>JAKCOX010000011.1:2500-10002500 GCA_022605575.1 Laterallus jamaicensis coturniculus | reverse complement strand
ATTCACACTGTGTTATCTCTGCCTCTGTCTTCCAGCGTGTGTGGTGGGTGGTGTACTGGGTGGTGTGCTGGTGGTCGTGGTATGGGGTTGATTTGTAGAGGGTTGGGGTTAAAGTTGTGTGGGGAAGCTTTCCAAAAAGAGTGGTGAATTAAAGATGTCAGAAGCAATAATGCCTGAGAAACCACTTGTTGCCAGTGAATTAATGACTTGTTTGCTAATTAGCAGCCTAAGGCAAAGTTGAGGTAACACTCCTAACAATCTGGTCATTAATTCAGTAGCAACTGATTTCAAGGGCAGTGTTGCTATTTTGAACAGTAATTGTATTCCTGATTCTGGGCTATATGTGCTGTGCAAAATGCCTTTAACTTGCTGTCGAGTCAGTCTTCTCCTGGAGTGATGAAGGGATGATGGGAGAGACCAAAAGCAAGTAACAGTGGGGGAAGTTTTTGGAGAGCAGTAGTTTGTTCTGTAGGTCAGAGCTTCTGTATCTCCACCTCCCGAGGAAAGAAGTACTGTGGTGGGACAGCTGTGGACCTCTTCTGTCCTGGTGATCCATCAGCATGGAGGAAGTTGTTGGTGGTTGATGTTGGCTGATGAGAGATTGAGATTGAGGTCCTTTCCTCTCATATAAAGGGAGGGGGAAAAAAAATCTCGTAACTTGGCTTTGATGAATCCAATTATTTTATTATTTATTTGGTGTGATTTTGCTAGTTCTTGAAGTTCCTCTGATAAGATAGGTTTCTTTGCTATAGGGTCCCATCAGTCTCAAGATCAGGTGGTACTCAGCCTCCTGTGAGAGGGTTGTTGCCTTTCTTTTTTCTTTCCTATCCTTTTTGTTTTCTTGTTAGTCCTGGAAGTGTCTCTTGCCTGTCTGTCAATATTGTTACTTTGGAGAGAACTTATCAGTGCTGTGCTGACTCTGAGTGCTACCAGCACCATGCTGGAGCAGCCTCAGGTGGGCATGGCTCTCATTAACTAACCTGAGACATTTTGTGTGCTCTTCTCCAAGCTTTAAACCATGTTATCTAAATTATCTTTTATAAATCCCCCCCCTCCTTTTTTTTTTTTCAAATTCTCTGAGGAACGTCTTGAAATCATAATATTTATTTAAAAGCCAAAGAGAAAAAAACCCATCCCAACCTTTCCCCCAACAAAGCAGACTTCAAGGCTTTGTGTGTGTTCTTTGAAAGCACTGTTACTGATGTTCTCTGGGGGATGAGTGGCTGTTAAATGGGATTCTTGCTGAGTCAGTACTCAGCAAATTGCGCAGCGTGGTAAAAGGGGGCACTGTGGTTCTGAAGATTAGAGCATGTGGGCAGAAGGAAGGGGATTTTTTAATAAGGTGAATGTTTAGCTTCAGATCCCACCTGGACTTTAATGCTGGCAGCTTCATTCTTCTCTCAAAATTTGTTTCTGTATCTTTAGCAGGATGTGCCACTCTGTCAGTGCAGCATATACTAATGGATTCATATTTTTGTCCGTTGCTGGTACCCCTTTGTGTAGTCTGATGTACACTGTGGGGACCTAGTACAGTGCTTTAGTGGCATTTTAGAAAAGTAACAGCTGCTCAAATGAGTGGTCAGGGTTTTCTTTTAAAAAGAACATTTTGTTAGCAGTCTGACATCATTACGAGATCACCTCACATAGGAAAAATTTAGTGAACCTTTCTGTCCCTCGTGTCCCTCTGGTTATATGAAATCAGCATATCACATCTTCAGTTACTTAAACCCCTCCTCAAAAAGCATTTTAATAGACCAACAAAGACTGTGGGCCCTGGATTCTCCCAGCAGGCAGCTCCCCAGGTATCTCTCAGACATTATAGCTCTACCACAACCCATATATTCTTAGGGCCAGTGCTGCATGCATTCTGTAAGCTGCATGCATTCCCTTCCCTGACCTGAGATCTTAACCAGTTTTTAGATATTGTTTTTTATCTGAAGAAAGAAAATCCCTATTCGGGTCACTTGTTGGGCTGTGTGTTGTTTTCACATTCAGTTATTGCTTGCTATATTGCTTTTCTGCCTTGTGGGAGCTGAGCCAGCTTCCTTTCTGATTCAGAGAACTCCTTCCAGCAACAAGATTCTGACTCATTCCTGCTTGGCTTCCAGAGACCGTTTTGCTGCTAACTTTAGGCTCTTCATCTTTGCTAGTCAACTTTTAGTAGCTTGGCATCTTTGGAAAAAGTGGTGCATGGCTTTGTGGGCAGGAGATCCAGTTCTGTTAACTTCTGTATCTCTTGGCAAGTGAAGGGAGGAGGCAGTAGTTTTCCTTTCATCTTCCAAACTGGCAGTTTCTCATAACTCAGTATTCTACCATCATAATCAGTAAAGAATTTACATCCAAATGTACATTGGAATTATCCACTTGTGGGGAAAAGTCTCTCATTATTCCAAACCGCTTGCCATCTGCTGTGCAGAATGCTAATAGGGATGATTAGTTATTGCATTTGCAGGTTCAGTGGGATAGGGATCATTTAATTTTATATGGTTTTGTACATTTTTTTTGCATATTGCTACTCTCCTCCTCCCTCAAAGACCCCAAGCCCACTGCTGAAACCTTGCTGCCTGCCAGTTAAATCTGGTTGAAACTGCATTTGGTAAAGCACAAAGAATATAAGTCAAAGTCATTTAGGATGACCCATGGGTTGAATGGGAAATGACAATTTGTGTATGAGGATAAACCATGTAGGAGGACAGGAGAGTTTATGATGTGTTAGAGTAAGAAAGATAGAGAGCTGGAACCAGCATTGGGTGGGTCACACAATCTCTTTGCATCGATTCCATCCCTGACATGGAGAGATTGTAGATGGATTTCCAAAATTAGAGGTTGTTACAGAAAACTGTGAAATTTTAGTTATTTTCCATTTCAATCTGTATGTTTTAGAGTTTGGGGTTCAGGGGGTTTTTGCCTGATGAAGAAAACATGGTTGAGTGAGGCTGTTTCCAGTGAATGCAGTACAGTGACACAACAAGCTGCTGACACTCGAGATTTAGACATTCATGTTAACTTTTGTTCTCAGTGGTAGAATCTAATTACTTACACAGGAGAAGATTTCAGAACAGCTTCTAGGTGCCTGTGATGGGAAGGAAAGGAGGTATCTGTCCTGGAAAGGACAAGGGTGCACCGAGTGCACGGATTGCAGAGGGGAATCGTGTGGCAGCTGCAAACAAGCTGTCAAAACAGGAGTGGAGATGGGGAAGTGCTCAAGTGACAAATTTTGTAGGATCACAGAGTCACACAGAAACTCATAGCACTTTATAAATATGCATTCATTAGGCACTGCCATGGACAAGGTAGGGAAGAAGAGAATCAGGTCACCTGTTATTGAAATGCAGCTGTCAAGGGGGGGAGAGGGAGGGGAAACCCTGCAGCTGAGCAGGAGCGTGCTGCAGACAGACGGTGTGACAAAGCTTATGGGAAGGATTTAGACATGAACACAACTGCATCAGCTGAAATTTGGAGGTAGCACCCCAATTCTCATCAAAATTGTCACAAGGTTTAACCTTTTCTTTTAGTCTGTCCCCTCTTACTGTACACAGTATGTTTATTTCTACAGGCCTTGTATTCTGTCTAGATGAGTGGCAAAGCCTGATGAACAGTGATTTGAATACACAAGGCTGATCAGAAATATTTCCTTCCTGATCACATTAGTGAGGCATGTGGTTTGTTTACACTGCACTAGGTTATCTAGCTTAAATATTACTGAATTTTTAGTAGACTTTCAGATAATGTATTAAGCTTCTTCCATCTCTTACTTCTCTTGCTGAACAGCTGCAATGTGACTTTTCCCTCTTTCATTCAAGCCACGTTACCGAGCTGACGTGCAGGATCAGGGAATCCCATAGGTTGTGTGAGGCCTTAGTGTTTGCTTCGTGACAGTGCAGCATCCTGCAGCCTGTGCTGAGAGTTGGCTTTCCTGGCTGTTTGTTCTGTGCTGATGAGTTTGTTATATCTGAACGAAATGCTTCAGTTGTGTTTAATTTTCTGCTGTAAATGTCAAGGATGCAATAACAAGAGAGGATGGAACCTTTCTATGTGCTGTGTATTGCATCTGTCTGGAGTTATTTTTCTGACATGTTAAAGAGAAGCCATCAGAGCCAACTGCTACCCAAGGGAGAATGCAGTTTTACAGGTCAGTTAACCACTTATCGGTTTTTATGTATGTACAGTGCAGCGTGGCAGCAGACCACATTTATGTGACCAAAGCATCACTGAGCTTAGTCTGAAATGCACATAATGTACCCTAGATATACATAAACACGATAACCAACTATGTGACACGTCTGTGATTCCTTCCTGACACACAGAAACCGCTGCTGTGTGCCCCTGGGTTTTGTTCACAGTGCTGCCTGTGCACCTCAGTGCTGACCTCGGAGGCTGACTGCGCTGTAGTGACAGTGGTGACTAATGTGGTTTGCTCAAGTTAGCTGAGATGCTGGTCTTAGTCAAATAATGCAGCAGGAAGCAGCTAATCCAGTTGTTGGATTTTGCAGCCCGCAGGAAATGCCAGGTTGCTGCCCCGTTTCAGTCGCTGCTTGCAGCTGCATGCTGGAGCCAACTCCTGGGAAGCCAGCTTACACAAGGGCCCCTGCAGGTCTTTGTTTTTCACTTTCTGAGCAGAGCTCTGTAAATGTCTTGGTTTGGATACCGTCAGTCTCTACCATCCTTCATCTCCCAGCCGGAGTGGTTTCCCAGTGTAAAAGGTAAAGAAGAGGATGTTGCTTTCAACTCCTCCTGGAATCGCTGTTCCACCCAGTAAACCCAAGTGATGGTGTGATACTCACTGTGGAGCTACTGATCTTGTGCTAATCTAAAAACCTGCCAATCCTGAAGCATTAAAGTTATATCTCCTCTTGGCTAGTGGATATTTTTTTAGCTGGGTGGAAGGACTAGCAAATGGACACACATCTTCCAGCTTTCCCTTGCTTTCCAATACTGAGTCCATCATTATCCTCCCAAAAAGGGAACCTGGCAGCAGCAGCTAGGTAGTAGTCATTGTGCTGTACTTGAAACCTTCTGTCTGTGGGGTCTGTGTCCTGATGATAGCACTTTAATCACTTCTTGCAGTAAGTTTGTGGGTTTGTTTTTGGAAGCTGTGTTGCTTCTTGATTAATTGACAGACATCCAGACTGACTCTCTCCCTACTATTGCAGACTTTATGATGGAAATTCTCAAAGAACCTTGCTTTAACCTCCCAGACAAGATGCTCAGCACTTCTTCATGGGGTTTATATCCATGTAGAAATGAATTTGCCAAGACAAATGAATGCAGTTATTGACTAGAGCAGCCGTTACCTGCTGCTATTGAACAGTTAGGAGAGGGTTAAGAAGAAAACCTCTTCTGAGCCACTAGATTGGCCCTGACTAAGATGAATGTCTAATTCACTCCCAGCGTCCTTACTGCTGCCAGTAATAAAAAGCTTGCTTCACATATTCACCCCACTGCAGACGTTTCTCTTAAATTAAATATCAAGAGGACATATAATAGCACGATTCCACGCCAAGCCAATATTATCAGATTGATGTCAGCAGTGATAATAGAAGAAGGATAAGTTGATGAGATTTCATTTATTAAATAAAGTAAAGGGAATATGCGGTGATAGAGAGGATTTGGTAACTCTCGGTGTGTCAAAATGCAGCAAGATCACGCTCGTTCTGTCTTACCTCAAGGGATAGCAGAGAGAAGGATGCCCTTTGTTTCATTTTAAGAAAACCTCTCCCTTCTTTTCCAGACAAAGACCTGATTTAGATCCCTCCATGGGAGGGGGAGAGGAAGATCAGAAATCACAGATTCCACGTGTACGTAGCCTGCCTTCCCACTGAACAGTGGCAAGGCAAAGGTTTCTTTCCCCAGTATGATGGGGGGGGGCACTGCTAACGAGTTTGGTTTTAAGATTCATCCTCTCCTTTTTCCCACCTGTCATCTTTTCTCCTTTCCTCTTCCTTCAAACAGATGAGACCATGTGTTATTGGTTTAATCTTTCATATTCTGTATGTCCTGCAATTATTTCTGTGGTATCTTCAGTGCTCATCTCTCATACTTGCCAGTCTGTGTGTATTGTCCTAGTCCCTCCCAGCCATTCTCTCTTGCCTTTTTCCTAGTTGCTATAAATGAGCCACTTACATCTGCTTTGATGATAGCAGTAGCAATTGCAACACGTTTTATTTTAGACAGAGGCTAATTGTCTATCTTTTCTGGTGGTAGCATATTATGCTTAAGACTGTGACCTGTTTTAGAGGAAAGGTCAAAGCATACTAGTCTTCTGCTCGTTATGTATTCAAACCTCATCCCTGCTCCACCATGTGCCTTCCCCCTTATTTAAGAAATAGTAATAAAACCTCTCCATCAGAGGTTTACCAAGAGCAGTGGAGTGCAGTGTCCAGGAGAATTTTTTTAAAGGTTACTTAGTGCCAGCAGGCTTGAGCTGGGCTGAGGCTGAAGGGAGTTAGTTGACGGAGGGTCCACCTCCTTTGGAAGTCAACGTTGCATTGCTATCAACAGAGATGCTTGTAGCTAGGTCCTGCTGGTCTCCATCAGGTTTTTCATGTTTAATTCCTTTTCCCTTCAGATGTGTACAAGTCAAGTCAGTCAACTGCAAGGTGCCACTGGTGTGTAGGGCTGTAAGTTCCCACTTGTGTGGAAATGTTGCAACCTGAAGTTGAGAGATTTAATGTAAGCAGGGGAATGGCATCCCTTTGAGCCAGGTAGAACAGGAGCAGTGGTTGCTGTGTGGCAGTTTTTCACCAAAGCAGTTCAGACGCCCTTTTTCTAGTCCAGAGGGGTGCCAGAACTAGTCTGCTGGCTGTGGGTGGTGAGTGTGCTCCTGCACTCCTGCTTCCTTATGGTCAGCTCACATTTACTTCTTGTCCTGTGGTTCCTTAGATCACGCTGCGTGGTGGGGCACAGTGACAGTGACCTCCCAAGCAGCGTACGCTTCCCACCCTGAACGGTCATGTCATTCTCAGTGGGATTTAACTGCTTCCATTGAATTTCCAGGTCACTTGTGACTGCACTAAGGTATCGGTTTGTGTCATTTGTATTGATAATTACCTTAACCAACTTCATGTCACGTTGATTCGTTCCTCTAAATCTAGTTTGAGGAGCTGGTGCAGTTGATGCGTAACCACAGTTTGGGATTTTATTTTTGAGAAATAAATGAGAATATCCTTGTTATGATTCTGGGCACCTGGTACCAAATAAATCCTCTACATGTTGTGGGGAGTGACATATATGAATGCTGATTTAGGTGCTCACTGGGCAACGCAGGCAATTCTGTGCTGATCGATCCCTTACTTCTCGTAGGCTTTGGGCAGCAACATTCACTTCTCACTCACCCCTGTGTGGTTTCTAAGCAGCTCTTCGTGCCAGGGGCTGAGCACCAAGCTGTGTCTTAAAAGAAGAGGGCTGTGGACTTTGCACTACTGCAATCCCACAGATGAGTCCTAACTTTGTATTTACTGGTCCCAGCTTTATATTTACTCTGCACAATGAAGACTGATGCCTCAGGAGGGGCAGTGAAGGAACAGACAAAAATAAAAATACAAATAAGGCAAAGTTCCTGTAGCTCTCTGTATCAACAGTGGCAACTCCAGCATTCTTGTAAACGTTTCTGAGATGTTTGTAGTGTATGGTTCAGCTCGGATGAACACAGGCTGGTTTGTGGCATGCTTCACCTTTCTGCTCTTCCAGGTGTCTGTGTGAAAATTACAAAGCGCCCTTCAGTTTAACATGGCTGAGTTTAAAAAACCTAATTTTAAAAGTCTTAACTTTTTCAATGAATTGAGGGATTTGGTGGTATTTCCTGACCTGGTATTGTTTGGTATCGTTTCCACAGTCTCACTGATTTGATTAGAGTGATATTAAAGTTAGTGACAAAGCAAAATGCCAACATTATGAGTTTCTGAAGCTCTCCCTGGGTTCTGTTCTATTCCAAAATTTGAAGATTTTTTAGAATATGGATTTTTAGAGGCTTTAAAGGTGATTTGCTATAGAACATAGAAATTAGAAATGCACACTAGCCTCTAGGGATTGTGCATGAAGTAAGTTTCTGCTAAAAGCTGTCAAATCAGTGAAGAGGTGGAAAAAGAGGTATCTGTAGTAGTTTCTGATCCAAACATCAGTAGTCTAGGCTGTGGCTGTCATACCACTGCTGATCAATTCTTAGTCTGTCCATGTATGTTGGCAGTAGGACTGAAGAAGTCTCATTTGGAGTATGTCTCCACTAGACTATTGTGAGGGAGCAGACAGGTTGCTGATGGCCAATCATAGGATGCTTTAGGTTGGACCTCAAAGATGATCTAGTTCCAACCCTGCTGCCATGGGCTGGGACACCTTCACTAGGCCAGGTTGCCCAAAGCCTCGTCCACCCTGGCCTCAAACACTTCCAGGGAAAGGACAGTGTGTTTTTTTCTCTTTTTGGCCCTTGTACTTCCCTTCCTAAGCACCTTACGAAAATGAGCGTGATTGGAAACTCATCTCTGAGCTCTCCAAAAGCTTTTTAGAAGATCTTCATTTAAGATTTCATGTTTCTTAAAAATCTGTTCCACCTGGGAGAATGAGAAGTGCCCAGGAATGGGTCGTGCTTTCTTCCTCCCCAGTTATTGAAACCCTGTTGCTGAGTGAGTGCCTGTTCCTGTGGAAATGAATCCATCATGGCACGGCCTTAACATCTGCCTGTAGCGTGGAGTACTTTGGAAGGAAGAGGTGTGCTTGATATTTGGGCACACATCTCCCTAAGCATATTGGGGTAGAAAATGCAAGGAATTAAATGGATTTATGGCTTAGGAGATGCCATCTGAGGATTGCTGCACCTAAACATATGTTCTCTTGTTGTCTGGTAAAACATACCCTGGCAGTAGTGCTGCAAATTCCTGCAATTTGTGTCTGCCTGTCTGTGCAGCTGATGACACTGGTGGTACTGTGCTTGTGCCATTGTTGCTGGTATTGTTTTACAGCGACCTTCTCCTTTTATTGGTACTGTTGCTGATGATGTGCCATATGTACATATGCACATTAGAGTATAAGAACATCATCCCTAATTGTTCTTGGGTAGCTGTCAATGCCACTTACGGGGTATGAGTGCTAATTGCTGCAGAAATACAAAGAAACAAATATCTGTCTTGCTATTATTCCTTTTTCTCTAGTCACTAGGAGAATTGCAGTGCTTCCAACCATGTTGGATTTTTTGAAGTGTTTAAATAGATGAGAATTCAATAGATTGAGCTGGGCTATTCAACAAGTCCGTTCAGTTCCTCGTCAGACTGTTACAGATCTAGCGCAGGCCCAGCCAGGGTTCCTGAGTTCTGCCAAAGATTTCCAATGTGCGTTGGGGAAATCATTGAACCTCGTGGAATTGATTATTTTTGTGTGTGTCTCTCTCTCCTGACTGTAGAGGAGGGATGATGTATTATCTAACGGTAAAACAGCCTTCCACACCAACCTAAAAAGAACATGGTCCTCCCTTCTGCTAAGTACTCTGGACTTTTCAGCTGAAAGACACTGTTGGCCATTTGACCCAGTTTGGTGATTGCTGCTCCCACCAGTTTCTCTATGAGGACTAGATAACTTTAACACAAGATTAGTATGTGTGTCACTGGTAAAGTGGTAGTAAGTGGGTGAAAACTCCTCTTCACACATCTCTCTGTGCTTGTTTTCCCTGCAGGAGGAGGAACACTGATCCCGTCTGTGCGAGCCTGCAGTCTGAAATTCTGAAGTGCTACCAGGAAAACAAACGTGAAGTGCTCAAATGCTCGGAGCTGGCTAAGGAGTATCAGCGCTGTGTTAGTGCGGCTCAGAAGGTAACAAAAGCTTTCCCATTGTACTTACTGGCTTTGCTCTTTGGTTCTGCATGCTGTTTTCTTCTGCGACATGTTTGAGAGCTGTGGTGTCTGTTAGTGAAATAGTAGTGTTCCTAGGAAACAAGTTTTCTTTGGGATCTGTTTTCCCATACTTGTTTCTTGTTTCCCAGTCACACTGTGATCTGCTCTAGCTTCACTCCAGTCAGTGGGTCCTGTTATACTGAGCTGCCACCAAACAGTAGCACTGATGCTTCGAGGTTTCAAAGTCAGTCACAATAGTTTTCTCAAGTTTTGCTTCCTTGGATGCCATGTTCTGTGGTCGGTAGGCAAATCCTTTTTGCCAGTGTCGACATTTTGAATAGGCTCTAAGCACCTTCCTGTTATGAGACTTCACAATTGGAGGTCTTGCTTCCTTTCACTATGCATGAGAAAAGCTTCTTTACTGCTGCATGCTCCTAAAAGCTGTTTGTCTTGTGCTGGGCAGCCAGCAAACCTTACAGATCTTCATTCAAAGATGCGAGCCCAAGTAGGTTCTGTTGATGCCTTAGGACAGGGACTGCTTGGATGGATTTCTGGCTATTGAAACAAGTGAATGAGAAAGGAAAAAAGAAGTATTTGGACATTAGATTTAGGATACTTTACAGTCTTAGAAGTGAGTGGTAAGACATAAGCTGCTGTTTGGGATGTCTGGAGTGTAAAGGATGTGGTTCCCCATGTGCTAATTCAGGTCAAGTGTCCCTCAGGGGCAGGCTTTCTTTTTTTTTTTTTGGGAAGGAGAGAAAATTCTCCCCAGGGTGCTGAGACTGTAGTAAGGTGAATTTGGGGAAAAGGGTGGAGCCTTCCGGGAATAGAAAACTGAGACTCCTCTCGTGGGATCACTAATGCAAAGGGTGGGGGAGAAGTGGAGATTTCATGGGAGCAGTCTTTCTCTGTCGCATTAGCATTGTGAGGGAAGCTGTATGCCTGATTTAAGTATAACATGAAACAAGCTGCCAGCCGGCTCCCAGAAGAAGCCCGACAGAAGGAGATGGGAAAATTGTCAGGATATATTAGACCAAATGTTGTTGCTAGTCCTAGTGGAATTTTTTTCCTTCCTGTTTACAAAGAAGGTCTTTGTATGTCTGCAAATCAGCAAGGTTAAAGCTGCCAGGGAAAGGGCTTTTCTCTGATATCTTTTAAGTCCCCAGCTCCCAAAACGTGTGGTTTCTTTTTCTTTCTCAGCTTTAAAGTAAAGCAGAGCCTGCGCTGCTGCTGCGCAACCCGTGCCCTCTGTTCCTGTGCACAGAGCATCGGTGCATCTATTGCCAGCCTCCGTTACCTGATGCTTCCGCCTTGCCTCCTGTAAATCAGGCTCGTAGCCTTTTCAGTGGAGTATATCTTTAGCAAATGCATTTACCAATACATCTTTATTGCATGCAGTGCGGGCGGAATGTGATTACCAAAGAAGACAGATTGCATTAAACTTCAGCATATTTGCAAGCTGCGGCTCCAACCCGCCAGAGAAAGGGGCTGGGATGCTGCCAGCCCTGTGCCCCAGCCCAGCGTTATTAAGGAGTAAAATCGGAAGCTAAAGGATGGGTAACAGCAGAGGGCAGTGAGAGATCCTATTAACTAGGATTTTGGGGAGATATTTGTGGTGGTGGTGGTGGTGGGTTTTGGTAGGTTTTCTTTATAATCCAAAACCTGGGGGGGTCGTGTTGGTTCCTAAGTGTTTGATGAACTTCAGGATTATTTTTTTTCTCCCCACTGTTACAGAAACTTCCTGGAAGGAGCAGTGCATAGGACATTAATTTGCTGTGGATGATGACAATGTGGCAGAAAATCTCCTTGCTATGTTTTAAGATGGGTCAAGGGAGACTAAGGAATAGGTAACTAAACCTTACAGCTAGAGGGTTCTGCAAGTACAAATTGAAGTAAAACTTGCATAAGGCAGTAAATCTTTGTAGTTTGCTTTGTCCCAGGACAGCTGAAGCCCTGATGATTTACCTCACTGCTTCTACTGAGTCTTTTGATTCCTGAGATATATGTAGCGATCACAAGCTGTTGTATTTTTTGGTGAAGGACTGAAACTCCCTCTTTCCTTCCCCTTTTAAGCTGTTATTTTTCTTTAAGTTTAAATTAGCATCTTCTACCAAATGGCTTTGTCTCACGCGTTCCTCATTCAAGAAATTCAGGTTGGAGGAATGTGGGAAAGAGAGGCCAGACTCTCTTGCTTTCTTCGGTGTTGGGTTGTTTTTTTTAAATACAATTTGTTTCCCAGTACAGGAGACTGTTGTAATCAAAGCTAGATGTGTGACTTCTGCTCACTTGCACACTGGTGATTTGTTCTTCTGCCTTTTACTGAAGAATTTATAAGGCTTGGTGAATATTCTTTAATGAAGCATCTGGTTCTCTGCAAGTTCCTTTTGATGGCTGGTAAAAATGTCTCCAGGGTATGGTATACATTAGACTCGGAGAAAGCAAGCTCTAGATTTCTGAACTGAAAATTACAGCTTACAATGGATGAGAATAATTCTTTGCATCTTCCCCCTTACTGTGTTGGTTTGAGACTGTTCCTTTGGGCACCCATTTCCCATTGCTTATTGCTGTGCACATCTCTGAGCTTGGAGCTGAGATGTACCCTCAGTTAGTTCTGCCCCATGGCCAAATGTATCAGGTAATCATTTAATGAGCTTTGAAATTTATTTTCTACTCATTTCCTGTACAGGCCCTCTTACTGGAACAGGTTATTATAGCGCATGGTGGGGATCTATCTGACATTACCTGTTTTGTAACTTTTCTGGCCATCAGAGCCTCTTTTGTAGTCAAGGGAGGAAATAAGCCCTGCTAGAGTGTGGTGTGTCTGATCCTAAAACAGCCATTGGAGACAGGAGGTCGGCTGAGTTGCCATCCACACACACATATTTCTCTGCTGCTTGGAATGCCCATCCTAAACATGAACTCCAAAGTTACCTCCTGTAGTGGGAGTTCAAAGAGTTAGAGGAGCAGGCTCCTGCCCCGATAGTCTGCCCTCAAAGTATGCCTTCAGCTTGCCTCGCCAAACCTGCCCATGAACTTTGCCGCATGTACCAACCCGAAGGTTAAGTTCTGGTTGTGTTGCCGATGGTTTGCTGCAGTGACAGCAGCCCACACAGGCTCAGGGTTGCTTGCTGCGTCCTGTGCGGTGCTTATGTGGAAGCTCTCTGACTTCAGAGTATGTTATGTCGTGTCTCCCGTTTAATTTAGGAGTGTTTTATCTTTTCTGGTGGTCTGTTTTCATGGCTCTGCAGAACTTGAGTTACAGCATAAAAATCGCTGGCTTTAAATCTAATAAAAGCTGGGATAATGGGACAGCTGTGGGAGGGGCAGTTCCCATTGTGTCTTTTAAAATTGCCTGTAGTTTATTGACCGCAAGTTTCACCAAGAGCTACTGTTGCCGTTAGATAATGAGAATTGAAAACTGCTGCCGCTGTTTCCCCAAGGTTTTATCTTGTGCCAATGAGAAGAGGGTGTGGAAGGAAAAGGAGAGTGGGCAGTGGAAATCTGCGTAGTCTCTTACTTTGAGTCCAGATGGAAGGGAAAAACAATTTTAAAATCTTTTTTTTTTTGTGTAAGTCTGAGTCCTCTTAGTGAGTTGCTCCCCCGTGCAAATACAAGCTCACATGCAAGTTTTTCCACAATATTTGTGACCCGTTCTGCCTCCCTTACATCCTGTTCACACCAGGAGGCAAATCTGAGTTTCCATCAAATCTTAGTTGGTTAATTTGTTACGTAATTGGTGGCTATACCAGGGAATCTCCGACCAGCTGCCGCTTGAAAAATACAGCCTCTGGTGACCATCTATTAATGTGATTTGGCATTTCAAACAGAACCTGCTTCTTGCAACTGTGCACAGAAAAATGTCTGTTAGCGGAGAGCATGTATCCCTTCCTTTCTGGGTGTTTTCTTTCTGTCTCTAGGTTCCTGTCTTTCACAGACGGACCAAGGTGAAATTTTTGCGCTCTAGCTCCTGGCCAAACCAAGCTATAAAGAGCTGCATACTCAGACACATGTATTCCCTTGTCAATAGGAGCTGTATACATCGAGCTGGGAGCCATTCGTAATTCTGTGCTTTTTTCTCCCTATTCTGCGTCCGGCTTCTCACGACTCTGCTATTCATAGCAGACAAAGGTAAACCTACTTCTACCAAGGCTTTAGGGCTTGTCTACATAAGGAAATTACAATGCAATAAACTGGTCGGTGAGTTTATGGTACAGCAGCTTCTCTGTATATGAACATTCTCAGTTTGTAATGGAAGTGCAGGGAAAATTCAGGCTTGTTAATGTGAGTCACTTTGCTATGCAAACAAGCCCTGGCAAAACACTGATTGTCTGGATTCCAGCAGAGGTAGACTTTTAACTTAACCTTGTCGACTGCGTTCTCTTCTGCCCTTGAATGTAATAAAAAGGAACATGGTCAATTTACTGCGCCTGGTTTTCCAGGTGATCCCTGTGAAAGTCCAGTTTCCATTTGGTGCACACAGCAGAGCACTGCAACTCTGCTGGAAGTTTGTTTCTGATCTGCGGGCAGTGACCTGAATTACTGAGAGGAGGCTGCAGGTAGTCGTGCAGCATCCCATCCTGATGGAGCAGTTTCACTCAAGCATTTTGGGTCCTGCTGAAACATGGCCTGCTGGGAGCTGTTGTTTCCGCAACCTGAATCTCTCTTTGTTGAACAGAAACAGCTTCAGGATGCGTTGGATGCCACAGGCTGCACTGCAGGTATCTCTGATCATTCTGGATCATTAGGCTCTTGTCAAAGAGTTGTTTCCATTCTGATGGATTGCAACATGCTTTATATAATCATAGAAAGGTTTGATTTAGAAAGGACCTCAAAGATCTTATTGTTCCAAACATCCTGCCATGGGCAGTAACACCCTCACTAGCTCAGGTCACCCAAAGCCTCATCCAGCCTGGCCTTAAACACTAACAGAGATGGGGCTTCCACAGCCTCTCTGGGCAACTTGTGCCAGTGCCTCACCACCCTCACACTAAATAATTTCTAATGTCTAATCTAAACCTGACCTCTTTCAGCTTGAAGCCATTGCCCCTTGTGCTGTCACTGCACGCCTTGGTGAACAGTCCCTCTCCCACTTTGCTGAAGGACTCCTTTAAGTATCGATATGCATAATTAGGTCCCTTCCAGAGCCTTCCTGTCTCCAGGCGGAACAAGCCCAACTCTCTCAGCCTGTCTTCACAGGAGAGGTGCTCCAGATGGTTGTGTGTGTTTTGGGGTAGAGAGGAGCTGTCAGTGTGTGCGGCTGGGGAAAGTAAGTTTTGGCCAGGTACAGTGAGGTTCCTATCTGTACTTGAGAAATGCCAGGATTTCTCCTCCCCTGGAATTCTGCAGAAGTTGACCTTAGCTGTTGAAGTCTCATCGAGGAGGTATAAATACATCACACAGCATGCTACTTGAAGAGCAGTATATCTGACTTGGAAAGCTTTATGGTTGTTTGAGCTTTCTGAAAATTCAGCTCTGTGGTTTTGGATAGATCTCTGTGGTTCATATCTGGGGGATGATGTGCCCAGCCACTCTCAGCCAGGTGTATGCCTGCCCTGCCTTTGGTCAGCCGATCCTCACTCAAAGCGAACGTATCTTTAAAGTGTTTTACTTGCCTTCTCTGGAAAGTCAATTCTCTCTTTTCTTTTTTTTTAAAATCTTTCTCTCTTCCAACCTTTATTTGTGCAAATGCTGTGGTGATAACGCTATCGAAGGAGTTTATGACTCAATAAATGGCCCCCACAAGGGAGTCGGTGGAGAGGCCGCAAGCTGCAGGCAGCTGCTGTTTGTTTAGTCGTAAACACAGAGGAGAGCAGCAGTGGATTAGCTGTACCAGAGCATACCCTGACCTGTTATTTGCAAAGGTGAAAAGGATCCATAGTTTGCTTCTAATTATAAAAAATGGAAACAGTTACTGTTTTGATTTTTGAGGCAGCAGTTCTTGGTTCTGGAGCATCTCTGGTCCATACACAACAATTCATAACCTCAAGAACTCATCAGGGGATAAACTAAAAATATAGAGCTGCCTGGAAGGGCATAAACCACCATCTTAATATATAGGGCACGTTCCAGAGTAAAATGCTGGCCTACTTAAAATGGAAACGGCTGCTGCCTGTACCCAGTATTTACAAAACTGGAGGTGTAAGTTCTTTCTTTGCTTTGTGTCTCAGCACTTCAAGAAGCCCTGAGGTTGAACTATTTGGTATTTTCTAACATCTAAAATGCGGTCTCTACCACTGCTCTTTTTGTTTTAAAACTTGGCTTGCCTAGACTTGTTTCAAAGCAGTCTGGTTGTTTTTCCCTATAATAAAAATGCTATGAGCCAGTCAGGAATGAAATGTCATTGCTGACTTCTGTGATGTGGCCATTGAGTGGGTGAATCTGAAAAAGCTTTTTTAAAGTTGGGTATGAAAATTCCAAACAAGTAGGGCCAAGCGCTATCAGGGAAGGAATGTGTTTCTCAGATAATTGTTCTATTCTGCTTTAAAAATTCTTTCTCTCATGGTTTGAAGTAGTGGGACCTACATGGATCTGTCTAACAGGTTTCCCTGATTCTGTGCTCTGTATGGTGTGTTAGGCAGCGTCTTTCTGAGAGCTGTAACCTGTATTCAGTTGGACTTACCTAGAAAGGGAAATAGTTGCTTGAGGGTGAGAGTGTGTTGTGATACATCATGCTGTTTTAGTGCCAGATCTTTTTTCACAAAAGATTTGTAGCATTGTGTTGGCAAGTTGGAAGTGGAAATTCTTACTCAGATTAATTCCAGGAGACTGATGACCAAGCAGTCTTGGACAGAAAGAAGTTGATTTCCAATTTTTAAACTATGTGTTTTGCTGCTGAAGTTAGATTGAAACAGATCCACAAAAATTGCTGTCGATAGCAACTGCTGGTTAGAAGCACAAGGTCAGTGGTCAAATGCCTTCAGACTCCCAAGAAGTTCCAAAATAGCCCTGACTTCCATAACTTCCACACTAATGTTAGATCCATTCTCTGACAACTTGGCTATAACTTGGGAAATTATATCAGTGGTGCCAAAGTCTTCATGACAAACTGGGGAAACCAAGGATTTGTTACGCTCCTTGTTGGTCGTAGCCTGTGTAGGATGGTTTCCTGCTACGTGCAGTTTGCAGTTTCCACACACCATCCATCAGCTGGTTTTGTTAGCAGGTGTTGGGGCTGAATACCTGGAGGACTAATAGGATTTAAAGCCTTCACCAATCAGCTGAATGTGTCTCTGTAGGTAGTATGTACAAAGGTTGTTCTGGTGGCATTGGTCCCAAGCCAGTGGTACAGTTGCAACCAGGCAAGACTGCTCTAACTAGCCCTTCTTTGCAGTGCCAAAGAGAACTTGGGAAGTTAATGAATGATGGACGAGCTGTCCTATTAGTAGGAAGCCAATCCTTTTCTTGTCAGAGCTATGTCATGTTGGGGGAGAAGGCTTGGGGGACATTGCCCTGATGCTGCTTGCTAGTGTTTGTTCTCTCCACAGAGCCTCTCTGTTCAAGACTGTGGAGCATTCATCTGTTACAAAATCGAAACTTTGCGGGGAAGTTTCTTTCTCCATCATGCCTGCATTAATTGTTTGTGGTTTTCACCCCCCCTGTGATGCTGTCTGCCTGCCCAATGGGCCTCCTTATCTGCAGATACTTCCTGGTAGGCTTGCAGGGCTTCCAAAATGATGTACAGCTGTCAGTCCTAGCTAGTCCTTCTCAAGCCAGTTTAGCCTTTCTGAATATCAGGGCTACAAATATAGGAACAGGATATATTGAAGACAGTGTGTTGCAGTGATCTGAATATAATGATTGAGGTAACTCTGCTGCTGATCTGTTGGCAAGAAACTTTCTTTCAGTTATAATGTCTTTTTTTGGCTAGAGGCCTTGTTTGAGGGCCTTTAAGAGTTGGTGAAAGACTCTAAGACTAGCACTGGGAGAAGCTGTCCAGAAAGCCAATGCTGGTTATAATTAGAGTCTGTTACCTTTGTCATGTGAGGGAAGCAGGTAGTGAAACCCTCAGTTAGGATGCTGCTGCAATGTCTCGTTTATCGTCTTTCTGAATTTGGAGAAGCTTGCTGCTCTACCCTGTTAAGCCTGAGTGTGCATCCAGAAATGCAGACAAAATTATTTTGACAATGTGTTCGCTCTTTGTCCCTGCTGAATGCCTGTTTGTCCTGTATAAATGGATTTCAGGATCAGCCAACCTCCAGCTCTGAATTAGTCTAATAAGGTATGGTAGGTAGGGTTGAAAGGTTGTTTTGCAAGCAGCTGGTTCTCTGCATATATTAGAGGGAATGATTTTAAAAATAATGCTATTGGAAAGCTGTTGATTTAACATTTCAAATATCTGTGTGCTGGAAAAATCTCAGTTCTGCCTCTGTCCTTCAGGCTCCCTGGGCTTGCCCTCCTCCTGCTTATCTTTCTGTCATTTCCGATTACCTCCACCCATCTGCCTCGGCATTCTCTCCCACTCAGTTTATCAGTCCACGTTTGCTGCCCACAAGAACAGGGTTTATTTTTATGTGAAGATCATCATTTGGCCTCCAACTCTGAGCTGTGTAACGGGAAGCTAAGGGTTACTTGGTTCAATCCATTAGTAAAGCATTATTGCACTGATCTTTTATTGGAGGGCTGGGAGCTCTGAACAGTCGCCACTACATCTGCAGTGGTTTTGTGTCTTTGCAGGTACCCAGTTCCATTCCCACAAATAATTTAGTGCTGGTGAGAGAAGACTGTGGGATTTATTTATTTTTGTAACCCCTGGCCAGGTTGAACTGTGCACAGTGATCATTCCAGCTTCCTCTCTGCCAAGTGTGTGCCTCGATCCTGACCTAAGTGTTTCAGATGGAAATGGAGGATGTTTTTCTTTGTCTACTTGTTCCCTGGATTATTCTTTTTAAGTTTTCTGGTGAAGGTGATTTCAAGTGTTTGGTTGATTTATATGCTGTGGACGCTGCCTTAAAAACTGAAGGGAGCCCCCACTTTCCCAGGTCATGCGAGCCTTGGGTGGGTGGCAGTGTCCTTCTGCCAAGTCCGAGGTGGTACTTTCCCATCACAGTCACTTGTTCTACAGACTCCTGGATCTCCAGATCTTCTCTCTGCCTGCTTGAAGTTTCATTCACAATATCTATCCTCAGGAAATCAGATAACTGAACAAAATGCAAGCTTAAAATTTTGTGAGATGGTAGCAGCTGCAACAATTTTCCCCTTTTCATTCAGCCCAGACTGCTGTAAAACTTATACATTCATCTTGCTTTCTGAAGGATGCTTCCTACTTACCACTTGCAGTTGTTCTCAGTTTATTCTTTTTAGTTCTGTGCAGTACTCTGACCCAGCTACTTGAGCAATGAAGTTTCTGTCTAGGACAGCCCTCTCTCTTCTTTAGATGTTATATTAGCAGCACCTTCTTGCTGGTCTTGAGGTTTCTCTATGTATTGATCTCTTAGCTAAGTGATCCTGGATGAAGTGACTTGTGGGCTCTGATGGCTGTCTGCTAGGGGACTGGCCAAGCAGTGCCGGCTCCCTGCACTGCTGCTCTTTAAATGACACTCTGCTGTGAGAGTCTCTTCCCTGATAGGTCTGTAAGCCTTTGGATCAAGGGTTGAAACTAGAGTTGGCGAAGTGATTATCTGCATGCTTCAGGATCAGGGAGAGGTTCAGAAGAAAAGTATAAGTAAACACATCTTTGTGGAATAAACTTCAGGAAGAAATGTGTAATTTAGGGGAGTATATTGGCATGAGATTAAAAAAAAATCAGAAAAATTTCAAATATTGAAGAACTGAGGTTAATACCATCTGGGTGAGGCAGCAGAGCAAGTAATGTTCTCTGTTGCAGTTATGTTCTTGATAAGATTATAAAAGAAGTTCTTTGACAGAATAGAAGAATTTTTGGTTATAGATATCATATGGAGACTTGTTGATCTTTCCAAAGGAATTGGAAAGGAGACTGAGTTACTGTTTGTCCCATCTCAATGCCATCTTAATTCTGTGTTTGAGCACTTCTGCTGTTCCTTTTAATGGGCAGGAAGAAGGGGGAAATGTATACTGCTTCTGAGGCAGCTAAATACAGCGTGTTGGTAAATTAGGTGGGTGCTTCTGATCACCCTCCAGTTCCTCTTGACACATCTTCTCATGGATTTTCTTCTCATGGATTCAGGTGTACACCAATCACTGAGCTTTGAACACAAGAGGTGCCCTCGGGCCTTGTCAGCAGGAACAGTAGAGAGCTTTTGTCTTCAGTAGTGCTGAAGGTGGCCTACTTGGGATTATCATCATTTAACACATTCTGTAATATTTCAGGGCCCTAGGACATTGGCAGTGCTGTTTAACTTCCTGTGGCACATCATGGTTGTATTTAATCTTTTAGTACCAAGCTTAAGTGTGTTCAGGAGTACCCTAAGGCTTGGGAAATCTTCAAGTCTTGTAGAAGTAGACAGCCATTGAAAAATGTGTTGGATACTGTGGTCCAGATGGGATTCTTGCCAGCTGTGTGTACGATGAAGGCACTGTGATAGGGCTGGAGTGCACTAAAGAGAATTTTGTGGAGAGCTTATGCTGTGCCACTGACCAAAAGTTTAGTACAACAATATTCTGCAAAAGCCAACCTTGAGGCATCTGTACAGACTCCAGATTGACCTATCTGGAGGAGAAGCAAGCTCATTGCTGAGGAGACACAGGGTGCAATGTTCTAATGAATCCCCCTCTTTCTAGGCTTTACCAAACATCTGAGGCACACGGGGTGTGCCAACTTTGAGAACAATAAGTGTTTTGGAAGCTGTTAAATGTGAAAGACATACTTTGTTCTGGCTTGTGCTGCTGGTGGGGTTACGCGCATACAAAGCTATGGCACAAAATTGAGACAACAGAATGCTCTCATGTTCCTTGTTTAATGCAGAATCAAATGCATGCTGTTGGGAGGTGAGCAAGAGAGATCCCTGCTCTTGGTGCCGCCTTGTTCTGCTGAGCCTTGACATTTGCTGTAATAGAGCCCCGTAAAATGTGGGGAAGTCTCTCTAATCATGTAGGTGTATTAGCAGGTTTCTTGCACTGATGGATTAGAGCCAGGCTGTGTTCAGTAAATGTGGATAAATAATAAAAGGTGAGATTGTGTGCAGTGATCCCAGGTCTCCTTCCTCCAGCTGCCACCCTCCTGTCTGTTTGCTGGGAACCTTTGCACAGGCAAACGGCTTTGCTTGAAAGAACAAGCTACGTGCTGTTTTCTGACATAGCCAAAGGTGGCTGACACAAAGCCAAAGGAGAGCTTCTCTCCCAGGGACTGAAATGTCAACAAAGATGTTGTACTGCCTTACAGGGCCCTGACTTGCTTTTGTATAAAAACTGAACAGATGTTGGAAGGTCAGGATCTCTGCCATATACCGAGCAGCCCCTGGTGAGCAGGGCAGCCTGCTCAGGTGTAGCAGGTAGCACTGTTTGGGGTGTGATGTGCCAGCACTTCCCCCAATGTGTGGCTCCCCCCAGCTGTGTCTGGAGTTTTACCCCGATCAAGGAGGTGGGACTCCTGTAACCATGCTGTGTGCCTGTGAGCCTGGTTTCTGTCCCGCTCTCTGCCGGCTCCGAACCTGCTGGCGAGTTGCAGTGGTGTTCCTCAGAAGGCACAAAGGCTCTGAAGTAATAAGTTCCTGTATATCTAGTGAAAGCAGGCAATTAGGTGGAGGGAAGGGACCCAGCGGTGCTTGTGCAGGAGGGAATGGTATTGACTCACCCTTTATTAGACATCAGCTTGGTCACAGAGGAGCTTAACTTTGAGACATGAGTCTGGAGGAATCCAAGGGAGTTCAGTTCTGCTGCTCACGAAACTGCTTATTTCCATTGAGGACTCTGGCTTGAGTTCGGCCACACATCTGACTTGTGCTTGGTGCTGTAATTGCCTCACTGGAGAGACTCAACAAGGGTGGCACTGCAGCAACTGAGGAAAGAGAGCAGCCTTGTTTTTAGGGATTGTCCTTTGGGATGTGCTTTCTCTGTCCAAGTATTGATCCCCTCCTTTGCTTTTGAGAAATGGAAGCAAGCCCCTTGTTGCAAGAGGGGGCTATGAAGAGGGCACAGCTTTCAGAAGTTAATGGCCTGGTCCTTTAATGCGTGTTCTCTTATTGTAAGAGGACATAAAAGATAGGGCATTAGGTGTGAGCAACTTGAAAGAGAAGAGCTCATGGATTTAAGGTAGCTTGCGCTCTTGCTCCCTGCACCCCTTTTTGTATTGTTCATTCAAATGTTTCACACATGGGAAATTTAAGCTTGGAAGACCAGAGCAACTGCTGAGCCTTGCTGGTCCCAGCACCATCTCCTTCCAGTCGGCAGGCAGGCAATTGTCAGTTCCTCAGCAACTTGTTGTGCCTGTGCCTTGAGGCAGGACAGCAGCCTTTACAGTGTTGTGTGCCTATGAGGAGTCCAAGGATTAGTATGACAGATGAGTGGAAGAGCCTGCAATTTGTCAGCTCATGGGTGGGTACTCAGTGTAGTCGTTGGCTGTGATGTGGGTGTCTGTGATGCCTGGTGGTCCTTGTTCAGAGATTGGTCACAGGGTCAATGACTTCTGACCATCTTTTAAAATTCCTGCTGGTCATCCTTGTCCATCTGTCATTAAGCCCACTTTGGCATCACTGACAGGAGCTTATTCCAAAGCTTGATAGCAGTGGGTATGGTAGTTGTGGAGTGTGGCTGTCAAGGGATCAGTCATGTCAGCAGGTCCACATGTGGGCGCTGGACAGTATGGCAGGGAATCATATTTATCAAGCGTTCATGGGCCCTGTGAGTACAGTGATAGGCTTTGAAGCATGGTATCCTCTGTGCTCCACTTTCCCACAAAATCTTCAGGCATTATCCATCAAGGAATGTGAAATACATTCAAAATCCCACTGCTGCCTTTTTCTCACAGTCAGCAGGGTTGTGCTTTGTTCTCCGGTGTGGAGTTGTTTGCTGTTGAGAATCAGCAGTCTCTTTTCTTGTGATTCCTTGCCGCTCCTTGGGACATGATGCCATCAAGAAAACCAGCTGTTCCAAGCCGAGAGTCTGCCTCTGCCTTCATGCTCTCTTGTTGATTGTGTTGAATCAATGAAGTGTTGCAATGCTGTAGAGAAAAAGGGGGATGTGAAGAAATGAAGAGTGAGATCATACAGCAAGAATATATGGAAGAGGATTCATATCCTGTCACATAGTTCACAGTGGCTGTGTCTGGAACCGGATCTGCTATAGTAACAAATCTCCTCATGGAAATTTGAATCTCAGATCCAAATCCTTGCTTCACTAAGTTGTGGGATCTGAGAGTTCCCATGTGGAAAAGAGCATTAGCTAATCAGAGCATCTGAGGACACCTGACAGCAAGTCCTGGCTTCTCCTGCTGGGAAGATGGTGGCTTTGATAGGTGTTATGGAAAAAAGTTTTTAAAGAAGGGCAATAATCTCTAGATGCTGGCTGTAGCAGAAGGATAAGGTTCACAATATTCTTCTTGTAAATCCTGCAAATTGCAGTTCTGACGGTCTTAATATCTTGAACCACTGTCTCAGACCTTCATCAATATGGCTTTTTGCCTGTGACTCTTGGATTCAGTGGCATCTCTATTCAGCCAAGAAAACTGCCAGGTTGTGCTTTGACTTTGGTTCCAGCTGTTCAGTGCAGAAAGCTTTCATTGCTGCTATGAAAAGTTTATCTTCAGGGACAACATAAAGCTGTAGGAGTGTTGTGGTGCTTGAAGGTTGAAGTAAGCATCTTCCCCTGAGAAGACTCTTCCAAAGCACAGCAGTCTAGTACACTGTCATGCGGATAAAAGGCTATGAGGATGGTGTATTAATCTGTAGCTGTCTGCAAATAATCTCCCTGGCACGTTTGGACCCACCAGTCAGGTATGTGAGGGAATTTCTTCCCAGGCTCAGAACTGTTCCATAAGCCTCTAGGCTATAGCTGTGCCTCTGTTCTTTCTTGAGATCCTTGGTTCTTGCTCCATCTTTGTTCTTGCTTTGCCCTCTCTTGGTACCTTCCTCGGCTTCATCAGTCTTGATGTGTACTTGACCATGGTACCTGGTCCATCCCGACAACAGAATGGTAAATTCACACCATTCTGCATGTTCCACCTCAGGCAAGCTCATATTCTTCCTCATAATTGTGTTAGAACTAACAGTTGGAAGTGTTTCTTGACCTTGGCACAGACTTCTCCAGTGCCATTGAAGTTTTGATTAGCACCTGGAATTGTGTTGTAAGCTGTAGGAACCTGTCCTCTGACTTCTGACTTTGCATTTCTTATTTGCAGGTTTACTCCTAGGTATGCACTTCATTGTCTCTTTCTCTCTCTCTCTTCTTCCCCCTTAATAGACCAACAAGGCTTTCAAAATGGTTTCCTTGAGGCTAACTACTTGAAACCCTTGTCTTAAGCCTAAAATCACCACAAATTTGCCAGCTCTGTGGGCAGGATCTAACATGCAGCATTGAGGAATCCCCATTTTGTCTCCCTGGCACCAGAATCAAGTACTGTACAGCACCATCAACTTATTTTCTCCAGGGTATTCTTGCTTTGTTTTGTGGTGCACCGAATTCAAGTTCATTAGGATTCCCATGCTAGTGCTGGGGTGGTTGGAGTCCTCCATCAGTTCAGGATAGCACATAGCAAATATGTGAACTGTATGCAAGGATAGATTTTTCTAGGGTCTTCTGTGACGTTGTGTGATTGAAACTCAAGCTGTGGGTATTTCACATATATTTTAAACTGCATGTGGCTCAGTGATACCACAATAAGGGAGTGATATCCCTGTCCCCACCTAACATGAGCAGTTGTGGCCAGCTATAGGATTTTTCTTGTAGTATGTACAAGCAAGCTAGACATATGCTATTTTTGCTTCCTCCTTCTGTCTCTTTATTTACTCACCTCTTTCTAGAATCTGGACTCAGTTTTTTCCTTTCTCCCCATCTCCATTTTTTCACCTGCTTCCTTCCAGTGTCACTGCACCTTCTCCTCTCCCCTCCTCTCCTCTCTCCTGTCCCCTTTGTTTGCGTTCCTTTCATTCTAAAATCTGTATTGGAGCTGACACCAGGCTGCCTGTTCCCTGCAGCACTGAACTGGCGGTTTGGAAGAAGGAGGCTGCAATTCCCTCAGGGGCAAGACAGAGTTCAGTGTCTGTCTTATTTTTAAATATGCATCTGAACATGGCTGATCAGAGGAGCAAAGAAATCTTTGGGTTCCGAATACTGGAAGCTCATAAAGACATAGAATAATTCTCTCCATCCCCCTGTGCTCCTCACTGAACATGAAAGCTGTTTGGCACAGGGGAGATTGACTCCAGAAAACGTGGGTAAGACTCAGAGTCTCCATGGAAGGAGGCTTGTGTAAGCCTCACACCTTCTTTTTCTACTTCAGCTTCTTTCTCATCCTGTCAGGTTTATGCACTTCTTTTTTTAACCTTGAAGGATCCCAAAGTACGTCACGTAGCTATACACCAACCTTGCAGGATGCTGTTTGCCTTGGGCAAGTAAAAGGCTGACGACTGATCATCGTGAGGGAACAGGCTGGGATACCCCAGTTCCACATTCTTATCACAAAGAGTGCCATGACAAGGTACCAGAGATGGATTTGCAGGATTCCCACTGTGAGTAGCAGCTCAACTACAGCAGGTTATGTACATAGCTGGTTATTTTCCTAAGTGCTTTAGCAGTGCAAGTCCAGATGCTGGCACCTGTTCAGGCAGCGCAGTGATGCAGTCACCCAAAGGGCACAAAAGAAAAAGGCAGCAGGTGCTTACTGGTCCAGTGGTTCTTGCCAGCACATCAGGATCAGAAGTGAAGGAGAGCATGTTGAATTAAGGCTGAAGTCGCGATTTTACTTTAGACTGAATGTATGGAGTTTGGCAGAAAAATGGGGTCCCAACTCTCATAAAAACGTGTCACAGGGTCCCTCAGGACCATGGGGATGTCAGGACTTCTTTGGTCTCAAGACTTTGTGGCACAGGCTGCCTTGGTTTGGCATAGACAATGGGATAAGATCTACTCCTTTCTGCATCGTGTTGGATGTTTCTGATCCTTGAAGGGGTCAAACCTGATTTATGTAGCTGGGGGTGTTCAAGGTGATTGAAGCAAGAAGTGTGCGGGAGCCTGCAGGCTCATCCTCTCCATATTTCCTTTTAGTATCTTGGACTAATGAGCATCCTTAAGCCATCAGAGGAGATCCCTGACAGCATCAGGACTCAAAATCAGATGGTTGTCAACTGGGGAAGCATGGTGACCATGTTCAGAGCAGGCTGAAGTAGGCTCTGCTCTGGAGAGAAAAGAAACACACAGATTGAGGAGGCTACATGTTAGTTCTTCAGAAATGCTCTAATAATGCTGGAGTAACGAGTTCTTTTGATGGGAGAAGTCTTCTTCTGGGAGGATCTCGGTGTTTATGCTGTTTAACTTCTTTCTTTGACTTAAAAGAAGTAGTAGTTTAGACTTTCCAGTTGGAGATGGGTGAAACGATATGTTTGAATGACAGAAGAACTGACTGTTGGGCTGGATGGATTTGGCCTTCTGTTCTGATTCTGCCTCTTTTGCCAAAGGATCCGCGTTTTTGGACTCTGATGAGGTGTGTTCAGTTGCTGTCCTTGTAACAGTTTGCTTGGTATTTATGTGGAAGAGGTTGTGTGTTTGAAGTGGGTGAGGAATGGAAACAAGAGCTGGCACCATGCAGCTGATTTCTTCTCTGCAGTGCTACATACTCAGTTGTCAGTTTTTTCTGTACTTTCGGAAGATTTTTGATTTCTTGTTTTAAAATACTAGAGAGAGAGGATTCATTGCCTATGAGAAGGGTAGTTGGAGCCTTCTTGAAGTAGCAGGTAGACCTTTCAGCTGTATCCCTTCAGCCTCTCCCTGCCCTGAAGACAGCTCTGCTCAAGCTTTGAGTCCCCTGGGTATGCTTGTCCACATACCCTGTCCTGATGAGCAGCGTGGTGTGCACCATGGCTTGCATGCTGCAGTCTGGACAGGCGTTCTTCCACTTGCATTCCTCCTGAATAGTCAAGCTACACATTCCAGACTGAAGATTACATACCAGCGCATTCCTGGCAAAGCAGGCTGTGTGTGCAGGGAGCTCTGGACAACTGGGCAGTAAAATCACCTGAACTGCCTGCTGTAAGGTTGTACCAGTTGCTGCAGCCACCGAGGCTTTGTCAGCGCTGGGAGAATTGGGAAAGCAAAAGAAATGCTACAACATTTCTGGCATGATCCTGTGTGACCTTGGTTTTGCTGCGGTGGAGAACGTCTTCCAAAAAAGCAGTGGGAAGGATATGCCTGAAGTCGCTTTCATGTGTAACTTAAAGTATTCAGGATTTGACCCTGGGTCCCTGGAGGTAAAAGGCGGCTGTGTTAACCCCACTGTTTCATCTCTTGCCAAGTCTGAAAATCCAGGTTCTTAAGAGGAGCTGTTACTTGTGTGACCTTCATGCGTGAAACAGTTTCTCTTTTAAAATGTTTTTTCCCCTTTATCAGTTATTCATTGAAGAGTCTCTTTGCATCTGTACAGTTCTGAAGGGTAGCTATTATTTTACCATTTTAATTTTCCCAGCTGTTCGAATAATTGTTTTAACCTCTCAGTGCCTGGAAGTGCTTTTTACATCCTGGTTGCTCTGCATTGTATTTCTCTGGTTTCATGTTTTAAATTGCCAACAGACACTTCTCACCATCTTGGATGGTTATTCTGTGACTTACTTCTCTACAGCTTTAGGGCTCCGTTGGTCTGAACAGCACGCTGATAGCAAGGAACTGGTGAACTTGGACTTTGGGGGCTCTCACATCCTGGTTTGGGGTGTTGTTGTTGTTCTCTTGCCACCCAAGAGAAGCTCAGTAGTTGCAGCTCCCCATCAGACCAGGACACGCTGTAGTTATTCTGAAGGATCTCGCCAGTGGCCTCTCTTGGGTTGTATTTCACTGCGTACAGGGAAGGGGTTCTGACAGAGACAGTGACACCAGCGCAGAATACATTGTCTTCATACACTTTTACAGGTATTGAGGTCGCAGCATTAAATATGAGAGCGGTTTCTCTTGCCCCGAGACAAGGCTGTGACAGCAGAGGACGAAGCAAAGCATCTTGCTGCTATCAGAACTGCGTGAGGCACTCTGTACCAGCACGGTGCTCCCAGCTAAGTGTGATGCTCAAAGGAGGAGGGCTGCACCTTTTGTGTCCTGGCTGGGGCAAAATGTTCCATGCAGGAGTACCTCCAGAGTTGCAGCGTCTCATTGCATAGCATCAGTTTTCTTTTTGATGTATATATTATTTTCTTTTTTTCTTTCCAATGAGCATCACTTCTCTTGAGTATGTCTTTGATGTTCTTGCCATAGGAACAGAGGTGGAATTTCAAAATAAGTAATTATATTGTAATATTTCGGACATATTGCTGTAGTTTCTCTTGCATGCTCCTTCTCACGTGTTCCAGAAGTTGCAAAAGGTGATTTATAATTCATCAAACTAAGCACAAAACATCTGCCTGCAAAACCTATCAATCTGATCCCATCTTTTTCTAGCCCTTTAATTAGGGGAGCCCTGCTGAAAAATGTACCCATCAGCTGCTGAGAAATGGTGCATTCCTGGACCCTTGGTATAAATCTTGAGTTATCCAGGTGCCAAAATGCTGTCAGAACTGACAGATCTTAGAAAATACACCCACAGGCAGAACATTATCCATTATACCAGCACTGAGCAGTGGGCAGTAAGGAAAAATCAGCAGAGAATGTGTCTTTATCAACTTTAATTGGCTTTCCCTGTTGATAAAAATCAGTGTACCCGGCAAGGAAGAGAACCTATCTAGCAGTTTGATCTTTCCATCCCAGAGCTGAAGGGTGCAGTCCATCTCCACTGACATGTGATGTGGACTTGTCTCAGCACACTTCCTAGCAGCTCAGTGGACTCTACAACCCACAGAGAAGGCTGCCAGTCTGTCCTCGGTGAGTGACCGTGTTTAAACAAGTGTGAAGAATGAATTACTCTGGCTAAGTTGGATTTCATCTGTGCTCAAAATTTACTTCAGAGAGAACAAAACTTAGTTAAACTTTTCTTCGGGTCCTGGCTTGTAAGAGCTTCTGGATTGCAACTGGCTGGGCTGTGACATCAAGGATCTGGGCAGCGGATGTGCTGATAAAAAGGAGACGGGTGAAGGAAGCAGCAACTTTGCAGGAACTACAGGAAATGGCACGTGCAGAGGTTTGGGGAAGAGAACAAGCTGCTTTTGGGTCATTTGGCACTGGGGGTTTCTATGTGGCTTTACATCAAAGATCAAGGAGACAGCAACCATGTGGATTTCTCCTGGGAAGGCTATTTTGATGCCTTGTTGCAGCATCTCGCATTTACTGAACTATACAAAGTTGGTTTTCCTTGGTGCTGCTTCTGTCTATCACTATTAGATCTCTGACAGTTTTATTAGAGTAAGTAACATAGTTAAGATGAGTGCAAACCTGTTACTATATTAGGGTATTTTTTTCCTAGTTGATTAACGAAAACAGCTAAATTCTTTCTTTATAATCAATTTGGCAGTGTGTTGTACTTCTCTTGCTAAATTCTGCAGTGTTTCTGAGCATGGCTTTATTTTAAGTTTCTGTTCCACTAAGTCAAACTCCTCTTATTTCCATAAATAATGGGAAGCAGAAGTGCTCCACTTGGAAAAGACTTCATCACAGAAGTTTCCTTTCCCCGATGGTCTTAAAAACCAGACTGTAAGACCATGACAGGGTTGCACTCAAACAAACATCAGTTTAAACCTTGCATATAAAACTTTTAAAGCCAGAATGTGTAAGGATTTGTTTTTCAGACACATGGAGGGACGATCCTGCGTCCAAAGCCTGCTGTACAGGGAGCTGTACTGCCATTGCCCCAGGCCGCTGTGATCTTCTGGGGCACCTCTGCCGTGCTGGGGCAGCATGGGTTGGTGTCTGGAAAATGTTTATGGCCTGGTGGGTTGAGCAGTGTTGAGAAGTGAGGGTGCAGCAGTGGGGTGGGCTGCATGCAGGGTGCGTACCTGGGCTGTGCGCCGGGGGTATGATACTGTGTGCACTCTGACTGTAGTGCGGGCTTCCCCGTCGGTGAGCAAAGGCTCTGCCCTTGCCAGGGTTGATGCATTGCCCAGCACAGCAGGTTCCCTCTCAGGGTAAACTCCAGGCCTGCAAGAAAATGATGGACATTATTGGGGAAAAAAGTGTTGGTTGCGTGGTTTTTAATTTTTGCTTTCTTACTGCTTATTGTGGGGCTTGGAGAAACATAATAACTTCTTGTGTTCAGAAGTGTTCAGAAGGCTTCTTTAGAAACTTGAGGCAAGTGTGAGGGAGGGATAACAAAGCCCATTCTGTTCCTCTAATTCAATCTGCCTATTTACAAGCCCAGCCCATCAAGTATGTTGTCACTGTTCTTTGCAGCAAGAGGAAGACCAAGGCTTTAAAAGACCTCTGGAGAATACATACAGAGACCCACGTGAATAGCCTAAAATATCATCGTTCCTGTGGTTTCCATGGATGCTGGCCATACTGCAGCCAGGGCAGTTCTCTTGTGTTGGTCCAAATGCCATGAGGGTTTTACCAGGACTGACCCCGAACGCTGTGGCGTGGCTGGCTGTTGTTAAATAGCTGTCTCTGCCTGTGTGGGAGAAGGGATTCCTGCGCGTGCGGCCCAAGGAGATGGTAAAGAATTGTAAGATTTATTACATGTTATAAAATAATAATTCCAGATGAAATAAAATGGCAGAAAGAGATCAGGGTTATGACATCTTGTTTTGAGATGACAAAACTCTGCTTTGGTGGCCTAGAGTTAAGGGTGCTGCTGTCCTTGGTGGGGTTTTTGCCAAGCGCACAGTGTAAACATGAACGGATGGTGCCTGGCTCTGGCTCTGTGTCAATCATTCCCTAAATACTTGATGGTACCCGAGTGACCAGCTCCTCAGCCTCCTCCTGCTTAAAAGCAAGGCTGCCTGATTCTCCTGTTTTTCTAAACCATTTGCTCTCTTTAATTGAGGACCGTGAGCCATTGTGTGCATAGTGCCGCAGGATCCTTGTCGTGTGAGGGCCTTGATAAATATGTATTGTACTGTCAAGTGTTTGTAGCTACTCTGCAGGTAGCGATGGAGAAGCAAGCTGCATCCAGTTAAGAGTCATCATGTCTCCAGGGTCAATAAAAACAAGATGGCACAGGGAATTGTGGGAAGAGGAGCCAGGATAGCTGCCTTCAGCATCACCTGCTAATAAACTAGCTATTTATAGATCAGCTGAGGCTTTGTCAACTAGATTGTTAAATTAATATTTACATATCATCCTCACTGTCTTTCTCTGACAATCTCATTTGCATTAGTGCTTGGACAGAAGCGTGGCTTCCTGTGCTCCAGATACAGGACTGTGTTTGATCAGTCCGTGCTTTGCAGTGGGTGTGTGAAAGCATTCCGGATAGACCCTTGCCTTGCAAATCTTCTTCTCCACTTGCTTCTCCGCAGCATTTTCCCATCTTCCTGTGCCTCTCATTTCTTGCAGGAAAGCTCACCTTTGTTCCCAGATGTCTGCAATTCATCATGAGGCTGATCTCACTAGAGAAGAGACGAGCAGCATTTCTGCATAGCAATTCCTAGTTAATCTCTGCCTCTCAGAGAGACTCGAATTGTTGATGGCTTGTGGGTAATTTAATAACTAGCAGACAAATAGGATGTGTAGACTGTAGTAACTTAGCCCAGATGCAAAATCCCCTATCCCTATTAGCATCTGTTTGAATGAATTTTGTTATAAAGGTTTGCTTTTTACATTTTAGCACCAGCGAAACAGCAGCGAGCAGAGTCGCTGCTCAGTGAAGCTGTGTGGATCACAGCAGGCTCCACACCTGCCTAAGCAGTTTCAATCCCCTGTGCGTGCGTGTGTGCGTCTCTGCTCCTTTCAGAAAGGAAGAGTAATCTACTTGCTAGACGTGCTTGTGTGTCTCATAGTCCTTGGACGACCTTGAGCAGTCATTTAACTTGTGTTTATTTGCCCATCTCTACCTGGGCAGATATTACTTCTGTGGTTTGGAGTGCTGAGGTTGAATGGATGTCTCGGAAGCGTTGCGGATGAAAAGTGTTACTGAAATGTAAGCTATTCATGCCATCTCTTCAGACAGCTGATCCGAGTTCAGATTCACCTGCCTGTCTTGCTGCTTCTTGCTTCAAAGCCGTTTGGACACTTGGATTGTGCGGGCAGTCGGAAGGCAGTAATAGCAGGGCTGTGATGCAGACAGGTGTCACAGCCTTCGCTCAGCTTCCACTTCTTAGCACTCGCGAGGCTGTTGATAAGGTGCTGTTATGCTGGTATTGTGTTATTCTTAATCTGTCTTTGGCCTGGAAAGGGTCTAACAGCATCTGTTTTTTCTGACACCTCTGCAGGCTCTCTGGGCACCTCATTACTCTTTTTGGGAAGAGAACATTGCAATCCAGTTACTCTGTCCGCAGAGAGCGAGAGCTCATCTTCCTGCACCAGCCTGGTTACCGTAAAGTTAGAGCTCAGAGTGGGTTGCAGTTTATCTCTACAGGTGCATGATGAGGCACAGAGCATTGCAAGGATAATACAGCATGTGCCGAAACCATTCACCTTGTATTTATTCTTCTTAAGATAGCAAAGCTTCTATTTCACCCACTTCAAGATCTCTTCTCTCTTGGCTCACAAGAGAGGGAGTGGGACAGGCCAGATGTGGACATGGGTCTGGGAAACCTGGGAGTCAGTTCCCTGGTTCTCCAAGCCCAGCAGTCTGTGCTCATTTCATCACTGCTTCTCCCATTTTAACTTTAATTCTTGCTGAAGACAGCACCTGATTCCTACATTTTCAGATCTACCAAGTCTTTCTGTCTTTTGATGATATTCAGGGGAGATGGGGATGTGTTTTTCTGCAAAATGTCAAGGTCTCTTCCCGGAGAGCTGACAGTATAGGTGTTTTATATGTACACGGGCTATTGGGATTAGACATTCTTACTCAGAAACATTGGCTGAGACAGACAGACATTCCTCCTGCCACGGAGAGACAGGCAGGCACTCACTGTTGCCAAGCCTTGAAGTATTTGGCATGTTTTCTATTGCCCTAGTTTTGTGGAGTTGTTCCTGAAGTTCTGCAAGTACATGAGATTCTCAGTTCTTTTTTTCTTTTTAATAACAAAAAAAAAAAAAACCCAACAAAGAAGGAATAAATAAAATAAGATAATCTAGCCCTCCTGCCTAGACAGTGGTGGTATGAGAATGTGACACAGGTGCTTAAAACCAGAGGGCAAATGAAATAACCCCGGAGCATTTCTAAACAGTTTTACAAGTCAACTTTGTGGTTTTGGGGGAGTTTCTGCCTTCTCTCCTGGGTTTTTGAACATGTGAAGGGTGTGCAGCGTGGCTCATTTTCTTGAATGAGGGAATATTTGCAGCTCTGTAAGAGTTCACACATCTGCAGTGTCCCCTGCAAGCAGTAATGAACTGACCAAAACAATCAGTCTCCCCAAATTAGAAGAGCTCTGTGTTTTTCAAATCTCATTTGCATTCTAAGTCGTGCTTCTTCAGTTGTGCCACTTTTCAGGTCTTCCTCCCGAAGGGATTTAAGTGGAAGCCAAGATTCCGTGTAAGAACATGACTGGGGAACTGGAGCTTTGGCATTTTCATAGTTATGTCTTATATCATCAGATTTCCACGTGAGCCGGAAACACCATTTATGCAGAGATGAACGTGGTTATTCATGCAGGGGCCCTGTTCAGCTTCGTACCCCCGGGTTGGTCTATAGAGAAGACTAACTGGCTCTGCAGAGCCTGTGTCTGTGTCCCTCGGTGTGCTGGCAGGGATGCCCTGGGCTTGCGGGCAGCCGCCCACACGCTTTCACGTTGGTTCTGTGGAGGCACGTGCTCCTGAAATCACCGACAAATTCGTAGGCGCTCGCTTGCACCTCAGCATTGCCTGAGCAGAGGGACACACACAGCCAGGCTCCTGCAACAGAAAGGTTTCCAATAAAGCTGAAACACAGAGGTATTGTTTGTCCAACTGCTGGCAAATGCACGGAGCCATTGTGTGGGTCCTGAAAGCCTTGGCGCTTTATTCTCTGCAGACTGAATGGCAGCCGCGGGTAATAATAACACAAGATTAAAAAAGCCAACATTATAGGGGCATTTACAACCTGCTGAGAGAGTGAAATCTCAGCAAGGCTGAGCTGTGTCTCTAGTGATCCTACGCTTTTACTGCTTGATAAGGAAATGATGGGCAGCTCTGGAGAAATGGCCACTGCGGAGCAGATGAAAGGGGAGCGGGTTGTCTGTTCGAACACCTCCACTAAGTAGAGTGGGACAAATGGAAAGGCTCTCTGCAAATCGAGTGACCAGCCTCTTCCTTCAGTGCTGGGTGAACTGGGGGGTGTGCAGGTGTGTTTACACACTTGTGTTTCCTTCCCAGGAGGGTTGAAAAGCAGAGGCTGGCCATCAGCGCTGGTGCCAGGCTCAGTTTGCATAGTTCAGACCCTTGTGTTGCGAGGCCTTGGGTCAGCATAGAATCACAGGTTGGTTTGGGTTGGAAGGGACATCAAAGCCCATCCAGTTCCATGCCCTGCCACGTGCAGGGACACCCTCCACTAGACCGGGTTGCCCAAAGCCCCATCCAATCTGGCCTTGAACCCTGCCAGGGATCCAGGTGCATCCACAGCTTCTCTGGGCACCCTGTGCCAGGGCCTCACTACCCTCATAGTGAAGAATTTCTTCCTAATGTCTAATATAAATCTCCCCTCCTTCATCTTAACATCCTTCCCCCTTATCTTATCCCTGCACTCCCTGATAAACAGCCCCTGTCCAGCTTTCCTGTAGCCCCTCTAGGTACTGGAAGGCTCCAATAAGTTTCCCTGGAGCTTTCACCAGGCTGAACAAGCCCAACTCTCTCAGCCTGTCCTCATAGCAGAAGTACTCCAGTCATTTGAGCATCTTCATGGGCTCCTCTGGACTTGCTCCAACAACTCGATGTCTGTCTTGTGCTGGGGACCCTAGAGCTGGATGCAGCAGTGCAGACAGGGTCTCACCAGAGCCAGAGGAGCATCATCCAGGGGTCATGCTTTGGTAGCCATCAGTAGATCAGCTCAGGATCATTCATGTGTGAGAATGTAGCTGTGGATCACCATGGATAAGAGATGGTAGGCTTAGCCTTCTGCTTGCAGGAGCAGCCAGTCTTTCTGTGAACTTTTTCTGAGACAATAAATATTGAGCTTTCTGAATGGAAACCTGTTTTAAGTCACAGTAATGACAACTACCTTACACAATTTAAGCTCAACTGGCTCATACCACCTTACACATGGAATGTCATTATTTTCAAAACAAAGAAGCCCTACCCTGGGGAGGGGAAAGAAAAACTTTTTTAAAGGACAGTTCCTTATCTTAAAAGTTGAGTCTTTACTTCAGTGGTGGTTCTGACAATTCTTTAACATGAATCTCTTACAAAGCCCTTTCTGTACACATAACTATCCAAACAGCTTTAAAAAGACCCAGGTATCCTCTGTGCATGCACAGAAGTTATATTTGGTAAGCTGGAGGCAGAGTACCAGCCTGTAGCAACATCCTCTCAGGATCTGCCTCAGTTGCGGAGTAACGGTGACATGTCAAAGCCAGCTCAAACCTCGCTAGGCTGGGTGTTACAAACTGGCTAACCCTGGCAGCGCTGAGACCCTGGAATAGGTCCCCACCTGTTCAGATGGGTCTTGCAGCTCTCAGCAGGTTTCTGAAGCAGCATCTTACAGACGTGACCTTGGTCTTTGGTATTAATGATGCAGTGAGTGAAATGGTGGGAGGTATTTTAAAGTAATAAACTGTGTTTTTGTGGGTATGTAGGCTACCTGGCTTGGGTGGGTATGGTTTACTGTCCGTGCTTTTCCATTCTAAAAACTTCTCGTCCATTTGAACGTCTTGCTTCACTTGTGCCAGGCAGCGTGGCGTGGAAATTGCTGGGCCCTGGGTGCTGTTTCTTGTGTGGGACTTTATGGGGACTCAGAAATCCGGACTGCTTCACAGATTCATTTACTTGGATTAATGAATCTGTCCCTGCCTCTGTTTCCCCAAGAGTAATGTGAAGTTACTTGCGTCACAGGGATTTATGAGCTTCTTTCTATATTGGCCGTTTTGCAGAGTGAAATTCAGCTCGGAGGGCTCTGCGGAAGGACGAAGCGTTTGAGTTAGTTCTGTTCTAATCCTGGGTACAGAAAATTGGCGAGTTCCTGCTCAAAGTCTCTTTAAAAACAAAATATAAATAGCCTGTGAGATTTTTTTCTTCCCCCTTCTCTTTCTCCCTCCCCTTTTCTCTCTCTTTCCTTCCTTTATGTGTTTTGGTTTAGTTTAAATGTTAACCTGTCTTCAACTGCAAACTGTTCAGGTCGGGACCTGAGACTCCTCTGTGCTGGCGCAGACCTGCAGATGAAGGCTGTGGGCTTGCTTTGTTTTCACAGGTTGCAAGCCTGAAATTAAATGTATGTTAGTGGTGAGGGAGGCCTTTGTGGGAAGAGGGTGTAAAGAGGTGTTGAGTGACACTAGAAAAGAATGGTTTAGGAATGGGGAAGAGAGGATGTAGCTAAAACTAAATATGATGCTTGCTTTTTGCCAGAACCTTTGCAGCAGAAGCATGGATGTTTTCCCAGTCGACAGCTCCCTCGCTTCTCTTTCCCTCTCCCTTTTCTTTCTCCCCTTCTGGGGCTACTGCTTTAGGATGAGTTGGTTCCAAGCAGACAATACTTTTCAAGCAGATAAACGGACACCTAAGCAGCTGCACTGGTATCTATCATGAGCAGACGTGCTGCGCAGTGAGGGAAATTACAAGATGGGACCAGCATCATTTGTCATATTTAAAAGAAAAAAAGAAAGCTCTCCCTCCACTTGAGCAGCAGCAGCCACAAGACAGGCGAGCAACACACTTACAAACTGTCGCTTTCTTTTCCAGTCTCTTAATACGTTTTCAAACGCTCCGGTTAAACATTCCACCTTCAGAGCCTCTTTGTAAAGGATGTGTTTTAGGCAGATGAAAGCAGGTCTCTGTCCTGACACAGATGCAGAACTATAAATTTCTAGTGGGAGAGATGGGAGATAATCATTTAGGAGGCTTTTGTGGCTTATTCCAGCATCTGGTAATCTACTAGGATGCCCTCTGAAGAGAGAAGGGGACAGGAAGAAGCTAGGAAAATGCTGAGCTTGTTTTTCACTTAGTAAAGGTTTTTAATCTTGAAAGAAGGATTTAGAATTTACGCAGGAGGAGACATTGATTGGGAAATAAAGATGCATCTCCCGGTGTTCACCATTCTCCCTTTGTTTGCTCAGATCCGTGTTTCGGGTTGTAGGGCATCTTATCTGCTGTTCCCTTAATTGCATTGGTTATGCTGGGCGCCGGTGGGCAGTTGCTCAGAACAAATCCGTCTTGCGGAGATACTGGTTGCACCGGCCTCCGGCTCAGGGCTGAGCAGGCAGCTACGCGCAGGTTGCTGCCTGGCTGTGCCTGCGGCTGGCTGTTCTCACCTAATTGCCTCCCAGAAGGTCTCGATGACCTCCCAGTCCCTCCACAGCCTCTCTGGTCCCAGCAGGGACACCCGGCACCGCTCACCTGCCCGGACTGCGGATTCCCTGTCCAGTGCTCAAGCAGAGGCAGGACTGTTCTGCTGCTCTGCTCTTGGGCATTGAAAATGGGGAGTGACAGAGTGAAATACTTAGGGTTCCTTGGGGGACTTCTGAAACCTCTGAGAGGTGTGGTTGAGACATTTGACTGTCTCGGTTCAGGTCATGAATGTTTCAAAACGCCTGTTATTTTTCTGTCTGGGTGCCTGAACTTCATAGAGGATTGTCTGATCGGGGCTTGGTGCAGGCCAACCAACCAGACTTCTCTTCCTTGTGATCTAATCGGATCTTGCAGCTCCTGGGACCGGATATTTCAAGATACTTTAAGATTGGCAAGAGCTAGACATGCAATTAATTCTTTAAAATCTGATACTCCGATACTGCAAACGCTCAGTCAGCAACAAGCTACTGGTGCAGAAGAATTTCAGTGCTGAGTCAAGGGGGTCTGACGCTGCTGGAAGAGATTTCAGTTTCTGGGTTTGTACCTGGGCCATGGAGGTAGTTTCCCAAGACACATTTATTTATTTACCTTTCAGCTTGTTGCTGTGACCCTGGTCTTTGGGAGGTGTTTCAAGAAAACAGGTAAAAGTGATATCCCACATCTATCTGCAAACAGACATGGGAATTCCCAGTGCTCTCTTGGCTCTTTCATTGCTGATTTTTTCCTCTTCTGCCAGAAGAAAAGGAGAGTGACATCTACACCCATGCGGGTGAGATGAATATGGCTATCACGCAAATAAAATTACTGGCTGCTGAATAGCAACAGCTTAATGAAAATGTGAACTGTTAAACAAATAAAGCCAGTCAAGCTCATAATACTTCTGTGTGGGATTTCACTGTATCACGGAGCAGAAATAGAATTAGGCACAGAAAAAAGATATCTGGAGAAGTTGTCGCTGCCTATCTCTGTGCTCGGTGTGTAATGCAGGACTAGACAGGAGTGAGCCATACCTTAAATGTGGACATGCTACCTCAAGAGGAGATCTCTTTATCCAGTGTGGGATGCTGCTGAAGAAAGGCAGAAAGGGATGAGAGAGAGCACTGGATTTCCTCTGAAGCCTAAATGCAGACTGTGCAGGGGGGATGGATCTCTTGAGAACCCGGCGGGGGGGGGGGGAGGTTTGCATTTCTTGAGCATCTTCTGCAGGTGAATAATTACTGTACCTCTGTGTGGTTGGTAAGTAGGCTTACATTACATGCAGAAAGGGAAACTGAGGTAGGGGCTTATCTACAGCTGGTGGGCAGAGTTGGGAGGAGTCTGGCAGTGGAGCCCAGGGCTCCCAGCTCCTGCACTCCAGGCAGCCCTTACCTTCCTGCAGCGCATGGGGAGGCTACAGGGTTTGGTAATGCTCCCAAGCAGCAGGCCAAATCCCCAGGATGAGAATTCAACAACCATTGTTGAGATCCCATCTCAAAGGCACAGTGCTGTAGCTGAGGGGCTGTGAAGTGTTCTCAGCAGCTCTTTGCACTCTACATAAGGACTGGACTTCCCTGCGCTTCCATCTTTGTGAAAATCCCTGGGGTTAAAGATATGCTTGTTAGCACTGGTACAGGTTAATAATCTGTTGCAGAATGAGATCCAGAAATACAGAATGCAGTGTGTAAAGTTGAGATCAGTTTGTGAAGAAGCCCTGCACCCAAGGAGCTGCTCTACCTGTCTCTGAACAAAATGACATCCAACCTCCCTGGCTTCTCCCATCCTGCTGTGCTTTGGCTGTGAACAGTCAAGAGGCAAGGGATGGGGTGAGGTGATCCCAAGGAGTTCAGAGGACAGCCAGAGCTGTCTCTCTTTTCCTTCACCCTCTCCTTGATGGCCCTTCCTCATAAGAACACGTCTCGGCTGGCTTGGTCTCAGACCTGTGTGGAGTCACTGATGTATTGAAGGTGTATTGTGTCTGGGTCGCACAAAGCTTTAATGCGCTGTGGAATTAGAAACATTGTAGGAGTTTATAGTCTAAGTGTCTTTATTTTTCTGGGTGACCTTGTGAAATTTCCTTGCACCAGATCTGTATCTTGCCGTCCTGCTGCCTTTATCTAATTTGTTTTCTTGTATATGTTACTGACATCCAGTGAAGTGTAATTTGTTTGAGAAGTGGCACTTATAACAAGGATCCCGCTAGTAATCCCTGCGTTGAATCCCTACATACACAATGCTCCAGGAATAATTAAAGTCACAAACTTCAATCTTGAGGGATGCACAGGGGAAACCTATCCTAAAATGAGGCTTGGCGTATCTGACTTTTCTCCTTCCAGTGCTTTTTAAGAGTGGGATTTGCTGTTTTTGTTCCAGGACTGAAGTAGATTTAAGTGGAAGTCTGACATCCTGAATTTACATGTCCTAACAACAGTGTTCATCAGTCAGTGTTCTTACTGTATCCTTTCTCTACACCTTCTCTCTATTAACTTTCCTCAGCAGTCTGCAGGGATCATTTGCCAGCCTGATTCAAATTCCTGCACTTTCCTGGCGTCTTGTTTTATAACATCTTGCATCATATACTTTCCATTTCTGTAATCCATTTAATCCAAAGTACTGGAATGGCTTTGCAGGTATTTATTGCATTTCTTTCTTCCTTGTGCTAGGAGGTAACAGGTCATTTATACAACTTAATCCACAGTCTCTTGGCTTCTGGGGTTATTATTTTTTTTTCCTTTTATTTTCCCACTGATTATCCCGGGGGCTGGCAGCAAAAGGAGGAATGAGAGTATGGAGGAGTTGCTGTTACGTATAAGGTTTCATTACGTTGTGCTGCGAGCACGGCTTGGCAGTTCAGCAGTTAAACCCATGCAGCTGATGCACCCCAGCAATAACATTGCTGTTGCTTGTCCTTAATTTTTGGAAGCACTGGGCTTAGGGTTTGAAATAATGAAATGCTGTTGCATCAGTAAGTGGTTTTCCATTCCTTTTGGCTCTGGAAACGGATATTCACAGTTGGGTGAAGTTCATTTTAATCCTCACAAAACCAGAGCTGGATTTGTACAAGTTGTCGTTGTTCTGCTTTAGAAACACTCTGTGCCTTCTGGATCCCTTTATCCCTCCTGGGGGCTAATCCACGAGCTTGCGAAACGCTCGGGGTGACTCCGGTTGCGGGATGGAGAGGCATCCAGTGTTATCTCCTTTTCCTCCTGCATTGCTTTCTCTCGCTTCTCCCAGAAAGGCACAGCAGTGTTTGTAGTGTACACTTTCTGATGTGTACAGATAGTGGGATGTAATTATCTTCCCCTGAGGTAGAGTCATTATGCTGGCTGTAAAGCGAGAGGGTCACAGTCCTAATGGGAAATGATTTTAAAGCAATCTTGACCAAGTCTAGTGGAGCCATTTCAGACCACTTAAGACTCAGCCAGTCCTTCATGGCACTTGTGATACGTCCACTTTATGTGGCGAGAGGCAATGGGACTAACACTTGTCGAGGGATAAAGAAAATCTACGATAAACTGCAGCCCTGCCTTTGGGCACGCGGTGTGTGCTGCCGCTGGGAAAGGCACCAGCAGAGCCCCGTCTCGATTGCTGCTGCTCCCCATGCTGATTTGGAAACACATGAGTCACCCACAAAAGCAATAAGGCAGCAGTCACAAAACCCACCACCCTGGGCTTCCTTTGCTGCACAAGCTGCCCCTCTGCCCCTCGGGTTTGATTCTTGTGGAGGCAAGAGGGTCGCTCCTCTATGCCATGCAGGGCAGAGCGTGGCACAGTCCCTGGAGCAGAACCATGAGTGGTGAACACACTCCTGGTTTACCTGGGAAATTCAGGCTTCAAACGAGCACTGACTTACAAGGCAAATCTGGCCAAAGGCTGTTGAATGGCAAACACAGCTTAAACGTTAGGAGATGACAGACTTTCAGCATCCTTTGGCAGGCACTGGAGTTGTGGTCAGTAGGAAGGTGAGGAGAAAGACTTCAGCAGAGCTCTGGTGAAGGTGGCAGTCAGCAGTTGTAGGTCATCCAAGGAACGATGGCGGGTCTGTCAGCACCAGCCCGGGACTGTAAAGCAGGCACTGCTTCACATAAGCAATTTTCTCTGCTTCAGTCTGTTACAGAAGCAGAACAGGCAGGGCTGTGCAGGTTAGCAAAGCTCTAAGCTGGTACCCAGGAGAGCAAGAATAACTAGTGGTGAAATGCTCCATGTCTCATTTTTATCCTTTGAGCTCCTCTGTAATGTTATTGGAAAACAAAAATTGTTTAAATAATGGAACAGACCCGATGAAATTGTGCAGTGATGCAGAAGGGGTGAGGAAGGGTTATTTCCTTTCTTCCCATTACTTTTCTCCTCCCGCCTTGCCTCCCAAACGTGGGTGGAATCTGCATGTCAGGCACTAGCAACATCAGCCTGGCCTGGTGGCTTTTCTTAATGGTAAGAACGAGATTAAATGCAATTAACATTGATTGAACAAAAACCGCCCTCAGTTTGTATGCCGATTAATTAACAGCCATCCTTTCAGCAGTGCCCCTTTGTAGAGAGCCGTTTGTTCCTCCTGGCCCCGGTATTTTCTAGCACATGTCCAAAATCAAAGGCAGGGAGCGTGTTCCCTACTGTGATGTCTGGGGCTACCGGCTCAGCGGGGAGATGCAGCCCCCCAACCGGGATGATTTTTTTGTGCAGTCTCGTTACTGCCGAGCTGCTCAGTCAGTGGCAAACCATTTCCTGTTAAGCAAGGCTAATGACGGGAGCTCTCTGTGAGTTAGAACAATGATCAGAACAATTGTCTGGAGGAAATCAATGTTATAATGCATGAACAAACAGGTGAGTCTCAGAACAGCTAGGGATTAGTTGTGCTAGTAAATAACTTCATATTCGGGTGATGCAGCGCAATGGGAGGTGTCAAGGCAGAGCAAAGCAAACAGTGTGTTGGCTCTTGCGAGTCAAAGGAGAGTGAGGAGGGGGGAGAGGAAACCAGAAGAACTGTTTCAGTTCCTTGCGCTCCGTCGGTAGGGTCTGTAGCCCAGGGACTTCCATGTGAAAGCACTTTCTGGGGTGTTCTGACAATGCGTCTGGTGAATCTTTTGAAAGGCGCCTTTTCTGCTGTCAAGCCAGCTTTGAAGACACCATCTGGGGAAGTAGCCAAGAAGTCATTGGGTGAACTTCTCTGCTTTGCAAAGCTATTAACACCAGTGCAGAGAAGAGGGAAAACAAAACTCTCTTCATAGCTTTCTGAATTAATCTTTTTTTGTTGCTACCAGGCATACTCCTGCCCCTTCTTATTCCAAACCCAAGGACAGCAACCATTGGACTCCTGAAGGATGAGAGAAGCAGAGGCTTTTCTGTACAATAACTATATGGCGCAGAAGTGCTGCGATCCATTAGTCAGCCCAGCTGCACCACAAAATAGCCAATACCTTGAAAGTAACAGAACAAATTGCACATAACCAAAAAATACCTACAGCATACATCAAACTGAAGTGACTCAGGCATCCCTCCTGGTGCTTTGGGGTACTAATAGCCCCACGACAAATGCCTTCTCCAGTGGAAAGGCCTTGAACACCCAGCTCAGTACAGGTCAGGGTTTTTGTATTTCCTCAGTGCCTCTCTCCAGACTGAGATGACAAAGTTGTGCAGCCACATTACTGAAGTCTGCTGTGTGCCGACAGGTATTCCGGTTCTGAGAGCTGCCTGCACACGGCAGGGAGCTAGGAACTACGGGGATTAATTTCTACTTTGTCACTGACACTCCAAATGCACAGAGCCATTTATCATGGGGATCTGCTTTCTGATTCCTTCGTAGCTGCACAGTGCCCGTATGAGTGAACGCCGTGGTGCCGCCGCTTAAGGGAGCGTGAGGACTAAGGTAAGGCACTCGCTGGAGGGAACTCACACAGTTTACCCTGCGAGACTAAAGGCTGGTTAAATAAATACTGTCTGAGCACAGCTGGGGCTTGGCAAACAGCGTCTCTGGCAAACACTGAAGGAGGAAGTTCTTCAGGGCCTGGGTTTCAAGGAGGGAGATTCCTCCACTGGCTCTGAGCCTCTGACAGCCAAGGCGCAGAGCTAGCCAGTGTCTGCGCAGGAGACGGAGAGGATGCTGCAGACTCTCCAGGCAGCCCTGAGCTTCTACACTGGGGTGCAGACTGACAAAGGATGAAAAGGAGGAAGAGGAGAGCGGTATGTTAGGAAATCTGCTGAGACTTGCTTGCCCTGATGCTGGTAGCAAGGCTTTAGCTCTCTGCTACTGGCGAAGGACAGTGCTGGGTGTCAACTGGGCACCTGTCTCGGGAGGGCTGAGGTTCGTGGGGTGGATCTACTTGCATAGCTGGAGCTTTCTTGTCCCTCAACTGGAACCAGAACTGGAGAGCTCCTGGCTTCCCTGCAGGGCACTGCAGGGTAGGGTGGCTGGCAGTGTCAGCTGAGCAGACAGGCAGCTTTGACTAATGTTAGTTCCAAAGCGGGGTCTCACCATGGTGGGAGAGCATTGGTTGGTGCCTCAAGGTCCTGCTTTCCAGGAGAGGTGTGGAGGAGATCGATGTGAGCCCTCTGGCTAGATTTGCTGCCAGGACTGAACAGGTTGCCATTCCTGCCTGCGCTGCAGCCACGGCTGTGAGGAATTGCCTTTGCATGGACACAGATGTAGGGGCGCTGGCCTGGAGCGCATCGAGACTGGAACCTGGTGGCTGCCTAACATAGCTTTGGCAGTGGCACGAAAAATAGCCTACTCTCCCTGTGCAAGAAGGGTGCTATTGCCCCTTCTTGTTAGACTGTGCGTGCAGTGCGCTCTCCAAGGCTGCTTGTTTCCCAAATTGTTCTGCTCAGACTGCAGCAGGGACCAGCTAGTGCTGATTGCAGGGCAGCTATGTTGTGAAGAGGCACTAAACTTCTTCAGGATGAGCCTCAACTTGATTAATTGGGAGTATCCTGGTGTGTGGGAAGAGCTTGTGATTGCCAGCTGCCTGGGCTTGTTGCATATAGAGCTTGTCTTCTGCACATGCAACAGTAGGGGTCCTTTGGAGAGGTAAGGCTTCTTCCCTTTCCTGCTCAAGGTAGGTGTAATAGCAACACCCTGGCATCTAGAAGGGAGGGTTCCAGGTTGGAAGGAAATGAAGGGGTGCCAAATCTGCATGGTCACAGTGCTAGGTGGAATTAAAATGCTGGTGCAAGTGGTTGGCTTGGAGAAGAGTGGGTTTGGTTTTAGAGATATGGGGTCCTTCCATGCTATTACACAGCATGCGAGGCATGAAATCAATGCAACTGTGCTTTTAAGTAGTTAGCCACAGGTCTGTAAACTGATGGCCTAGGAACAGTGAAAACAATTACATGTGTATTCTAACAAGCACAGGCTTATATGATGGGCTAACCTCTGGATCCAAGCATTGGTGGCTGTGTTCTGCAGGAGGCCCGAAGGAGCATGGGTTCACAGCCAGCCAGAGACTGTACTCTGGTTTGGCTTTCTTTGTGAACTGAACTGCAGCAATATTAGAGGCCTTGGTAGTGGTTTATGCTGGCATGGTAAATGAAGGGAGATCTGGACTGGCACCTGAGCAGGAGAGTCTGATACAGCTGGGAAAGTCATCCCTGTGTGCACACTGTGGTGTACTGGGAGTGCTTTGGTTTCCCAGAAGCACCAACCCTGTAAACTTCACAGGCACTCCATGTCCCTGATGAGGTAGGGGACATCAATTAGTTGCTTCATCCAGCACAGGCTGGTCTTAGATGTAATTGTACCGGGTTGCTATTGGGAGCAGCAGGGGCTGATCAACGACATCATTACCTTGCATCCTTTGTTCGAAGAAGCTTCCCTCAGCAAGAGCCAAGCGGCAGGAAATTGGTGTCTGGGCTGCCTGGCAGCCCCTCAGTTCTGAGCCCGGTGCTCACTGTCCAAAAGAGTCTGAGAAAGTTTATAGTCACCCAGAGCACGATGGAACTGGATGTGTTTATGCAAGGAACGTTAGCGAGCCTCCAGCTCAGTGCGTCCCTACTATGTGGGTAGATTAGGCTGGGGAGGATTGATTGAGGTTTAAGTGCTGGCTGTTTGCATTTTCCCCTGGAATGAGTAAAAACATACAGTTATGATTTGGAACGTGAAATCATGCAGCTATGATACTCTTTAGAATTGCTTCAAAGAAAAAGGGAGGGGGTTACTGTCTTCTCCAAGTGTTAGCCACAGAGTGGCCACATCAGTGACTTTTTCTCAACATGTAGCATTCCTCAACACTTCACTGAAGTGTTACAGTGTGAATACAGCAAATTACTTTATTGCAAAATTGATTGCGAGTTGTTGCTGCTTCGTTCATTGCAATTTGTGTGAGTACTATTGGAGTTTTTAAAATGTATTGCTCTCTGCAAAACTTTTAAGTCACTAATGATGAGAAAAATTACCTGGGAAATTAGAGTCAGTTGAGTAATATTGATGGTTCATTTGTCAGATTTCTGGATAAGCTTTGTCTAAATAATTTGGCAAACAATTTTCTCTTTATTCTTGAGTCCTTTGAAGCTTTTCCAGTTCATTGTTGTTAGAGATGGGGCTGTCTTTGGAGATGCATGGTCAATGTAGGCTGAATGTGCTGACCTTGCAGGTGTTGGGCAGCAAATACCAGCCTGCTATGCAGAAGTAGCCTAAATGACATCGCCTACTGACTGATGTTGCCAAGCGTGCTGCTGTCATTATTCTGTGATACTCTCCAATTCACATTCGAGGAAGCACAGCTTCTCTCCTAAGGAAGGCTAGTGTCTGGAGAGGAGAACCGAGCTCAAATCCAGCGCTAGGAAAAATGGGCAGTGAGACCACCTGCAGCTAACTTCTCAGTTGTCTTTCTGCAGTTGGCTTTAGCAGGGCTTTCTAAACATGGGCAAGTACTGTCTGCTCTGCAGAATGGGCCTGCGCCTACCCAGAGCATGAGCAAAAAGCAGCGTGTTGATGGGCTGGCCCTACACAGTCCTGCTGTACCAGTTCATCGATCCAAAGATGTCAGCGCTGGTGCGCAGGAGCTGATTGCCTGGGTTTTGAAGTAGGGTCCAACATTGATAACCCAGATCCTCAGAGGCAGCACGGTATGCTGATGGCATTGTTGGTTTGATTTCTTTGACTTTATAGGAATGTTAAGATGAAAATAAGAAGAGACCATAACAGGCTCTGCAATCTCCATCCTAAAAGAGTTTAAAGCCTCCTGGTTTTTTCAACCCCTCAGAAGCAGACAGCTCATACGCAGATACCTGCAGGATCTGAGGATGTATCACTTAGAAAACAGGAGGTTGCTGTGCGGACAAAGCAGCTGTGATTTTGCTTTGAATTTTATGAGGGTTTGGGTCTTAATAGGATAAAGGCTGTCAAATGTGTCGGGACTTGTTAGGGCAGCTGCTGAGTCCCGCTCTTTCTTCTTCCCCCCTCTCCAGTGCTCAGCTCACTCTCGTTGATCCTGTTCCAGGATGAGTGAGTGGTGTGTGCATGTTTGATGGCAGCTAAGCAGAGTGCTGCCACATCCTGCTGAGGCTGGGACTGAGCATGGAGCTGCACTTACTCCTACCACCCACCTGCTCTGAGGCTTGCCTGAGACCAGGGCCTCTCTCTCCTGCTGTAGGCCATCAGATTTACAAACCTTTACCATTTGCACTGACCATACATTCTTGTCCACAGAATCAGTCTTGCCTTTGATACCATGACCTGCTGGCTTGCTGCTTCTACACTCCTCTGTCCCCTTTGATGTCCTGTGTTTCACAGCGTGTGAAACCTGCTGGCTTTTCTATGGGGTTTTTCCCCCTGCTGACATTACTCCTTCATTTCTGAAGGAAATAGCCCTGTGTCCACAGCTGTGTAACTAACTTGCTGCTTTTTCCTTTGTTGCCCTTTTCCTCCAGGAGCTGTTAGTTAATTCGGCATAAACATCAGCCACCAAGGAGCAGAGGACAGGGACCACAGACACGCTTGGAAGCCCCAGCATCCTTCTGGATAGACACTGACCAAAACCGGTGCCTTCTGCCCTTCGCAGTCCAAGACGATGACATGATTCCTCTTCTAATTGCCTGCATGTATCGGTCTCAGTGGATGTTCCTGGAGCTGGGAGGAGGCTCCCGGGAGAGGGGGTCACTATTGTTTCCTTTTTTCCAATTATATTACAATGTAAAGAATCATATAGACCCTAGGTTCTTCTGGCACAGCTTGCAGCTTGGAGGCTTGCCCAACACAAGCCTGGTTCACCCCGTGCTAGCTTTGGTTTCACCAGGCCACACCTGAGTTTCAAGAGCTGTTATCTTTGTCCATTTGCTCCAGAGGAAGGGGTCCAAAGTATTTGGAAGTAACCCTGCCTAGCGTGTTAGGATTAACTGTTCCTAGCATGCTCCCATCAGTTACACCAGCAGGCGTGTTCCTTCCCTGCCAGGGTTCCCTCCCAAACAATAAAGTGTTTAATGGTCACTGTGTGCTGTGAGATACTTTCAGTCCCACAAGTTTGCAAATTGCTGTTTTCTGCCTACTGCCCATGCCAACAAAAACTCCCAACAAGTGTGAGGAATAGAAATATTTCAGGTCACACTTTATAAATCACAAAATTTGTTCTTTTTAGTCCCAGGCTGAATGACTTTGGCTTACTTGAAAGTACCTGGAAGAATGCAGAGTCCTGGCTGAAGGGAACTGGTGTTGGGGAATCATACTAGAAAAAAACCTGCCTGCTGAATGCAGACCCTGAGTTATCTTTCTTCACACCGGCTCTTGGTGTGTTTCTGCTTGGTCTGCCATAAACCTCCATCCCTTTCAATGTCATGCTGTGTTCTGAGCCCTCTCCTCGTGGAGCAGTGGGAGCTGTGTGCCTCTGGTTCTCCTCCTCCGAGCGGGAGGTGCGGCAGATCTGCGAAAGCAAACCAGGGGAGCAGGTCCAGCTCAGGAACTCGATTCCCCTTCTCTGGGTAAAGCTTCTTCCCTGGCAGTGCCTGCTGCTCGCTCGTGTCGTCGCTAGCTGTGTCTGACAGCTTCTGAAGAATGTGAACATGGGTTTTTGGAGGTCGTGTCAGAGTTTAACGCAGTGTTTATGAAAATGGATGAGTGGGGCTGAGAATTGTTCTCTGTGTTATATTCTGCTCCATCTCTTTTTTTTTCTTTAGGCAGCAGCTTGGTGCTTTACATCTTCATTAAGCAACAAAATGCCTTTCCTTCTTGTGGAGAGCTGATGACACAGCCCTCTTCCCCCTTAGAAGTGATATTTGTTTACCCATCTCTGTTAGTCTCAGATCTTGCAAAAATTCCAGATTTTTATCACTGTGCAGGTCAAACTTGTCTCTCCAAGTCTGGAAGGGCAAGTTTTCCAAACCCAAGTAGGACACTTGGTGCCCTCAGAACTGTTTGTAGCAGTACCTTCGCTGCTGCCATCCTGGCTTTTGGATTTGCTTGGGACAGCCACCGAACTTCTGACTGTGCATGTGGCAATGTGGAGCACCAAGGTCTGTCCCCAAGTAGATTTTACGTTATTGTTGGTCTGAAAAGTACCTATTTTGTCTCTTCCTTGTTCTCCTCTTGCCCTTATCCAGTGATGCCTGGCATGAGTAATATGCATGTCATTATTTCAGCCGCCCTAAATTGGGGGGGACTATGATGCCAGGGCTGATTATCTGGCGGCACTGGACAATTTTCTCTGTTAGGCAACTGTAATACATTTCCATGTTCTTTTATAATGAGCTTTATTTACCAAATTGGCAATTCCTCTGTTGAGAAATAACTGATTACAGCATTCAGGGAGATGCTGTCATCTCAAGATATGCAGGTGTCTGTGGAACATAAACAGATGTGATCGTTCAGACAGTGAACTCAATTGATAGAGGGTAAAGGGAAAAAATTCAGCCCTGCAATAATAAATGTAACATCTCCAGCTAATGTTGGCCAGGTGTACTGTGGCTGTTGTGCAGCCCAGTGAGGACAAAGTGGCAATCTAAGGCCATCCAGTACCTCCATGTGAGGGACTGCTTGATTGTTATGTGGAAGGACACCTCTTGGTGTCATTGTACTTCAGCCCTGGCTTACCTTGCTGTCTATGGTAGTCTCTGAGGACAGACATTAGTTCATTGCATAGCCTTGAAGTGGGAAACTCCCCTGTCCTGTGGGGTTTGATTTTTAGCTTACTCCATGATAAGTGTCTCCAAACTTCTTTGCGGTGGTGTGCATGGGGACTCTGGACCCATCTGCCTTTCAGGCAGTCCCTTTGGTGTCTCCTATTGCCCAGGAGCAGTTTTGTTGCTGCTGTTGCCCTAATCACCAGCTTGGGTATCTGAGCCTGGGGGGAAAAGCCATGATCAGAGATGTCAGCAGGAAATTGCCGAAGATGAAGTTCAATTTGCAGAGCCTCAGCTGCCATCCAAGTAAAAAATACAGGTAACACAGCTTCTCGAGTGAGTGCTTTCTCTCTCTTTTATTTCCTTCTCTCCTCCTCTCATCTTTGTTGCTCCTGTATTACTGAAGCTCTTGCAGGGAAAGAAGAAGCTCTGCATCTTCTCTTAGGCTCCCTCTCCTTATGCTTCTCCTTGACTGCTTCTTGGAGATTGGGAGCATGGATTTTTTTTCTTCCATGCAAGATTGTGACAGCAGGTGTCAGTTACGCTCCAAAGTGGCAGAGATCATTATTCCTGGAGCCCAGTGTCCAGCATTGAATAGAAGTCCTTATCACACAGCTACTGTCACAGTTGGCATTAATGGGCGACTAGGACAGCAGGATAAACAAGGCCTGAATCTATTGTAGAAGCTGAATTGGAGGCAGTTTCCTCCAAAGGCGAGTTGGAGGTAGGGTAGGGGCAGCCAGCAACGCTGCTGTGCTGCATGTGCTGGATAAAAATGAGCTCTTTTGTGTCCAGGAATATCTCTGACCTGTTTCACCTGCTAAAACCCAACCTGGCCAGCGCCAGGCCCGGCGCAGGGGCCCTGCTCCATTCAGCGGAACAGCTGCGTGCCCGGCTTTGCCTGCCCAGTTATTGCAGTTCTGTGTGCAAATGGGGTAATTGTGTGTACCCATGCATCCGGTAATTCGGGTGTACTGTGCACAACCAGGGTAATTTCATGTGAAAATACAGGCTTGCAGAGGGCCCCGCTTTACGAGTACGAATAGTTTTAAAACCAGCCAGACGAATGGATGGAGCAGCCTTTTTATTCACACCTAATCCCTCGGTGCGGGAAGGGCAGGGAGCGAAGCCAGCGAAGTTTGGGAAGATGGAGCAGGTAACAGGACCAGAAGAAGCTTTGCATCAGGCTTCAGCAGCTCTTTAAATGAAACATTTGACAAGCGCGTCGAGATTCCAGCGGGCGGGAGCATCTCGGGCCCTCTAAGCACCAAATTTGTGATCTTGCATAAAAACACAACCCATTGCCTCCCGTTGTTAATATTTCACACTTGGCTTTGCAAGATACTTTATCTAATGTCCTCCCTGCATTCAGGCTTCTACCAGCTCTGCCTTGGCCGTGAAGGGAGAGGCTGGAGGAGGAAGGCAATTGCCAAGCTTGTCTGTAATCTATGTAGGAGGGTTTTGTGTAGCTGTAGGGGGAGAGGAGTAAGTCTCGTTTCCTATTTTATAGTCTGCTGAATCCTGTGATCTCATGCTGTGTGCTCCTTTCCCAGGCAGAATTTTTCAATTTGTCTTTCCAGTTGTTGTTATTTTTTATTTCCAAACTGGTTAAAAGTGTTTGTCTGCAGCTTGTCGCTAAATTGTTTCTGTCTGATTCTCTAAAACGCTTCATTGCCAGTCTTGTGCGCGTCTGGGGATCGTGGTGTTCCTCTCGTTGCCTTGTGACTTGGTCTTTCAGGGTTAGAAGCAGCACAGGTACAAGGGCTCTCTGCTCGTTCTTTCCCATTCCCTTGAAGAGTTGCTGTAACTAAATGTGCTTAGATGAAAACCAGCCTCCAGCTGCAGCATCTCTTCTTGCTGCCCCAGGGAGCCGGTGCGCCCAGCCCTGTGGAGTTACTCCTTTTTTGAAACCCACAGGAGCCTGAAGTCCTGTTCAGAGTCCTGTGGGGTTGTAGCCCCACACTTGCTCCCATTCTCTCCCTTGGTTTGTTGGGGTTTCTTTTTAAATCCTCAGAGAAGATGGATGTGATATTCCTGAACTGACTTGCCTACCTCCTTATCTGTCAGCCTCATCACTCCGCTCCTGGTCTGTGCCTTGGTTTCTTGTCACATCCCCAGTTTGCCCGGGCTGATGCCTCTGGAGAGTGAGGGGTGATGCAGGCTGAAGTGATTAGCCTGGAACCAGTAGTCATCTTCGTGCTGAGGTTGTTCAGGGCAGGTAATGACGCCCCTCCATCTCTCACTCTGGTGTGTAATTACGCTGGCAGAGCCATAGTTGTGCAGCCTGGGGCAAAGCCGGAGGGAGCAAATGGAGCAGGCACTGGTCTCAGGAGGGCTCCATGTCAACAATGTATCTTGGATTTAATGACACATGTGCTCTTCGCAGACTTTTTACAGAGGTCAGCACATGGCAGAGAACTTCACTTTGTCATCTTCCTAGGATGAGCAGCAAACGGACTTGTGTTTCCAAGTTGAAGATGAAACCAACTGCTCCCTCTGGGGTATGTAACCAACTACTCCTGATGCTGGTTTCCCCTTGTGAACAGCCTAAATTAGAAGCTCTTCCTGCTCACAGTCAGTGGAGTAGCTTGCACTTGATCCAGTCATTCCTTTTGGGCAATGTGCTGTGAGATGTTGATGGTACTTGTGTCTGGTTCCTGTATTGTTTTCTGTGGGAGCTGCTGCATGGAAGACTTGTCCTATGGTGTAGGACAGGGGGCAGCAGGGACCTGGAGTCTCATTTGGCTTCCCACTTTGCATCCTCCTTTGTTTTCAGAAAGTTCATTCAGAAATAAATATAACTTCTTAAACCTTTGGAGCAGCTTTGCTAATGAGTGTGAGCCCCAAGTCTTTTGGCTCATGTGAAGAGACAGGATCTGCTCATCTTCTTACAGATCCCTCGGAGCTTCAGTTCCAAACCCCTCTTTGAATACTGAGCTAATGTTGGGTTGACAGCTGCAGGTAAGTTGTCTTCGTTCCCATCTCTGCTGACATTTGTGGCAAACCGGTGTGCACAGTTCAGTCCTGTACACTCCCTGCTGCCTTCTCTGCAGCATTTCAAACAGACAAACAAACAAAAAGTAGTTATCTTGGTTATCGTCACTGTTTAAGACCAGGAAGGATTACTGGGTCACCCAGACTGCGAAGCGGGAGATGGCTGGGAGCAAGGAGCAGCTGTAGGAGGGCTTGCTCTGCCTTGCCGTGGTGTGTAGCTTTCTGCATCGTGCTGGAAACCCTGAGTCCTCCTGGGTTCCCTCCGTTTGGTCCTTACTCATTTTATCTGTATTAAAAAGTGCCAGTTTTACTGGAGTTGTACCTGTTCTGGCAGCTGCTGTATTCTGAGCGCTGTGTGCCGGGAGTCTCTCAGCCCGTCACTCCTGTGGGGATGTGGTGCCCTGTGGCGGTGGGACGTAGACCTGGTGGACTTGAGCTGCTTGTCACTGATCAAGCAAGACCAGACTTGGTCAGTACCCACGTTGGGGGGTGATGAGGCTGAAAGCGCCCCGTGTCCAGGCTGCAGCCACACTCTCTGCGTGTGTGTCTGTGCCTGAGCGGCTCTGCTTGAGTCTCTGGGTGGGCAGCTCCTTCCTGAGTGCGGAGCAGAGCTGCTCGGGTGATCCGTGGTCACCGGTTGCTGAACAGGCAAATTGAGACCTGCTGTTCCCAAGATACATCTTGGACCTAAGGCAGCTTGTTTTGACCTAGTTTCATCATTAACCGGGGTACATACTCTGAAGTGGGTGAATGGGGTAACTTGAACCTTGCAGGTTGGAACATCCCCAGCTGCCAGCCTCTGAGCCCCGAGCCATCCGAGGGGCTGTGTTCCCACAGCAGTGGGACAGGAGGTTCTCTCTGTGTTCCTCCAGCTGAGGTGCTACTGGAGTTGGAACGGGTCTGTCTGGCAATTATTTTGTTCTCCTGCAAACCGATCTAGAACCACTAGTATTTGGTCCTTGAGCTGCCTGAACCAATGTCTCTGGTGGGCACTAGCTGAGGGATGGGCTGTGAGTGACGCTCCCTCAGAAGGGATGAGATGGGGGTTATTTTTTCCCTCCTATGACCTCTTGAACTTCCCTCTGTACCCATTCTCTCACTGATGGAGTCCACTGTCATCCTGAGTTTGATTTTTATTTTCTATGAATGGGGAGTGCCACTGTAAGTCAGGATTAGCTAAACATAACATTAAAAATAAAGCACGGCTATTAATTTAATGGGTTTCTCGTTACAACCATCATAAAACAAGTAAACAGGAACTCTGCCAGTGCTGCCGTGCATTCCCCCACCGCGCGGCTGAGTCAAGAGAGAGATTTGAATTTTTGCCATTTGATAAAGCTGTGTGGCGAGCTCAGCTTTTTAAAAATTAATTCTTTACTTTTCCTTCAGTGGCCTTTCAACCGCAGCAGCCTGGCTGGTGATTGCAGCGAAGCTTTGTGGCTCTTAACGAGGCGGAGGGGAAATGCCAGTTCAGGATTTAGCTTAAATCATATCGGCCAAAATAAAAGCTTACAAAAGGGAGAGAAATTGCTCTTTATGGGCTGCCTCAATGAAGCAGCCTGCGTAGTCCCTTTAATCCCTATTTACTTTACTTTTTCTTGCAAGCCTTAGTGTTGGGACTTTTTCCTTCTCCTCACCTCCCAGTGCACCGTTGCTGACTCATGATCGCTTCCTCGGATTGCAGTTTATTGGATTAAATGGATCAGGGCTGTGCATCCGAGATGGCCACGGAGCTGGAGCCCGGTGTCCATGTGTGTGCTGCAGGAGTCTGAAGCTGCCTTTTGCCATGGGGGTTGTACCTGCTTCCAAACACAGCTCTGCAGCCACATCTCGGGGCTCCATGATGGGGATGCAGATGGAGGGTCCAAACAGAGTGTAAGCTGGGACCAGTACACCGACCTGAGTGCTAGGCTCCAGCCCTGAATCGGGTGCTTGCACGGTGCTGTGGGATCCCTACATTAAAGAGGTTGAAAGGAGAGAAAATGCTCATCCGTTTATTTCATCCATTTATTTCAATTCTCATCCATTTATCTCAAGATTACACTCTATTTATTTTACGCAGTGCTTTCTGGTACCCTGAAGCACGCCTTGCCAGCCTGGAGGGCGGCTTAGAAAATGGAATATCCACGGTAATATATTTAATATACTTCAAGGCCGCTTTCCCTAACATCCTAATGAACCCCAGCCATGAAACCTTGGTGCCAGCTGTTGGTTCCACCAGCCGTGGGCTGGCCTGGCCTCCCTGCCACCAGAAAGCACCAACTGTGCTGCATGGAGGAAGAGGGTCACTGTTTCCTCTGTGACCAAATGAAGAAACCATGCTTCAGAGTCTAAGCCGATAATATTCTCATAAGGACCCTCAGACAGCAGGGTCTGGTTCTTCAGCTCCTCAAAGGACAAAGCAGATGTCCCCTTCAGAGGCTGAGGGTGGTCCTGTGCTGCTTGTTGCTGATCTAAACTCAAGTAGCTTTATTTGAGGCAATTCTCAGCCTATGGCTGGGTTAGATCTGTATGAGTTAGAGGAATCCAACATCAAGGTGATGGTACATGAGTGTTGCCTGAGGAGAAAGGAAGTCCTTTGTGCCCCATGGGCTGGATGTTTCAAAGCATGAGTGGAAAAAAAAAATAATCTCTGTTCAGCAGTGCAAGGGGTTGCACAGAACAGTGAAACCCAAGGGCACGCCATTGTCTTGAGGGAATCAGCATCATCCTCCTGGTGGTGAACTTGGTCGCTGCCCACCGGTGCCTGGGAGGCCTGGACTCAGACAGCTCCCTGGGAAAACACGCACACCGTTAGCAGGAAGGTTTCAGTGAGTTGTGCTCCAGAGAACTCTGCTCTGGATCACTTCCTAACGGCCCCCAGGACTGCAGACCAGTGCTTTAATGCTCCTACACACCTTGGGGTGCTCCTGGGCAAGTCGATGGCAATCAGAGCTGTTCTCAGGAGAGCAGGATCCTGCCGTTGGTGGCTTGAAAGATGTTCTCCAAGCACTGAAAGTATGGCAAGTAGCAGCAGGTGAGCCTGAGCGCCATGCAATGAATTCTCCAACTTTTCCATACTCACGGCCCTGTGTGCAGTGAAGTAATTAGTATAACAGTGCCCTCCATCTAAACTTCTTAAGTGCAAAGCCATTTGGTGATTTTGCAGCCCCTTACTGTTGATGGGTATACTCCTTACCCCAGGAGTGAGACGTGGACTTCTGGAGAAGGCTCAGGTAGTTTCTGCCCTTCCGAAAGCACTCTGCAGGGCACTGGGGATGCTTGTGCACTCCAGAAAGCAAACTGCTCCTGCTGCCTCTGCCTCATTTTCCCCCCCGACGAGTAATTGAGTGGCTGCACTTTATTAATGCCAATAACTTTCTAGTTTGAGCTGTTCGTGTACAGTTTGATATTTGTATTTATTTATTTGCAGCATCCAGACTTTGTACTGTCGGGATTAATCCTCGAGCTAATCTGATGCTGAGCTATTATTGTGACAATTGAGTATACAATTTGACATTCATGCTGTACCTTGTGTAGCTAATTTATGTAACTCAATTTATAAATTACATAAATTGGTTACATAATTTACCACATACCTTGTACACTTCACAGTAATATTCCCAGCTTGCAATTTAAACAATCCTTAAACCAAGAATAATTTACACTGAAGACTCTTGAATAATTTTGCAATCTATTCCTGGACAGATAAGAAGCTGCGTTTGTTAAATAAATGCTTGCTTGTGTTGGTTTTAACTTGTTAATCATCCCATCCCAATTCCTGGGTAATCTGTAGCCTGTGGGCATGTCGTCCTGGGTGATGCGGTGCTGGCAGGGCCAGACCTGTGTGGAGGTCTGGGTTGTAAGCTTGTGCCTTTCAGGAGTCTCCTGGCCTGGAATGATGAATTTCCCCCTTGTCATGCTGTGGAAACTGGGCTTCAGCACAGCTGCTCCTGCCTGGAAAGCCAGTGCTGCAGCCCATGACCTCACCCACATCCTCGGACCTGGGCTTCTCCATCACTCATCTGAGCAAGTATGTGATGGGTGATGGTATAATTGGGGGTGGGGGCATGGGGCTGGAGGGAGAGGAGGGGCCTCTGCAATTTGGGAGAGCTTGTGGTGTGAGGGTGGAGAACATCTCCATGGGTCGTGGCCCAAAGGAGTTAGCGATGATGAACCCTCAGGAAACCTCTGCTTTACCTGGCTGGATCCCACTCCTAACCTTGTTGCACTGAGGTGTCAAAAGGATGTAGTGAAAGGCAGACAGGGAATGAGGCTGGTGCTGTTCATTGCCCCTTGTCCAAGTGGCCCATGGGACACTGAATGGCTGATCTCTATCACTCCTGGTTGCTGGTGTTGTGTGAGTGGCCAGAAATGTTATTGTGGGGCTCACAGGTGTCAGCCTGGGTGTCCAGCAGTGCGAGGAGCACGCGCTGCTCTGCACCGTGGGGCACAATGTCTGCCTGCTGCCAAGGTCACCAGAGCTGCAGCTGTCCAGGTCTGCCTTTGTCCCCTTCCCCTTTCTGGAGCCCACTCTCCAGGAAGCAGCTCAGGTGCGGGCGGCAGTGAAGCAGTGCGGTGCCAGGGCACAGAGCATGAGGGCAGCAAGGACTCGGCAGGCAGCTGCTCCTGGTAGTGTCACCTTTCCTTGTCCTGTCACTTTCTGTCCTCCTGTCATTTCCTGACTCCCCACTTTTCCCAGGAGGGGACAGTGGTGCCAAAGCCCACTAATTTGACATCCAGCTGCTCCAAAACCCCATCCTACCCCAGAGCTGTCACCCCGTGACTGATGCCTCTGAGCACCATGGACACCAAACCTGCAAACAAGACTTTAGGGAGCATGGGACAGAGGCCGTCTCTCAGTTCTGCTGGCCACCGTGCCCCTCACTGATGCTAAATGCTCTCCCCTTCCCCTCAGTGCTGCTGGGAGGAGATCCCCTCCTCACCCACCCCAAGCCCCCTGGCATCAGGGGTACAGGGACTCTTCCCAGCTCCGCCTTTGCTTCTCCTGATCTACCCAGCAATTAGGAACAACAAATGAGCTGTTATACGTACACATGTACATGGCCCCACGCACCCCAAACCTGTGTGGGAAGACCCCAACCCTGCCAGCTCCCGTAATTATCTCCTGCAAGGCAAAACAATTAGAAGTCTTTGCTCCTCTCCCCCTCCCTTCCCCCTTCCTCTTCATTGTTCTTGGCAAAAAAAGGTTAATTAAACTCAGAAAATAGCCCTTCTCTCCCCCCTCCTAAGCATGAGACTGTTAATTTTCTCTTTATATTTGTATTTAATTAATTCCTGCAAAGGCTCCAACTATATTTTTTGAGTATAATTTCTCCCTTTGTCTCTCTCTCTCTCTCTCCCTCTCATTGTTAATCCTTGCATATTCAGTTTTTCCCCTCCCTTTTCCCCTAGATTTGAAATTCTATTACCATTTCAGAAGGCAGGCGTTTGAAGAGAAAATTGAATACCCGTCCGGCCTTGATAAGAAGGGACATTTGGTACTAATGGTAATTTGTGAAGCAGATTTTCCCCCCACCCTGCGGTCGGTTGTGTCGCCTCCCTACTCCCCCAACCCCCTCCATCTCCACTCTCGTGGCAGAGGACGTGCGTGTGCCGTGGGGACATGGGGGAGGATGTCACCAGCATCGCCTGCGGCATTTGCAGTCCCTCTGTCCCTGGGTCACTGCATCAGGGCCACGGTGCCCCAGTGTGCGGGGATGGGGTGACACAGTTACAAGCTGTCACCCACACCTTCTGTGTGCCTTCCTGGGCCCTGGGAGCTCACCCTGCACCCTCACTTTGCTCTTCTTGCACAGAGGTGATGCTGTGCTGTGTTGACCCCATGTTTTTAGGGGAAGCTGGACAGCGCTCAGTGGGTACCCGATGTTTTTGGGGAAGGGTCCTCCCTCTCAACCCCACCGGCAGCACAACTGTACCAGTGTGACGAGTGGCAGCCCTGACCCTCTCTGTGCAGAGCATGAGGGCTGTCATCTCAGGATGTCCCCGTGCAGCCCCCCGGCCCGCGTCTGTCTGGGCAAGGCACCTGTGTTGGGGTGTCTGGTGTTTGGGCACAGGGTCCCGCAGCTCCTGAATGTGAGATGTGACCGCAGGCACAGCCACACACTCATGCCTGTTCTCACCTTGCCTTCATGTGCTGGCGTGGCTGCGGGGCTGCCAGGGACATGGGGCTCTAAGGTGGCGATGGGCAAACAGGCGTGGGGGCTCATTCCAGTGTCTCCCCTGCTCTGGGCTCGCTGTGACTCCCTGTCACTTCCCTCTGCACAAGGTCACCTGTGTGGGACCCCTGTCCCGCCCCGCGATGCTGAGGGTGTGGGGCAGCCCCCCGGTTCCAGCCGGGCAGCCGCGGGGCATCGGCTGCTCTGTGGGGCCGCACACGCATCCGCGGGGCTGCTGGACTCCTCGGCGGGCCGGCGGGCACGAGCATCCCTTCGGGCGGGAGGCACAAGATGGCACTGTCGGTCCGCGCTTCTGCCGGTGCCGCTTCAGCTGCCGCTCGGCTCCGGGCTGCGGGAGCCCGGCGGCACCGGCGCTGCCGAGGGCCGGGGCCGGAGTGGTGCTCCCTGGCCCTACCCCCGCCGAAAGCCGGGGTGCGGCGCTGCGAGCGCCCTGGATGACCCTGGCGCTGCCTCTCCCCGCTGCTGGGGTGGTAAAGGTCCGGCTGTGCTCGGGTGCGGGGCTTGGATTGAGGCTGGTACAAATTCGTGTCACTTGTGACCCGAGAAAGGTGGATCCTAGTGCCGGCTCTGGGCTCCCGGGGCTGGTGATTAACCGGGCGGCTCGGTGGGCAGGAACTGTCCGCTGGTGATGGCTGAGCAATGGCTTGAGGCTGGGGACGTTGTCCCTTGGCTTGGGACAGGGTGGGGGCTGCAGTGGCAGGAGCCTGTCTCCCCTGGGACGGGGCCATGGTCATGACTCTGTGCAAAAACCCGGCCCAAGCGGGATGGCAGCCGGTGCAGCCACTGGCACGTCTGTCATCCCAAACAGCCTCTCAGTGGGTCTGGGTGTCACACTGTCTGGCTCAGCGTCCCACCCGGGCTGGAGGGTCCCGGACCCTGGCAGGGTGGGAGCGTGCGGTGCCCAGGGGGTGTGGGAGGATTGAACAGGAGCCCCAGGGAGAATTGCTTGCCCCGGCACAGCTGTGGCCCTGAAGCAGAGCTGGTGGGATGCGATGGGGAGATGATGCGGGATGGGAGAGCCTGGAGACACTTTTTAGGCTGAAGGACAGCCGGCTGGGAGCAGGGGGAGGACTGCCGGAGCTGCAGAGTCCCCGGGGGCAGCACTCTCCCCACCTCCCTCTCTGCTGTGTAAATCATGACGGCTTGGACTCGGTTGAAGTGAAATATTCCCTGTTTCCTTGCCCAAATCTGTAGTTTCCTTCTGGCTCCGAGGCTCTAGGCCATATTGCACATTTGAATTTAAAAGCAGACTTGTGCTTGGGCTTGTTATTTATTTATTTATTCTAGAATTATTTTTTCCTTTAAAATCAAGGTCTTTTTGTCTTTTTTTTTTTCTTCTTCTTTCTTTCTTTTTTTTTTTTTTTTTCTTCAGCTGGATATTCCTTCTTGGAGCTGGTTGCTGATGAACCTGGGTGCAGAGGGCCAGGGGCAGGAGTCAGAGGTTGGTCCCCTGGTCCTGGTGGAGTCTTCGGGGACATTAGAGTCCTGGAGAGGAGGATGGTGGAGGGGAGAGCCCAGAAGCCCGGTGCTGGCTCCCAGCCCTGAAAAGGGAGGTGCGGAGTTAAGGCAGTAGCTGGGTGTGCTGATGGGCACCCGGCTTCCCCTCCCGGCTGTAGGATTTGCCATCTGCTGTGTGAGAAGCGGCTTTTGCTTGTTTCAGGGATGTCATGCTGGGGATGACATGTCCCTGTGCATATTTACTGGGCTGCCCTGGCTGGGCTGGGCTCTGCCCCTGCCCCACAAGCCTCATGTCCCCAAGGACTGGGGTGCAGCAGTGCAGGTGTGAGCTCTGGGGATGGCCTTGTGGTTTGATGTGTCCCAGTTTCATCTTCTCCCCCAGAAAGCCAGGCCAGTGGCAGATCTGTCATGGGGTACCCAAGTCCCAGTGCTTGCCCTACTGCAAAGGCTCTTGGGCCCCCCTGGAACTGAGTGTGGCAGGCAAGGACCAGCCTTTATTCTCGCTTTGGGGATGGGAGCAGCACTGCAGGAGCGTCTTTTGAGTGGGATGCCGGTGGGAGACATGGGAAGAAAGGCTGGAGAGAGGCAGGAGGAAACAAGGGGACAGGGAGAGGAAGGCGGAGGGCAGGAGTGGGGCAGGAAGCGAGGGGGAGTGGCATGGAGAGGAGGTGCTGGGGAAGGAAGGGTACAAAGGGGCAGCGTGGGAGCCGGCAGCAGTGCTGGAACAGTGAGCCCGGCTGCAGGCGCAGCGAGCCCGGCTGCCTGTCAGGCTGCTAACAAGGATTAATCACCCACACTGGGCTCCTGCGTAGGGCCTCATGCTGCTGCTGCTGCCGCCTACCCTCCAGTGCGGGTCCCCGGTGTCTCCGTGGGTAATTTATAGCCACATCAGAGCAGGCAGCTGTTCGCAGGTTGGCAGCTGGGTACCTGTGCCTGGGTTGAGGCACTAAATAATCCCATCAGCTCTGCTTCCCATCCCAGCCAGGTTACCCCAGCTGAGCAGTGGTCTGGGAGTCCTCCCACCCAGGCCCAGCACCAGACAAAACTGGTGCACCCCGGTGGATGCTGGTGTCCTGCAATCCCATGGAAGCCTTAGAGCAGCCAATAGAGACCTGAAATTCCAATGCTGCAAGTAAATGGGATTCACTGGTCACTGCTGAGTCTGCCTGCCTTGCTGTACATGAGGCAGGCGACTGCAGAAGGTTGGTGTCTTGCCTGGCAGGGGCTGGCAGCACTACTGGCACCTCACTCCATGCCCGGGGATGTGCATGGAGACATATGCTTCCCCCATCTGCCAGAGCATTGGTGCATTTCGACCACCACCTGCAAATGACCTCAGAGGGTTTTACCTGGGGGAGAAGCTGTCAGGGACACCGAGACAGTGAGATGGTGGCTGCTCTACAGCCCTCAACTAGCTGCGATGGAAAAGGCTGGAAGGTGCAGGGAGAAGGGGTGGAAGGAAAGCCCAGAGCCATGTGCTGGGTGTCTCTGGGGATGTGGGCTCTGCTAGAGCTGGATCTCTGCCCAAGGGTGAGCCAAGTCAGCCTGAACCCAGGTCAGCCCAGCCAGAAGTATAAGCCCAAACTACATTCCTTTGCCTTCCAGGATTTATTGTCTCTTGAACCTTGTCCTGACTCAAGATGACTGGAAAAATGGAGCAGAGCTTGCAACTGCTCAGCCAGGGTCCACTTGCTGCAGTGATTGCTTCCAGCATCATCTCACCAGTTCCCAAGGCAGGAGGACGTGACCTGACCTGGTCCCCGCAGCCAGCATCACATCCCCAGGTGAGATGCAGATATGGATGGATGAGTGGCCTTGGAGCACTAGGGAGCACTGGGGGGACTGAACACGGGGCAGCCCAGGGGGCTATGCTGGCTGCTGCCCTTGGCCATTGACATTTTGGGGTCCCTGGGGGAGCATCTTGCTTGCAGCTTGTCCTGGGGCTCCGCACTCCATCACTTTTGCCAGAGCAGAAAGGCAGTGTGTGGCTGGCGTGCTGCTTCTCATGAGCAGTAATTGCTTTCTGAGGGGTTTGTTCCATGTTCCCAAGTGCGCTTCCCAGTCTGCTACATGGGGAGATGTGTGCTCTTCCCTGCTGTCATCCTCAGGAGCTTCTGCCTTCAGGCAAATCCAAGTACCCCAGTGCATGGGTGAGGTCTGTGCAGAGAACCAAGGCCTGAAAGATGGGGGAGAGGCATTTGGGGGCTTCTACCAGAGCTGGGGGAGCAGGGAGACCCCCTGGGAGTGCAGGGGTCCTGGGAGGTGGCCACAAAGCCCTTGCCCCCGGCCAGCTTTCAGATACGCTGCCTGGTTTGAGCAGGGCAGAGCTGAGGGTAAGCTGAGGGTGAAGGGCTGCTGGCCTTGTCCTGTGGCTGCTCCATGGGTGTGATGAGCTGCCCTGGCATTAGACCTCACTCCCACGGGGCCCTTAAAGGCCACCTCCATTGCTGGGTGATGGAGGTGGCACGTACCTGTACGATGGAGGTTTCCTCCCTCACGGTGTGGGGTTTTACAGCCGGGAGCCCAGTGGGATTGCAGCGTGCGCACCATCGTGCTGGGCTTTATTACCAGCTGCTTAATAACTCTTCACTGGATGGTTTGTTAAAGGAGTTAATTTACCCTGGGCTGTTCGCTAATTTGGACTACAAGGCTCAGCCACAGCTGCATTGGGCTGAGCCATCCCTGCATCGCTGCCCCACCACATTTGCCCTTCGCCTTCGTGCCTTGTACCCGGGGATGGGGGTGAGGGGGTGCCCCGCAAGGATAGGCTGGGGTCCCCATGGGGTTCCTGCTGGCATCCCCCTCCCTGTGCACCCCACGCCCTGGCCAGGACAAGCTGTGGGCAGCCAGGGGTCCCCACGCCTGCAGCGGGGTGCCAGCAGAGCCCCAGGGCTCACCTTGGGCTCCTGCCCTCTCTAGTCACCCCCAGGTAGCTGAGCTCCCTTGTGATACCACATCATGAACTGCCTTTAAGAGTACATATTGACATTAAAAAAGGCCCCTCTATACCTATTAATTGAAGTCATTAAATTTAATGGGATGGTTATTGCATGTTAAATAAATACCAGCTAATTATGAAAAACATATTTGCCAAGGTTTAACTATAGAAAAGATGCCTCAATTACATGGTTATTAAACCTCAAAAAATATACACTTTTAATAATGAAGTGACATTTAAATAACATACATTAACTGTCTTATTAAATGTTGATTCTTTTCATATTTGAGGACTTTAATTTAGAGCGTTTTCCCTGGCACTAACTGCACGATGCATCATTAGCTGTCTTTCACTCATCATTTTGTAAACTTTTTTTTTATAAATAGGCTGAAGTGTTTGTTTTTGCTTTTGTTTTTCCAGCTCTCCCTTCAGACAGTGGGGATGTGCCAGGGGAGCATGCACAGGGAGTGGGAACTTCAAATCTCTAAACTCCTTCCTAAGGGCAGTAAGCCCCTTCCTAAAGCTGCCATCCTATAATAGATGGGCAGCTGAGCTTTTCAGGATTTCTGGTGTGTCCTTATTGAAAGCACTGCTCTGCCTTGCTCTTGGTTTTCTAGATCCAATAAGTTTGTAAGAAGTAGCCAGGAGCTGGGAGCAGGTTAAGAGGAGCTCAAGGCTGCAGTGGAAGCACCAGTCTGCAACAGTAGAGCGAGGTCATACCACACTGTGGCACTACCTCAAAGAAATTAGCATTTTGGGGTGCCTGTATCCCTCCCAGGGCGTGGGGGACCTGCTTGGGAAGGGATGCTCCATAGGGACGCATCCTGAGCTGCTGCAGTGCCTGGCCCCGCTGCTTGTGGGGGATCCCTCTGCAGCCCCCGTGGGGCGTGGGGTGGGATATGGGCTGTGGGGATGGTGTGGGGCAGCACAGCCAAAGGGCTTGCAGGCTCCTTCTGCTTTAATGCATGTATCTGTTGCGGTGTGCACGTCAGGATATAATTTAGAAATCAATGCCCTGGAATCAATTAAAGGCTTTGCTAGTAATACAGGTGCCTCCATTAGTTAAAGCTCCCACCTTTCCCTCAGACACCCCCTGCCCCTGCTCTGACCCCCATCTCCCTCCCAGCCGTGGCTGGATCCCTCTCTGTCTAGAAGCATGGGTGCCAGGATCAGCCACTGCTTTTCTGGGAATCGGCACTGCCTCCCAAACCAGACATTGGTTATGGGCTGTCAGGAAGCCAAGACCTCTCGTCTCCCAGAATGTTCCCTGTGTCATCTGTGAGGCAGGTCCTCTCTGCTGGGGAGGCGCCAGTGGGCAGCATGACACACAGGAGCACTTAAATTAATGATGGAGTTATGTCCTGGAACTCCTGGGGCAGGGGGCTCAGGCTGGGCATGGGGGCTTTCGAACATGCAGTCTGGTTTGGGCAGGGCAGAGGTGAGGATAAGCTGAGGGTGAAGGGCTACCAGCCTTGTCCTGCGGCTGCTCCATTGGTGTGATGAGCTGCCCCGGCAGTAGACCTCAGCCCCAAGGGGTGCTTAAAGGCAGCAAGCAGGTATGATGCTGTGGGTGTGGGGGTGTGGCACAGCCTCTGTCTTTCCAATCAAATGGATATTGCCACCGAAGGACAGCAGCATGCCAGCTGGGCCCATGACTCTCAAGGGATGGATGTGATGGACCTTCAGCTGCTTGCAACTCACAGTGGCTTTTTGCTGGGACGTGGCCCAGCTGCCTGCGCCACGTGGGAAGGGGGATTGGAAACAAATGCCTTCTGAAGCCCATCAGCTCCCCCTTTTATCTTCCCCCTTCTTGTGTGGTTTGGTGTCAGCAGTGAGAGTGGGGCATGGCTTCGAGGCAGGGGGGCCCGGACCCACTGAAGGTGACCCCATGACCTCCTAACATAGCGAGGCATCGCAGTGGGGAGGGCAGGACTGGTGTGGTCTGGCCAGGGTGACCATGCAGGTCCAGCAAAGTAGAGTCTGGGCTCATTAGTTTGGGGGAAGAACCTGAGATTTCAAAATGTGTGGTGTTGTGTTGCGTGACACAATTGCTGCTCAAAATTCCTGTGCAGCGACATACAGGGCAACCCAAGTGCACTGCCATGGTAAACATCACCCTTCCTATGCTGGTTCTGTTAGTGTTGCAGAGGTTGTTCAGGAATGGAACTAAACCATCCTTTCACAACAGAAATGTTGGGGTCTTTGCATTCAAGCTGCAGTTCTTGGACCACCTCTAAAGAACTTCCCCTGTCCTTTTGTTGTCTTACTGCAGAGATGAACTTTCACTGAGTTTTGGGTTTGGGAGTTTGGTTTGGGGCTGGTTTTGGGTTTTTTTTTGTTAAACCCCTTTAATAAATCGATGCTTTCTGATGGGGAAAAAAAGTTGAGAGGAAGAGAGAAGGGAGTCTCCAAGTAGCTCAAGGCAGGGGAGACTTGGATTTGAGCCTTTTTATTTGTTCTCTCTCCTACCCACTATTACAGTTGCATGGACTGAAGTTGAAGCAGTGAAACGTCCTCACTCCATCCAGGCAGCATATTACACATGTAGCGGTGATGCCAGGACTCCTTCGGCAGCCGTGTGAGGAATAACCCCGGCTCGGCTTCTCCTGGGGAGCTGCTCCACGAATACCAGGCTCTCCAGTTCCTCCTGTTCTCCCAGCAGAAACAACGCAGTGACTGAAGCACCATCTCGGGAGGGCTCACAGCCAGGAAGCTGAGGCCAAGAGGCCAGGGATGCATCGCAGGCTGCATGTGTCCTGCTGCCCTGGGCCGAGGCTTGCAGGAGCTCGGTATATCACAGGGCTGGACACTTCTTCCTTCCCGAGGTTTGTGATGCTCCTCAAGGGATCTCTGTGCTGCAATATAACATCCCTGTATAGGGAAGTTGTCTTAAGTAATGGCTTCTCTGGGTTTTTTTAAGGTATATTTATCATATCTTTTATTGGAATAGAATTAAAGCGAAATTAGAAACTAAAATAACGTTAATTACGAACTTCATGATTCAGTATGTTGTAAATCCTTCAGCATAATATTGTGCCATAAAAATGCTATTTTGTGATAATTATTATTATTATAATTAATGTTCCTTAATTGCTAATGTCGCAGGCATGTGTTATCTCCCAGGTTTTCTTGCAGTGTCTCTGGAGGAGCTCCTCTGCAGGGGGATGCAGAGGATCCAGGCAGGTGCCTGGGTGGGTGTGGGCCTTGTACTGTGGGGCTGTCGGTGGGTGTCTGTGTGTCCGAGTGATGCTGTCAGCATATCCCACCCCATGGTTTGCCTCCGGCCCAGCTGGTGGCTCAGCGCTTCCCAGAGAAGAGGCAGCAAGCAGGGACGAACACCATCTCTAAGCCGTGCTTTGGTCTCACGTGCGCTGGCAGCCAGCCATGTGCTTCTTCCAGCAGGCTGGGATGGGCTGAGCACAATTTGATGGCCCTGCCTTTGGTCAGGGTGGGACCACCTGTGCAGGAAGGGTGCAGATACGTTAGTCATGGCTGGGGGAAGGCGTGAGAGCACAGGTTAGGGCTGGAAGTCCCCTGGGTTTCCTCCCCTGCCTCCCTGCAGAGGCTCTGCTGCACCAGGCCTGGATGGTGGGTGTCTGGCCATGCTGGTCTGAGCGCTGCCCGTGCTGGTGGTGCCCAGGGTAGGTGACCTGGCTGTTTCAGGAGTTGCTGGAGCTGCCCTGCTTCCGCAGCCAAGTGCCACACGCGTTGTTCTGGGCATCGTGCAGCTGCAGGGCTTTGCCCTCCTCACAGCCCTGCTCCTACCACCCTGCCTCAGCTCAGTCCACATTAGTGGAGTGATCCTCTTCATTACCAAGCTACCGAGCTGCCATGGCTTCAGCCATGTCCCTTGAAGAGCTGCCCCATTAACGAGGCCCACGGGCTCGTGGCTGCCTAGTTGCTGAACAGCACATGGCGAATTTCAGCCCGGCACTGGGAGACTTCCCCTTCCCCTCCTCATTCCCAGCCTTGGGTATAGTCTCTCCCTACCCTTCACCCCCAGCCACCATCTCCAGAGTGCGAAGAGTGAATTTAATTCCCTCCGGTGCCTGCCAGGAAATGTGTGAGATGACAGCCTTGGGCATGGCATCCATGGAATGAAAATGAAGAGCAAACACGATGCCAGAGCCTGTGGGTCCCAAGGGCCCCGACTCTTCCTTGCTGTCTCCCACAAGGCAGGAGAATGCCCTAGGGAGGCTGCTTCCCTGCGGGCTTGGCTCCTACTGGCCATTGACACTCGACGATGAGCTGGTAAACGTTGCAGCAGCGGAGGTGTGGGTGAGGAGGAGATGCGAGGTGTGAGCAATGGGAATGTGCAGGGGAGAAGTAAGACTGTCTAGAGGAGATGGGAAGAAGACAGCAGGATGGGAATGTGGTGGGGCTGATGTTGTGGTCAGACTGAGGCTTAGCAGTTCTCATTAGCATCCTTTATATTAGCATGGAGGATGCTGCTGGGGTCTGGGAGGCGGGGGCAGAGAGCAGGTCCTCAGGCCCAGGTGCGAGGGAGGAGCAGGGAGCATGGGGATGGAAAACTCCTGATGCCAGGCATGTTAATTTTTCATGTGACCCAAAGGCCTCGCTTGTACCAGCATGGTCCTGCCTGGGACCAGCTGAGAGTGGGAAAGCATGAAAACAGCCATTGAGCCACCTGCTTCACAGTGGTGAGTGTATATGGGATGAAGCTGAAACCAGGATGCATTTTTAATGATGCAGGCAGGGCTGGGTTTCTTTAAATAAGACTAGACAATGAATATGTGCTCCTGAAGCCATGTAGTGCACCACAAATGCATTATTTACAGTAGCTTCTTCCTTGTCCATTTTAATTTTACATGGGCACTGGAGAAAGGGAAGGGACTCCTTGGCGTCTCATGGCCACCCACTTGTTCCATGTGATGGAGATGAATTTCTGGGCCGCTGAAGGATTTGGTGTTGATGTTTCACTGACATGGGGAAACCAGCCAGCCTGGGGATGGAGCCTGGTACCTAGAATTAGGGACAAGTGTAGGCTGGGGTTTAGTCTGGCTGGTGTATCGAGTCTTAACTGTGTCATTTCCATCTTCTCTCTGTGCATGAAATAGAAGGGAGATTCTCTTAGATCACTGCAACCCTCCCCCTTGTCCCTAAGCCTGCTGAGCGCAGCATCTCTCCTCCTGACACTGGGTGGGGGGACCAGAAAGCCTTTGGGAAGCAGCCAGTGACATGTGTCATTCTGATGGTGAGGGAGGAGGTGAATTCGCTTCCTGAAAGGTGTCCTCAGCTGGCCCTGGTGAGGGGGGGTGCAGGGCTGGCGGGGGGGAGCAGCAGTGTGGCGGGGATGGAGGGACACTCAAAGGACGCAGCGTTTCCCCGGGAGGGATGCGCTGCCTGGTTCCAGCTGGTGACAGGCCAGCCAAGGTTCTGACCTCAGGTTGCTATTCAGCCCTCAACCATTAGGTTTCAGAGTTAACACCTTTTGCAATTAACAGGGGATCTCTTTATACCTCCGTTAGAACCTCTGGGTTAATCTGTCCTGACTTTCCCTCTCTATAAGACTGGCTGTGAGCCTCACGTCCCCCCCAGGACCTGGTGCAGTGGCCATGGGGCACCACCACATCGCAGAATGTCCTGGCACTAAACACACTGGTGACAGCACTGTGCCCTTCTGCCGGCTGCCATACCCCAAAGCAGCCACGTAGCCTCCACCAGCCCTCGCTGTGGCTCCTGGAGCAGGGACATCCCCGTGCCATGGTGGTGATGCCACATCCGCAGTGGTGGAGATCTGTATCTCAGGGACTCTGCCGAGCTGGGGACTCGGGCAGTGACTTTCTTTTCTGCCTTCAAAGTTGTCCTGACTCGACGTCTGCGTTTTGTGCACGCTCTGCGGGGACGCTGGGGTTTGGCTCATCAAGGGCTGCCTGACTTCCTTGGTGGAGAGCCCTCGGGCTGCCGGGGGAGAAGCACAAAGCGGCTCCTGCACTCCTGAGCTGCTGCAAAGGTGGGACTGGAGTCTGGGAGCTGATGGACACGAGGCCGCTTTCCCCGGTGCTGCTGGGCCTGGGAGGGTTGAGATGGCAGCTTGACGGCTTGGAAAATAGGCTGAGATGAAGGAATATCAATACGGAGAGCGAGCTGTTCCTGCTGAACAGCCCCGGGGCAGCTAATGTGAAATGCTGGTTGTCTCGGAGGAGTTGACAGGTGTCTGCATCAGGCTTCCTGCTAATTAAGCACCGTTGTGAGTCACAGGGCGGAGGGATGAAGAAGCCTGGAAGGAGCTCAGCTGGTGCAGGTATGGCCGGAGGTGGGGGTGGAGAGGGGGAAGATCTTCAGGACCTCCCTGCCCCTCAGGGAAGGACTGGTGCACATGTGACTTGTTGGCTGGTGGATACACTGTCATCATTATCGGGGCAGGGAAGTCTTTCAGGAGCTGGGGATCAGCTTTGAGATGAGCAGAGCAAGCTGTCCCACTGGGTGGGCATCCTCTCCCGTTGCAGCTGTGTTATCTTCCCCTGGGTCTCACATGCTGGCCCTGGTGCCCAGACCTGCCAGGGTCTCCCAGAGCTTCTCTCACAACACAGCTCCCAGTGTCGATCCCACCAAACCTCACAAATCACCCCCAGTGTGACAGACTGGGGAACCAGGGATGCTCCCAGATCCCTCTTTTTTCTGATCCACTTCAAAGAGACCCAGTTTGCCAGCAGACCTCTTCCTTCCTAGCCCTGGCCCGTGGTGAGTTTTGCCATAATTAATGGGGGTGCTGCCTGCCCACCAAGGCCTCTAAGGGGAAGTTCTCCATTTGGAGACACAGTGGGGTGGGGGAAGGGGAAGGGGGGCTGCTGGCCAGTGATGCTTTGCGGACCCTGCTGATCCAGAGGGTGCCCATAGCAGCCGGCACAAGGATAAAAGCCACACTAGCAGCCAGCAAAGCACCTTCCTTCTTGGGCAGAGCCCCGGGGAGGAGGAGGAACACACACCGCCCTGGTGACAGCCCCAGTGCCACCTCTGATCCCTTCCCCATGCACCCTTTCAGTGCCCGCTGGCCCCTCCTGCCTCTGCAGCTGCGGTCCCCTGAAAAATGGCTCTATTCATTACCCATTTTAATTTCACCCCAGGATCCCCAGAGCTCTGCAGACACAGTTTGTTATCCTGGCTGTCAAGAAGCTTAAAGAACTGCCTATGCCTCCTGGAAAACTTTGACAAACCCTCTGGTCGGACCCAGTGCTGCCTCCCCAGCCGGTCTGCCCAGCCTCTCTGTTCCTCCAGCCTTGATGAGCAAAGAGGGATGGGAGGAGGGGGACACCCCCCATCATTGCCATCTGGGTAGAGCTGCTGAGGTTCATTTTGCGATGGTCCATGGGTGATGTCCAGGGGACATGGTGCATGTTTGAGGAGCTGGATGCACTGCACAGGAGTCTGCTTTTCAGCAGCAATTTTTAGCAGTCAAAAATTGCAAGCAGTTGGAAAAGAATGAATTTGGCTGGTTACTTTATAGCCCCTCACCGTTCAGATTGGGTTAACCCAGGGAGCTAAGCAGAAGAGCCTCCCCATCTCTTCGGGCTCTCTCCAGCAACCTAATCCTCTTCCAATTAGTTTCTTTCTTACAAAGTAGTTGTCAGGCTGCTTTTAGAGAACAAAATACCCCTTGGTTTCTTCGGTAACGTAGGGAAAGTGCACCAGACGCACCGAGAACAGATCGTCTCTCAATGTAATTTTGGTCAAAGTTGTGGGTAAGAAGTGCTGAGTCAGCTTTTAGTATAATGAGAAGGAACTGGGTGAACCCTTCACCTCTGGGCTTTGGGTCCAGCTGCCACCGGAGCCATCTTCTGCTTCCAGCCCTTCCTCCTAGCACCCTGCTGAGCACAGAGCTTTTGAGTGCTTTGAGGTGCCACTCAAACTGGCTGTCCTCGGGGTACGGCGAGGCTGTCAGCCCGCCGGGGTCTGTCAGGGAAGGGGGGCGAGGATGCACGAGGAGGCTGGGGAATGAACAGAGCAATTAAAACCCCATGGGAGGCAGGATAAAAGGGCAAGCTTCCTGAGATAATGAGTGTCTCTCTGCAGGGGTGAGGTGCCCGAACCTGGGAGGAAGCCACAATGAGTGACAAGCGTGTCCCAGTGCCCGCCAGGCATGGTGCTGGATGAGCCATCCGACCAGCCATGTGTGCTGTGTGGGTCATCATGAGCCTGGGGCTACTTCCCACCCCATACAAACCTGGGATGCTGTCCTGCCAGGTTCCTCCCTGACCCTGTGCTGGGCTCCTGGCATGGGCAATGCTCGGGTTTTCTTGCTGCTTTGGGTGGCGGGGGGGGGGGGGGCAGGGGGTGTTTTAGTCTCCTCTCTCAGGGCTGGGCCCTCCTTGGTGGCTCAGGAGGGGGCTGGTGGTGTGCCTGCAGCTGGGATGCCCGCTCTTTTCTCAGCTCCACCATCCTGGTTTACCTTGTCCCTGGAAGGATGTTGACAATTAATCTTTCAGCAAAAATAAATCACTCCGGTTTCCTTCCCACTGGCCCTGAGCAGGGGGACATGGGAACAGTAGTGATCCCCCAGGGGTTGGTGCTGCTGCATCTCTTGGTCCTGGAAGAATTCATCCCTCTCTTCTTGCCTCCACAGCAGGAGACAGCAGCCGGGGAACCAAGGTCCTCGTGTGCCATTCCTGGGAGAGAATGGATTTAAAAGTGGTCGTGGGAGATTGTCTGAATCTCTCTCCCTTCTTCTTTATACGTTTAAGAGGTTTCGCTGTCTCAGTAACTCCCCCGAGAGTCCTGAGCAGCAGCCTCTTTGAATGTGAATACCTGACAAGTTTTTAATGTGAAAGGAATTCACTAAATTTAGTCTCTTGGAGGAAGAAAAAAAAAAAAAGAGGAGGAAAAAAAAGTATTTCTTTCAATCCGGGGGAAGCGATCCAAACCCCAGCCACTTCCCTGCCGGCAGAGCTTGCTAATTTCTTCTCTTCTCCTCCCTCTCAAAAGCTTTTTAGTCTGGGCCCCATGTGTGTCTGTGCACAAACAAGAGGTGGGAGAATGGCAGGCACCGGCACCAGGTCCTGAGGAACGTGCCTGTTCCTGGCTCCTCCTGGCTTCAGAGCTGGTGGGGCAGCGTGGGGATAAGTTTGTGTCTGAGTTGAGGGGATGTTGTCTTTGCTCTCAGGTGTGCTTTGAGCAAGGTGTGAGCATCGATGTGCTGAGGGCTGGAAAGAAAGAGCACCTCTGCTCTTGTACTCAGCCATTTTCTGCTACATCCTCCTTCCTACCCTTGCTGAAGCCTCTAAGGGCAACCTTTCCTTCTGTTTGGGTGCTTGAGATTCACCAGGAGCCCCTGGCTTTCATTCCTTGCCCTCTTACAAAGGACCTGCGGTGGTCTCTGCGCTGCTCTTTCTGAAGGCTTCCCCATCTCTAAGGCTTTGGGAGTCGGTTCCTCCCATCAGCCAAGCCAAGTGTGCATGCACTTGTAGCTTGGCCCATGCTAGAGGCAGCGGCACGCATGCCTGTGGGATGCCAGTGGTGGAGGTCTATGCACACGTGTCCGCACAAGGTGAGCATTAAGCCTTCCATCATGGATATGGGCAGCTCCCAAACTCCAGTGGCAGGTCCCCTGTCTAAAGGGCTGAGATACAGCAAAGATAAAGATCTGGCTGGACACCCAAGAAAACCTGGGTGAGCAAGCTGCCCTTCATTCATTGCTCAGCACGCGGTGGGGTCCCAGTAAACCACAGCTGTCTGCTGGTGGGCAGGTCCAGACAGAACTGCTCGCTGCTGTTTCCATCCCATCACTCACAAAATCAGTGGAGGGTGATGACTATAAACGCTGCATTTAGTACTCTTGGCCTTATATAGAGGTGCCTTCCCAACTGAGAGAGGATGGAGCATTTTTGTAGGGCCTACACGAAGCAGCAGGACCCCTGGGTGCTGTGCTGGGGGTGGGCAGGGGAGCGCTGCCGGCTCTGGGATGCTGAACCAGGCTGAACCGTCAGGGCACAGCATGGGGAAGGCAGGGGAAGAGGGCATGAGGCAGCGGTAAAGGTGGCTGTCCCTGAGTGCCCTTAAAAACAGCCAAACCATCCCCTCTCAGCCGCCCCAGTTACTCCCTTTTTTAAATAGCTTGCGCTATTTTCCCCTGTTGTCACTCTCAGACAGAGCAGGGCAAAGATGCTGAAGGGATGGACATCCCTGGGGAGGAACCACAGCCCTGCCGCGGCCAAGCAGGACCCTCCGCCCCGCTCCTTCCTGCGGCAGGGTTTGACCAGCCCCGCGGCCCGCCCGCGTAGCCCGAGGCAGTCGGTCCCCGCTACTCCGTTGACGCCTTTAAACCGCCCCCTCCCCACCGCGGCATCGCCCCTTTAAGTGCCGGCGGAGGGGGCGGGGCGTCTCCTCCCACCTCTCTTCTCCCACCTCTCCCCTCCCCTCTGGCGCCCCCTGGAGGCGATACGCGGAGCGGGCGGGGGGGGGCGCGCCCGCCTCCCCTCCCCTCGCGCTGCCGGTGCGGGGCGTGCGCGTGCGCGCGGCGGCGGCGGCGGCGCGCGCGGCGGGCGGCGTTCCGTCGGGGCCCCGCGCCGCCGTCCCATTCATGCGGGGCAGCGGCGGCGCGAGCGAGGCGGGCGCGGAGCCCCGGGCGGCGGCGGCGGGAGGTGGGCGCGGAGGAGGAGGAGGAGGCGGCGGCGGCGAAGAAGAAGGAGGGGGCGGCGGCGGCCCGGCGGGCGGCTCGGTGTGGAATGCAATTATGGCTGGCACGGCGGAGGCGAGCGGGGACCGGAGCCGTGAGTAACCCGGTTGCAACTTTCCTCCGCGGGCGCGGCTCGTGCCTTTACGCGCTCGGTTGGCTGGCGGGGGTGAGAGCGCACGGGGTTTGCCTTTATCGGCCGCAGGGATACGCGGCGGCGGTGGAGCGGGACTGGCCCGGGCAGGGCAGTGGCGGGCCCGTCGGGGGGTGCGGAGGGGCCGCGGAGACAGGGCTGGGCTGGGCCGGGCCGGGGCCGGCGCCGCCGCGCTGCTGCTGCCGCCCGGGGCCAGCCCGCATTGCGCCCCGCGGCTCCGGGAGCGCGGCCGCGGGAACCGCCTCCCGCGGGGGGGACAAAAACCCGCTGGGGGGACCGAGCCCTTTTCTTTATCCGCCCCGTGCGGTTTTCGCAGTGGGGTGCCGGGGACCGGGCAGGTGCGGGCTGGACCGGGCGGGGGCCGCCGCTCGGGTCCGTGCTGCTCGGGCCGGGCGGTTCCGCAGGGGTGCCGGGGGTGCCGCCCGGCCCGGCGCAGCGGTAGGGCTGGCCGCCTCCCTTCTCTTCCCTCCTGCAGCTCGCCCGCCCCGGGTCTCGGCAGGGTTTGCTTCCCCCGTGCCGCACCGCGGGGATCCCGCGGCCCCGCTGCCCGCCTGTCTGGCACCGCTGGAGACGTGAGCGGGGCGCAGCCTTTCCCGGGCTCACATCCCCGCATCCGCCCTGCTTCGGATCCCCGCATCCGCCTTGCCCTGCGTCCCTCGCTGCCATCCCCGCATCGCGCTGCCCCATATCCCGGTTCTCCTACTCGCTGCCATCCCTACATCTTTCCTTGCTTCACGTCCCAGAATCCCGCCGGGGCGCGGTGCACGGCATCCAGCCCGGGCTCGCCCCGAGACCCGCAGAGCCGCCGTTCCCCCCGCGCATCCCCTTTACTCGGCAGCCTCCCGAGGGATGCTGCGGGGGTGCCGGTGGACCGGCTCGGGTTTGCCCAGCGAGGCAGGGCGCCCTGCGGGATGGCTGCCGTCACCCTCCTTATAATCGCTACTATTGCGATCGCGTTGTAGTTTCGCAGCGCAGCGCCCGGGCACCTCTCCGGTTGGGGCGTGAGAGGCTGCGATACCTGGCTGCGTGCGGGGCCGGGCGCCGGTGCGCTCCTGCCGCCTCCGGTACGAAGGTGGAAGGCGGCGGGGGAAGCCGGCTGCGGGGCTGCTGGCTCCCCGCTCACCCCGTGAGCCTTTCCCGTGTCTGCCCTGCGACACGCGTACAGCGGCTCCGGGCGTGCGAGCAGGGAGGGATTTGCGGAATCTCAGCGGCACGCTGAAATAAATCCCGAAATCCCTTCTCCTTCCCGGTCCTCCTCGCGTGGAAATTCTTCCTCCTGCCCCTGGCCGAGCGCCGGGGTGGGGGGAGCCGGGGGAAGGGGCGGGGGGGGGAAGGGGGGGGGCTGGTGTGTAAACAGGGCTTAACATGAAGGTCACTGGTTAAAGAGGAGATGGATGGGAGAGAAAAGACAGGCATTAACCTCACTTGTTAGCTCTCCCCTTGCTCCTGCTTTGGGGAGGACAAAACAAAAGCAGAACCTGCTAAGGGCGGGATGAATATTCATGATCCTTCTCTGTGCTCCGGGACACGGAGGGGAGAAAAGTTGAGCAGATGAGCTGCCTTTTCCCTTTTCCGAAGCTGCTTTTCCTCCGGCTTGTGAGAAAATCCCTTTTCTGCTGAGCGAGGGCTGTGTCGGAGGGAATTACCAGCCTTTCGCTGGATTTCTTTTTTCCTTGGGTTTGGTTTTTTTTTTTTTTCATTTTCTTTTGTGTGTGGCTGCGAGGGGAAAAAAGGAGAAAAAAGAGGAGCTGAGGCTATTGACTCCATCAAAGGTTATCCATTTGAAAACACCGTTTTCCTCTGAACAGCGACTAATTGCTTCCTGAACAATCTCAGGGTCTTTTGTGTATACTCAGTGGGTAAAATGAGTGACTCGATGTCTCTCTCTCAAGACACCGGTGACCAAACGGGATGGAAAGGTGGAGAAGCCAAGGAAAAGCAGCGGGACGGAAGCCTCTTGAAGGATGCTCGGATAATTTCTTAGAGCGGCTGTGAGGGAGGAAGGATTTTCGCCCCTGCCCGCTCGCCGCGGCGCGGTCTGCTGGTGCCGGTGGCTGCCGGCTCTGCCAGCGGTGCGGCGACGCGGGGCCGTAAGGAAGGGCTGGTAAGGAAGTTTGGATTCAAAATGCCCCATTGTGAGGGAAAGAGGGACTGAGATCCGGTGCTCCCCATCCGACTGCGGCTTCGGCCGCCGGTGTGCCGCCGCTCGGAGAGCGGTGAGCCGGGATGCGCGGCTTCCCGAGGGGCTGCGGGCGGGCAGCGCCAGCGGCTGCCGGGCTCTCGCTCGGTTTGAGCGGCTGGACTTTCTGCGGCTGGTACCCTAAAGGTTAAAGTTTTGGTGGCGTTGGTTTTGTTAGCGCGGCGGTGGCAGCACCGGCGAGAGTTTTCCTCTCTCGGCTTTTTTTTTTTTCACTGGATTCGGAGCGAAGCGGAGGCATCCGCCTTTGTGCGTGCTCGAGCTGCGCGCGGAGCTGAGCCCCCGCACCTCTCCGTTACACACAAAGCCCTTCTCCCGTGTGATGCAGAGGGCCCTGCGAGAGGGAAACTCCGGCGGAGATGCGGCTGAGGGCCGTGCCGGCGGCTCCGGCGAGCGCTGCTTCTCCGGAGCTCTGCGCAGCCGAAATGGAAGAGGGCAGTGAAAGCGGCGCTGCTGTATACTGGCAGTGCTGCCTCCCCTCCTCCATCCCGGCAGCAGTCGGGGCCGGCCCCTGCCCTGCTCCCCGGGTGTAAATGTCACACCAGGCGATTTATTTCGGTGGGCTTGGGGTGCCTGGCGCGCGTTGGACAATAGGAAAGATCCGGCCCAGGGATCCGGCTTAACGAAGGAAAACTTGTACGTGTTGGTTCCCTGGGCTGAGCTTGGGCCGGAGTCTTTGTTGCTGCCTGCCTTGGCTGTAGCACTAACCACCGGCGAGAGCCGTGCTCGGCCCCGAGCCGGCAATTTCCGCGCAGGAGAGCCCGGCGCTGGCTGCCTGCAGAGCGAGGGGAGCCTGCCCGCGGCATCGGGCTTCTGCTGAGTCCCGCGGGGCTTTGTTGTGACCGCCTCTGTGGAGGGAGTTTCGGTGCTGCGGGCGCTTGTGTCCACAGTGAGGGGTCCATCATTGTTTTTGGCACCCTGGGCATAGCAGAAGGAAGGTGGAACTTGGAAGGCAGGGTAGTGGAGGTGCTGCCATCCCTCTCTGCGGAACCAGGAGGTGGGCATGGGTCACTCCGGTGCTGATATGCAGTCCTCACTGCCTGTGAACTCAGGTTTTGCATTGACCTGGGCTGGTGGGATGTATGCGTGAAGACCTTGGGTTCTGCTCTCTGTGATCCATTCTTGTCTCTTCCAGATTGTGTCATTAGATACTTCTGTGCTGTGGAAGAAACCAAACGTGGGCAGAGGGCTCCTGGCCAACCTTTGACTGGTGAACACCTTGGTGGCATGTTGAGGAAGGCCTGGAGGCTGGGAATCACAGTGATGGGGAGCTTGGTTCAGTGTGACCCCTTACTTCTCCTGGGTTTGGGCTGGTGCCCCTTTTCCCAGCAAGATGCTGAGCGCTGTGGCTCCATGCTGAGTAGGAGTGAGTGTTTGCCACTGTCCGGCACTGGGGTGGCTCGTTTGGCTTCAGGCTGGAGGCAATCGCCTTCTTGTCTGGCTGTAGCCCACGATGCGCTCTTGGTAGTGCTGTGGGGCACATCCCACCACAGATGGGTGGTATGTGGTGAGAACATGTGTACTCTGACCTGCAGCCTCAGCTGTTCCCCTCTCAGTCCTGGCCATGGATGCAGCATGGAGATACCCCAGTGTGGTTCTCCAAGCTAGGCTTGGAAGCCAGGTTTGAGCAAACATCTTGTGCATTATGGAGGAGAGAAGCTCAAGCCAACAAGTAAATTTTGATGGCTTCTGTGCCAGGCATGGGCAGACGCAGCTTGTCTCCTTTGCGCTCGACGTGTCATGTAGCCAAAACACGTCTTCCCACCAGCTTGTCGGAGTGCAGCCAGGCATGGGGAGGGGTCTTTGCTTGTGTTGCTTCTCATGGCCTCCCACAGCTGCCTGCAGCCCTTGTTGCAGGTGAAAACCACTATTTAAAACCCTGAATTAAAAACAGTTACCACTTTATTTTCCCTTTAGCCAAGGCTTGGCAAACCTTGTTGCTGGTGTGCAGAGATACCTGAGTCTGGAGAAAACTCCCATGTCCAGACCTTTGGGCTTGCACTGCACAGATACTTTTGCTCCTTTCTCCTCTGAAGTCTTACTGCATGGTGCAGGGCAGACTATTTTGGGTGACCCCTCTGACCCTGTTGAGTGGAGTACATTGGTGTGATGGGGGTTGAGGCTGTGGGCTGGTGTTGGTCTGTGCCTGGGGCCCGAGACCCCTGTGAGCTGCAGGAGGAGGTTGGTTATAGCTGGGGTCAATCCAGGGCCCAGACTGAGCTGTGGCATGATATCCTCTTTGCTCCTTGAGCTGAGCTGGTGAGGGCTTTCGCTAGAGAAAGTGTCCAGGGTGAGAGCAGGGCAAAGATGCCAGGATGGGCTGCAGGGCTCTGGGGCACCCAGTGTGGTGGGACCGTCTCCTCCCCATCTCTCCTCCTCCTCCCCAGCAGTCTATGGATCAGCTCTGGGGCTCGGCACCAGTCTCGAGCATCCCGCAGTCTGCTAGCCAACTTGGCACGGAAAGCCAGGAGCGGGAGTAATCCAATTTGGGCAGTTTAGCTGCACTTTGCTATCCATACTGCTGGCCGGAGCTCGGGAACTTTAATCCGGCTAATGACCCCAGCTTCACGGGTTGAGTAACCGACGACCATTTGCTTGATTTGGTTTTCCTTTTCGTCCACGGTGGAGGACGGAGGCTGAAGCTGTTTCTGAGTCCTGCCCCTGGTATCCGAGACCGTTTCCAGGTGTAGGTACGTGTAGGGGCTGGGGGTGTGAGGGCAGTATGGAGTGGGGCGCTGCGATCCCTGCTTTCCCTCTTGGGACCTCCAATCCTCTGTGGGACCTCCTTCCTTTCCCCTTCCCATTTTCCATCTGCTCCCCCCCCTCTTCCTCCAGGGAAGATAAGCCCTTCTGCCAGAGCTCTTTTGCAACGTACTATTATTTTTTCAGAAAGATGAAGCCAAGAAAAATAAAGCCTCTCTCTTCCTTTGGTTGCCTACTGTTTAATGTACAAAATACAGGGGCGGTAATTGCATTAAAATGTATATAATTATACTGGAGGGAGATTAAAAAAAAAAGTAAGTTAAAAAAAAATAAAATCTTGCTAATTGCACGGGTGTTTTGAACCGATAAACATTTAAATGTCGAGCGATTTGTGTTTTCTTGGTGAGTTTGGCAGAGTAGAGCTGTGGTCTGGTACGTGAGGGGTTAGGAGTGGGGCTGGTTACCCACCATTGGTGGGATGCTGGCTGGGATGCTTGCTCTGAGATCCTGGGGGAGTAGTATTGCCTTGCGTCCGGGGCCCCAGAGCATGGCGCCCCGGACACAAGGCGATGCTACCCACCCCCCCAAAGCAAAATCTCGGCATTGTTGTAGGAGCTCTGCCAGTCCTTTTGCTTTACGTGCTTAGTTAAGCAACTGCTTGTGTGTCAAAATATTCAGGCTCTTGCCGAAAAGCAAATCCCCTGGTGAGAGGAAAGGCACATTCCTGGTGGTGCCTTGTGTCGGAGGACGAAATTTCCTGTGTGATGCAGCCACATATCCGGGGGTAGGAGGGGGGGGCCTGTTGTTTTCCACACACCCCCCCCAGCCCCGTTAATGTCATGTCCTGTGTGGGTGCTGCTGGTGGTCGAAGCCTCGGGCAGAGTGGGGGTAAGAAGAGCAGGTCTATGTGAAAACCACATTTCCTTCTGTGAACGCTGACCCCCCTGTCAGAGCTGCCGATAACATCGCAGGTAATTGTAATGGCAAGAAGTTGTTTGCTTTGTGCGTGCGCGGCCGTGCTCCGCGGTACCGGGGCGGCTGCTCCCGCTCTTCCTGTTCGGGCTCTTAGTTTCAACAGGGGAAGAGGAAAACCCAAAAATATTTTAGGAGGAGTTTAAAAATAATCTCCCAGCTTGGCTTGGTGAGGCAGGATGTTTCGATGAATCCTGTTCCCCGCTGCTCCAAGTCCAGCCCCGTGGCCCTCCGAAGGCTTCGCTGGGCGGCGTTAGACCCTGTCTTATTGTTTTGGCAGGCCTGAGGGTTTGCTATTGGTGTCTGGGAGATGGAGGGGGCCCAGAGCTGGCCCTGGGTTGTGGCTTTTGGGCTGGGTGGGTTGTGCTGCTTAGTATCTGGGGCCGAGCCGGGTGTGATCCCAAGCTCAGGCTTACAGCTGCTGAGGTCCCTGGAACCGTAAAACACTTAAAATCCATTCCCCAGCACTGCAGCAGTGTGCTCCTTCCACCCCCATCTCCTCCTTGGTAGCTTTTATTCCTGGAAGTGCTGGCATGCAGGCAGGGTCCTTGCCCGCCACTGCTTATCTCCAGGTCTGGCTCCTGGATGACTGCATCCTTCCTGGAGGCACCAGCGCTCTTCCCCCTCTCCGGCGGGACCAGAATCTGCCCGATGAGCCCTTCTGAAGTCAGGAACCTGTTTTTCAGGCTGATGTCATCGGGAAGAAATGGGGGAGGAGGAAGGCAGCAAGGCAGAGCTGCTTCCAAAGGCAGAGCCCCTGACGCTGCCGGCAGCCCAGGCTTCCACGACAGCCGTTATTATTCCCTGCTGTCGGCAGGGCGGCAGTGCCCGCGGGCCTGCTGGCACACGCGGGAGAGGTCGAGCTCTGCGCGGCCTCGTGCCTGCGTGGGTGAGGTGGGAGGGAGGGATGCACGCGTGCCAGGGGCATGCGTCAGCTTGCACTGGAACTCTGAGCGGGATGACTTTTGGCTCACCGGCTGCGCCTTGCAGAGCTCCCTGGCCCTTTCCGAGGTGACAGCACCCGCTGGAGCTGCCATCCAGCCACCTTCATTAGCAGAAAGTGGATTTTTGGCGAAGGTGCTTGGGCAGCCCTCCCATCACATGGTGAATGAGGAGATGCATTATGCTATGGCCTGTCGGGGTCTTGGCCCCCTTGCGCACAGCGTCAGACCACAGCACCACACTAGTGTCCAGCGTGAGCTTGAGCTGCGGCCAGTGTCTGCAGAGAGAGAGAAGCAATGCTGCTCGGCTCTCTGTCCCAGCCAGCATCTCTGGGGCAGTGCTGGAAGCTTGCTCTGCCTGGGCTGGCTGGGTGTGACCCCTTTGCCTTGGGCCAGAGCAGGGGGCTGTGCTGGTTGCTGGTGCTGCTGTGCTGGTGCTGCCAGTCAGGACAGCGCTGTTGGAGGAGGGCAAAGTGCAGGTGCAGCCCCTGCCATGGTGCCTGCAGTGCCTGCCTGGTTTTATCTGATGCCCTCCTGATGCGAATGAAGCCCCTGTTAGTCTCTTGGAGCGGTGGTGTTGCTGTTGGAAGGACCTCTGGGCTCATTCCCTTCCCTCTCTGCCCATCCTGCTGCCACTCCACTAGCTCTCAGACTGATTTGCTGCTCTGCTCCACCTTGGGTAAATAACACATGGGGCTGTGCTGAGCTGGGACCTCTGCAGGGGCAGCGGAGCTGGGACCTGAGCTGACACCACCATCCATGCTCCAGGCAGCACCGCTGGGATGGGAACAAGGGAAGGACAGAAGGTCTGGGAGGAAGGGAAGGCAGATGCAGCTTGGGCTTTTTGGAGAAGTTTTGTGGTTTTAATCGGATTTCACTCTGGTTGCAGTCATGCTCAGCTCCACACGTGATGGCCTGAGCGCTGGTGTCAGCGCGGGGCCAGGCGGAAGCACAGGAATTTCATCTCAGCCAGGATTAAGCGGGCTCTCAAGCAACCTCCGTTTGCTGGGAGCAGAGAGGGTCCTGCACCCGGGAATTCCCCTGTGCCACTGCGGTGTTGTGAGGTGGGAGCTTCCAGATTGCCTCTCAGATCTGGGGGAAATGCAGCTCTCCTGGCTTTGCAGAGGTGGTTAGGAGGTACGTAGGTGTGTGTATGTGTTGGAGAGGGGAAAGCCTTCCCCAGAGAACGTGGCTGGAAGATTTGCAATGATCTGGGGATGGTTGGATCGTGTTTGTGGCTGCCCTGACTTAGTGAAGGCTGTAGAGCAGCAGCTTTGGGAGCAAGGAGCAATGTGCTAAGTCACAGGGAGCAAGATCAGATGAGAGAAGGATAGCAGTGGCCAGAGGACCTCTCATTGGACTTCTCTGTGGGCTATTGAGAGACCTTCAGGCTCTCTGCACATCCAGCTGGACCAAGGTGACCTCTGCCAGCAAGGCTGTATTTTGGGCCATTTGCATGGGGCACTGGACTGGGGAGGTGCAATAACCAGGGTCTGGAGTACGTGGACCAAAGCCAGGGCAGAAGGTGGCCTTCAGGGGACTTGGTCGGGACTTCCTTGCTCTGAAGCTGGGGACAAAATGTTTCTAAGTGGTCCTGATCGAGGTGGCAAAATTGACGTCATTCTGGGGTGTGAAGCCTTGAGCTGGTCTGGGTGTTGATAGTTGGAAGCCACAGTCTCACAGCTGGGGTCCTGGCACCTTGGATCGCAATCTGCAGTGTGATGAGAGGAGCAGAGGGGTTTGGGGTGAAGTGTTTTGCTCCATGTGTGTTCATGGACATGCTTCTGAAGCAGGAGGGGGAGGCAGCAGGCCTTTGTGGATGGTCAGCCATGGGCTGTGTGTTGGTCTCTGTCCAAGGCATCAGTTGGTCCAGGCCTTTATATTGTAGGAACTCAAGGGAAGGATGGGGTGCACTCTCCTCCTGGGAGGTACACATCCAGCTCGTGAGCTGCATATAGAAAGCCTCTTTGCATTCCTTATATGGTCCCTATAGAGGCTTGGATACCCAGATGGGTTATGAGAACAGTGCAGAGCACAGCCATGGGGTTTCCGTTCAAGCACAGCTGAACGGAGTTGGAGAACATGTGCAACAGGTCCTGGTCCATGCCTGGTTTCTGCAGCAGGGACAAGCAGTCCTGGCAGGATCTGCTGAGACTGTCCTCATGAGCCTCTTTACCTTTGGTTGCTGTCATTGGGGGAATCCTGCATTTTCATCTTGGGAGTGCTCCTATGCCTGTTTGGGAAAGGCTCTCTGCTGGGCAACATGAAATGGTGAAAGTATGTGGTGGCTCCAGAGCTGCTCTTGGTGTGATGTGACTTCTTTGGAGGAGTGGGGAAGTGGAATTGCGTGCTTGAGAAATGCTGTTTTATTTCCTTACTACTTGTTCTTTTTATGCCCCTTTTTGCTGACAGCCAAGCTTCTTCTTGAAGCCCTTGGGCAGAAGACGTCTGCTTCTTGTTATGTTTCTTGGGACTGAAGAGATTGAATTCCTTGGCCAGAAGATCCGTGCAGGGCAGGAGTGGGAGCTGCTGTGCCCCAGTGCGCTTTGATGACAGGGCAGGATAGGGTCCTTGGCGTCTGCCTGGGGGTGGGGTGGGGTGACAGCAGCTTGTGACAAAGCTGAAGATGCTAAAGATGTTCTGGTGTGGATGATTGTGATGGAGATGGGAGCGGGGCGGCTTCAGAACTTGCTGTTGATTTCATCAGAGTGTGGTTCAAGCTGGGGATAAGATGTGTAATGATTTAACCTGCTGTGGGAGAGACCCCAGCCAAATAGTTTTGAATGACTGTGTGTGGCGAAGGAAGGAGTTAAAGTTTAGCCTTGCAGCAGAGGATTGCATATGTAGTGCAGCTCTAACTCCATACCACCAGCGGCCTTTCCTCATTGTTGAGAGGCTTTTCCCAGGCAGAGGAACCTAAAAATAGGTTCCTGCAGGCCTTTCTCTCCCCTGGCTAAAAAGCCAGCAGGCTTTTCTCTCCCCTGGATAATGTCCCCTATCTCCCCTTCACTAATTACTGGCAGCTCCCATGTTTGAAAATGGAGCGGGTTCCTGCTCGGACTGTTTCCTTGTGCTGAGAGCAGCCAGTGACTTGGAGAGATTGCAGGTAAAGACCCTTTCAATGCCATTTCCCCCTTCTGGGGTGAGTTACGTGGGGGTTTCAATCCTCAATTCACTCTTCTGGTCTCCCTTGCAAAGTGAGAGGCTGGAAAAGCGCTTGGAGCAGCTTGCAGCCTCATCCCACTTCTCTCTTGAGGACAAACAACTCTTTCCCCAGCCTTGGGGATGCAGACCCAGTGGGGACCCTAGTGGGGTGGTTCCTGCACTGTGTGGTGACGGCGAGCGCCAGTGGCAATGTAAGCCCACGGGGGTCTTGGCGATGCAGGAGTGTTGGTGGGTGGCACATGGGTCTGTGGGTGCCAGATGTGCAGTTCTGTGCTTGTTGGCGTGTTTTAAACCCTGGCTTCAGCTGTTTCCACAAGGGCTGCAGCTTTGTAGACAGGCTGCCTGTGCTGAGTCGGCATCCATCAGCGCTCTGGACTCGCTGCCGGGACGAGTGGAGAGCTGGTCCTTAATGCTGTGTCCAGTCTTTGCCTTTTAAGGTTAGTTTTTCTATCCTGGTACTCCTGTTTTGTGCTATCAGAAGTGATGATTATTTCCCCAAGGCGTCATCTCCCATCCCAAACCCAGGTTTCCGGCTGCGGGGTGGGACCAGAAAACCCACAGCCTGGGGGAATGGATGCTGCAGCCCCTTGCTGCCTCTTCGGCAGTAGGCAAGTGGGATGCAGGCGTTTGCAGGGCAAGCTGCCGGCGCTTTGATGAAAGGCTTTTTTGAAGTCAGGGAGTGAGCGTTGGCTGCGGCGAGGCAGGCAGCCCCATCCAGGTCATGCAGCAGCTGCAGCCATCTCGACACGGCCACTTTTGAGGTGAAACCATGAGGAAATGCCTTTCCTGGCGTGGGATGAAAGGGACTGGGGTGGATTTGGGTGCTTCTGTGGGTGCTGCTTCACTGCCTTCCTGCCTGGTGGCAGGTCAGCTGCTGTGTTTGTGTGTGCTCACAGAAAACAAATGCAAGGCCGTGGTGCTGTCTCGCTGGTGGCATTCCCCAGCACGGGATGAGCCAGCCCTGTGCAGGGATGCTCTCTGGGATGCTGTGCGCTGCATCACTGCTGCCCGGGCAGTGTAACAGGGTGTATTTTTGGTCCTGCTCTCCCAGTTGACGTGTGCTTCCACGCTGGGGTGTGTTGTTTTATTGCAGCCTGTTTCAGGGCTGGGCTTGGCTCCAGGGTGTCTGCCCCTGGGTTTTCCATGCTTTGGGACTGTGGTGACAGTGTGTGTAGCACAGGGCTCGCTTCCTGGTGGCGCCTGCAGTGTGGTCCTGGGCTGGGTTCTCCCAGGGCAGGATACTACTAGGGTTCAACCCCATGGGGTTTGGGCACTGTGTGGTTTAAAGCATGTGCTGGTGGAGGAGCTGCCCTGCCATTCGCCATGCCGTGACCTCTCTGTGGGGGTTGGAGGTGACGTGACGGAGGGAAATGCCCTTTGGACCCCTCACAGCTCCTCCCTGGCTGCTCCCGTGGGAGGACAGGGAGCTGGGGCCATGCAGCCGCCTGTGCTCTGGTGTGGGGCTGCTGCTGCCCCTGCTGCTGTGGGGTTGGACCCCACTTTAAGTCAATCTGTGTCTCAGGTACCTGGATCATTTGATTCTGGAGAAAGCAGGCAAGCTAACCTTTTTTCTTTTCAATAATTGCTGCGATGATTCTAAGCAGGGCTGCACAAAAGCCTGGCTGGTGCTGGGGCACTAGGACGAGATGTTGCTGCTAATGTATATTTAGGAGCAGAAATCTCAGAGGAGCTCTGCAGACTGTAGTCTCTCTGCTTGCCCCAGCTCTGCCTCGCTTTGCTGTCATTCCAGCTCCTGAGTAGCAGTTCCCTACGTTAATTTGGGAATCTCCTGTTGGGCTTTCTAGTCCTGCTTTGTGGCAGCAGCCCGACCTCTAGCTCCCCGGCTCCCTGAAATAGAAGCAGTGAGTTGTAGAACATACTCAGGAAGTGGTTTCCCTGTCCTCTCGCTGGTCCCAGCAAGGCAATGCTCTGACCAGCATCACCGTGCTGCACCAAGCTCTCACTTTCATCTCCACCGCCTCCCCTCCTCTCCCTTTCAGTGGTGTGTCACTGGCATGCGAGTGTCATGTTGATGGTGCCCTCCTTGCTGGCTGTGCTGTCCCTGGGGGGTGCTGAGCCCTGTGGTTTGCAGCAGCCTGGTGAGGACCGTGCTGGTTTCTTGGGGTGGGAAACCTCTGCCCTGGACAGGCAGGAAACCGCACTGCCTGTCACTGCCGGACTGGTGGCTTTCTGTGCTAACCAGGGGGGTTTGTGCTAAGACCAGAGCTTGTCCCACACCTTGGTATGGTTTGGGGCTAAGAAGCACCAATCTGACGTGGCTGTGGTTATGCTGTTACCGATGAGCTTGTAAAAATGGTGATGCTGGGCAGTGTGGCTGTCCCCAGGAGCGCGCTTGCCCCAGCAGTGGTGTGGCTGTAGACTCTCTGCCAGGAGGCTCCCGGTGTTGTGCTGGGAATGGGCAGGAATGGGGGATTAGGACTGTGAGGATGATATCACCGTTGCCCAAACGTCGTCCCTGGAGTCTATTGCCTTGGAGGTTGGTGTGTTGTGGGGGGTTGAATGGAACAGTGAGCATGTGGGCAGGGGATAGCTGGGGAGGTGACAGATCTGCAGAGAAGTTTGGACATGGTGGGGAACCTTTGCTTGAAGCGCTTAGGGATGCAGCAGAGCTGACAGGGTGGCTGGACTTGCCAGGGCTGGGCTTGCCCTGGGAATGGAAAGGGAATTTTGTGTTTGTTGAGAGCAGGAGAAGGACAGAAAGGTCTCTTTCTTCCCTTGATCCTCTCCTTGGCTCCGTAGTGTGGGAAGGGGGCAGCAGTATTGAAGGATGCTCTCTGAGATGTTGAGGTACTTGTATGGCCTGGTCACTGGCTGGGTGACAATGCAGTCCCTGAAGGCTTGTGTAGGGCCTGGCTGAAGTGTCACCTCCGATGCCCCTCTGCCCTCTCTGGGATGCCAGCAGAGCCGAGCGGTCCCTGCAGGCTGTGTTTCCTGCCTGGGTGCTCCCTGGAGGGATCCTCCCGCAGGTTATGTCAGGCTGAGTCAGAGATGGGCGATAAGTCAAGGAGGCTCTCCTCCACTGCTTATCTGGGGTGGGGACCTGAGGTCTGAGCTCACCATGGGACGGGCCATGTGCTGGCAGGGCCTTATGCCCAAGGGTGCTGATGCTGGGGAAAGGGGGAATGGAGAAGACGGGGAGGAAGGTGCAAGTTGGGGCTGCTGAGTAGACACAGAGGGCAGAGCTGTGTGCCTTAGCTGCCTGTGGCCATCCCCCCGCTGCAGGGGATGCAAAGGTCATGCTGCTGCAGGCTTTTGGCTGGCTGCTTTGCTGCTCTATATCGGTGAGCCCCAGCTGTAGCACAGCAGCGTGCAGAGCTCTCCATCCTCCCTGCGTGTGCCCCCCTCGTCCCTCTGGAGCCTCTCAAACCAACTGCCTGATGACTAGCCCTGCGTTTCTTAATGCATATAAATGCCAGAAGGACGTGCTTCTCCTTGCTGTGCCCGCTCACTCTCCCTGACTGCTCCTGCCCACGGCTCTTCTGGGCTTTGTCAGGCGGGTGGCAGGGACAGTAGGCAGCATGCCAGGGCTCTCCACTCTCCCAGCTCCTTTAAAAGGTCCTCCTCTGTGCAGGGTCTTGGGCTGTGCTTCCTGTAGAGTGGGCTTTTGCATCCGCTTCCAGTGCTGCTGTGGAGAGGGACAGGGACAGCAGACCCAGAGGGCTCCCCTCACAGCTTCTTAGCAACCGTTCCCAGCTAAAGCTTTGGTGCTGCTGGTGGTCTTAAGAGCAGGTTTGTGACAGCTGTGCCTTGCTGAGGAGTTTGTATGAGGTAGGGGTGATGGAGCATGTGGCAAGGTTGCTGCCTGCCAGGGATGTGCTGGTCTGGTCCAGTCAGTAGCTGTAGGCATCCTCAGGAAGCTGCTGCCCTTCTGGAGTGGACTTGGGTGGAGGGGAGGGCGGGGGATGCCCATCGGAGGGGATTGCCAGGTGGTGGTCGAGGCTTGGATCTTGGGACAAACGGCAGTGCCTTGGCTGGGACGTGTGCAGCAGTGTGTGACAAGGTGGGGTTGTCCTAAGCGTCTTTCAGGCTCCCAGTGTCCCCGTGCTGGGACACATCTTCCTTTGGGGCAGGAGCTGGTGGGGGTGTTTTGTTTGGCTGCCTGCTAGAAGAGCACAAAGCAGCAAAGTCTCTGCTGGGTGGGTGGAACAGGCTTGACATTGTGCAGGAAAGCCTCCTAACCCCATTTCTCTTGTCTTTCTCCTTCTAGGGCTGACCGGACCAGCCATCCCCACGATGCCCTGAATGCTGAGTGCAGCAGAAGTAGAGGAGACTGTGTCCCATTAGTTCCTCTTCCTTCCCTCCCTCCCTCATCCCTTTAGTTTGGGTTTGTGTCTATTTATTTTGTGGCTGGGTTTGGGCATGGCCTTGGCCAAATGCGAGGCTGCTGCAATGTGGCTCCTCTGGCTCAAGCACCACTTGTCCGTCAATGTTTGGACCTTGCTGCTGTTGGGGAGCACCTGGCTACCGCTGGCGGAAGGCAGCCCCAAGTCTCCCTTTAGGACTTTCCCAGTTACAGACTGGAGCTTGACACATTTGGTGGTCCACAACAAAACTGGGGAGGTCTACGTGGGGGCTGTCAATCGGATCTACAAGCTCTCCAATAACCTCACGCTCCTGCGGACCCATGTGACGGGGCCTGTGGAGGACAATGAGAAGTGTTACCCTCCACCCAGCGTTCAGTCCTGCCCGCACGGGCTGGTCACCACCAACAACGTGAACAAACTGCTGCTGGTGGACTACTCGGGCAACCGGCTGATCGCCTGTGGCAGTGCCTCCCAGGGTATTTGCCAGTTTCTGCGGTTGGATGACCTCTTCAAGTTGGGTGAGCCCCACCACCGCAAGGAGCACTACCTCTCTAGCGTCAATGAGTCAGGCACCATGTCTGGGGTCATCATCGAGGTGCTGAATGGACAGAATAAGCTCTTCATTGGGACGCCCATCGATGGGAAGTCAGAGTACTTCCCCACGCTCTCCAGCCGCAAGCTGATGGCCAATGAGGAGAATGCGGAGATGTTTGGCTTTGTCTACCAGGACGAGTTTGTCTCCTCACAGCTCAAGATCCCCTCGGATACGCTCTCCAAGTTTCCCACCTTTGACATCTACTACATTTACAGCTTCAGCAGCGAGCAGTTTGTTTATTACCTGACCCTGCAGCTGGACACCCAGCTCACTTCACCCGACTCCACTGGGGAGCAGTTTTTCACCTCCAAGATTGTCCGCCTCTGTGTGGATGACCCCAAGTTCTACTCCTACGTGGAGTTCCCCATTGGCTGTGTGCAGGACGGCATCGAGTACCGCCTGATCCAGGATGCCTACCTGACCAAGCCTGGCAAGGCCTTGGCCAAGTACCTCGGCATCTCAGAGCAGGAGGATATCCTCTTCACCATCTTCTCCCAGGGCCAGAAAAACAGGGTTAAGCCTCCCAAGGAGTCTGTGCTCTGCCTCTTCACGTTGAAGAAGATCAAGGATAAGATCAAGGAGCGTATCCAGTCGTGCTACAGAGGGGAAGGGAAACTCTCACTGCCCTGGCTCTTGAACAAGGAGCTGGGCTGCATCAACTCGGTAAGTTCCTGCTTGTCTCTACCCAAGCCAGGGTGTTCCTGGCTCCTGGCAGAGCTCTCTGGCCAGATCCTTGCCTGTGACCTGGCCTGATGGGAAGACTGGGGTTGTTAGGAGTGGGTGCTTTGATTGCTTGGTGTTATTCCTTGTGGAGACTGCAGCTTCATTATGGGGCGGCTGTCTGGGTTTTCGCTGCAGCAGTGCCCGGGGAGATCCCTTAGCAAGGGGCCTCATGCTGATGCAGGTTCCTGCTTCTGGTTCCTGTACCCTGTGGATTTTGGGAATGTTGGTGAGCTGGGCTGAGAGGGCAGGATGCTCAGTCCTCAGGGCATGTGCTGCAGCTCTGCTGTGGAGTCCCTCACAGGTGGCTCATGTTAATTTGTGTCCTGTCACCTGGGGCTGGCTTGGTAGTGGCTGAGAAGAAAGTGTTGGGGACAGTAGGGTATGGAGGACAGGGAACGCAGGCCTGACTGAGAGTGGCAGGGATGTTGGTGGTCCTGTTAGAAGTTGGTCATGCTCAGTGTAGAGAGACCATGTCCTCACTATGGGGTGCTGGAGAGGAGCACAGGGCACCATGAACGAGATAGGTTTTGAGCATGGCTGGTACAGACTGTCACCTGGATGTGCCAGAGGCAAGCACTGCCATCCCAGAGCAGCAATTCCCCACTGAGGGAACACTCCCCTCTGTCCCCCAAGGTGTGTCCTGCCTTGTGCTCATGTGGGTGCATCTGGCCCCTGCTTGTGGCTCAGCACCTCTGTATGGGGGTGGGGAATGAGGGTCCTTCACCCTTGGCTCTCTGGGTTTGCTTTCCAGCTATTACTGTTGTTGGAATTTTTTCTGGTGATGTTACAGACTGTGAGTGGTTGTGGAGAGGCTGTGGATGGCTCTGGGTGACAGAAGTATCTAGCACTGGGCATCACTAAGCTGGGCTTGTCAGTTAACTGTCAGAGAGGGGTTTTAGGGTGCCGGTTTGTGCATTTGGGAGGATCTGATGGAGTCCTGACACCCCTTCTATTGCCCACCTACCCACAGCCCTGCTTGCTGGTGCTCGGCACCCATCACTATCCCACCAGCCCTGCCTGAGCAGTGCAGGCAGGTGGGCAGGGGTCTCCACGGAGCAACCCTGCCTTCCCTCCCACCGTCCTCCCCACAGCTCCAGAGGAGACAGCTAACAGCTGCCTGACAAAGTAAAGGGTTTGCTGTCAAGAGCGCTGGGCTTGCAAATCAGATTTTGGCTTTGAACTAATTCAATTTTGCTGGAAAATGATGAAATCGTTACACTGCTGCCTGTTGGGTCGTGCAGCTGCTGGCTCCGGCGGCAGAGATGCTCACTGCTGCCTCCCGCACTTTCAGCTTGCCTCCCCCAGTGCCCTGTGGCAGCATCATGCCCCCCTACCCCAAATTTGGGTGGGTGTCTGTGTGGGGGCTCTGCCCTCCTACATTTTGGGTGCGGTTTCATGCTAGGAGGGTCCTGGGATTGCTCCCTGGGTGCCAGCCCAAGCAAGCAGGTGCAATGATGTGTGTTGCGATGGGGGATGGCTTCTGCTTTTGAATGAGTTGGCTTGAGGGGTGCTGCTCTCCCTCAGGGGAGCCAGGTGGTGGTTTCTGTCCCTTTCCTGCTCCAGCTGCCAAGATGAGCTGGGATAGGCATGACTGGATTGTGAGTGAAGCCCTCAGCTCCTTGCTGTGCTGAGTGGAAGCCAAACAAAACCCCACATATCCCCTTTTTGGCAGAAATCTCTGCACCCCTAATAAAATGCAGCCACCTCTGGGGTGGGTTGGGGCAGTGACAGATCTTAGTGATGAGGGCTGGCCAGGAAACAAAGGGCACATTGGTTTTGTATTTTTAAGGAGGCAGAATGCAGTTGCTCAGATCAGTGGTTGCTTTGTAATTACTCCCCATCGGCACGGGAAATACCCCAGCATCTCTCTTGCTCCCCTCCTTTGAGGCAGCAAGGGTCTGAGGCTGGTCCATGCAAGAGGAGGTTTTGTTGGTGCCCTGCTCCCACTCTTTGAACAGCACAGGGCAGAGGGATGCTCATCCCTCAGTGCTGCAGGGCAGCTCCAGTTCTCTGGAGTTGGTGCTGGAGCCAGGAGGAGAGGCCGCCAGGCTTGGCAGCACGCTCAGGGGCTGTTAGTGGTTCCTCTCTGGCGCTGGTGAGCGCAGTGAATTCTTGTCTCCTGTTTCTCTCCCCTTCTGGGATCCAGTGATCTGGCAGCGGGATGGGAGTGGCGTGGCTGGTGCAGGCGTGCTCAGAGGTGTGCGTGGGCTCACGTGCACAGCAACGGCACTGTCTGGGGCTGTCAGGCCCGTTCCCCTGCACCAGCATCACTGAGTCGCTCCGGAGCCTGTTCAGAGGTTCTGCTGCTCCATGGTATTTCACTGAAGAGGGGTTTGGTTTCGTGTAGCCTCTTTGCTGTCCCTGTGCAATGCAGGGACTGAGGTCTGCGTGCTGTGACCAGCACCTCTCCCCAGCACACGCCTGTCCCCTCATTCGCGGGGAACATGGGGTCTGATATCAGCAATGATGATGTCTGATCATGCTAGGACAGCAAGTTGGAGCTGGAGTGGAGATGTTGCAGCAGGGAGTGAGTTTGGGGTTCCTGGAGCCCTCAACCCCCAGGCTGGCAGCATAGGCAGAGCCAGTGTCCAGAGCTGGTGAGATGTGGGCGGCAGCACTGCTCAAGGGAGAAAATGAGCTTTGAGCCCTTGGTGGGGCTCGCTGCCCAGCCTGCTGGCACAGGGCAATGGATGGTGACAAACTGGCCCAAACTGGTCCGGGATAAGCCAAATCCTTCCCAGAGGCAGGCAGAGAAATGCAGATGTTAATAAACTGTACCATGCTGGGATTGTTTCTGGGTAGCGATTAACGTGCAAAAAAGCCTGGCATCCCAGCCTAGCACTTGTACGTGCCTCCTGCAACCTCCTCCCTGGCTTTTCCAGTCCCCAGCATCCTTCATCACATCCACGGGGGATGGGGTGCGCCTGTAATGGTGTTAACTGGCGAATTACTGGCTAATTAATAACACTGAGCGGCATGAGCCTTGCCTCTGCTACTCCCTCATTGCTTCCCTAAGTGGGCTTGAAGGGAGGCAATGAGACAAGGCGCATCAAGGAGATGGCCCGCTCCTGCTTCCTCGGTGCTGCGGGCTGGCTTTCCCCCTTCCTGCAGCTTCCTTCCCCTGGGGAAAAAAGTTTCTTGATGCTGTTTTGGGGATGAGGGGAGAGGAGCCGGCTGTAGCGCTGCAGAGCTAGGGTGTCGGGGAGGGCCAGGGGCAGCCACAAGGGATGCCAAAAGAAAGCAGTGAAATGCCACCACCCCCCCCAAATAATAATTAATAAATATCCCAAACTGCCCCCCCCAAACCAAAAAGGCCCCCTTGCAGTGGGCTGAGGCCATGGTCTGTGCAAATGGGAGAGCAGGCAGAGCTTGGTGCCTCCTGCAGATCCCAGCATCTGCAAGCTGAAACGCCACAAGGTCACTGGCTCTTGCGTGCCGTGGTGCGTGTCCGTTCCTCTGCCTTTCCGTCCCTCCATCCCTCTGCTGCGCCTCTACCCGCATCCCCCAGGGATGTGGGTTGGTGCCATAACCCCTTTACCACTGCCCTTGGCCCGACCTCGTTGTGCTTCCTGCCTGCGCTTCCCTAACGAGGCAGTTTGCTGTTAATGAGCTAATTGTCGGCGTAATTATTTATCGAGGTGGTGTCGGCATCGCAGTGGCGGGTGCTCCTTGAGGTCCCGGAGCGCAGCTGTATTTGTCGTTTCCCAGAGAGTTTGTTGAGACAAAGCAGAGAGGGGTAAACACCGTAAACATCTCTCCTCTTGCATATTCAGCAGCCAAGGGGTTGAGGAAGCAGCAGATTGAGCCTGGAGAGATCCGAAACTTCACCCCCGGGGCTGCCAGGGTGTAAATACCTTGGTGGCACTGTCCTCAATCCCTCTGCTACTGTTGGTGGGAGGTGCTGGGATGCTTTGCTGTGGGGATGCTTTACAGGGCAGAGGGGCTTGTTTTGATCAAAGGGTCTTTTCCCGGTGAAGTGCCTGAAGGATCCCGGGTATCCAGATTTGGGGGTGTGGGTGTCAGCTGGAGCATTGCTTACATCTTGCCTTGCCGTTTGGAAGACGATTTTCCCATGTCTGCTGTTTTAAAATTATCCAGCCTGATGATGCAGAGGAGGATGCTCTGCAGGATGGATAGGAGAGGGTGCTCGCAAGGCTGGGATTAAGAAGGTGAGTGGGGAGGTCCTAATTCCCCTTCCCTTGGGGTTTCCAAGGCACGTGTTGCCCCATGTTCCTGTTTTGGGGATCCCCTCTCTCATCTGGCCATGGGAGTTTCTCCACTTTAGGGAAGGATGTGCAGGGGTCAGGCAGGGATGTCGATCTGTAGCTGCATGCTGTGACCTTGGGCATCACACAAAACCAAGTTAAGAGTAACTGAGGAAGCAAAGCAGCATCCCAGATCTCCAGGGACACTGAATGTTTGAAGCCTGCTGTTGTTCCCAGTCCTCCTGGAACCAGGAGTGGGACTGCTGGCCTCCGGACTGGTGAGGAGGGCCAGCAGCTGTGCTGCGGCTGCGGGATGCTGAAGCCATTGTGACTGTGAGTGCATCATGCCCAGGCAGGGAAAAGCATCTTGTTTTCCCTCCTCCCTGGGGGTGTCTCGGGTCGCTGGCAGGAGTCTGTCCAGGCTGACCCTGGCTTCCCTGGCAGCAGTGGGTGGGAATCGTGGAGCTATTTACTGCCCTTGTGTGCGTGGAGCTCTGGAGCTCAGCGTTTTCCCATATGCTCCATACACATGCTGTATGGATTTAAAACCCCTTGGGGACTGGCATCTATTTTGAGGCTGCTGCTTGCCAAAAACCCTCTCTTCCCCCTTAAATTCAAAGTTACGTAAGGAACCTCATGAAGCGGAAGAATCCTGTGGCTGGAGCAGGCTGTCTCCCTGTCTGCTGTGCCTGCCTTGCTGCCCGGACCTCCTGCACCGAGGCTCGCTGCCACCTGCAGGGATTTGGCCAGAGCCCCTCGCTGCCTGGGGACAGGCTGGGGGCTGCTGGGGGTGGATTTTGCTGATGCCATGTGACTGTGTGCAGCCGTTGCCTAGTGTGGGACCTCTGCAAGGTCCATGTGCCCCGCAGGCTGGCTATGTGTGATCAAGGAGATGTCACCTTGACCTGCTAGGCAGGGTGACACTGCTCAGATGCTCAATGGAGACGGGCAGCGTTGCAGAGCTGGTCCTGCTCCCCAACCCGTATCCTGGCTTTCACATGGGCATGCCTTTAGCCTTTCCTCTGCCTCTCCCCAGGCAGAGCTTGTAAAAGGTTCTCCCAGCCCCATGGGTGAGCGTTGAGTCGAGGAGGCAGCTGGCTGAGCCAGGCGCCTTGTCTGGGGCAAAAAGAATGCGGGGATTTCCCGAAGATGTTCCTGCAGGAGGAGGAACAGGGTTGGCAGGTGGGTAGTGTGTTTGCTGGAGGCTCTGCTATGTGAAGTGAGGCACTTTCAGGAGCCCTGACCTGTTTGTCTTGGCACGGCTTTGCCTGCAAAGTATTTTGTCTCTGAGGGAAGGCTGGGGTGTGGGATTCAGCCCCTCCTGCCTCAGTGCCAAGTGGTTTCCTTTCTGAAGCTAGTGAGGTGAGGAGGAGGAGGGGAGTGTGCACTGGGGAGCTCGTGCTGGCATCCCACGTGTCTGAGATGGCAGCAGTGAGGATGGAGGGGGGATGCAGGGATGCTGTGCTGGCTCCCACTGGGTTTAGTGCTACACTCTAAGATGCAGAGGACAGAGAGCCTTGGTGGTCTTGGTCTGCAAAGCTTGTTCAGATGCAGAGAGGGGCCACATGCATTGGGTGTATCAAGTGCCTTACATCAGCATATAGATAATTTTAGGGAAGCATCAGCTCATCCCTTCCCTTGTCTAGTGAGGTGGGACAGCTGGGATGGGAGGGGCTGAAGCTGATGGGGTGAAGGTATGAGGTGGCTGGTGGACCTGTAGGAGGTCTGGCATGTCAAGACATTGGCAAAAAGCTCATCTCTCCTCTGTTCTTCCCACAGCCGCTGCAGATCGATGACAATTTCTGTGGACAGGATTTTAACCAGCCGCTGGGCGGGACCGTCACCATCGAGGGGACCCCACTTTTCGTGGATAAGGAGGATGGGATGACCTCAGTGGCTGCCTATGACTACAGGGGACAAACGGTCGTCTTTGCAGGCACACGGAGTGGGAAGATCAAAAAGGTAGGAAAGCCCTTGGTGATTTTGATGTCTGCTTGCTTTTCTGACCCTTTGGGGTTACAGGTAGGGCTGTGCCTCCATCAGAGCACGGCTCAGTGTGTTGGAGGTAACATGCCAAAGGGCCAGTGAAGGGCAATTTCCCCTCGCTCCCCTCTGCCACTCAAATTTATGAAACCTCTGTCTTTTGGAAGGGTTGTAACCTAGGGAAGTTGAGTCCTGGCCGCTGGTGGATCAGAGCCTGTCTTGCAGGGTGGGTTTGCCCTGTAGCTGCCACGGGGCAGGCTCTGTCTGTCCGGATCCATATGGATTTGCCATTGATCTGGACAGGCTGGGTGGAGGTGGGTGCTGATGGCTTCAGCCTGGCATGGGGGAGACTTCTCTTCCTGTACCCCGCCGTGGCACAAAAGGCTGCTTGTTGGTGGCAATTAGCAAATAGCTCCGTGTGTGCCTTTCTCTGCCTGCGTCTCCACAGGGCACGGATTTCCTGTTATCATAACATCGTGCCTATAATTACAGCTGTACATCCCCTGTATAAACACAGCTTGCATTAACTGCATCCTCAGCGAGGGAAAAGCAGTGCCAAGGTCCTGGTATGGTCCTTGCCAGGGGCAGAAGGACCAGGGCTTGGCCCTGGGGGTCTGGCCCATTACTTTCAGACTTGTGAGGTGCTCCAGTACCCTGTCCTGGGTACAGCACCCTGTGTTTTTTCAGGCTGTGCTAGTCAGAGTGCCTTGGAGGAGGCAAGGTGGCTTCCCTGGCAGGAGCTGGGGGCAGAGCACCCTTGTTGGGAGGGTAGTCCTTCTATGTCCCACTCACCCTGACTGCATTTTTCCTGCGACCCCACCTGCCTGCAGCCCTGCCTGTTTTTGTGTTTAGAGGCAGGGAGGACATGGCCACCATGTGTTGGGGTGAGAGGGAAGATGCCAGTGTCTTCTCCAGCCCCACATACTCTGTCTTTGTGCAGTCCTCGGGGGTGGGGGGCAGGGGGGAACGTGGTGGCGCCAGGCCTGAGCGGGGCAAGGGGAGCTGACGGAAGCAGCTCGTCCTCTCTTTGGATCAATGAGGAATCCGGAGGGACTGGTGTTGTGTTGCCAGTGGCTTCTCCTGCTGCTGGGCTCCAGATGGAGGGTTTTAAATGGGGATGGGGAAGGGAGGAGGGTTCACAAAACTGTGGGGACAGTGCTACACCTCCAGTTCCCCATTTATCTAGAGGGGCTGGCAGTTGCTTTTTACGTGGCAGATTTGGTTTTTCCTCTCCTTCCTTTTTTCAGTTCTTCTCAGATCTTTGCACCTTCAGAGCCACTTGCAAGCAGTGTTCTAGGATGGGTGCCTGCTAGGGGTGTGGGTTGTGTGCCACAAGGTCAAGACTGAGGCCAGGACTTGTAGTCCAGATGTGGCTGGAGCATCCTGCTTTCCTGAGGGGCTTTCCCCAGATTTCCCTTGCTGGTTTCTAAACTCTGTGCCCCAAAGAGCTGGTCTGGCTCTCCAGCCCCAGGGCATGAAGACATGGAGCAGGAGCTCCATGGGGAATGAAGAGATGGGTCTCGATCCTTGTCCCAGCACCAGATCTGTGGACAGGTTTTGTAGGCTTGTCCTGCTTGTAGCACCCCCTTCAAAGCCCTTGGCGTCACAGAGCTCTCTGGCAGCGTGGGAGTGCTTTGCAGGCTCCGAGCCCTGCACTCCTGCATCCCCAAAACCGCTGGGGTGTGTGAGCTGGAGCCATCCCCTGCTGTGACCTTGGGGGGAGGAGGGGGGTGCAGCTCAGCCTTTCTGCATCGGGGGCTGCCTGGCCCGGCCAGCAAAACGCTGCTTCAGCAGCTACCTGATCTTGCCGCCTGGCTGTCGGCAGGGCCAGGGGAGACAGGAAGGTTCCCCCTGCAAGGGGGCTGCCAGCCTGCCCCAGAGCAGGGTGGCTGGCAGGAGCATGGAGGTGTGTGGCAGTGGGTGTGGGAGCAGTGCATCCCTTACCTCCGGTCGCAGCTCCTCTGCTTTTGTGCTGTTGGCATTTCCCCATCCCCTCAGCAAGCGCCTGCCTTAGGCTTGGTGATTGCTCAGCCCTCCTGCCAGCCCCCCGCCCATGCTGGTGTCCCTTGGCCCTTGCTAGCAGCTCCTTCAGGGAGGGATGGAGGGCTGCACCGACAGCTGGGTGCTCCCCTCCCCATCCCCAGGAGCCCTGTAATAGATGCCGGTCTGCCGAGGGGGCACTGATTTCGCCATCTGGGCTGGGGTAAGGTCAGGGCAGAGTCACTGCTGTGTCTGGATTTTCCTTGGATGGCAGCTTTCATGCCCAGCATTTGTCCAGGCTGCTGCATGCAGACAGAGCTTCCCTTTGTCGTTGTTCCCCCCCGCCCCCCAAAAGCCACACGAGCCTCTGGCTGCCCCGCAGCCTCTCCCTGGCCCTGCCGCCAGCAGTTGCTGCTGTGAGGTTGGGGTGCTGGGCAGCACCTGCTGCTGCCACAGCTGTGGGGAGACCCGAATTAGGGAGGGGGCAGGGCACATGGTGTTGCAGGCGATGTGTCAGAACAAAGGTGTATTTGGAAAGTGTTGTGGGTTGGGGCTGGGGGTGCGTAGGAGGGGATGGAGGTACAGCACCCCTAGGGTGCCGAGTGGGGTGCAGCAGAGGTGCCTGCAGCATTCTGCTCCCGGCATGGGTCACGGGACAGGCAGTTATCTTTGGCTGGCACTGAGTTGTACAGAGGGGCCAGGCTTGGAAAGCCTTCAGCCCCGCGTGCTCGCTGCCCTCCGTGCCAGCAGTCATGGGATCAGGGTGCTTGGGGAATTCCTGCGGCTGCCTATGTGAGCAATGTGGGGATGACTTCTCAGGCTGCCGGGCTGGCGGTGAGCCACTTCCTCTGCCCTCCCCAGTCCATGTGTCAGGGACCCAGCCTTGCACCCTGTGGTCTGAGGCTGGTGATGCTGGGGAAGTGACATGGGGACGCAGACTGCAGCGGGGATGGCCGGGGGATGTCTGTGCAAGAGAAGTGAGACTTGCCTCCCAGTGCTTGGGTTTTTCCTGGAAATCGCCTGTCCTTGCCTGGCAGTTGTTTCGTTGGGACACTGTCATTTTCTCAGGTCTGTCTTTCTGTTTGTTGGGTGGGCAGAAAGCTGTGGGTGTAACGAAATGGGAGTGCTCAGCACAGGCTGGAGAGCCATGTTTCATGCCACACATGCGGTTGCCTCTTAACTTGTGTGTGCCAAGGACTCCGTTTTGGATGTGCTTGCGTTATTGTACATAGGGATGGAAGGAGGACAGTGCTGGAGGGTGTGTGCTGATGGTGCAATCCCCCCCTTCCCCCCCAGTAACTGCACGGTGCTGGGCTGGCAGCTCGAAGCTGGGGCAGTGGAGCATTCTGGGAGGTGCAACACAAGACCAGGCTGCCCTTGTTAGTTTGCCATCTGCTCCTCGTTATGCAAACAAGGCACTGCCTTCAGGCTCCACAGAGCTCCGGTGTGGCCCTTGTGGGTTGACCCAGTTTTGGGTGCCGCCTGGTTATTTTTGGGGGCTGAGATGAGCTCTTCCCTCCCTCAGAGCAGCTGGTGGCTCCCTGTGCTGTGGGCCCCCAGCTGCTGTGGAGCAAGGATGCTGTGAGCTGGTGGGGTTGGGAGGTGCTGTGCAGATCAGCTCCTGGTGCTCATTGGCCCCCTCATCATCCCTGCTGTCCCTTTTGCCATGTCCCCACAGGAGATAGCCAGCACTGGAGATCCCTGGGGTGTGTAAGGTGGTAGGGTGGTGTGGCATCCCGGCCAGGACCCCATGGGGCCACGTATCCTTTGCAGCCAGTTGAGCTCTCATTTTTTTGAGGACTATTTGGGTGCCTGGTTGCCACTGTAATCCCTGCAGCTCCCTGCCCTGTCCTGAAATTGGCTGGCCTTGTGTGTGAATGCATCAGGACGTGTCTCCATCAGGAATCTGCTCCCCCCCGGGGGCTTGTGCTTGCTGCAGCTTGTTTATTCTCTCCCACGGAAAGCACAGCTGAACTGCCCCCACGTCTGGCTCCTTTGGCTTCTCCACTTCAATAATAATGATAATAAATAAACTCTTCATGCTAAGTGGGTCATCCCCATCCCCACACAACGGGATGTGGTGCTCCTTTCCCTGTCCTGGGGTGGGTCAGGGGGCTCCCCTGCAGCCCTCTGTCCCATCGAGGTGCTTTGGGAAGTGAGATTTGGCAGCTCGTGGAGGCACCCTCTTTATGTAGGGTTGTCTTTAAGGCTTTGGAGAAGGATGCTTCAGTGTGTTCATAACCCTTAGTGTGTGTGTGTGTCTGCGCAATATGAGCCTAAAATATTTGCTGTGAGGGGGGAGCTGCTGGCTGGGGGCTTTTCAGGAATTTCCCTGCTGCTGGCTGGCTCTCTTCCCATCACACAGGCCCCTGTGCGTTGGCCTCTGGGGTATGAGGCGTGACCCAGTCGCAGTCCACGTGAGCTGGAAGGAGAAGCTGTCAGGCTCCCTGCCTGCTCTGCTGGTCCCCGTCCCCACGGGTCCTTTCGCGTCACCCTCTGCTTAGTGCTCAGGGTAAGCGGCTCTGGCTGAAAAGGGGCCCTTTGTGTCTTGGCGCGTGAAATCCGTCTCTCTGGAGCACCCAGGAGGGCTCAGCCCCCCTCGTGACCCTGCTGCCAGCTACCCTACTTACTGCCTGCGCCTCGGCAGGCTTTTTGGGGGATGGCAGATTTGGGGTGTGAAGCTGGCCCTGGCTGTGTCACCCATTGACCCCTGAGGACTTCGTGAGCATCAACCCCATTGCAGCCCCTGGAAATCCTCTCCTGCCCGTGTTGCTGCCTCTCCCCAGCTGGCTGCCCAGTACAAGGGCCTTTTGTTCCTCCTGCCTCTTCCTTCTGCCCTCTCCCGCTCCACCCCATCCCATGGGGACCCCTCACCCCCTCCTCATGTGTGCGTAGCCCCTGTGGGTGCCCGTTACCAGCTCTGGGAGGGAGATCTGCTCCTCGGAGCATGCGTCTGCGTCTCTCCCCAATCAATGGCAATAATTTTATTGGCATGACAAGGTAGCTGACGGTTGCCAAAGTGAATCCATCAAATACCTCTTGGCGGCTCCCCGCCCCCTCGAGAGCTCTTGCTGGAGTCATTAAGCTGTTTTAATCAAGGTGGAGGCTGGAGAGCTGGCATGTTAAGTGGATGGGGTGTATGGGAGAAGGTGGTGGAACCTTCCCCGTCCCCCTGCTCATGGTGGGGAGTGCTCGGCATTGCCCCATTCCCGCTCAGCAGGAAGGGGCCCTGTTCACCAGCGTCGGGCTTTGTTGAGCCGCCCGTCTCCGAACAGGATGTCTCATTGTTGGAGGAAACAATTAGAAATTCATCGTGAACCGTTGGCCTTGGGGACAGGCTGGGGCGGCAGGGCTGGGGATGCAGACAGCTGCCAACAACGTCCTCGAGTGACTCCCAGAGGGGGACGCTACTGGGGTTCGGGCTCCTGCCTGGTGTTGAGTGTTTCCATGGCCCTGGCTCTGAGGGATGCTCTGGTGTGCTCACACAGCCTTAGGGAGGGAGAGGAGGTGTTGGGGAGCTCCCCCCTCCCAAACCCCACTTCCTCCAGCCCCCATGTCCCCAGGCTTTTTGACTCAAAAGCCATAACTCTCTTTTCCTTTCTTCCCCCCATCTGCTCTGCTCTCTGCACAAAGCCGGCAGGTGAGCAGGGGCTGGGAGCCTGGCGCCCGGCCAGCCCGGCAGGCAGCAGCAGCCAGCCCTGCTCCAACCTTCCCTGCCGAAAGCGCTGACGGTGCATGTCTCCCCTCTCCCTGGCTCCAGCACGGGCGCCTGCAGGCAGTGTGCCGCCTAACCCCAATCCATCAGCCCACTCTGGCTGCCACGGAGCCTCCGGTGGGAAGGACAGCCAGGCATGGCAGTGTTGTCACTGGGCTTTGTCGGTGTTGAGGCAAGGTGACTTCTGGGAAGCGGCATGTGTGAGGAGCTGGAGGAGGATAGGGATGGAGGTGGATCCTGAAGAACCCATGTCTTCATCAGGGCTGTGGGTGCAAACCTGGGGTTTCAGGGCTAAATGCTTCCCAGCAGCCCCTGAGCCATCACGGTGCTGCCCAGTGGGGTGTCCTCGGGAGCTGGCAAGTCTGTGCCAGCCAAACACGGCATCGGCATCTTTGCAGCTTGTCCCTGCAGGCCATCCTGTGTCTGGGCAGGGGCTGGATATAATGTGGAAATAGGGAGTTAAAAAAGCAGGAAGGAGCCTGTGGCCGTGTGCCTGCACACTGCTGGTTCTGCCCTTGTTGTGGGGCTGCATACAGCAGTGGTGGTCGTGGCTCAGTGCAGTGCCAGGAGAGGAGGCTGTGAGGCAGAGAGGTAATGCTGAAGTGCTGGAGCTGTCTCTGGTGTTTCTAGTTCTGTCTGTGTTTTGCCCAGACCTGATGCCCTGGGGGCTGGAGCAGGATGGGAAGGGGCCAGTGCGATGCAGAAACTCGGGCTTGGCTGTGCAGTGCCAGCAGCGAGCATTGGGGTTTCCTGACTGGCCGTTGTGGCTGATTTGGTTGGTGAAGCGTGAAGTTACTGAGCGTTTTCTTCTGCATCTCTCTGCCCCCAAACAAGAGGCTGTGACCCACGTTCCGCTGGGAAGAGCAGGAGCAGGGCTCTTGCTTTGGACCTCAACTCTTGCTAGGGACCTCTGTGGTGGCCCACGGGGACAGGGCAGGGTGAAAAGCCGCCCCATTGAGATGGAAATGAAGTGGGAGTCTCCATCTCTGTTGACTCCCTCCTGTTGCAGCCATTGTGCCTATTCACAGGCTTCAACACTGACTAATTTTGCCCTTTTGGGTGGGAGAATAGCCCCAGCCTCCCAGCAAAGGCAGCAGAAAAGAGGGAAGAGAAGGGAGCCCCATGGCTTATCTGGAAGGCAGCAGTTTGGGAGGCAGGGTCTGCGAGTATGCCTGGGTGGGAAGGAGCAGTCCTGGTGTCCAGCCTGGCCTTTGTGCAGCTCCATTAACCCAGATTAATGGTGCCTGAGGAATTTGCCTTGAGCCGAGGCCTGCTGGAGGAGGGGAGATGCCGGGTGAGTGGTCAGGAGGGGCCAAGCTGGTTTCAATGTTGTTTGGGTCCGTGGACATCAAGAGATGTGACAGCAGGGAAAATTCAGCTGTCCCTGGTTCCCGTGGCATGACCTCTCTGCTTCTCACCTCTAGACTGGGAGGAAAACCCGTCATAAATCACGAGCGAGGTGGAGGTGTGATGTGACGCTTGGGGATGCAGGATGTGGACTCCAGCTGCCCCTCGATGGCTGCTGGAGCCTGTCATCCATCTCCCAGGCTTTGATAGGTGTGAGGGTCGTTTGTCTCTGCTGCAGGTCCAGTTGGGGATGATGCTCGGCCTCAGGCTGCTTGGAAGAGCTGCTGTTTAGCCTCTGTTATCCCCTGCCCTTGTTAATTATGAGCTTTCTGAAATGGAACTGGGGAAACAGGTTCTATCTGCAGGCTGGTACAGACAGGGAAGGCAGCATCAAGATTCCCTTCAGGATCGGCATCGTGGGGTGAAATTGGGAGGTGTATGAGTAGGAGCTGGGTTGTCGTAAGGGTGCAGACCCCTTGGACTGCCCCGTTTCTCCTGCTTGTTGGGCAGTTGGGTGGGGAGCAGGAGTTAAACTCTGTCTCATCAGGTACCTGAGAAGCATGTGGCATGTGCTGTGATTAGTGTCTGGCAGGACCAGAGTGCTAAGCTGACATCTGGCTGGAGTCCTACATGGCCAGCGCGATTCAAGGTATACCAACCCAGGGCTCAGGGGCTCTGTTGGTGATCCTGGCATGCCATGTGGATGTCAAAAGACGGTGGAGTTGGAGCTGCGGCACTGGGGTTTAGATGTGGCACCTGGCTGAGGAAAGAGGTCTCCCAGCCTTGGGAGATGTGGGTGCTAATCCTCTCGAAGAGGATAATACTTAGGGTTTTACATGGTGGCATATTGTCATGCCTTTGGTGGGTTCTTGCTCTAATCCATCTACTGGGCACAGTCGCCTGGCTGGAGGTGACTGGGAGCAGGCTGACAGGCAGAGCATTGTGGGCAGGGGAAGGAGGGGTGTCAGGGCTCTGAGTCCATGGGAGGGACTGCAGGTGCTGCATCTGCTTTCTGTTCTCTTTCCACCCAGAATGGAAACATTTCCCGTTCTTAATATTTTCCCTGCATTTTCTCTTTCTCTTTCATCTCTTCTACCCCTGCCAGTGCTTGAAATAGCTCTGGCTGCTGCACAAGCCCCACGTTTTTGCTCTCCTGCCCTTTGGTGGGTCCTTGAGCTTCCCGTGTGTCACCTCTGACTGATGGGTGGAGTAGTGTCAATGTGCTTTGCACTGAATAAATCCTCCTGAACCCTCCCCAGCTGCTTCCCAGCTGGGAAATTTCCCCATAGCCCCCCCTTCCCTCTTTTTCCTTAGCACTGCAATTGGGCTGAGACCAGAGGGGGAGAACAGGGCTGCAATGCAACACAATGGGGAATGAGATGAGCGGGGGGAGCGCCATCTTTTGGGGTTTGCTGGATTTTGGGGCCTCCGAGTGCTTTCCTTGGGTGGTCTGTGCTGTACCAGAGCCGATCCTGGCACCTCCCTGCTCTTTGTGCGCCGGTGGACCAGCCACCAGCATGAAACCTCCTTGTAGCAGCGAGAGCAATTGTCTACATGGGAAGCAATAGTGGGAAAGTTTTATTTAATGGATGCTTAGTTCTTTTAATGCCATTTAGCAGCTGGAGAGAAGGAAGAGCGCCAGTGCTGTGTGACAAGCCGGCTCTCGACAGACTGAGGAAGGGCTGAGGTGGTGGGGAGCATCCCTACGGTCTGGCAGAGAAAGGCAGGATAATCTCTTAGTGCTTTAATTTCGCCACGCTTCGTGCTCTTGAGGGAAGCATCAGTCGCTTTGTGCCTGCACAGATTTGGCATATCCGGGGTGCTCAGTGTGGGGATGCAGGGGATGCAAGGAGGGGTCGTGCTGGTAGATCTGGTGCTAGGGGAAGCATCTCCCTCCTGCTGTAATCCCTGTACAGGCGAAGGAAATGATGCCGGGCTGAAAAAAGCCTGCGTGGTTTTTATTAGCTACAACCCTAATGATGTATTTTGGATTGCTCTCCTGCGTGGATAAAAATTACCAGACCTTGAACAAAGAGGGGAAAGGAAAAAAAGTCTCTCTGACCTTGAAGCTGTTCGTTCACTTGTCTTCATTTCATTCCCCTCGGCTGGGGATGCGGGTCAGTTTTGGGTGCTATTTATAGTCAGCTTCACTCGACGGTTTTCTTTACAAAGCGAAAGGTTGTCACCTTTGTTTCTGATACTGCAGAGAGGAGCTGCTCAAGGGAGAAGGAAGAATAAATGAGAAAAATTTTCAGTGTTCCTGTACGTGGCAAAGCTTTGTAATCTTGAAAGATCAAAAAGCCCTGGACTGCTGCACTGAGCTCATCATATGGACATAGCCAGGGTCCGCACTGCCCGGAGTGGTCTGGGATGATACTCTGCCCTGCCAGCCAGTGGCTGCAGGGACTGGTTGGAGCCTTTATCCGCTCCAAAACAGTGATGCTTTCCTTTCCCAGGCAGCTTGGCTCACCTCTCTGCATCTGGTATAGTTGGCTTTGGTTGAAACAGCATGTTAACTTAATTCTTGCCTTCTCCCTCCCCTGTGAAGGAAGCTGTGGCTGTGTTTCCCACCTTCACTGGAGCCACTTGCCCGGAGGAGTCCTGCTGCCAAAGTAGCATCACCCGCCTGTGCCTGCATCCCCTCTTCCAGCCCCATCCCCGATTGACAGACTCGTTGAAACAACAAATGTTGTTGTAATTTAATTTTCAGGCAAACAATAGTCCGGGGACAATGTTAAATTCATGAAACTGGCTTAATGCGATGAAATTTAATGAAGCAATTTGTGTGCTAGCATGGCTATGTGCGGCTCTGGGGTAGCAGGGATGCAGCTCCATCCCATCGGGCAGTCTGGTCCCTCTTTGGGGACAAGCTGGGGAAAGCTTGTTGTCCCAAGGGAGGCAGGAAGGTTTGTGCTGCTGTTCACCAGGCTGGGTGTGCTCTTGGGGTGCAGCTTTCCCATCTCACTTCCTGATACTGCTGTGATGTGTGGTAGAGCCAGTGTCCAAGCACTGTGGTTTTTTTGGGAAGGGAAGGGTTAATGAGAGTCTTGTGGTGGGGAGTGGGCTTGCTCTCTGCAGGTTCTTCCTTCCCTGATCCTTTCCTCCCCTTGTAACCTCTCTGTCTGGAGCCCTAGAAGGTCACTTCACTCTCTGAGCTCTCTAAGGGTGGCAGGTTACTGCTGGGGGTTGCACACCTCTTCCTGACAGCAGGACCAGGGAATTTATCCCCTAGGGCTGGGCAGCAGAGGAGGGCTTGGCAATGGATGGGTCCAGGCAAAGTGCTGTTTCACATCCTGCTGCTGATCTCCAGCTGCTCCTTGTCCCTCCCCTGGTCCTTGGGGGCACAATTCGATAGGGGGAGAGGACCTGTTTCCTTGTGCTGCATCTTCATCCTGGTTGGCTTCTTGTGGGGTGAGGAGACACGTGCAAACGCTCTCTCCTCCTCCCCCAGTCCCTGCTTTGGGGTGCCAGAGCAAAGCCTCACCAGCTGTAGCACCCAGTCCCCTTGGCTCCTCCCAGCAGCCAGTGCCTCTAGGACCACCCTGGATCCCAGTATCCATCAGGTTATTAACTGAGGCTGTTCCCGTTATAACAAGAGTTAGGAGCGATGCAGCACTTGAAAGCACAAGCTTGTCTTTGGGGGTGCCTAGCTCCAGGGCTGGATTGGGTATGTGCCACCCTGTCAGCATCCCTCGGGCACCCTGACACCGGTAATGTACAGGCTTCAAGAGACACGTTTGCTGCTGTTCCTTTCCTCTCGGTGATTGACAGAGCTCTGTAGATCTTAATTATGTGCTGGTGTCCGCCGAATAAACCTGGTGCTGCTCTAGCTGGAGGCTTAACACTGACAGTGCTGCTCGCTGAGCTGGGCAGCTGCTGAGGTAAGGGGCTTCCTTGCCTTTTTGGGAACAACCTGGTGTCCTTGTGGGATGTGACCGACCTCTGGAGCTGTGTGGGTGGGAGCTGGGACAGTGGCAGGTGAAGGGACAGTGTTAAATGGTTAAATGTACTTGTGGGTGATTTTGCTGTGGCTGTTCTCCAGTGAAGCGTAGGGAGGAGAGAGCTGGAGACACGTGGTTACTGTCTCCTTCGGGGTGGGAAATGGAACCAGGTGGTCCCTCCCCAAAGGAGACAGCATCCATGTGTCTCCAGCAGGGCTTTTCTCACCTGCAGAAGTTCTTCCTGGGCCTTTTACATCCTCCCAGCAGCCACCCCTGCCAAAACGTGAGCTATACCAAACTCGTATCGTTGGTGGTGTTCTTCCCAAGCAGGACTTAAAGCTAATTTTTCACTGAAAGATGCAGAAAAATCTTTCTGAGGATGGATTTTGGGCTCAGCTGGGGAGCTTACAGGCAAGTTTGAGGTCTGTAGAGTAGTTTGCGGTCCTGGAAGCTGTGAAGGCAGCAGGTCTGCTGGTCTCAGAGGCTGGGTCAGTGCTTGGCTGGTCTTTGCACCCCCTGGCTTTTTGCTTTCTGTTGGCAGTGGTGAAAAATTCACTGACAGCTGTTGAGCAAAATGCAACTGAAAAAATTTATGGAGGAAAAATATGAAGCAGTTTTGATGTGCATGTGTGTGTGTGTGTGTGTGTATATATATATGTATTTTTCTTTAAAAACTTCCAAAAATAGGCCTGTGACTTGACCAGGGTGACTGCAACTGTAATTAGCTATGGAAAGCAAGTGTTTTAGCAAGGCTGGTGCATATGCAACCATACAGAAAGGCTCAGCATCCTTGGCAAGGAGGTCAGGATGTGGGACCGGGGGTTGTGGGCATGGCTGGAGGGCTGGGGATGCAGGCAGTGGGTTCCCACAGTGTGCCCTGTATCGGGAGCCTCTGTGGCAGAGGGAGGGGAGCAGCTTCTGCCTCCTGGATGGAGATGCTGGATGGGGTTGGGCTCACCGCTGCCACAGTTAACTTCCTGGGGGCGATGTATGTGATGGTGTTTGTGAGAAATGAGTCCTTTAAAAAGACCCACAGACTCCAAACCTGCGTCTCGCCCGCATGGCCCGTGCCGGCTGATTCTCCCCTCGCACGAGGGATGGGAACTTCCCAAATTGAATTCTCTGTTTATTTCCCCAGGGTTTCTCTGTGTTACTCTCCCTTTCTTTCTGGTATGTTTATGAGCCTTGAGGGATCTGTTTTTACGCTCAACATCTAAAATTAAAGATGTGTTTCTCTTCTAGCAGGTGAGATAAACACTCCCCATCTCAGCCAGGGGTTTCATTCCTGCCTCTCCTTCCTCCCCCCTGCCCCTGCATCTGCTGTTAGGAAAGCGTGAGCCCACGGCTGGAGCAAATAACCTGGGAGTGAATGGGACGCCTGGGCTCTCCTCCCAGCAGGATGAGTCGGCTTTGAAGCCACAGCAAAGCAAGATGGTCAGGCTCTCAGTTGTGTGAGCTTTGGCTTCTTTTTCCAGTGGCTTCTCATTTTAAGTGGGCAAAAATTACTACCTTTGGCATGGGGATGGAGGAGGGAGGGAACAGTGGGGAGAAATGTGCTTGCTTGAGCTTCAAAGGCTGGTTTATCTCGGTGACTAAGGGCATGCCATGTGATGATGCGGTACTGCTGCTCATCTGCAGGAGGACTCCTTAAATTGTGGTGACAGGGTTGTGTGGCGGCATCCCAGTGAAGGCTGTGTGGGGCTGGCACCCACCGCCCACGGTCCCTGTGCTGTGTGCTGCTCAGGTGCCTTGAGCGCATCCTCTGTGCCCTCTTTAGGCACTGATCCCAGAGGTGGGGAGAGCAGCTGCGTCCCAGCACCTTAAGGAGAGGTAGGGAGGCTTCTTCTGGGCTGCTGCTGTGCTCCTTCGTGGAGTCCAGCATCATGCCTTGCTTTCCTGTCCACAGCCTCGTCCTTTCAGACTGCAGCTGTGGGGGCCTTTCTGCCCAACACCTGCTCATCGGGGCTGCTGGAACAAGACCTGGGCTTCATTTGGAAACGGAAGCAATTAAAGAGCACATGAACAGTTCTGGTCCTCCCCAACACCATGTCTGCCCAGGTGGCTTTCAGTGCTGCTCTTCTGGGACGTGAGCCTCTCCGTTCACCTCTACTCTGCTTTGTTTCCCCTCCTCCTGTGTGCTGCTGTGCTTGCGTGAGCATCTTCGCTGCCATGCTGTGAAAGCCTTGGTGATAAGCCCAGCCCAAATTCCTGAGAACATAATTTTTCGGCTGAGGTTTGGCCCAGCACAAGTTTCTGATTTGGTGCTGGTGGTGGTGGCATTTCTGCAAGCACGTGGTGAGCTCTGTGTCTTGCCCTTGGTGTCTCTGTCATGGGTGGCAGCTCTCGCTGGCAAAGGCTGTTGAGTCAGAGTTGTTGTTTCTGACCCCCTTAACCTCCCTAATTCTGTTTATGCTCGTGAGCAGGGAGAAGGAGAGGGAGCGAGCATTTTATTAATGGCTTGCAAGTTTCTGGTGATGTTTTTCATCAGGAAAATGATAGTTATATAGCAGCAATTAATTGGAGGAAAAGTTTATGGTACTAAGTATGAAGAATGTTTCAAGGATGGTTTGGATGAAATACTTTTGCTTTTTTTTTTTTTTCCTAAAGCCTCCCAGCAAAAACAAAAACCTTGCCCTATTTTGAACCTCACCAAAGAGAAACAACTTCAAAAGTTCAATTTTCTTTTTTCGGGGGGGGGGGGGGGGGGGACGGGACGGACTATGTGGGGTGTAAGTGCCTTTACCCCTTCCCCCACACACACACCCTGCCTCCAGCCTGTGCTCTTTAAACAAAAGCATGTGTTTTCTTGGCCTCGTTCCCCAGAGGCAGCTCTGCTGGAGCGGAGAGCAGGGGCTGTGGAGGTGATGGCCGCACAAGTCCAGGCAAGTCCTGGTTTTTCAGCAGGAGCTACAGCCCTTCCTTTTTTGCTTTTGAAGGGGGGGGGACTGTGGTCAGCTCACTTTTCCCGCCCGCCTCTGCTGCCTGGTTTTGCTCCATGCCAGCTGTGGACGGCAGCGCCTGCAGCCAAAAGGAGGAGCGAGCTGTAGGCATGTGTGTGCGGTACATGGATATCCCGGGGCAGAAGGTGATAAAGGGAAGAATTAATGCTTCAGAGTGATGTTAGTGCCTTGGCTGCCTCTCCCTGCGCAGTCATCGTCTGCAGCTCGCAGGCTGCTGGTAACCCTGCTGTGCCTCTTGCTCCCTAGAATGAGCGAGGGTTTGGGGAGGTTGGCATGAAGAAAAGGATGTTTTATGGGGAGGAGATGGTTTCCTAGGGGGTTGTCTGTCTCTGGGCATGGCCTGAAACATCTTTGGGATGCTGAGGCTGTGTGAATCTGCCTCTGAGCTCCACTGCTCACCCAGCACAGCCGAGCCCTGCTGCCTTGCAGCCGCAGCCATACCTTCGGCCTCAGCTGCGGGGCTCAGCGCTGGTGTGTTTTTCATAAAGGCTCTTAATCACATACAGGATGTTTCTGTTTGTTCAAGCAATGAAATCACACAAACAACCCACCCCCAGTTTGGCTTTTGCAGAGCATCAGCTGCTTGACCCAAGTCCTAGGCAGAGCTGGAGCAATCCTCCCCTCTCCTCCTCTGGCTCTCGACCCGGCAGCGTGGCGAGAGCGCGCCTTTCATGTTGCGGACATGCCCTGGAAAGCCGCCCGGCACTGGGGACGGGATTAGATTAGGGCTGGGAGCCGGGGCTGACTCATCGCTGGGGCTCGCGCTTGGCCCATGCTGCAGCAGCATCTCGCGGGAACTCATGGGGAGGCTTGGAGATCTTGAGTGGGACCAGCCCGGCATTTTGGGGGGCTGGGTTGCAGGCAGACTCAGTGTGAGCAGAGATGCCAGCTCAGACCCTTTCCTAAGAGGAGCACGGTGGGGTTTTGGGGTAGGTTGCAGGTGGGTTGCAGGTTCTTGGGCACTAGGGTTGTGTGGTTTTGCACTGCCGCCAGCACCCAGCCCCAGATGGACTTGCCACTGTGCTGTTGTCTTTCTCTTTGTGCTTCGTCCTTCAGGGTATTAAGTGGAAGGAGAGCAGGAATGCGTCAGGATGGATTGGAATAAAAAACCCCTGACTCTTCTCGCCCCTGTTGTGTGCATTGGTCCCATTGCTGCCGTTTCCATGGCAAAGCAGCGGGCCCGTAACCCAGCCTGCCCCATGCTCCTTGCTGTTTGGAGGAGCAAAAATCCTCCGAGACCATGAGAATAATTTAACGAGCCATTAACGAGAGTGGCAGAAAACACCGGAGGAGATGGAGCAGGGTCGGGGCGGGGGCGCGGGGAGGCAGGGCTGGTTTTTGGCAGGGAGCGGGTCACGTTGGCAGCCTGCTTGCCTTGCCTTAGATGTGTTATGAAGTTTTGGAGGTTGCTTGAAAAGTGTCTGGGGAGCGGTGGCGAGCCAAGCGGGCCACGGGCCAGCTTGCAGCTAAACATGTTGTTGTGTAAAATTGCAGTCAATTAATTTAAGACCTGCCAATTTCAACTGCAAAGTGCTAGGAGGCTCTGTCAAGTTTTCAATGGGATAAAAAGGGGTAAGAGGGGTTTAGTTTTCAGCACTTGGAAGGGCAAATAGTGATCCTCTACCTGATCCTCCAAAGCACCTCCTCCTCTCTCCACTCCTTTTGGTTGTGGTAAATTTGCCACCACTGGTGTTTAAAACTCTTCTAGCTTGAGCCATTGGGGCTGAAGGGCGGCTGCCAGAGCCCGGCAAGGTGCTGATGGCTGTGCTGGGACCAGGGAAGCACTGGCTGTGTGAGGATGGCCCAGTCCTCTTGACTTTGCAGTGCTCCTCTTCCATAGGGCCGTGGGGAGCAGCCCCTCTCTGGCATCCTAGGGGGTCTTCCCCAGACTAACCTGATCCTGCAGGACTGTCCTGGTCTTTAGCATGTTGAGCAGTCTGAAGTAGAGGAGGAGCTGGAAAACGCTCAGGACAAGTCCATGAATTGGTGTGCATCCCCTGCATGCAGCTATGGAGGTCAGAGCAATCTGTGACGTCCCACATAGGCTGATACTCACTGTGCGAGAAGACAGCCTGCCCCAGAGAGCTGACAAACTGGGTGGGGATGGTGTCTTGATGCCAAAAAGGCAGCAGCAGCATAGTGCTGCTCTGCACAGAGCTCCTTTCTGGACATGCCCCCCTGCCAGCTGCTTCTAGCATCCACTGTCTTCTCACACCACAGGAGCCTGGCTCTGTCGGTAAGGGCACCCTGACTGGAAACTCCATCCGGGGTTTCCTGGGCTTGTGACAGTGCTAGAAACATGTTTCTTGGGTTCTGGAGAAGTGTGTGTTTGTATGTGCATCTGAGAGCTGGCTTTTCCTTGGGGGTTTAGGGGTTTTTTTTCCTTCCCCTTGTTATTTTTTTTTCTTGTTTTATAGCTTAGTGAAACTTCTAAGTCAGTGCAGCCCCGCTTGTGAGTAAGAGTCATGGGACTGGCTGGGCGAGCCAGCCTCGGCTCTTCCTCTCACACTGCTTGCAGCCAATGATGGGGCCGAGCTCCTTTTCAGGGCTGGGGACCATAGCCTCAGCCATCTCCTTTCATCACCCCCAGAACGCTCTCTCCAACCACTGTTGCTTTCGAAATTCACCATGGAAGGGTGCAAAGCCACGTCCCGGGTTTGTGCTGTTCCATGCAAGGGTTTTGCTCCGGTTTCAGTGTCTGTGCATGTGGTGGGACTACTATGGGGCCACAGGCTTGCTGCTCCCATTGCTGGGGGAGAAGGGATTCAGAGGTAGGTCCCTTGAGAGCCAGGCTCTGCTGCGTAGGCACCACTGTCTGCAGACTTCCCCGGCATATATTTAGGGTAATTTTCTCCTCCTTTGCTGGGAGCTTGTTAATATTTCACTAGGACACGGGGGCAGCCTGCAAAGCCCGTGCTTCAAAGGAGGGCAGCTTTGGGGTTAGCTTTTGGTTTCCCTAGCTTTTGCTATAACTTGTTCTGTGGTTTTAAAAATAGGTATCAAACCACTCAGCAGGCGAGAAAGCCCAGGCAAAGCCCAGCAGGCTGGCCATCACCTTGCTCAGCCAGGTTGTGGCTCTGGTGTCTGCTCAACTCTGCACTGCTTCTCTGGTGTTCAGGGGGAAAAATAGGAATTCAGTATAGTTAAGGGCAAAAGGACTGTGTGGATGCTTTGTGAGCCTTCTCAGGTTTGAAATGATGGGGAGAGATGCAGCGCAGCCTGGCTGCATCCTGCAGCTGCTGGTCTGGCACTTAGGCAGAGCTGGTGGGTGGGCTGGGGTGGGCTTCCCATGCCAGCGCTGAGCTTTTTGGGAATGACTTTTGGGGAATTACTTTGCCTGGTCCTGGACTCCACAAGTCAGAGCAGGATTGGCCCTCCCGGAGCAGTAACAGAAGAATTACTGCATTGCATGGGCGTCTTTATATGTTTTTTAAACCGTGCCTCCTAATTATAAATAATGGCTGCGATACGAGATATGATTATGATGGATGGTGATTCTGTATTCTGTGTGCATTAGCAGCTTTAACCTTGCCGGGGTAATTATGTCTCATTTCAAATTCTGATACTATTTATTTGAGGTAGGGGAACTGGGAATTTAATTTCTACGGCTTTGTCTTTTAGTATTATTAGTATTTGAAAAGGATACCTTTGCAAAATTGTTTTTTAATCATTCCCTCCAGTTGGCAGCATCAGTTCATTAATATTTTTGGGGCCCGTGCGGGGTTGTTCTGGAGATGTTTGTGAAGGTAGATGTTTTGGGAGTATGTGAAGCTAAGGTCTAGGAATGGAGCTTCTCCTTCGAGACACCTGTGTGCATCCCCTTGACTTGGGTCTTCCCAGAGCAGCTGTCCTTGCTCTTTAGGGATGCCTGTTGCTGTTGACCCATGTGTCGTCTTCTACCTGGGATCCCTCATTGCATGAGGTCTCTGGGGTGTCCAGGCAGGAGCAGGCAGGGCTGAGCGATTGTCCTGCCCACCCCTCTCACCATCTTTGACGGCACGTTTAATTAAAAACCACATCAACCCGAAGATTGCGCACGTGGTCCTTAATCAGTTTGAAGTCTCTGTGAGAATAAAGTAATTATACTACTCGTTTGGTTACAGTAATTAAAACTTTAATTAACATCATTTCCCACCCCTTGGCCTCCCTCTACAGATATTCAGGCATGCAATGGGTGCCTGCCAGGGTTGGATCTTGGGATAAAGCTGTTTTATCTGGGGGCTGTCTGCCTGTCCCCATCTCTGATCCCTCTAGCATTGTGCATGTGAGGTCCGGCTGTGCTTTGCACTTGCTGATCTCACTGGGCTGCTGGGTTCCAACCCTCATCCCCAGCTTGGAGCAGCTTCTCGGCCATGGTGCTGGCAAGTCGCAGTGAGGGGCAGATCTGCTTGAGATTCCCTGGCAGCAGTGGGGAGGGTAATAGGTGTTCCTCAAAGAGCTCCAAGAACTTGGTTCTGAACGTGGCATGTGATCTGCTCTGGTCTTAGCAAGAGCCAGGCTGTCTGGGAGCACCCCTGTGCGCCTGGGGTCGTTTGTTAGGAAGTTGCCTGGGCTCTTTGCTTCCCATCACATGGACCTGCAAGAGCCAAGGTTACACCGAGCTGTGTCCGGATGCTGTCACACATAGAAAGCTCTGGATAGGCTCGAGCCCCCCTGCATCCCGGTTTGCCTCTGTGGTGTGTCCTGTGGTTGCTGTCCTGCTCTGTGTTAGCTCATGACCTTGTGTTCCCCAACAGCCTCAAGAAGGGATTGCTGTCTGGAGAAGCGAGGCGGGAACTCCTGCATCGGAGCCAAAGGAAATCCATGCTGTGTAAAACCTGAGCTCTTAAATATCTCGAGCTGCATCCTTAGGGAAAGCAATCTCTATATTTAAATCTTTTCAATCTCTCCTTTGAAATTACTCCTATCCACAGACTGAAGAGCCTAATTTTCACCCTGGTTTTGAACGGAGAGCCTGCTGCAGAGAAGTGTTATTTCATTCTCCAGCTTCTGTGTGGTGGGGAGCTATGTCCCGGTGGCCCTACAGCTTTCCCCCAGCCTTACAGAGCCGCTGAGAAGGACATAGGGTAGCCAGGGATGCAGCTCTTGGGGTTGGAGATGCTCTAGGAGGGCCAGAGGGTGTGGGAGCGAAGACTTAAAATGCAAACAAAAGGTGAGAGCAGGGAATTTTAACAAATGTGCCAAGAGCTGAAGGTGGAGTGAGCGAGAGGGGTCTGAGTATGTTTGAAGTAAAATATTTGCAAGCACTCTCCTTGTACTCAGCCTGAAGCCAGGCTTAGCTGGCTGTTATCACAGGGAGCACCGAGCGTGGAGCGGCAGAAGATTTCTTCTCTAATCTTGGAGGTGCTTATGTTTGGAGTAGGGACTGTTTTGGGAGGAAAGGCTGAGTCTGGAGTTTTGATTGTAGTGTGTCAGTAGTGGTGATGTTGATCTAAAAGGGAGGGGTGAAAAAAAAGGGTAAAACGAGGGGAAAAAAGCGTGGCTGTAACTTTCTGCCTCCTCCTGATGCCATGGGCTACATTCCCATGAAGTACATCACATGATGCAAGCATTTATCATTGGATTTGTAAGAGATTCAGCAGGTCCAGTCCTGCTGCCTGTTCTGGGAGTTAATATTTAATGTTGTCACTGTACCCTGAGATGTTTAGACCCTGATTGTTTATTGCTTATCAGCTTCTCCTGGGCAGCCTGGTATGATTTGTCCATAGAGATAAAATGCCAGAACAGCCCAGATCTGCCATAGGAGAGGCCTAAATCGGTCTGAAGGGATCAAAGCTGGTGTTAAATGGGTGAGGCTGGCTTCCCCCCTGCACAGCTGGTGGTGTCATCCTCCCTGGGTGGAAGCGAAGGGGCAGTGGTTCCAGCTCTGTTGCATCCCCTTGCTGCAGTGTATCGCTGCAACAGGCAGCGTTGTGGAGGTAGCGGATGGCACACTTGACATGGCTGGAGCTGCTTGGGAGAGGGGGTTGCAGAAGGCTTTGGAATCTGAGGGACGGATAAATCCAGGCACAAGCCGTGGTGCCCTGCTCTGGCAGCCCTGCCAGAATGGGGGCTTGGCTGCTGCTGAATTTGTGCTTGGGGTTGCTGGTGTGAGTACTGGGGTGGGAGGGGACCTGACCACAGGGGGTACGATGGAGCAGTTCCCTCCCATGGGGTCTGTCCTTCCGCAGCCTCCCCTGCTTGGGCTTTCCTTGCTGCTGGCTGCTCTGTAGGTCCAACAGCTTCTGCCGTGTCCTTAGGCAGCTCCTGTCTCGCTGCTGTATTGTTTTAGGGACCAGGAAGGAAACAGCTATTTTCCTGGAGCTGAGGGGTAGGAAGGATCCAGCTGATCTCCAGCTGTGCTGCAGCCCCAGCAGCCTGTCCTCCTGCCCTGACACATCCCTGGTGAAGCCTCGCTGCCTCCTCCCTGCCTTCTGGGATCCCCTGATTGAGTTCTGGGAGGAGTGTCCCTCACTGCTGGCAGGCAGCAGGGGTTTGAACCCCTGGCCGTAGTCATGTCCCAAGTGTCAGAAGGGTGAGGGTGGTGGGACAAGCCCTCAGCACTTTCGGGGTTATCTTGGTGTGGTTGTGTGGTCAGACATGCAGTAAGGCGGGGGTCTTGTGGCCCTGTTGGGCTAAGCACTATTGTTAGGAGGGAAGTAAGTGGTGCTTTAGATTTGCCAGGAGTAACAGCAGCTTCTGAGCTGTGGGGAGGCTGGGAACTGTGGCTCTGTTCTGCTTGCCAGCCAGGGTGCTGGGCTGTGCATTGCAAGGGGCTGCTAGTCAAGGGTCTGGGCTGCTCCCCATGGGACAGAAGAATGTCATTTCCTTGTTGGAGCCTGGTGCCTTGGCAGCAAAGTATGGCTTTTGTTTGGAAAATCGCGTACTGAGTCCTTCAGGTGAGAACATTCTTCCCAGAGCCTTCTCTGGGACATTTGGGTGTTAACTCACCCCAGCCTGGACGTGTGCAGTTCAGGTCCCGTGGGAGCTGGGAGCATGCCATACTGCCGTGACTTCAGTGTGCCCAGGACCTGCTGAGATGCTTGGGATACCTACAGTAATTAATAAATGGGGAAAATGATAATCCTGTATTTCTGTGGTGTGCTCTGCTCTTCCCTTCTGTCACCCAGGGCTTTTTCCTATGCAGGGAAGATCCGTGGATTACAGTGAGACTGTTCTCATCCCATTTTGCTGTGTGCTTTTTGTGCCTTTGCCTTCCATTTTGCAGGGCTAACATTCCTTTAGGCTGTCCTACCTCCGCTGCTCCCTCCTCTCTTCTCGTGGCTTGAGAAAAGCAGGACCCACTTACCCACCAGTGTTCCCTTCTCTTGAGAGGGATGTGTCTGCAGCGAGTCGTGGTACTGGTGTTCTGCTGTGCCTTCACACTGGAGAGGGCACAGCTGGGTGCAGGCACCGTGCCACCTTAGGGGCAGTTTTGGGATGCTCTGTTGTTCCCTCCTTGGGGAATTGATGCCCTGGCATCTCCTCTACTGCCCCTGGGGACACCCTGGAGCTCCCTTCAGTTCCCTGTAGCTGTGTAGCACCAGGGATGTAAAGCCCTTGCATTGTGGCCAGAGCACGTGGGGTTGGTGGCTGCATGTAGGCTTTGTGTGGGGGTTATTTTGCATCATAGTGGCTTGGCTGGGAGTCAGCAAAGACTGGGCACTGCCACTGTGCTGGGCCACAGCATCGCACAGAGGGGTCCCTGGGGTTCCCTGTCCTCCACCTGCCCTTGCCTGTGCTGCTCGGCAGCTGCCAGCACCTCCTGCCTGGTCCCTGGCAGCCCCCGGGCAGAGGCTGCCCATTGATTCACTTGTCTGGGCTCCCCCTCTGACCGCCTCAGCCCTGAGCAATGCTGATTGGGAAATAATTGCAATAATAATAGAGATATTTTGCTCCTGAGTGACTAGACGATGCGAACTGGGCACTGAGCCAGGAGAGTTTTGAAGGACAAAGCTGGGAAATCAATGGCTCGAGACCGTCAGAGCACCGTGGGGCTGGTGGGGATGAGGATGAGTCCTGGGGTTTTGCCAGGGAGGGAAGCAGGGCAGGAGCCTTAACCTGCCCTGGGCTGTGTGGCTCCCAACAGCCGGGTGCTTGTGATTCCTGCCCCCACTTTGTCGCCTTCATCAGTCTCTCCTGCACCCAGGTTTGACTCTGGCAAAGTTGCTGCTCCTGTGCAGTACCCTGGCACTTGCTGCAGTTTGGGTTGGTGCTGGATGATCGGAATGATTTTTCTGACAGTGTTTTTGGTTCTGTCAGAATTGCCGGAATGGTGGTGTTGGGCTGTACTTCCCTGTGATGGAGCAATGCTTGCAGACCTGGCCAGGAGAGGTTTTGGTAAGGTTTGCACTTGGTGGGCAAGGAGTTGGCCAGCTCTGTGTGGTGCCATGCCACGTGGGCTGGTGCTGGTCTGGCTGGCTCTGCTGAGCCCCTTTGGCACAGGGAGCACCACTTGTGTGGGTGGCTGAGCCAAGAGGAAAAGATGGAAATGAGTTTGAGCAAAAGAAAAAAGGCAGTTTTCGTTTTGGGGAAGGCAGTGCTGTGTTTTGGTGTCCTGTTGGGCAAGGCTGTCCCCCTGCTTTCCTCTCACTCCAGCAAACTCCAGTGCTTTCACCCAGTTCCCACCCCACCTCCTGGAGAGATGCAGCGAGTGTGTGTCCTCAGCTCGTGTGGCCAAGCTCAGGACAGTACCCAGGGATGACACATGGCAATAATGTGTGCTTCAAAACGGGTTAGATGAACCGGTGTCATGTCTGTCAATGTCTGTGAGTCACTGGCATTTGTGGCTGTTGGGAGCATTGGTTTAGATTAAGTATCTCCTTGCTTTTTGCTTTATTATGCTGATATAATTAAAGTCCCAATATTCTCTGGCTCGGGGTGATGTCAGGCCAGGGATGGAAGCTTTGCTTGTGTTCATCTTTACAGAGTGAATGGGTTTCACTGAGTTTGGCAGCTCACCTTGTCCCCTTCCCTCGGTGGGTTCGTGATGCGGCATGAGCATCCCAGCCCACCTCATGCCAGTGGCTGGTGAAACCTCCTCCCCACAGAGGGGCCCGGGGGGGTCAGTACCCACCTTTGCGGGGGCCCCGGCATGCCGGGTATGAGCAGCCGGCAGCAGGCAGCTGCCTGTCCGTCTGGGAGGAGGCGTGTGTCTGATCTGCACCCGGCTGGTGCATTCCTGCGCTGGCAGCTGGCGGGGAGGCAGGGGGGTGGCTGGAGGGAGGGGGAGCGGAGGTAGCTGGGGCGCTGGCTGCCAGCCTGCCCTGCATAGCTGGGATAGTTCTGCGGGGCCGTCCTGTCCCCAGCCCGGGGTACGAGCTCCTGGGAGATGCATCCCCAAACCTCTGCCTTTGTCCCTGCTGCAGAGTGCCCCGCTCCCTTCTGGCTGGCTGCGCTGCTCCATGAGCCCTGGTAGAGCATGGCAAAGCCTGAGCAATGCCAGAGGTGCGTCCTTGTCCCCCTGGACACTGAAGTTTGGTAACCTGCAGTACAGCAAGAGCAAGCAGGAGCCACTGCCTGCTGTACCCCCCCTTCTCCCCACTCTTGCATGCCGGTACCCCCCCTCTCCGGCAGCACCCAGCCCCCTGTTCCCATCAGCTGTGCCTGCCCCCCCCCCCCCCCAGCAGCTGATGCCAGAGCCATGCAGCTGCTCCCAGAGCCACTTCTCACTGGGCAGCCCCTGCACCTCCCTGGTTAGGGCTGGGGAAGAGGAGTGCATCCCCTAGAGCAGCTGATGCAGGACCTGCATTTTAAACCCTTTGCGCCCTCCTTTGGAAACTGGAGAGGGGTATGTGGGTGGCAGCTGCTGGCCCTGCTGGACTCTGGGGGATGGTTGATGGAGGGGAAGGCATTTGGAGAGGCTGACGATGTCCCCATCCTCATGTCACCTGTTGCCTTGGGGTGAGCCCAGGCCATGTGCCAGGAGGGGCTGTGCAGCCTAGCACTCTGCGGGGGTCCCTCTTCCCTTCCGGCCTCCCTGTCTGGGCACAGGAGGCAGCTACCTTTCTGGCTGTAGACTCGTTGGCCCGGCATTGTGTGACTTGACCTGGCTGCTGTCACCTTTGTCCCAAGGTGGCTGGGCTGTGTGGGTCCTCTGCTGAGGTTGCCCCATGGTTTGGGGGTCAGCTCTGCCAGACTGGTTCCTTTTGGTTCTGTTTGTTGTGGCCTGTGGGTGGATGGTGCTGAAACCAAAGCAGAATGCTGGTGGTGTTAGCGCAGCCCTGCTCACACAGAGGGGGGACCCACACCCACTGAATTGGCTGTGAGAGTTCAGGTCTTTGGTGGTGCCTGAGCTGTGAGCACTAGTAGCATGGGGGTTGGGGGAAAGCTTTTGGTCCCGGGGCTGGGCTTTGCCCTCTGCACATGTCAAAGCTTTTCCCTCCTCCCAACTTGGGGATATGCTGGGGAGCTGCTCACTTGCAAGAGGATGGGGCAGGAGGGGACCAGGGTGGGGACGAAGGTGGGACAGGGTTCTCAATCCACCATCCTCTCCTTGTAGCCCCTTCTCACCCTCCCCGCTCAGTCTCTGTCCATGATGGACATCCCTGGGGCTGGGGGACTTTGCGCTTCCCCAAGTGAGTGTTGGGAGGGAAGCGGGGGAGGCTTTGAAATGCACTCCCGTAAATAAACCCTTCTTTGGCGTTGCCCGTCAGTGTCGCACGAGCCCCGTGGAACTGGAAAGGGTCCCCGTGAAAAGGCTGCCGAGTGTGTTTCAGGCAGATAAGTCTCTGCCTTTGAAGTGTGGCAGGCAGGCAAAAGCGCCCTCCTCTTGTAGCTGCTGCCAGCCGCTGTGAATTAATCACAGGCCTGCACAGATAAGAGTACAAAGCGTGGCTGAGCACTTCTCCTGCCCAGAGGAGGGGTCTGCAGGGGACCGCTTGGGACCCACGATGGCGGCTTGAGAGCCTGGAGGGGGGAGATGGAGGGCTGGGGTGGGAATGCCCTGCGGAGGACTGGCTGTGAGATGCTGGAGAGCCCTCTCTTTCTGGAGGTGGGTTTGGGGGGGGGGTGGGTGGTGTCCCCTGTGATGAGACCTTATCTATAGGTGATCCTCTAGAGCTTGGTTTTGGCCCTGTGGGGAGCCAGGGCCCACCCCAGCACCCCTGGACCCTGGCCAGACCCCTGACGGCTCTTGTTAAGTCCAAAAGCAGCCTTGGCATGTCTGCAGCTGCCTTCTCTCTCCGGCTGTGCTTCCTGCCTCGCTGCCTGGCGTCCCTGGCCCGGGATGAGCTGTAAAGCCCTGTCCTTTACTGCCGTCCTCCAGACCTGCTGCCAGTGCTGGGCTGCTGCCAGGTCACTGCTGCTGCCCTTCACTCCTGTCTTTCCAAAAGGCAGCCCTGGGGGGATGCTCCTCTTTGCCTTGTGTCCCTTGCTGGTGGTGGTGAGGGCATTGAGATGTTTTCCCTTGGGCAGTTTGGTGAGCGGCAGTCAGACAGAGGTTATGGCGGTGGGGAGGTGCCTACTTGCTTGGACCAGCGTGGAGGGCATCCTGCCAGGGAAGTAAGTACTGTGATGGAAGGAGCTATCTCTCCTCTGATGTGTTGTCTCTGCCGTTCTGGTGCTTTTGCTTCTCTGTGCCTTTCATGTGGGCTTCAGGTCCCAGCCTTGTCTTGTATAGTTCCTCAAGGCTTTTCACTAGTGGTGGCTGGGCTCTACAGAAGCTTCTCGGTGCTCCAACATCGTGGTTTGTAAAGGAGAGCTGAGCTTTGTGGGGAACATTGGCCTCGAGGCTGCAGCAGGAGCATCCAGTGCTGTTGTCTGGCTGTGACCTTGCACCACTGCCTGTTTCTTAGCAAGGCGATGTGCTCTCCTCCTCCGAAACCTGTGTGGGATGGCAGCTCACTTCTCTAGCCAAGATGAGACCATCCCCAGGTACGGTCTCTGGAGCTCCTGGGGGAGGACTTTGCCCCTGCCCACCTGGGGCGTGCTATGCACAGTTGCTCATTACACCAGAGTGCCTGGGGTCTGAAGGGTTGCATGCTGTCCTTTCCCACACCGTCCCTCTGCTGGGCTTCTCCATGGCTGGTCTGGGAGGCCCCTTGCTAAGCTGAGATGCCTTTGTATCTCTTGGCCTTGTGCTGTCTCCGCCAGCCTGCTCGGCTCCTGGGGGTGGGGTCTGAAACCCTTCTCTCTTTGGAGTGAAGTTGTGCTAGGTGCTCGCCCCAGGGGGGCGGGCTCCTCGGTTGGATGGGAAGGGCGTGCATGTGGGTTTCTGGCAGAGCATCCTCCAGGCTTGCTGTGAGATGATTCACTGCATCAAGGAGCTTGTAATTTCTTGCCTCTGGTCTCCTCTGTTTACTTAACGAGGCAGCAGCCCAACAAGCCGACCCTGGTTCCCGTTCCTCTACCTCGATGGGTCTGGGGGTCCAGCTGCCCCAGGGCTGCTGCCAGCCCCTCGCAGGAGGCAGTGCCGCTGAGCCGCTGCCTGGAGCCAGCCCCAGGCAGGCGAGAGGGAGGGCAGGAATCCTGAGCGAGAAATTAGTGCGAGTAATTATTAGTATTGGGTAATTATATCAGCGTCAGGATGAGGAGAAAGGTTAATAGGGTTATTTATTTATTTATTTTTGGTAAATGTCTTTTCCCCCGGGTGGGAAGGCGTGCAGGGTGGGCAGGAAGAAGCGTGTTTCCGAGGGGGGCTGCTCTGATTAAACCACATCCTCTCCCCCTTCCCCTGCCCCCCAGCTACCCTGCGGGTGTGGGGAGGGGGTGGGAAGTGGTATTTCCAGTGTCTGTAAGAGATGGGAAGCACCTTGTGCATCCCATGCGTTGCTCCATTGCGTTGTGGTCCAAATGGTCTGTCCCCTTCCCACCAGCTCAGATGGGTGGGTTCCTGCTGGGCTAATCCCACTGGAAGGGCCTTGATGGTGGGTTCCCCAGATGACAGCAGGAGCTGTGGGCAATCCCTCCTGGCGTGGGGATGATGTTGGGGTCTACCTGCTATTGATCTTGTGCTGGAGGAGTGTCAGAATGGGTTTGCCTACCATGAGCTAACAAAATCTCTGTCAGGTCTTCCGAATGTCATGTTCCTGAATCCCAAATCTGACTACAGAGCATCCTTAGCCAAAGGAGAGGTGCCATTGAGAAAGATTCTTGCATATGCATACCTGGGGCGGCTCTGTGACCCCCACCAGCGCACCCTGACATGTGGCAGGCTGGGCTCCAACTCCGTTTGACTACCGAGAGTATTTTTAGGTTCTTCCTGGAGCCTCAAATTAACTGGAAGTGCTTCATGTCTGTTGGTTTTTTTTTTAATACATCTCTTTCTCCTTCCCAGCACTGCGCAGTGCAATAATGTAATGGGGAAATTACCCCGCTAGTTAAAAATTACTGCCAGCGCGACATCCAGCCATAGATCTATTTTAGAACCAGGGTAAAACTATATTGATTCTTCTGTGCCGCAACTGCGGCCCATAAAAGGGTTGGAAATCTGCGTTTGTCACGTTGCTGTAGCGAGGGTGGGGGAGATGGTGCCTTGCTGGGGCAGGGGGATGCTCCCTGTTACCCTCCTCTGGAATGCTGGCTTGGACAGGACTTTGTAGGGGAGAAGCTGAGAGGCAGGAGAGGAGCGACTTTGGAGGGGATATGGGGAGGCAGGGCAGGGATCTGGGGGTGATGCTGGGTGCTGCAGGGCAGGGAATGCCATGTTGGCCCTGTACCATGGGTGTATGGAGCTTGACATCCTCTGATGTTTGGAGTGGTCTTAGACCTGGGCAGAAAGACCCCTCCCCAGAAAGGCCAGGCAGAGGATTTAGGGCAGGTTTTCTGCATCTCTGGGTTCCTCAGTGCATAGTGGTACCCGGATGGGGGCGATGGGGAGCAGAGTCTGTATGTGGCTCCAACAGAGGATAGGTGCTAGGACCTGTTTGGATTATGGTGAAGACTCTTCAGTCCTGCAGCAGGACATACAAGGGCTTTGGCAGTGCTGCAGTCTCCTGGGAGTGACATCTGGCTCTGCATCCTGTTTTTGGCTGGGACAGAGTTAATTTTCCTACTAGCAGCTGGTATACCACTGTGCTGTGGATTTAGTATGAGAATCGTGTTGATAACACACTAATATTTTAGTTGTTGCCAAGCAGTCAAGGACTTTTCAGTTTCTCCTACTGCCCTGCTGATGAGAAAATGGGGGGCACCCAAAAATCTGGCAGGGGATGCAGCCAGGACAGCTGACCTAGCTGGCCACGGGGATATTCCACCATCTGACATCATGCTCAGGATATAAGAGGGGGGAATTGGCTGGACAGGGCTGTAGCTTGCTCAGGAACTAACTGAGTGTCAGTTTTGGATGGTGAGCAATTGTGCTGTGCATCATTTGTTTGTATATTCTATTATTATTACTAGCATTATCATCATCATCCTCTTCCTTCTCTGTCCTATTAAACTGTCTTTAGCTCAACCCACGAGTTTTACCTTTTTCTTTCCAATTCTCTCCCCCATCCCAGTGTGGGTGGGGGGAGTGAGCGAATAGCTGCACGGCGGTTTTATCCACGACACCCTGCAAATCCGGTCCCCACTTCCCCCTGGGGAGGAGGGTGGCCTGTTTGCTCACTGTCGTGCAGGACTCTGCAACCACTCTCTGGTTGCTCAGGGGTCTCTTTCTTAATTAAATACATTTGTTTTGTAAAACTGCCTAAAAATAATCCAGGGCTGGTGCATGCAGGAGGCTGGCGGTGAATCAAAGGCGCCGCTCTAATTAAACGGGCCCCGGTTTGTTTGTGAGCCGCATACATTTCCATGCTAATCAGCTGCACACCGGGATCCTGCTTTCCTGGCCCCGTATCCTCCTGATTGGGAACTATGCAAATGTTGGCGGCGATTTATTGCAGGAGGGGGACGTGGTGGCTGGGGTGCTGGGGCTGCTGCTGTAAGGAGGAGGCACAAGGGCTTGGGCATGGCTGTGCTGGGCAGTGGGAGTGGGCGCGATGATAGGGTAGGGCTGTGGGATGCATTTTATGGTGTGCTTCCCAGCGGTGGATTTGCCTTCCTTGCCGAGGGGCATCTTGAGTGCTGTGGCTTGGGGGTGCTGGACCAGGTCCTCAGGGATACTGGACTGGGTCGCCATGTATGCTGGCTGCAGCATGGGGCTGATCCTGGACAGCATTCGCTCCGTCTTGCTGGGCACGCTGCTTCTCCGCCCACTGCTGGGGTTTTACGGAGCGCACTGCTGGCATGGCTGGGGATATGGGGCAGATGGGGCTGGAGCTTGGTCCCATGACCCCATGTCTCCTCCTGTGGGAACAGACTGGACTCACCGAGCCACTTCCCTGGCACCAGGCAGCTCAAATCTGGGGGTTCATGGAGGGTGGGTTAGCAGAAAGCACCCTATCACCTCCATGAGCAAATGGGGTTCTGCCAGGCAGTGCTGTGGAGTTTAGCTGCTGCTCAGTGGGTGCCTCCAGCCCTGAGGTGCCTCGTGATGTGGCTGTTGCCGTACAGCCAGAAACTGGTGTACTTAGGAAGAGCTTTTCCGTAATTGTGAGCCATAAGGGGATTAAAGCCTTTGCCACGTTCCTGCTCAGAGAACAAAGGCACTTTCTAAACCTCTGTTGACCCTCAACTTCCTTGAGACCCTCTTGACTTCCCTGGTCATGAGCCCAAGTGTTTCCTCTGATGGATGGGAAGACAGGAGCTCAGCCTGTGTGCACTGCGGTGTCCTGCCCGGCCAGGGCTTGGTGCGTCCCCTGCACAAGCTGCTTTTGAGGCCGCTGTGGCAAGATGGGGTTTGTTGCTTCTTTGCAGGCTGGGGGCTTGTCTGTGCTGTGCTGCAGGTTGGAGGGGCTGTAGGGCTGAGCGCAGCACATAGCAGGGTGCTGCACAAGGACCTCCCTCCTTGGAGAGGTGAACGCCATCAGCACAAACCTGGGACAGATGCAGGAAAGGGAATTGGCCTTCTGGGAAGGGTTGGGGTGTTTGCAGAGTGGCTGATGCTTTGCTGCACTGCTGTGGTGTGGTCAGACTGGTGTGGCACAGGAAAGGTGGGATCACTGATGGGGCAAGGTCCCCTTCCCACTCCCTGGGTGGGGGTTGAGGTGTGTGTGGCCCTGTGCTCACCCCGTTTTGCTCTCTCCGCAGATCCTGGTGGACTTGCCAGCTGAGAGGAAACACCAGGCGCTGCAGTACGAAAACGTCGTGGCCCATGAGGGCAGCTCCATCCTGCGAGACCTGGTGCTGAGCCCTGACCGCCAGCACATCTATGCCATGACCGAAAAGCAGGTAAGAGGAGGGGACCTCAGCCCCTCTGCTCCCTTGCCCTCCCAGCCTCAACCATGGTCCCATGCGCTGGGAAACCTTTTGGACAGGGCAGCTGAGCAATGCCTGTCCCAGGGGGCCAGCAGCAGCTCCTCTCTGCCCCGAGGTGCTGACTCTGTGGCCCTGCTGCTCCTCTCCTCAGCAGGGGCTGTGCCTCAGGCATTAATTGTTAGCAGCAGCTGCCTGAAATCCCTGTGATCCCTGGGGACTGAGGGCTCCTGACCCTTCTTGCTGCAAAGGTCTGGCTATAAACCTCCTGGCTCCGTCCGTCCCTTCCTGAGTGGGATTTTTGCAGCTTAGTAGAACCTCCTTGCTCCAAATGGCTTTTTCTCCTCTGGGATGGCTGCTTTTGCACCTCGGGGTGGAGGGGACAGTGTACATGCCTTGATCCCTGCCTCTGTGCCTCATGAGCCAGCTGGAGGTATCAGACAGGATCTGGCACTGCTGTCCTGGCAGAGTGGTCGGGGCTCCCGATGAGGAGTTTTCTTTGGCTTTGTGAGAGTTTGCATGGTCTGACCTACTGGTGCGAGCTTGTCCATCCACAGGCTGTGTTGGGGCAGGTGAAGCAGGTTCATGCCATGGCAGTGGCACTTTTTGGATCCACTATCAGTGGGGACAAGCGCTGTGCTTGGTGGGGTGGGGTGGGGTGGCTGTGCTGGGATGTGATGTGCTTGTGTCTCACAGTATTCCTTCTGCTCTGTGTGCAAGGATGGGACCATGGCTGTGTAATCAGTCTCCTGGCTCCCAGCCTGGGGGCTTGGGAGCAGGAAGGATGCTGGAGTAGAGGGGTGGGTTTGTCTAGACAGCCCCATGGGGATAGCAGAGCCCTTTTCCTTCTCCTCCCAGCACCGGTCTCTGTTTTCTGCTGTGCTGCAGGAAAGCCCCAGCTTCCCAGGCGAGGCAGAAAGGGGGTTTGGAGTCCTGCATGTTTCTGTTCCAGGCCTAGTTCAGCTGAGCCTCCCCTCTGTGAGGGAGGTGTCAGAGGTGTGGATGCAGGGTGGGGGTTATGCTGGGCTGGGGATCTCCCCCAAGGTTCAGTTCGGTTGCTGGGAGCTGGTACACATCTGTGTGGGGTCTGCCTGGGGGGGACCAGCTGCTGACCCCTTTGCCACCACCTGCCTGAAGTGATGTTTGGGACAAACAAATGGGAATGCTGTAAGTACCCTCACTGGTATGCAAACCTGGGGGTGCTGGTTGGTCAGCCTTATCCTAGCACTGTAGGCATATTGCTGAGCCAATCACCTGCCAGGCTGGAAGGAGAGAGGGCACCTCAGCTATAGCCATCAGTAGAAAATTGTGCAAATTTTAATTAACAACTGAGTGCTGCCCTGTGGGAGCCATGGGGAAACTGAGGCACAGACACAGCAGGCTCAGGCAGGTGCCTAGTGCTGCTGGGTACTTGCAGCAGGCGAGCAGGCAGCTCTCTGCTTCCTGCACCGCTCCCTGTTCCCCCCTTCTCCTTCCCTCTCCTTAATAAAACCAGCTCTCTTCCCTACTATGGCTCTGTGTTATCAGAGTGCTGGTGGAAAGTAATTAAATGAACAGTTGTAACAGAGCTCGAAGGGCTCAGCAAACGAGGGGATTTTAATCAAAACTGGAGGAGCAATTAATAAAGGACTGGTAACCCTTTCGGAGCAGGGCTGCGGCAGCTGCAGGGTGCTCGGCCAGCACAGGGAGCTGGTGAGGGGCTGAGCTGGCAGAGCCTGCTCCCACAGTCCTGCAAAGGTGCAACAGTGGAAGGAGCTTGGTTGGGGTAAAAGCCTTGGGGTGTCCCAGCAAATGTGCTGTTGGAGTGTCAGAGAGGAGTGGGTGATGGCGGGGGGGGCTCAGCCTGCTCCCTGCTGCTGTCTCCTCTCTAATGGCCTGGGTGAGTCTGTGCCGGGTCTGTCTCTGCGGGATCTGGATGTGTGCAGGGAGACATGCATCCTGTCCCACTTCATCCCTGCCTGTCCCTTCAGGTGACGCGGGTGCCAGTGGAGAGCTGTGAGCAGTATGAGAGCTGTGAGCTGTGCCTGGGCTCCCGGGACCCCCACTGCGGCTGGTGTGTCCTCCACAACATGTAAGTACTGCAGGATCATCCCTGGGGCCGTGCCAGCGAGCCACACTTGGCAAATTGTCTGTCCCCACCGCTGGTTGTCACGGGGACATTCCTCCTGGACTTTGGCCCTGGGATGTGGGGGGGTGGAGTGGTCCAAGGGGTCTGCCATCCCTTCCTGCAGTGCCCACACTGTGCTCATGAACACCTGTGCACAGCAAAGCTGCCAGCAGGACCTGCTAATCCTGCCCATGGGCGCCCAAGTTCAGCATCCTTATGCCAACATGAAAAACTGAATATAACACCCCCCCAAGAAGTCCTGTCAGCAAGTGAAAGCAGAGCCTCCTGTACGGCCCTCGGGCACCCAGGCCTCTTTCTAGGCATCACCTCCGTGCCAGGAGATCTGTTTGACGTTGTGTCAGCCTGGAGCCATGCAGGACCATGGGGCATCCTCCTCCTCACCACAGTGGTTTCGTCCCCCTCCAGATGCTCGCGGAAGGACCGGTGCGAGCGGGCGGACGAGCCCCAGCGCTTTGCCTCGGACCTGCGGCAGTGCGTCCAGCTCACCGTCCAGCCAAAGAACATCTCGGTCACCATGTCGGAGGTCCCGGTAAGCCACCTCTGCTGTCCCCCAGCCACCTCCTGACCCTCTGGAGGCAACGGCCGGGGAGGCTGTAATTAAAAATAAGTAATGAATTTATGACGAATAGGGAGAAAGGGAAGGAGAGGTCAGAGATGAATAAACATAGCAAAGTGCAGGGCATTGATGAGGGCTGGCCTATTGATGGAGATAATAAACTGGTTGATGATTATTCAGAAAAGACATAACCAAGCAATAAATATTTCTCCGTAGTACAAACACCGACGTCAGACATTCCGTTCATAGGCCAGCGATCCATCTAGCTCAATAGCCTGTCTCTGACCCTGGCCTGCAGTAGATATTTTGGGATGAGACTTCGATGCACAACTCTCTGCTCTCCCTGTGCAGACAGAAAGGATGATGGACTTCCCAGAGTATTTTCCAGGCCATTAGCGTCGTGAAGAGAACACGAAACAGCAATAATGAAGTTTTGAGAACTGCCAGGTCTGGATATCTGGCACTCAGGAGTCCTAAAAGAGTTGACTGAGGAGTTCTGTGGGTATTTGTAATAATATGACTGTAATAAATAAGTGAATGTTGAGAAAAGCCCAGGAAACATAAAAGGTGCTTGTTCTTCTGCCCAGATGTGGAAAGGACCAAATAGTCAGAGACTGCTTAGTTTCACATCAGGTTTAGAGAAGCTAAAGGGAAAAGACTGGTTTGGGATGCGGCTGGTAAAGAATTAAGGAAGAGAATATAATTAATGCCAGTCAACGCAGTTTTATGTCAAACAAACCACATTTTGTTCTTTGATGAAATTATGACTTGAATTAGAAGAGGGACTGCAGGGATGTGATGTCTTTAGGCTCCTACAAGGCATTTGATTTGGTACAACACAACGTTCTGATTAAAAATTAGCATTATACAATATTGATAAAGCACGTGTTAAGTGGATTAAGAGCTGGCTCTGTGACAGATCTCAAAAAGTCCTCATCAGAGGGGAATTGTCACTGGATGGAAATGGTTTGAAAAGTGCTTCTGCAGGGGCTAACGATCACTGGCAATGTGGAAATAAATGTGACGTGGCTCAGATGCTGGGACCGATGCAGTGATACAGGGTGAGATCCCCCTGTAAAGCATTTGGGCCTGGTCTAGTAAAGAAAGCAGTGTTTGGTATTGCCAAGTCCAGAGTCGAACGTGGAGGGAAAAGACAAGCATTTGCCCAACGCCCTGGAAAGCAGTGCCAGGTTGGAGCCCTCCCTGGGGGGCTCTTGATTCTCCTTGGATGAAGCCAGGAGCTGGTTGACATTTTCACCTCTGCAGGCGGTTATCTTCCTGACCAGGCAGGATGCTGTACGGAGATGTGGTGTGGTGGGTGCGGGGACACTGCACTCGGGCTGGAGTCCAGCTTTTAAAGGGGGAGGCTGAAAACCTCCCGTAAACATCATGTAAATGAGTTGAAGGCTGGAGAAAATGCCTTGCAGTGAGAGACTTCCCGAGCTCAATCTGCTTAGCTTATCAAAAAGAAGATTAAGAGGTGACTTGATTACAGAGTATAAGTGCCTTTACAAGGAGCAAATATCAGGGACTAAAGGGCTTTTTAATCTATCAAGGAAAGGCATAACAAGAACTAATGGCTGGAAGCTGTGAAAAATTCAAATTAAAAATAAGGCAAGCGTTTTGTAAAGTGAGAACTGCTGACCCCGGGAATGACTTTGCGAGGGAAGAGGTGGATTCCTCCCCTCTCCTGCTCAAATGCCTGTCCGCAAAACACTCTTTAGCCCCACTCTGTGCTTGGTCTCTGCAGAGGTGAGGCATAATGGCTTTTGGTGCACTGAGGGCAGAGGACAGGAGGCTGTGAGTCATTCCTGCTTTTAACCCTTTACAGCCTCTTACCATGCTTGAGTGGGGAGGCCCAGGCATGGGTCTCATCCGGAGCAGGTCTCCCCACCATGTGTGGGTGGTGGAGGAGGGGTTGCATCCCTGGTCTTCTCTGTTGAGCAGGCATAGAACAGTCTTTTTTTTGGGTAGTTTTCCATGTTGATCTCTTGCCTTTCCTCCTCAGCTGGTCCTGCAGGCCTGGAACGTCCCAGACCTCTCAGCAGGAGTCAACTGCTCCTTTGAAGACTTCACTGAGTCCGAGAGCCGCATTGAAGATGGGAAGATCTACTGCAGCTCTCCCTCTGCCAAGGATGTCATCCCCATCACCAGGGGCCGCGGTGAGCTTATGCCCCAGGGTAGGAAGAAAGCCTAAGACAAACCTTGTGCCCCTTGTTGCCCCACAGACAGATGTGGAGGAGGACAGTCCTCCTGTGACAGGGATCCCTGACCCCCAAGAAGGACCTGGAGCTCTGGGGTGTAAGAGGAGAAGGACATTGGTGCTCATGAGGGGCTGACTGGTCTTTGCTCTCTTCCATGTCACAGGCACAGCTGCCTGCTGACATTGCAGTGGTCTGTGCACCAGCCCTGGGCACCCTGGCTGTCTTCTCACCTATGGACAATTCCTGTGCGCATGTGCTGTCAGTGACTGTGGGCTTTAGGACATTCTCCTCACTCCAAAACTATTCAGTTCTTCTCCAGTACCCCCAGTACAACCCAAGGCACCTGCTTCTTTGCAAGCAGGTTGCAGTTAGCTGTAGGGGCTCTGACCTGTACTGGGGGACTCTTGGCCAATTTAGTGTGGTGAACACTTTTCCTTGCCAAATTTGGAGGATTTTGTTAGTTAACTGGGATGGATGGTAATGCCAAGCTCCCTCCAGCCTATTTAGAGGCCTTGGGCTGAATGCTGGGCCATGCACTGTCCCCTTTCCCCTTTCTGATGCCTTTTTCTGCCTGGGTTTCTCCCAGGGGACAAGCGAGTGGTGAAGCTCTACCTGAAATCTAAGGAGACGGGGAAGAAGTTTGCCTCTGTGGATTTTGTTTTCTACAACTGCAGCGTCCATCAGTCGTAAGTGGCCTGAGCTTTGCGAGCGTGCTCTGGGAATAGATTGTTGGGGCAGGGTGAGATTGGGAGACAGATCTCAGCTTTGTGGGTGCTGGTGTTGCAAGAGGAAGGGTCAGTTGAGTACAGTGGTGTTTGCAGTGAAAAACCTCCTCCTTTTGCCCTCATAAACTGGTGCGGAGACCAGAGCACCCACAGCTGGATGGGCGCGTGGGGACATGTGGCATCAGGGCAGGAACTCACTTAAGAACAGAGCTTTGGGGTCGGTGAAACTTTGAGAGAAGCCATGAGTTTACTGCATTGCAGACTAGTAATCCATGTGACTGAAAATGCCAAGCTGCTTGTTATCCTGGAAACAGTTAATAGGAGGGACTTGGCGATGCGAAAGGAGAAACCTGTGTTTTTCCTTCTATGGTACCTGCTTCCCAGGCTTGCTGGAGAGTGAGATGGAAAGTTACAGCAACATGGGATGGAACATGCTACATGTCCTGGGGCGTTTACCCAAGAATTTCCTAACTGGAAGTAATTGTGAATTTACTTGTCAGGCTGCTGTGAAATTTACTCCACATAGAGGTTTTTAGGCAGTTTGAGATAGGTGTGTGATGAAATAGAGGGGATGTGGATTATTGATGTGCTGGCTAAGCAGGGTGTCTAAAGCCTCTAACAGCGAGCTCCTGATGAGGAGCTGCAGATGGTGAGCTGGAGCGGCGGGGAGGTGACTGCTGTGGGGGAACCTTCAGGAGATGCTGGGGCGTGTTTGGGCTAAGAATTTGGAGCTCAAGAATGTGAATGATTTCATTCCCTGCCCGTGGATGGCGGTGTGCTGGCCGATCAGTAATTATAGATAAGCAGACGCAGAGTGATATCTTTTGGACAGCTTTTCACAGGGCGTCTAGCCTGGCTTTGGGGGGGCTCTGCTGCAGATGGCTCCTCCAGAGCACAGTGGGGAAACGAGCTAGGTTTTCCTTGTTGCTCAGGGAAGAGCACGGTGAGATGGGAGCGCTTGGCTGGGTACCTGCAGTGAACTCCCAGGGGGATGCCTGGGGCTGAGAGCACTGCAAACCTCGAGCATCATGTCTTGGCTCCTGGGAGTGGTGTGCCAGCAAGGGAGGAGAGAGTTTGCAAACTTGACTTTCTCCCTCACCTTGACTCCCAAGATGAGCTTTGTCTCCCTTCACGTCCTGTGGTTTCAATAACATGAGCTCAGCTTTGGCTCGGGCTTGGCTGCATGTCATTATTTTGCAAATCAAAAAGCAGATGTGACTTTTATTTTTCTAAATGAGAGAAAGGAAGACTTTTAAGTACGAATGGCATCGGATCCCTTCCGATCGGGGCTCCAGCCTTTTGGTCCAGCGGGAAGAGGTGGTGGGAATTGACATATTATTTTATGCGCCTGACACAGGAGGGAAAAAAACCACCCCCACCCCCCCAAACAAACCTACAACAAAGAGCCCTGACTGATTTATTACTGCGTTGATGTTTAATTTTGGATGCATTATTTAAAAAGGCTAATTATGGATGCATTAATATTTATGGGCTCCGGTTGGAGCTGATAGAAAAGTCCATGTTCTAGACTGGTGAACATTATGATTATTTTCTTTACGTCAAGAATTTTAGGGTTTGGAGGTAGTTTTAACTGTGTGACCTGCAATCGAGTCATAGCCAAAGAGCATGACAGTGCCTAGGATGATGCAATACTTTTAAATACCATTTGCAGACGAGCATTTTTAATGGATCTCTTTGGAGTTAATAGCCTTTCAGATCCAGGTTTCATATTTTGTGCAGGAAAATCTATACGTCAGCCTGATAAATTCTGTATTAGGAACAATCTGCTTTTCCACAAGGCTAATGTTTTTCCTGTGGAGATCTCTGATCGCCCTGCATTATGTTTTCTTTCTCTATTTGGGCAGCTTTGCTTAGGTTGGGCCAGAGGCCCGTGGGTCGAATCGTTTCTCAGCTGAGAACAAAATGTTTAGGTGAGATTTTTCAGATGGCTGTGGAGAGGTTGGAGAATTATAAGGCAGCTCTTTGCTTGTGTACGCAGAGGTAGCTCCAAGGAAGCCAACACAGCTCCGCTGTGTACACAGGGTAGAGTCTGACCCTTCTTACATTCAGCAGATGCCCAGAAAGGCATTGGCAAATTGCGCCATTAAAGCCCTTTGAGGCTGTTCCTGCCCCTGTACTTGTTTCTCACCGCCCTGCAAAACTCTTCTTCCCATGTGCTGTCAAGGACTGTTGGAGGCAGCCTGCTCCAGCAAGGGGTTGCGGAAGAGAGAATCTGTCTAATTTGTTCTCTTACAGGGAAGGAGGGGTAGAGAGGAGGTTGTGACACCCATATATTTGGTTTGTGACAGTCAAGGCCAAAGGGATGCCGTCCAGTTAGAGCCTTGTTGCCATTCTGTCTGTAATTGCTGGGCTTCATAATGACACCTGGTGCAATGGAACTTTCCCCTTCACAGAGCAGCATCACTGGCTTCTGGGGTACTTCTCTGTATGGGGTCCCTGGGATCCCCAGTCTGGGACTCTGACCTCTCTGGGGCTCCATTTCTTGCTCAGCAGGCTCATTTGGCAAGCTTCTGAGGGCCCCAGCTTGGTGTGCCTCACCCTGGCAGCCTCGGGGATCCTGTGAGGCTCAGCAGGCATTTCCAGGCAGTGGCAACTGTCTGTGGCATCTTGCTTGGGAAGATTTGTGTGTTTGTGTCTCTGGCTGAGCTGGGAGAGATGTGTTGAGTGGAAACTTGGAGGTCGATGCGGAACAAGGAGCCCCTTGCAGAGGGGTCTGTAGGTGGCTGAGGGTCGCTGACAGCCCATGGAGGTGTTGCTGCCAGCCCATAAAGGCGCAGCTTCTGGGGACAGGCTGTGGTTTCTGTGGTGAACAGGATGGACAACCCCATGGCAGACACCCGTCTGGGTTCCCTTGGGGGTTTCCTCTGGGGCACTGATGAGGCACAGCCATTTGAAGACCTGCTTGGTGCTTTTGATCATCTAATGAATCAGCCTGTGTCCAGCGCGTGCGCGGGCAGATGCTGAGGTCATCTTTGTCAGCATTAAACTCCCTCTTCAAAGCATTTGTGGGGAAATGAGTCCCCTTTCAAGATCAAGAGCTAACACCATGCTCCCTGCCTGCCTCTGGCAGAGCCTACGCTTGCTGGCGAGGTGCGTGAGTGGGGAATTGTCCTGGAAAGCCAGCGAGCAGTTCTGGGGAATATCAAGATGCATTTCTTCCCACTACTTCCATGTTTGCTCTCTGGGTTTCTCCTGTGGAAACTCTGGTTCATAACTCCAGCTGTAGTTTGACTTTTTGGAGAGCAGTGCTGCAGGGTGGGGGCTGCAAAGGGGAAGAGGTTGGGGAAGAAGATGACAGCCTTTGGCACTTCCTTCGATACTGAGGGTAGTTTTGGGGTGCTGCTGGGGTGTTTGTTTTTTTTTTGAGCACCAGTGTGCCCAGTACATCACCAGATCCCTTCTGGCACAATCAGTGTGGAAGCAAAAATCCAGACAGTGGCACAGGGGAAGGAGGAAAATCACAGATTAAAGGTTTGATGCTGAGAGGGGGAAACTGAGCAGCCAGGAACCCTGTGCTGTTGCATTCCGTGCTGTGACTCCTGCTTGGGTGGTGGTCATGGTGGTTCTGGCCTTGTGGCTGTGCCTTGCTGTAGTGATGGTTGTGACACCCAGGTCCCATCATCAGTGAGGTCATGAATTTCTCCGAGGCTGGAGCGAGGGGCAAATATGCCAAGCGGCTTTGGCTCCTCCTGGCCAGAGAGATGTGAGTGCTGTCAACCCTGTCTCCCAGGTCAGGATTTCCCTCTAAGCCTCCATTAAGTAAATGGGGTTTTAATGCATGGCCCCAGGGACTGGGAGCAGGGCTGGGCTTCTCTGCTGGCCGAGGCACCTGGTGGCACCTATGGGAGGATATGAGACACTGCCAGCCCTTGCACCACCAAGCTCCTTGCTGCAGCCTTTGTGCCTGACTGTCCCCTGGGCTGGCTGTGCTTGCACGGTGCCCATACACAGCATGGCTCCTTCTCTGCTGGCCCAGTGCTGCTTGTTTCCAGATGCTTACAGATGCTTTCCCTTCAAAGGCATGGACAGATGGCTGCAAGCAGTTGAGTTGAGTGTATTTGAGTTAGCACGGCTGTGCTACAAGGCAGGAACAGATCCCTGCATACCCCTGGGCTGGGACAGGTGGAAAATCCCATAGGATGGCCTTAGAGTCCACTCCGGATAACCTGGTTTATGTCACATTTTTTGGGAAGGAGGGGGCCTGGTGCAGCCTGGTGTTGTGTTTCAGTCAGGGGAGGCAGCTGAAGGTGTTTCAAGTGAATTATGTGTTTCTGGCAGTCTTAAAAACTGGGGCCTGATTCTACATCCTCCAGCCAGTGTGATAGAAGGATACCCTGGGCCACCCTGCAGCGAGTCTGTGTGCCCAACCCCTACCTTGAGAGTAAGGTCCCTGGCACAACCCACAGGGATGGAAAGGTGTTGGGCTGGCATGGAAGGAAGGGCAGAAGCGTGGTGGTTTGAGATGGGCAGGGGTGTAGGGAGGTGGATGGATGTCCCACCCCACAGCTTGCCTCACTCTGGGTCTGGGCAGTGGTCAGGAAGGGCAGGGCTGTCTGTAGGTCTGTGTAAGGGCTTGGGGAAGCACTGACTGCCTGTTCCTGCTGCTGTTCAGCATTTCCTCCCCTCCCTGGGGCAGAGAGGTGGATATGAAGCCTGAAGCACTGCAGTTCAGCCCTTCACCCCAACAGCTGCTGCTCCAGATGCAGGCTGTGCTGGAGCTGAGTATTCGCTATGGATGCACCCTCCTTGCCAAGAGGAGGTCTGAGGAGCCGTCGGGGGCTCGCAGGCGGGCTGTGCTGTGCACGTGCAGATGCTGTTTCCGTCAGCGCTGTGTTTATAATTTCCCTTCTCAGTGGACCTCCCTTGCTCTGCTCTTAGTGCTCTTGAACTTCCCCCATTCCTCCCCCATGTCCCTTCTCCAGGAAGGCGCTGTTCCATGGGAATAACCCCTCTGTGTGTGTGTGTGCTTGTGCAATGCTCACACCCCCCCCCCCCACCCAGTCCCGCTCATGTTTGCTGCTCACCCCTATCACAGCCCTGCAGACACTGGTTTGCTTTTCTGCCTTCCCTGCTCCACAAGCTGAGTTGCTCCAGGCTCCTTCTGGCATGTGGCAGCTCTGGGGCTGGGAGCAGGGGAGGGACAGTGAGTGAGGACCCTGGATCTGGCGCCGCTAGCTTCCTGTGCTTCTCATCAGCTGCCGCATCACTACAGATCAGGCATGGAGACAGCTGTGACCTTGCCATGGTGGCTGGAGGTACCTTCTGCAAAGTTCCCTGTGTGTCTAGCCAGGAGCTGGTCCCTGAAGCCTCTCCTGGGTCTGGGCTCATCCTGTAGCGATGCTTGTGGCCCTTGCACCCACCCTGGAGATGCGCCCAGCTCTGAAATGCTCCTTTGCTGCCCTCTCCACACTTCTCTGCAGCCATGTCAGGTGTTCCCCTGGTGTGGCATTAGCAAGTTTGTGATCAGTTGTGAAGGGGAACAGGGCCAGGAGGTGTTGGCCGAGACATGCGGTCACTCAGAGGTGGGCAGAGCTGCACTGCTGCCTCCAGGGCTGCCTGCTCTTTCTGGGGGACATGGCAGGCCAGCAATGAGCCTGGACTTGTTTTAGGATGTGGCACTTTGCAAGAGTGATCCTGAAATGCATCTCTGGGAGTGGTGCCGTTCCTCCTGCACGAGGACATTAGGTGGAGAAGGGTGGAGGGGCACTTCTGGTGGGTCTGCCCCCACTTCGCCCTGCCCAGCCTAGGCTTTATCTCTACCTGCCCCCTGGCAGGACTGGGGAGGAGGCAGATGGGGGCAAGCTGTGGGTCCGTGTCTGTGCTGCACCCCCAGACTCAGTTTTCTGCTTGGCTGGGCTTCTTGCACTCCCGACACACTTGGGAGGGGGGCACTTCAACACATGAAGGAGAACCTCCCTCTAATTATCAGGAGTGATGAAAGCCTCTTAGGCAAGAAGTGATGAGGGAAGAGTGCCTGACCGTGGGAAGGAGAGAGACAGCACAGATGGCATCATGCTGCCGAGCAACCTGCTCCTGAGCCAGGAACAGACAGCAGTGACACACGGACACGCTGGGGGTACAGCCCCAGCCACGCTGCCCAGCCTGACCTGCAGCAGCAGCGTCCTGCCTCAGTTCCTGCCCCTGGTTTTGGGCAGCCTCGCAGGGAGCTGGGGCAGTGACACCCGAACTCCAAGGCCAGCAGGACTGAGTTGGACGTGGGGTTTCACTGCGATACTGGTACCCAGGCCACCTTACCGAGTCTTTGGCCAGCACGGGGTGTGCTGACCAGGCAGACTTTAAATGCAGCAGAGATGCTGTGGAGCGAGACATGTGGTGGTAAGTGCTCTTACAGTGGCGTTTGATGTCCTTGTGGCAGATGGAGAACCTCAGCAGAAGGGAGAGTGTGAAAACCATCTCCGGGGATGGGGCTTCAGAAACAGCTCGGTTGAGTTAGAAGCAGCTGGGAGGGCTGAAGTAGGAGGGGGAGATCCCTGCACCTTTGGGTGTATGTGGAGGATAATCTGAGATGCTTTAGGTCTATACATATCTTTTGGCAAGTGGAGACCAAAAGACCGTCTGGGATCTGCAGAAATTAAATGGCAGAGGAGACCCTTGGGTGAGGAGGGTCCTGAAATAGCCAAGATTTGGCTTTGACCTGAAGAATTGCTGCGGTGCACAGGGCAGGGCTGCGCTGGGTGCTTCACCCAGCTACTTTGAGGTGCCTTGTGAGGTGGTGGCGAGGGGACTGGGGAGTCTTTTTGCTGGCTGAAAGACTTAGTGGTCTGGGAAAGCTCTCCTGATGTGCCAGCTTTGCAGAGGGCTGATTTCAGGGAGGGTGGGTGGTTATTGGGTAGTTATGCCCCAGATGGTGGCTTGTGACTGCTTGGGCCGTGCTCCTCTCTTAAATGACCTCTCTCTGCTTCGATGAGGATTAACCCATGCTTTCCTGGCCATGCTGCCTCCACGTTGTGGATCTGCCTGTCCATCGGTCGCTGCTTGAGCCTTTATCGGGAGGGCAGGAATGGTCCTTTGGCTATGTTTGTCTCACCCACTCCCCCCCACCCTCTGCACCTCCCTCCATCAAAGCGACCAGAGATAGGAGGCTATGGCTCTGCTTTTAAGTTGAATCTCTGCAGCTGAAATAAAATCGCATATATTTGCATAAGGAGCATCTCTATTAGCATATTTGTGGGTAAAGCTAAAAGGGCTGTTCATTTGGAAGTGAAAATGTGAGCGAAACATGGAAATGACTTCCAGCCCCCTTTGCAAGCAGCTTAATTAAATATTTCCTTAGTGTGTGTGCATGGATTTGGGAAGCTCTTGCCGTATATGTAATGGCGTGTGAAACCCCAGGGCAGGCAGGGAGCAGCAGCCCTGTGAAGCCCTCGGTGTGCGTTTGCACCCTGCGCTGCACTGTCCTCACACCTCCACAGCCTGCTGGAGGGTGAGGGATTCGGCATGCCGGGCTCTGCTACCCGAGGAACTCCTTCCCCAGGAAGATTTCCTCACACTGTGATGCTGTTTTCCCTGTCATTTCCCAGAGGGTAGAGGCAGAGAGGTAGCTGGGATTTAAGAGTGGGATCAGGCTGGGCCTGGCTGCCTGCCTCCTGACAGAGCTGTGTTCAGAGAAGAGCCTGCCTTTGTTTAAATATAATTGCTTTGGGCCTGATCCTGTTTGTGCTCTGATCTGTGAGAGCAGGTATGAGCCTTCTAGAGAGAAAAACAGCACTGCTGCATTTTTTTTCCTTTGGGTTTTTTTTTTTTTCCCCTTTTTTTTTTCTTGCCTTCAAGCTTATGTTTCAGCAGTGGGCCTGTCTCCTCCTCAGGAGGGCAGCTTGGGCTGCACGGGACGTGCCTGGTGCAGACCTGCCCTGGAAAGGCCCACTGGATTAATGTGGGACCTTGCTGCTGGCCTGGGACAGCGTGAAGGGAGGGCTTGGCCCCCTTCATACCTGGAGGGTGAGAGGTGCCAAAAGCTGCTCCTCAGCTTGCAATCAGGGATGCCTCGTGGTGCCAGGAGGGCATGTTTTTGTGGGAGGCTAGCAAGGAGACGGACTGTTGGGGTGCCACTTGCATGGGTGCTTGCATGGGGAGGGCACATTGGGCCCCTGGGGCTTGTTTCATGGAGAAGAGGGGTGCAAGAGGAGAGTACGGGGCTCCCCGCATCCGTGGGTGCCTGTGCACATCCCCCAGGAGAGGCGGGAATGCCTCATCCCACTGCACAAAGAGCCTGGAGAGAAGGCTGGGGAGAGAGACGGAAATGTTGTGAGCTGGAGAGAGGGGGTGGCAGCACGCACACACGCACGCGCGGCTGTGGAGGGCCGAGGATGAGGGGGGCTGAGGGAGGGGGTCACACACAACCTATTGTGAGCGGCTGAAAGGCGCTACAGTCCCGAAATGTTAATCTGACCCAACCTTTCGCCAGTTATAATTTTCCTCTCAATGAGTGTGCATTAATCTGTCCCTTTCTCCCCTGTTCCCCTGTGGTGCAGAGCCCTTGTTCTGCCGCCTCTTGCTAAAATCGCCTTTCAGCGAACCCAAATAAAGCTCCCAAAGTCTGGAGCTCGGCCCCCGCCCAGGAGCAGGGCGGGCAGGGTCAGCTCGCCAAGCAGAGGAGGGAGCGTGGCGGCTCCAGCTGGGGCACAGAGCCTGCACTGCTGATCAGGCTGTTTCCCCTCACCCTGCCCTGGGCAAAGCTGGGGGGGATGTGGGGTTGGGGGTCTGGGCAGTGTAGGCATCTCCCATCTCTACTGCTGCAGAGACTTCACCCCCTGCACAGGGGTCCTTCCCACACAGAGATATGGGATCACCTGTGGGTGCTGTCCTCCTGAAGCATCCTGAGAAGTGGGCCCTGCCTCACCGCCACCCTAATGCTGCTTTGGCTCTCTCTGCAGCTGCCTGTCCTGTGTGAACGGCTCCTTCCCCTGCCACTGGTGCAAGTACCGCCACATCTGCACCCACAATGCTGCCGACTGCTCCTTCCTGGAAGGACGTGTCAAGCTCTCTGAGGTAAGGTGATGTGAGCCAGCTCCCACCTCTCCTGTCTCGGTCCTGCTCCCTGCCCCATGGGGAAGGGTTTCAAAGAGGGAAAACCACTTTGGAAACCTTTCCCACTGCCTTGCCCTGGGTAGCGGGGGCTGCCTGGGAAGCAGTGCGGGAGGAGTGGGAAGTGCTGCTGGGACTGGATGCCAATGGGGAGAGGCTGTGTCAGCTGTGGAGAGGCTGCTTGGGAAGCCAGGCGCAACACTTTAGGCTGAATGAAGGGAAAAACAAAGGCAGAGATGCTAAAGCATTTCCCTTTGATGTTTTTGAAGTGAGCAAGCTTGAACTGTCATTGCAGAACAAGCTGTTTGTGGAGAGGGGAAGGTTGAAATCGGTAAAACAAACCGTTTCACCGCACCTCACGCCTTCTTCGTCTCCAATGCTTTGCTGAGGAACATGTTCTTTTGAGGGGGTTCATCCTGCAGAGCATCCGTGCCACCCACCAGGGAAACCTGCCATGCTGGCAGGGTGCAGGTCCCGACATCCCCAGGAATGGCTGGCTCTACAGCAAATGCTGGTTTGGGTCCAAAAGGGAGAGTGTTGAGGAGGAGAGTTTCTCCCCTGTCCTGGAAGGTGCTCTGCTTGAACCGTGCTGGATTTCAAGGTGGCTGTGCAGGGGCCCAGCAGGAAGGGTCCTGCTGCCTCATGGTTTGCTGGGAGCAAATCCATGTGCTGTTCTCGTGGGAACAGCACAAATGAATGTTGGCCTGGAGAAAGCATTTGCCCCAATCATCTCAGATAAAGTTTGGTCTCTGAGCTACAGCAGAGCTCAGGTCCCGTCAGCCTTCTGGGCTAGGACTGGTCCTCAGGTTGCAAGGTGAACAAGAAAGGCTTGTCTCTACAGACTGTGTGTGAAAGCAATAAGTCAAGATGTCCCTCAAGGTCTTTGCCATCCTGGTTCGCACTGAGAGGAAGCCTGTTCTATATCTACTTGCTTGGAAGGAGCAGTGAATCTCCATCCCATATAATTTTTATTTTCTGAGGTCTGCCCCCATCCTCAGTGAAGACCTGCAGGCTCCTGGGCATCCTTTTAGATCAGGCCCGTTGTCCTCCCCATGTCCCCCTGCTTCTGTGCTGGGCTGGGAGCACACACAGAGTCAGACGGATCCATCTGCAAACGTGACACGTCGTGTCCAGACCACTGGAGCCTGGCAGCTCTTGTCTGCCCATTCCCCTCGCCAAGGGCATGGGGAGGCTGCTGGGCTCTTCCCTGCCGAACGACCCCAAAAGCAGCTGGCTGTACCTCTGGGGGTGTTGTCCTTGGGACACAGACACTGCTCCCGTGGACCGGCTGCCTGGGAACTTGTGTCACTCTTGAGCACGGGCTGCTGTCCCCCAGCAGACCTTTTGGCCACACTAGGACCTGGAGCAGTGCCTGGTTTGAGGTCTGGAGCACCCGGCTCAGCCTGTTTGCATGTTGGTGTGGTCTCAGCAGTTCCCAGTGGGGATGGCCAGACGCCCTTGGATGTACCCACTGCTGTGGGCTGTGTGTCTGGGCTGGGGTGAGACATCCTGTCCCCGACCCCATCCGGTCGTGGTCCCCAGTGGGGCAGTGCTGTGGGCGAGGGGGACTGGGTGCCAGCCAATGGCACCGCTGGGCAAGTTGACAGTGGGTGTCTGGCCCCATCCCCTCAGTGGGAGGATGTCTGACCAGGAGGGTTATTTTAAGTAGGATTTGGTCTGTGTTTGTTGGAGCATGGTGGGCATCGGTCAGGAGAGGCAGGCCAGGGATTAACAGCAGCACTTAACTCTGTCTCTGCTGGTTCCCATGGGTGCTTTGCCGTGGTTTCCTGGGTGGGAAAGTGACTGGTTTGTGGGAAATTGTTTTGGGCATGGCAGCGGTGTTTGCTTGGATTTCTATGGGGCGGTGGGGCAGGAGTGGGGCGTGGGTAGGAGCCACCACTCATGAATGGTGGCAGCAGGAAGGATGTCCCTGCCTGCCAGCTGTGGTGGCTCTGAACCCTGGGCTCCAGAGATTGCATTCCTCTGTGGCTTGCTCCAGGGTTCAAGGGTGGAGAAAAGGTGATGGAGCAGCCCAGGCTGCTGTTTGCTTGCCCCTGCTCACAGGGCCCAGCAGTGGCTGCAGTGTGATATGTGATGGCTGCTGGGTTTTTGTATCCCAAAGAGCTGCTCTCCTGCCACAGTCCCTGCTGATGCAGAGCTGCTGTGGGGTGCAAAGGGCTCCTGGCCTGCGGGGACCAAGGTTAGTTCAGTCTAAGCAGGTTCAGCTCGTGTTTCTTCTTCATTCTCCCACCAGTGGCAATGGCTGAGGACTTTGTAGGGGATCCCCCCACCCAGTGTCACACCCAGCCCCACATCTCCTTCATCCCCATCTCTGCTGATGGCACAGCCTTTCAGTTGGAGCTGGGAGCTGCCAGAGGAACCCAAGCTACAGTGTTTGCAGTGCACCTCTAAGGCTCTTTCCTCTCCAAGCAAACCCGGACGCCCAAGTCATGTTCTCATCCAGCTAGAAAAACAGTTCTAATGGAGAAAATCCAACTTGTGCAATATTTGGGAATGTGTGTGTTGGGGTCCTGCTTTTCTGCTCATCCCCTCGCAGCTCCTGGGACGCTCTGCTGGGCGGGGGTGTTTTCAGCAGGATGGGGAGCTCCGTGGGCTGTGCAGAGCACTGCCAAGGGTTCAGAGTGCCGGACAATGCTGGGGCAAGCCGTGTCAGCCGCTGGAATTGCTCGTAGGGGAAATGAGCTGTCCCAGTGCCCCCACCCCTCCGGGCACCCAGAGCACCCACCAGCACCAGGTGCTTCCTGTTTGGGCTCAGGCTGACATTTTTGCTGGATGAGACATTTCTGGCGGCTGATGCAGAGTGTGTGACGTCACTGGGGGGTGAACTCTGCTCAAACTGCTAGTCAGCAAAACCAGCCCTCCTGCCTGCATGGGGAGAGGGATGTGTGTGCCTGCAGTGCTCCCCCGACACCACTCGTGAGCATCTGTGGTGAGCCCAGCTGGGCACCGTGGACTTACCCACCATGCCACCTGGGCGGGCATCGAGAAGAGGGTGGAGATGATGGACAATGAGCCGGGAGCTGATCCCCACTGACTGTTTGCCCCTGGGGAAGGTGTGTGCACAGGGTCTCCCTGTAATGCAGAGAGGGATCAAGCAAGCAGGAGCTGTCTGTCAGCACTTCTGAGCCAGGAGCCAGTTGGGAGCAGCCACCTTGCAGCGGTGGGCACCACTCATTATAAACAGTAGTGGGTGTATGGGGTCTCCCTGCTGTGAGCCTTTGGCTGGTTCTGAAAGGGTGGGGAAGTGAAGCCCCCCCTTTGCAGAGGGGCAGCTGTGGTATGGAGCAGGGAGGTGGCAGAGCAGCACTGAAGGGTCCCAGACTCTCCCACCCCAATCAGTTTCCAGTTGGGTCTGGCACTGCTTTTCATCTCTGCTTTCATTTTGTTTAGCATGCTGCAGGGATAAATAATTTCTTCCCTTAAAAACTGTGATTTTGGGGAATACAGACTTGGGAAGAGCTGGGAAGTTAAAGATGAAAGTGAGTTGGGGGTTTCTGTCTGTATTTGCCAGATAGAACAGTTTTGGTTTTCATGTCTCTGCATGGTTTGGAAGTTAAATTAATCCTACCAGCTGAGCTAAAGCCCAGCACTGTGCAGGGTCCATCCCACCTCGCTGGAGGGGGTAGCTGGGAAGCATTGGCCACCATGGCTGCCTGTGGCCTTGGGGTGAGACCTGTCCCTGCAGCCGTGCTGTGACTCTCGGCAGCCTCGTGAGACCAGTGGGGCAGCTGCGTCCACCTCCCCGTGCTGCTCCCACTGTTTCTGTTTTTGGAGTGGCTTGTTTCAGCACACGTTATTCCCCCTTGACGTTATTTCAAGCTGTGACACTTCCAGGAGTCACTGCCATAGGTGCGAGACCTCTATCTGGCTCAGCAAAGCCAGCGTGGGATTGCATCAGGCTGTTGCTGCCAAGGTGGCACCCACTGGGGCCGTGGAGCTGTTTTGCTGCCTGAGCTCATTTATTTTTTGTTCCCTCGTGCTCCCCTGTGCTTTGCACACACGGCTCACCGGCTGCCCTGGAGCAGCTGGGAGCCTGCGGCTATTGAGTGCTTTGCCTCCTAGATGCCTCCTTCCCTGGGGAGTGTGGGGGGCTGGCAGGGTGGTGCTGAGCCCCTTGCCTTCCTCCCCAGGTTGGACTCACCAGCATCCCCTGGGTGAGGCGCTGTCTTCTGGGCAGCCTGCAGCTGGGCTGGCTGGAGAGATGCTGCTTTGAGCTGGCTGCAGCTAGAAGCAGCAGCAGAATTCTGTAACGTTGCAGAGGCATGTTCTGGTGTCACAGCAGGGAAGGGGGTTTTTCTGTCCACTTGTGAAGGGAAGGGGATGGAGGCTGTAAGGGATATGGGAGGGCTAAGAGAGTAACCTGACAATTCACAGCCCAGTGGGCATTAACTCTGAAGCATACTGACTGCAGTGATGGCATTAAAGCCCATCTCATTTCCAGTCATTTCAGCCAAATGTGTGCTGCTGTTGCAGTGCCAGGTTGTAGGTCCTAGAGCTGAATCCTCTCCCTACTGCTCTGCAACCAGATTCCTCTGTGCTCTCCTTTTCTGTCTTCAGGGCTTTGGGCAGAGCAGCCATGAGATGCTGTTTTGGGGTTGCCTGAGCATAAGGATTTACTCAAGTGTGTATTTCTCAGCGCGTTGCCCAGCCTGCCAGCCAAGGTGGGAAGGTTGTGGCAGTGCTGGGGGAGGCTGCGTGGTGCTCCCCTCTGATGGCCTGCCCCTTGTTCCCCTCACAGGACTGCCCCCAGATCCTGCCCTCCACCCAGATCTACATCCCCGTGGGTGTGGTGAAACCCATCACCCTGACGGCCAAGAACCTGCCCCAGCCGCAGTCCGGACAGCGTAACTACGAGTGCATCTTCCACATCCCCGGCAGCACCACGCGCGTCACCGCCCTGCGCTTCAACAGTACCAGCATCCAGTGCCAGAACACCTCGGTGAGTGCTCGGCTCGGGCTTCCTTTGCGGCTGCTCGGTCCTTGTCCTGCGATGGGACTTTCCCAGCTTGGTACACGGTTGGGTTTGCTCTCCTATGGGCAGGCAACGGAGGTTTCTGGTGCTCATGGGGTGTGTGGTGGGCTCCCCCCTGCTCCCCCAAGTGCATGGGGAGGCTGCTGCTCAGGGTTGTTATGGGATAGGATCAATGCCAGAGCCGCCCCAGGGGAGCTTGCCAGGCTTTAGGAACACTTCCAAGGAAACTGGCATTGGAAAGACTAAGAAAGTTGCCTGGGTCGGAGCCAGCTGGCCAGGACATGCCAGAGCATTCCTCCTCCTCCCCTCTGCCTGGCCTTGCTTCCCCCTGACACCAAGGCATCCCAATTTACAAGCAGGATTGAGCTAACACCTTTCTCGTGTCCCTACTGTGTGCGCTCCCCGGTGTGCGCTCCCCTGTGCGCAGCCGTGCCTGCCAGCCCCTTGAGCACTTTGCCTCCTTGCCTGTCCCTGGCTCTGACTGGCAGCTATCTCTTTCCCTGTCTGCTTGCCCTCCATCCGGCTGTGCTGGTGCATCACTCTGCTCCCTGCCTGTCTGTCTTTCTTCCCTGCAGCTCTGTGCTGTTACTTAAGCTCTCTCCCGCAGGCAGCTCTGCCTGCTCTGCCCTCTCCGGTTGCCTTGTCCTGAAGCAGGAGGATTTTTTGCGGCCCCTTGGTGAGCTCTGTGTGTGTTTCTTGCTGTGCTGCAACCTCATGCAGCGAGCACCAAGCCCTTGAGCAAACCCACTCAGAGTGTTAATAGTCCCGTGTCCACCCCCCAGGGGTCCGGCACTGCTTGGCTCCTCAGCTGCCCTGCTGAGCTCTGCACCGACCTACTCTCTCATCTGCACAGAGTCGGCCCCTCCCTTCTCCCTCCCATTTAATCCTTTTAAAATTTGTTTTCCATCACTCATACTGTGAAAGCTCATTTGCAGCCTAACACCAGCGCTGATCCCCACTCCCTTGTCCTTTGGTGGCACGAGTGACATTTAGAAGCCATTGAAGATGAGCCCTGGCTTGCTCCCTTCCCTCCTCCTGTGCTCTGGGAACTGCCGAGCCTTTGGGTAGAGGGAACACCTCAAGCTGCTGCTTCCTGCCCTGGGCATCAGTGCCAGGGATGCTGCTCTGCTTGGGCTCTTTCTTGGCAATACTTAGTTTGAGAGGAGCAGAAACAGTCCTAGTCCTGAGCTGGAAGTGGTGTCAGTGGGTCTGCGTGCGGCCTGGGGGTGGCTGCAGGCAGCTGCACAGAGTGCAGGCTCCAGGGACCAGCATGACCTGAGTGGTATCTGCAGGGCTCTGCTGCGAGAAGCCATTAGCGAGGCAGCTTAAGCAAAGGTTTGTCGTCTTGCTGCTGTGTTCAGGGAAGAGGAGAAGCCAGGTGGAGCATGGCCCAGCTAAGCTGGCTTGGCTGATGGTCCTTGGTGTTGATCATGACCTTCACCAGGGCCTTGCCATGCAGATCTGCTCCGGGACACAGCCTTGCTGGTCAGCTGCACGGCTCAGTGCTTAGAGCGGAACATGAAGTGTGTGCAAAGAGATGACACGGTTGTGGGGGTCCCTTCACTGGGGTCTCATTGCTGCTGGTAGCTAAGCTTGGCTGCTCTGTTTGTATTGCACTCATGTGCAAAGTTTCTTGGAGGTCAGCTGAGCCGCTCTTATCCTGGCAGAAGGCTGGTTATGCCAGGTACATGCTTGGTCATCCAAGGGCTGTTCCGCAAGGTGTCCATGCCTCACCTCAGAGTTGAGGTGCCTGTGGTCAGAAATATGTTGCCATTACCATGTCGCAAACTCTGGAAGAAACATGGCCTCTTTGACCCAAAGAGAGAGCCCAGCTGGGTGCAGAGCTGCATTAGCGCCCAGGGCATGGGAAGTCCATGAGAGAAGTGGATGTTTGCTCACAGACCTTCATCCCTTGCAGGGATTTGCTAGTTCTCAGCTTTGTGGGGACATCTTGGGAGCCCCTGCCTGGCTGGAACCCCGGCCTGGCCAGAGCCCCTTAGCCAGCCCAGCCTATTGCCAGGTCTCCCTTGCCTGCAGCTGGCAGAGTGGGCAGCTCCCTGTTGCCCGATTCTTTAGCATGCATTTTGGTTTAGTTCATTCTGGGATGGTGTGTACTGCAAGATGCTCCCTGTAGAGAAGTGTCATGGCTGCATGGTGCCAGCAGCAGCGGCCTGATAGCTCCTGCAGGATGCTGGTGCAGAGGTGCCTGTGCCGGAGCAGACCTTTACCTAACAGAAGTGGGGCTCAGAGAGGGACTCTGAATCATTTGGACTTATTTCTCCCCAGTAAGTTTCAATTTGCAAGGCAGGAGGGAGAGGCAGAATCAAGACCTGCTGCCTGTGGTTCCCAAGGGTGCTGTGGCTTTACCACTGGTGTCATGAGCTGCATGGCCTCTGCAGCCCTCCTCCAAAGGATAGAACAGCGTAAGGTGTTCAGTCTGCCCTGTGGTCCCTGTGCAGACCTGAGATGACAGACAACTCCTGGGCTGACAGCAATAGATTTTTGACCTGAAAATTCCCAAAGATGCTCTGAAAACAAAGCAAATTGTCCGGAGAGCATGTGGGCAGTGTTGCAGACTGTGTGGGAGCAGGCAGCAGCAGCTCCATGGGGCCGTGGTCTCAGGCAGGAGACATGGCTTTCAGGCACAGGGTGGCTTCACAGATGGAGGAAGAGAGTTTTGGCTTGAAAGAAGCTGTCTTGCTTTCAGGGTCTGCTCGCCTGCTTTTAACGTTTGAGGGCATTTAGCCAGGCTGCTTTATGGTGTGGGGGATTCAGATTCACACTTCTGTGATGCTTGTCTCCTCCCTTGTCTTTTTTTGCAGTCCATCTGGCTGGTTGATAGCACTTAAGTCTACTGTGCAGTCACCCACCCGTGACCCGCCAGGTTCTTTCATTGCAATTCATCCTTTGGGTTAGTGTTTGTGGTCTTGCCTGGTGTGGAGGACACCTGTGAGTGGGGAAATAGGGGAAGGATGACATCCTCCTTGCCAGTAAGTGAGGAATGGATGTCCTCTCCTTGGAATGGTGTATATACTTTGTTTCCCGGAGTTCAGTGGGGTCTAAACAAGATGTTAATTATTCTGTGGAATTAGGGATGCTTCCTGAATCTCCGGTGAATGGACGGGATAAGAAGTCAAGCCCAGTGAAAAGTCTGTCTTTTGTTTAGTTTTAGTCCTTGTCAAACTCCAGTGACTTGTTAGCACTTTGAAGAAAGGACATCTTGGTTAAATATTCATCAGTCCATTCATTGAAGTTTGACTATAAACATAATTTGAGACACCCAACAGATTTCCAGCAAACTCAAGCAAGACCAGGCATGGTGTTCCCCGTGCATGCCAGGGCAGACAAGAAGCAGGAGAAACCCTTTTTCTGCCTCCTTGCTTCCATCTCTTTCTGCTATTCAAAAGGAAAGCAACCTGAAAGGTTTTCCAAGTGCTTTGCAAAGTAACAAAAAACCTGATTAAGAAAAAATTCTTTGCCAGTAAGCTATTTTTTTTATTCATAGAATATCCTGAGTTGGAAGGGACCCATAAGGATCATCGAGTCCAACTCCTGGCTCCACACAGGGCCAGCCAAGTCAGAGCATGGGACTGAGCGCATCGTCCAGGCACTTCTTGAACTCAGCCAAGTTCAGTGCTGTGATCCCTTCCTTGGAGAGCCTGAGCCAGTGCCCTACCACCCTCTCAGTACAGAACCGCTTCCTAACATCCAACCTAAACCTTCCCTGTCACAGCTGCATGCTGTTCCCTCAGGTTCTATCCCTGGTCCCCAAAGAGAGGCGATCTGCACCTGCCCCTTGGCTCCCCCTCATCGGGAAGCCACAGGCCACAATGAGGTCTCCCCTCAGTCGCCTTTTCTCCAGGCTGAATAAACCCAGGGACTTCAGCCTCTCCTCATAACACATCCCCTACAGACCCTTCACCATCCTTGTTACCCTGGTTGTTAAATGGTAACTTTAAATCATCTGGAGGCAGACATTTCCAGGCTTGCTTCTTGCAGCAGAAGATGGAGTAGTCACCTGTGTGCAGGTAACGCCCGAGTTTCATTTTCCAAGCATCCCTGCCTTTGCTCATTCTTTCCCATCTGCCATCCCTCAACGGAGCTCAGTTCTGATTGCTGCAAAAGATAAACATATTTGCTGTTGGAAGGTACCACAGTCCCAAATCCACACTACTGCTTGTAACACTGGCCACCATCCGATTTAGACCTGGCCTTGGCAGAAGGGCTACAGATGTTTCTTGCTGCCAGGGGTTTTGTTTTTTCCTCTCAAGGCTGAAATAGCCCCAGAGCTGATCTTTCCCTTTAAATGTAAAAATAGGAAGAACCCCTGATCTCCTTTCCACAAGCATTTGAGTTTGTTATCTCAGCACTTTAAATTAAGCCTCATGCATCAGTTATTCCCCTTCCCTTTTAACCAAAGCCCTGCTTGGTGAGGAGCAGCTGGGTCACCTCACTTGGCTCCCTTTTGGCTCCTTCCTCACTGATTCCCCTGATATGGGCAGCCCACCCTACCTGCCCGTTTTGGCTGCAGCTCTGGAGGTCGCTCCCCTCTGGCCTGGGATCACAGAATCAAAGAGTTGTAGGGGTTGGAAGGGACCCCGAGAGATCATCGGGTCCAACCCCCCTGCCAAAGCAGCTCCCTAGCTCATATTGCACAGATAGGCGTCCAGACGGGTCTTGAATCTCTCCAGAGAAGGAGACTCCACCACCTCCCTGGGCAGCCTGTCCCAGGGCTCCCTCATGGTGAAAAAGTTCCTCCGCATGTTGGTGTGGAACTTCCTATGCTCCAATTTGCAGCCATTGCCCCTTGTCCTGTCTCCACAGACCACTGAAAAAGGGGCTGGCCATTTACCCCTGCATCCCATGCTTAAGATATTTATAAAGATTAATTAGGCCTCCCCTTAGTCCTCTTTTCTCTAGGCTGAACAGTCCCAGCTCTCTCAGCCTGTCCTCATAGGATAGATGTTCCAGGCCCTTCATCATCTTCGTATCCCTTCTCTGGACTCTCTCCAGGAGATCCCAGTCTCTTTTATACCAGGGAGCCCAGAACTGGACACAATACTCCAGGTGGGGCCTGACCAGGGCAGAGTAGAGGGGGAGGATCACCTCCTTTGACCTGCTGGCCACACTCTTCCTGATGCATCCCAGGATCCCATTGGCTCTCTTAGCCACCAGTGCACACTGCTGGCTCATAGCCAACCTGTCATCAACCAGGACCCTCAGGTCCTTCTCCACAGAGCTCTTCTCCAGCAGGTCATCCCCCATCCTGTACTGATACAAACGGTAATTCCTTCCCAGGTGCAAGACTTTACACTTGCTTTTGTTGAATTTCATCTGGTTTCTCCCTGCCCAGCTCTCCAGCCTGTCCAGGTCTCGCTGGATGGCACCCAGGAATGGCTTATTCTTGGCAAAGTGATGTGGGTGCAGAGAGAGTCAGGCTGGCAGGGTGGGCATGCAAGTGATACCCAGCATGGATGCTGAAGCTGGGTTGCCCAGTCCTGGGCGTGCATGCTGGGAAGGCAGGCAAGACCTGGTGGAATTATGTTTTCTGGGTACTTTTTTATTGTGGTGGAGCCTGGGTGTTGCTCTGACATGTTCCCAGGATCTCGGGTTCTCACTCTCACACCCTGCCAAATTTTGGGCAGGAGGAATCCAGGCAAAGAAGCTTGTGTGTGATGGGGGAGGAAAGGAGGAGATTTATGTGAAAAGAGCAAAAGGAGATCCAGAATCAGAGGCCAAGCGTTACCGTCAAGTTATGCTGTAGTGTGGATGACGGTATTTTACTAGGCCTGGGGTGTATTTATAGAGGAACATAAATCATACACACATGCCCTGTTCTGTGCGCCGCACACCTCCAGTATATGTATCTCTAATTAACCAGCCATGGAGAGGGAAACAGGATTGGAGCCCACAGCCCCAGTACTGTTCGCCAACAAAGCCGTGCGCTCTGTCCTAGCAGTGCCTACATTTATCTTTCCTGCAGCAGTGTTTAAAGTGAAAAGGGAGTATCAGGAGAGTTTGATAGGATCCAATTAAATTCCAGCAGATAAAATAATGATGAATTGCAGTTGAGCCCTGGCGAGACGCGATGTACATTACTGCCGTCCCCGTAGTGCGGGGAAGGAGTTGAGGTCATCAACTACAGAAAAATAGGACACAGCTGCAGCCCAAGCGCTCCTCCAGAAATGCAGCCCAGGGGGATGGTGCATGTGAGAGGGAGGGGAGTTGCAAGGGAAATTTGGATGTGTGGGTTTGCTCGCTGGAGGAGCAGCCCCTCCGCCCCCTTCCTTGGGGAGCAGGGTCCCTCCCCCCCCTCTTCATGTGCTGGGTTGTGCAGGATGTGGCTGGAGTGGAATGGATGCCCCGTGTGATGGCCGTGGGCTCCCCTGCTGCATCTGGGCTGGGAAGGGCTATAATGCCTTGGCCAATTGGCATGGTGCTTGCGGGGGCATTACCAAGTGCATGGCAGTGTGATGTGCTCGCATATTTGGGATGTCTCCTTGCTGGGTGCAGCTCTGTCACCTGTGAGTTGCAGCTCCTGGGGGCACCTTCTCGGAGTGCTGAACCCCTCAGCCCAAGGGCACCTGGGTGGCTTCTGGCACTCATCGCTGCCAGTGGGCAGTTGCACAGCCGCTTGCCAGTGTCACATGCAAAACCTCTGGGGGAGGCGGCACCTGCAGCCCTTGCAGTGTGCTGGGACAGTGGGCATCCTCCCTGTTGGGATGGGGCGGGCGTGAGAATTGGAGCTGTGAGAGGCACATGAGGTTGTCAGCTGTTACTTGGGAAGATGCCTGAGATAAGTTTTGGGAGAAGAGCCTTGAGAAAGGCTTGGCGAGGAGTTCCCTTGTCTGAACCGCGTCTCTGCAGAAGGAGTCCTTGCTGCTATTAGGTGTATCCAGGTTGTTGGGGCTGGCACATCCTCAGTCAGCCCTTCCACGTTCACCTTGTAGGCTCTTCTAGAGGGAGACGGTAAGGCTGGCTGGGTTAGGTAAGAAGCCAAGAAGCTCACATCCTTATTGCTGACTCACTCCATGACATTTTTTTCTCCCATCCCCTTCTGTGGGCTGTGCTGTTCGAGCACTCTTTCTCCTCAGGATGCTGTTGGTTTGCTCTTGGGGCTGTGCCTGGCATTTTTTGCTCCCAGAGGAAATGTCCCTCTCCCATAACTTGTCCTTATAGTGGCTGCTGCACCACATCATCCTTCAGCACGGCTGGGGGTCCTGCGCACCTTTGTGGAACAAAAGGGGGTCCACTAGGGAGGTTGCCTGGGTAGGTGCATCCCCCCACTCACACCAGCCCTGGCCTCCTCTCTCCTCCCATGGCTCATCCCGGATTGTTGCCAGCCACAGCGATTGATTAACCAGGAAGTTAATAACAGTTAAGTGTTTAATGGATGTTTAGCACTGTGTTAGCTGGAAGCAGGGAGGAGCCAGTGTGATGAGACCTGCTGGCTGTGTGTGGGCTCTTGTCTGGATCCTGTGGATGGAGAGACTTTTAAGCACCTCCCTGGGCTTTTCTGCACTGGTTGTGGGGCTTTCCGGGCTGGAAGATGGCTGTTGCTTGGCTCAGCTGCTGCAGCCAGGCTGCTGTCACCTCCTGGTTGTGGCTGTGCCCATGAGTGGAGAGGGCACCTTCTTGCCTGGACTATGGTGAAAGCAGCTGCAGGGAGGCTTTTTGAAAATGTCCTTCAGAGTGAAGAGGTGCACTGGAAATTAGAGAGGGATCCAGTGTGCCTCAGCATCCCAGGAGGCCGAGCCCTGAGGCCCTGCAGCCACAGCTCCTGCCTGTCCGCTCCACCATCCTCCAGGGACTAGTGACCATCCGAGGGGCCAGCCTGCTGCCTGACTCTGCAGGTCAGGTGAGACAGTGCTGGCAGGAAAGTAGATCCCAAGGTACCTGTGTTCCCTCGCTGATCCCAGGCTGGGGGCCATGACTCCTGCTCCTGCCTGCTGCTTCCCTCCGCACAGTCCTGGCTGCTCCCACTGTCCATTCCAGCTCCACACTGAGCCAAATCCAGCCTCCTTTGTACAGTTGCTTGGAGAAGGAGCCCTATCCTTTCTCAGGGGGACACAGTTTCTTGTGCGCGTGTTTTCTCAGGGCTGGTGCATGAAGAGTTAATGCTCTCACTCCCTCTCCCCCTCTTCTTCCTCCGACCCACCTCCCAGAAGAACTAATTTCCAAAAGCAGCCGGGGCAGAGAGATGCAAATAAGTGTTTTGGACAGCTGCAGGCTGGATGCCTTCCCGAGATGCCAGGGCCCCAAATGAGACATGTCAGAGTACAAATTGAAAATGCCAATTTCACTTACGCTGCCACGTGGCTCGTCACAGCTAAATTCTGCTCCAGCGCCACTGCTGCCCTGCCCAGCACATGCTCCCTCCTGCTGCCAGGGGATGGTCTCTGCTCACTGCATGGGTCTAGCCAGCTCCTCATTGTGGTCCTGTTGAACAGGGGAAGGTGAACGGATCTGGACTCGCAGCCTGGTTCTGGCTCCGTCTTCCCAGGCCTGGTGATGGGGTTGTTGTTCAGAGACCTTGGTTGTGGATGGTGTGTGGTGATGTGGCTGAAGGTCAGATGCTGTGAAGAGGTACTGTGCCTGAGAGGCAGTGGGGCTCTTTCAGGAGTGGAGAGGGTGGTAGAGGTGTTGGGCTCTCAAGAAAGGGTTGAGTTTGCAGTTGGATGTCTTATGCTTTACAACAGCTGCATATAGCTGATGCTGTGTTTTGCTGGGGTGGCCTTGGGGTGTAGGACCACTAGCCAAAAGCTGTGGAGGTGTAAGCCAAGACCAGGCTCTTAGCTTCTCCTTGGCACTTTGTGGGGTTGAGGGGGGATGTGCTCCTGTAGCCATGTCTCACATTGGGCATGTGCCCCATTTTGGGGTGGGGTGGTGATGCTGTCTGGTTGGGGCATACTCACCATGGGAGGGACCAGCTTTGACAGTGAGATGAGAAGGACCCAAGTGTCTCTTGCTTCCTGCAGCCACCTGGGAATGCTGGCTTCTCCCATGGGTCACCTCCCTGCCTCCTGTGGAGTGGGTTGAGCAGAGCAGGCCCACCAGAATGGTTCCCGGCACTGGCAGGGACAAAATGTACTCTGTGGGGCATCATCTGGGGTAGTGCTGAAGGTGATGGTGAGGCTAATTCCTCCAGGTATGGCACCAGGGCTGTGAAAGGTGATGCTTGGGCTGGCCGGACGTGGTGGCAGGGCAGTGGCCAGCCCGTAGCCGGGTGAGCCACTGCTGGCGTGTCCGTCGCTCCCTAACAAACTCCAGCAACCCATGAATCATTCATTTAATCTTTCCTGACACGCCTGTCATTTTCTCAGGCGAGGAGCGGGGAATCTCTTGCCGAAGGAGGTCATTAGCTGTCAGGGACTGTTCTGACTGCCTTCCTGCCTCTGTATCGATTAAACCTCTCCGCCTGTGTGCAGGGGCTGCGTGGGGAATATTGATGGGGCTGCCGGGCCTTGGGTTTCAAGGCAGGGGAGAGGGGCTTGGGTCTGGAGGAAGTGCAGGCTGGGCTGAAAGGATGAATGGAGGTGGGTACTGCCCGACAGCAGCAGTGCTAGGGCCTGGATTTGGGTGTGCAGTGTGTTCTCTGGAGCTGGGGGGTGAGATGCCTTGGTGTCACATCCCTGCTTGGGGGATTGGGGTGGTGATGCTCGTCCTGAAGCAGGGTACAGCTGATGCCCAAACACAGTGTGGAGCTGGGAGTGGGGGGGCTGGGAGTGTGATGCAGAGGCAGCATGGTGCGGGGAGGGGAGTCTGCTCTTATTATGTGCTCGGCTTGTTGTCCTCGAGCTTTGCTCGTGATGAGCATGATCCCAGATACGATTCCAAACATCTGACAGTGTGCTTGGAGTGGGGAGGACATGGGGAAGTGCTCGGGCGCCTGGCAGGGAGCGGTATGTATGTGCCACAGAGACACCATCTGTTTCTTCCTCTCCCAGCTGCTTCAGACCTTTGGATTAATGGGTTTGGGTCTACTTAGAAACTCTCTTTTCTGCTTATTTATCTCTTTTGCCAGTCCAGCCTCCTGGTTCGCATGTACTGTGTCTGGTGCTTTGACCAGTGGCTGTTAGACCTGTTTGTCCCTGGCCGGGGACCCTGGAGCAAGTTCCCATCCCTTTCCTCTGGGTTTGTGGGAGACATCCATGTAATGAGGTTGTATGCTCCTCTGTGCTCCTCACTGGGGTGTTTCACCTCGCCACTTAATGGTCTTTGCCTCCTTCTGTCCCCTCTTGCAGTATTTCTACGAAGGGAATGACATCAGCGACCTACCAGTCAATTTGTCTGTGGTCTGGAATGGGAACTTCGTCATCGACAACCCCCAGAACATCCAGGGTGAGTGAGGGGTGGGACAGGGGTGAGGAAGCAGCATGGTGTACCCTGTGGCCTCTAGCCCACCCTTCTCCACTGCCCCAAACACAGGCTGCATTAGTCAGCTGGGTTTCTAAACAAGAAGCTTTTTGCCTAAAAGCCTTGGGAGAGAACCCAAACCTGTACCTCAGCACTGAGTTCAGGGTGCTGCTGCCTCCTGCCCGTGGGGGTTTGTCCCCCCAGGAGCTGGTGGCATGCATGCAGCAGTGGGGGCAAGAGCTGGTGCCCTTCTTCCCAAAGCCCCATATCCATGGGCTTTGGGAGCCACGCTGACCTCTGTGCTTCTCCTGCCATTGCAGCCCACCTGTACAAGTGCTCGGCCCTGCGGGAGAGCTGCGGTCTGTGCCTCAAGGCCGACCCACGCTTCGAGTGCGGCTGGTGCGTGTCGGAGAGGCGCTGCTCGCTGCGGCAGCACTGCCTGGCCTACGAGAGCAGCTGGATGCATGCCAGCAGCGGCAACAGCCGCTGCACCGACCCCAAGATCACCAAGGTACGTGGGGACAGGCAGGCGGTGGTGCCCTGTGCTGGGAGGTTAGGATGGGAGATGCGGGGCTTCAGGTGGCCCCTCAGTAGCCGCGCCTACTCGGTATTAAGGACCGGGCACCTCTTGTTGCCACTTCCATTTCCAAGGCTGAAACTCTCTCCCCACCACCCCCGTGCACTGGGCTTTCTGACCTGACTCCCGAGACTCCCACCGCTCCCCCTGTGCATGCCCAGAGGATCCTGGGAAGGCCGTGGCTCTGGGTTGCTCCTCCTCTTGTTGCCATGTGTGCTGGTAGTTCTGGTAGTTCATCATCCCCCTTCCCTGGCAGCTTTTATGACCTTCGTTTAATAAGATTGTTCATATTAATGTTCACATGCCTGTCGGGCCGGGCTCCAAGCGCGCGAGGAGGGACTGGTGGGTATTTCTGCTGGATACCTTCTGTTTACCCGCGGCTGGCTGAGCCTCGGCGGTGTTAATTACCAGAGTCTTAGCGCGGGACCTGATCTGTTTGGGTTTCGGTGTCTTATCTGATGGAAGCTGGAAATGAGAGTCCTGCCTTCCTCAGCGCTGCCTGTCTCTCACAGGGTACCACTGCTGTGGTGTGCAGGGACAAGGAGGTGTCCCTTTCCCTGGCTGCTTCCCTCCCTGCAGAGTTGCCTGGTGGTGTGCTGTCAGGAGAAGGCATCCATTCCCTGGGGGAACAGGATTGAGCCCCAGAGCCTGTATCCCTGTGAGGATGTGTGCTGCTCCAGGGCTTCTCCATCCCCCTGTGGCTTCCCATGATGTTTGAACTGAACCTTGGGAAGCTGGACTCCTGGGGATGGTGAGAGCAGAGGTCATGGCGGCTGCGTCATGCCAGGAGTGGCCCAGGGTAGCTTTGCTGTATGTTGGGCACTGCCTTGTGCTCATGCAGACAGGGCAGACCCACATGCACCCTGCTCCCAGCAGTGTCCCAGCAATTCATGGTGTCCAGGCTTGGTAGCAACTCTCCCGCCCCAAGACATTGTAAGATTTTGCAGTAATTGCAGGTGCAGTAACAGTGGAGCTGTTAGCAGGTGGGGATTGACCTTGGTGCTGCTCCACGTTTGTGTCCTGGGAGCTGGTGGTCAGGTGTAGCTGTGGGTGTGATGCTTGTCCAGCAGCCTGTCTGTTGCTTGCTGCTTCCCACAACCTCTGTTCCTGCACCTCGCACTGTGGCCAGGCATTCCAAATGGTCCTGAGAGCACCCTGGGGTGGTGAGGGAAAAGGAGTCTTGTACAGTGATTCTGGGAGGACCAAGAGCCCCCTTCCAAACCAGCCAACCAGGTGCCAGCATACTCATGGGTGGTAGGGCTGGTCTGGGAGATGACCATGGGTGAAGAATCACTCATCACCGCTCAGTGGTAAGGACAAGCTCCCTCCAGACCTCTGCGGGATCCTGCCTGGTGCTGGTTTTGACCCACAGAGCAACATTTTTTCCCCTGGGAAGGGTAAAGCCCTCGGCCTTGGCACATTCTGGCCCTGCTGTGGCCCCTGGAGCTCGGAGCGAGCCCTCTGCTTGTGCCCACTGTAGCTGCTTGCTTGTTGGTGTAAAAGGACCCTGTGAAACCAATTAGCAGAAGAGCGCCAGCGTTTGTTGGGGCCGGGGGTTTGGAGGGAGGGAAAGGGGAGGTTCGGGGCAGCCCCTCAGTCTTCTCACCAGCTCCTTCCTCCCATGTGCCTTGTTTAGCCATGACCTCCTGTGCTGGGCAGCCAACAATGGCATTTCATTCCGGTGCTCGTTTCTCCCCAAACACGTGGCCCTTGTCAGCTTTGCCACAGAGGAAGAGGAACCTAATGCACCCGAGCAGCTTTTAATACTCATTTAGAAACACCAAATAAACTGCTGCTTCTCGACAGCCTCCTTGGTGGAGCTTGATTTAGGGGGAAGACCCAACTTGATGCTGACTGCAGCTGCTGTAATGAGCTCCAATCCTGGACGTGGGCAGGGGCTGAGCTGGGTTTAGGTAAAACAGCGATTCCTTGCAGCCTGGGGGGGGTTTGCTGTATGAATTGTGAGCTGTGTCTGTCTCAGCTCGGGTCCTGGGTGCTGGTCCCAGCTCTGTTGCTGCCCACAGTCTCGTCCTGCAGGCTGCCTGATCTCTCTCAGTGATAGAGCATGCTGAAGGTGACTAGCCCAGTGCAAAGTTTGAGGGTGGTAGTTTGCCCCAGAGAGACGATGACCCTGCAGATATGGTCCCCAGCTCCGTGTGGTCCAGGGCTAGGGATGTGGTCAGTGTTTCCCACTGCCTGCTTGTCAGCCTTCCCCTGCTGCAGGGGGAGCATCCAGGACTAGCTCTGTGTGAGGAGGAGGAGGACAAGGAGGAGGAGGTTTCAGCTGGCTCAAGCCCCAGGGTTGCAGCCTCCCAGATTTGCCAGGAATGCAAAGAGCTCTCACATGTTTGGTTGTGGCGGGAGCATGGCCATAGTGTGAGCCTTTCCAGGCTTAGTGCTGGCAGAGATCCTTCCCAGTGCTGGAGGGGATCTGTCAGCACCGTGGGAGCATGAGCAGAGTGTGTCATCTGCCACAGAACGGTCTCTTTTCCTGGGTCAGAACACACCTTTCACCCTCACTGACCCAGCCTGCATGACTCTCCTTTGCTGCCTGCCTTTTCCCCTGCTCTGTTGTGGTGCCACCAATGACCCACCCCATCCCCGATCCCAGCCAGGGCACACAGCCTCACCATCCATCCCAGTCAGGGCCCAGCATCCACCAGCAGTGCTGGGGCCAGTGAGTGCTGCTTTAAAGCTGCCTGTGATGGCCTGTCTGAAGGCAGGAGTGGGCCTGTGCCTCTGTGTTCATCTCTTCGCCTGTGAGTCCATACCTGTCAGCTTTATTGGGTATCATCCTGGTAGATTAGGTGCAGCACCAGGGGGCCGTCCCTTCCCTTCCCAGTCAGCCTTGGCACAGGGTTTACTGGTGGATGGAGAGAAACCCTTCTCCTTCCTGCCTGTCATGTGTGGAGATGCTTTCTCCTTTGAAGACATCTTGGACATGGGGAACTTATCCCTGGGTATGTGGAACCTGGTCGAAAGCCAGGCAGATCCATGTGCTTTCTCACTGGCTCCGTTGGAGCTGACTCAGCTCCATCTCCTTTTCATCCATTGTCACCTGTGAGGACACTTTGTCTGCATTGGGGTGTCCAAACCCTAACCCTCTGCTTGGACACATCTGGCATCTCCTGGCTTGTTCCTGAGGGGATCTGTGGATGTGACTATCATTCAAGAGCTCTTTCCCACTCTGTGTGCTCCTTAGATGTGCTGGCATTTATCATCACCCATCTACTCCTTGCTGCTCTTGAGGGGGCAACGCATATCCCACAGCTGCCCAGGCTGCAGCTTGCCCAAGCAAGGTGTCCCCATGTCTCTGCTCCCGTGGCTGATGTGCTGTGCTCTCTCCTAGCTGTTCCCTGAGACTGGCCCCAGACAAGGAGGGACCCGTCTGACCATCACTGGCGAGAACTTGGGCTTGAAGTTTGATGATGTTCGCTGGGGCGTTCGAGTCGGCAAAGTGGCGTGCGTCCCCATTGAGAGCGAGTACATCAGTGCTGAGCAGTAAGTGCCTGGCAAGGGGAGTGTGTGCTCCAGATCACCTCGGTACCCTGGGGACAGGGCTGCTGGTGTTCAGTGCTGCTTGTGGCTGCAGAAGATTTGGAGCTGCCCGGGTTGATCTGGGAGAGGAGTACCTGCTGGTTGTTGTTGCTCTGGGAGGAGCCCAAAGGCTTTGGGGAAGCTTCCCCCAGGGCTGGCAGTGCCAACAGGTACTGCCATGGTGTCTTATGAAGCTGCTGGCACCTTGGGCCTTTGCTTGGTGTCAGATCTGTCACTTCCTGAAGCCAGTTCACCTCCACCATGGTGCAGGGAGCACCTTGGTGCCAGGACACTGAGGGCTCCTTCCCTGTATCTCTTAGGATCGTGTGTGAAATCGGAGATGCCAGCTCAAGCAAAGTCCATGAGGCACGGGTAGAAGTGTGCATCCGAGACTGCTCGCCCAACTACCGGGCCTCATCCCCCAAGAGCTTCACCTTCGTGGTAAGCCCCGTGCTGGGGAATGGGTCTGGCACCATGGGAGGAAGGTGATGCCAGGCAGTTCTGGGTGCTTTTCTGAGCAAGTTGGAAAAGCAGCCATCATTTCCCCAGGAGGCAGGTGGGAATGCAGCGGGCAGGTTGCATAGTGCTGGCTGAGTTTTTCCATGGCTGCCACTGCTCTGCCTTCCTGATGTCCTGCTGGCACTGCCAGCCCTTAGCATTGTGCCCTGCTGCTGTCCCTCCTCTGTGGCGCTGTCAGCTGCACGGGGCTACTTGGGGACATGGGTTTTAGTCCCCAGCCCATCTGACACCAGGGATGGTCTTTTCCTTTGACAGACACCCACTTTCTCCCGTGTGGTCCCAGCCCGGGGTCCGCTCTCTGGTGGCACCTGGATCGCCATTGAAGGCAGCCACCTCAATGCTGGCAGCAACGTCTCTGTGACCATTGGGGGACGACCCTGCACTTTTTCATGGTAAGGGGCACAGAGGGTAGTAGAGGATGGCAATCTGGAGTCAGCAGGACCCCCATATAGAGCAGTGGCCGGGAGCCCATGCTGGGGAGCCAGAAGGGACCCCAGGAGCCAAACCCAGAGGCATCTACCCGCCAAAACCTCTGTGTCTCAGAGGCTGCAGGAAGAGCCCAAAGAACAGGGATTTTTCTCTAAAAGCACAAAGCCCTGAGGCATGAAGTGGATAATTTTTAGATTAGGGATGATAATGGAGCGGCTCTTTAAATATTTTCCTGCGGTAATTACTGGTTATCAGCCCTAATCGCTGCTGTTTGCAGCAGCCGCGCAATGGGAACGCTCAGGAGCTGCTCAGCCTTTCCTGACTCCCTTTTGTTTCATTTCTTGGGTTTCTTTTTCTTTTCTTTTTTTTTTTCCCTTCCTTTTCTCTCTTCACTCCCTGCTTTGACAGTTTCAGAAGGGGTGAGGGGCTGGGGCAGGGGGCTCAGGGGCAGCATTGGCCGCCCTTGCCTCCCTCCTGCCACCTGGGCACTGACAGGTTGTGCATTTCTGCCCCAGGAGAAGTGCCCGTGAGATCCGGTGCAGGACCCCCCCTGGGCACACCCCCGGTGGCTCTCCCATCCTCATCAACATCAATCGGGCAGAGCTGAGCAATCCAGAGGTGAAGTATAACTACACGGAAGACCCCACCATCCAGAAGATCGATCCTGAGTGGAGCATCAACAGGTGAATCATGGGGTGCCTGCAGGGAGCTTGTGTGTGTGTGTGGGGGGGGTGTTTTCCACACTGATTCCCACCTCGGGATGGGTACATCCCAGTGCTGCTGCGAGAGCTGCTGGGCCATGCTCCAGAGATGTGGCAAGAGGAGTGTGAGCAATGGCTTGGCACCAGGGCCCTGCTAACGCCTGGGCTGCAGTGCTCAGCCTGGCAGGGGACAAGAGCAGACAGTGCTTTGGATCTGCTTAATTTCAGCTTGACATTTGGCGGCAGCAAATAAAATTAAAATATTTCCCATCGGGGGATTTTTCGAAATGTTTACATATTTTTCTAAAAGGTTTGAATTGGCTGGAGAGGAGGTGAAGGAATCCATTAAGAGGGAGCGCCAAGGGAAACCTTCCCCAGGGTGTTGATGAGGAGTGAGATCCCCAGGGGCATGGCCAAGCTCGCCAGGACTGCAGGGCTTTTAACACCAAGCCACAGAGAAAACCTGGCAGGGCTCAGCCTGCCCTGCCACACCACCCACTGACTTGTATGGTGATGAAGGGGGGTGGCAGAGATAACCTCCTCTTCTTCAGGATGCTTTGCTATTGTGGATGCCTGGTCTCCTTTAGCTTGGGAGCTGCCTTCAGATCCCAAACCTGGACACAGGGTGGGATGTTAGTCAGAAGCTTTTACATCTGGGTGAGATGTTTTGGCAGTGGTGTATGCCAGATCCTGCCAGCTGTAGTAACATCTGGGTGGGATAAGAGGTCCCTGGGGCATTGAGGTTCACCCAGGCAGGGGCAGATGGATGCTTTCCTCCCCAAAGTGGGGACCCAGGCCAAGCTGCCTTTTCTAATCATTTGTCTCTGTGTCTCTAGTGGTGGGACGTTGCTGACAGTGACCGGCACCAACCTGGCCACCATCAAAGAGCCCAGGATCCGGGCCAAGTACTGCAGTTCTGAAAGGGAGAATGTAAGTGGTGCTGGCTGGGGCTGGGGGCAGAGCATACAGAGGAGGGATGCTGTCTCTCTGGAAGCTGGAGTAGAAATTGCATCCCTTGTGTATCAGGTGTGGTGGTGTGGAAGGGCTGAGGGCCAAGGTCTGCCACCCAAAGAGAGGCACTGATCTCCCTGGAGAGGCTTCCGCCTGGCGCTGCCAGGGGAGCGTTGAGATCTGACTGTGCAAAACTGATGGCAAGCTGGTTGTCTGCAGGATAGTGACAGAGCCTGACCCCAGCCAGCTCCCACCTGCCACTCCTTGCACGTCCTTTGCAGATGGGAATCTCTCTCTGCCCTGGGGTGGGATGTGGTACCTGTTGAAGTAACAGCACAGGAAAGGAGATCCCAACTCTGAACCCTGCTAGCAGGAGGTCCTTGTGGGGGCCAATCCTGACGTTCCTGTTGGAAACTGGTTCTGACCTTGGTCTGTGCCTCCTGCAGAACTGCACTGTTTACAACGACACCACCATGGTGTGCTACGCACCCTCCATTGACAACCCCGTGCGGAGTCCTCCTGAGGTCGGTGACCGCCCGGATGAGATTGGTTTTGTCATGGATAATGTTCAGGCCCTGCTGATCATCAACACCACCAACTTCGTCTACTACCCAGACCCTGTCTTCGAACCACTCAGCCCCACGGGGATGCTGGAGCTGAAGCCCAGTTCTCCTCTCATCCTCAAGGTAAGGCAGGGTGACCTGGGGTCAGAAGGATGGGGATGTCCTGTGCCCCTCCGTGGAGGTGTCCTTTGTCTCTCCTGGGGCAGCATCCAGCACCACAAGAGCACAAACTTGCGTTATGTTGCTCTTTTTCACATGTTTCCCATTGCACAAGAACTGACAGTCTTGTTCCTTCAAAGGGCAGGAACTTGCTCCCTCCAGCTGCCGGTAACTCCCGCCTGAACTACACGGTGCTGATCGGAGACACCCCCTGCACCCTGACCATCTCTGAGACCCAGCTTCTCTGCGAGTCCCCCAACCTCACTGGCCAGCACAAAGTCACGGTAAATACTGGCACTGGTGCCTTTGCTTCTTGTGTCCCATGTGTTGCAGAGGGTCAGTCTTTATCCCAGCACCAGCTCTGCTGTGTGCTTGTCTTTGGATGAGGACCACATACTCCATGAACATGCAGGAGCATCCTTGGGAGCTGCCTTCCTGCTCCCTAGGTCCTCTTTGTAGGATCAAATGCTTTGTCCCCTCTCCAGCATGCTCAGCTGGGTGCTGCTCTGTGTGCCCTGGTGACAATCTCCCTTCCCCACTGGGTGTCAGGGCACACCCAGTGCCAAGGTGGGGGCTTCCCACCCCTTCCCCCCCTCCCCCGCCTGGTGCTGGCTTGTGCTGTGAGGAAGGCTCTTTGTTTGTGGGGTTGTAACACAGCAGTGCTTGTGCTCCAGGACCATGCCAGGTTGAAAGGGACCCGGCATGGTCCCCCCCCAGGCTCCCCACCCGTGGGGGAACTCACTTCACATCCCATCTGTTCCTGTAATGTTGTCTGAATGAGATATCAAACTCTCTGCCTGCTCCGGCAGCATGTGTCCTGCATCCCATTAAAGTGCACTGTGCTGCTCTGGACGAGATCCTGCCATCCCTGTGTTTGGCTGCATTCTCCTTTCCTGGGCTAGGAGTCATCCTGCAGTTCCAGCACAGCGGGACGATGGGGAGGGCTGGGCTGGGCACCTTCTCCATGACACCAGGTCTGCTTTTTCCCTTATCATGGTGAAGATCAAAGCTGGAGGGTTTGAGTTCTCCCCAGGGACGCTGCAGATCTACTCAGACAGCCTGCTCACCCTGCCCGCCATCATTGGGATTGGCGGCGGGGGTGGTCTGCTCCTCCTCATCATCATCATCGTCCTCATTGCCTACAAGCGCAAGTCCCGGGATGCTGACCGGACCTTGAAACGCCTCCAGCTGCAGATGGACAACCTGGAGTCTCGGGTGGCCCTGGAGTGCAAAGAGGGTGAGAACCCTGTGCCATTAATGGGGGGGTTTTTAGGAGGGTCTTGTACCATCCCACATCTTGGTGTGCTCCAGCCCTTTCCCTTCCCCCTTCCAGAGCGGGAATGGGAATGGGCAAAGCTGCTTTGTCAGAGGAAGTGCACTCATTTTGGGTGGAATTTGAGGATTTTTTTCCAGTTCAGAAATTCCCCCCCATTTCTCCAAATGGGATAAAAGAGAGGAAGAAGGGTAGCAAGGGCTGCCTGTGAGCGGGCAGTTGGTCTCTCATTATGTGACAGACGGATGCAGTGAAATTGGACAGAATTCCTTGTATGATCCTGCTGATAAAACCTAATTGCCCATTATCCTCCTGAGCTGGCTCCCAAGGCCCCGACCCCGCCAACCACAGCCAGCCTTGGTGCTGCGGATGGAGCAAGCACCAAAAACAAGATAATAAAAAGGGGAAAGAAAGAAAGAAAGAAAGAAAAACCCTTTGCTTCCCCAAATCCCCATCCCTAGGCATGCCTGTGGATGGCACTGGTGACAGGGAGAGGGGAGGGAGCTGGTGGAGGGGATGGTGTCTTGTCTTCCACAGCTGGCAGATAAAAGGATCTGCTTTTAATTAAAAGGCACAATCTCTTCCCTGCCTTTTCTCTTTTCTAGTCCCACTAGTTACAGATAAGATAGCATGCCTTTCAAGCTGACGGTTTGTTTTTTTTCATCACGCTGACGAGCCTGCAGTCCTCTGCCTGGCTTTCAGTTCCCTTTAAAGTGCCGTTAATTTGATTTTTCTGAGGGTTTTCTCCCCCCCTCCTCCCCAACCCCTTTCCCTGGTGCATCTCCAGGGCTCCTTCCGTGCGTCCCCCCCACCCCCCATCAGCTTTTCCCTGTAGGTGCAATTAAAGGTTCAGGACACCCCTCCCCACTGCATTCCCCTGGGAATCACAGCTGCCTCTGCTGAATCGGGAGGTGCTGGGGTGGGTGTGTTCAAGCTCTCTTCTCTCAAGTAGTATTTAGGTCAAAAAGAAATGAGGACATTTTTGTGGTTTAGGATAACGTTTTTGCCCAGAAGCTTTGGCTTTGTTAAAGCCTTGCTCTTCTCCTCTGCCCCCAGCATCCCTGGGAGGCTGTGAGTGCTGAGCAGCAGGGGAGAATTGAGCCCTCCTCAGGACCTGTTGGTTCTGTTCCCAAATCTGCCACTTGATTTATTTTGGGGAAGTCATCCCCACTCTAGGCAGCTTAGTTCCTCCATCTGTGAGATGGGAACAATGATCACAGCCTTCCGGGGGAAGGGCCTTGGAGCTGATTCATGTCTGGAGGTTCCCACCCAGGGGTGCTGGGGAGGCTGGGTGCTGATACTGCGTGCTGGTACTCTGGGATGTGTTGCTTAATTCTGCTTTTCCCATCCTAGCCTTTGCTGAGCTGCAGACTGACATTAACGAGCTGACCAACGACCTGGATGGGGCTGGCATCCCCTTTCTGGATTACCGCACTTACGCCATGCGGGTTCTCTTCCCTGGGATAGAAGACCACCCTGTGCTGAAGGAGATGGAGGTGTGGTACCATCTGTCTGTCTGTGTCTGTAGTGTCTGACGCTGGGATCGTGCCCTTGCTCAGTCCTCTGCCTGCATCCCCGTGCCCCAAGCTGCAGAGATGCTTTGGTGGGAAGCTGTCCCGGCCTGTTGCGGCAAAAAGCAGCTTGCCACGTGGCAGCAGGCAGGAGTGTGGACCGACCACTGGATGGTTGCTGTGCTCTCTGGCATTGCTGTCAATAGTTATATTAATATCATTGCTGCTGTAATTTTCTACAGCGCTTGCTTTATTCAGTTGGGTTGGTTTGATACCCGACCAGCTGCTCATTCCTAGCAGGCTTGCCTGACATCGCCTACTTGCTTGGCTCCCTTTCCCCATGCAGAACCCGTCCTTAGCATCTTGTCCCTGCTCCCCAAACCAGTTCCCTCTTCCCTGCCCAGCCTCTCCACCCCTGTTTAATTTAGTATGTGCAATTGCATGGCAATTGGCTTCTCGTTTGCTGGGCTGCTGAGGCTGCTCTTGATTAGAGAGAGGAGGGGGGTGACCTTAGCTTCCCCTCGCTGCTGACCCGGCACAGTAATTAATGTCGACGTGGGCTTCACAATGTATTTAGGAGAAGTAATCGGCCCTGGTGCAGGATGCACGATCGCTAATTACAACACAAGCTCTTACCAACTGCGAGTGCACATCCTGGTGTTGTACGCCGGCATGGCTGTGGTGCGGGGCCCTGGCTCTCTGCCTGCTCCCTTTTCCTGGTCCCTAATCCCAACTCAGGAGGGCAGTGGGGACCCGGTTTCCATGGATTTCCCCTTGCAGCTCGGGTTTCCGGATGCATAGAGCCTGGAGCCGAAGCAGGCATGAGTCTGAGCATGAGCATAAGCCCTCCCTGGGGCACAGCCCTTCCTGTCTGCATGGAGCCTTGCTCTCCTCCAACCTCTGCTCTTGCTTTTAAGGATTTTTCCCTGGAGAGAGGGGGGTGGAAAGGGTATCAAAAAGGGTATCAGGAGGAATTTTGCATTGGCTGCAGCAGGCTGGGTGGGATTTTGTCCACTTCCAGCTCTTAATTCAAACATTCCACTCAAGAGAGTGCGCCAGCTCAGCCTGGGCTGGGAAGCAAGGGGTTAAAGCTGCAAAGGAGGGAAAAAAAATCTCCCTGAAGAGATTAAATAAAGCAACTACAGTTGTGTAAGCTTCATATAATTTAATCAGGTTTGCTTTTATTTGTCTCTTTACTCAGAGTGTAACATTAGCTATTGCAAGTGACGGGAAGGAAACGGCACTTGCTCACGCACACGCTGGTGGTACCAGCTCCCTTTCTCCTTGGGTATTAGGGGGGGTGTTTGTCGCTTTGTATGAATTGAAGCCTGATTACATATTTGATTCAGTATCGTTCATTATTTCTGCTAATGATCAGCAAGTTAAACACAGGGAGGAGAGGGCCTGGGAGGGGGCTCAGGTGCTGCCATGCTGCTTGTGTTGGGGGTTGCATGTCCTCCTCAGCGGGGTGGTCCCTGTTGGGCAGGACTCATTTACCATCCTTACTGAGACCCTGCTGAAGGAGACAGCCTCTCGTCCCATGATCTACTTTGCCTGGTCTTGACTGCAAAAGCACCAGCAACACGTAAGGGTGGGGATGCAACATGTCTCCCTCTGCCCCAGTTTTACTGGTGGGTCTGGTAAGTCTCCAGTGCAGCCATTGTGCTCCAGCTGGCTCTCAGGTCTTGCTATGCTGAGGAATCAACTGGCATCTTTGTGTATCTGTAAGGAGCAGCCAGTGCTGCTGAACCTTAGGCCTCTGCCTGAGTTGCCAGCATCATTGTATGGAGGTCCCTGTGTAGTCTGGAAGGGAGGACTCTAGGAAAACAATTTAAAGCATTTCTGCTCCTAGCAGGATGTTATCCTTTGACATCTGTTAAAGGAAACTGAGTTCTGTGGTGCCCACCTGAAGATCAGGGTGGAGAGGGTTTGTCACTCCCCTGTTGCCCTTCTGGGTTCCCCTGGGGCAGGAGTCTGTGCTCACCTTGGTGCTGAGGGTGACAGTGGTACCTGGGGGCTCATATCACAGAAGTGACAAGGGCTAGTGGGAAACTGGGTTTTCATCCAGTGGGAAAGAGTATTTTGGAGGAATTGGCGCTGAAGAGCACCGATCCAAAGTTTTGATTGAAGTGAAATGATTTGATGTGTCAAAACCTTGTTCTTCATTTTGAGTTGGTGTTTTGAAATGAAAAGTGTTGTTTTGTCTCCAAATATCGACATGAAATGAAATTTTTCACTTATTCTCCCAATCAGGAAGACAAGGGCGGGGGGAGGGAATTAAAATCGACGTCTTTCCACAGCAAGAATTTTATTCAGAGGAAGTCATCTTTTCTGTGTTGTGAAAATGTTAATTTCTGATAAGAAGTGTGGTCAGGGCTGACCAGAGCTGGGCTGACAATGGCAGTGCAGGAATGAAAGTATCCCAGCCTGATCCCTGCTGGCTCCTATATGGCCAAGTATGGCCAAAAATACACCTTCAAACATCTTGAGAGGAAAGGGGATATTTCAGGCTGTGTCTGGAGCAGGGCAGAGCCAGGTTTCTGCTGTTTGCTTCCCTGTCTGAAATCCAGCCTCCCAAAACCAGGCGGATTTTGCTGCTGGCTGAGCTCAGGGTTGTGGCTTTATTTGCTTTCTGTGCAATACCCAGAGCGCGTGTTACAGTTCCTTGGGTGGGAATTTAGCTGCTTGTTAGCTGAGATTGAAAATTATAATTTGTGTGTGTGTTTGGGAGAGATGGAGTGTTTGTTTAGGGGAGGGAAGTGCGGATGTGTGCCTCCACACGCGTGGGAGAGAGTCTTTGTATGGAAGTGTGTGTGTACATATATATACATTGATGCCCTGAGACTGTGTTAACCTGATGCTGAGATACTACAGACTAGATAATATGTCTGGAGGTAACTGAAGCTGATCACCACAGGGGAAGCTTGGCAGAATGTGGAGAGAGAAAATCCAGCTGCTTTTTGACATTATTTCATCCTTTTATCTTGGGGAATGAGGGCGAATCTGGGGTCTTGTGCTTCCCAGCCACCTTCTCGTTGCCCCCACATTCCATGCCTATCTCCCATCTTTGCTTTATCCTTGCAGGTCCAGGCAAATGTGGAGAAGTCCTTGACTCTCTTCGGGCAACTCCTGAACAAAAAGCACTTCTTGCTGACCTTCATCCGCACTCTGGAGGCTCAGCGGAGCTTCTCCATGCGGGACCGTGGCAACGTGGCCTCCCTTATCATGACAGCACTGCAGGGTGAGATGGAGTATGCCACTGGTGTGCTGAAGCAGCTCCTCTCCGACCTCATTGAGAAGAACCTGGAGAGTAAGAACCACCCCAAGCTGCTCTTGCGGAGGTGAGTGACCATCTGAGAGGCTGGAGCTGTGGGACAATGCCTAGGCTTTTCTTAGCATGTAGACACAAGCTGGTGTCCTTTAGGGATGCTATCAGTGATGGCTTGAGCGTTGACTGCAGCAGTATCAGCACTGTGTCTGTGGTCAAGCACTTCCTTGCCTGTCTGCCTGCAAGCTTGGGAGGGATGTGGGACCATCACAACACAACCAGCTTGGGAGTCACCCATGGGACGTTCTTGCTCTGGTGTGGCCTATGCAGGTTGATGTTGTCTTAGAAGCAAGGAGTGTGAATGCTTTAGCAGCTCCTGGCTGCAGAGGCTGGTGCAGGGATGATGCAGGCTGGTGTCAAGTGGTGTTGTGTATAGCTGTGGCAATGCTCCCACTTGCCTTCCCTTCTCTGGGTGACCAGGCAGCCCCCCACACCCCTTGGCATGTGGGGCAGCTCTTGCCTTGTCTGGCAGCTGCCTTGCTGAGTGGTGCCTCTGTAGGCTGGCACCAGGCAGGAGTCCTTTCCCTGCTGCCTCTTCGGGACTTGCTGACCTTGCTGAGCCAGGGGGTTTCCTGGGAAAGCCAAGCGGATCTTCGCAAGTTGGGAGTCTCGCTGGGGCCGGGTGGGAGCGCGAGCAGGAGGCAGCCTGCCAAGCCCTGCTGTGAGTCTGCCTGGCCCATCAATATTTAACGATAGCTCTGAGCTCTCCTTCATCACGGGCTGATGAATATTGAAAGATACACCAAGTGCCGAACAAAAACAATTAATAAGCTCCACCAGCCCAGCTTGAGGCCCTTGGTGCCGTCTTCTCCTTTCACACGCCGTGCTGTGCCCCCCCATCTCCGCCTCCACCAGGCCAGTGCTACCAGCCTCCAGCAGAGATGCAGGGACGGCTGAGAGCAATGGGGCTGGCATGGCACCAGAAAGGCTCAAGAAAACCAGAGCACCTTTCAAACATCAACCAGTGCTCATGGCATGGCCAGGCTAGACAAACCCTGTTGGCTTTTGTGTGCCTGGCCCTGGGGAGATGCCTGGAGAATGATACGAGCTGGTTCCCTCAGCCAGTTTCTATGCACATTGCTTTCATACTCTGCTTCATTTATCACATTACAAGGATGCCCTTAATTTCTCACAGCACCTCATTAGCAGTGTGCTGGAGAGAGGATGCACTACAGACCTGTGTCTGGCTAGGACAGAGGTGGGTCTTAGAGGTACGAACCCCTGTCCTCATCCCTGTTCCCTGAGTGCGTCTTTGGGCTCTTCCCTTCATATTGTCCCTCCATGACACCAGGCTTCACTAAAATATTTAAACTGTCTTTGCAGCTCCTGGGTGTCTCAAAACATCATGAAGCTGCTACCATCAGAGCAAAGCTCCGGAATGAAGCAAATCAATAAAATATAAATAAAAGGCAGTGCGGGGAGGCCAGCAGCAGCAGTGGCTGAGCTGTGGGAGCGGCACAGGGTCAGACTCCATCTCACACTGGGATGGTGAGAGCCAGTGGTCTGAGGACTGTCATCCCATAGCCACAAAGCTCAGGGGTCCATTGCAGGTGGAGATGTTGGGAGGCTTAGGATAGGGACAAGGTCCCCTGGCCAATACCTTGCTGCTGCCTCCCTGAGTAATATTTAAAGAGACTTTGTTCCTCCTGCTGCTGCGGCACAGAGCGAGCGGTGCTGAGGGCTGTGCTTTTCCCTCCTTTTGATTAGCCCTGCTGTTGGGCACGGGAGTGTGCTTAACCGCCCAGGGCAACTGGATTAGCATTGATCTAACTGGGGAGAGCTGTTATTTATTTTCTTATTGGATAATCCCCCATTGCTGTGGCATCTGGCTGTATCGTGGATAAAGACAAACATCCGCTGAAGCCCGGGTGGTGGCACTTCAGATGAGTGTTAGAAGCTTGTCTGTGAAGGACCTGGGCTGGGGCTGGGGAGGATGTCTGCTGAGTAGCTTCACCCCTTCTTTGGCTTTCTCCCCATGCCCCTTTTTCCTTCCCCTTGATGGATTCATCTTTCCTGTCCGGTGCAGGAAGACATCCCTCTTCTGGGGGATCAGGTGTTAGTCCCCTAATCGTTTAAGAGGAGCTGTGCTGTTCAGGAGGGCAAAAAGGGACAAGCCCCTTTAGCGCAAGAGAAAGCCTGGGGTGGGACTATGACCCCAAGTCAGCTTGAATAAACTTGGGAAAGTAGATTTCCTACCCCAGCCATCTGGCCATTGGGAACTGCTCCTGGCCCATCTGCCAGGCATAACGCTGCCACGGGGCACTGCACAGCGTTGGGTTCCTTCTGGTGGCTCTGAGGTTTGGGTTCCTTCAGGGCTTTGTTTCTCGAGTCAGCCTGTTTGTGTCCGTTTCCCCCGGTGCAGCCGGAGTGCCGCCGCGCTCCTGCGGTTATCAGCACCGCCTGTGCTTTCGGGAGCATCTGCGTCTGCAAGTGCCCGATCTGATGATTAATGGGTGGATGAGATGAAGAAGCCTAACTGGAGAGGGTTGAGGTGCTGGCTGCGTTCTTACTTTAGCAGGAGGGAAAGCCACTTTAAAAATAATGGATGTGTTCAAGTGAATTTTAACCGTCTAGCAGCAAGACCAGGCTGTGGTGCAGAGACAGGCGTGTTAAGCTGTCCTTGTAGGTCTATGCAGTTCACCTGGGTCCCATGCTACCCTCAGCTCCCTCTGTGCCAGGCTGTTCCCCTCCTCTGCTGGTGTGGGCACATCCTGACTGCAGTACCACCACCCAGAGGTCCCCATGTCCTGTTTTAACCTGTCCTGTGGGATCCTGCTCTTCTTGTGCATGTGGTGGTGGTCCCAGGCAGACACAGGTGACTGCTCTGCATCTTCACTGCCGTGCTGCTCTGGAGCACTATGGCATGTGACTTTGAAGCATGCTTCAGGGGCATTATGTAGGTTTTCTCAAGGCAGTTCTAGGTGCTTTCTTCAAGCACATCTCTAAAAGCTGAGAGGCATGGCCCCATTTTTAAACTCCTTTTGGAGCAGGTGGTTGCAGCATTGCTCACTGCAAGCTCTTACATTACCACCCCACTCTGAGGAGACACAGACCCAGGATTTCCACCATGCAGGCAGGGAAGTGTTAAATCCCAAGCCTGGCACAGTTTTTGCACTGTGCTCCAAAGGTACATGGAAAACAGCTTAAGCTTTCAGCTGCTGCTCTTACTCCTTCCTCCTTTAATCCCCTTGTTTTAGGCTGAATTAGTACTGGAGATAAGTTTGATCACAAACATCTTGGGATCAGAGTCTCCAGAGCTAAATCCAGCGGTGGCTTTAACCAAGGCTATGTACTGGTGGACCAGTGCTGTCTCTGTGTTGCAGGGCTTTGCTTCCCTGCCCAAGAGTCACCCAGGTCCAGGCCCAAGGGCAGGGGCATGGAGAGAAGCAGAGGTGCAGAGCGTGGCCTCCTGACATGTCAGCGTTGCCACCAAGTGCCAAGAACCAGGTGTTTTCTCTATCAGTTCTGAGCAGACCTTGTGCAAGCTGCTGGGGAAGACTCTCTGTCCCTTTGGTAGTGGTGGCGATTGCCCTCTTGCTCTGCTGTGGGTTGTGGGCTTTGAGGCTGTAGACATCAAGGGGCTACTTTGGGGCTTGCAGGGAAGTCCCATGTCACCCAGTAGTGGTGGGTGTCAGAGCAGTAGCAGTACTGAGTGCCTGGCAGGAGCACAAGTCTGCAGCAGCTCCACAATAGGGAGAGGGGCTTCCAGCTAGATCAGGCACTTGGTGAATTGGGAGGAGGTGCTCCTAGCATGGGAATGTAGGTCAGGATCAGACCTTGCCTTGCCACCTCTGCTCTTCCCTTCAGGCTGTGCTTTAACAGGGGAGCTTGAACTAGGTTTGGTGACATTTAACCTGGCTTAGGCATCTCGTATAATCCTCCTGTGGAGGGAGTTGCCAGCTTCCAACAAGAGACAATGAAAGAAACAAACTTTAGAAGGTACCAAGGAGAAGCAGAAAGCTAGTTATCCCCAGGGTGAGACTCCCCATGGGACAAGGTTGTGCTCAGCTCTCTCTGGTTCTCCAAATACGCTGGAGACCAATTTGTTTCTCCCTCTTGGGAGGGTGTTGTGGCTTGGCCCTGCAGATGGGCAAGCTTTTTAGTAGAGCTTTTGCTGACTGGTTGTGCTCCTTTGTTCCTGCCTTCCCAGATGTGACCTTTTAGAGCCATAACCAATTTAGCCACAGCTTGAGGTAGCAATGGGTGAGACCAGAGACCCTCAATACCCTCTCCTGATGGCTTTGCTCTCTGTCTTCTGTACAGAACGGAGTCGGTGGCAGAGAAGATGCTGACGAATTGGTTCACGTTTCTGCTATATAAGTTTCTGAAGGTGAGTTTGGGAAGGGATGGCAACCCCACATGGGCAGGGGGGTGGTTTCTGCCTTGCTGGGATGGGCAGCATGGTATCCAGAGCCTGGGCTGATGAGTTCCTGAGTGCTGCCACTCTATCCCCAAGCGGAGATTGCTTCTCAGCTGCTGTTTCCATTCTAGGTTTTTGAGATGTGATTAGTGATTCTGGGTGTCCTTTTGGGGAAATAGCTGAGAATGAGAAATGAAATCCAGACTGTGATTGCTTAATGCATAGCGGGTTTGAGATCTTCATAAAAATGGTACCTATGGAAAGGATGAATGTGAGGGAACACAACTGAGTCTTGAATCCCTTCAGAGTGGTCCCTTTTCCCTCCCTCCTTGCCTCTGCTTGTGTAACTCAGGAGGAACAAGTCCCAGGAGCTGGTCCTTCTGTGGGCTTGACTGTGCTCAGGGGATATTTCCGCCTGTTTGAGCTGCATTTTGATGTGCTACACCCTTCATTTAACACCATCACTTTTCCTTCATCTCTCTCTTGACACTGAGGCTCCTTGGTAGGGTAATCATTTCCCCCAGGCATCTCCACTTCTGCTGCTGCTTCCCCACCCAAAGGTGCCCTGGTGGGGCCTGTTGACAGCCAGAGATGCAGCGCTCTCTGCAGCCTGTGCTTGAAGGTGCAGATGATGTTGGACCTCTTCATGCTTATTTCTGTGCTGGCAAGCCCATTCTCTTGAATTCACCTTTTTTTCCTATTTTCATTGGGATAGCAGAAGAGGATGCCAAAGCATAAGGGCTGCTTTTACTGCTAGTTCACCCAGCCCACATGGAGAACATTTATCTCAGCAGCACTGGTGCCTCCACCTCTGCTAGAGCCACACCAGCCCATGGACCACTGGCTATACAGCTTTAGCTCCAGCCTGTGGACCGCCAGTTTGGTCCTGCTGCTCCTTTGGGATGACACTGATGATCTGAATAGCATCTGCAGTCTCGCTGCCGATTTGTCAGTCAGCAGAGCGGTTTCTTGGGATCCTGCCTGGTGTCAGCGCAGCGAAGCTGGGTGGCACGCAGCCGTTTTTGTGGGATTTCATCCCTCATTAAGATAAAGAGGGTTTGAACCATTTCCAGCCAAGAGATGAGAGCGAGCAGGAGTCTGTGCAGAACTCAAGTGATCGTCAACGAGAGGTGATTTATAATATCACTTACATGCACTTGGCTTTTTGCCTCTGTCGAGGGATGGCCTGTATCTACAAAAATCTAGCTGTAGCATGCAGCGGAGATTGGTTTCCAGGGGTGGGAAAGGAGGAAAGCTGTGCCTTTTTGGGGAGGTACCAAACCTTTGGACACCCCTTTACGTTGGGTGTTTTGCTTGGCAGGCCTGTCCTCTGTCCCTGCAGCAGCTGTGCCCAGTGGGAACAGGTAGGACACGAGCAGATGGCTGTTTGGGCTCTGCAGGGTCGGTGGGAAAGGCAGGAGTAGCTTTCATTGTGGGTAGACTCCCTCAGGGTTCCTTGAAGTGGACAAGGTTGTGCTTTGGCTGAGCAAAGTGCAGCACCCAGCCTTCAATCCTCAAAGGGGCATTTGAGGATGTTGCATTCATCTGTGGACCCTTGGCCTGTCCCTGGCTGGGCTGAGCACCACCAGCAGAGCATGGGGACATGTTCGCCTCATTCAGAAGCTGCTTTGGAGCAGTTCATATGCCATTGCTGTCCTACATCTGTCCTTGTACATCCCTGCCCACCTTTGGAGAGGCTGCCAAGTACATCACCAGCATGGGGCAGGTCTGGGGGTAGGGAGAAGGAGAGGGAGATTGGAGATGGGACAAGGGCAGTGCTTTTTTATAAAGTTCTTGGCCATGTGGTGGCTTCAGTGGGATCAAATGCCTCCATTCTCTGTGTGGTAGCAGCAGGAGGGAGAATTCTGATCTGGATGCACCAATATAGGAGGAACATGCACAGAAGGCCTGGATAAACCTGCTGCCTGTGAGATTCATTACAGTGGGCATCATCTTCCTGGGGAAGTGGCTGAAACTTCAACACTTGAGCCACTGGAGTTAGACTGGAAGAGGCTTGAGAAACGTGCTTATGGCTTCTCCTGGGTCTGCTCATCCAGAAGAGACCTGCAGGGCCATTTCTGTCTGTCTCCCAGCAGTGAGGATCACAGGTGGCATCAAAAGCAGGAGAAACCCGTGCAGTAGATGGAGAGGTATCACAGCAGACAGTTTGCCAGCAGGGAAACATATGCCTTGCACCAAACCGCAGTAATTGTGCATGTAAATGAGGCAGGCGGATGTGTGCCCAGCTGCCAGATCGGCTCTCAGCAAACCTGCCCGGAGCAGGGCTGGGCACTCACATCATGCAGCCGTGATGGGATGGGGTGAGGGATGGGGACAGGGGACGAACAGCCCCCACGGCCCAGGGCCAGCAGCGCTGGGAGCCGGCGAGGGCTGGCGTTTTCATGGGCCCCTGTAGCAGCATTTATCAGGCTCTTAATGAGACATCCTGGGGAAAGGGAGGGGGATAAATAGAGACAAGTGCTGAAAAATGCATGATATTAGGTGCCTGATGAGCTAGAGCTAGTCAATAAGACAGTTTGAGCAGTAGCTGCCTCACCTCAGCCTGCTCCCCACGTACCAGCACAGGCGTGTGGGGATGCGCCACGCATGAGGGTGTTTTCAGCTACCCACGGTGCACACAGTGAAACCCTCCAGCCCCTCCTCATCCAGGCCCTCAGCAGTGAGCAAACTGTCAGGGTTAGCAGAGTATGGGCACATCTCTGGTTTTAGGCCAGGGTGTCCACCATAAACCTGCCCAGCTGCCTGACCACGTCTCAGTGGTCCCCTTCTATATTACACCCAATGGAGGTCATCTCGGAGAAACTGCCTGGTGTTGGTCTCTGCCATTGCTGTCTGTTTTGGTGGTGTCTATCAGGGCATACCTAAGCCATCCTCATCTGCCCTGGCTCTGTGAGTTGGGACCCTCAGCAGCATCTTGGCCCAGGTCCTTAAGAGCCAGTGGGGACAGTGAGGTTGGGAGCGAAGCTTTGGATTTTAAGGGTGGCACTTGCATTTGGGATGTCAGAGTGGGGAGGAGCCCAAGCCAGAATGTGAAGGATACGCAGGGAACAGGGCTGTTTCACTTGACATTAGGGTGCATGACAGTTTAAAAGGAGAGAAGGATCCCAAGACACAAAGGAACCTCTGAAAGCCTATGTGATGCTGGAGGAGTGATGTACCCCTCACCAGGACCACTGATGCCTCCATCCCTCCAGGGAGGCTGTAGGATGAGGTCTCATCCACACATCCAATAAGACGTCTATTCCCTGTCATCTCACTGGTGTCCGAGCAGTGGAGGTGATATCTTGATGTGTGGAGAGTGCAAGCTGGCCCCCAAGGTGGGAAGGTCTGGACCCACCTTTCTCAGAGGGGATCTCCAGAGCTGCAGAATGGGAGGAAGCAATCATGCCTCACGGGAGAGGGGAAATCTGTGAGCAGGAGTCCTGGTCCAAGCTATCCTCCATGCCTACCACTTCTTCAGGCTCAGAAGCTTTACAAGGAGATTTTTGCAAGCAACTGAAAGAAGCAACTTTCATTTGTGGCCTGAGGAGTGGCCTCAGGGTGCTGTGGAAGCCGCTGGGGGGGGAGCTCTCTGCTGTGGCCAGCCCAGCGTTCCTTCCGTGCTGAGCAGCCTGTAATGCACAGCGTAGCACCCACCTTGAGTCTCTCACTTTTCCAAGCTGACTTAATGAAGCCAAGTTTGCAAATGAAACATAATTTCAAAGACAGGCGTGTTGTCGGAAGGTCTGGGGATGATGTATGCCTGTTCCTGCTCGTTAGCAGCTGTCTCTTTAATTACCGCAGATGCTAACGAGATGCTAACAGCATATGGTGACAGGGAGAGCAGCCACACTTTGCACCAAAGTACAATTTATTTGTGAGGTGGCCAGGAGAGAGGGGTGAGGGCTGGTGGGGTAAAATCTTCTCTGTCCTCTCTGCTCCCATCTTACCCCTTTATCCCTTAGGGCTAATTGCCTGTACCTGGAAGGGCTCACTGGGATACAGTTCAGGGGAGAGGTTTGGCCCCTGAGAAATAAAGATGTGTCCACTTCCAGCCCTCCATGCCAACTTGTGGCTCCAGGCTGGTTGGTGCCTCTAACCTTGGTGGGTCCTTTGCTGTTCCTGAGCCACTGCACTTCCAGCATCTTTGGGGGATGTGTCTGGTCCAACATCCCTCTCCTTTCCTCCCTCATGGGAGATAGATGATGATGTGGCTGTGATTGTAAGGGTTTGGCACTGGGGTCACATAGCTGGCAAATGGTTTAACTAGGAAACCTTCTTGCCTGGTCGCCTCCATCAGCTGGAGACTCGGAGTAAGGTTGTCAGTGAGGTGCTGCCTTGCTGTTCCTTACCAGTGGATCTGGCTGACAGAATTCACCAGGGAATGTCCAGAAACATGGGGAAGCAGAGCCTAAAGATTGATATACAAGGGAACAACCTCCATCAGGCTTGATTGGAGACAAGGGATGAATTTTGCCATGTGTTCCCTTCCTTGATATTTTAGGCAAGGGCTCAGTGCTGCAGGGACACAGTGGGCTCCTGACATGGTGCTGGTTCTTGAAAGGTGGTGCTGGGCACCTTTTCACCCCTCTCTCTCCCTATCCTCCATCCCCTTTTCTGTAGGAGTGTGCTGGAGAACCACTCTTCATGCTCTACTGTGCCATCAAGCAGCAGATGGAGAAGGGACCCATCGATGCCATCACAGGAGAGGCTCGCTACTCCCTCAGTGAAGACAAGCTTATCCGGCAGCAGATTGACTACAAAATGCTGGTTAGTGCAAGCAGAAGCCTCACCAGTACTGGTGCTTGCCAGGACTGCCAGGTCCAGCTATTTACCAAGATCTTGGAGGCACCCAAGTCACTATGCAGAGAGTGGTTTCTCTTTTCAGTGTCCCTGGTCACCTCTTACCCTGTCTGTATGGTACCCATCTCAGCTAGGGTCAAATTCCGGGCCTTTGCATGGCAAGTTCTGCCCTTGCTGTGGAGCTGAGAAAGCCAGCCATCAACTGAACAACACCCCTCTCTGCCTTTCCATAAACTCCATGCCCTGACAGACATGGGCACAGAGATGCTGTTGGGAATGTGCTACCAGGAGCAGCCAGGGACTCCTGTTGGATGGAGATCAAAGTTAAAGTATGGAGATGGAGAGTTATTTCTCTTCCTCGTATGAGCCACCTCCTCTGTTCAGATGAATGATAAGCCAGGCTCTTCCCCTGGTACTTCACCACCTCCATCGCCACTGGGGTGGGGTTGAGAAGGGGGAATGTGCACAGGCATCACTCAGGCTGGACAGGTTTTTGTGAGTTGGGCTTGGCCTCTTGGTCTTGGATTCCTCCAGGACACCGTGCTGCCTTTCTGGGAATAGTTGGAGATTTGGGGGTTGGGGGAGGGAGGTGGAGAGAAAAGGGGAGCAGGGATATCCCAAGTGGCTGCATCTCTGCAGCAGCCTGGGAGGTGAGAAGATATGACTTGTAGACAGCTGTAGCCTGGTGACCTTGGACCTACCCTTACAGCCAGGGGTCATAACCACTCACTTGAGTCTTTCTGTCCCCTGTGCTGCACAGACCCTCAACTGTGTGAACCCCGAGAATGAGAACGCCCCAGAGATCCCTGTCAAGGTGCTGAACTGCGACACCATCACGCAGGTGAAAGAGAAGCTGCTGGATGCTGTCTACAAGGGGGTGCCCTATTCCCAGCGACCCAAGGCTGGAGACATGGACCTGGGTAAGAGAGAGATCAAGCACTTTCCTGGGGGGACAGGGATGTGGCCAAGAGCAGAAGTGCCAAAAAAAACTATTTAAGGCAGGTAAATCTTCATCTCCTACAGGAGAAAGGACCTGATGGGGCCAAAGCATTTGTGCTTGTCTGGTCCACTTCTGCTGTGCTGGTGGGACTGACTGTGTGTGTGGACCCCTGGCATGGGAGCGGGACCCCTGCCAGTAGGGAGAGTGGGTAGAAGAACCTCCTTGGGTCTGTTTGTGCTCTGGGTTGCAGGCATGAGGTTGCTGAGGGACAAGGAGGCCAGAAATAATTGAGAACAGTGTTAAGGATCCAGTTCTTAAAGGAGGGGCAGGAGGATGGAGAAGAGCAAAGGAAACAGTTGCCAAGGTCAAATTGATGCTGGCTTTCCATGACTACTTAGAAGCAGCTTTTGCCCGATACCATATTGACAAGTCCTCAGTCCTGGGGTGGTGAGAGGGCTCTTGTTGATGCTCAGGCTGTGCTCCTGCCCTTGCCTTGGCTTTGTGCTCCAAGTCCCCCAGTAACCATTAACCCTTCTCCTTCATGGGGACAGAGTGGCGGCAGGGCAGGATGGCCCGCATCATACTGCAGGATGAAGATGTCACCACAAAGATCGACAATGACTGGAAGAGGCTAAACACCCTGGCCCACTACCAGGTAAGGCTGTCTGCACGGGAGAGCACTGAGCAGTCACCAGCTCCTGGGAGCCTGAGCATCCTTTCTCCTTGTCAGCTTGGTCAGGGTTTGGGCTCAGCTCTCCAGACAATGCTGCTTGTGCAGGGACATGGCCAAGAGGCCTTGTAGTCACTTCCCTGCTTGCACCTTGTGTTTATGGTCCTTCTGCTTAAGGAAGCACTAAATGGCGCCTCTTCAGGACTTTCAGAAGCTGCTTCCTGCTCTGTCCTTACTTTGCCATTTTCACACTAAGGTTTCTGGTGTGTTCCTGTTCTGACCCCTGAGCTGTTGGAGGGGTAGATCCACAGGCGTCCTTTTCTGGAGATGGTTGGCTCTGGGGTGGGATGCAGTGTAGCTTTGTCCCTCCTGGGCTGGTTTCTCCCTGCTGTGGGGCTGTTCCTCCTGTGCCACTCTGGTGTCACAGCCTGCTCTTGCCATCTCTGCCTGCAGGTGACAGATGGCTCCTCGGTAGCCCTGGTGCCCAAGCAGAACTCTGCCTACAACATCTCCAACTCCTCCACCTTCACCAAGTCCCTCAGCAGATATGGTGAGCACACAGGGGAGCATGCTGTGCTGGTGGGGGGGGGGGGGGGGCAACACCAATCAGGGCTTGCAAATGTGGCACAGGGCATTTGACTAACTGTGGCTCGCAAGAACAAGGTCCTCCAAGCCCCATACTCTCCTGCACTGTGCTGTTTATTCTGATCTCAAAGAGGGAGCAGATGCCTTCAGAGCCATCTCTCTTTGCTACATGTCAAACTCAGGGTAGAGAGAGATGCATGTCAGATGGCTGCTGCTAAGGGATCCCCTCCCTTTAATTCCCCTGAAATCCAATTAAAATAGGCACAGAGGCTCTTTGCACTTAAATGAGCAGAGTTGAGGCTCCAGCAACCCTTATGGCAAGCACGCCTCAGCCTTGCTTTGGAAGGGAATAGTGTGGTCAGCTCAGACCAACACAGGAGGCATCTGTGATCCTGGCATCTGTGTGCTGGGAGGAGGACAAACGTCTGCAGAAACCCTCCCACAATGGTCCTGGCCCCACTACTTCAGCTAGGCTGGGGAGGATGGTCCCAGCAGAGCTCCTAATCCACAGTGACTGTGGAGGCTGGATCTCAGAGCTCCCATTTCATGGCCCTGAGATGCCCTGAAGCTACAGCAGAGAGGACTGGGATGGAGGGGCTGGTGACAAAGCTGGAGGTGGTCAGGGTAAGAGCATTCCCCTCTGCTCTGTGCTTGCAGAGAGCATGCTGCGGACAGCCAGCAGCCCCGACAGCCTGCGCTCACGGACCCCCATGATCACCCCCGACCTGGAGAGCGGCACCAAGCTCTGGCACCTAGTGAAAAACCACGACCACATGGACCAGCGTGAGGGTGACCGGGGCAGCAAGATGGTCTCCGAAATCTACCTGACCCGCCTGTTAGCCACCAAGGTATGCCACGGAGATGCAGAACTGCTGCCTGGCTTTTTAAATCTGAGTGGGGAAGGGTAGTGATTTTTACTGTTTCCTGTAGCTTTGAGCAGCTTCTGGACTTGGAAGCTGGGGGAGGCATCTCATCCCCTTTGGTGTTTGGGAGAAAGCTGCAAAATCAGTGATGTGGGAAGGGTAATTACCCAGGGCATTTGGTATTGTAGCAGGTTCCCCTTCCCTCAGCACATACAAAACCTGCTCTAGTGCAGAGCGGGTGCTGGGAGATGTCCCTAGAAAGGAGCAGAGGGTTATGCTGAAGATAGTGGCTCAGGGTTGCAGAGGCTGGGTACGGCCATCCTCCCTGTGATTTGACTCCCTGCCTTGTGGGACAAGCGCTCCTTCAGCAGTATTTGTCATCAGGTCTTGGATATCTTAATGGGACCCAAATAAAGACCATGATATGATGTGCACATGCTTGATTCTGATCTTTGTGCTGTTTTAATCAGTATGCTTTTAGCATGCCAGATCATGCAACAAATGAGATACCTCGTCACTGCAGTGTTTGTTTCCCAGTATAACCCACTGAGAACCAGCAGAGTTACACAGACTGTGCTGTGCTTCCTTCCCGGTGGTAGGAATACAAGTGAAATCAGTTTAAGGGCTGACCTTTAGTCACAAGCTTATCTCTCTGCTGGTCATGGGTGTTGCTGAGCGTCCCTTCTCTCTTTCTTCTCTTCAGGGCACCCTTCAGAAGTTTGTGGATGACCTGTTTGAGACCATCTTCAGCACAGCGCATCGTGGGAGCGCGCTGCCCCTCGCAATCAAATACATGTTTGATTTCCTGGATGAACAAGCTGATAAGCATCAGATCAACGATTATGATGTCAGGCACACCTGGAAGAGTAACTGGTAATGCAGAGGGGCAGAGGGAGGGGAGACTAATGGTAGCCCAGCTAATGATACTCCTACCCCTCCCACAAGGAGCAAAAATACATCCCTGGAAGTGATTCAGGACAAGGGAGGTCCCTGTATCTGCATTTCCAGGGGTGGGTAGATCCCTTGCATGCCTTCCTGCAACAGAAAAAAATCCCAGGAATGTGATGCTCCCGTAGCCCTCCCATCCCCAAACCATGCTCCCCCATAGCTGGAGTCAGCCAAGAGTCTGATACCAGGGGACTGACCCAGCTCCATTCCCATCTCACCTCGGGCAAAGACAGCTCGGGCTTCTCCAGCCTCCAGGCTTCTCTAGAGATGCCAGCCCTGCTTCTCATCTCGACTGTCCTAAAGGTGTTTCCATGCTCCTCCCTGTCACTCAGCTGAGCTTGCCCTAACAAAGTCAGGGTGAAGCCGAGTACTCATCCTCCCCAGCCTCGCCCACAGAGTCAGCCGGTGGGCTCTGCTAATTGCTCCCTGAAAAGCAGGGCGGAGCGGTGGCTGAGACCTCCATCCGTGCCGTGCTGGGGCCAGGGCTGGAGCAGGCGTTGGCTCCTGCTCCACAACCCCCCTACAGCATTTTTATTCCCTGCTGCCTCACTGATTTCATCTCTCTGATCTTGCCGTTACTGGAGACGGGTACGTACGTTCCCGTGTCTGGCATTTGTTAAATGGCAGCCAAATTGCTTTTGTATAGTTCAGTAACTGTTGGCAATTAGCAGGGCAGGAAAAGAAACATTTTTAAATGGAGATGTGAGAGTGTGGAAGTGCTTGGAACTGATTTATAACTCTGCTTTCTATATTAAAAGAAGGAGCGAAAGGCAAGGGAGGGAAAAAAAGCCCTGCTCCGCAGGGGCTGGGCATGCAGGCTCCTGCATACTAATGCCCATGCTTATCTCTGGGCGCTAATTCGATGTGTGGAGCTAATTTCTTGAGGCCATTCCCTTCACAAATGAAATATGTACATGCACCCGGTACCCTCATTAGGAAAGTCCTGGGGAACAAAGTGTGTTTTGTCTAAGATAAAAGCATTTGCTGCGTGTCGGTGCTGAGGATTGACGGGCAGAGAGGCTTTTTGATGGGAAAAGGCCCTGAGATACCCTTGGGAGAGGAGAAGGGGCAGCAGGATTGGGAAATAGAGCTATGGAGGGTGGCATGCGTGTCAGTATGCAGCAAACGTCCATTCGGTGGCTGGCCAGGAGACCCGCTGCCTCTGCAGCTGAGAGCTTTATTTCCAGGCATCTGAGGCTGCCTAAATTCTCCTCTGGTGTTAAATGTGCTAATGAGTCCCTTGAGGAGTCCAGTTAACTCCCTCCTTCGTGGTGGGAGATGTGCGAAATGCCACACGGTGCCTGCAAAGGGATTATTGGGAGGGAAGGGAACTCTGCCTGGTTTGACTGCGGTTCAGCAAGGGCACTGCAGTATGAGCAGAGCCTTGGAGGAGCTGCAGGTCTGTGCTGCCTTGGTTTGCCTTTGGAGATGTTGACACTGCTGAGGAATTTCTCCATAGAGAGCTGTGGCCCTGTGTGAGTGGGCAGGGGGAACGGCCAGTTTACCCCACGTTGCTTCCTTGGGGTGTTGGAAAAAGCAGCCTGCCCAGTTCTGGGTCACGAGGAGCTCCTTGTCCCCAGCTGGAGGTGGCTTGTGTGCCAGCTGCCCTGCAGGGCTTGGTCCAGTGCTGACTCCTGTTTCCTTCATCCCTCAGTCTACCTCTGCGTTTTTGGGTGAATGTGATTAAGAACCCCCAGTTCGTGTTCGACATTCACAAGAACAGTATTACTGATGCCTGCCTATCCGTGGTGGCTCAGACATTCATGGACTCCTGCTCAACTTCTGAGCACAAGCTAGGAAAAGACTCTCCCTCCAACAAACTACTGTACGCCAAGGACATTCCCAACTACAAGAGCTGGGTAGAAAGGTGAGTAGACTTGGCAATAGCTACTTGCTTCACCTGGATGTATGTGGGTGTGGGGACTCACTGGGAGGACTCATTGGCAGCTGTCTGAAGAAGGATGGTATTAACACTTGTGGAAGGTGATCCTCTTGTTTGGGAGATGGTGTTTTCTCATGCTAGTCTGCTGAAAGGAGTTTGAAGTGACTGAGCTGCTTAAGAGGCATTAAAAGCAACCTCCATTTTTAGGTTGTCTGGTGTGTTCTGTCCTAAAAACTTGGTCTGTGCTAGGGCATTGCTGACACCTCCCTGGCTTGCTTTCGAAGAGCAGTGAGAAGTCAGCCCTGGACTAGAGAAGTGCCTTTTTTGGTACCATGACAATACATTCAGGTTTTGCTGAAACGGTTGAAAATTACCATTCCCCATCTCTCATCCATCTGTACATCTCGCCTGGGATCCTGATGAGAGCACATGCTCCGAGGCAGAGCTTGGGCTGCTGTCACTGAGCTGAGGGGTGGGGAGAGGAGCAGGTCCCCTGACTCCTTCCGACACCCTCCACGTTCATTGTTAGCTGATGAGAGACATCCTTCTGTCCCACTGAATTAATGTGGTGTTAAAGGTTCAGGATTTGAATGCTACTGATTGCAAATTGATGCGCTCAGGCATAATGCTGTGTTTAGCTTTATCCTTTTGGGAAAGAAACCTAGGAAATGTCCTCCAAAGCCCTCCAAATTGACCTACTGTTAAAACGTTGCTGTGTTGTAAAGTAGGACTTCATCAAGCTTAAAAACTGGCAGATTTCAGGTTGCTGATGCAACTTTCCCCTTGGTCTGAGAAGTTGTGCTTGCTTTTTTATTATTATTGTTTATTTTTTGAGCCTTCCCTTTTTCAACATCTAGACCAGATACAGAATGAACCAAATGAAAGATGTCCAGGCAACAGCAAGTGTCTTACTCTGTAGTTTGCAAGTGTGGGACTTTGTAGCTTAAATCATCCTTTGGATACTTGCTTGTGTGGTTATTTTTGTCACACCGTTGGCATGCATGGTGATTTGCAGGCAGGTACAAAGACAAGCTCCTTCCCTCGAGGAAGATAGGGCTTGGATCAGAAGAAAAGGTGCCCCTGAAATACGATGGCTGAGATAAGAGGCGAGCTGCATTGTAATAGGAGGAAGTTCTTTGTGCAGGGGGGCTGGAGGGGGCTTTGGAGTGGGGTCCCGTAGGAAAATCCCAAACTTCATAAGGTGAATTTCTCAGACCTTGTCACCTCTATGACAAAAATATTCAGCTCTGCATGTGCCCAGAGAAAAAAGGGTAAAAAAAAAAAAACATTCCAGAGTGAAACATTGGTCTAGACACACTGTGTCCCTAGGGAGAGATCTCGCTGTGACAGATGTTCCTGCCATCGCTTACTGCTGGTACGGTCCCAGAGGCAGACAAGCAGGGGGCAGAGCTGCCCCGTGCAGGGGGTGACTCTGTGTCCCACCGCTCCTCTGTGGTGAGGATTTATGGTGTAATTGGCATTTCTGGCTTCTGGTGCAGTCAGTGTCGCAAAGCTTTGCAGAGGTAGGGTGGGAGTGGCAGCTGAGTGGGGCTGCTAGTCCTCACAGCAGGTCTGTCTGCTGCTGTGGTTTAGGCACCAGCTGATAAAAGGGTATCCTGCTAGTTTGAGGCAGGAATAGCATAGTAAAGGGCTTGGGAGGTGGAGAGCCTGGGGAAACCCAAGGGGACTGCTGACAGGGTCATAGCTTTAGTAGGTGTCCTCTGGAAGTGGTGTGACTGGGATCTTGCTCCACAAGAGCCATGCACACTGGTGTTGAAAAATGATGGTTTCCTGCCATACTTTGTGTCATGATGTGAAACCTGGAACGTGAAACTGCTGTGTGTTACATCTTGTGGCAGACACTTTCTTTTGCAGCAGGTCTCTAGTATGTTCATCTCCGACAACTCCCTCCCCACAGAGACCTTCACCTAGGGGGTTAAAGGGTGGCCAGGAGGAGGATGTCTATGGGTTTTCTTTGCTAATCAAGGCTGGCTGGAACTTAGAAGGTTGGTCCCCAATATTCCTCAGCACAGGTAGAAGTAATGTCAGCTTTAGGAGACATCACCCTGGGAGGATCTCTCTAGCAGTGTGGCAGATCTCTCAATGACTGGTTTAGTCAGAGGTCCTCAACTCAGACCACTGCTCTCTTGGCAGCATCCAGGATATCACTGGCATCACTTCCAGGGTGTGAATGAGCCTCCTTGTAAAAACTGCCCAAGTATTTTAACACTAGCTGAGTTCAGTGCCGTGGCATGAAGTGGATCCTCATATTCATCTCCTCAAGTGGTCTTACTGCCATCTGCTCCTACCCAAGTGCTTCAGCAATGTTCCACCTCAGTGTTTGGCTGATGATGTTAATGATGCTGATCACTGTACCAGAAACTCCACTGAGTAGTTTGAGGAATCATGAGGAGTAAAGTAAACCTGGGAGAGACTGCACTGTATTTTCAGGTGGTGGGAACAGCCAGGTCTCCTTTTAGGGGGGTGTGTTGGGGGGTTTTTTAATAAGAGGCCTGTGGACACTTGGTTTTCAAAAGGGCCCCAGCAGTAAGTCTGCGGGTGTGTCTGCTTGGTAGAACACTCCTGTTGATCTTCCTGGGCTTTGATGATTATTCTGTAAGATACTTGTTTCCTCACGATACTGGACCATGTAGGCTGGGTTTCCCTGAATTGCTGAGCAGATCAGCAAGGCAGCAATGGGATGGGACTGCAAATCTTAAGATGTCTTAGGAAGTGTAAGGCAGTATCTTGCCAGTAGCAACCATCCAAGAGGCTCAAGGAAGCAGGAGAACACCCAAGTCATTTGGCCCAACCGTATGACCTGAGACATCACCTACCTCTGCTATTGTCCAGGATCCTTTGATTTCACTGACATCTCTCCAGCACCTTGGTTTTCGATGAAAACAAAAGCTCCTTGTAGCTTTTTGGTGAGTGGCAACTTCTGAGCATGGCCAGCAGCAGTTGTTGGCTGTGTTCAATGCCTGTTGCTGAGGAGGAGGTAACGACATGAGCATGTATAGCAGCGCAGGCTGGGTGTGAACTTGTCTTGTGTTCATGTACCAGGTATCTGAGTGCAGTGGGGCATCAGTTGGCTTTCAGCAGCATGGCAACCTTAGGAGAAGGGCAGCAAAGCCTGAGGGACTTCTGCAGGCAAGGAGGATTCTGCTGGATGCAGTTTCCTGGCAAAACATGGCAGTGGGATGGGAAGGAGTGAAAAGGGTGTGGTTTAGGAGAAGGTGGGAAATCACTCAGAGCAGCACCTTCTGGCTCCTAAGCTTGGTCGGCTGAGCTGGGCTGAGGACTACTCCATTGGCAGCATGTTGCTAATGATGCTGCCTGCTCTGCTCAGAGATGACTTGATGAGCAGCAGCCTTATAATGGGTGATCGTGGAATGTCACTGCTCGGAGGCAAGCTGCTCCTCACCTTGCCGCTCCACGTGCCGTGGCTTGTCCCCTCCTGTCTTGCCCCTGTTTCAGCCCCACTCTTCTGTTTCTCTCCTGCAGATATTATGCAGATATTGCTAAAATGCCAGCGATCAGTGACCAGGACATGAGCGCGTACCTGGCAGAGCAATCACGGCTACACCTCAGTCAGTTCAACAGTATGAGTGCGTTGCACGAGATCTACTCCTACATCACCAAGTACAAGGACGAGGTAAGGAGCAGCGAAGGGGAGTCAAGCTTCCTGTGAGCTGTGCCCCTTCCCCTAATTTCTGCTGGCCTCACACTTCTTCCTGTAGAAAAACACCCCATGAAATGCGGGAGGTCTGTGCTCAGGCTGGCATGCAGGGAGTGGTTTGGGAGGTGTGGAGCCGGGCGCTGCTGTAGGCCGTGCTTCATCCCCTGTATTTTCTTCAGTGAGTAATGTGAGAAATACCTATTTTTCTGCTCATTTGGCATGTAAGCTCTGCAGGGCTGCAGAGTTCAAGGTGTTATCTTAGTGTGCTTCCCTTCCCCGCCTCTCCCGTCCAGTGCTGTGTGATTATACAGACAGTGTCTGGCTCCACTCCCCAGGGATGCCAGAGAATGTGGTGGCCTCCTCAGTGCTTGCTTTTTGTGCACAGCCCCAAGGATGGTTAAAAACCCTTTGTTGAAATTTATACAAATTAACTTCGTAAAGCACCCCTCAAACCCATACCCCACGTCTTTTATTAAAGCAATAGAATATGTAACTACGGTAAAATATGGATCTCTACATATAACATTATAGTACAGGGTTTATTGTCCCAATAAAAGGGACAGGCAACTGTGTTTGAATGGTGGCTTATTTAGGTGATGGAGTCCTGGAGCATCTCCTTGCTCGGAGAGCTCTAGGAGAGCTGGTCTCTTGCCCTGCAGGGAGAGGAAACAGGGTCCCCATCCTACCTCACAGTCCTGAGAGACATCTCCCGGCACCTCTTTGAGGTCTGAATTTAGGGAGCTGGCAGGCAGGCTGTACCTGACCTGTGGCAGACCAGGTAGTTAGTGCTGGGGCTGTGGTGGCTAAAATCCATGTGGAGCTAGGTGATTTGCAGGAGTGAGGAGGAAGGGGGCTTGGCTTGCCTACAGGGATGTTAAGAAACCCAAGTGCTTGGAAAGGCACTGTGTGGTGGTCGCTGTGCAGCTGGTGGCCATGCTGGTGGGACCTCTGTACAGCTCCCCAAATGACTTGTGATGGCACATGCCAGAGGGCCCTGTAGCCTTATGTGATGAGTTGGCCATGAAGGGGTTTGGGGTTTTACAGTTTGCACAACAGCTCTGTGCTACTGTGAGGGTGGAGGAGCAGTCTGGAGGATCTAGATCTGCTGGGCAGCCATCATTCCTCAACTGTCATCAAGTGCTTGCTTCCTCCAGTCTAAAAGTCCCCAAAGCCCTAAACAAATCCTCCAAGCCCTGGGTGAGAGCAAAGAGGAGACCGTGTGTCATTAATGAACTGCTTTTTAGGGGCACAGGTCCTCTTCTTGCCCACTAACAGCAGCCTGACATCTGTTGAGTGTCTTGCTGTTGCCCGCTCTCCGAGCATCACAAGTGTGTTCACAGCTCTCAGGAACTTCTTTTATTATTTGTAATGGGATTAATAAATCGCAGCTGTTCCCTTTGTTTGTTTTCATTCATTAAGCACAATTATATGCAGCCCGATTGCACCCTCTTTGATGCAAAATGGGAGAGAATAATTTTTCCTGTTGTTCAGTGCAATAATATGCTGTCATTGGCTGTGAATGAAAATCATAATTAATTTTCATTTGGGTACTTGCATCTTGGTAATCAGTGGTCCTGGCTCCTTACAGCAGGTGACAAACCTGGGTGTCTTGATGCTCAGCACAGGTTTCCTTTGGCTGCTTTGTTTCCCTAAGGCTGGGATAAAAGAAGAGCAAATAAATGCAGGAGCAGGTTGTGAGCCTTTTGACACCTCAGCATCTCAGGATACACAGCTGGCTTTATCGGGAGAAGGAGAGGCAGTGGGAAATAGGCTCCTCTTCCACTTCCCAGACTGATCTTGTTCGGTTCCAGCTTCACCACCTTTCAGGCACGTGGGGTTTTGATTTCTGCGTGAGTGTTGTTAGAGTCATTTTATCCCATGTGTAGCATGACAGGCGACAGTGGCAGCAGAGATGGATGGTGGGGGAGTGTCCCTGGCAGCCGGTTTTGTGGCAGAATCTATGAGCTCTTGTGAGTCCAGCTGCAGCCCGGGGTTATTGCTGCTGGAGGGGGTGGATAAATCGGATGTACGCAGCCTCTGGCTGGTGAGTTTTCCCCTCCTTAGGAGCTGACACTGGTATTGAGATGCAGCTTTCCCCTTTCCCTTTGGGAACTGATTCTCCATCTGGCATCTCTTACTGCCCTGGTAGACAGAGACCAGGCTGGTCCTGTCCCAAAAAGCCTGGCACAGAGCCAGAGCTGGCGGTGGCCGGAGGCTGCTGCGCGGTGGCGTAGTGGATGCGGCACAGCATGCCCAGTGCGCTGCTCCGCAGCCCGCCGGCGCTGCAGCAGCTCTTAATCAAAGGGAGCTGATTCCCTATTAAGAAGTTACCTGTAGGGCTCCTGATGGACTTTGCCTGCCTCCTAGTAAGTCTATTAATTATACAACAGTTTGTTTCCAATTATGCGGCCAATGAAATGGTTAATCAAGTCCCCTTTGACGGATGCCTTGATATTTAATTGCAAAAAAATTTGCTCTCTCAACTAGCTCACCCGAGGAGACGAGATTTCTATCAGGTTTGGTTTTTTAAATCAGCTTTTCTGCTCTGCTGGCACGATGTTAGCGAGACAAGACTCCTGGCTGCTGGGAGGGCAACTGCCCCTTCGGTTTCTGCTTCATTATTCTGTTCTCCCTACTCTGACTCTTGTCTTTCTCCCAATACTGCCAGTTCTTCCCTAGCCCAGGACAGGGCACCATCCCTCCACCCTGAGCCCTGTCATCACGGCCAGGAACTTGTTTGGAGAAAGGGAATTTCAAGGGAGGAAAGACAGCCTTGGGTGTCTGTGGGTGCACCCTTTGCACAGAACTGTGGGCGCCCAGTGAGGCAGTGGTTGCTAGTGCATCCATCTGATGTTACCCTCCATCCACCCCAAGTTGTCCACCTTGGGGAGAGGTGAGGAAGGCTTTGCCACTGGTGGCAGCCAAAGCCTTGTGGATTTGGTCTTGGTGTGTTGGTGGAACCAGTTGATGGCTTGAGGATGGTGTCTGAAATGCAGCCCTTGCCTCCCTAGGTCATTGAAGCATTGTTGGAGTCACGGACATGGTGTGGAGGTGGTGGTGTCTCAGTTTTGGGGTTTGCCCTCCGTTTGATGATGGATGTGCATTTTCTTTGTTTCCCCACATGCAAGTTGGCTTCTTGTTAGTATCAGGCAGGTCCTTGGTGTTCCTGCAGCCCCTTGGAGGGGTCCCTGGAGACTTTGCCTGCAGGATGGCAGTGCTTAGGGCAGTGTCCTCCCCCTCGTGCCTCCATTGACCTTTCCTGGCCCTGTTAGGGATGGGAATGAACCTGTGCCATTTCCCATGAGGCCATGTCCCCATGCCCTTGTGCCATCAAGGAACCAGTGCTTCTGTGTAGGCAGCGAGGAGCTGTTTTGGGCAGTAGGACATCATCTCACCCTCTCTTCTCCTCTCTTTCCCCCAGATTTTAGCCGCATTGGAGAAGGACGAGCAGGCCCGGCGGCAGCGACTGAGGAGTAAGCTGGAGCAGGCGATTGACACAATGGCCTTAAGCAGCTGAGAAGGCGGTGGCGCGGTGCCAGCACCCCGGGCAGCGAGTGGAGGCGGCAGGAGGGAGGGCCGGCCAGCGGCAGCCACGGGCAGAAGAAGACTTTGGGGCTGGGGCCGGCCGGACCCGCGGGAACCGCTGTGCCCTCCGCACGCTTCCCACAAACGAACACGGAAACCTCGCGCTTTGAGCGACAAAGAACAACCGACAAAAACCCGAAACAAATCCCAGTGACAGCAGCAACGTCGATAAACCCCCCGACACACACACACACACAACCCCCTCCCTCCGCCCCGATCCATCCGGGACGCAGCAGCGACCTTACAGAGAGGCGATGCTGGGTGGAGGAGAAGGGGGATCGCCTGCCCCATGGACCCGCTGGGCATCCCCTGCCTGGGCAGAGCCCTTGAGCCCACGAGGAAGGAGGGTCGGGACCGCGGGGCTTTCTTGGACGGCGTTTGGATGTTGTTGTTCCTTTGGTGGAGGGGGGTGGGTGGGCTCCTATTTTTACTGTACTTGACTTGCTCTCCCCTCCTTCCTCCCCAGCTGGCCACCCCCTCTTCTCCTCCTCCTCTCTCTTTTTCTGTCTCTTCCCCCTTGTCTCTCTCTCTGGCCTTCTGCCACTAGTGTTAACTGCTATATTTGCACAATTTACACGAGACAAACAACGTTTTTAATTTAAAGAAAGAAAAAAATCTAACAAAAAATGGGAGGGGAAAAACAAAACCACCAAACCAGATCCTAAATTTTTTTTTGCAACAAACTAACAAAAATGGTTTCAAAAAAATAAGCTAAAGGACCGATGCTGGGGAGATTTGGGGGTGGGGGGACAGTAGGGGTGGGCTGGAAAGGGAGAAATCCCTGAGCTTTGATATTTCTTACGATACGTCCTGTGCCATGTTTTATTTGAATGTTGTTTAGTGCGGAAAAAAAAAAGAAAAAAATCGGAAAAAAAAGTAAGGTGGGAGTTTTGTTAGCTGGATAGGTGCTTTTATTGAAATGCTGCTGGAGTGCTGGTTCTGGAGGTCACGATCAGGGAGGAAGGGTGATCCCAAGGTTGGTTTTTCCTTTTCTCGGGGGATCGCTGAGGGTGGGTGTTTTGTGAGCTCCACCTCGGTTTCCCAGTCTGGTGGCCACAGGGAGGTCTGGGCGCTGCTGCCTGTGCTAGGAGCTCGGGGTGATGCAGGGGCTTGGGATTGTGGCGAGGGTTTGTGGAGAGCCAGCCTGGGTTTGTTACAGATCCTCTCATGCTGGGGCAGCCTTAACGAAGCCCCTTTATTCCCCCACACCCCCATCTTTTTTGTGCTGATGCCGAGGAAGGGACCAAATCCCTGGGGATGGGGAAGGCAGCTCCTCAGCATCTCCTGACTGGGACCTCCCCCAGCAAACCCTGGGGCTGAGCATCCAGCCCACAGAGGGACCGGGATGCTCGGCCCCATCGCTGTTTCCTGCTCCCCCACCCCGGGAAGCCCAAACATATGCAGGACTTTCCACCTGAGAGTGACCTTGCTTTCTCTGTCTTTTCTTCTTTCTCCCCCTTTCTCTTCTTGCTGTCACCCCCTCTCCCCTCCACCACCTCTGCCCTGCCAGGGGTTTTGCTGAAACCCAGGGTCTCTCCCTTTGGCTGCCCCCTGCGAAATGTCAGATCCTTGTGGGTTTGTGCTTTCCAGAGATGAAAAGGTGCCAAGTGCTACCCTGAATGGCAGCAGGTGACCAAAAATTGAGCAAAACCCTTCCCTTTTCTGTTCTGAGAGCTCCCGTTACTGCCCAGGCCACGGTGGACGGGGCTGAACTCCCAGGAGCGGGTGGCTGGCTAAATCCAAGTGGAAAGAAGCCCATTTCTGATATCTGTCCGTTCCCTTAAATTGCAAGTTAAGGTGGGGAGAGGGAGAAATAATGAAGTTTTTAATTAAAAAAAAAAAAAAAAAAAATAATAAAAGTGTGTATATATATATGTGGTTACAATCTAATTCTCGTGCCCCAGTGGGGTGCTGTATAGTTAACTGAAGGAGAATCGAACCGATATAAATACGAAATGAATTTACACAGCCAGTTAAAACAAAACAAACAACTACACAAACAAACAAACAAACAAAAAGTCTTACCAAATGGTCTGGAAGAAATTTCCAAGCCTTTCTCACCATGCAGAACAATCGTTTGAAGCCTGCACATCTCTCATTATGTTGTAATTTTGTTTGGTTTTGTTTTGTTTTAATAAGGAGGGAAAGGAGAAGATGCTGATTAAAAAAAAAAATGACAACAACAACAAAAAAATCCCCAACAAACCAACCACAACAGCAAAACTGTGTTTGAAGAAAGAGTAATAATTGTTTCCCAAACCTACAAACCCTGAGCTGTCGCTGGATTTCTGAGAGCTGTGGGCTGTTGCATGACTGTGCTAGATTTTAGTCTGAGTTGATCTTTTTAAGAAACAAGAAAAAAAAGAAAAATCGTAAAACAAACAAAAAAAAAATCCCTGCAAGTGTTGAGCATTAGCAGTTTGGTCAGACCTGTTACCTTCTTTTGGTTTTCTTTTCTTTTTTCTTTTAAATTTGAAATTAATTTGTCGCTTTCTCGTCCAAAAGAGAAAACAAAAGCGAAGCAAAAAGAAAGACTTCAGAGGTTCACATCTCAAATGTGATACTCTGAGAGCCTTAAAGGACAGCTGTGTGCCCTCCTGCCCCATGCTGGGGCTGTTGTCATGTTGTCATTGGGGCACTCTAAGGGACACAACCCACCCCTGGGTTTCCCTCGGGGGGGGTCCTTTGCAGAACTCGCTGCTGCTGTGATGGGGAGGAGGGGTGCCCGTGGCTCCCTTTGGTGCAAGGTTGGTCCAAAGCTGCTTCCTCACGCCGCTGGTGGCTGCCCAGCGTTGGTGGAGGTCCCAGAAGGTGCCTGGAGCATGGTGGCTGTGCATTGGTGGTCATTGCATCCAGCAAAAGGGGAGCGATTGCTTTGAAGTGTCTATCCATGAGTGGCATGGATCCTACCTGTTGTGGTGGTAAGAGCATTTTGGGGAGCTTCTGTTGCTATCAAGGAGGCCAAGCACATAGTTTTGTGGCATTGAGAGGGCATGGAGGGACCCTCCCCACTGCTGGTCGGGGAGGATGGAGGTGCGCTTCTAAAAGCATCCCCCTGAAAGTTCCCTCATTGGTGAAGGAGAGCTGGATGTGCTGTTGCACAGTTATTAGTCTGTTGCTGTGGGTGCTCCTCTGGCTGGGTTGGAGGGACAGGTGAGTTTCTTGGCCATGGTGGGCCTGGGTTGGATTTTTGGCAGCAGAGATTGCTGGGGGACTTGTGCCAGGCAGGCTGGCAGTGCCGTGGTGTGTCTGTGCTCTCTGGGCTCTCCGTGCTTTGTCCTTCTCGTGCTGTGGCCTGACTCCTCCTGCTCCATGATGATGCTGAGAGCCGGTGGTGTGCTCCTGGAGATGGGTTCCCATTGGCTTCCTCCTGGGGATCTTTGGGGTGTCTGTGATTTGTTCCACCAAAGGATGCCCCCAGCACCTCCTCACCCCTCTGGGACCCTTAATCTTGCTGCCTCTTAACGGGGAGGGTGGCAGTCAGTGGGGTGGGCATTGCGGTGCTGCCCACAGCCTCCGGCGCTTCTTGGTGCTACCTTTGCCTTTCGTGTAATGCCCAGTGTCCTTAATTGTGCCAGGCAGCCCATCCTGTTCTTCCTCCCCCGCCCCAGCCTGGCGGGGGGCAGAGCCAGGCTGGCAGTCCCACTCTAACCCTGCCTAGGAGCAGGAAAGGGTGGGGAGAGGCTGGGAGGCATTCATGGGACTCCTTGGTGGTGACACCAAAATGGGTGTCAGACAGAGAAGCACCCCTCCTCTTAGTCCACGTTTTGGGGAGCTCCCACTGCCCCCCACAGCTGAAGGCAGCTGGACCCCACGGGCTGTTCCCTGACTGCTGCAGCAAGCAGGTCCCTCCCAGCCCCCCACCTTAGCTCGCATTGCCTTTTCTCTTCAGTTTGGGGGTCAAAAAACAGTACAGTCCAGCCTGACAGTGTCCCCCATGCCTGGCTCGGGTGTCCCCCTCTGGCAGGAGCCCCGTGGCACCCCTGGGGCTGGCCCCAGCCTCAAGACAGGGAGCAGAGGGATGGGCAGCAGGCTCCCCCCAGGCTCCCCCAGTCGCCACCAAAGCGCACAACGAGCTGTCCTTTAAGAAAACAAGGGGAACCTGACGCAGACCTGGCGAAAGGCAGAGAATTTTGAGAGTTTAAAAAAACAATTAAAAAAAAAATTACATGGGGAAAAAAATCCAAATTCCAAATCCCAGTTACCTTTCTGTGATTGTTTCAGACTTGAAGCAACAGGCCAGCGCAGCTGGTCAAACGCCCTTTGATCGTGTAAATATCCTGCTATTTCCTATTTTAATGTTCTTCAGATTTAGTACTTGTAAATAAACACACGCATCAAGGAGAGATTAAACATTTTTGCTAAAGCCAGAGTCTCACCTCTTTTTGGGGGCGATGCAGGTGGGAGAGGCGGGTGGCTGTGGGGAAGGGCTGTTCCTGGGGCTGAAGCTGCGGTACTGTTGGGGTGGCAAGATGCAAGCTGGCATTGGTGTGGCACAGCCTCACTAGGACTCCTGGGTGCAAGTCTGGGGGCAAGGACCCCAAACTGTGGCTGTTGACAGTCTCAGAATGGCTCTGGGTGCTTGCAAGGGGATTCAGATGGAGGGTGTGTGCAGGGTGGGAGGAGACTTCTGTCAGCTGCTTTCCTGGGCAGCTTATATTGTTCTAAACTGTTGGATTTCACTCATTGCCTTTCAAAACACTTTGAGCTGTTGACCCGATGCAGAGAAGCTGGATCCCTTATGCTGTGAGCAGAGGAGAGGTAAGAAGAGGTAAATACCTTCCCGTCTGCTTGCCAGGGTCAAAAGGTGCCAGCCAGGACTGGGACAGCTTTGATTGTGCCTCTGAGCCATCCTGGTCCTTCCTCCCTTGGGCACATAAAGGGGTGACAGCACAAGTGCTTGGGGATGGAACTGGAACACAGTTGCTCTATTGTTTTCCCGGGGAACAAAAGCTTAAAAACCTCCTGGTTGGCCAAATAAATAAATAAATAAATATCTTGTATTTCACGAGCACCAGGATGTTCTTCAGTACAAATTACACCAGTTTTCCCAAGGAGTAAAGAGCTGCTGGCAGGAAGCCAGGGCTTCCAACGACAGCTACAAATGTCTTTGTTTGCCGCCCCAGTCCTAGTGCAGAGCTAAGCAGAAAAAGATTATCAAGGCCTGCGAATGATTGTGTAATCCACAAATGCACTTTATTTGATTAAATGATAAAATGTGAACCTTCCAGCAATAACATACACCACTGCCGCCTGAGACAGCGGTAATCCAGGAAATCTGTGGCAGCCGCAGCATGCCCGGTGCCTGAGGGGGCTCGTTGGTGAAGGCAGCCTGCTCCCCGTGTGCCTCCCTCCTTCCTGCCTGATCCTGGGGGTCTCGGAGGCCCCCACGCCGTCATCTCATTCAAGCTCAGGCTCTAGGTGAGTTGCACATCCCAGGGTACCCATGTGGGGTCTGAAGCTCTCATCCAGGGCTTTTTGCACAAGGACTCTATCCCTGAAGCATCACTGTGGTCTTGCATTCTTCTCGTGCACCTCCTTGTCCTCTCCATCCCCGTGGAGATGGTTCCTGCCTTTGGGTGTCCCTTACGATCCTTTCTTTCTCTCACACGTGCAGCGAGGGCATGCAGGTGGTACCCCTGCCCCTGCACAAAGCACTGTGTGCTCGGTGCCATGTGTCACCTCAGGGTACAGTGTGTGCAGAGCAGGTGTTGGGACTCGTGGTAGCAGCACAGGGATGTGTCATGCTCATGTCTCCAGGCACACATGCTCATGGACAGCCACATGCCCATTGTGTGAGTGCTGGCTGCCAGTGAAGCTCCTCCTGCTTTTGCTAAGCTTCACTCCAGAAAGGTGAGAGGGTTTGACTTGGGGGTTTAACATCTGATTTACCTGCCACTGATGTTCCCCCAGTCCTTGTTTTCTTCTGGTGTCACCACTGATGTGCTCAGAGCCCGGGAGGCTGAGCCTCCCGCAGCTGAGTCACTAAAGCTGATATTAGATTCATCCTCTCCTTTTGGGCTTAGCCAAAAGGTTTGGAGAAAAATCTCCCTTGCCCCCTGTCCCCTGCTGTGGGGCCTGAGCAGCTGGGGTGCGAGTGTGTTGCCTCTTACAGCTGATGATCCTCTGTAACTCCCTCATTTTCTAAGTACGGGTGACAGAGCACTGGGATAGGCTGCCCAGGGGATTGTCGAGTCTCCTTCTCTGGAGATAGTCAAGACCTATCTGGATGCTTACCTATGTGACTTGTCCTAGGGAAGCTACTTTGTCAGGGGGGTTGGACTTAATCTCTGGAGGTCCCTTCCAACCCCCACAATTCTGTGACAACGTGGTAGTGACCTGTGACAACCACCAGATCCGTCTGCTGATGTGCAGAGAGCAGCAGGCTGCTCCTCCCTCCCCTAAAACAGCATTGCTCCGGGCAGCCCTGGTCTTTCCCCCTGTGCTACTGGCCCACCCCAGGCACCTGCAAACAAAGGGAGCAGGCAGCTTAATTGGTCTGTCCCGGGTACATCGCTGCCCCTCAAGCTCCATAACCCTGCAAGAAAAGGACCTGCCACATCTCTGGGATGCAAGGGGGTTCTGGAGCAGCCACTCCCTGCAGGAGAGAGACTTGGCTCCACCTTCAATGTGTCCACAATGTTCCTTGGCCAGATGCAGATTAGCATATACATATATATATTTACACACACGAGATATTTAGATATACATAATACAGATGTAAAACATAACTATATATGTAATGTTAATGAAAATCCAGCGAGAGCATTAACGTGGGCTGCGAGGGTCAGGCCATGTGCTGGGTTCAGGTGTTGCATGGGAAAGGCCAGAGCAGCATCACGTGGCCCCACAGGCTGAAGGATACAACAGGGGGTTTCTTCCCACTCAAAGGTGATGATTAAGTTTCTTCTGAGCTGCTGGGAAGAGGGGAAAAAAAGAAAAAAATCCATAAATTGTGAAGGTAGCAAGGGCCGAGCGCAGCAACACCCCCTTCCTCTCCTGCCAGGACTAATGAAAATCGCGGCCACGCTGGGAGGTGGCTGGTTTATGTTTGTTCTTCATTTTAAATGTGGTGGTAAAAAGCCCACAGTTTTGGGCTGGGATCTGAGGTGGGATCATTAGGAGGTGGCAGGTGATGGCTGATACACATTAATGTGCTGTGAGCAGTCAGTCAGAGCTTCGCTGTTGTGTTGGTGGTGGTGGTGGGTTTTTTTCTTTAAGCTGAGGCAAATTACTGCTTCAGGAAAAGGACCGTCGGCCCTGGTGGAATTAGAGCAGGAGGAAGGGGGAAAATTAATTTATCTTGAATTTTATGCATCAGACTGACATCTCCAGAGACATGAGCTGCCCCCCTGCAGAGCCATGGGGAGGTGGGGGGTGGCATGGGTCTGGGCACTGCTGGCTGCCCCCTTTTCAGAGGTTCCCCCTTTGGGAGGGGCTGGTGGAGGGGTGCAGTGGTTGGGTTGGAGTCTGTGTCCGGGAATCTCAGCCGTCACTGTCAAGAGCAATTTTTCCATGCAGTGAAGTCAGTCGAAAAACAGTGCTGTAGGCATCTTGTCTGCCCCTCTGGTCCCTGGTGACTTGGTGACTCACCTCCACATGCCCGGCACTGGGGGGCCAACAAGGTCACCCAAGGCCAGCAGACCTCGGATGAAGGGGGAGCCCCACTCCTCAGGGGCTTTTAAGATGGTGACTGGTGTGACTTTGCACATCCTATTCCTAGGTGTCCTTCCCAACATTAATACCATTGTGGTGGGCCTGAGACAGCCTTCTTCCTCCCCGCCGTGGGGAAAAATGCAAAGTAATCCAGCCTCCTGGGACCTGGGGCATCTCGCTGTCCCCTAGCTGCAGGGACACTCCTTCAGCAGCCATGGTGCCACCAGCAAGGTGGCTCCTGGTAAGCAGTGGGGACCGGGCGGGTTATTTCAATGCTCATCTCTTCTGTACCACAAGGAATCACTATGCACATTGTAAAATGAGTCATCAGCTCATGGGCCACCCAGATCAGTCCCAGCAGGGGAAACTGAGGCACAAGAGCAGAGCTGCTTCACCCAAGGTCATGCAGAAGGTTGCAGCGGGAAAGAAACTGCTTGCGACCCATGCTCAAATCCCTAGGAAACACACTTTTGTTATGGGCCCAGATGCTGGGACCACTTTGGCTGTCACACTATCCTGAGCCGGAGTTTTATTTCTTCCCCAAACTGTTGGGTTTGGGTTTTTTTTTTCCTTTTTTATGAACGAAATTCTCCCTTCGCAGCTCCTATTCTCTCAGGGGCTCTTCCACTCAGCGGTAGCCCAATTTCCTTTTATAGCTCGTACAATGACTGTCCTAATTACAATTAAAACCGGGAATGCTCTAATCAAATCTTTTACTATTCTAGACAAACTCAGAAAATGAGTAAAATTAGTGACACATGGCACACAAAAAAAAGCTGGGCGGGGGAGGGGGGGGGGGGCGACGACAATTGCGTGAGCTGGTGCTAATGTGGAGAGAATTAAAGAGGGCAGCAGCAGGATTTTGGTGCTCATCTGCAGCGATTGGCGGCAGGGAGGAGACACTGCACTCAGGGGGCATCCCTGGAGGCTTCTCCATCCTCCTGACCCCACACAGGGCATGTTGGTTTGAATAATCCACCCTCCCCAAGAGTTACCATGGCAACAAAGCCTTTTGATGGTGAAAACCTTCAGCGTCAAGAGTTAATCAGACCCTAAACCAAAACCGGGTTAAAGGCAGAGCAGGGATGTGTGAACAGTGGGGTCACTGGGGCAGAAGAAAAGCAGAGAGGAGAGTAAATAACAAGCAAGGGTCTGACGACTATGTGAGCTCAAGCGGGCGGCCAGAGGGGGTTTTGCTGCGATGGGAAATGACAGGGGTAAACTCAATGGCAGGATAGTTATTTTTAATTTTCTGAAGAGCTGGCTGGGTGATTTTACCACCCTGCTCCATCGCGCCTTGCAGCTCTGCATGCTGGTCTTGTCAGGGAAGCACCGGGTGCCATGGCATGGAAGGTTGGTCAGTGTCCCTCCTAGGTGGAACTGTGGTCCTCAGCAGCTGTTTTGCCAGGGGGGAGGGGTTGCTAGAGCCCAGCGACTGTGCGTGCGTGGGCTTGACTCTGTGCATGTTGCTGGTTCAGGTTGAATAAAGGCTGAGTGAGCTGGGGCTGCTCAGCCTTGAGAAAAAATGACTGAGAGGGGATCTTATTAATGTTTATAAATATCTGAAGTGTGGGACACAGGGGGAAATGGCCAGCCTCTTCTCAGTGGTCTGTGGGGACAGGACAAGGGGCAATGGCCTCAAGTTGGAGCACGAGAAGTTCCACGCCAATATGTGGAAGAACTTCTTCCCAGTGAGGGTGAGGGAGCCCTGGGACAGGATGCCCAGGGAGGTGTGGAGTCTCCTTCTCTGGAGATATTCAAGACCCGTCTGGATGCCGACCTGTATGACCTGTGCTAGGGAACCTGCTTTGGCAGGGGGTTGGACTCTATGATCTCTGGAGGCCCCTTTCAATTCTGTCATGCTGTATGTGTATGTGAACATGCTACTACAGACCTACCAGATAGAAATCCATGGTGTGGAGATACTGTCTCCTGTGTGTTTGTGTTTGGGAAGAGACAGAGAAGGACTCATGGCTCCATTTCTTGGGTTAATGCTCTTGGGTCACTAAGGGTTGTAGAGGCAGGATGGAGGCAGAGCTGAGGAGTTAACCCCTTTCTGTAGTTTGCCTGACTGGTCTGTCACAGCTGATGGTTGCTCTTGGCATTGCATCCTTCATAGGTGGTTTGTTTTCAGTGCTAGCATGATTCACAACGGTCTTGTAGAGGGAAGGGAGCAAACTGGGTTTCAGGAAAGCAAAACCTGGAGTGCTGTTACTACTACTGGATACCAAATGAACTGGTACCAAGGCAGTGAGAATGTCTTTCTGTGCTAGACAGAACAAATGTTCCCAGCTCATCTCAGTATGATGGTGTTACAGTGTCCAGAATTTGGGAGGTCCCTCTGACTGTGGGGTCTTGTGGTGACAGAGGGAAGGACAACATGCCATTGTGGGGAAGAACCTGCCTCTATTTTTCATGTCAGGGTTTATGGGAAGAGTCTGCCTGAGGTGAGGGTTACTGTTACAGTCGGTGGGGGGGGCAGGGGAGGGAAAGGTTAAACCCAGGAGTTTTACAATGTCTGCAGATCTGGTTGGAGCAGAAGGCCCAGGGTTGTTGGTGTGTATCAAAGCCTGGTACCTGATTTTGAAATTACTTAATATCGTGAAAGACCTTATGTTGGACCTGCCCGATGCACTGGTGTTATCCCTGTCCCGAACTGTGGCAAGATATTCCCTTAACTCTTTGCTGAAACAACTGCAAGTTTGCAGTGTCCACCAGCAACAAACAGACCTTCCCCATGCTCACACTCACTATGTTTTTCCTGCTCACCAGTCTAAATCTTCCTTGTGACCTTTTAATCCCTTTTCTACTGGTCCCACTCGTCAAAGTTACTCCAACCCTTGCACAAGGTCCTATTTTTTGAGTGATTTGGAAGTTTAGCATAGAGGGGTGCAATCTTGGGCAAAATGAGTGACCAAACACCCTTATATCTTAAGGTTTACCATCTTTCCATCCAGACCATGCAGTCCCACAGCTGGATGCACCCCACTGGCTCCCACAACAGAGAGGTACCTCGGAGCCGGGTGTCGCTTCGGTTCGGTCACAGCACATTAACAAGGAGCTGGTTGCTCTCCTCACTCCTTTCCCTCACTCTCCATCTTTATTACTTTGTTAAAGTACTTTCAAGTATAATACTTATATTTTATAGGTCTGAAGCACGAGATTATTCAATTTGCTTTATAGGCCCAGTTTGATAAATCCACTTGGAAGCTCGCGCTGTGGTAATTGAAACACACTGCCTGAGGAGGAGCGACACGCTGCACTGGCTCCAGCCTGTGCTCCAGGCCGCTGCCATCTGGTTGCAGGGCAGGAGCCAGTGATGTCCAATGTGACTTCAGGGCTGGGGCTGCCTGGGGACCCCGGTGGGTCTGGGTGGGATCGGAGCTGGGAAGTTCCCAAGTTAATTCCTTGTTCTCCTCCGGTTCTGATCTTTCTGACCCAACCAAGCCCCAAGGGTGGTTGAACTGTCAGGGCCCAAATTGAAATTACAAATGATGCTGAAAGCAAGAGGATGGCCAGGAGTTCAGTGTGATCGTGATGAGGGCGTTTCACATCCCTTCAGGAGCAGATTTGGTAATTCATCCCTGCCTGTGCTCAGCCAGCAGCAGTAGAATTTCTCAGCTGCCTCCAAATTAATTGGGGCTGAAAGCACCGTCTGCAGGCAGAAAAGGCCTCTTTGAAGGAGTCTGACACCTTCCACCTGGAAGGGGTGAGGCATGGGAGGGGGAACTCTCACCTTTGCCAAGGTAGCAGAAGCAAGCTGTGCCTTCAGGAAAGTTTTGATGCTTGAGGATGGGTTTGAGGTAGGGAGGGGAGCTCAGTAATGAGTCTCAGGTTTACCAACCTTTTGGGAGCCTGTCGCACTCACACCCACTCCACCCCCTATTTGGGGGATCTGAACCAAAGCTTTGAGCTTTATGTTTATTAAGGGATAAGACATTGTGGTGCCTGTGGCAGCAGGAGCTTGGTACAGTGACCCAAGAAGTCATTCCCAGCCTTGTGTTACAGATGTCTTTGATGTCCAGCTCTTCATCTGAAGTTTGCTAATTGGTCTTAGTTTCTGGCAGCAGATGAATCTACCTGTGGCAGGCCAGGTTTCTTCCAACTTGCAGTGGCAACAGAGGGGCAGCAGTCCCCCAAAGCACATAATTTGAAAGCCAAGTTTTCCCATTTAAAGAAGGGCCTGTCAGCTGGCAACCCTCCCTTGGGTACTGGTATTGTGGTGCAGCTATGCTCGAGGCTCCAGGGAAAGCAGTTGGAACACCACAAGTGCAGGGACCTTGCAAACCTCTGGGCCACATCTCTGTGGGTACCCGGGCTGGAAGCTGCTGTGCTGTGTGTTGGGTTAAGGTGTTTATGCCAAGCGTTGTCAGAAGTTTCACTGTTCAATAAACATGCCAGCGTTACACTGAGAAGCGATATTGATCCTGCACGACACCAAATATTTTGCAGAGCCTTGGAAAATGTTGGGAATGTTTGTTATTGCTTGAAAGATTCAGTTTTTAGTAAAAAGATGCTATTGTTTTTTGCCTTTTCTTTTTCAAATGAAAAGTTTGAAAAATGTCACGGTCAGATCTAGCAAAGACCTCACTCGGTGGAACTGGTGGAGTGTGAAAAGGCACTGGTCTCCAGACTTCTGTCAGCCCTTAGGGGCAAAAAGCTGAGCACAGAAAGTGTGTTTTGAAAGCAGTTTTTAGGAGACATGCCTGTCTCCTTGTTCCTTCCCACAGGCACAGAGGCACCTTTTCTGCTCCTTCCCTGCAGGCTGTGATGAGGGGATATGGCTGTGATGAGGGGATATGGCTGTGATGAGGGGATATGGCTGTGATGTTGAATGTAGCTGGGACGTGCACCTCACAACTGTGCCTCCAAACTTTCCCACCGTAGCCAGCCTTTCTGTGGCAATCAGAGGAGGGATGAGACTGTTAGCTCATTGTTTCTGCTGGAGAAGTCCTCCTTCTTTTCCTGTTTTAGACTTCACCCCCCCAGGGCTGTTAATACAGCATTTCCCAGAAGGGCTAAATTTAAAGCAAATGGAAGCACATTATATTTTTGGCTCTGGTAGGTAGAACTGTATAACTCTCTGCCTTCATTTTTGCTTTCTCTCTCTGTGCAGAGTGTATATCATAGACCGTCATTGTATTTAAATAATAAAGCAGAACCAGGATTATTTTGTACACTTTTTTCCTCCTCTCTGATCTCCCCATTGAAAAATGCATGGAAAGCAACAGATGTTTCGACTTTGTAGCTTGAACCTTCTCAGCTGTTTGAAGATTTGATGTAAAGTTCTTTGAACATCAGTTTCAGAGGAGACTCTCTTAGTAACGGTTGCCAGGCGAAATTCATAATTAATGAAGATTTCAGGGTTATGGTGGGTTTAAAAAAAGAAAAAAAAAAGTTATTTCATTATTAGTGTTATTATTTTGCACTGTTCTTAATCAGCTTGGAGGAGCAGCAGCATCCAGCTGGGAAGAAACAGGCACACAACTGTATCCCCGGCATCGAATCGGGGTGCCTTCTCCAGGTTTTGGCAGCTCGGTGGTAGCCAGAAGAGCTCTCTGAATAGCCGTGGGGAGCAGGGGCGCTGGTTTAGACAGTGGCTGCTGAAAGGCACCGGGTAATGAGTTGCTGGGGTTCAGGCGGGTACCTGCTGCCGCATCACAGCGGTGACTCGGAGGGCTGGGTTACCCTCTAGCGGCTGCAGCTGAAAGAGGAGGATGTGTGTTCCTGGCAGATGAGGCTGCGATGTGGTGAAGGCATCCAGGGGTGCCAGCTGCAGCGCGGGGGGCAAGCCAGGGGGCTGCGGGGGAGCAGACACCATGGCTATGGGCAATGCCCGGGCCCAGAAAGAGTGCCTGCTGTAGAGTGATGCACATGTCCCAGGTAGCTGTGGTGCGATACCTGGCTGCCAGCACCGAGGGGGATGTTTCTGGAAAATGTTTGCTGCTTGGGGTGCTGTGGTTGGGCATCCTGGTGCAGCATCTTGCCAGGGCAACTCTTCAGCATCTCCTTTCAGGGTATCTGAAACAGGTCCAGTATCAGTGGAGATAGGTGAGGAAGGCAAGCCTGGAGCTCAGGGATGGGCTGTGGGTTTTCTCTTGGCTGTCCCATGTTGCTACACAGCAGCTGCTGCACACATCTCTGGCATGGGTGGTCCTGTTCTCTGTCATGCCAAGAGATGGGGCAGGACCTGCTGGCCCTGGCTGTAACACCCTGCTCAGCAATAGCAAACATGTCCTCACCCATGCTAACCCAGATTTTGGGCAGATTTTTGCCCATGGGTCCACCTACTGTTAATACTCCAGGGAGATTTGGGCTTACGACAGTGTAACGATCTCCTGTTTTTAAGGCGGGACATGAGTGGTTTTATGGAATGCTTGGTGATGAGCTAGCTGGTATGCAGGCACGTGAGGCAGAGACTGACCGTCCTTGGCATCCCCTGAGAGAGGCAGTGCCTCAGCAGTGTCAGCAATGACCGGTGGTACTCCGCTGCCACCAGCAAGCCACCATTGGCTGCCATGGCAGAGGCAGTCAAGTCATGCATTTAATTGGTGCCTATTGGATTTTTTTTCCTGCAGCTACAGTTTGTGCTACTTATTGTGACATCCAAGAGAAGCAGTGATTTGGGTTTGTGTGTGTGTCTGACTCAGAGGATTTCTCCACGCTGGCGTCTGACCCCCTTCCTCCCCCCCCCAATCCTGACAGCTATTTTTCTGTGTCACTGGACTGAAATAAGGAGAGGCTTTTGGGTTGTGGGTTTGTGAGCTGGGAAGTGTTGGAGGAACAGAGGAATGAGAGCACAGCCAGGCCAGCCATCAAGGCGGCTGGAGGGACTTGCCACTCTCCTCACTGCTAGTGCCCTGGGATGTCATGGCAAGGCTGTCCTCCAGCACAGAGCTGCAGCCGTGCCTCTGTCATTTCCCCATCGTGTCACCCTGCACCCCAGCAGTTGGCTGAACCTCAGTGGCCACGGGGACAGAGCAGACAGGCTGGACAGGAGCAGAGCTGTGCAGTCTCAGGGTGACACGTGTCACTCTGTGATTGCACTGGGTTTTCTGCCGGCAGAGCTGTAACTCCAGAGCAGGTGGTGGCTTCTCCCCTTGGAGGTGAGCAGGGAGTGTGTGGAATGTGAATTCTAACGCTGCCCTGTCTCCAGCCTGGCTGGGGCTGCCTCTTGGGTTTCCACCTAGAGACTCTTGGCAATGTGTCTGAGGAGCAGTGATTCCAAACTGGGTGAGGCGTGGAGCAAGAGAAAGTGATGGAGAAGTGCTGAAATGCAGCTCCTGCAAGAGATGTGTGACTTACAGCTCACAAGTTTGTAATATCCTTGGTGCTGGATGGGGCAAAGACTTGGGCTTTCTGACCATGGATAGACCAGCTGAGACTTGACAGTGCTGCTTCTGCACAGCACTGACAACCCCTCCTTCCTCAGGGAGGACTGGACTGGAAATGTCTGACAAGCACCTGAGATTTTGAGGCATTTCAGAGCTAAATTTGTGTTTCTCAGCTGATCCCAATCTGCAGAGTAAATGGAATCCCACTCACACCACGAACCCCATAGTCATCAGTTATGGGCTTGGTTGGGGTTGAATATTGCTGTTTATTCCCAGCACTGGGTACTGTGTTAACAAGCTGTTGTGGTGCAGAACACATGGTACGACTGGGCTGTGATTTTCACCCAGAGCATCACCCTGGCATGTCCTCAGAGCATCATCCACCGTGATGCTGGATATTATGGACTCTCCTGGGCTGAGGTTTTGGTGCAGTCAGGGATGGCCATGATGTGCTGAGTGCTGCCAGCAAACCTGTCCTCTGACTGAGAGGAAATATCTCTGCTGGTGTTTCTAGAAGAAGCAGAGGAGAGAGGCTTGACTTGGTGAGGCGCGTGCAGCTGGGGACAGTTCTTGGCTGTGCCAGGGTGTCTGGTAGCCTGCTCACTGGGGCTCTGGGCATTGCATTCGCCCCATTGTCCTTCAGGGAGCACAACGCAATAGATGGTGACAGCACGCAGAGCTGTCAGACTTGGCCTGTCATCCTCAACCAGCAGGCCTCCAGGGCTTGCTGTCCTCCCCGCCTGACCAGTTTGCTGGGCTTTGTGCATGTGAGAGGTGTCACAGGAGTTGTCATCCTTCTGCTCCTTCCCACACCAGCTATTTGGCTCCTTTCACATATGTCTCTGTCTGATGGGCACCTTCCACCCTCCCTCTGGTCCTTTCTCTAGGTTCATCTCTGCTGTAATGCCAGGCTCCAGACTAAGCAGAAGGTGCTGGTGGCATGGAATGAGGTGTGGTGAAGGTGGAGGAGCTCATCCCCTAGCCAGGCATTTTTTTGGGGGTGTCATGGACCAGCTACAGCTCCCAGAGAGCAGTTTGAGTGAGGACACTCTGAGTTTGGGAACTGGGAGCTATTTGTATCACTTGCCTTGGGTCAAAGAATGGGCCACGCTGCATTTTGTATACTTATGTGCTTATACTTTATATCCTTATACCTACCTTCTATGTGTTTTAATTTGTAGCTGTCTCTGGAGTGGTGTGAAGAAACCCTTCTGCAAAACCAAAGGACTCACCTTCCTGCAGCTGGAGCTCAGTCCAGGCAGCCATCTCCACTCAGCCATAACGAGAAGACCCCACTCCTCCTTTACCTCTTAACCCTTTCTGTTTGGCCTCCACCTCTGGGACAAGCTTCATGGGACGGTGCCTCTCCCTCTCACAGCCAGGAGTGATGGCTCTCCAGCGTGGTGCAGCCAACGCAGCCCCTTCTCACCTCCGCGTCCCCCGCTGCCCTGCGACGGCAGCAGCCCTTGCCGAGCCCCCTCTCAGATAACCCGCCCTGGCAGATGCGGCCTCGCAGCACTGATGGGGCTCCGTGCTCAGCAGAGGGGAACGTCTCTGGACTCTAATCTGAGCAGACAGATTGAGGTCAAATGCACCCTTCACGCAACAAGCAGAGAAGGGCAGGGGAAGGAAGGGGAGGAGGCGTGTGTGTGGTGGGCAGCAAGGAGGGTGAGAGCCCGTGGGGACCACCAGATGCCCAGTGAGGGCAGGGACCAGGCAATCTGACCCTCTCCTGTCCCCTCTCCCACGGGGTCTGCAGGAGGCTGGGGGCAGCTCAGGATGCAGGCAGTGTGTGTGGCATGCAGCACAGCACAGGCAGCCTGGTTTGTGCGAGGAGAAGGTTGGGATGCAGCGTTGCTGGGCATGCTTCTGCCAGCATTCCATGTGGATTTTTTGCCCTTCCCTGTTGGGGTTTAGGCTCCTGTGACGTTGCCAAAGCTGGGGAAGGTGGAGAGGTGTCTCCTTTGGACAAGGGGCAGGGAGGATAAGTGCCAACTGTGCCTCACCTTGCTGGCAGACTTTGGAGTAACAGCATGGGGCCTGCCCTGCCTACTCTCATGCTGAGTTATGGGCTCCAAGTGGAAGTGTGAAGGTAGAAACCTCTGTGTATCAGCTGCTCCTATCCACCTCTCTGTCCGGTGGCACACGAATGCCTGCAGATGGAAGAGCTATGCTGCCAACTGCAGAGCATGGTTCTGCCTCCTGCCCCACTCTCAGCACCCAGGTGTCCCTCTCAGTTCAGCCCTGCTGCCAGACTGAGCAGTGAGAGATGAGTGATGTGGAGCTGAGCAGCTGGAGGAGGATTAAGTCTGCTCGGGTTTGGTCTTTCGGGTTTGGTCTTTCACGGTGCTTTGGCATTTGCATGCCATGCTGTGGATGCTGCTTGCTGCTGGCAGGGCAGGACTTCCAACTCCCCTTGGTTGAAGCTTTGGTGTGGAGGCTTTCACCAGTATCACCGAGCAAATGGCATGAATAATATGGAGTAAAAAAAGGGGCAGGGATAAAAAAAACCCCAAAAATCCACCCCACCCCCCAAATGGAAAGCTCCAGCTGAGCAGTGTCTTTTTGCAGGATAAGAAAACACAGTTCATAAAACTGCACCCAGGCATTGGGATAGCTGGATCTCCAAACAGGGGCTGCTCCCTGTACTGTGTGCCTACGGACATGGTGAATGTTAAGATGAGCTCTTTGCTCCCTAGGAACCACTGGGTGTTCTCGTTTGGCTCAGGATGGAGATGGCTCGGTCTTCTTTCATTCCAGGTAAACTTATTAAGAGAGTCTTAAGTGGCTCTGAAAGCATCTGCTCCTAGCTGGTATTTCTTGGACATGTCTAAACTGTACAATACCCCACACTGCCTGAGCATTTTGCCTGCTTGCCGGGAGGGGCAGAGGTGTGTGTTGCATGGTCAAAGTCCCCCCTGGCTGCCTGGCACCCCATTACTCATGCTTGAATGTCCAAAGGTGATGCCTCTGTGGTGTGACAAGCTCCAGGAGCAGGGCTGGGAGCTGCATGGCTTGGAGGGTTGGGCTGCTCCAATGCAAATCCTGTTAGTGGTGAAGAGGGATGAGAGGGAGAGAAGTGTGGAAAGAGAATCAGCTCCAGACAGAATATATGTATTTTTTTGCCTGCTCCCCGGGAGACTTTTGAGAGTCTCAGAGCAGCATTTCACATAGTTGCTCAAGTGGAACTGCTCTGAATAAATAGTTGCATTTCGGCAGTGGAGATTTAAAACCCAGGTCTTGGCAATTTCTGGCTGCTGAAAATCCCTTGGTACTTTTCAGAGTAGTGGGTGTGTTAACCCCAGTACCTTGGCCAAATTCCCAGCTGGGAACCACCTCGTAAAATCCCTTTCATATTATTAGCAGGCACCATCTTAAAAATCTTTCTCTCCTTACCTCCCCCTTTTTTTTCTTTTCCCCTCCAATTCTGCCTTAGCTGGGTCCCTGCTCTGGTTAGGCAGCTTTGAGCTTAGGTGTGTTTCTAGCCAGTTGATGTATTTTCAGTACCCGTGTCATCCTTCTGCTTCCATTGCTTTTTCCCTTATTTAATAACTACATTTGGGATGGAGAGAGCAATCACATCTTTTTCAGTCAAACAAGCCAAAAATCATGTGCCCCCTCATCTTGGACCATCTCCTACCAGTGCTATCCCACAGCCTTTCATTGCATCTATTGCTGCTCTTGAGAGTGGATTACTAGTTTATCTTGTGAATCAGGTGATGTTCTCCTCTGCTGGAAACCCTCCCCTGCATACATCTGAGGATCAAATTTGCTTGCTTTATGGCTATAGAGCACTACTCCAGATGTAATTGCCTCCTGCAAGCAGGGTCTTTTCCTCTTCAGTCATTTTCAACTTAAGAATTCCCCACTTGCAGTAGAAATTCTTGAAAACCATGCAGTTGTTTTGGTTTTGGTTTGGTTTTGTTTTTTTTTCCAGGGATCAAGACATCTTCCAACTGCACTTCCAGTGTGATATCTGCATCATCTTCCCTCGCTTGTCTCCTGTTTCCCATCAGCTTGTTTCATGAAGACAAGCTCATTAGAAAAACTGTTGACCAGGACAAGTTGCAAGACAACTCTGTGAAGAACTTCACTGGAAACCTGACTGCAGCTGCAACCTCCTTTCCCTCCCTGCCCACAGCTGCCCCTCCACTGAATCCCAGCTCTGCACTGTCTGGGCTAAGCCTCATCCTCTGTACCGTAACAAATGACTTCCCCTCACGGCACTGCATCAAACAATTCGTGAAAATGCATGTTTTTCTTTACCTAGAAGATCAGTCATTTACACAAGAAATGAAACAAATCCCAGACAGGATGGTCTGGCCTCTCCAACATTTCACAGCCCTCCCAGCCTTTTGCTGCTTCCCTTGCACACTGGGTTGGAAGCTGCTCAGATGTGTTTTTCATCCTTCTTACTTAGAGGTGTATTTTATGTTCTACACCTTCTTCCTGGTGGATTTATCAGTCCCACTCCCAGTCCCGCTATGTCTTGGGGTAATTCCTCTAGGAATTTAGGCCAGAAGCTACGTGGCCCCATGGCATGATCACAGGAAGATCTTCACTTCCATCTCAGCTCTGGTAAGTATGTTTTCCAAAATAGTCACCCAGCTAAGTTCATATCTTTATAATTCTTGTTCCTGTCCAGAGCTGCTGAGAAGAATTCATTTAATCTTGGGACCTCACCTAGGTTTTCTGTGAACTCTCCTCCCCTGTCCTACATCACAGCACTGCTTGTTCTGTCTTTATTATCTTTGTGTTCCTACGGCCAGAGAATGTTTTGCTCTTTGTTTTAACATCTTTCTCCAGGTCTAACTCAGTCTAACTTCTGGCATTTCTCACACCCCTTCTATTATCCAGCCCCAAAAAACCTGATGTCTTTGCTGCTTAATCATTTCCCTCTCTATGCTCTTTTCTTATTCCTTTTATCCCCATTACTCTATTCATTCCAGTAAGTTAGGAGGTGCTCCTTCAATGTTTTTCCATGTTGGGGGAGCAGTCTCCACAGAGTTTTGCCTTTGGTTCAAAGACATTTGAATCTCTTACATCCAAAGTTGTTTGCCCTTTAGAAACCAGGAACCTATAGGCAGTACTCTGCAGTTGTTTGTCTGTTCTTTAAAATAAGTCAAAATAAGGCAGGATTTTTAAGTAAATCCCTCTGACTTATTTTCCACTTCCAGCTCTTCCACACTTTCTTATCACTCACCAATATTTAGTCTAAAACACTATCATGTCTTGGTGATGCGTCTACGGCTGGTGTTCAACTCTTTACCCACTGCAGTTGGCACATGTGGGTTCTTACTCATGCAGGTTTTGCTTCTTTGGTTTTTGTTTAGGAAGTTAGTCTCCCAGAATGAGCATTTTTTGCAGTTTCTCTCTGTGTTAATAATGTTGCCAGAAATCTCCATACCCATTCAAACCCATCCCTGCTGCTCCAGGGAGGACTTTCAGCACTCTCCTAACAGAGCTACTTTCATTTCTTCTGTCCAAGTTGTGGTGGCCCCAAATGATCTTCTTCCATCCTTTTGTATTTCTTCATCCATTGCATTAGCAAAGGCATTGCTGCCTCACCACCTCCTCACCACCTTTACAGAGGGATGCAGAGCCATTGGCACCTTTGCTCCAACAGGTTTAGTGCCCTTCCTGGTCCCTCCAGCACCTGGGCTCATGTCATGTACCATTGTGCTGTCTCACACCAAACCCAGTCATTCTGTCCCACTGGGTATGTCAGTCCCTCTGAACCATCTCCATCCTTTGCCTAAGGATGACTTTCAACAAGCAACGGATGTGAACATAAATGCTGAGCAAGTCCCCTAATGGTCCACCCTGCCCTGCTCTTTCTCTCTGTGTGACCGGTCCAGCCCAGGTCTCTTCTACTGTGTAGCTTGCAACCCAGAGTCTTTTTCTCTTCCTCAACCCTTTTAGCCTCAAGCTATTGAGGCTGAATCACTGGAGCTGCCCATCCCACCAACAGTCCTAGCCCTGCCTCTCCTACACCATCTGATGACTAGGAGTGGGGAGCCAGCAGCTCCTGCTGTGTGTACAGCTCCTGCTGGCCCTCAGCAGCTGTGCAAAAAAATGTTTTCCTCTGAACCTTTTCCATAATTACCTTCTTTTTATATTTTCCTCCCCTTTCTGTAGCATATTGTCAGTGTCTTCTGGTCTCTGAGCCTCTTGGGACCCTCAGAAGAAAACATGAGCTGATTTCTTCTTGAGAAGAAATGAGCAGCCTCCAACTTGCCAGCCTGGGTGGATTATCTTGTCCTCTTGGTTTTAATAAACTGCACAAGATTAAAGAATGACTCTGGATTAGGTTCTGGGTTTGGTTTTGGTTTTTTTTTTCCCCCTGGGTTTTAACTTGGCACAGAATTGGAGGCAGAACAGAGGATTCTGGGTCCTCATGCACCACCATCTTTCACACTGGCATTGGCAGTAAACCTATTAGTGAATCTGGCCAGAGGATAGGGACCCAGGGGTTTGTGGCTTTGAAGGACTTACACGTTGTTAAACATTTTGCAGTGTTTGAACTGCTTGTATGTGTTGGTTTTGTTTTCTGTCCCTGCTCCCCTCCACTTCATCTTCAACGTCTCCCTCACCACAAACCTGATTTTAAAAATACATGCACTTATTAATTTATGAGCTGTGGTCACTGCTGTGGGAAGAGAGACCTGGAGGGAAAAGGGGTTTGTGCATGTGACAGGGCCATAATGAGATCAGGGATGGAGGAGGCTCCACGTTTTGAGTCTGCTCCTGCTTTTGCTGAGACACTTGATCCTCAAATGAATGAACGTAGCATGTGACAGCATCAACTCTCCAGCAGCTTACAATTTCTGCAGATGATTGATAGCACAGGGTAAAGGACCTTCACGCTTAAGGATGGGAAAGTTTAGACCACAAGTACACTGTGCTTATGGCTGATAGTAGTGCCTGGAGGAGAGTGAGCATCCCCCGATGCTCTCCTCCACTCCCAGGGCAGCAGTGACCATAGCCTGGGGCAGTCAGTCCAGCTGTTCATCTCCATGGGGTGCAAGGACAGGTCTGTTTCTGTTTCTTTCAGACCTGATAGCAGCATGTTCACAGAAGCTTTTACCTGGCATGGGACAAATCCTGGCTCCATCTGCTAATGATGCAAAAAACTGAGTCAAAAAAGAGAGCCAGCTCCTTCTGACAGAAGAAGGATCAAAGGCTTTCCAGCATGGTGGGTGGCTGCTGGCATTATCTTCTGCCTAGTGCATGGCACCAATACCTGGACAGAGGCAGCAAAAGCACAGGGGCAGCTTTCAGGGGGCAACTTGTAGAGGTATGGGTGGGAGGGGTTACCTTCAAATGGGGCACATGTGAGAGGTAGTAACTCCCTGCTCATCCTGCCACTCCAGCTGATCTCTCATGGTGGGCACAGCATGTCCCTTGAAAGAGCACTGCACCTACCTGGAGTTACAGGAGCATCCTGAGCACCCGAGGCACCTTGCACAGCAGCTGTCAGGAACGCGATGGAAATCCCACCATGCTGCGGTAGGTGAGGAGGGTTCTCTGCACCATGAGCACCTGGTTGTGGAGCATGGGGCCCTGTTTCCTATTCTCCATATTTCATGTTCTAAGTCACCACAGGGAACAAGGAATGGACCTGATAGCATCATCACCCCCAGGTCTTCAGGGAACGACCCACACTAATGCAATATTAATACATCGCAGCATGAGGGCTCTCCAGCTGTCTGCCAGCATTTCTCCCCTCCCTGCCTCCTCCTTTCCTGCCCTCCTGTCTCCCCCACCCAACCACACTAACTATTCAAATGCTATTAAGCACATATAGATCCATGTCAAGAAAGGATGGGGCCAGCGGGAAGCAATCTGCGTGAGAAGAGTCTTAATGCCAGATCCCACCTAGGACAGAGCAGAACTGGCCCTTCTTGCTGTTCCTTTTTGGCCAATGCATCTTCAGTCTGTCCTGTCTAAGGTGACCTGGCAGGGGAGGTAAGTCCGCTCTGTCCCCTCTGCTCCTGGATGGGCCACAATGCTGGGAGGTACAGGGATTGTCTCTGGTGTTGCTAATTGCATTCTGCTCTGTGAAAAAGCAAAAGATGTGAAAAGCAATGGAAGGTGAAAGCATTTTCCTGGATTTAAGCACCATTTGCATTTGGAGAATTTTTACTGTAGCCCTTACTGGAACCTTGCAAACGAGATTGATTTTTCTCACTTAACCCTTCACCCCCACTCCCATCACAGAAACAGATTTTGCTTCTTGCAAGCCCCATGGTGCCCCCATTTCCGGCATCCTCTGCATTTGCAGCTTGTGACTAAGGAGGTGTTTTTGCTGTGTTGCTGGTGGTGGCTTGTTCAAGAGCTGAGCTCACCAGCCTGTTACTGCAAAGCTGTTCAGGGACATGGCAGTGCTGGACAAACAGGGCTTGTGGTTGAAGGGCTTCTTAGAGGAGCTTAGCAGCTTCTAGGAGAAAAAGTGCAATTAGCACTGAGGCATCTGGGATGTATTATGACTCTTTTGACACACAGAGAGTCATATGGATTTTTCCAAAGGGATGTAAAAACAAAAAGACAGGTCATCATTTGGCCTTTCTGATCTCAACATGCATCCCATTAATGAAGGGAAAAAATGTTGCAGAAAATTCGTGAGTTGGCTCAGTTGTGTGTGGGAAAGGATGGAAGCAGGGAGGTGGGGGGAGTACTGATTTAAATGTAACCTCCATATGCCCATTTAGGATTTAATAAGAGAGTTACCACATCGCTGGTAAGTGACAGCTGGTTATTAGAAGCATACGCCAAAGCTGAGGATGATCTAAAGGCAAAGCTGATGCTTAGCTATTCATACACCAGTACATCTGCCTTTAATAATGACTTTTAATTTTGTTAACACGCATTAACCAGCTTATTAAATCAAAATAAAATGGGAATCTTACTCTTAATGCAACCACACAAAAAGAACCCAACCCCAAATGCTGCCTTCTCTAGCTGTGTATCCCACGATGTCCTGGATAAAAATGTGTCTAAGAAAGGCTTAACCCAGTGTGTTGTTCTGGTGGAGTTACAGAAACATTATATTTTCTCTCTCTATCCATTCTTCCTTTTTTTTGACTTCTGCACTTCCTTGCTTAGCACCCTCTGGAGCTGCTGTGTGTGGTGCATGGTGCACAGCAATGGTGGGAAGTTCAGCCCATTTCAGAGCTGTCCGAGCTAAAAAACAAGAAGTGAGTGTAATCTCTCCTGACTCTCTCAAAGGAGGGGGCACTTTCTGGCCTCTCTGGGTGAGTGAGGGGTCTGAACCAACTCTTCAGATTGAAACATCCCAGGGTTGTGAGGGAGCAAAAGCCTGGACTCAGCAGCAAAGGCTCAGTGTGTTGTGTTTTCTGCTTTTAATAATGACAGACTGTGATGCTTTTAGTGTGGTGGGAGTGTCCCTTAGCCCATCATGCAGGATGAGCACTGCCAGAATGCTGCTGCTGCTCTCTGCATTTGCAAACAGATTTGCTTGGACTGTGTTCACCCTCTGTTTTTCTACGCCAGCCTTGGTGTTTGAGCCAATGTGCTTTCACAACATGGCAGAGGCAGTGCTCTGACATGGCTGCTGGTGGTAAACCATGGGGGCAAGAGGCAAGCAATTGCTGTCCCTGCAATATTTGCTGGTGACAGAGAGGGAAGGAGGGCAGACCAGCCCTCAGCTATGCCAATGCCTCCAAATTCCTCAGCCTCAACACCCTCTGACCCTCCCTCTTAATTCCTGTGGCCTCTCTTAGTCCCTGCCTGGGGAGATACACCAGTGTGAAATGTGCTCCTTGTGTCCATGGTATAAGGGCAGCAGCATGTAGTGCCTCAGGTCCAATGCAGGCATGCTCTGGGTTTGTCTTCGGAAGAGATGATTTTTTGGCATCAGGTTTTTGGGTGGTCTGGACCACCTGCTTGTACCTCTTCAGCCTGGAGCGGCTCAGCCAGCGGTGCCCTCCCCATAGGGCAGGTCGTATGGACCTGAGGTCAGAGTGCTGCCTTACAATCATGGGTATGTTTGCCTGTCTACTCTGTTTCAGCCAGTTCGTTTTTACATATTCAGATGCCTCCCAATTAACAAAATCTTTAAAGGAAGAAAGAATGGGATCCTACCCTCAGCTCTCCTCTGTCCCTATCCTGAGACTCTGCCCCACAGCCAGTGTCTTGCTCCTACCTTGCTCCATCATCTTCTCTGGTGAGAGCTCCTAGCGCGACAGCGTGCGCTGGCAGGCCGGGCGCTGCCGAGGTGAGCGTGCTCAGAGACGCTGGCCTCATTGGTCCCTACTTCCGTCTAACCAGCAGAGCGGAGAAATTGCCTGTTACCTCGGGTCGATTTTTCATGCACTCCTAAATTGCTTTGTATTGACACGCTGTCAGAAATGGATTGTCACATTAACCCAGCCAGAGCTGGGCCGGGGTTTGCAAGCATGTGCTGTCGGACTGATGTCTTTACAGGTTGAGGGCAGGCTGGGGGGAGTGGTGGGGTGCCTAGAGTCTTTCCCTCTCCTTGGTCTCCTCTTGGGTTTGCAGAGATGTTTTGCAGCGCTTTCTAAAAGTCGTTTATGGTGCAGACGAGCCAGTGAAAGGCAAGGCTCATTGTACTCTCTCTAATAATTTATTCTTCCTTTGTTGGATAAAAGTTACTTGCAAGACTGTTGGCTCCTCACCCTGGCTATTGGGTCTAGTGGTCTGACTCGAGCTCACTTTCCCAGTAAAGGTAGGTGATGGAGCACAGGATCCCAAGGTTTAAAGGATTTTGATCTCACACTACTCTTTGCTTCCCCATCTGGATTTCCTTCTATGTTCTTTGCTTTACTGCTCCCTCTTCCATCTGCCATGTGACAGATGCATGAAGGGACTGGCTGTAGCACTCAGCCGAGGACCTGAGGTCAGGTTGCCAGAGGAAAACCACCAGTGATTGTGAAGATGGTGAATAAAAGGAAGTGGGAGGGATGGAGTCACCTTTCCCCATGAGCCACTTTGCACAGAGTCCCATTTCTTCCAGTCAATTTTCTAGTCTACGTGTAATTTCTAGAGCTTCCTGTACCTACCCCTAATGACCTCTTCCATTTGTCTAATAAGATTCCTCCTCAGAGATTAGCAAATGCCTCTTGAAGTCAAAGTATACACCACCCACTTCATTCCCCTTGTCTGTCATGCAGCTAAAAGAAAAAATCCAATTCAACCCTATGTGAGCTGGCTAAACACAGCCCAGGAAGCCAGAGCAGCCGACAGTCCTCATGCAAGATCTGTCCCTCAGCAGTGAAGAATTTGGAATTGTTTGTGGGTTGTACCCCTACATCTCCTGTCCGAGCTGGTTAGGCAGTGGTTCTTCCTTGGAGACAAGAGATCGGTACAACTCACTGAGCTTCATGTAGGAATGGTTTGGCTCAGCAGCAGGTTTCTCATGCAGTTCCTTCCCTTGAATCTTCTTCGTGATGTAGGTGAGCACAAGTCTGTTGTTCCCTCTCATAGATTCATGGAGAAACAAGCCCATTTGACAGAGATATGCTGTACCCCAAACTTACAACAATTTTAAGGGTCTAGTTTGGATCCTCAGAACCCCTGTTCAACTGTCTGTCACTACAGCTGCCGTATTTCTGTGTTCCCTATCCTCCCTGAGGATCTACTTCAGCTCCATTTTCAGAGTGCTGAACTGATCAGTGCTCCTCTTATGCTCAGGTTACTCTGGGCATGTCTCTCTTGCCAGTAAAGCCTGATCTGTGAGGCATTTTCTGGGTATGGCTCAGAAATCAGGGTCAGCATGGACCAAAAAACATTGTCTCCTTACAGAATAGCATAGTGACTGGAGTCCTCTCTAATCTTCTCTCCCTCTCCAAGAGACTCAAATCCACCTCAAATCCTGGTTACCAGGGAATTCTGGTTTCAAGATGGTAGAAGAGTTCACTGACATTTGAACTTTTCCACTTTATCAGGAATAATTAAATATTATTTAAACCCTGAGTTGCATTGAAGGAATAAAAAGAATAAAAAGCATGACTTCTATCCTAGCTGCTCAACTGCTCACCTGGGAGTGGAGGAGATGTGGGTTCCTGTGCCAGTTCTAGTGAATACCGATATAAATTAAGCTATGGAGTCCTCTCTCCTCACCCTCATCCTCTCTTTCTGTTCAACCCAATGAATATTTATTCAATTCACGTATGGTGGAAGAGCCTGAAACTCATAATATGAACACACTTGACTAATCTTGAAATTTTATGCAGTGTTTGGGGGTCTTCTCTTAATGTCCTTCATCTCCCAGGATAGGAATGGACCTCCTCTTTCTCCACTGCAGTGCCCTTCCATAGGCAGACCTCTCATCTGAACACCTGTCTAGATTTCCTCACCTTTGTCTTCAAACAAGCACAGCTTTGGTTGCTTCCTCAGTTGTTCCTCTTTTGTCCACCTTTGCCTTTCTTGACAATTCAGATTGCAGGTATCTTCCTACACAGGAGAACACCTGGATGGTGGCAGGACAACTGCTCCAAGTCATTCCTGCAGTGACCCTTCCCTGCGCCCTGTGAACCTCTCCGTAGGATGAGAGAGACAGTACCAGTGCCGTGGCCATTTGGCCGTTCTTGGCTGAGGTTGCAGATATCACTGCCAAGCCTGAAGCGGCTTTTAGCCAGGCACACACTTTATCTGGTGGCTCTGTCCCTACAGCCCACTTTACATTAATTGCCATGCTGCTGATGTGGCAGTGAGTTTCGGTCCCTGCTGCCCAACACTACACGGATGAGAGACGCTGGTTTCCAGACCAGGAGCCTGCCCAGGAGCTTCATTCACTCTCCTCCCTGCGACTCTGTGTCTGAACACCTTTGTCCTTTTCAGTGCCTGACATCACTGCGGTATCATAGATGAGAAACATCCTTGCTGTGTGGAATAGTCCCTGCCATTTTCCCGCTTGATTTGTCTTTCTCCTCTCATTCTTTCTTTGCCGTTCAGCTTTTTCTTCTCTCTCGCACTCCCTCCCCCCTCATCCCCATCAGTCAGACTTCTCCTAAGCCCTGATGTGTTGTGACTGGGGCTGACTGACAGCACTTCGTGCCTGACACACATCTCTGGGATGCAGCCCAGGATGTGTATTTGAGAGCAAAGTTGGATTGTAAAGTGCTGTGTGGGAGTCTCTGAGAAGGGAGTCAAAACACCGTCAAGCCTATTCTTCCTGAGAGGCATGGAGACGTTGTGTGGAGTCTGCTGATGCCAGGAGTGACTCTGTGGCTCGCAGGCTGGGCAGGTGTCATTCTGTTCCATAAGCACAGAAAGATGTCCTCAGCCTCTTTGCAGAGCTAGGGAAAGGGTTGAGGGGAGCTACGGAGAGCCAACCCTTCTTTTCTGCATTGACGAGGCTACTTTTAAGCTCAAGTTGGGTCTATGTGGATGACATGGAGCAAGCAGAGGAGTCACCTTGTAGTGCTTGTGTCATGGGTATAGGACATGGTACTCTGCAGAGGCTGTTTCTGGTGATTTGGCAGGGGAAGGTGAGAAAATTGGGGCAGCAACTGAAAAGAGGGAGTTGACTCATGAAACTTCTTTCCATCCACTCTTTATCAGTGAACTGTCAGAGAAGCTGTTTCCCACCTTCTCAAAATTTGTTTCTCTCCTCCCCAAACCTGGAATGGGTAGACATGTGCTGGCAAAGCTTAGGCTGGAGCCACAGCCCTGAACCGCTTTGTTCAACCACCACATTCATCTCGTTTCAGTCCTGCCTGGGCTCTCCGGTTATTATTGGTGTGTGTGAGAACATTTTCAGAAGAATGGGCTCTGATGAATCTGCAGAGTGCTGTGGCTCTGCTGGGGACAAGGGAAGGGTGGCCTGGCACAGGAGACCTGGGTGAAGTAGAAACAGCTGTTGTCCTCCTCTCTCTCAACCCACCTGCAGCCTCAAGACTGCTCGCCCAAGCTCAGTGATTATCTTGTGGGGCTTGGAGCCAGTCTACTCGGCTTTCTCCCAGCCAATGCACGCTTTAGATCAGCTGGCTGGGTTTGAAGGTCTAATCTGCACTTGGAGGAGGCCTGTTGTTATGAGGGACATACTCAGCACCATCCTGTCACCATCCGCTGCTTGCCGCCTCCCTAGTTTTCTGAGTGTGGAGTCATCCTTGCTCTCTGAGCACCTTCTGTGTTTATGCTCTCTGCCTTACATGAAGTTACCTAAAAATCCTCTTTGCTGGCTCCCCTGGCGACCCCAGGTGCTGCTCGAAAATCTCTTAGAGAAGTAATCATCCCCTTTGGATTGCACCATCACTCACCTTCCGTCCCTCTGACAGTCCCAATTTCCTTGTGTGCTCGGCTGTAGAGCACCAGAAGCAAAACACTGTAGGCTTCTGGTTGGTAAAGTTTTCCTTGCTTGGGAGGAAGCCAGCAGGATTGCCCCATGATCTCCTCACCTGCTGCCCTGTCCCCGGCTCTCCTGGTGGCTTTTGCCACTGCAGTGGAAGGGAGGGTTATTAACTCGATGTAGCTGGTGCTGCTCTTTGCTGGTGGGAGATGTTCTACCTTCTGTAGGTGGGAGGAGAAGCATGTGGTGATGACACTTAGAGATGGGGACTTGTTTGGGGGTCCATGCCTCCTCTCATATAGCATTAGTGTTCACAGAAAGGTATGGGTTGGAAGACACCTCAGGACCTGCTTGGAGCGGGCCAGCTTAGATTAGATTGCTCAGGGCCTTCTTGACTTGGCTGGACTATCATGTTAGTTTTCTTCTGATTCTTAATCTTTCACCATCTTTCACCTGAATCCTATTCATCTCCATTCTTCCACTGCATTTCTTTGGTTTTTTCTTTTGCCTGGCTTTCTACAGCACTGGTCCATGGTGGAAGGAGGATGCTGGATCCAGCTCTGTGTTACCCCTTATGAACACAGCCCATTATTCACACTGCTCTGAGCAGATGAGTGTCAGAGGTGCACCAGCAAGGATAAACTTCTCCAAGAGGGACCTGGACAAAGGCTATGAAAAGGTTCCTGACTGACATATCTTGGTTAAAACTACATTCCAGGAGCTAGCCTGGAACCAGCTATGGAGAGCCATCCCTTCAGAGAGGGGCAATTCCTGTGCAGGAATTAGCAGTCAGCACACCTGTTACTATGAGAGACTCCAGCTGAAAAGGGAAGAAGAGAGGTGGTGGTGGTGGGAAAAGGCTCTTCAATTTAGCACAATTATCTCAATTTTCCCAGGATAAGGATCCTTGAGATATTTATCTGATTTACAAGGGTGTGCTGCAAGGCAGCAGACACAAGGTCTTAAAGAGACATTCATCAATTCCTTATGCATGGTGCAGGGAGAAGAAAGAAAAAAGTGAGGAGATGGTGAAAGAACCTTATGGAGCTGGGAAGGGAGGAGGGATGTCTGCCCACACTGTATGTTGTCACTTGGGATTAATAATCTGTGGAAAACTCTGTTGACCACATGAAATGCTGAAGGCTGCTTCAGAGAGGTGTCTGGGCAGAAGCAGAAGGGAGCTGGCAGGGCTGGGGCTGTGGCAGAAAGCCTGCTGTGGAGAGGGACACCAGTAAACTTGCAGCAGTTGGTATTCCAGGGTATGTGGGCTAATTATTTCCTGAAAAACTTATTCTGATTACTCTTCTGATGGGGAAATTATGAAGGTTAGGCTCATGCCAGGCCTGGAGGACTTGCTCGATAACAGAGCAGGATGCTGATGTTGCATCAGTTTGGCTACAGTGGGACAAGGTTTCTGTGGGATTCATGTTGTGTAAGTGCAGATGTTTTGGGCTCAGGAAATGCATATTTTCCTACATCCCCTTTTTGGAAAGGACAGCAGAATTCACCTGACACACTTGGATGCCCACCTTTGGAGGGAGTGTACTCCCTTCCAATAACAAGACACCCTTTTTTTTCTCATGCAATGCCATCAGACCTTCTGCTTTGCCCCTCTTGCCCATACCACACCGCTCTGTCCCTTAGTCCTCCTCTGTACTGAATCCTGATGCGTCTTCATCCACATACATTCTGCAACTCTCATAGTTTCCTCCCCACCTTAGTAGCTAGAATGATTCTGGAGGCTGCCTGCAGAGGCTTCTCAGAGGCTACAATTTTGCTCTCACCTCATCTTTGTCTGCACATTATCTCTACAGAGAAGCAGGTATGAAAATCCTCATCTTTCTCAAAAGTGCAGCTGCCCTACCGCCATCCCTGCAGCTCTTCACACCTCCCTTTCACCTCCATCACATTCCTCTGGCTTCTCTGCTTCCCCTCTCGGCCCTTTTGCCTCTCTGTTGCTCCTTCACATCTACATCCCTTATTGTTCTTCCAACGCTGTCTTTTCACATCGCGCCCTACTCCAGTGATTTGACAATAGAGAGGGGAAAAAAGAAGGGATTCAGTGAAGAGGCGAATGAATGGGAAGGGGAAGAGGAGGACGAGAGAAAGGGAAGATCAGAGGGAATGAGAGCAAATGCTCGTAGCTTAACGCAGCTCAAGAAGTCACCTGGGGGAGTCATTGACGGAGGGGTCACTGACCCTTGTGAGTAAATTTCTATAATAAACTGGTGAAAGTACTGGCAGGCCCAAGTGATTTAGTTTAGAAATTGCTGTAGTTCAGCTCCCCTCAAATGCAATTCAGCAGGACTGTTAGCAGGCGCAAAGCCCTTGCCAGCCTTAATATGGATTACGTTTCTTTGTCCCTTAAGTTCATCTCTTTACAGCATGGTTATGTTCTCATAAATTTGTTGCAGTGTGTTTGCCGGCAGCTGGCCCATCGGAAAGGATTTGTGTCCACTGGAAAAGTCTCTTGGATAAAGCTCTCTCTGGCAATATGCCTTTTTAAGGCCCTTCTGCAACCACGGTGCTCTGTGAAATGACAGCTTTGTCAAGGACCAACCAATTTCACTATCAAAGGTCTGGCTGAGACAGTAACCCTCGGCTGTTGCACAAGGCCACCTGCTTGTCATCGCTTGCCGTGGACCTCTCATCTCCTGCCTACCTTTGTAATAGCTGACTTTGATAAATGAGGGGCAGCCTAGATATGAGGGGAGAGATTTTCAGATCCCTGATTTTGATGAAGGTCCTCATGGCATTAGAAAGTCAGAGGTGCTTACCTGCCTGCAGTACTTAATTTTAAAAAAATCTCCTCTGGGATCTATATATGTATATAAATTTCACTTACTCATGCCTGTGGGTGGACTTTGCTGGGCTTACAGGGGAATTCATAAGTCTTTTTTGGGCTGCAGAAGTCCAGTTGGTCAGCTATAGACAGTTGTATTGTACTTCATATTGCAAGGTACAGGTACAGGTTTTTGTGTATTGGTGTTATGAGTGCTTTTTATGGAGTGCTTGGTGTGCTGGTGCTTGTTAAAAGCCCTGTTGAATGTATAACATGTATTTCTGCTCTCTGTGGGTGGCAAGTTTTGTAGGGAAGATTGTTTAGTGTTGGTATTTGTGTAGTGGGATCCTGCTCCATGTGCAGTGGCCAGAATACTGCAAGCAGGGGTGCAGTCAGGTGCAGGGCACCTACATATATCCCTGTTTATCTTCACGTTCTGGGCTCCTCACCATAAGAAGGACACTGAGGTCCTCAAGCCTATGCAGAGAAGAGCAGCCAGGCTGGTGAAGGGGCTGGATGGCAAATCATATGAGGAGTGGCTGAGGGACTGGGCGTGTTTAATCTGGAGAAGAGGAGGCTGAGGGGAGACCTTATTACTGCCTACAATTACCTGAAAGGAGGTTGTAGAGAGGTGGGTGATGGTCTCTTCAGCCAGGTAACAGGTGATGGGACAAGGGGAAATGGCACAAAGTTGTGCCAGGGCAGGGTCAGAGCAGATGTTAGGAAAAGATTTTTCACTGTAAGAGCTGTCAGGGCTTGAAACAGGCTGCTGACAGAGGCGGCTGAGCCACCATCTCTGGATGTGTTTTAAAGATGGGATATGGTTTAGCATAGGACAGGAAAGGTTGGACTTGATGGTCTTAAAGGTCGTTTCCAACCTTGTGATTCTGTGATTCTGCCTATCATATCCTCCAGTATAGACTGAAGTATCCACATGGGTACTTATGGCTGTACATCCTCATATTTAGGACTATAGCGTCCTGGCAGTCAAATGTCTTGCAATGTCCTTCTCACCTGCACATCTGTCTCCAAGCAGCAGACCCTCAGCTGTGGTTGCTCCATGGAAAAGTCACCATTCTTAGAGGTAGGTAACTGACACACTGGAAGAAAGAGTTGCACTTGCTGCTGATATGACAGTATCCAGGGTGTCCTTGTGAGTTGTGTTGTACATCAGCTGTGATTTCACATTACTCTGGATCTGGAGGGCTGGAGAGGGTACCCTTAGTCTCTCTACCCAAAGATGAGCAGCGGGGAAATAGCTCCAGTGCACATGAATAAGAGTGGTTTGGCATGCATGTGAAGGTTAAAGAGAAGTCCCTTTGTAGCAGAACACCCTCTCAGGAGAGTCCTGGAGTGTCCTAGTGGGGAAGATTAATGTGAAGAGCATTTCTAGCCCTGGTACCAGCAACCCATTTCTACTCTCTTGTCCTCTGCCTGCTGAAATGCCTTTGGTCATAAACTGCACTTAGGGAAAAAGAGAGGGGAAAAAAAAAAAGAGAGAGAGAAAGGAAATGGGAGGGAAAAATAAATCAAAGAATAGTGTATTTCTTGTTGTTTGATCTTTGAGGGATGTTGAAGAAATCTCTCAGGCCTCTGTCTCCCCAGTTGTGCTCGTAAAGAGATTATGGACCTCATGTTTTCACAGGAAAGCACCCGGCCGCTGGGCCTGGCACACTAATCCAGACAAAGGATAACAGCGGCCTAATTAATTCTCATGTCTCCGAATCTGATAACGGTGCAGTACACAGACGAGTCCGTAAGGACTTAATGAGTTTAATCGACTGCACTTGATGATTTTATTTGAAACCTTGTGCCACAAATTAAACTATTAAAAATGCACTTGAACTTGATTGGCAGCTGTAATCCAGGCAAAGTCTGCTTAATCTGTGGGGGTGGGGAGCAGGATGGATGCAGAGGGCTGGAGACAAGGAGAATGGAGGGGAGTCTCCGGTGGGTAAGGGGATTTCAGGATGAGTTTAAGGGAAAGCCAGAAAGAAGGGCAGATCCTTGGGGTAGCTGGGGGTGTGACAGGGGGGTGGGTGGGTAAGGGTTTTATCTGTGCTGACCCAACCATGAGTTGAGCTGTGGGATGAGGGAAGGCTCTGTGTTTGTTCTCATAGAGCGCTCTGCCCCACAGGCTCTCCCAGCAACTATAGCAGCCTTGGCTGTTGGCTGGTTGGAGCTAACCAACTGCTGGCCCTGGTGCTGGGTGTAACACTAAGGTTATGCATGGCTGAGCAGAGCTTGCAGGTAGATGGTGAGAAGGGCATGAATCTTGGTCTCAACTTCCATGCCTTGTGACAACCCACTTGGTGAAAGGCCAGGGAAATGCACACAGGGATGTATGCTGATGGGCATCCACACGTAGTGGTGTCACCAGTGGGCAGGCACATACACAAGTACTCAATTGCCCTTCACCTGGAAAAGCTGCCCAGGTAAAAAGCAGTCTGCAAACAGGCATCTTTGCCCACATGGACTGTCTGGTGCGTCAGTGTCCTGTGTGATCTCTGCTAACTGCTGCCACTCACACATGTCTGGTTGTGCTCATCCAATTTATTCCCATACCCATGTAAGTATACAGACATACACAAGCAGTGATTTGGCTCAAAATAGGGCATTAGCTGGGAAGGAAATAGCAGTGGAAGTCTGCTTTAAAAGTCTTTTGTCCCCCTCTCCCCCCATTTAAGGTAATTTGCAAAAGATTTTCAAAATTATAAACCAATTTGCAAATAAACGATCATGATTAATGGCATATTCCTTAAGAGGTGACAGATCAGTAATAGATCTGTAATCCCCCTTATTATGCAGGAACCATTAACATCAGTAGGCGTTAAGAGACTACATTAAAGCTAGAATAGGCTCCAGCTATGTCTCTGGAGTGGAGCAGGTCAAGTTTTTGTTGCTATGGCTTCTTTACCTATAGTTGTGCTCCTAATTGGTAGAAAGCAACATATCTCAGTGCCACTTGGGTTTCACAGTTTACTCACCTCACTTATCCTACACTAAAACACAGACTCTTTGGCAGCAGAGGCAAAGCCTTTATCAGCTGATTAGTGAAGGCACAGTGGCAGGAGGGGCAGGGGGCTGGTCTCTTCAGGTGTCTCATTTCCAGCTCCCCTGATGCGCTCTCCCAGAGGTTATCTATCTGCACTGCTCCTGGCTGTGTCTTGGTGGCTTGTGGGTGTGCTGGGAGTGACAGGGTTTTTTTTGGGAAGTGGCTCTTGAGGCTGTGAGTGGTGGGGGAGGCTTTGGTGCAAGAGGGAGAGAAATGGGAGGGACCATGTGGGGTGTTTGCTGGTGAGGGCTCTGTGGCACACCTGCACCCCATGCCAAACAAAGACTAAGCCACACCAGTTCAAGTACTCCTCAGAGACACCAAGAGATCAAGAGCAGTGCCAGGGTCTTTGATCTCTGAAATAGCAGGGATTTGCAACGTGGAAATAAGCAGATGAGCTCACAGTCCAACGCACATACCTCAGTGTGAAGGAGTGTGAGAGCCCACTCCAGTGATTCCTTTCAGTCAGAGAAAATCCCTTCCTGACCTGACACCTCACAGGGTTTAATGCATTGTATGCAAACAGGATAGGCCACACAGACACTCAAGGAGTTTTGTGTGCTCTGCTGAGTACCAGCCCAGGGCAGAGGACACCCTAGCCTTGCTCTCTCCTGCACATGCTCTGAATACAATGCTGTGATTTTTTATTTCGTATTGGCAAATACCTGAAAGGATTTGGTAGCGTGGCACTTTCTTCCCCCCCCCCTCCCCCCCCCCCCCTTTTTGCATTTAGCACCAAACCTCCTGCAGCTGCTGGGCACTGCCCCAGCATCCTGTGAGCTTGTGAGGTCCTTTGAGCCCATGCTGGTTTGCATCCGTACCATGCTGGGACAGGCACGTAAGCAAGGAAGTGGGTGCTGCTAGGAAAGTTATCGTTTGACGTGTTGGTGATGCTCTTTCTAGGGAAAAATTGTGTTAGCAGAGGGTTTTTTTTCAGGTGAGTTAACACTGAGATCCTGCCTATTTCTCCTTCTGAAGCCTGGCACTTCTGAAAAGTACAGAGATGGTAATTTCAGGTGTTGTACATCCTGACTAATTACATCACTCCTGGCCATAGCTATCTTTTGCATTTCTCACGTTAAAATGCACTGTAAAGTTGCTGTTCCCTGTTAAACAGATGCTGTGTGCTTCCCACGTAGTGGCCACATTTTTATTTTTTTTTTAACGAAAGGAAAATAATTGGCATATATTTGACAGAGGAATGCTTGAGGATCTTAATGGGGGAGATCAGCTAGGGAATGGCAAAATATTTTCATCTATCCGTTGTTGTTAGTGCTTTGATTAAACAGACTAATATTTCTGAGTTTGTCACTTAGCATGAACAGCAGGGTATTTTGTTATCAGGTAATTCCCTGCCTACAGTGGCTACAGAAATGGTTGTATGTAAATCATGCGGTTAATAATACTCTGGTATAGAAGGCAGATGAAACTGCTAATTGTGGAACATGGGACGCTCGGTGAAATCACAACAACTTATCATCCGCTGTCAGGCTGCTGGGGCTCTCCCCCAACCTCACAACCTTTACTGGGCAGGATGCCACGGCTGATAGCATGAGGGTTATCTTCATCCCCTCTGTTGCCCTTGCAGCCAAATCCTGGGGTGCTGACAGGCTGGGGGAGCAGCACAGCCAGCCCAAGGTTGTCTGCACCGGAGGGAAGCACCGGCACAGTCGGCAAACAGCCATGCAGCCAGCGCACACAGCGCATTCGTCAAATATTTACCCTTTGTTTCAATCCTGACCTCTTCGCCTCTCAAGATAAATAATTTAGTGTGGAAGCCTTGAAGGTTAATCTTGCATTTATTTAATGTTACGGGACACTTGGCTCACTTACAGCTAAAAGCCCCGTGTGCTCGTTGTTCGTTTATTTAATCCAAGTGCCATTTTCTTCACCCTCTTCTCTTTGAATTGCTGAAAGGAAGGAAGGAGGAAGGAAGCAGGGGGAAGGAAGAGTTATCTGTATGCAGCTTTTAGCTCCTGCTGCAAACTCCATCAGGAGCAGCACCCTGGGGAAGCGTCGATCCGAGTGCCTCAGCCCAGCCAGGCATGTCATCCGCCAGTCGATCTGAGAGGCTGGCTCCAAGCACCGGTGAGAAAAACGGGGGGAAAGCAGGGTCTCTGACATCCCCAGCACTCAGGCTGCGAAAGAGCTGCCTGCCTTTGCCCAAAGCTGACAGAAATTGCTAGTGTGCCAAAAAAATCTGAGACAGCACAATGGGGGCAAGGAGGGGGAAGAGGTGAGGTAGAAGGAGAGGAAGAGTGGCTTTGCCCTCACTGCTGAGATGGTTTTTTTCCTCCCTTTGTCCAAAAGCATCAGGTGGTCCTTTCCAAGAGACCTCTGCAGTGTCACTGGGAAGCTAACACAGTGGGGCGGGTAGCTGAGGGAGGTGTGGGGTCTGATTTAACTTGCTTGAATGATGTTCTTAGTATAGTAGAATTTCTGGCAGACCAGGGAAAATTGGGGGGTTTGGAGGTAGTTCAGTACCTGGCGGCTTAGGACATCTTGCTGCTGACAGACCCAGCAAAGATCGAATGACCAGGAACTCCCAGGCTTCAGTGGAGTCAGGAACCAGCTTGTTGCCCGAGAATTTCACACTGATAGGAGTGAAGACAGTTGTAAACTTATTTGTCAGTGACTTACAGGGGCTGGAGGAAACATTTCAGCATCATTCTTCTCTTTGCTTCTCATTTCTGGAGATGCGCAAAAACAAATGCACCCTCCTGCCCGAGACTCGTCAGTGCATCTACGCTCTTCACACATATTGGGCAAAGCACCTGGAGAAGACAAGCCAAGCACGTGGAGCAGAGCGGGTGCTGAAGTCAGTATTTTTTACAGCCCAATCCACCATCAGAAACTTGGTGCTAGCTGCTCCTTCACAACTGGGGCTTATAGCCAGTAACTCGTGATGGGGGCAAATTCCAACACTTAGCCTATCTTTATGCATTCAGGAGGAGACTGACTTGGACAGCAGACGAGGAAGACAGTTTTCCTGATTCTCATGGTAAAGCCTAGTGACAATGTCGCTCCTAGATCATACCCTCTGCCTGAAGAAACCTCCCTTCCAGTCTCAGCTTGTGCAAGCTCTCAACAGCCTCTTTGGCAACCTCTACATTTGTCTGGATGTGCTCCTCACCTCTTGCAATGATAGCTACACTCATCCACCACTTCAGAGCATCTTGTTAACTTCCTTCCCACCCCTGTTCTTAAAGGCTTCCTAAGGAGAAATGTCTCTGATCGCTAAAGCAAATAACCCCTACGTTTGGTAGCATTAGGGCCAGCTAGGGAAGAGGAGAAGTGTCAGAGGATGCTGGCAGTGTGATCACACCCTTGCATAGTCACATTTTCACCTGCTCATGTGGTCCAGAACAGCTGTGATTTGCTGGTAATTACTTGCTTGTAGCTGGTGTGAGGCTCCCATTTCTAAATGCCATCTGCTTACCTCCAGGTCCCTGTTGTGTGATCTTTCATCTAATGTTCACCTCTTCAGTTTATGGTGGTTTCCAGGATAACAGGCTGGCTGGAGGTCCTCTTGACTCCATCCTGTGCTGGTTTTGTCTCCTTTTAAAGGACATGTTGCATCTATCAATAAACACCATCAGGATGCTCAAGGGAGCCTGGCAGGATGTGATCCAAAAGGAGTAGCCATGTGTGATAGGTGGGAGACCCAGTGTCTGGGTGTTCGTTTGTGCAATCCAAATTTCTTCAGGTAGAGATGTGATCAGAATGACCTTTCCCATGAGCTTCAAGTGCTTCAATATTAAATGGGAAATAGCACAAGATCAATGTGCCTGGTGGCTCTTTAAAGCCTTAGTCTGAATCAGGAAAGACAGTAATAAGAAAGAATAATTTAATAAACAGCATGTGATTTTTGTGGGGGTTTTTTTCCTTCTAGAGAGGATGCTCAGATGTGTTTGGACTGGTGAACAGACTTATTTTTGTTCCAGGCTGTAATTCATTATAGTTCTGATTTTCTTTTCATTCCTGCTGGTAGGTAGTGGTCTGGATATGAGCACAAGATGTCTGGAATGAGGTTTAGGACACCTAAGTTTGACCCTGCCTGAATTACCATCAGCAAGAATTGCTTTTCCTACATCATGGAGGAAGATCAGTCTCTCAGCTCAGGCACTTAATGATGGGGCAGGAGAATAACTCTCCCTCTCGGATTCCTGCTCCACCCACCTGCTCCTTGGAGAGGTCCTGCTTGTGCAAGCCTTCTCTGGAGGTAGGACCACCTGGGGAAATAGTGTATCGCAGTCAGCTGCTTAATAAGTCTCCTCATGTTGGGAGAGGTTTGAGCTGAAGGTTTTCCAAGAGCAGCTGGGAATCCATGACCATGGGCCGTGTGAATCCCCAGACCTTTCAACACACACGTGGCTGCATTCTTCAGTCTCTTTCATGTCAGCCTTTATACACCACTGCCAAGGTTTAACACTTTAAATCATGACAAACATGCTCCAACACCCTCACAATCTAAACAGCTCCTATCAAACTGGCGCTGGCTTTATAGCACCCTGCCACCTACAACTGGTGTGCACATTGCTGCCAACCTTTCGGCGAGCTCTTGGCTTTTGTACTAGGACAAGGTGATTGACGTTGCTTTGTGCGTCTTGATAATGGAGAAAAATTCACATCAGTGTCTCCCAAACAAACATGATCTACCAACTGCCTTTTCCCTTTTTCCCCCTGTATTTAAAAAATATATCAAGCCAGACAGCTGCAGCAGCTGAAGGAAGCAGCTAATTCCCCTAACAAGCCTCTTGCAGAGAGAAGTGCTGGGCAGCCCAGCTCTGAACATGGGACTGGAAGTGTGTATAGGATTAGGGGCATATCTGGTGGCCCAGATTCCCTAAAGCAAATTAATGACTGTTACAAAAGGAGGATTTTCTTTCTGAGGTTAGAAATGCATCCTTGAGTCTAGAGGGGGGAAAAATAGAAAGGAAAAAATAACCCTACAAGAGCTCAGGACTCAAAGGGAAAGTTCAAAGGGTTGGGGATTTTTGCAGTTGGAATTTAGAAGAGAGAGGTTTGCATGTGTGTGTGTGTTTCTGCACAACTCTCTCCCTTCTTCCAGCTTTGCTTTTCCTTAGTGATCTCACTCATAGTATGATTTCCCTCTTGTATAGCTGATGGAGTAAAATTTTGTAGATATGCTCCTGAGCAAGCGTTGGCCTTGTCCTAGACAGGCCACCAACCAGCACAGATGCCAAGTGCTGCTCTGTGGTGTTTCATGGACCCCCATGGCAGCTTTGGAGCAACCATATGAACCTGGACGTTGGAGGTTGAGGCTGCTCAGCAAAGCGTTAATAACTGTCTAATTTTCCTCAACCCCAGTTGTCTTTTTCATTAATAACCTGAAAATGGAGTTCCTGGAGAGCAGCAGGGTTCGCTGAGGATGCTCTTCATGACCATGCACACACGATGTGGCACTGGTGGACTGTGACTGTGCCAGACCCAAGTAAGCATAGCTCTTGAGTATCCATGCAGGATACCTGCATCCCCCCACCGCCTCTCCCAGCTCCTGCTCTGTACAGCATCCCTGTCTCTGTTTACTAAGAGCTTTGGGATCGTCTGTGATGAAGGCGTGCAAGCAATTATCACCGGAGCTAGGGCAGAAAGCAGAGGGCTTGTTTGTATTTTTGGATCCAGGGCTGTTTGCTCAGCTGCATCTGTATCGCTGCTAATTATTAAGACATTTATTACTATGCTTTATTTATGTGTGCGGGTGCTTGTTTACCTTTTTCTGAAGCCTCCAGCTTTAGTTGATCTTGGAGGAGGGTTTCTGGATCCTCAGCAAAACGGCTGGTGATTGTCAGTGCTCCCATTGGGGGGTAGGGGAGTGAGGTATCTTTGACAGTTTGGGACTTACCCATTTCATTTCTATTCATTTCTTCCAAAGAGCTGAGATTGTTCAAGTTCCCTGGAAGACCACGTGTCTATAAATGAGACCTGCTGAGTCTACGGGATGCCTGCTCATTTTTGATGTGTCCCTCACCCTATCTATTTTAATCAGGCAGCCCTGTGTTCAAGGGGCTTTTCTCATCTCTAAATCCAGCTCGAAGTGCCAGAACAGGAGGAGATGGCTGGTGCTGAGCAGCTCGCTGAGGGCCAGGGGAAGGTATGGGATTAACAAAAGAGATTTGTTCATACAGACTGTTATGAAAAGTGGAGTTGAGGCTTGGCAGGTGCTATGTGGGGATGGGGAGATTAGCCTTGTCTGGGGTTTACTGCTTGGATCAGGGCAGGTGCGGCTGGCAGTAAGTAAACAGAAGATATGTGAGCTTGATATTAAAGAGGGGCTCCTTATGTGGAGAGAGCCTTGAAAGCTGTTCACCTCTGCCCCAACCCTGCTGCAGCTCACCATGAAAGCAGGAGCAGGGAAGGGTGGGGTTTTTTATTGGCAGATGATGTAATGCTTCTGCTGGATGATTTTGGTAATGTCCTAGTGAGGTGTGTGGGACATTAAAATAATGTCCATTGCAACCCATGGAGTGCACCGATGGAGTGGTTAGGATGAGGATGCAGGAGTCAGGACTCCTGGTTTCTATTTCCAGGAATCATGGTTTGATCATAGGCAAATGGCCCAATGTCTATCAGCCTGCATTTACCATCCTGTCCCTGCATGAAGTGGTCAGAGACTGAGGATTACAGGTGTTTGCAGGCAGAGCAGGGAAGCAGCCCTTGAAACTTCCACTGACATCTGTGGGATTGGGGTCCAAAGATGTGCAAGACAGGGTCTGGGGGCCACTGATGGAGCAGAAGGTCTCTGGAGGAGGAAGGGCAGCCTGGAGCTGGGGTCTGGAAGGCTTTGCCCAAGTACAGTGACACTTTGTGTCTTGGCCCAGGTGGCCAAGAAGGCTAATGGTATCAGATACAGCATGGCCAGCAGGTCCAGGGAAGAGATTGTGCCCCTGTACTCAGCATTGGTGAGGACACACCTTGAATATTGTGTTCAGTTTTGGGGTCCTCACTACAAGAAAGACACTGAGGTCCTGGAGCGTGTCCAGAGAAAGGCAACCAGGCTGGGGAAGGGGTTGGAGAACAAACCTTACATGGGGGGGGGGGGGGTGGCTGAGGAAACGGGGTGTTAAGCCTGGAGAAGAATAGGCTGAGGGGGGACGGGTAGATATGGTTTAGTAGAGGATGGGTATGGTTGAACTTGATGATCTCAAAGGTCTTTTCCAACCTGGTGATTCTGTGATTTTGTGTTATAGCAAATTACACCTGTGATGTGAACAGAAGTGGCACACTGTGCTGACGGGGTGGAGGGCGGGGTCTAAAACTCCCATTGTCTTTCCCATAAAGTCACCTCTGGCTCCTGTGTAGGACAGCTGGACCTAAAGAGCATCTGTGTGTGTGTGTGTGAAGCCAGAGGTGCTTCTAGTCAGGTGCCCTCAGCTCACACAGCTGCCTCCTGTTCTGTTTCCTTCTTGCCCTCTCTTTCCCCTTACCTTTAGTATCTGTCCAGAGAACCCCATGAGTGTCTCCTACCCATGTGATGCCTGTCCCTTACAAACTCAGGAGGCAGCAGGATGTTCAGCACAGCCCATGGGCTCCTAGGAACCAATCCCAAATCCAGGGTGTCCTTCTGCCAGGCGCAACAACATTTAACTTAATGATAAGGTGTCGCCTTCCCTCATCCTTCTCCCACTCTTCTGCCTGGTGCCCATCCAGTGTCTTTTTCCTGATTTGAATGTATCTAACTGGCTTGGCCTCACCAGAGTGCTCAGAGCCTTTGCGGCTGCGAGGCAACATTATGCAGAAAGGATGGGATAATTTCATGCGTGTTTACATACATCTGCATTCCAAATCAGTGCCAATTTGTGCATTTGTCAAAACCAGCATGCTGGTATTTCTCAGAAATTTTGCTAGCTCTTGCTTTCCCTTAACCTTTCCTGTGCAGAGCAGAGAAGGGCCTCTGTCCCCCAGGCAAAAGTGGAGCTCACGTGCTGAAGCCGCCTGCCTGTCCCAGGGGCTGGAGGGATGCCCTTCGATAAGCTCTCAGCTGGTTGCAGAAAGATGGTCTCTGGGCTCCCCCATTGGGGTTTCTTAGCTCCTGAAGCAAGGAAAGGGCTGTGGCTGTCCCTGTTTCATCACTTACATGAACATATGGTACAAATTGCAGCAGCAGCGGAGCCCAAGTGCCCCATGCCATGAGGAAGGTGATGCTGGCTGGTTCCTCCATTTCTGCATGCTGCCCCATCTTGGTCATTTGCAGCACAGCAACTGAGGGACTAAGCAGGCAGAAATTTGTTGAGTAGCAGCAAATAATTGGAACGGATCTTTTTTTAAGCAGGTGGTGTTTAGTGGCAGCTTGCCTTGCCTTTGTTTTATTGATTTGAAGGTGGTGTGGTTTGTTTGGGTTAAAGAAAAAAAGAAAAATATAAGCAATGTGGACAGACTTTGGGGGATCTTGGAGCTGGTGCAAATGCCTTGTACTCTGCCTAAAGGCTTTGGGTGTCATGGAAGGAAACATGATACAGTGTCCTGGATGGGACTCTGAAGCTGCAAGGGAGAGGTGTGATGCAAAGAAGAGATGATGCTCAGCCACATCCTGCAAGTACCTGCAAGTTTGAAGTGCTTCAAGCTTAAAAGCCCAGGTGAGCTGCGTGTTGTTTGCAGACAGAGATCCCACATTTCCCAAGCCAAAGCAAAATCACCCAACAGGCAGTGTGAGGAAGCAAGACTGGGGTGCTTGCAGAGACAGAGGCTGATGGTGCGGCTGGAGCCAAGGGATGGAAACAGCCACTTCACTTACAAGTGGCATGAAAACATTTGGCTTTGGCTGGGTGCTGAACAAAGAGCTTCACTGAGATTTCAGGTATCCTTGTGGGATCCTGGGGCATGGACCAAAGCAATGGGACTAGTTAGAGCTCTGCTCTCAGGACAAATGGGTTTGACTGCTAAAACCAATCTATCATTATAGGGTGGCTCTTTCTTGCTGCAGGGGCTGGGTACTGGAAAGGGCGCAGTCACAATGTGCAGAGACTGGCCATTAGTTCTTATTTACCAGGGTGTGACCCTGAGAATTAAAAAATTAAATAGAAGTTGGCCAGTTACCAGTAAACAGCAGTTTGGGAGGGATGGGAACAGCTTTCCTTTTAGGCCAGGAAACACAGAAAAATAGATCTTCTGTTATCTCTTCTGCTAGAGAGCAGAGCTGAAATGACATGCCTCCTCTTTCCCCTCATTGCAGGATTGCTCTGATTATTGTGATGATTGCCTCAATCCATAAGAATTTTAAGAAAAATACCTTTTGATTAGTCACCCCAGCCTAGCAAAGAAGACCAGGAGTCACTCAGTCAGCCAGGTAAGCATCAGCTTTCCCAGTCTGCTGAGAGAGGAGCGTGATGAGTGGAGCTGGTGCCAGGGTTTGGGGTAGAGCAGGCTTTGCTGCAATTCACCTGAAGAGGTGTAAGAAGTAGGAAGAGGAAAGGGTGAGTGTGAAGAGGAACACAAACTATACAGTTGATAGCAGCAGACATGTTCAGGTACTGCCCTTCAAAGGAATCCTTCCTGAGAAGTTGCATCAGCAGCTAAGCACTGGCATTTGCCAAAGCCTTTCCTACCTGCCTTCCAGTTGCACATGTCACTGCTTCACTGTCGCAGGGTGTACTGGAGCCATCCGTTCATGTTTGGCCAGTAATTAATTAGGAGGGGATAAAGGCTGATAATGCCCTGTAATCCCTTCTCTCCTGTCATTTTGTTCAGTAATCCTTTTAATTCTGGCAACCTGGGGGGTGGGGAGTGGCGGGTGCAGCAGAGGAAAGGAGCCTGGGCTGTGGTGGGGTGTTGGTGCTGGCACAGCTTGGCTGTGTGATGCCAGAGCATCCCTCTGCTTCTCTCCAATGGCATCCACCAAAGGGAGGCATCCCAAACTGGGGGTATATCACAAGGCAGTATGGGAGGGGAGAATTTCCATGTGGGGAAGAGAGGGTTGGGGGACAATGAAGCAGGGATGGGGCAGGGAGCAAAATCTCTTATTCTCTAAATGCTCACAGATTTTGGATTAGCCTCCAGGTCTCCACTGAACACCATGGCATTTCTGCTACCAAAAAAGGTTTTTCACAGCCAGACCTGTGCAACAACCATCGCTAGGTGATTGCTGATTTGTCTCTAGCTCCATCCCATCTTTCCTGTGGTACCAGTGAGGACACTTGACCAACGCAGCCTGGCAGCATGGGAGGACCTGGAAAGGGACACCACCATCCAAGGAGGTCTGATGTCTGCAGTTGTCTGGTGTCGGCAGCACAGAGGAGCTGGGGAAAGAAGTCCTGGTGTGGGGGTGGGTAGGAGGACATGGCAATAAGTAGAATGCAGAGCTGCTGGTGGGTTTGGTTAAGAAGAGAGTGGACAGATGTGGTGGGTTTGGGGTGGAAGAGGTTTAGAGAATGAGGAAGACAGTGTTTGATGTGCCAGTGAGAGCTGTAATAGTGCTACGCTTCCATATGAATTAGCCAACATGAGTGCTGCTGACACTGACCCTCCTCCTCTCCTGCCAGGTCAGGAGGAAAACGGAGGGTGTTGCCAGCCTGTGCGATAAGGTGTTTGGGCGTTGAGAAAGCCCAGGGCTGCCAACACGACATCAACCTCCAATCTACGGGAAAGTCTTTCACGTTCCACAGCCCAATGTCCTCGTATCCCTCTGACTAAACCTTTTTAAATGCTTTCCTCCCCGACAGCTGGAAGAGGAGATGTGAACCTGCCGATTACAGGGACTAAGTGGGTCTGAAGGGCCTTTTGTTTGATCAGAGCTGCGGTTATTACCCCTGGCAGTCACAGGCAAGGAAGTCTCCAATGTGTGTTTGACTGAGTTAAGGTGCCTTTGATGCAAACTTCTCTTCATCCCATTTAAACTGCAGATCATTTCCATTCACAGTGAGAGGAAGCTAAATAATTCAGTGCCAGACAGCAGCATTGATGCAGCTGGAGAAATGGGATGCCTTTACCTAGCAGGCGGCATGGCCTCGTCCGCTCGAGGGGAGTTTTGGGAGATGCAGTGTCTCTCTGGGCTGGGTGGAGGTTTGACCCAGGGTAGCACGTCTCAATGGAGCAGCTGGAAAAATACACATGACGCTTTATAGACTGAACGAGGGCGTTTTGCTGTCACAATCCCTAAATCCCCTCTCTCTGTGTGTTTAATAACACAGATGTCTATAAAGTAAATGCCAACTGATTATCAGAAAACATATTTACTGAGTATGAACAACTTTGTAATAATCAAACACCACAGATAAACACTGACTATATGGTTTGTAACTTCAGAGATTGGGTTTATAATATGTTCTGTGCTAAAATAATAAACACACATAGAACAAAACCTTCTGCCTCAGATCACACTGCAAATCCAAGCTGAGTCTCTGGAGCTGTTGATATCTAGTGGCTTCTACCTTGCTCCTCTTTGGGATGGAGGTAGAAGTCTGTTTTCTGGGTATTGTGTATTGTGTGTGTCTAATTATTCCCTCACGTGGCTGTGGAGGGTCTTTTGCCCAATTTACAGCCTAGCTACTAGCCAGGGGATAGCCAGAAATATACGCTGCCTGCAGCGCCCAGCAGCCAGGAGCCTTCCTCCATCCCGTTTCTCACCTTGCAGTGAGGTAGGTCATAGCATTCAGAGGTGAGCATGGCTATTTGCTGACCTGTAGAAGCAATCTGAGGAAGTCTCTTGCAGGTTTGCAGTTGCTGCTGGCTGAATGGCCGTCTTCTATTCCAAACGGGGCCATTTTCTTCAAAGGAGTCGCCCGTGGATCCCTTTCACCAGGATCCCTCTGTACACAGGTAGGAGCACATGGGCTTCAGCTCACCCAGTCTTTATGCTAAACCATGGCTCTGCTGTGGGCTTTTTTTTCCCCCTATGCACCATTTAAAATAGCACAGAGAGTTAAGCATCTGTTTTAAAATAGCTTTGTTAAAAACAGAAAAGCTTCCTCCCTGTGACAATCAAAGAAAGAAAGAATAACCTCCCGGCAGCACCCGCTAAGTTACAGGCGGAGGGGACTGTGTGAGGAATAAATGCAGTGCCTCGGCTTGACACTTCCGACAGGGTCAAGTTTTCCCTGCACCGTAATGAGGTCTTGTTAGGAAAGTGGGAGCGATGAGTGATGCTCTTTTCTCTTGGATCTCTGCATTTCAAGCTACCTACGGAAGGAGTGCGGTTAGGGATGGGAAGGAAAAAAAATTGACTTCTTAGATGTTTCTACCTTGGGCTTCAATGTTCTGAGGATTCAGCAGTGGAGGAAGAAAAGATGGGGGCAGGGATAGCAGGAGGCCAGGCAAGTTCTGCAAACAACGCTCATCTTTCTCCCCCCTTTCTTTTTTTGTACCAATCTTTGTTGATGCCTCTGATGGATGTTTTAGCTTCAGTTTCTATGATGAGGAACCTGGGAGATATGTTGGCAAAAGCTCTGCTTTCCTGGCAATAAGAAGGCTACACAGATTTGGGGGCTCTTGTGGCATCTAAGTGGATGGGGAGGGGGGAAGGACTCCAAACTTTCAATCAAGCTCTGCCAGCTCTTTTCCATTTGAGAGGAATGAGGCTTGCCTTGTTAAAGGCAAAGCGCGAGTGAGCGCAGGCAGCATGCCAAGAGCCATTTGAGAGGCAGGTGAGACTTTCTGAAGTAAGAAATATCCATTCCACTCTAAATTGAAGTGTGTTAAATAAGGATGCTGTTTAGCACTAATAAGGCAGACAGCGAGCAGGAGAGCACAGCTGGGGTTACGGCTCTCAGCTAGCACAGAGGGCCCGGATTCGGACTCGGACATGGCTCTCCCTGCATGCAGGGAAATGAGCTCCAGGCAGGTGTTGCCCTAGTTCCTGAGGATGCACATCGGTCAGTGGAGGCATGATTTGCTTGACTTAGCTTTTTTCTTTTTCTTGTGGTTTTTTTTAGCATTTAAGCCCTAGGGTGGGAGGGATGAAGGTTGCAGAGGTCAGGCCTGAGCTCACAAAGGGATGGGGCTGGGTTTGGGTCTGACATGATGTGGAAAACTGCAGTGATGGACTGCAGCATTTGGGCTTTCCACATAGGGATGGGAAAAGCTGGCAGAGCACCTGCTTTTATTAGTGTTTTCTCTACCTGCAGGTACTAACCTTCAATAGCTCTACCTTTTTTTATTATTACTTTTCTGCTTTCCTAAAATGCCATAACATAGAAGAACAGATGCAAATTAACACATAAATCCAGGTTGGAGGGTGTCGCCAAAGGGACAGGTATTGCATAGTAATTAAAGAGCGTGAAATTCTCCGTGAGATGTTTGTTAGCATGCTCTAAACAGCCAATTGCTGTTTCTTAAATAATCAGTAATTACTGTAACTGGACACAGTTTGGCTTGGAATTTAATAAGACCTTACTGGAGAGTCCATTAGATCACCAGGAGGTCAGCGGGATAATTTAACAGTAGTGCTTGTCTCTCTGCTTATTGATTGTGCTCAAGAAGCCAGCACGGCAGTGCCCAGTCAATAGGGCATGAGATGGGGGCATGAGGCACGACCTGGCTTCCCTGCTCTGCTTCCAGGGGGGCCAGTGCCTCCAAGGATGCTCATCCCCCCTGGTGTGAGGGGATGTCTGGCACAGGGCCCTGCTCTTCAGAGCCCTGCCTTGATTGTACAGAGAGAGCAACAAGGTAGAGCAGTGGGGATGTGTGATTCCTCAGGTCACATAGCTCTGCCTGAACTAAGCCTGGCTCTCAGGTGAGCTTCCACGCTCTTTGCACATTCTGCATGACACCGGGGAGTGTTTGGTGACCCTGTGGTTGGGTTACCTCCGTTATCCTGATACACTGGGTCCTTGAGGTCTCTCGCCAAGCCCTCCTATCATCTTTGTATACAGCAGCCTTTTGAACTAAGGGTGAGGAAACGCACCCTGCATATTTATCTCATGACATAGTAGGGAAAGACTCTGGGAAATAAAAAAGAAGCTATTTTCATCCTTGCTGGTGTGCTGGAAAACCTTAGCTGCCAAGTACATTTCCCTGAAACAATACAGGGCCTAGGAAATTACCCATGATGTTGCCTGGGCATTACTGTGCTCTGAGCTAGGTTTCTGGGGCGAGGGGGGCTGCTGCAGCACAGGGAAGCTCTGCTGGGCTGCTGCAGGAAGGGGGCAGGGAGGACCTGGAGAAGGGGACCCCCATTGTCTGTGCTGATCCTGTGGTAAGTTGCTTCCAGGCTTTGTCTTGGTTTGTCTCCAGGATGTCCCTGGACACCTTCTGGAGGCTAGCTTAGCCTAGGAGCTGTGCCCAAAAGGCAGTAGGGATCAGCCTGCATGGTTCCACGCAGACTGTCCCGGCTGGCTCTGTGCTCTTGAGCATCATCATGTGTTTTCTTGCTGTACATCAGGGCACACACCCACGTTGCATGCAGCAGAAGATGTTCCTCTGGCAGGCTGCTGTGTAGCCCTCACCTTATCTCAGATATTTTGGATTGCAAAGTTTCCTAGGCGTGTCTGGCTGCTGTGTCCTGTGCAGTGCTTTGAGGTCATGGGATAAGAAGCACGACGGAAGGACTGGCAGGTCGTCTTCTACCAAAGGCTGAGCTCCATGCCCGTGCAGTCCTGTTGCCCTTAAAATGTATGCTAGGGAGAGCTGCTCTGCTCTCGGACAGAAAGGAGAGAAATGCTTTTACTGCAGCTCAGGCCCGACCAGCCAGCTCGCAGCACCAAGCAGGATAAGGCTGTTATGTCTAAGTGATGGCTGGAGCATTTCTTTATGCCTGGCAGTGATAAGCCCTGGTTAAAAACCATGACAAGGTATTGGGTTGAGATTTGTATTTCCATTAATTGCTTCCACAATTAAGTGATTTGGTATTGTCTGCCTCTCCCCCAGGAATGGGAAAAAAAACCACTGTGGGATATTTTTGCAGAAGTTCCTGCCCTCCAAAATGGAAAAAGAGATATGGGGACTGAAACAACCTCAGCTGCTCAGTGGATTCCATTGTGTGCTAGTGAGGAACAGGCACTTTCAGAAGAAATGTTTCTTTTAATTGCAAACCAACTTTCCATGAGAATTTATTTCTTTTTCCTCCTGAATAAGATTTGATCCTGTCCTCAAAACCACAGCCTTTTGGATCACACAGGCAGGATGTCACAGGATTATTTTTGCTCAGGGAGGGAGGCTCGCTTCTCTGAGAATACCTCTATCATCCCACCGCTCCAGCTACACTTGCCTGATCTTTCAGACACATAATCTAAGCGGCCCTGCATCACTGGAGCCCAATTTAATGCCAAGCCATAAATTGAAGGATCAGAAGTGCCTAGCCACAATGAAATCCTGTTCACAGATTAGGGAGTCCTGGCCGAACAGCCCTAGAAATTGAACTAGGGGACTGGACTAAATCAATTTGATTCACCCAAAGGGCAGAGCCACTACTGAAATGCATAAAACAGAGAAGGGCAGGATGTCCCATTAATGCGCACCTAAGTAGGGGGATGAGCCATCCAAAAGTGCAGCCTGACCTTTTCTAGCTGAAATGTCCCAAATGCCAACATTACCCTCTGCCTGCTTCCTTTATTCCCTTTTCTTTTCCTCCCCCTCCCTTCCCTCAGCTTGGATGGTAATTTTAGGCTCTAGGCTAAAAAGAAGTAATGATGGTCCTGAAAAGGGAATTGGCTTCTGTACAAACCCTAGAGTGGAGCTGGACCAGCTGCACATCCATTCCTTGGCATGGAACCCAGATACGTTCATGCAACATAGGTACTCTTGGGAAAGGGAGGGAGTAGTGTAGACCGATGCTCTCCTGGAGGAGTATTGCCTCATATTGAGCTCATGGTGGAGAAAGAAGGGCATCGGGATGAACATCTGTTGAAAGAGAATGTATTGTGCCACCCTTCTGCCTCGTGCTTTGTGGATTATCTCCCTCTCACAGGAGAAATCGGTGATGTGGAGCTCGAGCATGTGCTCATTTCATGCTCCATGTAGCAGCTCCAGAGCGGAGGGTAACAGGGAGAAAGGGAGACCATGCTGCAAGTTACAAGCCTTGCACTCATAACTCAGAGTTTTCTCATGGGGCAAGACTCTACTTAGTGTAGGGGAAAAGGAAGCTCCCATGCAGCTTGCAGTGTCTCCCAGGAACAAAACCACTTTGGAAACATGGGCACTGTGGCTTTTCTTCGAGCAGAGTGGCTCATGGGAGAGGACAAAGAACTCAGTTTTGAGGAAATGCCTCCAACCCCAGCATTGCTTGCACCTGTTCTCTGCTGCCAACTGGGACTGTGGCATGGCCCATGGCTGGACAGTCAGGAGTGTACCGGATGGCTTCAGAATGCCCTGATACAGCAGGGTAGCTGACGGATGCTGCAGATGGGTGGATGTGGCTTAGAAATTCATGGTGGCTTAGAAATCTTTGGTCCCTGGGCAAGTGGTGCTGTTCTTGCTCTTAATCACGACCCTACAGCTGGATCTTTGATGGAGAAAGCGCAGGGACTTTACCAAGTGAATTTTGTGTACATGCACACTCATTCCCCACACTTTGGAAAATGCTTTTCAAGGCCATCCTCAGCTGAGTATCTCCAACCCACAGTATCCTTGGAAATTGCCCCTCCACCTAAAGAGTTTGCAAACAATAATGACTGGCCTGTGTTCAAACTATTAGCTGTAGCTGGTGGGAGGTGGTTCACCACAAGTCAGTCACCAAAGCAGACTATCACAAATCAGATGTGGCTCAATCAAACTCGAGGCAGTATAAGATGTGGAACAGATTACGGGCTGGATCACATAAACCACAAACCACATTAAAAGTACAGGGACTACAATAGATATTCTGCTCTCACACTTAAACATGATCCTGAATGAAAGGATTTCCCCTGCCTCCAGCCCTTCTTCCCCTAAAAAAAAAGAGATTTCTCTCTCCAGCAAATACAATCCAGTTGCATATAGCACCTCGGGTACCATGAGCATCTTTGCATAACAATGTCATGTCAAACAAATTCCTGCCTGCTCCTTGTCTGCTGCCTGATATATTGTGCCCCAAAGTGGTTTTGACTACCTGCCACCTCAGCAACACCTGATGGCCATGAAATTAGCAATTGCAGCGGCAGCTGTGAAAATGAAAAGTAAAATGGGGTGGGAGAAGGAGGGGGCAAGCCAACTGATGTGGTATTGATATGCTGGGAGGATGGAGGGAAGGGGAAGGCCAGCTGAGGACAGGTTTTGCTCTCTACTTCCCAAATGAAGGATGATGTCCCTCAAGCACCATCCAAATGAGTGATGGTGTGCAAGGGCTCTCTAATTATTGATGATTGTTAATCAGTTCATTAATGGTGATGGTTGGCACTTTGTAAGAGGGACAATTCCCTTGTCTGCAGCCCCACTCTTGGACGTGTGTAGGGATAGGAGGAGGACCAAGAGGATATGTTGGTACTTGATGCCTGATGCTGAGGCACTGTGATGGTTCTGGCAGCACCCACATCACCCTGGGTGCTGTGTTTGGGTCCCTGGGAGATGGGAAATCAGTGCTCCCCAGCATGTCTAGAGCAGATGTAATTAAAGCCTTCCCTGCCTTCCACAGAGCATATGGGACATGTTAGCAGAGTAATTAAATTTTGTGAAGTGAGTCTTTGCTGGAAAGCTAGAGGGTGGGTCGGTGGGAGGCAGGGGGAGCAGTAGGACTGCCATACGCCTGCCTTCGGGTGGGAGCGTGCTGCCCCTCACCACCTTGGGTCCTCACTCCAAATTGCTCCTTACACAACAAGCTGAGAAAATAATTAAGTGTTGGCTCATTTGCATTATTTATTGAGTTCATACATAAGAAAAAATACTGAGGAAGCTGGTCAGACTGTACAGATATTACAGAAGTAAAAGAAGTGTGTTTGTGCTCTTTTGGGAAATGGTGAGAAGTACTTCTGGGCAGAAAGGCAGATGTGGGGACTGGGGAGCAGAAGGGTCAGGGAAGAAGGGAGTGGGGAGAATGAAAAGTCTGGTTCCTGCAGACATGGGTAAAATACATGTAGTGCACAGAAAATCTGTCAATGGAGTTTCAGAAGGATGGAAACTGCTTCTGAATTGGGAGTCAGTGCATGCCACTGGTGAGAGATGGGAAGATGGGGATCAGAGAGGCTGGAAGCATTGGTGAAACTTTCCGAGACAAAATCTTTAGATGCTAAACTTTCATTTTGCATAGTTGTTTTCAATTAAAATGAGAAAGGGACATAATTTAAAAAACAAAACAAAAAATAAAAGGTCAAATAATATCTCATTTAAACAAAATTCATTCTGGGGCTGAATGAGTTATTTGTAGTTGCCCCACACTGAGTCTTGTTTTGTTTTACTCTCCTCCCACCCCCCGCCTTTTCAGGCAAATCTCAGCTTCTGAATCATACTGTTTTCCTTCTCCAAAAGTTTTGGTTCACCTACTGAATCTGGTATTCACCCTGCATTGTGTTTGTGCAACTCTTACAAAGGAGCCAGTTCTCATAAACACTCAGCCTCACGCAGTGATGATTGTAGAGGTTATTAATACACGTAATGGGTTTATCTCTTCCTGAGGACACATCTATAATGACCCACCCTTTTCCCTCTGTTCAAGATGCTCGTAGAGCAAATTGTGGGTTGGGAAGGCTGGAAAGTGTTGACCGACCACCGACCTCTCTGAAATGATTGCTGGCTCCAAAGCTTTCATTTGGGGCAGCAGCAAGGGAAGGGGGTGGCTTTGCTTCTGCGCTGGTGGGTCACGGCATCCCCCATTCAGAGCAAGCTCATGGCAGCTTTCGAATAGCACAGGCAGCTGTGTTTGAAGAAGTGCTCCCTAATTACCCTCCTGCTTGACGAGAGTGACAGCCCATTGTGCTGGCCCCAGCTGTGTGGTTGCTGATCTCTCACCATCCCTTGCAAGCTAAACTGGGCAGTAGGATGCAGGCTCCTCTGGCATCCCCTTCTCCCTCCATTAGTGTATTTCTTCCCTCACATGTTACAGCAGCCTCTGCTGGCTGCCCCAGCAGAAGTGTGTCCCTCTAAAATGGGCTGGTGGGCTTGAATCTAGTGCTAGTGTTGTTGCTGATGGATCATTTTCCTTGTTTTGCAGAAAAAATGGTCTAGATGGGGAAGAGTGAACACAGCTGGATGTGCTGAGGCTCCTCTGGACAAGTAAAGATGGAGCTGCTGTACCTTGCTTGTGCCAAGCTGAAGTTCATCATTCCTTTCAGAGTTTAGACCTGCCTCTTCTGCAAAGCCTGAGTGCTGGCATTGCTACATCACCATGCTCTGTAAGTACTTCAAGCTGTGAAACACAGCTGAGAAATGCAAGGGAAGGGAGAGAAGATTAGACTGGGCCTTTGCTTTGGGTGGATCTCCTTCTGACTCCTCAGAAATACTGAGGCATGGGAAAATGCATCCATGTTTACTTGGTGCATCAGAAAAAATGCTCTACAAGGTAGTTCACAGGATCCTGGATCACCTCAGCTAGTCTGGAGAGATAAACCCACAAGGTATAGGCAACCCCCCTCCTTTTACCCTATTCTGAAAAAGCTGACAAAGGAGGAGCAGGGCTTTGAGTGAGTGATGCTGAAAAGTGGGGTCACAGCAACCATTTACAAAATGAACTCCACCAGGCTTTGCATTTGCTAAGCATCTGCCTCAGCATCTGTGCCACTCCTCTTCTGGAGATCCCTTGTTTCAGCTGGAGGGGGTAGCTGTGACTGACAGCATACATCTCTTCACAATCACCCCCAATTCTTCCCCTGTCAAAACATTTTTTCATTGAGAATGAGATATGCACCTCTCAAAAATACTCCTGAGCCAAAAAAAAAAAAAATTAGAAAAAAAAATTAGTAAAAAAAATTAAAAATCAGTAGTTTTCCATGATAGGAAGTTCAGAAGGTTCCAGCATTCTTTTCTCTTCATTTCTAATTAGAAGTTATAGACTGGAGACTCCCCACAAGTCATTAAAGCTCCTACACTTAGCATCAATTCTTCCAAAATATGGTCTTTCCCAAAGGGTTTGCTCATCTTTTGGAAATGCTTCCCTCAATGTTTCTTCTTACCTCTCCTGGCAGCTGCTCCTTTATCTAATTGCTCATCAAGAGCAAAGCTTCCCCTGCACCTCAACTCAGCTTGCTGGGTTATGGGTTATTGTTGTCAGCCTTGTAAGTCTGTGGTAATGGTGGATGCTTTGGAGATCTGGAGTGAAGGGATCCAGATCTCAGGTGCTTCTCCAAGCCTCCTGGCCTCCAGAGACTCACTGGGTCAGCGTGCAAAGGTTACCTCAGCCATCCTTGGGGTACAAAAGGGACCAAAACCCACAATCCCGCCTAGGATCCCTGGCAGCCTGCTGACCTCCAGTGCCTACTGTAGGAGTGCAGTAGGATCATGTGCCATACCCAGATAAGCTCTGCTGCAATTTGGGAAACCCGGGTGTGTTTTTGGGGGCTGGCTTTGCAAGGATGCTATACCCAAATAGAGATGAGCAGGACCTCACAGTGGTCAGAAAGTTGTCCTCACTGGCCCCTCCAGTACTGCCTGTGTGTATTTGGGAGTGATTGTAAAGGCTGCCAGAGGGCTCCTGGCTGCAGCAATGCACTCAGCAAAACAATGTCCCCTGTCCTTCCCGTGCCCAACTCTGTCAGAATTAAGAGTATCAGCAGTACTTTGTATATGTCATATCATATACAAATTGTATACATATACCTGATGTCACTGTGTCACTCCCATACTTGTTGGCCTTGTGACAGTACCGGGCAGCTCTGCTTTGTGGAGGATCAGTGGTGACTGCAGGACCCTCCCAGGCCAGGGAAAGATTCCTTTGCTTCAACTGCAGACCAGAGAGCTGAGTCTATTCAGTTGGCATGTGCCTCTGCTGTGGGCACAGGAGGTGAAAATGTTTCCCTACTGCGTCAAAAGTGACATAGGCCTGTTGAGACACAAAAGAAACATGGGTGGAAAGGACTTGATGGGGAGGCCACATTGGCTGGGGTGATGTGGCATAGGCAAATACCTCCCCTCCAAAGGGGCCTGAAATGGTACCAGTTGAAATGGCCAGATCTACAGAGCCTCTGGTTCCTCCTTTGTTCAGCTGGGATGGCAGAAACTTCATTTACAATTTGCTTTGCAACATCCCAGCCTGGCCACTGCAGCAGAGAGAGAGAGAGAGAGAGGGAGAGCAAGGAAGAAATATGTAACTAGGTCAGTCCGCTCCACGTTATATCTTCATCCTTTACCCAGGGAGGAGTTGTGGTCTTTGCCCGCCTCTCGCTGTTCCCATTCAGTCACTTGATGGGGTTTCTAGCTACTTTGAGCCTGCAACCTTCAGATCAAGACTTTTTCTTCTTCTTTTTTTTTTTTCTTTTTCTTTTCTTAACTTGGCTTCCACATTCGACTCTGCTTCTTTCAACCTGTGTTCAGAGGCTCACAGTGGAAGAAACCTTTTGCTGTATTTAATTGTAAAAGTTCCTTCCCTATAAAAGTCTTGGCAAACTGGGCTGGCTCAGTGGTTAGTGCTTTGCTCTCCTCCTTGCAGGGGCAAAGTTCAGTTACTTAGCGTCTGGCTGCCTGTTCCCTTGTCCAAGAAAGAGTTTTTAATCACAGTAGGACTGGATGGTTTGGCTTATTCACAGCAGGGCTACAATGCCAATTGCCATTAGGTCTCTTGTTCAAATATGGCCTGGATTGTTAGTGAAGTTTTAACTGTTCTGTGGCCGGCGGCATATGAGGAGTGCCTGGGCTCAGCCTGTTTGCTGGTGGATGGATGTGCCTGTTGTGTAAACATACCCAGGCCATGAGCACCAGGTTATTTCCTGTTCCACTCTTTTCACATGCTCACACACATCTGTGCATCAGACATCAAGGGGTGGATGAGGTCAAGTTGATGCTTGTCCTTAACGGCAAAGGGATGCAGATGTCATCCTGGTACATCCAGAGGTAGAGGCCATCCTGCCTCCCTTATCCCTCAGCACATTCCCCTAAGGGCAGAAGGGCAGAGCTGTCTTACTGCAAAACTTTCCCACCTCCCCTGTGACAAACTCTCCCACCACAGCATTTTGGCTGCCCCTCCCAGCTATGTACCTTCCCTTTCTCATGGGGATCCTCACTGATGCCTTCCTGCACTGTCCCCCTCTTCTTCTGCCCCTTCAGACCAAAGCTGGAGAAACAAACTTGCCCCGTGTGGCTGCCCTAATTGGCTCTGGAAACGCTGCTGGTCTGGTATCGTTACTACTATCAGTATGAAAGTAAATAGAGATGGCACATATGGGCCATTAGTAAGCAGCATGTTAATTATGGTGAGGTGCTGCATTACTCACTCTGGGCTGGATCCTGCCCTCTGGCACGCAGCGCTGTCACCACGCTGTCTTCCCTGTGAGCGGGAGGGCTGGAGATGGTGCCACGTGCAGGAGCGCCGCGGGCAGAGCGTGTCCTGACGTCGGTTTGTATAAGTACCTGTGCCTGCATGGGGAAGCTTGATTCTTCCTCCAGGACTGGATCTGCGAGCAAAAGGGCAGCGAAAGTTGGGGTGAGGCACCGGGGGTCACCTGGAAGAGGGGCTCTGCTTGTTGAATATTAGCAAGCGTTGTAGAAACTAAACTGATTTTTTTCTTGTCCTTAATGAATCTTGTACAGCTCAGGCTCAGACAGTATTTGCAAACCATGGGGAGAAAAAGATTTAAAAACAACAACAACATAAGAGCATTAGCAGGAAATAATCTCATCAGCCCCAACTCTCCAGCAGCGCTGGAGACAGGAAAATGATGCCTTTTTATTAGCCTTATTGTCTTTAATTAAAGCATTCAGCAGAACCCTCTGATAATGGACTGCAAGTGAGGTCGGCAGCATTTGTAATAACACAATACAGGGTTCAATTAAGTTGTACTTTTGTAGCTTTTCATCTCCAGTTTAAACAAGCTGGTGATATATACAGAATGATTACCTTTCCGAGCTGGGGGAAAAGATGGGGGGGGGGAGGGACACAGGCGCTTGGGAAGACAAATCACTTGTTGCTGTATAACTGATGCTATAAAACCACTCCATTTTCCCCCCAAATTTTCATGTGTTCATCCAGCTTGTAGGGTACCCCATCATCACCACCCCGATGGGCTGGCTGTAATTTGGCTGCTACACCACAGGCATTAGGTATGGCTTTCTATACCACACTTTCCTATCATTGCAGGTAGCCACTGCAGGCTTCCTAAACCTGAACCTTTAAAAAATATGTATTTTTTATGGTTGCAGTACCTAAAGAACTCCAAACAAACAGGGGGATCAGAGACGGCAGAAGAAAAGATCAGAGGTCCAGGTATAACCATTTGAGCTGAAAGACTGTGGATGATTGACAAGCAGTTGATATTTGCTGCTCCTTCTTTTCCCTGCTCTTTTGAATTATTGGTCATAAAACACCCTGCGGTTGCACTCTTGCTGTGTCAGAGAGAGAGAGAGAGAAGCCAAGAAAAGACCCACATGGCTAACACTTAACTTTATCTTCACCATTAAGTAATGCTAAATTAGAATGAAATCACGCTGGTAATACAGGTGACAGCTATATGAAGACCAAATGAATTCCCTATGATCAGTGCCATTAAAAAGAGCACATCGGCAGAATTCATGATGATGGGACACTTACTGTGCGTATAACTCATGTGCACATGGGGAACTCATGGTAAATCTGGCTGGTGTTTTATGTCAGGCTTTAAAAAAAAAAAAAAGAAAGAAAAAAGCAGCTTTTAAAACTTCTGTTCAGGTTCTCATCTCTCCAGCCCTGATGTAAATTTGCAATAACGTAATTGCACTGCTAACCCTCTGTGGGGGAGTGGAAGAGATGTGGATGGAAAGCAGGGGGTTCACTGAGGCTTCTTGACAGAGATGCTGGGTGCTTCCAACTCTCACGTTGATCCTGCCTGGTCTGTGCAGCCTTATGCTGCCACCCAGAGATGCTCCTTCCTGGCTTGGGGCAGGACGGTGCTGCATGGATGGCAGTGCCGGCTTGCAACAGCGAATAGTTCCCTATGTGCACCCGAAGAGCTGTACACTGCTCTGAGATGCCGACATACATTTCTTGCTGGGAAATTAATGTGGGACTGTTTCTGTGACATTTACGGCTCCTATTGATTGCTGAAGCCTTATATAAAGAAAAGGATTGAACTGTGCTTGATCTCAGGCGTACTTATCCCTATAGTGGTAACAGGGCTGTGTCACTTGCTGCTTACTTCGTGCCAAACTAAGCAGTTTTTGGAGGAGTCTATGCCTATGTAGCTTTAGCATGTTGTTTTTTCCTGCAGGGTTGTTGGGACTTGCAGTGCTGGTGTTAATCTCTCGGTGTATAAACACAGCACAGGAAGATGCTACGGGGAAGGTAAAACCAAGGTCCCCTTTCCCTGTTCTGACTGTCGTGCTGTGGTACCCCATGCTGGCATGCTTTGTCATGCAAGGACGCTACCCTCTGCGCACAAGCAAAAATTACAGTTTGAGATAATTGCCTTCTGCCTCCTCACAGCCCAAGCTGTACCTGAACACAGTTCGCTCTGTATGTTTTTACTGTCTCTCATGTAGTGCAGCTATGCGCTGTTAAACAGCTGCTCGGCTCCACCCTAGAAAAATAGCTTCAATAAAGTGCATTTCCCATACAGGTCATATATTGGTTAATTCATCCTTTTGGGAGAACTTCCAGACAGGAAATGTGGAGGCAGAGGAAGCTGTCCCAGCAGAGCACAACAACTGTTAAATGAAATCCAAGCCTGGCTCTCACTACCTGCCATTGTTACTGAAATAAAAAGAGAAAGCGAAGGGCAGCGCTTGGCTGGGTGCTCCATCTCGCGGGGTAGCTGTCCACGGGTTGTTTTCCCAGAGAAGGTGAGTCAAGTTTTATTCATTGACTTCTCAACTCCTGTGACTCAACAGCTGGTCTTTCTTTTTCTGCTTTTTTTGGCTAAGGGCAGTGCCATGCCAATGCTATATTCAGCCCAAGGCAAGCAAAGGGGTGCCTTGGCGTGCCCAGCCCCACTTCACCCATGACTGTGGAAAAGAGGAAACACACTGGAGCTATCTACAAGCTGAATTGACCTTGGGTAGATTTCACAGTTCACGGTGATACAAAAAGGGGACTGCCCCTGACCGTTCCCCTCGGATCTCGTACTCCACCAAACCTGTTTGGGCTTGTGGATCTAATTTTGTACGGTCGTGGCAGGAGTCACTTCTGTGCAGGCCCAGTCTGTCGTGTGCTCCACATGGCTTTGCTATTATTGCACCCTGACTGCTGCTGAGACAATTTCTTGCCTATTAAAATGCAGTTACGGCCTGGAAAGCGATAGTGTAAGAATGGCTTATCAGTGCTCCATAGCTATTTGCTCTAATCATCCGTACCAAAGGCCTGAGAATGCTCCCACAGAAGCCAATAAGACTTTTACCATTGACTTCAAAGGCAGCAGAGAGCAATTTAGCTGCTGCCACCAGACAAAGCAGGTTAGGCTACAGCTGGTACTTCCACAGCTAACTTGGCTTTGAAATCCTGACAATCTAAATGTATTTTTGCTACATGGGATGTTTAAAAATAGACAAGACAAAGTAGCAGGGAAAACAGATTGCTGGGAATATTCCTTCTCTGGTAGGAGAAATGGACTAGCTGAACCTAGCAGGGCTTTTCCATCTCCAATGTGTATGAGTCTATGATTTTTGTCGGCAAACTAAGCACTTCTGAGCTGGAGGCAGCACAGAAATCTGCTAAAAGCAATTTAGAGGTGCTGGTATCAGAATTTTTCAATCCAAGAGGAACTTCTGGTTTTGCATATATTGTAGGGCTCTGGAAGATTCTTCTGAATACAGTGAGGTACAGTGTCTAAGTAGAGACAATCCCATAGATGTGAATCGTAAGTCACAGTAATGCGACTGTCTTGATACGGCTGTCCTCCCAGCTGCCTCACGGGAGGAGGTTATTGAGTGCACAACGTTGGAGAAGATCAAAGAAGCACCTACAGCTAATAAATCACCAATAATGGGTGACTTTGTCTGCCCACATATAAGCAGCCCAATGATTTTTAGTGAATCGATGTCTCAATACTTTAAATTATCCTCAGAACAGTAACTTCGAAGGAGTGCAAGACAAGGTTTGTTGGGTTTTTTTATTTTGCCTTGAGTAACATGGAGGATGTAGTTAAGGACAAACAGTTTCCTGCACACCAGTGGTCATAGTCCAGCTTTGTCACTCTCATGGGCTGCATCACAACTTGCTCAGGATCTCTGGTCTTTCAAAATAAGAAGAAGCTAGTAGAAGAAGTGGAATAATAATAAACGAGATTAAAGTCAAACCACTCAGACTGTATAGAGACTGTTTGCTCGTCCCATCTGTATTCCCAGGGGAAAGCAGGAGGGCTGCCTAAATGGCAGAAAGGAGGGATGCATAAGCTTAATGAACACCCTTTGCTAGAAGTGGAGCTCGCCCAGTGAAGCCAGAAGGAAGAAGCACAGACCTAGGCAGGGCTGGTGAAGAGGCAGAGGCTCTCTGTGCTCCTTACAGCATGGGATGAGGCAAGGGAACAGCCTGACTGAAAGCTGGACATACCTCATTGTTTTAGAGGGCAATGGCTTGCCACTGCTGGTTGTACTGGCTCAGCCACAGTCCCAGCACTCCGCAGCCCAGGCTGGGGACTCACCCTTGCATAAGAAGGAGCAGGACACCTGCCTCAGCTCCTCTGAACATTCGGCTGGCTCATCAAAGCGGACTCAATACAAAGCTGAGTGTTTCATTAGCCAGGTTTTCCACCCGGGAGGAGAAGCTATGACTGCATTGACCTTAATGTGAAATTAAAGCCATTTAAGCAGGTAACAGCCAGACAGCTGGGTGCAACCATGCGATGGAGGCGTTTGTCTCTATTTGCAGACAAGCTGTGTATGTGTTTCCATTTCGCTCAACTTTTGCTGCTTGTTTATTTAGTTAATAAGAGACAGCAATCTGCCTCGTACAGCCGTGCAAACAGCAGAGCAGAGCGCGCCCGAAGAAGGGCTTTTGTTAAACACTCGCTGGCCTTATGGTGCTTGTTGTGTTTCACCTGCTGCAAGGAGAGAACTGGGGGAAGACACTTGCCTCTAACAAAGCTTTTCCTCTGGTGCAGCACATTCCGTCTCTATCTGCCTGGGTACAGGCATTCCCATTGCGTTCCCATCATGTTTCCATCGTGTTCCCTTCGCGTTCCCATCCCTGGGCTGTGGTTATGTCACTATCAAGAGACCAGGCAGTGTGTCACCAGCTCCCTGCATGTTGCATCCAACTAGTGGCAGCTGGACGAGGGTTGACAAAACGTTTGTGTGGCTGTCCCTTGGGCGACTAGGCCTTTCTGTCCATGTCAATGCTTTAGAGAAAGGAAGGAGAAAGAAGGCAGAGTGGACAGCTGCTGCAAAATTTCTCCCTCATCCATCTCTACAGGAGGATTGATGTTGCATTTTGGGAAAATGCTCTGCCATTTTCTTGTCCTCTGTTTCTGCACCTAGTCCTTTCGGAATTCTTAGTGTTAGCCTTACTCCCTCCTGCTTTTACCAGTCAGCCTTGGGTATCCCAGACGCTACTCGGGAGTGAAACACAGCAGCTGTCTTTGTGATTTACCAACCTTCTCCTTTTGGGGAAAAGATGTTCATTGCCAACAGCACTGACGTTCCTGCTATGGCTTTGTGCCTTTATGACTCTATGATTTGGGCTCTCAACATCTGAGGCATCAGTATCACTGAGTTGTGATCCTCAGTCTGTTCTTGATCTTTCTCGTCTGTCCAGACATGATTTATGAAACAAAAGGTGGACTGAGATGCATGAACTCATTTTAGGGGGGCCATCAGGCAGGCAAGAAAGAGATCCTGACCTCGGATTCTGGAGGTCCTGCATCACAGGCATATGCTAAAGAACTCCCACGTTGTGTAACTTGCCATCTCATCACAGCGCTGCCAGTGCCCACGTTTTAGAGTGTGTGCTGCGGACCTCTGGGTTGCTGGCCCAGGCACACAGCACTCTCCCCAGAAATTCCCTGTCTACAGAGCAGATCTTCACATCGGGTCTCTAACCCAGAGGCCACTGGAGGCTACGGAAGTCTCCTGGATAGTACGCTCTTTCCTGGAAAGTACTGTCTGTAGCTTTTAGATTGGGTCCCGATTGGGACCCCAGCCCCATCCTACACATACCCACATGCATCACTTCTTGCACATGTCGGTACTAAATCAGACACTTTTTTGGATCTCAAGTTTTATCTGTCTATCACGAATTCACAGGTCCTCTTAGAGCACAAAAGAACAAATGTTACCTAGTTTATCCCGCGCTTAGCTGCTAATTAGGAGGTTTTTAGGACATACAATTTGAGGTGTTACCAATTAACTCAATTGTGGACCGAGACCAAAGCTGTTATTTGCTTTGTCATGAAATTGAAAGCCAAATAAACAAATACTAGTGTCTTTTCACTCTTTCCCCTGTGCTTTAGCACAGCTGTGCTGCAAAATAATAATAATTTATTGTCTACTTTCCAAAACTCTTTAAAGCAGATCACAAAAAAAAAAAAAATCTCCGCGTGGTTTACTTTGCCTAATTATTACAAAGTCAGGCTGCACATCTCAGAAGAAAGCCTATTTCTTACTTTAAAAAAAACCCACCAAATGCACGCACCAAAAAAAAAAAAGCCCCAACCAAAAGACAGCAGAGGAATGAATGAGATACACTGGAGCTTGTCCGTCTGTTGTTTGTGATCAGGGGTTTTGAAGAAAGCCATGGGAGTTAAGTACTTGATGTCCACAGGACTTCAGAGGGATTTAGTATTCATTTCACTGTGTCTCTTCTGAAAACTGAGTGTAAGAAAAAAAAACCAAACTTAGCTGCAGAGAAATAGCATAAATTCAGGGAACTTTGTTGCTGTTTTAATCTGTCTTTTCAACTTTGGAAGTTTCTTTTCCAGTTTCCCAGGAAGCCTGTAGCTTGGGACATCTTATCTCTATTGTAAACTCTTCTGGCAGCCAGCTCCACCTTGAGATGGTCTGGCCCCACAAAGCCGTCTGCTCAGCTTGAGGAGCGAAGGGCTGGAAGGACAGGAGCCAAGCTGATGGGCATGAAGCGAAGAAGGAAAAACAAAGTGAAGAGTCTCAAATGTGAGGCAGAGGTCCGACAGTGGAGCTGAAGCTGTGGAACAACTAGCAGAGGCTTCACAGGTTTGTCCTCCTCCCCATCTTTTTCTTCTCTGATACTCCTTCCTTTTGCCTTGGTGGTATGAACATGAGATAAAGGGCAACAAATGAAAACACAAATGTACATGGTCCATGTGCCCTCCTGTTAGGCAGAGGTAGGCCCACAGAAGCAGGTAAGCTCCCAACCTTCAGCAGTTCCATTCAAAGGTCTAGGAGGATCCTAGATTTTGACATTATTGATGTTTTTAGCATGTTGGTCTCTTCCAAAACAGCAAAGAAGTCCAGCTGGGAACCCATATGGGGAAATATATATATATATATATTCTATAAACTTGTTATCCCTAGAAAACTTCTTGTGTGCACTAAATGTGAGCTCGTTCTGTACACCTACTCTTCACCACAACCTGATTTTAGACATTGCATGACAGATAGTCCCACTGATACCTGTCAGTATTTCTATATATCTGCTTGGAGTGCATTGTAAGGCAGTTGGTGCTCTCTTTCAGAGAGAAAAAGGTTTTCCTGGTCTTTCCATAAGTTTTCATTCATCCGCAGTGGTCTCTGTCATTGCTGATTTCTGCATGGTCTCTATTGGTGGGGAAGCAGACTCACCCAACTACTTGTAGGAAAATGAATCCCAGGTACTTGGAGAGTCACCAGTGGCTTCCTTTCATGCCCTGGCAATGGCAACACCTCAGCATAGTACAAGATTCAGTGTTTTGCTGGGCTCAGTTGCAACTCTAACACAATTCAATTTAACACAGCAGATGCGGCCGGTTACTACAGCATGGGTGATGTGGGGTAGTTTATAAAGGTGTCATATAAAGCTTGCTTTGGGTAGGGCCCTGTATCTTCACAAACACAGCCTGGGGGAGGTCTTTTTTTTTTCTCACTTCTGATGTAAGCAGGCTAATGGTGGTTGTGGTGGTAGTGGTGCATCCTGGCATGAGGAGATGTTTGGTCAGAACCTTAGCTGAGGCAGAGCTGCAGCTATAGGCACATGCACTTCATTGAATCCAGGGGTGTTAAAAGGGAGGCAAAACTGCACTTTAAGCCTACCTGAAGGTTGCTTGCAGGGAGAGGCATGGATGTGCTGACAGCACTGCCTCAACTTGCACCCAGGTCTCAGACCATGCTAATTCCAGGCATGTACCAATGCGCTCCAAGCTGAGATCACCGACATTTGAAGGTGTGTGCCCCCTGCCCACGAGGCATGCTGCTACACTGTCAGCTGGGTGCTCTCCTTGATGAAACTGTATCCCCTCACTTCCTACGTTCATTTGCTTGTCAAGAGCAAAGACTCGTTTTTAAAACTGTGGATTCTAAATTTTCTCTGATGTAATTATTGTTTGACACTGCAGCCCTTCCAAGCACCTTACATCAGGAAAAATAGAGAATTAAATATGAGAAGCCTAAAAATAAAACTATTAAAAGGAGACAGAAGCTGGTTTGTGAGCAGCAGGAATGATGTGGTGCCTCTGGGAGAAGATATGCCGAGCCAAAGGAGTTGTTCTGCTTTAAGGCAGTGCCTTTTATTGTATTTCAGTGAAGTTCTGTGCTTTTCTGAAGTTCTGAAGTTCTTAGGTGCAGCACTTTTAGAAATGAGCCTGTTCTTTCTCTTTGGTCTTGCAAAAAATGCGACTTTCATACCATTTCCCAAGCCAATCTCCTTTTACAGGCTGCAGCCAAAATTTCCCTTCCCTAATTAACCCGGAATGGTTTTTGAAGAAGTTTTAGCCTCAGAGAACATCAAATTTAGCTCTTAGCCTGAAGCCAAGCTCTGGGCTAAAGAACACATGTCATTTTAGGAATTCATGCAGATGCACCTTGACATCTGGGATGTGATACGTCGCCTGTACACTTCCCCACGGAGATAACGAGCAGCAGTGGGTACTGCTGATGCTGCAGGTGGAGTGCAGGAGATTTTTCCCATTCATTCCAATGCTTTTGTCCAAGCTACGTAAATAATTTCAGGAGACTTCTTTGACACATGCAAGCCCCTTCTATTGGTCTTTCTCCATGTGATAACTCAATTGCCTCATTTCCCATCTGGGTTGATTCTGAGGGTAGCGTGCTGCAGTGTTTACTAAGCTGTGAACCTGTAAGGAATGGAGTTCTCTGTTAAGGCTTTGTTTACTACAGATCTCTTCTTTGTCATGTGAAAAGTCGGCCAGAAAATTATGCAGCACTTAAGTCTTTCTAGTGTTATTTTGGAATGCCCTTAATAGAGCCTGGTGACTGATATATGCTGAAATTCAGGTGTGGAGAGCAGAGATCACGTAGCTTAAGTCAGTATCAGCCAGGTTTCTCTCTCTACAATGACTGTAGAAAAATTCTGGGTGACCACTTTAGGCAAGAATAGATGTACAAGCACTGAATGTCTCAGTAAATAATATACGGCGGGGGGGATGGTTGGACTAGATGATTTTGGAGGTCTTTTCCAACCTTAATGATTCTGTGATTCTACGATTTCCATCAGGTCCCTTTATGACTCCATGATTTGGGTTCTCAGCATCTGAGGCATCAGTATCACTGAGCTGTGATCCTCAATCTGTTCTTGAGCTTTCTCTTCTGTCCAGAGATGATTCAGCTACAGGGAGAGATGGCATCTTACACAAAATCTAGTCCAGACTAGTAAAGCCTTGATGAACTACACATGCATCCTGCCCAGAACATCTGTGGGAATAACTGAATGAGGGTAGGGGATGACTTTGGAATGCTGAACCATCACCAGCCGCTCAAGACATCTCATTTTGAGCCCATTCAGAACCAAAGTTGGAACAATGATCTGAACCCTAGGTACTTTGAAGCTTCAGATTTAATTTTTTTTGAGAAACTGTCTTTTGCCCAATAAATATTTGTGGAAAATAACTGAGAGAATAATTCAGACTAATAATTGCTTGTGAAAAATTGTAAACAGCTGGGAGATCATTCCCGAGCAGGAGAAAGTAGGCAAATGCATTATTTGCTATGACTTACTACTTTAGCTCTGGTAGCTTGCATTGCTTTTAGTTTGATGGGGGTTTTGTGGGTTTTTTTGAAAGAACTTACTCAACAAAGAAAACATATTTTCCCTCTGGGATAAATAATCTCCTGTAATTGCACAACTCCAGTGGTTTTTAATCCAGTCTGTGTGCCCGCAGTAAGTGGTCTTTGGTTTTCTGGCCCAATACCAGTATTTGCAAGCTTCATGGAAAACCTCTCCTCTTGAGCTACAGAGCACCATAAGGTTTGTAGTTCCACAGGGGCTGACTTTAGCCAACAAGCAGCAGGGCATCGTGTCAGATTCTGCAGAGTATAAGCTTTTGCCCATAGGAATACAACGCATTTTCTAGGCATTCTGTAAATAACCCCTCTGAATACAAAGTGAAGATGGCTTGATTTCCTGAACTGCCTCTCAAGAGGGAAGAAAGATAGGAAGGGTGATTGTCTGTGTTTGCTTGCCTGTTTATTCTGAAACCTACTGAGGACCAGTAAAATAGGAATACTACCCTGTTTTACTCTTCTTTTCCTGAATGAACTCCAGCTACTCTCAAAATGTGGTGGTTTGCAGTTACACATGGGATACCAATAGTGTATTTAAATCCTGACAAAGTCCAAAGAGCCTCCTCATTAATTCCTACATGAACACAATGCGGAACACATGCTATAACCAGCCGGAAGTTTCCTCCTCCCCCTTGTCCCCCCCCAGCCTGTTGTGTAAGGTGAAGCCAAGGTGTTGTCTCTTAAAATAAGCTGACCCTGGTAGGGCTGATCTGTGTCAAATGTTTGGCTCACAGCAGTCCTAATGGTCGTAACCTGCTGAACGGCTGTCATAGTAGGGAAAGGGCACAAGAGGAGCAGAGAGGAGAGCTCTGTCCTACTCCTTCTCTTTTCCACTAGTTTCTGAAGCGACATGCAGAGATTATTTTTACCTCTGTGATAGTAAAGTGGAGAAGTTTTGGCCTGAGGTCTCATTCAGTGTCATTTTTACTGTGCCTTGCTCATAACTGTAAGGTTTTGGGTTTTTTTTCTTTTTCTTAATTACTAATGAACCACTCTCCAGCTGCAGTATTAACATGTGGAATGGTGGTTGCCTCCAGTGGCTTTTTAAATTAATGCAGACCTGCTGCATAGAGACTGAGTGCAGGGAGATCTCTCGTGGAGGGAGAAAAGGTGAGAGGAGAAACTGCTTTCCAGTTAACATTGCCAACGTATTTCTGAAGCAAAGGATGACACCTTTCTGACTTCAGGACATTATTAATGTCTTTCTCTTACAGAACATGTGTTCTGAAAGCCTGTAGCCATGTCATCTTCAGACTTGTCATTTTGTGGGGATACTGCAAGTAAGGTACTGCCAGCCTGGCTTGGGAGTGCAGGGACATCCAAGACACTACAGGTAATTCAGCTGATGTTACAACCCCCTGGAGACAACGCTGACTTCAGACCCAGCCAAGTGCAGCTACTGTTCTGCGCAAGCTGAGTAAACCTTTGGGTGATGCACAGCCATGGCAAACCCTGGGAATTATCTTTAAATACAGCCAAGTTGTGCCAGTGACCCCCCTGGATATGTGTCATGGGAAATTTGAATTGAGCAAGGGAAGCTGAATCGCCCCCTCTCCTCCTATCCCCCTCTCCCCAGTGCCACTGTAGGCTGCACGTGGAGATTGTCCTGGAGGTGCGATAACAAGTTGGTATCTCATTACCTCCTGCCTCATCCAAACCTCCCTGTGGCAACACAAATGTCAACCAGGGTGTCTGCAGCAACAGGGCTCTGGAAAGGCTTGAGGAGCTGAGGGGTTTTGGGAGGAAGGGCAAGCAGTGCTCATGCTCAGGCTGTCAGCCAGTCCCTCGGGACAGTGTGTTTGCATGGCCTCAGCAGGATGGATAGGCTCAGCTCCCAAATTGGGTGCAACTCGGCTGGTAGCCAGGCAGGCACTGGAGGCTATTTCAACACAGAGATTTACAGTGAGCTCCTGGAGGCTTGGAGGAGGTCGTGGCTGGGAGAGAGTGGTCCCCGGAGAAAGCAGCAGATGCTTTTTGCAGCCCTTGCTGCTCTGAGCCAGCATCTACTGTGCTTGTCTGTGCTGGGAGGGTGTCCCAGGGCAGAAAGCACCAGCTGAACTTGCTTTCTCTCACCTCTGATGCCGTGAAAAGCTGAAATAAAAAATCGCTAGCCTTGGTGACTGCTAAGCAGGTATTCTTCATTGCTGCGCTGGGCGCACAGGGGGTCGGCTCCCCTTCATGTGCCCACCGTAAAGGGCAGCTTTTATACAAGACATATACGCTTTATTCATAAATATATATATTCATAGGGCTTCCAAGGAATCGTTACTTTTTCCATTGTGAGAGCTCATTATCACCCACCCATCTACCTCACCCCGATAATCTCTTGGTGGGCTTCAAAGGCATTTGATGGCCCTTTACTTCATTTACTCCTCTTCATTACAGGTCCTTTTGGCGAGCTTTAGCTTTTGTCTTGCTGACAAAGCCACCGAGCTGGTTCTGCAGACTTGAGTCTCCCTCCTGTTCTCTCTTTATCACTCCCTTCTCAGAGGTAAGCTGTTTCTCCTGAGCTATCACAAGGCACGCGATGTGCTGACATTGTAGTCCTTCAGGCAGAACTTTGCACATTCTTTACATAGTTAGTTGCTGACCAACTAATATTTATCATGCCCCCCCCCCCTTCATGAACATGCCACTCCCTCCACACATGCCTTAAACCTGCACTGGAGCACGGTACCACCACTGTATTCATCCCTCATGCTGCCAATTCAAGGAGCGTTTCCCAGCCTGGCCCCAAAGAGTTAAGGTGGGATATTAACTTCAAAGCTGGGCTCGTTGGGCTCCGAGGGGATCTGAGCAGTGTGGGTCATGGACGTCCTTGCAAGGCAGGTCCCTTCTCTCCATGCTTTGAAGAGCAGATGTGGTGTAAAAGCTTCCTTTCAGAGAGGGCATGATTAATCTTTGCTTCTTAGAGGATGACAAATATATTATATTCGGCGACATGCACACGCATTCTCTTTGCCTGATGGGTGACCCCTGTCTTAATGCCAAGCATTCGAGGTCCAACTCTGTAAACAGAGGAGAGCTTTGCAAGCTAATTAATGCTTAGAAGTCACTCATTAGGAGCAGATTCCTCGCGAGCTGGCGAGCAGAACACCCTTGGTGAGCGTGGCTTCATTTGATATTAATGCGGGTGCTGCAGCTGGAGGCATCCAGGGATGCTGAGCTGTGATTCTGCACACGGGGAGCAGTAGAGTAGATAGCTGTGACTGTAATGTGAAGGGCAAAGGGAAGCAGGGGAAGTTGCTGTCCCCTTTGGCACCTAAGGCGGTGAATTTTCCTCCTGGCAGGATTTTTGCATGTGAAAAGGTTGAGCTCTGCCGAGCTGAGGACTTGCAGCATCCTCTAGTAGGATGCCTGGGGTCCTTCTGCCTTGCTTTTCTGCGCTCCTGAATTATCTCTAGAGGCCTGGGTAACCCCTCCTGAGGGAGGAGCTCTGTGTCACCCTCTGCAAAACCTGGAAACAACTCCTCTCGCCTCTGCAGCAGCCAACTGTAAGCCCTCCAGACAGCTCAGCTGGACACATTCCTGAGCAATCCCTGGGGAAACGACGTGGGAACTGCTGTCATCTTCAAGCGGGTTGGGGCCAGGACTGCTTGGCCAAGCATGACTCCTCCAGGTGGGATCCTCTGGTGAAAAGACCTGGCCAGGTTTCTCTGTGTGATAACATCCCTATGTGAAGGCGCTGGCCTTGAGAAGAGTGAGAGTGGCTGAAATCACAAACGGAAATCATCAGGTTCCTGTGGCTTAAGAGCTAAAGATCTTCTGCACGTAGGTACTTGGGGCTGTGGGTTTGAATCCCATGTGCTTCAACAGAGGCTTTGGGGTTTGTTTTTTTTTTTTCTCTTTCCCCAGAAGTCAGAATAAAAGCTGTACCTCACCCCAAAGGAAAAGGAGACTCTTCTACCCCACTGTCTTTCCCAGACAAGTGCCCTAGCAGAGCCCCAAATGTGGGCTGGAGGGGGTAAGGAGTGGGACCCGAGGTGCAAGGACAGTGCTTTAACCATGTGGTGTGTCTGGATGAGTGCTCCTGGGCTGCCAGAGCAGCTTCCTTCCCCTGGGGCACCTAGAGGGGTCAGACTGAGACCCTCCAGAGATGCCCCTCCTGCACCTGGGTCCCTGCAGCATTAACATCCATGACTGTGGTCCTTGCACGAGGATGTCATCTGTGCCATCTTCCACAGCCCATGAGACCTGGTGCTTCCCAGTGAGTTATTCCAGCAGGCTGATGGGGACACAGAAGAAAGCAGTAAGGAGAGGGAGGTGTTGCTGGACTTGGTAAGGGTCTCAAGTTAGGACATGAGGACTTGGTGAGCTGTGTGCCCCCCAGGGCAGGAGCTGGTGGGCCAGGAGAATGATTACAGCCCACCAGGATGGCCGAGTGGTGAAGGCGTTGGACTTAAGATCCAATGGGCACATGCCCGCGTGGGTTCGAACCCCACTTCTGGTAGGAGCCTTCTTTTTCTCTGGGCCCAAAGCTCCCACCCTGGCTTTTTGAGCATCAGTTCAGAGCAGGGATGGAAGCTCTGGGCCCTGTACCCGGGGAGACGAAGCCATTCAGTGCCCCAGTGTGATGACCCTGGTGGGACCAGCCCACCCTATCATCCAAGCTGAATACACAGAGTGATGTGAGCCAGTCCCTCTGGCACACAGGTTACGTCTCTCATCCTTCATGCAGGGAGTGCTGAGATTGTCGTAGGCTTGAATCCCACATGCTCCCAAAATAGCAGCTTGTTTTTCCCATAGCAGAAATAGAAACCTGACTACCCTGAAGAGGGGGAAAAAAAAGGTGTTGAGCTCTAAACAGCTCAAGCAAATCACAAGTGGAAACTGGTGCAAACAAGTGGGTTCAGGGAGATGGTTTTGGCATTTGAGGACACTGCTCCGCACTGGTTTCTCTTACCAGCTCTGCTTCATGACCTCAGGCCCATCATTTGTCTCACCCAAAGCAACATTTGGCATTTTCAAGAGGAATTTGGCAGTGTCAGACCCTCTGAGGAAAGCCAGCATGGCAGGAAGGGGTTCCTGATACTGCTGGTTGCATTTGGGAAATGCATGAGAAACTGAGATCTGCTCCTGTGTTGCACAACGTTGCTGTGGCATGGTCTGTCTTGGTTTGATAGTTACAAATGCTCAGGAGATTTCTTGCTCCCTTCCTCGTGTGCAGAGATGGGCACCAGCTCTTTCTCTCAGTAAAGGGTTGGACTGCTGGACCCGTGGAGACGCTGTCAGGTTTTCATTTGGCTGATTTGCTCCAGCCTGAGGCCAATCGGAAATGTCCTACTGCTGGGACATGATTTGAAGTGATGGTGTTAATTTGGTTAATTAGGATTCCTGGGTAGCGTGCGCTTCTTGCAAATCAGCTTACCATTGTAGTATCACTGCAAAGAGTTATTTGCTGGTGCATGGGGTTATGTATGAATTTATGATTATGATGTAGGACCATTAATTTAATGTTTGTGGCAGATGATACAGCTCAATTAAAAGTTGCATGTTAAGATCTTCAGCTCGCCCTGATATATGGGAATCAGACAGTGGCCTACAGGAAGGATTACAGGGCCTGTGTGAATGTGCATATAACAAATGGGGCAGGACCCAGAGGAGAGGCCGTGGGAGGAATCACTCTGCTCCTCTCCCATTTGATTAGTGCTGGGAGCGAACTTTTGTGCATATCCGCTAGAGCTGGCTTATTGCAACTAACCTCAGTCATTAAGTGATGCAAAGAATGACAAATACATCTTTGAGAGTATCCCAGGGGGTCTGAGCAGCACTGTGGGTCATGTCTTTTGCCTCTGATGGCTTGGAGTCAGACTCCTGTCTAGTTCATGTGTCAAAGGCATTTGGTGGCCTCCGCTGAGTTCAAAGCTGAAATCTCCTCATTTCAGCTTCTCTGTCGATCCATACTCTTAGAAAACTTGTGTTTTCTCCACCCCAGGGGTATGGGTTCTGGTCTGTTCCTGATCCCTTGGGGATGTTTATCCACTTAGCAAAACTATTGGGCAGACAGAGCATCATCCGAGGGCACCAGGATCTGAAGGGAACAGCTTTTGTACCCTGCAGCCTGAGGAGTCGTACAGGTGGCTGGAGCCAAATGTTAGTGTGACTCAGGACCGAGATCAAATGGCAGAGCTATGTAAAATTGTGGGACTGGAGATCTGGGGACTGAGATAGTAAGGAGTCCAGTGGCCAAGGTAGGTGAGGGCTGATATATAAAATGCCTTCTACCAGGCCACAGCTTTCCTCCTCCTTACCCAGTGTTCTCCGAGTGTTTGACAGAGCTAAAAAGAGAAGCTTGCCCAATAGCCATGTCCATGTATCACATTTATTAAGATGGTTATTGCAGGTTAACTATCAATAGTTTATTACAAGTATATTTATTATAACTATGCAGTATGCACATCTGTTATGTTGTGGTTAAAAGTAAACCTCAGTGAAAGGCTTTTAATAATGAATTTTAGTTGAGGTAGTGTACAATAAGTATCCTTAGCAATCTTACTCTCAATTTCACAAGACAGTTTTATGTTCAATAAATACCTAGTGATTATTAAAAACATATTTATCAAAGATTAACAGTGATGAAATAGATACAAATCTAAGCAGTTAAGTTCAATATGCATACTTATAATAATCAATTCCTGTATTAAAACACAGTAACTGCCTTGTTTAATCTAAATGGAATGTTTTTTTGAAATCTTTATGAGTGCCATCTTTTGCTGTGTGCTCCTCCTTGCAGATCTCAGATTAGATCCTGGGACATTTGTATTTATAATTAATCAATACTTAAGTAAAAGCAGAGCAGTCCTAGAATAATGCAAGCTGGTTTCAGGAGCAGGGAATGAGATGGATGTTGGTCAAAGCCAGTCCACAGGCACCAGAATAGCCAGCCTAGCTTGCACATCTCTGTATCCTTGAGAAATCCTCATATCCAGTCTAACAGCTCATGCCACCACCTCCAGCCACACCACTTCCAGGATTGGGACTTTGAAACAGCAACTCTCAACTTCTTTACAATCACAGATGCACCCCCACTGGTTTGGATGCAGAAGGCTACTGCTTGTCTTGTATCCCATCATTGTCTAGCACTTGGAGGCATGATGCTAGCATGAGATAGCTATTTAGGAGATAGACAGGATGTTTATTGGTTTACTCTTACAATGCTACTGTTGTAATTGCTGGCTGGTGGGTAAGGAGAGCTGATACCTGTGCCTCTACCTGCTGGGGCTGGGAGCTGTGCCCCAGACAGGGCCACAAGCTGCCTCGGTGCCTCATGGAACGTTGTGGCTGCTCAACAGTATCTCAAATATGTGGTGATTTTTCCATCTCCTTCCCAATTGTCTGTTGATTTCTTTCCTTTATGAATTTGAAAACCAGGCTCAGACACTGCCTTAAGGGATGCTGCTTCCACATTTCTGATGCTCTTGAACAGTTCTGTATAGGATCAGATGTGTGCACATGGCTGTCAAGGGAAGCCTTCAAAGGTGAGGAAGAGTCAGGGTATGATGGAGGCAACTGGACAGCCTTGGGGAGGTGGAGAGATCTGCTGGAGAGATGGTGGTTGAGAAGTGGGGAGTTCTTCACCTGTGCCAGCCACCTGTTCTCATATACTTCCTGTCCTGGTATATGGAGATTGATCTATCTATCAATCAATTGATGTATCTCCTGGTATATGATTCCCACCTGTGCTTATGGCAGGTGTTTATCTTTGAGCGATCCATTTGACTGAAAAGAAGGCCCATACAATGAAGGAAGATCTTTCTGTGCTTAGCTGGGTGAGGGCAGTGCTGACTGTTGGATGCTAGGGGGATCTAGAGTTGCATTTTGGCAAGGTTTGGTCTGCACAATGTCTTCAGTGGTCATCTGCCACCGGCAGCCCCTGGCTTCACCTTTTGTCCCACCTGGGGAAACACGACCCAGCTTAGAGGTTTTGTGTGTCTCCAGTGCACTCACACACACCTCTGTGGACACCAGAGAAGTTATATCTGTTTACACCCTGAGTGATTTTGTCTCCTGTATGTGTTTCTCAGCCCACCTGCCCTGTGGAGGATGCTTAGCTGGTAGGGGGGAGTTTTCCATCGCAGCAGAGGGCTGCAATTACAGAGGTGACCGGAGAAAAAAGACAAGCAGGCATGCACCACTGCCTTTAATAGAAGGCAATGATTCTTCTGAGCTCCAGAGTAATACGGGAGATCTGGTTTTAATAAATTAACAGCCTACAAGTAACAATCTCAAGCAATTAAACTCTGGAATGGAGGCGAGCACCATGAAATGTATTCTGGAGCTGATGGGGGAGTGGCAAAGACAATCCCTGAGAGGTGGAGAAGGCAAAAATAAAATAAAAATGCCCCAGAGAGAACGGGAGAGCTCTGTTCCCCCTCTCATTTCTATTGTGCATGCATGAGGACATCTCGCCTTGCTCCCTATCACTCCTCCTGCCTCCACTGGCTCTTGGGGACCTGCTTTGGAGCCTCCCTGAGCTCATCCAGGTCTCCGTTATCACCATCACCCTTGTACCTGCTCTCATCCACGTAAGTAAGGAAATCCCCACTGTGAGGAGGGGATGGCTGGAGGGAGACATTGGAAGTAGCTGTGAGCTTGAGGATAGCTGAGAGGGCAACAAATAAATAATAATAATAAAAAAAATCTGCTAAGCTCCCTGTCTTACATTAATAGCCTGTATGGAATCCTCTTTGCCATAGAATTCAATTTATTTCCATTTAAAGGCTGTTCTTCTCAATCAATGCAGCTAATAAATAGCTGCTGATGGCCATGACCCCCAGGCTGAGGGAAGAATTTATCTTCTGAGCCAATTAAAGCAATTGAACAATTCCTTTTAATAACACTATGGGATTTTAATACAAGGAAAAAAAACCCCAACAAAATGACAGGAGAAGGAAAGAAATCCTCCCCCTGAGCTTTGCAGAGAAGGGTCAGGCAGGCTCTGCCAGGGTCAGGATTAGATGCTTTAACTTGTCTTGTGAAGCTGGTAGGGGAAACTGTTCCTTGTGAAAGCACAGGGATGCTTTCCTTTTCTGATGTCTTTTAAAAATCCAGAAAAAAAAATTAAAAGCTGATAATGGCAAATTATGTTCCTTTGTTTGCAGAGTAGTAAAGGGTTTGGAGGGATTAGTGAGCCCCTGTGGCATGGTGGGAAAGATGGACAAGCCAGGCCAGCTGTGATGGCTGCTGCACTGCTGCAATGGGCAACATGGCCCTCCAGGAGCAGGGATGTGCCCAGTGGCACAAGGGCAATGAGACCCAGGGCAGCAGAGCTTTTCACCTTGGGCACTTCTACACTCACAGGGGTAAGGCAGAGCTGGACCTCCATGGCTTTTTTTTTTTTTTCCTGAGACTTCCATTGCTTTATGTCCTAGGGAACCTGCTTTGGCAGGGGGGTTGGACCTGATGATCTCTCGAGGTTCCTTCCAACCCCTACGATTCTGTGATTCTGATTCTGTGATTGCTTTTTTTTTTTTTCCTTTTTTTTTCTTAGTGGCAAAAGTCGTGGCTGATCCCCTTGAACCCTTGTGGAAGGATAGAAAGCACCCTATGAGACTTGTGGGTTCCCACAGCTGGTATCGGAGCCAGTGCTCAGTCAAGAGATCCTTTGTACCTTAGAAGACAGACAGGTGCAAAGGAGGTGGCAAGGGAAGCAGAACAGATACCTATTGAGTTTTCACAAAGCTATGTAACCCCAAGTGGCAGTGGGTCTTCTCCACTCCATCACTCTTCTGTCAATGAAATCTCATGACTCCTGTTGGCATCGGATGAGAGCATCTGTCAAACACACAAGTCTCCTTCAAACACTCCTGTGCTGTAGGGAAGTCTCTTATCTCCATTTTACAGATGGCAAGCAGAGGCACAGAGAGGTTAATTGACTTGCCCAAAGTCAGTGCAGGAGGTCTATAAGTGACGCTAGATCCCTTGAATCCCTGTCTTCTGGCTTAATCATAAGACCATCCATCTTCATCCTTTTCCCTCTCAGGATTCCCCAGCAACTGTGATAGCTCAGGCACTTGCGTTGGCAAACTGCAGGTGGAGACAGCACTGGGACATGGGCATTTCCAGCAGTGACTTCCAACTTCATTTCCCGGTTTTGACCTTGTAAGTTTGGGGTTTTTTTGAAGTCTTCCCTAGTCTCCTTGAGGAGCAGTGAGATAAACATGCCCAAGCATTCACTCTTTGGGGAGGCATTTCAGAGATGCCAAGGCACAAGGACATTTCATCACTACTTTGACAGAGAAAGATGGGGGTTTCAGTGCAGTGCCCCCATCACAGTGATAAGCAGATTGACCCCACAGGTAGAAAACAAACAGCCACCTTTATTATCAAGTGATCACCTGGTAATAGATCCCCACAGGGCTCTGGAGATTTGTCCTTGACAGCCATTCCCCCTTCATGTGAGCAAGTCCCTGCATGTAGGGCCATTGAGAAATGTGGCAAGGCGTGAACATTTCCATCACAATGTCTCTTGTTTCAGAAGTGTGAATGGAAGAAACAGAGTCCTGAGCAAGCCGTTGATGAACATGGAGCACGCACACATTACATTCCCTTTGAGACTGGGAAGGAAACTGTAAGTCCGCCTCTTTCAATTTGCAGGCTTTCTGCAACATCTCTGTTCTTTCTTCTTGCTCCCTCATTTTCATTTTTTATTAATTACCTGGTGGCAATTTTCCCAAAGGAATCTATTTTCCATTAATTATTAGGAGAACTACAGGGGAAACGTTGAGCTGTTGGAGAGCTCACTTTGAGAACATCAGGTGGGAGCATTTCCTAATGCCTACACGTGTATCTTTTTGACATTCTCCTTGCACAGGGGGCTAAATGACCTGCCAGGGATGCAGAAGAACTTTTTTTTATTGCAGCAGAGCACATTGAACAAGGAAACTTTATTTAAGTGCTGTTTTGTTGGCCCTGGAGAGTAACATACTGCTCAGCCAGAATCGATCAGTGTGCTCTGTGTATGATTTATTATCATGTCCTGTGTGTAGGAGAATTCACAGACAGAAACCAGTGTCAGTGTAGGACTGTACTGCACTTGCATCACTATTTTCTACAGCTGAAGGTGTAGATATGGCAAGAGAAGGAATAATGCTGGCCTGAAATCTCAGGTCGAGATGGTTATAGTCCCTCATTGAGAAATGAATGTGGAGGAAGAGTGTCTGCTCTTCCTCTTCACTTGAAGCTATGGCTTTTATAGTTGTACCTTCTATGGTCCCCACGGTATGCTGAGATGCATGGGAATGTCGTGACAGAAACAGTTGGAAAGCTCAGTGTTAAAACTGGAAGTTTCTTGGTGTGGTTTGTCTGAGCACTGTTGGGTTCGGCTTCTGTTTGAAAGAACAGATGCTGAGATTTTTATGATGTTGATCTGTGAATGTGCTTCTGCAGGTTACTGGATACCACTGTTTCTAGGATATCTGAAATTTAAGAACTACTATGAAATTAGAAGGGTATTTTCTATACCTGAACTGGTCTTTGGAGCAAGCCAAGAAGAGCCAGAATTTCCTCCAGAAAGTTCTGACCGGGCTTGCAGGGTTCTAGATGTGCTTGGAGGAGGTGTCGGTGAACACAGCCTCAAAGCTGTGCTGGGACAGGGAGCAGATCTCAGCATCACCTGCTGAGTGTGGATACAACATGTTTCTGGGCTTTAACTTAAGGACTTTAAGTCGTATTAGTGGTTGGTACCTGCCTTCCCATGCTAACTCCATCTAGCCTGCACTTGAATTCCAGCACGGGACATCCCCGCTCAAACCTGGTACAAGTGCATCCATAATGACTCCTCCTGGCAGGCTCTGTTCAGGTGTTGCATGGTGGTAGCACTTTATTACACGGTAACTCCCATGCTGTTTTACAACAATGTTTCTATGGTTACCCACCACCCTCTGTAACCCACGGAGCCCGTAAAGAGGCAGGATTGCATTTCACAGCAGCAAGACCTGTCATGTACAGCGATGGGCTTAATACCTGATGAAGAGTGAAATGCTAACCTATGGTCGGGTCCTGGTTGTGAAGCCGCTGCCCTGGGAGCTGCTCCTTGTGCTGGGAAGCACTGGGGGTCAGAGGCGGGCAAAGAGGGGGCAATTGTCTTCTTCAAGCCTTGGGTAATTGTCATGCTGCTCCCAACCACCCAACTTCTCACCTTCATGTCAACAACTAACACGGATATGCCAGTTCTTGGAGTTCACTGCAAGGCTGGAACAGGGAGGAGTGACTGCAGCAGTAGATGTTTTGCTGAGAAACATCCCAAAATGTCTAACTTGGACCTATTTTGCTCCAAAGGTTTTCTGGAATGATGTTACAAACATGACATTTTGTTGGATTTGGGCTGAGAAAGCTTTTTCTTCCCAAAATAATGGGTTGGATCTGGGGTAACTTGTTTTAATGGTGCCTGAGGGGGAAAGCAAGGATTTTGGAGAAGTGTTTAAGGAAGCTCCAAGGATTTGATCTGGATAACATGACCACTATGGAGAATGAAATTATATGAGAATAATTATTTGATAGAACACTTTATAGTGCTTAGCTGCCTGTCTAGTTGGACCAGACCGTGCCCACAAATCCGTTACTGTAATTTGATATTTGCTTGCTGTTAAACCTGCCAAATATGTGTGTGCACAGGAACCCTATCCAAAATAGTTCAGACAACTCACAAAAAGAAGAGAAAGAGATTTGGAAGGTCTCAAAGTGGAGCAGATTAAAACCTGATTTCCCTAGGGAGAAGACTGGATTTTATTGTAAAAAATAATTTTTAAAATCAAGCTCACCCACCACCAAAAAGCATTCAGCCTAAACCATGAGGTGTTTCAGGGAACACCCGCCCCCTCCAACTATATCAGAAATTAACAGTTTTGACAACCTATTTTCCTTCAGTTCCAGGCAAGGCACAGAAAGAGTCCTTGAGGTGCCAGTAGATGACAAATTGGAGATCAGTCTGAAATAGTATATTACTGCAAATAAAATTGTCTGCCTCCGTGGAGGCAAATTATGCCGTGGGAAGGAAACAGCCCTTCCCTACGTGGTTCTGATTTGTCCTCAAAACTGAAACACACGTTTGGTCCTGGCCACCACAACGTGACCAGATAATGAGACCTGGGAGGAAGCTAAAAGAAGAGCGACCAGACCACCCCTTCTGTCTTCTGATCACTAAATGATCAGACGTTTGGAAAAAATGATTTATGTGGGAAGCCTCAAACTGCTAAACGAGGCTACGAGATGACAACGCGTACTTCTCTGTGTGGTGAAAAAAGCCTAAAAATATCTGAAGGGTGTAAACATGAAGGAGAGAGCTGTGGTATCAAAGGGACAACACACAGTACAGGGTTCAGAGCTGGCAGCTTTCCTTGCTGTTCAGAGCAGTGGATAGGAGATAGGCAGAGCATCATCATCATGACTATATTTCAATTAAGCCTCTCCCTCTGTGACTTCATTTTTCATGTTCTGCTCCCATCTGTGACTGGCATCAGGACCTGTCCCACTGAAATACTGTCTGGAAATAAAACAAAGCAACAAAATTTTTTTTCCTGTTCACTTAATCATGGTGACCCCCCAACACCATGGGACAGACTCAAGCCTGCTGAGTTCAGAAGGGCTTTTCCTGTGAGGCTGTAGAAACCACTCCTACCTGCCAAGAGTCATCTGTCCTTGTAGCTGCTCCCTTCCTTCTTAAGTAATAAGACAACGTATGGATCATCATTACCAGACACCAAGACCATAAAGAAATCGTTATGTATTTCCTATGGCTCTCTCTAGATATATGGTTGGATTCGCAGCTGATGGGAAGCAACGCTGATTCATGGCAGCTGAGGACACAGCCTCTTGTGTTTTGTCTTGTCTTCTCATCTCGTTGAACTTTCCAAGGATCTAAATTAATGTAAGGGAAATATGACCTTGCTTCAGTGAATTGTTTTGGGGGCTAATGTGCTGAGCGATTTATGGACAAAGAGGTTTTTTTCCCTCTTTCTTTAATAAAAAGTGCTTTCATTCAGCAGCTTTGATGGAAAGCCTGTGAGGACCCATGATAAGTATGTAACCGGAACAGACTCATATTAGATATCATTGTTACAAATCTATTAGTCCCACACATTAGAGCATGTGCTGGACCTGATGAGCTACACTAGTGGGAACATGAGTCATTTTGTGAAATAGATGTAGCTTGCAAATCTTTTAGACTGTTATCCAATTCCTCTTCCTTCAGTTTAATTAGGATATAAAACATGGCCTTAAGAGCTCGCACGAGTGAAGGGAACTCCACGTAAAGGATCAGGAGCCAGCTGCAAGTGTTTCCCAGCTGCTCTGCTGCTGAGCCTGTTGGCTGTCTCTCACAAGGTGGTTTTGCTGTTTCCCCAGGGGAGATGGGGGCAGCACCTCTTGAAACATCACAGGAGCTACTCTCGCTCACTTGGGTAGGATGTACTCAAGGCAGGTTGGCCTTGGGTTTCCTCCACATCCCTGACCAGATGCTGCCAAGACGCAGCACGCTGGGAGACGCTGGGCTCTCCTCCCAGCCGTGAGAGCCACTGGCACTGGGCACCCGGCACCCTCTGGGGCTTAGCCAGGACCCAGCCAAGCTCCTGATATGTGGAGGGGTCTGCCAGAAGCTCCCTAGCAGAGTAACACAGCGACAGCAGAGAGCAGCAACGAGACAAATCAGATGGTGATTCTTTTCCAACCATATATGCAAAGCACCTATAATGAGCAGAGACATGCCCCTGAGATCTGTGATGCTGCTGATGAATTAATATAAAATCAAACCATACACTTTGAAGACAAGAGCATCCAGCCCTTCTCATAACTGATGCTGGACATGTTTCATCCTCAGCATATCTGCTATCACTGGGGCTCTTTCTGTTCTTGAATTCATCTGTTCTGTACATTTGAGGACTGGCAGAATTAGCATTTGGCTTTGCAGAATTCAGAAACTAATTCCTATGAGTCTCCATGTCTCCCTTTTTCTTGTTTTGATTCTTGTTTGTCCATTTGTTAGTTTGTTTGGCAACATATTCCTTGTTTGAAACAAAAATAGCAAGGATGGGCACTCTACTTTCTTCCTGGACAGATTCCTTTGGATACTGATTTATTTCTTTTTTTAAAGATGGACACCTGGTTTCCTTATAAGTGAGTGTTGGCAGGCTGAGGAGCTGGGAGGGGAGGAGGGGGGCGAGGAGAAATGCATCTGTTTAGAACAAATGCAACACTGTGGGAAAGCTTTACAATATGATCCAAGATTGGCTCGATTGCCTGATGCTTTCAGCATATGGTATGCTCCTATATATATTATGCATGGAAACTAGCTGCATGCACATAGCAGTCATTCTGCAACGTTTTACTCACAGACTGCCAAATCCTGAACTTCTCTGTTCTTAGTCAGACCCAGCTCCCAGTAAAGACAATGAGCGTTTATCTGAGGCTTCCTGCACTTGGCATGCTCCATCCCCTCTCCCTTAATTTAATCTCAGCTGGATGAGGATTTTGCCATATCATCCTTTGACACCATGCTGACCTTCCAGCTCCCCAGGGCACGTGAAGCTGGAGAAGGAAGCACATGGTGAATGGAAAGGAGGGAATTGCCTCTGGGCAGGAAAAAATCCCCACCCGCTTGTGGTTATCAGGCTCTGATGTGATGCTGACATGCCTGTGTGTGTCCTAGCTCTGGCTCCTGTTTGTAGTCTATCTCTGTCTAAGATCTCTAGGATGGTTTTCCAGATCTATGTGGGAGAACCTCATTGCAGCCTTCCAATACCTGAAGGGAGCATACAAACAGGAGGGGAATCAACTCTTTAAAAGGGCAGAAAATGGCAGGAAAAGGGGGAATGGATTAAAGCTAAAGGAGAGAAGGTTTGGATTAGATATTAGGGAGAAGTTCTTTATAGAGAGAGTGGTAATGTGCTGGAATGGGCTGCCCAGAGAGGTGGTGGATGCCCCATCCCTGTAAGTGTTAAAGGCAAGGTGGGATGGGACCCTGGGAAACCTTGTGTAGATCCAGTCCAGGAGGTTGGTGGCCCTGCCTGTGGCAGGGGGGGTTGGAACTCTGTGATCCTTGGGGTCTCTTCCAACCCACGCCATTCTATGATTCTATGATCCACCTGGGCAGGGTGGGTGAGACTGACCAGGATATATGCTGGGAGCTAAGGAGAAGCTGTGGCAAGCCCTGTGGCTTCTTTCCTGCTCTGACACAGGCCTTTCCTGCTTATGTAGCCTTAATTTGCTTCAGATTTCTTTTGTGGGGAGGAAAGCTGCTGTTCTGGGGGGAACTTCATGCCATCTTTGCACTGATGGGCTGGCAAGAAGTTGAACCAAGGAGTGATACCGCAGCCACTGCATGTATTTCACAGCTGCTGTCAGCATCATGCTTGTATCTCATACGGGGATACTTTTTGGGATATAAAGGATCATTTCTTTTAAGAATCATTTGAAGGGTTGAGAAGGGGGAAGAACCAAGGGTTCATCTTACCAGGCAGCCCAATATTATCCTGTGTTTCACTGTCGTGTTGCAGTGTGTCACTGGATGTGACAGACCAGAGGAGAGAACAGGCAGGTCGTTTTAAGACGTGATATTTCTTTCCATCTCTTTAAGTGGTGTCACTCCCAAAATGCAGAGTGGACTTTTCCAAATCAAGAAAGGCACCTTTGAAGCAAAGGTGCTTCAAAATGTTTGATCCAACACCACATTAGTTAAACCAGAGCTTCCTGCTGCACAGCAAGACTTCATCTGCCTGTCAAGATAGTTTCTGAAGGCCTGAGGCATCCAGAAATTGTGTGGAGGGTTTTCCAAGAGTCCCTCTGCCATTTGCTCTGCAACAGAAAATTTCTAGGAGTATGTCATCTTTGACAGGTGTAATTATGCCTAATGCAGTGTTGAAACTTTGCAGTTTTGAGGAACTTGCTGTCAGTCTGATTCTCGTCCACCCACGTCTCCATCAGAGAGGGTCTGAAAATGGTCAATTCTTTTTCGAAGTCGGCATTAGCTGGAAACTTACATGAATTCTAGGAATTTCATTAGAAAGATTACCCTTCCTCTTTTTTCTTTCTTAACACTGAACAAGGAAATTTGTTTTTCCTGTCTTTGAGCTTCATTTTCTCCTCTGTCCAAAATGTTACTGAGATCTCCTGGGCTCTGGCAGGTCATCTGGGGAATTCCTGTCCTCTCCTTTCTGCTAATACACTCTGTGGCCCTGCTGCACCGCCACCAAAATCCTACACAATTAGACCCCAAAGGTTGATCCAAATACAGATTTAATCTTTCGTGAAGCAAAGCCTTTAGATCAAACGTCCCCACTACTGTGCAAAGCAAAGACTCTGAATGCACCACCATGCAACGATCATTAGAGGAGCAGAGGATCTGAAGTTTAACACTCCCCCAGATGAGTGATGGATAAACATCGCTTTCCTAAAAAAAGCACTTTCTCATGCTCTTTAATCCATCCAGAATTTAACAACTGGGTGCTGACTGAGACACAGCTTGATTGGGGAGAGATGAAGGGACAGAGAGGAAGCTTAACACACAGCCAGCACAAAGCAAACGCGTTTAATGCTGCCTATCTCGGAAGCTTTGAAGAAAGAAAAAAAACCTTGTGTCCTCAGTGGTTCTCTGTGGCAACTTTTCGGCATTAAAGTTTGCGTAAGAGAATGATGAGTTTTCCATTATTATGTATGGAGATGGGATCCATTGTGCTGATTCCCATGCTGTGGAGACCTAACATTTGCTGCACTTCATTCTGCAGATATGCTGTGATGTGTCCTTTTCAAGCTGCAGCCAACTCCACTGAAATCTTGACTGACACCTCTTATCTGATAGGGGCTGCTTTTCCTCTAGCTGCTCTTTAGAGTGATAAATGTCAGGAGTTTGGGAGTTTGCTTGTATCTAGGCGCTCCATCTGAGACTTTGGGCAGGTAATTATCCTGAGACCATGGGACTTTGTCATGAAATCCACTACTATGCTGGTATAAGGAATGAGCCAGCCAAGGGTTGTGGATTTGCTGTATCCAGGAATTGGGAAGCATTCACAAAGATAAGGTGGGAAGGATAAAATCTGAACAAAGATTTTTCCCCAATCAAAAATGAAAGCAGACCTTTTCTGACATTGTGAAGTTGTCCCTGTTGATCACCTGGGAAGGCCATGAGTTGGGATTGACCCAGTAGCCTCCAGATTTGAGGCTTCAGTCAACCAAGCAAAGCAACTAACCCTTGCAGGCTGGTGTCACAGCTGGAGCAAAGTGATAAACCTCTTATATGAGAGAAGCAGTAAAGAAACCAGAGATCTATGGCAGTTGGTGGGTTCTAAACAGAAAAGTTTCATCCCCTATAGATCCTTAACACATTTTTTTGTCCCGCTGAAAGGTGCAAAGAGAAAACACCTATAGAAAGGGAGGTTTCATCCACCCCCTCCTTCTCTTGCGTCTCATTTTCACTCTTCCAGATCCACTCTGTCTTTCACTTCCAACATTTATCACCTGAAAGCTGAAATTGGGATTCACTGATCCATGTTTTTTAACTACAACTTTTTTTTAGCGTTCATGAGGTCTGAAAATTTAGGGATGGCAATTAGGGAAGAAAGAAATAGATGAGAATCACCTTGCTTATTTTCCTCTTTGCCCAGTGCCAGGATGTTTCCATCAGTGAGTCCACTGCAGCTGAAATAACCAGAATTAATGTTAATTTTTTTTTCTGGAAAAGCAGGACAAGCCAATCTTAGTGAGTTCTTTGCATCCTTATATACCACAGTAAGGGAAGTGTTCACATACCAGCCAGGTATGGCTGCTGATGAGGAGGCTGTGAGAGGCTGAGCAGCTCTGTCTGATGCTGGCAGCAAAGCCTGGGGCAGGTGAGCTGGGATTGCTGAGGAGTGGCACCAAGAAGATGGTGGGGCTCTGGCAGCATCCTCCCTCCCAACTCTGGAGCCAAGTGCAATGTGCTTCCCTTTAGCCAGCACAGTTCTGCACCAAGTCATGGTTGCAATTAACGCACCCACTGCTGCCATCCTGCCTTCTTTCCTTCTGGAGATGGAGTAGGAAGCATCCTGCCTTCCAGACATGCTGTGGCTGGTGATTTGGGTGCAACAGGATCCCTTGTTCTCCCACTCCCAAGGTGTTAGAGAGCCACACTAAAGGAAACTGCCACCTTCTTTCACACTCCATAACTAGGGCAGTGCTTTCACGAACACTGTCTGCCCCGTGCCCTGCTCCACATGCCTTGGGCAGCACTGTGCCCCCCAGCCAGCTGCTCCTGCCACAGCTGGGCTCTGCAGTTTGGCCCCTTTTTGGAGGCACAGGGTGAGGAAAACTGACTCCATGTTCAGATGCCTGAGTCAGTTCATTTAGGTGCTTGAGGGTAACAGTTGCTTCATCTGGCTGGCTTTTTTTCCTGTTGTTTGTGCCTTTGTTTGCTTCCCCCACTTTTCCCCTTAACATACCCTTTGAGCTGTTCTTTAATTGAAGTAAAAGGAGCAGCTGCTATGGTGTGTGTTGTTTTTCCCATTTTCCCCTGTGAGTCACACATTTCCTTCCTTAATGTCTCTATCTTCGGTCGGTCTGTACTAATGAAGCCCCACATCTCAGCTGCTGAATGCTCAAGCTCGTCTGCCTGGAATTTTCTAACTCATTTCAATTCATTTCCCACTTTCCCCTCTCCCACCGCTGCTTTTCTCCCATTCCTGTCTGATCTCTCTTTATCTTCTCTTCCTGCCTTTGACTCTGCCTCCACCCCTCCCATCCATGTGTTCCATCAGCATCCTTCCCCCTCCCTGCCCGCTGCCCTCCCCAGGGTGCTGAGACTTGTCCATCACTGTGTGCATGTGATGCATGTGTTGGGAAGGTACGGCAAGTGAGCGGGCAGCATCTCTGTGAGTGCCAAGTCAGGACAAGCAATGGCTACTATGGCTCTTTGCTGTGAAACCCCTCCCGGGGCTGTAGGGACTATGCAATACTAGGAAGGTGCATTGTCCCTTTTGTAACTTTGCTCCACAGGGAAGGAAATAAGGCTGCACAGTCCCATGCCTGATACCGAGTGGAGAAAGCCACCCCTTGGCTGTATGTCCTGCATGGGTTTCAACTCAAAGCACATGGGCAGGAGCAAGCAAGGGTGTAGAATGGTAAATGGTAACATCTCCACTCCTCTTTGCTTTGCTTATGAAGGTCATTCTTTCCACAGTTTTAGTTGCTGTGATAAAAGATGAGCAATGTGGCGTGGGGAGTGATTTTCCGGTGTGCCCTGCCTGCCACACAAGTCTGAGGCACGCGAAGGAGGCAACGTGAACTGAGAGGCTCTGCCCGTGACACAATCAGGTACATCCTATAGCACCACTGCTCCGTAGGAGCTTCTGCTGAAATGAGCTCATGTGCTGACGTCTGCTGATGGTGGTGGTACCTCCTGTTATTTTTTTTCTCATTATCTCTGTTTTTTGAGTGTCTTGGTGGATGCTTCCTACTCCATTTCACCACTAAGCCTTACTGATCTTTCTTGCATTCATATTGTCACTCTTGAAGAAGACAGGAACTGCTGTTTCTTCTCTTAAGAAGGTGGGGAACTAAAGCACAAAGAAGTTAGGACCCAATTTGAAAGTCAGGCTCAGTGCATTGTCACCTGTAGAAGCCTGGGACAAATCTGCACTGCAGTCTCAGTAGCATCCCTCAGCAATGTCAAGGAAGCCAAAAAAGACTCCTAGGAGTCTCTACTTTTGATAAGAGTTCTCACTGAAGCCCCTGTTATTACAACCGGATCAGATCCCTCCTCAGCCTTTGCTCCTTTCCATCTTCCACCCTGTACAGTTGTCTCTTCATTTTAGGAGTAAGCAGAACTGATTCCTTGAGATTCAGCTGCAGGAATCTGATCACAGACCTTGAGTTTTTCAGGTGAATTCCATCCTTACCACCAAACATGTGATTCCCCCAGAAGAAAAATCAGGGTTAAGATCATTTTAGAGCCATAATAGAGCAACTAAATGCAAAGCTTTGCCAGGAAGAAAAAAACCCACCTTGATAGAGATCAGACACTGGTTTATGTGCCCCTGGGAGAACCGGTGGAAGGAGCAAGAGTTATGAGTTCTGGATGTCTGGAGGAATTTTGCTCTTGCTTTAAATTTTGTTATGCTGGTTTTGCTTTAAAATGCAGGTTCAAAGGGGGAAAAAAAAGCAGCATAACAAAACAAAACACACCAGTGCTTTTCTTTTTGGCTTCAGGGCCTCCTGTTGAGGTTCCCTCATCACCATAGAGATAATACTGCTTGTTAGGCCGAAGACTAGCGGTTGGAATTCAAGTGGACAAAGAGACCTAAACAAACCCATTATAAATCCCCAATTACTTTCAAACTGTCAGGCTTATTAAAAAATGTAAATATCCTTCTCGTTCTTGCAGAGAGTGTATAAAAATGCATGAGGCTAAAAGTCAGCTGAGCTGAAAGGAGTTGATTTCTGAAATAACTTTGCTGGGAAAATGGTAGAAGTTGCTCCTGGATGGCAGAGGGAGGACAAAGTACACCTGCCTGAGCCACCAGTCCCGCTCGTCCTTGCTGTTGGCGTGTTGATGCTGCCAAACTAGACCACTGGTTTAGCACCAAGTTTTAGGCTAATTCTCTAGTGTTTTCAAGAGGGGGTTATGTAGATCCAACAGAAAGAATTTCTACCAGCGGATACAAGTTGGTTCCCAAATGCAGGTGACTGAAACTGCCCTGTGCTTTTAACCACTTAACTCGATAGAACTCTTTTGTTATTAATGTTTTTCTCCTGCTTTTCCCTCTCCTGTTTTCGGCAAATTGGGAGGGGGTTTCTCTTGTTCTCCGTTTGGCCTTGCTCTGGCTATGCAGGTCTTTCCTGTGGGTCTCTCTCTAGTGTGAAGAAGTAACATACCCTTTCTCAACATGTCCTATTTCTGGATCCAGGAAGGACTTGCTCCAGAGGCTGGGATTTCCAAGCCATGCAGCCGAGCTGTTGCTAGCCCTGCGAGATGAAGTTATTTCTGGAGGGAAACAGAGTTCCTTTCATTTTCTTCCACATGAATTATACTGAGGACCTCTTTCCCCACAGCTGTCCTATCCACAGCTACCAGTCCTCAAGAGGGAGCATTATCAAATAAAGGAAACTTGGCTTTAATGTGTCAGTGTTAGGCAGACTCCAGTGTAGTCATTCTAGTGTGGAAAGGGGCTGGCACTGCCAGCAATCTGGTGAGAAAAGCAATATCCCTTCCACCAGACTCAGAGCCAAACACCTGGGACACTGGCAGAAGGGAAGAACGATCTAGGGGAGCCCTGAAAGGCAAACTGGTGTGCTATGGCTGCGGGAATGTCTTTTATACTCTATAGCAAAAATACCTCACTTGATCATCTATTAGGTTGAATATGCAAAGAGTTCTTTCCTGGAAGGGACCCTCCTTGTCTGGTCTTTTCTATATCACAAAATATACATTCCAAATACAAGAACAGTTTCATGCAGTTGCCCTGCTTTGGAGCCCAAGAGCTTTATTTTTCTGCTGCTAAATCTGTAGACTTCACAACACACACCTGTGATGACAAGGAACTCAAGCCGAATAGTCCTCCTCTGGGCATCCTCCAACAAGTCCCCATCCTTCTTATGTTTGGGGCCCCAGAGCTGAACACCGTACTCCTCTAGGTTGGGTCTCATGAGTGCAGAGTAGCTCCTTCGACCGTGCTGGTCATGTGGTTTGGAAGCAGCCTAGTATGGTTGACTTTGTGGCTTCAAGTGCACATTGCTGGCTCATGTTGAGCTTTTCATCAACCAACACCCCCAGGTCCTTCCCCTCAGGGCTGCTCTCAATACAATAAATGGAAATGGTTAGCTGTTTTATTAGGAAAGGAAAATTAAAGTGATAACATTAAAAAAAAATCATAATTGTGATTCTGATCAATCATCAGCAGGGACTACTCTATGCTGCTACTCTAAAATCTCACTAGAGACTTTACAGGGACTGTTGAACTTGGCACTTCTGCCTCTTCTCCCTGGAAAAGCCAGATAGTGGAATCTCCCTTCCCCACTCATTTGTGGGTTAAATTTTCGTCTGGATGCTTATGAGAACCCCGTATTTTAGTTTCTGAGCATCTGAAGGCATCCCCAGAGCCTTGGCAGCTGTATTTTCCTGGGGAAACTCCTGTCTGAAGCAAGAGCATTGTGAAAGATGCAACAGTGAAATCTGTCCTTCCTGTGCAGTTGTACGCCACACCGCCTTGACCCCCAGCAATCAGTTCTTGATGTGGAGCAGTTTGTAATATCCTAGGGTTGCCCTTTCAACCTGGCACTCCTGCAGGGACCTGCCATCATCTCTGGCCAGAATGAGCTCCTGAGATGTGTTCTGCCTTGCAACTTTAGATGATGCATTTCCAGAGTGAAAGGACAACAAGAGTTGACTCCATATTAATGCCAAACTTTAAATGTTTTGACTATAAAACTGAAACACCATTACCTATTCCCCGCAGAGCTCCACTCTTTCTCTCTCTCTCCTCCCCTTCTCCTCTCCACACTGTAGCCTTTTGTATGTCTCAGACATTAATCCCTCGCTGCCGGGGTGTGTAAATTAAAGAATAATAGAGCTGCAGAGGCATAAGCTCGCAATGATGTGGAATGTGTTTGTCTGCTAAGAAGCAATTTCAGCGAAAATTAACTCAATTTCATCTGAAATAGTGAAGACCGGCATAAGCTGGCAGATCCCCGAGGACGGTAAAATTACTTCGTCAAAGCTCTGCTTGCTTAAATTAACCAAGCAAGCACTCCAGGTTATTGGTGAGATGCAGCTAGTAACTAGGTTTTAATAAACAAAAATAGCTTTTTGGATAAATAAGGAAAGTGCAAAACATCTTATGTATTCTGCTAATGTTTTCATCTCTGTGTCCTCAACAGCAAGACCTTCACATTCCTTCAGCGGCTTCCTGCAATTCTCCGTGGCCGGCTGGTCTCTCCTCAGAGCCTCTGCAAGCAAGCCTCAATCAGAAAGTGCTTTTGGAGGTGATGTCAGATAAACCTTTTCCCAGGAACTAACAGACCAAATGGGTCAGTTTGTAACACCAAGGTGTGGTAAGGCTAACAGTTTTTAGAGGTGTTCTGAGTTTTTTTTCAAAGTCAGAAGATGACTGTTATTGAGTTTATAACTATTAAATTGCTCAAAATACGCTGCAATATCAGAACAAGAATTGCCCTGTACCGTTACTGATACAGCAGATTTCCCAGATGAGCGCGTTGCTGCCAAGGGGCAAGTCGAGGTGTGAGCTTTCTCCTACAAGTGGGAGTGAAAATTTCATTGTGACAGGAGGAGGGGCTGAAGGACCAGCTCAGAGGGCTTGTGAATCAGTTGGCAATGTGCTGTTTTGTATAGTTGGTACTGGTGGTGGGTTTTGCTATTAATACCTTTTCTGGAAAGTGCATGTTGGGCTTTTTCTGCTGCCTTTTAGCCCACTGACATCTGGAAGGAAGACCTGCTTTTGGGTCCCATTCTTCCAGGTACTGTGATTTTGTTTTTGTGAATAGTATTCATCAGGAATATCTTTTAATTGGACAGAAGGATAAAGATCTTAACCGCCTATCTATTTGGAAAGGAATATGTAAAACTTCTCAGAATTGCAAAAATGCCATCTTCAATGTCTCCCTCTCTCTCCTTTGCCCCCCTCTCTCCAAAGAGGCCATCAGTATTCGAAGAGCACTTGGTATTTAAAGGCTTTGGGTATGTCTCATCAGCACTCTCATTGGAATGAGGGATCGTTCCTTCTTGTCTCAGCCAAGTCATGATTTCTGGCACTAGGAGCTACTTCATTTCCTCACCCCAAGTCCCCAGGGAATGGGACCGTTAATGGTTTATCCAAGGGAAGCAGAGTTGCAGAAGGATCAGACCAGTTAAACCAGAGTATGAGGTGGAACCAAATCGCACAGGGACTGCGCTCCCCCAGTTACTTATTTCTCTCCTCCCTTCCTACCATAAATCTCAGTATCTGCAGAGGGGAAAGCAGCTGCATAAAAGATTTGCTGAGCCATCCACTCATTAAAGTGTTTCACCAGCAAAGAAATACTTTCTCTCACTGTTACATATTTACAGTTTGGAGATAGCTTGTTAGGACAATCTAAGGTTGTATTTTTTAGCTGTGCTGGTTTCAGATGTCAAGAGAAGGCACTTGGTTAATAATCCACTGTCACTGCCATGAACTGTAGAGCCCTGACTTGGGAGAGAGCTGGCAGCCCCTCTCTTCATAAACAAAAACACAGGGTAGGAAATGCAGGACCAGCTCCATCTAAAATCACCTTCCTTTGATAGGATTAATTGCAGAAATGCCACCGACTTGTCATTAAATCCAGCAAATGCATTTGGAGCAAGGAATAAATCGTCCAGCGAGTCGGTGGCTCATTCGGACAAATGCGCCCCACTGAGACCTTTCGTCACAGCACTCCTCCATCGAGTTGTCTGTCACTTTTAGTTCTTTTCCCCATTAATGCAGCCACTGTGGTCAGAAAGGTGGCAGCTTTAAAACAACAGCCTCAAAAACATCCAAGGGAGAAAAAAAACCCACCCACCACCACCTCCTCCCCCCACTATCACCAGCCAGGCCGTTCGCTGTCGCAGAGCTCCTATCTGCTCCCTGCATGCTGCTCCTGTGTTGTATCTGCTTCCTTCACTGATAAGACCCAGTTCATCTATTGTCAGTCCCGCTGAGCCAATCTAGCTGCATTCGAGCGAGCTGGATTTTGTTCTGCATCACGTATCAATGACAACTTCCAGCTACAGCCTTGCTTTAAAAACCTTGCTGGTGAGGGTGCATGGAGCTCGAAGAGCGAAGCGGATCTCTAAGCACAAAGGGAATTCAAAGTGGCTCAAAAACAGGCTTTGAAAATAGAGCAAATATGCTGTGGAGGCCATCAGGAGAGACAAGATAAACATGGGACACCAAGATAGCCGCAGGCTAGACTGCTGTACACTACCATGCCTGGAACAGGAGTGTTAGGGAGTACAAAATGTAGTAGTATGCCTGCTATGAAAGCAGAAAAGGGATGATTTGTGATTAAGGCACAGCAGTGACACTGAGTGGCTGGAGTCTGCTGCAGATGATCTTAGCTCTGGGCTCCCTTTCTTGCAGTGTTCACCAGTTGTCTTGACTGAAGAGGACATTTTGCAAAGGCTCATTGGAAGCAGTCAGGATTGCTGGGAAATCAACCTAGACAGCACCAAGACCTTTGCATCCCTTTGGAAATCTCCCCCAGTGATGTGGCAGTCTCCAGGGTGCAGGAAAGAAGGGACTTGCCTCTTGAGTAGTGGCTAGGCAGTCTCTAACTAAGCAGAGATGCGTTGCAGCCAAGGCCTTGAAGAGCTATTGTAATTTGAATAACAAATAACACATAGCCTTCAACTGTGGCTTTATTAACAGGAAGACACATTTTAAAATCAAATTACTTTGATACTCTTGACTCAGAATAGTCAAGATGCAGGGGGAAAAAAAAGCACATAGGTGCTTTGCAGAGTATGGAACTGCTCAAACTGTAGTTTCTGTGTATTTCTCCATTAATGAAACTGCCATTTTATGAGTCATCACTGATGGGAAATGCGATGGTCGTCTTTTGTGAACACCTTATACTCCGACTCTGCCTGCCAAGATGTCACCTCCTTGCTCTTCCATGCTTTTCTCCAGCCCTTTTAGACTTTCTCTACTCAAAAGATTAACCCTACAGTCTCACGCTGGATAACTTACTGCAGCTGAAGAGAAACAGCAGTACAAGACAGATAAGAAAGTAATTGTGCCCTGAGGAAACCTGATGAGTGTCTGCATCGTATATACTAGCTTTATAAAACAGCAGCTACTTATGCAATGCAAATGGCCTTTTAAATCCAACACAGGGTACATGGAAAAGCCATCATGGCAGTTACCTCATTAGGCCTCTATCATGGCTACTTGTGGCAGTTTCTATCCTGTCCATAATTTAGTTTTGCCTCTCATTTCCTGCACTGTGTTGTGGCCATATCTCTGTATTAGGACAGACAGGCATTGAAAATCCCACATGATAAATAAAGGGGATGTCAAAGGAGGGTTGGGATGAAGCATCTTGGGGTGAGGAGTTGGTGGTAGATCCCAGATGAGGTTTAGACCTGATCTATGCTTGTTTCCCCCAAGACATCTCCTGAGGCTGCCCAAAGGAGCCATACACTTAATTTCCAGGGACACTTAAGATAAACATATACAAAGTGTCTCACTCCTAGGGTAAGATGCACCCACATAGCAGATTGTGCTGATAACCTTCGGCCTTGTTCTGGAAGGGCCATGTTAGTTCAGAGAAGGATCATGGACATGCAGAAAAAAACCTATTAGACAGTGTTATGGAAGAAAAATCCATCAAGGTTTATTAACCACAGAGGTCCATTATTTCAAGCTGGAAATACAGGCCTGAGGTCTCTGGGGGCAGGCAGAGAGTACTCAAATCTTGCAAAGCAGACTCAATATCCTCACCCTTTCACTGGCCTTTTCTTGCTGCCATCAGCAACAGGACAGCAGGTTGGACGGATGTTTGGCTTTGCTCACTGCAAATGTTCTTCTCTTCTTGGAACTTCAAAGGTAAAAAAAGTCAGAGATCTCTGACTCGGTTCACACAAGTGTCTTTCAGATGGGAAAAGCTTACAATTGCTTCCAGCCTGGGGCCAGAGCAGTACCAGTGACCATGAAGTGGAAGGCTCCACATCCCATATTAACCAGTCACTGCAGTCTTGTTCTCTCTTCTTTTCCTTGCCTTGACTTTGTGGGGGTTTTTTTCAGCCTCTAATGAAGCATAAGTATCCGGAAGGAAGGCATGCCAGGGGTGACAGGGAAATGTCCTTCTGATCTCTCCTCTTGAAGGAAGATTTGGAACATTTTAATAAAGTGGATTAAGAACTTGGACACAAAAAGTAACCTGTTTCTCTGTGACGGGTGCTTTAATCTTCTCCCTGAGCTGCAGAAAAAGTCTTTCCGTAAAGAAGCCTCCTGAACACAAAAGGGAAAAGAAAAGAATGGGAGAACAGACTGAGAGGTGCAAGATGTTTAAAGGCACCCCCAAAAATGAAGCTGCTTGGGTGTTAATTGCGTTCTCTTTTCCCAGAGCCTGTTTTCCTCCATCGTTTCTGATTTTGGATCAATGCTAGAGGCTGCAAAGCTAAACCAAGGAAGGAAAAAGCCTTTGATTAGGCAATCTGAGTGGTATAAAAGGTATTGAACAAAAAGTGCAGTCAATGAGCTACTCAATACAACAATTAGAAGGTGAAACTTTTTCTTTCCCTTTCGAAGCAAGACACACCTCTGCTCTGCAGGAAGGAGGTGGGTGGGAGGAATTTTTCCCATTCTGGTTCCCAATTGTCTCCTGGACCTATTCCGTTTCAACAGAGAACTTGACCTATAAAACTGTCCCACTTTTATATCGTCCAATACAGTCTGTAAAACTATCTATCTGGCACTTAAAGGGACACTCCTGGTGTTTACAGCGACAAGCTTTCTGTTACAATAAATTAATGGACAGAAGTACACAAAACGTCTCTACAAGTGTTCCTGGAATATTTCTAATTGCAGAGTCTTTCCAACACTGCTGGCAATGTAAATGGTTACACATCTGAAGCTTTGCCCAGATGGGGAACTCCTCTGTTTCATGAATGTGACGTGAGAATAAAATGTGAGCAAGTTGAGTGGATTGGTCTGACAAGCTAACATGGTAAGTTTGTGGATTTTTTTCTTGTCTCAGTGACTGTAACTACTATTGTAGAATTGGATATCTTAAAAAGTAGTGCCCCTGCCCTGCTTGAGTATGGGAGCATCTCAGGGTGTTGTGTTTTGTTCAACATGAGGCCATCCTGAAGTCTTCCAAGTCGCTCCATGGAAATAAGCAGCATTTGGCAAGATGGAGTTTAATGCCCTGTGGGTCTTTGCAGACTCATGACTGGCCAAGACCTGCAGCATTCAGAGCAGTGCTGGTCTCTTGGGCTATGTTTTGAGCTGAATTTGGTTCAAGAACATGTTGTCTCCCTTCAGCCCCGACCACACTTACCCCCAACCCAAGACAGACCCCCAAGCTGTCTTTGCTGTGGTTGTGCCAGAGGCAAAGGGTGTCATCACAGGCTTTCTCTGAACATGGGCAAGCAGAAGGTATCTGTGAATCAAGTCTTTTGCCCACCAGGCAGCCACAGATATCAAAGAGGCGTGAGTCCCAGGGGGGCCTTATTTATTCTTGATGCTTCAATTTAAGCTTGTCTTTGCTGCCTAGATCTCACAGCAGGAGGGGAACTGAAGAGTTTCTGCCTCTCTCTCCCTCACAGTTTGAGATGCATCTACAGACATTTATAGCCACAGATCATGGCAACTGAATGAAGGTTGGGTTCGCATCTCAGCTGCATCTGGTTCTGCAAGATCAAGTCTCACATTTTTGCCCCCTCACCTCTGAGAGGCTGCAGCCATTCCCTCCAGCCCCTGAGAGAGTTTTGCTTTCTAGTTTTTCCTCCAAGCATCAGCTGACCGCAAAGAGCTGGGGCAGGAAGGGTTAGCGTCCATTTCCCTCACTCCCTACCAAACAGAAAGGCACAAAGACTCCTGTGTGCTGCTGCTTCCCTTGTTCCACTGTGTAAAGAGAGAAAGAAAACCCCAAACAAACCAGAGATAAAAACCTGGTGGGTTTTATAAATCATCTGCAAAAGGAAAAGCAGGAAGCAGGGGGGTGTGAAGGAGCAGCCCTCAGTTGACCCTGTGCAAGCTTTCCTGTTCACCTCTTTTACTATATCCTTTACCCTCCTATAAACACGGCTAAGCCCTAGCATCACCTAGCATCCTTGCAGCTTGCAAAGCACTCTGCCTTCTTCCTGAGAAGCACTTGGTCTTCCTGTGCCACCCATATACTCCCTCCTGTCCCAGCGAGTGCTTTACAGGGCAACCTGCACCCCCCCTGCCAACCAACTCCTTCCTTCCATAACACCCTGCTTCGGCACCCTGTTTACACCACCAGATTCACAAACTCCATATTATCTTCTTTTTATGAGATTTTGCCATTTCTACCAATTCCTGATAATATCTTGCCCCACCCCATCTTCCTTTCTGCGCGCCATCGTGCTCCAAATTGTCCTTTTTTTGGGGGTCCTATTTTTTTTCTGATTTGCAAGAAAGAGAATGAGTCCAGGAGCTTTGTGATTTTTGTTTTCAAGCACACATTTTGTTTTGATAAACTGCATTGTTTTGTCTATAGAAAAGTATTAACTGCTTACATCTATTTTCTCAAAGACCGCACATGAATATTAAAAGGGATTTATTCCTACAATGGCTTCGGGCAGTTGAGTAATCCATTATAGGCTGTCATATCACACTGTGGTAATGTGAAAAGCTGGGAGTCCATCCAATAATATTTATTAGCAATACAGGCACATTTTCACTTTATGTTGTTCCCCCCCCCCTTCCTGTGATAAGTTCACGTATAAAAATATTCATTAGTTTCTTTAAGCTGTTGCTTGATTTTAATTACGATGGCAATAATGATGATTTAAAACAATAAGCGAATTTCAAGCAAGTGATAGCGACCTGGTTTATTGCATTTATTTCAATATATACCAGGACATTCGATTTAACACCCACTGGCCACCTGGATGGTTCATTTGGCTGGCATTTCCTTCCCTCCTCAGAGCCTCATGTGGCCACAGCAATGCAGGAGTGGGCTGCAGGACAAGTCTGCTACTGCAGACCCCACACCTGCTTTGGGAATGGGAAGAAAGGGTCTCAGAGGGTGGGAAAACATTTTTTTTTCCTTCCCCCTTCAAGACCACAGTTATGAAACAGTGACGGGGCAGAGAGGAGTCTTCACACAAATCTCTAACTTCCCTCTTCTGTCCTCACATCAGCTACTCTGCGTTCATTTTTGCTGCCTTTCTCTGAACTTCCTCCAATGGGAGATTTTGTCCTTTCTCCCACATCCCTCACTTCAGTTTGAGCTTTTCATTGCTTTAAGTCTTTGGTGCTGACGTCTGGTCTTCACTCATCAATCAGAACTGGAGCTCCGCAGACAGTTCTGTGCCTAGCTACACTGAGACACAGCAGAAACTCCTTCTGTGTTACTCCAGAGTAATCTCTCAGAAAGGTGCTAAGCCATGAGGATGGGCACTCTGAATTGCTTCATTATTTCTGTGTGGAGCCAGCCAAAAGTCCAGCAAGGACAGCAACTGCAGTGACTCTGACGCTCGTTCCACTGGGACCCAAGCCAAGACTGGCTCCTTATTTCACAGAAGTTGTTGAGTTGCTGCCAGAGGCTAACGAATGGTGGTCAACAGTGAACTGACCTTCCTCTGAACTCACGATCCCAAGGCAAACAGCTCCATTTATCCAAAGCCCACTAATGCCAATCAGCTCTTCTACATTCACCTTCAATCAGATCTGGCTAGGAGGGAAGTCTGTTAGTGATTTTGCTGACCTTGGATAGATGCAGGCACACAGAGAAAAAAACCCACTTGCCTTCATCTCTTGCTTGCTCCTTCTGATTATACAATAGGAACAAGCAGACCATGACCTGCTGACAACCACATCCTGAAGATGGAGTGTATGAGAAGTCCACATCATCCTATATGACAGGCTGCGGTTATACTGTACCAGGTGTCATGACCTTGGAAGTAACTATGGAACAAAAGGTTTTCTCCATGGAAGTCGATCTTGGTTGAGCTGTGTTGCAAGCCTGAGAGAGTGAGGTGATCTACAACAGCTTTGATAAGTGAGTAACAATAATGGGGTTATGTGAAGTGTTCATTAGTCCTAGTGGATCACCTAGTGCTTTGCAACCCCCTTCAGAGGGATTTTTACAGGGCATGTGTATGGGGAGCGCCTAAAGAATGGGGTGGAAGACGCTGAGGAGCATCACTGTTGTCCTCTGCCTTACTCCTGCTGATGCCAGTGGTTTTTCTTGTGGTTCACAACTGGGTCTCCTCTCCCCTCAGCTGTCACTGCCCTGTTATGTGGGTTAAAAAAATTATCCTCTGAGATTTTGCCAGAGCCAAGTCAGCTTGTGCTTCCACATGGCCACATATGGGACCAACGTCTGCAGGTGGAGTTGGGCATGTGTGTGGATGCAGATGGCACATGGTGTGAGTAGGAGGATGGCAGTTTGCACTAAAACCATGGGGCTCAACTCCATGGCCCCTTTGTAATTTGTTCTTCGGCCAAAACTCCCTGGCCTACACTTGTGACATAATGATTGTCTCCACAGCAATCAATTATGATTATATAAATAACCCCTTAAAACATTATTGCACTGCATAAAGGAGAGATGGAGAGTGATGCACAATAGGATAGGGCTAGGGTGGGGAAGAAAGAGTTGTGCAGATAGTCAAAGATAACTCTAGCCAGTCATGTAGGGAGTAATGACCCTAAATTATATGCAAAAAATTGGTATTGTTTAAGATCCTTATTTCTTAATAGTAATAATTAAAGAGAGCACCTCCCTTCCAGTCTCCAGATAGTTCTTCTGAGGAAGCACCTTATGGCCTGGATAGCAGTGTTTAAATTTGCATTATCAAATCTAAGTTGCTCTTTTCTTGCTAGGCAGACACCAAAAAGCTGTCCAAAGCTGGTGGGCAAGCCATCTGGGTTTTTTTCTAAATATTTATTTGTAAGAATGTCTTGGCTTCAGATGAACACCTTTTGCTCAAAGTTGAAGTGTGACCAGCTTACATAGGCTGGATTGTTTGCAAAGGAGTTGTCTTGGTTCCTCAGATCATCTTTGAGCATCCATGCATTGCTTTCTGCTTGGGAGGGAGTGCTGCAATGTGGGACTATCTGTGGGCTTTCTGAGTATGAGGGACACATACACTTTGAAAGACTCCTTTCAAAGGAGGCAGAATAGAAGTAGACAGCTTCCTTGTGTCCTCATTCTTTCATGTGAAGTGAAATTCTGCATCCCTAAAGGTGTTTCTCACCTGTATCCCTGTTCTCAGTCCTCTCCATTTGCTCTTTGCCCATTGCATTGGTCTCCAGATCCCACCAGGTGAAGTCTCTTCACCTTGGTTTCCTTGTGGTGGCCAGCAACATTGACTGACCACCGGCTGGTCCTGCTTCCTCTCCCTGTATCCCTGGCTGCCACTGAGTGGCTGTTGGAAGCTCAATGGAATCAGTACAAGACACTCTAGCTGTTCTCAGGTGGATGCAGAGGACTTCAGTATCCTGCCCTACATATAAAACCTATCACAGAGTTTTTATTTTTGGCCTTCCCCTGCCTCCCCCCTCCTCAGTGTGGTGCTCACTGAACTTCACACAATGTCCCAGACCAGGATGTAAGTTGTGTTTCCCCCTCACTGTGATAAATTGACACAATCTCAGTGCAAACTGGCTGCATCACATCAGTTGTTTGTTCAGCACGAGCTGGCTTGATCTCAACAGTGAACCTTGCTCCCAAGACCTCAAGGCCAGAGTGAACCCCAAGGTCAGGTGCCAGCATGCCAGTGTGGATGCAAGCCTGGATGAATTAGGTTGCAAGGGAAGTAGCCAAGTGAGCGAGCTGTTCCCTTAGCCAGCCGCAAAGGACTCATTAGCCAGCAGCTATTTAGGCAGTGGCACTGCAGCAACTCTCAGTTGGGAAAGGCTGATTTGTGGCGGTTCCCTCTCCACACTGAGAGTGCACTGATCAGGAATATAAATACCGTTAAACCCCTGTGTTAATACCAGCAGCTTTGATCATCTTTCCCCATTATCACTCCCTTGCTGTTAATAAAAGTGATAACCATGGGGGAGAAGAGAACGGGGACCGGACTAATCAGTTTGCAGTTGGTGATGCTGTAAGTAAACTGGCAGGGCTGGAGACTAGGGAGCTGAGGAAACCCTGGGGAGATGATGTTAAATAAACACTTTTGTTCATACAGGTTGGAAAAATGAGACACCCAGAGAAACCTGGTCTTAGTGACAGGGCTTCTGGACTACAAGGGGCAGCCCAAGATCAAATTTCTAGCATGAACTTGCTACAGGGTGTATTTCTCTTCCATCTAGTGTAGTTGGCTGGGTGGCTTGCAGGTTTGTTTGAGTTGGTGGGGGAAGTGCCCTGTGTTTCCAGTCAGTAATAGATATTTATGCCTTTCTGCTCCTTCCATCTCCTTCAGGTTCACACATGCCCCGAGCTCCCTGATTATATTGCATCTAGCCTGGAGTCTCAGCTATGGAAATTCTGCCCAAGCTTTGGAGAGACTTTTCTCAGGTGGGGAGTGAAGACAACATATTTCCTTACATAGATGCTTACTGATAGCGCAGGCAGACTGGGCAAAACAGATAGTGATTGATAGTATTTGCTTGTGATGGTTCCTGATGGCATTTTGAAGAAGAATGGGGAGGATAACTAATTTGCTCACCAGAATCTTAGCTTACTTTTGAAAAAGATAATCGAGTCTCTTGCCTTCATATTCAAAAGATAAATGTGCCTTGAGAATGGCCAATTGTGTCTGATTGTGTCTGCAGAGAGCCTGAGAATAACGAAAAGCAGGTGCATCACTAGCACATTAGTTACAAACTCTCCTGATAGGCACTTAAGTGGCCCCATTATTAACCAGCTGCCGCAGGACTGAAAGGGCAGGGACATCCCTACAACAAAAGTGCAGAGGATCTATTAGAAATGGCACCTCATTCAGGTCTGGAGTGTCTCACATGGTAGAACTGGATATTGAGCGGAACCTGGGAGGGTATTAACAGCTTTTGGTTTTGGACTGAATGTGCAAACTGATCCCAGCAAGGCTGGGAGAGGAATCCACGGGTACCCAAATCCCCTGTGGGTGTGGAGGAACCACAACAAGTGTCTGAGACCCTGGGACAAGGTGGGTAGAGAGTGGAACAGGACATCCCCCATGACCCCAACATGCCATCCACCTTCCATGGCTTCTTGGAGGGAAAAATGGCTTCAATTTGGGGTCACCTTTTTCCTCTGCTGTTTCCCTGGTGTACCTTCTGTCATTCCCTCCTGCAGAAACACTGTGCAAATGGCTGCCTCTGCAAGGATTTCTCTTGCCTTTAGGATGTTTGCTATGACCCCTTCATTCCCCACCCTTCCTGCCAGGATTGCTGAAAAGTGCAAGTGGGGCAGGGAGTGGGAAAGCATAGCCCTTGCTTTTTGCTTTGAGACCAGTTGCACTGAGGTCCCCCAGTGGAAACACAGCTGGCCTGGACAGAACATGAGCCAGACGGTGGTTCTGCTCCATCACGGCAGAGCATGGCTGTGAAAGAACGGTGTTCTGCAGTTTGAAGAAGCCATGCCCATGTACATCTATCAGTGCAAACCCCCACAGCTGAATCAAGGCACCAGCTGGAGTCTGCCCAGTGCTCCCATTCCTGGCTGCTGCTTGCTCAGCCCCATCCACCCAGAGCCCTTCCCCACTGTATTATTTTCACTGTCTCCTTTTTCTAGTGGCATCAAGCCCAGAGCTTTCACAGGAAAGGGCAAATGGGCTGGGACTCATTTTAACGGCAAAAGGGAACTTGCAAGAGCTTCACAAACTTCTGGATGGGGCCAGAAGGTCTTTTTTTTTTTCCTGCAGCAGCTGGTTGGAGATAGCAAGAGCAAGATTCGCCTGAACCTTTGATAATTAAACTCTCAGCTGCTGAAGAGCTGGCTGCCTGGCTGCCAGATAAATGCTGTTTCCCTTGAATTAGTGTGGAGCCAAAGTGACATCCAATGGCTGGTTAGGCTCATCAAACTGGCTGTTCTCTACAGCTATCCCAGGGGATGGAGCCCAGGCGGCCATTTGCCAATGGAAAAAGGCAAGTACGGATTCCAGGCACGTATCATCCTGCTGAATTTATCACATCTGCAGTTCAGGTACTTTTAGACTTCCTGATGTCATAATACTCCTTTATACAAGAGCTTTCAGGGAAAGCTCCCAAATATGCATTAGACAGAGATGTAATAAGACAGGTCCTGTATATTAAAGAGCTACTGCCAGCTCAAATTCAGTCCCAAATTTAGGGTTGAAATGAATGAACTATTACAAAGCCTGACACCATCAGAAACATTCTTGTACTATTTATTTTTTGGACAGGAGTTGGAAGAAAAAATGGGAGAGGGTGTGCTGTTTCTTCAGGGGAAAGCAAGTGCCACCTGCAGGGCCCTCAGACAGGACTGTAAAGTGACAATCGGAGAGCCAAGCACTGATCCACATGCCTAACACTGAGCCTCACCCCCAAGCTGAGAGAAATGAAGAAAGAATGGAGAGCAAATTTGGTTTTCAAACTCTTCCTGCTTCAGTCGTCTCAGGTACTGGTGGATCCAGAGACCCAGAAGTGTGGCAGTGATTTTTAAGCTGACGAGGTCCCTTGTGCTCCAGCTGCATGTGTCAGGACAGTGAATTATTACCACAAGGGCATGAAGCAGGGGGATGCAGTTTGTTAGATGGCAGCCAGGGTCTTTGCTTGCTAAGAAAGGGCAATCTTAAGACAGGTGGACAAGACTAAAGAGCTGTCCAGAAAAAGATGACACTGAGAAACAGATATGGACACCAACAGTGGACAGGTTTCTCACCCCACAGGGTGATAGGAAGGAAAACAGAGTTTTTCAGTCCTGTTCAGGAGATATCTGGAATTGATCTCCTTGCTGGTCCTGACACTGTGAATCCTAAGCAGCCTCTGATGTGGGCAAAGCAGAGTGGATGGGTGGGGGAGACAACAGCTGAAGGAGTTGAGCTGTGTGTGGCATGGACCCCCAGTGAGCTCAGGGAAAAAGGAGAGGACTTTGCGCTTGTCGTTAAGTGGTAGAGGATGCTGGGTGGGCTGGCAGGAGATGAGTCCTCTCTGCTGTTATTGAACATCTACTCTCCAGGGCAGAATGATCAGATAGTATTTAAATATTAAATATCAATAAATCAGCTGGAAGTGTGGCTGTCCAATGCCTGATGAATGTGTGCTGGTGAGGGCTATGCTCAGGGCCACCTGCCCTGGCAGACTCCCACTGCTCGCTTCCCACTGCCATGCACACATGCAGGTTGAGTGTGGAGTGTGTGCATGAACAGACCATGAAGGCTACTTGTGCTGACTTTCCATTTGAGGAAGAGCACACAAAAGCCCCCAGTCCCTGCAATTCAGCACTAAAACATCTGTTGCAGCACAAACCACAAGCACCTCTGTGCTGGGAACATACATTTGTCTGCAAATCAAAAACCTGTTCTTTCAAAACCATATGCTATTGACTGATCGGCTCGATTAGCTGGGCTTTCTTTTGTGAAGGCCAGGCTGGAGGTAAGAGCTTTGATTTGCTTTTAGAACTGGGGAAGAGTTTCATTCCCAGCAGTAGTCTGCTTGGCCACCAGTACAAAGCATCACAACTCATGGCTCTGCCATGAGAGCTGATTACACCTTGGCTGACCTGCCTTGACATTGAGATGTTTTAGAGCCAGCTCCTTCCTTCCAGTAGTGAGAGCTTGTTTGCCTGACCCTATCAGGGACTGGGAGGGCAACTAATGTTCACTAATGTCAAGTGGTTCTGCTGTACAGAAACAGGGTCTCCTGAGACTCCCTGTTAGCAGCACTCACAACTGGGGCCAGCAAAGCTATAGGCTTTCATTAAGAAAAGTGTTTTTCCTAGTGAAGGACTTTGAAAGAGATCCAAACTGAAGAGCAGAGGCTAAGGATGCTTGGCAGGGCTCTTAGAGGAGAAAGACTGGCAGGAGCTGGCATTCAGCATAAACTGGGAACTTAAAATGGCCTTTCCTTGGTTCTTATAGCTCACTTAACTCAGGCAGCCTGTTGAGGTAACAGCAGCACCTCAAATCAAAAATATTGCTACTAGCACAATGGCTGCGATGTGCAGCATGAAAAATGAACCTGGTCATTGGATAGCCACCCTCCTAAGAGCAGAGGTCTGGTTCTCTGTGGACAGGGTGCAGCCTTACTGAGCAATTAGCACACAAAGGGCAGCCCTTCTTAAGCTAACTCAATTTTATATCTATGTCTGATGCCTCCTATAACAGCAGAAATTGCTCCAAATCCCTGTCACTCTGTGGCCACGTGATGCCCTGGAGTGTGAGACCTTTTGTTTAGACCTCAGCTTTACTATCTTTCCTGGAGAGCTGAATTTTCTCCTGGTGAAAGTGACTTAGCTCCATGCAGATGCAAGAGCTCTGAGGGCTGTGCTGATTTACTTCAGGCAAGGTGCTGGCTCAGTTTGCTATTTTATGCTCTGGGGATATTTTTACTCTGTAATTCTACTGCAGCCTCCAAGCAAATCCAGCTTTTAACGCATCACTGCAGGAGTCTGCTGGTTACGTCCCTGGGTTGAAATCACAACTGCTGGCAGTACTACAGGGTTTTGCCATCACAGGCAATTTTGAGGGTAAGTCCCCCAGAATGAGGTGTGTAGGTGGGGAAGATCTGAGCTATCCCTGTCCCCTCTTTCCAGTCCCCTTTCCAAGCAGGTGATGACTTGACTTCTACAGGATGGAAAGACACCTGTCTGATTTGTCTGGAAAAAAACTTTCCACCAAGATAAAGCATGAAGAACCACCCAGAAAAGCCTGACCTTCTCCCAGCCTGTTCCCTTGGTAACCATCACCTTGCTGTTATGATATTCAAAGACAACTTCTAAACTTTTCAGGGTATATAACAAGGAGCTGTTCAGTCAGGGTCAGAAGGAGCTGGGAAATGAGTTTCCTTTGCTCCCTGGGCAGAGGCAGGGTGTCAGGCAGGGAGGTGCCAGGCAAGGGGGCAGGCTGCTAATCCCTCCTCCAGGGACCATGAGCTAATTTTGGGGAGGTATGAGAATGGCTAAGGTATGCTCTCCCTCCCCTCCCAATTCCCCTCTTGTGGAGCTGGGCTAGAGCATGGAGTCCAATTTGGGTCAGTTAACAACTGGTCTCAGTTAACGACTTTGGGGGACGTTTTGCCCTTTGAGCTCTTCAGTGAAATGATACTCTCTGTCCCTGATTTGACTTCTGGCTGGGGGCTGTTTCTGCTTGGTGGTGTCCTGCGCTGCCTTCCACCCTGGGTAGCACAGAGATTTCTGCCTCGACTCTCAGACCTGGTATTGTAGAGGAAGTGGTCACAGTCAGCTGGATGCTTGGGCAACCAAAATTGGCTTTGGAATCTGGTGTTGCTCTTTGAACCATTTTGGACCTGCTTCTTCCCACCCATTGGTGTGCACTAAAACATCCCAAGGACAATCCCACACTTACACAGTGCCCCCAGGAAGATCTCCCAAGAGGACAATAATTTTCAGGTGCAATTTCTTCTTTGTGTTAGTCTGGTAATACATGGAAAGCTCTCAGCTTTTTTGCCTCAGAAGAGACCAAAAGACAGGCCAGCATAGCTGAGTTTGCAAATTCATGTTCACGGAGAGGTCCTGTTGCATCCAAACGATATCCTACCCAGTCAGAATGCAGAGTGGGTATCTCTCAACTGCTGCAAAAAAAGTATGAAATGGAAACATCTTGTCTAACATGGCTGTCTGGGATCCTCTGTTTGTCATTATTGAAATATATATGGAGCAACTTATGGTTGCTGGTTACTGCTGCCTTGTGTCCTCAATGCATATTAAAAGCACACGCTTGTACAACCTCTACTCTGTCACTGCAGATATACAATACATTTAAAATGTACTCCTGTATTTATTCATAGGTACATGCTCATTTATCAAAGAGGCAATCTCTGTTGGCATCAATATAATAAAGGGTCTCTCAAAGCGGTACTGCCAGGAGCCCTTTTTCCCCAGGGAATGCAATGCTGCCATGAATATGACAACAAGTCAACATGGGATAATGCTGCATCAGAGGGCAATAATTCTGGGGACATGAAAAGCTTCATAAGTGCAGGTTAAGGGACATGGGAAGCAAGGCAAGTGCAGTGACTTCCACTTCTGTCTTTGGGGGAGAGCATAGAGTTACATATTAGATAGCCTCTCCGTTTTGTGTATGCTCAAAGGCAGGTAGGTATGGAGGGGATAAGTGTCATTTCCCCTGCTTAGCCACAGGAATTGATAAGCAAAGGAAACCAAACATGTATCTGAAGTCCTCCTATGTGCTGTGTCCATTAACCATACCAGCTTAGCAGCTTCAGGAGTTGGTCTGTGCAGGGGAGCTTCATGTCTGAACAGCTAGACACAAATAAGCTCCATGCCAAATGCTGTGTGAGACAGTTTGCTTGTAGATGCAAGTTGGGGCCAGGCTCATTTTTGGGGTAGAGCAGTGGTGACCATGTTCTTTCTCAGGCTATAGGAGCATGGAAGCTCTTCTAGCTGAGGTGGAAGGTAAACCAATGCTGTGGTTCGTATTCCTCACACAGCAAGGCTCTTCACACAAGTCAGTGTGATCATGTGGATCAACTAACTACTTGACACCAACTTCTGCATTTAAAGGAGGCCTCAGATTCCTGCTCAACTTCACAGAGAGCCTTTATCTGTTTTTCAGGCATTACAATGTTGTGGATGATTAATGGTTTCATGTAGAAAACACACAGGATGCCTGCATTCCCATGTCTGTGAGGAGCTCTGCCTCCCATTCGTCACCCGAGTTCACCACCTGGGAGTCTGCTTGGATGATTATCTCCATTGACAATGAGGTATTGGCTGTGGTTGGGGATTGCCTTCCTATATTTATGCTGTGGTCACAGCCATGAGGTTTTTGCAATTTCTTTTATCCTGTGCATTTGGTCAAGCAGTAGGTCTCTGTGAAATGCTTACAGATTGCAGTGCAGATGGGAATGACAATTTGGCTTGGGGTTTTGCAGGATTTGCATTATCTCCCTTATTCTTCACCAAAGTTACTTTTTGGGGCAGAAAAAACTCTTTTTTCCATCCTTGGCTATGCTTACACTGCCTTGTAGCAAAGCTGTTTCTCGAAAGTGTTTAGTGGCCCTTGATACTGGAGGATGTGAGGATCTTAGTCACTGGAGTATTCATCCTGACAGTGCTTTTGTGAGATGGGCCAGTGCTGTTATTCCCCCCACATTTACAGAGGGAGATCTGAGACCCAGTGAAGTGACACCACAAAGGTTTTATGAGGCAGTTTTATGGGGCAGAGTGAAGATTTTAACCTGGTTTTCTGTACTGTAGGTCATTACTTCTTGTTGGCTGGATGCCTGCAAGACCAAGTCTTGCTTTCCTGAGTGTAACTGCTCTCATGATACAGTATTTTGGTAATTGTTCCTATAGTAGCCTGCATGAATTATGAACTTCAGCTGACAGAAGACCATCTTGAAGCTGTGCTCACCAGGCAAAGGCTAGAAGAGCCTGTGTATGAACTAGCCAGGTATGGGCAAGCCCTAGCAACAGAACGTGTTTTACCCCTTCCCCACTATGGTGACAAGTGCATCACATCCTGGCAGGACAGGAACATCCCAGGGAATGTTGGTGCCAGCCAGCCTCTGCAGAGCAAACAGCACGTGGTCTCAGGGAATGGTTTCAAACAGCCAGCTGGCAGAAGAAGATTCATCCAGATGAGTCTGAAAATTTATATGCACAGCTGATATTGCTGGAAAGCAGAACTGGCATGGGAATTAGCTCGCAAACTGGGAATGCAAGGGAATCTTCAACAAAGGCTTTTGTCTACAGAACAATTCAACCAGCTTGGGTGCAGCATGAAAGAGGTGCATGCACTGAAGCGGGGAGGGGAAGGGGGCTTCTTTTGCCTCTGTTTATATACTTGAGAAGCTGCTCTAGTGATGAAGTAATTGCAAATAATAATCATAATATCATAAACAGAAAGGGCAAAGAAAGAGCAACTCTCTCCCTCCCCCTTCTGTGGTGCTAATGTTTGAAATGTCATCTGGATATGAAGCTGAGCCTGCTTCCAGTGGAAGGAGGATGGCAGTCAGTGTATCTTTATCACGACCTTTTTCATGCTCCGGTGAGCTCTCTACCCCGTGCAGCAGCAGCACAGACAAGAGATGCCAACCTGTCTCCAAGCAAACGGAAAGATTTGGGCTGAAGGTTCAGCTGATTCAAAGAATACCTCTTGGGTGTTTTTCCAAAGCTGGCTGCTGATTATTTTCCATTGCCCTCCTGCTTTCTGCTAAGGCATGGGATGGCCCATGCCTTTCCTAGGCTGAAGGGTCACTTTTTCTGTGGAAGAATTATCAGCTGCATCATCCTCTGCAGATTATAGGGAACAGTAAGCTTTTTATCTGCTTCCTGCAACCTCAGCACCAGTGTCTGAGCTTGGAAAGGAAGATTGAAAGCACAGTCCATTTTTACCTCTGGAGAAACAGTGTCATGCTCTCGTGGGGTGTTGTAGGGAGGTCTCTGGTCCATTCAGAAGCTTGTTGTGCTGATGTGTTGGCCTTCTGTAGCCTGCTTTTCTAGGACAAGGGAATGGTCACTCATCCCTTAACACTCTTGAACCATTTCCCTTTTCATTTTTGGCAAGAGAAGAAGAATGGCAGAGGACAGAGATGCTGGACCTGTCCCCTGTTGAACTACACTCAAAAGGAAGCTTTAAACCTTGTGATCACCAGCTTAATATAGTGGCTTCAAAAGAGAGCATGAGTGAAATGGTTCAGTGGAAAAGCAAATCCAGCTATGAGAAGAAATTACATCCCCCACAGGTGACCTGTCCCTCTTTCCTCAGCAGAAGCTTTTCCCTGAGCTTTTCAGTATTTCACCCCATTCCATCAGTTCTAAGCTCTTGCTCTGGTTTTGGAGAAACTGCAGACAGTGAGAACTATGAAGATGACAAACATCAGAAGAAGGGCTCTTAAAAGCCATGATCTCAGATAATGGACCATACATTCAACCTTGAGTGCAGAAATACTCCCTGTGAGCCCAATGGTGGACTGAGAGCTGGAATGAAGCTGTCTAACTGTGAGTCTTTGTTTGATCTGAAGACTATCGACCTCTCTCTTTGCTCTTCCACATCAGTGATTAGTCAGCAAAAGGAGGTGAGATTAATTAGAAACTTCTGTAAAATTCCCTTAAATTTTCATCCCCTTGAATTCTGCCCCTGAATCTTTCCTGCAGTCCCTGCATCCCAAGCTTTGAGCATGATGTGATTGCTCCATGGAGGAGCTCCTCCGAGCGGAGTTCATTACGTCTGAAACAGGATATGCGTCGGAAGGGCGGCAGAGCAATGGGAAAGCAGTGCCAAAGGAGAATTATTTGACAAGAAGAAGTATGTGGAAGAAAATGAGGAGCACTTGGGACTTTGGATGAAAAGTAGTTCATCCCTTCTCAGCCCATTAATAAGTTAATAACTTATCAGAGATTAACTTAACACCTTGAGGCACAGAAGACATTGCGTTGTTCTCACATTAGCTTGGCTCTATTGTAATTCCTTTATCTTACCTTTTTTTCCCCCCTTAGCTATTGCATACTCACCTGGGGCCACACTAATATAACAGCATAAGATTCAATTACAAAAGACTACAATAAGAGTGCAAAATTCTCTTCCTGACATGCTGAATCAGTGTTCATAAGCATTAATTATTGAGTGGCTAGCAGAATTATTTTATTTATTTTTTTTTAAGTTGCAGTAGAAAAAGGAAGAAAAACCCTATGGCATCTCCTGTGCACAGAGCAGTGATGCTTCTGCAGAGCATGTCCCTGTCTTGCTGGCTCTTGAGGCAAGGCACAGACAAGAGGAACAGGGACAGGAAAGGAGGAGCCAGGAAAAGATGTTGAGAAGGAATGGAAGGAAGAATGGAAAGAGCACCAATCTGACATGGTCCTCTCCTGTGGAAGGAATGCCTCAGGGATGTTTGGCTCTTTTCATTTCCCTTGGTTTAAGTAGAAGGCTTTTTATCACAAAGGAGAGAAGGGAGCCCATGTGAGGGGAAAGATAAAGGTATGACCACCAGGTTTCTGCTCTGCCTGGATGGGGAATAGCCTTATCAGCCCATTTGATGTCTTCCTGAGAGCCTCAGCATTGTGTCCAGCACTCAAACACCCCTGTTCCTATCACCAGAGCCACCACTACCTTGAGCTTATCTCCTTGTTACAGGAGCATCCATCTCTAGAGTACCTAAGCACATTTTTCATGGTATCAACAGAGAGAACAAAGTAGCCTGTCCTTTTCACTGGCAGCTTCAGAGAAGCTTGGGTTGGAGGGGACCGTGGAAATTCAGCTCTTCTTTCTTATCTGGCAAGGTGCTTGCAGATCAGGCCTTTGAGGCAGAGCAATGGGAGATGCTTATGCTGCTGCTCTTTTTTTTTTTGTCAACCAAAAGATGATGCCAGAATCCAGATGGGTTAATGTGCCTTCTTTTATCCACACAGAGTCATGGAGTTTAGCATCTATCAGTGTCTCCTCGTTCTCAGCCACAGATGGATTAGGCACACTAGGGCAAATGGAATATTTTTGCTGTGCAGATTCAATATTCGCTCCAAGCTTTCTTGGAGCAAATATAAAGAAACAGCAGAGCTCAGGGCATGGCTTTGCTTGGGATATCCCAGCAGACAGGAAGGGTTGGCCAGTTGTTTCAGCTGGAGCTGCTCTAGGCTCACAGATGCCACTACAGAGATATATTAGGGTGACAAAGAGCAGATGTAATTAAATCCCTCATCTTTCCGTCATGCCTTCCCATTTCTATATTTAAGCATTCTGTGGGGATGAAGACTTGGCTTCATAACACGTGCAGAATTCTGCTGCCCCACTTGGTTTTAGTCTTGTTTTCAGCTGCACCGTGACAAAATAAACACTGTGTGTGCAAGAGGGAGCGAAGAGGATGACATCAGGATTACAAGCAGCGTCAAAGGAGACAGACTTGCCTTTCACAGGCGATATTTGCATGTGTAACACAGGCTCCAAAGACTTTTATTGCCTCCCTCCTTTGCCAGTGTTGTGTGTTAAGCATTAAACATATGGCTCCACTTAAACCAGGGGCCAGGCTCCCCGTGCGGGGTGAGGATTTCCTGTGGTCGCCCCTCATCCTCTGCGGATGGGAAATTTTAGTGGAGGCAGCAAGTCTGAAGGGCGAATGGAATCCGATTAGTCAGCGATGGCATCGCGGCACATAATCCGATCCTCCCCACAAATGTCACACCCCGCCGTTCCTTGGAAATGGCAGGCGAGGCAGGAGGAGCAGGTGATCTAACAGACTTAGGGCTCAAAGCTGCAGGCTTTAACCAAAGAGGACAAAACAGACATGTTTGATCAGGTGACGGGAGATCTCAGAGGGTAAAGATCAGGCTAAAGCTGCTTTTTCATGGGCAGAATAGATGGCACTGTGCAATGCCTTTAATTGGAACAAAACATGAAATTGCATGTTTTGTGCCTGTGCTGGGATCCATACGGGTTCGATTTTAAACCACATAAATGAACTGTGTGCTGGTGAAAGATGGCAAGACATGCTGCTCTCCCCTCACACAGCAGCAGAGACAGTGCAAAGAGAGTGTCACCCCCATACCCTGGTACATATCAGCCCAAAGTGATGATTTTACTAAAAATTTGTGACCTCATCTTTCCTGCATATATCTGTTGAGACAGACACAATGCAGTGCCTTCTGGTTTTATTTTATTTTATTTTTATTTTATTTTTATTTTATTTTATTTTATTTTACTTTTCTTAAGTGCTGCCTATAAGCTTATGTTACAGCTAGCAGGTATCCAAGTGATGGTTATTTCTCTTTGCACCTTGGGAGATGAACCAGATTTTGTCTGGTGACTAAAACTGAAAGGCTCTACATCTCATTTCTTATATCCTCAGGCATCGATTTTGGTATTCTATAGAGTTATGGATCTGAGTAGAGATTGCTCTGATGTCCTTATCCATTCCCCCAGCATCAGACTCAGAGGAAAATGCAAGGTGTGACCGTCACTGCAACAAATCAAATGTGCCTTCACAAGCGAGTCACTGAAAGTACAAAAGCCCCTCACCTCTCCCTTCCTCCTTTTCTTCCCCTCTATCCAGTCTTGGTCTCTCTCCCTGAAAGATTTTACAAGGCTTTGTGTTTAATTAAGATACATTGTCCAACCAATTGGGAAGCAGGAAATAGCAGGAGATGTTTTACAAATAGGAACAATTCTTGTTCATTATCCCTTAATTGAGGCAACAAAAAGGTGCTGGAAAACATCCATCAGATGCACATTCATGTACATCATCAGAGCGGATTGGATTTAGGAACTCACAAAAGCAACGTCGAATGTTCCAATCAAGAGTTATACAGACAACAGGGAAACAAAGAATTGGAGACACAAATACATCAGAATTAGCCCAATTACAGATTATATGTTTCTGGAAAACAAATTCCTTGGCTCTGTTCCAGGATTTTCTTATTTCACACTCCTTTTCTGTCATTCCTAGCTGTGGTACAAAAGTCAATGTTACTTGTCTCTTTTGCTGGCCCTTGAGCTTCTCACAAAGGGGAAGGTATCATTCTGGAGAGGTTAGATGAGTGTTCTGGGAAGACACAAGTACCAACCTGCAGACTGTCACCCCAGTTTGAACTCAGGGTCCTCTGAGGATGACACTTTCTTCAACTTTTCCACCCTCGTTCCTTTGCATTTTGAAGTTTGGCTGCTCTGCTAAGCCACTGTTCTCAAGCAGAAGAGATAAATAACATAAGAGAGCTTGCTGAGGGGAAGATTTTGAGCCTGGAAGGCCAGGAAATCCTGTTACCTATTTAAGTATGCATTTTAAAGCTTGCTTGGACTGCTTCTGAGCTCATTTACACTCTAACACCATGGCCCCTGCAGAGTCAGTCTTTATTCCCACAGGTCTGCTAGGCTCAAGTTCTTTGGCTTGTCATTTTTTTAAAAGGTGCTTTGAGTTTTAAATGAGGGCCAGGATATGCCAAGGACCCCCAAGATACCTACTGAAATATAAGTACACCTCAGTGCTACCTGGAAGGAAACCCATCACCAGGAAAAATGGCATCACACCTCATTGGACTGTAGTAATAGACCCAAACATGACAGAATACTGTTAAAAATGCTCCTGATCAGTACCCACAGCTGTTGAGCTAATTATTCTCGCTGTCTTGTCATAGATACTTATATAGTCTCCAGGGTACATGAGCATTTCACAATGTCTAATATAGTTCTCTTCAATCCTGAGAGACACGCATCCGCTGTCACCTCCCCCTCTCCTTCATCCCACTGGGATGACTGAAGGAGGTGGTGGCTTGGCAGCCTATTCCAGTGCTGTGCACCGTGGTGTTTCCCCTTCAGTAGCACTTATCTCACCAACTTTATCTGTCTAAGCTCCCACCATTGGCAGAAAGAGGCAGGAAACACACCAAAGGCGAGTTCTGCTCATGTGAAGAAAGGTGGGGAGCATTGTATGGGCTGAATCCTCTGATCTCTAAGGGAAGTGAGCCCCCGGATGGGCATCCCAAGCTGGACTATGCTATATGACTGCTATGATGCAGTGGGGGCATGGCCTTATGCTTCATTAAACCGTGTACAGCAGTGGAGCACCCCTAGCAGCCTGGGGGGATGGCTTGGAAGTACCTGGACCTAAACCTGAAGACATCTTTGGAGGACCCCACTTGAACTCAAAGGGCTGGAGGAGGAAGCCTGGCAGTCCATTGCTCAGCTTTCAAGGAGACCTTAGAATACACAAGTGAAGTTTTTCTGCAGGAACTGCCTCATGGAGGATGGGGCAGGAGTTTGGCTCTGTGCCCTGTTTTAGCTGGGAGCTCCCCGGAATGGCTCTGTCTTTGCCTTCAGTGAAAAATATTCCTCCTGATTTTCCCTTGTGCTTCCTCTGGCAGCTGCACTTCCCCTGTCATTTCCCTCTGTCGTCCCCACGAGCTCTCCCAGCCTTGTTTTGAAATTCCCCACTGCCAACCATGGAAAGTGTTTGCATTGTAGTTGGCATTTGTTGATTTTCTTTAGGTGGCTCAGGGCTGCAGGCATTCCTCATTACTTTTTTATTAGCCACTTTGAATACTCATTTAGCCTCGCTAAGCGTGTGATGGTTTTTAATTCTTCCTTCAGAGGTGCTTTTGCAGAGCCTGTCCTTGGTCCTCAGTAATAATAACACAGGATCCCACACAATGCGACTGAGGCGAGAGACGATAGCTCACGGAACAAGACCCATCAGTCTGGACTCCTTTCATGTAGATGACAAAGCTGAAGCCTCCCTTTGTTTTGCCCCTCGCTTTCCTGTGCAGCGGGACTGCCAGAAATCACAGCGGTACAAGGCACGGTAAGGTGACACGGTACGTTGCACTGGACAAACATCTCTCCAAAATACTTTGCAGAATTAAATAATTCGAAGTGGCAAGACCATAAAATGATATAAATTACTGAAGTGGTAGAGTGAAGACAGTCAATGAAGAATAAATTGAGCCATCCAGCTATAAGGCTAATAACAGCTAGAAAAAAGTATACTATAAGCATTATGTATGAAAAAAAAAAGTGACCAGCAGAGAAATGTTGGGGTTTGACATCCAGCTCCTCTGCGCTGCTTTGGGACCTGCTTTTCAGGTGAGCTGAGTACACAGAACTGGGCAAAACAGACCGTAAGTTTTTTCCATCCAGAAGCCAGACCAAAGGAGGTAGGTAGGATGGGGACAGTGAGAGGAGATCTGGTCCTGTCATTTCTCAGGTTGCAAAGCCAAATAAAAAAGCCATGTCCCACGGGAGGATAGTCACAATGTGATATAACCACCTTCTGGGGGGAGAAGGACGCCTGTGGCCCTTCAACATCCCCAGAAGGCTCTGGAGGCATTACCTGGAGGCAAGCGAGGGAGCATGGACACCGAGACTGCCTGAGTTGTGTTGCTGCAGATAAATAGGAACCTTTGGTCTCTTGGCCTGTTAGTCCAGCAGCTTGCTCAAGTGCTAAATCCACTCGCACACACAAAAAAGTACATTCTGCTGCTTTTTCGAGTGTCTTGGATTCTATTGTGTACAAATTTACAAATGAACTGCTTGAGTGTTGACTAATGCTGCAGCCTGCAGTCAAGGTAAGAGCCCATTTATTTATAGGCTCTTCAAGGACAAGAAGATGCTGTATTTGTACAATCTTCCAGTAGGTGCACAGCACACAGCCTAACAAACAGTTACCTGCCTCAGCTGCGTTTCAGAAGAGGACGATATATGAGACCCTCAAGGAAAATACACAGCTTAGGCAGTGTCTCCTGGCAGGAAGGTCATGCTATGCCATCGGCTTTTGATGATGGCAGAGCTGCAAATGTATAAAGAAGGATTTTATTTTTTTTTAATTTTTTTCCCCTGCACTGTGAGTTTGATTGGATGACTGTCCAGGAGGTTACTCGGGACATCTCGCTGAGCCGTGCTGGGAGCAGACTGTCCCTGCTTCTGTCTGTGTGTGTGTGTGTGTATGTGTGTGTGGGCAGCACCCACTCATTTAAATGAGGCTGTGTGTTTGCAATCGATGGGACTGTCTGATCCCTGGATGCTGGGGAGCGCTCTTTTTCTATTTCCTGCTGATATTTACTTCAAAGATGCATGACCACACAGATCACCGCAATAGCAAGAGCCCCACAAAAAAAAGAATTAATAAAACTCTGAGTGTGTTTTACCCTGAGATCTCATGGTGCTTGACAAAGGAAAGGCACCATCGGTTCTTTTTATATGGGGGCAGAAAGAGGTGAAATGATTTATTTATCCACACTCGTGCAGTGAATCAGTGGTAAAGCAGGGAGCCGGACCTTTCCAGCTGTGCTTTGAGGCTTCTTATAACGTCCATTGGAATAGTCCTAAAACATTTACCCTTTGAGTGCACATCCTGTCCCTGCTGCTTTGTGCAGAAATTAGCCCTGCGAAGAAAAGTTCAGCTTTGCGGTAGCCAGGGCTAGAGCAGGCAAAGAGCAGAGATCTGGTGGCTCAAAGCACACCAACTTAAATCTGTGGTCAAGGAGGTAGAAGGGCACACAGAAAGGGCACACATGGGATGGGAACGGGAGGATATGAGATGCCTGATGGATCTGGGCTTGAGAGGCAGTTATTTAAACTCACTTGTATTAGTTTCCCCCATGGACATGACTTTGGTTAGAGTGGGAAGCCGGGGCTTCTGCTCAGCTGGAGAGGCAGCTGGGAGCTCCCGCAGCCCCAAGGCCCTTGGAGACTTCAAGTGAATCTGAGCAAAGAGCCTTTCTGCCTCATCTATGTTTTTTTCTGCATTGGCAATGCACAGCATTGCTGTCATTAAGGCTACAGGAGAACAGCACATCCTGGGTGCATCTAGAGGACAGAGATTGTTGACCACTTGTGCCAACAGAGCAAAGGTCTGTAACAAAGCCCGGTGGGATGTGGTCTATCTGGTCTCTCAGTGTGTTCATCAAACATTCGCTCTTCAGGGCAGAGTTGGAGGCTGGGTCAGACTATGCCCAAGCAGCCAGCCTGTGTGAGAGAGTGAGCCTGTGCGATGTCTGCCAGTGCTGCCCTTTGGCTGCAGGGAATGGTGCAGGTTTGGAGGTGTGGGAGCTCTGAGAAAAGGCCAGAAGTCCCCAGCATGCCAGTTCTTTGCAGGCTCTGGTGGGAATGGACATGGATAGGGGTGGCAAACTTGCAGATGCTTCCTACTTAGAGTACTGCTAGGACCTCAGCAGCCCAGCAGTGTACCAGGAGTACTTAGCCCAAATATTGAGCCACTACTAAATATTTAATTATGCAGGGGAAGATACCACTTAGGCTGTGATGTCTTGTCTTCATTAAAGAAACTGCAGAAACCATTGTGCTCTCCCCTTGGGCTCTGTGAAGGAAAATCCTACTGATGGAGCCAACTGAATCTGGAGGAGCCAGAAAGCGGTTGAGCCCCAGGTTAGCAGAGGATTTTGAGGCAGACATCCCTGTGCCTGGGCATTAGAGCATCAGTGTAACCAAGCTTCCAGGCAGTTTAAGCAGGTGCTGTGAGCTGATTGCAGAATGTTTTCCTATGCAGCCCAGGGCCCTTGCGCCATGTCCCCGCAAATTTCATTCATGGGCATGAGACAGCAATGAATTCACCATTCATTAACAACAGATATCTCTCAATCCATCTTGGGTAAGCATCATTCTGGAACTGCTCTTCCGCTTGCATTTTACAGGGTTCCCTGTGATAAATTTAGCTTGTAAAGGGTGATTAAGACACTTCATTATGTTTTAATGTGTCTTTAGGCTTATGTCTAATAGGAATGCTCATTCTGCATCTCACTGGAAATAGATGACTGCTGTAGCCCAGGCAAGCCTGTGATGGGACACGACTGTGTCTGGGCACCTCACCAATATGGGCACTACAAGTGGCCCCCTCCTCATGTGGGGAAAGTTGGGAAGCCCACAATGGTGTCTCTGCTGCTGGAGACAGGCCAGGTCGGCAGCTTGCCCAGGTAGGCTCATCGCAGGTGGAAATTAAGTTGGTGGTTTCTTCCCCTCATCACCCAGTTTGTCAGCCTCTGAACTTCAACCCTGTAGATAATAATTCCTAGTTTGTGTTTTGCTCAGCTGAAAACTTTATCCAGTGACACGCAGGCACAGAAGTGCCCTGGTTTGGGAAGGCAGGCAATTATTTCCTGCCTGAAGAGAGAAAGTTCAGGCTGTGCTGTGCTTCGTGTTTTCTACAGAGCAGAGCTGCTCTGATCGCTCACAGGCTTTCTCAGCTGTTCGTCAGTCACCAGCTCACTTTATGGACAATATAAGGAGCCCAAGTACCTCATTAAGATATTTTCACTTGCTCTCTGCAGCCATGTGCATAGCAATACATAGTGTAAAACCTAAATAAGGCGCTGTTAAAGACTCACAGGAAGATGTTCACAGCTTAAGCACTCTCTCTCTATGAGAGAAACATGTCTGATTCCAGAAAATACTTCTGCCCCATCACCTTCTCTGCCTTTCTCTTTCACTGCTACTCAGTGCCTGGTTTCTGTGGCTGGACATTGGGACATCACAAGGTAATGGAAGATACTAAGTTGTTCTCCCTTATCTTGTGCTCTCACTTAACATATCTATTATGTATCTTAACTATTTAGGTTTCGGGCACCTTTCATCTCCTTTAGAATTCTGAAGGCCCATTGATAAAACTTTTTATATGATATAACGAGCAATTTTGGATGTACCATCTTCTTTACATATCTGTTACTTTTTGTGAGCACCATGTAAGAACTGACCATGTTACTATAGATAACAGCGTTGGAAATGAAGAGAAACCTCTCCCATTCCTTCATGTATAGATTGGTGGGCAGGGGGCAGTTGTTAACGTGGGCAGATAAGATCTTGCTTGTTGTTTTTTAGGTGAGAATTCAAGCCTCAGGTCCTAAATCAGCTGTGACAGTCAGACCGGGGAGGGCTGGGAGGCTGTGTCCTGCAGAAAGGACTGATTTCTCCTGGCAGTTTTAGATAGCTGTGGCAGCCTTGCTCCCTCCCTGTATTGAACTGCTGCATGGTGTTGCCACACACTGTTAAACAGGGGCATCCTGGAAATGCAGCAATGGGTGCATTTCAGAGCTGGGCCATGTGATGCGGCATGTAAAACCCCCCTGGCTTCCTTCGGGAACGATGAGCTGCTCAGAGGCCCGTGTGTCAGTCCCTGGGACACGCACTTTTTATGCTCTCTGAGAAGAGCAGGGCAGCTGGCACGGTCCCAGAGAGTGCCCTTCTCAACTAGTTAGAGCCTGCAAGCATCAAATGCTCATTCATTTATTGGAGGGTGATAAACAGCCTGGGAAATGCTTGCTTCAGTCAGGTCACATTCTTGCTCTTTTATGAATGTGGCATCTTTAAAAGCAGCTCTGCTAATGTCATGAGAGACTCTGAGGAAATCCCAGCTTGGTCAGCTTGGTACTGGGTTTCCTGAAAAGCAGCTGGGTGCAGAGGATGCTCAGGTTCCTTCTTGCAGGGTTACTGCTACAGAAAATAAGTGGTTTAAACCCTCTCCACCTGGGTGATTTCAGCCTGTCCCTGACCTTATTTTTCCTTTCTTCCCATAAAAAAAACCAACCAGAAGCACTTGCAGCTCCTGAGAGCCAAGCTCACCAAGGCTGGCTGGAAGTTTTTGGAGTTACATGGGTGCCACTGTGAAAGGAATCACTCCATGGTCCTGCAATCTTGCAGCAGTCCTTTGAAGAGGAGGCAGAAGCCCCTGATATTCCCGGCTCTGGCTGCAAGCAAAGCAGCCCCATTTTGCAACACGATTAGTGCTCTGCAGCTGTCTGGGCATTAGTTTGCAGCAGAGGCATGCGACAGGTACGTGTGTGATCATAGATCAGCCGGCGACAAGCTTCCATGTCCCACCTGGGCTGGTGCACACGTCCGTGGGCAGCATGACCTTGAGGAGGGCTTGTTCTGAGATTCCCATGCAGCTGCTGGTTCTCATCGCAAGCCATATGGCCAGCACCATAAACACTGGCTCTAATTGTAGCTCTCAACCTGCCAAAGTCCAAAGTAGGGAGAGTGATAGGGACAGAGGCTGAGGAGGGAGGGGGAAAGAGGGGATCAAACATTTGCCTGAAAAAGACCCAGAAACAAGGAATAGGCAAGGAAAATAAAACCCATCCTGAAAGGCAGTAGGATTCGTTACTCCAGTAAAAATCACCTTTGCTGACCTCGGGCATCTGACTCAGCATTTCCAGGCAATATTTTACAGTAATAAAAGCAAGAGAGCACCAGGTGTGTGGGAAATGAGGGCAAATTTGTGTCTAAAAAGGCAGGGACATTCTTTCTAATGAAAGACTTCATGTTCCTAATCAAACAGCTAATAATAACCTTGTTTCTCTAATCTGCTTTTTTTTTTTTTTTGGTCTTTTCCCAGTAAAGAGGGGATATGTGTTACAGGGATTCTGGGGGTTTGGAGGGATTTCCGATGATTTCCAACAGGTTGCTTGGTTTTCTTAGAAAAACATGAAGAAGAAGCTGGTCTTGTTCCACCCTGCCTGGGCTTTGTGTCAGTCTATCTCCAGGCGAAGCTGAGACAAAATAACTGCCAGGACAAAACGAAGATGCTTTTCACCTATTCTGGATAGATTTAAACGGGCAAGATTCGAGGCAAAGCATTGCTATGCATAGGTTATTTAGTCTCTTTCCCGAGGGGTAGAGGCATGTGAGCAGCCTCTATAATGAAATGAAGGCATAAGGATATCACTCCTCCCTGTGATAGGTTCAGTGCTGCATCCAGAGCTGTCTTTTTAGGTGCACCAGGTGACCATACGGGCATAGTGGTGTGGGTCTGCCTCTCTCCCTAGGGCTGGGAAATCTGTGTGCACAGGATGGGCTGGGACCAGTGCCAGTGTCAGAGCTACTCTGGAGATGAAATCACCTCCACAAGGTGAAGAAAACTTTGTGGTCAGCAAGAGCAAACAGTTCCCACTCCTCACTGGTCTCTCCTTGGCCCTGTAAGGTTGAAATTTGCCCCATCAGTATCAGGAGTGTTTTGTTCAGGGAGGACCTTGCAACCAATCTTTCATAGGCATTCAGTGGGATTCTCCAGGGGCTCAGCCAGCCCCTGCTTCTCAGAGGGGACAGCCATGGTGTGCCCAAGGCTGGGAGACCCTGGAGATCAAAGGCTTTGGTTCAGCAAGGTCAGGAGAGGAGATCTCTACAGCCACAGTTGAGATGCCTGCTTTCATTGGAGCAACATGTGTACAGCATCTCCTTCCATGGCTCCAGAAAGAAAGCTCAGAATAAAGTCAGGGTAATCCTAAAGGTGATGGTCAAGAAAAAGCCTGCCATACGAGCTTTGCTTTGCAAGGCTGGCCACTTGCCTCCCTAACACACCCAGAGACAGACACTCTCCTGGTTATCCACTTTGCCCTGGGGCCCCCAAAACTTCATAGCTGGAAGGAAATCACAGTTCAGTTCTTTCAAAGAGAACTTTAATTAAAAATTAAGGAGGAAAAACCTCCATTGGGAACCAGCGAAACAACAAAATAGGTAGACACCTCTGCCTCTAATTTATGTGAGTTCAAAACTAGTACCAAGATTGGTTTAATTACCTGGGAACAATGTATTTCTCCTGGATTGCAGATCAGCTCGTTAGCAATACACTTTCTTTACTTCATGTTGAAATTGATAATACATCCCTCACTCAAAACATTGTCTCCCAATCACCATGGTTACTGCCAGGTTTTCCACAAGGACCCAGCATATTCATCTGTCAAGTATGCTAATGGGGAACGGACCCTGTCACACAAAGGAGCAGGCTATTCAAACATACACTTGGCAAATAATTGTACATGTCAAAAGAATGATGCTTGTTATTTGCCTAATATTATCCCCTAGAAGTGGGAAATAGTTCAGCTCTCAATGCAAAATGGCTTGCCCTTATCAAATAGGCAATTTGCTGATAATTTAGACTATTAGAGATCTTGGGGTGGGGAGACAAAGGGGGGGGGGTGGCAAATGTAAGTGGCCTTTTATAATTGCACTGAAAGCAAAATGGGGCATTAAGTGCCCCAGAGGTGCAGTAACAAGGAGCATCACGGGAAACGCTGCCGGCCGATCCGAGGGGCTGCTCTCAGCCTCCCCTCTCACCTCTGTCAGGTAGCTGCTGGTAGGTGGTTAATTATAATTTAGCAGGAACAGTTTTCTCAACTGCGTTTTTTTATCACTATTTATCTTCATGATGGGCCAATTTCCAATTTGTCTATTTCGGTAATTAAGGCAAAGAAAAATGTTACTGTAGGATTCCTCTAAGTTTCTGAGCTCTGGATGTTTAGCAGTGAGAGCTGTCGAGCCTGTGCTGGAATAGCTACGGCCAAGGCAGCACAGTGTCCTTTTCTCTCACTTTGGGGGAATTAAAGGCTGTTCCCATTCCCATCCTGTGCTTGGAGAGGCAGAGCCAGCCTAGGGGCTGAGCAACTTGTGGAGGCAGGGGCTGTGCCAGACATCTGCAGACACTCCTCTGCCACCAAGGAATAGCTAGCTGGAGGGGTAAGACCACAAAACTCATATCACCTGTGCCATGGGGGATGGTGGTGGGGAGAAGGAATATTCTGGAGCTTTGTCTGCTAATTAATATCTCTAGCCTGTCTGAGACTTTCAGTCTCAACTACAAAAGTCGCAAATAATTGAGACACCTCTTTCTTTGAGTGGGATGGGCAGAACGTCTCTCACTATCACCTCTGCTGGACTTTTGAGTATTATTGTTTCTTCCTCTCATAGGTAAAGAAACAGGAGAGGCCACAGGAATTATTTCTTCCTCTCCCATCCCTGCCTTTTCCCTCTCTTTCTCCACAAAGATCGGATCATTGCAATTACAAAGACCCCAGGAGCATCATTCACCTTACGAATGAGCGCATGAGCATCAGCCACCCGCCCGCAGTCTCCTGTGGTGTGTCCAAGCTATCTACATGGTCCTTGGCTTCACTTGGTGTCCTCTGTGCCGCATCCTGTGAAGGTACAGCTTCCTACCCATCCCAAATGTGCACCCAACACCCATGACTTCCACCTGGGTGTGAGCCCAGGTGGGATGCCATGACCTAGAAGTGAAAAGCACTTCAGTGGCTTCCCTTAACTGCGTGGCTCCCTTCCAGATTGCCTGCTCTACAAAGAGCAGTGCTGCTGACAGCAGGCTGGGATGGCACAGTGCAATCATGCCCTCAGTATGTGACATTATTTGCTGGATGTGGCTGGATTACGATTTTCCTTGATTGTGGATTCTGATAGCTGAACCCCCTTGTGCTTGCTGTAAGAGTGAAGTGCAGTTTATTTGCCTTGGGGAGGATGGGGACATGTCCCTTCCGACTGTAAAATAGACTTCGGTTTGCACTGGAGAGGCCAGCCCTTAAAACCCACACGGGGGGGAGGGGGGGGGAGGCAAGGAAGCGATTGGTCAGGAAGTTGAGTTGAGTTTAGGGGCTGAGTAGTAAAAGTTGTGTGGGATGAGAATTAAAGGGGTTATCGTTTGCTACCCTGTGGTGTTTGTTGTACAAAACGCTAATTTTATAATGAGCAGAAAGAAGAGAAAGAGAAAAAACCCCTCACACACACCAACCAGCAAACAACCTAATCGCCTATTAAAATATTTCCAAGCAGTGAAATTAATACAATTCCCAACTCATAACTTATTTGCCTCTGTACAAAATTAACATAGATAAATAAATTTAAAAAATAACCTCACCCAAACTGCATCATAATAAAATGTGATCATAGCAATAATAAGATGCTTCAGTGCATGAATTTGGTTGTATTAATTCAGCCCTGGTATAATTGACAGCTCTCAGCCTTCAGCTTTCTGCAGAACAGTGTACTACGGCTGAATTATTATACCTGGCACTTCAAACTCTTCCACATCTCATTGCCTAATTGTGTTCTCTTCTAGTAGGTGAGTGTTAAATTCAGACATTAAAGGATCTCTGCCAATTACCTGAAGCTCAACATTTGATCTGTCTGAAAATCTCACCGATCCATAGGGAACTGCTCCTCCATCTGCATCCTGAGTGCTGCCTTCTCTCCTTGCTTAGTGCGACGTAAAGCAGGAGTAACTTTACTCCTGGTTTTAAGAGCATAGAAAGAGTGAATAATAGAGGGAATTCAGGCAAGAATTCCAGTCCTCCTCCACCTCTTCAGAATTAGTGCTAGCACTAATCCAACTGCAGCTGCTAATTATGTAGGATTTATAGGAAAATGTATTGCTCTCTTTGTCTTCTCACTGCTGGTTTTACAGATGTCATTTGACCGGTGCTTCTGTGTGATACCTTGTAAAAGCAGCAGCTTTTCTGGGATTACCTCCCCATTGCATTGCTTCTCCTTCTTGTAGCTCACTGATGTGGTTCAGCGTGTGGTCACTGTGAAGCCTGTATGGCTGCGAGGTGCTTTGAGACCCTTGTTTGCAAAACAATCAGTTAAATTAAGAAGCTTGATTCTCATTGCTGTGTGATGACATCTTCAATTTAGCTGGTGCCCCAGTGAGGAAGTAAACAAACAATAAAAGTGTCACAATTCCTTCTAGTTCCATTAGACAAACAAGAAGTTTATTCAGCGTTTTGGCAAATGAAAATTTAAGCAAACTGTCAAGGGAGACGCTTTCCCCATCAGATGCTTTCTGAGAGGGGATTATAACAAGAAAGAGCTATCACCCACCATGTCATTATAAACAAAGGCTCCTGTGAACCCCTTTTATTAAAGATTAGCAGCTCTGATTACAGGCTCACAGGCAGAGCAGAAGACAAATTAGAATATCTTTTGCCATGGTATAACTTACACTACCTTCCTGGGCAACGAGAGTGCTGCAAACAGTGGACTCCTGAGCGCAGACAATTTGCACCTCTGGCCATTCATTCTCTACCATATAGTAACAGCCTGGTGATCTGTCTGGACCTATTTGCTGCCAGAGACTGACACTTCATTATGCCTCCTGCCGTATGATTCCAGGTGAGACCAGTCAATTCATGCGATCAGGAAGATCAGATTTGAGGCATTTCTCATGGATAACCCTTAAGGACACTTCAGAAAGTATTACCAAGCCACACACCAAGGAGGTCTGTCCCAGTAGGGACAGACTGGGATGCCAGGACAATGTTTGTCAAGCCATACAAATTCAGGCTTCAGTGCTGTGTGGTGGGTCCACTCTTGGTGCAGACTTGCAGACCCATGGGGTTAGTTGCAAGGTGCAACCTTACTGTCTCGGTCTAGTAAACATCATCCTGCTCTTGCCCACTGAAGTCCATGCAGTGATATTTAGGAGATGTGTATGTATACCCTTCTGGTTGGTTGGCAAAGATATTCTGGATGGCCCCAGGTTGCATAAGGGATGTTAGTACTGCCTAATATGGCTGTGCAGACAGCCGGGTGTGATGGAGACAGCCTTTCCAGCCTCTGAGATGGGACTGTTGTATTTAAACCCAGCACAAGTATGTCCTTGTGGGTAAAGGAACTCTCAAACTAGAGTCCTACAAGATCCCATGGCACCCCATGGTACCTATGGACCATGGATACCATTGTTTTGATCTCTGGACCCAGGTCCAGCAGTCTGTATCTTTGTGAGTAATGTGAGGATAATTCAGAACACTGGACATCTCCCTACAACATGTCCTTTGTGTCCTTTGTGCTGCTGTCCCAGCAAGGCTACACTGAGCCCTGGGACTGAGTCACACTTTGCCATTAATTGTTTGCGCACCAGAGTGGGAAGAGGCTAAATTTTGGCCCTCCCTGGGAAATAAGTGATCTCATTTGCAGCTCTGTCACAGCCACATGGGAAGTTCAGCTGCTACCGTTCCTGAGATGGCAGGGCATGCCCAAGAAGTGATGCTCCGCTTAGTGGTGTGGACTGGCCTCTCCTGGGTGTGAAGGACTGCAGACCCACGATCCGACTCTCACAATGCAAGAAACCAAGTAATTCTGCTTCCCCTTTCTCTCCCCATCCCAGGCTCAGTGGGCTGATCTGTGGGACAAAGATTGGCAAGGAGAAACCAGTGCAGAAACATGTCAAGGGAGACAAGCAGAGGCCAGAACGCCTGTCCCAGCACCTGTAGGTGCCTGTTTTTACACAAGCAAAACTGGCAGGGTTTCAAAACACCAGGCAGGTGCTGCCATTACCAAAGGACTGCCTGAGAGCCTTCCTGGGGGCGGAGAATGGACCACATTCGAGATGAGGTGACATTGCAGTGACTCTGCTCCTGCTGGATGTGTTTGTTTGCAGGAGAGAGTATGGCTGTCGCAGGGTGACACACCCCCAGCTCCATAGGTCAGGAAGGGCCACCTGGTTCTGTAGGAAGCTGCTCTCTCCATGGCTCTGCCGTCACAGGTGGGCAGGGGATGGTGTTCGGCACAGGCCTTTTTTTAGCAGCAAGAAACTCACCGTGGAATGAGCCCTGCTGCTTGCACAGTCACAGCATCAGTCTTTGTTTATGTACTGAACTGATGAGCAATTAACTTGGAGATGATACATTATATGCGGAGCACAGGCCTCGTAATGTGCTTTCTATTAAGGCTGTCTAACACTTCCTATTATTAGACCCCCACTTTCTGTTACTTACAACTTTCCCAAATTCTAACCACTCAGGCTGAAATCTTCCCTCCTGGGTCTTGCCTCGGGCTGCACTGATCATATTTTGCGTGGAAAGTTTATATATGCCCTTGGGGAATCCCTGGGATGGTTGTGCAATCTGTGCTAATGGCTCTGAATGACACACAGCAAGAAGGGGACACGGGAGAGCCAGACAACGCTAATGCAAACCAGGCCGCGCAATTAGGCTGAGATGGAGCTAAGTTGAAGGCAGAGGAGTCTTGTAGAGAGGCCTCTATGATTTCCTGCTGCATGCTCTTTGTTCATAATAGCTGGAAGAGCGATCCTTCGTTGTCTGGTCATGTCTGGTTAAATTTTCCTGGACATAAATTACAATACAGCTTGTCTGACCTCAGTGTCATCATCCCCAGCAAATTGTAACTGGTTCTCACACTGTTATTATGGAGTGCACTTCTATACAGGGGAGTCATTCTCCCTCCACCTTCCATCACTTAGGCTTTCCTGTGCTCCTGAAACAGCCAAAAGCTTTCATTATTTTGCAACTGGAGAATTGCATTGGGTTAAAGCAGCAGAAGGTGTTGCCTCACAGGAAAAGGCTACAGGTAGGTCTCTGCATCCAAGCCTTAGGGGCATGGATAGAGCTGGTCAGCAGAAAAAAATGGAGATGATCTGCTTCACTTTTTCCACAGTTCATTCTTAGTGGGAGAAGCATTGAGGCAAGAGGTGATAGTGAGAGCCCAGCCACCGTGGCCTGAATGTTTGGGTCGAGGTCTGGAGCAAAATGACCCCCTATGATCCCCATTAAGCTGCTTCATCTCTGTGTCCTAGCCAAGCAGCACCCAGCAGAGGGGATACAGAGATTTCAGATCAGGCTACACAGGGCTCACAAATATAGAAGCTAGTGGAAGAGATGTTGGTTTTGCCCACTGAGGCTGCTGAAATGGATTGCTTCAGGCAACAGACAAGGGCTTTGCTAAGGCAAGAGAGGATTTAATGTACTGGGGAGCCTGATTGGGGAAACTAAACAGACATCTGGTGAACAAGATATTGCTGGGCAGGCCTGACTTCAGCATGTCCTGCGATACCTGCAGGAAGGGGCCTCCTGATAGCAGTCCCTGTTGGGTTATTGCCATCAAGATTCCATGCCCCCTGGTCCCAACACAGACACTCCCAGAGCCTGCGATCCCATTTCCAGATGTCGTCCCATGATTTTATTAATCTGAGCTCCCAGTCCTGCAATGGACATGCTTATGAAGAAGCCAGTATCAGGACCCTCTGTTCTCTATCTTTATGGGAACAGCTCTGTGCAGAAAGGATGAGGACAGTGAAACCCACATCGCCTTAAACAAATATGGAGTCAGATGCACCAACAAAGGAAAGAAAAAAAAAGCTAAATTATTCCTGCATAGGGTTGGTACAGCAGCATCTCTGTTCCCTATATGCAGCACAGCCTGCTAATGCATCCCATATCTACCACCTCCCTTCCTAAACTAGATGAAAAACAAACCCATTATCTGAAGGACATTTGTCTAAAACTCCCCTTTTGTGCCTTGGCTATCTGGGGCCTGCAGCTGTCACTTCCCATTCTTCCTGTAATTGCTCCTACTACAGCTAATAATGCATTTATCAAGAAGGATTTACTTATTTATTTATTTGCCTCCCTTTTTATTATTTTTATTATTTAGGTATAAAATAGGTCTTTCTCTCCCCACCCCTCCAGCAGAAAACTATAGTCTTCCAAAGAAGTGGTGGCTGCTCTGTGCTCCTGTCTCAGCTGCCAGGGATTAGTTTATTAATATATCGTGCCCCTGTAGCAGCCTCTGGGATGCGGGGTTTTCACCTGACCATGTTGCCCCTTCCCATGATAGCTCCTAAAGTGAGGCTATCACAATGGGACAAAAAGCAATCCAAAAAGCAATTTACTTTGCTGACAATTTCCTCTCTCCCAAGAGGTGCGGTCGAAGATATTTGTGCATTGGAAGGAGTGAGGAGTCAGCCCTCCCCAAGCGTTTTCTGCAATGGATCCAGGATCAAAGGGCTGCAATGCCCCAGCTCTGGTGACTGCAACATCCATAGGTTTGTGGTGCAACTTCCCTGGACAAGTGGGGTGTGGACACCTTGGAATGGTCACCTCCTGGGATGTGGATATGCAGGCTCAATTCAGATAACTCAGTTCTTTATCCTTGCCTCTCACTTTTCTTCTTGTCTAGCTCACCTTTCAAATGGTGAGCTTTGGATGTGCTCATTTTTGGTGTGTACACCAAGTTTATGCCCACCTTATGAAACAACCATTGAGGGTTTGAGGGATGAGTTTGCCAAACAAGCATGCATCCTGCTTTATTTAACTGCTTTCTTTCGAGGGCAAATTTTTACTATCTTCTGGTCTTTGTTCAGGGGCTGATAAGAAAGGAGCTAAATCACTAAACCTACAAATTTAAACCCACTGATCTATTTATCTTCCCTATTTGAGAATTATCCCAGAACCTGCACCTCAAAAGCAGAAACTTCAGCTCTATCCTGATCTTGTCATTGGAGCATTTCCTTTAAATGCTGTTGTATATCTAATGAGCAATAGGGCTGGGATGGGGCAGAGGCAAAAGGTTGTGCTCATGTGATTTGCTCTTGCAAATTACATGACATAATTGCAAAAGAAAGCATGGGCATGGATGCTGGGGGGAGACAAGAAATAAGTCATTCAGTTGCAAGCTAAAACATCTGGAACATAAACTGCCCTTTTGTTTTAAGGAATAATGAAGCAGCTGTTCGAGATCTCATGGAGATACGAGAGAGTTGTTCTGGCATCTGTTGGGATATTGCTGTTTCTTCAGGTGTCCAGGGCTTGGAGGAAATTCACTTATTTTCTCCCTTGGAACAGTAATGTATAAGCTTGAAAAACAGAGATGTCTTTCAGATATTCCTCTGCTTTTGCCTCCTACTCCTGAATTAATGGGGTGAAGTGATTTCCTTGACCTTCTCAGGGTGTGTATGTAGGAGGGCAAAGAGCAGAATTCATCTGATCAGGTTTACAGGTACAGGCTCTCATCCACTTGCTCACTGGGACACTTCTGGCTTCCCAGTCTGGATGGTTAATTTAGAAGCCAGTTGGAACAAAGAAGCAGCCCAAACCCTGAATGCTTTGATAGCCAAAATTTACATTCAGCTCCCCAGATGATAACTGAGTGGACCTGTGAAGAGCAGATGTATGCTTGGATTGCTAATGTATCCAGGGCTTGTGAGAAGTTCCCTTTGAGATGATGGAGAAATGGTTCTCCCAGGCACTGAAGATCTCCACTCTGGATGTGCAGGTTGTACATGGAACGCTCTGCAATTAGGGTTCCCTCCTCCCAGTGACCTGACAGTTACAAATCACTTTTTCAGTGGCAAAGACTAATTTATTCTGCCATATGTGACAGGCATTGCCTTGCTCACCGAGCTGAGGGTTTTATCCCAACTCTTGCTTCTGACAAACTACAGTGAGGTTTACCTCTTTGCTGACTCCAGTGCTTCAGCACAGTGCTGTGGACATGGTGCCTGGGATTTAACTCTCTGCTTTTTCTCCTCATTGCCAATAAGCCCTCTGAAAAGCAGAGTCCTGAGAGATATTCAAGCTTGTTGTCTTCCACCCAGTGTCACAGCTATTTTGTATGCAGTTTAGGTGGCACATGTAGGAAAACAGAGGAAAGAGGAGCAGTCCTCCCTGACTCTTCCACGCAGGCATCCTTCATCACTCCAGGACTTAGCCTTCCAGCCATGCATATGCCAGGCAAATATCATCGATGTTGTTCAGCAGAGATGCTGCTTGCTTGTACTACAATTCTGTAACGCAGCATTTCACCCCTCCTAGGGGAAAGCAGAAAGCAGAGCCATAAGCTGAGGTTGTGTGTGTCCTGTGTAGCTAAACAGCTGTGGATCGGTACAAGTTGTGATGTCTTCGCTGGTGCAGCAGCGAGTACTTGGATTGCTAAAGGGGAAGAAGATGGTCTCTCTGTGCACTGTGCTGTTCAATTACATCTTTCCTTTCCCCAAGTGTAGACAACGTTGCTATGAATTTTGGGTTTGGTTTTAAGCGAGTTTAATTTCCTTGTTCCCCCCTGCAGCCACCGTGGTCCTATAAAGCCAATTCTTGGATAATTTTTAAGGAAAATTAGAAAATTGTTGTCCCTTCTCAGTTAGTACAATCCCACTGAAAAGAAGAAACTTAAATACAAAGCTTATTTGCTTTTGATAGTAAAGTTTGATGGATTCACTCATGAGCATTTCTTGTTGAACTGCAGTCATCGGTCAGCCAAATAATTTTGCAGCTTTAGATGTTTTGGTGAATGAGTTCTGTTTTAAAATGCCTGAAAGTTTTTCCTCAAAGTAGAAAAAAGTAACCTAAGTGATTTTTTTTTTCCATATGGATGTCTTATAGATCTACAACACATTTTCCAAAACCTAAATTAAATGTTTTATGTCTGGTTGAGTAGAATATTACATTTGACCCCAAATGAATTGTGGCTATAACTCCAACAAATTTGAACCTGATGCTGAAGAGACTCCTGCACTGGAAGTCTGCAATCAGCCATCTCTCTTTTTCATCTTTATTCGGGTATTTTATTTTCAGGAACACCGGTTTCACACAGAAGTGTAACAAAGCAAAAGAAGCTCTTAATCAGAGGCCTTTTGTCATGGGCCATTTAGATCCTAAAAGACAGATTACAAGGAGAGTAATCTTTAACACCAATACGGAGCGGAGATCTCTGTAATTGCTCAGGATCCATTCGTGCAGTTTGTGATGTGCTAAGGAACTGCCTTACTCAATCAAGGTGGGTTTATTCCTCTCCACCCATCCCCCCCCCCCCCCCTTTCCTGCCTCATTTCCTACAGCTGTAACGCAGATAATCTCTCACTTGCCTTCACATCCACCCTAACTTGAGCTGTGTCTCTTTCACACACTGGGTAAAGTGTGATCACAGCTAAGCGATGGCCATTAGACCCTATAAAATTAGGATTAGCCAGGATGACTTCCTGCATTAGATCAATTTAAGTCATTGGCTGGTGGAAAGAAAGTGTGATTCTCTCTTCTATTAGCTGGGGCATGGCTTTTTTTTTTGTGAGAGCATGGGATGTGATTGTAGTTTTTACCTTCAAGTCATCGATTCTGCTTTATACCTGCATCCTCTATTGTACCTGCTGCCTTTAAGTTTTGCCCTAGGTTGGGATCATCTAGCTGAGGTTACTGCCTAATGGGCAGGTAGGTGGCTTTGAGGGAGGCAATTCCAAGGCAGAAACTCCTGCAAATAACAGGAGCAGACTGAGGCAGAGTTCTTGGGGACTTATTCTGACAGCTGCCCAAAGGCTTTCTGTGTCATGTTTAGAGAGACCACTAACCTGGTGAGCCCGAAGGGTGGATGGTTGAGCACAGGGAGAGGAACCATGTCTGCCCCTTGGTCCTGGGGAAGCCTGCTTGCCTCAAACCAAGCCTGGATTTATCTCTTTCTATGTACAGGATCCTTAAATCTGAACATCACCCCACAGGTGATCCTGTTGTGGTACAAAGAGAATCAAGTCTTTACTGAAGGTGGTGCAGACATTATTTCAGGTAAGAAATCTTAGCAGCTCATGGAATACCAGCACCCTGCAGCCCAAGCCTGATCCTATCAAGGTCTCTAGTTCCTGCCATCAGCCTTGATTTAATACATTTAATAGGCCGTGGAGGGGGCAGCAGCATTGAGTCTGACTCCAGGTGACCCTACTGGTAGTCATTTGGAGGGGTGACAATAGCAGCCAGTGCTGGAGAGTAAGTGAGGTTTTCCCATCCATGGCTGCTCCTTAGTACAAGTTTAATGAAATAGTAACTGTGTGCTGAGAAAAAAAGAAAATATCTGTACAAGATTAAGAAGATATTCACTGAACTTTCCTAGCCAGGCCACAGCTTCTATGTATCTATTACAAGGCTGTGAAACCTCACTAAATGTGTTTGCAATAACCACTTGCTATTTCATTACGGAGCAATAACTCTCCTTATTGAGTCTAAATTAAATCCTTATTTGCGACACTTAATTTAAAGCGTTATTGGGAAACCCACCTTGGAAGAGGCAGAGCCAACCTTTGCTTTATGGCTTACAAGATTATATTATACACCTATGTATAAATGTCTAATTTCAGGGAATTTCACCTCAGTGGCTACAGCTTACAGCCGTGGTCCCAAATGTCAGACTCAAGGCGCAGCCTGGAGCTGTTCATCACATTGAGACCACCACAGCTCCTACGACTTCCTCCCTTGCCTGGTGTTACCACTACTTTTTAAACTTTTTTTGTTTTACTTCCTTTTAAAAAAGCCTCCAGCCCTGAATCCTGGGGGTCACCCCAGCTGTGCCCAGTCACCATGCTGAGGCTCAGCAGTATTAATGACTTCCTGGAAGCTGGTATGAAACTAGTCCATACAGACTGTTGAATCCGGAATGGTGAGAGGGAAGTGTAGACAGGTTGATTTGTATATTGCACTATAAGCAGATCCTTCTGGTAGCCTGTGATGAAGTGAGCAGTTCAGCTGGGAGGCAGAAGTCCCCTCTTGCAGTCCATGGCCAGTGGAATTCACAGCAAGAGGCTTTGCTCGGGGAACCACAGAGCCACCTCAGCTAGGTCGTGCCCCTTGAAAAATCAAGACCGTGATTGAGGATTAAAAAAAAATAGATCGATAATATCGATTGGCACTAACTGGGACCGTTTACTGGTAGGTCTCAGAAAGCTTTGTAGACCTGTAGCTCTCTGCTTTACAGCTAAGGCAATTGAAACACCATTTCTAAGCTGCAGTAGAGTGAGCTGTAGAGGAGAGATTACAGCTACCTCTGCTGAATCCCATTTTACCTGCTTTTTGCTGGGTAAAGCAAAAGGGACCCCTTAAAGTCAATGTTTTCAATAACACTCCTTTGAAAACTGAGTCTCCACCAGGGTGTATTTAGAAACCACAATGGAAACGGACAGATTGGATCACAAGATAATGTGATATTTTTAGATCCTCCTACCCTGAGGCCCCTGGTCAAAGTTGGTGATGGTCTAATGGCTGCTCAACTGCCTCTTGAAGCAAATCTTGTTCACTTCATTGATTACTGCTGCTGTAGAAAGGACCTGCTCCATAGCGTCTCCACCCTGGCTCTTTGTGGCAAATCAACCCAGGGCTGAGGGGACAGAGAAACTGGTTTCTGTTCTTCCTCATAAATGCTTCAGTGAAGCAGCATGTGGGAAAGCCTCCAGGTCTAGGACACCTGCACTTTCCCAGTGTGGGGCGGTCCCTCTGCTTGAGAACATTTACCTTTTGGCAAGCACCTTATGTTTCTGAAACAAAGCATTCCCAGAAGAAGGGGCAAAATTCTTCTTCCTTTCTTTGCCACTTCCTCCCAGTGTGGTGACACTCACTGCAGAGAGACCACTCTAATGAGCAAAACCCATCCAAATCCTTTAGAGCTGGAGACATTCACATCCTTATCAGACTTCAGACTCAGCAGCTTGGTTCTATTTCTGACATAAAGCAGAGAATTTTGCCTAAAAGCTATTGCTGTTTCTTGGAGAGGAAAGAAATCTTGAATCTTGATAGTCCTGGGGCTGGGCTAACATAGTTATACCAGAGATTTCTCCTCCCAAAGTCCTTTTAAACTCAAAAGTCTGTGTTTATACAGTACTTAGCCCAAAGGGGACTCATTCTGTGTTGGCCCTTTGGCACTGCAGCAATAAACAGGATTAATAACTGGAGTCAGCAGGGCTCGGTACCCGTTAGAATTTCCCATGGACTATGCAGAAGGTGCTGTTCCTACAAGCATCTTGGCAGTGAATTATTTATGGGCAGCATAAGGATCGCAGTGCTTGCCAGTTTATTAGATTTATAACTAGCTGTGCTAGGTCCATTGTGTTTGTCTGTGCATGTACGAGCATGTACTTGTTCAGCTGTTTCTCTCCTATCCCCTACTAGTTAGGGGAGATCTGCTCACATGCATTTCCAATATAAACACATCACTTTGTGACTCAGACATGAGAAAATCCAGGAAAGGCAAAGGATCATTACTAAGGAAAGAACTTATTTGCATACCTCATCAGAAGATGCAAACTATGGTCCAAGCACAGGCTGAAAAATGCAACCCAGAGATTGGTTTACTTCCCCATAAACCTGTAGGGGTTTTATTAGGGAAGATGAGTCCTTCTACCTCCCTTTATGGCATGCACACTGTTTTGATATCCAAGGAACTCCAGATGGGCTGTTCGCTGGCTGGGTATCACAAAGGACTTTAAACACAATTCTCTTTTCAAACCCATGGATGGGAGCACTTGCCTTCCAGCTAATGTCTGGTATTCCAGTTGCAACAGATCTCAGAATAGATGTTATTAAAGTCTCATCTTTTCCAGCTCTCTCTGATACATCTGTGCTGTGATGTTGCCAGTAGAGTCATCACTGCATATGAAGGCGCTGGCCTGGGGCCATGAAGCTCTACAACACCTCCCTCTGAAGCAGCACAGGTGACTCTGTTGCTATCACTAGAGGTTCTGCGCTGAGGCAAGGAAGAGGTGACAGGAGAAAAGACCTTTATTCATGCATATGATCCAGGCAAGGGAGCAAAACTTCCTATGGCTGGAGCAGAACCAGCTGAAAGCAGAATTTTTTTGCAAAGTTTTCTTGAGCCCTCATCAACTCTGACTGCTGTAGAGAGAACCTGTTTGAGCTATTCAATAAATTGGATGGTTTAAATAATATATGGACTGTCTTTCTGGATTCATGAAAACATCTCTGAGAAGCACTGACTTGTTCAGCCTGTAACAGGCTTCTTTCCCCTTCTTTAAAAAGTTACCTTCACTAGGCATCAAAATCTCACGTCTAACTTTTTGATTCAGCCTTGGAAGACTTCTGGTTAGACGTGAGCGGGCTGGTGTGCATTTCACAGCTCTGTTTTTGTGCTATCTTGCTTAAGTTTGGTGGGTTTGGTGGGTTTGTTTGGTTGTTTTGTTTTGTTTTGTTTTTTTTCTAAAGGTCATTTAAAGAATCTCCAGGCAGAGAAAGGAAAAAGGCTCTTTCCCCAACAAACTAACCCAGTCATCCCATTTTGCATTCCAAACCAAACTCAGATGCTTCCCCAGTCTTCAGAATGTTATATTTATTGCTATTTATACTAACGTGTATCAAGTCCAGAGATCAACAACTCACTGGACCATTGTTTTATGTCTTCATGCCCTTTCACTTGTGATCCAAGAGATGAAAGTGAGGATGAGAGAGGAAGAGAATTTTTTCAATGTTACAAGTAGCAACCAGAGTCATAGAGGCAGTGAACTGCCAAAAGTTACAAAGATACAGCACAGCAGAGTAAAAGGGCTAAGTTCCTATACTCTGGTGCTTTAAGCATGTCATCATTTTCCTTTGCCCCTTGGCTACTTCAGGTCAGATTATGATCATGAGGACTTCTGTGGGTCTATTCATTTCTGATTGCTAAAAGAAGCATTCAGAAGACCAATCCATAAAGCTATGGTATCCTGCACAGGGCTGTCTGATGGATTGTATCCAAGACCAGGATAAAAATTTCACTAGGGGCATTGTCTTCTAATCTGCCAGCAGTGCTCACTTAGGTTGCCTCAGGATCCTTCAGTAAGACCTGTGCCATTAGCCTGGTCTCCATAGTTGAACCTGCTTTACGTACCTGGGGTCAGTAACAACAACAGCAAAAACAGCATCAGAGATGTTGGGGAAGAAGAGCTGCTGCAGTGAGCATTCAAGGTCATGGAGTGGTGTCACTTCAGTCAACATTGGTTTCAGTATCTACAAATGATTTAGTCATGCTAGGATCCTTCTATAGTCAATGGGGAGAAATAGGCTCTTAAAGGTGTGATCCATGTGACCTACTTTAGGCATCTAGTTTGGAATGAGATGAATTGCACCTCTGGCTCCATTGACTGTATATTGATGAGATGTCTGCCTACTATAAAGAAGGAGCTTTGGGTGACTAGCTTAAACTTAGAAGCTTGAATTTAATCAGATTAATCTACCCTATATGTCTACACATGCTCCAGTTCTCTCTCTTGCTGCTGTGTAGACATGACAGGGAGTGCCTTTTTTTTTTTCTTTGAGAAACTGCAAATAAATCAGCTTCAGAGAGCACTCAGAAAAAGAGCTGCAATGTGAGAAAGGGATAGCACGTGCAGGAAGCTGAGCAGGGAAAGACATTTGCTTCTCCTCTCTGTCTTTGGAACAAATTCACAGGAATCAAGGGCAATAAAGGTGATTTTGTGCCTAAAAATATATATATATTGGTGAAGTGAGGTTTCCTGGAGTCTTCTGGCAATTTGCCACAGAAAGGAAAAAGGTCCTCCCCTCCCTACTGAGACACTCTTTCTTGAAAGGTTTGGACAATTACAGCATTTTACCTTTTCCACCACAGCGTGGATGCTTTCTTCTTTTTAACAGTTTGTCTATGAGCATTTTACCTTCAGCTTAATAAGAGAGGATTGATGTTCACACTCTATGGAGAGGTTGTACAGGGTGACGTTTCTGCTTCTTGCAGTAAGATTATTGAAAAAGATGCCTCAGACATATGGGTGGGGGGGATAATAATAAAAAGTAACTTGTCCTTTTCCTCCACTGGGAAAAAGAAAAAAAACCAAACCCAAAGCAACCAGGTGCAAAACGATGCTAACAAATATTGGTGGCATAAAATGATTGTCATCATGAAAATTTAAATCCTACCAAAACAGAATGATAACGCTTTATGTTCAACCCTCCCACTGGGAATAAAAAGGAAATCTCACCTACTTGCCCCATGGCTCTGACAAAAGTGTCTCAGCTGCTTCAATTGAGATCTACAAAAGAGTGCCTTGTTCCATTTATTTATTTCAAGTTGCCACCTCCCTGAGCAGATCTGAGCTCCTGGAAGATGCTTACATACCACCCTGAGAAAGGCTCTACAATAACCAAGAAATAATAAAGTAAATTTCAAAGGATGCTGCCACAAAACTATTTCTCTTATAATCACTGTGCTGCTCTCCAGCTGCACAGCAAAGACCACTTTGGCAGCCTGACATCAAGACAGCACCACCTGCCCCTCCAGGGCCACGCTCCATACATTATGAAAGAAGGGTAGATGGGGGCAGCATCTGGTTTCCTTACCATACATGGTAGGTTTTCATCATAGCAAAGTCAACATTGTAGCTTTAGAGATGTACTACCACTTCCCACCTCTCAGGTTCAACCATTAATACTCAAGAGCCAAATTTCCCTCCTCTGTCCTGTGGAAATCCATGGCAGGACAAGTGATCTGTTCTCCACCAAACTGATGAACTTGGACTTGGCCTTGTTCCCTCAGAGTTCAGTAGAAGTTGTCAGGCTAATTGTCAGTGAGCAGAGCAATAGGCCATGTCAGCATAGTAAAGCCTCCCTTAAACTCTGAATGTCATCCCAGGTCTCTTTATGTTGACACAGAGACGGCTCAAAGTTTAAAATCAGTTGTGCCTCTGGAAACTGTGATTCAAGGTTTGGATCTCCACTCCAGACTCCCAAGTGTCTCCTAACCATCCCTCACCCATGCAAAAGTCACTCCTGGCTGAAATGCACTTCCCATTTCATTTCTCCTAGTTAGCTGTTTAAACTGGATCATCCCTGATCTGTCTTGGTGTGTAGGGTCATGAAGGGCAGGGAGTGAAAATGCAGTTAGCAGCACAGTTTTATACCAGAAGGATCTATGTTCTCCTGCATGGGGTCTTCTTTTTAGTGACTTCCTTCTTTCTATCTATTTTTATATATTTGATCTCTTCCACTTTGAAAAATATCAGCAGCAAAATACATCAGGGCTGGCTGCATAGTGAAATGGGTGGAGGGCTGCAGAGATGGATTGCTGGTGCCAGAAAATTGCTTGATAAGATGGGCAACTGCCAGATAAGATGGAAGGTTTGAACAGAGATCTATAGATTTCAGATGCAGAAATTTAGCTCTTTCACTTCAAGGCATGGCTGTGTAGATGAACCTGGTCAAAAAAAGGTTGTATTTCCAAAAGGACCTTTGTGAGGGTGATTTTCCCCCTGTCTACATGAATTACTTTGCATCAGTCAGCTTTGATCTTCTAAACTACTCCTCAAGGCCATGGACAGCTCCCTTTAAGGCTTTCTGCAGATTATTAAATGTAATGTACCTCTAATTTTAATATCACATCCTGCTCAGAACTCATTAGAGCTCAAAATGGGCATAAGTAGCAGTGAAACCCTTGTTCTCATCTTAAACCAGCCAGTAGAATCAAATGATTTAGGTATAAGCTTACCTTCTAGCAAACCAAAGCAAAAAATGGCAGTGAACAGGTTACTACTGCCTGTCCCCATCACCTGGCGAGGGGAAGAGTCTACAGAGACCTGTGAAAGACACCGCGATGTTTGCTGAAGGACGAGCTGATGTCCAAGAGAGGCCTCCCAGGTTTGTTATTCCATTGTCAACCCTCAAAGGCTCCATCGTCATCATGGCATTTTTCCTGATTGATACCTTTTGTCATTGACATGAGAATCTGCTCCCTCTACACTTTATGAGAAGCCAGGTAAAATAATTCCACCATGCCTTCCTTTTTATGAAAATGGAGCAAAGCGTGGCACACAGACATTCAATCTCCCATCGGAGATAAAGCGCCTTCATTTACTAGCTCAGAAAATCAATACCTGTGATTTGATATGAGCATTTATTTTCACTTAACTCCTTTCTATCACTGAGCCATTGGGGGAAGGCAGGAGAGCTTCATTTAGTGCAGCGGGATTTGCTGCGAATGCTGCCGAGTGAATTGCATTTCACTGTGTGTACACATTCATCTGTCTTTCCGACAGTCGCCTTATGTGTCTCTGCCTTTCCCAGTAGGATCAGATGAAGGTTGTGTCCAGAGATGGGACAGGTGGTGGACCATGGGCTAGTATCTTGGTCTGTGGCACTACTGCCCAGAAGCTCTTTCAGCATGAGCCTATGTGACCAGGAGGCATCCCTCTGAGCTGGCAGGATGGTTCTTGAGGGTTTAGAGGGACATTTCTGGAGTCATGGAGACTGATCCCCAGATGATACTTTCTTATTTAACTTGAGAGGGAAGACATATGTACTTCTGTGTGGGATCTGAGTGGGACAAGGTGAAAAGGGAGAGAAGAGAAATCAGATTAAGTCCCTGTCTCACAAGGACAGCTGAAGCCAGGGTTGCCTATCACTGGTGCGTGCTGGCTGCAGAGGGCTGTAGCAGCCACACGCCCCAGCAGAGACAGTCCCCTTTGGTCTCTTCATGAGACCCCAGAGTGGTTTTCTAAGCTGCCTGGGGCCGTTTTCAAATACCAGAGGAGTTGTCCCAGGAGTGTAGTCATTTCCCTACAGAGGGGTGAAAACTAGTACTGGCCACAGTTCCTGGTGTTGGTGTGGAGGCATGTGGGTGGGTGAGGAAATAAATAATAAACAAAAAAGTCAGCTTGTCAGTGTGTGAGGATGGAAATGAAGAGCACTGACCAGCGATGACCTTTTGTTTACATTTCCCTCCGAAAGGGAGAAATAATTGCAGTTTCTATGTGATGCTGCCTTCAAATTATACCCTCTCTCCCTGCTCTATTCAAGACCAGCCAGTGATGACATTAGAGTCTTGAATCAAACTAAGTGGTTACTATGGTGTCAGGCTGAAATTATGAATCTCAGAGCCCGCCAGCTTGGAGAAGGAGCAGTGGCGGACACATAATTAAAACTGGGAGAGAGAATAGAAGCCACATTGTATGTGAATAGCAGAGAGATTGCACTTCCGAGGAGTGGTTACAAAGGGAAAAAAAAAAGATTAAAAAAAAGAAAAAAGATGTGCTTAGCAATGCAGTTAAATGCATAATCAGGAACAATGCGCTCTGCTGGTATTTTATCGCTGGCTGTAGCTCTGCTGCTTTCCCTTCAGTGCCTCCAGTGACTCCCCAGCATCCAGCAGCCCCCTCGTAATAATAATAATAATAAAAAAAAAAGAGGCATAAACCCAACAACCTCAAGAGAAGAACAGCTTTATAAGGCAAAGCGACGACGTGCCAGGCGGCTGGATGCGGCCTCCGACACGATCCTTTCCCCCGAGCAGGGCCACAAGCAGAGCGATGATTGACGAGAGGCGCGGAGGTAAGGCCAGGGTGTTGGGAAGCAGGACTGACTCGGTAATTTCAGCGGTCATTAGCAGAGCTCATTGTGAGTTTGATAGATCTGTGCTGCTTTGTTACAGTTAAGTGGACTGATTGTGGAACACAGAAACGTTTTTAGTGACATGACAGCTAATTTAGAAAGGGGGGGGGGGGAGTGGTGGGAAAAGAACATGCATTATTCCATAATTATATCTCGCTCTGTTCCAGCCCCATGACTGACTCCCCTGAGAGCATAACTCTGGTTTCTCTGACGCCCCGAACAAGAGCGAGATGTCAGGCTCCTTCCTTTGGGCTGCTGCACAGTGGGTCCCAACTGGCTTGTGGCCTTTTATGCATTACCCCACTGCCGTGCTTGTTAAATGCCGCTTGCAGCACGATGCTGTGAGCCCTCACACCACACAGGCATCGGGTTTCCACGACTCCTGAACTCAATGCACAGGATTTTGCTCTTGCCTCTGCTGTTTGATGTTGGAAGCTGCCCATTGATCTGCCCTTCTGATGTCCGGTGCGGATGAGAGGAAGATCTGAGTGAAGAAGCAGTTCCTCCCAAAGTTGGTGATGAGCCTTTTTGTTTGGATTTAGAGCATTCTTGCCAGAGCCCTGGGAAAGACCTGGCCATCCCTCCTTCCCCTACAGGCACCCCTCTGTGTTGTTTCTAAGGGGAAGATGTACAATTAGGAGGTGATAAAACATCAGAGTAGGGTGTGTCTTTAAATACAGTCAGAAGTTAATGGACAGCAGTCAGTGCTGAGGTTTATCAGCCATGTCAGGGACATCATTTACTGTGCACAGGTGGTCTAAAGATTTATGAATTCACCTTTTAGATAACACGTGATCACTGGGCCAAGCTGGGGCCTTTGTTCAACAAAATGCTTATATATGTGCTTGGCCATTTAGGTCCTGTGGAAGTCAGGAAAACCTGAATGGTCTTGCAGCAGAGAGCACTAGGAAAAGCTCTGGAAAAGGGGTTTGGTTTTTATCACTAGTCTCAAAATACCTGAGCTAAATGCTCAGGGACTGATCAGCTGAAAGAATAGATGCTGTTTCCACCCTCTCCTAGTCCCATCTATACAGATAATTAAAGGCTTTCAAAGCTGGATCTCAACAATGAAAAAAAAAATAATTAAAAACCACATCTTTTTAACTGACCACCTATGTATGTAACATAAAGAAATCCAGACTGGTCAGTAAGCAGCACAAGATTTGCCTTCTATCTTTCTTCTTTCAGATCTTTGAGTTTCCATTTAAAGAGAAAGAAGGAAAAATAATTGAAATGCAAAGCAGATGGGTGGGGAGTTGGCAGGAAAGCCGGGAGGGCGGTCCTGAGAGCTCTGCGCTGGGAAAAGTCCTCGAATGCAGCTGCTGCTTCATGGGAGCAGCGGGCTATTTTTAATGTGCTGCGGCTGTATTTCCACTTTCAATTGCTGTCATTAAGAAGTCAATACCGACTCTTGTAATTATTACGTCAACATGGTTCATTGGAGGTAGCCACCTCCTCCTTTCGAGCACCTGCTGAATGCCTCACTGCTCTGCAGAGGTCAGGTGAGTCTGTTCCAGTTGCACCAGTCTGATCGTGTTACTGGGACACTCCTCACGTAACTACAGATGGCGTTTGGATGGAGACCTTTATGGTCCAAGGACGACATCAGCTGGGCAAGCTAGACTGAATCCTCTCTGGGGAAAGAGATACAGGGAGTTTCTTGTCTGGTTGGAGCATCCCTTTACAAACCTGACCTGTGTGTGAGTATGCCCCTGGAACAAATGTCCCATCGCTGGAAGAATGCAGAAATGGAGAAGGGACTGTGTCCCATGGAAGCCTCCCTAAGGAGGAAATGAAGCCAGTTCTTTCTCTGGAAACCTTCAGGGATCTGTGGTAAGAGCACCCACTTTTAGGGATGCTTGGCTAAGGCAACCTGTAGGATGTTATTTGCCCTTCCTGTTGTGATGGATGCAGGTCTTCAGAAAGGAAAGAGCAACTGATGATCAGGGGTTGCCTAGGGCTGAGAGCCAACATGAACACTCCTTCTCAGACTTATTAGGAGGTGCAGCTTCTTGCAGTTATGGCTTTAATGAGAATCTTAGATTTTTAAGAAATGCCAAAAAAAAATTCTGTCAGGAAAGATGTAGGTTAATCCTATCTTGAGGCAGAGGGGATTTTTTCCTTGTTCCACCTCATTTTTCCTTTAGCTTAAAAAGATTTTAATAAATTCACTTCTCCTCAACGTTAGCCTATCTATTTTTTCTTTCACCTCTTCATGGTCAGACAAAATGTTCCAGGCCTTAGCTGCTACAGGAATTCCTGTTATAGCAGAATATGAATTATATGATTAAGAAAAATATTCAGAAAATAGAAATATTTGGCCAACTCTGTTGAGCTTTAATTAAAATTAATATTATACCTTATTGGAGCCAAAAAACTGAAGCATCACATGTAACTGAATATATTTAACCAATTAACTAAGTCAAACAAGGCTGTCTAAACTTAATCACAGACCTCTCCATTCCCCTATTACGTCAAGTGCTGCTAATGCTGTTATATTTTTGACAAGTGGCCCCTGGTAAATGAGCAAATCAATAATGTATTTGAGCTGGGGGGGGGTGGGGGTGGAGGGTGGGAACTGAGCACATTTGCATTGCTGCAGTGCCTTTTGTCAAGGATCTCAAAGCACTGTGTGAACTTTCAAGTTGTTAAACTTCCAACAGTATGGGGAGGGATAACCTGGTGGTTAAATTAGTCACCTTTATGGGTGGCCCAAGAGAGGTGGTAGAGCAAAAGTCTAGTTCCAGACAGGGCTTTAGATGCCATGCTAGACCCTTGGCTTGTGGCAGACCTCACCCTGACCATGCCCTCCACAAGACAGGGCGCTCTCAGTTCCTGCCTTACTGGGACTCCCATTGGACACTGAACATCTATTTTCATTCGGTTTCTAACCTGAGGTGCTCAAGTCTCTCCAGGATTGCACAGACCAAACTTTGACTGCTTTAAGACTCAGGTATTCAATTATCCTACTACTGTCTGCACCTCTTTGAAACTCTGTCCATCTTCTGTGCTGCACAGTATGTTTTGTGGCCTATCCAGGCTGACATGGAGATGGTAACATAGCCTGCTCAGCCAACCTTATTCTCTTGGAGCAGAACAGCTCCAAAATTTTGGAACCAGTGAAGTTTTAAATGCCCTGAAAGAAACAACATTGACTTTACATTTGGGAGCTTTTTTCAATAACAGTTAATCTCATCACTGGAAACCTGCTCTTGATATTCATCCCGAATTTTCCTATTATTAGAAGAGAAGTCTAGGGACATATTTGTAATGTCCCTTGTACAATAAGTAGAATAAGTATTTATATAGTCACAACACTTGACTGTTTAGCCTGAAATTTGAAAGACCTTTCCAAACACTAAAGCAATAACTCAGGTGTGGAGAGCAAACATTTTTAGACCCACTGTACAAGAAGAAATCAAGGCCATGAGAAATCCATGCATGATTTGCCTGATATAATGTATTGGATCTGTGTCTCAGCTGAGCAGAGAGTGTGTGGGATGCATTCCCCAAGACCTAAATGCTTTTCCTGTAATATAAATATATATATATTCTTTTTTTTTTTTAAATAAATGCTGTATTTGGAAGCTTTTTGTTCTTTCTTCTCACAGGAGGAATACATCTACAAAACGTTTTTTCAATAATGGGTCGTTTATGTTGTATCACAGTGTGATTAATGGATCTTTACATCCCCAGAGGAGATCAAGCTAGTGACACTGATGCCACACCACCTCTTCTGAAAGCAGAAGCTCAATTCCAGTTTTGGCGGCTCTGGGATGAACTGGAGCAGTTTCCTTGACTCCAGTGGAGCTGCTTGAGATCTCTCCTGGTCTGCAGTCTGTGGTGGTTGATGTCCAAGAGCTCTCAAGCCCCATCGTGCAGCAACAGAAGGGTAAAGAGCAGCGATTGCACTCAAAGTGAACAGGTATTTAGAGGACTGAAAGGCGAAGGTGACTCATTCCCTGGAAAGCAGCAGTGTCAAAGGAAAAAAGTTTCCAAAATGGTAGATAAAACTGTTACACATGAAAGGAAACTTTTGACTATGCTGCTGCTGTGAAGTTGTGTTTAGAGGCCCACAGGTGTGGGAAGAGGGTAGAAATTAATACTAAGAAAAGATGGATGAGGGAATATCTTTTATTAAAGAAGGAAAGAGGCCCTGAATGGAGGCAGAAAGGGTGCTGAAGGCAAACATTCTCCGATTTTCCAAATTTTCAGGGTGGAGACATGGAGCAACTTTTGTCACATTGCCAGAAATCCCAGAGTCCCTTGGGTGACACTTTTTGTGCTCTGCCTCTGTGGAAAGATGACTTTATGAGATAATGATGTTATTTCAGCACAAAACTCTTTCATTCCTACAGTGAATTAAAAAGAAAAAGAAAAGAAGGGGGAGATAGGTGGTGGTAGGGGAAGAAACCAACGTTATTTACTCCTCTGCAGCTGACATTAAAGGCTTCTTTAAGGGCCAGTGGGTTATTAACTTCCTGTCGCCTGCCACAATGATATGCTGTGACATATTGTCACCGCATTCCAGCGAAGCCTTAAACATTAATTGGGAAGTAAGATGAGTGAAGCGGATTTAATGAGATACCTTGTTGTAACTTCTAACTTTACACATTATTTACAGTGATTCCACTAATGGTTCCATCCATCAGAGACAGGGACAGGGACTGGGGGGGAGAGCAGGGGAAGGAGGGGGTGAAAAGAAAGAGATAGATATCAGAAGTTGAGTGAGAAAGGTAGGGAAAAGGGTGGGAAAAAGCTACAAGGTGCAGGACAGAGACAGAGGTACCATCCCTCTGGTGTTTCTCCCCCTGGATTTACTTTCCTTCAGTTGTTTTTCACCTAGAGTCATTTTTTTCAGCAAGAAAATGCAGAGGGAGGTTATTCCCTAATGCAGTCCTACCAAACAGCCTGGCTTTTAGCCCTCAGCATTGCTATCTCAACCCATTATAAGGGGTAAAGCTATCTGCTGCAGCCTCCTGACTACCTGAGTTCAGGCAGGTTCACCCTGTTGTGCTGGTGTATGAGGTGAGCTCGAACCAGCAGGACATCCTTCCTCCTTTTCCTTGCAGCAGGGTGGAGGCACAAGGGTGCTGGGCTGGATGCTGGATCAGTGGATGATTCCTTGCTTTCCTCAGGTGAGGCTGTTCAGCACTAAAGCATTCCTAGCACTTGCAAGCAGGGGACTGTGCATCCAGCTTCAAGTGATCACTGGCTTCATGGTTGCTTTACCATGCTTGTGTTACTCGTCCCTTGTCTCCTAACTCCTCTCTGCTCCCTTCTTGCCCAGGATGCTAACTGAAGTGGCACAAAATTCACCTTAGGTTTCCAGGCAAGGTTGCTGTTAAACGCTAATGGGATATGCTGATCTCAGGAAGCTGAGTCAGCGAAGCAAGTGCTGTGAAGGTAGTGCAAGGATCAGTGGAGTGGGATTGTTAAAATCTTTGCTTGAAAACTTAAGAAGCAGATTGTCAGATCACCTTACTGAAGCCACCTTGGATGGGACAGTGTGGCTATTAAATCTGGTAAAAACCTACAGAGAATGGGTAAAGCCATTGAGAGACCAAGGGCAGCTGTGGGTTTAGAAGGACATAGGTGAGGAGGGTGTAGTCTTCAAGCTGGTGCTGTTTGATGTAACATCCGAACTTGCAGTTGTGTGGTAGCACAGAAACTCCACAGCAGCACAGCCCTTTCCATTAGCAGTGCAGCTCTGCTGACCTCTGTAAAGCAAGCACCTGCCCTAAGATTGAGAGGGGACCATTGCCTGGCACCTTATGTGCCCTTCAGTTACATCCATTGGCGGGCAAGATGCTGGACTGGCATCCCCTAAACAAGGATGTGAGGCCAGGCTAGATACTATTAATGTGATATTTGTCCTCCATTCAGCATTGGGGTGAAAGCTGAGCAGGTAGCAGATGAACACAGTTTCCATGCTCTCTCTGTTCCCTAAAAGAAGCAGCTGAGCTTCTGAGTTGGATGGGTTAATACTGGAAGGAGGAAGATTTGACCCTGTTTGAATTAGGAGGAGCAGAATGGGAAATAATGGACTTGGGGGAAGATCATGGTTATAACAGCATGACCTAGCAGGAAAGTGCCCAGAGCACCAGGCATTTCATTCCTAGCTAGTGGGCACTTGCCTTGGATTGCAGACTAGTTGGTTTCAGGATGCTCGGTGCACAGGCAGGTTTATGCTCCCTGTTCTGTTTTCCATTAAATCATTTCTATCCTTGTTAAAAGCAAAGCCCCACAGAAGCACATGCAATCACAGCTAATGGATTCCAGTTTTATTCCTAGATTTAAAGTGTGCTTCTTTTTTGCAATATGGGGCTGGATGGCTGCTGAAACGGAGCAGACAAAGAGACAATTAATTGCAAGCATGGGTGTATAAAAAGCACCTGGGGATAGATCAGCTGGGAGAAACACATGGAGTTTAAGAGCACATGCGTGTGCCAACAGCCCCCTTTCCCATGAAAAGTTGAAATTCTGAACTTCACTCCCAGCTACCTGTCAAGGTTGGCGTGCCTTTAATTATAATGTCTGTGTGCTTCTTTAGGCACCATTTAATTCTCTCTGACAGCCACCCATTTAAAAATAAAGGCAAACACTCAGAACTTAGTGGCAGATCGGAGCCAGGCAAGGGATGTGCTAATTGCCAGATGTTGTTCATTTAACTCTGATCCATTACCAAAATTACAGGGGGGGAGTGGGGGGAGGGGGGCAGGGAAGAAAAAAAACCCCTGAAAAACGGAAGTAGGAAAAAAGGAAATAAAGAACCTGCCCCACCTCCCCTCCACAATGCTGTGGGTAGGTCTGACTCGCTGCCACGTGTGAACTTTACCTTACAGAGCATGTCGGGGTGTTTCTGCATTAACAGCCTCAACACTTTATGCAAAGGACTATGGAGCATCTCTCTTAGGGTCTGGTGTTTGGTAGCTTCCAGGGTGAGCAAGGAAATATTTCCCCACAGCACAGCCACCTGTAGCCCCTCACTGACATTTCAAGTCGCTAATCTGCTTTATCGGAGATGAAATTTTTCCATAGCTGGTGGCTCAGGAGAACAGGAGGAGAAGTCAGAAAGTCAGTCTGGATTTTAAAGTAACTCTTCACTTGGATGGTTGCTAACACCTAGTTCCGGCATCTCTTGTGCTCTTTAGTCTGGGAAAGAGGATTGCAAAGTGCCAAGGGAAAGGAAACAAGGTCAAGGATGAAGGCTGACAGCTTAGATTTGCTCCTGAGGCAAATCTGAACTGGATTTGGATTCAGCCCAGTAAGTTCCCAAGTGCATTTTGCCCCTATGAATCCTATGGGGACATTCCTTTATTCACTATTGATTTCTGGGGAGAGACTCAGGTACCAAAAATAGGTATTTAAAGCCAATTAAGACACAGGGATCTATCAGAGTTCTGCAGAGAGCTTATAACAACATAGGATCTACTGGGAACCTAAACCTTCTGGAGCAGTTTGCCTCCTCCTAGGCACTCACTTTATGAGGTGTGGGCCCTGGAAGGCAGGAATTTGGTGGCCAGTAAGCACTAAGATCATCATCCATTCCTGCCAGCTCCTGGGAAGCCACTTGTGGTGGGATGTCAGTCTCCCACAGCTGCAGGGTGATGAGTGGAGGGCATGTGTATGTAACAGATATTTCTGTGGAAATCTGGGCTGCACAATACCGGTTACACATGGAGATATTTTCACCTGGGACATCAGTGTTTGTTATGGTTGTCAGGCCATGTCACTCTCTTTGGAGTGTCTTTTGCACAGCCTGGACAGAGGGACAGCTCAGGGAGCAAGGCTGGGTGCAAACACCTTTCTTGTGGCTGCTTCTAGAGGCAGAGGCATTGGGGGCTTCAATTTTGTTTTAAGATAAGAGGGCTTCTCTTTCAGCTGTCAGGTGGGTCAGTTCATTACATAAAACCTAAAAGAAAAAAGCCTCTGACTCTTGTTCCTTACAAACTGCTTCAAGTTCACCATCAGGCCAGGTATTTATTGTGAACAGATGTCAGCCGTGAAATGTTCCATGTGCAGTGCTTCAATACCCACCCTCAAAACAAAATCAAAGAAATAAATGACTGAAAATTGCACTGCACATGGGATTTCCGCTTGTTACCCTCTGAAAGGTGACTGACACCTCATTCAGTCCAAATGGCATCCCCTTGGACTGCTCTGTACCTTCCTGCTTTTCCCTGGTGTATCAGATAAACCACTGAGCCTTCTTTTTCCACCAGTTCGTAATGCCCCTGTCAACAGGCCAGACTTCACTCAGGGGTGAACCAACTGGGGCTGGATCTTCACATGAAAAGCTCTCTGCAGAATAGGATGTGGCCAGGTACAGGAAAGGGCGTGTAACTTCATTTGAGCCCTCTTTCTTGCCTCCAAGTCAAGGTTTCTCTGATGCATTCAAAGAATTACATATGTGCCTAAAATATGTAATTAAGCTCGTGGCTTGCGTACAGTCAGTGAGCCTCAAAGAACCAGAGCATCCAAAAATATTGCAGGGGTTTTTGAATTACTCGTTCCTTTAAAAGTAAAAAGTAGGAAAGATGAGCTGTGAAGGAGGGTAACAAGGCAAAATGAGTCTTATGTAATTTGTGGCTGCTATAATCCACATGAAAAAGGTTCTCAACAGCAGTGTTTGGGTTTTTCTCCCTCAGTGGGGTAAATGCAGGGAATTCATTAAACAGACAACCTGGCTGTGCCTAAACCCTTCGTCTGTCACAGGGATTTGTTTTCAAAAGCCCCACTCTTGCATGAGATATATTTGGATTTGGAGCACAAAGAGTATCTCCCTTTAATAGCTCTCCATTCTTATCAGGTTGGCCTTCCTTGGGGCTGTCCTTTTAGTTCTCTGGGAGTTTATTCTCATAACAGGCTCATCTATCCCTTTGTCAGATATTCTTTTAAAATGGCCCCTCTGCAATAAATTGATTCGGTTCAGGAAAATTCCTTCCTTTAACTGGTCTATATGGACAAGAAAAATCCACTATTAACTGTAGAGCAATAATGTTTTACAAGGACATTTCTGGCTTTCTACCCACCACAGATTCCATTTAATTTTGACAATATTTTTAACCAGGCTATAGGGCATCTTGTCCATACTTGGCTAAAAAGATCAGCTTCCTTGTACACTGCCCCGTTCGCAGCCCTCCCATGTTTCTACTCTCTAAACACAACCCATGGACCACCCAGAGGAGGAGACCTCCATGGTGGGCACTCCCCTGACAACAAGAAATCACTCTGCCAGGCTGTGGCTGGCCAAAAGCAGCTTTTCTTCAGAGTTTTCTCAAACACACGGACTGCCTACATGGGTCAGCTCACTGCTGCAGCACTACTCTGCTTTGGACCTGCCAAACTGAGCATATTCAGTTGGAAGCATCCCAAGTATAAGGACCCAAAGGGAAAATGCAGCTCTGTGTTGCAAACATCCGAGACACCGACTGCGTGCAGAGGCAGCACTCAGATACGAGACAGGTGATAGACTGCTGCTTGCCTAGTGCAGAAGAGACCCCGAAAGGCTTGTTTCTTTAGCACCTGTGCATCAGCAGCAAACCTCACCACCATCCTTCTCTGCACATGTGATGCTACTCACTGCACTTTGCACCACAAGCCGAGTTATCCTCAGGGCTTTGGGGTGTGCATCGGTTTGTAAGCAGGCTGCTCTAGTCTCCTACATGAGCTCTACGAGCGGAGGGGAGAGAGGGAACTATATTATTTTTTCTCCCTAATAAGGAGCAATACAGAAAGAGAATACAGCATACAGTTCACTTAACTAATTTTCTAACCAGCAGTCATTGCAATGTTCTCTCTAGGATTAGAAGGGACAAGGGAAGAGGCAGAATAATAAATCCAGACTGGCTTTTTGCAAGCTACAACCATATCATTATAGGAAGCAGTTTGAGGACATCCACTCTGGGGAGGAAAAATTAAAAACAGAGGCCATTTTAGCTCACCCCTGGCAGCACAATTAATTAAAATTAATTTCAAGAAAAAATAAGTTTCGGATGCCATCTGAATAAAATCTCCCATCTAAATATTGTTCTCTGCAGATCTGGGGCTATCAGTGCTGGTGCATTGATTTGAATGCAAAAATTCATCGTCCTGGGATGTAATGCATCCATGTCCCACCTGCCGCTGCTGTCTGGCACGTCAGCCCACATTTGCAGTCAATGCTCTTCTCTTACCCCAAGAGAGATGGATGGGCTCTGAGGAAATGAGCCACTCAGCGGGGGTGAAGAGCAGGGTGAAGGCTCTTGGGACCCCCTCTGGCTTTGGCTAATTCTGTTCATTGCTAAGCTTGGCAAATGGTGGATGCCAGGCCTAGTTTAGCTTAAAGTGAGTGAATGTCACAGGGATGTCTGTGTGATGCTGTACCAGGAACAACATGTGCGTTAAACGGGGTGAGAGGAAGGGGCTGTCGCACAGCTCCAGCATGGAGAAGGCATCTGCCTGCTGCAAACCTGTTGTCAGCCTTCTCTGCTGAGCCCCCTGTCATCCCCTCTGTACCAGGTCCTGCCTTGCCCCTCTGAGCAGAGCATGACACAATGTAAAGGCAGCAGCTTAATCCTCTCACATTGCTGCTGGGCAGTGACCCCGCTCCGCAGCGGGAAGGCCCTGATGTAAAGCTGGTCATCATTCAAATGAAAGCAGAAAAATCAATTGGGTCGTTTTTTGGGGTCTTTTTTTTTTGGAGGTTAGGGGGGGGCTTTTAATTCCTTTCTTTACTTTTAATTTAGACAAGGCTCCCAAAGGAACAGAGGAGAGCCCAGATGATCCAGGCTGCACCACATCCTTATTTGATGAGACAGCATCAACTTCCCTCAGGCCACAACCCCAAGGAGAGGAAATTACGTGAGTTTCCCATCTCTCCTGTTATAATCAATGGTAAAAAAAATCCCAAAATGCTGATGAGGGGGAGGAGAGTTATGTCCCTGGAGGCATGTCCCCATCCTAGAGCACTTGGTCCCCTTCGGTTGCTTATAGCAACTCAGGCTTTTATCTCTCCTACAGATGTGTGGTGTTACCTCTTGGAAAGAAAAAAACCTAAAGGAGTAAATCTCTGTCTCAGAGGTTTGTCTCCCAGAAATCAGTTTTGGTCTCCTGTCCATACTGAGCCCACCTCCTGTCTCCTTCTGTTCCCAAGCAATCGGGGAGAGCTCTGCTGCCTCACACAATAGGCAGGATTACTGCGGTTGTAGCCACCAGGACAGAGATTTGCCACTTGCATATCTCCCACAACCAGTTTACTGTGTAATTGCATAATTATTTAGCAATGTCAAAAGTGCATCTAGATTAGAGGAGACGAAGCTGTGAGTGTCTTTGAAGAGATGCTTAGGAAGGGCTTGCTATGATACAGATACACCTGCAGGCGTGGAGAAGAGGAGATGGGGAAGTTTTTCTTCCAGACAGGGTCTCCAGGGGCTCTTTAGCCAAGAAAATTCAGTGGCATTATTAAAAATTATAATTGTGTAATGAAAAATGAAAAATGGCAGGTGGCAAGCAGAGTTTAGGATGGAACAGAGGAGATGTGGATTGTTTTACTGCACCTTATGGATATTACAACAAGGCATTCAGAGATCAACCCAAGAGCAGTTGGCTGGCATCTTCTCACTGACTTCAGGGAAATCTGGATCAGTCCTTAAAAAATTAGGAGGAGGCTGAGTTCACCCCCTGGGGCTACTCCTGATTTATGCTGATATGCAGGAGATCAGCCAGAGAGCTGTTACCTGAAAGTGCCTGGACATACCTATCTCTGTGGTCCTCCAGGAAGGAAAAAACAAACCCCTTGCATCAATATTCCTCTGTCTGTATTTGAGGGGAGAGTAATATATCGCTGGATCTTCAGTTTTGCATGGCACTTCATAAAACAGCCCTCTGAAAGGAGCTACCACCTGTGCCAAAACCGTCCCCAATGCACAGCTGACACCTCCTGCACTACCCTCCCTCATGTCCCTGCTCTGCCAAGGTGCTTCCACCCTGATGGATGGTCCACTGGGGACCATCTCTCGCGCTCTCTCCCTCCCTGTGAGCACCCAGGGCTTGGTTTTATTCCTGGCAAGAGACAGGCTGGGAGGTAGGGCTGTCGCGGTGAGACCCGTAGAGGCTAAACTGCTTTTAAAAGCCACTTAATAAAGCTAAGCAGAAAATCTAAAATGAGTTAAAGGAAACTAATGTGAATCTCAATTTTTAAAATTCATAACATTTATCAGTGTCTACGCGAAGCGGAGTAACAGAGGTAAACATCGACTCCCATTGACTCCGCTGGCTCCCCGCCTGCGCTGCTGACAGCAGAATCAGTCCCTCTCTCTCTGTCGCTGGTGCTGCTGTCTCAGGGCATGTTAGATGGATGTCTGAGCTACCTCAGCCAGGATCATTTCTCTTGTAAGGGGCAAAGATCTTCTACAGTCTAAACAAGCAGGACAGAGGCACGTCCCGGTGCTCTGGGAAAGAGCATTTGCTGGAGCTCTTTTACATGCTGTTCATCTCTGACATTCCCTGCAAGTCGCACGACTCCTGAAGCTGCCAGGAGGGGAGGGATAATCACCTCTGTGCTCCAGTCCTTCCTCCAAAGCAAAACGTTTCTAAAATTGGCAGCGCAGAAGTGCCAATTGCATTTGAGATGTGCTTTGAAACGCTGGTGAGGGTCAGAGAAACAGCTCTGGAAATGGCATCTTGTTACTGCGTATACTTGGTTTGTAGGCAAATTCCTCCCTGAGTCGTATCTTCTGGACTGGCTGACGAAAATAAACCAGCCTAGAGCAGTCAGCATGCCAGTGCCTGCTGAGAACTCACTGAGCTGCCTTATCCCCCAGCCCAAGACCCCCAGCTGAGAGCCCCAGGGCTTCTGCAGCCCTGCAAAGGGACAGAACTTTCACATCCATGCTGCTCAACCAGGAGAGCCCCATGGCTGCTCCCTAGAGCTTTGCAGCTGCAGGCATACCCAGCACAGATGCCTGGGGACTTCATGTACCAGCAAGCATGATGCTACAGGTGACACAAGGCTGCCACTTAGGGGAAAGGCAAGATGGGGGCTGGCCACGTAGGTAACCTGTGAATCTCCAGGGTTGGACTGGAGCAGTGAAGCTTTAGAAGAGGGGGTGCACTTCAGCCACTGCAGTGTGGGGTGGCTCTCTGGACTGCAGTAAGTTTTCCATCAGCAGAGAATGAGGGTGGGTTGAGAGATGACCCAGCAACGACGTGAAGGGGCTGTACAGTAGATCCCCTCCCAGCCAGCTGGCTTATTCCTGGGAGTATAAAAAATTATGACCCTCTCAGCCTTGGGGAATGACCCTTGCGACTTGCCTCTGATCATCCCCCGGTTTTCTGTTTTCTGAGCCGTTCTCTGCTGTAACATCCATCAGACCACTGTCTTTTTATTCCTTCCTTCTCTTACAAAGTCTACGCTCCAGTTCGCTCCTCCAGATGAGACCAAAAGCTCCTAGCATTTATCACTGTCACCAAAGTATCCCTTTCTTCTGTTTGCTGACACTTCACCCACCGATCCCAATTACTGGCTGTCTTTTCTTCCATTCATACAAATTCCCCATGCAACTTTGGATCATCAATTTTCAGCAAATGGGCTGTTGGCGAGTGCTGCACCCTGCCTCATCCCCCAGGCTGACTGGTTGCCTCTGACACACGGCATCCCTGCTGCTCCCAGGCCAGATGAATGAAACTTTGTCAGGAGATCAGTGAATGAAGAAGAAAGAGATCATTTCCCTTCCCAGATTCCTCCTGAATTCACAGGAATTCGGCTTCTGACAAACAGCATCAGATGGGACATCATATGAGTCCCAGATCCAGAACATGGTTATGCACTGGCAACTTAATGACCACACTTAGTAGACCACGGTTAATAGACTACACTTAATAAAACACAAATTGCCAAAGGAAATGCGAACAGCCCTGGGACCCCCAGTTGGGGGTGCAGGATGAACATTTATGTGACCAGGCACATAGATCTCATCAGCAGATCAAACAAGGACTTCAGTGCAATCCTTCCTAAAGTTAAGCATTTATTTAACCACTTTGAAAACAGGGTAGACCTTTTCCTTACCAGTCTACCATCACCTGGCTTTGCTGGTGTCTGGGAGCATCATGGAGATGGTCCGGGTGAAATGCTGTTCCTTCTGCACGTGTCTGCGGTGTGCTGCTGCCTCGTGCCTCCACAGGGGCTGTGCCCTGACATTTCCTTTTAAGTGCTGAAATCAAATTACTACCTTTTCCACAGCCCTTTGCCCCTTTGAATGCATCCGTGTGTCACTTCTCTGCACCCCTGGCTTGTGGGATTGATCAAAGGTGAGGAGGGAGAAATTTGGTTGGGATCCCCTTGTTAACAGCCTGAAAGGAGGCACATCAATAACCCTTCAGTTTCTTAGCATATGATAACTGCCTCCTAAAATATTAATCAAATCATGTCATGTGATCCTAAAAATAGGCTTTCTGATTCCACTCAGCTCTCTCTTTAAGGTTTCTTGGGTGGCTTATAGCTGTTGTGGTTTAACCTTTTCTGGCATTTCACTGATTGTAGCAACTACTTTTCCAGAGAACTGCAAAACCTGATGCCCTTTCCCAGTGTGTACACACACGTATGTATATACCTACACACGCCATTCAGCTTTCCCATCGCTTCGGTACAAGTGTCTCTTCATCGGTATGCAAATGCATTAATCCACCCAAGGAGATCAGAGTAATTTATTCTAAAAAAAAAAACCCAGTGCCATGTAATTCTAACCTCTTTTTAGCTCTTCTACCACCTTGTCTGTCCCAGCCCCCTCCAGGAGAAGACAGGAGATACACACATACTGGAAGATTTTGGGGAAGCTGATCGGCACATGTGCCACTCACAGGTCTGGAAGCACCCTGACTTCATCGCTTCTTTTCTGCTGCTGCAATGCTAATGGATGAAGTTCTATAAATATTTGATTGACCTGTCACTGCCATGCTGCTCTCATTTATCACTTGCTCAAGTTGGATCGGAATTACTTTGGAATATTTTGTGCCGTTTTCACAGAGTGTTCAATTCTTCCTCTGCCCCCTTCTCCCTGCTGCCTTCATCCCAGCATGGACCGGGATGGAGCAGCTCCTGAAAAAGGCCCAGCCTGGGCTAGGAAGGAAAATGCAGCCAGGTGCTGGGGGCAGTGGGATAGAGAAGGCAAACCTAAAGAGATGCAAAAATAACCAAGACGGGGCAGGGATCCTGTCTCAACCCACCCAAGTCTCAGTATGAGAGAATACATACCGCAATGTATGAGATCAACAACCCCCTTCTGCAATTTCCATAGTGCTGAGTCCCAGAAGAGGATTACAGATTTACAAGAAATTCAGGTAATTTGCTCGTCATGTTACCCATAGGAAGTGAGTAATTCTCCCGCGCTCACTGCTCTAATCAGAGTCTGGGTATTTTACTAGTGAGGACTCTGGAATAAATTAGGAGATATGGTCCATACAATCAAATTCTATTCTGTTCATTTTCACGCCCGTCTTCTCTAGATTTTTACATTTGGGGATGAAATCAGCGAATTTTTGGGCTTACTGGGATTGAAATGACTGCACTTAGTGATGCAGCCCCCAAGCACACACAGACCAGCACTGCCCTGCTCAAGGTTACAAGTATTCCTGGGGTGCATTCAGCCCTGTCTGCCCAGGGCTGCCCCAACAGCCCTTTGCCCCATGCTGCTATGTCCTAACCCTTCTCCGATCCCCATTGCATCCACCCCAGCACTTTCACGGCCAGCCCAACCCCACAGCCCTCCCCGTTGATGCCCTGGAGCCTTCGACTACAGATCCACCCTGTGAAATCCCAGGGCTGAACCAGCTTATGGTGTAGGTGGTGTATAAACCCCACAGGCTAAGTTCCCTCTGCACAAACAAATCCTTCCCTCAGCCCTCAAAAAAACAAAGGCCTGACACAGTGAACTACTTCTATCATTAGAACTACCCCTCTCATTAGCTCTCCCCCTCTGCCCCCTCCCTTCCTCGTGTCAGCAATACGCCTATCCATCCTGCTTATACCAGCTCTTACCTATACTCCAATTACTTTTTCATCTCCCCCACTGGCTGTTTTCAATACTATTATCTGCTGCATTTGCTGGATCTGGCTTTTAAGCGTTTGACTGATGCCTGATTCCTGTAACCAGAACATGTCTGTTGATTGGACTGTCAATGGATTTCTTGGCAGAAAGGGCATTGGGCCTTGCAAATGTGAAACTGTATTTCAATCTCATTTAGGAGGAAAGAGAAAGGAGAAAGAAAAATATCCTAAAGCCACATTTTTCCTTGTTCTTTCTGAACAAGTGCTTTAAGTAAACAAGCATTTTACCTTTTTTTAATAAGGTCATTTGTGACATCACTTTCTTCTCAGAAAAAGGAACATTTTGCGTTGTGTATTTTCCACACTGGAATGCCCATCTTTATTTTGCAGCAAAAACGGCTTCTTGCTGGTTCTTCTCTGGGGAGGAGAAGAGCTGGGAGTGAGGAGGGAGGTGTACATCCATCCCTGTCCTCTGGCTGCCTGCAGAGACACCTTGCTGTAACAAGAGCACACGAAGCTGTCTCCTGGCCAACCCTCCACATGCCTGCTCGCAGCCAGAGCCTCTCTGGAAGAATGCACCTTTGACTTTCCTAAATAACAATGCAATTACCTTCAAAAGCTGGCAGCCAAACTACGTGCTGAGAAATGGCTACCATTAAGAAGAAATTATCTGCTCTCAGGGAATGGCAAATTTGTTAACTCGTGAAGGAGGAGAAAGATCCCAGCTCCAGACCACTGTGGGTGTGAGGATGGTTGTGGGAGAACGGCTGCTTCCAGCCGGCCCTGGACCAAGGCTGGGGAAACCTTCTGGGGTTTCAAGGATGATGCCTGGGTGAGTCGGATCCCAGTGTGTTTTGCTCCCTGTGCTGCACAGGTACAAACAAGCAGGTATGTACCACGCAGTTATCCTCTGTGCGTGGGGCAGGGGTCTCGCAGAGTCACAGCATACCTGGGAGCTGCTCACAAGGATTCAACAAGGATTCACAAGGATTTCCCATGGCTGGAAACCTGAGCTGCAACACACCCGACCTGTCATCTGCCTGTGGCTCAAGGAGGGTGCCAGAATTGCCGGTACCACCTGATCCAAAAAGACCCTGAGGTCAGGAGCTGCATTTGCAAAGCCAAGTTGAGAGCAGGGGGAAGTCAATTTTTGAGACAGGAAAGAATCACAGAATCACATTGTAGGGATTGGAAGGGATCTCCAGAGCTCATCGAATCCAACCCCCCTGCCAAAGCAGGGTCCCTAGGACAGGTCGCACAGGATGGCATCTAGACAGGTCTTGAATATCTCCAGAGAAGGAGACTCCACACCTCCCTGGGCAGCCTGTCCCAGGGCTCTGTCACCCTCACTGTGAAAAAGTTCTTTTGCATATTGGTGCGGAACTTCCTGTGCTCCAACTGGAGGCCATTGCCCCTTGTCCTGTCCCCACTGACCATTGAGAAGAGGCTGACCATTTCCCACCGTCTCCCACACTGTCTCCCCTCTCAGTGTTTTCTCAAGGCTGAACAGTCCCAGCTCACCCAGCCTTTCCTTGCAAGGGAGATGCTCCAGGTCCTTAATCATATTTGGGCCCCTCCACTGGACTCTCTCCAGGAGATCCCTGTCTTTTTTGTACTGGAGAGCCCAGAACTGGACACAACACTCCAGATGACGCCTGACTAGGGCAGAGGATCACTTCCTTTTACCTGTTGGCCACACTCCTTTTAATGCACCCCAGGATCCCCTTGACCTTCTTGGTCCCTGGGGCTAAGGCATAAATAAATCCCTTGGGGTTGGCTTCCAACGGTCTGTACCTTTAGGGCTGGACAGGTGAGTTCTCATACACTAAATATGTTTTTCAACTGGCTTTTCAATACATAAAACCAGGATAACTGTGATCTATACAGAAAGATCCAGATTCTGCTTAATATCAAAAACAACCTTTGATATTGCACCAAGCTACACAGGACACCGTGTGACATTTAGGTATCTAAATGCAACCCCAAGAAGCCCACCAGTGAGTTAGGCAGGAACACTGCTGAAATCACTGGTGCTGACAGGACTATGTCTGAAAACATTAGCGTGTTCAAACTCAGAAGCTTGCTTGAGACCTTTCTGGAAGACAAAAACAAACCTCAATGACATGGAAATAGATCTGGTGGGCTCACAGTGCTAAATAAATAACAGCAGAACCAGGGAACTTTGAAGATGACAAGATTTTCTAGGTCATGTTGTCTTTTTCTCCCCCTTGGCCAATACAGAGTGTTTTGTAGAGTGTAGCCTTGAGACCTCCTTCCAAACCAGCCCTAAATGTTACAAGCAATGCAGTTTGACATCTGCTTAGCAGATACATTCAGGCATCGGCTTTGTAGGTGCTGAAGCTGTTAGAGTATAGCTGTTAATCTAAGCAAGTATGTTTTGAATATTTATTACCTTTTTAAGAGGAATGAGCTTGGGGAAAAAAAAAAAAGAATCTGGAAGCGGATTGTGCTGAAAACCCCTCCCTGGAAAGGGATGGATAATCACTTTCCTCTCTCCTAACAGCCCTGTCTTCCCTTCCCCCCGCCCTTCACATGCTCTCCCGGCTGGGGTGAGACAGCCCAGATGTGGAACAGGAGATGGACATGGACCTAGTGTCGTTTCAGTGCTTCCAGATAAAAGTCTGGGACACAAAATTCAGACTTTGCTGTCTAAAAGTCAGACTTTGCTGTCTAAAAGCCAGAGCAGAGGCAGAGCCAGGCCTGACACAGGAGATGGGGGAAGGAGAGTGCTGCCAATGGGTGGCCAAGCATAGTGCTGGGATTTCTGAAGAGTCAGGTTAATTTCTTCTTCCCATAGAGAGAACGAAGCTTCTTTCTTAGCTTCCTCCTGACTCTTCCAGCAAAGACATTACACAATCACAGGCAGCTGCAGTGAGGAGAATGTTAGGAAACACAGCCTTCACATAGCATCTGTCATCCCCTCTGGGTCAAGGGGTGGTCTCAAAGGATGGGTTAGCTGCCAGGAGACAGTTAACTCCGACAGAGGTACACTGGCCAGGGGCTTTCAGATCAAAAATCCCATTCTGGGGAAGCAAAGTAAGCTCAGGAGAGGTTTCTTGGCTTCCCCAGTAAGACTTGAAGGCAAAGCATTGCTTCACCAGGAGTGATCTGCAAAAATCCAGACTACTTCAGTCCTAGTACTGGACTCCTGCACTACACAGATGTTTATGCCTGAGCCAGAACCTTGCTTCTCACGGCCACTTTCAAAATACTCCAGCTTCAGGCAAATCCACTCTTAGGCTCCCTAGCTGAGCCCTGAGGAAAAGGGGATGGGACAGGAGGCAGTTTTGGGTGTGATGGGCTTGCTGTCATGCCACAGGGACCCTGAGCCCAGCCTTAGGTGCCAGAGGAACATCAGCACCAGCTCCAGTGGTGACCAGAGCAACCACCTTGCTGTACTGCTGACGTGCCCATAGCATGGTGCTGGAGTGAAGCACAATTAGGGGAAGGTTGACAGAAAGCAGGGAGAATGAAAACTACAGCAGCCTGAAAAGCTGCGCAGCAGCAGGCCAACAAGAGGTTATTCCCCTGATACATCTCCTCTTCCCCCTCCCAATCATGTCAGCAGCCTCTTTAGCTTCACAGGATTCATTAGTTAATGTTTGTGAAGCGCTGTATAGATGGAGAGAGCTATGTAAGTGCTAAGTATTATTATTATTACAGAGAGTCGCTGTTAAGGCAATGGATATGCTCTTAAGTGTCATTTCATATTTAATTAACATACAATAATTGTCTTCCTAAACCTGCAGGTAAATCTTTATTCCTGACACTTCCCTTAAAGAGACATCACAGCAGAGTTGCTGCTAATGGGTCTCCCCCCTTTTGGCCTGGCCTGGGGAGGAGTGGGATTAGCTAGGAGCAGGAGAGGCAGATACACAGGGGAAAGGAGGGCATCAGGGGCTTTTCATCCCATCTATCTATCCCACGCACACACGCCCGGGTCCCACAGTGATCCTGGGTTTCCATCACTCATCTGACCTGAAAGGTTTGCTTCGCCAGTCCCATGCCAGCTGGGAGAGTGGTGGCTGCTCAGCAGAGCTCCTGAGAACTGCCGTGGGACCTGGCAAAAGGGGTCTGCAACCTTTCCCTCGGGTTTCCCCGGGGCCAGGCCCTTGGCAGCAGCGTCGGAGCAGCACACGTGTCTTCTGAGTAACTAACCACAGCTCCAGCTCCACACCTTGCCCTTATCGGTAGGAGTAAAGGAGTAAAAAAAGGAGACAGAGAACCATGAAAGCACAGTGCTGGGAATTTCCCTGATGTTTTTCAGGGATATCTTTGCCAAGAAATGATATTCTCAGAGCTAGGCTACGTATCTTTTACCGACAGAGGGAAGCAAGGAGAAATCATCTGTGGGACCATCTGCTACTCTAGCAAACGGGAAGGGGAAGCCACCTCTCCCACCTCCCAGCGATGTCTGCACTTGCAAGAGAGACAGGGGAAGTAAAAAAAGCCGCAGTCCATCATTATCTCAGAAGTAACACGCCTATAAGAGGCACAGGAGGATGCCGACCCTTCCTGCCTCTCTTTTTCACCCGAACGCTTCTTTCCTCAAAGATTTGTTGACAAATCAGTGCCCTCTATGGGCATCTCTCTGAAAAGCCCACAGGAGAGGTTTCCTCAGGCTGCTGCTCCCGGGATGCTGCGGTGCCGGCACCGATCCCTGCACCTTTGTCTTTGCCACCCCCTTCCCAGCAGCAGGCGTGCACGGGATGCAGCATCTTCCCCTTACTCCCAAGCACACACATGCCCTTCCTGCCCCGCCCCCTTTCCACCAACCCTAATGTGATCATCTGAATGTTCCTCATCAGCGCTAAGTGCTCTGAAGGTCGCAGGTGATAAAGCTCCCCACGGCAAGGACCAGGCTCTGCTCCAGCCCGGCCTCTCCCCTCTCTTCCCACGGCCCCTGAGGCAGCCCAAGTGACGGGGCCCCAGGAGCCCACTCCTCACCTCCCCCTCCAACCTCCCCCTTTCTTCCTCTGCTCTCATTTATTTCAATTTGCTATGCTTTCCTCCCCGGCTTTCAGCATTAGCTGGAGGGAAGGGGGGTGGGGGGAGGGAGGGAAGGAGGAGGGAAGGGGGGAGGGATGCTTTCAACGAGGGAGAGCCGGGGAAACCCCTGTGCTGCAGGGCTGGGTGGTGGGTGAGGGTCTGCGGGGAAGTGGGGCTGCAAAAGGGAGGGGAGACCATGCAGTCTGGGCGGGAGCTGCAGGGGAGGGTGGATGTCAGCCGGCAGCTCTTGGTGAGATTTAAAAATGTAAACTCAGATGTAAGGTCAGACTGGGGGTCACGGGAAAATTGGCCAATTTTTTAGGCTGATTTCGGGTGTAACCTCTCGCGGTTCAGAACATAACGGAGGTCAGTGAATTGGCAAAGTGCTGTCAGGACCTCAGGATGCTCTCCCGGTATCTCGGACTACTACTGCTGACTGTTTAATTGCCAATTCAGGGGAATGAGGGCAATGTGTGCTCTGGGAGAGGTGGCCCTGAAGCACTGGAAGGTTTGGGGCACAGGCCAGGCTGCTGCGTGAAAGGGATATTTGTAAATCCCAATTTATCCTCAGTTCAGGCACCACATTCCTGAGATTCGCGGCCAGAGGAGGAGGATGGCTGTAACCAACCACTGCTCCATTCCTCTGCACCTCATGGGGTTTGCTTTTCTTCCTGAATTCCCAAATTCACTTGCCAGGAATACCTTTCATGAGGTCCAGACATCCAAGCAGACATGGGATCTGAATTCGTCAGTTGCCTCCAGCTTTCCTTCCTTTGACTGTGTCATCACCCAGTCATGCAGAAGCTTTTGTACCACTCATCGAGGCAGAGTCCAGACTGCCATATCCCAGTGCTTCCTAGAGCACCCCAACGCTCTGATCTTGCATAAATGCAACCTAAGGTACGAGACCTGCCCTTTAAGACCCTGTAATTCCCAGGCATGGCTTGTCATGTCATAGAATCACAGAATGGCATGGGTTGGAAGGGACCCCAAGGATCATAGAGCTCCAAGCCCCCTGCCACAGGCAGGGCCACCAACCTCAGGCCTGGATCTACACAAGGTTGCCCAGGGCCCCATCCAACCTGGCCTTGAACACTTCCAGGGACGGGGCATCCACTACTTCTCTGGGCAGCCTGTTCCAGCATCTCACCACTCTTTCTGTATAAATCTTCCCCCTAATATCTAATCTAAACCTTCCCTCCTTTAGCTTTAAACCATTCCCCCTTGTCCTGCCATTATCTGCCCTTTAAAAAAGTTGATTCCCTTCCTGTTTATAATCTCCCTTCAGGTACTGGAAGGCTGCAGTGAGGTCCCCTCATGATGTCCCTGGCACTCCCTTCCTTAAAGAATCGGACTAATGTTTGACATTGCTACTACCCAAAAATCTATTTCCATAACTCATTGTCCAGTATGTGCCCTCAGCAGATCCACGGGGAGACGGTTTGCACAGTCTGTCCTCTTTTATTCCCTAGGGAACCCTTCACAATGGTTGTAAGAAACTTCCCAGTTAAACTGCCTACTTGTGGATTATTTTTATCCTTTGTACTCTTTCAGGTGTATTCTAGAGGAGAAGCAGTGGAGATGTACTTGAGGAAGGACAGACCTAAAGAGGACACTTCAAGGTAGCATATAAAATCAAACCCCAAAACCATTAAAAGTCTCAACAAATGGGTGACAAATAGTGTGTATAGTTACTGCTGACATGATCTCCTACCTGGCATACTGAATTATAGCATGAATTTTTAATCTATTTTTGGGACAGAGATTGAACCAGCCTCTCTCTCTAGAAATACATCCCATGCTTTTCGGATATTGCTCTTAGTTGGTATTATCAATGGTCTCTTTTCCCCCAAGAGCTTTCTTCAGCAGTCATCACCCTGCATTGCAGGTTGCCCAATAGAAAATTGGAACAATGATAAAGAATAAGAGAAGAAAGAAAGCAAAAGCTCATGCTCACATCACAACAAATCTTAAGAGCAGATGGAAGATAATGTCACCAACGCTTCTAAAGGTAGATACAGAAATATAATTAAGGTGCCTGTATTTCAACACATTGTGCAGAAAGTGTACTGGCATCCAAAAATACTCAGAACAATCTAGCATTTTCAGGATGTAACAGTGTTTCTACCTGTTAAAGGGAAAGGCAAGAGAGAGAATCCAGTTGCTATGGAAATCAGGCCATCTCCATGGGAATTCAGAAAGTAGAGTATCCTCTTGGCCAGTAAATCAGACACTGAGCAGCCATTTCTTGACCATGGCATTGAACAAATCTGAGATGCTCACAGGACACATAATGTCCCCACCACTGCCTCAATGTCGACTAAATTCATGAAGAACTGTGTGCTTGCTGGAGTTAGGAACTTGTTTTGCGCGGCGTTTCTGTGCGGGTGTCTGTTTTCACTTCTGTTATTGGGATATAGCTTTACGTGGGTGGCAAAGAAAAAAAGAGATTCTTGGATTAGCAGCTCAGTAAATGGTTTTGCTTTCATATTTTTTTGCTGTGGAATGAAAAAGGGTCAGGTAGGTATGCAGAGAGTAAAACTGATAAAGGCAACATTAAACACCACCAGTAAGAACAGCTGACAGTGTTGTGTGAATCCATGTCTTGTTCGAGACCCCTCTCTCTGAATTAATAGATTGACTAAAGAACATTTGCAATTTAGCTGGGGGATCCCTCCCCTTTGCCACAGACAGATGCCACTGGCGCTGCTACTCCTGGGCACTGGTGAATGCTCGGAAGTTGTGGCCCCGCAGAGGACCCCATGCACAGGTTTCCCTGAAGACCACCAGTCCTCTCTGGTGGTTTTGTTCTGGTGTTGCTGTATGGAGGAGGTCAAGAAGCTCTGAGTGGAGGAGTGACATGGGATGCTTTGCTGTAGAGCTCTTCTGTTTTGCCATTATATTTAATTGCTGGTGGGCATTTGGTCCCTAGAGCCCAGGAGACTGGATATTGCTCTGCTGAAGCTGAAGGGAGCTTTGACACCAGCGCTGGCATTCAAACAATTGGTTGATGGGAAGCGGGTGATGGATTTATAGTGCTGAAATCCTAGCTTTGACTGCTATGCAAGCACCATATATCCTACCTGTAAGTCCCACATAAGCCAAGAAGATTAAAAAAACACTTTGTAGAAAAAAGCCCCAGTTGGGTATGCCTTTGTTCAAGAGGGTGACTGCATTATAGTACGAATGCATACATGTCATTCAGCACTAGTGAAGTTAATGGGACTTCATTTGAATGCATCTCAGAAGATAAGTAGGGCTCAGAGACAAAAACGTCTACGTGGGATACATGCATTGGAGAACACTGCCTGTTCTGTGGCTGTTCTGTGCCTGTTCTGTGGCTACGTTCGCATCCACTACTTCAATCCCCAGTACTTTGAGTTTGAATTTGAAGCTCCGATGGAGAGCTGTTTGGTATAGCTTCATCTTCTGACTCATTTAGACTTAGAGAGCTCAGGCTAAGTTGCCCAACTTAATTTGCAATCATTTAAAGTAAGGGTTAAGTGAGGGTCACAGGCTACTCTCATTTAGAGGGAAACCTCTGCAGCACTCCTGTGCTTTGACCTTTTCAGTGTTTTCCGATTCCGCTGACCAGCTGCGCTCTTTGTAGCGCTGTTAACCTGTGAGCAGCGTGTGGAGTGGTCATCTCCCACAGTAATGCAGAACATTCAGAAAGGTTAAAGTAGTTGAGAATATTCCTGGCAAGAACAGGTACTGAATCCCTAGTAAGGGATGATTTTTTTTCCTTCGTGTGTGTGTGCACGTGTGTGGTAGGAACTTCCTGCTCTGCAAGGTTTGCATTAGAAGTAAATTGAAGAGAATGCAAAACAGGACTGTACACAGATGCAACCAGGTCACCTAAGTTCAGGCAGCACCAGCTGTAGGTTATCTCAGTGAAGAGAGTGGTTTAATACAAACAGGGATCCATGCTGCCTTATGAACTCCAAAAAAAGCCCCTACAAATCACTCCAGCTGCAATGAGAAGTGAGGGACTTGTGTCTTTTCCAAACTTCATATGCACAACCCTGGGAAATGTGAGGTTTCGACACAACCAGACTTGACAGCAGTGAGCACTCAGTGTGCAGTGGATGGGATATGCTCTTACTTCAGCAGTGCTCAAAAAGTAACATTCTTGTAATCCTTGCCCCATCTTTTTATGCCCTAATTTTCCCCCCACGTTTATGACCCAGTTCTGCAACTCTCCCTTCTGCCTTTCATGAGGAGAAATGGGAAAACTGTAAAACTAGACTGCCCTGCTGAGTCAAGTCTCCCATCTCCCTAGTATTGTGTCTTCCATGGTGGTGGTTAGTCACAGATGCCTCGATCATAAGCTAGTTCTCCGACACCCAGCTTTTCAGTTTTTCCCTTATGCCACAAATACCTGGAGAAGGAAATAGTTTATTCTGAGAAATGAGGGGTTTATTTCATTATGATACACTCTAAATATACAGAAAGGGTCAAAAGTCTCAGCTTTTGCCCTAGGACTTCTGACTGCCGCAGGCTAAGCCTCTGACTCTGAGATCTGTATAAGAGAGCAGTGGGAAATCACTCATCATTAAAAATTCAAGTTGTCCAATACATTGGTCAAGGGCTGACAAGAGAGTTTCCAGTCTGTAGCTCTGAGAAAAAAAGGTAAAAAAAAAAGCAAAAGGCAAAAAAAAAGCAGAGTGGGAGACCGAGCCCCCTCCTCCTCCTGAGCATCCCTGGGCCTCTCCAGCTTTCCCCATCCCACTGCATCCAGGAAGAAGCACAGAGTGCCATTTGCCTTTCCAGACCACCTTTCAGCATGGCAGGGAAAGGGCTGGTGTTACACGTTCTGATAGCGATAGTACATGATATGCAGTCAGCAGTTTGTTGCAATCAGAGCTTCTGCTGAGCACGTATAAAGCCTGCCCCTTCCCTGTTAATTGAATGTAAGCCCTTTGGTACTTTTTTCTCTTTGATCTCGCTTCGAATGAGACGTAAGGCTATTAAGGCAGAGGAACCGGGCGAGTACAATGCTAGCAGTAATCTGTGTCAGGATGAAGGGATGTTACGCAAGAGACTAGGAATGAGATGGAGCATGATTTCCAGCCTCCCACCCCCCCTTTTCTGATCTAATCCCAAAGGGGGCTTTTTAATATTCACCGGATAGCAACTACAAAGCAGGAAAACTGATGGACAAAAGGGGGAGGAAAATAATACAACAAACACATGGAAAAAGCTCTTTTGTGCCAAAAACAACCCCTGCATCTCTATGGCAAAGACTACCTGCTTACCAGGGGATAGAAATTACTCTTTGAAGTAAACGCATGCTACGGCGTTCAGCATGCAGCGTTACTGCAGGATTTAAACACTACAAAGCAGTGCTACAGAGAATCACTGATCACATTCAAACCAAAACAAGGGAAAAAAATGCAAAATAAAAAGATTAGCAGATAATTACTTCCAGTCTCTGTATACCTGGAGCAATTACTGCTTGGACTGGGAATGACTTAGGGGTGAAATAGGTCTGCAATAGAAACTGAAGACACAGTGTTAATAGTTAAAACGCCAGTGAAAAGAAATATCTAGCCCTCCAACCTGGCTCTGTGTTTTCTTCCATGAGTACCAAAGCAAGCACTTACATAACATGCTACATATTTCAAAGCAAGTTATAAAATTAGCTAGTAAGTGCACGTAACACCTCTTTGAAGAGCAGGAGGTGGATGTACTGCACCTTTCAGACAGTGTCAGGAATACTGTAACATCCCATTTTTCAGAATTATGAAGCTAAAGGATCTGATTTTAGGACCGATGAAAATGTTTATTTTCCATCCCAGAGGACACTGAAGCTCATTACTACTTCATCATTGAACTTCATTGGGATTTTTTTTAAAATGTGTTCCTAGAAACATGGAAATATAAAACCCAAAGAAGGGCAAAAATCCCTCTGAAAATCTTCAGTCTGATTTTGTCTGGTTAAAAATTAAACAAGAGAAAAGTTACATGAAACAGTTAAAACCCCCAAGCAAACCTTAAAATAACAAAAGGGCATCTCTAGTCAGGTCTGGTCAGAGCAGGAGATGCACAGAACAAGAGCAGCAGTTCCTATGTGCTGCAGAATCTTATGCCGAATAAAAACCCAACCGTATATTTTAGCACCTGCCATCATCCATCTGATGGTCCCCTTGCTTGGTGCCTTGGAGCTTTCCACTCTGATTTGGTATGAGCAGGCTGACTGGTCTCTGGTCACACTACAGCTGTTTCCATGTTCAGCAGCTGCTGCACCAGCCCAGGTCTCCACTGGCAATTTTTAAGCAGGAAATGTATTCCTGCAGCTCCTTTGGCAGGAACGGGCTTTGCCAAGGGGCAACAAACCCTCATCCCTCTCTAGCCCCTCTCCTTTTGCAGCTCTTCGGTGCCATGCCTCTTGCCCTGGCTACCTCTGGAGAGGCTGAGTCCCCAGGCAGCACACCTGAGAGATGTCTTATTACTGCCTAAAAACCATTGCAAAATCTCTTCACCTAAGCCAGGACCAACGACTGAGCTCACCCTGTCAGTGTGGTTGGTTTCATGGGGCATTCCTGCCAGCACAGCCATCTCCTCCTTGCTGATACGTGGCAAGACCTATCTACATGCTGCAGGTCCTTTCGGGGATGGAGCTTCCCGATGGGTGGTTCAATTGTCTGTTTTCAAAATATAATCACGTGTATATTAAAAATAGCATCACGCTGACTCGCTCCCCATGAAAACAAGTTCCAGTGCTAGGAAACTAAACATAATTTTAAACGTTATCATCCGACTAATCATGTTTTACCTCTGTTGGTATTCCAATTCAGTCCATATAATTTTTCTGGTATGAACCTGGGTCAGTTTTGCATATGTCCAATCTATTTTATATATACATGTTCACTCTATTTGCACACTCAGATGGGAGACATATGCCTCTTCTCATTTGGGCAGGCCATAGTGTTATTAAAATGGAAATGTGCAGGCTTTGGGATCCAACTGCAACATATGTTTAAAAATGAAAGATAATTCTTTACTTGTAACTAGCAGAAGAACTCAGAGCTTTTGACTCCATGTATAATTACCATGAGACCTTAACAGCTTAATTCACTAGGTAATTACATGGTTATTTTTTGTTCTATAAAAGGTAAAGAGGTAACATTTAATTTTCAGGGTGCTGCATAATCCTGTAATTACTTGGTAATTTCCGTGTCGTCACACAATAAAAGCAGGGGCCTTTCCATGGCCCAGATATGACATGATGAAAAGTCGTTCAGCTTTGTCAGGAGAATCGGGGATTTCTTTTGCCTCCTTCAGATATGAAGTCAAGAGAATGAGAAGTTGAGGGAATGAAGGACATGGGCCTTTAGTGCAATGGCAGCCGTTTGCAAACAAGAAACCTCCCTCCTGGGTATATGCCATCTCTTGCCCTCCAGCTTTTTGGAGATCTGGCATAGCTTGGGTTCAGGCCCTCATTGCCTCTCTTTTCTTGCTTCATGATGTTGCAGCCCATATATCAGAGCTAACGCCTAGGAGGAAAGCCTGTGATACAGGCTTTGTTTCTATTACTGGATGATTATTGTTTCTATTGCCCAATAGCTAGTTTGGTTGTGAGGATAATTTCTCAGGTCTCCTCCTAATGGAGCAGTAGTGATTACAAGACAGATAGCAATTTCTGCCAGAAATGAACCCAGAGCTCTCGTTAAGAACTCTTTGGCTGGGCTGTCCTTCTTCCACTGCTCCGAGTTGCCTGACCTGGAAGCAACTGCATTGCTAAACGCTAGGGAGATGCTTCCCACCATGCAATGCTGTGCGTGCCCTCCCTGCTCCTGCCATGCTGGTCCCTTGTTCTGCTCCAGCACCGCAGTCAGGACTTCTCTCTGTGCATCTAGAACATGTTATACTGTCCTTTCCACTTCATCTACAGATTTAACTGCTGTGTGTCTTGTCAAACAGGGCTTTGGCAAATATACATATCCTATTTACCCAGAAAAGATCAGCTGGAGAGTCTGGTTACATCCGCATCACTCAGCCCTGGAAATTATGATGTGTTCAAAAAGGCTCTTTAAATGACAGGATCTAGCCCTTGAGCAGTACCGGGCACCCGCAGTCTCCATCACCTTCAAAGGGCTTTGGGGACACCCCCCACGCTCCTGTTCAGGCCTGCGGTGTGACATTTGCTCTCAGGCAGAGAGGCAGCGTGAGAAAGTTTCTCTCCCTGAAGTCCCATGGGAGGATTCATCCTGGGCTGAGCCCACGGCGAGGAGAGCAGCACACATTTATATAAATAAAAGCAGCACCTGCAGTTACTAACAATAAAATAAAGAGCCTATTAATCTTCATGTTTCAGGGTATCAGTGGCTAGTGCCAGGAAATAATCTCCCACAGCCTGGGACAGCAATGCACAATTGCCTAGCTACAGTCACGGGGATCTCTTCCTTTCCTCGGACTGTCCCTTTTCCTCTTGGACTGGTGTCACTTTTCTTTATTTATTTTCCCTGGGTATCCTCTAAGCTGCAGTGACATCTCCCTTGCTGAGAGCGGGTATGACAGAGCAGTAAACAGGATTTCCGAGGTGCAGCACTCACAGTGTACACCACAGCCCTGATTAAAAATTATCCTTATCCTGCCCGTATTCTGTAGGCATCTACTGCTCCCGCTCTTGACACAATAACCCATAAAAAATGCAGTCTAATGCATTAATAATCCGTGAGTAAAGGTCCCGAAGTGCCCATTGACATTACAGCCATTAAGGTGCAGCGTGTCAATAACAATACATAGCACGAGAGCAGACACTTTGCCAGCATGTGCAGGCACACATACCCTCTGCTGTTTAATCCTACGCAGTGTATTTCCAAGTCGCATCAGCTCCTCTCTGATCTTGAGGGACTAACATGACAAAAATCCCTTACGACTGCTACCGCGTGCGTTTAACAAGGAAGAAAGAGCTGTTTCAGCCTGGGAAGGATGGAGCGATTCTGAGCCCGCTGCCTCTCGTGTGTATGATAATTTATTGGGCTGACACAGGCTGACCACAACAGCGTCCTCACACTGTTAATTCCGATGGCATTTTCTGTTAACACGAACAGAACGGTGCCCTCCTCTGGGATGCCAGCGCTCCACAGATTTAGGCATCTTCCTCTGAGATGGAGATATTCCATGTAGGCCTATAAAAAGGAAAATTAATTGTGTCTACACGCCCACACACTTTCTTAAAATACCACTAATATTTTACATTTCTCCAGTGGCTTTTATCCCTAGAAGTTTTGGAAGCACTTTGAAACCTTAAGACTACAGACATCACCCCCACTCCCTCAGCAGAGAGCCCTCTCTGCAGTGGAAGGCGGCAGCTGCTTGGCAGCATCTCAGCCACCAGCAGGTCAGGGCAGGACATGGAGACGAGTCTGTTCATCTCTTAAGGAACAGCTGATGAGCAGAAGGCAATTTAAAAGAAGTGATATAAAGGATCAACTCCTACCAGATTATAAGGCCATTTAAAAAGAAGAGTCAGTTTGGAAAGGAGCAGCCTTCTCTAGCATTTTTCCAGACTTTGCAGTGGGACTTCATCCCGGCGTGCACAGTCACTGCAGGGTAGCTGGGTTAGCTGTGCTGTGTGCCAGGAGGTCAGCAGAATGCACCAGCCCCCTGGGTCACTGGGGCATCAGGATGCAAAAATTCAGAATTCAGAGCGTTGTTACTACTCATCTTGCTTTTTCTTCCCTTCTACATTAGCTTTGCTCGAAACCCTGGGCTCACCAATCCTCCATGTGGGGCTTATAGATATTGGACCATTTATAGCTGTAAGACAGTTACAGGATTTCTCATCCTCCTCCTCCTTCCTCCTTGGAGGTGGGTAAGTAGATCCTTAAGCACTCCTACATGCTTGTTGGCTACGGTGTCTAGCATTCAGTGGTGCAATGATGAATGCTGTTCGCCCACACCAGAAACCCACACCTTGGGACATCCCTAAACTTCCCATTTTGGACCTCCTGAAGGTGTACAGAATGGCCCATGGCTCTGAATCTGGAGCCAGGATGTTCAGTGTGGCTGCTCTCCCATTAATGTGATGGACTGTGGAAGTGGAAAGTGATGTGAGCAGTAACAACGGGTTGTCAGTGACATGCAGGCACCAGCTAATTTAAGAGAGTGCTGTGCACACACCCATCAGGGCTCCTTTGCTGTACACAGACTTTAAGCAAAACGTAGATGCTGCCTGTGAAAGGCAACGGGCAATGTCGCCCTCCTGAATGTGACATGAGCTGACTGGGGAAACAAATAACAACTTGAAAACTCTTTCCTAAAACTTGCATAAAGCCTTGCAGGCTGCCCAGTTAGGAATGAACAAGCACTGCTCCTCCTTGAGGAGGGGAGCAGCTGTGGCCAGAGGTCAGGAGGAATGAGGAACAGCCTGAATCAGATCAGGGAGGAAATTGGGAAACTGGTAAGTGGGCTTCAGAGTTGGATAAAAGGGAATATGCCTATCACATACAGTCTAAAAATAGCTTTTACAGGGTAATAGATCTTCCCAAAGGGAATCTCCCTCAGGAAAAGAGATGAGTATCTCAGACAGTGAACTAGAGGCACCAGTGTCACTTGTATATGGCTTATCTCAAACCTCAGTGATTCCCTCTGGGATGCAGAGGCCCCGTGGAGATGCCATTTGCTCCTTATTGGGCCAGAAACTGCCAAGACAAGACAGCTCCAGCTGCAGAGTCTGGTTGCTGCTCCATTACTGTACCCATCACCACAAAAACAGGGATGGTGCAGAAAGAATCTCTTTTTTTCCCCTCTGAGAAGGCCTATGCAAACTGGGCTGACGGGCCACAGCAAGCGCAGAAGTGCTTTGGGTCTTGCTGGTTGTCTAACCCTAGCCCAGCACTGGAGCAAAGGGAAAAAACTGAGCTGGCTTTCTGCAAGGGCCAGAGCACATTACAGCTCTCTGCTGTGCCCTGAAGTTGCAAGGAAGGAGAAGCACATCATGTTGCTGACCCACAGAAGAAGACAGCGACAGTGAAAGAGAGATCTGTTTGGCTGCCCCATGACACTGAATTTAAAAAAGAAAGATTGCTCAGTCCAACCAAGCGAGAAATCTTCTGCATTTTCCCTGAGTATTTTTTCATGACTTGGTTAACCCTCTGATTAACCCTAGGCCAGGCATCAGAAGCTCTGCTCACCAGAGAAGGAGAAATGTGGGATATTGCTTATTTCATTCTCAGAGAGAGAAAAGGCCAAGCTACAGACATGCTGACATGACCAGCCCAGGTTTAGATTTTAAGGGAATGATGGCGCAATGCAGAAAGCCTGAACCAAACTTCCAGAAGTTGCAGGAAGGTTAGAGAAAAGCAAGCAAAAAGCTTAGCAGGAAGCTTCCTAGTTTCATCCACACAGGCTGCCAGAAAGAGAAGAGGAGAAAGAAGGAAGGCAAGGGTTTGAAGCAGAGGTGGTTCGCTGTGTTGGGAGCAGGAGATATCAGGCGCAATGTACAGCAGCATCTGGCCTACATCCTGCTCTGTCATGTAGCCAATGGTATTTTAAGCAGGTTGATACAGATGTAATCGAGATCAGGATCTGGCAATGCATGTATTTGCTATATGGAAGGGAGTCAAACTCTTGTTCTGCTCATCAGGGGAATCTCTGACTCCCACGAGTGGAGCATCCTCCAAGAAGTATTGCTGCTTTGAACTTTATGGGTCACTGCCCACCACTTCTGAATTTAGTGAGGTTTGAAAAAAACAGGGATATTGAAAGTACTCTGAGCCTGAAAAACAAGCTGAAGGCTTGTGATTCACTCTGCAGAACTGGAAGCAGAGGTTTTGACCGGGTCAGCCTCTGGCATGAGATCTGCAAAAGAGAGCCAAGACAGAGAATGGGAAACTGGTCATGCTGTGTGGAAGGAAACACACATTGGAAGCGATAGACAGTATATTTTCTTTTGAAGAGTGTTTCCAGGCCAGTAATCTAAGGCACAAGTAGTAATGCAATCCAGAGCAATGCTAAACAGGTGTTCCAGGACTGCTGTGTCCTCTCTGACAAGCAAGTTCACTGCGATGCTTGCTGGAGCTGACCGAAGAGAGTTGCCTTCTCTCTGCAAGGTTTCTTGTTTCGATTCTTAACACAGCTGCCAATGTCAGCATGATGCTTGCTCTGAGGTGACACCAGAGGGCAAATCACTCAGGCCTTCTTGTGTTACGCATGGGGGACTTTCAAGGGGATGTTGGTCAAAATTCTACAGAGCTGTGAATTTATTTTTTTTTCAAATCGTGGTGAAATCTATGTTTGACTCACCCCTCCCACCCCAATTCTGTGCACAAACCTCATCTGAACTTTGAGTTAATTACCCAGACACAGCTGGTCTGGCTTGCAGTGCCACTGCGGATACTTCAAATGGCAGTAATTTCTATAGGAAAAAGGAGATGCTGAATTCTGCTGAACACAGACCATTTTTGCCAGCTTGCCTGATCCCAACATCACCATCTATAAGAAGCTCTTGCTAGAAGAGTTTGGCACATCCATGCTCAGCCAGTTGCAATACCAAAGGACCTTGGATGGCCTGTGGCTGTTGAAATACTGCCTGAGGACATGTCCTCTCTGCTCCCAAGTCTACAGCTGGTTTGATAGCAGAGAGGATGCAACTGGCTTCATCTACACGCAATTCTTAGCATACAAGGAGCACTGCTGTGGTTTGCTCCATATACTTCAAAGCCTAGTAAATGTTTCTCCTTCACCTGTTTTCTGGGAAGACCAGAGCAATCTAAGCATAGATGCATCCCAGCTCTCTTAGGAAGCACAGCAGGTGTGCTTTGGTCTGAGGTCTGAATGTCTGTTTACATGCAGTTCAAGCTACATGCTCTCCTCAGTGTCCACATTGCAGATGGCAAATGTTACATGGGAGCCCTAGCATCAGAAAGGCACTGAGAAACATTAGAGGCAGCGAAAGACTTTTAGATACTTTAATAACCTTCATGGTCATAAGTAGCCATAATGATGTTCTTTGATATGAGACCTTGATAGGATTACAGTAATTCAGTTTTGGAAGTGATTTGTACGTCAAAATCCTCCAATTCTAGTCTAGCAGCTATTGTTACTGGGCCAAAGCTAAGATGAGGTAGGAACAACAAAATGGGATACTGCATCCTTTAGCCCTGAGCTATCTTCCTTAGAGCCATCTTTTTACAGAGGGGTAAAGAAAAAGGGAGGTAGCAGCATGGTCAGACCTGAATAACCTGGCTTTCCCCACAGCCTTTAGACCCTTCCTCATGTTTTATTGTCATGTCAATTTTGCTGATTAATTACAAATTCTGCAATCAAGGCCTCTTGCATTTATGTCTGTTGCAATAACAGAGGTTACTGGCCATTCTCCCAGGGGACCCTGACTTCTGACCACCCATCTGTATCTCTGACAGCTTTTTCCCTTCATCCAAAGTGACTCATTGCAATCTCTCATCTCTGCAAATCCAGATAAAGAAGCATCTCTCCCATCTCTCACTGGTGTAACACTTCAAGGCAGGGAGAAAGCACAGCAAGAGGATGCTGAGGCATGAGCATACCAAATGGGATTTCCCAAACTGAAGGTCCACTGGCAGGGAGCCTTTCATTTGAAAAACGTCCCCCATCCCTAGGGATGCTATTCACAAGGATGGAAATACCAGCTCGATGGCTAACTTCCTTGCTAGGAGCTGGCAGACTGCTCAGTACAACTGTTTGCTGTTCTTTCTGCACGGCACACGACTGGTCACGAGGAAATCTGCTTCCTCTGTGGCTGCCTGACAGGCCTTTTAAAGCAGCAAAGTAAACCCAACAATCAGATGGCCAACAAAGCAGGAAAGAAAACACTTTCCAGAATGAATTGAAGAAATTCCATAGATTTTTTTGTGAATGCCAAAGGACCCCTTGAAGTTCAGCAGATCTGACTGGAGTGGTTTGATGGCATTTCTGCCACCGTGCTGACCCACAGCTCCAGGTCAGAGGAAAGCTAAGTGGTGTATAAGACACGTGCTCCCTCCCTGCCCTGCAATGCAGCATGGGACCATGGCATGTGCAGCAGAAAACTTCCTCTGCCGGCATTCTGTCCCAAATTCCCACCTATCTGTGCCATTGGATGGAAAACTTTCCTCCCAGTGGCTTTGGTGATGGAGAGATGCATCGTAGAAACCTCTCCAATTAGTGTCAATCAATCATTTCCATGAGCTGTTGATGCTTTGTATCAGCAGACATGCTCCCGCAGCCACTGACAGGTCTGGCTATAGCTCAGGGTGTGTAAAACCAGAGAGTTTTGGTTTAGATGGTGTGGCTGGAGACACGAGCTCCATGGGTTTACTGAAAAACAGGGCCAGGGGTTGCTTGCGTGCAGGGTGACTTTGGAAAAAGATATTGAAATGTTTAGAAGCATGTGGAAAAGCAAAGGCAGGAGGCTGGCATCCTGAGGTGGAGAGGGTCGATGATGCAAAAATCAGAAGCTACAGCTGGTAATAGGTGCAGTGGTAGCTCCCTGGCTTGCAGTGCTGTGGGGATAGAGATTCAAGCAAACAGAATCATACTAATAGGTAAGGAATTTTATAGGCAACAGTCTGATTGGACCTGAGCAGGGATTTTTTTCATGAAGATCTGGAAATCAAAACAAAACTGAACAGCTTTTTCATGACCCATCCAGTGCCCAGCTGTGACACACGGCTCTGCAGAAACCAAGTTTTGAGCTGTTTCACCAGCCTCTCTGAATTAATGTGGACTGACAAAGGTCAGTGGCACAAAAAACAGATGGCTTCACACAGCCTGGGAGAGGAGGTGACCTTAAACCTGAGCAGGACTTAATCCTCCGTCCGACAGTGGAAGAAATGCATTCATTATAACAGTGGTAGGGATCTGGGTGGCTTAAACAAGCGCTCTCTGATTCGAAGGATGATCAGATCCAGAGACCAGGTTTGGCCGTCTCCAGGAAACTGGGATTTGGCCCTGCGCTTCCCTGGGATTTTGCTGGGTTTACAGCCCAGGCTTTTGTAGTGCTCTAGCCTGCAAAGGGGCTGGTAAATAGATAAAATTACATGGCAACCTGAGCTCTCAGCATACACCCATCAGATTAGTTAACACTCACTTAAAATTTGCCAGCCCCCAAGCAAATAACATGATACTCTGCTGAATCTGCAGAGTCTTGAGCACAGCAAAGTCAGAGCCCTGGTCTAAGGCCAGTTCATAACAATGAGGTTTGAGCTCGACAGGCGGAGAGGGGCTTCATTTTGACAGGCAGGCTCTGGCAGAGCTTGCCATGACAGGCTACCAACCCAGCTGTCTCTCTGCCCCTCTGCCTGGGATAAGCACTTGCTGCCACTCTGTTAATTTCTGCTGTCAATGTGGAGGCTGATGGTAAATCACTGTCCAGGGAATGGAGAGGATCACAGAGTAGGCAGAAACACCTTTGACCAAATCTCTGCCTCAGGGCTCGCATTCTCTGGCAGAGGAATGTTGGGCACCTTGGATTGCTGCAGCAGGCTTGAAGAGCACACCTAGGAGTCAGAGCTCAACTCATGCTCCTATATTCTCCAGCACAAACCTCTAGCTCTCTGAGCAATGTACCCTATTAGAGTGAATCCCTTCAGTCTGTGCACTTTGCTTTATTGAAAGAAGATGGGAAAAGGAAAGGACTAACTACCAACCCTCCCTCCTGCACAACACTGCAATAGCAGACACATTCCCCTTGCTATGAGACCACCCATCCTGCACCTGCACGGGTATTTTGCAAGCTGGGACCTCCAGCCCTGCTGCTGTGCCAGGTGCCTTTGCAAGCAGAGTGGACTCTCCCAGCTCACCTCCCTCCTCTAGCCACCTCACAGCAGTGGGACTGCAAGTCTACAGGACTAGATGATTAAATCAAAGTACAAACTGAGGTGGTGAGTGTGCTTCCATGTCCCTATTAATATGTATTAGCATCACCCAAGGGGGCTGGAAGGCTTTGAGGAGGAATCCTGATGGGGAAGGAAGATTGTGTCTTATTTGCTAAGGGTGGAACTGAACAGATATGGTCAGTCAATGCAAAGAGCTTAATTTCGAACAATCATCATCATCACTACCAACTCCAAACATCAGGGTTTTCTTAGATGAAAGATGATACAGCTCGTTTGGTGTCAATAAATCCAGCTCCTGAGTGAAAAAAAAGCCCTTAAATATTTCAGCACTTTGGGACTGACTCATGCTGAGCTTGAAATCCGGAGGTTTGCAACAATAACTCCAGCTATGCTTGAGTTTAATGAACAAGTACACAGATGGGATCCTCAGGAGCTAAATTGGCATCTGCAGCCACCAGGCTGGATTTGCAACATTGCCCCAAACTTTCGTCTTGCCACTACAAAGCAGAAAGTACTCTCACCTGCCTCTCCTGAAGACATGAACTTCAGAGTCACCGAGGCTTCAGGGCCTCAGACCTTTTATTTAGGTGCTCACTGGTCCAGGGGATGAGAGCAGGATCCTGTAAGTACATAAACAGCACCAAAACAACATCCTCTGCACTGCTGCTAACTTCTCCTGGGGGAGGATTGTATTGCATGCCCTAGACTTCTGCATCAAAGTGTGCTGAATAGAGTGGAAAGTGATCGCATACTATGAAGATAAGGCTTAAGATCCTGCAGAGAAATGATGAGAAAAGAGATTCTCTAGGTCCACAGGAGGGAAGGACATGAAGCCCACCACAAACCCTGTCATTCTGGGAGGCAAACAGGGAGCAAGCCAGAATGGTCTTTGTCCAGGATGCTGTGGCCAGATCTAAGGAGACCACACAAAGGAGGGATCTCAAATATGAGAGTAAGGCCTTCTTAGTAGTGACAGATCATTGTGTGAACTGGATCCTGCCTGGGTGGTTATCAACAGAACAATCACTCAGCTAGTTCCCTCAGAGGACAGCACACCCCAAAGGAGACGGGATGCCTGTCTCCAATAGACATTTCCCATGTGTAGGGAAATATGAAGGAAGTGTCCTCTTCCATAAACTTGGAAACTTTCTCCACCATAAGATTGACAAGCCCAAGAGGATGTCCAGCCCTTCCTTAATGGCATCCTGTTGTTCTGGTGGCTACACAGAGCAGAGAATGATGGCATGAGAGAAGTTTCTTTAGTATCTATTTGCTCCATGATTTTACAAGCTGACTTCTCAGATGCAGAAGGGGAAAGAAATAGGGATAAGGCTCCAGAAAATTCAAAGCAGACATAGTTCAGCTGGAACACACTGTCCCAAGGACTGTTTGGAGCTGTTGTCACTGACCAGGCTTGTGGTAACAAATTTTGTACTCATATCTGAGGAATCAGATAGTCCTCTCAGTGGTATTAAATTAATCTTTGACTTCATTCAAGCAAAAACTCCTCTCACTAAAGCTAAACTTTCCTTCCCCCAGTCAGAATATTTTGGCTGGGAGAGAGACAGAGGCAGAGAGAAGGTCAGTTATTTTGGACCAGACTGGAAAGGAGTCAGTACATGTCTGGATGGGGCTGGTACCTCACATGGTACTGGGATGAAATGAGATAAAGAAGCAGTAGCATGAACAATCATAGGGTTGGTAAAACTGCATGTTTTCCCTGCGTTTCCTCTCATTTATCACCTTCCTCCTTGAAAGATGGGGAGAGAATAAAAGATATAGAAGAAGCAGGGGGAAAAAGTAGGCCCTTGCAGCAAGAATACAAAAAAAAAGGGCGGGGGGGGGGAGAGAAAGAGAGAGCTTGTTGGAGAGCATCTCTTTCCTTTGGGCACTGAAGTGTTCCGACATCAAACCTTCTGTCCTCATTAAGAAGCCCTGTGTCTACCGTTGTGACATCTTTATTCACACACCCCAAGACTTCAAAGCCTTCAGGAGATTTCCTTGGTGGATTTAACATAAAAATATCAGGAGATGAAACAGAGCAAAAGGCAGCCTGGTGCATTCTTGTTTTAATTAGACCTCGGGTGGAGGAAGGGGGGTGAGGAAGGAACAGAACCACCGAGGCGCACATTAAGGTGTGAATACAAACACAAACACCCACCCGCACATGCACACACAATCTCAATCACCAAGACTCAACTTTGTCTTTCTTCCTTTCCTTCCTTCACAAGCTTTTGGAATAGCAAACAGACCCTGACTCTGAGAGTAATGGTTTTTTTCCAGCCTTTAAGACAGACCCACATTCATCTCAGTAATAAGAAAGTGCTGCAGGTGAAATACATGTTTCTGTTGCCTAAACAAAAAGCTTGAAGTGTAACTAATAAGAGGCAAAATTAAGAAAGAGAACAGAAAAAAGGCATGGAGGGGAGAGGAGAGACAAGCTAGGCATTCATTAGTAATGAAACAGGGATCTAGGAAGAACTGTTCCTCTTCTGCTTGTGATTTGTCCTACGTGTGTGTGTTAAACAAACTCTTTTTCAGTGAATTTCCAAGCCACTTGTTTGACTTATAAGTCATTGATGACACTTGAAATTTTCAGCGGGCTTCACTTGGGTTCAGGATGTAAGCAACGCAGCAGGTTTCTTCTCCCCTAAGGGATGACAATAACTCTTCATGGTCTGATCTGGTCACTAGTGAAACTGTTTGCATTTTCAAAATTAAAAACTTGAGGGGTTGGGGGAAATATTCTCTACACTTTCATGAAATTTGTCTTTTCTGGTTACTGCCCCTCCTAGTAAAATTCATTCATTTGAATGTTCATGGGAAGCACAAACCACAAAGAATTGCTCTGGAATTAATTTGGAAGTGTTTTAAATGAATATTTATGAGCCTCTCTTCTCAGTATCTAGCCAGGTCTAGGACCAAGACAGTTCCTTCTTGCGGAGAGCAAATATCAAATAATAATTAAAATCATAACTAAAGAAAATGAAAGTTCTGCTCTCTTCAGTTGAGATGCTCTTGGGCCACCTCTAGTAAGAGACGGGGAAAATCCAACTTCCTGATGCCAGGTTTGTGAATGTTAGAGCCCAAATTTTGCAAGGCATCCTTAACTGATAAAAGCCAGCAATGCTTCCAGTCCACAGGACCTAGTAGGGTAGGAGGGGGATGCTGCTCTCCTCTTAGATACATTAGGCTTTTTCTGTAGCAAGTCTGCTTACGGAAGCACTGACAGTGGCCATAACCCCTGGCACAGGGGCCTGTCCCCACAGAGTGCCTATGTAATTCTGGCATGTGAACAAGATGACTGCCACCTGCAGAATCTAAGCAGCATTTTTAAACAGCTGAAGCCAACCAAATGAAACAAAATCTTTCCCCAGCCCTGCCCTTGTGTTGGGGACCAATAATCTAGTCTCGATTTCAGGCATTACTAATCAAGTCACACCCTCAGTCCTACTTGTTTGCAGCCATTCCTATTGGCAATGGCACGGATTAGCTGGTACCACCACAGCCCAGGTTGATCCCTCCAGTATCTACCACCCTCCTACAACTTACTTTTTGCAGCCAGTCCTTGTTGAGATGGAAAGAGCGAGGTTTGCACAGAGGCGAGATGAGGTGTAGGAGATAGCAGCAGCAGGAGCTGTTACCACTCTCTCACTGACACAATCCACCCAGGGACAGGGCAATAACTCCCCCAACAGCTCTGTATTCCACTTAATTACAGAACCAGCTGATAACTAACAGAAACCAAGCAGATCCACACGCCTGCTCTCACTTTGTAGCCTGTGGCTGCAAGCCAGTAAGAAAAGTGTGGGTATTGATTTGATTATCTTGTTTGTCCACCTAGACTTGCCAGTTGCATCTGCTTTTCCCAGTTCAAATGAAGTGTTTTCCACTGATTAATTAATTTTAATTTGTTTTCACTTCAAGAGCAAGATTTGTTTTTTATTGACAAGTGAGTACCCTTATTCCTAAGCTGCCACAGTTAAGCGGTACCCCCCGTGCTGCTCAAAGCTAAATCTCTCCCGACTTGCTAAAAAGTACTTGATATATTGACTGAAAACCTCTCCCTTTCGCCTGCACATTTCTAGAAAAGGCAAGGCTGTGTCTTTCAACAGCCAGTCTACTCATGGAATGAAGCAGCCCATAGTGCTGTGAGAGGTCTCAACACCCAGGCCCCTGCCCTGGGTCCCACTCACGTCCTTCACTAACCAGTTGGACATTGTTTTGTTATTAAGGCTGGAGAAATATGAGTAATAAAATATCTGATTAGCTGTATTTTACCCAACTCCTAAAACACATCAACAAGACATAAATGTCAGTGGAGTAAGGAAACAGGTAGTGAAGGGGATTTATGGGTTAGCAACACCTGTGGATAGGCTCGGCTTGCTTCCACTGAGGGGCTGCCCCTAGGGAAACAGGTTTCTTCAGTGCCAAGGGGCAGCTGTAACAAACCTGAGCTCTTTATTCCTGTTGCAAAGAAAGGCAATAGTAGTTACCTTTCCAGTAGCAGAGGGAAACTGAGGTAGGAGGAGATTTTGGGAGTGTCCTGGCACAGGGCAGGGTCAGAGGCAGGATGGGAACACAGTCCAGGAACCCCCAGCTCTTTTGGGACCCATAGCACAATGGGTACTGTCAGTGGATAATTGCTCCCTCCATTTTCTTATTTACCCAAATACATGCAAAGATGGGTGATGGTCTGTTTTGACTTCCCACCTTTTTCCTCATGTCTTCCCCAGGGAAAGAGAGCTGTGGTTTGCATCCTACCTCCTCAAACAGTAATGGCAGAAGCTGCTGTGATGCTGAAAACAATGTGCTGCCAGAAACTTTTCATCCCAGTGATGAATTATCTGCTCAGTAGAAAGGAATAGAACCAGAAATAGATCTCAGCCAGCCACAGATATCATCAGCTCCCACCTTAGTCAAGCAGGGATTGCTGGTCAGGTATATCTCAGGATTATCTCTTTACCTGGGACTTTTACACTGCCCCCAAACATCCATGCAAATAAGTGTAGGAAGGCGAACTCGGTGAGATACCTCTTTGGAGGGAGGGTGCTTCTGCTGATGGGCCATGATGGTACTGGAGTCTCAGGGGCAGGATCTGTGTCGGGAGGACCCTCTCCTCCCCCTGACCTTGGCCTGATCTGCCCAAGAGTCCCAACAGCAGGGCTCACAGCTGCATTTGTGGGTGTGGGAGGTGGGCCGAGGGAATTAGAAAGTTAGAAGATGAGGTGAACAGGAGGGCACAGAAAAAGACAGAAAGATTAATGGCAGGGACACAATCAAAAACAAAAGTTAAAATGGAAATGTTAATCATTTAAAAGAGGGTCTCAGTGGAATTACTTGCTTTATGGCTCAGAATAAAAAATAGAAAGGGGAAAAGAAGGAGGAGAAGTCCCAATAAGAATAATTTAGTGCTTTGTGTAATGAGCTGCCTTTCTTTTCAGTAGTTCACTCTGGTGTCTTATCACTTACCCTGTGATTGACTGAGTCCTCTCTTTGCCTGCTCCTGCTAAATGGTGATTCACCATCTGGTAGTCATAATTTCTTTTCTTTCTTTCTTTTTTTTTATCCTATATTCTTTTGTAATTAGAAAATAAATTACTTTTTTTTTCTTCCAAAAAAAGAAACATGTCTAGCATATTACTTACAGATGACAGTTGGTGTGAGCTCAGCAGCGAGGCAGAGGGAAAGGACTTGACTCCTGCCTCATTTGGACAGACCCCTACTGACATGCCAAGGGACACATCACCTTTACTGCTGAGAGAGGTGGGTGCTGAGGGAAGGGCTGGATGAAGCTAGCAGTGGGCAATGACTTTAGTGAGACGTGAAAGGGAATATCTGAGGAAGAATGGGAAAGATGAAGGCCCTGAAGGGCTGGTGGAGCATGACAAGGATGTGTGTTTTTATGTGTAGGATATTGAATGGAAACAACTGGTGTGTGTATGATGGGCTATCAAGGCTATGAGCATGCATCGAGCCCGGGGGTGATGCTATTTGTTGTGCTTCACTGCAGCCCAGACCCATAAGAGTGTGGTGTCCCCATGCTGCTCCACGGCGAGGAGCACATACCTCTGCAGAGGACCTATATAGAACTCCAGCTTTGCCCTGCCATCTCTTGTCTCCACCAGCTACAGAAGGAGCCCTGACTATGCTGGATGCTGAGCAGCCTGCCCAAAACCAGGGAGCAGGATCCTCCCCACAGGGCTGACAGACTAACATTGCCAATGCCTAATTGCACCCCCATCTCTCTCCTGCTTGTTGTCGGCCTCATCTCTGCAGCCTGTGTGCTCACCCGGACTGCCACGCTCTCACTGTATCTTTGTACAGCACCAGCCCTCTCTGCTCTCATTTCAGTTGCCTCCTCAAGGTGCTCCGGTAATTCAAGTGATAAATAATAACAATAATAATGCAGAAGCCGGTTGAATTGAGCTTGATTACTCCATGACTGAGTTTGGGCTTGATTGACTGAAAGCAGCACATACCCCCCCCCAGTTGTTATCCTGAGAGCCTCATTTTCTCAGCGCGATGTCGCTCCTTGTAGCCTCAAACCGATCAGGTCTTGAGGCCGCTGCCAACATGCAACCCCATCATTCCCAGAAAGACCCTGCTCCAAAGCGATATTTGAATTTACTTTTTTGTCATATCATATAATGAGGCAAGAAAATGACAGGGAAAATATTCCACTTCTGTACGGTGCCAACAGAGACGTGTTTTCCTTTATTTTCTAGGCAGGTTTGTTGTTTTCTGAGAGGGAAAGTGTTGGTTTGCCATGACCTTGAAGCATAGTTTTTTGCTGGTTAAACTGGAACTGGATGCATCCACACATTCCCAGATATCTGAATGGTACCCTGCCTGGTTTTACTCCAGTTGCCCGATGGTTATCTAGATATGTGTGTGTGTATGTTAAATTGGAAGGAAAGAAATATAGCCTCTAAATCAGCAAAATATGTGGGGGACACCCAGTCAAGCAGTGGTGGACCTGCCCAGCAGCCTCCCTCCAAAAGTGGGTGCAAATGGCAGCTCTACAGGCACAGCCTTGGTCTTTTCTTTCCCATTTTATGCCAGCTACGCTCTGCTCCTGTGCTTGCATCTCTCCCTAGAGTTGATCTGTGCTGTGGTTTAAAGGGAGATGCCTATACCAGAGTTGAGGGAGGGCATTTGGTAACATCTTCAGTTGAGCAGAAGAAAGACGAGGAGTAAATGGTCTGTGCCAGGTAGAGGCTATGTTTTTCTTGGCTTAATATGGATGAATGAAGAAACAGGAAGGAAAGCAAGCAACTCATTTTCACTTATTCTCTAAGCAGCAGCCACCGCTGTATTGCTATAGCCAGGAGCATCTGAGAGACAGAAGGAATTCGAGTAACAAGAAAATGCCGTTGTACAGACCTAATTATAGTGATCACACCTGTTAGAGAAAACAATAAGCAGCAAAATGAATAAACCTTCCTGGGACTCATTTTATCAATGAAGCGTGACCGTATGAAAACTCCACAGAGAAAATCTACAAGGAAGTCAGTGGTGTTCTCTGACCTTCTCCTTTCTGATCTCCCATCCTGTAATCAGCTGGGCAAGGTAACCAAAGCAAACCACGCATTCATCCGCTGGCTGTGTGCGGCTGCATGCAGATGCAGATAGCTTGTTAATAGGATGCCTTCTCAGTCTTGGTATTGTCTTCCCACTGGGGGCTTTGACAGGTTTATACACGTGTCTGGAAACTTCTGGTGCTTAGGAAAGAACCGTGCACATGTCTTCATAAAACATGCAAAATTTGAGTTATCCTAGGAATGGTGAGGGAGTCTGGCCAGGGATACTGCTAAAAGCCAGTCCCATCTGTGGCAGTAACAAGCTCTTGGGGACAATCCCACTGTCACTAGGAGTGGTGTGGAAAGGATTGTGTTCTACGTGTTTTAAATCTGTTACCAAATTGTTCTTATGTCACCCTCCTGCCCCACTGCCTTTCCACCACCCATGGTCCCATAGACCTCATCACGTCCTTTCCTTAGGATTTACTGCCTGAGCCACAGGATCCTAACTGGCCTCTCCTCCTACCAAAGCTGTTCCCTGCTCCTGGCTGTACTTGCCACTGCTCCCCTGTACCTTTCTGAGCTCCCAATTATAGCTCCTCTGCACTGCAGAGGCACATCTAACATCAAGCTTTGCATGCTTCTGTGGTTAAAGCAGACAAAGAGGATTAGTCTTTATAAAGAGTTAATGCTGGGGTTTTTGCATACACAGCCCCCTTCATCCAAAGATCTTAGAGCAGGGGAAGTATCATTAGCAGCGTCTTGTGGATGGGAAAATTGAAGCATGAGGAGATGAAATGAATTTGCTTATTGGATGATTATTCCCTTACTGGATTTGCCTCACATCTCACAGCCCACGTCCTGGGCCAGAGCCTTATTATTCAACATACGGCCCAGACAGAGGCAAAGCCAAAGAAGCTAGGAATCCTATGATACTCAATCTCGTTTCTTCTTTTCTTTTTCCAAGACCAGTAGCATGTACAAAAGGACAAAGAAACACCCCAAGCTTTGTACCACGTCTGAGTGACAGCCCTGGTGTCACTGCAGTCCTTCGGGCACTCACTGGATGCACCGAACAATGATGCCTCCAAAATATTGACCCGACAGCATGCCTCAGCCTTGACTCGGGGAAAAAGATGAATGTGCTCTTTGATAACTGTCACCATTGAGAACTGGGCTGTGTTATTGTCAGCTGGAACAAGAGAGCTCATAAGAGTTGCATGGTGACACAAGCTTTGAGTTACCAGCTGCCTTCAAATTATCAGTGGAGGTAATGGTTTTCCTCCACTTCCCAACCAAGTCTGATGTATGAGGTAAATGGGTCCATAGCTAATTAATAATATCTTCAACCAGATCTAAAGGAAACTGGACAAATAATTTGTGATGAATTATTTATTGGATGAATTTTGCCTCTTTCTGTTTGTGAATTTTCTATGCTTGCTGTGTTGATTTCTCCAGCTAATTGGTTGTTTGAAATTGTTTGCTGATGCAAATACTTCTTGGTCTGCTTTTTTCTTCAAGAGAAGTTCATTAAGAGTGTCCCCAATCCAAAAGGAATTGACTAATTTTAATTGGTTACAGAGGCCACATGGCATAAACATATTTTGTGGCATGAATATATATTTTTTCAATTCACTTACTGAAAGTGTTCTTTCAAAATGTTCTTTCCATTCAAATAGGATGCTTCTGTGAGCATCTCTTCTTGTCAATATGCCCGTTGGCTATTTTTACAAAAGAAATTCAAACAAGTTCCAGAAGCTGGTCAAATGATACTCAAATGGAAAGAACCAGTAAAAGATGTTCAAATGGAAAGGAATGTGAAATAACTTACCTGAGTGTAGGAACATGTATTTGTATATCTACATATGCATAGAGATTATTTCTGCATTTGAGCTAAGGAACCTTTCATTTACTTATGTTAAAAAGAGACCAAAGACACACAGAATTAAGATCATTTAACTAATCTCTGCCCTTGTTCTAGGTGACACTGCGTTAGCATCTGTGGCTTGGGTACAGAGAGGGTCAACTTATGCTCCAGGACACGTAGCAGCCAACATAATACTGCTTTGTCATCTCAAGCACTTCAGAAGGGCTGTCTTAAAGAAGAGGTGAACTTAACACCTCTTCCACTAGTAAGGGCGTGAAACCATAAGCTGCTTATATCGCAGCATCTATAACCTACAGCAAGCAGCAACGAGGTTCAGGCATGGAGGAGGAAGGGTGAAAACACACCACCCAACCCGATAATGAAAAACAGGCATTTGGCCTTGGTGTGGAGCATCTCAGATAAATAGTTTAATTGCCGAGCTCTGGTCCTGGAGGGAGGGAAATCTAAGCTAAATTAAAAGACTAAAAAGATATTTTTTCATCATGTGGCAAAATGGAAGAAGTGGACGAGTCTGCTCAGGAGAAAATGAGCAGAAAGGAACTGAGAATGTTGTGAAAATATATCCATTAGACCTGCCTTATCGAAACGTGCTTTTGCCAAGCATCCAGCCCTGCATCGCCATGGCAACATGGCCTCGTCAACAGAGAAGAAAGTGTTTTTGTCAGGATGGGCCCAAACACGTAAAAGCCATTTCGATTTGGGGGCAACACGATCTTCTTCAATCAATATTGCACACATAATAATGACTCCTGCCACTTTTTTCATAAATCTCCACTTTCTGCTTTCATTTCCTGTGGTTTGACATCACTGTGAACTAGAACCAGGTTTAAATTTCCTACAATTTTCAGCCCCCTCTGCCCTCATCTGCAACACACCATGCCTCTCGCAGCAGCTTTCTCCTCTGTAACACGCTCGATACACAGTGTACTTACAGGTGGGATTAGCCCGGCTTGAACTGTGAGACAGACTTTGAGGAATGCCCTGGTGGCACCATCCACGTGTGTAACAGCTGAAATTCTGAGATGAAACCAAAGGGAGGACGGCAAGTCTTTCTCTCTAGGAGTTACCCCTGATGTGACTGAGTGCCCAGAACATCTCTAACTCCTAAAGAAATTGTGGTGTCCTTTCTAGGGCATGGGATTGTAGGTCTTCTGTCTACACCCTGTGATTAAAAATGGTTTGCCTTCTCCACTTTTTTCCTGCATTTTGAGTTAGAAATTTCATTCTTCTTGACTGCTAGTTAACAATGATTTGGTCTTTTCAAACAGCCAGCCCAGCAGTCCCAGTACAGAAACCACTCTGTGGCCTAAAGGATTTCTATGTACATGTAAGAGCTTGCAAGTGTGTGTGTTGGGGAGGGAGAGATGGAGTATGTAGGAGATGTAAATGCCTATCTCTATTTTTCATTTAAATTAGTGGGTATTAGGCGTATAATCCAACATATTGCTTTTAAAATCTCAGCAGTAGCCTGCTGAATGCTTTGCTGTGGAAGTTACTAAAGAAATGTAAAATATCTTTTTTTCATAATAACTACAATCTAGCTAGACTTAAAGCAATGCCCTCTTTGTTGTTTTATGTTCTATTTTGCCGTTTCTTGAAAGATTTTTGAACATATTTAATCTCCAAAACCCTATTGAGGAGTGTGATTTGGCACACAGAGGCAAGAACAATTCCACGTTTGTGCTTTTTAGCTAATGCAGACAGAGGGAAGCTATTTCTCCAGACAGGTTGTTGTTGCCTTTGAATGCTACATGAGGGTCAGTGGTTCAGATCCTGCCCATTCCCTCAGGGTCTCTGGGTTTTGAAGAGGGGGAGGATGGCATTTGGTCACTGATGTGTTTGACTTCCAGCTTTGTAAGCACACTCTGCATGTTAGTGTTGCACCATTCAATGCTGTGGCCAAAGCCTGGAGGAAAGGAACATAGGGTTTAAGTTACATTAATGCTAATAAATTAATGACTTGAATTTAGAAAGAGGCTGTCACTGCTAAACCACACACTGTTTGCAAATGAATTTACAGACTCTGGGCTTGACTCATCCTCAGCAAGACAGGATTATTTCTCTACAAGGCATTTGTCACCAGCGTAGCTACACACGCTCTGCATCAGCGTATCCCACAGCAAGGCCCTGAGCAAACTGCACCTGCTTCATCTACCTGGCACAGCGGGCAGAAACCCCCAAGAAATGAGGGATGACACCACACTGCAGGCAGTGATACATTGGATGGGATGCAAGTAAGGATCTGTGTGTGTTCTCATCCATCTGTCTGCATGCCTAACCATCTACTGGATTGTCTGTCTCTTCATAATGCTTTGATACAGGCTGAGTGGTGGGTCACTCAGACACTGCAGAGCTGGGAGCATGGCAGGCAGGTTGCATACTGAGCAAGGAGATGCTCAGAAAATGCAAAACAGGATTGCTTTTGCCTGGTTCTTTCAGTCCTCACCAGGATTTTTTGATAATCTGGATGACCTTCATTATTGGTAACTGTAGCAATTGTTAGGAGGCTTGAGCAGGAGTTGGGCAAAGGCATGGGTTTTAGAGCATCTGTCATTGACATGGGCTCATCCTTTCCAGCTACCGACAGGACAGTCTACAAAATGGTTCATGGACTGGAACGCATGAGCTGATGACATGCTGACAGTAGACTTCTCAGGACTTCATTTTTGTGAAGGTGAATCCGTTCCTGCCTTTCTAAAATGAAACAAACCTGTGGAAGTGAGTTTGAAAAGCCACCTGACAGTGACACCCAGAAAAAAAGAGACCATTTTGCTCTTGGTTTCCCTTTGAATAACAAAGGAGAGGACGGTGGTCCCTTCAGCAAGAGGGACTGTCTTTTCTTACCCTTTATTTTCTGATCTTCTAGAGCAACACCTTTCATGAACCTGGGGGCTTAAAAGAAGGGCCTCATCCTACAATAGGCAGATTAGGAGTAGCTAAAGAAAAATTACCCATTCAATTTCTTTCCCCAGTTTAACTGGTTTCTCTCATTCAACCATGCTTTTGGATCCTTCTGATATTGGAAAATTTGAGCGAGACCAGGAACTGTCATTTTACCACAGTTCTATTTCAGTCCCTCAGGGAAATAAATCTCTTTAAATCTGGTTGATGCTGTTGCCCCCCCCCAACTTCTTCACCTGCTCTGGGCAGGGGTAGCCCTTTTCTACTGGGAGTTGGGACAGGGTTTTTACTATCTAAATCTGAATCTGCTGCACCCTGCAACTCAAAATGTCATTGCAGCACTGTACGCAGGAGAGGAGGAATTAGGATAAAAGATGGCTGGAGAGTAACACACCACAGGGTTTACTCTTTTCAAGGAAAATCCAGGACATGTGCAGGATGCAGTAGGTCCAGTTCAGTCCTTATGGCTTTGAAACTGCTCACTGCCAGTCCCTCTTAACAGACATGAAATTCAGGGGGTTGGTGGAAAATACATCCTAGTATCACTGGAATCTGGAGGGAGTATAATTTTGTCTGCTTGTAATCAAGGTCCAGGGATATTAATTAGATGCTCTGCATATGCTTGGTTCATTGAGACAAAAGTTATGTCAGCCTTTCCTCAGCAGTGAAAGCCATCCCACTGGAATACTGATTAAAAAGAAGCAGGGCTGATAGAAGTAGATGAAAAAAAGGTGAGTGAGGTGGACCAGTAAGCTGGGAATCAAGACCCCAGGGTTTATTTCTGCCACTAATTCTTTCTGCAGCTCAAAGAAAGTTTGCAAACCTGTCAGTGCCTCCATCTCCAAAATGAGATCTGCTCCAGAGTTGTGGTGGTAGTGTGGTCTTTTTTTTTTAATTCCCCCTTTAATGAGAATTAATTAATGTCTAAAAAGCACTTTGGGATCCCAGAATGAAAGGAGCAAAACAAATGCAAAGTATTCTATTGTTTTATTATCTCCCCTATAGACTGCAATAGAGGCACCTTGCCACTCACATAATTACTTCCCTGCAGCTGCAGCCTCTTAAGAAGTTAATATATGCTACATCTCTACATCTAGGTACAGAGAAACACCCGGACCCTCCCACCCATCATTTACCCCCTTCTCCTTGTCCTTCCCCTTCCTTGCTCTCTGTTGCATTAATAGCAGAGATGGCGTTAAAGTAACTTTATCTCTTTGGTGCACACATATACAAACTCAATGGCGGGTAGTGTTATGAGGCTTATTGCCGTGTGTGTAATGACTGCTTCTTTTTTGGATGAATGAATTCAGTGGGTGACAGGTATGTAATTCATGGCTTTGTAAAAAGCTTTGAGAGGAAGTGTATGAAATGTACTATATAAATGTCAATACACTGCACACTTTAAAGCCTGTGGGTTGAGTCATAGGGAGGGTAGATTTAAGGGGGGGATCATAAATAGCAGAAGAACAGCTGGTTTCTCTGGGTAATGATGACTGAAGATCTGAGTGGTGACTGCTTAAACATACCCGCTCGGCAGAGGTACTTACACAGCCCTCTTACCATGGTATCTGAGCACCTCACAGCCTGTAATGCATTTATTCTCCAAACAGGGGAGGATATTATCTCAACTGTGCAGAGAGGGTGTGGCAGCATTGGGAGTTTGGGTGCCACTCCTGGGGTCTCTGCAGGAAGGAAAGTGGGGCTGGCAAGCCCAAGCAGAGAGGGACATCAGCTCACCCTATTCCAGAGCATCGCACCTCCAGCCATGCTACCAATGCTGCCACCTGAGGCAAGCACAAATATGAATGTTGGCAGGTTCTTGTACCCACAACAGCCCCAATCAGTACACCCAGCACTGCACAGCATCCTGTGTCTCTCTCAACACAGAGAAGACCATACCCATACACGTCTCAAGGGACAAGGACATTGGCCTTTCTGCTATAGAGACAGCAAGTGGGGACTGGCCTCCGTGCAGTGGAGCTGTACTCATTTTTCCCAAACTGTAGCATCCGCCTTGGAAAAGAAGGGCTGATGAGGCAGCCTTCAGTGAACTTAAAAGAATGCTTGTGCTAAGGTCTGATAAAAGGTTCATATTTTTGTGGCTGTGAACTTCCTGCAGCAGACAGCTCTGCCATTAATTGTTTCTCTATAGTATTTTTATTTTATATATACACACAGAGTAATGCCTGTGGGATTTGGGAAAAGGAGCCTTTGGGGCTCTTGATTCCTTGCCCACCTTCAAAAACCCCAGCCCCCATATTTATCACCAATTAGTGTCTTTGCGTGGCTGATCACTGTAAAGCATTTTCTTGGGAGACACATAGTGCACCAGCACTGTTTTGTGCAGAAACAGGGCTAAGATATACAAGAAAGTTACAAGCAAAGCCAATGAGTTGCCATCCATCAGCAGATGCTGCAAAAATACAAAGTATTTCAACTTAGCATACTGCTTTTATTACCTCTCTCCCTGCAGACTAAGCTAATTACGCTGCCATGGAGGGAGAGCACATGAGAGAGATTGCAAGTGCCTTTCTTCAAGTGCTGTGTGAGATCAGCCACACAGACCCTCCAGTTTTGCTCATTAAGGTGTGTATTTCCAGTGCGGTCTAATCTGGAGAGAGGACTCATCACCACACCAGTTTAACACTGGGTACCGCCACCTTTGGGTTGTACGTTTGTACAGTGCCTAGCATCCGCTGACAGGGATGCCTGGGGCTCCTGTAACACATCCAGCTGTGGTTTTAACCCTGCCCTTGGCTTCCTGCGCTGAGATCACCGTCTGTTGTAACCTCAGTGAATGCCTGCAATTAAACCTGGAGAAATAGTGCCCTGGCTTTTAGGAACAGCGCCGCAAGCAATGAAGGGAAAGGAGGAAGAGGATTTATTTAGCTTCTTGAGGAGCTGGATATGTTAAATGTTGTGACTTTTTAAGGCTTGCTGCAACAGCAGCCGTAAACAATGTGCAGTCGTAGAAACTAACTACACAAAAGTCTCTAAATCCCAATGATACAAGTGAGAGCTCAGGACTGATTTCTTGGCAAGTGCTCCTGTTCTTTACAGTGCAAAAAGTATGAAACACTACTTGTTCTGCCAGTACCTCCAATACCCTGTCCTGCAGGACAGCATCTGCCTCAGGTACCTACTGTGTGGTGTGGATATGGACTCCACAGCTTCAGGTGAGCATCATGAGATCCTGCATGGCAGTGTTTTCTGCAAAAGAGGGGACTGAGGCACAGGAACACTATGACTGACATTTATGGGGGCATTTAGACCTATGAGTCTTGCATCAGGATGAATTTGAGCACCGTACTTTGTGGCATCCAGCAGGGAGCAACGCGCAGTTCGATATGAATTTTAAGTGAAGCCATTTTATTCGGTGAAATCACCCAGATTCTAGACCTTTCTTACTGCAAATGTGGCAAGCTAAAAAACTGCTCATTGGTTACACACACGGTTCACACCATATTGATTGGTCAGTAACTATAAAGAGTTCTGATAAACCTATCTTATAGCTAAACATCCTTAGTTTACCTTTAATACCTAAAAGCATCCGCACACCTGCTGGTTTGACCATCTTGTTCTGGTTGGTTCCTAACATGTTCTGTTACTCCCAAATACCTTCCCATAACTGCTTCTTGGTTTAGGGCAGCCTGTACCCCTATCAGCAAGGCTGCTGTGTTTTGAGAATGTGATTATTAGGATCCTCTCAGCATGAGTAACTTTTCTCATGGGAATAGGAGAATATTGTCAGGGCCTAAATCTTGGGAGAAGAGAGCTAGGTTGCTAGCAGGCCTGCTGTCTTCCCTGACAGTACTTGAGAGAGCAAACCAAAGCCATGCTTGATTTTTACTATGATGCCTTAGGGTTTGCTACTGCACACACCTAGTGATGCCAGGGCATGGACTCACCAGCCAGTCTGAGAACATCTCAGCTCAAAGCCACCCAGCTCAAGGCAGAGGAGTGAGCTGCTGAGTTGGCCATGTCCCTGAGAGAGTTTGAGCAAGACAGACTCCACTGTACCACAATGGGGTGATTGAGCAAGGAGAGCAGGCACTGGAGACCACTGCCAGCAGTGCAAGGTTAAGGGCAGTGGGTGCCTGCCACCTCCCCACAGCCCTTACCAGACAGACTGCAGTCAATTACTACTGCTATCAGTCTTTATCCTTAGTTCAAGCAGCAGAAGTTGATGTGTGGAATTGAAAGGCTTTCAGGCGACCAGCAACCCAAAATCAGAGGGCAAAATAGTGCTAAATTATGGGATTTCTGGGGGTTATCTTTCTAATTTTTTTCCCTCTTTTTTTGATGAATAAAATTGCATGATCAAACTCATTTTAAAAGCACCTGTAGCATGGCATTAGCAGCACTCTCACACCCAGATATATCATGTCCCTGATCTCTGCATGCAGCACCCACCTCCAACACAGTGCTCCCCAGCACCTTCACCTCACCTGACACCCCTGCACACAGGTACTGCTCCCTCAAGAATGACCCAACCCAATGTTTTGTTTCCTCCCATGGACACTCTGTGGCCTAGTACCTTATTTATTGTGCTCCTGCACTTAATATCAGTTATAAATTTCCTCATGGGGTTTTTCCCTACAGTGATCCTCACCTTAGCATCTGAGTGCCTCTCAAAGATTAAATTATCTTCCTACACTTGTGAGTGTCTGCAGTGGAGCTGCAGGGAGAGGTCCCAGTGTAGGATCCATCTGGGAAGAGGCTGAGCACCCTTTTCTTTCCCCTGACTTAGAGATGCTGAGTAATGCAGAGAATCAGATTTTAAGAGGCATTGCATTTTCTGCTTTCTCTGTACTCAGTACCCTTCTTAGCTAAGAATAAATGTATAATTTGGGGGGACAAATGAGTGCAAGCTTGTTCCATGAATTTTTATTCTTCCTGATTATTTATAAATCTTTATTCTACCCTACTACTTTCACTTCCTTTTTATTTTTTTTAAATCCTGCTTGCTTTCTTTTCCTTCAGTTCTTTTTTTTCCACTTTTTTTTTGTCTTTATCTTTCTTTTCTTCTGCTGCCCTCCCAGCTTTTCATTACTGTCATCTTTTTTCCCAGCCACTGAACCCTTGATGTTGTTCTAATTGACAGACGGGGTTTAAAAGCACATTCGAAAGCGCCTGTCTTTTTAAATAGACTCCTGTCTCATCAAAAGATGTACAGCAACATTCCATTAGAGCACATCATTTGAAAATAGATTGGGCTTTTAGCAAGTGCACTCGTATTTTTATAGTTAGGTTGTTCTGTTGGGATTGTCCCTCCCCCTTGCCAGCCCCCATCATCTCCCCTTTTGGGGAGGGCAGAGGGAAAAGATACATTAAAGAGAAATTAATGAGTGGTTTGTTTTGTTTGGGTTCTCTCCTCTCTGTAACTCTCAGGTGCTCGTTCAGCCTGTTTGTCTCTTATAGCCATGGCACAGAAAGTTTCAGAATGGAAATGAAGATGCAAAAGAGAAATGTGCTGATGTGAATGAAGACATGGCTGAAGAGCAGCAAAAAATAGCTCTTGTGGGGGATGAATGGGGATTCAGTTGTGGCCTTCCCAATCCATTTGTGCACAGGGCATTAAGATCTGGTTCTGCAGTAAAGCAGACTGGAAAGCAGTCACTGAGTGATGGCTCTGCCCCACAGGCATGTCCATGTGAGCTTTTAAACTAGATCATTTGGATACCAATAATATGGTAATTGCCAGTTCCAGCAAGGGAGCACCAGGAGCAGCTGAAGTGGCTGTATTGGGGCCAGCAGGGTACTGGAGGGGGCACCAGGGCAGTGAAAAAGCTCTGAACCTGACACACTCTTTGGCAATTGAAAGCAGAGATGGCTGTGACTGCTGTGGCCATTGGTTTGCGTAGGGATGAAAAGGCAAAATCCAGAACCACCAGTGCACCCAGCCTTTCTGCCTTGCTACCCATGTGATGCTGTTCAGTGTCCCTTTACCTGTGCAGCCTTTCCAGCAGCTGTGATCCTGGGCTGGGTATGACAGTAAGTAGGTAGACATTGGGTGTCCAACAGAAGAGAGTGAAAAAGTGTGGAGAAAATGGGAGCCAGGGAAGGTGCAGAAGCCACAGGTATCTCCTGGTGGGACAGGGGACTGAGCCAATCCTGCATTTTCCTCCCATCTTCTGGGCAGCTATGAACTTCTGCTATGCTATGCATTTCCCCCTGTTTTCATGGAGTGATAGTTATGCTCAGTTTTTGCATTCAGAACATCAAAGATTATGCAGATGGAAAAGGTCTTGCAAAGGTCTGTAAGATTATGTAGTTCCTCCCATTACCTCTACTTTCCCCCCCATATTGTTTAATGATAATTATTGTGCTCCTGAAATTGCTGAAGCTTAATTACCATCTACATGGTAATCATGTTGTGAGATGCGTCAATACTTTCGAAGGTGATCATTTATAAAGTACAGTTACTAGCTTTTAAACATCAGGGCTACTTCAGGCAGTCACTTCCAACACACAATGATTGCTCTTGTCTGACCCCAAAGGCCATGGCAAGAAGAAAACTGGCCCAGACTCTGAAGATGGAGACAGTTTTAACTTTAAGCATCTTAGAAGTGCTCAAACCTGAGCATCTAGCATAGACCACAAAATAAAGATGGTATCCCATGTCCAGAATCAGAGGTGGCTTTCCTTCACTGACAGGAGCATTCAGAGTGCACAGCACCCATCTCTGTCCCCGGGTGGTCACCCTGCTCCCAACTACTGCAAAGTCTCTCAAACCTCCATTCTCTTAACCCCCTGCTGAGGGAAGCAGTAATGGCCAGTTCTCACTTGCAGATCGGATAGATGTGTGGGCTATTTATTAACTCTCTCAAATGTCCCACACATCTGACCTCATACAGACTGCTCATCCAGCCACAAGCAGGTCTGCTCACAGCTCTGTGTTTCACCCAGATGCATCAATGAAAAATGTCATTTACCTTAAGGGCTAAGCTTTCCTCTTTTTCCTAAGCTTAGAGAAGGAAATAAACCTATTCCTGTTCTAAAACCAGCATTGATTTGTGGCTGGGACTTAATCATCCCCTCCCTTCGCTCCCCTCCCCCAGTTATTCACTCTAGCTATGTCACTATTACATACAAGACAGAGGCAATAGGTACTTTTCAGCCCCCACGAAGCAAGAGCTCAATGCTCCTTTTTTCCTTCCCATGTTCTGGTTTCACGTGCAGTAGTGATAATCTCTGTCGCTTTGTTGGATCCTCACAATAAATGGCTTCTCAGATTGATTAAAATCTCTCTGCTTGGCTCGGGCTGCACATCGATTTTAGCTGCTGCTTCTTGCTTTGTGTACAGCACATCATAGAAATCAGAGATGGAAAAGACCTTTTAGGTATCAACTTAAACATCCAAGTCTCCCTACATCTCCTCTGTCCCTGAAGGGCTGGCAGGAGAGTAGTTGTTACAGTATATTTGTGTTGGGGAAGACAGCAGGCCTGCTAGCAGCCTAGCTCTCTTCTCCCGAGATTTAGGCCCTGACAATATTCTCCTATTCCCATGAGAAAAGTTACTCACACTGAGAGGATCCTAATAATCACATTCTCAAAACACAGCAGCCTTGCTGATAGGGGTACAGGCTGCCCTAAACCAAGAAGCAGTTATGGGAAGGGATTTGGGAGTAACAGAACATGTTAGGAACCAACCAGAACAAGATGGTCAAAACAGCAGGTGTGCGGATGCTTTTAGGCATTAAAGGTAAACTAAGGATGTTTAGCTATAAGATAGGTTTATCAGAACTCTTTATAGTTACTGACCAATCAATATGGTGTGAACAGTGTGTGTAACCAATGAGCAGTTTTTTAGCTTGCCACATTTGCAGTAAGAAAGGTCTAGAATCTGGGTGATTTTGCCTAATAAAATGCCTGGCTTCACCTAAAATTCATATATTGAATTGCATGTTGCTCCCTGCTGGACACCAGATATTTGCAGCATTTTTTTCCAATCCCTTCTCCAACAGCCTAAGGACCATGCCGGCTAGTCCTTCCTGCACAAGACCCAGCCACACCTATTCACAGTGCTGGCACTGACAGGGAAGCCAGCTCCCCGGATCCTGACCCATTGCTCCTCTCTGCTCAGTACAGGATGTCTCTCTGGAGCCCTCTAAATAAAGATGCTTCCTTGGGGCTCTATTGTCTCAAAGAAAGATACAAACAAGCCAGGCTTTGAAGTTAATGGGTGTTTTCTCTTGCTCTCAAGCGGGATGCCTAGGTTCACATAAAGAGCATCCCCACTCCCCTTTCCTTTCACACTAGCCTTTTTAGAACTATTTTTTTCCCCAGAGGTGAGTGGGTTCAGAGGGTTGACCCTTGTTGAAGATGGGACTGTTGACACCTATCTGCCCTTCAACTCTTCATTTCTCCAGAGCAATTCCTCTCTGATGCTGTCTGATCGCAGCATTTCCATTATCCCAGTATTTGGGAGCTTGAACCCTTTTAAGCCACTGGCTTAAAGGCTGCTCTATTCTCTGCCTTCCAGCCTGACCCTCAGCCACTTCAGCGGGACAGACCTTTCAGAGGAGTCATGAGGTCCTCTTAAGAGGGAAGCAGGGTGGGCTGTGCATCTGTGCTGACTGAACTGTATCACACACAAACAGAATAGAGACCTCCCTGCAGCCCATTAATTTACTGGGGGGATACTTGCATGTACAATGCAATAGGGTAGGAGAAGTAGCCCTATGAAGAAGTGAATAGTGATCTGCTGGTTTAGATCCCAGAGACAGCTCACACAGGGGTCTGTGTGATGCAGAGGACTGCAGTGCATGGCTGGGAGCAGGAGCTGCAGGTGGGACATCCAGTAGTTGGCTGTACAATAAACACCATCCTTTGACTAAAAGGCAGGAAAAAGGGATAAAGCAGCTGGCAGACAACTGTTACACCTTCTTATTCCCAAAAGAGTCAAGTAGCTCTTATCCTGACCCAGGATATTTTCCATTTCTATTGCCAGCAACATGCAAAACAATGGAGAATCATCCCTTGTTTTCTGCACCTCTTCTGAAAAAAATAGTTTCTCTGGACACATTAAATGGGTTGGATTCAGCCAGCACAAATTCCACCCAAGCTCCCATTATCTCATGTTTCCCGCTGGCTGGCTCTAAGCCTGCACAGGCACCAAGCCAAAAGGAAACAGGCACTGGCTGTGTCCTCATCAGGGGAGTAGAAGTATCTTCTGCAGGGATATCTACATCCCTGACTGTCCACCTTGGACACCTACCAGAAGAAACCATGGCTCCTGCACAGCCTAGGACCTGGGTTTCCCTCCTAAGGCCAGCACGGTGCAGGGATGATGGGGGCTCCAGGCTTCTTATGGATGTGGATTTGGGAAGTGGCTGCAGGCTGCCCTGGCTCTGCAGTGTTCACATCCTCAGAGACTGACATGTCCACAGGATAGAGAAGGGGAACAAGTTCAACAGTATAACAAATTCGTACAAGGAGTAGCAAATCCTTAGAGAGGCAAAGGGCTGTGGTTGGACAGATGGCAGACAAGTGTTCTCCCAAAGCTATTTATTCATCCATCTTATTTCCAGAATAATACTCAGACCTTCATGCTTGACATGTTTGCCACCTTTCTGAAGTCAGCTCTATTAAAATCAGTGTTTGTGTATATTGAAATAGAAGAGGGGGAGAGGAACATTTTTTTTTTGTAGGCACACTTTGTGTTTCACCTGCAGCCACTCCCCTTACTGTCACAACCCTTCCATCTAAAACCCCCACCATGCTAAGCTGCTCAAAGCCTTAAGTGCCATAGGCAACTTCTTCACACAAAAACTATGCCTGCTTCAACAAAGCTGGCAGACCCAAATGAACAAACATACACCATTCTTCACTTTACCAGGGACAGCTGCTGAACCATCTCCAGCCACATTCAAAACCTCACTGCTGATGCAGAAAAGAGTTTCTAGTGCTTCTGTGGAAGGGCTAGAAACACATGACACCTCCCAGCTCCTATGCTGGTGAGCCAGCACCCAAAAGCAGTGTGGATCCAGGGAAAGCAAGGGTTTGGCAGAACCTTCAGCAGAATTCCCTGCTGCTTGCTGTACTGTGCCAATGTGAGAGCACAACCTTTCCTTATCTCCTTGTTCATGGGTTTACACATGTGTTGGGAAACCACTGTGTTCAGGCACGAAACGTTATCACTTCGGAAGCTTGAAGACAGGTAAAATTTCCTCAAGCCTTTCTTTCAGGCCACATCTATGAGTCTTAGCTAGGAACTGGGCTGCTGGCTGGTAACTTGTTTCCTCATAATAGTTTCCACAAATATCTACATATTCTATAAGTGTTCTTAATTCAGAAACACCCACCACATTGCCCATGAAATATTTCCACCTTTGGCTGCACAAAGGGCTGGTACAATGCTCAGCACAGCAGAGGCTAGTGAAGAGAGAGGACTGAGCCAACTAGGGTGTGCAAGGTACAAATGAGAGACACTTTGGAGTGGATCTGTGGGGCCATAGACAAAATGGGGTGGACAATTCTGGTATGTGATGGGAGCTGGGAATCTTTTTTTGTTCCCTGTTCTCTCTTCTCATTAGCTACAGGCTACACCCACATGAGAAAAATCAATAAATTAGACTGCATCTGGGAGATAGGAGACTTAGTAGCTCTGCCAGTCACTGGCTGGCTGTGTGACCTGAGGCATTCAGCCATAACAAATTTCTCCTCTGCTTTCCTGTAAGAAAGGAGGCAGAGGGAGGCTATAAAGCATGTTGGGATCTGCAGATGAAAAACACTAGCAGATCAGAGCTGGACTTGGTCTCTCTGATAATACATCAAGAATGATTATAGTTACTTCAAAGGTTTTCTACTGGTTCACAGACAATCTTAATTTTTGTCTGCTTTTTTGGGCATTTGTCCAAAATAACTTTCTTTTAGATGGCAGTGTTTCCACCTAAGTAATCTTCTAGCTTTGTATAGTATTTTCTTAAGTAGGTTGAAGAAAAAAGAAGTGCTATTGATGACTACCTGGCTCATTGGGATACTTGGAAATTTTAGATTCACTGCACAGATTTCCTGTCCAAAAGATACCATAGCTACTGACAGCAGTAGGGTTACCATCTTTACTGGGAGCCTCTCATGTTACTTCTGTACCAATCAAAGTTTCCTTAAACAGCTTCAGGCTCCTCTTCTCCCACCTAGCTCCTCAAGGGCTCTGCTCTCCTTTTCCTTCTCCCTTTTACAGTCTCAAGACCAAGAGATTAATCCACATTCAGACCCAAATGTTAGATATTTTAACAGCTGAGTGACTAGACCTTTCCACCAAAGGTCTGCACGCTGAGACTACTCTGAGATTTTTTCCAATGTATGTGGATTTATACCAGGCCATGGTCTTCCACCAACCCCCATCAAAATTTAAAGCTTATCCTTTAAAATCATGGGCAATGAGACCATGGGTTTGAGATCAGCTTTAGGTTTGCACTCAAATCCCCAAATTCACACACAGGCCCCAGTTCTCTCTGTGATGATAGCTATCATCCATAATAGACACCATGTAGATATAACAGTGAGGCCTCTTCCTAGGATGGAAGAGTATTAATAAGCCTTTATGCCTCTATGAGATCTTCAGGAGGACCCCAACACATAGAAAGTGGGAAGATTTGTTCCAACAGTCAATACAGACACAGCCTGTAAGAAAAGATGTCAAAGGCCTGTGTTCAATCTGTAGCAGTAAGTACAGAAGACTTTGCTCCTAGCTAGAACTAGCATTACTTTCATGAAGTTCAGTTCATTACAGTTTAGATCGGAAGACCCATTGGAAGATCAAATTTTGCATATAATGCCCTAGTCTGACAGTAATGTATTTGCCATACAGTTAGACCAAAAGGTTAAGGAAAAGCTCCACTTCCCAGGTAACTAGAGAGGGATAAAAATAATAATTTAGTGGGTTTGGACAGGGTATTTTTTCCTTTTCATTCACTTGACTCTAAAGCAGCCTCAGCTTAAGAAATTAAATTTGACAGGTGATTAATCCATAGTGTGGTGCAATTGCTTCTGGTATTTGAAGGAAAAATTGAAAACAGACTAGATGTTTAACTTTGAAATGTCTGCTTTAGATGTGATAGGCAGAAACTTTAGGTTTTTGGCATTAAGAGCTAGGTGACTTGCAGAACAGGTTGATCTCATGCCCACAGGCAAGATAGGCTAGGTGAGGCCAGCTGTGAACATACAGCAGTAACCAGCATGGGTTTGCTTTTACCTACTGGGAAGTTTATTGCTATTTCACCATTTGTTAAGTAAACTCACTTTCTTCAGCACAGATTACAAAGTCTGAGTTTCCTGCTTTTATTATTCTGTACTAAGTTATTCTTCTACCCCAAATGCATTTTTTTACAACACAGGGGCTGAGAGGGGTACATGGGAAACTCAGTCCTCAATTGTGGCTTACACATGTGCTTCCAAACTCTGCGTTGCAAATATGAAGTTTGCATGTGAACTCCTATGAGTTAAAAAGGGACATGATGAAGGTAGCTACGAAATTATTTTAGACTTCTCAGGCATCCTGCTGCTCTGGAATATTGCTCCACTGGCTGAAAAACACTCTTGCTGCAATGCAGAACTGGCACCACAGGCTGCAGGGAGAGCTGTTCCCAGTGCATCCTGGTCTGTCTTTTCTCTCTGTCCATTTTTCTCATGGGCAAATTACTTTTGCACTCTGTTTTTGATGACTGTAATTCACAGATAAATTCCCCAGCAGAAGCGTTTGTGATTGGGGAAATGCAGCACACTGCATGCGATGAGGAAGGCAGGATGTCTTCTTGTGCAGGGACTGAACACAGTACAGCAAAACATTTCTCCAAAGAAAGGACCACTCATAGGGCAGGGAGGAAAAAGAGACCTCAGAGCACCCAGTTCTCCTGCTGCACTCCTGGGCTATTTTCATGGATATTTACCCTCAGGATGGGAATTCATGATTCAGATGTCAGATCCCCAGGAAAATCCGACAAAGGTGTAGTCATAGATGTGGCCTGTTGGGAAAAGTGGCCAACATCCTCCACTGCAAAGACTTTTCATGAAGCAACATGAAGCTGTTTTCAATGTAAAGTCATCTCTTAGCAGCACCTCAGGTTAGGGAAGCATTAAATGACATCCAGCACATGTTATAGTCTTCATCACAGGGATGAAATCCATGAACTTGGAGAGAACCCAATAGAAACAATACCCCTTATAGAGCTCTTATCTCTTCAGACACTCAGGCCAAGTAGAATTTGGACTGGGTCTTCACGTCTTCAAATTTTCTGAGTTCCCTCTCTTTTAGCTGGAAAACCCCCAGGAAAGGAGACAAGAGCTTTTCACTGTGCTGGGACCAAACCCACATAGGGACCATTTTACTGATTTTATTTGACAGTCTTTCCTCCTGGCTCTGCTATCTGTGCAACAGGCTAAAAGCAGTCTGAAGCCTCCAGCACCCTCCTGGAGTGACTGTGCTGCTGCACATGGAAACATTTTCCATCTATAGCATTAATTCCTAAGCACATAGAAAAGACAGAATATGTCATGCCTAGCATAAATTGCTAACTTAGCAATGATCTGGAGATAGTTAACAGCCTGGAATAAGTCAGGGTTTTTCCTTCCTTTGCCAGCTTTTACTAGTAAACACTGATAACACTAAAGGCCTTTCTTATCATTCAGATTTTGACAAACCCATTTCGTGTGCTATTCCAACACCACTTCTGAGTTAACTCATCTCAGGCAGTCAATGCAACAACAGGAGAGAAAAGATAAACATACTGATAGTCACTGTGAAGGTAAATCCCCTCCATCCCCAGCCCCCACCCAAGTACCAGCCCATACCTCCAGGTCCATTCGCAGCTTGCTCTTCACCTGAAGGTTGCAGAGTAGGTCCAGTTACAGAACACATTCAGGATGCAGACTTAGAGGTGCTCTCCTGCTGATCAGATCCAAACTGATCCTACCAGTCATAATAGGGTAAGACAGTTAGAACCTCATTCTCCTTAGGCTGGACCACATAAGCAGAGATTCATCTGCACATGATGCTGCCACCCCACAGAGCTAGCAGGAACTGAACTGCTACCAAGATGTTTCACACTCCCTCAGAAAAGAGAAAGGGGTACAAACCAATCAGTGCCTGGTTATAAACAACAGGTCTAAATTATCTATCAGCTTCACCTGGGAAGGAGGAGGGTCCTGACAGGCAGGAGAAGTTTCACCTGTAGCTGCTAAAGTATCCACCCAGTACCTGAGTAAGTACCTTAGTGAGAAAGCATAAATTAACCTAATTTGCCAACTGCCCTTGTTCTAGGGTATCCTTGCAGGGGGTGTTGTACTCTGAGCAGATTGATGGCTCTCTTAGATGGGGCATGAGGGGACACTCTGACAAGCAATTTAGCTTTTACCGATAGGCCAATCTCTTAGCTATTTTAATTCCCCTCTGAAGGCAATAAAGGGAAGGCTTTTAGCTCACCAGTCTCATCTGAAATCCCAGTGAAGTGACTGAAACTCTATCTTAATATTTGCTGTGACTGCTGGTTCTGGTGGCTAGTTTCTGACTTTCATGGCTCTTGGGTTTCTTTCTTTTTAGTACATGTGTGCTTGTTTCTCCTCTGGTACAACAGACAGACAACAAGCTTATGACTATTTTGCTAGGCCAAAGCACTCTTGGCTGGGTTCCCCAGAGGAGTAATGTGGTGATAGTTTAGTGGTGTTTCCTTGCTTCCCCAATGGTAATCTGGGAGGGAAAGTCAGAGTGACATATGGGGGTGTAAAGTCAAATAACAGCAAGACTGGGGAAATATTAGCAACAAGGATGAATTTTGGCAGTGGTTTTCACTGAGCAACCTCAGCTGGGCTCATCCTAGCTTCTGGGAAGTCTTAAAACAATGAGGCAGGGGGGGAGAAAAAACAACTCTGCAGACAAACATGCCCAGACTTTTTTTTTTTCTTTCTCTTTACAAATGACATTAAAAATTAGGAGTGCAAAAGCAGCTTAGAGACAGCATTTCAAAGGGGGCTAGGGGTGGAAAGAAATTGCAAGGTAAACAGGACAGTTTCTATCTTCCCCCTACCTCCAGCCTGTGTGCAAGGAAAGATAACAGCAGCAGGAGAAAGAAAAGTCTGCCATGGAATTTAGCTCTTTTTTTTCCCCTTGTAACGGGGAGAGAGGGAGAGACTGCATGTGCTTCTGAGGCATCTCTGTCTGCTTTGAACCTTATCAACAGGGACTGTGCAATGCAGTTTCTCTTTCTCCCTCTCTTCTTCTAACTTTTGAAGCAAAACACTTACGTGCAAGGAATGTCGGAGCATCTGACAGCCGGGAAGATAGAGGAGAAAGCCAAGGAGTAGGGAGGATGGGGCTATTGGTTCTCCTCCTCCTCCTTTTTTTTTTTCTTCTTCCTTTCCCTGTTTTCTTTCTTTGATTAAAGAAAGGAGGGAAGAAGAGAACAGTGTAGAGACATCTTCCCCACCCCTCCCTTAACAAGTCTCAAGAGCATGGCCTGTGTTGAGTCAAGCAGATTGTTAAGGGAGAATGGCTGTCAATGGGATCTCAGAGATGCAATTCTTTTTTTAAGAATAAAGGAAAGAGGAAAGGCCTCTTGTCACGGCTGCTTGCTGTTTATGAAATGTTTTGCCTGTGTGAGACCTACAGGGAATTTGGGAGTGTGCTAAATCTGTTGATCTCCCACATTCCCTTTGGAAGGGATCACTTGCCACGTACCTTTGCAAATAGAGACAGTCCATATATGCATTGCTACTCGCTGTTTTTCAGGTTTATATACTCTATTAATAGGCATCTTGATAGGATCCTTAATGTGGCAGATTGGTGCAAGGAAAGGGGGGGCTGGGGTTTGCAGGGGAGCCATAGGATGGTGGGTCCATCCGAAAGGCAGGTCAGAAATTGGGGTTTAGAGCGGGAGCAGAGCTCTGCTGAAAGTCTGGTCCTGCACTTCTGTTAAAGAAAGGATTCTTGGTATCTTGCACCATGCTTTCATTGTGCCCTGGCAGAGGCTGAATGAGTTAGGCAGAGGTTCAAATCAAAATCCCAGACCTGGACTTGGAATAAGCTTGGAGCCAGATCTGAGCTTTTGCAGATGGTCCTTCTATATATAATGAGGTCAATCAAAACATCTGATCTCAATACCCTTGAACTTCTGGAGGGGCATGAATTTGAGCCCAGGAATATGGGATCATCTGGACTGTGCAGTGGTCTCTGCCAATTGCTTTTCTTTCCTGGCAGCCTTGATGGGTCCCAGCTGTACTGCTAAGTCTCCTTTAGAAGATGCTTTAAACCTAAAGAAAAGGAGCCTTTCTGGGCAGCCATTGTTCCCTCAGGTGCTTTGTAATTCGTGCTACTTTACAGGGGAGGAGCAGAAGACAAAAGGAGTGGATGACTCGTTAATCACCTTTTCTTTTCGTGATATAGAAGGAGTGAGAAGCCATTGAAAACACTGTTATTCCACAGGTGTGAAGCTGGGCAATGGAAAGCCCATCTCTTCTGAGTTCCAGACAGGCTCTTGTTCATCAAAAGTTTCCCCTTTTAACTTAACAGCTCGTTCAGCTCAGGAACAGCTAGACAATACTAATGAGGAAGGTGTAAAAAGGCCCGATTGTGCCTGTGTGATGGGTTGAAGTTGCTGGCGTCACTGGTCCTACAGGTCAGCAGCTCGATGACTGAGCATCCCATCTGGTTTAGCAGCCACCTCCCGAAAGGTGGCAAAATCTACTACTGGGATCGCACTACTCTTACTGGAGAGCAGTACCTGTATAGAATAGATCAGACAAAGTTTGGAAGATGACTGTTATCATGGAATATCCTGAGTTGGAAGGGACCCATAAGGATCATCGAGTCCAACTCCTGGCTCCACACAGGGCCAGCCAAGTCAGAGCATGGGACTGAGCGCATCGTCCAGGCACTTCTTGAACTCAGCCAAGCTCAGTGCTGTGATCCCTTCCTTGGAGAGCCTGTACCAGTGCCCTACCACCCTCTTAGTAACGAGACTGAAACACCACAACCCTGAAAGATGGCACAGGAGAGACGGGGGCTGGACTAAAGTCCAAGGTGGTGAGGGAGACACTTCATAAGCAGGTTAGAGGAGAAGATGTGGACGTGGCATGGGTCTCGAGGGATTGAAGCTGTCTAGAAATGGAGCTTCGGAGTGAGGGAACCGGGAGGTTGCCGCAGCAATCCCTCCCAGGCAGCGCTTGCTGGGAGCTTTCAAAAGTAGGTGGCTTTTTTTTTTTCTTCTGTGGGAAGGAGTGAGAAAAGTGTTTTCAATCCTTCAGTGGGTACTAGGCTTTTGTTAGGTCATTTGGAGTCTATTTATGGTATTGCTTCTACTGCATCACAGCTTTCAGTCAATCCATGTCCCCAAATGGTGTTCACAGAAAAAAACCCAAGTGAATTAAAGAGCAGAGAGCGTTAGGAGCCATGAAGGGGGAGGGTATGGACTGGGTGCTACGTTCAGCTGTGGGACGGCTAGAAATAGAGGGAGGGGGGAATCAGGGAGGGGGGAATCTGATCAAATGAAGGTGTGTGTATAGGAAGACCAGCTGTTAGGCAAAGATGAGGGGGCAACAAGTCCCAGCCAGAAGCCCATCTCAAACCAGGTTTCAAGAAGATCCCATTTCTCCATTTTGCTTTTTCACCTGGCTCTGCTGCCCTCCGCAGATCCCCGCCTGCTGCTGTTTCATTCAGCTGTTCAGGCACATGCATCTGGACTTGGCCTTCGCTGTTAATGATTTGCAGTAGCACAGATGGCTCCTGCTCAAACTGGTACTAATTGGGCTGGTGCCTTGCTCAGCTGCTGTCCCAGCACTCCCCATGCTGTATGCACTGCCTCGAGGCACAAAACTTTCCACTGCATCCAAAACCTCCTCCTCAGAGCAACAGCCATCAGAGAGACAGGGCAATCTGACGTCCACACACTCTTGGTCACTCCTGGAAGGCTTGCTTCTCCAGCCAGCAAAAATGCTTATCCCCTTGGGAGCAGAGCAGCCTGTGGTCCTCGAGCGTACAGGTGGCAGAGGAACAGAGGATGCTGCTGCAGCCCATCCATGCTCATTACCCAGCTCACCCCTCTCTCTGCAGACCCACCTTTACTCTGGATGTGAAAGAAGGAAGGATAAAGTCCTCTCCCCATTGAGCCCAGGCTTCTCATCTTCCCATTTCACTCTGCTTACTGGGCTGCTCTTTTCTTGCAGGAGAGGTCTAGGGAAAAAAAAAAAAAAAAAAAGCCCTGAGAGATGAACACCAGTGTGGGGGATCAACAGACTCAAGGAAAGGAAAATGCAAGTGCTAGAGATGTCTTTCAAAAAGGAAAAAGGGTAGCAGAATGTCTACAGATACATTTGGGATGGCTGCTAGGAGATTCTGGTAATTAGATCTAGCTGGTTCTTGCACCACCTCCTTTTCAGAAGATACAGCAGGGACATACTCTAGCAAGAAGTGTTGAGTGACCTGGTGCTTGCAGTACCAGGGGTCTGGGGCTTGATGGTTGAGGAAGTGCTTTCCAATAAAAATCCTCTGAAAATGAGCTGTGTTAGAAGGGTCCAAGAACGTCTTACTGGGAATGCCTTTAAATCACGTGAAATCCAGATGGGCTTGGGATCCACCACACCTCACAGGGCTTTCCACAGGAGCCTCAGCGGAGCAGCAGCTGGGCAAAACGCTGCAGTTTGATGTCATGCTGCTTGGCGAGGTCTGGCTGGGAGCCAGGCTGGACCTACATCCTGACCTACATCCTCCCTGGATGTAGGCTGGTTGCACAGCCAGCAGTGTTCCTTAAGGTGCACTTAGTCTGTTTGCTAGCTTGGCAGCTGTGTCCTGCAGTTGGTGTACCTAAACCAGACTTCTTAAGCCAGACATACTGTGTATTGTAAATTCAGCAGCACTCCAGGTGCACCTAGCCAGGATGCATCTGCTAAGCCTGGTGCAGCAATTTTAAGAGCTCACTCGCTTTTGCTTATGCTTATGCATGTGTTCCTCTGCATTTTCTTTTCCTGCTAAGCCAAGTGTAAATAGAAATAATACTGGGGGTTTTCTAATTCTTGTAACAGGTTATCTGTGAGTAAAAGTAGCATTTGTGACAAGGTTTTCCTCAGGAAGTGAAAGGCAAAGTACAAGGTCACCCCTGGATTGAATCGGCAGTAGGTGAGGAGCTGAAACACTAAATTAACACGATGTCAGGCACTCCAGAGTGTCTGGGGTTCTGGGAAAAAATAAATAGGGTAAAACTCCTGTAGGACCAATTGAGACCAAACATGCCAGATCCAGTGTTATCCAGGATTGTGTGTAACCGAGCTAATATTTACCTTGCTAGCAGCCATGTGTGAAAACAGATATTTTCACAAGTATTTCAGAATTTGATCCCAGCTGATACCTTGGCATTTGTGGTGAAAAATCGTTGTTTACAAAGAAAAATGTCCCCAGGACTGCAACAGGGAGACAAGTTTTCTGTCTGCAGAAAGTGTTGAAACAAGATACAGAAGCAAACACCAGGGACACTATTCACTACACAAACAAGCTCCCCTTCCAACACCTTTGAAAGATGTGGGAGAAGTAACACATGGCAACATGACTCATAATAATACTGCTTACTACGGTGCTTTTCATTGGGAAAATAAAATGAACACGTTAAACATTTATTTTGCTCTTTCTATCGAGTTACCTGTTGCTACTTGACTGCACCAAAGACAAAAGCCTTCTTTGTACAGCACAAACAGTGAAGCATCTGCCATAATCAAATCATCTCTTACCTGCCCATGAAGTCTGGGGTTAGAGTCAGGCGGGGCAGTGAGACAGAGGAGAGGACTGGGGCAAAAATCACAGCGAAGGAGACGTGGGAAGGCTGCAGAGGCTATGCTCTGAGTGATGCTGTGAGATATCCTACCTCTCTCTGCTCCTCTACTGTCTCCAAAATAGATAACAAGAAACAGAGCAGTCCTGCTGAATGGGTCAAATGAGCTTTTGAGTTCTCCTTTTCCCCTGCATCAACGAACCTGCTGCGTGGGTAATTAGTCTGCCAGTCTCATCCTGGTAACGCTGCCTTTTGAATGTGACATATTCAAAGAGGTCACAAGCTCATTCTTTCCTTTATCCTGCCTTTACCTTTTGTGTGTGTGTGTGTGTGTGTCCCTTTTCTTCTGGTTTTTTAATGATGCCCTCCTCCTGCACAAATTGACTTCAGTGGTAATTTGTCATGTCACTTCAGTAAAATTTTGAACAAAATTGTGGAAGATTCATAGGGGAAGCAAAAGCACCACATCTTTTATGCATTTCAGATGGTAAAGTATAAATCAAATAGCCCAGGGAACTGTTTGCAGGGACACAACAAGAGAAAAATAATATAAACCATATACATGAGTACAGTTAGGCTGTGCTCTGATCCTTGAGTGACAAGTCTGGGATTTAATTTTTAATTGTCCAGTGACATACCTTCTTTGCATCAGGGTGAAAACAGTCGGTAAATCTGATTTGAGAGAGACCTGTCCCACAAGCTCCTCCCGTCACACTCCCCTTTTTCACTTATAAATTGTAGTGAAACTTAAATCCTGAGAGATACGGCTAAAAGGCTTCATGCTGGGAGAGAAGGGAGCGGGCTTAGGAACTGATGTTATAACTATTTTAAGGGGTTGGTCCTGCTTGACCTTGGAGTCATCTCTGACCACTCTCAGATAATTTTGGCCTTGTGGTTTAGGGTCTGGAGCACATTTGGGTAAATTCAGCTTTTCTGCAAGCCTCTTTTGTGGGAATGATTCACCTGCCTTGTCTTGAAGGTGTGAAGCCTTTTCAAAACCGAGCAGTTAAATCCCATCAGAAATGCTGGGAACTGGCAGAGCAGTGTGTTAAAACTCACCTTTGCAGTCTGAGGGTGATGCTTCTCCTTCCAAACCTGAGCTGGTGCTCACCTTCCTACTATCATTTGCCCTGTCAGTTTTGACAGTAAAACCTTGGGAAGGGGATCCTCTCATCCCCTCTTCCCCTGCAGCCACTCGTCCCTGTGGCCTTGACACCTTGTTTCAGTGAGAACAACGTTAATGAGATGTGAAGGGTTGGGGAGGGCTGGCTGCATGCAGCCAGTAGGACACTGGGCAGGAGGGTCTGTGTGCATTGCCTGTCCGCACTGCATCTATTGCCTACAACCAAACAGCTCGAGGATTCTGTAGGCCAGCAGAGTCAGCTTCTGATCTGCCCCACACCAGCTGATTTTCTGTTACAGGCACAAACCACAAACTGTGATATCCTCCTACTTCTTGGGTTTTATCCTTTCCCCTTTCCCCTTTCCCCTTTCCCCTTTCCTTTCCTTTCCTTTCCTTTCCTTTCCTTTCCTTTCCTTTCCTTTCCTTTCCTTTCCTTTCCTTTCCTTTCCTTTCCTTTCCTTTCCTTTCCTTTCCTTTCCTTTCCTTTCCTTTCCCTTTTTTTAAATGCATGATCGATCTATTTTAAAAGTACACACAGCTATATGGTAGGAGAGATTAAACAGCAGATCTCCTATGGGGAAATCTGATTATACCCTTTTAGGTGGGTTTTCTTGTTGAGAGTCAGCCTGCATATTCCCACACTGTACTTGAAGGTCAGTCATTGTCTTATGCTGTTTCCTACAACAAAATTGAGAGAAGTATGATGAGATCTCATAGTCACAAGAGAGCTCATTTGTTCAGCAAATCCAGCCGTGACCCTTTCTAATGTTTTCCTCCCCTTCCTTCCCTCTCTTCTGCTGCTTGTTTTAAGCTGGATGCTTCCGCTAAAACCTCCCTATCAATATTCAGGGATGATTTCTGAAGTTTGGATAAAGTCTTATCTAATCCAACAGAGACCAAAGTGCCAGGCATATTTGTAGAGTCTAAACAACTATCACAGTCTATGGGATCAAAGACTTCAGGTTGCTTCTGCTGCTTCTTTGGTGGGAAAGGCACCATTGCGAATTCTTTACGCTCCCAAGTACATTTGAACACGACAGTGAGCTCACGTGCAAAATGCAAGCCTGGGTCCAGCTCTGCAAATGCTGGTGCTGTAATTTGTCTCTATGAGTGTGGAGCAGCCCAGAGGGAAAATGAGTGTGCTGTGGTGCTGCCTGGATTCCATCCTGATGTCGGTTCAGAGGCTGATGGAGAATGGATGCTGCAGCCAATTAAAAGTGCTCTGGTTGCTGGTGTCCTTGTGAGTCTCTTCCCCACATGAAACACAAAGCTAAAGCTTTTAAATGTAGTTATCCCTGTATAGGCATGGAATCTGCCTGCCTATGTGCATCCTACGAGCACTATGCAATTGTTAGAAGTTTGGAGCAGAAAGGCTTTAAATTCACAGGTTTGTAATCTTCTGTGGTTGTTCTCCAAGCAAGATTTCTGCCTGCCTTCTGCTTAATGAATTAGCGAAGCTAAGAGAGTAGCGTGAACTTTCAGAAGATATACTTCAGTGCCCCTTATGGCCGATCTGGAAATGATGCTCATTATAGCACTATATGAACAGGATAGGTAACCCAATGATGTCAGGAAGGGCTGCAGGCTAAAACAGCTAACCAAAGGTTCCTTTTAGACATTTTATTCATCCCAGGGATGGCATTAACAGCACCATTAATTTTGTATTTTTATTTAATTTCCAGGGATTGTGCCAAATAAGTGCCACGTAGCTTTCTGTGAAAATAGTGTCAGCCCACTCTGAGATCTGTTGGGATGCCTATGTGCATGATGAATGCAGAGCAAGCGCTGCTTCAGGAGATTTCCCCTTTTCCAACTGGAAGGAACAGAGCCCTGAGGACCTGCTGTTGCACACCGTGCTCCTGCCCATGGCACCGGGCACAGGATGGGAAGCCTGGGCTGGCATGGGAGCATTTGAGGGAGAGCAAATTAAATCTTTCCATTCCTAGAGGTCACCCAAGCTTGTCCCCAGGTGTGCACTTGCCCATAAGTGCCAGGAAGGGTGGGCATAGACAGCCCAAATAACATAAGTGCTGCACTAAGGGGGATGCTGAAGTTGTTATTAGGCCAGATTATATGCAGTGGGTCTAATTATCTAAATATATTTACTGGAGATGAGAGGAATGAGGGTACCAGGAAGGGAGAAATGAGTGGGGAAAATTGCTTCAGTAATTACAAAGAAGTGATCAAAAAAAATCCTGGAAAAGTGAACTCTGTTTTACGCTACCTCTCTCCCTGCCACCCCCCTCCCCCCTCCTTCCCCCAGGTTTCATTAGTTTTTACAAAGGAGTGCTGGGACGAGTTATTTAACTTTGATCATTCCAGGATCAATCTGCAAACGTACAAACACACTTAAAATCAGCGTTTGCCAACTGTTAAGCTCCACATGTTACACCCTGTTTTTAAAAGGCCTCAGGAAGATGCAAAGCAGAGACAAAGAGGAGATGGATGACTTCAGCGAGGTATTTAAGAAATTGTTTGAAGAGAGCAGCTGCCCCCCATCCTGATTAGCTGTGTAGTTCTCTCTCAGCTTGATTTTGGAAGCAGGTAAGGGTGCGGGAAAGAGGGAGAGAAAAAGACTCAGAAGACACAGGCAGACAGACAGCAGCCACAATGATGATGTTTCTCACTCTGTTTATTCAGATGGCTTCTTAGGGGTTGGTTTATTCCTGGTGCTGTTTCACACTTTATTTATTTACTTTTCCTTATTCCAAAGGTTCAAGAATGGCTGTTTTCCATAGCCAGTTAATGCCTTCAGCTCAGATAATCTGGAGATTCTGTGTTTGATATACTTACCACACGGCTGCTCAACTCCCATGGTGTGCCTCAAATATTTATTTAAAAAAGAAACAAAAAACCCCCCTGAAACCCTCCCCAATCTATTTCCTCTGTAGCCTCTGCTGCTGCAGCATCTCACGTCACCTTCCGTGGGGAACTTGCAGGGTGCTGATCTTTTTGTTTATTCATTTCTCTTTGGCAGCATCACTCTAAGTGCCTCCAAAGAAGGAGGCGAAGACATTTGAGAAAATAATTTGCAAACATTTATCATGGCTCTGGCCAGGCACAGTCTTTACTCCAGAGCTGCTGTGTGCTGCCCGGGTGATGAACAGTCACGTTCCACCCCAGAGCTGGCTGCACTCTCCTGATCCAGCTAGTATCTGCATTTTACTTGCCCAGGGCTGCTTGTGTTTTTGCAGAGGACAGGGCAAAGATCCACCTTCAACAAAGGCTTTTTAAAGTGAGACTCACAAAAGTAAGCCAGGAACTTGGTTTCCTTACCTTCAACCAGGGGAGAGAAAAGGAAGGAAGGGCTCTGTATTCTAATTGATACTGCTTTATTAATTACAGAATATTGAACATCAAAATTTGACAATTTGAATGGCATCATCTTCCAGGATTTGGGTTTCCCTTTACTAATTGAGTGCAAGGTGTGCTAAAAATGAGACATGCTACTGTGCACCTTACAATGGCCAGAGCAATTTTGGAAAACAGTTTCCCAGTACTGGAAGGAAGTCTCCAGGGCACTATGCTAACCCAGACTTTAGGAATGGCCTATGAGATAAAGAACTATGTGACTCTTGTCTGGGATACCAGATTTCTCCTGTCCCATCCCTCCCAAGACACAGCCCCCCTATAGCATGTTTGCTTCCACAACAGGGGCAGAAGACAGGCTTCTCGCTCCAAACGGTGTAGACATTGATGTGTGACCCAGTATAGAGGCGTATTTCTTGTTTTATGGAGGGGATGAGGCTGCTCTTTAGATTTATTAGTCTGGATAGGTTTGCTTGTTCTCCCTCCTGTACAAACTCTTGAGAAGCAGTGTTTTCCAAGCAGTGATGCCCAGATGTGAGTGGCTCCCCATGGCCAGCCCAGGTAGCATACAACCTCTGCTCAGAGAGGCTCCTCTTTGGTGGCTTAAACCCACTCTGCACTGTCCTACCATCCCTCTGCTAGAAGATGGGTCTGAACCTACAGGACATCAGTAATGCACCTCATTCCTTTTCCCTGCTGATCTGTAAGAGAAAAACACATGCAGAGAGCCACTGCTGCAGGTACCAGGTGCCCTGTGGTTTCGGTCAGCTCGTGGCAATGCTGGTGAGATACAGGGAAAAGGAAATGATATGTAACAAAAAGGAGTATTTGTATTCTGTATGAAACCTTCCTCCCTTCTTCGCTCCCTTTCTGCTTATTGCTGCACCGATCCTGCACCACCACTGCCCCAGCTCCCATGTGGGGCTGGAGCAGCCATGAGGTTGGCTCATCTCCCCCTTGCTAAGAGAGAATGTGTTCCACTGAAGGCACACTCATGTCAAGTCCCTGCAAGAGGACAAGCTCTGCCTCTGAGCATATGGGTAAACTTTATCTCTAGACTCTAAAAGAACATCAGGGCGTCTGCCAGAGATTTTCAGATGATCTCTGTATTCTTGTTTCAATGTTATTACTTTTTTTGCCTTTTTCTTTTTTTTTTTTTCCTGCTTTCCTTACCCCAACTCATTCCACTGGCACTTCTACCAGCATTTCCTACATTTTTCAAGATGTGATAGTCTGGCTTTCTGATGACCTATCGCAAGACAAAGTTGTGCTGCTTATCAGTGAAAGGTACCTTGTCAACCAACTCAAGAGCAGGGTTATATTTAAACGGAAGCAGACGAAAAGCCATAGGGAATAGAAACCACTGCTGCAAAGGTATTAAAGAAGATGCTGCTATGTGAACAGGGATATAGGGGGAGAAGTTGGAGGCTTTGGAGTTAGCTGTGGGCTTACTGTATAACTTATTCTAACACTTGCCATGAAATATCCTAACAATACCCGGGCACTAGTGGTAGCAGAGATATTATCACTTGGGGAGACAACAGAAATGGCCTTATCATTTTGACAATGGCTTTTTTCCCTTATTATCACTAAGTAACAATATCTCTATTTCACTGCCACTACTGAGCCATTGTTTGTTTTGATAAATATGGTCCTTTTTGTGATTTCTTTTTTTCCCCACTTGCATTTTATCCTTTGTGCATGTGAGCAGATTTTAAAAGAAGATGTTCCACCTGATGGTGTAATATTAAAGACTACGTATCTTAAAAGCCAAAGAAGCTCTCAGAAGGGATATTACTTGAATGCGTAGCCTGCCTGGTGTCGAAAGGACTTGTGGTGCACCTAGGCTTAAAGAAAGTGCATTCTACCTGTGGGCTCCCCACACTCCTGAATAAAAAGGGGAGTTTATAGGAGCTGGAGTATGTAAGAGATGTTAGGACCCATTTCTCAGTAGGAATGTCACATTGCATTAGAAAATGCCTATAACAAAGTCTGTATGCTTTGACATGTGGTTTGTCCTCAGGTGCTCATGTGAAGGCACTGTCTCCATAATGGCTGTGTGTCTTACGAACACAACAGACTGTCCCCCCCTCAATGTGCTCTCAAAATGCCTTAACTGATGGGGCCACATCCCATTTCTCTTCCATCCCTATTCCAGAACTGAGAAATCTGAAAAGTGGGAATTAGACTGGGTGTACATAGTTCTATTAGATACGGTGTATAGTGATGTCTGGATGTATTCACATTTGAGTCAGCTGAACATTTATCCTCATTTATCCTCCATTCTTTTTCTGTTCCTTTCTCAAGCCCATCCCCATGGTGTCTGAGCACTGCTGTCTACCTGACTTACCACCATTGTTACGGATTATCATCCGCCTGGGCTATGAGCGTGCTCTCCCATTAGCCACTCATCATCCACAGTGGTTCTGTCTGGATACTTCTTTCTGCTGATACCATCAGCTGCCACTGTCTATTCTACGCACAATAGCGAACCCTCCTATCTGAGCCCATTGCTATGGTTACAGGCATCCTGCGGGCAGTGGGATCAACAGGAGCCATAAATGAAGGTACTACTGCGGCATTTGCATAAAGACTCCCTACCTGCTGTGGAACGGCCACGTTCTCCAAAACGACTCCCACGAGTTTCTGTCGCTGCCGTTGCAAATTTACATGGATGGGCTGGGACATCAAGACTTAATTTACGCTTTCTTGCTTTGGATCCATAGTGAGAACACTTTTTATGGAGGAGGAGAGAGAATTTACCTTAGAAGGTGACAGTACCCACTTCCCTTAGATATGAAATAATGAGAAGGAAGGTTAGCTTTTACTCTCTCCCCCACCCTTGCATGCCTTGCTTTGCAGAGAGCCTCAGAGTGCTTGAGCCAGCAACACGCTAAGCTGCTTGTTAGCCCCAAATTCCCAAGCACCAGGAAAGTGAGTCATCTGTCATACACCTGCTCCATCACTTCCACTGCAGTTTTAAATGATGTGCCCACCACAAAATGGGGAGAAAATGTGACCAACCTAACTGCTATTAGAAAGTTAAATGCTTAAAATAATGTCACTAGAGGATGGAAGAGGAAAGAACAGGAGGCTATTTTCCTCATTTGTGTTATTTTTTTCCCCAAACAGAGGAGGCGCATAGTGAAATTAACCTCTACTCTTTTGATTTATTTTTCCCCTCTCTCTTGTGCACACACTCTCTCTCCCTCTCTTTTAAGGCTTATATATTATGATTTGATGCAGGAGGATTTTTCATTAGGAGATGTGAATAAGGCTTTAATACAAATCAGTCCAGAGAGTCTTTTGACAGGATTTTTAAATAGTGCCCCTTGTCTCCCTGATGCAGCCGCACACTATCTTGTTCCCATGCTGACCTCTCTGTCTTTCCTCATTAAAGAACAAGTCCAGGCTGCTGAGCCCTCTCTCTTTTTGGAGATCTTCACTGCTTTGTCTCACGCACAGTCACTCCTGCTGCTGACCGACAGCTCCTCACCCCCAGTAATTTCTGCACTGCATTAATTTCTCATTAATCTGCATCGTGATTTATGAGTCTGAAATGATGGAAGACTTCTAGAGGAGTGCTTCTCATTTGGCCTGCTGGCTTTTCTCCTTTACCCTTTCACCCGCCTTCTTCAAAAGCAAACAGGCCTCTTCTCCCACGCTGCCTGTCTGCAGAGCATCATCTCTGTAGATGGTCCAAATAGGGAGAAAACAGGCCAAACATGGTGCTTTCCATCTTCTTTTCTTTCAAAAGATTTGAGCAATAAATGCTAGGCAGGAAAAACACCCACCTTCCTTTCCTTTTCTAAAGACCTTTGCTAGCTGCTCCACAAGCTCGGGACTGTGCTGTGGCTCCAACTGCTGTTGAATCTGGCAGTCCAGGGGTATTGCTGTTCAAATCTCCTTGGATTTTGGAAAGGTTTCAGCAAGAAAACCTTGCACTGGCCCCCAGGGATCTATCGCATTATGGAAAGTGATGGTGACCCCTGGCAGTGCAGAGAGCTGGACTTGAGGTCACAGTTAGATGAGCCTCCAAACTCTTTGAGGGCATGTTGCTGTAAAGCTGGTTTAGTCTAGCTCAGGGCAAGGGGGAAAGAGAAAATCCCTTGTACCTATTTCATGGCATGATGTTATAACCCTACATCAAAATTATCTTTCCTTCTGTTTTCAGGAGTATGTAGAAAAGAGAATGGAAAATTACTTGGTTTTAGTAAGTCACTTGCAACTCCTGCATTCAGAGGATCCGAGGCTGCAAGAACTGGGATTTCCTCTTCTCCTCTGGTTATTGGTACCCTGCTCTGGTCCTCAGGAGAGTCAGAAAACACAAAGAGGTGGAAAATGTTTTGTTTAGAAGACAAGAGAAGAAAATGCTGAATGGGCTGGGCAGGACTGAATAAATGCAGCATACAGTTATGGCAGCAGTGGGAAAGCAAATAAAGGAGTCGGGGGGGATGGAAGAGGCAATGGGTGGAGGTTGATTACAAAATCCTTTGTGCTCTGCTTTGACTCCTCTGGTCCGCTGCTCAGGAAAGTCAATGGAAATATTGCTATTGACTTCCTGGCAGCACATTCAAATTTCAGACAATTAAGGCATGCTTCTCACAACACAATAGCCCAGGAATCATAAGCATGATGGTCCCACCAAAAGAGAATTAAAAACTACCTGAATTTTTCCATTGCAGGTTTGACTTCAGGTGAATTCAGGAAAGGAAGGTATTTCTTGAGTCTTTATTTTCCCAGTCTCTTCCCAAATCACGATATTCACAAATTGATGCAGATCTTCTCACATGCAGCATGTGAAGCTGGTTCTAGCTCTCAGTCTGCCAGGCTGCCAAAGAGATGATTTACAAAAGCAGTGGTGACCAGGACTAGCAATAAACCTTAGTTGCTACTGCATGAATATGTAGATGAATATGTAGTTACTCTGACAGCAAGAAGGGAAAGCTGTTTCTTTTGGGGGCTGGAAATAGAAGGGGGAAATTGCTCAGCTTTTTAGCCATTGTTTTAAATTGATATTTAGGAGAGCAATTTCTGTGCTGCTTGGGAAGAGGAGTGAGAAGAGGGAAGAACTTTGTGTAAAAATCTTTCCGATTCTACTTTGTTAATCTTTTAAATCTTTTGAATTTGGGTAGTGCAGCTCAGAAAGGAAAATCTGAAATTGTCTCTACGTAAATAGAGCTTTTACATGGAGCACAAAAGCTTGGGGTGGAAAGAGTGTAAAAATATTTTAATAGGTAACCTTTTATTCGGCAAAATATGTATTACTTCCTATTATGATAAACAGTTGGCATATTTGAGATGAAAATGGTTATACATATACATTACAATTACATATTCATTTGACTTTATATTACATACACAACTCAATTTGGATAAATGTCTGAAGCCAAAGGAATAAATTAGGATTGGTGCCGAGTGCTTTCTTTGCCCTTCCCCATTGTGTTTGCAAGATTTGCATTTTATAGTTGCACATTAACAAATATGCATATTTCATTATGGTTTTGGATTAAAAGGTTATCATCTCCGTTACCCATTAGTAATAAACAAACACAGGCTTTCCATGTGAATTTATCCCTGGCTCAGCTGTTTGCTGATTAGGTTGTTGTAGTTGGGTTTCCTTGTTTTCTCCTTGCGGAAAATCCCTAAAGCTGTTTCTAAAGTGCTTATTGTCCTCTGGGGAGCAGTGAATGAGAAAAGGAGGCAGGAGAAGAGAGCCAGAGGCATCCTAAAGTGGTGAAAAGACAAGAAGGTAGGGCTAGGACCAATGCGCAGCCAGGTTAGGAGCTTCAGTTCAGGCAGGAGGTCCCCAAAGTCCAGGCCCTGTGGCGAAAAAGGATTGTTGGAAAACCTGGGTGAAAGCTGTGCAGGGTCAGAAACCCTCAGCAACCTGCTGATGGGCAGGGAGCAATGAAGTGATCACTCCAGTTTCCAAAAATATGGCAATTTCAAATCAGGCTCCTCTCCCAGGGTGAGCCAAAGCCTCTGAACTGGCACCTAGGGAGACCCTGGATGCAGAGAATTCAGCATCTGGCTTCTGGGGCAAAAGAGACATCACCATTTTTACTGGCACCCACTGGTGTGAGCCCCAAGAGGGCTATGCATGTGACACCTTGCTTCAGCCTTGGGTGAATGTCTGCTGAACAAACTGGACTAAATCTCACAGCTTCAAGTCTCTGCAGTTCTTGGTCCTTGACAGCCTCATCACAGCATCTTCATTCAACCTGGTTTGCCAAAACCCCTCATTGATCAGTTGTGTTTGCAGGATGAAGGATTCCTCGTTGTCTGAGCTGAGACTCAGGCAGCAATCACCACTGGAATAAACAGCAAAGATGCAGGGAAAGATTTTTTCAGAGTAGCTGAATTTTGAGGAGGCTTTGCATGTGGCATCCATAAAATAGCAAGGACCTGGTTCTACAGGCAGCAGGTGTAGGAGGCTGCCCTGTGAAGTCAGCATTGGAGGAAGGCTGTCACCTCCCAGAAGGGAGTCTCTGTCTCTTAAATCCCAGTGCTATTTGCCAAGCTGATGCTGGAGCTGGATCAGTGTCCTTTCATAATAGAGCTGTGCATACCATAGGATTATAGTCTTTAGCTCTAACTACTCACCTACAGCAAATAAGCTCCATATGTAAAAGTAAATGGAATTTTAATGGATTTTTATTTTCACTTTATTGGGTTTTCCTTTCCTTGTCTTTCTAATACAACTTTGCCAGAGTCAGTGGGTGTGAATGCCTCAGAAGCAGCCATTTGGTTTTATTTTTACTCTTCTCCAAAGAAAATGAAAAGATTCAGTGACTCTTCAGCAAAGGAGATAAAAATAGAGAATCCCAGTGGACCTATCCACACAGCTGGTAGGATGCTACTTTGGACTCATCTGATGTGCCCTGCTGTGGTCACAGAATCACAGAACTGTAGGGGTTGGAAGGGACCTCGAGAGATCATTTGGTCCACCCCCCCCGCCAAAGCAGCTCCCCAGGTCATACTGCACAGATAGGTGTCCAGATGGGTCTTGAATATCTCCAGAGAAGGAGACTCCACCACCTCCCTGGGCAGCCTGTCCCAGGGCTCTGGCACCCTCACTGGGAAAAAGTTCCTCCGCATGTTGGTGCGGAACTTCCTGTGCTCCAATTTGCAGCCATTGCCCCTTGTCCTGTCTCCACAGACCACTGGAAAGGGGCTGGCCAATTCCCCCTGCACCCCATTCTTAAGGTATTTATAATTATTGATGAGATCCCACCTCGGTCTTCTTTTCTCCAGGTTGAACAGCCCCAGCTCTCTCAGCCTTTCCTCATAGGATAGATGGTCCAGGCCCTGCCCTCTGCTCCCTAACCCTCTCTGCAGGTCCTTTGCTGTCCCAAAACAGCTTCCCAGGTGGCATTGTGAGTGTAATTGCTCAAATCTGTCCCCTGCATAGGCCAGGTCTGGACACTCTATACCAAGTCCCTTGAGAATCCCTTTCCAGCTGTCCAAAAGCCAGGAGCCCCACTTGCCGGTGTGTTTCTGAGCAGCCAGCCCATGGTGGGGTGTGCAGTGCAGACTTCCACCCAGTGAACTGCACTTCTGACATCTTCCAGGTTTTCAGCTCTGTTCCCTGCAGAGAAAGAATGATCTCTGATCTACCCAGAAGCAGGACAACACCCCTCCTCACACATGGGCTTTCCAATCAGCACCAGCTTGGCTGTTTATCCCCAGAAATGCAGATTTTTATTTTCCTAAGGTGGAAACACTGGATCCATTTTCCTTCTACTCTTCTTGATCTTCCCTGCATCCATCACAAGGATCGACTTCTTCCTCCCAGCTCCCAGTCTAGGTGGTAGCTCCAACATGGAAATAAGCTTTGGGACAGTAAACATTTCTCTTGCTGCAGGAACTGTGGCAGCACATTCTTCCCTGCTGAACCTTCTCAGAGGTGGTGTTTCGATGAGCTGCCTGTTCTCTCCATCCACTCCTCCATCCCTGCCATCCCACCTGGAAGATGCTCTAGGATAACAAGCCAGCCAAGGGAAGGAGTACTAAAGGTCAAAGTGCTAGCAAAGCATGCTAATAGAATTTTCCCACTAAAAAAGGTTATCTAATGCTCAGAACAAAGGTTACAAGGAAGGTTGGAAATACCACAGGATAGATTGCCCCCGCAATTCAGATAGGATAACAGCCCTTTTTTCATTCAGCTCCCAAAATTTTTTTCCAAGCCATCTGTGGTGGTTCAGCCCCAGGCAGTGGCTAAGCACCACACACCACTCACTCGCTCCCACAGGAGAGACAGCCAGAACCTCCATGGGTTTGGATAAGGACAGCTTACTGACAAAAATCACCATAAACGTAGAACAATAATGGCCAGTTACACTCACACCCAGTGCTAACACAGAGTACTTTACCAACCTGACAATTGCAGAGCATGGACCAAAACAAGGACCAACAAACTGATGGATGGATGGACGGACAGACAGACAGACAGACAGACCATCCCAGCCACACTCAGACTGTCCTGGAGACAACAAGCTCCTACCCCTCCCCAGCCAGCTGCTTTTATGGGGGTGTGATGTCAGGTGGTGTGGAAACAGCCCAGGCTAACTCAGCTCATCTGTGTTTGCTGCTTGGGGAGGGTAACTGCTTTGGCCAGAATCAGGACACTACCACAACTGCCATTCATCAACATCAAAAGAGTTTTTGGGGTGGGCTCTGTGAAGTCTATTGGGGTCTACATATGGGGTCTCCACCAGAAAATTCGCTCACACACAGCTTTCATACATGCAGCCTTAGCAGAGAGATCAGTGCTCAAAGGACTTTTTTTTCCTCAGCTGCTACACTGCCAAACTATTTGCGATGGTGACGTGGTATCTGTGATAAGTACACAGCAGTCTCCTGCAAAACGGTCTGAAGGTGGTAATTCAGTTCACCCAGGCCACCAAACAACCATCAGATAATTGTAAATTTGGAGTGGAACTAAATAAGCTATGCATAGCTGCAAGGCTTCATTTCCAGCTACTAATCCTCTTAAATTATTGAGTCACCCTGTAAACCATTAGCTAAGTATTTTGAAGAGTGTCTGCTGTGTGTAGCCTCATGTAACTCTACAGACTTCAGGCAGACTCTAACCCAGTACAGCAGTAAATTGATATACTTGCAGAACATACCTGAACTTTTAAGTGCATACTTGAAGCTTGGAGACCCTGTGTAAAACCTCCCTGCAGCACCACAAAGCCAGCCATTCCCACCAAAGGGAAAAAGCTCAGTGGTTAGCACACGCAGATCATTTCTTTGGGCAGGTGTCCACTAAAGATACTGTCTCTGGTCCATGGATGTACAAAGCAGCTCCATAGCAGTAAGAAGTCCTCTGTAGTCATTTTCTGTGGGAGCTGGCCATTCATGAAGGATTTGTCAGGGTTTCTGCACATGAATGCCATCATGTTGGAGTTGGTCGGATTAGTCACTGAAAATGATTTCTGCAAATGATTTAGCTCCTTTAGAAGTTTTCTCTTTGCCAGACTATCTGAAAGCAGATCAGGAGTTTTATTAAAGTGTTGATTACTTGCAGTTTCGCAACCGTTCAAATTGTAGTCAGCGCAGCCAAATTTAAATGCTGCTGCATCTACTAATGGCTTGCAATGAGTAAGAGCTATTTCTGATTTACTACTCACGCTGTACATGTGGTCACCCATGTTGCACGCTCTTGTTTCTACTGCTGGGATGGGTGGGAGGAACAAGATAAAAGGAAAAGAAGCCCTTTTTGTTCAAAAAATGTCTGGGGGCATGTGGAAGTGCTCAGCTAATCCATTGTGCGAGTAATAAATAGGAGCTGTTCACAAAGTCTTCAAGTACACTTCCAGGAGGAATACTCCCAGCTACTTAACAGCACCGGTATCTCTGAAGCTCATTTATCCCCACTAATATTCTTGAAATAAACACTCAAGTGTTCATGAATAAACGTACCCTTTCTGACTGATGTGAATCCATTCGTGGCTATACATTATTCCGAATGAATACTGTAATTCACTCTAATTTATACAAGGAAGAGGAAATTGATGGAGGAAATAATGAGATTTGGGGTAATGTAAGCACTGTCAGCAGTCTCATGAAAGATTATTGTAACATTTCCAGGCTGGAAACCATTTTCTGAGGCCAAATTGCCCGTGGCTGACACAAAGGCCAAAGGCGTGCTGGTGGCTGTGCGTATCATACGTAGGGGCTGTTAGTACTTAGTGCTTACAGACATAGATGTTGATGATGAACCAAGCTGGTGGCAGCCAAGCTGGGCAATGGGAGGTGGCATCCTATAGCATACGTGCCTGGGAATGCCTTCTCACCCCTCTTGGAACTGTGGCTGCCTATGAATGGGGTAATACAGCTCATTCTGAGGTGGTGAGTAAACATCCAGCATAAACTCTGCCTGGTTCCTGCTGCATTTCTGTTCCAGGTGAGGTGAAGGGTACCCCACTGCCACAATATGGCAGGGTGAAATCACCTGGTTTCTTCTTTTTTACAGCCACTGTCACACCAAGAGCTCTTTTTTCTTCCTCTCTATCAGATACTTTGAATAAATCAGATTTTTAAAAGAGTTCAGAGCTTTGATTTAGGAATTACATCAAGAGGGAGATATGAAACCACCTCAGAAGAGCTAGGTACTGAACAGCTTAAATCTGACCTTTTAGCTTTAACATGAAGTGAAGCTCACCTCTTTTTCCTGCCTGAGCCCTCCACGTGTGGCAAGTAACAGAAAAGCCACTTTCTGTCCAACAGAACCAGCAACCAAAAAGTGCAAAATGTAACAGGCAGAAAGAAATTTTTCATCCCAACCAACATTTTCCTGCATGGAAGGAAATGCAGTCAGGCTAGGTAAGATAGAAAAGGAAAGCAAAGAGTGGATAAGCATCAGTCTAATAGTAACAATACAAAGTTCTCAGATAATGGAAAGATATGACAGCAAACAGTGAAAGGATGAGCAAGATCGTTCCAAGGAGGTGCAGTAATATACAGAGGATCATATGTCAGGAAAACATCTGCGAAGACAGGAGCTATTTCTCAGCCACATGAAGTCAACAGGCTGCCTCATGACTGGGTCCTACTTTGGGGCCTTCAAAATGTTTTGCACTTATTTGCAGTATTTCTGAATGTTTTTCTCCCCCACTCAATCATAGGAAATCGAGTCTAAACCAGAAAAGGCACACAACTGTCTGGCTTCTCCACTACAGCATCCCTTTCACACTAACCCTCTTGCCACTGGAAGAATGGCAGCTGCAACTCTTATGTTTGGGTTTCCACAGGGCTCCCATGGTGGCATCTTGGCAATGCTGTGTTAGGACAGTGCCGGTTGAAACAAGGGCAGAAGCAGTGAGCTCTGCTGGGCACCTCCCAGTAAATACAGTCAAGGATTACTAAAATTGGATTTGCCCTTTCCCCCATGCATGATTTGCTTATTCAAGCTACTTCTCTCCAGGGTGTAAAACTCTACCAGAAGTTTCAGTTCAGTGCATACCCTGGTGGTACTGTGCAAATGTCTGTGGGGTGACCTTATTAATGTTTATAAATACGTACAGGGTGAGAGTCAGGAGGACAAAGCCAGGCTCTTCTCAGTGATGGCAGCAATAGGACAAGGGGCAGCGGGTGCAAGCTGGAGCATGAGAACTTGCATGTGAATATAAGGAGGAACTTTTCCCCTGTGAGGCTGATGGAGCCCTGGCACAGGCTGCCCAGAGAGGCTGTGGAGTCTCCTTCTCTGGAAACATTCAAAACCCATCTGGATGCATTCCTATGTGATTTAGTCTGGGTGATCCTGCTCTGGCAGGGGGGTTGGACTTGGTGATCTTTTGAGGTCCATTCCAGCTCCTAACGTTCTGTGGTTCTGTGATTGATTTGTGAGACTGTAATAGGCAGGAGAAGAGGCAGGAGTAGAAAGGGTTTTTATAGGAGTGAAGTGGGTCATCACTTCCAGCACCTACTCTGCAAAATCGATCCATCCTGGGGTTTGTGTTGTCATCCACCATGGCTGTTTCTGAGCACCTTTTAAGTGGAACTTAACAACAAAGGTACAGAAGCCTTTAGGCTGCTTGGATGTTTTGCCTATTTGGGGGCACAAATCTCTGTTGAGGGTTAGCTTTATTGGTCCTTAAGGGTGAATTTTCTCTTTCTTTTCTTCTGCCTTTCAGCTTTGGGAATAATGTGTGTGTGTATGTGTGTGTGTGTGTGTGTGTGTGTGTGTGTGTGTGTGATCAAGTATCCAAACAATTGTGTTCTCATACTGGGAAGGCATTTCTTCTTCTTCCTCCCAGTCTCTACCATTTAAAAACCCCAGACCATTTAATCGTAACAGGGCCTTGTTTAAGGTGTGGTGGGGCAATACAAAGTTTCTTGATTTCCATCGGGTAGGGGAAGATGTGGGAACTTGCAAGTGCATGGACACCTTAAAATGATGAGGCATGGGCCTGGCTGCTAGACCTTAAAACCACATGGGAAGGAGCAGTGAAGGAAAGAAAGAGGCTGCTACTGACAGGCTGATGTCCTGCTTTCTCTGCTTTTTATTTCTGTGCTGTGTTGGGATAGCCTTCGATGTTTGCTCTGCTGACACATGTTGGCTGCCCAGGGTAGCTGTAATAGGCCCCTGTGGGAGGTGTATAATTGAGATATACAGGCACTCTGCATATTCACAGTAAACACTTGTCCTGCTTTGGAAAAAAAGCAGAAGTGATCTCTCTTCCTTTTGCCCTTCCTGTCCTGCTCCTTGCCTCTGGGCAACTGCAGGGATTGATTTGCACGCAGGCAGGTGGAGGCTGGGGCAGGTGGCACAGAGCTGCTGGGTAAGGGAGGTGGGTGGCAAAAATGGGGCTTCTGGAGGGGGCTAAAAGAGTGGTAAAGGCACCCAGCTGCTGGAATGACAGTTTGGTGTCATGTGTTGGTTAATGCCATACTGATGGAAGGAAGATCCCAAACCCTGATGTTGCTTTTCATTGCCTCTTTTTCACTAACCTGCTTTTCCTACTGACCAGAGATGTACCATCATCTTTCCCCACCAGCCAGTGAACCCCTCCTGCTCCCATCTAATCCTCCACTCCAGGCCTTTACAGCTAAGGCAGTGTCATATTTTTCCTCAGCCTTGACCCATTTAAGCTGTCCAGGTTTCTTCAGGTTTGAGGACTTCTACATTTGCTAACCCTTCTGGACAAGTAAGACTTCATATTAACAGGACATCATTGCTGTTCCAAGCCCAACCAGAAAATGCAGAAGAGCACAAAATGCAGAACAGCTGCACAGAGACAGAGCAGTGAGGAGGAGTACATGCCATAACCAGATGTCTTGGAACCAGAATTTAAAGCTTGAAGTTTGGGTGGAGGTTTGGGAAAATTTAGTCAACATCAGTTTATCCATGGTTCTGTCAAAAGCTGGCTGTTGTCTTGCCAGAGCCTGACTTATATCCAGTCCTATTCTAGTAATCTTTTGATCATGCACTGTGCTTTAGGGCATCACAGCTTGTCTGGGCATGGGTCTTTGTTGAGGATCAGTGTTCTCACACTGGGATTATTTAAGATGTGGGACCCAGGAGTCCCCCCATTTCCTCAGAAAGCTCAGCTTGCAAAGGTAAGGAGAAAACCAACACCGGGTCCCCTAAAAGGTCCCCTGCTCTGGATGAGTGGGAGGTCAGGGCTGGGAAGGCATGGACCTCAGTGCCCCTGCCCCACAGTATGATCACAGATACTGCTTGTTGTGATAAGGCTCAAATATTCAAGCCTCAGTCCTCCAAATCCTCTTTTTGTCTTCTTTTGAGAGAAGACTTTTGGCTTCCAGCTCCAAATTGCTTTTGACATTTCCTTTATCATTTCCATCTTCTGTCAAACTCAGACTAGAGTTGATTAACATTCCATTTTCAGTACCTCAGGGTCCAAGAGGAGCTTAAATCTGTAGCTGTATTGAGCTGGTGGCTTTGTGGTGCTTTGGACTGTATTTGCCAACCTCCATGCTTCCCTGTGAGTAGGGGCTGGGACCAAACCAAACCTCCTTCCAAACACACTCTGAGTTCATATCTGAGCAATGAGATCCAAACTGGAACCCAGTTTCCAAAACCTGTGGCTTTTCCAGAAAAAAAATTGCCCCAAATGCCAGGCTGGGTGAAATCCAGACCCTAGCATTGCATCTGAATCACATCTCAAGGGAAAACAAAGCAAAGGAGAGCAACATGATGTTTCTTGTAAAAATCTCTTGCAAGAAATAAACACAGCTATGTTTTCCAGGCACCTGAAGACTATTTCTTCTAGGCAATGCTTCTTTCTGCAGCCTTTCATTTAATATCACAGCCCCAGCCTGCCTGCCTTCATGAGCCTGATTCATAACTCTAATCAGCTGTGTAAACATAGCGCATGCTTTTATGACCACCTTGTGTTTCCTAAGATCTGCCCAGGGTGCTTAAAACCAGCCCTACTTCCTCTGTTCAACCTTGTCTCCCAGTTATAATGAGCGCAGGAAGAGCAGCAGTGGTACAGACACAAAGGTGGGTTCCTTCTGCAGGCTTGATGCTCTTGCCTGGCCTCTTCAGAGAACACCTTGGCTTGGCAGGGCTCTTGCCAGGGATGAAAATGCACGAAGAAGATGAGCAGCTTGGTGAGGTCATTGGTTGGGCTCTGCCTGCTCTTCCAGTGGCTACTGCTGCTGCTTTCAACTCCACCTGACAAAATCCTCTGTCTCTTGTACTCCTTCCTGCTCCTATAATCCACAAATTAAGACAGGAAGGTGGTGTGAGAGGGCCAGGAAGTATCTTCAGAAAAATCCGGGGAGCTCTGGACATGCTTAACGCAGACTACTTTGTCCTATCCAAGGGGCTGAACGGTGTCCCTTTACTATTGGCATTTTATGATTTTGTGGTGGTTGATGGTTCTCAGAGAGCTACAGAGGCTTCAAGGAGGTGCTGGCTATTTGCTCTGGGATGGCTGCATGGTTTCCCTGGGTACGTGATGTGTCAGCGACATGGTAGAGCTGTTTAAATGTAGTCTTGTGAGAGAGACTCTTCCCATGCACCCAGCAAGCTGCTTTTGCCCAGGGTGGGACTAAACCATCCTTCACGTTCACCACTCCGATATCTGAAGATGTGTTTTCTCACGCTCTTTGCAAGACCTCTCTCTCCTCATTTAAATACTTGCTTCCACTTTCCACATTTCTGAGCACAGCAGCACCACCCTGGGATGTTGCAACCCTCTGTCCTTGAGCAGACATCCATGCAGCTCATGGCAGCACCCAGGCATACACTCAGCTTCCCAGAAGTGCACAGCAAAGGCCCTTGAATTGCTTCTTACAGAGTACTCCCCCTTGGGAGACAAAGGACCAGGTTGTATTCTTATCCCTTGGGTCTCCACAGGGTGTGAGAGATGGGCTAAGCTACCTTTTTTTAAGCTGCAAGGACACTGCTACTAGCCTGGGTGCAGTGAACACATGTATCACATCACAGCAGTGCAATGGGCTTGCTGAAAAGCTCTGTATTTTGCATCTGCAGCCGCCTGAATTTCCCGAACCACCTGCACTAGCTCTTGGAGAGCAGCTGTCTCTCCCTGCTCTCTGGGGCGAAAGCAACTCCTTGACCATAAAGTGGAAAGAACACAAATTTTATTGAGAGGCTGAGGCTTCGTTCCAAATGCATTGCCTTTAGTGTTTTCCAGTGTCCCTTCCCCCTGAAGGGCTCTCTGTGCTCATTGATAGCTACTTACCAACTTCCTTGGACTCCAACAGCTCCTAGCTTAGCCTTAGATAAGCAGCTGTCTCTCCTGGATTTTGGCCCCAGTTTGTGGATTGCCAAAGCAGGTATCCCTCCAGGGTCTCCTCACCTTCCCATCCAAATTAAACGTAAATGCGTTTTAAGACTCTCCCTTGGGATTTCTGATCTTCTTTGCTCTCAGTCTTTGCCTCCTTAAAATGCTTGCCAATGTCTTCAGGCATCTCCTCACGTTTTGAGCAGCTCTGGCTCTGGGCCATGCTGCAGGCTGGCCTGGCAATTCTTGCGGTAAAGTGGCTTCTTATCCTTCCATATGGATTATAATGAGGAGCCCTGTCTCACCCGGGCCCATCCCCTGCCTGTTCCTCCTTCCTGTGCACCACCTTGGGATAAGACAGAACCTGCCAAAGGCCATGGCTGTAGAGAGCTGAGAACATCCTGTGTTCCCTGGTTTTTTGCTGTTTATCTTACTGTCTCAGCTGGTCTTTTCTTCTCACCCCTCTCTCCTCCACCTGTTCTGGCTTCTGTGGCAACTGATGAGCAATGACAAAGGGCTACAAACCTTTCAGTGGCATGGAGAGGGTGTGATTGGTCAGTGGTTCCCTTGAACACTAAACACCATCAGACAAAGCTAACAGGAGTTAGGATCAAAGCAAACTAAATAAAGGGCATTCCTTATGCAACAGGTTGTTTGGCAGTGAGGATCCTTGTTAAAGCATTTTGCAAGTTCTATCAGGTAGATGGGCTTCAGGGCAAACTGGCTAAGGGCATGAAAGAGATCACATCTGGCTCAGAATAACTCTGGGATGAAAACAGCTGGGGCACTATTAAAGGGAAAAGTCACATGTACTTATTTTTCCTTAAGCATCTCCTAATTCCCACTGTTAGAGACCAGATGCTGGGCTGGGGGGAACTGAGCCAGCAGAGCTGTTCCAAGGATGCTCAGCATCCTGAGAGGCTGACGATACTGTCACTATCACAGCACACTTTTATCAAGTGGCAACTCTGGAAAAGGAACTTGCATTGTGGAAAATGGGTATAATCTAAGCATAATAGTCCTTCAATGTGCCCTAGAACAGACTTAGTTGAAACCAACATGCAGAGTCCCCACTTCCAAGATGTCCCACCATCACTGGGTTGTCAACAGTGGCTTGTGGTCAGGGAGTTGTAAGCAGTCAGGGAAGCACTGGACTTCTAGCAGTCAAACGGTGATAAGGCAATAACAGCAATGCAGCATTTCTTCTAGAACTAAACACACATTTGTGTGCTAAGAAAAAAACCCACCACCTTGTAAGTCTAAATGTAGCAGTGCCATCTGCTGACCTATGCAATAACAGAAATCCAAGCCTCAGAATGTCAGGACCTACAGGATCCTGAGTATCCATTCTTCCCTTCACAGCTAGTGTGTGGAATCTAATCCTTGCAAAACACCCATGGATTTGAGGTTGGGGCTCCAGGACCCCTGTGATCTGGACATAAAAAGGGTCAGATTTTTAGCTGGTGTGAACTAGCCAGGGTGTCCTGAAGGATTCTGTGACCTCTGCTGGACAGTGCTGAGGCCCTGCATGCTGCAGCTCTGACAAAACCCCTAGAAGCTGAATCTGCTTCCTGGGAAAGCGGAGAGAACCTGTGTCCTGCACTCTGTCCCTCTGTCCTGGGAGCCCTTGTGCTGTTTAGTTTGCATTTTATCATGTTTCATTTTGGATAGACCGAAGGTGGGGGTTTTGTTGGGTATTTCTGTGTGACAGTGTAGTAGGCCAGTGTTTGAAGACATGTTCGGAGAGGGGGAGGTGCCGACAAGATCCAGCTTGTGAGCACAGAGCAGTTTTTGACACATCATGCAGGAAGCAGTTGTGAGTAGAAATACAACCTGTGGCATCTCTCTGCATAATTTCAAAGGAAGCAAAGAGCCCCCCTTGAGATGGAGGAAAAATCTGTCAGCTGGCAGTGACGGCTGATACCTATCATGGCTGGAGGTGTTCCCAAATTCCCCAGAACCCTGCAAATTCTTTAACTGGTGCAGAAACTGACTGGGATTTTTTCTTTCCTCCAATCCCACAGCTGATCAAATATTTCCAAGGTGCCAGATCTTTCCATGATAATCTTCCACCTGCTTGGATGATTATCTCTAGACCACTTTGCTCAGTTTTTCAGAAGAGGTTCCTTCTGTGGGCAGTTCAGGTGGTACCTCTGAGTCAGAGTGGGATCTGCCCTCCCTCTCCTAACCATGATTTTGTTGCTTTGAATCGCTGTTGTGGATAACAGGAGTGGAAGACAGCTGGCTTACTTGAATTTCTATGGCATGCTCATCATTTTAAGTCCATCAGGAAAGAGGAGGGGCAGGTGCAGATTGAACTGACACCTGTCAATCATTTGCTTTCTCTTTAATGAAACATCCACAGGCTGTCACTGAGTGTGCTCTTGTTTTGTTTTATGGGCTCTCTGTTCCAAGCAGCTCTGGCTGTGCAGGGCACATACTGTAACCCAGGAGAGAGGGTCCTGCTAGATGTCTGTCTGAGACAACACAGCACCAAACAAGTCTGAAAGAGGCACTTTTTAGGGTTACCCATGACAAACCTCTTTTTCTGGGTTAAGTTGTCTTATCCTATCTAGAGCAGAGGCCTAGAATGCTCGGCAGATGCCCATTTTGTCTCTTGCTTCCATGTTAAAGAAGGGCAGCTTCAGGCCAACTTGTGTTCCCCACCCTGGACTCCTTCTCTTTGGCCTCCTACTACCAACCTTCTCCTTTCCTCAGCCTCAGCACCGGAACAGCACACTGTGTTCAATGAGGAACACCTCCAGTATAACCCCCTATAGACTCTGTCCTCCATTCACACCCCTGGGTTTCTGTTGACACCCCTGCTGCTGTTGACACCTACTTCTTTCCTACTGCCCCTGGGCACAGCACCATTTGCCTGTGATGGGACCCTTTCCTGACATGGTGGCTTTGTCCCACTGCCCTCTGTCAAAAAAGACATGTAGCCAGCTCTTCATGAAAAGCCCTTTACAAATTATCACAGAGGTGTCCACCACAGCTGTATCAAATCAATGTCCTTCCCTACAGTACCTCTGCCTAACCATTAAACAATCCTGAAAGGATGTTCTCTAATCCACTCCACTCAGGCTCTCTGCAAGAGGTGGTAAAGGCACATTCAACCACTTGCTTTCACAAAAGAGCTCCAGAACCTCTTTGTTAGCCATAGAAAAGAGTAACTTTTGCTCCTGGAGATTTGGGACAGCAGAGGTGGCAGGAGACAGCCTCCCCCCATGTACCTGTCCATAGCAGCCAAATGCTGGGCTGCTTTGATGGGGGATGCTGATGCTCTCTCTGTTGGAATGGTGGCCTTTCTTCCTGGGAAATGGTAGCAGCACTGTTGGAGCAGTAGTTTTGATTTTCATTGCCTGTCTGGTTCATTACTGATTGGGTAATGACTGACAATAGGCCAATCAGATCTCCAATATCACTATGTCAGCTTCATAATTAATACTACTGCAAACTAAGCTTATTGTGATTTAATTAGTAATGCTGTAATAATGCTACCGCCTGGGCTTAAGGTTACTAATTTATATAAATAGCTGTGTTAATGTTTTGAAGCATCAAGTATTAATTGTATCAGTCTTGGTGTTAGACTCTGGTTCGCTAATGGCAGATGCAAAACTCAACAACTCTTAGCATTGCAGGGAAAAAAAAAAGGGTTTGATCTTTTGCCTGTTGTTTTTAACTAGGCAAGAGGCAGTCACGGACAAGGCTGGAGGGATTTGGATAATATGGGCCAGGGAGCAGTATTTGAGATTCAAATCCCTTTTTGCTTGGATCTGTTATTTTTCTTTTTCCTTTCCACCACGAGCACTTCCCCCTCCCCTTCTCTCTCTTCCCTCCTTCCTCTTAAATATATAAATAAATCTGAGCTGCTTGCATCGACAGTTCCAATTTGCCACAATTGGAAGTTGCACACATGAGAGATCTCTGTGCAGCCAGCTCGCATTTTATTTTCAAATCTAGAATTAAAAGGAAAGAAGGGGGAAAAAAAAAAAAAGAGGGCCATGGGAGCACAAGGAGGATTTGCATACATCAGAGCTCTACATGAGCTAGGGCCTAAGCTCTTTCTCTGGGCTTGAATAAACTACTAGAGGGAAAAAGGAACAGGAAAAAATGCAAAATTGAGTGACAAAAAAATACTGACCTTTTCTCTGGGCTTGATGGAGGCTCATCTCCCTGTGATGGGGCTGGTGGCAGATCCCTCAGACTATCAAGAAGTGCCTGAGCTGGAAGGAAGGAAAATGTAAACCAACACTGGAGTGGAAGTGGGTCTTGTGCTGGCATCCACATCTAGAACAGATGTTACATTCTTAAGCACTGGAGGTGGAGGGAGACATGGCACCAGAAGGAGATGGATCTAAGTAGAAATTTAAATTGTTAATCTTAACCTGGTTCTTTGTCCTTTTCCCCATACTCCTTCCTAGCCTTGCACCCACAATTCTCAGTTTTCTTACAAATGACAAACATGTCTGCAGGCAAGAGCAGGAACACCTGAGGACACCTCCGTGCTGGGAGTGGTGCAATGGCAGCAGCATGGAGCTCAGTGTGAGCTAACTCTCACAGCAAGGAATTTTCTCTGCTGTCACTGCAGTGCAGACATACCCACAGCAAAACGAATGCCTGTTTTCCCAACACACCTCTCTGGTGTGTCACCTGTGAACGAAAGCATGGATCACCAAAGGTGATGGACCTCTGGTAAAGGTCTGAGGTACAAGAGCTGGCAACTGCCTGTAGCTAGCAGTACTGTCCCTTGGTGTCTGGGAAGCTGAACTTCTCATGAGGCAACTCCTAACACTGGTTTGCTGTCAGTGTTGTCAAATTGCTAAAAATTAAGTCAAAACTTCCTTTAGTAAATCTTTCATTGTTTTCTTCTGACTGTGCTTTCTAGGTCGGCAGAATCTCTTTACACCTCATGTAAGGGAGGGTCTGCTCAGATTTATGAGGAAGTACAAAAACTAGTATCTTCTCTTTCCTCAGGCCTCCCCCTCAACCAAAAAACTGTCTTTGCAGTGGGTCATACCCTCTACATGCAGGACTACTGCCACTGCTATGAGCACAAGCTGGGGATGGACTGGAGGGTGGTAGTCCAAATCACAACCTAGACTAGGATGGAGAACATGGAAGGGGTCTCTACCCGATGTGAAGAGACAGATGAGGGAAGTGCCCCTCTGATACTAACTGCTTTGGGAGGTGGTGTAGTTCAACATTCCGCTTTCAGAAAGTTCTGAGCAGTCATGGTCACACAGACTCACAGCTGTGGTCCTACTGGCACCTTAGGGCATGCTAAAGTGGCTCCACTCTTTGGAATGTATCTGCATTTATCAAAATGCTAAATACCTTCTGGTGCATCCCATTTTTCCTAGAGATATTCCCCACTCTTTCATGGCTGAGTGAGCAATTGCCAGGATCACAACCAGTAACAACCAAATAACTCTCTGCAAGGAGATGTGGGAGTTTATCCAAACACAGGCACCCAGGCTGGCATGATCATCTCCAAAGATGGTCACCCTTTCCTCCCATTTGCAAAGGAAGTGACAGAGGTGCTGAAAAATCCTGGAACTGGCAAATGAGCAAAATCTATGGCAAATACAGCTGCTAAGTAGTCTGAGGTAACTGAAATGAGCTGTACTTCCAATCATGTTCCAGCTATGACTGTACTCTAAGAAGCAGTGTCTGTGATAAATATAACTTGGCTGAATGCAAGAATTTAGATCTTGCATTAGATATTGAATTCATTACCTCTACATGTGTCTATATCCAGAGGCTGTATGTGCCCTTATCTCATCTATATCCAAAACGCTCTTAATTTCATTCATGCTGACACTTAACTCTTGAAGTACTTCTCCTCTTTTTTGAAGAGGATCCACTGGCAAGCCAAGCCATACAGGAACATCACAAGGATGTGACAATGCTAGGAATAGGACCCCCTTCGGGGAAAATCAGTTTGCATAAAGTCATGAAATACAGATTTATTCATTTTTAATGTATTTTTCTTGCTTCTTTCTCCTTGCAAAACTCAGGCCAGCTGGTGGGATTGACAGTAATGACTCCCAGTGAGCTGGACTCTAATCAGCTCAGCTGGAATAGACTGAAGGACTTTTTGAAATCTAAACCACTCCAGCAAAATGGATTTATCTTCTCAATTAGTCACAGATGCTAGTGGGATCCACCAGGTGCGCTACCGAATAGCCCCATGTGGCATAGCTTGTAGAAATCTTCCATTGCTGCAGCCCGGTCATGACTTTTGTCTTCCTCTTCAGAAAAATGTAGTCAGAAATGAGGAAGAAAACACATATTTCAAACTTGTCAGCAAAGTGAATGATTAGATTTCCTTTTCCTAGTTCACTTTGGTCAGGGTTTGAAATCCCCATCTGTGTGAGCAGGTCATCAAACGTCTTGGCCAACAAGACCAACTCAGCACTTCGTACTGACCTTCATTACCCAGATTAGAAAGGAAACTAGCACACCATATGCCAGACATAAAAGTCTCCAGCTATTCTCTTTTCAGCACTACACTCCTGGGTTTGGATCCCAGCCAGATTGTGCTCTTTGAAACTTATAAATTGCTTTCATCTCCCAGACAAGGTAGAATAAAATTGGTGTAAGCGATGTCGCGTTGTTGATGAAGATGCAGGCACAAACTTAACTCTAACGCGGACTTAGCGCACCGTATGAGAAACGTCTTAATAGGCACCACTACTTCTTTTGGTTGGCCTTGGGGAAAAAAAACCCCAAACCAGACCCAAACCCACTAGTGTCTCTGAAAGTTGCAGTAACATTAAAGGGAAAGGGTCTTTCTTCATGCAGACTCTGGGTCTGAGTTGTGCAGCCTTGCCTAGCATGCCCATGAATGGTGAGGTATGAATCGGGATGTGTGGCAGTTTATAAATGGTGGTGCTGTGCTGAGCTATGCATGTGTCTTAGAGTCCTCTGCTTTTGATGTATTTATGGCCACTAATCTCTCTCTGGCTAGAGTCCCTGCTCAAGCTCTATTTCAATCCTCTGTCCATACAGGACTCATTTTATCAGGTTTTCCCATCTGTAGCTGTAACGATAATTGACTGTTACAAGTCTGTCAGGTCTGGAATTCAGCCCTTGAAAGGAGCGTTCCTCACCCACAGACCAGGATGGGTTAGCTGAAAGCAGTTGGATTTGCTTTCCTCATTATACTTTTAGTAATCTGAAAGGCAGTATTTCTTCCATACCTAATTTTTGTGATGCTGTAGGGTTTACCATAATTTCTTTTGCTTTTTCAACCCTTCCTCAAGGGCATAGAGTGTTCCCTGGAGCTCTCTTTCCTTCTGCACTGCAGTTTTTCTGCCCCAAAAAACACCTAACAACCCCCCTCCTTCTCCTTTTTTGCCTTCCCTTATAATCCTCTTCGCTTCTTGGAGACGCAGTTTTCATCTGGGGTTCAGAAACCTTTCCGGGCAGTTCTTGTTACCGTGGTGGTTTTAGATGCTATCATCATAGAGGGTGGTTCACCGTGCCAAGGATTTCTTTGTGCCCATGGTGTCTATCCCTGGTGCCTTGTGACATTTGAACCCTTGTGAAGTGCTCCCTTCAGTGGGGAACTGCAGTTCCTGTGCTCAACATGGGCACCAACACTCTCAAATCCTGCAGGAACTTTGTACCACTCAGACTTTCAGCTGTCTGCCAAATTTGATTGAAATTGGCCTACTGGTTCAAAAGTTATTAGAGAGGAACTGACAGACAGAATGATTGCAGAGGAAATCAGGCTAAAAATATTAACTTCCCGAGATAGCAGCTTTGTTCTTTCAGAATTATCAGCATAAAATGTATGTATACTGCTTAGCACAGGCTTCTTCCTACCTTTCCTCTGCTTCTTTTCCTTTTCTTGTACTCCTGTTTTTCTAGAGGGTTACAGATAGGAACCTCTCTGTCTCTTTGCCTAACTGCAGAGATTTGGCAGGCTTAGCAGAGCAGAGATCTGGGCTTTGTATCTCAAAAAAGAGAAATGACTAGTTTATCCTAGTGCTTGTAGCAAGGGTATTTATTTACACACTCCCTGTGGGAAGCAGGAATTTGCATTGCCCAGGGAAACAGAAGAAAATTACTCCTCCTGACTCACAGCTGACATTGACTTTTTTTCCATGAGGTGGGGAGAGTCCCAAAGTGAACCTGGCCTTTCTACTGTGGGAACTGATCTGGACTAGTGACTGAGGGATATGCATCTCCCAGCTGGAGGGGTTTCATGGTAGAGCATGACTTTCACAAAGGGTGGATTGATACAGGAGGATAAAGAGCCAAGAGGGCAGGACTCTGCACCCTTCCCTGTCTCCATTGTCCCTCATCAGTGTGGTCTCAGGCACAGGACACCTAGGGAGGAGGGAATAAGCCATGCATCACCCTCCTTCCCTCCATCAGCACCAGCCTCAGGTTTCACAGCCCTTTTTCAAGATGCTTTTCCATCAGACTCACTGTGTGGGCAATGGGAATGCCAGATGTGGCAGAGGGCATGTGGAGGGGGATGGTGGGGAGCAGGAGGGCACAGGGGTGGCAGCGGTGGCTGGAGAAGACGAAAGAGGGGACGACAGAGAGAGAGCACAGACAGAAAAAGAAACACTGTAAAAAGCAGTAAGTTCCTCTTCATATTGGCACAGCAGTGTTTGCAGCATGGCTTAGCATGCCTCCTCCTGTTAAATAAATATTGTGACAGTTCTAATCCTAGTGAGCAGGGACGTAACCAGAACTTGGATTTTCACTGAGGGCAAACAGTAATGGGTACACTTTAAGTATTTCAAATAAGGCTCTAATTTAGATCTACGAAGACAGCGCTGTTTGTTAAATAAATATCAAGCTCATCTGGTACCAGGCCAGTTGTTGTGGTTAAGCAAGATATATCTAGCTGGTGGTTATTTAACTGAATGATGGGTGAGCGAGCCCGTGCAGACAGCAGAATGCTTTCCAATTGTCAGAAAGAGAGAAAGAATGAAAGAAAACAGAAGACAGAAGCGTGTGTGTGTGTGTGTGTAAAGTAGAAGAAGAGAAAAATAGAAAGAAAAAAAAGCCAGCAAACTAAGGCCATCTTTATCTTTTGTATATGCCCTCTCTAGAAACTTGAAAGCTATTGAAGGAGACAGCTCCAGCCTGGCAAGGGAATTAGATATCATTTAATTGCTAAAAAGAAAATGACAAATGCTGGTTCATAACTAACATGCTACAACCATCTTATGAAATGTTAATTGGAATACCTTACACTTTCTATATACCTTTAATGAATTAATGGGGATGCCACTCTCTATTTATAGGCCAGTTAAATTCCTCAGCAACTCCATTTAATTCTTGTATATATTATTAAACTTCAGATGGCAGTTACATAATCAATATGCTGTCCTTTCATACATCTAAATGAAGAAAATCCTGGGGGTCCTTTGGAAAAGCACAGAATGGCTCATAAAGAGTTTGTTAGTTTTCTCTGTGAAGCTCCAGCCCCTTCATGTGTATAATCTCAATGTTTTGGGTTTTTTTTTTTAAGAAAAGCATATGAAGGGATGAGATCTATTATAGGGAAATGTCTTAAGCAACCCAGATGGCTTGACTTGATAAAAATATGTATTTGTGTCACATGGCATGTTGTATTACTTCCCTGCTGGATCTGGTTCCATGTAATATTATTACTGGTGACAGAGTTCGGCAAGTTTGTTTCTAATCAGTTTTGATGCTTCTGAGGAGATCTCTGGGGCTATCAGCCAGGAACATGGTGGAAGGTAACACCACCTACATTAGACATGTAATCTTAAAAATAAAGCCTTGAGTTTAGGATCAAGAAAATGGTAAGAGATTCAGTTCATATATATATATATATATATATATATATATATATATATATATATATATATATATATATATATATATATACATATATACTACAGGATTAACAGTCCCTGGCAACCTACATGAAGAAATAAGGGCATCAGGCTACTAAAAATGATATGGATTAAGAGCACAAGAATTTGGCTGAACTGTGGAGCTTTTAACCCCTAAATATCTTATTACATCCATCAGCAGCTGATATTGCTTAAGGGCCAAGCAAAACTCTAGCATATGTCCCTTTGCAGATGCTCTTTGGCCTGTGTCTAATGAACTGCTGGCCTTTGTTTAACTTCCAGCATGAAGCTGCCCATCTCATCAAAGCCAGAACATTCGCATTGCCTGGCAGCACAGCTGAAAGCCTGAAGAGGCCAAGGACTGAATGGGATACAAAAGGTGAACTATACACTCACACAAAATATGCTGTTGAGGAACCTTGCCTTACCTCTGCACCTTCTCTTCTGTGTTTGAAGGAGACCTCAGTGTAGATTTAACCCAATATTACCCTAGCTCCTGACCCCGTAGAGTTTGATATAAAGTTATGCCCTGTAAGCTAATTTATGCCTTCAGTGGATTAGCCAGAAGGTCTACCATGCATGTAGCACATCCGTGTACTGCTCTTTCTTCCTCACCCCACATCCCATCCGTACAAAGAAATATCCTTCCAGCTAGTGAGGATCCTGAGGAAAATTCATCATCTTTGGCTCTGACACCTCCAGATGATGCAGGCCTCAAAAATGGTGATGACTCCAAGTACCACAAGGACAACCCAAACATCTGGCTAATTTTGAAAGAAAAAGATACGGTGCATCCCTCTTTCCAGTTCATGCAGCTCTTGCAATTTGTCTAGCTCCTCTACAGAGAACTTTCTGGCTGCATGTTCCTCCATACATCTGTCTATGAGCTGGTCTTGACACTGACCAGAAAGTCCCTTTGTGATCCTGGATGAAGGAATAGTCCCTAACCATCTCCTAGACCAAGGCAGTATTACTCCCTCTGCCTTCAATATCTTGGGACACAGTTAGGAAGTTCATGTTTTATTGGTATCATCTGATCTCCTGTCCACCCACTGAACTTCACATGTGATCTTCTTTAATATTTGCTGCCCCTACACCTTTTTTTCTGAGAGTCATTTCTTTTTGAGGAAGATTGGCTTCTAGTTTGAAAGCCGCTGCTTCTTGTGCATTAGCTTATAAACAGACTGGCACCACTTCTGGAGATGATCTTCAGCTTTTCTTCAACCTTTTAGAGTTTTCCCATAATGAAGGGCAAAGCCTTTCTGATCTCTCTGTCTCTCTTCTCCCCCTGTTCAACAGAGGATGAGAATTAAACCCACATCTGCTAAACTGACTGGTAGCACATGTCAAAAAAAAAATAAATGCCCAGATTCTTGGCAGGTAATGAAGAAATAGATAATGATGCAAATAATTCTCCTGTGGCTGTTGCTGGGAGTTTGTTTGCATCCATCTATCTTTGGCTTGTCATGTTGCCATTAGCGCTTCTCATAATACAGATGTTAACAAGGGCAAAAGGGCAATCTGTGGGTCTCCTGTAGTCACCTGCAATGTTGTCAGCCTGCAAGTTAGCTGTCAGATGAGTTTACTCCAGGGATAGTGCCCAGTCTGATGTACAGACAGAGGGAAGGCTGAAGAGGAAAAGTGTGAAGACACAAACTCAAGGAAGCGATGGAGAATTTACCATGCCTGAACCAGTGCAGTTGGGCTCTCTTGTACATGTCATGTACTTGTTTCAATGTGGGGCTCGTGCCTCACGCATCAGACCCCAGCCCATCTAAATGATACTAACAGCCAAACTTCATAAGGCAGCCTGGAATGGGGGATGGTGCTGTGTAGAGGCCAGGATGATTTTGTAGTGCAACTGTTGGCTTTAACCCCCTGCGGACCCAACTTAGTGTTTATAAGAGATGTGAATTATGGCATGGATAGCAGCGTTGCCCTTGTGCCCCCAGCACAGTTCACAACTGTTAAAGTCAGGGCATGTGGTAACTGCTTGGCAATCTCTGTGACACTTCCATAAGGAAGTAACTGGCCCCGCACAGTCTGATGGTACCAGTGTCACTGGGCAGTGCAGGTAGTCTGCCAAAGCTCAGCTCTGCTTAGATCCCTCTTCACAACAGGGAGCATTATGGATTTGTTGTCATCTCCTGGATGTAAATCACCCATCAATCTCTCTTTTCCTTGGCTTTTCAATGTGCATGGTGTTTGCCTTGCAGCCCTGTACTATCTGGACACTTGGGACATGTCTCCTTTTGTCAGAAGGGCTGACTCTATCTCAAAATAACCCATTATGAAGTCTCTCATTTGGACTTGGAATTGAAGAAAGGACAAGTGAGACACAGCTTAGAATTTCCCGATGGCATTTGCATCCTGGCTTTTTGTTCAACAAGCTAAAAAGGAAGCCCAGGTTTTTGTTTTGAATGCATTATGCTATAGTCAATTTTATTTTTGTCTTACCTCTGTCAACAAAGCTTAGCACAAGTGATCCCAGTTGCCTGCTGGAAATGACAGGAAGGGAAAGGGGTGTGGGAACACACAGCAATATGGACATAATGGGGCAGAGAATGGTGCTGAGTGAGAAATTTCACCCTTCACTGTGGGGAGAGGGGAGGAGGGGAACATTGCTGCAAAAGCAGAGGATGTGCCTGTTTTCACTATATGCAAATAGAAGACACGCTTTTGGCAAGAGAATAACTAAACATTTTCTCCAAGTTTGGATTTTACTAGAAGTATCCATCATGCTTCTCCAGCAATGTGCTCACTGATGTGGTTCAACACATACGCAGATACTCCTTTGGTAATCATTTGGTGTACTAGACCTTGCATTAAAATCCTGGCAGAGGTCACAGACAAAAAATGAATTTGCTTGGCCTGCCATAGTCATTAGTCCATACCAATTCTGGCTGGGAATACGAGTGAAAATGAATCTACAGTTGTCCTGCTCATCATTTCTCCATACCAGCAAACAGTTGTGCCATTCAGAGCAATTTATTGTGATTGGTATCTGTTGCTTCAAAACTACTCAGGAAAGGAGCAGTGAGGGATGTTGTGGACCATGATTATGAGGGTCTTGGATGGGCTGAGGTATACGCATGTGCTTTTGAAGTGGGCCACAACTACAAGGGGCTCCATGAGAAAGGAAAGCTGGCTGGAACAGAGTGGAGGTTTAGTAGCAGTGATGTGAGAAGAACAAAATAGTGTTGCAGAAGGTACCGGGTGCATGAGGGAGCTGTGCATTGGTCAGCACATTGGGGAAAAAGCATACACAGCATCTGGTTTTGCTGTGCACGCTTCAGGGCTGCACATTCTTTGATTTTAATGAGACTCTTACCCACCTGCTGAACAGTCACCTTATGTCACCTGAATCTATCGTGTGTGGTGCCGGTTTTTACACATGCAGAGCACTGAAGCAGCACAACCACGGTGAGGCAGAGTCCTGAATCATATGGCCTGGCTGCAGGATGCCCTTTTGCAAATGGCAGAGGAAATCAGCCCTTGAAAACAACCCCCTTCCAAGCCTGCTGTTCACTTGGCTAGAACGTTTGCCATTGCTTGGCTGTAGATTACAGGTTCAGCAGCATGCTAAACAGCCAACATTTTGTTTCTGCCAAGGAACAAGGCTCCCGACTACTGAAAACTCCCAGGGGCCCACTGGAGCTGTTGCTAAGCACAAGGGAAACCTGGTTAGCAAAGTCAACTCCATGCTTTTCCGAGTGTGCCTCAAATTTTCTGCTCCACCAGCCCCTCTGCTTTTGGACACCGTCCTCATGATGCAGAAGGCGCTTTCTAACAGGCACGAGGATGCCAGGCCAAGTCTATCTCAGCAAACAATGGCCTTTATGAAGTGCTGCTGCTTTTGGATGCTGTTGGAGCACATCTCTGTGATGATTTTAAGAAACTGGGTCAAAGTTTCTCCTCTTCCTGCTGTCAAGTAGTTGAAGACCTAGTGAAATACTGGACAATTGAATTGCATCAGATGCAGAGCCTGAATCAGTCCCTGCTGACTTAAGAACTCCAGATATGTTGTACATAAGATCTCCTCCACTTCTGCCAAGCCACACAACAACATGTTGGGGAAGAACATGTCCTCGTCAAAAAAGGCTGGGATCTGGGTTGATGTTCTGCATGACTTTTGCATATATCTCATAGTGCAGAAGAGGAATCAAAAACAGCCTCCAAAGGGATAACTGGGCATAAACCTGTCAGGAAAATTAAAAGGCTGTGGACCCCTGCACCAATATATAAGCCATGCTAGTTGTATTACGGAAGGTCCTAAATAATGGCATCCTTTTTAGCTACTTTCTGTTTCTGGACTGCATCTGGCCCTGCTTTATTTAAACTATTATATATGGATGTGTTGTTTAAGGAAGAGGATTTATGGAAGAAAACTGGCAGTGTTTTGAGCCTGGCTTTCCAGGCAGTGTTCTGGGTTTCCTTAATCACTGAGGGCTGATGTGACTGTCCATAAAAGAGAGGGGTTGTTTCTGTTTTAGCTTTGCTGCTGAAAAGCTAACAAAAAATGTGTTTAGGCTGTGATCCAAGGCCATAGTGAGCTCTCTCTGAGACAGAAATACACAGTGAATTACACCATCCCTTGAGTGTCTTTGGTGACATCTCTGGAAGATAAGAAATCCTGGGAGTGTAGCAGAATCATGATCACCGTTAATTAAAACTCATTGGAAGAAAATCTTGATTTTCTAGAGAAGAAAATTTTCCAGGTATATGTGACCAGGAGCAGTTCTGACTTGATTCTCATGCAAACTCAACTGGAAATGATTACAGCCAAATAATAGCATGAAAGTGGAAGGAAATTACTGCATTGACTGCTTGACCTGAAGAACAATAATGGTCTTTGCCTATTACAACTGATTTTCCATAACATTAGTGTTACACAGAAAAGTTCAGATTAAATCCAGGAAGTTGAAACTAAGACTGAGAATTAGCACACTACCATGCTGAGGGCTCCAGTCCCTTTGCACAAGAACAATCTGCATAAGCAAGGGTGGGCATGTCTTTGCAAGAGGCAGAAATGTTGTCTACATCCCCAAAGTATGTGTGTGTTTAATGGAGAGACTTTTAGGTCAGTTGGTGGGACAGGACCGAGGAATGGGTGCCCTGCAAGAAAGCCAGCCTCAAGTTGTGAAAGTTGCTGTAGAAAAGAATCAAAACCATCTTTCTGTCCCTCCAGAAAAAGATGAATAATCACCTCCAGCTTTGTCCCTGGCAAACAGGCATTTTAGAAGGCATCATTTCTGACTGGAGGTCTGTGACTAGCGGTGTTCCCCAGGGCTCGGTGTTGGGTCCAGTCCTGTTTAATATCTTCATTGACGACCTTGATGAGGGAACAGCACCCACCCTCAGCAAGTACGCCGATGATACAAAGCTGGGAGGAGTGGCTGACACGCAGGACACTGCGCTGCCATCCAGAGACCTGGCCAGGCTGGAGAGCTGAGCAGGGAGAAACCAGATGAGATTCAACAAAAGCAAGTGTAAAGTCTTGCACCTGGGGAGGAACAACTGCATGTATCAGTACAGGCTGGGGGTTGACCTGCTGGAGAAGAGCTCAGTGGAGAAGGACCTGGGGGTCCTGGTAGATGACAGGTTGGCCATGAGCCAGCAGTGCGCCCTGGTGGCTAAGAGAGCCAATGGGATCCTGGGGTGCATCAGGAGGAGTGTGACCAGCAGGTCAAAGGAGGTGGGGGTTGGACCCGATGATCTCTCGAGGTCCCTTCCAACCCCTAAGATTCTGTGATTCTGTGATCCTCCCCCTCTACTTTGCCCTGGTCAGGCCCCACCTGGAATATTGCGTCCAGTTCTGGGCTCCATGGTTTAAAAAGGACAGGGATCTCCTGGAGAGAGTCCAAAGAAGGTCTACAAAGATGATTAGAGGCCTGGAGCATCTCCCCTATGAGGATATGCTGAGTAAGTTGGGACTCTTCAGCCTTGAGAAGAGAAGACTAAGGGGGGACCTAATTAAAGTCTATAATTATCTGAAGCAGGGGATGCAGGGGCAATCAGCCAGCCCCTTTCCAGTGGTCTGTGGGGATAGGACAAGGGGCAATGGCTGCAAATTGGAGCACAGGAAGTTCCACACCAACATGGGGAGGAACTTTTCCCCAGTGAGGGTGAGGGAGCCCTGGGACAGGCTGCCCAGGGAGGTGGTGGAGTCTCCTTCTCTGGAGATATTCAAGACCCGTCTGGACGCCTATCTGAGTGATATGTCCTAGGGAGCTGCTTTGGCAGGGGGGTTGGACCCGATGATCTCTCGGGGTCCCTTCCAACCCCTACAATTCAATTCTATGATTTCGCATAGGTACTGCTCTGTGCAAGCTCTCGGCGTGCATTTTGTTGTGACCCGCTTAGTGGTAATCCCCAGTGACAGATCCCAAGGTGTTATTCCTAGATTAGTCTAGACCCATTTTAAGGGAAATGTGGCCCAGCTGAAAGGACCTAACAAAAGCAGGACTGAGAAAATTCAGCTCCCAGCTGAAAAGTAATCATTGCCATTTCCCCCCCCTCATATTCTTCAGTGAGTGCAAACCCCCAGTGTCCCAGAGCTGGCACAGAAAAACAAAGCTTCACTCCTTGCCTTCCATAACACCAGCCTTGCTTTCCCCTCCTGTCTCCTTGTCCTCACAAGGAAAGTGTGTAAAGGGCCAGTTTTAGCCTCGTAACTCCTTAGAAATCACTACTAAGCAGCAGCACTGCTCATTTGTATGAATGAAGAGTAGAGGAGTGTTGGTCACATCCCAAAGACTAAGCAGGACTGCTTGATGCCCTGAAGGGAAACAAATTGTTGATTAAAATCCAGTTCCTGTTTGGCAAGCAGGAACTACAAACATGATGATAAGGACAACTCCTGGGTGGCAGTCTCAGCCAAAGAAAGATTACTCCAAAAATAGTTTTTTTTTATCCCTAGAAAAGATACTGGCAGGCCACTTGCAGGATAGCCTCACTGCCTGCTTTTGTCTTGAATATAAGACCTTCACCTTGGGAAGACATGCCCCATGGTAAGGTTGAGGGTCCGCCCAGGACCAGGTCAGAACAGTAGCTGGACTGAGTTCCTCAGGAGACTGGCTCTTCAGATCAATCTTCCATTGTACAGCTCTTTCCCTGCTCAGACCGTCTTCCTCAGCTCATCATCTATAATGTTCCTTATCTAATGAGGACTTAGAGGATAAATACATTGAAGAAGTCCATCAGTGCTGGCTTATCTGAGCGTGTCTGCTGCAGATGCCCCACAGTCCCAGCAGAGTGTGCATTGCCGGGGAATTAACCTCTAGCTTGCCCACTTCTGTACCCACAAGCATGAGCTGACCATAACTGCCATCAGACTGTACACTGCAGAGCATATACTCTGTGGGAAAGTCCTTCCTGTGACCCATAGCTGCAATCGTCTGAAACAGCTTGTCTTCCACAAGCTGTGGCTCCACTGAGAAAACACCATCTCTCATAGCTTTGTACATCTGCTGGGGGTCTGGGGGAAGATACTTCAGACCAGAAAGTCTTCAAGGGGTTCTAAGGTATGCAGGCTTCCAGTCCCTGCATGCACTCTGCCCATATCTATGCTTGGGAGGGCACTGGGACAGGCAACTACAGTGGTGCTCAGCAGCTCTTTGTGATGTGCTGCCTTGCTCCATATTTGTTCTTGCTTGCAGCAAAGAAAGGGTGGGTATTTGCAACTGAGCTGGCAGGTCTTGGAGACATCATTAATAACAGGTTCCCAAACTTTGGGTAAATATTTTTTACTGTCCCTGTGGGGTTTCTTCTCCCTTTTTAAAGCCCTTGCCTGCGGCGCTGTGCACACCAGCAGATTGCAGGGGTGGGTCCTGACAGCTGGTGTGCTCCCGATCTCATGTGGCAACTGCACGCCTCAAGTCCTCCTGTGCCACACCGCCACCCTCATCCCAGCCTCTCTGCTGCTGACTTTCACTCAAGCTGTTATTTGTGTCTTCAGTGCACAGCTGGTGGGTTTGAACAGAGGGGTGGGAGGGGAGGATGGAAGGGGCAGCGGAGCCGCAGAGCTGGCAGTCCATCACTCCTCCAGGATGCATGGCCCAAGCAAAAACAGGGAAATTACTGGGATGTAGAGTGTTGAGAGCTGCTCCTTTATATGTGGGCACTGTTTCTTGCAGGAAGCATCTTCTGCTCAGCCTCTTCTGGGGACCTCATAGCACAGAGTCTGCAGCCAAAAGGTTTTGTTCTCCTGCCATGCCAGCATGACAAAGCCACGTGTGTTGGGATGAACGCAACTGGATTGCAGATCCCTAAGGAGAACACGTGTGGCTTTGGGAACTGACTGGTGCCTTTTTCAGACAAATACAACACATGGTGGGTGGGGATGTCTTGAATTTGCAGCAGTGGATTGACTGACCCATGTCTGTGCCTCTTTCATCTACCTCCTTGAGAATGCTTGCATGAAGGGTATAGCAAAGAGATACTTGCATCTAAATGTGAGTACCCAGAACCCTCTTCTTGTGTTTGGACATGTTCAGCTTTTAGAGAATGAGGGGTTTTTTCTACAGAGACTTCATTGACCACTAACATAGTGTGAATTATAAGACAGCTGTATCCTCAGGGTGGCTTATAAGCTGAAATATGTTTCTATAAAAAGCTCATCCTTTACAATTAAAGCACAAAATGGTACAAGCCAAATGATTATCCACAAAAAAATTGTGCACACACACACACAAGCTTAATGACTTGTTACTGAAACATGTAAAAAGCAAAAGTCAAGTAAGTCCCACCCCCCCAATAGCTAAAATCAACAGGTTTTTTCTTCTGTTTCAAGTTTTCTTGACAGCATAATTCCACCCTTTATCACACCACCCTCTGCTGTGCTGACCTCCTGAGAATGCTGGTTGATCCTTCTGTGCCACCACCTCCAACTCTCAGAGGTGCTCCAAAGATGCTACATTTGTATGGGGTCCCAAGCTACGGCCTACAAAACTCAGGCAGAAACCTCATGGTGGAAGAACACTTTACACATTTGAGGAGCAGCTGAATTCCACACCTGACCACATAAACAGCAATTCAGGAGTCAACAAGGATGTTCTCCAAGCCCATAAAGACCTGAAGTGCTCTCAGTATCATCCCCATGCATCTGGAGAGGCTCTTGACATGGGCAGAACCTTCTGTTTGGAATGGAACCATAAGGCAGAAATTTCAGCCATCATCTGCAATGACAGTTCAGGAAGAAAGAAACCACTGGGAAAGAAGTGAGGGAGAAAGAAAACACAGAAGGATAGGAGTGGAAGGGATGCAACCCAGGACAACTTCTTTAATGGGACTGAGTATTAATAATACTAACCACTCCCTTGCTATGAAAGGCTGACAGATAACAACCACATAAATTAATAATCACTGCCCGTAATCCAGTTGACAAACATGCCCACCAATCCCTGTGCTGAGTCTGTTCAGAGACTAAGGAATAACAGTAGCACCAAGCCTGACTTGATCCCTCTTCTTCATGCAGCTTCTGCACATGAAAACACCAGCCCATCTCTCCATGTTCCTGCACTACTTTGGATAATATGTTAGCATACTCAGGTCTTGTCTGCTTTGAGCTGGTTTTTCCATGCAAAGGTCCTGCGGCAGAAGACATTGAGGAAAAAACTCAAAAGACTGGAAAAATTTTCCATCATCTGCATCCTTGTGTAATGGTTGCTTGCAAAGAAAGGTAACAGAAGTCTGTCCTCCACTCCCCACCTCAAGCAGGCAGGAGATTGATGGCTGTGTTTTAGTTTGCTGTTCCTTACATACTCCCACAGACCCCTCAGTAACTCTTCTTATATCACACTAAAACGTGGGCAAATACATATATATGTCCTGTCACCAGGAAGCCATGTCCATTCAGTTCCATCTGCAAGCACTGCTCTCCCCTCCTCGCCCCCTGAAACGTGCTGATTTCATGGGCCCTGGGGAAGGAGCCGGGACTCACAACTCATAAATTCCCATCATGTCAAGCAAACACTTTCACATCATTCCAAAGGAAAATCTGCTTCCCTGAAACAAATAGCAGGATGTAAAAAGAGTCCATGGCTAAGACAATGGGGACAGTTGTAAACTGTTGTGCATTGGCAATCAGGCTGGGGGATTTGGAAACCCTTGACTGGTTCCTAAAGCAGGCAACACAGAGAAGTCCATGCACATGAGAAGAGTAACACTTTTCTGCTGCCTTCTCTCTCAGCAGCTAAAATCTTTACTGAAAATGTATGCATGGTCAGTGAGAAAGGTGATGGTGTAAAATACAGAGTTTGGTGTGAGGTAAGGAATGAGGGACATGGCTTTGGAGAGACACCCTGTTTCGAAGGAGAGCTGGCAGGAATGGGTGCTTCCCATGGTGCCAAGTTTAGTACATGGACTGGTGAGTGTGCGACTAACATCGTGAAAAGGAAAGAAGTCATTGTACAGTTGTACATTGTACTGTTAAAAGCCAAAAGAGTTTTGCCTGTCAGCATAGCTGGCACATCTCCCAGATGTGGTCACACCTTTACTACTGCTCTGTACACTCCTACTCTTACCTCTGACCTCCAGCCCTTTATTTAGCTAGATGAGGTGATGGCATTATGAAAAACATGTCTGTTTTCTCACAGGGCAGGAAGACACTGGCCAGCCACATAGGTCTGACCTGGCACAGTGACATTGTGCAAGGAAGGCTACAAAAAAGCAGTAAGAGAAAGGGTAGGGCCTGGTTAGCAGACTCCAGAGGGAACTGGGATGGCCATCTGGGCTTTTTAGTTGGTAGGAATCAAAACTGGGAGCTCTGTAAGCCTCAACCAGACCTGGTTATTTTTTACAAGAAAGGATAAAAACCTTAACAGGAGGGCTGGGCACTGCTCTGTGAAGAGGCCTTGAATCCACTTCCTTTCTTTCTTTACCCCTCCTCTTCTATTGCAGCAGTTAAAAGAGGACCCTGGATAGAAAACCGTGTGTTACAAAGCAACCTCTGTGTATTGCCTAAAGCAATCAGCCAGCAGCTTCCCTTTGTGGGGAGGAAAGCGGGCTTTTTCTCTTTCTCCCGCATTTAATCATGCCTTTCAATGCTTTCCTTTCCATTTTGAGCTGTCCCCTTCCTTGCCTCCAGAAGTAGCACGTGTGTCACAAAGGCCATGAGTAATGGAGAGGGAAGGGTGAATGAAACTCCTGGGTTCCCACTGAAGACCTGGGGAGCAGAGTGGCAGGGCCAGCATGACCCACTTCATGGTGCTTTACACCAAATAGGCCTTTTGGCTTAGCAGGTAAACCACTCTTGGGAATAGCACATTAGTCTTAACTCTCTATTCTCAGCAGCTCTTCCTCTCACAGTCTGACCCAGGCTTTGCTCCTTGCAAAGCTGCTGCTTCTCTCAACATTTGTCCTGTGGGTGTACTCAGAGGCTGTAATCAGGATTTAAGGCCTCTGCTGTCTCAGGCACTGAACAGGTAGAACAAGGAGACTGCCTCTGCCTCAGAGATATTAGCAGTGGAGGGTGAGTTATAGCCGGCAGGTGTGAAATCAAGTTGTCCTATCAGTGTTACCCCATAGGCAACCCATTTCCCATCATTCAGATGGAAGATGATGCCTTGGATGACTGAAAAGTGAAGAGCAGTGTCTTTCCTTTTGAGATCCTCTTATGTATATCAAACTTTTGGCAAAGCTAGCCATGACAGACACCTTTCCCTGTCCTTCAGGAGTTACGCTGCAGCTTCCACTTTGCTCCCTGGGATCCCCAGACCTCTCTCAGCCCACATGCCAAGGCCACAAGCAAGCCCAGGGGTCTTCTTTTGTCATGTGCAAGGATTGCATGCTCTTGGGGAAGGCCAGGAGCTAGCTTTTAGTGCACGTGTGATCTCACACATGGGCCCTAACAAAGTGAATGTGAGCGTGAGTTTTTTGAGACTTCGCAAAAATAAACCCAGATGGTGTTCAATAAACTGTGTTGGAGGGAGGTTAAGCATGACTTATCCACACTCCCTACAGTGAGCTGTGGGAGGACCGGAAACAAAACCCAGGAATCCTGCTGCCTCATTGTCTCTCTCATCTTACTAGTAGCACTTGCTGCCTTGTTTGTGGATGTCCTGCCTCAGCCCCACTGCAGGGAAGGCAGGAAGAAATGCATTTGTTGTGTTCAGAGTTGCTTTGTCTTGAGCAGGGAATTAGAGATAGGTGCATCCCCTGAGCAATGTTTCTGCCAGGGTGAGCTGTGAGCATGCCACTTCCCTGTTTTTGTGTTGGGGATTGGGGGTGGGAAACTGGGGAGGAGGAGAGGAAGATCTTGTTCTGTTTTTCAAGCAAGCTTGGGGACTGTGTGGGAAAAAGGATCCTTCTCTCCTTCATTGAGAAGTTTGGTCATGGAGGGCTGACTGTCCTTGTTTCCTAAATGTATATGGTGCCCTGAGGGAGTGTCTGGTTTTGATTAGATAGTGTCTTGCAGAGAGTTCTTGATTCTGGGCTATACAACTGTGAAAGGAGAATCTGTGACTTCTTCCCTCCCCCGTGAACCGTGAATGAATAGCACCTCTGCCCAGGCAGGAGAGAGGGGCCCTCAGGCCAGCAGGGAATGTGCATTTATTATAAAGCAATGAAGTAGCAAAGATATCAGGAGACAGAAAGGATTTCTCAGCTTTGTTTTGCTATTTCAGATCTTCCACTCGCCCCCATTAAAGTGGAGGAATATTGCATGTCCACAGGAAGGTTCCCAGAGCAGCAGCATCTCTAGGAAGATATGCTCTCTGGAGACCGTACTGTGCATTGGGGTTTAGTCCAGGACTGCAGGAAACCCATGGAGTCCCAGAGAGGGAACACCACATTTCCCACTCCCATACATGGCCTCTGCTCTGGTGCAGGGGGAGACCTGCTACTCTGAGGTAGAGGGTCCTGCAAACCACAGCAAGGAAAAATCACCATCAGAGATGTGATCTTCAGCCACTCACAGAGCTAAAGGAGTCAAGCCCTGGGCTGGCAGATGATCTCCCTAAGAGTGGCCATGGGAAAGTCCCATGCTTGGGACTTGGAAAAATTAAGTTGTGCAGTCAGGAAGATAACAGGATCCCTTGCCTTTGCACTCACTGGAGCTAAGGTGATGAGTAAACACTTGTTTTTGCTGGGAATAGGGAGCAAATACAACTTGGAAATAAGCAGGAGTTAGCATGTGCAGTTAAGATGCTGTTTTTAACAAGGTCATGTTATTAATTAATATGGCATTTCAGTAGTACTTTAGCTACGTGTTGATAAACAAGCCTGCATTTGTAGACCTAGAGACACCATTTCCACACTGTCCATTTTTATTTAAGGAGTTCAAGCTTGCAAGGAAGATGAGGGAATGAAAGACAAGAAAGGGCACTCTCCCATACACATCCACCTTTTTTTCCCCCCCCTTTCTTCTGTAGGAGAGAAAGATTTCCTCTGCCTGGCTTTGTATCTGTGTGTGTTCCTATCAGATGCATTCACCTTGAGGAGTTTTTGCACAGAGCAGCTCTGACACTCATTAACTGAGTGGGTGAGTCCAGGAGTCATCTCTCCAGGGATGCCCTGAGGGAGGACAGACTCTCTGAAGGAAAGTTCCTCTCTTTTTGAGGATTTTTGCAAGTGCTAGTTAAACACCTGAAGGCCTGGCTGACTCCTGGGTAGAGATTGCAGAGCAGATATTGCAGCTGAAGTGTTGTTAATTCATCAGCAAGGAAAAGCCTAATTGTTTGTTGCTCTGGTGACTGTCATGATGACTATGTAAATACATTTTCCCCTCCTTCTCCTCAAGTTCTGTGCCCTTTGATAGTCCCTAAGGACTTTTCTTATTTAAGTTCAGCTGCTCTTCATTTGCATGAGTCATAGCACTGGATGACAAGGCGACAGAAAGAGTGTGAGAGCACAACCTGTTAGGCAGAAAAGGGAGGCCTCAGTCCTCTGAAAGATGCTCGTTTTCTGAACCACTCACCAAGACCCTTCTTAAGAGATATAGTGCAGAGGAGATGCTGACCAGTAATTTCCCCTGACAAGTCTCTTGGGCTGCTGTAAGATGCATGAGGCTCTGTGGGTTCTCCACAGAGGTGCAGGCATCTGCTGCCAGATTTAAATCTTTTCATGGGTGAACTCTGCAAATCAGGGGGAGCAAGCACTTCCCATCTTTTCCAAGAGAGGAAAAAGGGACCACCAAATGAGGTGAGCACTCAGAGGCACAGAGTGAGCACACAGGTGTCATTCTCAGCCCAGTGTGTTGATGAACTGTGGAAATCTTTCCCATGGGAAATTCTGAATATGTAAAGTTTATGTATGTTCAGGGAGGGAATGAGAATGTTCATGGAAGGGGGAGCAACTTGGGTTATTAACGAGGAATTAACATCCTATCTCTGCCTCAATACATCCCTGAACCACACATTGCTGGAGGACAGGAGAATATTTCGATGTAGAATCAATCATAAGATCACAGAATGGTTTGGGTTGGAAGGGACCTCAAAGATCAACCCTATGTATAACTGTGTCCCAGCTTGAGTCCTGCATTAATCCCTAGGTTCTCCTGGAATGCAGAACAAGTCCAGCACCAGGGAGAAGTGCTCACCACTTGCAGGATAGAGCTCAAAACTGAAGATTCCTCAAGCCTGGGCTAGTTAGCCCTGGGGGCCTTCAGCTTCAGGAAATCCAAATTTTGAGTCCTGCAAATGGACAGAGGAGGTATTTTCAAATACCCAGAGCCTTTATGTGATAAATATTACCTCAAATTAGTTGGCCAGATTAAAGAAGACGTAGATGGATAGCTGATATTACCTCTGAATGTAGCAGGCAGAGCTGGAATCATTAAAATAAATGTCCTCCCAAGATTCCAGCTTTATTTATTATTATCGTTATCAGTATTATTACAGTGTCTAAATGTATCCTGGGCTCCAGGGTATCACAGAGAATGATAACCCTGCCAAAATGGCCATCCATTCTACTGGCTGGAAACAGATAGGGCAGAGAGGAGCTGCAGTGAGCAAAGAGAGCAGGCTGCAAGAGCCCCCCAAACGCCAGTGCTAAAGTAAGCACTGGTGTCCCCAGGGGGACATGAGTCACAGGTTGTATTTGCCATCACTCAGGGCACAATCCAGCAGGAACCATGGGGTCCTCCACTTCAAGAAGGTGTCCTGGTGCCCACTGATTTCCACCAGTGTGTGCAAACTTCTAATGCAGGGAAGAAGTAAAAGCTGTGCAGCCTGGTGTGTCCCAGTGCACACGTGGCCCAAGCATGACATCAAAAACCAGGCTCCAAATTCAAGATATGCCCACTCTTGCTCTCTGTGGGGGCCTTCACTGTCAGAGCATTCATGTAAAATAAAAGGGGAAGGTATAGCGTGGGGAGTCTCTCAACTCCCATCCATCTTCTCTGTGGCAAACAGCAAGGCAGGTGCTACAGAAGAAGATGCTTTCCAATTTAGTTATAATAATGTTGTGTCAATCACCAAAATGCTAAGCTGTATGTAATGATTGTTGAATGAAAAACATGTAGCCTTTATAAGGTGCACTTGTGTACCTACTTCATAATATGCATTTCTATTGATCTATATACATAATTATGTTAGTGTAAAACCCTTAAACAGATGCCTGCAATCTTATTAAAACAAAGAAACTGACTTGAAAACTGAGCTAATTCAACCTGGAGCCTGTGGAGAGGAAAAGAACAGCCACCTCCCTCCTCCCCAGTCCTTGTAATTGTGCTTGAAAGACCAAAAATTCCCCAAAATACTAAAAGCTAAGTAGAAAAACATGGTAAAATGTGTTTAACACCAAATTATTTGTTAACTCTTTTCCAGGAAGCATTGGCTGATATTGAAGCATATCTGAAGGTGTCTGAAAAATTCTGCAAAGCTTTCTCCTTAAACTCTGCACGTGTTTCTCCCCAAGATACCACTACCTGGTTCTCCCTCTCCCACTCCTACAGTGCCTTTTAATTTTGCCATACTGATCAATTCAGAGAGTTTGTTTTAGCATAGGAATAAGACACTGAATAAAAAGGAAAGGAGGCCGAATGAATAAGAAGGTCTAAGCATGTGTCTGTCAAGCCTAGATGCCGGCCACCCCATCAGTTACCTGGATGTGATGAGGTACCCTTGAGATGCTGTCCTCCAAAGGTTTTTACCTCACTCTGATGGTCTTTTAAGAACCACCACCTTTGTCCCTGCTTGCTGCTGGGGTCAGGCATTTGACAAGCTGAGTGTGGACAGCAAGCTGAATGGTTTTTTCATTATCCCTTGGAACACTCATGGAGAAAGGTCTTTTGGGGTTCATTTCCTAGGTGTGATTCCAAACAGTCCTTACTAAGCTAATGTACTGTGTGCATATAGCCTGGATTAAAGACACAGCGAAGTTACATCACAAATCCTCCAGCCACAGTAGAATTTCGGGGAGTGAAAAGTTTCAGTGAACTGCAGGAGGAACTTTGATTGAATGCTGAGTTTCAGGGAAAATTGATGGGAGTTCTGCCTTTCCAGCCATTGGCCTTGCTTGGAGGTGCGGGTGAGTTTATTACTAATTTAAATGTTCTCGCAGCTTGCAAGAGAGTTAAATATTGAACACCTCTCCCATGCCTTGCAATGCTCCACCTATGGCTTCAGGTCATCAAGGAAGTACCTTCATAAGGGATTGTTAATTACCCATTTTTAGGTATTTACAACAGGTTTTAAATGATCTCAAGGTTTGATCCAAGATAGCCATAAACACAATGGGCTTTGAATTAATGGCCTTCTGATGAAGGTGCAGCTATTGGCTGTTCCTCTGTAACCAGAAGGAGCAATTAGGAAACCTTCGTGTTGCACTATATCTTCCTTTACTGCCAGTCTCCCACTTGTAGCCATTACCCAGAGAAAAGCAAGGAGGGAAACAGCTAAATAAGAACCTTCTTGAACTGTATTTTTTAATCTTGATTCATCTTAGTATTTATAAATTTTGCAAGTGCTTTTTATTAAAATAAGAAGGCTAATGAAAGATGTCTCAGTTGGTCAATTAACCCAAGTCTGAGCAGGTCATTAGAAACAATGGAGAACTGTATAGGCACTCACACCTGACAAGCATGGAAACTGGCCAAATGAATCAGATGAGGAAATTGATCATTTAAAAACAAATATAATTTGCTTGATTTGTTTTCTTCTCCCTCTCTAATAGCAAAATTGCTTTGAAGATAAATAGTAGACCCTGTTCATGATCTTACATTTACCACAGTCATTGTCTTACAAACCTCAGACTGGGCTGTGTGATTTCAGTGAGTGCAAAAATAACATGAGACAACTTATTAAGCCTGAGCTGATATTTTGAGGAAAACACTGCTAATGCCTGGCACAGTTAAAGGAATATCAATTGCCCCTTGCACTTCTGAGCTACTCATTGGATTGGGTATGCTCCTCTTCTAATTCAGACCACCAGAGTGACTGGTATAGGCTGCAAGGTCTTTCGTATGGGTCTTCACACTACCCAGAAACTCTGTAGTATTCCAGACTTCTTTTTCTACACCTGTCCTTTCTGATCTCTGTAACCACAGGAGGAAGCTTCTCTGTGCTAGAGTTCAGTTTGTGGCTGCCAGCAAATCCCACAGCAATTAAGACCACTGTGAAGCTTGCTGAGTCCCTCTCCAAGTACCAGATGGGTCCCTTTTTCTACTCACCTCCCCCCTACTACCATGAAGGAGCTTGAACATTAAAAAAAACATGAAGGAGCCTGAACATTAAAAAAAGGACACACACACACCACACCCCCACACCCCCCCGCAATAACCTGTGACCTGGCTGCACAAGGGTCCCTCTCCTTGGAGGGAGAAACTTGTGGCAGATGCTTGTCAGATGTCTACAGCTAAGCCCCAAACCCCTGCTTGCTCACCTTCCCCCAGGAGGATGGGGAAGAGTCAGAAGAGCAGAAGTGAGAAAACTTGTGGGTTTAGTACATAAAACAAAACTACCAAGCAAGCAAAGCAAACCAAGGGATTCACTCACCACTTCCCATCATCCAGCAGGTGTTCAGAAATCTCCAGCAGAGCAGGGCCCTATCACAAGTAATGGTTACTGGGAAAAGAAATACCATCCTGCCTAACATCTCCCCTTCCTCCTTGTTCCCCAGCTGTATATGCTGAGCATGATGCCATATGGGCTGGAATATCCCTTTGGTCATTGGGGTCAGCTGTCCCAGCTGTGACTCCTCCCAGCTCCTTGTGCACCCACAGCTCACTCACTGGTGGGGTGGTGTGAGAGGCCAAACAGCCCTTGGCTCTGTGTAAGCACTACTCAGCGGGAACAAAACCATCCCTGTGTTACCAACACTGTTTCCAGTGCAAATCCAAACCACAGCCCCATATTAGCTACTGTGAAGAACACTGACTCCATACCAGCCAAAACCAGTGCATCACATCATGCAAGGTGCTGCTGGAAGTGGGTGAGGATAACAGGGTTATAGAGACTGTCTGTTGGGTCATCCTGAAGACAGGCATGCTCACCTACCCCTATGTGAGCCTGCAGGCACCCCAGGCCTCTCCAGAGCCCTCCTCCTCAAATCCTCCTGGCTCATTAACATGCCATGGCAGACATTCAGATCCTCTGCCTGCATGCTGCCAGTAAGATGGCTCTGCGAACCGGACGCTGGCAGGAGCAAAACACATACCACTTTCAGCCATTGTAAAGGCTGCTTTTTCAGAGAGCAGCAGACAGCCCACGTGAACCCTTGGAGAGCAGAGCAGAATAGATATGACAAGGAAGAAATTTGGGGAGGCAAGTCAGAAACAACAGTTTTGGTTTTTTTTTTTTTAATCTACCTTTCATGGCTTACCAAGGGAAAGCAAAGAGCCTATCAAGGACACACAGCCAGCCAGCCTCTCTCTCTCTTTCACTGTCAAATTTGTTGCCTCGTTTGGGGTTTAGAAACAAATGATTTTTTTTTTTTTCCCTTCTAAATGAATTAAGCTATCTGGGGATGGATGATGGATTCAGGAGATACAGGGTAGGTTATGAGCATGCTCTGTTGCTTCCCTATGGGACACCTGTACTCATGAATCTGCAGACATTGACCCAATTACTAAGCCAGCACCTGGATACAAACTCCCTGTGACCACGTCTCCAACTTGCTGTATTCACTGTATTTTGTTCAGGGACTTCTGCATTTTAGTGCCTTTTTATGCTAAGTTGGCATATGTAAGCGAACTCCATTTTCTGAGCAATTCGCTTCATCCTTTGAGATGTCCTTGTTTTTCTTTTAGTCATTTGAAGCAGGTCCCCTCCTCTCCCTCCTCCTCCCCCCATATGTCTCCCAGGATGACCTGCTAATTTAAATGAAAAGAGATTGCAGCAACATTCTCTTTGTCACTATAAGCTCAGGAAGGCTTTCCCCCTACAAGGAGGACAAAAATTCAGGACAAAAAGCCTTATTTACTCATCCCACCCTCCCCTCTCACCACAGGCTTCTCCCTCAGTGCCACGTTGTTTTCTCCAGTCTAGTTTTGAATGTCCTTTTTTCTTCTTCCTGTGGAGCGACACGTCGCCAGTTTTGCAGCCCTGTTATGTAGTGTTTTTCAAATATTCAGGCTAAATTTCCCTTTGAGTTAGTGTCCATGGTCTTAAAGTAGGCTTCTCATTAATTTGCTCTGTAAAATTATACTGATTGTTTGAACTGATGAAGCTTTCTCACGTTAGATCCACTTGTGGAGATAAATGTAGAGCACAGGCTAACAGTTGTTCACACTGGGAGCAAAAGGATTTAGCCCAAGGTCTACAAAGGTATTTATGGTGCTATCTCCTGTTTAGATGGCTAATTTGCTATAGATTTTTACTCCTTAATTAGAAATTGAGAGTGCTAATAGCTTTCTGCCTCTAATCTTAAATGTCTGTCCTAGCTGCTGGGTACCTTTTCAGAATTACAAGCTTTGGGGGGAGGGGAAGAAGGCACTACACTGTCGGAAACCTTTCAGCTTATCAGTAAAACTCAATTTCTGGGTAAAATGTGCATTTGAGGTGTTTTCAAGAGGACCTATGCAGGGAGCTGGGAGAACTACATTCTTGGAGCTGCCAAAGTCCTAAACTTCACTGGCTCTGCTAGAAGGTAATGTCTTCAGAGGCCTGAGTCTTCCCTCCTAGCTTGTTGAGAAAAACCTGGCCTACAGGTGGTCCTGGTAGATTTGATGAAGACCCCATATCTACAGCCATGCGTCTGACAAACTGTTTTGTCTATCTGCAGCCTTGAATGAGAGAGAAAGGAAACACACAAACTGTGGGCTCCCTTTCTCCTTTTCTGCATGAGAGATCCCCAGATTAGTAATCACATTAGGAAGGACAAAAATTCCCCCAGGAATTGAAACACTTTCAGTGTAGGACACAAGGGCAAAAGGTCTTTAGCAGAGAGGAAAATACCTCATGCACTTGGGCTGCAGGTTTTATATGATGTCTAGGAAAACGACAGTAAAATTGGCACCTCCTTGCTCAAGAGGTCCCCAGTGAACATTCAAGACATATCTTGTTTGCAAACACAAATGGATTTTTACTCCTGTTTTCCCTGAGGAGATCGCAGAGCTATGGCAGAGTGAGCTGTATCCTCTTCTGGCTCGTGCATCATCATCAAATCTGTCGGCTAATTTCCATTTGAAGAATCATCCTTGCCAGTATGGAGGCAAGAGCCAGACCGAATTCTCCTCTGATCAGGGGTAAAGTTGGATGAGTTGGCATTTAGAAAGATTATCTTTCTGAGTGGTGAGCAGAGACCCATGAAAGGGGAATAAATATTGGATCTGTTGGAGGTCATCACAAGAAAGTTGCCTCTCTGACTGCTGCTGTGCTTTAATCTTGTGGAGAGGGACAGTCTCATCATGTGGTTTTTCTTGTTTTGTGCTTTTTTTATGTGGCCTGGTTTGCTTCTACCTTGGAGCCTGAAAACATGGAAGCTCTCAGGGGTTCATTACTATGTGGCACCTGAGAATCAATTCATATCATTTCTTCAGCTGTTCTGAAACAAACAGCAAAACTGAAAAGAAAAGGCAACTTTCTCCTTTTCTTCTTGTCTTCCCCCTGGGCCTACCTCAGAATCCTTGGAAGAGGTTTTAGTCCCAGGAGCTGTTAGACAGCCTGGCTACCTGAGAAACACCACCACAGAGTTCCCAGGAAATGGGGAGGAGGATAACAGATCAGAAGCTACTTGCAATATCTAATCTTTCAGTGAGAACAGACCCAGAACTTGGGCCTTCAGACCCAAAAGAAAGCAACACCCTCACCCATCCTTAACTGAACAATGATGATATTTTTGGGGTTTTTTTCAGCCTTGTCTTATCTTCCTGTACAATACATGATTCCTCTTCATCTTTCTCACTTTCTTCCTATTAAATTCCCTTTTCCTCTACTAGCTATCCATCCCCCAAAGAGGAAGAGCGTTGTGAAGCAAGGTTAGCTCAGTAAAGGCTTCTGAAACACTCACTCTTTCATGATGGAGAACCACAGAAGTTATTTTTAAGGATGCTATGGGGACTGGATTTTTTACACCACTTCCCATTGTGTCCACATTTTCTGCTTCTTACTCTGTTGCTTACAGTGAGAGCAGAGTTGAAACTAAATGTTAATGGCTGAGATGGGGGAGTGATCTCAGACTGGTCACTCATAGGAGTCTTTGATGTATCTTTAAAATGGCTTCCAGCTCAGCTTTTCAGGGGCTTAGAGACTTGCATCTGACAGACATTTTTCTACTTACTCCCTTACTGCTTTGGGTGATGTTGTACCATGTTTCTGGATGTCTGATGGTCCACTGCTGGACAGTGGACCATCATGCCAGACATTCCCTTGTCGTACAGCTCCTGCATGCAGTCACTGGATCCCCTGCTCCGCTCTCTGTGTGGGAGATTCTCCACACAGACAACTTCTGGCTGGGTGGAGGGTCTGCTTTTCACAGGCCTGGCTCACCCTTGGCTCTGCTGTAAAGCTCAGGAACAGTCAGGTCATCCCTGAAACCACCCCCTTGGCTGCAGAAGAGACTCAGGTACAAGCTGTGCTCTACCCTGCCACAAAGCAAACAGAATAGCTCATGCTCATATGAAAAGACTCCCCCTAAAATGTTTCCTCTAAGATCAAGCACAGTTTATCAGTTCAGGATTGGAATCAACCTCTCCCAGGAGGGCTGAGCCCTTTCTCAGCTCTGAAAGGGCAACCCCCTATCATCTAATAGGCCCATTTTCATTGCTGTGTGTGCATTTGACAGATCTGGTCAAATTATGAAGCCCTTTCTTTGTGAGAAGGAGTATAACAATCGTAGATAATGGGAATCGTGCACACTTAAATCCCTGCTTATGCTAAAGGATTGCCCCGGGAAGGGAAAATGTCTGACCCACTTTCATTACAGCCTTTTGAAAGACGATGCTGTGCCTCCTGCAGCCAGTAACTTTGCAATGCCAATAATGGGCAGTTTGTGCACAGTACGTGTAAGTAAACAGAGTGACATCTCATCTGCTGTGTGTGTGCTCCAACGAAACCATCTCACTGTGCCCTTGATGCTTTTGGCCAACTGTGCTGCTGCTGCCTGCGAGCATCGCCCAGGTGCTGAGCACCAAGCCCTGTGTGTGGGATCCTTTCTGGACACAGCCATGGTCTGGAATGATAGCTGATAAGTTGTGTGGACCCGCTTGTGTCTCGAGCACAACCTCAGAACTAGCTGCTCAGATTTTATTTATCAAGGACTTTAGCTTCACTCTGTGAAAGGAATTGGGTGGAAAAGGCCAAAGATCCCCAGGAGTAGTCACTTACAAACATTAAGAGCACTCCTTACCAGCATGCAGAAGCGATGCAACTCTTCTGGCAGCATTCAGGTTAAGCTGAGTGCTACTGGTTGTGAATCCAGTCCTCGTTCTTTGGTTATTTCTAGCAGTTGCAAGCAGGTAGCCAAGTCTGCATGGAGGTTATTTATCTGCAGGAAGAGAGGAAATACCACAGTGCTCTTGGAAAATGGGCCAATTCCGTGGTATTTTGTCTCTGAGTGGGAGCAAGATGGCTCAGGGGAAGGTGTTAGTCAATTAAAGATAATCTAATTAAAAACATAAAATAAAATCCAACCCAGCATTTGCTCCTGCCTGCCCTTCCCCCAGAGAAAGAGGCACTCAAAGAGGCAAGGACAATTTTCCTGCTGCCACAGAGGGTAGAGACAGAGGAGGCATTTGAAGGAGCATTGCCTGAGTCCCCGTCATTACCGCAGACCTTTGTGTTCATTTTTGAGTATGAAAAGCCTAGGTTAAAAAGAAATCTCCTCCTCTGCAACCTGTTCACAACTGGTAATGTGCCCCTGATTCCCTCTGCTCCTCACTGAGGCTTTTTAATACCTCTTGCTACCAGATGGCAGCAGGCTGGCATTTGTCTAGTTAAAATGGATGCTGGAAGCAGCATCGAAAAGCACATTGTTTGGGACTGTCATTATTTGCATTTCTGGCTTGGCAGGTACCCAGTTGGACAGTTCCCACACAGGCACCTTGCAAGAGGTACCCACCCTGAGGGATGAATCTTTGGAGATGTGTTGAAGAGGAGGTGGCTGATTGATTCCAACCTCCCCCCCCAAGAACCCTTCTAGATCATGTCAAAACCTGGTCTGCTTCCCTCTCCCAGGCTGACCTGGCTCCCCAAGACCCCTGAAATGTGAGGGTATCTGCTAAAAGGAGCATATGGTGGTGTTGCAGAGGGGATGCTCCTCAGAGCCTGGATGGGAGCTCGTCAGGCTTCCAGGCTGTCAGCACGTCAGGGTACAGGTCAAGGTGTCGGAGTGCAGATGATCACCCTGAACAGGAGGTGGATGAAAAGCTAAAGCGGGGGAGGGGGGATAAATGATAACTTAATATCTGAGAGGTAAGTGTTGGTAATTAGTCTGCAACACTTTGATCATTAATGCATGCAATCAAATTATCATCAGGAACGCTTTCCCACCAGCCCCCCCTTCTTGTCCCCCCCTCCCCTTTCTCTCTCTTTATTTTAAGGGCTGGCACACGGCAAAAGCTGCCAGCAACAGCCCCACCGCGCAGCCTGGAGCCTTTCAAAGGAAGCTGCTGCTCCCTAGTGTTTGAAGGGTTCAGAGCCAGAAGCACAGGCAAGAAAGAGCGGGTCCCCAAAGAAAGGCTGAGCAATAAACTAATGGGCCCAGGCAGGTTTCTATCCCGAGCACCAGTTCTTTGTTATCTGCTTGGCTATTGATTGCAATCCCCATGGATACAGCTCAGGTTTTCCTGCTTTGAGTTCTTAAGTGAAATTAAAAGCATGCGGTTCATTACTCAGTGCTCTCCTCTCTTCCTCTGATCTTCTGGCTATGATCCAGGCACTGCTGGCCAATTACACCCCTGGGAACAACCTGCCTTTTTTTTTCCCCCCCCTCTCTCCTTTTCTTTTTCTCCTTTCCTTTACGTTTCTACATACTCTGCATTTTCAAGAAGATGGAGGAAGAGACCACACCAGGCACTCCGTGAGCTCCACCTTTCCACAGTGTGGTGAATAAGAATTGATTAGGGTTCCTGGTCTCTGGCCATGGCTGGAGTTTAGTACCAACTTTTTGCAAAGCCGGCATGTATGTAGACACCTGTGTGCATGTCATGCACATGTGAATGTGTATGTGCAAAGGTGGCTGGTCTGCAGGAGCTCAGTTCATCAAAAAAAAACCCCCACATTTTCAATGGAAGTTCAGAATTGGGAAGATGGGGAAAGAAGGGCTGGTAAGGACTATATGAGACTTTTAAAGGGAAATGTATTTCATGTCCCAGATTGGGCTTTTCACTACACCAGAAAGTGCAACTGCCCAATCCACCATAAATCAAGCAGTGTCTCCTACCTTGCACCCTTATCTTGGTTAGCTGTGGGGAAGAGCAAGAAGAAAAAGGTCAGTACCACGAGGTACTTTCGCAGCATTAAAGAAGATCTTCCTCTGGACCCAGCTACCTAAAACATCCCAGGTTGTCCTGAGTCTCACCAGCCCAGTTAGTGATACAATCTCCTTTGACAGCCATATCTTAAAGGAAGGGCAAATGAATGCATTAAGATCTCTCTGGATATTTTATGCAGACATCTATCATGACTCTTTGGAATAGAATTTTGTCTGTAGAGTTTAACATCAAAGGCATGAAAAGACAATGGGTTGACTTCCTCTACTCTCAGATCTAGAGGTCACATAATGCTTGATTACACAGTATAAATCTATACATATACTGTTGATAGGAGTAATAGTAATAATAGGTAAGTGACAGGAAATGCTGGTGAAGGGTGTGCTGAAATTTAGGCCACTTATCTAGGCTTTCAGCACAACCTGAAGTGGGACTTACATTTAAGATTTTTGGCAAGCCTGAAATACTTCTTTTCATTACATAATTGGCCTGTAACTCTAATGATGATAGTGGAGCTGCTCCAGATTTATACTAATGTAACTGACAGCAGATTTTTGGCTCTGAATCTCTAAGAAAAAGCTTGCCATAAATTCAATATTCAGATTGTCCTTTGTAGTTTTTCTTTTTTCCTCGGAAAGGAAGCAAGTGCTTGTCTCTCTTTGGATTAATTCATTTCTCTAATATTTTCTTATGGTTACTGTAAGTTTGCTTCCCTTCACCTGACCTATTTAAGTTAGGTGAGCGTTAGCAGAGAACGCATTCATCCCATATATAACAATGGAGCTGTTGCACGTGCACTGTTCCCAGAATAGCTCCCCCTGAAAATTACTACTCAACTTGTTTTATGGGCTTTCACTAGAGAGGCTAAAATTGACTCAAGTTTGAAGAACATCTATTTAAGTATCTTTTAAATTGTGAATGCTTAAAAGAGGGGATTTTCGAGCGTGAGCCTGGGGATTTTTTATTTTAACATTACATTTAATGGTGTCTTTGGCATTTAACGTGAGGGGGTGTATGTGGTATATCTGTGTATGTATGTTTATATCTAGAGAGAGATAACTCATGTGGAATGAGAATCCATTTAGCAGAAAAATGAGATCTCTTGAGTGTTTGTATTTTCTGCTGGAACTAGAAAACACTAGTAGTATAAAAAATAAGACACAGAATGATCTAAACCAATAAGATATGATTTTATGCCAAGATGTGAGAATGGATCTATATCTTTATCAGGTTTCTCTCACTCGAGAGATGAAAATCACATGGAAGCTTGTTAGAAATTTGCTCTATACAGTATATCTTTCAGAAATACATTGTAAAGATGCCCAACAGTTTGTTTCCAAAGTGAATTACAGGCTCAGGGCAGTTTCTGCCCCATCCCATGTACAAATGTCACAGCCTAGCCAGGCCCATCAACACACAGGCATGGATGTGGGTAGCACAGTGGCATCCCAACAGGTTGCCTCAGGGCCTCTGTGCAAGATGCAGGATCAGAGTTGATCCAACCTTCCTGCAATTCAGAGCAGATTGCTGGGAGCCTGCGATGACTTGGCCTTGTTGGGCTGTATTCTCACCTTCTAAACTCAGGTTTGAAAATTCCATCGATCGACTGTTGAACTGTGGTGGGACAATGAACCCTACAGAGGAGCCAGAGTCCTGCACAGACATGCTGCTGTCCAAGTGGCACACGCTGCTGGTGCACAGTGCTGCATCGCTCCCTGTCCCATCAGCAAGCGCAAGCTAGCTAGTCCTCCTCCAGATACAGGGAACCCCTGCATTCAGTGGGAAGGTAGGAAAAAAGCAGGGTGCCTTTTGCTGGGTAACATTTATCACTGTTATACTCAGTACCGTGGAAGCTGCAACCTCTGTCTCTTGATTTTTCTTCCTCTTTATATTTTTATTTTTTTCCCCTCTCACTTGCTGTGTCTTGGGCGGATGTGTTTGCTATTATGAAGTCTATTGAAACATAAACATATACTTTTAAAATAGCATTTCACTCTGACAATACTCCTGGAGAGAGCTGAGAATATTATGGTGGAGATAATGTACTCCAGACAATAAGAGAAGACAGGAGCGGGAAGCTTATCTGCTAGAACCCCTATTGCCTATTTAAACAATAATCCCCTTCAAAATGATGTTTTTCTGTGTACGCTTAAAATGCATGATATTCAGTGTGTTTGCGTGGCTTTTAATAGCCTGGATAATTTTCCATACAGTTAATTCCCTGAATATATTCTGTTTTGCTCCTGCAATTTGTAACGTGGGCTGCTCCTGTACGGGTGCAGGCTAACCCCTCTGGGGGGGCGGCTGCCTCCCCAGTCAGGCTGCACAGCACTGCCGAGATGGGGGACGGCCGCCGCATGCTCGAGACGGGTGGGTGGCTTGGCAAAGCCTTATGTAGCTACTGTTTCATTTCTGAAGGCAGATTTTTAAGGTTTTCTTTTTCTTCCCTGCTTTGATTTCTGCGGTAGGGGAATCACAAGGATTTTTGTCTCTGAGAGCAACGCTAAGCCCCAGATGTGGAAAGAAAAGGCTAAGTGACAACCGATGAGCAGGCAGGGGGAGATGTCCTGCATTGCAGAGCTGTGTGGTGCTCAGGAAGCTGTGAAGAGCCAGGGTTCTTGCCATGAGTGTTGCCCAAGGGAGAAGGATGCAGAAGCCTGACCCACGCCATCCCCCTAAGATGCTCCAGGGCAGGGGATTGCTCAGGCTGGAAGTTAAGGGCAGGCATGGACAGATGTGCTTCCACAGCTAAACTTTAGTTCTTTCCAGGAAGCCTAAAACAACCTTTAAGACAAGCACTATGCATAGTCCCACTGATAGGGACAGAGAAAGCAGATCATTTCCCATTTACTCCAGAAGCACAGCCACCCACCATCATGGAAAAATACTTTTGCCCCACTCCAGATGGGGAGCTGGGCCACCGAGAGAGCAGGAGCTCAGGGTTACAGCACAGGAAAGGCCAGCAAGGCAGATCTTCATCTGGGTGTAAATCAGCATTATCTCTTCCAGGGAGAACAATGCCAGCTCAGTTTACACCCGCTGAGGATCTAATTGGCATTTGGCTCGGGCTGCAAGATTAGGATTGCTTCATCATTGTGCTTCTGATCCCGTATCACGGGAATCAATGAGGAATTTGATTACAGGCTCCTATTGGGATTCTCAGCCCAGCCTGGGGACGTTAATCATCGAAGTTGTGACTGAGGGGTACAGAGAATTGGCTGGGAAATTCAGATCACTTTTCAAAAGGAAAATGGAAGCCAAGCTCATGTGGTCTGGGAGAGTTTAATTACAGCTGAAATTTAACTTGGAAAAGAAAACAGTCCCGAGAGTTGATGCTATTTTGTCATTGACTTCTGATCAAGCTCGCCTCCTTCCCTTTCTTCAGCTGTGATGTGGGTATGGTAGACAAAACAACTCCCCCCTGGAAGAGTAGAGAGAAGCTGGAATGGTTATGCATCTTCTGGCATCATATTGTAGATTCAGTTACAATGAAATCTCATCTCCCCTGCCTGGGGGGTGCAGATACATTATGTTAATGGCCAATCTCACTTTTCTACCATCTTTTCTCCCAACCAGTTCTGGCCACTCAACCCACTCTGAAAGTATACAGGCTATGTGAACTATTAACTTCGTCCAGGCTTGAGTTGGGTGTGAGCCTGCACCTACTGGTGCTTCTGGGTGTAGGAATGCATTGCTTCCCTTTCACAGCGGCTGGGGCTGGCCTGCTTGTCAGTACAAGATTCACCCAGGTGGAAATACCATATCTTCTGCATGGGGTGAGTAGTCTGGGGGAGAGATTGCACCCCACAACCCTCTCCCAGCTGGCATTTCACAGAATTGTAGGGGTTGGAAGGGACCCACCCATGAGGCTCAGCTGAATTACTAAAAGCTCATTTTGCATTGCAAGATGAACAATGCAGATGAACAATGACTTTGGGTCATGACCCATTGATGATAGAAGTGAATCAACGCACCAGAGATGAACAAAAGAGAGATTATTAACTCAGCTGTTAATGCAGAGTGCCAAAAATCGGGATTTCCCTCTGGCTCTGTACTGATTAGTGTGTGACCTCAGGAAAACCTCATGGCATCTCAGAGCCTCAGTTTCCTCACCTGCACTGCAGTGATAGGGCTCACTGCAACCTTTCATTACTGATGACGAATCGATTATATTGGGCTTGGAGAACATGAGCTGAAAAACCAACCATTAAGTGGAAGGATCTGCTGTTGGTTGCTCTCCCTCAGACCCAGTGGGGTTAAGCAGGGTCGTATGATATATGAATGCAAAATCTGTCCCTAAGTGTGGGTGGTTTTGTTTGTTTTCTTCATTTTAATGAATGGCTCTTCAACCCGTTTCCAAACTCATGAGACACCTTCTTCTGCAAGGAAAACAACAACAAAAAATCCAGTGTATTTATGCCAGCAGCAGACTCATAAGCAGACCAGCAAATACAGCATTTCCTTCTAAGGACTGTCTCATGGATATACACGAGTTACGTCCTTTTCCATCATTTTGTTGATTAATAGGCATAATATCGTGTCTGATCACTGCAGTAAGTATACTGTGAAAGATAACCACTGAAGACATCTAATTGTTTTCCCTTTGGGTTTTTTTGGGGGGGTAATGCTTTAAAATAATGGCCCTAATCATTATTAATTCCTTTGGTGTTCACTGGAATAGCATCAATCACAACTAACTCATTTGCTATTAATGTGGATGTCACAGATACTTCTGTAGGGTTTCTTTCTGCTAGAATTCAGTGTTCATTAGCTAGAGCAGGTTTTTTTCCTTCATTGTTCCTGGAGGGTTTTGAAAAATCTCTTGCTGGGGATGGTGGTGGTGGTGGTGGTAAGCCTCAGGCTGTATGCTCAGTTCATCTGGTGTGCAAAAGGATAGGACTTCTTTTAAATGCAATGACCCTTGGTTTCCATCTCCAGCACATAACTGACCCTTCTCACTTATCCACTCTGCATATGCTCTCTAGTCATCAAAGATTAAAGACACATTCTCACACTCCATGAAACTCTCAGAAGACCCCCAGTTTTTCTTCACACAATCTGCAGCCTGGCGTATAGAAGAGAAAAAACCACCAAAGTTTTAATTTGCCATGCTGACAAACCCAGGATTTTAAGATTAAGCTGTGTGTCTAATGATGCTAATTAAGGAAATCTCCTAAGATCTAGCTGTGATCATAACAAATAACAATAAGATCCCCAATTTCCCTCTGCAAAAGGCATTGTGAAAGGGATAAAATCAATTTCTGAGGCAATTGCAGCTATTGCAATGTTCTCAGCAATAGAGATGCTCTGCTGGTCCTCCAGCTCATGCTGCTCACCTTGCCATTGTGGATTTGCTTTCCATTTTTTATTTTTCTTTTACTTATTTTTTTTCCTGGATGGTCAGCTTCAGGCTAGGCTTTGGCTTGCCTTCTCCTCTTGGAATGCCTCTTGAAGGATATCTGTTGAGGGGAAACATGTCCTTGCTAACATTTTCCAGCAACCTAGAGCACAGCCTGCAGTGGGCATAGAGCTCCTCACAGCATTTCTGAGTTACCTGGGGAGCAATGTGGGTTGTGAAACACAGTTACATTTATAAGACGAGGCATCCCACCTTGCCTCCAACTGCTACAGAAGTTCCACAGGTTCCCAGTATTCCTGTATCATATCCACCCATCCCTGACAGGCATCTCCAACCCTATGTGCTGTCTACAATCCCTGATGTCTGCTTGTAGGCACGTGAATAGTTCCAAGCAGTGCCCTCCCCAGGCTTCCTCAAAAGTCTGTCATCATAAATCTACCCCTCAACTGCCCTAAACCAGCCCTGGGGTGGCACCACTCTGGTGACCTATTGTCAAAGGCTGGCCTCTGGCTTGGAGTGTGCTGATAGAGTAGCTGTAGCATTTCTGCTAACTGCAACTCTTCCTCCTGGAGCTTGAGTGGCAGTTTTGAAGCCAGGAAACTTGAGCTGCAATCACTGCTTTGGCCACATGTGTGTTTTCTCATTAGTGGGCTGATTTGCTACAAAATGCTGAGGATTTCACATGCCCGTTGATACTGTTCTTTGATGAATTCAGGAAAACGCCAGTGGAGCCTCTTGTCCCCTCTTTCATTTCCAATCAACTCAGTATTCCATATTCTCCACTAAAATAAAGTAACCCCCAATGGCTGTACCCTTGTGAGGAACCTTATGAAACTAAAAACTCTGTGTGTGTGTGTGTGTGTGTGTGTGTGTGTGTGTGCACGTGCTTGCAGTCCAAACTCAGGTTTCATGCCTTAGAGCACAGGATAATCATGGTGCCAAAATAAAGGCAGGGAGGGACTGGCTTAGCATTCCCTGAGCATCCTTTCTAAATTCATTGCAGTTAGTTTTCCAGTGTTGTTGTAAAACTCAATGAGTTTGTCATAGCTCACAGTAACATCTCCTTTCGGCAGCGAAGATAACCCTGCTGTTGTAATAGATGCTAAGAGAGGCTTCCAGCTGAGATACGCTTCTGCTCAGCTCCTCCTGGCTCATCTGGACTAAGCTGCTTTGTGGCTCATCCAGGAGTAGATCCTCATTTCAGCGCTGCCTCGGGACACAAGTTCTCCCAGCTCTCCTGCAAATGGAGGGCTCCCAGGGGTGAAACACACAGCGCTGCCTCCTAAACCCTAGGAAAATAACAGGCACCAGCCTAATACAATGTTTCCTGTGTTTATCTTAGGAATAAGAGGAAAGATCAAAGTCCTAGGAAAGAAGAACAGAATCTGGGAGATGTTTCTCCCAATTCTTCCCTTGGTTTTGCAATACACAAACACAGGCATCTCTAGCAACTCAGCCCATTTCTCAGTTACATCTTTGCCATCCATTGGGGATTAGAGCCTCTCTGCTGCCGTGAGTGAGCGCTGGACTGCCTCTTCATCCCATCCCATTCCTTCCTAGGTGATGTCCCAGGAGCACACACAATCCCAGTGTTAACTGACCGTTGCCCTGTAACTGAGAGTCAGCCCTAAAGGTAGGGCAGTTTTGTTATATTATACATGTCCTGGGGTAAGGTCACCTGCAAGAACAATTTACTCATACTGATCCTGTCGGAAGGATTTCTTTGCCCTTCACAGTGTCTGTTTCCTGCTGTTTCAGTTGGGTTAAGTATCAAATCCTGATGGGATGTTGGCACTTTTGAACTGACGCTCCTAACTCCTGATCTGGCACTTTCTCTCAACCCATCTGTGCTTCTGATGGGCAAATAAGATCACATCAGGCTTCATGGTACCTTCTGCAATCCTTCCATAGGGTTCATATCTTTATTTAAGCCACTGTGAGCTGCCTGTCTCTAATTATAGACTGCAAATGTTCAATTGGGAATGGAGCTGCTTAGGAACTCTTTAGTAATATTGTTTTCTACTGGAAAAGGCTATTCAGCCAAAGGCAAGTTTTCTTGGGATCAATGAAATGTCTGCATCTTCTTCCAGGGAAAAATTTAAATTGTAGTAAAAGAAAACTTTGGTAATGCCTGTTTGAAAAATTTTTAAGTTTTGAAATTTTCAGTCCTTGTAACATATGTGGAGGTTTTTATTTTAATTTTTTGTGATAATTTCATATCTGCATAATTTGAGTTTAACATGCCTATAGAAATGCATAAAGATAAAGTACACTAATATACTATGCCAATAGCCCCTACTGCCACAGATGTGCTGCTGGAAAGGTTCTACCATTCTTTTTTTCATCCATTCATTAAAATCCCATGAGTAGTTGCTGCTTAGCAGTAATAGAAATATATCTTTATTTTTTGGCAAAGTGTTACCTCTTTCTATCGCAATATAAAATTTAAATTCCAAAACAAAAATTGGCTGGGCATTCTGCTTGGTGGACAGCTAGGAAATCAAGTTTTTTTCCTGTTCTGAATTGGATTAAAACCAAATTTCCTAACATCTTCTTTTCCACTGTGATGAAAATGTTCTATCTAGAGTGTTTCCTAATCACTGCAGCAGGGATCTATGGGAGTTCATGGACTATTTCTAATGGATCCGCAAGATGCAACTGAGAAAAACACGTTTGTTGTGCAGACAGCTATATGTGCTGTTCAGGGCTTCCCTCTTCTACTAGAAAACACTTGAGAGTTGCAGATAGAGAATGTTTTAAAATTGCTCTTTCACACACTGCATTGGCAAAAATCTGCCCCATCACCTACTGTAATTATAGTTTGCAAATTCCCCAAAGCATGCTGATAAAATGGTTCTGGTTTCATTTATACACATTTTCCTGTGCCCCAGAAAAGTCATTTACCTTTCCCCATGCCTCAGTTTCCTTCCTGGAAAAAGCAAGATTTTCTGATCATTCACAGGAAGATTTTGGAAGAGGCAGTTTGCACTTACAAAGTGCACTGAACAGGAAAATAACTTGCATGGGGGAATTTCTCATTGGAATAATTAATCTGATTCATCCAGGGCCATTAAGGGTGTCATTGCACAGCATTTCCTTACGGAGCCTAAGGAGATGAGCATGAAACAGTGAACGCTGCCAGCCGGCCTGTATTCCCTGAGCTGCTGCGATTCTCTGGGTAAGGGGCTCGTTGAGTCGCAGCCGCAAGGCACTTGCAGATGGGGTTCGATGAAGACCAGTGCCCTGCGTTGCTCTGGGTGCCAGACTGAATGGTACCACAGGCGTTAAAGCTGGGAAGAAATCCTCTGTAGTGTTTTAAGCCTTTCTGTGCTGCACTTCTAGCAACAGGGAAAGAGCCAGGGGATCCTTTTAGTTATTGAGCTGTAGTTAATAGTACAGTTAGTATTGTCTATTCACCCATCTGCTAAACCATCAAGGGCCATGCAATTCACACATCTTGAAAGGATAGAGGTGGTGAGAAATGGGTAGAGATATCCCTGCAGTTACCAAGCTTTTTCTTTAATCCTGAAGGACTCGATGTTTTCCCCAGTGCTGGAGCAGGCACCCCAAGAATGGATGGCAGGCACTGCAGGGAGAATGTGCTGCTGGGAGGGCCATCAGTGAGGGATGCCTGGGACTACCCTACCTGGCATGTCCCCCAGCCTGTGCCCTCCTCCAGGTCGGAGCTGAGGCTGAAGAGCCTGTCAGTTTGCAGTGACCAGACCCAAAACTCTGATCTGGCCCATGAGCCAGTGGCTGCTTGCTTCTGTCTCCTGTCTAACGTCCGCATGCATTAAAATAAATCACTTTTTATTTTCAAGGACAGCGATTAATCCACCAAGCCCTTCTGATGTTGCTCAAAGTGTATTAGCTGCTTAGCCTACGAAAGAAGCGAGAGAATCTGTGTTTTAATGGCAAACAATGAGGTTTAAATACATCCCATCTCCTTTAACATCTCCTGGTAATTAGCGACAAAGGCCCTCCTGCTCAAGTACAGCAAATATTTAACACCCACCTCCATTAGCCTAAAATTCATTTACCAGCTCTGGCCTCTGTGTGTGTCAGGCACAGGAGTGGTTCACAGTCAGTAAGTCTTCTCTCCCTAAGCCCTCAGATGTGAGAGGCAGCACCAGCAAGGAAATTGTTCTCCTCGTCCGCTGCTTTACTCTTGCTCAGGGTAAAACCGATGAGTGTCTCCCAGTGCAAACCATCACTCTAAAATACTTGTGGGATTGCAGAGGTGAAGCTTCCTAAGTGATAACTAATTGAAAGGGAAGTATTAAATGCCTGGTAGACTATAAAAACAAAGATGTGCTGCTGTCCCAGGGAGTTCCAAGCATCCTGATGGGAATGGTGCTCTGCAAAAGTATCACTTCCTCTGGCCCCAGTTTTGTCCTTGCCAGTGGCAACTGTTGTGAGCCATCAGCAAAATCACATGCTGCTTTTCCCACTCATGGGTGGAAGTGGCAGAGCTGCATTTCACCTCTGCCAGGGCTCCTGTGCAGTGGTGGGATGAGGGACTGGGTCTCCTCTGGTACCCAAGCCTGTATGTCATGCTCAGCCATCGCCATGATGCATAGTAAGAAGCATCTTCTCAAGGCGGGCGAGTGATGGAGCCATTAACAAAACAGATGATGGGGTAGCATACGAGCGCAGCTCTCTGCCTCGCTGGCGGGTGTACTCCTCTTCCAGCATTTATCTGGAACATGGCAGACACAGATTCCTGCTGATAGAGCACTTTAGCATCTGCATGAAAATGATGGGGTTTATTTAAAATGAATTAGTTGCAGGATTTGACAGACCTGTGGCCCAAACTCTCCTTTTATCCACTTAATGGATACAGCCTGGACATGCAGAGCAAGGCAGGACCTGAGTCCACAGAGCAAAGAGGGTGATGACATCCTCCTCACCCCAGGGAGGGGTTTGGGCCCCTCACAGACTCTCATCCTGCATTCCCACTGAGGCCTTATCAACAGCTCCAGACTGAGTGCAACAGTGATCTGGTGTGGTCTTTGGCTGATGCTGAGCACACTGTAAAATCACTGTCCTCTTTCTGGCTCACCTCACTGTGGCACAGTGCAGGTAACTTTAGATAGGGAAGAGACGAACATCCATAAAGAGTGATTTAGACTGAGTTGCTCCTTCCCTGGGATAGAGGGTCAAATGAGGCGGAGTCTAAAGTCTCTTGTAGTTGGACTGTCCTCCTACCTTTACATCAATCTCTCCATCTTTAAATCATTGCAACCCACATGCAATGTTTAAATGTTCTCCCTACCATTAGGAAGCTGTGTATAATGAGATCAACCTGCGCTGCTGCATGCTCTCTGTGGCAGCAACAACACTGACAGCGTTTTCAGGCCTTGCATGAATAAAAGTATGTCCTTCCCAGACAGAACCAGGCCAAACTCTTACTCATCCCCAGACTTTCAGTCCAATTGTGTTTCTCCACGAGTCATTTGCTAGCAAAGACTCTGAATCTCCAGGTGTTTACCACCGCCCACACCTCCCTGTGTCCTAGGGTAAACCTACACTCCAGACCTATCCATCCTGGTTGTCCAAAACAGAAAAGGGCCTGAGTTCGTGTGTCACACCTGAAAGACCTGTCCATACATGGTGATCCGGGTGAAACTGGCTTTTTCTGCAGCACCTTGCAACAAGAGCTAGAGCAGAGGTCCTAGGAGCAAGCCCGCTGGGATGCCTGCCTGTCACTTCAAGGTGTTTTAATTTGGATGCTTAAATCACCAAAGTACCTCAATCCCTGCCCAAGGGCACACAGGAGCTAAGTCTTTTCACTGAAGCAGCATTCAATTCCCTTCCTCCTACAAATGAGCTTGAGCTGTCCTGATAATTAGTACTTTATCTTGGATGGCACAAAAAGGAAAGGGAGGGGTGTCCTCAGTCTTCAGTGCTGGGCAGCCTCCTTGTTTCTTCTTATTAGCTGTGATAATGATGGGAGAGAATAAAAGACCCAGAGCTGCTTCAGTCACCTCATTTCATCTGGTCTGAGATTTGAGTCACTCGAGTGTCAAGAGAGCTTTTTAATTTCCAATATCACTGCTGCCAGAAATTAAAAATAAACTGGGAGCAAAACCATCAGATTAGCAAATCGGACTGGAAGTGCCTTTATTGTAATTCTTAGTGTTTTTATTATTATTATTATTATTATTACTACTACTATTATTTGATCAGCTTTGGGAGAATTAAAGCTATACAGCAAATCAAAATATGCCTTGGATTGGACTGGACTGGTATTACTATACTATACTAGAGTCTGTATTAGTGAAAGGCTAATAGCTTGAAACATTGCAGCATGCTCTGCTGGAATTGAGTTTAAATTAATGCTAAGAGTTCATAAAAATTACTTGTGTCTATATAACTTTCACTGTGGCATCTTAAAACATTTAATTGGCTAAAGCGACTGGGTGAAGAACCCTAAACGTCATCGAGTCAGTATCTTGACAGTACTAAAATATCCAAGAAAATGCCTTGAAGCCACTGGGACCCACAGGGCTGTGTCTGCCAAAGCTGCTCCACTCCCATGGATGCCAGGGTAGGAGAATGTCCACTGTGGAGTCTGGGTGTGATGTCCATTGGCATATTCAATCAAGGTGAAGCTAATTGCAGTTCAGCAATGTTGCTGCCTGATGCCACCCTCCACATCCCCTAATGCCTGTCTGCCTGGGTTGGGGCAGGCACTCTGGGATTTGCTCATGCTAAGTAAGGAGCAGCAAGCCCTCTCCTGCAGGTGCCAATCTTCACAAAGGGGTGCCCAACCCCTCTGAATTCCCTTTGCACCCCCCAGCCTCCTCAGGGCTGATGGAGACATTTCAGCTGCACTTCCATGTCAGCTCAGGGGCAAAAGAAAAAGCAGCAGCAGAAAAAGGACATACTGGAAAGAAATGCTTCAAAACTTATGCTCTAAACTTATTCCCTCTGCTGCCATAGAGAAAAACCTTTTAAGAGTGGCAAGGCACAAATGAAGGGTAGGGACTGTTACCCGAGTGCAAATAGATGCACAAGGCTGCTTGCAGCCCTGGTCTGTAGCCTTAAGGACCACACATCCAGACTGAAATTGCCCCTTGCAGCTTGGGGCTGCAGAGGTGGTGTGGGAAAGCTAGGACTGAAGGATACTGAAAGCAGGAGGCAAGGGATGCTATCCAGGCTTCCAATATCCAAAGTCACAGACTGTGTGTACTTATGTCCATTCTGCTGGGCTAATTAAATGTGCTACAGAAGTCAGTGAAGAAATGTGGTTTTGCCATAGAAAAGAGCCTTCCCTCTGTCCTGAGAAAACAGCTAAGACTTCATTGTATAGGGCAGGGCACAGTGTAGAACAAGCTGGCATTGATGTAGCAACAGGGGCTTTATGTTTTAGGTCCCCAGCCTTCTGAAGGCTCAGGAAGATGCATGCTTCCAGCCTCATCCCCATTTCCCATACAGATGCAGCCACTTTACATGTTACCCTCCCTGGGCATGCTGAGAGGTGTGTGACCATGCATCAGTGTAAGATACTGCCTGAACTGCACTTTCTCATTTCCTCTAACATAAAGGAAAAGCACCTTTGTCCTCAGATAGGAGGTCCTAAATTTTTTACTGGAGAGAAACTTAAAATTATATATTCAGTTATTATGTTTTTGATTCCTAATTCATAGGTCATCCCATGCTGATTGCATGGCATTTGTAATTAATCAGGAGACAGAAATAAGCCTGCAGGATTCCTCTCGTCTTCCTTCTAGTTGCAAATTTGAAACTATTTGCAAGCAAAGTATTATTGACAAATTTGTGTTGGTTGTTGTGGATAATAAATAGATTTAATGATCTGTGTAGACAATCACAAACAAAAAGAAAAATTTGTTGCATAAATGATTTCTTATTAATTAATTGCTCCATTCCAGTGCTTGCTGCTGATACCTCATGAGAATTTTGAGGATCAATTAGTTAAGGTTCAGGTAGAATCTTATAATGTTTCAGGAATGTGAAGTACTAGGTATTAGCTGAGGCTTCTTCTGTGATTTTTTTCTTGTTTGAGCACACTTCATCAGATCTTTACAGCCCATTTCATAACTGACCACTTTGGATTTATATTTATTTGCTGTGCAAATCTCCAAATATTTAATGTTACCTTCATTTTCATATGCTAATCAGCTGTCTGCCTCACTCTAATTTGTGTGTACAGTTTTGACGTTAACGCAGTTCGAGTGTTTACATGAATAAACATTTGGGAGAATAAATTTAATGTCCAGCCACAAATGTAGTGTATTTTAAAGCCAGAAGGGACCATTTGAATAATGTATGTGTAAACCAGACCATTTTATACCTTCCCAGTAGCTCTTGCAGTGGTGGGAATGAATTTTTTTCCGCCACACAGGTGAGTGCTATTGAGCTCAATAACGTCTTGTTGAATAAGAGCGTATCTTTTAGAGCACATCCAGCCTCAATGAAAAGACTCCAGGTGATGATAAATGCATCCCTTTCCTCGACAAAGTGTGCTAATGGTTGTTCTCCTTCACTGGTGCAAAGTGAAGGTGTAGTTCCTATTGAAAGTGGTTTTCAGTATCATTATTAGTTAGCTTTTCATAGTAAAAAAAAATAATAAAATAAAAAAAGAATCAAAAGAATGCTCCTTTTAGCTCTCCATGACATTCACAGCTCCCACAGCAGACGGTCTAGTGAGTAAATATAAAGTAACAGACTTTCTAACCACACTATTTACTTGGTTCTTTGCAGCGGCTCTGAATGAGCCATTAAGGACTGTTGTGTAAATACAGGATTATGGGCTCTTTAAACACATGCTATTCACTTGCTCTGCCATTATGGGGATCTCGCTACCGGGCTCCTACTGACAGGCTCTTTGTCAATCCTCCTTTCACAGCAGTGGCTCTCTGCTCCTTGCTTTGCCATCCACCTGGGTGACTTAAAGGGTGCTACTGGCAGAGCTCTGCCTCCTTTGCTGAGCGCATCCCGACTTTGTGGCGCACCTGGGGTTAATATGATGGAGGCAAGAGGGTTACATTTTGGCATCCCGCTAAGGTTGTGTTAGAATAGGACAAGTTATTTTTTTTGTTTCCTGATTCATTTTGCTCATTGTTAAGAGTTGCAGTTGGATTGAATGGTTGCATGTTGTTCGTTGTTGTTTTGCTTAATGCTCGTTATTGTTCAAACGATGGTTTACTCAATGTTCGACGATTGTCGGTTTGACCGAGCGTGAAAAGTTTTAAGGGACTTGAATAAGGAGACCTGCCTAACAATATAAGGAGGGAACCAATCAGCGACGGCTATGGATCTTCATTGCAAAGACCACTAGGAGTCTGAAGTTTCAAGCCCCCCCCTTTTAGCAACAACTGGCAGAAGTTTCGGGAACCCCCTGGCAATCACACATGCGCAGAGTAACAACAGAAGGTTCGGGAACATGAATACGCAGGACTATAAAAGAGGGAGCCGAAAAGAAGTGTGGCAGTTGGTAGCAGCGGACCCTCCCCCCCGCTCCCCTGTCACCCAGCGCGGAGATTTTGCCCATACCTTGCTTGCTGTAATTAATAAAAGTTTGATTCGCTAATTTTAACGAGCCTCAATTTATTACAAGGTGGCTTCATTAGGCTGAGGCAAACGCTTCACAGAGTCCTACAGTAATTCAGGGTGGGAAAGACCTATAAGATCATCAAGTCCTATAGTTAACACTGCCAAGTCTGGCACTAAACCGTGTCCTTGCATCTCTCTCAGTTCTATCCAAGGATTATTCTACTGGTTTCTATAAAGACAAGGGTCATTGCTTGCAATCACTACTATATAGCAATTACCTCATTCAGGGAGATGTTACACTGAGAATCTGCGTGTCACCACTTGTTACAGGCTTCAGAATAGCTCACAGCACCTTCCAGCAAAATCAAGAGTGGTAGTAAAAGCAGTTATGTATAGATCCCACTAGTGTGGGGGTCAAAGTTACAACCAACAGTCCAGGCTGGATTTTCCAGGATGTTACATTTCTTTAATTAATTATACCAAGTCATATCAATAAAATATGTTAAAAAACCTGCCCCAAAGCCCTGGAAACACAGATACACTCTGTACTCTTTTGATCTTACTCATTCTAAAAAAATACTTAATTTTTACAAGGTGTGTGTTGCCATTTGGCCTGGAGCTATTGGACTCTGATCTACCAGCAGCAGTAAGAAGACACAGAGGTGACAGTAACAAGGAGAAACAACTCTGAACATCAAGGAGAGCTGGGAGAGCTTAAATTGTTAGGAAGAGGACAGGGAACACCACGTACCCCCAAACATGACATTAGCAGTCACTTCACAGGAAGATTCCATGGTGGGAGAGGATGGAGAACTAAAATGCAGTGGCTTAAGTATCTTCTTTGCTTCCTACTGCTTTAGGAAATTCTCTAGGTCAAGCCAGGTTACATGTACTGTAAGAAAGGGATGTAAAACCAGCTTCCACCATGTGATGCCATTGACTTTTTTATGCCTTATATTGTCTAAATAACGCAGGGGATGCTCCTCTACCCCCACAGTTCAGAACAAGTGCCAAGTCTCCCAGTGATGTACACAGCATCAGAGCTGAAGGTCCCAGAGAGCAAGAAGTTCCTCTATACTGCTTGCCCTGGGAACTGCAGGCTACATGATATCATGCTAAAATATCCCCTATCAGCTGAGTACATCACTTCCAAATCTTCCCTCTGCTCCTGCAACAGGGATGAGTTTCCTGAGCATGGGGCAAGATGCAGTTCAGCAGATCCAGTTCTCCTTTTTAGTGCTTCAAATATCATTTCAACAGGGATGCTAAGGCTTCTGCTTCACAGGAGCTTTTCACATCTTAATAATAATCAGATACTGAGCTTCCAAAAAGACATGCTAAGTCTGAGCCTGGGGCTGGCTCCAAAGTCTACTGAACTCGAATGAAATATTAACAGTGATTTGGATTAGATGCTCTACGGTTCAACAGGCAGGAGAGAGGGGCTGATTGCTCCTTGCACTACTGTGGATGTAAACCGTCTCAAAGGGGAAGAGAGGATAAAGCTGTGATTCTCCTTCTTTCCACATCAGTCCTTTGACCTGGTAACTAACAGCATCATCTTCTTCCTAGGACAGCTAGGGTGGTTTGTACCTCACATGGGGAGGATCCCCGATACCTTCAGCATGGGCCAGCCTGTGGATGGAAGTATAGGCCATCATGGGTTTTTTTATCTTCAGTAGGCTGAAGGACCATGAACTAACTAGTAACCCTTGGTATTACACCTGATTTTACCTGTGTCCAGAGAAGCCAATTTCTTTTATGACTCTAATTTACTATGGCTACAAATGCCAAGCCACAAAAGGTCCTAATACTACAGATAGCTTTGTTTAAAAGCTAGCAATTAATAATCCCACTGCTTTTCCAATTTCCTCCTTAAGTTTTTATGTCCTTCATTCTGTGCCTTGGCAGGTATTTTAAGGCTTTGTCTTATAGGTCTTGAGATGCTTAGAGTATTGAGATCTCTGTGGCATGAAAATATATAAAACCACAAGCTCAAAAATGACACAGGCTTTGTTAGTGGCAGCATAATCCATCTGCTTTTGCTTGTTTCTCTATTTCTGGTGGCTTGAAGTATGTATGGAGGGTGAAGCACTTGAGCTAATAGCCTCTGCCTAGCTGAAAATGGCAGTGTCTAGCCTTGGCATCAGTTGCTTTGGGCAACTTATTCAGGACCAATGATGTTGCTGCATGATCTGTCCATGGAAAATCCATGGTCTTTTCTAGGATTTTATAAATAATTGAGTCTTTCCTTGGGGGAGAAACAGACATAAGATTATAGTTGTGAAATCTGAATGTTGATTAGGTGAGATGATAAAATTCTTCAATTATGATACCTGCTAGAAGACATCTAATGGCAAAATGTGCTCAGGATGTCACTTTTACATAAAGATAGTCAGGCCAGATGTTTCGGACTGATGCCAGGCTGCTGTATTTACCTCAGGCTTGGCCAGAACCCCTCACAAGGCTTGAGCACTGGAGCTGCAGCTGCCTGCATTGCAGATACTGTTTGGATCTTTGTGAGAACTTGCTGGGAAGATACTGAAATCTCTCACTAAATGCATTTGTTTGTTTAAAAATATTTCAGCCTGCCTTTGTCTGCTTGTTTGCTGGTGTCCCCAGCAAGGATTTGGAGTATATCTGTATTCTGGCTGGACTTTTCACTTTAGCCCAGTGACCCGGCATCTCAAGGAGTATGCTTTGTAATCAGCCAACTATCAGCACACTTTGTGTCACAGGGAAACCTGACAACATCGCAGCAATTAAAAGTATCTTCGTGGCTACACTGAAGTTCCATCACAAGATCTATCCAAGCTCTTGAAAACAGCTCATAAATTTTACAAGGGAGGAACAGCTGGAGCTGGCATCAGGGAGTGCTGTTGTTTTGGCTTGCAGATACAATAATTCTCTAGTAATAAAAAAAATGAAAAAAAATCTGCTGCACACATGCTAGTCCCATGAATATGTTTCTAGTGTTTCTTCTTCCCTCCCCCCTCATTTTTTGTGGGTGCTTTGAGTTTGGGGGATAATTCTGGAGCTGCAAATATTTGTAGTGGTTTCATTTAAAAAGCAAAAGAAAAAGTTGTGGGGTTTTTTTTTCCCCCCCTTCATTGTGTTCTAAATCATTTCTGACCCTAAGAAACAAATGCACAAACAAACAAAAAAAAGCTGTGAAAGCTTTGATCTACAGAAAAGTGACTGGTATTTAAAGAAAAAGGAAAATAAGGAAAGCTCTTTCTCTAAACACTTTGCTGATCAGAAAATAACATCTTCTGTCATTCTGCATTTGGAGCCTTGGGAGCAAAACTCTCTTTATGGATAGGAAAAGTAAGAACCTACCTGTTTTAGGAAGTTAGAGGTGGCAAAAAAAAAGCCAGTTTAAAGGATTATATACATTATTTGGTAACATTAATTCTTAGAGAACAATTTTCCATTTTACTGGTGAATAAGGAAATTGAAAACAATGCATAATAAAATATATTGCTTCCTGCTCAGGATATAGATCCATATGCTCTATTTAGAGGATCCTGGTATCCATGGATAGATAAGTCAGGGAGCAGCTGTACAGACAAAGGGATTTGCCTGCATAAAGTAGATCTTGCCTTTCATACACAGTTTCTCCCATCGAATGGTATGTGCTGAGATGTAGGTACCTCTTGATCAGCAGGTGACTTTTCAGTCTTGCCTGGTGCTTTCCAGGAAGTGTAATGTGAGCCCAGCATCCCACCTCTGGTGCTCACCTGTAGCTGAGGCCCTGGGAATAATAAAGTGACCATGGTTACCCTCTTTGAAATACTGTACCAGGCTGTAGTGCAGGTAGGTTCTGAACCAAAGGTGGCATGTCTGTACTGAGTGTCTCTTGGTGGGTTTTCTTTCTGTGGTTTTATCTAGGCAACTTTTTGCACCCATGTAAACTTTCAGCATTCAGAAGAACCACGTCTGGCATCTCAGCTCCATGTGAACTGAAGAAGCATTTCACTGTTTTCATGGCAAATCTGCAACCTGTTATCTTAGTACCTTGTACTAAACAAGAGCTATTGACTCCTACTCACCCCCTTCAAGTCACTGGGGATGTGGTCAATTGAAACTGGGATTGTCTGCTTCTAGAGAAACTGAGTTTTCAGACAGTATGTAAACCAGAAATCTGCCCCAGGGGATTAGGAGCAAAGGGAGGTGTATCAAGAAGTCTTCTGGGGGCTGCTGGTGTTGAGTGGCTTTTGTCTCCTGATGCAGCAAGGCTCCCTGAAGCTCTCTCACCCCAGCAAGAGCATAGGTGCTTCCCACAGAAACACAGTCATGTTCTGATATGGACAAGGCAGAGTGCACAAAAGCAGACACAAGTCTGAGAAACCATGGGCCCTGGGCTTCTGTGAGTAACTGGAGGACATCTGGGAAAGAGAGGGGGCTGTTTAGCAGCCAGGGAAAGAGACAAGCAGCAGTTAATATCACAGGACAGCATGATCCAATGGAAAGGGCTTCAGCCTAGGACTCCTGGATGCCTGGGATCTCATCCCAGCAGTAACCCTGGCTGGCTGGACTGTATTGGCTTTCACATTTTTTCCCTGGGTGCAAAACAGAGAGGCTGATACTGATTCACCTTCAGAAAGTGCTGTGAAAGCTATAGATGAAAAGTGCAATGGAAAAGTTAAGCAATATTAATGATTATGAAGGCACAAGGTTTTCCAAATAGAAGATGCTAAAAAGTACAAAGTGCTATTATATTTTTATTAAAAATGTTATAGCCAGGTGCTCTCCTCCCTTTCATTGAATGCGTCCAACTTCCTTCCTCACTGATGGAAATTGAATTACTTGCAGTGTTTTGTACTGAATTTTTTTATTATATTCTAAAAAAAAAGAGATACTAATAATATAGATCCAATAATTAAATTGCCACCAGAAGGTGATAAGTCATGAATGGAACAAACAAAGAGAATAAAAGGGAAGAAGAATACAAAGAAATGTATTATATGACCAGCATATGGAATATTAAAAGGAATAAAGAAAACATAACCCTGATAATAAAGTCAGAGTAATGACTTTGACAGTTTATGTTCAAGGCACCATCTGGGCAAAGAAATGTTTTTTGAAATGCTGGAGTAACTCTTGCCCTCCTGAACTTCAGGACAGAATTTCCCCCCTGAGCTGTGTTTTCAGAAGTTCCCACTTCACTGGGGCTAGCTACTGCTCCTGAAGGTATTTTGTACCTAGAAAGCTTAAGGAGCTCTGCTTGTGTGTCTTCTGCTTTATCCTGTTTTTTCTTCTGGCTTTGTGGGAGAGGAGCAGAGAAGGAAGGGTTAAGGGCTGGTGGGATGTCCCCAGCTGTGTTCCATGAGCTTTCAGACCCAGCTGCAGGTGGGAAATGGGAAAAAAGCAGGTGGCAGGGTACTGGGATGGTGGGTTCGGTGTGCTCCAGGTGATTCTGCTTAAGCAGTCGGGTTGAACTAGGTGAACTACAGAGGCCTCTTCCAACCCTTACTGTTCTGAATTTCTCTTATCTTCTTGTTATGCCTTGGGGAAAGGAAGGGTGGTGATCCTACTGTGGTTTATGTTAGAGGAGGTTTTTAGGCCAAATCCTTTCTTCCAGGCAGGCTGAAGAGGCAGGTGGATCTGGGCCATTTTGTCTTTAACAGAGCTGTTGGGATAGGGGAAAGTGGGGCTTGTTTCATGGCGTATGTTAGAGAAAATTCAGGATGGTGCTCATCTTCCTGGCTGAAAGCTCTCTGGGGCCAGGGCAGTAAGATACTCAGGGTTTGCTCCCTCTTGCTGCCTCCTGTCTGGGAGGAATCCCTTTGTGCCTTGAGACATGGCAGTCAATATCGCAAAGCTAATTTTCCAGCTCTCAGTCCTTTGCAGATGTTCCCATTAAGTTAGGATCCTTAGCTGACTGCTCTAGGGCATATTTCTTGCTACTTTAGGCTTCTTAATCTTACTACTTTAGGCTTCTTAACCACAGCAGAAGTCAGGCAGGAAGCAGGAGCTGGTATTAAGGATTATTCAGATAACCACAAGCCGCATAAAGCCCCATTCATCGAGATGTTTTCATCGACAGGTTTTCATCTGAAAGCTTATGGAAGTGGCTAGAAGCAACCATTCAAATGCTTCCTGTTTCTCAGATAAGCCCTGTAGCTCACCCAGGTTTGGAAAGCCCATTGGTGTGATGAGCACTCTAGACTTCAGTTTTTCTGGGTTTATTAGGATGTTGTGCCATTGCTTGATATGTGAACGTGAGGCAGGGGCTGCCATTCAGCTGGGAGTACGAGGCTTGTAAGGCAAGCCTGACCTGAGATTTCCTGAAGCCCTTTGCAATACTGTTGAGAACTGCAGTCTGAGGAGCAGATGTAAAGTCATGGTGTAAAACAGCTTTCTCTCAATGGCTATTGGTGGTGATGCTACAGTTTTTGGGGGGATGCAATGGCAGGTAGTGATGTACCTTGGTGTCCCATGCTCCACGGCTGTCTTTGCAGAGTGAAGGAGCAGCTGCCCTGTTCGCCTGGGTGTGTGGCTGTGGCTCTGCCAGCTGAGGCTGGAAACCTTCAGCAGCAAGTTTTCCTGTGGTTCAGTCCATGCTTGAGACTTGAGGGTGAAAGCCAAGAGGATGAGACTGAGCCCTGATAGAAACCACAGGAGAGCTTGCAGTGATGGGTCATGTTAGCTGAACCAGACCGCAAGCCTGGCGTTAGTTCGGGTGTGGGGTCTGATGCTGTTTTTTCCGATGTGGCAGACAGTAAATGCTGCAAGTGGCTGTTTGCCGAGACAGGACTTAAAAATAACAGTCATTCCCAAGTGAGTCTCCTTCCACTTGTGCTAAGATGTTATTTTGTCAGCATATAAGAAAGGCACAAAGCATTCAGACTGGATGATTTTAGGGCCACATTTTCTCTTGGCCTTCACCCTGACCTGAGCAAAGTAAAAAGCCACTAAGTTCTGGAAGGCAAAAGAGGGAATAGCAAGGGAGAAAGAGGAAAGCAGCCTTCTCTAAAGTGCCTGTGAGGGCTTCGGTCCTTTGAAACCCATCTAATGGGAGGAGCTACAGCCCTGGGAGAGAGGGGGTGAGTCTCTTTGTGCTTATACATGTATATATGTGCCGAATAGCCAGAAACTTGGACGCAGGAGGAGGTGAAATTTGTTACATTTACGTAATGATTGCAAGCCACAAAACACCATTTGTTTTCCTCATTACTGAGACTTCTGGGAGTAATATAGGTTCCCCTGTACAGCCTTTGCAGCACACCATGTGCTGTCTCGCTCTGTTTCCCTGGAGCTGGGTCTGGGCTTTCTGTGGGGAATGGGATGAGCCTGGACCCCCTAGCAGGAGAAGCAAGGCCGGCCGCTGCGTGGTTACTACCCATATGCTCCATCCACTGTGCTGTTTGTGATGAAATGGGGCAGACATATGACCTTGAATTTTTTCAAGGTCACACATTACCCAAGAAGGGGATGACTAAGCAATGAGACCCCAAGAAGTAGGTCCCTCCTTAGGGCCCAGCTGCAAAGGGTGTAGCAGCAGTAGGAGACCTGGAGAGCGATTCTGGGAGCTGGTGCTGCTGAAGAGGTGGGCGAAAGGCATGTGCCTTCCTTGCACTGGCAGGGCTTTTGGCAGTGGGAGGCAACTGCTCTGCAAAGTTACAATAAACAGCGTTTTTGACAGAATTTGGAACAATTTCCCTTTAAGAGAATTCCCTTTAAAAAGAATAATAACCCTTTTTTTGAGACCAGAGTGTCGGCAGAAGAAGCTGGGCTTGTTTTCACGTTTTAGCTGTGAAACAGTATCGGGCAGCACCATCTGATTCCTTTTCTTACAATTCTTTTGTGTCTTTCCTTTTGTAAGCAAAAATGAGGACATTCAGGCGTGAGAGAAAGAAGTGAAATCAGATTGTATTGCATTTCTTAGGCATATATGGTGCAACACAAGATTTTTTTCTCCCTTTAACTCCTGAAATTTCAGATAGCCTGAGAAAAAAATACCAGCATGGACAAAAATGGAGAATCAGCTTTTCATCTAAATGCTACCTTAAAAAAATCCCTTAAATGTAAGTAGGCTTTTTATGTATTTAATTTTTTTTTCTTTTTATCATTCCTCAGATCTGTTTTCAGGTCTTCAGTGCATTTTCAGATGAGCCCATGTCTTATGAAAGTGATGTTTTGTTAATGGAGGCCATCAGCAGTTCTAACAGCAGGAACTAAACTGAGTGTTTCCTTCCCCCAAAACAGCTCTGCTAATTTACTTCAGTCTAAAGTAAAACGGAAAAGATACTCTTTCAGTAAATTGTAAAGTCATCCCAGAAAGTGGAACTTCAAGGGAGCTAAAACCACTTGGGTTACACTGAGAAAATGATTTAGGCTGAATAAAAAAAGAGCAGGGCAAAGCGGTAGGCAAGTGTGACACGCTGCATTTCAACACCTTCAAAGGGAAATAAATATTTGGAAATGTGGCAATGTTTCATTTTGAAGTTATTTTTAAGGGGACCTTTTTTATTTCAAAAAGGCATTTTTCATTTAAACAATGAAACTCCAAAAAGTTTTTTAGAAAGAAGGGTCAGATATTCTGAATTATTTGTTTCAGCTCAAATGCAGCATTTCAAGTTAGCCCCCAAATGATTTTCCTTCCAGAGAGTTGAATCCTTCTTCCTGCAAATGCTCTGTTTTAATTTGACTCATGCATATTTTTCCCCCATGAAACTTTGGGTTTTGCAACATAACAGAAAAGCCACTTTTATCCCTCCACCTGCCAAAGCCTTGGTTATCCAGCCCTCACACATGCACACCACTTCTAGCGGATGCTGAAGCTTGGCCAAAATCATTCTCTGCTTCTCCATTCCCCAGCACTCCAGAGAGCTTTGCCAACGCGGCGTAATGCCAACCTGTGCTCCACCGTTTTCCCATTTCTCAGTCCCTGATGAAGCTGTTCCAGGAACCTCCTTCCCAACTCGCTGCCCATTTATCCATTCCCCAGTGACCAGTCCCAGCGCGCTGCCTGCAGCATGATTCCCCCGTGCAGGCATGTTTTCCCACACTCAGTCCCACACACTCCTCGCCACACTGAAAAGTGAATGTTGCTCCCAACAAGCTCACTGGTGTTATGACTGAATGGTGCCATATTTGGAATGCAGTGGTTTTGTGGCAGGGGGTTAAGATGAGACCTCTGTGAAGTAAAGGTCCCTTTGAATCTCAGCTCTAAATGGGACCTCTGGGCTTTATTCCAGTCACTGGACTTATGCTGCCACTGCAGCACTCCCCAGCCCTGTCCTGCTGCAAAGACTGCACTGCACCTCTTCACACCAGCCAAAACACCCTGGCACCTGGTCTGACAAAGACTGGCTGATAGCCTGTCCTTAGCAGGGTGAAGAGGGGTGTGTGTGTGTGTGTATGAAAACCCCAGGTTAGTCATTCTAACCATAGGTAAGGAGCTGCTTTTAGGGTCTGGGGCAACACCAGCTTTTTACCCATCTTCAATCTGAAGAAAAATTCTGTCTCTTTCTAAAGCATCTCTGTGCTGTGGTGGTGGGGATGGCTTTTTCTCTCTCTTCCCCCAGTTTATTCTAGGTATTTTATCCTCTCATCAGCAAAAATATGGGGATTTCACAGAAAACCTGAAGTAATTTTTAACTTGTGCAAGTTTTTCAGCCATAACTTTCTCCTTTCTTAGTACAAAAACACTGTACTTTTTTGAAGTTGTTCTCGACCCAGGAGGTACCCCCTAAGAGCCACTTCCCAAGCTTTCCCCATCTCTGATTATACAGTCTTGACACGAACCAGCCCAGCACAACTTTCTACAGCACAGCCTCGCTCGAGGTGGCAAAGGGCAGTACGTTAACTTCAGCACTGGTACAAGTTTAAGGGCAATGATTTTTAAGCAAGCACGTTAACAAGTCAGGAGGACTGCTCTGCCAGGCACCGGGAGAAGAGGTTGTTTCTAAAGGCACTGGAGGTAATAGCCATGCTGCTTTTACTTACCCTCCCTTACTTGGATGCTCGCAAGCAGATGGGGACTTACCAGCTTTAGGTTTCAGGACTGGGAAATTGTAGATGCCAGTCCCTAGTTAGACACACCTCCACTCCCTCCTCCCCCCCCACCCTCCGAGTCCTGTCATTGCTCCCTGCCTCAGTTTCCCCAAGGGAAAAAAGAACAGAGAGATACCAGTGCCCTCTGGTGAAGGGATGAAAAAGGCTGTGGAAGTATCTGAACAAACAAATAGTGAGAAAAGCACATGTGAAGATGAATCTGAAAGTCAGTTATTGTTGCTTATTATGCTCTCCTCTATGCCTCATATTTAGTATGGTGCAAGGATTAAATACCAGGCTTTTAAAGCCCCCCTGGCCCCAGGTACTTGGGTGACTTTGGTGCTGTAAGAATAACTGCCTTCACCTCTGATCTTCAGACTGGTCTTTCGCTCCTGGTCCCCATGAGAGGGGATGATCCCCAGCTCTAGGCTTTGACATAACTCGTATCATTCAGGCACTGCTGCTGTGAGACTGCTACCTGGGATGAAAGAAATCTCACAGGAACATGTGAACCTGGGAGACTTTTGCAGAGCACGGCAAAGCCCTAGAGATATTTGGGGGATGCAGTGAGTCAAAGCTACCCTCCTTGTCCTGCTCCCTGCACCCCCATCAGTAAAGCTCAGCTTTGCTCACCTGCCTCTGACCCCAGTGTCCTGCCTGTCATTACCTGCACTCACACCATCTCCAGGAAAGGCCTGGGTCCAGTTAATACAAGAAGACTTGGGTTACCTTGTGTTCTTACCTTGTGTTCTTACCAGACCCTTGCAAAACCTGCCGTGTGCTTTCACAGCCTCCTTCAGCAGGTGAAGACTTCTCTGGCCTCACAGAAGTGAACAAGAATGAACAGGGAGGTAAAAATCCTTCCCAGGAGCCCCATGTCCCTTCACAATAAAGTGCTAAGGGGAAATGCCTCCTTTTTTTAAACCAGTGGGAGCCAGTCACAGTCTGGGAGAGTGAAGAGCTGTTTCGACCCCCTCCTTAGCACTGTGATCTTAATGCTCATGCAGCGCTCAAGTGTCCAAAATATCAAGGGGGCTGGCAAGGGCTGCTGGAGGCAACTTCTGTGCAGAGCTCGACGTCAGCAGAGCGTGAAGAAAGAGCATCCTGCACTGGCCAGCGAGGCAGAACGCGCCAGCAACACCCCGGACCATGCCCTCCCCACCGCTATCATCGCACAGGGGGGGAAAGGGATTTTTGTCAGCTGCTCAGAGGGGGATGCGAGGGCTGCATCTGCCTTCTGTCGCTGCATCCGTCATTCAGGGCAGGGGGTGAGAGCCTGTTTAGCGATGGGAAAGAGGGACTGATGACTGCTGCTGATCCAGGAATGTTACTTATTGATTTTCCTGGGGTACCTGGAGGCAGATATTGTGTAAGGAATGGTTTAATTGTGTATATATGTAGATACTGCTGTTCATTTGCCATCCCTGAGCACTGCTAATGAAAAGTGTATTCAGACAGACTGACCACAGGTATGCAGCCTTCTTCACTGTTGGGTAAGGAGCTTTGTAGAACTGAAAGGAATAAATAATATCAATATGGCTAGAAGTTCTAGGCATTTTTGGACTCTGCAGGCATATGGTTAATTTAGCCCTGCAGGCAGTCCACGTGCATGCCCAAATACAGCTGATTAGCCAATGGGGCAAGCACTTACCTAATTAATCTATGGAGTGACAGAGTCTGCATACAGAGCGACCGTGCAGTTGTGCATCTGTTTTGCAGATGCATTTGCACATCCCCCATGTTATCCAAGTCCTTCAGTTATACACCAGTTCCCAAGCACATTTTCAGAGGAAGATGTTGTCTTCTGTCGCCATCCACAAGCCTGGTACTCAAACTAAACTCCAGGAGCCCCAGGCTGGTGATACTCTGCTCCAAAATCTGTGGTGGTCTATACCTTACGTATTGGCATGCGTAGTTCTGTTTATGTCCATGTCTGCATACTGATGCCCTTCTTTTGTGCTTTTTAGGGTGCTGAACAAAATGGATGCAGTGAATTGGACTGGAAATCTTCCAGCTTTGGTCTAATCAACATCTGTGACTGCATCCACAAGTGGCACAGGCACATTGCACCCCTTTACACACCTTGAAGTGCAGCCACCCCAAGCCTGGGTGAAAAAAAAGGGGCTTCCATGAATTACAGTCCTGCACAAAAGTGCCTCCCCATTTATCAACATGCTCTTTTACAGCACGTATAGGAATGACAGATGCTGAAGTGATGAACTGATGAAGAGTGGGAACTGAATTCATCTCTGGAAACAGGTGGTCAAAAGGAGAAGAATTAACCCAAACCTCTTTGCAAAATGAATAAAATGAATAGAATATTCTCCCAGTTATTTTCCACATTCACAAGTTTTCTCTCCCTGTCTGTTTACTCCTAATGCTCTCTGAAGCACAAACAAAAGTGGTGAAAGCCAGTGAACACGACTGCCAGGAGCTCTGCCTTTCCAGCCTCCTGACCAAGTCTTTTGAAAAAGCTCAGCAGAATGGTCCCCAGCAAATCCTTTTCAAATGCTGTGCATGACTCCAAGCCCGCTGGGGTAGGATGGAGGAGTTTAGCAAATGCCACAGGAATATGCAGTGCAGGAGGAACCAAACTCACAAGCTGTGGGCATCCTCATCGACAAGCTGCAGCGGTTTGATTAAACCCTTCCAAGCAGCCAGAGATAATAACACCATGAATAGAGCTTCCTAATTTCATTTCCCCAGCACCATGGAGCAGGTATATTTCCATACAGGTGCAGGACCTTTACCGAACTGGCTTTAATAATTGGTAGAGATGAAGTCAGAGCTCCACCCTATGTGTCACTGAAAATTTGGGAATTAAATTCGAGAGACACCAAATCCTTCTGACCGGTGCTTCTGCAGTGGCACAGAGAGCAGGCTGGTGGGCACTGAGGATGATTGATGATATTGCTGACCAAATGGAGAATGGTGATTTATGGACAAGCCACTGTCCAAGCCATGCATGCTATAATGGAAAAAAATAAATGGATTCAGTTTCAGACCTCTTGGAAGGTGCTGGCCAAAGCCTTTCATTATGTTAGCCTCTTGGATGTGGGCTGTCAAAATATTTTAACATCTTCCTGTGACCTCCAAGCATTTTCCTTTTCCTTCACTGCCTGCTCCAGCCCCAGACCTCCCTTGCAGTCAAAACTGACAGCATTAGCCATTAGAATCACTCTTTGAACTAATTACCCAGAAATATGCTTTCAAATCTTCCACTCCATGTAACAGCAAATTAAAGGGCAGTCTGGGTGGGGTTTTACACGTCCTGCTCCGGCTGCCCCTTCCCAGCTACTGTGACCATTAACCCAGCTGCAGTGCCCACTGTTCTCCCTTCCCTGCTCCACGCTGGCTGAGGAAAAAAAAATAAGAAAAAGGAAAAAAAAAGGAGAAAATGCATTTATTTCCCGGACTTTTAAAGTAAATTCATCACAGCACTGAAGGAAAGACTGGAGGGATAATCCAGGAAACAAAGGACCCTGATGAAGCAATGGGTAAAGACCCTGGGATATTCCCTCCTGACATTCCCATTTCCCTGCAGTGACCTGGCAGTTCAGGTTCCCATTTATCCTTTCCTCGCTGCCCTTCAACTCTGCTCTTACCAGCAAAAAGAATGTCCAACCCCCCAAATCCTTCTCAGATCAAGGCTGGAGGCACTGATGAAATGATCCCCCAAACGTACTCACAAGCAGTGCCTGGGCACATGTGTAGCCCAACACCAGTCCTCTCTTTGCTCTCCCATTTAATCTGTATTTTTCCCATTCTAAGGATCAAGCAAAGAATCCTGGCAAATAGCTTTCATCATTAATTTAGGAGCTTTGTGAAAGATTTTTCAGGTTATTTAGATTTTTCTTTTTTTTTTTCAGAAAAGTGTTTTAAATTCAGACTCAGTTGAATGCCTAATTTGTATAAAGAATTACCACAGAATTACCACAGCTCAATCCGTACCCATTCCTGCCCACAAAATTGGCAAATATCCCCTCCAAAGCAAATAACCTGACATTGATTGACACGCTTTTCCTCTTTGTGTTTTCTTGAACCGCTGAGATCCGTTCCACTCTGCTGATGGTTTAGATACAAACATCACCTTGTCTGAAAGTGGGCAATTAGCTTTTCCTCAGTGGGTAACTCTTCCCCCACACGCTCCGCCTGACAGCCCCTATTCCCAGGCGGTCCCAGTAAAACCAGAAGGCAGTCTCTAGCTCATCAAGGGGGCTCCAGACAGCTGCCCCAAGGGTGGAGAGGGATAGACAGGTACCTGCAAGGATGGGGTGGCCTCAGGGAGTTCAGGGAAACCCGGGGGAATGAGACCTGCAGCTACAGCAGCGGAAGAGGAGTGAATGAAGGGCATCATGTCTGCCAGTCTGTTAGGTGATGTGATTGCTAGAAATGGTTAAATAAATTTTCTCCCACTTTCTTCTTCCCCACGCTCCCTCCACCCTTGATTTTTGTCTTTCCTAGAGCAGCCTTTTGCAAACACTCCCTCTGCAAACACTCCCTCTGCAGAGCTAACGGAAGGGAGCAGGGCTCCCTGAAGCAGAAGAAGATAAATCAAAGGACTTGGGGAGAGAAGGGAAAATAAATTAATAAAAGGTCTTGTTTATCTTTTTATTAATAGCAGAGTAGTGTTCCCAAGGGGATAAGCCAACTGTGACTCTAATCCAGCCATGCAAAGCTGCATCCCTGACAGTTTGGTTTGCATTTCTTTTTTCTCTTCTCTTTTCCAGGGTTAATTATTGGGAAAGAAAAGTGAGACATTTAATTCTCGCCTCCTCGGATCTCCCCCTCCTTCCCCAGTGAACCACACACAACCCGAGTGTTTGCCTTCAGACCACAAAGCCAACACTGAGCTATCCTGGTTGCTGCCACATCCATCCAGGCTTGGTGATGCTCCCAGGGCTGTATGTGAAGGAGGACAGGGCCAAATCTGCCACATCACATGGTGCAGTGAGTTGGCTAATGGCAGCAGGGGGTGGATTCAATTTGTGTTTGTGTGAAGGAGCATTCAGCTGGGTCAGTGATGTTGCTCTGCTGTCACCCAGGGAAAATGAACATAACCTATGAGTTGCCCAGCAGTGAGATGGCCTCCTGACAGGTCTTGAACAGGAAACAGGAGGAGCTAGCTGTGACAGGCCAGTAGGCTTTTAAATGCATCCCAGGGAAGGGAACATAAGAGATACTGATATTCGTGTGAGAAATGTCCTTGGCCTGCTGTATCTGCAATAGTGGGGCAGAACACTGTCCGGCTTAATGACACCATCCAGCTGCAGCAATGTCCACCAAGGGCTTGGTCACCATGCCCAAAGCCCCATCTCAGTGGGACTCTCAACACTAGAGTTTTTGAAGCATATTTTGTGCTTGGGCTCTGGCCTGGAAGCTGGAGACTTTTATTTTGGGATGTCTGAGGGAGGATTTTCAAATGCATATCTCATCAAAAGTCAAAGGGAATGAAGAACCTGACCTCCTTGCATGCAGCTCTGTCCCTCTCCCCAAACTGTTCTGGCTTTGCCTTCAGGACAGTGAAACCTTATCCATCCTGCTTAGTAATGAACCTGGTTTGTTACTCATCAGGGTTTTTCTTGAAAGAAACAGTCCCAGGGGTTACCTGCAATGCCCAAGTCCACCTTTAACTGTGGCACAGGTAAGATGTGTGGCAGAGATGATATTGTAGAGTCAAGTTCAGCGTTGACATGTCACAGCAGTTATACTGATTAAATGAAGTAGCAGTAGTTTTGCCGGGATCTCACAGCCTCTACCAACCCAACTTTCCTGAGGTGACCAATCTCACCATGAAGTCCTATGGCTTTTTCAGCAGGTTATCAGGATCCAACCTTCCACGCAAGTGGCTTTGAACAGGCATCGCCAAAAATGCAGTGGAAAGCACAATTTCCTAAAATTCATGGTGACAGGAGAGAAAAGGGCTGGTCCAAAGTGTTTTTTAAAGCTCCTTATTGAGGGAACTAGGAAAGCAAGAAAGGCTAAGTGTTCAGGTGGGGAAAGAGGAAGGAAAAACTACATCTTAGTGCCTGGGATACCATACGTCTCTGAAACTGCTGAGAGGGATGTAGTCGTCTCTGCAAATCAAGATGAGCTGGCTGGCCAATGAAGCATGCCCGGCATTTTATTTCTCATATTGTTTGGAGATAGAGATTCAGCTGAGTGCATTCAGCAAATAAAGATCAAATAACCTGCTGTGAATAATGTTTTAAACCCGGGTTCCTATCAGGATCTAGTTATAAGCCCATATACTCCGTTGGATAAAAAATAAGTTACACATGGCTGGAGGCAGTATTACTTTCTATGGAAGATGAAATCTGTTTTGAAATAGAAAATGTTTAGCAAGTCCCCCCTCCTCCTTTTAGTTTTTTGGAAGGGCTATACCACATAAAACTGCCTGGCAGAGAGGGTGGAGGAGGATCCACTAATATTTCACCCACCACCTCTGGGTCCAGAGCTAAGGATTTATACTAAAAGAGGGGGTGAGTCCTGGGAGGAGGGGTGAGGTGGAGCCCACATTGCCAGCCAGTTTGGCTGTTTTGCCTGGAATCAAGCTAAACTCTCTTGCACTAAGCTCCTTAGCTGTGCAGAGAAACAAGCCCCTGATGATCTGATCCTTTGCTTGCGTGATGATAATCAACACCTTGGCTGTCAGCCACAGGGAAAAGCCACCAGTTGCTGCTCTCCTCCCTCCTTCGCATGCACACCTGAACCAACTCACGGCTTCACGGTGCTGGGCAATTTCTACCAAGTTATTTGGGCCAGGGGTCAATGCTGATGCTTGCTTTTGAAGACCACCACAACTGCACAAATAGCCTTGCTTGTAATGCAGGTGTTGATGGAGAAAAGTACTGTTCCACAGCAATGTGGCAATGTTGCCCCTTCTCTTTTCAAGGGCCGTTGGCAATACCCCACTGCTGCATGTGGAAAAACACACTAGAAAGGTAGAAGATGGCTACTGAAAAGTTTAATAGTTATTTCAGAACTACTTTACTTTGACTGTGCCATTTCACTTGACCCTGTTGTTTTGTTTTCCTTTCTGTCCTTCACCTTTCCTTGCATGAGCCAGAACTTCTGATTTTTAATGGGTCTAGAAGAGTTGCAAAAAATATACATAAACCCTTGGTATTCCCTCTTCAATAGTCCTTCAGCCAGACAGATGGTTGAAAATTTTCCCTCTAAACTGTGGTGTTTTTTTTAAAGACATGTTTATTGTGTGAAGTATCTGCTTTGCAGCAAAAACTTCAATTATTCCTCAGAAAAACAAATATTAAAAAATGAAAACATTTTGACTGCAACCCTAAATACTTCAGCCAAAAAAAAAAAATCCGATCCCCAGTGTGTGTGTGTTTGCGTCTCTATTAAAATACTTTGATTTGGAAATGCTGCCACACAGGGGATTTTGTCAGAGTGATTCTCATTCTCATTCCCCACTATGGACTGAACGCCCTAAATTTGCTGCCGCCTACATGGTGGGGCATGACAGAGGCTCCTGGGGGCATCGCCTCCCCTCTCTGAGAGAGGAAACCCTCAGAGAGGGAGCATGAGCAGGTCTCACCTACAAAGACAATGAGAGCATGAAGTGGTTGAAGTCTCACTTGCATGAGGTACCTCAGGGACATCATTAATGTGAAATATCTCTGCTTGTAGCCGTGATACTTCAAGGTTTGAATTTAATTTAAAACACCAAATTGAGAAGAAAAGGTGCTTTTTGTACTTCCATTGATGTTTTTTTGGAAGGAGTTACACATTGCTCAACCAGGTTCGGTCGCCATGACTTCTGGGTGAATCCTTGTCCTAGCCACCCACCTCAGGTGCCCTTTCCAACACGAGCCTGGGGAGTCCAACATGGGTAACCAGAATGGGTTTCCTTTGTTTCAAAAGCAGAAAGGGTAGCCCAATGTCTAACCCTCAAATACTGCCCTGCAACTATTGAGCACAGGCTACTGGAGAGTTCTGCTGGATGCTGAGAAGATGGGGAAGACAGGACATATGCCTGCTTGTAAAAAATGGCTCATATTTCCTTATGCATGGAGTTCAAACTGTTCCACAAAGCTTAAATGGAAAGATGGACAGTTTTCAAGCCTACTGGCAAGCACTAAGAACATGAGAAGCAAAACAAGATGTATTTCTTCAGTCCTTCCAGACTGAGTGACTGGTGGGAAGGAGACAGGGGCTGCAGGTGTACTTGTCCCCGCTGACACAGGTTTATTCTGCCCACGCTCGAAGCTGACCAGTACCCATCTCACTGCAGTACCATGGCACGGAGCCCAAGCAGCTAAATAAACCCAGCCTGTCAGCATGGCGTATTAGTTCTGGCTCAGTGCCACCCTGATGTGGTCATGCGATTTCTGGTCAGCTCAGCAACTCGTCGGTGCTCGCTCGTCTCCTCAGCAGACCCAAGGCAGCCGTCTTCCATGCCTTGCTCCTCCTCTCTCAACCCACATGGTTTTCATCTGCATATTTACAAGACAAAGCGACTTTCCTGGTTTACCATGAAAATAATTTTCATGATGAATAAATGAAAGGCAGCTTGAAAAATTGAGAAGCCTCAGAGTATTTCTCCTAATACAGCTGTGGCCTAAAATGTTCCTGATGGGATAAGAGGAAATACATCCCCTGCTTCCAGCCTACAACTTAAAAAGCAACACCAAATTTTCCTGCAATAGAGAGCGCTATGAAACCTGGAGAAGTACAACACTCTTGATTATAGCTTTGTTGAAAAACATTGTTCTGAGAAGTCTGGAGACCAGATAATAGGTACTGTTTTAGCTTAAAATAAGAGGCATTTCATGAATAAAACTTCCCATTGTGCTGAGACAGGCCAATATTGAAACTGTCTCTTGGTGCTCTCTATATTTGCCTGTCTGGATTGTATTGTCACTGTGTTTTCCCCAGAAGTCCTACTTTTGGGAAAGCTGCACCATAATGCCCTTGCTGCAGATCCATCCATCCAGTCGTGCTAGCTGAAAGAAACTTAAATACAGGTGGAAGGAAAGAGACTTTGTAGAATTGATCCTCGTATTGCTGGATTAAGTAGCTTTTTCTTGCCTTTCTTCACCTGCCACTGTGTTGTCTAGTTAGACATTGTAAATACTCACTTTTATTTGCATTTTATCTTCCCTGAGTTTGAGCTCAGTCTGTTTTCAGCATGAGTGGTTTGATACTCGGGCACATTTTACTGCAGGAATATAGTTGTTCTTAAAGGCATAGTAGTGGAATATCTTGTAAGCACACAGCTTTTTTGTGAATTAGGGCAGAGCATCCACAGCCTGGCAGGAAACTTGGGTTTCATGGCATAGTTTGGGAGCTGGTGTTACAGAGGTCCAGAGCAGATGTTTCCAAGTGACTGCTTAATGAAAGGAAAAGTTTTTCCTGGCATGCAGGGAAGTCTGGGGAGAGAATGTCTCATGGTCCAGGGACACCTCTGACTCCCATAAGGAAGAGGCTCTCAAGTCTTCAGCAATGAAATACTGCATGAAGAAGCAGAGCCTGATTCTGGCATAGCTCTGAGCACAGAAAGGACAAGTAAAGGCTGAGCACACAGCACCTATGTTCTCACACATCAGGTCCTAAATGCAGATATTTCTGGGGTTAAAACCAAAATTCCTTGAGTCAATAATAGAACTTACCATCCGTCCATTAGCACTGCAGTGCCTGGCTAATGACAAAGATGCTGAACACAGGCAGTCATATATATCCAATATTTTCTCCTGGGCTTCCAGCTAAACTCAGGAGGAAAGAGTAGACTAGAAAGCCACCCTCAACCTCTGACACACCTCTTCAGGTGATCAGCAGGCTTGGAGACAGTAAAAAGGAAATCAAATGTGAGTTTTGGTAAAATCACATGTATTGCCAGGCTCAGCAGGAGCCGCTTCATCATTGTATTGTGTTGGTTTTGCTGCATGGGGATCACTCAAATGGATCTTGAAATTTGCTAGCAGCCAATTGCATTCGAACATTTCAGATTTAATAATGAATGTCTTCTGCTTTTCATTAGGGATCTGCAGCTTCCAGGCTTCTTGATGTGAATTCAGAGGAGCTGGCAATAAAGGGGAGCCAACAGCCCGTGCATAATGGAACTGATTTTTATGCCAATACATCTCTCTCTTTCTTCTGATTTTTTTTTTTTGTAAGTGGATGTAGAACTCCCAGAGGACTAATCATGTTGGACAGTAGGTTCTGTGCAAGGTTCATACACTTCCCATCTCACCAGTGCCAGCCTCTGCAGTTCCAGTTCTTGGAGTCCCACCTCAATGCCTCTTCACCTTAATCGCTTGCCATGCAATTTTACCTCTAAAACAAACCCCTGCCCTCTGGTTTGGACTCTGAACTCCTTTCAGCATGTGCCAGTGTACAGATTGGCTCAGCTGCTCCTTTACCTCATCCCTGAATTGTCCTCAGGGCTATTACATGATATTTTTCCTGTCTCTGCACTGCTAGTGCCTTGCTGTCTTTCAGTCTTGGCAAATATGGTCACTTATGCTATGACATGGAGGGCAAGATCTTGACTTAGGAGCCTGTGGAGGAGATGAAAAATACCTTGTTCACACTGTCTCCTTAAACTATTCACTTCAACCAAGAAGTCTCCCAAGCGTGTGTTTTTCAAGGAAGGAATAAATGTACTTTGTTTTGAATACGGAGTTTCATGCTCAGTTCAAATGACCATGGTTTAATACATCACCCACCACTCAATGCCTCTGATATCTAAATTTCTTTACCATGAGTTTCCAATGCAACCTAAACCCCATGTCACCCTAGACAAGGACCTGTGTTCTTCCTCCCAGCTCAGCTACAAGCATGCCATTGCATGAGGGGAGAAGCAGCATGTGTAAAGATCAGCAGTTAGAGCCTGCCCAGCTCTCCTGCTTACAGGGCTGAGTGACCATTGCCCTTCCATGGACCGCGCCTTGCTCTCTCTCTTCAACACAGTTCACATCTTCTTCCTCAAGAGCTCTGAGACTGACAAAAGAGCACAGCACCCATGACAGCCATGTGGACACCTGGTGCATAGGAGGCGGTTGGACAGGCACAAAGCTCGTGTGCTTGGAAAGAGACTCCAGAAACACCACAGAGAAATACATAGACACCAGTCCAGAAAAATGCTCAGCAATTCGGAATGGGAACAGCCTAAAAGGATTGTCTCTCTTGAGGAGGAGAGCAAAAATATGACCCTCAGTTTCTGCATGCAAGGGGTTGGATTCATCTCACTTTTACAAGGCAGGCATTTCCATTTGAGCTAGGCACCCCAGGCTCCAATTATAGCCAAGGAGAGACACAGGCACTCATCCTAATGTCCGTATTAGGATGAGATGAACTGCACTTTACAATGTCTATTATTCTTTCTAGCCTGTAAAATAAACCTATGATGAGTGGATTAGTTCTCCAAATAGGAAGAGAAAATGAATCCCATCTCAGATTTCCGTGTATAACAGCCCACCCTCCTGTATAACTGTCCACCCTCCTACAGTTTGATACTGAATTGCTTATAAAAAGGGTCCACAGTTTTAATAAACTGCATTCTTGAGTGCAGCTTCTGGAGCTTTTTAGACAGATCAGGCAGCTGGTGGTATACAATACCTGATAGATGCCTCTGTAGATTAAAGCCCTTCAAACATTTCCACAACTGTCAGTCTTGTTTCCTTGTGTTTTCTGCAACAAACAACAGGCTAAATTTCACTTGAGCTAATGCTAAATTGTACCACAATTCTATAAGCTTTTTGTCTTGGGATATTGGTCATTATGGGCAACTGTGATAGAGATGGACTTTCTGAGATTAATTTATTACAACCTAAGGTATGTATCAGACCAAATGTACATGAGGAGTGAAATGCAGTCTGAGCCACATAGCAAAACACATACCTAGTCTGATACTGTGGAGAAGTCAGTCCAATTTCTGTCCCTGGTCCATGTGACAACCCAGTTCTGGAATTAAATAATGTTTTTGGGGCTATTTTTGGTGTCTATAGACTTTCTGACCATAGAGGTCCACAGATCAAAGATTGAAACCCATTATGCCAGGCTAGCAACCTCTTTTCAACAGACATCTCGTCTCAGGGCCTATGTCAGTTTAAACTATTTTGTCTCAACTGTGAGTAACCACAACCTGCACAAAATATCCCACACACAGCCTTACTGCTGCCTTGTACAATGGCATCTGTACTTCTCTTTGTACTTCCCTTTCCTCACGGAAACATTCGTTCTGATGGCATTTCTTCTGTTGTGGCTAATAAATCTGAGCCTGCTAACAGAAATATTTCAGAAGGATAGGGGTTCCCCTTTCCCTCCCTACCTTTGTAGTGGAAATTCTTGCTTACATAACGCCCAACTGCCTCATTTTGCACTTGTATGTTTGTATCACGTTTCCTTCTGCTTCCAGTTGCATTCCTCTTCCTAGGTATGCAGCTCAGCCCCTGCTCTGGCCCTGTGCTGCTGCACAGCTCCCACAGGCCAGCCTTCACCACCCCATGGGTCCTTCTCCACCAAAACCCAGGAGGGCTTCTCCTGCAGCCACAGAGTTAATTGGAGGCTATGACAATGCAGGAATTAATTAATCCCACCAAGCCAACCTCAGGAGCTTCCTGATTTGTCATTGATGCTCTCAGCACGTCTGATGAGGTGCTTCCACCAGGACGGGACCTCATCCTGACCAGCTGCTGTTGACGCTGGAGAATTCACCCAGCGCAGAGCTGACATTTAAGCTCTTCCTCCCCTCTGCTCCCTTGCACAGCTCCAAAGATCAAGGGCAGGAGGGTGTCATTAAACCTAACCCTGTAAGAAATGGCACACACATCCCTCACTGCCAAGCCCCCACATCCTCAGCCTTGCTGGCATCCTATCAGGCCTAACACTTCTCATTCCCAGGGAATTCACTCCTCTCACTTGAAAATCAGTAAGCTCCTGCTGAAAAGCCTGTTGCCAGGGCTGCCTGCATGCTCAATGGCCAGCAAGTTGCAGACCTTTAGTGGATTTGGATTTTGGCCACTGCATCTGTAAGCCCTGCAGATAATCAGTCCGTGGTGAGCTGTGGAGATTGGGAGGCTCCTCCTGATAACCAACATCTCCTGAAACTGCCCTTGGAATCTGCTGCCTTCCCTGGCACCAGAAAAGGTGCTGTATTGGGAAGTGGGAGCAGTGGGGTCAAGACAGAGACCACAGCAGGGATAGGAAAGAGTGAGAGACCCATCACACCATGCGTGCAGGCATGCTGCTCCCTGCTCGACTGGTCTGTGTCCCCGGCTTCGAGGCAACGGAAATCTGGCTTTGCTCTGAATTATTACTTGATTAGGTCCCCGAATCCAGTTTCAGCCCTTAAAAGCTAGGCTGGTCCCCAGATGTTTGGTACAGCTTTACAAAGTTTCCTTCATTGCACCTGCTTTCCAGCAGGTTTATTACCAGCAGCTGCTAACAAGCACTGCTGGCTCGGTGGCTTGTCACAATTCCCGTGTTTATTTCCTTGGGATTTTTGTAGGGTTGCCATGTTGTTGGCACTAAAAAAAGTCTTGATTCAAACCATCGGTTCGAGTAGCTGACAAGGAAGAGCAAATGGCAATGAATAAATTAGCTCCAAACCCAGAAATACCTATGTTGGAAAAAAATGAGGTCTTTCAGCTTGTAACCTAGACAGAGCATCGCTGTAAATGTTAGCTGCACTGAAATCGAAGAAGAGCGCTGGAGCCCATTCATGCAGCCCTGTTAGTTAATTTGGGCTCTTTGGAAAGAGCCATTAGCATTTGTTTAGTTATTTTCAAGCAGAAGTTGGCAATCTTTAATCTGTGAAATTTCCCATAATTTATTGACACTTACACATCTTTCTTTTCTGCAGAAACACTGCTGGTTTTAATTAGCGCAAATTAATCAATAGCAGGAGGGCCATGCTGAGTTCCAGTGAAAGGCAGGTGAGGAGCGCCGGTTGCATGCTAAACACTGTGAGATGTAGAGCTGACAAGTGGAGATGGAGCTTCGCAGAGCAGCGCTGTGCAGCGGGGCAGGTGTAGCAGGCAGGGGGAAGCACAGCTCTGATCCCCCAGCTCAGCGTATGCCATGCAGTGGAAATGCATGCTTTTAATTATGATTTCAGAACTTTAATAAGCGTGCCTTACAAGTTCCCCCTTGTGCCTGCTCCACAGAGGATGAGAGATGTCTCGGCTCCTGCTTGCCATGGCTTGGAGTTGTTTGTGGGTTTTTTTTTAATCACAAGCTGTAGAGTTGCATCTGGTCATCATGGAAAGCTTGTTTTTCCTGGTCTTGTCAGCCAAAGAGGGAATGTCTCCATGGCACCTGCAGACAGTAGCGGTGCATGCATCTGCAGGGGGTTCTGTATGTGTCCCTGGTCTCAGCTTCCTCCGCCACCCCTGCTGCTGTGCCCACTTCTGCAGGTACTGCCAGAACAAGCTGTGCTGGGCCCTTGGGCTTCCTGGTCCCCCAGAAAAGCTGTGAATTGTTGGCTGGCTGTTTTCAAAGCACTGCCCTGATGCCTGCTGCCATATCTAAGGGAGCGATCATACCACCATCTTACAGCTGTCTGTGGAGAAATTCAGGGATATCTGGGAGGAAAAGTGGAGAAAACACTGATTGGTTAAAAATGCATAACATATGCATGGCTTCTGTACTTTTATCTGGATAGCCAGATACAACTCCTGTTTTATTCTGCTAGCAAGCTCATCATCTGACTCCCCTGGGCAGGGGCAGTCTTTACTCTTTTGTTCCTTTCCTCTCCTATCCATGTTGCATGCAGACAGAGCTTTGTCCATGGCTCACATGGACCAAACATTTCAATTGTTCCTGAAGCCTTCTCAGATGTTCATAGCCTGTGTGAAGCTTCTAGCTTGAGGTACTATAACACCAGGGTCCCCCATCATCTCAGCTCCCAGATGGCTGCTGGAAGACCAACCTCTGGTCATGTTTGGCAGCAGTTGCCTGGGTGCAAATATGTAGTTGTGTGATATTTGTCTAGCACAAGTATCACACAATTATCCTTTCTACGTGGACCCTGGAAATTTTTCCCTTCCTGGCTGCAAGAAAGAAGCCTTCTAATTAGATGGGGTTTAATCTAGACTTCACCAGAATATGAGAGATCCTACAGCCATGACCCTTGGGTTGCAGCTCTTCCAAGTTCTCTGTGCTGGTGTGTTTTCATACATCTCTACCACAGCCACATCTGCAGCTTCACCACAGACACACACAGGCCTTGTCCACATGGAGCCCTCACTGCAGATGACAAGCCAGACTGTGCTTGCTTTTTTCCCCCAGGTCTGCAGGATCAAACCACTGCAAACTCAGGTGTTTCCCTCTTTGTCTTTCTTCCTGTCACATCCCAGGCAGCAGCAGCAATAATCATTCCAGGATCAAAACCTGATTTCTATTATCCAGCTTTGGTTGATGATGATGTATGAAGCAGAGAGAAAAGAGACAGCTTGATTTTCATAGGTTAGGTGTTGACCCTGCTGGGCTTAGTGTAGCATGAAACTAGTTTTGACTAGTAAACTGAATAAATATGCCAGGGATGCTGTAGAGGGGCAATATATATGCAACACTAAGGTGCCATTTTTACAAAATGACTTTGATTCATCAGAGGACTAAGCTGATGCCCAGTGCATTAGAAATCCTGTGAACAGGAGCTCGGGGAAATATTTCAAGTCATAATCTGTTTGCAGGAAACAGCTTCCTCTCCTACTTCAAAATGTGAAACCATTTGGCAGAGCAGCTCAAGGCAAAAAGCTCAGGACACAGTGCTGGTGGTCAGCCCGAGGGATGCAGCAGGGAGGTGAATGAAGGCCTCTCTGATGCATCGTCAGGTCTGCAAGGGCCAAGGAAGTAATTCATGATGCACATGTGGCAGGAAGAGTGAGAACTGGTTTGCTAGCAGTGAAAAATACATGTCCTGTGACAATCAGTCTGGCTGGAAGAAGCAAAGTAAATGGTTGTGAGCTGGTCTCTGTGCATTAGAGGACTTAATGGAAATGTGATAAAATAATAATTGCTTTGGCATTTCAGCTCATGCTCTTCCCAAGCAGGGACCTGTGGTCCTGTGTTGTCCTACAGTGCCTGGTGCTCTGAACCCAAGGGGCTTTGGATGATCTTTCTAGATCTGAACCACACCACCATCCATGGTAGAAGACTAATATCTTGACACGTTTAAACATGAGGTGTACTACAAGGGATGAGGTATTTCCAGTTGAATTCAGTGAGATCTCAAGCTGGTCTTCAGCCTCCCCAACTTCAGGGGTGTCCAAGCCTGTGACTCCAGTTTGAACTTACCTCAATGGTAGGCTCTTTTTTCTCATGGAAAGGGTGCAGGGAAGGACTCAATTACAGGGATTTTGATGGATGCACTATGAAAGAAGCACAGACTTAGCAGAAAGCTCACTCAATATACTTCTGAAGCCTTGCAGAACACAAGATGGCCAATCTCTGTGAGTGCTCCAAGCTGGTCAGATGTATTTCCACTCCAGCCTAAGAACCATATGGTCATTTTTCAAAGGGTGCTGTGCTCTCCTTGGTGGAAGCATTCCCTAAAGGATTCGAGCACATCTTAATGAATTATATTGCATTTTCCTGTAATCCCTGCAGCAGCAGGCAGTAAGAACAAAGAAATGCATCTGTTGTCCTTATTTATGCTCCAGTACTTCACTGTGATTTTTTTTTTGATAGGCTGGTAATTATGCTATCCAAAACTACAGCCCCTGCATGGTGGGAGTTGCTCTCACCGTGCTGCATCAAGACTTACTCTCACCATTAAGAGTTACTCTCACCATGCTGCATTAAGCTGGATGTAAAGGAAGAGGAACCAGCTTGCTTGCACACAGTATGCCATGTGCCTACTCATAGGCAAAGAACTTAGGCTTAGGCATGAGCAAAAGAAATTGAAGGTTGTTTCCATTGCTCTCTTAGCTTAGAGACAGAAAATAACTGTACTGAGGTCAGTGGATTTTGTGAACAAGAGGAGACTGGAGACCTTTGATTCATCATTCATTTGAAAAAATAAAATATAAATATATGTACTTTCTTTTCCTTGGAGCAGTGATGGCTTCCACTAAGGAAAGATCAAATATAGTAAAGGAAAGCTTCTCATATTGATATACATTTCTCTATTAAATAGAGAGGGCAAAGGAGAAAAAGTTAGAGAGGAAGACATCCTGGCAAAGGTTTATTTAATATAAGCTACATTTATATTTTTGGTGAGTTACATGGCATAAATTGAGCATTTCAATGTGTTCCATAATGCTGCAGAAACATGACCTTGAAGTTAGCGCAGAAACCTATTTCAGCTTTCATTTAGCAGCTATGTAGCCTTTCAGAATATGAACTTTAATAGGAGTAGAGTTAACAACCAATCGTCTTCACTCAGGCATGATCACAATCTGATTCATGAGCACACACTCTTCTCTGTTACTATTTGTTTAATTTTCCATCCTTTGAAATGAGTGCTGAAATCCTTATCTTGCCCCCAAGTTCAAGACTCAGGACTCCTACGTGTTTCTTCTCCTTCTGCCCAGGAGAAGCACTTGGGAGAAGGGCAGTACACTCCCATCACTCACAGAGCATTTGCTGCCCTGATAAAACTTTTACTGCCACCATTTTTTTCATCCAAATCCAGGATATCTTGCAATTATTTGCAAGAAAACAAAATCAGAATTCTCTTCTTCTGAGATTCATTTAAATGTGTTTAGAACTCCAAAGAAAGGTTTTTCCACAAAAATGTTTCAAGTTGATTCTTTTTTTTTTAAGGGGAAACAAATATTTAGGGGACATATATTTTGATTGGAGAAAAAATACTGTGATGGGAGAAATCACACTGTGCAGTGGGTGCTGTTGCCCAGCCTATGTTGTACCAGGGTGGCAGCAGCCAGCTCTCATAACAGCACACTTAAGAAAAGCAACGACTTTGTAATGGTAGATGAACAGCCTCCAAAAATACACAGAAGAGTTAAGGGAATGAGTAAGCCCTGTTCCAGTCTACTTGATGGCTTCTTGACTGATGGAGAGATGCATAGGTTGGCAGAAAGAAGAAGCATCCCTTGACAAAAAATGTTTCACTGCAGGGGTCCTTTTTTTGCCTGTCTGGAGGCAAATGATGACCCAGCACACAGTCCTGCACCTGCTCCAGCAGGATTTGCAGATGTTGTTTGCTCAGCATCACGGTTATCACATCAGGAAGCCTTGTCCAGAGGTCTCCTGCACCACCCCTGTCCTAGTCCCTCCCTTCGCTGCTCACGGGGCAGGGGGGGTGGGTGTTCAAAGGGGCTGCCCTCTCTTTCAACTTCCTGTTGCCTGCTGGAAAACCAAAGGAAAGGGAGAGGCGGCAGGAGGGAGGGGGGAAGTTGTAGCGAGTGGTGAGAAATGAATAGAGGAGAAAAAGTTACCCACCCAAAAAAACCACATGCAGAATGAGTGTGGCTGACAAACTGTCACTGCTGGTGTCCTTCACTTCCCTTGCTGTCATTTGTAATTCATCAGAAGCAGAGAGAGGACTCGGAATCATATCAGGGTGGCATCTTCCATCACAAGAAACTCCATTCTTCTAATTAACTTTCCCACTGACCCGGAGACGAACACTCTGTGTGTGTGTGTATGGTGTGTGGAGAGTCAGAAAGGGATATTGCACTCTCTTGTTTCCATGTTTACGACACTGCTGTTTGATTGGTTTGTGTGTGTGTGGGGGGGTTAATTTGTGCCTCTAAAGCATGCATGGATAGTCTTTAAATTTGCTTGAAGCAGAGGCTTCCTTTGGCTGTTGTGATCTGCCCTTGTCTGAAGGAAAACGTGCTTGCCGTGCAGCGGCAGCAATACAGGATCGCACATAAATCCAGACGATCTTGAGGGAGATATTTAATGCCATGTGTGAGAACAGCAGATTCCTGGGCTTCACTCCTATGTTATGGATGCTGGCTTTACACAGCCACAATAACATCACTCTCACTTTACGCCACTGTTACCAAGCTCACCCTTCATCCCACTTGCAGGCAGGTAGACTGACTTACAAAGAGCCAAAGCTAGGCTCCAAGGAGGACCCTGCCAGGTCAGATCAAAGATGCAGCTGCTCCCACCTCTCATCTTTCACAGTGGTCAATTAGACAAGTTTAGGAAATGGTCTTAAGAAGCCATTTCAGTAGTTTGGACAATGGTTTGTGGTACAAAGACTCCCCTAGGTATGGGGAAAGGTGATGCCTTCATCTGTGCAGGTGACTGAATTGGGAATGGTTCTCAGGAGTCTGGGTGCACAAAAACAAGGTTTCTAAAGGTTTCAAGGTTTCCCGAAACAAAATTTTGAGGCTTCGAAACTGATCTGCTAAAGCACCGTCAGTCACTGAAGAGTAAACCTTGGTCTTGAAAAACTGATTTATTATCATTGTCATGGGATGAAATAATTTTTTAATGATCCTTTTGTAGTTGAACATTAAGATCCTAATGCATAACAGCCATGCTGGACCTAAATATTAGAGCAAGCTGCCGTTGAATCAGTAGCTGCCTGGTGCAACAGCCTGGAAATCTTGGGGTGACGATATAAATTAACAAGTAGAGATTTATAATGCATTAAATATGACAATTAATCTCGCAGTCAGCGAAGCGGCTTCTCTGTGAGTTATTTTGATGTGAAATTGCATTTTATTTTACTTTCCCTGAATTCTCCTGCTCTCACTCAAGATGCCATAAATTCCGTATTCACAACACCAATCAGTGGAGTAAAAACTGTTAAAGAGGAAGGTAAAAATGTAGTCACTTGAGCAGAAAATAGTTGGCTACAGCAATCTCATAGTCTATGTCTCTGAGAATCACTTGTTACTTTTGAAGAAGTTGAATTGGGGGCCACATAGTTCAGTTAAGCCTGTCCAGGCTTTAGGCTGTTTCCTAGGGTTGCAGATGATTCTCTGAGTAACCCGTATGCCATAACGCCAGATTAAGCTCAGTCAACAGTGCTGCCTCTATCATGAAGTACAGAGACTCTTATCACAGTTATTATGTTCATTAGTTTTCCTGTCTAGGTTGAGCAATTACATCTGAGGCCTTTTTTTTTTTTTAATGAAATATGTACATCCTCTTTCCAATTTCTCATTGCATTGCTAAGGTTATTTCTTTATCCCATGTATGTGGAGAACAACAGCAAGCTAAGCACATTGCAGAGCCCACCATGTCACTGAAAGGCACTTTAAGAAGTTTATGAGGGCAGCAGCTTGTCATTTGACTGTCCATTTGCAGAAGATGCATGAAACATATCCAGGAGAGCGGAGGATGATGTGTTGTTTATTGCAGGAAATTTTATGCATCCTTCCATGGAGAGAAGTGTGGGAAGCAGGATAACCTTGGGACTTGTAGGTCCTGCTAAAAACAGGCAGATGAGTTTAAAGCAGTGGTCAGTACAGGTGCATATACCAGCAGAAAAACTGGGAAGAGCCATCAGAGGCCACTGAGATCATCTATAAGGATGGGTAAAGTTGATAGTGTGTTTAGGTGAATATGGTGTTTACATAAACCTGACTATGGGAAATTGACTGACATATGATTTATTGATTAGGAGTTTGATTAAGAAAGAGTCATCCTTGAGAGCAGAGTGCTTAGCACTCTGGTATGGAAGGTCATGACTTTTATTTCAAGCACTGGCCAATACTTCTGGAGGACAAACATTCAGGCTCTGGCATCTAAGTGCTCTTTTGGGGTTTCCAGGCTATTTAATTCACTTAGCTAGAAATAATCCTGGTGTTCAGCAGGGCATGGCAGGGTGTCTGTCGAGAGGTCATGGATTCATATTTATTTTGTCTATAAATTAGGAAAAAATACTGACCTCAAATATAAGCAAGACAGAAGCTGAGAGGAGGATTGCAAGCCAAAAACCATTAGGAGGATCTTGCACACTCTGTATCTGTGTATTAGCCTTGGGGTCAGCAGAGTGGGGTCCTGGAGCCCTCCCGATAGCTGACATGAGATGAAAAAACCTTCAACAAATGGGCCCTAATTTCACCTGCACTCAGCTACCAAGGGGGCTGTTTCTGAATGGCCAGGTGTGGCCTTTCGCCCCAAGCTTTGCCAACTTGCACATGGCTGAATGAATCTGCTAAAATGATCAGCTGGGAAATAGCTGATATCATTAAATACCATTTAAGCTGTCATTTTTATGTGTAGAGTCAACACCCCTCATGATGAATGGGTCAGCTCACGCCTCAGGGAGCGATCGTTGCAGGTGTGTTGCTGCCTTGGAAAAACATCAGGGTCTTGGTTTGCCCTGGCTTATATTTAAGGCTACAGCACAGTTTATGTCAAGGCAAGATTGGGCCCTGAGGAATGATGTCTGTCATAAGGCACATGAGAAGGAATAAAGGAAGAAGCCTGATGTCAGATTCTTGATTTTGCTGAAGTTTCAGCACAGCACAAATTCCCAAAGCCCCAGGAAGGAGCGCTGAAATTTTCTTTAGCAGACTAATGACGTTTGAGGCTATTTTTCTTGTTGCAGACAACTGCACACCAATAGCAACAAAAAAGGAGCCTAATGAACCTGAAGAAATGTATGGCCCTAATGAAGATGAAAGCCTCTCTTCCAGCTACCTTGCCTAGAAACACACAAAAAAGGGAGGAAATTAAAAAAGAAAAGACAAGGTGCCAGCTGCTTGGAGAGATTTCAGAGGTGCAACTGGGTCTGCAAAAAAAAGAAGAAAAGAAGGAAGGAAAGAAAAAGCTCTTTCCCTGGGGTTCTTCTGCAGGACCATTCTTCATTGCTGCTGAGTCTGCATTAAATGGCACAGCTGGTTTAAGTAGGAAGGCTTCTGGGTGAAGGGGAATACAGAGATATATATTTTTAATGGGCTCATAAGTTCCTGGAGAGAGAAATGAAGAGCTGTTAAGCTTCTTGAGCTGAAAAGTTCTTCTGATTCCAAGGGCCTTGTGTGCTGCATTGCCTCTGGTGATTGTCATCTCTCTGCGATCTCCACTCCATTTGTTATTTTATTTGTGTGAGAAAAAAACATCTATCACTTGATAAGATTTATAACTAATGCTGAGCAGGATTGTACAGAAAATACTGAAACTTGTACTGTAAGGCTTGTTGGTTTTTACTGAGATCTGTTCCAGGATAGCAAGACATTAATATACCAGCTTTCTCCTCTGGAAGCTGCCTTCAAGGCTTGATTTTTTTTACTAGTGAAAGAAGTTTGTCCTTTTATCTCCAGCCCCTTATGATCTCTTGGGGTGACAGGCAGTTTCAGGCCCGGGGCTCTTTGGCAGAGTTTTTGGTGCAGGCAAGGCTGGACTGGCAGGAGGTGGTGCAGTCACATTTGAGGTGGGTTGATGGAGCTGGATGGGAAACCTGCCTGAGCCCCTCTCCGCATCCTCACCAGTGCCACAACACAGAGCTGACGTTCTAAGAGCCCAGACTTTTCACAGTATAGCAAAACGCTGTCTCAAAAGACCCATAAAAATCAGTTGCCTAATGGATATGGCTTTCTAATGAAGGGGAATAAAAATTATCAGCAGCAGACTGAAGTTCTCTCTTCAGCTCTTCTGTTAAAAATCCTGCAGGTCGCTCCGTATTTAAGAGCAGAGTTTCAGATGTTATGTACAGGGGATATTTTGGAATAAGAAGAGCTCCTAAAAAGGCAAATTGTTTCTACCCCAACTATTCCTTGCATTACAATGGTGCCTTGAGATTTCATTTTTGGACAGGGAGTACAGTGCTGAGTACTGTTCAGACTCAAAGCAGCATATAACTGTGCAGCCCAGGAGGATAACGTGTACATTAGGAAAGAGCAGAACTGTCTGACTTGCTAATAATGATAAAAACAATTTTTCTAGGGACTCTAGCTGGGAAATACACGAGCAGAAAGAGGAAATTAAGAGGACAAATCTCCAGTGCTTAAAGATGTTTCAAAGGCATAACTGAAGCTGTCGGGGGGGTGGGTGTGGAAAGAAATGAAAAGAAAAATCCCTGCCTCACCGGGGCTGCTACTTCAGGGTCATTCTTCACTGCTGCTGCTGCTGATTCTGCATTAAAAGGTGTAGCTGATTAAAGATTTGGTTTTGGGTAGGGTTAGGGGTGATGGAATGCATAGATATATATTTTTAATGGGCTTGTAAGTTATTAGAGGGAGAAATGGAGTATTGTTTAACTTGAATGGTTGAAAAGTTCCCCAGACCTTGAATTCTGCAGGTGTTTTACCAATTGCCTTTCATCTCTACAATCTTTACTCCTGTGATGAGTTTTATCTGTGCACTCAGCAACAGGAACTGTCCTCTGTTGAAGTTTATTTTTTGTCCCCAATGGAGGCTGAAATGTCAGGCAGTATTGAACATTTTCCTACTGAGTATGTAACACACTCTAGTCAGGCACAGGTCACTAGCATGGAACTGAAGATACATAACCACTTCCCACCACACCAACAGACTCTTACTCCTCTGGTTAAATGATACGGTGAATCCAGATTTACTGGACCAGGTATGCTGTGACTGCACAATGCAGAACACTGATGTGGTGCGTGCTTGCTCTAGTAGTTCAAATTTGCTCAAAACCACTAACAGACTAACTGCATCAGCTGGATTTCTGCAGGACCTGGTGTTACATCTTACCCTACAGTTAGCCTAAAACCTGAAGAAACCTTATATTGCCCTCTCCAGCTGGTTACAGAGAAAGACAGCCCTGTTTCCAGACCAGATTTGTTTCAGTTCAGTCCGTGAGATCGAACTGGTCCTGCACATGGCTGATGTGAATGGTCTTGGGACCAAGGGCATAAAACATGGGCTGGTGAACTCATCTGTGCCTGGAATACATCACATCGGCATGCTTACTGCAATGCAAGCCTGCACAGCTACTTATCTTGATGTATGTGTCACATACTGTTGCTTGCTGAAGACATAAAGTGGGGGTAAAATACATCTTGTAGCTGCATATTTCTTTCTCTCTCACCCAGTTTAAATGGTTCTGGCTAGGAAGGTTCATATGCTGAGAAGCCCAGGCTGCAGACATACCTTTTCCCACTGAAAAAAAAAGAGGGAAAAAGAAAAAGATGACACAGGTTTCTTCTTCCCACCTCTCCAGCTCAAGTGGTTTAGTGTGATTTAAAATAAACAAAGATTGCTACATAGCAACCTCTTGCCCTCTTCCCCGAGAGCCTGCCTTTGAGACGTTGAGTGTGAATAGAAGAATCATTAGAGTGTGATAAATAAACCTATCATGGGGATAACAGAAGTCCTGAGCTACATGTATCAGGTAGATAGCAAGAGAGAGAGGTCACACCAGCCAGGTGAAAGGGCTGGGTAGCACGCGGCTATCGTTTAAAAAGGAATTAGTTAAAAAAACCCCAGACCAACCAAAACTGAAAAAACAGAGAGTGAAAATAATCCTGAGATAGGTGGTGACAGAGAGAGGAGAAGCAAAGACATTTATACAGAGCTATGGAAAGGCATTTATTTGAGTTTAAGGGGCCAGGGTAGGATGACTGTGTGTACAGGGACAGCAGGCACGATGGGGGCATGTGGCTGTGTGCTCCACCTCCAGGCACAGCATTTTTATAGGCTGGAGACTGTTGCTGCTCAATGTACAGGCAGACAGCATGCATGGAATTTTTATAACTTTCATTGCAGTCACATTCAGGCTTGGTTATAGGCTGATGTATTAGCTCACAAGCTAATGAACCAGGATTTATAACATTTCTGCTACAAAACCACGTTAAATAGTGCCTACCATAACAGTACAAAATCTGGAAAACTTTTTCAATACTGGCTGAAAGGTGGACAGTCCAAACAGTGCACTGCTTCAGCCCTTTCCTAGCTGTTCAAGCATCCTTTCTCATGTTACCTGGGGACATGGGTTTCAGAGGTATGTTGGAGTCAGTGGAAGAAGCAGCAGAGATCTGAGTACACAAATAATCTATGTAACAAGTCTTCAGCAGGCAAAGACTCCCATGGAGGACACAGTTTACTATGTGACGCCTGGTGAGACACTAGATGTTTTCATACCTGTGCAGACCTGTCTAAAAAGCAGTTGGATCCCTGTAAATTGATATAGAAGAATATATAAAATAATACATAAAGAATAGACATAACAGTGGGGCTGTGCTGCCAGTAGGTAGGATGGAGCAAAGCCTGACATTTCTTTGGGAACAGATGCCTCCTATTCAGAGAGTTTCAGGGACATTAAGCACCAGCAATAGAAGTTCCCAAAAGGGTCACAACGAGATGGGTTTCTAAGATGTGCCTCTCTGTTACCCACTCCATGAGCAGTTTTCACAATAGCTTAAGATCCAGCATGAGAATGTTCATCCCAAAGTGAGCAGCAAGATTACGGACGGCTACAGCCCTCACCTCCGTGAAGTCATTTGAAAGGGTTCCTTTGAATCTGAAGGCCAAGGTTTCAGCATCCCAGCATCTGGAAAACACAATGCAGACATGTTCAGTGTGTAAGTTTTAAAGGACATCATCCTTTGAGACCTATCAAATCCAAGGTGCTTTCCAAAGCGCTTTCATCCTGGCTTACACAGAGCTGCACTGCGTCTTTGCTGGCAGAACATGTGTGTTCCTGAAGAAGTTTTCTTGCATCTTTGCTAGCAGAAAAAACCTCTCCCATGACAGGGATTGTCCTCTAACCACTGTTTAATATTGAAAGCTGATACAAGATCTACAGAGCGTCTGCTTCTCTCCAGTCTGGGACAGAGCTGGGCAGCAGCATGGAGGCTCTGTGGGCCTTTACCCTGGCAAGAAAGCAGGCACTAAAGCTGCTAGAAAAATTCATAGTGTTCACACCATCCTTGAAACTGCAAAGATACCAGAAAATAAACAGGCTGGTATTTTCAAGGAAAATCTTTCCAGAATGCCTTCCTGATGGCTGACCAGCTTTGGTGAAATCCTGCTTTACTCTTCATTTTATTAATTGAGATAGTGAACCTATCTGACTGTAAAACAGAACTTTTTGGCTATTGTTTTCTTCTTAAATTGAATCTTTTTTTATGTTTTAATGAACAATAGGGACAGGAACACCTTATTTTAATTCTTTTTCCTCTTTTTTTTAGCATTAGTAATGTACAACAAAGAGAAGGAAGATGAGATAATATTGCTATTCTTAACTTGTGAACACTGGAAAGATATGTGGGCTCAGATAGTGTTTCCATCATTTGCACATTTCTTTTGATAGAAATAAAAAAAAAATCTTTGCCTTTGTCTGGATTCCTCTATTTTACATTTCATTTAATTTCCTATGTATAGGGTTTTTTGTACAATTTTTTGTTTCAGACCTGACATTACCCTGTTTCTGTTTCTCTCTTGTAGGTCAGAGTCATCACTGGAGTACTACTTAATGATATGGCCTTTCAGTCTGTTGCTCCTTTTGTGTGCCTTGCTCTCTCTTCCCGACATTGGGTATGAGCTCATGACACTCTGGGTCACAACCTCACTGCATTAGTTGTACAGCAAATACCTGTGACAATCAGCCTCATCAATGAGAGGATGAAGCACGTGTTGATTCAAAGAGTGTCTCAGTATGACTTGTTGGTCAATTGGGTTCAAATGGGTCAATAGCTCCACTGGCCTTTTCTGCAAGTGCTTGCATTGCAAGGTCAGGGGATGCATCATGAAAGAATAGGAGAGAATCCAAGCAAAAATGGATTAAGCCAATGTCTGAGACCCTAACTGGGGTTTGGCTGAGGTCCAGAAGAAAACTGTGTGGGTATTCATTCTGAGCAAGAAGGTGTGGCTTCCTTCTTCCCACTACATGACACAAATTCATGGCACATTGTGAATTTATTTTTATTTGCATCTCTTTGCAGAAAGTGGACAGCTGAGCTTCAGGAAAATAGAAGTTTTGCTAGCCACAAGCTTCCAGACAACACCATTTTCACAGCATGTCTGTCATGGTTTAGCCCCAGTCAGTACTTAAGCACCATGCAGTCACTCGCTGAGTCCCCCCAGGCAGGATGGGGGAAAGAATCAGATGAGTGAAAGTGAATTACTGGGTTGAGATAAAAAACAGTTTAATTGGACAGAAAAAAACCTATAATAATAGTAGTAGTGGTAGCAATAACAATATCAAACAAATGATAATCAGAAAAATTTATCTCCATCTGAAACTGATGCTGAACGAGACCCTCCCCCCCAGCTGTCACACAAGACCCCTCCAAACTACCCAGCCAGGACAATGTCAAATGGAAGATCAGTTGTCCATTAGTGCAGGTGTATGTCTGAACAAACACCCAGAGCCCTTTCAGGAAAAAAAAAATCCCCATGGGTTTCCCTTCTTGGGTCCCTCTGAAATCCACCACACTTCAAATTACACTCTCTCTCTCTAGCACTGATTGCATGTTATTCCCCCCGTGATCTGACCACCAACCTTTATTTCAAAGCCATAGGCAAAGCACCAAAGAAAATCGACTGCAAAGCTTTGTTAGTGAGTGGCTTTTGAGACTCAAAGTATTTTGTTTTGTGGTTGCCGAATCTCTGTGCTTAGAGGTCATCATCATCTGCCCTAGATAGAACATGATTAATAAAGAACTGTTTTAATGTAATTTTCGCCGCTGACCTTAATTGCACAGGTCAGAAATGAAAGCAGCTCACCATATGCCAGACATTAAGGTCTTGAGCAATTCCCCAGCAAACGTTACACTCCCTGGATTGGATTGGAGCCCAGCCAGGCTGTGCTCATTGAAACTTATAAATTGCCTTTATCTTGCTGGCAATGTAAAATTAAATTGGTATAAGGGATATTGCATTGTTGATGAAGATGTACAAGGCAGAGTTAACTCCAATACAGTGAACTTATCACGAGATATGAAAAATATCTTAATTGGCTCAGCACCTTCTCACATGGCCTTGAAGAAACTCAGTGTTCCTGAAAACTGCAGTACCATTAAAGGAAATAGTCTTTGTTCGTTCTCTTTGTGTGTTTGAATTGTACAGCTTTTCCTATACTGCTCATGAATGGTAGAGTGCAAAACAGGATGTATAGCAGTTTAGATGTCACTGTAGTGAGCTATGATTGTATCTAAAAAGTCCTTTTCCTGTGATATATTTATGACCTGCCTTCCCTTCCATGCTACAATTCTTGCCTAAGCCCTATTTCAATCCATTGTCCATACAGGGCTCGTTTTATCAAGTTTTCTCATCTCTAGCTAGAACGACAATTGCATGATGTAAATCTAGGAGCAGCCCTTCTGGGCTCTCCTAACATTTGGACACAGACTTTTCAAAGTAAATAAAAATTAAAATCCTTCCAGAAATTTTCTCTTCTAATGAATCCAATCAGAGAAGGTAAAGTCAGCCTTTTGGGTCACTGTGTCCTGCTTTCCATGTGTCTTTGTGGCCTCTGTTACATCTCTGTGAGAGAAGATTGTGTGATTTTATTGTATTACTCACTTGTTACAATCTTTCTAGCATTATAACTATACTAATTCAATTGTGCCAAACCAAGGCAGACATTTTCCAGAGGGAGTAAAGAAGGCAGTGTTCATACTCCCAGGGGTTTATATTCTCAAACAACACAGTGAAATAGAGACTACTGAGCAGCAAAGTTATAGGACCTGACTGTTCAACCAGGAGGGACCATGTGGCACACTAGGAAAACGCTCAAAAATCCCCAGGGCCTTTCCCACTCCATGTGCATGTAACAATGGAATTGTGTTGCATGCATACAGGAGATGGCATTGCCAGCAATTGCTTACACGTTTGGTGACAAAACCAGAGCACTGTGTATCCTTCAATTAGTTATGCTGCTATGAGCTATGGGGCTATGAGCCCTGGGATCTTCATGGAAAAAGGCAGCAGGCTTCTGCCAACTATACCTGCAAAGGGAAATGGAGGTTGGATGAGTGAACTACAGCTTGGACAGAGTTCTGAAAGTCCATCAGTCAGCTGTCCTTGACCCTGGGCAATGTGCCATGTGTACAACCAGCCAGAATGCCTGGGTCCTTGATGGCAGACTCATTAGGAGATTTATGCCCTTGGTTGCCACACGCAGATTCTTGCCCACTGTCCTTGACATGAGATCCAAGCTCTCATAAGGTGTAAGAGTGGCTCAAAGAGAGAAGGTTTCAGCATTCCGAGCTTGATGCTGCCTACAGGACTGTACCTGAAGTGCCATCAGCTCACGCTCCTCCACTCTCAGTTGAAATAGCCAGTATGGACCACATTCCATTTTGGAGATTTCTCACAAAATCCTCCTTGTGAGTTTGAGGCTACCCTGAAAATTGGCAGTGCTCGAAGTGCCAACAGCAAGAACTGGGTCAGGGTCGGGAGGAGGAGGGGATATCCCACGAGCCATCCATTTGGACGCAGTAGGAATCGGTACCTTTCAGCCCCTAGGTGTTAGGGTGACAAGCTCTAACAAATGCAGCAGATGGGTATCTGGTGGAGAGTCTTTAGTGAGCTGGCTGAGTGCCTGAGAAACCACAGGGAGGAAATCACAGTATTAAAAGAAGCCCCACACAGAAACGCACTGAAATATTGCCAGCAAATCATCCAACCAGCTCCCAAAAGGGCTTCCCGCACAGCGGAAGTCAAACCTGCTGTCTCTTGCATCCGCTTCCTCCTTTTTCCCCAACCTTGATGCCATGAAAGGGCCTTGCTGAGCAGCTCACCAAAGCAGCCGTCTCCCACCCTGTCTCTTCTCGTGTTCTCCTAGCACCTGAGGGACAGAACAAGCAGCATTCAGGTTTTACATGGGCCACGTCTGGAAGTTTTTAAAAAGAGGAAGAGAGAGAGAGATTTCAGCAGAACATATCTGTTAACCGGCTTCTTCACCTAATTAGCTGTGGAAAAGTCACCAGATGGACACAGATTTTAATGATGGCTTCATTCAGAGTCTTGGAGGAGTGGGTTGGATATAAGAGATAATTATCTTGACTTTTAAATGTAAAAGGCTTCTATTTTATTCCGCTTTTTTTTCCCCTCTAGTTCATTTTTAATGAAAGAGAGGAACAGTGAAATTCAAAACATCAAATAAAAAAGGAAGGTTGACAATCCAGCGTTTAATCTCTGCTTAGTGCCAGCCTGGAGTGACATTTCTAAGGATTGGTTTGATGGGAAGCTTGTTTGTTCATAAATTGCCACAAAATGGCATTCTGGGTTTAGCCAGGGACTTTCCCCCTCCTCCTGTGCGCTGGGAGAAAAGTTAAAGCAATCTGATTAAATGCTACAGGGGATAGTGGTGTGTTTTCATGACACAGAAAGAAATATGGATTAAAAAATGCCTTTTTCACACCCATTCTCTTTACTACACTGCCTGCACCTCTGCTTGTGTGCTGTGTTCAATAAGGGGCATCAAGATGAGTTCATAAAAGCCTATCCACCAGTGTATAGCTGCCCCAAATGTGGGTAAAGACCTCCAGGGTTCTAATGGGAGTGTTCCTTTAGCACAGAGAGCAGAGTCTATGTCTGCAGACTAAGACACCCATCACCACTGAACCAGTGAGGGAGGACAAAGAAGGATGCAACCAGAAGAGCTGGATAAGGTTACCAGGTGATAACTCCTCTTCATGGGTGCAGCCAACAAGGCTTCCCTGCATGCCATCTGGCTCCTGCAGCCTGTTTCTGTCTGGTTGTGGGTAGGAGAAAACCCAGGAGCACCAAGCAGCTGTGGGCACAGGGGCAGATCTGCAGAGGGCTTTCAGGAGTTGGGATTAAAGAAAAGAGGGCTTTACCAGTCAGGGCTGAAAACAGGTGCTTTAAATGAATGTGTGTGTAGGTCTGGGGTGTCCTCAGAGACACCACATACAGCATGCCTGTAGTCACACTGACTTGGGTTCCCCCAGAGCCTTGCAGCTGGTGGCTGGAAGTGGATTTCGATGCGAACCTTATTCACAGCATTGACACACGGGCCAGATAAGGCTGGACATCCATACGTATCTCAGGGAAAAGCTTTTTCTGACCTCTGGTCCTAATTTTTCAGGGAAATCTGTTCCTTTGCCAGCAAGTCCCTCTCATCTCCACCAGTGCTCCCTCATGATGGAAAAGTCGGAGCACAAACAAGAATCAAAACTCCGCTAATTCCTGCATTTCTTTTGAAATCCCTTTGAGGGCAGGGAATTTGCAGTGTGTGGCTATCAAATTTGACTATTGTTGTCATTCCAATTGAGCTCAGTCTCTAGGGACAAGTTTTGCTCTCTAGTATCATACTGAAGGGCTTGATAGTAGCCCACAAGGATGGAAACGCAATAAATTTAAAGAATAGAGAAACAAAAGACAGAAAGCCTGTAGCTTCTGAGAACGTACACAGGCAGATGGATAAGTGGATTGTGTTATCCATAATTGAAATAACTGAGACTTCTGAAATCCATAAAAAGCGGAAACCACTTGAGAACAACGTTTTTGGAGAGGCTTAAGCATGCAGTCCAGCTGGGTAGCCCATGAGACCAGGCTTTCACACTGTGCTCCAGCCTTTCCTGTGCAGCTTCATGTGCAGATGAACAGAAGAAGGTCTGCAGAAATAGGAGTTGATGGGGAAATTCAAAGGAAGCCACTCAGAACTCTTGGTATTATGCCTCCCTTTCCATTTTCAGTAAAGGAAATTAAAAAAAACCCCAAACCTTTATTATTGTTGCTACCATCCTTTTCCCAAGTTACCAGCAGTCTAAAATATTCAGGGCTAAACCGTGTCCCCAAGCTTTTGCTTAACTTCATCAGAGAGTCTTCCTTCCAGCTGGAGGGGAAAGGGTTTGGGACAATACCCTGCATCCACAGGAAAAAACAGCACAATCCCTTAACTCAGTGATCTGCTCATGAATCACAAGAGAGCTCCTGGATCAACTGTAGCTGTACTATATAGATAGACATGGATATGGACATATACACTCGTGTAAAGCTTTTTGACAAATGCTAGAAGGTACTGCCATTGCTTTAAGGGTGTACAAGAAATGTGGGATAAGAAAATCACTATCCTGTAACCAAAAGGTGCATTTGGGGATGCAGAGTAGAACTAGCAAGTCTCAAGCTAACCAAGGGCTTGTACAGCTCTTCCTATAAGAAGTGCAATGTTGAACATGGACCCTCACAAGACGGTAGTTTCAGTGTGCCTCTCAACAGAAAGTTGTCCCTTTCACTAGAGTACTGTTTGCTGGTGATTTACCGTGGCCCTTAACACGAGGTCAGACACCATTTCCAAAACCATCGAATTATTTTGGCATCACAATGTGATTAGGTTTTTCATTCTAGTTTTCCTAGTGGTTTTGTTAAAGTGTGAAGCTGCTTCCTGCATTTCAGACAGAGGTAAGTGCAGTATTCATCATTCTGAGCTGCTGGTATTGAACGCCGCCTTTGCTTTCAGAGCACTCTGAAATTTCAGCTTGTTTGTGTATTTAACTGGCTGATTAAAAGTAGGTAGAAACATCTCTGTGTTGCAAAGCTTGTCCAATATTTGGAAAGAATAGTAAAGAGAAAAAAATGCCTAATATGGACCATATATGTCTTCAGGCTTTAAAAAAAGAGAAATGCTCAGAGATTAGTGTGGGGTCTCTTCTGTTAAGAATTCTGGATGAATTCCTTGAATGATCAATACAGCCAAAGGCACTGGGTGCGCTGAGACCTTCCCTAGCAGTGCTCAGACTCTTGCAGGATCTCATCACACATTAGATATACAATGGTCAGGCCAGGGTGACCAAGCCATCATGAGGGTACAGCTATATCATTAGTGATGTTGCTTAAAACGGGTGATGACCCAAATACTTTCTTGTTTTAGCTGTGCTTTTTTCCCCTCCATCCCCTATTTATTTACATGGAGTGAGGCCATTGGAGTGACAAGCTGAGTTAACGAGACGGTTCATCATTTCCTCTCTCTGTAATTTTAATTCAGCAGATTGCTGCCTCGCATCTGCATGTGTGTCGGTGCGTCTCACACTCCTCTGACACATCACCTTTCCAGGGCTATCATTTTTCATCTAAGATTATGGACAGGCATTTGGAAAGTGGTCTCGACCAGCGAGGCGAGGAGAAGTCGGATAATTTTTATGAACCAAGGGGTAGAGTGATCCATAAAATACATGTCAAATTAGAACCAGCACTTCACTGTTAGACAGACACCAATTAATGGGTTCTGTGGGTTTGGATTTAATAGAGCAGAAGATTTACCAGCCTTTAAACTCTTAATACCAACACCGTTTATTGGGTGAAATCATTTGTCAGTGGCTAAGATCTTCCTGACTTCTCTAGCCCCTTACGAATGGCAACAGTCCTAGCTATAGAGATTGACACTGATATGCTGCTCCTTGCTGAAGAGCTGCTTAACCTTTCCGATAGATGGAGCACAAGTGGAGAATGGGATGCATTTTCTGTAGGAAATATGAAGAATTAAACCCAGCACATGAATCTCTCTTTGAGGATCTGTCTGGCTCTCAGTGAGCAGAAACACACTCCAGTCAGCTCCAACAACCATCAGTATTAGTATGAGCATCAGGTAATTTGTTTGGCTTTGTCAATTGCTTTCTCCTCTTCCTGTTCTTCAGTCTTTTCTTCCTTTGTTGTAATAGCTTAAGTTGAGAGACAACCATCATCAGTGTAGAACTATCATCTCATATGGGATATGGGAATATAACTGACAGTCCAGAACTACTGGGTTTTCTTGGGTGAATCTGACAGGAAGGGCATTGGGAACCATCATTTCTTGTCCCCAGGTATGTCCTTCAACTCCCCATGACTGGGTCTTATCAATAGGGAAAAAGGTTATGCCCCGGTGGAACATGGTTTATCCAAATTTATACAAATAATCTTTTTCTTGGGTGTATGCAACACTAAGAATGACTCCTTACAAGTCCGTGACTGTGCCTTCCCTATCACCATGACACAAAATACACTGAGCTTAAAAATTTATCATTTGTCCACTAATCTTCATAAGCAAAAGGATTTGCCATGCAAGATTATCTTAAAAGCGTTCTTAAATTACTACTTTTTCCTTAACTGTGTTATGTGTGAGGAAAGGCATGACTATGTGGTTTCTCAGATAATAATATTCCAACATAAGAATGCAAAGAACTTTTTTTCATAAAAAAACAAACAAGCAAATGGAATGTAAATAGAAGAGAAAAGAAAAAATATTTGGACTTCTGAAACTCCTCCAGGGTTGTTTTATGTGTTTTAGAATGGATTGTATTTCTCCTGCAAAATTTCCCTTGCAAACAGAAAACAAACAAAACAAAACAAACAAAACAAAAAGAGAAATTTTAAGGATCTGAGGCTGTGTAAGACTTTGAAAAAAGAAAATCATGGTCATAAAAACACCGTCTGTGTTTTGCAGTGACACACAGCTGGAAAAGACCCTTCCTTGGCACTTTCTTCTCATTACAAAACCATGGCGACTATCAAAGAAAAGGTTGAATATGAATTCAGACCATAGCATAAGGTTGTTCAAGTAAATCTCTGTCTGAGATCACTCAAAGTCCAAATTTACAATGTTTTTGAAAGAAAGATAATGCAGAGTGTTTCCATAGCCAATGGTGGTTATTTCCAGTAGATGCTAAAAACTTACCCAGCAAGTTGTCTTGTATAGCAAGATGTTTGCATGTAGAGAGAGGAGAAGCTCGAGATATCTCTGCATCAGTCCTTTGACCCAGGAGACATCTTTTGTGAAGAACAATAATGGAGATGAATCTTGTTGAATTTCACATCTATGTTTGTGTAAGCCCCACTGATGGAAATGAGAAGGATGGCTCCTCCCCAGAGGACTTGAAAGCAGCGTATCATGTTCAACATTGTTGTTCCTCAAAGAACTGTAGAAAATCAGTATTGTTATCTAATGAATTTGAGAAGATGTCTCCTGAAGGGGTAAATTACCATACAGAATATGTTCTTTTATTATAAAGCTGTAATTTTATTTTACTGTTCTACTAATGATGTACAGTGAGCCGTGACTAGGGGAGCCCCAAGAAACATAATGATTGTTGTTTATTATAGCAATATTTAATATATTTCATTAATACAGAAATGTTTTCACAGAGAACAGTGGAATTCTATTGTAGGGCAGGATAAAAAGAAACCATATCTGTGCCATGTGCTATGTGCTAAAATATACGCCATTAATTTCTTCTTGCTTTTTCAAATCCAGCCTTGATTCAAATGGTTGATTGATCTCCTCAGTAGACAAAGAGAAGTCTGAAATGTCGTCTCAAGGGTTTGATCTAAAGGACCAGAATATAACTTACTAAAGCACGATTGGAAGTGGGATATACTTTTTGAGGACCTGGTGTAAAGAAGCCTTTCAGTGAGGCTAGTGGTCCAGTGGAGAGGGTTTGATACTGAAGGGTAAGGATGCCTTTCAGAGCTGCCTGGTGGCACTGACCTGCAGTACCATGTGGTCCTTCCATTTGACTTCATCTCTTGTGCGAATTGCTCCCAGGCAAGCTCACTCTGTGCCATGCTTTGCAGTAAGAAGGATGCTCTTGAATGATAGCTCTCTTCACTGTTCTTCACACTGCTTGACAAAGCTCTGCTCAGACTGAAACTCCCAAGGCCAATCCTGCTCACTGGCGACTGGAGGCGAGAAATGAAATATGTGATGAAAAAGCATCAAGGGATGGGGACAGCTTGGCCAGGCCACCAGTCCCAGAGGTCAGCTCTTCCTTCCAGCATCTCTAGCTCTGCTCTGGCAGTTGTGCCATACTGGAAGTCCTGCTGTAACAGATCTCCTGCGGCTGTGGCACTGCTATTGTCCAGCCTTTCCAGGTCCCTCCATCTGTCTACCTGTTCTTCCGCTTCCCCATAGGCAGCAGAGATTTTGGATTAAGAATTGCTGGGCTGGTAGAGTGTTCATTTTGCAGGAAGGGGCAGCTGGGTAGGTTGATGGAGGCCTATTCATTCATTTTGGAAGAATGGCAGGACTGTAGAAAAGGGGTGACATCGATGGGCTGTGCCCACCACAAAGCAGTGGAAGGAAGGAATAGCACTGGCATGTTGCAAGAAGAGGTGGTGCTGGAGTGGAGTTAGCTAGGAAGCACTGTTAATAATGACAGCCACCTGTTTCATTAGACATGGTTTCGAACAGAAAGGATGTGGTATGCAAATTACCATGCAAAGCAGGCTGGCAAAGACCAGATAGGGGCAGGGAGTTGCCAAAGGCTCTGATAGCAGCTGAAGCAACAGATGTGTTGCACCAAAGAGTGCCAGGAAGGGAACAAATGGCCATGGCCACACTCTCCCCTGGGCAAAGTAGAGCAGTGAAATTGCCATTTGGCAATATTTCGGTCAGGTCTTTATATGGGTAGTTGACCTTGATTTGCAAGGCTGATACGTTAGGTGCTCTCCAGTTGGCAGCTGCCATATTAGCCAGCACCTAAAGACATGTCAGCATGATACTCACACATAAAAATTTATCCTAGTCTAACTCATGGAAGGGACAGGAACTTATGGTGCACTAACATGTTAGTTGCATAAATTGCATCTCATTGCTTTTTATGGCATACTTATATGCTATAAATTTTGTAAGGAGAGGGAGAAAGGGAGCTAAATAAGATTGAATAAATGCAGCAAGAGAAGTTCCTTTTCCTTTTAGCTGTACCAGAGGAGCAGTTGCTTCCCTTTGTCTAGAGGTGTGAGCAGCAAGGATGAGCAGTGGATGAATGTCAAAAAATTCAAAGCCTTGGCTTGATTCAGATATGGCACCCCTCAGTCATATTGGCCAAGAAAACATGCAGAAGCCAGCCTGGCTGAATATCGTATGCCCCTGGAGCTCAGCTCTTAGTGAATGTGAACCGACTGTTGAAGGAATTTAGGATGAGACTTGACTGAACCTCTGCCAAGATTTGTCAAAGGCTGAGATTGGAAGAAGGATAGCCTTTTGAGGTTAAGAATAGCTAGGCTGTGTTTCTGGCTCTGCCTCATACTCCTGGGGCGACCCTGGGCAAGGCGTTTAATCATGCAAAAAGGAATACCAGCTGTATCCTTACTTTACAGGGCTGCAGGGGTGTTGAAAGGACAGATTAATTAAAGTTTAGGAGAGGCTCAAACAGAACAATGACAAGCCCTACATAAATATCTTGTTGCTAGAGCTAATGGGAAATGCAAGCTGCAACCCTGTGTGAATTTCTGACATTACAACATTTGGTCTTGAGCTGGTTGGTGCAAACCAGAAAACTTTGGCAAAATAAAAAGTTTCATAATTTCTATTAGGAAATATCATCATGTTTCATTCTGGTTTATTTCAGGTGCCTTCTTGCTTTTGAACTACTTTTCCCAAGATAATCTATCATACCAGGGCTCTTAGGATGCCTTGTGGCACTGCAGTCAGAGGAGGAACTCTGTCTCATCCTGACAGAGGTAATTTGGCTACATATCTCTGTGGTAATATGCAAAGCTCCTGAACACCATCTCTTTCAAATCACTACAGAAGTTCAGGCAAGAATCTGCTGCTTGTGAGATCAATCTAAAATTTAGATTTGATTCTGCAGATCATAATATTTGAATTGAGGTCCACCACCCTATCACCTACAGGTTTTTCATTCTAAGTTTCCCATCTCAGTGAAATCAATGTATATTTAAAGATGTATTTTTTTGGAAACCATATGTTGCTGCTACAAGAACACATTGGAGTCATATTGCTTGCTGGCAATATGTGGTGTATAGTGACTACTTCCATTTTCCAATTCATGCTGAAGCCCTTTATGCTGCTCTATTGATATATTGGAGTAGAAAACCATAGAATTTCTTATGAATCTAAGCAGATTTATAATATTACATAAAAGGTGAAATAAGAAGGGTTTTCTGCTTTCACTATAAACCCAGCAAAAATTGTTAATCCAGCCAAGTATTCCATGGGCTCTGTAAATAAATTCAACATCCCTCAATATAAAATGAAATGGATAGGTTGCTAATCCATTAGAAATACAGTAATAGTCTTTTATTTATATATTTATTTATTTATTTATTTGTATCTGACTGAAGCCTGAGGGTTGATAGATGCAGGAGAATTGTTTTGTAGGAACTATTTTGCTCATCTGTATGTAAGTCAATAGGGGAAAGTGTAGTTAAAAAATGTGCAGAGAAAAATAAAAGAGATTTGTGGGAAGATCAAGAAAGCAATGTTTCACATGGGAAAAAAAGGGGGGTATTTTTTTTCACTTGACAGCGACTTCCAAATTGCTCTCATCTTTGTCAGGATAAAATTACTCAATTTTCCCCCCAAAAATAAAAATTCAAATCCTTTTTGAAGGTAATTTACTATACCATAAAAAAACCCCAACTAACAAAATCACATTATTAGGATGTTCTTGGATAAAAATGATTTTTTTAATGCACTGTCATCAAAATGCATAATTTCAGGGGAAATTTGAACAGGAGAAATCAAAGAACTGAATGTTTTGAGGAACATTATGAGAATCTTTCCACAGTTTCTCTGAAGCCCCATGTTCTATCCATTTGGTTGCCCTCCCATCCCAAGTTTCACATGATAAAGCAGCAAGTTTTGGAGCTGCCTTGTGTATTAAGCTGACCTCTACCACACACCCTAGCAAAAAAATTGTTCTTTGTGGGAAAGGTACATTAAACTTCATATGTACCACCACCATTGCCACCACTTCTGCTCTTGGAAGAAGCCAGACAAAGCTGTTGATGTATCAGAACTGGTAACATTCCCAGGGGAATAACAAATCTGTCCTTTTGAGAGTCTATGTTGTTTGATGGTTTTACGGTGCCCACATGTAGATCATTACTCACATGTATATTAAAGGTAGTTTTCAGTGGTTGCTCTTTCCCTTAACTCTTTTCTAAGGCCCACTGTTGGCATGCCAGGCACGTGAAGGCATATTTCAGCACTCCAGAATGCGTGCAGAAGCATGTGTTGCTTGTGGAAGGATGGCCCATGCAGCTGATGGGGATGGCATCATGAGACTCTGCGTGCTGATCCATGTGAGACAGGCTCACACTTCAGATGAGGATTTTAGATCAAAAAGGGCACACAAGTCTTTTTTCTTTGGGGGTGATGGTGAAATTCACAGTGACTTTAATGGGACTGAATTTTCACCCCTTGAAACAAACATTTTAGAGCTTATAGTCTCTCCCTGGGTGCGACCATTTTTCTTAAACTCACTAAAACTCTTAAGCCAGATTCCTGCTGGGAGGCCTCTGCCTCCTACATTAGACTCTTTCTTAATCATAAGCTCCAAATACTGCTTCTGACCCAGGACAGTATCTCATTTTTTGGCTGAGGGTTCCTCTCTCCGTATGCAGGGGCACAGGGATGCCTTCCTGGTCTCTGTAAAACTGACAAGAGACACCAGCCTCATTTACAAGCTCCAAACAATATCAGAAATCACAAAACAATATCAACAGAAATCACAGTGGGGTTTGGTCTTCCATGCTGATGGGCTAGAACCCACTCAAAACTGCCAGTCTGGTGGGAATAATATTTGATCACACTCTACTCTGACCCATGGGAGCTTTCATCCCCACATCTGGTGACCCTGCTGCAGAGGTATATCACCTTCCTCCATCCTGGAAGACAGAAGCAAGGCAAGACTCCATCCTCCCACCCATGCCTGTGCCGAGAGCGATTCCAGTGCTGCTGACGGTGTTATCACATCTGCACCCTCCACAGCTGGTGCCTTGACTTCTCCACCTCCACCCACTTCCCCCCTTCTCTGCTCAAACTCATCGGGAGATGGGAGGGAATGTGATCAAAAATTCCCTTTGAAATCTTGTCTGTGAGGCACGGATTTATCAAAGCAACAGAGTTGTGTGTGTGTGCACCAGCTCTGTCATCACATCAAACAGAAGAACAAGAAGGAGTTTCAAAGGGCGCCCTCGTTCTCCCTTCCCTATCTCTCCATGCGCACACACACGTGCACACACATATTTTCCTTCCTTTAGAAACTACTGGGCTTCTTCTGGTGCTGCTCCTTAAACTCTGAGGGGAGGTGCACAGTCTCACCGCAGCCACAGCATTCAGGGGGTTAACTGGGTAAAGCACCATGCCAATTCCTGCACTCAACCCGGAGACTGACTTGGATGCAGCACAAGCCAGTGGCTCAGAAACGGTCACTTAAAAGGCTGGGATTACCCACAAAAGCACGTCAGCTCCCTGGCCAACAGACAAGAGGGTGTTGTCTTTAGTACATGTGACAGCTGATAAAACAGCCTTTCCCATGTGTTCAATAAAAGCAACAGGCTCAGAGACCCTTTCAACACCTTTATCCTGGCTGTCAGTTATGAAGCCTCCTGATACCGATAAGACACAAGTCAGGACAAATATTGCCCTGTTTTCTGAGGAGTGAAATAGCAGCATATGCAGTGAAGTGACTCGAAGCCAGAGTGACAGGCTGGGAGCAGAGCTCCAGTGGTTATTCACAGAGGGAACCTGGGTTTCAGGCTCAGAGAGATGGAGATGCCTGGCCTAATTCAGGGGCTCTGAGTCTCTCCATGGTTGGGATGAGGTGGGTTCTCTGCTCAGTCCTTCTATGGGGTGATTTGTCCCCATTCTGTGCCTGCCTGCATTAACAGTGGGTGACAGGCAGACAAGGTGGTTTCTTAAACAGCACAATAGTGAGTGATACCAAACTTAGGAGGTGACAGAGGCTATATTTGTGATACTAATATCATCTTCTTGGTCCTGATGATGTTCTGCCTGTGGCAGCCTCCCTCCCTCCTTCTAGAGCTAGGGCAGTGCTATGCCCACCCCAACACTGCTCCAGCAGTGGTGAGGGAACATGAGAAGCAAGCCATAGTGCTCCTCAGCTTTCTGCATGAGCAGTCCTCTGCGGGAGCAGAGCATTAGTTTATTGCTGCTGGACTGATGGGGCGAGCAGCTGAAGTGCTGGGAGGGAGAGTAGTCTGATAACACCTGGGAGGGAGTCCTCTGTGCCTCATCCCCAAATGGGCTCTGTACTGCCTGCTGACCCGCTGACTTAAGCCACTGATCAGGCTCCTTAGTGCTGGTATTGCAAAAGACCAAAGCAACACTAGGATGCTTAGGGCTCTAATCTCCACCCATGTGGCTGTGCTGAGCTAGCTTCACCGAACAGGACAGCCTAACACCTCATAGCTGCCAAGTGGCAGGAGATCAAACTGCCCTGGCCAGTTGGTGGCCAGGGTATGTACCCAGAATAAGTGTCCCATATCCAAACATGAAAAGGGTATTTCTGCAATCACAGCCCTAATTGCAGGGGGATGTATCTAGGGATATATCTACAGAGAGGTGGTATGTAAATCCTGAGAAAGACACTCTCTTCCTGGAGAGCTCTGTCTTTCTTCAGAAGAGGTAGACAAAGTGCACTTCATTAAAGGGGCTCTCCACCTCTGAGCTGGTGGCATAAGGTAACGGAAGAGGTATATGATACCATAGCAATCAAAAACTCCCTGCCTTTGGTTTCAACCACAACTTCCCTGATGCTTGCTTTGATCCTGCATGCTTACTATCCTGCTAGAAGAAATACAATTTCATCTCCCTCCTGTTTTCCTACAGCTGGATCATTGCCGTGTTTGGAGTTTTTCACCATGGTTGTTCAGAAAAGTAGTGGTTTAAACTGGCTCTGCCCTGAGAGCAATGCTTGGCTCAGCCTGAGCAGGTTTGGAAACACTGTGCTGAGAACCTCCTGCTTTGCTTTGTCCCAGAGGCCCCACAGAGTGAGACTTACAGGAGACAACGCTGCCTTCCAGCCGAAATATTTCTTGCTGGGGGCATGAGGAGGAATAAATGGGTACCACGTCCTGTGTTCTGACTTTGAAGACTTCTTCCTGTGCATAGCAACTTTTAGCACTTTCCTGGGTAAATGGATAGTGCCTAAGGTGAGTCAGATGTTCACATATCCCTTATCCATCTTACTCTGCTAAAGCATAAAGAAAATAACTTTGGCAACTCCTTTGCTGCAACTCTGAAAGACCTAAATAAAGACAGTGCATGTTGAACTTGTCTGAATTGCACCTGATGATGATTCTTTTTCCTCCTAGCATACCAAACTGGGCTTGGTGAAAGGGTTCTGGAACTGACTTAATGGAGGAAAGAACTGTGTGCGTTAACCTGCAAAGCATTTGTGTTGCAAGGGGGTAAATCAGTAGCATGGATTTGGAGCAGCACTTGGCTTCAGTTTACAGAGGTAGTTTTCCCTCCACTGTACATAAAACTCATGGAAATTTATCGACAGGTCCTCAAGAGACTCTGAGCATCTTAATGGAATCAGAGGCTTCTTTTTATAAATGTATCTCATTTTTATATGTTTGAGTGAATTTCCAGCTCATAAAAGTAAAGACCTCCTCTTCAAAGTTCACACACACACTCACTAAGCACAAAACTGCAGCTTCATTCCCCTCAGGAATGGAAGGCTCAGACTCCTGCCTCTCCCATCATCCATCACTCACTGTCACCTCTGAAACTCTGCTGATGAGCATCAGTTCTGATCTCTGACAAAAAACTCAGAACAACTTCCTGGGACTGTTCCCTCTGCTTTGAGTTCCCTGCAGTGAGTCAAACTGAATGCACCAGCTGGGTTGCCAAACTGGGTCTGGTTCAGAGCCACCCCTTTGTACACCGGAGAGATTTTCAACCTTAAATAATTGAAGGAGGACCTGGCTCACTGTGGGTAGTACTTGAGAAAAGGTTCCCACAGTGGGAATAAGGAGAGGGTCAGGATGCAAGTCTCAGGTAGCAATTCAGTAGCAACAAGAAGGTGTTTCCCTTTAGGACCCAATGGTTTCAGTCTCTCCAGGGTTCATCATCACATCTTACTCAGTTTCTGCTGTGCCTATTATCTTCAAAAGACAGATCTATCTGAGAATGCTCCTCTTCTCAATCCTCATTTTTCTTCCTGGGCGTGGGCATCTTCCCTTAAACTTCAAGCACCTCTCCCTAGACCTCAGTTTCCTAACTAAGATTATTTATTGATAGCCTCTTTCTTTTCTTTTTTCTTTTTCTCTTTTGGCTCCATGGCTCATCAATTAACTGGAGAGGGTATTGATCAGTAATTGTGTCAGGTTTCCCAAAGCTTTCTGGGAAATGCGGCTGCTGCTGCTGCTTCAGATGATTGCATATGCTCTGTCTTTGATTCACAGAGCACAGCCAGGGAGAATTCTCACTCAATGTGACTTAAACGAGCAATGAGCTCACAATTTACCCTTAGGAGGGTATTATTTGCAGCTCTCGCTGGATGGGTGTTTGACATTAAAAAGAAAACAGAAGAAGCCAGAACCTAACAATTAATTCCCACTGAGACAAATGGAAACTTTAAATTGGGGTTCTATGGCAGTCTGACATATGTTAGCTTATAGCACTAGGCTACCTGGCTGGAAGGATATTTGTGCCTGGCAAACTAAACTTACAGTAGTAACATGATTTGTGCCGCACTCTGATTTCACCCTCCTCCTTCTAAAGGCTCAATAAATTAAGTTCATGTTGGTGGCACTCTGTGCTGTAAAACTGCTGCTGTAATCCCTACTGGGTCTCCCAGTGCTAGCACAGCTCTTAAATTTCAAAATTATTTGCTTAAAGAGATCAGCTATTGATTAATAAGGGATTCTTTTCTGAGTCGTTATCTGCTTTTCTATATGATGGATAATTCTGCCCTGGCAAGCTTGTAATTCTCAAACCTGGGATTGAGGAGATGGTGTTGGCTTGTTCAACGTGTACATGTGCAGGTGCTCACCTCCTTTCCCATGCTGAAACCCTGTTGACTGCAGTTGAGGAGAAAACTACATGACATTGCCTTTGCTTCCAAGATGATTGACATGGCCTTACCCCACATTACATCTCTGGCCTGCAAGACAGCTTCCATCTCACTGACAAATGCCAGTGTGTGTTTCAAAGCAGCTAAGGGCGCGTGGGTAATGCAGATGGCACCATTGGCCTATCAGCAAATAGCCTGAGAAGGACCTGCTCGATATATCTGAATATGGTAGATATTTCACCTGTGTCTCGCTTGTGTTACACAGTGATCAGCACCCTCTTGCTCACTGCAATGTCCAGAAGTTTGTTTGCTGCCCTGGGTGCTGCATTGAGTCCCTCAGCAGTGCCAGGGCAGAGACAGGAGGTCTGGTACAGGAGAGCTGTTATGACTGGTCAATAAGAAGGTCCATTCCCCCAGGCAGTCTGGAGTTCCTGCTGTCTCTGGCCGGTAGGTGAGGTGATACTGCAGAAGGCAACTAGGGAGAAAATGCAGTCTTCTGAAAGCCAGTATTTTGGCAGATAGAAGAGGATTTGCCCTGTGTGGTCCTACACAGCCTGCCTTCTGCTAATGGGAGAGTTGCTTGAAGTCTCTCCTCACCCATGTTCCTTGCAAAACAACCTTGAGCTTTTCCAAAGTTGATCAGTAATTAGTGAGATAGAAATTGTTCTTGTTAACTTAGGAAGAGACTGTGCCATATAATCTTATGTTCTTGAAGAGAACCATGCTTCTTGCTCTTCAAGAAACCACTTCAGCAAGAGGGGCTGTTCAAGCTACTCAAATTCTTGTCTTTAGCCCCTTAGATCCAACTTCAGGGGGCATTTGCTTGAAATAAGCTGCTGTCACCACTTGTGTGATGTTTCCACCCTGAAGGTTAAGAGAGAGGAAAGTGAAAGGGATGTAGGAGGGGTTGGAGGGTTTTTGAGAGTCTCTTCCACAGTGAAAGCAGAGAGGCTGATGTGAGACCTGGATATTTTACTCATGTTATCCCAAATCAGGTCTCCGTTCTCCTATGTTTCTGGTATTGACTCCTAGGGCTGTTCAATGGAAGGTGATTTTTTTGCTCAGGTCCAGGCCTAATTTCATACTTCAATGGGAATAACAAAAAGCTTGTCAGACAAAGCTTGTTTTCATAACACCCCCTGCAAGCATATGTCCAGCACACATGCAGACACACACGCAAGCACAAAGGCTTTCTCATTATTCCCAGCTTTGTACTATCCAACTTCCACCATTGTTTTTTTTCTCACTGTTTGTACATCAACCTGTATTCAATGCAGCATCCCTGCGTGTGTTGTGTTTCTCACAGTAACTGTTGTACATGTACCCATACGGATTATGCATGCACCAGATCTTCACAATTCCCTTGTTGCGCCTGGCACAAGTTCAGATGAGTTGAATTGGAAAGCAATGGCTTTTTCCCCCTCTCATCACTACATGTAAATCTTCATCAGGTTGGTACCTTTCCAGCATATCACACCCACTGTTTGTGTTTTGTGTTTTGTTTTGTTATTTTGTTATCTATTAGCTCAGCAGATAACAAATCAGACTTAGAAAGAATTAGCACTTTGATGATGCCATTCTGCCTTGCAGAGCACCCTTTTTTTTCTTTTCTGTAATTAAGGTGGCTTGTATTCCTTTCCATGAAGAGTCAGCATGTGAATTTTCTAGCTACCAGCAGACCACCTTCTGTAATTCCACACTCTGAGCATCTTCACCAGCCTGTCAGCTGCTGCTTCTGACTGATAGTCTTGTGCTATGGACTTTCACACTGCTCTGGGAAAAGCTTCTCAGCCTAAAGATGCCACCTGCTTCCTTGTGAACTGCTCCAAAATAATTTTTGAGCCTATCCTGTAGGATGAGTGGTTGTTGTGGGACATGCACCAGCACAGAGAGTTAGAGATGTTAAGGGTGCCAATTGAATGAGGAGTCTCCTGATGGGGTAGGTTTGATCAGGCTCTTCTAACTGTGAAGGTTAACCCTTGGTTTTCAGACCTGATGCCATGTTCAGCCACTATTTCTTGAAGTTCAGAGCTGCTGTTAACAGGTTGACAGGTGGTTTGAACAAAAAACTGAATTCCACCAAATGAGATACAGAAGGTTCAAAGTCAGCCCATGTAAAACTTTAGTCCCTAATTTTAAGACAAAAACAGAGTCATATTAAGAAACTAAGATGAAGAAGCAGCTTTATTTCTTCATGGCATCCACGTATATATGCTGAAACGCATTCCTTCCCCATCAATCACAGTAAAGAGCATATTTGCTTAAAGTAGTTGTGAATGAGAGAGATATGATGAAATCACTGTCAATGGTCAGGCTGGGAATTCATCAAGATGTCTACTGATCCTCTTAAAAACGTATGATTGCCTATTGAATTGTGGAGCCTAATGGAAGGAAAATTAGTCGACAAAGTTGGTTTTATTTTCCCAGAGTTATAGACTTCATCGTATTTCCAATTCGCTGCTAAACAAAGCTATGAGTCTACCTTTTGTTCAATTCGAAACATTTAATGACTTCATAAAAAAACCCCAGGCTGTTGAAATTTATACCCATAAGTTGTCATCTTTGCCTTATTTTCAATTTTCCTGTGAAGTTATTAAAACATTATGTGATTGTAATATATTTATGGGGAGGGGGAAATGAGGTGTAACTCTGAATGAGGCACAATGATTTGATAAGAACTGTAAAGCATCCACTGCCACTAACTTGTACAGGGGAAGTTGTGTGTCTACACACTGAGCAGAGTTTTGAATACATATATTCCATACTTGTTGCACAGAGTTTCTATTCTCCCAACCTATATAAATATTAATGAGACTCAAAGGTATCAAATTCTGCTCAACAAGTTGAACTTAGACTCCCTTCTCTCTTTGAACTGCTTTGCCTTTTTCTTTTGGATACTGCATGATCGAGGATAGGAGTTTTGCTACAGACTCGATGGTAGTGTTTTGCTGCTAACAAGCACAGAGCCCATTATTATTCCCTGTGCCTTCATTCACAAGGGAGAAAGAAAGAAAACTATTAATGGACATAAGGAGCTTTCTAGGTTTCTATTCTGCTCCGCCTTCTGTTAGGTCATACTGCACCTTTCCTGTGGCATCTGAGCTTCTGGCCTGTTTTATCAGATGGCTGCAGAGCCAAACTTACCTTTGTAAGTAGTATGCTGAGCACATTGACTGTAGCAGCTCTGGACATGGATTTTCTTTCTGCTGAGTATCTGCAGAGTGTTTTGTGCCGGGCTCCTTACCTAGCTGTCCTGTATCTGTGTTAAGAGCTCCTAGTATGGCACCAAAGAGAGACTTACAATTTAGAGAGACAGCTGCCCGCAGTCTCTAGGTTTTCTCTCCATAGATAGAAGTCAGTGCAATGTCCGAGTTGAACACAGCAGGCAGGTCTGAAAGATGTCTGTATTGAAATACAAAGGGACCCTAGTGTGGCACTGTTTTGAACATATTAATCATTTTAAGGAAAAGTTGGACCTGGTATAAATCAGCGTAACCTATTGTCTTAAGCAGTGCTACTCCAGTCTCCAGCGGTCGAGAAATGGTCCAATCAAACTGATGGCATGTCAATATGAGTGATAGGAGGCGTATGTTTCTGTGTGCTAAAAGCAGCACAACACATTGCAAGGGATACGAAACTGGAGTGGTTCCGACAGAGGCACATATGGCTTCACATATATAATGTGCAAATTCATCAGTCAAAAATATTGAAACACTTCGTAAGGGTAAAACTCTGCTCCTGCAAGGGCTGCAATCCCACAGATTCAAGGGGAGCAGAGTGGAATCGGTGCCAAGTCCTTGCAAAATCCTCCCACAATAGTGTTTTCGGGGGTGGTAACGTGAGCAACTTTCATCTTGGGAGACCAAGATTCATTCATACCTGGCTTCAGTCATATCCAGCTGAGGCATCTCACCTGCCTTCATCTGTCATATACATAGTATCTTCAACCGTCCTGGACCAGGAGAAGCCGTCCATGCTCGAGCAGCCTTGTGATAGCAAAAGAGGTTGTGAGAAAAGTGCGTCACTCTATACCTCTTAGAAGATGAGGAGAGAGGGCTTCATCACAGCTGTACAGGTTGGTGGACTACAGCATCCTGCTGGCCAGGAAAGAGGTCTTTTGGGAGGGTGCTCCAGAGCCAATGTAAGGGACATCAAAGATTGTTTAAAGCAAGCACAGAGGAGTATAGGCAGTTAATCCTTTGCCAGAACAAGGCCATTTCAGGTTAGGAATGAAGAGCCTTGGCAGAACTGTGTGGGGAATCCAGCGAGGTATCTGCCCTCAGGATTCTGCACTAACATTTGGCTCTTTCAGAGTTGCTACATCCACTCATTAAAAAGAAGATATAAAGAAAATACGTGCAGGAATTTTTTCCCTGCTAGGTGCATCCCAGCACCATCAAACTTCATGTTCGCACACCTAAACAGCTCTCCAGCACCGGCAAATGAGTGTCTGGGCCCACCAAAAGCATACGTTTGACTTTCCAGGACCAGCATATACCCTGTGCTTTGCAAGGCTTATTTCAATTAGCAATCCTTGGGTTGACAAGATGCATGGGGCTTCAGAGTGCAGCTCACTGCATAGACTGTGCTGAACTGACAGCACAGATATGTGGGGACATTTGCTGGTGCATGGAAGAAACAACGAAAAACATTAGCTACATTAGAACTATTTAAGATAATCCTGAGAGTCCTTCATACAGACAGCTCCGCTCCTGCTGACTCTAACTGTATAATGCTAGAGCAGGAAGCCAGGCCCAGCATGGCTGGTAGGAGAGGGGTTTAATTATTTTCATTCTCCATTTTCATTTCAGCCTTCCTAGTAATTCGCGTTGCCTTTGTTACCAGAACGAGGGAGACAAAAGATATTTGCCTTGTAGATTCCTTTAAAAAGCAGCTCTTGTGCTAGTGAAAGCAGCCTGCCTGACAAGCTACTGAAACCAAAGCCCACAAATCCACAGAGGCTCAGCATGGAGCATAGGCCCAAGGTGACTTTTCTGGACCATGACCCTCTAAGGGCAAAAAAAGAATACAGTCCTTCGGGCCAGTCCTTAGCCTGTTTGATGGGGTTGCCAACAGCAAGGTCAATGCGAGCCTTGAGCATCTATTTGCTGTCATAGACCGCTCCCTGGCACGACCTGAGGTGATCCACTAATCTCTTCTCGTTGGATCACCAAAGATGCTTTTGGTGGAGTTAGCTCACAGCAACGGCCACAGCAGCTGATTTGGAGGCAGGAGCTGAACAGTGAATAACTGTTCCTTTACTGAGCCTTGGTGCTTGATAAAACTGCATCTGTGTGTTGAAAAGGAAAGAAAATCACTAGCACTAATGGAAGGGTGGATTGTTTGAGACAGTTCCAGACACCCAGGAGACCAGTGTGTTGGAATTAAACTGATGGGTGTTGTTCCAGACTATTCACATGGGAATGCTCTTTATTTTCATTTCCAGCTCAGAAACCTCATGGCCACCATTTTCTCATTGGGAAATCACACTGTTTTCTGTACCTGCTTATCATAAAATAAGAGCCTGATTGCACAGCCTAGCCTTTTGTTCCAAACTGACTGTGAACTTCAGAGCAGCAACTGCAAAACACAGCAGTATGTCTGTGCCCTGACCAGAAATCTGTGCATCCTTCCCACCCATCCTCTGAGCTGGCCATAACCAAACAGGCTACATTTCAGAAAAAAGATATTAACAGGGAATTCTTCTTTCAAAGATCCTGGAGTACAGCAGTCACCAGACCTTTCTCAGAGGTACAACTATGTCTGGGGGTGAGGAATATAGGTAAGTCTTTATCATTAGCTGCCAAAATTGAGACAGAGAAGGATGAGCATTTGGAAGAAGAGGTCACATAAGAATTCATGTGTATGTAAGTGAATTTACCTGTTATCAGAAAAAAAAGGAAAAGAGGAGCTTCATCAGAACTGTTTAGAGATGGATCTCTCTCATTATGAGATACTAGGGGTTTAATGCAGAGATTAAAGCATTAGTCTGTTGCTGGAGACAAAATATGGCTGTATACATTAAAAATACTGAGTATGGCTGGCTACTGCGTGGATACACACAGCTGATGTAGTCAGAATACATTCATTATTCCAGAAACACAGGCAGATTTTGTGCTTTGCTGCAAGTTGCTGATGCTCTGCTTTTCATTCCATTTGAACCTGTTTCCTTTCATATTAAGTATTTTTTGAGTAGAGTTGGCTCTGGTGTTTTTAATGCCCTTAGCAGAGTTTGGAGGTCACTGTAGCAGAGCAACTGGTGAAGACAGCAGAATTCCAGCAGCAATTGAACTGCTTCCATGAACCGCTCTTCGTTATGTCCTCTGGACATCTGTTGTGCTTCCTTAATGGGGACTGTTGGCTTTGCTCTTCAGGGACTGAGCAAAATATTCTCGAGTTCAAAAATACTCTGAAGTGCTAGTTAAGTCAGATCTAAACACACATAACAAGACAAGCAACAAAATAGTTTGCAATGCTTTGAAGCTCTTAACATTAGTGTATACCTACACCAACAAAGAGGAAACTCTACTGGTTATCGACTGAAATTCCCTTTGCACTACCTAAACAGTGTGATTTTCACATAACCTTAAATCCTCTCAGTCCCAGGTGACAATGAGGAAGAAAAAGTGTTGGCAAAAAGAAAGTGAGAGAGAAGCTGGAAAGTTGTGGCAGGCAGGAGGCTTCCGCAGCGTGGTGGAGCAGCTGTCTGCAGCACAAGCAAGGGCAAAACTGTCTCCAGCATGACTGCAAAAAGCAAAGCCTCTTCTGAGCAAAGAAGCATGGTGACACCAAGGCCAAAAAGCCTTCCTTGCTGAGGTCCCAGCAACAGCAGGGATGTTGTAAAGACGCTGGGTCCAACAGCAGCCACTGAGCCACTATTCCACAGCCACGTCAGATGGGACCAGCCAAGACCTTTGTGTCCCTCAATACAGGGGAAATGTTGCAGGAACACAGAGCTGTCATTTTGCCCAGCATCTTCTATACGTACCCTGAGCCAGGCAGGAGGTAGTTTCTGGGGAAAGGACGTTATTCACAGTGCTTTCCAGAAGTTTCCAGCAGCTCTCTGAGAGAGTCAGTTGGTCTTTCACAGGAATTTTCTGCCTGAAAACGTTAGAGGCTTTTTTTTCCTTACGCTGTGCAGCAGGCTCCTGCATGCTATGTTGTCATACTTGGCAGGAGGATGAGGGGTAAGGAAGTGTTAAGTTATAATGTAAATTGAGTTTATTGCTGTCTGGCAGAATATTTTGGCAGGCTTTTGTGACAAAGCCTCTGCCACAAACACTTTTTTACGTTTGGAACCAGGTCAAACCGTTACTCTGGGTGTCTGCAGGGACATGCACAATGCTACAGCAGCTCCTACTGTTGGAGTACAGATGCATCACTGGCTTCCCACTGAACGTGCTCACTTCTGACAGCATTAGAGTCAATTGGTTTTGCTGGAGAGAAAGGTTATTGGGGAGGGAGAAAATGATTCAAAAGGGTCCATGTTAAACAGCAATTCAAACCATCATGTCAGCCTCTTGGTGTTTCAGGACAGGCACCACATCTTTCTTGAGGCCATCAAAACTGTAGCACAGATGATTACTGACCTGCCAGTCTACTAACTTCAGAGGAAATCTATCCTATTCTGGCCCTAGGTAGTTGAGATTTGGGACTCCTGTTGCCATAAATTTTGTGTCACAGACCATCACTGAAAGCCATGAATATGTGATACTTGCAGGGCAGAAGGGGAGGTTGGCCAGTGGGTCTAGCAAGAGGAAGGACTCATCCCACGTGTCCTCCTAGAAGGGCCTTCCAGCTCAGTGTGTCTCTGTAGTACAGCATGAAAATGCCCATTAGCTCATAATGAGTGTTTCTGTTGTGATCCATTCTCCAGCACTTCAGCTGAGACAGGGAGGGAGAGGAGGATGGTAGTCAAATGGATGTTTCTTTCTTTGGTCCCATGATACTACCAGTTAAAATTAACTGAGCCATTGTGCATATGCAAGCATAGGAGAGGATTTATTTGACAGAGCTGCAGATGGAAGGGTTAACTGTATGCCTAAAATGGCTTCACTATTCAAATATTTTCTTGGAAAGCTTTGAAATGGTAAGCCTTTGTTTTTTGTTGTGTTTTTTTTTTTTAATTAACATTGATCATTGGCTGTACCAATTAATGCAATTACTTGGTCCAAAATAAAACATCCTATCAGATCTGTATCATATGCTAGTCCTCTCAGAAAAACAATTTAGGCAGAGCAGACTGAAGAAGTGGATTAGCCAAAGAAAACATTTCTGTTAAAAGAAATTATCACTTGGAGTTTTTTAGAAGAAACGATACATTGCCTGCATGCAGAGTCATAACCCATTTCCTTTTCAATAGGAACTAAATATGTTTAATCACTAGGCTGTCATATTAACTATCTATTATTTTTATTTAAAAAATGTGAAGGAAACAAATGTTAAAAAATAAGAAATTGGCTCGATATTGAAATTTTTCTCTTGGGATACAGGTAGAATTTGAAGTTTCAGCAATTTTGGGGGTTCTGCCATGCATTCACATCTTATTTTTCCAGTTAATTTCAGTGATCAAAGGAGTTTATGGGTGCTGTTAGTTTCCCAATTCCGCATCCAAAGAATATATTTGAAATCAGAGACATGACCTGAGCATCACCTCCCTCTGATCTACGAGCTACATTAATAAGACTGTGGGTGGTGGGGATTTATGCACTTGGATACACTTTTTTCCCTCTACAAAGTATAAATCCTTCACTTGGGACCCACATGTAAAAGACTTGTTTTTTCAGGACCAGGTCATGTATTTTCCAGGACAGTGGGTGACTCAGCAGATCTGCTGGTGAGAATTTGTTCCCATCAAACCTGAAATGAGAGCTGAATTCTGGGTTTGCCTGAGGGCCAAACCTTTTTTCATAGTTCCAATCCGCATCTAAACACCACCACTTTGATCTTCCCTGCATTGTGGACTCCACTCTTTTATCCTTAGAAGAAGTTCAGGCAGATTTGCAGTGGAGATTACACCTCACATCTTTGTACCTCTACTCATGCAAGCAGCAAATCCCAACATCACCCATCCATTCCCTCTTGCTGGGTGGTGAGACCATCCTTGGAGGGTGTCCAATCCTGGCCATAAGAGACAGTGCCCTCCAGGCAAACTCAGAGAAACAGCAGCAAAACAAAAACCAGGAGAAGACCTCCAGCTTCAATCTCAGCTCAGTATTACCCAGACTCTAATGATATTCTAATGATATTCTTCATTGGCAAGTCCTACCATGATGTCACACACCTTCTGAATGTCCCTCCAGCACAATAAGCAAAGTGTGCTCCTATGTCTGCGCCTAACGCAATGGAATGGACCTTCTTCTCTGAGCTGTCCACTCTTGCTTCTCCTCCTCCACTAGTGGTGAAAGGCTGGCTTCTCCCCAGGCTTTACCAAACACCACATCTTTCTGCAACGTCTCCCAGACATGTGCCTGCTTGATGTGGTTATCCCTGCTCGAAGCTGATGAAGCCCAGCAACATTTTCCAGGATAGCATAGTGGCTTTCAGCCCAGAAGGTCACACCAGGTCAAACGAAGCACTTTGCAGATGTTAGAAAAATAGTGGAGGGGGAAACATTAATTAGAAAAAGGAAAAATTTGGGGTTTATATATTCTTTGTACTTGTATTAAAATATTAAATAAAGCTGAAAAAATAAAGTGAAGTATTACTTTGCATGTCAACTTTTCTATTCACCAATGCTGCCATGAAAAGGAGAGGGATTGTGATGCATCTCCCCAACCTGTTTTCTAACTGTTGTCACTATTAGCAGTGAGCTGAAATAACATTTTTTCCCAACTGATCTTTAAAGAGTGATCCATACCCTGAGCTTTGGCACAGGACATTAAAAGATGGGTCTGAGGGGTTACCTGTGGTCCCTATTCTAGGTCACCCCTCTGGGGCATGAGACACAGAGGAGTTTGACTTCTGTCAAACATGCATTTGCATCCAAAGAGAGAGCTCGAAGAAGGAGCATGGAAAAGGGGTGGGCTCTGCACTGTGGAGCATTTGCAAGTGGATGACTGGTGCTAGGCCTAGAGGACCAACAATTAGGGCACAAGCTTAGCAAAAGGGCTGTAACACAGAAAACAAATGGCACTGGTTCAGCTGGAAATCTCTGGGGCCATGAGGAGACCCAGGCTGCTGTGGGAATCCTCCAGCAGCCACTGCCTCCAGGGGCTGAAAGCTGGGATCTTTAAAAGAATCAAAGAGAATTAGGGGTCAAAATCAGTGGAAATGTGGTGTGAGGCAGATGCCTTTGGGGCTGCTTGCAAGCTATGTGAGATCTAGCTTTAATAGCTAGGAACTCCCCCGAGTTCTGACCAGGCTGTTAGTGTGTTTGAGATGTGCTCTCCCTTGGGTATAAGTTGCAAAAGTGCATGTCAGCAGCTGGGTCTGAACGCCACGCTCAATACCTGCACCACACCGTAAGAGAGAGAGTTTAAAAGTAGGTCACAGCTCACTGTAATGTAAACTCTTTCTTCTCAGGTGCATCAAGGCACTCTTTCATGTGCTACTGAGGCAGGAGCAGCAATTCCTGAGCACGCTGAGCATCTGTGATCCGTCTCCGCAGTACCTGCTCTAGGGACTCTGGAGAGCCAGAGGCTGCTGCCTTCACTGCACACTGCAGGGCCTGGCAGGAGAGGGAGGATAGCAGCAGGTGCCATACATCTCAAGCGTACAGAGCTTGGGGGACAGTTGGTGACATCAGATATATTAGCTTCCAGGTTTCAGGATGCCTTCCCATGCTCCTTAGCACTGCCTGGTGCTGGTGCGATGTGCTGCAGCTCACGGAGCAACCCTGTGCTTCTTTATTTTCCATGTCCAGGCTGTACTGTTATCCCTTTGCACTCCTTAGGTGCTTTCTGGCTCAAGCACATGTGTTTTCCCATGGGAGGATGCACTTTTTCTTAGCAACAAAGGCAAGGCCTGAGATAAACTGTCCCAGTACAGTGAGATTAGCAGAGAGATTGAGAGAAAATAAATGTGTAGCCATCACCCAGTGTCAGAACCTTTAAGCAGATAGGAAGTTGAATGCTCAGTTCCCCATTTTTCTAGACAGGAGGTGGAAAAGACAGAAGAAATTTCAATTGTCCGTTACTTGAAGATATGAGTTCTTCACCTCTTCCCTTCATATCTGCAGTGAATGGATGATAAAACTGGGCGATTCCTCTTCATCTCTAGATTGAAATCCCACCCACTTGCTTTGAATATCACCTGATCTTGAATGTTCCCAATTTTCTGCCCTGAGTATATGGAAATTTGACCATTACCTACATTGCTTCCCTCTGCAATTACAGCCAAGGGCTGAAACAAGCAGATCATGAATGAGAGATGAAGTCATTAAAGTTTACCAGAAGAGGAGGCAAATTTGCCTGTTCTCTACATGATGAAAGAATTGAGCTGGTGTGAACATTTTCCATTGAAACTGGCTTTCTGAAACAAACAGCACCTAAATAATTCTAATGACAGGAAATACCTGCTTCTAATGGAAAACGTCAGTTTTCCAGATAGAGAAATGCATAAAAATGTCAGATGTCAAAATATATCAAAGATATTTTGGCTGAAGTAAAACCGAGGTGGGGTTGTTTGCAAAAATTCAAGCAGGGAGAAGTTGGATGCCTCTGACTCCATTGCTGAATAATACCTCTCTCTCCTACAGCAGGTTTCATCCCCAGTGTGTGTATAACGGTATCCACGCAGGATATCCTATATATATAACTGCATTTCACACGGGAAAAAAGCTGAGGTATCTGAGTGATGAAACGAGCATAAAACCAGCCTTGAGTATTCTGGGTAAAGTCGTTATCATTCAGGCAGCTCCCTGAGAGCCTTTGGCCCCAGAGACATTGACTGGCAGCTCTTCTTCACTGTTACAATCAGCACTGTAGGCATCAGTATCATCCCACTGAAGAAACACTTTGATTGGACGACAGCTCATAGTAAATCTAGCAAGCGTTGCCCTGTTCCCAGGTATAGGCACGTGCTGATGGTTTCCCAGCTGCTGGTGCCTGTGTGTGTTAGTGTGAGGGCAGACAGAAAGCTTTAAATGGGAGCCTCTGCGTGACACTACATCACAGAGGTTCCTTCTCTATTGCTTCATGCCAGCCCTGTGGGGCAAGGCTGTGGTCACCACATCCCCCCAAGCTCAGCCCCCTCCAAGGTGGCCTCGGAGATGGGTACCAGCAGGAAGGATGCTCAAGGTTTCTCCAGAAAACCTGCCAAATTTCATGCGCTGAATGTAGTCTGGAAAAGTATGTTTCCCATGATGTGTTCATGTAGCTAGGAGGATGGAGCTGAAGTGTAAAGGGGCATCTCGAAACACGTTTCAAACACAGACATGAAGGGCTCTGCTCTGGCTCATTTTCACCTGTGACATGTCATCTCTTAAGTGACCCAAATTTAGCAGACACCAGCAGGAAATGCAGTTTGGGAACACAAATCCTGCAGTTGCATATGCCAGTTAGCAACACAATGGCCACCAGGACTGCTTTAAATACATCGGGGTGTAATTCTGACCCTGACTGATAGTGACAACAAATCTGCCCTGGATATCACCTTGATCATCACTGTGCAGGAGTCTCAGTCTGAGGCAGGGTGAGTTATGGCACCGAAGGTTCCTCACAGTCAGAGAAATCCTCCCCACAGTGTTTCCTTCCTTCATAACACAGAGGAAATAAACTTACACTGAAGTCCCACTGGCTTGTCCAGGGCTCTGCTCTTAATATCTCTACTATATAACACCTGATAAGAGCCTCCCAAGCAGCTGTCTACCCAAAAAAAGAGAGAGGAGACATCAGCAAGGCCATACCAACAGCTCCACAGATGGGTACTTGGATGCAGCCCTAAAGATTACAGCAACATCATCCATAGTCTACCAGAATGTCTCTTTTACGGGCAATAAATATTGGATTATGTATTTTGTATCATGACTGCCTTCTCTTTCCCTCTCCTTTCTTTTTTTCTTTCTGTACTGTAAGGAAAGAGCATATGATGAGTATGGTATATTATAACTGAATATTAATCTCTTCTATTCAGTCGGTGCATGCATTCATTTATATGGATGATTTGCTAGTTTTGTTTGAATACACACACACATTTAGCAGTGAGGTTTATTATGAAAAATGCCATCGAATTAACTCTTTTAAAAGATGCCAATATTATTGGCAAGGATTGCATTTTATTTTCTTTGTAAATGTGCCGCTTCCTTAGACATTCATTTCTTTGGAAATCCAGTACTTTTCCAAATGCAAAGACACTGGTGATGAGCAACTGTCATTCCCACATTAAAAAGCAAAACCAAGCCTTGATCTTTCTACAGCAGATTAGGGAGTGAGATAAAAATGAGATGAAAGCCTCAAATGTCTGTTCCACTAGGTTCGAGGCATTCTTTTTGTTTTAGTTCCGCACTCTGCCTCTTTAATTCCCGCTGGCTCAAATGCCAATTTTCTGCTATGTTGGCATGACTGCCGAAGAATTGCTTCTGTTAATAAACTGCACAAAATAGCTGAGCAATTAGGCAATTAAACTGTTTTAAATTTAATTTAAAACCCTGGCATTTTGCTAGGAGTCCTTTTTTTTTCTTTTTTTTTTTCCCCTTTAATCCCATCTTTTTTGTGTGGTAGGAGGTAAAGGGCAAGTTGGAAGGGTGGGAAGCCAGCGTGGTGATGAGGGAAGAGTCTGGTGTGATCAGAGTTTACTCTGCAGATAAGCTCCTGCTGCAGATAAGCACAAGGGCTGTCTGCTTTGGGGAGCACATTTCAGCCCTTGCCCCTTATTAGAACAAGTCATTTTTTCCCAAACATTTAACACACAAACAAGCTTAATCTGATCTCTATCCTGCTCCCAGATGGGTATCAGGGCTTGTAAGCAAATGATTTCAAGAGCTGCCTACCTGCTCTAGGCTGCTAATTCAAAATAAAAAGGAGTGGTGGAGAAAGCACAGGAATTACTATGCCCGAGGGAGAGCAACCTGTTCTGCTCATTGCTGTGTGTTCCCACTGCATCCAAGGGCACTTCTCTGAGTTACCAGAGCCACGGGGAAGTTTGTCCTTTCCTTTGTGACCTGTACTTACAGAGATGCCTTTTTCGCTACCATTCAAGCTTGCATTTTGGTAAATGCTCTCTTGCTGACTTGCTATCAATGATGGCAAGGGCATTTATACTTACCAGAGATAGGCCAAATAGAGGACTGGTGAGATGACTTCCTCCATCATGCCATGACTGCAGTCCTGCGCCCAGCATCAGCTGTCTTGCTCCACTGCCAGCTGAAGGCCCTCCTGGGTCACTTACACAGTGTGAGCCAAACTTTGGCAGGCTGTCCCCATCTTGCTACATCCCTCCCCAGCCCAGCCCTCTACTCCTGGACCACTGTCCAAAACCTGTGCATGTTGCTGTCTTTCAACCCACAGTGTCAGACTATCTTGCCCATGGATCCAAGCAAAATTCTCCCAATAGCCATAAATCTTCAACGTCCCAGCAACACCCCATCCCTGTACACTGAAACTGCTCTTCCACCCTCAGAGCATCACATCATGCACCTCAGCTGACCTGCAACTCCACAGCTCCTATGTTTTTCAGAACAATTTCTCCTCTTTACTTCTCAATCTATTAGATCTCTTTTCTTAGAGCAGTGGCTGGAAGAAACAAAACATTTTCCTCAGCGCCCAGCTAAAACTTTCCCCTAATAAAAACTCACTACATTTTCTGAGCCTTTTTGAACTACCTACATCTGGATGAATGGTGCCACAGCTCAGCAAAATATAGCACAATGTTGTATACCCTGCAGTGATGACTGTCTCCTCAAGGAAAGCTCATATTTCCATGGTCACGTGATGGCTATTTTTAGTGAACCAGTCATTCTTGCTATTTTCCTAGTCTTTGAAATGAGAAATAATGGGAAAAATATTAAAAGTATTCTTTTAAAGGTTATAGTAGTCACATACTGTTTGCAAAATTCTAACTGAAACTTCCCCCTCTGAGCTAATTTGGGGATATCAACATTAACAATATTCACGTCATCATTGCAATCAGGCACACATTATCGTTTCCACTTATTACACCATGGGGACCAATCCTGTGGCAGCTGGGGAAATGTGCTATAAGTTAATTCATTATTTCTGGCACGATTCTATGCTTAATCGAGATCTCCTGTTCTGCACAATGAACTCGCTTGTTACCTGGAGAACAGACAAGTCATTCCCAGGAAGTTCCTCACTGCAGACCTGAATGTCTCTGCCCCTCCGTGCTGTGGAGGAGCCATCAGCAGCATGGGCTATGCGAGGGCATTAATAGAGACACAAGGGCTGGAAGTGTGGGAGGACTTGAAGAAGTGGGACGTGCCATGGAAATGGGCTGCTCATAGCAGTGCTTTGTTGGAGTGATGCAGTGAATTGGGGCAGCAGTGAAACTTTCTGCCTTTTGGACATCTCAGAGCACCGTTTCAAGAACATGATCATCGTTTGGTCTCCATATATTAGCATAGATTGCTGTATTAATTTCTGTCCTCTCCTCCTTCCTGACATTGACTTTCCACCACTAGCCCTTTGGTTGTCCAGCCTATTTTGACAGAAAGGTCTTCAGAACAGCATCTATCTCACTCTGTTTATACAGTGCCAAATACATAAGTCCATATTTTGCTGGACCTTTAGCTGCTTCTGTAATGCACATAATAATAATATTACATCCATAAACTATCTGTCCTGTTTCAAAGCATCTGACAACCTTCTAAGAAAAAAAGAGGAATGTATTATGCAAATGTGAACAAGCTCCAACATCAAGTGGACAGCACATAATTCCAGATCATCTTCTGAGCGTCAGAAAAAAATTAACTGTCACAGGCATGACATAGGGAAGGATAATTAAGATAAAGAGTTGGTCAGTATGTTTGTACATCACTTAGCAACCATCAACAGAATTACTGCTCAAGATAGACCCCTGATCACTTCTCTAGGCTCCTTGCCAGCAACGCATAGTCAGGACTTCAGAATAAGAGAGTCTAGGCTTTAGTGTTGTACATACAACAAGATTTTTCAGGCATCATAACTCTTACAAGACAAGCACCAACTTTGCTGATCCCACAGGATCCTAAAATCTTTGTGTGGCCAGCACCACTGGCAGCGGCTCACAGGAAAGAGGCAACTGCAGTTCCCCATGGGGTACCTTGCTGGGTTGGACTGGTGATATTGCTGCACCCTTGGGCACAACAGTGATGCCATTCTCAGTGATTAACACTGGTTTATTTCTACCAAGGTTCAGAATTACCCAGCAGTCCCTTTCTTCTGGTCAGGAGACTCAGATGATATGGTTCAAGAGCCACATTCATCAGTCCTGCACCACTTGTAGGCCATTTCTGCTTTGTTTTGTGACAAAAAGAAGTCCTGGGAATTTACTTGTTTGTTGTAGTTCCTCCAAATGCCAGCAGAGGTTGTATTGAAGTGTAAGATAAACACGTATGCAAATGATACATTGATTCTGATTCAGTCACGATGACTTTGCCAATAAATATACAATCAGTTTATAATACATTACATTTGTATATTTTAAACAACCTAATTGATAGGAGCATGAAAGCATTAAATTACCATATAGCAAGACAACTACACCACACTAGACATATATTAACATACTACACGTCAATCAGTGTTTTACCAATTAATGGCTATCTAATTATCTTGCTATAATGAGCTTGTTAAATGCCAATTAAATGGCAAGATGTTTGGATGCATTAATAAGAATGTAATTACACAGTTATTGGTGACATAATTTTCACATCATTAACTAGTAACTTATCCTTATTGAGTTTAGTAAGTATATTCTTTTAATTTCCCATTGATCCTGAATCAGGATACAATCACTGGTCAGTTAAGACTAGATGAAATGGCTACAATTATCAAGATCATTATTGGAAAAGTTCCATGTCTCTGATGTTATAAATAAGCAAAAACTGAAGCATGCATTGAAGCCACCTGAAAGCAACTACACTCTGCACACAGAGAATAACCTGGGACAGAGAATCTCCTTAAGAAATATACCACTGATAAGAGACCAGTTTCAGAACTGGAAATTGCAGTTTATTAGGAGAACAGAAAGTCTAATTTCCCCTGTCAAAATCTGCTACCAGTGTGCTCTAACTGAGAAGAAACCACAAGAAAGGCTGAGTCCTCCCCTGCATGTCACCCCCAGGTGAGGACACCTTGGGACACCCCAGGAGCTGGTGGGCTGGGGTGATGCTTTGTCTGTATCACTCCTGGAGAAATGGTTTCTGCTGCCTTTTGGCATAGCTAGGGGGGATGAGGTGCAACAAGAAGCACACAGTGTGCTCCTGCATGGAGAAGGGCAGTACAGCCAGGTGAGAACGACACTCTGCTGGGACTCAGGAGATTGTGGAGTCATCTCCAGCTCCACCTCACATGTACACTGAAGTTTGGACATGTGATTTAATCCACCCTATCCTTCCATTTTCTGAGACCTGTGAGAGTAAAATGATCATCAATGACACTGAGGTATCCAAATCCTCCAGGTCAGGAGCTGCACAAGCCCTAGAGTCAGCAGCAGCTCCCCACAGAGCAGGTATTAGAGCAAGTTAAAGCTGTCTGCAGGAAGCTGAACTGAGACCTTCTCTTCAACCATTAGGGTGTAATAGCTTGTATAAAAGAAAATAGCCATTCTTCCATCCCAAATCTTTTGTTTATGAAAAGGAAATAAATCACCCGGTGCATTTCCACACCAGGAAAAGCTATTTAACCAAGCAAGCATGTGTGAGCCATGGCAAATGCACAAATAGTTCTGAGTTAATCTTTTCCTTCTCCCTCACATCCCATTTTTGCAAAAGATTTGGCTCATACCATATATACTGTATTTAAAATAAAGAGAGAGATTGACTGTCAGTTGCTCAATTAGGCGCTGTACTGAGATAGGTGTATAACTAACTCAACCCTCGGCCGCAGTGACTTAACCAGCCACCCCTCATTAACCCTGACAAATGCCACAGATCCCAGTGCAACCCAGCATGTGTGCTGCACGCCCAGCTATATGTGCACTGTGTGTCTCCAGTGGAGCTTTGCCAGTATTTCCCAGACACTGGGAGACAAGAAATTGCTTGGTGGTCCATCACAGCTTGGGAAAGCACTGCCACCTTCATGTTTAAGTGTTTCTTGAAACTGGGGCCAGTGGAACTACCTCATCTTTCCTAAGGATGAAACTGAGCCCTCTTACAACATTTCCTCTTCCTCTTTTCATCTATCTTTCTGGCTCCTTCAGTATTGTATTTTATTAAGAGAATCGGGGAGGTCTGCTGAATTCCTCTGCCTCCTGGGATGTGTCTAACAGGAACGTGTTGTTCCTATCTTGGGTGAGTAAGATGGGCAAATGCATACACAGACATCACAGTAACATCATCTTCTATTGATCTCTACTGGTCTAGGCATATTGCGGATGTGCTTTGTTGGTTTAAAGAGTTGTTTTCAGTGGATACTTGTCAGGTTCCTTCCCTCCCTCATTTTCATCTCCTTATGAAAGAGACAGTTTTGTGTGAAAACACAGGGGTGCTCTCCTTTTCCTCAACAAAACAAAAATAAAGAGGAAAAAAAAAAAAGAGAGAGAGAAAGATAAACTCTTCAACCCCTATGTAGCATTTTTTGTTTTTCACCCCGAAAGCAATATGAAATTGCACTAAGCAGGTATGGTAATAATCAGCACTGACTGGAGTAATGATGTGTCTCCTGCATTGAAGCTCCTGACAGCAAAATCATGACCTGCTCCCCACAGGTATCAAAGTCACTAATTACCCATCATGCACTCAGGATCGGCATTCATTAGAAGAACTGACACTGTTATTCAGTCACAGGGAGTCTCTTTCAAGTCCCTGCACTTTTCCCTTTGATAGAAAGAAGCTGCATCAGCACAGGCACCATGTTTTCCTTCTGTCATCTGGTGCCATGCTGCACCTCGCTGACTGCTGTGCTGCACGGTGTGTGAGACTCAAAGCCAAGGATGCAGCAAGAACTGCTGAAGGATCAGCTCTTGGCAGTGGCTAGAAAATGTCCTGTACCCGAGCATGGATGAGCTTGTTTCTAAGTTCTGTTGCTGCTGCTGCTGCCCACCTGGTGGAGCAAAGCCCAAGTGTCTAAATTCCTTCTCAGCAATGTCTCGAGTTCTGCCATATATACATCCAGCTGTTCCTTTTGCCTCACAGATGGACAAACCACCTGAAGATAATGGATTGTTCCAGCTGTGTTTTCAGGGCTAGGGTAATCAAGACAGTTCTGTTCAAATGCATACATAGGCTAATGAGATGATAGGTAAGGTCCACTTTGCTAAGTTCACATCCAAAGGTCCTTGATGTCTGCACAGACCAGATTTGCCTGGAGACCTGTTTCAGACCCATCCGTGATGGGATTTATACTTCTGCCTTAGATCCATTTCCCTATTACAGCCTTTCTCCTTATCTCCCAATTTATTTTTTTTCTAGTTTGCTATTTGCTTTTACCCCCTGTCTTTGAAACTGAAAATGGTAGTTACAAATTAAAAATAATTATTTTATCGACATATTATCTCTACAGTGGCACTCACCAGAAGAGAATAATAAGGAGTCAGCACTGGTAATGTTAAACAATTTATAGGTTACCTAGTTCAGAGAGACACTAGAGCCCTTCTTTACACGGAAACATCCAGCACTGATCACTGTTATAGCCTGAGTATCTTCCTTGGGTGAACCATTAGTGTATTGTAGCATAGAAATCCCTATAGTGGCTATAAAACATATTTATATATCTATAAAACCAGGATGCCTTGGTCTACTGAAAGCGCTTAGATACTTTGATAAAGAACATCATATAGAAGCTGGATGTATGGTGAAAAGAAAGAAGACATGCTCACGTTCTGAGATGGGTGTTTATTTTCAGTTGTCTGGGAGGAAAGCCCATCAGTTCGATGGTTATCAGAACGTATGTGGAACATTTGTAAAATGCTGAGAGAATTCCATTATGTATAAGCTGCTTAAAAAAGTGGCTCACTTAAGGTTATTACATTGCTGCTTTGGGTTATTTTTGTTTAATTCAAACTCTACAGTGGGTGAGACTCAATTTCAGTTTAAACAATCACTTCAGTGCCTTATCTTTCTCATCATCTTCTGTACCTACAAAATTTTCAGTGTGGGATTCAGATAAATAAATACATGATTACACACACTCCCTCATCATTTTCTCCATGACATTCTGTTTTCTGTGAATAAAGAAAATGTCTTTCAGGGTGTTTTTCTCCTTCTCCTTTTAAGTGAATGTTTTCCAAAGGGCCTGTCTGTCCAGAAGAGATTAACTCTCTTGCCTTAGAATGAGGCCAAAGCATAACTTTTACTGTCAGAAGCTCGGTTTTGAATCCCCAGAAGTTTCAGTTCAGAAATCCATCTAAGAATACACTTCTAAAGAGGCTTCTCTAACCTGCTCTCTCTGAAGAAAGAATTAAAATATGTACCCATTGACCCAAGAAGGTGCTTCAAACAGCTCACCCCATTGATGAAATGAATAAGATAATACAGAATGTAGTTTTGCCCCACACTCTTCCCCATAAGAAAATGCATATTTGACAGCTTTGGAATTAGCTGTGTCTCAGTCTCAGTTCCCAGTGGAAAGGCTGCCTGATATTTCCAGACGTACTAAACGCAAACTCTGAGCATCCAAATACTGCAGCAACATCCTCTCTGGAAAAACCTTTCCACCAGAAGTTAGTTAGATCCTTTCACCTAAAAAGACCTAGAACCACCAAACCAATAGTAATCAAAGATGTCAACAATAGCATCAACAAAAAAAGCTTTCAGAATGAATATTCTTTTTAAAGTACTGAAAATGGTGCATTAAAAGACATGAAAAAAAGCCCAGTCTTCCCCTCAGGAGACCTTCATGGAGGAACCTACTTCTGGGAATATGTTTCTTTCATCATTCTATTTTCATATTAATTTTCTTAAGATTTCCTAAGCCTGTGTTAAAAGAAAGTGTCACTTTTTGTAGATCTCCTTAAAACAGCAGCTCTCCTATCAGTCCTGTGAACTCATCCTTCCCACTTAGGGCAAAACAGGTGCCTGGCAACTAAAATTCAGCCCAAGCCACCCAGACCCAGGTTCTTTGCAATGACGTGGCAAAAGCTTCCAGCTACCACAGTGTATATCTTTCCTTCATCCATGGTATGTCTTTCCACTTGAGGTTGGGAAATGGCTGGGGTCTGTGAAACAACACAAAATTGTTCTCTCAGGCGTGTTCTTCGTTCCCCAAATTAAAGGGGAAGTGAGAAAGTTTAATTGTGCTTCCCTCTGTGTCCCTCCTTGCAGAGCGGTGGATTGGGGTAAATTGTGAATGCACTTTAATTCTGCCTCTTAGAAGCTTATCACAAGTCTAGTAGCTCATTACGCCCTCTGTTTTTTCTCCTGAGATGCTATAGAAATACAACAGTGTAACTAACACTTCTCCTCATTTAGAACTGCAGGTGGTGGAGGTACGTGTGATTTCATTGTCTTTACTTGGTAATTACAGGTCTGTTCTTATTCCCACTGTCTCAGCAGGGTGCTTGTATGGTACATGTAGTTAAGTCCTTTCAGGTGCTTGCAAGGTGGATTAACATGGAATATCACTGCAGAAGGGTGGCTGCTCTGGTGTGCCAGTGACCGCTGTGTGTAGAAGCGATGCTGGCACTCAGGCCAGTCTAACTGCTTGTGTTGACACAACGGCACCTTAAAGCCGGGCTCAGCCAGAAGTCATCCCAGCTGGGTTTTGGGTGGTTCACCTTGGAGAACATGTCTCCACATCCATGAACACAGTTCCTCTGCAGAAGGAGGAAAATGCACCGAGCTGCAGCTTTTGCCGACCCCCCGGCACGCACACGCTGATTCACTGCACAAACTCTCATGCTGTATCTCTGTTTGTTTCCTCACCTAAAGAAGTCTGAGAATGTGAGATGTGATGAGCTATGGGGTAATGGCACGAGATTGACACAGCCTGTGATTTAATGCACGTGGCAGGTCCATTTAAAAATGTAAATATTATTATACTTTGATTTCAGCTTCTGATTCCTCCAGATGTTTGTGGCTGGTAAGTCAGGCTCCCTTCAGGTTCTGCCACCTTTCATCAATGCATATTATGTTTATCAGAGAGAAATCAACATGTAGTAGGAAGGCACATTGCATATACATCCAATGAATGTGCCTATATGTTAACTGTATGTTAATATGCCACATTCATGTTATACTTTGAAAAATACAGTAGCCGGAGCTATTCTGCTGACAGAGCAGATCCTTTCTGAACTTCTCTTTGAATTCCCTTTTTTCTCTTTGAATCTGGATATTTGCATGAAGGCTGGAAGCCCTATCTTTCTCCTGTGAAAGCACTGGTTATCTTTGCCTTCCTTTCATTGGAACAGGCTTGTGAGTTCAAGGACTGAATTCAGCAGAGTTTCTAAGTGTATGCTTAAAATGATAGGATTAAATCTTGGGCAAGGCAACGAAGTTTGGAGCATGTGTTTATCCTTAAGCATGGGGTTAGATGCTCTGCTGAGTCAGGGCTGCAGTATGAAGCAACACAAAGCCCTTCTTCCCCGGAGCCTTCCTACTCCACTGCCTGTTAGTACAATGAAGCCAAAGGTTGCCTGTGCAGCACACGGAAGAATGTCGGGCTGCAGAGGTGTAGGTGCCCTGATGTCTCCAAGGCACTGCCATAGGTGCACAAAGCTATTCCGAAGCATCTGGAAATGATGAGGACTTCACCTTCCATTCTTGTATGGAAGGAGAGAGAAAACCCAGAGCTGTAGAGGTTAAAATAGGACCCCCAAAAGGATATGTTTCCAACAGGATGCTCAGAGGAAAGGCTGACTGTATGGGGTGCCAGGGGGCTGTACATTAAATGTGACAGATGGTCAAAAGTCAGATTTCAAGGTGCAGATACCTTTGTTCATTGGGAGCACTTGAACTTTTAACCCCACCACATGCTTGGGACATCACTGATCCCATAGACCATTTAATGTTCAGGAACCATGTAAGAGAGAAATACAGTCATGGTTTTTACCTGCCATTCCCTAAATACCTAAAAAGCAAACAAACCCAAAGCTTGTACATGGAAAATTGTCACGTTAGCCACAGCGGGAGTAATTTTTTGTTGCTTTTCTTTAGTAATACATCCAAGTTCCTCAAAAATCTTTGGCATCAGTCTGTGTCAGCTCAGTAGCAGCTACAATGGGGACCTCAAAAGCTTACTGTTTCCACACAGTGGCTTGAAATCCAGTTACAATTGTTATCTTTCCATCTGAAAGATAATTAGCTACAAAGATACCTGGGTGACAACAGATCTCCAGGAGATCATGGACCACACAACTGAACATTCTTTTTCCTGCTGGATTTCTTGGCCCGTGTCAGGGCACATGCATGATGCTCACAAGAGCAGCAGTCAGCTGGAGCACCCCAGTGCTCACCAGTCCCTCGTCCCATTTAAAGTTATCTGAAGATGCATTCTGGTCCTCCACCTGCCCTCTGTTTGCAGCACAAGAGCAAAATGAAAAGATCCATTTTTCTCCAGAGGTATGTTGGAAATGCTACATATATAATAGAGATCACGCTTCATAGTCCTCTCTCCATCAATAAATAGGTCCAGTGTGCCTCAGCCCACCTCATAGTCTCCTCCTCCTGATTTTTCCTCTTTCTTTAATATTTTCTGTATTTTTTTGCTGTGTATTTGCTTATAAATATTACCATTTAAGAAGGGGACACTTGAGGGGTATTCACCTGAGGTCTGAAATGACCTATATTTTTAATAATATTTAATAATATTTTTAATATTTTTAAAATATTATGAGTATTGGAGAAGGATGCACAAGGCATCAGCAGAATGTTGCAGCATGGATTATAGATTGCCGCTCAGCAGTTGGTGGGTTGGCTATTTCTTTTTATTGCTGATACTGTATTTTCAGACAGTGCTGATCTTATGACAATTTTTTTGCCTACTTTTCTGCAATTAAGCATTTTAGCTGACAGTTTAAAAAGTTGGGGTTCCCCCCCCACCCCAGAAAACAAATACTCCATTGTACAGACATACATCTGCCTGGGCATGTATCCACACACATACACACACACACACGCAAACTCACACACGCAAACAGACATGCATGTATATCTTACAGCAGTTCCAACAAGGACAATTTCCTTCCACATTACTTTAAAGCTTTTCTTGTTTTGACTGAATACCCTAGAATTTTCCTTTCACAGGCAGCTCCTGGTTGTGAGGACACATTTTGCAATATTTTCATTTAGTTGAAAAGCTGAAATATCCAGTGGAAAGCTGCTTCAGTGAAAACTTTATGTGCATGCATGTGTGTGTGCCCCATTTTCAACCTCAGTGTGCATGTCCCAATTTCAGCTCCTGAACTCTGAATAAACTGGGCTCACCTCCAAGAGTTGCAGCTTTAAGAAATATAGGTAATTGCACCATTACCCTTTTTATTTGTTTATTTTTTTCCCTTCTGCCTGTGTTGTTAGTTCATCATACATGTGGTCTAATTAAAGTTTCCTGCAGGACATTTCATCCAGAATAAATAATGACATTGCTCAGAAGGGCTCTAGTTGCTTTTTTTTTCCCTTCCAACTGTGCTGAAGGGGAGGTTGCTGTCTAAAAAACTGTGCCTGGGCGGAAGAGACAGTTTTATAATTGCATTTCCAGTCGTCTTTGTATTCTTTTGTGTTATATGCTTGTACAAGGAGAAACTGGACAGGCCTGGTGGATAGCAGCCAGGCAGAATTGTCAGAGAGAGAGAGAGAGAGAGAACAGATTGAAAATGAAATAGGAAGAGGGGGGAGAGAAATAAAAAAAATATCAGGATAATCTCTCAGAACAATGACTTAAGAAAGTGAAACTGGAGGAGAAAAGAGCAATTTCTTTTTGTGTCAACTTCTGAAGTTTGAAAATTGTCTTTTGCTTTCTGTTTTTGGATTTCTTTTTCCCAATTGTGACAAAGAAAACTCAAAGTATGTGGGACATGTTTCAAAAATGGAACTGGGATGAAAAAGTGGTTTTCTGACTCGAGCACTGAGAAACCAGGGTGCTGAGGAAAGAGCTGTCAGGGGGGTGAATGTTGAGGAAGAGGCTGCTCAGGGAGGTGGTTGAGTCTCCATCCCTGAATGTATTTAAAAGACGGGTAGATGAGGTGCTCAGGGATATGGTTTAGTAGAGTACAGTTGGACTCGATGATCTCAGAGGTCTTGTCCAGCCTAGGGATTCTGTGATTCTGTGAGACTCAGGCATCTCAAGGTCATATTCCAACTCGGACTGAGACCAGTATCCCTTGGTTCTGGATTCTATACATTAATTAATCAGGAAATACATATTCCATATCGCTGTGAAGCAGGCAGAGACAGGATCAGCATACCCAATCTAGGGACAGTACCTTGACTTTCCTGCTGCTGAGTGTGAGAGGCTCATCTGATTTTCCTTGTTCTCCTCTTTTTTTAGACCCTTCTGGTTTCAATTTCCCAGGTTCACATACTCAAAAGCTGGTAGCAAGCAAGTTAGCTCTGCTTTGAGCTGGGGTGGGGCTAGGTGACCTCCAGAGATCCCATCCAACCTGACTTTTTCTGTGGTCCTGTTAAAGTCAATCACAAAAGCATCCATCTATGAGCGCCGGCTAGATGCACGCTTTGTTCCAGAAAGACCACAAGTCATGGTCATCCAGCCTTCACAACTGGTAAACAAAGAAAAGAAAGAATAAAAGGGAGGCAACCCCCCCCCTCTTTGAGCCTTGGGATGTGATTATTTGCACAGGAGCAGATTGAGAACAACTGAAATGAAAGGAGAAAAGTAAATGTGGGTCCGCGCGAAGCTGAATGGTGGGCACGTCTCTTCCACGCTTTCCTTGAAGGCACAGCGTGTAGATGTACTTTATTCATAATGACAATATGATGTGATTCATTGCAATTGCTTCTTCCCAGTAAATTATTCTAAGATGCGTTGTTGTGCCACATTGCAATGGCACAAATGAATGATGTTAAAATACTGAGCAGACAAAATGATAACACCTGTTACAGAGCCACTTATAAACCAGAGTGCACGGAGGCATTTGTAACTGTCTCTATCACACATTGTGAGTTACACATCTTAGGATGGTTTATGAAGGAGAAGGCAATTTCTGTTATTCTGTATTAAAACATTTCTCAGTGTTCCCTTAATTTACAGACATCCTCTCTCTGTTTACCTGACATCAGCTCCTGCTCTCTGGCAGATAGTGCAGGAGAGAATTCACAACTGGCTCAGCACTCAGATTCCTTACCCAGGTCAGGTCTGGGAGGAGCAGTGTAATGATTTCTCTGCACATGCATCAGTGTTTTTAACCCTGCCCCACAGTAGTACATAACACGGGCTCTCACCAACATAGCCTCAAAAGAATGATGCTGTTGTTGGCAGAATAACCCAAACTCATGTTGGCAGAATAACCCATGGCAGCCCATGGTTTTCCTTGAGAGATCCCCAGAGAGCCCGTGGCTTCCAGACGCACCGTACAGCCACAGCAGTGCTGTTGGGAGGCCCTCTTGTGCCACACCATTCTCAGAGCAGAGTGCTGTCACCATGGAGGAGCACTGGAAGGTTAATCCCTTACACTGCCCTGTGCACATCTACGTTCAAAGACAAAGCCAGGAGCTCAGTGAGATTTAGTTTTTTAGTATTTCATTTTTTGTAGGGTCGGGAGAAGGTGGAACAGCTTTTCTCTGATTTCTAGGGAAATTGTTCACCTGTCAGCTATCTCCTATGGAAATGGAGCCCTAGCTCAACCAGCTTTACTGGGGTTTCAGGGACAGTATCTAGCCTTGCAAGTGTGACACAAAGCTTATTTTCTCCTTTTCTTTTTCCTCTCCTTCTTGATCTTTTTACTTGGTGCAGTATGTTGGCTTTATTAAGATGCTACCTACAGGATTCTCTCCTAATGCTCACAAGTGCCTCTTCCATCCAGAGGCAGCTGGAGAAATTGCTCCTCTAAGCACCAGACACTTAATTAACAATGAGATGAACTCTTCAGTTTGCTTGCTTTCTTACTCATTCGTCCTCTTTCATGCTGTCTAGCACAATGAGAAAGCATGTAGCAAGGTCTTGACCAAACACTTTGAACTGCAATCATCTTGGGATACCCAAGGAAGCTAATTACCAGCTTTGTTTCTCTCTCCCTTACCCCTTCTTCCCTCTGATGACAAGGGGATGAAGTGGATACTCAGCATATCTTCCTGTAGACAGAAAGGCCCAGATTTCCCTCCCTTTTCCTGCTAAGGAGTCCCCTGTGAGATATACTCCATGCCCTCTGATGACAGCACCGACGTTTCTCCTCTTAACTAGTCGGGTCCCTCTGGGAAGCACAGGGGAACCAATTTGGCTCCCACCAAACTTTGAAGTTCAGGTTGTTGCAGGAGGGTTTGTCAGCACGGAGACAGGTGTCATGGCCCCCAAGTTAAAAACCTGCCTTTGCCATGGGGAAAAAAAGTAGCCAAGTTTTTAAAAGCCAAATATTGCTGTGCTCTGCCCCTGCACTGTCTGCTCACCACAGCTGTGAGCTGCAGCATCGAAATGGAGCCATGGCATGGGCGTGTAGGGCAGACCACTGCATTGCCCCAAGGACAAGAGAAATGGGTATACCATCCTGGAAGACCACCACTGCCTCTTTTATTGTGATAATTTCTGCTTTAAGACACAGGCATTACTGTTTCCCATTAAACCTGGCCCACTTTCCCAGTTACCAGCGGGCAGTAAGGGATTCCTCATTTTTATGAAGGTGAAGGGTAATTAATTGCATAACAAAGTGGGCATTAGTTGTGACAACTGCTGCCTAGAGAGATTCCCATCCTGTTCAGAGGCATCTGTCTCTGGTTTGATAGCTGTGGAGCAGGCAGCAGAGGCATAACTCAGACCTGGGGCTGGCTGACTGCTCTGGGGGAGGGCAATGAGCCTTTACCCTTACAGTCCCACCATGGCTCAGCAAGGACTGCTTCATACCAGCCCCTGAGAGGGGGTTTTGCCCCAGGAAGAAAACAGTGAGCAGCAATGCTGACAGAGGGATAGGGAAGACGGAAGAGGCAGGAACAAACAGGCTTTCAGTGAGAGTTGAGAAGGTCCAGTCTGACAAGCACCAGAGTTGTGAAGAACCATGAAACTTTCTTATGGATCTTTCTGCACCTCTTCACAAACACAACCATCATCAGCAACAGCTTCCTCCCACCCATGTGTGCACAGGATGCTGCCTGTGGATCAGGTTGCAAAAGCTTGAGTGGTCTGTTACTGACCAGGAAATCCTGGGACAGCTCCTCGAACAACACTTCTGGACCAGACTTATTTTGTCCTAGGTCCTGCATCCCACAGAAAGCTTTGACTGTTTCCAAAAATGTAGCAAGCCTGCTTTGTGATCTGAAGAGTGAGGTCTTGAAGAGACATTTCAGCTTCATTTAGACTCTTCGGACAAAACTGGATAAGAGGACAGGTCCAGCTCTGTAACCAGCAAGCCAAGACCCTGTTTGTGAACATATTCTGTCTTTTTTTTACCTGCAGATCACTGTACAGCAGTGAAAAGCCTAGTTAAACCAAGCCCTTGACATGTTTAAAGCTCTGTGCAAATATTAGCTAATCAATCCCCAAAAATCCCTTCTCTGTATGGAGCAAGTAAATGTTGCTGGGCCTGATTCAGTCGTACAGTGCAACACCGCCTCACCAGTCCCAAGTGGGAGCAGCTCAAACAGGAGAGAGCGCACATCTCTCTGGCTCAGAGGAGACAGGCTTTCCAGCATCCATTTCAGCACTTCAGTGCCTACAAAAAAAGCTGTTGGTGCAGTCTTGCTTTAGACTGATGTGCCTAAGACTATTTTGCCCCTAGCACTCTAATTTCCCTGCAATCCAGTATCCAATCTCTGCCTCCTCCAGCTGCGTTCAAGACCTGATCCTTTCCTTCCTTAACCTTGCCACAGCCACCACCTAACCTTAAAACTAGTTTCTCGGACACCAACTATGTCTCCCTTACTGCCTGGCTTTTGGACTGAGCCCTTGCCTGGCCCTTTGGACTGGCAACCTCTGGCTTTCCTTGGCTCCTGCCCAAGAAAGCTGATTCCTGTCTTAGTTTCCCTCACAGCACTCCTTGGGTCTGTAACTTGCTCCAGCCTGATCAAGCTCGTTTATGCACACCATTTCCCAATAGTGTCCTTTCGCATCTCAGCTAGGCTGTGAAGCTGAGGTATTAGGAGAGGGTCTTGGGACCCAAGTGGTCCCTTCCCTGGAGATGACTGATAGCAGTGGTGGAGCCCTGAGCTCAGAAGGGGACAAATGCACTTACAAATGCTCCCCTCCTCATACACTGATTTGAGACCTGTTTTCTGAGAAAGCTCACACTTTATTCACCTTTTTTTTTTATTTTTTACTATATGCACTGAATATTCCTATACCCTTATGTCAGCAGCCTGGATCTGCTCCTGTCTCCCTGCTCTGGGCAGGCCTGGTTTTGTTTTAGGACCCTGCTTTTGTCATCATCTTCTGTTTCTCCCTGTGGCAGTTACCCTCCAAGTGGCTGTAATCCCACAGCATTATCCCTGCTGGAAGAAACCTTATGCACTGTCGAGTGTGCATTTGCAACCTCTTCAGTCCTAGTAGGCTGGGCTGTCCATACAGTGAGAAGAGCTGAGGGAGATTTCATACCAATCTTACATAAACAGCACAGCCCTGGACTTACAGGATTTCTCAACAGCAGTGAGCTTTATACACAGATCTCTTTTGGATGCTACGTTACAAATGCTTTATTGATGCCAGCTGTATCAACAGCTGGGTTTCTCATCTACAGTGGCTTTGTATAGCCTGAAGTCTTTAGGTTTGTCTTCATGGACCAGAGATCATTAGCAGTGAGAATCCTTCAAATGTTGACTTGGCTAATTTGTCTGTCAGTGGGGCCTGTGTTGAAATTTAATAGGAAGCTGAGAATGTGGAAGTGAGTGTCTGTTGTTTTATCCCATAGGGATGGCCTTGGTGCTAGTTCTGCAAGAAGGAGTTTTTGCTTTCCAGAACTGAAGGTCACCAGGCCACCGAGGTTAGGATGAAGACAGGACTGTATCCCATCCTCTTCTGAGAGGCCATCTGTGCTGAAAGTTTAGAAAATCACTTCTTGGTTGGCTGCTCCCTTGTTATGTGTAGGCTGGGCTGTGGGAAATTATCAGGCTCTGAAGCAAACTTATAGTTTTCTAGTGTCTGAGCACCAGACACTCCCTTCTCTGCAGAAAATGAAGGTGGCCATGAGCACTGGCCAAGAAAAATTTGCATCAGTGGGTGTTGCAGCTTTGGTTCAGCATTTTATCTCATTTACTCAGCCTCCAGCAGAGCTAGTCAGATACTGCAAAAAGAACAGGAAAACAAATCTCCCCTCCAACATCTGCTCATATGCAGAAGTAAATACATTTTATGCTTCTCCATTGTTGAAACTCAGAGTGAAAGAACAGTGGTGCACTGGCTTGGCCATCTGTCTGGGGCTGGGATCTAGGGCACTTCCCAGTCCAGCCACAGCTTTCTTGCTTTGCCTCAAATTAAAAAATGTGTGTCTCTGTTTTTCAGCTGTAAAGTGGGGATACTCGTTCTCGGTCCTCCAGTGATGCCTCCTCCCAGCCAGCATTGGAGCTGCTTACTGCAGCCATCTGGGATCCTAAAGAAAAATGCTGCTAGATATGCCCAGCCATCCTAGCACGAAGAGAGGCACCCACAACAAAGGACACGTCCCTCTGTGTCTGTTGAGACCAGTTCTAAGACATGGCTCCATTGTTGGCAAAACCACTTCTCTGTGCAGCCCGTAGACCCACTGAAACAGAGCAATGAAGTTGTCCAGCAAAATCATAGTGACTCATTTTCTGTCCTGGCTACTCATACATTAAAACAACAGACTTACATCTTGGCATTCACTTTAAGGCTTCTTGAAACAAAATTAACTTTTTGGTCTTTCTTTCCTTACTCTTTGCTTCTCCTTATATTGTGTGTGTTTATTACCAAAAAAAGTGCATAAAATACAGAAAAGAATGGGAAAGGGTTTGCTGCCCTTTGAAGCCTCCATCTCCTCCTACAGAGTCTACATAAAAGCCTCTTGAGGAAGATAATAGAATAACAAGCCATGCTACTAAAGTGGGGAACAATCAGGAATCAAGTTAGATGGAAAGTGGAAAAAATAGTAATAATAAAAACAACAATGAAAATTATATTTCAACAGTAGTGGTACTGAACAGATCACAGTTTTTAAGCCAAAAGTGTGGTTTGCAGATGGTAATAAAAATAATTAACTTCAAGACTCTTCCTTATCCTTCCACCCTTTGCTCCCACCTACAGAATTTCACAGGATCCTTTGATACAAAAGCAAATTTTATGATGTTGGTTTTATTTTCCACAGTTTAATACAGCAGCTTTAAAGCACAGGCTGCAGACTTCATGAATGAGTGGTTAGTTTGGCTGAGGACAAGGCTCTACAGGGATCCTCCTTTCCTTCCATTCTCTTCACAAAGGCTTATTGGAAAAATCTATATTTTCAGCTCACACAAGACAGCACAGTAATTCCCAGGTCCCTGCCTCTTGTTCTTTGGTACTCGGCATAGGATGTTTTTGGTCTAGCTTTGCTCCTGACTTGGGGAAGAGAAGTGGGGTTTTTTACAAGAATTACTCATTTCAAACTGATCAGCCTTTTTAATCCTCCCCTTTGTGCCTGCCACAAGTCCCATCCACTGAGGCCAGACTGGGAAACACACTTCACATCCTCAGAGGGACAGGAGTTCTTTGCCTCAGCTGCTATCAGTGTCCCTCTCATGGGGTGTTAGGGCTCTTGCACCAAGCCAGGATCGGTCACGCCAGACCAGAAGGGTCAAGCCTCTCAAACACAGTGCTGGAGTGAGAGTTTGAGAGAAATGCTTTGAAGAAAGGCTTTCTTAAGTAGCATAGTCCCCTGCTTCTCTGCTGCTGGAGTGCATGTCTAAAGGAGGAAGGTCAAAGTCTAAATTTTTGGGTGAATCATTGTTAGGGCTTAAAATCTGTGCATCCAGGGGACTGGCAACTGCTGGCGTGGCTGGGTTGGATTATTGCTATGCTTTGGCCCAAGAACTCAGCCAATAATCTGTCTCTTTGAAACTGTTTCTATTGGAGGTTTTGGCAATGGAGCCAGATGTTTCTTTGACAAGTGATTTTATTTCTTTACAAAGCACGCTTGAAATCCTGGTTTGCAGAATGTGGTCAGCATGAAGCAGTTTCCTTGCTTACAGCTCCCAAAGCCACCTTCTCCAGAAAGTCCATTGCCCTAAAGAGCATCTTCACGTGTTATTTCATACCCCACATGGGATCCACTTGCTTTTTGGTTCTTTCCAACTTGCCCCACTGCCAAAGTTGTCGCCAAGTCTTTGCAAGCTCAGTCTCCCAAGAAATGACTCAGGTGGGCTTTGACTTGTACCAGCCCATAACTTATGTAGCATCTTCTACTATTTCAGATAGCTGGCTCCTCCTGATTGCTCATGACTATGCTAGAATTTTTATCAAGATCTCTGGTGACACACCTACTGTCATCCACCTTTGAACATAACATATAATGACTCAGCTAAGTGTTGCAACACAGAGCCAACACATTTATGTGAAAAAATAAATGACAAAAATAGGTTGGTTTTCTTTAAATATCTGATCTGCTCCAGTCATTATCCTTAATGCATCACTGCACTAGCAAACGCCAGCACTTACTGACTTGTGAACATGCTGTCTACGTCTCGCACGTAGTCTTTGGGGTCTGTGGGAATCTCATCTCTGCCTGGGAGGAAAATACCTTGTTATAAAGGCTGAGCTTTGAGTGGGACAGGGAGGGAAGGGAGAGGTGGGTGGAAGGGGGAGTTATCCACTTCCTTCCTCCTGACTTAATGCAGCAGAGCACGTCCAGGGAATGGGGCTTGAATTTCACAGCTCAATGGCAAACACTATAAATCTGGCAGTGTTTCTGCTTCTGATGCATTCAGATGGAGCCAGAAACACATGCTGCTGTTTGGGGCCACTGTTTGTTTTTTTTTAAATTCCTCTCCCTCAAGTACTCCCTAGACCCCCTTTTCCATAATTGAGGTTTTTTCTGCAGGACCCTCAACCCCATGCAACTGAGGCAATGTACCTAAGGGGATGGCAGAGCAGAGGGCTCATCCTCTTGGGTGCTTCAGTGGGTTAAATAGGATAAGATGTGGAGGGACAGGAGACTGGAGCTGCTATGTGACCCAGGCATGGGGCTATTTATCTATGCAGAGCTTTCAAGGCTCCCTTCCACTGTGAGAACTAAAAAAAGGAACAGTAAAATTTGAAAATGCATTTATTTTTTTACTCAGCTGAGCTCCCAATCAGTATAGGCCTGCCAGTTCCTCACTATGCAAAAATACCCAACTGGCTTGGCCTTGTTTTACACCATCACCAGTAGTTTGGTTATGGGCAGAGGAAAGCTGTGTCACCCCCAAAACAAATTTTTCTGGCATGACCCTTAAAGGCTTTAGCTTGGTATTATGCCTTTAAAACAGAGGGAGGATTAAAAAAAGTCTTTTTCCCTGGGGCTCCATCAGATGCTAATAAAATCTTTAATTAATTCAGATTCGGATGGGCTCACATTTCTCTCGCTAGCTCACAACTTCAATCAAGTTTTTTTTCTTTCTGTGACGCTGCTTTCATGCCACTTTTCACTGCGTTTCTGATTTATCTGGAATTGTGCTATACGGGCATATTGGCAGGAAAGGCTGGGATAAAAGAAGTCTAGGATGAGAGAAATCATTAGCACAGGATGTATTTTCTGGGTTGGTTTTGGTTTTTTTTTTTTTTTCTTTTTTGGAAGAAAACCCAAAAGGTCCTATTGCTGTTATGAATCCCCCAGGAACTCTTTAAATTACAGACAATTTGCTTGATTGGACTCTACTGGTCTTAAGCATGAGAGAGAGAGAGAAATCACTCTTAACAAATGTTAAATCAAATAAGATAGACAGAAATCTTGATAATGTGAAATGAGTTCTGTAAAATTAAGATATCTGCCGAATGCTCCCTCCATAATAAAGCAATAATCTCCCTGAAATGGGGCCTGTCTCATTATCAGTTTGATGACTGGTGTGAATGATCTTATCTAATACTGGTTAACTGAAAAGAAGTAAGTGATATATTTTCTTTTCTGGCCCCAGTAAGTAAGAAAGGCCTCTGTCTGCCTAGCTGTCGGTCCTTCCAGGGTCAGTCTCCCCATTCACTTGCCATCTTTTGGACAAAAGATTTACTTCATGTGGTACAGAAATTGCTTCAGGATTGTCAGAGAGAAGCATTTCAGACACCTTCCTCCAAAGGCAGCCAAAGGAGTTTTCCTTGGAGCTTCCTTCAGAGCTGCTAGTGGAGAGATGGAGACAGAAAGGAGATGTGTCCCAGCCCTAGGAGAGACTGCACAACTGAAGATCTGCTCCCCAGGACTCCCAGCCCCAGCTCTGCTTGCCATGGGCTGCCTGCCTGCTGGTGAGCAGAGCAGGCTGCTGGCCAGGACGGACTCCACACGTGAGGTGAAGGAGGGCACTTAGGAAGGGCTGATTTAATTTACAGACCTTCATTTCCCTTCCTACCTCAGCTCCTTGCTGGAATGATCTTAGAGGATAAACCTGACCTGAAGTCTCTTCTACTCTGTGTTCTTAAATGGTTGATCAATAAACCCAGGAAGGAAGAAAAAAACCACGTGCTCCAATTTCCTTAAAATATACATGTGTACAGCAGCCAGGGATTGAATTCAGTGCTCAGAAGACAGAGGAACATTCATAACCACTTCCCTCCCATGGCGCTTGCCCGTGCCCCCTGCTCCTGAGCTGTCCCTGCAGGAACGTGTCTGTGACGCCGCACTTCCATGAGGAATTGTAGTCTTTCTCTCTCTCCTTTTTTCCCTCCAGGCTCTTAGCACAACTTCTGTATGGAAAAGAGGCATTTAATTGAAAGAGAATTGCCATTCTCCCTTGGCTGCTTTAGGGATCGTGCCTCTGAACGTACCTTCACCTACTTGCTGGGAATTACCACAAGGTGATCCACCCCGCGTGTGCCTTGCAATCTCACTGCAGATCACAGAGCACTGCCTACTGCATAAACAAAGTGCCATGGCCTAGGGCAATATTATAATTGAATAGATATAGCAGATTATTATCTGTTTGATGTGCAGCACGGAGCTGCAGCACTCCCTATCATATTCCAGCAGACCGAAGCCAGGGACTCTTTCTAAAGCATCCGCACAACCAGGGAATGTAAGCAAAAGGCTCTTGAAATAGTAATAATAACACAACATATCTCTAGGGCTGACAAGTGTGTTGAGTACTGCAGTTTCGCCCGTAATCTGTCATAAAGTTAGACAGTTCTATCAATGGGGAAATAAACAGTCGGGATAATAAAAGGTGAGTGCTGAATAGCAACCCTTCAGCTCCCTCCAGGCTTTATTAGGATAATTGATTTTGGAACATTAATAAGGATATTGATTAGCTTTAAGGAATTGAAACTCAGGGTGAGGGAGGGAGCAGGGGAGGAGTGAGCTGTTGCTCTTGGCTACAGACTCATGGTGGGAGCAGGAGCCCCGGTAAGAAGAGTCGATCAACTGTGCTAGGGGATTAGCTTTTATCTTCAACATGAATTAGGAAAGTGGCTCCTGCAAGTGTGCCATCCTCATGATGAGGACCTGAGAAATTACGGAGTGCTTCAAAGGCCACAAGGCTTGTCTTATCATTTGTGACCTCATGGGTAGTTTCCATTTCGTGACTCAGCATTTCAAAGGAGGCAGAGCCATGGTTCAACCACAGCTGGTTTAGCAGGGGAAAAGTCAAGCAGGAGGTCTGTGTGGAGAAGGCTTCCATGCAGCAAGGAACTGATTAGATCAGGAGTGTAATCAGCTCCCTGAACTTGCAAAGTGAGGTTTCACTGATGGGTGAATTTCCAGGCTAAAAGACAACTCTCATAAATATGGAATTTCACTTTCTTTCTTTTCAAGATCAAGTGGTTCACATGATTGGGGTTTTTTTGCCTTCAAATTTTGAAGTACTGACTTGCAGACACTTTTTAGAAGAAGACAATTGTTTCCATCCATGGAGGAACAAAGTCGTGGGCGTCATGTCACGTTCACTCTTCCGGTAAAATAATAGCCTTGAGTAATGCTACTGCATGCAGCAAAATGAGAGTGAGCTTGCATTTTAGATACTGCTGTGACTTAACAGAAGTGTCAGGTGGTTTCTCAGGGCCTTGTTTTGATTGATTTAAAGATGAACCTGAATCTGAACGTGGCTGCTGGTCAGGTTTTCCATATCATAACTTGAACTTGGAAGTTGTTACACTCAGTGCTCTGTATAAACACAGGTACATGTTTAAAGGAGTTTCATATAACTGGAAGGGATGTGGAAATAAATAAATTTAGAGGTAGACACTCCAAGGACCATCTTTGTCTCTCAAAATCATCTAAATCCTTGTGCACACCAGAATTTGAATGCTTTCTTTGATGAGTCTCCAGCGATTCCAAGACATTAATTTTTGAGTGTGAAGCTTTCAGTAGTTTCTTATTGATGCACAGTTAGTTTATATGGTCCTACTGGAGCACCCAATGATCCTAACAGAAACACTACCGCCTCAAAAAAGACCTATTAAATCCAGGTACATCTTGACCCAAGAGCTTACTGTGAAATCCCTTCATGAAATGCAAAGACAGCAAATGGCTGCAGCCAAATCTGCCTGTTTCAGAATAAGATTTTGTATTTCAACCTTTTAGCCAAACATCACTTGGCCACCCAAGGTAGTCAACCAAATTCTTGCTGTACAGGAAGAATAGAGCAAAGAGGTCTCTTAATGGGAGTTATGCTCCAACTCCAATCTTTCTGGAGAGTCATCCCAGGATTTTCAGCATTTCTTCCTAGTATTCCACCTTCAAATGCCCAGCACGGCTGTAGGAGACCCTTGTGCTCTCTGACCATTCACAAGAAGTGAGATCTGAGCATTTTACCTGCTCCATCATTCATTCCCTTTGTGCTTCAGAAAGGAGGGAGATGCTTTTATCACGTTGCTGCACGCAGACACGGAGAGCATCGCCAGGGCAGGAGGGGCTCATGACACACGGCTTGAGTGCTTTGCCTCGGCTCCTGAACGGCAGTCACGTCCTTGCACAAAGAGTAGCTGATGTCCATGGTTTTTTCCTTGCCTCAGCTTGTCTTACATCTTGGCCCCCAAAAGTAGATAGCAAGTGGAATATTTTGAAGAATGAGGCAATGGATAAAGATTATAATAGACAGGTAATTATAATAAAGAAAGAATTATTAGATAACTGGCTAGATAACCGGATGGATAGATGTGGATAGAGATCTGATAGGGTTTTTTCACTTTTGCAAAAGCCCTAAAATAAAGGAACTCTTGCACATACATAAATCATCTAGCTCCGGGATAGTAGCGAAGACAAGTTCCCATAGCAACAAGATCTATGCTGTAAAGCTGTGCTGCCCTTTGTTATGTATCTTTGTGATATTTCTCTCAGACATGTCATTGGCAATTACCCACAGAAGGAGAGCTCAAATTGTTCAGGAGCCCAGCAGATCCACCTTACATTATTTTCTGTAATTAATGAGATTATTGAATTTCCACGCTAATAAAGCGTGGCAAGGAGTCTGAAAACAACTCCTCTCTGAGCCAATTTAGGGTGATTCCTCAGCGCTGCACCCCCCCACACACCCTTCTGCACGCACACACCTCTGCACAGACCTTGGTGCAGAAGGAAAAAAATAGTGTGTGCCTTCTGTAAAGCTCTCCTGCTCTGCTATGAGTCAGCTTGCCAGAGCAGCATTGACGTTTCTGTGTTGCCAGGAGGTGAAACCCTGTGTAAATGTTCCTAAAAGCAGTCTTCAAGCTATTCATCTTTGATAACATTGTTTCTTTATGAATGCTTGAGCTTCACTTAGCTGCCTATGCATCACTTTTTGACAGGTCTCCATCTATTCTTCTGCTGCCTGCACGCAGAAAGCTCCCTTTTATATAAAGAAGAGGCACTTGCTTGAGTCAAACCCCTCCGAAGCTTTTTTCCAATGAAGTTTCCTTTCCAGGCGGGCTCTATCCTACCCCCTGTGCCCGCAGGCTATACCCGCTTGCAGTGGGGCAGGAAGGGAGCAGGACATGATGGCACTAGAGGCTTGTGCTGCCCTGGAAAAGCCAGCTCAGGTTCTTCACAAATCAGGATGTCATCTGTGCACTGAGCTGCAATGATTTTGTACGTGCTGTTTGGCTCCTGAGGGACACAGAAAGACGGGGCTTTCCCCTCCTCTGTCCCCTTCCCTCAGCCTTTCTCTGTTCCTATTTTTTTATCTTTAATTATACTTTAAGATCGGAGGATAAAGAAATACATGGCAAAAGGCAATTTTAGAGTAAGTACTCAGGAGGGGGCGCAAAAAAAACCCCACCACGGTGGAGTCTGGTTCTTCTGTTACTGAATCCATGGAGAAGGATAACCTTTGCCTTGTTGTGCCTCCTACAGAAAGAGGGGTCAGCATCCCCATGAGGCCATTGTACTAATCCTGCATCCACTTGTAAACACTTTAAGATCTTCTAATGCTACATTGATAGATAGTGAGATGAAACACAGCGGACTTGTGCTAGCATATTGGAGAGTATTGAAGAGTCATTACCTCATTTTGCAGCTGGGTTTTTTTCTGCAGTAATGCCGTTGTGGGTCTTTTAGAGATGCTTCCTGCTATTCATCTCCTTCAAAGGTTTCTAACTTGCATCTGCCTCCTTGGCTCCTGGAAGCATTTTGAAATTCTCCCACCACGTGTGCTTTCTGGAGGCAGAATGTTACAAAGATCACTGACAAGTCCTTTCCCTGCCTGTTCCCTTCCTTGCAATAACAATAATTTATTGGGAAGGTGTTTGCCAGGCCCTAGATATCATGTGGGAGATGCAGGGAGACGAGGCCCCAAGGACTTGACATTCTCCTTAGACAGCAGCAGTTCAGGCAGAAAGTGCAATGGACGGCTGGGGGATGATCTGTCTTTGAGCACAGCAACTTATCTTTCTGCAGCGAGGTGGTGGTGGCAGTTCCCCACTGCTCTCCCTCCAGATGAGTTACCGTGTTGGGCTTTCAGGGAACAGTTTCACAAAGAAATATTTTGCCTGTTTAGCAGTGGAGTGCTCCCATCTTCTAAATGTGCTCGATGCCATCCCGTAGACCACTGTGGGGCTGAGCATCACAGCCAGCTCGTCTTGATCCTGCTCCTAATTTGAGCACTGGCCTTTTGAGTAACCATTTTTCTCCTCCTGCCTAGCAGCTTGCCTTGTAGAGAAAACCATTATATCTTTCCTTTTTTTTTTAAAGTGCTCTGCTTTCTAACAGAGGAAATCCCCGAAATGGCATTTACCTTTTATTTCACTAGCCTAATTTCTCTCTTGCTCCTGTTGAAATTCTTTTCTATTCCTTTCCCTCTACCTACCCACCTATCTACCTACCGAGGCTGTCTAATCTCTCCATGGTAATTCTCTCCATGTTTCCAAGACAAAAGCGGTTATGTTTCGTGTTCAAATGTGTCCTCCATTCAAACCCAATCACAAGCCTGTCGTTACTTCTCACAGGTTTTCCAGCTACCTGCGCTCCTGATAATGATCAGATAAATATCTATGCAGAACATTTCACCACCCCTCTTGCTGCAGTTTGCCAACTAATTGAAGAGCAACCTTGTTTCCACATGAATATATATTGAAAAACTGAGCTAGTAACCTAGCCAGAAGCAAACTGCTGTATCTATAGTTTGGCTAAGCCTGCTTTTCTTGAATTATTGGCAAGTGTCAGGATCAGAAGAACCAATGCCACTTTCTTTAAAGCTGAGCAAAAATGGCAAATTCTGCTGCTTAAGAGCTGCATAATGTTGACATTCTGCTGATATGATAGAATATCCTGGGAAATTGCATAGAACATCTTAGAAATACAGCACAACTTGCAAATACCCATTCACAGGGAACACTGTCACAATGAATTGGCAAGTTACATCCTTAAATTCACTGCAAGTGGATCTTTTTAAAGGTTCTTTAAAATTTCTAAGATGAATTGTTGTTTTCATGCTTACATGCCTTTGTCAAACATGAGTCCAAAGAACCCTGCAATGCTGCTTGCAGACCTTAGGGCAATGCTGCCCTGGATGAAGAAAACATTTTCCTGACCATCTCACTGCAATTCTACTCTTAATACACATGTGTTAGGAGGAAATTGTTCACAGCAAGAAGTGTTTAGAGTTTGACTACAGATTTAAGGCAGGTTAAGTATCAGTCACATCCCAAAGAGGAAAATGGGAGCACTAGTTTCTCCAGCCCACAATGAAATCTACTTCATAACCCCCCCTAGGGCACCAGCTCTGTGGGAGAGAGGGGTGTAGGTCAGCAGTAAGGATCATCTAAATTCCATTCCCTCAGAAATAGTTTCTGTATTCATCATGTTCTTCCCAGTTGAGGCCTGGGAGGAAAGCGTGATCTGCCAGGCTTGGAGATGACAACAGCCTTCCTGGCTCTGACTCAGCTTTGCTGCTGTCCTTTCCCCCTGTGCCAGTGGGAGAATAGACACTGCTACAGCTCACTGTTGCCCACACATGCACGTTAAGCCTAACCGGACTAGTGTTAACGTTGGGAACACAGATACGATGACAAGGAGACTGTTCACAGCAACTTCCACCATGTGCAAACTCTGAATTTCTGAGGCTGTGGCTGAAACCAGACCACAAGGCTCATACAGACAATCATAGCTTCCTGCTGCCCATCCTCCAAAAGCTTTGTAGGTACACCAGCACTGTGCCCAGACTGCCCAAACTGCTGCTCCTCAGTACTGAAGTCTGTAGAATGCAGCAAAGTTTCTTCATTAGCTTTCCATTACACCCCAACTTTTAAATAATGTGCAATGAAACAAGAAATCCCTGAAAGGCTCATTGTCAGAGCTGACTGTATATGATAGGAAAAATCATCCTAGCCAGGAATTGCTTTTTATCTCATTACCCTGGGAAAAAAATACTATTGGCCATTGCTGGGACAGGATACAGGGTTAGGTAGACCTCTGGTCTGAACAGGGCAACTGACATTATGTTAAACAGAACATCCATCAAAATGGAAAAAAGCCCTTTAATGTGAGACTAGTGTGCTCTTGAGACCAACCTGGAAAGGAGCTCAGACCTAACAGCTGCCTCCTCCTGCCTTGCTCCACACAGAGACTATTGCTGGATGAACGATGGAAATTATGCTTTGCCTAGCATTGTCTTTTTTAGCTTTGCTTCCAGCCTGGCTTAAAACCAAGCATGGAAAACTACATCATTCTTTGCAAAAGAAAACATACCCCAGGGATTCATTTAGAATTATTTTAAACTTTCTAGATCAGGAGTGTTTGTTTTGATAATCATTGCTATTTTATGGACACACTATTAGGTCATTTAAATTAGAAAAATTGATCAAAATGAAAATTAACTTAGAGAAGAAAAATAAAAATGTGTTATTCCCAGTGGTATTTTTTTCAATGTTAGAATTCATCCCCTCTCCTTTTCTTTCCCCCAAACCAACACTTGGGCAAAAATGTGCATAATTTGGCCTTGACAAAGCTGCATTCACAGATTTTAAGTGCTTTTCTCAAAGTTCCTCCAAACTGTTCCACCTCTGGCCTTTACTGTTTTACCCCCTCCCTTGGCTCCTGTAAACTATTACTTCAAAAAGAAAACACATACAGATGACAATTTTCTATGAATCTTTCTGTTCAGACCCTCTATTCACCTTTCCCTTTGTACATAAAAACACCAATAACATAGAATCTCCCACTGGAATCCTGTAGAGATTTGTTCCTTTTTTGACCTAATACAGAGGTTTTAGCCCTACTGTGTTTCACTTACTGTTTACCTTTGTTCTCTTTTCTCTCTTCTCACCAGGCTGGTCAGAAAAAATCCTGAATATTCATCCAAATTATAAACATTTTGGGCGTATTTTGCCAATCATCTGTTAGTGTGTTTAGGCTGTTGTGCAAGGAGAAAGAAGCAAGAGCCTGTGAAAGAAAGAAAGAAAGAAGTATTAGGCTGATAAGTGATAATGTTCCCTCCAGGTACTGCAAGTGTAGAGATATTCTTACACATGATGCTTCCTGCTTCTTGTTAATAAACTTAGTTTCCCGCTGAGCCTCACTGAATGTCTCTAATAGAGCCTCCTCTCGGTGAGGAACCTAATGGTGCAGTTTTCATGGGTAATCGGTCAGGCCGAGGCCACAGACTCTGAAGACAGGTGGGTTCCTGGCTGCACAAGTGGGTTTTTAAGCAGGAAGGAGGCAGAAGCTGTGCCAATGTGCTGACAGGGATAGATGTGGCTGGGAAGCAGGTCCTGCTGCCTAGTGTGTGTTTGCTTCAGCAGAGAGGCACAGTAGACAGACAGGGATGGGCTGGGTAAATCATCCTGCCATCAGGAGTCAGCATTTGTGAAAAAGTGAGAAACTGAATGTAACAACCCCAATCCTTCCTCTTGTTGCTGCTCTCAGGTGTCCTCTTCCTAATGTGTCAGTCCATCACCCCCTTGGCCAGGGCTGGGCTCGCAGGAAAGAGACCTATATGCCATAAACCTGCCATGTGACAGTGTTGAGCTGGCTTGTAAATATTTCTGGAAAAGTTTTTTCTGTATGTGACACCTGTACACCCACAACCCTGCAAACCATAACAAGCATGTTGACTGTTTGAAAGCCAAGGAACACTAACATTTCTGGATTTTTACTGCTTGACACAAGCAGGGAGAAAACTTTCACAGGCAAGTGGAGCAGGCAAAGAGTTTCTTTAATCTCTGGTTTGGATAGTTTTGCCATATAGTCAAGATGCATTTCAAACATTGCTACAGCAATCTGCCATGCTTTTGTATTAATGAAAAAATTCAAGGTGTGGCATTGTTCATCATCACTGCCATTACTATCCCAGTCTTCTCTTCAAGATGACATGGGAATAATGCAAAACTTTCAAAACTTTCAGGGTTGGGTTTTTTTTGCATCCCACGACACAGTAGGGTGAGAATCTCTGTTCTTGGATGTGCATTAGAAAATATTCATTGAATTGCAAATGTTTTCCAACAAGGAACCAAAAAATTGCTTGTTCCGTCATTTTTTCTACTTAGAATGCATCTTTTGCAGCTGGCTATCTATGGACTATTGTTTCTGCACTCTGATGGCCTGGTTAAATAAAGGTGTATTGGCAGAGCAGCTAACTCATACTGCACTATAGCACACCTGAAGATGATTGTGAAATGAATGTATGAATTGGGCTAAAATACATGAAGCTTTAGGGAGATTTGCACATAACATCCAGATATTTGCAAATAGCAAATAATCTGATCCTGAGAATTGAAATAAGCCAAACTCAGCCCTTTCCTTTTCAAACAGAAACATGCATCATTGTACAGGAGCAGGAGTCTGTTTATATGATGATGGATTTTTTTCCCCCTAACCTGACTGGCTATAATCGTTTGCATCCCACAGGCTCTTTTTTTCCTCTCCTCTCCTGATCCAGCATGGGTCAGAGAAGCTTTCTAAAATGTAAAATGCTTTTTAGCTGTAATTCTTTCCTTACAATTTCATATTTTAGAGATTAAGCCAGCATGTCCAATATGATTTCATCCTGAAGTCTGATTGCCACATTTCTATTCCCAGCATGTTGAGAGACAGGCCTCATGGTAACTGTGAGCTTTTTATTCTGGACACCTAGTCTTTGATCTTCATAGCACAAAGCACGGAGTGCTGCTCAGATAAGTTCATGGAAAAACTGCTGAGCAGGACAGGGAGTGTAGGGAAACATGAGCTGTGCCGCTGACAGCTCTGCTATCTGGCCACCAGCTTCCCCCTGCTTGGCGTCTACCAGGAGAGGGGGATGGCTCTGCTAGGAGCTATGCACATGGGGCACTTAATGCCCTGAAATGCTGATTTTTAAAAAATGTGAATCTTGTGAAGGACCACAAAAGAAAACGATTGAAGTCCTTCAGGGCACATGCAATGCTCCAGCAGTTTCCCTTCATGCAAGTCTTCTTACACAACTTTTTCCAGGATGAGTCTGACCTTGAGAAAGAAACTTTATGCTAGATAAACAATGCTGTTGCTTGGAAGATGACAGAGAGGTTTATTACACTTGCATGAGGTTGAATCTAAGTATACAAAACACTTCAATTTACATCCCTTGCTCTGCTTAACCACAGCTGAGTACCCTTCAGTGGTGAGGCTGGTATCCTTTCACATATTTGGTATCATCTTCATCTCTCTCCCTCTTCCCTTTGTGCTATGTCTTTGTCAATACCCAGTCCTAGGAGCAGACACAACTGTAAACACATTTATTACACCCTTGAATCCCACACTTTCCCTCCTCATATCTCCTTTTACTGCATGGCACCTGTGTTTTGTTTTCATTTCCTCAGAACAAGCAATAAAGCCTTAATTTCATTCAAGGAACAAGAAGAGGAGCTTATGCCACCAAGCTTCAAGTTTTCTGGCAAAAGCCACAGAGGGAATGCAGGCAGCTTGGGTGGGTGTGATACCATCATCCCACACCAGCATGGGAAGATCCAGGAGAATTTTTATCTGCTGATAGATACGGTGTGTTTTCCACCATCAGAAAGGTTGTGGTCAGTTTTGGATGGCTTTTATGACATGATCTCCTAGTTGTGGGGTGTTGAGCTGCAGTTTGCATACCCTGGGTTAGGGAAGGAGAGTCCAAAGACCTCTGCTGGAAAAGCAGATCCCCAAAGTAGAAATACCTGAAAATCACTGTCTATCAATCACACATTGTAGGCTTGGCACAGGAAGGATATCCTCTGGTCACACAAGTCCCTCTAGTAAAGTATTTGAATCTCTAAGAAAGAACTACTCATTAACAACCTGAGGCAATGTAACTGGTCTGAAAAAATGCTAATCTTCTATGTGGGCTTCTCTTTTCAGTTGTAGTTCTGTCTTGCCTAGCAAACAGAAGAGCAGCACTTCAGAGAAAGATGGCATTCTTTCTTTGAAGAGAAAGTCTTGGAGATTTTGAGGTACTAAAGAAAGGCCCAGCAAGAAAAAATAGCCGTAACCTAAATTCCAGGCAGCTAACTGGGAGTAGGGCAGTAATAGCTGTCATTCACCTTTACAGACAAGGGAAGGGGTAGGCTGATGCCGTCACTGTTGCCATATCAAGATCAGAGGCATCCTCAGCCTAGGACAAGTGTGAAGACAGGGTATCTGGGTGTAACTGGATAACAACCTTGGCACACTGGCATGCAGAATGGCTGTCTGCATGGCTACTTCTAGCCATAATTCTCTTAGCCAAGAAAAAACAAGTATTAGCCAAAAAATTAGTATCTCTGAAATACTGGGGGGTTTAATTGTGATGACAAAAATCTCATTTCCAGTCTGAGGCCAGCTTCAAGAACAAAATCTAACAGCCTTTTCCTCTAGAGAAGATCTCTCATAGTTAATCTCCTACTGCTATTTCCAAAAGCAAAGGAAAGGAGCTTTCTCTAAGGAACTGGTCCCTGCTGAAGCTGGAGCTCACCACACTTGCTATAGGAGCATCCCAACCTGGTACAGCAAGTACCATATGCCATGCAGTCTTTCCCCAAAACTCTCACAGTCCGTTTTCTTAGGGAAGGTTTCCACAGAGATGGAAAAGCTGCAACAAAAAAGTACCTTTGTTCACTTTGCAAGGAAACAGATTGGTATGAGGACAAAACACAACACCAGCCAATACATGGTGTTTCAGATGGTGTCAAAGGCTTTACCTCCTCTGCTGTAACAGCTCACTCCCCAAGGGCTGTGTTGGGCTCAGGAAAGTGTTGTCCATGGTGTATGCATCCTTCAGGCTGCTCCTGAGGACTCAAGGCTGTTTGGCCTATTGGAGATGCTCCCTGATTTGCTCACAGGCTTCAATGCCCCCTTGAAGGCACATCAGAGTTCTCATCTCCATGTTCTTACCCACTCCTAGTACCACACAAGACCACATGTCTCCTGAAAATTGGAATTACTCTGAAGATTTATTTGGCTTAAGTTTATTTGCAGAAATATGATTAAGGTATATATGCATCCCATAGAGAAGGACCTTGAGATGCAGAAAGAGTGAGCATGATTACCCCCCAAGGGTGACCATGGTGACTCCAAGTGAGGAGAGCTGCCACCCTGTTCAAAGTTACTTCCCAGATTCCAACTACGACCCAAATTTCAAAGCAATGAGTGGCTGAGGACCTGTGCTAGAATTGCAAAAACGCAGGAAATTTTTCTACCACCCTGCTTCAAAGTCACACCTTCATCTGCTTTGACTTGGCCAACAGTTCACCTAACCTATTTTGTCTTAAAAACTTCCCCTGTGCCTTTTAAATGGCGGCATTTACGCTGGACTTCTGAGCTCCAAACATACAAACACAGGCCACTTCATTAACTGCATGTCCTCACAGCATCTCTGGTACTAACATGATGGCATCAGGGTATGTTTCAGTATTTTTAAAGGCTGCAGGCTATCACCTAGGGCAAGTGACACTGATTGCCAGCAATATACTCCACCACACTCAAGCAGCTTTTCAGTAGCTTTTCCAGTTTCCTAGCAACGAGGCCAGCAAGAAGACCTAAAAGTCTTTCTTAACAAGCTATGTTTGTCCAGAATATGCACTTATCACTGCATTGCAAACAGCGAATGATCTCCCAGGCCAGCTGATTATTAATAGAGGGAAATGCAGTGGAGAAGCGCATCTCAGGAGGGACAATCACTGCAAATTTGTTAGGCAATCAAATATTTGTCAGTCTGGGGGGATGTGGATAAGAGAGGTACACAGATCCCCTCAGTTGAAAGCTTTGCGTTTCTCTGTTCCATTGGGCTTTCCTAACATGTCTCAGGGTTGTTTCTGTGGGGTGTTCCTGAGCCACTGTTTGGTTATAGGAGAGAATCTGTGTCCTTTGCACGCCGCCCCCCAAGGCCAGTTTGCTGAGTCCCACTGAGTTTGAGGTGTAACACAAGAGAGCAGTGAGTGAGGAACTTGTGCATTATTAAACACAAACATGTAAGAGCAAGGAAACAGCCTCAGGATTTAAAGAGCATGTGAGCGTTAACTCCTTTATTTTTTTATTTATTCTTTCAGAGCTGACTTACACAGCTAATTAGATGCTTTTCCTCCTCCTCTTATTTTTTTTTTTCCAGAAGTCTAACTGCCTTATCCATTTTCCCTGGCAAATGGATGTGTTGAAAGACAGCTCTCCTCCACACAGATAGATTTTTTTTTTCCCCCACTACATTCACCTAACCATGATATGCTCTGGATGATATATGTAGCTCTGCCCCCCCAAGCAATCATTTCCTTTTATGGCCCCAAAGGGACAAAACCAGGTGACACGTTGAGAAAGTTAAATGCTGAAAGTTTCCAAGAAATGCTGGAGAAGTTGTGCCAACAATCAGAGATGTGTCAAAGTAGAAAACAGAAGGGAAGAGAGTGGCACATGACCATCTGCTGGTATTGGAAAAGAATAAACACTGAGGAGAGATAATAGGAACTTCTTCTGATGCTGTGAGAGGGCACTAGTGGCAGCAGTATGTGGAAATAAACAGAGGAGCCTGCTACCTGAAGAGTGGGGAGTGCTTCTGACCAGCCACCCAAATCCTAAGCTCCCTAGTCACCGCTCCCCCAGGCAGGACTGCTGAAGTGTGCAGCACTGCAAGTCAGAAAAGATTAAAGCCATGGGGATTATGTATATAAGAATATATAATGTTTGGACAGCAGACGAAGACGTATTAGAGAGAGTTGGCTGGTACTGCTTTTGCAGTGCTTAGCACTGGAATAACTCCTTTCACTTTAAGGCACTTATTCCCATTGATTTATGTGGGAATGAAGGGAGTCTAACTTACAAAGCTCAGCAAGATCTTTTAGACCGTATCATTCTGCTTGGAAAAGTGGTAGAATCCCATGTATCTATAGGAATATACATGTGTGCCTGTCAATGTATATTTCATTTTGCCATTTGAGGACATACGTATCATGCTTCTTGGGTACCCTCTTAGAAAGGAATAGCATTTTGGGGTGTTCTCTATTGATGGAAAGAATGTGTCAGTGGCAAGACTAGGTACCGACTACTAACTTTAGATCAATCAAGTAAAGCAAGGCAAAGTCCTTCTGTGGTTACACACTTTTTGTTTCCTGAAGACCTTACCCAGCTGGCTAGTGGTTGTGAAAATAGCCAGCAGACAATAGCAGGAGTATTCTGCAAAGTGAGGGTGATACAATGCAGAGCCCTTTGTTATTGACTGAGGCAAGCAGAAGGCATTTCCCCAGTTTTCTGTCCTTTCCACTAGGTCTCTGTAATTCTAAGTGGTGACTATGCTCTCCAGGTGCTCATTTCTTTCCCTTGACTATAAAGGCAGCCAGGCTGGGGAGGCATTTCTAGGCTGCTTGCACATGATTTGAAAAGCTAAAACAGGAGGAAGAAACACGCTTAATAAGATTTGATCAGAATAAGAAGGGAAGAGTAAGCCAAAATCTCCCTCACCTCAGATGTGATTTTATTTTTCCTTGAAATAAAAGAACAGGATGTTCTGAGGAAGTTTACATCCCAAAGCTTAAGTCTGGACAGTCCTTGAACAGCAAGTGATGGCAGAGTCAAGATCCAACGGCAGCTGCGTTTTGAGCTTGTCTCAGTACTTCGGGAACATCTGCATGCTTTATCAACATCCATACCCAGTAAAAAGATGAAGCAGTATTTCTGCAGCTGCTGTAGAGTGATGCAACTAGCATAGATTTAATTTTATTTCAAGTTTTGGCTACCTCTTATACAGGGCAATGGGGGATGTTACTGATGGCTAACATGCAAAAGATGCTCAGGGATTGTGGACTGATGAAAATGGAGTTTTTCATGTCACACAAGTTCAGAAACAGTAAAGAGACTGAGAAAAAGAAGGCCCCTCACATAGGTATCCATCTACAATGGGAACCTAACCTTGATGTTCACTGGCAAAGGCTAAAGGACAAGGCTGCTGCTGTTGTATGTGGGGAAAAGAGGAATTCTTGAGCATTTACTCCAAACAAAATAAGAACAAATCCAAATGTTGTGTCTAAACTTGAACTAAGAATGGTTACTTATATCAGAAAAGATGTGACTGAGCATTAGAGCCTGCTTTATTTTCATGCAGTCAGGTTTTGGCTGTACACACTGAAATACTAATAAGAGGGTTTGATCCCATGCTAGTTCTTGCTTTGAGGTCAGGGAGATAGCCATGCCACATGCTAAGCTCTTCTAAGCCAACAACCTTTTGAAGTTTACCCATGCTGATTTATCTCTCAGGCCCAAAAAAGCTAGCAATGCCATAGTACCTGGAACTCCAGCGATCTCCTTGATGGAGATAATCATTTCTCATTTTATGAATGCATTTACTTAGGTGTCTACTAACACAAAGATGGGACATCCATCTCTATATCGTAGATTGCTTTGATGAGACTTTAAAAGACTTCTCCAAGCTCTCCAAAGACCAATTGTAATGAACATTACAGTCCAATTCAGTGTGAGATTTCTCCACAAGCCAGAAAAATAAGCAGTGCCCGGTTTATCAGACAGAAAGGTGGCTTCTTTTGTTAGTAATTAGCCAGCACCGATCCTCTATTTTTCAGAGCAGGATGGCTTAAACTATTATGGGCACATCCTTCAAGAGGGAGAAACCTAGCATGGGACCAAACATAAGTGTGGATCCTGTGCCTAAGCGTGCAAGTCTGATCAATGGTTGTGTAGACTGCTAATGAGCCACCTCATTAGCTGCATGCAGGAATATTTACCTGCGAGTCGGGCGCCGTTGTGGCAACCACATGCCGAAGCACAGCAGCAGGTTGGTGAGCTCTGAACCATCCTGACATCTACCCGTTGTAAACTTGCCCCCTTAATGCTGTTGCGTTAACACAGCAGCATGCCATCATGGTGTGGTATTAACCTGCATCATTTCCTCCTCCACCAGCGACCTCAGCCACCTTGCAGCTGTGAAAACACAGCTCTTTGCAGCTCTTCGTGCCTGCGTGTGCTGCTCTGTCTCTCCTCCCAAGTCTTTGTTGCAGCTCTGTGGCTTTTGGTCCTGAGAACAGTTATGCCAGGAGTGAGAGAGTTCTCCCAGCCTAACTCTGATGCTCGAAGAAGATATATGTGTGCTTATTTTCAGAGGTTCACTACTCTAATGGTGAATCAGGTCTGACTCTGGTACGCTGCAACTCCTGATATGACTTAGCAAAGTAATACAGTAATACAGAACCCATGCCTCCCATTGATTGAATTGCAGTCTGACCTCTCCTGCCTCTTCCCTGGCAAGACTTTTGTTCATCTTTGTTCTGTTCGGTATGATCCTCCTCTGATAGCCCCCGTTCCAGTCTGCCAGCAGTATTTATTACCTTTTCCACAGTATGGCTGTTTTCAGTTTTCTTACATTTCCAATTATACTGCACAGTTGCCATTGATCTGTTTTGTGTTAGCATGAAAATCAGAGCTGTGATCTATATAATTTAAAACTCTACCTTCATTAACCTTCCTTTTGTTTTTAAGGCAGACTATTTAAATTGATCTTTATTAAATAAAATTACAAGAGCTATCAATCCTTATGCTTCACAGTGTAAGTTGATCAGTGGCTAACTCAGGAAGTAATTGCCAGAGGACCTCTTTGTTAAGATACTGTACATTTAGATGTGTTTCAGCAGTTTAATTCCTGCTGAGGAGTACATGGCCACCATCAGGGACAGTATTCTGCATTTACTGGATCACTGCTTAATTTTGATGTAGAAGAAGAAAGCAACTGGACTGGGTGGACTCTGGCTATGGCAGCACATCTCTTAGCTGCCACAGTGACTAACACCTCAGTGCTGAGGCATTTCCAGGGCCAGATCCTTCAGTGCAAATACATCAGACCAGATCCATTGACTTGATGTGACACAAAGATCCTCAGCCGGTGCAGTTCAGCACAGCTACACTGGACTGACCAGGGACCTCCTGTTACTCTGCCTTCTCCTGTTGCCACATAGAGATGGGAGTGTGCATGATGAGGTTATTTATGAAAGGCACTGTTTTCCCCCCGTTCCTCCCAATTGTAGACTGCAGCTATTGATTCTTGTAGTGGTTTTGCACCAAGTCAGAATCCTGTGCCACCCTGGGAAACAAAAAAGCTGAAGCTACAACATGTCTGCATTCTCTAAGGTATCTCCTCCCTTGTTGTGGCTGTATGTATCCTGGCTTCTTAAATTGACTTTTCACATTGTCTAAACATATTTAGACACAAGATTTCACAATTACAGGAAAGTTGCTTTCAACATCCTCCTACTCTCATTCAGATCCATTCTCTTTTGCTCTCATGTTCTTATCATATTTAAGAATTCTGCGTAAATGAGCATTAATGAACCAATTTCAAATTATTTTTCTATGAGCAATTTCAGCTGCAAGACGCTTGATTATGTGAATCCAAATGATGGGGATGGGGGAGGGAGAGCATAAAACGTGTCTTTGCTGCAGTAACCCGTGACCAATTTAAGTGCTGGAGCAAAGGTAAATGCAGAAGGGTTGAGCTGCCACCTGAATGCTGTCTGCACAGTACTAGATGGAGAGGAGATGGGGCAGGACTGTGAAGGCTGGGGAAATGTACATGGTCACATAGAGGCAGGGGGAAAAAGAAACCTCTTCCTCTCTCTGTCTCTACTGGAGCTCACCTCCCTGCACTACCTCTGCAGGACACAGCATTCATGTCTGCAAGCCCATCTCCGTTCTCTGGACAGGGAAAGCAGCTAGCACAGTCATCAGCTGGCAGAGAAATGAGCATTCAGTGGTTTGTGGGATGGATGCCAGCATGGAGGAAGAGGTGGGGGTACAGGGAGGTTGGGTGGATTTGTGTCACCACACATAAGGTGCATCGATTCAGGGTTGGAAGAGAATTGATAGCCATGCCTGCCAGGCACAGTAGCATGTAGGGACTAAGACAATATCTTAAAACCTTGTGCAGCAGCTGCGCACACTAATATATTGTTTTCCAATGCCAGGTACATTCTATATTTTAGCTCTATAAATTTCAAAGTTAATCCAGAAACGAGTTATTCAGCATTGCAATAAAATGTGACTACCTTCTGTCAGCTTTGTTCTTTTCTTTCTTCCTGAGGCACGAGCAGAGGAGAGAGGCAGATCTGCTGCAGAAAGTATTAACCACAAGTCAGACCCTGTGAGTTCAAAGGACTCGGTCCACCTCTTGTGGAAGCTGACAGGAGTTTTCAACTACACAGAAACCAAACAGGATCCGACCCACAGCAGCTGGATGGCTGTGAGGGACTGAGGAGCCTGAAGGCACTTGAAACATGGCTCCAGATGTCTTTGAGAAGGAAGATCTCAGACTCTTTCCAAGTTTTGGATGGTTTCCATTTTGTCTTCCAGCCTGAGGGTAGGGTTTAGTGGAGTGGTCATTGCTGACTTTGGGCTTTGATTGCTCTGCAAGGGAGTGGTTGCAGGAAAGGCACTGGTTTCAGAACTCTTGGGTTTTTTCCCTAGCTCTGCTATTGACTTTCTCTCTGACCTTGGGCACATCAATTCTTCCACTGAAGTAAGTGGGAACTCAATTGCATTTTATGTTTCTTTATGAGTCAGATTCCCTTTCTGCAAAATGAGGATCATAACACTTAACTACCTCTCAGAAGTGCTCTGAGGCCTAACAACAAATTAATGTTTAAGATCCTCGGATTTCTTTTTTTTTTGATTTAAAAAAACCCAGCTTTACAGATATGTGAATTTCAGTGAAAAATGTCAATTTGTTGAAACTGAAAAGTTCCACAGATGAGGATGCATTTCAGTGCATTTCTTGGCTTGGAAAAAAAAAAAAAAGAGATTTAAAGCATCATTTGGAGATGGTTGAAATGCCCTATTTCAACATTTTGGAAGTGAAACATTTTTGGTTTTCATTTTGAAATTACTTTCCATTTATTTTTTTCATTACATTATGTGCTATAAATATGACACAAAATCAAGGCAAATTGAGGCATGACATCTCTGTTAAAAGTGAACAGTTTTAAATTACCTGAAAGGACATTACTTCTTTTTTCATTTTTTTTCCTCTTAATTTCCTCTGCAGAGAACTCTGACATCTCCTGGATTTGCTCTGACTGAGCATATGGCCCAATTTCAAAAATCCACCAGGAAATGTGATTTTTGTCTTCCTCAGATCCTGGGAGGGCATGAATGCTCTGCAGCACTGACCCAAACATCACATGGGGCTGCTATGCTAAGGAGATGCAAGGCCTTGGGAAAGAGATGAAAGACATGATCTGAAAATGACCAGTTCTATGTAGTTGTGCCTGCTGGACACTGTTTTAGATAAAACTGGGGATATTTAGGCATTGGAGCAGCTGCCTTCAGTGGCTGCAGAGTCTCTGTCATGGAAACGTTAACATCCTGTAAGCCATTTGCAGCAAAGGTATAAGTAAAGCTGACCCTGCATCAAGCAGGTTGAGGGATAGATGAATGCCTCAGGTCTTCTTCAGCCCTGCAGGTTGACACCACCAGTTGCTTGGGTGATGTGGTGCTGATACCAGAAGCTCTTCTGGGAAGGCAGAGGCACTACAGCAAGGAGAAAGGTAGGAAAAGAGGGGGGGAAATTGAGCTTTAAAAGGGCTCATATGAGTAAGAGAGAATGGAAGAGAAGCAGAAGGGAAGCTGGCTGGGATCACAAGACATATTAGCCAAAGGAGGAAGCAGAAGATAACTCCAGAGGGCTCCAAACACAGCAAATCCTAAAAGTAAAACAACTTGTCTGAAACATTCACTTATAATGACCTTCAGGCATTTGGATGAATACTATTTTTTAAGAGAAATCAACTACTATCAGTTATGCTTCTCATGATAAGAACATCTTCTCATGTCCTTTGCTTTCCACCAAAGCTACAACACCCCAGTCCTCACTCACATCCCAAGCAGAATTTTAACTTGGGCCCCCTTCAATGTCCCTTTGTTTTTTCTCCTGTTCCATCAGCACAACTGCCCCAGCTGTTCACCAGGCAGGATCACACCAGGGCTGTGACTCTGTCCCTTAGATGAAAGCTCTCCCAGGCAGGACATGGGGACGTAGATCACAGCAAGCAGCCAATCCAGCAGAGTTCAGTGGAGTTGGACAAGGACCAAGCTGTGAATTATGCCTCATCTTTTGTGATGCCAGCTGCCAAACGTCTTAATATCAAGCAGCCCACTTTATCCTCTATTGCAGGGGATGCAAAAAAATTTGCCAGAGAGATGTGGTGTGAGATGAAATAAGTGCAGCTCCATCCTCCTTGTCTCAGGTGCTCTCTCTGCTTGTTCCTACACCTTAGTAATGTCATACCAAGCATTTCACCCAAGTGCTGTGGCCAGAGACGTGTGACAGGGGTGTCCCTGCAGTGTAAAGGTCACTGGGCACCTGCAAAGGGATTTTAGCTAGCTGAATCTATCCTGAAATTGCACAGTGGAGTTTTCTAATGTACACCCAGTGCTGTGGTTGATCGGCCAGCACGCCTGTGTCACCACTGCCCTCTCATCTGAGAGACAGGACATCTCAGTGGCCCATGAGCCCTGTGACCTTTCTTACTAGGATTCTCCTGGAGATCAGATTAAAGGGAGCGTGGTGATCTGAGCTCTATCTCTGCTGACACCCTGAATTCCCACTATTTATCAGCTTCTCTTTAAAAGGACTTCAGATTGCATTTCTGTATCTAGCATATGGAGACTTTCATTTATTTGACAGGTTGATTCTTTTATCAGACATTTATAAGGATTTAAAATACTAATGCACTCCGCATGCAGTACTGGATTTCACACAGAAAAAGTGCTGGCAAAGGGACAAGCCATCCTCAGAGCAGTTTTCTCCTCTCCTTCCAGTTCCTCCTACCCTATGCTTTACAGAGGCAGGTCAGTACCTCAAAGCCTGTGATAACACTAATGCCCCTTCCAAGCATTTTCTGCTGGGATGGGTGATGATTGATGCAGGCTCATTAAAACACCCAAGTACGTGAGGCTCTTCTCTCCTTGTGGTTATACTCAGAGGGATGGGGATACAGACAGCAAGAAAATCCCTATCAGTAAGGTGAGCAGTGAAAGAGGAGAAAGGCACTGAACCCTGCAGGAGATCTGCAGAGGAGACAGATACTGGCTTTGCTTTAGACTGAAAGTTGCAAAATAAAATCCTCCAGGACAGAGCCCGCAGGGCAGGGATTTCTCCTTTTTGACAGCCTACAGTGAATGAAGCACAAAATAGCCTGCTGTCTCTGCAGACAGCAAGGATATTTGGAGACGTCAAACTGTAGCACAGAGGATGCACAAGAGGAATGGAGACACAGCTAACTACCTCCCAGACTTTTGATTTCTTGTTCCAAGCGGGAGATCCTGAAATCAGGCAAGTTTTTCTTGTGTGCCTGCTGGAATTGAAAACATATATTCTTTCTGGTTTGGGACAGCAGATGGAAATAAAGCTTGTTTGGATTTCATTATCTGCCCTCATTTCAGATTCAGAGGTGCTTGGATTAAAGGTCTGCATATTTTCAGTCCTAGAAAAGGGCAGGAGAATAGCAGTGGGCACAGCCTGGCATCAAGTCAGATTTCCCATTTCCAAACTACACAGAGAAACAGTTCCTCAGATTCTTTGAGGGGTTTATAAGGAGAGCTTATTTCTGCTGCATAGTTGATGATTTGCCTAATATAGCTACAGTCTCATACTGAGATTTGCTTGCTGATTTGACTTTGATTTGACAGTTGCATTTGGTAGTCTACAATGATCAATAACAGGTTAGCTTTGGTAATACAGTTTCTTGATTTTCAGTTTGAGTTGGTTAAGTGCACTGATAGAATCTGTAAAGCATCCAGAGGGCCATTAGGCTCAGTCAGGATCCTGGGAATAGCTCTTCAAGGAGAGGCTGACATCAAACTCTGACCTGTTCCCTGCCTAACTGAGCACCAGGGGAGAACAGGGTGCTGCTTTGTGTCAGCAGACCCTGCCATAGTCCTGCCCACTCCACATTCACGAGTATGTTCCTTTTTACCCTCCTGCAGATACTCAGTGAACTTATTAAGGGAAGCAAGTCACCAGAAAATAAAACAAATAAATAAATTCTTTTGTGCCTCTCCAGTTCACCAAACTGGCTCAGAGCATCATGTATGCTGGTTCCAGGGACAGAGTAGCAGCAAAGCTGGGCAGATTCAGAGAAACAGCCACAGAAATATACCAGGAGGGAAAGGACCTCCAGGATAATTACAATGCAAATGCAAAGTGGTTTAATGAAACTACACTAATCATTTATCTGGATTTTCTCATTAAACATTAAAAGGGTCTTCAGCTGGTTTACCATCACATGACACTGCCACTTGAATTGTGAATGGCCACATCTACTTGGGTCTTAATGAGGTTTAATTAATTTATAGCCACACCTTACTTCCCCAGTATTAATTTTCCTGCAGATGCCTGCAATGCTTTTAGTCTCTCATTCAGCTTGACAAGGCTAAAGGCCTGTTTAACTGAGAGTTGTGTCTCTCAACAAAGCAAGGTAAGGGTTGTGAGGTTATGTAATGAATGCTTAGCCCCAGCATCCCCTAGAACTAGTACTAGTTTGGCATAGTGGGCAGGTTGCAGAGAACCCTCTTGTCCCTGGCCAGCAAGACAGAGGGGATAACTGATGCTGCCTGCACTGAGGTCTGAGGGTATTTTTGCTCTTGCAAGGGGATGGTCTTAGCTTCCTGCTCTGTGCACTGGTAAACAAATGTGAAAAGAAAGAGGAGAAAGGGGGAAGCTTTGGTCTGTTTAAGACAGTTTAAGAGCAGCACTGAAAAGGCCTTTAAGAGTTTGGTTTAAACCCACTAGCATCTAGAAACAGCGAAGTGCTAGCCATCCAATATGCAAGCACAGTTGGACAATGTTAAGGGTGATGGCTAGCTGCGAACAGATCTTGGGTGCCTGTTATTTTACTGTGAATTTCCATGCTTTTTGGAGAGTTTAAATCAGAACTTTAATGGGCTTTTGATGTTGTTTTAGTTTGGTGAATAGTTTCCCGTTGTATCTGCTTATTCAGTGAAATAGCGAGGAAGCGCTGTTACACTGGAAGATGACAAGAGACTATAGAAGCCTATCTCAGCTGCATTTGCACAGCAGAAGCCTTTAAAAATCACTGTGCTATGAACGAGGCATTTCCATATTTCACGGCTATTTTTGCCGGATGCCTAAAGTTGATGATATAGCAAAAAAGATTTGAATGAAGGGAGAAGGGGGAGGGGAAAAGTCCTTCTGCTGTTCCTTTCTTCCTAACAATTTACATCTCAGCCATGTTGCTTGGCAAAACCAACAAAGCAAAGTATGTTATGGCTGTAAAATGATAAGCACATGGGCTACACACTGAAGACATTTTCTCCCTGGTATTGGGTAGGGAAATGGGGACTCATTTTTGAAGGGTAACATTAGCCTTGTTTGTTTGTTTGGGGTTTTTTCTCCCTACCCAAAAGCTGAGCAGGCAGCTATGTCTTTTGGGAGAAGAAGGTCAGAGGAACTTGAGGACATTGATTATCAATGTCTGTTCCCACTCAGACATGTGGCAACAGAGAAATTAACCCTCTGCATGCCTGAGAGCAATCATCCTTCATAGAATCATAGAATGGCATAGGTTGGAAGGGACCCCAAGGTTCATAGAGCTCCAACCCCCCTGCCACAGGCAGGGCCACCAACCTCAGGCCTGGATCTACACAAGGTTGTCCAGGGCCCCTTATATTACTCTTACTTATTCAGGTCTGCAGAGACCTGCCAGGCTCCATAGTCCATGGTATAAGAAAGTAGATCCAGAAAAAAAAAAGATTGTGGGGAAGTTCAATACTGCTCAATGCTGCTTGGTGAGTCTATGGGATATGGTGCTAGACTGAGGACCCTAGAAATAAGCAAAGAGAAACAGAAATTGAACTTCAAGCAAAGTTTTCTACTTTATTAGTCCATTATGTATCTGGAGAGGCTTCTCAGGAGTATAGGCCATTATGGCTGTCTGTGATGCTGTGCCCAAAATTACTGGTTGCTTTTCAAACCTCCTAGAGTCTGTTTTTTGCTTCCATATTGTTTATACTAATTATCATCTGTGACCATTTCTTAAACACCTTCCATGTGCTTGGCACTGTGAAAGACAGTGTGTACTGAAATGCTCCATAAAAGCCCATGTTCCTCTACAATTAACTCAGTTCTCGTGACACCACTAAAGATGACAGTTTGAGGTATTTCTTTCTGAGGAAGGATTGCAAAGACTTTTTGGACTGGGACTAGGAAATCAGCTCATGGGACGATGGAGAAAGATCCCATCCCTATCCAGTTCTGATGTAGATTCCCACCATGGTGGGTGATTTGAGCCTGAACTATGACTACCTGGCCGTGTGGCACAGCCTAGCACCCCTAGGGCCTTGCTTGTATGACACAGAGTTCTTTTTAACCCAAATGTAGCGAAGTATCTTGTCCTTGACCTACCTTCAATGGCTATGAAGGGAATGAGGCTTTTCCCTTAGATCAGCAGACCACATAAAAGCAAAGACCTGCAGTAATTTTTCATGAAAGGATTAAAATTTCTCTGGGTCAGGATGATTACAGTAACCACAGGCAGCCTGGACTGGCTAAAGGGCTGCCAGTGGGGACATAAGCTTAAACTGCTGGTTGAGAAATCAAATTAAGGCAACCTATTTTATCTAAAATGTTGGGCTCTGGGCCTTGGGCATGTCTCATGCACCCCATGGAGGAACCAAGCTGGAGGCCACAGCACAGGGCTGGTGGTCAGAACATCAGCCAGCTCCTCCCAAGTGGCTGAACATCTCTGTTGCTCACTCTCTCCATCTATAAAAAAAGGATTATAACACTTGTCTCAGACGGGTGTGTGAGGATTCGTGGCTGTAATAAACCTTGTGGCTGTTGGCTGGAATACACCATACCAACACTCACTGTTGTTACTAGGGAATAATTCTTTGCATATGACCAAAACAAACTGAAGGAGATTGTGGAGGCTAGCTCCATGCTGTATAAATTATGGTGACATTGGCTCAGGATAAGCAAATGGCTTGTGTAGGTCAACCTTTGCCAAAGGTTGAAATCTAGAAAAAGCCCATTTGATTGTGTTTTAATAGTGGGAAGATCATACAATTATTTTTTTCTTCATATGCTTTTGGTTCTGGGAGCTGTGAAAGTGCATTAGAAGTGCTCAAAACACTGGGAAAGCAAAGAGAACAGCTAATGTTAATCTGACCCTTGACAGAACAATGTGAACGTAGGCCACTTTCATCAGATTTCCACTATGTTCATAGGAGAACAGGGAGCAATTCTGGAAATCAAATCCAAAATATGGGCTCTGTTGCAGATTGCGTCTGCTGAAATATCTGCAGAACTTAGCAACTCCTCCTGCAGACTGAGGTGGAGTTTGTGGAAACAACTAAAACTTTCCAACAAGTCAAACTTTCCTGGCTTTGATTCTTTGGGGGATTACTGGGGTTTCCCCAGACTAATAGTAGAAGTCAAGGGATGTAAAGCCACATGAAATGCAACTGCAAATTACCCTTCATAGGGTTATACCCTGACACAGATGTGTCCAATGCTAGAAGAGAATCCAAACCCAGTGAAGGCACTGAGTCTTTCCTTTCCCTTCATAATTCCTGTTTTGAGTCAAAACTTTCCCTAGGCTGAAAGAAGGAAAACTTAAAATTAGGTCAGAGCTGTGAACTCCCATTAGAGATACTGAGGTCACTGTGGTTGTTACCAGGATAAAGTCTTTGGCTGCAATCAGGACACATTGCATACTCAGAGAGCAGCTGGTTCCCTGTGCTACAGCAAGGATTCACTGGCCCCAGAACGGCTGTGGTATAAGGTTTAATCAGGTTAGTGAGGTTTTCTCTCTTGATTTCACAGCCCCCATTCAGCACACCAGATTATAAACTTTCAACATGTAATTGAACCTGACTCAAGGAGCCAATTGTATTACAGCAAGCTTTAAAAGGGGGAATGGCAAGGGCTAAAGTTTTCGTTCAACGAATGCAATTTCTATGCGCAGAAATCAATTCAATTGACATCAGTTGAGCTTTAATGCTGAATTAAAGAGCTGCCAGGTTTCCCCCATGGGGCTTTTACAGTCCGGGTTTTATGAATTCATTAAAATGCACACACAAACTTTTAGGGAAATAGCATTACACTGTAATAAGAGCTACAAATCGACCATATTCCTTTGAGAGAGAAGTCTAATTTGAGTTGCCTAGTTGGCAAAATTGTTTTCCATCGCTTTGCATTTATTAGCAGAGGGTGTCATATTTTCCCTTGTTTCCATTTTGCTTTCTTGCTCTTTGTTTAGCAAGGGAGAGCATCATGTTTAGAAATATCAAGGGGAGATGGTGTCTTTCAAAAGCAAGTTGCTGTTTGGGAAGGTGTAGCATGGTAAGGCTCTTCAAAGTCAACCATGTTTCAGGACAGCCCAGGATGTTGGGCTGGAAGTTTGAAAGTCTTGGTGGAAACTTCTAAAACTGGAAGTGTCCACCTGGAAGTTGGAGCCCCTCAGGCTATGATGGAGGAGATAAGTAAGATGCCTGCAAAGACATCTGTGTTGAAGGAGAACCCAGCCTCAGTGAGAGCTGAAAACAGATCTGAGCCCAACGGAGAAGTGAACTTGCCAAATGTTTTAGAGTATCCGGAGTTTCTGTGCCACTCTCCTCCATGGATCTCACAAACTCTCTGAAAACAAGTAGCCTTGCACCAGCCCATAGCTTTCACTTTCTCTGCATTAACTGTAGGCACAATTTGACTCACAAATATTGGTTGAGAGATGCTGACAATGTCTGGGAAGCTGCAGAGGCAGCTACAGAAACCGTGCCCATGGAAAGGGTGTTTGAACAGGCCGATGTTATCAGGCTGCCTCTGTGTTGTGCTCCTATCACACATCGCAGCACTCTTTCTGATAATGAGTGTTCACAGGGTTTTGTTAAGTATGCTCTCTAATTGGATTGATGACCCTGGTGATTGGAGGTCTTGACCTATCCATAAACAAGTGGGACTCAGAAAGCACAATTTCCTCATCCTGCTGTTTTCCTAGCATGACTTGGCTTCAGCTTTTGATGGATGACAGAGTCTCTAGGGCTAATTCAGCTCCTGTGGTGAAGGCACAGTTGATGTCATTTGGGACAGTGAAATTTGCAATGGGGACACACATGCCTGTGCAAGAAGACTCTACAGACAAATCTGACAGGCAGCCAACCCTCTGTCGAGTGGTAATAGATAACAGTCACTGCCAACTCCCATTTCCAGGCTTACTTACTGATGTGGAATGACTCCATATGCTCTAAACAGATCTGATCTCCCACTTCAATGGGTCATGAGGACCTAGAGAAGCAGCAGAAAGGTGCACAAAAAGAATCACCCAGGACAGGGCCCTTTGCTCCCAAGGTTGAAGACATCCCAGTGCTTCCTCCTTTGCTGGGTGCATCCATGGGACTCCCTCCAAGCAAACAGAGCTAAATGGCACCTCTATCCCCAGTGACTGCATGCAAATTATACAGAGTCGCTTAAGGAGACATGTTAGAAAACAGATTTATACAAAAGGCATATGCATCTGTTGGCTCTCTTCAGTTGGTTCTCTAGATGCTAAAGTAGCCAGGAGATCACAGTGTTACAGCAGTGGGGTGAGCAGTGTAGTAAAGAATTAATTGTGCCCTTTCCTCAGTGTTTTGCACTGACTGGTGTTTGTATCTATTCATGAAGGGTTATGAAGAGGAACCCAGGAGAAGATTAGCTGAAAGATTATATAAATGCATTTTGCTGGACAGCTATTACTTTTAAATAGCAGATATTTTTCTTTTTTCAAATACATCTTTTTTTCTTTTTCCCCAAGCAGAGGTTTACACACAATCAGGAAAAAAATGCACTACAGATTTGCTGATGAGCCAGCTAAGATATTGGAGATAGGGGGGTCTTCTCCTCCTCCTTTCTTTCTTTTCAGTGGATCATGCTGAGTCTTACTAGATGAAAAGAAGACAAGCTATCATCTCTTCATACTTAGAGAACTCACAGGAGAAAAGCAGGGGGTGTGTGTGGGGGAAGAGATAACTAAACCAAAGCACTCTTACAATGAACCCAGGTGAACTGCGAGCCAAGGCGGAAGCGCATCCTTTACCCACATCCCCAAACACTGTGAATGTCCAGGTGGAAAGTTCTACACAAGCTGTCTGGAGACCCATCAGCAGCAGGATTGGGACCCTTCTTTTTAACCTGTAAATTGACACAAATGGGCAAATTACAGACTCAGCAGGAGGGATTATGCCTGAGGCAGGCAAGATGTGACTCATGCAGAAAAAGCAGCAAGAAGGGGAAAGCTCAGTGCCTCCATTCCTTGCCCAATCCCTTTTCCCAGGTCAAGAAGCAAAATTCACTGGAAATCGCTGTTACCTCAGCAGGGCATAAATCCTGCTGCTGGCCAAGCCCTGTAGGCAGTGGCAGAAGCCACGTGCTGAATCAGCTTTCCTGAGGCCACCTGGCTCTCAAGCCAGAAGCTGCCAACTCCAAATGTGAAGCTTTCAAGCTAGAAAATCTTAAGACACTTGACAGTGTGCCTGTCTATGCAGAAAATGCCTGTGACAGATAGACTGCTAGATAGATCTTAATAAGAATCATTCTAAAACCCAAATGTTCCAATAACCTGGTCCAAAAGAGAGGAATCCTGTGGGTCTAAAAAGAAACCAAGCCCCAAATCAAGCAGTCATGTTGGTGCTGACCCCTTCATTAAAGGCCTAGGAGACCATTTGAAATGTGCAGTTACCAACAGCACAGGTTCTGTGATGTGTCTGTTTATTTGACCTGCTCTCATTCACGCTCTCACGCACATCCCCCCTCTAGACCTGCTGGTGTCTGCACTGGACCACGAGCATCCCTGTCCTAGGAGATTGTCTGTGGCTGCAGCGGCTGGAGAAGGAACGAGCTGGTTGGGAAATCCCGCAGCATCCTGCCGATCAGAAGTGCTGTGGAAAAGGGTCTGCGGTCTCCGTCGCGGCACCAAGGTTTGGTCGTTTCTCGTTCCGGAGTGGAGCTGGTACAGCCGTTCCCAGCTCCCCCCCCTCCCCGCCCCGGCACCCTCCCACCGGCCCCGGGAGGAGCGGCGGGTCCGGCGGAGCTCGGGGAGTCACTCGTGGGGTGCGAGTGACACCCTGTGGCCAGCTCTCCCGGCTTCTCCCTGGATGGCCAGCACTCGCAGAGAGCTGGGTGAGGGATGATTCCTGACACCCCCACCCCCCGGGATTTCTCCCTCGTCAGGGTCTACAAAGCGACGGTTCTTCTGGCGGGGCGGAGGAAGAGGAGACACGGCTGGATCGAACGGCTCTAGAGCCGCTACCGATCCTGAGGCTTCAGGAGGTTTCCTGTCCCTGTGTGATGAATCCCTTCTGACCTGCTGCTGCCCTGACCGCGTTTCCACCCGGTGCTGCACAGCTCGTCGCTCATTAGCCCCTGGGTCTCATTTCAGGGTCTTTCAATAGCGCTGGCCTGAGGGATGCAGGAAAGAGTTTATGCTTGAGGATGCCTTCGCTTGTGAGATGGTGAGTTGTGCTCAGGCTGCTGTGGAGAGTTGAATGGTTTGGGCAGAGGTTGGGGAATCGCCACTTATCCAGGCCCAGACTCTTAGAACTGCTGAGACATCTTATTTTAGCCAGTTACACTTGGGCTGGAGGAATCCCAGACATACATACAGGCTGTGAGAAGGGAGTAGCCCTGCTGAGAAGGACCTGGGTGTCATAGTGGTTGAGAAATTTAACATGAGCCAACAGTGTGCTCTTGCAGCTCGCAAGGCCAATGGGATCCTGGGCTCCATCAGCAGAGGGGTGGCCAGCAGGGACAAGGAGCGTGATTGTCCCTCTCTGCTCTGCCCTCGTGATGTCCCACCTGGAGTCCTGTGTCCAGATCTGGGGCCCCCAATACAAGAAGGATGTAGAACTGTTGGAGAGGGGTCAGAGGAGGGCCACAAGGATGATTAGAGGGCTGGAGCACCTGCCCTACAAGGAGAGGCGGAGGGAGCTGGGCTTGTTCAGCCTAAAAAGAAGGCTGTGGGGGGACCTCATTGCAGCCTGCCAGTACCTGAAGGGAGCAGAGAAACAGGAGGGGAATCAACTTTTTAAAAGGGCAGATAATGGCAGGACAAGGGGGAAGGGATTAAAGCTGAAGGAGGGAAGGTTTAGATTAGATATTAGGGGGAGGTTCTTTACAGAGAGAGTGGTGAGGTGCTGATGCTGCCCAGAGAGATGGTGGATACCCCATCCTTGGAGATGTTCAAGGCCATGTTGAATGGCAACCTTGTCTAGATTATGCCTGGAAGTTGGTAGCTCTGTCTGTGGCAGGGGGGTTGGAACTCTGTGACCCTTCCAACCCAGACCATTATGATTCTATGATTACACACAGTGAAGCCAGCATGTTGAAACCAGCTCATGTATCCAAAGTGCTCCCAGGATCACCAACAGCCAGACCTGTATGCATTCAAAGTTTGGATGGAGGTCTGCCTCAGCTCAGACCCAAGCCCCAGCTCTGCAAGTGTTCCTCATCATGGAAAACTGTATCTATCCTTGATTTGGGTTGGGTTTTTTTTCATCCTTTTGTGATGTCATGAAGCAACAAAGATGTCTTATTTCTAACACATAGAGGGAATCAGCTGATCCACCACTTCTTAACTCTGAGGGTGCAAAACATTCTGGTTTGCTGCTAAGAGCAAGAAGGAAAAAATATCTCTTACAGGAGGAAGAAAAACCCCACACTGCAATCACATAGTTGCTGTATTACTTGTCTGGCTCAAGTATTGTTTTGTTCAAAATGTCAAATTCTGGGTGTCTGTGTTTCAGCAATCCAGAGAGGAGTTAGCTTGAAAATCATCCTTCTGTCACTGAATTTCCAAATTACAGGGGAAAAAAGCAAGTGAAAGGAACTCTGCCATTAGGTTTGCCAACTCCTTCCACTTCAGCAGCAGGCCAACAGTTTTCACATTAATTCATTGCCCCCAGCCCAATTAGGTGTTTACGATTTTAGGTTTTCCTGCAGTAGGAGGGAGAAAGTGATTAATCTCTTTATTTGGGGTGGGTGGGAGGAGGGATTTCAGTGTGCATCTATTCTACTGAATCCCCAAACTTTGGGGTATCTGCCCCTCCTGACACTCTCACAGCATTCCTCTCAATTGGATAATTTTAGATCTTTGCATACCTGCTAGTATCCTCTGCAAAAGAAGGTGGGGGAAAAGTAGATTGCAAATTTGCATTCATTTGCACACATTTGCATACATTTCAGCACATTCCCTCAGACATACATGCCCTCCTGTTAGGAAGTGGTTGTCCACCAAACTCTAACGTGAAAACACTACCACCTTCCTGTACTCACCTGTGAATGAGGCAGGTAGAGGTGAGATGGGAGATTCACAGATATTTATGGGCTAAAGAGCCTATTTCCACAGCACAACACTGCAGTAACAGAGCAGGTCTGCCTAAAATGCAGGCTATGAAATAATTTCATATCTCTATGCTCTTAGCTGTCCTAAAACGTATGTGAAAGGCAAAGGTCTGCTGCAGGTAATCCAACATGAGCACTCGTCATTCTGCTTCTACATATAAACCCAACCAGGCAAGAAATCACACAGCTGCCTTTTTCCAATGCAGTAACCTAATTCAGTCATTCTCCATCTTGAGAGAGTTTATTATGATGAACACCACTTCCATGGTCCAATTTGAAGGTCAGTGGTGGTCCTGGAGGACAGTGGATCGGGTTCTTATTTTCCAAGGAATCAGAAGACTCTGCCTTCACTGAAAATCAAAACACAACAGAAATATAAAGCAGCATCCCCACAGCACCTCCTTCTAACCTTTCAGGTTGTGAAAGTTATCTTCCTAAAGTAAATAGCTTCAGTAATTAGGATTGTTGAATATACAGTGCTGAGGAATGTGCAGTTCATGATTTTTTCAATGAGAACATATTAAATTATGCCTTTTGATATCTCTCTTCGAAATGTGGATTATCAAATTTTTATGTGCTGGATGTGTGTGCTGACTTTGTCCATACATAGCAAATGCACTTAAAATACTAACATTTCCTCATAATAGCTTGATTGATGAGGTTTTGCTTAAAAAAGGGGGGAGGAGAGGGGAATCAGATAAAAGTGGCTGGCTTGGGGAGTTTTGATAGGAATATCTGTGAATCCCGATTCACCCAGCTTTCAAATGATCCAGAAAACGATTGAGCCCCTTCTGAGCAATCAAGGAATAAAATTGGCTGCTGTGGGCCAGACCTTCACCTGCTGTAAAGTGCCTCAGTTGCAACTACTTGAAGGAAACCTCTGCTTTACAGCAGGTGACATTTCAGTCCCGAAATGCAGCAGTATGGGAAAACCTCCCTGCTTAGTCAGGTATGCAAACCTGTTTCGGGTGATGAGTCCTCCAGCAGCTCTGTCCCTGGGTCCTCCAGGTCTCAGGCTGACCCTGTGCAGAGTTTTAGCAAATAGTGAGAGAAGGAGACGGCACATCCACTCAGGATGTTGTTCTTCACTGAGAATTACCATCTTTAAATACAGCCATTCCACATCTGTCCGGTTTCCCTCTCTCTGAAGGAAGGACTAAAGATGAGACTTCAGCCTTTCAAGTCTGAGGTCTTCTGTCCTACACTTGCATTGGCTGCTAAGCAGATGGTTCGTTTTTGAGGGAACTGGAGCTCCGGTAATTCCCCTCATGCTGCAGCCTCAGATCCATCTTCCTCCAACTTTTAGCAGCCAGAGGGAGGCAGGCGTATCTGTGCTTCAGAACAGGGGCTGGAAGATTAGTCAAGCCAACCCAAATATAAATCCAGCACCACCAGCTCTTTCCCTGAAGCTAAACGCTGTCTCCTGTGTGATTTTAGGCAACGTTTTCCAATCTATTTCCTGACAGCACCACCATCTAGTAGCACGTAGGACGCTATCCCAACATTAACACACACACATACACACACAAAACCCCTCTTCCTGCAATCAAGCATTTCCTTCCACTAAGAGAGCTATCAGGTTGTGGGCACATCTGTTGGCTTGTTTATACTTTAATGTCATCCAAGTAATAAGAGCATCAGGAAAAAGAAAACAAAACACAGAAAAACCTCTGGTGAGGTTGGTGCTGCTGTGTGTGCCTATGGTAACTGCTGCAAGCATTAAGATGAAGCACTTCAAGCATGAATAATAATAAAAAAAAATAATTCTAGAAGATAGATTAAAGCACCCCAGCACTTTGTAATGGTATTTGTAATGCAGATAAAGCGTTTGTACTCTAATTTCCAGCACCACCAACAAAATAAGTAAGTGTGCTTGGATTGCATTTTTCTTTCAAAAACTGTTTCAAAAATTATTCATATTGAGGCAAAACAACTTAAACTGGATTTAGAAACACAACGCAAGCGAGAAAGTTACTCGCTGTTATCAGCGTGACAAGTGCAACCTGTTCCTTTGATAAATGGTGCTTGAAGAAAGACACAAAGCTCATCTGCTTTGTGTTTTAAGTTTAATTAAGTAGCGAATTAATGTTTGCAAAGTGCTTTGAGATCCTTCATCAGGCAGTGCTCATACAAGTGCAAAGCAGTTTTCAGCATGAAACGCATTTCCAGGAGTTGTACTAACCTATTCATGTCTTTCTGACAGCCTGATCTGCAGCCTGAAGTGGTCAGGGAAAAGATCCCTGCTGACTTCAAGGTGTATCAGATCAAGCCTGCAGGACATGAGTCTTGATTTAGTAGGCAAGTCCCACAGAAGAGAGCTGGAATACTTCCATGCTTAGAGTCAGGCACGTATTTAAGTAGCTTGCTTTAGAGACTGTGTTTTTATATGCATGCTATTCATTGAGTCGTGGAGCTTAGGGCCAGAAAAGGCCATTAGCACAACTCCACTGACCTCCTGTTTATTTCAGGCCATTACATTTCACCCTGTAACCCTGTTATGTTGAGCATAACAAACTGAGTCTGCTAAAGCAGATCTTCTGGAAAGTGCCTCCAGGCTTGTTATAAGGCCAGGTGGTTATAAGGAATCTACCAGTTTCTTTGAACTAGCGTTTAATCAACCTCACTGTTTAAAATGCAAACCTTATTTCCTTACTCCTCCTTTGAATTTATCCGGTTTCAGCTCCTAGCCATTGGTTCCTGCTATGCTTTTCTACCCTGGACTAAAGAGCCCTTTAGCAGGCAGAGAAATTTTCTGCAGTGGCATTTGCTAAAGATAGCATTATAAAGACCACTTTCATGCTTTGGGGTGGGTGATCGCTGTTTGGGATAAGAAAGATATTTGAAAGAATTAATGTTATTCTACAGGGATCCAAATGTGGCAGGTCTGGTGCAACCAGAGACATCTGCGCTCCAAAGATCCCATATCCTAGAAAGACAAAAAGAGTCAAGTGAGGGAAGAGTATGGCCAGGGACATGGCCGCCACTGGCAAAGCATCCCCGTAGCTCTGTTTTATTGCCACTTATGTACATCGAGAGGGCTGGAGGTGTACAAAACCCTCCTTTTCTGGCCAGTTACCATCTTTGCCTTGGCAACACTTGGTTCCCAGGAGGAGCAGCAGAACCAGGACTGATTCACTGCAGCAAACCTGTAACCCAGCAGGGCCAAAATCCCACAATATTTCCATGCCAGCATGGAAGTTTTGGGAGACGTGAATAACTCTGGGCCCAGCTTTGCGATATTGCTCGTGCTGTGGGAACATGTAGTCAAAGTAGATGGAGACTGCATTTGGCCCATCACACTGGCAGGCAGATGAAGCACAGCAATGGAGACCTGCTGGAAGTTAGGAGCTGGATACAAACCTAAACCTCTAAACTAAACACGTTTAGAAAGCCATATGCCGCCAACCCAGGCAGTAAGGAGAAACCGTCTGTTTGCTCAGAGCCCGGTGCAACTCCCACGCATGGCAACAGAGATGGAGCTAGATGGGGCCCCTGGAAAGTATCGCTTGTTTCTTATTTTATTATTATCTCTAGGCTTTCCTCATAAAGCTACCAGTTCAAAAAGGCAAAGGATTTGTGAATAAACAGGGAACGCTCACCTCCACATAAACATCCAGTGTTTCCACATCCGGGATGCCTAACTGCTCCGTGATCGCTCTGCCAGCGCTTCCGAACCACAGCGAGTGAATATCATTAGCAGCATCTCCCAGCCCCGGTGTGAGGGCTTCGTTTGCTTTACTGTTGGCTTGGTAACAGCTGCTGTTACTGTTCGGGGTGGCAGGAGGGCAAAAAAGTGCTTATTGCTTTAGAGCTCTTCAGGAAAGCCTCGTGGCATCTTTGTCAGGGTTGAATAGCAGCCAGGCACTCCCTGGAGCAGTGTCCAGCGATGCGCTCGGGTTGCACTCTTTGGTGTTGTAGCAGTGCCCCCGCCACCTCCACACAACACCAAGGGCCAGGGGCAGAGCCCAGGGCCAGGCTGCGGTACCGGGAACACCAAAGGAGCAGCCACTGGACACAGACAAACCCTGATGTCTGTATTAATTGTACATAACGGGGCAATGATGTGCAGCTCTGCCTCGTCCTGACTTAGGAATAGTGTGGATGAAGCAGGCATTGCCCCAGCAGTTCTTGAAGCAGAGTCTAATGGGTCATACGCATTCGGTGGGGGAGGTGCCAGAAAGTCCATACAAAATGCCACTTTTCTCCCTTCTCTCAGTGCATCAGCCAAGAGAGATATCTGGAAGGAAAACTGGGGCCTGTTGCACCAACAGCTCTGCATAATGCAGCGTGTAATGCAATTACTGCCCACCTTTAACATGCTTTAATACAGGGGGTGCAGGCTGCCAGAAATCCAGGTCTAGGTCCTTCTTTTACACTGGTTTGGGTTTCTTTCTACCTAAAGTTGTCAGTGGGAGGGGGTGTGTCCTGGTTATGGCCAGGTCAAAGTTACCCTCCCCAAACAGCCAGCCCAGGTGAGCTGAGTTAGCCTGGGCTGTTTTCACACCACCTGACATCACTCCCCCATAAGAGGGGCTGGATGGGGAGGGATGCTCCTGGATGCTTCCAGGGCAGGGTGAGTGTGGCTGGTTGATCCTTGCATCATGCAGCACTCTGTAATCACCAGATAGGTAAGGTTCTCTGTGTTATCACTGGGTGTGAGTGTAATTGTCTGTCATTGTTCTACTTTCAGGGTGCTTTTGTCAGGAAACTGTCACTATCCCAACCTGTGGAGGCTCTGTCTGTTTATTCTCTGAGAGTAAGGCGGTGGTGTGTGGTGTTCAGCCACTGCTTGGGGCTGAACCACCACAGGGTGTTGCAGCACTCTGCTGCGGAGAGCCAGGGCTGCTCAGTTATGTACCAGCTCACAGCACTATCAACTGCCAGGAGAGAAATGGGATGGGGGCTGATGCTTTTGGATGAGGCAAAGCCCTAGTCCTGAGGGACTTGGCAACCTGGCAATGGGGTGGCAAATGCAAAATGCAGGTGTCCACAGCTGTCATGGCATGGATCTCAGCAGCAGATGAGGATGAAAGACAGTTTAGGACACATTACCTGGGAAATGTGACATTAAAGCCACAATGGCAGCAAAATCAAGATGTTCAACAAGGATCGTCCCCAGGTTCCTAATGGAGAAAGAGCTGTGGCAGAGTTCCTGCCTTTGAACTCCTAAACCATCAAGAGCTGAGATAAAACTTTGAGGAAGAACCCTCAGCACAGAACACATGTAGGAGATGAGTGGGGAGAAATTCAGTGCCAAGCACATGAGAACACAAGAGCTGCCACTGAACATCACCTTTCTGCCCATGATGAAAGGAGCTGTGGCTTCATTCATAGCTTAAAGTCCTGAATCCCAGCCTTGCAAAACCACATTGGGCTCAGCTGACAAATACTCTGAGGGGAGAGAGAGGGGTTTTTTTCTGGGTGAGGGTTTTTCAATGCCCTTTCTTTTTTGCTTACATCTGATTACAATCAGGATATTGCCAAGTTTTCCAGACTATTATTTTTAATTCTCTTCTCCCTCTGCCCCTGACTCTCTGGCTCCCTTGACCCTCTACCATAATGCGCTTGCAGGGAAAAGCAATTGAGGGAACTCTCGGCCTTTCTGCATTGTGAAGGACAGGACTATCTCCGGGCTGCCATTCATTCCATCAGCCGCCGCTCAGGGGAAGCACAATTTGCTGCAAGCCGATAGCAGCACGCTGACACTTAGTGGGATGGGAACGTGCTCCAGCCTGACAAGGAACAATCACACATTGCATTAACAGAAGAAAGGGGACAGGGAGGAGAGAGAGGGAGGGGGGAAAAAGGTAGAGCAGGGGAGAAAAAGAAAGGAAGGAATGGTTAGCTATTCAGAAAATGCCCTGTAATTTGAGTGTCAGTACTAAAACGTTAGGTCAGGTGTTTTGATTGAATGTCAGTAGGAATTGTATGCTGGGGAGTCATGCTTCCCACTTTATTGACAGAGCAAACTAATGGGAAAATATTCCAAAGTGACTGATTTTGGTGCCAAGACTCTTATACTGATGTCTGAAAAAGCCCAGGAAATGCCGCTGCATGAATAAATATATTTTTCCCATGTATTTAAATAGATATATAAAAAAAATTGAAAGTAAACTCAAACTCAGCTGAAAGAACAGCTGAGTCCCTGCAGCCCACCAGCAAGAGCTGGCAAGTCCATATAAGAAGCAACTCTCTTTTTTTCTTTCCCTTTTTTTTTTAACTCTCCCAGTGAGATCAACTTGATGATCTTCCCCCCACAGCCTATGTCTCTTTGGAAGAACAGCACTGTTAATTTGCTCTCTCACATGACTGGATGTAATACAGTTCTATAACCTTTTAACATTTTGCTGCTTGCATGGCATACCTGTGTCTTACTTATTGCTCATCAAATTATGCAGGGAACTCAGAGCCCTGCAAAGATGTTTTAAATACGGACGCATCGAAAATACGCTTCTGTAATCCAGGCAGCACAAAATCATTATCACAGCCTCATCTGCATATTAGGATTCATTCTCTCAGCCTGTGAATGCAGCACTGAAATAGCCAAGCATAAAAGAGATGGAGAATTTTCCTCAGGTGGCATCTCATAAATCATCAGTTTCTAATTTACTGTTTTTTTTTTCTCCAGATCTCCATCTATTTATTTATTTATTGCTTTCCAGAATAGAGAGTAATTAATATTATCTCCTCTGCAGAGAGGAAAAAAGATACAAAAAAAAAAAGATGTTGCCTGAACATGTTCACCCAGTCCTCTTCATGAGGAGCATATGTGGATGGGGACAGCTGTAGACCAGGATGATTGTGGTTTAGGTTTTGGCCAAGGATTTCTGAGTGCTGGACACAGCTCCAGGGTCTGCTCTGTGGGTGCCTTGAGCAAATTCATCAATCTTTCAAGACTACTTGAAAGCTGCTAAACTCCAGCAAGATGTACTCCTCAGGTTGGGTAAGGGGAGGTAGGCTCCTAAATGCAGATGGCTGGGTTAGAAGTCATTACCTACCTTTATCTCTCTGTGCTTTCACCTCTAACCCCAAGACTGAGTAAGGCTGCTCTGTGTTGCAGAAAGCGGCCTAGACTGAAGCATGGCCACGATGACCAACCCAGGCTGTCAGACCAAAAGCACACTGCCACCAATATGACGGATGGCTAATGGTGTTTGTGTAGTGCGGTGGTGTTTTATACCCCTGACCACAACATAACATCCGTCTTCTAAGTCCGTCGCCTCCATCTTCTTGCTGCACAGGTTAAATGCTATTGGCCTTTGGTTATCAGTAAAAAGATAGAGAGGCAGCTGGAGGGAGCAGCCAAAGGGAGTAGCCAGAGGGAGAGGAGTACTGCATTCTTTAAATCTTTCCATAACAATGTGAATTCTTCCTATCGCCAGACCCTAGCTACCAACCAGCAACACGCTGGGATGTACACTCAGACCCCTGCTACCAACCACCAACACTCTGGGATGTACACTCAGACCCTAGCTACCAACCACCAACACTCTGGGATGTACACTCAGACCCTAGCTACCAACCACCAACACTCTGCGATGTACACACAGACCCTAGCTACAACCACCAACACTCTGGGATGTCCACTCAGACCCTAGCTACCAACCACCAACACTCTGCGATGTACACACAGACCCTAGCTACCAACCACCAACACTCTGGGATGTCCACTCAGACCCTAGCTACCAGCCACCAACACTCTGGGATGTACACTCAGACCGTAGCTACTAACCACCAACACTCTGGGATGTGCACTCTTCAAGTCACAGCCTGTTTGTGTCATTGTATGCCTGTATGGTGCTCAGGGTGACAGCCTTTCCATTGGGACCAGGCAGTTTCACTGGATACACTGAGTGGTGCAGAAGCCTCAGTGTTGTGTTGCTGTAAGCAAAGCCTAATATTTTCTCAACTTCTCTGTTGATTTTAAGTACCTCTACTTATAGGTGACCAATCCAAGAAAAGTGCAAGGTGACCTTATTAAGAGAGAGTAGATTCTCAGTAGCTTTACTCTTGGTAAAGATGAATGCCAAAAAAATAACCACTGGTGATTGAAAATGTAAGCCAAAGCTTTTTACTTGCAAATCTCCAGTTCAATTCTGGCTCAGGCAAGCAGGCACTGGAAGTTGTTCCTGTCTGACAGTTGCATCAGTGGCATCTGGAAAATGAGCTGCTAAGTTTCAGCTTAATTTCTAGTGAATACATTACTAAAAACCCATTCAGTGCATATATCCTGGTACCTACCAACTGCAATTGCCTATGAATCATCAGGGATGCGTTTGTACAAATGATGCTACCACAAAAACAAATGGTAGTGATTGCATCATTCTATCCTCAGCACAGGAATCAGACACTAAATCATAAAAAATTTTTACTTTTTGAGGCCAAGAGCACAGAAGGAGAGGAAACAGACCCAGATTTTGGAATCCAGAGATAGATAGGTTTGTCTAGCTTCTGAAATACTGCTGCAAGATGCCTTGTGGACTGACAGGGAGATGGCCTCAAGGGAAAGCAGAGAGAGCAAATTAATTACAGTGTCAAAGTTAAACTGGAACAAACCAATTGGAGGCAGAGCTGACTGTGAGCCCAATGAACCTCTCTAAAGTAGGAATTTTGCAACAATTAATAGGACTGTACCCTGGTAAAGGTTATCTTGTCACTGCTAACAGTATGATTATTCCACCCCTACCCCCCCCCCCCATATCTATATTGTTTGTCAGGAATGAACTTTAATAAGATGATTCTGTCAGAACTCAACCCCAGAGTGACCACACACATGGTGCAGGAGACTTAGTGCAAAGATCTGCTTTGATTTTTCTCCTCTGAGGTGCCAAAGTAGTTTCAAACCTGGACTGGAACCATTGGCACCAAGATGAGTCCAGCGAAACCACAGCAGGACCATCTTCAGGAGCCTTCTCTCAGAATGGGAAGGAGAGGTGCAAAGACAGGCCCATAAGAGGTGAGATGCACAGATTCTGGTCCCAGCTCTGCTAACTGCTTTTGACAACTGCATCAGGCTGTCTGGGTCATGATTTTAGCAACCATGCAGTTGCATGTATAAAAATACCCACATGATTCTCAACTTGTCCAGAAACCTTCAGTGATGGAGCACAGTGGGGATCCCTATCCTACCTAAATCTGGGTGGCAGTGTGCACATAAGTTATACAATGATACCTATATATTTGGAGCCATAATTGTGCATGCACAGGAATGAAACTTGTCCATTTTATCCTCCTGAGTCTTTGCTTCCTTTTCCTCTCCCTACACACATTCAGAAAACAGGTAAGGTTTTTAGCTACCTCACCAAATTACCCTTGAGAATGAATTAATGCCTGTAATGAGTTCTGGGATTCTTGGATGGAAGGTGCCATAGGCACAGAGATTATAATTAAAGTACTAACCAGTGCAGTTGGATTTCCTCAAAGTGCTGCCAATGACTGTGTGCTGTGTTTTCAAGCGGAGCAACATGCACACCCTTCCAACCAAAGGGACAGACATGACCTACATTTGTGCCCTGAAGGCAGTTTGGTAAAAGAACAACCAGTGAACTTTATCAAGCTTAGAAAGATGCTTAAGGAAACAGAAGGCTCCTTGGTAGTTTTTTTTGGGGGGCAATGAGCCCTCTGAAAGCCAGCTCCCATGATCCATCACAACAATATTAAGTGGCACTGAATATTGCTTAATTCAGTGTAGGAGAGTGGGGAGGGACAGTTTACAAGGGCAGGTAGTGATAAAGCAAAGGGTAATGGCCTTAACCTGAAGGAGGGGAGATTGAGATTAGATATAAGGAATAAATTCTTCCCTGTGAGGTGGTTGAGGCCCTGGTACAGGTTGCCCAGAGAAGCTGTGGCTGCCCCTGGATCCCTGGCAGGGTTCAAGGCCAGGTTGGATGGGGCTTTGGGCACCCTGGGCTAGTGGAGGTTATCTCTGCCCATGGCAGGGGGTGAAACTGATGGGCTTTTAGGTCCCTTCCAACCCAGATTAGTCCCTGATTCACTGATTCTGTGACTGAACTTAGTCTGTACTCTGATAAGTAAGATACACACTTCACTGTAGTGTGAGAACTTTAACATGAGGAAAGTGCATTACTGTCCAGGCTGCTGCAGCCCAAGGTGAAGAGAGTAAGGTGGATAGCCACAGTGACAGTCATGGCACTGGCATGACAAGCCTGCTCTGATGCAAGCTCCTCCTCCTCTACTATGGCCAGACTCCTACAAACTGTTCCCATCTCTTTCTCTGGGTAATCTCATCTCCTACTGGGAGGGGAGGACCAGTGTTGGGTGCTCAGCACTTCCTGGCACTGAGGCTTTACTGGAATCAGGGATCTAGAAACAATAGGAGTGTTCAAAGGATTCATGCATTGCAATGGTGAAGCAGGGTGGAGGAAGTGATGATAACATCTGGAGGACACTTATTTATTAAACATTTTGTAAGCACAATACATGCAATTACAGTTTGACAAGATACTGCCAACGTGAACAACATCTGGAAGTATATTGGGGTCTTCAAAATGAGTACAGTTTCATTTCCATTATTATTTGCTTCTGCTGAGAGTGGCAGTAAACTGTAGTTAATAAAGGAAAGCCAGTTTTTATGGGCTAGGGAGACAGTAAATATATGCAAAATGGTTTGTTGAATCTAGCAGTAGGGTGCCATAAGAGGCTTCATAAAGCAGGGACAGAGTTTAGCATCATTCTTCTAGGGCTGGGAGTGATGCAGAATAAATCTCTCTTGCATCTACTTACTGACTGGCCCAGTTCAGACTGTATATGCAGCCAGTGCTTCTTCCTCTGCAGAGTTTCTGTTAATCACTGTTAATGCCAGTCATCAGACCACTAATCATTTGAAACAAGAAGCTGCAGATATTAAGACAGAGATTCAGCATGAGATAAATAGCACAGATCTCCCCAGGGGTAGGAAGGAGGCCTGAGCCCACCTGCCACTCAAGCTGCCTGGTACAGTGAGAGAATGTTTGCCTTCCTAATCTTTATTATGATAGGAGCTGCTCTACCCTGGCACAGAGAAGGGGGTAGGAACCTTGAGAAACCTTCACACGGTCACATGGCCACAGATGGATGTGGCCAGACCCTGACCATGTCCCTCTGCAGCAGGCAGGAAAAGCACAATAAATCTCTCTCTTGGCCATGCCCCACCAGACTCAAAGTCCATGAATACTATTTTGTAGCAGTTTTATCATTGAGCTGCCAATAACCATACACTGAATCACTTGAGCAGCCTTGATGGAAAGCTGAGATTTCTTAAGTCCTACACCACTCTTCTAGCCCAACCTGATTCTTTCTGTTGACTACATACACCTGAGAGCTGAGGCAAACCCATTTTCTCTTGCTGTTGGAGAGGGTTTGAGAGCAGGTGCAGAGGCAGAAGCTGTGGTTCTGCTGATGGCCAGTTGTGTCTCAGTTTATCACTTGCAGTCCTGGAAACACATCCTGAGTTGTCTAAAACAATCTATTTCTCTGCTCAGAGCAATGGCAATGCAAAGGTTATACCACTGCAGTGCAAATTTTCCTTGTAAATCAGACCCAGAAGTCAGTGCCTGGAAGCCACCTTCTCTGATGTATTAAAGATCCTGAACCAAGGGCATGTGTCTGCAGATGTCAGAGTGTGGATTTACATGGCAGTTTAGGATATGGGTCTCTGGCTAAATTTGCATGTACTACCAACATCAGCTTCATTTCACCTGATGATGGCATTCTGTGTCCTTGCCATGTGACATTTTACAATGCAGGATCTGCCATTTGGACACAGGCTCACCTTGGAGGTGTTGGAGGGGTGCAGACAGCAGTACAAATGTGGTAACCAGTGACTTTTAAAGGCAGGACTTCACAGCAATGAAACTGGATGTGTGGGGGAGGAGGGAGAACAGACTCGTGGCTCAATCTTGCCCAGTGCTGATTTCAACAGGCTCCATGGGAGTTAGGACTATTTCGTACTTAACAGTGGGAGTTCAGGTAATTGTGAGATTGAAGCTTACAGGAGACCAAGACTTGCCAAAGGGGAAGTCAAATAACGTCAAAGAAATCAAAGGAATTCTTCAGGAATTACTGAGTAAAATTCTCTGTCTCAAACAGGACCTTAGGCTAGTTTAATTACAATTGGTGACCCTAGATATCAGATCAGCAAATATTGCAAGTCATGTCCATTTGTACTCTGTTCTGACATTACCTTACAATCCTCATCTGGCTGAAGTAAAATCAGGAACAAAGACAATAGGAGTAGCACTGCCAGGCATTGTCTTTAGAAGAAGATCTGTTCGGAGACAGGGGGATGTGAATATCTTTGGAGCAGATGAGGGCAAAGTCCTGCCTTTACTCAGTGATAAAACAGCCAGAGCCAGGCAGGGAGATGAGATGACCACATGCAGCCTGTGTGTAAATAAGACTGGAGATACTTGTGCCAGGAGATGCTGCCCAGCTGAATTACGTAGCACAGCTCAGAGACCCAATGCAACCACCAGTGGGGCTGGTTCCAGACCAGCCTTTGCAATGTGTATAACCAAATGCTTATCTCACTGATCACAGAACAGCTGTGCCCCCCTGGGTCTTGCCATCAGATTACATCCCAAGCAAAAGGCAGTTGTGAAATTACTCAGCACTGCAAACACTCATTTTGCTAGTGAGGAAGGACAAGGTGTGCCCATCACCACTCCTCAGGCTAAAGCACGACTTGGATCTTGCCTTCAAGACCACTTTACAGATTAGCCTTTGGAAGACCATTTCAAATCCTATCAGAGCTAAGGAATCTCCATTGTTATTCCAAGGATCTCTTTGGGCTGTGCTGGCAAATGCTTCATTGGATTGGCAATGATTCAATAAATTGTTTAATCTTTCTCAATCAATTCATAGAGAAAGGAATGAGACAGATGATTTATTTTTTTATCTCCTTTTTCTCTAAGCTTCTCCAAGAGGAAGTTCCTTCCTCTCTGCCTTCTTCCAGCACTCCCATGCACCCATATGCACACACTCACCCATATGGACACACTCACCCAGGACCTCAATGCCAGCTTCCCCTGCTACAGACCAGGTGTATTGCTGCTTGTGGATAACATCTCTGAACAAAAATATTTGAGTTGGTGACCTTTTATAGAGCAAACAAGGCATTTGCTTTTATTTTGGATAAAGTGCAAGCTGATGAGCTGCTATGTGAACTTTATGAGCTAGAGTTCCTCCATATCCTCCTCAACTGCCTAACAAAGAACTTTTTTGCAAAAAGCTTTTGCATAACATGAAGAAAGGTTGCTTCTCCAGATGGCTAAAGCAGCCTTGCATGTTTCTTTTCAAAAATTCCCAACTGTTGCTGTCCATTTCCTAGCTCCACACTGCAGCACAGCATGCAAACCTCAGCTGCTCTGGAGATGCAGTTTAGCTGTATTCTGGGTGTAGTCTGTGCACAATTACAGGAGCATCTGCAGTGAACAGGGTGTTAACTGGCCTGCACATGTTGATGAAGCTAATATCCACAGCTTGTATATCTGCAGCTTACTGGGAACATTTTTTTCTCAATTAAATCCTTATGCAGGCAAATAAGAAAATCTGCACTCCTTCATTTCAAAAGCAGAAGGCTGAAGCAAGCCCTCTACAGCCTTGTTTAGGAGTCTAATGAAGTGGTCTGACTTCCAGGAGGGGCTGGGTACTTGGCATGCCTGATGCAAAATCAAGAACTGGAAAACATACTCTTCAGGTGAAGAAATTCAGAAGTATTGGATCCAGGGTTGAGTTTAGCTTTATTTCAGAATATGCACACAAACATAACATCAGTAGGTAAATAAAACAACCTGATAGGAAAATACTCATCATAATTTACCCTTCTAGGAGAGTAAAGAAAGAATCTTCCTTCAGTCTGAGCTATTAGAAAATTGGTTTAATGAAACTACTAATTAAGCTAGTCATCTTTCTCTGAATCATCAGCTATGTTGTAAATGCTATGAGACAAAAGGGTCCCATGGCTGATCTGGTGCGGTCAGAGAAAGGTTATTGCAAATTATTGTTGTTATTTTCTGACAGTCTCTATCCTGTTTGACTCTTTCCTGTATACTCTCCCCATTTCCTACCTGTCCACCTCAGTTTGACTCATGGCTTTGAAGAGTGGGTCCTGTCTTAAAGGTGTTTTCTAAATGAGAAATTGTCCTGGTTCTCACCAGGATGGAGTTAACTTTCCCAACCAGGACAGAAATACACGTGATACAGGTGAAGTAAAACATACAAATACTAGGAACTATTTTTATTAGAGGCACCAGACCCACCATTAGGGGTGTGATTCCAGGACTCCTTGTCCTCCTAACGGAGTCCCTCTGGTAGAACTAGCAGTAATTCCTTGACTCCCCCTCGTAGAGACACGTAGGATATTTATGATGAATGAGCTTCCAAGAGCTCAGATATTTAATTTGCAGCTACCATGGTTAGTGATGATTAAGATCCTCTTGTTTTTACAGTGTTTCTTAAATAAAGTGTAAACACGTCCTGTCCAACTCTGTTAAACAGAGACACATGGGAATGCTAGTGGAATTGCTAAGGAAGATACTGAAACTGGCCAGGCACAGAATAAACACACATGGTCACAACATGTATACACCCATGCATGTAACTGTGTTTGTAGATGTGGACAAAAAAAATCATGCTTACACAGATATAGATTTATAGGCAGTTATATGTATTCCTTCTGTCAGGCCTTGACTGCAAGTAGGCTTAATGTCTAGGGACTTCCACTAAAACACCAGCTTGATTTCCCACCAGGAAACATGGGGAAATTAAATCAACCTGTCTGGGTACTCGGTGAATATAATTCCCTATTCACAATTGATGAATCAAACAGATAGGCCTAAGCAAACAGTACTCGCAGAGGAGTCAAGAGAGAGAGGGAAGAGGAATAGAATAATAGGCAAGAAGAAAGCCCAGTTCTCAAATAGCCCCTTCCCAACACACCTCCCCACCGAAGGGCCAGCGAGGTTTGCTCCTCCCATAATTGCATCGCACAGGAGTTTATCGAGCTGTATGGGTGCTTTAGGGTAGCCTGCTGCACTGCTGGTTGAAGCAGAAGATGTCTTCATGTCTCTACCTAGGAATCCAGGTGCTCTCCCCTCAGCCTCTCCTCTTTAGCTGCTTCCCTAAGACTTCCAGGCCTTGGCAGGAGCAGCATATAGGATCCCATTGACAACGCTTACCAGAAATCCCAGAAGTTTCTTAAAAGCCTCATTCCCTGGCTCCTAGCTGTCTTCAAGCTACAGGATCACATGAAGGTTCCCCAGGCTTTTCACAATGCTATTTTAAATTCTATATTTTCTTGAATGTACAATATACTCGATTTTAGCAGAAATTGCCCCAAAACGTTGAAGACCGTGAAATGTGAATTTTCCCTGTGAAGTTACTTTCTATTCAATCCCCTCACTTCTCACCAGATATCAAGGCAGTATTTTTATCCCTCTTGTTTTCTGCCCCTCAAGTGCTCTCTGGACGCAGCTGATCTTTTCTCCTTAAGCTTCAGTCCACCGCACGAGTTATCTCTATATAGTTGCACATGCATCCATATATGTATATACAGCTGTAAGAATTAGCAAATAACAAAATAAACAAACAGAAAAACCTGTTACACGCTACAACTGCTGCATGGATTTATAGCATATGGTGGCAAAGCACTATAAAAACTGTAAACTATAAAGAGGGCTACACAGTCCCATTCATTTATCATGTTACAATGAGTAATTTGTGCACTAGGCAGGAAAGAGAAAACCCACACAGTTGGAGAGTGCATATGTATTTCTGAGGCTCACACTAGAGAGCCTTTTATAAAACATACACATGATTTGAATTCCAAAGCGAAAGCACCGAGAGGCAATGCACAGGCTAATATTGTTATAATGGTATACACAGAGCTTAGGAAGAAAGGGCACTTGCTGACGTCCTTTACTGATAAAGGACTTTCAAACAGTCTGGGTTTCTGTACAGCTCAGCCCCTGTCCATTTAGAAGTTGAGCTTCAGTCTACAGCTGTAAAATTTCTCCTTAGTGCTGTTATAGAAATGGCAAGATGCTGCCTGAAGAACTCCCCTAACCCTCATGACTGAGTGCCCCTTCTGCTGATTTTGATCAGGTTTCACTCTTTTTTGCCTCCCTTTATGTGGCTGGCAGGGGTCATCCTGAACCAAATTCCCAGGTGGGTCCGTGTACTCATTGTCTAAGCTGTGTTTTATGCCCAAATACACATCTTATGTGGAGACAACACAAAAATGGTGAATTTAAGCACTCTATTTCTGTAGAGGGTTTCTGACCAGTGTAATACCTCACACAGCATATTATTAAATCACCCAGATCCTCCAGATAGCACAGAGCCCCATAACTCACATCTACCTGTTCCTGGTGTGACATTTCATAGGGTTTTTTTCCAGTTGGCAAAGAGCTTTTATGAAACACATAACACAGGCCACATGCTCTGTCCTGGAAATGGATTAGTTTTCCCAGTGGGGAAAGTGAATGATGTAGGCTGCATCCCAGTTGTCATGTCCCAGTGCAAATGGTTAAGATCTTCTTTTTGTCTCAGCAAATGCCCTGTGGAAGCTTGAGCTGGGTTTAGGCCCTAGGGTCATTGCTAAGCAGTTTCTCTTTCATCCTTTTTAGCACCAGCAGACGCAGCTTGAAACATGTATACAAGATGCCGCTTTACAGCATCCCTTATTCACTGGTACCTTGGAGACTCCAGTTCATTGAAAGTAATAAAACCAGATCATCAAAAAGAATTCTTTTGAACAGGCTTTGGGCTCTGCTGTGCTACTTGGTTACGGATATTCATCTTCCTGGAAACTGCGCTGTTTGATACAGCATACCGGCATGAAAGCATCAGCTGCCTCCCTGGTGCATTAACCCCTCGAGTGTTGAAGTCACGATCCTTGAATAGCAAAACAGCTATCGCTTCTAATTGCTGGAGGGGAGAAGCAGATTTTATTCTCCCAGATGCAGGGAGGCTGCACACTGGGGTCAGAGGGTTTCCCTATCCTCATCCTACTCCAGTGATGCAATGGGCTGTGTACAAAAAGGGAAGAGGGAGCAAAGAGAAGCAGCCTCTGTTGGTTACAGCTACAGGCAGGCTGTAAGGTGACTCCTGTATCAAAGGGTGCCCTAGCACTTAATCCAAACTGGAAATACAGGTGTGCTGAAAACACAAGGCATTCCGATACTTTGGGCTTTAACTTTCTGTTAACCTTACATATCTTGTGATCCTATGCATTGTACAGAGCCCTGATGTCAAAGCTTTAACCCAAACCCCTTTATGTTGGCAGAGGAAGAGTTGTCACTTATCAGAGTTGCCAGAGTTCTGTTGCTTTTTCATCACATCCAAACCCTCCTTTCTCTCATCTGTCGCAGACAGCAAGAAGGGTCAACGCTGGCACCACAAGCATGTGTCTACAGTCCCTGAGCTTCATTTCCCTAAATGGGGAAAAGAGCAAGGACAGTGAAACTGGGCTCATTTCTCCTGAGCATCTCCTTAGAGAGACTGACATACTTTAATACACACTATTTGCATCTGTGCTTGCAGCACAGGGAGGATCGTAGTCTAAACTCCTGCTTTGGCTTCCACGGGGCTGCTGCATGCCCCTACCCTGAGATCTCTGTGTTTTGTTCTAGCTTCACATTGGGGCAGCAAACCCAGCTCAACTGCAAAATTCCCCCATTAGCAGATATGCTAGCTCCAAGACCATCCCTTAAACCGCAGTTTGTTGGATGCTGGGAGAAGCAGCAGAAGGTGGCTGCTCTTCCTTACGCTCTCCTTCCAGACCCCTCCTTTGCTGGCCAATACCAGAGACCCAGGTAAGATGGGCATTTGATATGACCTTGTACAGCCACCCTTGTGGTCTGACTCTCAAATCGCACTGGTGAAGCTCCTGTGTGTACTGAGGATGGGTGATGAGAGTTTTACCTTCTTAACTCATTCCTTATCATACCACTTATCATACCACTTCCCTTGTGAGCTCCAACGGCAGGAAAACATATGGTGCCTTTTAATGCATGGTTTTGCAAATACATGCAAAAAAGAGAACTTCTGAGTGCCCCCTTTGAGCTTCTCTCTCTGTTCCCTGCCTGAAGCTGAGCTCTGTCTGCCCTATGCAGCCATGTCACCGGAGAGGCTGTCTCAGGCTGCAGGTCCAGAACCCACACCAGCAGTTGCCTCTGCAGCACCCTTCTGTCTCCAGAACAGGCTCTATCAGGGACAACATGAGAAGGAAAATGGCTGAAGTTTCAGATCAGCTGAGAATAAATCAATGCAGGATCCCCAGGAGGTCGTTTTTACAGAATCGCTCTGCACTAGAACAGCAAGTGGAGGAGAGGAGAGTAGTAGCTGGCATTGATCACACCTGATTACTTACTAAAGTTCATAAGGAAAGATGTTGGAGGAGAAAAGCAGGAGGAGCACCTTTTATGACTAGACCAGAAGGGTTTGGTGAAAAAGAGAGGAAAATAGCTCAAAATGGACTCCTGTAATGTTCTGTTCTCTTATGTTATGGCCCCATGTTTTTTCTCTAGATTTCATCAGGAGTTCATGTATTCTGAGGCTAAGGTAGAACTCCCTTGAGAGGGGCCTCAGCAGAGTCAGGATGCAGGAGGCAATTAATATGTGCATAGCCATTACGTGAACAACTATTATAAAAATACACCTCTTAATTGAAGTGCGTTTATGGCTTTGTTTCTGTTCATCTCTGTACAGACACATGCCTCTGTGTGTGTGTCTGAGGACAGGTAGTTCTTTCTCTGCATGTATGAGCGTGTGTTTGTGCACACACATAAACCTGGCATTAGAAGATGCAGATCTTCCTTCATGTGGCTGTTTCAGTGCAGTGACTGCACGTGTGTGCAGGGGTGCATGTGTGTCCACAGGCCAGCATGTCTCCACCCATCTGCACATCTGAACACAGCCTCCCTCCCACCCCAAAGCACTGGTTTGTATGCAGAGAGCCTAAAGCAAACGGGTCCTCTGCAGAACAGCTCATAAGCTACTACAGTGTTAGTTAAGAAAGCAACATCTCTTCATAAAACCTAAAATAAGCCCTACATCAAAACAGTACAAAACAACTCTAACCCCCCCAGGCTACTGCAGGATTATACAGTTGTGAAATACATTATCCAGCCTTTAAAGTCATCTTTGACTATCTGCCTGGGGTCATTCAGACAGCCCAGGCTCTCAGCTACATAATGCCAAAAAAAGTTGAGCTTGCAGATGTTCCCAGGAAGGCAGTATGTCGAGGTCCACGTTCTTCCTGCAGAGAAAGGCTGATGTGATTATATTTGAGTTCTGTGTTTGCCATAATAATGGCTCAGCAGAGAATTAGCTCCAACACAAACTGCTGTTAGGAGATCTACTGTGTTTGGTGGCAGGAAGAGAAAAAAATGAAGAGTTACTGGACTCCTGTGAATGAGTCATTGCACAAGAGGCCTAGAAGCAGATAGACTATTCCTTAGTGATAGAGAAGAAAGATACAATAATTTCCAATATCAGTCTTTAGGTGGATTTGCAGGCAGTTTTCTATTTTATGCACAGCAAGCACATCAACTTCAGCCTCCAGTCGCTGTTTCTGGTTAGCCAGTCATGCTTCTAATTATGATCTCCTGTTAGACATTATCTCTGAGACACACCAGAGCTGAGGAAAGGGTCCAGGCTGTGACCTTGCCAGTACAGCCAAGCCACCGGGCATCATTTTTCAGTGACATCCAGACAGAGAGGGAACTTTGTACAAAAACCTCATCCAAAGCACCATACAGCCACTAATCCACAGTGAGCTGCTTATGTGTCCATCCCAGGGTAGCTGAAGATCCAGCCAAACCTGCATGACTCTCCCATATTGGCTTGTCCATTTTGTTCTTACACATGGGTAGTCTTGGCTGTCCATACCCAGCCCAATCTCTTTTATTCTTCCCAACGAGCCCAGAAGAGAATCTCCAGGGATGACAAAATGTTGTGAATTAGTTTGTCAGCAGCTTAACCACAGGATAAGCCAAACCAATGCTGGCAGCACATCTAATTCCAGTTTCACTTCACCAGGCAGCTGGATACTTTAAGTAAGAAAATTAAAGTGTTCTGTGAGGCTCAGCAACCTTTGGGTGACACTGAGGCTCAGCAACCAGTCTCTGGGTGAACATTAGAAATGCTCAGACCAGAACTCCATGTGTTGTGGAGAAAGGAGGCGTGATACCACCCAGTGGATGTGTTTTATGAGAAATCCCAAATTCATAGAATGAAGGTGTTGAGCTGTTCCCAGCATCCAGCCAGGAGCCTCCGAGCAGCAAGAGGAAGCAAGAGAGGATGTTTGTCTATGTACAGTAACGATAACTCCAGGGTTGTTGGGGTTTTTTTGCTCACTCCCATGACTTAGATGGCCTTTTTCTTCCATAAGTTGCAGCAGACATTTTCCCAGTCCTTTGGTTGCTACCAGCTGCCACAATGATGCATTTAATAATTCTTCGTGGGGCAAACTGGCACAGCTATTGTATGTGTTCTACATAAAAGCAACAAACACTGAAAAAAGTTCGAAATCAAATTTCCATGAAAGCCAAGACCAACTCAGAGTCAGGCAGGCAGCTCCACTCCTGCCCAGCGGTAGAATGCCTCATCCAGTCTGTCCCAGCTAGGGGTTCCCTGCTTCACCTTGCATCATTGCTAATCTAAAAACCAGTTTCCCTAGCATGGGAACTAAGGAGAGCAGCCATTGCTTCTTAAGAAGTGAAGAAGTCCCTGGTTTTGCACAACATGACTGCTGGAGCTATATGTCAGTGTTGTTGTGGGATACAGCTGTGAAGTGCTCACAGTCAGTTTAACTCTCTGTTTCTAGAAATTTACAGGAACCCCCCCCCCAGTCTATTCTTACCAAGGAGCAATGTGGATTGTCCTGTGAGCTGAGTGTTTCTAGAACTGGAGACGCTTGTGTTCCCATGAGTATGCCTGTAAGTGTGTGCAGCTGACCGCTACGGCATCCCTGTTCTTGTGACCTTGGGTTCAGTTTAACCAATGATCCAGCTAATAAATTTGTGTTAACATAAGCAGAGGCAGCAGCAGTCAGAAGAAAAGACATCAGAAATCAAACCTGAGAAAAGGAATTAGGGGAAGAGAATTAATTAATTTCCTCTTTGCAATGACACGTGCTTTCCACTCACTTTTTTTAAATGACATTTTACCTGCTATTAGTTTACTGTGAGCATCTCTAGTACTGTCTTCCCTCCCCACAGGCAGTTCCCTCAAGAACAGAATTAAATTTAAGCTACTAAAGTTGGACCTTTCTGAGGTAAAAAGAATCTTTAAAAATGGATTTTTTTAAAGGTCATTTTGAACTTTATCTGAGCACACATGGAGACACAGGCCATTCAGCTAAATAATGCCATCTGACCACCTCCTGTCACCATGACTAGGATAAGAACATCATTTATATGGGGGGTAGAGGGGAATGCTTTTCACTCATTCCTTTTATTCCTCTTCTAATTTTTGGAGATTTTAATGCTGTTAATTTTTATAGCCGCTTCTCCACTTCCCATTTCCCTTAATAACCCCTATGAAAGATCATTAACTTATATTGAAATGGGACATCCTGACATTGACACCAAACAGGACAGACTGAACTCCTTGTCCCTGTGACATGAAGCTGCATTCTCCAGCACTCCACTGTTCCTCAGCCATAACACATCCTGCCATGTTGGCAGTCCCTTGACAGGACAGTGTCAGAGAAGCCCATCCTTCTCCTTGGGACTCTTTCCATCTTCCAGTAATCCAGTTTTATGAACTAAATAAGTTATAACCTATTATGATGTATCTAAGCACCTGCTTAACTTCAAGCACAAGAACAAACGTGTGAACCTCATGAGCCTCTTTTGTGCTTCACTACGTGTCAGGGTAGTCTGTGACACCAAAACCCTGCTCCAGAGGAAGCTCAGGCAAGTACAATATTTATCCCAGAAAACTCTGTGGCAAAGAAGCCTTCACCACTTGTGTTGAAGCATCTAGAATTACTTAACATTATCTTCAACATTATCTTAACAGCAAAGGGTGGCATGAGGAGATGGATTTGCACTGCCAGCCCCCAGCCTGAACAAACAGGTCCTCTTAAAACTATGGACTCTGTTCCCAGGTGCATCAGATCCACCTACCCTGCCATCAGCTGAAGGTAAAGGGGGCTGCACGTTGCTTGCTGTGCGATGAGCCATGCGACAGAGCTCAGAGCTCAGTGCTGTGAAAACATGGCGTGCTATTTACTGTACCCAGCTCTCCAATTACACCTTACACAAGGCCATACTTATCGAAGAGACATTTTAAAATGTCCCATGGCATGCTTTGTGTGAATGGGGACTTGCCTCAAACGGAATTTCAGCACTCCACCTCTTCCTGCAATGGCATCCACATCCCGCTTCACAGCTGCCTGGCCTCCTTGAACAAGCTTCCCTTTAACAACATTCAAATATTTAATTTGCCAAGTGCTGTGGGAATCCCAAAGGCTTGGAAGAACTATCTATTATAAATGACAAAACATGACATTATTATAGGTAGCCTGCCTACTTGATGTCATCTGTGTTCTGCACTGCTCCTTTAATGAGGCTGTCTTTCAGCTCCTATACATAATAGAAAAAGATCCTGATGCTAGCACTTCCCAGGTACTCTAAAAATTGAAACAGCCAAGTCCTTGCAGCATTAAGAAAGACGCTTTCCTAAACCCTAAAATCCTCATGTTCTGAGGAAGTGCTTTTAATATTCTGTTATTTAGTTGTAGAGTCATTCAGGAGGAGCCTACTCCCAGCCACCCAGTGCAATTCAGTAATGTTCCCCTGAAACCTAACAACACAGTGCCCTCTGCTGCATTTTTCTCTGACATATTAAAGGAGAGAGAAAAAGACCCTGCCGTGCTTTGCCGCCTATCCTCTGGCTCAAATTGAGATAAGCAGATGGTTTGTTAGTACTTATCAATGACTCAGGAACATCCAAGGTACTACATAAAACACTTTAGCCGCAGAGAAGTCAAAATAACAAAATGGATTCCATACGAGGGAGAAGAAAAGCAATTGAAAAATCAAGCAGGGAATGCAGCTCCACACCTTAGCCCAGCTGTCCCTCCTCTCCAAGCAGAGCTGCAAAACCAATTATTGAAGTTAAATAACTAGTTGCTCTAGTCTCGTTGCTTTGTCCCTTCCAGCACCTTCAGCTCCATCTACCACATCCTCCTGTGACAAAACGCTTACAAGAACTATGAGAATGAAGCCAAGGACGGGCACGATGGGGAAGACCAAAGACCACGGTGTCTGCACACAGTCAGTCCTGATGCCAGGTAATGTGCATCGAACGGAGCTGGATGCAAGCAGCACCACCTCAGGAGAGAAGGATGGGCTGGGAAGGAGTAATTTCTGTCATCCTACTCTTCATTTCCACTGCAGTGCTAGGTGTTGACATTCCAGGAGACAGAGATCTTCGTGGATTACTGCAGAAGAGAAGGACAAACATAAGGCAGCCTTGGGAAACTTTGAGGCCAATGACAGCACTTCAGCAATTCTTACTTTGAGCTACTATCACTTTGGGGCTCAGTTAATTAAAATCAATAAATGCATTTGCTTTGACTTGGATTTTAGGCCTTTGCTGAACTGTACTAAGGCTTTCCTTCACAGATTCACCAAGGATAAAGTCAATAATTTAAAATTCGCTAGACATACTGTTAATATTGTCTTGGCAATGTAAGGTACCTCTTACACGGGGACTCATGGGAGCATACAGGCACTGGGATTCTAAAGCAGCACCCCGCTGCTGCTGTGGCTGCAGAACAAAAGCATTTCAGATACTCCAAAGGTCTATGTTCAGACCTGATCAAACATCAGTGTTTGGGAACATTTTGTTCTGTTTTCTGGGTTAACCTGTTAGAAAAACAGGGACCACATGCAAACTGAAATCAAGAATCAATCGGGTCACAATCTCTGAAGACCCAACTGTTGAGTTTTTCCACGGGCACATGCAAAAATCGATTTGCTCTAAAACTGTGCCATTAAGAAGTGTTTAGCTTTTTGCATAGTTGGCCTGGTATTTAACACTGTCAGACCCACGTCTCCAAGCCATCGCTTGTAACAGGAACTGAAAAATAAGGTAGAGTTTCCATCCCCACTGCAGAGTTAAGCAAAACACAAGAACTGAGAGAGGGATCTTGAAATGACAAGATCTGACAACAGTTCGGCTGTCTGTCTGGATTATGCTGTTATCTAGCAAGGGTTTATTTAATCCTTCTCTGAAATTTGAGCTCCATTCATCACTACTTAAAACCAAACAGGTCTATTATGTCTTCTCTTCTCCATAATACCTTCTCTTGTGCTTCTTGCATCTCCCTGGGTCCCAGCCAGGCCTGGAAGCACCAAAGAAACCACAAGAAAGATTGTTCCTTGAGATCACCACCCAGGAGCAGGAAGAATTATGAGCCTCTTGGGCGGGCCTGTTTTTGCTGAACAAACCACACTACGTGGTGCTTAACTTTGAATGGATCCAGAAGTTCAGCCAACTGCTTATCCTCACCAGCATCAGCCATGGTTAAGAATGAACTAACTCCACTGAAGCAGTGAAAAGCTTAAAAGGTTGGCTTCTTTTGACACATGCAGTTCGCAACGCTATTCTGATCCGCAGAGAGCACAGTATATATGAACCACCAGAAACAAAGGGCAGAGCTCTCAGCTCCAGGGATTCAAAGATGTCCAGCCTGCTTGCCCACAGAATGGAATTAAAAACTGAGAGGGAAACTGCAATCTGGGTGGGAATCTGGATGCAGAGAAAGATCCCTCTCCAAGGCAGCCACCCTGAGGGTGAAAAACTGGGAGAATCCCTGCTCTGTTCAGCACAGTATTTAATTACCTAAAGGGAAAACCATGTAAATAGACTTTAAGAGACACACTTGATAATAAATCTATGACAAAAGGCAATGGAGAAATCTGTGCTTTTGAATTTATTATCTGACCTCCCTGCTGAGCATTCCTGTGCAGCTGCGGGATAAAATAAATTGGTCTAGCTAAAGAAGCTGTAGGAAACATTTGAATATTCCCTGTTCTGAAATATTAACCTGTGATGCGTCTGACTGTCTCTCTCTCTCAAGAGGAGAACAGCACGGTCACGGTGGACAGATCAAGACACTAGGAATTTCACTGGAAGTGAGGAATGCAAAGGGGAGCAGACCCCAGGCCAACCCCCCTGCATTGGAAGGGCAGATGAGTTATTTTCTGAAAGCTGACTAGAATTAAAAAAAACCCCAGCCTTCATTAAAATACTCTCCTGGGAAATACACAGCATATGACAGCTTAAAGGAACTGGTTTTGCTTAGAAATACAGCCAAGTTCCTGTATTTCTAAAAGATGAAAGACTTTTTTTATCATTTATTTCTACATTTCTTTTTCTTTTAAAAAAACCCTTGTAAGAAACTTTGCATGGAAAGGTGACTTCAGTCCACGGGAGATGAGCTCCATGCCATTTATTAAAGGAAGCAAATAAAGGACTCATCCTGTAAAATAGCCACACACCAACACTTTCTGTCAACTCTAGACAAGGTTCTGGCTTGCTTCACTTAGCACAATAGAACCATGGAGGCCATTACTCTGCATGTTTAGATCCAGCCTGAGCCTCTTTGACTTCACTAAAGCTTCACCTGGGCTAAAGGAGATGCTGGTCTGCATGAATCCTTGGACTCTGACAGCATCACTTTCCCTCCCATGACAGCTGTCTGAGGGAGAAGACCTGGCATTCTTTATGCTACTGTTTATTGCAAAGTACATATAACATCATCAACAAACCTTGGGCCCTACACTTGTGGGAGGAGACATTCCCTGAGCCTCAGTGTTGGCAATCGAATTATGATCCATTCAGAAAACCTCATGCTTACCATGACACTTTAAAATAATGATAATAATCAAAATTAGACATTGTTAAAGGGACCCTGATCATACACTTTGGACTGAAAGTGAGATGGGTAAGGTTAGATGAGACACATTCAGCAGACTCCCAAGGACAAATTCTGAAACAGAGAACCACCAACATCACATCTGCAGAAGAGCAGATATACAGCCATCTCTCATTTGCAGTCACAAACTAACAGATGGTTTGCAAAGCCAGGAAACCGAACTTAAAGCACCCATTCTGTCTTTTACGACTTCACAAGCATGAGTTTTGCATGGGAAATATACATGTGTACATCATTAACACATGCAGGTCCTAACTCTTCCGCTTCGATTATTTCTTTTTAACTGCCTGGTATCTGATGCCCTTTAAAAAGAAGCACAACAGCTTCTCCCTATTTATTCAAGATCTTGATGAAAAAAATATTCCTGGTGGGTCTTGAGCTCCCCCCATTGACTTCTCAATAGTAGCTAACATCGAGGCCTCATTTCAATGCTCTGACACTGTCCAGACAAGTTTTTCTGGATGGGATGTTGAATCTTTGTAACAATGAAGATGTGATTGCCCTCTGCAGTGTGTATGCTCACTGTATTTTAGCACTACCACTGCTAACAGAAGCTATTGCTATGCCCAACCCTTCCTGGAGAGTGCTGCTATTTAGCTGAAGAGCTTATTTTCCTCTTTCGTCAGCAAAGGAAGAATATCATTTCTCCCTAAGCTCTTCCCCCTCCCTCCCTGGCCAAAATCTCTTATGATCTGACAGACTCCCAATCTCAGAGCACAGGGTTATTACACACACTGTATTGTTTGCACTATCAGCACTCCAACGAGCTGATGGTTATATACTTAATGGTGCCAAAATTTGTGAATGTGCCAGAAGGCTTCTGACATCATTTGCCACGAACACTAATGCATAAACTCCGAGCTGTAGGCCATCTGCATGTCACCCAAATGACTGGCTATCAAACCAGGTTTTCAACAGCCTCCAGCATGGCTCACTCTCCATTAACTCTCCATTGTTACTGTTGACACAGGGTGTAACCATGCTCATGGCTGAGGACTTTGGCTGTCTCCTGGCTTATGAATGATTTCTACGGTAATTCAAGGACAGCCAGTTGTTACTTATTCTGGAGAAATCACCTGCCTCTCTTTTCTTCCTTCTATGCACAAAATGCTTGTTGCTTTGGGGAGATCTGAAGCTCCTTCTCCATAACAGGAAATGCAGTTCTATAATGTGGAACCCTTCTCCTGGTGCAAACAGGGTAAATTCACGGGTTAGGGAAGGAATGTGAGAAAGAATTAGGCCACAGTTTAGGGCTTTTGTCACTTTCTTTATCTTTAAGATACATTCCCTACTCTTTACTTGTGCTACAGCCTTCTGAATATACAAAAGAAGCAGCAACCTTAGAGAACATCTCTTCATAGACAGATCTGCAATGGACTATAAAGCTGGAGATAGGTCATGCTCTTTCCATTCCTGTGCTGTGACATGAGGACTGATTCATGGAACAAAGAGCTGTGGCTGGGAGGGAGCTCTCTGGCTATCCTTTGCTGTTCAGAAGCGTCAAGGCTCACAGATGTCTGAATGTACCTGAGGAATGGGAGCAAGCCCAGTGACACAACTTTGATTTTAGACAAAAGGATGGCTGAAGACTTTCACACAGTTTCATTTAAAACAATTAAAACAGTTTAAACAGGTAAAAGAGTTTAAAACAATTAAAACAGTTCTTTTCTACTGGCCATTTATTCCTTCCTCCTGTTATCTTCTTGCAAACAACTTCATTTAGAAATGCTTCCAACATCTGCTCTCTCTGCCAATTTGTCTTTTGGAACTGTTTTATGTCAGCTGTGTTTTTCAGAATGGTGTGTAGCTTCACACTTTCAATTGTGGGATCAGACCTTTAGGATGCTAAGAGCCCTCTAGTCCTGTGCAAGAGCTTCAGAAACGAGGCATCTTACCTTCTATTCACTCCATTCTGTTTGTAAACCTCCCCTAGCAGCTCCTACCTTGATGCCTGCCCATGGCACATTATGCTACACAGTTAAGAACTATTTAATGTGGTTTGGGTTTTACTAATCCTTTAGACTAAGGTGAGCAATGCATAGGAGTGGACGGTCTTAATGAGACCAGTCACTTTTATTCTATCTGTTTATGTTAGAAAAAGCAGACCAAGGTCCTTCATGTGGAAGGTGGGGATGTTTCCTGTCATCCTATAAGCTCTTTGTATAGCTGCTGACTGGCCTGCAGGGAGCCATGCTTAAACCTTTATTAAACAAGTCTTTCACACTCCTATGGTTAAAACAGTTCCCTGGTTCTTTCCAAAAGCCACTTGCCCCTTCCTGAAAATATCTTCTTGACAACCACTTCATTCAGAAATGTTTACAACACTTCTGCTGTTTCAACTATGTTGATACAGTTTCCTAGAGTGTGGAATGGTTGCGCAAAGAGCTCTATTCTAACCCTTACATCTAACCCCAGTATGTCTCATGAGTAAGATTTTGAGAGCTGAGTTCTGAGCAAGAAAAAAACTGTCAGAAGACAGATTCAGAGCATATTCCTTTAACAGTAATCAGAGTTACTGTAAGTCAGTGAGGTGCATGGGCAGGACACTAATGTGGCGGTTCCCTCCTCTCTAGAACTGAGCAGGAGCTGACTGGTTCCCTCTTCTTTCTCTAGGGTTCTACCCTTCTCTCTCAACCATCGACAGCGACTGCCAACAAGGCAAGTCCTTACCTCCCTGATCTCTCCTCCACTATAGCATTGAGGAAAGCAAATCTAAGCAAGATACTGCAATTACAGTGTGTCACATAGAATGCTTTGGGTTGGAAGGGACCATTCAAGGTCATCTAGTCCATCTGCCCTGCAATGAGCAGGGACATCTTCATCTAGATCAGGTTGCTCAGAGCCCTGTCCAACCTGATGTTGACTGTTTCCAGGGATGAGGCATCTACCTCTTTGGGCAACCTGTATGAGTGTTTCCCCACCCTCATCATAAAAAAGTTCTTTGTTATATATAGTGTGAAACTACCCTCCTTTAGTTTAAAACCATTACCCCATTCCTGATCTAAGGCGACAGTGACAGTAATAACCAACAGCAGAGAGTGCACAGAAGGGAAAAAAATTCTCAAGTGACATAATTTGCCTTGGACTCAAATTCATCAAGGGACTTTGCCCATTGCCAACTGAACATTTCAAGAGTAAAAAGGTATTTTAAGTATTTATTATATTCTCTGACCTTTCTGGGGCTGATGGATGACAACTTCAATTTTAAAAAAAACCCCATCTGCCTTCAGTGACAGAAACTTTTGAGCTTGTACTATTAATTCCTGTAAGGATATTGAGGGTAATGATGTTTCTGGTCAGGTAAAAGGAGTGTGAGAAGGAGGGAAAACAACTAGCTGAAGCTAGGAACCAAACAAACAGTTTTGACTGGTCTGTGAACAAAGTTGTGGTCCCTTCATGCTATGCAAAACCTTCATAGCTGCTAGTACTGTATCTGCTTTCCTACATGCTGGTACTGAAAGAAGAGGCTGCAAAACTTAGCTCTGTTTCTCTCTTCCATCGCCAGCATTCACACATATGTAATATACATTTTTTCAAGCTCACTGGGCAGGGAACACCACAGATACATGTGATCCAAAAGGAATTAAGTGAGTTAATTCAGTTGTCTCCCACCAGGCCCATTTTCATCACTGGTGGCACTACAGCTTTTATATGTGATTATTTTTAGCATTAGTAAATAGCAGTAGGGCTGGTCTGTGGCAGGCGTGGGAGGGAGCACTGGAGTGTATTATCTCCTTTGTTACAAACTTATTGAACCTTACTAAACCACTCCATGTTTTCCTAATGGAAAGCAGCCCTTGCCACTCAGAAATTTGCAGGGTTTATTAACAGAAGTGAAATTATCACATGTTAAACCAGGGCAACTCTTTTGTGATAGTTTACAAAAAGCTGTTGCTGCAGTTAACCAACACTTGGCTTGCTCTGCAGGAAGATAACCAGGTTCTTGGGACCTTGGCACACAGCCTGCCGTTCCCCAGCCAAAGCAGAGGAGTAACCAGACAGGATTCCTCCCACTCCATGCCAAGGTCCAGGCTCTTTCCACAGGAACGTCCCCCTCCGCCTTGCAGCCCTGGCAATTACCGAGGCTCTCGGAAAGGGAACAAATCACACAGAATCACAGAGTTGTAGGGGTTGGAAGGGACCTCGAGAGATCATGGGGTCCAACCCCTCTGCCAAAGCAGCTCCCCAGCTCATACTGCACAGATAGGTGTCCAGATGGGTCTTGAATATCTCCAGAGAAGGAGACTCCACCACCTCCCTGGGCAGCCTGTCCCAGGGCTCCCTCACCCTCACTGGGAAAAAGTTCCTCCCCATGTTGGTGTGGAACTTCCTGTGCTCCAACTTGCAGCCATTGACCCTTGTCCTGTCACCTGATTATGAGAGCCGCGTGTAACAAGAAGCACTACAAGATGCTCCCCCACCCCCTTCCTTTAACCCTGTGGCGTGGAAACGGGAGCTCCTTTCTGTTTCCCTGCCCAGCGTGCTCCGAACACATAACCCGCGTCACTGCCGAAGCTCCACCGGCACCCTGGCCGTGCCCCTCGTGGGTGAGACCCAAGCAGCAGGTGAAGGCAGGCGGCGGGCAGCTTCCCCCCGGCTTCGCCCCAATTTCATAGGGCACCGAGAACGAACAAACCCGGTGCCTCGGGCCCTGCTGAGGGTTATCCGTCCCACGCGGGGACACGGGGCGACCGCCGCCACGCCGGGCCCGTGAGGAGACGGCGGGGGGGGAGAGGCCAACGACCCCTGCGCCAGCCCCACCTCCTGCCTGTCCCTTCCAGCCGGGCCCCGCCGGAACTGACTGACTGACTGCCTGCCCCAGGCTTCGGAGGCGCCGCTGGCCGAGCGGGGGCTGCGGGCGGCCACACACTGACCGCCACGGCACTGGCACCGCCCTCACGCCGCCCGGGCAGCGCGACGCCCCTTGCGCATGCGCCTCCTTGTCTCGCTACTCGTGGGCGGTTCCACACCTCGTCTCATAAAGAAGGGGTGGCTGGAAAAAAAGCAAGTCTCTCCTTCTCTACACCACCTTGCAGTAACGATTAACTCTTATGTCCATGATAAAAATCTGGTTATTAATTTACAACGAGTCGTAGTGCGCGTGTCTGGAAGAAAGGGGCGAGGAGCTCTTTTTCGCATTTTCCCACTATCCTCCCCATGCAGATGGATCCGTCCGAGTCGTCACCTTCCCCGCTCCGGAAGGGGCGGGGTGAGGTGAGGGTCAGTACGGGCGTCGGGCGCGCGGTGCCGCCGTCGGGGTGCGTAGGGCGCGCACTGTTAGCTGCCGCTCGTCGCTCCCCGCCTCAGCCTCTCGCCCCACCATGCCGCCGCCGGGCCAGACCCAGCTCCCGGACTGGGACGGCCTGAAGCTCCGTGTGAAGACCCTCATCGCCTCCCACCGCGTCATGATCTTCAGCAAGAGCTACTGCCCCTACTGCAATAAGGTGAGGCGGCGGCGGGAGGCGCCTCGGCGCGCTCCCCCGCGGGCCGGCAGCCGCCGTGCTCCGGGAGCTGCTCCCCTCGTCCCGTGGCTCGCCTCGCCGCCAAGCGGGGGCAGGTCTGGCGCGGCCCCGGTGCGAGGCGAGAGGCATCTCCCCTGAGGGCGCCCGCTCACGCAGCTGGCGGCCCGCCGCGGGCGGGGGAAGCGCGCAGGGGGGGCGGCGAGCGGTGGCAAGTCAGCGTGGAAGGGATGGCGCTTCCTGCGGCGGCACGCTAGCGGGGTGCGCGGTACTGAAGTAGCTCGGTATCCATCCCAGGGAAGTTAAGTGCCACCGCCCCTTGGAAACCCCCTTACCGGGCTTGAAATGAGACAAAGCTCCTAGCCCGTGTGCTTGGCAGGCCTTGTGCCCTGTGGCAGGAGTGAAGGGGTAGGTGGGTGTGAGCCATGTTCTGCACAGCCTGCATCCGAGCAGCTTTCCTGCCTGCTCCTCGAAGGACGGGGTGCTGGCTGCGTTGCTTCCTTACTGAGAGATGTGAATGCTCCCCTGGTGTTAAGTAAAACTAAATCTCCAGAAAAGAGTATAAGTTTTCTGCTGTTTTGGAACTTTGAGGTAGAAGTTTTACTCTAAAGCTGGGGTGTAAGTTTTAAATGCCAGCCATAATATGCGTTGATTAAAAACACTTGATTAACTGTGATGTTAAGTGAGAAGTATCTTTTCAGCCCTCTTTGTGTCGGTGCTGCAGGGTAGCTGTAACCAGTGAGCCAAAGCCATTCGAGGAAAAGGGGATCTTCATTACAGTTCTATGCTGTCAGCACGCTATAGTCATAGCCCGTTCTGAATCGGTGTTTGTAGCCATTGTGATTCTTGGATGCTTACAAGAAGCACATTACGAAGTGTCAGCTAAGCATTTTAAACACATATTCACAGAATCACAGAGTTGTAGGGGTTGGAAGGGGCCTCAAGAGATCATCGGGTCCAACCCCCCTGCCAAAGCAGCTCCCCAGCTCATACTACACAGACAGGCGTCCAGATGGTCTTGAATATCTCCAGAGAATTTGGTGTGGAACTGTGGGTTTAAGTCTTTGAGTTCCTGACAACCGGGTGAATGCTCAGTAGTACTACCATGTTTAGCTTAGTTTTGGTTCTAGTAGCTCCTGTGAGGGAGGAGGTGTTGTGACCCTGTTGTTGTACAGTTAAATGAACATATCCCGCTTGACTTGTAACTTAATTGAGGTTTTGGGAAAGGAAGCGTCTGTGTATGAGAGGATAAGCAAAACCAACATCATCTCTTCAAGAATATTTTCACAGAATGATTGCATAGCATGGTAGGCAACTCAAATCTTTCTAAAATTTGCTTACTTACCAGCTTGTTCAATTGAAGTTTTGGCAAATGCAGCTGTGATAGGATAGGAGTCTTGCTCAAGTCTGCACCACTATCTTCTGTTGAGTAAAAATCCTCTTTTTCTGAGGACTTCAGCACTGGCCTTTGAGAAATACTTCTTTGTGCCTGTCTGTGTTGCTCTGTGTGCATTTAGTGATTGTGATTGCTCAAGTGTTGAAATGCATGGCACTCAGTCCAGTGTTTTTAGATCATATGATGGCATAGTAACTTTTTAAACCTTGCAGCATTTTCCTTCATCTGTTTCTGGGGATAGACTAACACAAGGAACTTAAGAGAAAAATAGGCTTGATTGGAGTCCAGTAATTTAATTCCAGGTTAATGTTATTTCCTTCATTTGTTTAGAGCTTGTCCATTAGAGAGGATTATTTCCTTCAAGCAAACCATTGGATATGAGGAATATTGTCTTTATTGACTTGGAAATGGAAAGAATAAATATCATGAGTAGGAGGGCCCTCTCTCGTAGCCTGCTTTAGGAGGGGAGAGTTGAAAGGGCCTATATGAATCTTTGTTAAGGAATAGGTGATAAACTTGGGCAAGGAAGAGCTGATTGCTCTTGGCAGGTTTCCTTGGCTGACTTCCCTGTTTGGAACAGAAGAGAAAGGCAATATAGTGAAGAAAGCGTGTAGGAGAGGTGTATATTGCAGAGAGAGGAATAGAAGAAGAAAGCTTGAGAGAAGGAAGCCACACAAGACATCAGAAGATGGAAAAGTGAAATACCAGCAACAGTATAAGTATTAACAATCCCTCCCACCAAAGACTTAAAAAATAGTGAAAAGAATAGTAGAACAATGCAGCGTTCTTGCTAGCAGATCTAGTCTGTATAGTTAATGAAGTGGATATGATTTGAAAGTGTAGTTACAGCTTGGGTATGTAGCCTGTAATCACGTAATTCTGAGTTCTTAAAGACAGACAAATGTGAATAGTGTCACTGTGTCTGTCTTGCTGTGGATGGCCGTTAGCAGTGTACTTTTGGTAGGATTAATTGAAAAACCAATGGTGTTGAGCACTAGTGCAGAGAATACTCAAGCTCTAAAAGGACCTCATTCGAGGGGTGGGAAGAATTCTTTATTTCAAATGGATATAGCCACACTGGAAGAAAATTAAGATTGTGCTTTCCTTCAAAAAAGCATTACGAATAAAGTGTCTCAATGAACCAAGTAGTTGATTCCCTTCAGTTTAGCTAGTGGCATGACTTGACAATTGTGCAGTTCTTTTTCTGCAAATGCAATTTCTTGTTCAAGTGTTTTAGCAAGGCAGTAGTGGAAAGGGGTTGGCATTAGAATGATTTCCTTGTCATAACTTAACTTGACTTGTCCTTTAATATCTTACCATCCCTGAAAAGATTAATATTAAGCAAAAGTGCATAAAGAAAACATAGGTGTTTGACATGAAAAATTGCCAGGTCTGAACACTGTGATATGTTGAAATTACTGTAAGAGCAACAACTGGTTGCATAGAAGCTGCGAGATATCCTAGTTATATGCTATGCTATTACCAGTTATATTCTGTGTCCATGGGGGTTTCTGGTCAATTCAACTGTGTAGCTGTTATAAAATGTTAGCTAAGTGAAACAGCAGATACAGGACATACCGTTATTACTTAACTTTATGATGATAATTTCAAACCTACTAGTGATAAAAAGCATCTCTAGGAAGAGTTTTCTAAAGCGTTAAACCAATTCTTGATTTCAGAGAAGTTATCTACAATTTAGTAATATCTAGAAATTTTTCTAGACTCACTCTCTTTGTGGAAATGGGAAGGTTTTAGTAGATAAATGAGGCCTTAGTTAGAAGGGAAGTAAATGGTTGTATCTGTGACCATGCAACCTAGTATCCTGTTCTATATACTTGTTGGAGAATTTGTTTTCAGGATTGGGAATTTTTCTAGTATGCTGCTTAAGTTTTTGGGACTGTGTGACTCAGGAATTTCTCAGCCTGAGTTTGTATTAGTTTTGTTGAGTTAAAAGTTGTCAGTGGATCTTTCTTTCATTAGTTGGTCTAAATAGCTCTTTTGATCTTTTAATTTTGGCTTTTACCGTGTCTGATGGCACGAAGTTCTCTGGTTTATGTGTTTATTGTATGGAGGTTTGCTTCCTTTTCATTTCAGAATTGTTTTCTGGTAAATGCAGCTGTTGCTGTTTGCTCCAGTGTTTCTCAGAAATCATTTCCTGTTCGCCTTACCTAGATATTACTCATGATTAGTGTATGTTATCTTTCTACTCCTCCTAATAATTTTCTTTCCCAAACTGAAAATCTATTATCTCTTGCCTATATTGAAGATTTCATAACTCTGATCGCTTTACTGTTTCATTAGCATAACACAAGCACGATCTATTCTTGACTATAAAGTGCAATAGCTCGATAGCTACTTCTAATTAGAATCCTGACATTTGTCTGTTTTTATTTTTTCCTCCCTATCTTCAGTGGAGAATAAAGGTTGCCTAAATGTTTTGTCTTAAATCTGCCCTTTCTTAAGTGTAATCTTTTCTTGTACTAATGTTCTCTGTCCTGTGCTCCCACCCTGCCAGGAGCTGTTGCAATGTTTTAGTAGTTTAAAAAACAACACAAAACCAAACACTAGTGAAAACTTAACTGTTACTTTGTTGCAAACTGAAACAGCAGGCGAGTAGGTAATTTGGTGAGTTTCCTCCACATTCTTAGCTTCCTATTCCCAGTAGCAGTCCCTTTAAGTTTTCCTTTTTAGGTCTTGCATGGTATTCAGCTTGGGCTTTGTAATAGCAGTTACAGAGTGGGAGGTCTGCAGCCACTGCTGTTTCCCTTTCATTCGGTCCAAGAGATACTCCAATGAGATAAATGGAAGCTCTTTCCTATGAGGATGGTCAAACATTGGATCAGCCCAAAGAGCTTATGGTGTCTCTGTCCTTGTTGGTATTCAGAACTGGAGTGGACACGTGTTTTAGACAACTTGATCAAACTTCACATCGGGCCTCTGCTTTTTAGCAGGGAGTTTAATCAGATGACCTCTAAAGGACCCTTACAATTTAAATGATTCTGTAATTGTTTAAATAATATAATCAGTTTTATAAGCAGAGCTTATTGTTGTCTGTTACAGTTGATGCATGATATAGTTGGTACAGAATACAAAAGCTTAATGTTTGTGTAAAGCTGAAACTCCAGTAGAAAGCATTGGAATACTCAGCCTTTGGCATAGTAATGACATGGTTCACAGCAACATTAATGCTTTTTTATTCATCATTTCTTTGACATCTTTAGGCTTATTAGATGTGACTCAGCTTAGTCTTAGTGAAGTGTGCTCAGTAAATGTGAGGTTCATCAGAAATCTGGTTGCAAAAGATTTCTTCTGACATAGTGTGCCTCATTGTTCAGATTCCATGCTGGCAAGTGGATCCATCGCATAAACATTTAGTACTTCATGCTAGAGTTGTTTTCACATCAAGACAGTTACTATTAAAACCAGATACCTTACACATTGCTGTACAATATCAAGTTGCATTGGTAAGCCTGTAAATTATATTTTAAAGGAGTAAATGCTGCCAGATGTATTACTACATCCTGTGCCATGAGGTGTGTTGTTTTCTAACTGGGAGGACAGTTCACAATTTCATTGCTGCCAGTCTCACAAATAGGTGTTATTGTAAAAAAAAAAAATAAATAAAAAAATCTTAGTTCTAAAATGCTCCTTGATTTGAATCTGGAAATGGTACACACTGCTCATGGAGAACTGGTGTTAAAAACACCCAGAACTCTGTCCAGGCTAGGGAGAATCTCCACTAAGCTATCATTTAGCTTGTCTGGGCTTTTTTAAGACTAGGTTTTTATACAGTGTTCTCCTTTCCCTCCCTGTTTTCCCTCCTTGTCAATATATTGCTGACCTCTTGATGCATGAACAATGCTTTTAGAGCATGTTCTAGTGATACTATATCTGAGTTTATTCATGGCAATGCATAAGAAGAGCAGCCTTTTAATGACCAGGCTTCTTTAGAATACTCCTTTATAATGGAGAAGAATAACAATTTAAAAGCTTAAAAAAAATAACTGTTACATTCTGGTATTAACTCTTTAAATATTTCACAATCAAGGTATGATTGATTTAATAAAATGATGGCAAAGAAGTCAGAATCACTCCTGCCTGATCCTGGAGGCTGAGGCAAATGCTGTCAAACAGCAAACCAATAATCAGAACTGGAAAAAAATTCAAGAGACTTATGTAGCCTTGTCCCATGGCTCAGTGTAGGGGAAGTGGTAGTTCAAACACTTTTGACATATACTTTGAAGCAACTCACTGATGAAGAATGTCAGCTACCTAGGCAATATGTTCCAGTGTCTTGCTGTTATGGAAAGCTTTTCATAAAGTCTAATCTAAATCCCTTGATGCCATTCAAGACCATTAGTCCTTATTCCATCCACCACTACTTTTTTTGTTCCTTGAGGTTGTCAGCTTTTCATCCAAACATATTTCTTCACCATCTTTATGTTAATACCATCTCATTGACTCATTGCAGTAAATGTTCTCTGATTTTAAAGCTTTTCTGAAATAATGGCCACCAAAAGTGAATGCAGGGCTTGTAGGCATGAGCTGTCCTAGTGCTGAGTATGCTTCAGAGTATTACTTTATTTTCAGATTTTTATAATGCACTTTTTTTTGGGCATTTGCTTGGAGGTGTTTTGTTTTGCAAGTCATCCTCTATTCCCTTTTTTCTTTCTTAGTATTATCTGTCTGCTATTTTATCTCTCTCTGATTTTTTTTTTTCCATATGGCAATTATTCTCATGGCTTTTGGTATCTGTTAGGGATAGGGAAGTCTTCAGCTAAGCAATTTGCATATAGAAATCTTTTCTCAAGGTCATGAAGCTTGTATTAGAAAGTTGCTGTGTTGTGGAATGCTTAATGTCAATGTTGTTAGACAGGTTGCCTTTAAGTGAGGAACATGCAAAGAGAAGTAGTGCTAAACCTCACCAAAGGCATGTAGAGCTAAACACTCAAAGCAGAATAACTGAGGCTTAGTTACCTGTGTCTGTCACAGGTTCAAGTTTTACCCTGAGCTGTGTGTCAGATCGTGTGACAGCTTTGCACTGACATGCTCTCTGTTTCTGCTGTAGGTCAAAGAACTCTTCACCTCTATGCGTGTGGAGTACTATGCTCTGGAACTTGATGTAATTGGTAAGTAGAAGAAAGAATATCTATCCCATGATGGTTACTGTAACTAAAAATGAGTGACTGTGCATTACTCTTTAAGCTATCTGCAGCTAATAGGAGGATGTAGAGAACAATTAAGATCTATTTTAATATATACAGACATAAAAGCATTTAGGTTTCAATGTGGATTTTAATACAGGATATGTTTTTAATCTAAGGCTTTGACTCTTTCTGTACAATCATCAGCTGATAAGAGGATGTGAGAATCTGATTTCTCTATTGAGAGGCTTTGTCATTTGGGAAAAGGCCTTGTGGTACTTTTCTCCTCAGGTTCTTTTGTGGTGGTAGAGAAATTGTTAATGTTTGACTTGGTATATGGGTGACCTTCATAGGGAGAGTTGCTGAGTCATTGGAAGGGTAAATTCCAGTAAATTGGTGGTTGTGCTTTCAAGGTTGGTTTTTTTAAAGCCCAGACTGCTTTAGTTTTAAGTACCTGTGTAGTGCCTTAGGCATATGTGTATGTAATGTGTGTAGCTTATAATGGATTTCCAGGAGCAAGTAAGTTCTAACTTAACTCTTAGTAAAATCTTAATTGTACTGTTGTTAAGTTCCTGACTGTGTGTTATCATCAGGCTTTTTCTGTACAAAACTTTGTTTTCAATGCTTCTCCTAAAGTGCCAGTGCTCTTATGAAATGTTTTGCTTCAGCTGGAAAAATGTACTTATTTATTGGTCTGTAGTATTTCTTCTTGCTTTTTTTTGCTTTTTATTAAAGTTGTGATACTGTGAACTAATTATTGCCCAAGATATACAAAATAAAATGCACTGCTTTTTTTAATTACTTCTAATTAATAATGTACTTCCTTTGTGATTGCTCTCATTTATTGACACTAAACAGATGTGGTCTTGGAGTAATAAGGTTTTAGTCAAGATTTTAGTCAAAGCAATTCTCTAAGTCCTCATTCCCATATTTACTGCTGGACATCTGCTGAGCGGTCCAAATTGAGCCTGTGTGTAGGTGCTGATGATTCAGATGACAGGTCAGGCAATGATAATCTTAAAGCTGAAAGGTGTGGTGGGTAGAAAAAATCTGTAAGTAGAAAAGCATGTTCGTTCTTCCCATCCCCATATTCTCACACTGCAAAGCTGCTAAGCAAAACTGCCTGCACTTACACAGAACATACTCCAAAACCAGACAACTCAGAGAAAAGCTGTCTGTATGATCTCCTGTGATATCCAGAAAATAATTTTTTGTACCAAGTGTGGCACTTTCAGGAAGAGACTGATAATAATCCAGGAAATACAGGGACTAAACTATTACTTCAACTTTATGGTGTTCTGTGGAATTATGGCTTGAAGCACCAATTTATCCTCAGGATTTAAGCATGTTTTTTGAAAAGCAATTTCTAAAGAGTCTACAAATGCAATGCTTAGAACACTTGCTTTCTTGTCAGGCCTACAGTATGTTGTAGTCCAAACTTCTAATACTTTATTTTAAAAGCTCCTGTCTTGAAAATTGTTCTATAATGCACTTGTTTCTTTCATTCTTAGCTGATGGCCCCAGTATCCAGCAAGTGCTGGTAGAGCTAACTAATCAGAGGACAGTGCCTAATGTATTTGTGAATGGAACACACATAGGTGGCTGTGATTCAACTTACCAGGTAACTTGTCTACCTGCAGCTGATTTTTAAAGAATAAGTGAATTTGATGTTTGATCATAATTAAAATTGAATGTAACACTAGAGTGGGTGATCTAGGTCAGAGAAGGCAAACTCAGATTTTGTTTGCTTAGAAATGTGTGTAACATTTAGTTTTGTTTCTGCAGGCTTATCATGATGGGTCCCTGCAGAAACTTCTTGGGAATGGTGAAGATACAGTTCCCTATGAGTATGACCTCATTATTATTGGTGGTGGTTCTGGTGGACTTGCGTGTTCCAAGGTATGACATAAAAACTGCATTGAAGAACAGGTTGTGTAATCTCTGTGTTAATCACAAAATATAAAGCAGTCTGTATTTTTATGATTATTTCTATTTGACTTGTTAATTAAATGAATCAATAGTGGTCTAGTAATGCGCTCACTCAGGAGATCATGGTCTGTGTGGACCAGTTTCTAGCCAATCCCTATTCATGTCTTCATCCTAATAATAGGTTTTAGGTTCTTAGCTGAGGGTGGAACCAATGTTTGAAGTATTTCCTCTTACTGTGTATTAGGCAGGCACTTTAACGGTTCCATCAGTAATCTGGAGAACTTAAAGAGTACTTCTGACTGTTTAGGATTCAGGATCACTAGCCATCTAAAATGAAGTCCTCAGCTGTTCTCTCAAGGGACTAGCTCACTTTATAGTGCTTTTTCAGAAAAGGTAATGGAGATTGTGTACCTCTTACGCAAGTAGTTGTTGTTCAGAGTGCCTCAGGGCCTAGGATGTGGATTCAGTTTTTCACTTGAGGGATTTGAGCCCATGCTTCCCACCTCAGCCAGGTATCCTGACCATCAGTGTGCATAGTGATGTTATTCCTGACTGCCTTGGCGATTGCTGTGCAATGCTAGTTAAGCATGCAAATTTCACTAGATAAGTATAAGGCAGGAGAAAGTGATATAGCACAGCTTGAATTAGCCAATCTTAATTAGGTATTTTCACAATGCTCTAGATCTTTCCTCAGAGTGCATTCTGGGACACCAGTAGTAAACTTAGTGATAATTACCAAACTGTTCAGAGTGCGAAAGGTCAGGTACTCACAGAATACAAGATAGCTGGCTAAACGTTGTTTGATCTGGGATTGCAGTAACTGTGCAGCAGTTCTTAAACAGATTTAACAGACCTAAAGATTTGATCCAAGCCCTTGGAAGATCAAAAAAAGGGTAGATTCAATCAAGCACCAGCTAATGCCTTGGATAGAGTGTCATAGGATTAGTTAGATTGGAATGGACATTAGAAGGACATCTAGTATAAGCTCCTGCTCCATGCAGGGTACACTGTGAGGTCAAACAAGATTATGTAGGACCTCATCCATTTGGGTGGATCTTGAAAATAACTGGGGCTAGAGATGGCACAGCCTCTCTGGGCAAACTTTCACTGCTTGAATGTCCTCATGGTGTGAAAGTTGTTCTTACATGCAGTCTGAAATTATCTTGTTTCTTGTCTGTTGTTGTTTTCCCACTTGCCAGTATGAAGAATGTGGTGCAATCCTATTAATGAACTCCTCTTAGGTATTGGAAGGTTGCTGTTGGATCTTCCCCAAACCCACCTTTTCTCTAGGCTGAACAGAACAAGTTCCCTCACCTGTCTCTCAGGGCATGTATTTCACCCCCATAAGGATTTTAGTGGTTCTCCACTGAACTCCGGTTTATTAACATCACCTCTTCTCATTCACAAACGTGTCCTCCTGAGAGAAAAGAAGAGCTAATAGCTTAAGTAGTTCTTTGGGTGGGGTAGAGGAGAACCATAGGCTGGTAAAGCCATTTTGTATCCACTTCAGACCATGGCTTTTGACAATGTAGGATGATGTGGATGCAGCATTGAACATATGCTTCCATTCAGAGACTGGAAGGGTAATAGCTCTTGAGAGATTTGAATTTTTGTTTAGTGAAGGAGGTAGTAGAGGTATGTATGATATTGTGACCAACTACCAAAGAAGCCTTCTATTATTGCTAAGTATATTGTGACTGTAAATGAGCAGAGAGACTTGTGTTGTCAGGCAAAGGTTCAGTAATGCTGACTTGTATCTGCCTTATAGGAAGCTGCTGCTTTTGGAAGGAAAGTAATGGTATTAGATTATGTTGTTCCAACACCTCTTGGAACCTCATGGGGTAAGTTTCTATTAGCTTGTGTTTTATGATGTTTGTGTGTCAGTAATACACACTGCCTTGTAAGATGGATTTATATTCTTAAAAACTGTTGCTGAATTCCTGTAACTCTGGAACACAGATAACAAAGGAGTTGTTTTCCTGACATGCCTGCTTTTCTGGGCAGTTATTTTGTGTGTTGCGAACTCAGTTCTCAGTCAAACATTGTTCTATTCACTTTCAGGTCATGTCTGGATAGTGTATGTGCACATGAACTCCTCTTGTCTTTTAATCTCCTTTTATTTTGTGAGCAACTGGTCTAGGCTACCTCTAGAACAGTGTGACTATGGCTATGTATGCCTCACCTTTCCATAATTAAAGGCAGTGGCTGCCTGACCTTATTAATGCTGTTAGCAGTTGAGAATGAGTAAGGAACTTCATTGGTCAGGTTTATTGAATGAAATGATGAATGTGCTTTTGTAAATTAAGATTTCAATCTGATACCTGTCGTGTGGTATTTGAAATATGATACTATATTGTAGGAACTGGGCTTTTTTTGCCTTGCTTACTTGCCAGTCTGACTAAAATCTGAAGCACTGGAGCAAGTATCCAGAGTTTTAGGTTCCAGACAACATACTGCATGTACCCTTATTGGCCCAATGAGACAAACTCTTAAGCTGAATGCAAGCTTGTAAGCTTAGCTGTCCATTGTATTTTAAAATTTCTCTTGCAACAGAAATTTCATCAACAGCTGATATATGGTTGCTTATACAAAGCACATGCTAGGAAAAGCATGCAGGTAATAATGTTCTTTTCCATCTTAGGACTTGGTGGCACATGTGTAAATGTAGGTTGCATTCCTAAGAAGCTAATGCATCAAGCAGCACTTCTGGGTCAGGCACTCCAGGATTCAAGGAAATATGGGTGGCAGTATGAAGAACAAGGTCAGTAAGAACACAGAGGACACGCCAAGACAGTGTACAGATGTGTCTATGAGCTTAAGATCTTTGTAGTTTGGACTTAGTTTACTAAAAGCAGAGTTGTGTACTTTTGTTGGGTGAATCAGAAGGCATGGTTCTTCCTGACTCATGAAAACATTTAGGATTGAGAGCTAAATGTGTTTTGTTACATATTATCTGAACTAAATGAAAGAACTTCTAGAGTGGGCTTATTTCATCTAGGACGAGTCAGGTATATATTAGCATAATAGAATAAAACTTTAAGGTGTATCCTTGTAACTGATGATAATGATGTTTTCTTAGCATGATGTAGACTTAAGTTCTTCTTTAATATTCATTGTGCTTTGATTTCTTTAAATATTAATGTCTTGTTTCAGTTAAACACAACTGGGAGATCATGGTAGAAGCTATTCAAAACTACATTGGTTCTTTAAACTGGGGTTATCGAGTGTCCTTAAGAGAGAAGTCTGTCACGTACCTCAATTCTTATGGAGAATTCGTTGAACCACACAAAATCAAGGTATGTGCTGTGCTAAAAATGTTCAGTTGGGATGTAAAACTCATGCTCTAAAACTGCCTTTTAAAATCCAACAAGGAGAAGGCTTCATCTTTACACTGCCATTGTTAAGTCCTTTGACGTTTACAACTCATCTCTGAAATAATTGATTCAGATTATTACTGTACTTCACATTACACCGTGTTGCACTAGTAACTGTTATGTAAAAATAATGTGGGTATCTGTAAACCTATGTCTTGCATGAATAAGGTGGTTTCAGTTGCTAGCTTCAGGATTGAGATCAGCAGCTGGGGAGTGGTGGTGGGGGAGAAGCTTTAACTGTATGATTTTGCCACTTGTAAAACCATATTAACACATGCAAACTTGAAAATAAATTCAGATTAAGCGCCTATGGAACACTGCCTCCCAGAACCTTATGCTGTATCAATATAAGAATCAAAGTGTCAGTTTTGCAAGACAATGTGCTGGCAATCTTGCTCTAAGTAATCAGACTGTAGCAATGTTGACTTAGAATAAGTGTGTATTGAAGACAACAGGTTTGGTGGATGTAACTGTCTGGTTTCAGAATGAGCTTATAAGGCTGAACTGCATGTGTTTTGAAACCAGGAGGCTGGTACTGAGAAAATCACAGTATGCTCAACTTGCCTATCTACCAACTATTCTAGTGTCCAGATATGCACATCATCTACTCATTCTATAAATGAAGTAGTGCAGAAAGGCTTTCAGTAGGAGGCTGGACTAGATGTCCTTCTGAGATCCCTTCCAACCTGAATTAGCTGATGGCTCAATGGGGAGGGCATTTCCCTTCATCTGTGAAAAATAACTGGAGCACATGGTCAGATTTTGGTATTTCTGTTGGCAAGTTGAAATTTCTGAGACCAAGGGCCTTTCAAACTCAAATTAGTTCTTAAGAGATTGGGTTTTAGGCCCTGTGAAATAGGGTAACTAGATAGCCTAATGAGGAAATTTATAAAAAGGTAAGTACTAGTGACAGAACAGCATCAAATAGTTTTGTGTTGGGTTTAATTTGAAGTGGGTGACAGGAGAGGCCTAATTTCTTGTAGCTTTTTGTAACTTTGGAGTAAAGATGTTATAAATCATTCAATGTAAATGAGTTTAAAATGGGCAGGATTCAGAGTAAATGATTTTAAATGCCCTCACTGAGAGAAAAGCCTGATTGTGATTTAAACCTATTATTTTCCAGTGACCTGCATAGCTTCTCTAAATGTGTTGGTTCTTGTTGGAAGCTGCTTGCTCTTGATGCTTAAACACATACACAGTATTTAAGGGGAGGGTTAATTTTTTTATTATTTTGTCTTAAAACCTGTTCCTGTGATAAAGACTTTCTTAACTGTGTCTATACGAACAGGCAACTAATAGAAAAGGACAAGTAACATACCACACAGCAGAGACATTTGTCCTGGCAACAGGAGAAAGGCCTAGATATTTGGGTATCCCTGGAGATAAAGAATACTGTATTACAAGGTGAGATGAAAAAGCTTTGCTTGCTCTAGTGTTTGCAAAGACAGACAAGCTTCTATCAAAATAACTTTATAACTTCTATTTTTCATTTTAGTGATGATCTCTTCTCCCTGCCTTACTGCCCTGGCAAAACACTAGTTGTGGGTGCTTCCTACGTGGCTCTAGAGTGTGCAGGATTTCTTGCTGGCCTAGGTCTAGATGTCACAGTGATGGTACGTTCCATACTCCTTCGAGGCTTTGACCAAGAAATGGCAGAAAAAATAGGTGCTCACATGGAAACACACGGCGTGAAGTTCATCAGGAAGTTTGTACCTGTTCAGGCAAGTGCTTTTCTTTGGGTTACTTCTCTCCATGCAGAATTACTTTAAACAGCACATGCATTCTACACGTGCTGTCTGGGAACGCTTTGGCTCTGTACAGGTATAAATATTTTATGAGATTAAGCTCTTTTTACTGCTGAACGATAGATTTAGTAGGTCAGGGTTTGAAGTGAGAATGTAAGCGAGCTCTGCTGCTTAAGGTCATTCTAAGCTTACAAATATTTATACAGGTTGAACAGCTGGAGGAAGGCATGCCTGGAAGACTGAAAGTAACGGCAAAGTCTACTGAGGGACCAGAAATCTTTGAAGAAGAGTATAACACTGTAAGCATTTCTGTACTTGAAATAATTGAATGTAGCAGCACATGAAAATGTATTAAAATACTTCAACAGTTGTTCAGGGAAAAAAGTAAAGGGAAATCTTGCTTGGAAAACTGTTCATATAAATTACTGGCGGAGAAATATACATGAAAATTCAATACTCATCTTCAGTTGAGCCCTGTCAGCAGAATGGGTAAAACTTTGCATGCCTGGAATTCAGCTGATAGGAACAGTGCAGCTGTTTCTGCTTTTGTTCTGGTATTAATGTTTTGGTGTTTGTTGCATTTCTGAGGAAAAAAAAAAAAGTTGCACATGGAGGAGCCTGAAATATTGGCAGCTTTTCCAGAAAACTTTGGAAGTCACTTCAATTCTGTGCTTCACAATTGGGTTTTCTGGTTTGGTTTGTTTCTCAGAAAAAGACCAAAGGAAGTGTTATGCTGATTACACTTCTCTTACATAAAATAATTGCATTTCATTTTGGCTTTTTATAGGTTTTGATAGCCATCGGTCGCGATGCATGTACCAGAAATATTGGTTTAGAGACAATTGGTGTCAGAATCAATGAGAAGTAAGTATTGCTCAACTCCCTTAAACCACAGAATGTGAGGATTTTTATTTTTTTAAAAAAACTTCTTTGCCAACACCCAATGATACTGATGTTGCTCTTGCTTGGCAGTTATGTAAATTTTTAAGAACTCTTCCTTCCTGGATTTGAGTACAGTTGTCTATTAACTTTGCTTCTTTAATACGTAATTTTGTAGAACTATTTTCAGTGAGCTAATACCTACTTGTTGACCACTGTACTTAAGGAATCAAATATATTTGCTTAATTTACTTAGCAGACTATTAAGCTGTAGTTTCTAAATTACGTGTTTTATTCAGCTTGTGGCAAGTTGATCTACTAACTACTTTGCTTCCTACAGTTGTAACTTTTTCTTATTTTTCTCTGGTGTCACTGTAAAATTGGTATAAAGAAAGAGACAGGATTGGGGTGGGGTGTTCATAAGAGAAAAATTAAGATCAGGTTGCAGCAGCTAACAAGTTCCTACGCCGTTTGATTTAAACCTGAGTGATATTGCAGCCCTTTTTCCCCATAGGGAAAAATCTACATTGCAGGGTGGATAATAACCAATAGAAGACTGTAAGGCCAAAGATATCTTGGTAACTTCACTGTCATCAGATGTGCCCTGTTCCTCAGCTCAAAACTGGCCTCCTGAATAGTGACTTCAGCCATGTATCAGTCAGAAGTAATTGTTGCTCTGAAGAACTTACAGTTAAAGTAAAAAAGGCATAAGCATATTTAGTAAAATCTGTTGAGCAGTTAGAATGACCTCTTTGTGACAAAACTTCTCTATTTCTTGCTGAGCTCTGAGAAGTGTTATGATGCTGAACTCTGTTCTCTGTTTTAAGGAATGGGAAAGTGCCTGTAAATGATGAGGAACAAACCAATGTGCCTTATGTTTACGCTATTGGAGATATATTGGATGGAAAGCTTGAACTTACCCCAGTTGCCATTCAAGCAGGGAAACTGCTAGCCCGCAGGCTTTATGCTGGCAGTTCCATAAAGGTAAAACTATAAGAATGTAACTTATTTCTATGCTTTTTGCTTCAAAATTGCAATAACACAAGTTGATTTGTCCACTTCGTTCTGGGCATTGCAAGTGTTTATTAAAAGAAAAAGTGCTAGTACAGCTTTTCCTGTTACATACTGTAAAGAACTTTTACAGTCTAAATATAAATGTTGTGTTTTTATTTTTAGTGTGACTATGTCAATGTACCGACGACAGTGTTTACTCCTTTAGAGTATGGCTGCTGTGGGTTAGCTGAAGAAAGAGCCATAGAAGAGTATGGAAAGCAAAACTTGGAGGTGAGAGCACTCAAGACTTGTTTAACTTGTAGCATAAGAATGTTTTTCTTAGGTCTTGCTGCTTTACACTCAAGTTATAGTTTTAAAATAAGATTAGAAGGTTGATCATGGAAGTGTTGTCATCTGGCTTATGAGGTATGGGACTCCCAAGAAATCCAGGCCTGGACTTGATACTCTTAGAACTGTGCATAGCTGTTTGCATGCTGCTGAGAAGCATTTGACTTCAGTAGGCCAAACTCAGGTTGTAAAACTGTAGGTGGTTTTTTGTTGCTGTTTTGAATTAAAAGACTTATCACTGAAGTATAACAGACTCCTGGAACGAACTGGTTTTTTGTTTATTCACGGTACTTGAATTGGGAATTAATTTCTTGACCTTTTCTTACTGCTGTAGGAGTATTAGGCATAACTTCTCTGTCATGGTGATTTCTGGCTTCTGCACTTCTCTGTAGGGTTTCGTTAAAGCTGTTTGGATGCCTTGTGTTTAACTCCTTAGGCCTTTCAATTACACTTGGCATTGTTAAGCTTCTGCTTTTTACTGTAACTAGATAATAACTTTGTACTGGTAAAGCACTTCTTTCTGAAAGTATGCTCTTAAAGCTGTGTCTTATATCTGTTGCTGTTTTATTCAGGTATTTAAATCAGGGGTATGTGGTTTCAGTTAAGTCTTCATCTGTTGACTTGGGAGGATGGACTGCTTGGGCTGGGAAGGGTGGGAGGGGAGAACAGAAAAATCACTGTCTTATGATATGCTACAAAAAATCTAGTTGGTTAAATGGCAAACCCCCTATTTGTGAAGACATTAAGAACTAGAATTATAGGTCTGAATTAATTCATGAAGTTTTAATGCTCTCCTTGTCATCCTCCCAGGTCTATCACAGTTTGTTCTGGCCACTTGAATGGACTGTACCAGGCAGAGATAACAATACTTGTTATGCAAAGATAATCTGCAATAAACATGACAACGTAAGTAGCAAGTTGGAATCGATGTGCTGAGTGCACTTGTGATACTTCTTTTTAGACCAGCCAAAAGACTAGTATCTTTCATTTGGCTTGCCTGAGGCCAGGCCTGCCCATTCTTTTAACATAAAAATTTGTTTTAAGAGGTCTGACCAATGTGGAGAGAGCAGATTGGTTTAGTTTTTGCTATCACAGCTATTGGAGTTAGTGGTAGCTTTATACATTGTAAAACCTTATCCTGAGATTCCGATTTGAGGATAGATTTGTGGAGAAATCTGTTAGGGCTTTTTCCAAGTGGAAATCATGGCCAGACTTGGGCTAGGACATCTCTGAATGTATGGAAACGTCCTGGGAAAACTTTAAAACACTGTTTGTATCCCTTTTGATAAACCAGTTATTGAAACAAATTGAAACAAACCGCACCCATTTTTAACTTGCTTTATATCCTACTGCCACCACTCCACATCTTGCTACAGAGATGGCTTGCTCAAAATTCAAACCTATAATGTTCTCTTTGTCTTACTAACTGCTTGGAGGAAGGGAGCAGCCAGTGAAGCTCTTCAGTATCAGATTTTTCACAAGGTCCTCTATGCAACCTAATTTTGATGTAGAAAAGTAATTTTGAATCTGAAGGTACTAAACATACAGTATGTCTACAGAGTCATAAAAACAGCTGACAAAACTAGAATCTGTCTTGGGCTAGGCAGTATCTTTGAATTGCTGCTGTACAATGATTCTAACACATTCACTTTGAAACTTGCTATAATAGACTGCAGAACTTCCTTCAGGGTAGAAGAAATTTCAGTAATTTTTCATGTAACAGGATTTTTAGGCTAGAGCTTTTGTTAAAGGTTACCTAGTACTAACTCCTGTTTTTTCTCTCACCTATTTTAAAGAATCGTGTGATAGGATTTCATGTTCTTGGACCTAATGCTGGTGAAGTTACCCAAGGCTTTGCTGCTGCAATAAAATGTGGGCTCACCAAAGAATTACTTGATGAAACAATTGGTATCCACCCAACTTGTGGTGAGGTAAGGGAGGGGACAACTTGATTTAAAACCTGTCTAAGATGGTAAGAAGGCTACATTGTATTTTGAGATGTACTTAGTATTTTCTTAATTTTTAATCATACGATATTGAGGTGATTGTAAATGTGTTAATTATACACTGCAACTTGTTTTCCTTTCTAACAGTTCAATGAAATCTGATATTGTTACTTTAGGAGAGAAGACCAATAGCCATGTGGATGATCGATAATACAGAGCAACAGTAAATAAACTGTTGTTTTGGTGTCTTACAGGTGTTCACTACAATGGATATTACAAAATCTTCAGGACAAGACATCACTCAAAGAGGCTGCTGAGGTTAAACCTGCTGTTTTACATGTTTCCATGTTGTGCCCGCTTGGTTCTGTGGAAGCCCTAATACATCCCAATGCTTTGCAGCAAAGTAAACATTTGTATCAGTCCCACTGTAGCTACTGCAGTTGGGAGTGGTGCTTTTGGTAGGCTTCCTGGGTAAATAGTGTGGCACATGGAAACAGTAATACAGCAGGGAAATCTTGTGGTATAAATCCTGCCTTTGCTTGGAAGGAGCACTCCTGTGCTTTTTTGACGTTCTGGCTCGGAACCTTATTGTGAGGTGAGCTACAACTGATGACTACCATGCAGGGCTGGGACTTTCCTCGTCCAGTCAGATGACTGAACTCCTCCTGAAGGAAACTCTCTAAGTTGCACAATTTAATGCTTCAAAGCTCCAGTGTCTTGTATAAATGCCTGAGAGAAAGAGGGGACGAATATGTAACTAAATGTTTCTTGCCAACAGTTTACAGTTGACTGATTTATCTTTCTGGATTCATTTTGGTTTACTTGTATACTCAGTTTAGGCAAGACAGCACCAACAGGATGCAACGTTGAGCAGTGCAGTTCAAGCACTAGACTCCCACCTCAACCAGTCTACAACTTCAAAGTAATCTAAGACATTACTGTTGTTTGCAAGCATCATTCTTTGACCTCAGGTGACATAATGACTTTAAGATAAAAGAATTAAGTTGCAGGCACCTTGTGTGTCAGGGTTGAAGAGCATAACTGCAAGAAATTACCAATTTGCTCTTGCTGTTTGACTGTTTAGTGCTAATAGTCTTGAATTTGGTTTCAGCTCTGTAATGTAAAATATCATGGAACTCAGAACTGCAAGTCTGTACTCTTTATGTCGAGTATTGAAGTCTGGGGGAGCAGAGTCTGATCTGTCCCATTAATATAGTAGGTGCCTGCCAATGATGGTAGTAAGTGTTGTATACAATTCCTTTGAAGTGTATGTTGCACCAGAGAACAATGACTTGGTGTGCTATCATGCTTTCTGTAGTGCTGTGTACAGTCAGTACTTGGAAGCTTTCTTACACCCCTAGCACTCTGCTCTGGGGTGCTCGAGTTTGGCTTTTAGTTTTGTCCAAATAGATGTTTTGAAAGAATAATCTGAACAATGTATGATAGTAACCAGTTTTTAACTATTTAATCTTTAATGTACCATGGAATTTGAAGTTCAATAAACAATGCATATAACGCTTTGGTGTCTGAACTCGTGGCTTATGTTATAACGTACTTGAGATTTTATTGTGCTTCAATTATGTTGTTTATTGTATGCAGCACTAAAACCTCTCTAGTCCTGTGCATGCTGGAACCTTTCAACTAGAGAAATGAGTTTTCTTGTCACGTCTGGGGGCTTGCTCAAGAAATGTGATATGCTTCTATTTTCAGTATGCAGAATTTTCTGTTCAAACTGAAAGGACAATTTTGTACCACTTTCGTACACTACAGAAGATCCTAGATCCATATGTTGTGGGGTTTAACTGCAACATAGCTGAAAGAGGGTCAGTAGAATGTAGCTAGAGTGTTAGCAACAAATCTTGCTGGTGTTCAGATTTAATAGCTAGAGTCTTCAAGGTAATGCTGCAAAATATTTTCACTTGACAATGGAGATAGATGCTTGCTGAGCTTCTGATGGTGCTTTGTCACAGAGCTCTAGGTGGGGAGTTACTTGTTCTGCTCTCTGAGAAATACTCAATAGAGCTATCTACTTGCTGTTGCTTCTGCAGCAGTGGTCTCAAGAGTGGCACTGCCTAAACCTCACGTGCCTGAAAGTTTGCCTTGTCATAGGTCAGGTGTTACAGTTTGAAGTTAAGTAGATATAATAGTAGTGTGGAAGTGACCTCAATCTCTAAGTTGAAGTGGATGAACCAGACATTCATCTCAGCTGTTATAAAAAGTTATGGGAGATTAGGGTGGGCAGCTAGTAGCAGGTAATTTGTTCCAGACTTTGCACAATCTGTACAGCTGAAATGAAATTTAGCTGAAATAAAGCATTCAGAAGGCTTCATATACTGTGAGAAACTAACTGGTAATGACCAAGTTTGCCTTGTGTAGCCATGGTGTAGAGGAAGTGAAGGAGGAAACAAGTCAATGAATACTAACTTCCTGAATTACTAATTCCTCAAGCACTAATTGAGTTTTGCTTCAAATTCAGATTTGATTTGCAGGCTCAAGTTAATTGATCAGTAATTACCACTTGCATATCTGTAACTGTAGTAATTGCAGGTATTCTTTGTCAAACTTGCCGAGGCTGTTGGCTTGCTCTAAGTGATGCCTTACAAGCCCTGAGTGCTCAATACACTCAGTCTTAACTTTAAACTCTCTGGTTAAACTATACAATAAATAGTTAAAAGCAAGAGCAGTATTTTAAGTGAACATATTGCTTCTGGTTTGGATGGTTCACATGTATAATAAAAGGTGCCATGACAAGAAAACATCATTAAAAGCCAAAATGTTAAGTTTGACAGGTGTCAAAGGAAAAAGATTGAATCTGAGAAGTAAAAACCTGGAACAGCCAACTAAATACCCCTGATTGTAGAGTCTGACACTTTTTCCAAACTTTGTTTGCCCTGTGATAATATTAAGTTGGGTGGCTTCCTGTCTTGGTCCTTTCTAAAGGATCTTTTCTTCTGTATTCTGCACCTCAAGTCTAGCTGTTACATGACCCTAAACACTCAAGCTGTCACTTCTCCTGTGTATTTGGGCCACATTCTCTCTCAATCTCAAAGCCTTTTGCCCAGCACCTTTCAGGCTTCTCAGTAATGTATTCTTTATAAAACTGAAAATAAGTGTTAAAAATTGCAGGCCTGGTAGAGTGCCCAAGCAGGGAGAATTTCCTGATGTAGTTCTGAAAAGGCTGAGACAGCTTTTGCCTGTTCCCTTACACTGTGATTTCGACCAGTTTCTGCTGGTCTGCCCTCTGCCAAGAAACTTATGGGGAGTGATGTACATTATTGTGCAAGTAGTACTCACTACTGCTTTCTCTGTATGTATTTGCTTGAGTGGCAAGTACACACAAAACTACAGGGAGAGTCTTTGATTGTTAACCTATAGAAGCAGCATTTAATATATGCTTATGTTGTCCTTGGTTTTCAAACTTGCTTTGATGGGAACTCTGTTAGTGCAGGTCTGACAGGGGTTAGAGTGCTCTAAACAGATTTTCCCTCTGGCTAACAAGGAACAGATGCCTTGTCCTGAAAATCATTTGCTCCAAATCATTAATGAGTTGGGTAGTACAGACACTCAGGCAGCGACACTAAGAGGAAATGATGTGTTTACATTTCTGTTGCCATAAATGTTGTTCCCCAAATTCTCAAGGGGTGTTCTGTGTCCTTAAAATGCAGAGGTACTTATTCATACTGTAATAGCAGGAACCTTTTATAGCCTGCCATTGAAAATACTTAGGTTGCTTACTTAATCTGCTCTTAGCTGAAGCAATGTTTTGCTGATATCACTGGTGATTATCACACTTGTACATGGGCTGTAGCTCTTGAAACAGCAGATAAACAGCAAAGATGTGTGGGTTTTTTTAACTTATAGGTGAAATTTATCCTTTCCAGGTTTAGGAATAGTTATAACTACTGTAAACGTGGAAAACACTAAACCATCAAATAAGTAGATGGCTTTTCACATAGCACAAAATTCAATTATATTTTGAGCACTGTAATTTGACTTGAGTAACGCAGGCAGCTAGTTGGCTCGTGCAGGAACTGTGGAGGCAAGTCAGGGGCAAAAGGGGGAACTGAATACTCTGTAATAAGTAAACATGAAGCACTTTTCCTGTGTAACTGTGCTATTTAAAGCTTCAGATTCTCCCTGTTGCCCTTGGAGTGGCTTTTGACAAAGACTTGCAAGTTTTTACCTTTCTTCAACACATTTCAAATACTGGAGGAAAGCTGAATATTTTTTTTTGTGTTTAGCTCTAAACTGGAGTTCCTATATGTTTAAATGTTGTGCTTGCCAAATCCTTCCCCAAGTATCAGCAAGAGAAAATTCCTGGATGTGCTTTAGAAGAGGTGAGAACAACAGAGGAAGGAAAGGTCAAGTATTTTAATTAAAATAAACAGTGGATCTAATGAAGCAAAGGACTTTTTTTTTTTTTTTGGAGGGTTTGTGGCACTGTGTAATCTATTCTCAAGCTTGTAATTCAAGTAAGTGAAAAGAGTTTAAGAACTCATTAAATGACCTTTTTTAATTGACAGTGAATGTATTGTGTGAGCACATGTTGACTGAACATTGTTACCCCTGTTAAGGTGTATGAGCCAAGGTGCCTAGTTCCTGGTGCTGCCTCTAAAAACAGCAACTGTCCTTTCAGATCACTTCTTTGCATAACAAAACCAGGAGTGCTCCTCTGCTCCTGTTATAATGAAAGATGTTTGGGAGGTGGCACTGGTTCCCTGTTAACTGGAAAGCAGAGGAGAAAATACCACTTTGTTTTGCAGCGCCTGTGTTGCTGGTTATTTCCTTTTGGAGCAGCAAATATGAGTGTCACGTTTGCTTGTGCATTGTGGTGCTTGCTGTGCAAAGGGAGAAGTTACCAGTGTACTGAAGCCAGCTGTATGTGTGTCTGCAGCAGATGTGTCTGGGAAGGGAAGAAAGGTAAGGCTGTCTTATCTAGAGTCTCAAGCAGAGGTAGGTAGGGAGGGTATTTTAGCAATATTTTTTGCCAACCTTTCTTGCATTTACCACTCGTGTGATGCTTACAGTCCTGGCATCATGGTGGTGAAAAACGAAAAAATTTGCCTTTCATTTCTAAACCGAAAAGTCTTGGAAAAAAAGGATCTTTTTAAGATCTAATTTGTAATAAACAAGGCCTGTAATCAGTTCAGCAGCTCTGTTTTGCCCACTGAAAAGGCAAGAGTGTGCTCTTTATGTAGCTGGTTGAAAATGATTCGTTGCAGTTTCCTATTTTTATCTCAAAGGGGTGTGTGTGGTGTCTGTCCTACAAAGAATTTTATCTTCAAAGACATCTACTTTGTCTCCCTTTCCCACTACCATCTGCCAGCAGAAGTCCCCAACTGTGATGGATTTGACTTGTCTGTTTCTGCTGCTCTGAGTTGTGTGCCTGCTAACTGTAGGCACATGTAAGTTGTAACCTGTTGGGCTGAGAACCTAAGAGTGTCTGGGCAAGAGACTCGCTCGAAGTGGTACTTCAGCTGTTGTTGCTGTTTGGTTGTAACAGAGGCTGATTGTAACAGTGGTGCGTAGGTGGCATGGTTCACCACCTTCTTGCCTTGTAAAAATGTGACTCTTGGAAACCTGGCACTGTCTTCCTTATGTAATCTTCTGTTTGACATGCCCCAGCTTGGGCTTGTGTAGTGTGTGGGTGGAAGGTGGTTTAGAGCACTGATGGGGTCTGAGCTATTGCAGGTGGTGAGTGGAGTCATGGGCTGGCATTGTGCATTGGCAGGGGAGGGAGCCCATGCTAGCAAGCCTTGGGCAGAAGGGGAAGGAATTGGTGGGGGTAGGAAATGTTTGTTTAATTTAGGATTTTTCACCTACCTCTCCTCTCCCTCTCCTCTCCCTCACCTCAAGCAGGAAGAAAAATTGTGGTAGAGCCTCCACCACCCTGTGTTTAAAACCAGGGCTGTATCAGCCAGGTAATGTGTCTGCTCCTTCTATCCCATCTTTTCTGATAGAGATACCAGCAAGTATGCACCATCAAACCAAGGCTTTACTGTGCACTGTTCCCTTTTTTTGAAGGCAGAACTTCCCTCAGTCTGAATCACTCTGACCCACTACCTCTCTGTCCCCCCTTGACAAAGACTGTTGCCTACCCTGTGGGTTACAAGATCTTCCTAGTCCACCCACCCAAAATAAAAGGCACCATGCTTTCCCTGGAGCAGACACCTTTACAAAGCTGCCCCGATTCTCTTCCCCTTCCTCTCTCACTTTCCAGGCTTTCAGCTATGGCTGTTGCCTCCCTATTATTGCATTTTTATTGCTCTTGAATGTTAATTTTATTGACACTTGACACTCCCTTCCCTCCTCCCAGCTGAGGAACAAGCTTTAGAAGGATTATTCTCCCTGAAGGTGATTAAAGTTGCTCCTTGATTGCCAGATTGGCATCTCCATAACATGGAAGGTCTCTGCTGGGCCAGGGAGGTGGAGAAAAAACACTTGGGAAACAGGCCAACTGCCTCCCACATTGGATAAAGCATCATTAAACAGCCCCTTCCCTTCAGGCTCTGATTTGAATCTCCCCTTTAGTAGAGGAGTTGAGTTTCTAAATTAGGAAGCCTAAGATTCTGCTATTGAGATGTCTGCATTTAATTTAGTTCATATTCTGCAGGGGTTTAAGTTCACCTAGCTGATCCTGACCTCAATCAGCAGGAAATGCACTTTTTAAATGGGTTTGTGGCTTGTACTTGGGCAGTGACAGTAAAGGTTAGAGCTGCACTTTGTCTTGCATCTGTGGTGTGACTGGTGGTTACCTCACATCTCTGAGGATAAGCACATATTGCATGAACAAGAGGAGAAGTTGCTGTTTGCACGACATTTTAAAGTTATAAAATGAGATGTATTAAGAGCAATGTCACTGATGGGAACTGTTTCTGGCTGATCACCAGCAGTTGTGCTGGGTCTTGTTACAGGGCCTGTGAGAGACTGAGATCCTAGACTTCCCTCTCAGCAGGGTGATAACCCTGACTGGGCACCTGCTGCCCACGGAGCTGCTCTCTTCTCTCTACCCCCTCAGCAGGTCAGGGGAAGAAAACACAGCAAAAAAACCTCATGGGTTGAGGACAAGGAGGGAGACAACTTGCTGGCTACTGTCGCAGGCAAAACAGACCGGATGGGGAAAACTAAATTAACTTACTGCCAGAGTGAGACAGTCTTGGTTTTATTTCTCACTAAAACCACCTTCTGCTCTGGCTCAGCTTTGTTCCTGGCTCTTCTACCTGCTCGGTGGTGTAGGGCGATGGGGAATGGGAGCTGTGGTCAGGTTCACCTCTGCTGCTCCTTCCTCATGCTGTTCCCCTGCTCCCATCCTTCACAAAGTTCTCCAGTGTGAGTCCTTCCCATCTACACTCAAGTTCACACCTTTGCCTTCAATCCCTTTTCTAAAATCAAGCACAGATTAGCAGTTAATACTTTTGAGCTGTGATTTTCTGGTTTGCCACTTTCTCCTGTGGTCCTGCCGCTGTCCACAAACAGCATCAGTAGGGCAGAGCTGTTACAGTTAGTATCACACCATCTGTGCATTGCTCTGGTATTCCAAGTGCCTGTACTTGTAATCAGGGATTAAACTACCTTTGCAATTCATCCTAGTGAGATGTGATAGCAAGCAGAGATTGCTCCTAAAGATTACAGAAGATTGTTGAGCCTTGAGCCAGTTACTTCCTGCACAGTAGGAAAGAGAGCTGTATTTGTCAGACATGGAGGAGTCGATACATGTCAAAAAGTTCTAAAGACAAGTTCCTGAGTAGAGTTTGGGCATACTTCCCTAATGTGTGTGGTTTCTTCTGCATAACAAACCAAGGTGGGTTTCAGCACGCTTCTTGTTACCACTCATAAATTTTTTGGTCATTTTTATGTGTAACAAAATAAGAGATAAAACCCAAATGTTTTGTCATCACTAAGCCTAACATAAACTAAATTAGTGTCTCACACTTACACATCCCTTTGTATCTGTCCCATTGTTTTTTTTGAGGTTTGCTGGGGTCTGGTGTGGTTTTGGGTTGGTTTTTTTTTTTTTGAGATGTAATAGCTCAAGGAAATAGAAGAAAGTATAAGGTAAAGAACTGATTTAAGTGCAACTGTCCTCCAAAGCCTTTTGGTTTGTGTCCGGAGGTGAGCAATGCAACATGTGATACAGAAGGGGCCATGTCCATCTCTACCTTTGGTCAGCACTGTGGCCTTCCTCCAAGTCCCTCTCATGACTTGGTGGGCGAAGCCACGTGCAGTGCTCTCACCCTGCTGCGTTTTCATTGCTTCTGAGCTGTAAGTAGATGATTAATGCCCTGAAGATCAAAATCATTTTTCCAGCTAGCCCTAAAAACAGTGATGTACAGCTAAAAACTTAATGATTTTCAAAGTGTAATATAAAAATGTCAAGGTGATTCTTACACTAAATTGTTTTTTTTATTCTCATGGTTTCCTAAGCCATCCTTTATTAGAGTGATGATACTTTAAATGTATCCATTAACTATTACAACATGAAAGATGATAAACTTTAATTTGAGGAGTTCTTTCCTACCAGGAAAGAAACTAAGTGATAGCCTAATACTCTTTATTGTTGATTTTTGTTACGCTAAAATCAGGATGCCGGTGGGGTAAGCAATGAGAAACTATTATACATAGCCCTCCTTCAGCCTCAGCTGTTGCTTTCTTTTTCTTGTTTCCTTAGGTGAGCTTAAGTAGCCATTAAAAATCTTCTTTCCTGCCCAGCTGTTTCTCTTCAGAGATGCAGCGTGCAGTGTGGAGACCAGAATTAGTCTGTGTGAAAAGTCTGCAGTGTGGTAACCTTGAACTGCAGAAGGTATCCTGCAGGAACATTCTGCTCTCAGTCCACGGCACTCATGGCTAAAGCTTTATAGAATTATAGAATACTGTAGAATTAAGTAATCAGAGCTTCTGACTGATGAAGCCATAGGAGCATTGCAGAAAATAGTAGATTGCATCTTAGTCTAATTTGGTTGCTAGATTGTTAGGGAGGGTGTTGGTTTTCTTGGATCTTAGTCTCAGTCAAAGCAAACCAGAGGTGTTCAATGCCTTTCCAATTCCCAAGCTCTGCCTTGACAAGCTCTAGGTGTTTGTAGGTGCTGAAATAAGTCTTCTGCACAAGAGCAAAACGCCTAACCAAGCTTTTGTCTTACAAGGATGTTTTTCCATGGCTGCGAGCAGTAGTGTCTGGGTTAACACACGCTACAGTCCCAAGCAGGGACAGGAAAAGGACAGAAAATTCCTGATGGCATATAGAATTAGAGTTCTCCTAGAAAAAGAATTACTTTATTTCTCAACCATGTTTCCATGAAGGCTTCTGTAACCTGTCAGACACATATTATGTCTCTGAAGATAGCACAGTGGGAAAACTCCAGTTGCCTTAATATTAAAAAAAAAAGGGGGGGGGAGGCGAATTCTTGATATCTTACTGTTTTGTGAATGAATTGCCACAAAATGAGACAAGGCTGAGAGAGCTGGGGCTGTTCAGCCTGGAGAAAAGAAGACTGAGGGGGGACCTAATCAATGTTTATAAATATCTTAAGTATGGGGTGCAGGGGGAATTGGCCAGCGCCTTTTCTTTGGTCAGTGGAGACAGGGCAAGGGGCAATGGCTGCAAGTTGGAGCACAGGGAGTTCCGCACCAACATGGGGAGGAACTTTTTCCCAGTGAAGGTGCCAGAGCCCTGGGACAGGCTGCCCAGGGAGGTGGTGGAGTCTCCTTCTCTGGAGATATTCAAGACTTGCCTGGACGCCTATCTGTGCAGTATGAGCTGGGGAGCTGCTTTGGCAGGGGGGTTGGACCCCATGATCTCTTGAGGTCCCTTCCAACCCCTACAACTCTGTGATTCTGTTAATAGTCTTGTGTTTATAACTGGGACAATAGTAGGTTCAATGCATATATAATCTTTTGTGCCCAGAAAGAACATGCTTGGAGTGTGTAAACTTGGGAATTTTGGTATTTTGGTTTCCAAGGTAAAAAGGAAATGATTTTCAATAGGTACTGAATCAACATCAAGAGATAGATCTGTAACCTCGGGAAAAATAGGATGTGTTGTTTGTAACAAGATCATTTGTTTGAAGTAAAATCTCTTACAGGTACCAAGGATTGGTGGTGAGGTGGGGGGTGGTTCTTGTTCCGTATTGTGTGCTCTGAAGGTAAGATTAACTTATAGGTGGAGGAAACCCCACAATTCCCATACACTGGACTGTAGTATCCCACCTTTAGGAACCAAGAAAATTATGGAAAATGGCTTCTCCTGGATTTCTTTGGGGCTTGGGGTTCTTTAGAACTTAATACTACCAATACAAAAAGGTATCTTAAACTGTGCTTTTACGTATTCTACTGTAGTTTGCACAGATCTGATCTTACCAATGCTATTTTTAAATAAAACACAAATACAGTTTCAAGACATGAACACCTGGTGTATGAGCATAGCTTACTGTCAGCACATTAAACTTGCCAGTTTGTATTGAATGTCACATCCCTGAAAGCCCAGGGAATACACTACTTCAGGTTGTTTCTGTCCATCAGGGTACCATCCTTTCCTGTGCCTGTTCACCGTACTCTGCCCTTCCCAGCATCCTGAAATGGAAAGGGTATGTGCTGGTCTATGGGTTGTGCTTTTTCATCTAGCTCATATTTTTGGGGCAACAGTGACACTGTTACTGAGCTCCCACCCTTTCAGATTGGTCTGCTGGAATTCTAAACTTAGCTAGTGATGCCCGCTATCATACGCTGGCTGGCCACTTCAGCTGCAGTCAGCTTCTCAAGAGGGTCTGGGCAGGGGGGCAGGTATTGCAATCAGGGATCCTTGTCCATTTGTCTTTCCTCTAATTTTCAGAAACAAATCTCCTGTGAGTCTATAAATACTTGAAACCAAAATGATGTATGAGGTTGACTACTTATGAATATGGATGTTGCTAGAACCTCTCCTTTAGCTCTAGCTGCTAAGCAAGTCAGATTCTTCTCCTTTGTATATTAACATCTGACCTTGCAAAAGTGCTGTTAGAAAAAGAAAACCAGGATTTGTTTTCTGGTACAATAGCAAGTTACTAAGCTTAGGCAGCAAAGGCGTTTTGGCTGCTCATCAAATTGAACTTAGCATGCCCTAACTCAGATATGTTTGCATTTTTCAATTATCTTCTCAACTACTTATTATAAGGTGTCAATGTTTTTAATTGCTTGTCATCTCCTAAGAATCTCTCCCATAAACATATGCCTCTGAGATGTCTGTGGGGAAGTGTTTCTGGTATGCTCACTCTTAAGCTGGCCCGGGCCTTGCATTTGCTAGTAGGCAGGAACATCTGGTTCTTAATGTCAAAACAAATGCTAAACATCAGAAAAATATCAAGACTCATATCAGGAATAAAGATTTGGGGCATTTTTAAAATGTCTTTAGAGGCTATTTTGTGACATCTATTTTCTAATGGTTCCAGGGGAATAACTGGATGGAAGTATTCTTTATCTTCCTTGGGAATTAGTCTTAACTTGTGTGATTTCATGTCATTTTTATTAAAAACAGTAAAGTCCTGGAATAAAAAGGGCTGTTTGCATGTGTCATGGGCATACCTGGGCTGTTATGCATCTCCTATTCCACCCAAATATTTAATTTTTGTTTATTTTTGAATCCTTGGATGGAGCAGTGAGATTGCATCAGTGGATGTAATGCAGAAATTTTACAGGTGTTGGTGAGGAGATGAAACATCTGGTTGAATTTCAAGGGATGGGAGGTGATTCTATAAAGAGAAAATATTTTTATAATCAACTTGTGAGTTTCAGCATTAAAGGAGGATTTTTGGAGGTGCCATGAACTCCCTGCTCAATAAGCATTTCAATATGCTAACACAAGGTTCTGCTTTCCAACTCGTACAGTCAGATTTGGTGCTGATGTTGGGAGATGCCTCTTACCTGATCCTTCTCAGCTCACAATATGAAGCTCTTCTTGACACTATTTCTGCTTTTACTTTGCATTTGTGGGGCTTTTTTATTAGACTGATATGATTAAATGTTTGGTGTCATGCTGCCAGCAAGGTCTACTTGCCTTCTTTCAAGAAAAATCTGACCACACTTGATCATTTTTCCTAACACAGTGAAGGTTAATTTCTGGGTTTGTGTTGTCAGCATCCTCTAGTCTGACAGTACCTTTTGTTTCCAAACCAGAAGGAAAAAGCCTACATTGTCCAGGTAAACCAGGAGTTATCAGTGTACTGCTTTTCTAATACCACTTCTGTTTCAAATCTGGGAAAGAAAAATGTTTGGTCTGTGGAGGAAAGACTTATTCTAGGGCTGGTTTTCATGAAGTGTCAGAAGAGGAAAACTGTGTTTGGCTAAACAGAGATAATGGAAGGAAATCTAAATGTTTCATAGATAAATACAGTTAGAATCTGCAGTCTTTGTGAGATTAACACAGTACCTAGGCTTGTGGCAAAGGCTTCTACCCATGAATTCTAGCAGCAGTGTTCTTTGGAGGGAGCAGACACACAATACCAAAGCTGCATCCTACCCATCTATTGATCATTACCGATGCTTTGCTTACACAAAAGTTCAGTATATATAAAGAGGGGCCTCTCCTATTAAAAGACTTCCCTGTTAATCTGTGAATGTTTGTGCTGAGGCTAAGCTGTGCAATGGACTTCTAACTCACAGCAACAGCAGAAAAATGAAGTAGAGGCTTGTGGTATATTTGCAGTGTATCTTCCTGTCAGTAAAAAAAACCTTCTCCCTTTCTGAAGCATATGTAACTCATAAAGTCTGAAAATTGCTCTGAAGCATTGGCCTTGTACAGAGCTATGCTGTGTAATTGGCTTTTTCAAGAAACCTCTGCATCATATGCTTTAAGGTATGTACTAAGTGATTTAATAGGATATGTCACTTTTAATTATTGTAGAAGAGCACACATAAGTCTAAAAATGCAAGTCATGTCCTCTTGGCATTACTGCTTCTAAAAGCATTTTTATGTAACCTGCAGGAACTAGCATGGTATTTTTTTCCTCCTCTAAGTGCATGATAGTTTTACATTTTTGTGATCTGCAGGATGAGTTCAGTACACGATCCAAGGTAAATTAGTCTTAAGTGAGCTCTCAGAAAAACTGCTAACGGTTTCTGAGCTTAAATGGTCTAAATTTAGCTCATCCAGCTCTACAATACATCACTGTCTTAGGATGTTTTAGTCCTCTCCACCCTCCTAATATCATCTATCTGCTGCAGTACAATCTCTGCTAACAGGAGGGGGAAGAGCCATCTCCCTGTAATAGCCCCATCCATATGACAGCTGCACCTGGTTCTGCTGGTCAGCTCCAGCAAATAATTGATTTGGGGGTTGTTTTTTTTTCCCCAGATCTTGAGTTCTCAGCAAATTATTGGAATTTAAACCTGACACAAGGACTCCTTTACAGGAGAGGGTGATTGCCTTTGAAGAAGTGCCATGTGCAATTTAACCTGCGGTCCATCGCAGTCGGCGTTAGTTACCTCTGACAGTTATTTCATGATGTTCTTTGCTGTGTCTCTGCTGTGGCCCTGTGGAGTGAATGGAATACTGACACCTGATGCAGGAGAAGCCATTGTGCTGCTGTTCTCACTGCAGCTTCCAGGAGTTCAGATGGCTTTATCGAGCTCCAGGTTTGTTGATAGCCCAGTCCTCACAGCGCGGGTGGAAAAGGCAGCTGAGTAGCAGTGCTGGGAGCTGACAAGAGGTTTATGGGTTTAATGGGAATTGCAAAACACTGAAATATCCTGTTCCAGAAAGGAGCCTGATGCAGGTGCGGTTGGGTAAAGCTCTGAAGTTTTGGATGAGTAGTAGACTTGTCAAAGAAATGAAATGCCTGGGAAAAGGCCCAAGCAACAAAGAGATCTCTTATTGCTCGTGGGGAAAAGCACGTCTTCCAACAACATCAACTTGGCTTCTTCAATTAGAATGTTCTCTTATCATCTGCAATGCTTCTATCAATGTCTGAAAGTTTCTAATACTTAAAAATATATAAAGTATGTACTGTGTGTGAGCTTGGGCAAGCTTTTAGCATAAAGTGGAACAGTGGGACTTCACTTTGAAATAACAAGGCCTGGTCAACTAGAGGACTGGTGGAATGGAAGCTTGCTAGCAAAGACTTCAATAACCCTTTTCCATTAATGAAACTTCAACTTTACATTATAATTTTCCCTTCTCTTTTTTTTCTTCATGGCTAAGATTAAAGCCTTCCCTCTGCACCCAGACAAGGTGTGATCACTCCGCATCCTTGCTCCTACCCACTGTCAACCTCCTCTGCTATTACCCCAGTGAAACACCTCCCTTTGGATGCTGTAGTACATCAGATCCTACACAGCCAGGTACTGGTTTTACTTTTGCTCTTTCATGTTGCACCTTTTTCAAAACGTTGCTTGTTTCAGCTTCTGCCCTTAGTTGCTGATGTGTCTTGTTCAGCTGCCTCTTCTCACTTTTTTGGCAGAAGCAACACTAGAAAGACTGATTTCTTGCTAGAACCAGGTTAGATGATGGCATGAGAACATCCAGGATCCCTTGTGATTACTTCTAAAGCATAGATTAGGTATCCAAGAACTGCTTCATTTTATATGGGACAGGTAAGTATAAATATAAAGACAAAGGTGAATGAGTGCTTGAGTGGGAAAGCACTCTGTAAGAACTAATGCTTGTTACCTGGGTCTGTTTGTGGCAAAAGTAGTGGTGAGAGTCTCAAATTAACTGGATACTTTAGCATCCCTTTGTTATGAACCTCAGGTTATACAAGAAGTTACTCTGTGAAAGCAGTGACTTGTCTGCCAAGGAGGATGTGCTGTTGTAGCCTGATGTATTTCTGTCCCTAATACTATGAAAAATCCTCAGGCTTTTATGAGTTAATAAAAGCTTTCACCTTGCTAATACTGCTTATTCTGCTGAGCTACATTGGAAGATACAAACAGTAAATTGTAACTTCACTGAAGATGAGGGAAACTGAAAAGAAGAAAGTTTTGATAAAAGAAAAAGAGTCAGGAAATTAATTTCCATTTTAATAGGAATTTAGTTGTGTTCTGCATATGCTTCAAGTGTAAATCCAGCACTTCAAAAGTTTATATTATAAATTGGGTTGTATTTTCCTTGGAAGCATATGTGTTTTGTCTCTTGAAGTACCCCATCTGCCAGGTAGCACCTTGTGATTTGTGAATGTGGAGAGGACTGAGTGTGTAATTGTTTATTTACACAGATTGCTGTGGGACTCGGAAGTGTCGCTAAAAGTTCAGAGTCCCTCTGTTGTTGTAAAGAGAGCTTGTGTAGGGTTATGTGAAGATGCATTAAATGAATAATGGCTGTGGGAATAACGCTAGAGCACTGTGTTTGTATAAGCTGTAATTGCAGGCATCCAGTACCCATCTTCTCTGGTGTGAATTCTCAGGCAAACACGATTTAGTTTTATTCTCGTTCTATTTCAAGACTAAATTTGTGGTTTCTCCTACAATCAAGTCATGAGGAAGAAAACCAGATAGCATGAGTTTCACTGAGGGAAAAAAAAAGCAACTTTTTTCCCTTAAGATACTGTCTCACCCAGGTAACAAAGAAAATACCATTTCAGATGATGGCTGACCTTTAAAACAGGTAGCATTTCCAGATACTGCTTTACTGCTAAATAAAAATAATTCCAATCTCACTGAATTGTGATTCCTGTCTGATATAATAGTGACTCTTAGATACTGTCATTTGCTTTGTAGTGGATTTGATTACCAAAGGCTATTCTGTTTTTAGGGAATCACCAAGTGACACAGAGACAGTTCTCATTTGTATCTTGGGGAGGAAAAATACAAAAAAGGACCACATTTAAGATATAGAAGGTAGACCAAATCGTTACAGCACTCACAGTATGGACTGCTGATTCTGCTGTCTCTTTCTGTCACAGTAAGCTCTTGTCTTCCTTCTCTACAGAAAAGCTTGTTGCATTACTGCTCTAATTCTGGCCAGGGAAGCAGTACTTCTACTGGTGTGCTCAAAAAGTTGCAAAATTTCGCTTAAAGCATCTGTGCAACAGGTAATAGATGCTACTCATCCATAATGCCAGGATTAGCTTGGATTAGCACCCCATTGATGTTTGCCTCTGGTGATTGGGTGCCTCGGACTGGTAGCGTGCAAGTGTTCTGAAGTACACAGGAAGATTGGGGATGGCAAGGTGACCTGCTCTGCTGCTTGTTCCTGCATCCATGCATGGTACCTCCCCTCTGTTCATGGTATCAAACCTACAGATCAAGATTCAGAGGGTTGAGCAATAGGCTGCCTTTGAAAGCCTGGTTTTCATTTCAAAAAGCTGTTGCAGGGTGTATTCAGGACAGCCTTGGGGCAGTGGAGATGGAGTTGATGTGTTACAGAGTATCTGCCATGTCCAGCTGCCTCTTTCATTCCCAAGGAAGCAAACACATTCCACAGGTGTGCAAAGTTTTAATTAACTATCAGAGGTAAGGAAACCTCAATCTCCTTCCCAGAGGCCAAGTTGCCAGAACAAATCAGAGCAGGTTGGTCTGCTCTCTCTGGTTCTGTTCTCATGGTTCCGATATAGATCTGTGGGCCATGCAATCAGAGACAAATGCCTTTTCCACTGACTCAGAGCACAGATTGGAACTGGGACCTTGAGGAGGAAAAAAAAAAAAAAAATCACTAAATTTTACAGTAATATAGATTGGTTTTCTCAAACTCTTTCCAGGTAGAGCTATTTCAATTTTCTACTTACATGATGAGAATAAGATGGATTTTAGGCTAGACATTAGAAATTAGGAAGCCCAACTCCATTCTTCTTCTCTTATCCAGCTTGGTAATGTTAGTCTTTTCACTTGTATTTCAAAAGCTGGAAAAGAAACCCCACCAAAATACAAGTGTCTTGCTTCAAGTCACATAGAGCACTGAGGCCTGCTTGGGTGGCTGCCCCAAATCCTTGTTGAATATGGAGTTCCTGACTCAAGTTTTAGTGAAAGACAGGCTGAGTTTTGATGGCCTGTGTGTCTTCAGTGAGTTTCAGCACACTGCTATTCTTCTGTGGTCATGAAGCCAAGCCCTAACATAAATCTAGGGAAAGCTGGGGAGGAGAGCGATGATGCAGCTGCTCAAACAGAATTCCAGGTGAACAGCCATAGCTTTGCCTTAGGAGCAAAGCAGCAAAGTGAAAGCTTGTTTATGGTAGGATTTTTAGAAGTTGCTTTGCTGTTCTAACTTCTTCAGTAAATTCAGATCAAGCTTACCAAAGTGTGGCTCTGCTGTGATGTGCAATGAGTAAGAGCTGTGTTTAGTTCTCAGTGACTGCTCTGTCTGTTTGGTTTGTTAACAACGTCAGTCTCACAGTCATGGATTGTAACATCTGACCAGCACAGCTTATGGTGCTTTGGGCACTAGGGGAAAATCCTGCAGGACAGATTCCTTGCTGCTCTCTTAGCACCGTGGTTCTCACTGCAATTCATGCTCTGCCCTCAGTAAGAGCTCCGCAGCACCAGGTACCTGGGAGGGTGTGCAGAGGTGTATTACAGGGCGATGGAGTTGAGCTCTGCATCCAGAAACTGTGTAGGGATCGTATTGATGGGATGTTGGAAATTACAAAATACAAACAGCACTCTGTTAGAGCTGTAGAGCTGTTTATAAGAGAAGTTTATTAAATCATCTGTTTTCACTAAAATGAGTGTGCAGAAGCAGATTGCAAGTACAAGGCAGATCTATTTTATTGCTTGTCATTTTTTTAATAGTGGTTTATTTTAAAATAAAAAGAGGTGCAAGCCTCTGCCTGTGAGTTTCATCTTCAGACACACCATTGATCTAAATATTCTCTCCCAGAAAATGATGAGAGAATGACCTACATAGCAATAGGAAAAGGCCAGAGTCATTCTTCCTCCTTATACCCATGAACTCATATCCACGTGCACTCATACATCCAGAGGTGTAATAATTCCTGTTTGGTTACCAGGGCTAGTGGGAGACTCATGGTGGCCTGAGGCAGAAACTAAGGGGCAAGCATCTTGAATGACTCATTGCCTTATCGAAGGTAGCTCTGCGGGGTCCCTGGGAGCCCCAAGTATTTGCTATCTGACCCTTCCCTCTATTGGAGCCAGCATTAGATCCAGAACCAATAAAGGAAGTTGCACCATAGCTTTGCATGAGTCGGGCGGTGGTTCTGCGGCGCCGCGCAGCTCTTGAGGGCCAGCAGTTTGTCATGATTCAGCAGTGAGCAGGCATTCACGCAGCGCCGGCTGTTCCCACGCGCTTGGCAACGCGCGCAGCTCAAGTTCACCTCAGTTTACTACATCTCCTGGATGAAACGCACGTTGGGAGGTTTCTTGCCCTGCTGATTGAGGCACGGCACTGCACAAATGGGTGTGACCCTGTTGGGATCCTCACGGTACCGGGAGGCTCATTGTGCAATCTGCCGGATCGTTGCACATGGAAAATTTTTCATAATATCCAAACCAAGAACTCAGACTGAACAGGGCTGATCTCTCCAGGCATCAGGAAATGCCAGCTTGCTTGTACTGAGTACTCCATAGCTTTCCTGCAGTAGCTATTGGATTTGTGGGGATAGGAGTTATAGGCACAATTACGGACGTGCTGTTTCCCTGAAAGGTTTGCGGAGAGGGAAAATGACAGTATCATAGCAAAAGCAAAGGTATGCAGAAAAAGAAGTGTGTGCCCAAAAGTTATACTGAACTTTGTGGCAGAGCTTGAAATGAAAACACTGTCACAGAACCAAGGAGATTTTAACCAGAGTGAGACAAACATTTTCCAGCTAAATTAGCAGTCACTGAGAGATGTGGACTTGTCACAACTGAACTGTTTCCTAGGAGCACATTTGAGTCAGAAAAGGATCTAAAGAGCAGGATTAGTTTTGTTTTATTATTTTGTCCTGAGAAACTGCTCAGATTTCATTTAGGATGTGTGAAGGGTGACTTTGTGTCTTTGCTTTTTCTTGTTCAGACTGGGGGCTTGAATCCACGTTTCCCTCATCCCAAATAGTTGGGAATTTTGGACTCTCGATGTTTCCAGGCACTGGCCTCATCAACTTTGCTTTTTAGAGGTTGTACAGGTATCTTCGGAGTGATTAGAATTTCAAAGGTTGAAAATGTTCCCTTTTTCCTTTAAATATGTAAATTAAAGAGTTGTGCCCATGCTGCTTGTAGGAGGAGAACAATACATATGCTTTGATGGCTAAAAGTCATCTGTAATTAAGGATAAATTTAGCCACGGACAACTCATTAGACTTATTTGTTTTTGTGAGAAGATTGTCTTTCAGATTTTCTTTGCTCTCCCTGGTGTGCTGACCATGGCAATGTTGTTATATATTGTTATTAATGGTAATCACAGGGAACAACGTTTTGCTCAGGGCAGGAGAAGACAGTGGTGTGAAACCAGAAAAAACATAACAAGCCAAAAAGTGTTTAAAGCATTTTCCCAGCCCTCTGTTGTTGTTCTGTGTTTTCCTGCATGTTACATTGGTTTTGTTTACCTGCTTGGTTTGGTTTTCAAGCACCAAGTGTGCTGGGGCTTACAGCTTGTCTGCTGAGTCCATTCCCATCCAATGCAGCACCCAGCAGCCTGGATGATGATTTCTGTGGGGAGAAACACAGCACAATGACAGACCCTGCACTCCCTCTGCTTGTTATTTGCTTTGTAGCTCTGGATATGTACTGAGACTGTGGCCTCCTCTAATGACTAAAACAACAATCACTTTTCCCTGAGAAGGCATGCAACTATTTCACTCAAAACCACCACCACCAAATACTCTTACATTACATGGATTCTGGAAAAGCATTAAGCTGTTTGACATCCCTGTTCTCTAAAACTGACTGATTACCTAAATGATGCTTCTGGAGGTTTTGCTGCATTCTTCCAGATTACCAGATCAGCAGCCATGCTCCAAGGGTATCTACGTTCAGGACTGCATGTTTGGATGAAGTAAACAATGGATGTTCCTCCTTAATCTTTTCTAGGCAGACTTGAGCTCACTGTAATGATCAGCAGGTCAAGTGAGGGGATTTTGCCCCTCTGCTCTGGTGAGACCCCACCTGGAGTGTTCCATCCAGCTCTGGGATCCCCAGTATAGGAAAAATATTGAAATGCTGGAGCAAGTTCAGAGGAGGCCACAAAGATGATCAGAGGGCTGGAGTCCCTCTCCTATGAAGACAGGCTGAGAGAGTTGGGCTTGTTCAGCCTGGAGAAGAGAAGGCTCCAGGGAGAACATATTGGAGCCTGCCAGTACCTAAAGGGGCTACAGGAAAGCTGAAGAGGGACTGTTTACAAGGGCATGAAGTGATAGGACAAAGGGTCATGACTGAAGGAGGGGAGATTTAGAATAGATATTAGGAAGAAATTCTTCTTTGTTAAGGTGTTGAGGCCCTGGCACAGGTTGCCCAGAGAAGCTGTGGATGCCCCTGGATCCCTAGCAGGGTTCAAGGCCAGATTGGATGGTGCTTTGGGCAAGCAGGTCTAGCGGAGTGTGTCCCTGCACATGGTAGGGGATGGAATAGGATGGTCTTTAAGGTCCTTTCCAAGCCAAACCATTCAGTGATTCTAATTGGGACCAGTAGTTATGTGAAGGCAGCCTGGAGCCTAAGCTGGTATCTCCACCCTCTGAGTTGACTGTCTTCACTTGGACTCAATTCTATGCTAACCATAGCTCTCTGGACCCTTCACCTGTGTGCTGGATGCACGGTGACACTGCAACATACCCAATATAAAGGGGAGGGAATTACACCACCATCTTTCTGGGGCTTTTAGGTGCCTGAAAACGTGCAGAAATACTTTAATGGCGGCAGGAGTAAATGTACACCCAGGATTCTGAGAATACTAATTTAATAATATTCCCATCCTTGCAAAGGCTTGAAAACCTGAAGTTTTCTGGGTAGGTGCCAAATGCAGGTAATGAGTGGTTGTTAATGCTTTGGGAACATACAAAGCAGAGGCTAAACACCAGTTGCACTCTGCTACTGAAGTCATAAGGCTGCCTGGAGAAGTGCCAGTGATAAATGTCCACAGTTACAGTATATGAATACCAACAGGAGCTAGTTAGGATGGAACAAGGCAGGGCCACCTAGGAGTACTTACATGGCCTTAAGGAAAAGAGAAAACTTCCTTGAGAGAGATGTTTTGAAACAGACACATTTGACCAGCAAAATCTTGGCTATGTGGGAAGAAATGCTTTTGTAAAAGCCTGTGACAAGTTAAATGTAATCATTCTTGTGTGGAAATTGTGGCCAAATGAGTCACAGAGCCCCTGCATCCAAGGGCCAGATCCAGTACTTCGTGGTGCTTGCAAAATTGGAAACACAGGCGGCTTTTTCACTGATGCTTTTGTTCTTCGTAGCACTCTGCAGAAGTCACTTGAGCATCTGCAAGAAGTTTGGTAATGCATGAGATGGGGAAAGGTTTAATATGAGTGAATAGGCACAACTGCGTTTCCAGCCGGATTTTCCCCTTGCACAACAGCGTCAAAAGTTTGTTAACAGGCAAGTACATTACACTAATTTCTTTCATTTGTTCCCCTTACTGCTTTATTAGCAATTCCAGGATAATCTGTTGTTTCAAACTAATTTTACCTTCATTTTGCTGGATTAGTGTTAGAACCATTATAATAAATCAGCTAAGTACATTGAAACACTTGAGGTTTGATCTCCACTCGCAGCTGGTGAGTGGACGTACAGTCTATGTACAGAAGCAGTACAGGCTGTAGAAAAAAAAATGCAGCAACATCTGAACAGAAGGCATCCCTTATCTTCATGAATTCCCTTAATTAGCTTGGCAGAGAATTAAATTGCCTCTCCTGTGGAAAAAAAAGTTTCTGCTCATTTATTCTTTGCTTTCGGAATGCTACTGAAGTCATACCATTTATATAAATGTGAGGGTTTTTTCCCCAAAGAGCCTTGAAATGTTTAAGCTTAATGCAGGATGAGAGGTAGGTCAATGAGTTAGGAGATGATTCCTGGGAAGAACAGCACAAGTTCTGCAGAGTATTTCATAATAAGGCAGAAAAACTAGAGGAGGAGGTGAGCAGCGATGGAAAAAAAAAAGGGAATGGAAGAATTATAGTGTCAAGAGAAGGGGAGAAGTGAGCTGGTATGTAAGAAACAAGATGCAGGAGCTACATTTGAAATAGTAGAAAGGGGAAAGTTGGACACAAACCTATCTGCTCCTTGACAGGACAGTAAATGGGACACTGGCAAGCCAGTATGAGAGAGAGATGCTAAATCACCATGTGCAGGGTTGCAGTGGAGAAGCAACCAAAGCACGGGCTGCTACTGAGGGTGTGTAACCAACCACAGGACCTGCTGGGGAGGAAGACAGATCTTGTGTTCAAATGGCTGTATTCAAGTCAGCGATTGTTACTGTCTTTTCTGAAGTCACCTCAGAGCCACCTGCGAGTCCTTTCAAGATGATTGACAATTACTGTGACTATTTGCTTTTCCATCTTGTGGACTGTGAAACTTTAATCAAAATTACTCTCAGTATAATAAGTTTGCAAAAGCCGAAATCTTAATGGTTTTTTCCAACACTTTTGCAATCTGATCAATCTTTAATAATGAGAGCCAGCTGAGGAAAAAAAAAAATACAATTTTCTATCCAGACAATGCAATTTCATCAAAAATGAATCATCTTAAGTGAATACATTGATTTAGATTAAATTTGATGGGAAAATATCAAAATAAATGATTTTACCTTATTTCTTTCTGGCCATGTTGAAATATTTTATATTGGCATTTTATTCCTTTCATTTTGGTGTCTATGATATTTACATTATTTTTATATTCCTATACTATTGCATATAAGAGTTTCAGTGATTGCAAAGCAGTATGTTTTTTATTTGCACAGAAAATAAATGTCAAAATGTTGGAATTTCCTGGGGGATGAGAATTCCACTTTGGGTTTACAATACAATGTGAAAAGAAATACAGTGCTCCAGAGTAAGCCTGACCTTACTACTTCTCAGCTGTGGAATGCCAATCAATTTAATATATGGATCGGAATTGTGTAATAAGGTTTCTGAATGATTTATGCCAATCATCCTTTCATTATTGCCTCACCAGTATTGCCAGTGGTAATTCCTTGTACGCTAATGCATTTTTTCCATCCATCTATATACAACTTATATGAAAAAAGCCACAAAGGAGTCTTCTTGGAGCGTGGTTTTCAGTTTTACAGATTGTTCTGATATTTCATCATTTTTGCTGAATTAGGCCCAATGCTAGTGCATGTATGATTTGTATAATCTCCAGTCTGATCACTGACATTTATTTTACAAAAAATGTTCTGCAGTGTTGATAAGTTTCGATCCATGTGGAGATAATGGCAACTCTCACGTGCTTCCTCATAACGTGTGAACTGAAAGCAGTCAATGAGGTGGTGAGATTTTCTTTAAAACAGCAGAATGAGAGCTAATGAACAGGGGATTTTTTTTTTTTTAAATTATCAATTGCATAACCAATCTTCATGTAACAAAAGATGGTTTAGACTTTTATTAAGGAATTAACACATGAGGAAGTTTGAATGGTGTTCCTGAAGGTAAAGGAAATTGAACGCATCTGACGTTTGTCCATTAAAGATATACCTCTATCTAATTGTATTTATTTGATACTTTCATGAAATAATAACAAGATATATAACCTCTTTCAGCAGCTTGTCTGTTGGAAAGAAACTTAGGCTAACCCTCTGCAGAACCCTCTCTGAAACTTCAGATCTGAGGTAAACTTCTTGATTAAAATGTTTACATTTGGCTGTCTTAATTCAGGTTGGATTGCCCTGTCTTAAAGATGTAGGTTTTGGTCTCATAATAAGCTATCTTCTCTCCAAGCACTGACAAGGAGATCAGATAATAGACTCAAACTTTCTTATGCATCATTAATCCTGCTGGGTTCTCTTACCTACCTGTTCTCTTGCTTATAGGATATATTTGGGAAGTAATAGCGCAATAAATGTAAGCAGGCTTATGCAAAGGACAGATGGTAACCAGAGCTTCCATAATATGCTGCATTACGTGCTCTAAACCTAAAGCAGCACGCAGAGTAAATTATTTTGTTATCAACAGAATCTGCTGGTGATCTGAAAAACAGACTTCTTATATGTAGTTTCTCAAATACAAATTTATGATGCATTTGCTGATGCCTGCTGAGGGGCATTTTGCCTGGTGGAAGTTTCCAGAGCACCTTCTGCATCCTACTCCACCAGAAATTTTGCTTGAAACCTGTTTGTAGAAACCCTGAGGGGCAAATGCTGATTAAAGCCTCTGAAGTTCTGAAAGGAAAAAATGCAAGAAATCAGCATCTTTTTGCTGCTTCCATCATCTAACACAGAATCAAACCTAAAAATGTTAAATTTATCTGGCTTTCTCTAATCAGAGTAGTCATTTTATTTCTGTCTGTAGGGTAGTTGGCCTGGCTTCCAAGAAAGAATAATTATGGCTCTGAAAAAAAATGTTTCTGGTCTCTACTGGGCACAGATTTTGTGTTCTTTTCATTTCCTTCATAGATTCATAGTCCCTTCCTGAGCTAGAAGGGACGCATAACGATCATCAAGTCAAACTCCTGGCTCCACACAGGCCCAGCCAAGTCAGAGCATGGGACTGAGGGCATCGTTCAGAAACTTCTTGAACTCAGACAAGCTTGGTGCTGTGACCACTTCCTTGGGGAGCTGGTCCCAGTGCCCAACCTCCCTCTCAGCACAGAACCTCTTCCTACCATCCAACCTAAACCTCCCCTGTCACAGCTTCATGCTATTCCATCGGGTTCTATTCCTGGTCACCAAAGAGAGGAGATCAGCACCTGCCCCTTTACTCTCCTCTTCAGGAAGCCACAGACCACAATGTCTCCCCTCAGCCTCCTCTTCTCCAGGCTAACCAGTGGTCAGACTGACCAGGGACACCACAGGACTTCCTTTGCTGTGTACAACTCCACCATCCTCTCTTCTTGATTCTTCCCTGCTGAGTGTCTGCCAGGATAAGCTGGTTCGTGGTCATGTCTGGGTGAGTGGGTTCATTCTGCCTCAGAGGGAGGGAGGCCATTAGGGGATGGGCATTTTGTGAAAGCCCATTCCCCTGAAAGATGTATTTACTGGATTAAAAACATGTTACCTCAGTGCCTCTGCTGACAGACTGATCTCATAGCAAAAACACTGCAGGGAAGTGGGCTAGTGAAGATATTGTGGTGTCAGTTTTTAATATAATCCTTAGTATTTCTTCATTTTCCTGGGCAGAATATGGTAATACATGTCACTGTGTCTCAGATACAATATTTGGAAATATGTTCAAGAAGTCAAAAGGAATGGCATATCTCAAGAAAACCCCCAACCTGCCTCTAATTCCAGGCCATGCACTCTCACACGGTGCAAAATTTTGCAGCTAACACAGGCACGCTTACTTGTCTCTGGTTGCTTGCCAAACTAAACCATCCATTACCTGACATGTCACTTGTATAGACAAACCCTGTGTGAACTGGGGTTTCTAGACACCCCTTTGGGTTCTGTAAACATAGACTTAACCAATTGTTTCAACGTTGTTTTTCCTTGTCAAGAAGAGCTTAAACCCCATCCTCTCCTGGCAAGCTTCCCTCCTAATTGTAGCGAGGCAGCGCTGCTGCTGCTGCTGTTGTTGTGTGGCTGAGAGCGCTGGCGTCGCAAATGACAAGCTCTGCGCAAGGCACAGAAGAAAAGCCTCTGTCCTCTGGAACCTGCTGTATTAACAGATAAATGCATGTCGAGGATGTAACCAGTGAGCCAGATCCTGCAGAACAGCCATTTGTGGCTTTTATGGAAAGGATCTGCCTTGTGGGGTTGATTGAGTAGAAGGCAAGGGGGTGGGGGATGCACGTAGCAAAGGCAAAGCCGGCGGCGTGCAAGGTGGGCTGTCAGGAATAAAGATGGGGAATTCTGCATGTGGATGAATGAAATAAAAGACCACCTAGTACACAGGCAGGGCAGAGGCATCAAGGTTGGCATTTGGAGGCAAAAATGGGAGGAGGGGAGAAAAATTTGGGTGTGACGCTGTGGAGCTGGAGCGGAGGGTAATTGCACTCTGCAAGGAATTGCAGTTGTGGGATGGGATGTGCTGGGGAAGTTAAAAATTACAATAGCCAAAGGACAGGCAAATGTCTTAGCCACAAAATAAAGGAAAGCAAGTTACTTTAAAAAAAAAATAATCATGGAGAAAAACTAAAAGGAAGTGTGTGGAAATGGCAAAAGAACAGATTAGAAGTCCTGAGACTCCACTGAGGTTGTGAGCCTCAGTGACAGGATAAATGCTTTATTTTTCTCATGCAAGCTGCCAGAAATGATAATTACATTTAATACATGGCTTTCATTTGAAGATATATTCGGTAGTTCTCAAAAGACACTCCTATGTCCAAAAGCACATTCCAAAAGTTCCTGTCCCCTCCAGTAGGAGTAATTGTCCTCTTTGGTAACTAGGAAAAACATGTTTGGTCTCCTCTCCTATCTGCCTTTGGTACACAAATTTAGCGACCGCGGACGTTACGGTGCTGTTTGTCTTCCGGCAGGGTGAGTTGTGATTACAACACAGGGGATGAGCACCTTCCATTGATCAGATTTTTTGCAAGTCACCGTGAGGTAACGGGAAGTGCCTGGTTTAATGATCTGCTCTGTTTAAATTTTTATTGCGTTCAGGCAGGGCTTATGTAGTGGTTGATTGAAGTTCCCAGGAAAGATGAATTTAAAAGACTTGGGGTTCCTTAGATCTGCTGCAGCTTGCCAGTCACCCTGCCAAAATTTTCGCTGTGCGCTTCTTACAGTTCTGCGTGGTCTAAATTTAATTGACTGAAGATGAGAAGCGTTATTAGGGATCTGTCATTGCAGCTGCTCTTCATACGTTTCACTAGCAGGAATGAGCAGTCGCTGGGTTTGCTTCTGACCTAATTCACAATGATGTAAACCAGCAGTGATTTCACAGAAGAGGAAACAGCTTTAGCTGGTGAGAAAGCAGAAAGGGCTCATTGCCACTCCAGTAGCACTCATTTACAGGTGAGTGGAAGAGTAAAGTCCGCTGCTAAAACACTACATTTCAAGTATGTGAGAACAGAGGTATGTTATATAAGCTGTTCAGCTGATGTAACAACTTAATTAATCATTTTATTGCACTGACTCTCTTAAGAAAACACTGAAGAAAAGAAAATAGTCTGGGCCTTACAGCCCAGCCTCCTTCCAATACCTAATTGTCTGACCAGAAGCAAAGGTCTAAAGATCAAAAACCAATCAGATATGTATTTAAGTTACAAGAACTGGTAATGTTAATTTGGTGTATTGAGATATTATAATTCCAGCAGTCTCATTTTAGTAAATTCATGTAAATGAATTTGTATGTTGTTCTGGATTTGTCTGTGTGTTGATTTATCAACTATGGCATGTTTATTAAATTCCCCTTACTGATAACAAATAATTTTACTTTAGGTAATTGATTTAAAACATAGTGGAGACCATTGTCAGCTGATACTGTGCCAAGAGTATGAAGTATAGTACAAAATAATGGAAACCAGAAGTTTATGTGCCTTCTACTTGCTCCACCAGAGCAGTATGTGAAGTAAGACAGTGGCATCCACTGGGATTGTAACAGGATCTCATCTGGAATACAAATACACAGTATGCTGCCAGCAGGACTTGGGTTATTATGCATATGATTTGTCTTAATAGCTGACTTTGGGAGAACAGAAGGCACTATGACCTTAGCGGGAGCATGCATGGAAAAGTTGAGACTGGGATCCTGGCTCCATTGAAATCACAATGTGATGGATTGGATCTCTGATCTGGGGCAGTCTCAAAAATTCCTGAGTCTTCTTCATATGTAAATATGAGACTGAAGTGGGGAATTTTCTGTGCTTATCCATTAGCGTCCCTTTTAGGGCTGTAAGACCGGAAGGAGAGAGGGATTGAGACACCTTAAAACAAACCCTTCTCAGAGCAGAAACATCCAGCTTCCTGTCAACACCAACAGTTAAATAACTTGGGAGCATTTACAACAATTGCTGGGACCAGAGACTGGAGCTGTAGGCACCTTTGCTATGCTAGTTAAAGAAAACTCCATGAAGTCACTGGAGAAGGACAAGAACAGACATGGTACTTGTTAACAGACGAGTGAGTAATTGTCCTCTGCCCTCACAAATTGAAAGTGGTAGGTAGTGATTTACTGCTGAGGAAGACAGTCGTGGTGTGACATAGCATGTTGCTTTTCCAGATCAGATCTTCAGTATTCTTGTATAAATACTATTAAATGAATGACGAAAAGGGTCAATTTAAGGTTTGAATTTTTCTTCCTTAATGACTTAGTTTCTCCCCTAGCTATATCAATAGCTTTTACCTGGTGGATGCCAGCAAAATGTTTACTTGTATTCATAGGGGTTTTTTTTCTGAAATCCTGAAATGTCTCTAATTCTCCTCTCAGAATTTGGTCCTATTTGGATAATGTTTGCATCATATCTTCCCACACGTTAGCATTTACAAATTAGGATTTTCAAAATTCAGCCCAAATTCTGAAGACAAAGACTCAGACTTGTCTTCTGACAGAATTTGTACCTTGGGCCTCTGGCCTTGCAAAAGGACAAGCCAATTATCAAGCAGTTCCAGCAGTAAAGATTTCCAGTTCGCTTTAGCTTTTTTTGGCCTTTAAAAATGTGTTTTCTGCTGTGTTTTGTACTAATGATTTGTTGTTTTTTTCACACGAGTGCTTGCAGAAGGCAAAGTTTAGCTAATAAACATGCAAATGTGTTCACAGGGAGGTTTGTGCCAGAAATTTTTGTGGGTCGCTGTTCTGCTCCTGATTGAGTAAATCGCAGTGGTTGTGCTAACAACTTCTTTTCAAATTTGGCTTACCAGTGATGGAACAGCAAAGAACTGGGTGAGAAGAAAGTTGCCAGCCCAACATCTACACCTGGAAATGTTAAAAAAGAAGCCCCTCTGATGACTTCTCCCAAAACAGAAATCTACCAAACATTGTCTAATTTTTAATGGACAATTGGAAGAAATGTAAGTTGAATCATGGGTAAAGAATAGGTTTTTAAAAATGTTGCTGTGGTAAAATAATGTTTGGGAGAGATTTTGTGTGTGAATATATATATTTTTTTTCAGCTCTTTTGATTGCAAAAAATTAGTGAGCAAGCTGTGTAATGGTGAGGCTTTACTGAAATGTGCTTCTCCATTTTAGGCTCTGTTATCTTACATATTTCTCACTTCTCTCAATAGTATCCTTCAGTCTCTCTCTTTCTTTGTCTTCCTCCCCTTGATCTTTGAAAGAAATAGCTGACACAGAACACTGTAGGCATACACTTAAGTCTCACTTCCAGATTTTGAGTGATAAGAATAAAAAATTCAAAGACGTAGTTGCATTACCCTCCTCCACTTACCTAACAACATTCAGTATTAAGAGACTAATCATGTACACTGTGTATGCTAGCACTGACCCCAGCATCAGCTCACCTGTCCTCAGTCATCAGCTCACCTTTTCCTCTTCAGTGTGTGTGATATGGCATACTTAACTTGTGTAGGTCTTGCTTTAGGTGCCTACATCTGGCTCATATAAAGAGGCAAAAACACCTCTCATTCATCCCTCAGGACAAAGAGAGCTCGCTCAAATTTAGTTCTTAGGCTTCTGTTACGCCAGAGACAGAAATAAAGCATATTTCAGAGCTAGTTCAACTGGAAGAATACCACAGGTTGCATCACTCATGTAATATCCTCTACTACAAACACAGACTTCCCTTCCCTCAAAATAAAATGTGTCTTAGATTCTGTATTGCCAAACATGAAATTATCCTGCAAAGATTGTAATAACAGGTCTGCATTCCCTGAAGTATTAGAGAAATTTGGGTCAAATTCATCAGGACAAATCTAAACACCATTGGGAAGATGTAATTAGATTTTTATACTTTTGTATACACCTTTTATTTCTGAAAAGGCACATGGCTACTGCAGCATCTCTCACCAATAGTGTTTACAGCAAAACCCCAAATGTTCTGTTGGTGTGGAATATGGAAACAATGCAGAAATCAACATTTTTAAAGAGCTATTTAGCTCTTTGCACAGCAGGGCAAACAGAAAGACATTATTGCTATGACCGACCTACAGAGTACTTTTTGGTAAAGAAAATTTGGCATGGTGATGCTGATTCTGTCAAAAGAACAAAAGCAAAGAGAAAACAAGGCTGAAAACCCTTCTAGTAAATATGCAGACAAATGCCTCCCAGACCTGCCTCAAGCACCCACTTTTGCTAGCTTGAGGTGTGGGGCTGTCTGTAGATCCAACTTGCTCGGAAATTTTTCATTTACATTATTCGTTCCTGTGACAGCAGCATAAAGAGCAGATATAATGGATGCCCAGACAAGGTGGGTGTTTTCAGGACCTCCACATACATGAACCATTGGTGGTGACCCAATTCCAAAAGGTTATTAACACAGATTTGGGCTGCAGCTAACTTAATGTTGGCTTTACCAGGGGTCTGGACCTTGTTTCTGGTCCCCAGGGGTTCTCATGAGTTAGCAGCCCTGGGGTTTCATCAGAACCTCATGGAGTTCCCACAAAGGAAATGCTGGTGCATTAAGAGAAGCGATAGAGTTTCGTACTCAGATGTTTATGCTGCCTTCTCATTGACAAGGGCTGGGCTGAGCAGAGCCTTGGGCTCTGTCAAAATGTTGAGTAATTATCACATGATAATCACACACTGCAGTTTCTCCCAGGCTTAATCTGATTTCTGCACCATAGTTGCTCACAACCCACTGAAATTCCACCCACGTGTAGTTTAACCAATGTAACTGATTAGATTCAATTTTCTATGGTCAGAGCTATGTTGTGCAGAAGGTTCATCTCAAATATTTGATCTTTACCGAAGTCTTTTTTTTTTCTTGGTTCTTTTGCATTTAAAACTGACTAACTTGGTTCTTACGAATTGCTGAGTTAAAGTCATAATAATAATGACCCTGTGCTTACTGTTCAGCAAAATCCTGAGGTTTCTCTACTGTTTTGGAAGGTTTGGGTTTCTGTTTGGTTGTTGTTTTCCTGAGAAACATGTGAAGGGAATGTGTGTGTGTCGTGGTTTAGACACAATTACGTGGGCTGGGCCAGTCAGCGTTCCAACTTTATCTGGAAAGTGGATGGAAGGCAACTCCTTAAACACTACTTATTTCCCTTCCTCTCCTACCTTCAAAATACGTTCCAACATGTTGATATGTTTAATTTTGACCCAACCTTGACTGTGTTGGTGGTTTTTAGAGAAATAATGCTATGTCAAAGATTTTGGGGTATTTGAGAATACTCTCAAAACAAGGTCTTGCCTGTTCTGTACAGTTGATGCGCGTCCCTTGACCCCCTGGCCTGGCAGAAGTGCGCTGGCAGCTTCACATCCATGCAGTTTGGTAGGGAAGAAGGTGTGGATCTTGACTTAAAGTCTACACTTTAAAAAATATTTGATAAAAAGACATTGGAAGGCCATTCCCACAATTGAGGAAAGTTCTCTTTTCTGCTTTAAATTGCCACATGCTTATTACTTTGGGGCACTGTGTAAGGCAGCTTATGCCTAGCTGTGCCTACATGGGTATGGCACGTAGGTGTCAAGCTGTCCTCTGGTCTTCAAGCCTATTGCTTCATGGCCTCACCAGCCCATGCAAATGGTGGTGATGTGAGACTCCTAACATTTTTTTGTCCCTAGTCAGCAAGCACAGTTCTAAAAATGTCTCTGGCAGGAGGCAGGGAGTAAGACTCCATATCAATTATATCCCGTCAGCTTTGCCAACCACTTAAAGCAATTAGATCTGAGAACACGCTGGCTGAATTTACATGGAGTACATTCTTTCTTCCTGCGCCTTGCTTATGTGTGCTAGATTGTGTTGCAGCTGGGGATAGATCACTAGCACAAGGTAGGCATCAGAGAATACATTGTGCCTCCAGCAAGTGCTGGGGGCTGTTTGTGGAGGGGTGGAGGGCAACCTCCCAGTCTCTCTTTGGGTCATGCTAAGCAGATCTGTCTGCCCGTGTTGCTGAAATGAACCACACTCTGCTGGTCCTCACAAGAGACAGGCTGTGCTCACCCACAAAGAGGAGTTTCAGAAGTGATTCATTTCTGTATCCTTAGCTTTATGCTTTGAACATATAGATGAAGAGAAAATACTTGGCAGCAGATAAAAAGTCAGAGAGGAGCAGACCAAGAGAAACAGTACAGCTCTGAAAAATTCCTGGAAGTGAACAGGGAGACTGGGGCACTTGTGGGACAAGGTCAGTGAGAGAGATGGTAGAATGTTCTCCTTACATAGTTCTGCCTATTGCAGTCAATTTCATATGAGTGCAGCAGTTTGGGAGGTGTTCCTACACAACACAAAGCCTTAGAAAATCCCCACCTTATGATGGAAAAGGTAAGGGTGAACCTTCAGTTTAGTGTTTCTGAAGGGCTGGAGCTCAAACTGTGAGTTTCAGGCAGGCTGTCGGCTCTGTGCTGGCTCAAGGTGCCACCTATTAGTGTTTGTCAGTTGTCTTGGCAGTCTGTGTATATAGAGCCATGGTGTTTAAAGTCCCCATGGTAAAATACTGCTTCATCTTCAACTGAGACTGGTGCTGCCTTTCCAAGGTTAATTCAGTTGTAGCTGAAGTTGTTCGCTGCCTCGCAAATGGAATAAAATTACCAGGTGATGGATCCTTCCTGTGGCAATGTGGCAAAAAATTAATCCCTGGATAGGAATCCACACACAGTGTCTGCGTCACTTAAAGCTCCATTCATGACCTATTTTGGGGAGTTGATGGGTCTTGGGTCTCCTGAGCCTCATCTAGTCTGGGATGAGTTGTATTCACAGGCAATTACTAAATCAGCGTTAAGATTGTTTCATAGATTGTCTTGATTCCTTGATCTTCCAGTGCAAGCTGTTCAATAAAGCTCTGGGCTATTTAGGAGAATTTGCTGGCTGAGAGCCTTCTTGATAACACTCCTGTGCTTGTTTCCTGACTGCTTTTGAAGGTATCTTAGAAGCTTCTAAAAATGATCTTTATATCTTGCTGTGCAGTTAAAGCTCTTCAGTTCCTCACTAGCACGTACAGCCGTCGCAGTATCTATTTGCATGATATTTGTAATGCTAGAAAATGGAAATGTGTAAAAAAATCCTTCCCATTATAAGCTGGTGGATCTTTCCTTTTCTTTGGATGTTTTTGGTCTGTTTCCATCATCTGCAAAATATACTGCACCACACTGTCCATGAGCAGTGCTGAAGCAAGATGCATCCATTGTAGGAAATTAGGAGAATCTGAGTGTCAACAAGATTCAGCTCTAGCTGCTTGAACCTTTTCACAATGTTGCAGAGGACCTGTGAATTGGAATAAATGCCCAAATAAATGAATACACAGAGTTTATCCTATGTGAAAGCAAAGGAGCAAGGCTTGCTATTGAGATCCAAATCTGAGTTGGGGGAAAAAAAGTCCTTCTAATGTTGGGTTTGTCTTTTATTTCAAAAGAATATATCTGGTTTTACTTTCCTCCACTCTCTGCAGCAGGTGCTGTCCATACACAACAGCATTGGGGTATTCAGTGTGGAGAACCCAGGACATATCACACCCTCTTCGCTTTTTACACCAAAAGAGCTGCTCAGAAAAGAAAATAGCGGCGTCATTTGGAGGAAAAATAAAGCAGGAAAAGGAAAAGCAGAAACGAGGGAGTGTTCTTACTCTGCAAGCATATTCATACATAGTGAGGGAATAGTGTCCCCTTTTACTGTGTTCATAAAAGATTATTCTTCTTATCTTTAACACATTCATCCATCTTTGAACACCCATCTTAAAATACCAGAAGGGAGAAAATGCTGATATTGCTGAGGTCACTGACATTCTCCTACCTGGAAGGTTTCTCAGGAAGAGAATATAACATATGAACAGTCCTAAGGCAGACTCAAGGTCCATATACCCTCTTTCAGAGCCCAACAAAGAGGAAATTAAAAGGACAGGGAAAGCCTCCCGTGACATTCTTCCAATACATCTTCATAGCATCCACTGCACTGTAGCATTGCTGCTACTTGAGCTTTAACTAGGACCTCGCATGGATTTTTCTGTCTTGAGTTCGCTTAATTGCTTTTTGAGCTTGTACTGCTGTGAAATACAAGAAATTGAATTCTGAATGAGCTGCTACATTCAGAAACATTAGAAGCAGTTCAGAGCAAAGAATTCATCCCAGCAGCTAAGCCTGCCACCATGTGCTAAATATACTTAAGAACAATCCTTTGCTGCAGATGTCTGGATTTGGGTGGTCGGCAGTGGAAAGAAAGAAGAAAGCAACCTAGTGTGAAATCTGGAGTCAGGGCACACATTTTGCAGGAACAGCTATTCTGCTGGCCCAAGACTGGGAAATTTCACATCCTGCTTCAGCAAAGAGACTTGCTTCCGAAGCAGAGACTGCTGCCCTTTGAAGAAAAGGGAACCTTTCATATTACACTCACATAAAGATCTATATCTATTGATTAGACTCTGCTTAGCTGGCATCTGAATAGGAATTTTCTTTATGTGATGCAGGTTGGGTTGCTGAAGAAAATTTCCAGTGTGCTGTAGCACTGATTGGTTTTTCCTCTCCTCCTTCCAGCTAGCTGCCTGGTACTCCACTCCATGTGCCTCCCACTCACTAAACACACAAAACTAAACTGGAAAAGTTAATGTCCTTTTCCTCACGACACTTCTCTGCTTGCTTCTGTATTTGCCATAGGTCTTATTTTTTAAAAAAAGAATCCATATTTGAAATTTTTCATTGAAATCTTCTTTTGATGAAGATAGGAGAAATCTTCATGGGGGAAAAAAGTCTTTTTGATCAATTACAGTTAGGAGGTTTTTATTACTCATCACAGATCCTTATACAGCCTCTAATCTTTTTTCTAAGAATTAATGGGAGAAAATTCTTCTATGTATTTTATGGGGTTGGACCCGATGATCTCTTGAGGTCTCTTCCAACCCCTGTGATTCTACGATTCTGTGATTCTTACAGTACCGGATACTAGTAACTAAGGCCTAGAAAAATAAAAGATTCATAATACTTTTTCAGAAGGATGTTATGGATGAGAGCAGTAAGCAAGATGAAAAATGCATGTCTCCTGGAAAGTAGATGGCTTGTAAGCCTTGAATTTTACCTTTGCATTTTTACTGTGAAATCTTTTTTTTTTTTTTTCCTATTCTAATGTAAAAAGGTAACACAATATATTCCTGAGAATGTTTAGTGCAGGTGATGGTCTCTCTTGTGTACCATTTATGTCTCACCTAAACATCATATTTGAATTTCACTCACTGATGGAAAAATATTTTTTCCAGCGAGACTTTCGCTGCTGTGAACCAGTTCTTAGCATGTGCACTGAGCAGGTGAGGGTGTGTGAGCTGGAATCTCATGCAGATGGGGGTAGATTTCGAAGACATTTTAGGGTTTTTTTTTATAAACATCCTTCTTACAGGAATGGTGTTTTTTAAACATCCTGAAATCACAGGATCATAGGGGTTGGAAGGGACCTCAAGAGATCATTGGGTCCAACCCCCCTGCCAAAGCAGGTTCCCTAGGACAGGTCACACAGGTCAGTGTCCAGATGGGTCTTGAATCTCTCCAGAGATGGAGACTCCACACCTCTGGGCAGCCTGTCCCAGGGCTCCCTCACCCTCACTGGGGAAAAGTTCCTCCGCATGTTGGTGTGGAACTTCCTGTGCTCCAATTTGCAGCCATTGCCCCTTGTCCTGTTCCCACAGACCACTGAGAAGAGGCTGGCGATTTCCCTCTGTCTCCCACACTTCAGATATTTATAAACATTGATAAGATCCTCTCTCAGTTGTCTTTTCTCCAAGCTGAACAGCCCCAGCTCTCTCAGCCTTTCCTCATAGGGAGATGCTCCAGGCCCTTAATCATCTTCATAGCCCTCTGCTGGACTCTTTCCAGGAGATCCCTGTCTTTTTTGTACTGGAGAGCCCAGAACTGGACACAATACTCCAGGTGGGGCCTGACCAGGGCAGAGTAGAGGGGAAGGATCACCTCCTTTGACCCGCTGGCCAAGCTCCTTTTGATGCATCCCAGGATCCCATTGACCTTCTTGGTCCCCTGGGGCACACTGATGGCTCATGGCCAACCTGTCATCCACCAGGACCCCCAGGTCCTTCTCTGCAGAGCTCTTCTCCAACAGGTCATCCCTCAGCCTGTACTGGTTCCAGCAGTTATTCCTTGTATAATCCTGTATTGCCACTACACAGCCTGATTAGCGCTCTGTCGGAAACACTCACCATCACATTCTAGTCTCAGCTGACAGCAGCAAAGAGCAAAGTCAACTCAGGGATTACTTTTTTGTTTATCCAAAGGAACGGTTGTGACTGCCAGTTGGAATTATCACTGGGGCCAAAGCGTGCGGGTGACGGGGACCTGGAAACTCCTAGGTGTAGAATATCCTTGTGCTCTTCCTTTGTCAACGTATGTTTGGAGATGCAGCCTGAGGAACAGGTTTGCATGAAACCATTTTGTATTGCTGTACAAAGTGCAGCAGTGTGTCATGGGTGTCTTCCTCCAGCCCTGCACCCACTAGGTCAGAAAGCAGAAACACTGATGAATCACATTTGCTTTTGCAACCTCCTACTCCTTCTCCAACCTCTTGAATGCGCTGGGTGCCTTTTGACCCACAGGTGGGACAGCTGGGATCTACCAGAGCATCATTGCGCTTTTCTCTGCTCCTGCTGACATCTACTGGTAGAACAATCCCAGCTCCTGTATTTGCAGAAGGTAGTTCAGATACACGTCCTTTAATATATGTACCTAAATGCAACATAGAATTTATTAGTGTAAATGTTTCTGTATTTTCTTGGGTTATTCTGTGAGCCAAGGAGGCAGATTTGTAGCAGGGAGGCGGGGGGTGCTTGACAGTACTGAAATAAGAGCAGAATAAATCAGTGCAGTGAGTTTTATAGGCAGTACTTCAGCTGAGCTATGAATAAGTGGGATTATGCTATTGTTGCCTGGAAGGCTTTTCTGCGGTTTTGTTTGGTTTGCTTGCTCTGCTTTCCTCACAAAAACGATCTTTGGTAGCAGTGTCACACTGTCAGAGGTTCCTGAATGCCAGGCTTGCTATGGGAATCTTAGATGGTGCTTTTTGTTTATAATCAATGCTTTCTGGCTTTAGCATGTCACAGGCTGCTGGTTTAGGAAACAAGGGTAAGACATGCTTTTCTTTCTGTAATGGCCTGTCTTACATGCTTTTTGGTGGGGTGTTTGTAGATTCCTGACATTGAAAATTAATCCTCTGACCTTCAATATACACCATGTAAAAAACAAGAAGTTGTAAGTGGAAAAAAAGAAAGAGCCAAAATAGGTATTTTTTTTTTCCCCAGCAAGAAAATGACATTTGGATGAGGCACAGACTTCATTAAAAAAAAAAAAAAAGAAAAAAGAAAAAAAATAGAAAAAAAGCCTTTAAGGAGGATATATCCCATGTAAGCTTGCACAAGGTACTGTATGACTCAGCTAGCATTTGTGAAATTTTTGAGGGGGGAAAAAAAAGCATTTTTCTTAAAAAGTACTTGAGTGAAGACCCAGCATGAACGTTGTCCAAATCCTCTACGCCTTGGCCCTGTAAGACCTGAACTCACTGGGGATATTCATTGACAGAGGAGGAAAATCAAAGCCGTGTTCAAAACGCTTTCTAAATGCGATACCCCCTCTGCTCAAGAGCTGAACCCAGGCTTGCTTAGTTCTTCTGAACACATGCATCAATATTCACACAATTAGGCACAAGAGACCAGTTGTGTGATAAGTTCTTATTGATCTTGTTCTGAAGTTCTGGAAGAAGAACAGAAAAACCTTCTAAGAAAAAAAAAAAGGTATTCTCCATCGTGGTGAGGACCTGAGTTGGCAGGACATCCCCAGCAGTTTGAGCTTTTAAGAAGTTCTTACAAAAATCCTAAATATGGTAGTGGAGATAGAGAACTGCTAAGCACAAAAGAAGGAGAGATAAGAAATTTAAGCCCTCTGAATTCAGAGCTAAATTTGAAATAGTCGAGCACATCGGTGGCCTGCTGAGAACTGGAGTGAAGGCAGACTTCTGAATAGGTTGGATTTAGTGCCATGAGCAAGAAGTGATCCCGTGAGGTGGGAAGAATGGGATCATACACAAATCACAGAGTCCTGGAGGGCAAATGAAGATTGCAAAAAAAAGCTTTTTTCCTATATTAGTACATTTGACTTTGCAAGAAGCAGACGTAAGAACTGAACTTAGAATTGGATTTCTGAGGAATGTACAATGCTCTTAGATTCTGTTTGGTCTCATTTATAATAAGCAATTTAGATATGAGTCTATAAAAATAGACCTATAGAGCTATATTCCTAGCTATTAAGTTGGTTGTTGCTACACCCACAATATCAGTTCATTATACAATATATGCTTAAACATGTCCTTTAATTATAGCTTAGAAGATTATATCCAGGAAGTTTAATGAACCAGGAAGTGCTGGTCCCAGAAAGACACAAGTGCCAAAACAAGTAAGAGTTTCCCAAGTGATGCAGGTACTTACTGTTGTAAATGTAGGTGTTTTTCCATGGAAATACTCTCAGTTTGCCTCTATTGCTCTTGTGTAAGAAGCAAAAAAGCCCCTGATGTATTCAGCCTACAGCTAGACAACGAAAGGATGGATGATTGCTGGAAAAAAACCTCACGAATGATGGCAGAGAAACCCACCTTGAACTGCTGCTTTCCTGGGACGTGTCTGTTGGAATGAAGCCACGTTGGAAAGTGTTCCAAAAGTTTTGATGTTTTACTTCTTAAAAACAGCAGTGTTTGTATATGATTATTTTTTTCCCCATATCTCAAAAGTGAGTCCTGAAACTGTCCATACTGACAGAATACAGATGAGAGGGGACTCCTGAGAACCCCGTGATCCAGACGGACTATTCCATCCTTGGATAGGTATTTTCCACAATTGTTATCTACTTGCTGGAACTTACAGGGAATAACACATCTGCTGCTGTGCTGAGGCTCTAATGACCCGTAGCAGGATAAATTATGTTGTACTCTCACACAATTATTTCCTTGAAATATATTTATTTTTCTGTGCATGCAGGCTGGGATCACAGGCTGGTTAAAGGTATCAAGACCGTTTTGTGAACACATTTGGCTATTCCTACAGGCAAGGTCAGCTATTTCTGTCATATTTACACATAAATGAGTAGACTTAAGGATTCATTTTCTCAGTGCAATTTGTAAGGAAATTAATGACTCGTCTCTTGGTAGAAGTTTTAAAGGTGAACGAGAAAGCTTTCATAATTACATGTGTTACAGTGCCTATCTGCACTGACTGTCCTCAAGCCTAGGAAGGTTGTAGGCCTGGGAACACAGGCGCTGGCTGGTGGTGTGTGATGAGCAGGTCTGAATGTTTGCCTGTGCTCCTTATCCCCTTCCCCTGCCATAAATATTTACCTTGGCCTTCCTTCCTTTCATTTCTATAGGTAGTTCCTTGCCATCTCCTTCCAGTACCCGAGAGTTTCCCTGTTGTCCTCTTGTCCATACTGAATAATCCAACAGCAGTATTGCAGTGACGGAGCTCTTTCCCCATATAGCTTGACCCTGAGAGGATCAGGTGCCCACAGCAGGAGAACTTGAGCTTCCTCTCCACACACGCTCGTGACACTGGCTGACAGCAGTGTCACTTTGCAGTACCTTGGAAACCAGCTTATCAAAAATGGAAATCTAAATAGGGCCATAGATTTGTTAAATTCAGTAACAGCATTGTCCTGCAATATGGATCTTCTTGGACAGGACATAACTAAGGGTACTAATTTTCCTGGCAGAGCAAGCCTTTGGCAGATGGGTTTCCTGCAGTGCTGCTCAGCAGCCGGAAGGTGGGGCACAGGCTTTGCTGGTTTATGGTGGCACGCTGATGGCTGCACAGGCCTGATGCTGAACGCCCCTCTTGAGGTTTATTGGGTTCAGAGGAGATAAAGAAGGAGTTGGTTGCAGATTAAAGTTGTGAAAGTAAAATACTGGAAAATTAGAGGAGTTTTTTTTTTTAAGATCACACTCAACACTGAAGCTGGTAGGCCAGGAGGTCTCTTGGTGCTACCAGCAAAGCTTGAACACCCAGGTGGCAGAGGTAAGAAACAGGGGTAGCAAACTTCATGTAGGTATACCTGCCACTGCTTCTGAAACGGTTTGGGGCAGTAATTAACTGGGAACACTAGGCTGTGCAGATTTCAGCTTAAAATACATGTATTTCCTATGTTCACAGCAAGGACCAGGCCAATTCCAACAGAAAAGCTGGGTTTGAATATAAGGCGAAGCTTACTCGTTTACATCTAGGTAAATTAAGATCAAAGCCCTAACAGATTCACTAAGAGTTTGTGCTGCTGTAATTGTGAGCAGTCATCTCCAGTCTCTGACAAGCTGTGACAGACTCGGTCTCATCACATTAGGAGTCGCAGTGGTACCTGGCAGCTCACAGAAGGTTTTAGTTCTAGGTTGATAAACACATAATCACGGCACAATAAAACTTAGAACAATGCTGCTTTGGTACCCACAAAGAATTTTAACTTCCCTAAGCCAGTGCCTGGCTTTGGTGCAGTCTGTGCACATCTCTGTTCAGCAGCACACAGTGAAAGGAGCATTCAGATGTGTGGAAAATTCCATAACTGCCCAGAAATACCTGGGCTGAGACAGCATCACTGTTAGTTCATCATGCATGGCACTAAGTTAGCATATTTATCCACTCCACATCAACTGAAATTGCTTATTTTGTTGTTTTAAAAATTGCATCCTCTGGATGTACTCCTCAAAGTAGCCTGCAGGTAAAGGTCTGTGCTAACACACGTCGTTACTAGCATGTCCTAAAAAACTTGGGCTCTTCCCTGGATAAAGTAACTGTAGTCTTTCACTAACTATGCAATGGTACCAGCTCCTAAGTACTTATGTCCAGCATCTTACATGCTGCATCTGAGCTGTCCTCAGCTACTGGGTTGAAAGGTAATAATGAGATTGCTACAGTAGTCAAGGGCTTTATCAGTCAGAAGCATCATGAAAAGCCTTCCCCTATCTCCTACACCTGAAAATAGATATATTGCACAACTCATCTTAAAACCTGCTGACAATTTACACAACACTTTTGCCTATCAGAATTCGGCCCTATTAAAAATTACTGATGCCTTACAAACTGTCGTCTTCCTTCCCCATCCCAGTTTTCAGGTGAAGAGTTCAGGTTAACATCAGGAGTTAACATCCCATTTTTAAGCTATCAGTGCCGTGATGCTAGTCCTGACATTGCTGCTGGTGCTATAAAAGCAGGTCAGTCTCCCTCAGGTTTGAGAGCCTAGTCTTTGGGAAGAGTAAGTAAAAGCACTCCTCTAAGTCAGGTAAGGTCCTTCCTTCTCAGCTCACTTTTAATTATAATTGCTACCATCTTCCTTTCTTTGTGAGGGCTGCAAATCCAGTTGGGGATCTGGCAAGCTGATCTCTGACAATATCAAATGTTCTCAGAACTCTTAATCGAAGGCAGCCCATGAAAGCACCCCGGGGAGCGCTTTATTCTCTGTGTTTAAAAGGACATGAAAGTACAATAGTTCTCTTTATATGGGTACAAAGCAGCCAATTGATCTTGTCAGTTTAATAAATAATACAATTGCTTCCATCAGACACTGTTAATAGACTCCTGTCTGGACTAATGTTGTACAGAATTGTACAAGTACAGAAATGTTATCTACCTCCGTCTGCCCTGGATTAACCACCTCCCCCTTTATCACCTAGAGGCAAAGCTTCCAGCAGTTGTCCCTGAAGGGCATCAGGTCCCCTGATCTTCATCTCTTTCTTCATTTTAATGTGTGTTCTTGGAAGAGACGAGGTAATTTCCTGATGCATCTGTTGTCTGGCTGGTTCATAGCGTTTGTACAGATTCAAAGAAGCTTGAGAATGTAAAATAGGCAGCAGGCTCTGGGCTTGGGTTTTGTTTTGTTTTGGTTTTGTTGTTGTTTTGTTTATTTTTTAATCATTCACTGTTTATATGGTCTCAAGATGCAAAATCTGGATCATGTTTTTCAGACGTTATAAAGGTGCAGGGAAGTTCACGCGTGACTTCTTACCTGTGTGAATACAAGGATCAGGTATCAGCAGAATCGATATAAGGCTTTGGTTCAAGAGGCTCAAACTCAGGGGTTTGGGATGTTTCTTGTTTGCTGCCAGCATACCCAGACCAGTGTGGATTTTCCCCTCAGCATTTTAAGCAGGCCCTGAGTTGTTTGCATCATCAGTGCAGGTTTTTTCTGGGTGAGCATTAGATGGGATACAGACATGCTGGTGTTCACTGAGAAACTTATGCTTTGAAGATAGTTAATTTTATGACAGTTATGGATTTTACATTTTTACATTTTTACCTACCTAAATATATGTGTGTGTCTATATATAATATGGTGTTTTTATATAGGTATGGTTTATTTTAATTTTTATTTTATATATATATATATATGTACATGCATATGTATAAATCCAGTCTTTGCTGTCAGATTCCCTACACATCGTTTTCCCAGACGATGATAGACCAGACGTGCCTCTCTGGGTGTTGCTGAGCTCTCCAACTCAGCCTGCCAAAGGAGATAGTTTGGTGAGTAAAAACTGACTGATCCCCTCCTTGTGTTGGCAAGAAAAATACCTCTGATCTCAGTGCTGGAATCGTAATGTGAATATAACAATAGTCAATTGTTAATAACATTCTGCTTATCTATAATAACCTGAGTGTACAATGCAAAGACCAATGAGTAAACAGAACAGTTGTTGACAGGTTATTTAGATTCCCTGTGCCTTGGGTTTCCCTGCTGTAAAAGGTAGGTATTAACAGCCCCAGAACTCAGAGGGGCATTAGGAGGATAAATGCATGATTTACACTGGGCTGCTGAAGTATTTCAGTTACTGGGAAATAGATGAAGCCACGACGTTTGTACCTAAGCAGAAAGATATTCTGGTTGAGCAGTGAGGTCCTGCAGCATCAGGAGAAATCAACAGCCTTGGGATTCTTTCGGATCAGTGGGGAAAGCAATTTCTGAGAATTGGTTGCTCCATCCCAAAAGCCTGTTTTTCCCTGGATCCCTCTGTGATCAAGTCTGCTTGCACGGATATTGCTTTTGAGTTGTTATTGCATTGCTCATGCTGCAGCCCTCCTACTTAGAGATGGACTCAGATGAATTTTATTTTAAATTCAAGACCTAATTGAAATCCAGATTCCGATGCTAGTTTTAAATATAACATCAGAAAGAAAAATCAGTCCTTTAAATAATGAAATGCTTGTGCTGAAAATCAGTTTTCTTTACTCCCACATCCATTTTGAACTGAGGCTACTGTGTTTGAAGGGTGAGACCAAATAATGCTTCTAAAGTCACAATTAGTATTTGAAGGCAGCTCTGTGCTCTTCTTTGAGTGCTATTGATGCTTTCAGCTGTGGCATGAAAGACCTAGAACTCTGATCTCTGGTTTTGGCAAGTCAAGTCATTCAATTCAATTTCAGAACCATGCAGCTGTGAAGCTTTACAGTTTTTGATGTTTAAAAAGGTAGGGATTATTTCTGTTCTCTGTGATTTGTGAGCAACCGCTGCTTCTGTTAGCAAACCCAGGAAGAAAACTGTCTGTCTGATGTGCATGGACTGTTACTGATACCCATGCAAACACCTGAGTAGGTATTACACATCTGGCTGGCATGTCTGAGATCAAAGCGCTCTCTGATGCTCTGCTGCCCTTTGAACAGCATTTAATTGGCCATGAGACCACGTTTTAGGACCTGGGACTGAGCCTTTGCCTCCTTAGGTCACTAGGTGAATCCAGTTTAGGTCTGTAGGAAACTGGTTGTGTTCCCAACTTCCTTTCTAGTGGAGAGCAGGCTACATCACTATTCCTATTGCTCTGGTTCTCTTACCTGCAGAGCATCACAGTAAAGATGCTGAGTTTGCAGTCCCTGTTCTTTCACAGAAGGGTTCTGCAGGTTGACTGATGCATATTAGCAGGGACTGTTAGGTGGGGATGCCCCAGTTGTCCTCTGTTGGGAAAACTTCAGGCAGATCCAGACAGTCCTCCTGATCTTACAAGGCTTGTGCCAAGCTCTTCAAAAACCCAGTTTCCTGGGGAGCAGGGAATAGCTTACGAGTGATGGGTGCAAGCCTGGGAATGGCTAGCCCTGGGATCCAAGGCGAACGGACAAAGCTGGTCTTGGCAGCTGCTCTTAAGCCACCTCCTCCTGCAGCCGGCCAGGGAAATTATCTAGCAGCCTTTTGCCAACTAAGCTTGTTCTGGTACTGTTGCGGAAGCCCCATTTGCAGTGAAAAAGAGGCATGGACTAATGGTTACTGACACAGCCTCCGCTGGCACTGGTGCCAACTGGGCCAAGGCTGGCTCTAATCCAGAGCCTAATAACCTCCTGAGCTTAGCGCTGAGCCGAGGCAAAGCGATGAGCCCTGAGCTTGGCATTTAGTGCTTCATTAATGCAAAGGGCTCACCTCCTTGGACAATGAGCAGGACTGCTGCATGGCTGTTAGTGCACCCCAACAGCTAACCCCAATGCCCTTCCTTTCCAGCTCTGTTCCATGAGCTCGGGGCTTCTCCCCAGGGCATTTCAGTACACATTCTTTTATTTTCATTAGAAATAGAAGCCATTTCCTTCAGCTGTCGGCCAAAACAAGAGAACTGGGATATGAACACAGGCTCTGTTCCGCAATCAGAGCAGGCTCTTCCAGGCACTGGTCCTCTGCTAAATAATACAGCATTACAAGCATGTCCGTGAGGGGCTGCTGTGCAGCACACATCTTGCTGCAAAGACAGCGAAAGCAAGCTGCTCTTTGCATAACAAGGGAGAAGTAGAACGCAGACTTTGCTTGTGGGGTAAGGCAGAGCATTGGCCCTGGTTGTTTCCTCTTTCTACTGGGGAAAACAGTACCTGGCACTGTAGAGAGGGGCATCCTGGTTATTCTCTGCAGGACAAGCTGAGTATCTGCGTGCTGACTGCACACAGTGGGCTGCCTGCTGCTAACTGAAGTACTGTGTTGTGCATTGTTGCTGAATTAGCTCCCCGTGATGCTGTGCTGAGGGTATTTATTGATTGTGCAGTGCAAAAAGCTGTTTAGGTCCTTCATGGATAGATCAGAGATCCAAGTCTCTTCTGTGATACTTCCACAGCCTGGACAGATGTTGGATGGATGCGTGGCAACCTGAATTGTCAGTGGATGTCAGGGCACTGACAGCCCCCTGCACGTGATGGCTGTGAGGAAGAAGAGGGGGAGGAAGGTGCAAGATAGGCAGGTGTGCACTCTTGAAGGGAGAAGGTGAAGTCATCCCACAGGATGTCACTTCTGAGCAGAGGACTATGCTTCAGCTGAGCTTGGCAGTATGCCACACACTGCTGTTTGCAGCCAAGTCTGAAGACACCATGGATATCAGTGCCTTGAGAGATTAAGCTCTTTGATTCCGATCTCTTTAGCTAGAAAGCATGTTGTTTTATCTAATGCTTGTCTCTCTCTGTTTTAGGCCGTGGCGCCTGCTGAGAAAAGGTATGCATAATGAAATGATTAAATCATGCATTTTCAGATAATCAAAGTCATGCTGCTTCAGCTATGCAGAAATCCTGTTCCTCTTATGAGACATCTAGCCAGATTCAGAATTTCTTTTGGATTTTATATTTCTTAGAAGAACTCTGAATTTAAAAAAAGAGAATCTGGTTAAGGCCAGTTCTGCTCTCCTGTATGCCCAGGGCCAGGTATGATCACATTCATATTCTTGTGTCGCTGCAGACAGAAAATAACTTTGCAGGCTGATTTTTATGCTCTAAAGAAAATCATTCACACTGTGACAGCACTTCAAAATATTTCAATCCTTATTCTGTATATGCTGCTGGCTATGACTGCAGTGCCGAAAAGAACCACTTCACTGAATCAGTATTATGGGAAGGGGTAAGGTTTCCAAATCACACTTTTCCATCTTGATTTAGTAACTAATCCCATGTTACTGCTGTACCTGCAGTTTGAGGTGTCTCCCCTGTAACTCTGCACCACTCCAGGCTTTGGCATCCCTGGCACACATAGTTGCTCAACACTGGTTAAATACTGTGCATGGTAAGGTCAGATGGTACTATGTAGGCTGCTAGGTATAGAATCACCCCCTGACTGTGGGAAATCTCCCTAGGGAAATGTGCCCTGGAACAGGTAGTGAAGAAATTGAATCAGGAAGACTCTTATGGTCAGGTCCCACCTACCAAGGTAAGGTCTCTTCTTAAATGGGTGCTTTCAAAGCTGACTGACATAAAATGAAGCCATGTGTGGGGTTTTTTGAGTGATGGGCATGTGTATGTTCCCATGTTCTGCTCTTTGGGGTCCCTCTTAGGAGCATGTGAGAAAGCAGCTGATAACAAACATGATTGATGTATCAAGGGGGACTTTGACTTCCCAACATCATGGAAGCAACAGTGAACTGATGGAGGTTAATGGGCTTATTTTAACGAAGTGACAGTATTTACAGGGAGGCAGCACAGCAAATACAAGGGAGCTGCACTGTGGGACCAAGCAGAAGAGTTTAATTTTGGCAAAAGGAGTTATAAGAACTCATCTACTTTACCATAACGGGAACTGTCACCACCAGCCTCATTTTAATTATGGAAGTGTTGCTCCAAAAGACTTCAGATCTGCATGTGCTGTTCTCCATCTCAAAACCAAAACATCTCAGACCAAATGACACTTGCAGGTTCAGAGAGCCACAGTCTTGGGCTGTAGTGAAAGGGCTAGAGGCCGTATGACTGCACTCCTGGGATGCCACCCTTGTTCTGCAGATCAGAGGTGGAAGATAGCATGGTGATAAGGCAGAAGGCATTATTCCAGCAGGAAGCTTTAATCGGGGACACTGAAAATGGTAAACCTGTGTACCTATAAGCAGATAGAAGATGGAGATGAAAGAAAAGGAAATAAAAAATTCTACATTAAGAGACAGCTCAGATGACTGCTTTCATTTGCATTCATCTTATAAAATGAATTTGCTAGTTTTGCTCCAGATATGGATTTCCTCAGATGACAGAGTTTAGAAAGGCAACAAAAAAACAACCAATCAAAAAACCCAAACCCAACTTAGCAGCAGTGCTGAGCAAACCCAGCATGCAAAAAGCAAAGAACAGTTTCTTCTCTCCAGATGAGCAAAGCTGCGTGGTTATGCTGGCTGCCTTCAGCTTTAAAATGCTGCTGCAGAGCAGAGCTCGATGCTATTCTTCTTTGCTCTGCCCAGTGTGAGTCTTTGGGACAGGACATGATGCTGCCATGGAAAACCCCACCTTGACAGCTATTTGCAGACCTCTTGTGTGGAGCAGAAACCTTTTCCCAAGTAGGAATTAATGCCATTGGTGCCAACGTTCAACCTCTCCCTTGCAGAGTCCAGCCTCATTTGCTTGGCCGCTTTACCTCCTCCTAGAAACTAAAGCTTTAACCAGCAGCCAAGCAGGAGAGAAGAGCTGTGTAGGTTTTAGAGTCTTCAGAGCAATCCATTAGAAAAATGTCTCTTACTAAAAGGTGTAAAGCCCTTAGCAGTGAAGAGTAGGATGACTTTGTGTAAATAACAAATTATACCAGTCTGTATTGATTTTCCTTGTCTGAGCGATTCGCAGATCAAATGTGCTCTTTCTACAAGTCAAAAGGTGACATTTCTAGCTGCAGTCACTCCAAACTCTGAAGAGCTAAACCCCAAGTTTTTCTTTCTCTGCTCCATCTTTGCTGTAAATGAAAGCTTTATGTTGAAGCCACACCTGACCATTTTGCTGCTGACCCATAAAGCTGACTTTTTAAATAAAGGAAAGGCTTCCCAGCTCCATAAACTGGGCATGGCTGTGAAGAGCAGTGTGTGATGTGTGAGCAATGTGAAGAGCATTAAAGATGTGTTATGTGCAGTGTTTATCCTCCCAAGCACCTCAAGTGCTCTGGTGTTATCATGCCCCCTATTCCCACTCTCTGACCTGCAGACTCAACTTCCATGGGACAGGAGTCCATGAAGTCTGAACTGTTTTCACTGAGACTACTGTGCTCAAATCAGACAGCAACAGACTTGTGCATACAATACTGAAGAGAAACAGGGAGCGCAATGGAGCAAGAGATGAAAACACCCAAGCCCTTGGGATCCGATGAGCCCACTGGCAAATTGGTACCTCTGTTCTTTATGCACTGTCATGCATTTAGGTTTATACCTTCTCTTCCTCCTCAAGTCCCACCAAGGAGATCCTGCTTCCACCAAGTAATCAGTGCCTGACATGGCTTGTTTGAGATCTGCTGGCAAAACCGACTGTAGTGATGCTTTCAGCTCTGTGTGGAGGTGCAGGTTGAAAGGACACCTGGAGTGAGGCCCACAGCAAATGTGCAGTAGTGTTGCCTCAAGTAACATCATGCAGCCAAGATGACAGATTTTTAAGAAATGAATGGATGTAACATTTACTCATGAGTGCACTCTGGGAAGATTCTGAACATCTTTTTTCACTAACAAGAACAACAAAATTGGCATTTCAAAGTACAGAAAAGATACCAAATACCAAAGGGACATCCTATTGAGGGAAAGGAAATCAAGTCGATTTGACTTGAGAAATCAAAATTGAATGCTTTGAATATTTCTGTCTCTACAACTGATATGATGGGAGTGTTTTATTGTTTTTCCAAACAAAAACTAAACTTTAATTAATTTTCTTTTTTTTTAAGTATTAATTCATCATCTTGGTTGTGAAGGTGGAGCAAATGTTGTTGACTTTGCTTCTCAGGCTTTCCTGAGGGAACAAACTTGTCAACAGAGAGATGATGGTGACCAGACCTGGACTAACAAAGCTCTAATAAGGTACAGTACATTGTCTGAACCTACGTCAGAGCCCAGCCCACATTTTTTATCTGACCTTAACTTCAAGTCCCCCTGCCAAACTGGTGGCAAAGAGTTCTGTGGTTCCCAGGCTGCTGTCAACACAGGGTTATTGATCAGCTTCACATGTCCAGACAGCAGAGTTGAGTCATCCTGAAACCTTCCACAGGAAGGAAATCCATTTTGAGCAATTCCTCGGTGAGAAGTAGAACTTCACAGCACTGCGTGCTTTTCTTGTGTGTGGCACAAGCCTCTTTGTTCCCCAGAGCTCCTTCCAGCCTTCTCCTGTTCCACATCTCCCAGCCTTTCTGCACCTGCATGTCTCCTTTGAGCTCCTTCCATCCCTCCAAGAACCAGGGAAGAGGTGTGGACTTGCATCCCTTTTTTCCTGAAACTTGTCAGTAAGAGAGATGTCCTAGATACCAGGTTAGATCTGAATACCAGACATCCTACAGCTGCAGGAAGAAGGGCACTGCTGGTTATTTACCCTGTCTCTGCTACATATGTCGTGCTCTTCGTATTCAAACGGAGCACTTGGTCTTAGACAATTTATCTCTCTCATTCTATCCTCTTACAGTCTCCCTCAGCAAGGTCCCAAGAGTTATCTAATAAACATGGATGTTATGACATTCTCCCACAGTAGCTCTAAATATCATTCAGGAAACATCCCCTAATAAACGATATAATTACTGCAGAGATGAAAACCAGCACTCCTAAAAACACACAGTGAGTTGCTCTTTATCTTGTCATACAAATTATTTCCATTTCTTCTTGAGTGCTCTGTGTTGTCTTGCTTTGCCCTTCGAGCTCTCCTTTTTTCCTCATTGCTTGTGATCGCATGCAAGAAATGTATATCTCCAGGCACAGGAACATAAAGTGCAGCTTCTCTGAGCTGCTGCGGGAATGCAGGTCCACCCAGTTAATTTTTCCTATTGTACTGGGTGGAGTGGCTCTGCAGATCCACTCACATACACACCCTTTCTTTTTTGGTACTGTTAATTATTTTAAGCTACCCTTCAGGTTGGTAGCATAGCTTATTACTGTGGAAAATGGGAGGTTTCTTCTCCTTCTGCGGTGACTAGTAAGTTATGAAAAGCTTTTTAGCCAGATATATTCTGACTTCTGCCATGTCTTGCTGATTTATCTATTATGCTCTAAAATAAGGCCAATTAAAGCCAGCAGTTAAACCAGACAGACAGAAGGGCATGCATTTCCCTACCCAAAAAAGGTATTTTTGAAACAAAAAGGCTCACTTTAAGCCAGTAAACGGTACCTTTTGCTTTGAATCAAGGACAGCACCATACAATTATCGTTGACTCTGTTGTCAGGGGCACATCACATTATCACTCTGCTTTGCTTTGTTATTACACTCTGTCAAAGCCATGAAATACAAAGGAGAAGGCTGCTCTGTCAAGTGCTGCAAGGATGGGATCGCTGAACGCTGTATTTTAATAATCTGCCTTGTTCACATGAGCTGCACTGGCCTCAGCCAAAGCTGAGAGCGGTTGTTGGCCAACCAAAACACAGCTGTTGTAGCTCATTTTGAAGTCTACCAGCCTTTCTGCTGTTCCTTCTCAGAGATTAAGCTTAATCTTTCATAGGCAAGGCTTATGTCACCTTATTCAAGGGCAGTTTCACTGACAGCCTTGGAGGTAGATTATTTTTTTTCCTCTTTGCCTCGTATTTTGTGGGTTTGGCAGGGAAATAGCTTTAATAGAAACGTACCCAGGCAAAAAGCAAAACTCTGTAAAACCTGTGTGGTTTTGCCACACAGCCAGGCAAGGGCTTCTGGAGAAAAAGGCAAGGCGGGGTTTTGGGATGCTATCAAACCCAGGTCAGCCCAACTATTTTATGTGATTTGAGCCAACGGGCACATGCACAATACGGAAGCTGTGTTTTAATCTGAGCTTTATTTCCATTTTTTTCTTTTTTTCCAGCTTTCCCTGGAACGCAAGTGAAATTAAAGTGCAGGAGAGGAGGCAGTTGGCTAATCCGTACGGATCAAAATCTCATAAAGTCCTGAGTTGCAGTGAGATGAAGCAGCTGAGCCTCCCCAGCCTGCCTGCCTCTTTCCGTGGCATCATCTGCGTCATGCGAAAGCCAAATCAGAGTTATAAGCAACTCTGCTCCACTGCCAAGAAACTCATTGCATGGGTTTATCCAGAAGGGCTTCTGTACCAAAGATAGCCTCTGGCGTGTGGGTTACGTTTCAGGTCTGCTTTTAGAAGAGAGCTGTTCCAGGAGAAGCTGAATGTCTGTCTTCAGGTCTGTGATTATTGTAAAAGCCTGGATTTGAGCTTTTTTTTTTTTACTGCCTGCATGTCACAGCGCTTTTCTAATGACCACTGGTTGCTGCCTCAGTAGAAAAAGTTTCCCAGATTAACCAGGAAAAAGAGAAACCCCTCCACCCTTGGTTCTTTTTCATTTTGTAATTATCTGCCATTTCTCCAGAGTTACTCTTTTATCCTTACGTTTTGCTCTTGCCTGGATGTGCCCAGCGCCTTGCAATTAAAATGAAGCAGCTCTATATAGCTCACAATTTAAGATCACATGCTGCAAACCCTTGCTCATTAGGGCCGTCCCACCAGACCGAGTAAGGCTGTTTCACATCAGGACTCCTTGCTTCATGAAGTTTAGTAGGTTCTGACCTTCAGTTACATGTTTTAAAACATCAGCAAAATGTTCTCTGACTCATTGTTAATAGTATAATTGCTAATGTGATGAAGCTCTAAAAAAATAGATCCAAGCATGTTTATATAACAATCAAAAAACTTTAATTCCTGAAGGGAAGAACAGTTGTACTGTCAACATCACTTGTGTTTTGGCCCGGAGGTGTCCTGTGTGCTGTGCCAAAAAGTAATAATTAAAGGGACATGGCCAACATAAAACTAAATTTATTGAAATTCCTTACCTGTGCTACTTGGCAATGCATGAGGCTGTTCAAAGTGAAGAGGATTTTCTTTTAAATAAGTTTGTTTTGCACCACTTAGGCTTCTTTGTTCTTTCTGCAGTGCTCAGTCTGAAGTATAAAATCCAGTTTTTATGGTTTCACTTCTAGTTTGTGTTCGATCAGTGGGTTTTTCTGTGTTGTATGTGTTCTGAATTTAAAAGACATCTGCTTCTCTTCAGCTGTATCCCCCACTGTCAGTCTTTGCTTCCTCCTGTTATATGCATGCTAAAATATTGCTGGCATGAATATGCAAGGAAAGTAAATGCAAAGCCAGCACCACAGATAATTGCTGATCCTTTTAAAGTGTCCAAACCTCTCATGAGGTCTTTGATGCAGAGGCTGTTAAGCAAGACAGGCTAAGATGTGACTGCTCTCTTTGCAAGCACCAAGAACAAGCATCTGCAATTACTTTATGAAAACATCCACTGGTGAGAATTACAAATCAATACATGCAATGTGCTTGGTACATTTTATTTTAATGAAACCCTGATTCACACAGCATTTGGACATCCTTCTTAGATCCCTGGCATCAAGGCACAGTGATGGAGGAGCGAGCCTCCTCCTCTGCAGCTGGCATCATGTGGCAGATGATGCAAGTGACCCTGTGAATTTTGCTGATTTATTTTTTTGGTGTTTCCCCTGAATGGATGGCATTGCATGTAATTCACTGGAAGTCACAATGTGCTTAGTAGCCAAGAGTTTCTGAGTAAAAGTGCAAAAGGACTTAAACTAAAAGGAAAAAAGTATAAAAATGCAAACTGCTGAGCCCACAGGCAGGCATGGCCCTCCTGCCAGCATCACATTGGGCTGAGCTGCGTTAGCCTGCATGCGGTACCCAGCAGACATGCCCTGTCCAGATGTTGGCACCCTTCCATGCCAAGAGAGCCTCGGATGGAGCTGGGAGGGTTGAAGATCGACCCCAACCCCTGTGCTTTGTGTGCAGAGGGCTCCGACCCACAGCACCAGGCTCAACGCCACGCTCACACAGCCCACAGCCTCTGGCCTGCAGCCAGCATTCCTCTGGTCAGCAAAAACTCAGCCAGAGGAATTTATGTCCATCTACACCCACTGCTCAGGGTGCAGGTTGTGGTTAAAGCTAAACCAATTCCTTTTCTAGGAACAATGCCTTGGGCAAGTCCTGTCTGATCCAGAAGATTTGATGTTCTCAAGAAAAGGAAAAAAAATCCAAACCCTTTACTTCAAAGCCATGCCTTCCCCCCACTGATAGGGGTTATAACAAAAGGTCTTGTGATCTTACACGGCCAGTCACAGCCCGAAGGCTGTGCAATAGCCTGCTCTGCCCTTGAACTCCTTGTAGCAAGTCCAGAGGAGGGAGGAAAGCAGCCAGAAAGGAGAATGCTGGCACAAGTGTAAGGTCAGCTCGAGTGGTGGATATGCTTGAGAAAACCAGGCCCTGCTTGTAAGGATGGCTGGAGTGAAATAGAGGATCTGCACAGCAAATCAGTCATGCCAGGGAGCCGTCCCTTTCTCTGCAACAGCAGCTTGGAGGATGTAATCAAAATAAGGCAGTGCACGCTTCCTAAGATTCGGAAGAGCATCAGGAAATAAATACTAGCAATATTTAGGTTGTGTAAATGTTCAGGTGGGTCAAAAGCCAAAAGACAGTGTTCTGCAAGAGCCAGGCCAGCCTGTCTGATGTGGCTGACAGTCAGTGGGGTTTGTAATCAGCAGGTTAATGACCTCCAGCAAAATATTCCCCACACCCCTTCCTCCCCCCCCCACCCCAAAATGCTTTACATCTGACTGATTTCAGCCATACAACCCCGGGTGTGGTTCCTCTGTGTTTACTGTGATGGACAGGATGGCATGCATCATGCAGGACATTCAGGGAAATTCGTTATAGCTGCAGTGCTGACGAGGAAGCGTCACTGCTGGGCGATGAATACTCGTGGCCCAAGGGCTAGGTGCTTTGCTGTAGCTGTGTTGCTCCTCTTTGGCCTTTTTGTTTATTTATTTAAATATCTTTCAGCTTTGGTTTGTAATTCTTCAGGATCACTGGTTTGCTGGGGTATTTTTTCTTCTCAAGCTCAGTAATTGCTTGGCTTCTTTCCAGTTGATGCTCCCCATGCACAAAGAGGGAAGTGTGCTCTTCTCTATTAGGGCTTTTATGCATATATTCCTTCCCTTAAATGAAACGAAGAGGGGGGTTGTCTGCACTGCATTTTGGAGGTGGGGGGGAGGGGGGTGGGAAGAGCCTACAATGCCCACAAGGTTCCAGGGTGAATTTCGACAAAATTACAGGCACACATAAGGTGTGTTTTCGGGAGTATGTGGCTCTGAGCAGACTTGGCAGCTTAGTGTGGCATCAGTACAGCTGCCGGGGGCTCAGTCCCTCCAGACGCACAGAGGACTCTGCAGGAGAGGGGGCGGCGGGGGAGATCGGAGAGCACGCTCTGCTCTTGGCTACTCTTTAAAGAACAGCATAACCTCCTCACAGATAGAGGTTCTCTTTGTACTCGAAATGGCACAATTCCCTATGTCAGTCAGCAGCATCCTGAGCAGGTCTGGATGTAAATACCCTGATATAATAGCCTGGGTTTGATCTGTACCAGACCCAGTCTCCTGCTGCAGTATGCATCCTTGGCAAGTGTGGTTTTTTGGGGTCAGAGTGTTCCCACCATGGGGAGAAAACTCAGTGCATCTCTGCAAAATCTGCCTGCTCTTATGGTGAAGGTGTGCTCCTTAGGAAGGATGCCTCCTTGTCTGGACATTTACCCAGTTTCTCTGCAACATTTCATTTCTGATGTCTGAATACCTATCCAAGCAGGCTGGTGTGTGCACTTGGAGAACAAAACCACCATGAGAGCTTGTTTGGGTTGAACTGTGCGTGCACACAAGGGAGAACCTGCTAAAGCAATAGAAACCTGGACTGGGTACCCATGCTCACATTTTGCTGCACTGATAATATAATATTTCCTGGGGCAAGTTGAAGCAAATGAAAAGGTTTACCCTTTACTCTGGAAGTGAACTTGAAGGGAACTTACACTCTGAGATGTGTAAGTAAAAGAACTCGAATGGAACAAAAAAAAAATTGAATTAGTAGTTCAAGGTATCTTGCAGGAGATAAGTTGGCAGGAGCCTAGCTGATTTAACATTAACACCCAGAAAGCATAAGAGGCTGTAAGTTAACTGTGAGAGATGATTAACTTCCACCTCCTTTCACCTATGGAACATTATTTTCCTCTCATTCTTCTGTTTTCCGGCTCCTTTGAATGTAATCAGATATAGCTCAGCTTTTCAATTCAGTGAAACCTTTTAATCCTGCCTGTGTATGAAACACTTCATACCATGGTGTGGCACTTGATAGTAAATTAAATTAACTCTTCTCTATACTCCTGAACTGTGAGAGACCCTCAATAAATAAAATAAATCTGCAAGTAAAGAGAATTTAGTAGGAGGCTGAATGTTTTCCATTCACCTCAGAGACATGGAAATCAGCATTACCCTCATGTGCCTGTGTAGGTACCAGTGCAGGTTCACCGAGACACCTGACTTCTCTGTATCTCCCTTTCCTTCAGAGCAGAATCTGCTGTCTTCTGAAAACATCCTGGAGACAGTGACTGCAGCTTGCCTGGCTGCTCCAGGCAATCCTGCATCCCTTCCCATCCACACACTGTGCTGCAGGAGGAGTCCTCACCCTTTCCAGGCAACTTTGCAGGTCAGTAAAACAACCAGAAAACCCTCCAAGTCCACCCTAACAGGGTGCAGGACAGGCAGGGATCACCTGCAAACAAGCACCCTCAAACAAAGATGTTCATCCTGAGTTTGGCCTTCTGCACTGAGCACATGGCTCTACTGAACCACTATCCTTCCAGGGAGCTGAGAGAGGGGCACTGATTTCATAACAAACCTGGACGTCCCACAGAAGGTTCTCTAGGTGGGGATTTGGAGGGACCACAGATCAACATTTTGGAGTAAAGTGCTAGGTAGTAAGTTACCTCGATCCTTAGTTTTGCTCTGCCACTGACTCCTCATTCTGCCATCACAGGCAAGTCACTTCACCTTGATGCAAGGATTAGTGAGAACATGCCTCCAGAAGAAAACTCTGTCCATGCTTTTCTCATGATGGCTCTGTTTACTCTCAATTTTGTCCATGTTCAGTTGCTGTGGAGTTACAGCTTTCATGTTTGGAAGGGGATAGTGTAGAGTAGAAGCCCATGTTGCAAGAGCCAAACGTGCAAAAGAGGGTTTCAAATGGTAGAGAGAATGTAACTGGGTAAAGGGTGAGTTAAATGGAAAGGAACCGTGGCTACTGATAGGGCACAGGGCTCCATGTTCTCACCTCATCAGCACACAGAAGTGTTTATGGGGCTCCTACAAAGCTTGCAAGGTTCATTATGTGCTTGGCTATATACTTTCTGTCATAAAAAGCCATAAATGCATCGTGTTCGCCATGGTGATAACTTGTCTGCCAACATGGCCTCTTCTCAATCAAGTGTCTTTACAGTGGCATCACTAAAACCCTTTTGGAGCATGCCATGAAGCTATGAGTATCCCCCTTTCCCAAGCAGAAGTGTGGGGAGAAACTGCAGACACCCCTGGGCCAGTGGGCTTTCCTCCTGCCTGCGCTGGCTCTGGGAAGTTCTGCTGGATGTGGGAGCCAAGCTCTGGGCTCACAGCTGCTTCCTTTTGGGTTTTGTGTGGGCAGTACATTAAGCTGGGAACAGGTTGTCAGGGAGTGTGGCTTTGGGGACTTTGGTGAGATGCATGGGTGGACTCCCTTTTGCACATCTTTTTGATTTACTTGAATACAAGTCTGATCCCAAAGGGTATCGCCCTGCAAGCATCCATCCCAGGGAGTCTTCAGGGTTCTTTGCATTTGAATTTTGACAGTTCACCTGTCTTGCTTAGGTAATAGCTATAATACTCCCCTAGAATCTGATTGAAGAATTTCAATTCAAAGCCCAGGATGCTGTCATTACACTAACCTCTCTCTACACAACTGTCAATCCAGCTTCTAGGCGGGTGCACTCACTGTGTGCTCTTTCTGTGCACCACTGCTTTCCATCATCTCCTCCTCTAACCCCAGCCCCCTACACAGCTCTGCCTACATCTTTACCCAAGCTATACCCACGCCTTTGTCCTTAAGTTTCTAATGCAGAGAAGCCACGATACCTGCCTGTCGACCCAGCAGTGTCCCCTGGTGTTTCCACTCCTGGCTTCTGTGTTGGAATGGGTAATAAAAATGCTGCTCATTTCATCTTTATTAGGCTTTTCAGAAAGGCTTTGAAAATGAGATGCTGTCTATCTGGGGGGTCTCAAAATTCATAGGCTCAGCTAACTGCATGGATTAGAAACCACCTGGAGGGCTTTTTTTTGATCTGTGAAAATTTAAATTCAGCAACCAGTGTTTCCTCTGCAAGAGAGGGTGAAATTGCCACCCCTCGACTCCAAGGAAAGAGCTTCTTTCCTCGACTTCCTTGCAGTGCTTTAGGTGTTAGTGATTAACAGTATCAGCCTTCATTTCAGTCTCTGTCCTCCCAGCACCAGATTTTGTGCATATGGTAAGTGATGCAGGTACACCACCTATTGTTACAACAGACCAGCTCTTCCAGCAACAATAATTCATTTCAGCTGCTTACAGTTTTGCCAAATTGCAACTATTTGGGCTGAAACTTTCCAGCCAGAGATCGTGTGCTTCATGCTGACTAATTTGCTTTAAGTTTCAGGAAAAACATTTCAGCTGTTCTATGGCCAAGATGAAAGGAGATGTGTTATTGAATGTTGTTCTTACTATTTACTGGGTTATGTTAAGAGGTTTTTCTCCTTCTTGTAAAAGAAATTCTACCACCCACATGTGTCAAACTTGAGACTTGTCATGTCTTGGATGTGCTTTCTGATGTGAGGCAGGGCTGTCCTGAGAGCCAGTATGAAACAAATGGTAAAATCACTGCCCATTTCATTGCCTCATGTTACATTCTCTCTCCCAGATATCTTTCTTTCCCCGCTCCTGCTTCTTTCCTACTTGACCTTCCAAGTCAAGTAGGTTGCTGCTGTCCCCTCTCTACCTCTCTTCTCCAAATTCACATGTGGTCTTGCTTCCCCTTCCCCTTCTATGTGGTAGGGCCAAACCCTTGCAAATCCACCCTTAGCTCCTGAACAGGGGGAGAGTGGTACGAGAGCATCTCATGTGGTTATGAGGTACCATTGTGCCCTCCCTGAATGCAGCAAATGGGCCAATTTTAGTTGATTGCATGAATCAGGACAATCTAAGTTGTTACAACCCCTCTGGAGCCAGCCACCAAAACTGGGAGATGACATTGCCTTTCCCATGTTCTCAATGCCATGTGTGTGTAGAGGCCCTGGGTACCAGGTAATTCATATGACAATACCCTGTACTGTCAGAAATGGCAACTTCTACATCTGGAGAGGGTCTGGACACCGATCTGGGAAATGCTCATGCTAACTGGGTTTCTTCAGGGGTTTCTTTTTCCAGATTGGTGATTGATTTTGCAGCCAATATTCTTGAGGGCAGGTGGGTAGAAGGACTTCTTGGACAAAACCAGATCTCTGGAGCTAGGTAAGGAAAGATCCCCCACATTTTCCCATTTTGAAGTTAGCACAATTTAAAGCTGGCAAGAAATACTTGGTACAGGAGAACAGTGCACATCTGTCACTGCAAGTAAAGGGGGCTTTCTCTGTGTGCAGCCTAGAAAGTCAGGTGCATTTACTTTCACTGCTGTTGGATCTTTCACCAAAGTACTGTTTTTATAGCATTTGGTTCCCCAGCAGGATTTCCTGCTCTGGTTTCCATGAGATTAATTGTTTCAAAAGCTGGACTGGATGGAAAGTTTTGTTGGCTGTGTCCACATAGAAATACCACTACTTCTCTGTGCAGGAAAAGCTGATACTTTTAGCACTGCCATGTGTTCCTGTACAGTCTAATATTTCACTCAGCTGTTACATATTCTTACTTTATTTGGCCATTATTTAACACATTAAGGAAGCACACAGGCTGGTTTCACGATGCTATCAATTGATACCTTTTTCTTGATAGTCTTCTCCTAGTATTTGTTTAAGCTTCCCTGTCCCAATCACAAGTGTCAGCATGCAGTTGCACCTCAGACGTCTTTAAACTCAGGACAGGTTTTTGAGACACTGTGTTCAAAACAAGGAGATCTTGGTTTGTGTTGTTCATTGTCATTCCTAGCCTTGCTCACAAAGGGTGGGATTTAGGATTAGGTTTCCCTTTACTGTGAAATTGTCCTGGCTGATTGCAGAGCACATTTCAGAGACTTCAGCTGGGAATGGTTTTCTTTTCTTGGCTTCTGCACAGTCCAATTAGAATTTCATTGGAAAATGTTAACTAATGAAGTATATCCCTCTTTCAGCAAAAGCTGTAGCAACCACATAGCTGTAAATTCCTGTGCAGTCAAACAGTGGCTCACGAGACCCATGGAGTCATGCCCACTTTGTCAAGCCCTGGAAATCTTGAGAGGAGGTCCTGGGAAGCCAGCGTTAGCCTTGACTCCATGGTTGGCTGGTTTAGCACCATGAATCTCTGTTGGGCTCTGCAGGAATAGTTTGGTTGGCTATAAACCAACTACCAAAGGAAATACAGCTAAGAGAGCAGAATAGGAGAGGACAGTAAAGCCGTATATACTGCACTGCAGCATGGATGAGAATTAACTGTCAGAACAACACAGCTTTACCACATTTTTTCCCCAATTCCTAATCTTTTCCTTGCATGGAGCCAAAGTTTATATTCTGGGCCAGCTATATTTCTAGATAATGTACAATCATGGTTCCCTCTCATTGATTCTTTTGCTGCTCAGTTACAGCTGCTTTGTTGGGCAGCAGGAAGCTTTTCCACATGTTCTGTGGACATCACTAAAAAGTGACATGAGCTTGGTGCTTTCAGCCCAGAGGGATTTGATCCCCCTTCAGCACAGGGCTGATGCACAGCAGAAGCCACTGGGTCTCACCAGCTTCGTGGTGTGAAGGGGAGCTCTGATCAGGGGCGGAGGGGACACCCTCAACCTCCACACACCATTCAAGCTTGGATGAGGGCTGTGTTACAGTTCTGATTTGTATTTCATTCAGAGCACGTCCCTCTCTGCCACTCCTGCAATTTGAGCAGCATTTCATTTCCTCATTAGTTATTAGGTATTCCTGGCCTTGCTTTGGTAAAACTAGGAGGCTGGGGCCAGATTTACTTCCCATGTCCTGTTTGGGAGAGAACCCTCTGAAGGACTGGAGGGCTGCTGTACGAGCTGCTGGGCAGGGGCATTTCAGGACACGAGGCACAGGAAGGCTGACTGAGGCACTTTGTTCAAGTTCCTTCACTCCATTAGCTCCAGGATGCCAAATGGACGTAAAACAGAGCAAGCTTCAGTGTAGTTCTCATTGCTTCTGGTTTTGAACATTGCAACATACACCTGAGCTACCCTGCACTGTGTCCTGCTGGTGTTTTCTGAATATGCCCCATTCGAAGCCGTTTTGAAACGTTTTGTTTCAATTAATTTCTGAAGTTTGAAACCCAATCTCTTTCTAAGGCTGCCCAGCTCACTGAATTGAACCCCTGCACAGTAGCATATTCAGTTTCTGCTGTAACCTGCTACTGCTGCTTTTAGCTGTAGCTTTAACCACAGAAATAACGGCCAAGAAAAACCCACCAAAAACCTACTATTTGCTTCATTTTTTTTGGAATTTATATTTTTTAACGACACTGGCTGCACTGTTAGTTGGAAAAAAGGTTTGGGGAAGGCAGATGATTGTGCTTTCTTCCTCAGCTGAGAGAGGCATTTGAATTCTCTCTGGCTCTGCTGAAATCACAGTATTGCTGAGAACATCTGTAGAAAAGAATTAGCTTTTTCTTTCCTCCCCATCACTGAAAGCAAACTTCAGAGAAGGTCAGGCTCATGGGTCTTCCTGTGGATTATTTCAGCTACACTGAAAAGGGTATAAAGCCTGTCTCATTGCAAGCAGCTTACAGAGTCCAGGAGCTAGCTACCATTGACAGTGTGCCCTGGTGGCTAAGAGAGACAATGGGATCCTGGGGGGCATCAGGAGGAGTGTGGCCAGCAGGTCTAAGGAGGTGATCGTCCCCCTCTACTCTGCCCTGGTCAGGCTCCACCTGGAGTATTGTGTCCAGTTCTGGGCTCCCTGGTATAAAAAGGACAGGGATCTCCTGGAGAGAGTCCAGAGAAGGGCTACGAAGATGATGAAGGGCCTGGAGCATCTCCCCTATGAGGAAAGGCTGAGAGAGCTGGGGCTGTTCAGCCTGGAGAAAAGAAGACTGAGGGGGGACCTAATCAATGTTTATAAATATCTTAAGCATGGGATGCAGGGGGAATTGGCCAGCCCTTTTTCTGTGGTCAGTGGAGACAGGACAAGGGGCAATGGCTGCAAATTGGAGCACAGGAAGTTCCGCACCAACATGCGGAGGAACTTTTTCACAGTGAGGGTGCCAGAACCCTGGGACAGGCTGCCCAGGGAGGTGGTGGAGTCTCCTTCTCTGGAGATATTCAAGACCCATCTGGACGCCTCTCTGTGCAGTATGAGCTGGGGAGCTGCTCTGGCAGGGGGGTTGGACCCCATGAGCTCTCGAGGTCCCTTCCAACCCCTACAACTCTGTGATTCTGTGATAGACAGGTCTCATAGCTGTCAAACTGTTCTTTAACATTTCCAGCAGAGGGAACGTGCTCATAGGCCAAGAGCTCTGCAAGAAATCTGGCCATGCCCTGAGCAGTGCAGAGCATCAGTAACTCAGACAGACAATCTGTGCTCTAAACAGGAGATCACCTTGTAGGTCACACTGGTACCTCCTCCAAGTCACCTGTGGTAGGGTGGGCAGGTATGTCCTCATGGGGCTGCAACTGACTTAATGATCTGAACAGTCTCTTCCAACCTAAATAATTCTATGTTTCTGTGATTCAAAAAGCAGTTGGAAACTGAGACTGGGACTCTCACACTTGTTCCTGGGAGCACATGATGCAGAAGCTCATGAATCATCACGCCACACTTAATATCTGCAAGAAGAGGCTAAGGCATTACCTGCAAACCTTTGATCTAAGTTGTTTGGGCTGCAGTCTACAGGGCTACTTGGGCTGTTTCTCCTAAATTAATTGTGGTAGTAGTAAGAGCTCTGACTGCAAATCCAACGCTCTGTCCCTTCTGTCTATGATGGACTGTGCAAACACTGGACCCAAGTCCTTGTTTGAAAGATTTCTTTATAAGAAGAGCCAGCTGGGCTTTCTCTGCAGTGGCTCAGAGGCTTAGAATGTGCTTTCTCCACTCCATACTGAGCTGATTTGGTAACTTTCCAGCACTAAACTTCTTGAAAAAGACACCTCTGGATAGAGTTTCTGGAGGAGGCAGACACCATGCCTCGTAGACATTCTGGGTAGGTGGCTGTCTGATTTTAGCAGTGCTGGGCTTTACTAATGCAGACATAATTCAATTAGGGCACCCAGAGGATTGGAGAAAAGCCTTTATTATTTTTAGTCTAAATAAAAATAGTATCTCAGGCTTCCTAGAATAGTGAAAACACAGAGAGTCGTGGATGATGGCTGGACAAAGAATATTTATATGCCTTTTCAGCCAGGGTTTCTATGAAATAGAAGCTGTTTAGTTTGTGTTTGGACAGCTCTGTCATGTCTAGGCATATGAAATTAGTTCTCTGGGCTTAAAACTGCAGTAACAAACCTGGGTTTGACTTTGTGGCATTACATGCAGGGTACAGCCTCACAAATGGTATTTGGATGATGATGATTATTTTAATCATACCCCTTCAGTAAACAAGAAGCTCTGTGTCAGTCATGAGGGAATGTTTCAGCAGTACTAAAGGGATTTAAGAACCTAAAGACTCATCTAAACCTGGTCAGTGAGGGCAGTCTCAGGGGTTTCTTAGAAAACACTGCTCCATTCATCGTTGTCTTTCATTCTCCTTTCTCCAGAGCCAGGCTGCTGTTGTAGGGAGCCTCAGAAATGCCAGTATTTCTGGACAGTCTGGTTGTTCTGTGAGGATATGGGGTGCAGAGGGGAGAAGGGACAGACCTGCCCAAGCTTCTCTGATGCACAAGGGACAAGAACATACAGGGCATCTCTTCCTGCCTACGCGACAGTGTTTTAAGGAGAAAGGGAACTTTCTCAGCACACTCATTCTGTGGCAGAGGAGTCTTTTATAGCACTGCTCTGACTGCTGATGGCAATTCCTGTTGTTATTTAGAGGCTGGGTGGGGGTTTTTTCCCTTCCCTTTGTATTTGGAGCCACTTTAGATGGATGTGTGCATAGCAGCAGCAAAGTGGATGCTGCAGGGAAGAGCACTCTGCAGCTCGCAGTGTCCAGCCATGCTGAGCTGCTTCATTTGTGCCATGAGTGCTTCTCCTCATGGTACACCCCCTCACTCCACTTTCTGGGTTAAATTTGCCTTTGCTGAGACCTAGGGAGCTAGAGAATGAAACACCTCAGGCCACAATCTTGTGCTCATTGCTGCTATTGCCAAGAAATGGGGTTTTTTTCCAGGCAAGATACTTAAACTAGTGTCTCTCTTTTATGTGGTATCTTGGCTGAGGGCCGGTTGGATGTAGATGACAAGACCAGACATCTTGGTCCTGGGGTTCTGACCATGAGCAAGTCAATGTAAATAGATCGAAGTCCAGGAAACGAAGATGATCAGAGGGCTGGAGCACCTGCCCTACAAAGAGAGGCTGAGGGAGCTGGGCTTGTTCAGCCTGGAGAAGAAAAGGCTGCAGTGGGACCTCATTGCAGCCTGAAGGGAGCTTATAAGCAGGAGGGGATTCAACTCTTTAAAAAGATAGACAATGGCAGGACAAGGGGGAATGGATTCAAGCTAAAGGAAGGAAGGTTTAGGTTAGATATTAGGGGGAAGTTTTTTACAGAAAGAGTGGTGAGGTGCTGGAACAGGCTGCCCAGAGAAGTAGTGGATCTCCCATCCCTGGAAGTGTTCAAGGCCAGGTTGGATGGGGCCCTGGGCAACCTTGTGTAAATCTAGGGCTGAGGTTGGTGTCCCTGCCTGTGGCAGGGGGATTGGAGCTCTATGATCCTTGGGGTCCCTTCCAACCCATGCCATTCTACGATTCTATGATACTATGAAACAGGGCTTCTCACAGAAATGTCTGAGTGGTCTTTGCTACCTGCTGTGCTCCTAAGATACCACACTTTTCTGTGCTATTGGCTCACATGCTTCCAAGCAAGTAAAGCCCACCTTAGAATAATGTGGTTTGTATCTTTTGTGAAAGTATAAAAGCATACTGTGAACAAATTTATTTCTATCAAATGTATGTATAGACATCCTGGATGTGGTCCCTCAGCTGGGATAAAAATGAATGTGGTCTCTGAACAAATGCTTAGAGCAGCCAAAGATTTGGCCTTTTCATTACAGGCTTCAAACTAACAATTCTGGGCTTGCAAATACATTAGCAGAGGCGCTGTGCCCGTGTGGGCAAACACTCCCTCCCTCTTAGTTAGCACCAGCTTCAGCCAAATGGTTTGAAGAGTACAGTGCTCAAATGGCCCTGAAATATGGAGAGGTCTCCTGATGACATCACCAAGCCCCTGTTTCCCCATTTGGGGAATCTTTTGAATGCAAACTGTGCCCGGGCTCCAAGGAGAGAATTTCTTGTTCTGACATGCTGGAATTGTGGCAGCAAGGTCAGCACATGGACCATGGACATGATCTTGTGCCCATCTCACCTGCCACTGCTGTGGAGGTCCAATAGGACCTGAAAGCAGGCAGGGGCTTAATAGATCAAGGACTAGCCTCCCAGATGCCCTAGCAAGGTCACAACAAATTACTGCAAGGATTGGAGTCACTCGTGAATGTAGACTCCTCACTGTTCCCCCAAGTTGCAAATGGTAGGAAGCCAAGATGCAGTCTTGGTTCTAGGAGAGCTCCAGGGGAGCAGGTAGTAAAACTCAACTCACTGGCTCTTGATGCTTTGCAAAGTATTTGAGACACCAAATAAATGTCTTTGCTTCCTTAGCCTTTGCCTGTCTCATCCAAGGGATGTCTGTCCAGGAAAAAACTTTCCTGGGGACCAAGGCAGGAACCCCTACATGGGAGGAGGGCTGTGTCACAAGCCTCTCCCATTCTCCACTCCAAATGCAAACTGTGCTCCTGACAGCATGCCTGCAAAATAGGTGTCTCTGAGTCCATGTGCATGAAAACAGGTCTTCTAAAGCCCACAGAGTAAAGTGTGTGTACAGGGAGTATTTTGTGATGCGATTTCAAAGCAAACTTTGGAAAGTTGTTAGTCACTTCTGGCACACAGCTGGAAGGCACTGCAATGTTCCCAGTGAAAGGGAGCTCGGTGGTGTGTTCATGCCGCTTTTACTGGTTTGAGATGTTCATCAGTGTAACAAAAGCTGGCAGCTCCTCCACTGGCTGTTACTTGGCTTCAGTACCATGGGTATCGTGTTTGAGATGCTATCTCGTTTGTGGTGTTACAGTTCTCAGAACAAAGAGATTTGTGTGATGCTCTGCTTTCCTAGAAGCTAACAGCAGCTCCCAAAGGCAGGCTGCCTGGTGATTGTTTACATGGGTGCTAGTGCCACCAGATTATCCAGTCAAGACCTGCTGGTGTGCATGTGGTGTTTCTATCCACCCGTCTGAGCCCACCCATTTCCACCAGGAGAATCACTCCATCCAAGAGAGGATGTCCCAGACCTGGCGTGGATCTGGGCATCATGAGAAGGGCCTGTTTTCTTTGGAGAAGTCTGGCCATGACTTGCTTTTAATCCCAAACTCAGACAGTAGGGCAGTGCTCGTAATCCCCCAGGGAGTTAAATGATGCTGTGCTGTGTTGTGAGGTGATGCAGCAAGGCGTAGGCTGCTTTTCCATCTGTTCAAAAAATTACAGGCTTGGCCTTTGAGAGCCCATCCTGCCCTGAGGGATTTGGGTATATAGCTATAGGAACATTTGTATTTCTTTTTCCCCACAACAGCATTCAGTGCTATTTGTTGGGATCTGCATCACAAGGTAAGGTAGAGACACGGGATATTTTTACTAAATAGTGAATATTCAATGGCCACGAATCTTAAGAAATGCACAAGAGACTGTAACTTGGGTCCTATGGAAAGTTGAGCAGTGTACCTGCTCTGAGTGAGATATTTGTGAGGCAGGCAACAGCCTACGGGCCCTGCCTCTGGAGCTTTTACCCTTCCCTTCAGAGCACTCATGATGCTGTAGATACCGTTCTTGGAGGAAGCAACAACTAAAGGAATGAATGAGAGGGGGATATTTCCACCTACAGCAGGAAACTTGAAGCATCTTCTTCCTGCAAGAAGTATTTGTCCTTGAAATGCTCAGACTCCTCTTCCCCAGCCACCATAACCAGGCTGCGAAAAAGAGCACTGAGCCTGTAAATCCCTGCCCTGTGCAAAGCCTTGCTCACAGGAGATTTCTGTCACACAACAGAAAAACTCCTTCCTTCCACCTCCTCTCCTTGAATTGTGTTTCCTTGCAGTGCTGGAAAAGTGATGTATTGAGCTGAGGGCCACACACCAACAAGGGATGAGCAGGACCGCAGCAATAGCTTGCTCCGGCAACATTACAGCATCCCCTCCTCTTTCTGCAGCCCTACACGTAGCTGCTACAGGGATGGCAGATAGAGATGACCAGTTGTTGCCAGTGCTGTGGGCAGCAGGGAGAGAGGCTGCAGCTCCGTGCTGTGACCGTGCACGGAACAGCGGAGCCCGAAGCAGAGGCCGACCAGGGGAGTCTCACACTCGGAGCGGGGGCTTGACAGGTTCGGTGCTCTGGCTGTCAGAACTAACTGCCATTCCCAATGCTGTGCTAAAACTAAGGGCAATTGGCTTTCCAGTGTGTATCTGTAAATCACATCCCTTCCTCATATGAGCCTCTAAACCAGACATCAGCAGAGAACAAGCTCCCAGCTGGAAGCAGTATATAAACTAATGAAATATAAATGCCTGGTACAAAAGGCAAACGTGGTCCCCAGTTGCCACCACTAAATAAAATGCTTGATGGGAGTTTCCATCATACCAACGGCATTTCCAGTAGATGCAGGCACTGCAGGCAGAGAGTAGTCCTCAGAGCCTGTAATTTGGTTTGCTCCCATCACCACTGGTGCTTTTAAAATAAAACAGCTGCTGCTTTTTTGGATCTCTGGGAAGTGATTAGTGTTTTGTTTGGGAACAGAAAGGTCAGCAAGCTATGGAATTAACCAGGTTACAATATTAACTACTCAGGACAAAATGCTATTTACAGTATCCTAACTAACCCTTAGTAGGTTGTTTTTTTCCTGACAGAGCATAGGAACCTGCTTACCTTTAGGCAGTGCATGCTGTCACACCCACCACATCAGTGGCATTCCCCAGGATGCGTAGGTCTTTTGGATCAGCTGCTTACTGCCTGCCCTGTCCCCCTGGGACCAAGGAGATTTCTCAAGATGTCAGTGCTGCTTTGTACAAACAACTGATAAAATCTGACCATAGGTTTTGAGGACCCACCAAGTGTCATCTTTATATGTACTTTTAGTTCTCCAGTTACCCCTCCAGAGGTATTTAATGTGAATTCCTTTATCCACCCTGTTTCTCTTATATACTGAGCTTGCAAAAATTTACTCCAGCACTTAATGGTGAAAAGTCCACCCCAGCACGATTCCTTGCTGCTTTGAAGTACAGCTGGTTTAAATCTGTGCAAAGGAGGCATAAACCCTAATGTTTTATGCAATAGTTGAAAACCCCACATTCTGCTGGTGAAAAGGACTGCAGGAGATGGTGGAAAATCTATGGACTGCTTGGGAAAACAAATTTTCCAGCTTGACAATACTGGCAGAATTGACTTTTCCTGGTTAATACAAAAATGTGACAGACTCAGGAGCCCTCCTTGTCTCTCAGTACAAAATGTATTGGGTCCCAGCTTATGACAAGGATGGTTCAGGTAAGGTGGTAGGAAAACCTTAGAAGGGTTTGTAGAGCTGGAAAGGATCGTTTGGCAAGATCACGGGGTGTCCATCTCTGGGAAACTTTCAGAACAAGCTGCACCTACATCTGTTCAAGTAGGGGGTGAGCTAGGGCTGTGCAAGGTCCCGCTCAGCTGACACATTACAGCAAAGCCATAAAATTTAAAGCAAAGCCCTGAGTATCAGGACACACTGGGGCTCGTAGGCATCCTGGAAGCAGGGTGATGTCTAATGAAGTGCTTAGAAAACAGAGGGGAGATTATCCACAGTCATTCCTGTGAGCAGCTCCCCAGATGTTGGTTTCTGAAGAAAGCCTGTTCTGCATCAGTGTAATTCCCTACGTATCTGCCTGAGCCTTTGCTAGCTGGGTGAAATCTGGGGGCTCTGGGAGCAAGCAGCGTGCACCAATGTCTGGCCACCAGCAGATGGAGGTCTCCCCAGCATGAGGCCAGGGTGAGCTAGTTCCGTGGCATTCAGGCTCCACAATACATAACTGGGTGCAAAAGCAATATACCCCCTAGAAAGCCTCCTCTTCACAGTAACTAAAAAAAAACCCCACCAAACCCAACCAGGACTTGGTGAGGAGTTAACAGATTCCTCGGTTTCCAGCTGGAAATAGCTGATGTTTTAATTTCCATTCAACATGGTCATCAGACCAAAGCTTCAGGTTAATCTCACTCAGTGGCCCCAAGGTCCTGGGAAACAGCAAGACATTTGTGAGAAACCTGCTGAGAAGACAGTAACGAGCACTGCTAATGAGCAGGGAGGGAACCAAGCATGCACTGCACTGAAGGCACAGCATCTTTCTGCAGGCAAAAAGCACTCCCTCTTCACCTACGAGTCAGATGCAGTTCCAGGCCTTGGCAACAACAAAAAATTGCCCTCCACACCATGTTATTAGCGCCTTTTGACCATTATTCTTGGTTATAATTATTGCCTTTTAAATAGCTCCAGCCATGGTCTGAATGCTGTGGTGTGAGGCACTGTGCAGACAGGGAGCAGGATGGTCTTTCCACGGGGAATTCACAGCCTGGCAGGGAAGGAGCCATGGCCAGTCTCTAACAAATACTCATTTCTCAAGTCTTCCAATTAACCTGGTAAAGTGGCAAATTAAAAGAGCCAGGCCCAGTGCTTGCCCACAGAGAACTGCCACACTCATTTCATACGCGCTGCTGAGTAGTTGTATTTTCATGTGTGTTTAATGCCTCAGTTGTTCTCCAGTCACCAATGGGGCTTGGGGAGGGAGAGAGGGGGGCTTCTCTAGTGCAGACTGAATCTGTTGATTCCCTTAGAATTGGGCATGGGATAATAATTTGGGAGTCTGAGAGCTTGAGTTTAACCCTCTGCCCTTCTACATTGCTGAGGTGACCTCTCTTTGCAGATACGTACCAGTCACCTCTGTCTAGCTTATGGGCTGTGGTTGCTCTTTCTTTTCTATACAGGGGTTCTGCAGGGGAAGGGGGATGGTCCCCATCAGCATGTGGGGCTGGGGAGGTTTCTTAGACACAGAGAAACAGGCAACAGCAGCTGCTGTCATTGCCACCTGACAGCTCCTGGCGTAATGTACCTCATCCACCTTGGAAATGTCTTTGTCCTTCTGTAAAGGGTGCTTTAGAATTGGAGCTGATCATATTTGCAACTGAATCCAAGTGAGATTCCTATAAAATCTTCACGGTACACTTCCCCTTGCCTCATCTAGCCCTGCAGATCTGAACAGCACGTTCACCTCGGACTGTTGGAAGATCGGCCTTGCATAGCTGATGTGATCACAGATGGCCCTGGCCCTGCCCTTCGGGTATGAAATACAGACAGCAGTCAGCAGGACTCAACAGGTCAGTGTGAGTTTCAACTGGAAAACTCAAAACCGAGTTTTATTGTACTTCTTTTATAAGAATGCCCAACTGTGGGTGAATTTTGGTCACTTGGCACTGCTTTTATTTCTTCTGCTGAACCCAGACAAGTTGGGCTAAAGGGATGATTATGTTCCTTACCTCCCCCAAGAGCCTTGGTCCATGTTTTCTGGTGTTTCAGTAGATGTGAATAGTGAATAACTCACTTACTGCCCCAATTATTCACCTTCCCCTTCCTGAAAAGCTCCTGGCAGGGGGCTCACTCTTCACAGACTCGATGTGCCTTCAGTCTCTGAACTTCTGTTCCTTTGTGAGGTCCAAGGACCAGACTTCCTTTAGCTGCAGTGGACATCCAGAAAACTGCTCTAATGCTGACAAAACCCCTATATCTTTATTCCCCTCTGAGGTTGCTGGAAGCCTCTTCAGAAACAAAGGGAGGTCTCCCTTTGTAGTGCATGCCCCATTAGAAGGGTAATGCCTGCAAGCAGATACCAAAATGTATTCACGCTCAGCAGTTCCTCCTCCCCACCTGGACCCAGCCAGTCCCTTTGTCCCTGGGGTCTCAGCCCATCTTGCATGTAAGGCAGATCCCAGCTCTTTCCACAGTTCCAAGGAGGACAAAATTGCTGCACCACAGAACAAAGCACAACCTGCATCTGCAGAGCCGTTCCCAGCCGGCAGCCCTGCCTGTCTCAGTCCCCAGAGACAGGGGCCACATACCCCCCTCCCTCCCCATCTCACAGACACGGGGCTCAGGAGCAGGGGGTCTCTTTCCAACAGGTTACTGCAGACACTGGTGTGTCCTTGCAAGTATATTAGAGCCTCAGCCGTGTTTCTATTCCTCCTCTCTAGACCATCCAACAGGGACTTGAAGGAGCTGTGCAGTTCCATGGTTATAGCTCAGCCTGGCCCACAAGGCACTGCTCGGGTTCTTACTTCATTCCAGCTTCCTTCACTGCAATTAACTCCATCTCCTGGTTTATTGTGCCCTGAATGTGGGCAGAAGGAAGCCTAGCATGTGCACACACCCAGGCTTGCTTTGTGGTTCCCAGTGGCTCCTTCTGGAGCTGTGCTTCGTTTCTTCAAGCTAAGGTCCCTTACAACCCTAAACATTCTACGATGCTATGATTTCAGGGATGAAGAGAGAAGCAGTGATTGACTCTTGTCAGTGGGAATCCAGTTCTCAGCCTGACTTTCCAATTTGGCAAGTGGCCTTTGAGTAGATCTTGAATGTTTTACAGAGGTGGGTCAACAGCATTACTGCTATTTCAAAACTGGGGCAACAGAAGCTCAGAGCTTTATTTGCCTGCAATTACAGAGCCTGGAGGTTAGAGGACGTGGTAAGAGAGCTTTGTGCTCTGGCTTTACAAAAAGACGCAGAGATGAGTTGAAAATTGTGTTCTCCTTCTGGAAAACTTCATTGCTTCAGTTAACATTAGTCAGAAGCATTACTGCGGCCAGTTAAAAGTGCAGGGCCAGGGGATTAGCGGGGGGTGCTGGGGGGGAACCCAAAGGAAAAACAAAGGTGTGTTTTAAGGCCACGAAACTTTGTGATGCTGACGAGTACTGAGCGTGCTGAGAAAGGTCACCAGGAACTCCCGAGCCCCGCCAGCACATCAGTAACTCTTCCCCTGCCCCGCCAGGAGTTTTAAAGCCGCCACCAGAGCTCGGTAGGGTACTCCGAGCGCTGCCAGGCAGCGGGCACAGCCCCGGGCGAGGAATCCCCACCAGCGCCGCGGCCGCCCCTCCCGCCGCCCCCGCCGCCCGCCGGGGCTGGATGGGTCGAGCTGCGCCGCGGCCGCCGGGCGCCGAGCGCCAGCCCCGGCGCTGCGGGGCACTCGGGGGGCCAAGTTCCCCTTCCCGCGGCTGAGCCGCTCCGGTGTCACTTCCTGCCGGCGGGGCGAGGCGAGGCGGCCCCGGGAGAAGCGAGGCAGTCGCGGGGCGGGGCGCGGAGCGGAGCGGCGCCCGGGGCGGCGCGGGGCCGGCGGGCGCTCGGCGGGCCCTGGCCGCGGGGCGCTGGGCTGCGCTGCGCCGCCGAGCCGCGGCGGAGGATGCGGCGGAGCCGGGCGCCGCGGCTGGCGCTGGCCGCCTGCCTCGGCTCGTTCCTGCTGGTCGTCTTCTACTTCCAGAGCAGCCTCAACCCAGGTGGGTCCGCCGCGCTCCGGGCTCCGCGTCCCGGCGAGGGGTGCCTGCGCTCCGGCGGGACCCCCGGCGGGTCCGGGCGGTCCGTGGGACGGATCGCGGGGGAAGGGAGTGCCGGGCACCGCGGTCAGCCCTTTGCTGGCTCCTAAATTCACTCGGCCGTCGTCGGGAGCCCAGAGGGACCGATCCGCGGGGGAGTCTAAGTTGGGGTCAGCCGGTGAACTCGCCCGGGGAGCTGCGCGCCCCTGGGTTCGGACGGCTGAACTTGGCTGCTGTGCGGCCGGCTCCCCAGCTGACCGCAGCAGTGCTTGCTGTTCCGCGGGGCAATTTGTCTTTCGTTTTAAAACGAGCTTCTTTTGGGTGGCTGTCCCGTTCGGTGCCCCTGCGGTCGGTGACGGGAGTTAGGGACGGGCGGAGGAGCTGCTCTGTTCCACAAGTGTCTGTTTCACGCCCGCTAAAATTCCTGGGGAATCCGGCTGGATTGCTCAAGGGATTTTCCTTTAGTGTGTGCTCTTAGAAATATCTTCCACCTCGAGAAACAATTCAGTAAGGACACAACTAAAATATAAACAGTTTTGTACCGGCGGGGTTATTTATTTCCCTGCGTGTTTTGTGCTCTTTTGGGGAAATTAGCTCCTCTTTCCTAAGTTTCCTGTAGTTTTAACAACGCGCTAATGTTTTCTGATTACAGCGGCAATCCATCAGCGGGGGGGGGGGGGGCTTTAAAGTTACATCTTAAAATTCAGAAGACTGATTTGACTGAAATGTTGGTGGAGTTTTATCAGTGTGGGGCTAAATGAAATGCGATTTTCCTTTTATAGAGGCTGCTCCATCACTTTAATGCATTTTTTTCCTAAAAATAATTAAAAAAAAAAAAAGAAAAAGGCTTAGCTGGTTGTCTGAACAAGATTGAAGAGGAGTTAGGTTTGGGCAAGCGTTTGTTACTTCTAGAAGAGCATGTGGAGTTTGTCAGATGAGTTCAGTAATCTCAGAGGACCGGGTTCAGCATTGTATTACTTAGTAACTCTTTTTTAAAGAAACAATATATGCATTTTATTGTAGTCTTGGGGCTGTTCTGTTAGAAGTGCAGCGCTGACTGGGCTCTCATCTCCCAGGCTGCTAACAGAGAGATGATTGCCTTCTACACGGGATTTGCTTTCTAGCATCTGACTAGAAGACGTGGCTCTTTTCAGGACTCTGGTTTTCCAAAGGAGACTTCTGCATGCCTGAGTCAGCAGAACTTTCTGTGCTGACTTGACTTTAATCCCTTGCATGATCTCAACACGGTTTCACTCAGAGTTCCCGTCAGGTCAAAGCAAACCAGGTGATGGTGATGGCCACTCAGGAGGGATTCAGGTGATTCTGGGTCTGGAATGCTCCCGTGGGAGGTGCTGAGCCTTTGGGAGAACACTCCCTTGGGAGCCCCCGCTGAGGTTTGGGGGGATGCAACACATTTAATAGGCTGCAGATCTGTTGCCTTTGTATAGGGCAAGTGTGGTTTTTGAAAGGTCCTGTAGATAGTGGTAGGTCTAAGGTTGGGATCCTGACTGGGTGGAAACCAGTGGTGTTTGTCAGTCAGCGGAAGCCTGTTTGTGAGAGTGGAGAACACCCTCTGCAGATTTCCCTCTTAAAGGTTCAGCAAAGAGGTGAATTAAAGTGATGTTCATGTTCTGTAAAATCCGGTTCTTTTCTAGTCCAACAGCCATCACCCTGGGTCCAGCCTTCATTTTTGTGCTGTGTAGTTCTCCTGGTTTTTTTCAGTTTACAGTTTTCTGTCTCCTCCGTAGTTCTCCACAAAGCAGGCTAGCAGAGGAAAGGTCATTACCAAATGCAGAAAAGCAGCAAGCTAAAAGTCACTTCCCTTTTTTTTTTTTTTTTTTTATCCCAAGGGAAAGCAAACCAAGGCCAGTTACTTGAATTTGAGAAGTTACAATAATAGGTAAACAATTTGCAGGCAAAAATGTCATCTTTGAAATGATGGCTGCCTTGAGGTTATGTGGAGTTCCAGTTGCCTGGTGTCATTTCGTTTCTATATAATAATGAAGAAAAATGCTAGAAAAAGCTGCAGTGCTGTGAGTTTTTCCCAGGAGCAGTCAGATCCTTTTCTCCATCTTCAGCAGGATTCAGCAGGTTGCCTTTCCTGGGACGCCCACAGCCCGTTCCATGTGACATGCCGAATTAATCCTTGCTAACAGCACGCAGAGATCGACCCATCCTGTGACTGGGGCGAGGAATAAAAGGGGGGAAGAAAGACAATATAACCAGAGACCTCTAAGTCTGAGAGTGCTTCGGTCTCACTCATCTCATGGAGAGGGACTGAACCCTCCGTTTGCATTTCCCACTTTTAACTCCCCCCGGCAGTTGTGTGCGGTGGGAGCGGTTTGCCCTGAACTCCGTAGCTGCGCTGGAATAAGGCTTTCTTGTTCCATCCTAGGAACACCCACACGCCAGCGTGTGCTGAAATAACTCTGCTCCTGAGTGCCGCTGAGTTGGGTATTTTGGTGCTGGGCTGAATGTGTTTGTGCTGAAGTCAGTGTGGAATCCTGCGTTGTACCTCCTAGAGTCAGAGATGGGCTTGGTGTTTGCCAACCTGGCTGGTACTCAGGAGAGGTGAGAAAAGCATGGGTGCTCTCTGGAAGGAGCATCCACAGGTGGGTTTGTATGCTTGATTGTGCATTGACTTCATACCCCTGGTTGTTTTACATCAGCTTTCTTTGCCACTGGCTGTAGCAGGGGTGGCCACGGGGGCTATAGTCCTGGTCCCTGGTGGTGGGGTGCAGCTGAAGAACATGGACTGTCCCATGCTCTTCCGGGGACAGTGATGACTGTCATCTTGTTGGCCTTCAACTGTCTCACTCCAGGCTCACAGACACATGGCTGGGGCAGAGTATCTGCATTGCAGAGAGGTATTAAAGTGGCATCAAGCACGCTGGCAGGTGGAGCTCACAGAGACTGCCATGGTGGGTAGTGAAGGGGTTTGGTTGGATCGGTCTTCTTTGAGCATCTCTAGGGCCTCTTGCATCTGGACTGGTGATGTGAGCAGGTACAGTCAGCTCCTGGACAAACCTCATACACTCTCAGCTTGGTGTGGGGAGGGGAGTGGTCCATCAGGGGACTTGGCTATACTGGTGTCAACTCACAGCCATCCAGGAGATCCTATCTGGCCTTGACACAATTGTCATCCATCTTCTGAGTTGATCTTCCTCTGCTGCTTCCATCGGGGATGGCACATCACTAGTGGTGGCTATCCTGACTTCCATATACTATAGATTTTCTCCATAGTGAAGGTGGAAATAAGCAGTGAGGCTTTCAGATCGTTGTTTCATCTAACTCCGGTTGTGGTGTTTCTATACTGGCACAGTGGTAAAGGCTAGAGGCTGCCCATCCTTGCCTGTGTCAGAACTTTGGTCACCGCTGTTCTCAGGGGAGCCACACTGGGGGCAACACTGGGGGGAGCTGAGGATGATTAGTACCAACGTGGGGTGGAGAGAAGGGAGAATATCTGAAGGAGGCAGAGGGAGGTGAGGAGCAGGTGGTAAGGCCCTGTGTTCATCTGTGTCCATGGTTTCTGCAGACCATAATGAAAGGTACTGTGGAGCTACCTCGATGGTAGGCCTTTGGGGAAACTGTAAGTAGGCAAATCGTGCTGACATCCAGGGAGCTAGCAGTTCTCTGGATGTCAGGGGCCAGAGGGATGTATGCATGAACTCACAGTCTCCATAGCTGTTAATAAGCAGCTCTTCCATCCCAGAAGAACATAGTTCCTAATGAGAGGCAACTGGGTGCTATACCTAGCATTTTACATAACCTTCCCCCTCTTGAAGCTTCCATCTCCTCTGACCAGTCTTATTTGAGAAAAAGTCCCCTTGCAGTCAAGGGGACAATCCCAGCAGTGTCTGGAGGAAAAAGCACCTTTGGGAGCCTGAGGCAAAGAAGGAAGCTGAGGTCATTCATTTGCATCCCAAGATGCCCTTGTGTAAGAGCTGGGCAATTCTGCTCTTGCCCTGCCCTACCTTATGTCAAATCCAGTGACTTGTGCATGCTGAAGGTGACTGGTGGGGACAAAGACAGACCTTGCATAAGGCAGACAGTGGGACGGGGAGTGCTCCGCTTCCTGCAGGTTGTTGTTTGTTCCAGCACTAAATCACCTTCTCCAACAAGAAAGAAGGAAAACCCCTCAATTTCAAAATGCTGCTTTATTTCTGCCTTGGTTCTGCCCAAGCAGAACTTCCTCAACCCTGACTTCTCCTTTCCCATTGTTCTTTCACGACCCACTAGCAGCATGAGCTGTGGGTCTTCCATGGCCCATTGTGTGTTGGGCATACTCAGCCTTCAGTATGATTCTTTCACAAGATACCAGAATCTGGATTGTGGTAGCACCTTCCAGAAAGGTTTGCAGACAGGCAAGCAGCAAGGTCTCTCTCTTCATCCTTATCTGCTCCTGCTTCAACCAGTTGGATTTCCTCTGGGCACTGACGGAGCAAAGCTTCCTGCAGTTCCTCCTGGAGTGGAGGTACTGCTTCAAAAGTACAAGAGAGGAGAATCGGGGTGTTACGAGATGGGCAGCAGTGCCAGAAGCCACACCACTGGCACATGACATGTATCACAGGCAGGAAACTATGCTTCATCATTTTGGTGTTGCTAGTGGCCTTCCACTCCCTGCTAGTCTTGGGGTGATTTCTGTTGCCCAGCCCAGGATCTGCCAGCACCAGCAGAGCCTGGAGAAGTTCTTGCTTTTGATCTGTGCAGATGTGGCCTTTCAAGTTTCCTGAGCTGTGCATCCAAAACCAGTGGTTGCTCTTGTGAGCTGTCAGTGAGTCCTGACCTTGTGCTTACAGATTTTTCCCTTCAGTGCAACAAATCACTATAGATTGGTAGAGATTAAAGGTGGTAGAGTTTTATAAGTGATTTGACTGAGGTGCTGCAGAGCACTAGTCCCTGGCCCTACAGATGCACCTAGACCTAGCGGGAGCAGCCCTGTGCAACACACTTATGAGTTGTCAGTCACTGGAACAGGCTACTCGGGGAAATGGTGAAGTCACCATCCATGGAAGCATCTAAAAGACTCGTAGATGTGGTGCTTAGGGACATCATTTAGTGGTGGAACTGGCAGCGCTGGGTTAATGGTTGGACTAGATCACAATGGTCTTTTCCAACCCAAAAACCCTTCTGTGATTCTATGATATTAGCAGACCTTTACAAACCAGGGAATTAATTTTTTTCAGGACAGGAAAGAGCCTATTTTAGGCCTCAGTTCCTCCCCATTGTTTAAATGTATTTTCAGCCTGAAGTTCAGGCACTGCTTTGGGACGTGAACGTGGTTCAGCCAGCGGAGGCTTTCTGAGACTGGGTCATGTTTGCAGCTGGCTGACACATGTCTTCAGTCTTCCAGATAGCAAGGGTTGCACTACCTTCGTCCTGGCTAACGCTGCAGGCACAGGCAGGGATGTGAAATCTAAGAGGCCCTCAGAGATGATGCTGTTCTTGCTGTTCTGTTACATTTCCATTTGTTGTGGGGCAGTTTTCCCAGTCTCAGCACTGTGGAGCCCAGGATGCAGCCATCACCCTTTAAGGAGCCAGCAGGCAAATGCAGTGCTCAAGGTACAGTGATCACAGAATCACAGAATTGTAGGGGTTGGAAGGGACCTCGAGAGATCATGGGGTCCAACCCCCCTGCCAAAGCAGCTCCCCAGCTCATACTGCACAGATAGGCATCCAGATGGGTCTTGAATATCTCCAGATAAGGAGACTCCACCACCTCCCTGGGCAGCCTATTCCAGTGCTCTGTCATCCTCACTGTGTAAAAGTTCTTCCACATGCTGTGCTCCAATTTGCAGCCACTGCCCCTTGTCCTGTCTCCACAGACCACTGAAAAGGGGCTGGCCAATTCTCCCTGCATCCCATATTTAAGATATTTATAAACATTAATTAGACCCCCCCTTAGTCTTCTTTTCTCTAGACTGAACAGTCCCCGCTCACTCAGCCTGATGTTCATCAGCCGAGGTGTTGGGCAGCACAGGCTGGAAAGCCATCAGATCTGCTGTGCTGGAAGAAGACATGAAATGCTGTAGCTGTGACCTGTCGTGGCAGGAAAATCTGCCCAGTCCAGTGCTGAGAGCAGGGCAATAATGACGCCCATCTGCTCCCAAGGGCCAGGCTTTTCACAAGGAATGCTTTCTCTAGTCCTTCTTGGCTTTCTATGGTTTCCTGAGAATCTCTGGTACGTGCAGGGGGTTTGGGAGGGGGAAGGAGGGAGCTCAGCATGCCAGGAGTTAACTTTGTGCCTGCAGGAGGGATTCCATCTCCGTGGCCCTGCCAGGTGGATCCAGCCTTTCCTGGCCCTGCATCCCTCTGGCATCCCAGCCCAGCCGTTGCTCTCTGGCAGGACATTGTACCCACGTTTTCTGCTTTGTTCCCACTCCCCAAAACTTAGTACTCCTATTTATCCTGCAGAAAGGACACCCCAAAAAATCTTCTGGGAGCAGTAGGACCTTGGCCTGTGTGTTGGTGCAGGAAGGATGCTGTGGTGATAATCAGACAGGTCTGAGGCTGGGAGATGAGTGCTTATGCAGTGGCCAGGGCATGCCCAGGGATGCTGGGATTTATTAGGTGCTGGATTTTCTTTCTTGGTCCTTGCTTCCCACATACATGTGAATGGAGAGCATGAAAACCCCTCCATCCTAATCCCAGAGCAAACACAGCTGTCTTTCCCAGGACTTGGGATCAGAAGCCAAGACACTACAAAGGCATTAGGTGCTTAACTCGTGTTACTCCCCCTCAGAGCTGAGCACCCAAAGAAGAGCTTAACTCCCCAAATACCTCCGTGGGGCCAAAGGGGGGACATTTCACATTGAGGATTTGAGGCACAGCTGGGAAAGTGCCCAAAACTTCCCTTGTTAAAAGGCAATGAAAGACTATGAGTGATCTGAGAGGGAGGGAACATCTCACTGAGTAGCGCCAGTGGCCTGAAAGGACTGGGGTGAAATTGCCATGCACAGGTCCTGCCTTCACTGCACAGCTTGCACTGATGCTGAGAACAAGTGGAGCTACCCTAAGAGTTGGGGGTATTTCTCCCCCCATTGGTAAAATCATTCGTGGGAGGAGGGGAGTGACTGAGGTCGGTGGAGAGTTGAACCCCATGTACCCAGCCTCTGGTGTCTACGTCAGACCAGGCTGCTCTCCCAGACATACACCTGCAGAGTTGTGTTGCACCGGCAGAGTTTGTGTAAGCCAGGACACCCTTCTTCTGTCTCCTGTCTGGATCTGCAGCTTTGGGACAGGCTTACATTGAACTACAAGCCCTCTGCGATTTCTTCACAGTTTCACATGGATCTTCGCAATTTTCCCTTCAAGTACAGCAGTCCCCTTAGCAGCAAACTCGTTTCAGCAGGGTTTGATGGTAGGAGGTGTTGCTAAATGCAGTACCTACACACACTCCTGCCCTGTGCAGATGTCTCCCTTCCCTGATGCCCATCTCCAGATGCTGGAATCCTTGATTCATTGCTGACTGTCATGATTTATTCTGGCCAGCCCAGTTTTTGCTCTGTTGCAGGTTTGCACCCTGTGTAATTCCAGTAAATTATCCAGTAAAATCAATTGTAGAGCTCAGATAAATAGGGTTCAGCCCCCAAATGTCTCCTCTGCAGCCTGGACTCACTCTGTTCCCCATTTCCCAATTGCCAAAATCTGGGAAGCCAAAATCTCAATCTAAGTTAAAGCTCTACATGGGCAAAGGTGGGACAACAGAGCTGTTCTGTACCCCCAGGAGCTGGGTGGCCACTGCTGAGATAAACTCTTCTTTCTGCACATCCTTCAGAGGAGATCACACAGTGCAGGGGGCAGCATGGGGATCTGGGGTTTGATTTTGTTTCTCTTACAGATTTAATGAGGCAGGGAGCAAAGCTGATGCTTTGTTTATTGTGTTGGGAGGAGAGTGTGATGCTCTGAGGGAGCACACAGCATGTGTGGGACAGGGAAGGGGAGCAAAAGGACATGGTGTGAAAAGCGGCTCTGTGCGAGATTGGTCCTGTGCAGAAGTGATGCCTGATGTGTGCTGGTGCCAGTTGCACCTCAGGCCTTGTGCTGTCAAGAGATGTGGTGTGCTGGCTAGACAGCAAATGGGGGCTGCAGCGGTACTGGGACATCTGCAGACCTCACAGGAGGCAGCACAGCTGATTCCAGCAGCAGCCACCCGTGTGTGTTCCCCTCTGCATGGAGTCAGGCAAGCCTAGGAGACGCAGTAGCCAGGTGAACCTGCAGTAGCTAATATCCTTGACTGCCACCCTCCATTTAACAGCTCCTGAATTCCTGCTCAGTTGCTGGCTAGGCAGAGGAACAGGCCTGGCTGCTTGTTTTCTCCATAGTGCCCCATAACTCTTAATATTTGGATGAACAGTTTAAACAGTTATAAATTTGTGGATAGGCAGGCTGATGGAAATTTGGTTGGAAGAGCTGGGAGCTGGTCTTTCCTGGGAGAAGAAAGCAGTTTTTCTCACCACTTGTTGGTACTGTAGCAGCTCTATCACCCTTGTTTTCAGTAGCTACGTGTATAGCCGAGGTGGCCCATCACCATCTCCCCGTGCAGGAACACTTGGCCGCAAAACCCACATCCTTTGGTAGCTGTGCTGACAGGAAAAATCACCATTTGGTATGAAAGATGGTTGAGTGCCTGGTTTTGAGGGTGCAAGTGTGTGAATTCAGAGTCTTGCCTTTTTTTTTGCCATCCCAATTGCATACAGCACCCTGTACAGTCTCCAGTCCTTCTCTGCACAGCAGCGAGAGCTTCCTGCCCCTAAAGCTGGGCCCTGGGAGCACCAGCCTTTCCCAGCCCCATGGACCAGCTCCTTCAAGCCCTGTTTGCCTCTGTCTCTGTCAGCGTGTCCTGCTTCCCCTCCACCTTATCAGTGATCCTCCCTGATGCACGCGAGCAATGAAAGACAAATGTTTGTCTGCCTGATCACTGTCACCGAGCCCATGTGGCGGTGTGTCACATTGTGAAGCTGTTTCCGTAGCTGGGAGATGCTGTGAACCACACTGCCCCGGATCTGAGTCTGGTGATGTGGTTGGGTGAGTCTGATACATGGCCATGTAAACAAAGCGTGGCTGAGCACAGGTGCTGAGGCCTGCTGTCCTGAGGAAGCACCTCAGTGAGAACCAACTTTTTCATAATGGGACTTAATTTTCATAGACTTCCCCAGAGCATTATCCAGAAGAGATCTTCTGCTTTCTACAGAGAAGGTCTCTTCTGAAGCTGTCACTGTCTCTGCAGTGGCTCAAGTGGCAGAGCATCAAGTCCCTAGCCTGGATAGAAGCTGGCACCTTCACTGTGGTGCACATGCATGGAGGAGATGTGTCAGCAAACATTCTGGACCTGTGCAGCAGTGCACAGGGCTTATGATCACCCATGGATCCTTTCCTATCCCATCTCACCTCTGTGGTAGGGAGGGACGCTGGGGGCCACAAGTCCTGGCTTCTTGTCACAACAGTGCTCACAGCTTATTCTTCCCTTTGTAAATGCCACCATTAATAGACCTGCATCTGCTGGCTGCTCTCCCAGCCCATCTGGGGAGGAACAGTGACAGTGGGTATGAGCCAGCCCCTGGAGTGGTCTCTCCAGAGTTTCTGTCCCTATGGATTTGCAACCTGATGGGTTGCGTGAAACCTGATCCAGGCCTGCTCTGGGGCCAGATGTTGCCTCACTGCTCTGTGCTGTGAATTACTGACCTTGCAGGAAGATGGGTAATATTGACATGAGGTTCAAAGGTGGTGTTTGTTTGGAGCCACCCGGTGTGGGTGTCTCTGGGGATGGCTCGCTTGTTCCACAGGGCTTCCTCCGAGGCAGGGTCCTGGGAAATTAGCACAATCTAATTGGAGGTCAGAAGCTCCTCAGCCGTTCCTCATCCCCGTTCTTATTGTGATGCCCTGTAAGCATGAGGCTCTGCCCCCTCCCCTGGCCGTGGGGAGTGTCTCTGCACAATGGGTAGGTCGTGTTTCTCCATGGTACGGGAAGGCAGCAAGTTCAGTCCTGCGCACATCTGCAGAGCCAGGCCACTCCTTTTAGCAGGAGTAACACATTCACAGCTGGGTTTTTTCCAAGTTTACTCCTGGCAGTATCAGAGAGATTGATTTCCCTTTAGCGTAAATAGGATCAGCAGACACAGGCACTGTGAGACTGAAACAAGACTGGTGACTCGGGTGGAGTTTTGCTTCAGATGCCTGTGAACACCCGCCACTGTGTGGGTATAGGGTGGGTACAGGTGTGAGACCCCCAGTTCCCTTCCTCCTGAGGTCTCCATTAGACCTTGCCCATACCCTACAAAAGGGAAAGAGATGTTTTCAGAGGACCCGCTGTGCTCAGCCATCTTCAGGGCTTAGCCAGAGGCAGGGAGACTGACCCAGAAGCCACCCAGAGAAGCTGCTACCAGTGATGCTGGATCCGTTGTGTCTCAGTGCTACAGTGATGCTGTAGCATGTTTGTATTCTCTGTTAAACATGCTGACTAAGGAGACAGGGCTCTTTGGTGGCCTCAGGCAATGCCCACTACTAACTACTGCAGAAGTGAGCGCAGTGAGAAGTGCTGGAGATAGTTCTCCCTAGTCTCCAGCAGGCTGTAATTAGCTCCTGTCCTCTGCAAGCTCAGGCATCTCTTCCACACATTGTAAAGCCTCTGTATCTTGTGGCAGTTAATGACCTGCTGTCCTGCAGACAGGCAGGACACAGGCCCTCAGCTTCTTCCACTGAGATTGGAGGGCCCAGAGCTGTGGAACATGGCCAGGGAGGGAGTGGCTGTATGCAAGGTGGTGGGTGTCTTGGGAAGGGTTTGCATTTTTCCAGGGTCCACTTGGTGGGACTTTCATCAGTTCCAGATGCATGGAGCTGACAAGATGGGTTGAAACACATTCAGCGGGCAAGTTGTTGATCTTAGAGGGACTTCATTTGTTCTCCTATGTATGTAGGTAGCCTATGTGCAGAAGGCACAAACAGCATCAGCCTGGCCCAGGCCTGACTGCAGGCAGGTTTTGAGAGTCCAGCCTGACCCTCCAGCATCCTGGCTTTCTGTGGCCTCAGCTGCTGAGCAGAATGCAGCAAGCTGGTGCAGATAGGCCCTTGGCTTGGTAGGTCTATGTGGCTGGCTGAGCCCAAGAGCTTGCTGGGGCTTGTCTGAGCCTGCCCCAGCAATGGGAGCCTGCAGCTGGGGGTGTGCAGGGAAGAGCTGGGTCCCTGCTGCAGCCTCGCCAGTTGAAAGCCAGCCCCTGTGCATGGGATCTGTGCCTTGGCGCTGCCAGCACGAGCCCTTCTGCTGCAATTCCTGTCAAGCAGCAGACTGGAAAGGAGGAGTTTATTGACAAGGAATGGAAATGCTGGCAGTTCAGCCTTGCATTATATATGCAAGCAGCCAGCCGGGGCCAGCAGAGCGACAGGCATAATGGGGAAGAAAAATTGCTCTTGGAAAGCATCTAGCTTGGCTTGTAGGAGGAATTAACCATATAAAAACAGAAGGTTGCATGGTACTTATGCACAGATACTTTATTTGCTCACAGAGACCATATTTCTGCTGGATACTGTTAATTTTCTGTTTCCTATAAAGATCTCAATCGCAGTCTTTGTGACAGCACAGAACTAGGCACATTGCCTCAGTGAAATACATCCCACTCACCTCAAATACCTGTGATTCTCCTATTAAACCTTCCTGTTACCTGCCTCAGGCTGATACTGGGTGACCAGAGCCTCCTACTACCAAGAGGACCTGTGGGTTTAGGTGGAACCATTGAGCAGGACAGTGTCCAGACCAGCTGCTGTTGGCTTTGGTCCTGCTCTGATCCCTAGAGACGATGCTGTGGCATTTGGCAGGTTACTTTAGCGGTTGGATTCTTTCTTTCCCTCCCTGCATGATTTATTGTAAGCTAATCCTATAGCTGTCACCCTTTTCCATCACTTGATTAGTTTCCCTGGCTGATCCTTGACCCATGTTGGAGTAAGAAATCCTTCACTGAAAAACAGAGCCTGAGCCTTCTTCATCTCTGGGCAGGGGGGATTCACACAGCCAGGGGTTAGCTGTGCGTGCCCACCCCTGTGCCTGGGTGTGGCTGGTGACACTGTGATCGTCCAAGAGGTGCAATTGGTGAGAAATGAAGAAAAACTACTTTCAGAAACATAGAGGCAAAGTAAGTTGTGTGAGAAGACAGGAGTGAAGAGAGGAAAGAGCTTTCTTGAGGCTTTATAGAAAACAAGGAGCTTTGTATACAATTTTATTCTCTTCCTAATGGCAATAACTTCTTACTAAGTAAACTTCCCAGGATCTTCAGCATCAAGAGTAATGCTCCAGTAGTTTAAAAGCATCTCCAGCATCCAGATCTCTGAATCATAGTAATTTCTGGAGCCAGTGACTGCCAGTCCCTACACTGGCTTGGGTACGGCCAGCACTCGCTAAACAGGAGTCATCTGGCTGAAGCCTGGAGAGAGCAGGGATTTCAGGTTTTAGGACTCTTTTCCAGGCAGTTGTTAAAGGCTGGGCAGTCTCCTGTTAGGGGTGGGGAAAGAAAAAAACTGCAAAAAACAGTTAGGAAAAAATAAAGTTAGATTATTAAGTTAGATTATTATGTTCCTGCCCAGTGCATGTGACGTGGTAGAAATCTGAACTAGTGCAGGATGTTCAGACCCAATCTCACATGAAGAGTTTAATGTTCTTTTTTGTAAAAGCTTAAAAAAATACAGGCATCTGATGACACTCCCTCAGACCTCCCAGCTGCCTTTGTGGCTGCTGTCTGAGCAGTGTGTACAGCATGTGGAAGACAGAGTTGGCTGCAAAACCATTAATGCTGGACCTTCTCTCAGCACCAGTGTTAACTGCAGAGTGCTGAGTTTGCACTACAGGCACAAAGCTCTGTGGGCTGGGTTTGTCGTTCAGGTACAAGAAGCAAAATGCACACAGGAGTACATTGTCTCTCCTGGGATGTGCCCCTCTGAAGGGTGCTGGTGGGGGGGCTGCCTTCGGGGTGCTTTAGCAGGTTTTGAGTGGTGGGACGCCAGCACTGGTCCTTTTTAAATCTGTAGGAGGTTTAATAGAAATGGACAGTGGAGATTGCATTGTCAGCCGTGATCACCAGGACTCTTTGGAGCGCTTTCAGCAGAGACCCCTCTTTTTTAGTGGTTTGGGGAGAAATCCCAGTAGCTCTGAATAGTGGAGCACTGTCCCGCTCACATCCCACACCCCACGTGGTGTTGAGTGGGGCACACAAGCTGTGGTGAGGCAGTGGTTGATCTCACACAGCACCCTGTCTCCAGGCACAGTCTGTGCCAAGGGGACAGCAGATTCTAAGGAGTGAGAATGAAGAAGATGCCCACAGGTATTTTCAGGATCCTTTCAGGGGAGGATAGGGGTGTTGGTGTGAAACAGGTCTTACTGTCACATTTCTGTGCCAGTCCTGTGTGTCATTGGTCAGAAAGCCCTGCTCAAGTGTGATTCCTGGTCAGGATCATGGTTGGGAGATGTTTGAGCAAGAAGACAAGGTACTGAGAGGTCGGTGTGACTGCATTTGAGAAGGGGTCAGCTGCAAGGCTGCTGCCTCTGTCTTGCAAGCCCTTCAGGGAGGTATCTACCATTGTTCCTTGGCACAGTGGCATTGTCTGCTCTGCAGAGGTTGCCATAGCATTTGGAGGGTTGGGCTGAGTCCTTTCCTGATGCAAGTCAATGTGTCTGTGTCAAGCTAGATCCAGGTGGAGAAACCTGAAGTCTGGTAGCACTTAGTGCTGGTGGCACTTTGCCTAGAGGCCAAATGAATGTCCCATGTCTGCTGTCTGCAGTTTCTTGCATCCAGCATTAAGTCATCAAGCATGGAAATGTTTATGGGTAGGTGACAGTCATGAACATGGGGCATTGCAACCCTAAGGAAGAGAGAGTGTCCATCTGCCTTTTGCCAACAGGCTGGAAACCCTGGGAGTGCATTTAATGCACTTAGGGCTCCTGGGCTCTCCTTACACTAGTCTGCCCTCATATTCTGTTCTGAGCACCCTGTACAGGGAGTAATTGGCACCTTCTGGGTGGTGTAAGGGCTCCAGTATCGTAAAGACGGTGATGCAGCGCTGCTGCCAGTCCCTTCCCGATGCCACATGCCAGAGACACTCCCATACTGTCAGTCACAGACAGCAGATGTCTGCATACAGGCATCAGAGATCTCATGTACAGGTGGGGGCAGGTGTCCTTGGAATTTTGATTCCACTGCAGTTCCCCAAGGCAGTGTGTTTCCACCCACAGACATTCACAACCCCTGCTGCTTCTGGCAGGCTCATGTGTCCCTGTCTGGCTGGAACAAGAGCAGGACATGTAGTCACCCCTCTGCCTGACGCTTCCCATCCATTACTTTCCATAGAGAATAGATTATGCCCTTCTTCCACACCCTGAATTACCATTTCCTGGAGGCATCACACGCCCTTGTCCTTCTTTTGCCCATGAACTGCTGCCTTCCAGCCAGCAGGACACATCCCGAGAAGAGTGAATGATTTTTCCTGCTGAAGGCTGTGAGGTCTGTTGAGTTATCCCTTGTGAAACAGTGACTCATTGTCCCCTCTTAGAGTGTATTTCTTGGCTAGGGGCAGGCTGTCATTGGTGCCAGGGAGCCTGGCTGCCATTGCCATCTAGTTGTACCACAGAGTCCTGGGAATCTGGAGAAGCTCTAATGTGATGATTGTTGCAAACAAGGGTATTATTTGTAGGGGGTGACACCTCCTTTCGTCTCCTTCCCAGAGGAAGCCTTCCTGGGCATTGAGGAGAGACCATGCACACCTTGTAATCGTGCAGTCAGGGGATCCCAAACACTTCAGATCTCTGTGTGTGTAGGAACTGTGTGGTTTGAGGATGGAAATTCTGCAGAAGGGTTTGTCCCAGCGGATAGTAGCTGTGGAACATGTGCATTTGGTGGAAAGAGGTTGGAAAAGGCTCCTTTCCTTCTTGTCTAGGTGGTTTATCCAGCTGGGCCTCCTCAGAGTGGGAAGTGTCACCTTCCTCTTCAGAGGAATGTGCCTGGGAAAGAAGTACTGACTGTGCACCAGCAGCAGAGAACTGGGTACTGGGGATTGCCCTGTCACCTTCAAGAACCATCTGTGGCTGTTCGGAGTTGGGCCTAAGTAGCTTCCCAGGAAGTCAAAAGGGTCATTTGGGGAATAGGGGGAGATTTCCAGGGCAGGAGTGTCTGTGTGGTAGGGGCTGGTAGCACACCTCCATCAACTCGTGGGGTTGGGTCATACTTTAGCCAGGTACTGTAGAAGAAAAAGAGGGTGGACTATTGAGCAGCCTTCATTCCTCCACTGCACCTGTCCCTCATCCTGCCCTGAAATGGTACTTCATCAGGGCAGCTGTAACATTACTCCTGGGTGACCCTGGTACCTGTGGTGCTGCAGAACCATCTTCTTCCACAGGCAAATGTGAGCTGATGGGAGAGGAGATTTGTCTTTCACTGCTGCAGGTCGTGGTGCCTGTTGCATGTGATCTATTCCATGTGTAAACCTCCTCCTGTGCACGTCCTGTCTTGCCCTGCTCAGGTTTGCCTCCAAGCTGCTTTTATTTGTGTTTTTTCCCTTTGCTTTGTGGGATCCCTCACAACATATCTCTGCTTAGATTTTTGCAGTTTTTAAGTGCTGGGAGGTGAGCAGGGTGGGGGGAGATTTAATCTTTTGGTTTGGCTGTTTCAAAAGCGCAAGGAGGGGGGATGGTAGAAAATGTGTAGCAGTGGGAAAAAACCCTAAGCTCTCAAGTCCCACACTAAGCTCCATGTCCCCACACTGCTGGGACTTGGTTCTGTCTGATTCCACCAAGTTCACATCACTTGATTGGTTTAATTTCTGCTGAATTAAACCACTTTAAGCCAGGACCATGTGAACTACTGACTGGAGTGTTCTCCCTTCCCATGGGGAGCAGACCTGGCAGGCTGAGCTGCTGGTACTGGGGTGTCTCTGGGTGTCATCCTGTACTTGGCTCATTGAGCAGGACCGCTGAACAAGGTGTACCGTGCTCCTTGAGACAAAATTTCCAGTGATCTGTTGGTCAGTCCCAAAGAGAGCAAGTACTTGTTTTCCAGCCCACCGTGTTGTGTGGGTGGTGTTGAGCCATATACGGACTCATAGCAGCAGTCTTGTAATGGTAAGAGAAATTAAATCCCTGTCATTAAGGTCTTTGGACAAGCAGATGAGCTTCAGTCGTGTGTGTGTTTTACTCCCCTGGTTGGAGATGGGGCTTTGCTGTAGGAGGTTATGAGGCTGCCAACGTCCAGATAGTGGCTGTGTTTGAAAATACAGTTGCACAGCCTAAAACCAAGCTACTTGAGGGCAGGTTCTGAGCCGAAGCAATTCTGGTGAGAGAAGACACTTACCTGGTGGTTTCAGAGGGACAGCTGAGCTTCCAGGGCTCTTACCAGTGCCTGAGGGCTGTGGCTCAGCTGATAATGCAGGAGGATGACATTATCACAGGTGGTTTTGCAGGGAACAGGGATGTGCCTGCCTGCTGACCTGCTCAAGGAAGCAGGAGCACAATGGTGACTCTAATCCTGACCTTCTCATACGCTACATTAGCCTGGCTGGGTTATCTGGGAAGAGTTTGCTCCAAGACCTCTGCAGGGGTACAACCAAGGGCTCCTCTTGGAGGTCCTGCTCCTAATGCTCCCATTGCTTGTCCCTCCAGGGAGAGGTGTGCAGCATCAGGGCATCAGTTGGTTCCTGCTGCAGACGGGTGGGCACCCTGTGTGGTTCTTTCAGCCATCCCTAGCCCCCCAGCTCAGCAGCATCCTGCCCCTTGGCTCTACTGTGTCAGAAAATGCTCTGGAGCAAGTGAGGAACCGTTGCTCCTCAGGATGCTCTGGGTTGTTGCTGCGCTGCAGGCAGTGGGAGAGGAGCTGGCAGGAGCAGGCCTGATGGAGAATGGAGGATTATTCCCTTTTCCTAACAAATGAGCCAAGACAGACGTCTCCGACAGACTCCACGCCGCCTCTACCTCAGCAGAGAGAAATGCAGAGCCAGCCAGCCTTTACCGAGGCTTGGCTCGCAGAGCAGAGGGCAGGCTGTCGGGAATAGCCTGTGTTATATATTACCGGCTTGTTTGTCAGCAGAGGGAGTATCGGAGGCTGATGGGTGAGTCTGCTAGTGACCACACTGCGCAGGGCTGCGTTAAGTAGCAACCTGCTGCCCCTGTCCATGTAACCTCCTGCACAGGAGTCCCTCACTGCTGCCCTGCTGATAGGAATGAACAGTCGTCTCTGTTCTGAGCCTCTGCAAGAGGATGCTGTCACAAAGCAGAACAGACAGAAGAAACCATAACTGTGGGGAAAAACACTATGAAAAGTGAAGCGAAGATGGGTAGGGCCACAGGGGCATTTCCCAAGACACAGAGGATGTGGGTCTGGAACAAGAAATGTATGTTTGTATTGTAAATATTAGAGCTACAGAGTTTTGCGAGTTGATGCCAGTTCCCCTCCATCACTCCTCCTGCTCAGCACTCACAAGAGCAGCCCCAGGATAAACAGAAGAGGTCAAATACAGTGTTCACTCCAAAGGAATCTCTTGTCCGCCACGTGGAAACCGTGCAAGGTGGGCTCAGCTGGGGCTGTCGCAGGTCAGTGATCGAGCTCTCCCCTTTTCTGTAAGGCAACTGCTTGGGGAGAAGTGCTGTGCATGGGAGAGATCAGAAAACATGTCTTCTGGTTGTTCTCCATAGGGCTCGTTGCCTCTTGCCATTGTTTGTGCCCATCTGGATGTTGCTGTTCAGCTTGAAATACTCCATACCCCCAAAACGCGTAGTCCTGTCTGTGCTTCACGTCTTCCTGCCAGAATGGGGCATGGATGCTCCCCACTCCCTCTGTGCATGGCCAAGGGGCACAATCTCCTACCTCTGGAGTGTCAAGTGCAGGGATACCCATCTGTTGTCTAGGGGACACACCTCATCTCTGGAAGTATAGGAAGAAACCTGGCCTGCTACTGGTAAGAGAGCTCCTTCCAAATCTGCTCAGCCCCGCTGGGTCCTGCTGACAGAAGCAACCAGGCAGGTCTGAAACACCTCGGGCATCCCCTGGTTCTCTCACTGATTCCCCAGAACAGCAGTGCTTGGGGCTGAACTGCTGAACAAGTACTTGCTTGAGCTCTTCCTATGCAGCTGTCATGTTATTGTTTCAGTTTGGGGGGCAGAATAGCAACTGTGGTGTCCTGGAGGTTCAGGAATCAATGTTCTTAGCTGTGACTGATGCTCTTGGCTCTCCCCAGTGAGAGGCACAGCTCCCAAACTTGCATTGCCCCCCTGCTGTGCAGCCCTAGCCAGGTCTCTGGTGTTTGCTGCCCACCCTACATTTCCCACACGATGGCCTCAAGTCCTGTGCTCTGCATCCAAAGTGCCTGGGGTGCTCTTTTTTCCCTCTGGAGCCATGGGAGCACACATTTTCTCAGTGGTGCTGCAAGATGGTGAGAGGCAGTCTAACCCATTGGCAGTGGCTGCCAGTGCAACATGGCAGCGTGACAGAGGACGAGGGCCGCTGACTGTTTAGAGTCTTTAAGACCAGCAAATCAAGCAGGCGCTGCTGGCTGAGCAGAAGACGTACTGGGACACATCTTGCTGCACTCTTGTGTTGTGGTTACCCCCTCATCACGGCCTCACACAGCAGCTGTGTCCCATCCCTCCCCCTCCACACCCATCCCCATTTGTGTGGGGATCTTCAGCCTTGGCAGAGAAGGTACTCAAGCAGACTTGAGGTTTTTGGGAAGTTCCTCAAGCCACTGAGCTGGTTCTGGGGGCAAACACCTGGCTGAAGCCCCACTGGTGACATGTCCCGCTTCTCCTTTCACTTGTAGCTCCCCAGTGGAGGTGGTTATGTCTGAAAAGATGCATTTAAGCAAATCGAGCATGTAGCTCTGTTAGATTTATCTTCTTCTCTAACGTTTTAATTCAACCTCTGTTGTCTACATCCACAGCTTTTCAGGTGCACTAAAAATGAGCAGTCACAGGCATCTACATAGATTGGATTTGCCTCTTTACTGAAGGCAAAAATTTGCATTCCCAAATCAAAACCTTCCTGTAAGTATAAAAACCAGTAATGAGTTTTGGTTTTAATTCCCAGTGGTGCTCCCTTAGCTCTCAAGTGCAGGAGGATGCAAGCGCCAGGATTGCCACACTTTTTTACAGCTGAACGCAGCATGCAAGAAAGCAAGCAGCTGCTGATTCGATCCTCTTTTCCATCGAACCGAGGTCACCACTTTCAGCAGTGTGGGGTCTGGAGTGTGGTGGTGGGGTTTTGGTGTTTGGGATCCCACATCACCCTCCTTTTTAAAAGTATCTTTTTAAAAAAAAAAGCTCAAATGAAGCAGATGTGTTCTCTACCCAGGACCCAATAGTTCTGATCCTTCCAGGCAGCACACTGCTGCCCTGCGTTTCAACTGCTGCTTCCACATGTGATTTTTTGGCCTCTGTGGCCTGGACCATCCTCATGCAGTCAAAGTGCCAGCCAGGCAGCGTGTCCCAGGCTTTGCTATCAAACCATGAGGGAAAGCTGAGCTCAGTCTGCAGGAGCTGTCTGGATCTATCACTGATGCTGTCAAGTGCTGTTTTCTTTTTTTCTCTCTCTTTTTTTTTTTCCCCTCTTGGACGTTAAAAATGAAAATTGGACAGATTCGGCAGCCGGTGGCTGGGATTTGGCTTTGAATAACACAGCCTCAATATCCTTTCCTAAATTAGAAAGCAGGATCCTGCTCCGCGTCTCTTGGGTGCGGTTATTTTAATAGCGAGGAGGCTGTCTGCACGAGGCAGGGCTGTGTTGCTGCTGTCAGGGATGAGCGAGCCATCGCTGGTATGACCCAAGCGCTCGCTCATCACCCGTGGCAGGTGCCGGAGAAGAGTCAAACCCAGCAACGTCTGGAAAAGCTGATTGCTGTGCCCACAGAGAGATCCAGGTCCTAATTTCTGGTTCTTCCTATGATTGACTTTAAGCAAGTGCTGATCCCTTTACACCATAGAGCTCAGAGTGTTGTAATACTGTTCCCACCATAAAGTCATCTTTATCCTACGCAGTATAGTTCAGCTGCACGGCTGGCACCTGCCAGGCAGTCAAGTCATGTCACAAATGCCATTTCCTATGTTCAGATCCAGAATCCATCACATTTGTGATGGATTTGATGGATTCACAATTGTGATGGATTCACACTGCCTCCCTGAAGTTCAGAGTTGGGTGTTTTTTTGCTTTTTTTTTTTTTTTTTTTTTTTTTTTTTTTGCCTGAGAGCATACTTCAGATGACCCTGCATCTCAGGGCCTGCCCTGAGAGCTGGCTCTTCCTACAGCACCTACCCCACTCATGGGCTGGGAGTCCTGGGCTGTAATTAGCACTCAGACAGATCATTTCAGGTGGCCAGGCACTACGATTATTTTTTCTCTTTTTTTAGGTTATGCACAGACACAACAGGAAGCGAAGCTGGGGCTGTGAGACAGCAGCGAGGAGACAGTGCTGGGGTCGGGATTAGCTCCTTGGGGCCTCTGGGGCACACAGTCACGTGCAAGCATGCCTGCTTGCTCTTCACTTCCCTTGGCTGGAGAACACTGAATCTCCAGGTTTTAAGCGTCTCCAGTGTTTCATATTGGAAACTGGAGTGGAGCTTTTGGCTCCTCATGCTCCCAGGGCTCAGCCCAGACCATCCCTGAAAGCTCCATCCTTCAGCCCAAAAGCAGTTGGGATTCCTCCTGCTGCGTCTCAGCCAGACTCCCACTGATCTGGGGTTTCCAAACCTCTTCCTATCTGGCGCCTGAACAAGTGGGCATGAAGATGTCCTGCATGTGAAACACCCTATGTCTCACTCTGCTGGCCGGTTCTCAGGGGACGACCACATCCTGGCTCGGTTTGTAGACACATCCAGCCCTTGCAGCCTCCATGGGTCACCCAGTTGGCTCACCGCCCTTCTCAGCAGCTCTGGATCTGCCTTGGTCCCAGGAGAGCAGAGCAGTCAGTGCTGCAGCTGAAGGTCACCGATGCTACAGATAATAGCATTCATGCCTTTTTTTTTTGCTGCTATGGCAGATAGCTCACCTGATGTTTCAGGTCTTCATTTGCCTTTTTTATGACTGTCACACTGGCAGCTGATGGCCCAGAACTAATGCATCTGGGGCCTCCCACCACTTCCAGCTGCAAAGTAATAGAAACTGCTGAATTCCAACATTGTGAATCTATCGAATTTTCATTCCCCTGGTCCAGGACAAAGCTATGAAGTGTCAGTTTCTGTGGTTGGTGTTTCAGTCTCTCCTGGCCTGGCAGTTTTGTCCATCACCACTATCTTTCTAATTTCATATCAACTCATTCCCAAAGTATTGATCCCAAAGCCAATCTTGGAGATATTTTACTAGAAAGCTGTCTTCTGCCCAGCATTTGCCATTTAAATGCTGCCTAATTTCTAGTTTCTCGTGTCCCTTCTGTTTCACCTTTTAAACTTCATCTTTTTCTGTTTGAAGTTCTTATTTCCTGTGGTATGTCATATCTCATGCATTACATATTTCTGGGTGAAGATCCACCAGAGAACGTTTGATCTGCAGAAACAGCTTACAGACAGACTAGGTTGTATGGGTGTAAGCTGCGCTTGGTAAAGCCCTTTTTTTATTTTATTCCCCTTCCCAGTGGAGCTCACACCTTTTGTTTTCTTTCCTTCAGACTGTTTTCTGGAGCCATGGCGAGGCTGATGTCAGCCTAGCAGGCTTGCCACTGCCTGAATCCTGTCTCCTAGCCAAACTCTGTAATTCAGCCTCTGGATTTGCTGTTGTGGTTGCAGAAAACCTCCCTCCGCAGCTGAGTTTCTACAGCCAAAATCTTTCACTGGTGCTTCCAGAAGTCTGGGATGGGCATGATCCAGTCTTTCCCTCAATTCACACATGTCTGGCTGGCTTTGCAATCAACTAGTACACCTAAATATTTACAGCTTTAAAATCTTTTCCCTTTTCCAAAGAGAGCTGGCAAGTCATTGAAACCCTCGACCCTGCTGTGGTATTGATGTCACACAGCTGCAAGAGAATAGCTTTGGTTTGGATGGGACAGCACAAAAGCCTGGGCTGTAGGGGGAAGGAAGGAGGGAACACAGTACCTTTTTAATCTCCAAAGGCCGAAAGCACATGTAGCACAGGAGGCTCCAGAAATGTGCCTGAGCTCAGGTGTTTCAAGCTGATTTCAGTGATTTCTGGTCCATGTTACTACCTTAGCAAGGGGCTTTCGGTCTCTTGCTGTGCTTCATTCCTGTTCCCTTGCCTCATCCTTTGAAGATGCAAAGGACAAATGTGATATTTCCTTCTGTCTGTCTCAGGGAAAAACATTTTTGTTTGGATCATGGGCATACACTGCCTTGGTACTTGTTATCCACGGGGTCATCCAGCAGTTGCCAAGGGCTGATGTTTTCTCCCCATTAGAAACTGGATATAACTTGGCTAAGTGACATCCCCGCTTTCGAATGCAGTTGTGGTATGCTAAATTTCCAAGGATTACCATTGCATGTGGTGGAATCTCAGTAACAAGCTACAAAGTCAGGACAAAAACCAGGATGTAAAGGTCTTGGCAGGTCCCTCCATGATTGAAGATCCTGCTGTACTCAGGGCCACGGTGCCAAAATGCAGCACAGGCCATTAATTTACTCTGATGATACTCCCCCCTCAGCACTGTCACATATTTCAATATTCCTTGGCCTTCCCAAACTTCTTGGAGTCCCAGGAGCACCCCAGGGATGGGTAAGTCAGCATACAGGGGATTTGTACAGGAGATGGGGTGATTGACTCACTCTCAGCATGAAGTGGAAGAAGAGGCATGTGTGAATGCTATTGCCCTTCTGCCCCCTTCCCTCCTCCTTCTCACATTCCAGGCTGCATCTCAGATCTGATGGAAGAAACAGTCACAAATCAAGAATTAAGCCTTTCCCCGGCTCCCCCTCTCGCCAGCTGTGCAGTTGAGCCAGCTGTGGAGCCCCTTGAGTTCCTCCTCCCTACGGTGGGGCATTGTCTGCTTGGGGCAGGTGGTGAAGGCAAGGACAGGATGGAGACAGCAGTTAGGGGACAGGATGGGGAGACACCCTGGGATGCGAGAATGCTGTGGCATGGCATGATGGGGTGTAACAACTGGGGAAGAGGAGTTTGTGTTCAAATGACCATGGACTTGTGTTCATAGATCTGTGTGATGAGGATGAGATCTATGTTGGAAAAGAGCTCTGTGGAGAAGGATCTGGGGGTCCTGGTTGATGACAGGTTGGCTATGAGCCAGCAGTGTGCCCTGGTGGCCAAGAGAGCCAATGGGATCCTAGGATGCATCAGGAAGAGTGTGTCCAGCAGGTCGAAGGAGGTGATCCTCCCCCTCTACTCTGCGTTGGTCAGGCCCCACCTGGAGTGTTGTGTCCAGTTCTGGGCTCCCTGGTATAAAAAAGACAAGGACCTTCTGGAGAGAGTCCAGAGAAGGGCGACAAAGTTGATTAGGGGTCTGGAACATCTCCCCTATGAGGAAAGGCTGAGTGAGCTGGGTCTGTTCAGCCTGGAAAAAAGAAGACTTAGGGGGGACCTAATTAGTGTTTACAAATATCTTAGACATGGGTGGCAGGGGGAATTGGTCAGCCCCTTTTCAGTGGTCTGTGGAGACAGGACAAGGGGCAATGGCTGCAAACTGGAGCACAGGAAGTTCCGCACCAACATGCGGAAGAACTTTTTCACAGTGAGGGTGACGGAGCAGTGGAATAGGCTGCCCAGGGAGGTGATGGAGTCTCCTTCTCATTCAAGTCTCGTCTGGACACCTATCTATGTAATATGAGATAGGGAGCCTGCTTTGGCAGGGGGGTTGGACCCGATGATCTCTTGAGGTCCCTTCCAACCCCTAAGATTCTGTGATTCTGTGACTCGGGGTTTGGTGATGGGGAGGGCGGTGCATCAGCAGAGATGTTGCAGGTGCTGTGGTTGCTAGAACTTTTTTTTCTGGAACTCTCTATAGCATGAGCATCATGGGGATCCTAGGAGGTTTGTTGCTATCCGTCTGGCTTGTTCTCTGCCAGACCTTGCACTGGGAAACGCCTGGAGGAAACCCATTGTGCACCACTTCTGCTGGGGCAGTTGGTGAGAGAGAGGCAAGGCGCAGCCTAGCCAGGCTTGTTTCCCTGCCTTAGCAGCACCAAAAGCGGTCAGAGCATGGATCTGACCTGCCCGACCTCTGCTCGCTCCCTCCTTCACTGCAGATTTGCTTTTTGTTTGCCTGAAAGAGCCTCCTGCTGCGCCAGCCCTCTCCTCCTGGGCCATGACCTGACCCTGCACAGGGCAATGAAGCCTGTCCCTGGGAATGCCTTTCCACGTGCCCCTGCCCCACGAGCAATTTGCATTTCTAGCAGCTTTGGGTCAGCCTTGCTTATGTCCCTTGTGAGAGAGGTTCTGGTTGATGCATGATCTGAAAAACAAACGCCTCTGCACTGCTTTTACTAAATATAGGACAGGGGGCTGCTGTGGTGCAGAGTGCTTGCAGCGGAGTTACACCCTTAAACTGAACAGGAGCTTGTCAGCCCTGCCCGGGAAAGGGAATTCAAGTTTAATGCTCTCTGCTTGCAGATTCCAGCTGCCTGAGATGAGTTCTCAAGGTCAGTCTAATTCCCTGTCATTTGCAGAAGGCTGAGTGTGGAAATGTGAAACGGGACTCTGCTGGGATGAGCATCTCAGCCCAGCGCTGTGTACGTTGGATCTTCCTCTTATCTCTCATTAGCATGGGGCCGCTTCACCCTCTTGCGGGGTAACTGATAGAGGGGATTGAGGAAGAAGCCGTGCCTTCTCATTGAGTCACTTCTCGCTCAATCCAGGGCTGCAGGAAGTCTCATTTCCCATGAATGCGCAGGCGTACGTGCACAGCTGATGCAATCTGTGAGGTCAGGCAGTCATTTCCCCCTAATTACAGCTCCAGGAATGAATAATGTTTAGCTTAGCCCCTGATGACTTCGTGCTTTGGAGCAGTTTTCGTTTAAGCAAAATAGAAGCACATGAAAATGGAGATGGGATTTTTATTTTTTGTTCTGGTTATTTTGGTTAAAAAGATCCCATCTGGGGCTTGTATAACAAATTTAGGTTTGGTTGGTGATGGTCAATGAATTAAAAGATTCAGAACTCAAAATTGTTACGCAAAAAAGCCTTTGTGGTAGAAAGCATCATGTTGTGGGAAATCGTTTGTGAGAGATGGTCTTCCCTCCACCACTTGTGCCCCTCTCAGATTTTAGAAGGACCCCGTAGGACCAGGAGCTTGGAGGACTGGAAGAACCTCCCAGGCCACCATCTCCTTAACACTGTGTCACATCATCCACTTCAGAAAAAAAACATCCTCTTCCATTTTAAAACTCCCAGTGTGAGTTCTTCCATGTAAGTCAGCACCAGGCCTGCACAACCTGATGACCAGAAACCTTCTTCTCCTATTAGAACTGTGGAGAGGGTCTGACACAAGAAGCAGAGGGTGTGTGAGAGGCGGGACAGCTGCTCGGTGGTGTTACTGCAAGCGAGAGCCTGTGACCCTGTCGTGGCTGACTCTATGTGTTCGGTTTGGGATAGCCATGAGGTTGTGCCCATGTTGTGCTGCAAACAGGTTCCTGGGGCTGAGGGGTGGCATCTGAAGTGGATGCTTCATAGCCTGGGAAGTGGTTGTATCCCCACATAACTTATGAGCACGAGACCTTGAACATCTGTCACCGACTGGCTCTCTGGCACCACATTCGTGGCCAGATCCAGCGTTGGGTTTGGTGCTGCAGTAAGAAGTCCTCCAACATCAAACCAGCCAGTCTGTGTGTCAGGGAAGGGGTGACCGTCTTCAGCTTCAAACACTTGAGGAGATACCACTGTTTAGAAAGGAGGAAAAAAGAAAATAGTGAGTAAGAACTTAACTCATGGCAGTTAGACAAAGTGTCTGAGCAATTTGTCTGCTAATGACCGTGTCTCTGAGCCTGGAAATGCAAACTCTGAGTCTGCAGGAGCTCAGCACGGAGCTGTCAGTGTTGGATCTGCCCCTTATCGCTGCTGAGCACAGATGACATCCCGCCCGTTGTGAGGCCACGCAGATGCTGGTCGGGGTTCTGTCGCCTCCTGGGTCATTCCCTCACCAAAGCAGCCTGGAGGCACTGGCATTTCCCAGCTGCACATGGATCAAACTGTTCCCAGTTGCTTTGAAATTGTAACAAGCTGTTGTCTTTATTTATGGATTTTTATTTGTTTAAAGGTCAGGTTGGGACCTTTTGAACCCAAACTGCAGGCTTTGTTAAAAACTAAGGAGGAGGCGCAAGAATTGCTTGAGCATCTTCTCCCAGAGCCAAACAGATTTGTATTTTTTAGGGGCATGTTGCCTTGTCCCAACTTGGGCATCTCCAAAGAGGGTGAGAGAAACAGCCCCTCCACCCCCCCAACCAACCCACCTGACTTTTCTCATTCCTTTTCCAGCCACAGAAAACGGGGGTATGAGATCCACCTGGCAAGGGAAGGCTGGTCGCAGCCCACTCCAGGCCCTGTACGAGAGTGACCAGGTAAGGGGACAGGGAGAGGGAAGTGGGGTGGCAAAGAGAGAGTGGGGCACTGGGGGTTGACCCCCACCAAGGTCCCTGCTCCCAAACCTTTGACTGTGTCTGAAAGAGAAGACCACACCACTTTAGGGAGTAATTGGTGCATAAAAAGCTGCTTGTGGCCCTTGCTGGTATGTAAATGGTTTCGTTACTGATGGGCTGAGCCACAGCTGGGCAAACCCAGGAGATTTTGCTGTCTGAGGATTTCAAAGCCAACTCCAGGCCATCATAGCAGGGCAAGGGCATCATTGCTGCACTTCCTGAGCTAATAATTGATAGATGCGTCTATGTTGAATGCTATACACACATATCTGTATATACACACACACACATATGAAGCTGGACCCAGCCATGACGGGGGGTTATAATCCTGGGACATCTCAGTCCTCTCCATCACACTGAGCTGTGCTAGCTACACCTGCTGAGACAAGTCAGCTACAGTCCAGGCAGGCACATGGTCCCTTCCAGGTGGGCTCAGCAGATGCCTCCCTATGCGAGAGTCTTTTGCAGGACAAGCCATGGTCACTGCTTGAGGCAGGGAACACTTGCCCTCACCAGTCCCTGGTGCCTTCAGCCCAACTGGCATCAGCAACCTGGCATCAAGGAAGGGGTCCCATGTGCCCTTCAGCAACTCAGTGGCAGCTTGGGGGCTTGTGGCTGAAGGTGCAGAAGGTGTTTGTTTCCTTCCACCACTTTTCCCCCAGAGAGGGCAGTTTTCCCCTCATGACTCGCCTTTGCAGAGGGATCCTCGCCCCGCAGCATCTCTGCAGGAATTCCTGCAGGAAACTACTCTCCAGCTGGTGCAACGGGCTGGGCCATGGTCACATGCCCCAGCCACTGAATGTGCCCTGACCTCCCCCATCCACAGGGCAGTCATCTTCTGCAGTCCCAAGCAGCAGAGGGCAATGCCAGTGGTCCCTGCAGCTGGCTGCCGTCCCCGCTGTCCCCTAGCAATGCCCACTGCAGCCAGACCAAGATCTTTGTCTTACTGTCTAGGGCGATGCTTTAATGGCTATAAGCAGTCAAATTACACTTGCTCTGGGAGAAATGGCAGGTGGGAAGGTTGCTGGCTACCATGCCAGCAAACCCCCACGCTGATGGAATGTCACAGTGTTTCCTTAAAAGTGATACTTAATTTCTCTGGCTTTTAAAGAAAAGGAAATGAGGGGTGTAATTTTGCTCTGAAATAACTGCAAGACGTGCACTTATTCCAGTGGGCAGCTGTTGAAAAGTAGTCACATTTATTTGTTACCATGCCTGCAGACAGTGTCTGTCTGTCTGTCTGTCTGTGGTCCAACAGTTTTGAATTATGCAAGTTCAGAGACCTGAAAAAATCATGTTATTAAAAAGCTTGCTTTTTTTTAAGCACTTGCAAAAAGAGCTTCCAATTTTAAAAGGTGATGGAGAGCCTCCAAACAAAAGAAAGTTCTGCTGAAAGATTTGGCTGTGTTACAAAGAGGTGTGCCATGAGACTGCTGCCTCAGCCATGATCATCACCTCCCCAGGTGCCATATCATATTCATATCCAGGTAGCCAAAAATGTAAAGCCAGCTCTTGGCAGCAGTAGAGACTGTTGACTTACATTTCCTCCATTGAAGCATTTTCCCTGATCATCTGCCCCTTGAAAGGAGCAGGAATGGGATGCTGTCCCCTGCTTCTGTCTCAAGTTACTGTCCATGCAGGCTCCTGAAGAAGGTGATCACTAAGGTGACCTGGGCAAGGTTATTTCTTTGGTGGAATCGAGATCCAAAGGGTCCTGCGTGTGGTTCATCCCTTGCAGGAAGAGCTGTTTGAACAGATTTAATGCTGTTCTGAAGGTGACATGTCTGCTGGACCATCCACGGGCTTGGCAGTTTGTCTCAGGATCCCAGCTCTCAGCAGGAGCTTTACAAAGCCCCACCTCCACAATGTCCCATGTCCCAGGCTCTACTGCTTCCCAAAACGCTTATGGTCCCCCATGGAGAGGTAAGGGTGCACTTGAAGCTTGGCAAAGGGTGTCCTTTGGCATGTATAAGCGATGACAGCTGTCAGCAGCAAGGATGTAGGTACCAAGGAGCTGGCCTGTGCCTGCCCTTCATCTTGAGGTCGCCCCGTCTCTGCAGGCTGCAATGACATTTGCCATGGCACACTGTGACAGAAGTGGGACTGCCTTCACAAGCCCAAAGTGGAAGCCGCTGTCATCTTGCGACACAGGAGGGTCATTGCACTGCGTTAGAGCAACAGCTCTGCGGGGTCAGAGCAGGTTAGCAAACGGGTGGTGAAGCCGTTAGTGGTTGTGGCCTGGATGAGGCTGTTGGAGGTTCCCAATGATGACCTCAGGGCTGAACATGAAACCCCTCAACCCTCATGAGCAAAAAAAGGAGTGGGGAGGAGGAGGAGGATGGGACCCTCTTCTTCTGAGGTCCTGGAAATAATTTCCTTTCCTGGGTGTTTTAATGATTTTTTTTTTTTAATTTCTGATGGAAACTACAACAGGAAATGTCATGTTCCAGAAACTGGAAGGGAGTTTGTGCTGGGGCAGGGGTAGGGAGGCTCTGGGCTCCTGGGAAGCCAAGGTAATGCCTGCCAGGCCTTAATGCAAAGACCACAAGGGATAAGGAAAAAGGACCATAGATGCACTTCTCATCTCTGTGGATAAAGGAGGCTGTGACCAGAGCTGAGGCATCAGACTGATCTGTGTGGAAAACGTCCCTCAGGAAAAGAACTCCAAAGCCCTTGGGAAGGGCCACCCCACAACCTCCAGCAGCATCTCACCCCTCCTCATCATGCCCTGCCACCCTACCTCACCTCCAGCTCCCCAACTGCTCCTCAGGGTCCGACCATCAGCGTTAGAGACCATTTTCCTCCACCCATCTCCCTTTGCCTTTCCTTGGCACCGTTTTCATTACACATGCCCACACTCGCAGGCCATGTTGCTGCCTCCTGACTGTGGTGATCCCCATGAGCCCGCAGGCGTAGGCGGCAGCACCACATGGTGATGCCCCGCCACAGATAGGAGCCCTGTGCAGGGCCCTGTGCTGGCAGCGGGGCTGCGCTGTTTGTCCCTGGAGGGGTGGGCCACATGCAACCCCCTGGACTGGTGTAAGGGAGAGCTTTAGGGGATGAAGGGGGCTCTGCGAGACATGTTCTTGGCACAATCAGCTTGGGCAAACTGGTGACCATCTCTTTTCTCCCTCCCCAGTTTGAACAGTCATCGCTGCAGGCAGTTCACCAGCAGAGACGGGAGCTGTTGAGCAACGTCTGCAACCGTTACACCCGCAAGCGGCGTCTCCTGCAGCCAGATGACTTGCGGCACTTGGTGGTAGATGACACACATGGGCTGCTCTACTGCTACGTGCCCAAAGTGGCCTGCACTAACTGGAAGCGGGTGATGATGGTCCTGACAGGGCAAGGCAAGTACCGGGACCCACTGGACATCCCCGCCAATGAGGCCCACATCTCGTCCAACCTGCGCACCCTCTCCGAGTACAGCATCCCTGAGATCAACCACCGCCTGCGCAGCTACCTCAAGTTCATCTTCGTGCGGGAGCCCTTTGAGCGCCTGGTCTCGGCCTACCGCAACAAGTTCACCCGCAGCTACAACACAGCCTTCCACAAGCGCTACGGGACCAAGATCATCCGGCGGCACCGGCAGGAGCCCAGCGACAAGGCCCTGGAGCGTGGGGATGACGTGCGCTTCGAGGAGTTTGTCTACTACTTGCTGGATCCACGGACGCAGCGGGAGGAGCCCTTCAATGAGCACTGGGAACGGGTGCACTCACTGTGCCATCCCTGCATCGTCCACTACGACGTGGTGGGCAAGTATGAGACCTTGGCTGAAGACGCCAACTACATCCTGCAGCTGGTTGGGGCTGACACAAGCATCAAGTTCCCATCTTCATCCAAGACCACCAGGACAACAGATGACATGACAGCCCAGTTCTTCCAGGACATTAGCCCCTTCTACCAAAGGAGACTCTTTAATTTATACAAAATGGACTACTTGCTCTTCAATTACTCCATCCCCTCATACCTTCGCATCCGATGAGGCAGGTGCTGGGGGGAGAGGCAAAGGAGAGCTGGGTAACTCTCATCTTGTCACAGTTCCTCTCCTCCCACCCTGTGCTCATCTCATCTCCTGGCTGATTCCACGCCTGTGCCATCCCCATTTTGGTTTGCTCCACATCCTGATGCCTGGAGGTCTGGAGGGAGGACACCTCTCAAAACATTGGGGCTGGAGGTTCTCCTTCCCTCTTCCTCCCACCCTTCAGTATCTACAGAAGATGGTGGTGGGACCAGACACTGCTGGGCAGGAGGGCCTGCTTTGGCTGGGGACTTTATTTTAACTAAGAGACTTCTCTGTAGATCTAAGTCTTGGGAAGGCCCCTTTTTTGGGCAGGATCCCTTTAGGTCTTTCTCTTTACTGAGCTGTTTGGGGTGGATGTGGCATCTCGGTAGGCAGGGTGGAGTGTGTCAGAGACTCGCATAGAACCAGAAATAAAGCAATAATTTAATGTAAGCTTTTCCTTTTGTTTAAAATTGCTCCCACCTTTTCTTTTCACCTTGTTCTCCTCCCTCCTCCCCAGCTCCCTGACAAGCCCAAAGGGCTTTTTTGTTGCTCTCCTTCCACATGCTCTGGGTAGGGATGCAAACTCCTCCAACCAGGAGCAGGTTTGCGGCAGGCATGGGCTGGCAGACACAGGGCTTCCACCTCAACTGCAGCAGCCAAGCAGGCAGTGCACGTGCCTGTGCATGTCTCTGGATTTCTGGTCAAATCCCATAAATCCAGGACCCACACCTCCAGCATTCCAGGAGCAGGTGAGAACTGTTTTGCAAAGCCACGTGTATAGCAGGGGGTGCAGGTGCCTGCTTGGATGAAGTTGCATCCTCTGCAGTGCCCTGCCCACGGTGCTCTGCCCACAGCCCCTCAGGGCTGGCAGGACTCAACCAGCAGCACGGCTCCTTGTCCCCAGCCACCATCTGCTCTCCCATGTGCAGACTCCGCGTGGGGTGGCCGCATTGCACCAGGGGGGACAGAGGAAGGTGCTGGGGCTTGTGAAACACTTTGGGGAGCACTGAGCTGGGATGTGCGAGGCCACGTCGGTAAAGGATGATGTGATGCTGGAGTGGGAAGGCCAGAGAAGAAGAGTCTGTCTGTGTGCATGTGTGTCTGCGTGTCCATGAGAGAAAACTAAGGATAGAAATGGGGAGAGAGACACCTAGGGGAAAACTCCCCTTTGGCTGGCTGGCTTCAGACGATTCATTCCTCAGAGAAAGAAATGGGGAGGAGGGGTTGAAACACAAAAGAAAACGACAAGCCCAGTCCGAGGGTTTTAAATTAAAACCAGCCGAAGGAGCTGTATTCCTTCAAACCCATATTTCAGCCTTTCCTCTTGTCTGCGCCGCGTTGGGTCGGTGGCTGCCTTTGTCAACAAACACACCAGTAATAGGATTTGCTGTGGAGTGTATCTGCTGGCTGGGCTGCGAGCGCTTGACTTATTAGTGCAATACAATGGGAGGTTTTATCAACCCCCAGAGCTCTCAGGCTCTTTTTTAAAAAGACTGTTTTCATCTAACAACTTTCGTCTGTTATCTTGACCTTTTTCCTCTGATCGGCACCTATATGCTGACACTCCCTCCTTGGTTGTTTCCTTCAGAGATTAGCTTTAAAGCAATGGGGAAAAAAGAAAAGTAAATGAAATTGCTGTTGATCCTGGCAGTCTGACTGGTTGTCCCAATCTGGACTGAAGATCTTGCAGAAATGGCCTTTCTCATGCTATCTTTGTATCTCCCTGACAAACTGAAACTCAAAGCACAAAAAAAACCCCACATTTGATGTGATGCAACAAATTTCATCCTCAGCTTGGAGTGCATTCCTCCTGCTTTCTCAGGAGTCTCACGTTCCCTGCTTAGCACTGCCTCTGCTTGGAAAAATCATTGTTCAAGTCACCACAAGCTCTCTTCATCACTTTTGGTTATGAATCATAATCTGGGGTCAGATTCAGAGTCACAAAGGGATGGATTTTGGGATGGATTTTTTTTTTTCCCCCCTGAATGTTTTTCCCTGCAGGTGGCTCTTAAAAGCTGATGGCACAGCGAGCGGCGAGGACAGAGTGTCTCCCTGTGGTGCTGTCTGGGGTGTTTAAGCACTATCTGGCTGGTTGGGAGCCCCTTTGGGCTCTCTTTGGAGTGAAAGCAATGGCACGCTCTCAGCTTTGTCTTTTAGCCAGCTGGTTTCTAAACTTCCCTGCAATGGTGGGGATTTGAGATGGTCCTAGGTGTCATGGCCATTTCCAGCAGCCAGTCAGTCCCCCAGCATCCCCATCACACCTGACCCCATGCCCCAAACAGCAGCAAAGCCACATGCGTGTGGGGCAAACGCAGCCCACCAGCATCAGCCTTCGTCGACTAAGGGCAATAAATACTCTGCTGAGATCTGCCCTGTAGCAGGGCGTCTGTTGGGTCATGCAGGACCTTTGTTAATACCCAGCCTTGGGTTTTTTTCTGGAAAAAAACCCACCAAAACCCATCCAGCAGCCACAATCCAACTCCTTTAGGTCATACCTTTGGCTTCCCCCCTGCCTAAACACTCTGCCCAAAGCGAAACATGCCCATGCAAACAGAAAACAGCCACTTCTGATGTCTGAAGCAATAGCCTTCAGCCCGGGCTGAGGCTTCCCCGGCGCCAAAGCCCAGCCCCGGCGCCCCCTTCCTCCCGGACCCCCCTTCCCCGCGCCCCCACAGCTCGCACCGAAAAACGCTCGAGGACCAGAGCGACACGGAGTTAGGAGGACACCGTGTGACCGGTGATCCCAACTACAAGCATTCCAATTTCCTGTAGAACTTGGGATGCTGGGAACCGTTTCTTTGAGGGGCCCCTGCTGGGGTTTGGGTTTTTTTAGCTATTTCACTGCATCTCTGTGTCTTGCCAGAGCAGAAAATACCGAGGTAATCTAGGCCACCTCTAAAGTGTATTTGGGGTTGGTTTTCTTCTCTGCTTGTGACTGGGAAGGTGGTAGCACCTGATGTGCAACAAGGACTTAAAAAGCCAGGAGATGCCTCCCAGGAGTCACTGTCAGGGACATCAGCCCCTCGGTGCTGCCTCAGCACCCCATAGCGAGTGGGGAGCATTTCCAGGAGGAAAATGGTAGGCTGGTGATGAAGGGCATGAATGTACCTCCAGGACCCCAAACAGGACCAAGTCGCAGCCCTGCTTCTTAGTGGCAAAGGGGCTTTGATGCAGCTGCCCTGCAAGGCCACATACCATGTATTGAGCTGTGTTTTGGCCAGGGTTTGATGACGAGTGGAGGTGAAGACTCCTCTGAAGCAGCTCTGTGACCAGCAAGGTGAAGACAGGACCAACCATCCTTCCAGGAATGCCCACAGCTGCTGTCACCTGGAGAAAGAGCAAAGAGCAGGGGTGTTTCCACCTATACACAGAGGTCTTTCAGTGCCCTTAAATACAAGCCTTATACCACCAAAAAAACCCAAACTGGGTATTTCTGCAGGGAGACAAACTTTCCCAGCAGGGCTGGTGCCGAAGGGTAAGTGTGGCCATTACCCCCTTGGCCCCACACTGTGCTCCTGCACCCTGGGTATGCTTGGAGCAGCTGGGCTGGCGGACAAGGAGGGGACATCCCACAGCAGAACTGAGGATGCTGGTGGCTGTCAAAGCAGCCTGGTGAGAGCACCAGGGATCCCCACTGCACTCTGTACCAACCCTGCCAAAGGAAGCTGAGGCACCCAAGTAAGTGCAGCTGCAGTTAGCTGCTACCCCATAACCAAACAGTTCATCTGCTGAGGGGCACAGGGGTGGACACTGTGCCTCACCGCCCAGGCAGCACCCTTCTCTGCACAGGCTGGAGTCCTCACTGGCACTTGGGCAGCCATGGCTCGGGGCAGGAGGACGAGGCTGGCTGAGGGAAAGCCACAGCCACTGGTGCTGCCAAGGTCACCCCAGTTCAACAAACAGTAGAACCCAAGTTAGACATGACACCTGCACACGGCTCAGCCCCAGGGAAGGAATAACCTTGCGAACTATTTAAACCCTCGCTAACTATTTAAAACCTCCCTCCCTCATCCCCCCCATCAAGTGCCTGTTAAAAATAAATAATAAAGACACAAACCATGGCTGTTGCCCTGTGAAGTAGCATTCAGACTTGGAGTTGCAGAGTGTCCGTGTCAAACAGTGAACATGGAGCGAGTACCCTGTGGGCGTGCTCTGCAAAGGGCTTGGGGGGCAAGCTCCCACCCTGCCAGGCCTGGCCTTGCTATAGGCAGTAACCCCCAGACCCCTTGGAGGCTACTCCACGGCGAAGAGCGTGTCCCATCCTGTTCTCAGGCAGAGCGCTGGCCCCATCCCTGGCTGCCCATGTGAAACTGTTGAGTTTCCCCATCCAGTAGAACAAGACTGAGCTGCAGCGATAGGGAGGTTTCCTTCCAGAGCTTGCTGTGCACCACAGATTGGGTTGTTTACCAGCTGGAGGATTAGAGACTTCCATTGAAGAGGAAAAAAAAAATATATGTTTTTCAAGTATGTTTCAGAAGCAGTGTCATGCTTGAAGGAGACTTTTTAGACTTGCTTGTGTTTGCTGGCGGCACTCCACTTGTCCCTGTTGCATCACACACAAGGTAGAGTTTCTGGAAAAATACTGTTTTGGAGGGAGGCAGTGAGTGTAACCTGAGGGGGGAATAAATGCTCTGACTGTCCCTGAGAACAACCCCTGCTCCCATCACTCTCTCTCTGGCCAGTGACAGCCCCTCTGTTGCTCACAGAGAGAAACCCCTCCTGCAATCAGGATGAGGGAGCCCTGACTGACCTTCCTCCCTGATGCGTCCAGGGTCTCCCTGAGGTCCCAGCAGCCAGCCCAGCACCCCAAGACACCAGCGTGGCAGTGATGCAGGGTAGGCCCCATCCCCTCCCAGCCACTCATGCCCTTCCTTGCACCCCATGAGCCCCCACAGCACTGACACCAACCTCCGACTCGGTTTATTCTGAGACAACCAGTGGCTGATCTCAGGACTGAGCCTAAACCCTGCTGCTCACACAGTGCAAAAGAAAAATAAGGGAGATTAAAAACATAAATTGTCCTTTTTTTCACTGCCTTCTCCCACAGCCTGATGGCCCCACAGGGCTGCAGCAGGGTGGCTACAACCCACTGAAAAGCTGATCACAGTAATGACACAGACGCAGCCCCTGAGAAGCCAGGCCCACCACAGGCAGACACTCTCCTGCTGGGTTAAAGAGATGAATCACCAGTGAGGGTGTCCCTGTCCATGGTGGGGGGTTGGAACTTTATGATCTTTAAGGTTCCTTCCAACCCAAACCATTCCATGATATCCACACCATGCAGGTTTGCTCTGAAGCCATGTGAATTTTGTGAGGGGAGGAAATCAAACCCCTCCCCAAATCTCCTCCCCAAAGAAATTACTCCAGTACAACACCCCAGGGAGTGTAGAACTACATGGGGCCTGCTGGGGTGTACTGAAAGCTCTTAAAACTGAGGAGCCTACAGGCATTTCAACACCAGCTCTCTGCTTTTAAGGGGGGGACGATGCCTGGCAAGCTCAGCTGTGCAAGGTGCCAGGGGCAGGGAGCAGCGCTGCCCACCCGGTGCAGACCCATCACTGGAAGGGCTGGGGGTGCTTTTTTGGAGGAGCAGGTTCAGATGGAGTTGCTGGAGCGCTGATCCAAGCCATGCTCCAGGGTTACATACAACCTTTGTTAGCAAAGGCCCTTCCTCATTTGCACAAGGAAAGGAGGAGGGAAGAGTAAACAGACTGAACAGCCAAACAACTAGCCTTTTGCTGCCCTTTAAAAAGGGGGAAAAAAGTCCCTTTTTATTGAAACCATTTCCTTTGGTTATATCATTTCTCCTGAGGCTGGAAGCAATTTTCAGTCTGGAGTGCGTTCCCTGTGCTAAGTGCACAGGCCTGAGGGTGATGCCTGGCTGCTCACAATGGGGTGCCTGGAGTACAGCATGCCTCGCTGCGCCCTGTGTGATGTCCCCACCTCAACTCACAGCCCCAGCACCGCCTGCAAGGAGGGAACCCCCAAACCCAGAGCCAGCAAGGTGCAGCACAGGTCACCCACAAGTAGGACACAGATGGCATCCATTATGTGTTCCCATCCATGTCCTCTGTCAACAGCGACAACCAGCACAAGCGGAGCTCTGCCCAGAAATCCTCTGATGAAGGGATGCACCAGTGCCAGGGCTTTGCTGCGATCACGTGGGAAGATGAGCAACTGCCTGTTGGACACAGGGAAGGGTGATTAGGGTCCCTTGTAGTCTGCACCAAACACAGGCTTCAGTCTGGGGCTTTTGGGGAATCAGAAGGAGGGGAAAATATGTACTATTAAAAGGAAGAGTTTCACATGTCTGGGACTCTGCAGAGGGCTGAGGTATCCTCAGAAGCTTGGTCTTAGGACCAGCCTCTCCATAGGACCGAGCTTACCTGATTTTCGCCAGCAACAAAAGCATCAAGATCCAGAGAAGATCTCTCCCAGGCAGCAGGGACAGCAAGGAGAAAATACTGTACTGACACAGGAAGAATTATTTTCCAGGACTGCTCAAGCCAGCACCAAAGCAGAGTTAATAAAGCTTCACAAAATCAAATGCTAAGCTCAAGTTATTAAAATATACATGTATTCGGCCCCCTCAGAAAGGGACCAGCAATCAGGCACTCGCTTTGCTTTCCCCGCAGCCCCCTCAGCTGCTGCTGCTGCAATTATCACATGCGGGTGCTCGGGGCCCACAGCGGCTCAGCCGAGCAAAGCTGACAGCACACGGGCTGCGGCGAGAGATAAAGCAGCGAGGCCCGAGATGGGGGGAGCGTGTGCCTCAAAATGCTGGACTCTTCCCCCCACCCCTCCATGAAGCTGGCTCCAGCTCAGCCAGCGTGGGGTAATTTATCCTTGAAAAGAAAAAAAGGAAGAGAATTTTTGGAGACAGGGGAGGTGACAGCTTGAGGTTTTTTTCAGGGAGTGCTTTTCCCCGTGCCTGGCAGCCCAGAGCTGAATGGATTTTGCTGTCAGGGACCTTCAGCCATGTGTTGATCCCATGCAGGGACCTCAAGTCTGCAGCAGCTTTGGAAGACTGAACCAGCAGCGGGAGCAAAGAAACACCCAAGGCACCTCACGCAGCTCAAATTTAAGTGCTTAAGGGCTGGCAGATCCTTCCACGAGGCATCTTTCTGCTAGCAGGCTGAGGGGCCTGACCTCCCCCTTTCCCTCCTCCAACATATAAAAAGGCAGATTATTATTAAAGTTAGGGTTTGGTGGCATTTCTCAAAGATTTGATCCAGGTCCTCAATTTCTGACTCCTGGGCATCATACTATCTGTAGAACCCTGCTGCTTCTTCGATTTCAGTGAGGACTGCTTGTTCTCAGCCCCACAAACTTCCCTGATGTGCTCCTAGCAGCAAGATAGCCACCTCGGAGTGAGGGCCTAAGGAGTCATTTGCCAGCTCCTTACCCAGCCCAACACAGTCCTTACAGACACACACAGATTCTAGACTCATCACAGAGCAATTGTCAATGAGAGGATGGCAACAGTGGACTGGGAATGGGCTTTAGTTCCAACCTGAAACATGTGGGCTGCAAAAGGCTGCTCGGGGTGAGGAAACACTGATTTTCCCAAAGCCCTATTAAAATGACATTGTCCAACCCTGAGTGGGTGTGAAAACAGTGAGCCAGACGTTCTGCCTGACTTTTGAACTACAAAAAGGCAGAGCCATGGCAAGAAAAACAACCCCCAAATCCACAGCATCGCTTTTTTTTAACCACTTTATTTGTGTGTTTCTATAAACATTTTAACTACTGGACATTTCATAAACCATAAAAACAAACCTTCCTACCCCCAAAACTCAATCATTCCAGGTTTGTTGGTCAGGTAACAGCGACCCTGCCAGGGCAGGTAGGTGGTATCCCTAGATAACCTCCCACTGGGAACTCACTGCATCAGATCCTGAGTGTCTGAACGACAGAGAGGAGACAAATTTAAAGACCTGGTTGTTGTTCTCCTCCAGGTATATGGCAGGAGAGAGAAGGGGGGCAAATAAAGAATTCCCCTTGATGGGAAGTCAGACAGAGAGGTTGCAACATCCACTTGCAGGATCGGACGCAGTGGCCTCGGCAGGTTTTGGAACGGTTCCACGGGCTGTATCAGTGCCAGGGACTGAAACCAACCAAAATGCTCATTCTTTGCAAATGGCCCAAATGCTCTGCAGTGCCTCATTTGCTGAGCGCAGGTGTGAGCAGCAGGTGCTGTTCAGAACCAGTTTGCTCACTTGCCAGGACACAAGTCTGTGGGTGCTGATTCCTCGGGATGGGTAAGCCCAGCTGTAAGGCACGATGGGGAGGAGAGATGGGGTCTCGAGGGTGCAAGGGAAGGTCCAAATCCAGCCGGGTGACCCAGCGCTCATTGCCAAGTACCCTGTTATCCCAGAAGAAAGCACCGTGTGTCACAAGAGTGATGTGGAGCAGCGCTGGTCTCTTAGTTCCCCAGGTTCATATCTGTGCCATGGACGAGCCAAACCAGGCGGAAACAGACAGCCAGGAATCCAGTGCCCAGGAGATCCCCCAGGGCAGTGAGGTAGGGGATGGAGAAGTTATCTGGGTCCAGCGCCTTCCTCCACATCAGGCGCACAATTAGGTCAGCCACGTAGAGCAGGATTCCCACCTGAGGAGAGGCAAGATGGGCCCTGCTGTGAGGCAGCAACAAGATAATGCACAAGCCCCCTTCAGCTCACAGCCAAAATGCTGTGGCCATGGCTACGGTACCAGAGCTAGTGTGGAGTGCTGAGAGGTAACCCCTTCCCCACAGAACCCCGGTTTGCATTGGGATGGCTGCCGCTTGCTCACGCCCTTGGGGCACCACATTGCCTGGCATTGCCCATGGTGCCACAGCCCCTGCTGCCAGCTGCAAGTGTGGGGACCACACTGCAACCACTCACCAGCATCCCACGGCCCAAAACAGGAGTCTGGCCAAACCAAAAGCATCTCTCAAAGGTATGGTTCCCTCTTCCTGTGCCATGAATGGGAGCACTCCCATTCACACCAGCAGAAACAAGGCTGCTGCAAATATGCAGGCAGCCCCAAAGGATACATGTATAGCCAGATTTTTTTTTTTCTCTTCCTGCTTCTTCTTTCCATTAGAAATTCAGGTTGTATCTACTTTGTTTTTCCTAAAAGCCTCATTGGACAACTGGAGGTTGAGGCAGTTTTTACATCAAAGTTATCCCAAGCAGCAGTGACATGTTAAAAAAAGGAAAACATGTCCCTTTTAAAATCTTTGTTATGATTTCCTTTAGTTCCTATTTCATTCCCAATTCTGATAAACAGATGGAGTAAAAAAATACTTCGGTTAAAGATTAAAGACTGTCTAGTTAATTGAATTAAGAAGGGAGAGAGGGTTTGCCTTCCACATCTGTGGTCCCTCCATGGGAGACCACAGCACCACAGGAACCAAAGACAGAGGCAGCATTTCTAAAGGTGAAAACAGCAAGCTGGGTGAGGGGAGAGGGAGGAGAAGAGATGAGGAAAGCAAATTAAATGCCAGAATGACAGAAACTAAAGCTGGATGGAAACTCAAGAGTTTTATATAGACCATTCCTCTGCCTTAAACACAGGATCAAATATACTCATATCTTTCCTGACGGTCATTTGTTTAACCTTTGAGAGTAAAAAAGCCCTCAAAGATGGAGATGCCATACTCTAAGCAATCAGTCCTGTGGCTTTTTTAGTTTTCCCCTGTTCTTTTTTCCATTTGAAACCCATGATTTCATGTTTCACCCCTAGTGACCACAGAGAAAATCTATTCTGTCCCTCCCCACAGAACCTTGGTAGTTTAAGGGCTGTTAACCAGATTTTTCTCAAGCCTCTCTTCTTTGGACTAACTAACTCCAGGCCATTCAATCATTCCTCTGAGGTCGTGTTTTCAGGGCCTCTGATCTTTCTCTTTGGGCTTCCTCCAGCTGACCTAAACTTCCCCCCTCTCTTTCTTTCTGTCTTTCTTTACAAAGTGTAATGAAGGGGAAGAAAGAGCCAGGCTGAGTGTATTCTCCTCCGTTGGCCTCCGTGGGAATCTTTCAGGGTCAGTGGCGTTGCTGGGATTCTGCTCTTTACGCTGTCATTTACTCTGCGTATTTTCCTGCTTGGCTCTGGTTGAGGAGTTACCTCCATGCATAAAGAGAAGAATAAATATTTTCCTTTACAGCTATAGCTGCACTGCTGGGCTTAAGGTTGTGCAAAGGTCAAGAAAAACTGATTGTTTACACATGCAAGGAGTTCACCCACAGACACGAGGCTGCTTGTAAGGCAAAGCTACCTCAGCCTGCAAATTAATGAATCACTGATTTAAAAGGGCAAGTGAAGTCAGAGCCTCTGTGAGCGTAAACAACAGCCACATGCATTTCTGAGTGAGATGACAGAGTTTACGGGGCAAGAAAAACAGCAATGAACTGCCCATTTTCTACCCTGAATTTTTACTTTTGAAGATGAACTCAGGCCTGGGTTTTCCCTTTGCTTTTGACCCTTACGGCCCTGCCCAGAGGGATCCCTAGGTCTTCACCATGACGTGTGAAACTGGTTTCCAGAATGAGTGGGGAAACCTGCTGGCTGGGGTTCACAGCCTCTCAGTTGTCCCTCACTGGGTTAACCCATAGCAATCTAGAAACACTTGGGGCTTATAGGCCACGGGAGTGACCATGGTAAAACATGGTAAAACAAGGTACCAGCTACAGCAGGAGGCATCTCCTTGCTTAGTGTGTCTGCACATGTATACAGCTCAGCGGATGATGGCAACTGGTTCCTCACCTCATGTCTGACTCCATGCTCACCCTTAAGGGTAGTTGTGCTCATGTGGGAAACCAGACCCTGGCAATTTGGGTGAAGTATTACTGGATCCCCAGAATGACACTTGGTGGGAAACACACCTGAAATGATTGGAAATGTGGGCCACTGCTGGAGGTTTTACCCTGGCTCCTGTCAGGCCTGAAGACTATCTCGTTTTCACAGGACCTGAGAGGTTCCTTAGGGATGAGAGGTTGGGGTTTACCTGCAGCAAAGCAGCAGTCAGATAGAACATCACAAAGGTGAAGGACAGAGACGTGTGGCCTCCCTGCAGCAGATGGATGGTGTAGAGGAACACAAGGTGTCCTGGGATAACCAGGAGGAATAGGACTCGTGCTGACTTGGAGTTCACCTCTGCAAAGGACAGAGACAGAAACAGCAATGACAGCGGCTGCAGACTGGGGAGGACAGGACGCAGATGCATAATTTAATGCTGGTACATAGACTTGGGGCTGTCTCCTCCCACCAGCCACACTGCTAATGTCTTTTCTAGATCACGCAGCAATCTGGAGCATCTGCAGTATCAGCCCGGCAGCTTTGCCTGGCACTGAAAAGACGTGCCAAAGACGTGCTCCATGCTGATCTACGCAGTTTCTTCTGAACATTCCTCTTAGCTGCTCTCTACCTCCCACTACTTCTGCTCTGCCTTGCTGCAACCCACCTTCCCAGCTTTTAGTCTGCTGTAGCAGTAACTCCCTACCTAGCAGGGAAAGTCAAGAGGAACCTGCAAACTGAAAAAGACAACAGACCCAGATCCAGTTTTGCTGATGCTTAGGTTAATCCATTGCTGAAGATGGAGCAACTGCTGATTTTTCAGCGAGGTTATGCTCTGTTCACCCCTCTGTGCACAGCTGATGGCTCTAGGCTGACCATGATTAAGATAACTTTCTATTAGATCAAAGCTGAGATTCTTTTTCCATTGTTTTCTTTAGCACTCCCCAAAGGACAGTTTCTTTACATGCCAGTAAGCACATATAGCACACGAGTTTTTTTCAAGCTACCCACTGCAAAGGTGCTTCCTCTCTGATCTGAATATCTTCCCTATAAGGGGAAATAGGAGTTCTGCCTTTGAAACCCACCTAGTCCTTTGCCAACCAGGCTTGATAAAAGAGCTATCTGTGATGACAGGTCTTGAGACATAGACACCTAGGGTTCAAGGTCTACCTGATGAGAAGAATGTGGTACATGGGTTGGGCCAATTCTGCCTCATCTTGTATGGCAAAACTCCAGGCATGCTCCAGAAGTGCAGGAATGTGGAAATACGGCTGGCTTGGATGGCAACCAGATTCCCTCCAACACCTGGGAGGACAAAATACAATAAACCTGTAAACCACCTTCACTGCAGCAGGAAAACATTGGTCTAAAACCTAGCCCAAGGTGAGCCAGTCTGCATTCACTGACAAGCTCACTGAGAGCAGCAGTGAAAGACAAAACCTGATCCCACACATCAAGGTGATGCAGTGATATTCACTTGTCAGAAACAGCTCTTAAAAACCAGGAAGACTCCAATGATCGCCTCCTTCTGACTGCTTTATTGGAAACATCTTCCTTTGCTTTCCAGCACCAGCTGTAAATGCCATGTGGCTTCTGAAGATGATGTAATTGCACCTGTTTTAACACAGTCTGAGAGCAACAGAAGCAACACCTGGGAAAAGCAGTGCAGGCAATGGAAGATGCTGCTCACAGCCACTTCTTGGATTTACTCACCCAGAGAGCCATCATTGTTTAAAAGACAACAAACATCACAGAGAGTGATTATATGTCTGTCTGAAGGCATCTAACGCACTTGTTAAATGAGAAGGAATCATATGAGAATGAATCAGAGCCCAAATATGTTAGGTAATTAAAAGGCAATTAATTCCTTCCAGACTGATTAATTCCAGCAAACATGAAAAAGCAGCTACCCTCTCCAGCAGAAAATAGAGGGATGATGATCTATGGAGCAAGCCTCCACCACTCTGAGTATCTGCAGGGTAGAAATGCCACAGAAAAGGTAACAGTGAGCTAGATCCCACGGGCTTCTCATGCTTTCCCTTTCTTGAAAAGGAAAATGCTCCATCATTCAATGTGAGATTTGCCAGAGTGGAATCAAAGTGTAGATACTAAGACCAGCTCAACATAGCTGGGAGCTTTCTGAATCATGCACTGCTGCACTTTGCAGGACTCCACTGCACGTGCAGGGCAAGAGCTACATGTGCAAAGACACAGAGTGCTGCGTAACTCTGCTACCAGCTCTGCCAAGCAGGTTGTCCTCCCCCACAGAGAGACGTCTGGGTCAGGCATTGTCCAACTAAATTGCTGCTGACGTACTTTCCCAATCAAGCTCTTTGGCTAACTGTGCTGGAAAGAGCTTGTCAGCAAGGTGGCTGTCTTCATGCAGCTCCAGTAAGGCGACAGCTCGGTGATACCCTCTGATTCTGCAAGAGGCCACCATGCTTTGAGAGGTGGCACGAGCCTGCCCTAGGAATATGGGTTTCTCCTGGAATGGGCCTGGCCTACAAGGACATTATAACAGCAGAAAAATAACCCAGTGGATCCTCAGTGATGCCAAGATCCCCAGTGTTTTCTACTGGGTATGTGTGTGTATAAAAGTACTGAGAGGCTTCAACCAAATGTACATAGACACACAAAAGTTGTTGAGATATATATATTAAAAAACCCTGTATATAGATTATAAATATCAAATATATATCTATACACACATATATAATTAATCTTTATCAGCAATCTGTATAGGGGATGATTGCACAGCTCAAATTGCTGAGTGGAGAGAGACAGGGAAAATGGATTTATTGTGACATCCTTAGTAGGTTTGATGTTATGAAATTAAAGGTGCCAATGTAGCTCTCAAACACAGCTCTCAGATGCCATTAACTTTTCCTGCAGCTCTACTGGTATTTTTCCACCCTGCCTACCATTTTGCTCCAAAGATGCTTCAAGATATGATTAAACAGGGATGTACTGGGGACCAGTAGATTTGATGCCACTCATGATGGGAGCAGGGACTTCAACACAGACCTCTATGTAGGGGCAACAGTGGATACCACAACCCTTGGGGAGAAGAGGGAGGTATAAATAAAAGCATGCACATAACCCTCCTTGCCCAACCTACCATTAATCACAGGAGTGAAAACTGCCATGCCTTCAAAGTTTGGGTTGGTTACTGTTTTGTCCAAGATGAGCCCACCAATGCTGTTAAAAAAGGACAGGCAATGAGGGTGGATCAATCTCTCTTCCCAGGGCAATTCCTACACTGTGAAAATAGCACACTGAGATGAGTTACTACTGTTCCCCGCTGCTAGAGGGAAATATTCCCCATTTATTCCTTTTGCTGCTCAGTTTTCACCAATAGGTAATCTTATAGTTCTTGTTAATAGCATAATGACATCAGGAAAACCTCCTCACCCACCCTTGAGCAAGACTGATAGTAGTTATTCTCCCCACAAATTTTGCTGCACTTCTATACTGCTCTTAGTAGGTCCTTTGAATTCTGACCAAACTCTCAGCTGGCTCTGAAAGATGTGGCACAGGTGGAATGAACTACATGGCTCTACAGTCACCAGTCTTCTGTCTTTACAGCTGGTTAAAAATGAGGTTGAAGTCTGACTTTGTGATGGTCATCATCTCCCTTTTCGGTATCCTGGATTGCAACCACACTGTGCATGGATGTGCAAGTAAGATTTAAAACAATCACCTGCTATTACCAGTTTTTTGGGGGCTCCTTATCTGCTTATCTCAGCAGCCTGTTGGAAGGCCACCTATGGCTGAGAAGCAGTGGAAGAATACCCTTCAGCTGTCCCTTCCAGTTTCACTGCTGATGGCTTTCTAAATGAGCATGGGGTCTGTCTGCAACATCCATACACATGTGGGCTTGAGAGGTGTTCCTCAGTTTACCTGCTGATGCTCATTGCAACGATGACCGGCTGCCATCCAGATTTCAGGACTTCAGCAAGGGAAGGACTTTGCTTGGCGATAGCAACCCAGAGGGGGATCATGACAATGAAGACAGCACAGATCAGGGGAGAAAGGTATTTCATATCTGGAAAGGAAAAGAAATGTTGAATTAAATGTCCCTGGATTCAGAAGCTGCCAAAGTCCTATTGCACAGTGCCTGGAAGAAAGGCAGCAGGGCTCTTGCTCCGACTGAGTTAACATTAGCAGAAAAATCACATGAACCAAGATATTTCCCACACAGTCACCTCACTCCTCCACAGAAATCCATAATTAACCCCTGAAATTCACTGCTAGAGGATGTTATTTGAAAATCAGCAGGATTCAAAGCAAGTTATATTTGAAGATGAGCAAGTCTCCAATTCCATCTCCAACTAAGCAAGGCAAGAAGTTACGAGATTCCTGGCTTCAGGGGGACAAATCAAACAGCGGGGCAAGGGGGACACTCCTGTGTGCAAGCTGTATCACACTTACAACAGACACCTCACGCCTTCACCTAAAACAAGAGGTAATAGGTACTCTTGGTGACAAGCTAGCAGAATTGCCGAGCAGCTGGTCTGCTCTATAGGAACAAATGCTCTCTTGCATGTATCAGCCAATTAAGATCCAGAGTTTCTTTTCGTGCAAGCTTACATGTGTTTCCATTAGGTGCTTTCTCCATTTGGTAGGGGTATAACCTTGAAGTGACCTTTAGAAGCAAAGGAATTAAAAAATAAGTCGATGTGCAGAACTAAAAGAAAATAAACATGACTCAGAAGCATGAGAAACACCTTCAAGCAATGGGGATGGTGCCAACCCTTTTGATATAAAAATGCTTCTTCAACAAAGCTCTCCATCTGGTCTCTGTGTTGGGGCCAAAGCCAGCGGGTTGTAATGCAGATTTTGCAGGTAATCTGGGAGATGAAGCAGGCACAAAGTGAGCATTTTTCAAAATGACGTTGCCAGGGCCTCAGGCTACCTGGATGAGAGAGCACTGATGTCGTGCTATCTTCCATGAATCAAGGGCTCTTACACAAAGAGGTGCACTCTTTATGTGTGGCTTTAGTCGACACCAAAACGCAGCCACTTCTGGGGTGTAAATAACTGCTGTTCTCTCAGTCCACTTTACCACCTGGAGCTGTTTAGGACAGATGGGTTGTATGACAGACTTTGCTGCTGTACTGGATCTCCGTGTTGTTTCAGGCAATTAATTCTTCCTTAAATAATGCAGACACAGAGCAGTGGAGCCTATCAAACCTTATCAAAGCCTGTAGAAAGACCCCTGGTAGGACAAACAGACTTCAGTCTCCACATTTCAGTTCAGGCACGTTCCCTCACATACAGCCCATAAAAAACCTGCAGCCCTTTGGTATGGTTTGTATCCCCATTATGCAGGGCTGGGAAAGACAAGGGTTGAATTTTTTTAAAACTTGAAAATCTTCATTGGCAAAAGGGTATCCTGCAGAGGAGATGGTACTGCATCATATGGCCCAAGGTACTCCACATTTTACAGACTGGATGGTACTTTTGAGGTATACATTTTGGTAGGACCCAGAGGTTGCCATAGCACAACCTCACAACCTATGGCTACACACTGAGGAGGGAAATGGATTTATTCAACCATCATCAACAGTGTCTTCTTCCTACCTACTTCATGCTTCCATTACTAGATGTCTGTGTGCTGAATACTTTCCAACTCAAGAGGCTATTTAAACTACTCTGCAAACATCACAAATGCTCTCTGGTCACAACCATAGTCGTTATCGTGTTGTTCTGCCATGTGCTCCCTGGGAGATATTATCTGAGGCATAGTGATTGAAAGACAAACTAGCTTCACAGGGGCAGGTGTGATGGCGTCATGGAAAAAAATTGGTTTAAAAAGGCACCTCTGAAGCTCAAGGAGGACAGGACAGAAGCAAACTACAGGCCTCTCCCTGCAACGTGCGCTCCTTCACTCCCTCGCTTGCTGGCATATGGAACGAGTTATGCAAACTGAGAACAGCTGCCTCCCTGCTTCTGCTCACAGTCTGAAGCAACAGTTTGGGTTTCAAATGGTATTGAGTTTGCTGGATCTTTTAATTTTCCTGTTTCAATTCCAGGTTAGGCTCCCAGTAAATAGCCTAGGACTTTAAAAGCAACAGTCAGGCATACATCACCAAGTTACAACATGTTTTGAGCTTTTCAGCGTCAACAGGTGCCCAAGTCTTTGCCAACCAGCAGCACAGCTAACCCCAGAGCCACAACACCCACGCAGAGTCCTGTGAGAAGAAACCGGTGCAGCACTGCCTCCCTCCCTCCAATTTGACAGCATCTTATTCATCCATGACTCTCCACATAAGAAGATATAAGAATATTTGACAAATGCCAAAGCCCTGAAACAGCTTTGTGAGGAAGGATCTGCTGTTACCCCTGCACAGAAAGCAGTTTTGCTTGGCTAGTGACAGATGCGGGAACAGAGTCAGTGTCACATATGTCAACCTTCTGTTCCAAATCTATGCAACACACGTTGGTCATTTTCTTTGACAAATCCCAGTTGTGTTTCTTAGACTCTGCCTTCTAGTTTGGTACTAAAAGGGAGCCCAGAAAAAGCCTCTTTGGTCATTTTTCTACCCCAGTGGCATGCAAGCCTCCATGCTGAAACATCCCAGAAATGGGCAAACCCCTTGCAGTAATTTCACAAGGATTCATCCCTCCCCTGCTAAGCTGCAACACCTCCCCCCCCAAACACTCTACCTATGTATTTGAAGAGTGTACTGCTGATTCCTGCCAGCAGGGAAAGGGTTATCAAGTCTCCAAGGCTTGCTGCTATGGGTGTGGCAACATTGTCTGGATTGATCCCAACTTTCCTTGCTCCGATGATCACGCCAATCATCACCAGACCTAAAGAAGATACAAAGCAGGCATCAGAGAATGAATCTTGTTGCATTTCACCCCAGAGCTGCTGTTCTGGTTCCCAGAGGTATGGGGGTCTGGGAAAAGCAAGCAGCAGATTGCCCGTAGCAGTACCACGCAGCTGGAGGTTGGACATCCCCAGGAATTTGTCCTCTTGCTTTCACCAACCTGAAGGGCATGACTCTGCCCTTATGAACTGTACCAAAGGCCCAGAGGCACACGAGCAAATTCCAGGGATCAAAGGAGATACCAGCAGGCAGCCCAAATGTAGAAGCTCCCCTCCTGAGTAGCCTAATCTTTGCTGCCTTGAAGCAGGACCAGGCATGAAGCATGCTCATAGATAAGCACACAGCAGGCATGCGGCAGCCTTCTGGTGCCATCCCCTGCTCTGGATTTGACAGCACAAAGATATTTTCCATATTAGACCAAAAGTTCTCTGAGTTTGAACCCCCAAGGAGCAGCCAGCTTCCTTACAGTAGCCTGAATTAGCCTTTTGGCCTGGCCATCAGGCTGACTGCTCATGCTCCAGAGTCTCTGGGGCTGCTTTAGTTTGCAGCGGGTGGATGTTGATCCTGTGAGCAGCACCAGAATCAAGGAGATGTGAAGGCGAGGCACATCACCTCCCCAGTCCTCTGAGCTGCACCTGGAAAAATTCAGCCACTTTTCAGAATTGCTGGAGAAGAGGGAAGTTTTCCTTGCACAGGTAAGTTATAAATTACAATAAGCTGAAAACCCAGATACTGATTAATGTGTGGGAATCCCTCAGCCATCAGATCTCACACAGGCCTGTGGAAGAGCCACCTGAAATAAGCCCTACCTGACCGGCCTCTGCTACTCTGACACTAGCAAGGGCAGTCATAAGGCAAGGCACCTCACACCTCTCCAAAGCCCTTTGGTGGCTGACAAGATGCAGCAAAGGAAACCTGAGAAATGGTGGTTCCCCCCAGCTCACAACCTCTCTGTGCCTGTTCACACAGTCCTACCAAAACTGAGCATTCACAGGAGCATGGGCTCTCCCCTAAGGGATGCCACATGCACACCTTCCCTGAGACAACATCTCAAGTGCAGAATCACATCCTCACACAACACAGCATTCTGCATGAAAGCCCGCCCAGACACCCACACTCCTCTCCCAACAGCACAGTTCTTGTTGCTTCCCTCCTTGGTCATAAAACCAGCAGCTTCCCATCACACACACCCACGCACAGGCAGCCTGTGACCGTGTCCAGGGAAGAAACTAATGCTAGCTGAAAGCCAGTGATGGTACGGAGGCAGTCTCTGCATCACACCAAGCAGGGAGACTGAAGAGTCTAATGAAAGCTGGGCTGCTGTTTTTCTCACTTACAACTGCCTCATCCCGCGCTTTTCATCCAGGGCATCTACAATCACCCTTTGACTCCAGCTTCAGGATATGCACTTGCTCCAACTTGTCCCGTGTATTTAGAAAACTCGCAGTCTCCGGCTGTGCCAGCTCGCTCTATTCAGGGTGTCATGCTGCCCTCCGATGGCAGACCTGATCATCTTCAGGAGACACAGCAGCTCCTACACATCCCCACCATCGCGTTTCCCCTGCAAGTGGAAGAGCCAGGGTAGTGGACTGCCAGGCTCAAAGCTCACAGCGGGCACGCCAAGGGCTGGCCACGATCCTCCACAGGGTCCTGGGTGGTACGAGTCCTTCTCGAGTGCAGTCTGGAGCTGGCTGCTCTGCATACCCTGCTTCGTGTGTGGCATTAGCTCCCTCTCCCCTAGGAGAGGGCCAGTGTGGATGGCTAATGCGGCACCCAAGGCACACAGAAAGTGTGCACACCCACGCTCAGCAAGCGGCGTTTTTCACGTGCCAGGTGAAGTGAGACGTTGTGATTGGTGCTGTGGATGCTGAGAAGCCAGCAAACAGCAGAGCCTGGGAGAAGAGAAGCAAAGGCAGGATGCAGAGGGGTGAAAGCAGCAGACATAGGATTAATGCTCCCTGCCAGAACAAAGGGATGTCAGCTGGGCCTCCCTGGCAGAAGGGACAGTTTTTTGGCATCTGGGTGCTGCATGTTGGACCTGAGGAACCAGAGCGACTCACCAAGAGAAAGTGCAGCTATGAACGCTGTGGTCACACTGCTGGCACACAGCACGGCAGCCTGGCTCAGCTCCACAGAGCCCTTGGAGATGGCTCCCAGGATTACAGCAGCAACAGCAGCCAGAAGTCCCACCACAGTGGCCTGGACCTGAGGACAATAAGACAGCTGGTGAGCAATCATCTGCATCGGCTCCCAGGCAGCCCTGGCTCCATGCGACCACAGCATTTCCACACAGCCAGAGGGGCAAAGGCTTGCAGAGATACTGATTGCCTATGTATTTAAGCAGCATCCCTGTAAGTCTCTGCTAGATTAAAAAAAAAAAAAGAAAACCTGACAAAGTTTGGAGAAAAACTCTGGAGGCCTGCAAAGGACAGATAACATTTCACCAAAGGACACTGAGTTCAACACCAAAGGAATAGCCCTGATCAACGCAAAAATGGGCTCCCCATCAACACAGCACTCCTAACAAGCTGAAAGCTGTGGAAGAAGATAAGGGAAAGCACACAGACACATGTTGCAAGCCCTGTGGCCTTGCCACGTGCAACCTTTAGGCTGGCTGCTGGATGTTAGTAAGCAGAAAGAGCTACAAGAGGCACATTTCTCCCACCTCTCCCCTCCCGCCCAAGGCTGATTCCCAAATGCTGCCAGTAAATGACAGGCTTTATCTAGGGGCTGTTGTGAAACAGGGATTGTGCCACAGCTCCCCCTGCAAAAGGAGGGTTTTTTCATTGTTTCAGTTTGTGCACAAAGGCAGGGAATGGCTAGATATGTTTGCAGTAAACTACAAGCTCTGAGGCCACGCAGAGCTTTATAGGAGGTCAAGTCCTGGGCTCTGCTTGGCTCTGTTGAGAATACCTGCCCCAAATCAACAGCTCTGGATCCCACACTGCTGGGAACAGATGTTTGGCTGCAGCACGGCAAGAGAAAAGGGTCCTTTTCCTCTCCCAGCTGAAGTTACTCACCTGGATAAGGGCTAAATTGCAGGTGGCCATTTTCCATTGCTTCTGGGCATCATCCATCTGTCCTGTGTTAGCCTAGGAGCCAAGAGAGACACCCTGAAAACCTGTTCCTGTGGCACAGGTGGCTGCTGAAGGCAGTTTCCCCTGGTCCCTGTGGGAAAGGGGCTGCTAAAGCCAGAGAGAGGTGAGAGCAGGTTGGCATCTCCTGGCTTTCCCTGCACTTCCTTCTTGACAAATCTCCATTATGCTCCAGCCCTGTGCCACAGAGGCATCAGAGGCTCACATGAAGGTGCAGAGGCATTGCAGGGCACCCAGCTAAAGGTGGAGTGGGAACATCCACATCCCACACAGACTGAAAGCTGAACAATTTAAATTATTTTTCCTCTTTCATTCTTCCTAAACTGCTCCTCTGTTACAAACTCCAGTTTCTCCCAAGATGTGCAATACAAACAGCCCAAAGCAAACAAAACTGCTTAGGGAGGTAGAAGATACCAAATCCAGAGCAGCAGAAGCTACTGCAGGTCCCAAGAAGCCTCAGTCTGCTCCCCCCGTGGTCTGACTGCTGGGAAGCCCTGGGTGTCTCAAGGATCAGTACCCACAGAAAAGCAACCCAATAATGAAGTTGGCAGCTGTGGAGCCCTGGCTTTTTCTCCTTCATGTGTCACAGGGCCCCAAATATCACCAACTGTCCACCCAGGGATTAATTCACCTTCAAAGAGCAGATGAAAATTCCCTGTTCCAGTTACAAAACGAGGGCAAACACATTATTTTAACACTCACACACCAGTAGTTTCTGCTTAGCAGGAAAGGGCATGTCCCTCCAGCACACCGTGGTTATATAAAAGTAGAATGCCCTGATGTCTCCCATTAAATCCCCCCTCCCCACACACACATCACCACCACCACCCTTGTTAACACTCACAGCAGTGGACAGCCTAGATGCCAGTGTCATCTCAAGATTACCCTTCAGGCCAACCAAGGCAGGAACCAGGATAAAAACTTCTGTAATTGTCCGAAACACATCCCAGTGCTGGAAAACAAAGGCAACAACCTCAGTTTGTGATGCTGACCTGTGCAAAGTTGCTTCCTCAAAGGGAAGCAGGTCCCCACCTTGCCACCAGTTCTACCAGTGCCTGCTATGCACATAGGGGCAGATGCTGCCCTGGGCTGGTTGTGCTTTGGAAGTGAAGGAATATTCTTTCTGATTTCATGCACAGCAAAGCACTATCCTAACAGGGAAGGAACCTTCTTCCTGAGGGCAGCAGCAGATTTCAGAAAGCCACAAATTAAAATGTGCCTTTAGTGTTTGCCAAGAACAACATGAAAAATAATTAGGGTTCACAAGCCAAATGAAATACAGCACGCTCTCCATCCTTTGTACTGACACTAGATACAGGAAGGTCTATTGCTATCCAGGCTCATAAGAATAAACACAAAGATCTGGAAATTATCTAACAACAAAAAGTTGTGTCTTTTTTTACTAAGCTTCTAAGACTGGTGGTGGGAGGGAAAGAGATTTTTGTATCTCTTCTCCACAGGCAGTTCCTAAATCTTCCTGTTACCAAACATGCTCCCAGCACAGCTGGAAAAAGGATTTTGAATTAAGATATACCATAAGCCTGAACCACTGGGCCAATACCTTGATTATCCTTGCTCCTCTGCAGCTGAACTGTACAAAGCTGTTGAATCAGCTGCTACACTAGAAATGATCTGAAACCTCAAGAAACGCTGTTGATTAACACGTCTTCTCTAATTTATCTACCATACAGTGCCTTAGAATACAATTCCTTCCCCTCCTGTGCATTCAAGGATGTTGGCAAGCATAGCCAGAGAGGCTCACATCAGGATGAAATCACAGCATGGAGCAGCTCACCATGAAAGTAAAACCAGCTAGCCCAACATTTAAGAGCAGAATGAAAGAAGGAAGGAGCAGCTGCAATGAGTCAGACCAAAGATCCAGCCCATCTATCCTTATCTTCACCAGTAGTCAAATTCAGATGTATAAAAGGAGAACCTACAAATAAGGCACGTAAATTGGTTAATTCTCCTGTGTTTTCCAGCCTATGACTATCTGCCACAGTTGAGCTGAGGCAGAAAGGAGGGGACTGTTTCTGTACACTTACCAGGGATGAAAGGTTTTATCTTTCAGGTACTCATCCAATCCCCCCCCTCCAACCCACATGTTAGGCTGTATTTCAATGGTTTAAGCTACATGTCTTGTGAAGGATCAACTTGTTCATCAATTCTAACTTGTCACTGGCTGGTATCATATGATGGTCCCAAATTCTGGCACTAGAGACAAAATGAACAACAGGTCCCTGCACACCTTCTCCACATCCATTGGGATTCTCTAAACCTGAAAATCCAGGAAGGTTGGACAGACTCTGTAAATATTGACACATTCAGCCGTCAGCCTGTTGGGAAATACACACAGGGTGTAACGGCTCGGTGTTTTGCTCTGGTTGTGCCATGGGAAGCTGTGGGAAGCCGGTGGTGTGGCTGTCTGCTGGGAAGACCTTGCAGCTTCCTTCTGAGTCAGGATGAATGAAAGTGGGGCTGAGCCAGCCCTGAGCACATGGTGCAAGACACCCCCTCGGAGGCACAGATAACAGGCAAAACATTATTACCAATACAAAAAGGCAAATTTCCTGGCAGCAGTGACCTGGAAAAAGGCATGTTTCAAAATCTGAAGAGTAAGTTACTGGTGAGTAAATAGCAGACTTGTTTGAATTTAATATGGAACTTAAATACCTGAGAAAAGCTAGGGGCGGACATCTCTTTTAAAGATTCAAATCCCCCTCCCCTCTTTCTCTTTAATTAAGAAAAAAAAGATCCAAACACATCTTTGATACCTTCAAAAGAAAGAGGAGAAAAAAAAAACAGACTTCATAGTCAGAATGTAAAAAACCCCAATCATTTAAAATACACAGGCGTGCAGGCATTCATAGTTAAGATCTTGCATATTTTGCACATAAAAAGACATATAAATACAAAGCAACAGAAAAACTTGGCTGTTTGTATTTTCTGTGCACGTCACCTTTGGGAAATATGACTTTTTAAATGTCAATGTAAGCTCCAGTCCTTGTGCTTATGATGAATTCTGAAGGTCTCGAGCCATCAGAACAGAAGTTTCAGCATATGAGGAATTATTTTTGGGACTCTGCCTTACATATAATTACACTGAAAGGCTTTGAACAATTAATAAAGAATCACACAACTGAACTAATAAAAAAAAAGCTGACTTAATTGCTTCCATTTGAGTCTCATTAGTGACTCACCAAGAGCCTAAGGACAGATTCATGATTTATCCCCCAGTAGCCAGGACTCTATTGTGTTAGAGACTGCAGAAATACCAAATAAACAGATGATCCCTGTGCCATCAGCCTTGCAGGACTGCCAGCTGGAGAGGTAGGTGAATGTGGCAGGTTGGAGCTGTGCAGGCAATGAGTTGTCTGAATGAAGACTGCTGGATTAAATCGAGGAAGTATCTGTGTCCTTTCAGATGAAAATTGGCCCAGAAGGAAATATTCCCTGCAGCACAGCAAACCCACACAGGGACACTGAGCCAGAAAGAGACTCTTTCCCATTTCATGTCCCCATAATGGGGTTACAGCCCTAAAGATCAGCTCTGAAGAAACTTGGTTACCCCATGGTCCAGTGCAGCTGGTCCCCATGCCAGTTGGATCTGCTCTTGAGGTCCACCAAGGAAGAGAGGCTAGGATATGCTGAGACAGTATCCCCAGCTGCAGTTGAGCCCTGCTGTCCCTCCTGTCCTCACAATCCCAACTAGGTCCTGCTATTTCTCCAGGGCATACATCCTCCCTCCCATGGCAGCAGCTGGGAAAACTCAGAGGTTTTCCATTGCCCTGAACAAGTCAATAGAAAGATCAAAAGATCCTGGACTATAAAACACAGCCAGTTCAAAATCCTTGTCAGTGCTAATCATCTCATGGCCTTTTATCAACAAAGGACGGGGATATCTTGTGTCTGTAACTTTTATTTGGACTGTGTCTCACTGCAGTGGTGTGGAAGGGAATGAAAGGGAAGCTTTCCTGCTGAATTCTCTGGTTTGAAATCTGATCGTCCAGCTTCAATCTGATTCTCCACCCTACCATAAAAGAGTGGGCCAAACATTGGCAGGGCCCTCAAGGTCTCTAGTAACTCCAGGCAGTACAGAATCCAGATAGACCAGCTGGCCAAGGATCACTGGAGCAGAGACAGAAGTGTCCAGCAAGAAAACACCTGTGCCATGCTACTGGCCCTGCACAGAGACTGCATCACCTGCACAACCAAGAAAAGAAAACAGAAAATGACTATTCCTTTGGGCATCCTTTCATTACAGCATGAGACTCATGCTTGATCCTTGGAGTCAACTGGGCTAGACAAATCTCTCGTTACTTACTGTTTAAAAACAATAAAATTAACACAAACAGTTCTTGGTTTCATTCCCAGAGCTGATCAGAAACTGCTAAAATCCTGAAAGGTTTGAAAAGACACAAACAAAGATTTCCACTTTGTTCTCTTCTTTACAACAAACAAGGGTGTTAGTTGGACTGCTACATTATTGCAAGGTATTTTGTATGCAACAAAACTCAGCAGCACCATTAAACTCACATGTATGCTCTAGATACCACCCTGGAGCTTGCCTGTATCTCTCACAGGCTCAGAGACACAGAGCTTCCTAAGAATGTTTTCCAGTGACTGCAAACAGAGCATAGCATTCCTCAGTCAGACCATCACCTGAAAAATGGGCAAATCACAGACTCCTGGACTCGAAAAACCTGTAGTTTCAGTAGCCTGAACCCTCATGATTACCAGTTTGAGTCTTGTAGTACCTCTCCTCAGGCAAACAAATGTAGTCTCAGGTCTTAGTTGGGCAGGACAGTGAATTTCTAGCTCTCACACCTGTGGGATGGAAAGCTGAAAATAACCAGCTTGAAGACTAAAAGGCACTGAAGAACAATCCAGACCTTTAAAGGCTGAGGTTTCTGGATTTTGCCAGTTACTAGTTTTGGTGTTTAGATACAGGGTTGTCGATGTCACGGCAGCTGACCTCACTAACATCTCCCCTATGCCTGTTGTGACTCTCAGTGCACTAGCTCCCTCCTCTGGGAGCTGAACCCACTGACTGGTGACTTGTTTTTCATCACAGTTAGAAACATCTTCATCAAATAAATACACTTCCTATTACTGTCCTTCATGCATGACCCCATTTCTAAAGTTCTAGGGAAGAAAGACTCAAAGTAGACTGCACTCTGGTATCTAAAGGACACATGGAGGTAGGTATATATGGCTTGTCTTTTCCACCAGTTACATTGTTGAGCAGAGCCCAATTCTTAGCAAGTGTGTTTGACTCCTTTTAGAAAAAAAAATGTATTGACCTGCCAAGGGTACAGAGTGGGTATGCACTATGCCTTTATCCTTCTCTGAGATATGCAGCCAAAGATAACCGCTAACTATTAACATCTTGTGTAGTTTGAGAACTTCTGTAATGCTGCAAGACAGGTCTGTGCCCTAGCACAGCGCAAGGTGGAGACGGCAAACACAGCATAGCAACACCGTGTGGCACTCCAGTTAACCCTTCTTTGATATTTCTCATATTCCCTTTAGTTCAACTTCTCTGCCTCTTTGTTTCTTCCAGTGCAAGAAAAAACAGCAAGGTATTGTCTTTCCAAACATTCAAGTATCCATATTTAGCTCCTGCTGTGGTACTAATGCCAGAGAATCCGATGTACTCTAGTGAGCTCAGAGTGCAGGATATATCCTTGGGAAACCCTGCCAGCCTTTTGATTTGTAAATCCACTGGTATGAGACGTCCAAAACTAGATCAAACTGTGCATTTCTATTTGTGCCACTGGTACAAAGGAAAGGCAGAAGGGATAGATTGTGTTTGTGGGCACAATGGTGTAAAATCCTGCTGTGCACCTTGGAAGTCAGCGGACCTTCCAAATTTACACCCACCTCAGAATCTGGCCAAGTAGCCCCCAGTTTGAAGGCAATGCTAATCTTCCTAAGCTGGCATGCCTCTCATCACGATATGTAAATGCCTCTAGACCAAAGAGTACATTAGGTTGTTTGCAAAGAACTGAAAGCACAAACTTTTCTCTGAGGCAGGTAGTTAGTAACAACCCTGACCTAGATCTCCATATCAGCAACAGTTGAAGGAAAGAAATAATGCCAGGAGATAGGGGAATATGCTGCAGTCTGATCCCAGCTGCTTCATAGCAGTCATCACCAAAGTATTTACCTAGATACGGAGGGCAGCGTCAGGCAGCCTATCTGAAAGCCACTGTCCCACTTCACAAGGAGCCTGTGTACTGCTCTAAAGGAGATGGATAGTGTTTCTCCAGCACAGGAAAAGCCTCCAGTCATCCTGCTGACTGGCTGCTAGGATCACACACATTAAAAACAAAACCACACCAATACTGGAGGTCAGTGAAGTAGCCCACCCTCTCACTACAAAGTTGCCTAATGACGGGTACCTACTTGAACAACATCCATCAAGAGGCCAGCAGCTACCATGCCCAAGCCAGCCAAGAGGAACGGCACGAAAATCTGGGAGGCAATGGAGAATGAAGTCTCCGGGAGAAATCCACTGGCTGACCTGGTCAACTTGCAGGTGAAACCTCTCAGCTTCTTGCCATGGAAGCACAGTTCCAATTGTAACTGGGTGACCACCATGGTCAGACACCATTACCCCATGCTCAGCAGGGCAAATGGGGAAGATTAGGACATCACACAGATCCTGCTGGTAGCTCTCTTCAACGTCGAAAGAAATGTTTTTCCTCAAACTACAGCAGTGATGCCAAATTGCTTTAGCTGCTTCTTCTCCTAGGAACACATCCAGAGGGTTGCAGCAAGGGTATCTTCCAAAATTGATTCAGCTGGATTGAGACCAAGTGGCAGCAAACTTGACAGACACTATTTCTCCCAGTTATATCCAGAAGGGAATTAAAAAAAAAGAGAAAAGAAGTTTGCAGAGGTGTCTGTGGACGAATAGAAATGAGCCCACACCCCAATCAGCTCCCACCACCTCTGTAAAAACCAGTAAGACCTGCTCAGGCTACAGCACCGAAAGAGTGACAGGTCAGGCAAGAATCCCTCAGCCTGCTCAAACGCACTAGTGTCCTTTCTCCTCAGGTTACATTTCTTGTGAGCCTGCGGCTCGCCTTTGATACGATGGTTTAATATGCAAGTCTGCTGTAAACCAGCCCCAGTTCCCTCGCTCCCACCACAAGCAACATTAAACTTTTCTCACTGTCCCGAGGCTGAGGAGGTGGGGGGTTAACAACCAGGGTCTGTTCCGCTCTCCTTCAAGGTGAAGAAAGGTCAAGGAAAACATGAGTCCACATTTCTCACGGCTGACGATGTTACGCAGGTCTCATCCCCAGGCAAGTGACACAGTTAATCCAGCTGGTGAGAGAAGATCTGCCCTTCTAGACCCGAGTCCCTCTCGTCCCCTCCATGGTCTCTGTGGGATGTAATGCTCTGTCTATGCCAGCTATACCTCTGAATGACTGGCTTTCAGGGGGAAAAAAAACTCTAGAGAACCAGCCAATAAGCTTCAAAAGCGAACACCCTTATCTGCTGTCATCACTTCAACTTTCTGCTAGTTTGCAAAGGCCAAGATAAGAGTCATAGCCAGCGCTTATTTAAGGTAGCTCCGTAATCTCACTCCACTGCAGGCAAGGGAAAGGGTGAGTGTTGCCATGGCATGCTGTGAGCTGGTCTCCCTTCCTAAAGAGAAAGATTCTGCTTCTGCATGCTCACAGGAGGATACTGTCTTTGAGAGAGGGTGTCTCACCCCAGAGTCTCCATGGTCAAACACCTCACACAAGCTCAGGACCCAGAGATACATGCAGCCAAAGAATTTATGTTCTGCTTAGTGAAGACTGAATCGTGTTCTCCAGCTCAAAGTCATGCACCAGGGAAAGGGAGTCAGGGTATTCTGTTGGGGCTCCTTTCTGATAGTTAATTTGGGCAAACTAATTGAACCAGAGGATCAAAAAGCTTTAAAAACACAATTCAAGTTGGAAGGGCATAGGATTGATTTAGTACATTGGCAACTGAGCTTTTTCACTGTTCAACCACAGATTCAAATCCAGCCATGGCCCAGTGAAAACAAACAAGTGAAAGCAAGTGCTCTTTGGCAGACAAGAAAAATTCAGGTTTCTCAGTCCGGTTCAAATTTTACCTTTAAATTACATTGCCTTACTAATACTTTTTGTAGTAATCACCCCCGTCCCTGACACTCTCTACAAAGAGACATAAAGATTAATGACTTGTAGCCTCTGTCCTTGTGACAGGGTCCCCAGGTTGGAGCTAAATGCATTGGCAGAATTGGACAGAACATGGTAAGTAGAGACCCGAGGAAGGTCTCAGCCATTTGGATGGTATGTTTCTTTTGGTCTGATTTCACACAAGCCAAGGCACAGAGCCTAACGGGCTGGGATGGAACAGCAGATCTCTCTGCAAGCAGGGCAAGGTAGAAAACAAGTTAGCTACAGATTGATATTGTGGTACAGCCCCTAAAACCTTCTTCACTCATGGCTGGCTTAACGTGTATGTGTGTCTCTTGTACTTAACCATTGTCCTGAAAGCTAACAAGGGAGTCCATTTCAGCTAATCTAATGGGGAAAAAAGCCCACAATAGCTGGAAGAGGGAGGTTAATAAAAATCCTGTAATAACTGCAGGAGCCAACCTCTCTATACCAGCCAGGAACTGAGAAGTGACAGCATGAAGGTCCAGTTCTTGTTAGAAACACACAGAGGCTTCAAGGAAATAATGGACAATCTCAGGACACCTACCACAGATTTTCAAAGGTCTAATAATGTGCATACTTAGTCCCATCTGTCACTGTATCTGCCAACTGGACTGCTGACAGGCAGAAACATTAATGTAAGAAAATATTAATAAGCCTGAATGACTCAAATTCCATTAAAAACACAGCAGCAACAACACATCCTATACTAAAGCATCAGCCTGGCAGGGTGTATGTGTTTATCACGCTTCACCTTTCTCTGTTTCTAAGCAAGCGCAGTAAAAAGCCTTCAACTGATGAACCAGTATGCACAGAAGGTAATTGGTTCAGGTGACCTGCATGTGTACATTGGGTCATTTTATTATGCAGTTAAGGAGCCTCTGATAAAGATCTGCACCATATTTGTCAGCAAAGAGATGCATCATATTTTCCTGGCAAAGAGATGCATCATATTTGTCTACAAAGAGATGCATCAGGTTTGAGGAGAGAGACAGCATTGCTGAACAGTGGGGAAAAAAATTGTCACTAGTTAGGAAAACACAACTCATGGCAAAACCCCAAGGGGGTTGTTGCCCTTCTCTGCATGTAAACACACTGTACCTCTATGCTTGCAAACTGGCCAACAGGTAGCATTGCCCCAGAGAAATCAAAGCAGAAACAGCCTCTTTGGTGAGCCCTGACCCTGATCTAGGGCCTCCATCCACTGCCACAGTAGAAAAAAAAGAACAGAAAGATGACAAGTTCCAAAGAATACAGTTTCAGATGTACCTTATCACCCCTGCAAAGAAGGGACAGGAATACCAGTGGGTGCACCTACAACATGGCAGTGTTAGCAACCGAGAGCACTATTCTGACACCACAGCCCCATGGGAGGACAATGCTTTTCAGGGACTGTACATCCCAGTTACCAGAGTACCACCACTCCTCCCTCTGCTAGCTCTCTGTCAGATCAGGCTGAACATTTATTCTGTTTCTTACCTTGCTCCTCTTTTCCTCACTTCAGAAAAGAGCAGAGAAGAAAGCTTATGTGGAAAAACAAGTAGATGGAGAGTGCCTGGGGCCCAAAGCCTTCCAGCATCTCCTGTTGTCCCACAAAAACAGCAGCACCAAGTCCATGATGAGGTGTGCTCAAGCAGCCCACAATCGCACAGGAAAAGTCATTGTGCTAATTGCCAAAGGCCTGCTTGTCCTATGAGATGTTGCATGAGTTGCTTTCCCAGGCTCCAAGCACTAACATGAAAGCTCTTTGTGAGCTCTTTATTTGCATAAAGCAGAAACCAAACCTTTGCGGTTTCAGAGGCATATGAGGTTTGCTTCACATTCTGTTTACATTAGTGGCCAATCTTTCCTAGAAAAAAAAAAAAAACAACTCTAAAGGCAGAACACCAAAAGAAAAGTGCTCCTCTAACATCATACACCCATCTACAACCTATTCCATGCTTTAGTGTCTCACAAGAGAAGGTAACATGCATTTGATGTCAGAGATCCATAGGAGTGAGCAGCTCTGAACAGTCTGAAAAAAAATGAAAGTGGCTGCTCAAGGCTCTCAGAATTACATCTTTGGAGATTAAAGTAGCTTGCCACTGGGTTCTGGATTTGCCTTGCTGTTTTCTGATCTGACTAGAGAATCTGCGGGGTATTGAGTACATGCTAGGGTCAGCTAAGGACATTGTGTCACTCTTAAGCTGTTATAGCTTTTCTAGCTTAGGGAGATCAGCCCAGGACTAGTAGCAAAAGAACACAGCTCCAGATTTGTGAAAATTGTTGGTGCAAGCAGAGTAGTTTCAGCGCCACTGTATCACACAGGTCAGGGCAGTCTGACCCAACAGACAGTTAGTCAAATAATAAGAGTTAATAAAAAGGCACACAGCAGTCAGCATCACCTAGAGTGCAAATGCATAGCAATTCACAATCTGGAACTTAAATGCAGCTTTAAACTGCCTGAAATTAGGTACTAAAAAAGGTGCTCACTGCTTCTTTAAAGCTCTGTATTGCTGCATTATAGGAGGAAAAGTCTGGTTCTGACTGACAGTATTGGAGATCAAACTGGAAGAAGGCTCAGGGACTTAAGTCATCTTCTACAAGGCCTTAGAAAAGGATGTGGAGCACAGGCTGGGCTGGTTGCATGAAGTATTAAGAGGCGTGGCCTGGCTGGCTCCTTGCATAATGAAGCAGGGGATGCAGGACTTTCACACCTGGAGGTAGCTTTGGAAACAGCTGTACCTACTGCAGGAAAGCACAATGCCAACACAGCCCTTGGGGCTGCAACTCAGTCACCATCTTCCCAGGACCAAGGTGAGATCTTTGCACAGGACTGTACCTTCCCACATAGATGCTGCAGATCCTTTGTGAGGTCTTCAGTATGATACTGTCTTTTATCTCCAGAGGAGAAAAAGGGCCTGAGAAACACCACACACTGCCTCCTAAGAGCTATTCAAAGGCACATAAGGGCTGACTTTAAAGGACACGTTAACATTTGAACTGCTGCAAATCCTCTTTTACTTTGCTCCCCTCAGACCAAATTGCTTGCCTAAGGGAAAGCAAGGTCCCCCACTTACCCCATTCCAGGTACATAGATCAGTTCCTTTCCCTTACCTGAACATAATCCAAAACCATGCCTGCCAAGACCATGCCAAGCCCAGCTAAGAGGTATGGCAGGAGCACTTGCAGGCAAATTGCGATGGCTGACTCTTCCCGTGACTGTGCCATGGCCGCTTTCTCCTCAGCCAACTGCTTCTGTGCAGGTAGAGAGACATCCTCTGCCCCATGGCTGCCAAGCCGGCTGTCTCTGTGTTTACCCTTGCCCTTTGCCTTGTGCCTGGACCGCTCTCCATTCTTAGTCCTGCCCTCTTTTTTCCTCTGCCGAACTTCCTCACCTTTCATTGTGGCTCCCTTGAATCACAGAATTTTTCTGAAAAACAAAGTCAGAAACAATGAGATAACAAAGGGAGATATCAGATGGGCCAGGAACAGGAAACCCTGGTGTTTTTTCTGTTCCACAAACCTGAAGGCAAGCTACCGCTTACTCTGAAAACCCTAGATGCTCTGCTCACCCAAATAGCAGTACTTGGTTTAGCTTCAAGTTAGTATAGCATGAAACAATTGAAATTGATGATCTTTAAGGTATTTTCCAACCTCAATGATTATACAATTCTATAAAATCAATCTCCCTTTCTGTAACTGCATCTCTCTTCCCAGGTCTATGTTCACACTGGAGCATTGGCTGTGCATCTTGGCTCCCACCCCCTGAGAATAGCTAGAAGGATGCAGTCGGGTGCTGCACACATCCTGAAGTTTAGGCTCACTGGGGGTCAAGAAAACTGAGCAGCCCAGCAGAATCCAACCCTGAGGAAGATCCGACCCTAGTCATGAAACGGGAGGTCACATCCTAGCATCCTGCAGCCCATCGTAGTACAGCTAGCTGCCCACCACTCCTCAGTAACAGGATAATCGATCCCCTTTCTAATCTGATTCTTTCTCCTCCCTTTACGCCTTAGTTGACACACAGGCAATGTGACTCATCTATCTACAGAGACGCTGCCATGACCCCAGAGCATCCTGTAAGTAAAAGCAAGCATGCAAAATTGTTGGAAATCACCCTTTTCCTGCCATTTCATCTCATCTCTTGATATAACCATCATTCATCCTGCCTGCCCCACTGCTGGCTCAGGCAGCACCCCAAATCTTTCCCCATCACCTCCTGCCAGCGCTCATCCTGGTTAACCACTGGCAGATGTTCTCTGATATTCTCATTTTTGGGTCGGGCTCCTTACACCCTAAAGCCCTGGACTACCGCTGGCAGGATCAATCCTACTCTTGTCCAGCATCTGGGCAGCAAAGGAAACAGCTATAAGTCAGGATGCTGGGGGGGAGGGGGGGAAGAGGGAGGAGGGATGGACAAAACAAAGTCCCCCTCTGCAGAAGGAAAGCCATCCCCCATTCCCCCTCCCTCTCCCTCCCCTCCCCAGCGCTTACCGGCTCCTTGCCCTGCCCGGGGCTCTGCCCGCAGGGCCGGGGGCGCAGCCGGGACGGAGCAAAGGCAGGAGGTGCCGGCCACATCTGGGGCGCGGCTCGGAGCCCGCCCTGCGCCGGGGCCGCGGGTTCGAGCCCAGCCCCCGGCGGCGGAGGCGGCGCGGCGCCGTGAGTGGCAGCCGACGGGCCGGCCCCGGCGCCGTGCTTGCAACGGGACGCACGCCCGGGCTGCTGTCTTCACGGTGGCAGCTGCTGCAAGCACCGCTACGCTGTCATTATTATTATTTATTATCATCACCGGCATATACCCCTTTCTGTACCCCAGCTGCCAGAGGGGACGGCTCGGGTCGGGGGAAAGAGGGTCAGGGCTTGCGCGGGGGGCTGGACGCCTCCCGGCAAAGGACGGCTCATGCCCGGCAAAGAGCCTCCTGGAAAGGAGCGCCCGCGGTGCCCGGAGTAGCCGGGACGTTATCCAAGCCCTCGGGCCGATGTCGCGCCGGGAGCCCGCGGCAGATGTCCCCGGAAAGGGGTCGGCTTGCAGCGCGGGCAGCACAAACAGGGGGCGGCAATTAAGGGCTGAGGGGAGACGCTTCCTCTGTGGGTGTTTCGGGCTTTTTTCTCGCTATGGCATTTGCAAGAGCTCTTGCTGCAAGCTTCCTGTGCGGGAGCCTGCCCTCCACCGCAGGCGCAGCAACACTCCTCTCGATTTGATTCTCCCCCCCCCCTCCCATATGGAATCAGCACGTCAGAAACGGGCTTGCAGCATCCATCACATTTAAGCACATAAGTCTCGTTAAGCACTGAAGAAACTGTGTACTCATGCAAGTCTCTTAAATCATGCAGCTCAAAACGTCCAGAACAATTGAGGATATTAAATCATACCTCAGTACCACAGCAATCCTAAATCCTGCTGAAGCCTCTCAGATGTCAGGCTACGCTAAGGGGCTCTTACTGATAAAGTGGTGTCTCTGGGCCTGTGAGCTCTGGCTCAAAGCAGGGCACAGCAAAGGGAGTCGAAGGTTTCTGTAAGTGGCAGTAATGGAGCCCTGCAGCTGCTGGGTGTTGAGGGTGAATGTCACGGCTGTAACGGCAAGGCTTAAATTTCAGCTCACTTAGTGTAATTTTATGTCTCCACTTTGCAACTGATGCTTCTCTCAGAGTGGTCAGAAGACAGTTTTTCCTGTGAGAAATAAGAGGGGATGTGGATTAAAAAAAAACCACCAGCAAACTCGCCAAGACATTTTTAGACCTGTTAAATGTATTCTGCTATCACTTTACCACTGAGCTTCAAAGAAAAATATCTACAGAGTAAGCGGAAAGTCTCCTGGGAACTTGATTGACAAGGGCATTTTGGGAATGGTTCTAGCTCAGGAATGTCACCGTTCTTCAAGGAATCTCCCACCTGGGTCCAACCATTATAGCTACAACAGGAGCTCCCAGCACCCTGCCAGATCTCACTCTGCTCGCAGGAGACAGAACAGTTTGGCTTGTGTAGCATGTCCTCGTGTACCAGTTTGAAATCCCTGGTGTATGACCAGTGGATATGTATTTGAGAAGGCTTTCAGCAGCAGCACAAAGCTGAGCTTTCTCAGAAGTACAGCAGCAGTGTTTAGATAGATCCTGGCTTTGACGTAAGGGAACAGCGGCTGGACCTTGATTGCAAACAGAGCTCCTGTGACTCTTTAGATAGGATAGTTCAGCTGCTCGCTGCAGTCTGAGAAGTGCTTGTTGGCACGAAGCAACTGCATGCTAGAACGTTTCATCCTGCCCCACTGAGCCAGAATTCACGTGTGCTGCTTTTCTCTGCTCTCCCACAGACGTGCAGGTAGTGCTGGCAGTTACAAGGGCGTTTGTGGACTCATTGCACTCATTCCTGCTTCTCGCCACAGTGCTTTTAAAGACTGTTTCCTCCAGTAGGAAAGTAAGACTAGGATTGTTATTCCCTTCCTCTCCTCCATGTTCCTTTGCTCCTGGACTTTCTTTCCAACAATTATTCTGCCAGCCAAGCAGAGGGGAATTTTACAGCTTTTTCCAGTATTCTGTCTGAAGATATGACTTTTCTCCCCCTTTCCCCACACCCCTTCCCCCCCCCCCCCCCCCAGTTTCCTGCTATAAAATGACATTTCTTCAGCAACTAGGGACTCATGGAGATAATTCTTAAATACAAATCTTGATTTATGACTTCAGTTAGTCCCAGTGACACTTAGTTTGACTGCTGGGCCATGCAAGCTCCCATGTCACCACTGCCGACTGCTCAATGGCTCATTGGGCTGCAGTCCCATCGTGGGACACACCTCCAAACACCCAATGACTGCAGTGCTGGGATGTGTAAAGAAACAATGCAATCTCTAACCTTTCTCCTCCATGAGATGGTGTTAGCTAGTGTGGCTTAAGAGTATTATTTGGAGGACTGTGTGTAGACAGAAACAGGCAGTGCAGCACTGGCATATGATAAATACTTACTGACTTATAAACTTGTGGTTTTAGAGACAGAAAATGCAGCAGGAACTTCCTGGAGTTGAGCAAGGGGGAGGAGGAGATATATCCTTTTATTTGCTTTTTTCCTTTATGCATTATTTGAAGGAAGGTGAGTTTTACTTTTGGATAGCCTTCAGACATTGTAATTTCCAGGTAGTTCATTTTGTTCTGGTCTCCACGTCCTTCTTTTTCTATATCAAAGTTCTTGACAGTACAGATGTTTTGTGTGCACCAGTGCTCCTTGGAGAAATTATAAGTGCCATCTCTTACCTGCTTTCTCTCATCACCTCCTCTTGCCTCAGGCACCCACCACTCAGTTACCATGGTCCTTGGGGCAGTTGTTATACCAGGTTTTAATCACTTTCACTCTGGTCTTGTTCCTGAAATGCACAGGAGAGCAAAGCAGCACAAAGATCTGGTTGTTTGTAGAGACGCATCTTACTTGGCTTGAAAGCACAACAGGTCTTTGTCAAACTACTCCGCAGAGGACTAAATCCAGCCTCAATCACCACGCTTCCCCGACACTCTTAGGAGCTGCGGAGAGCTATGCGCACAGGTCCTCCCCCCCCGACCAGGGCTGAGCCCACTCCCCGTGTGCCGTTAGATGGCAGCAACTGACCGCGGGAGGAGGGCTCGCAGCTCTCCGAGCACGTTTCTCCTGCGGCTCGTGCAGGGATTTCAAGCTTTTCACTTCTAGGTCAATGGTTCAAATCTGGCCCAGGTCAGGAGGGGCCAGGGATCTTTATAATCCGACAGCTGCTCAGCGCCCTGTGCGAGAGCAGTTTGCGGGTTTCCGTTTCTGAGCTGGTGGCCTGATGCCCACCTCATCCCTGGCACTAATTGGCACCCCTGCTTGACACACCAACAAAGAGGCGGAAGATGCTCCGAAAAGACTGAATTCTCCTCCCTGTGCTCCAGATGATTCGACAAAAGGGAGCACTCATCTCTGTGCACGAGCCTGCCCTCAGTAATGAAGCCAGAAGAATGTGTTGGCCCTGTTCCTCCTGTAAGTGAATAACTGCCCAAAGTGATCTCATTCAGGACAGGAGGTGACAGTTGGGGTCTTTCAGCAGATAAAATTAATTTGTTATTAATTTGGGATATGATATTCAGATAGACTAGTGATGGTGCAATGAAATCCCATCAAACATGTTGTAACACATATGTTATTTACAGCCTCCATAACTGCAGGGACAAACTCCATCCAAAACTGCCTTACAAGGTGACCTAATTTGGAAAAGAAAACTGATACAGAATTTTCTCACATTAGAAGATATCTCACTGTGACTCCTTCCCTTACAAATTTAAAACCCTATGAGGGACTGGAGCAACTGATACTCTCCAGAGAAACCCATGAGATAAGAAATGAGCCTAGCAAGCATGTGATTGTGATATAGTTCAAGCCTGTGTATCACTCAGCTTGTTCTGTTAAGATTTGAGGAGCATGTCACTACGTAAATCCCTTTGGGCAGCTGGGCACCCCTCCAATGCACAGATTTCCCTTGCTGCTAATGAATCAGCCTCTTTTGCTCACTTACCTCCAAAGCTTGTTCACTTGGAAACCAAGGGAGCTTAGGGAACAGGGTTCTCTCCGTGCATAACAATGACCTATTTTAGATACTTCTCCTCACGTGGTCATGGAGAAGGGGTAGTAAGAGGCATTTCCTGGAATCCATCCTAAACAGAGCTGGGCATTTCCATTTTGAGCCCTGACATTTCATGGTGCCAATGCAGCCACTCAACAGAAAACGCCAGCGTGAGCCAGGGATGGGATCCAGCTGCCTCATTCCAAGGACACACACACCCAGGCCCTCTGCATACGTGGTTATTATTCTCACAAACAACCCCCTTCCCACGGAAACACTTCACAACGCTCCCACAGCACGATGGCAAATGAGACCAAGGGCATGTTTTCCATCTCTGAGCATGTTTACATCATTGGGCTTTCTCAGATAGCATCAGCAATATAGTGAGGGAAACACAGACATGCACTGAGGAATCTGTCCTTCCTCCCCGAGCCCTGAGCTGCTACAGTGCTACCTGTACTCAATTAGTGGTGTAGCTCTATATGACCCCACAGGAAAGATGCATCTGGTACTGCAACAGGGAATGCTTGAAAGCAGGAAATGTTTCGTGTGCCATCTCATCTGAGACATGGGCTACTGCCTGAGCCTAGAAAGAAGCCAAACACTTAGTGGTTTTCTCACAGTTAGTGTCCTGAAGCAAAATGAGAGGAACAAGCACATTGTAATGCATTCATTGTGTGTTATATTTAATCCAAACCTCAAACTTCGCCAGCCTGAGTACAAGGCTCAGATCCCACACTGAAACCCTGTGGTTTCAGCCCATCTGTGGTTGATCTTCAAAGGCCAGAAATGACCACAGTCCCACGTGACTCAAAGGACATACTACGTCTTTATATTAACTCCAGGTTAAACTACAGCATTTCTGTTAGAAAATGATCTGACCTACCAAAAAACCCAACCCAGCCTATGATGGAAAAGAATCAGCCACAGGGGTTAAGAATAAATCCACTTCTTTATGAAGATGAATTTAACCAGTTGCAGCTTCCAGACCCTGAACACAGTTACATCTTGACTATATAATCTCATTTCCAAACTGCCCTTTCCCATCTTGTGGTTCACATCAAGTCCCTCACCTTTAGGCAAGTAGATCAGCTTCCATTCACTCATGTGGCTCTCCTCAAAGCTCACCACAATTAACTAAAATTATTCCAAATAATGTGCTACTGAATGGAGCCCAGTATTATAGTGCTGAATCCACAGAGAACTGAACCTGTCTGCACTAGGAGAAGACTTCTCCTGTCAATCCAGTGACCATCTTGACCTCTAACAACTGGCACATCAGCTCACGAGGTTTTTGTACCTAAAGTGCTCGGTGGCTGCATGTACAACAGGAGACTGTTGGTGTATTACAGTGTCACTGTCAGCCAGTTAATACTGCCTATAACCTGTCAACCTCATTGGATACTAGGTTAGCATGAAGGGACCTGTTTTCCTTAAATAAATGTTCACTGCTGCTAATTACCCAGTTATTTTCATTCATGAGTCATCTCTAAGCTCTTCTGTTACTTTGACTAACACCACTATCAGCTCTCTCAAATGGTGACACATAGCACAGCCGTTTTCCATTCTCCTGGAACATCCCTGTTCTTTTCTGCCCCATCACCAACAGCTAAGGCCAAGAAAGAGGGAGAGGAAAAAAATATTCAGTTTTCCCAGCTACTCTGGAGAGATTCAAGACCCATCTGGATGCCTATCTGTGCAGTATGAGCTGGGGAGCTGCTTTGGCAGGGGGGTTGGACCCCATGAGCTCTCGAGGTCCCTTCCAACCCCTACAACTCTGTGATTCTGTGATCTCCCAAATTTACTAATGGCAACAAAAAATGTGGTCTGTTCAGCTAATGTCATTTTTAGTATTAAAAAGGGATTAATCTTCTTGACCCCTGAATATTCAATAGGATATGATGATGAATGGTTATTCTTAGTCATCTCAGCATGCTTATTTTAGCATAACTGCACCTATGCCAAGAAACAAGATGGTTGTGTTTACGCTGAGCACTGGAATTAGTTCCCTGTAGAGAACATCAGAACACAGGGTTAAAGCTGGCAGTACTCAATCTTTCTCTGGTGCCCAGTTTGTAGGAATCACTTCAAGATACTCTTGAAAGATTCTGCAGGTAATGTTACAGCTGAAGTGTCTTGATACAAGATGGAGTCTTGTGACTGGTAACTATCATTTGGGTGGTTTTTTTAGGTGCTTTGAGTATGCTGAAGATGGCAGTAGGAAATCTTTCCCCTGGGATGGAGCAGCTCCAAAAGTAGGTAACAGGAGAATGATTTCTGCCTTTCAGTTCTGCCTGGGAGTGATGTCTTAAAGTAAGGCAGTGATCCTTTCACTGCATTTTTTTTTATGTGGCTGTTAAAATAAACCATCTTTCAAAACACTCAGTTTTGCAGAATGTTGGGCACCACTGAATATATTCAAAGCCATATCATTGTCCCCAGGGAAGAGGAGCAAAGCTCAAATCCAGCATCCTTTCCCCACAGATAAACGCCTCTTAAGTAAGAGGAATTAAATCTAGATGGTTATTCCTTAGGGCACAGCTGTGCTGAAATGATTTTATTAAGTGACTCACAAATGATCATTTTGAAACGTCTTTCTGGTTTGTTAAGATATTTCCTCAGGCAACTGTTTCATTCTTGCCTTTTGTCAATCTCTATTTGCAATCTTTGCATTTGATTTCTTAGCTGTTTGCTGCTACAAATAGCAGCAAACAATCCTGCCTGAACTCTTTCCAGAATAGATGAATCTTTCTGGAGAAACGATGAATCTTTCTTAGGAAGTCCAAGCAACATTGCTTAGCAAAACAAGGTATGCAGTCAAAAGGATTTGGGCAGGTTTAAGTAGCAGAGGAAATCAGTCAAGGGAAGAAGAAACCCCTTCACTCCCAAGTTACCAATTACAGATGTATCTAGATCTAGGAGTCAGCAGAAGCTAAGGATTGCTTGGTGGCATCTGGAATAATTTGTTGGTCTCAGTCCAGCTCCTGCTTGACAAGTGTCCCAGAGATAATGCCTTCAAGCATGGCTCAAGCCTACAAGTCTTAGCAGAAAACACAGGCCTTAAAGAAGGCTATGAAGATTGATCACAGACTGATATGTTAGCAAAAAGAGTCTTTTAAAAATATCATAGCCTTAGTCTTTCAGGGGCACCTTTTCAAAGTAATTGTCTAACAAGACAGGCACAGTTTGCTACCCTGTCTTAAGAATTGCAAATACATATGCAAACTGCATGTAATTATGATACAAATGCATTTTAAGCCCCAAACAACCCAACACAAAACTCCCATAAGACAGCATTGGGGGTTGGATCCAATGATCTCTCGAGGTCCCTTCCAACCCCTACAATACAATTCTGTGATTTAGAACTTTTGGAATCCATGGGAGGCACCAAGCTCAACCCAAGTCCCTGGATTTTGAGAATCACTTAACAGCATGCTTTGTACTTCAGAGACACTGTTGATCAGAGAAGAAGAAAGAAGGGCAGAAGCCTCCTTGGAAAGGAACATAGCTGTAAGGTTCCCTTAACCAGAGAGGGTCTCCTGCTATGGCCAGTATGAGGGTCACTTGCCCCAGTACAATCCCCATGCTGGGTGTCATGCTTTTCTTCCTGCAAAAATACTGCAATGAGGGAAACAGAGTGAGGAGGATTTTGCCATTTACCTATGGCCTTACTGCTGGTGCCACAAGCCACTGTCAGATTTCTACCTTTGTGTATGTGGCTTTTCTCCCCTCCCCCTCGTGAGGCCCCAGCTGGATCCTGTGTCCAGATCTGGGACCCCCAATACAAGAAAGATGTGGAACTGTTGGAGAGGGGTCAGAGGAGCCACGAAGATGATTAGAGGGCTGGAGCACCTGCCCTACAAAGAGAGGCTGAGGGAGCTGGGCTTGTTCAGCCTGGAGAAGAGAAGGCTGCAGGGGGACCTCATTGCAGCCTGCCAGTCCCTGAAGGGAGCAGAGAAACAGGAGGGGAATCAGCTTTTTAAAAGGATAGACAATGGCAGGACAAGGGGGATGGATTCAAACTAAAGGAAGGAAGGTTTAGATTGGATATTAGGGGGAAGTATTTTACAGAGAGAATGGTGAGGTGCTGGAACAGGTTGCCCAGAGAAGTAGTGGATGCCCCGTCCCTGGAGGTGTTCAAGGCCAGGTTGGATGGGGCCCTGGGCAACCTTGTGTAGCTCCAGGCCTGAGGTTGGTGGCCCTGCCTGTGGCAGGGGGGTTGGAGCTCTATGATCCTTGGGTTCCCTTCCAACCCATGCCATTCTATGATCTGAACAAGATCAGGGCACACAGCAGCACATCTCTGACAACACCTGCAAATATTGCATTCTCTGCTCAGGCAACCCACGGTCACCCAGGGAAGCAACAAGTCACCATTGCTGTAGAACAGAGGCACAGACTTGTTACAGATTACCTTGTAAGAGCAGAACCTGTGGGCTGTCTAGCAGAGAAGATGTATTAGTAGAATGAGAATAATAAGGACTTATTTTCTCCCTTGGTAATGCCTTCTATCCAAGGATCCTCAGGCAATTTGTGGACTTCCTCAAGAAGACTGTTAAGTAGTATTCTGGAAAAAAAGATAAAAGCTACATAAACGTCCTGATCTAGACTCAGTCTCCTTTAAACTGTAGGACAGTGCAAATACTGGGGTTTATTTTCCCCCATCAATTACCATGCACTCACATGCCCTTTCCTTGGGTTGCTCAGCCAGACGTAGGCCTGCACACCTGCAGACTCTTGTTTGCAGTACCATACATGTGTGTGAGCCCAAATCTGACAAACTCTCCTCACTCAAAACTACCACCAACAACTTTTTAAGATGTTTCAGTTCTGTTTCAGTCATGATTTTTCTCCTATTTCTTCCACACATCAAGCAAACCACCAAGCTCACTCTAGTTTCTTTTCCCAGTGTATTTTCTTCCACAGGCTGGGGAAGTGGACAAACACTAAAGTCTTGGGCAGAGCTCATCCTTAGCCTCTGCATTCCTGCTCAGACCATCTCACTTACAGGAAGAGAGAAATGAGAGGGAAAAACTTGTGTCCTGCTCTGCAGCTGAGCTTGTCAGCCTTTTCAAAAATTAAGTAGGTTTGCAGCTGCCTGCTACAGCTCTGCAACAGAGGCTGATCAGGTTCATTTGGGGCCATGCCAGGCTCTCCTGAAAAAAAAAAAGGAAGGAAAAAAAAAGGTATTTATTTATAACTGGCTTGTGAGATGGAAACTGCTTTCTATATTTAACAGAAAGTGCTCCCAGCAGATTAACCCTGGTAATATTGGGCTTGGGGACTTGTTGGGTTCTTTTTTGAGTATGAGCTACTACTCTTACCACATTTCTAGATCTAATCCTCCACAGATCTAGGGTCTGTGAGCACAATTATTTACTGTTTAGACAGAGGCTAATTTATTCTCAACCCTTCAGAAGATCCAGACTTAGAATTGTGCAGTCTGGAGGAAAGGAAAACAGGAACTTCTGAGGTTTTGCTGAGTCTTATTTCAATTTTAAAAAAGAAAATGAGTGTTTGAATACACTCTTGATGCTGCATTTTGCAGCCACAGGTACCACATGAACCTCTGTCCTATGATACTATAGAAAGAGCACTTCTGCCTTTTGAGGCCAAATTCAAGGGCATGTTCCCAACTAAACATTGATTCAGATCTTTTGGGGGATGCACACTCCAAAGTAGGTTTGTCCAATTATTTCCCATGGAGGGGAAGTGTCCTGGTTTCAGCTAGGATATAGTTAATTTTCTTTCTAGCAGCTGATGTGGAGCCATGTTTGGGAGTTAGGATGAGAGCAGCACTGATGTTTTTAGATCAGATCTTTCATCATATCTTTCAGGGGATGCACACTCCAAAGCAGGCTTGTCTAAGTATTTCCCATGGTAGGGAAGTCACTAGATACAGTAGCTGCAACACCCATGTGCAGACACAGGCAGAGACTGCTCATTGCTGCTTCTGGAGCTGCCCTACCAGCGTGTTGCAACATAACTGGAATCATTCTGCCACCATAGCACAGAGGCACAACATGCTGTGAGAGAAGGGATGTCAAACATGGGGGCAGACTGAGGGAATGAAGCTTGTTATGCAGATCATCTCCCAGCTCCAACCTGGGTAAATTACATTCTTCAAATCTGCATCAGCATCGTTTCTTCAAAGGTATGTGGTGCCTGACTGCTCTGCCCAGGCGTGCACTGCTGTGCCAGGCTGTGAAAAAGCGCTGCCATAACATTCAGTCCCAGACACTGGTACATTCCAGAAGCTGGGGACACTATTTCTGTGTATTTCTCTCTACCAGGACCAGCTTAGGTTGTTTTGAACCTGACTTTCTATTTGTGAAAGACTTTGGAAATACTTGGCTAAAAAAATACACACAGGGCTCCCTTTACACTCGTGTTTGCTTTGCCCTCATGATACATTTAAGGAAACCAAGACACAAGGATTTTCTAGCTAACTTATGCAAAGCTACAGACATACCAATCAGCAGTAGACTCCAAGGAGAAAGAACATTTTCCTTTGTTAAACTCTAACTCCTAGATTTGATCGCCTCCTATTATTCTCTTATCTCTTCTTGAGATACTCCATCAAAGTAACTTAGAACTCTGGTCACATGCAAATATACACATGTAATATTACAACACCAGAGACAAATACCATTCTGGGAAGTCTTTTTTAATTTTCAGCCTGGATAAGGGGGAAAGACAGCATGTTCCTGCTCACATGCCACCACTCATTTTGTCCATGGAAACGCTCAGTTCCTGAACACACAAAGTGCACGTGTCAGCTTTACAAGCGAGGGTCAAGAGCCTGCCCGTGGGTATACAGCCCACGTGGTGCCTCTCAGTCTCATACCAGTGCACTGAAAGTAGCCATCACATGCCTTGGCTTTTCAGGAATCTGTACCCTCAACATTACCCAAACCTCCTGTGCCTGTGGCCATAAACAGAACTATTGCTTCCCTCTGTTAGCAGCGAGAGGTTCATATTAGATTTCTTATTCAAACAATGAGAAGTAACAGCACAGGATATATTTGCTAAATAGCAACTTAAACTGTTTACCAAAAGCCTTGATATGACCCTGAAGGATATTGACACTGCCACACAGTTTGAGGCAGGATGGTTCAGCTATTGAAAAAGAAAGTTTGGAAGAGGCAAGGCAAAGCTCACATTTACACATGCTGCTAGTTTGAGCAGCATTTTAACCTCCTGTATCTCAGTCTTTTCATTTATGCTACCAGGATAATTGCAGTTAACAATTGAGCAGGTTCTGTGGCAAGGCTTTCTTAAACACTTGGGTGAAAAAAATCTGCAGACACAAGAGAGATTGCACTTGTGGATTTTTATCCCATTAGTAGCTAGCTTCTGCCACAAATAGGACCTAGACCAGCCTTGGTATCTTGAGGGAAGATCTATTTAGGTATCTGTGTGCTAAGCAAAACAACCAGAGTCCTTGAAATGACAGAGAAAGTGGTTCCCCTGTTTGGAGATCCTAGCCAATAAAGAGAAGCAATGTGCTGAGCACCGTGTGTTTAATACCTCCCTGTACCACAGGAGAGGGACGCTCTGGTGAATGGACCCTGCCCTGCACTCCCTGGAAACTCTGAGCTGGCAGCGCAGCGGCTCGGAGTAATGAGAACCATAATAGGTATGTGGGCCCTGAGCTTTCCATATTTGTGACAGACTGTTTGGGGCCTGCAGCAGCAGTGTCAGTAGTACATTACATCTTGTGATCCGCTCTGGAATAATAAGCCTAAATGGACGGTGACATTAGGACTTGGTGGGGGGAGGGGGGAGTGTTTTGCAGCTGCAGTCAGGGATGAAGGTAATAATTTCATGAGCTTTTAGAGAGTTTGCACCCTCCCAGAAAACTCTGGCTGTGAATGAGCATTGAAACAACTGCCTTCCCATCTGCAACACCAGGAGACTATCACTCTAACTGAACATACACCAGATCACAGCACAAAACAAAAGAAAAAAATAAAAGGACCAGAGAGTCTTGAAAAGGAGGGGAAAAAAAAAGATCTTTCTGAATCACTATATAATGAACTATTTTTCATTCATGAGCTGGGGGTGAAGGGAGCCCTTTAAAAGTCCTTTGCAGTTTTTTCAAGCAGACTAGCTTATAAAAAACCCCAAAGAAGCAAGTGATTCAACCTTACTTCCACAAACAGAGCACCTCCTAAAACATCTCTAACACTGCATACAGTCATTATTTGTCACTGCCAAAATCTATTTATGACTACACATGTACTATAACCCTCCCTTCTCCTGTCTTTCCCACTTAAGCATCCTTTGGGAATTTTTGGTTTATTTTATTATTCATTGATACACCAGTTTGTTAAAATGCTAACAAGGGTCCAGAAAGTCTCAGGAAAACACACTTCAGTTAGGATAAGCTTTCAAACTACAGAGATAATGAAGCATTAGTTCAGCATGCCTCCAATAATGGAGAACTTTAAAGGCATAAACATTTACACACAGGTAGCTACAGCAGAGGATGGCTTTCAGAGCTCCCTTCCCACTCCACGCCTTGCTAACAAGCTATGATAAATATTGACTAGTTACATCTTGAAAGTAACAAACTACAGCACTTGGAGATACATCCTTAGTTATGTTATAAATTGCAGTTAGCTGCATTTCTCATTCTCACTCAACTGGGCTGCTCTGATTTACTGAGCTACACAAATCTCTGCCTTGCACAGATAGAAGGGATAATCATCCACCCTCATGGGTGGAATAGCATCCATCCTCAGCAAGTATGCAAGTGATACAAAGCTGGGAGGGGTGGCTGACACGCAGGACACTGTGCTGCCATCCAGAGACCTGGACAGGCTGGAGAGCTGGGCAGGGAGAAACCAGATGAAATTCAACAAAAGCAAGTGCAAAGTCTTGCACCTGGGGAGGAACAACCACATGTATCAGTACAGGCTGGGGGTGACCTGCTGGAGAAGAGCTCTGTGGAGAAGGACCTGGGGGTCCTGGTTGATGACAGGTTGGCCATGATCCAGCAGTGTGCACTGGTGGCTAAGAGAGCCAATGGGACCCTGGGGTGCATCAGAAGGAGCGTGGCCAGCAGGTCTAAGGAGGTGATCCTCACCCTCTACTCTGCCCTGGTCAGGCCCCACCTGGAGTATTGTGCCCAGTTCTGGGCTCCCCGGTGTAAAAAAGACAGGGATATCCTGGAGAGAGTCCAGAGAAGGGCTACGAAGATGATTAAGGGCCTGGAACATCTCCCCTATGAGGAAAGGCTGGGTGAGCTGGGACTGTTCAGCCTGGAGAAAAGACTGAGGGGGGACCTTATTAATGTCTATAAATATCTTAAGCATGGGATGCAGGGGGAATCAGCCAGCCCCTTTTCTGTGGTCAGGGGAGACAGGACAAGGGGCAATGGCTGCAAATTGGAGCACAGGAAGTTCCACACCAACATGGGGAGGAACGTTTTCACAGTGAGGGTGCCAGAGCCCTGAGACAGGCTGCCCAGGGAGGTGGTGGAGTCTCCTTCTCTGGAGATATTCAAGACCCATCTGGACGCCTATCTGTGCAGTATGAGCTGGGGAGCTGCTTTGGCAGGGGGGTTGGACCCCATGATCTCTCGAGGTCCCTTCCAACCCCTACAATTCTATGATGTGTGATCACTGTTAAGCCTGTGTAACCTGAGTGATGTCTAAAGCCCCTGACTGCACGTGTCAAAATTGAAGCAGGCTGGATCAAATCCATTAAACTTTAGACAGCTAAGAGAATCAGGGGGCAAATTATTCAACCCATCTTCAACACTTCTTTTCAGAGGGGACCCAGTAAAAGTGCTTATCTTTCCCTCCTGGCTACAGAAGGCATTTGCCTCAAACACTGAATTTTAAAGAGCAGTAGTGAGACAATATGACTCTGAAAAGATCTTTAGTACTGAGCAAAGCTTTGCATTGCTGCCCACCTTTCTGCTTGTACGGGAAGAAGGCATATTATCACAACTACAGTGATCACAACAACCAAGTGGGTCCTGGATTCGACAGAGCTGTGTCTGTGGGCTGAGTTGGGTTTCTTCTCAACTATTTTGGCATAACTACTTCCCTCAATGCAGCAGCTATACAGAGTGGTTTGCATTTCACAGCAACACTGGGAGAGCTGCTCAAGAGAGATCTGTCCAGCATCTGCCCACATTAAAACCTTAACCTTTGAAGTTTGCATGGTAAGTGCCTTGGTTTACTGGGTCTAGTGCGTATGCCAGTGGATTCTGTGCAGAGAGACACTGAAATCTGAGTGGTAAGTATTCATTTCCCCATGCTCATGATGTTAAAACCAAAGATCCTTTTAGAGCAAAGAAAAAGCCAAGTACACAATGAGATATACTGATAGGCTTGGTAGGGTTTGCCAGAGTGAAATACAGATTGTTTACTCTCCCTCGTCCTCTAGCTGTTTTGCTTGTCAGCATCTGCCCAGCATCCTGTCCTGCTGCAGGCAGAGGCAAGTTCTCTGTCTGCCTTTGCCTACTGGCAGTCCATCCTCTCCAAATGATGACAGGCACTTTCTTAAAATACTCATTTTTTCAATCTATTACTTCTCCTTCCCCTATGCCCACATGAACTAATTCTCAAGCTCAAAATTCATCACAAGTTTGAAACATTAGAAATGGTGCAGAAAGTTGGAAAGGGGTGGCTTAATACAGTTCAGTGCTGAAGAGAGCAAGCTGGATGTCAGAAGCCAAACCTGCGGTCACAAGGAGCATCGCCACACCACAGTGGGATGTGGTCCTTGGCAGCTAGGGCACAAAGTGCCTCTGGGAAGCAGCTGCTCTGCAGCTGGTGCAGGGCTGGCTCTCAGCTCCCTCTGTTCCCAAGCATGAAGCTGCTGAGACTGTTTTGGCAGTGTGTCTGGTGACAGGCACGCTAAGTTTGGCCACAGTGCAGGTGCAAAAGAAATAGGGATGGTTGCAAGCAGCAGCCTTTTTACATTCCACCTCCAACCTCTGCGTATTGAAACGTAGAATAAAATCACCACCTTAATACAAGACTATTCTTCAGACAGAGGAACCTGACTTGTCCATAGGCAGGACTATGCTGTTGTATGAGGCTGACTACAGCCAGCAAGAGAAGAGACTGGTTCTGGCTGAGCTCCTTAAAGTAACACAGCCCCATAAAGGACTCCCACCCTCCTCTGATCTCATGCATTTCCCAAAAGAGTGAGAGTCTGCTGTCCAAGGGCCATTTTTGGCTACAGATATCCTTCAGAGAATAAAAGTCATTATAAGTTTCCAGAAATGTAGAGCTAACATGCTATACCACTTGTAGTGAGAACACCCAATAAAGGGCATGTGTACACCACAGAGGTAGAAGACAAGGCAGGAGATCATAAAAGTTTCCCCACTGTCTGAGAATGAGACACAGGCTAAGGGCAGTCCAAAGACAAGGTTTTTAATTAGCTGCTTCTAACTAGGTCCTTAGGAAAGGGTACAAAATGAGGAACACTTTCTCCTCCTACCTAAGCTCAAGTAAGGCAATAAAACCAAGTTGTAAATATAATCCTGTCTTGAACCTCACAACTGTGCACTCCTGGCTTTAACTCTAGTCACTGGCAGAAGTCCCACTGATTCCAGTGAGACCAGAGATTGACCCCAAGATGGTCACACCTGGGGTTTTATTCATTCCATGAGAGAGATTTGCTAAACTTGGAACATGAGCATGGGTCAGCTTCCAAACACCACCCATCTTTGGGGTGTCTGGAGCTGGACTTTCAGCACTGGCCTCTCTCCATGGAACTGAAAGCCAGAATTATGATGATGACAATAAATATTCAGCACTTCATCTTCAAAGGGTTGGGTGGACAGTTCAGTCAACGGCTAGCTAATCAATGCCACAATGTGAACCATACCATCAATTATGTGTGTAATATCTTTGCAAGCCACATATGAAGACAGTCAGTGGGGTTGACAGGTATATTTAGATTTATTTTGCCCTCAGGACTCTGTTATTGCTAGATCCCCAAACCACAATAGTGGTGATAAAAACTTTTTTTTAAAGGGGTGTTGTTATGACCTAGAGACAAGCTGGAGGGGAGGTGTGAAGGGATACTCCAAAAGAGGTCACTGCTTGCTTTGCCTGTGGCTTTCTGACCAACTCCCATGTCTTTTTACCCTAATACTAAGGGGTTTGTCTGGAAACATTCTTCCCAGCTGCACTGCCTTCTTGGCTGTTTGAGATTCTTGCTTGGTGACCAGAAAGTATCACAGAGGGGTAACTGAACATGAACCCTTTAAAGGTCAGGCACACTCCCAGTAAGAGAGCTGTAAGAAAAGCCACACTTCTGAGTAGTGTTCAAGAGGAATGGTCACTTTGCAAAGCAAGAAGGCTGCAAACAGAGGCACTGTGGGAAATTTATGCTCTGTTTCTTTCAAGTCTGAAGCTCCTTGTCCAGAGGATCAAACTAGGTGCACAGAGAAATACAGAACGAGTGTCTCAGAGAACAAGAGATGTCTAGGAAAGATGCTTGCTGTCCTTGGCTCAGGCAGAAGTTTGCTCTACACACACCACTACTTTTACTAAAGAGCTGATCTTGCTACATGCCGGAGAGCTTTGCCTTTCACACTCATCAGCAATTTGAGGACATCCAGTATTTTTGAGGAACAGATTCCCTGGTAGGGTCAGGCTCTGAAGCAGTCCCATCTTCCCTTTGCTTTTAAACACGTCACACCTCTGTTTAAGTAAGGATCAAGCTCAGTGCAGGGCAAAACACCCTCAGGTGTTCTGCTCAGAGCTATGCTTTGCATTTTCTCTTCAGTGCACACCTGTGGATCACCTGCCAGACTGTGGGCTGGACTAGAGAATTCTCCAAGTGCCCCCCTGCATTGTCTCCAGCTCAAGACCAAAAGGAGGCTATTCAATTTGCATCTGAGTCTGGTTTACATGACTTGAAATAGCCTCCTGAATCTCAATAAAATCTAGTTTAATCCATTTTCTTCCCTTCCTTTTAAAAGGCAGTTTGCATTGATTTCTTGAGCTATAGCAAATTCATAGCCATTTCCTCTCTGAAACTCCACTGTTGTTTTCTGCTTTGAACTTCTCCTCCCAAAAGGGTTTTGCAGTGTAAAACAATCATGTTATAGTTGAGCCCTGAGCACTTTGGCTGGGGGCAGAGGGATGTCATGGCTTCATGGCAATTACTATAATCAGAGAGACCTTCCATCACTCAACAGAAAATTAAATTAAGACCTTTCTTCTAGAAGATATCCTTATGTTTCCCATACAAATAGAGGACCTGCTCCAGGAATTTTTGGATGTGATTCTCTTGCCTGTGTTATGCAGGTCAGAGGATTTGGTCACTAGTCCATTATGTCACTAGCTCTTTTTAAAACAAAGCAAGAGGCCCAACTTCTTTTGCTGAATAAAAGGAACAGAAAAATCTAGGGAAGATGACCATGAAACAGTGGAAAGTCAATCACAAGCCTATTGTCAAGTAGACCTCATTATCTAAAGACAACTGGTGATTTTTATTTTTTCCAGTGCTGGGTGCAGTGGATTTATTCAGCCCAAGTGTTGGTTTTTAGGTAATGTAGCTTCACGAATAGCTGGGACCTTGCAGCAATGTTGGGTTGATCTGTCTAAATGATAGACTTGGAGGAAGCTTGCTGTATAAATTAATGTCTGCAGCTATGGCTTATAGCAAGACATGTCCAATATATCATAATTAACTCTGTGTGGACAGTCATGAGTTCTGTTGACAAATCACAAGGAACGGGAGCTCATGGGCACTGAGACTTGCTGGATAGTGTATTGTTATTGAGCTTCTTATATCTGAATGTGTGAAGTACAACATGGATGTATGCATATGTATGGAGTCTCTTACTTTAGCACCAGATTCTCCCTGGCAGTCTATCAGGAAGTCCTTTTAACATGGTAATTTATGAAGATAAAAATCATTCCTTGGGGGTGATTAATCTGGTCATTGCCCCACAATGCGTTTCCTCAGGGACATGAAAATCTAGGTTTGAACTTGGAGTCACACACTGGTGCTCCTGTCTAACATATTTCTTTCAGGATCTTGTCCCAACCAGTTAAGAGTAAGAAATTAAGCTTCACAATTCTACTCTATGGTAGGTCACTATCCAGAACTTAAAGGGAAGCAAGGAAATTCACTTTGGATGCCACCTTAGATGCTGGTACTTTCCCACATGAAATGATTGAAGACCCTGCAGAGTAAAAACAGAGAGCAAGGGTAGTTCTGGGCATGTTCCTAGGCTGCCCACATTCCTGGACATCCTTTCTCCTCCAACAGTTCTGTGAGTCACAGAGGGGTTAGGTGTGCCAGTGTCTGTGGACAGAGATAAGCACACTCTCTCTTTGCCCATCCTTATGCCACAGGGCAGGGAATATTAGTTGTGGCACTGCACCCTGTTAATGCACCTACATGACACCGGGACCAGGACCAGCTTGTACCTGGCCAGCTTGGAGATCAGGAAGCAGAGCTTAGCTCTGCCTGTTTCTGTCTGCACAGATACGCCCTGGAAAGATAAGAAAGGAGGCCAAGGATTACAACAGAGACCTCGTGATGTGCACATCATCCCATGGGAAACACTTCAGCTCTCTGCCACATGTCTTTCCCTCCCTGAACTGGGGTGCGGAAACATGTACCAGTGAAAGACCCTAGAGCCTCTTGGCTACATGTAAAGCCATGCTGACCATCCCCACAGCAGGAGAAGCAACTGGCTGTGGAGTTCATTAAATCCTGTGAGGCTTTTTTGAGATCTAAGAACTTTCAAATTTCAAAACACATGAGAGACTGAAACAAAATCCTAAATGCTGATTGTTCAGATTGGGTCACAACACTAGCCCAGCTCAAGGAAAAACATGCTTTGCTTGCTCCACAGAGATGTTGTAGAGATGCTCCTCTGGAGGCTCAGGCACTAAGAAGCAAGACATAAGGCACTTACAAGTGGTAGCTCAATTCCATGGCTAATGGTATTTTACCTAACCACAATTACACATTAAGTATAATAATGAATAAAGCTGAAAAACAAGAGAGGCTTCTTATCCAAAATTAACCAAATTACTCAGTCCTCTTGTTTTGCTAAATAATCAATAAATAAAGCAACCTCATGAAAAAGGCTTGTAATACAAGGGATTTCTGCATCTTACTGCTTCTGCAGGCATCCCAAGAAAGGCAGCGTGTGTTGCCCAGAAGTTCAGGGTTGCCTTTGAAGCTTTGTTTATCTTTTGCAGTTGAATTAGATGCCTAGGTGAATAGTTGGGATAACTTTTTGTATCAGAGGGTTAGAAACCTGAAGTCTGACTTTAAAAAGCTGACAGATGAAAAGGAAATTTCTTGTTCTACTCACATGGTCAGTGTAAGCTGAGATTTAAACTGTGTATGTGTTTTAACTTGATTAGCGCTGAAATGAACCACACTTGATAACTTTTTTCTTGAGGTAAACTGTCTGGTTAGATAACGAGCACTATATAAAACTCACTGAAAATGTATTAAAGTTTGCAAAACATTATTAGTGATGATTAATTAAGAACAACCAAACTTTTTAACCTCCTAACCCACTGACAACCTTCACTTGAAAGTTGTACTGGCACGATGTCACCTCTCTGTGAGGTGACATCTCTAATGGGTCTGGGAGCATATGGTGAACATACCACTTCTGGAAGACTGAGAGGCTTGACACTTACCAGCAAGTAGGTTAGTGGGTTCCACTAAGTGTCAGAGTGCAACCTGGGAATTGCTTTTCCTCAGACACTGCAATAAGCCCTTGACATTAATCAGAATCACATTAATCGCAGCATTAATCAGTATATAGCTTGTTTTCTATGACCAGCATTGTGTCCCAGAGCATCATCTCACCCACACTCTGCAGCAATAGCTAGAAAATAGCCCAATTAGTTAAAACACAGGTTGGATCATAGGCTGGGAAGATAGGAATTGGGTGGGTTGGTCCCAAGTTCCCAAACTCCAAACAAGTTTTAGTGGTGGCACCTGGCAAGTAGAGCTCAGGATGTGGGAAGAGGAGATCAAAGACATTGACTGTCTCCAGTAAGTAGCTGCAAATTGACAACTCTCATTAGTGCCACTGAATGAAACAGAAAGTCCCTGTGAACTCACAAGTTTCTTCTTGTTGACATGATTTTCATGTACCACAAGCTTCCCTGCTCACTTCAGGGTCTGGTTTACATCATTCCTCACAGACTTGCTTGAGCCCATATCAGATGTACTCCCTCTCTCCATCCTCACTTCACACCCACTCTTCCATCTCCTTACATGACACTTCTCTGCCACCCTTTTTTGTAGCACCATCTGTCCAGGGTGGACTTGTGTTTTTCCTCAAACCAAATTCTTCCTGAGAAGCAACTGCATGATTTTAGAGAGTCTAAAATCAAAACCCAAGCTAATGATAAAAGGAAATGTATCTTCAATTCTGACTGCCCCTGGTTCAGAGTTCCCACCTGGCAGATATTTTCAATGCACTGCCAGAGGATTGTTTCATCTGCTGGATATGTATTTCACTCCACAAGCCAGTTCTTCCCAAGGTGTCACATGGGGCCTTCCATGTCAAATGACAACCCGCCACCTTGGTGCAAGATAGTGGTAGTTGTTCAGAGGGAACAAGCTTGGAAGCAGCAGGTTGTAAGGAAAAAACAGGGAGAGCTGTATGATTTGCCTGGCCTCATTTGAATCCCTGCCATGAAACTCCAAATGCTTGCAGTAATAAGGGGAGAAAAATAAAATAAGAATGAAAAAAGAAAAAAATTTCACATGCCAGACCTACAGCCAGTGCAAGTCAGCAGAGCTTCACTGCCATCTGGCTAGCTTCACCCACAGACCCTCACCCTTTCATGGGGAAAGAACACTTATCCCATACTCAGAACAAAAAGAAATCCCAGCTTCATACAACCAATGTTCGACTGCAGGGGTACAGTGCAAATTTGCACTGGCTTTCAACTTGTGTTAGCAAGTATATATAATATCAAGAAATAGTTTTTAAGTTAAAAATCAAGCTGAGTTCCAGCCAGCTTCTCAATTCCCTCAGCGCCCTTTACTTAGGCAGCTTTCCAATTAGTGTCAATGAAAGTTTTGCCTGAGTAGCAACCCAGTAAAAATAGACTTGGAATATCAGGATTCGACCCAGAGCCTTTAATATACAGAAATAGACAGACCCCCACACAAATCCTCACAGAGAGGGTGAAAGCCTCAAGAGTGATAATGAGCTTTGATTTTTCATCAGCCACAAAAATGTCAACTACGCTCCCAGTACATTCCACAATAGAGCAATATTTATATTTGATCTCAGCAATGGCTTCATGCTGCACGTTACATAAGCCAGTCATTCCTCATACAGTAATGGAAACAGACAGTCCTTGCCATGGTTTATTTTTTGCATCAGGCATTCTTTGGCAGATACTCATGGGAAACAATATGGCAGGGGAATGGCATTAGACTTCCCCTGTGCAAACACCAGGAAGGCCGTGAACAAGCAGTACGGGACTTTAGCTCTTTTTTTGGAACTCTTGCAAGAGCTAACAGCTCCTCTTGCCTCTTTTACATAGCTAGGAGGTCTCACACACTATGAGAGCAGATTCACTAACAGAACGAATCTGGCCCCGGTGCCCAGAGAACAGTGGTCTCTGCAGTGAACTTCTCTCCCTTTCCAAAGCAGGAAGCCACTTTGCTCTGCTCCTTCTATCTGTGTGGGTGAGATTCAAACAATCCTCAGGCTGAAATTGCCCTTGCCACCAGTGCCATTATTCCCCTGAGATCTCTCTTTGAAAAGCACCACCCTGCAGAGAGTGAGCCCAAAGCAGGGCTGAGTCTTTCACTGAGCCCTAGATTTTGAAATAAATTATTCAGCAGAGTAAAATGAGAGTTCAATACTATTACAGTGGACCAGTAAATATTGACAACAGCATTAACTATACAAAACAGACACTCAGTAACATGTGTGAGTCTATCCACAAGCATATAATATAAACATAAGACTCTCAAAGAAAACCCGTACCCAAAGTGGAAATGTCACTACAAACTTGGCTTCAGCCCATTTTTTTTATAGACACAGACTTATCCAGCAGTTTTGCTTGGGCTCTGCTTCTTTTGAATCTGTACTTAAGGTTTGGGCAGGTTACTTCCTGCTGTTAAACATCCCATGGGGAAATATCAAGAAGGTAATGGAGTTGGTAGCATTGTTCCTTGAACCTTTTGGAAACAGGCTGAAAAAAAAGCAGCTGTGTACAGCATCCCTCCCACACTAAAGCAGGTTTATCCAAGCCTGGATTAAAAAACTCTCATGTCAGATCTGAGCAAGCCACTGTGTGCCCAGGTACTGAATATCCTGAATCACACTATCAGCACCAAGGAGCAGGCCTTGTCCTAAGCTTGCGGTTACACAGAACAGTACCTCTCCCTGTGTCTCATCCCACACTTACACTGCTGAGAGCCTTGCAGAGGGCTTGGCATCTAGGGAACACCATGCTTCACAATTTGTCCTACCCAACACTGCCCAGGCAGGTTGCTAACATCTGATTCCTCAACAGGGTCAGCGGGAAAAACTGGGATGGAAAAGCTGAGAATATACCCCTCAGAGCTAGCAAGGCGTGGAAGCAGCCATTGCAGGTTTTATTAGCAGGGATCAGAAGGTAGCAATGGGTTTTAAATCTACCTCTTCTCTACAGCCCATAGTAGGCTGTTTTTCCTGCTGCATAATTACTTACAAACTCTGAGGGAACATAACGACTAGATTTTTAGCAAGTCTTTGCTTCCAGCAAACATGTGCGATTATTTTTTGCACCCTTGCTGGAAAGAACAGAGCAGACTGTACTACAGGACTTTGTCACCTTAGGACATCTGATCAACATTCGCGTGTGTCACACTCAGGCTTACGCCAGCCACTTAGCAGAGCAGGAATAGTAAAGGCAGCGAGAGACGAGCTGCATTTCCACAACCTTCCAGCTGTCAAGAAGAGCAGAGAGTGACAGAAATAAGCTGCACAGAGGAGACGGGCCAAACCAGAAATAATCCATCATGTGCCACGGTTCCCAGATTCCTCAGGATCTTTTCTGAGGAATCTTATGTCAGGCATTGAGCACGTCAGTACTACTTGCACTTTGGTGATTTTCCATCTGTACCTGCTGTTTCTGATATTACATGCAGGGTTACCACTGACATGTATCGCTTTATGAACAGCTGGAGGAACAGTGGCCAACCTTCCTTCGTGTAAATTTTTGCACAGCCAAAACCCACAAGACACACCACATTACTCTGCAAGCCTGGGAATAACATCACCCAGGCAAGGATAGCAGCTCCACTGGGATCTTGCTGCTCTAGTGTGTGTTGGCACCAGGCTGTGTGTGGAGTGATAGCAGGCTTAACCCCTCCTGGTTTACTTACAGATAGATGCGAAATCTTAGAGAACCTTCTAGTCCCCCGCAGACCCACGCTGCAAGTTATGTGAAATAGTGTGCAAGGAGTGGTATTTACAAGGCAGCTGTGGCTCCAGAACCACACAACCACCTTGAAAAATAACAAGGCATTACTGAAGGGAATCAGGGTACAGACAGGGAGAGCCAGGTTTGTAAGCTCCTTGGTCCAAGTGAAACACCTAAGCATTTTTGAGGAGAGTGTAGCTCAGAGTTTTCCATATGTTGTTTGACCAGCAAAATATCCCTCAGAGAAAGCACTAGCACAAGAGGAGAAAGCTTCTACACAAACCTCCTCCCCACCTTGCCTGCTACAACTGTCTAAAGTCACACAAGATGAGGAAGGATCCATTATTGCTACCTTCCTCCCTCCAGCACATCAGCGTTACATTTAGCCTTCAAGGTAGCCAACTGCTTGTACAATTCCCAGCTTTGCACAAACGCTCAAGTACCCATCAAAGAACTTAAGACTATCATAAGGGTGTCCAAAAGATAGGGAAGGATAGGGACATCCATCACATTGACCATGTTCAATGGCACAGAGACCAGTCTTGCATGGATAGACCCAACTCCTTTCTAACTGCCTCTGACACCAACTCCCCTGCATGGGACCAAATTCTCCTAGGAGACCCCTTAGTAAGAAATTTTTGGAAGCAACAAAAGCTGAAAACCCACAGAGGTTCCTCCATCAGTGAACAGCTGAGACAGCCCTTATTTTCTGCCCCAGACCTGGCCATCAGTCTTTTCCTGCTCATTTGCTCTAAGGCAGATGCCAAATTCCTGAAGGTCTTCCATGGCACTACACTCTGCTGCCAGCCTGTTCTGGCCAGACATAGAAAGCGAGAAGGAACTCAGAGCATGCCCCTGCCCTGGAGACACTAATCAACAAAGCAGTTCCACAGAAATTGAAGTCTGGATTACCCTCAGCACACACACACACACATATCACTCTTCCACTCACTCTCCATTGCCATGTCTATCTATTCACAGCCACATCAGACAGTTAAACTAGTTATGAGGAGAAAAGGATCCCTGCAAAGGAGGCAGTTAAAAATTAACTAAAATGGTACAGGAGAGATTATTTTGGAAAGCAGAATGCCCTCAGGAAATAGCAGTATGCACAACTAACCAGTTAAATCTAATTTCTGCTTGCCATGTGGTTGGCGCTATAGCACCACAAGCATTAGAAGGTGCAGAAAGATGCAGTTCATGTTCAGAAGTACCACACTGAAGGTCAGCTGATCAGACACTGAACAATACACTGAACAAGAAACTAAAAGCTACCAAAGAAATGCCAACTGACTAAAGAAAACACAGTGGCACTTCTCAGCCACATGTCCCAGCTGAACTTTCTGTTCCCTTCTGTCATTTAATCCCAGCTTTTCCCAAGTGATCAGAGTGCTTCAAAGGACTGGAACACCAGCATGCCCAGAAGCTGAGCAGCCCTCTTGTTCCAAATTCAGAGCTTCCTGAACGACTGCCTTTCACACCATTAAAAGGGTCCTAGGGGAATATTTTAGCCACTAAACAAACCTCTGTAGCATTCATTGCAACTAGTTCACTGGTTCTCAAATTCTCGCCTTTGTCCTGGGAAGTTTGGTTTTCATTTTACAAACCATCTTCTCTGATTTCAGATGGTTTTCCTTTCCTTGCCCACTCTCCCACTGATGTTTCATGTTCTTCTACCAAGTCATGCTGCCCTCCTCTGTTGCTTGTTTCATTTTCCAAGTAATCCTCCTTCTCCACCCCACCACCCCCCAAGCCTTCTATGTTTCTTTTCTCTCTCCTCATTGAGCTGTTGCAATCGAGTTCCTCCAGCCAACTAGATTCAGTAGAGATATTCCTGCACGGGCCTCTCCTCAAATCTCAGCCCTCTCCCTGCCCAAGTGTACTCCCTGTTCACACAAAGAGAATTAGGTCATCTGATGCAACTGTACACAACAGCTACTACAGCAACAGATGTTACAGCCACACAGAACTGCGGGTTGTTCCAATGATCCAGTTTACCATGACCTGGTTTTGAGTAGCTATCTATATCACTGGTGTTCTGAAAAGCAAAGGATTGATAAAAAAAAGAAACCCACGTGTGTGCAAAGCTCCATGGGTAGTTACGTGGCTGAAGTGCTTGTACAGCCAAATAAGAGAGGGAAAAAAAAGGCATTTGTGCAAAATTACATTAAGTTGCAACCACCAGCATTGATTTCAAGCCATAAGGCCAACATATGCCACCTGAAGATTAGGCAGAGGTTCAACACACATTGCAGTATGATGGCAGAAAACACACTTACTCTAGATTAGGGCAGCCAATCCATGGTACTGTGGATCATCACCGGTTCCACCACTGCCAACAACTTGCTGCAGTCATTGCTGCTGAATGACAAACGTTTGTCAAGGCCTGAACTAAACCAGTACAAATTAGCGCAGAGAAGGGCTACAAAGATGATGAAGGGCCTGGAACATCTATCCTATGAGGAAAGGCTGAGAGAGCTGGGGCTGTTCAGCCTGGAGAAAAGAAGACTGAGGGGGGACCTAATCAATGTTTATAAATATCTTAAGTATGGGGTGCAGGGGGAATTGGCCTGCCCCTTTTCTTTGGTCAGGGGAGACAGGACAAGGGGCAATGGCTGCAAGTTGGAGCACAGGAAGTTCCACACCAACATGCGGAGGAACTTTTTCACAGTGAGGGTGCCAGAGCCCTGGGACAGGCTGCCCAGGGAGGTGGTGGAGTCTCCTTCTCTGGAGATATTCAAGACTCGTCTGGACACCTATCTGTGCAGTATGAGCTGGGGAGCTGCTTTGGCAGGGGCGTTGGACCCCATGATCTCTCGAGGTCCCTTCCAACCCCTACAACTCTGATTCTATGAAATTGGTATGGACTAATTACTGCTCAGTCAGCAGAAGCAGGTTTCTGCAAGGTAAAACTGCACTCCATGTTTGAGATAGAGCTCTTCCATCAGAGCCTTGTCTGCTAGTAAAAATGCTGGTGACAGCAGGACCAGGAGTACTGCAGAACCACCAGTAGAGAGGCTACTTGGTTTCTTTTTCTAATTCCCACACTTATATGAATGGGTGCTGCAGTTTTGTCCAGGTCCAGCAACAGAAGAAAGCTCCATCTCCCCGCTGCGTGTTCCCTAGCACTGCTATGTGATGCAAGAGCTGGACAGTTCAGCTTTCTATATCTTCAACTGTTTATTGTCTCATGTACCACAAGCCAGCAGAGATGGTTACAGCAACATAACCTTTTTGTAAAAGTAAACAATAACAAGCTATTCTATCTAGAGGCGTTTTTGGAAACAATCCTGTCACTTCTTAATTAGGAAACTCAACACCCTCTGAAATCAACACAGCACAATCTATTGCCACTAATTCCCCACTCTGGCAAAGGAGCTAAGGTTTGTATTTCTAATCAAGTCCACCACCAATGTTTGGTTTTTGAGTGACTCACTTGGATCCAGTTGGGAACCCCAGAGGAGAATCCAGGCATGAAGATCCCATAGCATCAGCAGCCTTTTTTTAAAAAACTAACTTCATCTAACTTGATCCCACCCAAAACTTTCCCCCTTTAAATAAAACACTTAAGCAGCCTAATTCCAGTTCCAACCCCTTTCTCTGTTTTCTTACGGGGCCCTCTTGAAAGTCTTGGACTTGCCAACACTAAGGATTAGACTGTACATGGCTGTCCTAGCACAGAACAGAGAGAACATCATGTAATTTCCATTTTTCTCCCGGTTGTGCTCTTTCAAAGCCCCACACTACTTATGGTTTCCACGCCACATATTCTTCTGTCCGTTGCCATGGTGCAGCCACTGGTTTGTCATTAATATTGTGGGTAACTTCAGATCCTTGACCTCAGGGCTTTCAGAGCTTTTCATGGTGTATTTTCCTCTTGATTGAATTGCTCTGCATTCCCAAGCACAGCTAAAACAAAAATAAAACACTGCTGCTTTTGAATGAGGAAAATTCATTTCACAAAGACAGGCTACAAAGGCTGGAAAACCATTGAAGAACAGCAGATTAAAAGGAAAACAGCCATTCTCTGCAGACGTAGTGACTGTGGCGTGGATTTAAATTTACCTACAGCATCAGAGTCAAGCCATGGCCCCCAGGGGCCATGCATAAACTCAGTATCGGGCCCAGATCTGACTCTAATAATATGCTGTCCCACAACTAGAAGACCTCAAATATTTCTATAAATTCTCATCCATGAAATTTGACAACAGTTTTAAGAAGTGCAGAGCTACTTGCTCCCAAATTGCAGACGTGAAGGCTGAGATATAGAAACAGCAAGCTAGACGATGGCTGTAGCTCATGGATTCACATGCATTTGCCCTACCTGATTTGTATTCTTGTCTTAGGGGGCTACAGGGGTATTTGCAGGGATATCTAGGGATACCTTACACCCAGCATCAGGCCTGTGCAAATGCTTTTATGCCTCTGATTTCTACCCAGTGGGATGATTACCTAGGCAGCAATTGGTAAGTCAAATATAATCTATCACCCTCTATAGTCAAACCTTGAATTTATTGAGAGCAAAATTTTATCTTCACTGTTTCTTAATGCTAGTGATAATTCTCACTTCAGAAAGCAATCCCATTTTGATCCTTTAGAAATCAGTGAGTTCACATGTACTAGATGGAGTCTGTGGTATCCCTGCTTAACAGAAGTAAAATTCTTTTTTCAGTGCAAAGAAAATAGCCATTACCATGGAAAACATGATGACTGTCATACCCACAGCCAATTGTCAACTCTAAGCTAGTCTTCAAATTAACAGATTTTAAAAACTGCATGCACTTTAAGAGCTCATGTGAGCTCTTTCTGTCAAATGAGTTCCCAGAAACACAGATTTGCATTAGAAAGGCCTAAGCCATCACATTTTTGAAGATCCAACCCTCCTACCCAGCCTGGTAGTAGTTTATTTGGTGAGGGGCCCTTCAGGATATAAAACCCCCAAGGGAACAGAAGCACTACCGTTTTCCTTTTGTCTTTTGGGCATTATTTGTTTAAAAGGGTAAATGCATCTGTTCGTTATTCAGAGAAGATGTTTCAGAAGCTGCAAACAAAACACCCAAATCTACATAGGATGCAATACTGCATGCAGCAGGCAGGCAGTGTTATGCATTTAAAAATGCCTAATAGCAGGTCAGAGGATGACAATAACCACTTAATTATACCAGAATCCATACAAAAGCCTGCCTGGAAAAATAAAGAGCAGAAAGTGGACAGTAAGACACAAGCCTGAGGGCTTTTCTGCAAAGGCTGGGAGAGGAAAGAACAAGCAAAGGAGAGAAGCAAAAGCAGCATAAAGGTACATCCACCCTCCTCAGATTTGGAGCCTGGTTACGATCATGTTGCCACTGAAGCAATTTTAGCAATTTGCTCTCACTTCAAGTCTGTCTCCCCTAGTGTGCTCAGAAAGCCTGAGCCCTGAAGACAGAGTGTAGCTGTATCACACAGTGTTTAGGGACAAAACCCTCTCCCTGCCACGGACACATCCCTCTTGCCAGAGGCTGGGAGTAAAGCCAATCCCACAACTTCTTCCCAGCAGAAGAAGGACTTCCTTTACGATTTGCTCACTCAAGAGGACACTCCAGCTGGCTTCGCTCCCTCAAGAGGCTTTTGCTCCTGTGTATCTGCCTTGCCAGCCCAGCTATATCAGAGCCACTCTTTTACTATTGCAGTGAGAGCAAGTTTGCTGTACGATCCCCCAGGCAGCCTATTTAAAAGCCCTTCATTGGGAAGGCTGGTCACATTCCACTTTAGACAAAAACAGTGCCTGACAAACAGCCTTGTTCCTCAGATCCCCAACTGGAATAAGGAGGGGGAAACACCCCACCCCCACCCCCCCCCCCCCCCAACCAAATCAGCACGGCTGTGAAATCCCATAGCTCCTCAGGGAAAAGTATCTCTGAGTGTGTTGATGCATCTTACAACTTGCAGAAGGGCTGCACCTGACATTTATTCTTATGAAAGTAATTTTAAATAGCCTTTATTTTAAAAAAAAACCCACAATTAAATCATATGTTGCAAAATGATAGAAGCCCAATATAAATAAGGGCAAATGCTATATATTCCTGAGGGTTAAATCCTATGAGATGCTGAGCATTGCCACATCCTTATGAATTCTAATTTATTTGTCCTCATAGTATCATTCGTATTCAGATGTTCTCTTTGGATCCAGGTACAAGCCTAATGCTTCCTAATATCAGAGGTGGTGGTGGTGGGTTTACATGCACATATGAACAAAATGCTGCAAGTAGGATCTCTGTCTATGTATTGTAGAAAGCCACATCTGTTCCCACGCAGTAAATCATGCAGGATTAACCTAATAAGATCTGTGGTAAATCAGACTCAAAGCATTTGTACTATGCTTAGGAAGAATAAAATACAGGATGTCTACAGAAAATGAGCTGCCTGGCCTTTTACAGGCCTAAGTCCATCCCTCCCTCCCTCCCTCCCCTCCTAGAGCGTAGTCATAAAGCATGTGAGGGGTTTCCATCTGCAGTACTAGGGCTGTGCCAGTATCCAGAACAGGGACCTGATGTGACACTCAGTCCAACAGAGAACAGTCCTGAACACAAAGTTTCATTTACTGTACTGATGCACCTCAGCAGCTTCATCTTTCTGCCTTACCAACATACTGACTGGATTTTAAGAGATTTATGCAACTCATAGCATTGCATGGAAAAGTCATTGTGTCTGTTAACATCCTCAAAGAGCTGTTCTCTCATCCAAGGTTATTTGTGATTCTTATAAACAAATGAGAACTGAACATACATTTGGTTTCCACACCGTATACACTTTTGCTACCATCTCTGCTCCACAGGGGTCAGGATTCAGCATGTACACAGAACTACCCCTCCTTATCGCAGAGGAAAGAGATTAATGGGGCTCAGAACAGAATTTTTTCACTTGGAAGCATTTCATTAGGCAAGCTTTCTCCCACATGGAGAACACTATGCTGGAACGGAAATAGCTTAACCCATTTTATAAATTGGCAGGAATCAAGGTAAACAGCAGGCGTTGGACAGATTCCAGTCGCGGTGTTGCATGCTTCACTTACTGGATGATGATATAATTTCATCACTGTTGATTAACTAATTTTGTTAGCATCTACAGTAGTCGTCTATCAGTGCCTTGAGTTCTCCAATTATTTTTCTACCAAAGTTATGGCCTTCATATACATCATCCAATTACCTAACAGTGACAATAAAAAATGACACCCTGGTCATTAAACTGCAACAGTGAAGTCCAGAAATAGGAGTTTTGTCCCAGCACTGTTACTTACTTGCTGTCTGCGGTGAATTCACTTATGCCACAGTTTCTTCACATCCACTAGTCTGAGGAGTCTGTTTCAGACAATCAATATCTTCATCTGAAGAAAGATGAAGATACTCCACAATCAATCCCTCAGTGCCTCTAAGTGAGCCCTCAAATGCAGTAGAGTCTCCTAGAGCTCAATCCCATAATGATTCCTCAGCTGTTTCATCAGATATAACAAGCTTCACGCACTAGCTGATTCCTGCCTGATGTTCCCCCTGAAATGTGCCTGACACACCTGCAGTGCAGACTCCCTCTCCTGATGCAGCATCCCATGCTTTAAACGCACTCTCATGGACACCCGGCTACATTTCTTATATGGAGTCAAGAGGAGAGATCATAGCTGTGCACTGCTTGAGGTTATGCCTCCTAACAGCCCTGATGTGCCCCCAAGAACACTCACTCAGATGCACTTGTATCATGAAAAATCTCACACCATGTTGTCTCATGCAATGTGGAGGAAGAAAGAGCTCATCAAAACCAGGACAGGCAGTGTGTGTGTCTACCTCACCTAGAACCTGGCAGACCTAATGAATAAAAACATGTTCAGGTTCACTTATGGAAAGGGGCTCACAACTCTCCATTCTTGGCAAAATGCAATGTTGTTACAGGTTGTTTTTAATCCTGCAGCCTGGTGGAAAGGATACATGGTTCCACCAAAAACTGTATGTGCTCTGGACCACAAATGTAAAAGCAGAACTTGGTGCTGAAGCTAAAATAAGGTGAACCCTTCGTACAGTGGCACATACCCATGGTATAATGTTCAAGCATGAAAAATGAAACCAGCTGAGTTTTACACAAAGCTTTTGTGTGTGTCTGTCCAATGTGCTCTGTGAAGCTTTTGTCACAGCTCAAAGTGCTGTCTCCAGAGAGGGACAATTTTTTCCCCTTCCCTCAACTGTGTTTTATGGTTTTATTCTAATTTTACAACACAATCTGTGACAGCTGGTCACACGGTGTGTCTGGGTTGAATAAAGCCTGAGGACCCTTTGCCAAGCCTCTATGCAATGTGCTGAGCTTAATGAAATGCGTCAGCTCCACTGCGAGTCGTGCATTCATGGAACTGAATGAATCTGAGTTTTCAAGGAAAACTTAAGGGATACATAACTGCACACAGGAAACCCGGGGTGGGATGTGGCAAGAGGAGAGGAATCCCAGAGAAACACTCAGCAGCTCTACTGCAAATAGATCTAGCAGCAAATTGCTCTAGCAGCAAAATAGATCCTCATAGCCGGAATTTAATCAGTCCGTTTAAATAACAATTGAAAACTATCAGCCACTGCTGAGGCCTCAGAGAAAAACAAATAGAGTTCAGTGGCTGAGTTAAAATGCTAGGTCCCAGGGGTCTAGGTTATAGCGCAGCTCTGCCACATACATCCAGCACAACCCCAAGAAAGCGCAACATTTTTGGGCCTCTCTCTCCCACTTAGATAATAGGAACAAAAGCACTTCCTTACAGGCTAGGGTTTTTTTTTCTCCTATCTATTGAAGTTATCAGCCCAGAAGCACACTGACTACTAAACACACAACAGTTCCTACTTGGTACTTGAAGCTGTTAGCGTAGTTGGGAGGGGATAGCCATCTGCGAGCGTCCGGAACGTGGTGAACATAACATTGCAAGGTACACAAAGCAAAGTGCACACTGTAAACTAGATTGACCTTACATTTTCTTCCCTACAATGCTGCAGAACATTGGAACCTGAGGACCCTGATGAACACTGAAAATGATGATTTTTAACAGAAAAATGTTTAAGATTGCCCTGCATCATGTCAGTTTGTGAAAGTCACTGCCCCATTTTATTTCTCCTCCTTGTAGATTCTTGCTAGAAGTCAGTCTATCAGTAAATAGATTAGTGACTTGATTCTGTATTGGAAACCAAAGGAAAGAGAAGCGTGCAGCAGCATCCTTGTAAATCACACAGCACTTGTTCTGAGAATTTTTCTGACATACGAGATTCACAGGGGAAACAGGTAAATCATTACCCTAATTGCTGTAAACGAGTTGCTCTGTTTTTCTTTTCCTCAATGTTTTGAGCTATCTGTCAACTCAACTGTCAGCACCAAATCCAGACCTAGCTGTGTCATTCATAAGCACATTGCTACAAAGTGGGGAAATCTATAACAAAACACCTGATGTCCATGGCTGGGCCCCCCTGCAGTTTGCTGTCAAAGTCAGCCTGACATTTCTGGATCAGACAAGAACCCATCTGACCTTGTCACGAGTTTAACTAGGAAAACAGCAAACCCAACACTTGCACAAACATTGTAGAACAGAAGTACAGATGCCAAAACGTGGATGTCCTTTAGGGTAGAGTTAAAAGTCAAAGAGAGAACTCCCAGCTCTGTGAGCATTGCTTTTGTTTTCTACCTCTCACCAGCAGCTTTTTACCTCAAAAATGCTTTACTAAGGAATTAAGCCTTAAAATAGCCTTTTATTTAAGAAGAGGTTATTATTCTGTTTTACATGAAGGAAAATGAAAGGTTAAATGACTCCTGCAAACCTTACACCTGTGTTTGGAACAGAAATAAAATGCCAGCTATCATTGCTCCACTCCTTGGCTTTAGCCCAAGGCGATTATTTTTCCATCTCTGAACATGGGTTCTGCAGAAACATGCTCAAGAAGAGAATCTTTACCTGCAAACAAGAGCCCCCAGCTGGAAATGCAGCTCTGAACTGTTCCAACCTGCCACATGTGCTAACGAAGAAGAAAAAAAGAAGCCACAGCCATTCAAGAAGCACACTTTCAAATATGGCCCAGTGCCCACCACCCTTTCCCCAGGACCTTCTTTTTGCCCCTGAACCAACTGCACCATCTTCCTTGTCCCTGAACTCTCCTTCCACATTTGCTGCCTGCAAATCTTCCTGTCACCACCTCCTTTCTTAAATGCCAGTGCCTGGACTGCATACCCATTCCTTCAGACCACAATCACTGCCGGCCATGGACAACAGCAAACACGGAGCCTCCTCAGTTGCCCATGACACAGAGCCCCCCAGGTGCAGCATGTCATTTCCTACCTTCTCATCCCATGTGGAAGGGTGCGATGAGGGATAGACCCATCTTGATCAGAGCAGACACATAGCCTTGTAGATTTAACTGTATCAGGGATGTGAGATCCCACATGTCATAGGATGGCATCTAATGCAGTGCTAGTGGGATCCAGGCCAGGACCCACAGCCCCCTAATTTAGCCAGAAAGGCTTTGATCCAAGACATGTCTTGCCTGCAATATCTTATCTACACCCCATTGTTTCTGGGATCCAGTTAAAAATAATCCTTTTGGATTTTCTACTCCCCTCTCATTTCTCCCTCTGCTCCCAGTTCCTCTGTCATGACGCAAACGCGCTGCTGGTACAAGACCCTTCCATTGTCTGGAAAGCCACAGGGTCTTCCTCTCATCATCTGCTAATGGGTTAGTGAATATTCAAACATATTCTGTGTATTTTTTCTTAAGTAAAGTTTTATGTAATTACCTGCATCTACTCTCTGCCATTCTGTACATCGTTCTGGAAATGGTTTGGGGCGAGATTTATTATAGATCATTGCAGTGGGCTCTTTGTTGAGCCTACTGAAAGCAGGGTTTACTCAAGAGAGGGGATTAATTTAAGTGTTCTGTATCTCAGCTAGAGCAATACTTTTAATCCATATGTTTGTAGACAAGCCAACCTGTTCAACTCTAATGACTTGTACAAGAAATACATTTTTCAAACTAATTCTCAGCAGGATACTTTTCTTCAGCATCTCTGGCTAGAAGGGGCTAAGTGAGGTGATGGAGTTCTGAATCTTACATCTTGGTCTGGAAGTGCCCTTAATGATGGTTGTATTCTGAGTTTGTAGAAATGTTTTTAATTACTAAGGGAAAAAACCCGAAGTCAAAGCTGAGCTAGCTGCCAGAGCTTCCAGAGGACTGACTACATTCACAAATCTTGTAATCTTTTTATGTTCATTATGAGAATACTACAAAAAAAAAGGGGCAATCAGATCTTGGCCAACAAATTAAATGCTTATTCAAAGATTAATTCACATCATCTGTACTCCATTAGGTGTTCTCTCTTGCCAGGGAATATAATGCAATATTTTCAGGGGGAATAGTTGCTGCTATTGCCAAGAGTTTGCAATTTACTGGCTCTTGCAGCATTGACATGGGAGTCAGTGGGCTATGGGCACAGCTAGAGCAGATAATGTAGCAATATACAGAATAAAACATATGGAGCAAATCTGCTTCATTTTGGTGTTAAAAGGTACTGATTATGGCACTGAAAGGCAGCCAAGTGACAAGGGGGAAGTAAACCTATAAACCAATAAAAGTTTATCCTTCATTGTATCAAGACGGGAACAATTTGTTGGTGTTGGGTTTGGGTTTATTTCCCCTGACTATAAATACATCACAATTTCATTTGAAAATCAGAAGATATGGCTGAGAAAAGTGTGACTTAATTTCTGTGCATCTAACCTGAAACATCATAACAAGGCAACCTTTCCAAGAATAAAACACATAGTACTGCTAAAGGCAGATCCCCAGAACAAGGATAAAAAGCCCCAGCTTCCCTACTCAGCTTGTGATAAGAATACACAGTGCCAGAATGCAGCTCTACTATTTTTACATTTAGCAAACATGAAATATTCACCTTTTGGCTTCCAACAGTAAAGGCCAGCACAGCTGTGCCTACCTTTGAGGCCCTTATGGGCAGACGCTAGATTGATGTACAAGAATGAGATTCATGAAAGCCACCGTGCTCAGTGCAGAACTGCCTACATTAGCTCATAGGAAATCATATCTACTTACTTTTTGCCCCTTAGGGAGCTGTTAGGGATTTAAATAGCTAAAAGGACAATTTAGACAATGCAAGAGTGTTAGCATCTGTCATTTGATTATGCTCCCAATCATTTTTCTGTCCAAACTCATTTGGTGACACCATATCAATAAATACCACAAAATAGTACTTAATTATCCAAGAACCAATTCTTTTTTTCATCTCTTTGTTTTGCATCCAGGATTCCTCACACAGTAAGTGCAAAGAACTCAGAGAGGTAAGTCGTGTATGTAAAAACGGGCAGCATCTAAACAACAAGGACAGTACTGCAAAGGCAAACACAAAGCTTGTCTGAGCAGAGACATATTTCCAGCTGCTAAACTGATCTTCAGGATTCAACTGATGAGATGTAGGCTGACTGATGTACTGCCCTCCAGATTTAGGTAGGCAGGTCTTGCTAGTGGAACATATGGTCCCCTTCCAGATGTACTGCACCTGTGTTGTTGAAAGACATGAATTTATAGACATCACAGAATTCATCTGCAGCTACATTCTTTGCATTCTGCAGTATTTACAATAAACAAATCACCATGAAATCTAGGTGCCACACTGACACATAATATACTCCCCTGCCTTCAGTTGCTTTGTCTGAGGCCCAAATGAAAAACAAATGGCATCCTTCTATTGACTTCCCTGGGTACTGGACACGACGACCCTTCTTGCATTTGGCTCCCTGTGGAAGCCAGATGCTGCAAAGTGGCAATTTAAAATGGTTGAAGGACACAACTAAGCAATGGAAAGTTGGGGGTTTTTTGTCCTGTAGCAGCTATACGAGATCCAGGCTACTTAGCCAGGCTTTTAGATATAGGAGTAAATATGCAATTTCTTCCCAAATCAATTTTGTAGACACTATTACTGTATGCTCTTTAGATGGAGAATTAATCTCTACTCCCCACCACAATGTGCATTGCCTGTTTCTGCCACTAGCCTCTCAGACATAGAGGGAAATGCAACTGCTGTTTAACGAGCTGCCATTATTCTTATTCTCATTATGATGCCTAATTTTAAAAAAAAGAAAAAGAAAAGAAGAAATTATTTTCCTGAGCTTTTTCCTTCAGGAAATGTCAGCCAAACATAACCCAGCAAAAGCGAACACCATGTTTGCCTTGGCTTCTGGGATGCACCATGTTCCCAGAACGAGGGCAGAACAAAATGCTGGGACTGAGGCACACTGCCTGGCTTGAAAACTGGGCAATGTCTAAAGTTAGTTTGCAGATATTGGAAGCCAAACCTGTATTCTGGGGTTTTCCAAGTCTGGTGCTTTTCCTTCACTTTCCCAAGCCTGTGCTAGCCACATCAATGTATGTATTTGAGAAAAGTTTGAGCACATCCAAGGTGTTATGCAAATATCCTCTCATGTTCTGCTGTAATACATGTTTTGAAATAACCTCTTGTAAAGGTGTTACAGACATCAATGTTTTGGGATTCATTACGAAGCAAAAGCCAACATTTTTCCTGCCTTACTATGCATTAATATAAGTAATTAGCAGTTTCTAGCTGTCAAGCAGCATTAAAAAATTGGCTGTCATGCCAGGTTTGTGAAAAACAATTTGGACACCACAATCCAGTTTTGGCCTATGTTCTGTAAACAAGAAGACACCCTAATTTCTTCAGATGTGGCCCTGATGGAAGAGATTCATATTATAAATCACTCAAATTTAAATTGTGTGGTTTTATTTTCTGCATTAAAAATTCCAGAATATGATTCATCCTCTTGTCACTATGTTTTGACATGAGTACAGCTCCTCCACATTCAATGGAGTCACACAAACTGGGGTGCTAGAACAGGCATTTAGGCAACACGGCTATCAGTAAGTTTGTCCTCTAAGCGACTGCTACATCCACTTGGATGACAAGTCTGAACGACAAAACTATTCCATTCCATGATGTTTATACTTTTACTCTCACAATCCAAGCATGGATTCCCTGAAGTTGTACTAAACCCACACACAAACCCAAGCAAACCACAAACAGGGGATGACTGCTAGCATGCCTCGCTACCCCAAGATCTGCTTTGAATGAAACCTGAACGTGAGGATGGGTTTAAGAACTGTGATCCCAATCAGCTTTCTCAAAGGACAAGAAAACTTCAGGCAAATAAATTTGGCTTAGTTTTCAGTCATATCTGTTGTTAAAACAACACATTCCTGAAAACACTGAAGCTGTTAACATAAGGGTATGCTTGCCAAGCCCAAAATTTTCAGGCTATACAAGCATAACCTGCTATAGAAGCATAACCCTTTTATGCCTCTCTTAATCAGGACAGCAAGTAAAAATGGATGTGATAGCAAAACATCTGTGACTGCACATCCTACCTTTTCCAAGGGGCTTGACAGTTTCTTGCCCCCATCAGTCACTGCTCTATCAGAGTCCCTCCACTGAGATGCCACCTGAAGACTATTTCATTAATTTGCATTCCATTTACAGGGTCTCACTTGGTGCATTACTGTGGTAAACCAGAGAACTTTCAGCAAAATTTCTCCTTCTGAAGAAGGGAAATCTCCAGTGCTGTGATATTAGACTGCTTTTACCATATGCCACTTTCCAATGCAGATTATGATTATGTTTTCATTGGCACAATGCTGATCTGAAAGAGGCTGGACCTTTGGAAGGAAAATCTGGGGGGGGAGGGGAGGGGGGGGGCAGAAAAGAGAGGGAGAAGCAACCTCATTTTTCTAACAGGTCACCTTATAAGTAACCAGTATTCTGTAGCTGCTCAGGATACTGGCAGACTGGGAGCTGTTCTAGGGGAGAGAAGCAGATGCTAAGACCTGCATGCAAAATGCAGTCTGTCATGTGGCAATGCTGTTTATCATTGACATTCCACTCCTGTACCACTGTAACACTCATAGACACTAAAGGTGGACTTTATCAGCACGTTTCTGTCCCTACACAGACAATCAGAGAGCTTTTGCAACAACTGAAGCACTGAACAAGGGAAAACTAATGATAATCTTAGACTCTATAGTTTTCTCTTTAACAGGTTTGACAGGACTTGTTGAACAGGCAAGAGAATCCTGAAACTTCCAAGATGAAAGGAGAAATACAAGCCAAACTGTCAAACTTCATTTGAGTTAACACCTCTAACACTGTTACCAGAAATACTTTACCAGAGAAATGCAGGCAGAAGACTAAATATGTAACCAAAAGACATTGGTCCTGGACTGCCATCCCAGTTCTACCAGTGACACGCTCCATCATTGTGTTTGGGGTATTTAACTCCTGGTTACATCACCTCCCCCTCCAACAAATGAACAAAAGGATATCAAACTTCCTGGGTGAGGCTAAGGTAGGTGGATATGTTCTACCATACATTTCCAAGGCAAGCACTGTGCTTGTATAAAATATTCAATACGTTACCCATATGTTCATTCCTGCCTCCATTTTGCTAGTGCTGGCAGCTCTGCTGTTTATTTCATATGAGAAGCTCCTTGTTCCTTTTTCCATGGATGAACAAACTATTCTACAGCTCATATGAAGCTGCTTCGAATAAACATCTCTAGATCTACCTCACTTTTTGTAAGGATTTAAATCAAGACCAAGTCTGCTACAAAATCACCCTAAAACAATACAATGAGAATGCAGACCTCTAAGCTGAAACCTTGCATTATACCAAACCTAGCTATGCCTGTACAATAGAAACATGAAAGGGAGGTATCTGGTCTAACACTGCTCCACATTTGAATGAGCTGGTGTGTTCCCATGGCCCTGGACGTGACAACATGGAGAAAACAGCCTGGGTCCAAGTAAGCTTGAGAACAGGTTTGAAACAAAACAGAGGTAAAAGTTTTCTATGCAACACAAACTGCAGAGCTTGTGACCACATGACATGAGTTCAAAATGGGATTAAACACATTCAGAGAGTTACAGTCTATTAAATCTCTGACTCAGGATACAGCTAACCTGCCAGTCGGTGTTGTATCAAGGGACAGATGACTGAGCAGGTTGCCTGCTCACTCATCTCTTCCTTTCAGCCTTTGCTACCAGTCATTGTCAGAGAGAATGTCAGGCTAGATAAATCTTTGTTCTCACCTGGTAGCATATTGTTTAAGTTTTAAGTAAAATACTAAGACCTGCTTTTCAGCAAGAACTTATAATCTCTGTCACAATATCATGCTGCAATGCTTCTAGGAGTGTGGCAGCCTTCATGGAGTTGTACATCCCTCCACCCTCTTGTTACGTTCCCGTGTTTCCTGTCCTCACTCACTTGCTGATATATTTTATTTAGTATGAACATTATAGGCAGTGGGACACTTGTTTGGTCCTGTGTTTATTGAATGATTGATATGACCATGTATAAATATCAGGCAGAGGAGATACTAAGGTAAGCTGTCAGAAAGTCCCTGCGGAGGGAACACATGCAGCCTGACCTCCAGCTCCCTCGATCCATCACACAAGGTTAGCTGATATGATAAACACCGTAAATAGAAACGACTTGTTCTGAGCAATAGCTGTTAAACCAATAAACAGCTAAAACTTTGGAGAAAAAACACTGTTTTTCCTCATTTATCAAACAAGACTCTGTATCTTCCCCCCCCCCCCCCCCCCCCTTTTTAAATAAGTTCAGTTTGTGAAGATTGAAGAAAAACAAGACGGCCTTTCAAAAATCCCTTCTCTGGATCAAACCTCATTAGGTTTTGATGTCAATGGTGCATAGAAGGCTGACTGCTGCCAGCAGAAGTATTTGGCAGCCGGGCTGTTACATAATACAATCCTGTCTTTCACAGAAGAGAGATCTCTGTGCTACTAAATGTGCTAAAATTTAACCCGCTTCTTTGCTCCATCCAGCCAAAACAACTCTGTACACTTTCCATAGTACTAAACGATGGTTATTAAAGAAGTCAATCTTCTGCCTGAAAAATAAAATACCCAGGAATACTGAAAACACATATAGGTATTTGTTTAAGGAAGTACACATTTCCCTTTCTCCACCTCTGACCAAAAGCTGCTCTGAGAAGAGAGATGTTTGTCCCTAAGTGCAAGTGGAGTATTTAAAAAACTTGTACATCTATTAGAAAAAATAGAGGAATGAAAGAAGTGTGTTACTCTCAAACTGTGTCTCTACTTCATAGAAATGTTTGGATTCAGAAGTCTGGAAACATAAAATGTTTTCCAAGACTGTTTACAGTAAGCTTGAGTTTTCAGCTCCCATGAGTAGGAAGAAAATATCTAACTTCAACTTTTTTATTCCAGAACGGCTTTTTAGCAGTGCCTGTGTATCCCTGTGATGTTAAAAACACAGTATCAGCTTTGAGTGGTGTAAATCAGGGGCACTTTGGTCCCATTCGTGGTTTCTGCCAACAAACTGACATGGCAATTTACAGTGCCAGATGCTGACAGGTGATATTCCCACTGAACCAAAGTTTTAAAAAACAAATGATCTTCTCTGAGCCTCAGTATAACACAGCCCATATAATTTCACCCAGCCATCACTGGACTAGCCCCAGCACCTTGTGTTCAGTTAATGAACACCCTCCAGCAACTGTGATATTAGCAAATCTGGGAAAAAGAAATCCCAGTTATGGGACTGAATGAAAGTGGAAGAAAGGCCTTCAGGATTTGCCCTGTAGGGAATCAAATGGAAAGAGCCCAGGAGGCCCAGCTCTACTCAGTTACTTTATAGTCACTGGTAAAGATTACTCAGTGGGCCATTCTCAGAGAGCTAGAGAAATACTTTGGGGATGCAAATCCAGACTCAAGCATCGAGTTAGGGGGAACTGTGGGGTAGAGCAGAAGGAAGCCATGTGTACTTGACTTCACAGTGAAGATACTGAGCTTGGTGTGACCAGCCATGTCTCTGCTCCGGCTAGTGGTGGGCAGATAAAACCCTTCCCCACAAAGCCCTGGAGTCAGTTGCTGCTGAAAGGAGGCATTTCTTTACGCAGCATGGACATGGGTTCCCACAGACTCCCAACACACAGCACATGCCAGAACGGATCACACCCCCTTTCCTGAGCTCCCACAATAGTGGAGATTGAACCTGAGGGAACAAAGATAATCACTGAGGCAGCGAAGGAGACTGCTTTCCATATGCACCTCTGATAGGAAAGTCAATAGAGAACAATGATTTATATAGTCTGATATATCCCCTGAAGGAGCCTCTCCATCTACTGAGAGCAGAAGGCTAGAAAGACCAGGAAGAGCAGAACTCACCTCTCAGAACACACTAGCCCAAACAAGCAGGACAAGCAACGCACCATCTCCCAGTGGATAGTGGCCAAGTGGGCCTGTGTCACCTAGAGTGTTCCCACTTACAGATGATGTTACAATAGTTTCCAGCAAAATACTCCTCAGCACAGCCTGAAGACCATCTCTTGGTGCTCCTCCAAACCCTGACTGAGCCTGTGATGTTTTCAATTGAGCTGCGCGTTTCATGGGTGGCCATTTTATTGTGGGAGGAGTGCAAGAGCAGAGAAAGTAGGTGGAAAGAGTTATTTAGCTTTAGGAAAACTTGTTTTACTTAGGAATTTATCTTTTGTTTCCCTGAATCAGGAATTAATTAGCCTACATTGTTTAGATGTTGTGTATTATGCTTTGCTAGGCAGATAGTGGCCTACAGCAAGTACTATATAAACAAACACTTGTTAATGGAAACTTGGAGCATGACAGAAAATCTGGGGATACAAACCAGTCCCAAGCTGGTGAACAAGTATTACACACACATCCAAAACCCTCAATACTGCCCTTTCACATACCATAACCCCTGCTACTGAGGTCCCACATGACAAATCCCACTTGAAGCATGCTCCCATGGCCTCATACTGCCAACCTAGCCTCCTCGGATGGGAGCTTTGGGGAGAGGACATCCCTCTGCTCCAGGAACTGAGCAGACCCCTGTGAGCCCCAACTCTGGCCCATTCCCCTGCCTGCCCAATCCTCAGAGGGATGATACAGCAAAAACCTGGCTCCCACCAACTGTTGTTACAGCCAGAGAACTCAGAGGTTTCTCTTGGCTTGCTGGCTGACTTGTGTAACCAGGGTGAGGTGGTGTGGGGAGCACGAAGGATGAGAGACCTGATCTGCAATGCTATGGGGAACGGAAGGGAGCTGAGCTGCATTTTACTGGGTGTGAAAGACATAATTAACAGTTGGAGTCACTATGGCTGTGCACGGACAAGGGCTGGGTTATGAAAAAACAGTGGCTATACTGAGAGCCAGGGATCGCCTCTGCGGGCAAGGACACTAGGAAATCTTGAAACAACTCTCATGCAGGTTCCTTTCCTCTTCCTACTTTACTCAAAAGCAGCACAGTTCTTTCTCACCTTCAACATTTTTGTGTTGGTTTGAAGTCCAACTCCATGCAGAGGTCCCCGCTGGGGCATTAGCAGTGTTTTCAATAATCATCTGTATGTGATTTCCTTATAATCACAGCCAGGAATCAAACTGCTCTTCTTTTTTTAACATGTAGGCATTTGAGTAGACTGAGAGATAGGCAGCATTTAGACAAGGGACACCAGCCTCTCATGACATGTCCATCTTCTAAAAGCCATACTAGCTGCCAGAGTTTGTCACATTTCTACTGAAATCAAAATCTTTGTCTTATTACAATATCACTTCATGCTCACTCTTCATAACCACAGAATCATAGAATAGCATGAGTTGGAAAGGACCCCAAGGATCATAGAGTTCCAACCCCCCTGCCAGAGGTACTGAATTATAATTTTATCATAGTCCTTGATGCAAATAATCCATCCATACTTGCATGCTATTCATGCTTGGATATCATTAAACTTAAATTATCAGGGAAGTCTTTACAACCGCACATCTAAAAGGGGAACTTTTTCAAAACCATACAGTATTTTCTTAGGCAAACACAACAGTCTACGTGCATCACTCAAGGTTAAAGCATGGCAAAGTATTTGAAAACCTTTGGTGCCTAAATCACTTAAAATCAGTGGATTTTAAATCTGATCTCCCTCAAACTCCCCTTTTTTCCCCCCTACTGTCACATTACACACTGTTGTGGCCTACAGATGTGTTGGGTCGTAACCTTAAGCCATGCTAAGTAAAATTCTGATCTATTTGCAGATATCTATGACCACACAAAAGGTTGTTCTGCGTGTAAAGTGATGCTTGCTGGCAGAACTTATCAACATGCAAAACCTTTGTACAGCCAATTTAGTCCTCACTTCAGCATAAACCAGAAAATCTGGCTTTGGACTGCATTTAAAACCCACTTAACACCCTTGGTACTCACATTGCAATTTGGCTTCCTTGCTCTTAACTGAAGTCACCCAAGAAGTTACACTCAAGACATTCATTTAAACCCTCTGACTACCTTATGATTAGGGGTGCACTGAACAATTTAACCTTATGATTAGGGGTGCACTGAACAATTTAACCTACAGACAGACTACTGAGTGTGAAGATACCAGATAAGCAATCATGTTGTTACTGCTTCTCGTTACCCATTTGCTTTCCAGGTAAACAGCTAGGTAGCAATGACTAGACCAAATCATTTTAATGATGATTATATCCAAATACTCAGAATCACTTTAACTAGAGCTTGCAAGAATCACTTTAACAAGTGATTGCATCCTTAAATTTGAACTCTTTCTCTAGATATGTCCCCTTATAATTATTACATAGGCTACTCTTCTTTGCAGACAGCATCTTCATCTGTGTTCGCATCAAATAAGGATAAACTCATATCCCAGAAAGTCTACCCAGAGTGACAGCCTTTGGCTCCAGCAGTTCCCTCAGAAATAAGAAATGAGGCTTTCAGCTGGTTCACAGGTACCATAATTTATGGGCTACTAGTTACTGGCACCTCAGGGCAAGGAAACCTCATGAAATCATTCTCTTCCTATTTTTTCCTGAAAAGAAACAACCTGATTTAATCTTAGTTTGGGGGAGGGGGCTGTGTTTGGGGTGTGGGAGCAGAAAAACCACACCAAAATGAATCTTAGAATTCAGGGCTTCAGGCTGGAGGTAGCCTTGAACTGCACAATGCATCTGCATAAATATTAGGTGAAACAACTGGTAGGACGCTCAGTTTGAAGGATGAAAGTATGAAGTATGAAGGATCAAAGCAAGATCTTTACCAGTTAAGTAATTTGTCACTATAACTCATGCTGGAAGTCCGGTTTCTTGGAGCTGGGTCTGGAACAGTCTCTAGGGACTGGAGAGATGACTCTACTGCATGCTCAGCAGATGACGTGTGCTCCTCCACACCTTGTACTGCAGACTGAAGCGATGCCAGGACTGACCCGCACTGCCCACACAGACAACCTCCTGCTCTACCCTCAGAGAGAAAATGCTGTCTCAATTCATGAACTACTAAAAATAAATTCAAAATAAAATAAAAATTTTACCAGGTTGGGACATTTTGTGCTACAACACCATCCAACTGACTGGTTTTTTTATTGGAACAGGCACCCTGGGTTCTTTCAGAGAGGATGTAAACAAGCCAAGTTTTTCAGATTTGCAAATTAGCTACTGCACATGCAACCTTTGCAGAATGATTGCCCAACACGTACATTTGTACTAAGAGTCTTAATGTCCCTGTGGTGCAGAGTGATTTATATCTGAGGCGTGTGTGACACATTCATGTTACCCATCCAAAGAGCCTGTGGTATACACCATGGATCAATTCTCAGGCTTGTTTTCATTTTCTCTATTAAAAAATTAAAGAAAATTAATCAGGGAATTAAGAAATACAATTTGCCAGCCTCACAGATTTTTCACAGTGGTTTAAATAAATCAAATCAAGATCATAAAGGGCCAAGACCAAGAGTAACAATTGCATTAAAGAACCTTGTTCTGAATCTGGAGTGACTAACAGAATAGCCTTGTCTTGACTCTTCTTTTTGAATACAAGCTATACAGGAGCAGGGTTCAAGAAATGAGCACAAATAAAGAATTGTCTTCCTGAAACTCTATTAAGGACCAACTTTTTTATATAACAGCTGGGTATTTACAGCCTTGGAAAGATACTACAGTGAGCCATAATGTCTCTAGCCCTCATGTGGGACAGGCATGGTTGGGAAAGAGGAAGACAAGGAGATGGCACCATTATGCATCTTGTTTGAAGTCCAAAGATGATTGCAATCCCTATGCAAACTTCTGCTTGGGAATGTTAACACCAGGGCTCTGCCTACATGGCATGTTCAAAATAAAGTAATTCACATGTACATCCAAGCATTGCATGTTCTCACCAAGGGGAGGCCAGATTTAAACGCTGTTGAGTTTTGGGAAGGTCTGGATGAAAAACCACATGGCCCAGGTCCACTTCTCACTGCAGCCAAGTGCCCAGTCCTGATCTCATTGAAAACAACAGCAAAACTCTGGGAGAACAATGCTGCTAAGAACTGGCCAACTGTCTATCATTTTCTCTCACTACATAAGCTCTGATTTTTACAATTTACCTGACTAGACTCTCCAAGTTGTGGTTTTTTTACCCCACCTTGATCTCGCTTGAATGATGTCAGATAGAGGGGTAGGGAGAAAAATACAGAAATACAGTAAATGCCAAAGGTGGAACCAGCAAATCCAAGAAATAAATATAATTAGCAGACACAGTGCCAAGGCTGGATACAGCAGCTGAGGAAAAAGGGAAAAGTAAAACTTTCTTGGCAAGGGCCCATGAATTCATCCAGCTGAAAGAGGCACATTCCAGCCCACACCATTGTAAGCAATAATCCATGTGTCCCTTGAGAAAATACAGATGTTTGTAATTTTTTTGATTTTTTTTTAACTGCTCATATGAAATAACCTTGTTGTCTTGAAAAATTCCTCTAGGACTTGGTATTGCAAACATTACTTCTGTACAAACTGTAAACTGCTGACTCAAACCAAACACACACAAAATTACATACAGGACAGTTTATTCTAATAATAAAATTGTACTTGAATATTGACAGAGGCGAATGACTTAAAACACATTGAGGCTAGAAAAGATACAAATAATAACAAACAATAATAACAAAGAAATTGCAATCAGATACTTTCTTGTCTGCAGTGTCCTCCTTTGCATCAACTATTTCAGAACTTTCTTTGCAGAAATGAAACCCATGAAAACTGAAAAATATTCTAATCCTTTTATTTCAGTTGAGCTGATACTGCAGTAACTTTATCGTCTTTTAATCAGATGTTGCTGATTTACAGGAGTGTAAGTGGTTGAAGAGTACAGTCATCACATTCTTAGAGAGGCTTACTGAATTTGGCACCAAGTCCTTTGCTGGCAACTCCTATGATCTGGGCCAGAGAAATATTTTAACTGAAAAGGTCTAATTCTTCTCTGCTTCTCAGTGTGCGTTACTTACATCTGCATATGGTAACTGTCAACTGCAGCAACCCTGCTGATATTCACATCTTCCCGTGGATGTGAACAGCTGTGTGCTCTTGAGCACAGAGGTAGAAAAAATACAATGTGCAAACACATTTTAGTACACAAGTGTTCAGTTTTCATAATTATTCTTTCCCTACATTAACCAGGAGTCTGCTTTGATTGTTTTTTTGTTGAGTCTTTTTTTTAATCTGGCTTAGAAGTACCACAGCTTCAGTCAGCCTCCTGGCTGGAAGTCAGCCATTGGGCTTTTGTCTAGCTCTAGGGAAGATGATGAATTGGAGAATTTAAAATACCTCTTTTCAGAGAAGGTCCCAAGAGTACAAGAGTCACCACTCTATCTGTCAAGCTCAGAATTGAACCCCGAGGCAGTCGCTGGGGAAAAGTGTCAAATCTGCAGCTGCTGTAAATCCCCCTGGCTTTCTTGAACATTAACAATTTCTATTAGCAGAGAAACTACCCCAACATTTTTAAAAACATCCAAGATAGACCTAAATGTGCTTATTTGTGCCATAAGTACACCCAGAGAAGGGTGAACTTCTATGTTCCTGGAGATGATAGACACATCCTACAGCTCAGATCACAAAAATCCAGAACATCATCATGCCAGCTTCTGTATGGACAACCAATACCCACACTGAGAGCACACACTGCCATTAAGCATTCCCTTCTACAAGGGCTGTCAGTGGCAACAAATAAATTCAAGTCCTTTCTTTGAATGAGCCCTCAATGGGATGGGGAATTCCCCAAGTAGCTTATAAATGCTTTGTATAGCATTCTCTTTTATGTATTCTATATGTTATCTTTTGCTTGCAGCAAGTTTCTCCTTAGCCATAGCAAGGCAGACCAGGAGGATGCAGGTGAGCACACAATGCTCATCACTATCTTGCTACCTCAAGTAGATTAAGTGTTCTTCTACCTGAACTTTTCTTTGACAAGCCCTCAGTGACCTCCTGGGCAAAGAATTTTGTTCTCTGATCACAGAGTTAAAATGCTTTCAAAACTTCTCATTTAAATGAGATGTGATGCATTTTGCATGCATCACATATGTCTGCCTCAGACATCATCTCTTGGCTTTAGTTCTTTTCCACTCTCAATTATTCATATCCATGTTCCTCTTCCTAAGCCTTGTAGGAAATTAAAACTGGTCATTTAAGATGCTCTATAAAAATAGGACCACTCCTTCCTGCTAAGAAGACACATGCTTTATTATTTTCCAAGCTCTGCTGTGTCAGCTGCTCCAACAAGCAATTATAAAAATGAAGCCACCAAGGTTGGTAAAAGTCACTTTCTTATTAGCATCTACTTAACTACAAGTACATCTGGGTTCAGTCTTTGGTGCCATAGCACAGATCTGATATCGTCTGTGGCAAGGGGAAAATTTATCATTTCACTTTTAAGGAGTCTTGTGAACAGCAATACACAAAGACTTGGAAAACAAAAGGAAAGCAATTAAACACCTGATGCAAACGCTTTTGTATTGCCAGAAACCATCCCCTTCGATTCATTTCACTCCTCAGATCATACATTATGTCTAACTGACTCACTTTTCATACAAATTGCGCTTGTCCCATTGGTTTAAGCCCCTGGACTGAGAGTGTTTTTGGGTATAGAGCTGTATCACATCTTCCCTTCATTTGTAAAAGTGGACTCAGTAAGAAAGTGATCAGATTGTTTTCCTAACAGTATGTCCTGAAATACAACTCTGACCTAACAGGGATGTCTCTTATTGCTAAACAAAAGGCTCCGATTCAGCACAGGAGGAACGCGGCTCCTCACACAACAGGTGTGGTTCCCTGTCAAAACATGCTTTGGATACAAAAATTTTACACAGGCTCAAAGAAAGTAATTTACAGGGGAAAAAGATTCATTGAGGCTAACTAATTGGAGTATCCACAGAAGGCTCATGAGATCTTCTCAGTGAAAATAGTTGAATGTTGAAAGACTACCCTGGCTAGAATATCATTTATGTTCTTCCTGTTCTTGACCTTCCCTGAGTATGCACTTGGACACCATTAGAGATGGGATACTGGTCTGAAAGAGACTCTTGGCATGTCCTTAGCACAGCTGTTTTTATGTTATTAAAAGGACACTATACTTAAGGAGATACTAGATGCACATTTCAGGTGTGTCTCATAGTTTTTGGCCCAAGACTGATCTACAGTCTAAGCATCACATCCAGATAGTAAACACCATCATTGATGACTTGGTTCCAGAACTGAGACAGGATCAGCAGAGTGTAGTTTTAAGTTCTTACAGCCCTGAAGCCTCAATCTTCCAAACAGTATGTTTCCAAGCAGCTACATCAGGACACCATCCACACAATGATTCTAACTTTGAGATACAACTCAGGGTCTGAACCTCCTCTGGCCTCCTCCTTCCTGAAGTCAAACTCCCCAGAGTTGCAAAGCTGAGTTCTTGTCTCTGTTCCTCCCCATCCTGCTCTCTGTAGTTTCTTATTCATGTTCTCCTGCCCTTATGTTTATAAGCCCTAAAACACACAGCTTCAGGGCAAGGCCAGACAACTCAAGAAAGCAAACACACATTTCTGAAATCAGTCACTTTTGCCCTTGAAATATGCAGATATCATAGCTTTCTAGCCAAAGCAGCAAACGCCTGTCTCTTCCTCCTCTAAAGCTTTCAAGTCCTTTTGTTAATCCACAGACCCAGTTCCTGCCTGAGGAACAAGCTCTGAGGGACACTGAGGTAGCTCTGCTCCTGTCAACCTCAGCCAACAGATCCTGCCAGCAGGAAAATATTTCTAACTTACTTTTCCTGCTTCCTGCCAGCCCACACTCACCTGTGAAGAAAACGTTCACTTGATAACCTTGTCTAAGATGGCCTTTTCTTTGTCTTGGTTCATTTCCCATTCCTCCAAGACAGTGTGAATGAGTGTTAGGAGCTCAACCCCTACAACTCTGTGATTCTGTGTTCTTACGGACCCTCTCACACACCTTTCCCCTGTACAAGGGATCCACTCAAGAGCTGAGGCAGCGCACAGAGAATTGCAAACACACTGGTTTATACAAAGAATCTGCGTGAGAATAAGCCTGGGAAGTCCTTTCTGGTTCCAGATTCCTTCCAGCTTGCTAGAGCAGTGGTTTTCAAATGGGACAAATGAGATCAGTAGGGTATCACCACATAAGGGAACAACTCCAAAGTCAGCATGAAAACACAGCAGCAGTTTCATTTCCCTCTGGCACGCTTACTCAGTGAGAACTGGGAACCCTGTCTCAGAAACCAGAATGACAGTACAGGGGCACCTCTGTACTAGCAGGTTGAAGAGTTATGTTGGTAGCTTTCATTGGATGCACTTTCTTCTGGTTTTTGTCCACTGAAGGGTATCACAAAGCCAGTTCTTCAAATATGGAAAGAGGAAAAGCTTCACAGGCTGTCAGATCACACTGCCCACCAATATACTCACTCTCGCTTTCCTTAAGGCCCATTTCTGTCACCCAAGCCCAGCAGTACCCTTATGCTGTTGATGGCACTGTAGTTTCAGACAGTTCAATAGGAAAAAAAGGACTAACCCAAAGTTCTTTTTGTTCATTAAAAGCCTCACAAAGAGACTTGGAACCAAGTCCTTATCCTACCTTCAATCAGTAAGTGACACCATGCTGGCAGACTGCTGAGTAGTTCCCTCTGTTTCCTTCATGGATGTAACACTTTGAAGATCATGATTTGAAAATCCAGTAATAAAAAAATCAACTAATTAAGTAGATAGTGAACCACCATGGTTAGGCAAATTAGAGGATGTTGTTTCAATGATCAGTGCAGAGTACTCAAAATTACGTTTAAGTTACTTGTGATAAATTCACATCTAGTGATGGTGTCTCAGTGTGGTGAGAACCTGGACATTCAGGGAACAGATCTGTTCTCCTTACAAGTGGCTGTTAGGAACTTCCCCCACCACATTTCCCCATCAACAATAGATTCAAGACATAGAGTTTAGATCCGGATCCAAACAATCCCCAAATTCAGGGAGCTTGGATCTAAGATTTGAATTCAATTCAATCCCCTCCTTTTTATTTCCTTATATTTTGGTCTATCTTTAAGTATCACCAGGACCAGAATAATTATTTCCACTACCCAATTCAAAAGGGAGCCCTCAAGCTGCTAAGAAAGGAGTTTACCATTAAATTACCTCCTCATCTTCCAATTTTTTTCTGCAGAATGAAATCTGGGCAGCTATTACAAGTTTCTCCAGAGCCCTGATTGCAGACTTACAAGCTGAACAACATGTAACTTTTACACAACTGCTGTATCTGAATACTTGTCAGACACAGTTCTTATTCAGGACTGGTTAGCCATCAAAACTAGAGAAAGATTTTCCTTCCTCAGCATGAGGAAACTTGTTTTTCTTTCTTGAATTTGTTGCATCAGAAAGCCTGGCCAGCAACTGTAAAAGCTTATTCTCAAAGGATGGTGAAAAATATCTACTTCTTACTTTGTAATTATCTGAAAGCTTTGGATGAAAATGCCTACAGTCCACTATCCATATTTCATCCTGGCTGACAAAGCTGGCAAATGATCCAGCATTAAGAACAGAAGAGTAGGAAAAGATTTGGAAACATCCTAAATCTGGAAGACAATTATTTGAAACTGCAAAGGAGCCTCTGATTAAATGGTATTCTGAGTATTACTCTGAGTATTCATGACTGATTCAGGTTAGAAGAAAGAGAACAAAAAGCCACCTCTTCTGGGACTTTGAGCTGAAACTGAACTGTCCTCATCCTGAGGGTGCTTTAGCAAGGCTGGATCTGTGAGGGCAAAGGGGAATAGGAAAGCCAAATATATAAAAGTTCCATTTTTCAGAAAGGAACAAGGGATTTAACCTTACAGTTTGATTTTGCCTCCAGTTTATGTCCTTACACCTCTGGATTAAGATGGCACTACCACTGGCCATCATGCTTACTTTGCATTACTCAGCAATCTACTGAGGGTAAAGGAAAAAGTTGCTGTAGGTAGGTCTCAATGTTAAATGTTGTTTAGAAACCTTGATTCCACAAAGCCCTTGAACATATCCAGGAGTTCAGAGAGGAGAGACAAGGTCTCCTTGCCATTTCCACACTTCTCACGCCACAGCTCGTAGCGAAAAGCAAACTGGGTCAGGCTATGCGTGAGGGAGAGGACCTTTTTGGAAGGGGACACAGTTCATTCCCAAGACTGTACCACTGATTAGCACGTTGGTCTTTGCCACATGATGTGGCAGCAGCCATGTAGTTTTTCAGCCTCCCTCCAGCTCCCAGTACAGCTGCTGCTACCACAGTCAGGCAGCTTGTCCCAGCAAGTTACATGGATGCCCATCACAGCTCGAGATGAGCACTGAGAACAAGCCCATAACATGCCTTGGGGACTGTTTCCTCCTTGTTCAGCAGAGATGTTTCTCAAGTGGTTTTGTTCTGTTGTTCCCCTCCAGTCTAATGTTTCCCACGTATCAGCACTCTTGAACAAAGCCATCTCTTTCGACACCCTCCATCCCAGCTCACTGCCTCTGCAGTGCCCACAGGAAGCACTCCAAGCATATTTCACAGTGATATTTATTTGGCTCTGATTGGGTTCAACCTTTGCTTTCCATTTCCTTGCTATCAGATGACAGGGAGAGCATCTTGTAAAGTAGCCCTTCAGTACACTAGCAAGGAGGATTGTAACTATAACCCTGAGTTCCCATCACAGTTCCAGAGACTGGGGTGGGATGCACAATTTACAAACTATACATTCACACGTACACACCTCCACACACCATACCATCTCATTTAAAACAATATTCACATTTCTTTGCAAGCAACTTAAGCATCTTATTGAATTAATCCAAATTGCTGCTAAACTGAGAGAAATCTAGACTCTCAAATGTAGGAAATAACACTGAGTTTCTATCCCTAATTTCCCTAACTTCCTTTCCTTTCTCAGACTATGATGGTAACCAATAGAGGGTTAAAAATGCTTTTTTCCCCCCATAGCATGAACAGATTTTTCAATTTTTTTAAAAAAATAAAATAATAAATTGAAATTCCCTTCTTTCAGAATTTAATTGGCTGGTATCTCCCCATGACAAAGTAAAAACACATTCATGACATGACATACATTTTATCTTCAAACCATTCTCTTACACTCATTGCCATGGAATATGGATCTCATTGAGCAGGGTGGAAAACAACCCAAATATCTTTTGGAAAGAACCATTTTATTACAATTACAGACTTTCAGAACTGATTGAAATCTGATGATTTCCAAGCAAAAGGACACTAAAGTATTTCCCTCCAGGGAATTAGCTTTTGTTTAGAGACATTCCGGGAAAACAGTCTGAACAGATATATTGTTTGCTGTAGCTTTTTTGCAGACTTGGTTCTGAATGCCATTAACTGACTGAAGGGGCCCCAAAAGATAGCTTGGTTCACATGAAAGCAGCAGCACACCAAAAGACATGCAGCTCAAAGCTCCATGATGAAACCCCAAAGACTCATGTTGTTCCTATCTAGTTCCATTTTGTACCTTCCATATCCTCCAGATCTCCCTGCTCTACAGGACAAGAGATTTTGCAAATCAAGTCAAAGCTTGCTTCTTGCTCTCTTTTTCCTACTTAACCACATTGAGGCAGCCATCTCACTGTACCCTTTGATAACCATATCCATCTTGGGAGCTTTCTTCTATGTGCAACACTTGCTTCTCAAGAGGTTGTCTTCAAGAGAACTGAGAAGTGCCTCAGACCTATTTTAGACCTCTCAAGTGGCCACCTAGAAAACATACCAAACTGTCTGCACCTCACTATTAGAAAGGACTGTAAGGGCTACTATGTCACAGAATGTTAGGGGTTGGAAGGGACCTCTGGAGAGCATCTAGTCCAACACCTACCCAGTCCACAATTCTTGAACACATGAGCACTATGGATCCACAGGTGTGGTAGCCATAAGGACTCTGTCACTTTGACAGAAAGAGTAAGTTGTCTCAAAACCAGACTTTTCTTTTGACAGAAGAATTTATGCTTTCACCAATGGTACAGAGTGCTTAGATCTGAGTATGAAAGCAGTAAATACCTTTACACTCAGGTGTGACTTTCACATCTCAGTTTCTCCCCTTTTCATCACCTCCACCTACCTGCCTTCCTTGCACTCTGGCATTATAGAAGCACAGGTTTTTAACAGTGGTGTTGTGAGAAGGTGCATCAGTCTGTCAGCCTCACTGAAGGCTGGACTCCCTGCACTACCCCTTTCCCTTTCTAGGCTAAAGCTAAGAAGTTTCTTCTTCCCAGCAATTCAACCCAGTTACTGTACACAAGCAAAAATGCTGCTTATGTCATCTATTGTTATACATTTCCATCCTGATTTCTCTTGAACTCAGATTAGTAAATACTAATAAGTTACAAACTCGTAGATACATACTACCTATTAAGGGGGACAGTTACCTGTCACCCCCCCAAAAAAAACCCCAAATAAAGGAATATCTGTACTGTTTGTCACACATCAAATCGCACTATGCTTCCAAAAGGCTATTATCTTCCTTCAAAATGTATTAGTGAGCAGACCTTTAACTCAGCACAAGCTGGCTTACAGAATGCATCTGCTCCAGAAGATCAGGAGTAAGTTCACAAACACAAACATATACCAGATTCACGCTTGCCCCAGGCCATGTTTCATTTCTCATGGTGGAGGTTTCTTTTTGATTAAGCAGTACAATGGGCTCTCTGTAGAGCAAACATGTTCTCTTTTTCTGGAGATAGCTATGTCTCTAATAATTTGGAGGGAGAATAAAAAGTGTAACAGCTGAAATCCAGATGACTTAAGTACTTTGCTAACAAAGAAAGATTGTTGGAGGCTAAATGAGACTGATCCTTCCTAGAAAGAGCTATGAACATAGAAGGACTGCATGGTTAAATGGTAGATTAGGATTCAAATGAGGATTTTTGCATAGATCATAAATCAAACTTTGCAGTAGAAAGAGTCTGTAGAAGAGCAGAGCAGATGTGGAATGTCTGCTTAAGTGTTTGGTTATGCTCTAATATAAGGGGTTTCTGGTTTAAGGGCTGAAGTAAAATTTGGATTTACCCTTAAGATCCTGCCCAGTTTTATGAATGGCCATGAACAGGAAAGTGGGGGGATAATGTTTTAGATTTTCCCCTTTTTATTGGATGCAACCACTTTCCAATCACAGTCTATAGCCTTGATCTTCACTTGGCTCTGGGCAGTCCAGCTGAGTTCCACTGACACACGTTTCTGTGAATTTCCTCCCTCTAACCCTAATTCAACCCTGATTACAGAGTCATATTGAGAGGGGTGCATGTCTGACCTGGAACAGAGACAAACCCACACATGAAGTCTTGCATGAGAGGGGCACATGCCTGGTACTTAGGGATGCTGTAACAGGAGGCTGTAGCCTGAGGCTGGACTGAGGGAACATGCAGCAGGCCTCCCTCACAAGTACATTTCTTGGCAGTCTGGGCATAAACTCTAATTTTTATTGTTATCTGGCATCCTTTTTCCCTAGGTAAGAGGAGTTTGCATCTGTGGGACCAAGAGTTCCCAGTCTGCAGTCAACTATGGTGCTTTTTGGACATCAGTATCTAAATAAAGACGAAGGCCAAATATGTGTGTGTATATATGTAGGGTTTTTTAAAACCAAGATTTAACTTCACAAATGCAGCACCATAGCCTGAATCTTACACTTCAGCGTCCCAAATCACAGGCCTTTAATGAAAAATGAAAAGGAAATGCCCCTTAGGTCTAGCAGTCCCAAGCACTTCTCATTAGGCTTCCAAATTCATCCCACATACTTCAGCACACCTCAATTTCAGTTGCTAGTGAACACTGCTGAGACATGGAAAACATGAGCTTTCTACAGTGTAAATAGGTGGGAGGGTTTTTCCCTCAAAACACAAAACAATGTAATGCTGAGGAGGCCAAGTTGCTTGTGTGAATCAAACTTAGTCACATTGTGCATAGAGAAAAGAAACTAGTTTGCTATCATGTAGTCCCATAAGCCATCTTATCAGGAGGCCTGTTTGCATGGAATAGCTGGAAGCCAGCACCTTTTGGGCGTTCAACATTTTGGAAGCTTCCCTCACCAAAAGTTTCCTTCCATGGGGAGCCACTCATGCACCTCAGAAGTCATCCTGTGTCCTTTCACCCTAAACCACACCAGTAAACAGGAAAATTTAAGCGTTTTTCCTCAACTGATATCCTTTTCATAGGGCCCCTTTGTTCCCTGACAACTGCAATCTAGCTGCTAACAAGCCACAGCCCCTGCCAAGAGACAGGGCTTATTAGCACCGACTCAGTCCTGTTGTTACATGGCAATGCACCATCAAGCCAGCTCAGGATGTGGGCACAGCTCACTCAACTTCCAGCCAAAGATCTGGATGGAGTGTCCAAATTACTATGGAAAAATTGTAGCTTCTCTGGTCTTTGGGGCTGTAACTGCCAATCCAGCACTAGTATCTTGAACTGACCAACCCATGATGTGAAGACCACACTGTTAGTAGACATCCACAAGAAATTTGGCTTGAAAAACTTCCCTAAGGACGAGCAAAACTTCTGGGGGCAGCTATTCAGCTGCCTTTATAAGGGCACCCTCCTATATAATCCCCTTGGCCTTGCTCCAGCTCATAACACGCTCCTGCCTCTCTGCCCAACACAAATTCTGCCCCAGAGGACAGCCACCTCATGGCTTGAATGCAGAAGACCTTAAGAGATGTAAAGAAAGTCAACAGAACAATGAAAGATTATGTCACATACTTCTTCAGTATATATATACTATTATATATATTCAGTAATATATACTATTATAAATAGCCAAATTAAGCTTTCCTAAGGAATAATGGTTTAAAGCTAAAGGAGGGAAGGCTTAGATTGGACATTAGGGGGACGTTTTTTACAGAAAGATTGGTGAGGTGCTAGAATAGGCTGCCCAGAGAAGTAGTGGATGCCCCATCCCTGGAAGTGTTCAAGGCCAGGTTGGATGGGGCCCTGGGCAACCTTGTGTAACTCCAGGCCTGAGGTTGGTGTCCCTGCCTGTGGCAGGGGGGTTGGAGCTTTATGACCCTTGGGGTCCCTTCCAACCCTTGCCATTCTATGATTCTATGAATACATGCCCTTGCTTGAAACAGTTTAATTTGCCCCATACATCAATCAGAAACAGTGAACTCAGATGCAAAACCACATAAAAAGTACTTTAAGACAAAACTTGGAAAAAATCCATCATTAGAGCCACTACAGCCTGAGTTTGATGGGGTTTCATTTTTTGTTGTTGTTGTTTTCCCCCAAATAGCCACATATGTGGCTGAAACTTTTCTGTGGAGACAAATACATCTTTATTTTAGTTACTGGAGTCGTCTCAAAAACACTCCTATAAATCCTCCGGGAACGAGGAGGAGTCACAATGGAAAGAGTGATGGATCTGCAACACTACAGCAGCTCACACGGTTCAATTGCCATAACTGTTCCTTTGTGGCTGCAGCGTTAGCTGTGTGTCACCGAGCCTTAAATACACATTTTGAACTGTCATATCCAATCTAGTGGACTCTGGTGGACAGTTAAAGACAAAGGAGGGAAAAAAAAAGAAAGAGCAGCATGGAAATGGGATGTGAAAAGACTCACTTTCTAAACAAGAGAATAGAGGCTGTTGTTGAACATGGTGCCTGATGCTTAGCATATTCTGCTGGCCTTGAGAAGATAAAGAATTTAGTAACACAGCCTTTATGGGTTTACTTAGTCGTACGCTCCGAATGAAGAGCTGACAGTACTTCTTTTTTGTGTGTTTTCAAGATCACAATACTCTCCAGCAATGCAATTTCCAGCTGACCTATCCTGAGGCCAACTGGGAACAATAGAGAGAGATTAATGGCCTAGGAAACTTTGAAGAGAACAATAGCATGATCTTGGGATGGACTAGAACACGTGAAACGTAATAATCTTGGGGAAAAGAAAAAGCAGTTCTGCACAGAGAAACCTTTTCCATGGCTTATTTAGCAATGAGGATAAAAGGAAAACGTGCCTGACTGTTTTAATTTAAAATTTTCTGGCTATAAACAATGATTTTGAAATAATGTGAGTCAATATTATTTTTCTTAAAATGTGACATAAGGTCTAAAAGCCAAGTTCTCCTCTGGGCAAAGCCAAGAGCAGTGTGATCAAGAGCAGAATTTGTGTTGATTGCATTTGGTGCCTGGAGATGCTCACACCTGAGGCACAGGGGCAAGAACAACTCCTCCATGAATGAATGTGCTTGATCTGCAAACAGTAAGGGGTTGTTCCAAGAGGAAACATGCTTTTATTATCAGTACAGAATGACTCCATGGTAAATAAATCATTTGTATTGCAACTGAAATATTATGCCATTACACATCAAGGATTCATGCAACCTTTCCACTTTTTCTGTGTTTCATTCTGATGTTTTTTCCAGCTTGTTAAATACCTCTCCAAGGATCTATGAACTAGCAGCTAGAGGTTTAAAAAAAGGCAAAACAAAAATATCCTAAGAAGCATTCATACTATAAAGAAGTCCATCCAAGTCATAACAACACTTATGGAACACAAAAGCTCTTTAAGGTTGTCTTTCAGTCTTTCTTCCATTGCACTGCCCAAAATTCAACTTTAAAAAGCATCTGTGAAGAAAGGTAACCTTTGTAGAAGGTAAGCAAATCTAAGCCTAGGCTACCTGAGAAAGCAAACATTTTCAATAGTCTGGTAAGCACTTCCATGACCTCTGGAACAAGTGATGTGCAGCATCAAATCCTGATGGTGGATCACTTGGTGCCACTTAAAAATCATTTATGGCACACAGCTTCTGTATAATTTCTCATAATAACTTCTCACACAACTTCTGACACCTTTTCAGAGGTGCCAGAGACTTTCCTTTCTCTTTCTTGCAGCTGCTTGCATATCTCTGAAGCAAGTAGAAAACTAATTACTACCTGTCTGCCAAGCACTGCTGAAATCAACCAAAAGGTTCTAGGAGGAGGATGAAGCCTAAACACAGAGACAAGTGCCTGAGTCATACTGCTTTAGAAACCTAGGTTAAAAAACCTATATGGGAGGTTGCATGCAAGGCATCATCGTGGATGATTACACTTACACTAAATGTTCAAGGAGAGAAAGATCCTAATGTGTTAAGATTGAAAAATCTCCTGGAAAAATGAAAAGCTTTCGTTGCTTTTTGCTTTGCATCACTTCCCATTCAAATTGTTCATGAAAACACAGACATGGGTAAGAGGTAGAAATCCCTATCAGAGAGAAAAATGTGGGTTAGATGTTGATATTCAGCTGTTGTGACCTTATGAAAGCAACTGAAATCCAGACTTAAGTGAACAGTGTGCTCCCTTTTTCTGGGCCCAAGGAGAATTAACTCTCTAATGTTCTACTTGCCTCTTCCAAGTCCACCAGATTGTGTCAAGTTTATCCAGAAGAAAAACAAACCAGTTTACCATTAACTAGGTGCTGCAAAGACAGAACAGTTATATTGCCCCTGCACCTGTTGTGTTTGCATAATAGTGTTCAAGGCTTTTGTGCATTTTCCTACTGGCCTGCATCCATGCTAAGAGACTTGAACTCCCTCACGGTTATGCCTTAAAGGAGTCAGTTGGCTAAGCAGACAAGTTAACTTTAAGAGCTCCCTAAGACCAATGAAATCCCAAACACAACTGCATTCATTTCTACCATCATTGTCCCAGTGAGCTTTGTAGTCAACATATCAAAGCTGACTAAAAGATGAGATAAAAGGAGCAGAAGCATTATCTTTGTTTATTCCCAAGAGAAATTAGATGTTCTGGTATCACCACTGACATGTCTGCTTTGTCCAGCTGAGAAGGATTTAGGAAGTTTAGAAGATTTCACAAGTGTTCCAATTGCATCTGCTATTATTTTGATGACCGACTTCCTATTACTGAGCAGAGATGTAATGTGGGTCAGAAAGAGGAACTTACCATGTGTCATAAGTAAAGTATGTACTTCTAGTGTTTTCACTTTTTTTTCCCATCCATAGTAAGTCTCATGGCTGTTTCTCCTTCATGTGCAACAAAAAGGAGATGCAGGTTGCTTTCACCCACCCTCAACCATTTCCACATGCACAATCAACCACTGTCTGCAAAGAAATGAAAAAGAAGTGGGGGAAAAAATAATCCAGCCTGTCAGAGGCATACAAACAAAATTAGCATGGACAGCTACAGAACATCTTGAATGCTTAAACATTCTTCTTACGTTGGTATGTATTGTATATAATAGACAACTGTTGGAGGAGATGATCTGTCTCTAAAGAATGAACAAGTACAACTAAGAGTCAGAAGCAAAGGAAATAGCAGAAATGTTAGACATTTATCTTGCATCTGTCTGTGCTACCAAAAGGAGAGATTGTTAACCTATGTTAGACGTCAGCTGCACAGCAAGGCTGCAAGAACACAAACTGGGAAAGAATCTATCCACCAGCTGAAACCAATGTTCCAGGCTACAGTATTTCCAATTTCCAAATACTTGGACAAGTTGCACAGCATGGGTGAGCAGACACAGACCTCGCTCTACTTTGAGAAACATTTAAGGAAAAACAACAGGAAGGAACACTTCTTTAAAGGACTGCCAATGCTCCCACCATAGATCTCATGCGCTCATTGCTGATCAGGCTTTAAAGGCAGGGACATTGGTCTTGCTCTCCTGTGCTATCTTACAACAGGTTCTTTGTTAAAATGTCTCTGCAGCCATGTCTTTGTTTTAAGGAGGAAATGTAACAAAGGCTGTTTTCACAGCATTTCACCACTACTGCATCAGAGCAGCAGCAACCACAGAGGGGGCTGCAACCCCTGACAATCCAGCCCTCAGCACTGGCTGTCCATCTGGGCTCTGGCACCAGTATTAACAAGTAAAAAGCAGCTGGATAACAGTAGAGACTATAGGCAGAGATCACTCTGCAGTTAGACAGATACAGGCATGGCCAGATCCAGCATGTTTCAAACAATACCTGTGAGAGCTGCTTAGGCAGGAGCTAGTACTGACATTTCTCTGTGGCATTGGCTTTTTTGAGGGTAGAGTTGTGACTAATCAGAAGGGTACTTCTCCACTCCAGTGCATCCCATGATGGAAAGGAGAAGCTGGAAGGGAAAACAATGAAGGTGGAAATAAGAATAGTTTTCCATTGTGTGGGAAGGTGAGCTTGACATTGACAATTTATAGGAATTTAACTAGTTGGATGCAGAGCCAAGAGGCCACACTGGGTGGAGTGCTAAGTATACAAACTCAACCTGTAGGTAAATGCCTTGCCTGATCTGGGGACTCTTCTGCAGAATGTTCCCAGACCCACCTTAAGCTCTGAGCAAAGGGGCCTCTACTCAACCAGCAGACACTGGACTTGAGCAGACACGAAGCCTCAGTAGCACACAGTTCTTAAATGAGAAAGCTTGCTTTCAAACTGCACAATGTGGTTACCTCAACATACTTGGCATGACAGGGAAGTGGAGTTGAAGGCGTTGGTGGTTTTAGAGAAACACATAAGGCCTTATTTCACCAAATACCTTTTTTTATAGCAATTTTTTTTTCCTTTTGGGGATGTTATGACTGGAATGTACAGATTCCATGAATTTGTTTTTTTCTCTTTTTTATTCCCTTGAACTTCCTCCCTCAGTTGCTTTCTTCATCAGAAGACTTTGCAGAACACCTTTCTTTGTGTGCATTTTTTCTATGTGAGTAAATACATCCTCTGGCATCCTGTTGAGTAGAGATGCATCCTCCCTCCAACACCCATACTTACATGCATTAAAACAATTAAACCTAGTTCTCCTATAACTTTTCTTGCTGCAGCCACTTTTTGCTTGAGGCACTCACGTTCTGAGATCTAAGATCAGCTTATCCATGCTGGAACTGGATCTGGCATGTATGAAAAAAACCCCTTAAGTTCAATGGAGATTAGACATGACTAAAGCCAAAGGTTTTGCCCCTTCCATTCTATTCTAGCACAGAAAGCATAAGTAAAGGAATACTAATAATTGAAGTAAACATTCTGGCTGCTTTGGTACATGTGTTCCCTCCTCGTTTGCTTTACAGTGCCTTGGCTTGCTATTCTCCGTCATGTGAGTAGTACCGAAGAAAGCCAGATCCTTTATACTTGGAAATTGATGATGTATGTACCCAAGTGTTATTCCAACTGTCTTTATGACCCAAGAGTAACATGTTTATCTTTTTTTCTCCCCTCAAGCGTCTTAATATTAATAGGATGGGTCTATGCAAAGCCCTAGCATTTATAAATGCCTTCACTCAAGCTTCCTTTTCTGCAGCTGCCATTCAGTCTGAACACAATCCCAGGCCAACTGTTTCCACATCCAAGCATCCCACCCTATTCTTACATTTATACCACTTGCCCTGCTTATTGTAAGTTTCTCCTGGCTGATTTCCCAGAATATCCTTTGACTCTGGCAAGATAATTGCACAAGTCTAAAGTGCTGTCGCCACAGACCTTAGCTACAGTATACACTGTTCTCAATATACCCTGGGGGCTGGAAGCCAGTGGGAGAGAAGTGCTAGTTCCTGAAGAGTTAATTCTCCTTCATGTTCCAGAAACCACATGATTTAGAACAGTCACTCCAAGTTTAGGATTTAGGTTTTTTAAAACCTGGGGGGAAAAAGTTGAGCTTTCATCTACCAAGCGAGAAATAGGGAGTGGGGGTAAAGGGGACTGGCCTTTTGTCAGCAAGAAAAACAAAACCACACCAACCAAAACCAAGACTGTTAAGTAAAGTGGATACTTTCACAGCTTTTTTTTTTCCCTCCAATACCCAGTCTTCTGCTGAAGAGAAGGGTAAATGAAAAAATTTGAACCGCTGTCATTTCATCCACTTACACTCCACTTTTCTTATCTATGCCTGTAATATACTAACAGAGAATGAATGTCACCAGCCAAATACCAGTCAATGACATAGCAGAGAATAAAACCTCAGGTCAGGGACCTTTCGTGGGCGCCATGAAAAAATGCAGTCCTCTTTCCAAAATTAGAGGGTGGGGATGCTCATAGACAACACCAGCATGCTGGCAGACAGCATCTGAGAGCTGGGAGCTTTAACCTCTCATGGATGCAAACATAATCATCAGTTAGTCACCTTTCTGTGAAGCATCAGCAGCCAGTCCTGCTAATTTTCGATCTCATCAGGGTCTGGAGCCCATCTCATTTCCCAGGCATGCTCCAGCCCATCTGCTGCTACACAACATCTGCCCACTGCCATCTTCAACACAGTCTCCATGGTAAGTGGACACTGAATTAAACTCCCTAGCACCTCTTTATGGACAGTTGCAAAGGATCCTTCACATAGCAGAACTTTTCACATGAAAAAGACTTTCTTCCTATTTGTGTCCATCCCTGCAGTTTGTTTCAGGCCACATCATATACATCTTGGTGGCACCAAATGTTAGTACATAGAATAGGTAGCAAATGGTTTTTAACTGTAGAGGTAAAGGGCAGACTTTATTCTACTACCTTCACTTCCACTGTTTTTTCCTCGTGGTGGGGAAGAAAATTAAGCATGGCTCTCAGCCAGCAAGGCTCCCTAGCACTCAGGGAAATTTGAGGGCAATCCTACAAGAGTTGTTTGTGTAATCTTGGGATAGAAAGCCAGACATAGGTGGAGCTGCAAGGTTGACAGGCAAGGCATGGAAAAACCTTCATGGCCCAAGCATTTGTTCTCCCTGTGTTACAGCCCTAGAAATCCGCAGTGCTGACTACTGAGGACATAAGGCACCCAGAGCAACAGGCACTGACAGCAGGCAATGTGAAGATAGCTTCTTGCAGAAGAGCAGTTAGGGCCTTCAGCCCCATGTCTCCTACCTCTCTCAACTTCACATATGCCTCCTACCTTTCTCAGTACAAGAACAGTGTGACCTTGTTTGGGCAGTGGCCTCCAGCTCCGCTCATGCCCTAGCATTGTGCCAGATCTGCTCACAACTTCAAGGATACCTAGGTATTTAGCCTTCCTTAAATTTAAGGTGGGCTAGATCCTTTGAAAAATCTGAGTTTGAACATCTCAGATCCTTCCTTGTACCTTCAGGTGTACTAGTTCTTCTAACACTCCTCCAAGTCCTTGAATTCCTCAACCCACCATTCTTAAAACACCTTTCTAGACCAGAATAACGTGCCCGTGTCTCCCTACCTTCAGCCCTGTAAGGCATTCTCAAATGCTGACCTTCTTCCTACCAAGCTATGGTATGAAAGTATACTTTCCAGAGAAGAAAGACTGTTGATTTTGAGTTCCTGGCAATCACAGTTTAGGCAGGTATCACTACACCAGAGCTGGATCACAAACTGTTCTCTACATCCCTTATCTCAGAAGAGAGACCTCCAGGTTAATTCTCACTTGCACATAGATACACATTCTGGTACTTACAGGAAAGGACTTGAACAGCATTGAAAAAAAAAGTACTTTGCTCAGCAGAAATCCCTACTTAGAAACAAAGAAGAATTTATTATTCAAACAAAAGATTAAACAAAGAACAGCGATTGCCACACTGCTCAGCAGCAAAGCATTGATCAAATGTGACTGAACTTTGTCCAGGAGGATATTGATTATGACCACTTGCTATTCACTTTGAAATTAAAGAGGTTGGATTCTACTCTCAATTACACCACAAGTTTCAGTGAAATCACTTTGAGTTTGTACTGCTGCCACAGGACAGCACACACCCCAGAGTCTGTAAGTCTTCCTTTCCTCAGGTTAGTTTCTCTCGTGTACTTCATGGCTGAATCTCCACTGCTGAGGTGGAACAAGTATTGAGTGAAGAAGGCCATTCTTCAAATACACATTCAGGAAGAAGTTAAGAAAGTAATAAAATATCCAGTAAGTCAGAAGCACAAGTTTTGTGGTGTGTCAGAAAAGCAATTTTATTTGGAGCTTGGGGAAGGAAAATATAAAACAATTCCATTGGTTGGTAGAAACCCAAAGAACAGTTTTATGTTAATACCCAAATTCAGAATTGCAAATTGCAGAGTCCAGCTTTGCTGGCTGAGCAGAACAAAGCACAAATGGAAAGAAAAAAATGGAGTTAAACCAACTTGCACACAAAATCCAACAACCCTTATTCTTATTTTACTCATCCACATGAGCAACACAGCAGAGGAGAGTATTTCAACAATCCGTGTAATTTTATCTTTCCTGTGTTGTTCTTTGGATATTATGTGTCATCCCTGTTTGCACAATAGCCAAGTGCCTGATCCTGCTTTCTTTGCCAGCCATACAGATCATAAATCAAAGACCACAGCTCATAAATCATGTGCCGCTGAATTTGCTGCTGAGTCAAAATAAAACACTCAAGCAAAGACTCCACTTGGTAAGAGCATCAGGACTTTTAGGAGCCTGGGGGCAGCTGGGTTATCCCTGGCATACACTGGGATAGGTACAAGTACAGTTGTCCTCAGCAATAGATGTTCCCTGGTAGGGTGCCTCTGCCAAGCTGTCTGCAGGGCAGATGGGGTGCAACCCAGCCTGCTGCTTCTCCTTGACCCATTTTGAGCCCATATGTACTCTCATACCATGTACATGAACTGGACAAAGTGACTTTTCTACCATGCCCCCTGTAATCTAGTTTGCAAGTACTCTGAGTGAGGGAAAAGATGTCAATAACAGATTTAGACTTCTGTGACTAACAACTTTTGCTTTCAGTCAATCCTCCTCCAAGTCCATTCTTATGGGAAAGCAGTTAGCAAACAGCCCAGTTCTGCTCAATGAAGCACTCTAGAAACATCCTTCTGAATTCGTAATGTGGTCCTGAATGTACCACAGCTGCTCATAACATCTGTCTGGCTAGGCTACTCATATGAATGCTTCTCCATCTAGGCAAAAGTAAGCCAAATCAATTGAAGTATGAGATCTTTAGAACCTCTTTCCTTCCCATCCATCCCCTCTGCAACACACAATGAAGTACCTGCACCAATGTTTTGCCACAGCTAAAAAGAACCATGCAACAAGCAGCTACAAGAAACATGTACAAGGAACATCAGGAATGGGTTCAGCATCCAGCCCGCACCCCATCTCGCGGCTCTTTGCAGCAATAGATCTCTGGATGTGGGTGGGGAACAGGCTTGTGCTTTGGGGAAGAGCAAGCTTAGAGTGACTCAGTGTTGTTTTTGGCTCTCTGTTTTTAGAGACATGGGGAGGAGAAGTGAAAAGCATCCCCAGTGAGCTTGAGAAAGTTTTCATTGTAGGTCTTTCTCAGAGCCTGATCTCTATTGTCTCGAGTAGTACTGGAATACATGGAAGAAGGTGTCTTAGCGAAGGTCCTAGATGATACTGGATGGTAGGGGAACAAGAATGACAGAAAGCTGGAGGCATGTGCACGAAGCCATGTGTCAGTGCCACTTCATCCACAGAAACCTTTATCAAGCAATGGGCTACCCCAGTCTCATGCATGTTCAATGCCATTTATGCATATACACCCTTCTACTTGTGTGACTGTACAATGATCTCAAGAGACAGAGGCAACTCTCTCAGCATGTAGTGCTAACTATTCCCATTATTCCACCTTCCTCCTTCCGGATCCTGACTTAACACAGGGAAATTTCACCAACAGAGGTTTGAGTGCTAAGTAGCACTCAGAGATACACGACTCCTCTTTCCCACTGTGCTGCTGGGAATAGAGCCTACATGCCCCAAATTTGCTAATACCTTGCTCAAACTGCTGTCAGCCATACAGATGATAATTAAAAGCAACACACTGTAAGGTAAAACATGCCAAATTCCCAGCTGGTGGAGCCCCACTGTAACCTGGGGAGTTATGCAACAGCAGAACAGGCCCAAAATTTAATATAAATATTGTTTCCATAAAGGAAGGCAAGATTTTGTTCCCAAAAATCTTGGTGTCCACAAGCCAGAAAAATACATAATTTCATGTGATTCTTTCCCCCCACCCCTCAAGTCCAAGAGAGTTTGGATCTATGGGCTTGGTTCAGTTGTGAACTCTGATTAGGAAAGGGCTAATGTTATCTCATAGGCTGCCAACAGAAGTAACAGTGAAATGCATATGCTGTCCACAGAAGGTTAGTCTCTACTGGTAAGGGAATTAGGCTGAGTCAAAGGAATGACTCTACTAGGAAAATAAGTTCTGCTGTAGCTGTCATACAGAGTTTTATATATGAGCATGCTTGTGGTTAATCAGTCCGTTATTTTGAGTTTGAAATGGTTGAGACTTTGAGGATTTTTAAAAGTGTTTTTAACATTTATTATTGCTTTTCAGAGGCTGAATCAAGCTCTGCTCTGCACCCATCTGTCAGTTACGCAAGGGACTAATTTGGAGCTATGACGCCTTTCATTACTGGAAACACAGACCTTCCCTCTGCTGAGGCAGGCTTCAAAACAAGAAGTTGGTTGCCTCAGGACAAACAGACTTGTGCACTTCATCCAAGGGATATTAGAACCAAGATCCAGGGGCTTAAAGCCCAGCTCCCACTGGACACTCAAGAGTGAGAAAAAGCCCCAGGAAACTCTTTAATTTAATGGCACAGCTAAAAAGGCAGGCACAATAGCAAACTTTGGCCCTGTCCAGGCTCTCCTCAAAACGTAACCCGCTGTGGAGACAAAAAGCACAGCAGTCTCTCACTGAAAACCAATGCAACAGCTGCAATCCTCTGGCTGTTGTGGTAGCTCCAGGAAGCACCATATTACCAAAAGACCTATTTGAGCTCCGTCAGCACACAGCAGCCAAACACATCTGGGAAGTGTTTTGCTTGACAGACTTCTCCTGCAAAGCACTGGCAAAGCTTTCAGTGTTTTTAGTAAGCACAACACCTCCATCACCTGTTGCATCTTGTCTCAACCATCATCACAGGGGGGCAAGTCTACCAGAGACTTGTTATACATTAAATCCCATTGAAATTTTTAGGATGTCACAGCGTGGAAACTGCACAGGTGAAGGTCACCACCATGACCAAGATACCAAGAGAGTCCTTATTCACTTGAGTATTGTCCAGCTAGTGTGCCGAGAAGTTATACCCTCTATGCATTGGACACCTGGAAAGCAAGTCACATGCTGACCAATGTTTGGTGGACAAGTCTAAATCAATGCAAGACCAGCTTAGCAGGGTTGTGCCCATGTCTCACCCAAACTTTCTTGGGAATTTTGGAAGGCAGAAGGAGAAACTTGGTTTTCCTCCAAAATCCCAGCAAGTTGCATACAAAAGCCATCAGCATCTGTCACAAGCTGCTGGAGGATTACACATTTGGGGTTTTCTCACCTTACATATAAAGAGCATCTAGAACACATGAAGTCACTGAACAAAGGCTGTTCATTTCCCCAACAGCAAGTTAAACTGAGCTGCAGATGTTATGGTGGATTAAGACTAAACAAAAGTTGTCTTTTAGCCACAGTCCATTCTTGAAACTGAGTTAGGGCAAAACAAAGTGCATAGGTTACAGAGAGAAAACTGCAGTTTCTAGAGCACAGAAAAGGTCCTTCTAGCTCTAGAAATCAGAACACAGTATGCCAAAATACCACTACCCTTCATTTCCTTATCTTCGTATCAGGTAGCATCATCTTTTCATGCCTATGCTCTACACTAAAACACCCACTCTGCTTTAAAACCAACTGTTTTTCCAGGTAGTATGTACCCTCATTTCAAGACAACCCCAATGAAAGAAGCGACAGAGAGAAGGATGGACTAGAGGAACAGATCTGTAAGGGTTGCAGGATCATCGCAGAGGCAGCTGATGTAGAGGAACTAAACTCCTTGCTGTATGGAGTGAACTCCCACCACATGCCTGCATCTGCCTTGCTATCCAGCTACAAGATTTCACTTTAAACCATCATCTGTGGGTTACACCAAAGCAAATGAAGAGTCCACACAGTTACTCTAACTAGTTGCTTCTAGTACAGTGTAAACATTCCCAGCCACACTGAAAAATAAGCTGTCTTCTCCTTACCTTACTTTCCTTAAACTTTATCTGCCTACTAGCGAGAAGAACACCAAGTAGCAGCAATAGTACAGTGCCTTCCCGCAACAGTATTCTGAAAATGACACTTGTAAACAGTTCCATCAAGCAGAAAACAATAATGCAATTTGGCAGAAAGACTCCTAGAAGCCAAGTTACACAGAGAAATTATGGCTAAGATTACATTAATCAAAACCAGTTAGGAAAAGATGAGAGGAAGACTTTGGCAGAACATGTCTCGGATGTTACCAATTAAACTTGTTTTTCTTCCTAAAAGGCAATACCATTCTTTTTAATTAGCCTCTGTCATTGTAATTCTAACAATAACCCACGGTGTAATTACTATTTAAGCTACTTGAAAACTTAAAGCATGTGCCCAATTTCTCTTAAAGACTTCTCCATGGACAGCCAACGAGGCTGCATAGTGAGGAGCAAGCAGTTTATATTTAAATTTCTGAAGCTGAGTTATATTACAAGATTTATTCAAATACTGAGAAACCATTCTGGGAGTAGTAAAAAAAAAAAAAAAGATCTACAACAAATAAATCAACTAGCAGAAATAAGCAGAAAGACATTTCTTTCCAGATTTAGCTTTAATGCTCTCTGTGGAGCAACACATTGGCATTTATGAAGCACCACAGAGCTCTGCACATACTATTGTATTACATGAGCTCACACCAAGCGCTCGCTGGCATTTCTCCTATTCTGCTGATGCTGTTGGCACTGAAGAAGTTAATGCCTGCAGGTCGAAATACTAACCCCAGTTTAGCTAATCCTCTGGCATTACTGCACTTCACAGCATAGATGCTCATCTGAAATGAGATTAGAGAATTTAATGGCATTAACAAAAGCCTGACCTACAAAAACTCCTTAAAACACAGAAACACTGCATTTTCCAGGTTCTACAGGCTAAAATGCAGATTCTCCAGTTTGCTCCACTGATGCAAGTTTAGAACTAGAAGTACAATCCTTCAGACCTTCCAACCTCACCAGAAAAATCTGTGATTCTAACAAAGAATGTTCATTAATAAATTCTATTTTTTCCTCACTGAATTTGTACTAGATTATAATCTGCACAGTTCTTTTCCTTCCTCCACCACCAATGACATTACTTCATTTGTCCTCACTGCAGTGTGAATTATAGAAGATAGGACAGGAAAGGTGACAGTTTCACAAGTTTCATCATGTGTCATGGGAAAAATCTCAGTTAAAAGCAGCTGATGAGACCTACTCTAGAAACACATATAAAACCAATTACATATTTAACTTGTGAAATACACCTGTTCTTGTTGGTAATCTCTTTTATATCCTGATAATGGTCTACATTCTATGCTGAAATATCTTAATAGGGAAAAATATCTGCAATATTTTCAAGTTCTTTCTTTTCTGTGGATATGACTTATTGCTTAAAAGGTTACAGAACTCTTCACATCTTTACTAGAAAACAGAATGCTTAGACAGAAGATGTATCTGCTTCCCAGCACTATTGCTGCAGCTACCCACACAAATGGATAGATTTCCCCATAGGCAATGTGATTCTCTGAAATCCATTGAAGATCTAAAGAAGGCTTTTACAGTCAGCTCTAGATTATGAATGTTCATGGTGGTGGCCTTTTTCACAAATATGTGAATTAGCCAATTCCTATCTGGCCATTTTTAACTTCCTTCGGTCACAGAAGGACAAGACATGAAGCAAGATGAGTCAGGAGATGTGAAATAGTGTAGATTATTTTTGCCCACACAAAATACATCCTTTCCCACGAACTGGTGAGACGCAACACACAGTAAAGTTGAAAGTATAACAAGCACTATGAGACATAATGAAGCATTTTGGAGGACTGAATGGTTATACAGATAATGAGAAAATATTCACAGTGACACTAAGTAGGATATGAGGTATCTACCTTCAGGCTCCAGGATGCCAGCCAAAGAGTAACTGCCAGGAATTCAGAGGAAAATGTCTCTAAGTAATGATACCATATAATTATTTAACAGGATTTTACACCTTGCTCTGAAGTGTGTGGTAAAGTATTGCTTGGATGGAAAACGTGGCTTGACCAACTAATATTCAAAAGGGGAGAAATATTTGTATTTTGCCCTACAAAGGGGTAGCATGCAACTCAAAGACTATACCAACCATGCTTTATAGCTTCACATATTCTAGTCATATACAGTTTCCATTAGATGCTAATAGGTATTTTTAAAGCATCTCAGCTCTTTTACAGACTATAGTCTTAAAATAGCCCAGCATAATGCTTGTGGTATGCTGGCAAACACTACACATTGGCAGCAAGTCTAAGACCACTGCTGGCAAAAACAGGGCACCTGTTGTCAGTATTCTATCAAACACGATCATTTTAACATTGGGCAAGTTTGGAATGGCTCCATGAAAACCTGTCTGATGTCAAATTAACATCCCAGCCAACCAGCAACTGAACTACATTTTGAAAGTGTCATCAGTTGCCTAACAGACATGAAAAATTTAGATAAGCTTATGGGTGAAATATAGTGCACATGAACTTGAAATACTTGCTTGCAAAAAATAGTATTTGAAAGAGACCCAAATGCTGCAAACAGGTATTTCTAGTGAAACCCCCAATGAATGAAAGGGAATGACTGGAAATGTCTGGTGAAGCAGTCAGAAGAACTTTTTTTTAAAAGCCATGTCAGAGACTGAAGTCACAGCCCCAAAGTTCCTGTTACTAATTTGGGAACTGACGAACAAACAACAGGAACGAAGTAGCCAGGATTCCACCAGCTAGGCTAGTTCTGCCCTTTCATGCTCTCCTGGAGTGCCTTTTATGTATTTTCTTTTTAGAAACAAGTGCCATGACTGTTTGCCTGTATGAGTCAGCAGGATGGTAGCTTGAGAATAGCTTCAAACTAAACCAGAAGAAAATGAATCTTTGAGATGCTCTGGAGAACAGACGCATTTGGCGGAAGCATCATACATCAGCTACCGCAGCAAGAGGGCATTTAGAAGAGCATAGCTCTCTCTACCACAGCAGAAGTGCCCTGAGCACTACACTTTCTACTCCAAGGAATCAGAGACAGTACCATTTATTTACAAGGCTCCCCAGTTAGAGATACCCTGAGGCCAGCATCCAGAGAACTTGCAAATTCACCTGAGGTACTACTTCCAAAAAAAGCCTCACAGAGGAAAACATCTGTGATTCAACACTTGTGACTGCAAATATGTGTCACCACTAATGTCACCACGATCACCATGTATGTAGCACTGCCCAAGATTGCCAGCATCCTTTCTGACACCAGTTAGGCTACGAGTTTGATCAACAGAACTCTGGTTCTTACAGGAATTAGTCTCCAAACCTAAGGCTCAGCTAAGACTGAGGATGTGATGAAGTTCTCTTGAGAAACAGACCTATAAGTGACCGATCTCATAAGGAAAACAGTATGTTTTTGAGAATGCATGGTAAATGGAGCAGCAGAAAGAAAAAGCTACCCTAGGCATGTTCCAAACAAAGTGAGGGCCTGACAGCATGGCCTTGGTATGGTACCTAGTACCTGATAGGAATGTTCATGTTACGTAGCAGAAGCAGCTCTGGATGTCACAGGACAACAGGTTTCCTGCCATCAGCCTGAACTGGTACCCTGTGGGTAACAGTCAGCTCCCACATGCAGACAGAGAGGTGTAACCTGGGAATGACTTTACTCTTCATTTATTTTGGGACAGTCAAATCTGAAATCAGTGCCTTTGGAAAGCTTTCAAGAGGAAATAATGAGCAGAAGGGTAAGGTAGATACATAACACAACACAACAGAAACAGACAGGCATCCAGCACAACATAAAACCAAAAGGAAAGTACTTTCATATACCTTTACTATGTCTTCTTTGTTATTATTAATTCAGTAGCACCTTAAGACACCAACAAATATGAAGGTATCATTTCACTAAGCACTGTATGGACCTACAGGGTGACATTTGGGCTCCAGAACCAAAGCACGGTTTTGGTACTCATATCAGCAGAGACAGGATTGCTCCCAGAGCAATAGGCCATCCCTGTACTAAGGTATTTTTAACTAAATAAGCAAGGCCAGAAAAGGAGGAAACAAGAAGGGGAACAGACAAATGAAGTTCAAAATTCGTAGGAACAGAGAAGAAAACCAGGACTCCAAACACTGCTTCATGTACTGCAGTCCATCATGATACAGCAGCAAATTCTTCTAGGCTACACACTACCAGCTGCAGCTCAGGGGAAAGGTCCTTCCCACTCTAAAGGTGGTACTCAGCATCCAAAAGAAGTGGCAGAAACAATGTACTCAGCCCAAGAATAAAATTATCTCAACCTATCCAAGCTGGTGAAGGTGACACTAAAGGATAGAGAACAATAACACTGCAGGAACTGGAGTCTGATGTCATCTGGATAATGCAAGGAGAAGCTACAGGACAAACCTTACCAGTGTCCTTAAACTCTGCCATTGTAAAGAGCTGCCTGTAAAAGTCAGATAAAGCTCTGTGGTTACATATGTCTTAACTTCTCTATATACACAAAGTCCACTTACTACCAAAAGCATCTGGCATCCTGACATAGAGGTCAGAGGGGATAGCATTCAGTTAGTATGGCAAAGCAGGTAACAAATCATAATCTCTGGCATCAGGCCCATCTCCAGTGCACAACTCCTGAACTACTTTGGCCTTCAATTCCTTTACAAGAAGTTTAAGCAAGTTCAATAACAGAAAATATGTGGAAAAGAGGGGCCAAGGCACAACCCTTGATATAAAATCTGACACACTCTACCCCTAGAATGATTTTTCTCCCCAGCAGCACTAGTGTTATAAGTAAGAAGTATTTAGATGCACAACCTCTGGCAGAAGGCCCAAAGGGGTATTCAGGCAGCTACCACTTCTTGGGTACAGCACAGAAGTACAGAGATTGGGTCCTCTGCAGCTCAGGATGATTTGTACAAACTGCGATGCCTTTTTCACTGCAGAGATAACACTGTCACCAGTAAATCTGTGACACCCACCATAGCCCTGCAAACCAGTCTCCCAAGTAACTCTCCCAACAGGGCTGTGCAGTACTTTATCATTTTATATGGATTATTTTGACAATGAGGGTCCTGATCTGGTGTTACGCTGCAACATGCAGCTGCCTGTCTGGCTTCTGATCCTGCACAATCTCTGTGCAGGTTCCTGCTTAAGTTCCTGGCTGTTGTCACAGCACAGCAGCAGCTCCTCAGAAAAACAATTCAACAGTGTCAGCTACTCAGCCAGAAGAGTGGAAAAGGTCCTAAGCATACCTGGCATGTCATTCAGGTAGAGGGAAATCTCTTCATGTTATTACACAACTCAACTCTGTCCTCAACAGTGGGCATGCACTGAAAAACAGCTGCAATGAAAGTTATGAACTTTCTCCACCCCAGCCTGAGAATAAGGTCTGATGTAGGATGTAACTGCAATTTTCACCAATTCAATCCACTTTGCCTCCACAGGTTCAGGAATTAGTACTCCACAGTGGTCTGAGCTGCCTGCAGTGCTACCTCATCATGAGGAAAACACCATTTTCTATTAAATAAATCATGTTCTTTCACACAGATGCCTCTATTAAGCTCATAAGCAAAAATATTTGTAGGATTGTAATGGGGAAGAGCTCTCTGCTTGTATGAGCACTTCATCATGAACTGATGAGATGAGAACCTGGACACTGCAAAAATATTTTAAGCTGAGGTCAATGAAACACTTGTACAGTCCCAGCTACTGGTGCTAAAAAACACATAATCATATGCAGACACACACAACATCTAAACCAATTACAGAACAGAATTACATCTTGTTTGTTAGTTTGGCTTTAATTAAGTTCAGCATCATGTCTTTGTGAAGCATTAGTTTTGTTGGAGGCCTCCCCTCTTTTATAATTAGAATCCTTTAACTAGTCCATGCCCAGTCAGCAGTAACTTTAATGAGGGAGTTTTCCATGCAAGCACACAACCAGCAGTATGAATTTTGTACATTGTTCATCTGCATATCCCACTCCCTTCCCCTCTTTTTGTGTTCTGGCTTATTTCTTCAGATCTGTCATAAGATACACTCAGGAAGAAGGCAGGGTCAATATCAAGAAAAAACACACACCACTGTTTTCTTTGGAAAGGCAAGATCAACATGATTTTCATGCACTTGTATGTGTGTACATGATCCCAAAGTAAAGAGTCTCTTAGTCTAAGAGCCTGGAATGTAAACACCATCACAGCTGTTAGCATGGGTGAAAGGTAAGGAAAGGCAGAAAGATGCTGAAAAAAATCTCTTCTTTTTGCAGGTGTTGTTCTCAAGCACCTGACCCAATTCTCATTTCATTTACACCAGTGAAATACTGCAGCAATCAAGGTTCATGTCTAAAGCAATACAAGCTGGAAAGCAGAACACATGCTACATTATTCCTTTGTGAAACTGTACAAGTTAAATCAGTCTCAACAAGGAGATACTACTCTTGCTTCATGCTCATCTGGAGACCTTTATACTTTGAACACCGTCCCCTGGCTGTGTTACAAGAAGTTGTGCCTTTGCACATGAGTTTCCCTTGCCATTGCCTGACCTCCCTATAAGAGGTTTTGCAGTGTCCTCAGGAATTCAGCTAGAAAGCAGTTTCCTGCCTTCTGTCTTCAGTTTGATACTAGCTTAGATTGAAGGAGCCCTTTCTGAATTAAATGACTGAAGTAACAATTTTTCCACCAGAATCACTGCAGGTTTATTCCAGTGTAACTGCCATCAGATTCTGTTATTAGTCCTGTAGGTTACGTAAAGAGCCAGAGTAAACAGCAAGTCTGCAGCAAACAAGCAAGTCCAAGCTGTCCTCTGACAGAACAGATGAAACTTGAGCATATCTGAACGAGGATGTCCACAAGAGGGACATGCAGTCACAAAGAACATGAAAGAAACACAAACTATGTCTTTGTCCTGATACCCTAAAGTCAACGTAGAATGGGCTCAATTCCACTGTATTCCAAATACAATGCCAGGCATCTGCACCCATGCCTACAAACACTTCTAATTGTGCTGTCATCCCCATAGTATCTGTAGTGGACGCCCTCACTGCAGCCAAGTTGCATCTGACTCTAAAAGATTGTGTCAGGACTTTAACATGCAAGTGCTGGCCAAGTATCAGGGATAAAGATGAATGTGTGGTCCTGCAGCACAGTCTGCTACAGCTGAGTGTCTGCAGACCCTACACTGTCTCCGCACTGCATCGAACACGCTCAAGATGTGGCTGACCACAAAGAGACCAGGAAGAGAGGTTTGCCAAATTGAATCCAAAGATCATACAAGTCCTTATCAGGAATCAGAATCCCTCACATTTGACAGCATCTTCTGGCTTTTGTCAAAACAGGGGGCCAAGTCTGCACCTCAGTCACCTAAACTGTCTAATACACCTTAAGCTGTTCAAGCCAACAGGACTATGGTGGCATTTTATTTCAGATTACATCATTTTCACACATGCAACCTATTGATAGGATGGGATGTGCACTCTCTGCTTGGTACCCGTGTGTTTTTTTTCCAGGACAGCAATTTGCTCAGGAACAGGAACTCAGACTCTCAGCCCTGAAGCTCCTCCATTTGGTCCTCAGACTGCTTGGGAAGATGAAAAGTCCTGCAGATGTATCTCATTTTCTCATTTTTCTTACAGCTGATCCCTCCTAAAGCCAATTGTGGTGCTTGCCAACTAAAAACAACACCATATGGAAGTGAATAGATGACAATAAGGAAACTGAAGCCTCTGGAGGGGAAAAAAACCAACCACCACCAACTAAAAAAACAGCTCACAAAATTATTTAATAGCAGTGGGATATATAAGTGGAAAGAGATCAGGGACACTTCTCTTAGACCACTTTTACGTCAACGTAATTCAACTAGCACTGCTCCCTTCGAGCAAAGATTTAGTTCTGCACATACCAGACTTAACAGCATTTGTTATGTAGCAATAGCCTTTTCAGAGACTAAGTTCATTTAACCAGTAACATTATTCCTCTGCCTTAGAGTTTCCTTTTTTGAACACAACTGCCCATTGACATTATCCCTTCAATTTCCATACTTTCAAACTTCAAGGACATAGGTACTAGAGGACTGTGCATAATCTTATACTCATTGCATGGAAGGGAAGGATAGAAAGATTTCTATGGCATCCAATGGTGCACTTTTAAAAAAAAATTATGAGAAACAGCTCTCTTGCACAGGTTCTTCGACACTCTGTTCATATTCTTCACACACTCAAGGCCAAACTATGGTCCAGGTTACTGCAGTTACTTTGGATTTAGACTTGCTGAGATGCTCAGAATTATTATGAGCCAGACCAAGATTCATTTCAGGGTGAATTACTGTGCTCAAGTATGCAGTTCTCTTGTGTAAGTATTTCCAGTGAAGCATATGCTCCATTTCAGGAGAACATACAATGTGACAATAACATATTTCTAACACCAAATGGAACCACTAAGGATGACCTCCCTAGTATGCTCACTCTGTATGAGGATGTTTGTTAAAACAGCCAGTCAGCAAATCTTATTATTTCCCATAAACTACAGAACAGATGCCAAAAGTAGTACATATGATGATCTGTGACATTTATTTATAGCATCATCTTCTGGCCTGGAGTGCAGAGGACTCCTAAAAACATTGCCACCCACTTGGTTTTCAACAACAACAAAAATATTAAACCAGCCACTCTTCTTCACTGTGCTCTACATTTGTTTCCTGTACCCTCCCAGTTCTGCCAGCTTTGTACAAGGCAGCATCCTACCCTGAACTCCCAACCTCTTCCTTGAGCCTGATCACCATTCCATCAAAGCTGACTGTGTTGCCACCATCCTTATCGTTTGGACCTAGTCCACCTTCAGCATAATAGAGTCTTCATTCTTATGTGTACATCACTGCATCCTAATGTCCTCTTCTTCCATAGTTATGAAGTTCAGTCTTGCCCTTTGTTGGTCACAAAGGAGTGCTAGACTAGACAACTGTTTAAATTTCCTGCTATTCTACCTCAGTTAAATCTGGTATCCTACTGCTAGAGTAACACCACTTTTTCAATCTACTTCACTTGCATCCCCTACGTGTCCTTCTTGACCGAATTCCTTCCACTGAGCTTCTAGTCTGTACCTTCAACTCAGTCCATCAATGCTCATTCCCTGTACTCCAAGATTATGGGGTACAGAACAAGGAAATGGGTTTAGATCATGCATATAATATGTGCAATGTTTTCTTCCTCTCAGTGAAGTTCTCTAGTAGTCTTGGGCTGTAAGCTCTTTGAGAAAGAGGTAAATGCCCCTGCATTTGCCGTGGTTGATAACAGCTAATCTTGGTCTACCTCTTTGGCTGCTGCAGCAGTACAACATCATTACTATGCTTTCTGTGAAAGGGATATTTCACTGGGGTTCCTTAACAGTCTAGATACATCCTTGAGGAACCAAATCACTGTTTGCTGAGTAACTTGGATCTTTAGTTAGGAATTCAAGAACACTAAATACATATCACAGGAGGTACACTGACTTTTTTTTAACTCCTTCACTGGTTTAACACATATCTCTGACTTGACAAGAGTTGGTTTTGATTAATTTACCAGTATAAAGTATATAAAATATTAGGCCTGATTTGCTTTTCACACTGGGTAGTTCTTTAATAACAAGGGACACTGGCTTGGTAGCCTTCCAGAGCTATACTATTAACTCATTTACTTTTTGGAACATTCTGGAACACACCTATGCAGACTGGTGCCAATTAGTACTAACTCCTGAACCACACCAAGGAATTGTTTGGGAGAGTGTTAGATGACCAACAGCATGCCAGGGACAATACCAATAAAATAAAGGTACAGATGATTGAGGTTCCATCTCTGAGAACATTTCTAATATGCTTTGGCACAGACATAGGCTTAAGGACTTACGTGATTTTCTCCTGCTACCACTGTGTAAGTACATATGCAAAATAATAAATATAATATCCCTTCTGGACTGACAGCTTAGCCACTGCTTTCATAAGCAGCATGGGTATGTATGTATACAAACATATACATGTAATATTACAGATTCTCTGCATCATAAGGTCATAAATGCTACAGTCTCACACATTGTATTTGATAGGTTCATGTATAAATGTTGTACTTTAAAGGCAAAACTGTTCAAAAACAAAGTCTTAAGAGCTGTACATGGCTAGGAAGATTAAAGCTATTAAATATACAGAAGCATACATTGCCCAGTGATGTGTTAATCCATGGTCTATAATAAGGCAGCTACTGACAGTGTTCAGGAGGAGCTTTCACAGCTTATGTGAGACTCAGCTGATACAGATAAACTGATGCTGGAACAAGGTTTTTGTATTTCTGTGCATAAGGTGTTATCTGCACAAACGTAGGTTATGTGGAAAGCCTTGGAACACCTCTTTAACATTAGGCAATCAGTGACTGAAGATGTATTGTTTATTTTCAAGTATTCTCCGATATGCATTTAGGGAGGACTCTAGCAAATCCTTAAAATTTAACTCCCCTTCACACCCCCAAACTATTAATACCAACAGTCAAATGCTGAAGGACAAAAGATCACAGTTTGGCTTCAGTCAGACTGGTGAAAATCTGGAGCAACTCAGCAGAGGCCAGTGTAACTGAGATCAGAATTTGGCCCTGACTCAACAAACTAAGCCAAATTCATTACCACACTCTTTCCCTACATGTCTACATATTAAAGAGCACGTTTTTGGTTTTGTTTTGTTTTTTTTTCCTTAAGTGCACATTTCAGCCAGTCTAAAAGTACATTCTGTAATTGTGACAAAAATGCCAACTGACGTAAAGAAGCTCCACAGATTTAATAATATTTTGCTTGGAAATTGGCATAGAAACACATGTGTTTTCTAATCCAGACTGCTTTGGCTCTGAGCAGTAGGAAACACCTTTCTAAGAAGAAAAAGGAAACTTTTCTCCCACACAGAAAGCTTAAGCAAAGATCTCAGTGATGACAATTACTTTTATCAACTTGGACATTCTCTTCAGGGGAAGATTGTTAGTTTAAACCCAGCAGGCAGCTGAACAAACTGCACAGTGGGATGGGGGAGAGAATCAAAAAGAAAGAAAAAAAAGAAGCAAAACCAATAGGTTGAGTTAAAGGAGGCTTAATAGGACAGAAAAAGAATAATGAATAATAATAGAATGTACAAAACAAGCGATGCACAACTAGTTCCTGAGCTGCACCACCTCCCAGTCAACCCCTCAAGTTTTACACTGAGCATGACATCATATGGTGGAATATCCCCTTAGCCAGCTGGGTCAGCTGTCCTGGCCATATCCCCTCACAGCTTCTTGGGTGCTCCCCACTTTCTTATTGGCAGGGCAGCAGGAGAAGCTGAAGAGACCTTGACTACAATATGAATGGGTTATCAACATGATTCTCAGCCTAAATCCAAAGCACAGACCTACACCCGCTGTTAGGAAGAAAATTAACTCTGTCCCAGCTGAAAGCAAGACAAATATAAACAAATGAAAAGTAGACAGAAAAGAGACCAGATTTGGGGCACATTATATCCATCCAGTGTGAAAACCTTTCTTCCTGTCATCTTTTACTGTTATCAATTAAGTATTTTTCTAGGTCCCAGCCCACTGGGTGTCAAAACACTAAAGTAAAGTAGTGATCTGTCTGCCTCTTTTGTCCCCTTGCAAGAGAAGGAGTTAAAAACTTGCCAAGTTCTGCCTCCACAGAAAGATAACTCTTTGCTTGTCAGTGTCAGTCCATATTCATGGGAACAGCTCTGAATCTGAATGAAGCAAGGGGAAAGGGCCATGTTCACACAGCTCTAAGTGTATCAGATGGAGTGCAGAAGGCATCAGTAGACCAACATCTTCATCCCATAGCTTCACTCATCTCTGTACACCATGTCATGATCAGACTTTGACTATGCTTTCAAGCACCAAGACAGAACTATACCAGACAGTTATTTTGGATTCAGACATCAGCAAGTAAAATCAGAATGCAGTTCCCAGAGCCAGCATACAAATTTCTCAGTGGCAACAGAATCATTCCACTTGTCTCTCCAAGAATGAGAGAAGTCATTTATTTAATTTTCTCTCATGGTGCAGCAAATTCTGAAGGGAGTGATTGGGACCTACAGGAATGTCAGCTGAGAAAGCATTCTGAGGAACCTTCAGAAGAATTGGATTTATAGTAATTTTGCCTTTTCTGCCCTATTCCTTCAGTTTTTCCCATTACCTCCACAACTCACCCTCTTTATGCGTACCCTCTCAGGACCCACACTGCCAGGCCACAGCTACACCTCACCTCTATGCATGTAACAAATGTGGACTGCTCCCCTGCTCCTCTCCACATATCTCTGTTCCCATCATCACTCCCAGTATGGACCTGCTAAACTACTGCAGTGGGAAAGAGTAGGCATCCAGGTCTGTCCTGGAAGGGAACTGTATCTATACCAGAGTATCATGGAGCACAGGTCCACACTTCAAGGTGTGGAGGAAACAAGTGACAGAAGTACAAACCTACCACTTTCAACCCTAGAACCTGCAGAGGCAGGAGGACTATTTGCAGAAGCATGCTGTAATTTTTCCTTTGGCTTCGGCAAAGTAGTCATCTGCTGCTCAACACAGCTCCTGAACCACCTATTGCTGAAGCCAGCGCTCAGACCTATTGTCACACTTGAGGCCATGAGCCCAGTTCATGTTCATCCTGAGTTGCATTCACACAGCTGTGGCCTCAAAGTCAGCATTAGCAACTTTTACATTCACTTTAAGGCTGGTCCTCACCACCAGATGTTCTCAAAGTGGCTGTGGAGTAAATTAAGTCTAGCTTTAATAAAGCTTATTTATGCTGTCTCACTTAGCAAAGCTCATGTTTATGGGGATTTATTAGGCACTTAACTGCATGAAAGAGGAAAATATTTGCTTGTCATTCAATTGCTCCGTATGGTGCTCTGACTCAGTGGCCTCTGAAAGCACACAAATATTTTCCAATAAACAAAGAACTGGTTCAAACTGCTGCCCATTGAAACAGAGACTGAACACAAACAGATTTGATTCATAAGCTTCCCCCCCCCCCCCCCTCAAAAAAACCCTGGAAGGGATCCAACTTTTTTTTTACTGTAATGTGAAGACAGTCTTAATTCGGGTATCTACACAGGGCAGTGACTCCTTCAGTCCTCAAGAAGGAAGTGACTTAATTAAACACAGCATTAAGCTTGCTGCTATAGTAATCCCATAAGTACAACAGCACATGAACACCATTCTGACTCTTGCTACTAACTAGCCTTAGTGAAGACTGAACCAGGGATTTCTTGCATGCAAGCATCTTCCAGGTGGAATCCAGGTGCTGAGCTACTAGATCTGTATATGCATCCACATGAACAGAACCCAGAGAGAACAACTGGCAATCACAAAACCAAGCAGTCACTAAATACCTGAGTCACCACATCAGGTTTGTGACTAGGCTGAATAGGCAAAAATCAATAGAATAAAAAAAACCACTCTGCAGGTTTGCATCAAGAACAGTATGTTCCATTATCCTTAAGGTTTCTTGTTTCTTTGTCAACAGTGACTATGGCAGTTTACTCAACAACTACTATTGACTTTCAGTTTTCAAGTAGTCCCAAAGCTTTTTAGCAAGTTGTCAGGTGGGATAATTTCTCCTATTTATTATGCAAATAATTTTCTAATTGCTTTGCTGCTAGTTCTCTCTATCTCCCTTCTGACTACAGAACAGCCAGGGCACAAGCCAAAAATTATTTGTAGACTGGTGGACTGAATTGTGTTTTCTTAATAATCAGAGCTCCTGGACTTCAACTGGTGTTTGTAGGCATTCATAGAGTCACCTGAGTTGGAAGAGATCCTTTAGATTGAGTCCAACCATAGCCTAACCCTGACTAGTCCACTTCTAGATCATGTCCTTAAGGACTTCATCTACATGCCTGTTAATTACCTCCAGGGATGGGGACTCCACCACCGCCCTGGGCAGCCTATTTCAATGCTTGCCAGCCCTTTCAGTAAAGAAATTCTTCCTGATATCTAACCTAAATCTCCCCTGGTGCAACATTCACACTGGACTGTACCTTCTCCACTCCTTATACTTTAGTATGCTCCCCTCTTGATATACCTTGACATTTTCTTTTAATTCCACTAAAACTTGTAGAATAACAGACTCAGACTCCATCCACTCTTCAAAAGAATCACTCTTAATTTGTAGGGGTGTGGAAGGAGGGCGTTGTCTGTTTTGGGCTTTTAAAATAATCCTTCATTTACTCTGTGAGGTCTTTCAGACTTACAAATCGCTGCCAACATAAGAATCACATACCAATATGCAAATTGAGATGTAAGTATGAAGTGGTTTACATTTTATCCAGAGATTATTCATTGTAATCTATGTAAAGGAACACAGTATATACAGAACTCCTCTGGAAATTGATCCACGTAAATGACAGAACTTTTTGCAGACATAGAAAAGGAAATTGAAAGGAAAAGCCCTAAGAATTCCCTCACTTCTGATAGCCACAGTCAACACTTCATCATTTCTCAGCATTTCTTTTGCACCTCAGTAGCTGATTTCTGAGTGCACAGTTTCTATGTGAAATATTCCCCATGATTGATAGGATAAGATGTTCCAGTGAATCTCATCAGTGGGTTTAAACATAAAAATCAGATTTAGAAGAGGTATTAATAACTTTATACTCTGGAAAGGAGGAATCTACAAAACAGTTACTATCATTATGGCTTAGAATATTTAGCAAGCCATGTCTTAACACTGGCACTGGTGTCTGGTGAACAGACTGGTGTCCCCCAGGAATGGATTTTTGTATGTTTGCTCTGAACACCACAGTGCATCTGTCCAAAGCTGCATAATACAAAGAGTGTGGACATTTTCTGCATCTCTAAGAATTGCAAAAAATCTCCTATACATTGAAAGTTTTGTTCCTAACCTCCTTCAGTCAACTGGTTCCACTTTTATTTTTCTGGTTCATTTCTCATTTATTTTTAACAAAGGAATTTGATATTTCATGACAACCTCGCTCATTGCATAATGAAGGCAAGCTGCCTTTTTTTTCTTCCAACTGTTTTCAATGAGAAACAGGGTCTCTAAATCAACTTTTGTGTGAAAGAGCTGCTCATTAAAAATTACTACTTTTTTTTGTTAAAAGAAGCTTCAGGATCCAAGGCAAAAAATCTAATCATTTTTCACTTTCTGACAGAAGACAGATTTCTCACCCCAGTGGAAACATTTCAAAACTCATTGGAGCAATCATAACTTTGGATGGAGAGAGATCTTATTTCTCTGGAAAAACTTTTCTTTCAGAATGTGATGTTCTGAATCAAATGAGAAATTAGAGGTAGGAAGAAAACAATGAAATTCTATAACACAGTTTCCCACTTACTGCCATTTAAAACAAAGGAGGACAGTTTATTTTGTATAATGGCATTTTCTGTTGGGAAATACTGCTTAAGGAAACAAAATTAGCTTCCCATCAAGTGACATGTATTTAACATTTTAAATACAGAAAACAAAAAAAAGGCTCTGGTATGACCTGCTTGATGAGCAATACAGCTGTCCCTGCTCAGGGCTCCTTTATGTCCAATTTCTTCCCATACTTGCCAACTCTCAGGCAGCATAATTACCAGGGAAATAGAACAGCATTAAGAGACTGCAGGACCACACACCTCTGTGCCAGGAGTTGTATCTAACTTCTTCCCTTCCTATACCGCTCCCATCAAAAGAACACTTACTGGTGTTCACAACCATTTCTTACAGGTAGACCACTACCAGTAATATTTATATCTCCCCTTGAGTTGCTTTATTTTTCTTAAGCCAGTCCCTGGGCTTTATAATTTATGTCTTACATTTATTATACATCAGCATACTATACATCAGCATATTAACGGAAGATATTTTGCATTGTCCTTGGCATCATGTCAAGATTAAGCATCACACACAACCATGAAAGAAGACTGATATATGGAGCATAAGGTTGGCATAATCCAAGTGTTTCACATATTGCCTCTTGATTTTAGACAACTGTCACGAGGAGGAAGATTCATTCAGTTATTTATCATTTCTCCTCTTTCAGATATTACAACAAACTGGGATCTTACCATGGACTATGAATCATATAAAGCTATGCTACATTCTGGAAAGTCCTTGCTCTCACATGCATACAGATCAAACACTTGAATCCTACTGTCAGTGAAGGAAAGAAGTCTGCCTTCACAGCATTGCAAATCTCATGATTTCAGCTGGGAGCTTGTGATCAGCTCTCAGTCTTGTGATTACCAAAAAGCTCCAGCTTCCACTTTAAACAGTCTGTATCTAGTTTCACTGTTCACAGAGAAAACACAATCCTATAGTATACTTAAATCCCAAAAGGTTTAAAGACAGGACATGACATTTAACTCTTTAAGGGATAAAGACTTCTTTTCACTGTACTTTGGTGTCAAAATCCTTTATTATTGCTTTTCCTGCTTTGTGGAAAATCTATCTCCCAAAGCAAGTTGTTTCTTTGAAATACCAAAAGCCAGTTTACTTTGTTTTTTCTTACAGTTCCCTCCATGTGCCACAAAACTTAGCATTTGTAAGTCATCATTTAAGATCTCATAGCACCTAGAAACTGTAACACTTAGAAAATAAGTTTTTTCTTTATGAAAAAGAACAGCCTGCCTTTTAAAAAATTGATGTGTCAAGTGGCATTTATTTCCTTCCCTTTTCTGATGCTTAGAACTCAAATCTGCATTATAAACTATACTTACAGTTACTAGGATGGACTTAGTCTTAATCAAGCAAATCCATCACTGTGGATTTTACTGACCAGGAATGACAGGAGCAGTCTTGAACAACATAATAATTAGCCTTCCTTTGCTTTCAAATAGCATAGGCTTAGAAACTCTCTTTTCATTTATACCCCTAGTTTTGAAGATCCAACATTCTCCTAGACAATAAATGTATATATTAAAATAAAACCCTGTTTGATTCTTTGCATGATTCAGCTTTATATTTTCCTAAATACAATTCTCTAACACACTTCAGCCTTACGTTTACCATATGTTTTGAATTGTGACTGTTTGAAGCTCAAGTGGAAGAAAGGATAAAATTAATTCCTCTTTCCCTTTAAAAAAAACAACCCTCAAGCTGATGGAATTAAGAGAATTCCCTCCAGCTGTTTCAGTCTAAAGTCCATCCCGTAAAGTTCATTAATTCAGATTCAGTTTAGTAGCAAAAGTGATACATGGGAACACGAAGAGTATGTAAAACCCCAAGAACAATAAACCTTTTAAATTGAAGTGTAGTAGACTGGAAAAAAAAAATTAAGATCAAGCTCTGAACTGGTCCAGATAGATCTAGAATCCCAGGCCTCAAAAAATACACCCATAAAGCAAATTAGATATTAGACTTTGGCAACAAGTAGTCTGGTCTCCAAACTAATTCAGGGGCTGACTCAGTCCAATGTTGCACAAAACTGTCAGATTTATACTGCACAGCTCAGATGAAAAGCTTTGTGCTTACAATAAGAGTTTCTGTGCATCTATGCCATGACATTCTTTGTAAAGTGCTTTTGCAAGCCTCCCCCATGCAGAAATTCCTTTTCTACCTTCAAAGTAATAAAGAGCAGATCATTACCAGAAAGCAAAGATTACTCCAACAGCTGAAAACACAGAGGGGAAGTAAAAATGGGATTACGCAAATTACAATCTGGCCAGGGGTCTGGGATTAGAAACAGGGAGAGAGTTCCAAATCTCCAACTCTGTATCTGCTGATCTCATCATTGCAATTCCTCCCACCTCCCTTAAGATCTTGCCCTAAAAAAAAAAAAATAAATAAATGAGGTCATAGCGAAAATACATGCTTATTTCAAAACTCTCAATGCAGCCTTTATATAAACAGTTCCTGTAGAGACTACTGGAAATTCCACTGTTAAAACCAGGAAGGAAACACAAGTGTTGGACTCTCCAGTATCACATCCAGCAGCTTTCAAGGTCCTCAAAATGTTTTCCCTGACTTCTCAGGACAGAACCTTCTTTCTTTCCACATCCTATAATGAGTGAATAGCCAAGTGAATAGGCATTTTGAGGTAGCCAAAATAATTGAATTCCAACTCCCTGAGAACAAGCATACTTGTTTCAGAGACAAGGAAACTCCAAGGTAACTAACTCTGCTTTAACAGCGACGCTAGAAGTGGTGAGAAGGCCCCTTAAACATGAAGAAAGAGGAGAAAGGGAAAGGATGGTTCAGAAGAGTATCACTGACACTTTAAAAGTAGCTCCATGCCATCTCTATAAAGAAATGCAGCTGTGGTGAAAGGTGAGAGGGATGAACAGCTTCACTGCTCCAAACAATATGGTCATTTTCTTTGCTTCCTTATGGCCTAGTATGAAAGGAACACCCCTGTCTGACAAGCTACTGGCTTTGTTTGGTTTTGCACCAGATAATTCTTTTAAGATCCAATATCTCCTCTGTGTTACTGTTCAGGGTAACATGTAAGTCTAGCAGGACAAACTCAACCAGCTCTATATAGCTATTCTGAGCTGCAGTGCAACAGCAGAGAGCACTCTAGCCCTACAGGCTACGCTAAATTTCCCCTGAATATCCACCAGTCTTCCTTCTGGCATCTGCAAGCCTTTCCCCAAGTTCAATGCTGCTGGACCTCAACCTTCTTTGAAGTAGAGGATTCAACCATCTGCAGTAGAATTAACAGAAGAGAAAGAGATTCTCATTTCCCACAATCATCTTCGAAGCTCTGGTCTTCCAGAAGCAATGATCTTGTCCCTAGAAAAAGGGGGAGTTGGATCTCCTGCATAGATGGAGACAGTCAAATAATTCCCATCTTGAATGTCTGAGCAGTTGAGTCTAGTAGCCATAGCAGGACCAAACACCTCCCTGCATTAGCCCTGGTATTAACGTGAGGCCTACAGAGGTGCTTTTATATTTAGTCAGAGAATAAACCCATGACAAGGAGCTGAATGGTTGCCCTTTTAGAACAGTTCTGCTACAGTTTCAGTTCCAGCTCAAACTGTCCTATTTAATTCTGGTAAAACCCTTACTTTATGGTAAGAAGCAGGTTAAAAAGGCATTCCCTTGTGGGTTTCATGAATTCCAGCCAGTTTACTGGAAAGTACATGAGCCCCCTCTCAGGAACCAGCAGTCCTTCCCAAAGAGCATCAGGTTTTAGCCAAACTGTTGTTCAAAACATGTGATAGGGGTTTGGTTTAGTTCAGTTTTGGGTTCATATTATCATAAACTTCAAAATGAGGGGTCACACACAAGCTGTGATTCCACACGTTTCCACCACAGTTGTCCCCTTCACTGACAGGATCAGCTGCCATATCTATGCCCCATCAAGACATATCAGAAGGGTGATTACCCCAGCACTAGACACATCAGTATCACCATCACTTCCTCACACTTCCCAAGCTGTTACACAACATGAACCAGCCTAAACAGGACAGCTACAGCAAGCAATCTGTCCAGGAGAAAACAGCTCTATGGAATCCCACATCCCTACTCAGGCATTATTTTGAAGGCATGAATTTATCAGCTGGGAAGGATGTGCACCACAACTTTTTTTGGTTGGTTGGTTTTGTTGGTTTTTTGTGTTTTTTTTTTTTAAAATAAAACTGTTCTTCAAGATAGAGGAAAGGCCTGTATCCTGAAGCCTCCAGGTACAGCACAGTAAAGGAATTAACCAACAAGGCTACTTGAGCACACTAGTACTCTGGCTGCTTTGGAAGAACAGATCTGAGCAAGAACGTCAATCCTCCAGCTGTTCTACCCTATCTGTATGATGTTCTTCCTGCTTTTCTCCACAAGTTAGTTTTTTGTGTAAGGGTTGCATTTGAAACTGTGTTTTTAGACATGCTTTGTATCAGAAAGGTCCTGCAATCACTTTGTTTCTGCAGCTCCAGTATTTTTTTTATTCCTCCTCACCAAACTGTACCCAGAAGTCATTCCAACTCTTTCCTCCCAGCTAGAGCCAAAAGGCACCAACTGCCAGCATGAGCATGCACATGGCAGTGGCAGACAGTGCTGCAGCTGCTCTGCTTTGCCCTTTAAAACATGTTCTCCAGGATCCTAAATTTACCACTATTGAGGCTCTGCATAAGATTCTCCCAGTTGGGGGGGGGATGTGGGCTGTGTTGTTTGGATTTTTTTAAAAAGGAGGGGGATTAAAAAAAAAAATTTGCTGAGACTTCAGTGTTACTGCTCCAAATGTTATGGACAGTTTGCCTATCAATAGTAAAGCAAGCAAGGTCTGTCTTTCTAAACCTCTTACTTCGCATTAATTTCCTCTTGATCTAGCTTTCAGACCAAGACAGAAATAAAGAGTTTAACTTCTTAAGTTTAAAGGGGAAAGAACTATTTTTTACCAGCTTATTCTTGCCTCTGTCTATTTTTGCTCCTTTTTCTTTGGCCATCAATCTGCATCCTATCCCAGCATGAACCAGCCTTCCTTTCTCTGCCACCACTCCCTTTTACAGCTACTCCTGCATAAATCAGATTTCTCCTGAACGGCTTCTGTTAATCTGACAGCTCAGAAGGGACTAACCCCATCTCTTCCTGCCTAAAGATAAATATCTGCCATGGTGTAAAAACTGAACTGGGAAGGAAGGGATGCTCAACAGCTATCTGTGTAGCATTGAGGGGGTGGGGGCACCTCAAACAGTATCATTACCACCAAAAAATTAGCTCTACAATATGCACAAGAGGTCAATCACATCTTGTTATTCCCTGGACATTATCAGAACTGCAGAATGTGGTATACATGTTCTACTAAGAGCCAACGTGGATCTTTCCCATTTAACTCTTCTCACCTATTTTTCTATTATTGACTACTATTTTACACTCAATAAGGCATCCAGCCAATGATCATCACCTAAACAGTGTTAATCTTGTAAAGTTACAACCCTCATATAAAGGAGCAGTAGGTCGACAGAGAAAACACTAGGTAGTGTATAACCTCTTCTGCCATACACACCTGCCCACTTCCAAATCTAACAGATTTCTTCCACACCTCTCATTTCTGATGCACTTTTAGGAGGTCAGTTTACTAGGGTGGAAGTAGTATAAGATTGGCCAGTATTTTGAGATGAGGGCTTTTCCTGTTAACCCCAGCTGGTTCATATCCCATGTCACATCAGAGGTGCCACACAGCTCACAGTCACATTCAATCTCTTAGACCTGACAGCCTGAGGATATCAAGATAAAACAGAAGGAATCCCAGATTTATTATGTTCAAATGATCACACATTAAAGAACATCCAAGCCTGACACATGATTTGGGAATGACAGGAGCAGATGCTGTAAAATACATTTAAAGAACAACACAGAATTGTGAAAGCTCCTTCTGCACCTTCACTTCTAGTGCCTGCTTCATTTCCCTGGCAGGTAACTGGAAGCCTTACCTTCCAGTAGAGTGTCTGCACCATTAGCTAGTCTCCACAAGCAACAGGGAGCTGGCCACCTCAAATTACAGCAATGCTTATCAAGAAACCCAGGAGGTGATTCCTGATGATGCATTTGCAGAAACACACCTGACTCCAGTTTCAAATGACAGAGCAGGAAGACAAACCAACTGCTTAGGTCCACTGGCACCTGGCTAGTCCCTTGGCACCCAATGTTTCTGGACTTCCTCCATGACTTCAGTCTTTTTCTTTACACTCTTCTCCCACCCAAATGCACACTGACACTAGGAATACTAGGCTGCCCTGGCCTAGAGAGACATGGGAGAAGCAAACCAGTAATAAGCAGCGACATCCACGAACAGCAGTGGGCCTACTGGTTTACAACCAAACACTGAAAATGATCAAGACGTGCCATCACACAGAGGTGGTGTCATTGGTGGCAGCTGAGCAGAAGTTTAGATGATGAGGCACATCAGCCTTCAGTGGGCTCTGCCAGCCTACAGGCATAGCTTGAGACCAGTTCTCAAAATAACACATTTGCAGATGTCAGACACTGGGAAAGACACTGCCAGCTTCAAGTTTGGTTTGAGAACCAAGGAATCCAATTCTTTGTAACTATCTTGCTGGCTTCAATCTCTTCCTTCCTAAGGTCAGTCTTTTCCAGCACTTGAAAAGATGATCAGTCTCTTGGTTTCCTCCTGACTGGTTGCAATTCCAAGGAAAACCAATGTAAAAATCATATCACATAGCAAAATAGAGCCTCTGAGCTAAGACATCAGAGATAACACTGGCTGCATCTTACCCCTTGGGAAGTGCTAACAGCCTTGAGGAGTTTACTGACAGTTAAATTTTTCTAGACACACATTCTGTATCTTCCATTGCTCAATTTATTTTTAACTAAGTCATATCAAGGCTATAACTTGAAGGTCTTGGCTGCTCCTTGATCAATCCTTCTCCTCTGTCTGGATGCTAATTCCTTTCAGAGAGTAAGGGGCTATTCAGCATTTCACCCATCTCCCTGATGGGACTGTGGCAAGATTCTAACTTTATCTGCTAAAGAGAAAAGTAGGGTAGAAGGAAAGAGACTCTATGGAGAAATGGAGAAACATGTTCAGTTGAAGGGGCCAAGACATGGGAACGGAGAGTAATGAATGCAGAAGTAAGACCAGATTTCTGTAAGGCAGCACTACTTTTTGCAAGCAATTTTGTCTCTCCAATTTCAATTAAAAGCTAGGAAGGTAAATTTGTGGAGTTTAATCAATCTACAGGCCAAGAATCAAAGGAAAAATCAGAAAGAGAAGCAGCAAGTGTTACAGTGCACAAGTTATTACTACCAACAATTATAGAGAATTTTGTGTCTGAAGTGCAGTGTACACAGTAGTTCAGTAGGACAAGCCCTACTTCTCAGTGGCTACAAGGACTTTGCATGCTGCAAGAATGTGAATATCAGTCAGCCATAATGTAGGTTCATTAAAGAAACAGCCTTTATGACTCAGTTGAGCACTTTTTTTTCTCTCCCTTGCACTGCACTAGGCAGAATAACCTCAGGAAGTTGCATATACAAGAAAATCACCCGCTTCCTCCCTTAATATGCTCTCACATAACTGCTATAGCATTGTCAGTTTTCCTGTCTCTCCTGTCTGCAACACACACATATCTCCATTTGTTTATCAAGAAAGTCAAAGGAGCACTGAAACAAGCCTCATGACAACTGCCAACAAATCAAAATTACTGAGCAGGAACCAGGAGCTAGACAGTCTGACCTTAACAGTATTCATTTCAGAACAGTGAGACCACCCTGGGGCAGACCCCCAAAGCAACAGGTTAAGCAATCACTGGGTGTGATTTCTCAGCTCTGGGTTCTATGTCAGGTTTTTAATTAGTTGGCCCAACAAAAGCCACATATATACAACAGCGATCAAACAAGGTCACAGTGACACCTGACTTCCTTGGAGCTCCTGGTTGCTCCTCTAATGCCTTTGCTTACTGCACTATGCACAACAGCTTTGGTCTCAGCCACTTGGATAATCAGCTGAGCTATTCTGAGCTACAGAGCTTCACATGGAAGCAGAATCAGGCCTCAGGCTTTTAAAATACACCTACAGCTGACTGTATGCAAGACTCTTGCAATGAGCAGTGCTGGGCCTTACTTTATCAAGAGAAGCTGCAACATGCAGAGACACATGAGAACTGAGATCCAACCACACATTTTACCAGAAACCCAACAGTTAGAATTGTGTAACTGTTGTCACAAGTTAACTAACACATGGCAAAACAACATAACAAAACCCTTCCTGTTTCACCCCTTAGTACAAACATTTCTTCAGAGCTTGGGCAGGACCTCAAACCTCTCTGCACTGAAGAGGCACTTTGGTGTCACATTGTGCAGGACTGAGCCTTCACCACACAGAGGATGGGATGGAAAGTTCTGAGTTAGGACAACCTGAAGTCAGGAGGACTTTGCGGGGGGTTGGTACCTGATCCAAGGCATGCAGGACTAGTTATGCAACTTCATTCTGCTGCTGGTGATGTGAGGATTAAAGTTGTAAGAAGAGAGCTTTATGCATATGAAAAAATATTTTTTAGCTTCTAAGCTCATCTGCATTATATTTTCTCCTATCAGACTTCGTCACCTTTTGATTGCTCATTGACATCTCAGTTCATTGAGTCAAAAGATTTAAAGTTTTGACCTTTGCAGCCCATGCACACTTCCCTACTACGTTCACGTAAAGGTGCTTTTTCAGCATGTTTTCCCACATCTGCCTGGCTCAGAAGCTGAAGAACACCTCTCACAAGACACTTTTGAAACAGCCAACAGGAAAATTATCCAGAAAATCTACATGAGAAAGACAGATGTTTACAAATGGGAAGAGCTGCTGCTAATCACAGCTATTACAGCACTGGAAGCTATCAGGGCATGCCTATGTTTAATGGAACAGTATGATATGGTACAATACATCCTACAATAACATACCAAGGCCTGATCTGACCCAATTCCCAGAAGTTGTACTTCATTAAGAAGTGTTATTAACTTCAGCACAATTACTCACACAGACAAGGGTATCTACAGGCAAGTCCTGATTCAGTAACCTCTAAAACGTGACTAAAGTTCTGGTATGTGGGGAGGTAGTATTATTTAGGATTATCCAGGTCACTCTAGATAGAAGATACCCATTTTGTTTTACAGCTGTAGTGGTTTTTTTAAGTTACACATAAAGTGATCTCATCATGTATTGCTTTGTACCTTACCCTTCAATCGGGTATTGCTGAATAGCAATAATGTTAAGTAGTCTATTATATTGTACATGGTACTCCATGGTACTACACAGTACATAGAAGTCCACTCTAATTCCAACAGCAGTTCGCTATGTAATTCCTAGTACAGGCAATAAATTACTGTGTCCAGTATCCTTCACATTTTAAGGGATGTGAAGAATGCATTGCATTAACAATGCCAGATGCTACAAAGGAAGTTACTTTGATTTTGAAAGTCAGAGGAGTTTCTAATGTTCAGCACTCAAATGGCCACTACAAAAACATCCCTCATATGACTGCTTGCTCTCTGTCACTGGATAGTGACAGGTCTGGTTAGACTGAGATGCAGCAATGTGCAAAAGGAGGAGAGGGGAGATGCATCCAAGTCAGAACTGGGTCTCAGCCAGGAAGTGGAGTGGTGTTAATTTATACCAGCAAAGATTTGGCCTTGTAATTGTGCATGAAGTATTGCTCAGATTATAGCTCTCCCCAAATGAAGAAATCAGTTCTATTGTTAAAGCCTTCTTGACTTCAAGGAGGTCACTGTTTCAACCTTCATAAGTAAGGGGGAACACAGGGAAAAAAATGCATGGGTCATAATTCTTATTTAGGCTGCCTTTTTTGGTCTTTGAAAGTGTCTCATATCAGCCAAGGGGGCAATGAGATTTCTTGTGCTGAGGTAGAAGACATAAATCAGCATTCCTGTGCTTCAGGCATGCCAAAGCTTTACTGTTGTGGCTACTTGGTGGGTATTAGAGTCTGAAACATCATACTTGACCCAAAGCCAATGAGTACAACAGCTTAAGGAAGAACCCAGAAGACTTCACTATGAAAGCAGTTCACCTGAAAGAGAATTATACCTTCTGATGCATGCTGAAGTTCTGCATAAACTTGTCTGCTCGCCCTAGCTCTAAGGAAAATTTTGCTCTGAGCAGAGTTCCAGCACCATGAGGAATCCCAGCCCTCATATGGCCATGGAGATACTTAGCTAATTCACATTCGAAGAGACCTACCTATGCAGTATAGGATACACTGCTCATCACCAACCTGCTCTTCCTTTCCATCAGAGCAGGAAAGTCTTTAGCTAAGCAAAATTCCCATCACTTGTGCTAAGTAGAAAGTAGGTAGCACATACATCTCCCTTGGGAGACAGTAAGAGTACTATTCCATCCAGAAGAGACTTTTATCAATCAGTTGATGTCTGTCACCTTTAAGAAGGAACCAATCTGGGCTGTATCCACTCCTGGATTCAAGTCACCTAACTTTTTGGCTAACAATCTGCCCCTTGCAGCAGTCTTCAACACAAAATACACTGCTACTACAAAAAGAAAATTGTAAGGTTTTCAAATACAAGTCTGGAGTCATTGGTTGCTGCCAAACCCTGAGGTGCTTTCATCAATTTCCTAGTCTGTACTACAATAATTTGCTTTATTATCTCTTCATAAGGAATAAAACATCCTAAGTTTTCAGAATGTGGTGAAGTACCACCACTTAACATGCCACTAAGTTTTGCAAACACTTTCATAATCTGCCTTTTCTCCTGAGGACAGTCTTGCCCTTCATACCTAATGTCTTTTTTCCCCATAAGGGTTCTCCTAGCCTGGTTCATTTCAATAATCAGATTTACACTGATGCCCTACAAACTGCTACACTGGCACAACCCAGCAAGAGCTCTATGGGAAAGGAGCAGGCAGTACTTAGACTAGCTTTGCCAACCAAATTCCAACACTACTTTCTCAGGTTAACTTAACAGCTATAGTCTGTTTAACTCCTTGTGGAAATCCTGGCTCCCACCCAAGACAATACAGTTCTAGCAAACCCAGGTTAAATCACCTTCAAGATGTTTATGGTCATTTTGCCTCTGAAGTAAAAAAGTTTATTCCCCTCCCATCTCCATGGGATATTTGCTCCTATACTAAACCCAACTCAAAATTTTTCATCATTCAAAACAGGCCTAGATTTTCAAGCAGTGCAAAGACTAGTAGTGAGTAGCAGTACAAAGGGTTGCACCTAAGGAATTAGGATCCAATTCAGTTAATTCTCACACACTAGAAATAGATAAAATCCAAGGAGAGAGACAGTTTTGGGAAGGTCTAGCTAGACTTCATTATGATTATCAGGAATATCATAATTTTATTTAGAGTAAAATAGCAGCAAGAGACAAGCTGTTTGATTATATGCATAAAGGTGTCTGGAAAGAGTGGCTGCACTTGAAGGCAGACCACGTTGGCAACAACTTCACCTGCAGATCTGTACACAGGAATTCAGGCAAGACACACACCAGCTGCAACAGCACAGGCTACAGCATATAGATGACAGCCTATGTTATCCCTTTACTGATCTCTACGATCAGCTTTCTTGGACTATGTTGGCATGCTGGGACTCACAGACTATGTATAGTACAAGTAAATTAATACAGACATCTGATGAGTCCTTCTCCCAGTGCCATATCAAAGAGGAATCAGAAAATTTTGTCTCCTGTGGTAGAAAGGGAGCAGATCAAGGGAAAGTCCTACCAGTTCTCTCCTTACCTCAAAAGAAATCATTACCCTTACTTGTTCCAGCCACTTATACACATATTTCTGTGCAATAGCCCTGTGCAATAGACATGCATTCAGGGTACAAGGAAAGCAGGCTGAAAAAGAAAACCCCAAACATGCCACACCAAACATCCACCCCATGCTTTTGTTATTTGAAAGTAGCTGCCAAACCTTTTGAAGAAATAGTTTTAGCCTGAAGATATCATGGGCTGTTTGCTGCCCTTTGTGGGAGGATGGCATTATTTCTTCTCCTCAGACGAATGACAGTCTTTTTGGAAAAATGAATTATGGGACAATTGCAAATACTTGCCTGAGCAGAAATAGCTTTGTTTGCCTGAAAGGGAAGGTTTTCATGTGAAGATCACTCTTGCACAGGCATCTTCAGAGTCAGTGCACATTCACAGACACAGCTGAGCTCCCACAGCAGCTCATGAGTGACTGAGCACAAGCACCTCACTGGTGTCTGATGAGACTGAACACTTTGCCAGCTTCTGGGTGGAGATGAGCACTGAAATTCTCAGGCTTGCAGTAAATGACCCACCGCCAGCCTTCTGTCTTGCTGTCATCCCCATTAAATTAAGCACATTTTATTTCTTATTATTTACCTTGCTTTTATATGTCACTGGAAAACAGAAGTGCACTGTTTGGGAAAATAGCTCGCCTACATAATTTGAAGACTTGTGGCTGGACCTAATGCATTATAAGCAAAGCAGATCCAAAGGTCATTGATTCTACAAGTACTCCCTTCTATCACCCCAGGAGTTATAGCTTGGCAATGCAAGCTGGGCTTTTATGTTGGCATCTTCCACAGTTCTGCATAGGGTCCCTTGACCCCTTCCTGCAACAGTTCCCCAGTTGTAGACACACGCACCCCACATGCTTTCATCGCCAAGGTCTTGCACAATTTACTTGCAAGTCTTTCAGGCAGACTATCCTGCTCGTTCTGGGCTCTGGCTGGAGAGGAAGGGAAAGTAAGTGCTCCCATTTTAGCTTCAGATTATTTTAAACAGATGACGACAGATGCTCTGCAGTGGGAAGGGACTCTGGCTGCCTCTGCAGCACGAGTGCACACAGGCACACGTGCACATAACTGCAGGAGATGGGGAGAAGAGGTCGGCACATGTTCCTCTACAGCCAGGTGACCCTGCTGCATCCTGAACAGCAGTGACATAATGGGGGCTCCAAATTAGGTATCTCCTGCCTCTAGGTCAGAAGTTTCTACCAGACACTGCATGTTAAAAACCCCACAGAAAAGCTGCCTAAGTTACCTAAGTAACCAAGAAGGGAGAGAGCTTTCTGTATTTGTCTCCTTGTCCTCAGTCCTGGGACTGCCACAGCATGATGCCCCCTTCTGCCCGGTTCCATGGAGAAGCAATGGATGCTTCTGGTGCAGGGAACTTACTGTCTCTCTTCTGTGAGCTGCTATAGCCCAATCTGAACTAGATCCAAACCCCCACATTTAGGGAAAGGGATATTTGCAAGCAGTTCTAAGTATCACAGCCACTTCCTTTTACCAGAGTGGTGGTTTGGACTTTTGACTGCCAGAGAGCTGAATTTTGCAGTGCAAGCCAGTTTTCAAGTCTCCACAGCATCAATACCTTCCATAGGCTCTTATTTCCTCTAAGATACAAGGCAATGCAATTTTTCCATTATTACTGGAAGCAAGCAGGCAACAAATCCAGTCAGATACCAAAGAGAGTTATGCCATTTTCTATCAAATGTGTGCCACACTTCATCATGCCCCATGTTAAAGGGGATTTCCCACAGCCTAAGGATACCATCAGTTTAAGTCTATGATCACTGTTACCCATTAGCACACAATACAGCCCTCATTAAGAAACTTTGCTCAGCACAAGGCAAAAAATCAAAGATCACAGCAGGAACAGAAGTGACTGAAAACCAGCATTTCTGGAAAAGGTTTGGACACTGCTACACCAGGACATTCCCACTGAAAAGCTGCTCGCTGGCAACAAGCACTGATGAGAAGATGGTAATTTGTGGGGTATGGTCTGATCACTACCACATGCTCCTAACTCAGGAACTGTGGCAACTGCTCCTCATTGCCTACAGAGGTAGGCACACACATCCAGATGCTATTTCACCAAAGGAATTAGCACAGTCATGAATGACCCTGCAGGGACACAGTTAGTCCTCACCAAGGACTCAAGGAAGACCTGATGAGTAACAAACAACAGATTCCTGTAGATAGCAGTAATGATTGTCAGACTTGCAATAATAATAATAATAATGTAGGCTTTAGTCACTTGGAAACCATAAAATGGAAAGAAAAGAATGGAAAGAGTGGGAATTTTCTGGCTTTTATGACTCTAAATGCAATAGTTAAAGAAACCCCAAAACCAAACTAAACCAAAGGATACTAAAAAAACCTGGAGTACTAGTAGCACAACCTTATACACTTCCCAATTCATAAAACACTATGAAAAGCCAGTCTTCCGCTTCAGAGCTTCATCCCAGATCCCTAAGCTTTCCTGCAGTAAAAAAATGTTTCTGGAGCTGCAACAATGAAGCACAGACTCTGAGCACAGTCTCTCTACACCTATGAAATCCATCTGTCACCTACTCAAGAGAGCCACATACTTTTTTTCAAAGCCTCTCACACTACAGAATGACACTGGCCCCATGCCTTCATAAATTTCCTTCAGGCAGGACTTGAGAGGCCCCCTCATATGCCATCCAAGGTGTCCCCAAGAGATCCACTATTTTGCTGACATTGAAGATCTGCACCCATAAATCTCCTACATGCCAAGAGATGCTTGAACAAGGCCCTGTAAGGCACAGGAACTGATCCCACGCCCCATCAAAAGCAACTGCCACAAGCTAAGAGTGAAACACTTTTCCCTGTTCTTCCTTGTAAGAGGACTCCCAAGCAGACATAAGGTGAACCCATTTCAAGAGTGAATTCAAAGGCTATACACATCAGAGGGTTAAAGTGAAAAGCACACAGTCTGTAGGACATCCTGCTTCTGTTCCCTTAGGCCCCAGTTCCACAAACACACGCGCCTGTACTTAAATTTAGTACAGAAACCAGCAGGTTTCTGTAGCACACATGGAAACTAGGATAAGGACACTCCCATCTGCAGAATCAGGGCCCAAGGCCATGGCCTCTCACTGGAGTGTAGGCTGGGAAGCATCTCACTCCACAAGATGGAAGTCAGCAGAATAAGGTCACACAATTGGAGTAGAAACTGTAGTGGGAAAAAAACCCTGTACTGCTGGTAAAGGGCAATGCCAAAGTGGCATTTCATTTGGTTCTCTACTTCAAACTGCATTTTTACCCCCTGAAGAGCTTCCATTTCTACATGCACCCAGCTGGGACACTTATAGTGTTGGTATAAACCACTACATATTACAGCAAAAACCAAAAAGGATGGTTAAGCCCCTAATCACATAAATGGGAACGAGGGAAGGACAAGCATTGAGATGTGGCGCACAAGCCTGGAGCATTCCTAATCTCAACTCAGGTACCAGACCAGAACATTTAATTGATTGCTGTGACCACCTTCTCACTGTTGTCAGGCTGGAATCTGTTCAGCTGCATCTTGCTTCCCAGAGGCAGTCTCATTAAACAGTTTTTACAATATGGGAGGCATCTTCTCAGCAATTAATAACAGAACATTCATTTAGCAATACCTCTTTCCTCCACCCCATTCAGCCTGGGCCAAGCTTTGATCACCCCATAGTCTAGTCATTTTTAAAAGTAATCAGGATGCAAACAAGTATTCAGAGAACATCAAGGATCCATGCCTTCCTTCATATGAATCATTGCAACAGGGACTCACCATGTTAAAATCAGTCTCAGTGAAGATACTTTCATGAGATGTACCTTCCAAGAACGTGAATAAGAGAGTTGACTGCAATGTACTAGCCTACATAGTGTTTTGAAATGCAGTCTCACCTCAAGTGCTTGGCTCTACGAAACATCAAACATGATTAGTAGGCTGGTTTGGGGAGTCAGTTGAATTGCTATTGTCTGATTGCTCCTTTCCCAGACAGCGTGACTTACAAGGCAAGATTTTTTTGTGGCTTCATCACAACTTAAAAGTTTCATATCACAAGCTATTATCTATGCAGTGTTTTAGACAGTTTCACAATGAGTTGTGTTGCTGGTATTCCAGAAACCCAGCATAACATGTTGACAGATGGGATATCTGGCATTCAAAGAGCCTTGCTTTTTAGCATTGGTCAGATTTAGGAATTTGGCCTGCCCTAGGTAACAGTTTATTTTACTCATTTTTGGTACTGATCAAGGATCTTAGTCATGAGCAGTCCTGCTGAGCTGGAGCTGAACAAATGCAGAAGAAAAAGATCTTTCATGCTTTTTACTCCACTTTGAAATAGATTTTTAGACATCTGACAACAAAATCTTTCTCCCTCACAACAAGCACATAAAGCAATACCAAGAGAAATGGCCTGCAGAAATTAAGACCTTCCATAAAACTCTCCAGCAGGACTGATCAGTAGCAGATCTAGATATGAAACAGGCATCAGAACACTTCTAAAAAGGGATTTCTAAGTGTGCTTTCTCCTGCAAATACTTAAAACTACCCTCACAAATACATACACAGATGGAAGAAACAAAGATTTCACTTATCACATTCCCACCACTGTCTGGTTAATTTTTTTAATCATCCATTTTTTTCGCTCATTAAACCAGGAACCAAAAAAACAAACCAAAAACCAGGCATCAAAAAAACCAAACTACACTGCAAATGTCAATCTTCCCTTTTGGGTGAAGATTTTACTGGTATTATTTCCGTATGCACACGCTCCTAACAACTCTGTAGTTCCTCACAATTCCTAAAAAAGCTCAGAAAGTGCTGACTAACACTGTTTTTGAGGACAAGACTAAGCGATTGTGCAGACAGCAGCATGACATAACCTGGTCAAAGCATGAAATTGCAAGAGCAGGAATACAGAAGTCATATATGTGCCTATAGACAGAACTGTACACATGCCCTCGCAGGCTAGTTCTTACTCAGTCACACACATGCCACTTTTACACCGGCTATAGCTGTGGACCTAAAATCTAGAGAGCTGCAGAGGCCATTAGATGCCTAATTGCCCATGATTAATCCAAATGGAGTTTTCCCATTCATGGGAACACTCCCTGCTTCCGAACAAGAAGAGCAGAGCGCTCTCAATTGTGCCTCAACATGCTCTATAAAGTGTGATGAAAGAAGACAAGAAATTTATCCTGGAGAAAGACAACAGGCTGTGTTTTAATAAACTTGTACATTTAGTTTGTCATGAGTGCAGCCTCCTCTTACCTGTGGCAAGGCAAAACTGCTATCCACACATGCCTCTGAGATAGTCCCTTTAGAGCTCTCAGAGCCCATATTACCATGTCAAACACACTAAAGCTTAACTTCTTTTTGTCCCCCTCTCAGTCCCATCTGCCATTTCTTTAAAGCAAGACTCCAGTTTGAACAACATGCACCAGGCACACAGGGAAAGACATTTTGGCAGGTTTGTAGCTACGTCTGCTGTTCTTACATAAGCCTTTCATATTTTAGAAATGGTAAGTCATATACTTAGAAGCCCCATTTTCACCTGTGCACGACAGCTGACAAAAGCTAAGTAGGTTTCTCTACATTAGGCTCTAGCTTCAGGGTACATGTAGGTGGAACAATTTCCCATAGTCTTTCTTACTCAAGGAAGAAGGTGGATGCAAGGTAATGATTTTTCAAAGCCACATATTATTCCAGACAATTCAGTCCTGCAGCAGCCTAAATCATGCACTGGAAAGGTCCTTTAAACCTTATAATGGTGAGAGGGAGCTGGGTGGGGTGGGGAACTACACAGAACACCACTGACCAACAGCAACAAAAAAAAAAACAACCCCAAAGCAAACAAAAGACCAACCCCACCAAGCTCTATTAAGGCTTTCACAGAGACATACAAAATCATCAGTTCTAACCAGAAGTCACACCCAACATCCTTAGATGACACTCCAAGCTCTTTCAATGATTTCATGTGTGATCTTGGTCACTCCCTGCCTCAGTTTCCACAGTTACACAATCATGAGTTTAATCCTTATTTGCTAATGTTGAAGGAATGTGGATAACAGCAGATTTTGGGGGGGGGGGGGGGGGGGGGTGTTCTCTTGTTTTAAACTGCCCATGATTTACTGCTTGGCTTCATGCAAAAGTTCTGATGTTTTTTCCACAACTCCAGGAGCTCTGACCTTGGTTGGCTTCAGACATCCAGTTTCACCTGAAAATGCCAAAAAATTCTCTGTCCACCCTGAAATTTCATATGGAAGAACCACACCACCTGCATCTTCCAGACTGTTTCTATAACCACAACCTCATAGTGACACATAAAGAGATGCAAACCCCCAATATACAGAAAGAAAAGAAGCTCTAGGTATGTATCTACACATTAGGAAATACACATATTGTAGTTAGGCATTTCACTAGACATTGTTTATATTAGCAGACCTCTCAGTACTTCAGTTCCACTCAGACACCACCACAAAGGCACCCCCTACCTGAAATGAGTTGTTGCAACACAAAAGGAGGTGCTACAAGTTTCCAGATGGGAGAACACAAATAAGAAACCAAGACAGATAAAGCAAGCATAGTCAAAAGAAAGCCATCAAACCTCGCAGATATAAATGCTGAGAGCCCCAAATACAAATAGCCTAATCCAACTCTCCAAACACACCTAGAATGCTAAGCAAGCATACGCTCCTGCACACATGCCACAACCAGTTTTTACACCAGCAAGCCAACACTATACAAATAAATAACCAAACCCAAAAGACATGCAGAGCCTTACCTACTGCCCTGGGCACATCCCTACCTGGCCCTGTGAGCTCCAACAGAACAGGACTCTAGTAGATTTACGATGGGAAGATAAGGCTCCTGCTTCGCTTCTCCAACCTCCAGAGCAGCCAGCCCGCTTGTTCTTACAGTGAATACAATTTAACACAGCTGCTCTTTGCATACACATCTGCAAAGCCAGGCCACTGCTGACCAGGGAACACACAAACACCCAGCAAACTTAAAGGCCCATCGGCTAAAACAGCTTCCCTGGTCACACAGGGTGCCTCAGCCAGTCACAGACCCTGATTGCTGCAACCTCCTTGCCTCATGGCATCCTTCAGGAAAAGGAAAATTAATAAATTGCTAGAAAATGGCCAACAACCAGTGTTTCACCCAGGGCTGTTAATTACTCCCCAACTGAGAAAAGCATGCTGGTCCCTTGTCACTTTTTATGAATAAACTCTACAGCCTGTGGAGAAATGGAAGCTCTCCCCAAGGATTAGACTGGTGTGGGCATCTTTTTCTCCTCCTGGTAGACTGCAACGTGCTTTGGGATCTGTTTTCAAATTAGTAGGGTATTTCAGAAATCTCAGGGCTTCTGCCTTTGCAGCACACAATAATCTCTGGGCTGTTGTAAAATGGCCCCCAGCTGGAGTGTAACAGTTTGAAAACCATGAAGTGATACAAGGCCAGAGCTGAACAGTGTCAGGATTACAGTTTGGTTTTCAGTTTCTGTAAAGTCTATTCTCCTCTGTCAAAAGAGAGTGGTGAGACTAAATTAATTCCTCTCACACATCACTCCTTTGAAGTACCAAACCACTGCTCTAGGTTGATAGAGTTTATTCACTTTTCTTCTCTGTTCCAGCTTGTCCTTAGAGCCGATTAAGTCACTTGTTCTGTAACTTGATAGTAAAATTCACTGAAAGCCTTGTGATTTGTATTAACTTTATTGTATTTGAACCTGGGAGTTGAAGAGCCCCATATCTCATAGCCAGTCCCTGGCTGAGTCCCTTCCCTGCTGCTCTGCTTTCTTTGAAGATTCAGATTTCATTCAGACAATGACACACCTGTCTGGCCAAATACCACCTCCAGACCTAGCTAAACTAAATCCAGCTATCCACATGAGTGATGAGCACAAACTTAACTACATGAATCTCTCAAATACAGCATCTGAACAGACACTTGGAGGTAATCTCTCCTGTGACAAGTACAGCCAAGCCACCTGCACTGCAATGCTATTTATACACCAGCACTGTCTTCCAGAGAAAGCACTTTAAATATAGATATTCTTTTAGATTCACAGCTAAGACTAACTGCTCACACCACTTAGCAGATAAAAGCCCTCAGGCAAAGGTATGTTAAGCAACCCAGATCTATGGCAAAACTTGGAACAAAACCCACTCTCCCTGCTTTACAGTGCTAAGCTGTAACTAGAAACACAATCTTCCTTTATATTAACACCTTGTCTGCCCAATGTCATTGAGAATAATGAGATAAAAATTGCAGCAACATAACTGGAATGGAAATTAGTTGGTAGTCCTTGGTAAGATTGCTTTCGTTGCAAGGTGATACTGTTCTGTTAGTTTCCAGCTGATTCTGAACCGGCCATAGCCTTGTGGTCATGCGTGAAGTCTGAAATGGATGTATTTCTACTTTTTCAGTTGAACACTGAATGTCATACACTGATTTTCCATCCAGCTGAGGGGTGTCCTTCACAGCCTGGGGCATCAGGCAGTTGGCCTGAGAGCTCACCCTAGAACTGGAGATTTTGACAGGAAAGTTCTGTTAGGTATTACACCATAACTTTGTTTGAAGGGTGTGGAGGAAATGCTGCCCGACCTGTTAACTGAGTAAAAGGTCCTTTGAACTGTAGTAACCTGTTGGCACAGAGTTCAGTTAGGCAATCTTAATTGTTTGCATTTGATTATATGTATAAAGAAAATGTGAAGCTACATCACTTTGAACTAAGATATTTTCAAAAAGACATAGATAAAGAGCTCAGGAACACACTGGAGGTCTCTGCCAGGAGAAAAACAGATGAGAGACACCCTAGGACAATCTTTACATTAATTCATCTGACTGTTCATCTAGTCACATGGTCATCATCCTCCTTTTCATTGCCATTGGGTTTTGATAGAATACAAAGGAAGAAAGTCTTGCACGAACAAAACAGAGAATCAGTATCCTCATGTGGTGGCCAGTCCTCATATATAGACTAGATTATCCAACAGCAACTGCATTTCACAAGAGTGAAGGTTCACATTGCACACAGATCAGATCTGGACACACGTGCATATGTGAAAAGAGTCACAGCAATAAGTTTTATGGGACTGGTGGTAGCATAAAAACACATACAAGAACACAAAGTACTCTGTTTACCCAATATACAAGCATCCCACACTCCTTGTGGTCAGATTCTCAGAGAGCACTTATTATGTGTTGTGAGGGTGTGGGTAATAGAGAGACTACCAGAAGTACAGGAAAACAGACAGTTTGCTTTACAGAGGAAGCACTGTATTGTAGAGGAGAAAAAAAAAGTGATGACTAAGGGAGGGAGGACAGAAAAGGAAGATATTTAATGTCAGAGTTCCAACACACATCCTGATTTTTAGCATCAACCCTTTTGGGCCTACCCACATTTATAGGGAACAATTTCTTGATGGTGAGAGAGAAAATAAATGTAGTTCTGCAGGCTATGTGCCAGAATATTCATGAGAGCTGTAGATGATTTATAGCTTACCAAAGATACTGAGATCAGTGCTTGGACCACATTGGCTGTTTTTCTATGACAAGGCACAGGTCTATATAATGCAGAGGGATTAGGGCCTGTCCATCCGTCAGAGTCACTCATGGGACATCAGGTTTCTAATGCCAGGGGAAAAAAGCCTCCATTCACTGGCTCTGCCTCATGAGCTGCAGTGTGTCATGTACACCACCAGTGTTTCAGTCTCTCTCTTTGCTTACAAAGCAGATGTTTGACAGGCACAGAGATAATTCCTTCAAGATCTCTAACAGCTGTGGCTAGCATTCAGATAAGAGGCCCTATATTGCTACAGCCACCCAGCCAAGGCCTTATGCAACTTGGTTAAATTGCCCTTTGAGACACCACCTTGCCAGCTCGAGTAAGTGGCAGACACCTCTCCACGGGAGAAGAAAATCAGTCTTTTGTTAGACATCAGTTTACTTTTCCTTTGGGCTCAAGTTTTGAAACACTTCATTTTCCCCTCTGTATTGTTTTTGAGAGGTTTTCATAATGCAGTGTCTTCACACATCCAAACATGGGCTGCTTCTGCCCCTGCCAGTCTTCAGTGCAGGCTCAAATTAGCTCTGTTTCTGTAGGAACATAGAGCTTTCATGAGGTCCATGGCATTAAGCAACCATTTTCATTACCCTAGTCCTCCTTCTCTCTGCCTGACGCTGTTTGCTCTGTGCAGGGTGCAGTCTATGGTTCATATGTAGAGTTTAAAGGATACTTTTCCTGGAACTAAAACATCACTCACCAACCATTTGGTAAGGAAGAGAGAAGAGCAACCAAGCTGAACTCAGCAGAATCCTTTGGGTACACCTCAACAAGCAAGAGTGTCCCAAGACATTTTTGCCCACAAAATGGGAAAGAGTAGTGAAATGGGTGCAATAGAGGTACTCACACTGTACAGACACAAGACATCTGCACGAGCCTAATGCTAACCTGGTATTGTACCTACTTAAAGAAGCAAACCCCCTGTCAGGTATCAGTGCCTTGGTTTCAACATCACCAGCTGTTTAGCTCTTACTGGTTCAAATGTTTTTTGCATTACAGTACATACCTACAGAGTCATCACAACTTTATGGTTCACTGAAATCCAGGCTTGGTACACCCGGTGCAAAATGCCAGGCAACAAAAAGTCTGCCAAGTATGGTTTGGGGATCCCTAGAAGTAATAGCATACGTGCAGATGTCATGGAACAGCTGACACCAAAACAGCCAGAACTAATCCATTGATCTTTAAATTAAGGCAGCTTTGGAAAAAAAATGTGAGAAGAATCAAAACTTCCATATTCTCAGCTCCTCCTGAGAATAAAGCTAAGCTTTCATTAGTCCAAACATGAAATTCTTCAGGTTTGATTACTCTGGGAGCGGCTATCACAAAGACAGATCTAGGAAACAGAACCAACATGAGTGAAGTTCAAAACAAGAGCACGCGATCGCTTTGCAAAACAGGAGTCATAAAAAGCCAGAGGATCTATTAGCAATTCACCCTTCTGCTGCACCTCCCCTTGGACAACTTCAGTGCACTTCAGCAAAGACACATCGCAGATTGTCACGCCTTTACTCATGCATCTTGCTGTGTATGTGACCTCATTAGCTTTTTATGGTTCAAAGCAGTCTCTTAAGCACAAAGGGATCAGCCTCTTGCCCCAGTCAATGCAGTGTCAGTCATTTTAGGATTTTTTAATTGATGAAACATTGTCAGAAACTATTGCCTCTTTGTGTTGTCTTTAGTCATTATATTCAGAGTCCAATGCAACATCAGTTACAAATACAGATGTCTGATGATCAAGATCCTAATCAAGGATATAATGGGAAACTACCTGAGATGTTAAACACAACTCCCAACACTTGCTACACTGCATATACAACATTATTTACTGCATTAAAAGATGGGGGATCAGCTCAGCTTCTCCTTCTGTGCATGTGAAAGGCTGCTAAAGGCTGGCCCACTGAGGCGTGGGTAAGATGAATCAGGAGCCTGTTCTCTAAGATGTTTTGCCCTTGGTGAACAAAACATCACCTGCAATGGCAATTCCACAGCAGGTAAAATTTAATGGTCATCACAGTGTCCTACCATTGTTGTAGCGATCCTAGTAAAAATATTCACAAGGCTTGTTCTGGCTGTAGCTGCCATTAACAAGGGTTACCTTTCGCAACATCCTGAGTTTCAGTTAAATGATAATCCCACTAAGGAACAGTGTCCAGATGGCAATGGTGTGTGTGACATGATGCTGCAGATCATCAGCATTTAAAAATAACAGTAAAACTGTCTTAGATGCTTTTATGGCCATTTCACAGTAGTGAGAAATTAAATTAGAGTAGATGGAATTGGATTAGATTATTTTTGTTCTGGTCTATTTTCTCAGATTTTTGGGAGCTTGAAGTCACACTGTGAATCTGTTTTCCAAATGTAAAGAGCTAGAACAGAATTTCCTAGAGCTCTTACACCTGGGAGTTGAGGAAAACAGTAGAAGTCCCTTTCCTATGAATTTGCTTAAGGGAGTGTTTTAAGAAAGCCCTGAACTCTGGTCAGGCTTCTTGTAGACAAGCTCACATGTCTTCTGCCTATACATCATGCTCACAGCCCAAGACTAGGGCTTCTCTGCTTTGCCATAATCCAGTCAACATCACTGACTACTCACTAGACTTTTCTGACTTTGTGTTATGTTCAAGTGTTCAAGCGCTCACTAGTACCAGAGATGCTTCTGTAAGTTGCTGTGGGAATCAGATCCAGTTAAACTCAGTACCTTCATGTTTCAGACACTAGTCCACACTGAGTTAAAGCAGCTGAAATGTTGGGGAACTGGGTTTTCTCATTTATTGATGGCACACAGCCGTTATAACCACAGCTGCCCAAGAAGATAAGGAAGAATGCTTTGAAGCACTGGGTGCAGCCCTGGGAGCTGTTTCTACAGCAAATATTTTCATTAAAGTGCTGCTTATGAATCAAGTCTTTCCATTTCTGGTGGTTCTCACTGCTTGGTTTTTCATTTAGAGATGTCCTTCAGAATGGTTAATGGTTCTTCCCCTCCCCCTATACAATTGCTCAACGTAGTCACAATTTTGAGACAAATAGTATTAGCTGAGGGCAGAAATTGGACTGCCATGCCAGAATTTTGCATTTGCAACTTTCCTGCAAACAGATTTCTTTGGTTTAACCCTCAGGTCAGACTTCTAGCTGAAATATATAGAGAAATCACTTTCCATAGACTAACTAAATGAATCTCAGTTTCCAGTGAGAGTATTGTTTGTGACTGATTGCACTCAGAGTTGCAACACAGGGGAGAGAGGGGTTTTTTTCTCCTTGTCGCCTTTGGAAATTTCACAACCTTCAGCGAGCCTGAGTCTGAGCTGAGGATCTCGCAACACTGCTCTATCAATGCCACTGAAAAACAAATCTGTACAGCGTCATAACTTTCATTGATCCACCAGGTTGGATCCAAGCCAATAGCAGCTCAGATGAGATCTCAGGAAAAAAAAAAAGAAGATTCAGATTTGTTGATTCAAACTGCCATGGAATTGCAGCCTGGCACTACATCAGCTTTCTGGTTAGCAAGCAGACTGAATGGTCCGAGACTTTACTCAGTGCAATCTCTGACACAGTACAGTAAGGCAGACACCTCTGGGGTAGAGCTTTTCTGGTTCAGGACTTTCTCTTCAGTCACATCTCTGACTCAGGCTACCCTGAGTCCAGTGGCCAGATGACAGCATGCTGACAGGACCCAGAGCACATCTCTGCACTGCCCAGTTGAGACAGAGCACTTGAACTTGGGGAGCAATTGCCTGATGTTGTTGCATGGGCAAAGGAGATCATGCAGGAAAACTGCATACTACAGGGTACTAGTATATCTATTTAAAACAAGCACACAAATATCTCACACTGAACATCATGGGCCCATGAATCTGGTTGTTGCAGGACATTATGAAGTCCAAAACACTTTTGGTAATGCAGGCTTAAAAGTGTTCAAAGATCAGCCCACGGTTGATCTCTGATATTAACCTGAAGACCCGCAAGGACCTTCTTGTTTAAAAGATCAAGTTGCTGCTGGCTGTAACTGGAAGGACAGACTTTAGCTATACCCATTCCTTCCTCGCTTTCTGCAAGTAACCACCACTGGCCACTATCAGTGTGAGGACTGAGGCCCTGATCTCAGGCAGCATGCCTAATTTTCAGTAGCTATCTAGACTTTAAGCAGTGAATCAGAATTTCCTAAAACTACTGAGTTTCCACACCAGGTGCTATAGGTATTTACCATGCTGGAGCCATGAAGTTTCCTTTTATAACATACCATCACATGTCAGATTTTATAGACACCAGTGTTTTATTATCAGTGCTCCTCAGGAATTGAGATTGTGCAGACATTCATGATTTCCCTTTATTGCTTCTCCAAATTTTGGCATTGCTCTGGATTCCAACATAGATTTGTGATAGAATAATCAATGAAGCCTTAAGTACCCACTGAATATTTATTGGGTTTTTTTACCCCCCCTGCAATACTGACACAATACAGCAGGACTTTGTGCAGGTGGTCTGTATAGATGGGTGAGCAGGTTGCACAAGGGGAGGATGCTTGGAAAATGCTCTAAACCTTCAGCCTGCTGCATGTCTCCAGATAAGTATTTTTCAGCAGATTTGTGCAGAAATAATAATTTTTGATTTGGTCCTGCCTAGGGCTGAGAGTTTCAGACTGGATCTAAGGAAAGACTTAAGTATATGAGTCTTTCTGTAGGATTCTTGCAATGTTTCTACATGTTCTTGTTGGAGCTAGACCAGAAAACTCAGCACCTCAAAGTACAAAAATACACAGCTGCAGGGCAAAAATCTAGACAATGGGAATTTTTGCTGCTGACCACGATGTTATCGGAACAAGATGCAGTATCTAGCATCATCTAAGGGTTCTTCTGCTGCTGCCAGCAAGATCAGAGGGATGGAAGCAGTGGCTGCAGCCTCTAGAAGAGATTCAGTAGCAGCCCCCCAGGGCCAGCATCCCTCACACCATGTCCCTCCTTCAAAACAGCAATAGCCAACATGGCAGGGCACAGCAAGCCAGTCAGCTGCAGAAGGCAACTGTCTATATTGCTCATACCAAAAGCCAACCCTGTGAGCACCGGCCCTCTGTCTTCCATTGGATAGGTAGCTAGATATTTCCATTAGATTTTCTACTACTTCACTCCATCACACCCATTGATGTCTCTGCTGAGCATGTCAGCAGCAGGTTTTGGCCTAGCTTATCCTTCTTACTCCATCTCATCTAGACCGGGAACACTTTGAATGTGCCAGGAACCATGACTGCAGCACCTGAAAGGGCAAAGTGCTTGAGGACTCCTCTTCCTTGAGGAGGCCAAAATGTACTCCTGGGACCTGGGGGGCACAGCTAGAAGCAGCACTGCAGACTTACTCAAGTGCAGAGTCTTTGAAAGCTGTAACACAGGGCTGGGCACCCACATCACCCATTCAGATGGCCCCATATAATCAAGTTTCACTAATTCTGCTCTTGCAGAGAAGAGCTTTAGAAATGCTCTCACTGGTGCTTTTGGCATATGGTACCTAGAGGCCATTTTTGTTCATGTTTTCCTTTTTACTTGTTCTCTGTTACTGTAGACCTCCTTACACATGCTATTCCTTGGATCTGTCCCATGGCCTTCTTCATGATGTCACAGGCAAAATTATGGCCACTTGTGACAGCACATGCAAAAATAACCCTTCAGAAGATAAGGAAGCCACTGAAATGACTGACATACCAGGGGAGGAGCCCTGCTTCTGTGTGAAATGTCCCATGTGAATAAACCACTGAAGGGCGGGGGGACATGTGAGGATTGTAAGGAATTCTGCATCAAGCATTAGATTTTCCTTCAGAGCTCATCCCAGGCTCACTAGAGAGATAAAGGATTAGGGACTTCACAACAGCTTTATCTCTGTCATCCAGTACTCTTGATGGGAGCAAATGAGAACATGAGGATTGACCTTTCTTAGAACCTCTTCCGCTTTTCCTGGAAATAAGTCTTCAGTCACATGGCAGTGTTTTGCTGCTCTTTAGGAATTCCAGATCCTGAATGAGGCAGACTGTAAACAAGGAAACCTGATACCTCAAGGACAGAAGGAGGGAAAGAACAAGATGTCCACGGACACACTGGAGCGTGTTCAAGCATTGCAGTGTGTTCTGTGGCTTGTTTAGAAATGTGCCTGTCTGAGTGTACACACACACATATATACACACACACTTCTACAGAGTACATGCTATCATTTTTTATCCTGCATAAGCAGCCCAGACACAATCAGTCATACACAAACTGTGGTTCTCCAGGGCAGGCACTGCCCTTTCAGCCCAGTCCTGACCACAGCCCTGTCTGCTGCTCCGTGCTTTCAAACCCAGCTGTTTTCTGGCAAGAGGCAGGGATTGCAGAGCCTTGTTTGTGGGTGAAAGCAGGTACATAAGCACCCACAAGCTGCCACTCACACTAACATCTCCTGGTTGGCTGGTTATTGAAACCCTATCTGGCTTTTAAGGGACATAGCTGACTGTGGGGATCGAGCCAAGGGAAGATTTTTTTTAGCAAATAAACATTATGGTTATAAAAAAGAAAATGAGAGATGCCTCAAAAGGCACAAGGAGAAAAAAAGGTATCAAGAGTAGCAGCTGGATTGGTACATGACATCACTGAGACCCTTGCCCAAAGGGAGAGAGATAACCGCAGGAGAAGCCTTTACATTAGAGCATGCTTTTTCTCCAAGATGCAGCTTGCAATCCTATGCCAAACATTCACATAAACTCCAAAGAGCTCCTTAAATCCTAAAACATTTTAGTCTTAATGTTAAACATTTACCTCTTATCAGAAAAATAGCCTTAAATCTAACACAGCTGGAACTCTGCCATAAACAGGGTTAAAAATGGCTTTTTCTCCCTCCATGTATAATAAAAAACTTATAGACAGTTGGAGGCAAACTTTTCCTATCAAGTCCTTCCTAAGTGAGGCAGTTTGTTGCCATTTGCAAAATGTTGACCAAGTAACTCTGCTTAATTTTTTGGAGGCACAACCCTCAGTGGTGCTGAGAGAGGAACACAAACAATTGTAGCAACCAGGCTATAAAAGCCTTATAAAAACCCCAACTGAAGTTACTGGAAGGATTCCCATTGATCCATTAGATTTTGGATAAGGCTTGAAATACAGCAATTGAAATGAAAAAGGCAGAGACACCTCTTCCCTCTCTCGCTGGATTTTTCCTGTTATTGGTATTTTCCTTTGTGTGTCCAATGCCAGAGGGTTCAATGATCAAAATCTCTGCCAGAAAGAAAAGGTGGGGTTTTTTGTGTGTGGCTCCTGCAGTGCTGCTGCTAGGGCTTGGTTCAAGCTGCTGGGAGCTGTGTCCCAGTCTTTCTAGTGCTGTGGTATCACCAAGGTCTTGCAATGCCAACATGACTGACCAAAAGCACTGCACAATGACAAGATGTTGCACAATGACAAGATGTAGCACAATGGCACACTGTATGGAAGGAGCCTCACTGCCCATTTTACCATATCCCACTGAAACAGGATATGGACAGCAACCTCAGGGTGTTCAGCTGCATAACTTCTCATATCAAAACTGATTTCTTACACTGCATGTGGAAACACTGTCTGGAACTCCACAGAATCTTTCCTCAGTCCTCTCCATTGTTATACACATTAGTCCAGAAAGCACCAACACCAAATTGGTGGAGTGATGTGGATACTGAAACTACTGGAAAGAAAAAACCTCACTCCTCTCAAGGACTATGGCATCATAGCTTCTTCATTAGAGAGCTGCTGGGACTCATTTTGTTCCAACCCTGAGCGAAGCACCTGCCAGATAGTTTTCCTGCTGCAGTGTTGCTTTCTGTAAAGTAGAACTAATTATTCTATGTTACTAATATGACTTGTACCCAGCCTGATAATTACTGGAAAATTCATGAGGAAATACACAGAATCATAGAATGGCATGGGCTGGAAGGAATCCCAAGGATCATAGAGCTCCAACCCCCCTGCCACAGGCAGGGCCACCAACCTCAGGCCTGGAGCTACACAAGGTTGCCCAGGGCCCCATCCAACCTGGCCTTGAACACTTCCAGGAACGGGGCATCCACTACTTCTCTGGGCAGCCTGTTCCAGCACCTCACCACTCTTTCTGTAAAAAACTTCCCCCTAATATCCAATCTAAACCTTCTTTCCTTTAGCTTTAATCCATTCCCCCTTGTCCTGCCATTATCTGCCCTTTTAAAAAGTTGATTCCCCTCCTGTTTCTCTGCTCCCTTCAGGGACTGGCAGGCTGCAATGAGGTCCCCCTGCAGCCTTCTCTTCTCCAGGCTGAACAAGCCCAGCTCCCTCAGCCTCTCTTTGTAGGGCAGCTGCTCCAGCCCTCTGATCATCTTCATGGCTTCTCTGAACCCTTTCCACAGAGATGCAACACAACATTAATACTCACTATAGAATCGAAAACTTCAGCTTTCCCCACTGAATCAATGGGGCTATGAGACATTCCTGCTGTTCCCCCTCCTGCCTGAGCACAGCTACACAAACAGCTCACCATGACTTTGCCATCCTGCAACGAGCTGCCTATCTGCAGTTGGATATACCCTTGGATAAATGTCAGTGCGCTTTCTTGGCTGCAAAAACACTGGAAGCTGATCTCTACCCTCTGAAGTGTCACAGTGGGCAGCTAGGCTGTTACTGGGGAGAAAAATACAATCCAGAAACCAGCCCAAATTTATCTTAGGCCAACTTGTCCATGCAACCATAGCCCGGAGCTGCTGCAAGACACTTCTGGGCCCAAGTTTTCATCTCTGGATCCTCTGGAGATAGTTGTATGGGGCCAAAACATCTCAGAGGAAGATTAAAAGCAGCCAATGGTGATATCTTTTGCCAATCAGCAAATTTTTTCCTGACAATCCACCAGTGTGTGGATGCCTGATGGTTTATATCCCTTCTGATATTTCCTCTTCTATCACTTATAACTGAATTCTCCCATTAGTCATACTGCACCACTTCCAGCACATCATTTAATCTTTCTTCATCAAAAGCCCATTTAAACAAAGATTACCCTGTTGGAAATGTGGCTGCTGTCGTCACTTCCCTCTGTGCTGCATTTATTTACTGCTCTGCTCTTTTTTTGGGATAGTTGTGCCAGGTAGCTTTTGATGAGTAACATATTGTTCACATGTTGCTGTCACATAGCCAACAAAGCCCCAAAGACATCACTAGGAGTAAAATTAAAGCCCATTGCACGATAGTGAAATAAGCTTTTCTTCATGAGATCATGCACCCTACCATCAAACAGCTCTTTTCCATACCATTGTCTCAGTCCCTCTTTGGAAAACAACCTGCTCACTTGCACAAAAAGAAAGCACAAATAACTTAGATTTCACTTGAAGGAAACATACTGTCTCAGTCATTTTATAAGTGGTTAAAAAGCTAATTTCAGATAAAAGTTTTTTATCCTGCTGCAGTTAAAGCCACTGGAGAGGTAAATTGTCCCTGCTTTGGTTAGTCTCTGTGTGTGTGACCATTTCTTGGCCAAATAGTCAGCAGGCACCATGGATGTTTGCAAGCATAAGCTAACATATACTAATGTTGCAAATGTGGTTGCAAGTATAAGTACTCAGCTTCAGAAATCTGTTCTGTTGTCTTGCTATGTAGAAGTGGCCAGCAGAATGCACTGTACGTGCAGCACAGCTATCAATTGGATCATTGCTCAATGACCACAGGACCAGGGTTAATAAAGCAAAAGGGAACAGAGCACCAAAACGCTGTTGATAACTATGTTCACCAGAGACCATATTATTGGCTTTGTGGGGAAGCTTTCTATCATCTAATTGCTCAATAGCCAAAGCAATACTTGATACTGCTTATCCAGAGATCTACAACAGAAAAATATATAGACTGACAAAATGGGCAGTGTTGGGAAAGCCACAGCAGGAGTTGCAATGAAAAAGCATCTAGCCAAAGAAAAAAATCAGTGATCAAAGTCTGAGATAAAGGTTGGTCTAGTATCTGTAATAAAACTCAAACTTTGTATAGCAGAGTAATTCTGGAAGGAATTAAGAGGTCCCTAACTCTAATTTGAGGTGGGTTGAGTATTATTTCATAACAAAGGTAAGAATGAAGGTTGAGGGTCTGCCCAACACCATATAGCAGAGGACTAAGCAAACATGGAGGCTAGTCATTCATCCATACGATACCATTTCCTACCAGATCTGATCCTATGTGGTGCTTAGCACCTCCTGTTTATATACTTCTGAGTACCCTCAATTTCTTTGAGAAAGCTCTCAAAAAAGCTGGTCTGGCATGGCCAGCCATTGCAAAAAAAAGGACACTTTCTCCTTGCTTAGGACAGTAGATCAAACATAATTTGTGAAGACATCACAAGTTCTTCCTTTGTTGGTAAGTGGAAGATGTTAAACAGGAATACAAGGAAAGTGAGACTGAGTACCTGCTGTGCTTTGCTCCCAGAAGTAGAGGAAGCAGCCTAAGAGCAGTACGAACCTGGGAGTGCAGAATGAGAATGTCTGCCAGAACAGTATCAACCATCTCTGAAGGGGAGGCCTAGGAGAACCCCATATCCCCTTTACCACACAGAAAGGGATTTGGGAATCTGAACTAGAGAAGACAGAGGAAGGAGGAGGAAAGAGACATTCGCAAGCCAGATGCAAGGCAGCATGTCCCCAGGCTGGGTACCTGCCAACCTGGGTCCCAACTGTAATTTTAAGGAGATGGAAGGCTCAATGCCCAGCCTGTGGGCAGGAGCCTGGATCTTTTCCTACAACAGCTAGGACACCTTTTCATTTCTCACCCTGCACTGACGAGCTCCACTTCAGGATCATTTGCTGTCACAGAGGCTTAGAGAAACCAAGGCAGAAACTGCCAGATCAAAGAGCTATGGGATGACCACAGAGTCATGTTCATGTTGATGGAGCAGCAGTTTGAGTTGGCCTTTTAGAAAGTGGCCTTAAAAGCCACAGGAGGGTGGCTGCTTTTTGAAACCTCCCACTCCTTCTCTCTAGTAAAAGCTCACAGAGGGGCTCAGCTGGCTGTCCTGGCTGGACAGACTCCTTTGAGGGAGGGGGCATGACCTGACATGGTTTGTTTTGCACATGGTTTAATCAGCAGAGCAATGCTTCATGAGTACTTGTACATGCCAGAAACATTCCTCCTACACAGACTTGTCAGTGATATTAAACAGAATGAGAAGACAAGAAGACCCAACCTCATATGGGTCAGAGCTGCTATTTTCAGGGTCAGATCAGAGCCTGAGGGCTGGACTCTGACTTCAGAGAAGACTTTCCTCTCCATTCAGTTAGGCACAGTGAATAGGCTCTGCCCTGGCACAGAGCAGAGAGGGCGACTGGAACCCCCTGCAGAAGCCATGGCTTTTTTGACAAGCAGTGAAAGGTCAGAATTTTGCACAATTCCTTGAGTGCACAAGTGCACATCTTTCCTCTGATGCATTAGTATTTGTCCTTCTCAGCAGTGCTAGATCGTTGTTCCACTGCAGTCCCATGACTGATGATGATAACACTGATTTGGACAGCTGGAAGCTCATAATGACTTCTTTTTGAAATCTGTATAGTACAACTATGTGTGAGAGTAAACACATACAGATCCATATATGTACATGTATGAAGCTGAGGCTCACCTGTTGATACCCTCTAGGGCCTCTTTAGCATACAGGGAGAGGAAAATAATATTTAAAGACACTGAATACAGAGACAGAGGTTCTAGGGGTTTAACTCTACTAATGTTGCCACCAAACAACCACAGTCCTGCTGCCTTGAGTGGGGTGGTAAGCCTGGTCATGCTTTGATACTGTAGTGATCTGTCCCTAAAACAGTCACAGATGCCTAGATGTATATGTATGTTTGGATTTTAAACTGTTTTGGGCAAGAAACTTTCTAGTGTGCTTGTAGTAATATGAAATCCCTTTTGAGCATTATAATAAATCCATTACCACTGATAGCAATTACTGTAATGATCAGCAAACGCCTCTGGCAACACACAAGAAATAGTTGCTGCCTCCCCCAAAACAGTGGCAGGGAATTGCCCAGAGGAACACCTAGTCCTAGTGTCCTATCATTTACTGCATTGGAAGTGGGAAGAAACTCCAACAAAGCCAATGAACCACAGTTGTGTTGGCTGTTCCCCAAGACACGTACCCACCACCAAATCAGACCGAGATGTGCTGGTGCACAAATGGAAAAGAAAAATAATCTTACTCCCAGCAGCTTCTCAGGACTGCTGTGGTGAGCTTAAGATTTCTCATCTGTGGGTCTGATCCTGCCCAACACAAGCAGTTTAAGCACAGACTGCTGAAGATCCCCTTGCCTTGCATGGGCTCATGATCAAGTTGTAATTGCTCAGCTATTGCATCTGTTTGCGTAATAAAAAACAGCTGTCCCTGTACTAGCTTCCATCCAAGAAATAGCTGTGCAAATACATTTTTTACTGTTAATGTAAAGAGCAATTTTGTGACCTCTGCCCTAACTGGCCCTTCAAAAGTAGCACTGGTGTTTTAATTCCTTCCAAGTTCACATAAAAAATGTAAACCCCCCAAAACAGTCAGTTCCTATTATTCACCACAAGACCTGAGACATTTCCCACTTGTATGGATTTATTGCCTAGTAATTATAGTTCATGAAATCCATTCACAGTAAAGTGTGTCCTGGATACTCCAACTCTTCCTGGCAAACCAAATGTTTAACATCATGAGGGGTATAAAAATATAAGCAATCGTGTTTGAGTCACTTTTAACACAACAGATTAGTTTGCAGGGTCTGGCAGTGCTTATAACATAAATCACACTTTAGAGATGGGAAAATACTCCTAGATTATCTAGTTCAACTGTTTTGTGCAAGTATGTATTCTCTGCTGCCTTCATCCAAACCTAATTTGGGAAGTCTCATAGAGATATTTCTACCATTTCCCTTTGGGATTATCCAACAACTTGACAGAAATCACTGTTAGGATATCTATCCTGACATGTAAACCAATGGTTTCCATCGCTCAGTTTAAGCTTTTTACTCCTAATGGTCAAACTTGAGCTAGCAACCCATTCCCTTCCCTCCCTTCAGCGTTCAGAGTCTCCAGATATTTGCAGCTGGTTCAAGAATCCCTTAGCTGGGAGAAATGGTGAACAGCTAGCTCATGCATCGGTACGGAGAAGGACACTTCAGCTTTGCTTCCCTCCAGGTCAGGAATCACCCTAGCAGCTCTTGAGCATGGTTTTGCCAGGAGGAGAGGATTGCTAAGCACAGGTCAGCAGCCAAGGCAAGCAGTCACTTGCTACACAAGGGAGCTATTTACAGTATTTGAAACTATTTCACTTAATAGGTGCCTTTCCCCCTTTGTTAATGGTTCAATTACCTTTCCCTTAGCTGAACCACTCCTCTGACAAGAAAATAAGGAGCAACCAAATCAAGGCATGTTGGGAGCTGAGGGCTGTTAGTTACTTGGGTGTTTTGCTTCTCACAGAATTACTTATTACATTGTGGCCCTGACAATGAGCAAGGAGAGACTGTGTGCATGGGTCATGTAAAGTACATATTTCCCTTCTTGGCAGGGCTGCCTTGGCAGCAGGATCCCAATGCACACAGTTCAGTGCCCAGACTTCCTCCTCCCCACTCTGAGCTTTATTTTGCCCTTCATGCACATGAGCTCTCTCCCCTCTGCTCCCTCAGCGCCCTTGTGAGAGGCGAGAGGTGGAGCGGTGGCCCTGGCTGAAGGCAGCTCAAAATTCTCACCACCTCCTCCATCTCACTTTAAGTGGCTGTTCTTCAAAAGCAGTGAAGGATTAAACTGTGCCACATGAGTGCACTGGTTAAAGTGGAAGACTTGCTAAGCAGTTACAGGGTCCAAAAAAAGTTACAGAGGGTCAGGTTTCCAGTTCAGTGAACCCTGTCAGCTGTACCAAGGCACTGCCTTGCTTGGGAGGGAGGACTTGCCTTCCACACACACCAAGGAGAACTAAAGACTGATATTTCCAAAGCTCAGGGGCAACAAAGTAGGTTTGCTTTTATGCTGATTGGGAACCAGACTCCAGCCAGACCTCAGCCAAGGAAGGCACACTCTCTCTTTTAAGTTCAGAGAAATGAAGTTATCTGGATTTGATATCTGGTGTTGCCATAGCATCATGAATCCACTTGACACTACAACACACGTGGCTCCTGGAAGAGGTGCAAGGTCTGCAGACACCATGCTGGCAGGTGCAGTCACTGCTTTGGTAGCCCATTTCAGGGGTGGGGGGTGGAAATCAGGCACTGACAGGATGAGAGGCCACACTGCTCCCTCAGCATCCCCACTTTTTGGCACAGACAGCTTGCTGCAAGGATATCAGGGAGGCACAGAGATTGTTGGAAAGGGAAGAGGTAAAGGAAAGAGATAAAGGAAAGAATACAGGGCAAGGAAAAAGATTACTTTTCTCCTCTTTAGTCTTTCTGAACTTTTAGGAGTTGGGTACCTGCATGATCATACCACTTGAGTAGAAAAAAAGGCAACTTAGGGTGCACCCATCAGGCAGCTACATGTGTTGCTTTAAATATGCACAGCTATCTTGCAGCAAGCACTGAACTATTTCATTGCCAACAATTTAGCCATATTTGAAACATAAACACAGCATGGAGTATCCCTTAAAATCTTTAAAACAAGCATCTGGACCAAACCACACAACCCTGGTCCCTTTTATTTAGGGCAAAGCTCCTACATGATCATCTTCCAACATGCTGTAACATGCAGCTGGCAGGAAAAAACCCTTCTAGAGAGAAGTGTTTCTAAAACAGTGACTTGCAACACAGTAAGACCTACACAATGGAAAATATCACATCCAGCTTCTTCTGTGCCCACTTTCCCTGTGTGGAAGCATCACAAACTGGACAAGGTTGGAACATAGACAGAAAGAGCATCTTAGCCCTTCCTACAAACCCCTGTTGCAGCAGTACCCTTTTCTCAGTCCCCAAGGCACATCTCTACAAGGAGTTGAAAAGCTGCTTTTCCACCTTCATGCTTACTAAAGGGAACAGGTGGCAAGAAGCAGTACAAGCACAAGCCACAGAAACAATGTTCAGCTGAACTTTTGCATACACCTCTCCTACTGAGAGCTGTCTGCAGAGCTGGTCCTACCAGCACAAGACAAACATGGGCATGTGCCAACAGCCCCATTTTGAACAAAGGAGAGCTGGCCATGCACAGCTATACAGGGTCTTCCATGATGCTGGCAAGTCAAATGCTCCTACATTACCTCCAGTCCTAAAACAGGCTTGGTGCACTAATTGCTATTCTGACCATGTACCACAAAATGTCTTCGCAGTGATGGGATGCCAGATTTGTAGGAGGAAAAGGTGGGGCTTAAAAGCAGCAACCATTCTGGATGCAAACCTGAATTCAGTGCAAGGTCAGAGGAGTTTTTCCTTTTTAGGAATATCAGATCATGACATATAGTTTATAGTGGGACTAAGTTGGTCAGAAAGCCTGAAGCTTTCTGACAGACCCCAGCCCATCGCAATGCACAGCTCTCCCCTGTGAGAGCACAATGTGGAGATCTACACTGTGTTCTGTCATCTCTGCAAGGTATTTCATCAGTCACCAGCCTGTTCTGCAATGTGCTTAACAGCAAAATTGTGTAAGCTCAAAGAAAGTGAAGGCAAAGAGCAACTTTGGCAATCCCTGTCCAGGACAGTGAAGGTGATGAAGGCTGAGAATGATCCTGGCGTTCAGTCACATTACAGGTGGTGATTAGATATTTGCAGAGGGTTTTGCAGGTGTTTGCAAACCTGAAACAAGGAAGCAAAGGCTCTGAAAGGAGCTAGATGTGAGCTCTTTTATTACATCAAGCTGGTTGAATGAATGCAGCAAAAGTGTAAAGTTTCATGTCTGTGGTTTCTCTTTGCTGGAGTTGATACCACAAGATAAAATGGTGGTTTATAATACCTTTATCAAAAAGAGCTGTAATCAGCACTAAGTATAATCAACACTGCTTTGCAAAACAACAACCAAGGAAGGGAGCTGAGCCTGAGGGAATGGATTTAATCAGCTTCATTGACATTTGACCTGATTAGTATAACTGGAACTGGTCCCCTATCTTGTTTAACACTAGTCAGTCTTGCCAACTCACCACCAGTAAACCCTGAGAATGATCGTGAAAATTAGTCTTCACATTAGTTTGGGGTGGGACCCCAACACCAAGTCTTATTTTTCTTGCTCTTCCACAAAGCTTTCTCCTGTTCTGAATGACACTAAGAGCTGACAGTGGCTTCCCCCCGTCCACAGTATTTCAGTTAAATTCCTTAAATTCCTTCTCACTGGAAACTGATGCTTAAGTTATTTCACACTAGAAGGTGAGATGGGGCCATCATATCCTTGATCTTCCCTTCATTCCACCATGCTTCCCTCCCAACGCTGCTCTACTTTGAGGGACATACACCAAAAGCCACAACTTCCAGGGGCAGAGGCAACTCATCCAGACTGGAATCACAACCAGGGCAGCACACACATGCTGCCCTGAATGGGAACACGGGATGCATCTGGATTTCCCCATCCCCCCTCATGTTAAATACATGTGAGGATTGTTCCAACGAAAGGTGCTGAAGTAGCGGAGACTGAAGTCCTGTATTGATCTTTCTAACAGGCAACAGCAATGCAACGTGCCCTGGCCCTGACCTGCTTGACCAGCTGCAGAGGTAGCCACTCTTTGAGCACTAGGCCTCCCCATTGAGAAAGCCAGCACAGGGGGCAGGTAATGTCACTGGTCCGATGGCCAGGCAGAGGATGTTTCTCTGCTGGGTTTGTGCACTTGTTCCCATCAGGAGATAGTCATGCTTAACACTGCTAAACATCCCTGAAGTATTTTTATGGCTCATAACCTGGCATGACATCCTAAGGAGGAAACCTGAAGGGTGAGGGCTTTTTATAGAAGGGTGGTATTGGAGTCCACCTCCGGCAATTCAGGCAGCAGCATCCTACCTGCTCCAGGAATGCTGGGGAGAACAATACCAGTTTTCTGATCACAGACAATGACACAACTAGTCCACAGAAAGCCTTACCTTCAGTAAAGGTTAAGGCAATTAAAATCTGACTCAAAGGTTCAGTGATGAGATACAAAGTCTTTTGCCTCTAGATAACTGGTTCTAATTATATAGATTTTTTTAAATGATGACGTTGCAAAGTCATGATAGCTTAGGCAGTTCCCAAGCCAAACTGCCTAAAGTTCTCCTCAGGCAGGGTTTCAGGCAAAGGAAACACAAAAGCAATTGCCTTCAGCCAGGCCTCCAGCTTCTGGTCTCAGCTTTGTGGCCAAGGGATGGCAATCCTGCAACAAAGACTCATTTTTATAGAGTTACAGAATAGTTTGCACTGGAAGGAACCTTAAAGATCATCTAGTTCCTGCCCAACTGCCCAAAGCCCCATCCAACCTGGCCTTGAACACTGCCAGGGAGGGGAAATCCCTTCCAAAGATGGCTCTCTGTTTCTACTATGCTCCCAACAACAGAATGGTAAAAGGTATTTTACAGGCAGTCTTGGAGACAAGAAAAGCCAGATAAATAAGAGAACACAGTAGGAAAAATACCCAAAAAAAGGAAAAAATATAAAAGTAACTGAAGTGCACTGATTGGAGCCCTTTGGGATGCTCTGCTGGAGTTGTCCTGGGGACTGATAGATAATCCCAGGGCTTTATCTCTGACAACTTTTGCCAGCAACATCCTTTGGTCCTAGTAACATAATAATCAAACACCTCAAAGGGGGTTGCCAGAGATTTTTAGATTCCCTTGTGGCCAATTATAGATTTTTAAAGCTGTAGAGGGAGCGGGTGTTTCCTCCATTAAGAACAGTATAATTGTATAACTCCACACCCCCTGCTTTCTAACACAACGCATATAGGGAATCTCGTACATCAACTACAAAGTGTGTATTGTTCTATGTCAGCAGATAAATAATTCACCATCTGAAGACTTGGAAGCTTTTCTCTCAGTTCAGGATTACTGTTCCACTTGATGCATGAAGTTGGCAGCTTTACTTTCTTCTTCTTCCCCAGAGAATTGGATCACTCTAAGACTTGAGTAACTTCCAGGCTAATAGCTCACCAAGATGTTTTTGTGTGCACACACACATTCTTATGGAAGAAGTTAGGTGGAGAGGTGATTTCATTCACCTTTTATTGTCATTCATTCTTAAACAGAGACTTTAAAAAAATAAATCACCTCAATTATTATGTTGTAAATGTTGCCTCTTGAATTTCTTCCAGTCATCTTTAAATCTATGATGCTCTATCAGCCCAGAGTTTCAAGGGAGGAAAGGGCTGTGTTGCTGGTTGAGGGTTTGGTTTTGGTTTGCTTTAAAAAAAACCCAAAACCTCAAAACCACCCCACCACAGCCTCAGAGTTAACTTGTTAACACATGTCTGACCAAGGTATCACTATGTGGTCATGGGTTTATGGCAGCTTGTCCTTCTCTAGCCCACTCCAGCAATCAAAGCAGCGCATACTTTCTGGAAGGCATGAACTAGTTTTCTATTGTTACCCTATAACCCCATCCCCATTTTTCTTTAGTGCAGAAAGCCCCCAAAGACCAATAGAGACCTCCACCAAGACAACAAATTCTTAATAGGATTATGCTTTTTATTCTGGTATTCTTGATTAGTAATTAAAATTCTCTTGAAGAGCAATGTTTCTCATTGACTTCAGCAGGCTTTGGATGAGGAGCAGTCTGGAGGTTTTCAACAAAACATTATTTTGACCAAAAAATGCAGACTCACTGAAATTGAAACAGTTCCTGGGAATAGCTTTCACAGCCACAGCACAGCAAAAGTGCTGTTCTCAGGTCCACGATGTACTTTTCAGAACCAAGTACTGTAGCAAAGGCCACCCTGCCTGATACAGGAGACTCAGTCAGGTTCAGACCATGGATTTAAACACATCTCACCTTCTCCAGGAGAAGCCAAATTACTGGGGCTTTAGCTAGTTTTGTCACACTGCTGCTGCTCTCCAGTTTGGGAGCTACCAATCCATCTCAGCATGGAAGAGAACTATTTTTGAAGGTTTCAAGTGTTCTTCAAGATAGGAAAACACGTTTCCTGCCAGCTGTACTTTAAATGGAGCTATAAAGCTTTATGTTTAAAAAGAATTGTGAAACATGACTCAAACAAGATGCCCTCAGGGCTGCACACTAAAGACAACTGCAGCTTTGCCATCAGCTTTGATGAGCACTCAGCTGTACATCTGTAGCCCTACATTTCATTAAAATATTTATATCTCTAAGAGAGATCATTCTACCTAGAAATAAGAATGCATGTACTGCTCACACTCTTATTCTAGAACTCTGCTTGTATTGGAGGCAGAGCTGGAATTGCCCAGACATAGAAATAATTACTGTCCTTGAAAATAAGACAACTCAAACAACAGAGTTAACAGTCAGAGAAATAACAGAACTGAGGAGTTGCAAAAGCAACTGGCCAAAACCTCATCTGACATTAAATAGCATACCTGCAGTGAATTCAACAAGATGACACTGATTTACACAAGCTAAGAAGTCATTTCAGGAAAAATTTGTAAAAAAAAAAAAAAGACCATCACTGAGGGGAAATCTTGAATGCTTTAGACTGGGAGAGGTCCAAGAAGAAAAGACTTCCTGGCCAGGAGTTGTATTTACAAGGGACAAAACTGAAACAGCTGAGATCTGGCACAGTGCTGTGTACAAGCACATGCTTGAGAGGCATAGGTTCATTCTATCCTTCCAAAAGTCAGCTTATATCACACCTCAGATGCTCCAGTGGCACACCACACATTGATGGCATGCACATTCATGGGCCAGAATTACATCATGTACAATAACTCAGTAAGAACAACCAAGCCTGTCTGCTTTCTTGAAAGACCATCAGTGAATGGCTTATTGCATGTCAGAGGAGGGCACAAAATTTAAGGTTTGGTGGTTTGTGGGGGTTTTTTCCTAACAGTGTGCAAGAGCTGATGGACTGGGACAGTGTTGCACAAGGATTGCATTAAATCCTATGGTACGTTTCCAAGCCTTGTTTATCTGAACAATTGACTCTGAGCACAGACACTTATCAATAGAAGTCCAAGCAAATTTCAGGACAAGGGTTTTTTTTTATTTTTGCTGACTTGAACATCAAGGTCTTCCAGTACTGCAGTTGCTGTAGCAACAGGAAGGAGCTTATTAAATGATCAACCTGAAGGCCAAAGCTATCAAAGTTGAAATGACCAAAAGTTAATATTTAACCTAAATCTTCTTATTTGTTTAAAAATATGCTGCTCACTTTGTATTAGCAGTTGCCTTGCAGACCTACTGCAGAAGTAGCTGTAGAACCACAAGACCACTGAAATTTTCATACACATCCCAAATAACAGTTCCTCAGCAGTGCTGGGAATAACAGCTGCCTCCTACCAGGAATCACACAGCAACCTACTTAGGTAGAGGGCTGTTTCCTCTGATCTTTCACATCTGACAGTCACTTAATACACACACATCTAAGCGTGTCACTTCTCATTATTTCCACAATCTAACATCATTATACTTTATTTTGGTTTAAGAGCTAAGGAGAATGAGTGCAATCACTTTTTAGCCTCATTAGATTCTGTCCTTCGGATAACCATTCCAGGGGTGAGTTATGTTTTGCCTAGGGCCCAGAAGGCAGAACCAAATGGAAATACATTGCTGCAGCAAAATTAAGTGACCCATCCCCTACTATTGCTTAAACATGTCTAGTCTCCCTTGCTGCTGTTTCAAATGTCTGGCAGGCTCCTCTTCCCACAGCTTTCAATATTAACTTCTATTTTTCATCAATGAAATAGCTTCTGTGGACAGCCAGGGAGATCCTATTAGCGGGGGCTACTTTGCACTTGTTCACCAGTAGAACAAGGACAGTCTAAGGATGGACCTCACTTGATCAGCTCCTACTTTAATAGCATAAAGCATCAGTACATGGATGCCAAAGGACCTTGGTAGACCATTTCTTTCAACAACTTCTTATAGCTATAAAATGGACAGACTAGGTCCCATGTGTTTCTGACAAGCCCCATTCCAACTGAACATAGATTTTAATGGAAATACTATGAGGAAAAATACCTCTACTTCCTGCTCTAAGAAGGGTTTTGTTTGCCCTGGAAACATTCCTCTGCCTACCAGGCATTTTTGGTGACATCTCAATGCAGGTAGTAGCTGACAAAATATTTGGGTGTAGCTAGAAGCTATTAAGATGGTACTTCAAGTCAGTCCTGTTGTAGCACAAAGGTAGAAAGTTTCTCTGGGAGAGACAGGAGATGGCAAGTCTCTTTCACAGGATTTCTCCAGGCTATTCAAGGCTTTTAATACACAGAAGTGACAGTTCACCGCTCTTTGTGACCTAATTAAACATATTTTATGATTCTGATTAACCATCAGCAGATCCCAGGCAGAAAACAGATCATGTGGCCTTATGCAGTGACATTCACATCACTGAATCACAGCACTGCCTAATACTTCTGGTCCTCCTTCCCCTAGATATCAAACCCAGAGTTAGGTCCACACAGGTAATTAAAACTTTCAGGGTTTTGTGCTTTAATGGGCAGCAAAATTGCTATGTAAAATAAAGCTGTGAAGCATGACTACATTAGCCAACAGCTTCATAAAAACAATCTTTATTGGCACTGCTGATGGGGTGGGAGGACCCAAAGTTTTACAAATATGTTAGAAGAGCCAGGCCTAGGTGTAACTGCCTGTCATGGGCTTGGATCATTTTTAGCATGAACCTAGCATCTCCTTTGCACCACCACAGCTGCAGGCAGTTAGATGGGATGTTGTGCCTTAATCCAGTGCAATAGTATCTACTTAATTATAAAGAGGTATCATCCTAAATCGATCTGTTGGTGTCTCAGATCTAGAAAACAGCATACAAAGACCTGAGACACCCACCTAACCCCAGATTTGGCCATGCATCTTAATATGCCCCAGTTAAGCAGTACCTTGCTTGGGGTTATTTTTGTTAGCTTTTTTGACCCTTTTTCAGCACTTTTCAGATGACTCTGAGGAAACAGAAATAGTACCATGGCTGTGAGAGCTGTATACCACAGCTTGCACACAGGAATGGGAAGGCAAGAAAAGGAGCCATCAGGATGGATGCATCCTTTTAAGCTACCCCCACCTCACAGCACATAAGACACACATCATCAGGGCACCCTGATCTTCCCTTCTCAGAGACCCTACACCAGGCCCTGGGCACACTCTTCCCCCAACTTCCTCCCCGTGCCTCCTTGTGCCTCTACCCTTACATTGCATCTCAGCCAGTAAAGGACTGTGAATGCAGCTTGGAAAGGTTTGTCTTGAGTCACATCTACACTGAGTCTGTGAAAGGTCTGTTCTGCAAGCCAAAAAAGAGGTTTCTGCAAGGATAAGGACTGGAGCACATGCTGAGCCATCCCAAGAAAGAACCCTCCAAGCAGTAAGCCCCAAGGAAAAAAAAAAGAGAAAGAAGGAACAAAAAAGAAAGAAACACACCAACGTTCATCAGTTGTGCTATCTCCTGGCTGCTTTCTGAAGCCAAACTCCAAGGAGGAAGTGCTCTTGGACTTTACACACATACGGTCAGCATAGGGAGAGGCTGGGAAGGATGCCTGCATGTCCCTTCCCTCAAATACTGCCCCTGTATGATCCAACTGCAACCTGCAGCTGTCTCTGTGCTTGGTAACCTGAGGCTCTGCAAGTGAGCAGTAGCTGCTTGCCTTGCCTGCCTGCCTTCCTAAGGCAACACTTGCTCAGCAAACACAAATATGTTTACTGTGGAAACTTAGCACTTGCCTTACTGCCCTCTCTTTGCCAGGTGTTTTTCTTTTTATACCCAGAGGAGATGCAGAGCCATGTTCTAATATAGAAATATAGGTTCGTGTGCATGTGTTTATTAATAAACAGGTGGGCAAATCTATTTGCCTACTGCCTCATTGAGTGATTTATTTAGTTATTTTTAGACCTGCTAGACATACAGACTCAAAGCAGCAACATCAGAGACCAGCTATTGTAATATAACCAAGCTACAGTCACTGAGTTTTCCAGAGAAAAAAGAAAAAGGAAAAAAAAAAGATAAAAAAATACCATTACAAGAGCACCCAGCACCAGGTAAATCCTTTTTTCCTCTCAAGCTGATGTCATTATTGTCTTTTATGATGTTGCTCTGGGGATAAACCAGCAAGAAATTCAGGGGCCAGGTAGATCAGGACCTCCTCTAAAGACTGCAAAATGGAGTCATGCTTAAGCATCCTGTTAGCATTCCTCAGAGCAGGATGTTTTGTACTATATATAGGACACACACACAAGAAATCTTATTTTTATCTTCTAGTATAGAAGAGGAGCACAAGATACTGCTTTTGCAGCCCCAGCTTCAGGAGAGATCAGAAACAGGCTGCACAGTGCCATGAGTAAAGCACGCAATGCAGAAGGGAACAAGAAGTTGTTGCCCATGTAAGATAAGGGGCTACAGCCCCCAGTATCTCTCCCTCCTTCTTCCCCCACAGGAAATTTGAGATATGCTGAGCATGCAGCCCAAACTAACCCTGATCCCACAGAGATTAGACTGCTAAGGGATTCTCCCATCCAAAAAAACACCTTGAAAAACCCCACTAACATTGTTTGCAAGGGAAAGAAAAGAGAATACAAAAGCTCCTTTCCTCAGGAGACTGCATCCCCTTCCTGAGGACACAGTCCTACCTAGACCCATGAGGCCAGACCACAAGGAAAAGACCTAAGCATCACAAGTCAGACAAAAGGAGGCTCACTAGATGGGACACAAAGGAAGAGCTCCTAACAGTTGTGGGTCAGTCAGTCAAGGCCTCCCAATAGGTTTTGCTCTGGATCTGCTGGTTTCTGGTTCCTGCCACCCTCTGAGAACTGCACAGCCCCAAGGTGACTACCATGGGTTTGATGCCCCTCTTAGGACAGAGGCACAGCTGAATAGGCACTTTTGCTACTCCTAGCATCCTCCTGCTACCCTGTTGCAATAAGCAGAGTTGATTGTCAACTTCAGCCAAATAAGCAAGCATAAATGCCAGTAAAAGAAAACATTGCATATATCCCTCATCTGGAAGTTATTTTTGTTTGTATTTATGTTCCCACATGTTGTCAGGGTGATGTCTGGGCTCAAGCCCACACGTGGAAAAATCTGGACTGTGCCCTGTACTAGGAAGTTCTCTAGCTCAGAAGCTGAACTGTGTTTACTCATGCTTACCTCCCCAAAAACAGCCTGTATGCTTGCCTTCATTGTTCAGAGCACAGCATCTTCTATCCAGGGAAGAGAAAAATAAAGAAATGGAAGAGGCTGACTTTTACATTAGGACACTGAAGGAGGAGAAAGACCTCTCTTCTATGCCAGGCAAAGAAAAAGAACAGGTCCAGAAAGGAACATGATCCACCAAGTCAAAACTCTGTGACTCAGCCTAGGTCATCCACCTGAACCAAACCAAGGATCAATCTTACACCTCCCTAAGCAAGGCCAAACACAGCCAGACACCAGACTCATATATCTTGGTTAAGCAGCTCCTCAGCTTCCTCACAGCCAAACACAATTCACCACCACCTGGGCTCAAGCAGCAGCAAACAGTCTTTATCCACCATCCTTAAGCCTCTTCCTCCCTCTGCAAGTAGCCTCTTCCCCCCAAAAGAGCCCCAAAACAACCCCTCACAAATATCCCAGCGATTCAGCCATGTCAATCACAGCCTCCCAAACACAGTACCTGCTGAAGTTCTCTTCCTCAAAGCATCCCATTGCACAGGCAAGCTGATCCTCACTGCAGTCTCTTACCCTGACTGCTTTCTAGAAGAGCCTACACCCCTACCACAAGCACCCTATAAGCACTCTATTGCAACCCCACCCATCCAAGCTCCTCCCCTTATGGGAGACTGGAGATGCCCTCAGCTGAGACCTCTGATTAGCCCCCGACCCAGGCAGGAACACCATTTACCTCCTAGATCAACTCAGCAAGCAAAGTCATTAACCCTGGGTGGGAAGGATGCTTGGGTTCAAACTGAGGGTGAAGCCATGGCTCTGACAAACTCAGCAAGACTTTACCCTTCAGTAACAGTCTTCACCTGGGCAAGAGCCCTTTTTTTTTTGTCTTGTCCTCTGCATCCACAGCCCAAACAGGAGAAAATCCAAATCCATGTGCTGCTTATCAACCTGGCAGCTGCAAGATCACAGATTAAACACGAGGCAGGACATCAGAAGCTGCAAATCACGTTTCCACCTCTGCTAAGGAGATTCACCTATGCCACTGTGCCTGTCTGGAAAATTAGGGGAGCTAATACCTCTGCACTGCCTCAACAACACCACTGACCAGAGAAAGCAAAGCATGGTGCAGAATGCATGAGAATATGGCGTTGGAGTTATAAACATCTTTTCTCTGTTATGAGTTTTTCTGTCTCTCCCCTCGTGAGCGTTACTGTCACATTGCAAAACTAAACAGGAATAGTGTTCTGTTGTTGCTGCCTCCACTTGAAGGCCCTAAAGACTTCAGTTGAGTCTTCACTTCTCTCCCTGTTGCACTTACCCCAGAGTACAAAAATGGCCTTGAGTTGGTCTTCATGGATGGAGGTTGTGTGCTGATGCCAGGCAAGGGGAACAGCAAATGGCTTTTATCATATTGTAGCATTTAGAGGTTGCAGCCATGGGACTCTGGATATTTTCTGAAACCAAACAGGAAATAGTGGACTTTGTCTCATGAAAAATGAAAGAAAACTGTTCCAGTGAGCTGTTCATGCTTTGGTCTTAAAAATCACACTTCTGTGGTTGCTGAAAAATGAAGGAAAAGAACTTCGAGGGGAACTGCTGAGGTTTGAACAAAACCACACAATTCTTAAAACTGACTAAAAAAAAAAAAAAGCCTAAAAAATTTTACAAAAATTGGAAATAAAAAAAAATTGACAGAAAAATTTTGACTGGTGGAAGACCTTGAAAAAGAAGGGGAGAGGAGTTGCCAGCAGCAGAGACATATGTGTTACAGAGAGCCCTCCACTGCTTTCACACCCCATTGTCCCAGTGCTCCTCCACTAATGTAGATAGAGATGTGGCCTCATGAGGGTCCTCAAGGGCAAACTTAGAGAAGATCCCACTCCTCATTCCCTCTCTGTAGCTGTGTGACCACAAGTCTCTGAACTGCACCTCACTTAAATAAAACTCCACCTGGCTGCTAAAAGCTTTACTTCTCTCTAATTCATCAATAGAGTCTTTCTGGCAAAATCCCAACATCCTCAGCTCTCAAGGGGATCCTCAGTGGAAAGAAAACAGGGAAGGAGCATCACTTCAAAACACCCAACACCAGCAGGTCCAGGCATGACACAGCCATGCTGAGGGACCAATCCAGCAGCTCTGGGAACAGAACCAGCACAGCTGGCATAGCTGGCGACTGCCTGCCACCGCACGAGCAGTTCATCTGTCTCTCTTTCTCCCTTGCTCTTGTGCATCTTCTGGACAACACTTTCCCTTTTTTTCTAATGAAAATTTATTTTTCTGGGCAGACTCAAATGTGCTTTATTTGTCCTGCACTTCTTGTTTGACTGCCAGCTGACTCAGGCTATCCCTTGCTTTGCAAATACACTGCATCCATGACACAGACTCTGTTTGTGAGGTTTTTCTGTGGGTTATATACCAAGCTAGCCACTATGAATAAAACAGGAAGAAACCTCCCTCTCAACAGCACATTGCCCTAGCTAGTGACTAGTTATTTGTTGATCCAATAAACTGCCTTGAAGGTAATAATTAGAATTTATCACCACAAAGAGTAAGGTTTATTAAATCCAGAGCAAACTATCTAATTGCAGAAGTTGAACAAAAGATCAGAATAAACATCAGAATTTATATTGAACGAGATCTTCTGTACTAACTTTCAAAACAGGCACTCTTATGCAATCTAAAATGTTTGTGTTAACAGATAACAGCTAGATAGAGAGCTCACATGCAGCGCATCAGCAGCTGGGCATTTTCTCTGAAACAAGTGTGTATGACAAGAATGCTGGTGAGCAGAAAGTATGAAAGTTAAGGAAGGAAATATTGTAGGTAGGTGTACAGGAAGGTGCTGCACAATGCAAGTTGGATTTTAATGCAAGGAAACCCCTGGGGATGCTAATCAGCTCCTTTTGATCACACCAGAAGGCCAACGTCTTAAGCAGCATGGAAGTGATTTGTGGGGTGATAAAGTCAGGAAAACAAACCAAAACAATCAAGCTGAACTTCTCACTGCTTACAGGGGGAGCCAACATGGTCCCCACAGAAGATTAAGAACATGAACTCGTCTGTAGAGGTCCCTGAAGAACCATTGCAATGACTCAAAAAGCCACAAGCAGATAGCATTGTTGCTGTCCTGTTCCCCAGGTCCTGCAGCAGCCACAGCACCTGCGCCAGCCTCACTCGTGCTTTGACAGCAAAAAGAACACACTTGTCATTCCTTCTGCTTCACCTTGTGTGGGTCTTAAGCCTACTCAGAGGGCTAAAATCCATCTGCCTTTCTCCCCCAGTGTGCTTCAATAAGGAGCATCTACAATTTATTGGTACATTTACATTTGTTGTACAGCTCTGCCACAAGCTCCTCAAGAACTATTGGTTAAATCACTTAAATCCTTTTTCTGACTTCACACAGTGAAGGTGACAAGTACACCTCAGGGGGCTTGAAAGACTCGATTCCCTGCTGCCAAACATGTTCACATCCTTAGCTGGAAGATGCTAGAGAAGTGCCAAATATTATTATTAATTTAGCAAAGCTAATTTGTTTTACTGTGATTAGCATGAAAATGCAGGAACAAGGTGAGGAAGGTGGCTTCAGCTCTCCCTGGATTCATGGACCTACACACACCAGGGATCTGTCACAGGTTATCAGGCAACTCACATGAAGTCATCAGGACCAATTCTAATTTGCTAATCATTCCTTTAGGCATGACACAGACTGATTCACATTAAGCTTTCGTGGGTGTCACTGATCTCATGCACAAGCCTGGATTATCTAAAGGCAGTGCCAGCGATACTTGAGTGTGGGGCAAGTGCTCAGGCAGCTGGGCAGTGCTTGAGAAGGGCTGTTGCAAGTTCAGTGCCAAAGAAAATGCATGCTCTCTTGAAGGGAAATGTGTTACTAATGTGTGTTTATTTATCAGTTGTTGGAATAGCCTGTGAGGAGACTAAAGGTCCTGAAAGGCAGGTAAATGAACACCCTCCAGTTGTGCCATTAATTCCTAGGGACTGAGAGAGAGAGTTTACTAGCAAACTTGTCAGCTGTGACTAACTTGGTTTTTGTGAGAGAGGACAGATCACCCATCACCCTGCACTCTTCCAGACAAAGCTGACCTTCCCCAATAGCATCCCGCACTTCCAGAAGGGGCAAACCTGTATCTGAGGCCATTTCCACATCAGCCAAGGCAGACATCACCTTTACAGCAAGGGCCTCCCCACATCAACCTTGCCCTGGGGTGTCCACATTCACCTCTCAGCTCCATGATGCCACAGTGGCCCAGTCAGACCTGAGAACCAGTGCAGCAGAGCTGTGGTCCAGCACAGGCGCCAGTCTGAGATACTGCTTGCTATGGCATCACTGCCCTCAGCGCAGCCCAGGTGATTTTCCAGCTGCTCTGGCTGCAGGACAGCCACTCTGACATACTGAAATTTGCCCTCCCCAATGTATTATCTACCACTGAGGATACCCAGTCTGAATGAATCTAGCTACAGCCAACTCTCTCAGGTCCAGGACATGTTGTCCATGGAAAAACAACGCGTACCAGAGAAACAAAAAGTGAGAGACTACCTGGCTGCTGTTTATAGACTTCTCAGAAAAAGTCAGCTGTCAACAGCCAAACTCAAACGTTCATGTCACTCCTTCACTTATGGAAGGCGAGTTTAGTAAATGCCTGGACGCTTTTCAGCCCAAGAGCCCAATCCCTAATACTCGCCCCCGTAATGTTGGAATAACTAGCTGGGCTTAAGGTGGTGCCCGCTGGACTCAATAGGAGAGGCAGATGCCAGAGGCTTTTTTAGATACAGAACAGTAATGCTTTGTACCTTTCTTTTTGGACTCCACCCTTAGTCACATGGAAAACAATTCCTGGATAGCCGTTTCCAGTAAGGATCTCAAAGTGCCCTGTATTGAGGTTCCCAGTATCTGGGTCATATGGATAAATAATATTTCTGCTTTGTGAAGTGTTAAGACTCACTCAAGGCCGCTCCAAAAATCAGCTACAGGAGGAGAAAAGTGGTGTCTTTGTACATTGAAAAGAATGTGAAGGACCAACAGTGAGGAATCCCAGCCCCTTCTCTTTATGTCTGCCAACTGTCCAAGGCACAAACTATGACCATCATTCACCAATCATAGAATAGAATCACAGAATCTCTAAGGTTGGAAAAGACCTCTGAGATCAAGTCCAACCACCTATCCAACACCACAATATCAACTGCCATATAGCTGCTGTTGGCCCAGAGCGCTGTAGACCAGCTGCTCTGATTCTGGCTGCTAGCTCAGACCACCTGCCCCTGCCCAGCAAGAAAAGCCCTTTCTGCATAAGAGCCTGTCATTTTTTTTGTGCTGGGGAGAACAGAACAGCGCCATAACAAGCCATAACTTGCTTCAGATTCTGTTTTCTTTCCTCTACTCCCTTCCAGAAAAGTACAGACCACATTCTCCTAAATTTTCTCTTCCTTTCAGGATGGTTATGAGTCTGACATAAGCAGGGGAAGAGCTTCCAGACGTGCACCAGTGCGAGCAAGAGGAGAGCTGGCACTCCCAACAGTTACTTGTCATACATGTATTTCAGTCCCATTTTACCTAACGCCTCAGCTAGCTGCACTCAACAGAGATGCAAACGCTGCCTGCTGCTCGTGATGGCCAGAGCCTTGAGAGATGTTGCTCTAAACCACAGGATGCTTGAACAGTGTCCTGAGCTGGGGCTCAGCAGGATGCTGGCCAAGGCATACACACTTCATGGGATGGGATAGGTGAGCTGATGAAAGCTGTCTACAGCAGGCTTCTCCAAGGGCTAAGAAGTTCATCCAGCCTTTGCTCTGTAGAGCAAGAACTTCCACGGGTTTTGAGTCAGCCTAATCACAAAAAAGGAAAAGTGATATTCAGGTACAGAGCATGAGAAGACATGAAGGACGTGCTCCAGCTCCAGGCAGAAGAGCTGTGCTGAGCTGCAGAGCAGATTGAAGCTCAGACCTGTAAAATGCTGGGCACTGAGGAGCTACAAACCTCACAATGTAGGATCGTTTGACCAGAAAAGTCATAAAGTCCCATCCCCCCACCTGTATGCAAACACACACTAGATGTCAAGACTAGAAGATTAATCATAACACCTATTTTTCACACACCACACACCTTCAAACACCCCACCACCCCCCAAAAAACACCCAAACAAACCAAGAACAAAACTAAAACCTGTGGGATATGAGGTTGAAAGCCACAAAACCACAGATGCCTCAGAAAAAATAAGCAAGGGAAGCCAAAGGCCCACCAGGATCTGCAGCCCCTGTCTTAGCTGGGATTTTTTTTCCCCTGGGTAAGCCATGGTGGTCATCATCTTTGGCTTGTGCTGAAGTCAGTGGGAGCTTAGCACAGCTTATTCTCTAAAAGCAATGTCTCTGAAGAACAAGGAAGGAAAGCACGGCAACCGCTGAACCGAGTGAGTAACGGGTTTCATGGGTGCTGTCAAAAGGGGAGAAGAAAAGACCCAGCTGGCTCCAAACAGCTTTCAATGTGTGTTGGCAGGTCCAGATGGGGAGGGCATGTCTGAGCCAAGAACATGGTACAGCACATCCAAGCTTACATAACCCAAGAGGCCCGGGGTAATCATTAACGCTGGTTTATTGCCACTGGCTTTGTGCTGGAGTCACCTGGCTGCTTGGAATAAATGTATAGTGGCCGTTTAGACAAGGATAAGGCTCCCAGCAGGATTTAAGTGGGAACAATTCCCTGGGGAGGGTGGGAAGCAGGGGACTGCAAACATGACAGGAGCTAAACCCAAGCATTCCTCCAGGGAGCTGCATTTGTCACCTGCCATCACACCACTCTGCTCAATAGGCTGGTTTGCTTTCCAAAGGGATGCAGCTCCCTGAGCTTCCCCCTGACTTCCAGGGGAAAAAGCCTCCACGTAAGGTAGATCAGAGGAGCAGAACCCTTTTTAGGGTGTTTTACCTTGGTGATCCCAACTGTGGCACACCAGCAAGTGAGCTCTCATTCCTCTCTCCTTGGCATCCCTTTGAAAAGTAGATGTTATCAGTGCAGCCTGACTTTATCTCCTGCCCAGTCTTTACCTTTCTTTGTTTATCTGATACCTCACTTACGTGTGCCATTACACTTTGCCTTTTATAACCCGTGGTGTGGTATTGATGTGTGCTCTGTGCCACTGTCTGGGGCAAAGGAGATTTGGGACTTAGTGGTTCTGCACCCATTTCCCCTCTGCATTGCTCTGTGGTGTTAGCCACATCACTCCACTGCTCTGCATTTAGACACGGGTCACAGAGGTCAGGTCACCTTACAGAAATACCACTTTACTCTTATTCCTATGTTTAGTCCTTCCCTCAAGTACAACCTTCCCTTCTGACAGCTCTTCACTTTTCATAACATTGTTCCTTCACCCCTAGCTCTGATGAAGAGACTATGAGCAGCCAGAAATTGTCAGTTAAACCTTTTGGAAACTTAATGAGAATTTGAAAGCATTAGGAACCAGGTCACGAGCATTATGTGAAGGCTCTAACACTGCACACGTATCCACTCACACCTCAGAAACTCAGTTATAGGTCATTTAACTCTATGAGATTCATGCACAAGGATGCCATGCTGGGTTTTGCCATGCAGAGTTGCCGAAGCAGGAACATTATCATAGTTGTGGCATCAAAGCACTTAAATACCTATTTATCCTCAGGTGGGTGAAGAGGAGTCAGTCTGAAGGCCGCATTTTTCTCATGAAGCAGCATGGCCTAGGCAGGCTGGTAATGCCACACAAAACCAGCATCAAAATCTTCTGGAAATGTCTACTTTTTTGCTGTGTCAAACCTCTGAAAACATAATTCATTTTCATGCAGAGCTAACTCACTTCACAGCAAACGTGGCCCTATTCCTATGAGCAAACTGTTGCAACTTTTACATAAACTTAAATTTCCTTCCAGGTAGGGGCCAAAAAAACCTACACAGCCCACACACAGAAAACAGGGAAGGAAAAAAGAAAATAGAAAAGAAAGAAAAAAAAAAAAAGAGAGTGTTTAATGGAAAACATTCCAGGCTAAAACATAGCTCAGATCTTAGATTTCCACACTGCTGTGCTCCAGCAGCAGCTATTTTGCATCGCTCCAGCTTTAAGCACTGCCACTTACAGAAAAATAACAACTTCTGCCCCAAGTGTCTTGCAGAGTGAATTGCCCAATGTTACAGCAATACCAGAACTCCAGATGAGATGGGAGGAGATTGGGTCACTGGTTAAAATAAAGCAGCTGGTTTAACGCATGATGTCGATAGGGTGAGAACAGAAGGGAATCGGAGATCCTTGCGGTGCAGGCTTGCTAACTCAAGCGTGTGCACAACTAGCACTCTTAAAACAGCTGTCCTTAGGACTCTGGTCTTCAGGCTACATCTCAAGAGGTAAAAACAGCCTGGAGTGAACATCACTTACTCTGCCTCATCCCTCGGTCCTCTTGCCAGACTCTAGAGGTTGTCATCACCTGGTGTTTTTTGGTGGCTGTTCATCAGGGAGACACTTTAACCCCTAAGTGCCCATTAGTCTCAAGAGTGGTTCTTGCTGGGAGATCTGGACGAACTGCACCATTACTCCCATGGAGACTCAGCAGTGATTTTTATCACCAGTAGTGTTGCTGGTTTCTTCTTCCAGTGGAGGCCGAGTAACCAAAAGCACAGTGCAAGAGGCATCCTGGCTTGCAGATTACAAGAGCATCATGGTCATGCCTCTGTTGTTACAAATGGAAAGCAATGGTTGTTGCAGGACAGGGCGTCTTCTCCTCAGGCCTGAGGCATCCTTTGTACCACCAATCCTTCACATCACTGTCAGACCTGGGATTTACAGAAGAGCCAACTGAAGCACCTTGGCACCAAGACCTCCACTGTGTCGAGCCTTTCTTTCACAACCTAATCCTGTGACTACTGGTCTTACTGCCTGATCCTTCCACCCAAGGATCACACAAACATAAATTAAGTCCCACAGTATCACCATGATGCATTATTATCCCCATTTTACAAGAAAGGGAACTGTGGCACATGGCAATTGAGTCCTTTGTTCTGGATCACAGAGTGAGTCACCATCACAGTCTCAAGCAGCCTCTGAAGCCCTTCCTCCCTCACACTAACCACTAGAGCTTGAATTTCCTCAAAACCTGTTTGCTCTAATTTATTAACCACAGTTTTACTGCAGCTGCAGACCTGTTCTACAGCGGTCAGAAACCACAGAAGGCATTCGGGTCCCAGTGTGGCTGCCAGGCAAGACGTGAGGGCTCCAGCGAAGGGAGAGCTTGAAACATCTCGTGCCTCCCAAGAACCTTCTGAGATGAGAAAAACTTCTGAAGGCAACTTCAGGTCTGTTCCATCATCTCCCTGTTACCCAGCACCTGAAAAGTTACATCCAGGTGAATCAAAATTTCAGACTCTTAATGTCCTGATTACAGAGCCGGCTACAAAGGAAATTAATGAATACTAATTTCAAGAAGGGATTTAAAATTTCCATTTTCATTTTATTGTCAAAGTAAATATATTTTTATGAAGAACAAAAGAAAATATACAGAATTGTAACTTATGTACACTGGCTTTATAGGTATTTTTGTTTCCAATTTACACAAATTTTGATATGTTATTAAAAGATATTTTATATAGATATGCATCTATGTACAGTTTTATTTACATACATTCATAGGATGTGATATAAACCAGTCAATAGATGATAGTTCATTTATATTAATTTCTAGAGGACAAAAGGAATGCTTTCGCTTTAGCTAGACCTGCTGTTCTCACACAGCACGGGCTCCGGCTCTGCCTAGCGCTAAAATCGCAGTTTCCTACTTCCCATTTTGCCAACAAAAAGACAAACAGATGCCGTCTGCAAATGGAAAGGAAATGCAACATCCACTATAAAATTGCTCCTAATCACTGAATTCTATTTGCTTCTAAAGCTTCTTACAATCACCAGAGTTCAAAAGGAAAAACAAAACAAGAAGAAACACAAACAAAATCACTTGCCTGCTACCATCCGATTATTTGTTTAAATTCCCTTCTTAGCCAGCTACCACACAAATTTGTTTCTTTTGGCTACTGTTCTCACCCATTCGCCCACCCCAGCTGCATGGAGCTCTGACATGGCTGTTGGTAGGAGAGGATTAGCACTGAAGATCACCCTTGGACAGAAAAATCTCACAGTGCTGTCCCACCAGGCCATGCTGCCTCCCGCCTTCCCCTGGGTCCAGGTACGTCCCACAAGACCCTGCCGGCCAGCGGACAAATGGAGACGTAGCTCCAAACAGTGAGGCTTTGACTGGCAGTGGATGCTTGGCATGCCCGGTGCTCACCAGGACCACCAGGCACCCCCGAGGCTGGTGTTCTGGTCTCTCCCCCAAGGTCACATGAAAGGACAGGAGCAGAGATGGGAAGAGAGCTCAGCCATTCTCACAAAGGGCTTCTGCTGCTTTACGCGCTAGACAATGGTTTTTCTGCTAAAGACAGCGGATGCTGCGAAGCAGTCGAAGGAAAGCAGCATTTCCTTCACTGCATGGGCATCCTTTCACCCCATGGCAGCACAGGACAGGAGAAGCATGCACACATTACGCGCTCAGCCACACCAAGAGGCTCCACTCCAAGCCATTTCACCCAGCCTGAGCTTACGGGTTTGCTTAGGATATGCCTTTGCTTAAATATATATATATGTATGTATGAATATATATATACATAAATATTTATAGATAGCCCTGGCCAAGGAAGAGGTAAATGCGAGCCGGAGAAGTCAGAGAGGCGCAGAGGCACATTCCAGAGCTCTCCTTGCTTTGCCTCCCCCTGTCCCCAACTCCCACTGTTCCTCCTCCCATGGCCAGCTCCTACAAATCCTTGGCTCAGGCGACCCAAAAACAAAGGAGTTGTTTTCATTTCAAAAGGAATTTGCTGTTTCCAAACTGGACAAATAGAGCAGCTTAATAAAAACTCACAATGAATGGCCTGTACATGAGCAAAGCCCTTAGGAATGCCAGGGCTATAATTAACTAGCAGCAAGCAACTCTTACATTTTCCTGTGCAGCAGAAAACAGCTAAAAATAAAACACTGTAATTTCCAAAAGAAGCAGCAATAAAGGAGGGAAAGATAGAAGGAAAGGAAAATAGCATCCTAAAAAAAAAAAAAAAAAAGACAAAAAGGAAGAAGCACCCCCTCCCTTGACCCAAAAAGAGCTTCATTTTCAAATCATCTTTAAAGGACATGGGACACTCAGACATGGTGTTATCAAGTAACAGCATTGACTGTTCTGTGGAGACAAATAAATTATCACTAGAAATGTAGTGAGCAAAGTGCTGTCATCAGCTGTCGAAGGATGGCTGGGCGGGAAGGGCACAGCGGGACCAATCAGTTCACGGAGCGGACGGAGCGGTTGCTTCGTGGGAACCGATGCACCTTGACATGTTTGGACAAGTGGTCACTTCGAGCAAACTTCTTCTCGCAGACAGGACACTGATAGGGTTTCACCCCTGAGTGGGAGCGCCTGTGCCGGGATAGCTCATCTGACCTGGAGAACCTGCAAGAGAAGAGAAGAGAAGAGATGCTCTTTCAGGTAAGTAGGTCTTTACATTGCTAGGTCTCTCACAGCAGGGCAAAAAACAAGTCCCCTCATGCCCCTGTCAGACTTCATTTGTGGCAAAGCCCAAGCATGCAAACAGAAAGGGACATCCAACAGGGCCAGTCTAGTTCCAACCAGCAGTCAGCAGCAGTGATGGAAACACACAAGTATCGACCTCATCCCATGTCAACTCTGGATTCAGAACAATGCATGGAGGCAAATTGTACCAGCCATACCCTAAACCAAATAACATGGGTGCAGCTCAACTGAAACAGCGCTGCTCTTGATCCCTCTGCCAGTCCCCTTCAAATCCTGTCCTGCAACCTTTCCTGAAAATCCAAGCACAGGCCACTCCTGGCAGAGATAACAACCAACAGGTTGTCCCACAGCTGAGGTCTGCTCCAAGCTCCCACTGACACAACCACAGTGGACATCCAGTAACTGCACCTTAGTTTGAGACGGGCCCTGGATAACAGCCAGACATAGATACCCAGAAGCTACATGGCTTATCAGATCCAGCTGAAAAACTGGCATTAATAAATGCTCCTGCAGGCTGTCATTAATAGCAGTACTAGAGAGATGCTCCATGTTGTAGGAGTTGTCATCCAGGTGGGCCCCAATGGCCATTAGCATAGTTACCTCATGGGTAAATTGAAATCAAGGTAGAGCCTTTAATTACCAAAATTATATCCCCAAATCATTTCAATTTTCAATATTTCCCACCTTACATCTCCACAGACATATCCCCCAAACAGCCACCGTGAATCCCACAGATTTTACTGAACCCAAATCAGCTCAGCCTCTGACCTTAACAGTGGGGCTGGCTCTCCTTCCAGCTTGGACCTGACCAGGACCCACAGAGTTAATTAATAATTGCACACTAAAACAGCCTTGCCCAGATGGGTACAAAAATCTGCTGCCTGACAAAGGGCAATTAAGTGTTTTGTTGCCAGAACAGTAACAAAGAGTGGCACAGAAAGAGAGCTTGCAAGAAATGGTATCAGCTGTTTATTTACAATAAATAAATGAAGTCATGGGCACTAGCTGAATAAATGAGGGAAAGGACATGTAGAAAAACGTGCTCTTCTGGAGCAAAATATCACTCCACCAATAGAGTAAATATGCTACATTTATGACAGGGAGAAAACAGGATGGCTGGGCTCCTATGAATAGGTCCTACATGCAAGAAAAGTAAGTTTCCACATAAAGGTTTTAATTAGGTCTGATCTCCTGCCCCCAGTTCAGGAACAGGGCACGGGCACTGGGAAAGCTGGGAATGATTTTCCTCAGTTCCTGAAGTGATTATGGCCAGAGAGCGTTCTGCAGCCAGCGCAAAGCAGATGCAGATACTCACCATGGGTGAAATCCAGTGAGGACACATCCCTCCCACAGGCATTTCTAAGGGAGGTTCCTTAACCTATTCTCTTGCTTTTCCACTTTGTCCTCCTTGCTTTGCTATCCCCATGGTGAAAGAGTCAGATTCACCATTAAGAACAATAGGCAGATGACCTAATGGAGCCATCAACCTGCTCCTCACCTGGGATGCATCTTCTCAGTAAAATGATGGGTTTCTCTTCACCCCTAGCACATTTGCGTTCTCTAGCATCCCTGCTCCTTCCAGCCATGGCTTCCAAAAGCCAGTCTGGACTGGGAACAGCAGGACCAGAGATTTCTCCTGAGTCCTCAGCAGTGAGCTATTCCTAGTGCCCCATCGCTGATGAGTCCCTGCAGATGAGTGGGACTAAGTAAGCATCCTTCTGGAGAGGGCAGGATGTTGCTGTGCAGCCTGCCTCAGCAGAACGCAGCACTGGACAAGGAATGGACCTGTTTCTAGTGGTGGCAACTACATCCAGGGAAAAGAGGGAGCAGAGAGAGAAAAGCACCTTTGCAAAGAGCCATCCTCTTATATACAGGCTTATCACTCAGAGGAGGAGTAAAACCAGATGTGGCCAGGTTGCCTTGTTGTATGTCCTTGGACATTAAGGTCACCATCTGCAGCAGAAGCGTAGTAGCACATAGCTAATCCTGCACAAGATCTCTACAAGTTGATTTTGATGGGGATTGCATGGATGGTGGGAGAGAAAGAGGCATGTATCAGGAATGAGCAGCTCTGCTCATACCCTGGGAGCTCGGATGAGTTCATCCGATAAAAATACACTCTGCCTCATAACGATGTCCTTAGCTGAAGAGGCAGGAATGTTGCAATACTGTTCCCCAGCAGTCACAGAAAGATCAACTTACAGAGCCCACAGAAATAAACCTCAATCTGTCGGTGTGTTTACAAAAAAACAACGCAAAGGTTAGGACAAGGAAGCCGGGAGGATCTGATGGCCTGGCTCTGCAGTGAAATGCTGTTCGCAGCACACTCAGTCACAGAGATTACCCCAAGAAAACTGCAAATAATCCCCAGTGGAATGCTAAATTCAAAGAAAAATAAGGTACCCCAAGAAACAGCTGCTGTCCCAAGTCACTGACATTTCCAGAAGGGTTCCACCACAAAAGAAAGTTGGAGGGATCTGCATAATCCCACAGCCATTAGAAGACTCTCCATCATCCATCTATCCGGTGGGACCCCAAAGGACCTGTAACTAAATCTCCCCTGAAGACAAGTCCTAGAGCTCTCTGATGTGTAGGATGTGTCCTGTGTCTCCCAGCAAAATGAGGACACCACTATATGGCTCACAGGCCAAGCTCAGTAGCTTCAGCCCAGTACTCATTGTCCCTACCATGGCCACCAGCCATTGAGACTGACTCAAGCTGTACCTCTCCTCCACAGTGGATAATTCCTCCTGCCTCTCCCCAAATCACTGCTACAGCAAACCAGCACTGCTCCTGAGACCTGCAACCCCCTTTGCACAGCACCAGCTGAAAAGGCCAATGCAAGACGCCTGCCCTGCCCTGTCCCACATGTGGTCCTTCCCACGCTTGCCTGGTTCCATACACAGTCCCAGCCGCATGCATCACAAACCTTTAAACCCTGCCTACCACACCAGGCAGAGCTTGTACTGCATGCTGTCACCTGCAAAGCCACTGCAGGGAAGTACCTCCAGCCAGAAGATGTGGCAGGGCATTTAAAGGTGATTTCCTAACCACCCCCCCAGGCCTTACACCAACCCCAGCAGCTCCCTACACTGCTGCACCAAGCCAGAGCTTCTCCTGCTCCATGCTGTCACACCATGCTGGGCACCAGCCCGCTCCAGCACAGCTCTTTGGTCGGGGCTGACCCAGGAGCAGTGCTAACCAGAGGCTGCCGTATGCCAAAGGTATAAGTGGGCACGACACGGATCAGCGCGCCGACCAGTACAGCGGGGTATCTAAAGCAACGGGTCACCGACTGCTTATGAACGCGCCTCCGCAGCCTGCCGAAAACAGCTCTCGTCCGGTGCCAAGGAAGGGCACAAGCAAGCAGGGCTCAGCCTCCTCCACAGAGGTCAGTCCTTGGGACTTTCTAGCTGTCCTAGGGGCTGGAAAAAGGGTTCCCCTACCTCGGTGCGTTTAAAGTGTGCAGTTTCCCCACAGCAGGACTGACTTGAGCAGGGAAAGCTTTAACCACCCCTCACCCGCCCGCCAAGCTCAGCCACCTCGCGCTAGGCAACACTTTGTTTTGTTTTTGAAATTACGATCTTCAGTGAGCTCAGATCTTAAGTGTCTTCAGTGAAAAAATAAATACACGAGCACAAGAACGCAGGGAAAGGAGGGTAAAGTGGAGCCCAGCAGAGTTTTAGTGCTTAAATTCATCTGAGATGATAAAAAACTGGGAGCAAACAGAGAGTCCAGAAGCATTTGACTGAAGTCATGTGAGATCACAGCTCTTGCCGAACTCCTGGAAAAGGTAAACATGCTTTATTGACGAAAGGGGACTGAGCAATTCAGTGCTCAATTGAGCCTGGCCTTTGATGTGGGAGCAGCGGGGTCGGGGATGTGCAGGACCCTCAGGCCTGAGCTAAGGATTCCTGTGAGCGAGGGAAGCTGCCTCCAGGTCCTGCTGGTTAAAAAAACCTCCCTCCTCAGACAGATACCCAACACCCCCAAACATCGAAGGGCTCAGTGCACCAGCCTGGGCTGTGAAATGCAAAGACAAACAGCTGTAGAGAGTTTGAAAAGCCATTCCAGCAGCTGTTTGTGGAGAGGACACATGTTCCACAGAGCTACAGTGATTAGTTTCTCATCCCTGCTGGGCTTCTCATTCTTAATAAGTCCTGTCTGGCTGAAAGTCCAGGGTGCTCCAGGCTGCAGGACCTGTGCTTCTCTTGGGCCACCTCACACCCGCACCCTGCTCTCGATCCACACTGTTCACTGTAACGCTGGGAGAAGGCCAGCACTGCTGCGGAAATTCGGTCCCCATCCCTTCCCACTTCACATTTCTCCTCAACGTTCCCCTGGGTTTTGCAGCTGGGGAAGCACCAGCTCCATAATAAGACAGAGCTGGAGAAGGTCACCCACAGGCAACGCTTCAGGCTCCCGGTCCTGAGCCACAAAAGTCACTGGGAATGCTGGTATAAATCTCGGCATGGATCAGACAAACCCTCACGTGCCACCTACGCTTGTCACAAAACAGAGTTCTGCTGACATCCCAGCACAGGGAGAGCCAACGTGACACTCACAGCCACGCTCACAGGCAGGAGGCACATCTGCTGCCTGCGCACACAGACACTGGCAACCAAGTATAAAGGAGTGAGTGCATCCACTGCAGGTCAGGAGCAAGCCCAGCTGTGGCTTATGGGACCAGTCAGCTAAATAATTTCAGTGCCTCCTGAGCAGCAAAGCCTCTGAGCTCAGCCACCAGCACAAAAGGAAAGAAAATCACCACCAGTCTGTAGAGCCATCATAAACTGGAATGGGAAAGCAAACCACCAAAGAAATTAACGGCACTGATTTGCTCAATCCCACCAAGAGGCAAACTTCAAACTGCAAACTGGTCTAGTTTGGGAGCAGAGATTCAGCCCCATTCTGACCTTTTCCCCCAAACCAACCCAGCCATCTCTAACTGCTGCATGTCTCACATACTTGCATTTTTACGCAGCCCTCTCCTGTTACATTTTACCTCATCTGTTCCCCATGATCACAACCCATCTCCTCATTAGACATTGCTTGCTGAAGCTCTGCAGGATATTCTTTGAAAGAAACCTGGTTTAATTTATACAAGGGAGTTAAGATTTTGTTTACTCCCATCATAATTTGCAGCGCTGTATGTTAAGACTTGCAGCAGCCAGGCTAGTAGTATGGCTCATTGGAAAGACAGAGGAAGGCTTCCATCAAAGTTTACATAAACAGAAGGTTGATTCTTCTTAACAAAGTTTAAAGTTTCCAACTAGTATTAAAAATACAACAACAATACAAATCACGAGATACCCTCTGCGACACGTTGTGCTCAATCAAACCTGCAATCTTCCATTCAGGCAATGAGTAACTCCAGCTCAGCCTCCTGCTTACGCTGTAACATCTGACAGCTTTCTGTGACTTTGAGTGGCACCCACACGTTTTTCTGAATCAATGCAGAGAATAAAGCCCAGAGCCTGCCTGAGTTCCGCTGCCAGCGCTTCCAGGAGGAGGGGGCTGGAGTGCATTCTCTATGATAACCTCACAGATTACTGCTGCTCTAAACCACACTCGCTTGTTGCAGCCCTTCAGCGATCACGTTCAGCCATACGCACACACAGAGCCATGCGCAGCAACTCTGCCCTAAACCAGCCCGTTCGCTTCCAGCCCTCAGCTGGTACCAGCCAAGCATCTGCCACAGCTGGTGTGTTGCAACCAGACCGATGGGAACACAAGGTGCGGCCTGCAGTTACAACTTAATCTTACTCTCTTGGAACAAAATACAAATTATGATGGAGTACTTTTATTTGTTAAGACACTTGAACAGCTGGTGCCAGCAGGTGATGTTCTGCTATTTAATTTACCAAAGACCCTGGATTACCTAAGAGGAAGAAAAAGGTCTTAATTCTCAAACCAACCGAACAAGTTTTGGGAACAGAAGCAGTTTATAAACCAGAGCACAAGCCTGCTTGCTTGGCAAGTTAGGTTGAGTAAGCTGAAAAGGGGTAGGGGGATAGGACAGCGCTGCTCCCCGATACTAACCTCCATCCGCAACCTGGCCACGTGCACGCAAAAGGCTTTTCTCCCGTGTGCCTCCTCAGGTGGGCTTTTAAATGGCTGCTTTTCGTGTACATCTTGGTACAACCAGGGAAGGAACATTTGTGCATTTTAATTAGTTCTGCTGCAGGGTTCTTTTGAAATTTCTGACCCATGATGATTCCCGTCTGACCCTGGATCATGCCTCCTGGCCCAATTGGCTTGGCAGCGATGGGGACGGGAGCAATGCGGACAAATTTAGAGGACAAGTTCAAATTGGATGACTGAACTATCTGAGGCACAAGGGCAAATGTCTGTCCTTGGATGTTGACTAGGAGCTGTGCAATTTTAATGTTCTCCTGTGCTGGTCCTTGGGAGCTAGGGCTCGTGTTGGACTCCTGTTTGATCTGTACAGGCTGAATTTGGAGCATAACCGGTATTCCATTCTCCAGGGACATTCCTCCGTTTGAAGCTTGGCCACCTTCTGTTGAGCTGCTCAACTGTTCATTTTTACTCTCTTTTAAACTAGCGCTTGGTAACATATGGTCTTTTTGCTGTAGCGAAGCAACAGAAACTTGGCTGCAAGCTCTCAAGTCCTTGGTCTCACTTTTAGATCTTTCTTTGAGCTCCAACTCCATATTCTCCTCCAGAAATTCCTCAATTTCCTCAAGCGTGGGCTGAAATGGTCCAGAGTCTTCCATATCCACAGCAAATTCAGGCAACCTAAAGTACTCCTCTTTCACTATCGGCTGAAGTCTCCTTTTGTCCCACCATGATGCTGCAGTGTTCCCCAAAGATGCCTGGGACAATAAGTAGTCTAAGATACTGTCCTGACTTTCTGCACTAGATGTGCTTCCATAGCTGGAGCTGAGAACCTGGGAGTCAGGGCTGGAACAAGAACAAAAGCTGGACGAGTCGCTGTCATCTTCTGACAGGGGAGAGGGAAGCATTTGGTAGGACCTCACCCCTGCTGTCATGTCCCCAAAGTATCCGAGAGAAGATCTTGTAGATGAAAAGGATTCATCAGTAGGCAGCAAGTGATCCACCATTCCTGGGCAATCTCTTATGGATATCCCAACAGCATATACCAGGCAGTGAAAGTTCAGGTGAGAGCCTGAGTGTAGGAAAACAAAACAGCAACAGTCAGAAGTCGGTTTAATCATTTATCTCCATGAACTAACACTCGTAAAGCCGTCTAGCTCATAGGAAAGTCCTAAACGTCCAGCTCTGCTGAGTACACATGCTGCTACACGCTTTGATATGTCTGTACCACCCCTTAAGGACTGTCAGGGCTAAAGTGTTTTGCAGGATTGCACCACGTATTTGCAAAAGAATTCTTTCAGAAATCATTTCCCAACTGTGTACGCTCTAGATTTATAGTTCCATTCCAGAGTATTACTGGCCAGAGAAAATAAATTACAGGCTTTCGCCAAACAGTGAAATCTAGGGCCAAAGAAGGGAATGGGGAGTAAAATATAAAGTGTTGAAATTTTTACCAGAAAAAAAAAATAATCAAAAAAACCCAAATTAAAAAGTTTATTGCTGATGGCCATAGAACACAAATCCTTTCCTTATCTTGTAGCTTTCCACCAACCTTATTTTTAACTTCCACAGTTCCACAAATACAGGCTAATCAGCATAACGCAAGGATCAATCTCTCAGGAGCCAAAAATATTTACTGTGCTTCAGCATTTACTAGGCGGATTTTCCCCTCCAGATGTAATGAATCAGTGTGCCAACGTCATCATCACCTGCACTGCCCTTAATAAGGCTGGCACTGCGCTGAGCTAATTACCATGTCCTGGCAAGCCAGCTGCTGGCTGGTTTCACCTCATCACTCCTTACTCCTCTCTCTTCGGGTAAGGAGGTTGTGGTGATCTGAACCTCGTGCCAGTTGCTAAAATGGGAGGGCTCACACAGACCCCTGGCATCTCGATCCACTGTGACCCACAGCGGGCAGCCGCGCTCCCAGTTTCTCCCCTGGGTTGAAGCAGAGAGTGGGCAGCATCCTGCAAGCCCCTCCTCACGTGAGCCATAATCCCACTGCAACCCTAGGGAGGCAACAAGGGCAAAATCCATCCTTCCCAGGGCAGCCCACCGCAATGCTCACCGACAGCAGCAGTTGTCCTGCGCCTTCCAGTTATAGCCAAGCAAACTTCCTAGAAAGGTTTCTGGGGAGGGGAAGGCAGGAGGGATATCTGCATATTTGTTTTCTTTTCCCCCAGAGGAAGGAGAAAAAGAAATTGCTTACGGAGGGAGACTATGCCCCTTGGAGAGCAAGCGCAGAGACCTCCGGGTGGAGCAAACACTGGCCCTCAGTCATTCGCTCAAGGTGACTGATGGAAAACAGAGCTGTATATGTGCATAATAAAACAACTCTTTCTGTGGAAGGTATGTGGGCTGCAGAGATAGAAGTCATTCGATCAGCCTAAGAGGTTTTGTGTGTGTGTGTGTGTGTGTGTGAATTAGAAGGCATGTGACCCAGCACGAAGGAAATGCCAGTCAATCTTGTTACACGCTGTCATTTTCCACAGGCTCTGCTGCTGCGCTTTGGACGCTTTGCCATGAATAGTCAATAGCTCCCAGTTTTGCGCAGGGAAGGGGATGGCTGTTACTGCTGTTGCAGAGCATCCTTGCTGCCTGATCTCCAAAATCTGCCCCGTCTTTGCCTTCTCCGGAGAAAAATCTAAAGGCATCTGTGTGCTCAGTGCCGTGGCGAACGCAGAGCAAGATGTTTTACACAACACCCTTAAAGAGCTCCATCCCATTGGCAGCATCTATTAATATTTCACAGGAAAAAAAGAAACGTATTTCTTAAAGATACAGCTTCCTCCTCTGTGCACACATGGAGGAAGTAAGGGCAGGTTGAAAGAGAGACTTAAAAGATTGCACATTTTCCTGGTATGCATGGCCTGTCAGTCAGCTCGGCCTCTGAACCGATAATGAAATACCCACATGTTCCGAACACGAGGAAGTTCAAACAGAGGTTAGTGGCTCTGTTTTGTGACCTTAGTCTATAATCATTTCTTATAGTAAAAGAGTCAGAAGAGCTCAACTATTTCTAACATATAAGGCTCTTTTCTCCCCAAGCCCCCCCTTTTTTTTTAAATGTCTCTGCATGGACAGAAAGTTCCTCCAGCAGAAGTCCCAGAGCTGAGCTATGCCCAGTTTTGAAACAGAAAACACAGTCTTCTTCTGAGAAGTTTGACTCTGCTTCCAGTAAGAATTCACTCAAGCAGCTCGTTTCTGCCTCACACCAAAAAACTGGTGACTGGCTTGTGAAATGTGGGGCAGAACGGAGGACCTGCCCTCAGATGGTTTCTGAGCTTCCCTCCTATGTCTGCATTGTGCCAGCTTGAACTTCTAAAGAACGGTGCTGCAAGTGAAATCTGGACTGCAACACGGGTTGTTTCTTTCTCTATGAAAAGCTGGTTTGCTCTGTGTGTGCAGGGAAAGAGCATGCACCAAAAAAAAATTGGTAAAGTTGTCTAAAAAGAGAAAAAAAAAGGAAAAACACCCCAAAAAGCATTCAGGTTTTCTTCAAATGCTTGTGAGAACTAGGAAGCCACGCATCCAAATATCCATATATTTCACTGGGAATAGAAATAAACTCAAATTTGAGTAATGGCTGAAAGGAGAGGGAAAAAACCCCAACAAACTCCTAGCCACTGCAGCGATCAAAGCTCCTCAGCAGCAAACAGCCAGCACACGCATTTCCCCATCCCTCCTGACAAGGAGCAATGTCACTCAGTGTAACCAGAGTCATTTTAAGAACATAGGGACTGTCGGAGGCAAGTTGATCCAGGCACATTATGGGCCAGATCCGCTTTCTGTGCGCTCTCAAAACTTGCAGAGCAGCCAAGAGGATTTTTGGGAATGCCTGGAATGCAGGATCGGGCCGAGGCTATATTTTATCCTAAAGGCCAGACCAACAACCAAAGGGCTTTCATCCCTTCTTTGCCTGCAGACACAGCCAAAGCCAGAAGATTCAAAAACAAACCCAAAATGTCAGGGCTGCACGAGCTATGAGAAGTAAGGATGCTGTTTACATAAAGCCCTTTCATCTCTAGGAGCCCTGAAAACACGTTAGAAATGTAAGCACCTACAGAGGCACCTCGGGGCCCAAGGAGCTGAAAAACAGCCACTTCGGGCGTGAAATACAGCAGCTGTTCAACAGCACACGACAGCATGACAGCCTCCAACTTTCTTAAGAGTTCCCTGGGTTGTTATGATGTCCTTTCTGCCAGAAACACATTGTTCTGTTTAAAACCTGCCTGTCTAATTGCCAGGGGGGAAAAAACCCCCCACCAACAAAACAAACCACAGACAGAGGAAAAAAAAACAAAACCAGAGAAGGCATATTCTGGCTCAGGGTGACATTAAAATGTTAAATCCCAGGAATTTGCTGAAACATGGGGACTTATTTCCTAACCTGTCATTTCTGGACGCTCGGTCCAGAGCAACTGATAGCCCAGCACACGGGCTCAGACAGCCTGACTGTCATTCCCTACATACACTGCTCCAGCTCTTTGTAGTTTAGGACTAACCTCCTCAGGGTTTTCCCCTTTTTCCCTAGGAGATTTTAAACCTGTTCAGGATGACTCCTGTGCCACGGTCAGAACCATAAACCAGGCGATGTACCAGTCCCAGCATTTCTAAGGAATTAAAATAGAAATGCATACCTAATAAATAAGATGCTACTAATAATAATAGCAACAACACATGCCAAGAGCCAGGAAACCCATCTGACCGTTTGCTCCCTTCCCTTCTGAAAGGTGGTGGTGCTGCTTCCCAGACACGGCGGGGGCGAGGGGGGGAGAAGGGAGAGGTGTTGTTTAGAGTGTCCCTGGCTTTTTTTGATCCCCCAACCTCGCCGCCTCTAGGAAGCTGCAGAAACGTTCCCAAAGCCTTATTTTCTGGAAACTGCCCCCCAACTTTGCCTTCCCAAGAGGAAGCCCTTGGCCGGTAGCGGGTGCCGGAGCAGCCCCCAGTCAGTGACACCCCGCTGCCTCCCGCTCCCCGGGCTCGGCCGCCCCGGCAGTGACAGCAGACCGGGGGGACACATCACCCCTCCCCGGGACAAGCACAGCCGGGTTTCCGCGGCTGCAAGGCAGCTGCGTGTTTGTCTAATGGGTTTTGTTGTTGTTTTGGGGGTTGCTTTATTATCATTTATTGTTTTTCTGCTCCCTCCATCACTTTTCAGGAGGATGCGGGGACCCGTCGCCGTGGTCCCCTCGCCGCGTTGACCGGGAGTAACCCACCCCTGCACCCCTCCACCCCCCTTCCGCCTGTCACACCATGGCACGGCACAGCACCAGCCTGACAACAGCCCCTCACCCCTGGCCGCAACCTGTGTGTCCGTCCCCCGTCCCCCCCCATCTCCGCTGCACCCCGGGGGGAGGATTTACCCTTCCACCCCCCCCCCCCGTGACCAGCAAGCAGCGGCACAAACACCCTGACACCCCCACCCCCACCCATCGCTACTCGTGCTGCGGCAACGGGGCACAAGGGCACCGCTGGCGGGACACGCACCCGCGCAAACCTCCGCGCCCCTCGCACAGCCTTACCTGAACTCCTTTTGCAAACCGCGGAGGGGAAAGAAAGCGCCAAGAACGACGAGGAGAATGCGAAAACAACAACGAAAACGGGGGGAAAAAAAAAAAAAACCGACCCCACAAAACCAGACCACAAAATCGAGGATAAAAAGCAAAAAAAAAAAATTATAAAAAAAAAAATTAAAATACACAAATGCGAGGTTAAAAAAGGCACCAAGGAGACGCAGAAGACCCCACGGAAACCAGAGCGAGCCCCGGCGGCGAGCTGGGAGCGCGGAGCGGCGGAAGGCGTGCGCAGCTCCCCCGGGAGGCGGGTGCGCGGCTGCGGAGCGCGGCCCCGCTCCCGTAGTACTATATCCCCCTCACATGACGGGCGCCCGGCGGCGGCGGGGGAGGCCGGGGAGAGGCTCGACCGCGTCCGCCGCCCCCATTGGCCCCGCCGCGGCGGGGGCCGGCCCGAGGCCGGCCTCAATGGGAGCCGCGGCGCCGCCCGGCCCGGCCCCCGGGGCGGTGCTCGGCAGGACCGGCACACGGGCGAACCCCCCGGGGACGCGCGGGACCCCGGAGCGTACGAGCCGCTGGAAGCGCGGGCATCCCTGGAGGTGTGCTGGCTCCTGGAGGGGTGCGGGTCCCGGGGGGCAACGGGTCCCCGGAGGTGTGCAAGTCCCACCGACACGCCTTGCCTGCCGCAGGAGCTTGATGGGGTGATTTCACGCACGCTGGTTTGGGTTTTGGGGTTCCCCTGCCCACACTTATTGCGGCCATCACTATTTTTTTATATAAATACCTTCATTACCTAGATATATACACAAACACAGTAGGCATGCAAGGTTCGGCGTGGTTCAGGATCCCTGTGTAACCCCTGCGAGGTGAAGCCCAGCTGAGGGAGCTTCCCGGGGGGCAGCTGCAGCAGCACTCAGCTCTGCTACTCGATCCACCGTTTTACAAATCCGGTGTTTCATTGTTCAGATCCTTGGGAAGGTGCAGCCTGGGACATGAGAACAGAGCGACAACAGGTCTGTGCACCTTTTGGGGGGCTATGTTGGACAGAGCACCATCCCTTGCTGTCCATCTGAGGGGCTGTGGGCCTCAAGACTGCAAATTGCTCTCCTGCAGGAAAAGTGTCATCCTCATTTGATGATTTTATGGGGGGAAACCGAGGCACAGACCCTCAAACCAAACATCTGCAGCAGAACTAAGCCACAAGTTCTTCTCTTTTTAACTCCAGCCCAGGGCCTTAAACTGGCAAAAATGTTCTCTGCCTGCATAGCTTCAGAATTGCAAGTAACACGTTTCACATTTTGGCAAACACAGACCCATCTTTTCCCATGATGACGTTCAGCCTCAACAAGCCACAGCAGACACAGCCCAGCAACAGCGCAGTGGTGACCCCACAGGTGCTGCCTCACCCCGGCGTGGATTGCCAAAGGACCCAGAGGTGCTCAGGGCTCTGCTCTCATGCACAAACCTCACTCTTCCTTTCCACATCATCTCAATGAATAATGCATAAATACACACTCATCAAATTCCCAGATACTGTATTTATAGAAAAACATCGGGGCCAAATCCCGCATTAGTGTAACTCCAGTGATGTAAAAAGCATCACAACGCTGACAAACCTGGCCTTAAATATGTTTACCCGAAATAGATTTCTGGCAAACTTACTTTACTGTTTTCTCTCAATTAAAAATCCCTGTTCCCTGTTCCCTGAGTGGGTGATGTTTAACTCGATGCAATGCGAAGGGCTTGAGATTTAGATACAGCTAAAATCCCAAGCCCTCTATTTAAGCCCTGGACTTAAATAGAATTTGAATTGATGGCTGTGGAGATATGAAATTCCCTTGTGACTTTTATTACCATGAAAACAAACAACAGTTACAATCTTAATTTTATCAATGCTGAGACCTACATAAGCACTGAGGCATGTCAGAGGTTTTGTTCTTCCATGTGCAAAAGAAAATTTCTCTGTATTTTAGTTCCAGTAGTTCCTGACTTCCTCTAAATTGCTGGAGAGGCAGTGAAATCCCACATTTACGTCACAAGGAAATAAAATGGTGTGTGTCCCAGTTCTGCTTCTCAAGTTTCATCCATCCTAGGCCCACAGCCTTTCTGCTTTCCTAAAAGAACTGCTCAAGGCTGGGTGTGTTGCCCGCTACACAGCTCCCAGACTGCGCCGTTACCTGTTACTGAAGGTACACGAGACATGACATTTTCAGTGGGCTCATACAGATCCAAACACATACTGCTGCCAGACAAGATGCCCAGCCACCTTCCCTTGTGCAGGCGCCAGCCTTTGTGCGGCCGCACTCTGCGACGGTGGAGGGATCTGATGCTTTTCCACATCTGAAGGACCCAAGAGAGCATCTTACCCAGACAATATACCACAACAATGATCACTGTGAGTTCAAATGCAATGGAAATTATGAAGCAAGTGTAACCAAGGCTTCTGTATTCCTCCCAGAGATTTCCTGGGGGGAAAAAAATAGTAAAAATGCAGGCAGGCAGCACACAGTGCTTGGGAAGTGAGTACAGAGCATCTGGGGTGAACCCTGACCTGAGCTCACTCATGCAGTATATGTTCTAGATGCACCAAACTTTTCGCATATGCCTGATTACACTTTGCCATGCCCACAGGATCATTGATGCTGGGAAACTCCAGCAAAGCCCTTGTGCATATATGTTCAGTGACTGTGCCTTAGGCGTTTCTGGGTGTCCAGCACTCCTACAGAAATTACTACCCTGACCAAGCTATTGGACATCAGGCCACCCAGGACAAATATCCAAAGTCCTCTTTTTCTGCCCAGACAAAATTTCTAGACAGAGACAAAGGACATGTTAAAAACAAACAAACAGGATATACGATAGCACAAGTTTGGCGATCTCACTTCAGCATAAAGAATCTCCCTTCTGTTCCAACCTGTCACTGAGCAGCAGAGCAATGAGGAAACAGGTAAAAGTTGCTGCCACTCAGAGCCTTGGTCTGGCACCACCCTTGGAGGAAGATGCTCACAGCTTCATCCTCTGCAGCACCTTTCCTGAGCGGAGTTTTTCTTTGAGAAATTTTCTTTCCCAGGATGATCACCTTGCTGTACCCATGAATCTGCTGTGAGAGCCTCAAACCACAGTCCTGGTTTTGGGCTCCATGGGCACACTTTGGGGATTAAACCAAAAGCTGAGAATTACATGCTACAGTGGCAGGTGCCAGCCTCTGGGCAGACCCAGCAACTTCTCCATCCCTCTGTGATGTCTGAATTCACTTCTCCAGCTGTGAACTGATTTACAGATTAATTCTTCAGAGTCCTGTGACCATGGAAGCAAACTGACACACACACACATCAAAGTTTTGCTCAAGGTTTTGGAAACACTGCAAGCCTTTATCATCAGTGAGGAAATGCACAGAATTAGACAAAAAATTATGACTTCTTATCATTTTTGGATGCTGACTTTTCATGAGAACCAGGAATGACTATTGAGCTGGGACAGACTTTTGGGGATGACTTCTGTGCAGTTGCGACCAATGCCTCACATCAGCATCCTTCATTTGGTACTGCAGCAAGACTGAGTGCCCACCCCCTGACACAAAATACGTGCGTCTTTTCCTCTGCTCCATCTTTTTGGTACATTGCTAAGAGACTCCTTTCCCTCTGTTCATCTTTTTGCCACATCCTTTTAAAATCTATTATTACCTCTGTCCCTTAGTCCTGCTTGGGGAGTTTCCATTCTCTTTTGCCACCTTTTTGGGAGAGAACTTTGGTCAAACTGGTTCCCCTTCTCAGAACACCTTTCTAGCATTCCTACAGCCCAGTCAAACACAGGAGCTAATGTAACGTTAAGGTATTTCTCATAGTCTTTTGTCTGATGCCTGTGTGTTAAAGATCCAGTCAGGAAAGGCAAATAAACCTCAGCACTCAAGCCTTTTAAATGTTTCCTGGAGATAATTATAGCACTGCATTATGAAGTTAAAAAGAAACCGTAGGTTGAAGCTGTTCCCAAGTTGTTATGCCACGTAGCACAGACCTGTTAAAGGTGGGAAAGGCAGCAAAAGGCTCATTGGCTCCACACTCAACAGTTGACACCGAAGCATTACTCTGCTCTGCCCGTGCTTCGCCTTGCCATGTGTGCCTACAGAGAGAATTCTTCTCCCTGCCACAGGTTTTCCCATCTTCTGTGTGTTTGCTCAGCTTTGTATTACAAATTGCTTCTCATTTTTTCAGGGGACTGGAAGGGAAAGTGTTTGAACTTCACAGATGGGAAAAAAATAGAGGGATTGTGCTCTACTGGGTAAGTGGCTTTGCTGTCTTCAGAGGTCACCTGGGGTCCTTCTGCTCCAGCCCTTGCTGCCCACCATTTACTGTAGCAGCAAACTTTTGCCAATCCAGCTGCTCAGCAAAACAAGGGTTCGTCAGGCTGAATTAATTACTTGCACATTTCTCTGTGATATACAAACCAAGGGTGCTTTTTTACAATGGAAGAAGCAAAAATAATCAGGCAAGGAAAAAAATGAAAAGGAAGTTCAGATTCTATTAGGTGATTCTTTTGAATTCACCTTCTTCAGATGGGTCCCTTCCCTGTGCCACAAAGCCCATGGCCCTGTCTGGCCAAGGTCCACTGAGCTGCAGCTTTCAGCACCAGAACAGTTACACAGACACAGAGGGAACAAAAATCCTGTCAGACTCTCCAGTAATGTTATGATCACTTTAACTTAGCAGTCCTTGACACTTGCAGATAAGGACTGCAAGTTCTCTCGGTACTACAGAAATATTGACACAAAGAATATGTTTATCCCTGACTGTGGTGCTGCAGGACAAGGTGGAAGCAGCAATAGCAACCTCAGGACTTAATTTCTTTGGCCTCGCAAGGGCATCTGTGCTGCAGGGACAATGTTTATTGATTTTATTTATTTTTTTCTTCCCTTCACTAGTTTGGGAATGATGTTGTCTTTTAAAGTCAGTCTTGTAGGTCTAGGGGGAAATAAGTTGGAAGAAACTAATTTTGGGATTTTTTTATGGTAATACCCCTTGGTCTGTTAAAGACATTGTGGAGCTGTGGAAGGTTTCTGATCTTCTCCCAAACTTTCTGTTCATTAAGATGCTGAGATAGAAAACATCTGCTGACTTTCTAGCTGGTATTTCTTTAAGCCACCTTTAACCAGGTCCATCTCCAGCTTTGGGTTTCCACACACAGCCCCTTCATTTTAATCTGTTGGCAAAAGTACCCACGAACAGAGCTGCACCTGCTGTTACAAATGTCTGAGGGCATCAAACCACTGTCTGCAGGGATATGGGTGGGCTGAATGTGTGACAGTCACGTTGCCCCATCACTGCCTCCCCTGGCTTGGTGGTGAGATGAAGCAGAAGATCTGGGACTTGGCTATTTAAAGCCTGGTCCTGAAGCTGCACAGAAGCCAATGACTTCAGCATGACACACAAGGCTCAAGATGTTCAAGAGCAAAGGGAACAGCCTAGTCCAAGCTAACCCTCCTGAAGATGACTCAGGAACAGGCAGGTCTGTAAATGTGACAAAACCCACTGATTCACTTCGAGGAGATTCAGCATCTACCTCTCTGCTCATCCAAGTTTAAGAAAGCAAAACAGTCTGGAAGACATACAGGAAGATCTGGGACATGATGAATGTTGGCTCTTGTTCAGGAGTGGATCTGCAAAGACTGTATTCCCCTGCCCTCTCCTGGAAGGAATATGCCAGAGCTGGGTGTGCTTCTGCAGGATCCTGTACTGAGCACTCTAGGGAACTGGCTCAAGATGGTGAGAAGAGACAGCGTTTTGAAGACAGTGTTTACAGGAATGAACAATGATGATCATGTTGTGTCCATCCTGCATTGCCAACATGTCTGCTAGAAACTGGCACGCCTCTCAAGAGAATTTGTATGTTTTTAAGGAAGAACTGCCTGCCTGTCTGGTATTTGCATTCAGTTGGGAAACAGGATGACCCAACTCATGGAATCCAGAGCCTCTTGCTCACCTTAAATAGTAAACACAGACCCTGCATGAAAACACTGGTAACCTTCACTCAGGTCACAGCGGAGCATTACCAGGTCAGAAATGCAACACCGTGGCACCAACAGACAGTGCTCCTGCAGGTACTGGTACAGAATGGGCAAGTGGAACCCCATCACTTGGCCAACGATATAGTGGGAGCCCAGTAGGGAGGTTGACTCAATTGTTTGGAAGTTGTAGAGTAGAGACAGCTCCAAAGCACAACATCCTCAAAATTGAGAAGATGAGGTCTGGTCCTGAACCTTCAGCTGCGATGTCACTGTTAACCCTCCAGACACATGGCTCAGTGAAAACAACCTGTTCAAACAGATTCACACCTGAACACACCGGATGTTTTTGGAAAGCTTCCTTCTTCTCCAGCATCACATGAACTACATTTGTCTTTTTCTGAATACCAAACATGCAAAGCAATACTAGTCCTGTCCTACAAAGAAGGCTGATTAGCAAATTGCTGCTGTTGAGATAATAATGGGAGCGATGAACCACAAAAACGAAGTGTAGAATCTCTACAAATAAGTCTACAGTTCAATAGTTACAGGACAGGACTATGAATCAGGAGCACTGGAAGGGCAGGATCAACCACATGTGCACTATATAACCTCAAGAGTGTCTCACATGCTTTGAGTTTTCTTTGCAGTTGTGTTTCATCAAGCCTTTGTAAACCCTGCAAAGAGGTATGCCAAGATCCTCCAGTTTTTGGGCTGGTGAATCACTTCTTGCAACTCTGGTGCTGCTCAGCACAGGGCAAAATGAGGCCATGTGTTGTAAACAGGTTGTGAGCAAATGTTGAGGGGGCATTATCTTTTAAACCATGGCTAATTGCTGTGTCTTCATGATGGGGCAAGTTACTGAAGACCACAACAGACACTGTACAGTATCTCAACCAGTTCCATGACTGGGTTCTTTCCCTGTGTAAGTCCCATTTGCTGGGTTTGCAGTCTGTTCAGCACAGTTCTTTACCCTCACCTTCACCCTCTTATCAGAGAGATAAACTTCAGTAAAAGCCGTTCCAGCTGCCTTAAAAAGAGGGAAGGTTCTGATTTCCTGCTTCAGCACAGGGGTTAAGAACAATGTTTCTGTTCATCACAGAAATCAACGTTAAATGAAAGTTGAATTATATCCCTCCTGTGACTAATGTTCTAACTCGTTTTTTAAAGTTAATTCTTCATACACTTTTTTCCCCTCTTGTTCTGTCTTACATTTGTCCAGACTCCTGTGTTCCTGAGAGACTAATTACCCACTCAGCAGTTACTCTGAAGTCCAATTGTAAGAGTTGGCAAAACTCCGCTCTTCCATGCAAGCTTTCAAAATAATTCCTCAACTTATTTCAGATACCACCACTCTCTGGAGCTTCTTCCCAATTTGCATTGCCCTGGACTGAGATTTATTTTGCTGCTGTTCTGATCTGACTGCTTTGCTCGTAACAGGGCAGATATTCTCAGCAGAATCATTAAAAACAAATAATCAAAGAAACCAAACCTAAAAAACCAACCAAACCCCCCCCCCCAAAAACCAACCCACAAAATAAATGAATTGCTTGCTTAGAAGAATTATGGATTGTGATGTAATTTTCTATTTTCTCATCTAATGAACCCTTAGTAGCAATGTAAGCAATCAAGAAAACACTGATTCCGACCTGGATTATTCTTCCTCAAGCTACAGAGGTGATCATAGCAAGTGTTTTCATTCACCAACCTTGGACTTGTCAAAACATTTGAGGAAGACTTGTTCATACATCTTGTGAGCTAAAGATGCACATTTTCTTATTCTGTAGGAGTTTGGGAGCAAAATATTTACCCTTACTGGTGTCACAAGAAATAACAGAAAAGTAAATTGAGGTTACTGACTTTTTTCCCCAAAACCACTGCTTGAGAGAAAACCATGTCCTTTCCCAAATCTGCTACTATTTAATTGTTTATCTGGCCAGAAGTGACCACCTCATCTCCTCACTTTTGGGATTCTCCACCTGTTCCCAAAGGATAATAATCTTGACATTGTGCAATACTGAACAAGCTGATGTTCATTAACTGCACATCGATTGTCTGGTGAAGAATATATAGGAAAAAGATGATGACAAAACCTTTATTTGCACGAATGGCACAGGGAATGTGACAGTTTCTATGAGAAGAAACTGTAATCACTGAATGGGAGAGAACATTGCATATTATGTAACAATTTCATCCTTCCATAACCTCTACTTAATGACACATTAATTATTTTTTTCCTAGAGGATACATATGTGTAAATCTCTGCACGTCACTCAGTACTTGACCAGGTGGATTTGGGATCTGCCTGCTGCAGAGGCACAATGCAGCAACCACCCTTGGCTCTGAAGCTGATTTTCCCCAATCATCAGGCAGCATTTTTACATCTGGACTTTCATTTTTACCCCCCTTAGGCTTGCATTTAATTGTGATCATCCTCTGAGGTAATGCAGGCAGCAGGGCTTCTCTAGATAGCATTAAAGCTTCCATCAGTCAGTAAGCATCAGTTCTCTGATTACAGCTATGCATTGATCATGCGATCTTGTCAGTGTTAGATAGAGTTCACTATTGTAACTCTCTATGGAATTCTTATTTAAATATCACAGCCCATAAGGCTAACTTCTGCCTTACAAAGAGCAGAGTATTGTCATGCCTGCCCTTCTCCTCACAACCTTGCTGGCACAACCGGTCAAGGAAACTAATATTGCTTTTACACCCAGAAGTAAGATAGCTATCACTAGCAGAGAAGACAGAAAGGATGTTGGTTCAGGGATGTCAAGTTTTTAACATGCAGAATCAATTATAGTCCCAAGTGTAAGTTATTTGCTGATGGGACTAACCAGGAGTTTCACTGATAGGCTCAGCAGAGACTAAAGAAATCAATTGCAAACTCTGGATCTTTATCACAATTGATCCAGTAATTAAATATTTGCTTTCCAGACTTGTCTCAGTCCTATTTCCAGCTCAAAATTACCAGTTTTTTAAAGATACTGTACCTCTACTCATACAGGTTAGAAACCAATCTCTCCCATTTTATTAAACCTAGAATCAAATATTTTTATAGTTTTCTACATCTTATAGTTTCTTCACTTAATGAGTCACCAAAAATGTTCCTGCTAACATTACAGATTGTCTTTTTTCACTTTCCCCGGGGCATTCACCACATGTGGCAGTGCCCAGGGAGCGGGTACAGCCCAACAGTGCTGAGCTGCCTACAGGAGAGGATGCTGATCACAGCTACAGGCACACTGAACATCCTCCTGCTGGATTTACAACTTGGAAAATCCCAGAATTTCTAAAATCAAAACTCAGGAGCTGTTCTTAATCTGTGAACACCCTTTTAAGAAGAACCTAAGAAATGCCTGGGCATTCATATAAAAACTTAAACCATCAGACACCTCTTCTTTCCCCCAACCTACGTGCAGAGCTGTCAAAACAGACCATAGCACAGCCAGCTGAATCAGAAGCATCATTTCACTCATCTCAGGCTGAAATCAGCTCACTGGCACATGTGAAATATCAGCAGCTGCCTTACCAGTGGGTAGGTCCAGTGAAGGGCTGGTGAGAAGCAGGCAGTGCTTGTAATGATGCCAAGAGGTCACAGTGAATAATGAGCTGAGCAGCACAACGCATTTCACAACTCTCCTGCCCGACTGTACCCCCTGGGGAGTGCAACAGGCTGGAGTGCTTCAGGGCATGGGGACACCTGTCCAGGATACCCCAAGGATGTGCCAGCTCTTCCTTCCCTGAAGCACTCAGGAACCGTCCCTACTGCGGGCAGGTGTAGCAGTGTACCTATCACTCTTATTTCACCACGGCTGGTTGGGTACAAGCTGAAGCTGCTGCTTTAACTGTCTCTGCTGCCTTCAGCAGACCTCAGCAACAAGCATTTGGCACAGCCACTTATAGATAACGTACTCGTATTCTCCTAACCAGTGCCACGGAGACCAGCCACAGCCAGTGATTTACTGGCACCCTCTGTTGTGCTGCCTGCTGCAGCTCCGTGATAAACCACATCTGTTTCTGCCAGCCCAAGTCCTGACCATGGGAAACCCCACGAGTCTGCAGGGGTTTTAACTCAGCCTCTGCCCCATGAGCATGTCAGCATCGGAGGATGCTCCTTTTAAAAGCAACTTTCGTTCGCTCTCAGTCAGAGGTTTCTGGAGCAGCGGGAGTTTGCAGGGAAGAACCAGGCATGTAAGAGGATCTCCACCATGCAAAGCAACACGGGCCACCTGTGCTTCCATTTGGTAACCTATTAGTTGTGCTGTGCAGGTCAAAGCAGCAGCAGCCGCACGGCTTCAAGCGCAGCTGCAGCCACTGCAGCGGCACATTGCCAGGCCGGGCTCTGCCAGAGCCGGGAAGAGGTACAATATTGCAACCTTTGACGTCATTCCAGAGGGATCAAGCTCAGACGTCTGTCCTGGTCAGAGATTGCGCACGGCCCCCTCGGAGAACAGACACATTGTGCAATGCTGAGACAGACTTTACTGAGGAAACGGGCATAACCATGGCTTGGGGTAAATCAGCTCAGCACCCCCAGGATCTGGCCTTCAGTGTGTAGAAACAGCAAGAGGCTGGTAATGAAATCTGTTCAAGTCTGCTCAAAAAGCTGTTTAATAATTTGGCTTCAGGAAAAAGCATTTTAAAATCGAGGGGACATCACTGCACAGCATCAAAATGATGGACAAAAGAGATGTTTGCCTTCGCAAGTGCGTCTGTTTGCATGGTGTAGAGGAAAGAGTTTGGACAATCCTTGGATCTTTTTGTTTTCTTTGGGTGCTGCCTCGTACAAATTGGCTTGAGGAAGAGAAATAAAGGCTACAAAAATCCCAGGGCCCCCTTAGTCAGCTATAGTATATGGAGATGTTTAGGTCTTCTCTAGGGTAAGAGAATGAAGGAAGGTTCATGGGGAAGCCAGAAGATGGTGATGTTTTGGGGGGATGATGCGAGGGAGAGAAATCAGGAGGGGTATCATGCAAAAAGGATCTGAGGCAGCCAAAGGTGCTGGACAAAGGCAGGGATGGAGAAGGTCCCAAGGGCATATGGCAGCTCTGCTGGCTGCTTGGGGCTTCAGGTTCTCCATGGGATGGAGAATGCTGAGGGCTAGCATTTCTGTAGAGTCAAGAGAAAATGAGCAATGGAGGGGCCACTGGGCTCAAATATGGACCAAAGAATTGAGATAGATGGAGGATTTACAGAAAGGGAATGAGAGTCTGGAAAAGGTTTCCCTGAAAGAGCTGAGCTGCCCATGGGACTGCAGTCTGCCAGGGCAGAGCCAGACCACGTCCCAGCATCCCGGGTGAGGATCAGCCACAGCATGACTTCTCTGGAAATGAGGATGGGAAGGTGGCCCAGTCACCAGAGCCCAATGGGTGAGACAAGTCCTCATAAAAACAGAAGCCAGCAGGAATGCTTCAGCAACTAGGAATAAGAGGTGCAGAAAGGAATAAAAATGCAGAAACATCACCTTGAGCAGAGGCTCCAGAGCCACACTGGAAGGCAGCCTCTGCATGGGACAGGGCCAGCCTGAAGACTTGGCACTTTTCAAGTCTCTTCAGGGCCCACTGGGACTCAGACAGGAGATGAAAAATTTTGTCAGCTCAATTATTGCAGCCATGTTCTCCTCCCTCATCCCCACTTTTGAGAGGAAAACACGCCAGGAGCCGCCTTTGGCTGCCTTCGAGTCCATGTGCTTGCTGAGGAGCCACACGGGCTGCTTCAGTGGGCTGCCTTGAGCAGCCACATGTTAATGGAGCTGCAGGATTTACCCTCCAAAAAGAGATAGAGCCGTGACCCAGAATGGGCATAGCACAACCTCCCAGGTCTAACACAGTTTATGGGGACTAGAAGGCAAATCAGGCAAAGCACTGGAGGCTTCACTAGGCTCATCCCAAGGCTATGCTGTATGTTCAAGCAAGGAAACTTAGAACAATTTAAAAGACCCTCAGTTAGGAAATAGGCTCTGCTCCTTCAGCTGTAACAAATGTAGGTATGTTTCAGTAGTAAAACTCACCATTTGAGGTAAAAAAGAATTCACAAGATGCTAGAAAAAGTATAAAAAAATAAGAGCCTTTAACTAGTCCATGAGAATGCTTTAGCTGTAGGCCAGGCTCAGAAAGCACTGAAAGGTCTACAAGGAAGTTAAAAATGAACATAAATCCAAACACTCTTATTTTACAAAACCCTTTCCCACAGCCACCGCCAGTCTGAACAGCCTGAATGAGCTCCATTAGAATTTATCTGGGAAGCTTAAAAACTTGGAACTGGAAAAAGGGTCTGGGTGTGATGGACAGGCACCAGACTGCTTTCTCTTCAGGGTACAGCCTAAGGAAATGGGGAGCAGTAAATTTTAACTCACATAACACAGACACATGGTGGGCCACTGGAGGGGGTATGGCACAGCAAGTGGTTTCCATACCTGGACGGTGTCCTGCTGCTGTACCAGAAAGGTTGACAGCAAGACAGAGGCTGCCAATCTGAGCTCAAACCCAGGCTGTTCCAACAAGAGGTAATTTACCTTGGACACGCTGCTGCTGACAGGGGGAAAAGCCACGGGCAGGCAGCGGGCAGGGTCCCTGCTGAGCCAGCCAGCACCCGAGGTCCCAGAGCTGCCAGTGCTGAGACGACTGCTCCTCTGACACTGGGCTGACCAGTGGGCCTGCCAACATTGCACAACCCTGGGGAGATGGGGTGAGAAGGGAAACCATTGCAGCGGGCACCTGAATGTGCCCGAGCCTTTCAGCATCAGAACGGCTCTTGTCCTGTGTCTGACTCAGCCTCCTGGTGTTGCAAAATCCCTGCTCACACCATGTGCAGGTGGTAGGGAGTCTAATTTAGAAGCTGCATTGGAACAAGAACAGAGAAGCCATTCAAAGGTGATGGCTTAACCTGGCACAAGTCTGCGTTCAGCAGAGCAAGACTGCTCCCATTAGAAACTCCCATCGGAGGCTCTGAGCACTGTTGTCTGCTTTCCTCAGGGAAAAGTCAAGTTGGGATACACCTTTCATCTCTGGGGCATTCAGGTAGAGTTAGCAACCACAAAGAACAGCTCAAGAAGCAGTCTTAAAGCCTACCCCCAGTCCAAATGCAGCAATGCTGATGCTCTCTCCAGACACCTCCGCTGCAAACACTGTTCTTGGGGGACTGCAAGGGAACAGCTGCCCCAGGGGAGCACCATATCCAGCCCAGGGGGGATATCCTACAGAGGTGGGGATGGGCTGCAGGAGCTGTAGTAGGAATTTGTCTTCTGTTAGAAAAAAATGGGCAGAGTCTAAACCAGAGCCCAGCTATGAGTGAAAATAAGGCAAGCAGGAGACCATGGTGGATACTTGGAGAACAGTGAAACTGGGGCAGTGCTGGTAAGAGGAAATGCTGGCAGAACATGGGACCTAAATATTAGGAAACAAATTTCCATGAACTTTATCTCCTCACCTCTAGATGTCTAAAAATCAGACATCAGACAGAGTGAGCCATTCACTTGCAGCTGTCAGTAGTCAACAAGACATATCCATAAGGAAGACAGGTGCTGAGACCTTAGAGCAATGGGAACTGAGTCAGAAGGAGCCATTTACCTAAGCCACCGGCCCCAGGAGATGCTTGCCTGCAGCTGAGCTGGGGGGAAAGGAGGACCTTTCCTACAGGCTGAAGAGAGCCATGGGACATGGGTGTCATTTAGCAATGAGAGTGTTCACACCTAGGAAGAGAAAGGAACCAAAAAAAAAAAAAAGCAAAGGTACATTAAGACCAGTATTGGCAGCATTGCTCAAAGGAAGAACAACATTCTTTGGTTGGGGTCCTGACAACCCAAAAGGGGCTGGGAAATGCAAGCACTTCAAGTGTGATGAACTCAGCATCACAGGAAAGGGACTTATGTCCTGTCTTGGGAAAGAGGGTAACCGCTCAGAAACAGCCGCCGCCTCCGCCAACAGTGGCTCTCAGGAGCTAATTCCACCTGCGAGCAGGGATGGGGTAAGTGATCTGCAGGTTGTTTTCAGGTGAGAGGCCTTCGAGTTAATAGCAAATATAGGCCTGCTCTGTTAAGTGAACTTTATTCCATTTGCAAAACAACATGAGATCCACACGCTGCCTCTCAGCTGTCTGCTGGCTGCATCAGTCGGGTCAAACTGTGTCAGAGGGATCTGACTCACTTCTTGCATCAGACCTGCAAGAAAATGAGTCAGGGATAATCTTAAATATCTCAGTCAGCCCCCTAAGCCTCCACAGATCTCCTTCCTAAATTCACCTCTCTGGCAATCTCTTTGGAAGGCAAATTTGAGGCTTAATTCAGTGCAGTAAAGGGTATAAAATGACAACAGTTGTCACTCAAGGAGGCTAGCAAAAGAAAAAGGGGTTAAGGGGTACATACTGAAGAAGCATGGAGGAGTTTGCACTGTGTATTGCTGTCCTTGCTGCTCTTGATCCACTAGAAGCCAGGGCATATTGCTTTTAGATGGGAGTGCTGGTGCTCAGGAAAGCATCAACAGAACAAACCTCAGCAAGGACTGCCAGACCTGTGATGGACTTGGTGAGCCCACCGAGGAAACAGGATCTGGCCCTGATGGGGAGGGAGGAAACTGAGGGCACAGGAAAGAAGGAAGTAACAGGAGCCGGAGGGTGGTGCGTGAGCAGAGGCAGGAAAGAAACAGGGCTTGTAGTTGTGCCAAGGGAGCCTCTGCCAGTGATAGGGGACTGGAGCACAGAGGGCAGGAACAGAAGAAGAGCCTAATTTCTCAAATGATCCCTTTGCTTCATTTCTTAGGGAGGAATCTGAGACAAGGACAAGACCGAGGAACTGCCAATCTGGAACAGACCAGTGGTGCCTGCAGTCAAGTACCCGGCTTCCAGCAGAGGCCAAATTTGGATGCTTTAGAGGAAAATCTTCGATAGCATCCTGGTTCCAGGAAGAGCACAGTATGTCAAGTGTTTGCTCATGTTGGGATAGCTACAGAACCGTAACAGGGCAGGCAGGCTATTTATAAGTGTATCAGATGTCCGCTGAGCTGTTTGCACTTTCTGTAGATCATACATCAAGTCTAATGAGGAGCAACACAGGCTGAGGGGAACAAATGAGCATAAGTTAAAGAAGAGGTGTGCTCTCAGTGCAATGCTTACGGGGAAGAGCAGCAGCTGGCCCTGTGCCCAGCACCTCTTACATGGCTTCTGAAAGCCAAGCAAGATTTCTTTACTGACAGCACCGTGAGCAGAAAGGGTTGAGAATGCTGGTTGTGATGATGGTTCTGCATTTTTAGGCACAGAATTGTTTGTTCCTGAAAAAAAAAAAGGATCCAAACCTATTCATAGATATTATACACTCTTCTACGGACATGCTGCGCCTAACAAAATAAGCCAGCTAAAGGGTTAACTCTCTCTCCAAACCTACTACAAGAGAGTTAGAATACAGATTTAAGCATAGGCAAAAGATGATAGTTGTTCCAATTAATGTTCCAGCTAGCATCTGCTCTTTTTAATTAGTTGAAGTCTGGTTTTGTCTGGAGACAGAACTGCTGAGCAGAAGTGTGCTGGCTTCTTTTCTGCTTAGCCGGCTATTCTGAACTCTCTTGGTCTTTGGAAACTACTACTCCGTTTCACAGAGGCCAGAGCCTATTGTGCATTGGTACTTGGTACGTGCCTACAGGCCATGTATACGTTTCACTGCAACAAGCTTCAAATCTGTGTTTCCCACCGGAGGGAAAACTGATGAAGGAAGATATTTTACAGATGTCCTCTCCCCTCAGCAGACACGTATCTGTGCATTGCTTCACTCAGCAGCAACTCCGCTTTCTTCTGCAAACAGGCATTTTTGTAGAGCAGATGCAGGTGGATGAGAAGGGTTCCCCAGGACCTGTTAACCTTCCTGTTTTGCTCGAAGCCCAGTGATCCTTCACCTCATCCTTTGTAACAAGACCTTTGAGGATCTGCGTGTTTCAATTACACACAGATGAATAATTTACAAGCCGCGGCTGTTGGGATAAACAAGCCAGTCTGCTCTGTCTGAGCATTCCACTGCTTGTCTTAAATTTCCCTCACTTTGCTAAAACCTGCAGGACAAGCAGCACTCAAAAACCTTTAAAGGAGAAGCTGATGAGGGAAGAGCAGGGTGGCATAGTGCAGCAGCAAACAGCACTCGCAGCAAGTATTCCTCTTATCTCTGAGCAGGGCATTGACCTGTTGTACAAACTCCAGGCAAGAAAGCCATTGGCAAAGCAACCCAAAATGTAATATTTACCTAAGAGGAGACATTTCAGTGGAAAACAAGCGACAGGATCTGCTGACAACCTGGTGGGGAGAACAGGGGGCATTCACACAGGTGCCGGCAAAGGAATAGGAACAGGATGTGGAAACTTTCTAGCATTTCCAAGTACTGAAGCTGTCGCTCGTGCATGTTTGTGCTATCTGTGATTTCAGCTAAACAGCTGCAAGATGTGGATTTGGGGCTTGTCGCACTAAAGACCCACTGCACAGCATTGGCAGTCATTTGCTTCTCCATGCCTCAGTACCCCACGCTTAAAATAGAGACACAAATAGGAGGAGCCTGCAAGAAAACAGCCAGGCTGGCGCCAAATGTTCCTGAACCATTGCGCCTGGTACCCAGTAATGCCCCATCCTCTGGCAAGGGGAAGGGGATCCCATGAGCCACGCTGGGGAAATGAGCCACAGATTTGGATCACAGATAATAGTCCCTTTACAAGCTTCCCTGGAGAAGAAGACAGACGGGACTGAAACAGCTCAGGAGCAAAGTGAATAACAGGGTTGTTTTTATCTCTAATCCATTCCACATGAGCAGAAAGAATTTGGAGCCACAAAGCACGTGCTCCCTTTCGTAGCTCTTAGAAATCAACATGACCCATAACTTCACACTATGAATCCTTTACGGTCTGCTCTGTACACCCCTGTTGAAGGAATTTTGTGCGCAGGGCTTTGCAGGATCAACCTGGTTTAACTCCCACAAAGCTGCAGTTTCACTATCTCCCCAAGACATCAAAGCACGGGCTGTCAGCAAAAGGAGCAGTTCCACCTTTCCCCAGCCCTCATGTGCCTCTTCCTCAAGCTGTTGCAGTGACCATAATACACAGGGTTTTTTTCCTCAGGCTGGGTATTTTTCAGCTGGATCAGTTCCCGTGCAGTCACAGCAGCTGTAGTTTTGCCACAAAGCAAGGGCCAGGAAAAAACCTGGAACTGTGCCTTAAGAGCTTAATGCAAAATCATGAAGTTGCAACCTCAGGTTCCTGGGTCATTTGTCCCTGCAAATAGCCTGGATTTATAGCCCTGGTTAGGAAAGTCTCCTTGGCTGCAGTTTTGTGGCTCTCTCTACAATGGGCCAAACACAAACTCCTAGGTCCCAGAAGTACTGAGCTCTGAGGGAAGCCTGGAACTAGTTACAGTTTGCAGTTTGGGATCAAGACTAAACAGTTATTCAGAACTGGCCTTGAAATTACAGCCAAATAATTTATTTATATCATTACCAGAGCAAACCAGTGAGGCTGCCCCACCAAGCCCAATCTCAGCCTCCCAGATCTCACCTCCTCCATCATCCAGAGAGTCTGTGGTATCTCCATCCTTAGAGGTTTTTGAAACAACTAGGCAAGACTTTGAGCAGACAGATATGACTCTAAAGTTATCCCTGATAGGAGGTTGGACTACAGATCTCCAGAGGTCTCTCTCAAATAATATGATCTTATGATTCTGCCATCTTCTGCTGCATTTGCATCAGGGTCTGCTACACCACCACCACTCAATGAGTAATCCTCTCATTGACTGATCCAGAAGTCAGAGCACTGGAGTCAACTGAGTCTTCATGGCATTGGCTGCCTTACCTCAGGAGCTACAGCAAAGCACAGAGCTCATCTGCATGCACTTGTCTAAGAGAGCACTGCTGACAGCCATCACAAGAAAGACTCCCTGACATCACAGCACACACTAGAAGAAGCTTTGCATTGCAAAAGAAACTGTCCCAGGTCTGGCAAGAGTCCCAAGGTGAAGATTTCAGAATATTTTCTCTTATTCTCAGCAGGAAAGAGTCAGCATTCCCAGCAAGAATGAGTGTGAAATACAAATCACTGAGCACTTGCTGCTTTTTGTCCAAGTCATTACACAGCACCCACGCAGACCCACAGTAATAGGACAGATGACAGGGGGTGCCCTCTCATTGACAAGTGGCCCTTCAGAGATTTTAGCAGTTTTCCTCCACTAGATTGAAATTAGATCACTTGAAAGAACACAACAAATCCATTTTGGATGAGCCAGCCCAGGGGCACACTGGGGGATGGAGGTCAGTGGTAGGACACAAAGACCAGAGTGAGTTCTGCTCCACCAGCCTGTTTCCAAATATGAGAGTTGAGCTCACAGGTCTTTCTGGCAGAGATCCCCTCTGGGGACACTTCTCCTTCAACCCAGAGGATGGGTCAGGGTTTCTTGGGGCTTGTCAAGCCTGGAGACCTCATCTATAAGGTAAAAGGGGCATGGAGAAGCAAGAGTGGGAAATGTGGGTCACTGAGCCAAACCCCAGCTCCAGGCAATACAAGGTTGCTGCCATCTCGTGGTTGGATCTGGCTGTGCAAACATTATGGGACACTTCTCCAGCTGGAAAACTTTGCATTGAAATAAAAATCTTTCCTAGAAGTAAGCTTCAGCTGGAGGGAGTAGGGGGTAAACAACAAGGCTGGTGGTTAGACACCATGAGGCCATGGCAGATGGGTATCACAGCTTTCCTGTTTGCAGGAGGTCTCATGCTTATCTTCTGCACTAGCTGCTTGCCCCTGGTTGATATGGCTCCATCCTGAGCCATAGTAACCCCTTTTTCTGTTGGGCCATCACTTCCTTGTGCCCTATAACCTAAGGAGACAGGATCCATCCCTGTTGCTGTTGACAGGCACTGGATTTGCTGAACACATGCAGCAGTCAATGCATGTGGCCATTCAGCCTGGCCACCTTGATAGTCTGGTGCTGGGAAGAGAGAAGATCTACAGGGAAATGGAGACATGCTGGGATCAGATGGGGTGGATATGGTTCTTAGCATCTTTCATGGAGCTGTAGTGCTGGTGCAGGGATTTGTGCTGTGAATACAGTACAAAGGAGACAAACCACACCGTTACTGTCTCTCACGATTTCAGCCTCTCTACAGAGCTCAGCAGCATTCACAAACCTTGCAAGAAGTATGTCAGTAGCCATATATTCCCCATGGGATCTCCATAATAATCTTGAAGCTGCTCTCTTGCAGGCAGGAAAACAGTGGGTCCCAAAGAGACCCACCAGCAGAAAAACTCTTGCCAGGTCACCACAGACCATGCTGAGGCAGGGAGCTGGCTGCAGTGCCTTCAGCAGAACTCTTGTAGCTGGTATCTTGCAGACACTCACTTGAGGATCTGTCCTCCTTCCTTGTGTCCAACCCTGGAAACAGGGTCCTCTTCTCCCTCCTGGAATGTTCCAGGTTCCACAGCTGCACAACTCACTAGAAAACAGAGGAACAAGTTTCAAAGACATTAAAAACTGCCAATCCATTTGGTTTGCTGGTCACTGTCCAGCTTTTTTCTCTGTGAGATACATACTGTGGTTTGTGTTGCAGAAACAGTGAAATGCTTTAATAAGTCCCCTTGAGAAGAGTGCAGGCAGTGGGGAGATGACTGCTCCGTGACCTGTGCAGCATCCTGGGTACACAGGGAGTTTCCTGTAATGATAAAACTACGAAGGATTATTTATTTATCTAGATACTTATTCAGCTTTCATCTGTGGCAGCATTTCTCAATCAGCCATTTCAAAATGTTTTGCCAATGCTAATTAACCCTTGTAGCACCTCTACAGTAGGGATCAGCATCCCCACGTCACCAACAGGCTGACTGGGTGGAGAAGACAAGTAACCCCTTCACATCACAAACTGTGTGACCAAGGAGTGTAGAAGACAAGCAACACATTCAAGAAAGAAAGAAAGGGACCAAAGAAGTAACGACATCCTGCAATCCCAATCTCATGACCTAACAAAACCACCCCCTGCAAGCCCCTGGATCTGCAGGCACCTGTTGGAAACACAAGCAGCAACCTGCCATGGTCACCACACAAACTGCCTGCCTTTCTCAGCTGCGCACTGGAGGAGACACTGTCCAGGCATTCAGTCACAGTCACATAGGTTGGAAGGGGCCTCCAGAGATCATCGGGTCCAACCCCTCTGCCAAAGCAGGGTCCCTAGGACAGGTCACACAGGTCGGCATCCAGACGAGTCTTGAGTCTCTCCAGAGAAGGAGACTCCACACCTCCCTGGGCAGCCTGTCCCAGGGTTCTGTCACCCTCACTAGGAAAAAGTTCTTACACATATTAGTGGGGAACTTCCTGTGCTCCAATTTGCAGCTATTGCCCCTCGTCCTCTCTCCACAGACCACTGAGAAGAGGCTGGCCATTTCCCCCTGTGTCCCACACTTGAGACATTTATAAACATTAATAAGATCCTCTCTCACTCTTCTTTTCTCCAGGCTGAACAGCCCCAGTTCATTCAGCCTTTCCTCGAAGGGGAGATGCTCCAGTCCTTCAATCATCTTCATAGCCCTCTGCTGGACTCTCTCCAGGAGATTCCCCAAGAACATGGTGCCCTGAGTGACATTGCACAACCCAGGAATCCCCAACAACCTGCAGCTCTGCTGTAGAGCATGTACTATTTATTCCAGTCATTAACCAAGTTAATGGTGGCTAAGATAGACCCCAGATGTCCTTCTGGCCTTAAAAACTTCCTTGCCCTCAAGGAAATGCAGAGCACGAGTGGCTTACGGCACACGTGGGACACAAAAATTGAACCAAAGCTACAAAGAGCTTGCACCTTTCCAAGAATTCACAAAATGCATCTCTGCTTTGAAATAATCTCTCTTCCAGATTGGGGAAAGAAGTGTTTAGCAAGGGTAGCACAGAACAGAGCAATGGATACATAAATGTATTGTTCATTGCTATAGAGATTATGCCAGACAAAGCCATGGCTGTTCAAACATCTTAGTTTTCTACAGTTCTCTATTTCTGTGATGCTGCCATTGCAGCACATTCCAAATCCTGTAATGAGCTGGTGTTTCAGATCAAAGCCTGTTTGATACCATGCCTTCAGAAAAAGTGTATCTTAAGTACAAATTATATCTGAATCATTTTTTTGGTAATGGAAATTATTCTATAGTCTCATTTCTTATACATACTCCCCAATACATTTGGGAAATTTCCCAAAACATACTAAAGATAGCACGATGGTTTTCTGCATCACTGCTAAAAATCAAAGCATTCATGTGCAGAATAAAGAGAAATTTCTTTCTGTATAAGCACTTTCCTTCTGTTGCCTGAATCCAGTCTCTTGATAATCAGCAATTATAGAAAAGAACTATAACAATCAAATGGGAGTTTGCACTTATGGAAAATCATCCTATTTATTGCATGAATTGTTCAGATGGAGAAAGCAGTTTGGAAGCCTATCAATAAATGAAAGAAATTGCTATTTCAGAAAGCTGAAATTGTATTAATAGAGTGTCTAAAGAGTCTAGAGAAGAACGTGATCCTTTTGGAACTGATCTGGTCTTCTCAGAAACAGGAAAAATATAAGGATCTTTTCCACCATTAAAAAAAAAACAACTTTTTTTTTTTAAACTAATATTTTATCAAATTATATACTTTAGAAAGTGATATTTAGGTTTCTATGGCACTAATGACTTGGAGAACCTCCAGTGATTGACAGTTCATTCACCTGTATCACACACAGTCTCCAAAGTGTGACCTGTCAGACATTAAACAGAAACACCAGGGCAGAGGCAATGAAATGGCAAGTTACAGTCATTTCCAGGGGCTCCAACTCTCATTTCCCCAACCCATGGCTTTGCTCAGACACCTGATACCCAGGCTATGTGGAGTGAAATAACAATTAAAGAGCCCAGAAAGCCAGGGTTCTTTATTGTATGCACACCATACAAGTTTTCTTCCTCTTCTGCCCCAAGGTCTGGCTTGACATTCAGCAAGCATTGCAGCCAGGCAGGCAGCCGGGCTCTGGGAGAACCCACCCAGCTCAGCCCCACTCTGTCAGGGTAGGGGCACTTGTCCAGGTACCAGGGACTCAAGCCTAACACCAGAAGGGAGGGAGGGATGGATGCACCCCTCCCGTGCCTGCGTGTGGGATGACTCCCAGCAACCGGAGCGCTGGTTTCCATGGCAGTGCAAACAAGAGACAGGCAAAAGCCCGGAGCTGAGCTGAGCTGCACCACAGCGGTGTCTGTATCCACGTCCCCCCCTCTGACCACAGAGCCCCCGAGGAGAGGAGCCTTGAGGAGCTCTCCTTTGGGTGAGAAACCAAACCATCAAGAGGGTAAGGGCGATCACAGCTATTTCTTTTCTGTTTACAGCGTCAGATACAGCGTCTGGCTCAGTCAAGTGGAGGTGCTGGCGTGGCACGAGGAACTCCCATGCACTAACCATCTCCCCCTCCGTGGGCAAGGGGCAGGGAGGGGGAGGGCATATTGAGAAATAGGACACACCTGTCCCTCCAAGAGTTGCTCTCCAACTCAAAACTTGGAGTGGTTTCCCAGCGAGCAGAACCAGACTTCTCCGCACGCGATGGTATCATTTCAATCAGTCGAGTGTATGAGACATATGTTCATCCCATGCCCTGGGAACACAGTGGAGAGATTTAATTGTGTTATTTTTTAGAGCTGTTTGGATGTTTACTTTGGATTTTTTTTTCCCTGTGCAGCAGCTTAATGCTAGGGCAAACACTGAATAAATGCTTTGTCAAATTAAAGCCATGAATGCCTTATCTGTTGGTTCACATACTACTGGCTATTTAGTATGTAGCTACCAACACATTACCATGTCAGAGGCAGTGAAATATATGCCAGATGATTCTAGCAACAAAGCAATTTTTTATTTGCATTATCAAGCTTAATAATTATAATTAGCACAACTAGCACTTCTTGAGCTTTTGGCATTATTTCCAAAGTGATGTGCAAACAATCTATTAAAAAAAAAACCCCAAACAACAAACAATCTCAAACCATAAATACCTTGATAAAATGTATATTTATAAGTTAATCTTAGAGAAAAATTCCTACACTTTGCTAAAATTACATCATAAAGCATTTTTTTCCCCTGAGTTTCACTGACAATTGTTTTCCCTATTGCCAGTATCCTCAGTCTAGTCCTGCTTTCTGGTCCCATTCCCTGCAGCAAGAATTTGAATCAACCACATAAGACAATTTTTATGAGAAGGTGATTAGATTACAGAAGTCAGGGTGCACTCTAAGAAGGACAAACATCCAGGTGATTGTTGTATCTGCTCTGCATATTTCAGAAAATGTATTCAATGGGATGCTGCAGGTATTTGGCTGACTTCCTAGCCCTGCCTTGATGTGTCCAAAACTCACATCATCATCAGAGGGTTATGTTGTTCAAGGATGTGAGGACCCTTAGAGAGAAATACCCCACTGAGTTAGGCAAAGTTCAGAGAGATGTGAAATCTAAGCAAATCTAAGTCAAGGGGGTTTTTGGAAAAGGTACTTAAAAAAGTGAAAAGGAGAGAGAAAAACATTTGGGATGTGTTCAAACAGCCTAAATTCTACCTCAGCCTCTGGGTCTCATCAACAGCAAAGTCTGACACCTCCAAAGAATAACATGCTAATTGGGCAGCTGCAGAAACACAGCCAATAGGAAACACAAAGCACTGAGGACGTACATGGAAATTAGGCCAGATGAGTTTAGCTCAAAATACACAAAAACTGGAGGCTGTTCAGAGCAAAAAATGATGCTCTAAAATAGCCTTAAAACTAGTGCAAGCGGAAGGGGATAATTTCTGCTGTGTCTTATATCAGTGAGGATCAGGAATGGTCCCCAGCAGCAGAACTGCATCGATTGAAGTAATACCTCACTGGACCCAGCTTGCTGCCTTTGCTGATTAAAGGGTAACTCTAACAATGGTGTATCTGTTCCTTGTGAGATCATTACAATTACACCTCTTCCCCTAGGACCATAGCAGAGGCTACAGGAAAGAGGCTGGATTCAGAGAAACTAAAACCTGACCTGTAACAGTTTGCCAGCCTAAAATTCAACGCGACAGAGTTCCCTGCAGCACACCTGTGCTGTCCAACAATCACCCAGCCTTATCACAAGAAACTCACATTGCTGAAGCAACTACTAGGAAGAGCTTTAGGGAGTAAAAATGTTGCTTGTGAACCAGCGATAGGAGGATGAAAAAGTGTGGGTGTGGATCAGGACTGGAGATGGGGGTGGAACAAGAGGCAAGAGACTCGAGTGCTTGTTATCTCCAGATTGCTGTGTCCTTGCTTTCCCATCAGTGTGTGTCCAAGGAAGACTGGTTTTTACACAGCTTTCACATAAGCCAGGGATGGGTATCTCCTTTTGGGGGTCAGAACACAAATATTTTCCAGTGTATTGAAGCTTTTTGTTAATTCCTCCTGACATAAAAGGTTCAGTGGTTAAGATCCAGAAAGCCTCCAGAAGGCCCATCACTGCTGCAAACCTACTGCATCAGTTAATGGCAGGTCACAACTGATTGATTTGTTTATGGTTTCCCTTGGGCCAGGGTGAAAGATGTCATCTCTACATACAGAGTCAACATCCAGAAGGCTTTCTTCCAAACCTGAAATGTCAGGTAAGGTCACGACACTCTACCAGCTATTTGTTTTTCAGTCAAAGGAGAGGTCTGTATTCAGACTCTTCTCTCTATGATCAGATGAGATGGGTAAAATAGCTCCAGACTTACAAAACCCCTGGCTGAAATCTTGAGTTGATCAGAAGATACAGTCAAGTGACATAAGCAATACAGAGGTCTCAGTTATATCACTGGCTTCTTATAAGCCCTGTCCAGCTCCCCACTCTTAATTCAGCAGCATCAGGATAGATGCAGCAGTTCACATTCCTACTAGCTCTTGATAGTCTGACTCGCATCCTCTACATTCTCCTCTGTTTTTTGCAGAAAGTTCAGAAGACGATGAAGAAAACCCCATGAAAAACCCATTCACAGTTTCTCAAGATATTGATATTTTCTCAATAAGGGACAAGGAAAGAAAAAAGGCTAAGGCGGTATGTATGCATGTTTTAGGCCAGTGCATATAGAAGCAGTTCGTTAGGGCAGGCAATGACAAATATAGTACCAAAATTTAGTGTGTGAGAGACACGATAGCTGCCAAATTCAGCTGAGGTTGCCCCAGATCAGCTTCAAGACTCCAATGAGAGGTTAATCTTACCAAAAGCAGATATAAGCACAGGATTACTAGTGCAAAATCTGGATATTGTCACTTTGCTTGCTTAGTTTCAAGGTAGATTTACCACTCATCCCTGTTCCTGGAGAAGGTACCTGTCGGTGCTGTTAAAATTGATTTCTACATAAGGCTTTGGTGCAAGATCTCTTACTTTCCACATCAGAAAGCTTGACTTTCTGCTTGGGAAGCTGTATTCCAGTGTTTGATGTGGCCCTCTTCTGAACTGCTAATAAAATGAAAGCCTAGGAAGAAGGATGACATGTGTTTCATGCCTTGGGTTTCTCTCCATAAGATAAGGAATTTCAGCCCACTGGGTCTCAGGAATACCCCCACCTTTCCACAGCTTTCTTTCAGGTAGTTGTAGAGAACAGTTAGATCTCCCCTCAACCTCCTCTTCTCCAGACTAAATAACCCCAGTTCCCTCAGCTGCTCCTCATAACATTTATTCTCCAGTCCACTCAGCAGCCTCATTGCCCTTCTCTAGACATGCTCTAGCACCTCAGTGTCTTTTCTGTAGTGAGGGGCCCAAAACTGAACCAGTACTCAAGTGGGGCCTCACCAGCACTTGAGTACAGGGAGACAATTACTTCCCTAGTCCTACTCACCCTACTGTTCTTAATACAGACCCAGGGTACTGTTGGCCACACTGCTGACTCATATTCAGCCGGCTATCAACCAACACCCCCAGGTCCTCCTCTGCCAGGCAGCTTTCCAGCCACTCTTCCCCAAGCCTGCAACGCTGCTCAGAGTTACAATGACCCAAATGCAAGACTGAGCCCTTGGCTTTGTTGAACCTCATGCCACTGGCCTTGGCCCACCGATCCAGCCTGTCCAGATCCCTCTGTTGGGCCTTCCTACCCTCAAGCAGATCAACACTCCTGCCTAACTTAGTGCTGACTGTAACTTCAATTTACTGAGGGTACACTCAATCATCATTAATAAAGAGATTAAAGAGAATTGGTTCCAGCACATAGCCCTGGGGAACACCATTGGTGGCTGGCGAACAACTGGTTTAATTCCATTCACTACCACTCTCTGGGCCTGGCCACCCAGCCAGGTTTTTTACCCAGTGAAGAGTATACCCATCCAAGCCCAGAGCAGCCAGAATCATAGAATATGTTAGGATGGAAGGGACCTTTAACAGTCATCTAGTCCAATCCCCCTGCATCAAGCAGAGACATCTTCAGTAGATCAAATTGCTCAGAGCCCCATCAAGCCTAACCTTGAATGTCTCCAGGGATGGGACCTCCACCACCTCTCTGGGCAACCTGTTCCTGTGATTACCACCCTCATATTGAAGAAATCTTTCCTAATATCCAGCCTAAATCTATCTTTTTGTAGTTTAAAACCATTACCCCTCGAATAGAGAGAATAGATCCGCTCAATCTGAACGTGTTTACATGCCTTTGTGAAAGTCAGGCTGTGCTGGTGTTCTCTCTGACTAGGGGACTTTGAAGGATGAATCTCTGAAAATTTCCATTCTCTCCCAGGAATAATCCAGGGAGGAAAAATGAGGACACCGAGTAGGTACAAACTGGCACAGCTGGTAGCTGGATGCAGAATACAAATCAACAAACTAATGAGAACAAATGCTACAAAATGAAGTGTTTCAGTTGCCTCCAGAGAGAGCATCACCAGGATTAGTCAGATAAACCAAGCGAACATGCATCAGCAGGGTATCAGTAGCCTGCACATTTCTAGACTGTGAATAACTACTCACATCTTTAAAAAGCAAAGCACATAATCAAACTGTCCACATAACCACCTTCTCCTCATAGGAACGTGAAAGGATGAAGACCTTGAAAATCCATGAGAAAATGACTTACTCCACTAAAATAAAAGCAAAGCAAAAAGGGATGAGGAAAGCTCTACAAAAGGAGGAAGAAGAGGAGGCCAGAAAACAGCTAACCAATGAAGAGAGACTGAAGACTCTTCAGGAGAGACTTGCATGGAAGATAGGCATTAAAAAAAGTAGGAAATGGTTATTATCTTTGTAGTGGTGCTGCTCAGCTAAGTAACAGCCTGCAGCAAAACTAGAAGAGGGGATGGGAGTAGCAGTCAGCTTTGTCTGACATTTGTCAGCTCCTACAGACACAGCAGCCACATGCTGCCTCTTGCCAACTTCTGTGTGGCTGGGCCATCTCCATCTCATGTGTTTACATATAGAGCCTAAGTCACCCCCACCACAGCAGCCTGGGTTCCACCATCCCCTGGGGCCTTCACAGCAGCTCAGAGCTCTCACAATCAGATAAGAGTTTGTAGGACTTTGTGTCATGTGCTTCTACTAAACTGACCTAAAGTTGGATTTGGCCTAAATTTTCTGCCTCTGACATGAAGAGTAGGTTTGCCATCAGTGTTAGAGGACACTGACTTTTGTAAGGACCAGATTCTCCACTCCGTTTTACCTGTTTTACTACAAAAAAAGCCCATATGAAACCGAACCCAATCAAAGTCCAAACTATCATAAAATAATCAGCATTCCTGGCTTCAGTGCCAACCACATCCATGCTCATGGCACCCTATATATTCACTGTGTTTTGCCTTGGATGTATTTCTCCCTTCAGTCTGATCAACTTTCTATCTCCTTGTCAGATTACCCAGTAGAAAAGGAGACCTTCCGTGACTACATTAATGACAGAAGAGAGATATTTTTACTTGAGGTACTTGCCTTTATGTTATTTTCTATTGATTTATTTATTCTTCCCTGTGCTGCTTTGTTTCTTTATTTCCCCCCAAGATCCATTGCTTAGAGATCACACCAAGGAGGTGCACATCAGACCCCATGATCTGATCTCCCAAGTCCTGTGTTAACGGCACACATAGCCCAGCAACCCCCAAACAAGGAATGAACAGAGGTCATTTGCACCATCCTGCAGCAGCCACACAACTATTTCACCTGTGAGATGGGCAGATACACCTACCTTTTGGCTCTTGGTATCCCATACATAAATTATAGCAGTAGTAGCAATCAGCTCTGTCTATAGCTGGGAGCCATCCTGAACTCAAGAGAACCATGCGGCAATAACCCCATTATTCATCTCTATTGTTATGTGGTAACACAACTGAATCCATCTTTGCCAGCCAGGAGTTAACACAGTGCTTGGACTTCCAGATTCTGTCTTTAGCTTTGCTGCTTACTTGAAACATCTCCTGAACTCTATGTCCCCAGTTTTCTCTAAGACACATACCTTGCTATGAAATCCTGCCAACTATAATACAACGAGGTCACAAAGAACAGAGCTAAACCAGTATAACTTTTCACCAAACCAACATGACTGTGTTGCCTGTTGGTTTCATTTCAGTATGCCATGGCAGTAAAGCGAGATGAGATTCAAAGGCTGGAGAGCATAGCAAAGAATGAGGAAAGAAAACTGGAAAAGGCTGAATACTACTTGAAGAAGGATGCTGCCACATTTGAGGAGTTCATGAAGGAGACTCGTAGAAACTCTGTTCAAGCCCTGAAAATGTAATGGAAGTTGGGGGAATCACCTGCATACTATTTCATCCTGGACACAGGAGGTCTTTGCAGGGTTTTGGCTAGCATTCACCCATGAATGCTTTATGTCTGAGTTTTCCCAGTTATAATCCCAGTGGCACTTTCTCCCTACATGTTCAATGAAGGAGACTAACAGTTGGGGAATCCCCTCACTGCAAAAGGCCTTGATTTGGCTGCAGCAAGGAACCTGCTGTTGACCCCACCACTTCTGCTCTTCTCTCAACCCCATTAGAAGAGGGAGGTGCTTCTGCCCAACCCCTCACAGCAGGAACCGTCCCTTAAGTGGAGTAAATTGAGCACTTTAGCCCATTACAGGTACCACAAGGGCAGAACAGCAATTGATGCTCAGCAGCAGCCTAATTAAGGCCCAAGGTAAGCAGGGACTTCAGGCAGGAGCCAAACATCACCTGGGGTACATCTATAAAAGACACAGCTAGCCTTCCCCCACATCTCTTTCTTTGTTTTACATGCACCTCAACTCACCACCCACTTACTGCTCAATTGTTCCATGACTTTTGTTTATGCATCCTTCTCTAGTGCCGAAAAAGAAAGTTCAGCAAAGACAAAAAAAATAAAGGAGATCCAAGCAATCACTTCCCAAATAGAGAACCTCCAAAGGTAATGATCACACATTATCCCTGCCTGGCCTCTTACAGCCCCCACAGCCCTATACCCTCACAGCTCTTGGGGAAAAAGGGAATTGGGGAAAAAGATTTCTAAACATGCTGAATTTTATGAGTCAAAGTGTTTCAGCTTTTGTTTTCCAGGTGCTGACCATGTTGAAAAAAAAAATCTCAGTTCTTTAATTATAGTCTTTAAAAGTATAAATATTCCAAAACTCAAATGAAATGCCTAGTGTTCCAAACAAAACTAGATAATGCATTTTAATGGTGTCCTGGGGAAAGAAGAAAAAGAAAAAAAAATTCTAATTCCCATTATGAGTTAAAGTGGGAAGATTTCTCATGCATTTTCAAGTAAAAATGTCCACATTAGCAAGCCCAGTGCTATAGCAAGGGTCTGTTTGCAAAGATGTGACCGTACAGCTTCCACAGGAGGAAACAGAGAGAGCACAGAGCAGGTTCCTATTTGTCTTTGCACATCCATGAAGATATGAGCCCTCTTGTCCCCTCTCTGGGTGAAGCTGGGTATGAAGAGGGGCTTTCCTCCCTGGTAACCAACTTTGTCTACTTCTCTTACCCCAGTGATATATCCAGATTCAAGATCACTCTGCAAGAGTACACAATGTACAGGGATTTCCTCTATCAACTCTCTCCAAAAAAGTGGCAGGAGGAACATAGAAAAAAGCATGTGAAGAAAAAGGATTTGAAGAGAGCATCCAAAGCCAGTGAAGGAAGCATCTCACCTCCCAGCGCCACAGAGCAGGGTGAGTGCCTGGGAAGAGCTGTCCACTCCTCACTGGGACAGCCCCCCAGTCTGAGCACACATCTCCTGCCCCCAGGCCAGGGTCTGACAGCCAGGACAGATGCTGTCAGCCCGCAGAGCTCCAGCTATACAGATGTGCCGAGTTCCCGGCGGTCCTCAAAAGGTTTGGAATCCAGCTCATTGCGCGAGACCAGGTCACATCTCAAAAACTTCCTGAGGCCTCTGTCAGTGAGAAAACTGTGAGTATGAGACAACGCAAACAGCAGGTGTGAGTACTGCAGAGAGCACTGAGCTGAGCGGGGAGCGGTATAGGGGAAGCCAGCACGCAGCCTTACCAGAACAACTCCAAATACCAGCAGGAAATCATCAGGGTGCAACTCAGTACCCATGCACCTACTCCAACGGAGCTCCATCCTCAAACCCTCTGCTGAGGGTCCGCCCAAAGAGTTAGGGTCTTGACCCTAGAAGAAATCATAGGCCTCAGGCATTTGTTGTGCAGCAAAACAAACCTTCTCTGGGGCCAAGTTACTGGTTCACTCAGTTGGTCACAGCTGCCATGCAAATCACTGATTGTTGTTCTGCCAATAGTGAAGTTTGCCATCACTGTAGACCCACATTGCAGTGACTGCTTTTGGTATGAGCCTTTGGACAGGACCAGCTGGGGTGCAGGCAGGGCCAGCTTGAGCAGGGGAGGGGCTGTGGAGTGCAAGATAAGTATGCACAGCTCCAGCTTCTTGTGGCAAAGAAAGAAATTGCCTGAGAAGACAAGGTGTGAGTAGCTGGTGAGTCTCCTAAGGCTGAAAGAATGGCTATCAGTAGAGTCAGAATTAGGTCACTGCTTACCAGGCCACTGCCTCTGCCTCCACTCTGAGCATTGTAGGTGCCAGGGCCTCCCTGGCCACCACATGCCCCCTCTTCATGAAGCCACTGCAATTACTGGGCTGCTGCCACATGGCAGGACCGATGTGGACAAAAGTGGGGCTGGCATTAAGGTGATGGCAACGGAGGTTTCTCACCCCTCCGTGGCACAGGGGACAGGTGCAATGAGGGCGATGAGCAGGCTCTGCTCCCAACATCAGCCAGGCACCTCTTGCCTTGCTCTCACCATTCACGTGCTGGCTTGTCCTTGGGGCTGAGCAGGGAAGAAAGAGGCCACGCTGCTGGTTCCTGGCAGCAGGCTGTGCAGAGGACGAAGCACTCTGCAACCTTCGTCCAGGGCAAGTACAAACTGCAGATGCCTGTGATGGCTGCACCACATTGTTCCAGAGCATCGTGCATCCCACATGGAGCTCAAGGCTTCCTCTACACTCACTGTGCTGCCTGAGCCTTTCTGACAAGGCCTCTGCCTTCTCACTGCCCAGAGCCTGCCCCCCCCTCAAGTTTAAAGGCGCTTTTAGATCAACATCCCCAGCTCAGGCTCACACACCGTGCCCTGACCCTGCTGCCCAGCAGAGCCTGGAGCAACAAAAAGGCACCTTTGCTTGTGGACCCATGTAGCTTCTCCCATGCTGCATGTTTGTGTGACCCCCAGCTCCGACTGCCCCCAAACAGCCCGCAACCCCAAGGAGCCACACGTGTGAGCGTGCAGGGGGCTGCGCAGGAGCAAACAGCCACAGTGTCCATAGCTCACTAACAAGCCCTCCTTTGAGCTGCCATTTCTCCAAGGGCCTGACACACAAAATGCTTTTCCAGCAGTTCATCGGATACAGCATCTGTATCAGAAAATACAGAAAGCGACACCGGCTCGGATGAAGATGAGGTCAGAAATCTCATGCTGAAATACTTACACTGTTTGTCAGGTGACATTTACCAGTGTTACTAATTTCTCACACCTTCTAGCCATTCATTAAGGCATTGAGGAGTTACTGTAGCCAGTAATTATAAGTGTATGTTTATACATCCATGAATGCTCCTGGTTTAGCCACGTATTATAAATATCTCAGTTTTAACTTTCCTCCTCCACTTTCCAAAATCCCACCATTACCTCAAAGCTTGCATTCCCCCAAGACAAAGACATCCTATAATGGGAGATTTTGAAATTATTTGTCTGAAATTGACATTTCCCCTCTCTCAGACGTTTACTCTGCTTTTTACTCCTCAAAACGCAATTTGTTCTGGGGGTGACCTAATAAGGCAGCATCAAGCCACATGCACGGCAGAAAGGTGGGAGATATTTGTATATGAGCAGTCCTGGACCCCTCTACGTGGGAGAGCATTTGAACAAGGGCTGGTGCAGACCAACCTCCATGTAGGTGAATGGAAAAGAAACTAGAGGAGGACAAGTGTGTCCAGTTCTGGGCTCCATGGTTTAAAAAGGACAGGGATCTCCTGGAGAGAGTCCAGAGAAGGGCTACGAAGATGATTAGGGGCCTGGAGCATCTACCCTATGAGGATAGGCTGAGTAAGTTGGGACTCTTCAGCCTTGAGAAGACTAAGGGGGGACCTAATTAAAGTCTGTAATTATCTTAAGCAGGGGATGCAAGGGGAATCAGCCAGCCCCTTTTCAGTGGTCTGTGGAGACAGGACAAGGGGCAATGGCTGCAAATTGGAGCACAGGAAGTTCCACACCAACATGGGGAGGAACTTTTTCCCAGTGAAGGTGCCAGAGCCCTGGGACAGGCTGCCCAGGGAGGTGGTGGAGTCTCCTTCTCTGGAGAGATTCAAGACTCATCTGGATGCCTATCTGTGCAGTATGAGCTGGGGAGCTGCTTTGGCAGGGGGGTTGGACCCGATGATCTCTCAAGGTCCCTTCCAACCACTACAGTTCTGTGATTCTATGAAAAACTCATCCTACGTGTTTTCCACTGCAGGAACCTGAGTTGTACTTTACAGATCCCCAACAACTGCTGTCAATTTCCATGGAGATGGAGGAAGAGAACTTGTCCTTCATCCAGAATTCTCAGGAGATTGAGGAAAGTTTAGACAAGGTCCAGCACACTTTCATCACTACACATGAAAGCACGTAAGTGTGATCCTGCCAGTGGTGGGAAGGTGTCCTGGTGCCTCAGCTTTCTAAGAGAAGCAGTCATCTCTTCCCCTTGGTAGCACCTCACCATCAGGCTGCATGCTGCGGACCACATGTAATGCTGCTTATGCAGCACAATGCAGAGGTTCTCTCTCACATCTGAGAGCCCAGCTGCAGCCCATCCTACCCACCATCATGTGAGCTCCTAAGGAAGTGTCTCCCCTGTGGAGGGAGGACTTGAGCTGGGGACTAGTCCAGCTCAAGGCACAGCCCGGGGAGCTGATGCATTTAGGCCTGATGCATCCTGTAATTCTCATAACAAAAGATCAAAGGGAGAAAGAAGGCACATCCTGGAGTGATCCAGACCAGACCTATTCAACTCAATGCAACCCCTTCCTAGAGGAAGCCAGCAGGAAACCCAGGTGTAATTGCAACATAGCATTTCAATGGCAGGTAGGCACACATTTAAAGCACAGCTTATCCCCTTGTGAATGTTTAGCTATGCTAATTCTCCCTTTCCCACACCAGCACAGTAACTTACTCCAGAAAAATCCCAAATTCCTTCTGTTCTCAGAGCTGTGGGTGCAAATTCCCCAGAAACGGCGTGAAGTCTTACCTCCATCTGCCGGCAGCAGGAGGGACGGCCCAAGCTGCAAAGCAGCAGAGAATTCCTGTTTCAGAGATGCCCTTTTCAAAATAACCTCCCTTCTCTTCCGGCTTAGGGAGAAGAAGTTAGCAGAGCTGAAACAGCAAGTAGCCACTCTCAAATCCTCCATCGCCAAGGAAGAAGAGAGAGTGGCCAATCTGAAGCTCAAAGTTCACCTTTTTTCCTCTGGAGAACACAAAGCTGAGGACCAGGTACACCCTGAGGTCAAGGGAAGAGGGGCAAGCCACACCAGTTCCCCTCCATCAGCCATATCCATGTGGGAAAGAAGCAGAGCGCAGGTTGTGCTGGGGAGGGATCACAGGGGTTTCTCAGCAGTGGAGCTCTAGCAAGGACAGGTTTGGGGCACTGCTGAGGCAGCAAGCTGGGGCAAACGTGTCTACTCCATGCAGCTCCTACAAGATGGGAGTAGGGCTCACAGAGGCAGGTTGCAGCTGCCCAGTTGCCTCAGGCCACAGCAAAGCCGGAAAGATGAGACCCACAGAGAAATAGCTCGACACAGCCACCAATCCTAGGCACTGGTGCCAAGCAAACCAGGAAACAAGCAATTCAGTCTTGTCGAGGGAATTAAAGTGTACTAATTACCCTCGATTTTGGAGGGATGATGTGGTTATCCCGGGCAGAACCCAGCTGTGCCTCTAATTGTATCTCATCTCCAGGATAAAGTGCTCACAAGCCTGAATAAGAAGGTGCTGGAAGTCTATTGCCACTGCACTGGAGAAAATGAGACAAACCTGGAGACCCTGCAGATGCTAAAGGTGATAGAAAAACAGCTTCATGGTTTACTGGACAAGCTGGAGAGAATCCCACCAGCAAAGTTGGAACAGGCTGAGAAAGCCAAAAGAAGGGAATGGTGGGTAAGGTAAGACAAGACCCTCTTCTGGGAACAGGCCCCATTTGTAAATGCAAAGCCACTCAAAGAGCAGCATTTGTCAGATCAACCCAAGTCACTGCAACAGCAAAGTGAAAGCCCACATGACCAATACATCCCATTTTACTTCTGTACTGGTTTCACATTCATAGTGCTTGCATCTCCCAATCAACAAAACGCAGCCTACAGCTACACTGGAAAAGGCCTGGGAGTGACATTAGAAAAACACAAAATCTGGACTAATAAGAAGAAACAAGGGGGAAAAAACAAAGCACAAATCTCCTGGGCAGATTCAGTGATGAGAATCCTCATTTTGAGAGGGCAGTTTGGGGTCATGATATTTAAACAGAAAGTTACTCCTCCTCCGTAGTTACTTAATACACTCAGAGTCTGACACACCCTGATACCTTGTCAGACTTCAACAGGGGCTCTTGCCAGCACCTCCAGCTTCCAAATGTTTTTTTTACAAAGCTTTTAGCTTGTATCATTAAATTCAATAGCAACCAATTAACACAATTTAGGTTTTGAGATGAGACACATTCCTTTTGGCTCACACACATGAAATTTCCCCTCAAGCAGCAAAGAGGCAACTGGGCAGCTGATTGTATCTGGTCAGCCCCAGGGGACTGGGATCCAGCAGAGAAAAAAGATCAGTGCAAGGATTTAAAGACAGAACAGTGACATTTCTTCCTACTCATTCTCTTTCTCTGCATCCTTCTTCACCTTTGCAGTAGAAAGGGTGTGATCTTCACAGATGTTCTGTGAAGGGCTTTGCACTCTTAACTTCCAAAAGAGTAAGACACCTATTTGTTCTACTCTGGAGGTAGAAAATTCAGGAAGGAATCTGACATCCCACCCCCCAAATAAAAGGCAAAACCAACCAAACCAAGCCTTGAAAGAACTTCTCAGTTTTTCCTGAAGATCTCCAAGAGCCTAAGCCCATTTGTGCTCCACTGCTGCACTGCCAGAGGGAAGCAGGGCCAAGGCACAGGATCAGCCTCTTCTGCCCATTTAGGCAGTGTGGCTCCATGGATATAACTCCCCCCACTCCCACCTGTAGCTTACAGACTCGCTCACACTGGTGAGAACTGAAGACACAATAGGCATAGTTCACCCACAAAGCTGGTGAGAACCCTGCCCAACTGCAGAGCCATAAATCACCTGCTGAAGCTGGTACAGATCACACCTGGTACAGAACTGTCTGACCTTTCCATTAGCAAAGCTTGATGTGCTCTTTCCTCCCCTCCAGAAAGAACAGAATCAGCTCCACCGAGCATTTCCCTCTTAGCACCTTCACAGCAACAAGCTACAGCATCAGCTGTACCAACACTCCCTCCCCCACCCTGTGCTCTGATAGTTGCATGCTGTTAGGTGAGCTGCACATCAAACAGCACACTCAGTGGAGCTGCACAGCACGTTCACCCATCCTTTACTTTCTCCCTTCAAAAGGCTCAGGAAGGAAAAGCTCAGACTACAGGACCAGCAGCGGGAGGAAAAATTGCAACGAGCCCTGCAAAGATCACAGGCAGCTCCAATAAAGGCAAGTACAGCAAATCCAGAGGAACACCTCACCTCAACAGCCCCCTGCAGAGAAGCTGGGAGCAGTTGAACATCCAAGTGTTTAAGGAGTGTTACTGGACCCCTCCTGGCTGAGAGGGGCTAGCCTCATACTCAGGTGAAGCCCAATTCCAATTTACAGCACTGATGCAACAAGCAACAGCTGGGAAGTCCATCATGCTGCAAGTCATTCCAGCTCAGCATCCACCCATCCTCCTATACTCATGTCTTGACCACGTGGCCCCCTCTATTCCTTGCCAATTTTCTCATTAAGCCCATTGCAACTTGTTAACTTGACAGTTTGGGGTTTTTTTAAAAAGCATAGAAATATTTTTTTAAAAGCATAGAAATGGGCAAAGCAGGAAGCAGACAGCAGCAGGACACTCCTCACAGCAGCAAGCCCCTAGATGAGCTGGGCCATACCACCAAGTTGTACCTTCCTTGGCACAGTTCTGTGTAGCTCCTGCAGCACATTCCACAGGTTAAGAGGACATGAGGGCAGCCCAGCGCTCAGTCACACACCAAACTGGTGACTGGCAGTTCACAACACGCACCCTGAGTCCCTGGCCCCTCTCCCAAGGCAAAGGTACTTCTGCAGACTTCCAACTCCTCACCTTCTTGAGATCACACAAATAAGCCTTTTGTCAGGAAACAGTTGCATAGAAGCCTGCTGTCTCCAGGTGCTTGACACTCATGTTTAACAGAAATGCTTAACAGACACACTGAAACCTGCCTGGAAAACAGAGTGAGCAGCCATGCCCTCACAGCAGGAGAGCTTGGTAGCACAGCTTTACCAGCAGCTGCTCTGACACAGCACTGACACGCGCGTCTCTTCTTCCCCTGCAGATCGGCAGGAGGCTGGTGTTTCCTTCCAACCCACCTGCCAGGAAGGAGAAGAAAACCCAAAGCCAAGAACAACTGGATAAGGAGAAGGAAGAACAACTCTATTATTTCACTTGACAGCACAGCCTTAACCACAGCACAGAGGGCTGATGCTGCTCCAGAAAAACAAATATTCATAGATCTGCTAGTCTTAGTTCAGTTGATGAGCTTCTTGGTCCCATAAAATTCCCTATCCCCAAGAGCCCAAGGAAAGCTGTTGTTTCAGGCAGTCTCCCCTCCCATTGAACTTCTGCCTAAGAAAATAAATTAAAACCCTTTCCTTTTGCTCCTTCTAGCAACACCACTTTTCTCAGTTTTTGACACAAATAGCACCATCCCAGGAAACCTGTCCAGTGAGATTTCTCAGACTCTTGGCTAACAAGCTTTGTTAGGGCATGACTAAGCCAGGCACCTACCAGACATTTATTGTGATCACAGTCCTGTTGCAGGACTACAAAAATCAGATGGGTTTCCTCAGCCTCCACCCCACTACTGTGGAGAAGACACAAGTGAAGGAAAAACACGGGCTCTGCAGAAATCAAGAAGTGAAGGATTAGCTTTATGTCAGATGCATCCATACAAAGAATGATACTCAGTGACAAAATGACCATAAAAAAAAAAGCTTTATTGACCCTTTTGCACCAGCAGCTGTTCAGGTATCCATTGCCAGCAATGGAGTTCAAGCCAAGTGATCCAATCTTCGGCCCTAAGAAGTTAGCACTTTACATTCAGTTACAAAGCTGAGTGAGGTACATTTTCAGAAGTAGAAAGATTCGGTTGCAAGTCCCATAAAAAGATGGAGTGTTCCTTGGCCATTTTAATAGATTAAGAACTGGTATGGTCCGTGAGAACAGAGTAGCACAGACATTGGGAGCTCGAGGTGTCCCAGCTTCCAGGGAGAGCATGGTGTTTGCCACCATAAAGCCCAGTAGTCCCCCACTCCTCAACCTTTCTACCTCTCGGGAGTGGAATCTGTGTAGCAGTCACAGCTCCCAGGTAGATGTCATCTACCAAGTGGTTTAGAAACTCAACCAGAGGGGGCTAAGAGATTCCCTGGACACACGCTGCAAACTCAGTGGAACAGCAAGACCTCAATGCTCTGTTAAGCTAAAGATAAAAAAATAAACTGGTTCAACCAGAGGATAAAATACTGCCTGCAAGTCTGGATCTGAAGCCAAATGTAACTGGTATACTTTTGTTTTCTCCCCCAGTCTTCAACCAAAAGAGCATTTATCTGGACACATACATAGTTCAAAAGGCACAGGAAGTAAAAGTGTTTCTGAATGACCTCATGTGAACTCAACATCAGTATAACTGTAAAATAAATAAATATGTGCAAGATTAGAAAGATCACAACGTCCTCTGCATGACATACCTTGTTTTGTAAAAAAAATACACATACGTGCATACACACACACACCTCATTGAGAATAAAAAACAGTACATACACCCTTTTATCAAACTCCTATACATATTTTTATAGGCATTCAGTACATCACCATAAGAAACATTTATATTACTACCTTAAAATGTAACCAAAGGCTTGGGTTTTGTTTTTTTCCTATACAACCCTATACTTATTTAGGTGTCTGCAATCCAAATAAGTATAGTACGTACAACCTCTCTCCCTGCCCCCAAGAGAAACTGCAGCTTTTCAGTGGGGCAAATCTTCCTAGGTAATGATTCTTTCCCCCCCCTCACAAAATACTCTGACAACTGCATATTCTGTAAACCAGACAGAAGCTCCACATGCATGTGACACTCTGGGTTATCAGTAACAAACAAGTGTTAACAGTGTTCAATTGGAAAAAAAAGAAAACAAACCAAAAAAACCTAAACAACCCCCAAAATAGAAAGATAAGTGGCCAGTTCACAGGTAACTTGGCAGCAGGTTATAGATGAACTAAAATCAAGGTGCTTAAAATTTACGTGACGGTCAACATTCCTCCCAAAAAAGGGAACACGAGGATAAAACGAACCTCTCTCATGCTGCTGGACTCTTAGCTAAATCACTTACAGTGAGTACAGTTCTATTGCAGTTTTTCTTTTTCAAGTTTTGCTGGAAGAATTCAGCAAAGTATTTGGGACACAGGAGCAAGGAAAGGGAGAAACTCAACATGAGCTACAAACTGATTCACAGCTAAGTTAACATTTAGAATCTAGCTTTCTAAAACAAAGATTTTAGAGCATCTCATTTTCATGGCATAGGACATTAATTTTGTTACATGTGACACTTTATTCCAGTTTTCTGCCCAAGTATTTTTTGTGTGTGTGAAGAACACTTGAATATTTAGCTCATAATTCTTTGATGCTGCCGGCTCCATCAGGAGACCAACGGGAGGAAAATTTTAACTACTGTAGGCAGGATTATAAATTTGTACTTGTTAGCTGTAGAATACTTCCTTTCCTGTGAAAATAGTAAATATTACCTCAGTTTGAAGTTTAATACAGTACTTCTCCCTGAAACAACACTGTACAACAGCCTGCCTCGGTCTCTCCAGCCACAAGGCAGGCAGCGTATCTCACACAGGCACATCAAGTGGGATTTACATGTGTTAGAGAATCTTTCAGCCTGGACTGTCCTTAGCAAATTGCAAAGAGTGCAACCATAACCCAGTATATTCCTAGTCTTCATGTTTTCCTTGGAAAAAGACCCACACAATTATCTCACTCTGTCAAGACACGATTGCCCAATTTGTTTTCAAGTAACTGTTCTTGGTGATGGTCACTCCAGATCCTGTAAGTTTATTGTGCTTCCAGTGAACTGAGAGTTATCAGAACCTGCATCATCTTCAGTGGAATTGTGTGGTTCCTGTTAAAGCAAACAGAGAGCATGAAGAGTTCAGTGCTCTTTTAACACGTCAGTAAGATCAGCCTGACATTTATCCAAGGCCAGAAAAATACTTTGAATGGTTTAGAGGAAACACAAAGCTTTCCTACTTTGGGGGCAACTCAAACAGCGCTGCTCCTGATTTTCTTAAGGATACTTCAGAGGAGCATTACTTCAGAGGAGCATTACTGAGGGAGACAAAAATCACTGACAATTTGCTTTTCCTCTTTTAACTCTCTACCATGGCCAATGACCCTAAGTACTTCTGGTAAGGACTTCATAGTAAGGTGCTCCTCTCCAACACCAAAGCTTTTTTTATCCAGGAGAAGCACACGTGGTAAGAGTAACTGCACTGCAGAGTTCATCAAAACCTAAGCCCCAAAGAGCCAAGTAGAAAATGTGACTTATGTGCACACTAGTCATTCATTGCTGCTCTGCTCTCAGCAGCTCCTGCTCACTAGCACACAGCTTACCCAAACAGCAGATAACAAAACATTTGCACAAGAAGCTACAGGAAGCTTTCTGCATTCAAACAACACTGACACGCAGGGGTTAACAAGGGCAAGTAGTGAAACCAAAGCCTGCAGAAGCAAGCAGACCTTAACATAATTGCCATTCCCATACAGACACCACTCTGAAATCTAAGCTCAAGATTTTATGTCTCACTTCACACCTTTCCTGGAACCTGGTACACACTAATTCTAATCCTCTTTCTTCACCCACGTAATATCTGCAGGGTGAGATCAGGAAAACATGGACGGGACACTCCAGTAATAAATGAGTAACATGTGGTTAGTTATTACTCAGTAACTGAGGAAGAAAAACATCCACCTGTAACGTGTCAAAGGTTGGGAACATGCACAAGATAAACATTGCACTGTAGCTCTCTGCTTACTGTTTCTTGTACATGAAATTGAACTCCCAATGGCAAACACAGTATTCTCATTAGACAAAACACTAATTGGTATTTTCATCTGTTAACACTGATCTGCCTTCACTTTTGAGCTTGGCAGTAAAGCTCCATGGCTCTGACATGCTGTACCTGAAGTATGTGAACAGGTAAATCCACTGTAAGCTGAGAATGTGATGAGGAGGACTGAGAGCTCAGTTGAAAGGGCAAATCTCCTTCTCCTGGGGAATCATCCTGTGAATACACAAGAGAAATGCAATTACAAAGAACCTCAAGCACCTCAGCACAGTATCGCAAGTTTCACTCAGTCTTACTGTACTCATAAGGCCTAAATCCACAGAGATACCTGTGGAAGCTATTGCCACTTAAACCAGAACCTAGCTCAGCATACAACCAATTAAGCTACCATAACCAACTCAGAAAATTGCCATGATGTGAAAGGAAAGAAATCTTCCAACAAACCTAAGACTCAGAAACACGCGTCAGGTTCCACCGCGCTGTGTGAAGCTGATACTTAAAACAGAAGTTAGAAGTGTTGACAGAAAACTAGACAGAGGGAGGAAACTGCCCATAGCTTCCTCCATACCATATGCTGTTAGGAATAAAATGGAATGAACTCACCCTGACTCTAGATGGCTACACAGATATACACTTGGCCAAAAACATCCTGCCCACCAAGTTCCGCTGATCAGCCCCCACGGATTGCCAGGTGTATTCAGAAAAGAATCTTAACCCTTCCTTCAACACTTGACAGAAATAAAAGTTGAGACTGAAATTTCATTCTACTGAAATCTTTTCATGTCAGTCTCATTCACCTTGCAAACAGGGAGGTGGAGAATGTAAGAATTTGGGGGCGCAGTATCAACGAAGGAAAAGACTAGAGGAGAAATTCATACTCCCATGAACGCCCTAAGGCAACGTGTGCCAGTCATCCTTTCCTTTTGGAAGAACAACTACCCCACCCTTTGGGGCACAAATGCAGTACCTGTTTTGCCTGCTCTTGTAACTGCCTGTCCAAACTGGGAAAACCCTAAGCTCTTCAAGGATCAACACACCAAAATGAAGTTTGCTGGATGTCTCAGTGGCATCAGAGTGCTCCCTGCACCATTTGTATCCAGCCTAAGAGGCTGAACAGGATGTTCCCTACAGTTACAGTATGATCCAGGCTGGACTGAGTGTATTAAATCAAATAAAAACATCTTACCCATTTCCACAATGCCTCTGTGTGGCCCCCCAGCAGCTGTATGATTGACCCAGCTTTGTTTTCAGGCTTTTCTAAACCTCTGGAAAGCCCATTTCATATAAACTTCACAGGACAGCACTTCTTGCAGGCAAATGCCCTAATGGATGTGGTACATACTGCAGATCTTAAAGTCCTATCTAGGGGCTGTAGTACCCCAGCTCACAGTCAGTCAGATTCTCCATCAGTGTGCCAGTTTGGGTAGCAAAGATGTGAATGAATTTCCTTCTCAGCTCTTACCTGAAGAAGCTGAATTTGCACATACTGGGCTCCAGTGGCAGGGTCCCTTATTGTCAGCCCTCCATTTGGCAGAACTACGTTGCTACCCACTCGACTGCCAGGAGTGGATGATGAGAAGTTGGTAGGGCTCACTTTCCCACCCTTGCTTTTCCTCTGACCAGAGCCAGATGCCCCTAAAAGAAAGCAATTTTCCTATTTAGATGGTCAGAAGCAGTTTGCCAGCGTTTCCTGCTAGCATTTTTCAATTTAGGCAGTTATTTACACTACATAGCAAATGCCAGGAACAATGTGATATCATTAAGCACCATCTGATAACTGCCAAAAGGCCAGACAGCAGTCAGCTGATATCTCCAACTGCTGACTGAGCATCTTCTTACACGCATGCCATTAAAACCACATCACAAACTGCTTCACTTAGGGCTCACCCCTGTGGTAGCACAGAAGTACTACTGCATTTGTAGAGTTACAGAAAGAAATTTGGAAGTAAAAATGCATTTTCTATTTTTGATTTTTCAACTCATTTCCTGAGAAGTCACGTACAACATTGTTTTAAACTATAAAAAAGGCACAGCAAAGCTCATCTATTTCCAGAAAGATTTCAAGGGCTGTTAGGCAGAACAGGCTACAGAAGTACAACTACCAATCTTCAGCAGTTCCAAACAAGAGGAACCAGCTGCTTGGATCACAATCTGAAAACCAAAAGCCTCATCAAAAGAAATCTAAGGACACAATCCTGTCAGCTGTTTTAGGGTTTCTTTTGGTTTTTTTACAACTATGGTAAACAGAAGGCTTAGATAACTTTTTTTGAACATTGAACTTTACAATGTTCATTCAATCTAGTTAAACCAATTAGAAATACAAGGCTCACTTTGAGAGGTGTGTGGTAACACTACGGCAACAAGTGGTGAAAAGTGGATGGTGGGAGTCTTGAGTAGAGACAGAAAGAGGAATTTTCTGAGGTCATTTTGGGACACATGCAGATTAAGTGCAGTCATCTTTCTAAGCTAGGGTCCAAAAGACATGTTGGATGACACAAGCACACTCAGAACTAGCTTCGTAACGCAGTTACTCTCCTGTGTGATGATTCACTGCACCAGAAAGGATTTATTCAGGTATAGACACATTCTGCAGATACAGAAACATGACAGTGCTCAATTCAGAACCAGTCTCTTAACTCACCTTAAAAATGATCACCTTCATTTTCAGAGGTAGAAGACACTAGAACACAGCAAGGAAGAACTAAAACTATATACGATGTTCCCCTGAACTGTTAGTGTGTCTGTGATGTTCCACCCCAGCCCCAAGGGGAGACACAACTCAAGTGCCTGAGCTCATGCAAATCTAGCGAGCCCACCATTGCTCTGACAGAGTAACAGGGTGTAACTGGGACAGCTTTGAGTCATACCACAGCCTAAGAGAAAGATGATACATCTGAAATCCTAAAACCTAAACCTTGCCCTGCACAAGAACTGTCCATACAGCTAAAATTCAAGAGAGAGGTTTGAGTATTTCTAGGTAACAGAAATAAATTCCTTAATGCTGCACACGCTGTTACTAAGGGAAACACTGAAACAAAAAAAATCCAGCTGATGTTTTCACCATCTGTACTCAGTAAAAAAGAACCCACCAGGTAAGACTGAAAGCATAAACAACAGAAAGCAAAGTGACCTTAATTTTTGTTGTTTTAGTAAGAAAATAAAAAGCAGATGAAAAGATGGAGGGATAGTGTCTTGTTAACAATCATGAAACATATGGTGCAGATTTCTCTGTAAACTTACTGTGAATTTGATATTCCACAGAATGTGATTAGCCCTGGTAACAGATGGTACACCACATGCATAATTATTTTAACTAGCAATAAACTGGATGGGATGTTTCAGAATGTACTCAGATACCCACTCCCATTCCACAGCTGAAAACCCTCAGTAATTGAATTTAGTAAATTTAATGGAATAAATGGCTTCTCACCTGTGCTGCTCCCATTCCCTTTTTGTTTTCTTTTCTTAGCTAGCTGAATGGCTCTGTAGTCTGTTCTTGCAGACCCACTGCTCTCCTAGTTTAAAAAAAAAAAAAAAGCCAAGAGATGCAAGGATTTTTGAATGAAAGAAAGAACCAAGACAATGAACACAGGCTGTTTTCAGTTGCAGTTAGTTATCTTTCACACCGAGTTCTAGTTTCCCAGCTCTTCTGGTTAGTTTCAGTAAACTCCCTCTATGTACATAATGTCTGGAGTTAAACAGAAAAGGAAGTTAGCTCCACATTCGAAAGTGTTGGGATTTTAACAGGGTAAACATTTACTTTGTAATGTAAACAAACAGTTCAGTCTGCAGTAAAGGAGAAAGGGAAGATTACTGAAAAGTTACTCTCCCAGCCCAAACCTTTCCCTGGAATGAAACACCCAAGACACACCACATGTTTGTGTATTCCTGTAAATTCCATTTCACCCTCACAACCATCACTTATTTTTAAAACCCTAATTCTGAAAGATTCTCCTTAACTCCTCACCAGAATTCCAGAACTTATCACCACACTGAATCTACTTCTGCCAACACACTATTCAACATGATGTTTTACATCCCCATAAAAAAGCCAAAACGCATGAGCTGCAGAATCTGAGGGAAAGGTCTCCCTATAAGGGAAAGGAGGCCCTGACTTCAGGGACACCCACTCTCAGTCATCTAGGGGTAAAACCAATGTAGTTAATGCATACCAAAAATGAGCTCCCGGTCATTGTGCCAAGATCCATTTCTTTCTGTGCACTGTAGCTCCCTGGAGGGTTGGAGAAGACAAACTGTGTCACCACTTTGCTGCCCTCTTGCTGACCAACAACATCTGAGCCAGGAAGCAAATTCCGTTCAGCTTTAACTGGAGTTAGTAACTCAGGCACATTGGTACCGCTGAGGCTACTCGAAGGAGTCAAAGTGGCTGTGTCGATTGTTAAATTATTGCTGGATGTCAAACCATGCACATCTTGACTGGGATTCCTCACTGACAGAGATGCTAAAGAACCCAGGGCTTCTGCATTGACAGTCTGGACATCATCCAAATTTAAAGTGCTTTGCTGTAGAACCGTTGCGCTGGTTCCCAGCAAGAGAGAACTGTCCAGGCTCTGTGGCATATCGCTGCTGGTCACCAGTATCAAGGGATCAACTGACTGGCTTAAGGAATTGTTACTGACAGGCAGGTTTCCTCCGAGCGTGGAGCCCACTGAAGCCACATCGATGGTGACAATGCCAGAGTTCACTAGCGCCATGTCCGTTGCGATTCCAGAGTTGTTACTAGACACGTTGGAGAACAAAGATACGAGGTCGATGTTGCTGAGATCGCTCTGTCCTGGACTAGTGAGTTCACTACTGGGCGTGAGGGAGCTGGTTGCTTCAAGCTGAGTTAGGAGATCTAGAAGAGAAGGGTTTGGTTACAGAACAGGCCTTTTCATCAGGCAGTGGGGAGGAAAAATAAGATCAAAGGAGGAAGCTTAAGACTCGAGATTCTCAGCTTACTGAAACACTTCCCAACCTTCCTGGGAGCAGATTTAAAGGAAAAGCAGCTTACTGAAGTAAGGCCACTCCTTTACCAAAAAATTTCAGTTACAAAAACACTAGCCAAAAGGTAACACTAAGGCAGTCCAGACTAAGTTAGGTGGTAGGAGGAGTGCAAAGAGGAGTGCTTTTAGTCTTTGTCCTATTTTATAGGTGGCACAGAGAAGGACAAGGTTTACTTTATTAAAAAACATTGTCATTTCCAACAGTTTCACACAGGTCAAGCTCAAGCATCACTTTCTGATAATCAGTTACAAGTTCCACTGAAAGTTTTGGGGGAGAAAACCAGCTCCTGTCTCAGTGAAGAGTCCAACATTCATATCAATGGGGCTTGGATTTCACTACCAGTAGATACACATTTCTGTTTTCCATTGCACCCTCCCACAGTCTGAAACAAACACATTACCTGGGCTGAAGTTATGCTGTTTAACCATGTGTGTCTTCATACTGTGTTTGGAAGTGAACAGTTTATTACAGCTCGATACAGGGCAACGAGTCTTCAATGAATCCACATCCTGAAGATGTTTTTTGGAGTGAATATACAGACTACTTCGTGCTGAAAATTTTGCACAACAGCCTGCAAAAGGATAGAAAAGGCTTTAAAATTTCATCTAATTTCAATATGACGTTCAGGTTTAGTGTCTTAGCAAATCAGAGGAGGTCTGTGGAGAAGGACCTTGGGGTCCTGGTTGATGACAGGTTGGCTATGAGCCAGCAGTGTGCCCTGGTGGCTAAGAGAGCCAATGGGATCCTGGGGTGCATCAGAACGAGTGTGGCCAGCAGGTCGAAGGAGGTGATCCTCCCCCTCTACTCTGCCCTGGTCAGGCCCCACCTGGAGTGTTGTGTCCAGTTCTGGGCTCCCTGGGATAAAAAGGACAGGGATCTCCTGGAGAGAGTCCAGAGAAGGGCTACGAAGATGATGAAGGGCCTGGAACATCTATCCTGTGAGGAAAGGCTAAGAGAGCTGGGGCTGTTCAGCCTGGAGAAGACTGAGGGGGGGGCTAATCAATGTTTATAAATATCTAAAGTATGGGGTGCAGGGGGAATTGGCCAGCCCCTTTTCTTTGATCAGTGGAGACAGGACAAGGGACAATGGCTGCAAATTGGAGCACAGGAAGTTCAGCACCAACATGTGGAGGAACGTTTTCCCAGTGAGGATGCCAGAGCCCTGGGACAGGCTGCCCAGGGAGGTGGGGGAGTCTCCTTCTCTGGAGATATTCAAGACCCATCTGGACACCTGTCTGTGCAGTATGAGCTGGGGAGCTGCTTTGGCAGGGGGGTTGGACCCAATGATCTCTTGAAGTCCCTTCCAACCCCTACAGTTCTGTGATTCTGTGTCTGCAGAGCTCTATTTGCTATTTTGCAGTGCCTGTGCATAGATTCAGAGGAATCAGAAGAAAGCCTTGTTTTACCTCAAGGATGTCTCAATGGTTAGCACAGTTCAACAACTGTTTTTTGACAACAAGAAACTCTCATTCAGTGTAAGACACAAATTTTCCCTGCTATGGCATTCTAAATATAAACCCTTCATGATGACTACTGGCAAAACCATCAAAAGTAGAAACAATCACCAAGTAAAGCTGCTTTACTTTCAGAAGTAGAAAATTCTGTATCAGACCTGAAATGTTTGTTCCTGGAGTCCTACTGAAGTAATGGAGGTAGAGCTAAGAAACCCACAGAGCACCAGCTAGGCTCCAGTATGACCACAATGGATACCACTCACATGGCCACCCACCATCCCAGCAGCTGAGAGTAACAGCACAACCACTAAATACTCAAAATTATACATTGCAACAGCAAAACAAGGCCACAGGACCACTTTTCACTACTTATGAATCAGGTGACAAAGCTGAGCTGCAGAAACGAGTATCACAAGTAGGATTTTCCAGAATAAAGTAGCCCTGTTCACCATAAAGAAAATTTTAATAACATCAAGCTAGAGCACTAACCTATGTTTTCTCTGCAATCCATACATCTGAGAATGCTCACTCATTCAATTAAGTCTCTCTTGTTTAGTTTTACCCCCTCACACTCACTCTAAATTGCCCCAGTTGTGTAAGAAGCTTGCATGTGGGAAAAAGGCACAGTTTTCAGGCAATATACACAGTGATTAGCAGCTAACGCATGCAGGAGTTGAACACTACCTTCTACTGGACACTCAAATGGTTTTGTGCCAAGGTGAGTTATACTGTGGCCTTTCAAGTGTTCTGCTCTTGTGAAGGACTTCCCGCAGCCTTCTACTGGGCACATAAATCTCCTGTCATCTTCATGTTTCCTGCAAGGGAAGGAAATTGCTATTGGCATGATTAAATCCACTGCTGTTTAAGTACTGGAAGAAAAACAAACAAACAGCTAGTGATTTGGACAGTACAATCAGAAAAGGCTACCTTTTATGTCTCAGCAGCTTGGACATACTTGTGAAAGACCAGCCACAACCTTCAAAGTCACAGATAAAAGGCCTTTCACCTTAAACAAAGAAAGGTTAGGTTAACAATCTAACACAGAAGCACACGCTGCTACTAGAAATATCTCAAGAGCTACTTAAATTGAATTAATTTAAGACAAAAAGACTCAACCACTCTTTCCTGCAATTCACTGAGAAGTACTGTGATGCCCCCTCCTCCTTGTACAATCTGAGTCTTCTCTAACTCAAGGCAACTGCATCTTTCCCTATGCAGCAGGGAACATAAATAGTCATCAACCCATCTCACGTTAATCTGAGCTATCTTGAAGGTGCTTCACGAAGCAGTAACACCACCATTCAGAACAGGAACACTGCTGAAACGTGGGGCTTTTGTTTTCCTGCCGTGTGACTATATGCTGATATGTTACAGTGAAGTATGTGAACTTGGTTTCCATTACACCTACAAACCTGCACTTAACAAAAGCAAAACTTAAAACAAAAACCAAGCCCCACACCATGAAGCCATGAGCACAGAGAACAGTAGAGAACGTGCAGAGTTGTCTTTAAAACTTAAAAGGGTGGATTTCAGTTTAGCAGTGGCCTGTACATTCAGACTTTGAATTGACATAATGCTCTGGATGTCTAAAAACTTGGGAAGTGAGCTGGGATAGTTCTTCTGAACAGAATTCACACCCCAAAAGCCACAACTTTGCACATCCACAACTGCTTCGCGTTTGATAAGTTCATTCAGTGGCCTTCCTGCCCCCAGAAGGCCAAGAACCAAACGTTTTCCCTGACTCTAAATAACTCATGTCACCCGTTCTCCCTTCACAACATTCATTTTCCCCAGTAAACTGAAGCCCACCCTCAGCACATCTTCCACGTACTTCCCCAAGTATCAATGACTCTCATGAATACCTGTGTGACTCCTCATGTGGATTTTCAGTCGGCAGGCTTTGTCATACTGCTTGTTACAGCCAGGGAACGAACAGGAGAACTGCTCTTGCTCTCTAAAGTGAGCTCGATTATGGGAGAATAATGCACTCACTGTGATAAATGTTCTTTCACAGCCTGGGGAGAAAAGGGAAACACTGCATCAGCTTGATACAAAACTGAATCAAGAAAACTGGGTCCTTTTCTCCCTCCCAACTTTTAGCAACGCGCCTTTGTGGCCCTTTTCCCAGGATACTGCATCCTGGCACACACGCAGTCCTCAACTACACTGCTCCCAAGGATGACACTTATTTAGTCAAGGTGGGCAATCCAAACACGCTCGGCCGGTTTAAGGCACACCGCTGAAGATGTGCGCTGTGCTATAAAGCGTTTCATCACGCCACCACAAAGCCACACACGGGCTGGCAGGCGAAGGCGCGGCATCCCCAGCTCCCAAACTTTCCCTCTCGATAACCGAGGCGGCACGGAGCGGGGGCCTTCCTCCGGGGACGATCCGAGGGAGAGGGGAAGGAGGGACGGCGGGGGGGGAAAAGCCAGCCGAGACGCGGCACAGGCTCAGGGAAGGGATCCCATCCTCACCCGGGCGAGCTGAGGTTTAGAAGGGAGAGGGAAGGGAACCAGCCCCCCCCCCCCCGCCCCCAGAGGCGGCTTACCAGGGAAGTCGCAGCGGTAGGGCCGCTCGGGCTCCAGATGGCTGCGGCGGCGGTGGGCGGCGAGGCGGGCGGCGCTGGGGAAGCGCTGCCCGCACGCCTCGCACTTGTGCGCCGCCTCCTGCTCGTGGGCGCGGCTGTGGGCCCGCAGGTTGTAGACGGTGGTGAAGCGCTTGGCGCAGCCCGGCGCCGCGCAGGCGAAAGGCCGCAGCTTGTCGTGAGAGTGCAGGTGCCGCCGCAGCTTGTAGGCCGTGGCGAAGGACCAGGAGCAGCCCGGCACCGGGCAGCCGAAGGGCCGCGCCGCCGCCCCCGCCGCGCCCCGGCCGTCCTCCCCGCCACCGCCGTGCGCCGAGAGGCGGTGCAGCCGCAGCTGCTGCTTGCGGGGGAAAGCCTGGCCGCAGCGCGGCTCCGGGCAGGGGAAGGCCGGCGGCGAGCGCGGCCGCGGCCCTCCCGGCGGCTCGGCGGGGCTGGCGGCGGCGGCCGGAGGCGGCGGGGCGGGCGGCGCGGCGCCAGCGGCCTGCTCGGCGCCGGGCCCTAGCGTCAGGACGCCGTTCTCGATGCGCACCACCAGGCTCTGGTTGTTGATGGTGATGGTCCCCGAGAAGGAGCCGTCCTCCGTCCCGCCGTCGCAACCGGCGGGGGGCAGCGGCGGCGGCGGAGGAGGAGGAGGCGGCGGCGGCGGCACCGAGCCGGGGGCCTCCTCCGGCGGTTCGGCGGGCGGCGGGCCGGGCTGGGCGCGCCCCGCTTCGCCGCCGCCGCCGCCCGGGCCGGCCTCGGCCGCGCCGCGCACCACGTTGAAGACGAGCAGGAGCCCGTCATTGTCGGGCGCGGGCCCCCCCGGTGGCGGGCAGGGGCTGGGCGCCGGGCTGGCGCCAGGCTCCGGCTTCTCCTCCACCAGCAGCACCGGGAAGCTCACGTAGAGGCCCGACGCGGCGGTGCTGGCAGCGGAGGAGGAGGAGGCGGCGGCGGCCGCCGGTTCCCAGTCGGGCGGCGGCGGCGGGCGGCGCGGGGCGGCGGGCGGCGCGGCGGGGCCGCCATGTTGGGCGCCGGGCCGGGCCCGGGCCGCCTCCGCGGCGGGCAGCCCCTGCGTTTCCATCTTGGGGGTCCCTGTAGCAGCGGCTGAAACCGGAGCCGCGGGGCGGGGCCGGCGCGGGCCGCCGGGGAAACCCGGAGCGCGGTGATACGGAGCGGACGCAGCGCGGGAGGCGCTGGGGAAACCCGGAGCGCGGAGTTACGGACGGGGTGGACCGGAGCCCGGGTGCCGTCGGGCATCCTGCGGGCGGGCAGGGGCTGCGGGGGCCGCTTGCCGCCGCTAGCCTCCCCTCTCCCGGGGGAAGGCGGCCCCGGGGGTTGTCGTACGCTACCGGGCAGCTGCACGGCAGCTTCTACCTTTAGTTCCGCTCGATAGGCAAAGCGCCAAGCTGGAGCTACACCAGGGCCTCCGCGCCCGGTAAGGGCGAGGGGGAACCTCTGCCAGAGCGGGGCTGAGCCCGAGAATAGGGGGGATACTCAGAAAACAGCCGGCGCACCCCGGGGGATAACGCACACAGCGTTATGGCGCAGCCTCGAGCAGTGCTGAGTTCCCGGGCCAAGCGTGGCCGTGCCCCTCCGGCCACACCGGCAGCGGAGGAGCGGAGCGAAGGGGGCAATAAGGCGCGCAGAGGGGGCACCCTGCCCAGGGGCAGGGCAGACAAGGAAGATCGAGGGTAGGAAAGGAGCTCCCAAAGGGCTCGCTGGTGCTGAAGGCAGCTGAACCAAGGCAGAGCCCCTGCGAATGCACGAAAGGGTTTCGGTTTGGTTGGGGTTTTTTTTTTCTCCACTCCTGGGCAGAGTTTTCCGTGGGAGAACGCTCGGCTGCCTGCCGTACTTCGGGAAAAGGAAAACATTGTCCTGTGTGTGCTATGGAGGGGACACAGCCCCTCCGACGAGCAGACCCAGCAGATGGTGCTGTGATCCTTCCGTGGGAGAATCGTGTCTCCTTTCCCCTCTGCACCTTAGCAAGGGGGGGAAACCGCTGGCCAGGCACACAGGTCCAGGGGAGCTGGCACGTGTTGTCATAGACCACTAGGTACACCCAGGCCTCCCCTCTGCACCTTCACAGCCTCCCGTAGAGAACCTGAAGTCCCTGGGTGCTGGAGCTCAGCCACCTCCAAAATCCCCCTTAGCCCAGTGCTGACTGTCACTGGGTCAATCCTGTTCTTGGCTGCCCCTGCTCATCCTGATATCACTCTCTGGAAGCTGTTGCAGTACCTTCCTTCATCATCCTAGGAAAATAAATTATTTCTTAACAGATAACTATAACCTTGGTTGCAGGATATCAAACCTGAAGGGGGAAAAAAAGATTAAAAATCGAGCCACAAATCCCTTGGTTGCCACACCCTGAGATTCAACAAGACCCTAACTAGGAAAACCAACAGCACCCCATGTCACAAGCTTTATACCTTTAAAGCATTGACTACAAAACATTGTAGTCCCAGACATAAAAGTGTCCTGCATGAATTACTGTCACCAAGCTCTCACCTCTATATGCAATTCAGCTCAAGCTTTTTCAGGACAAGTGTCTGTGTTTTGAGGAAAGCATTAAAGTAGCAGGATTCATAGGAAGGATGCTTCAGCCTGTGCCAAGCTTGAGAGCTCACTGTAGAAACTCCCTACCTTCTACATCCCCTGTCTGGATCTGATGTGATGCAATGCCTGGAGATGCATGGCTCTCCCTGTATCGGGTTTGTCCAGCAGTGAGGTTAGCTACCTCAAAATGACATCAGCATCCCCTCAGAACAATAGCCCATTCACAGTCTCAGCTTCTCTGCAAACGAGTAGAGAACAGATAAAACAAGGCTCAGCAGAGCTCGGGAAGGAAATCACACTGAGCCTGCTTATGGTTTCTGTATGCTGGGAACTGCCTGTCATTTCATCCCAGCAACTAATAGGTTACCCTGTGCCCCCCTAAAGATTTTATAAACCTCAGGCAGTTCACAGTTGGTAAGTACTTGAGATAAGTAGTTAAAAGACCAAAGTAAATTTAAATGTATGCACATAACTGCATATATTACATCATTAAACAACAGTGAATAGCCATAAATAGGAGCAAGTGCAGTTCACTACCTTTCTGTAACCCATTTTGCCTTACTTGTGTTACCTTCCTAATAAAGAGTTAATAATCTGAAATTTAACTTGTAGCTCTTGTAGAGCACTCATACATTCAGGTTCTGTCTCTCCCTACACAGTGTCATAAACTCCCAGGGACTCAAGTGGCATTAAACATGGGTATACCTACAAGGTTACGTTGTCTGATCAAATCATGCTGCAGGGGTGAAAACAAGGGTTTTTCTTTGTCTGGGATGTGAAGGCAAGCATGCTGCAGTTACTCCACTACTAAGCAATACAAATGTGAAGAATTAATGATAAATATTTCTTTCAATTCAGAATTAAGATCAGTCGCTGGAGCAGCTCTGTATATTGTAGTTCAGAAAAGCCAGTGCATTTTCTGGTTGTTCCTCATGACCAAACAGTGTCCTAGTGCTTTTTGGCTATGAAGACTGGAGTGGTTTTGTATGATACCAAGATAGTAACTTTGGACCCACTCCAGTGTGGTTAATAATAGGTAATGCATAACATATGTCAAAGCAAAGGCTGTCAAATCTGGCTGACAACTACTCACATCTCAATCCTATAACTTGGCAACATGGGCGTTTTTTTCCCATAATATAAAGCAATTCCAATCAACTGCAGATTGCACTTCACAGAAGGTCCTGTTACAAGCAGATGCCAGACTCTCACTGTTCATCTGGAGACATATACAGGACGTGAACAGAGTAAAGAACTGACTTGTGATTCCAAATAAATGGTTTCCTTTACTTGGCACCAGAGGCAATACAGAGTTGTGTAGCAAGTACCACAGCATCAAACAGTCCTATCATTTCTTGAGACCTCCCCAGTCCTGAGGACTGCAGCTCATCACACCTCACCTGCAGCAGCCAATGCAGGTTACCTGTGTAACCCGTTTCCTTTCCAAGGGGTAGTGGATACAGTGCCAAGGAGGCTGAGCAACAGGCCAGATCAAGTCCCATACCAGTGCACACTGGGCAGGGGTTGCTGGCACTCCCTGTTCGTGCCTGGATGAAGCCCATATGCAAGGATGAGACATGATAGCTCAGAATTATTTTTGTACTTGCACACATATGTATAGATGTGCATGTAAAATATCTTTCTGTAAATACACTAATGTATCTGTCAATCCATATGTGTATCAGGACTCCTAAGTAAGCCTCAACTTTTGGTTCAGCAACACAGTTTATTAGGACAAAATACTTCAGGGAGTTACTGTTAAGACAAGTGTGATAGTAAGTTCAGGTGCAAAATACATATCTTGCAGCTACATCTAGGCACACTGGGTCCTGTGCCTTCCTAGCTCTTCCTGAGGAGAAGGGAGACTACAAAAACCTTTCCATCTCTATTTTACTTCATAATCAACTCCTGTGCAAGGGAAGCCCACAGTATCTTATCTTTGGGGATTTAGTTTGTTTCTCATCAATTGTCTTATTTCAGGAGGAAAGTCTATATGATCATTTTGTTACAGTGCTTTACTAATTGTACCACTCCTCCAAATGGGTGAGCAGCCCACTTTTTTTTTTATTAAGAAGCAGCAGCCAACACTAAAGACCTAGATTTTCTGGAGACTTCCATCCATTTGGAAGCTGCTCAAGTGCAATGGGTTTTTACAAAAGAAAAGAACCTCATTGTTGTGAGGCATCAAAGCACACATACCTGATTTAGCAGAACAGCACCTTCCCAGGCTTATGCAGGATTAGGTTCACACTGATTTATCATGAGTTATTCCATAGTTTCCTGGCCTGGCTGTAAGATATTTGGAAATGGCCTGGTACTTACCACCCTTAGGGCTTCTCCACCCATTTTCTGACACTGCATTCAGTGGCTGCTGGTGGTGGGAATCTTGGGTGAAAATTTCAAGGACAAAGGCAGCCAGCTGTGCTACCCAGCTACAGTTTATCCATCACTTTCCATTGTGATCACCAAGTGCTTTTATGGCAAGATAGAAAAGCTTGAGTCTAGCACATGTGCTATCAGAGCATCTTCCACCTACTAAAGAATATGTTTGTTCACACACCCACATGTTTGGCTACTGGATTTCATGGCAATTTGCTGAAAGCAGCAGACTGAATTAGAATGACGAGTTCCAATTCCCATCCCACATTTGATATGCCAGACCTAATACTCTCCTTAATATAGGAATTATCTGGAATAAGTGGATTTTAAAAATTGAATTTTTCAGGGGAAAAAAAAATCCAGTTCCTTTCCTTACAATAAATAGTATCTTATTGCAAGCATTGTTCCAAATATCCTGGTGAAAACACTGTTCCTGACATCAGTGGACCTGTCAGACAGATGCAGGTTTGCCCTATTGACACGTTAAAGGGGGGAAAAAAACACCACCTGACATAGAAGAGACATTTGCAAGGCTTTTATCATTTGGCCACAGAACAAAAGAGGTTATCAAGAGAACAACTTCAAACGTGTCTGCAAAGACAACATTGCACTTGGAATGCCACTAACGTTTCATGGCTTCCTCCAAGACCTTCTCATCCACCACCTTGTGAGGGAGAGTCACCTTCAATGCAGCATTGTCCTTCATTGCTTGGCAGATCGTTTCATAAGCATAGTCGTTACCTGACCAGCAGCGTCTGGCCACCTGTCAGACCAGAAAAATCAATAGGTGTAAAATCTGTATGTTTCTCTTGCCTCTTCCATCTTACACACCATTTGCATGAACAATGGCACCCAATTTCATGGCAATAAATCTTTAACCCACTGCCAGTTTTGCGTTTCCTTACAGATTTTCCAAGTAATTTTTGTAATGCTTACTTTGTTCCCATGAGCTGTGTTTGGATGGTCTTGGGACATTTTCATGCAGAAACATATTACTGGGCATGTGACACTGGTGGAGCCAGGTATCACAGAATTGTAGGGGTTGGAAGGGACCTCAAGAGATCATCGGGTCCAACCCTCCTGCCAAAGCAGCTTCCCAGCTCATACTGCACAGATAGGTGTCCAGACAAGTCTTGAATATCTCCAGAGAAGGAGACTCCACCACCTCCCTGGGCAGCCTGTCCCAGGGCTCTGGCACCCTCACTGGGAAAAAGTTCTTCCCCATGTTGGTGTGGAACTTCCTGTGTTCTGTCTTGCAGCCATTGCCCCTTGTCCTGTCTCCACTGACCACTGAAAAGGGGCAGGCTAATTCCCCCTGCATCCCATGCTTAAGATAATTGTAAACACCAATTATGTCTCCCCTTAGTCTTCTTTTCTCCAGGCTGAACAGCCCCAGCTCTCTCAGCATCTCCTCATAGGATAGATGTTCCAGGCCCTTCATCATCTTCGTAGCCCTTCTCTGGACTCTCTCCAGGAGATCCCTGTCCTTTTTATACCAGGGAGCCCAGAACTGGACACAACACTCCAGGTGGGGCCTGACCAGGGCAGAGTAGAGAGGGAGTTGTGGACTCTAAAACTAGCACTGGCTTTAGATTATGATTTAAGCAACTGATGGTTTCATAGCAGAATAAATATTTTAAAAAGGAAAATGTCACTCAATTCCTTTTCAAACTGTGAAATGAAGGAGCCAAATTCTCTGCCAGAATGCAAGGATGAAATTCCATGGACAGCCACGGAACTGGTAAACTCCCCTTCCAAGCAAGCTCTGCATTTTGATCTGTATACAAGCAAGATTCATCATTTTCAAAAGTTAAGATTTGGCACAAAGGAATGGATTCCCTGCCTTAAAAATCTCTTATGATTCATAAACAAGTGTCTGAAATACTCAGACTCAGAATTGTTCAAGAAATAAATACTTAGGTTCTAATTCCTCAAAATATTTAATATGAAGCTAATAAATGTTCCCAGGATCATAACAATAACAGTTAGAAATGACCTTTTAAGTCAACAACTCAATTTTAGCCACTCACCTACAGTTATTCCTGGCTGTACACTGAAGGCTATGCTCCAGTTTCTTTCTTGCATATAATATGGACAGCATTCTCAGATTGTCCTTTTTCAACATGTGTGGAGGAGTGGAACTTTTACTTGCAATAAATCAGAACAGCAAAAGATTTATTGGGGTTTTTAATAGGCTGTCTCTGATACACAGTGCTTGTTAAGGGTTTGCCTTCATTCCTCTAATCTACAAATTAATATAATTGTCCTCCTCCTTCTTCCTTAATAGTTTACTAATGTGTTATTTCAGATCTGGGACAGGGAATACGTGCAAATTATTCCTCCTCCTCTTCTACCACTTCAGGTCTCATGAGGAGGAAAAAAAATTATTAGGTTTAGGGCAAGAATGAATTCTACAATTCTCTTGAGAAGTAAACCAGACCAGATGTCAGCACTGGCAAGGAGCTCCCTCAGTAGATCAGGTGCTTGTGAAGTTACATGACTGAAATGCAACAGGTCTTGTCCTTTAATGGGACTGTGCATCACTATGTCCTGCTGGCTTGGTTCCCTGCAAGTATTGAATCAAAACCTTTCTAACACTTCAGAGATGAGATCCTAGTCTTAAACCCAGCCAGAGTTTATCTAGACACTAGTGGAATGCAAAAACTCTAATAGTATCAAGGGCTGGATGAGCTAGCACTTAAATGGCAAGCCTTTCAAGATGCCTTGAGCAAGAAGTTAGGAATAGACAAGACTCAAGTTCATAGAGTTATCAATTGGATGGCGTAAGCCAACAACAATGCCAACATGTCTGACAAATGACCACAGGCATGCTTCCCTAGCTGCTTAAAAAAATAACAAAACATGCCCTGAGATGTGTGGAAACTCTTGGGCTCCAAATTGCTGTGAAGTTAGAAGGTGGTCCCTACACACGACCAAAGAAACGTTGGTGAACCTAATGAGGTTCAGCACTGCCATGTGTCAGGTCTTGCACTTGGGCCAGAAGAATCCCAAACACAGATACAGACTGGGAGAAGAGCTTCTTGAGAGTAGCCCTTCTGAGAAGGACCTGGGTGTCACAGAGGATGAGAAACTTAACATGAGCCAGCAGTGTGCTCTTGCAGCTCGCAAGGCCAATGGGATCCTGGGCTCCATCAGAAGAGGGGTGGCAGCAGGGACAGGGCAGGGATTGTCCCTCTCTACTCTGCCCTCAGGAGGCCCCACCTGGAGTCCTGTGTCCAGATCTGGGGCCCCCAATACAAGAAAGATGTTGAACTGTTGGAGAGGGTTCAGAGGAGCCACGAAGATGATCAGAGGGCTGGAGCACCTGCCCTACAGAGAGAGGCTGAGGGAGCTGGCCTTGTTCAGCCTGCAGAAGAGAAGGCTGCGGGGGACCTCATTGCAGCCTTCCAGTCCCTGAAGGGAGCAGAGAAACAGGAGGGGAATCAACTTTTTAAAAGGGCAGATAATGGCAGGACAAGGGGGATGGATTAAAGCTGAAGGAGGGAAGGTTTAGACTGGATATTAGGGGGAAGTTTTTTACAGAAAGAGTGGTGAGGGGCTGGAACAGGCTGCCCAGAGAAGTAGTGGATGCCCTGTCCCTGGAACTGTTCAAGGCCAGGTTGGATGGGGGCCCTGGGCAACCTTGTGTAGCTCCAGGCCTGAGGTTGGTAGCCCTGCCTGTGGCAGGGGGGTCGGAGCTCTATGATCCTTGGGGTCCCTTCCAACCCTTGCCATTCTATGATTCTATTCTATGAAACGCTTAGCCTCTTTAATTGACTTAAAGTCGTTTGAAGTTTGTGGTGGTTTTTCTTTTTCTCCAAACAACCAAGTCTAGAAAAATCATACTCATAACCACCCCTATTAGAAGCAGTGAATACAATTAGTTGCTTGGCCCATTAGAACTGTTCCTGGCATACAAAAAGCCAGGTCCCAAGAACTCCAGCCTGAGGGCTCATACTCCCATGGAGCTGAAAGGAAAAGGAACATGGGAACCCAAGTACCTAAACAAATATAGTCCTGGATGAAGGAAAATAATAAAGTGAAAATATAAATTAATTTTGCTCACTCCATTGGAAACATCCCAGCTGAGCATCATTTTAGCCCGTTCTTCAGCTTCTGCAGATCCATCCAAAACTAGACCAAATCCCCCATTGATCACTTCACCCCTAAAAGAATATAAACATAAAAGAAATCAATCAAAACAATTCACAGGAAGGAATTTGTTCAGTTGCACTGGAAGAAGGTTGAAAACATAGAAATAGCACTGAATAAGAGACACTCTCAGTGTCCTTTAAAAAAAAAAAAGGAATTTGGTAGGGTGGAAGCCTAGTTTCCTGACCTTACTTATAACATCCCCAAGCAGGAGTGCCAAAAATGGTGCTTATGCTGCATCTAAGGACTGCACACTGTACTGCCTCCAGAAACAAGGAGAGAGAAGTTAGCACTTCTGATGGGTTGGGGTGCTACCTATGGTTGTTTAAAGGTTAAGCTGTTCGTGTTTGCTGCACAGGACTCTGCTGTATAATAGGATGATGAGGAGGACCATGTACTTCTTGAGGCAGACAGATGGATTTATTTATATTCTCTTGGGACAAATGAGAGAGCATAAGTATTTTATTAAAAAAGTGTTAACCACCACTTAATGCACATCTGCCTCCATCATTTAAAAAGCAGTCATTCACTTTGTATGAGATGCATAGATATTTAAAGACATGGGTGCCAACTTTTCAGGAAGCAGACTTATTGGCAGAAGAACAACAGAAATATGTTAAAACTAACAGATTATACTTGGGAGAAATACCAGTCTGGTTTTAAAGGGACAAGGAAAACACAGAGCAAAACATCTTGTCTGACTTCAGAGTTGGGCTGCTCAAGTTCCTCTTCTGTTGCATGTGGTGACTAGTGATGAATGCAGTTGGATAATGACATGTTGCTATAAATCTAAGAGTTCTGGCATTATAACTCAGCATCAGCAATATCTGAAGGACAGGGCATATCAGACAACACCACATGGGATGGGAGACTGCTAGTGGAGATCCCTGGAGGCAGGATTTTGTCCTCTGTGTTTTATAGTTAATAAAATAATGAGTAAGACCACAAAATCTACATAGACTAACATGAGATACATTCATGAATCAGACAGGAGTTAGGTGTCTTCCAGTCTAGGAAGGAATTGTTTCTTACTGTATCTTTTCCAGGAGTAACTTGAGCTTCTCAGGAAATGAGGCTACTCTGGAGCTGCACAGACCTGACTGAGATCTACTTCCTGAAACCAGAACTCACATTTTTGATATAGTATTGTTACTTAATTGATATTAATTCTCTTGTTCTATACACTACCTGCATGCTAAGTAGGACCCTATCATATAGCTGAGCAAGGAATGCAGAGCTCCAGATCTCACCATCACAGTACCATTCTATGAATTCCTTCCACCTTGTCATTATTAGATATATTATTATTACAGATGCATTTGCTGTCGAAAGACTCAGTTTTCTTGAAGCTGGCAGTTCTCAGCAGAATGTCACTGAATCAGTTTAACAGGAAAATTTGAAACATAGACATGCTTTCAATTGAGATGTTTAATTATTGTAAGCTCTGACTCTTAAAAATAAAATGTTTCTCTTCGATTGATACTGTCAACACTTTTCAGCCTGGAATTTCATTCCAAGTATCTCTTTGCTGTGTGAAATCTTTGATTAACTCTGCTTTTCATCTCATTTTGGGATGAAAACAGAGATCTAAAAATTTGCACTTCTTGTAAATTCTACTTGTTAAATAGCTCATGTTGTTACTGTCTTCTCCAAGACAGGGGACCAAACAGGATGATAGCATTATAAATGTAATTATACCAAGACCAGGGCCAGTTACCTCACCATATTCTGCTTCTTTTGTGTACTGAGACCAAATTAGCACTATTCTTTTCTGCTGAAGTACACTTAGGAACATCAGTGATTCCATTGCAATATAATGGATCACAGTAGGAGTCCAGCCTATTGGCAATATCAGGCAATAAGAAAATCAGACCTCTGGACCAGTGCTTTACAGAAATATTCCATATAGGAAGATGATGTTCTTTCAGTAGCAGAGATCCTCTCTGTGCACAGCATCCCAGAGAGCATCCTTTGAAGCTTAGGCAGGAACAGTGAGCGTCTGATCTCACTTGCATGTCATAAATTTAGAGCCTCTCCATTGATTTCCATAGAGTGAAAGAATCACTTGTCAGAATCTGTCCTACTGTCTAAAAATTGCTCATAAATTAAATGCCAATGTTTGTTAGGAAGGATTTTCTAGCAAAATCTCTCACTTTTAAAGGGGACCTCTCTGCCTTCATTAGCATTAGGTCATATTTTCAGGTAATTAAAGAAACATGTGGCATTTTGACCTAAACTACCTCCTGTAATTTCCAGATGTCTCCTTCTAAGGTGATCAAAGAAAACAAGGCCTCTCTCACAATCAAGATGTCACACTGTCAACAGCCCAGTTTGATTCTTAAATTGCTTCTGCCTTTTTGTTACTACAGGTTACTTGGGCTCCATACTAACATACATTCTCCTGCATATAAACAGGCAGCAAGAAATCAATAACATTCATTTGCTGTAATTACAGTCAAAACTATGTTAATCTTAAATCTCTCAAACAGCACATGTGATGCAGATTCCAGCTAAATAAATATTAATCCTGCTTTTTCTTTTCATCCCACAAGGCCAGAGCACAGAGAAATCAAAGCAGATAAAAGGCACTTCTCTGGTCTCAGAGGTGGTACCAGTTCTGGGCAAGCAGGGAGGACTGGGAGCTGAGCACAATGCAGTCACCATTTCTGAACTCCCTGAACAGAAAACGTCCAGTGACAACTTGATTTCTTTCTAATCATGTGCATATTTGTTTATAAACATATGTAAGCCTCCACATGCACTTTCACATCTCCAAATCAGCTGATGACAAGAGGATTTTATCAGGCACGTGGAGATTTCTTTGTGGCAAAGTGAGCTGAATTTTTAGCTCTCCAGAGAAAAAGAGTAACCGGGTCTTAAAACCTAAAGGCATCTGCCTCTTCCAGGCAAAGAAAGTAATTTGTTATGGTAGGGGGCTGGCTTTGCTTCTCTTACCACCTTTAAATTATTCCTGTTGTTCTCATTAGAAGGTGAAGTGCAGGGCTTGGACCAGCCAGGGTGGTGCCACCATTAGGTAAGCCGAGCAGAACCACCTGTCGTGCTCCGGCTTTCGGGGCTCTCCAGACCACAACATCTAACGACACGACATCGTTACCACATCTGAGCCTCAGCATGGTGGCTTATTAAGGCTCCCGCAGAGACAGGCCTAATTTTCAGGCTCCACATTCTCCGCTAAAGCACAGTAATTTGCTCAGAGGGATGTGACTGCTCCTGAGAACAAGGTGAGGAGATACTGGTCCACAGTGACAAGCCACTAAGCAGACACAGCAAATGTCAAAAAGGATAACCAAAGCCTGTCTGCATTTTGATTTCAGTGAATAGTCACACATTGATTAGGGCCACAAAGATGCTCAGAGGGCTGGAGCACCTGCCCTACAGAGAGAGGCTGAGGGAGCTGGGCTTGTTCAGCCTGGAGAAGAGAAGGCTGCGGGGGGACCTCATTGCAGCCTTCCAGTCCCTGAAGGGAGCAGAGAAACAGGAGGGGAATCAACTTTTTAAAAGGACAGATAATGGCAGGACAAGGGGGAATGGTTTAAAGCTAAAGGAAAGAAGGTTTAGATTGGATATTGGGGGGAAGTTTTTTACAGAAAGAGTGGTGAGGGGCTGGAACAGGCTGCCCAGAGAAGTAGTGGATGCCCCATCCCTGGAAGTGTTCAAGGCCAGGTTGGATGGGGCCCTGGGCAACCTTGTGTAGCTCCAGGCCTGAGGTTGGTGGCCCTGCCTGTGGCAGGGGGGTTGGAGCTCTATGATCCTTGGGGTCCCTTCCAACCCTTGCCATTCTATGATTCTATGATTGATTTTCTGATGCATTACACAAGTGACAGCACCTCTGCTCCACTTTGGGGAAGAGCTGCTTTCTGATGATATAACGCTACTTAAGAAACAAATAAATAAATATAATTGGAACTCTAGCATGGTCAGTGCCAGTTTTCCAGCAGTAAGGGCAGTCTCATCATTAGGCCAACCTAGAGGGCTAGAAGCATGCAGGAAGGACGAGCCTTATGGAGGCCAGAGAGATAGGGCATCATTTATATCCTTTGAATTAAGCATCATCAACGCACAGAACATTCATGGCATAAGCAATTATTTTTGAAATTCTAATAATTATCATAATATTAAAAATATTTTTTGCACAAAATGTAGTGGCAAGTGATTTTTTTGCTTATGCTTCATAAGCAGATATTTTAAAAGCTTATACTCAGCTAAAGCAATTCAAAGGGATTTAGTCTGCTTCTAGCTGTGGAGTCTGAGACTCAGATGACCAGAGAGAAGATATTCTGGTATGCATTTTCCATTCAGAATTATGGAAGTTGTGAATGAAATCCTGGCCATAGTGGTTGTTATTGCTGAAGTCAATAAAGGCAGATTTTTACTCCATGTGTTTAAGCCCTCAGGAAGCTTTCTTATCCCATTGTTCAATTTTGATCTCACATATCTTTTATTCAGTAGTTGCTTTACTGAAATGAAAGGAATTAGAAGTATAGGAGAAGAAATTCCCAATCATTATTATTACTCATCCAGATGAGTAACAATTAAATATCATCAAATGTCTCAGAGGGTAACATCTGCTGTAAGTTCTTGGCTTGCTGCTGCTGGCATATTCCAGAGCTGGATGGAACAGGGAAGTGGGAGGGTTCACTACAGTATTTAGTAGAGTTTTGTGCCCCATCCTGACTGACAACATCACAAAGCAAAGACGTGACTCTAAATAGGAGAAATTCTGCTGGAAAGAACAAACCAGAACAAAAGACTCTGCAGTGTGGTCAGGCTCTCCTCTTTCCTAAACCTCTGCCAATCTAGAGTAACCTTTCAGTGGTTTATGAAGGAGAGTTGTTCACCCCTCCATACATATTTCTTTCATTCTGCTTCTCAGATTAGGAATTTCTCTCAGTTCTGCATTTTATGTGAAGGAGGTGTTTAATCCAGCCCTTACTTGGCTGTAGTCTTTCATCTACCAGGCACGAGAAAGGGGAGATAGAAGGCTGGGGGGGTTGCTGGCACCTGGGCTGTTTTGTATCAATAACCCCTCATTGCACTTTAGCACATGGGCATTTATATTGGGGTCCTAAGGTCAGATTTAAATACAGCTTAAGGGAAAACCTAAACATAATCCATCCACTAACACTCTGGCTGTGCATGTGTGAAGACAACTTTGCAAGTAGGATCTGTTCAAAAAGACCATGGCAGACTGTCCTTGTTTGGCAAATTAACTTCTCCAAACTGTGCTATGGCCAGTGTCCAAAACACTTTTTCTAGACATATGGGCATTAATTAAAAAAGCCTCATGCAACATCACACTTTACCTTCTATTACTCCAATAACAGACAGATTTTTTTTCCTCCAATCCCCCTCCTGTCTCTCCTCCCCACATGCACCCCACAGTGGAAACAGGAGTCAGAATCCAGCTTTAGAAACGTGAAGAAGTTCTTACCAGCCAACTCCACCACCGTTGTGCAATGCAACCCAGGTCGCTCCTCTGAATGCATCTCCTACAAAGTTTTGTACTGCCATGTCTAGGGGGAGAAGAAAAGTATTATGGCTCTGACAGGCTGCATTTGGGGTTTTTGTTACATTGCTCACTCCTTCCACTAACACTGTGATTTTGGCTATATGAAGGCAGTGTTGAAGGAGGGTTTACTCACAGATTTACAGTGAACATCTCATTCTTGAGAGGAACAGGTGAGATATTTTCCTGCTGCTCTTTTCCCCTACATTACAGGAAGCAAGTTCCTGTTTCACACTGGTTTGTGAAGACCCTGTTGTCTTCTGCTTTCGTGGTCCAATTCAATTAGTTGAAGAACAGAGCACTCATCAGCTGGGAGATACCTCCTCAGGGTAGAGAGAAATACAAGCCTCTCCTTTGGGATGCCTCAGTCGTGAAAGAACAGGCTGGACACATCTGTGTGGAGAGTTTCAAAACAGGGGGAGGCACCTGGAAAGCTACACACCTTGCTGTTCTCAGAGGCCTGAATTATTTTCAGGTCAGACTGCAGAGTTAATTCAGCCCTGTGCAGAAAGCCAGACTAAACCTGAGGGCTTGAATTTTGAGAACAAAGTTGGAGTGAAAGTGACACTGGCTCCAATTCTCTGGACATGGGGGAATTTTACCCTGAACACAGAGGTTTCTTTTGTTTTTCTAAAAAATGAAGAAAAATAATTTAGCAAACAAATGTAATTTGACTAATATCAAATGTATGATTTCCACTGAAGTGTTCACTATCATTTTGTATGTTCACTACAATTTGTTCTAAAGCACATACCCAGAGATGGAAAGAGGTAAAACACAGAAGATAGTAGCATAATATTTACTGAAAATGCTTGCCCAGATTTAATTTGGGACATATTTAATAGATCACTTGCTCTGCTTTTAACAGGGGAAAAAAACCCCACCAAACACCAGTATCTCCACCAGCCACATTCACTGACTCACAGTTGTTCAGTGCCTGATGGAAAAATTAGTTTACTTGAGCACTAATCTATGTTAAAACCTGTCAAAAGCCCCATTATGGCTTCTTTAATCCAGCATTATGTCACTTTAATAACCCAATTATCATAATTACAGTGCTGTCAAGAGAAAATGAGAGAGATAAAAATCCCTGTATTCTAAAAATGTACAGATTACTTCCTCAGCCACTAGCGTGGTAAGAGTAGCAGTTGGAGCGCGGCAAGTGGAGTAGGAATGTAATAATGTGCTACTCCTTGGCTTCAATAAAGCCCTTTGGTGGAAACATTACTTTGGATCACTCTTTGTGCAGCTGCCCCATTTCCACACAACTTGTCAGAACCAAACACTATTTGAGGCATCTGTCCATCCAACCTATTAGAAGTAGCCAACATACTCAGGAAGTGTTGAAGTGGGACTGATAGACACAGCTAAAAGCCTCATTTCATTAGGAGATCCAGTTAAGATAGCAGGGAACTTTTATCCTTAAAATTGAGCCATAATTTGGTTCTATTATGAACTCCCATAATGGAAGTAATTCAATACACTCAGCTACCTCTATCATAATTTCTCTTTCTGTAGCAGCTTGTATCCTCCAATCTCAAGCCACTTTGGTATTGTCAGTTCATGACATGCAGAAACACTACTGGGCTAAAGCTATTATCATAATTTCTACTTTATGGATGGAAAATTGAGAAAGATTTAGCTTAAAAATTGCTTAGTGCTTCACTTTTTTTTTTTTCAGGTCTCCAATCTGATATTTCTTGGGTGTATTTTTCTAAAGCACCATTTCACAAACTGAATCAGGTTACCTCTGGTCAGGTGTGCAAAATTAAAGGCTCCTTTTGAATAGCAAGCCTGTGTGATCTGCCCTGTCACTCTAAGTGAACAATAAGGCTTGGAGTCTAATAAGTTCCCTTTTGACCAAAAAGTTCCTTTCAGAAACTCCAGATTGTTTTCTTGAATCCTCAAGGCAATGAAATGAACACAGCTGTGAATCCTTCTTTTAGGCAAAATACAGTCCACAGACTTGATTTTGATCTTGTGGTATCCAGGGAAACATGGTTGTAATTCTGCTCAGATCACCTCTTTGACACAGTGAGGTGCAAAGTTAAAATCAAAAGATACAGTCCTCAGAGATAGACTACTCTCAATTTACATCTAAGAGTTAAACTGATGCATCTTCATCAGCCTTGATGTTTCAGCATTGTTCTGGATCTCTCCTGTATAACTAACTCCACATTCACATCTCTTGCTATTAAATCACAGAAAGATTCTCAGCAAATCTGGTTAATTGAGATGGGGATGAAAGGGTTAAACAAACACTTTTTTTTTTAAAAAAAAAAAAAAATTGTTGCAAAAAAATAATATCCATTATCTCCTCTAAAGCAATTTCCTTGTTTGCCCAGAGAGAAAAGCCTCAGCTGCTCTGCTGACCTGCGCAGAAGGCTGATCCATCATAAATGTTTGACGTCTCTCTGTAAGGACTGTCAGTCCCACTCACATCATGGTGATCTCTGCTGAGGACTACTGGAGCCTGCAAAAAGCCAAGGACAAGAAAATGGAATCCTTCACAGACTGTCAATGCTACCAAAGATCATAATTTACTGAAATTATTTCAAACCTCAGCTTTGTCCCCTCTGAAACCCCCTAAAGCACCTTTGCCTGCTAGAATTCATTCTATAGTATAAAACAGTTCACTTGCTGTTCATGAAAGCCACTATCCTTTCATAACTAAGACCTTGTTTTTATGCCAGTGGCAACTTCGAAGGAGGGAAGGAAGAAGAGGGGAAGCAGTATGGTTATTTTATCTGAACTTTTCTTCACTGAGATGCCAGAGATTTCAGTATGCAAAGGTCTTCATTCAAAAATAGCATTTGTTTGCCATTGAAAATTAAAAGTAACAGTAAGAAATTTATACTTTTTCATTCTTTTGGAAGGCTTCAAGACTAAAAATAAGTTAGCAATGAAAATCTGATTTCATATGGCTCAAACAAGTCCATTCTTGATCTGGAATTTAACTGACAGTATGAATCTAGATCAGATTGCAGGTCTTCATTATCATTTGCCATGCACAGGGTTTATGTAAGAATAATTCACTCTTTGCATGGTATGGTCTGGAATTAGCTGGCTCTCTTATGCTGGCAGCAAATGAGAAAAATCTTTGAAAATAGACACATACACCCAGCTTGCAAGAGGAGGAAGGGAGTTCTGCAGGAATTAAAAAAGGACACAACAAAATCTGAAGGGCCTGGGAGTCTGACCCCATCAGTCATAGCTCCGAGGGAGTGCTCTGTCTGGTCAGGTTTAGTTTTGAAATTTGCTTGCAGTGACATTCATTACGAATTCTGAGAAGGTCAACAGCATTTCAAATACTTTAACGAACATTTTCTGAGTAACACAAGCCAGACCTTTCCTAGCTGAATTCACAGAATCACAGAGTCGTAGGGGTTGGAAGGGACCTTGAGAGATCATGGGGTCCAACCCCCCTGCCAAAGCAGCTCCCCAGCTCATACTGCACAGATAGGCGTCCAGATGGGTCTTGAATCTCTCCAGAGAAGGAGACTCCACCACCTCCCTGGGCAGCCTGTCCCAGGGCTCTGTCACCCTCACTGGGAAAAAGTTCCTCCCCATGTTGGTGTGGAACTTCCTGTGCTCCAGTTTGCAGCCATTGCCCCTTGTCCTGTCTCCACAGACCAAAGAAAAGGGGCTGGCCAATTCCCCCTGCACCCCATACTTAAGATAATTGTAAACACCAATTAGGTCCCCCCTTTAGTCTTCTTTTCTCCAGGCTGAACAGTCCCAGCTTATTGAGCCTCTCCTCACAGAGGAGATGCTCCAGGCCCTTCATCATCTTCGTAGCCCTTCTCTGGACTCTCTCCAGGAGATCCCTGTCCTTTTTATCCCAGGGAGCCCAGAACTGGACACAACACTCCAGGTGGGGCCTGACCAGGGCAGAGTAGAGGGGGAGGATCACCTCCTTCGACCTGCTGCCCACACTCCTCCTGATGTACCCCAGGATCCCATTGGCTCTCTTAGCCACCAGTGCACACTGCTGGCTCATGGCCAACCTGTCACCCACCAGGACCCCCAGGTCCTTCTCCACAGAGCTCTTCTCCAGCAGGTCATCCCCCAGCCTGTACTGAAACGAACGGTTGTTCCTCCCCAGGTGCAAGACTTTACACTTGCTTTTGTTGAACTTCATTAGGTTTCTCCTTGCCCAGCTTTCCAGCCTGTCCAGGTCATCCATTCTGTTAGTTGAGTCTGCCCCTTTAAAAAGCCATCTTGCCCATAGTATGTACTTTCACCAACAGCACCACATATGGCCAATGGCCTTTTACCCAGGGCAGTAAGATATTAGTCACTCTGCACTAGGGTGGCAGCTTCAATCTTAATTTTCTTAATTCACATATACAATGCAAATGAAAATTGGACTGCAGAGCTGGCTGGAGCCCTGATGTGGCTGAAAGTGAGGGATAGAGGGGGAGAAGCACTGAGCAGTGGCACATTCTTGTTTCTTTCAAAGTTTGGGGCACTGCTAAGGAGTTACAGTCCTTGTCTTGTGTCTTCAGCAAATCAAAGCAGGGTACCTTGTGCTTGGAGCTACCCAAAGAGAAAATAAGGGAGATTCCCAACATGAACTTAAAGGTAGCATAGTTCAGAGAGTTGCTAAACCTGTCTCTCTCCTATTACATAGTGTAATAGTGCTAACAGGCAGAGAGGAGGGCTGAGCTCTAATACACGTTATCTGAATCCTGACCCCATGCAAACTGCTGGCACTTCCGCTCTCACTGGTTGAAGCTTTCTCTTCCCACACCTGCCACCCCAGTTTCAGATATTAAACACAATTAATGGCCCATTTCAAGACAAAAAAATACAAACCTTAATCTTTCCTTCAGAAATTGCTCGATTAATAGCCATGGCTATAGAGACACGACCCCTCTGATCAGAATATAAGATTCTAGCTTGAGAGCCAACAACCTGGAAAATAAAAATGCCAGAGTGATAAGGTTCTCTGTGGAACCAGCTTATCTTCAGGCCCCAGATAAATGGAGTCACAGGACTGATCCCTTCTGTAGGAGAAAGTGCAGATTATTTCTTCATCAACATCCAGCTTCCAGAAAAAAAGAAATTAAAGTCCCTCTTTGAACTGAGTTTTATCTCCACTCACACAATCAGTGAGATGTATTCCTGTATTCAGCTTCTACTGTCCAATAAATCCCATTTTTTAAATCAACCTGATTGCTAGGCTCTAATCCCCCTATCAACAAATCCCTTATCAACAGCAGAGAAGCAGAGATTTGGAACTGGCAACGGTCAGCTGGAAAGGAAGAGAAATACAGAGGCAAAGATGGTAAAGAACATGTGTCCTGCACAGCTGTGCTCCCCTCCAGCTTTTACCCCACACACCAACCTGGATTCCAGATGAGGAGAGCACATGAACCCTACAGTGTAACCAGTTAACTTCCCAGTGAGAGCCTGCCCTAAAAGAAAAACAAAGGATGCTTCACTGGCATCCTGCTTCCCACAGTGCACAAGGAGGGCCTTACTTGGTCTCATCACCTGTTTGAAAAGGGTACTGAGAACTGTAGGTGTGAAGAGGTTGGGTCAAAGCAATGCCAAGAGAGACATTTTGAATAGTGCTCTAAAAGAGATGCAGTTACAAGTGGGGTGGAGGGTGAATCACTGCTGTTTCACTTCAGATACAAGACTAGATTTTGCTGGATTACTTGAACATTTCCAGGTGAGGAAGTGAAGGGAAATGACTACTTCAGCTCACCCTAAAACCCTGCTATGGAGAGAGGTTTAAGTTATCAGCCCTGGGAGTAACAGCCAGTGTTCTCATTCACACCCATTCCTACTTTTTACTCCAGCATTCAAAAACTGCATTCTGGACTGGGAGTGGTTACATGTGCTGAAAGAGGTTGTGAACTTACCAAGCTGTGCCTGCCAGCTTCCCGAATCCAGCGGATGTTGTCATGGTACTGCTGCTTCACAGATGTGCTCACTTGCAAGAGAAAGCAAGGAAAAAAAGTTTTGAAAATGAATGCAACATGCTCTGAATTTAATTTAATTCATCTGACAGCACTAGGAAGTCAAATTCTACTCTCAGGTACAAGCACGCATATAGGAAATGCTATGTAGATTACCCTGTGCAGCTGATGCAGTAACTGGTACCATATCTTTAGAGGAAGGTATGAGATGTCATCCAGGAGATAGCTGGAATGATGATTCCTATTGAGATCTTTCACAAACTAAAATAAACCTTGGAACACAGGTTCCATGACTGGCCACCTGGCTTGATGCCTACTTAATGCCCAATCCCTTTCCAAGCTTTTGCTAAATTAGTAACTTTACTAAACTGTACAATGTTGGGTACTACAGCCCAGACTTGCATCACATAGTAAATAGCTCTTTGAGTCAGCCAGCAGAAATTCTCAGGAGCAGATGGCAACACATGCTTGAGGATAAGTTACACCATTGCAGGGATATTGATTTAATAGCACAGCAGTTGCTCGGTACTGAATCGCCCACATGAATGTTTTTATCTCAAGATAGAAGTCAAGTACTTTATCCTCCAGAAGTACACTGCCTTGCATTACTGTGGGCACAAACTGCAGAGATAAACAATATGGAATAGCTACTTTAGGTGTAAATCTACCCTACACCTTCTTTAGATATATACGGTTATCTAAGAGAATTATATATAATGGTTTCATATTCTCCTGCTTGACCTCTCATTTATCTGTGCCATTCCAGCTCAGTCAGACACATGGTTTCAGATACATGGTGAGCTCAGTACAATCAGCTGCCTCCAAAGGCATGGCAGCATTCATAGCATACAAGAGGCAGTATGGAACAGAACAGAAGCATTGGTTTACTATCTTAATTTGGGAGCTTTTCCACACAGGCTGAGTGTGAGCTCAGATGAGATTACAGTGGCTGAAGAAGTTACTGCCTGTGGGCTCTTTCTCTATGGGCTAAGCTACATCACATCACCTTGTCTAGGAAGACATGGTCAGCTACCAGGGCTCAAATGGTCCCTTCTCTGGGGAGGAACGACTGTTTGTTTCAGTACAATCTGGGGGATGACCTGTTGGAGATGAGCACTATGGAGAAGGACCTGGGGGTCCCGGGGGATGACAGGTTGGCTATGAGCCAGCAGTGTGCACTGGTCGCTAAGAGAGCCAATGGGATCCCGGGGGGCATCAGGAGGAGTGTGGCCAGCAGGTCAAAGGAGGGCATCCTCCCCCTCTACTCTGCACTGGTCAGGCCCCACCTGGAGTGTTGTGTCCAGTTCTGGGCTCCCTGGTATAAAAAGGACAGGGATCTCCTGGAGAGAGTCCAGAGAAGGGCTACGAAGATGATGAAGGGCCTGGAGCATCTCCCCTATGAGGAAAGGCTGAGAGAGCTGGGGCTGTTCAGTCTAGAGAAAAGAAGACTAAGGGGGGACCTAATTGCTGTTTACAATTATCTTAAGCATGGGATGCAGGGGGAATTGGCCAGCCCCTTTTCTTTGGTCTGTGGAGACAGGACAAGGGGCAATGGCTGCAAATTGGAGCACAGGAAGTTCCGCACCAACATGGGGAAGAACTTTTTCACAGTGAGGGTGAGGGAGCCCTGGGACAGGCTGCCCAGGGAGGTGGTGGAGTCTCCTTCCCTGGAGATATTCAAGACCCATCTGGACACCTATCTGTGCAGTATGAGCTGGGGAGCTGCTTTGGCAGGGGGATTGGACCCCATGATCTCTCAAGGTCCCTTCCAACCCCTACAATTCTGTGATTCTGGGAAATGGCAACATGCTGAGCCAGAGAAGCTTGCTCATTCATTGGAGCTTCAGGTTATAATCATTTCTGCAGGAACAAAGACAGTACATTCCCCATCACTTTCCAGTCCCCACCCATTTTCAAGTCAAATTCTAAAGTACATGTTTGAAAGTCAAACTGGAGAAACTGCACACTGCCAACTTGAAATTGTCCCTGGTAACTGAGAATTCTGAATGTTTAGACTGTCTTTTCACTAGGCAATATGTCAGTAGATATGCACAGTAAAACTAGCAAAAATAAAGATACTCCTATTTAATCCAGGTTAAACACATTGTTAAAGGGAAATGTAATATATACTAATTCCTGCAGAGGCAGGCCTTCCACAAAGAGAGCTTTCAAGATCCTGAAAAGACCTGTCAGTGGTTGGCTCCAAGTGATAGTTGCTAAACCCTGCAATGATGATTAGAGTGTCAGCTCTTAGATTCACAGGGAGTGAAAGATGAAACATCTGCTAATGCTGTTATAGGAGGATGGTGCTGTCATTCATAAGCTTTAAGGAAACATCTTCTGGAAGGTAATGGGTAATATTCACTTAGGTTATTATGGATATTTAATGAACATTTACAGGAGTTACTCCAGAAAACCAAACAGAGAATGAGTTCCATTCTATCCCTTTTATAAGTTATCTCAGAGAGTACTTGATATATTTTATACTTTATAGTGCACAAACTTACAGAAAAGATCTTAATGTCTGTTAATTCTGTAGAACATACCCAGAAGAGAAGCCAGATGGGAATATTGGCTACAAAGACATATCTCAACACAGCACATCTGTCCCTCCCAGCCAGCTTCAATAAACAGTAGTGTCCTCCATCCTAAACTGTGGTGTGTCCAAAGTTGGATTTCATCAGCTATCCCTGAGGAAGTGAAGAATTCTCCCTTTTATTTAATCTTACTTCCTGCAATTGAAAAATTCCTACAGCTCTTTCTAGAAAGCCCTTACATTTAGAGTAGCTCCATGTGTCTCATTTGGTAAACTACTGCCTCCACCTCTCCATCCCAACAAAAATACACTTTAAAGTCAGGCAGACTACTGTGTTGCTTCTGGTACTTCAGAGGCTCTTGGACTTATTTAGGGTTTAAAAGACACTAGAAAGCATTGTGTGCTCAGAGGAACAGTCCTCATTGGGGCTCTCCCAGACTGGGCGATTTGTATTGTTGTTATGCATCAGCTGAACCTTCAAACTACCACAGAGATCATAAAACCAATTCACAGTCCAATCAGTGTTGCATCTCTTGTGGAAAGGCTAACTTAAAAGCTTGAGTACCTTAGGAGTGAAAACACCTAGGACTTTTTCCACAGGTTGTGAAGTTGAAGCACAAAACTTCACCTCCACAGAAGGAGAACATCAGACTCAAGGCCAGGTCAAAAGTTTAGACTTGGAAAGCAACAGACTTCAGCTCTGTAGAGTATTCATTCAGCATTCATAACAGATTCTCTTATAAAATTCAGAAGCAGGTTCAGATTTTGGGTGTATATGTGTGTGAGGATATCCAGACCCTGGAGTTTGGTCCAAGCCCAGGTCCCATAGGAAATGGACAGCAAGTGGAACACTCAAGAACATGAATCCATGAATAACTTTCTATTTTCCGGCCAAATTCTGTTTCAATTTCTCTTTGAAATCCTATTCCCACTGTCCTGCCAAATTCAACAGCAAATTCAATAATAGCGTTGCCTTTAAGCCTGTTTTCACCTGTTGGGATTTTTTAAGTGTCATTTTTCATTTAAATTAAGAATGTACATGCAATAGCTCAGTGGTTTTTGTCTGTGGAAGGAACTTCTCTCTCCAACTTTACCATCTATATAAACACCCACATACTACTGTACAAACAGTAACTGATTAATTTCCTAGTCTTGCAATGCAAACCATCCAGAGGTCTTGCATCAGTTCAATCTTGAGAGAAGACGAATGGATATGGTAGAAAAAATCCTGCAAACTTTGGAAGATAGATCCAGCACTATAGTATTGGATTTCACCCTCCCTTAATTAAGATGAGTGACAAGGAGGTTTTAACATGAAGGTTTTAATATCCATAGAACAGGGTAGATACTTCTGGGTCATTGCATTAAAAAGACCTCATGCTCCAGTGCTATTTCTTTAAGATGACTCCTAAGGAAAATTTAAGAGAATAGACAGAACTAAGGACCTTGCAGGGCAAGACCCACGCTATCAATAATTCACCTCCTGGGAGGAAGAGGAGGCTGGACACCAGCCTTATGTTATAGGAAGACAGCATAGCTGAATATTATGTTCTTTTCAGAAATACCACCCTAGATCCTCACAATGCTAACTGTTCCAGAACAAATAGCATTCAAAATTTTCACATTTCATTTCATATTTCAATGATGTCTCTCATTAAAGAAGCAACAAATATTTCAGTATTACCAGTTAAAAATATTATGCTCTCCTCCTTATAAAATACACTTTGTGATTCGTAGAATCATAGAATGGCATGGGTTGGAAGGGAACCCAAGGATCATAGAATGGCTCCAACCCCCCTGCCACAGGCAGGGCCACCAACCTCAGGCCTGGAGCTACACAAGGTTGCCCAGGGCCCCCATCCAACCTGGCCTTGAACACTTCCAGGGACGGGGCATCCACTACTTCTCTGGGCAGCCTGTTCCAGCCCCTCACCACTCTTTCTGTAAAAAACTTCCCCCTAATGTCCAATCTAAACCTTCCTTCCTTTAGTTTTAATCCATTCCTCTTTGTCCTGCCATTATCTGCCCTTTTAAAAAGTTGATTCCCCTCCTGTTTCTCTGCTCCCTTCAGGGACTGGCAGGCTGCAATGAGGTCCCCCCGCAGCCTTCTTTTCTCCAGGCTGAACAAGCCCAGCTCCCTCAGCCTCTCTCTGTAGGGCAGGTGCTCCAGCCCTCTGAGCATCTTCGTGGCTCCTCTGAACCCTTTCCAACAGTTCCACATCTTTCTTGTATTGGGGGCCCCAGATCTGGACACAGGATCCAGCTGGGGCCTCCTGAGGGCAGAGTAGAGAGGGACAATCACCCTCCTTGTCCCTGCTGCCACCCCTCTTCTGATGGAGCCCAGGGACATTTCCTTCTGATTCCTTCTTTGATTCTGAGGAGCTCAAGATCCTCTCTGGCAATGGAAGAGCTGGAGACTTCAGTGTTAGGGAACAATGACACTTACATTTTCAAGCCTGGTGTCCAGCTACTGTAGAAGTAGAGAAAAGAAGGGAAAGGCATAAGGCCTTCCACTGCAACCTGGGAGATTAGGATTCCTGTGTTGATGCAAAATTAGCTTTGTCTCAGTTCCAACTCCTAAGCAGGGGACAGCAGTTACAGCCCACTTTCAGGGATATAGAAATGTGAGAGACCATGCAGTTCCTAGATACTGAAGTAGCATGCAGAGCAATGCATACATTCCAGATTGTTTCCTCCAGCAAGTAGAAATATCTATCAATTAACAAACGACAAAGATCTCAAAATTGTAATCACAAATGAATGACACTGGATGGAGCACCACACCCATGGAACTTGGGTTCCCTGTCTTTTAAAAACCTCCATAGAATCTGATGCCCCATTCACCTGTGCGACAGGAGTAAAGCAATTTCACTCCTCAATGAAAAAAACACAACACTCTTGGAGACCTATTAATGGAAGATTCTTTTTGCCTTAACATCTCAAGGTGTCAAAGCACAGGAAAATCTATAGCAAATTAAAAGAAATGCTCTTAGCCAGACCTGCAACAATAACTTTGAGATAATAACCTCTCTACATGGTGTTCTCCTATTTTATCTACTTGTTACCCTCTATATAGAGAATAGTGAGATTTTCTGCCTCTGTGGAACAAGCAAAAGAGTGCTTTCTACAGTTTCAGCCAAAAGCTATGAAAGATTTGTTTCCTTTTCTCCTCAGAAGCATTCCCAGTGATGGGGGCATGGGATGGTGTCTTACCTCCCTGACGTATAGAGTCTTCCAGCACAGCCATGGCAATTGAGTCAGTGGTAGCAAGATCCTGGGGGTCACCTGAGGTACAAACCCAGCGGAATGGCCCAAAGCCCAGGGAAAAAATGTCCCTAGGAAGAGAATAGGTTTCATTAAGAGATAGTTAAAATTCTTCCCTTATTTATCCTGGCTGCTAGCAGTGCTTTTCTTTCATTAGCTGGAGACAAAAGAATTTGAAACATTTTCAATGAACTAATCTAAACAGAAACATCAGGGACCATTAATTGAGAAATGAAACAGTGCTGTATATAAAAATACAGTCAGGCCAGAGTTTTGATAAGAATCAAGCAAGTGCATCAGAAGATGAATTGCATTTTTTTGTTTGTTTCATCAAATATACTCTCCCTGCTGCCTGGTCCTTTGGTCCTTACCCAAGGCTAGCTAACATGCAGAGTGCATCTACACTATTAGACAAGTGTAGGTGCTGAACAAGTACCTGAGCCCATATTCATTTGCTGTCCATACTGTTTATGTACAACAGTAAGACACACTTCAGTTGAGTTCCAGAAGAAGAGATCTAATCTGGCTGGTGCCTTATTCTGTTCTACTCTTACTCACATGGTATGGGTAGGCTAAGCATGAGTCAGAGGCAAAAGGTGTAATAAACCCAGTCCTTCAACATAGCTCCTGAGCTTTTTCTACAGGCAGCATGCACAGCTTGGGTAAGAGGGTCAGCAACTTAGGCAGAAGAGTGTCCTATTTCAGAAGTGCATTTAACTTCACTGTAGACATAGTCTTTGATGATTTGGAATTGAGCTCCACTGCTGCAGAGACAAGCTTTCCATTTTTAGCACCTAGAAGTGAAGTTGTATATAGTAACAGTTTAAGGCTGCAACTTGGCTATTCTCTTGAGTAGAGCTGCTTAAGGAAAATTGAGGCAACAGATGATAAAGTGCAGCTATTCATGTAAAGGAATGACCAATTTTGATTTGGCAGTGTTTTAGCTTAGTGCTCATGCATCTGGTGTTTGCTTCTAATCTTTAGAATTAAGATCTGTTCATTCTAAAAAGGATAAAGCTTTACACTAAATTATCAAGACATGCCATGCCTTTCAGGACAACATATTAGCAAAAGCTCTGCTGTCAGAATTTACTCATGTGAATCACATACACGTCTCTCCAGGTCTGGCTCTTCTTTTGCCATCTACACAGGAGAACACAAGGTGTAATGCAGAGGAAGCCAATAGCATGGTGCTTATAGCCAACAGGACATCTTCCTAAACCACACCAGGCATTACTCCAGAGCAGAGAAAAATAAGACTAACTGTGGCATAGCACCCACAAGACCAATTTTTTCTACTGCTACTTTCGACTCCTTTTCATCCTTTATAGTACACTGCAAGATTGTCACTCAGTGTAATCTCTGTAGTACTCTTCCCCCTAAACAAAGGGAGTCACAAGGGACTCAAGTGCTTTGTTTCAAACTCCTCAACATACCCCATGATATGCTGAACGTAAGAAGGATAACGAAATTCTGTTTTATTTGCTCCTTTTTTCTCAACATCAGCACCTATAAAAGAATTTTAATAGTTAGTGACTTGATGAAGAAAAAACTGTAAAACCAGACTGCACCTGGCTTCCCTTGGAGGTTCTCTCTGTCACAGAGAAGGTCAGAGGTCTCAGAGTACAAGAGAAAAAGGCTAAAGAGGTAGCATAACACAGTGGCCAACGCTATCCTACCAAAACATACAGCTGGAATGATACATGCAGGATTGTCCTTGTTTCCACCTAAAAAACTCCAGCATCTACTCACCAGCCCTTTGAGCTTCCAAGAGAAAAGCATTGCCATAGTCCCAAAAAAACATGCCCTTATCAGCTAGTCTGTTAATAGCAGCCACATGTCTCTTCAGGCTGAAATAAAGAAGGAAACATTTATACTTGAGATTGATAAAGTATCAAAAAGATTAATATAATGAACTCATTAAAGATATGGGAGTAGGGGGAGATGGAACTGAAAGACCCCAGAGAAATTCAGACATAAACCCTTAAGATATCAAGATACTCTTAATCTCTGTAGCATCTGTTATTCCCAAATGTGAATTTACAGTCATTAAGGGAACTTCATTAATTAGCAGACAGGATTCATGTCTTTCAGCAAAGAAGTGCAGGCAGCTCTGAGGATGGAAGGTAATCAAAAACCAGCCTATAGAACTGCAAAACAGTTTAAGAAGTTCAGAGAGAAAGTGTGAGGACACAGAAAAATGGAACATGGCTAAAACATCACTGTTCTGGCCTCTCCCTTGGACAAAACAGCCCAATTTCCCCTTGTTGGAAAAGGTCTTCAGCAGGAACTTTCAAGATGAACAAAATCAGGAGCCATAATGTCTTGAAAGTACCAGTTGAGAACAACAGTACAGCTTGCTGCCTCTGTCCCACAGTACTTATAATCTATGCTAAATTAATCCCTTTATAACATCCAATTCCACATTCACTTGCAAAGTTGTAAGTCAGTAGCTCCCAAAAATCAAGACACTAAACACAAACAGTTGCAGAAATCTGTCACACTGTGAGGAGTGACTGACTGGGGGAAGACTGTCCCCCACTTAAATCCTTCCCTAAAAAAGCATTAGTGACCACAGCTGGAAGCACAGTAGGATAGAAGGACTTTGTGGTTTACCCACTGGGGTTTTAGGTTGTATTCAGTGAACCTAAACTAGTGTACTACATGGAATTGTATGTGTTGTCCCAGATTTTTAAAACCCAGGAATTTACTGATGTGGAATAAATCATTAGTGTTCAGACCTCTGATATTATACACTAGAGACTACTCCTAAGATGCAGGGTAAGAGATGTCTGCCAGATTCTGAGTGGTAGCTGCAAAAGTGTGCAGGCAGGAGTTATTAGAAGGGTAGTTCTATCCCAGATTTCTACTGGAATACCAAAGAACAGAAACTTCTCATGAGAAACACAAAGATCTGATCACTTGCAAAGCAACTAAATGTAAAGGTTTAAAACACATGTTACTAAAACATTTACCTCTCTTGTACCAGGGTCCGGAACTTCCCTGGATCAGTGGAAAGGAGCTGCTTTCCTTCCTCAAAGCCAAGCTGTACTGGATAGTATCCACCACTGAATGGGTTATGACACGAAGTTTGGTCAGACCCCAGATCAACTAGCAGCTCTCCTGTTGCATCCAGCTCATATACTAGCCTCTCCCTGGGGAAGACAACGGGTGGAGTGTTGGAACAGAAGCTGTCATTTTACAGTCTAGCTCCCCTTCAGGTGAGCTTCTTCCTCCCCAAGAGGTTCTTTATAAAGGTATGCCCTTGGCAGGCTAATTCTTTGCTTTTGCAGTCAGGAGGTTGGAACTGTTGATAAAGATTTAGATACAACTTTTATACTTCACATTTACCTGTGCAGGAATGCCCATAGAGGAGTCAGGTACCAGTAGGACAGACCAGTCTTATTGGTCAGTTTCAATCCATGGTACATGGTGTGGCAGTAAGATTTATGATTGGACAAAGCCTCAAGAGTGCCAGGATTCATCATCTGATTATTTTTATTCAATCAATACTTCTATTCTTCACTGAAACCAAAGGCATTTCTTTGCTCTCCAATTAAGGAAAAGGATGAAATTTTTATTTAATCCAAGGAAGAATCTTAGGGGTTTCTTTCCCTAAGAAATTCATTGTTCCATTAGAAAAGGAGAAGGTGCATTGGAAGTAATTTGGAACTGGAACAGAAAGATGAAGACCCCTCTTGACAATACAGTTTTTCATGAGCACCTACAGTAATTAACACTAGGCTTAACTCCTCTTCTAAGTTTGAGAACTAATTCCAAGTTGACTAACAAACAAGACCATTAATATATTCATTATCCATATATACTACTTACCATAGATCTACCACATTCCCATGGTAACCCAGGCTAAGGGCAATTTTATTCTTTCTTGCATATCTAGAATGGATTCAAAAGATTGGTTGAAGAAAATGCCTCTCACATAATTCCATCTTGCAATGTACATATCTTATACAGAGTGAAACCCAGCAAAAAAGTCTACGTGGTTTCTAACACTCACCTAGGCAACAGATCCTTCAACCTGTATATAACTGTTAATCGCTGATTCCAGAAAGCTTGAGTGATGCTTCAAGTGTAACATGATTTATAATTGATCTATGCATATTCATGAAACTGAATGAAGACACATTTAACATATAAAACACATGAAGCATTGGTAGTGGCTTGCAGTTGGTAGTCACTTATAATGACTGCTGTTGTCTGAAAGGATGGATTCACTTTCAAAACCAGACCTGGAATAAGAAGAGGTGTCCCTCAACCCCTTCTCTGTACACACAGAAATGGCACAATGTTGGAAGCTGTAAAGGGAGGATTAGGAAGCAGAGATAAGGTCAATGAATTTTATTACAAGTCATACCTAAGGCGAGCAATGCAGTGGTCCAGGTTGTTAGAGATTTCCATCAGCCATCCCTGCTTGTGACGTTTCAGAAGTGCTGCTTCATCAACCTAAGAGAAATAGCAGAGATTTTAAAACTTCTGTTCCCTCTCCCCAATCACTTTTACCTTTAGTTCTTCAATTAGTCTGCAAGACAGTTCTTCAATTAGTTTGCTGATGATACAAAGCTGGGAGGGGTGGCTGACACGCAGGACACTGCGCTGCCAACCAGCGAGACCTGGCCAGGCTGGAGAGCTGGGCAGGGAGAGACCAGATGAAATTCAACAAAAGCAAGTGTAAAGTCTTGCACCTAGGGAGGAACAACTGCATCTATCAGTACAGGCTGGGGGTGACCTGCTGGAGAAGAGCGCTGTGGAGAAGGACCTGGGGGTCCTGGTTGATGACAGGTTGGCCATGATCCAGCAGTGTGCACTGGTGGCTAAGAGAGCCAATGGGATCCTGGGGGGCAGCAGGGGGAGTGTGGCCAGCAGGTCAAAGGAGGTGATCCTCCCCCTCTACTCTGCCCTGGTCAGGCCCCACCTGGAGTGTTGTGTCCAGGTCGGAGCTCCCTGGGATAAAAAGGACAGGGATCTCCTGGAGAGAGTCCAGAGAAGGGCTACGAAGATGATGAAGGGCCTGGAACATCTATCCTGTGAGGAAAGGCTGAGAGAGCTGGGGCTGTTCAGCCTGGAGAAAAGAAGACTGAGGGGGGACCTCATCAATGTTTATATCTTAAGTACGGGGTGCAGGGGTAAATGGCCAGCCCCTTTCTGTGGTCAGTGGAGACAGGACAAGGGGCAATGGCTGCAAATTGGAGCACAGGAAGTTCCACACCAACATGGGGAGGAACTTTTCCCAGTGAGGGTGCCAGAGCCCTGGGACAGGCTGCCCAGGGAGGTGGGGGAGTCTCCTTCTCTGGAGATATTCAAGACCCATCTGGACGCCTATCTGTGCAGAATGAGCTGGGGAGCTGCTTTGGCAGGGGGGTTGGACCCGATGATCTCTCAAGGTCTCTTCCAACCCCTACAATTCTGTGATTCTGTGAAAGAGAAGCAAATAGGCAAAGGGAGAAGCCCTGCCTTGTCCTTAACAATATGGAGTGATTGTTCAAATACTTATTTTGTTTTAAGTTTTTTTATTTTGCTACACTTGCTTGCTCTAAGCCTGGAGTAAAATAGAACAGAAAGACTTTTTTGATATATCACTTCCCAAAATCTTTCAGAAGCCAAAAATTTTCATTAAAATTCTACAAGAGTTAATATTTTCCCACCAATACTCAGTATCCTTTTTCTTTCTTTGCATTATTAGAGTGGAAAAAATGAAAGCCAAAATGTTTCAAATTTATTTTTACAATCAGTCTGTCTTCTGTGTAAATAAATTTCTACTTAATTAAGGAAATATTTTCTTTGATCAACTTAGAGATGGACATTTCTGCTAGTTTGCCCAGGAACTTTGCTGAATAAAACTGACCCCCACTTTTGTTCTTGGACTTCTGGTTGAAAAATCTAAACCAAATATGGAAAAGAATACAGGAAAGAATTTTCTTGTCCCAGCTGGCTAATGCCTCTGAAAAATGGAATGGATCAAAACAAAACTACATCTTTAATTCCCTCTTGTTTGAGCTGTGAAACTGTAAACAAGCTCAGTCCCAAATCCATACTCTCTTCTGGGCTCAGGTCTCAGTGTAAATATGCATAAGAGGCAGTTGGATAAAAATATATAGGCATAGACAAACTGGGGGGGCTTTGGCTCAGATTCCATTTTAATGGCTCAATGTATGAATTTGCACATTGTGAATACTTCTATAATGAGCTATCAGTGGCAGAAAGCAAGTGGCAAAATTAATGTAAGCCAATTTTCTATTTAAAGAGGTTTAAACACCTGCAGTGGTGCATATGCATAAGAACACATAACCTGAGTATCTTCTAGTATTTCATTAAAGCATTTTTACTTCTCTATAACCTGGCCCCATCATTTTCATTCCATTATTTCTCATTAAAGAAGTATTTATATGTAAATTAAATAAATTTGGTATTCAGGAGTTCCTTGAACACCAGGAAACCTTTTCTTTCCTAATTATTCTTAGCAGGAGAAACCTTCCATCAATTCCCACATCAGGGAATAAAGGTTATCCTTCCAAAACCCCAGATTATGATAATATCAGTGTCACTGCCAATTGAATCATTCAGTAGAGGACAGCTTCTCTGGAAGTTATTCAAATGAGCACAGGAGGTAAGATATTAAATGGTCCATATGAATTACAGGAATCGGGTTCATCTAAAGCTCAGCATAACACAGATCACATCTATTTAAATCCGTTACCACATCCTACATGTTTTACTTCAGACATCTCTGACAGTCAGAGTCTCTCACAGGCTTGCCAGCATGCTCAAGAAAATTAGCTTCCTTTGAACCATGCTCCCAAAAATAGGCTCATTTTTTGACCAGCATCTTGGAAGTCTAAAAAAATTGCAAACATGATGAGTTAATGTCACCTCCAGTGTAACCCTAGAGAGATTAATGCAGTTCAGAGGAGATAGTCAGGCCTTCCACACAATTATTTCATAAAATTACAATCTGCTTCATGTCAAACAGAAGAGGTAAAAGACTTGCACCATTAATCCCTTCTGTCTGAGCTTCAGAAGCCCTGGCTGGCAAAATGACATCTCTTGCACAATTCATCAATTTCATTTGCATAAATAGTTCCTTAAATAAATAATATGTACATATATATAGCTATCCACATGTGCTCCTGAGGCTCATATCCGACAGGGATCATCTCACAGGAGATAAAAACCAGGCAATATTCAGTCTCCTGAACAAAATCATCTGCAGTTGTAGAGATGAAAAGGACAAAGGGCTGCAATGAATAGCTTTCACTGGAATCTTTCCTTTGTATTCCAGTATTTGAAAGATTGTAACAAGAGAGTGTAAGTCTGAATAGAAATAATTTATTCAATACTAAATTGAATACATTTCCTTCATCTGCAGGGCATACCTGATGAGCTCTCAAATACATGCAAAGCTCGTGTGCCAACAAAACCAACCACTTTTGCCCCATCATTGTAAAACTGCTGAAACCCTGACCTGCCCTGAGTAAGACCTGAGCAAGCCAGAGCAGCTCAGATTTACTGCATGCCACGTGGGCAGTCTGATCCATTATGTTTTGAAGTTTAATTATGATTACCATGGGTCAGATTGCAGCAAGTGACATGTCCATAGCAGAGGCCTGCCAGCTAATTCCCTCTGTAAATTACTTTATCTGAGAAGGCTAAACACCCACCCCAGTCAGCTCCAACTGGAGTCTGGGTCTCAAAAATCTCTCTTCCTTTGAGCAAGAGCTACAGATGGTCAAAAGAGCTCAAAACATTTTGGTCAGCCCTCTATCCATTCCAAGAGTGTTTCCCCATTGTACTGAATTGTTTCTCATCAGTTGATGTCATTAAAGATATTTGCTGCCATTTTCACAGATTTGCAGAGCAACATGTTCTGTTAATTATTGTAGTGTTTTTGTAGTCCATCCTTCCATATAATTTATTAGAAGACAATCCTATGATAAGCATAACAGCTGAAAAATGTAGGTATTAGGAGAACATAATGTTTATATATTTCTATTTTTATATGAATATGTATTTCACTCCAAACTCACATTACCAAGATTATGAAACTGGTGTTCTGCATCATGAGATACTTAAGGATATCTGTGGATCAAATGAATCCTGTCATGCACTATTGTGATTGTTTGGACATCAGCAGTCTTTGAATCACAGATTGTTATTAGATTCGCTTTGTTTATGGGAGGAAATAGCTAGGCTATTTTAACATAGCTGGAACAGAGAAACATGACATCAGACTGACAGTCTCTGCAAAGAATATATGCTGTGGGTGAGCTTCAGGGAACAGGGCCAATAGTACTGCAGAACTTCTCCCACATCAGCATTGTCCCTTAGCAGAACTTACCTTCGTTGTCTGCAAGCTGCAATTCTCTTAAGTGGTTGTAATGAGCCTCACCACAATCAGACTGAAGCTAACTTTAAAAGCCAAAATTGTACAAAATCCCACTGATTCCAAAGAATCACAACACTAAGGAACTGCATTAGTCCCAGCTTTGACAAGTGAATCATACCAGTATTTTTACAGGTAGTTTCCATTGCACTAGAGGCATTGTTTGTTTGCAACTGACACCTGTTTAACACAGACCTTTTTGGCACAGGAGGGTGCAGTTCCCATGAGAATTGGCCATGGAAGTTACACACACAAGCAGGGACAAGGAGGTTCAGAGGAGCCACAAAGATGATCAGAGGGCTGGAGCACCTGCCCTACAAAGAGAGGCTGAGGGAGCTGGGCTTGTTCAGCCTGGAGAAAAGAAGGCTGTGGGGGGACCTCATTGCAGCCTGCCAGTACCTGAAGGGAGATTATAAGCAGGAGGGGATTCAACTTTTTAAAAGGGCAGATAATGGCAGGACAAGGGGGAATGGATTCAAACTAGAGGAAGGAAGGTTTAGATTGGATATTAGGGGGAAGTTCTTTACAGAAAGAGTGGTGAGGGGCTGGAACAGGCTGCCCAGAGAAGTAGTGGATGCCCCATCCCTGGAAGTGTTCAAGGCCAGGTTGGATGGGGCCCTGGGCAACCTTGTGTAGCTCCAGGCCTGAGGTTGGTGGACCTGCCTGTGGCAGGGGGGTTGGAGCCATTCTATGATTCTAAGATTCTAAGTGAGGGCAGCTTGAGCACAGAGAATGGCTTATCCAACAGCATCACTCTGCATTATTTGTGAAGCAATCATAAGGAATTACAGTCCACATCCCTGCAGTCTGATCCAGTGAGTGAACAAACAGAGGGTGGAATAGCAGGGAATATGCTCAGCAATGAAAATGATGGGCAGATTTCAGAAAAGAGGGGTTTTTTGGTTTTTTTTTTTTAGTTTTGTCATGTCAGGATTACTTGAGGGCCATATCAGATGAGAAGAATGAGGCTTCTGATTCACCACATGAAGAAGAAAATTAAAGCAGCATTGCTCTCACCTCTGCAATGATCCCCACACACCCTGCAATGACTGCAGCCTTTGCTTGAGCCCCACTCATCCCTCCAAGACCAGAAGTAACAAACACCTTTCCAGATAAGTCTTCTGCCTTCAAGTAGCGACGGCCTGCATTCAGCACTGTGAGCTGCACACAACACAATACAGCAGTTATGATTCAGTGAAATAAAATATTGCTGGATAGATTGATGTAGGTGTAGCTTAAGAGACAATTAATATAACTTTAATATAAGAACTTTCATAGTTTTAAGAATAGACTAGTTTAAGAGAAAGCTGTAACGGTGTAAGCTGCTTGTAAGAGCAGATGCAAAACTTAACCATAACAATGCAACAGTAACAGCCTTAAAGAAGTAAGAATTTCTGTGTTTTTAGGAATAGTTTTGAATTTTAGCAGAATTTGGCTGTAATCACATCAGCTGTTTCATGAAAGTGGCTGCAAAACTGAACCACAATAGTGCAACAGCCTTGAAACTAGAGGCAGTAGGAGATAGAGGAGTCATAAATAATGAGACTAAAGACAATTAAAAGACAGTTTTTCACTGAAAAGAAGAGATACTCTAACTAGTCTGTGCAAGTGTTGGGAGCCCAGATATGCATGGAGAAAACCATAAAGAGCATGCTTTGAGAGAGAGGAAGATGACCAGCCTTCATCCCTGAACACCACTGGAAGACCCCATGAGTGTCACTGAGCATGCTCCATCTGGGAAGAGTTAATGTAAATGACATCCTGGAAATAATTTGCATAATTCTACCTTTTCTTAGAAATGATAATGAATATAATTAATCGGTATAAATATGAGACATTTGGCTGTAAGGGGCACACACATTTGGAGGAGCGATTGATCCCCTGTGTGCCCAGTGCTGCAAGAAAGGATACCTGCTTCACAGTTACCAAGGCTAGTGAGTTTTGATTCCAGCTTTCTGAAGCATCAGTTATCAGGAGCTGGTATTCCCTAGAGTCCCTGAAATGTAAAGATTTTCTGATCCTTTTTCAAACAGAGTTTGAAACTCTGGAGTCACGAAACTGCTTTGATCTTTTAAGGAGGAAACATATTGCAAAGCAATGTTATTAAACCATCTGTCCTGATTATGTTTATTTCTGTCACCATGAAATAGAATAATCAGTGATTCCCAACATGCTGCTCTTGAGGTACAGAAACAGGATGGCTGCAGAAACAGCTGAGGAAAACAGCAAAGAAAGCAAGCTAATAAAATGCTTTTATCTAATACATTCAGTCAATTCATATTTCACTTAGTGTAGCTAGATAGGAGCTCAGATTGAGACCTTAATTACAGAATCCTTTTTAAGGATCTAATTTTTTTAAGGAGTCAGCAATGGGAATTTCTTTGGTAGCCAGAACACCCTCTCACAGCAATCCATTCCACTCCAGCCACCACAGGAGATCCCCTTCTCCAATAGGAATCAACAAATAGACCTTTCCCCAGTTTCTTACCACAGTCCCATGGACTATTCCCTGAGGGCCAATGTAGCAGTAGCTCCCTGCAGTCATCTGACCATACCTAGCAATAGCAACAAACACAAGGATACCACATGCTATTCAGGCTGGAATTAATTCTCTACATATGTTTCCAATGTAACAAACCTCTGTGCTTTGATTTGTTGGTAAAGATTTGCTATCATCAAATTCACAACTTAGTTTTCTTCATTAGCAATGCACCAACATATTTTCATTTTGTTTTCTAAATGGAGTTAAAAATGTATGGATCAAAAAAATGAGTGTAAACTTGTTTTGGCATTTAGCATGGTGACCAGGACAAAAGGACACCCCTTTTCACATTGTTGGCATCTTTATCCCATTGGTTTTCAGTGGCCACTTTTGAAGTTGTTAGCCCAAAATGGTTGTCCACATTCCTATGAAATTCCCAAGAAAGTGACAATGGACATTCCCTATTCATGCCCATTCTTCCAGCTTCCTTATTTGTACACACTCAGGTGCCCAGTGCCTTTAAGCTATTCCTTCCATGGTACACAACTTTATTAACATCATTAACAAACACAAACACCCCACAACTTTCTATTTCAGAGCTTTGTTACTGAGAAGAAATCACAGATGCTGTAGACTGCAAAACAACCACTGCAAAGTAGTGCTATAAGTAAGTTATGATTAAGGCTTCAGACTAATTAAACCAAATCCCACATAAACCTAATACTAATTCCTAGCAGAACTTAATTGCATCCTTATATACATGGCTGAGCATAAACTCCTAAGTGACTCCATTTCAGTGTGCATTAATGCTTTGCAGCATCAGGACTTTATGCAGCACAGCTGAAATCCATCTGCATTAAAATTTTTAACCAGCCACTGTTTGATGTCTGAATTACATTTTAGTTAAGCATTTGATACACTTTAATAATGATGTATCTTCTTACATTGTTACTCCCAAAGCAAACATCTTCTCATATTCATCTCTGGTGGAATAGTTGGGAATAACCTAAGAAAACAATCAAAAGAAAATCCAGATCATCAAGTTAGATATTGAAGCAGATCTTTCTAACAGCCTACCTTTATCTAACTGTGGTCACACATAGGAAACAGTGAAAACCAGGAAGAGCAGCTCTGGTGTTTTATTCCATGGTTCTAGTATTGGGGGAAAAAAAATCTGGTCTTTCTGTCAGTGTGACTGCCATGCAATTTTTAAGGAAAGCACTTCTCTAGTCACAAAACTGCCTGCAGAGAGAGAAATATTGAATGCCACAAAAGACAAGCAGTGGAGCAGGACATTCACTTTTACAGCTTGCCTTCCAAGCAAAGCAGTCCAAATATCTGAGCATCTGATGAACAGTTGTTTGCCTATTGAGGGCTTTTAAATATTCCAAACTGAGCTAGGCTGAATATTTTTTGGTCAAGAACATGTATGGTTCAGGCTCAGTTACAACAGAAGTCATCTATTAAGGAGAAGAGTGTTCCCTCCATCACTGCAGTTCAACATGCTTGAGCCAAGAGCAACTCTACTGGAATAAACACTGCAGAAGTTGGACCCCAGGTTCCCCTGTGTGCTGTTGTAAGTTCAGGTAGCAGAAATAATATTTACAGCAAACATTTGAAAACTCAATAGAAGAGGGGAAGGAAAAAAAAAAGAGAGAAAACAAGATGTTAATACCTACCATGCCATTAGTAATGATTAATCGAGGAGCATACTTATGGCTGGGAAAGAGACCCAGAGGATGTCCACTGTACATTACTAGAGTTTGGTCTTCAGTCATCTCTGACAAATAGTGCATTACCAACCAGAACTGAAAGGAAAAGCAAGGAAGGTGAGGGAATCTATTGCCATATTACATTTATGCTCCTTTCAAAACTACTAAACTTTGAGTCTGAAGGCAGCTACAGAGGTAACAACGTGCATTGGCATATGGAATAACAACCAGAGCTCTCAACACATTCTTGCTTTTAATAAAGTCCATTAAGAGACATCACTCAGCAGGAAACATAAATCACTAACTAGCAAAAGTCTGAATAAGTTCCAGTAGAATTTCTCCAGTACAAACCCCAGAGATACTTCATTCTTAAAGCTGTTCTAATTTTATCTTGAGATTAACCATTTGGATCTGGCACTTTTCTGGCAATCTTTCCAAAGACAAACTGCAAAATTTTCTCTATAAAAGTGATTAAAATACCCATGCATACATATTGATTCTAACTTGGAATGGATAATTCAGCATCTTCTGGTGCTTGTAATCTTTTCAACAAATGGGTATTACACTGTGCACTCAAAATGAAATAATTTTTCTTATTAAATAAAAGCATTCAGCTTTCATCATAGGCAGTGAAGAAAGCCTTTCAGGGACCCAGGAGTACCCAAATAAATGCATCTCAACTTTGTCTGCATAATTCAACAGTTACTCTTTATAGATGCCCAAGAGCAGGCTTTGACCATCTAAGGTCCTAGGACAGAACAAGTAACCAACTGAACTCTCAACTCTTTAGCAGGCTGGGAAAATAATTGTAATAAAGCTAGAAGTTACAAGGTAGATCTTTTTGCATTGAAAAGCACAACTAGTAAGAAGGAGGCAAAAGCCTTTCCTAGAAAAGAGTTCTGTTGTTTTCAGGCTTATATAGTTAACTCTGGATATAGTTCTTTCTTTTAAAGTTATTCAGAAGAAAGCACAGGTCTGTGTGTATGACAATCAAAATGAACCTTTTCACTAGGAACTTTATAATGACAGATTTCCAAAAAACATGTTGTTTTCAAGCCACTAACAGAACAAAATGTTCTGTCATAACTGATTCATTCATGTGATTCCTATTCTAAGCAAGCAAAACAAAAAAGGTTGTTTGTTCTGCTGTGAAACAACTGCAGGTCATAGTTCTAGCCTGGATAAAAAATACAAGAAAAGATAGTATTTCTGACTTTGACAGTGCTTCTACTGCACCTTACAGCCCATCTGCCTACAGGATGTCAGCCCAGTAAAAGTTACTATATAAACTACTCATACCAGAAATGTATACCATGTAGATAAGAGGCATGTACATGTATACCATGTAGATAAGAGGCATTAGTTAACTGGCATTTACTAATTAATATACACAATAAAAAAGTGATGTGCACTGCCATGTTGCTGCTCTTTTAAAAGTCAAAACAGCCTTGCCTCAAAAGCTGCCCAAAACTTCTACTGAAAGCAATTTACCAGGTCAGGAACTGAAGCATGAGCTTTCTCTCAGCCACAAAAGAAAAGTTACAGTCTAACTGGAAAGGAAGCCAGGTGTCTTGGTTGCAGCTGCAGTGAAGAATCCATTCCTCTCCCCTTAACTAGGAACTTCATTAATGTTAGTTTTGCATGGATTTTTTTAATAAGCAAAAGGCCAGATTTGGGTAAAGCCACAAGGTGCTTTGGTGACCCTTTATGACAGAAGGGTCATAAACCTCTCTAAGTCAGCTTTTGCTTATGTAAGCTACAGAATCAGAAACAAAGATCTTCACAGTCCTCAGGTGTGATGCTGCCCTTCATCATGATGTAGCTTTCTGTCCATGCCTTCTCTGTTCTGCACTGCACAACTCAAGGCCACATCTCCTCCTGCTCCCACTCTGCAGCCTTGGGGCACACCAGAGCCTGCTGAGATGATGTGGTTTTGGCATCCACAGTAACCACATTTGTGCCTAACCACAGACACTCAGGTGGCTGCTCATTAAATGTTCCTCCTGATACCACACAACTGTAGAGCATTCAGACCCAGAGCATTCTTCTCCTCGAGAGAATAAATTGAACTCACACAAACCATGTCTAAATATTTTGCTGATTTCAATTTTGTCCTGAAAAATATTTCCCACATTTGCTTTGCAGCATTTAGATTAAAGCACATTTATTTATTGTCATTTTTGATAGAGAAGAACAGCCATTATACAATCACACATCCAGCTCCAATTTTAGGCAGGCTTCTACCCACCTGCCATTATTCTGAGAAGATCAGAAATACTGTTTCTAGGACTGACACTAAAGTGCACCATGATCTGGCCAGCTAGCATGGAAGTACTTATAGTTCATCTGATTTGTTTGGAAAAAGACTCAGGATTGCATTTTCTTTAATCAAAGCCCTTTTAATTCCATTAGTTCTGAAAAATGTTCCAAAAGTACCAGAAACAAGCAAGAGATACACCTTTTCTGTTTCCTAAAATTCATTTTGCCTCTAAAATTATCTCTGCAGCTTACACAGGCACAAATGCATCAAAGAGAAAGAACTGGTCTTTACATCATCATCCACAGCTTGGTATGTTTATGGTATTATGTTTAGTATCTGTATTCAGCTGTCTGTGCTCTCCTTACTAAATAAAGCTCCCCCCATCTACACAGTTCATAGCTGAGCATTCCTCTAGCCAGACAGGATGTCTTGGAGTATTTTGAGACAACGACTGCCAAGAATTATCACAAAGTGCTGAAACAGAATGTGTGTGGGGGAGGGAAGGAGGGTGAAACTGGTTTGATGAAGCAAGTTGAATCCAGCAATGTCCTACCTGTGCCCAGTTGCTGAAGACCTGCCCGTTTCCTCCATAAGTGACAAGCTCCTGGGGAAACTGAGAAAGGCAATTTAGCAGTAAGACAAGCTCTTTTCTGGAATGTTTCTCTGTATCTCCAAGCTGTTTGTTGGATTTTCTTTTTTAATCTCAGTAATAAGTCTTTTCTAGAGTTTACTGCATCAACACTCTCTAGATCCTTGAAATCAGAAAATACCATCATAAAAGTGGTCATTTAGGAAAAAAAATATTTTTCAAAATGGGGTGCTTGTTATTGTTACAATCTCAGAGAGAGACTGAGTGAGGTTACAGTTTGGTTGCCACTGACATTTACAGCTGGAAGATTCTACAGCCTGCAGGGCGTAGCATCCATGCTCTCCCCACTCTGCCCTTTGCAAAAAGTGAGGCAGCACTTGTAAGGATGGATGTAGGTCCTGTAATCCTCTTTGAGTTCTATCCTTGAGGCATGAGCTTTCAAAGGTACATGAAGAATCAGTGCTAACTTTTCACTAGAAATTGTAGAAGCACAGTACTAAAGGCTGAGCTCTACCTATCCCAGACAGTGATCAAGCTCCTTGTTCCAGTTCCCACCATATACAAGTCTTGGTGGTGGTGTTGGAGGCCTCAGAGGTCTGCACTATGACTCACTGTGCAGAATTAAGAACTGCATACAGCAGGAAACTCAAGAACCCAAACCCTGGGAATCAAAACATAACCACAAGTACAGAATCATCTTTAGACCCTTTGCGGGCTTAGCTTTGCAGAAGTGCAAACTCCAGCATGACAGCCTGTAAGGAGGCTGCCTTGGCACTACTGAACTTGGCCTGAGCTAACACCCAGCAGCAGCTCTGCATGTGCAAGGGCTGGCATGCACCTTGGGGCACCAAACCAGCAAAAGGCCTATGAGCAACTAAAATCCTGTTCAGTCCATGTAAAGAAAATAATCTGCACAAGGATTAACTTCACCTATATGCCTAAAATCTTCAGGTTTAATTTAAGAGCACATACTGCCTGCCCCTTTTCTTTGGTCAGTGGAGACAGGACAAGGGGCAATGGCTGCAAGTTGGAGCACAGGGAGTTCCACACCAACATGGGGAGGAACTTTTCCCCAGTGAGGGAGCCCATGGACAGGCTGCCCAGGGAGGTGGTGGAGTCTCCTTCTCTGGAGAGATTCAAGACCCATCTGGACACCTATCTGTGCAGTATGAGCTGGGGAGCTGCTTTGGCAGGGGGGTTGGACCCGATGATCTCTCAAGGTCCCTTCCAACCCCTACAACTCTGATTCTGTGATACAGAAAGTAACTTGCAGAGTTGCTGCTACCCTATGAATCCAACCTCCTTATTTTCACTGTATCTTACCTGAGCCACTGATGGATCCAGATTATTCATGATCATCAACATAATGGCAGCAGCTGATTTGGTTTTGCAAGGATATTCTCGTATGGGATATGCTCTGAAATGGCAGTCACAAAATGTTAGGACACACAAGGGCAACCACAACAACATATCCCACAGAAATATCCTGCATGACAACACATTTGTTGGAGTTGCAGGGTTTTATTCAGGAGGGAAGACAGAAAAAGAAAAGTGCAGATGTGAAATAACCTGTACCTTAACAAGCAAATCAGGGCTTAACTGTTATTAGAACTAAGCAAAGAAAAGGAATTTTACTCAGCTTATAATTTGCTGACTCGACCACAATTATTTATAAATATGGTGGCCAGGAGCTCTCATTGCTTTTTAATTGAATTATCTCTGGGATGCTGGAAATGTAATGCAGCCCAAGCAGCTAAGTCCTGAAATGCCAAGGAAAACAGCATCAGTGGAAGTTGCCTTCAGGCTCATTAGCTCTTATCTACGATGCTATCTAAGAATACCACCCCAGCTTGTATTTCAGGCACAAAGAAGCTCTCAAAAACTAAACTAGTTTGGAGAAATATTGTCCTTTTTACTGAATAAGGTACATTTCACACAAAGTTGAGAGGTGAGGTATGGGAAACCCTCACAAAGATATTCTAGTCAGGTGTCCTAGCACTAACGTGCTTCAGTGCCAACTGCTACAGTCATCTCACTGTTATCTTCTCTTCCACCATCTGTCATATCAAACTGCTCTAAATCTTCTAGCCCTAGATTTATACTGCAGCTCTTCACGCAGAGACAGTTCCTCCACTGTGTTTGCACAGCTCATGGGACAACTGCTCTGAGGCCTCTAAGGTATGATACCAAAAGGAAGTATAACCATTGATCAAGAGCTTTGCTCTTTCCCTTTCTGTGAGCAATACCATTACAGATGCTGGGAATTCCTGAAAGTAGATAGGATCATTTGAATAATTTCTAAATGGTCTTCCTTTCTTTGGACCATAGGTCTTTGGTGGTTGGACACTTGCTTTGCTCAGGGAAGGCAGTTACACTGAAAAGATTAGGCTAAAGTGTGCCATAATTGGACATCCGCTGGCCAGCTCATGAGCCAAGGTCTGGAATGGATATTCTACAGACCTAGCAAACGAGCTCCTCCCATGATCATATACACTTTATCCTAACTTTTTACACCAGGATACTAAAACAAATGCCTTTTAGTCATTGCCAAACCAGGAAGGAAAGCATTAGAGCTTTTCCAAACTATTTTATTAGTGCTTTCTGCTTTTCTAAGCTCAATGTGATAACAGAGTTTCTGTAGAACGATATCAATTCATCAGGAGGAGGTATTTCCACATAATACTGCTCAGTACGTAAGAAACCCTAAGTTCACATATCACCTAAGCCTGGGAACATGGGTATTAAATGGACCAGAACCAAGTTGGGCTGTGCTCCCTGGGACAAAAAATATCAAGTATTACCAGACTAAGGAGAACAAAGGCAATTTCCTAATCTGTGACTGTAAGAGTCTACTAGAGCAATCAGTGAAAGGGGCCCAAAAAAACATTTGAAGCTAATCAGTCATGCCAGCAATAGAAACAGGCTGGTAGACTGTCTCATCCAAGCCAGCTTGGAAGGTGTCCTCATCTGTAATTTGGGACTAGGATCCTCTGAAGTCCAGCTCTACAGTATCTTTCAGACAGTGTTCCAGTTGTCTTCCCCATAGCTGAAGTCTGCAAGAACTGACCCCAGACTAGTATAGGCAGCACAGAACTATGGATGTCTGTGGAAATCAGAGTGCTTTCTAGTTGCTTGCTTTATTCAGATTTCTCTATAGACATTAACCAGGCCCCTGCTGGATGCAAAAAAAATAATCAATCAGTCTAAAAAAAGCTGCTAGCCCCTGGAAGCCCTCTCTAAAACTGTTCTGCTTCACAAACTTTAGCCCCATCAGCCCTAGAATGAAGTGATGCTCCAAGATCAACAGGCACAGCATATTACAAACCAGGGTCAGATACAGGTTCCAGGGATGGAAAAAATTCTTTCTTTTAAGCCCAGAAAACCTTCTCTGCGGGGCTGGGAAACAACCACCAACTCATAGCATGTCCCAGGCCATCCACTCATCTGATCTTACCTCTTGGCTCAATTGAGACTTAGCATGAACCAGGTCAGGACTCTTGCATGTCTTCTGCTCAGGTTGCAATTAGAGTCTCCAAGTGACGACTGGCCCCTGGAAACTAAGACTTGCAATGGGGCAGGGCATTTGGCACCTCTGTTTGTGGTAAAGCTGGCATTACCAAGCACACCTCCTTACACAGCCTTTCACCTGTGCTGAGCTTTACAGCAGCGAGACTGTCCTGGCCCTGCTAAAGCCCATCCAGATGGGCGCTTGCTGTCTCCCTACTTATCCCATAGGACTCATGAGGACAGATGAAAGCTCAAGGGGAAGGATCATTGTTAGGAAGCTTTAAAGAAGAGCATCCCAAAACATAGAGTATCACTCATGGGAAATGAAACCATAGCTATCTAATGACACACAGATCTTTGCATTTATTCAGATGATGCACTTAATTAACATGCTATGGCATGACTTCTAGAAGAGGTAAATTAGAACACAGCAGTGCCACTATTTAAAGGTCAGTTCCGCAGATGAAAGCTGATAAGCAAATGGCAATCAAATGCAACGTGAATCATCCAGTTCTTACCTCATCTCAATATCTGGAAAAAACCTGTACATATAAATATGGCCATACATCCTGAGTTCTTCAGCAAATTCCACTGCCAGCTTCTTTTGGATTTCAGGTGGGAAATACCGCAAGGCATTGCGCAAAGCCAGCTGCCAAGAAACCACAAGAGACAAAAATGAAGGTAAAAGAGGAGTGGAGGTGGTCCTGAACTTTAATCAGACTCAGCTGGAAGGCTGCCTAAGCCATCACAGGGGTGATACATTTAAAAGGCCAAGCCCACACCAGGGAAACTCCATTCTTGCTTCTGTATCAAAGTGTTTCCACCTGCATCTTTTCTTGCAGATTCAATTACTGTACACAACTAACCCTCCCCTTTCCACCCCACACCCCCAAATCTGCATGGATAGACCTTGAAGGTTTGGTAAATACTGCTTCATCCTGTTGACGTCAGCCATGGGCGAATTCCCTCTCACAATGCTAGGGGGCACTGAGCTACCAAGAAAAAACATTGTTCAGAACTCCTTAGGCTGAGACCCTGAACACTCCAGTGTACTTCCCATTCAAAAAAGGGATCTTAGCTCCGAGTTATGTGACAAACTCCTGGATGAAGATGTTCTTGGGCTAAGTTTTATTGAAGTTTCACTACATTTAACATTGTAATGCATGGCAGAGTGTGGTGGTGGTTTCCATTATTTTATTGATGCTATGTGTATCACTTCCAAATTAGCTAAAGTGATTATTAGGCACTGAATTAAATTCTGCAGATGATACTACGTGGTTTATACTCCCTATTGCCTTCAAACACATTACCCATGGTTTGCAAAGTACAGCATGTCCTTTTGGATGAAAGAAATCAAATAAATCACTATCTTTAGTAACATTCTGTAAAGTCATGTTCCCATATTTCACGTTTCAACTGATTAAAACCATAAGTGTGTAATCTTTAAAAAGCCAATTTCATGCTTAAAGATCTTGCAAGTTCCCTGACAAATAGCAACACAATCCAAATGACTTTTGGTTGAAGAGATTCACAAATCTTATGGAACATCATTAAGATGGTTTTTAAAGGTTGTGGAAGAGATCAAGCTTGCTTCCAAACTTGGTAACACCTACAAAACAAGCAGGAAAGCCCAGTTTTGGAGAAGGCTGAATATAGCAAGGACACCCCACATTTGTGTCACCTGCTGTTGGCCTTTTAAAAAGTTGTGGAAAAGTATTATCTGGAAAACCTGAAGGAGTGGGCTGCAGTAAAGGTATATAGAACAATCTAGGCTAGGTATCATCACAATCCATCCTGGTTAGAAAGTCCTGAAAAAGCTCAGAGTTCAGGAATAAACCTCCTCATTCAACATGACTGTGGTCCGGCTCTTATGGGTAGTGCTTTTCTGTCCCTTCATCTGAGCATGTTAGTCTCATATCTTAGAGCACACAAAGAACAAGAGTTCTAAAAATGCCCCATGCTAAGAGAGGCCTTTGTTCACATACTTGCTACTGAACAGACATACAAGTCAGGCCCTTTCAGATCAGAGAAGCTCTACTTTATACCAGCTGAGGATCAAACCAGTAAAACCTACAAATTAGATGGCCATTCCACACAGGGAAAATCTATTTACCAGGTGAGAAAATCCATATTCCATCCCCAAATACCACCTTATTCTTCTCCAGTTAGATAAGCAGTCATTTTCCAAAGGCATCTTATTTATAAGCACAAAAATCCCAGCAATATCCACATCATGACAAAACATGCAGGGATTTCTCAGAGTCCATCTCAGCATCAAGCAGCCATCACACTGAGTTCTAAATCTAAGAAATTTCTAAACTAAGAATAAAATCACCTGCACCCCTTACAACAACAACATCAAGAGGAAAACATTGCTACATTTGGCATTTTGGCTGCCAATGAAAACTACAGAGAACTATCAGGATGAGTGCTCTGCTTCCAGTCCAGCAAGGATCACTCAGTCTTTGATAAATATATTGTTTGTATCATAAGGAAACTGATGGGCAAACATTTTTCTTAGCCCTAAAAATACAAGCAAGAAAAATATGTTTGGATTTTCAAATGATTTCCCTTAGACTGAAGCTCTACCCCATTAATGTTACACATTAGCAGAAGCCTGAATTTTGATGATGCATACATTAATGAAACATGAACTTGGATGTTACATGAAGGGTGGGAAGGGCACCTTGGTTGCACAGACAATACAGAGCAGATCTTATACTACAGAACTAAGGCTGTGGCTGAACAAAGGTGACATTCGATTGCTGTCTCACTGTAGGATAAATGTCAAAGCAGGAAGGAGCTTCAGGGAAATGTGGAAGAGGAATAAAAAGCTGTGAATTAGCCATAAAAATGTAGTCTTGAAATTGGAAGAATTTCAATATAAAAGATTCAATGGCAGTCACTCAATAGGAGAGCTGGGGCTCTTAAAATTGGTTAGATGGAGGCTGACTGCTTTCTGAAAGTGCAATTGTCACATTCATCAGGAAGAATTTTTAATATTCATTCTTGAGTGGTAAATTGAATAACCTGAGAAAGGCACTCAAGGAGCAAATTCAAATAGGCTGATCATCATGCTTTTGTGGCAAGGCAATACAAGGTCATTATTCCTTAGATTTCATTAGAGCACCATATAAAGCATTATTCTGATGCTTAAGCAAGATTGATTTGCCTCTAATTGACACATTACATTCTAAATAGTAGACACTGAGCATTTGTTATTTAGGTGTTCTTCCTGTTCATAACTTACACTGACAGAAGCTTAAGCTGCATGTGCTCAGCACCTCAGAAAAAAAAAAAAACAGGTCCAGCTTTCTTAAAATCAATTGCATTTATGCTCCTGAGCCTGAGAGGCTGTTTTGAAAAGCCTGCTCTGAATTTGCTGAATGATCAGCTCAGCTCAGTGTAATGCAAGCATCAGATGCAAAACCCTCCTCTTAAGTCTGCCCATAGATCCAACAGTTAATACTTGAATTTAAGCTGTAGTCAGTAGCAGGGTGCCTTTTTTTCTAGTCACTGGCATTTATATGATACAACATGATCCTGCTGCTATTTAATCAAGATTCCAACCTCAGAATGTCAACAAAATCTAGTGAAAAGAACCCATGAAAATCCTGCTCCAATTAATTAGCTGCTAGTATCTTTGTTGGGGGATTCTCTTGAGAAATCAAGTATACCAGCCTCTCAGTTAACTGGTCTTAGTTGAAGAGCCAATGCTCCCTCATAAGAAATCTCATTTATTTCCATTTTCTAACAGGAACATCATGACTTACAATTTAAGGATCTTGAGCCTCTCAAACACTGAGATTTGCAGTCTCCCTGTTTACTGCAGGGAAGGGAAGAATGAGGGGAAGTAACTAGCTTACTCTATATCAGGTTCACATTTAATTATGCCCCTTTTCCAGTGGAAGTGTTGCTTGCTTCCACTTGTCATCTTCTGCCTGATGATATCCAGGCCCAGAACCTCTTGTGGCACCATTCTCTAAACAGCAACTATAAAAGCCAGATTGTTGTTTCACGTGTTATTCTTCATGATAGGTACCAGTTTAGATCAGCTGAGTTGAGAACATGACAACTTCAGACTAGTTGTGGCTATAAACATCCTACAGGCCATGAAAGTTTAACCAAGTTCCTTGTTACCCAGATGTTCCAGAAGGGGAGCCAAAAAATTGGCCTTCTCAATCCACACAGACACCTTAGAAGTGGCCTTATTTCTGGATGCATGAGCTATTAAGGTCAAGTGTCCTGCTAATTCTCCAGACAGTACCACAAGAACTTCAAGTGCTAAGCAGCTTCACAGGATCTAGTTTTCAGCTCTTTGTACTAGGATCTCATGCAGCAACAAGGCTCAGGTGCTCTCTAAGAGATATGGAGTCAGAGCAACACAGCCAGGCACCTCACCAGCCAGTCCCATAATACCTGAGAGGTGAGCAGGGCAGCCCAGGGATGACAACCAGGTTCCATCAGGGGTCCAGATCATCAGGCAAGATCGTAGTGATGCACAGGTCTGAGCCAAGCTAGGAGTGCAAAGCAGGCTTGCATCTGGCAAGTGCTACCATAGAGATATAGAGCCCAAAAACTGGCAGGAAGATTGCTAGTGTGAGTCAGCCCCCAAGCTAGACACCAGATCAATGGGAGCCATAGCAAGGCACTGGGATTCCCTATGACAGAAATAGAGACAGATACATTCCCAACTAAGAGCAAAGCCCCAGGCCTGAGCTTAAATGGACTCCCTAAGCCTATGGGCAGAGGGTATCGTGGAGATGCCAGGTGAGGCTTGTCAAGGTCATCAGGGTCCTTTACTAACCTCAGGGCCCTGTGGCAGACACAAGTGATACTGTGGTTGGGTGATCATGCTGGGGTAGTAGGAAGACTGTAGTGTGATTTGTCTCTAAGATATGTAAAGGAACTGCTGCACAGATTAAGATGTACCACTTCTTTCTGATCCTGAGCAACACTGAGAAGTGTTCATTCTTTACCAAGTTGCTCTTGCTTTACTGGCATGTCAATGAGTACTGAGTACTCATCACCCTTGTGCCACAAAGACACACCATGCATAAGATTTCAGGGGCAGTTTCTTTGCAGTATATTTACATTAAGATGCTGAGAAACAGAAAGCTAGGATTTCCTTAGCTGTGGAGAGAGAGAATGTGGCTGCTTCAGGCCTCAGGCAAAGAATGCCAAAGGAAGAGAACTCAGGAAACACATAAACAGATTCAGTCCTGAAGAACGGATGGATTTATCCAAGAAGATTAAAGCTGATATGATAAGAAGAATCATATACCACTTCAGCAAGCCCCAAAACACACAGAACTTTCTAAATCTCATGTACAGGGTTTCTATTATAACCACAAAAGGAGGCTCAAGAAAATGAAACTTTGTCAGTGCTAAGGTTTACTATTGTAGAAAGGGCTAAAAGTGGAATGAAAGCATATGAAGAGAGAAAAAAATCCTGAGGAAATTAACAGAGCATTATTAGTTTCACATTTGTCACAGCTTCCCCTGAGTATTTCAGCTAGAAAATGATCACAGCATCATACATAAGGCCCAACCTTGTAATATCCTCAGCATTACTCTCTGCCAACAAAATCCAGGAGCTTGTTTCACTACTTAAAAAAAAAACCTTGTAGACAGAAAAACTTTTCTATAGTTGTCTGTTTACATGCTTTTCTAAGCATGGAAGACTACTTAAAAAATAGATTTGACCTTTCAAATATAAAGTAAATACAAATGGAGCCTCTAACTATGTTAAGACTTTAAGGTGGGAGTTTAGGAGTAAAATAAATCTGAAAGAAAGCTTTTAAATCTTTATCACTGTAATAAAATAAAAAAAACCCCAAACAACAAAACAACCATAAAACCAAAATCCAACTAGCATGACCTCTTATCACATGTGGTAGATATGAAAGAGAGATGAAGGTAAAATGCTAGACAGTAGACTGGGACCAGAAAATCAGTCTACTGCCATCTCCCTGCAACAATTAAAAGATGCAGGAAACTATTTTTATTTCTATACAGGGAGTGAGGACTTTGTCATTACCTTTGTCTCTTCAGGTTTGGCATTCTTTTGAGAGGTAACATCTTCTCTCCTGAAACACAACTCCTTCATGCTACAGCAGATTTCTCACAGGGAAATTGATTTAGCAAAGGCAAGAGATAAAATGGAGATTTTGGGCAATGTTTTGACATGCACTGAAACTCACTCCCTGCTCTTTTATCTCACAGCCATCATCACACATCACAGCTTCCTTCTGCACACTTAGTAGCCACACTGCCATGTGTCTGAGCTGTCCCAGGCACAGACAGGATGCCTCAGCTGTCAATGTTCCTGACATTCCTTTTTGGATATCTCACAGCTGTTCCGCTTTCTACCGTTTGACAAGGCTCTCCTCTGCTTGTGAAAGTGGACTTTGAAAGAATTTGGCTGCTGATGCCATTGGGGAACTCCCACAAGGGCAAGGAAGTTGCGTGCAACTTGTTAGTGGGGAAAGAACTTGTGTGTTCTGACCACAATGTCACATTATAAGTGATGTTACGTGTGATGAAGCACATACTTTCAAACTATGGAACCCACCTTACCCTCTCCCACATGAATTCCTAAGGCTTTCCAGCCATTGAGCCTTATTTTCTGCTGATTTTTTTTTTAATCTCTAACATAAAATAGTGCAATGATTACTTCAGTGTGTACATAGACTATTCAAACAAACAACAACAAAAAAAGAGGCAGGAAAAGAATTACACAACTAAAGACAAATAATTAACTCAACTCCCTAAAAACTTGCCTAAATACCAGGACGCTTCAGAGTGCTGGTTAAAATAAATTATCTTTGGATCTTTTATGTAAATATACAGATATGTAGCTTGATACCATGGTGTTGATTCACCCCATTTGATGTTTATTGTATTTGAGAGGTTAGCTTTCACTCACATACATATTCAGCATCCATTACAACAGCATTCATAATTTCATCTCCAAGGAACAATGCTGGATTGACAGCATTGAAGTCTACTGCCTATTACCTAGCCATTTAAAGTCACAGAAGCCATTCTGTGTGGCAACTGGCAGAGAGCAACACGCAGTTCGATATGAATTTTAGGTGAAGCCATTTTATTAGGTGAAATCACCCAGATTCTAGACCTTTCTTACTGCAAACAAGGCAAGCTAAAAAACTGCTCATTGGTTACACACACTGTTCACACCATATTGATTGGTCAGTAATTATAACAAGTTCTGATAAACCTATCTTATAGCTAAACATCCTTAGTTTACCTTTAATGCCTATAAGCATCCGCACACCTGCTGTTTTGACCCTCTTGTCATGGCTGGTTCCTAACATGTTCTGTTACTCCCAAATCCCTTCCCATAACTGCTTCTTGGTTTAGGGCAGCCTGTACCCCTATCAGCAAGGCCGCTGTGTTTTGAGAATGTGATTATTAGGATTCTCTCAGCATGAGTAACTTTTCCTGTCTCATTGGAACAGAATAATATTGTCAGAGCCTAAATCTTGGGAGAAGAGAGCTAGGCTGCTAGCAGGTCTGCTGTCTTCCCCGACAATTCTGCAGCAAATCTCTCTCCTATTCACCTGCTTATCTCTGAGGGAGGAAGAAAGTAAGCAAGCAGAAGAGTTTCCAGTATTTTGTTCCATTACCCACTGAAATTATAACGCCACAAAAGTAGGTGCACACTCAGAAAAACCTTTGAGGCAATCAGGTCTGCTGCCCAAAGCTGTGTGTAACTGAAAGGAAGAGAAGTGAGGCCCTGTGAGACCCCAGGTTACCTTTTTCTCCTGAGCAGTGAGATTAGGGGTTCTCACGGGTGCATGGGGTATTCCTTTCCTTCGACCTCTGTTTTCAGGCAAAGGGTTTAGAGGAAGGCCACGACAGATTTCCTTCAGGCTGGTCATAGCTGCTGAGGAAGTATGAGGAGAAATGGCAAGACCAAACTGGAGAGGTACAAGAAACGAAGAACAAAGGGTGCAGGTGAGGAAGATGCTAAGAAATGGAGATGTACCACCACCCTAGGGTGATCTCAAAAAGGACAGTCTGTCCTCTGGCTTTTGCAGACAGGCCTGTCGGGCAGCAAGGGCAGACAGTACAGGTGACACACCTCCCCCTCTGTGCCATGCCATTGGCTCTTCCCTCCTCCCCCAAAATGAATGATTCACAGTTTTGCTGTTTATTCTCTGGGTGCTTTGTCAGCTGGTGCTGTGCTAAGCCACTAGAGCAAACTCAGTCACCTTCCAAATCACCCAGTTCCCCCAGTGTCCTAGCGAGAGCCATGGTCTGGAGCATTTTTATAACTTAGGAACTGATGATAGTTAATTATTATTCATGTCACTTCATGCACACTGCTCAGCTAAGATGAGCATTCTCTGTTTCACACCTCTAGGTATAGGCTGTTCCTCAGATCTCATCAAGTCATCTTCTAGACAACTGCAGCTTGTCAATGACAACAGCCAAATATCCCCCTTAGGTGTTAGCTCCCCTTAGCTCACAAGCAAGAATGGTTTTCACTGGTATTTAACTGGAAATGTACTCTTGTTTTCTCAAGACAGGCAATAATTGAGGGGAAGAATTAAGGCTTTCAGTTCTATGTCACTTATATTCCTGACAGTCAACAACTACAAGTCTTGTGGTACATCACAAGTAAACAAATACACTTTAATTCTCCACTTATAGTGCTACATGAACTTTGCTTTCCATTTTGAGCTGTTGTTCAAATTACACAGCAGCTTCTTGACATTTATTACATCCATGGAACTACAACTGATGGCCAGGGAATTTTCTCAAGCGCCACAGTTTAAGCTTGGTGAAAATAAATAGAAGAAACATTTCAGGTTGGAATGAGCCTAAAACCTGGGAATAAAAAATGCTGCATTTTCCCACAAAGGCAGCAATCAACTAACTATGACAACAAAGCACAATTATTAAATGACAGCATCTCATTAATGTCACACTGGCTTTAGCTCTAGGACATACTGCACATCCCCAGCTCCCACAGAAGATGCTTGAGTTGAAAGAACTCAGAACATCCCAGGGGAGCTGAGCACGCAGCACACTCAAACCCTCTGAAGGATACTAACTGTCATTTATGGAAGGAGAATATTGTTTTGTAATTATGCAGTATTTTAGCTGTCTTCAAACAAAAGGAAAAGACAAAGAGGAGAGGAAAAAGCCTTCTTCACATTTAAAATTTATCTGTTGGGTTTTCCTGTTAAAAACATACAAGAAAAGAAGATAAGGCTAAAGTCAGAAAATCCTACATCAAAACTTAGCTAAATAACCCTGCCCTACATAAACATTCCCACCCCAAAGGGAAAGAAATCTTTCCTTATTCTTCTTTGTATGCCCCACATTCTCCGAATCCCTCTAAGGTCTCACCCTGCACACACATGGGCACAAGAATAACCTCATCTACAGCTGGACTCCCATCAGATATGCTTCCCCCACGGCATCAAGCAGAAGTTAATGGTGTTACACTGTTGTGAAAGCTGAAGAAAGAGGGAATGAAGCTGGGTGGGGGGAGGAACTCACTCCCTGGCTTAAAATTATTTCTAGGGCTGAGCACTTTCATGCTCTGACCACTGCATGCTGGAGCCAGGTCACTGGAAGCTTTGTGCTGGGGTTACCTGAGCAAATCTGACTTAGGGTCATGACCAGCGTTGACTGGGAAAAGGAAGTGTGCCAGAGCAGACACCCCAGATTCTCCAGGAAGCCACAGGTCCCCTCCCTGCCTGGCTTGCCCCACCTCACGTCTGTGATTATGGAAAAAACCCACCCCAAACCAAAACACAACCCCCGATGCCTGTGCCCGTTTGTACACGGCGGGAGCCATACCTCAACTAAACCTCAAATCTCAACCCCCTCCCCGCGCCCTGAGGCTGCCCTGGGCGGGGGCTGCCCTCCCCCACCCCCTTCCCCCCGGGGATGCCGGGCAGTGCCCGCTGCAGGGCAGGTGTTATGTCCCGGGCGGGCGGGCAGAGGGTGCTGCAGGGCCGGCCCGCACCATCCGGGAGGGCAGCGCCGGCTGCCCCCGCCCTGCACTCACACGCACACAGACACGCACACGCAGACATCGGCTGCTGGAGGAGAAGATGCGGCTGGCAAACAACGCCGGCATCTGAGCGCAGCAAGGACCAGCCCAGCCCAGCCGACGAGGAGGTGCGGTACCGACCCATCCTCCTCCTCCTCCCCGATAAGGAAAAAACAAACAAAAAAAACAAAAAAAAAAAAAAGAAAGAAAAAAAGGCATATATAAAGAGCAGGAAGAAGATCACATGTTATAATAATCCCCTTTGCAGCCAGACAGGACCAGAGCGGAGAACTGCCCGGTTAGGACGGAGGGATGTGCTAGAGGCTGAAAGGGAGGCAGGAGGCAGAGACAAAACTTGAGGATAACTAACCAGCCCTCGGGAGGGAAGGCAACCCCCAGCCCCAAGCCCTGCTGTAGCGGGAGGGAGGAAGGATCCTCCAGCCCCCCCTTCTCCCCCTATTTCCCCCCTTCTCGCCTAGGCGCTGGGCATTGCACCTCCACCCCAGCAGCGCAGCCCCCAGCCCGAGCCTGGCCCCCCCACCCCCACCCGCCCCTCCCCGTGAATCGCAGCCCCTAAATCGCGGCCAAAAGCCGCGGTCCGGCAGCAGAGGCGGCAAAGGGATTTCCCGGGCACCGGTACCGGCGAGCTGGCGCTGGGTTTGCTTTTTACTCTTAGCCCCCGGTGCTCGCCGTGCGAAGCAAATCCCTCGGCGGGGCGAGGCGGGGGGGGGAGAGGAGGAGGGCGACGGGGTGGGGGGGGAGAAGAGAAGTGGCTTCGTGACAGCGGAGGGAGGAGGGGAATGAAATGAAATGAAATAAAACAAACCGTAAAGAAAAAAAGAAAAAGAGAGAGTGAAGAGCCAAGAAAGCACTTGCTTCTCATCATCTCCCAGGGAGAAAAGCCAATCCTGTTCTTCTTATGACCCTCTGTTTCAGGGAGCAAAGGGGAAGAAGGTGCTGGGGCAGACCTAACAAAGCAGGGCTCAGGCTGCCCGCACCCCATCGCTACCCCGGTTAGCGGCAGGCTGCGGGAAGGTGCGAGGAGGTCGGGAAGGTGTCCAAGGGGAACCCAGGCAAAGCCAAACCGAAGCTCCACCAAAAACAAGGAGCAGAAATGAAAGTTTCGAAATAGCATCCGAAGAACGGCAAAGGACGGGACAGAACAGAGCTCTCCGCGCCGCGTCACCCTCGATGGTGCATTCGAGGAGCTGCCCCAGGGATGTGAAGGTCCCCGGCCCGCTGCATGGAGAGGGGTAAAGCCAGAAAATCCTTGTTATTTATTTATTTATTGGAAGCAATGTACGGGTGACACCCAGAAGGCATCTGAGCCCTGAAAAAAAAAAACAACAACCCACCTCTGGACCCAAATGAGAGCAAGAAGAAGGAGGCAGCAGCCTTGACCCCTACCCTGAGAGGAAGGTGAGCAGAAAGGAAGAAAGAAGACACAGAAAAGCCATGCAAACGCCAAACCTGTAGATTACTGCAGCTTTTTTTTTTTTTTTTGCTTCACTGAGGACAGATATTTTACTGACAGCCATGCAGCATAAAGGCATCATGCTGATTGTGCTCCTGGAATATTTTATTTCTGGCCATGGGGAATCAGGTAAGCAAAATAAATCAATATTGCCATTCATGAAACAATTTATCCTAAGTTTAGCAGAACAGCAATTTGATCTGTTTGTTAAAAAAATTAACTATGTCAACATTTTTATATTAGATTGGATTTTTGCAAGGAATCTGAGTTGGTCATTATATACAAATGCTTCTTATTCCCTGCAGTACACAGCTTTATACCTCAGTCTCCTCCCAAAGATTTATGATAGGATGTACAGTTTCATACATCCTTAAAAGAAAAAAGTATATTGTTTTTGTGAATGAAAGCAAAGTAGGAGAGAAAGAGATAGATGGATTGAGACAAAATGGATATTTGTTCTGAGGATTAAACACTGCCTTTCTGGCAGGACAAGAGTGAAACAACATCATCCTTGGACAGCATCACTGTAAGAATCTGACTTCATTTTGCATCATTAGAAGTCAGAGACACTGTTTAGGAATTACTATTTATCCTAGTCAGTCCATTCATTCAGTGTATTCCCTGACTTAATACTTAGCAGGTAGTGGATAAGATTAAATTAACATTAGAGAATAAAAAGGGATTAGGACAGAAAGATCAGTTGATTAGTTGTGTGTGTACATATGTGGGTGTACAAATAAGCATATGTAGGAATGATACAGCTGTAATGGTATTTACATAGGGTCCTGAAAATACCTGTATTGTGATGGTGACTAATTCCTTGTGGGAAAGGAAGCAAAGCGTTAGATTTTTAAATTTGTTTCCTTCTTGCAATGGTTTAATTCATCTTTCAGTTTAAAAGAGATGAATTATGGAGATCAGGTTAAAAAATAAAAATAATTATTAATAAAACAACAGTGCATCCTTATCCTTGCTGACTTTGTCTTTGAGATACTGGCTTGGGATGTCTCTTTCTGTACAGGAAAGCATAGCAGTGATTTAAATTTCACCTGTGAGCTCAAAGTATTAGGACAGGAACAGCTACCCACAAGAAGCAGGTCGGGTGGTTTCAGCTCAGATTATCCCTAGCTAGAATCTTTTTGCAGTACAGACATCAGTTTTTCTAACTGCAACAGATATTTTCCTAAAAACAGCTCATAAATTTACAGTCCTGTCCTACTATCCAGTCACTTATCTGGAAGAAAGGCTGTCTATCACAACATGCCAGGGAATGAATGGAGGGAGGAGATGCACCTTAGTCTTCTTGCTGTTTTGTCTTGGGCATTGAGTAGTTTTCCAGGCTAGGGCTCTCCCTGTAGGATATACATGCTGACACACAGCACAGAAAGGTTACAGGGATGTAACGTTGCTCTTGCTGTTGCAGGCAGGAGCCTGTTACAATCTAGCCTAGGTTTGCCCTGCATCCCATTCACAAAGTGAAAATGAATCTTCAAGGAAATGCAGCCCACAGCTGACTGCTTGGAAAGTGGCTTTGAAGGGAGAATGTGTGTGCTGTATGGAGCTAGACACACTCAGAATAATGGGGCAGATCTTGTGAGTAACAGCAAAGTTAAAGGATACTGAAGGTGATGACATGAAGGATTCAATGTCACTTTAAACAGACGCTTCTTGATCCAAAGGCTGCACAAACCATCAGCCTATGAAAGCACAAGTGTTATTGCTTTTTTTTTTAAATCCCTTTTAATACATATTGTAGAAATTAATTAATCTTGACTTTTACAGGTCCTGTTACAGGCAGGGTTGGTACTGCTCAGATTAAGTTCAGACAGTGCTTAGCCCATCTGTGTAAAGTGATGTAGAAGTCTCAGCCTTCTCCTGAGCTGAGAGGTGTACAGGGATGTATGGTTTTGACATACTTTATTAGCCTATACAGTAAACTTCCCCCTCCTGGTCAGAAGTGAAACAAATGGATGGGGAACTTGTGTGGGGAGTACGTGAAGTACAGTATTTGTGGGGAGTAAAGTATTTGCTTTCTGCCATCTCTGTGCAGGCAAGACACATCAGAGCTGTCAAGATTGGCTCCTTTGAGCTTTAGATATAATGCCAAGGGGGAAAAAACAAAATAAACCAAAGCAAACAAGCCCACAACTTAGTGGTTAAGCTGGAGGAGTCATCTATTTTTTATATCATGAGATGTGACACTTGGGTGATCCTTCCCTTAGTCTTAGGCAGGTGGAGGACATTATTCCCCCCAAATAAACTGCAGTGGTCTGAAAACTTCTGCATATCAGGACAGTTAACGTGACTGACAACAGCTCGGGCTCTTGCTTCAGCCTCAGCCAGCCCCGGACATCCCAAATGCTCGGGCCAGCTCTTCTCCCGATGGCAGCCTCCCAAGAGGGGGCGTGATCTGGTCAAAAATGGCCAGTTCTATCCCCAAGCTTCAAATCAATTGTAGGACCCGATTATCAGCAGTGTTTGTTGTCCTCCGGTCTGGGATTATCCAACTCAGTCATAAATGAAGCTATAGGTGTTGCAGCCCACCGTTGCTCCAGAAGGGCTGTGGGCAGGCAGACTGCAACTGGCCACAGTGGAAGAGAGCCCAGACCTGGGATCTGATTCTTCTGTCCATGCCCCAGATCATGGAGTCAGCTTGGCTTTGTAGCATATTCAAAACTTCACCTTTTGAGTATTTATGAAGGATAGCTCATTAGCTCCAGTCACCAGGGCTATTTTAATGCAGAAATACACCAGGTTATTCAAATGGATGATGACTTGCCAAACTTATTGCATGTTGGCCCCAGACAAACAGGTTATATAGCACTTCTGCTGTAACCTGCATTAAGGGGTAAAATTCTGGGTTTAATTCATAAAAACTTGAGCAACTCCTTGGGGTGGTTAGCTTTAAAAGAACTCTCAAAAGTTTGTTGTTATTTGAAAAAACAGAGTTTAACAGATACAGAACAAGTGAAATCCAGGTTGGCCATATGTGCTGAAACTGCTCCATCAAAAACATAGCAGAACATGCTATGATGGTTTATTATTTACATGTTGCTTGGAACTGTGAAATTCACTCTCCTGGCTCACTGTGGGAGACTTGAACACACAAAATTACAGATTTGCATGTGGAAAAGAAAGAAAAATTCCAATTCAAATCACTCAGAAAATATTAGGCATCTTTTCAGTCACATCAGCAGGCTTTGACTGAGTTGCCATACGACCTTTCTTCTGTCAGGTATGCAAAGAAGGGTGAAAAAAACCCTTAAAATATTTGAACCTGTGTTTTAGTTACTGCCTACAATGCTCTGTGGCATTACAAGGCTCTGAAGTAAGAGATCTCTATTTGAAATGGTATCCCAGGAATACCAGTACTATGACCTCCCTTGAACTGCATGATTTCCTAATCATCAGATAACACCATTGTTATAACACGTGCCAGGCATGTGCCATTGACTTGCCACTTTGTGGCACAGTTTGGAGGGACCAAAAAAAACCCAAACAAATGAATTAATCATATCATTTATGGAGCCAAGCCATCCTCCACGGAGTGAAAAGCTAATCAACTTCCTAACAACATGCAGCGCCCATGCGCAACCAAACTGTTTAGTTCTTGATGAATTATTCAGTGAGTCCTCCTGGCACTTGGGGGAAGTTGTTTGTTCGCCTGGCTGCTCTGTCTCTTCTGCAGCAGTCTCCCCTCGCTGCCCAGATTCAACATTTCACGTTGTTTCCACAGAGTCAGTGAGTGATGGACAGGCTGTGTTAGCCCTGTGGCCAAGCAATGTTCTGCCAATTGATTTCTTTAAATGCAAAGCTTTTAATCGACTGCAGATTGGATTGCAGAGTTTCCCAATCTCCTTCTCTCAAACTCCCTACTGCTAATTTGCACTTCATTCTTCTCCCATTTTCCTAATGACACAGCAGTTCAGACAGGAACTGTTTATTGATGTTGCTGTGTTAGCAAGCAGACCAGATAAACCTTCTTGTGACTGCTGTTTTTCTTCCCTTTCCAGGTTCAGATTAAAATAGCTGAAAAAACTCAATAGAAGACTAAGAACCCATTTATGGGAAATACAAAAGGCAGCCATTCCCTTTTAAAAATGTTTCCTTTTTTACTTTCTCACATTCCTGTCTGCAAAGTTTCCCCTAACTCCCTAAATTTAGAACTCCAGCATCCCATTTCCTCTGTGAAAGCTTCAGTGGTGTAATCCACCAATAGAAACGGACTTTCTTTTAATTACGTGGTATATTTATCCACAATCCAATAGCATTTGTAACATGGACCCATTCTTAATCAAAACTAAGTAACCTGACTCTTAGAGCTAATGCTTGTTCAAAGCTCAGTTGTAAGACCAGTCCCACTTAAATTCTCCAGAGACAAAGATGACACATTTCTGCAGCACTGAGCAAAATCAGTTAATATCCACTGTATATTATACAAAGACATTGTTGTGCTTTCCTTACTTCTAGTAATTTTTCCATGAGCATGAATCTAAATACTACTTGCAAAGACATTCTTGAGGCATGCAGTTGTAGCTGATTATAGTTTTGCTGACCTATAAGGATGGATTTATCTTTATATCAAGCATTCTGCATGACTCAGTGAAATTCACCCTCCAAAACAGTTAAAATCTTGGAATTTCAGGTGCTCTGCAAAAAGCAGGAAGCTCTAAACTACTTTGGGGGAAATCTGAGTCCTTTCTCAAGACAAAAAGACTCAGAGAAATTGCAAGGAACATCCCAGATAAAATTCTGAAGTTCTTTTGCTGTCAGTAGCTGTACTAGGCTCAGATGGAATAAGGATTTCATAATCAGAAAGAAAACACATGAAAATACATCAAGCAGCCAGGATGGTCTGAGGGCTTGGTGGAGGATCACCAGTAGTGCTAAGAATCACCTGCTCTGCTGAAGTTACAAAGGAAAGAACAGAACTGGTAGAGCCAAACATCCCCATCTTCTTTCCTCTCTAGCTCTGCAACTCCTCCTCTCATGAAAATTCACCTCTGTGCTGGCACAGGGAGTTGTGGTGAGACTGAGGAGGGGTGGCTTTCCTTCCTTTGATCTGAGGACTTTTGGGTGCACATATAATTCAGGCTCTGCTGCCCTCTAAGCTCTGCCAGTCTCCTAGAACTTCACTGGGATACTTTAAAAAAAGTCTTGGCCATTCCAAGCCCATTCCAGCCACTGGTGGAAGACAATTCCACCAGGAGGAAACTTACAGTGTCCCCAGATACCCCCTCTTTCCCTGAGGTTGCTGTTTGCAATGTCTGTAATGCAAGCACACATTAAGTCCAAGCTCCTTTGAAGGTGGCTTCCCCCTGTTTCTAGGAGTAGTTGAGAGCATTTTTGGATGATCTGCTTCTGTGATATCTAAAGTTTAAGGCTACCTAATGCACACCATTGGTGAGTGGGATTCAATGAACACACAGCAACTTTGTGTCCTAATCCTGGGAAGCAAAATGCATGAGATGTTTTCCAAAACAATGTCCACCTCTCACCTTTCTCTTCTGGCCTGAGGAACTGAGGACAGAAGCAACTCAGAGGCAACACTGTGCATGCTGGACACATTTTTTCACCCTAAACATTCCTTTCCAAAAGACTTGCATTCAACTACATTTACGATTTGAGTATTTTTATAAGTCTGAATTAGAGATTTTTTTCATTTACCTAACTTGATTTTAAAACTAAAGGCTGATTATAAACTGAATTGGGATTTTAAAATCTGACCTAGAATAGCTGACCTTTGAACTGGTCCTAGATTACCCAAGGTTTACAGTCATCCTATGTTGCATTGGAAAGATAATTTCCTGTAGGACTTACATCCAGTCATTTGACATTGTGACCTCTTGGATTAGATTTATGACCTTGCAAGGTCAGTCTTTAACTCCTTCTAAATGATTAAGTTGGAAAGAGGACATGGTATGTCATTAGGAAAGCACTTTTCTCCAGTATGGTAATAAGGTTTTGGAATGATCTTTAATTCCAGTGTGACAGGACACTACTGATTGCCAAATGGTAGATATATGCATTAATGATAACTAAAATTTGCTAGTATTTGCAAACTTGGCAAATAGAATACAGTTGCCTACTCCATGTCAAGGTAATTAAACAGAGATTTGATTTTCAGCTTTGCTAAGTATTAACAACTGCAGGTGATCTCAAATGGAGCAGTAGAAACTCAGCACCCCTCAAAATTATGCCAATAATGCATAACTATGGAAATACATGCTTTGTTTATGTGTTTGTATGTGTAATTTGTTGGGCAGGAATCAACTAATTTCTCAATGTATCTACAGTGTGTAGTACAGTTTGACTTTGTTTTCTCATAACAATGAAAATAAATGCATTGAATTGATTCAGTCCTCACACACAGAGCTTTACTAGAGTGAAAATAAGGAAACACTAGATTTCTGTGGTTAAACAGACCACTGCAACTGCATTTCCAACAGAGACCAAAGTTAAGTGCCATAAACATGAGTTTTCTAAAGACCTCAACTTAGGAATTAGGCACCAAAACCAAGGACTAGATTTACTGGGAAGCTCCCTCCAAACTTTGTGTAGAAAAGGTGAAGTAGTTCTCCTTAAAAGGAGTACTCTTAGATGTCAGTTCCCAGATGAGGACTCCAAGCATTTACATGGTCACATTTGTTACAGCCTGAGAACTATTTGAGAAATTCTCCTTAGTTGTGTTTCTTCTGCCTGTCTTTCAGATCCCATGAGGTTACGAGCCTTCCGCTGTAATGGTCGTTCCTGCAACCCTCCAGTGGGAAACCTTGCAACAGGGAGGACACCAGTTACTCTCACTACGTGTGGCCAGAACAGTACAGAACTGTACTGCTTCTACCCAGAGCAGAATCTCCTCCATCAGGTGTCCCATGGCTGTGGGCAGCCTCGCTGCACCAAATGTAATGCCAACCAGCCTGATAACTCCCATCTCCCTGCTGACATGACAGATGATTTCTTTGCAAACCCCATCTCCTGGTGGCAGTCTGCCCAAGGAGTACACAGGGAAGAAATCAGACTGGACTTTGAAACAGAATTCTACTTGACTCATGTCATTGCTGTATTCAAGTCACCTCGCCCAGCTGCAATGGTGTTGGAAAGATCCCAGGACTATGGGCAGACTTGGAGACCCTACAAGTATTTTTCCACCAACTGTACAGCAACCTTTGGGCTCCAGGATGATCTCCTTGAGGAGGGCTCCATGTGTACTTCCAGGTATTCAGATGCAGTGCCCTGCACTAGAGGAGAGGTAAGCAAGAACTAACATTTGGACTATGTTAAATGTCAAACAGCTGAAGATTGAGTGCAAATCAGAGCGTATGTGCTCAAAGAGGTGCTGCACATAGAAATTAAGAAAGGTAGCCCCTCCCCAAAGACTTTGTATTAAGAAAATAAAGGTGGAGAAGAAGAGAAATTATATATTAATTAAAATAAATGGAAGCTTTAACAAATTTCTTTTACAAGAATTGGACAGGATAGGTTTAACATTGCCAAATTTTCCATTGCAAACACCAACCACTGAACTAGAATTCCAACAAAACAGATGTAAGGAAATTCACATTTGCAGAGTCTGATTTACCCAGACTGGTTTCCCACTTTAAGATGACATGAATGCATGGTCTTTACTTTTCTTCTCCATATAAAAAGTCCTAGATGATTGGATGACTTTTAAATACATCCTTTCCCTAAGTTTAACATAACTTTTCTTGTTGGGGGTGACCACACAGGTTGCATCAAGACATAGGCTCAGAAATGAAACTGTTTAGAAACAAGTGGAAGTGAGCAGCCAGGTTTCAATATTCAATGGTGGGAAAAGGCTCTTCCTTGGTCTGAACATTCTGATGTGCTACTCAGACTTTATTTTAAAATAAATGTGCTATTGCTCTGATAAATTCCTCTGACAAGAACATTAACAACTGCTTAGTAATCAGGTAGTTAGGTATAACCTTTTCCTTTCATCTATTTTGAAACAGTTTAGATGGGAAAGATGGTAAATGTAATAGGTATTGTTTTATAGAGGAGACCTAAAGGCAGAAAGTGAGATTATAAGACATTCCTATAATCACAACAGAGGCCAGAGTCCTTTCTCTTCCACCTCTCTTCCTTAGAGAAGCCACAATACTCTTGGTTTCCCTGTCCTGTTTAATAGTAATACTTTCCTGCAAACTAAGTTCAGGAGTGAGGTGAATGGTCCAGATAGGCTTCAAAACCCACAGTGGTTTGAGCAGTGCACTTCAAAAAGCCCTTGAGAAGAAAGAAACGGCTGTACCATGCTTGAGGAAAGGAAACAGCAGCGTGGAGAGACTGAGTTCATCTTTGTGCAGCAGGCTGGGAAATATCAAAATCTGGAGGGGATCATCTGACTGCTGAACTGTCTCATTCCTGGAGTAGTAATTCTGCTGGTCAGTTATCAAGATACATTTAAGTAAAATACATCCAAATGTCTTCTGTAGAGAGATTACAATTTGCCACGTCAATACAGAACTGAGGCAGCTTATATAATTTTCCAGTCTTATGTGCTTTCCACTCAAAAATCTGGAAGCACTTTGCAACATCCATTTAATGATCTTCAGCACACATATAAGGGTCCTGTTGCCATTTCACTGGAGGGGAAAGAGCAGCACAGAAAGGTGAAGTGTTTCATGGTAAATCAAGACAATTCTGGTTGAGTAAGAAGCAGAACACAGACTCTGAGGTATATGCCTTGGCCTTAAACACAAAACTACACTTCCTTCTCTACTACAGTATCTCCTGTTGCCTTGCACGGGGTAGGCTTTTGTGCCTACTTAACCTTGGGGAATATCATTAAGACCATGTGTTGCTACTACAACAAATTTGAGAAGTAGATGGCAGAAAATGAAATAATAAAACATTCATCCAACACAAGTCCTTGTGACTAAAAGTCAAAATGACTCTGGCAACTTGGGCAGAGAGTTGAACTGCACTGAAATTAATGTGTGTATGCTTAATTAATCTTTGCTATGGTAATAGATGACAGTAAACAATAGTAACAGTGAGACCAGTCATATATTTACAGGTCGCAAATACATTTATGAATTTAAATGAATTTAATACATACAGATATCACTTCCTTCATGAGATGAGAGCTGAAGTTTTAAAGTAATACAGGATTCTGTAGGGCAACTTAGCAGAGAACAAGACAAATGCTGTTTCATAGCACATTCAAAAGGATTCTGAAGTTCTGGACTGACTTTACAGAGACCTCTTAATCAATTCATGAAACATCCCTATGGCAAGGGTGCAAAATCATCAGGCTTTTCAGGTCAAGCAATATGATACAACAGATTCTTCTGTGAATGCAAATAAAGGAAGGTAGAGTGTAGTGAAGTGATACTTGATCAGATTTGCTAGAGTGACTCTGCTATTCCCACTACCAGTCTCACAGGTGCTTTGCCCATGCACCTCAAAACTGCAATTATACACCTTATTTTAAAGATGTTAAAAATGTCAGCACAGCATCCCCTCAAGCATTGATTCACAATGACTTGGAAGGAAGCTGATGGAATTGCCACCACTACGCTCTGCAGTGTTCTCTGCTGGTTTTTCACCTCCTGGCTGACCTATCCAATTACAGATTCTGGCTGAGCCTTGGATTGCTGATGAGCTCACATTGTAAGATGACAACATTTCTGAAATGATCAAAACCATTCCAACTTAAATGCTAATTAATGCTCTTAGATAAATGCCCATTTTCTCTACTGAGGGGGTTGAAGCAATTTCTACTGCATGACACTTGGGTTTTTCTTGGGTGTTTTTCTACTCACTTGGAGAAGAGACACAAATTCCTTTTTAAGAGGGCACAAAATGAATCTTCCTATTGTGCCTTTTGCAGCTTTTTAAAATTTGAGCATTTATTAAATTCCTTACTCCTGTTCACACACAGATCCTGGATCCCTCCATCTTAATTCTTCTGGCAATAAACTTGCTCTAAAGATGATTTCTGTTCTAGGAGAAGGAGCCATGTATTTACAACCAATTGCCTACAGATCATTTGCTTCTTATGAAGCATATAGATCAACACCTAATTTTCTGTTCCTAAAAACACTCAGTGAAAATCCACCACCAGCATATCTTAAATCCTGTCTGCCTTGTTAAGTTCCCTATGTTTTGCCCATTGACTTCTGCCACTAGAAGAAGTTATATATTAAATGGGTAACAAGTGCTTCTAATCTTTATCCTATCATTAAAGGCAAAAATTCTTAACTGTTCCATCAGCTTAGGTACATCAACCTCCAGCATAACATCATGAACTAAACCCAATCCCATCTTTTTGAGGTCTGTTCATCTACTCTAAGTGCATCTACAGGAAGTGTTTGTGTGGAGGTTCATGCATCAATTGAATCCTTCTTTACCTACACGTCCATCCATCTGTTTTTCTAATTTATAAAGACCTTCAAGTCAGCCAAAGTAAATCAAAACTCTGGCCCAAACAAAAGGAGAACTTACCACAGTGTTGTATCAGACATTAATGTGACTTACAGTTCAAATGTCATATAGGGGAAACCAGGACTCAAATACTTCAGCCTTCATCCTGACAGCACGTGCACTCAAGGAGCTGAGAGATTAGGAGCATGTTTTTAATAAACTGGAATATCAGGAAATGAAAACAAATGTTATTCTCCATCCAAGATGATGTTTGCATGAAAGGAGGACATTAGCATGCAAAGTGGGGTAGAACATTGACCAGCTTATAGCCAACAGACCCAAAAAGAGACCCGTCCCCTGTTGGGTCTAGCTAGAGGAAGGGAGTTTTGAATCAAAGGCTGGTTCATTTATGTGAGTGTCTGTGTGACAGATGACACCAATGAAGTGTGATATAATAAACCCATTACTGGAATACACTGGGGGCTGGAAGAATTGTGTATGCCTGAATTAAGTAACTGGTTTCTATGGCAACATGTTAAGTGTGCCTTGCGCAGAAGACCTGTTCATTCTCCATTTGGTATCCTGTGGTGACCTCTTTAGGGACAGAAGTCCCCAGCAGTGCCTTTTGTCAAAGATGAGTGGACTCGATTTGTAGATAAAAGACTTTTAATCACTCTTCATTCACTCTGTGAATGCCAGATCAAGACATGTTGTGATGAGATGCAGTTCTGTCTGATTCAAAAGCCACCAGGTTGTTCAGATGGAAGCCACAGTCAAGCCAGTGAAAGGCCTTTTCATCTGCACCAACACTGAAGACCTCTGGTGCCTTTCTCCATCTACTGCGACTGCCTGAACAACAGTTATGGCAGAGAGGGACCACTTGCACACAGACACTGACACAGGCCAGGACTAGGGCTCTGTGTGGGATGCATGTGATCTTGTTCTTAGGACCTACATTTTCTGGTGTCTTTTCTCAGGATTTTATTTTTCTGTATTCATGCCAAATCTTTTGATAAACAAAGGAGGATCCTACACACATATACTTCATTAGGTAGTAGCATCAATAATTCAAGGGGTCACCACTGAGGCTTCAGTAGCTTCTTGAAGACCTGATCTCATATGGCAGTGGGGTCACTGAAAAGAAACATGCTCAGCACATCACAAGGTTGAATTCCTAGCAGATAAGATGCAAGGACAGGTCCTGCACTGCAGTGAATTGTACAATAGCCATCAGGTCTGGCCTCTCAAAGTTGTGTGATGCTGGGGTTACGCTGACTTCCAGCCGGAAAGGATTCCAGGAGGGATTAGTCACTAGAGAAGGTAAGTGCACGAATGTTATGACTAGGGCTGTCTGTTCAGCATTTCATTTAATATGAACTGTAGAGGAGATAGAATGCAGAGGCAAGTTGATAGGAAGCAGTTAACACCAGCAGTGTAAACAAGCAGATAGCACTGCCAGGCCCTGCTTCCCTGGAGGAAGAATTAAGGGGCTCAAGGGTTTGTCTCTGAAGGGAATTTGAACTGACGAGACCAATCCAGCATTCCCATCCCTGGCAAGTGAACTTCAGGAGGGCACCAAGTGTCCTACTCTGACCTGGTTTGCAATGAGCCACTTCAGAGACATTAGGAACTTGCCAAAAAGACACAGTAAGGTTTTTTTTTAAGCATTGCTTCTGCATTTCCAGAACACACAAAGCAGCAGATATCACAATTTATCTTCACACCTTTTTTATAAAATCTTAGTGGAGTTGTAGCCATGACTTTTTTTTTTTTTCCTAAGTCTCAACAGTGAAAAAATTCTTGTCTAAAATGCTATAAATATTAGAGATTCATTGCTGTAATTTTCAGACTCTGGGCAAAAGAACACCTGTTTGGTCTACAGTTGTCCACACATCACCGTCACAGTGAGCCTGCGCAGTTAGTTAAGGGTGTTCATGTGTAAGAATTCAGCCAAGACCTAGAGATGTAAGTGGTTCCACTTGTAAGAAATGGATGCTCTCCCATGAGACCACAGCTTGGTTGACAGTGGTTGATACTGACAGGAATGGGTTGTTTTAACTTTGCCTGACAATTCAGCAGGCAGAGTGAAATGAGTCTCCTTCTCTCACCAGTTCCCAGTCACGCTGTCTGTATCACAGAACTCCTTATGCCACTCTTTGCCATTTCAGAGCCAGTATCATTCCTCAGAATGAAAAAGGACACTGCACTTTGTGGGAGCATGAAAATTTTTTCCCATCCCCATGTAAGGAGGTGCAACGTAGGATGGAAGGAATTTTGTCCATCCCCTCTATAGAGACTGCAAGCTGAAGGTTTTAGTGCTCAATAGTCTAGATTTTGTACTCCATTACCTGGCTTGGGAGAAGATACAAACCTTGCCTTTCTACCCAGATGCAGAGATTTACATCTGCAGATAACCTGAACCTATGGAATACGTTTTGTCTGCATGGCTCCTCAGATTTGTCTGCCTCTAACTCCCACTGTGCAGCCTTTCCCCATCACCACATTGGCAGCAATGCCAAATATTAATATTAATGCCACACTGACTAGATTACTGGAATAACCTCAAAGCAAATTCAAATTGAAGGGACATTGACTCTTTCTGTTTTGGAAAACACAGAATGAATTCAAGATGCCACTGTCTTGATAGTAGCTGAGTTTACCCAGATCAGAGAAATTTTTAAAAAATCAAAGGCACAATTATTTATCTAACACACTATCATATTCTATACTGGCTTTTAAGTTTTATTCTCTGGAAGGACAGAAAAGCAGTGGATCTTGATTTAAAAACACTATTCCATGAATTGTCAGAGTGGGCTTTCTAATAGGTAAGAGAACAGCTAGACTTTCTCCATGCTTCAAAAGTATTGTTAAATAGGAAAGAGGCTGCTTCTTAGTAAAGACAGGGCAGCACAAGATGGAAGAATTAATTTTAGTCAAGTAGCTCCATTGAATAAATCAGAGGATATTTGCCACTGGGTAGGAAAAATTCTGAGACAATTGTTTACTATTCTTTTAACAACAAAATCAACTCACATGAAAATCTCTTAATGAAGAGGATTTAGGACTGATGAGAGTTTTTATTGCAGCTTCCTTCTGATGGGCCTAGTATAAGCACACAGACATTTCTGATCTCATTAACCTGATTGTGTGCAACATGATCAACATAGCTTAAGGATGATTTGTAATATCAAATTCTTGTTCTGCACAAGGATCTTCTTTTGTAGGAGGCCATGCATTGGCACTGCCCTCCATTTCTGACTCATTCCTTGACCTTAGGCTATGAGCTTGCAAGGGGGAACCTTTGTTTTGTCCACATCTTTTCTGATTAACACCGGCTGGAAGATCAGGTTAAGAAAACAGAATTATCTGCATCAAGAATGGAGAAGCAAAATATATGGCAAGAAATCAAAAATCTGAGACACTGTCTCCAGAATGAAGATGATCTCTTGATTGGTGATAAAACATCATCACCCTCTGTGACCCTGTGCCAACTTGTGTACAGCAGAACCATTCCTCTAACAGTGGTTACATTTTTTAAGCTTTGCACACTTACAGAATTCTCCAAACTTCCTTGCTCTTAGAAAGGTCAGGAGAGGACAGAGTAGTGCCCATCTCGTTGAGGCGCAGCTGATGGACTTTTGAAAATGAGAATGACAAATATGCGCTTGATAGCAGATATGCAGATAAGCGTGAATGTCCTACTCAGCATTCAGCTCCAGAGTCAGCTCCTGATTATAAGGGAAACTCAGGATCTAGGATGGATTTCCACAATGGGTTGAGACTATAGAGGTGCTGAATACCCTCAACTGCCAGACTATCCAATGGAAGCAGAAAGATTTTCTAGGGTGTCCCTTGGCAGACTCAATCGCCATCAGCTTCTCTTCTGCAGCTGTACATATGGTACTTTTATGAAATCTGCACACTGATGTTTACAGAAACAACCCAGAGGGGGGTTCAGAGCAGTCTCTTACACCAAAAAATAATCAACAGAGGTCTACAGAGCTCAAAACCAGACAGAAATTAGATGAGAAATAGCTTTACAGTGAACATCATAGGAACTTCTTTTCAGAGCTTGCATCTTAATCATAAGAAGTCACTTCTTTTTCATTACTCTCTCTTCATACCTTTTATGTTACTATACTGGAAAACTGCAGTTTTGCACAGTGTCTCTGGGAAATGAAATATTAGTCACATTTTTGCAAAGGCAGCAGTCAAACATCTGTCAAGGCTTATAAATCTAAAGAGCAGGTATTAAGAGCATGGGGCCAGACTCTTTTCAGTGGTGCCTGACAAGGGGTAATGGGCAACAGGCGCAAACTGGAACACATAAAGTTCCATCTCGATGCAAGGAAAAAACTTCTTGACTTTGATGGTGACAGAGCACTGCAACAGTCTGCTGAGAGTTTGTGGAGTCTCTTTCTCCAGAGATATTCAAAACCAGACTGGACACAATCCTGTGCAACATGCTCTAGGTGATCCTGCTTTAGCAGGGGAGGTTGGACTAGGTAAAGTCCAGAGGCCCCTTCCAACCCCTACCATCCTGTGATTCTGTGATCTGTCTAGAAGGAACCTGCTTCATAGGCTTTGGAAACACAAACCTTGTGAACTAAAAGAAAGGAAGAAATAACCCAGGGAAAAGATGGAGTGTCTCTTCCCACTGCTCATGACTCTAGGAGTCCCCTAATGCTTAGATTTGTTTCTAATCTGATCTTTAAAATACTTATGAGGAAATGGTTGGGATGGCCAAACTCTTATCTTTTACCCATTATTATTTAAATTGCATGTACTGAATGTCCATCTTTAGGGAATCTCAGATAATTTTACAGACATAAATTTGTTAATCTTCTTCCCATTCCATGAAGTACTTGAGGACCTGTATCCTATTTTTCAAAAAAGTAAGCAGCACATACAACAGACTTCCAGAATTCCACTGGAATTCCAGAACAGTATGAGGCTTAAGTTACTTCCTGAACATTATACTGAGCAGTTGTGCTGGGGCTTTGAACAAATAGTTGCATTTCCAACTCTGCATTTTGGTCACGATGACATCTCTTCTTTTTTTACAGAAATAAAATTCTTCCCTGTACCATATCAAATTATCAATATACATATATATAACCACCACCTATCTGTGTCCTAATTTAGGATATTTTTTCCCTCAGGGAACTGTAAACCCAAATATATTAGTTTAAAATTTAATAATGTATTTATATTACAGAAAATTGTTTAGTGGTTTGGCTTCGGGGTATTTTAGGTAAATTATGTATTTATGGAAAAATAATTCAGGGCATGTAAGGTGAGATACAAGACCTGTTTTAAAAGTTCATCCCAATACACACAATAGACTAATAAATGTAACTTAGGGATTGTAACATATTGCTCTTGACACTAGGGCAACACATATGTTAAGGAAGATGTAATGACTGTCACTTCAATGTAAGAGTAAACATCCAATCAAATTTTTAAAATTAGCTAAGAGATGATGAATACATCATCAGACATTTACTTGTGCTCAAGGTTCTTAACCACCAATTTCAAGGAGAATGTGTCCCCCAGAAAAAAAGATACAGAAAAATTCCATTTTCCAGTTTTATGCATATATGAAATAATGCTGCTAAACTGATTTAAATACAAAATAAAACTGTGCTACCTCTGTGCAAAAGGCAGCCCACCTAAGCCTACTTACAGTGGCACAGCATCTCTGCTTTCACTCTACTGATACCAAATGTCTTTGTATAAGTAAGTCCTCAGTATCTTTGATTTTTACAAAGTCAAGAGAGGCTCATTCCTTAGTGGTTGAATCCAAGAACACAGAAATGCCACTCCCAAAAGACTTCACTAGTGTTATGTCACCTAAATCAGATCTTTTAACACTTAACATGTCTTGCCTTGGGAGAGATAAGGACAAACAAATCCAGTCTCACTGCTGAGCTTATTCCAGACAGAAATGTGTTATGAATTAATCATACAAGCAAACCCTTGTACCTCAAATGGAATGGAATACTTGTTTTTCTTAAAAGGATGCCACAACCCCTATGGGACAGCCAAGCTATTAACATCTCTACTCACAAATACTGTTCAGAGTTCTAAGGGGATATGTAAAATGCCAAAGAAACTTCCCTCAAGAGATGCAATGCCAGAAATGAAAATATTTGCAAAACAATAAAACCACAGGGAACCCAACCTTTTTCCATGCTGTCAAGCAAAGAAACAAGAAACAATACAGCTTCATGAAAGCAAATGGTCCTATGCTGAGAAAAGAACACCCAGCAGCTGCTATTTTGCCTGAAGAACTCGGTGCTATCTGGATGCCAATTAAGACATGGGGAGGACAGATAATTGACTTGAGATCTCAAAACATGAATCCATCTCTTTAAACTTACACTGTAGACAAAACAGCTCTCTAGCAGTGCAATACAGTGCACAAGATTTTTTTTCACAGTTAACATAGCACAATGCAAGACTATTGTTATCAAGCAGAAGTACAATCCCAGAGAGTAAAAAGAAATACTTTGGCCATTGTCTAGTCATTTTTGTCTGAGGGTCCAGTAAAAACTCTTGTTCTTCACCTCATTCACTTTCCCTCTCTGTCTCCTGTGAGGAGATCCATAGCCATTTGCACCTGGGATCTGGGGCACAGAGACATTAAGCATCTTGTCCAGCCCTGTGGAAGGAAGTCCCTGGCAAGGACCAGTGCAGATCTGACAGAAGATAATGACATATTGATTACCTTTTTTCTCATGTCTTGTCCTGGAGTGAAGTACCTCTAGTGTTTATGTTCTCAAGCCAGTGATCTGCTAGGTATCCTCTGGAGAGCTACCCTGAAAGGAGAGATCATTTTTACTGAGCGTATTTATTAGAGAAACCATAGACAAGAAATTAAATGTGAGAGTAGGGCTTATAAAAACCAGTCACCAGAGTGCTTTACCCTTGGTTCCTCTGTTTTCTGTGACTTTAAAACATTTTCACATAGACTTTTCATGATTAACATCCCAGTAGTTAGTTTTCAACGTTGGATTAAAATCTCTGAATTTAGCAGATACTGCAGAAACTTCCATCCAGTTCATTGCCTTGGTCTTAGACTAACTGTCCATGTGGGAGGATTTTTGCATCTGTAGACAACCAGGTGCTTGGGACTCTGAGAAACCACTCCAGCTCTGTGTGGTCCACAAGGGACTGGGAAGGAGACAGGGATCATAAAACTGGTTTCCACTAAAAAGTCAGACCATCCTGTATTAGGGGAACTGGACAGAAGAGATTTGGTCTTTGTCCTGTGAATTCATCAACAAGAGGAATGCTGGGCACCTGGACAAAACCAAATGGACCATTTGCTTATGGTTCCATTGACTGGGGGAATGTAGACACTGGGGTGGAAAGGCCTGGGCTGTTTTGTCATGGCTTCATTGGTCAGGGGAATGTAGGCACCTGCACTGCACAGCCTGGGCAGTCTGCCCACAGCTCTGAGATCACCAAACAGGATCTGGGCACCTCTGATCTCACCAAACAGGACTGTTTGCAGCTCTGTAAGTAGCTGATAGTATAAGACAGAGGAATTAAAAGAAAAAAATAACAGAGTTAACCAAACAGAAAATGCTGCAGACAGGTGGGAAATGTGTCACTGCCTCTACTGGGTACTGGCAGGTGTAGATCTGTGCAAAGCCTGGCAGCTGGTTCTGTTAAAAGGAGTTTATCTCCCCATGTCCCATCAACATGTAACATAATTACCTTCCAGGGATATACCACAAGCTCTCTTCTGAAGTTTACACCTGGTGGCTCCTGCAAGCAAAAAGGAGGAGAAATATTTTACATGCTGCAAGAATTTACACTGGTCAGTTCATTAGAAAGAAAAAAATAAAAAAGAAAAATGCAAAGAGCAAGAGAAAGAGGGAATCCCTATGGAAACAAAGCTTTCACTCCTCTGAGTTAGTCAGACACTATCACCACTTCTAAAACAGGACCAAAGATCCCTGAGGGCAACTCCCTCTGCTATGACAGGAAATCTCAACGGACAGCTAAAAGAGCTCGGAAATTGGAGTGAGCATTTCCCTAGAGAACATCTAAGTCTGGAAATGAATGCAACCACTTGTCTAAGTCACTGGCATGGACTGTAGTGCAGACCTCTGCTGTCAACCTCTCCCCAAAAGCCACAGAAACCCTGATAGACAGAGAAGGGTAGAGTGGTACATGTTCTAAAATACAATATGTCCCTTTAGTCAGTGTTAATCACCAATAGAACTGTGATACTCAAAACCAAACTGTAGCTGCTCCAGAGAACTATCAAACAGCATAAAAGCTGTGACAGAAGAGCATCAAGCCACAGACAGCCAGCAGGCACAAAGCACCTTTGGTCCTGTGAGCTCACTGCAGTGAGGCTTCTTCCCCAAATGAATAAACCAGTCGACTTTTTTTGAAGATGAGTTTCTCCCAATGCTTGCTCACCCTAAACCAAGCTGTGTTTTCTAGCACATAGTTAAGTGACCAAGTCAAAAGTCTGATCACAGTTTCCACTTCTTTCACAGATTCCCTCAGTGCATTAGTGTACCAGACTCTAGAACTCATGCTAAAGCCAGGTTCCTAAAATGCTTTGAGAAATTTGGATGGCATTAATACTGCATTTGTGCCAATAAGCCTTGGCTTGTTGTCACTTGGCTCACAAACATGAGGAAGAAACCAGCACCTGACAAGTTATCACATATTGGATGAACTGCAAGAAGTGACTGGGCTCAGGGAGAGATGTTTTAACTAAGGTGTTTCCTTTCTCACATCAGAGATGGGATGAAAGCAGGTGCATAGTCACTTGCTGTGGCTTATCCAGCTTGCTTTAACTCAGCTGTGAAGTTCTGGGATTAGTCACAGCCCCACAGCTGCTTAGGCAGAGTCTTCTAAATAGGAACTATTGCTTTTTCCCCAACAATGCCTTGGGATGTTTTCTGTATATACAGAGTCCTATACCTATTCTTGGATGTGTATCTTCTGTCTTTCAGGTGATTTACCGTGCCTTAAGTCCAGCTAACAAGATCGAAGACCCCTATAGTCCTGAGGCTCAAGATCTCCTGAAACTCACCAACCTCCGCCTTCTTTTGTTAAAGAGACAGGAATGTCCATGCCACGGTTCAGGATTGGTAGAGAAACCTCAGAGATTTGCCCACTATGCAATTTATGACCTGATCATCCGGGGAAGCTGCTTTTGCAATGGGCATGCAGAGGAATGTGAGCTTGCCAACAGGACAGGAGTCATGGAGAACGTGGTGAGTTCACTAACATTCACAGGAGATGTTCACCAACTAGACTTGTTACCTGCTTGTCCTCTCTCAGGCTAACCATACATTTTGTGTATGATCCTGTCTAAGCCTCCTAAAGACTATCTAAAAAAGGGCAGCACTGTCAATCCACATTAGTAAAAACCTAAAGCTCTCTAGGAAAAGATTTCCTATACCCCTTGCTGAAGTTCCATGTGTATTAATTGTATTGCTAGAGATGGGTCCTTCTAAAAACTCTGGACTCCAGAATACCTACAAACTATGAAGGGGCTTTATGTTTGGAACAGAGATTCAACTCCAAATATAGTGAATGAAATCTCCTACCTATATACCTGCACAGAACCAAACTAGTCTCTCTGATGCAAAGACTGTCCTAGCCAGAATTTCACCATCAGCTCCCAAATCTCAGATTTTCTGAGTTTGGGAGATATAATCAGTTCTGTCATACTTCAAGTCTCAGCCTTCATTTTTTCAGGCTTCTGTGGTTTTTTACTTTCACTACATAGGCAGCTGTGTTCAGGATGACAAAATAATTTCCACTCCCCTCTCATTTACCTATTCAGCTTAAAACAAGTTAGAACATTTTAAAAAAATAAAAGCCAAACTCTGTATGAAGATTATTCTTCCAGTCCCTCTCTGTCTTTCATCTGCACCCTGGGTGTGCAGAGGATGTGAGCTGTGTTTGTATGCATACACAGAAGCTGTGATTCTGGGAGGAATGACTGCTGTCTCCTTTTTGATTTTGCTGCAAGTATTATATAGAACTGTAACAACAGTCACAGAGAAATGTTGCTAACCAAATATCCAGGTATTTGGCCTGTGACTAGTGGTGTTCCCCTGGGCTCGGTGTTGGGTCCAGTCCTGTTTAACATCTTCACTGACGACCTTGATGAGGGAACAGCATCCATCCTCAGCAAGTGCTGATGATACAAAGCTGGGAGGAGTGGCTGACACGCAGGACACTGTGCTGCCATCCAGAGACCTGGCCAGGCTGGAGAGCTGGGCAGGGAGAGACCAGATGAGATTCAACAAAAGCAAGTGTAAAGTCTTGCACCTGGGGAGGAACAACTGCATGTATCAGTACAATCTGGGGGGTGAGCTGCTGAAGAAGAGCTCTGTGGAGAAGGACCTGGGGGTCCTGGTGAATGACAGGTTGGCCATGAACCAGCAGTGTGCACTGGGGGCTGAGATTTAGCCAATGGGATCCTGGGGTGCATCAGGAGGAGTGTGGCCAGCAGGTCAAAGGAGGTGATCCTCCCCCTCTATTCTGCCCTGGTCAGGCCCCACCTGGAGTATTGTGTCCAGTTCTGAGCTCCATGGTATAAAAAGGACAGGGATCTCCTGGAGAGAGTCCAGAGAAGGGCTACGAAGATGATGAAGGGCCTGGAACATCTATCCTATGAGGAAAGGCTGAGAGAGCTGGGACTGTTCAGCCTGGAGAAGACTGAGGGGGGACCTCATCAATGTTTATAAATATCTTAAGTATGGGATGCAGGGGGAATTGGCCAGCCCCTTTTCTGTGGTCAGTGGAGACAGGACAAGGGGCAAAGGCTGCAAATTGGAGCACAGGAAGTTCCACACCAACATGGGGAGGAACTTTTCCCCAGTGAGGGTGACAGAGCCCTGGGACAGGCTGCCCAGGGAGGTGGTGGAGTCTCCTTCCCTGGAGATATTTAAGACCCATCTGGACACCTATCTGTGCAGTATGAGCTGGGGAGCTGCTCTGGCAGGGGGTTGGACCCCATGATCTCTCGAGGCCCCTTCCAACCCCTAAAACTCTGTGATTCTGTGATCTAAACACATGCATCACAGACAGTATGCAAGCCACTTTAGTTAATGGCTCCACTGGTTCCAGAAGGCTCTCCGTCTCTAGAATGGGTTTTGAAAACCAAAATAACCCCTAGAACTCCTGGGTGAACTCTGACATAATAGACTCAAGAAATACATCCTCAGCTAATTTCTGTTCCTTTAGATGGGGTACACTTGACATATGGTACACTTGACATTTTGGTTTACTTTCTTTTGGAATGTGTATTCATTGTCTACCTTTCAAGTTTCCTAGGTCCAGAGGTAGATACTGTAAGATAATTAAGACTGCATGAGTTTCACAATATTTGGAAAATAATTTCTCAATCAGTTCCACCTGTGGTATAAACCTAAGATTTAGCTACAATTTTCTGGCACTAGGTGATGTTATCAGATGCCATTGACTGTAAATACAGACTTGCTTCATACACAACCATGCAGGGAAAAGCTGTTTGAAGAGTGCATCCTCCCTGTTGCAAACTGTTAAATATACACATAGTGAAAGCAAATAGATGAAGAACATGCTAAATGAATACAGCTGGTAGAAGAATAAACACTCTGCCCATCAGGAAAGGAAAACACAATATTGTGTATATTACTGGCATAACCATTGTAAACTGTGACTGGATTTTTTTCTCTCCACCAGTCTCAAAGGAATAGAATCTTTTTGTGCCATCAATGACTTCATGGGGCAGAAGGTGAAATAGTTTTGGTGAAATGCACTTCATGAGTGACTCATGTCCCAGGAGACAAGAGGGTGGATGCATCATATCATGTGCACAGGCACAGATATTAGCAAGTGTTTGCCTAAGCAGTGATAAAAGTGAAGAAAGTATTCCAGAGCTTTAAATACTTGTAGAATCCTAGAAGAGGGCTGGAAAAGACCATCAGTCCTCACACAAAGGTATGATGGAGCATACCTAAGCCATGAATGCCTGTGGAACTAGATTTGAGAATCAGTGATGAAGGAGATCCAGCAGCAACCCTCAGGAGCAGTTCCCGTGTTGACATTCTGAAAGCTCTTCTAGTGCTTGCCTAAATCATCTCTGCTGCAAATTAAGGTGATTCCTTCTTGTCCCCTCTTCCCTGGTGATCAGGTAGAGCAGTTGATCCTCATTCTGCAGATCCTCTTGGAAGGTACTTAACTGTATCATTCTTCACTTTTGGGTCTTTTGTACTAACCAGAGAACTGTGAAAACAGGTGATGAAAATTTAAAATTCAACTCCCAGGTCAGGTCATACTAGGCTGAAGATGATGATGCTACTTTTGTTCCTTGTTTCTGTGGTTCAGTCATTACACTCTAGCTCTTTCTCAAATGAAAATGCACTCCTGGAAGATCCAGGTTCTTGGTTTCTTTTACATTTTATTTGATAACTTCTGATAATGATATTGCAGTGGTGAAGAGAGAGTTCACATAGGTACAGATCTCAGGATTTGGTTTCCATAGTTAGCATGAGGGAGTTTATATAATGTGTAAACCTTTGCATCTTACAATATTATAATCTCCTTGCCTATATGCAGAAGGAAAAGGTCTTTGGTTTTGAGTGATGAACACCAGTGATACATTTCATATCAGCCAAACTACATTGCAACAAAAATCTTTTGTCATCTTGGAATTTCTAGGCAGAGACAGGAAGGTGCTCGACTTTTGGTCACATGGTGACTAAAACAGGATGGGGAAAAGAATACTTAGAAACAAACACTGCACATCCAGAAATAATCTGATTTATTCCACTGTCCACATATAATAATTACTGAACACATGAGCAGAGCAAGTCTCAAGACACAAAGTTTTTAATGTGGCTAGTGTGGGTGATATCACACTAGTGAAAATATTATGTCAGACAGGAGAAAGCCTTCAAGAAATTAAGATGGGAACTGTAAACAATAGGCAAGAAACTTAGGGACAATCATATTTTGAATTTGAGGTTTGTTGCTATTGACAGTGAGGTTTTCTCCTTTTCTATTTCTTTCCTCAGAAAAAAAAGGAGACATAAAGATTCCATACCCAATGTAAATGGCTTCTTATGATAGCTAAGGACAAAATGCTCCCTTATGAATTTCACAGCTTGTATTATTCATATTATTCCAACTCTTACAAGCAGCTTCTTTACCAGTGAGGAAAATTATTGAGATCACGTTTTGCCATAGAAACTAGAAAAGCATTTTCTTTTAACTGGAGAGCATTGATATGCCTTTACAAGGGAAACAACTGCCAGGACCTGGTCACCTGAAAACATCTAGTCTTCCTCTACCACTGGATGAAATGGGACATAATTCTGGCCCAGGGATTGCTGTTGCAGGATGCACAAAGTTACATGTTGATTTACAGTAAATTAATTCTTTATTAAGCTCCAACAAAGCTAGTACAAACTGTCAGGTTTAGGATCTGCTTTGATGACACATTTTGGCTGAGTCCAAGGGTGCTCCCAGAACAAAGTTTACAAAGCAGAAAGCACACATAGAACATAAAATCTAGACCAGAGTCCTTCCTGCTTGCCAAGCATTTCACAATTCTCTTTCTAGTCCCTGAGAAGTCAGTATGGATGGAGGAAAGTGAATGTGGATTAAAATGTTTTTGTATAAAGCATTAGGGGTTTTAAAGTTGTGAATTATTGGTACCTACACTGCCAGGAAACTCTTACAAATCACCTTGGATGTTTCCTTTGTTTTTTTAGCCTGTTTACAAACAAGACTCCCCACGGGTCTGATCCTCCACAATGAAGCAAACAGAAAGTTTTCCACTTACTTTAAGGGGAGGAGGATCTGGTCCTAAGTAAGATTTGTTGTTTGGTATAATGGAGGTTACATAAGGTAAAACTTGTTTTTCTACAGCAATTTTCTAGGTGACTTGGCTGTCCTATCCCTTGCAAATATTACCTCCTCTTCAAATATCTTGTGCAGTTCTACTGATAATCCTCAGCTAAGTTTTCACATTATCTGATCCAAGCTATGCCAGTCTGTATGATGTCCAGGACTCAGAGATGCAGGAGGTGCTCTCTGTTGTAGTTGGCAACATAAAGCATAGGTTTTGTTTGAGTAGCATCAGGAATGTTAAAAAAAAATTAAAAATCACAAGAGCTTGTGCAACACTATTATTTCAGAATAAAGATTAAATTCAACAAAAGCCAGTGTGAAGTCTTGCACCTGGGGAAGAACAACTGCATGTATCAGTACAGGCTGGGGGTTGACGTGCTGGAGAAGAGCTCTGTGGAGAAGGACCTGGGGGTCCTGGGGGATGACAGGTTGGCCATGATCCAGCAGTGTGCACTGGTGGCTAAGAGAGCCAATGGGACCCTGGGGTGCATCAGAAGGAGTGTGGCCAGCAGGTCTAAGGAGGTGATCCTCACCCTCTACTCTGCCCTGGTCAGGCCCCACCTGGAGTATTGTGTCCAGTTCTGGGCTCCCTGGTGTAAAAAAGATAGGGATATCCTGGAGAGAGTCCAGAGAAGGGCTACGAAGATGATGAAGGACCTGGAACATCTATCCTATGAGGAAAGGCTGAGAGAGCTGGGGCTGTTCAGCCTGGAGAAAAGAAGACTGAGGGGGGACCTCATCAATGTTTATAAATATCTAAAGTATGGGGTGCAGGGGGAATCAGCCAGCCCCTTTTCTGTGGTCAGTGGAGACAGGACAAGGGGCAATGGCTGCAAATTGGAGCACAGGAAGTTCCGCACCAACATGCGGAGGAACTTTTCCCCAGTGAGGGTGAGGGAGCCCTGGGACAGGCTGCCCAGGGAGGTGGTGGAGTCTCCTTCTCTGGAGATGTTCAAGACCCGTCTGGACGCCTATCTGTGCAGTATGAGCTGGGGAGCTGCTTTGGCAGGGGGTTGGACCCGATGATCTCTTGAGGTCCTTTCCAACCCCTACAACTCTGTGATTCTGTGATTCTAGAAACAGATCCCTGTGCTGAACTTTTTTCCAAAAATTAAAACTGAATATGGACTTCAAATTCTGCTCATAATGATCTGAACACAAAGAATAAGAACATATAAATTATGGAGAATAATGTAGTCATAAGTCACATCAGTTGCATCAAAAGAAAGTCGTGTTGCTGATACCTTTGCTACATACAGTGGACCAAAGCATTTCACAGGAATCCTTGGGGGAACATGCAGGTGGATGAGAGAGTTTCAGAAATTTGCCTTCAGAGATGACAAAGAACCTGACAGGGGAGCATCATGAAAAGGTTGTCTTTAATTTTAGGAGATAGTTTTAGTTTTCCTAAGGGGAAAATGGGCTTAAAAACTGTGACTCTAAATGACAGTTAAGTTCTCAATTACTTAGATAAAAGTTGGAAAAGGATATTCAGGTTTGTCTTGTAGATCACATCTAGAAGATACTGTTTTATCAAATTGTCACAAAAGTCAACAGAAACCTTAACTGAAGACCTAAATAAATCTAAAAAGGAGCTTTCCTATACATTCCATACTTCTCTTTCTGCTTCAGACTGTGAGGAAGACTGGCACATTACAGTAATTCCTCCATTACTGCCAACCCAAAAATCAACATCCCTGTTTTTCTGGGTTGTTAAAAATTTGAATCCAAGTGAATATATGGTACATAACTGCCCCTTTTTTTTAGATATATTGTATCCTCCAAATTCAAGCACACCACTGGGTTGGTGTCTGTGGTATTGCTTTTCAAAAAATGTATCCATTCTGATGAAGTTTCTTATAGTTTCAACTCAGATGCTGCATTAGAGATCTTCCTAGAATGGCACAAAGCCTAAAGTGGTAGTCCTGATGAAAACTCCCTAAAAGTAGCAGTCTTGTTCAGTACAGATTTAGGCTCTGTAATCTGGGTTCTTCTCCATAGTTTTTGTGAATATCTCTGGTTCTGCTGGCTCTTCAACGTTAGACTCAAACTTTAACAAGTTTGTCCCCCCCTCCCAACAGAATCAGCACTTGTCTGCATTACAGCTATTTCAGCTGGAAAGCAGGGACACATGTAAGCAATAGTTCACCCAGTTCTGAGTTGACTTTCAGGTAAGATTCAGGTAATATTAGGTCTAAAAAGCTTCCAGGGACCATTTCTAGGTGGTTTAGAAGAAGGTTTTGTCCACCTGCTGCACTTACCACTACCCACTGAAGTGCAGGCAAAAGCAGAACTTTTGTGCTGCTCTTCAGCCTCATCTACCAGCACTGGCCAACATGCTGCCTTTAGAGCCACCAACACGAGGAAGTTGCTGTGATGTGACTATCGTAGGATCTGCTATGCCTCATACATTAAGCCTTTGTGTTTTTAAGCTCTCTTGGGACTGAAGAGACAGCTATGTCGTTTCTGTCCTCAGCTCACCTCCATGTTAACAGAACAAAAGTTTTCAGCCTTTTACCAAGGCTTTTCAGAGCCTCTCAGCCAGTTCACTCATACCCAATAAATGTCCCTGTAATTTAAGCATATGTTTCTAGTGATGTGCCTTGGAGTTTGCATTTTAATGCTTTGGCAGCAGGTGCACACAAAATGTGAAGAAATTTTGCACAGGATTATAAACAAATTCTATATTCTCAATGCAAAAGATATAAAATTTTATATATATTTTCTTGCTTTGGTTCATTCACCATGCTGGAAGGGTCCTGGACATTAGCTTTGCACTATTAAAGCATTTAGAATCCTTTCCTCCCTGTGCACAAGTTTTCTGCTAAATCATGGACTTTCTTCCCCTTTTTCTCCCTTCCCAGATTCCTTACAAATCTGGCTGATCCTGATTTATCCCTTCCCCCTCTCTCCAAGTTGCAGCCATCTGCAGAGACAATGCAGAAAACTATTTTTCCCTTGGCTTCATCTATTCCATTACTCATCATAATTTCACTTAAATGAGATTGATGGATGCTGCCAAGTCCACCCAATACAGGGGTAGCGAAGATCTCATAGGTGCAATTTGGGATTGGGCTTTCAATCACACACACCTAGAGTCACTGCAGATCAACCAGTAGAAACCCAGCTAAGTCAAGACAGTTGCCAGAGTTCACCAGACTTACTACAAAGTAAATGACAGAATTATTTATCTTGTAGAATGAACAGGTCACATCCAAACTTCTCTGAAATGTCCAGTGTGCTAGCCCATCATGCCTGACTTGTAAATCCACAAATCCTTGTCCATATATCAGAATCACAGAGTTGTAGGGGTTGGAAGGGACCTCGAGAGATCATTGGGTCCAACCCCCCTGCCAAAGCAGCTCCCCAGCTCATACTGCACAGATAGGCGTCCAGATGGGTCTTGAATCTCTCCAGGGAAGGAGACTCCACCACCTCCCTGGGCAGCCTGTCCTAAGGCTCTGTCACCCTCACTGGGGAAAAGTTCCTCCCCATGTTGGTGCGGAACTTCCTGTGCTCCAATTTGCAGCCATTGCCCCTTGTCCTGTCTCCACTGACCAAAGAAAAGGGGCTGGTTAACTTGCTCTGCATCCCATGCTTAAGATAAATGTAAACACCAATTAGAACCCCCCTTAATCTTCTTTTCTCTAGAATGAACAGTCCCAGCTTATTGAGCCTCTCCTCACAGAGGAGATGTTCCAGGCCCTTCATCATCTTCGTAGCCCTTCTCTGGACTCTCTCCAGGAGATCCCTGTCCTTTTTATACCATGGAGCCCAGAACTGGACACAATACTCCAGGTGGGGCCTGACCAGGGCAGAGTAGAGGGGGAGGATCACCTCCTTTGACCTGCTGGCCACACTCCTCCTGATGCCCCACAGGATCCCATTGGCTAAATCTGGATCTTTTTACAGCAAACATTGGCAGTCAGAACAGACTGTTCAGTGGCATCATGAGCAAAACCTTGAACAAGACCAAACCCACTCATGCCATTCATTTTCAGGAGATTTGGCAGCTTTACTAGCTATGCTGTGATTCAAGCATTCACATATTAAAATACTGAGCCTCACTCCCCTTTCTCCTTTCTTCATTCTTCAGACACTCACCAAGAGCTGGTACCTTCTGCAACCCAGGGGCTGCATTTCAGTGTGACAGCCGTTGCTTGTGTGCAGTTTGGTAGGGATCAGTAATGGAGCTGTTGGCACTGTAAAGAAAAATATGCTAAGAGAGCTTACCCTAAAAATGAATAATTATCAAACTAGCATTCAGAAAGAAAATTATAAGAAAGAGACAATGATAATCATAGAATCATAGAATGACATGGGTTGGAAGGGACGCCAAGGATCATAGAGCTCCAACCCCCTCTGCCAGAGGCAGGGACACCAACCTCAGGCCTGGATCTACACAAGGTTGCCCAGGGCCCCATCCAACCTGGCCTTGAACACCTCCAGGGATGGGGCATCCACCACCTCTCTGGGCAGCCTGTTCCAGCACCTCACCACTCTTTCTATAAAAAACTTCCCCCTAATATCCAGTCTAAACCTTCCCTCCTTCAGCTTTAAACCATTCCCCCTTGTCCTGCCATTATCTGCCCTTTTAAAAAGCTGATTCCCCTCCTGTTTCTCTGCTCCCTTCAGGGACTGGAAGGCTGCAGTGAGGTCCCCCCACAGCCTTCTCTTCTCCAGGCTGAACAAGCCCAGCTCCCTCAGCCTCTCCTTGTAGGGCAAGGATAAGGAGCGATAATGGGGGCGATGGCACAGCCAGACATGTGCAAAGCCTGGTGGAGGTGAATTCAGGCAGAGGATGGAGTTGTGTCTTGAAACTGTCCCAGGCTGAGTTCTGTTCCCTCACATGAGGCACGGATTTTGTACCTCTTCCGGTTGACTTATCCTGCTCTTTTGTCACTGTTCAAAAGGGGACTTAGTGATGCCAGTCTGAATATTTGACTAAATGCTATCACTGATTTTTCTTCACTGTTACCTATATAGTGTCCTTGGAGCCAGTGGCAGCTCATTCACTCACTGCTGTAGAGATCAGAACCTGTATGGGCGCAGGTGGCCTTGCCACAAGTGTCCCAGCTCTACATATCCCTGCCAAGCTCCCTCAGACTTCATTTACCAAAGTGACCAAGAATGAGCCAGAAATTCATTTCCCTCAGAAAACATCCATATGTGTACTAGTTTTTAGACATATGCACTTGTAAGACCTTTCCCTAGAAACCAGCAAGCGACATAGGAAAATAAGGGCTTGCTTTCAGGTCTGATTAGAGCAGGAATTTGAATCACCAAACTACTCATAGCAGGCACTGTAATCTGCACTCCCAAGCCACCCACTCTTTTATGTCTTTCAAAGTTGAAGAAGTTGAAAGACATTTTTTATTTGGCCTCTTAAGAGTCATACATGCTTTCCTGCTATTGAAGGATTTATTGTAAATCTGCATGTACGTACCTCTTCATTTGGAGAGACAACAGAGCCTGTTTGAACTGTAAGATAAATAGAGGAGGATAGGAGACACTTTTGTATTTAACTGTTCAAAAATGATACAGAAATCATCATTTTACTAAAAGCAGGTAAGGGACTAGCCTCTGATGTCATTGCAAACTGCTGTATCCAAAATTTCTCTGGCAACATTACAAAGTGAATACAGAGCCCAAAGACAAACATTTTCTTCGAATCAGCAACAGTTGCTCTGTTCTGGAAGGCTTCCAAATTGAACCTTCATTCATTAGGAAAAAAAGTCCCTAAACAGACTGAGAGTAGTGGTCCAGGAAAAAGAGCAACAACCACAACATTTACTGAAAGGATAAAAGGTAAAAGAAAGTAAGAGGCTTCAGGTATTATACAAACTGGACAGAGTTTTTAGAAATATAAAAAAAAATTGTGGGACACAGATGGAAGATGTCCACTCTCTTGCTCAGCTGCAGATCAGAATTCAGGTGAAGCAACATTGTGCAGTGAAAGGTGAATAAGTATCATGCAATCTCTTGGAATCGTTGTATAAAAGCAGGATATGGTTCCACACTGTTTTCTATAAATCAACCAGAGGTTACTGAGCTCCAGTGAAGACTTACTGGATGAAATTCATGGCTTAGTGTAGCAGGTCAAGCTAAATGACTGGAACTGATCATCCAGGCATTAAAATCCATATAACCTCCTTTATGTCCTGATTCAAAGCTGCTCAGGTGGTTGATGTGCAAATCAAAGCCTTTGGCAGCAATACCAGACTTGGAACAGCATGACTGTACTGTGAGGCAGATGAGGGAATTAATCCAGATTAAAAATACTAGTGCCAAAGGGAAGGGAAAAAAGTCAGCTTTAACTTTTTTTTAACATGGTTTTGTTTCACAGACCAATTTATACATAATTCAGGGCATGATGCAGAAGGTGACAGCATAGAAAGAAGTAGGAAGGATAGCAAAAATGTCTCAAGTTGAGACATTGCCCTCAAAGTCTTTACATTGTGAAACACCAGCCTGAGAATAAAGCTGTTAAACCAAAACAAAAAAGCAGAGCTTGCTTTCAAGTGGCCATTAAAGTCAGTATTCTGGTGATGGAGAGTATAGTATAACATTTTTGTTCCTCTTCTGGACTAACAATATCCTTTACATATAAGGATGTCAGCCTATGAACTTCTACCCCTTGCAGGAGCTGATAAGAAAACTGGAGGCTTGATGCAGCCAGAATCTCAGTATTTAACAAAACAGTTTTCATCTTTCAAAGCTCATAATATGCATCAGCAACATGAGTAACCCTGGCTGAATGCACTCAGAAAGCAAGACCACAAGAATACAAACTATTACAGGCTATATACATAGTACTTCAGACTGGTTTTATGAAATGGAGAGGTTTTTATGACCACACAGTCTGCCTGTCTACCAGAGCATCTATTTCTATGCATTCATATAATCCCCTGTCATAAAGTAATTGTGCTTTAGCTGAAAACTGGCTAGGTTTCCTAATTGATGGCATGAGTCCTATGTAATGCTCTGTTCCTCACACCTTACTTCCAAGGTTCCTCTACCTGGGTTGCCAGCTCCAAATCTAGAAAGTTGGGGTATTTTTTCCTCAGAAGTCTCCTAGTAGTCCGATATCCTAAATCTTCCAATGACATGAATCCAGTACCAAGTAACTATTGTCAGGGTTCTGAGGGCACTAAAAGGAACTTTAATGTCCCTGATCAGCCCCACCTGGTATTCCTACACCTCTGTCCATTGGCCCAGGGACTCCATTTAAGCTCAGCCCTGGGTTATCAGCCTGTATTTGTGCCATGCTGTAGATGTGGCTCTGCATCTATGTCTCCAATCCTGCTTCCTGGGTGGACCTTTGGCTTATGCTGCAGGTAGTTTCCCTCCTGGTGGACCTCTCCCCTCATGGGTGTTGTAGTATCATTCTGCTTCCTGGATAGACTTAGAATGCATGTTGTGGGCTTGTTTCTGGCCCAACCCCTTGGTGTGTCTGGGGCTGTCAATAGACCATGGTACCAGCTCTGTCCTCTACCTACCATACTTGGGATGGTGCCCCCTCAGTAAGGGTGCAGCCTGTGCTCTGGTAACCCTCAGCTTATATCTCTAAAACCTTTAGTGAGAAACTGGTCTTTGCTGCTCCCTTGGTCATGATTGTCTTCCTTGCAATTTGGCCCTGTTTTCTAATGCATAGGAAAACATCAGTGTAGTTCTCCTGAACCTGTATTTTCTATTTTCTCAGTGCATCTTGAGGTCTTGCATTTGGTAGAGAATCAAATCTTCTGGTTTTTTTTGGACCAACTTGTGTGAGGGAGATGTGGACTTAGTTCAGCAGGGAAGAACAAGCCAGGGACTTGCCTGCTGTCCTTATTGAGTGAGAGTCTCACATTTTCCCTTCCCTAAGCAGATATCTCATTTCCTATTTTATCTGACAGCTTCCTGTATTTCATTCTTGTTCCTTCCTGGACTTCAGCCTCTACTGCTGCTCCTATCTCTTCCTCTCTAACAGAACAAATTGTTTTTCTCTTATTACTTGCAGCCACCTCACCTACCCTTACTTTAACTCATGCTTAAGTGTACCAGGTCTCTTCCACAGCTCAGTTTCTCCTGCATTAACCCGTCTTTCTGCAATTGCTGCTTCCATCCATGAAATGTAATGTAATTTGGCTCAGCTATCTTCTCCTGTGTAACTCCTTTCTATACTTGCTTGCCACCACAAGCAATGTTGCACTTTCCTCCTTAGCTGTTTTCACTGTGAATGCTGTCTGAGGTTATTCTCCATGGAAAAATAAACTTCCATGAGATACCCATGCAGAGGTAACACATACCAAACTTATTTTCTCTTTGTATTTTACCCCAACACTTACTTGTTCTTGTTTCCTCGTTCTTAAATGTATACAAAAAGTGTTACTCAGACCCAATGCTTTCTAAAAATGTTCCATGCCAGCTCTGTTTACTTCTGCCTGCTCAGTGGCTCTCCTGTCTGCTGGCTGCTTGGCTTTTCAGCCCTTTGTCTAAGCCAGTCATCTTTCCACATATATTTGGTAAACTGTTCAATAGCAGGGATCACAGACAGGAAGCTTCCTTTATGCCTCTGTCCTACTTGCAACATGCCATTCCTAGATAGCCTCTGCAAATTAGGGTCTGCAACAAACCAGCAGGCAACAAGTGAACTAACACATCTACTTACATCCAAAATAAAAACAGACTTTTCCTTTCTCACTGAGTTTTTTCCTGTTTATTTTCTGTATAATTGTTCATGAGTGCTCACACCATCTGTGCTGTGCAGGGTAAGCACAGGGTCCAGTGGAATAGTGAATATTTGATCGTGTCATTCAAGGTTAAATCAAGACTGTGTGGTTTAATCCTGCCATTTCCCAACTGTACAGACTCAGGGTTTTTTTAATGTAATTTTTCTTTAATATGTTGAATGCACAGGTTTTGCATATATTTCTACAAAATCGAATGGGTCAACTTAGAAATTTGGCATTGAAATTCACTAGCATGTTAAGTGTGGATCCCAGATTTTGGTTTTGATCCATTTTGTCATGAGCTGTAGACTTCAGATAGTCTCAAGTTTGGTGACTTAAAAATCTACAGTTCTGGGTCAGTATTGTGTTATAATCTCCTGTTCCTGCTCCTGTCCTCTGTTCTATGGCTTCTGAAAAGCAGTCACAGTGTCCACAGGAGAACTTAGAGCCTGAAGAGCCAAACACAACCAGGCAGAAGCTCGACACTGTTGCTTATGAGTACTGTGTTTGTCTGTAATTTGTCATCCTGTTCAGTGCTTTGAACATGGACGAATCTTGTCCAAGGGTCTGGAGAGGCATCACACAATGTGCTACGTGCTGTATCCTCCTGAGGTTTGCTGGTGCTGAGCTCTGACAGAAATGCATACCCTGAAGTCTGTGCTCAGTCTTCCGTGAGGAGACAGCCAACCGCTCTGTGCAGCAGCAAATCTGCCAGCTGGCCATAGAGGGGCAATGGCATCAGCTGCAGCCTGTCCCCTCTGCTAGCGACATGACATATCTGCTCTGGGAGGATTAGAAACCAGGGGAGTGGAGAGCAAATTGCTGCAGGGAAATGGGTTTGGGGGCAGGGGAGTGCTCTTTTGAATATATCTCTCTTGATCCCAAGCTACCTGTGATGTGAGATGGGGGAAGGGGGGCACTGCAAAAGGGGAGTTTGACTTTCAGGAAAAGACTGTGGAGAAACATAACGCACATTAGTGGTGAGATTAAAGGATTAGAATCAATTCACACCACAGTCAAAATGAAATCTCAGCCTCTGCTTTTTGTATAACGTGCAGGGGGTAAGAGCTGTAACAGCAGTTACAGATCTTAGTGTCTTCAACAATGAAGGTGAGGACATCTGGTCCCACCTTTCCCCTTCTCTTACTCCCTGTTTCCTTAAAGAATTTCTATGGGGAATCCTTTTTCTGAGGCATTGCAAGCAGATACTGGAATAATTTTTCTTAATTAAAAACCCAAACAAACAAAGCCTCAAACAACACAAACCCAACACCTTCTGTAAGGCACTAAGATATAGCTTGATATTATGGAATCTTGTGCACCAAATTACTGCGTGCACACCCCCTCCTCCCCCCAATATTTTGCAAACTCTTATTTCCTATCTTAAGTGGGTTTATATGCTTAGTGCTTGAGTATCAGTCCCATTCTTCGTCCCAGCTTTTGCTAATTTCTATTGAATATAATCCAGTTTTCCCCTTTACCTGGTAATAAGATGTTCAAAAGCAAGCACAGCATTGCAGGTACATTTTCCTATCCACCTGGGGTTACAGTCCTCTTATTTACATGGTCCAAAATTTTACTGCACCTCTTCTGCTAACCTACTCCTTCCGTATTCATATGTGAATTGGTAGGTTGGTGCCTACCATACCTAAGTCTCTTCAAACATCAGTGCTCTCCTCATTGGATGTGTGGTTTGGATTATTTTTCTGTGGGTATGCTGGTTGGTATTTTTCCAGGTTTGGTATTTTTCTATATTGTAAACTGTGCTAGAAGGTACAGGATTACTTGCTGATTCCTCTAACAATTTATTATTTAGTAAATTATAACTCTCAACTCCGAAAGGCTAGTTCAACTCTTCTAGCCAAGGGTGTAATTTGACACTGCCTGGAGGTAACTGCCTGCTCAGGGTCTGTGCCCACTCTTGCCCTGAACTTGTCAAGCAAAGTAATCTTTGTTAGCTTACCTAGTTTCAATAGTCTAGAGGCTGTTCATCAATGTAGTAGTAAAATTGCCAAGTAGTGAGTTAAAAAGAAATTGTTGCTACATATATTTAAGCTGATAGAGGAAAAATCTGCATCATTAGTGACTACACGAAGAGATTAGGCCATGTGTTCAGCTCCAGGCTCTGTGGGTTTCCTAAGAGAGCCAGGCGCCTGCGTGGGAGTTGTGCAGAGAAGCTCCAGCTCCTCATGAGGCTTTGGCCACACTGCTGTGCTTTTGCTTGTAGCTATTTGAATGTGTTCTCTTTCCATGGCAGGTCCATGGGACATGTGTGTGCAGACACAACACAGCAGGGGATCACTGTGAGAAGTGTGCACCGCTCTACAATGACCAGCCTTGGAAGCCAGGAGATGGAAAAACAGGGGCACCAAATGAATGCAGAAGTAAGTGGAAGGGTGTTTACTGATCCAGGCTTCCAGGATGAAACAGGCAAAGTTCCCTAACAAAAATTCTGTCAATTTATACTAATAGTCTCACTACATAAACTAGGGTAGACTGCTAATCACTGATGGAAGAATTCAGTGTGGGTGTTGCTTACTGCAGCTGACCCTTTTGGGAAGTCAAATTTACAAGGCAGAAATCTTCTTCATGTGGCTCTGTCCTCTCACATGTTGTAGTATTCCAGGGTTTTATACAGAGCTTCTGAAAACATCAGACTGGTTTGTCTTACTGTAAGAACAGCACATGGCTCACAACTGCCCCAAGACTCTCAGACCCTGCTGGGACTCTCACTCTATGATGCAATTTAGTTTTTATGAAAGTCAGGGACTGCAGGCCAATTAAATGTTACATCTAAGTACTTCTTCCATGAGTCACTATAGGAGAACACCATCTGAATAGTGTTGCCATATCTATTACATAAGCCTGAAATACATTCTCCTGTTTCCCACCAGAGTGTCGCTGTCACAACCATGCTGACAGCTGCCACTTTGATCTGAGTGTTTGGCTGGCATCAGGAAAGCGCAGTGGTGGAGTCTGTGACAATTGCAAGCATAACACAGAGGGACATCGGTGTCAAAGATGCAAACCAGGGTATTACCGAGATAGAGGGAAACCCATGTCTTCTACAGAGGTCTGCAAACGTAAGTGACTATTGTTATGGGTGTTGAAGACGAATGAATGGTGGAAGAAGCATTAAAAGAAGTAAATCGATCAACAACTGCTACAGAATCAACAGCTGCTATAGAAGTAGCCCATGAGTATTACTACTCTCTCTTTGTATTGTATTCCATTCCTAACCTACACTTTTCCCATCAAAGGTCATCTTCGCGATTTTCTGAGCTTATTTCTGCCCCTGGTATCACACTTTTTTTCTGTGATACTGCTGCAGTTCTCCAAATGCACTGCCTTCAAGGGAAAGGTGCATTCTTGTATTTGTATTTAATACAGTTCCTTTTTTCTTGAAGCACATTTTGGTTTTTTCTGCATATGTCAAGACTGTGTGTACCTTTAAGTTGTTAAATTCCACTTGATTGTGCACAAGAATATATATAATAATGGCTGCAGGAGGTGTAGACCATAGCATTTATTTGGGAGGTTGCTATTTCCAGGAATATACATAACTTCTTTTCCCACTCTGGATAGTTTTCCTTCCCCATAGCTCAGACATCAGTTACCAGCACAGAAAATGTCATCCTGTCATCTATATTCATGCCCATTGGTATCATGTGCTTTTGAAGCTTTCCTGACTGTTTCATCATCTTCATCAAGATTCCTCTTAAACACTCAGGTTACAAACACTCCTCTCCCTAGGAATGATACTGCTTAAACTTTCTATGCACAGAAACATTCTGTCCCACGTTTCTGCTCTTTTGTATTCTTTCTAGGAGATCTTAGTGCCAGCACAGACTGCTTCCACACGACCCCTTTTCACTTTCACAACATTCACCACAGAACACTAATCAGCATATAGGGCTGGGGGTGAGTTTATCTCACCCACTGTGTATCCCATAGTCTTCCATGGTGGCCCCTTCCTAGTCCTGTTCTAGTCTGAGCAGACTTGATGCAGTGACACAATGTAATGAGAATAAATTGTTGTACCAGAAGATTAGTTTCCAATCTCAATCTCATAGTACCTGAAAGAATTTACCTAGAAACTCTTGTATTTAAAAGCGGGGTGATGGTGTAGTAACCAACATCATGTGTGATATTAGATAACAGCAAAAGTCAAGGAGCACTGGAAAGCAATGAAGAGGAAAAATTGTTGTTTGAAAATACAGCCTATCTGTGTGGAAACCCTAGAACATTCTGCCTGGATGAAATCAGACCTTGACTCTACCTCTACCTCTTTTGTCTGGTCTGGTTACAGGCCATTCAGTACCTCCTGCCAACGCTCTGCGTAGCCAAAGAAAAACTGTTCAGAAATTTGCCTTGTTGAAAGAGCTTTATTCCTACAGTCAAGCACAATGATGTTCTTTTCACCTGGGAACATGCTGCCAGCAGAAGGCCCCCAGGTGCTATTGTTTCCACTCTAACTTGTGTGCTCAGGCCTAGATAGCAGTCATCCCACTTTAGCCACCAGAAAGTTGCATGTCTTTTCTAGGCATCCCATACAGTCAGTGGAGAAACAGTGGGACCTCTAGGGAATGACTTACTGCAGTCCAAGGTAGCTGTGGGATGGGCTGAACTGCCCTCTAGAGAGTATCTATTCCTCTTCCTCGACTTCAGAGGTATTCTGGATCACCAGCCTGCACTAGAGTTTCTGTTGGTTGAGATGAATCTAACGGGTCAGGCCTGACCTTCGCTGTGATTCACAGCAGTGGGACCTTTCACAAGCGTGTAAAGACACACAGGAATGCCTGCCATACTGAGATGTAAGGAAAGGGAACTGCTGACTCCAGAGAGCCTCAGCTTTCTCAGCAGACTGAAGCACACACTGTGCTTGTACCTGTATGGGAATAGAAGGGATCACAGAATCTTATGGGTTGGAAGGGACCTCAAGAGATCATCGGGTCCAACCCCCCTGCCAAAGCAGGCTCCCTATCTCATATTACATAGATAGGCATCCAAGTAATTAAGCCAGCCCACCTTTTAACATGCTGTTCCATTACTGCACTGAGTGGAGGAAAAGGGATTTTTCAGCTGATGCAAACGCTCCGAATTTCCCTGGAGTCATCTACTGAATGACTGTAACTACCTGCATTAGCCAGGGCTTTCATGCTGCAGATATACCTACAGAGAAACCTGAGAAAGGGGGTGGTGTCCCTTTTATTAAAGGTGAGAAGCCCCATGATGACATTTGACAAATCACCTTAACAGGGTAGTCTTTTGTATGATGAAAGAACTGATCCTCAGCCACTTCCCATGTGGTTTGCAGGTAGTGTTTAAGTGCCTTCATGTTATGCTGTACCTCTGCAGAGAACTTTCAGGAAACATTTCATTACTTTGGTTATTATCAGTGACAGCAAAACCAGGAACACCAGTGCAGACAGGAAGAGTTGTTTTGGTTAGAATGGGCTCGGTTTGATAGAGAGAAGACTTCACCTCCAGGACCATCATCAGCTCTTTCTGCCTGGAGAGGATATTAAACTGAAAGGCTTTGTGCAGGATATTAAGATAGAGGCCCTTTTCTCCATCCTTCATCCTTCATCCTTCTCCATCTCCATCCTTAATAGCAATGCAAAAATAGCATTGCTATTAAACTTAACCTGATGTGGTTTGAGTAAATTGTTCAGGTCATGCAATTCTAAAACCAGCTCTGGTTACTCAGTAAAAAACAATTAGTATTTTGAGCACTGCTAATATGTAAGAAATTAGACAATTAGACCACCAGATACGTTTCTCTCATACCTCAGGCTGCTGATCATAAATTAAAGAGCTGACACTGTTGGATCAGCATGCTTGTAAGGATGTAAATGTACCAATTCCAAGGCATCATTTCACTTTGAGAAAACCATGCAAACAGTGCCACTAAATGAAACCCCCCCACACTGGGGAAATGCTGAAAAGCAGTAATAAACTGCAAATGGCAGACTGAAAGGATCATTTTGGTGAGAGCAACCTGGTCCTCAGCTTCCTATTTTGAACTCAGAAGGGGGGGAAAAAACCTCAATGGGAGATCAAAACTTGACCCTTGTGTACAGTAGATACTGAGCTGGGAAAGGAAATCTGATGAAAAAGCTGAATGAAATGCTGTGCTAATCCCTTTGAGAAAGCACGCTTGAAGAGTGCTCTGCCATCCAGAGCAAAGTCTAGGTTCAGCTGTGACATCCCCCTCAGGCTCCCAGAAAGTTAACAGGACACTGCCCAGGCCCAGAAAGAGTCTTTAAGCATTAGTCATAATAACGAACAGCATTCTCTCTTAATCACTGCTAGGAGAAAAAAGTTGTATAACAATTGAATGTCCTGGCACTATCCAAACCACCCTTTGCTGACCCTCCAATGTGAGACTGCAGAGACATTCTCTTGAAAAAAAGTCTGTTGAAATTTGACATGAAAGTGTGAATCTGCTGTTCCTTTTTGTCTGCAGAGATAGCCTGGTTCTTATCCTTTTGCTTCTCCTCTTCCTAGCAGCTGGGAATGAATGAGAGCCTTGTTTGGACACTGCTTAGATCTATATTTAAATAAAAAGGATAAAAAAAAAGAATCCCAGAGCAAGGCACGCACCTGCCTGTTATTGGGGGTGACAACACAGGATTAAGTAGTTTGGATATAGACATGTATGGGAGCTTTGACTCAGAAGCCTAATCGTTTCCTAACCAATGGTTGGAAAAGCTCATCTATCCTTGGATCTTTCCTGTGGCTTATATGGAGGCTTAAGGGATCCTTCTGAAATGGCACCATCTTTTGTACTCCCCCTTTGCTTAGCTTAAAATATAATACAGGCATGTAGACCCATTAAAAAGGGTCTCCAGGAAAACAAGCTTTTTGTACTCTAAGCACAAGGGTTGAAAATTAAAGTGTGCCCAGATGCACATGCACACTCCCACCCTGAAAAGCTCTGCTTCTCATCCTTTTATTTCTGAGCAGAGGGAGTGAACTTTTAATTGTAATATCACAAAGGCCCGATCACATCTTGGTTCAAAGTCTGTCTTAATCAGCCCTGACCACACACACAGCTGTCTGTCTTATTTCCTTCGTTTAAGAAACATCATTGACTGAGTCAATCCCCACATCTGATATGCTTTAAAAATTGCCTTGATTTGGTCATATGCTCCAAAGATGCACATGTATATATATCAGATTCAAAAGGCTTTGTTTCATTTTTCATTTTGCCTGTTTTTCATCAGATAGCCAGAGCCTGCTTATAGCTCTATCTTTTGCAGCATTAGTAGACACAAGTTTAAAGCGAGATACCTCAAAGTCTACTGAGTGATTTGGAGGACTTGTTATTTTCCTGTAAGTTGGGACCCTAATGTTACAACCAATATTATATTTTACATCTGTGTCTAATTACATGGGAAAGACAGCTGTGCTGAGGGCAGACAGATTTATTGAGGACTTGAGAAGAGACTGCTGTATGAATTATTCATTTTTCATTATTCCTTGTCTCTTCCTTTGTACAGTAGCTTCTGATAAAACAAACTTAGCATAGGAGTGAGATTAAAAGGTAAGAGGATTCTTTGTGATAGTTTGTGACTGTTAGCCAATTCTAAAGTACTGTGATGAAGTTCTTCATCACGCTGTTGTCAAGGGGAGAACCCAAATATACCAGCCATCTCTGAGCCAGAACTGTCTGCACACCGTCCCTAACATAATTGACGATGCCTTTGACAAACAAGGCCATTGTCATGTCGGCTGGTGTTTTGTTAGACAGGGAGGTGGATGGAGAGAAAATAGGGTTTGCCAAGAGAAAAGAAGCAAAAATCAGCAGGGAAAGATGCTGTGTTGTCAAATATTGGGAAATGGAAAAGGGTGAGGTTTTGGAAACTTGCTTTTATATTTCTTTAATTGTGAGGTTTATCTCCAAATCTGTGGTACTATTAAACAGATAAAACGCAGTCATCAACAGCTGCCCCCTCAGCATGTGACATGTGGACTCTTATTTTGGGAGTTACCTTAGATACACAACTGGGATTTTGGCCATAATACTCTGGAAGCCAGACAAAGTACACACCCAAGCTGAAATGCTAAATAAGCAGAGACTGAGTAAAGCGTTCGCAAACCACTTGTATAACTCATCTGAAAGTGTTGTACACTTATTGATTCAGCTTCCTTTCTGATCCACCAGAAGCTGCCCCGGTTTCTAATTGGGGAGTGTGCCTCACAATTCTTTTGGTAACATTGATTTTCCTGAGCCCCAAAAGGAGGGTGGGGAAGCACTCTCTTCCTACCTGCTCATCACCTTCTGCCAATGCTGTCAGTCACTGTCCTGTAGTGCTTTCCTTTAGAGATAGGATGGAAGAAGTTCTCATCTTCCTGAATCAGGATCTAGTCTAACTTGGTGATAGGTAGTTTCATGATGTGAACAATTTACCTATCTGTTCTGTGACCTCAGCTGAGGAAACCTGAAAACCAGAAATAAGATGGGAATAAAGACATACCCAGAAGTTGTGGAAACATAAAGAAGTTCAGGTGGAAACTCCACAGGTAGATCCTACATATAAAACTATTACAATGAAATTAGAAACCTGGATTCAAGCCAGCCTAGATGTTGTCAACTTCTTACTTCTTGTGGCTCAGATGTGCCTGCAGTAAAGGAAGCCAGTACCCCCAAATCTGATATCCATGATGATGGAACTAAGCATCTCCTCTTTTAGGGTGATGTAGTCAGCCCTGCAAAAATCTGGGCAAAAATAATTCAAGTTGAGCACCAACAAATCAGAACTTGCCTTTGAAACTGTCAATGCTAATGAGCTTTTCATTATTACACCTGCTCTCCAGAACTGACAGCAAAATCCCTGGGTTTGCTCCCAAAGTCAAGACTGCTTTGTGGCAAACAGGCGAGCCTGCTGCCATCCGCCAACCAGCTCATTGTGTCGAGTCCATTGCCCATGACAGCACGCTTATTTTCTGTCCTTAGGCTATTGTGCTAGTGTCCCTTGAAAACAACGGGCTGAGATGTGTCTACAGCAGAGTGTAATAATATTATTAAAAATATTGGCATAAAGAACACAGGGCATGGTGAAAAATATAGCTATGTAGTAAGCAGATCCTGAGACAAATGCCCTTTAAATAAAATTGCTCTCTCTTTCTTTATTTTCAAAAGATATTTCCTATTCTTGAGTAGGAAATATGAGGTTGCAGATGAAAGTGAATCTGTCACTGCCACACTTAACACTCTTCATAGTTAAATATTTGTGTCTTCCCCTTGGAAAATGATGTGTGGAGTCAGAGTGTTCATTTGGTCTCTTATCTGTGAGCTCATGAAGAAAAGTAGTTTGGTTAGAAGCAATGATGGGCAAACTTCAAAAGCTTTGGAGATTGTGTTTGGTTCAGATAAGGATCCAAAAGGCTGGCATCTGATCCAAGCTATCTAAACACCTTGGGTGTCCAACATTTAACTGAAAATCTCTGTTAAAGCAGGTCTTAGCCACGAGATTTTTATTTCTGCCCTCTTCCAGATGGATGAAGTAGTGATGCATTTCCCTTTCAGTCTGTGCCACAAGCGAAAGCCAGGGCACGCTGCTTTGTGGACACAAAAAAGAGCTGAAATATGAAGGCCTGGAGTTCAGCTCAGTCCTCATTTTACTCAAACTTGTTTGAACATCAGAAATGAGTGGGTATATTTATTGCTTGTATTTTACCTCTGCAGAGCTGTTGGCATGAGGCTTGGCCATCTCAGCTTGCCTCTGCCCTGATGGAGAGGAGTCAAGTGTCTTGGCTTACTATCTGTATATGACTTTCCACCTCACTCCCTGATGCTGTCATGTGTACTGGCGGCGTGGGGTTATGACAATGTATTGTCTGTGAAGGCAGAGTTGCCCACTGGAATTGTTACTATCTATTTTACTGCCAAGTTGCCTTGAGTTGCCAGGCTGGTGTCAAACTGGCAATTGCATTAGAAAGATCTGGAGTTTTTTCCTCCAACTTCCTCCCCTCCATTTACATGTAAAATATGTCTAGTGAGTTTAGAGATCTTCCTTCAGTCCACCTTCCTTAGAACAAATCTGCTCAGATATGTGTACAAAAATGTTACCAACTTCCTTACACACATACAGTACTCCACAGTGAGATGCATCCCTTAGAACTTTCACTGATGGGAATTTATGGACTCTTTGCAGGCAGAAATTGAAAACATGTTTCAGGTCATTTGAATGACCTGCATAAGCCCCAGAGGAAAGAGTAGGTTTGTGATCTCTGTGTTCACAGGAAAGACAAAGTAAGTATAATTTTATACCTTGTCCATGCTAGTGAATCTTTTTGCAAAACACTTGGAAAGTGAATTACCTGCAAGCCTCTTTAAAGAGAAGCACACAGCAGAGGCTTCCTGCCACCACCTCAAACCCATGTATGGTCAAGGTTTGTGCAGCAGTGAGAACTGACTTCCACATGTAAATGGATCCCAGTTGTATTTGTTTTGCTGTGTTTAAATGTCGGGGAAGACAGCAGGCCTGCTAGCAGCCTAGCTCTCTTCTCCCAAAATTTAGGCTCTGACAATATTCTTCTGTTCCCATGAGAAAGGAAAAGTTACTCATGCTGAGTCTTAATAATCACATTCTCAAAACACAGCGGCCTTGCTGATAGGGGTACAGGCTGCCCTAAACCAAGAAGCAGTTATGGGAAGGGATTTGGGAGTAACAGAACATGTTAGGAACCAATCATAACAAGAGGGTCAAAACAGCAGGTGTGTGGATGCTTTTAGGTATTAAAGGTAAACTAAGGATGTTTAGCTATAAGATTGGTTTATCAGAACTCGTTATAATTACTGACCAATCAATATGGTGTGAACAGTGTGTGTAACCAATGAGCAGTTTTTTAGCTTGCCACGTTTGCAGCAAGAAAGGTATAGAATCTGGGTGATTTCACCTAATAAAATGCCTGGCTTCATGGCTTCACCTAAAATTCATATATTGAATTGCGTGTTGCTCCCTGCTGGACACCACACTTAATGACTTAAGTTCTGACTTAAATCTACTGAGCATAAGGAGGAGGCCACAAGTTTATCAGCGTTGTAGAAATGTCACTTAACCCAATGACCACAGGGCATGTCATCTCAGTCCCCTCTTATGTATCTCCATAGCTTGTGCCTGCCAGCCCATGGGTTCAGCCAACGCAACTTTCAGCAGAAGCTGGCGATGCCACCCCAAGACGGGATTCTGCTACTGCAAGCCAGGCGTGGCGGGCCCCAGCTGCGACAGATGTCTCATGGGCTACTGGGGCTTCGGAGAAAATGGCTGTCGCCCGTGTGACTGTGCCAGAGACTGCGACCAGCATACTGGAAACTGTTTCAATGGGTAAAGAAGCCCTCCTTTGGGTTCACTCTGAGATGGGATTCTGCGAAGTGAAACAAAAGATTAACTGAAATACTGCAGCAATGGCAGTAATCAAAGGATGCTGCATGGAGGGTGCAAAAGCATGCTAAAAAGGTGGCTTTAAATCATAATAGTTTCTTAGATTCCATGTGGTGGCTGGCCCACTTTCAAGCCCATTGAACTATCCAAGGCAATCTTGACATGATGACTTTTTGCAGTGATAACAGGCAATTCTACAACTCCATGGAAATACCTAGAGCATCTTTAAACACATCTATTTGCCCTGGAAATAGATGGAAGAGTCTGGAGAACTTGCCTCTCATCTGTGCCCAGGGTAAAAGGAATTACAAACTCTCCCTCTTGTTTCTAGAGGGCTGGCAACTGTACCCCAAGCGTGCATTAATCGCTACAGAAATCCTGTGATGAGCTGAGTCACTGCAGTTTTATGGGTCCTGCAACTGTCCTCAGTTCCTAATGATATCAACAAGTGGTCACCAACTTTGAATTACTTAAGTAAGAACAAACAAAAGCAGAAAAGACCCAATACACAGTTTTAAAAATGCTAAGCCATCAGTGTTAAGGCCTAAATAAAAGCCTAGATCTTGTGATCTCTCTGTGGCATGAAGCCTTGCTCGTATTTGCATTCCCAACCTGAAGCAAGCAAGCTCATCTATCTGGATACAGCCAGCCCCATGCTACAAACACCTGCTTCCCACCCATCTAGTGGCCTAACCAAATCTTCTGTTTTATGTGTCCCCCCAGCTATGACAATGAGCCTTTCTTTAACATCCCCATTGGGGGACGAATCCCTGACCTTGTGCAAACCCCAACCAACGAGAGTGAAGAGGAGTGGAAATGGAATGACCATGAGCAGGGATTTTCTGCACTGAGGCACCCAGGTACAGCCACCAGTAATGGGGCCACTTCTTTCTCCTCCCCACCCTAACTTAAATTCCCCCATGCATCTCTAGCTTGTCTGTCCCTCATCTGTTGGCAACACCTGCTAAGCTGAACTATAGGTTGTCATTATGTGTACATTGTAATTTTATAAACCACTGTGCCATCAAATTTGGCTTTGGAAATTGGTAAACTGTGAATAAGATTATGTGGGAAAAATAATCTCCTTTTGGGGTTGTAATTATAGTCCCAATGCTTATGATTTTACACAGCTACTTCTCAAGCATTTAGTTGCTGTTCAGAACTTCAGAAGCTATTTGTGAAAAGATCATGTCAGCCATCACTGAAGCACATCACCTCTGGGGTAGAATGCAAGTGATTTTAAGAGTAAGATTATTTTTCATGGCAGAACAGCTCAGGAGAGAAAAGATACTGTCTCCAGCTAAAGTTATGAAGTAAGTAGCCTTATAGAATGAGGTGGAGCCTTTAATACTTCCCTAGTTCTCAGATTTGTGTGACATGTCTGAAGGTCAGCACTTGCCAGCATCAGGGGCTTTGTGAGAACCAGACAGAAGTAACAGTGCCACCTATTGCAAACCTTGACTTTCCTGGGAGGGGTATTACCTCCATCCCAGCATGGCTTAGTTTATGGGATTGGACAAGGGTATTATTAGTTACATGGTTTACACCTGGATCTGATCTTACAAATCTCTGTTAATATCAGTTTATTAACTGTACACCAGACCCCCATGAGGGCCACATTTTACTTGACTGGGCTGATCACATTTCAGAATAATCATTGTATCATCTAACAAGAAACAGATTTGCAAATAACTGAGCTCACCCTCAAACTTACTCTTAAGGGCCATGCAGATTATGGGACCTGTATACACGGAAGTGTGTAAGTGAATATCATTTGCTTTTCTTGTCTCTCTCATGTCCTGGCTCTCCTCCAACCCTTTGTGTTCTGCGGTTCCCCTGCTAGAAAAGTGTGTGTGCAAAGAAAAGGTGCTTGGAAGTGTCACTGACTTCTGCCAAATGAAATATGCTTATGGTAAGTGGGGAATGTGCCCTCAAAGAATGATAATTTCACAATGTTCTCTCTATGCATGTTATTAGCTGATAGCTATGAAGAATGACAGGACTGGCTAAGCTGTGAAATAAGAGATAGGATTTCTTCTGCCTTTTTTTGTCTAGTGACATGTCCAACTGCTGATCAGAACTGAATAGCATTTTCATGTGAGGTTCCATGGTGTCTCCTTCCCACACAGCTTCCCTCTTCACAGCAAGGAGTGCTAGAAGCCTAACTCAGTGGGAATGGCTGACCTCTGCATCAAGAATAAATTATAAAAACCTTGCATCTAAACCACCATTGGTTGTGCATCACATTATGTAGGTTCAAATGGCCGTGCTTATTTACCAAGAATTTAATTAATACTGTTATTTATGAGCACCTGACTCATGCCATCACATGAAGCCAGAAAGGAAAGCTCTGGGATCCAAAGTTTTGATGTGCTTGTGTCACAACACAACAAAGCCTGCTTGTGGGGCCAATCTAGATGAGACTGCCCTGCCAAAAGGTTACAAGATCCTATTAAATTAAAGGAACAGAAATTTATCATGGCAAACAGATGTTGGGCCACAAAACAAAAATGCTTTTTTCTGGTTTGTTGTGTAATCATGGAATTTTAGCCATGTGACATGGCTGCAGTCTGATGGGAAACTTCCTGACTTCCTTCCTGTAGAGCAGACAGTCCCTTCCCACAGCACAACATTTTTAAGAGGCCACTGTTAAAGCTCAACACAAGTTTTCAAACTGCAAAATATAAAGCCTAGAATCAGTGCACTTAAAATCAGTCAGTTGTTGATCTGTTTTATCTACCCTTCTGTCTACATACAAGTGCTTCCTATGATTTCCAAGCATTTGACATCAACCCATTACAAAGTAGTTGCTAAATAATTTGATTAAAGGATTGGTTAACAACTTCAATAGAAAAAAACTAGGTTTTCAACTCCAAATACATTTAGAAGAACCTTGACTGAAGTGGACAAGCACTGGAATACACTGTACAACTTCTCTCAAGGTGTTCAAGTTCTACCTTATAGCAGCGCAAAACAAAATCAATTTAGGAATTCATTGTTGGTTTCTATCTTGATATGTCTTCTGGCAGTGATAAAAGCAAGAATCCTATCAGCTCATGACAAAGGGACCCATGCAGAAGTTGTTGTGAAAGTGAAGAAGGTCCTGAAATCAGGCAAGGTGAAAATTGCTCGGAGCAACAGAAGCATTTACCCAGAATCCTGGACCAACAGGGGATGTACATGTCCCATTCTGAATCCTGGTAAGGAAAAAACCACCAATTATTTTCCTTCCCCTCTAAACAGTGGTGACAATTCACTCCAAACATTAGCTATGGCTACTCAACTCTTCCCATCAGTCTTTCCAGGGCAGAGTTCTTTGCTTCATCCATGCCAAAGAGTCAATACATAGCTGCAGTAAAAAAGCAGTTTCTTATCAGAGAACAAAGTTTTACCCAAAAGCCTGAACCTCCTGGAAATGTGTTACTTTCAGAGACTTTTCCAGAATATTTGTGACCAGAAGAAACTTTGTGAGAAGGAACCCCTCACCCCAAAAAAAAACCACTCTTGTGTTTTTATGTCCAAGGCATATTTTTTTCCTCACTCTGTATTCTCACATCATGCTTTACTTCTTTTTGGAAAAAACCAGAAATTACTATGAAAATTCTGGGAAGTGAAGGGAACCTTACTACTTCTGTGCCTTTATAATGGTTTCAAATAAGGAAAATTAAGTCTTCTACTGTAAATTCTAGTGGAATCAATGATTTGTTCCATCAAAGCCATAAGCTGACAACCTGCAGCATACTAGAATCCAATCAAGGGTGGAGGGCATAAAACCAAGTGAATTTAATTCCAAACCAAGTAAGACAAGAAAATATTTAATAATTAGAGAAATCCTATTTTAAGTGAATAAAGCCCTTCTTTCTATTAGCAGCTTAGGACAAACATAACTGTTTGACAGAATCCTTGCCCCCAGATAGCAGCATGCCCTGACTCACAGTGGAAATCTTACTTTTTATCTCTTCTTGGGGCTTCTGCACCCACCTTTACCCTCCGTTCTATAATAGGTATTAGCAGTTGCTTCCTAGCACACAACTTTCAGGAAGGAAGGCAGTAATGGCAGGGAGGGACAAAGGCATAAGTAGCAGCCACCAGATCCTTGTGCATCTCCATGCAGAACCTCACACAACTTGCCATGGGTACCTCTGTTTCTCTAAATTCTGACCAAAGAGGGAATTTTACCTATTACAGTTAATCCAACAAGGGAATGTTTATACATCTACTAAGGCAATGACAAGATTTTTTTAGTAGTGCTTGTTTCTTGTCTCTACATGTGCTCATTTGTACCCAGACATTTGGTTTGAGGCCCTGCTACCTGTATGTTAAGGATATAATCTAGGATATCTGGTTTGCTATTTTCATATACAATGCCAGCTTTCACATCTGTTCAGACAGAATTCTGCTACTCATCACACCTATACAAGCCCAGAGTAATGCTATTGAGCACATGGAGTTACAATGGCTTAAAATAAAGGTCAGACCAATCAGACTCAATCCTGGCCATCTGCCCACAGAGGTGTTGAATCCTTAAGTGGTAAGGCCACTGGAACTAAGTCAACATATAGTTGTAATCCTGAGCATAAGCACATGACAGCATTGGACCTGTGTGCCCAGAGTCAGAACTAACAATATGCACGTGAAAGTATCTGTACACAGAAAGTGGCACATGCACAAACCAGATGAAGCTGGCTAAGAAGCTACATGTCAGATCCTTATGAAATAGAATCATAGAATGGCATGGGTTGGAAGGGACCCCAAGGATCATAGAGCTCCAACCCCCCTGCCACAGGCAGGGACACCAACCTCAGGCCTGGAGCTACACAAGGTTGCCCAGGGCCCCATCCAACCTGGCCTTGAACACCTCCAGGAACGGGGCATCCACTACTTCTCTGGGCAGCCTGTTCCAGCACCTCACCACTCTTTCTGTAAAAAACTTCCCCCAATATCTAATCTAAACCTTCCTTCCTTCAGTTTGAATCCATTCCCCCTTGTCCTGCCATTGTCTATCCCTTTAAAAAGTTGATTCCCCTCCTGTTTCTCTGCTCCCTTCAGGTACTGGCAGGCTGCAATGAGGTCCCCCCGCAGCCTTCTCTTCTGCAGGCTGAACAAGCCCAGCTCTCTCAGCCTCTCTCTGTAGGGCAGGTGCTCCAGCCCTCTGAGCATCTTCGTGGCTCCTCTGAACCCTCTCCAACAGTTCCACATCTTTCTTGTATTGGGGGCCCCAGCTCTGGACACAGGATCCAGCTGGGGCCTCAGGAGGGCAGAGTAGAGAGGGACAATCCTTGCCCTGTCCCTGCTGCCACCCCTCTTCTGATGGAGCCCAGGATCCCATTGGCCTTGTGAGCGGCAAGAGCCACTGCTGGCTCATGTTCAGTTTCTCATCCACCAGAATCCCCAGGTCCTTCTGAGCAGGGCTGCTCTCAAGGAGCTCTTCTCCCAGTCTGTATCTATGTCTGGGATTCTTCTGGCCCAAGTGCAAGACCTGACACTTGGCAGTGTTGAACCTCATTAGGTTCACCTGGGCACATCTTTCCAGCCTGTCAAGATCCCTCTGGAATCTTGAATAATTATAGAATAATTATACATTCAATTCTGTTTTCTTTTATTTACTGACTGAAGTTTTTCTTTCTTTTTTTTTTTTTTTTAACTAGGTACTGACTATCTTATTGCAGGCCAGGAGGACTCCAGGACCAGCAAACTCCTTGTGAACATGAACAGCCTGGTGAAACCCTGGAAAGCATATTTGGGAAAACAAGTATCAGATATTCTTCGAACTGGGTGCAAATAATTTCTGCTTCAGAAGTTACAGTGCTGAACTTTGCCTTTTAGTAACACTGCAGTGAAAGGTGTAGTTAGTTCCTGCATTTCCATTCAACATGCTCCCAGCTGGAATGATGAGAGCAGACTTACCATCCTCCTCCTTTCACGTGCTTAGACAGGAAACTTGGGACATGACTATGTCTCTCAAAAAATGCACAGCCTTATCATACAAATTCAATTAGTGCATCATACATAGGTTGCAAGTCAGTTCTCTAATTTGAGCCTAATTCCACACATCCAGGAAATAATTTTTCAAGGCAATACTAAAGATATGGATCAGTGTTTCCATACTTCAAATCAGAGCCTGATATTAATACATATAAGCTGCTTACATAATGCATTCATTACTTGGGTGTAGTTTTCTTTGTAAGTGACCACTAACAGGCAGCAATTCCTGTCAGCTTTACAAGTGGCATAATACTAAACAAGCATGACAAATAATACTTATTTAAAAGAGCACAGATTGATTTAACATCAGGCTGCAATTATGCCAATATAACAGGTTGCTTTCTAGAAGGCAATTATTATACTGCTGCTGAACAGAAACCAACTAACACATGAGTTATGTTAGGACAAGGTCCTTTATAGATGTCCATTGCTCCTATCAATGCTTAGTGCAGAGGTCTCCTGCAGAAACCACCTTGGCTCAAATTACTACTAAGAAGCCTTAATGCCAGGACAGAGCCAATTCAGGTGAGGAATCAGCAGCTGTTCTAAAATTGAGATTGTAACACTACAAAAGCTACAAGGCAGAAGCAGGAGGAGGGAAATGGCTCAGCTGGACTGTGCATTAAATGAGGTAGCTGTAGTTCCTGTGAAAGCAACCTGGCTATTCAAACTGTGCCTAAAACCACCGGTATGTGATTGCACTTAGTGCTTTCATTCAGCTTTGTTTCTCTTGGTCACACTTCAGGTTAAGATACTGAAGCTAGGTTTCCTTCCCATTGTGCCAAGGATTATTTTTCCCTCCAGAGTAGTAGAGGAGTGGTAACATCTGCACTCTAGGTAAAAATAGATCTGCTCTGCAAAAGCATTCCCTCTAAATTAATTTTACACTACAACAACTAAGAGGTAGCTACCTAAATCACTCCCTAAGACAACATTTTGAGGAAACTGTAGTTGAAGAGCTGCATCCCCTGTTTATAAAGACTCATGATCAAGTGAAACTGGTTGGAGCACATTCCCTCTTCAAGTAATGCAAAAATTATAATGAGTCAGTCCATTCTTTCAGGTTGCAGTGGAAAAAAAAAAGTATGCACACATGCTACTTTTGAATCTTTGTAAAATTTTTATGCCCTCAGGAGAGAGGCAATATCTTCATTTGGCACTGTTTTACGGGCACATGGAGTATCTAGAAAAACCTAATACCATGCAGAATGATAGAAGTCTCAGTTTACAGCTTGAGCCATCGGTTTGTTCTCTTTATCACTGGGAACCTGAAAAAAGCAGAGGCTTTCATTCTGTTTGTTGCTGTTTTCCTTTTAACTTCATATTGGTTTAAGAGCAGAGAAATCCACAGCTCATTTGGAAACAGATGACAGGCAGGTATTTACAAAATAAACCCCCCACTTTTCTCCCAACAATGCATAAGAAGTGTTTCTTCCTCCCCCGTTTCCATGAAGTCTCCCCTCCTCCATTACCATTTCTTTCCCTCTTTCACTTCATTATTTATTTGTTGTTACCTAAAGTGGTATCCAACATTGTGGCATCTCCAACAAGCCATTTAATTAATGCAATAAAACACTTTTTAACCAAGGAATCTGGCTTAATTCAAAACGTCAGCTTATGGAAATTAAGAGCATAGCAACTGCTTTCTTTACCACCTCCAGAAATTGTCTCACAACAAGAAGATTGACTAGTGTTCTTTCAAATATCAACAGAGATGTGTATGTGAATTTACAGTCTGTTCTCAAAGGGCCTCTCAGAATAAATGGAAACTCAAATGTAGGTTTAGAGCTTAGCTAAGGCACATGCTTCTCAACAGAGGCCATTCTGCCTGCAGGGGAGTTGATTTAATGACAATCATATTCCATTTTGGTTTACAGTCAGTACTGTATTAAAGCAAACTCCCACATTGCACTTTTTGTGCCAGATTAGTGATTTTATGGGGAGGGAAAACATCTGCATAGCTCCTTTCCTTTGACAGGGTTGTTTACAAGTGTTTCTAGCTACTGCTAGTAGAAATACTACTAGGAACAAGAGTATTAATGTCCTGGTGTGTTCTCTTAGGGCCTGCTACTATACACTGCTCAACAGCTACCAAAGGCAAACACAGCTGTATGCAAACAAGATGGCCATTGATATATCACATTTTTCAGATATCTCAAAAGCATGTAATGCATACACACACTTTAGAGAAATGTGTGATGCAGGTGGAATGGGGGAAACCCAAAAATATTCCGCTAATTTCTCCTCCTCCTTCTAATTTCTCATTCTTTATGGATCTCTAATTTACTTGCTGGCATCTGTATAGCCAAAACTTCATAGCTGTCTATCAGCTCCAAACATTGCACATTTTGTTCTAACTTGTGTATGGTGACTGGCAGAGAGCAACAGGCAATTTGATATGAATTCTAGGTGAAGCCATCTTATTAGGTGAAATCACACAGATTCTAGACCTTTCTTACTGCAAACGTGGCAAGCTAAAAAACTTCTCATTGGTTACACACACTGTTCACACCATATTGATTGGTTAGTAACTATAATGATTTCTGATAAACCTATCTTATAGCTAAACATCCTTAGTTTACCTTTAATGCCTAAAAGCATCCACACACCTGCTGTTTTGACCCTCTTGTCATGGCTGGTTCCTAACATGTTCTGTTACTCCCAAATCCCTTCCCATAACTGCTTCTTGGTTTAGGGCAGCCTGTACCCCTATCAGCAAGGCCCTGTGTTTTGAGAATGTGATTATTAGGATCCTCTCAGCATGAGTAACTTTTCCTGTCTCATGGGAACAGAAGAATATTGTCAGGGCCTAAATCTTGGGAGAAGAGAGCTAGGCCGCTAGCAGGCCTGCTGTCTTCCCCGACACTTGTGTTCAGTGAATTTGCTCTACAGAGTAGCAGGTATTCCATAAACATGGAATTTAATTTGAAAGTGAAAAATGAAAGCACATGAGGGCAAGTCAGCACTGCAAATTGACATTTTGTTGGTATCATTACTTCTTCTAATCAAGTGTCTCTGAGCTCACAAAAAGTTCCAGCTCACATGGAGAGCAGAACATCTCCTTGTTCTGCAGTGCTACAGGTAGCCTGTCCAAAAATAAGCATCTAAGAAATTAACTGTCTAGATCAAGTTAGAACAGGTATTAATGAAGAGATCAGAAAGTTTAAATTGATCACCTTTCCTTTGGAAAGGAAAAAATAAAATAAAATAAAATTGTGTACTGGTACCTGAAAAGAAGATGAACATGAGATAGCACAAGATGACAAATTTCTTCCCAGTAGAAGCTGCTACTCTGAACAAGAAGATCAGGTCATACAGAGTAAATTTAAATAACTACCCCAGAAGGCATAATAGTCTGTAGCAAAAAAGAATTTTGCAGGCCTGTGTACATTCCCTCATACCTTATGATCCCCTCTGTGGCTGTGTGTCTTATGTAACACAACAAACATGGAAAAAAGGATGCATTTGCTCAATACAGAAGTGGCTCAACTGGAAAGCTGGGGAAAATTTATAATAGGGCAGGTGACAGTTTGAAGCAGAAGCACACGTAACTTCACAGATACAGCAGCAAACTCAGGGCTGCAGGAGTCAAAGTAGCTGTGCAGCCATGTGCCTGTTAATACATGGTCATTCTGGCAATGTGGACCCTTAAAGCATCAAAGGAGTAGAGTCAGTTGAGTCACCGTGCCTGGATGTATTTAAAAGATGCGTACACAAGGTGCTCAGGGATGTGGTTTAGTAGAGGACAGGTACAGCTGGACTTGATAATCTCAAAGGTCTTTTCTACACTAGTGATACTATGATTAAACAGCCACTGTGAGCCCTAACTCCAGTGTACCAACATACTGCTACTAATGCTTCTCCAGCTTCTGCTCTTTGCAAGCAGCTAAGAAGTACCTATGCACAACCTTTGTGCATTGCTCTCCTGAGAGTGGCTCACTGCTATATAGAGTAAGTTTTCTCTGGAGCATTTACCATGTCTCAATTTTTCCATGCTGCTATATCTTAATGTAAACTTTCTTTGAATTGATATACTCCTATTTGTGCAGTATGAGCTGGGGAGCTGCTTTGGCAGGGGGGTTGGACCCGATGATCTCTCGAGGTCCCTTCCAACCTCTACAATTCTGTGATTCTGTGAATCCACATGATGTGGGCCCTCAAGTCCCCCAGACCCAGAAAAGTCAGTGTATAATGTGTTGTAGCACTTTTTTTGGGGGAGGGCACTTAAAACTTCAATTAAAATACTCAGACATTTATATTGATGTGAGGTTTGGGATCTATTTTTAAAAATGTAAACAATACAATCCTCAAACCGCATGCACATTAATTCTCTTTAAGTTAATAAACCACAAACATTCCAAACATCAGGTTCTTGCTTTGACAGTGTTAGCACAGAGTCAGGCAAATGGAGAAAGGCATTTAGCTAATAAGGCAACCATGATAAATGTTATTTTTCTACTAAGGAACTTACCAGAAAACAGTACATTTGGTATAAGAACACGTAGATTAGAAACACAAAACAGGTACAGTTAATTGACATAAATAGCATGTTAATTCAGTAACTGATCAAATCTGCAGGTGCTTAATTCCCATAAGAAATATACACATGAAGTTTTACTGATTTGAGATCTAATGAGGTCTAAAAAAAAATACTTAACAGGTCCTTTACACAGGGTTGATATAAGAGACACAAGGCATGAAAACAGAAACACAACAGGCAGGTGGAAGATGCTCTATCTGTAAATGCTCAGAGTGCAGGTAGATGGAAGTCTGCTCATGTCAGTCTCTGAACTTAAAATCAAGCTGGTATATTAGAGACTTGCCCTGGCAACCCTACATTATAGGTGCATCTACTCTTCAGGGCCCTGCACAAGTTCTCACCTTACATGTATCCTTCTGTTGAGAAAACTGTACCTCTAGGACCTGGTTGGCATTCTTCACACATTAATGATACATTAAATATTGCCATCATTCTTTTGTCTTGCAGCTTAGTGATGAGAAACATTATGATGTATCACTTTCAAACACACAGGTCTGAGTCTTAAAAGAGAATTTTGATCCAGGACTGTCCCTATGCAGTGGTACTGGATAGTAGCTTTATGTCAGGTGTAGTGTTTTCATGACAAGCAACATAGCCCAATGTACAGTACAAGTTCTTCTAGGTCAGATTCTCAAGCCCTCTGTTCTGCATTTGAAAACTCATGAGTCTAGCTCTGAATATATTAACTCCAATTCATTTGTAACATGGCTTTTAATGAGAAAAATCACAAACACTGAGGATATTTCAATTGCTAACTGTGCAGCTAGCACACATCAGTAACATCTGTACACACTCCCAATATAAATCATAATGGTTATCAACTGGACTAACTCTAAATCAGCAACTTTGCACACAGCATGGGAAATGTTAACAAGCATGGCATCTAACTATCAAATTCTGCCAGCCTTTGCTTGTTCCATGCAGGGTCAAACCCAAAGAAAATCAGCTGGATCCAACCTAACCCATTAGTTTAATTCTTTATGTTGCAAGGAGAAAGCAAGCTGGCATTTTGGACCAGGTAAGTAAACAGAGCTGATACCTGTAAGGAGAAATGTGACTAGCTGGAGGAGAAAATGAAGCAATACTACTATTGGGGGGCACATGAGGAAGAGATAAAATAGAAAGCAAAAGGGACCAGGGCAGGAACAGCAACACTCTCCTAACAGCAAGAAAAAGGTAGAAACAACAGATGTAGAAAAGTCAAACACTCCTCTCCCACACAGCACCCTATGAGTGCATTATAAGGGGACGCTTTCCCCTTCTTCAGAGGCATAAGGAACTTGTCAATTTCAGAAACACACAGATCAACTGGACCTGTCAGGTCTGGTACAACAAATCCTATGTCCACTTACCCTGCACATCATTGTTGTGGCATCTGGGTTAATCTGCAATGTGCAACCACTACAGATCTTCCTGTGCTCTTTGTTTAGACTATAACAGGCCCTCCATGAGCTGTCTGCTCACAGATACATCAATACTGATTTGTAATATGCTCTTTGTAATACTAACAAACTCCTCCCCCCAAAAAAACCACCAGCAAAAACATTTCTTCTTGTTTTAGAGATTCACACACACATTCAGGCTGGTGACTACATTAGGAACATGGAATTCACTGGAGGAAACACACACACACACACAAGAAATAAAGGAAAAGTCCAAGGATTCTTGCAGAAAGTCAGTGATAGGAGAAAAATCACAGCCTTACACTAAGCATCCATGGCCATACATTTCATTCCTGACACCACTGGAGGTGGTGTCCACTGGGTGAAACTTCCCACCTTCAGTTTACTTTCCTTGAATTACAAAAAGCAGTTTTTTGTTTATCAAGCAGTAAACACTGCTGTCTACACAAGCAGGGCAAAGTATTAAATAATTTCAATTAAATTAGCAAATGGCAGAAAATTCAGCAATATTCTAAGCATTTCAGTGCATTGCAAAGGACTACTTTCAGCAGATCAAAATGTATGAAAAGGCTGTTCCAGAATCATATCAGGTACTAACTTGCATGAGCAGGAAAGAATTATAACATTAGTGTTATAATCATTCCTGTACTTCTCTATTCTTGCTCTGCTGGGTGGGTCTTCTCTCAAGTTCTCAGTATCCCTAAAGGAACATCTGCTCCAGAGGGGTTAAAAGTAGTTGAAAACCAACTGCAGACAGGCTGGTGCTGCAACAAAATGAAGCCATGTCCAATGAATAGAGCTGATTAAGAATAAATGACAAACTGCTGGTAGCTTCTCAACACTGTCCCACACTAACACTGCTAGAATTTTAATGAGAAGTTAAACAAGAGTCTAAGAAGCTTATAGTATCCTTTTTTTCTTCCCTAGGAATAAGAAAGTAGGTTCTACCTATTAAGGTAACAACCTTCCTCAAAGAGATTCATTGAGGCATGATCAGATAAGTGCCTCAGATGAACAGGAGACATCCCTGGAAGGTTTAACAAGGACATTCTCAATAAGAACTGCCCATGATATCGATCTTGTTCCCAACACAGCCCTGCTACATCCCCAGATCACAGAATCACAGAGTTTTAGGGGTTGGAAAAGACCTCAAGAGATCATGGGGTCCAACCCCCCTGCCAAAGCAGCTCCCCAGCTCATACTGCACAGATAGGTGTCCAGACGGGTCTTGAACATCTCCAGAGAAGGAGACTCCACCACCTCTCTGGGCAGCCTGTCCCAGGGCTCTGGCACCCTCACTGGGGAAAAGTTCCTCCCCATGTTGGTGTGGAACTTCCTGTGCTCCAACTTGCAGCCATTGCCCCTTGTCCTGTCTCCACTGACCACAGAAAAGGGGCTGGCTGATTCCCCCTGCACCCCATTCTTAAGATATTTATAAACATTGATGAGGTCCCCCCTCAGTCTTCTTTTCTCCAGGCTGAACAGACCCAGCTCTCTCAGCCTTTCCTCATAGGATAGATGTTCCAGGCCCTTAATCATCTTCGTAGTCCTTCTCTGGACTCTCTCCAGGAGATCCCTGTCCTTTTTATCCCAGGGAGCCCAGAACTGGACACAACACTCCAGGTGGGGCCTGACCAGGGCAGAGTAGAGGGGGAGGATCACCTCCTTTGACCTGCTGGCCACACTCCTCCTGATGCACCCCAGGATCCCATTGGCTCCCTCAGCCCCCAGTGCACACTGCTGGCTCATAGCCAACCTGTCGTCAACCAGGACCCCCAGGTCCTTCTCCACAGAGCTCTTCTCCAGCAGGTCATCCCCATCCTTTACTGATACATGCGGTTGTTCTTCCCCAGGTGCAAGACTGCACTTGCTTTTGTTGAATTTCATCTGGTCTCTCCCTGCCCAGCTCTCCAGCCTGTCCAGGTCTCTGGATGGCAAGGCAGTGTCCTGTGTGTCAGACACTCCTCCCAGCTTTGTATCATCGGCAAAGAATCAGCTCACTCTTGACAGATAGAGAACCAAGGCATGATTTATCCAGAAAATAAGAAACACATTGGAACATGACAGCAACATCCAGCTCTAAGTTTTGTATCCACACAACAAAAATGCAATTTCTTATCATCTGCTTATTTCACAAGCTTGCCATATATTCATCTTTATTATGTACTAAAATAACCACTGGTTTTAGATTTGAAATGAGAGCACGCAACTATAAGAAGAAAATCATGTATGCAAAGCAATGCTGGGAAAACATAACAGAAGCAAGGAGTTAGAAAACAGCTGGAGTGTATATGGCAAAAGAAGAAATTCCAGACAAATCTATTTTTTGCTCTTCATCTAAAGTTACAAACAAGTCTACCACTAGATATGGAAAAGAAATCTCCATGAAAGTTCTGTAATACTTTCAAGGGATATATAATGGTCAAGACAGACAATTTGACCCTAAAATTGCATCATCAAACTCAGCTGCAGCATCCACACTGACTACCTTCTCTCTACCTGTAAGGAAGTGGCAATACATGTTTACTATTGACCCACCTTCAAATGCCTCATCTTTCACTCAACTACATGCTTGTCACAAACTTCAAATCCAGAAAGAAGTCTGACTGCATTTCACTTCCCTTAACACAGCAAACTATAAATTCCATGCCAGGAGATGCACTTCAAGAACTGAAACAGGACTTGTCTCAAGCATACAGTCCCTAATTGCTTCTCATGCAAATCTATTTTAAGTTTGTAATGATGGGAAAAAAAAATATAGTCAAAAATAGAAAAGGCTGGCACTCACAGCAGTCATAGAAGCAGGGAGGTGGGGAGGGAAGAGTAGGTGAGAAGAAAGAGACTTGATTTTTTTTTTAGTCCCAAATTACATCACTTCCACTTTTAAGGGATTACCCAGAATGTAAATGCAGTAAAGTGATGGCAGTCATGCTGGTTTCTAATTTGACAAGGATAGGAAGAAAAGGAAGTGGTAATTTCCACAAAGGATTAGAGCTACAACTTCCTTTCTCAAAGCACCTCACATTACATAGTGGTTTTCAATGTAACTCTTGTGCTTACTCCATATTATACTAGATCTAGCACATCAGGTTACCAAGCCACAGCAAAGTCTGAAACAAGCAACTCCATCCCAAACACCTCCAAATATATTAGATGATATGCTCCAAGTTCTGTCAGTATTAGGTTGAAGACCCAGGCTACTGTAGGACCAGGATTCTTGCATTTTGTGCTCTGTACACAGATGCTCTAAATACTGTTACAAAGGATAACTCCAAACCAAGGTGGAGCATTGAGGCAACGTGGGAAAGAGAAGTACAGCAGAAAAAAAAGGAACAAAAGCAAACCCTTCTTAGAACAGAGCACCCCTTCACAAACAGCTCTTGCTTCTTCACAAATAATGCATGTGATTTCCATTTGAACAACCAAAAGCTTCAGCACATGTGATTTTTTTTCAAATTTGGTGCTCAGTGTTTATCTGATTGCCAGAGATTTCATTTTCATGGTCCAATTGCCTACGAGCCAAGGTTTATCACTGCTGCTTTTGTGCCCATTTACTCAGGTTAACTTGGCATTTGTCTTACTGTGCCTGAAAGAGTCACACTGAGCAGCTCTGTCACACTCTGTTTCTCTTAAAAGCAAACCCAGGCTCAAGAGTACCTGCTACTCGTGCCCTTGGAACTGAGCAGCTGTTGTCAGCCACTTAACTGCCTACCATGTTTTTTGAGGATCAAACAGCTGCACTGAAATGTAAACAGCTCAAACACACTGTAAAGCGTAACAGAAATTCCCCCTGAACCTTCAGGAGCATCATCACCATCAATGAAATCATTTTAATATGAAGATATCAAAGCATTATGTGGAAGCAGTGCAGCTGAGCACTCAGGACTGCTGCCCAGACAGGCAAGCATTTAACTTAGCAGCCTGCACTACTGCCACTGCAACTTCTGATACTTTAAGTTAACCAATGCATAAGGAGAGAAGAAAAAACCAACAAATCCAAACAATCCTGCAATAAACAGTTACTGAAGCCACAGGTATCATTTGTACTCTAATTCTCACCACCTACTTTCTCCTAGGAAAGAAAAACAATGCAATTTTCAAATACTTTACTAGCTATTCAGGTCCTCTATAGTGCTGGTTCATGATCCACAGACTACCATCTCTCCTTAAAATGCTTTTTATGCTTTCCTGCCGAGGTCTGAGGAGAAAATAGGACAAGAATAAAAATCTGACAAGTTGGAGCAACTGATCTTCACAGCTCATAAATTCAAAGTCTGCTTACAGTGCAGAATAGTATTTCAAATTAAAAAAACAACACAAAAACAGGAGCTTTCATTGAAGGTAAAAAGTATTTGCTTTTTAATATGCACTTCAGTCACAGTATCTGTTTTGAGATCATTACACTAGGTAACATTTTCATTGGATTCTCAAAGTATTTTACAAGAGTCTGTCTATACACCAAATGAACAGGTACTAAAGGATCACAAAAATTGTGATTGCAGAACAAAATAAAGCCAGTGAACAACATTCTTTTGATTAATCTTTATCAGTGCTTTCATAACAGACTGTTTTTAAAAATGCAAAAGCCATCACAGTAAGTAAATGAAGATAGACATTTCAACAGTTACCTGATGCTGGTAGCAAAACACAAACAAAATCTAATGAAGCCATTCAAATTATTTTATAAATTCTAGATTTAGGCTAATTTCAGTGTCCCATATCACACTGGAAAAAAAAATCTTTGAGGAAAAGCAATCATTTAAGGTGATTTCCATTTATAGAACAGAATACATTAAGAGAGCAGCTGTTGATCAGAATATAAGTGAAATGAAGGCAGACCTGGTGTACTAGTGGAATTTCAGTTGAAAGCTAAATATATTTAAAGACATTATTCAAGTCAAAACTCAAGATCTTGAGGGTAAGAAATAGCTGCTGAAGTGTGAACTCTGACTGCAGGTTACACAACACGTACTCATTCTTTTTGCTGTAATTATTTGCAAGGCTGCAGCACCGAGATTCCTCCTTCTGCAATAAATTATCTACTATGATACAGTGCACAGAACAATGGTAAAACATTTCTTGAAGACTCCAGAGCCAGACATATTGCAAAAGTCCACGTCTCTGAAAGTGAGAAATGGAGACAACGGCCTCCTGGCATCTTCATTAGCTGGACCGCTCCTCCTCTTTGGCAGCAGAAGCTTCTTTGGGAGTAGCTTCCAAATCTTTGCTTGACTTTTCTTCATTTTCATCCTCTTGAGGGTAAAGATCTGGGTATTTTTGCATGCATTCCTGCATGGCACGGAATTGGTCCACACAGTCTGATCCCTTTATTTCTTCCGTGCTATAGTGGAAACAAGAAAAGGCTGACTTGAACTGTTCCCCACAAGGGCCACTAGCCATTCCACCCAGACACGGGCAATTCCAATTGATATCTCCATTGGGCAATATCAATCCTGAACAAACAAGAGAGAAGAAAAGTTAAGTGCTCCTTCCAAAGATTTATTTTGTTCCCTGAAAGATGCAAGTATGAAGTTCTAATCTGAAGTATCATAGAATGACATGGGTTGGAAGGGACCCCAAGGATCACAGAGCTCCAACCTCCCTGCCACAGGCAGGGACACCAACCTCAGGCCTGGAGCTACACAAGGTTGCCCAGGGCCCCATCCAACCTGGCCTTGAACACTTCCAGGGACGGGGCATCCACTACTTCTCTGGGCAGCCTGTTCCAGCCCCTCACCACTCTTTCTGTAAAACACTTCCCCCTAATATCTAATCTAAACCTTCCTTCCTTCAGTTTGAATCCATTCCCCCTTGTCCTGCCATTGTCTATCCTTTTAAAAAGTTGATTCCCCTCCTGTTTCTCTGCTCCCTTCAGGGACTGGCAGGCTGCAATGAGGTCCCCCCGCAGCCTTCTCTTCTCCAGGCTGAACAAGCCCAGCTCCCTCAGCCTCTCTTTGTAGGGCAGGTGCTCCAGCCCTCTAATCATCTTTGTGGCCCTAATCAATGTGTGTCTATTCACTGAAATCAAAATGCAGACAGGCTTTGGTTATCCTTTTTGACATTTGCTGTGTCTGCTTAGTGGCTTGTCACTGTGGACCAGTATCTCCTCACCTTGTTCTCAGGAGCAGTCTCATCTCTCTGAGCAAATTACTGTGCTTTAGTGGAGTTTTAATCCATTCCCCATCCACTACTACTCTGGCTGCCCAGAGAAGTAGTGGATGCCCCGTCCCTGGAGGTGTTCAAGGCCAGGTTGGATGGGGCCCTGGGCAACCTTGTGTAGATCCAGGCCTGAGGTTGGTGACCCTGCCTGTGGCAAGGGGGTTGGAGCTCTATGATCCTTGGGGTCCCTTCCAACCCATGCCATTCTATGATTCTATGAATACAGAATGCATTCACAACTTTACTTAGCCAAACAGCAAGCCACATTGTTAAACTGTATACCACACATGGTGACTTAACAGTTAAGTGAATAATAAAAGCTCCAATGATTTATGTTCTCCAGATGCAGCATCCACAAAAGCTATCTTTCTTTGCTTTACATTGCTAATGGTCTCCATTTTTTTTTTAGAGTAAACAGAAAGCTACACGCCACAGAAAAGGAATGGGGAGCTCAATTCCATGTTCTAATCATTAGAGACTGTGAACTCTTCAGTTAAGAAAGTGATAATAGATTTTAAATTTGCCTGAGACAGGAGTTAAAAAAAATCTGATTTTGTTTCACTTCCACACAGGAAACTGACAGAAGTAAACACTTAAAAATAAGCTCTGCTCAGACAGTATTTTCCACCTAAGAAAGAACTGCTTTACACAACTCATTTGTATGCCCCATCTCCCATCCTGGTCAAGGCAGTAACAGATATAACAGTTTTTAAGCATCTTTCTGAAATTGAAATTCTATCAACATTTCTATCATTATAAAACTGAATGGACTCATGACTGCTGACAAGCAAAACCTTTATGTATATCTACTGATTACATTCAGTCATAATGAAGCCAAGATATGCAAGTAAGCGCAAAGTCACTTCAACACAAATCTATGCATGACAGAAGTTATTTCAGTGACAGAGGAAGATACAGTTCCAATTAACCTGCAGACCCAACCAGTAACAAAGCCACCCTGTGCGCTCCAGCTGCTAAACTGTGCTCAAATGCTGCCCTCTAAAGGCCGCTGAGCCACTCGCATAACCTTTCCTATACATTTTTTTTAAAAGGTGAAGAATTTACTTCAATCCCAGCTGAACTGAAAGCAATGAGATCACTTCACACAAAGTGAAGAGGCTAAAAGGCCTGTAAGCATAAAGGCAATTAGGAAAGAAACCCAAATGCACAGAGGTCAATGACTCTTTTACTAACCTAGGGCAGCATGTATTTGATCATTATGACAAGATTATTTCATTTACTCATTAGGAACAAGTTAAAATATGCTCTGTGCAATTACTAGAAGTCTTGATCTCAGAAATATTCTGCACTCTTAAATTTCTGTTTGCAGGTTAGATCTATACTTCATGTAAGAACTGTAATCTTCACTGAAAACTTTAAATTATACCTTTTCAAGGCAAGATTGCTACAGCTGAAAACAGTAATTTGAGTTTACCTGTGTTCTGGTTTGGGCTGGAATAGTATGGGGGTGTGTTTTGGATTTATCCTGAAAACAGTGCTGGTAACACAGGGATGTTTTCATTACTGCTGAGCAGTGCTTACACAGGAGCCAAGGGCTGTTCTGCTCCTCACACGACCCTCACCAGCAAGTAGTCTAGGGGTGCACAAGGAGCTGGGAAGGGACACAACTGAGACAGCTGACCCCAATGACCAAAGGGGTATTCCATACCATATGACATCATGCTCAGCATAGAAAGCTGGGGGAAGCAGTGAATTCATTCCTTGGTTTGATTTGCTTGCACACGTGGGTTTTGCCTGACTTTTACCTCAACTCATGTTCTCTCATTTTCACTCTTGTGATTCTTTCTCCCATCCCACCAAGGGGGAGTGAATGAGCCACCAGCTTTGTGGTGCTGAGCTGCCAACTGGGGCAAAACCATGACACCTCTCATGTGCCACTGGAAGATATTACTACTAGTTATTGATTATATTGCTACTAGTGTAGTACAGGATTAGCAAGGTAGAATTTGTACTACATCAGATATTCTGAAACTGCCAAATTAGGCAACTTCTGATACACAGGCAGGTAAGCAACTCTCACCAGTGACAGTGGTACATAACTCACTTCAGCTTCTTTAAAAACTGCACTTTGCCATTTAAAACAGTGAAGAAACAAATATAATTTTCACTGGTTAAGTTTTTGTTTTTAATAAAAGGAAAGAAAGGTTTTTCATGGATATCTCTGGCTACTAACTGAAACTAAGCCATCAAGTAACACATTGGAACAGGCCAATCATTTAATGAAAGATCATTAAAAGCATACAAAAGCCCCACCAAAAGGAAAACACGTTATTTGTGATGCCCTGCTTATCTACTAAATAACCATCTGCCCATAGTCTAAATTTGTAAATTAATTACTAATTTGTTCCTATTTCATACAATGGCTTTGTTGTTGTTGGGTTTTGTTTGTTTGTTGGGGTTTTTTAAAGACTGATAGAATGTGATGTGTGTGATGCATCACTCCTCACTTCCACCTGTTACTAACCTTGCTCTTCATAAGGATCATCTGGGTCATCTGCAACCAGCTCAGCACTGCTTGGTGTCTCGTGGTCCTCCTTGGTAGCAAATATAATTCTGTCTTTTCCTACCATATAGGAAACAACAAGCAAAGTTTCAGAGAAAGCTGAGACAGGAGTCAGTTACAAAGCTGCTGAACACCACAAGATAACGAGACATTAAACATGTTAATAGTGAATGCATTCTGTTGAACTTCTTAATCACCTTCAATTAGAACAGCTGTTGCTCCAGAGGAACACACACACACAAGTGAAATCCTATTCTTCTAAAGTTACAATTTTCACAGCAACATACTGTTGCAGATCACTGAACTGTGAAGTTAAAAAGCTGTTTTAAAAAAGGCTCAAACTACTGTTAACAGGACTCACACAGATGAATTAGCCCAGAAAAAAAAAAAGAAGGAACTGTGAAAGAAAAACTAAATTGAACTACAGGAAAGAGTTCAGTAGGATAATTATTAATAAGAATACTCTCTATTAAAGACTGGTGTAATATTTTACAGTAACTGTCTGAATTAAATAATGAAGAGCTTTTTAACAGTGTAGAACCAACTATATTGAAAAGGTGTTGTGAACATTACCAAGGGCAGAACAGTGTCCTTTCTACCCCTGATTTAAGAGAAGTTATATAGAGGTGGAAGAAGGCTTGCCTGGAGACATGAGTAGCGTTTTCTCAGGACTCAGTAAAACTAAGAAACACTGAAGCAGACACAAGCAGAAAAAAAAACCCCAGCTAACTGATCAGAACACAAAAAACTGTATTGATTGAGTGGAAAAAATGGGCAAGTTCCTCAAAAAATCCCTTCATTCTCCAAATTCATAAAGGCCACTAAAGTGACTCAGCATATGAGAAATCAGTATCTTCTTGCCCCTCAATGTGACCTCAACTAGCAGATGTTTTAGCAGCTCCCTCTACCCTGCAAACAACACACATTTAACCGCACCTGAGAAACACACAACTAAATCCTTGATAAAAGGGAAAGTTTTCTGTCAACTCTGCCTTGTACTCCAGCAAACTTTACGATGCACAGTGCCTGGCTTGTTTCTTTCATGCAAGAACCTAGAAACACACGAACTCCAACCCTGCCCCCGTAACTCACTAAGATGCCATATCACAACCTGCAGGTCTTGCAAAGCTTCAAGATGCCAAATAAAGACATACCACAAAGAGGTCCATACCTCGCCAGTTTATAAGCGACATTCAGTGTGCCGGAGTTTATACAGCGGCATTAAGAACTACAGAACGGCTTTTCCCCCCCAGTTTGAAACTTTTACGTGGAGTCTCTGCCCATTCCTTAACGGGGAAGGGAGGGATACATCCTCCGGGATACGGAGCAGCCATGCCGGCTAACAACACAGGGAGAGAAACATACAGCTCGCACGCTGCCCACCCGTCCCCCGGCCACCTGAGCTCGGAATTCCAGCCCTGCGGGAGGACACCGTCCCGCGCCGCGGCGGGGAGTTGCCCGCAGGCCTCGGAGGTGCCCGCAGGCCTCAGCGGAGCCCGGCGAGCCGAACGAAGAGCCGCAAGGTGCCCACACACCCAACTCCGGCCGTTCAGCGGGGATGTTTCAGCCGCCAGGCACACGCCGCCCCTTCCTACCTGCCGCTGGAACGCGCCTCCCCCGCAGCGCTTCGCCCCAGGGCGCTGCCGGAGCCAGCCGGGAGCCGGCACCCACCAGCCATCACCGCCGGCGGGCCCCCCCCACAGCGCAGGCCGGCCCACAGGGCGGCGGAGGCCCTAAGCGCCCTCTCCCGCCTCATGGCCAACCGCCCCGCCGCGGCTTCCCGCCCACCGTGAGGAGAAAGGTCGGAGGAGAGAAGCGAGGCAACCCTTCCCCCGCCGCACGGCCACGGGCGGCTTCGCGCCTCTTCTCCCCCAGGCTGCACCTTCCCTCCCCGAGCTGAGGCGGGTGGGTGGGCGGGCAGCCGCCCCCCGGCCGCCTCGCGGCAAGCCCGCTCGGCCCGTCCCGGCGGCGTGACATTGGGATGACACCCACGCGCACCTTCTTGCCGGCAGTAGGACATGGCGGAACCTCGTCCGGTGCTATCCCCCGCAGCGCGCGCTGACTGACCCCCGCCGCCCCCTCCGCTCCTCCGCCGCTCCCGCCACAGCAACGGGCAGCGGCGCGCCGCTCCACGCTATGACCTCCCGCCTCCGGAAGCGCCTTCCCTGCCCGCCGGCGGTCGCTGACGCACCTCCTGCCGACCGCGACCCGAGGGAGGGAACAACCAGCCTCGCCACGCTCGGCCTCGCCGTTGGACTACACCTCCCAGCGTGCCCCACGCTCGGCTGGGGGGGTCCGCGGTATTTCCCCGGCGGGAACTACGTGTCCCGGTGTGCATCGCGGTGGCCCGGGCGGGGAGCGGCGGAGGCGAGAGGGCCGGCTGAGCCCGGAGGCGGGGGGACGAAGGCGCGGCTCTTGCGGTGGTTCCTGTGGTCTTTCTGGTGTGGTGCCTGGCGAGTGCAAGAGGCTCAAGATGTCGAGGAACGTGAGTGCTGCTGGGGCCGGTCCTGCCGTTACTCCACGCTGTGCGGGGCGGCCGCTGCCCAGGGCGGCCTGTCTGAGGCGGGGGCCCCGCTGGGGCAGCGGGGGGGCCGGGGCCTCGTCCCGCCTGGCACCTCGGAATGAGCACGAGAGAAGCCTGGTCTCCTGCCTTGGCTCCGTGTGAAGTTACTCCTTGGCTCTTCCTGGCAGCCAGCAGCTACAGCCAAGCCCCATGGCTTTTGTGCTTTAATGTGGCGCTGGCTAGGGCAGCTGTAGCAACTTTGCTTTAAGCTCTCTCTGTTGCCCTAGATGCAATTATTTTTGCCACTGGTGAGGTGAAATGTAACGTGTTATTTATAGCTATGTTTTAGTTAGCCTGGAATTCAGGACTATGACTCAATTTGCCATGGCCTGAATGCAGGGTGTGGACACCAAATAGGGAATGTAGAGGCAGGCTGAAGAAAGCTTGAACTGCTGCATCAAACCACTATAATAACGATTATTTTCCCCGTTAGTTCTATTTATTTATTGTTCTAGTTTTATTTATTGACACTGTTTCTGGTATCTGAAGCGTGGCATTTAATACAAGTGGAAAAGTTTTGACCCAAGCAAGAGGTGCTACTCTGTAGAGCAGCAGTACTAATGAAGCTGAAATATTTATTGTGAAAGAGAATGCCTTTGACTGTCACACCAATATTGCATTTTTTGTTTATCTCCAACAGTTCTCTGACACAGGCAGCAGAAAAGAACATGTTAAAATCAAAAGTGAGTCCAAGCCAGGGTTCCTGGAGAGGCTCAGCGAGACTTCTGGGGGCATGTTGATGGGACTCGTGACATTTCTTCTGTCTTTCTATCTTCTTTTTACCAATGAAGTAAGCGAAATATTGTTATTGTTAATACATAGCTTTAAAATGTCACAGCTGAGGTGGTGTTCAACTAGCTTTGCACTTATAAGCTTGCTGAAATGATCATGTTAAAGCTTTATTCATCCATGAGAAGAGGAAGTTATGCCTGGAGAATCTGGTGTTTATCCATGGGATATAACAGATAGTAAAATCACTGAGCCACAAGACAAGATCCAAAACCTGTGAGCTGATGCAGAAGTAGGCTGTAGCATTATTGAAAGAGGATTGCACGAATCAGCCCCATTCCAGTCTCATCTCTTTTCTTGGGATAACATAAGGTACTCACTTTTAGTGTTGTTATAATTGCGTTAAAGCAATTCATACTCCATGTTGCAAAATTGAGTGTTAATTATCCCAAATGTTATTTTATGTCTTGCTTTGACACCGAAAGAAAAGTAAGCAGGGAATACCCTACCATTACAAACATACATGTTCTTGGTAGTTTTGGAGTGGGGGAGCAGAATTCTGTGAATTTTCATGTTTGTACCTCTACAAAAGGAAAGGGAACAACTCCAAATTTCAGTGACTTTGCAGAAAAAAAGCACACTGTAACACTGTAGTAAGGTAAGGAGAACTTCTGCCAAGGAGTGTTATGGGCTTGTAGAAAAAGCACTATAATTGGCATAATTTTTGTAGTTATTTGTGAACCATGAACAAGGTAAGAAATGAAGACAAATAAATTTGGACCTTTGTAGGAATAATCTATGTATGTTTGAGGAGTGTAGTCAATATTAATGGTCCTGCTACATGGGTAAAAAGTACTGCCCTAAACTGTGTCAAACACAGAGAAAGAGGGAGTTCAAGTGTGTTTCAAGGACAAGCCTTAAGGTGAAATATACAAGTGTCCCTTGGGGTCTTCAGACAACTTGTCTGCTAACCTTTTTCACAAAATGCTACTGCACCATTGATTCTCCACAACTTGATTTTGCTGTTCTTGATTGCAGGGACGAGCTTTAAGGACAGCCAGGTCTCTGGATGAGGGGCTTTCTCTTGTGATCCCTCTTGATACCATCCACAGTGTGTCTCAACAGAATGAAGGGAGACTGGTGCACTTAGCTGGTGCTCTGAGTACGTCTAAGGTAAATAAAGTAGTATCTGGAGGATATGAGTATGTATCAAGCTTGGATGGAGGGAAGAGTCTTTGCCAATTACAATTATCTTTGATATCCAGGGAGAAGACATGTAGCTTCTCTGCACTCATGCAGCATTGCTGGCAAACACCCAAGCTTTGTGTCTTGAGCCAGAATCAGGGAGATGCTGTACAGCCTTGGTCTCCCTACTCCCAAGGAACATGCTATGTGTAGCTGTGTTTACCCTTCCACTGCCTTTGGTGGAGAAGTTTGGTTGCCCTTTGTCTAGAGAACCTGTTGTATATTGATGGTATTGTAAAGTCTTTAGGCTCTTGTGGTACAGTCTCAGCAAGTTCTGGCTCTTCAGTAGCAATGATGTTTTCTGTGGTCAGCCTGCATTGCAGAAGGTAAAACAGCACAGTAGCTTTCAGCAAAATAAAAGATCTCCTGGTGTAAACACTTAAAAATGCATATTATTAGCCAGCATTGCCAATTTTATTCTTCACTATGGTAATAATTTTTGATTATGAGTCTTCAGATCAGATTTGTGAGTGATATAAAGTGACGCTCCTTTTTGGCTTTCCTAACATTGATTCTATATTCAGCTGTGTGTGATGTAGTGCTGTGCATGCTCAGCTATGTAAATGGGTTTGATAGTAAAAGTTTTGTGTTTTGAGTTTGTGAGTTACAACATTTATACTGACTTGTATTTTCTTTAATTTTTAAATAGCCTTTGTTTGATCCCAGCTATGGACTCTCTATCCAGGCTGTCAAACTTAAGCGTAACGTGGAAATGTACCAATGGGTAGAATATGAAGATTCAACGTAAGTAAAAGATATCTTTAAGAGTTGTTGTATTAACAGAATCCCATTGCATTCTTTTTTTTCTCTCCCCCACTCCCAAAGGAAAAATTCCAACAAGTCTTTACAGCAGGAGAATTAAAGAGCTCATGGGGTGTTTTTAGCGCTTTAATATACGGGGAGATTGTGACATCCAGCAGGGAGTAACATGCAATTCAATCTATGAATTTTAGGTGAAGCCAGGAAGCCAGACATTTTATTAGGTGAAATCACACAGATTATATATCTTTCTTACTGCAAATGTGGCAAGCTAAAAAACTGCTAATTGGTTACACACTCTGTTCATACCATATTGATTGGTTAGTAACTATAACAAGTTCTGATAAACCTATCTTATAGCTAAACATCCTTAGTTTACCTTTAATGCCTAAAAGCATCCCCACACCTGCTGTTTTGACCATCTTGTTTTGGTTGGTTCCTAACATGTTCTGTTACTCCCAAATACCTTCCCATAACTGCTTCTTAGTTTAGGGTAGCCTGTTCCCCTATCAGCAAGGCCGCTGTGTTTTGAGAATGTGATTATTAGGATCCTCTCAGCATGTGGAACTTTTCCTTTCTCATGGGAACAGAAGAATATTGTCAGGGCCTAAATCTTGGGAGAAGAGAGCTAGGCCGCGAGCAGGCCTGCTGTCTTCCCCGACAGGAGATGTCAGGTTTTGTAGATGGTCAATGCTGCAGAATTTGCATTTGATAAAATTTGCATAGCATCCAAGGCCAAATATTTTCACTTCCTGATTCTGTATAGGTTCATGTGGGGTTTCTTGACCTCCGTGCTACAGCTGTAGCGTGTTGTTTTCATTATTGTTGTCTGATGCTGGGCCACCTCAGATCCTGTTTTCTGTCCTATTTGTAGTCAACAGAATTCAAAGGTCTTCACTGATTTATGAAAAGTAATAGAAAAAAACATCCCATTTGTGTTTTTCCCAAATACTCAGTTGATTTCTATCCTTTCTAATGTTCCTAAAACTTCTTTTATATATTGATGTGCTTTCTGCCCATCAGGATTTCTGTTACTCCACCCCCAGAGTACTCCCTGCCTGCTAGTTGATTAGGAGAATCAAAACCATTGTCTTAAAATTCTTGGTCCTGAATTTTTTAAAATAAAACTTTATAATCCTTTTTTTCTCTGCATCTGCTAGGCCTTTCCTGCTGCCATTCTCTAGAACATAGTCATGGACCCTCAAGCCAATTTTTTTTCTTATCCTCGAAAAGGATAACTGTCTGGTTGAAACCTACAGCCTAAGATGCACTGGCACATGTCAAAACAATTAAAAACTCCCTATAAATTCAATATCCAATTGAATTTAGAAATGAGATTCTTTTCTCAGACTTGTGGACACTAGAGATTTCCTGGCATGTGACTATGAGGGAAGTCTCTTATTTTCTTTTGTACTTCATATATGTCCAAATTGAAGTACTTAATTAAACCAAGATATTTTTAGAGTACTCTGCTGCTCATCCTTAATAATCAAAAGCCAACATTAATTTATAGCTGTGAAAGTAAACTGAAAATTTTAGTTGCCTGAGAGACACTCCAGTTAGTTAACAATGGGCAGTACTGCAGTCTAGGTACCTTTTCAAGGGGATTTACATAACTGTAATGAGACATTAGCTACTCTGCTAACAGTTGCAAGTGGAAACAAAAATATTTGTGTTATAATAATTCCACTGGCAGGATTATGAAAGTTACTAGCCATCATGCAGGTCTGACTCTACAGAACTTAACATTCCAAATGTCTTTTGTGTCATACAAAAAACATTTCATTTTTAACATGGTTATAGTGCAGCATCTCCAAAAGACTCATTGATTTAGGTCAGCTTGTCTCAATTATTCCCTATTGATTTAGCCAACACCTCCTTGTTGGCAGCATGGGAATAGAAGGGTTGTGGCTGCTTAGTTTTCTCCTTGTAAAATGTATCTATGACTTCAGACTAAGTAGTTCAGAGAGGAGTTAGTTTACTTCTAAAGATAAGGTTGTGTTGCCAATGAGCTGTCTGCATTTTTTGTAAAGCATATTCTGCCCTGAGTAGGAGTGTATGTACACTGTTTTGTTTCTCATCCCACCCCTTTTCTCTGCAGGGAATACGAAGAGAATGGTGAGATTAAGAAGGAGACAAAGTATTCATACAGTAAGTTGACCAGCAGAAAGTCCCTTTTATGAATGTAACTTTGGGCTTTTACCTGTGTGTATTTTGATATTTCTTTAGAACTCTGTATTTCCTTCTTGGGGAAGAAAGAAAAGGAATGTGAAGAAATAAGCAAAAATTCTGTTTTCTAAACAAGTGGCAGGACCTCCCTTTCTTGAGGTAGCTGAGGTGAAAGGAGGTGTGCTGTTAGCAAGCAGTGACTACAGAAAGTCTTGTCTTGGCACTCCTAGAGGTTCAGGCAGCATCCTGAGACAGGACCCATAAGGTCCTCAGTGACAGGAGATGGGCAGAGGTGGGAGTGTGTTCTAAGTCATGCCCAAGATTACTCTTTAGAAGTGGAGTACATGGGCATATGTTGAGCTTGAGCAGAAGAGAATAGACAGGGAAGAACAATGTAGCTCCAGCCTGTAAGACAACCTTTTGTCAGTCTGTTTAGGTGTTGATACCAGACAGTGAAAGTCATCAGTGCGTTCTGATGTGTGCTGTGACTTTTGCCAAATGCTCTTTTGGCAGTAGCAGAACTAGAGGATTATTCTGAACTAGCCAGTGGCAGAAAAATACTCTGAGTCATTGTATATCTGGAGACTAGTCTCTGTGCCTCGTTTATCTCTGATTGAAGCACGTAGATGTGTAACGTGGGTGTACAGTAGTTTCTGGGTGTGATCACAAAAATAATCCCAGTGAAGCATGGGACCCTGCAGCATGGATTTAAGTATCAGTAGAGACGATCACATACATACTTTGATGTAAACACTGTTACTTCAAGTGTAACTTAAACTGATTTTTTTGATTGAAGGGTGTCCTCAGTAATTAATATCTGGGGCAATTTGTCCTGTTTTCTCCTCAATCCTCATAATGGTTTTTTTAGATACCGAATGGAAATCAGAAGTTGTGAACAGCAGAAACTTTGATCAAGAAATTGGACACAAAAACCCTAGGTAATGTGCCATCTAGCCCAGTCCCTCTAGATTCTGTGTCTGATCAAAGGTGAAGGCTCAATGCCTAATCTGTGTGACACAACAAAGTAGATGGAAGCTGTTGATCTTTTGGTAGTTGTGAGAACTAATGCATAGAGAGATTAGAGAGCAGTTCAGAACTGCCTGGTGGAACCAGAATTAAGCTCTCCAGTAGTAATGGCTGGAAGTCAGGCTATTATTATATTACTTCTGGACCATATGGTCTCTACATAGAACTTGAATGGATTCCTTTTTGACTGTTACTGTCTGTTAGTGCAGTCTATTAGTAATTCTTCATTGCAAGATTAGAATAGCAGTATCCTAGGAGCTTGTAATGCCACTTGCTCTTTTTAAGCTAGCTTGCATGAGCTCACAGGCCTATTTGTGGCAATTACCTATATATAATTTGTTTCATATACCTCACCTGCAGCGTTTTAACTACATTACAATGTGCCATTTTTAATGCTAAGTTTTAGCTTGCTGGTCATTTCAGAGAACCTGCTTGGCTCCTTAGGATGCAGGATGACATCTGGCAAAAAATATGATGTGTGAGTGAAAAATACATCTGGAGAGATGATAAGACAAGGATTTCAACAAAATTTTTAGCTTTGCAAAATCTCTAGTACTTTGGTTTGGTTCTGTGGGCTCTTGCAAGCACACTGTTGTTTATTTGGAAGTACTACTTCAGGGCAGAAAGCAAAGATCTGTGTGGTTTTGATACAGGTCCCAACTAGCAGACCTGTATAGCTGAGGGATAATGGACAAAGGATGCACAGATGAAACCCCTTCTTTGTCTCTCTTCCCCATGCACGCATTTTGTTAATGAAAATTCTCCAGGCGTTCTCCAGTAAACACAGCTCTCCAGTTGAGAGTAAGAAACTCTATTTCAGCCCAGCTCAGTACAGAGAAAAATAGTGAAATCCTATAGTGTGAGTGGAAGGTCAGGCTAGGGGATGAGACAGTTATATCTTGTGTTCACTTGTTTTAATGTTTCCAACACTATGAAGTCTGGACACAGTTTCCCAATGGATTTGTTTTTGCATTGTGACAGCCATTTAGCTCCTGGAATTTCTCATGTTTGGCTTAGTACCCTTTATGTCCTGTAGATATACATACTGCAAGTCAAGAGTTTGATCGTGATTCTGGAACTAATCAGAGACTATCTCTCTTCCTCAGTGCCATGGCTGTGGAGTCCTTCACTGCTGTTTCTCCTAATGTCCAGGTTGGCAGCTTTGTTCTTTCCAAGGGTAAGGATTGCTTTGTACTGGCTCTGTGTCTGCTGTTGCACCAGCAGTGGGCTTTGGTTCTTTCCACAATGGTAGTCATTTCAAATGAAGATCAGGAAGCCAGCCAGCAAGTTGACTGTTCCAAGTTAGACACAGGACCTGAGCTTTTTTCTTTATTCTGCTTAGGTCTTGTGGATAAAATTGATGACTTCAAGCAGTTGAGCTTGTCAAACCTTGAGGATCCACATGCTGATGTTACCCGAGGAGGAGATTACTTTTACCACAGTGAGAACCCCAGACGTCCAGAAGTAAGATGAGAAAGATAAACCAGAGCAGCAATTACTATTATGGGAAAAAGAAAGTTGAAGCATGTCCCATTTCTATTTAAATAATGTAGAAATTGGAGTCCAGACCATCACATAGGATGATGTGCTTAGTACAGTCCTTAAGAATGAGTGCTTCTCTTGCAGGAAGCTTCTGGTCCTGCTTCTTTGTCTCTAGTTTTCTTCAGTCTGTCATATTTTTAAATGGAAAGACATGGGCTGGTGGGTGGGAGGTGGGTTCTACCTCTGCCTTGTACTGAACAGAGTATAATGAAGTAGTTGTCAGTTTGTGCTGCCTACCCTCCTCTGCCAAAAGATGAAATGATAAGTGATGAATATAGAATCTGATTGGTGTTAAAGTGATCCTGCAGCTAAATCAGAATGGGTATTGCAAAACAGTATTTGGGCTGTGCTATTGTGGCTATCAGCTAGGCCTAGAAAAAGTACAGCTTGGAGATCATTCTGGGCGTCCTCTGGCTTGATATAAACATTCAGGAAAAGTGTTATTACATAAGGAATGTTTCCATGCAGAGTTGTCTTTCCTGTGATTCTCTTTTGTAAAGAGAATTCTGAACTTCCAATATTCTCTTCTTTGTAGGTAGGAGACCTTCGTGTCTCATTCTTCTACGCAGGTCTGAGTGGAGATGACCCCCATTTGGGCTCTGCTGATAAGGTGAGTCTTCAGCTGTGTCTGTATTTTGCAAACTCTGTTCCCAACTCAGGAACTCTGTTCCTCACTCAGTAAAATATTTTTCTCTTGATTCCAAGGTGACTGTGGTTGCTCGCCAGCGAGGCAATCAACTGGTTGCATATCATACCAAGTCTGGAGAAGTCCTGCAGATTCTGTACCCCGGGGATCTCTCTGTGGAGGTGAGATAGCACACTGTACTAGTGAAGCATTAATACTGGAGATGGTACTGCAGAAGCAGCAGGGGAGTAAGCTCTCATTCTTCTTCAGACCTGCTCAAGAGGAGGAGATGCTGGATGGAAACATTGGCTTTTCTCTCTCCTTTCTCCAGAGAACACGTTTTAGCCCGTGTTTGCCCTCTGGGTTTCTGCACGTTCTTTGTGTTGCAGCATAATGCTGTTTCACCTGCGACCAGTGCATAATTTGGCTGTAGCTATTCCTGATGTTTTATTTTAAAAAGGAACTGTGGCTAAGGCACTATCTTCTTTTTTCTAAAAATCTCCTTGTGTTGTTGCTAAACATCCTTTGCTTTAAAGGTTGTTTCTGTGCCTTCTCGTTTTCCTTTTATTTGCTCTTTGGTAGTTTCCCACTTACACATGCAAGCATGTGCTTTTGAAAAGGTCATGTGTAAAACCAGTAAAAATCAGGTTTTAATTAAACAAACTGTAGGAGCTGTTCTCTCTCCAGCTTCTAATAACAGGAGTTTAGGCTTGTTTGAAATGTTTATTGCTATTCTGGCTGAGAAAGAACCTTCAGGCAGAACATTATGCTCCAATAAATTCTGCATGCTCCAGCAATTTAGTGATTCATTTACTCCTTTTAGTAGGTTAGTTTCCATTAATGATTGTTCTATGCCCTGCTGCAAAAACCCAGATGTCAGGAATTTACAGGAGCTCCCAAAAGCAGTTAAGAAGGCCTTTGTTTTGAGTTGAAAGAGGGTAGTGGTAGAATTGCTGTGAGGTCTGACTCTTCATTGGACAGAATTTTAGTTCACTGGAAACTAACTTACCACAAATTAGTAATTTGTAGAGTACTTGTGTACAAGTCGTCCATCAGTCATAGGTGTCTTGTCCCTCTAAGTGCTTTAGTATGTCTTAGCCATCCTCCTGTATGTTTTTATAGAGTCAGAGGTGCACACAACCCATTTTGAGAAGATCTTACTCAGAATTCTTGCAAGTAGCTTTGCTTTGCCTGGTGCAATATACACATACCTGTTACCTTCCTGCATAGTGCCAGCGTTCCTTCATACACCTTTCCTTCAGCCATCAGCGGATACTGTTGCCTTTTCTCTCTTCCTCCAAGCATAGTGAAATCAGATCATTCTTTATTACATTTACTTGCTAGCATCTTATTTTCCACAATAATGTTGAATGTAATCATTTACAGCAAAACCTGGTTTCTGCCTATGGTTCCAGCACACTGAATGGTGCTTGTTTAGCTGTCTTCATTTAGAAAAATGCTGGTTTCCCTTGTGCTGCACTTTGAAATCTGCTGTGCTGCACAGCAACACGGTGCAAAGAGATGCTGCAGAATGAGCTGCAAAGAGATGCTGCAGAATGAGCTGCAAAGAGATGCTGCAGAATGAGCTGCAAAATCTCTTCTATGAGAGAATTTGTACTCTTGAAATGCTGTCGGCTCTGATTCGTTCATATCAAGAGGCTATGAAAAGAAATAGAGGAACAGGCTGCATATATTGGTGTTTGTTTTCAGGAAGTGTTTCAGAAAGAGCATGAGAGTAACACCATGAAGACCTGGGCCCTCCGTGCAGCAGGCTGGCTGGCAATGTTTGTAGGCATCAGCCTCATGACCCGAATCTTCTACACTTTGGGTAAGATTTTCACAAAACAGTAAAATGATTTAGAAACAGGATCATAATCCCTAGAGAGGGGTGCTCTTGCTCACATGTACTATTAATTCATTTGGAGGTCAGGAGCAGTTGCACTGGATTTGATCTGAAAGTCACTGTAGGCAACTGCAGGTAAATGGGATCCTGGAACCAGATGGTTGCTTTGAGAACCTAAAAAAACCAAAACAACCCCCCCAGACAAACAAATAAACAAAAAAACCCCACCAAACATCTAGTGCTGGTCTTGGAAGTTCCCAGCCCAGGGCTTACCAAGATCAGAAGCTGAAGCCCACGTTGGGATGGTTCTTTCAAGTCTACTCGCGGTGCTGCAACCCAGTTACCTTTTATACCCACACACAAGTGGTCCCCCACAGGTCTTCATTAGTAGTTGTATAGTAACATGTCTGTGTCTAGTTATTCTGTGTCTCTGTGAACACAGAGCAAAAAAAGGATTTTGTTTATCCTTTTTGGGTATGACAACATTGGAATAAAACTTAGAGAAAAGCAGGATGATGCCTCCAAGTTGTATAAACTTCAGACATCAAAGCTATCATTTGCTTTGTAGTGGTGCGCTCTCTTTTTTTGTTCACCCCCTTTCCCCCCCATTTACTTACCCATATAGATGCTACTGCAAAATTTACTGTTGCCAGAAATTATTTTTTCTGCATTTTGTATCAGTTGCTGTGGACTGGTTCCATAGCTGCAAGGTTATCATTCCACTCTGCCTCTCCAGCCTTGGACAAGACTTCAGACTTAATTTTGGGTTAATTCCTCTCTGAAGAGATGAGGACACCATTGTCATCCTTGTTTAGCTGTTGCTGGATTATTGAATGTCTTGGGGATGTTCTCTGAAATGCCTTATCCAGTGCTCTTAATGAATAATTTTGAGTCTGTCATTTGATTGCAATAGTTAGTGTGCAAACCCAACACATGGATAAGACTCTTCCTTTTAAATGATCATCTTGTCGACTGCTTTATCCCGTGTTTCTTTTTGCAGTGGACTGGTTTCCTGTTGTGAGAGATCTGGTTAACATCGGATTAAAAGCATTTGCCTTCTGTGTAGCCAGCTCGCTGTCGCTCCTGACCATCTCCCTCGGCTGGCTCTTCTACCGCCCCCTCTGGGCTCTGCTGATCGGGTTGCTCTCTGTCGTTCCAATCGTGGTGGCGAAATCTCGTGTTCCACCAAAGAAGCAGCAGTGAGGAGGGACTGGTGGGGCTTTGCGCTGAATCCTGGTTAGAAACTCCTCAACTTTCTGTCCCGGTCACTGCAGCATGCTTACAGCCTATCACAGCTGAGCAGTGGGCACCAAGAGTTGGGGAGGGGGCTTGAGGGTGTTCCTTCTGACACATTCGTTATCTGTGATAAATCTGACGACAGGGTGTTGGTAGGAAGCCAGTGCCATGGACTTTGGGGAAATCACAGCGTGTCTGCATTGATTCTGAGTCAGTGAATGAGCAGATTTGTTCCTCTTCCCACTTACTGATTACCCCTGATGGTGGGGGCACCTTGTGTCCCATGGAGAAGGTGCCACCTTTATCATGTGGTCTGTGATGAGATGGCCTCAGGAACTGCATGTGTGCACCTGTCTGACAAACCCTGCCTCTTCCTCTGCACGGTCACAGACACTTCTTCAGCTGATCTGTCTAGAAGTGTACGTGTTCAAAGGGAAGACACAACTTAGCTCCATTTTCACACAATACTTATGTAAAATAAATGCTTTCTGGACTGAGGATTTTCAAAGTTACTTGAAATTAAGAGTGCCCAGGTTAGCAGTGCTCTGAGGTATGGCCAACATGTCAGAAAACATCTATTTCCTGCAGTGTTTTACGATCTGCAGTTGTTCTTGGTTAAGCATCCACAGTGGTAGCGTGGACACATAATTATTTCAAAAATTTAACTTCAAATTGCACTTATTTAAGGGGCCACTCAGAGGCCACGAACCTTTACAAACAAAACCTGTTGCCTTGGAACATTATTAACTTTTACAATTAATTGAATGCATATTCTTTAAAATATCTGGGTGTTGTTTTGCTGTGTGTACCTTCTTTCTTGAACTTCACTTTGTAAGTGAACATACTCCATGAAATTAAGTAGCGACAACATTTTTACCCTATTAGATTCCATAAACTTTAGTAGCCTAAATCTTGAGGTTTGTATCATGTTAGAGGAATTCCTTCTTGTAGTGTTGAGGTGGCTTATGTTTACATATTTCTGCTGTAACCAGTACTTGAGATTAGAAACTATCTGGTACTGGTTTTTAGCCTGTAGACTACAGTCTGTTTTTCCTGTAAGAATACACAATTAAGTACAAAAATGTCTTCATTTACAAAATCTAGTTATGAGGAGAACTCTGCTCCCCATACCAAAGGAACTTGAACATAAACAAAAGCAAATGTTTGCTACAAGTGGTACTGAAGTAGTTTTGAGTTAAATGGCTTGAGGAGTAGTAATTAGCTGCATTTCTTCTCATTCTTATGCTGTTTGTTCAGTCTCCTGGCTCAGTTGCGAAGCACAGGTGGTGTCATGCACGCAGCTATTGGGCACTAACGGTGCTGTGCAGTCTTTCTGCTGCTGCTCACACCAGCTTCTCCATCAGTTACGAATTGCACTCTGCTAGGGAGAAGAGCAGGTCTGGGGCTGCTGTTTTACCAACAATGTGGGAACTAACCAGCATCACTGTTCTGGAGGATACAATTTTCTACAGCATTGCTGAGCTTTTGTATAGTTAATAAAAGACCCTTTTCCAAAGGTTGGTGTGTAGGCTTTTTTTTTTTTTTTTTACATGCAAGTATTGTGTATTTCATGTCCAGAGTCTTAGTTTGTGGCTTCCACATGAACTAGTTTTCTGTTGTTGGTTGAGATAAATGTGCAGTTGGGTTTTGTTTAGCCTGCAGTATTTTCCCATTTGGGGAAGCAAGTTCCCAGTGCCAGCACAGCTGCTCTCTGGTCTGTGCACTGAAAGGCTGATTCCAGCCTACCCTAACCCTAAAAACGGTTTTACTCCCCACTACTGACTGCATTAGTGACTTCCATGTACTAATCTGTCATCACCTTCCCTCTCTGCTGTGGTCTCCCTTAAAGCAGATTGACTCTTTGCTTGTGTAGGTGAGGAGAGCTGGCTGCCTACGCAGCTGAGCAGCAGGTCCCTGCCAGCTGAAGATGTTCTAGATGAGACCAGACGAGTCTAGATGTGTCACAGGACTTGTAACGTCTTGTACCTGTGCCACGTCCTGAGTCAGGGCACAGGAATCCCTTTGGCACAGCTGGTACCAGCTCCCATTTTAAACATGAAAAAAAACAGATGCCAGCAGGAGCTGGAGCTGAGGCCTCATGCCTGAAGCCCTCATCTCAGGGGGGTATCCTGCACGTGGGCACCATGACTAACAGCAGGAACTACTGGGCCCTCTGCAGTTTTACTGGTTTGGGCAAGATATAGAACTTTTGAAGGCTTGCACAGTGGTCATACTGAGCCTCCAACTTAGGTTGGTCTTTGTTTAAAATTCAGTAGTGAAAACCAAAACCTCAGGAGGGAAGACCCTTAACATTAAAACAACTGACAAGCAGCCAGCCCTGTGAGACCCTGTACCCTGCTTGTGACTTCTGGAAATGTGAGAGGCCTTCCTGGGAAACAGTGCTGTGTTCTGAAAAATGAGCTGGCTGGAACAAAGGTGTAATGGACAACATACTCTTTCTCCATACTTTATTTTGTTCTACAAATACAGTACAAAAATAGAGCTTTTTGTGAACATAATTAAAGCCATTTTCTCACGTGTCAGTCTTTCCTCTGTGACCACCAATGATGAGACTATTTCCCTCAAGACACTGTCACAGTAATTACAGTAATACTGTGAGGGACAGGCCAGTGTTTCTATTACAAAACTACAGGAAAAGCTTGTGTACATTCAACATTCCTCTCTCAACAGGGTTTAAAGGCTTCAGTCCTGGGTAATGTACAAGAGTGCTCTGGTTTGGGTGAATTTTGTCTCTGACAATGACACTCAGCCACTTCTGCAGATTTTGTTCCATATGATCTCAATAAAACAAAACTGAAACAAATACATATACATTCAAATTACTTCAGAAGGCATGTTTAACCTAGAGTTTGGGTTGAGGACAGGGCTTCTCCCTCCTAGTGCCCAAGATTTCTGAAAGTGAAGGAAGACTGGAGGCTAAAAAGTCAAAATAGTTTACCTAAAAGACAGGTGTTTAGAAAGTAAGTTTTCTGATTCTTCCACATTTTGATTGTGTGTTTCTCTACACCTTAGGGGAAGTATTTCCCTCTCTGTGATGAGACAGTAATACCAGAACTCCACCTCATCACAGTTTTGTGTGAGGTATGAATCAAGGAGGGCATCAGTAGTCCTTTGGCCAGCTTGCCACAGGCCATTAAACAGCAGCTGCATGCTTTAGTTCTGGGCAAGCAGGGAAAAATGGGGAAAGGGAGTGCTAATGAGTGTGTCAGAAAACAGAATTAATAGTGCTGAGTGGTACCAAACAGAGCAAAAAACCCCAAGACCTCAGTGATCTTTTCAGAAGGTACAACTGCCCATCAGCTTCTCATAAATCGAAGGATAAAAGGATGAACCCAACTACCTGTGATAGCAAAAGAAATTCCTGGTGCTGAACTAGGTTGGTCCCTGATAGCTCAGAAATCAAAGTGCAGAGACAGACCAAGTCCTTAACTAGCAAAGGATACTTTTGTTGTGACTATTGTTCTTGCTTCCAGAAATGGCCAAGAAACGCTTGTTCTGATCACAGTTTCTCAAAAGGGAACAACTGCGCTGCTTCTCCTTTCTTTTCTCGCTTGCTCTTTCTGGTTATCTTCTCTTCTTTGCTTTTCTCCATCAGGCAATTCTGGGGCCAGGACATGGCCACATTCCTTACTGCATCCTCTGAACTTGGACCTCCTTCCTCATCAGAAGAGAATCCAGCTCCTTTCTGTGTCTCAAGTGCTGATGGCTCAGTCTGGAAAAAAACAGGGATGAAAACTGATCAGTTGCTCTGGAAATCCCACCAACGTCATCACAGTGACACTCGATGACATTGGCCACTCTGGTTTAGGCTTCTCACCCAAAGTGTGTTTAGATTCTTGGATGTCAAACATGCTGTCAACACAAGCAAAATATTTTTGGCTGCGGAAGAATAAAAGATGATGCCTTTCACCTTTCTCCATGGAGAAATGATTAAGAACTAAACCATGTGACTTCGTACCAAAAGGCAGCCCCCTCTCATCCTGTTAGCCACTTGCTTGGCTTGGAGGAATAAATTAAGGAAGGTGGTCTGTCAAAACAGCAAACAATACCCAAAAAATGGTGCTTTGGGAAACACTCATCTGGTAAATGATAATGAATCTTTCATTGATACAACCACATCAAATTTCTAGTGCAGTTTTTTTTCACTAGTTGTTTGTCACATGGTAACAATAGGAGAAAAAGATTTTTGAGCAACTACGCTCTACAGAACTTCAGGAAGTTCTATACAGCTGGAAATACAACACACTGGAAAGACTGGAAAAGTCTCTAGGTAGAGAAATATAATCCTGAAAAAGGCATCGCTAATAGAAGTGCAGAATACCTTGGTGGAGTAGCGTTGCTTCAGTCTCTCTCTGATGAGAAGTCCTTTTGTCAGCAGCTTCCAATTCCCCACAGCTCTCTTTTCACGCTTCTGTGTGGAATTGTTATTAGAAAGAGAAAAATTGACTGCTCTAAGTTTCAGTGTATTTCTGCCCACAGACAATAAAAGTCTTAAGATTTTAAAGTGCCATCAAAAAAAGCCAAGCCAACTGAAAGGTGTCACATCACAAGATCACTGGCCAGTAGGATTCCTAAGAATACAATGCATCCGTGTCCAATTATCTGCTAAATACACAAATTACCATCACTTTCTAATGTAAATTACACCCAAACCACCTCCAAAACTTCAACCTCATACATGTATTCCTCATTTTTTTTCCCAGCAGCCATGGAAAATTATTTAAGAGTATGCACTCTCAGCTGTACCCACTTGCATTGCATCCCACTGCAGCCAGACAGCACTTGGGGGACGCAAATAGTTGCTCACAGTCACAGCTCTGTCTGCTGCTTACACAGCCTGCCCTTGTCTGGCTGCCCACAGTTTAAATGAAATTTCCTTAACAAATGTAACAATAACGAAGCTCCAAAAATAATTCTCACCTCCTTCTCCTTCTTTTCTATTTCTGCTTGTTCGTTCTCCCAAGCAGCAATGAGGACCTCTTTATACTCCTCACAGACAACATAGCCATCGGTACTAGGAAGGAGAACACAATCCTCTGTCAGCTACTAGAAGAAAAAAGAAAGGGAGCAAAGGCCTGCTGACCCAGCCAAACCAAAAGCTGCTGAATACTGACAGAACTGTGTCTCTTGTGGGATCAAAGCATGCAACTCATCACAGGTACTACTTAACACAGGGTGTACAACTTCTGCAGGACATTGACACCAGCCAGCAGCAACAAAGCAGCTGTACGTACACTGGGTGTGAGTAGCCACCATGAAAATCAAATCCAGTGATGGCCTGAGCACAGTCAATGTCCAACTTCCGTGCCAATCTGTTCAGATTTGGGAGTCTCAGCTGCACACAGCCAACGGGTAACATGGATGGCAGGAAGAGGTAGACGTTCCCATATTCGTTCCGAGGAACCTGTTACCACAAAATTAAAGAGAAATGGTGATACTCCTCTCTGGAAAGAGGTGAAAATCCCTGCTGCAAGTCAGGGTCTCTCTCTTCCTTCTGACCTACACTCCCCCCCAGGATTTGATTAATACTCACTGAGAAGGCACGGGATTTTACCTGCATGGTTTATGTCCTAGCTACATTCTCTGCCCAGGCCCTATTACTCAGGCTGTAATGCAGAGAATGAGCAAATCAAACATGGCCTAAGAAAAATCGATCAACAAATTTACAAAGTTACCAGTCTGCACTGCTAGCACTCATTACTGGTACTCAGGAAAGAAAGGCCTCTGAAGTTCTGAGCGTTTCCTCCTGGGTGCAGTTACCTCTGAACTCCTAATCCTGAATCCAGGTGTTACTGATCCCACCTCTGAAACACTCAACTTCAAGAAAGATAAGCCCACAGCTCCATACAAACCACTTCCTTTAACACCAGCTCTCTGCCCTGCTAGCTACCTTTCCATCCACTGCTATAGGCGGCTGATACTCCTCTGTCTGCCAGCGACCAAACAGCGCCAGGTCCTCTCTGTCCCGGTTTGCAGGCTCTGCCAGGCGCGCCTTCCTCGCGTGGTTGGAAAATCCTTTCACCATCTGTGCAAACATAATGACCCAGCCTGTACCACCACCACCACCACAAGCTGCCACTGACTGCAGGCTTGTCCTAGGACACCAAAGGAGAAAGCTCTGGGAGAGAAGAAATGTCTGTTTCCTAGCTTCAGTATCCATTGCTTAGGAACAATAACCCACAGCAGCTATATGCAACAGGGAGCCGTATCCTGTAGTTCATATGAAATGCTAGGATGCCCTTAAGGATGAAGAAAAGGGTGCAGTTCCAGATACCCTCAGGGAGGGGGGTGGAAACATAGCCAGGCTTTAGGTAATATATAGGAAGCTACAGGCACAGTAGATGGACAAATCCACAATGCAGCTACCACAGACCGTGCAAGCAAGTGAGAAATCTCCATCTGCTGACAGAGACAAGGCTAAAACCGAAACAGAATTGAGTCTGAACTTCTGAGAGGAAACGTGCTGCACAAGAGGAAATCGAACCCTCTTACCTTGTAAGGCACTTCTCCAATCCTCACCACTCGGGCTTGCTTCAGCCAAGTGTCCTTGGAATGCAGCGTGTGTACGCAGTCTCTGCAAAGGCCAGAAGGAAACAACCATAAGAAGTTTGAAGCTTCCCCATAAAAGACTTCCAAACTGCTGCTCACATTAGGAATGGTTAAAAAAAATTGTAAATAAGTGATACACAAATGCTGTTTGAGCAGCTAAATGCCTCACCCTGTCTGTGCCTGTGGCCTGAGACTACTGCCATCATGATCTTCACATAAATCATCTCTTAAAGTTGTTACAAAGATCACAGTCACACATGACAACATGAACACCACTCACCTGGAGTAGACAGCCTCTCCCCTGCAGTAGCCCAGGATAGCAGCCGACTCAGGATAGATTGCCTGGTATTTCAAGAGGTGCCTCTTCAGTGCATAAAGAGGGTGGTTTTTGTACTCTCCAATTGCTGTCGGTAGAGGCTGATCTTGAAGCTTAACTTGAAACTGTAGGAATTACACAAAGAAGAGTGATTTCACAACTGTCTTGCACTACCCTTTGTAAGAAAGTAAGAATGATTAGAGTATGGATCAAAGGAAGAAACCACCAGAAACTTAAATCAGATGAACCAACAGACCAAAGCGTTCTTGTTGCAAATCGGTACTTAGATGTGTACCCAGATCTATGTATTTTAAAGACTCTGAGAAGGGTAATGCTGAACTGTGCAGGAACCACAATAGTAAGTTTCCAGCATGGGCTGTCCAATACTTTTGCTATCCGGATTTCTCTGAACAGCTTCCATTTCATATTATTCTAATCTATCATTGCATATTCCCTTGAAAACATGCTCAATCTGAACATTTCAAGCTCAAATACAAACTCCCTTCCTCATACAAAGACTCATAATGATTTTGGCCCGAATGAGAATCCAAGGACTGGGTTCTGAATGCCCTATTGCCATTTACCTCATTTTCTTCTTTCTTGTCTCTTTCCACATAGGGACTTTTATATGGCTGCAGCGTGTCTTCCCACCACTCTGGGTCCACACGGTTCTTCCTTGTTGCAGTCATCCACACTGGGTCATATCTTTGTGTCACATCCCTGACACTTCCATCGTTGTCAAACCCCACAATATAGAAAAGTGGCTTTGTGGCGTGTGTGAAGCACAGCTGGGACTGGCCAACGTTGCCGTGAACACAGTCTACGCACACCCACTTGTCCTGACGTTCAAGGAAAACCTCCAGCCACTGGTCTGTGCCCATCACTTTCCTTACCTCCTGCTGTCCATCATCCTCATCACTAGAAATTATTTTGTTTCTCTTTCTCTGTGCATGAGGCAAGGCTGGAGCTGTACTTTTTGCTGGCGTAGGCTCAACTTTACATGAATTTTTGGATAGCCTTGATACTGAAGTCTCAGGTTTTGGGGTTTTTATAGCCATCACCTTTGACTTCTGGGAGCCTAGTGAGCTCCTCTGCCTTTTAGGGACAACTTCAGAATACTCATCGGAGAGATCACTCTCCTCCTCTGAAATCTCAAAGTCCGAAGCACTGCCCTCATCGCTTCCACTCTCTTCTTTGTAACACACCTTGGAGGCCACTCGTCGCCGGCGATCATTCTTGGGCCTGACTGGTACATCTTTTTCCACTGTATTGCTCTCATCATTACTAGATACCTTCTGTTCCTGGCTGCCTGTAGTCAGCATTGACTTGTGTGTTCTTCTGGTCTGAGCAGTTTTGCGTTTCTTTGGCTCCTTGTTGTCTTCTTCACTCTCTGAGGATTTTTCATCCCGTTTGGCTTTTCTGCAGGGGCATTTTTTTGCCACAACTTTGGGTGTTGTAGCAGAGCTCTCCTGCCCCTCAGAGATACTGCTGACAGACTGTCTCTTGGATGAGCTTTTTCCCTGCAAAGAAAGAGGCCAGGTCACTTTTATTACCATGGTTAAGAAGACGCTAAAAAGCCCCCCACTGAAATCAGCACAAGATGCACGTGGACCAAACATTAGTCACCATGGTCAATCTGCATATCTCAAGGACTGGAAAACTTCAGACAAATGTCCAAAGAGAGGTGTACTCAAGCAGCAAGTATTTACAGTTTAAGTTTTAAAGAAATTTAAAACCACTGAGGCATAAGTCTTTGCTGAAACACATAAAATGGGTTTTTTGAAGGCGAAACGTAAAACTTCATGTTTGTGTCTTCTCGCTATAGACAGAACATTGTCATCACCCTGGTTCTTCACACAGTGATTCATGTCAAGCTGCAGCAGCCAGAAATAAACCACTGACTTATTCCCCATTCCACACACCCAACAAAAACTACCTTTGCTCTTGTTTCCTTCAGAGGAATAGGCTGGAAAGACAGCACGAGGCGACACAGCAGCTGTAATGCTCGCAGAATAATTAAAAATATCTGCAAAAGAAACAATAAGGCATGTTTAACTTTTCCAAGCATGTTTAACTTCTCCAGGGGTATAAAAAAACTCTTGAAACTCTTTTACAATCTGGGTTCTGTCACAGATAATTTTCATTTCTACCTTTTACCCAGCGCTGTACACACTATCACAGATGGGTAGGTAGCCTGGTTACTACAGTATTAAAGCACCACACAGTCATCTTCTCTGGCTCTTATTTACAGTACTACAGTGACAGGGGTACTGCTCTTAACTCACAGATGAGCAACCAACTCCTAAAGAAGCTGAATGACCCATCCTGCTGCAACAGATGTGGTAAGTCACCAAATCCCACCTACATTATCATATTCGTTCTTGAGGAAAACTGAGTAAGATGACTCTCATCCTGCCTCCCAAAGGTGGCCAAAGACAACCACAAGCTGAACCCAGCTGAACCCAGCAGAAACACCAGCCATTCAGAGGATGTCACTGCAATGCCTAACAGCTGTGACCTTGCAAGTTCCCTCCTGCATGGGATCCATCTGAAGCTGCCCAACCAAGACTTGTTTGTTCCTCCTGTCCCAGGAAGTGACATCTGCATTTCTACTGCATGGTTGCAAAGCCACCACAACAAACGTTTCCTGTTTTGCACCAGAGAAACTGCAACGTCCCACTTCATCGGCAACAGGGCAGAGCTGCAAGCCATGCACCTGCAAAGCAGCAGCTTGTTTCTGCTCCTTCAAATGTCCCCTGACAATGTGATTTCCCGTGTCTCCCCCTCCCTTAGTTGTTTCACTAAAATCTCTGTGTGACTTGAAGCAACTCATTCAACTTCTTTCCACCACAAAGTGACTGCAGAGTTGAAGTCCTTTCAAAGCCTTGGCCTTGGGCTGCTCTAAACCAAAGCTCAATTTCTTTGGCCTTCAGTGGTGACCCATAGTAATAAACTGCCAACCTTCTAACTCCAATATCTGTAAAAAGTTTCTCTGGCTGTAAGTGAGCCCAAGAATTTTGAATTAGTATTTCAGAAGAAACATATTAATCTCAAATACCCATAAATACCACTTTGTGTCCAACCTGACAGCACTACAGGATTGATCTAGTCAGCAACCAACCCTGCACTTCCCAGTCACATACATGAACCAACTCTTCATCATCCCGTGCAGCGTAGATGGCGAAGCGCCTCTCCAAGGTTGACTGAAGGGACTCTCCTTTTTCAGTGGAAAGCTCATCATTGACAGTGAAGGTTCCAACAAACCTGAAATATGAGACACCTGCTTACTGCCTAGCAATTGTGATTGAATTTTTAAACCTCACAGTTTATCCCTTCCTTCTGCAACAAGGACAGACTTTCACCCTTGTATTTAAAATCAGAAAAACCACTGAAAATTGGTAATTAAATTTACCCCCCTGCCTGAATCCTGCCTCTACATTCTATATGAAAGCATGATTAGGAAAGAGAGTTTTTACCATTTCACCAGGTTGGAAAGGTAGGGAAGGTCCACTTGGCCTGCAGGCACTTTTGTGAAGTGTGTGGGGATGATGGACAGACCAATGGCATGAAGATCTGGCTGGTTGCAGATCCTGTTCCTATAGAAACCATTTCCTAGTAAACACAAGAGGTGAACCTGAGAGAAAAAATTTTTATAGTAAGTTCACATGAGATCTTCTTTGCTGGAATTACTTCCTGTCCATGGTAAAGATGAGGAAGGCTTTACTGCTACTTTTAAGAGAGAGAAGCAACACTGAAGCCTCCCAAGCATACACAGGGTGGACACAGGGCTGTCTTCAGATCACCATCAGCCTTGAAGCCCGTGTCACTGCCTCCTGCTTTGCATGAGACACTTTAACCCTGTCAGAATGAGCAGTTACAAACTCTATGGAGAAATATACACCCTACTCACATCTGCTTTGAGTTAGAATTTTACTAATGCAGTCACCGATGTTTCTAACTTACAGCTTAGGAGAAGCCTAATGAGCCTCTGAACTCATTTTTTCACTTCTAGCCGTGACCCCAATTTATAGGAGCAAAATTAGTTTCTTCTTTATTACTGTCTGAATCAGTTCAGGCATCATTTTCTGTCTGCCAGGTTTCTCTGTGAGCAGTACCTTATGCGTGTCCTCACGAACCTCCTTGCTGAAACGTTTCATCATTCTCCGCAGATACATCTCAAACTCGGCTTTCCTTTTTTCTCTGTGGGAGATCACAAAAGACATTGATGTTGTGAGTTTTGTAGAACCCTGTCTTTTCTAGATTCCTGAATTGGATCAGTTCACAAAGGGAAACCACCCCAGAGAATCTTCTGTGCACATTTAGCACAAGTTTAGTTACTGGTTACATGAATAGGCATGCACCTGTGACCTCCACATACCTCACTACTGAGAACCTGGCCTCTACCTAACCTAATGTTCTTACAGTTTGGACAGTTCCATACTAAATTAATAATTCACTGTCTGAACTGTTTGGCTCTTAGGTTACTGCAAGCATTCCATTCTGATTCTTGGAAAAATGTTTTTCTTTCTTTCTCAGTGAAGTCCTTTAATGTAGAGGCAGCAGATATTCTGGCTGCTTTTTTATGAAGGGCTGGCCTGGGACAGTGACCACCCTGTAAAAGCATGAGGTATCATCAGACCTCCAACCGCCACACAAAGCAAGCTGTCCTTGGTGTAACGCTCCCAGATGCTGACGGTGTTCATTTCACCTACCTGCTCACAGAGGCTTCCACCTGAGCTGTTAAGACATTTACAGTACACCACCACCATTCACCCACAGCTCTCCTGGATGGAAATGTAGATAGTAATGCAGTAAGGCCCTGCACAGCCTTCCCTGTTCTTACCTCCTCTCTCTTTTCTTGGCCTGCTCTGGAGTTTCAATTTCTATCTCAACAGGCTTGCTTGGCAGCATCACTGCCGGAAGAGCAGTAGCTTCTTCTAACTTATCTGGGGCAGGTTCCTGGAGTTCTGGAAAAATAAAATATAATTAAATTATGTGTAAACATGGATTAGATGCCCCAGGAAAGTCTGACAATTGGATAAGAACCTACCTGTTCCCTCACAAGTGTTTGAACACCTTTAAAAACTGAACACCTCTCCAGTGATTACCAGCTCATGGCTCTTCATAACACTGTGTGTGCTCAGTCATTTCAAGTAACTGTGGGATGTCAGTCACCTGCTGCTGAGGAATCAGCTCAGCACAGTCTAGTAGCAAGTGACTGCCACAGCCAAACTCAATCAGGAGAAAGGTGAATGAAACAGGTATGACTTGAAGGGTACTTATAGAGTAGCAAAGAAAAAACTCTGCTAAGTTCACTTTGGAAGGCATAAATCTGCAGCAGCATAATACAAAGATTATGACCATCGTGATTCTTATCACAGTTTGTGGATGGCCACCTAATCAAACAGCGCAGTCAGTTTCATCTCCACTATCCCATCCTGGGAAGTCCCAGTTTCTACCTTCAAACACTCATTCTTAGCTGCTGAGTATCAGAAAACATAAACACTGAGAAAGTGCTTTCTGCACAGTAGCATAATTTTAACATAAGCCAACATATAATCAAATTCAAGGCACTACTCTAAGGTCAGCTGTCTGTTTTTTCTTCTACTGTGGAACCATTCTACAAGCATGGTGAGATATGAGCTTTTAAAGACACATATGCACATGGAGCTTTAGGTATATAGAGTACATACATTTACCTGAATCCAAATGAGAAATAGTTCAAAGAGCAAATTACAAAAGTGTTTCAGAATATTTACTCCTTAAAATTAATAAACATGCAATTGTTACCTTCCACATCCTCCCACTCATCTTCACTTTCATCATCATCATCGCCAGTATTGTCTTCATCCATCTCTTTTTTAACAGGAGATTCACTCTTCAACTTTTTCTCCTTCTGAGGGGGCTTCAGTGAGTCACTGTTAAAATTATCAAAATGGCTTGCACATCAGGAAGTGTAGGTGCTTATTTATTTAAGAAAAATAGAGAAAGAACACACTACAAATAGGGAAACAAACAAAGCATGACATCTGCATCAGTAACAACAGATTGAATATTTGACAATTAAACCACAGCTATCCTCTCTATAAATCATGTTTGCCACAAATGACCATGAGCTCGTTGGAACAAGAGTTTTTCGCTGCAAACTCAGGTCTGCGTTCTGCAAGGACATTTAGCCTGATCCTACAAAAGGCTACATCTTTTAGTACAGCTTCTACAAATGAGACCTTGGAGAAATGGTTCACTGAATTGTTTGTTTTTATTGAACCTTTCAGAGTGCACTGAAAGTGGAACTGTTTCTGCTTCACCACATTAATACCCAAGGCTCTGGCTAGCCAGTGAAATGAGACCAATCAGTTTAATTTCTTTTTATCAATTCATTTCCATGGGCAGACCATGCCACTATTATACCTGGATTCCCAAGAATACCAGAGAATCTGCTTGTCATTTTAAACCCAAATCTCAGGACACCACTTCTATTCGGGCTGGATTCCATACACCCTCCTTAGTCCCATGAAAAAAAAGTAACAAAGTAAAGTAAACAAAGTAAGCTTTTATATTTAAGCCACTGAATTTGAAAAGGCTCACATATATGCTTCCCATACTGACCATCTTCCTTAGAACTGATTCTGCAGTGACCAAGAAGGTGCTTCTGTTCAGCTGCGTGACACAAACATACTGAAATGGTCTGACAGCCTAAAATAAACTGCTCATATGCATACATGCAGCACTGGGCCCTGAACCAACTACAAATAACCATGAAGACAGAGCTCCTATAGACTTGAATGATAAATAAACTTACCTGCATGCTTCCTTTTTGTTACAATTGCCTTTGTTTCTAGTAATTTGTTTGTGTTCTTTTATTAGGGTTTTTGCCTCTTTTTGTTTTGAAGGTTTATTTGCTGAGTTGGAAACTCCAGCATCACAATCTTCGTCCTTCTTCCTAGCCTGAGCTTTTGAGTTGTTCTTCTTTATAGTGGGCTTTTTCTCCTCAAAGTCATCTGTATGGGGCAGGAGAAAGGAAGACACGTTATGGATGGCATTTCATCTCCATGGCAATCAGAAAAAACACCTCCAAGAGCTCCATTTGAGCCAGCTAGAGAAGAAAGTGACTACTCACAACGATGCGCACGTTACAAGGCCTGTTTAAGGACAATACTAGAAGGGCATAAAGATCCCTGCAGTCCTGCCAATGGGGCCAGCTGAAAAACCAGCACCATACTTCCCACTCACAAGAAACTCTTACTCCGTGAAGCTGCTCTGGAGAAGTTTTACCAAGGCTCCTCCTGCCACACGGCCCCGCATGTCACAGCTGCCGCAGCCGGTCCGGCCGAGGGGAGCCAAAGCCGCTCGGTACCCAACTCCCGACCTTCCCCAGCGGCTCCAGGCAGCGTGCGGGACGGGCTGAACCCCCCGTTTCTGCGCGCCAGTCGTCCCGCCCGCGGGGCTGTGGGGAACACGGCCATCCACGCCTCCAGCCTGAGGAAACGGCCCGTTCCCTCACGGGGCTGCCGCGGTCCGGGGCTGCGCTACGAGCGACCTGACACCAGACGCTCCGGGCCGCCCCGGCACACCAGCGGCCTGCAGCGGCCCCATCCTCCGGCGACGGCGCAGCGCCCGGCCCGCCACGGCCCGCTCCCGCACTCACCCTCCTCCTCCTCCTTCTCCGGTTCGCCCCACGACATCCCCGGCCCCTCAGAGCGCCTCTTGCTGGCAGCCGCTGGCCGGGGCGATGCTTTGCGCTTCCTGGGCATGGCGCTCCCGCGGCAGAACGCCTCGGTCGCCTCGGTCTCCGCAGTCGCCGCCCCGCCCCGGCCGGAGGAAGGGGAAGGGGAAGGGCCATAAAGTCTCGCGGGAGAGCGCGGGAGGCGGTTTGAAACATGGCGGATGAGGTGGATCAGGTAAGCGGCTTCTCCCTTTCCCCTGGGCGGGAGGCAGCGGCGAGGCGGTCTCCGTGTGCTGGCTCTGCGCTGCCGCCCTCCCGGCGCCTCGGGAAACCGCTGCGGCTTCGCGGGCCGTAAGGTGGAGGCGAGCTTTGGGTCGCCTGGCTGGTGCTGGGCGTACCTCCCGGCGGAGCCCCGCGCTCGGGCAGCCCCCGGGCAGCGCGTTCCGTGTGAGCTGGAGCTGCTGCACGGCGCGCCTCGGGGCCTGTGCTGCCGCCGGGGCTGTCAGGGGTGCGGGCAGGGCTCGCTTCAGCCCCGTTTTCCCCAGGAACCCCCGGAGGAACCTTTGGCTCTGCCTCGCTGTAGGGGGGAAGTAGGGGCTTCCCATGCTTGGGGCTGCGCACAAAAGCGTTCAGCGTGTTAGCGGTGACCCTCAGAGCCCTCCTGTGTCATAGAAATGAGGCCTCAGCCCAGCCTGCGTTCAGGTTCCTGACCTGCCCTGGGGCCTGTGTGACTGCTGTGTGGCTGGGCTAGGCCTGGAGGAGAGGTGTGAGTTGGGGGGTGAAGGTGGGCACCCTGTTGCCCCGCGGATTGCCCTGTGCTGTTGGAGGTGACTGTGTGTGTTTGGGTTTTCTTGCCAGTGCCGTGTGATGGCACAGGTGTGGGGCAGGTCCTGCTGCAGCATCCGCAGCAGTTGCTGTAAGGAATAGAGTTTATGCCACGGTATGTGTGAGGCGTGATTTGCTGCAAGCTAATCTGAAGTCTTTTAGGTTATATGTGGGTATTTACCAGCTCAGGCTGGTGACAGCAGCTGTGCTTAAGTTCTATAGGATGTGAAGGAATAATTTGGAATATTTGAATCTATGTTCTTAACTCTTTGTTTTCCCTCTCTTACTAACACAGGAGGAAATGCTGCAGGAATGAAAGTGAACATGCTTCTTCTGTGCAAATAACTTTTAATTTTGTTTTCTTAGCAACAAACAACAAATACTGTAGAGGAGCCACTTGATCTTATCAGACTCAGTCTAGATGAGCGAATCTATGTCAAAATGAGGAATGACAGAGAGCTTAGAGGCAGACTACATGTAAGTAAAACTTTCACAATGCTACCATGCTTAGTCAGCTAAGCACTGGCCAGCCTTCTTTATGTACAACAGCCTAGTACACAGATGTCCTGTCCCTGGAAACACTGAAGGTTGGGTTGGCTGGGACTCTGAGCAACCTGGCCTCGTTGAAGGGAGATCAGACTAGATGACCTTTAAATGTTCCTTCCAACCCAGACCATTCTGTGGTTCTTCAAATAATTGTTTAAAAATAGTAGTTTCATTTAAGTTATTGTATCTCGTGGTTAAAAGTGCAGAAGTGGTTACACAAGGTAGGCTTGAAAAATCACCTTAGTAACAAGGGCTGAACCCTTTTTCTAATCGAAAGTGTGGCAAAAATCTAATTTGCTTTGTATTCCGTCTGCTGCTAAATGCTTCTCTAGAGATTGGAGAGATCTATTTGTTTTTCTTGTCTCCAAAATAATACCAGTGAATTCATTATACTGCTTTTGGCTTCTATCTCTGTGTCAGTGAAATAAGCAGTGCTTCTGCAGGCTTGTTCTTGTGATGTGCCATAAAGTCTATTTAAGAATGAGATTGTCATTGTCATCCAGGTATCACTTAAGATGCGGCTGCGGTGAGGGTATGATGGGTTATTTACTCAGCTGGATTCTCTGCAAGTTTCCTTTGTCTAAGTACTTTCTTCTGAGAGCCATATGTCTCTTGGCAAGACAGATTTGATTTCTGTGAAGTCAGCCATCCTTTCTGAGTACTGTGCTCGGGAAGAGTTCCAGCTGCCCCATGTGTTAACAGCTCAACTCTTTTGGAAACACAGAGATGAAGAGATAGGAGGCACATGTGTAGTTTGCAACATGCTTTTGTAAGGTTTTTTGAACATATGTTTAAGTTTTTGTAGTGTTGTATGAATTACAGCTTTTATATCTTAAGTTGGCGTCAGGCAATTTGTTCTGGACTGGCAGCAGAAAATGTATAGCTGGTTTAAGGGTAATGAAGTGTGTCTGTCCCTGAGGTTTTGCATGTGTTCTCACTGAAAGTTTCAGAGCTATTTCCTGGAAGAGTGTTTCACTGAATAAAAATGTCTTCCTTTTTTTGCTGCAGAGCACTGATTTGTTGGCACTTAGGTTTGAAATGATGACTACAGCTGATACTCCTTTGTGTTGATGTAGTGGCACAATTTGATCAAAATCAGGTTAAACTAATTATGTTTTAAAGTGTTTCTATAATTCTCCTTAAAATGAGCTTCTGTTTGGATTTTGGAAGAAATAATAAGCTAACTTCATTCCTACAGGCATATGATCAGCACTTAAATATGATTTTGGGTGATGTGGAGGAAACTGTAACAACAATAGAGATTGACGAAGAAACCTATGAGGAGATTTATAAAGTAAGGACTTGAGTGCATTTATTCCTATAGAAAACTTTTTAAAAACCAAACTATGTTGTATTGCTCAAGTAATTTACTGCTGATTACTTTTTTTGAATAAAGATCTGAAAGTTTTGGGTTAATTGTTATGGAAGTACAAAGGCTATACAGGGACAAGCTGTTAGTTATATTGATCTCTTCAGCATGCCACAATGTTTATATGCTTGAACTTAAATCTGTTGGGGTTGTTTCTGGTGTCTGCTTATGATTGAATTTGGTTACAGGTTTAGCAGATAAGTTTTGTAAACTCTTTGATTTTTGTAAATGTAAACTTTTCTTTCCTTCTTTGTAGTCCACCAAAAGGAATATTCCGATGCTCTTCGTCAGAGGTGACGGCGTCGTGCTTGTAGCTCCCCCCTTGAGGGTTGGTTGAAACAACAAAGGATTTAAGCTTGGGAAGTTTCAGGGGTTTGGACAATGGTTTGTGTTTTGCTCATGTGTCTCAAAATTCTGTACGTGTTTTTTATAGGATGTTTTTGTCTATTCTTTTTGGAATGGGAGGGAAGGAGAGCCAGTTTGTCATGCAGAAAGTACATGTAGTCAATTGAAGCAGAATAAACCCAACCTGATTTTCTCAGAAATAACATATAACTGCTGTAATTTGTCTGTCATTTCATATGAGTAAAAGAATCCTTAAATTTTTTTCAGCCTTGGCAATAGCACTGTCTTAATTTTTTGTTTTAAATAAATTTGGTGTATCTTTCAGATCTCACTTGTCATGTTTTTGTTGAAGACATTATTTCTATATTCGTCTACAGAGTGCTGTACTAGGTTGTAGTGTGTAGCCTCATGTTCTGAGAAAATAGTAAATTGTGTGTTGCATTAATTTCTGTGGTTACTAACACCTGAGTGTTGTGGATTAATGTTTATGGGGGACAAGACTATGTGAATCCACTGCACTACAGTTTATGGCTTTTCTGTGTTCAGATTCTTGATGCATATCAGGGAAATTGTGTGTGTGTATGTGTGTGTGTGTGTGTGTATATATGCATTTTCCACTTAAGATATGTAAAGAAGATGGGCAGCTTTACAAAGTGTCCAGGTATTTTTATACTGGCTTTAACAGAGCTATGGTTTGCAAAGTTGTCCATAGAGACTGAGGTTGTGGCCTCACTGCTGAGCTGCCTGCTGCATGCATTCATTTTCCCCTGTCCAGAGCTTGTTTTGGTTCTTGAAAATCTTAAATTCTGCTGGGTGCTCAAGATGCTCATGAATTACCTGCAGTGAAGGTTCACTAGAGCCCCAAACTAAACCTCTTTTTTTAATATAAACTTACTTAGGCTCACCCTGTTGCAATTTATTCTCCTTTTTATATAAAAAAAGCATTATGTTACGAAGTGTTTTAATAAGTATGTTTGAAAGGCAAATGAGAGATAAAGGTTTACACTGAGACACTTCCTACAGAGCTTGACTTGTGACTTGATAAAGTTAATTTATCTAGATTCTTAGGCATGCTCTGTAAAGTTAGCAAAAGCAACTTGCATGTCTCCAGTTAAAGACTTCATAACTGGGCATCAGTAGCTTGTGCCAGTGGTGAGGAATGCAAGGACTGCCTTGGTAAGCTCTGATTCAGATTTTTCTTGAAGGAATATTACCTCTTTGGGCAGTAAAGTATATACTCTCAGAAGATGAATATATACTTTGTGCCCTTTGAAATAAAGAAAGCAGGGACTGATAGAAAATCTGCTCTGGCATCTAGGTGGCATCTGTACTCTTGTTCTCATGCAATGTCCTCTAGCTTTGGGATAGATGTAGAATACAGGACTGATAGCTGAAGCTGAAGTAGTGCAGCTGTGGTGAAGAACTAGTGTGTTAACAAGTGATTATAGTCTTGAACTTTTAATCATATGGAGAGTTGCTACTATATTCCTTGCATTTCAGTCTGGAAAGGACAAATCACTCCACTTGTACACACATGCAAGGATTTCTTAAACCTGTGTACAACGATGCCTTCACATATAGGTCCCTGGTATGCAAATGGAAGAAGAGAGCATCTGTAGACTTAGGACTATAACATTATTTGAATGAAGAACAGGTGTGTAGTGGCTTTGTAGCAGACTTCCCTAACTGTGCCATCCTTGTTTGAAGAAAAAACAATTTTCTCTGACTGCAATCTCACCCATTCCTAGTATGCTGTCTGCAAGTCAGCTTGGCAAGCATCACCTCCTGTTCCACTCCTGTTCCTTGACGTTGGAAGAAAGCTAGTGGTGCTGCAACTGATCCCTCTCTGGAAGGGTACAAGGGTGGCTGCACTGAGATCCTTTTTAGTCTGTTACCTTGTTCCCTACCACTCCAGGAGGCCAGAGTAAAAGTTGAACAGGAGAGAAGAGAATAAGAATAGGTGAACACAGTGACAGTCCTCCAATTCCCAGGGATCTGTACATCCTGGAAAGAGAATGTTTTACAGAGCCTGAGGGATTTCTCTTCCATTAGCTAGTCTGTGGGAGTTATGGTATGTCACAGTGTAAGCATGTGTTCTCCAAATAAATGCTTTTGGATTTGTCTTTCTCTGGTTTGGGCTTGGTTTTGAACTTTCTACGTGTCGCTTTCATGTGTGTGACAGATAATGTTGGCTTGGTGGTGTTCAGAGATAGCAGAGTATACATTTACCTATTCTTAATTGTCCTTCAGTTTTTTCTTCTCCAGACTGGAAGCAGATTTTTCTGTTTAATCATTGGAAGATGTTTCTTTTTGTACCATATGATTTTTGTATTGGAGGACTGACATGATGCACAAGATGTTGGTACCCCAGGAACTTCTGCCTTGGTAAATTTTGGGATGAGTATCTGTTAGTAACCCTCAAGTTATCTGAGAAGGATGATCGAGATGAGAGATGTACCTTCCCTCTACTTGAGACCCATTTGTCAGCATTAGACCTTTATTTAGATGTCCCATTACTTTGTATTAGAGTATCAGCAGGTTGAAAGGTCAGCTCACCTACAGAGCTCCCCTGAATCCCTGTAAATCTCCAACTGTCTCATTTGTCACCAACTACTTCTTTTGAAGTTGTGAGAGGCAATGCATGGTCTTTGCTACCTTGATTACTGTCTCATTGTTTTCTTGGGCATTTACTGCCTGATCATAAAGATCTATTATGTCCCTGAAATGCCCAGTGGCACCTCTTACTGACCTTCCAATTTGAAATGTTGGACATACTGTTCAACAAGGTGCATGCTTCTAGTGTGTTTGAAAAATAAATGATAAATTATTTTCCTCAAATTTATCAATATGTTCCAAATGTTTTTTTATATTGTCTGATGTCTTTTAGCCTGCAAAAATTTTTAATATTATCTAGCTTCTTCAAGGTTGCCTTTTTATTTCTAGTAGCTTTTCTTAGGTAGTAGCAGCCTTTCTAGTTGCATTCTGGTAGGTCTGAGCCTTTGGGCTGCATCTTTTTGGTATGTGGCAGAGTAATTTCTCAATTCATTGTCTTTAAAGAATTTCAGATCTGCCTGAAAACATTTCACTCTCAGCAGCTCTTTTCTAACAAGGTTTCTTTTTTTAATATGACTACTCTTTTGAAGTGCTGGTATAGTTGGACTTCTGATATCTTACTGTTTTTGTTGGGAGTGCTTGCTATCTGAAACTTCTCTGTGGACTCATTGTGAAATCGATTTCTGAATCTGTGGGCGCTAGATGGTGCTGCACTTCCCCAAATTCAAGCTTGGCTTGCTTTGCCTGACTGATGTTCTGTAGCCTGTGTCAACAGGCCCTGTAGTTGTACAATTAGTCATTTGTTTTTAATTAGGAAGGCACTTGCTGACAGTTTTAAATTAACTCTGCTGCTCACCCATAAGTAAAGATCAAAATATGTTTTGATGTTTATGTAGGCACAGACCAAGCCCCCAGAAGAGTTAAAGTAAAACAGTATGTGTGCCTTGCATTGTCAGTTTTTAAAATGCATGAACTCCAGACTAGCAGCTTTGCTAGTAGCAAGAGCTGAAGAATTATGCCATATAGAATAAATTGTGGTTAACCACTTTGCTGCTAAGCATTGCTTGGAGAAGAACAGCACGTTGTTGTGTGGCATATACAAGGCTGCTTCTGCACCCACCGATTCAAGTGCTAGTTGTGTGGCTGTCCAATAACTTCACTGGAAAACTTATTGCAGCTTCAAAATTCAGCAGGGGGAACATCTTGTATTTAGGGATGTATGAGTATTAATTTCCCCAACTGACCAGTATTTCAGTTTTTCAAGTCACTAATGCTGCTGCCTTTGTGAACCCACTAGAATAGATTTTGATCCAGCCTATGTGTTTGAACAAGACAGAATTATGTTCTAGGGTTTGGAGGGATGTTTTAGTAAAGTTGAACAAAGATTGCATTGTGTTTCATTCCTATCCCCAACACAGGACAAGCCCAGGATTTGGTTAATAGGTTATAGTAAGACTTTTACTAGTGTGAGCAGTGGCAGACTTGCTGCAGGGACTCATGGTTGGAAAGGCAGAAAAGTATTGATCATCTTGGGAATGCTGCAGCAACACTGTCTCTTTTTGATGCTTCTGGTCTTGTTCCATAGGCATTGTAAATCTATAATTTGAAATGTTTGAGAGGAAGGTTGTAAGCCTGTAGAATTCTTACTACAACTGTAACACTGGGAAGGGAGCTGATCCAGTGCAAAATGATGAACATTGTGCATTGTTTTTTTGGACTGATGATGACATGTACAGAAAATCCCATCAGGCTTATTAAGGTTTAAGGCATTAATGCCAAGATCATTGATGGGCTGAATACATCATTACTGAGGGTGTAGGACTCCCATGTTTCTAAACAGGAAGCTGCTTTCATATACTAAACAAAAAGAATAGGAAAGAAAAATAGAAAGTTCTACAGAAAATTGAAGCACAGTGTCCAAGCCAGTCTTTTGGGGGGGGAGGAGGAGGAGGGAAGAATGGGTGGAAGGAAGAGAATAGATGATGTGGGTTGGAGCGGAAAACAAGAACCACTGACGGAAAAAGATGTAGTCAGAAACCCTGTTTATGAGTGCATTTCTTCATTGTTACCCAAATTAGTTTGAATGGAAGAGAGGCCCACTCCCAAATTTTGGAAGCATAGGCCAAAAAGCCTATTTAATTTCACAATGGCATTTGATCAGTTTATGATGTGACTGCCTGCCACAGCGAGGGGCTCAGCGTGCGGACAGTCTGTGTGGGTGGACAAACCAATGCACAAAGCACTGCACAAGGCTTGGGAAGAGATGGGTAATGACTGACCAGGGGGGATGGGTGGGAGGGAATGTTTTCTTCTCTATGGTACATGGTAAACATGGAGATCTGCTTAAGGTGCATATGGAAATCTTCAGAAAGAGATCAGAACATTCCAATGTAAAGCACATTTTGTGAATTAGAAGGATCCAGAGCGTGTACAGTGCTCCATAGTCTTAGACAGATTTGTATTCAGAAAGTAAGGGTTAGGGGAATGGATTCAAACTGAAGGAAGGAAGGTTTAGATTAGATATTAGGGGGGACTTTTTTACAGAAAGAGTGGTGAGGTGCTGGAACAGGCTGCCCAGAGAAGTAGTGGATGCCCCGTCCCTGGAAGTGTTCAAGGCCAGGTTGGATGGGGGCCCTGGACAACCTTGTGTAGCTCCAGGCCTGAGGTTGGTGGCCCTGCCTGTGGCAGAGGGGTTGGAGCATTATGATTCTTGGGGTCCCTTCCAACCCTTGCCATTCTATGATAGCTTAAACCTTAAAAAGAAATGTTATTTGTAAAAATAATTACGTATTCATGTGGCAATACAAAATTGTTCTTCAAAACTGATGCAGTTCCATAAATTTCAGTAAGTCTAATTTGTGTCATAGATTTAGAGCATAAAATATCTTTAATAACTCAGGTAATTGATGCATTGAAGTTTCTCTTTGGTTTTAATGATGAAAATTGCCCTGGGTTTTTAGAAACAGGTTTTTAATTAACTGTTTGATGAAGACCTATGCTTATCCATCTGTGCTGGCTAAACATAATGTTCTTTGATCACAGACTGTTGGTTTGTGTCACCCAAAGCCCATGTCAGTTGCTCTCTGCAGTAGATGATCTAGTGTTTTTCCCAGCTTCTTTCCAGATGATTTGAGCAGGAATTTTAACCACCATCCTTAAAACTGTTTGCCAAGTGGAAGCCTCAATTCCATAAAGCCTATTGAGATAGAGGATCAATTTTAGCCTCTAAAGGAGACCGTAGTGAGGCTGCCTTTGGAGTCCTGTTGCTTTCTCGCAGCCCTCAGCAGTTGCACAGAAATGCTATTATCTGCACTAAGGAGGCTGCAGAACCCTTTGCTAGACACATGCCAGTGTGAAATGATTCATAGTCTGATCACTACCTAATAAACTTAAAGCTGTGGCACTTCTGCTAAAGTAAATTTTCGTTTGCTCTTCTTGAATCTGCTAAACTGCTGGGCCATCAAACCTCTAGTTTCATGTAAATCATTGCATCGAATGTGTATGTCACTGGAGCCTGTCATTTAACACAGCATTTCACAATGATTAGTGTCAAAATTTTAACCAAGGAAGTCACATAATCCTTTCCTCAATCTGTTTTATGGAAATCACAAAGAACTTCTTTTTTTAAAGCAAAGAGTTTGACTCCATGAAAGCATGCTGTGCTAAATTTAAACTTAAAATATGTTGAATATTAAGTCTAAACCTGTGGCTGTCATAATTGAATGCACTGATGAATTCTTCCAGAGCCTTCAAATTTCAGTAGCAGGGGAAAATTTTCAAACAAGTAAACAGTGCTCCAAATCAATAGATTGCTAACTTTGTCATTCACTCTTAGCATATAATTGATCTAAATTGGCTTTTTATGCTGCAAAGGTGACACAGGCTAGGTAGACCTAACTACCTCTTTTTGCAGCATGTGACTGCTACTAGTGCATCCTGTGCTGTGGGTGGTAAGGTAAAGCAGTGTGGTGTAATTGGTTCTGAAGCACCTGTATTCAGTACTTTTTAGTAAAACAGTTGCCTCCAACTGCCCAGATGTTGCATTCCAGTGGTTAGCAGATTGAGAAGGAAGAAATGAGATACCAACAGATAACATCTGAGAGCTAATTTGATTTGTTCTACACTTGTAATGCATTCCTCCAAGCTAAATTCTTGTTGACTGAGGTGCTGTTTATAAAAGGCAAGAGATCCAAAGCTCTGCTGCAGTCCAGGAGAATACACTGTAGTTAAATTGAATGCAACTCTACCAAATCTTCTGATTGCTACTGCTGCCTGTTGGTGTCATTCAAACATTCAGGGTTGTTCCTGTAGTAATGTGGTCCATAAAGCACAGGCTCTAATCTCAGAAACAGCTAATGGAGATTTTCCTTGTCATTAAATGGTAAGACAATCACAGCAGTAACAGAAGTATCATCATAGGTACACAGCAGATCTGTTGACTCTTAATCCAGTGCCTCTTCTACTGTCTGGATTCTGTCAATACAGTTCTGTCTCTTATAATCTCAGTTTCTTTTTTGAAAAGGTTGCAAGCTACACCTCAGATTCAAGACAAGCAACTCATTTGATCACAAAAGAGTCAATATTGAGGACATAAATAAAACCAGTGACCAAATCTCCCTTGCATTTTCCTCTTATAGCTTATAGCTAGTTGTAAATTCAAGAATATACTCTGGTATGTTCTTTATTGTAACTGATAGTTTTTATTGTCATGTAACTAAACCTAGGGTTTTTTAAAATAACCCAAACCTTAAATATCAATGAACAGCTAAACATCTACATGTTGATGGACCTTCTGCAGACATTGCATGGATCTCACAGAAGATGTATCAGTAAAGTTGGCATTAGTGGACATTTGCAGTTTTGAGCTGATGCTAATCCCAACGTGCAAGTAGGAGAAATGTCAGGTATATGACTCCCTTTTCAAAAACATGTTTTCTCATCAGATATTTCTTAAAGAAATGCAGGAAAGATTTAACTTTTGACCTGTTCAAAATGTGAAAGTACATCTCCGGAGCATGTTTTCTGTTCAAGGTGATCCTAGTTTAGGAAGATTCTTTCCTTGTGCTAAAGGGAAGGTGTTACACTGAGTTGCAGAGCATCCTTTGAACTAATTACCCACCCATTTGTTTTTTTGCTTAATCTAAGCCTTGCCTGTGGCATTAGCAGTTGCATTGTTAGTCATTAATCCCTAGGATTTTTATTTCTGGTGAGAGTTAAATGATGACTGAATATCTAAAGCCATGGAGTTGTTGTCTCCAAAAGGTGTAACAAAGTGTTTGAAAACCTTTTTGAGTCTGGCTACAAAATTTTCAGTGTGCAGGGATGTAATGTACATGTGGGCTTTGTAATATTTTCTACTCCTAGCTGGAGATGATTCCCTTCTTCCTGCATTGCTCTGCTCAAGGAGAAGAGTCTAGTCTTGGAGGAGATTTGATATTGTGAAACCTGTTACTGCAGCACTGATTGAGTTGTCCTCTCCTGAATGCCCAGCTGATGGGTGCAAGGCTGTGTGATGGATGAGGAAAAATATCCAGAAATTTTTAAAGTTTATTTCTTGCTGATCCAAGTGCTTGCAGGGCCCAAGTAGGAATTGTTTGCAGTGTCTGAGAAGTTGAGGGAACTGGCACAGGTAGAAGATCTGTAGCTTGAACTTGAACCAGTTCTGTGGTTGGTTAGGGAACAGGAGGTGCTTAAGCCAGTGTTGCAGCTGGGGGAAAATATTCCTTAAACTACTGCTTAAAGTACCATCAGAGTTCTCTTAGTGAAGAGTGGGGGTCTGAGAGTCCCCTCTTTAGCTTGTTCAATACTGATAGGGAGCAGAAACATACACAAGAGAGTTCAGAAGAACTCAGCGTGGTGGGAATTATCACAAAAAAGAATTCCCAGGGGCTATATGGGCTATATGCCCCCAGTCATCAGACTCAACCTATTAAAGGTTTAGACACTTCAAAAAACAAACAAAACTCCCCTTCAGCTAAGCATGTGGCGGTGTTCAATTGAAATTTAAGACGAACGTTCAGTAAGTTGCTTGGGTTTTTTTTCCTCCTTTAATCAGAAGGTATTCACCCACGTCTTATCCAGCAGGCCTGAGAGATTCATGTGCAGAGTGATTGTAAACAGAGCATGAAAATCTGATGTAAGCAGCCAATTTGCCTTGAGCAGTTTTTTTCTCTTCCACGGGGTCCTGTTGCATAACTGTTCCCTTCAGTCTGGCTCTGGCGTTTATAGGCTGGATGGTTACGTGAGAAACTCATCAGAACATTTTCTACTTCTAAGAACTAGGAATTTCTGGAGAGATCTGGAAGTTCTGCATGTAGGAATAGGATCCAGAGAAGCAAGGCTTCATTTCCACAGGATTCCTCTCCAGAGTTTTCTCCAAATAAATATTTTTCTAAGTTAGGAATGACTTCAGTATTTTGTGTCCTTTGAGCAGCGAGCTTGGGACAAGATGCTTTCTTCTCTCTCTTTTTTTAACTGTTCTGCTGTTCTAAGGAGTTGAAGAGGGTGATTGCTAATCCTTGGTCTGTGTCTAAGAGCAGCTGTGGTGGTTTAACCCTGGCTGGAGGCCAGATGCCCACCAAAGCCAGTCTATTACTCCCCTTAATTTGGACAGGGGAGAAAATATATATTAAGAGGCTTAGGAGTCAAGATAAGGACAAGGAGAGATCATTTTATCAGCAATGACATGGACGAAACCAGACTCAACCCAGTGCAGGAAAGAGCTATGCTAATTTATGACACTGCACTAAAAAGAACAGAGAAAAAAATGGAGTCAGGAGTGTGACCAAACCTTAAAACAAATGCAACCAGATCTTAAACACGTTCCCCCCACCACTCCCTTCTTGGCAGACTTTAATCAGAATCTTGCTCCCTTCTTCCCTCCCGTTCGCAGTACAGGTGGGGCAGGGACTGGGGAAAAATGGGGTTCTCAGGGGCACTTTCCCCCCACCCCTCCATTCTAAGCAGACTTCCCTTTAGCCTGAGTTTTACTCCTTTCACACTCCCTCCCCCCCCGGCTGCTCGCAGTACAGGGTGGGGCAGGGACTAGGAACAATAATGGGGTTCTCTGTTACCTCTTCATGAGCTGTTTCCCTTTTCCAGATCTTGAAACACCTCTACCTCCTCCCACACTCCCTTCTTAGCAGACTTCACTCTCAGTCATGATTTCACTCCCTTCCTCCCCCTGATCACAGCACAGGGGAGCAGGGACTGGGAGAGCAATTAGTGCAGATCATGCTAACCTCAAGCTAGGTTCCTTTTGGTTTTGGGTTGCTTATTAGTTACTCTTCTAACCCAATCTCTTTTGTTTCAGACAGAAAGCCACTGCAGGAATGCAATAGCAAGGGAAGGAAGAATGCTTCATTCATAAATCTGAGAGGATTTACAAAGGAGGCTATAAATTATTATCTAATTTCTTTCATCTGAGAAAAAGCAGGATATTGCAATTAAACATTGTGTTCAAGATGGCATGCTGAAACCAGGGCAGGGTTGCAAATAGCTCATACTGCTGTCCTCTGTAAAAGGTCTTTTAAATCCTAGAGCCCAGGAATGTGGGCTGCACCCTGAGTACATGGAGCAGTGTTTCCACTATGATACTGGTAACACAAAGGAAGCTGTTACCTCCAGTACTGGAAGTATCAAAATACAGAAAGTATTTGAGGTGAAATTAAATGGAACCCATAGGGTAAAATTTAGTTTCCTTCAATACATAATGCAAATAAAAGTGAGCAATGTTAGGAGAAAATAACTTTCAGTTTTAAGGTTTCAATATGGGGTTAATATTAAAAAAGATGAATAAGTATTTTTAAATACCAGTCTTTAAAAAACCCAAATCTGTTCTGAATAACTCAGTCTCATTCTCTACAGAGAGCTGGTAGTTGTTGATCATACTGCTGTAAAGTTCAAGTCAACAAAAGGTAACTCAAAAGACAGAATAGAATGCTAGGCTAAGAACTGGGACCAAATGTGAGGAATACATCTGAGGTTTGGGAATGAGAAATTACAAATTTATTCTAATCCTTTCTTATACTCTTGCCACAGTTAAATAACTTTGGTGTCATTAACACAACTGATAGTTGTAAAAGGACTTTTCTGCTGGTAGCTGTGGATCTACACTAGGCATAAATTGACTTGATCAACACTCCTGGTACATAAACTGTTTGCATTTCACTCTGTTCTTAGCTATTTCACATGTGTACTGAGAACTTGTCTGTAACATTTTTTAATAGTAAAATACAATATCTGAATTGCATAGTACTTACCTGAAAAGGTAGATTATGCTACCAGATCTCTCCATTAGGGTTATACTGTGAAGTCTTGTAAAGGTATTAGAGATACAGTTGCAGCTACAGTTATTCAAGCTTAATTTTTCTAACAGTCCTTGTTATTTAACCCTGGGTCATATGATATAAATTATATACCATGAAAATTCCCTTATCTATGTGAAGCTTTGCGTGAACTTATTCCTAACTGTCTTTTCAGACATCTAACCAAGCATTATATTCAATTTCTATAGGGTTTTGGTTGTGTGTCATTGGATTTTGGTGATGTAGGAGGAAACATGAGGTTTGTATTTTTTAGTGACTTGTGTATGTCCTATGCTAATATTAACATTGCATGAGAATGAAGTTCATCAAGAATCAGCAAACTGATGGGTGAATAGGTACACTAGCAATTATTAACTTCTGAACAAGAAGCTGCCCTGTGGGAAACTGTGCTGTATGTAAGTTATACCAAGGTCTCATCTTCTTGAAATCCAAACTAAGCCCCCACCCCTCAAGTACTTAGATACAGCAAGCTGGGAGCCTCCTTGATTGTGGTGTGACAGTACAGCTCATGGAAGGTACAGGCCCTAGCATGTGATAGGCATTAGGTTGGAGCAAGATGGAGCACTGTTGTTGAGATCCTATAGTCCCTGTGGGCTGTACCTCACGGTGCTGAAGATGAAAGCTTCAACAGTGTGAAGCTCTGCGTGGGCTGTGTTTGGCCCACAGGCTATGTTCACCATCCCTCATGTTCACTGGAATGTAGAACTTTCCAGCCTAATGCAGATCATGTTTGGGTTTTTAACTGTTTAACAAAATAGAACTTGTAATTATCTGACCCTAAGTGGGAGTCACTTAAAATGCATTAGTTGAGGCCAAAGGAATTTCCATGGCTCACACTAACCCGCGTTCTAAGCTCTTCTATCTTGAGAAACCGCCAGCTCAACTGTGGGTGAACAGTCTTTCCTGGCATGATGTTGCTCAGATTGATGCCAAGCATTCTCACTTTAGACTTGGGCTTATACACAGTAACCCTGTGTATCCCTTGGGTACACTTTTACACAAGTGTGAACTCCCTGCTTAGCTCTGTGCTGCCTTTGATTTGATAAAACACAGCACCCCAGCTTATCCAGAGTGACTTCACCAAGGAGACTTAAATAATTCTGAGTTTTACTTTTTAGAGAAATGAGGCAAGCAGTTGAGAAGAGCCTTCCAGCTGGACAAGATAACCCCTCCAAAATAAACCAGAATTCACTGGTTATCTGGATTGCAGTGTGCAGTGTCAAATAGTTTTCAACAAGGGTTCAGACCATGAAGATTGTCTCTGGTAGAATTCAGCTTCTTCAGCATACTGCCAGTGGCTTTGTCCTTCTCTCTTGTTCTCTTTAAAGAGTCTCTGTATTTGTTAGGAAGTCCCTTTGAAGGTGGATGGGAATTCACATTTAAAAATCAGTGTTTGATACTCAAGGTATCTACTGCTTTTGGCAAAATACCCTGTTTCACGTGTAATGTTCCATTATTTGTAGGGGACAATGCACAGCTTGGATTTAGATGAATGTAAGCATCTGCCCATCTCCTTATATTCTCAACCAAGGAAACACAAGGAGGCTTTGACTTTTCCTTCTCTTTAAAGAAAACATCTATGAAGGTGATGAGGCACAAAGAGAGATAATACAAAATATTCTGAATATGGGATTATGTGCATGACCAGATGCAATGGAGGAAGGAAAAGTGGTGTGTGTGTGTGTGTATAGCAGTTCTGCCTTGGCTAGCCTCGTGCCCTTAATGACTTGATGATCTGGGAGGTGTGGAGTGTTTTTCCTGTTTTTCTCCTTGAACTTCACTGATCAATAGACTTTCCAATAGTTACATGATGGAATGACAAAAATGGTCCTGTTTCCTAAGAAATGTCTCTGGTGGCAAAGTTTTTAAAGGTCTGGGAGTTTCCCTATTGTATTTAATGGGGCCTTTGGCTCATAAACACATTAAACAAAGAAACAATAGATCCCTAGGGGAATTTTAAAAGCTGAAGTGTAAGAACTTTAATAATATTATGAGGACCTAATATGTCTGATGTGGGAACTTAAATCTGAGGCAAGAATTATGAAAAGAATGTTTGAAGTGAAGATTTAATTACATGATTTATTGTTCATCATTTATTATTATATATACAGTGCCAGGGGCACTCCTGGTGCTTTACAGATGATTACAGAATAGCAATTCCCAGATCAAAGATCTTGATCATGCAATCTTTATTCGTGTAAATATTCCCCACGGTGCCTGATCTTGTTCCATGTTAAAACTCAATACCCCCCCCCAACACAGCCTGCCATAGACAATTAAAAGAACTTCAGCAAGAGAACACAGATTAATTATCTTTCCCAGAACACTGAATATTTTGGTGCCATATATTGTATGGATAAAAGATATCTATTGTTTTTTAGCAAACCTCACATTTTTCCGCAGCTTTAATTCTTAATTACAGTGTCAGCAAACATTAAGATTATTTCCATGATAGAAGAGGCTTATTTCTGGAAGGAAAGAAGTCCACTGGCTTGTCCCCATATGTTTCAGACCCTGTTGATTTAATGGAGCCAATTTACTTGCATGTAATTGTTCCCTCAGTGACCGGTACAGAAAGTTTCACCTTCAAAGGCAGATGCTGAATGTGAAATACTCCTCCAAGCTATGCAGATCCTGAAAATCTCTATTTGCAGAAGGTTCTGCTTCTCTTTGTTTCATCCTGTGACACTTTGCTCTCCCCTGGAAATGCCACCAATGAGCTTAGATGGTTTCCTTATTCTTCAGCTGAACTGGCTGTTGTTTATTCGCCGGGGTGCTGTGCGCAGCCACAGGAGTGAACACAGCTTGTGCAGCCATCTTACGCCTTCTGTCTTGGAGACAGAACAGCTCTGGTGGGGAGAGATTGAAGCGACTGTGTGCAGAAGGCAAAGGAGCTGCTTTCTTCTCTCCCCCCTCTCCATCTGTTACAGGATTTTAATGTAGCCTTTTGCAGCATGCTGTCCCCTTGCTCTAAAAGCAGTGGCATGTAGCACAGAGAGGAGCATTCTGGCCAGCGAGCTGTGATGAGCTACATGCCTGAGATTCCGGCGTATTGTTGGTCTAGACAGTGGGTAGGGAGTATTGCTAGAGGAGGCAATTTGGATGATACCCAACATTGCCTGCTCTTGCAAACACTTCTTTTTTTCTTTCAAGGTGGTGTTTAATCATTAAGATTGAAACAGTCTAAGGTGTCATATAATTGCCGAGGATGTTAATGAAGTCTAGTTCTTAGTGCAGGCATGAGCATTGCTCTGGCCAGTAGCTGGATGGCACTGACCAATTTTGTGTTTACAGCTAATAACAGGGAAGCTCTTTTTTGTGCAACATTTAGAAACTTACTGCCACGTGATGGCGTGGAGGTCAGAAGTCTGTGTGGGTTAAAAATGGGACTAGGGTAATTTATGGAGGGTAGGTCCATTTGTGATTGTTAAACATGATAGTTCTGGTGTGATCTCTCAGTGGTAAATTGTTGATTGCAGGAGAGTAGGAGGATGTCCCTGGGGAAGAATTGCTCTACATACACACCCTGTTTCTTATTCTCTTTACCTTACTGTTGAAAACAATGCACTGGGCTAAAGAGAGCTTTCAGCTGGCTCAGTGTGATTGTTCTCACATTCTCACGTGTTCCAGGTTTCTTGAAAACCTCTGGTTTCAGAGCCTAATAATGTGGTTCTCAGCATTATTAATCCCCACATAAACCTTCCTAAACTCCCTAACCCCTGTCTCAGCATGCCTAAGGTGAACCCTCAAAAAAGGCGGGTCTGTAGTTGCTACCAGTTCTACATATAAAATTCTGATTCTCTTGAATCAATGGCAAAACTTACGGGGGCCTGGAGATTCATGCATGAATGGATCCCTTGGAGATTACTACTCCAGCAGTAAATGAATGTTGCCTAACAAAGCTCCACAGCTTCCTTCTAGCTCTCTCTTAAATGCTTTGGCAATGAGCAGTTTTGTTGTACAAAGTTGAAGTATGGCTGTGGAGTCCTTTACTTAAGATACCAGGGGAGGAATTGTGAACAAGAATTAGGATTATATAGATAATGTCACGTTTCTGGCTAAGGTTTAGGTCTGGCTGGAGGCCAGACGCCCACCAAAGTCAATCTATCACTCCCCTTTTCAGTTGGACAGGGGAGAAAGTATATATTGAGAGGCTTAGGAGTCGCGATAAATACAGGGAGAGATCATCCCATAATCAACGTCGCGGGCAAAACAGATTCAACACAGAGTGAAGGGAAGAAAACTCATTTATTACACTGCACACACCATGAAACCAGTCGGATAATGACAAGCACGATCAGATCTTAAAGCACCTTACCCCCACCCCTCCCTTCGTAGCAGACTTCACTTTAGTCATGATTTCACTCCCTTCTTCCCCCCCATTGTAACACACGGAGGGGCAGGGACTGGGAAAATGGGGGCTTTGGTCAGTTCCTCACAAGTTGGTTTCCTTGTGGTCCAAGGGGGGCATTCATTCCACCCCCTCCCCCTGCTGCACCCTGGGGTCCCACCCACAGAAGACAGTTCTCCACAAACTTCTCCAACATGAGCCCTTTCCCACAGGGCTGTATCTCTTCACCAGCTGCCCTGCTGTGGGTCACTGCTATGGGGTGCAGTCATATATCACAATGTCTCTCAGTCCCAGTCCTCCATGGGGTCACCAGCCTCCCCCCAGCAAACCTGTTCCAGCATGAATCTCTCCCTCGCTCATCTCTGTGTCTCTGTCTCTCTCCGCGGGCTGCAAGTGCTGGCAGGGGCTTGCTCCAACGTGGGTCACATTATCGCCTGTATGTCTCCACCTTCTCCAGCATAGGGCCTCTCCACGGGCTGCAGGTGGGGTCTCGGCCTTTTCCATGGGCTGTGGGATGAAACCCGCTCCACCATGGTTTCTTCACAGGCATCTTTCTCTATGGCACCTGAGGCATGTCCTCCACCCTCCTCACTGGCCTTGGTGTTTGCACAACTCATTACATCTTCTCACTACTTTCTCTGGGGGGGAAAATGCAGCTGCTTTCAGGGCTTTTTCTCCTAAATATGATTCCCAGAGGCGCTGTCACCATCTCTGATTGGTTTGGCCTTGGTCAGCAATGACTCTGCCCTTGAATCAGCTGATATTTACACTCTGGGGCCTGCAGAGAGTGTCTAGCTGCTTTTTAGAGCAGCCATTTCTGCAGCCCCCCCTTCTCTACCAGTACCCAGCTATGCAAAACTGCAACAGCAATACAGTATTAAGGATCAACTTTGCACTTACGGGCAGGTCTGTCAACAGCAGAAGACATAACCCTGCCTTCCCCTCTGGCTTTCCCCTTTTCTTGAGCTGTCAGAGCTCCTGGCCTAACATATTAGCAAAGACTACAGCTAATTTCAGTTTGCATTAATAAAGGAAGCTCCATTGCACGGTAACTGAATAGGGCTACATATACCATTCAGTCCTCCTTGTTGTGAGACCAGTGAGCTTTGGCATAAAAAAGGTGTAAACAGATGGGATGATAACTGCTCCAGCTCCCACAGCTACATCCACTTCTAATCGTAAGCCAGAGATTTACTGGTGCAAAATCATTTGGGAGTGGGAGAGACTCATCCCATACAGTCTGTAGGCTGTCACTTCCTCTGATCTACACAGCCATGGTATTCAGGTCTGAGTCAGGAGGCCTCTTAAACATGCTAATTTTTGTTACTTGTTCTTGGGCATATTCTGGTAGTGCTTGAAAGCCCAAACTGAGACTGAGATTCCATTGTGTTAGTACGGTGCTAACAGACACACTACGTTTCCATTTGCAGCCTGTCTTGAGTTCAGCAAGGAGCATCAAAATGGAAATTAAAGTTGAGGGATTAGTGATCTGAATTGTCATAACTCCATGGAAAAATGGACATTCTCAGGTTCTGCTTTTTCAGAAGTAGGTATTTTTCTGGAGACCAGAAAGTTTCTTTTCACTTTTTGAAACAAATTTAGAATTTTTAAATTTTATTTTATTCATAATACCTTACATCAATATAAAACCTCATAATACAGCCTGAAACAAGACAAGTGATCCTGACATGATTGCAATCAATCTTCAGCAGTAAGTAGGAGAATCAAGATTCACTTTATCCAGAGCTGTATGTTTTCTAAGTTTAATGTAAATGGATGCTTAAGAAACAAGTGACCTCCTGAAGACCTCAGGATTCAAAGAGTAGCTCAGAAGTGTCCATACAGGTTAGTATGACCCACATTACTCATTCCTCTTTAATTCTGAAACAGCAATGCCTTTGTTTCTCTCTCTCTTTTTCTCTAACTTGAAGGCAATAACAGGACCTGTGGCTTTGCTCCGTACATGTCACTGCCTGCCAAGAACAGCAGACAAATGAGTAATACTATTACTCCCTTGGAATTCTTTCCTTGAAGTGAAATTAATGAAAATCTTTACCATGAAAGAAGAATCCAGTTTTATGGAGAGGCAAAGGAAGGATTTACACTTAGATTGGCTTACCCCATTTCCAATTGTTTTTTACAAAAGCCATGGTGGAACTTGCTAGAAAAACAATGGGAAAAGGAAAAAAAAAATTAAATATTAAAAAAAATTAATTCCTTATCTTCTGGCAATTGTCTAATTGGAAGCTAGTAAAGTGAACTTAGGACAGCGTTGCAGTCAAAATGGAAAATCCAGTCATCATAAAAATCCCTCTCTAGTTTTGATGCTGGAAGAGTCATTGTCAACCTGGTTTTGCACCAAGAACCTGGAGCTTCAGCACAGAACTTTAAGGCCATTGCTTGCAAGAACAAAAATCTCCTCACAACCAGCTCAGCTGCTATCTTGATTCTTCAAAATGAGGAGGTAGACATATAAATGGTCTCTAAAGTAGCAGAGATGAGTGGTAAAAGGACTTGCTCCTTCTTTCTTGTGTTTAAACAGTGTTCCCCAGATTTTGGTTGTGTTATCATCAGCCAAGTATTCTCTTGTAAAATTGATACCTCCCAGCGTACTTAAGTAATATAATAGCCATGTTGAAGTCATGGTGGTCTAAGGATAGAATGGAAGCTAGGCATTCAGAGAGAGATGATATCTTTTATTAGGTATTTGTATGTGCGTTCTGCCTTCCCTGAGAGACCTTAAAAGAATCTAGTAGGCAAATTTACAACATAAGCTGATGAATGAAAGGGATGCTTACTAACCCTTAAACTTGTTCTCCCTGGGCATGGCGCAAGCATGATAGCAGGGCAAGGTAAAGAAGGAGCTTCCACTATTGTTATCTGTGCTGTTTGCTGTGTGAATAAACTAAGGACTGCAATCTCCAGCTCTGGTTTTGCTGTGATGAATGTTTTGTACATGCTGATGGATGGATCAGGGGAGTATAGAAAGACAAACGTCTGACACATCTTGCCAGTCCTGAATTCATATATGGATTGAAAATGAAGTGTAATTACCACCCAGATCAAATTCTTTGAAGAGCTGGAGCTGTCTAGACCAACAGCAGATATTTATTTTTAGGGTTGATCTTTGTGGGTTTTATTAGCAATGCTGCCTTCCCTGGGGTAAAAGCAGGGGAGGGAAGAACACAAAATCCTTTTGAGCTTCTATTGTTAAAACAAGCTATGTAGAGCTTACAGGAGAAACCATAAGAGAGAGCAAGTTGTGTTTTTGTGATGTTCCTTCTGAAACATTCTTGCTTTACTTGGCTCAAGGAATTAGTGTAATCAAACTGGCATTTGAAAACTAAATGATGTTATTTAGAGGAAAAGTAACTTTAACTCAGATAAAGGGTATGGCAATGAAGTGGAGTTTTTTCTTTGACTGAGACAATCCTGGCCAGTTAATTCTACCAGTAGTCACGATGTGTAGGTAGTAAGATTTAGAAGCTAGTGCAAACCTAGATATGGCTCTGCTAAGTATAGGTATGCAGAAGGAAGGACCCATTCTGCTAATAGTACCCCTTTTCTCAGCAAATTGGTTAGCCATTGCTAGACTGATGCACGTTGTTTCTGTATTTGGGTTTGCCCCCACAGAACACCTGCACACAAATCTTTCAAACACAGCAAGCACAAGCTTTTTCATTTATCTTCATCTGGGTCAAGGGAAATGAGCAATTTGAAGGTGTGTTAGGAAGTTTTTCAAGTGGGTTACTCAAATGGTAAAGCTGAAGAGATGAACTTACATGTGTTGTTAAATGACAAATCTTCTAAAGAACCTGGAGTGGGATCCTAGCAACACAATTTCACCACCTGTAAGTGGGTGCTAATATTCCTCTTTGCCATCTGGGTAGAAGACAGACCTGCTTAAGACTTTCCAAATATTCTAAGGGTTTTGCACTGAAGTTCTCCATACAAAATCAGGTGTTATTTCCACAGCATTTTGTCTGAACAGGACTGTTCTGCCCAGAAAAGATTGGTACCTGCCTACTCATAATGTACTAATGTCCCAGCACTGGAAAGTATTTGTACTTAAACATGTTGAATCCCAGACCTCCAGCTCTGAAGAACCTTGCAGCTAAGGCAGAAGAAAACATGTTTCTTTCTAATACCCTTTTCTAAATGGGTTTATGGGGAGGATGAGAATAAGAGAGAACGGAGAGCAGAGAATTCCTGTCTGATGTTCACCACAGTTTATAGGTGAGAAGCAGCAGGGTGATAGGTAGGTAGAGATGGGTGACTACTTTCCCCTCCTCATGCCAGGCCCTGGGCACAGTAGCTCTGGCGCTGTAGGAGCAGCTGGTTCCTTGCTCTCCACTAGATGTCGGTGTTGTACCAAGTTAGCTGGAGAAAACCTGTGCCCGATCCTCTTGGGTGCGGAACTTCTGTATTGAATAGGTGCTTTGCCTGGTGGATTTGCTGTATGAGTGCATAGGGAGATGCTGAGAATGAAAAGACGCTCTGAGGAGTGCTGCAAATGTGTTCAGCTGGTTGATCTGGGGTTACAGACTGGCTCCAGGATTCCCACATGTCAATGGAAATGTCTGCACGAAGAGGACGGAGTTTCAGCTGAGTTCTTCACACTCCTGTGCACACACACCGTGCAGCTACTGCTTACAGGTGGCTCAAAGCCCTGTGTGAGTTGTCTGTAGCTTTGAAAACACAGAAATGTTCATCCTGGAATGGAATTAGGTCTTAAGCAAATGTGTATTTGGAAGGAATATTGCCCGTGTTCTCATATGGGAAACGGGATGCAATGGCCAGGATTAGCACATTGAAGTTTCTGGTTGCCAATCCAGTGTGGAAAAGAATGGATGAGAATTGATTTTTGCCTTTTTCCCTGGGTATGTCAATACCCTTTAACCCTGACATGCTGTTTCTACCATTCGTGGACCGACAGTGAAGATTTTACATAGCAGTGAGTAAAACAAGACAAGTGGATAAGTGGATCAGAAGCTTCTAACCTCTATCTCAGAACTTAAGAACAAACATCCATATAATTTTCTGACAGCTGACAAGTTCATACTGGATAAAAGAAAATGCTCTCAGCCATCATAAAACAAAGTTCTTTATTATAAAGTGTGGAAAATGTGCAGTTGATCTTCCTTGTTGCCAGACTCTTTTCAAGATACTTGGAATAAATTACTGCATAAAAGAAGATTTTGCAGTCACTTTACATTTTGTTTAATCTTTTAAGAGTAAAGACTTTGTGAAAGCAGTCCTTCAGGACCAGCATGTGTGGAACAGTGTGATTCTGTGTCTGAACTGAGTGCTCTCTTAGCACTGTGGTAACCCCCCATGTACAGCCACCTGTGCTGTGTTCTGTTGTTTGTGTACCTGGAATTTTAAAAGCCCACAGCCTGGAGGACACCACAAATATAAATTCTTTGTTATGTTAAATGGCACATGGTCTCTTGATTGTCTATGGTTTCACGCGGTACGGGTGAAGCAAATGTCAGGGTGATGCTGCGGGCTGTAATAGCAGGTGTGGGTGTATGATTTCTCTGCCTTGGAAATGGGACCTTCTACCTGCAGCCTCCAATATCCCAGCTCTTTGAATCTCTCCTTTTCCCATATTCCCTGTGGACAGTTGGATGGCAGTTTATACCACCTACTTTCTTGATGCGTTGGTCAAGACAGAGCTCAGAATACACTTTTCTTATGATGCTCCTATAACTTTATCTGTGGCATGGCTGGTTCTGTTGCTTTTTGTTGGGTCTCCTATTGTCCTCTAGTTTGGTGTGGGAGGCCTCTAGGAGGTCTGACATGAGAAGGCCTGCAAAGCAGGCCCTGTTCCAACAGGCCTGCATCCATTCCTGCTCCACCCTGACCCCGTTAGGATGTCTGCTACTCCTGGTGCAGTATCTCCTCTGTCCTATACTTTGACTACAGTCTCACAGTGAAAAATACATGTATTACCCAGGTTGCATATGAAGACCTATACCTACCTCACGCTCTTCTAATGATGTTGCTGTTCTGGTTCTGGCCAGGCCAGCACAGGTGAGCTGAGTTACCCTGGGCTGTTTCCACACCACCTGACATCACTCCCCTATAAGAGGGGCTGGATGAGGAGGGGTGCTTCTGTATGTTTCCAGGGTAGTCTGAGTGTGGCTGGGCTTTGGGTTGATCATCACATGGATACAGTACTCTGTGCTATCATCAGGTTGGTAAGGTACTCTGTGTTATCACTGGGTGTGAGTGTAATTGGCTGTTATGTTCTACTTTCACGGTGGTTTTGTCAGTAAGTCGTCCTTATCCCAAGTCACAGATGCCTCAGGGAGTGAGCAGGTGATGCATGGTGCTCAGCCACTGTTTGGGGCTGAACCACCACAGTTGCTGAAGAAAACCCTTTATACTTACCAAGAATAAGCAAAATTGTGGGCTTGGGACTGCAATGTTTGTGAAAATCAAGATAATGAAGAGGTCCATAGAAATCCTCTCCTAATTTAGGGAGAACAAATCACAGTAGAATGGATGCCAAAGAAGAACCAAGTCTTGATTAGGCCAGAAATTTGAGGACATCTGGATCCAGATAAAAAGTTGTGGTCCGCTTTCTTTCCTAAAATGCACTGAATCCAGACACCCTTGGATTTTGTGTTGAACCAGTTCTGGAACCCATCCCCCTCTCTAATCTTTATTGATCTATGTTCCTTTCTGTGTGGAGCTAAATTAAGAGAATTTGGCATTTTCACAAACTGGCCAAGCCAAGCACTCAAAACTTGGGAAATGCAAGAATTTAAGTTATTGCTACAAGTTCACTACAGCCTTTATGCATATGCATTATAGCATTGTCTTTAAACACAGGCTTGCATACTATTAAATCTTTGGTCTGTTTAAAGTGCAGGATGGATATTGCTCACTTAATGAGCAGCTATTTAATATTTTCTTTTATCTTCATTGTTCAGTGTGTACCCCATGGCTTATTTACTGCACAGTATTCAAAGCCTGTTCTGAATACAGAATTATTAATTTCCTTGGGAGCTTTCCTTCAGCAGTCAGCATTATTGTATCTGTGTTCTTCACAGACGTGAAACAATCTCTTTTCACACTGCCTAAATGAAGTGAGGGGATAGAGCACCCCTACTTGGACAGATGGCAAACAGAGATATGAAGATGAAGAGAAAGCATTGCCAAAGGTTTTTGAGTGTCTGGGACTTGATTTGTTTTTCTGTGAGTTCACAGCACTGCAAAATATTTTATATATTCAAAGCACAGTTCCTACCAATTTAAGTTCTAGCTGTGAATGCTCAGCAGTTTTGCAGATCAGGCTCTAGGGTCTCCTGTTGGGTCCCTAAGAGGATGACTGACAAGCTGTAAAAATGTGGATTAATTGCTTTGCTTAGCAACACATAAAAACACTGTGGTGGAAGGTGTGTGGAGTCCAGTTCTGCAGGAGCAGCATCCATACATCTTTAGGAGATACCTGAACTGATACACAGACTCAGTTCCCCTATTCCCAGATGAATTCCAACACTTTTTTCTCCAGCTGAACCCTGGCACTGAATCATCTCTTGCCTTTGTCACAGCTGCTCTTTCACAGAGTAACTGTATCCTCTGGAGGCTCATTCCCTAGTGAGGAAGGTTTCTCCAGAAGGCAATTTGAATTAGGAGGTTAGTTTGCTCACTGTTACCAGCGATCCAGTGGGGTGAGTGCTTTCCCCATTGACTGCAGAGGGACCTGAAGGACACCTCACTAGGTTGAAGTTAATCAGTGTAAATGATGTATGTTTCCATCACTGCTAGCTGTATTTAAACCCTACTCAGTGCATTTCTAGGCTGCCAGTCCAATTAGCTGTTTCATCTTCTTCCCCCTTCCTCCATCCCCAGTTCTTAGACCGAAACAGCCTTGCATTCAGTTTTTCCCTGTCCTCTAGTCCTTGCCTCAACAAGGTGTTTCAACCAGTTTCTTTCCCTTCCAACCAGTCTTGTAATCTTTACCTAAGACAGTTTTGCCATCAGTACTACCATCATTATTGCTGGGATGTGTCTCAAAGAGGTGGGACTGAATACACAGGAAAAACCCAGCTCCAACAACATAGTGCTGAACACTGCATGCCCAGCCTGGAGAAGTGGGTTGGCACATACACACCTTTCCCATGTAGGTGATGCTGGGGAACAGAGATCCCTAGTGAAAGTTGATTTATGTTTACTTACAAATTTTTACCTGGTATTGCAGATATTTTGCCTTCAAGAAATATTGATTGGAGTCTTTGAGATGCAGCTTCTGAGTTTTACAGGACTGGCACAAGATGTGCATGGTAAAAGCTCTCTCTCTCACTTTGGGAGCTTTTCTGAAGTGTAGCAAATTCCAGATTTCTTTATTTTTTAACATGGCCAAAACGATGTGTTTTTCTCTAGTTTCATTCTTGGAAAAGACAGGCTGTTTTGGCTAAAACTTCTCTTTAAATAAATAAATCAACCAAAGAGCATGGAAAATTTCAGCCTGGATAGCTGAAGGTTGGCAAAGCTTTCAGCAATTGAAAAGAGGATTTTATAATGAATAGGAAGTGTCAAGCAACCTTTGTAATAATTGATGCTACCAGCCCTTGCTTATAATAAGTACAATTATCAAATGTTTCAGTAAAATCATCCCTTCCACAGAAAGAAGCTCCATTTTAGCGCCAAATCCTTCAGGCTTAATACCTTTGTTACTAAATGAGGCCGAAATTGCCAACCTCCAAGTACTTAGAAAGGAATGCTCTACTTCATTCCCATTCACAGTTGTAATTCATGACTAGTCTGAACTTTGAGTGCACCTGTGAAGGCACTGTTTGTGTGCGTTGTATTGCTGGCAACAGTGACTGGAGTAAAATGCATGGAGTAGTTGCCACCGTTACAGTGTTTTCCCAAGATAATAGGAATATTAGTCAATTAGAGCAATCCAATTGAGATCAAAATCAGTAGAGATGGTAAGAAGATGAGGTAACTGGCACCACTGTTACCTGCATGCTGTTTTCTAGAGAAACAGAAAATGTCACTCTCCAGCCTGAAGTAACATCACTCTGATGATGAGATATTAGCAGTGAAAATGAACACAGTGTCTCTGTGGGTAAAGGTTATTGAAAGCTGAGCCTATCTTAATTTTGAGGGTGTGTGAGTGTCGATGTGTAGGTGATGATGAGTTCTGAGATTGGTTTTTCTGATAGAATTCAGAGACCAACTGCAAGGAAGGAACCCAAAGTTGGAGTCAGGAACTGTGTTTGGTTAAAATAGAGCCTGGTCAAAGGGGTATGTCCAAATGGGACCTTCCCACTCAACTGCTTTCTGGGCAGAGTCGGAGTTTCAGGCTTGGTTAAAGCAAACACATTTCTTCTGCCTTTTGCTTTCTTCTCTCCTTAAAAGCCAGAGCAGTGTAAGTGGGAATTGGACAGAATTCCTCCTTTCAATGCTGCTTATGAAGTTTTGATGGGTTCCACTGGGGTATCAGTGGGGTATATTTTCAAGGGATTGGAATTGGGTCTTTGAAAATGGGCCCGTGGAGTCTTTACAGATGCTAAGGACAAAAGAATTTAGTCAGACTCCATAAACTGCACATTTTGCAGAGTGAATTAAAAGGTTGTTTGTCCAGCACTTAAATTTTTAATCTTGTTTTTAAGAAATAAGAAATGAAAACTAATAAGGACAACTTCCAAGAGAAACTCTGCCCACAGTGCTCCATTCATAGGTGGGATGCAATCCATGAATCTTGACACTTCAGCAGATCTTCAGCTCAGTTTTGTTTCTCTATCTTGTGACAATGTGCTAGAGTACTTACATCCCATCAGCTTCCAGCACTGAATACAGTAAATATATATGAAAAGTCAGCTGGGGAGACTAAAGGAAGGCAAACCAGACAATTGCAGTAGGATAAAATAATAACTTAGGAAAAAGGGGTGGCAACAAGCTAAGACCTAGAAATCTACCTTTATTTTTCTACCTGGTTTATTATTTTGATGGACTAGTGTCCCTGTCAGTCAATCATATTTGCCCAGGAGTCAGCTCTGCAGGCCATGTGAGGCTTGCAGCATTACAGCTGCACTGGTAGCCAGGAACTCGAGTTTTGAACACTTTCTCTCTGATCTGGATTTAGGCAAGAAAAAGCCTTAAAGTTCTGAGGAAGGGATGGCTGTATTTTCCTGGAAAATACTCTCCTCAAAACAGAACAAACAAATTACCAAAACCAACCTGAACTAATGTCCAAGCCACATTCTCAAATACAAATATTCCCAAATATGCCTGTGTTTCAGTAGGTTTTCATTCATCACCCTAAAATTTCATAACCCCATGACAGCCCCTGTAGGCATGGAGCTTTCAGTCTATATAAGACTGGTTATGTTCACTTCAGTTTTATGCCTTCATCTAATACTTTCTTCTCTTAATAATGTAAATCAATTGGTACAGTTGATTTTTAAGCTACCAGGACAATTCTTCTGAAAACCAATACTGTAGATTTTTAATTCAAGGTAATTATAAGTAACTGTAGATTCAATAAAGCCTTTTCTTCAGCTCTAAGGAAAATCCACGCTCCTTTTTGAACTCAGATCTGAAACTTAGGACTTCCTTCAGTACATATTTAAAATCTAACCAGCTTTTGGCTGACCAGACCAAAATTTGTGGAAACATTAGGCATGGATATGAATCTAGGAATTAGTTTTGAGGCAGATGAAAAAAGCACCCTTCTTTAATTTATGATTGATATAGTATTTCAATAATAATAATAATGACTAACCAAAGAATAGAAGGGAATGCCTCTTGACCCTGTGAATAGCTACTATTCATTTTTTTTTAGTAGTAGTAGTAGCAGTGGTCAACAGAGGCCTTGGACAGGAGAATAATTTCAGACACCAAGTGGAATATTCTCCTAAATTACTGTCCGTTTTCAACGCTGCTTGCCAGCAGTTGGCAGAAATATTGCATGTAAATATTGCTTTAAACTCCAGGGATGGTGGCTTTGTTGTCTCTACCTACCCATTTCATGTGATTTTAACAAAATATTGACTTCAAACACAATCTTTGTCCTGGAGTTGTACTCCCCTGACATTCTGTCCGTGACTCCTGCATTGTAAGTGTAATGTCTCAACGCATTGGATCCAGCTTCTCTTCATCACATGACAACAATGATAATGACTTAACTCTAGGGCAATATTTGTTAAAAACAAAATCTATGTCATTTTCAGTACTTCTCTGGCTAAATAAGAGTTAAGAATGTCCCTCTGTAAAAAGTGTTTTAAACATGCCACTTCAGACACGCAGCCAAGTTCCTATTCAAAAGATTTCTTTTATCCCACACAGATCATACCTGGAAGGACTACTTCTCTCTCACTGATCTGCAACCACTTCATAAAGGTGGGGAAGACAGAGGGGCTCCTGACCCTTCCTTTAATGCCTTTTCCATTTGACTGTGCTGGCTGACATTTAGTTTGTCAGTAAAAAAATCCAAATGCTACATCTTGTGCTAGAGGAGGTTACATCTCCTCCTCACTGGTGCAAAGCATTCGGGGCCAATTCTATTCTCCCAGAGTACAATGGTAGCACTCCCAATGAGGGGCAATCAGTCCTGGGAATTGTTTGCTTCACCAAGTATCTGTTCGAATTGCTCTCTGATGTCTCCAAATATATCCCTCATTTTCATTGCACTGTGTCTTCCATGCCCCAGTACACAGGCTCCTGCAGGGACAGTACCAGCTCCCCTAAGATGCTTGTGATCTTATTGCAGCATTGTGCAAACCCTGCTAATGTTTTTTTCCCTCTTCAGATAGGGGAAGCAGTGCAGGCTTTTACTTGACATATTCTGTGGCCATATTCATCTATTTGCAAGATACTTCTGCACTCTTACTTTATCTTCTTCATTTGACTGTGCCCTGAAGCATCCAAGTATTAAATACATATTACATCTCCTACATTGCTCCATTTGATTGGCATAAGATAGAGCACTGCAGCTGTTGGTGAGCTGCTGGTGGGCAGGACCCCATTTGCAGTTCAATTTTTATAACAGAAAAAATTGCTGTTTGAACAAAGGTTTTCATCTACAAGCAGGGGAAGGAGTTGGGCAATTAATAAATCTCTTTGCTCATTCATTTCTCTATTTTTCAAACTGTAATATTCTTGTTAAAGAGGATCAGAAAATTGTTTCTAGTCTCTCAATGAGGGAGAAAGCTCTTTCCCTGTGACTCAGACTGAGTGGTAGATGTTACAGATGATATGGCTAAGTATCTTTAGGGGCAATCCAAACTGTGCATGCTCATAGAGACAGACAGGATCTTTTCTTCTAAGCTGATTCTTGAGTGCAACCTGTGTGACAGTTGTAATGTTTCATTTTCTCCATGGCCAAAATCAACCCTGAAATTGTGTTTTATTCCCCACATATTGTTTGTCAGTCTTATGCTCTCTAATAGACTTGTGAAGCTTGAAATGCAGAATTTGGAGTTGGACCCTGACACCATGCAATATCGTGTCATATTCTGCCTATGCCTGTTTTTATCCTAAACTGTATCTGTAGTGTAATATGTCACCTGGAAGTATGCTGCTGGGAAGGGCTTAAGTGTGGTACTTAGCTTCCATAAGTAAGATTTTTATTTTTCTGTTAATCTGATGGATTTGGGGCTTTTGTTGTATTCCAAGAATAAAACAAAAGCACGCATCTTTTTAGGGGAAGAGTCAAGACAGTGATATGGCTAATCAATAACCTTTTAATAAATGAGGAGCAGGATCTAAACTGAATATTTTCAGGCTGTGTGAGAACAGAATATGGTAGCTGCTAGGGTATGCATAGATATCATCTGCAGCTTACACTTGTATACTCAGCCTTATCCACTTTTGAGCTGGGTCTCCACAGAAATAATAAACCTGATGACTTTCAGAGACTTACAGCTTCGAGATGCTTTCTGTAAACAAAAGAAAAACATAGCCAGCTTAGACCATTCTAGACTGGCTGAAATAAAGCAAAGACATCATCAACAGAACAATACTTTAAAAAATCATTTTGAATAGACTAGAGTGTTATTCCAGATTTATGGTGATTGTGCCCCTTGAAGAACTTGCCAAGTTTATATGCAGTTTGTGTGTGGTTTTTGAATGTTTGGCACAAAGTGACATTGAGAGGGGTTTTTTTCCGCAATCTCTGCTTCTCCTGTTAATTCAAGCTCCCTAGGGCTTCTCACAGAATAATTTCAGATATTGTTAGCTAATATGTTCATCTGCATAATTCCATCTTTAAGATTTTCTCCCTATTAAGTGTGTGATGGGTGTTGAGGTTTGAGGAATGTCATTATCTGAACTGTGGCCTTAATGAAGGGGACTAGGTATTCACATGTACATCTTGAAGAGCTCCACCTCAGTGCTGTGATATTTAAGGACTGCCTAAGGTGTGCTTTGTGCCAAGAGACAAATCAAGTGACTGAAGAAGAGGGGACAAATCACAGTGTCCAACTGATGTGTACAGTGCATGGGTCAGGACGAAACAAAGTGTTACCTAAAGCACATGTATTGGCTTTGGAACACTTTGACTAATGTCTTTGACTCCAAGAGTGCTTCGCCTAACAGAGGTATTATGCTAATTACTTTGCTTTTAAAAATAAGACCTTCCTTTATCTGTCAAAATCGAAGATTAAGCTAAACTCTTGCTGTGATGCCTGGGAGAAATCTAACAGTTAAGTTGAGATGTGAAGTTGAGTAGCATTTGGAGATAAAATGACATTGCTCACAGCCATTAAGCTGAACAGTAGCTAACCTCCCCAGCTATGCAGGGTTATCATTAAGGAACTCATCAGGAGCTTTATGACAAGACACTTTTCCTCCAAATATGCTGATTTGTCAAGAATCAGCTGGAACAGCTGTGGATGTTAGCCCTACTCCAACTTTAATGGTCACAAAAGTGCTATGGAATTTCACCTGCAACAAGACTGAGCCAGGATTCAGATCCAATTCTGTTTAATTATCTCAAGGGACTTCAGCTTGGCTTTTTGCCGCCAGGCTGTAATTCACTGATCTCACATGTATGCACAAGCTCTTACTAGTTTTGGTCCAATTTGTATCCAATCATTCATGCAAAATAGAAATTCCCAAATAGAAAAACTGGGACAAAAATAGATTTTTAAAAAAAAAAATAGGATATTTAACTTGGATGACCTAGGAACAAGTCCTAGGACTGACTTGGGCAGAGAAAGGGCCTCAATTTGTATTTTCCCCTTTCTTTGTGAGCACGTGGAGCACTCTGGTCATTGGTGTTTTCCTTCTCTTAGCCCCTAGCCTTGACTTTTGCATGTTGTTTTTTGAACTCACTTTACTCCCTCTTTGTGGAGTGCCAGGTATGGTGAGACCCTGACCCTGCTCAGGAGCTCCAGCCAATATGAAGCACACTGCCAAAGTGGATCTTTGCCCTCAGGAACTGGTCACTTGCCAGCAAACAGCAGCCTGCTATTGGTTTGAGGGACTTGTGCCTGTAGATTCAATGCAAGTGCCATAGATTTGGGGGCATCTCGTTCAAATCCAGAAGGGTTTTGAATACAGACCCAAACATCTATGGAGGCACAGGCTGACTGAAATCTTGTGTGCAATATTCCAGCACTCACAGGATGTACGCTTGATATAGGACAACCTGTTGTAGTGGCTGTACAGCTGCATCAACAGGAGATTTTATTGTCAAAAAATACTCTAAGGGACATTATCTGATGGGTGTGATGATATACCAAAATACATGCTGGATGGTGCAGCCAAGGTGTTTTGTTCACCTGGACAGAAATCTGTTGATTCTAGGGAAGAAGAGATGGTTTTATCAGACTTCGCACCCCTCTACATGTATTTTGAGCCTTAAGCAAGCCCATTCTACTGTTTCCTGCTCTCCAGGAATCTGAGGATTTTTTTACTAGGGCAGGATTATTAAGTAAAAGGGCTTCATGGAATTTTAGGTAAGTGGTAGCAAAACTTGAGCTGACCCAGTACTTCGTGTACTTGCTGAGTATGAAACAGTTGGAAACTTTCTAACCATGACAGTTACCGTTCCTGTATAGTCACTTCTCGGGATATTTTGTCCATTCAGACTGGCATTCATAAATGGCAGCAGCTTCTGAGGCACAATTTCTAGTCATGGAACTGTAAATTACCTGTGACATCAATGTAACACCAAATAAAACATCTCCTTTGCGGTGTCCTTAGAACAGAAATGGTTTCTAATACAAGTCTGGAGGGAACTGAAGTGATGTGGTTTGAATGTGAAATCTTTTGGGGGAGGGGGTGGGGGAACAACTTTGTGCTAGACTAAGGTTATTGATTATGGTGTTTAAAATGTGACAATCCATGGAAATCTATTCCAAAGAGAGTTGGTCTGTGGAGACCAGAAGCACTATAATATGTGAGATATAACAGGAAAATGGTTTCAATGCAAGTCTGATGGGAAAAGTAACAATGTGACTTTACACAGGAAAATTATTTCAGTGCAGGTCCAGAGACCTGTAACAATACTGTCTGGGTGTGAGATTCTATAGGAAATGAATTTCATTACCACTCTGTTAGGCTGCATAAGGTCATTAGATTATGATGAGGAAATTATTTGATGGGAAGAGGGATAAAGCAATCGCTACAGAACAGATTGCCATCAGTAAGCTTTCATTTGAGGTAGCAAAGATACCCAACCTTTCCTGCTCCATAAGCAGTGGTGGCTCAGCTTGGGCTCCCAAAGGAATGTGGGAGACTTTAAACACTTGGTGACCTCACTGGGCCTGTGGGATGGCTGAGGAGCAGATTGAAGACTGGACATTGCCTTCTTTTCCTCCCGTGATCTGCCCACTCCCTGCATCTGTGCTGGGGAGTGTGGATCCGTTTGGAGAATTCACACCTACTGTTCTGAGGCAGCTACTGATGTGTTTTGCTCTGCAAAGGTCAGCACAAACCAGTCCAAACTGGGAGTATGGGATCAAGCATCATATCAAGGAAATAGTTTTCTCTTACCCACTTCCTCTAGGTACAGTTGTAGCAGGCCCAGTGGGGCATTCTTGATCCAGATTTGTTTCAACAGCTCATGATGCATTACACAAGTCTGTTAGTCTCCCTGTGTCCAAACATAATCACAGTTTAGGGAAATTTGAGCTCAAGTCATCCTGGCTGTCTACAAAACTTGGGATTTCAACAGCTTATAACACTGCTGCACTTTGCATTCAAATCTAAATTTCATAGTTCCACCCAACCTACCTCAGCACGAGGGTGCACATAAATGAGATTCCCATTTTAAGAGAAGGAGGATTTCCAGGCAAGTGATTCACCTTGAGTCCTGTAAGCACAAATTCTTGGAAGATAGCACTAAGTAATGTAGTAGATGAGGTTATGATGAGACAACTTTAGCATTCTTAGGTGTTTCCTATGTGTCATGTACACAGAAATAGCTTTTAACTGCCAAGGTCATTAGCACCCAACAAATACCGTAGATAGGTGGGAACAGGTGTGAAGGAGTAGACTGATTCAGTTGTGTGTTTTGAGAATTGCTACTAAAGCTGCATTTTATGTAATTTATAAGTAGGGCCTTCCATAATGTGACTATAAGAAGCTGTTTGAAAGTTCAGTGGTGTCTTTTGTATTAATATGAAGATAATAGCTACCAGTAGGACAATCATGTAAATCATTGCTGGTCAAAGCACAACCTTTCCTGAAATCTCTGTGGTCCCACCTTGTTAACCAAGTCATGGTTGGTTTCTCTGACTGGAGCTTGCTAAGCAACTGTCTTCATGGCAACCCATTTGTTCTTTCCCCTGTCATTCCAGAAAGATACCTGAACTACTTCTTGTTTGTCAGGAATTTCTGTATAAAATAAGGTATATTCTGTGTGAATGTCATGTTCCTCTTCTAAGTGTTCACAGCAACAATAAAGAACCGTTGTGTAGAGAGTCCAGAAAGAGCTGTTTGTCTGAAAGGAAGAAATCAACATCTCACTGACAAATTCTCCATCGGTTTGGGTTTGTGTCACAACACACATCTCACATTTCTCTTGTGGCCCAAGATGTGTGCTGCCAAGTATAAAGGCAGGTCTAACTCTGGAAGGATATTCAGGTGCAAAAATCTACTTGTGTCTATCTCTAGCTCTCAAAATACTTTGATGTGAAATTTAAGGAAAACACTATGCACTGGTTTGTGGGTTTCTTCTGTAACAATCAGCAGAAGCAGTAAATCGTGTCAAGAAGCATGTAGTCATGGCAAATGACTCAGTTCTTTCTACTAATAAAACCAGTGGCTTCAGTTCCTGTCTGACATGATAGCTGATTGATTTACAATCTAACAGCTTCTCTTTCAGGATTCCCAGCATTTGTGTGCAAATAGATTTGGAATGGGAACTGATGGAACCTGAAGATAGGGACCAGATTATGATCTTAATTGCTTTTGAGAATAGATCTTGTTAGATTTTCTAGACTGTAAAGGCAGAAAACCTAATTTATAAAATCTTGTAACAATTCAGTGGAATATTTTATCATTGCTTGAATTAATCATCTGCCTATCATTAATCTTGATCCTTTGGAGAATATGGAAGGCCTGTGTCCCATTATCTTCCAGCAGAGCTCCCCAGGCTTTCAAACTTTCTCTTAAAAGGGCAGAGGAAATCTTGTGTGTTGCATTTCATCATAGCCATGTTGGCAAAGGATCTCAGGGATGCTCACAGCATGGCTGGAAGCAACAGAACCTCTTATTATTATAGATGCCCTGGTTTTAGATAGATCCTCCCAATATCTTGGAGCAGCAGAAGCTTATTTTTGCTTTGATCAGCTTTGAGCCAATTCTTGCTTCTTGTGTATGGGAAAGCAGCAGCAAATCTGCTTTCCCTGGGGATGTATTTGGTGGATGCTGCATGTGAGAACCCTGGGAGATTTCCCACCCATGTACTCTGAGCCACTGGGCCTCACACAAAGGGTCATTCTGCAAGGAGAAACTACAAAGACTTAACAAAATTATTTCCCAAATCCTTGCTGTAGGTTGGTACTTCTCTGTTACATGGATGTACTTACACTCATTTAGCCTAATGGGGTAACAGACCATCTACGGGCAGTAGAAGCTTGATGAAAGAACAAAGCTTCATGAGAGAAATCATCTCTCTGTTTCTGTGCAACAGTTGGGACTGTAATTCAGATTCTCAGCCTGGCACATATTCATCTCAAATCTCTTTGTATTTAATGGAGTCACTCTGAATTTGCATTGAAAGAAGGGCAGAAACAGGATTTAGTTCTTTTAGAATTCCTGATTCTCTGTTACTTGACTTCCAGCCTTTGCATTAATATGAATCTCTTAATTTTTTTTATTGCTCTTTATTTTAATACCTGGTTAGCCCATCGTGTCACAACACAGAATATTGGGAAACAGTTTATGCAACCTTTACTACTGAGAAAAGCAAGTGAAGTGTCAATTAAACTTGTTAGTAAATGAAGAGGGAACAGAAGTAAATAAACTTCAGCTGTCATGAGGTAATTCAAACTAAACATTAGGTAAACCTTTACATTGAGTACTTTAGCTGTGGATCAGGATGCCTAGGGGAGTTGTGGAATCAGTGTAGGAGGAGATCAGAGCTTGACTAGCCACTTGCATTTCAAGGAACATTGGGGAATGAAAAGACAGTGCTGGGCATGATGAAATGCTTTGGATGAGATGGCAAGTTAATATTTTGTTTCAGCTTAAATGACCTTATGTCCATTCCTCTGTAAAATAAAATATCCTTGGGTTCAAAAGAGGGCAGTGAATGTACACAAGGGAAATCAGGTGAACAGCAGAAATTACCAGATCCTCTCAGTGCTGGAAACATACCCTTTCTTCCCCCCAAAATACACACATTGGAGCAATGAGAGATCTACACTTTGATGTTAATTCACATCTATACAGTCTAGAGCACACACACAAATCCAGTAATCCTTTGTGCTTCTGAAGCACAGATTCCTTCTCAATTCCCAGCGGTAGAACAAAGAATCTTGATGGATGTCAAAGACCCATCAGAATAGACCCTACAGATCAGCCTTCTGCTGTTCACTGAATACCCCACGCAGGCCATCACACTGAGAGCACATGCAACCATTTCTTTGCTTTAAAAAAGCCAGCATTATTTTATTATTTCAGTCTTACATAACTGCGTGGTGAAAATGAGAACACAGATCTGGGCCACAAAACATTCCAGTAATTCTCATTGCAAAAGAAACAAACTTCAGCATCCATCAAACAATTCTTCCTCCAAATGAATAGTGAACATACAAACCCACCATCTCAGCTTGAGTTCTTTTGAAAAATAGAGCCCTCTGGAGTTATTAAAAATAATAATAAAGTAATCCAGGCTCCCAACAGACAGCATTTGAACATCTTGTCAAGTTCCTATAAAGTAGCGCAGCAACACCTCCTTTTCCTAATTTCCCTAAATCCCTGGTGGCATCCCACTGCCACAAATTAAGCTTACATTCCTTTCTGTAAGCCTAGCAAGAACTGCAGTCCCAGTGTCCCCTGTGCACAGCTCTTTGAGGTTGGATGCTTTGGGTTGTCTGGTTGTTACTCATGCCCCCCCCACTGTGGGGCCCAGTATTTCCCCTGCCCCATCATCTTCCCTCCACCCCCCAGCCCGTTACAAATGACTGTTCCTCTGCAGGGTGTCATGGAGAATGACTTTGTCGGGACAATGTAGGGTCAGTGACAGCATCAGGCGTGTGTTGAGTGATCTCATAGGGAGGGAGTAGTGTTCTGCTGAAGGCAGCAGTCTTCTGCCTTTCATTTTAATTGGCTCTTTGCTCTGACGGCTTGGCAAAGCCCAGCCTGAGATCTGCGCTGGGCCTAGTGCAGATATGGCTATCTGTGTTCAGTTCTTCTTTGTGTCTATAGTTCTTCCTCCTTTTCATCCAAGTTTCACCTTCCTTCCATGTTCAGAACTCCCTCTTTATTTTGCTGATTCCCTCTTGTTCAGTTTCTTCCCACTCCTTCCACCATTGAAAGCCCTGCGCTGCTTGGCTTGGCTCAGCCCACAGAAACCACCACATGTCTGCTCAATGTGTCAAAGGTGTGTCCTTGTCTGCTGCTGAACCAAATCCAGAGAAAGCAGAGAAGTGTGGTTAAAATGTGGGGATACCTGTCATTCCTCACTTATGAGAGCCATCACCTGCCAGACAGAGCAGGAGCTTAGTCCTGGGAGCCAGTGAACTCATAGGTGGGTTTTGGGGAGCACAAAGGAGCTTCTTAGTGAGAAAGTCTGTCAGGCAGGATGCTAGGGAGGACTAAATGTCATTCAGCTTTCTGTTGTCCTAATTAAGGACCTTATGGTCTTTGATTATGCTAACAGCCACCGACAGAGTACTGTTTGTACTCTCAGTGACAGTAAAAGAACAGTGGCAACGCTGAGATTTCTGAAGAGAGCAGCACACTTTGAGGTCAGGTCTGGGGATATCCATTTTTTCATCAGCTTGGGGAGCGGTTAGAGCCAGAGCCTGGCAGTGTTTCCTGTTGGGTTCTGTGCCATTGTTTCCACAATGTCTTCTGCAGAAGTGTTTCAGCTTATTATCACCTTCAGTTTTTCATACCTGTCTTCATGAAAATAAATAAATCCCCTTCCCCCTTGTGAAACACTTGTCATGGCATTGGGTGAAAGACACAGTACTAGCATAAAGCATTATGGTCATTACTATTCATTCAGTGAGCACATTCAAGGGAAGTTTGTTTAAAATAGTGCTTCTTTGCCTGATTAAACAGTCAGTCATGAATGAAGCCACTCAGAGGTGCATCTTTGGCCTGCTGCCACAGCCACCAAAGGCCACAGTGATGGCAAGTGGGGCTCCTCTTTCCCTGTGCCAAGGTATGGTATGGCAGTGAGCACTCATCAAAAATTACTGTTCCACTCACAGGCAGGTGGCAAATATACGTAAGAAACCCAGCTTCCACAGCAGTGTGGTTTTCAAAACCCTTGAAGACAGGAAAAATATTTAAAGTGGGAGGAAAAGAGTTCATCAAAAAATGTTACTTACAGACATGAGCACACTGAGAACTGGTGTTGACACAGTTGTTGAGGAAACTGAAGGCACTGAGTGAGTTTGCTCATGTTTTCATATCTGCATGTGAGAGGGAGAATGGGCAACATGGATTTTCCTTTCTTCTCAGTAGGTATGTTTTTTACTACTCTGGTGTTTGGGGTTTTTTCCCATGAGATCTTCTGAAATGTCTGAAGAGCACCAGGGGTGAGCAGTTCTGGTGAACCATTGGTGAAATGGAGTTGTGGTAGAGACAGAGCTGTGCAGACAAGCACAACCTTTCAGAGGAAAGCAGATGGGTACCTCCGCCTTGCTGGGAGGACAGGCCTGATGAGCTCTTTCTGCGCTGTGTGCCCACCAGTAATCCATGGAAGGACAATTTTGGAGAATCTACTCTGAGCCCAGGCTAGATTAGAGAATACTTGGGCGGTGCCAGCATCTCTGAGTGCATTGGTGTTTAATTCATTACTTTCTCCTCATGCTCAGTGGGGGCAGTGGGGACTGTCACTGGGAAAGGCTGCTAGATTAAGCCTGTCCCTTTCTGAGTCTTGTGTGGCAGCTGTAAACCTCTGCCATCGCTGCTTAGAGCCCACAGACTCACTGTGCTCCCACCACCCGCAGCTCTGTCCTGTCAGCAGTCACTGTCACTTCAGCCTCCTGCTCCAAGCCTCTGGGGAGTTAAATACAGCTATTCCACAAATGCATTAGCAGTGAAGGGAGTTTATGGGTCTCCTCCTCCCACCCCTTCTAGCCCTCCTGACATGGGCAGGACATACTTTCATCCTACAGCCCCAAAGCTGATTTGCTGTGTGAAGCAGCTCCAGTTAGATTTCTTTCTTGGACGGATTCCCTGGCCTGTCTTAGGTGCCCAGAATGTGTGTCGTAGGCTCAGCAGATCCCACCCAGGCAGTGATTTAATCTGACAGTTATACTTATTCATGGTGACATCCTGGGCAGCCAGCAGTGGCACAGAATGTTCAAGCAGTGCAGGTAGGAGGACGTGGGACGGACGGGTGCCACCACCACACGCCAGAGCCCCGATGAACTCCCTGTCCCTGGCAAGTACCCTTCCTTTGCCTGCTCTTCTCAGAAAGGAGGTGGGCTGCCGTTCCATTCAGTGTGTACCAGTCCAGCTGCTCCCAGAAGGAGCTTGTTACAGTCAGATACGTGCTCAATAGACTCCCTCAAGCAGAGTAAATTATGTGTTTGGAGAAAAAGGGGAGGAAAAAAAAGTGGTATAAAGCAGTCAGCATGATGGAGCTGTCACTTGGCTGCTCTTTTTGGGGAGCACAAGTGTGCAATTAGCATGGAAACTAGGACATTTTTCTTTGCCCTAAGACACCCACTGCAAGTTTCTGGAGGGAGCCTGGGCTTGTAACTTGTTTTCACACACAAGCGGCTCCACAGCAAAGTGAACAGCCCCAGGAATGGAGGTGTGGTAGGGCTGTGCTGACCTCCTGAGCTGGGAGACCCGGGACTCCTGTACTCTTGAAAGTGTAAAAGGAGTGTTTGCACACACCTGCCTGAAAAATCTGGCTTTCAGTGTAGACATGTGCAGCATCAACTTGACATCTTTCATCAGGTCCATGGTGCAGGCCTGTAGGTGTATGCAACACATGTCTTCCGGTGTTCACAAGAGTTTTGTGGCACCTAAAATATATAGAAGATGCTCTTTATAATCCCTTGGGGCTTTCTCTGAGCTCTGCATTCATTTATGGAAATACAGTAACCTGGAAAATTTAATGGAAAACAGTGCTTTAGAAATGCTCTAGCACAGAAATAGGAAGAATGAGCTGGAAAAAAATGTCCAGTTTTGTCCTCAGGAGCCCAGTTGGAGCTTCTGTTGGGGTCAGGAGTTACTCACAAATGTCTCAGGGCAAAAGTAAGGGTGTTAGCCCACACTGATGCTGGGGTAATTCTACACGAGGTGTCCTCTCAGTCTTTGCTGTGTATTTTCAGCCTGTTTAACAGCACTCCTGGGATCCCAGACCTCTGGGTTGCACAAAGGCCCATGATGTGATGTGCAAGTTTGCTTCTGTCTGTCCAAGCACATCTGGAGAGGTTTCTATATCCTGCCTGTAGACAGTAAATAGTGAGAGGACAGGAGGGTTTTCTTCTTGGTGCTAAACCACTTGCTAAGAGATGTGGCCATCAGAAGCATGTTCTTTGCCTCACGGTCAGCATGAAGGTGTGATGTTAGTGTTGGCAGGCATCCCAAATAATTGGGACAGTTTTGATTTCTACAGATTTGTCCCAAGTTTCTGGTAAATTCTGAATATCTGAATTTTCTGTGTACTGCATCTGACAACCTACACAGAGCACAGTTTTTTGCTTCAGGAGTCTGTGAAGCTGGGACCTGCCCTCAGTGAGCCCAGTTTGAATGTTTTTGGAGTTTCTGCTGGGATTTTATAAGGGGCTGTGCTCTGTGTAGGCTGGTTTACAAGCCAAAATGTGTGTGTGTGTGTTAGTTCTTGTAAGGACAGTATGGCCTCAAGCTGCATCCTAATTTTTGTACGGGTCATTTGACAACCCTGTTTCCCCTCTGCTTCTCTTGCTGCCACATTTAGGATTTTTCTGTTATCTGTGCATATATGCAAGGAGATTGGATGCAAAACAAACTTCTGAAGTCAAAGGCTGAGGATGCTAGCAGCATTCTTTGTTACAGCAAAGCATTTATGGATCCTGAAAGGGGATCTGTGCAGTAAAACAGTTAGGTGTTTGCTGACCTGTTAGACAAGGAAGAGGGAGTGAAAAGACCTCCCCCTCCTGCAATGATTAATATAGAAGACATCCAAGAAACACTTCAGGAGGGAAAGGGTTTGCAAAAATTATTGTGTGCTTATTATAATATGTTACAAATTTTTAGAGCTGGTGATCTTTGTGAGACATCTGGCTAAGCATAAGTTGTTGTGGATATGGGTCTCTGGGGTCAGAGTTAAGGCCAGGTTCTTTTGAGGTTCTTTTGTCAAGGGAGATGGATACCTTCCTAAGTGTTCCTGCCTCCAATTCCATTCCCACCCAATCATCTTTACCTGAGTGTCATGGCATTTTTCTTCCTCCTTCTTCCAGCTATAAGGGGGACTATCCTAAGTCCTCCTTCCTAACTATCAAGAAGATGACTTATGTGATTGCTATTCAGATCCTCCAGTGACCTACTTTGCAGTTGGCATCAGTAGATGGAAAGATGTAATCACAGGTTGGGGATCAAAGTTGATACTCAGTGGTGACAGGGAGGGCTCTGGGCACAGCTATGGAGAACGTGCTCTCTTTTGTCCTAAGACTGCACCCCCCCAGGCCCAGCCATCTCACCAGAAGATCAGTTCCTTCCTGTGAACAGTTACTCTTGAATTGAGAAATGAGGTCATTTGAGAAGGATAAACCCAACTTGTTTGAAATGAGCTTATTTCATTGGCCACAACACCCAGTGCTCACAGCATCATACATAAGGCTCCAGAAAATCATGAGATTTGTGTTTACATTTTAAAAGTAATAATGAGTTGGTACTTCTATTTACTTGTCCTCTGGTGCCGTAGCCTCCAGGGTTCATAACTTGAAGCTGCACTTTGCAATCAAAAGAGCTAGAATCCTTTCTTCCTTTTTTTACCAAAGCAGAAATTCTCAGTTTTGCAGATGAATTTAGAAGCTGGGGATTAGAAAAACTATCAAATACTAAGGGGGCTGTAGATAAAAGCCTGACATTTGACAAGCTTGTATTCTGCAGCTGTAACCACTGTCACTTTTAAGAAGTGAGAAAGATCAAGGAGATCATAGAAATTCTCTCAGGGGGGCAATTTCCTGAGTTTGGGTGCTCTGGAACTCTTTGAAGGACTCATGTAGGAATTTGCAGGTCACAAAACGAGAGGTTGCATTTTGCAAATCATTCTGAATTCGGAAAAATGGCATTGCTTTGCTAAGAACAGTAAGAAGTTTGATAGAATAGTTTTGGCTCAATAATGGACTGATTTGGCAATGAAAGTAGGTCAGTTCCAGGCTTCTTTTGCTACCCTTTCTTTTCTGGGAATTGGACAGAAAATGTATTTTTGATATTCAAAATACAAACTTGTGAAATGTTGCTCTGACATAGGTTGGTCGTTCTTTATCGAACAAGCACTCTAATGTCAGCTCCCAGGCTTCAGTATAAAACTGCCAGTTTAAACTTTGCTGTGAAGTGAGCAATTTAAAACTGTCCATTCTGTACTGATGGAAATTGCTGTTACTGTTCTTTAGGAAAGATGCCATCTCCAATAGTAAGCTGATAAGCCCTTAAAAGGCCTGGCGAGGTAGATACCCTTGGAATGTTTCAAAAATGACTTGTTATGAAAAAAAAAAAAAAAAAAAAAGCCACAACAAAAGCCCCAGATGGTTAAGATGAGCTAAAATCCTATTGAAGAAGGCAGAAAAATTTTTCTTATTTGTGTGTTAGCAAGCCAAGAACAGGCGGTTGGAGACTGGGCTGTGTCATGACTTGTTGATAGGTGAGAATTTCAAGCTGCCTTCTCAGTAATATTTTTCCATGTGAGAGGAATACATATGTCTTTATAGAGGAGAGCGAATGAGCAATAGACTCAGGATCTACATTAGGCTCCTGTAGACATGAAATAGAGACATTGGAACAGAGGCTGGCCCCTCAGGAACCATTGAGGAAGGAACTGATTAAGTGGTCCTGACTTACGTGTTTATGGTGGACTGACACAGTCCTCTGACTCTCACCAAATAAAACCATCATGCTTCTTTGGGCACAGTCCAATTGAGCCCTGTGTCCTCATTTGTCATGGCAGAAAGTGCTTTCCTCTCTCCTGTGTGAGTACCTGGTATCAGGGAGTATGTTCAGACAGCACCCACGTTTTGAATGTCCAGCATTAGTTGTCAAACTAAGCTTGGCACCACGAGACCATTGCTCTCTCCCAGTGTCCAGCCTGGCCTGCAGCAGCTTTTTGTGGCTCTCTTTTAGCAGCACAGTCCATGCTGCCGTTCTGCTTGTTTGGGAACCTGAGTTGTGTCTCATTTAGAGCCAGACCCACTCTTTGTTTGAGGATAAGTGTGTCTGGGATGAGAGATACCCGGGCTCTTGTTCCTCTTGCTCCCACTTGGACACTTGGTTTGGGTCATGCTGACTGCCTTCTCCTGGAATTAGCCATTCAGACTTGTGCAGGCGACCCAGAGACATCCAGGACACAGCTCCTGTGCTGGCAGGCTTTCCAGCTCATCACTGCTTTGTACGTGGACTCACCAGTTTAGGGCTGGATGCAGGGGTTATTAGAGCAAGTGCTGTAACATGGGAATGAAACTGGGCTGCTACCCTGCTTGAACTGAGGCAGTTTGGTTCACAGTGTTCCCCCCACATCCCATTTTTCCAGTCTACAGGCAGCAAAATCCTGTAAAGTGCCATCATGGTGAGGACAAGCTGCAAGGACCCCATGTTATGTCCCTGAAAAGCTGAATCTAAAACTTTTAGTCTGAATGATCTGATGCAAGTGTTTTCTAGGTGGTGCCTGTTTTTTCCCAGTGTGTTTTGGAGATGTCAGTCTATATACACTAGCAAACCACTTCTTACACTGCAGAATTGTCATGTGTCACTACATGTGTTGCTGCCCAAATGCTTTCATATCCTGAGTGTCCATGTGAGCATTCCTGCTTGTCTGTGAGTGGAACTGTGGACTTGGCTGGAGATACAGAGTAAAGGACACATTGCCCTTTCAGCTCTGCTGCTAACTGCCACTTTGAAATAGGGAGGCATACATGGAGCCAACAGCTGTCCAGGCAGTAAAATATATCCCTTTATTTGTTATAAGAACAGGCTTTCTGGGCCAGGCTAAAAATCCGTGTTGCTCTGAATCCTGTTTCTAGCCCTGGTCGGTGGTGGAGAGAGAAATCAGGAGAGGTGCCGAGTGATCAGTGCCCAGTATGTCCTCCAGCCTTCCGGCAGTCTGAGATTAGAGATCTCCTTAGTCAGAAGTAGGATTTCACCAGTAACCTTGGAAATGTTGGCCCTTCTTAACTCAGGGGTTTCAGGAAAGCACTATCCTCTTATTGTGGTGGTGGATATTTTTCGACAGGTTGCAAACGTTTCTGAATAAGCCCAGGTGTAAGTAGGGAGGAGCCATGTACCAGCGTGATAAAAATACTAAACTGCAGCATTGGCATAGTACTTTAGGTAAATTGAGGAGAGAGTTTGCTTTGCCCTGGACAGAAAGTCCTGGCTGACATCTCTGACTATGTGGCTCCTGATTCTGAATCCAAAGGAGGACTTGGAGGGACAGTGTGCTTGGGTGGGGTGTGGTTTGCTTGCATCTGGTGGCAGTGATGACACTTCTCCCTGTTTGTTGCTCTGCAATGTCTTAAGTCGGCGTTTGATGGGAAGCATCACCAGTGTACCGGTGTCGGTAGGGCTATGCAGGGAGGGCATGCCTGGAGCTCAGATCTGGCCCTCAGAACTCAAAGGTTCAGAGGTTAAAACAGAAAGCAATAAAACAGATCTCCAGATATAGCGCCGTGCGTCACCATCCCTTCTGCCTCAGCTGCTGAACTCACAGCTGCCCTCATGCCAGCTGGTCCAGGGGAGTTAGGGCAGAGCTGCTGCTGGCGGCACATGCATTTTGTGCCTTTAAGAGGTTTGGCTTATCCAGTCTGGGACTCGGTGTAGCTGTGTGGGCTGACAAAGAGCGCTTGTCCCTTCCCCAATCCGTGCTCTGCCAGAAAATGAATGTGTGAGATGCTAGCTTCTGCCTCCAGCCTGCTGCCATGTGGGAGCCTGGTGCTCGCAGGCACCAGCACACATGCACGTGTGCATGCACACGCACACGCATGGGTGCAGAAGTACTTGGAGGCTCAGTTACTCCAGCAACGTGTGGTCTTGCATGCATGCGGGCAGGTGAGCAGACTGGGGCTCCCAGCACCACTACCACAGCGGGTCACAGAGCATCCTGCCTGCGCTGAGGGTGGGATGGGGAGTGCCAGTCAGCAAACCACTGCTCATGGTATGGGTTTGGGTCTCTCGTGGGTACGTCCCAGACTGCAGAAACTCCCCTGGAAGATCAGCTGTGAACATTTTGCTTACCCTGAGAGCAACTGGGGATCTTCGGTCACCCAGAGGCATAAGCAGCAGGGTTAAAGGAGGAGAGCCCAGCTGGGAAGACAGGGTTGGGGAAGTGACCGTAGTAGCCCTGAGCATGAACATCTGCCAGCACAAAGACCACTGGGGTCCAGCACAGAGCAGCCTGCATTGTTACTTGATGTGGGTGGTACTGGGAGTGCAACACCAAGTTTCTTGAGTTTCAGTGGGAGAGGACTGGCACTGTGTTTTGCTCTTCCCATCTTCTTAGCACCTGCTGACTGCTTGAAGTAACTTGGGGCATAGGGTTAGGGAGGATCCAAAAGTCCTGGCAGTCGGGAAATGTGGATTGTGTACACAGTCTAAGTGTTGGTAAGATAACAAGTCAAAGCACCTCCAGCGTCTGGACAAAATATATGTTCCCCTGAAAATGAATTAGGGCAAATCATCCAGAGCAAGATCTTGAAGTCCTTCCTCTACATTTCCATAGCTGTTCTTGAGATTTAAAAGTGGTTAGTTTTCATCTGGAGCTTTGCTGATATTATTGGTAAAGAAAATAAATAGTGGGACAGGGCCCACTATTTAATTTGACTCAGAGACAGGTACTCACCCATTAACGCACAGTCTAAGCAATAGCCCACTGATTCAGGGAGGGCTTTTGCTCACTCAAGGCATGCATTTCAGGTCAGATGATTTATGGCCATGTGAAATCAACTGCTACGGAAAGAGTTAATAGCAAGAGATGTGGAGGGGGAGGGCTTGGGGAAAGTCACAGTATCAGGTTTTCCTCTAAGGGGCTCTCAAATGATTCTCAGCCCTGCCAGGAGTCAAACATCTCCCCAGCGAAGCTGAGGATGTCTGTCTTTTTGACTCAGCTGCCAGAGTCATGTTGCAGAATTTGATCCTTCTGCCTGTGTCCCTTCTCCCCTCTTCTGACCAGCCCCTGCCCGCTGCTCTTCTGAAGCTTGAAAGATTTCAAGACCATGAAAGTGCAAGTGATCTCATCTGGCCCCGTGGGCAGTGCAGCAGGTTCTGTCTTCACGTATGATACAGTTTCAGCCTTCATGCTGTCCTCTGCTGTAATGCTAGATGGGCTGAACAGATGGGGGAGTGCTGTGGCAGGGCTCAGGCCTGACAGCTGCTTTGCAATTATAAATCTAGAATGCGATTTGAGTGGTCTAAGATACTTAGTGCTGGGGCCTTAGTGCCGGAACGCGGATCAAGTAGGTCAGGCTCCGCACTGAGGGAGAGCACAGGGAGTAGCTGTGGTGTGACAGGCAGCCCGGGTCCTTCCTTAGTAGGTTTATGTTTTGACGTCATTTTGATCGCTGAGATTTTAACTCCCCTGTTTCTGGATGTGAATTTCTGTGCTTTATTACTAGGTTTAATGTAGTATAATGACCAAAGGCTTGTGGGAAGGGACTGTGAATTTCTTACTGGTTTTACAGCTTTTAGCAACTGGTCTCTGTTGGGAGTGTAGGAGGGTCTGCCCTTGTGGCCTCTCTCTGAGGAAAGGGAGCACTTATACCCTGGTTTCTTATGTGGAAAATAGTTAGTGGAGATTAATGAGCTTGTCTGGAGTTTGTCCGAACTTTGGATTCACTGGAAATTCACATGGACTTCAGCCAAACATCCCCGTTACACAGCATCCTTGTCCTCCCTGTAAACACCTGGTTTAGACTGACTATAATTCATCAGAACCTGATCTTTCATTACAGGGAACTCCTTTCTGAAGAGTCTAAATGGCATGTCTGGATGTCATCCAAGTTAGCTCTACCTATGTTAAACCACAGAGAGGAGTTGGCCTGTCAGGGCTCAGATAGCTAAGGGATACTGGAGGTTCTCCAATGCATGGCGCAGGTGTGAGGCATGGCCAGGCTGCAGGTGGGAGCCCTTTCCCACTGGGACAGGGCACAATGTGTTTTGATTATAGAGGAAAGAACAACTGAGTTCTCAACCCCCCTCAAAAACTGCAGAACAGGGAGATCACCAAGTCTATCAAGTGAAAGCCATGCTAGAGAACAGAATAGCCAAACACTTTTTTTCTGCTTTCCTGCAGCAGCTGAGATAATTTACAGCCACTCCCTTTCTATGGCTCTTCAATTTTGCTATAACCATGTAAATAGGACCTGGTTTGTCTGTGGATGTTTTTGCTTTGTCAATCTGTCTCGTTAATCAGGGATTTGGATGTCACAATGTGCTTTTGACTTTTACAGGTAAAGTTCACATATTCAGACCCAACTGTATCTGTATTTAGCTGATGTGGAGTTTTCAGCTTCCATCCTTTTGAGCTCAGAGTATTAGTAGGACTGCTCTCTGCCCCTGGAAACAGAGTTACATGGTGTGAAAAATGGCAGTGAGTGGTGCCTGAAAAATAAAAAGCAAAAAAATTGGTAAAGTCACTGGTCTAAGGCCTTTTCAAGGTGGGATCATAGCTCTGTCTCCTGCTATTTTCTGACTGCACAAAGATCTGTTTATAGCTTTGGCCCAATGGCACGGTATGGCTGCACTGTTTTCCACCTTCCAGAGGCAGCCACTGGAGATGGAAGCCCAGTAAGGAACTGTGATGTAGGCTTGTGCTCAGAGATGCCTAGGAGGCCAAAATTATAAGACACTGTGGTTTGGATGTTACCTGGTCAGTCACTGCCTCGTGCTATGATGTACTTTTATTTCCCAAAAGTGCTGATAAAAGAGATCCAAAGGACTTTCATTGCTGTTCTTGGATACAGGGGACTTGTGCTGCTCCAGGGCCACTGCCTGTAGCACACCCCAGGGCTAGGTCTGTGAAAACTGGTGTGTGGAGCAGGAGGTCATTCTGTCAACTTTTATGACTGTCAGCCTTCCAAGATCTCTGAGAGAATGGACATATTTGGATCATCTGGAAGTGGAAATACTCATGCTTTGATGTTTCCTTCAGACCTAGAAATAATCCCATTTTTACTGGAGCAGTGATTTACAAAGTGTGGTTCCAACTTTCCTACAACTGCCTAAATTGCTGAACTTTTAACAAAAAAGCAGAAACCTTAAATTCTGAGACTTTTTGTCTTTACTTACAAACATTCTTCCTCTTCAAATTAGGGTAATCACGTAGAGCAGCTAGATTTCCTGAGTCAGTGGACAGTGTCCATTCTCTGAGTAGAATTTTTCAAGGGGATTGTGTGGGATACTAACGTGGCCTAACTTAAGGGGAGAAGTTGGCTCATTGCCCTTATCCTACATGAATGCATATTGCTGTCTTACAGTAATGGCATCTCTAGTATTACTGACCTCAAGTATTTCAATATTTTGTGTTGGGCCTCCACAAATGTAATAAATATAAAAAAATAGCATAAAAATACCTAATAAATTTTTTTAAAGAGCACAGTTTGTTATTAGCCTTACAACTACTCAATTTTAAGTTGATTTTTCAAGCTTTTTTCCCAATCTTGTGAACTGGAAAATTGCTTTAAAAAAAAATAAAAGCAAGAAAATTGAGATTCCTATATTCCCAAGAACTGGAAATGCTGGCAAAACAGAAATGTTATTTCAGTATTATTTGTGGTCATGTTTTTCTTGGTAGCAGTTCCAGCAGCAGGTGTGGAAAGTGCTCACCTTGGACCCCCAGCCTGAATCTCATGTTCACATGTAGGAGGGGATTTTTTTACAAGCTTGAACCTCAGGTCAGGCAGATGATAAAAGGATGGTACGAATCCAAATTTGAGCATGTGATGAGATACTGAATCAGAGCATTGACCTCTTATTTTGAGGTGGGCAAAATGTTTTGCAAGAAATATGGAGGCTTTTGAAACATGCATGCAAAACTTGTCCTGGCTGACCGTGTGTGACCCAGATCCAGCCTTGGGACATTAGCAGGGTCACCCTGTTATTAGGCCACAGTGTTTGGTCTCATCAGTTCTGCTTTTTGAAGTCAGTGTCCGCTGCATCTTCGACACGCACAAGCTTCAGTCTTGCAGTGTTCCCCAGGAACAATGGCTGTGGTCCCTCAAATTGAGTGCTGAGTCGTACGCTGCTGTCCAGAGTCACTCCTGGGACCTCAGACTAGGAGAACAGTTTTTGCAGTGTGATTGGAAAGATCTGTGGGATTTTTTGCCATAAGGAACAGCAGATGGTGCCAAACCTTGCTGCTCATATTCTTCCCATCTCTTGCTTCGATGTTCAGGAGTCTCCGCTCAAAACATCTGCATCAGTTTTGTCACGGTGATAACAACACCTTCTTTGAATACTGAATCACCCCTTGGGTGGTCAGTAACAATCTAATCTGCACAGCCAACAGCTTGGGAACTTTGAATATTAATTGATGAAGTTAAATACCTGTGGATTAAAGTGTTTGAGGTACAGCAAGATTAACAGTATATCCCTTGCCAGTGTGAAAGACTGAGCTTTATAGGAAGATATTTCCAGTATCTGTGTGAACTGTTTGAAACCATAGCTGCTTACTCAGCCTTGGACACAGGATGGTTTGCTTTCCAGTATCATAGGAGAAGTTCATCTCAAATTATACTTCGTGCGTTAGCACAATTGCAGAATGACCTGCGTCCAAGCCTTCAAATGCCCCTTCGCTGTAGTACGCCAGACTCCTCCCCAGCACCAGCCTCCATCTCTGAGGGACACAGACTGTGCCAGCCCAGTTTTTGCTCTCTGGCCTAGAGAGAGCGGTTCCTGCAAGGAAACAAGGAATCTATGGGGTGATGGTTACTACTGCTAGAAAGGATCTCTGTTTCACCTCTTACCCCCCACATTTCTTCCATTTCCCTGGTCAGCAGCAGTTTGGGTCCGCATGGTGCTGTAACAGACACTGAGGAAATTGTTCATCCATTCAGGTTTCTGTTCCATTAGGCATTCCCTTCTCCCTGGGAGGAATTCACAGGATACAATGTGGGGACTTGCTACATGGTCCTGGAACCCAGGTGAGACCTGTATCTTGTGAGATCCATCCTGCAAACAGCAGCACTGACTGGCCTTTTCTGTTTTCTATCTGTAGACTCTGACTCCATCCTTCACCACTCTTTACAGGAGTAAAAGCATGAGTCTGGTCTTTGCTCAGTGCAGGGAGGAAGCAGTACTTTTGTTTGGGACCTCCAAGAGCTTCTACTTGCAGTGGTTGGAAGTAGGTCTGAGAATGTCATGTCTCCCTTGGTTAATTCAAGTTCCCAGATTTACTTTCTATACCGTTGTTGTAAAGTATCCTTCATCCTTCCCCCCCCCTAATGTTCAAGTAATTTTTTTCCCACTCTCAAGAGACTATGCCACCTTCTGAAATCCAGAGAGACTGATTCTTCTCTGCATCTTCCCTTCCCTCTGGAAATCTGGAGTAGCTCCATTAATTTAAATGAATTTGTTCATGATTTGCATTGATGTAACTGAAGCAAATCTGGTCCAGTGATCTGAACTGCAGTTCCCATGGCAACAGGCAGCCTTTTCGGAAGCATAAACCACCAGGCAGAAGGCAGGTTTAATGCTGAAAGCCAGGGACTCCTGCATTTAATTTTCAGCCATGGGATGAGAATGCAGGCTATATCTGGAGCACGAGTCCAGGGCTCTATTTCTACCTCTACCAATGAACCCTTGGGAAAATTACCTCCCACTGCCTCGGTTTTCCTTCCAGTAAAATGGGGATAGTATTACACAGGAGTGTTTTGAAAATTGATTCAGCCTCCTAAAACGCTTTGAGAGAGATCCTCAGATGAAAGGCGCAGTAGATCACAAACTATTAATAACACTGCTTTATGCCAGCATCAAATAAAAGAGGCTGGTCAGTGAGTAAGTTCTTACACAAATGCAGGCATGGGACCACAGGGAATGTGGAGTGCTAAACAGAAGCAGAGCAGGGCTCCTGTTCAGGTGTGCTGACGTACCCTTGGTTATTTCAGTCTGACCCAATGGAAGGTTCTGACACAGTTTAGTCCCAGCTCAGGTTCAGAAGCAGCAAATAAGTGACCTAATTGAGCTCCAAATCCTCTTCTCAAATTGGATAGAGCTGTGAGTATTAACTGGGTCCTCTGAATCCTTGTCTAACACCAGGAAGGAAGCAGTAGGTTTGCAGAAGTATTAGCAGCTGATGACTTAAATTCATTATGAGAACAGTATAAAAAGCAGTTCACTGGTGAGGGAGGCTGGTCAAGTTCAGGTCATGCCCAAGTGTGACCTTCAGTCTTAGTTGAAACAAAATTATCTCAGACCAGGATCATGATTTGTCTATTCCTGAGAAGCATACAGACTCTGTGACCAATTGCAACAGAAGAAAAACACCCCAAAAAATCCACTTTGCCTTGCCCTGGGCGTGCAGGACTCTGTTTCCATGGCTATAGGAAAGCACAGCTGAAGGATTTTGGGGCACGTGTGTTTGCAGTGTTTTAGTTACAGCAAAGATTTGTGTTAACAAAGGAGATCTAAGTATTGCAAAAGGGAAAAAAGTAGCAGTAGTTTCCAATGAATGGAAGCAGCTTTTGGAGATTACTGAGTTTTAATATCGGAGGAGACCATTCTGACTTCCCGCAGAGCTTTCAGCAGAGAGCTCTGCTGCTGCGCTGCTTCTGCCAGCATAGAAACAAACATTTAATGGTTTCCCACCACTAATGAATCTGGCTGAGGTCTCTTTACCTGTGGTGGTGAAAGCTTCATGGAAACTTGAAAACTCACTTGCACCCTCTTGACATGATGGGATATATTATGCTGACGCTGATCAGAGCTGCAAAGAGAAGAAACATACACCAGGATAATTTTTTAGACAGCAGATGGTTTAGGATCTTCCCTCCCATTTTTTAGAAATTCTGAATTTAAAAAGAATGGATAAAATTCATTCTGATGAAGAAAATCATAACCTTCTAGCTGTCTTCTGGTAACCTCCTCCTCCCAAGTCCAGAGAAATGCAGGAGACTAGAGAACTTTATTTTACTCACAACCGTAAGTTTTCCCCCAACAAGCAAAACCCCTGTTATCTTCCTAATTAAAACATAACTAAAAATGGGATTTTTTTTATTTTAAAAATTCATTTGGAAGTGCTCACTCAAAACAAGCATATTTAAAAAACACAGAGCCACTTTTCAAACAGATTTTTGACCAGCCGTAGTTAGATGACAAGTGCTGGTGCCAGACCATTTGCTCTAGGGTTCCCATTGTTAACACTGCTGGAACTGTACTGGTAACAATGGAGGAAAATATGTAGTAAATTTTGCTAATGAGAAGGCGACATTCTCACACAGTCATTTTTTAACATTTAAAAGAACATTCAAAAGCACAATATATAAAGCAAATTCCAAAAAGATTTATCCTGGGAGAGAAGGCTCAAGTGGAGAAGAAAGCCTTTTCATTCCACCAATATTAATTCAGAGAAATGCATTTGGCACCAGCATTAAAAAGTTCTGAATGCTGAAGGAGTGCAACTTTTTTTTCCCAAGAGAAAATACTGTCAGAGCAGCCAGGCCAATTAGCCTTCCTGATTTAGAGGATGAATATAGTGTTCTTAAAAAAAATAATAATCCCTATTCTTTTGGATGTCTCCCTACATTTCCAAGCTGTAAAGTGGGGTGAAATGCCCTCTTTCCTCACCCTGGCATCTGCACTGTGGAACACCCCAGGCTGCAGAAGTGACCAGTCCCTTGGACTGAGGGCAGCTGATGTTCAGACCAAGCAGGGAAGGTGAAGGGTCATTCGATGGCAGCATCTTGCCCTTTGGTATGGCAGCTAAATACAGTGAGGTGAATGGAGCTAAGTGTACGTGTCCCAGCTCTGCAAGGTGACTTCAAAACAGTCTACAAATGTTTGAAAGGACTCCTCACCAGGAAGGGAAAGAACTGTTGATAAAAATGAAAATAAAACTCAGGGTTTGATGCTGAGCAATGGAAGACATAAACTGGGCACTAATACCATGTTTTCTGGACATAAAACCAGTGTAACTAAGGAAAAGCATAAATAGTTATTATGGAAACTGGAATGCAAGATTCAGGTCAGTCACTATTTCCTCTGACACCTAGAGAGACGGTGTAAAGTACAGCCTGCAGCTGACAGAAGCAATGCCATGGATGATCTTGAAGGCTTTTCTGCTCTGAAGCTCCAATTCATTCAGACACAAATGAAAAGGAAAGCATCAGCCCTGAGGATAAACCTCTGTGAATACAGTGAAGTTTGGAGGGTCAGAGGGACCATAAGTCTTTAGGTTTCAGCTGCAGGGCCTATTGCACAGCACAGGAGGCATCCTGGGAATGGCTCGGATGCAGAATCTGGAGTCTCCTGGGTTTGTATCAGGTGGATGAAGTGCACACTGTGGTACCTGAGCATCGATCAAACCTCATCAGGCAGAGTAGTGCCCCGGGCTCTGTGACCAAGGCTTCTGGGAGCATTCAGGCATTTGTACAGAACCATTTCCATTTTCTTTTTCCTATTTGCTTAATGCCAGCAATGCCATCAGTAGCATACAATTAACAAAAGAATAAAGTCCTCAGGTGTGACAGGCTCTTCTCTTGCCTCAGTTGTGTTTTCCCTCAAGGAAGATTAAACAGACAGCATAGTTCTCCCTAGGTGTCAGGTCCAGTTATTTAATTCCACTTTTCTTAGGATTTGTAGGTGAGGAACTGCTCCTGTAAATCCTCTAGTGCTTTCAGCTGGAATCTTTCTGCACATCAGCCTTGCCCACAAATCTCAGGGTCCTGCTTTTCCTGGGCACACCTCCTTGCAGTTTGTTTGGGAAGGTCCCCATTGTGGCACTTGTGAAATGCAGGACAAGGGTACCACAGGCAACAAGAAGGAAAAGCCCTTTCAGCATCAGGCGCTCCGATGAGGCACGGATGTTCAAGCGTGGCTGCTTCACCAAGTCATTTTATAATGACAGGTGTTACTTATTTTTAGAGTCTGAAAATGTTCCAGCACATTTGCTTTCAAGTCCTCCCTCAGAATCCAGAGGTGTGAAAAAGCCTACAGACGTGAGGGCACCAGCATGTGGGGGCAGGCAGCAAGGGCAAGGCAGGAGCACCTGAGGAGAGACCGCTAGCACCCCCTGAAGTGGCGGCTGGAGGGGTGCACACTGCGATTGTCCTCGGAAAATCAGTCACAGCATCTTACCAGCACCGTCACTGCTGTGGACTCTGACGATAGCAGAGAACGGTACCCACCATCTGACAGCAGGAGGAGGCGCTCCTGGGACTGGAATTACTTCCCCATTGCCTGTGGAGTTCCCTTGTTCCCAGAATAATTAGTGGGGCCGGTAGCATTTAAAAGCAAGCACACATGACCATGGCTCTGATAATGACACTGGAAAAATAAGAGAATCTAATTATAATTAGAAAACAGCCCCAGCAACCTCCCAGCATCACAACCACCATCCTGACTTTGCCACAACAAATGTAAAAATACATCAGCATATTTATAGCTTGGCATCTCTGTTTGCACGTGGCGATGGGCCCCCTCTTGCCCTGTTCTGTGTACCCTGCTCTGCTTCACAAGTAGCAAGTAAGAGTGACTGATGTGACTGATGTTTATATGGCACCTACCTCCAAATTACTTAATCTACCTGTTAGTCTAATCTCCCTGATCTGAGAGGTCTGTAAATTGATGCATACTAATAACAGTTGAAAAGTCTTATAGGACATGGCAGCAAGCCAGTCCAAGTGACAGCAGAAGCTTCAAAGGGGCTTTGGGCTGACATGTCAAGCTTTTTAAGACTCCCTTGTTGCTGCTCACATTTTTTAGCCGAGAAATTAATTCTCCTTTCTTCATTCTGGGGCCCCCAATACAAGAAAGATGTGGAACTGTTGGAGAGGGTTCAGAGGAGGGCCACAAGGATGATCAGAGGGCTGGAGCACCTGCCCTACAAGGAGAGGCGGAGGGAGCTGGGCTGGTTCAGCCTGGAGAAGAGAAGGCTGCAGGGGGACCTCATTGCAGCCTGCCAGTCCCTGAAGGGAGCAGAGAAACAGGAGGGGAATCAGCTTTTTAAAAGGGCAGATAGTGGCAGGACAAGGGGGAATGGATTAAAACTAAAGGAGGGAAGGGTTAGATTGGATATTAGGGGGAAGTTTTTACAGAAAGAGTGGTGAGGTCCTGGAACAGGCTGCCCAGAGAGGTGGTGGATGCCCCATCCCTGGGGGTGTTCAAGGCCAGATTGGATGGGGCCCTGGGCAACCTTGTGTAGATCCAGGGCTGAGGTTGGTGGCCCTGCCTGTGGCAGGGGGGTTGGAGCTCTGTGACCCTTGGGGTCCCTTCCAACCCATGCCATTCTATGATTCACTATACAGAGATTCCTTAAGGTAGTTTTTAGGGTTAACTTCTCTGAGCTCATTGTGCACAAAGCCTAGTTTTAGCCTGGTGATGGACAGTTCATGGTGAGGGGCATGTGTGAATTTGGAAGGAGAAAGTTCTGCCTGTGGGGCAGGAGGAGGGACATGTTTACTGGAGTTCTTCTGAATGAGTTGCTACAGGACTAGATCTTCCATCCTAGATAATTCTCCTTTACTTTTTGCCTTAGCCTGTCCTGGCGTGTTGTCATTAAGAGTTGCCATGCTCCCCTTTGGAGGTGGCTGCAGGTCGCCCATTTACAGCTGAGCAGAAGACAGGTACAGCAGCAATGCTTTCTCTGGTTGCTCTGCAGCCCAGTGAGTAGTTGCTAGATATTTCCACATTTTGCCCCCCAGAGCACCCCTTGATCTTACAGGTTGTTTACTGGTATTTTCCCTCCAGTTTTGGCTGCCCTTGGCTATGCTCTACCACTCCCTTCAGCTGTCTCCTCCAATTCAAGGTATCTCTAACTGGTAAATTGTTTGGATTTCTCACTGTTAGCATCAGAAAAAGTTCATAAACTATTTAATTGCTCATAATAGACATTAAACACAAATTCTAGCTCAAATAATAAATTACAAGCAACTCAAGGCCTTCAGTGCTTTCCCTTTCTTTCCAGATCAGAAATTATTGAACTACATGGAATTAAAGGGTCAGTTCTGTCACCTTTTCCTTTGCAAATGACTCCCCTTGAATCATTGTTGAAGGTCAGCTGACACTTTTTTCCCCTCCAGTTCTTGGAAAAACTTCCTCTAAAGTCAGTGGTCAGATTCTTATCGAGGTTAAACTGGGTTAGATCAGAAGATGGCTCACAGAAGAAACAAAATTACCCTGAACTTGTTAAAGATATAATTGATATCTGAGTCTGATCTAGTAAACACACCACATTTCAGGTGTTGTCTGTGACCTAGTAAAGGTTTTACTGCCTATGAGGCAATTCCTGACTTTCCACCCAATTGTCTCTGTGATCCATGTTAGCTGGAAATGATTGACTGGCTCTTAATAAACTTAAACCAGGTTGGGGATGAGCTGCATGGGATCAGTTAGACATTTTTCTTCCAAAATAGGAGTGACCACAGAAGGAATTATTCAGGAATGACTGTCTGCTTTTAATCCATACTTCTTGAAACCAAATTAACCTCTCTGTGTGCACAAGCCTGAAGGACTTAGCTGAAATTGCTGAAAAGCCTCCAGATTTGCATGATAATTTCAAAGGGACTATACCTCTGAGTGAATGCCCTGTAGAACCGAGCCGCAATTCTTCCTCCACCTCCAAATATCAGTTTCCCCTCTTGCACTTAATAGCTTTATAGGCTGCTTTGATGTTAAAGGCCATTGCAGATCAAGTGTATCCCTAAAATTTCTCTTCTGCCCATACAGCCTATGGGATGAGCTAGCAGAGTCAGCATTCGTATGTGATGAAATGATACTAATGCAGTTACAGCATGGCACTGGACACAGCTCTGGCAGATGGGGACGGGGGCAGCTTCCCCCATCCTTCCTGCCTCAGGACCAGCTGCTGTGATGTTGCTCCTATGTCATCTGATGAGGTCCCAGCTGTGCTCCCTGTCCCCATGCCCCAGCCTGAACAGGGTAGGATTCATTTCTGCCTGGTTCTCAGTTTAGTTTCATTTCCCTGTTGCTTAAAGATTCAGGGAAAACAAAGGTGTAAAGTGACTGCTGTGTTTGTGTTCATGATGTATTTCGGCAGCAAGACGACATTCTCCTCTGCCTCCTCCTACCTCCTGTGATAGCTGCCGCTGGAGCCTGGTTTGTGAGTGGTCATCTGTCTGTTCAGGTTTAGGCTGTCGTTTCCAAGTCATTTTGTGGAGCTGGCTCCAGACAATAAGCCCTGAGCTCTCATTTCCTATCTCTTCATGCAGCAGAGCGGAGCCATGGTTTTGTGTTGTAGAACAATCTAGAGAGCAACACGTAACCAGTATTGGCAGCAAACAGCTTTGGAGCGCTGTGAACTAGGGGAACTGAAGCATCAATCAATATGGGAAAAGCCTGAAACCCTGCAGCACACGATTTACCCTTTCATGCAAGTAGAGGCAGATATGGGTAGGTTTATATAGCGATTTAATCTGCTTGGTTCAACCTCATCCAACTTTCAAGATCTTTCCTACTAGCCAAAAGTCAGCTTGGAAGCAGCCTACAGACAGTGCTGTCTGCAGGGCCCTGGGGTGAGCTGCTGAGGAGGAGAGAGGAATAATGGTGTGAGGGAATGCAAAAGCCAGGAATGCTCGCAATTTTAGTGTTCTGTATTTTCCATGTAAGACATTCCACAGATTTTGAGGGTAGAGGTTATGAAAAACTCAATAATAAAAGTTCTTCATCTAAGCAATCAGGAGTTGTGCCAAACAGGAACAATTCTGGGAAATAACCATTTTATCTTTGGTACCTAACTGTATTTAAAAAAATTTAAAAGCCTTTTATTATGATTAATTTCTTGTGCTCAGGAAGTTTATGCAGCTGTCCTTGATGTGGGGTGCTTGTCCCTTGGTTTTTCAGGTCCTGTGAAGTCCAGCAGTCAAAGAAAAATGTTTTTCAAGCACAGCTTTTTTTATTTCTCCTCTGGGTACCTTAACTCAGTGGCAGAATTAACTGAAAGAACTTACTGTGAGAAATACAGAATCCCATAAAGGGATTTAGAGGGATTTGGGAGATTTAAAGATTTTTCATCATCATGATTTGGAATGATCAATTTACTTTTTTGTACATATTTTCCCATGTTAAGCTCATGAGGAATATGAAAATCCTATTAGGAGCATGAAGCAGATATTTCTGTTCTTAGAGGATGCAACAACCCACTTCGTGTAAGAGGTGGTCTGTGAAGGCCAGTTCATTTCTTTTGTTTCAGCCCTTCCACTGGAGCTACTTGGCTCTGACTACACCAACTATCACATCCATACCCGTGTCCCACTAAGTGAACAGCGCCCTGCTTAATCCAGCTTTGAAACCTGTGATGAAGCTGTTGTAGCAGGGGAAGAAGGTGGTATGGACTGAAAGTGTTTGCCTCTAGACAGACCTCCTGTTTGTCCTCAAGCCATTCTTCTGTGCCCACATTTGCAAAAAGCATTCCTGCTTTGGTTTAATTCCTTTTTGTTTGTGTGAAACAATCCAAGTTATTGTCCTCTATTTATTATTTAGTATCTCCTATTATTTTAGTACATCTACTATTTATTATTTTCCCCTCTGTTTTATTCATCTAAATGCCATTTGACTGGACGGCATAAGAAATCCTTCAGGTTGCCCACACAGTGCAGCTCAGTGCATTTCCAAGCAATCTTGAGTTGAAGTGGAAATTGCTGGCACTGATGGCTCTCCCAGGGTGGAAGGTTAGAGCTATAAGCTGAGTCTGCCTTGGGTTTGTTTCCTCATATGTGCAGGGTCCGGAAGAAACAGTCTTAAATCCCCAATGTAGATTTTGGAATTGTCTCCCCCCATGTCCTGATGTTCTCCAGAGACAACCTCTGTTCTTTTTCACAGAAGAGAATACAGAAAACATATAATGAAACAAAAATTTGAAATAATAAAATCCTCCCAGACTTGGCATTGGTTTTCCTCATCAAGAGACCAGTGGAGAAATGTGGAGCTATAGAGAGTTCGTGAGTGGGGCCACAGCAGAGTCCAAGAATTATTCAGAGAAGTCAAAGCCGGAGTCAAAAGTCGGTGGCAAAGTAAACGTGAAACTTAGAGGCTACAAGGAAGGAATGAATGACTTTGGTCAAGGCAGATGTCAGACTGAGGGACACGGGGAAAAATGACAGAGATGAGATTCAGGTAACAAGTGAATGGAGTAATACTTTACAGACTGCACTCCTGTCCCCATAGCCCTGTGTTTGAGCCACTGTAGGGCAAAATAAGGTTTACCTGTTCTTAAAACGCATGGTGGTGATGAGCAGAATCAGAGGATCAGTCCCCAGCAATCAGTCCCCTTCACATTCTAGCCACACTCCTCTTCTAACAGTGAAAGGCTCCACAGGATTTCTAGTTTTAGCATCCACAAATGCCACAGATTGTAACTTCAAGTCATGAAGATACTATGTTGGGATATGGAGGTGAAAGCACATCCCTGCGAGAGGCTCCTGGGGCTGAATGAGGTGCTCTGAATTCCTTAAACAAAAGGTGTGACACAAATTCTCATTTTGATCATCCCAAAAGACCCATTAACAGAGGAATGCATGCATTGGGGTGACACAAAGGCAAAAATTGTTTGAGGGAACCTGTTTATTTGAAAAACGTGCCTTGCTGCTCCAGTCTGAATTGTTTGTCTTCCTTGGAATGAAAGAATGTAGGACATGGAGGGGAGGCTTGCCAGAAAAGCCTCTTGGAATTGCAATGAAATGGCCATGTTTGTGCTTAGAAGGGTCTCAGGCTTGTTGTGTTCACATCTGCTTTAAGTTATCCTGGTGTTGTTTTTTTTTTAATTTTTTTTTTAATTGAGTTTAACATACTGAGAAATGCACAAAGCTCTCCAGCCCCCAGGCACAGGAGGAAAAACCTCAACAACATCCACTGACCCTGCCACCATGTGCTTCAAACATTCCCAAACAAATGCTGGCGATGACAAATCGGCCTAGAAGCAACTTGATGGTGGGTGCTTAATTGTGCACTGCAGTGCTCGGCGCCTTGGAAAGGCGAGGGTGGAGAGCAGATAATGAGGGTTGGGTTTGCTAACAGTGGGCATCGGCCACAGTTGGCAGGTTTGGGGAGCACAGATCAAGACAATTATCGCATTTTGCTGCTTGATGGATGTTCGGCCGAGTCAGCCAGCTGCTAACCAGGACCAGAGGGAAGCTGCTCTCAGGTCTTCCGTCCCACTTCTTAGCAAAGGAGACTCTGAGCAACCTTTGAACTCCTCCTATATGTAGACTTTCTTCAAGCCTATATTATATCTGGGATAAACTGCCCGCAGGTAAACAAGCAGCTGAGGACAGATGCAAAACAGCGTGCTGTGACCGTGTCTTTTCCTCCCTGTCTTCTGCATGCCCTGTTCCCAAGGGGCAAGCAGGGAATCAGCCAGCTCTTCTCTAGCCTAAAAATACCAGAGGTTTTCACTGAGATGATTTCTACCCAGTTCAAAGAGGGAGAGCACAAAAGGGATTGGGCCCTGTGGGTGTTGGTTGGCCTATACAACAATTCAGCTGGCATGAGCCTGGTCTGCAGACAGCAGCTTCATCATGTGAGCCTAAAAGATGACAAGAGCAATCATAGTGCCTGACTGTCCTGGGGGAACCTCAAGATCTCCACCCTTTCCTTTTGCACACGAATGCCAGTGAATAGAGACCTTTCATGCTGGGCTGATGGACCAAGCACTGATGCTGGTTGCTGTGCTTACCCTGGAAGAGGGCAGTGCAAGGGACACGGGTCTGTTTTCATGTGCAAATATGTGATTGCTTGCATGCAAGCATGTACAGTGAGTGTGTATTGCAGACCCCAGGGATCCACTGTAAAAGGGACTGCAGTCTTCATTGGAGGGCAGATATGGCGCCTCCCCTTTCTAGCTCTGGGAAACTAATCCAAAGGTGCTGTGCTTTAAGAAAAACTGATTCCAAGTTTGTTGTCTTCAAAGCATCAGGTTGTAAACTGCAGAAGGATTTCCCTAGTAGTTCAACAGCCGCATGGCAGTGAGCTGGTGACGTGTGGAGTCACTGCACAGCTGCACTAGCATGGTGTAAGTCACCAAGTTACCGCCTTGTGGGTGCAGGGCGATGTTGGGGGTAGCAGCCCCGCTGGCACTGTGGCTGTGTGTATGCGTCAGGGGAGCCTTTGTTGCTGCAAGCATGGATGTGCTTGTGTGTCTGCTGGCAGGAAACATCGATAGTGCTTTAATTATGTCAAACTGTGCATGGCTGGGTACCAGGACAGCAGTGGTACGCACGCATGTGAGCATCTCTGCACAGTGCACCACATGCCCCTAAAAGTTCCTCCTCCCTGTTTTGCACATTGTTGGACTCGCTGGTCTGTTCTCAGGTGCGTTGAGTGTTTGCCAGCGAAAGAGACTGTCTAGACATGATGTCAAGCTGACCAGCTTCAAATCTCACTTAGCTCTGGGGGGGTAATCACAAGCCTCAGAGAGGCCTTATCAATAAAACATTTTCCCCGCAGGAGGGTAAGGAAAACATGTAGCAGGTGATTCAGGTTTGTGGGAGAGAGGGGGAGCTCTATCTTTCTGTCCTGCCAGGCTAGCCCTCATTTTCTGTGTCAGCAAGGTACCCACTCCTTGCTGTTGCTTTTCTGGACTATTTGTCGTTAATGATTGCTTATTTTTAGATAGAAAAATCTCTATCTGTGGTGGTGCTTTGGCTTTGCTTGTGAGTGAGGTTTGCTTTTCTTATGGGGGGAGTTGCAATGTACCACTGATGTATCACTGAGCTCTTTTGGCATCTGAGGGACAAGTTCAGTTTAAAATAAAAAAAGAAAAAAAGAAAAAAAAAGCCTATTCAATCAGCAAATAAAGCAGGATGTTATGTAAGAGGAATAATATTGACACGGGGCTCCCAGCCTGTGTGCATCTCCCCCTCCTTAGGTGATTAAAGGTTTCAGCACTCCCAGGGAGGGGGCTGGCATTGCATAAGAGCCTCTTTGCTTCGAAGCATTTTCCCCTCTTTTAAATCTAAGGGACCCAGTGGATTTATGACCAGCCTAGGCTTTTTAAGCAGATGGCTGGGTTTGTTATCATTTTATTTGAATGATAATGATAACTCTGCAGGCTGAGAGGATTAGTGCAAGAAATGGAAAGCACTAGCCCTTTTTTTTTTCCCTTGTGGTGTTTTCCCACACTCAAAGGGCAAAACACACAGCACCAAATCTTTGCCAAGCATAAAGCAAGGGCTCTGCACCGACAAGTGCAGTATGGTGTGTATTTCCATAGGATGATGTTAAAGGAAAAAACAGGCTCCAGATTCCTGTTCTTCTTCATGGAGTGATAAGAAGCCAAAAGTATATTGGGATATGATTTTTTTTAAAGTGTTTAAGTATATACCAACAGCTCATGCCTTATAGCTCATGAAAGACTGAGGACAGTGAGAGAATCTATAGGTAGAGAAAACCACAAGCCCTGCGAGAGGAAGTGAATTACATTTAGGTTATATTTTCTGTTTGTATTAACATCTCCCTTTGTTAAGCACCTTATAAATAGCTGAGCAAAAATCTTACTAAAGAATTCAGCAGCCTGCCATTGTAAAAAAAGAAAATGACCTCTCACTGTCTCTACTGCTGATTCTGTTTCAAAGATAGAGAATCTGCCTTCCTTAACATGGGAAGACTGAGTTCAAAATAATGAAACAGAAAACAAGTATCTGCAGAAGCACAGGGACAAGAGTCTGGTGGATTTGCACCTGTGGTGAAGTGTCTAATATGGTTTGAACCCTGCCGCAGCTTCCTCTCAGAGATAACTAACAGGGTCTCTATCCCTCACCATCTGCTTATTTGCACAAATTGTGTAAGAAATTCCTGTCTTTGATACCTTTGCAAGCCTTTACTTCTGTAGACAAGCAGGCTGAAGACATGGAGTTCTTTCTGTTTTCTTTTATCTCATTTTTGTCGTTCAATTGTTGCTTTTTATTTTTTCTACTACCATGAGGGGGAAAAAAAAGTAAAAATGTATTTAAAGTGTATTTCTAACATGGATCTTGTTGCTGGGGCTGCATGAAAATCAGTCAGGTTTAGAATCTTGTGACAGAACAATGGCAGCTGCCAACATTTTTGGACTTTTGAGACCTCCAGCCAATTTGCTAGCCCAGAATAGAGTAGACCAGCGATGCCAGTGCACTTGTGGGACTGAAAACCAAGTTGGAGGGGGATGGAAGAGAAAATAGTGGTTAGGGCCTTTGTAATAAATGCTGAAGGAGAAAAAGTGAAGGGGAAGAACTAGGCAAGCTAAAGCCCAAGCAGATTTCAAAGCATGCTGCCTCACAGTGGGTGCTGTGTTCTCCAGTGCCACTGAACTGCAGCAAGGTCAGGGTGCCCCGAGGGGGCCTTCTCCAAGGCAAAGGCTATTAAAGAGCTTTTTGTGCAGAGGTGGGAGAGACCATCTGAGCTGATTTTGAGTTTCATTGCTGAAATCAAGAAAGTGAATCATGGGTAGAGTTTGCTGGGAATTCTCTGACAAAATGTTTTCTTCATTGGATAGCAATGATTAACTGAAAACAAACAAACTCTGTTTCATCTAAAGGAATAAATTCCCCCTGAAATACATGCTAAATTCCCCTGGATCTGTGCCTGGTTGTTAGTATGACTGACAAAAAGGGGGGTAGGCACTGAGGGTCTGCAGCTCCCAAGTAGTTCTGCCACGTTGAACTGGGGCTCTTAGGAAGGGCTTCCATGCTCCTGGCTGCACATCCAGGAGACCAAGCAGAGTTCTGCAGCTCTGAGCATGGGTGAGGGCTCCAAACGTCTTTCTTTCCACAGGAAAGGCAGTTCAGTGATACCAACTGCTGTGACGTTGAGAAAATAACTTGCGGTGTTTCCAAAGTATTGGATCAATGTGAAAAGCTTCTGGTATCACGGGTGTTGGATTGCCCCTTGTTCACACATTGCCCTCCAGCAGAGAGAAGTTGGCTGGTTGATTTGAGCCCTCATGCCTTGCTTGGGAAAAAGCCTTGCCTTCAGTTTCCTTGTACTAGGCACAAGCTCTTTGCAGGACGGTCCTGCAGCACTCCTAGCACATTTTCTTTAGGATAAGGAAAATTTGAAGAAGCCAAGCCTTCACTACTTAAGAATGTTGAGGGCAGCTGAATTCAGAGCCAGATCACTACTGGGGCAGGGCAGCTCTGCTGATAAGATGGTTACCTGGAGAAAAGCCTGGCCATGAGCAAGAGGACTGTTGTGCAGGGTGATTTCCTATTCTTGATCTTCCCTGAAGCCCTTGGACATAACTAAGGACCCAACACCAACTGAATGGTTTCACTGCATGTTAAGTAAAACCTAGCAGGAAAGCAATGAAACTACTCTAGTAGAGTCCAGGGGGATGCTTTCCCTTGTACCGGTGGAGATCACAGAATTGTAGGGGTTGGAAGGGATGTCAAGAGATCATCGGGTCCAACTCCCCTGTGCTGTTCAGTGGTTGCATGGAGCACATCTATACAAACTGCTCACCAGGAGCCATATTGTTGGCTGCAGGGGATCCCAGCAGCATCACCACAAGCTTGAAAAAGGCTACTAAAGATTAGGCTTGTCCTAAGACATTGTGTAGGTTTTCACCCATTGGAAAGGCCAAGTTATCCCATTGTATTTGAAATCTTCCCAGTGTTAATTTTCATCTGCTGTTATGAGGTTAAAACAAAATTTACAAAAATTGTTCTCCATTGCTGTTAAAATGTTCAACATATTTAAAACACTTTGAATTCCCATGCTGAAAGGTATTGTGAAAGCAGTGTTCATATTTATTATTAGAATGAGGTTAACAAGCAATCTTGCCTGTAGAGACATCTGGCAGCAAACCCATCTGAACTGAGCAGAGGCCACTTACTAATAAGGTTTCTAAGTAGGGAAAGGGACAGGGTGTTCTCAAAGATCCCATAGCTGGAATGAAAACATGGAGATTGAGCTTATCTGTATGATTTACATGTCTCACTTCAGGACCCTTCCTGGACATTATTACACATATCATTGAAATCAGATAGTCATCTTACATAGAGTTGGTTTCAACTTATAGAGCTAAAAATGAGCTGCCTATAGAGAGCCCAGAAGTGTTCCAGGAAGGCATTGCCAGCAGCCAGAATTTTTTCCTTTCAGAGTGGATAATCAGTTTCTCCTGCTTGTTCTAGGAGTTATTCTATTCTCTCTTGATATGAGCTGTGTCAGGCAAGCACATATGAGCTAACAGTCAGCAAAGGAAGTTTTTTTGAGACATAAGGAATTTTTTTCTCCCTTTTTATTTTAAAGGCAGAGAGGGAGATAAAAATATGGGGCAGGGTGGGGGCAGGGAAGCTGAGGAGGAAAGGAGAGTCGAGGATTTGCAGACATAGGAACAGTGATTTTATGCCAAAAAGATTATTTTTACAAAGTGGATACCTGACAGAGTCTATGTGTAGATGAGATGTGGTGGGACTCACTAGATGACCAACACATGTAACAGGTACCTGGTAAAGATACTGAATGTGGAAAAAGAACTGCAGGGTAGCCAACAGGAAGGAAAACAGAGCATGTTTAAATAACCAGTACTGGGGGACCAAATAATCTTCAGTCTCACATTTTAAGACACCTTGTGCATGAAACTGCAAGTTTGTTAGCAAATATTTTAATTCATCTAGCAACCTAAAGGCCGTACTATATGATTAAAGAATAGAAAATGTAGTAGCTATTCTTAAGCTGGAGGGAGGAAGACGTGGAATATTATAAATCAGTCAAACTGCAACAGCCTATAGGGTCATCAGAGCAATTTCTGAAGGGAACAATAATTAAAGACAAGGAAATAATGGAAAAAATGGGATAAAATATAAGTGTTTACCAAGGATAAATCAAGGCTGAATAACCTCATGGTTTTCTTTGATAAGATAACTGATCTAGACAAAAGAGATGTGATAGATCACATCTGTCTAGACTTCAGTGAAACAATAAAGGTACAAGGTCATGATGGGGAATTTTTAGCAGAGCTGGAGAAGCTGGGGATTACCACAGGAGTGAAAAAGTGTAAAAGGACCAGGCTAAAGTGGAGGTGACAGAAGGTGATGTTTAAAGGGGATGGAGGGAAGTTATCAGTACAATTCTTTAAAGAAAAGTTTGATGCCTACTTTAGTATTTTAGAATCATAGAATGTGTCAGGTCAATGAATAACATGTTTTAATGTATCCCAGTGAAATCTGGTGATAACACAAAGCTGGGAAAAAATATCAAAGCAGAGGAGAAACAGGAAATCAAATGGGAATGAAGTGGTCTATTAGGCTGATCCCTGCAGAGAAGCTATAATTTAAAATGTTAAAATAACCTTTTCTTATTATACCTAAGAAGATGAGGTCAAGAGGGGAGACAGTTGATCTGGCACAAAAAGCCAGGGTGTTAAAGCCTGTTTAAGTTGAAGATCAACATTGTCAAAGAAGTAGTAGAGCATGAACTGGCCGAGAATATTGTTATATTCCACTGAAAATACATGTTTAGCCTGGGAATTGGAAATGTTTTCAGGCTTTCAGAAGAATGTGGTTCTGCAGGGATTATTCAGTAAGAGTAAATCATAGAATCACAGAATGTGTTAGGTTGGAAGGGACCTGCAAAGGTCATCTAGTCCAATCCCCCTGCAGTAAACAGGGATATCTTTACTAAATCATCTGTTTCTGAGATGGTATTTGATCATTTTATGAAAGGATTTTCTCTGATGCATGGGGCCTGTTCCTGTTCAGTTGTCCATGTTGTCTGTCCTTGCCTCCCCTCCTGGGGAGATTGAAATTTTGAGGAACTTTAGGTCACAGCAGGTCTGGAAACATTCTTCCACTTACTGGGTGTATTGGTTCACTTCTGACATTGTAGATATGAGTCACGTGCAATGTGTCTGTGAGGAATGACAATCTGGCAAATAGAGCCCTGGGACACCGGGAATCTGGGTTTCATTCTCATCCTATTCCAACTTGTCTGCATCCTCTTGGATAACCCACTAAGGATCTAAGCAGCTGGGTAAGAATTTTAGTGAACTGAAGGTTCACTTCTGAACCTGTTGCCCTCAGAGAGTGGCCCCCTAACATAAGGCAGCAGTACATCATCACTTCCTCATTTGATCTGAAAGTACCCGAGATCCCAATGCTCTTTCTAAACATCCTCCCATCAGAACACCTTGGTGCTCATGTCCTATCTCTGCCCAGTCACACATAAAGTATTTGTAACCTTCCTCCACCAAGTCTACCAGGGGAGTTTCAGCTAACATGCTGTTGGGAAAGTTTCTCGTTTGCAGGCTGGAGAGGAGTAGAGAAGAGAAGTGCCCTCAGGATTGGACACCACTCCCTGCTTTGAACCATTGGGACATTTTTCTTGTGAGAAACTGAAAGAATAGTGCTACAGCTGGATTTGGAAAAGCCCCACCACCTTGGGCCTCTGCCCACTCACCTGGGATAGGGTCTCTTCTCAGCAAAGGATAAACTAATTTTCTAGGGAAGATTTACATGTCACAGAATCACAGAGTCATAAGGTTGGAAAAGACCTTTAAGAACATCAAGTTCAACCATTCCTGTCCTGTACTAAACCATATTCCTAAGTACCTCATCTACCCTTTTTTTAAACAAATCCAGGGATGGTGACTCAACCACCTCCCTGGGCAGCCTGTTCCAGGCCTCAACAACTCTTTTGGTAAAAAATATCTCTTCATTCTTGCACAGAACAGAAACAGTTGCTGAAACCTCACTTTTTTGATTGTTTGGATTTTCACCAACTTCACCTGAGGTCCTCCTCCCTACTAAGAATTAATAGCATGTGTGAGGGCTGCCCTCCGAGCCTCTGAGTATAACAGGGGAAGCAACTTGCTTTGGTCTCCAACCAAGGGGTCAGGGAGGCTGAAGGAAGCAGCTGTTCTAGCTTTGGCTTTTCCTTTTGCTCCCCGTGCTGGAAACAGAGAGTCTGTGATTTCCTCCAAGTCCAGCCAAACGCTGGCTTTGAGTGACAAACCCTGTTAGCAAAGAACAGCAAGTCCATGGAATGTTTTTGCAGCTGTCAGCTTTAACCCAGAGCAAATGACAATAAGGCAGCTGCAACCTCTAGGTCCTGGGGCTACCCAAACCCCAGCATCCTTTCCTCTTCCAAAGTGCAAAAGGATTGGCTCTGCTGGCTGCACTGACTGCACAACCTGAGAGTCCTGCCATGCTGCAGCACATATGGTCCCCCCAAGGCTCCCTGGGCAGTCCGATTTCCTATCTCCCTGTCCTCAGAGTGGATATTGAGTGAGTGCCTGTAGTGCCTCTTCCATTTGTCCTTTGATCAATGACATCATGATGGCCGTGGTTATCATTGCAGCTGGTCACAAAGTAGCATGCTGTATCCCTTTTAAAGCGTCCAGTACCTTTCAGGTCAACCCAGTTATTTGGGATTATGTGCTGAGGTCTAGTTTTCTTTATGAATCACTGATAAACACTTAGGTTTGAAATGGTGATGTGTTCACCGGCTGGCAAAGGCTCCCAGCAGCCTTGTGATGTGTTAACCTGCTTCTGTAGCTGGAGAACATGAAGACCACAATGGGATTCATCTCGGGTGCTAAGGCAAGTGCAATATAAAATGTTTACATGGACATGCTGATATTAAACTGAGAAGAAATACCAGGTTTCATGACACCAATTATGCTTCTCTAATCATTAAGCTGCTCTGCAAGCCCTAAGTGCATGGGGAATTTCAAGACAGGCCCTGGAAATAAATTGAGAGAATATCCTCTAGATCTTGATTATTAATTGACTGCTCTTCCTAAATACTTAAGTCTAATGGCCAATTAAAATCACTGATTGTTCCTGTTTGAGTGCTGTAAGCTTACCTAAGATGTGATTCAGGACCCCAAGAGAAGATAGGTAAAACTGAAGAAAGCAAATACTTTCTTGTACATGTACCAAACACTGTAGCAAGGGTAGAACATCAGTGAAGCCCATCCATGCATTTCAGAGAGCAAATTCAGAGAGAATAACATTACGCAACATAATTCTGTCCTCCTAGAGCCAGGGATATTCATGCATTCTCTGAGTGAGGATTAAGGAAGGCCACCCAAGCCCTCATAGCAAATTCTGCAAAACTTCCCTCTTTAAAGATCTCGTGTCCTGGAAACTCTAATTTTCTTCTCCCCCTTCTCCCACTTTTTTTTTCTTTTCTTTTCTTTCCTCATAGATTTATGCCCATCAAGATAAATCACCAGCAAGTGCAGTCTTGGTTTCATCCATCTAGTCTTTGTTCATGACTCTGCCTGGTAAAATCACAATTATGTAGCTGTATCCAAAGCAGAGGACTCAGACTGCTGCTGCAGATTTAACCAGTTATTTGCTAATGAGGACCAACATTTTCAGGGGGGATTAGGATTTTGGGTACCCAGATACCAATAAAAGGCCTTACACAAGCTATACAATGCTTCCTTTGCCAGGGGCTTCAGCTGGTGCACCAGAAATTAGATTCTGAGAGGCTTTGCCCAGGAAGACTTGCAATACATAATTAAATCTGCTTTTCACAGCTGAGACTACAACATACATGCTTTTACCAGTTATCTACAAGAAATAAATAGATTCAGCTCATGAATAACCACATGAATCCACATGAATCTGCTTCATAGATTATCTGGCTTTGTCTAAGAGTTTGATTTGTCAGGACTACATGAGTGGGATGTCACATCTGTATGTTTCTTCAGCTGTATATACGTGTGGAAGTGTGTGCAACAGAACGGAGGCTCACACACAGCATTTCTGGATCACAGCCTTAGTCCACCACTGTTTTGCTGAAACACCTTAAGAAACCCCACTTAATCTCTCTGCTTCTGTAACAAAAGAGTTCAATTACAACCGAAGAGTCCTACATTGTGTCAATGGTCCTGAAGCCTCATAAATGTGGTTTGCAAAGAGCTCAGAGGGCCTGAATGCTGGAGGCGCTGAGAGCATTGGCCATGTGGTATGTATTAAGAAAGGCAGAGAAAGAGATTCCTGTGTTTAATGTTCATTTGTACGAACCAAGATGAAGACAGGCAAACTGACTGGAGCTGCACACTGACCCAGGGAAGTGCCGTGGCCTCTGAGGAAATGCTGGGAGCCCTGGGCTGGTTCGTACCACGGAGGAGACAGGCTGGCTGTGCTCAGATACACTAAGGGATGTTCTGAGGGAGAGCAAGCATCAAATACTCTCATTAGTAAAATGACAGAAAATGCTGTTATGGCTTGAGGCTGCAGCAGGGAACATTTAGTATAAATATTAGGAAAAAATTCATAATTCCAAGAAGAGTTACAGCAATTGGAACAAACTATCAGGGGACACTGTGGAATCTCCTCTAAGCTTCCAGCCGTCGCTCTGGGAAGATTAAATAAATCCCAGTCTGTGGCAGTAGTTGGGGTGGTCTGCATGATCCCCGGCACTCCCTTCAGCCTCAAACAATTCTCTGAATGGGAGGAATGGCTTGTTCATAAAGCCCACAGCTTGGATAATGCACTGACTGCTCTTTCAATTATACACGGCTCTCCAGGGCAGGGCCCATGTTTCTCTCAGCCTTTGGAAAGCACCCAGAACATATTAGGCAGCACCACAATATAAATAATAACAACCCACTGTCCCCATCTCAGCAGCAGAACAGCCGCTTTCTTCAGATTCCCTCCTGCAAGGCCAGACAGTAGCCCACTCCAGCTGAGCAGTCATTTAAGAGCCAGATGAAGGGCAAAATCCCATGGCTACAGCACATGACACACAGAGTTGATGTCAGAACAGTTCTGGCATCTTTCCATCCTCTTCCTTTCTCATCTCCTCAAGCAGGTAGTGGCCCCAAGAACATGACTGCAGCTATCCAGCTGACAGCTCACGCCTGGCCCAGGGATGAGCATTGTCCTGCCTGGCAGATGGCGTGCTGGAGAAGACAGGGTGGTTGCAGGTAAGGAGAGGCACAACTTTGCTCGCGTGGTAGCAGTCCTGGAGCTGGACCACAGCAGGTGGTGAAATAGCTGCAATGACTGCTGTGGAGTGGCCAGGCGTAGGAAGTGCCATATTTTGGGTTTTGGTATAATACTAATTATTGCTGCAGAGCTGTTATAGGTATTCCTATCACTGTCGTGCTGCCACCTGCTCAAGAAGAGCTGTCCTCCCCAGCAGATTGAATTGCAGTGAATAAATGTGAGTTCCCTTTGCTAAAGCACCTCCCTTCCTGCCAGACTGCAGAGTTTTGGAAAGAGTCAGGATAGCATCTGAAGCCAGAGTTTTTCCCATTCACACCAAGTAGGAACAGAGTAGACAGCTGAGAGCCTGGGTAGGTGCCAAGAAAGTGCATCCCCGGGGTTCACAGCTCTCTGCTGCAGTTGTTGCACAGATGGGAAGGTGGCTCTTGCAGCACTGTGAAGAGTCCCCTTTGGCACCATCAGCTTAGATGTTCCTTGTTCTCTCATTCCTGTCTGTAAAGGTGCTGCTTTTCCTGCAGTAAGCAGTCTTCCAGTATGCTGCTACCCTCTTCCTACTACAAAGGAAAATAAGACTGGTAGCTAGCTGGTTTTGGCAGGGGAGAAAAGACAGACTGAGAACATACAGACAGCCCCAAGGACTGCCAATGATACCTCTTCTGCATATAGGTCCTAGGAATACTAATATGCAATATCCCCTGCTTATTTTTCTCTCCTTTGCTCAAACATTTGAGCAGTCAAAATCATTTCAGTTGAGAGACATGCAGGAGTCCCTCTGCAGTTACTGAGTGGCTTTGTCAGGTGTTCAGTACACCACATCTGTCAAGCTGGATTGCTCCAGCGTGTGTTCCCAAACTGGAAACAGAGCAGGGAACTCTGCATTTTCTTGGCACTACGCTCCTACTGCAGTGTCTGCAGATTTATTGAGCTATAGCAAGAGTATTGGCCCCAAAACAATACTGGCTACAAGAGACACTTACGATGATACCTAAATAAGAACAACTTCAAGCCAGAAAGAACATTCCCAGGGATGTCAGTAGAATCTCATTTCCTAGTTGGAGGGTGTTGAATGACTTACAGCTTATGACTTTGTTTCCAGCAGATAATTCTTAAAAATGTAGGTTTAGAAAGCATCGTGCAAACACAATTCCTCTTCCAGCCCCAGCAGGAACGGGTAACTGAAGGCAATGGCTTTATTTTCAGTATGGAGAAGATGATACTCAAGAGGAGAAGGTGCAGAGACATTACCTGATTTTCTCAGCAACACCGAAATGATCCTTAACAGAACACAATCAAGAGCACAGCCATTCTTCAGCTCCAGCGCTGTGCAGTGTGAGTGTCTTCCTGATTTTTCCCTAGCTAATGCAAGGCAGGCTCCCTTGACTACTTTGATGAAACTACAAAGCAGGAGCCACTTTCAGTGGCAGACAACAACTGTTTCACATGCCAATAATAGACAGGTGATAACACTAATTAGAAAAATACAAAGAAATGAGATTCAGATCTGAATTAGAGTTCACAGCTGACTCAAAATCAAAGCCAGTGTTTCAAGGATTAGAAATGCACAGCACTTTTCCACCAGATAATACACAACCAAACTGGAAATAGCAAATAAGCTCCTTCTGGTTTCAACTGTAACTGTAAACTATAAAGTCCCACAGAATAGTTAGCTGGGGATGAAGTGGTATATACATTGAAATTCACCTCTTCAGCCCACAGAGTACATCTGGGGAAAGGTCAGAGCTCCCCTGACCAGCTCAGGAGACAGACACCTTGACAGCCTCATTAACCTGATGAGGTGCAGCTCTGAAAGGTCCTGCCCAGGGAAGCTTTTATTTCTCCCATCAAGGCTGTGAAATTTTCAGTTGTAGACTGGGCTTGAAGGCAGATGCACTGCTGAAGGAGGAGAGATGGCTGTGTTGTGAAGGGTGAGTGATGCTGGGAATTTGCTATGGGATTTTTATCATTGCTATTCTTTATTAGAAAAGAAGCAGCTACAAGTTATGTCTTATAAGGAAAAGACATCTCAGAGTCTGATAGCTGACTGTATGTCACTTAAGTAAAAGACATTAATTACCTGGAAACTGGAGGGTTGTTGACGGTCATGGTGAAGCCTCTAAAATAGTTTACTGCTATTGCATCTTGCAGCACCTTTCTCATCCATGAACATCAAAAGTGTTGTGGTCTGGTGTTCAGGTCTGAAGTTGTTGCCGTTTGTGTTTTGTTGTTTTTTAGGAGATATTAATGTGAGCCCATAGTATTGCTGCACCTAATTGTTTTAGTAGTAATTGCTAAAGGTACTGCAACAAGCTTCCTACTGAAATCCCAGAAAAAAGAGAGGGAACTAACTGCTTGCATTCTGTGGCAAACTGGACAAGAAAGGATGGGTTTGTGTTGCTGGATGAGAGGTTCTGATGAGATTTCAAGCTAGTGAAGATCTGGGATAGATCACTTGGGAGCATGTGGAGCCTCTGCTATTGTAAAGCTCTAAGGGCAATTGAGGAGTACTCATAAGGTATGACAAAGGTAGAGCTACTGTAGCATGGAAATGAGATGGGTTTGGGGGTTGATTTTTGTTGATTATTTTTTTCTTTTATTGCTTTTGGTCTTGGAATACAAAAGTGAGCATTTCAAAAGTGCTTCTTGTAGACTTCAGTGGAAATGGATTTAAAACAATCTATATCTTACTCTTTAGTCAGTGGGAGAAGAGTTAAACCAATTTTGCAGGTCATTACTAGTAACTTCAAGTGACCACTGTGATGCTGAAGCTTTTGGCCTGGGGTGACTGCTCCCTCTGGAACAAGGGAGCACTGCCCTGAACAGCAGATTCATTTGTTTTCTTCTTCCTTTCTTACTTTTTTTGTGTTTCAGAAGAATTCTTTATGACAGATGTTAGTGTTCATCTCTTGCTTATTAATATTCCCATACTATTCAGTAACATGTTTCTGCTGCTACAGTGCTGCCTGACAGCTTACGTTTGCAGTATGTTGAGCCAAGATGTGTAGAAGTCCTGTCTGGCTCCATTCCTTCCTTATGGCCTGATTCAGGGGGAGGTTAGCTGTGAGGAGGAGAGAGGAATAATTATGCCAAGACAATGCGTTTGGCAAGAGGCTTCTGTCTTCCTCCTGTAACAACTACGTGCAACGTTTGTAAGGGAGCAGGAACTAGTATTTTTTTCCTATTGAGGCATCTTTCTTTCTCTGGATCATTTTCTGCAGCTGGGATTAAGCTGAGCATGTTTTTTCTGCTTCTCATCAGGAGTACTGGAGTTAAGACTGGTGTTTCCAAAATTAGGTGGGTATTTTTTGAGGGGCAGGATGCTGGCTGTAGAAGACCTGACAGCGCAGAGCCAGCTGACTCAGATATTCACCTTATGCTAGGCAGAATAGAAATAGCTGAAGCATCTGGACACTTTTCAGAAGTGTCATCCTTTTGAGTGACAGCTTGGAGCTGAACTAGGTGTGGGGAGGAAAGTCAGAACACTGGTGGCTGTGGGAGGGGAAACGAAGCAGAGGGAGAAGGCTCGGCTGGTTCAAGAGACAAGCTGGAAAGGGGCTCAGAGGTACAAATGAACTTTCATCCTCATCCTTGCTGAGGCAGGACCTGCTCATCAGCATACAACTCCCATCTGAGCCTGTCCTTTGGGCACCCAGTGCTGGGAAGCTGGCTCGGCGCCACCTGATCTAATTCTGGAGCAGTTCTCAGGTTTTCTGTCCTTGGTTTCCCAGCTTGTCAGCAGAGGCACATGGGCCTGTGTTCACCCTGGACAAGTGCTGCTTGCCAGTCCCAGCTGTGCATCTCATTAGCAGGCATCTCCAGGCTGCTGACCCTCTCAGCCGAGGAAATACTAGTGCTCTGACGACAGGGCCGCACCTCGGAGTGCCTGGCCTGTCAAGAAATGGAAACATTGCCACAGCTGAGGCTGTGCCTTACCCTGATCTGTTTGTTTGGCTTTCCTAATGCCCGGGCAGCACTTGCTGGGTTAGCTGCTGTTTCAGATGAGCCCCAAAGAGGGAGAAGAGACCTTGAGGGTTGACTTCCTTCCAAGCTGACCCGTCTGTTCCAAGAAACAGAAAGTTTCCATGCTGTATAAAGCAACTGGCCCCCAGCTTGTTTACAGGGACTCTCCTATGTAACTCCTCACGTTGCATTTTACAGGACATAAATAAAAAGATGCATAACAGGCTTTCATCTGGGAGCTGGGTCCCAGCCGCTGCCATATCCACCCGCATGGGGAACACCCGTTACGTGGAGCAGAGGTGGGGAGGTGAGAAGGGAATAGGGCAGAACTTGGAGTGGTTTAAAGGCAGAGGTAATGAGGTGAATTTCTTGTGCAAATTTCAGTCTTTATACGTGCTCTGGGAGTAGGTCTTGCTTTACCTGCATGTTGGAGGATATCGTGATCCTTATTAATACATATGTATTATATGTATAGTAAAGGTTGGGACTGGAAGGATGGGGAGGAAGAAAAGGTGAGGAAATTAGAAGAGGAGAGAGGGCTACGTGTAAACAGATTAAAAAAAAAAAACCAGAAGAGCATGAAGAGAGGTTGTTACTTAAGACGCTATACCTACAGCGTCTACTTGAATTTTGTTGGGGAAAAAATTGCTGCTGAAACCTGTAATTTCAAACCCATTTTATCCCTGCCAAATGACTGCAGTAATTTTTTCTTTTAATTTATGATTATCAACATTAAAATGACAGTACCACCCAGCCTGAAAGAATTTGCTAGAGGAGGCTGATGCTCAAGGGATAGAAAGCCATTTAAAGATGTTGTTGATAGGGGAAATTTCTGCCAGAATCAAAGGTGACCAATCTGTTTCAGTAGGTGGTGGCAGCTGGATCTCTGACATTTTTCCTGAAGAAAAAACAGTTCCATCCTCCTAGTATAAAGTAGGAGAAAAGACTGCCTGCCCTTGAGGCTGAAGCTGGCTGGAAACTGGAGAGATGTGTTTATCTTTGGCTGTAAAAATCCTTTTGACCATTGAACAGGCGGCCCTGTGGATTAGATGATTCCTCATTCTAGATGCCTGGGTGACTACGGGTACCTAGAGCCTTTCACATTTTGTCACCAACTCGGAATTTGCATGGGATGGGATAGGAGGAGTTATAGGTCAATGCTCTTTGACAGCTGTTTAATGGCCTGTGGAAATAGAAACGTTGGGCACAGTCCAGTTTCCGAGGGTCATATGTCAGCACTGTGGATCCTCCCATCATAACTGACACTAATTGTCACCCTTATTGGCAGAATGGCCAGGGATGAGGGAAACCTTGAAGGCTAAAGTTCAGGTGTGCTGGCAGGATGGTGTGGCAGAAGGTCAGAGCTGCTTCCTTTTCTATAATTATTTCTGTAGAAAGAAGTGGTCAGGCTCCTGTGTTGCTGCTCTTGTTCTTCTGGGTAGTGTCTTGTTTGCTGGGCCATTAGATGTTGGCAGGTGGATTGGTTGATATCTTCTGTATCTACTTCCTGGTGATTGTGATAAGTAAAATACTGGAACAAAATAGGCGTGATGCTTAGGCCCACAGACACAGGTGAGGTCCCTTTCTCTTATTTTGGGGAGCAGGAGAGTGGTGAACTTGAGTTATAGGTGTACAACAGATATGCTTGGGTCTGTTAGAGATGGATGGTGGTAAATATGGGAGAAGGACTTCTGGTAAGCTCTACAGCTAATCTGTTTGCACTGTGTCCTTAGTCTTGTGAAAGTCCTTTTTCTGCAAAAAGCCATGCAATGCAGGTTTAGTGCAGTTATGTGCTTAATTTGCTCAGAGTTACCAGGACTCATGAGCAAGTGAGATACTGCAATATGCACCACTAATTACACTTAATGTTCTGTTAACTGGATGTAGCAGATGGTGCCTATGGTCTGTTTAGACCTTTGATCCAGGGGTCTCTACTATAGAGAACAGCAGAGTTGTGAGGTTAGAAAGTTGCTGATTTGGTTGTTAACTGCAATATTACAGGAGAAAATAATGATGGATGACAAAAACCTGTGGATGTTGTTTGCCTACAGCATGGCACCATTTTCCCAGTGCAAAGAGATGCTTTCAAATGGTGGGCATGTGAAAAATGTTTGGTTTATGCTTGTATGTGCATGAAACTCATACGGAGAAACCATACTGCTTTGTATTTCATCAGGATGGGATTTATTTTTCACAGATACCTCAAATAACACCACGGATGCAATAATTATCTGAGAACACCTGTGTCATGAGGTGCTTGATTCCACAAGTCCTCAGGCTTCAAATTTGCAAAGGTGTAACATGCACATTCATGTGCTTAAATGCTGAGCTTTTGGTGTAGGGGTTTTTTTTGTGTGTGCAAGGATTGGTTTAGAGGGTTTTGGAGGGCAGGGGATGGATTAAAGTCTTCCAGGGAATAGGAAAAGTTTTGTTCAACTCCTTCATTCCTTGTGTCTGAAGTTTTCAGGTGGTTGTTTACAAATTATTTAGGCTGAAAAGAGACTTTCAAAAGTAATGGATAAATGTTCTGTTCTGGCATTTCCAGAACAAAATATTATAGAAGTGCTAAAACATCTTGACATGCTTGAAATTCATTGTTGAGTTGGCCTAAATGTAGAACAAAAAACAAACAACCCCTCTTTCCTGCTGCCTATACTCCCTCCCCCCCAAAAAAATAACCCAAATAAACCCACTACCACCAAACAAAACAACAAGCCTTCAATATGGGTATTGAAACCATATTGAACTTTTGGAGGAGTCAGAGAGATCTCTGACTTTAAAAAGCTGTTTAACAATTTCTTTTTTACAATAAGATCTTTTGAGTCAATGCAGACCCCATTTCCTGGATTTTTCTTTTTTGCACTGAACTGAAAACATAGCTATTTGCCCAGCTGCCAGCACTTCCACATGGAAGTGAAACCCATCAGGAAAAGTCTTTGCCAGATTTGAGGCTTGAACTACGTGCAACTCTACTGTGAGTGGCACCGTTAAAGCTGAGTTAAGTTTGGTAGTCTCGTACTTGCAAGAGCTTGTAGACTAGGGAGGAGGGTTTAAATGGGTCTATTTACAAAAGATCTATTTACCTCTCATCTAGAATTTTGTGTCAGTCTTTCTTTCATTTAAGGACATGCTGAAAATTGGTTAACCTTGTTTTCATATCTACTGGCTGGAATGAAAGTACCAGGCTGATGTAACTGTGGGCCCTAAATCTATACCTGGTGTTCATATCCAAACCACCCTTCATGTAGCTGATTCTGAAGTTCCAAGTTCTAACGTTATTTTTACCTCCCTTCAAAAGTATAACCCACCTGCTTTTTTAAAAAAAAAACCCAAACAGGTCTTTATGAGCAATGCTGAGTGGTGTGGTCGACAGCCTAGAAGGAAAGGAAGCCATCCAGAGGGATCTTGATAGGCTGGAAAAATGGGCCCAGGTGAACCTAATGAGGGTCAACACTGTCAAGTGTCAGGTCTTGCACTTGGACTGGAAGAATCCCAGACATAGATACAGACTGGGAGAAGAGCTCCTTGAGAGTAGCCCTGCTGAGAAGGACCTGGGTGTCATAGTGGATGAGAAACTTAACATGAGCCAGCAGTGTGCTCTTGCCACTCACAAGGCAAATGGGATCCTGGGCTCCATCAGCAGAGGGGTGGCCAGCAGGGACAGGGAGGTGATTGTCCCTCTCTAATCTGCCCTCGTGATGCCCCACCTGGAGTACTGTGTCCAGATCTGGGGCCCCCAATACAAGAAAGATGTAGAACTGTTGGAGAGGGTTCAGAGGAGCCACAAAGATGATCAGAGGACTGGAGCACCTGCCCTACAAAGAGAGGCTGAGGGAGCTGGGCTTGTTCAGCCTGGAGAAGAGAAGGCTGCGGGGGGACATCATTGCAGCCTGCCAGTCCCTGAAGGGAGCAGAGAAACAGGAGGGGAATCAACTTTTTAAAGGGCAGATAATGGCAGGACAAGGGGGAATGGATTAAAGCTAAAGGAGGGAAGGTTTAGGTTAGATATTAGGGGGAAGGTTTTTTACAGAAAGAGTGGTGAGGTCCTGGAAGGGGCTGCCCAGAGAGGTGGTGGATGCCCCATCCCTGGGGGTGTTCAAGGCCAGGTTGGATGAGGCCCTGGGCAACCTTGTGTAGATCCAGGCCTGAAGCTGGTGTCCCTGCCTGTGGCAGAGGGTTGGAGCTTTATGACCCTTGGGGTCCCTTCCAACCCTTGCCATTCTATGATTCTATGAATGCTACAGCAGTAAGCCTCTGTGTGCAGCAGCTGGTAGTCAACAAATACTGTGTGCCCTCAAATAGCTCCACAATACAAAGTCAATTCATCTGAAAAGCAGCAGTGCCTCAATGAAGTGCAAACACCTCAGGAAGGAAGCAAGTATGTTATTGGCTTTGGCTGTAAAGAAATTATTTTTACTAGTAGTGCCTTTAAAAATAATTTCAATATGTTTTGGTGCTGCTTGAGGGAGTGCAGGGAAAGCCCACTGAAATGCTGTCCTTCAGTGACTTTTTATTGCTTGGTCATCTCTACCCTCCTTTAATGACTGCCCAGCTCTTCAAATGTTCTCATGGTGCTACATCACCTTTGCCACTCTCATGTTAGCTCCAGCTTGCCTTGGGACTATGAATCCAGTACACCTAATATGAGTCCTCTCAATATCACTGCTGTGCACAGTGTGCTGGGTTTTGATGGACATGTGTTCATATAACAAAATCTTCTGAAAGCCAAATGGGAAATATGGAACACTGGCCATAGCTCAAAAGGACAGTCATTATTATGTGCATTGGAAATTTCCCACACCGTGGAATTCTCTTCCTCAGCATGATAAGCCTCTTGAACCTCAGCTTTAGGTTTTGTTTTATGACATCAACAGTTCTTAATCATAAAAGTGAGAAGATAACAAAATCTTTCACAGCAGAAGATCCTAATGTTTCCATCTAATGTGGTGCTTAAGATCTAAATACTGAACTTCCAGTAGTCTACTTCAGGTAGATGGAGTTGTGTTTCACAAAACAGGGACCAGATGAGAAGGATGTGCTGTTACTGATGAAATGTCACATGCCTCCTGGCTCTTGATGCAAGTCAATGTCAAAACAGTAAATATTCCCACAGGAGGGAGAGTGGAACATGGAGAAAAGACTGAAAAGGAACAGGGAGGAAGGTCCTCCCTACGGGTTTGGAGCAGGCTTGTCTGCTTTTACGTGAGATACAGGCAATGCATGCTGGCAAAAATGTTGGCAGAAGCTGAGGGGAGGTGTCCATAACAGCCTATTGCAGTGATGCCAGCACTTCTGCTGGAGGACTAGGCAGGGGTGGCTGTAGGTGGGCTCCTTCCTTGCGTGTATGTTTGGGTGTTGAACAGCAATTGCTGTTCTAGAAAGGGTTCAGCAGCAGCTGAGACCTGCAGCCTCAGGGAGCCCCAAGTCATGGCTGTGATGGGTTATAGCTAGTCCATTAGTGGGGCTGGCAGGTATTGAAATAAAGTCTCCCATCAGCTCTTGGGGTATAAGAACTAAATGCTGAGAGGTGGATTGTGGGTTATCACTGAGAAAGCTACAGTTGTGCTCCTCTCAGAAAACGCCCATATGGCATGCATATACCTCATGCTCTCTGGGTGCTGGTGATGTGGAAGACTCTGGACTCCAACAGAGTAATTCCAAGATTTGGTATCCATTTTTGAGAAAAGAAATGTTGAAAGGATCATTCTAACATCAGTGAAAAGCAAGGGGAAATGCTGGTGATGGGGGGAAATTGCTGATCCCAGGTCAAGATGTGCTAGTGTTCCAAGAAGAGAGTTTATAGATGGGTATGGTGGAGCCCCTTGTGCTAATACATGACTCAGGGAAGGTGCTTGTGGAGGAAAGGGAAAAGCAGGGAGGCTGTCTCTCCAAAGCAGTGCCAGCTAACTGGTATTTTCAGCGCTTGCTGACAAAGCTGTGATCTCTGCTAGAGCCACATGTGGGTCACTCTCCCATCTCCTGTCTGCACTGTCACGACAGGAAATTTATGGCTGGAGTGTTCCAGGGATGGATAAACATGGCAGCAGGAGCCAGATGCCCGGTCCCACCAAGGAGGCGGCTGCTTCCTGAGGGCTGGCCCCAGCTCTGCGTGGGGGGGGAGGTGGTATGACACTCTGTGGCACTGCCAACAGATTTATGGTGACAACTAACCTTGGCTCTCTTGAAAAGCTGCTGTTTTTCTTTCTGTGTCTTCTTTTTTAACCTGACTACAGTGGGACTGGACCAACTGCCATCCCTAGGGCTGTGATTCCCACTTCCTCTGCTGTGATGCGGCGCTCTGACCAGTGGTGTGGTTAATTAAAGCCTATCAAAACCAGTCTATTTACTCTGGTTTTTCAGATGGCTGGTTGGTGTAGCCTGCAGTCACAGGGCATGCAAGCCGTGCGTGGTAGAGATGACTCCCTGTGTTTTCAGGCTAAATTATAATCACATTACATACTGCGCAGTTCTTATTGAAATCAAGTCCAGTGTGAGTCTTTAAGCTGGAAGAGAATGAATAGACCATATCTTTGGGGAGTGTGGGCCAGCCAATAGCTTAAAAAATAAAACAATTAAAAAGCCCAACCCAAAACACAGCTGAAAACCTCTAAACCAACTCTGGTTTGTGTCCAGAGACCAAAACATAATTTGAAGTGACTTGCTTAAAATCCCTTTGTGGTGTGGGTAGCTGAAGCCATCAGGTATTTTGTTTACTTGTCTATAGAACATATTTCTGTTGAGTTCTGGCACTGCATGCTGCTGCTTGTTTAAACATGTCTAGGAGGAGAGGCAGTGTGACAACACTCTTTAAATCAATAAAAATAGTTGTAAGACTGAACAGACACTTCAGATTGGAACAGTTCATGATCTTCAGGATCAAGGCATGAATTTTTTTGGTGCACCTACTTAGGTGATTGGGAAAATATGCATGATTATGGAGAAAAAACTGAGCTCTGGATGAATCTGGATCTAAGGATACCCTTGGTGTCTTGTACCTATTTTAATTGTACCTGATTCAGAGGTGCTATTTGATTAGGACTAGTTAATTAACAGAGCGATTACTACTTCTTTTTTTAAAGAAAGGAAACATAGGACTTTTGAAATTCTTAGAAATTTTCAAAGCTTCTGAAGGAAGGTTAAGTTTAAAGGTTTTATTTTGGTATAAGCAGTTTGGATGCTTAAAAAAAACTATTAATTTTTAGAGCATCCTGGACTAAATTAGTCTTGTGCCATTTTTACTGAAAATATTTTAATGAGTACTTCTGCTCTGTTTGTTCATATGCAGTCTCTACACATTGATAATAATTCTAATGCAAAGTAGTGATGTATGGTAAACCTATTTTCAAAGTATTTCCAAGCATGTTTTAGGATGGAACTTCAAAACCATGAAACATGGATAAATAATGTGTTTTACCAATTCTAAAACAGGGAGGTCATGGAAAGGATTCTGAACCTCAGAAGTCTTCCAAACAGTAGAGAGTCCTTTTTAAACAAGTGTGGGGTGTTTTTTTTTCTTTAGAACTTGTTCTGACTTTTGCATTTGCTGGGATGCTCTGAGAGAGAAGTTTGAAGCACTGAGGTGTGTTCTGTTGTATTCATGTTTTCTCCCATGCTGAGCTTTGGGATATTAAACAAAAAAAAAAGCAAAAGTAGAGGAAAACCAGGAGAAATGTGAAATCTCCACAACCAGAAACTGTGGTGTATCCTGCAGTACTAGACAAGCCCAACAATCAACGCAAGATTTTGAGCAGGAACCCAAAGCTTTTGGGCTATAAGATTGCTTCCAATTAGCTCCTATGGGATAGGGCTGAGCATTGCATGTCATTGGGCCCCTGTGGGCAAGAGTACAGGCCAGGTCTTTGTTTGCAGCATGAAGAAATAACACCCTGGGAAAGGAAGCAAGGAACAAATGAAGAGAAATCTTACCTATGTCACTGGTAGTGAAAAGACATTCAAATGCAAAACCAAGGTAGGCAGTTTCATTTCCCCACAGCTATGTGCTCCCCTTTTGGCTTTTGCATAAATAAAGATTAAAATATAAATTCCCTGTGCATAAAGAGTACCTTACTCTAAGAATGAAAACAGCTTGGTCATCTGATGGTTTGAGCTGGAAGGTGTCCAACCCAATTGGTGCATCTCCTGTGGAGTATAGTGCTGCTACAATGCAGTGTGTTTTGGAAATAGCTCTTGATTAACAATGTTCGGTGGAGTGGAAGCAAAAATAATTAGAAAATATTTTAAAGCTTCCTTTGAATGTAATCCATGGGCAGTGATTTTAAGCAACCTGTCAGCTTTAGCAATCACAAAGATGACTCATGCAAGGATAAGTTCAAGGGCAGTTGATATCATCCAGCACCTGGTACTGCTGTTAGCACCAGGAGATGATTGCTATGTCTTTAAACAAAGGTGCTTTTTTCCCTAGGAGCTATGACTTGTCTTTTCAGTTTGTTTAATGAGCACAGAGGCACTTAGTGTTAGATCCTCAGGTGGTGAAAAACATCCTATTTGTGCTGATTCATCTCTGCTACAGATCTTCCACTGTTTGGGCTTTGCAGAAGAGCTGACTGGACTCTACTGGTGTTTCTGCACTGACGCAACAGGGTCAGTCCTGAGAGTTGTGCCTGAATGTGCACATGTGTGTGCACACACATACAGGCATTTATGTACAGATGTGTGTGTATAGGCATATCTGAAGTCAGAAGTGAAACCAAAGGCTTTGTTCCAGAGCAATCATCAGGGTAGTATAAGCTGGTCTGTGTATGTTGGGGTGAGGAGGGTAAGCCAAGAAAATATTCACACAGTGCAGAGCTCAAGTGAGGGTCCTCAGCAGTGAAATTTTGGAGATAACTCCATCTTTCTGCATCCCAATTCTACTTCTAGGAATGCCTGATGACTCTCTTATGTAGACTGGGTACAGAAGGCTCTTACTATAGTTTGAAATGTTGTGAAGCTTCATATTATAAATCAGAAGTATGCCTTCTGCTTGCACTTTATATATAGACTGAGTAGTTTTTGTTAAAAAAACTGTTTTGCTGAGCACTGACTCTTTCTGCTTCATCCTTCTTCCAAAAGAAATTCTGTGGGTGCAACTGTTACAAACTAGTTTGGGGGGGGGGGAGATCTGTGTGAGCTGGTGCTGCACACCCGTGCTGTACAGATGCATTTAAACATGGCATGAATGTGCACAACAGGAGATGCTCTTGTCATTAAATAGCCTCATCCTGTGTCCCAACACTGCTTTGAGGACAGTAGCTAGTCATATTGCAGTCATTGCTGGTGTCCAGTATGACACCTGATCCTGGGAGATGCTGAGCTCTACTGAGTTTATGCCTTCCATGAAATCTTCATTTATGCATCCCATTCTGTGGTGGCTGCCACACAATAATGGTTTCATCTCCTGTGCCATTCCTCAGTGTTCGAAGTCATTTGATGTCCTCTCATATTTTACTTAAAGAATCACAGAATTGTAGGAGTTGGAAGGGACCTCGAGAGCTCATGGGGTCCAACCCCCCTGCCAAAGCAGCTCCCCAGCTCATACTGCACAGATAGGCATCCAGATGGGTCTTGAATATCTCCAGAGAAGGAGACTCCACCACCTCCCTGGGCAGCCTATTCCAGTGCTCTGTCACCCATATTATGAAAAAGCTTTTCCACATGTTATGCCACTCTACCTCCTTCATTTCAATGGAAAGTAAGTAATACCTTCAGTAGCCCTGGCCAAGCAGCCTGAGGGGAACGAGGTTTCTGAGAAAATGTCACCTCAAGTTCCTCTCCATTTCTGGATCCTGTATACACAAACTGTCTTTTTTAAGTGAATGACTTCTATAGTAACAGAGATATAGGTTAACTTCCACGCTCTGATATTCTCTTTAAGACTAGAGACTTGTTTCTCACCTTCTCTAGCAATCTTTTGCTTGTCCCATTCTTTTTTTGCCTCTGTTGCTTGTTCAGGCTGTAAGTGTTCGAGACATGGTTTGTCCGCATGACGTGTTTGTGTAACGCACTGGCCTGTGGTTTCATGTCCACATCTGTGCCCAATCTGCAGAGGATATTGGTCTGTTATAGCTCCCAGCTGGCTGGTCTGGCTTTCTACCTCAAGCTGCGGAGAATCCTGCTTTTATTGCTCTGCTGGTCTCTCTTTCAACCCTGACACTTGCCAAGATGTCATCTGCTGCGTTTTTACAGAGCAGGGCAAAGCTGGCCCCTGTGTCTGTGAGAAATGTTATGGCAATAGATAATAAGAGGAAAAGCAGAAAGTAGGAATCTGGCCTCTGTGGTTTAATTTCTTGCTACAGGTCACCAGTGGAAGTGTGCATCATCCGCTCTGCCAAGTGGTACTTTTCCAGCCTCCCTTACTACCTTTTTTCCTTCTTCCTTATCACTGTTATGCTGCACTTACAGGAGTTCCCTCCCCTTGCCTCCAATGCTTCCAGACATCGGCTCATCCCCAGCAAGGGCTGATAGGCAGCTCCTTTTATGTTTGCTCGCTCAACCTTACCATTTCAACAGAGCAGAACTGTGGTGTTGGTTTTCTCACTGGGAGTGACTCAGAAAGGGGATTTGTATGTGGCCAGGCGCCAGGGAAGAAAACACACTGTCAATGTACATTAGTGCGGTGCCAAGCCCTTCCCGGGCACGGTAACTTTCCTCTCATGGGTGATGTGTGCCAGGAAGGGAAGACACACTGAAGAGGAGAGGAGGCGAATGGGAGCAGCTTGTGCTAAAAACTGACCTGGCAAACTTAGATCAACTATGTGCCCTTCTGCTGGCACTCAGAAGGTACTTCTCCAAAAGACAAATAAAGGCCTCTAGAGTTGCCTGGTGATTGTTCACGTCCCACCTGGTAAATGCTGTGCCTGCATGTTTTGTGGCAGGTACCTTTTATTGTCTTACACGTGTGCGCTTGTAGGGTCCTGGAGGTGCTTTAGGTGGAAGGTAGGATAAATTACCCAGATGGGAAGAAGACACTACTGTATACTGGAGTGGGTCTGGCTGTTTTTCCTGGTACAGTTCTGTGTTGCTGTCACACGGGCTTCAGGGCTCCTGGGTAGGAGTAGTATGATGAGCATACAGAAAATACACAGAAAAGTGACTGTGGTACAAACGAGGCATGGGCAGTGTTTTACCCCTCCTGTAACAAGTACCATGTTCAGAACACACTGCTGGGATGTAAATTCTGTCCCTAGTGTTGCACAAGGTGGCATAGTTTCTTAGAGATGTGTGTTTAAGGAACAAGGTAATTCATTTTCATGTCACCTGTAACCATTATATGGATACCTGATCTGACCTGCTGGAGGACCTGTGAGTTCATGTGTATGGTGGGAAATGTATCTGAGCTTAACATAAGAGTTTTCTTTGTTGTTAGCTCACTTGTACTGAGGTGTCAGTTCTTTGGAACTCATTTAGGGCCAAATTCAGATAGTCTTGTGAACATAGTTTCGTGCCTTCCCTTTTCTTGGTGCCATGGCAAGGGCACATAAGCAAGAGGTTAGGAAGTGGCAGCTGGTGTTTGACATGGCCAAACCTCCCACCTGCATGTAATACACAGCAGGGAACATCACTGACAGCCCCACGTGAACAGTAATCAGGAAAAGAGTATCTTTCTGCAACAGGAGTAACTTATATTTCCAAGGGTTGATAGGTATAATTTGTGGTGTCCTCAGATACAAGAGAGACAAGGCCAGGAATAAGATGGTATTTTTCCCTGAGCCCTGCCGGGAGAGAGGCAGGGTGAAAAGTGGGCCTGTTCATAAATGCATTATGGCTCACAGGCAGTGGAAATAAGGCTCTACACACAGGCTCACCTGAGCCATGGAAATGTGTAATCTTGAACCAGTAGATAAGCCTCAGCTTGCACATCTTGGAAAATGATATTCCAACACTTTCCACCTTCAGGAATTATGAAGTTTAATTAAGTTTTCAAAGCTTTTAAAAATCCTCAGGAGGGAAACTGCCATGTACATTTCTAAATACAGAGTGCCTTGGTAGGAAAATGTGTGAAGTGTTTGGTTATGCTTAGATTTAAAGCAAACACAGTTACAGGTAGTCTGTGTCCAGCAAACATGAGTGGAAAAGGGAAGTGCTTTTGGGTCTTAGTGCTGGAGCCTCAGCTCCTGATAGTGTTGATGTAGGTGACAGAGATAGCTGAAGAGAGCAGGATGACTTGCTTATAACTAGAAACTCTTCAGGACCCCTCCGCAAAGGCAAATGGTAGGGATGTGCTTGCCTGCCAACTTTGTGTCTGGGGTGGGGGAGAAGTCTCACGGGTGAGATGTGGGCAGCCCAGCCCAAAGCCAGCAGTCTGGTGACAAGAATGGGACTGAAAGGACAAAAGGAGCCATATGTAAGCACTCCGGTTTCTTGTAGATCAAGAAAAGAATAATAATTGCAAATAGCAGATTCTCACTTTGTTTCATGCAGCTGTGAATACTTGTCTCTGAAACCAGCCATGAGATGAAAGCATGTGAGAAACAACGGTTTTCCAAAGCTGTTCTCCAACTCACGCGGAGAGGAAATGCACAGTATGTTTTAGAAGCTGGCTGAAGGAAATGTTCTTGACTTTTTCCTGTCTTTTCCCCTAGTGGCTTCTTCCCTTAATGTCCCAGTATTTAAGAAAAACTCATGTTCTAATGTAACAAAAATATAGTTCCCCTCTATTTTTAGAAATGGCATAAACAAGTCTAATAAATGGAGAATGATGGTGGTCAGGGAGCTCAAATTGGCTTTGAATATTGAGCAGAAATAGATGTGGACTTAACCAGCTGAAGATCCCATAAAGTACATTTCTTTTCCTTTTTTCTTTTTTCCTGGAACTATTATGATTTCAGGATTTTGGGATCATATATAAATAAATCTGGCCAGCAAACTTGGCCAGACATTTGGAAAGATCATTTCTTGCACTCCTTTCAAAAAGAGTGACTAAAATTAAGCATTAGAAGCTTTTACTGATAACTGTAAAACATTACTGGGTGATTTTTCTGTTAAGTTTCCCAAATGCTAAGCTAAGGTCCAGTAGTCATTGGGAAACAGAATCCTGCTCTGATGAGGAAAAAAAAGCAAAAAAAAATTATTCTTGAGGGATAAACAATTTGAACAAGAGTAGCAAGACAGTAAAAATGAGGCAAAAGTAAGATGTAAGCTGGCCTTTGGCAAAGTGTTTTCTAATTGCTGGCTTCTTGGTCTGTCTAAACTCAAGCAGCTTCAATGCTCGAGGCATTTAAAGCCAGACTGCACAAAGCATTAGAGAGCAGATAAATGCTGCTCAGGGTTTACAGTAAGGGTTACACCTGGGGCATGGATTCAATGATCTCTTGAGGTCCCTTCCAACCCCTGTGATTCTGTGAACGCTGTGGGAGCTGATAGAGATTCCTCCATTTCTAAGCTAGCATCCTTGGACCAGCTCCTTGGTACAGCTTTTCTCAATCTCCTCAAAAGTCTGGGTGAGTGTGATGTTCACTAGCCAGCAGGCCTTCTGTCTTGCCTGATAAAAGTCCTGTGAGTGCATTAGACTCTTAAATCCCTCTCAGCTTGTAGTACTGTAGATCCTACCTTGACTGATCTTTAGGAGCTAGTAAAGTCTGCACTCAGTAAAAAGGATCTATGTTGGCAGCCATAAATAGACTAAAAAGTCAAGGAAGATACTTCAGGTTTTTTCTGTTGGTTGGTTCAGAAGGGCTGGGTTTGTGGTGGGGAACAGGCTGTACAATGCCAAGTATACTCTCAGTCCCTGGAAAGCTGAAGTCAAGCCTTGGCCCTAACTGGGAAGCTTAGGGGTGAAATCTGCTTCCCCATATCCTGTAATATGTTTTGGCCACAAAATTACTGGCTGACATAAGACCACAAGTCAGTCAGCCTTCTCACTGTTGTCCCCCTAGCTGGGGTTTTTTGTGGCAGGCCCAACTCAGGGTGTTTCCCTACCTCTGGTATATGAGGTTTTTACAGGTGGGATTTTCAGGCAAGCACCTGCTTTTTAGGATTTAAAGGAGTCTCAAAGGCTCCTTGGTGGATCTGTGGTGTCAGGATTTAGACCATGTGTGACAGCAGAAACTCATGTACCTAGAGCAGTTGATAGGCACAAGCAGACATGCTGAGTGAGCTTTTAAGTTTGGAACAGTCACTGAGATACAAGCTCAACTGACCCCTAGATGAGGAGGAGACTATTTATACATATGCAATGGAAGAGAATAGACTGTACTGCATGTAACAGCTTTACAAAGTGTTTGAGATATAAATATACTCATTCCACTGGGTCCTTTCTCCAAAATGACAGCTCCCTGATGAAAGCTGTGGTCATGTCAGGGTCTGTAGATCAAAGTCATATATAGAAAGGTTAGATCAAGGTTGCATTTGGAGAGAAAGTTCCCTATGTAGACACTTTCTGAAAGGCTAAATCAGATAAAGGCTCCCTCTCTTTAACTAGTGTCCAGAGATACCTGACACTATGTACGCTGTGTGCATGCATTGGATTGACAGGGAAGGATAGCAACACCAAAAGCATCTTTTCTACAAGTGTGCCAGCTCTGGTCTTGCTGAAAGGGTCCATTGGTAGAGGAAATGAGTTGGCTTAAGTTTCACTTCGTGTTTCCTCGTTTCTCTGGCCAGCTGATACATTTTGCTCCAAATGCAGATGCATCCCCAGTGGTGGGCAATTGTCTTTAAAGATGCTCTGCTGGTAGAAAAGAACCATAAGGTAGTTGGGGCTCTTAAACCAGCCCTCTTGTAAAGATCTCTTCAAGTGAGGATTAGCTTCTGAGTCATGTCTTCTGCATTCTGGTCCCACTGTTCATCACAGTGCTTGAGGAGGAAATTTTTACACATTTATACAATCAGCTCCATCAGATATCCTCCATGGGGCCCCTTAGTAATTGCCAAAGAATGGCACTTCTGCATATTTTTTTTTTTAGCTCTGAAGAACTTTCTTTTTTTTATGGAGTACCTTTCTCAGTAGGTTTTTAGCTGAGCACATCGGTGATGAGTGGTCTTGGTAGCTGTGGCTAGCAGTACCCAGTTCTGGCACCCTTGTCCTCAGAGCAACTGTCTTGCTGGGACATTGATTTCCTCTAGAGGGCATTGGTCACACAGATGCGTGTGCACACACACAAACACACACGTGTGCACTTGCACACATGCCCATGTGTGCAGAGACCTGTGTGTGGCCTTCTGGGTTCTGTACTGGTGAAAAAAGAAAGGCCTGGTGGCTTACATGTATCAAAAGATGCCAGGGAAGCTGAAATGGGTCTGTTTGCAAGTACAGTATAAGGCCTTGGGACCACATGGCATGCTCCCAAAAAGAAACTGCAAACCCAATTAGACACATCAGGTGATGTGGCTCTACTAGAATAGAAGCTAAGCTTTTGAAACACCTGTGTTTTACTCCTGCAGTGTGTGCACAACATGAGTTACGCAGATGTCCTCTGTGTGCTTGTGTTTGTTAAGCAGAGAAAGGAATCCCAGGGTGACAAGCACAGAACTGTGCTAGAAATTAATCTCTTTGAAGTATTATTTCAGTATCTTCCTTCTTAGATACAAGGAGCTGATGGATTCCTTGTGGTTCTGGGCCCTAAATTACTGAAAGTGTTTTGAAAACCTTGACAGGGACTTGATCAATACTAATAAAAGAGTAGGTGCACTTTCCAGCAATAGTAGGATCCTTGGCCTCTACTTTTGCTAGAGGGTAACATCGTGATATGTTTATACAATACCAGCAGAAACAGTATTTCCCAGAGAGCTTTACCACTTGAGCCAAAAATGTTTTGAAAACAGAAGTCACAGCCCTCAGAAATATCCTTTCCATCTGAAACCTGCCATAAGTCACATTGTGTCAGTGCTGTCTGAATATCCTGTGGACATAATGCTAACGGACAGCTCAGTGGCAGTGTCCCAGACGGCTCATACAGACTACTAAGTTGACTATCCCCATTGAGAAGTTCTCCATGGACTAAGAAGCCTTCAGGCAGGCATGAAGGCACTGCCTGAAAAATGACAAAGGGCAAAGGACCCCGTCCGTTCCTCAGTAAACACAATCTGAACCAGTTGATAACTGGATAGAAGTGACAGTGGTCAGAGGTGCTCCCTACTCATTAGAACTTAATGCATGTCCAGGTCATCCTGTACATTGCTCCTGGGAATTACTGGAGGGGTCATACAAACTAAAAGCCCTGGGGCTCCTGTCTGGCCTACCTGCAGTGGATGTTCTCCAACTGGAAGCATTTGGAGTGCACCCTTGGTCTGTCAGTGGCTACTAGCTCTGTGGGCTGAGGAAGGCAAAAGTACCAAGGGCCTTGTGTTGGAGTCTTCCTGATTGTCCCTTCTCAGCAGGCAGCTGCTGGCAAAAACATGCTCAGTGCTTTGCTTCTGATGTGCAGTACTACCTCCATGTGTGCACAGAGTGTGCCAGTCCTCAGCACGCCAACTGTGAGGCAGCATCACTGTGGGGGCTGAGCAGGTGGCAACTTGTCTCCCTCCTGCAGGGAGGGGTTCCAGAGGAAATTTCTTCCACCTTGAACGTAACCATGCCCCTTGTAGTCCAGTGCATGTCAAATAGGCCAACCAGTCAATGCATGACCTGGTTTGATCTTCTAGTCAGGTTTGCACCAGCCATTCCTCTTTCTTTCACAAATAGTATCTTTTAAAATACTCCCACTCTTGTCAGTCTGTTGGTTTTGGTTGATTATTTATTACTCTCTCTCTTTCCTGGAAATGGTTTGGGGTCCTTGGACTAGGTCTGGTTTTCAGGCAGGCCAATGCTTGCAAAAGGTAGATTCAGTTTCACCTAAAACTAGAATGATAAGTAAAGTTCCACATTAATGAGCAGTGTTTTATAGGTGTGGTGGCTCTTGAAGCCATTTTCTAATTTTCTTGAATTTTCTTTTCCCTGTTGTAGCTAAAATAACCCCATGCAGCTGATAAGATTTTTTTTATTTTTTTTTTTTTTAAAGATACAGATGATCTGGTCTAGGGTTTTAATAAGAAAGAGTGGAATAAATTCCAGGCCTCATCCTAGAAAAGACCTCTAATTGCCAAAATTTGGATCATTTTGAAAGCTGCATGAGGAGTGGGATAAACAATAGTTCTTAGAACTGCAATGTAATTATACAATGCAATGGATGGTAGAGTACTGTTGATTAGAGAGATAGTTGCAAAAAGGACTTGATTCATATCCCTTAAAAGTCAGTAGGCATCTTTGCTTCACTGAGGGCTTGGATTAAAGTGTGCTTCAATCAGTCCTTGGGTGAGAATGTACTTGAATTTTCTGTAACTGCAGATTTCATTTTACTGAATTTTTGTTTTTCTGGATCTACCTTCCCTCTCTGCCCAATTTATGAAACATGATGGTGTAGCACAGAAAGTCCTAAATAAGTGAGGTTAGTGACTAGAAGACCAGCATCATTTTTCCAAAGCACAAATCTTTAGAGACAGACCCAAGGAATCCTGTAGATGTTAACAGAAAACCAGGCTAAAAGTGGAATCTTCTTTCTAATTGAAATTCTTATTCATAGGGGCTGAAGTACCCAAACTTATGACCCTTTCTAACTTTTCCCAACAGCTATTTCTTGTTTCTAAATTATTATCCATGCATACAACTCATGGTTTTGGATTTTTTTTACTACAGCTAAATGTTTGTGGTATAAGTCAAGACTGTCATTCCTCTTGCTTACCCCTCGGGTACATGACATTGCCAGCTTTCCCTATCCTATTGTCTAGTCTATATAGCTCTGTCATGTTGCCTGTGACTTGTCTTCACCTTGAACTGTGTAGGCCTTTCAGTGTATGAATCTGTCTCACATTTTCATTGCCTATTTCTAGACTTTTTCCAGGTTTGCCACAATGTTGGCATGTGATATTTTGGGCAGGATAAACTATTACTAAGAACTGAAGCTTCATTATTTAATGCAGTGGTGAATTGAACTAGGCTGCTGGGTGGCAAAGAACCAAGGGGAGAGATGCTAGAAGTTGCAGTAGCTTATATTGGCTCTAATTACCGCTATCAGCTTATATCTAGATGGATCAATTTGGTCTGTAGGCCAAATCTATTATTTGCATAATCCTAATGAAGACAAGGAAGTTATTCCTGGATGAATCTCATTTCTTGATCCAGTCTGCTCTGCAGTTGGCAAGATGTCTCTATTTGTCTTGCACGTTTGCCTTGTTTCTCTCAAACCCCATTGCTGGATCCTACCTGTTCTTTAACAGAAAAGGCTTGTGTCACTGCAGAGGGTGTATATTATGTATATCCTGGGGACAAAATTTGGTGGAACAGGAGTGATTGCTATTGGGAGAATCATGCTGCTGTTTCACATGAGGAAAGCTGGGTGGATGTGCACCTGCTAGCTACTTGGTATATGAAAGGAAGGAAGGAATATGCAATTATGTGGTAGTTTGGGGCAGTTGAAGTGTATAATGAGGATTGCTGATGACAGCAATTACATTTTCCTAGCAGATAAGTTAGTTCCAGATTGCTGGCTGAGTGTGCAAAGACAGTGCCTAGTCCAAATTTCAAGTCTCTGACTCTCTTGCTTCCTCTCCAAGTGTTCTTCTTTCTGCCAATAATATGTTTTGAAGGAGCATGTGCAGTCCTCTTTGCAGGAAAAGTAGTTCTACAACCTGTTGGAGTAGTGTTGGTAGAGCTAGCAAGGAAACTTCTTCCTCACTCCCAACCTCACAACCCTTGCACAGGGGCTCACTAGAAAAGCATTTGGCCTCCATTCTCCTGCTAACAATGGCAGTGTTCTGTTCATTCTCTTCTGGGTGACAGTCATTCTCTAAAGAGAATGTTTTTGTGAATAAGGCTGGCCTAATCTAGGCAAAGTTTACTGCTTTGAAATATGCAGGATAGATCCCTCACATGGTATAAATTGACATGGTGGTAGTCAAGTCACACTGCAGATCTGGTCCTTCTGTTTTAAGTGGTTGCCCCTTGGGTTTGTCCGCTTGATTTACAAGTGGTCTGTGGATTTTACTCTTGACTTTCAGGAGTTGGAAGGCTTTGATTTCCACATCATTCTACAATGGCAGCAGTTGTTTTTCCATGACCTGGAAAAGCTTCTTGTTGCTCTGTGAACCTACCAAGCTGATGGCCTCCTAGGAGCATTTAACAACAGCTGTAAAAATCAGAATGGAGGAGTCAGTCCCTCTGCCAAAAGCTCTAGATCACCTTCTCCGCTCTTGCCAGTTGCAGGACTCTTCCATGTCTTCAGAATTTTGTTTCTCGTTGGCCTTCTGTGGTAGGTATGGCCCAGAACAATTGGAAGTCCTCTATTATTTCCCAGGGCTTTGGAATAGACCCTTACTTGAGGACCAGATCTAGTTTTCTGGGATCAGGTCAAAAACTAGCCCAGGCTGTCTGCGGAAAGGGGTGTTGGAGAATGGGAAGACACTTTATTCCAGAGTAGTTCCAGGCACCATGGCTGGAAAAGGTTTTTCTGTGCTGAAGTGCCTGCCTATGGAGAATGTAGGAACGATGCCCATAGTGGTAGGATGGGTCTGCCTGCCCTCCCTTGCCCATCTGGGTGATGCAGTGTAATTTCTGAGGTGTAGGATGGTAATACTTGCTGAGCTCAGGAAACTTTAAGAGCATCATAATACACTATAAATAGAGCACAATAGTCTGACAATAGAGCCACAGGGGGGGATTTTGTGATGAATCTCCATTTCCTTTTGGAAAAATTTGCCCCTTCAAGCTGTTAGCTTGGCCGTGGGTCTGTTTATATACAACTTTTCAAAGGTGAGAGGGGAGGGTAAAGGCAGAGTTAATCACCAAACAAGCTCGAACCCCCATCTAGCTGTTTTTTGCTTTTAAGGAAATGAAGTCATATTTATGTGTAGAGGTAATCCAGAAATGTGAGCTCCTGCCAAGACATTTGTTTACACAAAGCTTAAGGGAGGTGATGTTTGTGCGTGCTTGGAGCTTGAGCAACTACTTTACATTAGAAGGAAGGTAGCAAACATTTCGGCCTTGATCCTATCGAGACAAAAGCTCATCACCAGTAAAACTAGTATCCCTTGCCATCTTCCTGTATCTGGGAGCATTACAGGGGCAGCCTGTACTCACGCAGAGTACACTTGTTGCTGCAGGTAATACTATGGGTTTCTGTCGTGCTGTCCAGATGTGATGGAAAACTGATTAAAAAAGACCTTTTGAACTACTTCCCCTCTATGTTGGCTAGTTGGTTTGCTATGAGTATTTTTGTTTAAAAGGGGGGAAAAAAGAGAAATCAAAACAAAGAGAAAGTACTGTGTAGAAGTTGCACTGAAAGGATTAACAGGCTTGTTGACTTTCTGGCTTAGTCCTGTGTTTTATAACCATGAGAACATTGTTCCTTATATCTGCTCTTTCCCTTGACATATGGGAGCAATGAAATAAGAAATATGTTGCAGTAGCTGCATAGCCATTGACATCTTTCAGAGATTTTTGTTTTGGAAATTCACTTGTTAGAAATGCTTTCCTCTTACTTGGGTTCGTTTTTAAAATTGGAAATAATAGGAAAATAAGATCTACTCACAATTATGGTGGTTTTGACTGCTTTTTAGGGCTTTTATCATGGCTGTACTTAGGGCCTTGAAAATGGATGTGTTGTAACAGCATCTTCCTTGCATTTTTATTAACTGTACCATTGTTTTGATTTACCTGGTACTTCACAACTGAACTTAAATGAAAGATGTTCTTCTTGTGTTACCATTGGAACTAGCTAGTTATAGCATCAAAGACCTAGGGGCTAATTTTATGAGGTACCACTGACATGAATATCATGGAACAGTTTTGTTTTACTAATCCCATCAATCTTTATGGAATCCACCATGGTTTATTTGTGAAGCTGTTAGAATTCAGGACTTCAAAATGAGAAGAAATGCAGTTTGCCTTACCTGCTGCCTGCATTCAGATACCACGTGACAGGCTCGAGCAGTAAGTAATCATCTAAGATCTCCACCTGTTCAAGAACAAGCCAAGATTTAGCATTGAGGTGAGGAAAAATGCTGTGGCTGTGAAGATAGTTTCCTCTGAACACCAGGACTTGGAAGACAAATTGCACAGAAACTCTGAGGCCAAACCGTAAACTAGATTCCCTTGCTGACCTCAGCTGCTTGAAGTCAACTCTCAGCATAAACAACTTCAGGAAAAGCAGCTTGCCCAATAAGAGCCTGTGCGTTTACTAAATCAGCATCTGCCCTTGCACCCATTGCTTCCTCTTTAGTAAATTGAGGAAAAAAACCCAAAAAGCACTGTGATAGACATTTTGCTGGAAGCAGAGTTGCCTGGAAGAGGCAGTGGAAGTTTGTTCTGGATGCTTGAGATGTGTAAACTACTCTGTACTTGATAAATGCAGCAAATTAATTTCTAGCTCCTCCTCGTGTCACAGGCTGTGTTTTTTCTAGTTCATCTGCATGACCCCAGATCTGCAGATTCTGTAAAGGCAAAAGCTATCATTTAGGAAGTAGGTTTTGTTTCTGTAGAGGAAGTAAGAGTTGATTTTGTAACTTTGGTGTCACCCATTGTTTGGCTTGGAGGGCACATGAAGAAAGTTGGAAAATACTAAGGTTGCTTTGCAGAGAGGGCACAAGAATGCTATTGCCACAATCTGTTGTGGCATCTCTGGAGCTTTTTCCTCATTTTTCTCTCTCCCTCTACCCTCACCCCAAAGGCTGAAGATAATAAATGTGTCTCTGTTTTCTCTAATGAACACTATTTAATTGACTGTTACTCAGTTTAAAAAAAAAAAGCCAAAAATTCTGTACTGTAGAGCACTTTGCAAGAAAAGAATGGCACTGAGAGCGGGGAACATTCAGCAGAGACTTCTTCAGCCCAGCAGAAAGCTTTATTAGTAGGAAAAATGGTTTCTAATCAGAACAGGAAGCAAAAGTTGAAGTTTTGAACCAGATAGTAGGAAAGTATTCTAAAGAGGTTTTCAAATAAGAAATGTCAACGTAAAATATATCAGCGTTGCCTAGCAAAATAAAGGTGGCCAATATGTCAAAGTAACAGTTTTCATTTTGAATTGACATTTTGAAATGAAAAACACTTCCTATTGAGATGTTGGCTTTACTCCAAAGTGCTGTGAGTTGGAAAATTTAATAAAAATTGATATTTTCCTTTGGATAAATTTTAGTTTGGTGTGACCTATGTTCTTTGAGGGAACTTGCTTTATTCTGAAAACTTCCTCTGCTATTAGCTAGGATGTAGCAAAACATATTTTCAGCTTGCTTTAGTGTTTGTGTAAATGTTTTTGTCTTCTGTAGTATTCCTTGTTAAGGTTTCCTTACATTTGGAAGTGATCTTGTTTCCAGAAGTATCCCAGCATGTTAAGAGGAATAATATTCAGGTGTTCCTGTGAAACTTTTGCTCTTTTTCTTTCCTTCTTAAACTAAACCAAGCTCTGTTAGAAGGTAAATGCCTGTGTTTTGCCTCTTATAAAATGAGCTGTTCTAAAGGTTTTAAAAAGGAAAAAAGGGAACTGAAACTCCAGAAGATAAATACAAATAGCATTGAGTTGAAAAGTTGGGGGTGGGGTGGGGGATGGGGGAGGGGAAGAGGAAATAGCTGTGGAAACACTTTTTGAACAAATAGCTGTGCTTTAACTGTGTATTGTGAGGTTGCCTGGATACACTGGAGGGACAGGGATTCTTCTCTATATATATTAGTTAGTTTAGTGTTTACTGCTGGAACTTGGAATGTAACTCCAGGCACTATTTACAAATGTTTGGGATGAAGCGGTTCCAGAAAACCAAACAAAAATGGGAGGGAGGGAAATCATCCCCAAACTTGTTGTTTCTATTTCCCTGATCGTGTTGCTATGTATAGTCTAAAATAGTAGGTAGGTAGGAGCTTATATGAGCTGAAGTGGACAAAAGGGGAAACTTCTAGCTAGACTAGATGTGCACAGAGGGGTTCGTGGCAGATGAAACTGCATGCAGAGTGGAGGCAGGTGAATGCAGCGTATGAGGAAGTAAGGCAGGAAGGGATTCATGAAGGAAAACTTGCAGCCTGGGTTCATGAGAGGTTCATGGAGCTATGTACTGCCCTGGCCTGGGAGTTGGAACCTCCTATCTGATCCTGATGGGCCACTCCCTCTGCCCCAGGCACCATTGTGCCTTGCAGTGATGTCTGTCTGTCACCAGTTCTCAGTTCCTTGCAGGGATAAGTGTCCTGTAAGTTGCTGGAAGAGAGTAGATGTGTGCATGTGAGGTGTACTTCAATAATATTCTATGCTATGGCTGTGAAAGCTGCTGGAAGTGTTATGGTTTGGATCAGCAAGTTGGGAGGCTTGTGACAGTCCTTAGTTCCTGGGAGGTTTATCTTGGTTTCTGGTTCCAGTGAGAGGGCTCTGCAGCTTTGAACAAGGATATCCCAATTGATCATATTATGATCATCAATTGATGATCATTGAGATGTGTCCAAGGCAGAAGGGAATACTCCTTCCCTGATTTATATCTATGGTGCTGTGCTCTCTCTCTTTTTTTAATGGATTTTAATCTTTTTAGTTATGTTCTGCTCTGTGATTGTATCTAACTGGGAGGATAAGGGGTATGTCTGAGGTAAGATATCTTTTTGTTTTTTTTTTGATCTTGGCATCACTTTTCTTGGCCTTGGAACTGTTCTGTTTAATCATTTAATCCGAGTTTGTCATTTGATTTCCTTGGTTTGAAAAGGAACATGCTCTTTCATCTAGCTCTTAAATTCACACTTGATTTGAGAACTTTCTCAGTATTGATACACTTTTAAAAAACCCAAAAAACAACAGGGTCATGTGGGAGCATCATAATTTGTCTGTGCCATGTATCACAGTGAGATTTCACAGGAGAATGGTGCAGTAGATGAATGCCTCGTGCTCTGAACCACAGATCACTTCTACCTCAGCCAGGATGAGTCACCATGAGCTCCCTTCCTTTAGTGGTTGATGACATGCAATGAAAGCCTCTAAATTTGCTCAGGATGGGGCAATGATGCATCTTCACTACTACATTGCAGTTTTTGTAAATCTCTGTGAAATGCTATTTCAGGAACACCCAGACAGCCAGATTTTAAAGTTCTTTTGCAAGAAAAAACTGTCAACACACTTGATCCTATTTTAATTCTGACAATCCTACCTTTCTGCCTTGAGTTAGCAATTAGTGTCAGATGCATTCAGTGCAGAGAGACAGCCCACTTGAACACAGCCAAGCAGTGGTATGTATACATTTAGATCTGAACATTATCATCATAATGAAGCCTTCTTGATGCCAGCAGAGATTTGGAGTGAATTTGTGCATGGACCACAAGTGTTAGTTGGGTTTTGTCCCCTTGTGCTTGAAGAGGAGTTGGCTGTTTGTATGGTTACTGGGTCTGTTTGTAGCTTAAGTGGTTTCTCACTGCCAGCCTGTTGGAATTAAACCCTTTAAAGGTCTGTTGTAGACTCGAGCTGATCCTTGGTCATGCTGCCTCCAATTCTCTGCCTGTTTTGTGTGTAAAGTGAGAGACTTTGTTTTTCAGACTGTCAAAAATGTTTTTCATCAATCCTTAGGCTAGAAAAATTAGTCGTGAGTGAAAGCCTCATATTTGAGATGTTTACCCTGACAGGGGAACGTGTGCTGTAAAAAGTGACTTACCAATGCTGCCTTTGTGAAATCAGAAGGATGTTCTTGGGTTTTGTAAGCACACCTCAATTGGATACCCTCAGTGTATGTGTGCCTGCTGAAGCTGCAGCCTCTTGTAGAGATGCTCAGGATGTCTAGTTACAGTGGCACGGAGTTCTCTTTGACCTCATTTATCCTCTGTAGCTTTCTGCAAGATAGCTGCAGCCAAGGATCTTGGAGGGCTATTGCAGCTTACAAACCAGTTGACTCTGGATTTCTGCTGGACTGCTACATCAGTCAGAGATGTGAAATGGTTATCTCTTGGGTGGACAGAGTCCTGTTGGCAGGAACCTAAAGGGCAGGTGGAATTATCCTGTCAGAAGTATATTTTTAAAGGTAGGTCTTACAATGCTGCAAGGCATGGAAACGTAGGGAGAGGATGGGATGTTTTTAGCAGATTGATATGAAATACAGCTTTGATATCACCAGATGGACATCAGCAGTGCTCTGCTCTTGCAGCATAGTGATATCCTTCTACCAGGCACATGTTTTACATCTGGCATCTTGACTGTTATTGCTCTGGTAATGAAGTGTTTCTTTTTATTTTCGTGTCTATGTGGATATTTGTGCCATGTACTGGCCCAGCACTAGAAAAGATGATCAAATTAAAAAACACATCATAGGAGCCATTGAACTGTCCTTATTCATAGGGACATTGGAATGTGATGCCTGGGCTTTATTCTGCAGTAACTCACTGCTTGGACAAAGGAATCTAGGGCACTGGCAACCCAGGTTTAAAAGGCTACAAATGTGTTAGGGAAATAGGTAAGCTGGCAGGAGATAGAGCAAATAGGCTCCTGTTTAATGCGTGAGCAATTACTTTAGTTATGTTCTGCTCTTCAGATTAATTGCTTGCTCTGTTCTGAATGGCTATTTACCCTTCACTGTGTCAGCTGAAACGCTTCCCTGCCTCAACGTTTGTATAGCAAGTTTGCAAGCAAGTTCACCTAAAGAAAACTTCAGCCACAGCTGAGTCAGAAAGAAAGGAGAAAAAAGGGGAAGAAACAAAGAGAATAGAGAAGGAACATGTTTGGGGGAACTCAGGAAAATGTTCTGTGTGTTAGCCAGTGAATCTTAAACAATGTTAACTTCTTAGCAACAATGATTCTGTTTAACTAACAAAGGATATTGTAAGCAGGTATGTGCATTTAGGGCAGATAAGGTTTGCATTGGACAGATCTTTTATTGGCCTGGCATTTGATAATTCACTCAAATTTAGCTATGGGATAAGAATGTTTTCTTCTAAGCAGAGGATAGACTTAAGGCTCCTGGTAATTTTCCAGTTCCTTGCTAAATTTGAATCTTAATAGAATGGGGCCCAGCCTGTCATCTTTATGTTTTCATGCCAATCTCAATGGAGTAGGGAACCAAAGGGTAGAATTTAACCTGTCTCTTCCTCTCAATAGAAGAGCAGCACTTTTGTGTTTGCATCTCCTTTCCATCCAAGATCTCAAAGCACATGAATATTCGCTTTATGTTGGTGGAAAACCAAGGCATGGAGCAATTCAGTCACTATTCAACCTATGATGTCAAAGCGGTAAGCTGGTTCATTGCACCCCACATGATGAACTGAAGGACCATATCCAGTATGAAGTCCTGCATTTAAGTTCTACAGCACCCTAGAAAGACGACTAAACTGAGGGAAAAGTTATTGAACGATTGTTAGCCTGCAGCTATACAGGGGGCAGGTATCAAGGCTGTGAACAGACCCTATAAATTCTGGATCCCATACCAGATTACTATATGTGCCTGCTTTGCCTTGAGCAATCATTTCCTACATTAAGGTAACTTATTTGAAAATAATATTTGACTTTTCAGCTAAAAGTATAGGTCAATTTTTTTGTTTTATCTCAGGTGGCTGAGGGCTCCCTCAGTTCTGCTGCACTGGACCATCCTCCCTGTCACTGCTGTCCTGTTTCGCTCCTAGCCACAAGAGACTGGGTTTTGTAGGGTGGGAGGCTAAACAACTTCTCTTGCCATTATTCCTCAGTCTAACAGTTCAGGTTGGGAAATGGGATAACTCTAGCCAGGTTCTTGCTGCCAATGAAAGCCTTTTCTATCAAAAAGGAAGAAAAAAAGCTGTTTCTCTGTGTTCATTGCTTAAATAAGGAGTGGAATTCATTCCTTGGTAATCATGGAAATTAAATAAAGCTGGGGAGACAGAATGTAAGGGTGTAAATTTAGTTATTGAAGTGTTGTATTAAATTCCTGGATTAGAGACACAAGGAGGACATGCCTTTCATGGGAAAATGCCTTTTAGCCTGGTGGTGGTAATTCTCTAAATGGAGAATTTCCTTGGTGTCTCTGTGAATACCCCACACCCATATTTTGAGTCACACCTGGACCAACCCCAAAATTTCCAAAGCTGAGCTGAAATGACCAACCTTTTTCTTAGGTTCTCATCCCCAGTCCTTTTAAAACTGTACTCCTCCTATAATCCCAACATAATTTCCATTAAATTCTAGGTTCTGTCTTGTCTGACAGGGTTGGGCCATGCTTGAACCTTCAACGTGGTATTGGCCATGTTTTCTGCTGACACTGAAGCCCGATGGGCTGGAGCAGAAGTAGTTATTTGACTGAACTCCTTCAGTTGCTGAATCACTAACAAAGTGCACAGGGAGGCTCTGGACACTTGCTGTTTGCTTACATACATATGAAAGGTTTAATTAACTTACCTCACACAGGTTTTGTGAGGATTAGGTAGTATTTCCAAGGCATTTAGGACATGTAGTATATTAAGTATTGTGGGCCAGTTTGTTCCTGTTTAACTATAACGACCTGTGAAGGATGTTGGTTTTCCACTCTAATCTACATCTCCTAAGACAGCAGCCTTCTTCTGTTTGGCTTCTATCTTCAGCTTTTGGACAGGAACAGCAAAGCCTGAATGAACTCTGTTCTTCACAATGATTTGCCCTTTTGGAAGAGGAGCAAAGGGGAAGCCTGTGCAGAAGAGTGTGTGATGCTGCTTAGGCCTTGAAATGAGCAGAAGGTTACTTTACAAAAGAAAATGAACACAAGCCTTTCAAAAAGGTGCATTTCTGAGCTTAAATGGAGCAGCTTCCCTAGGCTCTGCATAGCGTTGAGTTAGTGGCTTCTGCTTCAGAGTTGGACTCATTTGAAAGCTTGTCTGCTTTTCCAAATGAATCAATCAATCTATTATCATTCCTCACAAGTCTGTTGGATTTCTACTATTTTGTGGAATATCTGTTTAGATAATATCATTGAAACTGGGTTGTTGAAGATATCTGGAAGGGAAAATGGGCTTTGGTAGTCCTTCCTCATGCATTGTAGGATGCAATGTCAAAGGGTAAATTTGCTCTGCAGATTTAACCAGAGTCAACAGTCAACTTCTGCCCTGCCATATGAAGTTCTTGCTGATCCATGCATTTTTTTTGCATATAGTGTTTCTTCTAAGAAAATGTCAGTTATGCCAGGGTCTGATTTTTTTTTTTTTTTTTTTTTTTTTTTCCTTCTCTGGGGTGAGTGAATGTCCTTTTCCTGGGACAGTTCTGAGCAGGCCAGTCTCATGGGGCTTCTGACTCCTGTAGGCATGAACTTAGTTCTGCATTGCTGTCTCTGTGCTAATGCTTTCCAGAGCTTCTCAAAAATCATTAACCCTGTGAAAAACCTGTTGACAAACCCAGAGCAAGTTAGTTGTGGAGGATGGCATTCTGACCTGGTGAAAGGTGGTTCATTTTTGCCTTCAGAAATTATGTGGAAAAGCCATGCAGTAATGTGTTTAGTTCTTCAGCAAAATTCCCCTTCCCTCCAATTTGTTAGCTGTGATTGGAGGAAGTTCGTACCAGCTGTAACATGCCTCTCTTCCACCATGTAGAAGTAAATGTCAGGGTAGGAGGAGAACCTCGTTAGCAAAGGAAAGATGGAGCTTTTAAATACGATTTTATTATTTTAGGCATAAAATCAGATTTTTCTAACCCTCTCATGAGTTGTTGTGGGGACTTTTTTAACAAAGAGCAGTGGGAATGAGCAACAGAGGTCGCTTTGCAGTTTGTCAGATGGAGTGGGTATTGCTCACTGTAGGAACAAAAGACAGGGCTGGAAAATCCAGAAGTCCCTTATAGCTCTGTATTTCTAAAACATGCACTGAGTAACAAATATAAAGGGCAAGGGAACTCTGCTGGGTGGAGGTAGGGTAAATTACAGTTTGTAACTTTGTATGAAATATGAGAAGTATGTGGGACCTTGACTACTGTGAACTGGCAGAGGCTTTGGTGAAGCTGCAGCAGTCTAGTTTAGCTGAGGATTTGTCCCTTAATGCTTAAAAAGTTTGAAATTTCATGCATCAAAAATACAGTAATTTTGGGGTGACTTTTAGTTGCCCTTTAGTCTATTCCTGACTTAATATCCGTAAGTTTTAATTCCCTGGGGTATAGATTTCAGGCCAAAGAATTTCTAGACTTCATCATTTTCTGGACAGTAACCCTAGACTCGTCTCCTGCACCCTCCCCCCAAACTTGACTCATTACATACACACACCCCAGCTGAGTCCCCTGAACTTTTTCAAATTCCTTTCTTCCATGATAGTTTTCTTTGCAAGCTCATGCCAGCCTTTCTGTTCCTCCCCCATCCATCTGGCTGTGCCACTCACATTTAGTCTTTTATATCTCTCCATATAAATCACTTTTGGTTTTCCTCTTACCATTTGGCTTTTTTTGGCTGTGTTTCTGGCCTGTAGCATCCTGAGAGTAGATTGAATATAGAAATGTGTCCTGCCTCTGATCAAGGAAACTTTCGGTTTCCTTAACCACGTGTTGTTTTCATTAATGCCATATTTTACTCCAAGCTTTGATCTGATTTACATGCTACAGTCCATTTAACATTACCATTTTGCAGGGATTCTGCTATGAAAATATCTTTCATGTTATTCCCTTTTCCCCAAACACTTCTGTTTGTGTTTTCACAGATCTCACAGGTTTTTCCATTTAGTCCCTAGGTCTATGAATGCCTTTTGAATTGTGCTTCCCTTGCCTTCCCTGGTGTTTGAAGCACCTCTTGATTTAAATTCAGTCTCTGAATTTAATGAGCATGGTCTCTGCTTTCATTCAGATCTTTAAATCTGTGTGCAGGAGGAAAGTGAAAGGATGAGCCTGCAGCAATGTATGCCTATTGCAGAGGATCAGGCAAATGGATGGTAATAACCATTAACATGAAGCTGTTAATATCAATACAGATCTTGCTTGGAAAGTGTGGTGAAGGGTTCTAAAGCTGAGTGAGACAATACAGAAACGTTTAGTCTCAGGTGGCAACTTATGCAGATAAGTTTGGATTAAGCTGCAATAAATTCATGGCCCTGCCTGTTAAAGCTGTCAGCAAAGAGGGTGGGAAGCCCAGCCAAGATGTAACACAAGAGTGGATTAGCATCTCTCGATCTCCCTGGGATAATGCAAACTCTAATCTAGCTGCATTCCTGGGATAGAAGTAGGACATCTGAGTGACAGAATGCAGTTTGTCATCAAAGCGTGAGCCTCAGTTAAAGATAACCCAGAGGTTCCAGAGCAACACAAATGAATGCACCGAAAACCCCCTGAGTGACAGAAGAGATGGAACCTGAAAGCTTCCTAGCTGGGATTTGTCATGTATTTTGGTCTTTTTGAGCACTGGCCAGTGCAAAGAGACTGGTGTTTGGATCCAGTTCCATGGCAATCAATAGACTGCAAGGGCATATTTTATATGTTCAGCAAACCAGCGGGTGCCATTCAGAGATGAATTACTCTTTGCTTTCTGTCCACGTGTCCTTGGTGCCTGTTCCGTTATTTATGTTCTCCCCAGATAAATCAATAGATCTATAGATCTACTGAACAGGCCAATTTTTTCTCCCCATTGTCATCATAATCAGGGAGCTGACTGTATTAATTTGTTTTGCTGTGTTACGATTTTAACTCCTTTAACCTCACCCAAGAGTGAAAACAGTAGCTAATCCAAACTTGTCTGCTTTTCATCTGGAAGTTTGAGCATATCTCTTGTGAATGAAGACACCCTGACAGAGAACACTTACTGTAGTCATCAGGAAGTACATGAGATTATCTCACAAGGGTAGCATAAAGACCTAGATGTCAGTAAGATGTAAAAATCCAAGACCTAGGGAATTGTTGGTAGGATGCATATTGTGGCCCTGTCCTTTTGATTTGATATAGGTGAGAGCAGTAAGTGAGAACATGAGGTCAGTGAGAGAAGCCCTGATGCCCCAGTTCTTGCAGCCACCAGTTTCCTTTACAGCAGCATCTGCTGTACCAAAATCTCCGTTGTTCTGGGAACTCCAAAGCTCCAGTTTTGTTTACACCTACTTCAGCCAAATGCAGACGGTGAGGCAGCGATCCTGTGGTGCTGTGTGAGCAAAGGGGAAAAAGGGTGTGCTGTCTTGTGTGGGGAAGAGGAACGGTGGCCATCTGAAAAACCTAGGGCCTTTCTGAGGTAGCCAGTTAGAGACATTATTCAAGGTAAAATCAGAGGTTTACAGTACTGATAAAAGGAAAAAAATAATAAAAAAATCAGGCAGGTTTGTATGGTCATGTAGAGGGAATGACTGAAGACTGCTCTCTGTGCTTCTTTTTAGAAGGTTGTAGTTAAGAAAGCCAGTGTGGGGTCAGAGGGAAGTAAAGGATTTTTTTATTCTGTGGTTGTGTGGAGGGAGGGGTTTGGCAGCAGACAGGCATGCTAGAAAACTCTAAAGTGATGGGGACAAAGCTATACTGGCAACATAGAGTGAGCTGAAGGAAAGTTTCCTTTAGGCCCACTGAAAAAAATAGCAAATAAATTTGACAGTTATGACTCTGTTTCTCCTCTAAAATGGATGGCTTTTTCCTCCAGAGATTCTGCAGATGATGTAGGCAGATGCTTCAATTGCAAATTGAGAGGGCAAGCTGTCTGCCTTACGATTCTCATTCTAGAACCAGCACCACAAAGTACCCATTGCAGAGAAATTAATTGTAAGGTTTCAACACATCTTGTTTCCTAACTTACCATTGGAGAAGACTTCCCAGGCTGGGAATTGAGTTTGCAGCACAACTGAGGAGTGGAGTTAAGAGCTGAGGGGGAAAGCATGATGTGTATAGACAAGATGAAACAAGTCAGAGGCTCTCCACCTGCCTGTTGTTAACATGCATACTTGAGCAAAACCTAACCACCACCAACATCTAGAGACTTGTAGCCTGCAACAGTGTGTGGAGAGGGGTTGTCCTTCCTAGATTTTGGAGAGGCTGCACCTGACCTTTGTATAAGCTGACTCTAAATGTGCCAGGCAAGCAGTTCAGTAACAAGCTAAGTGGAAATAATTATTTTAATTAGTGTAATTGGATTACACCAAAATGTTTTTGGGAACTGCTGTTCTGCTTCAAATTAAGTTGTTCAAACTGTCCTGGCTGCACATTGTTATTAAACCAACACATTATGTAGGGGTTTAGGCAGAAAAGTAAATGGCATTGGACAGAAAAATCCTTGATTTACTTTAGATTTTCTATTTAATAACACAAGGACCTTAGTTTGAATTGCTTTTTTTTTTTTTGGCTAGGACAGCAGATTGTTTTTGTAAGCTGTCATCATGTGCACCTTGCTTTCTCAGGAAGTCATAAGGTTGTAGGTATTTTCTTAACCTTTGTTTCTTGCTTGTCATGAACAGCTGAAATCCCATCACCATCAACTGTGGACAGGAAAAGCAAAGCTCCCTGTTATCCAGGATCTTACTTTTTAATGGGAACAGGTCATCAATCAGCTATCCAAAGCACTGATGGCCCAGTCAGCATAAATTGTAGACCTAAGTAGTGGAGATCAGATTTATATACATAAGCTCTCAAGTGTATCTTCAGTGGTGATACAGTGGCATCTTAAAAGGTGTTTGACTGCAACTGATTACATCTGTTTTCAATTAACAAAGAAAATAACTATCAAATCATCAGTGCTGTTCTCTCCACAGCAGTTTTTTGAGGCAGTCTTCCATAACCTTACGTACTTGACAGCATATTTTAGCACTAACACTTGGTGTGGCTGTTTCTTCTCAGAGGAACTGAGATTCTCACCAAGGAAACCTACTGCATGCAATTAATTAATTTACAGTATCATGGTCCATTACGTTTCAACAGATCGTTTGCTACTTGTAGTTGGTGGCTGAGATCAGTCAGCATCAACTTTAAGCAAACTCAATTTCAGTTTCAATGTTGGTCTCATTTCTGGGCTTCAGCCTGTGTGGTGTTCAAGTTGAGATTGAATTTGACTTTCATGTGCATAGTTTTTCTGTTCCTGTAGATCCTCTAAATGAGATTATAATGGATGAAATAACTAATATATCCTGCAATCAGTGAGATCATAGCAGGTTATTTGAATGCTACCTGAAAGTCAGATTATGATGGCCAGTGTAAATGTTTGGTGAAGATAAGTAACTGGATGATAAAACTAAATGTCCATTGCTTAACCAAGGAAACTGAATAGGGAAAACAGGTCAGGAGAAAATGTAAGAATGGTTTATTTGCATGAAAATATGGTATTACATTAAACATGCTAAGTTTGGGGTATGCCAGCACCTCTTTTTATTATGTCCTTAACAGTCAAGTGAACATGATTTTAGAAGAGTGGAATGTTTTAAGCAAACATTGCTGACCTAGATTTTCAAAATGGGTGAGCTTGAGGACACTGTCTTCATTTTATGCCTCGTTAACTTAAGCTGTTCTTCAGAGTTTCCATGGAAACCACTCTTCTTTGGTGACAGAAACTTTTGATGATTTGAGTGAGAAGGTAGCAGGAGGTACTAGTGCAGAGAATGTTACAGAGCCCTAATGGAGGAAGGCAATGAATGAACTTTTAACATAAACAAAGGAGTGATAGTGGAAGACCATAAATGTCAGTGCATTGACAGCTAGGATGATCCAAAGTTACTAAAGGATGCAAAAGTAGAAATTTAACTGAGCATGACCTTGTCCTGATAGTTAATGAAGTTAAGCTGGGCTCAGGATAGAATAACAGAGATCAGTCTGATTTTTTCATTGTGGATGAATAAACAGGGCTCCAAAACAAAATTTCAAGTGTGATGGTACTGAGAGAGTATTCAAAGAGCCCCGAGCCTGCCACAGCTTTGTGCATAAGGCACGTACAGCAAGAACACGTCTGCTGTATCATCATATTGCTCTTGATGCATTTCTAAGCTACTGTATATACTGCACTGTCCCTATCAGCCTGGGATTAATGGTGTGAGGTTTTAATTAATATATACATGATTGTACTACAGAATGAACTATTATTATTGGCTGGTATCTTTAATTAATTATATGTTGGTGTTTTCTAAGGACTTCAGAAAACGTGGTCAGCAGTCATTATGCATTGACATTGTCTTGGGTGTTGAGCTCTCAGACCCTTTTTAAAAACACAGCTATGAAACATGGTAGAAAACAAACTTTCTAGTAGTGCTTCCAAGCAGGTATACATGGGTTTTTTAGGCTTAGCCCCTGGACTTTTCTTGTATGAGCACGCTTTGTTGCTGCCATGGGGTTATTAGCTATCTTTAGTGGTACAACACAAAGTATTTAATCTGGTTCATTGTGGATATGGGGTGAGGAACAAAAGTCAGACTTAACAGATCCACTGTTAAGCTAAATGCATCCTTCTGTTGAATACAAAGTGCTTTTTTCTTTCTGATAGTGTAAGCCCACCACATCTCTCTAGTTTCAGTTAAAACATTTCCCTTCTGCTTTGAGAAAACTTTAAATTTGGATGCATTTGCTTACAGCTTTGCATCTTGCTAGTGTGATCTCATAGTTTATATGTCAGAAGCGATATAAAGCATCTAGATTCTTGTCACAACAAAAGGTTTCAATAGAGCCAGACTGAAAACTGTGCAGACACTTGAGTGCTAGAGAGCAGGGAGCTGTAGGTATGATTTTGGGCTCTAAGATCATAGAATTCTGGACAAGTTATCTCATAGTTTTTTCATGCCTGTGTTTTTCCAATCTGTAAAGCAACATGGTGGTATCTGTATTTTTCTAAGTACTACTTTTAAGGTCTAGGAGTTGAAAGGTCTACATACATACTGGGGGGACCTAGAATGATTACTGGCCAAACAGTTGAGCTAACTGCAAATTAGGAGCCCTTGACTGGTACTCTTGTTTAGCAGCAAATTAGCCCTACTCTTTTGCTTTCTAGATTAAGTGCCTTTTATTGCATGAATACAGAATTTACTGTATACAAAGCAGAATTGGGGCCTAAGAGGGGACAGGGTGTCAGAGCTTGTTTTAGTCTGCCTTATTCCTCACAGGTTTAAGTTGCTGTCACGTAGTTAGTACATGGGAGATCTGGACTGGAGGTAAGTCTGGCACAGCAGCCTGTTGAACATATGCATCCATGCCATGAAGCACAGTTGGTGTGAAGACTTAATGCTCATCAAGTTGAATTAAAAAGCTGGAGTGTAAATCTGGCAAGCTTCAGGTACCAGCATCCTAGAGTTAAAAAACAGTGCCAGCCCCCTGCCCTGTCATTGTACTCAGTTGGGAGCCGGCAAAAATACAACATGAATTGTAGAAGCTTTTAGTGTGATGCTGGTGAGGCCTTGATTGGAGCTCTTGGCTAGCCTTATGTAATAGATCATCTCTAGTTCTACTGTCCACCAAAACAAAGCCCACAAACCTGGAGACTAGTATGTAGCAAGTAAGTTTTACTCCTTGGCCTTTACTTGGGAGATGCTGTTCTTTGCTAGGATCATACTTGTAAGCTCACTGGCCAGCTTACCACAGAACTTGGTGCCGTGGATGACAAGATCAGCTGAGCTAGAGCTGAGAAACACTGCCTAGCTTGTATTAGAAAAAAAAAAAGCAGAGATAGTTTGTGTTATCACAAATAGTGACAATGACACTGTTCTCTCTTCTTCGTATGGATGGCTTTGCAGTTGTATCTAGCACAATGGTCAGCTTTCTCCTTAGCTTCTTGGTTCACTATGCCTATGCGTGCTTTGGACCCTGTGCATTGCTGAGCCTGACTTTGGTAGAGAGGACTAAACCAGAGATCCAGGCTTATTTCTTCCTCCCTTCTGCCAGGGGAAGGGGAGCGTAGAGCTGGATGCTATTTCTGCTCCATTCTGCCTGTCTGTATCAGACGTTGGGGTCATCGGGGAAGGTGGCAAGTGCCAGGCTGGATCAATAGGCCATTTAAACTGTTACCTGACAGTGGCCAGACCTTGGTGCTTGTATTGGCACATTCATTTATAAAGCTGCCTGGGGCTTAATGGAAGCAAACAATAAGGGAACTAGGGCTAGTCTGCCTGAGCTGGTGTCACATGAAGAGGATAAGTGGGGATGAATATGCTTTAGGGAGAAGTTTCTTGCAGCTATGGACAGTCTTAACTGACCTGTCTCTGCAAGGGTTCTTCCCTTGCCTATCCTTTGATCTAGAGCAGACAGGTCATTTCAGGGCACCTTTGTTTATCTTTGAGCTTTCAGAGGATCATGAAAGCACAGAGGCATACAGAGATAAAATAACATGCATTTCTTTAACATTATTGAGTATGTAGAAGTGCAGTTACCTGGGCTGCATGGGAAAGCCTCTTTCAGTTCTTATTTTAGTAATTATATGGATATGGTCATTTGTAAAAGCTCAAAGCCTTTGTCGTTTGCAAAAGCCTTGAGCATCAAATGTTGCTCTCAATACTGTAAGCCTAATTGAAATATAGTTAGGCTGATATGTTAAAAATGTTGCTATACTGCAGCAGCATGTCTGGATGCGAGACACACACATGAAGGCATGATAGACCAGGAGTGCTACAAATCACTCTAACAGTGATATCTCAGTGTCTGTGTTGCCACATGTTTTTCCTGTCTTTTGAATCAACCTTTTCGTAGGAGTCACCAAACTTGCCTCTTGCCTGGGCAGAGTCTTGATTTGACCACAGGTAAGATAGCCTCCTCTGGCTGCTGGTCACTTACCCTTCAGCATCCTGCCTCTGATGGCACAAGACAGGTGGTTCTAAGGAATATCCTTCACATAGGTGAAAAGTGCTGCTGTTGTGATTTAGGAAATTGGGCTTTTAGGTGCACAAGGATTGTGAAACAGAGGCTGGAACACGCTGTTTCCCCAGACCTCCTCCTGTGCCAGCAGTCACATCCATAGGCAGAAGAGATCATGCAACACATGCCCGCTAAAATCCCCCTGGGTGGGGAGTAGTGGGATCTTTCAAGAGCAGGAATTGGTTAGTCCCAGCTTCTCTACTTTGCCAGCGATGCAAATGTCTGTTACCCAATGGCTGTTTAGGAAGAAGTCTGCCATGATAATAAGTGAATATTGAAAACAACATCTTATGACCAAATATTATGAAATCAGCAGACCACAGAAAATAGCAGAAGTTGCTGGGGCAGATTCCTCCTTTGCTTTCATGTGACTGACTAATCTACCCTGACCTGCGCAGTTATTTGAAAGGATGTTACTGTCTGAGCTTGGGACATGAGTATTATAGCACCTCTCTGTGTTTGCTAGCATGGGTACAGTAAGGAAAAGCTATACCAGTGTGAGATTTGTGCTTGTAATGCAGTTCACTGTTATGGCTCTTCAGAGGCAGAACCTGCGTAATGATCTTGTTGGAGTTTTGAGAAGATTAAATCTAAGAAACATTTAGAATCTAGATAGGGGTTTTATTATTTGTTCTGAGAAACAAGTACCTGCTTTTAATGGGAGCTGCCTAACTTCATCACATCTGACAAGGAAAGAGAGCACCTTGACCTTCTTTGCAAGACACCTAAAGCAGAGATTATCCTTAATTATCCTCAATATTTGCCCTATAAATTGTCCTGGGGCAGTTACGGGCATGCCCTGGCTTGGGGTGCGGGGAGCAGTGCCCTGAAGGCATGCTTCCCTGGGGTGGCCCTGGGAGGCAGTGCATGCCCGTGCCAGCTGAGATGCACCGTGGGGTCAAAATCCTTCCTCAGCTTCCCCCTCATTTCCAGAGATTAGTAATCAAGTTGCTGAGCTTTACCACAACTAACCTGTCGCTGTCACCTGATGTGTTGGCCCAAGTGCCACTGCTCTGGTCAATAGCAGGGCAGAAGCCAAGTGAGTCCTTTGCAGTCATGTGCCATGGGTGAAGAGGGGATGGCTCCTGCACCTGAGAGCAAGGTCCAAGGAGGGGGTGAGGAGGCAGGGAGGGAGTGCAGTGTTTTCCCGTACTCCCCTGCCTGGGTGGAGAGTCCAAGTTACAGCTGAGTAATCACAGTCACCCCCAGACAACTCACTCCTTACATGAAGCTCTCTCAAAGTGTGATTAATTACATGATAAGGATAGAAAATGAGTCAAAAGTGAACAATAGCTTTGTGCAGGGGCTAACCATGGGCACGTGTCCTTTGCATAGCCCAGTGCTGCTCAAGCTATCCAGCTGCCACAGACCCACATCACTCAAGAAACCCCCAATATCCGAGTAAGACAGGGCCTTACCTGTCTTTTGAGATTCTTAATCCTTTGGAATTTGTGTGGTAATTCTCTAGAAGCACCCTGGAACTTGCTTTTCTTTTTGAGGCTGTGGTGGTTTTAGAGTAACTTGTTTTTATCTGCCATGACCAACCAACCACACTTGGTGCCTGATGTGGATGGAAGATGGGGACAGGCAAGAAGAGGTGAATGTGTGACCACAGTGTAATGAGTTTTAATCATCAGGGTGATATCATCAAATTGGTAGCTAAGATTATGAAGATATGCGGATTTTTTTACCTTTCTCAGAAGGTATTTCAGTTACTAAAGAGCCAGGCATGACATGTTTAATTTCTTTGAGGTGGTGTCTCACCTGACTGTAGAACTGTCTTGGCTAAACATCTGTCTTATACTGCTATGGATGTTCTGGAAGCTTCTTTTCCTAAACCATCATGAAAGCATCCTCCCTTTCGTGTCTGGAATTCAGCCCTGTCCTGATTGAGCAGAAAGTCCCATTTTTCAGAGCCAAGGAGGAACAGTTTTATTATAAGTTTACATAACTTGAAATGCTAAAGGGCCCTAAAATTGGCAGTGTGGAAAAACTTCACAACATTATAAACCACCCAGGCTTCAGCACAGAAAACAATTTATCCTCGTCATATAACTCCACAGCACCAGCAAACAATGCACAGCTGTCAGCCTTTCATGAGCTTTTTGACCAACATGATGAGTTTCTTAAGAAATAAAATACTCCATCATCACCCAGGAAGAGGTATTTTAGACCAGCTGTAGATACAAACTTCATGGGAGTTTACTGAGTTATCTCTTCCAGTAGAGTTGCATGATAGGGAAATGTTTCCCTTACAGAGCAGTTGCACCTGTCTAAGTTTAACTGAAGTCTGTAATGTCTTAAGAGTCTCAAGTTGTCCTCTTCAGGCCTAGAAACCAAAAATCCAGCTGTCATCTTGTAGTTGAAGTACAAGCTTTCAAGGGCAGAGGGAATTCCTTTGTCCTGTAAAGCAATCACTATGTGCCTTGAAGCATGAGGTTTTCTTAGTATGCTACTCAATTTTTATTAAGATCCAGTGAATTAATTATACCAAAAATCCACTGTCTTCTTTCTAAAGAGTTTATTGAGCAATCTCCCCAAAACTTGCTTATACCTACCAAACTCACTGAGTATATTTAATCAAGTTTTTTCTTTTTTTTACTAAGATCTGCCCAATTTACTTTGCAGAGTGTCTCAGTGTGAAAGGTGTCATGAAGTCCACCTCTGCCAGGCCAGCTAGGAATTGCCTTTGGCTTTCATTATTGGAAAAGGAGGTAGGAAGTACAGGGTCTCTTGAAGAAATGAGGAATGTGGTTTATGCTTTCAGGTGCTCTGGGACAAACAGAGCTGAGGCTGGGGTCAGTCCCACCCTTTTGCATAGTCACATCTTATAATGTGTTCTCTGTCGATGTTGTTTAGAGTAAATAAATCCATCTTGTAAGTATTTGGGAGAGATGAAAGCAGAAGCCTAAGAAACATAAATTTTTCTCTTAGTGCAGAGGAATTATAAGGAACCCCAGGACTGAGATACCCTTCCAGGTCACCAATTCAATCCATCCTAATACAGCACTTTGTTGTCATCACTTTCCACAGAATATTTCTGCCACTTCTGCACCACGCTGCTACACGGCATCAGAAACCTGCTGGTGCCATCACTGTGCACTTCAAAGTAGCTATCAGTGGTCACCCATCAGTGACCACTGCCTGTGAGAACCCACCTCCTCAATGACCTCTTGACCAGCTGCCTTGGTGGATGCCAGAGGCCAGCTTTTGTTCCTCAGAAGTGCAGGTCTAGCCATCCTTGTTCCTTCTGTTTCAAATGAAACCAATGCAAATAAGAACATGAGAGTCCATGCAATGAGTTACTTAGAAACAGGAACCACTGTAAATCCTCATCAGCATTGGCTAACTCCTGGGACAAACCCCGAGACACTGACCCTTCAGATCAGCTGGATGTGCGTGCGCTGGCAAAGCATCATGGATGCTTAGGCAACTGTTATCAGATCTTTGTTTATAAATACAAGATTTTTAATTTGGCTTGAGTGCTTAAACTCACTAGCAGGCAGGCTTCCCCCTTCCCCCACCCCCCCAACAAAAGCACAATAACAATCACCACAAACAATCACTGTTTCACCTCTCCCACATTAGCTATTAATAATGTTAATTTACTTCCTTTGAGAGATACCATATGTTCCCCTTCCTGATCCCTTAACAGGCACAAGAAAAAACTAAGGAAATTTGAGAGACTCCATAATACTGATGGCAACATCCAATGTCTTATCAGGCTTCCTGTTGTTGGGAGTATTGTTTTCCTTTAAAGATTAATATTTACAATGGTTACTTAGTTATCTCAGTTCATTTGGTGACCATTAAAGATTCCAGCCCTGAATACGATGAATGAGCCTCCTTTTATTTGTCCTTGATGACTTATTTGTCTTGTGCCTCATCTGGCTGAAAATCAAGGAAAATAATTATTGGGTTGGGCTTTTACTGCCATTTCATATGAGGGCTCAAAGTGCGTGTTTCTGTTTGGTTTAGGATGGGAGCCCTTACCCACTGTTTCTGCTGATGTATGCATATTTAGGAATATATGCTTTGTGATTACAAGCACAGTTAAAATAGATATTTTTCCTCTATTTTTCTTAAGCAGCACGCCTGGTTTTAGTACTCCTTGGGGGAAAATGAGGGTGTACATGAAATGTGAAACAATTGCAGCAGCAGCCACATAGTCTCACCAAAGTGGTCTCTGGTGGGACAGAAAAGATGGTGTGTTCCTGACTGCTGTTCAAGAGTAGTAGTGGGTCCAGCCCAGGGTCTGCCCATAGCTTCTCCCTGTGCGTGAGCTAAAGTTCAGCAGGGTTTCTCACTGTCATTTTTCTCTTGTGCTTAGTAAGAGCCCAAAGGTACAGCAGGAAGCGGTCACTTGGTGTGACATGGATGGTGGTCTCAATCCAGCCACTCGCTTCCAAGAGCTAGAGAGGTATTTCTAGGTCTCTTCAAGGCGTGAGGGATTTTGAAGTCATCTTGAGCTGTCTTTGTCCTTGCTAAAGAGGAGCATAAAAACATTTATCATACTCACAGCAGTATTAGACCCAACCCTGGAGAACACTGATGAAGACAAGCATGGCCCACATGACAAACACTGCACTCCAGATTTGTACCAGGTGCAGGTTTTTGCAGCAGGGATGAACATGGGTACATGAGCGGTTTTCAAAGCATCCTGGTTTTCTTTTCACAGCATGGACCAAAGATGTGCCTTGCCTTCCCTGGAAGTGGAAGCTCCTGTCACCTCACCTTCAGCTGCCCTTCAAATTGATTCCTATTCCTCTCTGAGCACGGAGCCCCTGCAAGCGCAGTTCTGATGGTAACCCCCATGCTGCCCACCTCCCTGTGTATTTTTTCTGCCCCAGTCCATTGGTATGTTGTCACATAAATTCCTTTGGACTACCGAAGCCAGGATTACAGTCAAGTCTCTTTGCAGCCTGGAGGAGTGGAGGGCTCAGAGCAATGTGATAATCATTTTACAGCGTGTCTGCACCCTCTGCGTGTGAACCGCCAGACCCTCGTGAGCAAGCCTGTTCAGACACAGTTGGCTCCTAGAGAAGGGATAATTTATAATCATGACATTTCCAAGGTTTCTCTCTCTTTTTCTCCCCCTCTCCACTCCCAGTGCTTGCCCTCCTCCCAAATAGTGAATGTGGGATAGACCATCCCAGCTTTTATAGGGGGGGGCGCTGGTTTGCTGGTTTCTTTGCAGACTGCTGTCTCATCCTGAAACTGCATATTTGATGTACTTTTATAATGAATTAATTTGCACTGTGACAGATGTTTCTGATATGATAAGAAACATGGCACAGGGGCCAGTGGCGCTGTAGGCCCACTCATGTCCCTCACCTGAATTGCAAATGAGATATTGCCGCCTTATCTGTTAAAAAACACGAGCAACTGCACGTATAAATAATATGCCACCAACTGCCAGCTGTTTGTGCTCGTGATGTTCCTAAAAGAACAGCTCTACCCATCATCTGTTCTTTTCTCTCTCACAGAGCTGGAGCTCTTCTGCTGCGCTTGCAAAAGAGGGCTTTTTCCCCCATTTAAACTGCAGACAGAGAAGTAGCTTTAAAATAATTATGTATGAGCAAACCCAGCTTCCTTATTTATGAAGTGGGTAATACCTGGTTATTTTTTGTACTTCCTTGTCCTTTTACTGTATATCTCTCTTGGCATGAAAGAGAAAGTGTCAGCATTGCTTTCTGTTTCTTGGTGAATCCTTTTTACCCAGCTGACTCGCAGTGGTTTCAGGGTTTCAGTTCTGAATGGCATGGAAGACAGTTACTTAATGTTTAATTTTTTTTCTTTTGAAAAATGTGAAAGGGAATGGTAAATCACTTCTGTCATAAGGTTTGTAAAAGCTTGGCTTTTAGATACCATCACCCTAAATTGAAGGTGAAACCATCTCTAGAAGCAAACAGGCCTACTCACTTGGTAACCCTTGCTATTAAGTCTTGCAAACAACAGAACTTGCACATAAAACTAGGTGAAGCTGTTCTGGTAATCTATCTGCACCTATTTTCTTAGGGTAAAACAGAGAAACACTTTTCAGCATTTTGCCAGCTCCGGGCGGAGATGTATTTCTATTACAAATGACCTTCTGGGAGAACTTGACTGCAGGGACGTGATTCATTGGCAGCCTGCTGGTGACAGCCTTGTTTCTATTGTTCTAAACTCTGGTTTCACATTTCTCCTGTTAGATAAGCTGCAACCATTAACTACACAGTGAGCTACAAATAACGCGTGATTTAAGAATTAAGCTTATTATCTGATTGGCAGCATGGGGCCACTCTTCCAGGTTAAGGGTTTGAGCAGATTTTTATTTTTTTTTTAAACAAAACTTTTCCTTTTATTGCATTTCTGAAAGCATTGTCTTCCCAAAAGATAAAATACACTTTTGGAAGCTGCAAAGTCTGTATATATAGTGTGAGCTATAAATAGTCTGGAGCTAGTTTTGCATGGTAGCAGTGTGCAGAGGTATTAAGGACAGATTCTGATCTTTATGGTTATACTGGGGCTACCAAGAAACACTGGTTTAAAGGAGTGGCTTTTAGTTTTAATTCAGCATGTTCACACCAAGACCAGAGTCTGGCTGGGGGCTTTAAATGCATTGTGAGGAATAAAGGAGTTTGGCTGCCTCAGCTTTATCTTAGGTTTAGTTGGAAATTACATATTAATTTCTGGAACTGTTATTTGGGACCAATACCAAGGCAAACTAATTCACTCTTAAATAAGGAATGGCTTGATTGTCATGCTAGCTGAAAAATAGATTTATACACTCCCACAGCTCAGATGCTGTAAATGGATCTACATAAGGATTTAGAAATGGTTGCTATTCAGCTCCTTCTTGACAGCAGGATGACTTTCAGCAATTGAATGATTTATGATAATGTTGATATTCATGCAGGCTATTCCACTGCCAGGATAAAGACCACAATGGCTGATCAGTCTCTCTTCAGGCATGAGGTGGTTGCAGGTGGACATTGGAAACAAGCTCTCTGGCTGGAGCATTATCTTCTGTGCTGCAACAGGGTGGGGGCTGTGGGGAGGGGGAGAAGAAGAAAAGTACCTGTTTATAATGGGTTATCGACCGTGTGTTATCTCTTCTGCTGTAAAATCTTAATGGGACAAAGCATGGTAGCATTACTAAAGGCATAGGAGGCAGGGTCAATGCCAGGGTATTAACCTTACTTAGCAAATCTGTGATAAATATAATGGATCTCTTGTTTCTGCAAGGAATTTACCACAGTTTTGATCGCACATTAGAACTCGCTGCCCTCCATTGCATCCTGTATCTCATTTGGACAGTGAAGAGAAAGGATTGTTTGCACTATTCGCTTGTGCCCTCTAACTTCAGTTTTGAGCTCTAATTCTGGGTGCCTAAATCCTCTTTTAAATCCATTGGGTACACCTAGGAGATTGTCAGGCCACCAATGCAGTAATGGAGGTGGTGAAGGTGGTGAAAGCTCCTGGGCCTTGGTGGCATGCAGGAGATGGCTGTGTGGTCAGCCTTGCTCATGTATTTTGGGGTTTACCTCTGAGGCAACTTGCTGTGCAGTATTCAGTGGAGCAGCTTTCATTTGTACTAGTCAATGCTTGGTGCCTTTGGAGTATTTGCTTACTGTCCATTGTGGTCTTGGACATAACAGCAGGTATGTAGTTTCCTTCTGGGCATGATCTGCCCCGTAGGATTTATATTGAAACACATCAGACTTTTCAGTCACCTTTACCAGAAACGTCTGTCACTCCTGGAACAGGACTTGACTCCTGCTTGCACTTAGTCTCTTATATGCTGTCCTACAGCTCTCCAAGGCTGTAGGAAGGGGGCAGGAGAGGCAAGAACAACCCACTTTGTATACCCCTTCCAGCTCATGAGACAAACACTGCACAGGGACACTGCAAATGGACCATACTGAAATGCACTGCAGTGGGGCCCATCGTGGGCACTGGGAAACAGAGCACACCTCAGAGCTGCCTTCAAGGTGCTCCAGTTCATGCCAGAGAAAAGGAAGGGACCTGTAAGGATCCAAAGAAATCACTTTTATGCCTCTAAAACCGCTGTACCCCCCTTTATATCCTTGCTTTGCATATACAACTAGGGTAGCCTGGAACAGGGAACTGCCTTTCCATACATACATAGATGCTCCCAGACCAGTGATGCATAAATCCATAAATTAATAAAGCACCAGTGCAGCTCACTCAGATACCATTGCTGTGAGCTCCTTTCCCACCTGCCAGGCACAACAAGGCCATTGGACAGGGGCAAGGGGAGTCCCTGCCGCTCTTCCTGAGAGGCAAGTGAGCCCACGTGGCAGTCTCTGCCACCCTCTTGGGATTAGTTCTGGCTGCACCATCCCTCTCTGCAGGGCCAGTCTGCACTCCCTGACCCATCTCCACTGTTGCTTCTGCAGAGATGCATTTCTTGAAACAACAGGAGCTGGCCAGATATAATCCAGTCTTCTAATTCTGCAACTTCATATGGTAAATGTCTTGTATCAGTCTACCAGCCACATATTCTGGTGGTTCTGCTTGTTAGCGATAGCCTTGGAGTTGAATCTTACAGGTGAGAACCTTTCACTCCTTAGTCTTATCTCTGGTGCTGACCATGAAAACATCTCCCCCTGTCTTCAGTTTGTTCCAGGCAGAGAAGGGAGTTCTTGTGACAGGCATAGCCCTGTTATTTACCTAGGCAAATCTGGAGTATTTTCCCAAAGAATTTGTGAAATACTCTCTGAATGATCAGTGGTACAAGCATATGACTCCAAGTCACTGGACAGCAAGCTATTTAAAAAAAGCATCTACTAAAATAAGCATGTCTGAAAGACTATCTGGCATTAGAAAGCACTTTATTTAGAGAAGCGCCCATCTCGTGAGCGAATATCATGTCATAAGGCAATACTGCAGCGTTCTTCAAGGGTAGCACACACAAATGGGTTCTGCTTTTGTGCATGACACATGGATAACGCTGTGCTGAATGTAAGAGTGTTTGGATACAGGTTCAGATACCCGTGACTTGTGGTCTCTTCTTCCACCCCCCCCCCCCCCCCCGCCTGGCAGCTTGACCCCAGCATCACTGGGATGTTGATTCATAGTCTTGTGCACTACTAGTTTCAGGTTCCCTCGTCTTGTTTTGGCATTCGTGCCTTTCAGCACCTTCAAAGAAGTTGTCTTAATTTCACTGGCCTCCAAGTTCATAGGATCGTTGTCATTTCCCAGATGTGGATAAAATGTTTCTGTCTTCTGGAGTGTAGGTGATTTGGAGTGTCTCAGATGTAATCTCTTACTATCATAAAATATAGTTAAGCTTCTGGAATTGGTGGGATAAGACCCCGCCGCTCTCGTGTAGATGTCTAGCTCCACTCATTTTCCATATCTGTTTTCTACTGAGCTGGTTAGGGAGCAAAGGCAAGAAGTAACAAACCATGGTGAATTATTCTTTTTGTATCCTTGCTTTTCTTTCAAAAAATTCATCCCTCCTTTCAACCATTACATGGATTTTTCAGTTTCACCAATGAGATCTTACTTTGGATCCTTTCTCTCTGACAGGTAAAGGATCACATGGGAGGACCCGTGAACTTTCTGACAGTCATTCTTACTCAGAATTACAGATTTTTAGTGAATTTCTCTGCCACTTGGCAAGATTCATTCACCAGCTGTTTTCTCCCCTCTGTATAGTTTAATGGGCACAGATTCATAACCAATATGAGTAAAATGAGCAAACATCATTATCTTTTCTGTAATAAATTGAGCAGAATGGGTCCTGTAGCATCATTTTGTGTACAGTCCTTGGCACAGGGAGCCTTACCAAGATGTGCCAGCTCAACTCTCATTCCTCTGGAAGAGCTGTCAGTTGCCAGCAGAGCTCACTTTAGACAAACTTCTTCATCCTTTCCTTTGTGGCTGCTACACAATTGCATGCGAGGGTTGGGGTTTTTTTCAAAAGCACTTTCACCTACCTTCCTAACTTCCCAGCATTATTCTTGTTTAGGGAAACCCTTCTGGTACCCTGACATCTCAAACACATACATTGAAGTTATCTGCTGCAGTCTTGTATGTGCTGGTGGTGGTAGGAGAGACCTGTAGACATATAATGATATGAACCACTATGATTATATCTGTCTTCAAGAGTTATGATGGAGATCTAGCTGAACTCCACTCCCTTATCCTTTGATACCCACCTTCTCTAAAAAGTATTTCCCAGTGTCATATTTCAGTGGACCAATAAAGCATGTGACTTTTCTACTAGAAGAAAATCCCATGTCTTTGATGACATGAAATCTACCACCTTCCAACATTTCCACATGTTTGGTTTCTTTGGATCAGCAGGAGGAGCCCAAATATTAACTGAATGGTCATGTAATCTTTAAGAGAAGAAACTCTGTTCCAAGGGAGGAGTTTGTGTCTTAAAAGGCCTTTTTCATTTTCTTGAATGTTTTACAAATGCTGCACTTGGACATGAGAGAATAACCCAGAAATGAAGTATGCAGTTCAAAGCATGCTTCTGTGAATCCAGTGAAACCAGAACATATGCCATTTGATAAATCAGGTGGAAGCCTAACTTCATGCATAGGTTCCACATAGATACAATAGCTATGATGCTATTAGTTTTTCAGCTATGAACCTTGGACAGTGGGCCTTCCCTTCAAAAGGAGGGTTTATCTCCTTTACTAGTGAAAACCTTCTCAGTTGTCCATCTGCTTTTTTTCTTTTCTATTAGTCTATTCAGAGTTGGTGGCTAAATCTTTCTTTACCATGTGTTACCAGGATGAATGAGATTACTTTGACTTGCTATCTCTTCTCCCTTTAACAGTACAGTTTTTTCCTTTATGCAGAACGTTCCTCATGAAGACACAGTTTCTAACCATGAGGATGGATTAATACCTGTAGTCTTGGGATACTCCATCCTCTCTGGCAATATTTTAAATTCCATCCTAGCTGAAGCAAATCCAAGCTTTGTTTTTTTTCAAGAGGCAAAATCCAACCACAACAGAAAGCTGCCTTGCAAACCTGAAATCTTCTGTCCATCTAAACCCCTTGGCTGAAATTTGAGAAGTCTCAGGCAGGGATTTTTTGGAGTATGCTCAACTTTGTAGCAATAACCACAGCAGTTTCTAGAGCCAAATCACTTTGACATTTCTACCAGTGTCCCATCTTATAATGGCGCAGAGGAAGGCAGAAGGCAAACCTGACCTGAGTGTGCTTATAAGCTCAGCGTGTCTATAAAAGACAGGAAGAAAGAGAAAACCATTTGTAGTTAAGGAGGCATCAGCAGCCTTTCTAGAAGTGCTCTTTAGTAGCAAACAAGTGGTGGTTTCATGCAAATCTTTACAGGCTCCAACAGGAATTTCTCTTTGCTGATGATGTCTCTGGCACTCACCAAGTTTCGTTTTACCAAAGCGTGACTTCGTTTTCCTCCCCTGCTGGCCAGCGCTGCTAGGCCATGGGGCTTTGCCCTCATATTTGAGGGAAGGAGAAGTCCTGATGTTGGCTTCAGTGGTTGCTGTTCATGTTGAAACCTTTTCAGCCTAATCTCCTTTACTGGCAGAAGCCACAGTCAGATGCTTAAACCCCATATGGAGACTGAGTAATTGCAAAAAGGGGTTGTACTCAGCTGTCTCGTGTGCTCACACATGCCTGAGCAGTGCAGAGCCACAGACCCAAAATGACTTTCTCTTCTACTGGTCTTCAGTAATTTGATCCCCTCAGTCTCATGGATGGCTGTAGGTCCGTTCATGCACTCATGTTAAATTGTTCCCCCTAGACTGATAGTTTATATTCTGTGTTTTCCCAAGGTAGGTATGAAGGCTGGCTGCTCCCAGGTACTGCCACTACTGCTGAGCTTCCACTTTACATTCCCCAAATTCCAGCCTGGTGTGTCTAGGCAGACATCTCTTGTTTGTTTAAATTGAAAAACAGTAACGCAGAAATACATGGAGGTCAAATAGGAAGTCAAACAACTGCTTTAGGCTTTGAGTAAGAGATTACCAGGTAAGAGAGATTCTGTGGGCAGCAAAGCTAAAGGATCTCGCCTTTAATGCAGGAGTTGGAACTGCCTCTATGGAGACATGTAGGCTGAGTAGGGATATGACATGAAAATAAGAGAAATGGGTAGTTACAAAATTCCCAATTGCTTTAATTCCAGGGAAATTTTAAAGCCATATTAACTGTAGCACATCCAAACAGTGAATGTTCTGAAAATTTACAATTTTAGTAGTGTTTTTGAGATCTATTTAAACCAATTTGCTGTTGTTTTTTACCCCCACTCTTTTACCAGTGAGAAAAAAATAACAAAGCAGAGTTAGAAATCTGAATATTAAGGTTTTCATGAACCATGCATTCTCAATAACCATAAAGAGAAAGATAAACCAATGTGAAGAAAAGCAGTTTCTAGTTTTCATGGAATAGCATGTGTGTGTGAGGCAGTGAGGATGCCCAGTGTGGTAGATGAAACCATTTTAGTGTATAAGGAGTGACTTGTGTATAGAAATGGTTATATCTGAGTGATGATGATGTGCAAGTAGAGAAAACAAAGATGTTTCCAGACTCTGCAGAGAACTCCTGCTTTATTCAGGCACAGATGAACTTTGCAGCCGAGTGCTTAATGCCATACCAGGTCAGTTGGGGCATAATTGTCTCTAACCAGAACAGTCAAAAGTCACAAAGTTCACTATCTGCTGGCTGAGTGACACCTAGAAATTCTTTCCAGACTTAACAAACAAGCAAAGAGTCAAGTCTGAACCTGAACTTCAGGGTAATCCTGAACCACTCAGGAGCACAAACAAACATGGCACCGACAGGAAAATTATTCTTGAGGCGTCACTTTTGACTGATCCAGATGAGAAGTTTCCAAAGTTAGGGTCGCGACCCCGAGGAGCGCTGATGGAAGGGAGGTCATGAGCTCGGAAATGAGGCTGCGAGCCGAAAAGCTTGGGAACTGCTGATGTAGACAGATGAACCTCACGTCAAGGGGGTCCCCTTGGAATATCCTTTTTCCCTTCTCCTGCCTTGGAAACAGTAACTTGAGAGAATTTTAAAGCTGACAGGACTAGCCTGTTTATAACCCGCTGCTGAATTTTTAAAAGTAGGTCCCTGGAAACAAGCCCAGGATGATTAGAGAGATGGGAGCAAGGAAGGCTCTAGAGGGAAGGATGTGGGACAAGGAGAAGAGGGGAAGAGAGGCAGGTCTGTGGGAAACAGGATCTGCCAAGCAAAAATAAGATTCAGCAGTGCTGATGGGAAGAGGTGGAAGTTTTTTAAGGTAGTAGTGAAGCTTAGAGTTGAACTTGGAAGGTCAAATTCCTTTCCTAAGAGACTCGAGAGACATGTCTGTGCTGTTCCTCTGTGAGGAGCCCCTGGTGCTGAGCTGGATGCCTTAGCGTGGGAGCTTGCTTAAGTTTCTGTGGAATTAATGTGTGACCTGAGTAAGATATGAACTCCTAATGCATATGCAGAAATAAGGTAGCACATCTTTGCATGAGCCTCCAAATGGCCTCCTTTACTGTCGTTGTCTTTCAGAAGCTACCAAAGCTTGGCCCTGAATTTCTGTGCTGAAAGAAGACTGCTGTTGTTTGGAACTTCAGTGGTTTACTTTATAATACTCATACTAGTGAAAAAAGTGGAAAATGTAAGATTAGACTGTTAATTTTGTATGTTGTCATTATTTTAAAAAGCATTTTAAGTTTTAGGAATGTTTGGTAAAGACCACTAAAGATCAAATATTGGGGATTTTTCTGTGTGTGTGTTAGTAGTAATCAATACTTATTAGTGGTGCAAATATTCAGCTCAGACCAGGGGTTTGCAGTACCTCAGTTGCTGATGGGAGTCCTATTTCTCAGAAAGCTGTGCAGAATCACCTCATGACCATCAGGCTGCTGTCACATCTCCTGTGCTGGGGTCTCTGCAGTGTAAGTCTCCTTATAACCAAACCTCTGAGGTTTGCAGAAACCTGCTGAAATCTTCTCTGGAAATCACTGGAAATAGCCAGAGCACTGGCAAGTTAGGTGGGTATTTATAATGCCAAGCTAGCATACGTATGAAAGGAGCACTGTGAAATGGATATCTTGAACAATGTCCTTACCACCCTATTTTCTGTCCCACAGCACGGAGGAGGCAAGCAATAGATTTAGGGCAATTAAGAGGGAGTATAGAAATAGCACAGGTTCAAGTCAGGGTGGGAAATGGGTGTGGAGGTTGATAAGCCAACACAGACCATCGTCAAAAAACAAACATTAGGTCTGTGTGGTGCAATACCTAGCTGGGGCTACGTGCTAAGTACAACACAAAGGTAAAGTCAATACTATTGTGTGATATTTATTTAATAGCATTATGTTGAGAGGTATTCATGGACAGGGAGGTTTTTGCAGCCAGATGTAGCTGATGGGTTTCCTGTGTGCTGTCCTTTAGACTCAAAATAGAGATACTGGTCCCACTCCAGTGCTGAGCAGGTGAGCCAGTGCTGGAGGTACTAGGCAACAGGACAAGGTGGAACCAAGTTGCCTGGTTGTCCCAATTACTATTACAGTGATGAAAATAATAACCCAGAGACACAGCTGCTGGAGTGGAAGCTAGGAGATGGTGAGTTAAGAACCTAAAAGCAAGTACAGCCAGGGTTTCTCGAGCCTTCAACCAGTTGGTGGGGTGGACCTAGGGATATCCGAGCAAGGAAACCTTATACTGCTCCTTGCTTCAAGAAAGGTGAAGACTTTGCAAACCTTCTTATGATGAAATGTATGCTAAGCCTGTACAGCTTCAAACAGCAGCTAGTTGGTCAAGCAAGCGATGCCTAATCTTCAGGCTCCTGTGTCAAAGGTCCTGGGAGCTTTGCTCTTGAAGGCACCTAGTTTTCCATGATGCTATAGACTGAATTTGTAGGTAAGACTTGATTAAGATTTTATGTGTGTATCTCTTAAGTGTAGAAATAATTTTCATGAAAATGTAGAGATCATTTACGTATAAAGTTACAGGCATGCTTCAGACATGACCAGGTTGGTGCAGAACTACCTATTATCTCCAGCTCTGGTGACCCAGTCTGGACCAGTCTCCACAAGTTTCTTTTCAGGGTATAAACCAAGCTTTTGGTTTGTTTGAGAAATTTGAGGCTTTATTTTCATAATTACCTTTAGTTTTTGGAGCAGCCCTTGAGGCTATTTGGAATCCATTGAAATGTGCTAAACTCTAAATCAGAGGTTTCTGTATTGCATGTCGAATGCACAGAAATCAAGTATAAGGTTTCTGCTCCAATCATGTGAAAGTTTGTTTTAACTTCTAAAGCATACTGTGTTTTCTTTTAAGAAACTGGTAACTTCTGTTTAATGCTGAACTCGGAATATATCATTTTGGGCAGGCTAGCTTTTCACATCAAAGCATGTGACTTAGGTTTCCCAAGCATTTCCCCAAATACCCTTTTCCAGTCTACAAAATAACCCGTGGGAAAAAACGTAGATTTTGTCATGGTTCTTTTAACTGTCATGTGTTTTGTATGCAACTACTGACCATGCAAGGTGAAGAACGGCTCTAGGGGCACGTTACAGGATATTCATGGTCAACTTGGGCCATGGCTCAAGTGATTATTTGCTTTAGTACAGTAATAATTTAGCCCTATAGCTGACCCAGTCCATATCAGTAGGTACACTTAATCTCCAATGTAGTTCTGTTAGTAGATTGTTTGGGGTTTTTTCCCATTGATACTGTCTGTAACTATCTCAAGCTACATGACATCCTCTTTGTAGGTAAAACTTTCTAGTGGACTGGCAGGAATTTTTGATTCTCACATGCAGTTTAACTATTTCTATTCCTATTTCTTCCTGTTACTGCTGATTATAGAGCTTGTGTTTGTGATGGCACCCTTAAACTGACACCAGGTTCATATGTCAGTTGTTGACACATAATGTAAGGGCTTGTTCCTGTCCTCCTGATGGAGTTCCTAGATTCCAAAGGGATTATTTCCTGGACAACCTCTCTGATGTTTTAAGCCTATCCAAAATTTGTAAATCTTCAGAATAAGTCCTCTACCCAAAATGTAATGCTCCCAGTTGAAAGCCAGGCATGATAAAAATGCCAGATTAAAAGTATGGGAAAAATTAAAATAAAAGAGGCTTTTTTTGCTCCAGGCTATTACAGAGCATAGCTATAGAAACAGATCAATTCACTTAATGAAGTGCTTTCTGATTATAATTCTTCTGTTTGTAGGCAGCAGACTTTTTTTGTATTTCTGTATTGACAGGGCTTCTCCTAAGGAGCTGTGACCTTTAATCTCTTTATGTATGGATTCGTATATGGGAATGTGACATATGAATTTGTTACCAAGATACTATTTGAAGCAAACATCCTAGGGCCTTCCAAGTTGGCAAGTTGATGCTGATTTCTGAGTCATCTCAGCCCAAAACATTATTTGTATTTTTACATTTTAGGCTGTAGAGGGAACATCAGCCATCTTATCTGACCGATGCTATCAGGCGCTTTCCAATAGTTTCCTAATGTATATCCTAGAGACAGCCAGACACACACCTAATTCTGGATACAAATGGCACTGAAATTAAGCTGGATTCATTTCAGTTTATCAGAAAGGTGGAGCAGCTCAGCTAACTACAGCAACTGATCTATAGCAGGATAAAGCTGTGACAAGTTCTTTCAAGCTTGATGTATTTTGCGTCATCTTTTGTGGCTTTCCTCATCTACCCTCTCCTTTCCTTTTCCCTGCATATTTTGATCATTTCTTAGTTGATATGAACACATACCACTCCAAATTGACCAGCAGCAGCAGCAAAATCTGACTCATGGCAGATCCAGGCAGAGACAGTATTCTCAACACAGAGACCATCTGTGAAACGGTCTTGGTGAGGTCTAATGCGTTACGGTTTCTGTTGCATTGTTATTCCCTTGTTTCTAATTTTATATAATAGTGACTATTAATTAAGAACCTCTTAGCTAGTTCTGAGAGTTATTCTGGAACATGGCCTTTAATAATAGGGGATTGATAAATGGCAGGGGACTCACTTCCAGTCCTGCACTCCTTCAAAGAATCCTTTAACGACGTACAATATTTCTTGGTGCTGCATAAATCTATTTCTGAATTCCAGCTGCAGCTAAGGCTTTCTTTTTGGTCCTGCTGGAGTTTCTGGGGTTGCTTCATCTCATAGGAGAGTATGTTCAAAGAAGAAATACTAAAATATGGTGAATAAATGTATATTTATGGTATTTCAACCCAATCAGAAACATGATTTCTCAGGGTCTTACAGAGCGTCTGTAGTGTAGTCACCTGCAATATTAATTGTGCTTTACTGAAAATGTACCAGAGCCTTGTAGCTCTCATTTAATAAATGAATTGTAGATACCACTCTCAGCACAAATAATTAGTGGGATTTATACAGCGTTCTCATAAAGAATGAGTCAGTTCTCCCACGCTCTGAGCATGCAGAAATTCTCAGAGAAAATAGAGCTGAGTGCAGTTAATAGTTATAATTTCATTTGGATATTTTGTTGTTGACGGCAATATCATCATAAATAATGAAACTTAGGAAATGACATACCTTCGTGCCAATGTATCCAAACTCTGTAAAGGAAGATTATGGCTGAGTTTGAGAAGATTAGCATAAGTTCAGAAAATTTATTTTCATGGAAAATAATTTGTTTTGTAGAGCAAAAGTTTACTGAGAGGTACCTTGCTTTTAGCTTCCAGCAATCAGAAAGTGAAATTCTTAAACTTGTTTACAAGAAGGGGAAGCTGAACTTCAGGAAGTCACATGATTTCCAGTAACACCCCATATATAGGCATTTAGGTGACGAAAGCAGGGAAAAAAACCTTGCTGCTACAAGTCCCCTGAAGTTAACATGCATTATCTCTGTGTAGCCATGCTACCGCATGTATGGCATAAGGCTCCTTCCCCCTTGGTTCCAAGTATTTATATCACTAGATATTTCAGAGAAGTCACAGTCCCAAACTGAATGTGCAGTGGCTGATACAGGGAGGACTTTCCTTAGGAAGCTGACAGTGACCCTGTCCAGTAGAAAGAAAAGTAAAACCCAGTGCATACCTGACTGCTATTAGCTAAGTAAATAATCAAATCTCAGGCTAATAATAGTGTAATGGAGAAAACAACTTTCTAAGAGTCAGAAAAGTATTATCTGGGAAAGGAAGGGTCTGTTGTTAACTAATAACTCTTAGATGTGCATTTTATGCCACCTTTTCACCTCCTGTTATCCCCAAATGATTACAAGCATTGCTTTTTCCATCACCCATACAGAGGGCAATATAGCCAAGAGGTGATATCTTGAAATATATATGTTTATGTTTTTAGATAAATAATGCAAAAATATGTTGCTGCTGTTGTTAATCTTGCCTGCGTGCACTGAAGTCCTAGTTCAGCTCCAATGAAACAGATTAATTCCCCCAGGTCTGAGATGTTCCCGTAGCCTCATCCGACTGTTCCTACATCCTGAGGGCTGTGTGCTCTTTCTCTCTGGGTACCTATGAATGGAGTGTGGAGAAAGTGCTTGCGCAGCTTAGTGTGGCTTATCCTTTGCTGACTCCCTGGGCTGTGGCTAAAGGGAAATTCAGAAACTGAACAGGGCCATTACATCGCATACGGTCCAAAAGTGCCGTGTGTTTTCCCTTCAGAGAAGGGAGCTGTGCAAAATCACAATAAATGTAATTGTGGGATTTTTGGAAGGGACAAGATGGCATAGGGAGAAAGCCATGTGTTGCAAGTGGGTAGATTCAGCCATGGGTACCATATGTTTTGAAATCCTTGTGGTCTGGGTAGGCACCAGCCAGGTTTTTTTTAGCCTGAAGCTCCCAGCTCCACCCCACCATGCATGGAGTTCCTGCTCCTATAAAGGCCAAAAAGTAAGCGCCTGTGCCTTAGCATGCTGCAGCCTTTCTGTTGCTTATCAACATAAATACAAATAGGGCACCTTTGCAACAGGTGTGATGAGGCCTTTCTGTTCTTGTAAGCAAGATACTAGTACAGTTGAGCTTCTTTCATAATACTGTAGATGACTACCAAAACCACCCCTTCAGAGAAAGTCTGCAGCTACTTATGCAGATAATGAAGAAGAGCAGGAAGAGGGAGGGGGCAGATTACTCACAGCTAATAAAACCCATGTGCTAGTGAGACAGTGACTACTCAGTGTGTTCATCTTTTAAGATGTGGTAAGTGCATCTCCTTAGAGATGGGATAATATTAGGCACTTTGAAACTGCCAGCAGGTGTGATACCATGTCCTGGTTGTGATGCAGCCAAAGCAAGATGGAGCGGACCAATCCATGGCCCAGATAATCTATCCATGGATAATAAAACACTATGTCCAAGGCATGATTTCATGGTACCCATTGTCAATCTGACATACTCAGAAGTCCTGCCACTTACATTGATGTTGTTCATCATTGTAATTAGTAACTGGATTTGGTGGTGCTCTTAAAATCAATTGAGCTATATAATGTAAGTAGTTTATTACATAAAATACAAAGGTAACCTTGATGAGCAAGTGGCAGTACAAAACTCTGTAGAGTAGCTCATAGTCACTGTTTGAAGATTACTTCAGTGGAAAAGGCTTATCTCCTTCAGAGACATTTCTCTGCTGTGACATAATCTCACCTTTTATCTTCCATCTTCCTTATTCTCTCTGGAGAAAATATATAGAGAAAGATAAAATACCCTCTGGTGACCCTTACATCTCAAGAGGCCTTAATGCTGTGTGCCTTTCATGACAAGTAACTTTCTAACAAGTTCCTGGAGGAGTTTCGTGGTTCTGTTAAAAGGCTTTGTTGGCTTTAGGACTTTAATCTGCACGACAAAATCCCTCACTATAGAGAAGATGCAGACCCCTCAAGAGGCACTTGGCAGTACTGTCAGGATCAGTCCTTTTCTGCCCGATCCAGTGGAAGTTTGACTTCTAATTTCAAACCCAACCAGGCTTAAGAACCACACTCCTTTCTATCCCCGATTCCTTTGGGCAGCTAAGATGTTTATGCTTACGTAAGGTGTGCAGAGACTGTACAATGGTGGGGGAGGCTCCGAGCCATTAGGAGCTTTGCGCCAAACTGCTGACAGCCTAAGTTAAGATTTGGTGCAATGAGCAAAAGTAATAATGAGAAGTTGGTAATAGGCATGGCAGAGGTCACAGCAGTGAGATCAAGGGCTGCTCTGATTTGGTAGGTGAATATCCTGATGGCTGTGCTGGTTAAATAGAGTGAGTCACCAGCTGGAAGGAAGAAGCCGGGTGTTGGAAGGATGTGGCTGTGGGGAGACCTGGTGAGCAGAGATTAGGAGGATGGTTCATGCCCACAGGACTCACATAGCTCGTCCACTAGTTTCATTGTTTTAGGCTTTTAAAACACGCTGGGTCAATCACTAGCAAAGATGCCCAAGGGAACAATGTTGTATCGGTTATCTTCCTGAGCATTTGATTGTTTTGGTTCTATTTATTCCAGACAAAAGACCTTATTTGTGATGTTTCATGTGTAGTCTGAATGTCTCTAATTTGGACATCGATTTAATCTGGAAGGTTTCCATGAGACACCCATGAGACTGACTGATTAAAGTCATGACTTATAACCAAACGTCTTTCTCGCTCCATGTTGCTGACCACAGCTTTGGTTATGAATTGTGAAAGAATGTTAAAATCCAGTCCATTTTTCTCTGTGGGCTCCACTTATTTTTATTTTTAACGTGAGAAATGCCAGTGATGCCAGTTGCAATTCTTTAGGTACTAGTTTGCCTTTCAGCCATTGCATGGGACTGATTATTTCTTTTTAAAAAATGGCACATGTGGATTTTTAGTTTCTTTTTCTTATTAATCTGTGGAAAAATATATGGCATTGCACAAAATCCAGCTGTATGCAGGGTAAAACCAGGACCAAGCTTGGGACTGTGACATCTTTTTCGTGTCTCACTAATTTTTCAGAGAGTGGTGGCAACAAGCTGAGTGGAGGTTGGAAGCAGCAGCATTGTTGTTTCTGTTTCCCTTGAATTCCTTTCACCAGCCCAGAGACTACATGTGTCCGGATGACACATTTCTGGGGTCACATGTCCCAGAAAGATGGGCTATATGGAGATACATGGCATGGAAAGTATTCTAGCTAGAGACTAGTTATGTTGACAGGTTCCACACGTGGTGTAAATTTGTATATTCTCCACATGGGTTTTATTAATAGCACAGGACTGAGACAGGGAGAGCAAATTTCATTGCTCTTTATGTAAATAAAACAACAGGCATATATTCTTTCTTGTTCTTTACCATATTAAACCTGCAAATAGCTGCTTACCCTGTAAGGCAGCTGCTCAGAAAAGGCAGAGTAGTTATGAGGCAGAGCACGGAGGTCTCCCCAAGCCGGGCTGCATGGCTGCAGGAGAGGACTGAAGGCACAAGGGCACAGCACGCAGTGTCCAGAACTGGAGAAAGAATAGGAGGACCAGATAAATATTTAAAGAGCTAGTCTCAAGTGTAACCAAACTGAAATGCTTGGTTTTTCATCCAGTGGACCCTTTGCATTGGAAGAGTTAGGGAGTTTTCTTCCTTGGCTGTGCTCTCAATGTGGCCTTTCCCAGTCAACTTTCTCACGTTTGATGGGATGTAGATTTCTCTCTCTCCAGGATTCTATTCCGGGTAAGAGGTCAGAGGGAGAAAAGGCTGTAACTGTAGGCTGTCTTCATTCTGATTCTCCTCAGGTTCATCAGTCACTTCCACTGTAACTCTCAGCCAGTTGTAGTAGCAAGCTGTTGCCTTGATATACAGATTAAATATAGCTGGAGGCACAAACCAGAGTGTTAGGAGATTGCATATCCAGTCCTCTGCATTCCCACTAACAGGAAAAACTGAGAAATGTGTCTAGAGAGACTCAATTCCAGTATTAGAATTTTTGTCCAGACACTGAATAAAACCACCTGGACAGAAAGGACTTTTTTTAGTTGTGACCCTCCTGCATTAATCACAACCAATTAACTGAACCTTCAGCAACATGGAGAAGTACAGAAAGACTGTCCCTGTCTTGACACCTGTGATGAATATGAACTAAACTCTGAATTTCCAAACACTCAAGAGCTAGGGCTGTGCTCTGAGGTCATCTTTGTAGCTATAAAAAGGGGGACTCTGACAGGTTCTCTTTAGTGATGTGGTGAATCTGGATGAAGACACAGATGTCAGATAGCAGACTATAGGGCAAATAAAAATGAGAGGTATTTACAATACAGTAGCCTTGATTTTTTTCCTACTAGTGAAATTAGGTAATAATATCCAAATTAGGTAATAAGTAACACATTTGCATTTGAAGAACAACTAGAAATTCTTCTGGAGGGTTTCAAGTTATCCTTGAAAGAAGAGGTGTCTCCATTCAACATCTTTTATTTGAATGGGACATCCAGAAAATCTGTTCCTGAATGTGGGCATGCTGTCAAATTGTAGACTAGGAATGCTATCAAACTGCTGGAGAAGACAACTAGGAATCTGAATTGAGAGCTCTCTCCTCAGCTCTGTATATAACATGCATTTTGGCATTGATAAGCAACTTTCTTAGGCCTCATTTTAACCATGTTTCCTACAAAGACACTGTAAAAGTTTTTTGGATGTGAGAGATGCTTAGCATGTTATTAAATGGGCTGCATTATTACAGGTTCAACCTCAGAACTATTTATCATATGTAAAATTCAAAACATTCCTCTGTGTTGTTAAGTTCAAATGATGGAAGTAAATTGGAAAAAAATGGTGTTTAATCAGGGTATGGCAATAGGACTATTGCATTTACATTTGCACTGTGAGCAAAGAATTCATCATAAATGTGCCAGGTCAATGTGGTTTTCGACCATGTTTGTGAGTGTGATTTGCCTCCTATGCAATCAAAATAAAGACACATTAGTGGCTAAGAATATTTATTAAGTCTTCCACGCTGACATGCTTTAGTTGTAAGGGAGAAATCCATTTTAAATTTTACTAATTTTTTTCCTCTGTCTCAAATACTCCACATTAAATTCCTGAAATTTTTTGCCACTACTTGTAACAGGTCAGAAATGTCAGGGTATCCTTGAAGTGGAGTACTCCTCTCCAAGGCACTCTGCATAGCTTAATTAGTGCAGTTATTTCTTTCCCTGTGCCTTCTCTAAGGACTGACTTGATGTCAGATGCTTCCAGTTATTGAGAGTCAGAGCCAGAGGTCAACTGATGAGCTGCTGTTCACTCAAGCTAAATGTAATTTAATGCAACAGTTCATATGAGCAGTTTGCAAAGCCCCTCTGGGGACTGTATGTGCAGGGGTGCTCCTGGATGCGTCATCCATCTATAGGCTCTGTTCAGTGCAGAGCAAGACACGTGCGTTAAAGGGCCTGGCATGGCTGAAGGTCATCATCATCAGATGACTACAGCCCTTATTACAACACTTTCTTTTATTCTACTGTGGCAAGCAAAGAAGCTTTAAAACTGTCAAAAATCAGGGTTTGTTTTTTTTTTCTCATCAGGCAGTGAGGGACCTTCCTAATGTCTTCAAGTAGCTTTATCCTGAATTCCTAGCCTCAGCTGTACAACTGCTATATTTAAGCAGTGTAGCAAATGTTTGTCATTTTAAAATCTGAAGCCAGTTTGTGTCTCAGAGCCACTGGTTGAATGTTTTTCTGCCCAAGGTAACTGCCTAAGCAGAACTCTGACTCTGGCTAGTGACATGTCATTGATGTATGAGTTCTCTAAAATGCAAAGTAAGACTTTGACACTCAGATGCCAGAAATCATTCAAACCAGGCTAAACAATTTGCATAGTCCAGTGTATGGTGACGTCAATATACAGAAAAGGTTTTTTAAGAGACATTAATGATGTGAAACTCATCATGAACATGACGTTCGTGATGTAAATATCAGCTGCAGGGGTGCTTTTCATACTGGGATTTTCCACTTGGCCTTTATTCAGTACCAATCTGATAAAGGGATGAAAAGTGGACTTGAGGAATGCAGTTCAAAGGACTTGCACTATTGAACCTGTGTGCCAAGCCTGGCTACATAAGTTGTAATAATGACTTGTGAAGATACCATAAAATGGAGACAGCCCATGCAGGGCCATGAAACTTAAGATATTTATTTTGTAGGTGGGACAACTGAGGAGGAGGAGCCAGCCAAAGGAGACTTACAGTGGAAAGTAGCCAGAGGATGCTGTAGGAAACCACAGTCACAGAAATACTGCTGTGACAACAGCTTTCCTCCTTTGTCTCCCTGTAGTTTTCTTGCTGAGTTACAGTTCTTAATTTGCTTATCTCTGCCCCTGAAAAGGCTGTGGATACAGATGACCTGTATGAATACGGGTCATATATCCACATATATATGACCTGATGACAAAATTACCTCCAAATTCTTAAAGGATTAAGGAGTCAGTCAACTGAAAAAATCTGTCTGGATTGCTGGATCTTGTTATATGAGAAAGGATGGGATGCTATAGATAGGATGAAGGTGCTGGTGCACTATACCGTACGCTGAAATTGGTCAAGGTTTATTGCGATATATTCAATGCAGACACTTAGAGACTCTCTGAAGAACAGCCTCACATCTTGGGCACTTGGTATATTTTACCCTGTATGTTAACAGTGCAGTAAAATGTTGGTTTCTGTCAGACATACAAAAAAACCGCCTACCTTCCTAAAAAACCTCTTTATATTTCTTATCTGTGGTGCTGTAGACCTTTTTTGCTAAAGGAAACCTGATAGCAATGTGAATAAACTAAGACTCAAAGCTGCTTGACAACCTCTACATCTGTCTGCATTGCATGTTCACAGTAGCTTTCCCATTATCAGATCCTACCCTACATGCTGCAGGACCTAAAAACGTTACTGTGGTTTTAAATGCTCAGCTTTGATTGAGGAGGCCTGTGTGCACAGAGTGGCAGCCAACAGGGTTGGGAGGTAGTGTGGTATCTCAGGAGGGCACAGCCAGGCAGTGGGTGGTGTCATCTCTTTGTTCCTGTAACGCTACTTGAGATGTCAGATACTGTGATCTGTAAAGGTATTCCTACTTTAAGTGATGAGCTGATCAAGAAAAAAGAGTTACAGATGATGCACTCTTTTTTTTTTTTTTTTTTTTTTTTTTTTTTTTCCCCCTTAGAGACAAAAAGCTACCTAGCCCTGAGGACGTCTTGTTAACCAGTGTAGTTGTTGTCCACATTCAAGATGTGCTCCTCTTGAACTGCCTATAGCAACATGCAGCATGTCTCATCTGTTGAGTTTGGGGATTTCAAAGTCCCGCCTTGCTCTAATGAAGAGGGGCATTGTCTGGCCTCTTCATAAGGTTGAAATCCATAGAGAAAAAGCAGGGAACAACGAGTCCCATTTGCCTTCATTTTATATATTGACAAACCAAGGTTTAGACAAGACAGGCGTTTTGACCTAGATGACCCAGAAAGCAATAAGGAAGTAACCTAGAAAATAGCCAGGAAATTCTCTGAGTGCAATAAGATAATAAAGTTCAAACCTGAATCTTCATCCTGTGAGCTGTCTGCAGGGCCCTCCGCCCCTGCTCTTTGCAAAGCGCTGAGTGGTCTCTCCGTGCTTTTTGGAAAGAACCATTTTAAAATACCCCTTTTGCTGACTTTAGGCAGAGGGAATGGAATGGTTTGTGTCCTATGTGCTCTGCTTTAGAGGGGCTCTGGGTTGCTGCTTCACACGGCACATGACGTTACATGCTGAGAGGGCGAAGGGTGGGTGCGGCTCCTGCCAGCGGGTGCCTGGGCTTGTTGGGAGCCTTGTTGCCATTCCTACCCACTTCTATCTCTGTGGTCCTTCTAAAACAACACGAGCTATTAGCAATAGTTGTGTGATGTAATTCATCTAGGAGGACAACTCCCTCATAAAGTTTATGGTCCTATTCTCTCTGAGACAATACAAGCAGAGCGGGGAGGGGGGAAAGAAGCAGTTGATGGGACACTGTCACCCATCCTACAGTTGAACCTTCAACCAACTCCTACACTTGGAGGGTCCCAGGACTGAAGTACTTGCTGAAGCACAGCCCCTGTAGCAGCCTGCTGTGCCCTGGGCTGCCTGTGCACGGGCTCTGTGTGGTTGGCATGGCAACAGCAGCTTCCAGTGGCTCTAGGAGCATCACTGTATCACAGCTCTACCTGCCTCCCCATTGCAGCTCCCGAGTGCTGGAGGGGGGAGTGTTCTGTGAGCCAGTGAAATGCTTTCCCTCCCAAAAAATAAATACCAAGAAAAGGGAATACTTATCTGCCAGGGCCTGCTATTGAGAAACGGATCTCAGTTCACATAAGCAGGAAAAAGACATTGAGGCTTATTTGTATTTCTGCCCCTGAGCACAAAGGGGCTAGAAAGTAGGTGGATCCCACCGATTGTGTGTTCCTCCTGTTTGGAGATGTAATCGGCATCCACATACTGCGCCACAGCCTTTCCTCATCTCTAGGCACTGGGAATGATCTACAGGGGTGGAAGGCTACCAGTGTGGAGGTAAAGACCTCCAGCATTGGCACAGGGGAGAGCTGGCCCCTGATACAGTGTGTGAGTGTGTGTCCCCATCTTCTGAAGTGTACCACACGTTGCTAGGAACAATGATAATGGGTAAGGAAGAAAACACAGGGTACCCCTGTTCACTCAATCCCAACATACCAACAGGAGAAACAGGCTCTATGTAAACAGTACAAACAGAACGGATGTTTCACTCTGCTACTGATAAGTTTATCAGCAAAACCAATGTGCACTCTGGACCACTAGGAAAAGACACAGAAAACATGTTAGAGAGTTGAGGGTCCTCAGCTAACCCTCACTTACCACACCCTGGGCATCAGTGTTCTTGCTTTGGGACATGTGAATTATTGCTCCAACCAGTGTGACTCCAAGGTTGGGACATTGTTACTTGTCACCCCAAGGCCTTATGTTACCCCATGCTGTTGTTTGTGGTGTGCATACGGATGGCTGTTGCAGAGGTGCTAGGGACAATGAAATCATGATGAGGGCAGGCAAGGAACATGGCTGCTGGTGTGGAGTTCTGTGGCAAGGCGCTGCTGGACTTTGGGTGGGAGGTGAGACTGTGGCCTCTCCAGCTGACATTGTTCATGAATAGACCATTGTCCTTTGTAAGGAAGCAAAGATAAAACTGTCTCCTCTGCTTCCTTGACTGTGGCGCTGAGCTGGTATTGCCTCACTGAGGGCTCATCCTTCAGCATGAAGGTTTCACAGCTCCAAAATGCCTTGTCCACGTTGTCTCAAGTGCCTGCTCCAGCGTCCTGTTACAAACAGACCATTTTGGCCAGACGGATTTTGTTCCCTGCAAGTGAGTGGCTGGGAAGTAGGTGTGTTTTGTGGAGCTTATAATAGAAAGCTTGCTTTGACCTCCATGACAGAGAGATTAACACCATTCTAGAATGATATACTGCATGTTTTTTAAGGCTCCAAAGGCAATTCCTGTCTACAGAGCAGGACTGGAAGAGCCTCTCAGCACTCGGGCTCGGGCAGTGGCTGTCGAGGATTCCTTCCCTATCACTGGTTTTGCAGGCAGACTTTTGCCCTGCTGAGGGAAGACTTGAAACACCCCATGGATGGCTAAACCAGGCTGCTGTTGTCCAGAATCACAGTGCCCATATCCGAGACAGAAGAATGAGGAAATTTTTACAACTATCCCTTCTTATCAAAGGAAACCACATCGGAGCTTCTTTGGGGTGATTCTTTCTGTTTTAGAATTTCCAAACTTTCTTTTAGAATTTGTTTGGCTGAGATCCACAGAAGGTTTGCCAATCCTTATGAAAACAATTATCACTGACACAAGAGAATCATTTGTAGTTGTCCCAGATTTCCTTGAGTTATTCAGCTCTACAGGTGTGCTCTTAAGTGCTTTCATCCATAGTAGTTAGACCTTATAATCTCAGTTATACACTTCAGCCCACTGTTGCCTTTCTCAGTGTACAGGCACTGAGAGCTGGGCCTGTGGTTCTGCTCTCAGATTGCCCACTTTTTCAAGAAGTTTGGACAAGCATCCATCATCTAATAGTATCAGACCTTGCTTTTTAAGTCATCTTTCTGAAAGCCAGAATGTATGAGAACTCCTTTCTGGGTAAATGTATCCTCGTGTCCAGGAGGAGTTTGTGAGTCAACCGCCTGAGTGTTGGAACCTGGAGTCTGCTGTCTAACGTATTCCCTGCACAGTCCTGGAGAAAAAACATACAAAGACCACGTGCCCAATGAAGTAAAGTCATAATTTCACTAATAGCTGGATTTACCTGATCCTGTGGCATTCTTATGTGCCTCCTTAAATTGTAATGTGTTCCTCTGCATTTTAGTCATCATTTCTTGACCGATGTTGGGTTCAAAATGTTTGTGTTTCTCCAAATTGAGGTGCTTGATCAGAGTTACATGCCTTTAGGCAGAAAGGAATTATACACTGACCCATTGTCAGGTCCCAAAATTCAAGGGGCTTACTGGAAAAATAGCCTTTATTAAGGTTTTATTAAGGCTCAGTGACCCATGGATGGCCCTCTGTGGGACACATTTAGCTTGTTAGCTATTAAAATATAGTTGTGTTCATACACTATCAGGGAACAATTAATACTAGAGGCAAGGATTGTAGATGTTTTCAGACACTTAAAATCAGATTTCTAGGTGCCAGCAATAACGAAGTAAGAAGATATATGAACATGGAAATCTGATATATTAACAATATGGAGCTCTTCCTGAAGGAAGGTGCGAGGCACACTTAGCATATATAAAGCAGTTCTATTTACTCCAGAGAGATCATGCTGCAAGTTGATGATGCAACTTCCTTCCCCTCTTTACTTCTCATTTTCTCTCAAAGAGAAAACGACACTCCATTATCAAAGCCATCTGATCAGCATTTACATCTCCTCTGCAAACTATCCTTTTCTCCCTCTCCTGCTCTCTTTTGCACAATGCTTTGGGTGCATTTCATTCAGTTGACTTCAACCCACCACTCTCCCACCAATGCATGAAATTGGTGACAGTGCAAATCGCTGCTGCCTTTGTTGGCACCTACCATAACCCGATACAGCTGGTGTCTGCTGGCCTGGGATTTTCCGAGGGCTCCTGCGGCGGAGCAGGTTGCAGACTGATTGAGACATGTTTGGTGGTTCAGCCAGGTTTGCTACAAGGGGGGGGGGGGGTTGAGAAGAACAGAAACCATCTGTGGAAATTTACTGACTCTCTGAAGATCTCATGACTTCTTGCTAAATCTGAAAATTCCCAGTACAACAAGAATAACTGTTTCTCAACCGTCCGCGCGGCCTTTCATCATTTACCTGAATATTGCGTGGTCAGGGGTGTTTCTTTTGTCAGTGATAGACAACTGTCCGTCTTTTGCCCACAGGGTGGAAGATAAGTAAGACAATAGTTTCTAGTAAAAAGAACTTCCATACAGATGGGGAATTCAAAAAATATATACGTTCAAAAAATTAGTGTGCAGTGTGCCAACTCTTGGGAAATACGTGCACGTTAGGAGTACAAGTGGGAGCAAATAAGGTTGTGAGGAATCTTTTTGCAGCTTCTGTTTCCAAACAGTGATTTGCAAAGAAGGCTTTTTCTTGTCTCTCTCTTTTTTTTTCTTTTTTTTTTTTCTAAAGGTAAATATGTACAAAGCTCTTTAAATCATTTGAAGTGGATCGTGGCTATGACTAAGAGATAAGGAAGGATTTGTCTGTCAGACAAACTTCCCCTCTCTTTTTCAAGAAGGTTGGTATTTTCAGAAGTGGCAAAATACCACTGAGTGCAAAACGCACGGTGCAGGGTAAATCTGAGTTCTGACGGTTCAGGGGCTGAGTAAAAACTGTTGAAATGCAAGATGCTTCAATGCCCAGCTCTGTGCCCTGCACAAGAGCCTCTAGCCGTGGTTCTAACTAAAGTTCTTAGTCTCCAGCCCACAAAAGGTCAGTGTAACCCCTGCTACAAAGTCAGTAGGAATGTTGCCATTAGGACAATTAATATTCTTTCTCATCTTTATACTGGACTGTATCACCTACGCATCAGAATTAATGGTGTTTGTTTGAAAAAAATGAAGGGAGGGAGAGAGGAAAAAGCCAGGAGAAATCAGAGAGAAGTGTTCTGTGTGGTGCTTCAGGGCACAGAATGAATCTGAAGTAACATCATTTCTAAAAAAGCAATGACTGGAAGTAGAAACTTCAGTGCTTATTAAGAGACCACCAGTGCAGTCAACTCAAGCACCATGAAAGGTAATAGTCAGCAGAGCCTGAAAACCTATTCAGTGCATGGTGCAAGGCCCTGATAGTGCCAGTAATGCTGTGCAGGCTGGTATTTTTGATAAGGTTTTGTTAAAGATAAGCAACTCCCTCACGTGCAGCTGTAATGTCATGCAGACCAGGAGATCTGCCAGCATAGGACTGCTTTTGGGGCTGGGGATGAAGGGATGGGTAAGAAGCTGCATATGTTCCATATGTTGGTCCCTGTAGTGGGGTCTGTTTTCTATGGCTTTGCTGGATCACTGCTGTGTTGGAATGTTAACACAACTGTAGTGATTTAAGGCAGGAATAGGATAAGTTCAGGTGGATAATTAGCTCGCTGGGTAAGGAAGATGATCGGTTATGTGCAGCCAAAAACTTGCTTTGGTACAGCGTTTAGGACAAGATACAACATAATGAGGCTTGACATACTGAACATTCTCTGGATCTGTCCAGGAAAGGGTAAAGATAATTGCAAAGATCCCAGGAAAATTTAAAAAACACTTAACATCAGAAAAGGAAATCCACAGAGAAAAGCAGACATGGTAAAAGGCAGGAAGATTGCAGCCTCGTACGTCATATAAATTGAATGCAGTTCATCGTGCCGAATTGTTCATGCTCAGACCATATATGTTCAGTTCTTGACAAAGTAATCTCTTTACAAAGCTACATAATGCAGCAGAGTCAGCTAGGAACGAGTTATAAACAAAGAAGCTATTCAGCTGTCAAAGCAATTTTCAGCTATATTAAAACAGAATAGGATGGGACGGATTCTGCCCAGCCTTCTGCTGCGCGCTGTCCCGGGAAGCCGGTGGCATTGCACGTGTGTGGATGGCGTGGCCGGAGGGAGTGAGTGCGTGCGCACACGGGCGGGAGGCCGCCCACGCAAACACATGTACACACACGTGCGCAGGATAATCGGCCGTCACCTTCCTGGGCTCATGGTGGAAATTGCAAAACGCCTTATTTAAACTGTGTTTTCGCTCTCTGCACATGGGGATGTCACCAAGTTCTGTCCATTCCAATGACGTGTTTTGTTTCCATGGAAACTGATGTACTTTGGAGAGGGAAGAGCAGAAGGAGATGGGAAAGCAGAAAAATGAAGCAGAATGAGAGAAGTGTGTGGCAGGATCAGACCATTCGGGTCGTGAGGCTTTTAACAGAGTGACTTACGCTTTCAGGCGGCGAGATACCTTATTTATTTGTGGTTATCTCACTCCAGAACAATTAAAATCCATGCACGTGCATGCCAATTAAACAAATGCAGCATTCTATTTCTTCATAGATAATATCCACCATCAGATACAGATAGACTATGGACCGGAGAGGCCAGGCTTCCAGTGTGCTTTGTGCTGACATATGACTTTGGCTGTTTGCTGTGCCTCTGGTGTCATTAGCAGGTGTTTCATATCTTCATCCACAAACTGGGGAAGAAGGCAGGCCTTGGGAAACAACAGATTTCAACTAAGGTTCAATGAAATACCTGTCAAGTCTCCCATAAAAAGCTATGTATGATCTGTACCTCCCAAGGGGCAGGTGGGGCAGGGAGAGGCATGCTGGAGCTATTCTATGATTTTTTTTTTCCTTCTTAAAACAGCCAGCTTGCCATTGAATCATTTAATCACTAATTAAAAATCCTGGATAAAACAAGCTGTCTACAGCTTTCTGGCAAGCATCCCACTGACTTCAGTAGGGCCAAGATTTTACCCTTTCCTTGACTGCAAAGCTTGTTTGTTGCCATTTATTTTTCTTTAGCTGTCCTATGTGTTTTATGCCAGATTTTTTCTCTTAACTGTGTGCTTTTTTTTTTTTTTCCTTGAAATATTATCTCACTTTGGCTCCAGAATATTGGGTCTTAACATGATAGACCCCAAGAGGTAGTCCATGAACAGGCTAGCTGGACATGTGTTTCACCCATGTCCTCTTCTGCTGCAGCCTAGGAGAGGATGAGGAGTAGATGTGAAGGAAATTCAGCAGCTAAAGGCCTCCTCAAACATCTCAGGGGAAGCAGGCACCTTGACTTGCAAATCTTTGTTGCAAGAGCTGTGTGGTCAGCTGGTACTTGACCAGCTGGAAAAACGATGGGCCACTCTAGCCTAGAGCATCAGCTGTTTCCCCACCCGGGACTGAATGCCTGGAGAAGCAGCTGAATCTTCTGTGTGTGAATGCTGTTGGTAACAGTTAGTCTCTTCTATCTGTGTGTATTCTTTGGTATGTATTTCTCCTGCCTGCTTTTTATGTATTTACCGCATGCCCTCTGAAACTTTCATTTTAGACTCTGCCTTAGAAGAGACTTGTGCCGGTTTTGTCTGGAGCTGAGTAACTCGAAGATAAATCCTGACTGGCCTCCTGCTGGAAGGTAGGGATGTGCCAACAAAACCTGCTTCCTGGGGGCCTTCTGGCAGAGCGCGCATGACTTTGTGTTATGTTCTTCATGAGAAGCTACTCTTGGTCACACACATGTATGAGGGGCCTGAGCCAACAAAAATTGCCAGAACCTACTGCATTCTTTAAAGCTTAGAACACCAGGGTATGCGTTGATAGCAAACACCTTAATTCCTTACCAACAACTGTGTGGCCAAACCCACAGCAGTTACCTGCAGTGTTGACATGCTTTGAGCCCATTCCTTTTATCTTTGTGCACCCAAATCCATGATATCTAACAGTATGGATAGTTAAGAGTCTCGTTTTCTGGCTCATCAACAAATTATAAGAATAAAAAGAAACTATGCGAACAGTGATATGATTTTGCTGATCAGTTCTTATCTTGTTTTCCTTGGCTTAAAACTTTGAATTTTACAAGTTATATGTTGCTTTGCTGCTTTGTATCCCAACAGAAAGAAGCAGTTTGTAAAAAATGTGCTTTGTGGATAATGTAGAATTTTTCTCCTATGGGGAATCCATCAGTGAGGATGTTTACTATATATTTATAAGAGCCCTTGTGGATCTTGAGGCTAGGTTCTCAGATGTTCATTCTCTTGGCCATTTTATTGCTAACATTTATTCTTCTTTTAATGATGAGCTCTCAGAACAATGCAGCGGGCTCAGTTCAAACTCCAGGCAAGTCTTATATCACTGCTGGTTTGTGAGTGTGGGCTCCGCGCAGGACTCAGCAAGATTTCATTGAGCCTTTTGTATAGTGCTGATTGCAGTTCTCGGTGGCTGGGCAGGGAAAATGGGTTTTGGCTTTAATAGTTGTGTATTAGTTAGGATGTGATTTACATCTTCCCGAGGCTGGATATTATCTTTCATATTATGTCATTCAGTATAGCAATGCTGAGTGCAAGAGAGAGTCACAGAGCATCTCTTCTGCTACTGCTGATTCATTGCATGTACTTCTATGAGTTGATGAAATACATTGATCACGTCAAAACTGCTCCTTTCTAGATAGTAGCTAATATCTAAATATTAGATACTACATGACAAGTTTGAAGGCCAGGAGGTGATATTCAGAGGCTGATGTCTGTGCTCAAAAACTAACCTTCTAGAAAGCACTGTAACTTTACACGTGAGTGAGGAAAACTGGCATGACTGTAAGCTCAGGAATGGGCTGTTATTCAAGTGCAAGGATGAATGAGAACAGTTAAAAAAACAAACTAAAAATCTGTGCAGTCCAAGTGTACTGTTTATCATCTTCCTGTACCAAAACAAAATTCGTGGTTTACTTTGACTTGGGATTTTCCACAGTCATAGAAGTAGTCCTGGTTTTCATCCTCTTGTCTTGTTGTTTCCTGACTTCCCTTCCCTGGCTTTGGATTTGTTGTCCTAATTTTCCTCTTTTGCTTTTAAATAAATAACAGAATTAGTGTTTTGACCTCAGAGCCTTCTCCCATACTAGGAGATTCAAAAATTACTAGGTGAGAGTCAGCAGGAGATGATGATACTCTGCCTAACTTCCTTAGAAATGTTATAGTTGAAGTATTTATAATAATAAGGCTTTGTTGCTGGAACTGCTAAATGCCAAGACTCTGAAAGAGGTAACTGAACCAGCAAGCTCTGGAAATATTTCCTAGATAGAAACTCAGGAGGAAGAAGAGGAGCAGGAGAACATCAGCAATGCAATTGTATAATTGAGTATGTAATTTTCAGCAAAAGAATTTCCTTGTCAACTTTGGTGCATTTTCTCTTGACAAATTGCTTGTGTAGAAACTAGAGTTTTTCAGTCTCTGTGCCGTTCCAAAATTTAAGCTTTTGGTTTCCTTGATGTGGTTATTCTTTTGACATCACTTAGTGGTGATGAGTCCATGTTTGCATGGCATGATTGGTCAGCTCAGTCACGCTTAATGACTTAAGCCTTATAAACTATATTCAATTTAGAAAAAGTATAATTTTCTTCTTGGAAAGAGACTCTGCAGCATTGCTTAGTGAAATTTACTTCTAATCAGAGAGTTTTGCCATAGTAGGGTTCAAGACTCAGGCAGTGCATGATAGTTCCGCTTGTTTGCTTTCCAGGGCTGAACACACATAGAATGTCTTGAGAATGACACCCTGTCCTGCTTTCAGCTGGGACAGAGTTAATTTTCTTCCTAGCAGCAGGTGTAGGTCTGTGCTTTGGATTTAGGATGAGAATCATGTTGATAAACCGCTCATATTTTAGTTGTCGCCAAGCAGTCAAGGACTTTTCAGCTTTGCCTTCTTTTCAGCTTTCTCTTCTGCCAATGAGAAAGTGGGGGGCACCCAAGGAGCTGGGAGGGGACACAGCCAGGACAGCTGACCCAGCTGGCCAAGGGGATATTCCCTACCATATCATGTCACGCTCTATACATAACTGGGGGGGTTGGCAAGGAGGTGGCATGGCTCAAGAACTAGCTGAGTATCAGCTTTGGGTGGTGAGCAATTGTGTGTGCATCACTTGTTTTGTATATTCTATTCTTATTTTCATTATTCTCTTCCTTTTCTGTCCTATTAAGCTGTCTTTATCTCAACCCAGGAGTTTTACCTTTTTCTTTTCAATTCTCTTCCCCATCCCACAGGGGGGAAGGAGTGAGCAAACTTCTGTGTGGTTATTTTAGCTGCCTGCCAGGTTAAACCACGACACAGCCACAAGCAAGTTTTTAGTCACACAGCTATTCTTAAAAGTAACTAAAGTTGGAAGTAAGGGAAGATTCATCTGATAATGATCAAACATATTCACAAATATTTTCTCACCATTTCTTTACCATTAGTCAGCTGTCCCTTCTTCTATTTCCTTTTATTTCTTCTTAGGTTTGTGTTTTGATGATGCCTGTTTTGTTCCAGAACTAACGTTTAAATTTATTGTAGATGGTTTTGAGTACTGATGAATCTACCTATACAAATGTAGATATATAAAGTCATTGCTTTTTTATGGATGTTGATTTCTTTTACAAAGCCAGGGTGTGGACCTGGAAACAAGTTGGAGACATCTTTGTGATCAAGTCAATCTGTGCACTTGCACTAAGCAGCCTTGTCATATAACTTATTCTGTGGTGCACCACTTGAGACTTCACCTGAGTTCTTACGGGATGGGGGTTGCCTAACATTGCGATGGTGATCTGTTTCCCTTCTCCTAAGAGAATTTAGGGTATATTCATTGATGGATTTTGTTAACAATTTCTGGTTTTCCATATCATCTTTATCATTGGTAGCTACTCCTTCAAAAGCCTGGTGCCATCTCCCAAGGCATTACCTATTCAGTTAGGTGAAAAGCGGGTTGCAGTGCAGCTTGTTTTGTGTGAACCTTTCTGAATCAGCTGATGAGAGAAGTTTCCTTGAACGTATCAAACCTGTGAGCTACTCATCATGTTTTATCAGGAGGCATTTTTGTTTGAGAACTGCCAAAAACAATACAAAAATTAATCTTGGTTAGAATGGAATCCTGATACAAAATGCATCATTTCATCTTGGCCAATGAAGTGTTTGGCATAGACAAGTGTTTACATTTATGTTGTTTTTAAACTTCTGTGTGTGCTGGAAGGTAGAGTGAAATATTTCCCAGAGGGTTAGCCTATTCCTAGGAAAAGATACATCACAGAGCATAAATTCAGAAACATTCTATTTCAAAGACTGTTACATGATCAGTACAATTACACTGGGGTTTTACTTGATGTCCAGAGCACGTCTTTCATTGTCTCTACATAGCTTACACATCGTTTTGGTTTATGTTTTCTTTTTGAGCTTTCCAATTCTCTTGTTGTACCAGCAATTGTATGAGCTGTCTTTCCTTCTGCTTCTGCTTTGCCATATTCCCATCTATACATTCTCTTAAGAGGATTTTTTTTCCCCTCTGTGCACAAGAAAAAGTGACAGAAGTTACTGTTGGTTAACTCATTACACTGACACTATCCTTGCTCAAATCACTAAGTAAATTTAAATACTATTTATGTCATACCTATTCGTAACTGTATATGCTTGTTACATCCACTTTTCCAATGTTCCTGGTGCTTGAGTGAGGAGAAATCACAAAACACCAAGAGAATGTTGAGATATGTGAAAAAACTCGCATGGACCTTGATTCCTGGAAGAACATACACACATGCTGACAAACAGTTCCTTATCTAAGAAATACTTGTGAGTGTTTCTTAAATGAGCGTGTTTCTATAAAACTCTGTATTTGGTTGCTGGGTGGTTGTTGTTTGTTGGGTTTTTTGTTGGTTTGTTGTTTTGGTTTTTTTTTAAATATTTCATCACCCTGCTGATAGTGTTGTGAAATCCTTGCTGGGCCTTAGCCAATTAACTGAATAAAACTTCTACTTGCTTAATGATTTTATAACTCTTCTACGTGAGATAAACTTCCCATTTGCTCATTTAACTCCCCCCTGCATTTTTGTGTATGCAGACTCCGAGTCTTTGAGACTTAAGTTCTTGCAGAGTTATCAAATACAGCAATCAGAACAGGTTTAGACTCTTAGCAGAGGTCTCATAATGTTTTTCACTGGTATTTTTAGCATTATTAAAGATAATTACTGTTGTATTATTAAATATATGGAGTTCTTACATTCTGTGATGTAACTTCCCTCTTTCACATTCACATTTACATGTTCCCTTTAAAGTCATCTTTCATTGCTCAGTATGTGACGTACTTCAGAGAAGAACTGAGATCTTCCAAAACCACATCCCATAAACTGTCTGCAAAGTAGTTCTCCTTTCTAATGGCTGACTAGCCCCTAAAATTAATCTGAAAGGTTAAGATCAGAAGTACGATACTGTCACTTGAACACATCAAATTACTGGGTAGTATTTCTTTAATTACAGAAGGATTGAATAGAAACAAAAAATATTCCTTACACATGGCAGGCTTTCTCACTCTGTAATTGTTGATATTATATTTCATGTTTTCAAGCATTCAAGTAATAGATATGAAATTGGAAGCAGGAGGAAAGGTATAGAAATCATACCTGGAGGCAGTGAGAGAATAGGAGAATTCTTATTCAGTACTGGTGAAATAAATTTCTGTCCACAGGGCATAGGCATTGGGAGGAAAGCAACTTATATGAAACCAAGGGCTGTAACAGCCTAATTTTTTTCTCTGGACCCAGGTAAATTTCAACCTAACACAATAAATAAATACATAATATAAAGTGCAATGGTATTTCCTGATTCATGATCTTGTTAGGCTCCAAATAAACATATATCATGCTGGAATTGTAATAACACAGGCTTAGTACATATAGAGGGAATTGCATCCAGCTATTAAATATGAAGAAAACGTACCAAAAGGGAATGATTTAGAGGGGAATGAAATTCTCCTTTAGACTCAGTGATGCTTCTGCAGTGTTTCCTCTGGAAGATGGTTGTTTGCTCCTCCTCACACATAGCCATTGTTACTTATTTTCTTTCTTGAACCAAAAAAAAAGTCCTGCTGGTATATAAACAAATTTCAAGTATTTAGGTATATAGTATTGTTATGCTGTGAGCGTAAAAATTACTTAAAAAATTAGAAAGTTAAGGAAAATAACACAATATCCCTATAAAACAGTATGTAACAGTATTAGCTCCAGATGTGTTTATTATAATATGAATACTTTCTCTTTTTTGTACCCTGTGGCACCTGAAATACTATCTTCAGGCTCAGGAACTGTTTGGAGCCTGTATTTGGCAAGTATTGTAGGAAGGGAATAATAACAGCAGCAAGTGATTTAATTATTACAACAATTATCATTGGTGTTCTTATTATGAATACTATTTGCTGTGACGCCTGCAATGTGGCTGACAATTATTAGTATCTGCAGTGCTTTTACTTTGTTCTACAGGGTTCATAATCCAGGGACAGAAAGCAGGGAAGAAAATATCAATAAGCAATTTATGGAAAATATACCCATAAATCAGCAAACTCCCTAGTAGCAACAAAAGCCTGCTCTTAGGAGGGTTTACATGGAAGGGACTTGGCAGGTGAACCCTCGGTGGCTACATGGGGCTTAGGGTTTGGATGATAGTGCGATGGCCTGGAGCATGGATGGAGTGTGGTGCCATGAAACATGGAGCTCAGAGCAGGTGGCTGGAAGTGTCTCATGGTGAGACTGTGTTTGTGAGTGCACGGAAGGAGCACCAGAGCTTTGAAGGCTAAAATTTGCATGGATGTCAGGCTGGCTGAGGAATTCAAAGCTTCAGTAGAGGAAGTTCTTAATGAACCTTTGTCAGTAGAGATATGCTCTGAGATGACAGCAGTGGGGCAACTATGGTGTAAATCCATCTGGCTATATAGATTTCAGCACTGTCCAGCTGAGAATTTGGCTAGCAGCTTACAAATCCCCAATGTTTCACACGTTGGACTACAAAAACAACTGTTCTTTCAGACTATTGTGTAATAGTGAGTCATTAGCCTCTGCTTGAGGACGATCCAGCTACCTTGTCAAGGAACTGGATCAAAACTGCATCTCAGGTGATTTAGTTATGCAACATGGAAAACAAATCCCCTCCTCCAGCATTTTGTGGGCAGTCCCCTGCACATCCCAGGGAGATGTTTGGTGTCATGGCCAGAGTTTCTCCCCATTGAAAGGACAGATCTTAAAAACTGCTCGTTACCCAGGTCTAAACCACATTCAAGTCCTCAAAATAGATTCTGGAGGGTAGGAGGGTTGTGCTGAAAGGGTGATTATCACCTTTGATGGCCGAATCACCATAACATCTGTGTTGAATTATAGTACAGCTCAAACACTGAGGGAAGAGGATGAAGGTAAGAAATAAGTGGCAAATATCTCTTTAAGGATCCACAAGAGCAAAGTAATAAAGAAGAAATACAATAACTCAGATAATAAAAACATTATCTTATAGATTTCATACAAACTTTGCCTTAGGGAGGCCACCTGGCTTGTGTTTTACTGACGCAGCTGTTCAGACCTTCTTTCCCCTTTGCTACATAAAAAATAGAGGAATCTGAACAGCTGTTTAGGTTAATTTTTTTAATGCCTTCAGTAAGTAAAAATAAAGGCAAACGACATAAATAAGTGATGTGAAACTGCCTCCCAGGATGCTTAAAAACTTTCCAGAATGATTCCTGGGCCTCATGCACAGCAAATGAAAGCCTGTTGTCTGTACGAGCTGAGCCGGAAAGGCAAGTGGTGCATTTCCACCCACTTGCAGACCAGGTGTAACCTTAACTCTCCAGCATGTCTCCTCTTCACGAAGGAAAGACTCACTTAGATCAAGGGAAATTGGCTAAATCTGTTATACTGGAATTAGTCCATAGCAACCCCATTGACTTCACTAAGTCAGTTAACATTACCATAATTGAAACTAAAAAAACCACTAATTTTGCTTAAAACCATCCATAATCAGTACCATTGCCTTCCAGGAGGAGGTAGTTGCAGGGAGAAAGGGAACAGAGCTTGTCAGGATGCCTGGACAGACATCATTTCCCAAAGAAAACCACCATTTTTTGCTATTTTCAAAATCACGGTGTTTCGGGGGGGGGGGGGCAGGGGAGTCGGTGCTCATCAGCGCTGCCCCTCCCGACACACAGCACACTAATAATATCCCAGCAGGTTGAAAGAGAATCTGGTTTAACTGGGTGATGGAACGAAACAAGTGGGAGTCGTTTTGCTTTTTGCTGCCCAGTGTTTCACACACCTCTAGCGGCAAACCCTCTTCGTTGCCAAGACAACCCCGAAGAAATCCGAAATCCAGAACAATACCCTGTGCACGAGAAGCGCCTCGTATTCTTTAGTGCATGCGTTCGGTTTGAATGTCGAGAGAAAGACTGCCCTCCGCATCGACCCAGGTAAGGCCAGGTAAAGTTATGGGTGATGCCTGTAAGATTATAATGGCTTGGAATGTACAGATTGTTTTGTGTCCTGACGGCTGCCAAAGCTTGAGGGCCAGCACCGAGAGCCGGAGCAATGTTAGTCCTGCAGTGCAGCGTTACCTAAAGCTGGCCAGACGGTACCAGGAGGATTCCTGAGGGCTGTCATGAAAGCCAGGGTGGGGGCACTGATTGCTCTCCCCAGCCTGTGCTGCGCGTGAAGGTGGCTGCAGTGAGCAGGGGATGCCAGGCTGTGGTGATCTGCCTTTACAGTGGTTTCTAAAGATTTCTCAGGCAGCTGAATGCAAGGTAGTGCAGCCATAAAGGTCTTTTCACTCGGTAATTGGGACGGACTGGGCTGTGAATGGTCTTTAGGTCAAAGGAAATATAAATGTGACTTATGCCTCTTTACTTAAGGTCTTGGCTCAGTGCAGGACAGTGGAAGGGCTGGAGATTTGGGTTTGTTAATGCTAATTTTTTTTTTAATCCGATGAACATACATTCAACAAAGGACCAGGAGGTAAGAATAAATATTTTCAGAGACTCTTAGGGCATCCTCTTGCAGGGACTAACCTCAGGAATTCAGGGAAAGGCTACACACAGGTTGCAAACATAAGCTTTGCTTTTCCAAATTATCTCCAGATTGTCATTAAGCTTCCCATTTTATTCCCAGTAACAGGTAATAAGTGATAATTATTTTCTAAAGAATGCTAGGAATGTTCTTTTTACCACACTTGAAGTTGACATTGACCTCCTCATTAGTAATGGTTGCACCATTAGGAAGGAATCTAAGATCTCCATTTGGTTAAAGCCCTTTGATAAATATGGGAGCAGCATTTGGAGCAGGGGATACTGAATTCTGCATAGCCATGTATCCATTTTACCATGAACCTGGTGTGAAGACAAATCCATTTTAGTCTTCCTTGAATTGCAGCAGCATCCCAAAAGCAAGTGAGAGCAACACCATCATCGTTTGCATCCTTTCATTCTTCGACTGTCCATTTCCTTGGTTCTTTCCTTTTATATCAGCTGCCTGTCAGGATGTTCCCAGCAGGAAATACAGCAGCATCATGGGTGTATCTTGATGAACTTGGTCTTTACATGGGCAGGGATCCCTGGGGGATTGTAGCCTCGTCCCTTCTGCTGCACCCCTGAAACCACATCACGTTCCTCTGTTTGTGATTGTGTGGGATCCAACAACTTTTGGCCCTCAAAAGCAAGCAGCAAGCAGTAGTAGCAGGTAGTTTGGTGTAACAGGAGCACCAAACCAGCAAAACAGACCAGCTGGTGCTGAGGACTCCGTGTCTACACAGTTGACACTTGAGGGTTTTCACTGGAGACTAGCTCTAGCTTAGTCCTACAGGCTGAGCTCCAAACCCAAAGTGTACAGTAAGTCAGGGATCTTCTCCCAAAGCCAACTCCTAATCCGGAACAAGACACAGATGCAGATGAGCGTTTTGAGAGAGGATCAAATTAGTGCTGAAAAGTGAGTGTTGCATATTTGAGCATATCAGTGAGGCACTCTGAAGCAGAGCTTGTTCTGCTCTGGTGACTTCATCAGCATGTCCAGAGCTTCAGCTTCCATTCATGTGACACTCTCTCCCAGGCTGTGGAAAAAGGAGCTTTGTGAATAAGATGTGGGGCTGTACTTTAAGCAGCAACCCTGGAAGCAACAGTTCTGTCTTGTTTGTCTCCCTGAGAATGAACTCTCCAGCACACGGAGAACCACTGCACCTCCATCCCATTACATGACACATCCCCTCAGAGTTTTGGGTGAGGCATCCCTGTGAGCTCAGGCCACTCTGCTCCAGTTTTAGCACCTCACAAACAAATTGAAAGCTCCTTGGTTCTCAGGAACAAAGGAGGTATGTGAAAGAACTGCAATTTCATAAACTGTCGAGTGGGAGTTGGAGCTATTATGGAACATCCCGTTCCAAAAGGAAACAAATGACAGTCTGACGCTGCTGGGTAGTAGTGACGTATGCGGCTGCAGCGTGAGTCAGTCTATGGAAGACTCAGCTACAGTCCTAGAGGGAAAACATTTGTGGCAGCAGGGCCCGATCACATGCTCGTAGATGGAATTACCTCAGCTCGTTTTTCAGGCGGGTGTTAAGATATTTGCTGCGCTGCTTGAACAAAAGGCACATAGCAGCATAGAGGAAAAAGTCGCGTGTAAGAGCTGTTCTATCTGTCTCTTCTTGTAGCCTCCTGCTTCCCACCCACGCTCCTGCACAGACGGTGATAATGTATCACGAGGCTTTTGGTGTACCACTGTTTCGTTTCAGTAAAATGGAATGTGCTGCTGTTATTGTGGTGGTTATTCATGTTATTCAGAATTCCAAAGCATGTCCCATTCCAAAGTATAGGTCTGTGAACAGGACAGTTAAGGTTTTGTCACTGAAGTGGTGTCTTGCTTTAACAGCCTACAGCTCAGCTGGATGCCTGTATTCATTTGAAAATTGAAGCCCGAGTATCCTTTTAAGGCCCTAAAGGAGACTGTAGAGTTAGTTCTCTGGTATGTGGGGGGTGTGTAATGATATATAAATTGTGAAATGAATCAGCTGTTTACTGGAAAATTAGGGTGATCTCGTGGATAATGTCAAGCCGAGATAAGAAACCAGGCCGTGGTTTGAGGACAAGGAAGCTTTAGTAGAAATATTACCTTGAGGTAATATTTCCCAAACTTTTTTCCCACCATTTTGCTCCAGCACAACAGCCCTTTCCCAGTTGTGCCCAAATAACTCCTTCTGTGACCCTGCAGCAAGCTGCATCAGGAACTGATGGGCTTAAAAACTGTCAACAAACTGCCCTGTAAAATGGGAAGGATTTTGGTTTCTTCCCTTTATTTTGCTTTGGGTTTCCTTGTGCAGTTTATTTCAACTACCTCAGCTCCCCAATCAGCATGGCCCCTGGGAGCAACTGCGTCAGCCCAGCTGAAAGGCCCAAGTGTTGTGTGGCAGAAGGGAAGCGCTGGCAGGGGCTGATGGTGGGAACTCCATGATAGTGTTGCCACCAAAATCTGCAAATCAGTAAACCGTAGCCAGTAAAACATTGCTTCATTCAGCAGCAGAACACAACAGCTGCTGTGCCTCCAGAAGGAGAAAAAAAAAAAAAAATAGGGGGTGGGGGGGTTGTTTGGCTCCAGCGTGTGTCTTCACCAGGGTCAGAGGACAGTGGGGGAAGGATTTGGGTGCGGTATACTGAAGTCTCGCAGATGAAAAAGGCCTCAGAAAGCAATAGCAGCCATCAGGTGTTTCCCATCGCTTGTGCTGGAGTCTCATAAATGTCTGACTTTGTCATAGAGGTTCAGTCAAATCTAAAGCAGAACAGAAGGTCAGAACTGTAGCCTAACCCTCAGACAGAACCAAAATAGTGAGCTCAGATCAATGATTCAGAGCAAAAGCAGAACTCTCCTCACACAGGAATGGAGAAGTTTGGTTCGTATGCCTCTGTGTAATTGTCTTACTGACATTTTGAAGCAATGTTAGATGGAGGGAGCTCACCAAGCACCTTTCCTCACCAGCTATGGAGACAGCTTTGCTGGTGTGGCTTAAACAAAGTCCACAAGTGAGCAAACCACTCTGGGATAGCTCTAATTGCCAGCAATGCTAACAGAAGTAAATGGGTAGAAAAATGCTTCAACACACATTTTGTTTATGGCAGCCGCCTGGCAAACCAGGCTGGCTGCTCCTGCCACAGAGGGAAAGGGACTGGCTTGAAGCACGTGGGGTGCCTATCTCCTCAAAACGGCAGGCCCAGAGCTGGAGCAGTCTGCCCAAGTCATCATTATCTGCTGTATCCTTCCGTCCCCCCTCCTCTGCCCTGGCATGGGCACCCTCCCCTCTTATCACAGAGGTGGCAACATTTTGTTTGCACAGCTGAGCACTCTTGAGCTGACTCTGCATCCATCGAGGTCAAAGTCATTCCATCCTTTGACCAAAATACCTGTAGTAGCCTCAAGACTGCTCCTGGTTTAGCTTGCAACACTGGAGGGTTACCTTCCTGCGGTACTACAAAGTGGCTTTCCTGGCAAAGGGAATGGTTTGCCAGTATTGCAGAATGGTAATTTTATCCCTGCAAAGAGCTCTTATTGTAGTCTTAAAGCAGTCTTGAAAGCCAGCCGCACCCTCTCTGTCCCGGTCTTAGATGAAGTGCCAACGCTGTCAAATAGAGAGATGTTTGCAGCATGTGCCGGTGTCCCAGGGCAGCTGGCACAGGTAGCAGCATTTGGCAAGGCTTTAGCGTGTGGCACCACTGTGGGGAGTGCAGGGGCGCTTCTCTGACGGCTCGCCGGATGGCATCACCCACAACAGCTCGCTTGCTGCAGCCGTCAGCCTGTGCCGAGCTGCGCTCTTCAGTCCTCGCCCTGCCCAATGAACAGTCCCGGCTGTTATACTCAACACAAAGCTCCAAACAAACAACGCGGGGCAGCCGGCATGCTTGGCCCCGCCGAGGGCTGTGGAGGAGCTGATGTCACCAGCCCGTGGCCTGCAAGGGAACAGAGAGCTCTTCATGGGGCACCGGAAAACACGAGTCGCGTGGGAGGTAGCGCGGGAGGGTGTCGCTCCAGGAGGGAATGAGGCAAAGGTGCTGGAAAGGCCCCAGGAGCCTGGGGAGGGGGGCACACCTCAGCCCCCAGCACCGAGGGTTGGAAGAAGGTCACCTCCTATTTAGAGTTCTTCCCTTGGGTTGTTTTGAACAATTCCGCCCTTGTTTTAGGAAAGGATCGGGGGGTTATTTTAGAGGAGTTCTCTGTGACGTGTACTGCCTGAATTAGGAGCAGGGGGGATGGAGTGAAGGGAGTGGTATGAGTCCAGGAATGATACGTAGGCAGGGAACCCCCTGAGAGCGCACACGGTTGTGGCTGAAGCATGTCCCATAATTCAGAGGTGTCTCTGCGCTGTCGGGATGTCTCACTGCCCCACAGTCAGCTGTCCTGTGTCAGCAGTGTCACAGCGCCCATGGAGCTGTGCAGCACCAGGGCAGTGTTTTTAACAGGGCTGAGGAGAAAGGAGGCATCTCCTGCTGCAAGCCAGGGCTGTTAAGGTGGAGTTAGGATGCTTGGGGTCTGCGTGCAGCACTGCTGCTGTTGCCTCTTGGGGAGGGGGCTCGCACCACTGCTTCTCTGTAAAGTCAGATTCCTACAAGTGACAGCACTTGCGATCACGCTGACATGAACAGTGGTTTTAGAGCATTTCCAAAAGCCTAGGGGAAAAAAAAAAGCATTGAGTACTGATGATGATAGAGTGTATTATATCTAATTATATGAACCCTGGAATCAGCTATTTCCCCCTTCTTCCGTCATTCTGATATAATTGGAAGCAGGAAGACATTCACAAAAGAAATATTGTTTCTGTGAGCCACCCAGTGTAACCCATTTTTGCTGAAGATTCAGAACCAGCAAATTGAAATAATCCTACAGACTTATCTCACTTACATAATGTCTAAACTGTCCACTGCATCTGATTATTTGGAAATGGTTCATTTATGCCTGCAGAGGAATCGAGTGAAACCTCTGGGTTTAAACATGACTGAACTGTAGGACTTTAGAAATCCAGGTTCAGCTTCAGAGCCTGAAGTTAAGATATGTTACTGTGAGTGCACATGCTGGGAATCAGGATGAGTAGCCAACATGCAAATTCAGTATTTAATTAAGAGTCATGTGGAATCGAAATAGACAGCTAGTTCCATTAGTGGAGAGACAGACAGAAGCACAGAGCGTGATTTCCTATAGATGTGAGGTCACACTTGACTAAGTTGATATGGTTGTCAGGATTTTACAAAAATGCTCACAAACTGCAAAGTTTCATGAAATTTCTCATGACCAGAGATTCACACTGTGTTTACTATTTGCTATTCACAACTCTCACTTTTCTCTAATGGAGTCAGGAAAACAATGTCAGGTGACTGGTCCGATCGATCAACATGCCTAATGAATAGCCAGGACTGAATAGCTGGACTGAAAGGATGGTGGATGCCTTAGAGGTAGAATGTGATAGGCCGTGATTGGGATTTTTTTTGTGGGTAACAAACAAAGTTTGAAAAATATCAGCTCTGGTTTTCAAATGATTTGCTAACTAAGATAGGGATGTGTGCTAAATTTGCAATTAATATTATTTTAAAGAATAGATCAAACAGCTCAAGCAGATTTCCTCTAACTGACAAGTTCCATTAAACAAGAAAGCTCATTCTTAGTAGGAGATTTTAATATAACACTGAGAACAGAGAACAGAACAATGAATGGAAACATATCAGCAGTCAATTTCCTGAGTATTCAGGCCTGCATTATACTTTGTTCTTTGCTACAGCCACAGCTCTGTAATTATCAAGCGTATTCATGGGACTTTTTCCTATTGACACTCAGCATGAGTGTGGCTGGAAAGAGATTAAGCTTTTGTGGCAGCCATTTGAATTTGTCTAACTAAAAACAACCTGTGAGGATATGGGGAACTGTATGTCTCAGGGGATTTGTGATGGTCTGCAGAACCTATGGGTCACAGGTTCAGACGTGTGTGTTGGTAGCGTGCAGGACTCAGAGCTCCGTAACGCCAGCTTGGCAGATGGCCGTGCTCACTACTCGCTGGCAGAGCTAGCACTGTCATGAAGCAGTGTCTGATGATGGGGCAGATGCTTGAAGTTGTTCCTCTGTTGTGTGACTAAGACATGCTTGTTGGACCACGAATGGGGATCGCTGGGTAAGCCATTGCTCATCAGCTTTTACTCTGAAAAGGAGCTTTTTTCCTCCAGGACTTTGTCTAGCCTTTCCCATAGACACTACAGCTGTTTCTCAACCAATGCTTCAAGCTGACTCTTAGGTCACACTGGGCCAGGTTATCTTCCATCTGTGCTACCAGTGGAGCCTCCTTGTGCTATTAAGTGTCATCTTGATGCTTCTCATGAGCCCCATGCCTGGGAATCTGCAGCAGTGTGGGAAGTGACCTATCTAGGAACTGGGCTCTGGCAGCTTTCTGTGCAGGTTTGCCTCTGTTTGCAAGCAGTGTGGTGGGGAATGAGGGAGAGGGCCTGGGGGACTGCTGGTCATGGTGTTGAGGAAGGTGGTGGGGTGGGCACGTGGCAAGTGGTCTGTGGGGAGGTGATGTTTGCAGAGCTGTGGGAGAGGGATCTGGTAGCACCTCCAGCCTGAGGGTATCCAGAAGGTTCATGTTAATACCCAGGTAAACAGGACCCTGGTTTCATTCCAGTAACCTGGTCAGAGCTGTGCCATGCACAGATCCACTATGCAGGCAGAGAGCACTTCTCCCAGGGAGCACCACATCTCTTTACCATTTGGTGCCAGTGTGGGTGGAAATTCATCTCCTCAGTTTGCTTCATTGCTCAGACTTGAGTACGCACCATGGTTTTTTACGGAGTTCTCTGTTTCTGTGTAAACAACCATTTTAGCCAAAGATGGAAAACCAAAATCCTGTTTACTTAGGCTCCTTTGCAGTCCCATAGAGCAGGAGCACTAGTGTTGGTGTTCTGGCCCAACTCCAAATCAGGTAATTACTGTGCATTCTGCCCTACTTACACACCCCCCGTAGTTTCAATTAGAGCAATTGTTTTCATTTTTCTTTCCTGCCCTGTCAAGTATTAATACAGTTGCTGTTAAGCTGCTCGTGTGGTCCCTCCTTAGGTGTTGTGTTTCCATGGTAAAGGCAGACATCCTTGTATGCATACCTGGACCGAGTCCTCATTGGCACAAACTGATATAATTCCATAATGGAACTGTGTTGATTTGCACCATGTGAAGATATGGCCTTCCTACGCAGAGAGCCACGTTCTTCTGTCTAATTAAAGGCTCTGAATGAATGCTCATGATCTGTTTGTTTTTTTACTGGCTCTTCAGCCAGGTTTGCAAATAACCTAAGGTCTGAGTAGTCACACTTCTGGTTGCAGTGGAGGGATATAGAGAATATAACATGCAACTTTATAACGTGCTTTTCTCCAGCTGTTCCAAAGCATTTCTATAGGGATATCTGAGCTCTTTCATTCTTGGCTGCTGTTGGGTAGATAGAGTTCGTGATGTGTGAGGTTTCATGTTATGAATTGCTGAAAAATGTGTTCTTTGGAAACAAATCTCTCCAAGTTTATCAGGAGAATTAAGAACATGGAAGGATGCCTGAAAGCTACAGAGCAACAGGAGATTACATACTTGCAGATTAAGCCACCTGGCATACTGAGCATTAATGTTCACAGCTGAGGGCCACAGCACTTACTACATTGTTTATGTGATCAAGAGAGCCTTCCTTTCATCAGGTACAGAACTTGCCTTGAAATGGCATCTCTTTGGGCTGGTGGGCTATGTAACACACAGCGAGTGAGGTTTGCTGTCTGGTTCTCCAGTCTATCATGTGGCTATCAGCTGGTTATCACCGTCACATGCATGTGCTAGATGGATTCATGTTTGGGTGCATGGAGACTTGAGCAGATCGTGGCTCAGGTTTCTCAGCTGCTCAAGGCCATGGTAACATGGAGACCCTTCTAGGGACATCCCACTAGAATAAGGCCCATGTGCAGAGACAGAAGTAGGCTGGCTGTGATTTTCTACATAAAAGAAGCAGACGTTCCCTTTCCCAGCACTCCTGCTGGACAGTTTTCTGAAATGCACAGAATGCATTTGGGGCTCAGTCCTCAGCAGCAAAGGGAGCAGCTGGGAGCAGATTCTCAGTAAACATCTGGTTGATTCACATAGGAGGCAGTTGAGTTGCCTACCCATATGTGTCTGGCACTATGTGAGATGTGATACACTACAATGCCTCTGTGTGTCCCACATGAGCTCCATCTGTCCCTAAAAGAGGATGTCAGTCTCCTATAGGTCCTGCATTTCACCTGCCAGACCCGTGTGATCACAAGCTTTTTAAATGTCTCAATGTAGGTATCTAGAGCTAACTGAAGCCGACCTGCAGGTGCAATGATTCAGCTGAACACATGCTGATAAAATTTTTCTTTAAAATGAGATGTAAAAATTCTTTAAAATGAGATTGTAAAATTAGTGGTGTTTTCATTCTAGATTAAAGCTAAGACTGTACCTTCTGTACTAGTGAGAGATGGACTGGCACATTCACTGAGCACCTGAGTGGTATCCTGGTTTGGGGAAACTCAGGAATGGGAAGGAGGGATGGATACGTGTATCTGATGGGTGTGTTTCAGCACTTCTCAGAGGTGGCATCGTGCTGGAGGCACAGGAGGTGTGTATGAAGTGCTGGTTTTAGGCTGCAGTAACTGATGCCCCAGATGCTCTCCAGGTGGTACAAGCTGCAGTAATTCTGAAGCCATTCCCACCTTCACTCTTGAGTTAAGATGACCAGATATCTGGTCCAGCATGACATGGTGGGTGTATAAAAGTGATACAAAAGTTCCCTGTATACTTTTCAGTTCCATGGGAAGTGCAGATCAGCTAAGTTCAAAGATTGGAGATGAACCTGTATCTGACTTTATCTGGACTCCAGATTCTCATGATTTCACGTAAACCATCCAGACTGCCTGATCCCTCACACCACTGTTTCTTCTTAATAATGTCATTTTATCCATAGGGGGAAATATTTTGTCTTCAACATAACCCCAAGGTTATGAATTTCTAGCATGGTGGTGGCAGTGTAGGTTTAAAATGACACTCAGCATGACCCCAGAACTGACCACCACTCTCTCTTCCTTATGCGGTAGCTGTTTGCAGAGTCAGTACAAATCTTTATATACAGGGTTCCCCCACCCCTTCATGCAAAACAAAAGGGTTTGGTTGTTTTCCCAAAGCAAACAGTCTGTGTCAGCTGTCTCACGCTAACGAAAAAAAAAACCCCAACAGAAAACAACCACCGAAACAGTGTGAGCTTTTATATCCATGTCTGTGAGTGGCAGGTCACAGGTTCCCTGCAGAAGTGACAGGGAAGGTAAACAGCCCAGAGCCTGCCGTGTTTGCCATGCCATTCCACTGCACAGAAGAGCTGTCCCCAGCCTTTCTGCCTCTTATGCAGCAAATCGCAGGCTGCTTTGTAAACAGCAGTTAATAAAAACAATCCAAATGATCGTTCTCTATCAGACTCTCATTACAGCCTGCCCAAGGCTTTTCCCTTACAGGAAAAGGCCTGTAGGAATTTAGCCAATGTGAATCAAGGAAGATGTTAAATCTTGGGCTTAATATAACAAATCCAATAGGAAGGAATACACCTTTTGCACTGTGCTCTTCCAGAAAAAGAAAGTACTAAGAAGACAAAAGTCCCAAACACCGGAAGGTTTTATTTGTATTGGTCTGTATGAAGCCAGTTATTATCGTATCAATTGTTTGTGTAGCTGCTGTTTACACAAAGTAGAAGATGGTACATGAGAACACTTACCAGCAGCCTGTGTTTTCTGATGAGGCCCCACAGTGCTAAAAGCAGGAGCAGGTTGCCCAGACATTGTCCGGGTATCTCCTTGGTGGCCCATGCTGAGGTTAGAAGGGGTGAGATCCACCGACTGCAATTTAGAAGAGCTTTGGGGGTGTGTGGCATTTCAATGGCTGCCTCTGTGGGATCAAGCAGGTGGGGACTGTGGGCTGTAACCCTCCTTCATGGCATGGCCATTTCTCTCCAGAGGACAGCTGTGGTTTGCTTCCTTCTGCCAGGAGGTAGTTTCTCATGGAGGAAGGGTTCTTTGGCTGCAGCTTTGGTGCAGTAAGAGCAGGAGAGCCCACTGCTCCCCGATACCCTCATCTCATGTTTGCAAAGGGTGTAATTGCAGTATCCCGCCCAGCTTTTTCACAGAGGAGAACAAGCAGATGGAAATCAGGTTTAAACAACCCTCACCTCCTTGAAATCACTCCTCAGAGAATAATTTACCAGGTACTGTGAGCCTGGGTAACGTACTCCAGACCATAACGAATCATAAGATTGCTGACAGAGACCCGACCTCAGCCATGCACAGAGGGAAAAAGGACAGTTTTTGAAATCAATTTGCTGTCTAACCAGTTGCCAAGGTAGAGGTTTTAACAGAACGGATGATGCCATCCTTTCTTAACTCAAATCCTGCCGGCCACATTTCACACCATCTGGGGTTTGTGCAGAGCCCGCTTTGGGATGCTGGCCAATAAAGAATAACAATAATCGAATCTTGCCATGATAAAAGTGTGAATAACCATTGCCAAGTCTGACTGGAAAACTACCACAACTTGTTTGTGTGCCTCAGATGGTGGCCGAGAGGGCATCTGATGACACACTGAAAAGTACATCTCAGGAGATAAGAAGGAGTTGGCTTCTACCAGCCACTGAGCTGAAACAGTTGGATTTTCATCGATTGGAACACAGGGCAGGAGAATGAAACTTCTGGGCCTGGGAGAGGTGACATTCCCCATACATAGACATGAAGGCTCTGCACTTTTTCAGGAGGGCTGGGGCTGTATTTTTACAGCAGTTGCTCCAGAGTTGCTAACTTTTAAGCCTCTGCAGCAGTCTCTGCTGGAAATCTTTGGTTTCACACTTTGAATTGTTTCTCAGATAGGATTAGAGTTGGTCCAGCCTTTGGTTTCCAGCACTGTGGAATTGCTAGTGGCAAACTTGATTCTCCCATCCTAAAAAATGATTGCCTCATAATTTTCCCCATGTTGTTTTCCTGTGGCAAGATGGATGATTTCACTATGGTGGCTGCTAAAAATTTTAATTGGCAGCTTTCAGGACTCACTGATGCCTGGTGACAAAGTGTTCGCTTTACAGGTACTCATGGCTTGAATTAAATTTGTTTCTTAGCATCACCTTAGAAAGAGTCCTGAGACTCACCAGCATCAGCATGCGCTTGGCCTTTTCTCCTTGCATTGGGCTTTACCTTTATTCATAGATGCTTCCTGTGCATTGTAGATGCTTTCTATTTCCATCACGTCTCCACTTTCAGTATGGCTGCTATAGAAAGTCAAGGGTAACTACAGAAACCTGTGTCAAATTGTCTGAATAAAAAATCTGCACTTCACGCTGCTGACAGAAAATTCTGCCTCCTCTTCCACGTGCTGTTCCCCGAACAGGCACAATTTGAGGTGAATCAGGATGACTCACATTGACATACAGGTGCCTTTATGCTGCTCTGTAACACCGAAGAATGATGTTCTGAGGTCCTGTTGCATGGATACACAGATAAAAAAGTAGGGAGCATCTTGCCCAAAAATGCCATAAGAAAAAGCTAGTTGAGCCTGGCTCCATCTCTAAGCAAGTGTTTCATGTTCTTTGTAATTCTCCAGCAGGTCACAGTGGTGCTGCAGCTGGATACTTATTGCGAAAGGGTCCCAGCACAGAGCTCCCTCTTTTTCCATTTAGGTGAAGGGTATTTCCCTGTCGTTACTGGCACTGAGCTATACAGTCACTTCCAAGTGCTCCTAACATAAGGAGTGATGCAAGCTGTGGATCGATGCAAAAGGTTGTTGCACCCTCTCAGTGCAGGAAAGTGACCACTGTTGGGGGTAAATCCCTCAGTTGGAACTCCAGCCCAGGTAACCAGCATTCTGGTTTCTGCTTTGCACATGGAGTCAGCATTCTGGCTGCCTGCAAACTGCTGTGAGGTGAGCTACAAGGACGCTGATAGTATTAAAACACTGACTTTGGTGATTTCAGTATGATTTTGCATCCCTCCTATTTTTATTTCTAGCCCACAGCCTTTTGGAGCCACCTTTTAGGTAGTGAGTTTACTAGGGCCGTGACCTGACTTTTACAAACCTCATTGTGGGGTTCAAACCAGAAGTAACTACACTTCTGCTAGGTCAGGTCAGGGGAGTTGCATCCCTAAGTCACAGGAAATTAGGACAAGAACAGCCCCTGTAGCACTCCCTCTCTGTAGTACCTTGCACAAACACAAGATTTACAGTTCAGGTGAAGTTTCCGGAATGGTTATCACCAAATCATGTGCTGATGGTTTAAATCTGTTGTGAAGCACAGACTTCAGAGAAAACAGCCCCAGCATCACTGTCCAGGGCTCTTAAAGACTGTCATCACTTGATAGCCAAAGGCCCGGTGGCAAACTCCTCGGCTCCTTTACGCAAGAGTGTGCAGACCAACCACCATTGTGTAAATCTCCCATCATGAGTTGCTTTGTGCTTCAGAGAAGGGCAATGTGCACACATGACCCAGAGAAAGAAGATGAGCCCTGATGTGCCATTCAAAACCGTTGGTCTGGCCTTTATGGATCCAGCTGTAGGCAAGGGCTGGGGTGAAACATGTCGTGGGAAGGCAGATAACACAAACATGAAAGCAGCACAAAACATGAGAGCCTATAAATAGCAGGAAATAAAGAACAATACTGTGATAAAATCCATAAGACAATAAAGACCAATGTGGCAGAGACTGTTTCCCCCCCACCCTTCTCCAGAGTTTCTCCTATTTCCCAAAGCTGCAGAGATCATCTGACTGCTGTGTGGTAAAGTCCAGCCAGTTAAGCACCAACTCCAGTGCTTGGAGCCTTACACAAAGTATTTCAAAACCCTGTTCCTTTTTCTTTCTTGATGTCCTGCCATGGCTATTGTGGTATTTTAAACCATTCCCAACTCACCAGCTCATCAGAGCAAGGAGAAAAGAGGGAAGAGGAAGGGGGAAAAAAGCCCTATGGAGATTTAGAGTCATTAACAGCCTTTGCAGGGTTTCAGACATTTTTGTGGTAATTCTTTGGAAAGGACACATCTATGATGAGCTGGGCTTTATTTTGCCACTGGCATAAGAAATAAGACTGTTTCCAAGAAAATGTTTGCTTTTTACCAAGAGGAGGGTAAATGTAACTAGAAAATGGCAATGGATGTGAACTAGGAACCTTGTTTAAATTTCGGGTAGTTACCAGCTCCTGACCTGGCCCCTTTGAACTGGATCAAGAACCAAGCAAGTCTCTGGCAGTTCCTTCATAGGGTTAATCTATGGCTGTGCAGTGGGAACTGCAAAGCTCTCTCCTTTCTCTGGCAACAGGAGCTGAAGATGGTTAATTATCCTGAGAGTTATCCATTACTCCAGATCTCAGAGGAGTATGCTCTATCAGGAGGTAACCACTCCACAGCCCTGAAATATCACGAGAACAGCTTACAAGTACACCTCTTGCTGTTTTGGAGTGTAAACTTCTCTGGGGACCAGCTTTCCCTGGGTATTTCTGCAGGACCCTGCCCGCAGTGTCCTAATTTCTGAACCAAATCTTTAAATGGGCTAACTCTAACTTACGTGAAAAGAGTTAGGCTGATTTATGGCAATGGAGTATTGAGACCTTATTGTAGGGAACAAGAGGATTATATTGGCTTCAGAGTTAATGTCAGAGCTGGGACTGGAACTCAGGAATTACTGTGCAGGTCTCTCAATTGCTTCTGTTAGCTTAAAAGAGCGAGTTGTGCTGAGGAAAACCTCCAAGAATATCCGATTTAATGGCAAATCCACTCTTTATTTTCCATGACTGGTTCTAAGATGCTTGCCTACTAATGAACACGGCTTTGTGTGCTCAAACAATGGAGTTGCCCCCCTCCTGGCCCACCCAATCCTCTTACAGGATCCCACCAGGGAGACGCAAGGATAAGTTTGGAGGTGACACAAAGAGAGAGGTGCATTATGCAAAAGGTGACTGCTTTGATTCGTGGGGATCAGAGGTGACAGTAAGGTCTGGGGAGGTCTAACTAAAAGGTTGACTGGTCACTAGTAGTGCTACGTCACACTCCACAGTGAGGCACAGCTAACAAATGGGGGATTTATGTCCCTCCACAGCTGGGGTTTGGTTTCTGCATCCATAGGAGCATGTACTACATTATGCTCCTCATCTCTGTGTCCCTTCATGCTCCCTTATGCTGTTTTCAACTCTGTTTTGTGGAGGCAGAAAGCCTCAAAGGATCTCTCTCTTCATGCCCATGGGCTGCTGCTTCTGTCTGAGGCCATATTTTGATCCTAACCAATGCTTGCAGCTTTTCCCTGTAGGGCAGTGGGGCAGATATTCCTGTTCCACTTTTTTTTTTTGGAGATAAGAACATTCTGTGCAGTTCATGTAGTAAATGAGCCAGTTCATATCTTCTGGCTGCCACCATCTTTCATGCACTACTGCAGTGTTTGTAAGGGGTCCTGGTGGCTAGACAGTTGACTTCATCTGGTTTATGAAATGTAGCTTGTTCTCCCTGTCTTGATTATTAGACCATGAGGCAGCTTGCATGCTTCTCTGTATCCAACACTTCTTTCTGCCTTTTTTTGGGTTTTTTTACATTTCCAGAAGGACTTGTTCCTTAGAACAGATGAACCACATACTGAGAAAATGAACAGGCCAGATTGTCTAGTGCTCAGCACCCACCGTTGAGGACAGATTTTCCGGAGAGCTCAGTTTCCAAGGAGGCATCTAAATAAGTGACAGATACTCAAAAGTGAGAATGTGCCCACTTATTTTGGTGCTCAACTACTGCTAGAGCTGCTTTGAAAAACTTCCTCTGCTATAGCTGTTCTCCTTTGCTTACACTACAAAACTTCCAAATCTCCCTTTTTTGTACCCTATGTATGTCCCTCTGCCATGCTCACCCTCATGCTGTGCTCCATCCCACAGGTCTTGACTGGCCTCCTCCTGCTTGTTGCCATGTCCTTCTGCTGTCATTAAAAGGTCAGCATGTACATACACTCACATTTCTTTCAAGGGGCCCATCAGGCCTAATGCCCCCAAATGCAGAACATATGTGCAACATAAATTAATTGTTAAGGCTAATACTGATTGAAGTTTGGTAATTCAGCCTGCAGGATATACCATATGTTTGAAGTGTATTGTCCAAGTTCAGATTTTAAACTCCCAAGGGCAGGGACCACTCCTTCCTCTATGTTTACATAGCATCAATAAGACCAACAGTGCTTGGGTCTGAAATGCATTAACCTTAGCCAATGCATTGTTATGTTTAATAATGACTAGTTAACATTAAAGCACAATGGATAAAATATATAGACAAAGACATATTTTGGCAGAGATTTTGTCATATTTTTAATGCCAGATTCCTAAATGGTCACTGGGCATCTGAATCATTGGCATTGCCTTGGAAAACCCACCCTTCAAATGGCACCATCCTGGTTTTCCCTTCTTCAGCAGCTGACACTAAGCTATAGCCCACTATTTAGGGTAACTTAGCCAGAGCCCACCTAAGTGAGAAGTTTGGAATAGGAAGGCACCTACATGTGATGCCAGACAGTGAACTCTGGGAATCACCGGTCCAGGGTATAGACGGGGGAAGGAAAATAAAGCTTTTGAATGCAAGAACTTAAATGTCATTTCTTACTATTTATCTCATTAATTTGTAGTCCCCAGTAACCACACTCAAAGGTTACTGTGCGCAGGCCCTCCAGCGGGAGGATAAGAGAACTTTAGGAATAAATCCAAACCCTGTCTGAACTGACAGGCTGTTTTTCAGTGCGAGTTATGCAACATGTTAGTACCTCTAGGTATAGGGCCAGTGGGATTTAAACTTGTACAGCAGATGGTCCGTGCATCATTGCTGGAATGCGCCTGCTGACCCTAGGGCAGAGCCTGAATGGACTTCAAAAGAGAGACTGAGCATGCTTCAAAGTGTTATTGTTTAAATGTTCCACTAAATGGGGACTCCGGAACAAAATATCTAGCTGAGGTCAGTCTGAAAAATGTCAACACGCATAATGAGAAAACAGCATGTTGTGTGAGAACAAGTATTTTATAGGGGTATTCTGGCTATTTTGAGTTGAAAAAAACCCCACTTTTATCATGTGTGTCAGCAGGTTGTCATAATCTAAGTGTCTTTCCTCGTGAGCAGAGAGCTTCGTTTGTTTTTGTTGGAAAGAGCAAGGTCTGCATGTGAAGGTCATAAAAGCCTTTGGAAAATGTGGTTTATCCATAGGCAGGTATGCTGAGAGAACTGTCAACCAACGCTATGGTGAAAGTATATTGCAATAAGGCATTGACTTAGCCTTGACAGCCTCCCTCCCACTCATTGCAGAGGGATGTATGTAAAGACCCTGTGTTTGGTTTAAGAGCATGATCCTGGGATTTATAATTGTGTACTCTGTTCTGTCCTGTGCCTCCCAAAGCCTGTAATGCCTGCTCAGAGCGTATTCTTTCAGTGGTGTAATCCACAAGTTTTGGCTTCTCCTCACCCTATTCAGGCGGAATTCAGTAGGAAAAGGATTGGGTTCATGTTCAAAACAATAGGATTAGTATCACGAAGGAAGACTTCTTAGGCAACTTAAACTTAGCAAGATCAAACCTCCAGTAGGAAAGTCAAGATTTGGCCTTTGATTTGGCTGGGCTGCATCTCAGGTATTGTAAATGTCAAGGGTCTTGTAGCTTTCATTTGAGAAAAGGTTTCTGTGTTGGCCACTGGCTTTTCAACATGGGTGGCTGAAAAATAGTTTTCTTTGCTGGAAGCTAACAGCAGCAACCTGAACTTTCACATCACCTTGTCCTGCTGGGGCATGCCTCTATCTTGATGGAGACATTTTACAATAATGCATAGATTAAAAGCTAACCGTCCCTGCAGACGTAATAATGATCTAATGCCAGGAAGAGCAAACAAGACCCATGTTAAATAAAGGGAAGGCTTGTTCCTTTCACATATCAATATTCAATGAGCTCAGCCAACTTGGCACAGTGGGGTGAAAAGAAAGCCACCAGGCAAGGTAAAAAGCTGAAGGGCTCCAGGGACCTATATGAATGTGAGGTGTCATTAAACCAAGAAGATAACTTGAGCCTGTTTGTAGACTCTCTGTATCTTTGCAACATGTTGTAACTGACACAAAACTTGAATAGCAATCAATTTAAGTGGGTCAAAAATAGCATTCGCACCCTCCCCGGAGTCTGGGTTGTTACGCTCAGTATCACTATTTAGCTGTTAGCTGTGGCCCAGATTAAGTAAAAACTATAAAAACCTACCTAACCAAGTACAAATTCAGCAAAGCTTTCAGGCTCATGCTTATCTTCAGTGTATGCTTAACTTCAGCAAGTATAGAAACTCTTTGTTAAATAAGACTTTTAGATCTGCAGAGAGCTGATAAAAAAATCATTCAGAGTTTCACACTTTTTATTCTGTTTGCCGAGTGCTACAAATAGCTGATACTCCATGTGTAGATTGTTGCAAGTGTTTGGTAGTCAAAATTCAAAGTGTGTCAGTAAGTTAAAGGTGACCTGTTATCTCAGTGTTCCCAAAGCAGAGGAGTTACAACACATTTCTGATTAACATAATTGGTTTTAGGAATCCTGGTTCCCTGGAAATACTGTCACTCCAAAAGAGACATACTCTGCAAACTCTATGAACTTCAGTATATTAAACCGTTTGTGGAGAATAAAAAGCATGATTCCAGACAAATTTTTTAAAATCTGGACAAAATTTTGCACAACAGGGAAATAAGCTGCAGTAAACTGAAGGAAAAGATATTACATCCATTACTTAGTTTACATTTTTTACTCGAGCATAATAGGACTATAAACATTTTCTGTCAACAGCTTACAAAGAAACTTGTTCTGAAAGTGATGCATGGTGAGAACTTGCATCTAAATTGGGTACATCTAAATTAGACTCTGAATACAGAACATTCCCAAAGGTGTCTTTTGGTTAGAGCCAGTCAAGTTACACGGAAAAGAGTTCACAAATATTGAAAGAAAAAACACACCCAAACCTCACAGGAGTCCTCCCTCCTTATGCTCGTTGTGCAGGAGTATTTGGGGGACAGTGTGTTTATTTGGGTTTGCACTCTGTGGGCAAGCAGCCCCCAGTTCTTGCAGCAAACACTCTGTTTGGTATTCTCCTCTTAGAGTGCAAAATGTGGCCAAGTGTTTTCCTCAACAAGGAAGGACTTATAAATGCACTGGATGAGGCCTACAACGTTTTGGTTCTCAGCTTCAGTAGGTGGCAGAGATTTTTTACATTCTCTTGCTCATTTACATTAAGCAACCAAACAGAATTCCCAAACCACAAAGCCCACAAATTATGTACGTAGCTAGTCTATGTAATCACAAGTTCCCTTTATGGGTACTTTTATCTTGCCCCTCTCTCAAGTGTTCCTCTGCCCGTACTGCTGCTGGCCTTTATTAAGCCCCACATTCTACAAACATGATTTGCTCATGATTTGCTTTATGCTTTTAAGCAGTTGCAGAGGAGGAGTTCAGTAGGTGATAAATTGTGAACTAGAACACAACAGAACTGCATATCTGCACAGATCAGAATGAACCAAGTCAAGTTGGCTGGACAGAAAGATCAGCACATGGGTAGGCGTTTGCAGGGCCATAGCTTGTAGGATTGACCAGAACTGGCATTTGTCTTTGTGCAGCACCTGACACAACGGGACTCTGAATCTGTCCGGGATCTCTAAATCCCAACAAGCTGTAAGTAGGGAACTTAGGAAGTAAGGAAGGAAATACAGTGACTACAATTAGGCAACCAGCAAGTACTCAAAATTCATGATGATTCTAGCACAGGGTACTGCAAATCTATCTGCTGAGGTTTGCATGTGTAAGTAGTTCATTCCAAAGGCTGCCTGTTTGGGAAATGCTAAAAGGTTCCCACCACCCATCAGCTGCTACCTGACCTCTTTAAAATAAATTTGTCTTAATGGGCACGTGCCTGGATCACCAAAGAGACTATCGAATTTGGCACTGTGCTGCAGTGGGAAAGCCAAGTGCGGGTGGCAGCGATTGCTCTACATTCTTACCCACAGATATCCTATCTTTAGGTCAAGGTTGCAGCACAGTGACGTGGGGCAACAAGCCCCCTGCCTGCGTGCTGCCTGGCCAGGGGTTAAGTCATGGTTATTGCAGACATTGGTTGCACACCACGATACAGGGGTACACTTAATGTCAGCTAAGGAAGAGGTGAATGACTGAAAGTACTTTGTCAAGGCTGGAGCAGATATTCAGCAGTGACAGCAGCATGCCAAGCTGAGAGGCCCAGCCAGCAGCTGGCAAGGCATGTTTTGTGTAGCTTTGCGAACACAGTCTATGCAAATGTATTCAAAGGATGTTCTAGAGGCAAATTGGTTGGAGTTAAATTTGCCCAGATGCTCTTGAGTCGGCTTATTAGAGCCCTTAGATTGAAAATTAGCTGGAACTGATGAGTTGAATCAGAGCTGACTTTAGGATCTTTGCATATTAAGAAAATCACAACCGGATTAAATATGTGCATGTCTATGTAGCATGGAAATCCAATGCTGATGCCTCTTCCCACTACTCCCAAGGTGAGGGCTTCACAATGCTTAATCTGTGGAGAGCTCCTGTAGAGGACTGGGCAACTAATTTGCCTTGAGTTAAGATTGCTTCCTCTTCCATTGTGGTTTATGATTTTTGTACCTGTGTTTCATTTTGCCAGCAGAGGCACTCCTTGGCAGTGAGCTACTGCCTCCCTCTCCTGCTCTGTGTTCCATTACCAAAGGGAAATAATCAAGACAAATATGAAGAACAAGAGAAGTATGTACTCACTCAGATAATTAACATGAAGAATGAAATCACCTGAATCCTGACATTAAAGGGATTACTTGAGGATCCTGTTATGGTGGCAAAAGATACTGTAAGGAGATGGGATGTGTTGTGTTGATGGCTTTTGCTTTCTTGGACTTCTTCCCCTTAAAAGGACAGTTTCTTTTACCTAACTATGGACTATATACTCTAAGCAAGCAAACTGTGTCTTGAGCAGTGGTTTAAGGCAGTTTCTCCAGGACAATGGTTGGAGTGTATCTTCTTGGCCACGGGGCGTTTTTACTGATTGACCATACATTTGCCCCATTTGTGGCCACCTCCGCAGTCATTCAGGGAGCTCTAGCAGCTCTGCCAACTCCCTGCCTCGGTGACCCTATGCTAGACATTAACTTGGATCAGCCTTGTCCTTATGGCAGCTACACTGTGCCTGACCCCTGCCTGGGTGTACAAAGGTGGGAAAAGGGTGGGCCGTTTCCTGCGCTTAAACAACTGAGCACTGTTAGCTCAGGGACAATTGAGCCTCTGGTGTTTATACTGTCTTTGTCTGGATAAACTGTATGGATACAGTCCTAATGCAGTCACTAGGAAATTTTCTTGCTGATATTCATGGTGCTGGTATTTCACCCTTGATACGTATTTTAGGCATCCCTTTCTTGAATCAGTATCTTGAGCCTCTTAAAACTGCACTGTGGTTAGGCTGGGATTTGGTTTTTTATACTTGTCTTTTTCTGAGGAAACCAAATCTGGGTACAGTTTGGTGTTCTATGGAAGGCAAATGTCACCTGTTGGTGACACATCAAGTGATCCCTTTGCATGGTCTGCTCAAGTATCCTCAAAGAATTTGACACCAAGGATGTCCCAAGGGATTGGCCTCCCAATGCCACCTTCCAGCATTTGAGCACTCAGCTCAAAGTAAAACCCAAAATATTGCTAAGACAGAGATATTTAGTATCTTGCACTTCGCAGAACCCAGATGTGTTTTGCACACACCAGCTATAGCAAAAGTTGCTGGGGTCAAATCAGAGAATTTCTCTCCTTTTGGCCTCCAGCTTTTCTAATTGTGTTGCAATGACTGGTCTCCAGCTGTGAGGAAATACAGAAAGCTTATTTAGTAAGTTTTCAGTAATCTTAATGAAGCCAATTCCTCCCTCCCCAGAATGGCACAGCCTGTGTTCCTTCAGAAACCTCTTCCTAAGTAACACCAGACACTGAAAATACCTTTCCAGCCTCATAGGCTGGGATAGGACTTACAGAATAGCTGCACTGACATTCGGTTCACATGCTTACCATTTCCTTCTGGATTCTTCCTTGTCTGATTCTTGACGGTGCGTTAGATCTGCTAACAGGGGAGGAGGTCTGTCTTGTACTCAAGAGATACTGTGAGATGTCTAGTGGAGGGTGTCCCTGCCCATGGCAGGGGGTTTGGAACTAGATGATCTTTGAGGTCTCTTCCAACCCAAAGCAGTCTGTGATTGTAAGACCTTGCCTTTGCATTCAATTTGTATATCATCCTGGGACTGTATGCAATTTTTCAGCATGAAAAATATCTTGAAAAAAATGCTTAGGAAGAACTACAGGATAAAAACAAAAATAAGCCCTACCAAACAAACAAACCCTTGTTTTTGTCCCTACAGCTTAGTGACCAAAACATGATGGTAAAGAAGGTTCCTGGATTTATCCATCCTCAAACATCCTTTTCTTCCTCAATGGCAGTTATACTCCTGAGAAAAAGTCAGAGCTGGTCAGATCTAGCCCTGGCACCTTTCAGTGGATTATTCCTAAAATAAAGAGGCTTTTCCAAGCCTGGTGGTTTCAGATGTTATGATCAATGTTTATTCATTTGTCCTCTCTTTCCATGGAACTGGCAATGGCTGCTATTTCTGTATCCAATACCACTGTTATGTCTGTTGCTCTAATCTAGCTACTTATATGGTCTCCACAGTTGTAATGTTTGAGCACATCCCAAGAACTGGGGAAAAAAAGAAAGAAAAACCCTAGAACAATAACAAACTCTCTCCTCATTCCTAGCCTGATCTTAATAAGAGTCTTGAGGGCTTGTGCTTGTATGTTTGTGAGGAACTTACTGCCGAAAAGCTGAATTGAAGAAATGGGTTCTACCTTCTGCTGTGAAAATAGGGTGGGAAAGGAAGGCATGGGAGAGGCTGAGGCTGGTGCTGCTACAGGAGCCTGCCAGGACTAGATGTGCTGTCTCTAGTTGTTCGGCTCCTTAGCCCCTGGGTCTGTTGTCTTTCTCAGGATTCCTGGAATCTGGCAAGTTGTAAAAATTAGAATGGGCAGAGGGTATATGGGGGATTTTCTTTTGACGAGGAAAGCTGTTACTTCCCCCTGGAGATGAGTTGCCATGATCAGCTATCAGTGGAGGTGTTGCTTCTATTTATTTTGATCACTTTTGGATCAAGATCAGTGTCTCTTTCTGTCTCTGTCTTTGTCTGGGGATTGTTGTATATTGTTCCTGTGGACACTTAAGTCACCCAAGACGAAATTTATTCTGCAAATTCCATCTGGTTTAGATAGCTCTCTTTCTAGAAGGCTGGGAGACTGGTCTTACCTGCTGACATATTACCCAGTTTAGTGCTCTGGATGTGCAATCCAGGAGAAGGAAAGGCGGATGAGCCCATCAGCTTTGGGCCTTATCTGTGAGGACAGAGTGACTCCCATGTGCATGACACAGGCTGGGTCTTGATGAAGATATAAGGGTGTTAAATCCTATCTGAAGCAGAACAAACTGAAGGTCTTGCCATGTGTTCTGAATCCGAGAGCAGCAAATGGAAGAATTACCAATGTACAAAAATATAAGTAAACACATGCCACATTAATTGGAGGAACATGTCCTTCTCACTGACCTTGGCCCGTGTGACTGTACCTCTGCTGTGAGGGACATGAGCCCTTGATTTCTCCTCTGTAAAACCTCATTTCCAGCGGAGGGATTAAGCTTCACGTGAGGAAATGATTGAGTGCATTCTTGACACACCTTTTTTTAGATGGAGATCAATAAAAAGAAGTATCATTATGTCTCATATTTGGGCTGGAAACTAAGCAATTTGCGTACTTGCAGGAATGAGATACAGTCGTCTCAGAAGTTTTTGTTGGCAATAGGACAGGCAGCTGTCAACGCTTCAGTCTAGAAGTAGATGCAGCTCATTAGGACAGTTGGATATCATCAGATTAGTTGGGCTTGGAGATAGGATGAGACAGGAAAACATATGACAAGAACTGGCATCGCCAACCCTCCCCCTTCAGAAATACTACCTCAAAACCAAGGAATGTTGTGGTTGATGGTAGCCAATATCAATAGAATATATCCTAATTTAAGGGCAGACTTGCCAAGTATTTCAGCATGGGTTTCAGTGCCCCTGGTACACATAAAAGTTATGGCATCAGTTCTGGATTAGTTACTGGGACTTCGGTAATGATGTTCCTGGCATAGCACTCCTTGCAAACACATACTTTGGAGGAGTTCCCATACATTTTTTTATTGTCCAGTAGAACTGTGGTGGCAAGCTGTGTGAAATCTATCCAGAAAACTGGAAAAAATAAAACCAAAGGGGAAAAAACCAACCAAAACCGATCAAAGATGGCAAAGCCTTTTTTTATATAGACCTAAAACAAGGTTTGAAATATGGGTAGGCTATGTAAAAGTCATGGACGATGGTGTTTCAGACTTTCTTTCAGTGTCCTGAGATGTCTGCCTGAAATAGTCTGCTCAGTTTTGGTACCAGAAAGATGCTTGCAGACTGGAAATAATTCAAAGATGAATGGCAACAAAAGCAATAGCAAGAAATACCATAGTGACAGCAGGGACTAGATTTGAAGAAAACTTAAATAGACTTGGCTTGATGACAGACAAAGGTAGCCAAGGTCCTTAACAATAGTCAATGTGTATTTGAAAAATGTAAATGGCAGCAGGCAGATGAAATGTTTGTCAGCGTGCATTGCCATGATTTGGCTTTGTGTTCAAAATCTGTTTTAAGCACACTTCTCTCTTCAGAGCTTGAGCTTTGCAACCCAAGCAGTAGAGATACCTTGCGTTTCTTTAGGTCTTTTCATCAGATGAACTCCAAATGCTTTATTAGGGTGAATTAAAGGAGCTTCATGTAAAAAACCTAAAAATCCCCAACCAACCAAGGATTAATACTTTATCCCAAAATGCAGAAACACAGTAAGCTCTGGCGTAACGTAAAAGAGGATCTGGATTCTCCAATGGGTGAGATCCTTCTTCCTGTACATTACCACAGAGACACAAAGGATTTGTTATCCACTCCTAGCTCTTATCTGGGGACACTGTGAGCAAAGGAAAGGATGATTATCCAGTTGTCAAGAGTGAACTGCAACAAACAACACCAGGATTAGAAATGGTCAGGCCTCACCTGGAGTACTGTATCTAGTTCTGGGCTCCCCGGTACAAAAAAGACAGAGATCTCCTGAAAGAGCCCAGTGGAGGGCCACAGAGATCATTAAGGGCCTGGAGCATCTCCTCTATGAGGAAAGCTGAATGAACTGGGGCTGTTCAGCCTTTAGAAAAGAAGACTGAGAGGGCATCTGATTAATGTTTATAAATATCTGAAGTGTGGGAGGAAGACGGAAGTGGCCAGCCTCTTCTCAGTGGTCAGTGGAGACAGGACAAGGGCAATGGCCTCAAGTTGGAGCACAGGAAGTTCCGCACCAACATGGGGAGGAACTTTTTCACAGTGAGGGTGACAGAGCCCTGGGACAGGCTTCCCAGAGAGGTGGTGGAGTCTCCTTCTCTGGAGATATTCAAGATCCGTCTGGATGCCAACCTGTGTGACCTGTGCTAGGGACCCTGCTTTGGCAGGGGGGGTTGGACCAAATGATCTCTGGAGGTCCCTTCCAACCCCTATGATTCTGTGATTCATCAAAACTAAAACATAGGGTAGGAATAAAAGAGGCAGAATTGCAATTTCCTGGAGGGTATTAGGCTTTGCCAGCATTACTGCTGCCTCCATTCTTATGAGGATCTACAGACAAGAGTTCGGTGTCGCTTCTCTGCAGGGCAGCGCCTCCAATTACTCAGTACTGATGCAGGGTTGATAGAGCAATACCAAAACCACTTCCTATAGAGCCTAGATGTGCTCTGGGGGCCTCCCAAATCTACAAGGGCAGCAGAAGTTATGAAATTTCATGGAGGAAATACAATGCAAAGTGCTACGGTGTGGAAACCTTAAATGGGGATGTAACTTCAACCACTTCATAGACAATGCTAGGGGAAAATAGGAGTCTGATAGTCTTGCATTTAAAAAACTATTTTGAGGCAACTTTTATTCTGTTAATAATCAAGAGGAGGCTGCTTTATAAAGAAAAGAAACAATTTTGTTTAAATGTTAAAAACTCCCTTAGAACACTATTTTTGTGCACACTGAGCCTGCCTGACATTGTTTCAAGCCTTATACTTGTATTTGCCATTCGTTTAGTTTTCAATACTGACAAAATCTCAAATGCCAGAGGATGTGCAAAACCTACTGGGTGATTTGCAAAATCTTCCGGTGTTGGAAATTTTTCTAATGATGAAATACTTTATTAATTGCTTCTATTTTACCTGATTACTGGCTATTGCCACGTGAATCCTGAGGGCTCTGCAGCAAGGAAGAACTGCAGCCTTTACATTAGAATTTCTGGGATTACACTAACGTACCATGCAAAAACTACCACTCGTTATTATTCACACAATTCTCACTTTTAAACATATCTCCCATGAGACTTTAGCCAAGAAAAAGACCCAAGGAATTCACATCTAGGTTGTTTACTAATGAAATCCCTGACGACTTGTGTAGAATTTGATTTACTGCTCAGTGGTATTGGTGTGATCCCAGGAAGGAAAGTTCAAGATCTGCTCAGCCTGGCATTCTTTTTCCAGTACACTTCCTACTGGTTTCTGCGAATTGGGGATTGCTCGAGTAGTGTTCTTGCTAAAAGTGCTCCCAGCCCTTTGGATGTTGAGCTTTTTCTCATTGGCTGTTGTGTGTCCTTGGCTGTTAGAGTAATACAGCAACTTCTGATGGTTTCCCCTCCTATTCTCAGAACAAATCAGATTTTGGTCAAGAGAATCACAAAAGCATGGGCCATAAGCTCAGGGCTGTGTTCCTCCAAGCACTGGTGATGATATTACTCCTGGGATATTGCAGCTGGTTAAAATATCACCTTGGTAGAAAGTATTGGTAGCCTGAAAGGAAAACATTGGAGAGCTTGAGAGAGACACATAACAAAAGATCAGAAGAGTAACTTTTGAACCAAAAGACAAGTGATGATTTTGACACGACTGCAAACCCGAAGGTCAGTGTGGATGTTTCTACAGAAACGCAAGAAAGATCTCATTTCCTTTATAGCTGAGTCAAGGGATGTAGTTACTATGTGTTTATCCCCTGATCTAGATAGAGCATGGCCAAAAAGATGTGTTGCGTAGCTGGGGTACATCTAGGTCAGAGTCTCACACAAGCCAGTGACTAGTTGCTGGAGCCAAGGTGCCCTCGACCCAGCACTTCCTTGTCCAGCAGACCAAAGGGGGAGCAGGGGGCTCGTAACCACATCCTCTGGTCCAATGATGCAAGGAAAAAGCACTTTGACTATTAGAAGACAAATTCCAGCAGTGTGACCTGTTAGGCTGGGAGGCGGATACCCACTACAGACCCACTGCCAAGAGCCAGGGTACTTTAAAAGCGAGGTGGTGCAGAGTATTCAAGACAAGGCAATATGCAGCAGCCCTGCACAGGCAGGGAAACAGCTGACTTGGGGGATGCTGGAGGTCTGCAGAGATCTCCATGAGTCTGAGAGTTCTCTTGCATCTCTGATTTCTGCCCTGCCAACGTCTGAGTGCAGCACTGTCCTGTCATGTGATGTGTTTTATAACCCAGAGGGGACAGCTGAATTCCTTCTACAGCAACAATATTTTTTGTGATGCCAATGCCATGACCTTTATTCATGAAAAACAAAGTACAAATGGGGAAAGCAGGGCGGAGCTCTGTCAGAAATGTGATGTAAACAGCTACAAAGATGTGGCTGTGCTCCTCCAAAGCCATTTCCCACCAGGTAAGAAACAGAGCAAAAGGCATTGCAAACACTGCAGAGATCCTATCTGGTATTTTGTGAAGCTAATTGCCTATACCTAAAATCAAGGTCTAGTAAAAATTGCCCAGTTGAACTTTTGGTCAGATTAGACAACATCAACAACAACAATAGCTTCCAAAGGATTTAATGAAAATGAATTCCCAATCCAGGTATCTGCTGATGTTTTTAAAAAGCCAGCCTCTTCTCTAGCATTCATGAAAATAGCATGAACAATTCAGCAGGAGAAGAGCTCCCATTTTGTTGTGGAAACAGTCTCTGCAGTACCCTTGAAAATTCATCCTGAGGCAAGTTTGAAATAATTCATGCTTTTGCTCTTACAAAAATATCTTTGTGTTTGGAGCAAACAGCTGTGATGCTGATGGAGAACAGCGGAAATATGACCTGGGTTCAAACCTGTATCTGACTGGGAGAACTGGAAGCTTACTCTCCCAGTAGAGAAGTGAAATTCAGGCAGCAACATTTTCAAAGCTGCCAAGAGCTCCAGGGTGGCATGGATTCAGCTTGAGGGGAAAACCTGAGTTTAAACCATCTGGAATGTGCATGCACCAGCGGTTGCTTCTCTGGCTGGAGAAGGCGTCTGTGCCCTGAGATCTAGTGAGCCAGTGGATGTGCCTCCATAAACACCATACTCCCTCCACATGGCTTCACAGGACCTCGGGGGAAACTGGATGGAAAAGCTCCCAGGGGTCCACCACACCCTCTACTGTGTGCCTCTGCTGGTGATTTATTCAGCTCTGTCATCAGCAATCCCAGGGCCTCACTGCTCTGCATGATGCTGCTCCAACCCAGCCCGGCCATGCAGCTCTCTGCCAGATCCCCCAGCCATGCCAATGATGTCCCCCCCACCAGCACTTGCTGTGGGGTGACATGGACCAAGGCTGTGTTTGTGAGCACTGAGGGCATCCGAAATCTGCTTTGGCTGCTCCATAGGTCACTGGGATGTGCTTCCCAGGGAAATGGAGGAGCCTGAGGACAAGTTTCCACACTTCCCTCCATGAACTTAAGGAGCCCAACAGGCAAATGTGAAGGAGGAAAAATAAGAAATCTTCAGGTCTTTGGCTGACACAGACAGTAAAAGAAAAGTGTGTGGTGCAACAGGCATCCCATGGCTAACGATGCACAAAATAGTAACTATTCGTGGCCCATTTAATAATCAGCAAGCAATAAGATGGAGCATGCATACAAATCAGAGCAGACTAGCATTGGCCAAAGAGATTTAGAAGTGGAGAGGTGGATTTCTTGTGCTTCCTGCTGAGCCCTCTCTCTTCTCTACATCTTTTTGTGTAGAGACAACAAAGCTGGATTTTTCTGGCTGGGAGGGACAGGCAGCAGCCACTTTCTGCAAGGATCCAACACCAGGTTGGTATTGCCTGCTGGGCAGGTTAAGGCCATCTGGCTGTACCATGGACCCATCCAACATTTCACTTCCTTGATTCACAGGACCAGTAGTGGGTACCTGGCAGGGAAAACATGCCTGTTACAGGGGCAGCCATGTGTAGATGCCAGACAGAAAGGATCCCAATGTGTTCTCTTGTGTTGGTGGATCTCAGGGAAGCAAAGGCCTTCATTGTTACCCATTTGCACTGTGTTTGACATAAAGCTGAAGGGCCAAGTAGGGCAAAGTGGCTCCTGTGCACCACACAAACCTGAGCCCAAGAGAGTCCTGGGTAGCTCGAGGCAGACCTTACAAGCTCATGTTGTCTATTGCTGGACGTTAAAGCAGCTTTGTGAAATCATGCCACTTGGCTTACATGGGCATTTTCAATCAATAGTTAGCAAATTTTATTAACCACATGGGAAGGGAAGATCAGATGTCACGTTTTAAGGAACAGTAAATTACAGTTTTCAGAAAGAGAAGTACTTCTAAAACTGATAAGGAGTCAAACACGAAGTGGTGGCTGCTCCTGAATCCCAGGTTGTGTCCAACAATCCTGTCCATTCTCCTTATTTCTGGCTGGATTGGCATAGAGAAGAGACTGGATGGAGATACACTGGACCTTGAAGATGAAGGATGGGAATGCAATGTGCACGTGTGTGCACTGGCCAGGGAGGGTGAGCGTTTGGGCATTTTTTTCTTCTCAGGGTTTGTGTTTGCTTGCTCTGGAGCTGTGTGGCTACCTGGGACTGTGCTACCTCACAGCTCTGTCCCCCATGCCAGCCCCTCCTGCCACAAGCCCTGTGCCCTGATCAGTCTTTCAGGAGGTGGGGAGGAAACCCCTGGTGAAAATACTGTTGTCAAGGCCACTTCTAAACCACACAGCAGTTATGCACACATTAGCATCTAGGGCCAGGCAAGAAAACTCCCCAAAATCCTGTCTTCCCTCACAACAACATTCAGTGAGTCATCATGGCCTCTGGCCAGGTCAGGAAGCACCCGGGTAAACTTTCCAGAACCTGCATCTGCCCAGTTTGGGAGTTAAGAGTCAGGTATCCCAAAAGAGAAGTACAGGGATGCCGCAATGAATATTGCTAAATTTATTTTAGGCAGTGGAGATTCTGGCTGAAAGATCACTTGAGAGCATGCCAAAGGCCCAGAAAAGGTAACTGCTTAGGGGGGCTCAAGGTCACCCAAGCCTGCAAGCTGCTGGCCTCGCTGACATTGCTGCCCTGTGGGGCGATGTGCTGCCACAGAGGTGGAAGCCAAGGCATCCTCCTCAGGGCATGCAGTCAATGCTTGACGTGTTTGTGCCCAGGCTGTGCCAGAGGACAGTGGGCATGGACGTGCCAGGAGCTGTCTGAGCCACCATAAGTGGGTAGTGCAGTGGATGCTGCTACATCTCTTTGCCAGTTAAAAGCAAAGCTCCCAAACCGGGCTCTGCTACCCTGCTGCCAGATGCAAGCTATCTATTTTGCATTGGACTGGTAGTCCGGAAAACTGAAGCGTTGTGTTTTTAAGTTTATATTACATGTTTGCTTTCCAGTTTTCTTAATTAAAATCATGTAGCTGGATGAGCAGTTATTGGATAGCTTGCAGGGTTTATTTGATTTTTTCTATTTTTTCTGGACCCTCAAGCATTTGATGCTCTTTCTCTCTATGCCTGCGGTGCATTAATTCACCTAGCTAGAAATTCTGTCTGTCTGAATCCATAATAGCATGCATTTGGGAATGGTTTTGTATCTTCTAGTATTTTCTCTTAGTGTTTGCCTACACCTGCCAATTTGTCAAAATAAATCAGGTACTTTAAAATCAGTTTTTTACACACATTTCATAAGTGTTTCACCACCACCATGAGATGGGAGGGAGCTGAGGGACCCGTAAGCAAATAAAAAGCAATATGAGCATGTCTGAATTCACTGAGGTGATCACTCTTCCTCTTCAGTGAGTTTAATCCATTGGATTGTCTGGATCAGTCATGTAAGTTGAGAGGACTCGACTGCATCAGTGAGCTCACCACCATAAGTTTCTGGACTGTTTTCCACCACAGTGCCAGCCATCGCCCGGAATGTGGTCAGGTCAAGCCTGACCAGCTCCAAATGGAAATGGAAGTGGTTCTGCATGGCAGCCCCAGACCCTGCTGATAGCTTATTGCTTTCAGAGTGGGTCCACCACAACTTCTTCCCCATCTCCTAGTCTACGTGCTCCTACAGCTTCCCAGTTTTCATAGTGCCTTTGCAGCACACATGTAAACATCTTGGCTCTACAGTAGCTGTTCGGCTCGTGAGGCCAAGGAAATCTCTCTGCAGGCCAAGCAGCAGCAGAATATTTCACTGCAGCTTGGTGTGTGCACTGCTGCGTGTTCAAAACGTGTGCATTGTCTCCAAGCACACCTTGTACTACTGAGTAAAGCTAACAAAGGACTTGCTCCACCACGGGATGTCACTTATACTGCCAGAACATGAAGCTTTAATTTTGGGGCTGAAAGCATTTGAGTCTGGATGTGTGCAAGGACATGCCATGCCAACATAAGTGTGATTTGCTTTGGTCAGCAGACAAAGCGCTGCGTAGCTCAGCCGCGCACACACCCGCTTCTTTATGCAAGAGTGAGTATCACCTTAACTCAGCAGTGCCTTTGCATGCAGATCTCAAACTGCTCTGCATTGTGTCAAACAACGACTCCAGAATTAGATCCAACAAGACGAGTTTTTTGGGGGGTTTATTTTTGCAGCGAGTACATTCAGAGCTTTAGTCTTTTTCAGGGCTTGTTTCTTGGTTATTAATAATGTTGTCTGCCTTCATTTGGAAAATTGAATTCATGTGAGAAAGAGGAACTCTGCGTATGAAATTCTGATGCAGAACTTCTGGTATGAGTGCTCGTGTAAAATACAGAAGTGGAAAATGCAGGTTATGCAGTAGAAAATGATTTTGTCTGTTTTCAGCAGATTTTACACAATTGAGCCAGCAAAGAACAGTGCCAACATGAAGAATCCATTACCTGTTGAGTTTGTCCCATTTTTGGCAAATTTAGGCAGGCATTGCAAGATTTGATAAGAACTGTTATGTAACAGTTAGTTCAGGCAAAAAAATGATTAAAAGAGATAAGTTACCATACATCTAGTACTAGCTAAGCGGATTAAAAAGGAAAAAAAAAAACCTGGGAAGTGCAATAAATGGATTTACTAAGGCCACACAAAATACAAAGATGAGCACAAATTTGGATTTTTGCACAGGGCAAATGTTGCAGAATTTCCCTCAGGGAACAATTCGTCTATTGGCACAGCGTGCTCGAACAGAACAAACAAATCTGTTTTGTCTTTAATTGTTGTGATTCTGTTTAAAAATTAGAAGACGTCAATTTTAGCATGTGGAATGCAGTTGTGAAAGAAAATGGGTTTTCTGAATTTTCGGTGATTGACTAAAATCCACACACGTACTGGTTATTTTAATTTGAGGAAAAAGGATTTTGTTTCTTTATCCTGTTACATAACACTGGATCTATTCTCCCCTGAATACACAAGTATGTTTATCATTAATCTTAAAGGGAAACAGTCATCCTTCAAAATCCTTTCTGAATTTTTATCTCTTTTTTTTTTTTAAGTTCGATCCCAAATGACTGGCTATGAATTGAAGATGAAAGCATGCTGTTTATTTTGGGTTTTTTTTATTAGATTACTTTAACCTCATTTATGCATAGTTCTTTTACTGTTTTTCCCAACAGCAACAGTAGAGAAAAAAACATGGGTTTAGAAGTGACTTCAAAAATGCAAAACATACGGTTCATACAGCATCCAGCAGGAGACAGAGTACCTGTTATTGGCTTTTAGCTCACTTTTATGAAACTGGCTGGCTTTCAGATTGAAGACATTCCTTAATAATACTTATATTTTTCATTCTATAGTGCATTCCTTTTGAGGACTTTAAATTGCTTCAGAGCTCTTGAAAATCACACTGTAAACCTTTGGATATATGAGAGGGTTGGTTTTTTTTTTTTCATTTCCAGGCAGCTGACTCTCAATTAACTCGAGGTACTTCACTTTTTCCAAATGCCAGTGTGACCACTTTGGTTCCAGGCTGCTTGGTTTCTCTGGGTTTGTCCCTCACTTTAGGAATCAGCCCCTGTAAAGAAAGGAACAGGCATTTCCAAACTCAGCTGCTGTTTGGAAAGGCAGTTTGGAAAGAACCCGCTCCAGCCTTTCAGCCTTGCTAAGTGCCTTAAGTTAATATAGAACTAGCTTGATATAAGGGAAGGACCCATGGAAGCAATCCCATAATGGCTAGGTGGTCTCAAATACAAGCAGAAAAGGCCACCTGTAGCATTAAAATCAGATCATTTAAAGCCAATGGGGCTACTTTTCCAGAAGACCTGCAGTTTTTAGTTGTCTTTGGTTGGTTTTCACTTGTATATGGGGTGTGGGGCTCCATCACCGGCAGGTCCACATGATGGGGTATCAAAAATGCAGGTCATGTTTTGATTTCTCTTTGAGATCTTATTTGTATATGATTTAAATGGATAAACTGAGAAAAATTAACTGTCTGGGACATAATTTCACCTAAAATAAACACAGACTAAAACTACAGCAACTTAGTGGATTGTGTGGATTAGTGAGATATCCTGGTATGTAACAGCAATCGCAACAATTCTATTCCCCGATTTAGTAATGCTTAAAATCTGCAATCCAGAGTCACTGCATGATGTGCAAATCCCTTCCAAAATCTGTCTCCCTTTTCAAGCTCTGGACCCTTTGCTATACATGAGAACCCTGAAGGTTGCCCCTGTTTGGCTTCATATAGGGAAATCATGTATCAGAATTTCATGTTTGGAGCACATCATTGATCTGACGGACTTACTCAGACCACCTATTTGCCATTCTTGCTTACACCCTTCTTTACAGACTGCACTGTCTGTCCACTTGTTCCCTAGATTTCTGCTGGACTTTGTGCCTGGATAAATTCTGCCTTTTTTGTTTTAGTGTTTGTATGCAAAATCTTCTCAGTCCCTGCAAAATCTCTCCCTTGTTCTTTTCCTGCTTTGGTCCTGAGTGCATGAAACATCATGTCCCCTTTAGCAACCACACACTGCAAAGAAAAAAGATTTTCTCCTGACAAAAATTATCAAATCCATTTCAATTGCAAGATGAATGGGAATTTGCTCATGAGTATATTTTAGATCCCAGAGTGATATCCCTCCCTACTTTCACCTCACCTGATAGAAGCCTGATCTGACTCTGCCAAGTGCTTGTTTTAATATGCATCCATCTGCAAAATCAGGCACTTCTATCCTTGTCCCTCGAGACCTCTTTCAGAGGGTGCAAATACAGCAAATCTCTTCTGACTTTCGTGCCTTCTCAGTAGATTTCCACAGATGTAGTAGCCAAGCTGGGGATTTGGCCCGGTGTCTTTTTTAAACCCTGTGACCCAGACATGGAGATTAAAAAAAGAGTTATGTTATTGGATTAAACAGATACAAGAGGTGCTCACTGTATCAGCATCCAACACCTTAAAACTCCAGAAAGCAGCTCAGCATGTTAACAGAGAAAATAGTTTCTAGGAAAGAGGGAATACGCAAAGGAAGGTGATTTGTAACCCACGCCTTGGGCTGAGGTGTAAACCCTGCTGCTCTGGCCAGCCTGCGGAGCAGCCAGGGGACCGCTGTATTCTGCTCTCTATAGCATCTTAATGCTGCATGCCCTTGAGATCTGGTGTACAAGTCATCTGAACTACACCCACCCGTAGCCAGAGTGATTTTGGCCCATCCCAGCTAGGTTTGGGTTACCGCCCTCACAGTGGGGTTTTAAGGGGCAAGACCTGATTTACACTACGAGTGGCACTGGCACACACTGAAATCAACAGAACCGTGGAGGTTAAAATGCCAACAGATTAAAGGCAGACCTGCAGGAAAAGGACAGTAATTTCAGCCACCGTTTACATGCTTAACAACATGCACATGCTTAAGCTTTGTAATTTGGGCTCTAACTTGTGATTTGAGTTACATAAGAGAGACAGAGGAGCCAGAGGCATTGCTGCTGCTGTTCACTGCTGTGGCTGAAGGCAGAGTTCCCCCAAATATTCACCAGGCACATTCGCAGAAGTTGCACTGTCTCATAATGAAAGGGCAGGCAGCAATGCACGTATTTATGACACAAAAGGACTAATTATTATTATTATTCCACTTAGTTCCAGGTACTGTTTATGTGCCACTGACTTCAAACCAGCTTTGGCTGTTGTTTTTTTTACCCCAAACGTTTTTATTCTTTTTTCAAACTCAGAGAGCAACCATGTGCTTTGTGTGGCTGACTTTGCTTTTAACGAGTAAGGAGCACTAGAACAAGAGAGAGCCAGAGACACAAAATACAGGCTTTGATTCCTCTAGAGAACTTGAGCAAAATATTCCACTGCTGTCAGTGGTACAGCTGTGCTGGCAGGATCCTCAGCACAGATGAGGCTCCAGCCGCTACTTACATTTCACTGATGTGACTGCTGGTCCCTAATCTGCATCGAGGCATCATCACTGCAACTGAACAAGTGGCTGAGCAGCGAGAAATGTTTTGCTCCGTTCCCTGGCGCGGCCACGGCCGCCTGTGTTTGTGGTCTCTCGTGGAGCCTCACAAAGTGCTCACAGCCTGATTGCTGAAGCAGAGGATGCCTACGAACCCGGAGCTGCAGTACACAAGAAACCTGAATCAGAAGATGTAGGTGGCAGCATGCACTGCATTGTGTTATTAGTTTAAACCAGGCTGTTCAGTGGAGAATATGTCATCAATTAGCTGCGTATATCCTATGCCCATGACTATTTTTCAGTTAATTTGCAAAGTGAATGGGTCTTTAACTCCGATACTGGAAAAATCAGAGGGTACACCCATGTCTGGGAAAATGGCTTGCGTGACTGTGGCACACTGTGTTTGGCATGCTGTGCTGCCAGCAAGGAGTGTGCAGAAGGGGTGCAGCTCTCTGTGCTCTGGCATGCACCCACCGAGGCAACAAGCCATTTGTAGAGACCTCCCTGGAGGCTGTTGTGATGGAATGTGATCCCCTGGCAGCTAATGTATAGGTGATGGGCTTCAAAGGCGTGTCATCCAGTGACCGCTGTCCTGGTTTGTGGGGTAGGAAGGTAAGGTCTTGTGTCTGGGTACGCCTGGAACAGTGGGGCTGTGGGGACTGTTTGCTACTCTGCGGTCCATCTCTGCTGTTCCCGCTGCAAGGTTAGCACCGTGGGACTTCTGCGAAACACAGATGGCCCAAGACACCCTTTCCCCTGTTATTTGGCCCCCACAATGCAAACAGTATTTTACAGTACAGAGGGTCTTACTAAGTCTTCAGCAGGGGTTATATGAAAATGCCTAGCGAGTCCGTATGGTGCTGTATCTGTTCATTAACACAACTAGAGGAGATGCAGGTAGGAGAGCAGTGGCATATTTGACTCATCTGCCTGAAGGAGAAAAGCACCAGCTTTCAGTGCAGCGGAACCCAATGCAGGACAAAACGTGTCCCTGCTCCTTTCTCCTGACGATCGCTCCGGCTGTACTTTGTTCTCCAGCCGTGAGCAGGGCTGAGCAGGGACTGCTCTTCTGGGAGGAGACAGCGAAGAGCAGAGAGATCCCGGTCTCCCAAACACCTGCCAAGCCACTCTGCCTTGTGTTTCTTCCTCAGCAGGAGCCGGTTACCGAGCCTAAACGCCCCAAAAGCCTGGCCGAGCGACACCGGGTCCGGAGTCTGAGACCCGGTCACCTTCCCGGGAGGGAAAGTGGCCGCAGAGGGGCAAAGCCAAGGCCCAGGCGCAGGGACGGGCAGGGCGGGTGACAACGCCGTGGGATGCTTTGTCTGCGAGAAGGGGGCTCTTTGTGTAAAGATAAAAAATAGTATCTTTTTTAAGATGTACAAAACCAAAACCGGAGGATCGCCGCGGTAGGCAGTCCTCCCCTCCTTCCCTCCCTCCGCTCCCCTCCGCTCCCCAGCAGCCGTGGGACGCGGGCTGGCTCCCGCCGGGCCGGCTCGGGGGCGACCGCGCTCCCCGCAGGACGCCGCGGGGGAAGGCGGGCGGTCCTGGGCGGCCCCCCCGGGAGGCGGCGGCCGCTGCCCCGCACCCGCCTGCCCCTCCCCGCCGCCCCGCGGCCGCCTGCCAGCCCGGGCTCCGCCGCCGTGTCTGCGGCATGGCCCCTCCTCCCCCACACCCCTTCCTTTAGGCTCCCCCCTCCCCAGCAAAGAAGAGGCCGTGCCGGTGTTTTTCCACTCAGCAGGATGGGTGATGCTCAAAGCTCCCTCATTAGACAACAGACACGAGAGGTCAGGAAGAAAGCGCTTATAAATTACCGTTTCCTCCCGCTCGGCGCTGTTAGTCGCGCCGCACCGCTCCGCCGGACGCGCCGCACCGCCGCAGGGGCGCAGCGGCGCGCAAGTACCGCGGTCAGCGGACGCAGGTACCGGCGCCTCCCGGGCGGGCGGGCGAGCAGGCGGGCGGCGGGGTTGCTGCTGCTGCTGCGGCGGTGGCGGGGCTGGCGCGGAGCGGCGCGGAGAGGAGCGGATCGCCTCCAGCTGCCGCGGCAAACAAAGAGCGGCCGCTCCGCGCCCAGCGCAGCCGAACCGAGCCGGGCCGGGGCCGGCGGCGCTCTCCCTTTGTCCGCGCTGGGTCGGGGTGCCCCCGGGCGCGCTTTCCTTTTCCCCCCTCCATTTATTTATTTATCCATCCCCCCCCCCCCCCCCCCAGATGTCTTGTTACCCCGCGGGTTGTTTTCTCCCCCGGCGGTTATTTTCACACCCCCCGCACCACCTTGCGTTAACTTTTTTCGCGATAACAGTTCGTGGCTATTACCCTCTTGCTGGCGGCCCTCCAGCTCCCCTACGGAGCACGCTTCTCTCCCCGGCTATTTTCACCCTTTTCCCCTCGCCTCTCCACCCCTCCCCGCTGTATTTTTTCTGGCTGCCGTGCGCTAACCTCAAGTGAGGAGGCTGGTACAGGCAATGCTCCATGCGATGCCAGTGGGCCTACCTGGTGGGTAATACCGCCGGCTACTCCCTCCTTTCCCCCCCCACCCCTCCCCTCCCCTCCCCTTCTCGTTTTGCCTTTTATTTTGTTGATCCTTGGCATGCTAAAATCAAAAGTTGTGATTTGGGGCTTGAAGGAAAAACGCCGGGACTGCACAGGGCAGGTCACCGAGCTCAGCTTGGTGTGAAGGGACGATAATTCTGGGGTCGCCTCGGGGTAACTTGGATCCAAAATTCACCCGCTGGTTCTACGATAATGAATGCCCATCTCCGCCTGATACTGTAACAGGCGGCATGTGGGAGGACTCGCAAGCTTGCCATATAAGAACATGGGAGAATTTATTTCACCCAGGCGAAGAAATGTGCAGAGTACGTGTTATTTATGAAACGGAAGGCAAGCTGTGTTTCCCTTTAGCAGCCCCAAGAGTGGCAAAACTTTGTGTTTAGAAATATCAGAAGCTGATTTCTGCTGTTTAATAAGAGCTATGTTTGAAGCAAAGCACTGCTGAAAAAAAAAAAAAAAAGCAGTGGGAGAGGATCCAGATAAACATGAAGAAACATACAACCCTGCACGTATTCCAGAGTGGTTGGTGCCAAGGTGTAAAGATGGAGTTTTTTGGTTAGTTCCCATTTTTTTAACCGTATTGGGAAAGGCATTAAGAAAATGTGCCGAGAGGAGCTGGTTACGTTGATAGTGCTATTTTGGTAACTGCCTTTTTTTTTGTGTGTGTGTTGTTGCTTGCATGTCCAAACGTTTTGAGTTTTGGACTAGCAAAAGAGCAAGGCAGCCCTGGATCAAGGGGAGATGCCATCGGCCGTGTAATTCAGGGCTTAGATGACAGTTGCTACTGGTTTAGATTTTACAGCTTTAGGTTTGAGGGTAAATCGGCCCGTTAAAACCTGCTGCTGTGGAATTTGGAGGGGAGAGGCTTTTGGTGAGAACCCTGATGGGTTTTGACAGCTGGGTGTTTACATCTGGGTCTGCATTGGGGCGAGCTGACTGGTTTTTGGCATTGCCTACCTTTGCACGGGTGTTACAGAAACATTCCCATGAAGCTTGTTGGGGTTTTTTTAAAGCAAAATGTGTGAGCAGCTGAGGCAGCCAGCAGCGTGACTGTGTCCCTCGCACGGAGTAAGTTGAGGGCTGGAGCACGAGCCTGGCAGGAGGATGTCTTTGTTACCCTGGTTGGATGGACACGAGAAACTTTATTTTTGGCCCTTTCAGAGACAGCCCCTTTGTGTTTCCTCTTCAACCGTCTCCGCTTTGCATAGTTTGGGTTTCTTTCTCCTTATTTGCCTGCGTCTCACCTTCTCCACTCCCTCCCCATCCCACCTTTCTCACGGTTCGGGCTGCTGGGGGCTATCCCCACCGGAGGGCGACAGACACCCTTCCCACTCCGCAGGGTCCCAAGCGCTGCCCCGCAGGTGGGGCGAGACCCGACCCCAGCCCCCGGGCGCAGCCCCGGCCTGCGGGCGGGCCGGGTTGGGGGAAGGCTGCTTCTCGCTGTAATTTATTAACCTGCTTCATTGACTGCGCGGTGTGAGGGGTATTTTCTGTCACACTTCCCAAAAAGCAGGAGATTGCAGATGGCCCTGTGACGCTGGGAGGTACTGAGAAGGTGGTTGCATGCTTGGGGGTATTAGATGAAAGTCGAGGGGCGGGGGGAAGGGAGTGTTGTTTGTTTGTTTAGGGATCCTGGTCTAGAATCTGGAAGAAATTTACAATCCTTCAAATGCTACCAGTTTTGGTTTATTTTACCCTGCTGTAACCCAACACAGTATTTGGCACGCTGCTTTGTTGGTAGTTGCTGGTTTGTAGCTTTTGGGTGGGTTGCCTGGAGGTTCCTTCAGCGTCGGACGTGAAACGCTGGTGCTGTGGCAGGAGGCTTCAGCCTGCGTGGAATGCTGTGGAAAGAGGTGCAGCATTGCCCTGGAAAACAGGGAGGCACTTCAGATTGGCATACTCTTGTGCAGGGTGTTTGGGAAACCTCCGGTGCCTGAGCACGGTCCTCTTTGTAAAGCCTAGGTGAGGATCTCATCTTACAGCTAATCATTGCGAATATTTCTGTGAGTTTTTCCTTAAATCGATCCTCTGCCTAACCAAGACTGAGCTACATCTTAGTGGCTCCTAGCCAAGTCCTTCAGGCTGGGTGTTCCCAGAGGGACTCTGGAGCATGAGCCCTTCAGCGGGCTGCCGTGTTTGCCGGGCAGTGATGCTCCCCTCCCAGGATTTTCATCAATGCACTTCAAGACTTGGCAGCAGCCCCCTAATATTTTAATTTTGCACCCTCTAGGTTTTTCCAATGCCCTATAGTTTTGCCCCAGTGGGGAGTGGGGCAAGGTTGCCCCAGTACCTTTATGGTAATGTTAACAGTTCCACCAGGAAGGGGAGCCTCCACAGTGGTGGCCTTCCCAGGATTTCAGTTGTGCTGGCAAACGGCTCTGAAAAGATTATGCTGATTTGTTTCTTTTAAATTTAACCGTATTACAACACAGAAAAAATGGATGGGAAAGCCATGGTAGTTAAACCCTCTTGTAAGTAATGCTTATTTGATTGTCATACTAATAAATTGTAGATCATTTAAGGAGTAGATTACCTTGCCCAGTAGGATTAGCGCCTCGGACTTCTGATCAGTAACTTAATTTCTGTGACCAGAATGGATCAGAGTTACATTTTTTATAAAGTAATCCTCAGGCCAGACCTCCTAAGTGCTCCGTACACAGAACTCGGGTTTATCCAACACCACTCCAAGGGGCTGCTTGTGGGGTTGGGTCCTTGGCATGTGAAAGACAAGTGTGAGGATGAAAATGCAGTGGTTTACTATTCATTGAATTTCCTCCATACATGCATATTTACTTGAATCCTCAGCTGTTGTAGTGCCATGGATTTAATTGATTTGTGCTAGCTGAGTATCATCCCAAGGCATGTAAACTCTAGGCAATACCCTTTTAAATTGCTTATTTATAGTAGCTAATATTGATAGAAGATAATGTGGTAGAGTCTTAAGTGTAACTGCTACTCCTCATTGTCCTTTTTTCCCCAAAAAACCTGCCATTGGAAGGGCAGCTGCGGTCTGACTCGAATGGTGGCTGGTGTTCTACAGCATCTTCTGTATTTATATTAGTCTTTTTTCTTCAACATTTCTAGATGTACACCAGCAAAAAGCCGCTCAGTGCTGATGCTGAGCCCTGCTCCATGAGCATCCACCAAACTCAGCAGCTAGGTTGATGGAAGGGGAGCATGAATCAAACCCACGTCCTGCCAGTGAGCTTTAGGTGGTAGGCAGCAGAGTGGGTGGCAGGTGGCTGTTACAAGCCATGTGCCGTAGGGAAGGCTCGTGCATTTTAGCAGTTGCTGGGTTTCCTGTTGTGGTTGTTCGTTGCCCAGAATGGTCACAGCTTCGAAGAACCCCCCCCTTGCTGCTGAGGCTGCCTGACCCGGGTTTGAATGCAGTCGGTGCTTGAGCGCTGGCCTGGAAAAACGATTGCACTGTGCCAGAACACAGCAGGAGAGCCCTGCTTAGGGTGGTGGTGTGGGTAGGCTGTCTGTAGGTAAGAGAGCGACCGTACGTTGAGCCACGGGGGTTATCAGTGAGCTGGAATGTGGTTAAAAAGTTCTTCCTTTTTTTGCTTGAGATCACATGGAGCTTGCATGTAATTTCACTGCTGCAGTGTAATTTCCTGGCTCTTGAGACAGATGTAGTCACCTTTTTTGTGATGTCTTATATAAAACAGGTGAGAAATGGTTGTCTTCTGTTTAGGTATTCGGTGTCTTGATGTTCTTCAAAATACAAGTTTGTACTGATGAAATTCAGAAAACGCTATGCATGATAACATTGCAACATGTCTGACATACCTTGCTAGACCCATTTTTTTCCTTTAAAATATTTTTTTGCCTTTTCTTTTTCTCTTTTTTTTTTTTTTCCCCAAACAGGAAGAGAAAATCCATTCAGGAGAGACTCTTCTTCATGTAAGTGTTATTTACGCTTATTTATGAAATTACAAAAAGGTTATAAAGCTGATTAAAATGTTCAAATACTGAACATTTACCATCTGTTCATAGAAACCAAGTATAGAGCATGTAAAAATAGGTTGTAGTTATACAGTAATAATGCTCAGCAACTGTTATCTTAAATCTCTCTGTGCAGTTCTTCTGTGCATATCACTGCAGAATTTAGAAACCATGGCAAAGCACTTTGCAGACATTTAAGCAGCATGCCTGTAAAGTTGGCGCGTAAATCCTGGAGGGATAGTTTTTAAGTGGTTTGCCCAAAGCAGAGGAGACCCATAAGTGAGAGCTCATTTTAGCACCCCAGAGCCCCCGAATCCCAAACCCTGTGACAAGTCAGCTTCTCTGCCTTGGATCCTACAAAATCCAAGTTCTGCCTATAGAGCCATCTGTTTACTAGCGTATGCATGCATATGTGTGGGTAAGAGAGAGTGTTATCCGTGTAGTTGGCCTCAGATGGCCTGTAGCATTTCAGGCCTTTTCTGTAACCTATGGTGATAGCCATTAAATTGAGAGTAAATGCCACCAGCCATTGGTGAATACTGTCTCAAATGTTTTGTGAAAGCATTTGGCTCCAGACTGACTGCTCGGTCTGGGTGAGCCCGGTACAGTATTCTTCATGGGACCAAGAAAGCTGCGTGTCATAAAAATACAACAGCGTTTTTCCTACCCCATCCAGTCACCTGGTTTGCCTGCAGATCTCAGGTTTGAAATCTCTCGAGTAGCACATAGGAAGCTCTGCTTTGGTATTTCTTCCTAGTAAATAAATCTGGTTAAATGTTTTCAGGGGCTGTATAGATGATGACTCTCATTGCCTTAATACAAAAAAATTAGCTTAGCAAGGAAAACTACTGCATTGTGCCCAATGCAGGGCCCGCTTTGCATAACTTCCAAGCATGTACTGTGTCCGGTGGCATGGCAAGCCCACGAGCGCTCACCTCAGGCTGATTTCCCATAAGTCAACATTACTTCATTTGTTGTTTTTCAATAACATATATATCTCGGGATTGCAGCACTCCATTATGCTTGCGTAGCAACTGCTGGTTAATATGTAGCAAACCGCCGTGCGGTAACAAATGTTTTTTTGCTATTGTTGAGCTGGAATGTTAGTTCAGCTTCTAGATAAAAGTGGCTTGCGCAAGGTGCCCCAGTAGACCATGATTTCTGTGGCTTGTACTGTAGTTCTGTAGGCATCCGTGTTCTGCTCTTCCTCTCCTCTGTGCTTCCCTTCATCTTCCACGTGAGCGAGGGGTGGGCTCAGGGGCAGGCAGGGAGCCGGCAGCCCTTCACATCCCTCGGAGCACCGGCGTGGGGTTTCTGTGAAGCATGTTACTAGTCAAGCATCTGTTGAAAACACTCTTTATTCTAGTTGTGTTTCTAGCAGAAACGGTGTAAGACACTTTATTTGATAGCTTTAAACCATAAGTATTCTTTGGCTGGTTTTATGGATATCATAAGATGATCTTTCAAAAGGAAAAAGCCAGTAGTTATTGAAAGCCACCCCACAAAGGATGAAAAAGCCATCCTTCCCTGCAGCTGGAATCCTAGCTGAGACTAGCTTAAGAGTTTGTATCTTTGAGAAGGTACATCATCATTTTTAAAAGGCAACAGAGAAAGAAAAATTCCAGAAGGCTTTTGATGATGACCATTTTCAACAGTTGTACCTCATTATTGTTTCATTCCAGTGTAGGAAATTCAGACCTCTTGAACTACCTTTGAAGCACATGCTTCCCAGAGATTTTAAATGGGGAGTAGTGCAACAAATCTACCTTTAAGGGAAGAAGTTTCTAAATAGAGAAGGATCCAAACAGAAGAACCCTACAGCAGTGACTGTGTGGTGTCTGGAAACTGCAGAATTAAGCGTGCATCGCACATCTGAGGAGTTTGCCTGGAGATTTTATTATAATAGATAATTAGGAGCTTCCCAAATCCAATACACATACTCCAAATATAGATGAGTAATGAAAAGTTTGTGATCCAGAGACCATTTGTGGTGCAGCCTTCCATCACCTGCTGTGGCTTTTCAACAGCTAACAGCAAGCTTTGAGCATCAGAGCCTCTCTCTTCTGGTTCTGTGCATGAAATATTACGACTTTGACTCAATAACTCTATTTGTGCCTGTCTGTGCATTGGCTCCCCTTGGCTTTGTGAGTTTCCAAAAGAGAGTTAAACTCTGGGGAGGGGAATAGTGAGGCTACAGTGAAATGTCAGGATCGTGAAGCATCCAGGACAGGGACATCTCCCAGACCTCATTCAAAGGGGTTGACTCCTGTGGCGGTGAACGATGAACCCCTCAGGACTGTGACTTGGACCAGTCACAGTGACAGGAGGTGACCACTTTGAGAAAGCACTCTTTGTGACAGTAACCAGCCAGATGTAGTTGTAATGATAAGAAAGGGACCGTCTTATTGTAGTCACTTTGCGACAAATACTACCACGATTCATTACTTTCCATCAGTGCCTCATCCTATGGAGGAATCACCACTGCCCATCTACATTGAGGAGGGGACAGAAGTCCCGATTGGTGAGTGCAGTTGGGATGGGATATGTTTAAGGGGGGGGTATAATGGTACTTGGGTTTTGTAATCCTCACGTTTGTGTATACCCATTTGTCATTGAAAACTGTAAGGCCTGTTGCAAATGTTTTGGGATTTTTACTTTATTTTCTTAATACAAGTGTATTTTAGAGCTCCTGAGGATTGTTAAATATTGCTAGTGTTGTTTTTCACCTAATTGTAAATCAAAGTACACAGTTTCTGCAGTGGCATTGAAAGCGTCCATGCAGGACCTCTTTAGCACAAGGCTGGGAAAGACCACAAATATCACAAGAGGTGGTTCCCCATTTCAGCCTTTGACCTCAGTCTTGTGAAATTCAGAATAATCTGCTGCTTGGGTCAGCATTTTTTTGCCCTGCTGACATTGCCCTGTGTGGCACCTGGCAGACTCACGTTTCCCACACCACTGAATAGCCAGAAGCGAGTTGAGAGGTTTTGCCATTACCTGTGTTGCACGTCAGTGCTGCACACCCCCAATTCTGAGCTGGGGGCGGGGGATGTATTGTCACTACATGGAGATAGAGGTTTGGGTGGTTGTTTTTAAATAGAGGAGCAGTCTTTCAGATAATCCATGAAGAGAGAAACTAAAATATCAGAGAGTTGGTCTGTGGCGATCTCTTTGGATAGTAGAAAGCTGTGATTGCAGCATTTCCCAGAGCCCTTCATTCAACCCGTTCTCAGTTGCATGCAGTAAGTGTGCCTTGGCTACCACCTTGGGACTCTGCCCTGTTGAGCAGATGTGTCTCTTCAAATAACTTTTCCTTATTATACATCCTGAATTTTTCCATTCCTAAATTCAAGCAATTGCTTCTTGTCCTACTATCTTTTGAGCTAGATTAATTACCTTCCTCTACACACAGTACCTTGAAGGTATTTATAGCTGGATCGCAGCCCAGGAGTCTTCTCATTTATAGACCATATTAATTTAGCTCTCTTACCCTCTCCTTAGATCATTTTTATTGTCCTTATTTGTATTTCCTTTAATTTTTCTATCTCCGTTCTAATCTGTGGAGACTTGTACCATATCCATTGTGGTTGTTTTGACATAGCATTATGCTTTAGATGTCCATATCATCTCAGCATATGCACACATCCAGAAATAGCTGAGCTTTTGACCCTTCTCCTGCACTGCTCAGTAGCATCACACAGAGAAACTGTATGGCTTGGCTATCGTTACCTGGAGTCACCTTCAGGTCTTGGATTCCCAGCTTTGCAGCTAGCTGCTCCTCTGGTAATATCACCGCTCTCGTGAGATGTAGGTCTTTATACTTCCTAGCAATAAATCCCCATCCCACTGCATGCCACTCACTTACTTTACCCAGGAAGTATTTAAGCCTATGTATTTATTTTAATGCCCATGGATTTTGTCATTTGCATAAAAGTTGCTACTGTTTTATCATACGTAGAGCAAAGAAGTACTTACAGTTTTATATTTTGATACTGATTACTACTGTCTTCTGCACATCGCTTCAGACTCCTTCCCCAGCTCCAATCATTCTTGTTTGCATACCTTCCCTTACTTTTCCTTCCTCTAGTTATAGAAGTTCCCAATGTAAAAACTGACAGGCTCAGCCTTCTCCTTGTCTTCATTTTGTACCTTTTCTCGTTACGCGGTTAATACATCATTGCTGTATCCCTTATATGCATGGCATGACGTGGTCTTTCCCACAGCAGCTCATCTTCTCCTCACCTCTTCTGGGGGTGTAGCAAGTTGAACGTGTGCTCCACATCAGTCGCCTCTTGTCAAACCATTAAGGCCAAATTCTCTCATAGCCCCTGGTATCGCGTCTTGTCTTTCCCACTGCACTGAAGCAACCTGGATGGCCAGGACAGAGGTACCCGCACCAAGAAAAATGCTTGTAAGGCTGAGGAATTGTAAAGCCAACCAAACAAAAGAAAGAAAACCTAGTGAAAAGTTTTTTAGAGGGCATTTGCTTGGTGCTGTCATGAAGCAGGTTTGTTGGATCAGGCTCTGAAATGCAGCTGTAGTTGTGAAACGGCCAAATTGGGTTGGGGAGGGCACCATGTCTACTTACTTTAAGTAAGTATCTGAACTGTCTGTGCAGCAACCTGTGGTTGAGGGTGAATGAGTGAAAGAAGTAAATGATACTGAGAGAGCAAACCAGAAGCACTGAGTGACATTTGAATGCCTGACATGAATCAGGGCTTTTATGATCATCAGATACAGTATAAATCATCAAGCTTGGAAGTCAGCTGCAAAATTCTGGTCTGGGTCTGGGTCTCAGTTTTGGTCTTTCTTTCCATCGAACTTAGCAGTGCAATCCAGATCCAGGGTGCCCATTTGTACCTGCACAGACAGAAGAGGAGTAAAACAGAGTCCCGTCCGAGTTGGGGTTAGAGAATAACAGCACCGTTGTCACAACAGTTCAGCACAGCTATCATTTACTTTTAGAAGGTTGTTTGGAGAACTTAGGTTATTCCCTCATCTTTTGTATAGTATATGGATAACAGCATGCTGCTCTGGCCCAAGCCTGACTGGTGGTGGTAGATTGCTTTGTAGCTTCTATATTTATTTTTAAAAAAACAGAGAAATCAGTAGGTTCTTTCAGAGTCTAAATTTAACTGTGCTAATTATTTCAAGCAATTTAAAAAGGAACATAAATCTCACTTGTTTATTACAGCTGCTTCATGAAAACAGCAGCCACAAATAATACCCTATAATGAAAATCTAGCTAACACTGTCAGGAATTAACCAACAACAGAATGAGCATGTGGGGTCTGGACAAAGGCAGCGTTTCACTCTCTTGAGGGAGGGTCTTTGCATTGAGGAGAAGGTGGTTATTACCCAAATGCTGGTTTCATTTCCTTGGGTGAACTGAAGGCTTTGACATTTCTGCATAGATGAATATGAAAAAGGTCTGAGGTCTACTTAATTTTTAAGTACTTTTTGCACTTTCTTGAGTATATTCCCAGAGGAAGGCCGGTAAACGAGATGCAACAGTCATATTAGATGGAGAATATTTTGTGAACTCTAGCAAAGAATCTACAGAGTAATAGTAAAAGAGCGCAGGTCAGACTGTGGCAGTCTCAGTTAAGGCATGATTTCAACAGTCTTCCACACAATTAAACTGTTCAGGGAATTCAAAGTGAGGAAGTAAGCAGAGCAGGTTGTTCTTCACCATTGCCATTCATGCTAAGGTCGTGGCCATATTCCCCAGTCACCGTTTGGAACCTGTTGTGTTGAGCACTGAAGAAAACACCTTCAGGCCACACAGTCCAAGTTTACATTTTATAAAGCAAAAAAACCTCAGAACAAAATATTTATATTGGCAGTCATTGTATTTGGCCATACAGAACTCCACTGAGGGAATAATTGCCTCCTCCGGGATCAGGGAGCAATAGAGCTGTAGGCTGAGATGCTTGTTTATGTTTTTCCATCCTTTTCAGATGTTAGTGTTGTTTATGGCCTGTGAAGTTAGCTGCAAAGACCTACAAATTCAGGATCTAATTCTTGACTGATTTACTCCAGCATAGCTTTCTTGATTACAGTAGCATTGGTGTGGCTTTATTGTCTTGTTAACAGCATCAAAGTCAGATGCCCTCTTGCAGGAATCAGTCCTGCTGACCCTGAAACTTGTGGTAGCTCAGCGTCCCAACATGAGCAAAATCCCAGTAGTCCACTTCTGTTTTACCAATCCACTTCTGCAGATGAGCAGCTCTGGCTTCATTGGACTTGTGTCAAGTATTAGGTGGCTCTTTCCTATAGAGGATTTTTTCACTCATTAGATCATTTTGGTATGATGGAAAGCTTCATTAGCACTCTGAAGCTGTGTTCTCATGGTGGTGCTCACAAGTCATGGTGTAGCCCAGGCTCATTTGAGTAATCTTGATTATGGGCAAAAAATTTTCTTGTCATTGCACATGGTTTCTTCTGCTGCTGCTCGATCCCTGCTTCTAAGCATCTCTGATGATATAGGTGATAAAAACTGGATTTCTGGTCTACTCATGCTCTTGGACAGACTCAGTGAAAGACAGATGCTCTGCAGGGGGGGTGTTGTCTCTTTCAATAAGAAAGTTAGAGTAGTTCTTTAAGCAGGGCAACCATAGGAAATGCACTGTTCCCAGGCAAGGAGAGTATTCAGCACCTTATGGAGAGCTGGCTCGGTGTCTCTCTAGCAGGTTGCCTTCCCTCAAAAGAGAACCTTTTTTGTCATAGGCACTTCAGGGTTTGACTCTTCCATGGGGTGCTGGCACACAGAAAGCTTGATTTTTGCCAGGTACTGAGTGCCTTCTGCAAGGTATTGAGTGGCCTCCTATCCTTTGCAGCCAAAAAGGAGTTGATTGCTCTTGGCATCAGGCAAATCTGGACACAGAAGACCACAGGTAGTATTTACCAATTATTTATGTGCTTTCGCATGCCAGAGGTTGTCTGAGTTGATTGTCTGAGCATACAGGACGTTTTAGACCTCAATGACAGTTGCCTGCCACTAAAAACAGTATTTTATTTAAAAAAAAAATAATAATAATAATTAATAATGCAGTAGTAAGCATGACATTTATTGCAGTGCCATGGGAAATTATCCTCTCCCCCACTCCCAAATTAACTACAGCCCAAGTAACTATTAGCTCTTTAGAGCTATTGCAAATGTGTGAGTTATATACCCTGAATGAACACCATATGCCAATTTATTGTGGCACAGTGAGTCACAGGACACATTGTAGAAAGCAGTAATTGCTTGGCATGCATTGTAACATTCAGTAGGGCTTTTTGTTTGGCTTTCTTAAAGGAATATGCTTTTACTCTGACAGTAAAATTAGTATCATCTGATACATTGCCACAAGGGACTGTTGCTTATATTGTACTTAACCTGGGTTTTTACCCATTTGTCACTCACCACACACGCCCTCTGTATCTTTTTCTTTCCATTTGCATTGTATGCGTGCAGTATCAGAATATGAAGATGGAGCTTTCCATTCGGTATCGTCCTGTTATTTTGTGCTAATCCTCCCCTGCCTTTTTCTTCTTTCTTTGCCTGGTAGGGAAATTTAGATTGTTTATAAGGAAAAAATGGTCACCGTGAGAGGAGCAAAGCAGTGGAGCAGGTTGCACGGAGACTGTATGGTCTCCACTCCTGGAGGCTTTCAGAGCTTGAGCAGCTAAAACCATCAGCAACCCAGTCTGATTTTAATGTTGTCCATTTTTTTAGCAAGAGGCTGGGCCATGTGACCTCCAGAAGTCCCTTCTAACCATAAATTATTTCATGGGGCTGTTCAATACCCAGTTCCCGTTCTGAATCAGCCATGGTTCTGTGTGTTTCATTAACTCCTCACTCTCTGTTGGAGCTGCTCTCAGCCATAGCAGCATAGAACAGGAATGACCTCCTGAAGGTCAGTGAAGTTACAGTGGTTTTATTCACATGGGATCAAAATCCAGATGTAAATGGTAATCTCAGGTGACGTTAGTAGGTAAAATTTGGGTATCTTTCAAGTAAGTTGGAACTTCTACCAGCATTTCACTTGGTATCTCTTCGACTCATTAAGTGGCAATTAAAGTTACCGGCTGAGGAGTTTGATGCAAATATATCAGGATGAGAAGTATTTAAATAGCAAAGATTTTTTCCCTTTTCAGTTATAAGTCCCATTCTCTAGCAACCTTGAAGAGAGCTGTGGGGTATTGAGGGTTTAGCGACTCTCCAACTGCCCTCACTCTGCCGTTACGTGCTGGTTTCCTCATGCGGCCGTAACCATGTGAGGGACTTAATACTGCACAGAGCATCTGCTCCTCAGCCAAACGCCTTCCCAGCCCTGCAGCTGTCTGCCAAGGAGCTTCGGACGTGCAGAGGGGTGTCTGCAAGCTCCGTAGGGTAGCACATTTTCATGGCTTGGCCCATATGCTAGCCGAAAAAACACCCTCTCTCAGAATAGCATTGTTATAATTCTGCCAAAAGGAAGTAAAAATCACACTCAGGTTTACCATATCAGTCTGGGGAATTTTCAGTGATGATCTAGCTATTATAGGAATGAAAAAAAAACCAAACACCCCACCTCCCAGTTGGTAGGAGAAAGAAATATGGGAATAATTTTACAGGGTTGCTCTTTCAAGTCTGCCAGGATAAGGTGATTTTTCTCCATATCTCTCCATTACCAGCCAGAAGTATTTTTCATACGAAAACACCTTGTTTCCCATCAGGCTCTGTCAAAAGTAAAGTTTACAAATGGGTCTACCATAATGGATTGAGGAAAGACTAAATATGAGTAACCAGAAGCCCTTTTTATCCCTTGTTTGGTAAGGCTGGATTCTAAAATAAAGATTTAACAGGACAGACTTGCTTTCATATACTTTCTCTAGTGATTGCTGCCCTCCCTCTTCTGTAACCCCATCAATTTTTTCTCCTCACGTAGATGCTCTTTAAATGATGCAGGGGGTTGCTCTTTCAAGGAAATACAGTAGCAGAAGATGCTGTTGCTCAGTAGGGCTCTCCACTCTTTCTGCAGTACATAAGCTATAGATTACAAGTCACACTTAATAGACAGGATGATCACATGACAAATTTAGGTTGATCTATCTGATTTTGACTCACCTGAGTTTCTGCTTCTGCAAAACTATCAGAAGTTCACATTACTCTTGTCTGCATGTCACCTCCTTATAAAAATCCAGAAAAGTAAACCAAAGGAAGTTCTCTTGCTTTCTGCTATTAGTTTACATACGGAGTGTTTTTATGGCTATCTCAGCTGTTTGTCACGTACCCATCATTTATGGTGGAACTGCAAACAGTTTCCCACCTGTCTGTAATTAGCTTTTGTACACACACCAAAAGAAAGAGAAAAAAATAATGAAAAACAATCATAGTCACGATAGCTTTGGCTATTAAACTTTAATGTGACACACTGGTATCTAGTGTTAGCATGCTCACTGAGATGAAATTGCACTGAGAAAGAACTTGTCCTCAACTGTTCAGCTTTATGAACTCCTTCTCTGAACCGGTCACAGGAGTAGGTTAAGTTTACAGTAGTCAAGCTAGGACTGTAAAAACAACCTGCAATGAAAACCCATCAGCTGGTGTTTGTTTGAAAAGATAAGTGATGGAGAAAAAGGCTCAGGCTGTTCATATATTGTTATGCTGTACTGGGGGATGCTTACCAGAAAAGCAAGAACCCGTAGCCTGTGGGATTGGACATGGGTGTTAAGGCAGGGCTAGTTGTTTCTTCTGTTGGAGTCAGCCTTGCTCTTACAAAACTCCCTTGCAACAATTCCAGGGTGATTTCTGTGGGGCTTTTATCCGAGTGGTGTGTGGGATTAAGGTTTTGTTTGTGCTTGTTGTGTGCTCGGCGCTTTGCACACTGGGGTATGCAGAAGTGGTTCGTCTGTTAGTTTCCTTGGAGAAGTGAAGTATTTGTTCTGGTGTTATTTGGTTTTCATATCTCTTGACATAAAAACAAGCGTAGTTCTCTGAATGTGAAAGCTGATGTCAGTGGTCTGTGGCAAAAGTGAACTGAAAATACATCTCTGATTGCAAATCAGCCTGAATCATGTGACATTTAAAAGCATATTGATTTAGTGGTTGGTACCAAAGGTTTTACTTCCAGCTCAGAACTTCAAAATAGATGGGTGGTGATCGAAACTTTGTGATTTGATCAAATAGTGCCCACTGAGAGGCCTGTAGGGTATAGCAGTATTCCTTCTGAGATGCCTCCAGGAGCTGGTGGGTGGATCCATCTGGCCATGGAAGCTCAGAGGACGGAGCTGCAGCTGGAGACGGAGCCAAGGCTGTTCTGGGTTTAAACAAAACATGCCAGTGTCCAGCCATGCAAGCCAGCACCTGGCACCAGCTGCATGAAAGCAAATAAATGCCACAGTGTCTACACAACTTGGGATTTTTGTGTTTGCATGTGAAAGTCTGCAGTTCGCCGACCTGTTGTGCAAAGTTGCACCCTCTGAGAGCTTGTACATCAAACTTTACCACTTCTTCTTTTAGCATATCCTCTGCAGAACACCCCTCGTGCTGTTTTGTTCTGCCCTATCAGTAGTTTTGATTTCATTTCCTGCGTGAAACCTCATGCACTTAAAGTTTCTGTTCCATTTCTTTCTCTTCTTGAAGGGAGGAAAACAACAACATTAAATTGAACCTCATGGTTCTTAGGAAATATCAGCTGGCTGAAGGCCAGTGGAGCTGAGCACCTGGCTGAGCACCATAACTACTCAAGTACCACAGTGGAGAGCGACGGCTGCTGCTCCACCTTAGCTCTACATCTTAGAAGTCTACAGCTGATGTCCCTCCCTGATTCATATTTTCACTGATAATTACCAGCAGCGTGAAGGGGAAGCCGAGACTGAAATCAAAAGAACTGACTCTGATCATTAAGTTTTAGAGCTCATGGCTCTCTCCTCAAGGCTACGTGACCTCAGACTTTATAGCCCTGTAACAAGGCTAACGCTGCTGATGGCAAGTGTGTTATAGCTGCTTTCCTGGTACGACTTAGCTGGTCGTTTTCCACCCACAGTGCTGTGTTGCACAACTCTTTCTTCCGTTAATGTATTGTAGAAAAAAACAATCAGATGGGGTACAGGAACAAAGAAGAAGAAAGGATTCTTGTCGCCCACCAATGGTGTTGGGATCTAGATTTGTGGGAATAAGGTACTGTATGACATGTTTGAACAGCTGCCACAGGTGGGATAGAAATCTCTTCTCAGTTATTAAGTTGGGGTGCATGGATAGAGGCAGTAAAAACACAACTGTCTTTGTGTGGAGGTGGCCGAGGCAGGTTTGGCAGCAGCCTGGTTACAGAGCTGATGGGAACCATTGGTGGGTAGGGAAAACTTGGCTTGTTTTTCCAAAAACATGTAATCTTATACATCTGTCTGGGTTTTACTTAGTTGAAAAGCGTACTGAGAAAGTATGCTTATCTGCAGTTATGTGAAAGCCCCAAACACTGGTAAACTCAGTAAATTTAAGGCTAAATTCAGAATTAGTTGGAAAAAAAAAAAAAAGCTGAGGGTGGAATGATTTATCCCCAAGAAAGAATTACATTGAGATGATGATTTCATACACTTTACTGCACATTTGCTCACTAAATGGCTACTTTATTGTTTCTCTTCTCTGCACTGGGGCATTGCTGGGTTATCTCAGCACAGAGATTGCTGTCTGACATTAACACGTTCTAAATGCCTCACAGATGTGTCACATCAAATCAATACGTTATTAATCACATGCAAAAATTCCAATAGGCACAGTGCACACCACTGGCTATTCACGTTCATAAGCTTTGTGCCTTTAAGGGTTTTGCCTTTTTTTATAGCAGGATGAGGGGCATCCCATACAGATTTTGATATGGTTTATTTGTGGGTGTAGAACTAGTTCAGCTGACACCAGGGCTTTCTGGAGAATTGCAATGCATTCAACAGCAAACCAGCAGAATTGAAAGCAAAATAGGAAATGCTTATTCCTTTGGTCAAAAGTTGTGTAACTGCAGGATACAAGGTAATTGAAGAGTCAGGGATGTGCACAGCTTGTTAAATCTTCATTGACAATGCCCATCTTGCTTGGAAAGCAATCACTTTGCTACATCCCTTGGATCTACTCCTGCACTGTGTTAAGAGTCCTCTCTTAAAGGTGAGGACCTTGAAAGGTGGTGTCGCCCAGTGGATTAATGTTTTTTTCACGTTCATAATGGGAGAGCTGGTACATCAGATGGAATGTGCGGGGCAGGCAGCAGAGAGCTGGTGCTTCTTTCCAGCCTAATGACTGTCAGGAGGCTGTGAGCTACCCCAACCCCATCCTGAAGCATTAAATTAGGTCAGCGTTTGTCTTCATGTGGACAAAACTGAGTGTTAACAGGATGTTCTCCTGCACATTATTACCAGCCCAGTGTACTAGAGATGAGCAGTATTCTCCCTGCCTCCACCACCTCGTTTTCACACTCTCCTTCCTTGTGGTCTTTTTAGCAAGATTTGCCATTGGGCTTTCTTTGAGGAAGGAGCACAGCAGGAGGACCACAGCTTTCCAGTGCAGCACACTTTGTTTCTCACTAGAATACAGGACTGAAGGGTTTCCGTAGGATGGAGTTGTAACCAGTGCTACACAGTGTGCCAGCAAGTACCTGGGCTGCCCTGGGCCACCTCCCTGGGGAAGCAGGCTCCAACCCTTTGAGGCTGGGAAGCATCATCTTCACTTCAGCTTCAGTGTTTAGGGTCAGAGTCATGTTCCATCTGAAACCCACTGGAGTTTGGGGATATTCGTTCCCCTTTCCACCTCACACAATGGGAAGGGAGTTTTTAATTTCCTCTTATTCTGGGCTGAGTTATAACTGCTTTATTCTTTCACATAACTAAGTGGAACAAAATGAGCATCTAGAGTATTACATGACTGCAGATTTTCTGCTGCTGAAATCTGAGCAAAGATGCAGGATTTTATAACAGCTCTGTGCTGCGACACGGTGCCTATTTGAAGAGCATGAATGGAATCACCAGTGAGGAAAAAAAGTATGTGGAGAAGAAAAGATACCTTTTGTCCTGAGCACAACTGATAAAAAAAGAAACTACATTAAACCCTGGGCTTTCCTTTCAGAATAGATCTCAGCTTTCTAAAGCAGTGCATTTTGCTCCTAGAAAATTTTCAGTCGATCATAGAAGACTAAAAAAAGTGTCATAGTGAAAGAAAAGGAGAAGATGGGGTGAGAAGGGAGATGGTGAAAGTTGGAGGGAGAACTGAGAAAGAAGAAAGGGCAAATGGGTAAATGTTTAAATAAATACCCATACCAGGGGAAAGGTAATCAGAAAAAGATGAGTCCATTAAAGACAAAGGCAATAGTGAGATGTTGTCAGGGAATTTTTAGAGGCATTTTTAAGCAGCAAGGCAATGTGTACAATAAAGGGAACCGTATTTTTTTTCAGAAACTGTAGGTATCTTGTTCAGTGAAGCAGAAAGAACTTGGATATGAGTTAAGGACGATAAATGAAGTCAGGTGCTCTTTGGATACTGGTGTGGCCTCGAGGGCTGCCAGACATAAGGGCTTTTTCTTCTGCAGATCAGAAAGACTTGCACTAAAGCCATAAGTTTGATCAAGGGGCTGTTTATTTTAATCATGTATTGATTGGCTTAACCACACTGCTCTGGGAGGGAGGGAAAGCTGTCAACATCAAGAATTACAGCTTTCAAAGTCCCAAGTAATCCTAGGAAATGAGCCAAACATAATAAATGCAGTTTTATTCGGGACCTGATCCTACTACTGTTGAAATCAATAGCAGCTTTTCCATTGCACTCAATGAGAGTGGAAGCTGCTTATTTGAAGAGCAGCTCTGATCCAGCAATGAGGGGAGCTAATTTTGAAATATTCATGAATATGAATATAAAATAATAATAATAATTTTAAAAAGAACCATACCACAAATAGATTGGCAGATCTAGGAAAGCTCGGTGGTTTTTTTAAGGGAGGTTGACTTTGATTTCCAAGATATGAAAGAAAAAAAGGCAGAAAAATAAGAGATGGTAATGTCTAAAGAGGCTATGAGCTTAAGTAGGGTTAGAAAAATTAATTATAGTGTGATAAACAGATGTCTTTCAAAAGCCATTGGGATTGAAGAGGAAGAGAGCACACTGAGAAGCTCAAGACATGCAGTCTGCACAGGCTGAACTTAGTAGAAAAGGGTCCTTGAAAGCAAAAGTAGTGAGGGAACACATCATGCTGTAAAAATAATCCATAAAATCATCAGTACAGCTGTATGGTCTTTCATCAGACAGCATTCCCATCAAGGTCAGTGAGTATGTACTTTGCTTTTAGTTTTCAAATGGAAGAAAGATCCGGGATACAAACGTTCAGTTATGATTGTAGTTACCAAGTTGGTGGGTTGAGTCCCTTTCGAGGTGTATATGCATTGACCAAAAAAAGAAGCAGCTCCTTTGCTGTGGTTTCTGATCTTCAGGTGCAAGACAGGACATGCATTTTAGCATGCATAAATATTTACAAATTCCTACCTGTGTGTACAGCCAGACTGATTTTCCTGTTTCCATCAGCATTGGGAAAACCATTGTTTTGGAGACTTGATTTTTAAATATGATTAAGTGAGGTAGCATCCATAATGAATTTGTCCTCCAGGCTCCTTCTGGAAGGTGTTACTCTGTATTGGTTGCCTGTCTGTGGCTGTAAGAAGCTTGGAGCAGATCATTACTGTAATCCCAAAGCAGAAATTGAACAGTTTATTTTCAGATGTGTAATCCATGGATTGTCTGTCCAAAAATGTCAGTGGTTCAACTGGGCTCTGCCCAGTGCCTTTCCTTTCCCCTACCCCTCATTTTTTGCATGTTATGAGGGATTACATTTCAATGCCAGTATTTTTTAAAGGGTATAGGTTATCTGAGGTGCAGGCTGTACGTGCAAAGATTTGCTGCACATAGCTGCAGCACAGTAGATGGCCCAAGCCAGGATGGCTGTGAAAGTACTCTGCTTATGGCTAATCTTTTGGTATTTTCAGCTGTGCACCAAAGATTGGTCAGTCACAAGGGGCAGCAAGAGAGCTTGCGTTATTGCAGGGGTATTTCACATGAGTAAATCTGTCCTCCAGACAAGGGACAGACAGATTCTCCTGCAGAAGGAGAGGAGCTCTTGAGGTGCTCCTGGCCACACCAGGGAGCTGAGTTTTGAGTGGTACAAAGTGCCCTTGCTGGCTCCTTTGTTCTCTTTTTTCCATGTTTTACCAACATCAATTTGACAATTGATAACTTCATCCTGTGTAATTAGGGCTTGTACCTGTGTGTGCAAGAGCAGATCCTGGGCCTGGCCCAGCCTTGATCCTTTCTCCCCTTGCTTTCGGATCAGGCCTGTAGCTGCTTGGCTGGACTCAGCTTAGTAGCACTCTGTAAATGGCTGGCTGCTGCTTTTTATTTATCCGTATTAAGTTCATCAGATGAAGCCAGAGCTTCCTGGGGCCATCCAAAGCTTCCTGGAGGGGGTACTCTCACAGGCAGATGTGGCTCCTGGAAGGGAGACGTGTGTGTCTGGGAGGCAGACGTATGCTTCAGACTTGGATCCCTCCTTTTGGACTAGGAGGTTGTAAGAGCATTTTCTTACAATATATTTCCTTGGGGGAATCAGATGGACTTAGATCTCAGATACCATCCCCACTAAGTGATACAGTAAAAATAACCTATTATTCTCTGGTTCTGACCTGGGCGGTGACAGCATATTGTTTCAGCATCTCTGTCAGACTATTTCCCTTAAGAGCCATTTTAACCTCACCCAGTGGGACATAACTAAAGGAAATGAAACTCCAACCCCATTAAGGAAAAAGACAATGCCTTTCACTAAACAAACTTGATTTTCTTGGCTTTTCTTCGCCAAGGAGAATCGCCCGTACCCCCCACCCTTGCAGCCTTTGTAGACAGTTCCTGTAATTGGGAATGGCTGGGTGGACACCAATGGTTGGCAGCAAAGGGGGATAAATCCAACATCCCTTGAACGTGACATGAGCTGGGACTGCAGTCCCAGGTGACCACTTAGCGTCAATTCCTATGGTACTGGTCGCCTGTACGTGCCTGCCAGCCACAGCTGCCGGCCCTCGAAACATGATCAGGATTTTAGCAAGACTAGATAAGAGGTACACAGTAAAACTGGGCTGTTACTAATTTTGTGCAGGCATCCCATAGATACTGTACTGTGCCCCATTAGTGAGAGCTGGTGAATTGCAACAAGGTTGTGGTGGTCCATCTCCTGGCACCTCAACAGTGAAACAGCCACCCCAAAAGCAAGCGTGACCTTGAGGGTTTGTCATTTTTGGGCTAAGGGAAAGCTCACGATCCGTCTGCACACTCCAGCTAAGGTTGAAATAAAATGTGCACTCGGTAATTAGGTTTTCAAGTGTGGCTATTAATTTGGGGTGTCTTAAGACAAATTAGAAATCCCTTTTTTGAAATAAGGTCCCTCACAGTTATGAAGCTGGAGTGTGAAAAGGCACTGTTTAATGTTTTGCCTCCAGATAATTAGAACAGATCTCAAGGCCACCACCTCATTCCTGGGAGAGTCAGGGTTTGCAGGATGCAGTCAATTGGTCAGGCTTGCAGACTCTGCGCAGAACTGAGTAATGCCTGGGCCAGAGTAAATCCTCAGGCAAGAAGATTAGAACTGGCAGGGGAAAAAAAGAAACTCTATCACGAGATAAAAGTAGGTTGCAAAATATACAACCTACTGAAAGTGTTTTTAATCTCAGAAGTGGCCAATGTCTGTATGTCCCCTTGGATCATATAGACAGAAAGGTAGCCCCTGTACCCAGTGTTCTGTTTCGGGGTATTTCCAGTATCAGCCCCCACAGGGAGCAGTTAAGCTCCTATTTCAAACCTTAATCCTGCAGGGATTTATAAATCTATATATCTCTGTGCCCCGTTAAGCAGGTTTATGGCTGTCCCAACAGTTTACTGAAAAGTTGTCTGGGGAAAAAAAGAGCATACCCTAAGCACTAGGTGTGAGTTCCTCTCTCTTTTGCTTCCTCTGTTGATGAGTGTTTCAATACCCACTGCAAAGAACAGCTTCCATGAGAGACAGTCCAAATGCCCTCCATTCCTCAGCCCAGAATAGCCTGTTGCTTGATGGTTATGACATTCTCCTGCAAGATGAAAGATAGGGATTCAAGCAGCACAAATAGCAAAAGAAAGTGAAATTGGACTTTCTCCATGCCTGGTTGCTGTTGCAGTGAGAGCAGGACATCACCCACCCTGTAGGTACCTCTTTGAAGAAAAGCAGTTGCACCTACTTTTTTTTTTTTTTTTCCCTACCTCATGTAATTACTCCCAGGGGCTGATGCGGGGTGGTTCAGGGCTTGGAGTGGGATGCAGATGTCCCAGGGAGGTTAAGGCTACTCTGAATCCAATCCCTCTAGGAGACACCTGCATTTATCTCCATGGATAATACTAGGAACACAAGTTAACTATTGTGAATTAATTCCCCAAAGCAACTAGATGACTAAAGGCTGTTATAGTGCTGGCCCTGCCATCATTATTCAATCAGTACACAACTTCAACTCATACCATGCCTTCAACAGCTGCCAAGAGGAGCTATTTTAGAGGAATACCTGTCCTGCCCTCAAAACCCTACGGAGGGTGGTGATCCGTCACCTTGTGATTAACTTCCTCCTTCTGTGAGCTCTCTCTGCTGTTGACCAGGGGGTATTGCAGTTGCTCCTGTCACCTCCGTGTACTCAGCAGTGGTCTTTTTAAAAACCAGTAGAAAGTCGTCATTATTAGCATTGTGAAGAGTAAAGTCCCTTTTCAGATCACAGCCTGATAGGCGACTGTGTTCGCAATACCTGGCTTTGCAGAGGCCGCCAGTATGGCAGCGGGATCAATACTGAGCCGCTGTGGTTCGTGAAAACGTTAGCCTTCTGAAACTTTCCATGGTGGATGGAAAGATTTACGAGTACAGTGATGCATATCTATCTCAAAGTCATGTTCAGATTAAAAACTTCCTGCAGAGCTAATGTCAACTCAGGTTTCAGGTCACTGCCACAAGCTAAATCAGGTTAGAGATCAAACCCAGCAAGCAGGTACAAGGGAGACTTGCAGCTATCAAATGGGATAATCTGTAGCATGATTTTTTTATGGCTGCACACCTATAACGACATGTACAAGCAGGGAATCGTTTTGGTCTAGTATAAACTTGCTGGCTGGTGGGGTTCTGGTGAAAATTCAGTATCAAAACACTGCAAAAATAACTGGTCAGATCCAGCTATGGTCACTTCAGTTATGTGGGGAAGGAACTGGCCTGAGATCTCAGTTAACATAAAAGCTACAAGTTACTCCTAAATCGTTTTCATTAGGAAATCCTGGATAAAATGGCACTTGTTAGATTAATTCTTTCTGTTACTATTCTTACACAATCTGTGAGTTTTGAACATCAAAAATTGTACATGTACATTATAAAACCAGCTACAATTTAATGCGCTTTGGGTTTTGCATCAGGTGACTCATGCCACTGACTTTTTAATTAACTAAGGAGCCATCATTCTTGGCAAACTGTTCAATTGCATAGGTGTGTATAGGACAATAATTGAATATAAAGTTTATTTTTGTCCCTTTATTGATGTCAAGGGAAAACAGTGCAGTTATGAAAATGGAATAAACTGAAAAGCTTGCTTCAGTTCCTGCAGGTTGATTAGAACAAATGACTTCCCATTCCAGTTTTTATGAATGTATAGTTTTCTGAAAGCTTTATAATACTTCAGGGAAAGGAAATTGCAGGCAATAAATGATACAGGATGGTTCGGGTTATTGGGAAATAGCGGAATGTTTTTATCTGGAAAGGTGAGATTTACTATTCTGCTCTATTTCACTTAAATGTTTGAGAAGGAATCAGATGCAGTGATTTGTACCTTATTACGGGCATGGAAACAGCATGAGGCACTTGCTCAGCAGCACTGTTTGCTGATGCCAATGCAGTGTGCAGGCTTAACACACCTTTGTCTGCAGCCAGCAGGTCAGCAGCAGCCTCAAACCTTTGCTCTGCCCTACATCACACTGGCTGGAAAGAGGTGACCACAGAGCCCAGGGGTGGCTTGTCTCCCCTGGTCAGCAAAGGCGGCAGATATGTTTGCATGTCTCAGCTTGATAAACAGCACTGTTTTCTATGGAATGAGTTTGGTGAAACAGTTCTTGCAGCGTTAGAGACCTCAACCAGGAAAGACCGTTTAATAAACCCAGGGTTTTTTTTTCTTCTTTTCTATCTAGAAAGCAGAAACATGGCAACAAAGGAAAAGCTTCAGTGCTTGAAAGATTTCCACAAGGACATCCTCAAACCTTCCCCCGGCAAGAGCCCGGGGACACGGCCTGAGGATGAGGCAGAAGGAAAGCCGCCCCAGCGGGAGAAGTGGGCGAGCAAGATTGACTTTCTGCTGTCCGTGGCTGGTGGATTTATTGGTTTAGGCAATGTCTGGCGGTTCCCGTATCTCTGCTACAAAAATGGCGGAGGTGAGTATTTCTTTGTTTGATTCCCATGAACCAGTCTGTCTGCCTTGTGCTTACTGTTTTTTCAGGGCCTTCATCTAATTTTTAGAAAAAGAATACTGACAGGTCTGTTTTCTGACTTCTCCATCAGCCTTCAGGAGAGATTGTTTTATTGCTTAATAGTTTTTCTTAAAATTTAATTTGGAATTTAAAATTTTGTTCTACTAAACCTTTTCTGCTCTTTTACTTCTGCTACAATTGGGTCTGAGTTTTAAAGCAAAAGATGTGATATTACGTTACTATATGTCATATATTATATACCAGTAGGTGTATATTCAGACCAGTGGAATTCAGAATAAGAGCGTTGTGAGCCACGTGAAATTGTTGTGTGCCTAACCACATTGTTATTGCAGATTCTCACTTTACAAAGGTAAGAAAGTGCCCTTTCCAGCTGTATATACCAATTCCTTTTGCAGAGAATATGAGTAAAACTTCCCCAAAATAAGATTATTGTATATTGATATTAAAGTGTCAGGTATGTTTCTTTCTTTGTTGCCACCTTTTTGACAATTGTTCACTCACCTCCTCTCAATTTTGTGCTGTTGTATTTTCTCAACAGGTGCATTTCTTATACCTTATTTCATTTTCCTGTTTGGGGGAGGTCTTCCCGTGTTTTTCCTGGAGGTGGTGCTAGGACAGTATACCTCTGAAGGTGGAATTACATGCTGGGAAAAGATCTGCCCTATTTTCACTGGTTAGTATGTCTCGTTGTGCTTTACTGCTTAAAGACACCTCTGTAAACAATGCACAGCAACACTATTCTCCTCATGTCCATTAAGTCAGCTATTTACTGTAGTAATTGAGGGCATGCTACTGGTTCCTGGAAAGGTAGAAGTCAGAGAGTCTGAAGGACAAAGTAAGGTATTGATTTTGATGCTATCGTCTTGTTAACTGGCAGAACTGCCAATAAACAAGAAAGAAATTGCATATTCCACCATAAAAAGGCATTTGCACGTTTTGTTCACAGGTATCAGAGAAAATGCTGATTTGGAAGGCCAGACCAGCCTTAGTTGAAAGCATCTTCAAAACATTATTCTGCTCTGGAAATCAGAATCCCTCTGCCATGTGAAAGCTTATCATTGGCATCATTCCCTGGTACAGCCAGAACCCAGACAGCATTTTTTGGTAGGATTCAGGAACAGGATTTTTGACATAACTGAGCAGGTCCTGGTAAACAGATGTGTTGATCTGATGTTATTGAAGGGCCTTTGTCAGCAAATGAAGAATCACCCACCGCTCACAGGAACTGTACAAATGCTGCTCTGGAAGTGAACTAGAGTGAAAAATGAAGGACAGGTTAGAAAAATTACCGAGGATGTCTATCCTGTGTATTGATTACCCTTTAGAGCCAGACAGCACAGGCAGAATAATTGGCAGTAATTACACTAAACAGAGCATCACTCTTCAAATTCCATTTGGAAAGAGTGGGCACTTCACACTGACGTGTCCCTAGCTGTGCCATGCCGTTCCAGGCATCTCTCTCCCTTTATGTCACCCCAGGCAGAAGCGAGGGCTTTCTCCATGGCTCACACTCCCACCTAATACTCAGAACACTGCTGCAGCTGATGTAATTGTGCTGCTTTAGCTTCCTTTTCTTCCTCCTCCTCCCACTTTTATGAAGCCTTTTTTTTTTTGAGGAGGAGGAGGAAGGAATGTGCCTTGTTTAAATAGCAATCTCCCAGGCGTCCATAAAGAGAAACTGTAGCTGTAATAATGTGACTGGCTGTATATCCCGAATGAAATGCAGCTGTGCAGAATAAATAGCACTTTCTCGACTTGTTTTCACCTGGCATAAAAATAATCTCTGGTGGTGAAGACTCCTGCTGCAGTAAGGTTTGAAACTCTAAAACATGAAGCACTAACCATCAGAGTGATGCTAAAGGGAACCTCATGGGCTTTTTGTCCTCTGGTAAGAGGCTGCTCTAAGGTTTTTAGGGAAATCTCTTCCCCCCCCCCCCCCACGATGTTCCTAAATGGCAAGCATTCTAAGTTTTTTAGAGCTAAAAGATTTTCAGGAAAAGGGACTTTTCAAAGCCACTTCATTTTGTATATGAAAAAATAGTGACTGCTTCTGACTTAATATGTAGCATGACTCTGCCAGTGGAGCTAAACTGTTGTGCTAGGAGAGAGATACCAGACTCGGGAAAAGAGTTGTGGCATTTAATTAAAGCCTCCACCAGAACAGCATTCTGCCACCTTGTGAAGTTGTGTAGGACTCACCCTTATCTGCCCATGACCCTGCTTTTAAAAACAAACAGGGAACATTTTTTTTTTATTGTCAAATATTGATAGCAGAGTTAAACATTGATCTAATTAACTATAACAGGTACAAATATCATGCTTCCTTTTTACAAGTGAAATTGGGGCAGAAACAGCAGCTTTCACATTGATAGCTTTGGAATTTTCCTTCTTAACTCATTCAGTAACTCTTTTTCTTTGCTTTTTTTTTTTTGCACATAAACTGAGCAGAGCCACTCACTGAGTGTGAGCAGTGCAGCAGCTGCCCAGCCACGCTGTGTCCAAGGAAGCTGGCTTGGGAGACTGTGTGGCAAGAATGAGGTTGTCCATGTAGGTACCTAAGAAGTGAGGTGGTGTAGATCCCAAATAAGCAAAGCGTGATGCCTTGACTTCTTTCTACTGAACCTTGAAATAGTTGGGTTAGTGCTAAAGTGGGTAGATGTCCTGCAGACCTCCCCTCAGCAAACCACAGCCAGAAACTCAGCCCTGAGTGCCAACACTAGTCAGAATGGGTGTTGTGAGGTTGAGTTAAGCTGAGCTGAGTTTCCATCAGCAGTATGATACAACACAATACAAGCCCACAAAGCCATGGGAATAGCACCAGCTCCACAAAATCACAAGGCAGCCTGGCAAGAAGCAGCTGTCATGTCTTTGTTTTCTGTCTGCCTCTCTCCAGGAATTGGTTATGCTTCCATAGTGATTGTGTCCCTTCTGAACGTGTACTACATCGTGATCCTGGCCTGGGGCCTGTACTACCTGTTCCAGTCGTTCCAGAGCGTCCTGCCATGGGCACACTGCCACCAGAAATGGAACACACCAACCTGTGTGGAAGACACTCTCAGGAAGAACAAAACACTCTGGATATCACTGAATGCCACTAACTTCACCTCTCCTGTCACAGAGTTCTGGGAGTAAGTACCCCTTCTTTGAGGCGCCTTTGGGGTGCTTCAGCAGCATGGAGGAAGTCAGTCCTCAGGTTTTACAGGAGCCCTGTATGGGATGTTAGGTAGGAGAAGAAAGTTGCTGTGAGGGGCAGTTGTTTGGCTGGCTTACTACTGGTTCTCACCCACCTTGAGACAGACTGCTAAGTATGGGAGTGGTGGAGGAAGGCGTTAGATATATAACTGCATTCATCCTAGAGCATACAAGGAGCCCTAAAATTTTGCTCAGTGCAATGTCTGGTTTGGAAGAAGACTTGTTTCCTCCTTGGATGGGCTTCTCTGAATGCAGGGTGAAAACAGAAACATGTCACTTCAGATGCCCCGAAAGCAGGGATTTACAGTGGAAATGGTGATAAATCACCCCCATTAGGGTTCCCTCTCCCCTTCTCTAGCTCTTAGCATTTGCAGTGCACATTGTGAAGCTCTAACATATCTCTTCTGAGTCTGACAATGGTGCAAGGCACTGACCTCAGCAGTAAAACTGACAGAGGTAGTGAACATCGTCTTGTGCTGTAGGTTTCTCAGGTCATCTTTGTTACATTTTTTTTCTGCAGTCTCTGAGGAGACTGTTTTGCCAGATGCCTGGATTTCATCAGACCTAAGCTTCTTATTCCCATTTCTCTCCTATTTTCTGAACAGGCATGACCTCAAACCTCTGTGTGTTTATTTAGGTGTCAAAACATAGCACAGAGGAAGACACCTGTAGGGAAACTTAAATCCAAAAGATCTACAAATAGCTCTGGAAGAATTTTTTTTTTTTTTTGGCTTCACTTGGCTTGATCAGATGGTCAATTAAGAGTAGAATTTGTTTCTGACCCAGCTTGGCTTTCTCAGCATGTTTAAAGTCCAGTTTGGTCCCTGATCAACTTGTACCTACTTCTCTATTTTTAAAAAGAAGCGTCAGCCAATAGCCCCAGCAGGGATGATGTTCATGCCGAAGATATTTGGCATGCACTAGGTTTTAAAAAAAACCCAACTCTTCTGCACTGTGCTGAAATTTGTAACGCAAGAGCCAAAATACAAAGGGCAGATTGGATCTTGGACAAGAGGCACTGGTGACCCGCGTGAGACACGGCGGGTTGCAGGCTGTAAGGGCAGTCGTTTCCACCATGCCATGAGTGCTGCGTTTCCATGTGGAGTGACATACTTTCCCAATGACTTCCTCCCTTGTAAATACAGAGGCAGTTGGAAAAGGTTTGTTAAATGGTACCTTTGGGTATTCTAGGGGATATTTTTAAGCAGCCTCCTGATGTGGCCACAGGGTTGTCCTGCTGTTTTAGAAACTTCCTCTCCTGTAATGCACAGATTTATGGGCACAGTTGTCTACCTGGTGCCCAGGCAGCACATCTACTTCAGGAGACTGGATATACCATAGGAGAAGGAAATAGGGCTGGGAGTGAAAGGGTGGGGGCTCCAGGACCTCAGGCAACACCAGAGCTTTCAGTGGGTAGCAACACTGGTGAAGGCCTTTATGGCAGGGCATCTGTCCAGGGTTTGGTGGAACGATGCCCCCATGGGAGCACATTAGGGGTGAAGCATTTAGTTAAGGTTCCTCTAAAATAACCCAAATTTTTGTCCTCACAACTCCCCTGTGAGCTGAACCAAATCCTTCTATAGACACGCCTGAGAGATGTGGTCAGGCTGGAGATGCCTGAGGTTGGAGAACAAATCCTTGATCCTCACAGCACTTTCTCCTTCCCCCAGTGTTGCCCTCACTGTTACTGTAGCACAGCTGGAGCAAAGGTTGCTCAGCAATTAGTATCGTAGAGGCAGCTTTCCTTGCACTTTGCAGCCACTTTAACTTTTGTCCTCAAATAGCAGATTTAAACGTTGTGAACTGAACTGTTCCCTGGAGTCGTGCTAGGGAGGGGTCTGGCTCCGTAATGCTACTAGTGCAGACATACTGTCCATAGCTCACAGTTTCATCATGAGTGAAACTGCCCTTAACAGAGCAAGCTGCCTTCAGGACTCATGGTACTTACAGAAGTATTAAAAATAGCTGTTCTCTCTGCATAAATAACTATTGGTGTCTTAAAGGAAGGACAGAGATCACGCAGCACTGTGGTAATTAAAGTAGCATAGCTTTGACATGGTACAAGCATTTAGTACCCCAGTTTTTCCCCAGCCATGCTACCATTCTTTAGAGTTCTGAAATTCAAAATTATTTGAAGAACTTCCAGTTACTTGCGACCATAGACAGTGCCAGCTGCCAGCCAGCCAGCTACCCACGTTGAAAGGACAGGCCAATAAATAGTCTTTAACTGAAGATATCCATCTGTTTTGTGGCATAATTAATTCCAGTTTAATTCAGGGGTTTGAGTATTTGGTTTCTGAAACCCAATGCCATTTTTATTGTAGGACATTTATGTAGTGTCCTCATCAGTATTGCTTTGTAAAACTAATGCTGCCCAGCTATAATTGACCACATCGATGCATTAACCTCTTCGTGTTGAATAACATGTGTCCTTCTCAGCCTGGCTGGATGTATATAGTGCAGCCTGACATTTCAGTTCATTTGAATTAATGTTCTGTGCAAATCACATGCTTGCTTGAGCAGCAATAAAAGGGGGTTAAGCAAATCTGGCTTTGTATCAGGAGACTTACCTCTTGGTATCACATGCTTCAGGTCTTATTTCTGAAGATTTTATTTTAAAGTCCAGAACCTTGCAGGCTTACACACGTATTAATACATAAGGGATAAGTGTGATGGGGTAATTATGACTGAACAAAACCTCTGATTGTCTGGTGCTGGCCAATTGTTTATAAATATTTGTTAATCAGCAGACTTTATTCGTCCAAATCCCAAGAAAGACTATCACATGCTATTGGTGTGTAATCCCAAAGAGAGTAACACAAATACTAAAAAAAATCTAGGGCAGCTGTCTCTGCCTTTGGGGCAAACTTGAGTGTTTCAAAATTTATTTCATATTCTCCTTCTAACAGCCTTCTGGTACAACTGCTTCAGTGTTAGTTATTCTTGTCCATCCAACATGAAAGGGTGCTTCGCTTTTGCTGGTACAAAAGGTCCTGTCCGCATTCACTTGATTAACGAGCTGGAATATCCTTCACAGATTGCATAACTCTCCTCATTTTATTTTTGTTTATGTTCTAGAGCCAGTTACAGCTCCTATTACGTTTCCATATTGCACATCACTAGCACATATTAGTGTATGAACAAGGTTCAGGAACTCATGTTTACGACAAACTCAGCCCCAGCCTGTTGTCCCATTGATTATATATGAGTGACAGTTAATGACAGCATCGAGACTATAAATTAGAATTAGTAACAACTTCATGCGTAAATGGCATGAAGTTAGTTGAGCGGGCTTGGCTGAGTCTAATCAGCAGTGGGTTGTGTAACAGAATGAAGAGCTATCAGAATAGCCTGGCTCGCGCTCCTTCCAAACGTGAATTTTCAGGGTATCACAAATCCAGGTTCAGTGCTTCTGCTGCAGAAATATGTTGAATTCAATTTCATTAAATGATTTTAAGGCTGAGGCTGCCCTGGTAATTCTGAGCAGACTCCTTGAGGTTGTTGGTCTTCATGAGATGAGATAACCCCAGGACCGAGAAAGTCAGCACACCCTTTTGTGCATATGCTGCCTCACCATAGAAGAACAGCATATCCAGCTCCCAGGAACACACTGGGGTGCCCTCCAAAAGTCTTGAAAGGATTGCTGGGGCAAACTCTAGTTGCAATGACCACTTGTATTTAGTTCCCTTAATAAAAGGCAAAGAAGTCTCAGTTGAATGCATTAATAGAGCTCCCTGTTCCAAAATGCATTTGCAGTTAATTATTCATGGCTTCCTGAGAGGTGGCTCTATAGGTTGCCTTTTTAATATGAACTGCCCCTTAGATTGGAAAATTGCCATTTATTTTTTAAAAAGCCACAGAAGGTTGCAGCTGAACTTTGTCATCTTATAAATGTATTTTCTTCTTTTGTATATGCACAGCGGGTTTTTCCCTGGCTTCTTTAGGCTCAGGTGAACCAGGACTGCAAACTTTATGCCAAATATTCATTACCAAGGGGTTTCTCGTAACTGTTGAATAGCTGTGCTGATTAGGGCAGACTTACCCTGTCTGGTGCCATTAGTCCTTTTCCATAACAAAATACACACACGTTTGGAGAGAACAAAGCATTTGGTATGAGAACACATTCACACAGGTAATCCAAGTGAATTTGGCAAACAGAGGCAGAAAACAGATGGGTGAGGGCTTTGAGTCCCATTAAACTGGTCGATCCAGTTTGGGTATTTTTTCCAAAAACTAATTGCAGATTTTCCATAGGTGACTTCATTCACTGTTATTTCCATGGCAATAGCAAAAAAAAACCCCACCAAGTTTAATTAATGCTGGGGGAAAACAAACCACAGTGGTTTGTCTTGTACAGGATCCACAGGCAAAGCTGTGCAGGCCACTCTTTGTGGGCCTGACCGTGGTTCAGCACCCCAGACTGCCAGGGGTCTCTGTTCCCTGCGACTCAGATGAAGGAAAGGGGATGATTTTTACATCTGTCTGAAAACAGGTTTTAATTAACAATTTGTTAGGTACCAAGTTCATCTCTCTAGTCTTGAGCCAAGGTATTTCTGTTACAATTGAGGTCAAAATTCTACTTCACTTAGGAAAAAACCTTTCAGAAATCTGTCAGAGTTTAGTAGGTTCATTTGCTAAGTGAGCAGTAAGAAACAGTTTATTCTTTCGTACATATTTGACAAGTGAACTGTCAGGTATGACAAGGTCTGTCCAGTGTGTGAGGACAGTGGATGTTGCGTGATACTAAACCAATAGTTTTAAACCTGTATTTAATGGTGACCCAAGGCAATTACCGAAAGAGCGAAGTCTTAATTAATTTTTCCCCTCAGGAACAGAGTATTTTGACAATCAAATGTTGCTCCCTTACAAGCCAGCTTAGGAATTTCTTTTTATTTATTTACCTAAGTGACAGAATAAAGTTTACCAAATACCTGGAGTTAGCTAAACAAGAGCCTGGTGTCAGCAGTGCTGAGGGGAGACAGCTATGCACCCAGGCAGTGTTTGTGAGCTGGGAGCCACCAGAGGAGAATGGGTAATGGCTCCAGCCTTCCCTCTGCAAAGCTGTGTGGCCTGACAGTTCCCTGTATGGCTTTTTCCCTTCCCTCCATGCTGCTGAACTGAAAAGGAGGAGAAGCATACGGATGAAGGCCTGTTACAAGTGTCCCTGATGGAGACACCGTGTGCAATGTGGCCATGTAGCTTCAGAGCCAGGATTTGCGGTGGTGCTGGGGCGAGTTGGTCTCACATCTGCAAGGGAGCAAATCTGAAAGCTGCAGTGCTCTGAGTGTAGTTCTTGTCTCCTACTGAGATGGTCACAAGCTGCTTAAAAGAGCTTAACATTAAATGCTGTGCAACATACTGTACAAGAGCGCCGAAGGTAGGGCTGCAAAGCTGAGCTGTGCTCACATAAGCCACATGGACTTAGCAAGCCATGTTCAAATGGCAGGGATCTGCCCCTGCATCTGCCCCCCATCATGTACCCTCAACCATCGCAACCAGATTCTGCATCGACTGAGTCCCTGCATCTCTCTTGTTTTGTTTCCTTTCACATATTCAGGCGCAATGTACTGAGCTTGTCCTCAGGAATTGAAGATATTGGTATTATCAAGTGGGATCTAGCGCTGTGTCTTCTCCTCGTCTGGGTGATATGTTTCTTCTGCATTTGGAAAGGAGTCAAATCCACTGGGAAAGTAAGTGTTCTGTGACCCTTTTTGTAACCATTTCAGTTAGCAGCGGTTAGTAATGCTGTTCGTAAAGATGTTCACCAGTCCCTGGGAAAAAAAAAGGTATTTCTCCAGTGAATAAGAGAGGGATTCAGATTCAACTGACTTTCTGAAGTCATTGCCAGTGCCCAAAATACCCGTGAGTCAAGTAGCCGTTACTGGGATGGCATTGGGAAGCAGATGCAAGCACTGTTTGAGTACCACTTTGCCTCTCTGGGGATGAGCGTCCCACTGATGCATGTCCTGAGCGTGGCTTGTGATGTGTGGTGCTCTGCGCTCCCTGTCCATGCTCTCACGCGGGCCAAGTTCATTCTCAGTGCAGCAGGGTGGATGTTAACATAGCTGTGGTAGGGATGTTTTAAGTCAGTGGAAACTGGTGGATGCATAGCATTTTTGAAATGCCGCTCACATACAGAAGAGCTCTGTGCAGACACAGAAGACTAAACTTAGGTACTCTTTTAGAAGCACTCTTCTTAACAGAGATCCTGGCCAGTTTGTGTTTTTAGTCTCATCGTGTGCTCTTCAGAATCATGTTTTTCTCTAAAGGATAACAGTTAAATCATTCCTAAACCTCATCCTACTCCAGTGCAAGAAACAAATTACAGCAAATCTTGGCCAGTCACTTAACAGCACGAAACATGATTTCACACAGTAGTGTTTTTAAACCTATTTTTGTAAGAAAATGCTTTTGAAGCCATATATTACGGCTCCTACCTCTCAGACCTGTTGGTTGAGGCACCATTTCAGGTAAGTCTGACAGAGGTGGAGAGGTGTCCCAGTACTAAGTTCCCACACGTTTCTTGTCAACAAGGTGGAAGGGAGTGACCCATTACTGTCCCACATGATTAAAAGGCCACAGCATGAACCCACCTTTCATCAGCCCCTGGAGGAGTCAGGAGTGAACAACTGCAAAGGCCTCAACTGCAGAAGCATCATTGAGCAGTACTACCTTGTTACACACTGCCATAACCAGGAGACAAAACTCCTTAGGAAACCAGACCTCATTAACTCCACTGTTGACTAAACTACTTGCTTTACTGCCATTTCTGTCTTGCTTTCTGTGATTTTTGCCATGGAGCCTCATTAAAATCATGCTGGTGCCTTAGCCTGGATTCCTGCCAGCTTTGCCCCACAGAGCAGCTTCCACACCTCTAAAGCATACGTTGACAGAAATGTTTGCTTGACTGTTCCGTCTGATTGATGTGACCGATGAAGAGATTGTGTAAGTTTTATAGCAAAGGTGAACACAGTAAATCTCCCACAGTAGCCAAATGGAAGCGAATGTTTCTGCAGTTCCCTTGGCAAGCCTGGTGTCTGCTCGGTAAAGGTTCTGGTAGCACTGAGAGATGTTATTTCAAGCCCCTGTGAAGAGAAGAGGTTGAAAACAAGTCTGTTAAAATCAGTAAAATGGTCTTAATTTCCAAGATGATGCAGTTGGTAGGAATTGGCTGCCTCCTCTCTGCAGCGCCTGAGCTCATGCTGGTGTGGAGCCAAAGCCCAACAAAACCATTGGAAAGTCTCTGGTTGACTCCATTAACTTTGGGGTCAAAAAAAAGTAAACTGTAAACTCTAATGGAGGACTTGAATTATATAAGAAGTCTAGTTTACTTTAGTAGCTGGTTGTTTATAGCACTTCCTTGCTTTCCAGCGTGTTAATAGCTCTTTGGAGAGCAGAAAAAAAAAAAAGACATCATTTTTAAATCTTATAGTAGCGTATTGGACAAATAAACATGAAGTCAGGAGGAAAAATAATAGTTGTGTGATCATGTTCTTGATCCTCCAGCATTACGAATCTGTACCTGCAGCATAAGGAACACTTTCTGAGTGTTGTTTATTCAGTTCCTGCAAAGACCTCAAGGTGGATATTTTCTGTTAGAAAAAATTTATTTTTCATAGGAAAACTTTGATTTTTTTCATAGACCTGGCTTACATTAAGAGAAATTGGAAAGCAGAGAAATTGGAAAGCAGAGAAATCCCCCTTTTTTCCTCCTGGTTTTGGTGAAACTGGACTAATGTGTAATATACATTATTTGTCAGTTGAAAATGCACAAAATATTCAAGGAGAAAATTAGAAAGGACATGTATAAAAGAGATTTCCTTTCATTATATGAAATCAGTCCAGCTCTGTGAATTATTATGGCAATGCAGGCTTTGAGTTCTCCTCATTACTCTCAGAGGACACACTTAAAAGAAAAATGTTGCATCCCAGGAGCTTTGCTGTAGTTAAATTCTGGAAAACAAAAATACATTTAAACTCATGGTAACAAACTGTAATTACCTGAGGGGATCATCTGACTCCATGAGAAATGCCCATTCTTGGACAGTAGTGATTCTTGATTGTAACCAATGGTTATATAAAAAATGAGATAAAACACTGATGAGCAAAGAAAACAAAATGTTGGAGGTCAAAAAGTGTGGGTCTAAAGATAGAACTCTCCAATTGCAAGTTCAATTAACCCTCGTGCAGGAGATTAAAGCAAAGGGCTCTTTCATCAAATGAATGAGAAGATAACAAGAGAAGAAGTAGGCTGTTATTCAAAGAGAGTGGGAATAGAGGTTAAAGATAATGAAGACATATTCTCAAACTGCATGAATAGAGCCTTAGTTTCCAATAATGATGTTGCTGAATAGGCGGCAAGGGCAAGAATGAAGTTGTGGGACTGGAAACTTACCATGATGGAGGCTGATGCCAACTTGAAGGGTTTCATGTGTTCAAGGTGATGGGAAGGGAGACACAGGAGCATAGGTCAAATTATCTTTGTCTCTGGAAGAAGTGCCTTGTGAAATGGCCTGTTAGGAGCCTGTAGGCTGCACAGCCAAGGTAGAGATAGCAGCAGAGTTTGCAAAACAGTTTAAAGGTTTTAAGTTCAGATGAAGAATGAGGTAATGCTTTGGGTGCCCTCTTCGGCTTCCCTCGCAGAGGTGCCCATGTCATGCGAGGGTGACGAACAGGGCACAGGCAGAATTTCTGACAGAAGTCATGGGTTGTATCAAATCCTGCGTGTTTTCTGCCTGCGTGACATGGCCACTCTCTGTAGGGCTCTGGAGGGACTAAGGAACCTGCATTGCCTCCAGGCCTAAAGCATTAAGGTGGTGAAGATGAGTAAAGTAAATGTAGGCACGGAAACTCATCTCGGGTCCTTTTTAGGTATGACAGGGACTTGAATTCCTATCGTTAGATCTCCCTTGATTCTGGAGGTGTAGCAGTGACTGCCACAGACTAAACAGAACTTCTTCTTTTCTTTGTTTCATGGACAGGTAGTGTACATCACTGCCACATTCCCATTCATCATGCTCCTTGTTCTGCTCATCCGTGGCGTGACCCTGCCTGGAGCTGCAGAAGGCATCAAGTTTTATCTTTATCCTGATATCTCACGGTTAGCTGACCCACAGGTACGGAACCAGGAGTGGGGAGCGGGACGATATCCTATGCAAAGGGGGATGGATGGTGGAGGGTGATGGTGGTGATGTAATGGCAATAGATTTTTTTTTTCCATGGTCTTTAGAGGTCCAAATATAGCATGAACATTAATGCTGGGTTATATTTTCCAGAGATCTGCCTAAGAAGGTCACTGTTATATCTGTTAATGCATCTTTCCATGTGTATGTATGTGTGTGTATGCGTGTGTATTTTTTTTGTGTCAAAGGACTCTGAGGCTGTAGACTCTGTCCCGTTATACAATCTCAGCTTTCTTGTTGGTAAGGTAAGGGAGATGCATTTTTTTAAAATGAGGATAGCCTTTAGTTTCAAAGGAGAGACGTGAGCTTCACAGATGGGACAACAAGCAACAACTGTGAGTACCAGCGTCACTTAGCTCACACTGCTCAACAGGAGTAGATTGGGAAAGAAGTGAATGAAACAATAACAGAACAAATACCCATTGCAAACGTGGAGGAAAATGCTTTCTGCAACACAGGAACTACCATTTGCTTAGAGCTGGCAAGCTGTATATGCTGTGGTTAGATAAAGATTCCTGTCTGTCTCACAGAGTGCAAATATGTGACACTTGAGCAGACCAGCATCGATTGCAGCCATTAATGATAGCATGAGAAATGCCCCAATAAAATGCAGCACACACCCCTCACCTCCTCCCCCCAGAAAAAGAAATAAGGGCTCTTTGAAAATAACAAAATGTCAGTCACTGTGAAAGGAATTACATCTGTCTCTGCTATTTCTTTGTAATGACTGTCTGGTTAAAATAAAACCCCAATGATAGCTAAATAACTGAAATAGGAAAAGTGTAATTGAAAGAAATGTTACGGAAATTTGGTTCATTCTCTGGTCTTACCCTCCTATACAAGACACCCTCTTCACAGGAGACATTATATTTTACGATTGAATCTTCTTTTATGGGTCTCTATAATTTTTATGGTGTACCATTAGCCCTAAGCCCAGAGCATCAGCCGGTAATGTAGAAGCGATTCATGAGAGCTTGCAGGCCCCCTCCCACCATCTAGCAAAAGCATCATCTCCAAGGAGACACCAGTCAGCTAGGTGCTGGGAAGCGATGGTGGGAGGGAGGAGGTAATGGTCTACAGTCTTAATTCTCACTTACTCTGACTCCTTGGTGGTTTCTACTGGTGTTAGCAGACTTGCATTAGCAGAAAGAAGAGAACAGATGGGATTCAGTGGATGCATTTTGATAGTTTGCTACGTATTTACTAACCGCTTGATAATGTAATATTCCTTCACTTTGAATATTTTTTTTAATGTAATGTGTAGAAAGAATCATGAGACCAAGACCAGATACATATCTTATAAAGTGCATTGTATTTTGCTTGTTTTCTCCTCACCCCTGTGGCTTTTTATCTTGCATTTGAACAGGTACAAAAACAACGAGAAAGCTAGGAAAAATAAACACACCAAATACACAGACCTGTTTCTCAAGCTTTTCACATCCTTAGTTTAGTGACTCTGTCAGCTGATTCTAAGTGAAGTGATTTACAACAGAAGCGAGTGATGTTATAAATACTTTTGCATTTCCTATTGCACTGAAACACGTTTATTGTTGCGCCAACAGGAGGGATCAGCCGAATGACTAAGAAACTAGAAATACTGAGCATCTCTGGGGAGGGCATACAGGAACTGTTGTAGGGATGATGTTCTTGTGGGCTCTGACGCTAACAATTTTCTTGTCCCTGTAAAAGCCAAACTTGCCAATGTGATGTTCTCTTTCCCTCCATCCCTGATCTTTAGCTATCACCCTCAATGGAAACAATTATTTTGTTGATTTTGCATAGTTTGAACTGTGTGTTTGCGTTGAGTTTTGCAGTGCAACGATGCGGGTAATAACAGTCTTTCCATCTTTCCCTTTAGGTCTGGATAGATGCAGGGACACAAATCTTCTTCTCATATGCAATCTGCTTAGGAGCTATGACTTCCCTGGGGAGCTACAACAAGTACAAATACAACTGCTATAGGCAAGTTTCCATCCAAGGGGGTTTAGTGTTTTAGCTAAATGATGTAAATAAAGTAGGGACAATGGGTTAATTTTTTTTTAATTAACTTGCTCCATGACATATGTGTGACTTAGGGACTGTTTGCTGCTGGGATGCCTGAACAGTGGTACCAGTTTTGTGTCTGGCTTCGCAATTTTTTCCGTCCTGGGCTTCATGGCACAAGAGCAAGGGGTGAACATTGCTGATGTGGCAGAGTCAGGTACGATGGTATTGGTGGCAGTGGTGGTGGGCACTGCCGCCTAGCGTGTGAGCAAAGTTCTGCAGACTCAATCAGCTAACATCTAAGCAATAAAACCAGAACCAGATTTCCCATAATCTCCAGAAAAAATAAGCACATTGTCGATTTGGGCGTTCATCTAGAGCAGTGAGGGTTAGCTGGGGTTGTATTGGTTTACTCTGTCTTGATTAACAGGGCAGCGAACGTATTTCCTAGAGTATGCTAATCCATTTGAGTTGAGATTAAAGATAACCACACCGTTAGCTAGGGGCCAGTACTTATTTATTCCATCCTTTGTTTCAGATTACCTTTATTTTCATTCAAATGCTAATAGACACAGTGTTTATGTCTTTTTCATAGCTTAGTTTTGCTTGCTCAGAGTGGAGCACTGCAGTGGGAATATTACCTTGACTCTTTGAAGGGACACACACACATATATTCCCAAGGCTCCCTGAAAGGCAAGAAAAGACAGAGAGCTCCTTCTCCCGGGTTCTGTGGATCATTTCAGGCGCAGGAACTCCAGTTGTCACAATCCTGTATTTGTCCCCTGTAGCTTCAGAGTGAGGTTGCCAGCGTCAATGTGAGAAGTCCATTTTGAAACTGGGTACACTTAGGTTCCTCCTGCCTTTCAAGTGTTCTCCACACACTTGCAGCTGATGAAGGTTAAATCCTCCTAGCATGTGAATATATCTCAGACAAAACAATGATCTTTTTTTCCTCTGCGCATGTCTTGTCGGTGAGGGCAGGACAAAACTCATGTGTTTTCATGTAGAACAGAGAGATTAGATGGGAATTCCTATTCAGAAATAATAAATCAGGCTTCCACAGCCATAAGGCTTAAAGCAAACCAGAAGTAATAATGTCACCTAAGTGCACTTCTGGCATTTCTTTTTGATTTTTTTTTCTAGCAATTTTAAGTCATCTGCATAGTATTTGAAAACTTTTCTCTGCAAACATGCACTAAAAAGGAAATGTCAATATATCTTCTAATCACCTGGCTCTGGGAGTTAAGTCTTTAAGAAAAATATCTCACTTCACAAGGGCTAATGAAAAACTAATGACACTGGTGGCACTGCCGGATTCTTGGGTGGCTGCAATTGGCATAGCTCTCAGAAGTGGAATTAGTTAATGGTCTTGGCCATAATGCTTATTTTGATCAGAGGTTGATTGCTTTGTTTGAAAACAGGAAGCAAGGGAATAATCCTATTGAATGAATCGTAAATAGTCCCCCTTTTTTTTTTTTTAATATGTAGGTGGATCAATTCCAGGAGTAGCACTTTTTAAATATTTCCACGTTAGGTTTTTATCTGACCAATATTTATTCTAAATTTTATTGTTAAATCTGTGATAAACACACAGTTACATTCCTGTTGCTTGATGTTTTTAGAATGAAACAATTTTATAGTAACACTGCGTTGTTAAGTAATGTTTAAATACAAATTAACTAACTGACTTGAAGTTTACATGGTATTTTTTCATTAATGGCTCAAACCCCAATTTTTTTAAAGGAGGAGTTTTACAGCTTATTCTAGGGATGAGGGCTCTGATTAGCTTCTGGGCTCAATTTCCAGTTTCTTGCATATTTTGTTATCGATTCCTTCAGGTTTTCTGCTTTATTTAAATTCAGCCCTAGTCACTAATGGCCAGAGACTGCAACCATCTTGCACTTCAGTGGGTTGCCCATTATCACTGGCTGGTCTTCAGCTAAATCTTGAGGGACATTTTTATATGATAGCAAACATTATCAGAATTATCCCAACCACTTCCCATGGGTTTTCTCACTGCCTTTCTTAACAGAGATCACACATAACTGCTGGAGACCATTTGGTCCCTCTGGACAAGTATCCCAGGACCCTCATTGGGCTGTGGGGAAGCCCCTTGCTGCCTGGCAGCTGACGTCTCAACTCAGGGACATTGAGCAAACGCTTGAGCCTCATTTTTTTCAGCCTTTCCCTTTTTTGATTTCTGAAGATGCAAGGTCAGAACTGCTTCCTTGGGTCAGGAAAAATGTGAGCTGACATGCAGCCATTTGGCTGTAGCACTGGGGAGAGGATGTTGTCCACAGGACCAAAACCTCCTGCCTTGCCCCATCTCTGTGCAGTGAGTTAAATCCCTCCTGCCCAAGGCATGTCACCATTTGTTCCCTTGTTTGCCCCTCTGCGAGCTGGGGGGAACATCAACGAATTTGCTGACAGCATAATCTCAGGGCCACATTTTTTACCTGTGCCAAATTCAACCTTGGTGCAGTGTTGCTGAAACCCCCTTGTCAGTGCTGGGGGCTCCAGCCTTCACTGGCTTGGTCTTACAGGACAGTTATACTAGGCTCCTGTGATTTCCCAGTGAAAGGACACTTTCAATAAATAGCACTCAATTATTTTTCTTTTCAGAAATACTTTAAAAGGCAAGAGGAAGGTGGAGGCTACACAAAGCCATAGTGAGTCCTGCCTAATCTGTGCTGCTTCTTTGACTGGAAAAAATACTTTATCTCCGGTGGAATTTGTAGCACAAAATCTGCCTTTTTTAAAAAATCCCATTTGCAGTCATGTTCAAATTAAGCAGGTCTGACTATAGTGCCTGGGCCTCCTGAATGCCTGTCCTCTCCCTCTGCACAGAGCAGCAGCATTTGGCTGACAAGCAGGCTGGGATTGTGGCAGTCCTGGTTAACTCTTGATAGCAGCCACACCTGCTTCACTTTTGCAAAACCCCCTTCAGAGAAACAGACTTTCAAATTAAATACAATTTTCAAATCATTTATGTTCAGTGCAGGGGATGCCAGGAACATTTTCTTCCACATGGACTTTTCTCTTTATATTTCAACCCTAGTTTCAAAGAAAAATCAAAGGTAGCACAGGGCTTATGGCACATGGTATTAGGTTGTAGCACAGTGCAAGGGCAGTTCCACTGGCCAAAGCATACAGAATTGTAGCAAGTTTTGAGGAGAGCAGTTTTATATCTGTCTCATCAGTTGCACAGATCAGCTGCAAATACCATCTGGTAGCAGTTCTCTCTCAAGGAGGATCTACTGTATCCAGTGAATTAGGGGGAAAAAAGCAAAGCCCCCCCCAAATTTGAGATATTCACCAATTTTTTGGTATCTTCTGTCATATAAAATCTTAAATAAAATTAGTTGATCGATTGTTGGCTAATTTGTATTTATTTCTGTTCAAGTATTTTCAGTGACTTGAAGTATCTTTAGTTTGGAAAAAAAGTCCATCTTTTTTTTTTACCTCTCTTTCTTGCTTCCTTTTCCATCTTTCTTGTTGGAAAGAAAAAGTGGGAGGTAGGAAGAGCAGTGTTAAGAGATTTTTCTGTATAGATCAGAGATAAGATTTCTATCCCCAAACTGCAGCAGTTGGTTGTTTTTTTTTTTAAATAATCCTTTTCCTATTGAAAATTTCTTGAATCCACTTAAAAATCCTGGAAAATGCTGGGTTTTGAGGCTCCTTAAAACAAACAAGCAGATAAGCCAGGCATTCCAGGTTTAATTTGAATTTAAATCTGCCCTCAGAACTTTTTGTCAACTTCACCAAATTTCTAGGGCCACTTGGAGAGCCTGCTGTAAATGGGCTTCCCAGTGTTCCTGTCTCCCACTTGGAGAGGGCTCTTTCTCTCTCAACAAAAGCTCTCACAAGCTGATAGCACCCGGCTCAGGTGAGAGCACCTTTGCAGGTCAGCATGCAAGAGCACTTGCACGTATGCTCGGTGTGTGGGTATGAGTGAGCTGCCATCTGGTCCATGGCGCAGACAGGACACAGCCTAGTGATGAGCCCTTGCACTCAAGGCTTTGGTTTCCAGGGCAGAGACCAGGGTGCTTAGTCCCAGCCCCGCTGGTGCTCCCATGCTGCAATCCATCCTGCACTTGGGGATGGTGATATGCAGCATCACCATGGCAGGTCTGCCTAGGCTGGCCAGATAGGGGCAGAGGATGTGACAGCATGGAGAAGCAATTTTATATATAGCGATTTGACACACCAGCAATTCCTAAAAGAAGGCAATTTTTTCAGGGACCACAGCTGATATAACTAGGAGTAGCCTGATCACTGCAGTGCAGCAGTGAGGGTTTGCAGAAGCGAAGGAGCAGGCTCCTGGAGTGCAAACCCCACTCTAGAAAATCTGTGCTGGGTTTGGAGGTTGCTTACAGAGGGAGAGGATGCGTTAGCAAAGATCCCAAGGAGTGTTTGGAGCAGAGTCCCTTCCCTGCATGCAAAAGAGTTTCATCATCATCATCATCATCGTGACCATGTGGGCTAGCAGTGGGATTCTGCCATTCCCCTGGGTCACCCCTTCTTCCCCCAGCCCCAGTACCGTCCTGTGTCTGAGCGGGGCAGGTGTAGGACCACCCCCATTATTGGCATGTTTGAGACAGATGTTAAAACTGGTGATCTGTTAGCAATGGCCTCAGGGGTTTGCCTGTGGTTTCTGCTGTAGTCATGCGTGCTTCGATTTCAGATAAAAGAGCCAAACTGTTTCACTCCTGGTATTTCCAGCCGCGTTTGGATTTATCTGAACGGAACCAGGCATTCCTGCATTTGAGTGTGGCTACCTTTGCCAAAGAGCTGGTACTTACTATTTCTCTTCCCTTCCCTTCCCCGTTCCCTATTTTCTCTTTCTCTAGGTCCAGGCCTGGCCTTCATTGCCTACCCAAAAGCTGTGTCCATGATGCCACTGCCCACCTTTTGGGCAATCCTTTTTTTTATTATGCTTCTGTTGCTTGGACTGGATAGCCAGGTGAGTATGATGGGTAAGAGATATGTAGCTTACTGTCTCAGTCCTGCTGACTGAGAAAGCCTGGTTTTACAGGCATGTCTTGAGAATACTTCTAATGCCATGTAAGAGGAATTGATCGGGTTGCATTTTAGTGCAGGGGCTCATTTAATGAATCTGTGACTGTCAATTCATAGCGTGATGCTGGTCAGTAAGTCATTGTTATCAGGAGTTAATGGAGTCCACAAGTCAGGGCAGTATTCCCTAACCTAAAGGTCAGTCCCCATCAGACCATAAAATACCACTATTTTTGTCACGATGCAGTATTTTCCTACTTTGGAGAAGAGCTTTGTCATTTTAAACCAGAGAAGACTGCAGCAGTCTGTTCCACAGGGCACTTAGTGCCATTGGGATCACCTACAGTGTGTATACACCATCATTAAAACTCCTTGTAAGAATTAATAGCTTCTAGGAATACAGGCCTTGATAGCTGCCAAGTGCCAAAAAGGAAAAGCAAAGCCATTGTGAGGCAGAAACTGAGGAAGTATTTCATACAGTACATCCAGGGTAGCTTTATGAACAGTCAGAGAACAGAGCTGCAGCCTTTTTGGTGGCCTTGGGCTTGCAGGTGCTGAGCAATATGGGATCCTGCTGGCTTTCATGCCATCAGTGCATATTCAATACTTCCAAACAGGCCAGAGAGCGTCTCAGGTTTCCACTGTGCTGATTTCGCAGCGGGTACTGTTACTAATTAGCAAGCATGAAAAAATCAAAAAGTTCAGTCCAAGAAGTTGGGTTATTTTTCCCAGCGGTTGCTTGTAGGAATGTTGGACTAAATCCTGCAAAAGAACCTGTAAATCATTTCTAGATAGTCCACTTAGAAGGAAACATGAGTGACCAGGGATTATGCAGTAACTCCAGATTCAAAATTGCTGAAGTTTTCAGGGCAACAGGCAGCTTTCAACACTCAAATGGAAAATCACTAAGATTATAAAAAACCACGATTGGTGAGGGATGAAATGTTCATTTAGCCTAAATGCTCTGTCATACGAGGAGAGAACTGCAAATGGATTTTTACCCAGTTGTTGTGTATTTAATCTCTTACTTTTTTGATATTCTATTTGCCTTAAATTGCTCTTTATGGCTTAATCTTTGAACTCCAGTGAGCAACTCTGAATCGTTCCAAAGAAAATGTAAACGTGCCCGATGCTGTGGTTCAACAGCCCTGTGCTTATGCAATTTGGAAGCTGTCTAGTAATTTTAAAAAGCTCTTCACTGCACAGAATGATTAAAACTAATTGGAGCGCTTAATTTCTCTCCTCCACCACTCTGGGGTTTCTTTCTTTTTTTTGGTGGTTTTTTTTTTTTGGAGTGCAGTCAAGCAGGTTTCTGGAATGCTGGAGCAGTTTAAGATCAAATCAGCCCAAAGGAAAGGGTTGCATTTAAAAGAAAACCAGTTTCACAGAAGTCAAAGTAACAAGACAGGAGGCAGCAAGATCCAGTGGAGTGTTTGCAGGATGGTTTGAATTTCCAGAATGGAGCTTCAGCTGATTGTCAAAGAGGGTAGAGTTGTTACAGGGCATTTCTGGGCACTGTAAGAGCAATATAGGCACTGAATAGGGAAAGGCAGCTTTTCATAGACTCCCCACGGTAACTCCTGAGTTAAGAGATGATGTACCCATTTTCAAGTGCAAGAGGCAGCCTTGGTTCTCCATCGTATCCTCATGGTTCCAGTGACTTGGTGCTTTTGTACCTTGCCAGGCTGAAAGTCTGGATCAGCTGAATTATCCCTTCTTCCAATCTGAGTGCAGTTCAGTAGTTGATTTTCTCCATGGCTGAAATGCATCTCATTTTTTATTAACTTGTATTGAAATCCAGTTTGGGTTATTTGATTAACTCAAGTTACAGATCCTACAGGTAGTTTTCCACTGGCAAGTAAGTGCAAATACAGTTATCCTGAAGCTAGATAACATAAAAATTTTAGCTCATCTATTCAGAGCTTAATTTTCGGTCTACACATGCAAATGGTTTATCAAATCATTGTATGGGAACTGTATGAACAGCTCCATTGCTGCTGCAGAAGGACTCCGGAGCCTCTGTCAGAGGTGCTCTGCTCACAGGTTCAGAGAAGACAAGTTCGGTCAAGAAGTGCTGCAATTTCACATCAAAGTCTGCTTTCTCTTGGCTGGATTTTCACTAGCAGACCCAAGAGTAGAATTATATCCAGTTGTGGAATTAACCTAACTGGTACTTGTGAGGTTTGCTGGTACTCTCCTAGCTTAGGCTTTTTTGAGTGTTTTCTCTGCCTCTTTTCCACCATGTATCTTGTATTCATCTGAAACAGCTACAACATACATGCCACTTATTGGCCAGCATCAAATTAGGTTCTTTACCCTTGTGGCTTGCATTTCCAGAGGTCCTTAGGTGGCCCTTAAGGCTACTAGGAAATGAATGGTAATTCTGAAAGCTTGTTCCAACCTGAAAACTGTCACTAGGCTTCAACCTCTGAGTTACAAAGGAATGGCTTCTGATTCATTTATTCAGAGCAGCATTTTGCAACAGAGTACAGTCAGGGTGGTGCTGGGGGACCTTTGTTTAAGTATAAGCCCCAATAAAATGCATGGAGGGTAATTTTCAAGTCCTGTTTCTTTGTTGTGGTTTTTCTCCTTTAGTTTGTTGAAGTTGAAGGACAGATCACGTCATTAGTTGATCTGCACCCATCCTTCCTAAGGAAGGGTTACCGACGGGAAATCTTCATCGCTATAGTATGTTTCCTTAGCTATCTTCTGGGACTAACTATGGTGACTGAGGTAAGTAGCCAAATTTTAGACCAATTTTAACCATGAATGAGACTGCACAGAATTACCCACTCAGAGGAGCAGTGATCTTTAGATCTGCAGAGCATCTTTCATCCCTAGATCTGAAAGCATTTTGAAAAGGAGCTACATATTCACACCCCCACCCCCACCCCTCTTTTCAGTCAAGGAACAGAAAATGAAATGTCATTCAATTCAATCTGATCTCAGGTACTAATCAGCATGAGTATGAGCATTAACATCTGTCTCCCAGTGATGAAAGGCACTGGGGACCTTCAGCAGAGCGGATTGAGAGTCCATCCAGGGCATGCAGGGAAGGAGATTTTTATCTTACTTACACAGATTTGTATCAAATAGCCCTGAATTTATTTTAGTATAAACAAGACAGGAATATGTTGCAGTGGATGCACTGTTGCGATATTTATCTCCAAAATAAAATCCAAGCTAGATTTTAAAAACAACTGGAAGAGCATGATTGTAGGAATTAAAATAGCACCTGCAGCAGAAGTGCCTGACAAACACAGCTTTTCAAGTAGAAGTCCAGGTATATACAGTTTGGTGTAGTGAGAGCAAAGAGACTAACAGTGTAATCTAAATAGAGTTAGAAAGGAACTATTCTCACGAGAATATTCCATGCACCCAGTTCATAAATGAAGACCACCCCATGAACTGGCTTCCATTTCTAGTATTTTGGAGGCAATAATGTTAGTAGATGTCCTGTTATTTCTTTACATCATTTGTTTCTATAAATGCCCATCCTAAAATACTTGGAAGAAGGAAAGATTGAAGTGTCTCAGTAGATTATACTAAGTAGCTTAATTTTGTTTAATCGTCGTCTTGTTTGGATGCATGTAGTAAACAAGCATATTCCCTGGGGAAAGTAATGCTAAATATTTACCTTACGTACTTGCTTGATACTTCTTGTTAGACAGGAGTCATTAAGACATGTTGGTAGATGTTACTGGGAGCTGAGCCTGGAGTATTGAGGTTTTTTCCTGTTGGAGCCTAATCCATCCTGTCTCTCTTACAGGGTGGCATGTATGTTTTTCAACTCTTTGACTACTATGCAGCTAGTGGTGTATGCCTTTTGTGGGTTGCATTCTTTGAATGTATTGCTGTAGCCTGGGTTTATGGTAAGTGAGAATCCTTTCATCTTATACCTTCTGATGAGTCAGTGATGATTTTGCTAGCCAAACATTTAATCATCAGCCACCCCAGAATCTTCTTCCCTGCAGCAGACACATGCCATTAATATAAATTTGCACTGACCTCTTGGAGACAAATTTGCATCTGGGATGGAGCCAACCTCCTGTGTTTTTCCACACAAAAATGAGTATTTTTTTTCCATTGCTAATTAATAAAGACACAATTAAGCATTTACTTGTGTTAAGTTTAAGGATGAAAGTTGAAAGTTTGGCCAGCCATGAACATTTCTGTTTGTCTCTCAGAGAATTTCCTTTCAGAGCTGCAATGTCTGCGAGGGGCAAGCCAACCAAGTAGGAAATAGAAAAAGAAAGCTGACAGAAAAGTGTATTCTGTCCCTTTATTTTTAGGCAATGCTGAGTACCCAGGTCTGACAGTAGCCTGTGTAGCTGCCTGAGATGGTAGCCGAGGAATGATCAGATGATGTTTGCCACTTAGGACTGGGCATTTCCCTGATTCTGCATGTACTCCCATCTCCTTAGGAAAGCAAAACAAACAAAACCTTTGTTTTGCATCAGTCAGATTTCTGTAGAAGCAGCATGTAGATCACATTGAAGGGAGCATACAAACAGGAGTGGAATCAACTTTTTAAAAGGGCAGATAATGGCAGGACAAGGGGGAATGGTTTAAAGCTAAAGGAGGGAAGGTTTAGATTGGATATTAGGGGGAAGGTTTTTACAGAAAGAGTGGTGAGTTCCTGGAACAGGCTGCCCAGAGAGGTGGTGGATGCCCCATCCCTAGGGGTGTTCAAGGCCAGGTTGGATGGGGCCCTGGGCAACCTTGTGTAGATCCAGGCCTGAGGTTGGTGGCCCTGCCTGTGGCAGGGGGGTTGGAGCTCTGTGATCCTTGGGGGTCCCTTCCAACCCAGACCATTCTATGATCACCGAGAGTCTGGGGAAAGTGGGCATCTAAACAATGAGGTGTATAAGATGAGAGAGTCCTCCAACCTTTGAGCTTCTCAAGGAGAAAATCATCTTGAAATTCACAGCCATGGGAATCACTGAACTGTATATCTGACACCCTCATCTTCCCTTTAAATACCTCTTGGGGGGGTAGGAAAGTAGCTGTAATTTTAGAGTCTTCAGATGGCTTTTATATGCTCGACTCTGATCAGTGCACTTACTCTCTGTTACAGGCGCTGATAATATTTATGATGCCATTGAGGATATGATTGGATACAGACCTGGTCCCTGGATGAAATGGAGCTGGATTGTGATCACACCAGTTCTCTGCGTGGTGAGTACTGACCCAGGCGCGTTCAAGTCTTGCACGTAGCAGCTCTGAGCCGCCTCTTAGTGCTTCTCTTCAAGTGAAGGCTGTTGCTTTCAGAGTCCAATTTTTAAAGAGCTCCTGGCAGCTTGAACATACCCCTCAAAGACGACATCTTCTCAGCTGTTAGCTGTTAATGTGACAGCTCTCTGCTGTGCCTGTGCAAATTGCAGTTGTCTACATTCGAGTGGGTTTTTTTTCCTTAAGATAGGCAAAATACTGCATTCACGACACAGAAAACTCTCTCCCCAAAGAGCAGTCCCTACTTAAAGTGATAGGACATTTAACAAAAAGGCTTGAGCAGTCTGAGGCAGACACTCAGCTTGAAGTATGTCATTCATGGGGAAGAACACCCCAATAAGCCCCTGGCAGTGTGTAGCAAGTATCTGAGATGTGAACAATGTGAGGCCACATACTGTGTCTGTTCAGGACCATTGCTTAATGCCCCATTGTCAAGCAACAGCTTTACCTATAAGCAGATGCTCTTTAAATAACTTAAGTGGAACAATAATTCCCCCCCTAATTTAAAATACGTATTTATCCTTCAACTCTGCCTTTCTGCCTGTCTTCCTTAGAGCCAGTGGCAGCACCAGAGCCATACTGCTTTCAGCACCTTCTGAGCATCACTTTTTCCTTTCTCATCCACAGGGGTGCTTTATCTTTTCTTTGGCCAAGTACAAACCACTGACCTACAACAAGGTCTACACATACCCAGACTGGGCAATTGGCTTGGGCTGGGTTCTTGCCCTTTCCTCCATGATCTGCATCCCTATGGTGATGGTCATCCGCATCATACAGTCAGATGGGTCGCTTATTGAGGTAAGAACAACCGGTTGTCTGTCTGTTGGGGAAAGGGAGCTTGAACTTGCTGTGGTTCATACAGAAAAAACCCACAATGCTTGGAAAATTGCCACCTTATCCAGGTAGGGCAAAGTTGGGTGCCTCTCCTGCAGTGAATGCAAATAAGGCTGTTAAAGATCACCTGTCCTTTGGGCAAACAGTAGAAGCAGAACAAACATGCAGCCTTCTGTCTTCAGACAAACACCAGGCGGTTTTACTCGTGTCCCGCTTCAGCTGTTTGTAGCTTGGCAAATCGTTGCCACCGTGTGCAGACAAGTGCTTGGGGACTGGGGTGCTTCCAAGTGCCAGATGTCTCTTCTCCAGCCCATGGGGACAAGGAAGGGCCATCTTACAAAGTGCTGAAGAAATAACAGAGAGGGAGAGAAAGCTGGGTCAATCCCAGCAGTCGGAGGTCATTGAATTTCATGGAAATTCAGATCCACCAGTGGATTGTGTGGCTCTCAGGCATGGCCTTCACTCTGGGGGACTGAATTGAAGTCAGACCCTCCTGACAGTGGGCTTCACTTTTTAGCTTTTTTAGTTTATTTCATTTTAATTTCTAATGAATTACATCAAAACACAAACATTGGATCTGGATTGCCCTGATCTTTTTGAAGACTTTGGGTCAAAATCAGACTTTATGTTGCAGATTCTCTCAGGTTTGGATTTGCAGATGGTCTCTTATCCTTTGCAGGTCAGCGCAGGTTCTCCTGGTTTGTTTTTCTTCCAGTGGAAAGTTTTTTAGAGACTGGGCAAGCATGAAACTTAGCCATTCTCTTCTAAGGTTTCAGATTAGTTTTGTTTTTGCCTAATGAGACGGTCTTAAATGCAGCCCAGGGTATTCTTGGAGGAGAAAGTGGGACACTTCAGGTTAGGAAAAAAAGAGAGAATAGAATAAAAAAAGAACGTTTCCCAGAGCACAAACACTTGCATTTGTTTTCCTCCAAGTGTTAATGGTCTTTTTCAGCTGTGGCCAGAGCATTTTCATGAGTGTTTATTTTCCTGCCTACATTGTCACCATCTATTGAGAGACAAGTCTAAAAGTAGCCAAAACACTCCTCAAAGACCATGTTAGGAAAGGAAAGAGAGTAAACACTGGTCAGATGCCATCTAGTTCTTCCTTTGTGAGCTGAGATGTGGGAGAGAAGTTGCCACTTGGCAATGAACGGCTGGGCTAAAAGGCAGAGTTGTTTCTAAATGAGGAAGGAGACCGCACGTCATTTGAGCAGCAGCTGCAGCGCTGAAAGCCCAGCGTGCAGGATGCTGGATAACACCATGAATGCCCTCTGGTGTCTCACTCGCCTGCGTCACATCAGGCTCCGCAGCTGAGCAAAGGTTGAACACGGTGCGCTGCAGCTGAGTCCTTACAGAGTCATGTCTCTGATGGCCACCATCCCCACCCTCCGATTGCCACGTCCTCCACCCTGCACGTGGAGACGCAGGGGCTGCTTGGTTTTCTCACCTTGGCTTTTCTTCTTTCTTACAGAGGATAAAAGCAGTGGCTGCCCCCAAGGAAGTGAATCGGTGGTCCAAAGAAACGGAGAGTGGCACCCCCTTCTGCCCCAATGGAACTTCAAATGGCGGATTGATCAAGCCAACTCATATCATTGTGGAAACCATGATGTGAGCTCTCTCTGTGAGAGGATAAACCTGCTTTAACTGCCGTTTACTAACCATAGATTCTCATAGGACCAGGTTTACAGAGCTTTATATTTGCACTAGGATTTATTTTTATTTCTCACAGAGAAAGTTATTTTTTGTGTGTGTTTTTTTTTTAATATTTTGTAAGGTAATCACAGCTGATGTCTCTCTGTAGAGGGAGAGCTTTCATATCAGACTAGACATATTACAGGAATTTACTATTATTGGGTTTTTTTAAATATATATATCTTTATCTCTAAATATTATACACCTTACCACTTGAATTGATTGTCTTGCCAGCAATACATTCAAGTCTCAGAAAGCAATTTTAGGTGCTGGTATGGTTGGGAGCAGGGTAACCTACAGAACACACAAAAGGAGCTCTGTTGAGAGAAATGATTCAAAAGAAAAAAAAATAGCTGTTTCAAGAGAATTTTCAAAGGTGTAGTATTTCCACCCTCTGGTTCAATTGTGGTAAACGACAGGCTTCAGGGTCACGTTAGGGAAAGGGTACAGTTATGTTTAGCCCAGTCCCTGGAAAAGGATATAGCCAGGCAGCTGGAGCAGAGCATTTGCAAGGGAGGCAGAGAAGTGGGGTGTGAAAAGCCTTGCTGCCATCCCTCCCAAGCTTGGTGTTGGGACCCTGTCACACAGACGAGAGGAAGACTTTGGGAAAGCATTTGCAGGGCTTGGCATGGTTCACTCTTTCCCCCCCATTCCTGCCCCCCAGGTTTTTAGGTAGTTTTATTTTCCTTCAGTGAAATGCCTGCTGTTTGTGCATGAGCAGGGAGGTTGAGTGCCTGCTCCTGAGTTCTTCAAAGCCTATTTGAGTGTGGTGGCACTGGTGTAACCCAGTGGAGCTGAGCAGGGAAGGGCAGCACCTGCATGCTCGGGGCTTCAGGCGTTCACTTGCTCGTTTGTTTGCATTGTTAATTACTGGACTCTGGTTTCAGGCAGAAAAATAAAAGAATGCCTTGTGGACTCTGACTGTCCAAAGGTGAACACAAATCAGGTCATCCCCAACAGGAGGAACAAAACCGCTCACCAACACCTGGTGTAACCGGTCTTTGTAACAGACATGTTGTTGACAGTAATAGTAACGAAGATAATAATACCACTCAGCAAACGGGTGCTTTTCATCCATGCTTCTTAAAAATGCTTTGCCAAGTTTGGTGACTAGGATTTGCTTTATTTATTTATGGTGTGGGGTGGGAGTGTTGGTTACTGTTTTGGGGAGCAGGCAAAAGGACTAAGTCCCTTGTTCCATGTTACTAAATAGTAGCAGACATAGGGCCCCAGTCGTCTTGCCCATCATTGGGATAAACTGTAATTCTAATTTTTTTTAAGGGGAGTAAAGCATAGCAGAAATATTTATGAACCTTACCTGTTGAAGGAACAGGGCTTTTGGGATTTTACGTTGATGCATAGGGAACATGTAACACTGAAATGGAATCATGTACCCTTCCAAGTTAGATTGGGGAGTGAAAAGAAACCACTACAGGAATGGGGGTTCTGCTTCGTGTGGGCCGGGTGGATGTTTCCATGGGGAATTGCTCCCTGATGACTGTCCAAAACATGGGCAAAAACCCCCTTGTTTGTTTTTTTTTAAACTTGAGCAGGTTGTGCTGGGAACAGGTTCTCTGGCGAAACTCAAACTTTCCTTGTGGGCATTGTATTAGAGGGAGAGGGGTTTTTCCTTACCACAGCTAGGCTATCCAAAGGTATTTAGAGGAAATGCTTGATAAGAGCAGTTTGTATCTGCTTATTCTGCTGTCAGCTTAGTCCGTCAGGGCAGAGTTTGTCATTTAAGCAGGAACATAGCCAGTTCTAAACATTCCTACATAGTAGTTTTACTTTTTTTTCTTGTCCCTTGGGCTAACTGGCCACAGAAACACAAACACCTTGTTGTTGTTCCTGTAACAGAAAAGGAGTGATTTGAAAGTAAGTGATGGACCAAAATCATTTCAAAAAGCAAAGGAAAAAGTGGCAGCATCTGTAACTTTCCAGTTTGAATTTCTACACCTTTTTACATCAGCTGGTTGAGTTGCAGCAACAAAACCAGCCATGCCAGGATTGCTTTTGTTTTCTTTTTCTGGTTGCTGTAATACAAGATCTATAAATGAAACTTTTCCGCAGCTGGACATAGCAAACTTCTAATATCACCTGCTGGGCCAGTGGCAGCAGCCATCCAAAGGTCACTAGAGGAATTATGTGAGTCAGTGAGGGTCATCAGACTTGCCCAAAATAAAGAAATGTGCATATGGCTAATTTTTTTAATTTTTAAGATTTTTAATTTTATTTTTTTAACTAGCCTTTAACCATCGAAGGCAAGGAGATGTAATCAGAGAGAACCCTCTTAGTGGGCTTCAGCTTGGGCCCTAAATTTTTGAGTTACAATTAGTCTGCAGTAAACGGGCATGCTTGCCTGGGTGGCAAGGAAGCAGCAGGTTGGGAGGGGAGTCTGTATTAATGGTTTCATGGTTTCTGTGAGTGCAGATGAAACACTGACTCTTGGGTGGGTTGTTTTTTTTTATATATATATATATAAAATATATATATTTTTATGTATATATATATACACATTATCATAAAACTGCATTTGAGATATAGTTTGCACATCACTTCCATGCTGTAGAGCTGAGACAAGCTTTAGTTAGGGAAGAAAAATGGTTTGACTACATTAAAAATGTTTCCAGCAAGTCAGCTGGGTATTTATCCATCTCCTGCACTGGGAGAGTGTCTCTGTGGGAAGAACCAGAGGGCTAATACTACACCTTTCAAAGTACAACTACTAGAGAACCCAGCCCCATTTCGATATAAACTGTGCCATTCAAATCAGTCGCTTCCATGTACCAAGTGAAAACGTCTCGCACATATGCAACAACCTCTCTGAAGCGTTCTCTATGTAAACTCCTCAGCCCTGCTGTGCCCTTGAGCATGACTGTAAGGGAGGGCTGGGACTCATGAAGAGCTAGAGAAATTATTATTTCTGAATTATTGTTCCTCTCTCCCCTTTTCTCTCCCCTTTCCCCCCCCCCCCCCCAAATAATAATTCTTGTTTTATCTGGGGTTTGAGTTCCAGTGAGCACACACACATTTTTTACAGTTTGGGGTTTTCCTAACATTTTTATTATCAGATTTCTGGACTTCTCTTGGTAATAAATTTACATTTCCACATGATCCTCTACCAAATTTATTAAAAAGTAATTTTATAAAAAGTCTGTGTTTTCTACCTATTTCCGACTGCAAATGCAACTGATTTATTTCCTAATTTACTTGTTTGAACAGTTGTGACCTATTATACCTGTTTTATGTAAATGAGGAACTCTATATTGAAATATCATGACTAGTCATAGATGAACTGGTTTGGATTGAGGGAAAAGTTGGCGCAGTTTTGGCACGAGATGGTTAGAACCAGATCCCTTGAGTTTGAAAGTAGAATAAAACAAGACAAACCCCCCCACGTTTTTCATACTTCATGTAACCTTGTATTCACATACCCTTGTTCTTCTGGGCTTGAAAACGGCAGATCTCGAGCAGTATTTATTTCCAGCTGAACTGAAATCAAGAGATAGTAGAAGTGTAAAGGGGAGCATTTACCCCACAAGATTCTCTGACTTGTTTCTTATTTTTCTCAATTTTCCCAAACTTTTTCAGTTCACCTGTCACTAGTTATGATCTCACTGAATGGGCATCTATTGTAAGGGACTTTACCAGTAGTCTGCATTTTGGTATTTAAACAGAATGATTTCATAAATAGAACTTTTTCTGTTGTTGTTATTGTTGGTGTTACTGTTCTCATTTTCCTTCTCATCTGTAGCTTTCCTTTTCGTCTGGTCCAAACAGACTCACACACTTAGAAAAGTCCTCTATAAAGTGTGAGATAGTAGGTCCACAATGGATTTGTTCTTGTGTTTTTAAATGACGATACAAAGCCTGGCAGCTGTATTTGCCATCTAGAGCAGCACTGGTGGCCACCACACAGCAGCAGCAGTGCAGCTCCTGGAGCGGAGTTAGGAATGGTCTGTGGAAACAGCTCAGCAAAACTGGTTGTCACTGCCACTCTTCAGGGGAGGAGGAGAAGAGGAAAACAAACAAAGAAAGAGGTGCAGCCTTGCAGGTGCTGTAACACCAAAACCACCCCGACACTCAGCAGCAGAGCCTGTAACGTCTGTGGCTGCTCTCAGGCCTGTGTGCAACCTCCTTGCTCAACTGCAGCCACTCCTGGTTCCTCTTCTCTGTCTCAGCGTTAGACAAGTCAAGTAGCTCTGAAGACACATGGACATACCCATTCGATAGGCCTTCTACAAGTCTCTTCCCAGTCTGTTTTTATTTGCTAAGGAGACTTACAGTTTCGTTGAGGTCGTGCTTGTCACACTTGGGTTCAGAACTCCCACTTGTTGCATCAACGGCGAAAACTCCAGCCATGGGAGAAGGATTTGAACGTTTTCTTGAATAACTGATTCTTAGCTTCCATGCCTGGTGGTCATTGCAGGATCACTCTTGGAGGCATAATGTATATAAAATGTTAAATAAGCTGTATATTGAATGGAGTGGACAAGTCAGTTCAGCGGCTCAAGCACACTTGGAAGAAAGATGACCCTCACATCATTTCCAGGAGATTCAATGGAAGTTGCTCACTTTCAATAATAATAAAAAAAAAAAAATTAAAAATTCTGTGTTAAAGTAGACTAGTAGATGAAATCTTTCACCCTCATATGCACGCACACAAGTGGGGACATCATTGCTTCTGTTCTGAAGCCGCAAATGGTGTCTGTAGGTCTTACAAAGCTGTTTAGGATGAGGATTGAGAAGCTTTAGACACCACTTGCCTGCAAAGAGCCAACCTACCAGGGTGTCAGATGGCCTTTCCATAACTGGGGGTGGTGGAAGAGGGAATGTAACAATTCCTGGACTGTGGTCCCTCCAAGGAAACCTTGAAAAACTTTCCTGGCTCTTTGTAAGCACCACGTAGCTCCTGGTCCAGGAGGTTGGGCGCAGTGTAGCTTCAGGCAGCTGCCTTGGACTTGTTTTCTCCAAAATCAGCATCTAAAACCTTGTGGTTAGGATTGACGTGTAGTTGTGTATTTGTATATTTGCATGAGCAAAGGTCAGGAACTGTCAGACTTGTTTTATTTCTTGTAATCAAAGATAAGCTTGAGAAGGAAAGTATTCAGTTGATTTGGTGACGCTTGACACTGAAGAAACCCATGAACTAGTGCAAAAGAGGCCCTGTCAGCTCTATACTTCAGTCACAAGCAAAAAGTACCTATATTGGCAGCAATGATCAGTTTGAGTTTTCTGGAAAGCTTACTCAAAAAAAAATAAGATTACCAACATAACCAGCACCAGCCCGAGCTGGAAAACTGCCACTTCCAGCCCTGCACCTTCTACCGGATCACGGCTCTTTTCTGCCTTCCCACAAGTCTGTACATGGATAATGCTTCTCTACTTTAAAAAAAAAAATAAAAAATTAAAATCTGAATTTGTTCTTTTCTATTAAAAATAAAAAACAGAATTCAATAATTTGTGTGGTTTCCCCAACGATCAGTGTGAAGTGATGATTTCAGTAAGGTTCAGACACCACTGGACAAAGAAAAACAGTGTGGGATCCAACTTTTGCAGGTTGAAAAAAAATCAAGAAAACAAGTCCAGTCCCCCCATCCCTAGGGGTGTTGGAAGGGGGTGTGTGTGTAAAACTTCAGTGACAGGGCTCGCAACTGGAAAAGAGCCTGACCTTGGTGGTAGTGCTGGGTTGTTGAACGGCAGAGCAGACATGGCCTTTTGATGTTGCTGCTGTGCCTTTATTTGCAATAACCAGCTAAAGCTTAAGAATTTAATGGCCACAAGTCATGAACTTCAGGAGTAATGTAAATTAAAGACTTGTTTAAAGGAGCAAGTTTCTGGAGGCTTTGGCCCCATGGTTTGGCTCTGCAGTACACAGTGGGGGCAGTGCTACCCACTTGCCTATTTGCAGGATGGGGGAAATGTGGCCCAGCTTGAAACATCAGAAGAAACAATAGGGAAAAAAAATACTTTTTTTTTTAAAAAAAAAAAAAAAAAGACAAAAATGTTAAATTTGATTGTGCTAAGGAGCTGTGCATGTGTGCTTCTGTGTGCGTGCATATGCAGGAGAAGGCGTTGGGCCTGTAGTGTAGTACATGTTAGCATGAAACATATTGGTTCTAAATCTGCTTCTGCAGTTGAGCTGTTAAAAGGATTTAATTTTTTTTTCCACTATATAAAAAAAGGAGAAAAAAAAATAATAAAAGAACAGTGGCAAAAATCATGTTGAGAGGCTGAAAATAAAATCCTAAGGGGGCAAGTTGAGCTGGTTTGTCATATGCTCCCAGCCTGGAAGCCAGCAACGGTCTCTCAGCATTGCAGCATCCCAGTACTGTTCTGAAGTGCTCGTTGTTCAATAGGATGTTGGGTTTTTTTTCCCTCTGGTGTAATGTTGTGATTGTTACCTGATAACGTTGCCAGGAACTTCACGTTAATCAAGGTGGTCCATCTTGTTTGGTGTATTTGGCTTTAAAAAAAAAAAACAAAAACAAACCAGTGGTGGGTTTTTTTATTATTTAAATTCCTAGAAACTGTGACTACAGTAATGTGATGAGTAGCACATAGAGTGAGGAGGCAATGTTGCCAATGGCCTCCTTAAAAACATCATCTGAACTTTTTTTTTTTTTTTTTTTTAAAAAGAAAGACCTTAAAAATATTTTTAAAACATTTTAAAACATTTTGTGTGTTCCAAAACCGGACTATTTGTATTTGAAAAAAAAAATCCTGGAGTGTAATTTAATCCTAAAAACCCTAGCCTTTGTGTATATGGTAAATGTTTGTATTATGCGGTTTCTGTTTTGCTTTTTAGATAAATAAAATGTACATGGATATTTTTAAGTCATCTTTGCTTTTTTAGATGAGTTTGTAATCACCTTATAACTGAAAATAAAACTTTCCTTTATAAACCAGCTCTGGTCTTAGATGGTGTTTTTTGGTCTTTGAGTAGCTCTGTTCTTCCTTTAAACCTATTTATTGTGGGGGTGTCTTCCTTAAAGAGTATGCCATTTTTTTATATATATATCTCCATATAAGTAAATAAAGAGTGTGTGTGTCTGTGTGTGTGACTGTCAGGTTTTCTCCCCAGTCAGGATCTAAGCCCCACACAGCCACTCACTCACCCCCTCACCCACTGGGATGGAGATGCCCTTGAAACAGTAAAAGTGCAAAAATTTAAGGGTTGGGGTACAGACAGTTTAATAATTGAAAAAGGAAGAAAGGAAAAAAAAACAAAAACCACCACCCCAAAAGCCAACATTAAAAAAAGACACACCCCCCCCCCAACCCCAAGAAAAACACTGCCAGCCATGTCCCACACTGTTCAAGTGATGCCCACCCTCCCCAGCTGCATTGCTGCGCACACCATTGTATGGGCTGGACTCTTTTTCTCTTCTCTTCCTGAAAATAGAGCACTGATGTTTTTGCAAGATGGTCCCTGCAGCACCAGTTTTTCCTTAGCCCCTTCCCCAGGCACAGGGACACAAGCGCAGCCCCCACCAATGACTGCTGGGGAAGCTCCTGCTGTTGTCAGGCTGAGCCACCCTAACCCGACTCAATCTCTGGCCATTGCCTGCTGCTGGCTGGTCCATCTCAGCTGCATCACATCACTGGCATGGGGGTTCAAACTCGATAGAAAAGCCCAATAGGAAATTTTAAAAAAAACCCAACATCCACAACAACAATATTTTCCTGGTGTGTGGACTGGTCATCGCAGGTTTGCTGACAGCCTGTTCAGGCAAGCAGATGAAGATGAAACCAGAGAGGCCGTTCCTTACGACACAGTTTGAGGTAGGGAAAGACAAAACACAGTATGTAGTTACCTACTGTTTCTGACAAGTAAATCTGCTCAGCATTCAGGTACCAGGCCCTACTAATGCTGAGGCTCCAGTGCCCCAGGCCCAGGATTGCCCTCCCCCCCAGCTGTCGGATTTTGATGGGGTTTTTACAGCTTGGTTGGTTATCTTGCTTCGTGAGATTTGAGGACATTGTCAAGGATTTCTCCTCCCACTGGCAAAGCCTGCAATACCTGGGCTGAGCAGCTTGGTACCAGCATGCACAGCAACTGCAACAAGTCTCAGGTTAAAAATAAATAAATTTACAAGCCACTAAAAGCCATGAGCTGCCTTCAAAGGGCTTCAAGTACCTGCTGTGGGCAGCTACCTCCTGCCTGTGGCTGCTGCTGCTCCCTCAGCCGAGGTCCAGGGACACGAGGTGATATTACAGAGGATACGCGGCCCACCAAGGCACCAGGCAGCACATACCAGGGGAGCAGCACCATGCTAACCTTTTACCTGGTGCATGCACTGGAACCCCATTGGTCACGTTGCACCAGTGCTCATTAAACCTGCCATCACCCCTCGCTTGGCTCCACGCAGTGTTGGCAAGTCCCCAGTGCCAAACGTGCGAAGGGTCTTGTTCTGCAGTTTGCGCCCCAGGACGGCAGCCAGAGATGGCAGATAAGGCTTGTTTACGTGGCAATGATTCCCCAGGTCTAACCAGGAGCATTTCCATACCATGGTCAGCCTCCAAAAATTCCTGCATTACCCACTAAGCCATGAAGGGTTGCAAAACCCAGCTCATCCTTTCGTTGCCAGTGAGAAGGGATTCACTATGGCCTTATCCAAGGATATCCCAGCCTGCACTGATCGTGCTGGGAGTGTGCTGGTGCCAAAAGACCCCTTGGTAAGAGCAAAGGGAAGAACCCCTCAACATAAGGACACAAGTTATTACATTCTGAGTTCCCAGGGATCAGCACTTTGGATGTCTGTTTTCAGAGGTGGGATGATTTGGCTACCACAGCAAAGCTCCCCAAGGCACTTCACTGTGGCTTTGGGGTGCTGAGCACTGGCCAGGTCCCCTCCTGCCAGCAACATCATCCTTCAGTGGTTTCCTAGCCCATCCCCAGGGATTGGTTTCCTAGCCCATCCCCAGGGATTAGCCATTGCTTTGCAAACACTGCCACAGCCACATCACAGCCACCAGATGCTTTGCTGCCTCAGTGTTTTGTCATGAAGGAACAGAGGTTTAACCCAACAAAATCTCCAGCATGGCCAAGTGAAGCTGCAAGCGATGCTGCAGCCACACGCACAGGCGTCTCCAGCTCGTATCGCTAAGAGCTACTGCAAAATTGCTCCCATCCCCACAAGGAGGGAAGTCACCCAAGTCCCACTGCCAGATGATGGCAAGGGACAACCCTAATCCCACACCAGTAGTACAAGTACAAGTAGTGGCCCCCAGTAAACCCACTGTGTGCACTCCCACTCATCCTTCAAGGTGTCTCCTAACGAAGGGTGCTCTGGCAAGTTAAAAATGGGCTGCAAGCAGAGTTATCCTCCAGTAGAGACACAAACCAAAACAAATGCATTTCATTTGCTTTTATTTAATTAAAAAAAAAAAGTCAAAGTCATTGCAATCCCAATTAAATACATAGATTTACAAATAGGTCCAAAACAGGACTAAAATATTCTTTGAAATGCTGTACTTTTAAATATTGTGCTTTCATAGATACATAAGAAAATTAGCATATAAAAATACTTTACAAGGAATACACTCTAATATATGGATAAAAATACACATTTAAGTAATGCATTTCATCTTCATTTCATTCAAAATGCATAGGAAGGGATACAAGGACCAAGATTTTCTTCCTTTCTTTTTTTTTTTAAAGCCTTTAATAAAAGTCTTCATTAAAAACCTATAAGAAGCCCCAGTGAGCTTCCACTGCTCAGAATATTGCATATAAAAACACTTTCTGCTTCACTGTCAATGCTCCACAGTATCAATTATGGCACATTATCTAGTTGTGGCAGCAATGGTATGGGATATTGCATACTCAAAGAGAAAAATGGCTACAACAACAAATAGCTGGATGGGGCCAGGCATGTGTCTGGAAGAAACACCCCAATATGCTGCGCTATCACGGAGGGACAGAGTCGCAAAGCGGCTTTGGGACGGATGGTGGGGGGATGAGTCCTGGCTCAGCAAAGCCCCAAACGTGTGGTGCATACCCACCAAACACCTATACCAGCCCACCAGCACACAGGTGGGGATGGAGGAACCGAAAGAGCGAGCAGGGAGTGGGGGTGGTGGGTGCCAGGGCCTTGGGTGTCCAAACAAGAGAGCTCCTTGTCTCTGCCGTCCCTGAGCCTTCCCAGGGAAGGCTATACCAGGTTCATGCCATCATCAGGACATGAACTTCATCACCATAAAGTGCTAATATCTGAAACATGGCAGGCTGCAAACAACACAGCCTCTTCCCTGTGGGGCTGGGGACTTGGGGGCGTCATGCTTGCGAAGCCACAGAGAGACCAGTGACAGGCAAAGACAGACGGACAGACACGCACACTGCCCAGCCCATGCAGAGCACGGGACACACGACCTCCAGCTAACAAAGGACTTTGCATGCCACCACCTGACAGGTCACAAGAAGGCATGATTAGTTTAGGGACAGCCCCGGGAAGATCGCCGGCCTGCTATTTACTTGCTGGCACAAGCCAGGTTTGCAAGCATCCCCACAAAGCCCAGGTGGACAAGGTGGCCAGGGAGTTGGGCAGGTATTTAGGGCCTTTAGCTTTGTGTACAGTCTTCCACTCTGTAATAACTGCTCTTGCACATGTCACCACGCCACCCATGGGAGTCTATGGTGGGACGAGGTGCCTGGGCCCACCACACAGCAAGCCAGCCCTGTCAGGGAATGCAGACAGGGCTGGCAGGAGGCAGTTGCAAACACCAATTTTTGAACAAGGATTGCACCTATCCACTCTCAAGCACATTTTGAAACATCTTTTCAACAGGGCTCCCTGTAGCCCTGCACCAGGAGTGCAGGGGGCTATGGAAACCAGTCTGTCAGGACCACTTAAAAATCCAGAGCTGGGCATAACAGAAAAGGAAAGGCATTGCAGTCTTGCTGTATGTGAATAACCGAGCAAACAAGAAACATAATAGCACCATGTGTGTTTATAGGATGGCCAAGGCCTTCAGGGTGAGGAGGGTGTCACAGGCAGGACCCCATGCACCCCGACAGCCGGGGATGCCCTGCCACAGGGGACAGCTATTGATGCTCCTTCCTCCCATTGGCAGCTCATTCCATCACTAGTGCTGCCCACAGCCTGACGTGTGCATCCACCCCAGACCTTCCCAGCGTTATCTGGTGGTCTACAGGCCCACTGAAGACCCACTTCCCCTCTTGCAGGTTATGGTACACACAGCATTTACAAATACCAGTGTGAAAACCAGGAAAAACACCCCAAATACCACAACAGCTTAACAGAGACCCCAGGCACCGCCTGCTCTGCTACCACTGTTCACAACGTCTGCACACTCGCCTTGACCTCGGCGCCACGGGCCACCTGTGCCAGCAGCTCTCTGTTCCCCTCCGGGGGAGCGTTGGCAGCCAGTGCCAAGGGATTTCGGCTAATCACCAGGTCCAGCTTATCTCCAGCCTCCGAAATCAGGGGAACAGCCAGACAGCAGTCAAAGTCTCTTGTGCGGATGCGGTTAACCTGCCGGGATGGATTTAGGAGGTGCCATGGGGAGGAACAACAGAAAGACCATGTTTGTTAGTCAGAAAAATGCAAGGTTGGTGCTAAATGCACACCTGTGAAAACACACAACTCTTGGGGGGTCCCTGATTCCAGGGTCACAGCAGAGCAGGAGCACTCCTTCAAGCTGAGCACAGCCTTGTTTAGCTGAGAACTGATGCGGTAACTTGTAGAGGAAGGGGGAAAAAAAGTCTGGATTGGGCACAAACCCTGGCCCCTCCTGTCTGGGGCAGTACTACAAGGAGTAAACGCTGCAGGGCACAAAACCAGCTCTCCAGTTCAAGCCTACAGGAGGAAAGTTGTCATTTTCCATTATGTTTTTGCCATCATGGCTCTAACTGGCCTTAAATTTGTGATGTGGGGTATTCAGCTCCTAGAAAACAAATGTAGCTCAGACCTTGAGAATTCTGCCAACCGTTTTCCAGCTCAGCCAGCAGTAAATTGAGACTATACTGAACAGTTTCTGCTTCTGCTTTCTCCATTTACATCCTTCATTTCAGAGGAGTCTGGATCCGTTTCACAAGGGCTCAGAAGGTGGCTGCAACTTCTCTGCAGGATTCAGGAGTGAAAGCGCTTGTAGTACCGTCTCTTGCAGACCTTCAAGCTCAGGCTGGGTCACCTGCAAGAACCACCCCAGCTCTCTTGCCTACAGCTACCAGAGCACCTGGGCTTGGTGCCATGACAGCTTCAGGATGGAGGGGGCTGGCAAACAGCATGGGGAGGTGAAGCAGGGAAGGGAGAAAGGAATTTCCCACCCACCTTTGGAGCAAACATAACCCCTGGGGCCAGGCATTATTCCTTCTTTCACTGGAGAAGGGCTGGATGAGTCCATGCAACCCTTCCATCCACAACTCCTTCCTAGCATTACTGCACGCCCATGGAGGGGGGCTCTGTCACAGTAGCAGTGTCCCCCTGCCCCAGCTGGTGTCCAGATCCACCCCAGTACTGCTCCATACAGCACAGTAACTAAAGACAGTTTCTAAACTGCACATGGACAAGGAGAGATAAGCCAGGAGCTTGCTCTGCCTTTGCTCTTGGCCAGCGTGCCAGTTCCAGTGCAGAAGTGGCATTAGCACAATGCCGTGCTCCAGCTAATCCATCCGGATGAGAGGCAGAGGGTCTGTTGTAGCAGGGACAAGGTGTTTCGCTGGCCTTCAGGCACGTCATCATGCCGAGGATCAGCAGCACTGCGAAGCATCCCAAGCAACGCCTCTCAGTACTCCTTGTCGGGAGTTGCCCGTACCGTGTCTGCAATCCCTCATTCACAACTCCACACATCAACACGATGGCAACCACCTCGTCTCCTCGTGGGTGTACACAAGCTGTGTGGCGCAGCATGTGGAAGGGGGGTGTCGAAAGTCTCCACGCCGCTCTGTTGAGGATTTCAGGCACACCTCCCAGAGCACTTGGCACTCACAAAAAGCGACACATCCAACATTCAACAGAAAGGCAGCCCAGAGCCTAATTAGCTTCTTGTTCATTCTTGCACCATCTTTTATTTGAAGCCGAGAAGGAATAATTGTATAGCAGCCAACTGGCTAGAGACCATAACAAGCTTAAACAAGGTTCCCCACAGTGCTGCCAGTTCTCCTGTTACCTGATGTACATAATATATTGGCTCCAATCCTCCTGCTAACAACCCACGCCTAGAAATTGGTAAAACTAAACAGCTTTCAGAGCATTTCCAAATATGGTCACAGTATCAGCATTTCCAAATGGTAGTAAATTTTCCATTGGGGTTGCACTTTCCCAGTTGCAGTTTGAGTTGCCCCAAAGCTAAAACAGTTGTTTCTCATCCATATAAAGCTCCTCTCCAATCTCCAGGCCTCACCATGCTCTTACTCTCGCTCTGGTAGTTCAATATGCCCAGGTCTCATTTATTAGGCTGTGCCTTTGAGAAGAGCTTTTACTCTGTTTCCGCATCAGCTATTTCAGATCAAGTATCTTTCAAAGGAAAATATGTATGATCACTTTGCTGGAAGGATGTGTTTCTAGAAAACTCTTTTAGTTGTTAAAGGCATGCACAGAGCTTCATGAACACCACTTAACTCCACAGGGTTGGTTTTTTTCAGGAACACATATTGGTCAACACAGTCTAGATCATCCACAACTCACCCTCTTACATGACAGGAAAAGGGCTGAGGGTGAGAGGGAGGAGAAACACAGCTTTACGGTTGTTTTGAGCTGTCTGAGCTCAAAAAGGCCAGTGCCAGGCAGTCTGTGTCCTGGAAGAGGTGTGACCTAGGGGTAACACCTGGGGGGGCCTACCTAGTGATTTCTCATTATAAAATACAGGTCTCATTGAGCGCTGGGTGGCTAAGTGCTCACCTAGTTGGCTAACTATTACCTTTCATTAAAGTTAGTGCTGCCATGGATGGGTCTCACTTCTCTCTTCCTCTCAGCCACTCATTCACTCCGTCCCAGCCTCCAGAACTGCATTTTGCATTTATTACCTGAAGCACTCTGTCATATGGCTTGAGGCCACACTGATCTGCTGGCCCATCCGGACGGACCATATTTACATAGACACCTTTTTCTAACAGGCCATCCGACACACTGAATCCAAAGTCTTCACTCTCTGGGTCTTTGTGGAGTGTCATCTGGAAAAGCAGAAACAGAACACATGTTTTAATGCAGCAGAGGAGGGAGGAGATGTGCAGGGTCATCAGGACAAGAGAACCATAGGCAATATGGGTGGACCTACAGGAATTCTGCTCTAGGTGTCATGGGCAGATTTGTCTTAACCTGGGCAGCTAATACCGACCGAGCCTTATCTACGAGACACTGTCAGCATAGGTAGATTGCATGGACCAGTGCTTTGGTGACTGGCCTATAACCAGGCACAGGACAGGCCCTCTCCTCCCTAGATGTGGAAGGAAATGCAAGCAGTATAACACATTTCACCCAGGGAGCAACAAAGCATGTGTTATTAATGGAGCATCACCTTCCCTGGCCCAAATTACACTCTGTCCCCTCTGTGTATACCAGAACCAGCACATGAAAAATCGACACATTCATGGAGAATTTTCAGTGTAATGTCCCAAACATGAAGACAGCTCATTTTTAATACATCACTCAGCAAGAACACCTGAACTTCATATTCATCACAAGCTCTTTTCAGAAACTTTGAATCAGTAAGTGCTGATGTACTGAGGACAACAACTGGATAACCTCACCACCCTTCCCTTGAGCATGTCATGCTTTGGCCTTGACTAAAGGAGGTGTGCACTGCTGGAAGTAAATCTTGCCATGGAGTAACACTGGGAGCCAGTAACAGCTGATTTCCTGACACCACCAAAATCTGCTTTGACTTCCATGAACTGGGAGTGCATCTCTGCTGGAGCTCCAACTCCATCACTGCATTCTTGGCTGGGTGAGCCTTATGGACATGTGGTCCTTGGGAAGAACGGTGCCCAGGAGCAGCCCACCTGGCCTCAACCTCATCTCCAAACACAGCCAAAACCAGATGCTCCATCAGAACAAAAAGTCACCCTATAACATGCCTAATTACACAGCTCTCCTCCTCTAGGTATGAAGAAGTTTTATTTAAGGACACATTTGTGATGCCCCGAAGGACAAAAGCAGATCAGACATGAAAATGTTGTTATTTCCAGCTATCATAACTGCAGGTTTCATTCTAAAGTCACAGTAGGAAAGAAAAAGACAATCAATTTTTTTGAAACCTCTCCAGCTCCCTTCCCTGCCTGCATTCTGCATCAGCAGCTTCTACAGTTAATTACTTCATCTAATTATTGTTATCTTGCACCATGCTTAAACTGGCTGTGTTCCACTGGGTACTGAATTCAAACAAGTATTCCATCACCAAAGCCCTACCATTTGTGCCCCTTCAGCAAGGGCTGGGGTGGAGTGGAAGGGGAGGGAAAGTAAGTTCTTTTAAAGTTGTTATTGTAAGGGGTTTTTTATAAGAAAAGTGGCCTAGTGAATGGAGTGTGTCATTGGAAAAGGGTTGATAGGTCTCCACAGGCCATACTTTGAGTTCTTTCACCTGTATCTGTAGCAGCAATTAAAGAACTCCAAAACACAAGGATCTGGACATTTGATATACTAAAGGGAAACTGCAAATGTTTCAGCCCCACTGAAGCATGGCGATTAAATCCCATGACTCTACTGAAGAGGCCCCTTCCTCTTAATCTGAGCCTGTGGAAACCTTTGCTGCAGACCTTGGTGAGGGGCAGCGTTAACAAGGAACATTGTCTGGGGGTCCCTCTGAACAAAGGAGGTTTTCTACAAGGGTACAAAAGCTTCTACAACTTATACCACTGAGGAACCACAGAGCCACAGTCAGACCAACCCTTGGCAGCTCAGACCTTGTGAAACTCGAGGGGAGTAGGAGACATGATTTCCTGCATTTCCTTCTCAATCTTCTTCATGTCCAGGTTCCTCTCGTTCTTTTTGGCTGGGGAGCTACTGCTGCCCTCAGTCTGTCCATCATCACAGCTGGAGTTTGCTTTCCTCAACGGGCTCAGTCCTGATGGGTTGACAGAGTCCAGGAGCAGCTTGCTGCCCTCCAGCCCCAGGTTGTGCACGCTCCCTGTCATGATGGATGCCTGTAGGGCAAGGGCACAAAGTCACTCTGCTGAGCCAGCATCAGGAAGAGATGGACCATGCAGCAACAAAGAGTGGCACAGGCAACAACAGGCAGGCACAGTTGTTCTCATTAATCAGAAAGGTAAGTACCAAGAAGTTTTTAGTACCAAAAAGGTAGCTATTTTCAGATCTCAGCAGCTTGCTGCCAGGTCTACTGCTGACCTGCTGCGTGCTTCTCCCACCCCAACATGGAGCTTTATCTCAGAAGGAAACATTCATGAAGCATCTCATTTTTTGACGACCCCTGCTACACGAAGGCGGCCAGGCAGGCCTCATCTTGTGCAAGAACCTTCTCAGTGGTCAGGAAGGATGAACACCCCAATCTCAGGGGCTCACAGGTGAAGCACTGTCTGCCTGGTTCTTCAACCTACCCCTGCAGCTCACCCTCAGCATTGCACAGTGCTGGCAATGGCCCAGAGAAGTCAGTACGTAGGACTCCACTGAGGCCAATTCAGCAGAGAAATTAGGATTTTATCTGTCAGCAAATGGGTGCCATCACTGAGCAAAACTGAGTTAAAAATATGAAATTAAGTAGTCTTTAAGCCTGGTCATCCTTGATAGCATCCATTAAAAGATACCTTTAAGTAGATTCTACTCCATTTGGCAGTGCTTTTCACTAATGAGATTACATTGATCAAAGCTAACGAAGGAGTCAAGAATCCAGTCTGTGGAACCTCAACTGGCTCCAGGTCACAGAGTCCATTTAAATGGCATAATGAAAACTGTCATTTCAAAGTTCAGGCTCCAAGGGTCTGCAGGCCCATTAAATGTCAAAAGGTAGGAGAAACAAAAGGAAAGGTAGGGAGCATATAGCAATATTCAGCAATGCTAAGTGTGGCAAGTCAAAGAGCAATTGCTCCTGTATCCAGAGGAAATATCATCTGATTAAATCTCCAAACAAGCTCTGTGCTCCAAGCCAGAACCAAGGCAAATAAAGGAATTCTGGTGGCAGTACGAAATTGCCAGCAGGACCCACATAATCCCAAATAAGGATGGATAAAATACAGAAAACCTTTTAGCTTTGCACTTTTTGGGTCCTCACACAAAAATTACTTAATCAGCTTGAGCTTGGACAAAACTCAAAAGCCTGCTACATGCTGGAAGGACGTTGAGTTACCACATACTTAAAACACAGTTTAACAAACAGCAGTACAGCCAACCAGGGTACCTTTGTTCACTGACCTCAGCCAGCCTCCATACCCCAGGACGCCGTGCTGTGTCATACCAACAGCAGTACTGCAGGCCCAGGGGGGAGAACAGCAAGGTCTGTGCCCACTGTGCTACTGCCCTCCCTCATGTGCCACAAACACCAAACCTGGCCAGCACCCAACAGTGGTGCCCTTACTACAGTATCCGAATCCTTCTCTATTTTCATGGTGTTTAAATACTCCTTGCCCCATCATAAGCAATTTGCTAGGTGCTTCAGGTTAAGCACAAGGAGCAGAAAGGGCAATTGCAGTCTTCTCCAGCCTGGGGCTGCTCCACATTGTTTTTCCCCTTGTCTTGGTTACCTTCAAAGTAAAGCAAGGCTGGATTCTCCACTAGACATACTGGAAAAAGCCTGTATCTACCCATAACCCACAGTCTGGGAGTGGATTTCCAGGCTATCTTGGAATGTTGTTAGTTTTCAAATGTGGAGCATTTAGGGTCAAATTTAAAATAAAATGAAAAAAAAATATCTGAGGCTGTCATAAAAATCACAGGAGGCCAGAAGCTGAGACTTAGAAACATGCATTAGAGCAAGAGCTCCAATGAGCACTGCAGCTCCCACCCCACACCTCACAAAGGATGGGCACGTGGAAAGGGAGGAACAGATCAGCGCTACTTTGGATCTGACAAAAGGGGAGTTGAAACCCACCAGACTTCTGCTAAAAACACAGCATTTTCCAAAAAGATTACAGAAATGTGCTAAATAAATGAAAACCCTAGAGGTACTCAGCTTTTTGTAAAATTTTACATTTTTTTAAAGCATTGCTCTAACTGTCAAAGCTCCAGAGTCTTAAACCAGCATGATTCAAAAGCCCATGCATCCCTGCACCATAGATCTCTGGAAAAGGACTGGGCAGAAATGTATTTTGTCTGTCCTGGCATTTCATAGTACCCAACAAATTCCTTCTTTTATATTTAGATGCCAGCCATTATGCAGAAGGGAAACATCTACACATCCTTCCAGAGGGATACTTTTTCCTAAGCAGTCAACAACAGTTCAGAAAGGTTGCCAGTGGCTGCTTAAACTCATTTCTAAGTACACTTGGGTCCAGGAAATAAGTGATCAAGGGAAGAGTTGGAGGGGGGGCTGGGGACATTGGGGCTTTGTGTGTCGGTTTGGTTTATGTCAGCATTTTCTTACACAGTTAAGATAATAAATACAGCATTTCGTGCTTCAAAACAATAAATTTAATTGAGATTTCCTCCCTCACAGTTGCTAAGGATCAAGGAGGAAAGAAAGGTTTTTGAGTCCCTCATTACCAATAATTTCACATATAGACCAAAACAGGACTTTCCTTTTCCACCTCCAATTATTCAGAAATGGCCTTTTCTCTCTGGAGCCTAAACAATATACCATGGTGCCTAAAGACACTGGAGGTGATGGAGGGCACAGCCCAGTGAGATCTGCCTCGTCCTCTTCACCCAGAAGGCAAGAGGAGAGAGTAGTTTGCAGGATCCCACTCCTCCTTTCATGCTGCAGGACCTGAATCGGGAAGGGGAGCAGCATGGGTCCCATCCTGCCAGGCAGGCTTGCTTCCTGTTGCTCAGCGGTCTCGAGGGAGGCCTTTATTTGCATCCCAAGTCTTAGAAAACCAGGCTCCTCATCCTATAACCGGACACAATAACATGACCTCCAAAGCATTTTGGATAAAGAAAAGAGAAAGTGGTTTGTGAAGAGAGGAAACACCTTTATTTCTGCAGGAAGCAATTACTTTCTCAGATTTTTCCACCGGGAAGGCTGGCTGAAAAGCTTCCAATTACCTTTTTCACTGAAACAGTTTCCGGCAGGGTGACAGCTGAATGCAAGATGTATGTTGGGCCTGTCTATACTTGAAGTAAGCCAAGGCTTCAGTCCCAATGGGTTTTTTGGAGGCTCCTTTTGCTTGGCCTTTAAGTGCTCTGGATAGACAGTATCTTTCCAAGCAGAGGGAAAGATACCACTTGATAGGGAAGGTTTGCCAACAGTCATGTGAAGATTGTTGGCCAACAATGGCTTGCAAAAAGAGCACTGAGTTCCTGGTGGGTAAGTCATCAGCCCAGGGAGAAAGTGCACGCAAGCAACTGTCTAATGAGGCGTAGTTATCCATTAGCACAAGCACTGACACAGATTAAACTCGAACCCTTCTTCACACCACTGGCAACACGGGGATGCTATGGGCAATTAACAGATCCGGAGGAACAGTCTGACATTCATGGCAAGAACAAAACAGTCAGGTCAGCAGCAAATTCAGAAAGCGATTTACCTCAATCTCCCTCAAAAGTTCAGACTGGCCGCATGTTTCCAAATCCTCCAAAGCTTCTCCAAAAACACGCCAAAAACTATCCTCATGAGTGGTCTCAAGGCCATTTTGGCGGTTGGGGTATCTGTTGTAACGTAGGAACCAAACATTGTCAGCACTCTTCTGCAGCGGGGTGAAAGCCGCGAGGCTACAGCAAGTGTCTCACCAGTAAAAGCAGAGACTTGAAGAGTCTTCATATACAAAAGCAAACAATATGAACTTTTCAGACAAGAGTCCGAATACGAGACCTCCATGCATTTACTAACGGGGCAAGCGTCCTTCAAAGGAAGAATTAAGTTGGTGTAGTAATGTCAAAGTTCAAAGGGTAAATTAAAAAGTGCCTGTGGAAGATTGTAGGTTTAGGAAGACGTTTTGGTGAAATAGAGAAGTGAAAGAAAAAAGGATGCGTTATGGGTAAACCAGGAGCCTCAGAGACTGTTAGTACAAAGGCTGATGGGATAGAGCTCAGATCTGAGACACAGAACACCTGAGAAGAGAGAGAAAAACACAGAGGGTAACAGACATGGTGAGAAAATGATAAATACATTAGGTCTCTATGAGAGTAAATAATGCAAAGATGTATATAAAAATGATTGCCCTGGGCTGGACAAGTAACCATACGCTACAGCCAGCTCTATCGGCAGTGCCATGTGTAACACATATAAACCAAGTTTCATTTGCTTTGGGATAGACAGGGAACTGCACTGGTGCTTTTAGGAGGTCTAAGGTATGTAATAGTCATGGCACTTACAGCCATGTACAGACTGCCACCAGTTCTGTCTACAACAGAGAGCAGGGACAGAGAGAACCACTCTCAAGCTGGTACAAACACATGGTAATGTGAGCACTGTGTGGTGGGGCCTGCTGGGGGTTCTGCAAATTCCCACATTGGCAGTTTCAGCATCTTTTCTCTCTGACCACAAGCCACATTCAATTCTTAGCCTTTTAAAGTAAAGAGCAATTAAACCTGATGAAGTCTTCTGAACAGGCCAGAGAGGTAGGTGACACCAGACACTGCTTACTGAACATGAGGCTCTGTGCAAAGGGGACAGTGACATTAGAGCAGCCCTAAGGCACCTTCCGCACATCTTATTAGGAGCTGCATGGACGAGGCTTCACCTCTGCAACATTTGCCAGCATCTCTCATAGTTTAATGGCCATCAGCACCACAGACAGGAAGGGATGCTCATCCACCAGAGCCACTTAGCAAAGTCAAAACATTTTACTTGAGTACAGGTCAAAGAGATGTTGGCCTCCATTAAATATATAATGACTCCTCGGGCTATTGCTAGGGGGTGTTTCAGATCTCTATTAACTGCCAAGTCTTTAGTACACACTTTGCTTTTCATCCACTGGTTTCAATGGGACTCTGTAGCAGGCATAAACTTCCACACACACTTTGTTCCTCATGGGATCGCGGCCTGCCTTGAGAGATCAGTATCTGACATATCTTATTGTATTTTAAATTTACCCCCCACCTTTCATCAGCTCTTAAAGGACAGTCTTTACACCAGGCAGAAAGGTCAAAAAAACACCCAGCAAGACTTTATAACAACAAACCACAGCTTCACTCCAAAAGGAATTTTTGATTCTTTCCCCTTACTCATTTCCTTCCTCTGGTCCCAGGTTCCCAAGGAGGCAAACGTCCCTTCCAACTATCAGTTTCTTGCCTCTCAGTTCAGCAATATAACAAACACGTCCAGGACGTGGACGAATCTGTAGAGGCTCTCACACCACTGGGTCAGCAGGTTTTTCCAGGCTAAAGGCAGCAAGGGTTCGAGACACTTTGTTTTTCTCCCCTAATAAAAAGGGCTCAGCAGCATGAACCGTTTCACTTGCACTTTGACATCAGGGCTTGGAGCCCTCATTAGGGACACGCGGGGCTTCAAGCGCTCAGATTTGCTAACTTCAGCTGTCGGCAGCCTCTCTGGGAGGGCCACGAGGGATCAACGACCTCTGCAAGCTGGCTCTTGCTGAGAGGCAAAACAAGAACAAAGTCTCTGCTGCTGCCAGCCTTCCTGCCAGTTTGATCATCTTTAAATAGGTGGAAATGGCCATGAGATGTTCTAAGGGTTTTGTTTGGACAAAACAAAAGTTAAGGAAAAAAAATAAGAAAATAAAAGAACTGACAGTAACAACACGACACACAGGACTATGGGGACTCTAGAGGATGTCAAGGGAAGGGTTAGTTACGAAGCAGTGAGGCTTTTCCACCATGTATGGTTCAGCAAGGGGCAGCCTCTGGCCAGGGTAGATCCAGCAGCATTTTCACCCAGAGAGGCAGCTGCAGCCTCTTCCACAGCTCTGGGAGGCATTGCAGGATTTCTCCCATGCTGGCCAAGCCAGGGGATTTTCTCAACCATGATCACTCAGCGTGGCTTTGACCGTGGTGCTCGAAAGGCCAAAGCATGATGGAGAGAGATGTCCAGCCACGGCTTTGGGAGATTAATTTGGACATACTGACTCATATTGGTCCTCCAGGAGCTGTGGTTGACTCTTTTTGGCTTCGTGTGGCATCAAGCTTATATGAAGCTGCATCCTCACTCAAAAGTTTCTGGCCAACACACAAGGGGACAGCCCTGGCCATGCCTATTTATTGCACCTAACCTATAAGAATACTGCAGCCTGTACATGGCAGGAGTATACGACATGGTAAGAACCTGTGGTCCATGCAGCTGAGACCGCCCTAACACCAGACACAAATGTCACCTGGCCACAGAAGAGGAGCTACACCCAGAGTAACCTGGCAATGTGGAGGTGGTTTGACAAAGCACACCACCACCCCAGTGTCCCTCCCCATGGCTGCCCGATGCCAAGACAGGGACATCCCTGGCCACTCCATCACATTCCCAAGCTCCCTTTTCCCTGTGCAGTGACACCCACACTTGCAGATGCACCTCCCTGCCTCCTCCCACTCCTCCATACCTGCTGGGCTTGTCCCAGTCTTCTTCACTGAAGCTTCCATCCACGTAGGGGTAGTTTTTTCTGGGATCCCCCGGAGGGGTGCTGCTCTTTTGCCTGCTGTGTCTCCATTCATGTGGATGGAGAGCTATGCCTGCAGCCTGAGGTATGTACGTACCTAGGGGAGGCAAGAGGGGATTGGGGGGGGAGGGGAAGGGGGGGAATGGAGGGGAGGTGGTGGCATGGAGAGAGAGAGAAATACCTGATCAGAAAACTCAAGGAGTTAAGCCATGCTGAGCCAGGAGAGCCTCCTTCCCCAAGTCCCAAACCTGAGGTTATCTGGATTGCATACTGCTTCCATATCAATCATCCAAAAGGAGTTTTTCTTCCCATCTCTTCTTGCTTTAACCAAAACAGCTTCTCAGGGTCTTGTCATAAGGTTGTCCATTTCTCCCTTGCTCCCCCTACCCTCCCCCTCTAAGTAGCTTTGTGATGTGGGTCCAGAATCCACAAACCTGGGGCTACACATGCCCACAGGTGCAGATCTTACCCCCAGCCAGCTACAGCCATAGTTAATGTCTCCTGTTTCCACACTGAACCCAACAGAAATTGTGCCACTGAAAACAGAAAATTGAGCTTTTTAAATACAGTGAGATGCAGAATCACAGAATCACAAGGTTGGTAAAGACCTTTGAGATCATTGAGTCCAACTGTACTTGTCCTCTGCTAAACCATACCCCTAAGCACTTTGTCTACCTGTCTTTTAAATACATCCAGGATCAGCACCCTCCCCGGGCAGCCTGTTCCAATGCCGGATAACCCTTTTGGTGAAGGGTTTTTTCCTAATGTCTAATCTCACCCTGCCCTGGTGCAGCTCAAGCCCATTTCCCCTCATCCCATCACCTGTTGCTTGAGCAAAGAGACCAAACCCCACTTCTCTACATCCTCCTTTCAGGTAATTGTAGGCAGTGATAAGGTCCCCCCTCAGCCTCCTCTTCTCCAGACTAAACACCCCCAGTTCCCTCAGCCTCTCCTCATAAGGTTGTCTCTCCAGCCCCTTCCCCAGCCTGGCTGCCCTTCCCTGGACACAGCACTCGAGGTATGGCCTCACCAATGTTAAGCACAGCATTAAGAGATGAGAACAGCATCAAAGGAACTGCATCCAGAGCAGCCAGATGCAACAGCCTCCCTTCAACAAGGGTGATGGTGCTGAGGGTACCTGGTGGTGCTCACCAGCCCCAGTGTGCTCAGCAATGGTAAGGAAGGAAGAGCCTTGATCTTGAGAGGTGCCAGCCCATTCCCACAGGTGACAGAGCCCTTCCATGCTGTTGGGATCAGCTGGGGCAGGTACAGAAAACTGATTGAAGGACATGTGACAGGCAAGGAACAGGAGGGAAATATTCTGCTGGCTTGAGAGAAGGGAAGGCTCATCTGTATCACACTTGATAGGAGATCAATATGTATCAGACAAGTTTCACTACGTCTGCACCCAAGGACTCTCCTATCCTGTGGTGTCTAACTCTGGAGATGAAAATCCAATGCTACCAAGTCACAAGATCCCTGGGTCTCACAAGGAGCTGCCTGGACAGAAACCTTCCAAAACAGAGCATTCCTCTGCAGCGTCAGTGCCATCTGCAGTGGAAATAAATCTCCCAAATCCCTGCCCACCTCCTGCTGCCCATTGAACATTTCAGAGAACTACTCACAGCCTTTCCAAGAAACACTGTGCACTTCCATCACATGCTGTGCCAAGCGAACAGGAAGAGGTAACGGAGAAACACATAATTAAGGGAGACTTGACCTCCCAAACAGCTAAGAGCACTGGAAATACCCAAAGACAACGCCAGCACTTTCTTTGAAAATGCCAAGACCTGTTATTTCACTTAGCTGAGTGTTTCCTCTGTGTGTTTTTAAAGGTTAGACTGCTCTGAAGAGAGCCCCAGAAAAGTGCCTGCCAACACCTCACAGCAGCCAGGAACACTCGCTGCCTGCCAGAGCAGAACAAGGTCCCTGGAGTGGGCGGGCAGCAGGTCTGGGCGCAGAGGTCAGGGACCACAGGGGTATGTGTGCAGAGCTGTCACTCGGGTGCCACCGGTTTCACCGCCTCCTTCCAGAGCGACGCTAGATCCCTGGGATTCAGAGCCACCTGGTGGCATGTTCCCACCAGGCCCAGCACCACTCCCTCAATAAAACCGTTCCCTCAGCGGTTCCTTAAAGCTGTGGACGAAGCTAAAACCCGCAAGGCTGCAGAGGTCAGTCTATAGTTCTCCATTTGGGGTGTAAAACCTTGTCTCCAAGCTCTCTATGCCTCTGGTCTCCCTGCACCCTTCCTTCCCCATCCATCCCATGGGTGACCCTGCGTGTCCTTCTTTGCAGCCAGTGCCAGCACAACACCACGCAGCCAAATGCAAGATGAGAGAGCCCCTGAAGCAAAGGTGCAGTCTATGGATGTTGGACAACTTGGCATCATCCCTGCTCCCCCCGGGGCTCTGTGCTCAATTACTCTTCTCAATTTACCAGTAACATCCATTCTTTTGCTGAACCCAGTGCCCAGCCTGTTTTAACATCCAATTAGTTGGAGAAGGATTTCAGCATTATGAAGTCCGGGGGATTCCTCCTTAACAAAGCCTTCAGTCCCAACTGCATTCTTAGATTAAGATTTTGGACCAACAAAGGCTGAAGGAAGATGCAGGCAGGGTGGAGAGACACCTGTGCAGTGCTGTCCTTTGACCTTTCCTACGCCAGTGCAGTGAGCACAGGTAGGCCCTTTGCTCAGCACACTGAAGACCCTGCAGCATTGCTCCTGTGGCATTCCTCCTTGTTTTCACATTCTAGACAGCAGTCGTTTCACCAATTTCCTTTTGCAAAGGCGATTCAGGGGCTTGGGTTGTTTCAACATGGGATGATAATACCTTACATCACTAAATCTGAACTGGAATAACTATTTTCCAGTGCTTTCCTCCAAGGTAAAAGTCTATTCCCATGACTAGAGCATCCTCCATCCCAATTCCACATGTCTGCCAGAAGCCACAGCTGAACAAGCCTGGCCTCGAAGACATATGTTCATCTGATCACTCACTGGAGAGTTAGAGATACTTTCTTGTAGTATTACCTTAATTATTTTGTTAAGTGAGTACTTCTAAGTCACAAAACATTCTTGTGGATTTTAAAACATCCTGAAAAGGATTAATGTGTCCTGCACAGCCTCTCTGGAGAACTAAAAGTGAGCTATGGACCAAATACTCTAAGACATATGGCCAGTGAAAACTTCCTCTGATTATGTGAGTTATAAAGTGCTGCAATGGTTTTGAAAATGCTGTCACAGTATGATGCCATATATGGCAGAAAAAATGTGCCAATAAAAACCTGACACAGATACATCAACTGAGAGCACCACATGAGTGCATTTTAAAATACATTTTGTTCCTTGCTGGAAGTGAGAAGCCATGTAAATTTAGTCAGAACACAGGCTTTGGCTCATATTCAGTCTCCAGACAGGTTCAGAGGCTCTGCTTGCCTCCTCCCCTGGTCCAGAGATCCCTAAAAATAAAGACAACCCTGGCTTACCTTGACTTCCATAGCCAGCATCAATGCCGGAGCCATCCCAAGACTCCATAGCACTGTCCACACTAGGAATTGTGGTAGAGTACATCTCAGACAGCTTGCTAGTTTTCTGGGAGTCTGTCAGTTCATCTTCTGGGTCACTCACTTCGTTTATACTCCCCGACTTCTTGGGGTAGGATTCTGAAACCAGAAGATGCCTCTTTAGCAGGCACAAAGAACCCTCAGGGAGAGGAATATGCTGATGTGGGAGCAAGCCCCAGTACGTTGAGACTTTTGAAGAACCTCTTTATCTCTTCAAAAGTACTTGAGAAAGAACAGTACAATAGAGGTGAAAGGATTTCATGCAGTATTCGTTTCTCAAGCTGAATTGAGAAAAAATGTGTGAGTTTTTAGCACATGGAATATAAGGAGCAGCCAGGGGGATTTGAGGATTCCCAAATACGAGAGAGTTGGGACCTAATCTCAATTCACAAGTGCATTTTCTTGTGCCATTGGAAGCTTCTGCTGAACAGCCCTGCCCAGAGGAGCGGTTGCCTTTACAAGCAATAGCCCATAACCTCTCTGGTGTCAGAGAGCCTCCTATTTGCTCAGATCAGCAGTGTTTCCAGTCAAATTGCTTCTGGCACTATCTGCCTTTGGGGACAGGACCCACACAGTGCAAGAGCAGCACCGAGTCAGGGCGTTGGCTGCAAACTTTGTGTTACAAGGAGATGTTTCCAGTGGGGTTCCAACAACAACCAACCTAGTCCCAAACTACCACATATGAAGTTATAGCCCCCTTCCTCCTATCAATTCAGGGCTAATAACCACCTCACCAAGAGTCTCCCCATGCAGTTTCACAACAACTGTGGAATTCCTGGGCTTGGTATTTGGAGAATGAATTTGCCCTGATTAGTGATTGGAAAATGGAAAAGTGAATATGGATGATGAAGCTCAGACTTGCCCTTTCATTACTTTAGTAATAACTGGCCCTTATTATCATTATATCAAATTCCATTTCAGGCAGAAGCTATGCAAGGAATGGTTTCTCAGCACAAGCATTTCTTTGTACTGAATATTTTAAAGTCCTTTGTTGATTAGATACCCTGCTAGCCATCCACATCCTGGATCTCCAACTCACAGAGGCTGGGATGAAAAACCCTCTGAAAGTCTGCATTTGTCAATGAAGACAGATTATTTTACCAAACAAAGACCAGTGTCCTGAAAATCCCTACTTTCCAAGCGTTCAGAAGATTGCTCACCATGATTAACTCAAGATTACCTTGAAATTTCAATTACACCTGCTTCATTCTCAGAATGATTAACGAACCTCCAACTGGCACTTGCGTGTCAATTATTTCAGTGAGTCGTTGTAACAATGCTAAGTGTCAGCAGGGGGGTGGGGAGAAAGACTATTTCAGACCAAGGATCAAGTCTCTTGGCTGCAGGGAAGGAGACCGGGGTTTCTTGAAGAGGAATCAATTCCTGCCATTCACCACCCCCTGCCTGGGCTTCCTCCATTTGTAAAAGAGGCACATTGCCACGTTTGCAAATTGCTTTGACTTCTATAGAAGGGCTATATTTAAGAGTGATGCTCATTTTCCAGATGCAGGACAGGCATCCCATGGGCCAGGCTTGCTTGGAAGAGCTTTATCACTTGATTTCTTCCTGTTTCTGTAGCAATGTGGGCCACTGGCTGGCCTCTCCTAGAGACTGGAGAAGTGTGGCAGAAAAAAAGATAGAAAATACTGCATGTGGAGAGAGACAGAAACGCAGCCAGAATGACCAGCTTCTTTCTGAACTTGATAAAAAGGCCACTCTGTGCTTTCTTCCAAAGAAGTTGGGGACAAACGTTTGCATGTTCCCTGGTTTTGCCAATCCTCCCTCTCTCCACAAAAAAAGTGGCCTGCCTGTACTAACTATGCTCCTGCTCTTTGACAGCATGTCAAGCAGAAGAGCTTCAAAGTCACAGGCAGTTTGACAGGGAAATGAGATGAGATGATTACTAGAGTGAAGGGAGATGCTTTGAAAGATGATCTCAGGACCCCAAACCAGGAAAAGGGGTGTAAAAGATTTAATGCCAATCGCTTTCAAAAAAGTCAAAGGTGGGGTGGGTTTTTTCATGGATTCAGAGTCCCCTTGCTCATTGGCACCAAAATGCACAAGGTGTCAGTCTGAAAATCAATTATGATTGCCCATAAACCTGCTGCCTAATCTCCTCCCAGTACTCCAGAGAACTCCTTGCCTGCCTTTAAAAAAAACAAATCTGTGAGTCAGAAGTCCAAAAAGTGCCCATCTTTTCCCTCTGTCTCCAGCTCCTTTGTCTCAACTTCCACAACACAGGAAGGAAATACCCACAGTGCTACATACTCCATCGTTCCCGATGGGGTGCACCTTCACCCTCCCATCCCAAACCAAGCTCCCCAACTCACTCTCAGTCTGCTTCTTGATCTTCAGAGTGACCGTCTCTCCTGCCATCTGCAGCAAGTGAATGGCTTCACTCAGCGGTTTGCCCTTGAGGCTCACGTTATTAATTGCTAATATCCGGTCACCGATGTGGATGGCTCCAGTTCTGGAGAGAAAAGGCACTGTTAGAAACTTCAGAGCAGCAATTCACAGCTCTGCAAGACAGGCCATTAAGTTGTTGCTTGAAGCAATAGCATAATAACTCTCAGCACTTGCAAATATGCCTTGGTTTCCCCTTGGTACACTTTATACCTGTGATTTCCTCTTCATCACCACTGCCAGGATTTGTCCCCCCATCTTCCACTTGTACACATGCATACAAACACACACAGGAACATATGCACTCCTCAAATCCCAGCCCCTTTGGGAACTGGGACTGCAGACCAGCTTAGAGTCAAACCTTTTCAAAGCAAGAAGGTCTATGTGCTAAAAGCATGAGCACTTCCAGCGTGTGATGTCCACCAGGCATCACACACGGAACTGATGGGCACATTCACACTGATGGAAAGAAATGATGGAACAAACATAGGAACCCATTGAAAAAAAAAAAAAACCCACCCCAATAGAAAATTGCCCCAATACACACAAACTGCATCTGCCAGCATGAGCTGAACCACTTGCAGATCACACCATGGTATGTTTAACCCCTACACAGATACACCACTGGGTCTTTCTCCATCAGGACCAGCATTTTAAAAGCAGTTACCATGCCTTATTGCACAACCATGCTCCAGCATTCGCCTCTCCTCTCAGCTAAATAAATCCTCTGGGCTTCATCAACAGCCAGGAACAAACTAACAACTCACAGCAATTCTCCTGCTTCTCCTCTGTCCTTTTCTGTCTGCCCACAGATAGTGGCTCACTTCACCTCTCCTGGTGTTTGCTGCAGCTCCAGGAAGCAGGCAGGACAGGATGTGTCCACAGCCAGAGTTGGCAACTGAGGCAGGAGCTTGTGCTCGCTGCTGGCTGAACCAAGCTCCTAGCACTCATTCTCCAGCTCCCTGAGTGAGAGCAGTGATTCTCCAGCAGTGCCATGAGGTTTAGCTATCAGGAACCTGTGGGAGCCAGCCAGGAGGAGATGCAAATTTGGACTGCAGTATCCTTTTGTCCATGGCAACGTGCCTCTCTCAGGTTACATCTCCAAATTAGACTGCTCCTCCTGCCCAGTTGGGATTTGGTATAACAGTCTCAGGCCAAACAGCTACCCTTCTTTCCCTGAAATACAAAACTTTTGTCGATGTGCTGCCCTTAAGTGCACCAAGTTGGGAAAGACAGCAGGCAGGAGGGGTGAGTGCTGATGGGGACCTGGGCAGTGCCATGGCATGCCGGCCAGCCACTAGATGTCCGTCTTGTCCCATCCACGCCAGACTGAGCGAGCCCTAAAGGAAAACCTGGGCATTCAAGTAAATTACAGATCAAACTGGAACTGTAATTTTGTCTTAAAAGTTTCAGCAATGTAGCCAAAAAAACCCTGCTGCAGTGGTTGAGCTTTTGAGGGCCTCCAGCTGTAGCACTGAGCCCAGCACGGGGATTTATCTCCTAACCAACAGACCAGCCCAACTCCCACATCTGAACAACACGGCTGCTCTGCAGGAACCATGAAAGTCCCTCAGCAAGGAAAAGTACAGAAGCAATTGAAGGGAAAGGTCACATTCAGCCAGGTGTTTTTCTTCAAGGTGGGAAAAGTAACTCAAAGTCTAGTCCTCTCATCCATCCACCTCCAGGCATCCATGAGGACAAGCAGACAGAAGCTGAGAGCGAGCGACAGAGAGAACTGTTCCTAGCTAATGCCTCTCCATCACCACTGACAGTCTTTAATTCACCTCAAACACAAATCAACCCAGGATCTGCATGCTCCATGTCCCTTCTTGCTCACAGGACACATGCAAAAGCAGAATCGAGAAATGGGTAAGTTGTAAGGTGTTGAAAGGGTTGCAGGCACATTCCAGCAAGTGCTGGAGAAGAAGTGGCTGCATGCAGATGATAGAGATTTACTTGGCACATCGTGAGGGCCACCATCCCTTCTCCTCCCTGCCAGCATGGGTTGGTGCTGAGCACTCCTGGACAAAACCTTCCTGCAGCTACCCCTATCTACTTGACCAGGTGGCACTAGAAGAGGCTGATCAGACATATTAAAATGCCAGCAACAACCAAAAATTGCTCTTGGAGTACCTTGAACAGATTTGAACAGTATTTTCAGGCCCACTCCCCTCCACAAGAAGAAAAACAAGTCCCATGGCCCAGGCTAAAGCCACCCACAAGTGCTACAGGAGAGGAAACAGAAACTACCATAGGAGTGAGCCACCGCTCGGCACCAGCCCAACAGCCTGAGCTGCCTCTGTAGGCATCTACAAGGAGACAAACATTCAAGGTCAAGATAAAACCCAGGTCATGTGAATCTGTAGCCTTTTCAGTTTAGAGAGCCTGTAACCCACTATGACAGACATGCGCCAGATCCTAAAGGACACCCTGCGTTCCCTATCACCAGCGAGCAGCCTGAGCCACACCACAGACTTTCATTCATGCCTCTTCGACAGCAGCCAGCACATCCCCCTTATCGACACACAGATCTTGTACTCCCCCCACCAGCGCTGCTGAAACATGTCCTGTGCTGCAGCAAAAGCCAGGCACAGCTTTGGGTTTAAAAAACCTGTCCTTCAGAAACCTATCCTGCCCTTCCAAGCCTGGCTAAGGGTGCCTGTAGCACAGGGAAGAGTAGTGACAGCACAAAAGGAACAATTCAGGGTAACACGAGGACCACTCCTCTTCCCTTGACGAGATCAAGCTGGTCCCATCTGCTACTCCCAGGAGGAAAATATTCACCATCTCAGGAGAAAAATATGCACCTTTCCTGCAGGCAGCTTTCCTCCCAGTACTCCTCACCCTCACCACAGAGGGCCAAGGTTACCCAGAGAAATCCCCGTGCCACTCTATCCCCAGACAGCTCCTCTGCCCAGGTGCTGCTATTTGTTAGTCTGCTACAACGAACATGCCGAACAGCTCCACCGTTCTTCTCAAAGGGCTTTTCATTCCTTACTGCCTGCCAGATCCTGATCAAAATTCAATAGTACCGCAGCACTTGCCTGCACTACGTGTCTCCATGGAGCAGTGATGTGTAGCTGAGTTCGAAGGAGGAATAGCAAAGGGAACTGAGAGCAATGAGGGTACAAGACCGTCTTCTGACACCTGACAGCTTCTGGGCTTTCTGTCCTTAACCTCTCTCACGCTGGGCTGCAGGTACATTGCAGAACTGCTACGCAAAAAGCCCTCAGACACTCTGTGGCTATCATTTTCTAGGAGAGAAGACTGGCTCCTACAGTGGCAGGCAGTCATAGAAAATCCCCAAAGAAAAGAACTACTAATGACTAAATCCCATCCCTCTTCCAGACTCCAGAGACACTGACACTTTGCTTTCCATACCCAAGGGAAGCAATGGAAACGTGCAGCAGTGTGCGTGTTACGACAGCTCGAGGAACCCGATGCAGAAAGAGGTGCTGAGCTGTTCTACAGTCCAGCTAAGAGGAGCATGGTCTTGAAACAAAAAGAACCAAAAGGCCAGATGTGCAGTCACACATCCCCCCAGGTCTAGCACTTTACACCTATTTGTTCAAGGGGGTTTTTTGCTGCTGCTCAGCCTGTCAGGCAGCACAGGGTAAAGCAACCCTGTGAGAAGCGTGAGTCAGGGCTGCTGAAATGATCTATTTACATGTCACAGCTACCATATAGGCAGATTAATTAAGGTACAGCGTATGACTCAGTTCCACCTTATATTCGCAGCAACATCCTGATCCTTTAAAGCCCACGCCTGCACATATATTCAGACTCAGGCACACACAGAGTCAACCTCCCTGGCTGCTCAAGGTAAATCTGCACCTGCATTTACGTAGTACAAACGTCTGCTGCTTGCAGCACGGCAGCTCTGCACTGAGACCCCTCCACATGCAGCAGTCTAAAACAGTCAACAAGGATGGATCAGAAGACTCCTGAATTCCTGTGGTTTCAGTGGATCATACCACTGTCGTGGCTGTAAGCTGTAGTTGAGACCTGGACAGGAGTCTGTGGTGGTTCTGTGGGAAGGCTGGGCACAACATGTGCCTGGGAAATCATAGACAGAAAGCAAGAGGGGCAGATAAACAGCTTTCCTGGCTGCTGCAATCAACTGACACACTGTGTCTGACCCCTACAGAAGTGCCCTGCTTCGAGCATCTCTCACTGCCCTGAGAGCACAGTCCCAACCACCCCATGTCCTGCACACAGGGCTGCACAGCCAGACCAGCAGACCCGTCCCTGCTTCACATCACTTGGTACCTTTCCTTTTCAGTGGACTAAAACATCTCATGACAGCAGAGGAAACTTCATCAATTTAACTCCTCTTCCCCCAAACCTCACCTTTCTGCTAGCCCACGTTTAGTCAAGCCTGAAATGACGATGGGATCGAAAGGTTCCTCTGTCCCAGAGATGGTTATGCCCAAGGGGCCACCGTATCGCTTCAGTTCCACTGTGTAGATAATAGCACCAGTTGTCTCCTGCTCATCTGAAAGGGAAAAGAGGAATGCTGAATCTTTTAATTAGCCATATGAAAGAGGTCATGGGAAAGACTTGCAGCATATAGAAGCAAAAGCCTGAGGTCTTCAGCCATGCTTATACCAAATAGGATTTTAACCTTCCAGACTCCACTTAAGGGCAGAATAACAAAAATAGACTATAATCAATTGGAAAGTGGTGACCGGGCAGGCAGCAGCCCTTATCTTTGTTAGTTTGTGCTACCTATTGGGAAATGTCATTACAGTGGACAGGCACCAGTTTGCATCAGGATTTCTGTACCAGAGTTATCTTCATCCTTCCTAATCTTCAATTTGACCAGGTCTTCACACTGCCTTAAAATCTGCACAGCATCCTCCATTGAGCAATTGTCGAGTCGGATGTTATCGATGGCTAACAGCTTGTCTCCTGGCTCCAAGGTGCCAGTTCTATGTAGAAAGGGAAAGAAAACTAAAAGTACATTTGTATTTTCCTTTCAGATCCCACATTCAGTCCTGCAGTGGCACTGACAATATTAACTTCTTGCTGTCCTTGATCTTTCCTGGAAAACAACCATAAACAGAGACTGGGACAATTGTTACTTAAGAAGAGAGGAAGTGTGTGTAGAGCATGCACTGACACAGAACATGGTGGGAAGATTAGATATACAGCCTGGGTAACCTACAACATGAAAAATGCCTGATGTTTAAGTGACAGATATTCTGCCTTTTATGGAAACTCTTGTATGAGCACTCAGAGAAACGAGCCCGCCGGCAGCACTAAATTCCTCTGAAAACCTGGCTATGAGGTGTTGGGATCAGAGGTGAAGTCAATAAATGCTGAGTTATTTGCACAGTTCTCCACCAGTGCCCACAATTCACACACACTGTTCACCTGAGCAGGAGCTGAGACATGGCAAACTACTTATAGGATGTACAGAACTCGTTACCACAAGCTCTTAAATGCTAAATATCCATCTCCTATAGAGTCACAGTAGACCTCTGTATCAGTGCCACCTTCTCATCTAGCTCAACTCTACTTGCTTCAATACAGACAGCTTTTATTGGAAACCCCACTAGAGACAAACCTGTCTAAAGGCAAACCTCTATAGCTGAGATCTCCTTGGAGGCTGGCAGGTTTCCAGACCCAAGTGGTGCTACTTGGGCTTCATTCTACCTCTCATTACCGGGCCAGATATTGTGCCATGGGTTTGACAGATGAGAAATTCTGCACTCACCTATGTGCTACACTCCCCTTCTTGATGTCAGAAATGATCAAAGGCTCCCCAGGCTTTCTGCTTGCAGCTGCAAAAGAGACACATGGGTACAACTTTAGTACTGAGTCTGCTGTCTAGGATGGGGATGGTTAACAGGGAGACGGAATTGTATGGAAAGGGAATTTAGATTTGACAAAAATCATGTTTCCCACTCAAACTCTGGATGCCACACCAGGAAAAAAAGAAGAAATCAAACCCTGCAAACTTTTGTTGGTTGCTCTTTGTCCAAGTTAGCTAGTTGCTACCCTTGGTCTCCTCCTGAAGAAGGGGAGAACAGGTGGTATCCAGCAGCAAGAGGTGGGGTTGCCCTATCCCAGCACCATTAAACACCCACATCTCTGACATCAGACAGCAAGTGAGCCAACAGCAACAGCAGTAGTCAGGCATCAGCACTGCTGCCTAGGCAGTACCAAGCTCAGTGCTGCGGTTAATATACAAATTTCTGTTTTCTTGAAGTAAAGTGAGCTGGGAGATTTTCCATGTAGAAAACAGCCCAGGAAGAATTAGATAAAATACAGGTTTCCAGCTGGTTCAGTTCCCCAAGCCACTTCATCATACAACAGATAAACCAGGGCTGGTCTCAGTTCTGGAGCTAGAAGGGGTGGCTTCCAACTCTTCTCTCTTCCTTGACCCGGATAACTTCTCAGCCCATGAGAGATGCAAGTACACATCTCTGGAAGCATTTACATTTTCAAATTTGCCTGCAAGACCTTCTGCTCTCTTGAGAAACCCAAGTGAGATTTATGACTCAAACCCCTCCTGACCTCTCTGCCTTCCACGCACCAAACATATGCCAAGAGCATCCTTTTCACCCCGCGTCACTCCCGCCTTGCTTTGGGGATTGCATCGTCTCATTTAAAGCTGACAGAGCTTCTCAGCAAAAACCGTGTGGGAAGGAAGGAACTTACAGCTTCTGAACATATCAGGTGCAGGTCAGAGATTAAAATATCTGAGGCACGTGGCATCAACCACACAGAGATTGAGCAGCAGTTAGAGAGCACCACAGAAAAGTCAGACATCAAGGAGTAAGTGCTTCCTCTTAGCAACCTCTCTGCTCTAGATTTTTCTGTTGTTTACATTCATTTATGAGATTTAAAAACATGTGTGCTAACCCATCACCTTTAAAGATACCCTCTCTCCCAGGTGTAACTCAACCTTCTGTACTGAAAGGAGCACAAAAGATACACAATTGCAGTCATAGCAGAGCAGAGGATAAAAGTTAGGTCAGATAGCAAAGAGCAGACCGTGACTGATTTTGTAAGTCACAGCAATGCAGCTGCTGAACAATACAAAGCCTGGAAGGCTTATCTTCCCCATGTCCTACTGTAGCGTGGTGCCAGGAAATTTTGGTCTGGAGACTCACATTCAACTTGCAGCCATGGAGTGAAGAGTGTGATAGGTTGTGGAGATTCACCAAGGGTTTGTGAAGCTGTCCACAGGATGGTTCAACCAGCAGATAGACCGACATGTACCAGGCAGAACTGAGTAGTGGGAGAGATGGATGGGTGTACAGCAGCTAAAATAACACAGAAATCCTGCCTCTGACTGAGTGGGTCACACGTCACAGACTAGCAGCACAGGGGTGAGAGATGTATTACCCCATGATTGCTGTTCTCTTTCAGTATAGGAGATATATCTGCAGCTGAGGTGTACAATGCAGTGGTCTGAGCGATGGTGATGGGAGACCCTGTTAGCAGCCCCTGAGCCCCGGGTCAGGCCGGCATCACTGCATGTTTAATCGCTCCCTAGCCTGGTTCTGTCAAAACGATCCAGGTTAGCAAAAATACCTTTCACTGCGAGGTTTGTTTACCAGCTTCAAAGCAGAGGCAGCGTGACAGAAAGGGGTTAGGTAGGGTCTCTACAGTCCTGGTGGTGGGCTGGGGATGCCCACCTGATCCAGCCACAGCTGGAATGATGTGTCCAGAGACTGTGCTCAAAAGAGCAAAGGGAAAAAAAAACCCCAAACCAAACAAGTATAGTCAACAACATGCTTCGAGCTCCTCAGAAGTGGTGTTTACCTCAGCATCTGCCTCACAAGCCCTGCAACATGTCAGGGGGACCCTGCCCACAGTCAGCCTGAGCAGAGAGCAAGATTTCGTCCTTCTGCAGCTCTGCACTTGGTGCCAGCACTGAATGCAGCACAAGCTTCCTGTGCTCTGTCCATTACAAAACAAAGCAAGTTTTAAGGAAAATTCAAACCACGTCCAGCTGTGGGTACCATCAGAGTCCCCAAACTTCAATAAACAGCAGCCCTCTTTAAAGTAATTGCTTAGCATAGCACGGAAAGGCTTTAGAAAACCACCATTATTAGCCAGCACCTACAAATCCAAAGGGTAAGTTAGAGACACTTCATGAATAATCACCCTTAAGAGGCATCCAATACACAGTCAAGGGAATAAAATCTCAAAGCACAGAACAGTCACTTGCTGTTCATTTTAAGAACCACAGTTACCACCACCATCAATTCACCTTCGGCATCCCAAAGCCCTTCCCAGCAGAGCGCCCACCAGCAGAGCGCTCAGCTGGGCTTTCTGCCCACCAGCTGGGACCAGCGTGTCCCTGAGTGCCCCAGGCACCCACGTTTTTGCAGTGCTGGGCTGTTCACAAAGGGGCACAATGCACCTCTGCCTAATGGCTGCCCTGTCTACAGGCAGGAGAGCTGCAATGCCTCCAAAGTGGTGGCTCAGCCAAGGTCAGAGGCTTCAGATATGTAGATCACAGGTGAGATTCTGGATAAATTATTTCCAGTTTGCCAGCAAGAAAAAGAAAACCAAACTGCATTATTATTTTATGAGGGTTGTGGGTTTTGTGTGGTCTTTGGAGTTAGGACACTTGAAGAGATGAATAAAACCTTTGCATCCATTCGTTTCTGCTGTTGGTGTGTTATTTAGCTTCAAAGGACACTGTCTGGGTAATTCTACGTGCTGCAGGAAGACACAGTTTGGGTGCCCAGCCTTGCCTCTCTGTAAAACCTGCCTTGCACTCCTGTCTGTAAAACTGAGCTGTCATCCCTCTGACAAAGGGAGTCTAGGGAAAAGATGGATGGACAGGCAGAAGCTGCTGTGTAGATACCCATCCCCTCTCTTGGCAGGCACTCTGGTTGTCACCTCCATCTACCAGGGCAAATCAGTTCAGGTGGAAGTAGGCTCTTTTTCAGATACATTTGCAATTTTTGGCGGGTTTACCAGTACAAAAGTAGTTTAAATCTGCTCCAGTGGTCCAGATAAAGCTCCATAAATCAACAGCTGGTGAAAGTAGAAGAGCGGGGTGGGGGAGAAACTCAGAATGAAAACACTGCCTGGTGGCAGTGACAGGGCAGTGATAAAAAGGTGAATTGATCAATACCATTATTTACTTTTTATAAATTGCTTTCAGTCTCTTGCCACATCTGCTGGGATTCTGGCTCGCTTGGCGTTTACTCTGTGATGGATGATGAGGCCACAAACACATGTTCGGTTTGTGTTTTTAATAGAATGCATAATGACTCGTATGGGTAAATTATTCCCCTCCAAGGAGCACAAGCCCATATCTCACATGCATCAACACTTCAACCTGTTATAAATGCCCTTCATTATTGACCATGACAAAGCAGCACCCTGCTAGTGTGTAATTAAAGAAGGTGTAATAATGCCGTAAGAATATATTTAAGAAAGCAAACACTTATAAAGGGGGGAAAAAACCCAAACAAAATTAGAAACCAAATAATCTTGGGATAGCTAAGGATTGAGAAGAGGAATAAAAGCAAATCAGAATCGATTACAAAAAGCAGCAGTGAAAAATCAAATCCCTGGTACCCAACTTCTGCCTCTATCATTCATTAGTTTTAGCAGCAGGTGCATAAGTTATCAGTGCCTCCAGCAGGACATTTACCCCACCGCAGATCTATTACCTTCCAAAAGCAGGACAGAATATCTCACTTCAGTCAAAGCACCAGAGCGAATCGGCTGCAAATCTGTTGAAGCTGCAGTGTTAGGGAGGGGTAGGACAGGAGACAGCCGGGCACGTTGCTGCTGGCAGACACACTCTGCCGGGCTGGCGGCAGGTCCTGGGTTAATCCAGCACCAGCAAAGCTAGATATGCTGGGCTCAGAGATCCATCTTCTCGCTAGGACAGCGATTACACTGCTTAAGCGACTTAATCGAAGTTATCTATCTACCCAAATTCCAGTTTTATCGCCTGCAAGCAGATATACTACCTACTCCTTATCTGCAGCACTTCACACCAAGGGCACAGGAATTGATTTGTTAAGATATATAAAGGTAATTTGATAAACATGCTATATAGAGCATTAATGCATAGCTAAAATGAACAGTAATTTCAGTATCTGTTTAAACAGCAACAACACACGTGTACCCTGCAGCGAATTTCCCAACTAGCTCTTGGAAAGGGTATTTGAGAGAGACATGAAAAAAATTCACAAAAAGCAATCTTCTGTGTAATCAAATATAATTTTCCAGAGGCTAATAACCAATCCATATCTTATTTTAGGAGGTCAGGTATTGAACATACAAGAATACACTACTATTAGCTTCTCGCTGTTGGAGATTTTAATTTGTAAGAGATTTACAGGAAACCTACAAAGGCATAACTGTATCATTAGAATCAAAAGCAGCCAGCAAGCTCAGAGCACTTAAGGCATGTGTTCTGCTAATGGAGATGAGTAGTTCAGGCCAACAGGAGCCAAATATTCACATCCCTGTGTCAAAAAACCCTCGCTTTGCACATCTTTGCACATCCCCACCATTCGCAGCGCCTCAGAGGTCTCTGCAAAGAGTGGAGCCTCAAAGCCCACGCAGTGCCCTGAACCCTCCCTGACCAAGGAGGGGAGGACACTTGGCTCTTCAAGCAGAGCAGTTGTTTCACAGACAAACGCAGATGTCTCTCCAAGACAGGAACCAAGGCACGGGGGTACAGAGAAAAGGAGAGCAGTTTTGCTGGCTGCTTGTCCCTTCACCCCCCAGACAGAGTGTGAGGATGCAGTGCACATGAGGGAGCGCTGCTGTTTTGCTTTGTTAATTTTCGTTTAGCAAACACAGGAGACTGAAATGAGGCCTGAGGGCACCGAGGTGCCACAGAAATACGAAGCAGAACCAATGAAAGGCTCACCCCTTGGATTTCCTATTCATCCTTTAGGCAACTGAATAGGAAATTGTGCTGTACGCAAAGATTTGCATCACGCATCTTAATTCGCTGCATCCTTTTAGCACACTGTGTTTGAGCAGGGGAAGAAACCCATCTGCCTGCACGCAGCCATGCACACAGACTGCAGCCAGGGCTCGCCCAGTCCAAGTCTCCTCTTTCTAACAAACTCAGAGACCTCAGAGATGATGAGTGCCCTCAGCAAACATTTCCCCCTCACCAGAGGCAAGCACAGACTCTCTCCCTGTGTTCATCCCAGAACCAGCAGCGCCTTGCCCTCCTCACACAAAAACCTTCTGGGGTTTTCCGCCCTTTTATGAGCTTTCCAACAGATTTATGGTTCCTCCTGCAGCCAGCTCCATTACATGACTTCTTCCAACGCATCCATCAAGAATCCTGCTCTCCCCCCTTTACTTAGCCCATCTCCCGATTAGCTCTGAGAGCCACAGCACAGCAAGAACTTGATCGCTTTTATTTTTGTAGTGCTCCTCTGATGAGGTTCTTAACACTTTCTGCCCATGAAAGAAGGCAATGGCAAACCTTCCCAGACAAAGGAATTAACTACAGATGAACCTCCAGAAGCCGAAAAGTAAAACTCAACAAAAGCAACTCATCTTTCATCTACAGTGTAGCTGGATCACAAAGTTTATGAACAAATCCAATTCCATGGCCACAGAAGCGCAGGGGGTCTTCTACTGACCCCTCCAGCCCATCATCTATTTAACCTACCCCAGTTTTACACAGTAAGGAACAGGAATCCAATGTGGGAGGCCAGTAAACCAAGTCCCTGACTTTAAAACTGGAGTTATATGCTTTTCCTTGTCAGAGGAAAAGCTATAAAAGCTCTTTCTAGATCTATACAAGCATTCAAATCAGAACTGGGAGGAACTGAGCAAAACAGAGTTATTTTTATCACATTTCTCTTGCTGCTTGCATCACACACTCCTGCACGCACATTATACGTCTCTGCAGGAGGTACTTACCACAAGGCTGCTTGCTTCAGTTTTAATGTTGGAAACTGGGATATTTATCTGCCCAGCCAGAGGCAGAGTGACAAAATGATGATCTAATTTTCTAAGGGTCATGTGGACATAGGCTTAGAGGGACTAATATGTGAAAACATAATTAGGACTCAACTAGCATCTCATCCTTGCCACCACATTTTCAGGTGGCTGTCCCCTGCTCCGTTTGTAAATATAATTTTGGATTTAACTCAGCAAAGGACTGGAAAATATCTTAAGTTTACGGGTGTATGTTACTTAAAAAACATCATGCAAACATGTTCAACAATCAAGATGGAATCTATTTACTGTTAAAAACTGGTTGGCAGTTGGATAATGAGTATCTAACTGTTTAAAACCCAGGGGTCAGTTTCTTCTTATTTAGTAGGGATTACAAAAAAGTGCATGAAATCCATTTTTAAAAAAAATGTTAAATGAAAACAATTTCAACGTAAAAATACGTTTGAAGTGTAAATTCACACCTGACACAGATCCCACTGAAGTCAGACACCACAAATAAAAACTGATGCTCTTGCAGGCAACTCCCAGGTTTGTTTTGCTCTCCAGCCCCAGATATAGACAAAGCTTTGAAGTTTAAATGGGGTGAAACCTTGGCTGTGGTCAATCCAGCAGTTTTTTGTTACTGAATCCATCGTCCTAGGTTGCTACCTGAGACTGCAATGCCAACGTGTAGGCAGGGCAGCAGGCTGGGAACCCAGTGCTCACTGGGCTGCCTCACTGCACCCCACTTCACCATCAGTGATGTCATTAAGGGGAACCTTCTGCTTTGAGAAGGCACTTTGATGTCTTCAGACAGTAATCGCTACCAAGCCAAATGTGACATACTGTGCTGTTATTTCTCCGGATGATCCTCATGGCACACACACAGAGGACGCTGGGAAGAGGCAGATGAAATAACAGAGGGTGCAAAGTCATCTCCCTGTCCACATTCAAGTCACCCCACTTAGACAGTACACCTCCAACCAGCTCACTGACCAATGCTGTGAAAGCCAAGAGGTAACTGCAAATAGCTTATCTATTTTAATGACACCTAGTTTTAAAGTGTCCCTAGCAACTCCATTCCCCAAACACAGCTGGGTCCCCACTCCTGAGGACTCAGACACAAGATCCCATTACTGCAGTCTCACAAGTTTCTTTGCTTCAGCTGAGAGGTGGTAGCAGCCTCTGAGCATGGCATATCTTAGATGATTCAACTCAGTTTACCTAGCAGTGGAAGAGGGATGATTGATGTGAGACCTGCTCACATTTGCCATAAAGGAAAAGTTCACTGATACAAGGTATAACAAGACCCCTATCAGGAATTTTAGATGTGTCTGTCTATATCAGCCCTGTACAGTACTTCCTCCAAAGAGGCCAAAAGGTATTTAAATAAAAAACATACTGCAGAAGAGAAACAAAAATAATTAATCAAGAGTGAGGAGAGAGAAAAGAAAGAAAGGTTTATATTTCATTCTCTCAGAGACACTAAATCTGGGCACATGGATCACCACCACCATCTTCATCCTCATCATCCTCTTGGCAGTTTCCCCTATCCACCCTTCAATCTGTGCGTTCACCTCATGCTTGCTCTCCTCCCTCCACTTCTCCCTGTGAGGGTCCCACCAGACCCAGGCAATACTTTTTCTTTAAAGAAACATAATACACCCATGGCTAAGGAAGTAAAAATAACATTACTTATAACACAATGCAACATTAGTCTGTGGCAGAGACCAACTGATCAGTTGAGACTCATCCTTTGCCCCAACCCTTCATGCAGCTGCTTTTTCTTGTGGCCGTCAGCTTGTTGAGGCAGAAACTACACATCTAGTGCAGTTTGGGGTGAAATCACAAGCACTTCCTTAAGGAAGGAAGGTTTAGATTAGATATTAGGAAGAAGTTTTTTACAGAAAGAGTGGTGAGGTGCTGGAACAGGCTGCCCAGAGAAGTAGTGGATGCCCCGTCCCTGGAAGTGTTCAAGGCCAGGTTGGATGGGGCCCTGGGCAACCTTGTGTAGCTCCAGGCCTGAGGTTGGTGGCCCTGCCTGTGGCAGGGGGCTTGGAGCTCTATGATCCTTGGGGTCCCTTCCAACCCTTGCCATTCTATGATTCACTGTGAGCACCACCAGGAAACCCCACATAATCTTATCTCTCTCCACTGGGCCCCTCTGACATGCTAGGGTAGAAAACAATGGCTGTTGCAACTGCTAGCACAAGTCTGAGCAATACTTACAGCTGATTGTAATTCCAAGCTCTACACCCCTTTTCTTGGGCAATTTAACGTGGAAAGTACCGCTGCTGGGTATGACAGACTCTATAAAACCAAAAACAGACAAAACAGAAAACAGGAGAAAAGAGAGAGTTTTCAGTTGCATTAATGGTTTCTTTGGAACCAAGAAAAACAAGCCCATAAACCTCAGCTTTATTGGTTCAAACAAGGTTGTTATTTGAGGCCCTGCAGACTTCAGGTTAAAATTTGGATTCTCATTAAAAATACATGCTCTAAACATCAAGTGAAGTGTTCACATCACACTGTATTTCATGATTGAGGCAACTCTGTCAGTGTAAAAGGAAAATAGTTTTCTTTTATATATATATATATATATATATACACACAAACACTGCCCTTTACCCCTCCTTGCTTCATGACCACAAATTAGTATTATTCATATTCATGAGCAGACATTTAAAGTACAGGTGTCCTCTTCTTCTACTCCTTAGACTTATATCAGCCAAGTGGCAAGAACAAGGTGCTTATGAAGGGCTCAGAAAGACCCTCCATCTTGGTGCAGGTTAGAGAGCAAGAAGCAACAGAGAGGGTCCTCACAGGGTCTCTTTCTCCACCCTTTAAGCTCTATCAATAAAGAGACTGACATTTGTGTGAGTGCACTCCCTCCTATGGGTTAGCGAAGGCACTGGCAGTGTCCAGCTGGTAATGAAGAGCAGCAAATCCTTTGGCAACATACCTGCAACATCAAATTCAATCTCAAGCACCACTTTGTTCGTGAGCGCAGCATCACGCAAAAGCTGATTAGCTTCCTCCATCGTCCCATCCTCAGTCGCAATGCCATTGATAGAAAGGACTCTGTCTCCTACTTGTAGCAGCCCACACCTGCAGTCCATATTGGGAAAAGAGGGAAAGGGAGCAAGAAGGCAGGGAAAAAGGGGAAAGGAGAAAAGAAACAAACAATCCCACAACCAGCCATGAGTTACTTGTGCTAGGCAAATCTGTTACAAGACACACAGAGTAGTGACTAAACCTGCAGAAGTGGCCCCAAAGAGAACTTTCTGCAGGGCCCATCCCAGTGACAAGAGCCCCGGAAGGTCACAGGGCAGCAAACACTCATGGTTTGCTTAAGTTCAGACATTCCTTGCTCCTAAATAATCATTTTTTGGTTGTATGTCCTGCAACTTCCAGGGGAAAAAAAAAGTAACCCTCACCTTCCTAAAAGATGGCCAAGAGACAAGTGTAATAAATTCAAGGACATACGCCCTCCTACCCTATCTGCCAGCATACAGCTCTTTCCATGTCCCCATGCTTTCTGAAACCCTGTATGGATTCCTCTGCTTAATACATGGCTAATACTGAAGCTACTATCGAATGAACTCACTGAAATGTCTCAGCAAATTGGATAATCATTTATCCCTTGTAATTGCATTTCTGGAAGCCAAATGTATTAACTGCCTCGAAAGACCAATATTATTCTGATGCAATAGCCCACCCATAGAACCACAACTGGCACTTGGGGGTTTTTGGTTTAGACTTGCTTTCTCCAAGAGCACACACAGATCAGCAAGTTTTTATCATTTGGAATTAAAAATAATGATGGCAAGGCTATGTTAGAGATACACTGCTACAGCATAGTTAGTCTCTTAGGACCCCTCTCTAATATAACAGGGTTTTTTTCAACATGAACCACTATGTTCTTACATAAACTATGCACCCTGCCCCCCTCTTTTTTTTTAAATATACTGTAACACCAGAAAGACAATCTTCCAAATTACTGAGCTGGCCCACAGCTCTACAAAACAAAGCATGCAGCATTCCCTGTGACTGGCCATGGACCCTTCACAGTTGTTTGCTTTAACCACATCTTTTCATGTTTTTCACTCATGACCTGTCCATAAGGCTGCCCACTTTAGCAGAGCTTGGGAAACCTTTCCTCCTCCATCATTAACATAAACTACAGAGTAGTCTCCAAAATAACTTGGGAACAAGGCTAAGGTTCACCTGTACATTTGGAGTTATCACAGAGATTTACTGGAAGGCAACTGCTATCCTGTTTTAAGTCTCCTCCAGAGAATCTTTATTCCCTGCTCATTAACTATCACACACATCCCTTGCTCTCTCCTTTCTAGATGTCATCTTCCACTGATATTCCAGAGGAGACAGCTTAGTTTTACTAATCCTTCCAGCCACTCTTCATCACTCACACCCAATTCAATTGCGAGAAAAGATGGTACTGCAGCTTCCAGGCACACAAAGATAACAAAGGCAACTGACACTGGCTGTATTATTCACCTCTGAACAACAGTACAAATATGAAAGGCCAGGTTATCGAGGAAGATGCACAAGAACAACAGTTTTTGCCAGTGGCTCATCAAAAGCTGAAGTATGAGCAAGTTTGGAGAGAGCCTGGGGAGGTTGTTTTACTGGTAGGAAGATATTAAACTTGCAGTTTGTTTACACTGCTGCCAGAGATTATGCCATCCATGGAAAAACACTGCTTATTTTATGAGATGTAAATTCAGAAGTGTTTGTTCAAGGAGACTTGGATTAGGACAGACAACTCTATGGTATATAATCTGCCCTTGTGAAGAAATTACATTAAGTTTAATTACAGTCCTTCACTGGAGTTGTGGATATGTGGCCACATAGATGTACTTGGAAATATCAGCTTATAAATACAAAGATGTCAAGGAGTACAACAGAGATGCCTTCTCCGGCATCAAGAGCTCTCTTGGCTATAGCCAAAAAGCACCTTTTGGAAGGAAAGGATCAACACTGGCATCACACAGACATCACTTCATCATGTTAAAGTCACATCCAACCCATTTCTGGCACAGCCGTTTCAGCTGCAAGGGCTGGGAGATCACACAATACATTTACACTGGAGAGGTCTGCCTTGGCTCCTAGGGCCACACTCCCAACACAAGGGCACATGGTGGTTGGAAACTGGTTTCTCTGGAATTATTCTGAAGGTTTAACAAGGCACATCAGGTCTCCTTGCACTCATGGAGGGAGCCAGAAGGTTGTGGCTTCACTCCATAAACTTTTATAAACCTGCAAGACCAGGATTTAAACAACCATGATTGACTGAGGCTAATAGTAAAAGAAATAAAATACTTCTGACCTAACAGAGCTATTGGCTGTAAAACACCCAGGGAAATCTGCCTTGAGTGGAGAAACACAAGAAATGGTTGTTTTGTGAGAAGGCAGCTTTGGTGGGAAAGGTGGTGAATGTTTGCCTTGATGCTGTGTAAGAGAGCAGGAGTCCAGGCATCTCCTGGAGTAAAATCCAGCTCTATGGATGTGCTGGCATCCAGGATGAGAATGTCTGCCTGAGGTTGTGGAGATCTGCATTTTGTCATGACTTATTCCTTGGGCTCAAAGACCGAAAGAGAGCTGCAGAGGTGTTCTGCTAGACACAGAGCAGTGCATATTCAAGCCTTAGGCAGGATACGAACTGAACATCTCAGCATCACTGGCATCTGTGTGGCCACTCCAGCTGTGGGGTGGCAGCAGCTGCAATCACAGCCACACCACTGGCTGCAGAAGCTGATCCATGGTGCCCTTACACACCCCTGAGTCGGCTTGCACGGGTCATCTGGACATCTGTGTATGTCTTTACATCTGTGTCTGTGCACTGGTGGGCAGGTCCCAGCCCCCTGAAGATCAAAGCTTTGCTGACAGCTTCAGCCAGCTGCTAAACTTCCCTCTTACAAAGTATTCATACTCAAAAGCCAGAAACACAATGATCAAACAACTGTGTCTGAGCAGAGCTAGAAAACATGTAACTCAGCAGGAAGCATTGATTTTGGATAGCGGGATGGAGAAGCCAGATACTCTCCCACTGCTGTCAATGACATCTGGGGGAGGAAGGACACAAAAGCTGTGTGTTTCAAGGCAGCCAAGAGGGGCTGTCAGGCATATTCCTGTTCCACCCTCCCTGCTGATAACAGGGGCTGAATCACTGTCTCATTTGGAGCCCAAAGGCTTCATCTTGCACCCAGGAAACAAAACAACAGGTGGGGAGGGAGGTCTATTAGAGGCTATTGGCTGTAAAACAAATCACAAGTCAGGGAGGTGAGAGCTTTGCTTCAAACCGCCTGCCACAAGCTAGCATGAACCAGATAATAAATGTGAGGCAGCCCAACCTCTCTGCAAAGAGGGCGATGCCATCCTCCTCCCTTGTACCACTCATTTGCCAGGCACCCAAGAGGCAGCTCCTCCACGGCAAGGCAGGTGGACAAAGTGACCGTGGACCGTGCCACACCACACTCAGATTTGCAGGTCTTGCACAGGAGTGTGTGGACATGCAGGACAGACCCAGGATGCTGAGCCTGGTCCCTGTATCCCCACTCTTTGGCAAAGGGCAGCACAAAGAAGAGCACAGCGCAGTCTCAGGTGAAGAGCCCAGCTTGGTAAAGGGGAACAATGGCTCCAGTAGCTTGGGCTGGGGTTACAGCACAACCTCTGAAGGGCAGGGAATAAGGTAGCTAGTCACACACTGTGAGATAGCAAGAAACAAGTTAAATGAAAACCTAAAATTGCCTTTTTCACCTTGCTGCAAACCCAGGGCACTTTTCATCTCAAGATGGAGTGGAAAGACAATGTTTTCCTGCCAGTTGGGAACAGCAGTGCGAACTAGGAAAGGAAGAAATACTCAGCAGAAATTTAATCCCCAAATCAAATCCAGGCTGCAAACACAGAGAGGATTGCTCCCTGTCACCAGAAAGCGGCAGCCAGGAGAGTGCAAATGCTGCTGGGTGGGCAGCAAAGAGGGAGAGCAGCATGAGAGACACATCAGAGCCAAGCAAGACAGCACCTCGAGTCTTTGCTTTCACTCCAGGCTTGGCAAGAGGATAAAACAAAGCCAGACGGACTTCAGCACATCTCTCTCCTCCCTTGGGACAGCCAGCTCTGATGCTGCCTGGATTTATAAAGGGTGCTTTGCAGTGTGAGCCAAATTCACCCTGGTAATGGAGGATGAAAACCAACACACCATCACTTTCCTTTTTAAGCCCTGTTTGGAAACAAACAAGCAAACAAAAGGCATAAAATGCCTCTGAAACCTCTCTTAGCCTGTATCACTGAGGACAACTCTTTTTCCTGTGCCAGTCCCTCATCCTTGTCCTCCCACAGACACACATGCCAGGCACTGCTGCTCCTCCCTGCCTCTGCATCACTGCCTGAAGAAGCTACCACACAGGAACTGCTCTGCGCAGCAAGGACTTGTGTTTCCTTTTCAGGTGCTTTTCCTGTGTGCTGTTTTCCCAGGCAGGCCACCAGCACATGCCAATGAGGCCCTTGGAGACTTCTCCCAAGGAACAGTCTGCAGCAGGCACTGAGCAGTGCCACATCATTGCACCTCAGGCTCGCCCAGACAGGACAGACCACTAGTAGAAACTGAAGGTGCTTAACGAAACCAGCTCTCCTTTACACCCCCACAAGAGCTTAGGCCATGCTGGGACCTGGCCTGTTTAGTAAGAAAAGACTTGTGAGAGAGCAGCTACATCACAGTGCACAGACATTCAAGCACACTTTAAATCCAGCCAGCAAGGGTTCTAGCCAGAGCAGACAGAGCTCCTGAGGCTGGGCTTGGTTGCTGGAGGAGTCATTGCTCCCAGTACCCCAGGAGTGACACACAGCAGTTAACAACACTCTTCCATTCTGCCCTTTTCCCACCATTGTGGAGCCAAAAGCAAGAGTACTTCAATGCAGCACCTATCTTCTCCTCAACCAGAGCCTTTCTCTACCATCTAAAACCTTGGCTTTAAGGCTTGTCTATACAGCTGGGCTCTGCTACAACAAAAGCCAGCAGAAAATGCTTTGCTGGGTCTAATTGCTTAGGTCTCTCCCCTTTTTGCACCCAAACAAAAGCTTCATCTTTCAAAGAGAAAGGAGAAGGAAAAAGAAAGGAATGGGGTTGGCTCTCACACAGACACATGCTCCCTTCCTCCTCTGGGAGGACTCAGAACAGCCGCAGGCTGGTGCCAAGACGTTCACCTGGGATGCGAGGGAGGTCACGGCCAGCCGACGAGTGCAGAAATGGCAGTGATAGTAAACCATGCCCAGTGAAGAATGGGAGATATTACAAGGATGATAGTAAATATCTAAATGAGCCTCTGAGGAGAGAAAACAAACCAAACCATGAAATGTTCAGCAGCAGCACCATCAGCATCCAAGGGCAAGGTCTCTAACCTCTCTGCCGGGCTGTCAGGCTCAATAAAACGGACGAGAGGTGGGGAAGACAGGGTTTCAGTAGCAAAGATGCCTCCTTGGAGCTGAAGTCCGAAGCCATTCAAAGGGTCTCCCCTGAGCACCACCTCTGTCGTCTCCGTATGGACTATCTGCCCTCCAGGACCCACTGTACTGGAGGCCAGCGACACTGAAAGAAGGAGAGAGGCAAAAGGTCAGGGTAGCCACAGTCACCATTGCAGGTCTGGTCACAGACCCTGGTGTGGTGGTGGGGACAGAGGCCAAGGATGTGGGAAGGACACTGCTGAGTGGTCCTACCCCAGCTAATTCTCAGCAATAAGGACAATAAAGACAGCAAGCCAAGCACATACGAGCCATCCAACCCAGCCCACCACCACTCTTACGTGAGCTCTTGTGCTCCTTCTTCTTCTGCCTCCTCCTCAGCATGGTGGTGCGGGGGCTCATGGGGTGGGAACTGCGAGGTAGCGTGTTCGAGTTCTGGCAGGGGAAGCCCTGCGCATTCATGGTGGGAGATGAGAAGTTGGCAGCCACCAGAGCTGGGGAAATACAGAACACACTGAGGATGCGTGCAGAGAAGTGTGGCAGCAGGTTGGTGTAACACCGAATGTGTTTGGACTAGCTCCTTCTTCCCAGCTCCAGGACTCAAGACTGGGATAAGAATCTTACCCTGGTCTTGCAGCTCCAAGAGAGCTGTGACAGTGGGTTTGAGCTCAGGTCAAACATCGGTCTCTGGTGCGCAGTGACTCCAGTGATCGGGCTGCCTGTCACTGCAGCACCCAGGCCACCAGGTGAGAAACATGTTATGGACACAGGGCAGCCACCAGCAGGTTAGCACAATGACACTGGTGATACTTAAATACAGACAGAGAGAAACCATAGCTTGACCCTGAGCTGCTGGGCAACAGAGCTGCCCTGTTTGCCCCTCACAGTTCAGACACAGTGCAATGATTCCTTCTCCCTATCTTACTGCTGTGAGACAAGAAACCTGGAGCTGAACAGAGCCTGCTTCCTGCAAGGGGTAGGCCTACAGATCTTGAAAACCATCACAGTCCTGCTGTGCTGGGCTCATCCAGAACTGAGCTGGATGCATTGTTTGAGCACATTGTTCCTACACATCACCAGAAATGCTCTCCTTGTCCCACCCCAACTCATTTTTTCCATATGAAACTAGTCCCTGGGGTGTGGGGTTAGAGGATGGGAGAACACTGGTCTTGTTGCAGTTACCAGATCTATGTGTGCTGGGCTGCAGGTACCTCAGCCCTGGACCTGGGGAAACAGCCCCCAGTGACTGAGGAAGAAATGAGTGACAAGCCAGGCTATAGGGTTGAGTGTTAATGAAAGGGAGGGGCGCAACATAAATGAACACATGGGGGATGGAGGCGATGCTGCGTGCTGAGGTTACATTTGCAGTAATCCTGTCCAGATGTCTGGTTCCATGTGGGTGTCTTGCAGTGCCCAGGGTGGTGGGTGTGACAGTAGTTGACACAGGGGTCCCAGCAGTGGTGGTGGTCGCTCTTCTGCACCTTGACTGATGGCACCCAGGGAAGCAGAAATCACCACAGACAGGGAGGACAAGTGAGAGAAAGAGAAGGTAAGAAGTGTAAGCCAGGAGATCGTAGAAAAGAGCCTCAGACTGTCTCTGAACAAGTCAGGACCCAGCCACAGTGTGTCAAGCACCAGCAGGGAACACACATCCCCACATAACCTCATGACACTTGATGCAAAGTGGCAGAAATCCACCCCTTCCCCATAAAGGACTCCGCATCCTGAGCCAACAGCCTGACTAAGCCATGCTGGCAGCACACAGATGTCATTACCATTTGCAGTCTGTTGTGCGACATGCAGAAGCTCCCTACAGCCACAAGTTTCCCACAGAGGCCATCAGCATTATCCGACAGCATCGGGGAAACTTCCTTGTGCTGTTTCCCACCTTGCTGCCGGAGCTGCCCTCCCAGGGACAAGGCACAAGGCCTTCTGAGCTTGCCAAGGACCGCTCTGAGCACTTTGCATGGCTTCAGGATTTGGTTGTGTAGCAGCTGCTCAGGAATCCACTGCAGGGTGCACATGGGGATGGAAGAGAGGAGTAGTGGAGGGCTGCCTCCAGCTCACCAGAACAAAAGGGATTTTATACACTGCTGCTTAGAGGCAATTACAGAGGGCCACCGACACAGGAAGAGATGCCAACGCTGTAGCAAACAGTAAATTAAAACATGGCACCAATGTGGCAGACTCTATTCAAAGCCACACAACTGCTTTAGCTTCCACCCTAGCGCCAGCACAGCACATGTTGGCAGATATCTGTCACAGCATGACATCCATCACCTGGAAATCCCTTGTCCCAGGAACTGTGGCTTTACGACATCAGGTTATGATGTCACCTCTCCTCTGAAGTGCCTCAAGCATCCCCCTAGACACAGGTCCCTTGTCTGTTCTCACAGACATTCCTTTTACCCTGGGGCAGCAAAGGGCCAGTTCAGTTTTCTTTGCCCAGCAGCACTGGGTTTTCTCTCCCCAATTTCTGCACCATGCTGTCTGGATCTGTTTTCTTGTGAGAGGAATTGCTGGCTAACAGGCAAAATTGCAAGTGTCTCTCTTATTCAGCTAAGCATGAATGGCATCCCACAGCAGAGCATTACTGGAGCCACGAGTCATCCCAGAGCTCTTAACATCACAACCACTTGCAGTGACAGCAACCACCTTTCCAGGATGAGATCTCCTCCAGGCTTTGTGTCCTCTCAGTAGGCAGAAATGCCACCAGCGCTGGTACTACCTGAGCTTTCTGAGGGTGTAAACCTGGCACAGAGACTCAGTTTGTTTAGTGAGTCCACCAAGAGATCTCATCTAAAGGTCATCTGTTAGTGCCTTTAAGAGTGCATGCATCACAGGCATCAAATCATTTAGGTCAGGTTTTCCAACCAATATGGTGATTAAATTTAGTCTTTTCTAAACATTTAGTGAGTTTAGCCTTAGTCCACCAAGCTCTTAAAAGAACACTTCCAGCTCTGGGGTTCCTATTTTGTGTATTCAAAAGTAAATTCAGAGCCAGGCATTTTTTAAATACAAAACAACTTAATATATGCAGCTATATCAAGACAAAAAGGAATGTTCTTAATAAAATCATACATTTTGAACATGATGGACAGAGCTTACCGTTATATATACAAAATCACTTAATCCTTTTATAGTAATTAAAATGCTCCCATTTGTATATAAAGTTCTTATCTCCAATATATGACAACAGAAAAAAATGCCTTTGAAACCCAGCTGTCAGTGCACTGGTGAAGAGATCTTCCACATTTCTATGATAAAAACCCACAAGATACATCTCCAAGCTTTTGCACATCATCCCTGTCTGAGGAAACCCATCCACCTGCTCCTGTGCACCCTCTGCTCCCATTCACCTTGTGAGCAGGGCATAATCCTCCCACAAAGTCTCCAAATGCCCCCAGAGCCACAGAGAAAGCAAACTCAGTTTCACAAATGTGCTTCAGCATCAGACTGCACTTCCACACAGCTGCTGCAGCTTCACATCCCTCTCTGCCTTCTCAGTAACTGGATTTTTATTGCATGATAAGCCAGGTTTAAAAACCCCAGTGAGAAGCCTCATGCAGGCACACACCAGCATGGGGCAGTAATGCAAGAGCTGAGCTGGGATGCACCTCTACGGTCTCCTCTCCTCAGATGCTTTCCCTGGGCTTCACTCTTGCCAACCACAACAGTTTGCTTTTGTATTGCACCTTTTCCTTACTGTCTTTGTTTCCCTGAACTCCGTGCTTGTGGAGTTGGCATTTGGCACCTGGAGCAGAAGGCAGTATCTCCCCCAGGTCCAAATGCAGTTTATCAGCTTTTCATGGTGTTCACCATGCACTGCATCATGCTGTGGCTGGTTTACATCACTGAGGAACATGCTTTGTGAGCGACTCCTCTTGCCCAAAGTGCTCTTCTTCATGTCCTCACCACCTCCTTTTCCCATCCCCCTCAGCACTGGTGAAGGTTCAAGTCCAAGCACTGGTCTCCAACCTGGTACCCCTGCCTCCTAACAGCCATGAGGATGAAGAGCATCCTTCACGTGTTAGAGAGTTTAAAAGCAGGAACAATTGTTATATCCCTTATATTTCACATTCATGTGTTGCAATTGTTCTCCCAAGTTTGTGCTCTGTATTTCTGCCACATCAAACTGATCTGATATATGGAGGTTTGGCTCTGAACACGCTGAGTTATCCTTCCACGGAGCCTCCTTCTTCTGAGCTGCTGCTGAATGCATATATTCTGAAAGAAGACTAGGACCACAGCACTAATGGAAGGAGGAGAATAGTTCATTTTAACAGCCATTGAAAAAGGATTAGAGCTTTCCATTTCTTCTTGGGCACAAAGGTCAAGTCATCCATCCCCTTTGTTAAAATGCTTTAATTCTGCACAAATTGGACTGGACATGCAAGAGATTTATTTCTAGACATGGAGATGCTATTAGATTATATGTTTCACTGCATCATGTTAAAGAAGAAAACAGTTTCTTCCTTTCCCCACACTGCCCTAGAAGAGAATGGAAAGAAGAGCTATGCCCAGGGCTACTGTGCACAAGTAAAATGCACGTTCCTGAGAGACAAGTGAAAGTGTTTGTGAAAGGGGCTGATATTGAACAGTCATGCCTGAAACACCTGAATTACAAACAAGACCACCAGAACAGGCTGTAACAAAACTGCAGGTAAGAGCTGCAACAAATCTACTAGCACAGAGGCTATGTTCACCTGGAAGGAGAAACTAAAGGTGGGCAAGAAGTTTGTCAATTCCTAATGGTGTTTACAGGAATTTTGGGTTTGATTTCACTATAGAAATTCTAGATTTCGGAATTTTTTGCCCCAGTATTTCTTTGATGGGGGTGGTGGAAAGCAGCAGCTACAGATGCATTCATTCTACCCCTAGCTGCTCAGACACAGCAGCCATTCATACAGGCTGCTCTGGAAGATGAACACTTATCTTACAGGTTTGTTTCCTAAGGAAGTCCAGCAGGACCCTGCTTAGCTACTGATGTCCTTTACAGAGCCTTGCCAGCCATCAGCAAACAAAAACTGAGCTTAGAAATACATTTGCGAGTGCCAAGGTTGTTTTCCTCCCTTTTCCATTAAAGTCTGTTATCTGAGGTACTAAGGAAGTGGCTTGCACAGCACTCTGCGCTGCAAAACCCTGGGATTCCCAACTCCAACTTCCCCATTCAAGCACAGATGTTCCCCTTTTTCCCTATACAAATCTTTGAAGAACGTCAACTAATCACATGCATTTCATCAAAGCTTTTTTTTTTTCTTTCTTTCCTCCACAGATGTGTCTCTTTGGAGTCTGTTGCCAGCATTCAAAAGCAGCAAGAAGCCCAGGAGGGATCTCAAGTGAGTTTGAGGGCAACCAACAGTGTTTGCACAGAGGACACACCTGTTTCTGGGGGTTTCAAAGGCAGCCTGCTTTGGTGAACAGGTAATATCTCCAGCTTGACGTTTTCTGAAGTAGCAGCTAAAAGCTGAGTTGCCTCTAGTAAGGAGCAATGCTCTGTGCTCGTGCCATCAATGGAGAGAATATGGTCACCAACATGCAACGCTCCACATCTGCAAAGAAAACAGCAAGAGAGGTAATTATACACATGGCCAAAATCCCTGTCCTTACAGTTGGGAACAGGAACCTACGAAACCCAACTGTGAATTATTGTGTGAATTCACGTGAATTCTTTTTTTTCATACCTCACTTATTTACTTCCAGTTTGAACCTTAGGTTCAAGGACTGCCCAAAACACCAACTAAGATGGTTCATGCTTATCAGTGCTGCTGGTGGCTTGGGAAAGTTTTCAATAGTGCCCACTCACATGTAGTCCAGATGGCTGAGGGCTCACCTAGCCATGCAGTTATAAATCCTACATGCCTGCATTTCGGCTCAGTGACACAACTACCCACAGCTAGTATCACTGTCTGTCTGTCTGCATCTTCACGTAAAGGGTGACTAGCTGACTTGCCCATCGGGGAAAGGCTCTAGCCAGAAGTTCCCAGAATAGGTGTTTGCCATTCCACAGCTCCAGGGCAGCCAAACCTGAGGTTTTTAAAATGGAGCTCAGCTTTCATATGCACTGAGTTCCATTCATTCCCAGTGAGGAATGTCCACTGGGTAAGATATTTTTAGTACACTTAGTGCTAAGAGTATGTGGACAAGGCCATTTCAGAGAGGAATGATTTATAAGTAACAAGGGGACATAAAAGCAGGGCAGGAGGGAAAAGCAGAGCAGCCTGTTCAGATCTGTACCTGTCCACCACGCTGGCTGGCTTGATCTTGTCGATGACAATGACCTGCTTGTTCCGGTGTGTGGTTGTTGTCAGCGTGATTCCTAGTGCAGATCCTGGAGTCTTTGCTATTTCAACTAGTAAAGGGCCTGAAGCATTTGCTACAGTATCTGTAAAACAAGAGAGCATCTGAAGAAACGTCTCATATAGCCTTTCCCATTTCTAAATGCAGAGGGTCAGCCAATAGTACCGACTTGCTGCGTGTATCAGCTGACCTAGCTGGACAACCTACAGTTGGAAACTCAAAAAGCAAAATTGCTTCTGCATAAAATAAATATAATAAAGGAATATTACAACTACCCATAGAAACACCTCCCCTGTCTTTTTTCATGGAGTTAAATAGCAAGATGGAAGAAGAGATTGCTCAAAGGCTGTGCAGCTGTCACATCAACAGTATTAAAGGGAAAGCACAAAAAAAGAAAGATCAGAAGTACATCACTGTTACAGGCTTCTTCCCAAACAAACAAAAAGGCACAAAGAAACAAGATCCCGCTTTCTGAAGTACTCAGAAGTCTCACATGCTTATGATCACAAGTAGTCAATGCCTGTGTGCTTCAGCACCAGCTTCAAAATCACCTCAACTCCTCGTTTTAGCTCCTCCAGTGCGACAGTGGGAGCAGAGACACAGCGCTACCTACCCACATGCTTACAAAAGCCTCTTCTCTCCCATCAGACATAACTCATGTTTAAAAGATTTCTGCAATAAGCTTAATAGGTGCTGTGAGACTATGAAACTCCTACGAAACTGCACTGGTTAGCGTAAGCCTGCATCATACCTATCCATCTCTTCTGAGTTAGAGGAAGGAAGAAAAAAGCCTGTGTCTCTGGCTGATCAGACAGAAATTTCCTCCACCTCTATTTTACACATTTGTTCCCAGTTTACCTAAAGCCATCATAAACAGGCTGGATTCAGAAATGTATTATCACCACCACATAACCTACAACCAGCACCTCATGTATAGTTTGACGCCCTACAACAGTAGTTCACTGAAACCCAGCCATCCACTTCAAAGGAAAGGCCAGCAGAGCCCGCTGAGAGCTTGATGCCTCCTCAGCTCTTAATTATTCATAGTAAGGCTTTTTTCCTCCAAAGCTGTGCTCCACTAAAAATGCTGATGCTACTTGGCTCCAAAACTTGATGCATGGCTCATTCTTACTCTCCAATAAACAGAAACATTGATGCAGATCTCGGAAGTTAATCTGCAGTGAGGTCTTTCCTGAGATTTGTTGAAGATGCTGAGTCTCTGGAGACAGAAATTTCTCCTAGAAATTTCCCCTGGGTATCAGCCAGCAGAGGTTCACACTCTCATCTACTCCGAGTGCCCTTTTTCCCAGGGGAGGGAGGAGGAGGAATGAGACACTTTAAAGGTTATGCAAGGCTTCAAATAAAACACTGTGCTGAAAAGGATCACAGGGGAGACCTGCAGGCCCTGGCAAAAAGCATAGCCCCAGCTCAATCAAAAGATGCTCAAAGCACCAGCTAAATCCTGTGGAAAGTCCACTTAAGCCTTCGTTAACAAAGGAAGTACCTAGAGACTGAGGATCTCTTCCAACAGCCAACACCAGCTCTATGTTGGTTTTGCATATCACATGTGTCCACCACATATCTTCTAAATAAAAATAGTGGAAAGAAACCTGCTGGAGTGGTAGATCTTTCTTGTCAAGGGAAATACCTACTCCTCTCAGTTCTACCTAGTGTCCAAGCTTCTCAGCTTTGCCAAGTGTTTTCCAGGGCAGGTGTCAGCATGATGATGAAAGCAAAGGGCTTTGGATACCTTGTCCCATGCCAGGACCCAGGCATCTGTAGGAAACCACAGCCCTCCCTCCAGCCCACAGTCCCTCCTCCCACTGAACATAACAGGGGCTACCCTGCTGATACCTTTAATTCTCATCTACAGTATCACAGATGAGAATTGCTCCAAATCCATTTTATAGAGGCATTTGTTAGGGAAATACCAGCCAAGCCTCTATTAATTAATCTAGGAAAAGGTTTGGCTCAAATCAAAGGTCAGGAGTCCTCAATTTAGCAATATTTGTGAGGCTTGATTAACATGGGGCTATTACACCCAAGCTAATTTAAAAAGAAACATGGGCAGGCCATGCAATAACCTTACTGTAGGGAGTCAATTGGGGTTGCTGCCTTGGCACCATGAGGTGTTTCTGCACCATCAGGCACATCTGCAACCTTACCCAGCATCTGTGGAAAAGGCATTCACAGCTCTCCTGCATTTCACAGCAAATTTCACCTTACTTAAAGCAAGATCCTTTCTCTAGGCAGTTGTTCTGGAGGTTCAGCATTCACAAGATGCTCAATTCAAACCTGCTCAGCATGTACCAAGGGCCAAAAATCCCCCCATTGCAGAACAAGCATCACAGAGGCCATTGATAACCAAGTTTATCATGAACACAGCACCTTGCAGCATTTCTCTAGGGTTTGTTACCCTACAGAAAAGCCACCTGCTTCACGTGGCTGTGCAGGTTTTCATTTCAGGGTTTGTAAGTGTTTTGCAAGCAATGAATTGTGCTTTCCAAAGGAGGATGGTACCTTTTTACAGATTGGGAAACTGAGGCACGGCTGTTACACCACTTGTCCAAAAACACATGCTTGTTTAATGGTCAAGATAGAGTCCAGAAGATGCATTCTCCTTTGCTGGGTGAATAATGTTACATCTTCTGACATTGCTGGGGCAAAGCATGTATGCTATCTACACCCATCTTCAGAAACAACAGTTTTAATAACCAAATAAACCCTTAAGCCCTCCACCTCTTTGAAGACATCTTCTCTTTCTGGGTGGCATTGACTAAATGCATTGGATAAATGAATTGGATAGGACCCTGCTAAAATTCAGGATCAGCAACTGTAGCCTGAATCAGTCGTGGGAGCCCAGTTAACATATGTCCCCAAATCCTGCCTGCATTTTCCCTTCCAAATCCAGATTCCAGTCACTTCAGAATGTTCAAGTCCAAATTCAGCAGCCCCCAGGTGAGTCGCTACAGATCTAACCAACCCTCTAATCTTCTCCACCAAATCAGAAAGAGGAAAACCTACTAAAATTTATCCAAGCACAGCAAATCCCAATGCCTTGTGATCCTGGATACCAGGAGGACACAAAGGACTGTGCAAACCCTGCTCACACCCATACACTTGAGCAGTACTCACCAATATCATGATGGATAAGCAGAGTCTGCTCCAGACCCACAACCCAGTCCTGAAGGTACAGGAGAGCTGGTTACCCTACCCCACCACTCAAGGCAGGTGCTTGCTTAAAGATCTTTATCCCAACAGCTTATTTTGGAGGAAATGCTGGGGTTGGGTTTTTTTTTTCCCTCCTTGCACTAGATTTCCTTGAACCCCACCCAGCTTTGCTCACATCCCGAAGGAGGGAAGCTCCTGTATCCAGGCTGGAGAGTGTCAGGAGCATTTGCCCAGGGGTAGCAGAGGTGTCCTGGTAGGGAAGATTTTATTTGTTTTCCCCTTGCATTTTTGGGGAGAGGGAAGAAGAATTGAATGCAAACAAAATAAACCAAAACCATGTAGAAGCATAAAATCAGGAAGCTGCCCCCTTCTGGATATAGCCCAGCAGCTTGTGATCCCTCTGGATTCAGAGGCATATGGAGGCTTTTGATGTCACAGGCCCCTCCACAGACCCTACCCCCGGCCACCGACCAGCAGACTCCAAGCAGTCACCAGTTCATGGGCCACTCCAACCCCTAATCCATCAGCAGGAAAACCTCACATGCCCCCAAAGTCTCCAGCCAACAATCAAATAGGCAGAGGGGGGCAGCAGGGGAAGGGAGAGGAGGACTCAGCAAGTCGCTGTGCTCATTTGTCATCTCTGGCAGAAAGCATTTCCTCCTATGAGTGAAGCCTCAAGGCTTGCAGCCCAGTGCCTCGTGTCATGGCACACACAGCTTATTTACAGAGTAACTATTCAAATGCCACTGGTTAATGGCTGATCAGTTTGTTTGGGCTTTCTTTTCTTTCTTTCTTTTTAATTCCCTTTTTTAAAGGGCCCATAAGACAGAGTGTTGCCACAGGAAAGCATCTGTTTATGATGATGTTTATCTGGCATCAGTAAAGAGCAGAGACTTTTCCAATGCCCAAGGGAGATGCATGCCCAGTTCATGCTCCTTTTAGATGGAAATGGAAGATTAATTTAATTTCTTTCAGTGGCCTTGAGAATTTTTAATCAAATCATCCAATTTGATTAAAAGCCTGCCATAGCCCCGTCCTACACGGGCCTCCCCAATGAAAGCCCCACAGCTGGGGGATGCTCAGTGGTGGTGGCCAGAAACTGCCATATCCCTCACACCAAGAGTCAGGCTGGCCACGTGCAGTTCATCCTCAGTGCACAATTTTGGCTGGAAAAACCACATAGCCAGCTGGGGAACACTGTAATTCAACACTCCCCCACAGCAGCCTTGGTCTCTCACTGAAGACAGATGCAGAAAACTAACTTTCCCTCCTCAAGGGTCAGCCCACACCACCCTGATGAATGTGGCTGCAATGGAGAGCGAGTGGGATGCAAAATCCTCTGTTTTCCCTGGGAAAGAACAAGCCAAGCACCACTTCATGGTGTTATCCCCAGCTCTTAGAACGATCAACTGCATGGTCATGTGTCTCCCCAGTCCTTTAACCAAGCTTTCAAAGCAGGAATTAGGACTGGTCTCTTCAGACTAATAACATCTTCACGCTGCTTCTAGCACCTTCTCTGCCCTTCCCTCATCATCTCCCTGTAGCTGGTAAAGAGAATGTCTAATATTTGTGATTTGGGAATGATGCACTCATCTCCAGTCGCAGTTATTAGCTGTTGCCTGGCAAAACTGCCTGCAGAGATTGTTTTAAGCCACATGTTCTGCATCATCTTGCCTTAAAAGAAAACAGGGCAAGTACATCCCTTTACAGAGTTGGGGAGAGATACTCTCTGTATCTAAGAAAAGGGTTGGGTTTACATCTGAGGAAGTATCTGGCCATGGTCCATGGTATAGCAGCACAAGATCGAGAATCACTGCATAAAAGCTTGCAATTGCTCTGTGTTCACTGAACCCTCACACTTTTAGTTGGGAGAGTTACTCAGGAAGAAATACTGAGACAACTTTGTGGCTATTGTTGCTCCAAGTCAGGTTTTTAAGCAATCAACTTTCTGCAACACAGGCACCAAGGGACTCTACAAACAACAAACCCCACGCACCATTAATTGTTTGCTAGTGTTCAGACTTGTCAGCTCTGTGCAAAATCCCTACTTAACTCTGCCTGCCCACTCCCAGGCAGTGCTGCCAGCCTGCCAGGTGAGGATCGGGCATCCCTTTCTGACCACTGCAGAGTCACCACAGTCATACAGAAAGAATAGGGTTTGGGTACGTTGTTTTTCACTTTTAAGCATTTCTTCTTTGTCATGAACACCAGACAGTTGCTAAGGCGAAACTGCTTCTGTAACATGGCAGAAGCCAGGCAACATACAAGACAACTGCCATGGCATCAGGTTTTCCTTCTATGGCACAGACACTGGCAGCCTCATCCCCCAGGGGAGAACCAGTATGTCCATGCTTGTGGAGTTTCTGCTGAAGGAAAATGGAAAGCTTGTGGGAAGGAGACTCAAAAGGAAGCAGAAAGCCCTCAGAGCTGGCATGAAGAGCTCCCTTATCCTGGTGCAACCCTCTTGTATACTGCATGGGGCAAGTTCTGGCATACTCTGCTGTCTTTCCTTGGGGGTGGGGTGGTATTAAACTCTCAGGTACAGATCCTTTTGATTTCCCTCTTCACTGGCAAATCAGAAAACAACCTGATATCACAGGCTCCCATTTCTCTCGGGATCCTAGGCTGAAACATGCTGGACCAGTTTGTGAGATTTGCAGAAACAACTCCAACCTAGTCCAGCCTGTGGCTCCAGTGGAGGCAGAAACCCCTCTGGAGATATACATGGAACATCAAAATCCAACACACAGCTCGATGAGCTTCCAGAGCCAACACAGCTTCGGACTCTGTGGTAACCTTAAACTCATTAACAATGCTCCCTGCAGTAACAGCTGTGTGTCACCAAGCCAGCTCAAAATGACTTTCCAGTAGATAATAATAAACCCATTCCCAGAGCTTGAAACTGAAAATGAAATTTAAAAAAAAACAACAACAACCAACCACCAACCCTGCAAACCCTCAAAACTTAATATCTACTGAGTAGAATAATTTTTAGAAATATCCATCCTCTGCCCTCCAGTAAATTCTGTCTTCTTTAGGTTCAATCAGTCGATCACCCCTCACTTATTTCAGAAGCAGATCTGAACTAATATTTCTAACAAAGGGAACAGACTCTAGAATTAAGCAGGGTCAAAATTCAGAACCAAAGCTACAGCCCCATCCAGTTGCTGCCAGCTTGCAGCTCGCTCCCCTGCACACATTTAGCAGCGGCATCTACTAGCACTATGCGTAGTGCTGGCAGAGTGCTCCAGCCCCCTTTACTCCGACTTCTCCTACACCCTCTTTGCCTACATTTTAAAAAACCCCTCTTTTTCCCCTTCTCTAAAGTCAGCCATCATTCCCATCAAGACACATCACCGGATAAGGGCATTTCAAATGCATTCACCTAAGCTGGCTTTGAACTCCACCCCTTACACCCATGCTAGCAGTGCATTGCTCATCAATTTTTCCACTCAGAGTATCCCAGTTACTGTGTCTGGTCACACATACTTTGCAGGCAGTCAGAGAAAATGCCACCACAACCATTTTGGCCTTACCCATGATGGTCACATCATACTCGATCTGGAAGAGTGCTTCTTGGCTGCACTGCCGCAGGATGTTGAGGGCATCAGCGTGCGTCATGCTGTGCAGAGGGATCCCATCAACGCTCAGTAGCCTGTCTCCAATTTTCAAGGACCCTTCCCTGTACAAAGCCAAAGGCAAAAGGGTTTTTTGTGTATATTTATTTATATTTAGATATATTTTCTATAGGTATTTTTATATATTAAATATACTTATGTATTTTGTGTGTGTGGCTTCATACATATGTGTGTGTATGTATTAAGAACTCAATTACTTTGATCCTGTAGGAATTGAACTCTCCTTGGAACAATAGTTTGGGTTATTTATAGTGCTGGGTCCATCATATTAAATTAGCAGCATAAGAATAGATAGATTGCCTCCTGCTTTCTAACACAGCATCAGCTTTCCATCCGCACAGGGCTAATTAAGTGGTTGCTTGCTTCTGAAAGAGGAGTTTCTGCTTATGACTATAAGGGTGTGAGGGTTCAGTGAACACATGGATCAGCCTATGTGCACTGGACCCATCCTTCCCACAGACCATTTCCCACACCACCAGTTTGGGAAGCCTGGGAGAGGTTGCAGCAAGGAGGATAAGAAGCTCACACGTCCCAAAGCATGATGAGAGTTGCTGGTCTGTCTCAGGAAGGCAAACATTGGAGATGCAACACAAGCATTACCTGTCTGCTGGGCCACCGGGCCTCACGTAGGTGAGCACCAGCGGTCTGGATTTGTGCCAGTCTTCATGGGCTCCCCCTGTAATCAAACCGGGAAAGCCATTAAGTCACTGAAGGTTTTAAAGCCTGAATGAGAGCGCTGAGAAAGGAGAGCCATTTATCACATAACACCTGACACAGCCTGGAAGAAAAATGACTGCCCTGGGTTAGGCAGCCAGCAGTCCTTGAAGGCTGCACAGGATGGTCTCCAGGACACACTTTAGCTTCTCAGCTGATGTTTATGACATTTGTCTTCCTGCTTTTCTCTTCCTGCTTCCCAAATCACATCTGCCAGTGCTTGTTCACTCTTTGCTTTTCCCTGGAAAAGCTACTAACCTCTCAGCACGAAGCCAAAGCTGTTGCCTTCCTTGTAGAGGGACACCTCAATGGTCTTGGGAATAATGCCAGCACTGCTTTCTGGCACTAAAGGAAGAGAGGAAGACCCAGTTACCCCCAGATAAACCTTTCCCATGCCGCCCTGCAAAACAATACCAAAACTCATCCAAACAGCATGGAAATGAAAGTCCTGCCCAATACCCATATTGTATCTTCCCTATTTGGATGCAAAAAAAAGCCCAACTCAGATGCAGGAACATTCATCAGAGCCAAACACTGTGGTTTAGGATGATTTCAACAGCTCGGTGTTATGCCTTTCCCCTCAAATTTGTCTTGGTTAATACTCTGACATTCAAGTAAAACCATCTCGTTTATCAACAGGCTTTACTCAGAAGCCAGAAGGCTTCTGCCACAGATGGAAACTTATTAAAAAAAAACAGCAGCAATGTAAGAAATCAAGTCACTGTCTGACCTTAAAGAAAATGAAAATCCAAATCCTCAGTGCAAAAGGTTGGGTTTTTTTTTTCCCCTTTACTTCTCATATTTTGACTTTAAAAAAAAGATTAAGTGAATCCTTTCAACTGATCCTAGGGTCAATTCAGTAATTTTATGTTAAATACACAGTACTATTTAATGTACAAAAGTAAAGAGAAGAAGAAAGGAACTGTTTACATCCCTCGCTGTCCCCTGCTATTTAATGATTTATTGAACTACTGCACTGAGTAAGGGACAATTTCCCAGTCCTCTCCATCCAGAACTGCATATGGCATTTCAGCCTGGTCCACTCTGAAAAGATCAATTCCTAACCTTGAAATCAAGTGCAACAAACAGCCACAAGGATAATCAGTAAAAAAGACCAAGAGCTTGACTTCAACCTGGCAAATTGGAGCTGAAGCCCCCCTCCCCTGCCCCCAGCACATCCACACCAGCATTTTCCCTTGGCTCAGGAGAGGGTTTCTGAAGCAAATCTCCCCAGTGTCCTCACTGACCACATTGGTCCTTGCTGTCAAACACCATGAAGGCTTCCATCCTGCGCCCAAATTAGGGTTCAACAGGCTTAAACTAACCCAAAAGATGTACAGTGGAGGCTTGGTACCACCCTGCAGGCAGGCAACCCTGGGGATCAGGCTACAGCAAGGCCAAATAAACCCCCAAACCACCACCATCCCCCCCAATACAGCCACTTTGCTGCTGTGCACAGCCTGGTAACAGGAACACAGGCTAGAAATACCCCAGAAGGGAAAAGCTCAAGGACTGGAAGGCTCCCAGCTAATGGGTGGTATTCACATACCAAGAAAAAAATCAGTGGGGAGCGGGAAGACCTAAACTAGTGTGAACACAGGGCTTGGATTATTTATGGCAGAAATGATATGACACAGTGGCCTGAAAAACAGACTTGGACTTGCAAGGTCTCTTCCAAAGCAGAAAATTACACAGTGGGGTGAAAACCTCAAACCCAGGAGCACAGGCAACTGATTGTCACTCTATTTCTGCTCTTTGCCCATGAAAAGAGAGAAAATGAGAGAGAGGGGTGGGTACACACAGCAATAACAAACCCTCACCTCAGATAAAAGCCGACAATGAACTTGAGCAAGACAATAATTGACAAGTCTGTATTCTACAGTGCCTCTTTGGATTAGTCATAAGCAGCATCAATAACCTCACTGGAGAGAAGTCGCTATTTCAGTGTACTCTCCCTGCCCATTCGGAGCTGGGGACATTTTGCATCACTGCTATTGATTGAACCATGCAGTATTGGCACTGCTCCTTAGCTGGTAAGTACAGCTTATCAGATTTCTGATAGCCAAGAGAAAGGTTAAGAGCTGTCATCTCTAGTGAGCATGAGAACATGGAAAACTTGAACCACAGGGGTTTTGTTTGTTTTACCAGGATTGTATGCAAAGCTAACTAACATTTACAGCAGAGCAGACAAGGATAATGGATAGAGATTCAGCTCATTTGGAATTATTTTTTTCTTCTTACACCTTTACGTAGTGATTTAAGTATTCAATACTCTCCATGTAAAGGCAGCAGCTGTAGCAAAGCTGTGAAGTGTAAGATAGCTCCCTATTTGGGGCAAAATTTTTAGATTTCAATATTTTTGGTTTTCCTGTTATCTTATTTTTAGTTGCTCTAGTTCTTCCCAATCATCCTGTGATTGATCTGGGTAACTGAATGAGTAAGAAATGGACGGAAAGACTGTGATGAAAAGCTGTATCGAGGAATTTGTTTTAATCAGAACAAGCAAGGGGGGCAGGAGCACATAGTCTCCCACATCAGGAAACAAGCCCTGGTTGTGTGTGTTGGGCATGCCAGCTTCTGCTGGGGAACTTTAGCTGGAAAAGAGATTGCTTCAGCTTCCCTTCCAAAAACACATCACATTTCAAAGCATCTTGAGGAATAACAGTGCTTGCCACATGTCACAGAAGAGGATCTGGCAATACACACTTAAGACTGAATAACATCTCCCATAGCCACGCTCCAAAACAGAAAAAGAAAAACAAGCTGAAGCAGCATCAGGAGGCAGATTGGCCTGTGCTACCGAGTCACTCCAAGGCAAGACAGACCTAATCAGCCATCTCCCACCGGTGTGCATGAACAGGCACCCACTGTGCTGGAAAAAGCGCTCTGCTCCGACTGCACACAGCTCTGCAGCATCCGCCGCGGTGCTGCGAGCAGATGAAGGCAGAACGTTAAAATGCCCCTGGATACTGCCTTGGCCATGACAGCTAATGCACGAGCAAGCCCATCTGTACTCCAGGACAAAAAAGCAGGCAAGAGAAGAGAGTAGCATTATCAGAGAGGCACCCACCGGCTGGCGGGAGCTCATACTCCACTTCCAGCACCACCCTTTCGCCCACGTTTTTCAGCAGGCTTATGATCTCGTCGTGCCGCAGCTTGGTCAGGTTAATGCCATTCACTGACTTGATGTAATCCCCAACGTTCAGCTGGTCACTTCTGCAAATAAAATAAACCAAAAAAAAGTATTGGTAGCACAAAGTCAGTGCCACACTCAGCCTGGATGTGCCTGGTAAACCTCTGGTAACGGGGGGGGGGACACTCCCTGAACAAGCCACCAACGTTGGGCTTATCTCAGCTGTCTGATTGCACATGCCTGCTATCACAGAGATGTGCTAAAATCAAAGCCATCTATCTTTCCTGGGAGCAAGAGTTCAGATCTGTACATACAGTCACAGTATACACACAACTTTTTGTTGTTCTGTTCCCATTCACATAGAGCAATCAGGCACAGAGAAGCACACCAAGAGCTTTCAGAAAAATAAGAGTCCAGCACAGGAAAAGAAAACATCTTTCCTTTTTCCTTTTTTTATGCAAAAACTGTTCAATTACTCCTTCCTTTTCTCTGCTTCTTGGAGCCTTTCTTCTCTGATTCCTTTTCTGAGCCAATAACGTTACTTACACATTCAGTATTCAGAACAGATACAATATTAAACCACTTAGCTTGATCAAGATGTATAGTACCGTGCAGCTCTCCTGACAAGGCTGCCTAATTTCACAGATTCCCAAATATCCCTACCCAAAATTTCAGAACATAATTGCACAGAGCATGGGAAAGAACTCAAAATAGAAGATGTTCTACTTACTGAAGCAACAACTTTGCATTCTGGGGCACTTGGAAAAAGGGAGTCAGGTGCCAACTACTTTATAACTGTATTCATTCAGTAGCTAGAACATGCAACTACTCCTCTCCAGTTTTACTGTGCTTTCTGCATCTCATTTCAGTTTCTCACCTTGCAGCCAGTCCTCCTGGCCTTAGATTGGAGACTCTTGGCTTTCCATCTTTGTCCGTGCCACCTGAAATGGTTAACCCAAGGGTGCTTCCTTCCTTCTTAATCAGCTCCACGATGGTTACCCCTCTGAACTCCTCTGAAAGATCAGGAATAAAGACAAATATCTCAGTGGAAGGCACATTCTTCCCAACCCCAAGGACACCTTTTTCCTGCTGGCAGTGGGAGAGAAGATCCAATCAGGATGAAGGCAAAGCTTCACTCTTAAGTTGAGAAGCAGAAGTGTGTTCTGGTGGACCCACAGCAGTGGAGGGAAAGTATCTGCATGTAGATCTGGCAGACAGAACCAAGCAGGACAAGGCAGAGGAGTGAGGACTTACGAGAGGATAAGAAATTTTTATTTCAAGGTACGTACTTGCTTCCACTGGCAGTGGAAGGACTCAAAAATGATCTCAGCAATGGTCCAGGGGGACCTCATCAGGAACTATGTTTGATATAGAGTGGAAATACAGTGGAAAAGGTCTTGGGGGGTCTACAGGTCAGGTAGTCACAGTTACCAGGTAGGAGGAGGCTGTAGACCTGCAGTAGCTGCCTGGATGGACAGAACAGGGTGGCTCTTGAAATACTGTGATTAAAAGAAATGTCAGCAGGGGAAGGAGTGGTAGGCATGACCTTCATTTCTTCACATCAATTCCCCTGCCCATCTGCACCTGGCCTAAGTCAAACCTCCTCCATATGACCCACCTCATCTTCAACTGGATTTGAAGACATCAGTCACTTTTAAAACATAACTGGTTCCACATGCACTGAAAGCTGCAATATATATGGCGGGGTCAGGTCTAGGGGATGCACACCCCATGCCTGCTGCACCAGTATCGTTTCTCCATTCGCTGTAAACAGCATATGTTTAACTTTCCTTTAATCCAAGACAACCCTCTTGCTTGCCCAGCACCTATGCATAAACCCAATCTGACACTAGTTTTGATCCCATTACAGCTCATCTCTGGGTTTTACAAAAATATGGTCCCTAAACTATTCCAATTTGGGGATTTGACATGGAGGAGGGGGGTAAGTTAGCAGGAGAGCCAGCCCCAGCCCCAGGAAAGACCAAGAGCTCTGACTTGGCAAAAGGCAACTCCGCATTAATCCACATGACGGCACTTGCACTCTCTGCTCAAAGGAGGACTAGCCCTGGGACAAATCAGATGACTTTCATGCCTTGCCAGAGCCTCCTCTAAGAAGTGTTTGCAGAAATTTTCTACAACATGATCCATCCATTTCCACTATCTTTGGGTACTGAAATTTACAGGAGGAAACAGTCTACTTCACACAAGGCACCTTTCTCCAAGACCATGCAGGGGAAGGTGGTGATGGGCATTAGCAGCACCCATCAAACAGCAGTCCCACAGCTCTGGGCAAATACCCACAGTGTAAATGGCCCAGGAGGTCTTCTGCATATCAAATTCCACCAGGCTTGAAAGAGATGACGCTCTACTTGGTGAGAGAACATTTGAAATCACCCACAGACTACGACTTCCAGAGCAAGGCAGGGTCTCTTAAAAAACATTGACACAGAAAATCCATGCTGGTGCATGGCTTCTCCCCTCCATCCTCTTTGACTGGGAGAAAACACAGTGCCATTTGGGACCATGGTGCCTTGTCACCTGGTACTCCACTCCTTGTGACACCAGAAATTGAACCTCACTTCAAGTCCAGCCATGCACTACCTGTTCATAATGCACTTCCAAGAATAGTCTGCACACTTGATTAAGTGGGGAACCTCTTTACAATCTAATGCCAGTCTGGAAGATGTTCAGGCACTGCTGGGCACCCATTTAACATGGCACTGGCAGCTTGTTGTGAAGCATCAGGTCCATAATGCTTCTGCTTTTTATCCTCAAGTTTTGATTCCTTGCCAACTACAGTAACTTAGTTTTCAATTCACCAACCCAGGATCTGAGGGGCTGCCAGAAACCTTGTGGGGGTTCCCCACCATGCTGGAAGGAACACCATCCAGCACTATCCTGCAAATTTCCTCTCAACTGCAGGCATGACTGATCAACACAGATGGTGCCACAAGGGAAGATTATTAGCTCTTCAGTGGGGTTTAATTTTGATCCTTGATAAGTGTTTAAAAGGAGAAATCCCAGAGTGCAATTACCCACTGTTATGGGTTCAAGGAGAAATCACTGGTCCAAAAAAAAGACAAGTCCCTGAGATCAATCTATCAAGGTAAGCAGTAAGAGGTTTTGACCAATGCTTCTATAAATCTACTGCCACTAGCACAGACACAAAGTGATATGAAAATGAGCTGGTTAAGCAGGATCTGGTCCTTCAAGACCTGGTCTTTAAGTGTCATCTTGGATATCTTCTATTGGCATGTGTGCTTGGATTTTGCTGCTCAAAGCATCTCAGGGCAGGAAGAGCAGACCACAGTTTTGAGATGCCTTGAGCTGGGGTCTCTGGACAGATTGGCTCTTGCGAGCAGGGAACCAGCCTCTCTCCATCAGGGCTGCAGTACAGTGTTGCAGGGGATCCACAGAGGATGCAGATCCCCTAGAAAAATTGCCAAGTGATGAAGCAATGGCAAAAGGGTCCCATTTGCTCCTTTATCCCCTACAACACACTAAACCAAACCTGTGACTGGGTCATTAACAGAAGTCAAAAAATCTGGACTTTATTAGGAATGAGATGAGTTTTCCAGAGCAGCCCATCCCAATCTGCTGGCATGCCCCTGGCAGACAAAGCCCAGCACTAACAGAGGCAAACCTACTACTGTTTCTGTACTCCCCCTCCAGCCCCCAGGGGTGTTTCTGCACAGGAAGGTTTCTCTCACACAGAAGTCTGCTGTGACTGACTAAATATCAAAACAAACTTAGTCACAAGTGGGAAATAGGAAGTTTGCTAGACACTGCCAATCTCCTCCCCACACTGCAAAGACTGAATGTGGCAGTGCCTCTTCCCTATTTCCTTTGCTACTGTTTTCCTCTTTGTGGGTGGCAGCCTGGTATAGGAACCAGTCCTTTCCCACCTCCCAGTAACCACCAGATTCTGAGTACACCAGTAACATACCACTCACTGACATGAGTTACTACCCCCATTTCCATCCTCCAGCAAAAGGCATGGTCATAGACACACAAAAAAATGTTGGTTTGAGGGTTCTTTTACCCACTTTAGGGGTAGACAAGTATAATGGATGCCCCAATGCTCTGGAGCAGTAGCCGATCCCCTCCTTTACCTGGGATGCTTTGTCTCCTGGAGACCAGGGCTGCGTCCATCCCACCAGAGTCCTTGCTTCCCTTCGAGTAAGGGCCATCATCTGTGAGCAGAACAAACACAAAAGCTGAAATTAGTACCAAAAGCAGCACACAACAGAACCAGAACACTTCAAAACTTTGTCCTGGTGACATCAAAATTAGGGTCATATCTGCATCACAGGCTGCAGGCAAGGAAAAACCTTACCAGCCCTGGCTTTGCACTGCACTGTGTAGGCTCTCTTGCTTTTTAGAAAAGAAGGAAAAGAAACAAGAAGGCGATAACATTATCTGATTTATTCCTCTTGGAGCTAATCCATTAAGAGAGAACAAAATTCCCTTACTCCTGTAATTACGTGGAACAGCTGAGGACAGAGAAAGCTGCAGCATTACTCTCACAAGTTTTAAGCCTGTCATTATGCTTGTGAAGAAACTTAGAGTCTTTGGAAATGGAGTTATACATCAGGACACTAACAGGGCACTAAATCACTATACTTGAATGAAATTGCCTATTCTTATAGATCCCATTATTTCAAAGTCACATTTTCCTGCTGCTGTTCCAGCCTCTGTACAATATAGAGAGCACCTTAAGTGATTTTAAAAAAAAAAAAAAGGAAGAAAGGAAAAAAAAGAAAAGTCAGACAAAAGAGAAAATAGTATTATGCACTGGAAATGCATCACCTGGCATAAGTTGAAATTTGAAGTATTTAAACATCTTTGTATTCTCCTATCAGAAGTCTCCTATATGGCATAGAGGTTATATGCTGAGAAAGGAGCATGCTTCTACAGATTTCATTGCCATCTATCTAAGCCATCTATTTTTATGGCCTTTCCTAAAAAGATGGTGCCTTTTCAATCAATAATTTCCAGTAACCACCGAGTATCAAATAACTCCCATTCTTGATGGCCACATTCCTGGATTGCCCTTCCCAATTTTTCAGTAGCTGTGAAGATTTAGAAGTTGCACATGACTCTATAAATATGGGTTACTGAAAACCTTAACCCACTCATTCCTGGCTGTAACTTACATTTAAGTTACAGAGAAGATTTTGTCTCAGTCCCTACAAAGGAAACCATGACTTTTGTTCGGCCCCATTCCAGACAGCGGTCTGTACACAGAGAAATCAAAACCAATGCTGAATTTCCTGGCAGCTCATTCTCCCCACAGACAGAAAAATGATGGTGTAAATTGAGTCACGTGAGTTACATTTAACTACCATTTTGCTGAAGGCCTCAATTATTTTTTTAAAGTCAAATGAAATATGGATCCACCTAAACTAATTAAAAAAAAAAAACCAAAATAAAAGTACCTAGTTTTAATTCTTGCTGCTTCAGCTAAAGTAGCTTCACAAGCTGACTAAACCTAGTGAAAGTTTCGACTGCCTCAAGTCTGCACTTTCAAGCATAAAAAGTTTCAGATGAAAAATAAACACCATATATTTCGTTTTCCAGCCCACAGAGGGATAATGTAGGTATCCAAACCCTGGGCTCTTCTCCTGCGTCACTATGTATACTCTTTCACCACCACTAAACTGAAGATTTCTCATGAAGCAAGAGCTAGCACCCTCAAATGGTGCCAAACCATTGCTGCCAAGACACGTTGAACCTCGATACCCAAGCATCCAGGCCCTTAATGAAACGGGGAAATGAAGCTCTACCTTTCAAAAAATAAGGAGAAGAATGGACAGGATAAAACAGCAGCATCCTGACCATGGAGACCTTGCAGCATTACTCAGTGCTGACAGTGAAAACAGCAGCATTTTCCTAGAGAATTACAGCAAGCACCAAGGGCAGCTATTGATTTCAGATAGATGCGGGTACAGCCCAGCATCAACTCCAAGAGCAGAAAGCTTGAAAATAAAATTTGCATTTTTAATAGCAATGGTTCTTTGGGTGATAGGGAGGCCAGGGTCAAGGATAAACTAGGCTTAATTACTCTGGAAAGAAATTTAATTTCTTTGTGACAGTTTAGCTCCAGCTTCCAATTTTTATTAAAAAAAAAAAAAAGAAAAAAGACAAAGCCCCATGACATTTCTTCTTCAGTAGCTGTTTGATAGTGATAAAGATTCAGCACTTTCCATTTCTGCCACTGTTGGCCATGTTCATCTTAATTCCTCTCTCTGGAAGGTTTTTCCTAACATCCTGCCTTACCCTCTTGCTGTCACCCCAGGCCTTGCAGAACATCAGAGTCACAAAAAAGGGATGGTCTGGGAGTATAAAGCAAGGTGGCATCTCCCAGGAGAGCAGCAGTACAATGCCAATCCAACTACTCCCTGTACATCCACACCACTCAGCCCAGCAGGTACAACCTCCCTTTATTTCTTTCCCAAATGCAGCAGCCCATTGGAATGGGAACCCCAACACAGCAGCTCAGGATACTCAGGCACAAGATCGCTTTTCAGGTCAAGGGATGAGGCTGCAAAAGGCTTCTGCAAAATATCCTGGGACATCCAGGGCTGAAGCCTCTCAAAGCATCTGGGATAGCAGTGTGCCTTTGGTCATTCAGGACACTGAGGATGACAAGGACCACCTGACAATACAAACACTTCCCACACGAGAGCATTGCTGCCAGCCCTGACCCCAGGTAACGTGCTCAAAGCAGCAACATTCTGCCACAGACGGGATCCCTGCGTTCCCCGGAAACCACGCACGATGGTTCAAAGCCAAATCCATAATCTGCTGGCAAAGAAAAGCTGTCAACCATCTGCTTCACATAAACACACCGCTTTGGACCAGCCAGCCACCAGTGCCCTTCTGTGCTTCATTTCCCCATCACAAACCTAACCACTATTGCTATGAAACCCCAGTTTGCTGATGGCTACCCTCCCTATCCTGATAGCTGTTGGTAAACATGCCTTGGCTACCATTTCAGCAAGCAACAAGGTTGCCCTTGCACTAACACCAGCTTCTACCACCAGCCAAGCAGCCAAAAGCAGCGACCGGAGCTATAGCCACTGCTGGCAATTAGCAATGCACCCCCCTGCACAGCCCCGCGCTGCTTCGCTAACAGCCTTATCAGCCAGCAAATAATTAGCACCACAGCTCCCCTTCCTGTATTACTTCTCCTTCCAAACTGGGTTGATTATGCGAAAAATGTTTGGGATTTTTCCACTCATTATCCAGCTAAAATGTTTGAACAGGAAAGGAAGCTGCCACACGCCGCCTGCCGAAGTGTGAATTGGCATTTGCTGTGTTAGCATCCCTGCCGCGTGGCTCTCCGCTCATTTACAGCCGATTTCCTGCTCTGCCACTCAAGCTGGTATTAATGGAGTCACTTTTTCCTTTTTTGTTTTTTTGAGGAGGGGGGTACTTTGTTGTGTTGGGTTTTTTTAAATAAATTCCTTCTCTTTGTGTTCTTAGTCATTTATCCTGCCTAGCACGGCATCGATTCAGAAGCGAGGTTGGTAACTAGCCTGATTGCTCAGTCAGCCTAAATCGTAGCACCCACCCAAGCACTGAAAATTCATGAACCTCTTCAATCCCTAAAATTGGGAAAATAACTTCTTTTTTTTTTCTCAAAAGCCTGCACGAGTTCTTTTTGCAAGCAATCAGTGCTGGAGCCATTAGAGCTGTACTTTTCAAGCTCACACCAAGTGGGCCAAAAATTTTTTAAGGAAAAAAAAAAAATGGGTAACTGGTGATTTTCAAGCAGCAGTGTTAAATCCTGGCTCTATATCTTTCAGAAAAGCTCACCAAGTATAAAAGTTCCTCAATAAAACCGAGTGCCACACTTTCCATGCAGATTCACAGAATTGTAGGGGTTGGAAGGGACCTCCGAAGATCATCGGGTCCAACCCCCCTGCCAAAGCAGGTTCCCTAGGACAGGTCACACAGGTCAGCATCCAGACAGGGCTTGAATATCTCCAGAGAAAGAGACTCCACATCCCCCGGGCAGCCTGTCCCAGGGCTCTGTCACCCTCACTGTGAAAAAGTTCTTCTGCATATTGGTGCGGAACTTCCTGTGTTCCAACTTGAGGCCATTGCCCCTTGTCCTGTCCCCACAGACCATTGAGAAGAGGCTGGCCATTTCCCCTTGTCCCACGCTTCAGATTTTTATAAACATGAATCAGATGCCCTCTCAGTCTTCTTTTCTCAAGGCTGAACATTCCCCAGTTCATTCAGCCTTTCCTCGTAGGGGAGATGCTCTGGGCCCTTAATCATCTTTGTAGCTCTTATACTGATCCTATGGGAATCTGCGACAATATAGGAAAGTCCTGTAAGTTCTCTGCCAATAGGTCTTGCCATTTCAATATCTTGCTAACACCAGGGAGAGAAGAGCTCCCGAGTCCCTGTCCCTACACACATGGCCCTGAAGTCTCCTTCCCTGCAGCAACAGTGTCTTACAGCAGTACACATCTCACACAGTGACCAAAAAAATTACATAAAATCCCATCTGATTCCCTCAAAAAACAACTCAACAGTAGGAAAAGCATCTCCCTTCTTAGCTGAAGTACCAGGGGCAGGAAAAGGGGAAGGTCAGGGCAAACTCCAATATCCCACCCTGCTGCCAGGCAGTTACAGCAGCTGGCAGCAGGGCCCATGATCAATGCCGCTTCAGTTGCTCTAGTGCAATGTGTCACCTCCAGACAAGGCACTGTAACATTTTATGCTGTCTCTGTTTAATTGAGCTTGTGCCGGTAGCACCCCGGTTTCCAGACAAGTCAATCCAGGAGCTCAAGACCTCCATCAGAGGCACCATCCCCTTTTACAGGCAGCGTGGGAGGTGGCACAGGTTTTCCCAGGGAAAACAAGGTGGGGGCAGAGGTCAGCAAAATACAGGTATTTTCCAGTGACTTCCACCCAAATAAAACTGGCAGACTGAGTCTTCCTCTGCCTCCCCCACTGGAAACCCCAGCCAGGGTTCAGGGCAGCACAGCAAGGAACAGCTACTGCACTGCAAAACCACCCAGCGAAGGCCCAGCACGGGAACACCACAACTGTGAAAGAGGTGGCCCAGACCAGACCAAGTCTGTATCCCTAGCAGAGTGGGTGGCTCAGCCTCAGCAGGAAACCATCCTGTGTGGCACACAGGCCAAAGCAGAGAACTGGGGAGGTGAGAGGGCATTTGAACCATTTCATTCTGCTCTTACTTTACTCAGGTGGGGTGGGTTTTTTTCCCATTCCCTATCTTGGCATCTCACCACCAAATGTACCAACTGGGAAACCCAGCTACCCAGCTGCCAGGTGCTGCCATCCTCCTCTCCCTCCCCAGAACATACTAGGAGGTATCAGAGGGGCACCAGCAGCAGCAAGGAGAGCAAATCCTGCCACTAAAAGATTAGTGTCTCAGAGATTAATCAGCATGGGGTTATAGAGACAGAGGTCTGCTGCTTGCTTCATACATGTCATTCAGCACCTCGGCTCCAGCTACGGACACAGGGCTGTAAAAATGTCCTGTCGCCTGCTCTGCCACCAGCACAACCATGTCTCCCTGCTTTTTCACCACTTAATGCTTTGGGGAGTAGCTACTTCTACCTCCTACTTCAGGGGAGAAGATGAGAAAACAGAGAGGAGTAACAGCTGTTAATAACTGTAACCCAAACAGAAAGGGAACAGAGCCAGGTAAGCAGGAGTATGGGGAGAAGTAGATATGTGCCATATCCTCTCCATCTGTCAGGCCCCACCGTCTGTCCTGATACCTACTGCCCCAGACTGCGTTTTTAGTTTGGAACTTGTTGGATTTTTGCACTAAAAAGTAGAGCAGCATGTCTGATGTGGATGCTTTTAGGTCTAATAGTCAGGCTGAACTTACCTCCCAGCCCTGCTTTCTAGCTGAGGGTACAAAGAGGAGTCTCTTTTCTAACCAAGATGCTTGTTTGCCCCTTAATCATCTAGCAGCCGGCTGGATGCTTTACAGGGGTCAGCTGCATACACCTAAATTAATCCCAACACCTAGGGAATCCACAACTTCCCAAAATCGGGGATTCCCTGGGCTTCCAGACCCATTTGTTGTCCAAGTCAGTGAACCTTCAACCAAGGGTGACCTGATGCCTTTCCAAAACACCTCATCAGCCCCCAGCTTTCACAGAGCCAGTAAAGACATCCTAGGTCATATTCTCTCTCTATGTAGCAACCAGCAGCAAAACCCATCTCAGAAACACCATAGTTGTTCTTAGTTCCCAATGGGGTGTGAGCACAGGCACCAGGATCTGTTAGGTCTCAAGCCAACCTCTGTTAGGATGGAGAAAAAAAAGTTTCCACAGAAATAGCACTGATTCAGGAGTTCATTATCCCTGCCTATGGGGGGGAGGGAGGGAAGGGTTTTTTTTCATTTAGAAGAGTTATTAGTCTATGTTATTAACAGAGATCACCCCTTAATGAAAATCGGCATTGCCTAAATAAGATTCCGTGACAATTAGGCTTGCTGCCTGCAAGTTGTTCAGATTCCTGGATCACTTTAAGACAGTTCCTGCAGAGAAAGTGCATTAATCTTGTGGGAAGACCAAGAGGTAAAACTTCCCATTTGTTTAATGGAAAAAAAAGACAGCTGGAGACAGTTATTTTGCCATAGGGTAATTGCACTCCTTGTTTAGAGAAATGAATACTAAAACAGCATCAAGAACCAAAAAACGTTCATGCTAATGCAAGCTGATATTTTTTGCTAGAATAAAAACACAAGGTTGGAAGCAGGAACCCAAATGACTAAAACTCAGTGCGACTTGATCCATTTTGAAGAGTTATTTCTGTAAGTCAGGGGAGGCATTTATCTGTAGTCAGGTAAAAGCAGACAGGGGTACGTGAGAGTGAGTCACACAGCTGGTGATGATTCAAACTGAAGGCTCCTGGGAGCTAGTCTCCAAGGCCTGGGATTTTAAAGATATCTGAGTGCCTGAAGATGCAGACATGGACTCCAAAAACCAGACTATAATCTGTATCTTTAGGCATCTGACCACCTTTAAAAAGCTGCCACATTACTAAGGAGGGGAAGCAAAAAGAGATACCTCTGTGCACACCCATTCTGACTCCCAAAGTGGTGTTGAACTCCCAAATTACCCATCCTCGACAGCCTAGCCAGGGGTTGTGCTGTCCTTAGAGGAGGACAGTAATGTAACCCTTCCCACCTCTCCCCAGGCTGGCACCCCATGAGGCATCACATCCAGTGGCATTTTATCCACCGGTAACAGCTCTGGGTTTGATTGCAAGGCTCTGCATGACCAGCACATCCCCCTGAGGGCAGTCTGGGTTATTTTAGCACTGCTGGAGCAGGTCAGACATGGCTGTGTCAGCTCTGCACGAGAGCAACACAGCGGTGGTCTCCCATCTTCAAAGCACTTGGCCTTTAACACAAGAGACAAGTAGATCTATAGAGGCTAGGCCAGGAAAACAAAAAGCTCATTTTGAATAATGTCACAAACAGATTGCATGATTTCCTGAAACCACTTCATTACAGTGTCCGCCGCGGCCCAAGAGCTCCCTCCCATGTCTCCACTTCAGACAAGAGACGTGTTTCCACAAAGGATCCTGCCTTCCCCAGCAAATGGCTTCAATTTTCTCCTGCTCAACTAAATCCAAAGTTCCTCAGGCCCTTGAAAAATTTGTACACGAGTTCCTTAAGCCCAATGTAGATGCTCAGTTTATTTCCCACCTCCAGGAAGGCAGTGCTCCAGCTCTGTATCAGAAAAGTTAAAGAAAACAAATAAATTGAACACAAACGGATGAGAAACATCTGCCAGTGATCTCCAGACTATTTTTCCTAGAATACTGCAAGAGTTGAGATAGAGTTCATGATCCTGCACTACATAAAACTAGCCCAAGCGTACAGCAACAAATACACTAAATCCTTAGGCAAGACAGCTCATGCTCCTCTGAAGTGCTTAGAAAAAAGGAGGAAAAAAAGAGTCACTTTTGCTCATATATTCTGCAGCATGATTTCACTGTCATGACGCTGTTTTGCTCACTGTACCCAAACCAACTCTGCTTTAAAACGCCCAATGTTTCTGTTTTTTAATTCTCTAGGAGGTGAGACATTTGGAAGGTGCTGGAGAAAAATCCAGTGCCCAGCAGAAATCATCTCTTCATCAGCATAGGGCATCTCCCACGGCAGCCACTCAACCCAAGTAAGACTTTCAAACACTTCTTCCTTCCTTTGCACTAGGAAAAATTATTATTAAAAAAAAAATCCAAGTACAAATTCCCTGTAAACAGCAAGCTCAGACTGGAATGGTCCAAGCTATTGTGAGAGCTACTCCATAATTTCATAAATACGCATACTAACAAATTTGTGGCACAAATGGTGGGCACTGCCTCCTGCAAAAAAGAGCCTCATATTTTTCCCTTCCCTAGCAAGGGAAGTCCCTCCCAGTACATATCCAGGAGTTGCAGAGAAGACAAATGGAGGCTGAGGGAAATGTTTTCTTTTCAACTTCTCTTATCACAGATTTTTCTGAGAGCACAGCCAGGGAGGACTGCCACGCCGTACAGTAATTACTCTTGCTGGAACAAAGTTCTTGCCCCAGAGATGACGACTGAACTTTCTCCCATTTTCTGAGCTACTTCTGATGGGAAAAAACCAACACCACATCCCAAGAGTGTTATCAGCCTGCTGCTAGTACCCATGCCAGCCCTACTGACACGATGCTGCAATCCCTTCCCCAGGCTGGGAACGCACTCCACCAACTGTACTTCTCGTGCCATCACAGGTTTTTGTGGCATCTCCTCCATCCATTTGTGCAGTCACCACTTCTGGCATCTGAGCCAAGGAGAACTTGTCCAAACTTTGAAGTTATTCCAAGAGGAAGTTGTACTACTTAATTTCCTCTCCCAGATACATGCGGCATAAAATTCATCTCCCCACACCCTCCACATCACCCTTTCTTTTCTACTAAAGCCTGTATTCATTTATCCACCAACCCTTCCTAAGGCATGTATAATTTCATAACCACCTGCTGCTTTATTCACAGGAAACAGATCCATAAAAGATACAATAGCCTATTGTTGAAAAGAAAACTCTGTGCTTTGTTCTTCTATTTTTTTCTTTTTAATAAGAAACCAAAATTACTTTTAAAGGAACAATTTGTTTCAAGCAACCATTTTCAACCAAATTATGTAGAGACTTATTTGTATAGCATTAGCCTTTTTGAGACCAAGATAGGGGCCAGAACATGCCTTTCTTAGCAAGCAGGTCATCTTCCAAGGGATACCAGAGCATATTTCTTACTCCCTGTAAGCCCTCAGCAGATACATAACACTAATGGAAGATGATTCCTGCTGCTCATGGAGAAGTTTCAGCATTTAGTAAACAAGTAGATTATCTACTTTTGTGTGTATGTGCACACAAAGCCCATTTAAGTTGTCTCTGCAACGAAGCCAGGCTTTGGAAAGATTTAACTCATATCAACTTTCACAGGATATTAAACACCTCCTAAGTTCCATCTGATAAGAATGAATGCTGGACCCAGCTTGCAATGCCAAAAATATGGTACTCCACATGCTCTCTTTAAATGCATGGCATTCCATAAAAAAAAAGACATAAAAGGAGAAGAAATGAAAAAGATGTGATTTAAGAATCTGCAGCCAACCTGCCATTACAGTCATGTCTTTTATATACCACAGACATTGTTACAGTGCATTGTCTGTCACCCATTATTGCTTCAGAAGCCAATGCAGAGTAACTTTATTTATCTAATCAGCACATCTGAGGGAGTGTGCAATAGGGGACCTGGAAGCAGTTCTTAATTTCCACTCAAGCTGTACTGAGAGATGGAAGAAAACAAATACTTGAAAAAGTTACTAGATTTTTTTATTAAACTCAGCTCCATACTTTTTTGCTTGGTCTTCTGCAAAAATTAACTTCCCATGCTGCCTGTATATCCATCCATTACACTGTCCTTTTGCACCTCTGGAACCCTGTGGCCAATATCCATCAACCTGGCAGGGAGAGTAAGTAGCCTGAAAGAGCATTACACTCATATAACTCCCATTGGAATTGTGTTTTGTGTAGAACAGACCCAAATTATTGCTCTTAGCAAAGCAATGAGCTGCTGTGCAAACAAGCTCTAGACCAGCTTCACCACTAATTTTCCCCTGCATGGTAGGGAAGAGAACAAGGGATATTGGATGAAAAACTGTTGAAAATAAGTGCTCTTTAGCTCTTCTGCTCACAGAGAAGCTTATGTTGTTCTCCTGAAGTAGCCTGTGATTTCTTTTCTTTCTTTAATTTAAAAATATCAGGGACAACTCTGTCCCCATTCTGGTGAGGCTAGGCTTCTGTGCATTGAGGTAGGCTTATGAAGAGCTTCTTGAAGGATATTATAGGCTGGGTCTTCAGTACAAATAGCTTCCTCCCCACCCCCTGCCCCAAAAAAACCCCCCCAAAAAACCCCAAAACCAAAAAACAACCCAAACATCTTCACTTTTATCAACCTCTTCAAAGCATCCTCTAAAAAAGCCCATACCAAAAAAGGTCCCCTTCCACTCAGTGAGCCATCTCCAGCTTGCTTTTCTTAAGCATTCCCGAGCAAGATCTGTGTTTCTACCGTTAAAGAATAAAAATAAAGAGAGGAAAGGAGACACACTTCCTTTGCAACAATCCCCCTTGCCCTCCCAGGCATTTTCAGGCAGCTTCATCAGTTTATATTTATGAAGAGCACAGTAGTGGGGGAAGCCACGCCGTTTCTCACCCCCCTTGCAGGTCACATTTGCACGCACAGACACACACATTATATGCAGTAATTTTGTGCATGAGGGACAAGAATAGTGCAGAAACCCACTCAATGATATTATTATTTCTCAATGGTTCTAGTGCCTGAAATGGTGTTATTAAAATTACATTTTCCAGTCAATCTGGCAATTTCTCTTATTAAGCACTGCAGAATGTACTGGGAAGAGTCCAACAATAAGCTAGGATGATGAAATATTGCTTATACACTGATTGTGTTATCTGAAAAAACTACCTTTCAAGAGCAAAAATTAAAGAGGAATAAGACACATTTTCAGCCTGATCTTTCATGAAAGTTATCCAAATGAGCAACTGTAATATGGTGAGAAATGACCAATAAAGTCTAACACCATTCCCAGGGAAGGAAGCCTCTCTAGATACAACTGGGTTTATTAATCTATGCAGTAGGCAGCAGTAAATCCTAGCTGACAAGGGAATACAATTCCCCCTATTAGCTCCACGCAAGCTTCCAAACTTCTTGAATATGGAGATGGATAAGAAATGCAGCCTGCTGAATCCAGAGCCTGGGGACTTTCCTTCTTTCAAGGAACAAATGCCATGCTAAGTGACTGCAGAGTGAAATCAAATAAAAGAGGCAGCTCTATTGTGGCTTTTCAATCAAATTAAGTGAAATACAGTCAGTTTATTAGAATTTAGCACTCAGATCACTGGTGCCACCTAAACCAAGCAGCCACTATTACCTGCTTGTTTAAAAGCCCTGCAGTTAGTCAAAAAGCAAAAAGAAGCTTTGTTTTAATTAAAATCATCATGACCACTTTCACTGGGAAGGTTTGTCAAGAGGTACACCCAACCAAGCAAAAGCTTTCATTTTTGATATATCAATAGTTTAAGCAAAAAAAAACCCTAAAAAAACCAAGAACAACAGACAACACACAAAAAAAAAAACCCCACCAACAATGCCCATATTACAAAATATTTTATGTTATGTTTTTTTCTGTCTTACCTAACACCAGGCTTGGACTCACAGGAGTCGAAGGAAGATGGGAAGACTGGACTCAGATGACATTGGCAGTGCCAGGAGCTGAACATCGTCATGCACAGCCTGGATGTGCTGGATGTGAATACACAGCACAAGTCAGCAGCATGGGGACAATAGCACAGACACCAGGACTTACACTTTTTGAAGTGGAGATTAATTTGCTTCAGTGATAATGACAGAAAATCCTTTGACTTATTTTGACTACAAACTCCAATTTGGCCCTTAAGGTCTTTGCTTTAATAATGGTACCTGTTGTCTTCTATCCACCAAGGTCTTATCAAGAACTGTCAAATCAAGAGGTTAATTTGCCAGGTAGGGAGGGAGCTTCAGAGGCACAAGATAGCACTGCACTGAGGAGAAGGGGAGAAGGCAATCTGATCTGGTGCACAAGCATGTCAATAGAGCATGTAATTATTCAGTGGGAAGGTAGAGAGACAGAATGTGGGAAGGAAAGATTTAGAGGTTCATCCTATGTATGGGAACATGTGTGTGCCTACCCTTCCCCTGCTATGAGAAGAATTAATCTCCTGGATGTTGTGTTACTGGGTGTCTTGTCATGATGGATGGGCTTCTTTCTAAAAATCATTCAGAATCCCTTAGGGGATTTGAAGCATGGCTCTCAATAATTAGGCAGAGGTCTTTGACCTGTATTATGCCTGGGATGAGACTGGATTGCAAATGGCTTATTTGGGCTGAAAAGAACCCAATTTAAAAACATAATAATAAAATAGTTGAACATGCCATTTGAGCAGTAACTGGCTAAAGAGAAAAATCACAGATCTGCAAAGGTCATTTTTTTTCATAGTAAGTCTTTTCTGGGATTCTGAACAGCTCAAAGCTTGAGGTCACCCTCAAACAAAGCAGGAGGATACATCAGTATTTCTCCAACACCACTGAGCACCCAGGTTCTCTGCACTACTTTTTTCAGGTGAAAGATGCTCAATTTCAGAGAAAAACAGGAATACCCACTCCCCTACATAAACACACACAGATGGGAAGAGACATGACTTTTGAAATGAAAGTGGGACTAACAAAAGCTATCATTGGATATCCTTGAGTTCATAAATTGCTCAGTTGTTGAGACAACAGGGTTTTTTTTCTGTGCTTTGCTACACTCAGATAACTTCTCCCAGTTCAGCAGGGAAATAACAAATGTCTTGTAGCAGGTAGTAGACAAGGCAGAGAAAAACCAACTGGTCTCAACAGAGAGGGAGGACAGGGTGGCAACAAGACACTGTGCTGGTAAGACACCGTGTCAGTATTCAGCCTGGTAATCCTTTTTGAAGAGGGACTGAGTACAGTTGCAAGAGAGCCCACCTTACACAAGTAAATTATGTGCTCTCAAGAGCATACATAAAAGTTTAGCACGTATGTTAAACTTCTATCATGTGATGTGGAGAGCAATTAAGAGTGATAAACCAATCTTAAAGAAACCTAGAAAATACAACTCCCTAAAGGAGGAGTTGGAGAAAAACCCCTTCTTACAGGGACTCTCATCCTGCTTCCCCCTGCTGACCTCCAGGAGCAACATCAGTTTGACACAGCAACTCCTGCACCAGCAAGATTTAGCAAGGGGCAGGTGATGGGAGCTTAGCAGGGCTGCTGCGGGGAAGGTAACCCTGCCGCTCGTCCAGGTTAGTAACCTCTCTCTGCTCCCAATTACAAGCCTGCTCTTGCTCAGGGAAAAGGACCAGAAAATTAAATGAGGAATCAAATCTGGGAGATTTGCTGTGCCAGTTCAAGAGGTGGCTGAGATGGACACAAGTCCCCATGTGGTGTGAATCATTCTCAGTGCCAAAAGCAATAAGAAAATCTATGTAAACCACAAGAAAACAAAACCAACAAAAAACCCCAAACCCAGAACACAGGAAAAACAGGCAACAGAAGAGATACACTTCAATGCATTAACATTTAATAAAAGCACAAGCCAGGGATCAGCAAGAAATCAGATTTTTTTTAAAAGTAAAGGACGTCATTGGCACTAATATAAAAAAGTCCAGTGAACTATGAGAAGGAGATATCAAAGCTGTCCACAGCCTCATTTGCTACTGCACTGATCTCAATTAGGATATGGCTTCAAAAGGAGCTATGAAAAACCAGAGCCACCTGAGTCTGGTGAACCAGAACAACCCTGGTTAACTGTAGCCTACAGCCGGGTAGGGGCAGGCTGGCACAAGGCTCAGAGGCTTTGCTGGATGTGGGGAGAGAATAAAACAGCCTGACCCATCAGAGAGCCCCAGTCTTAAGCAGAGGGGCTGCATCTCCACCAGCTTCTTCTATCATCCCATGGGCACCAAGGTTATCTGGCAGCCACGTTTCTCAGGGACATTGCAATAGGGCAATCCCCCAGCTGGAGCTCCCAACTTGCAGTGCAGCCCCCAAGGTTCTGTAACCCCTTTTAGGAGGACTACAGAAACAGCTAGTACTGCTGGAAGATTGCATCATATGAGAAGACATTCAATGCAGTAGGTTGCAAATCAGGTGTTTTATCCTGGATTTGCACTGCATTCTGATGCAGAGTGCTTAAAAACCAGTGGGAGTCAAGAAATAAGGAAGAAGTTCCAGACAGCATTAAGTCATTTAAAAGAAAGATTTCCAGCACCCCATTTAGACTTGTTTCCAGCTTATCCACGAAGCTCCACTAAACCTTACTAAGACTTAATTCCCATAAATGTGATTCTCCCTTCAGTGTTTAGCTAAGTAGCAATACTTCAAAAAAGTAAATACCAAATCGTGGGAGTTGGATTATTCATTCATGTGGTAAAAGCCATTATATATGAATATATACAGATGTTCCCACTTCATGACTGATCTAAACATATGTAGATTTTCGACTCTGACACACAAACCATCCATTATGCAATGGCCCATGTACGTCGCTGGGCTGCTTTTATCCTCGGCTGTGTCAGGAGGATTCACAGGAGCTGTGTGAAAGATGGAATAAGCTTATAGTTGAAAGACTAACGGAAGTTGAAGCTAGAGCCTTTGCTTAAAATTAAAGGAGGGATGGAGAAAGAGAGAAAGAAATCAAAGAGCCAGGGAATATCAGATTTAGCAGGACAAGAAGATGAAATAAAGTTTCAAAGCTCAAAGTTATTTGATGTAAGAACTGGTCTGGTCTGACCCCATCAAACCAGCTGTTAAAAATTTGCCTGAATTGTCCATTAAATCTTGCTTCCAACAAGCTCTGCTCCTGGTTTTTGCCCCTCTTCTTGCTTCCTCCTGCAACTTTGGCTGCAGGCTCTCCCGACATCCCATCCTCCAAACAGGTTGGTGTCTGCAGATAACACAGCACCACCACAATGAATGCAAACATGCTTAGTATGAAAGATGGATGAAATCCTGCTCCAGCAGAATTAACAACATATTCTAGTTGTTTTACTTAGCTGCCTTCATACAAACTCTTGTGCTGGTTTCCAGTTGCTTTACATTGCACAGGTGATGCAGAAGAGGCAGAGCGTCCAATCTCAACTACAGACAGCATGTAAATTCCCAAGAGACACAGAAACTCCTGGTGAAAATCAGAACAAGTGACAGCAAGCTGGGCTCTGCAGCCCTCTGAAAGGCTCACAAGAGTTGCTTGCTCTTGTGAGCACACAAGGGCAGCCTCGGGATTTTCACATGGAAACCCTGCTCCATGCAGAATTCAAGCCTCACAGCTTTGTGGCTTAATCTTCCCTTCGGGTTTAAAAGTTTTTAGTATGTTTAAAATCCAAAATCACTCTGGCCAAAGGATTTGCCAGGAGCAGGGTGCCAGCCACAGGAGACATGGGCTGAGGAACAGGGATGCTCGTTAAAACAGAGCTTGTAGTTTGGGGAGAGCTCGAGTTCTCCTGGGCATCACAAGAAGCTAGAGGGACTGGCTCATGGCAAACTGCCCGGGACTGGGAAGAAGTTGGGTTTTGCATTGCCCTAGGCAATACTTGCTTCCCCCTTTGAACAATGGAGGCCCTCAATTTGAACTTGTATGAGAACAGGGCAGAAGTACAGGAAGACATCCTGGGGCTGGGTTGAACCTGTGCCATGGACCTCAGCAGCACAGCTTCACCTACACCCCACACACCTGCCTTTTCCCCACACGCTGCATCCCAAGGACCAGCATGTTTGTACCTGGAGAGGGGCATGTGTCTGAAAAGATGCAATGCACGCCTGAAGAGACACAGCTACAAGTTTTACAGCTTATGGAGGGTAGGAAGTGGCAATGAACTCAGGGAAAATTCAGATGTAGCTAAAGACCAGAGAGTCTCAGGAAAAGAGGAGACTCATGACAGCCTTTCTGCACTCAGGAACACAGACCATTAAGTGCAATGCTTCACATTATGCTTCCCAAATACCCACTTAATTTTGATTCAACAAGGCACTTGTGCTAATAAAAATTAAAACCAGCAGGTTCTGTCGAGTGTATAATAGAGGTGTGGAAGAGCACCATGTGCAGGTATTTCTAAAATTAGCTACGAATTCTAAAACCGACAGCTTTCCAAGCCTCCAGAAGTTTGGGGAACGATCCAATCACTGGATGCATGCACCCAGCAGGTGCCTGCCCAGCCCCTCACCACACCAAGGATCCACAGAAGTGCAGGGGGGTGTGAAATCCCCACACCAGGCATCTCCCCTTCCCACAGTGCTAACCTCTATATGGAGTGTCTGAGAGCAGATATTGCCAAGCACTTACCTCACACCATCACCTGCCAGAACCAAAGGGAGCTGCCAAGTAATTTACACCAGCTTCGCACAAGTGTGAATGTCTATATATTCATGCAAGAGAGCTGAGTGCATGCACAGGGAGACAAGCTATAAGAGATCAGCTCTGTGAACGTTAGCTACAGCAGATCTGTTAAATGATTAAACGCACATGATTGTTTGCTTATAAAAAGCAGCGTCACATAAATCTGCTAGGAGCTAATTGCCTATTATAGCTCATGGTACTGCCTGAGTCGGCTGCTGAACGATAAAGGGGCTTCGGAAGGAGAGGAAGCCGGTGGAGCTCCACTTGCTTGCCTCTACCACAGCCTCCAAAACATTTTGTTTTCCAGTTCCTGCAAAGTGAACACTTATCCCCCCTCTAAGCGATGGGGTCCCTCTGCCGAGCTCACTCGAGTGGGAAGGCATGGGGTAAACTGAAACACTAGTGGGAAGAGGAGCTGCTTTGATTCTTTAAGTTATTAACAACAAACTTCCCTCCGTTGTCTCATGCCTCTTGCCCAGCCTCACAAATCACAGAAGCTATCTGGACTATGCCTGGAGTCCACCTGCAGCTGGGTGACATTGGCCACCACCCAACAGCAGCAGTTGCACAGCCTGGGTACAGTAGCGAGGAGCAGGGGAATGGCAGGGAAAAGATCCACCAGCTACACAGCAAGGCCAGGCAAAGGAGCAATGGAGCACAGGGTGAAACCTGGGTTTGGAACAAAATAGGAAGCCATCAGTGATGCACTCTGTCTCAGAGCTCTTCTAACTTCACCCCAACTTAACTCCACAGGTAAAAGGTTTACACAAGGTTTTTTACTCCACAGGTACAAGGCTGTTTGATCCAGATCTATATGTCCCTGAGCACCTTCCTACTGATTTCCCTGAATTTCTGGCATATTTCTGTGGTTGAATTCCAGGACCCCATCTAGTCCATTCCTGTCTCACACACAAATATTGATCCCCGCACATGGCTTCACTGGATGCTTGTGCTGGCTTCTGCTGAGATAGAGTCAATGTTCTTCATAGCAGTTAGTACAGGGCTGTGGTTTGGGTTTGTGCTAGAAACAGTGTTGGTAACAGAGGGTTGTTTCCATTCCTGCTGAGCAGTGCTTACACAGAGCCAAGGGCTGTTCTGCCTCTCACACCAGCCCACCAGCAAGTGGGCTAGGGGTACACAAGGAGCTGGGAGGGGACACAGCCAGGACAGCTGATCCCAGTGACCAAAGGGACATTCCAGCCCATATGGTGTCATGCTCAGCATATAAGGCTGAAGGAAGAAGGAAGAAGAGAGGAACATTTGGAGTGATGGTGTTTGTCTTTTCAAGTCACTGTTACGTGTGATGAAGCCCAGCTTTCCTGGAGATGGCTGGACACCTGCCTGCCAATGGAAGCAGTGAATGAATTCCATGTTTTGCTTTGCTTGTGTACATGGGTTTTGCTTCACCTATTAAACTGGCTTTATCTCAACCACAAGTTTTCTTATTTTTACCTTTCCGAGGGAAGGGGGGAATAGCAGCTGCGTGGTGCTGAGCTGCCAAACGGGGTTATACCACAGTGCTGCTGCAGAGGAGGCAACTGAGGATGAACCTGCAGAGAATCTGCCCAGAGATTCCTTCCAGGCCCACACCCTGAGGCCTGCCAGGTCGCAGGTCTAAGGCACTCTTGCAGCATGAGCAACAGAGCACAGCGTTTCACAGCAGGAAGGAACACGATCTGTTTACACAGCAGGTTATATGGGAAATACATTTCATTATTGGAAAAAAACCTTTAGCAAAACACGTACATTCATCTTATGCCAAGAGTTTAATCCTACCAAACAGCACTGCATTCCACAAATAAATTATCCTCTATAAATCACCAGGGCAGGGGTAGGAGCAGGCCACATCCCTCACGTATCAGGCTGAACCATCCACTGCAGCAACAACCCCATACGGACCAGCCATCGTGCTGACAGCGGGAAGGGAGGGGATCTCCACTGGGACCTCATGGAGAAGCAGATTTACTGCTGGGATAACTCCACTGAGGCTGGCGGCTCAACAGTGGGGACCTGTTAGAGGTTTGACTCAGACCATCATTTCTAGGTTGTGCACATGGTTGCTCAAAGACAGGAGCAGATCCATGACTTAGCGTCACTATTTGGCTGGGAAAAGCAGCTGACTGGAGCAGTGCCATACCACCCTCGTCACAGTGAGCGCTCACGCAGGACAGGCGATGGATGTGCTGGACCTGCAGGCTCCAGGAGCACCAAGAGGGCTCAGAGGAGGGAGCAGATGCTGGGAGGGGAGAGTGATTTGGGAAACTGAGCAAGTGGGGTAATCAGTAACTACAAACAACTTGGCGTACAAGCTCCAGAAGAGCAGCAGAAGCCAGGTCAGGGATCCACCTGCCTCCTTTGGGAAAGAGGAAGTTCAATGAAGCAGAAGAATGCAGCAAATACCATTTTCATTCATACGCCAGGGCAGCAGGGAGCCAGATCTTACTCTTACCAGCACAAGCTCCTGCCTCCCAACACAAAAGTGTATTTATTCTCCTTGTAACTGCTTCACAGCCCTTCTTGCCTTAACACTAGCATTGTTCTCGCCTAACATAAGCCAGCTCCTAACTTACAGCTTCTTTAGGATACACCACATGAACGTTAATTATACATTGAGATTGGAAACCAGAGTACTGCTGGGAAGAAAACCCCAAGTCCTTCAACCTTTCTAACATGATTTCATGAACCTGCACAATAAGAAACAGATCAATTATGAGGCATGATTACGTGGGATCGTCTCTTTGTCTCTCAGCTATACTAAATAATTTACAAGGCCATTTTGGGACTGACATTCAAAGTAGTTTAACTGTGATTTAACGAAAAAAGTATGATATTCCATCCTTTCATGGTTTCCAGGTGTTAGGACCAATTTACTTCACAGCAATTTTCGTTTCTGGGCTTTTTTTTTTATTCCCTCCTCCCTACAAAAAACCTGCAGCTGCCAACTATGCTGGCATCTACAGCAACTAGGAAATGAATTTCCCTGTGAAGCAAATTCTTCCAGGATGAATTGAATGAAGGCAGAGCTCATAATTGCACATTACTGAAAACATTTCTGATACAAAACTGGGGAGATATTTTTATCCACATCTCCAGATGAAAATTGCTGGGAAAGATGCTTCTGAAAAGCCATCATCTCCAAGCATGTAATTATCAGATCCTTGAACAAAAACACACAGTCAAAAGAAATAGGGGGAAAAAAATCTTTCATTGAAATAAAAAAATTGGGGACGGCAATTGTTGGGAATGGAAGGAGAGAAATTCTTCATCCTGTGTGATTTTGCAAGTCTAGAGTTACCAGACTGATTTGTAAATCCACAGATTAATAAAATTGGCAGCTGAGAACATCAAGCTTGGTTAGTGATTTCTTTTTAAAGTAATAATAATTTTTTTAACAAACGTGAGAAGCAGAGTGGCAGACAGACTGTCACAGAACCAGAATTTCCTAACTCCCACTTAAGCATGCTTGTCTTGAAACTGTATTCTGCCACCTTGAATAGACAGCCGTACAATGACCTGGGGGCCCTATCCTATCAAGGCTTAAGACCGTGCATACCCTGATGGGATTACTCACATGCTAAAAATTATGCAGTAGCTGAACTGACAGCTGAAAAGAGCCTTAAATGTTCTTATGCCTGGTAGCATTCAATTGTCAATTGATGAACATTACTAAATATTTATTTTTGCTCTACTTTCTCTTCTCCGATTCTGAGCCAACACCTCTTTCTGACTATTATTACTTCCTAGGTTTAATTATTTCTTTTGTTTGCAACTCCTACAACACATCTAAACACACAAAACCCTATGCCCCATTCCCTCCAAGCTGATCACAGAATCACAGAATTGTAGGGGTTGGAAGGGACCTCGAGAGATCATCGGGTCCAACCCCCCTGCCAAAGCAGCTCCCCAGCTCATACTGCACAGATAGGTGTCCAGATGGGTCTTGAATATCTCCAGAGAAGGAGACTCCACCACCTCCCTGGGCAGCCTGTCCCAGGGCTCTGGCACCCTCACTGGGAAAAAGCTTTTCTGCATGTTGGTGCGGAACTTCCTGTGTTCTGACTTGCAGCCATTGCCATTGATCAACACCTTCTTCTGACCTTCTGGATAAAATTCATAAAATTTCCATCCTTGAGTTAAGTAGATCATATCACAAGCAATAAACAGTGGCATCCATGTACAAGTACCACTTTTAACAGTCCATTCTCAAAATAAATCAAATCCTAGAGGACTTAACATACGAAGACATTTTAGCAGTACTCTTATTCTTGGCTTATACAGATTAACAAAACAGAACAACTGTTGTAAAGAACAATGAACCTGGACATAAAGCCAAAAGCAAGACTTAACATGCCACATGAAATTCAGTCCCCTGCTACAGGTCACTCAAAGCCAGAGTGTGCTTCTTCCAGCAGTAATGAGATTTTCCTTAAGCAGGTTGGCAGGGAGGTAAACATCTGGGCTGGAAACTGGATTCCAATAGCCAGTGCTGTTGGGAAAACCTCTATAGCAGTTGTTCAACTGACACAATGGACAGATATTTTTTATTAAATCTGCCTGGGTTTTGCATGGCAAAACATCCTTCTGCTAACAAATGTGTACTGATGAGACATGCATGAGCATAACCTAAGGAAAAATCTGTAACCTCCATACAGGAGGGGAAAAACTGAATAAAAAGATAACTCATTTCTATAGGCCATAAAATGTTGGATGAAATTACTTTGGGCTTTTTTTCTCCAATAAAAAGTAATTTTGGTGGAATGGGTCTTCTCTAGAAAAGAGAAAGAACTCATTTCAACCATGAGTATCAGCTCAGTTATACTTAACGTAGTCAACAAAACTTTAGTATCCTAAAGCCATCAGCAGCTATCCTTAAGACTTTATAGAGGATGGGTAAGACATCACAAGACTGCAGAAGAGCAAAATGCAACGTTTAACCTGAAAAAAAAAACCAAAACCAAAACAAACAGAAGTGATATCGGAGCGGGGGTGAGAGAATGACACATCTATCAACTTCTCCTTCAGTTCCTGGAACTGACCATCTGTTTGCAAGCTGCTAAGAGATGAGGAGGACTACCCACAAACTTGGATCTACCACAAATAAGTCATGCCCACTCAATTTCTTTCTATGACAGAGCAGCATTTCTGGGGAGATGCATAATGCAAGTTGTTATATCTCAATTTTAGAAATGCTTCTGACACTGTTTCACATGCTATTTTTATACATGTGTTTGGGAAGCAGGATACAGATGATTATGAAGTGCATGCAGAACTGATTGGAAAACCACACACAGAGAAAATTCATCAGTTGTTCATGATCAGAAGGAACAGATGTATTAAATGAAGTTCTGTGTGGGGCCCATCCCCACTCTGGTAAGAATCCAGGTTTTCATTAAATGACCTGGATGGTTGCAGAGTGATTGCTCTTATTAAGTTTACTGAGACCCACCAGCTATGAAGAACTAGAAGTAGGCCAGGGAGTAAATTTTAAATCCAGAATGATTCATACATGTTTGAAAAAACAGATAGACAGTTCAGCAGAGGTACATGCAAGCTACCCGACCTAGGGAAGAGTAATCACATGAATAAAGGATGGAGAAAAACTGACAGCTTCAGAAGGACTCTTCAGATACTGTGGTTGGCAAACCAAATGGAATTCCACTGTGCCATGTCACGTGCAATAAAAGCTAACATCTTTAGTACATATAAAGGTGGGTATAGTCTGCCAGACCTGTGAAATCCCCCTTTGAATTCTACTCAGCACCAATACAAGCCTCTGTTTGAATGCAGTGCCAGGTTTGGGCACCAAAGTTCAAGAAAGTTGTAGTCCAGCTAGAGTTCATTCAGATTGAATCCATGCAGCCTGGCCAGACACCTAGAAGACACAACTTCTGAGACTGGGGGAAGAAATGAGTTGTCCGCACTATAAAGAATATAGAGGAGAGAGAAAGGGTTATGGCTGTCTTCAGACATCCAGAAGCGTGATGCACAGAGGGAAGGAGTAATTTGTCATCAGTGCCAGTCCAGGAAGCAGAGGCATCAAAATTGCAGAATCAGAAGATGCAAAAAGCTTTTCCTTAATATTAAAAGTGAATTAATTTGAGCTGATGTGCTGTTTCCGGCTGAAATGTATTCAACTGTAAGGTGGACAGACAGTAACGTAGGTATGTCCGATACTAGCTCTGGGCAAAGGAATGGCCCAGAGACACTCTTCTCTGCCCAGTTTTTGGCTGAAGGAAATTAAGATCACTGTGATTCAGCACCAGCCCCACTGATGTGTTTTGGTATGCACAACTCAGTTATTTTTTCTCTTAATCTTTCATTTTGCTGCCACCAAGGCAAAGCTGACAAGCAACATAAGCAGCCTGATGAGCAGGAGTTATATTAAATAGCACTATTGTGATAAATTCTTCAATAAGAAAGATAAAATCTTTCTTCCTAGGAGATTTCTCTATGAAGATTTCCTCCTGTCTTGTTCTAGCTCCTCACATTAATTTTCTATTCCTTTCAGACTTTTTTCCCCTCCTCTATTCCCCCCCACCCCCACCCCCGGCACCCATCTATTTGGCAAACAGGGAAGATCTGGAGATACTGCAGAAAGAACACAGCACAGAGCTGATCCCTGAAAACCAACAAGGAGAAAGGGACAAAGATAAACTAACAAGTCTCTTTTCCTGGCCATTCCCACCCTGTACATGAAAGGTGCAGCTTCCTGGTCAGGAGGAAGGCACAAGAAATTTGTGCTGTTCTCCTCGGGCAGCATCAAGTTCAACTCACCTATGCTAAAAGCATGGCTTCTAATGGCAACAGCAACAAAAAAAACACTAAAACCAAACAACAAACCTGAACAGAAAAGCACTGAACATCCTCATCTACTGTCTTAATTTTCCTTTTGCCTTCTATACAAACCCTATTTCCAAAAAGAATGAAATAACCCAAACACATACATCTGAAATACCAAGGGGCTTCTGCCACTGCCTGAGCTGTAGTCAATTAACCATTTAACTCATGCTGGTTTGTCATTGGATGCTCAGCTGCTCACTTGGAGCAGCATGAAGGAGATTCAATGAGCTTTGTTGTTCTGCCCACTCCTGCAGTGATCCTGCAGCAAGGACTGACTAAACATGAAGTTTGCTGGAGAAAAATGTATAGGATCTTCCTTGACTTCAGAAAGGCCATAAAGCATTTTCAGGGAAGTCCTCCAACAGAATACTGCAGGTCTCTTGTTGAAACACATTATCACACCAGTATCTGCAGAGCCACACAGAGGCTTGCTCTTGCCAGAAAAACTCTCCCCCCACCTTCCACAAAACATCATTGCTAGTTTGCATTTTCTGACCCTTTTGTTCTGAAGGTCAGACAGAAGTTCTGTATTATTACAATGTCCCATAAGTAAACTTTGGAGAGTTGTTGGTGGAGAGGAAAGAAACCACCAAGACCCAGATGGTGGTGGGCCTAGGAAGCAGTTCTGAAACATATGGGTGCCTCTTTGAAACAATCCATCTGGTTTTCAGTTTTGTCCATCACACTCGAAATGCTGAAATGAGTGATGGGGTGGCAGTTCACTTTCATGCTTCCATCTCAGATGATTTCCAGATGAGTCTCATGAAAAAGTCAGGTTGACAGGAGAAAAAACACAATAGGGACCACACTGAGTGACCAAAAGAGAATGCAACCAAGCCTCAGCAAAAACAAACCCAATGTATTGCAATCAGTCCCCCTCAACGCGCTTCTCAGTGCAATACACTAAGTAGGAAAGAAAAGGATGTCAGACATGAAATGAGATGGTTGCGCTCCCCACTCTCTCTGTGGCTGGCACAAATGATGGCTTTGCCTTGTGGGATGCTGAGGAAGCTACTGGATGATGAAAACATAAGCCTGGGCCTCAGGAGCACAACCAGCATGAACTGTACAGGTCTGATACTAATGTGAAGAAGGCTTCCTCAGCAGCTCAATGACTGCATCATTCCCTTGTAATCGAGAGAGCTACATACGACATTGACCCAAGGTTCTCCAAGAAAGCTTTGGGCTGACATCAGGAACATTTCCCAGTTGCTCACACAACACCCAGACAACATCACCATTTGCACCAACAGAGTGAATCTGCATCAACGAAGCACCAGATGCACCTGGTGACACGCCTGAGGGACTGAATAGTGATCCCCTTCGTGGCTGATGGCATTGAGGAGACTCCTCCAGCACAATCAGTGTCAGCCACCCCTGAGCTAGGGGCCCAGCTTATGGCTCAGCCCCAAGAGAGATGGGAGCTCCTGCCAAGTTGTCTTTTGATCTTTTCATGGAACGGCTGCATTCCTGCCCTGTTAAATCATGCGCCCATACTCCCTCTGCCTACCAGGACTCATCGCCCATGTCTCAGACAGCTTCAAATTAAGCTCCAGCCCCCAAACCGCTCCTGGCTGTGCTGCTACAGTAAATGGACGTTGCATCTACTCACTGTTCATGGGATTAGGCAACGCAGCCAGGCTAAGCTGCTCTACACCTGGTTTATTTTACCTCTTGCATTTCTGGAAGAAAACAATTTTCTCAAGTTAGGTTCATGCTTTAGAGCATCTTGAGGCCAAGGAGAGGACAAAGTCCCGCTACATCACTTCAGCCAATGTAAAATGATTCATAAACCATAAATTATCTCTGCACTTCCAACTCCAATTCCTTTGCTTTCAGAGGGGAAACACTCACATCAGAGCTGTAGAACGAGCTCCATACTCTATATTTAGCTGCAAGAAGCAGAGTTACAGCATGCAACAAAGTACCTGAATATTGCACCCACTTAGAAATATCAGAGCCTGTCCACCCAGGAAAGACTGGGACCAGGATCTGGTGACTGTGCCCTCTGTAAAGGTGCCCTTCTATGCTCATCTACCCACTCTTGTGCACAAACTAAAAGGTCTTTTATACTCCACAGTAACAGTGAATTGCTCACCCCAGGTTTCTAAATCAGGGGTTATCATCTCATTCAAGCGGCAGGTTTCTAGAAGGAGCTGAAATATTTATTAGACCAGGTAGCAGTGCATTAAACTGGAGGTGGGGGGAGATGGCAGTGATCCCACCATGTTCAGCAGAGTTCCCTACCCCCATCTTTTCCCCTAGCCCTATATTCACTATTGATGAATGCCCAGCTCATTCACACACTTGATCGGGAAGAATAAGAGAGCTACATTTAGATTTCATTTTTGAAAGGAGCAAAAGATCTGTAAAGGCTCTGCAATATCTGGGGTGCCTTAAGAACAGCCCCTGCGCCTGCCAATCTTCCAGCCGAAGAGGGACGGAGGGTGGCAGCCTGAAGGGTATTCTCCAGTGGTCACAGGGAGAAATCCCTCCTGGAGAAGCAGAGATATATTCTGCAATTCAAAGCAATTAAGTCACAGCTTGTACGTAATAGTTTGGATTTGTAAAACCCCCTTCAAAGTAGCTTATGAAATTGTTAATGACATTTAAGGTGGTTAAAGGAAATTGGAGTAAACCAAAGTAAACTACTGGGATACGGGGAGGAGGGAAAAATACAGACAGGCTCACTCACCAAAGTCTGACTGCAAGTCCTTTTTCAGTCCACAAAGCATGTCTGCTGTTATCTAGCAAATCATTCAACTAACTGCAACAGCTGCTCCTTTCTCTCCCCCTGCCTTCACTGGGATCACTTTCCAGGCAGCCCAGGCTCCCTTTCAGGCTGCCTCCACAGCCCCGCACGGCTGCAACACGCACACTGCTCCTCACTTGGCGGCAGGATGACAAAAACTCGTCCTGGGCACTCCGGTTTGCAAGGACCCAAAACCGCGGCGATCCTTTAGAAGTGTCTTCACGTGGCTGTTTAAAGTGTGACGTGCCAGTCCCGTGTAGAAAGAGGAGAATGAAGGGGGTTTAGCTGGTCCTAAAAATCCGGTGCTAGTTCTCTTGGCTCGACTGGCCATCAGGCATCGCCAAGCAAAAGTTCGAAGCGCAGTGATTAAAGGGAACAGCTGGTTGGAGGGGAGGCAGCCACTGAACCCTGACTCTCCGGCAGATGCAGCAAATGTCGAGCATGCACTTCATTCCCAGCAGCATTCCACCTCCCGCCTGGCCGGGCGAGAGCGGACATCATCCCATCGAGATGTGTTGGTCCCTTCCTGCCTGAACCCCGCTCTGCCTTTCGTGGGTGGTTTCAGGCAGGGGTGGGGAAAGGAGGTAAAAAAATAGAAGGCATAAATGAAAGGAAACGTGTGCAGCCGGTGCCGCAGCGGGGGTACCGCTGCCCTCCGCGCCGTGCTCGGAGCCAGCTGCAGAAGTTGGCTGGCAGCGGAGCCGCACGCAACCTCCAAGTTGCAGCAGCAGCAGCAGCAGCGGGGCTGAGCGCAAGAAGAGGCTGCGACTGCAGTACTGCCTGACACACTTTCCTCTCCCCCACCCCCTCTTGGCAAGTGCTTGCAGAGCCTCCAGCACCTTTCAAGGCAATGTCAAGCTGCTGTCAAAGCACTACACTGCCTCCCAAACACACACACAGCGTAAGGGAGTATAAAGCTGCAGTCTTATGTCCTGCCTACAGCGTTTGCTGAAAACTCGGTTTAACCCTTTCTTAGAAAGGGCAGAGGAACGGTCATTGGCAAAACGTGAGCAAGCCCTGTGCTGGGATTTGGGCTGGGGGGACAATGCTGGTCACCAGCCGGATAACAGGGTGTCCTGCCCTCCAGGGCAGAATGCTTCATGGCTTACCCCGAAACAAACGGTCCTCCACTATGGGTGGAGAAAAGGCACTGGGCTAGAAAGAAATCATTGTAATAAAGCAGTCTGTGCTTCCTTTACTATTAAAATGACAAAAAAAGTAGGTTGATTTGTGTTGGTGGTACAGAAATATAAGGGTGATGCTACCGTCCCAGCCATGGGTACACAGCCGCAGAAGCAACAAGGGTGTGTGCAGGGCTTGCATCCCACCTGCTGCATCACTGCATGTCCCCATTTCCAACAAGCTGAGAGACACAAGCCCTGTTTGTACCAAACTGCCCACAGCTTACATCCAAAGGGTAATTTTTGCCATAGTCGCCGTATTCCCTCAGGAACTGGTATCATCTAGAATGGCAACATTATACCCACGAATGGCAAAGAACAAGACAAGCATGGTCTGAGGCACAAAGGCACAAAAGCCTGTATGAGGGTCCAATCATGTTTGAGACTCCAACTAGATTTGGCTGAAAGTGCTCAAGAGATGACAAATTTAGCAGCAAGGTTAAGTCTTTTTTCCACAGGAAACAAATCAGTATAAATGAAAAGGGCTTGAACACATCTGCATGTGCCAACTGGGAATATTGCAGGCACAGGGACCCTAACTCTGTGTAGCCGACGTGTAGAGGGAGAATGGGGTTTCAGCCTAATATGAAGAGTTCTTGTTTGGATTGGAATGCAGCAGCATCTCTATTTTGGTTTGAACTCAGCTGTTTCATGCACAGAGAACTTCCACAAAAGCAATAAAATTAGTAAGAAAAAAAATCTACTTACAAAAGAGATATTTTGGTCGATAATTTGTTTTTTAAGAAGTTGTTCAGTCTGACAATAGACTTAATTAGTAATTGAGCTGAAATTTGTAATTAGAAATCTTTTCACACAGCTATTAATGCTTTTGCTGCAGAGAAATCTCATCTTAAAGAAAAAAAACATCTCCAGTTGCACCACAAATACAAGAAGATGCTGCTAATTTGAAAAGAGCCCATTGCTTTGGATGCCTTGAAATGGACCCATCTCCAATAGGATGATTTAAAGAAAAGCTAAAAGCAATCATTTCTGTCTATGCCACCATAAAATTCTTCCCAGAGTATCTGCTGCATTGAGAAAGGGTACGAGAGGGCAGGTGTACTACACAAGTAAAGCTGCTTGTTTCTGCAGGTGAGAACCAGATGGAGCTGCCCTGCTCCTCGGCTACTGGGGGGAAAAGGAGGTATTTTGGCATTTCAAACTCAGAATTGCTTGTGGCCTTCATTGAGCTGGCTGGCAAGAGCCCAGCGCACCAGGAACCTGGAGAGGATAAAGATGTTTACTCTATGGTTCCGGGCCAAAACCCATAAACACAACACTTCCTCCATGTTTCAGGTGGCAGTATGTTAAAACCAGTGGACGTGAACAGCTTGAGCTTCTCATGGGGAAGGCAAAGGGTACACCACACACACCAAGATTAGGTAGACCAAAAAAAAGAATACATTATGACATCAAAATACATAAACACCATAAAAGTGTGCAGCATCAACTTAAAACATGGCTTTACAAACTCAAATCTCAGTTCTGCTTTCCTCATGCACGCTGATCTCTTATTACCATTCTGGGAGAAAAGAGGGCATAGGGAGCACTCCCACTCCTCCTCCCTGCCCTCCAAGTATAAAACGCTGAGCTGAAAGACAGCATGGGCTGAGGTGAGTCCCTGACTAGAACAGCTTCTGGGTGGTCCCAACTGGAAACATCCATCCCCATGGGCTCTTGGCTCTCATCCACACAACTGAAGAAGTGACTGGTATCGCTTCTTCAGAGAAAGTATTTACTCTTCTCAGGAACAGGCTGACCTCTGAGCAAAGGAGTATCACAGCACCACAGAATTGTAAGGGTTGGAAGGGACCTCAAGAGACCATCGGGTCCAACCCCCCTGCCAAAGCAGCTCCCCAGCTCATACTGCACAGATAGGCATCCAGATGGGTCTTGAATCTCTTCAGAGAAGGAGACTCCACCACCTCCCTGGGCAGCCTGTCTCAGGGCTCCCTCACCCTCACTGGGAAAAAGTTCTTCCGCATGTTGGTGCAGAACTTTCTGTGCTCCAATTTACATCCATTGCCCCTTGTCCTGTCTCCACTGACCACAGAAAAGGGGCTGGCCAACTCCCCCTGCACCCCATACTTAAGATACTTATAAACATTGATTAGGTCCCCTCTCGGTCTTCTTTTCTCCAGGCTGAACAGCCCCAGCTCTCTCAGCCTTTCCTCATAGGGGAGATGTTCCAGGCCCTTCATCATCTTCGTAGCCCCTCTCTGGACTCTCTCCAGGAGATCCCTGTCCTTTTTATACCAAGGAGCCCAGAACTGGACACAATACTCCAGGTGGGGCCTGACCAGGACAGAGTAGAGGGGGAGGATCATCTCCTGTGACCTGCTGGCCACACTCCTCCTGATGCACCCCAGGATCCCATTGGCTCTCTTAGCCACCAGGGCACACTGCTGGCTCATGGCCAACCTGTCATCAACCAGGACCCCCAGGTCCCTCTCCACAGAGCTCTTCTCCAGCAGGAGATACATGCAGTTGTTCCTCCCCACGTGCAAGACTTTACACTTGCTTTTGTTGAATTTCATCTGGTTTCTCCCTGCCCAGCTCTCCAGCCTGTCCAGGTCTCGCTGGCCAGTAGCTACCCTTACATGTAGAAACACGTACTAACACTTGGGCTATCATTTCTTCTACCGGGCACACACTTTCCTCCTCTTGAACTTTCCCCAGCACAAACCTACAAATCCTCCCAGAACCTCAGTGGGAGCAAAGCTGCAAACCTTACACGGGCTAAATCGGTTGGGATGACATTTACAGAATATACATTTATGCAAACAAGACAGGGAGAATAGCAGAAAGCAGATGACAAGCTATTCAGAGTATCAATGATTTAGTCCGCTGCTTGACAGGTATTTGTTCCTGAGATTTAAACCATTACTTATTTAACCACATCCAAAAGCATCCTCATCAGAAGTCACAGGGCTGTGGAACACTCCAGCAAGATCCTGAAATAGACCATTTAGTGTTGAACATGCTCTGAGCCAGGGAGAACATGGAGAGGATCTTACATCAATCTGCATTAGGAAGTCTCAGGAGACTCTCTGAAGACAGCTGAATGAACGTAAGGAACAGTCAGCCACGGGAAAACGGTGAGGAAAAAACACCCAACCACAAGCACTTACAGCGCCCAGAGAAACACCGAAGTTCTAACTGCATATAAAAATCATATTAATAGCAACAGAAATTGCTTTGGGTTAGGGAAGGTTCAGAAGAGACTGACGCAGATGCTTTCTATTTCTTTTAAATTCAAATCTTAAATTAAGATTCTGCATTGCCATCTCCTCCCTATCCTACTACTTCTGTTTAAAAATACATGCCTGCACATCAGGGATCTGCCTGGGGCTGGGGACCCCTCTTCCTCCTGCTCATCCACCCTGTCAAGACTTGTTTCTGGCACAGCGGACCCAGTGCTTCCAGATGCCTTACTGGGAAAATGAGATTATATTGGGAACTTCAACGCATCTCTGCACAAAATCAAGAGGTTTGAAGAGCTTACACCCCTTCTTGATTCACTGATTGGTTGCAGTGGACAGGGAGAAGGAGGAAAAAAAGGACAAGAGGAGTACCCATCATTCTTTTAGTGGACAAGCATTCACAGCTGATTACCCAGCTACCCACTGGCTGCACATTTGCTCCATTTCATCTGATCCAAATTTTACATAGTTGTGCTTATTTAGAAACCCCAGACAACTGCATGCCAGCCCGAGGCCTGCAGCAGGGCTCATCTTTGGACTAAGCAGATGTCCTGTTTTTCACACACAGACCCAAAAGGCAACACTCTATTTTACTGATTTATTTTTATGGAAAAGGGAGAATGGACTTCAAAAACATGTTAAGGAAAAGGGTATTTAATCATGAAGCCAGAAGAAGTCGCCCTTGATTATTCTTTCCTTTAAGTGCAAATTCCACTAGCCAGTCCTAAACATTGCCTTATTACAGGTAATGAACACTGCAAGATAAATTGACCTATCCAGTAGGCAATTAGAGCCCTTGCTGCACACACACACACACGCAGAGCACCGAGACAGAGCACGCTGCCAGAGGTACTTCCAAGACCCCCATCCATTCCCCTCCCCTCCCCCCCAAGCACAATAAAACAGGCACTGTACGTTTTTCTGCATAACCATTTCAGAAAGAGACATCAGCATCTGTCACTGCCCTGCAGCGCTGCAGGGGAGTGATGGGGGATACAGGATGTCTCCAGGAGCTGTGATTAATGGGAAGAAGGATGTGTTGCAGTGACCCCTTATCCATGGGATGCTGGTGCTTTGGCATTCCCTGATTATGCCTCTCACCTGTTTGCCAGGATCCCTATCTGGGCTGCAATGCACACCAAAGTATTGTACTTTTAGATCAAGAAAGAGACAAAGCTAAAAAACTACAGTAACTGAAAGATCCAGTTTTTAAAACCTGATTATTTTGGCCTGTTCCCAGTGACCAACCTCAGCAGAGCTTCCTCCCTCCTAACAGCGAAGGACATTTCCTTTTCTATCCCATGTAGATGCAAACCCAAGCACTTGAATTTTCACTTGCTAAATTTACAGACAAGCCAGTGAGTCTGTGTCTGGGGCAGCACTGGGTGTTTCTCTCCAAATCAGTCCAGTTGTCTCCATCAGACCCTAGCAATAAATTATAAGCTGCAATAGTTCCCCCTTTCCTTTTGCAAGCAACTAGAAGTCAAGCAAGTTAACTAGATGCTTGTTAGCTAAAAGGAGAGAAATAATTTTCTCAATGTCATAGAGAAAGAAGTCACCATACTCCAGCAAAATCAACAATGAGCTACATTTCATTCCTTTGAATAACTTCACTGGCTGGTCTACAGGACTACATGGAAGGGACTGTCACCAAGGAGAAATAGCTCCATGGATTTGGGAATTAAAAAATTCTAACCCAAAACCAAATGAGAAGAGCACGCTGCCATTTTCAGTAGTCATGGGGGTTTCTTTTACCAATTTTATGTACAACATCCTTTTAGATCCAAAAAACGTTCATCAGCATGGTCCCAATGGTGACTTGGTCCCAGTGGTGCAATGGTGCACACCTCTTGTCCTTCACCTGGCTTCTCTTTCCCCATGGTACATCTTGCTACCGAGGCTTTTCTGAGTGAGGCACAGGGTCTGTGCTTTCTGCAACCATCTGCCAGAGGACACCATACCACTGGGTAAACAGCATGTCAAACAGGAGTCAGGAGCAACAAATAACAGATGGCATCACCAGAATTCATGCCTTCAAGCCATGCCCCCACGAAGGCACAGTCTCACACCACTTCAAAGTGTTTTCCCAAATTTCTGGGTTTAACCTCAATGACTAACCTGCCTCCTCCAGGCAACTCCTCCTTATGGTCCCTTATTAGCTAAAACCTCAGTCAGTGTTCTGAAGTTGTGAAAACAATTCCCTTGGTAAAGGGACACCTAATGCTCAGTCTGCAAGGGAGAAAAGCAGTGCTCTCGTCTGTGTGGAGCAATTTCATTTACAGATCCTTCAGCTGTACTTCAGGTCATGGAAAGCACACCCCCAGCCACTTTGCCCTTTACTGTATATATATTATTTCTTTCTTAGTCACTGAGCATTAGGAGAAATCCCACAATTTGCCCTAAGGTCTGAATTTCTGGATAATCACAGGAGGACACTACAGGGTTGGGGAACTCCAGCACAGTGTGTGAAACAGCAAAAAACAAATAGGCTGCAGCAAAGTACACGATCTCTCATTCCCAGCCAGCTCTAATGCTGCAAAAGAGCTTGTTCAGGAACCTTGTTAGCAGAGGTCGTCCCAACAAAAGTGAATCTCAGCTTTCCTTTTTTTAAAAGCCAAATAAAGATGAGCTTGACAAGACACAGCTATAAGCAAATCAGTAGGAGGTTAATGATCTATCAGCAATCACCAGCCACATCAGGGCAAGGTGGGAGTTTATGACCTGCTCCAAAAGGAGCAGAGCTCTGGAAGTTGCATGCACAGCATTTGAAAGCATGTCCATTACTTCCAGATAGGCAGAGCATATTTCTCCCATGGAGAAGTAAGTGTGCAAGCTCTTCAGTGATGGGACAGGGTCCCAGTTTTAAGGTCGTTAAAACATCCCAGTTTACACTGCACTTGGCACCTCAATACCAGCCCCAGTGCTGCCCTGGCAGGACCTGTTCATGACAACTCAGAGGTGTGAGCACGCTGAAAGGGCTGCAAAGCATGTTAGTATCCTGAACCCCTTACCACATTACATGCCATGAGAGCTCAGGCCTTTGCAAGAGCAGGGACTAAAGACTTGTCACTCACTCCAAAAAGAAGCCAGCGCTTGAGCCCAAAACAAAGGCTCCTCCCAGTAGCAGGGATGTGGGCTTTGACACATCTCACCCCAAAGGAGAGAGAGGCAAAATGCTACAGCTTACTGCAGCCTGACAGACAGGTCTTAACATTTAGTCCACATCCAGCTCCACTCTGTGAGAAAAACCTCCACGTCTTCCCCTTATAAGATTTATCTGGCACTGGCCTTCTCAGAGGCAACGCTGCCAACGCAGATGGAAAAATAAGCAAGTGGGTCATCAGTCTTAGCAGTTGTCACACAGTTTCTTTTCAATGAGTAGCAGTGTAACAATGCATTAACAATAAATGAAATGCCATGTTAACACTAATTTGCATAGTACGGAGCCACAGTGCTTTGCTTCCTCTATTCTCCAAACTCTCCTGACCTGCATATGAATTGAGATGAAATTTAATTGCTGGGGCATTCAGCAGAATCACTGAATTCCTGTTTAATGAGGCTTCATTTGTACTCTGTTGCATCAGATACCTTCTCTCCAAGGTGCTGTATTAACTAGTTCAGATGTAAAATATTTTCCAAGGCATATTTTCTTATGCATTTCAACAAAGAAATAGCAGGAAAGCGCTGACTGCAAAAAGACAACGTTAGTATCAGTAGCTTGATAAGGCTAGCAAGATCCCAAGAGCACCAAGCAGTATTCCTCACACAAAAAAAAGAAGCTTTAATAGCTTTGATATCTGCTCTTACGCACTACCATGCGGTGACTACGTTGTGCAACTCTCCAGAAGAGACAAGGCAAAGCTAGGTGGGACCTGGCCAAGGTCTGCATAGGAGACAGCCACGAACAAGGAGCAACAGCAGTAATTTTGAGTGACTCAGAAAAAGCACAGCCCACATTGCACCCAGAAGTCACAGCTCAGGGTGGTTTTGCATTCAAATAACTCATTGAGCTTACCTCATTCAGAAGTCCTTGGCCTTGGTCAGAGAGTTAAGTTCCATGACAGGTACCTCAGCCTACATGGCACAGCAGTTCCCTGAAAGTTCACCCTTTCTTCTCTTCTTTTGCTTAGATGCAGTGCAGCCACTAACAGCAGCACGGGCTGGCTGTGTTTCAGTCACACGTAGTGACCAAAACCTCAAGTCCCATGAAACACAGCTGATCACAGTAACTTGTGGTAGTACAGGATGCAAGGTTGCACGTGCGGTGCAGACTGGGATACCCAGCTGAGAGGACACCACAGTGGTGGGTGGCAGATGAAGCCACAAGCTGGCTGGCAGCTCCAGCCCGAGCATCCCACCCAGGCTGGGTCTGCAGCGACACCAGCGCTGCACTCGTGAGCGAGCCGCAGAAAACGAGGGGGAGCAGATCACACCAAGCAAACCGAGATGACCCAAAAGGCGCCGCAACCCCGCAGCAGCTGGCATGCGGCTTCCCAGCACGGGGTGAAACCAGGTCAGACTGCCTTGCTGCCACAGGAAGGCTCACTGCACTATCCAGATGCCCCCAGGAGCGATGCAGCTTTCAGAAGTGCTGGAACTTGCAGATGCCTTCGGACAGAGTCAATCAGCCACGTGCTCTGGGGCAAAGCATTTCCATCTGCTGGTCTGGCTCCAGCTCCAGGCTGTGAAGTTTTACCTCACAAGCCGGGACACAGCTCTGGGTAACTCCCAAGTGCTGGGACCAGTGATGTATAAAGAAGCATTTTGGCTTTAGAGCATGCGGAGCTTCCCAAGGAACTGCAAATTATTTATTATTACAGGATTACAAGATGGGATCAGCCTCCCTCCTCCCATCCCCAGGAAGAGTTACAGCACGCTTACAGCGGTATGTAAAAGGTTTATCCTTTCACTTGTGAGTTACAGGAACCTATGGAAGTACTGCTTATGGCTCATCCCCAGCACAGGGCCTAATGGCAACATTGGATTCGTGCTAGCTGCAACAGGCAAGAAGATGGACCACAAAGTCAGTTTGTGATCTGCATTATAAGAGGAAAGAGTGGGGAACAGAGTATGGTGCAAGGCAGTCCTAATTATCCCAGGGTAGCTAATTATAAAGGATGTAAATTGACAGAAATAAAACCACATGGTCAATAATAGTATTTTTTAAAAGCTGGAAATTTTAGTCCATTATCTTTCCAGATGAAAAGCTTTAATTGAAAATGGCTAATCTTCCAGTGGGTTCAGGAAGGGTTTACAAGCTAATTGCTCTCTTTTCTTTAGGATTAACACTGTGTTCTGAGAATAGGGGTGGAGGGCAGCAGATGTGCAGCCTTTACTCTCTTTAATCCAAATGCCCCCACTGCTACAGATGCTCCCAACGCTGTGCAGTGGCATAATGGAATCGCTTTCTCGCGCATAAAGTGGTTGTTCTGAAATAAAATTACAGCCATCTATTAGGAAGGGAACAATAAATTTCCTCCACCACACATCCCCATCACGAAAGACACAGCACTAGCCTATAAAAATCCCTGATGGGAGTAAATCTTGCAAGTGAGAGAGCAGCTATCGGATGAATTTCCCATTCTCCTTTTGTAACCGGTAGCTTGTGTCATTTGGACGTGGGCAGAAAAGTCATTATCCCACAGAAGTCAGAGCATGATCCCACAAACTTCTGGGTGGCTGAGACCTGGCTGCTGAACTCCAGGGTGGGAGATTCTTTAAAAGAGCTTGGAGGGAGAACAGCTGCCTTCCAGAGAAATTGCTTTGTTTTGCCAACCACAACAGCAACTCTTGTTTTCACAGGCTGCAAGCAAAGTTACTCGATAATCTTAACTACCTGGGGCAGTCTTCCTTCACCTGAAATCTGCACACACCCTCACTGCTCAGAACACCAGGTATCCAGCACTTCTTGCAAGATCCTGACTACAAATCCTTATGGAATAACACACCTGTTAGCAAAGCACTTTGCCATATTCCCTTTATCAGACTGGGTAAGGCTGTGCCATTGGGAGCAACCGTGTGCCAAGCATCTCTACCCAGACTGTAGCTGAAAAAAGCAGTGGAGCACTTGATGCCAGAACAGATGGGGAGAACAATGAAGGATTTGGTGTTTTGAATTGGAAAGGAAGTAAAACTAATGCTTTATATTGTAAAAGTCTGAAAGGCACTGAGAAAGGGATGCATCCCCACCTGCATGAGCTGTCTGACAAATAGGAGAGCATCACCTGGACTTCCTTAGGGTGGCCAAGGAGAAATACAGCTTTTCCTAGAGAGCACTTAATCTCAATCCCTTGGGTAAAGTTCCTAACTTTAGCAACCTGTAAACCAGGGGGAAGATTCATCTCTTGACAGAAGAGCAAATACATCTCATTAACTGCTCCCCCTGTGCCTCCACCTCTGAAAACGTAGAATGTCCTCCCTATCAAAAGGAACATACTAAAACCCAACAAGAAAGCAGCACCCATACAAGAGTGTCTCAGTCACACCTATGGCCACAGGAGACACAAGAGTCCAGGGAAAGGGCACCAGACACAGAAACATCAAAAGCTCAACTAACTGTTAAAAAGTGAATTTGTGTAAAGCTCAGCTGAACATTTGCCTTTTAAACCCTTGCCTAGAATAGTCGCTAAGCCGCTGCCCTAAAGCCAGCCTTTCCCCAGCTAGAGAAATGGCATATTTAACGTTCAAATGAAGACGAATTGTTGCCAGTCAAAGCATCATATTGCATTCAGCAGCGATCTCTATCATGCAGAGTATTTTCTCTACTGAGGGAGAAAACCTTCAGAGCAAGCAGATGACAGACACGCGTATCGCAGGCATATGACAGTATTAAAATATAGATGGATACTGAGATATTAACGGCCCGGGTCAGGAGGGGATATTTTCAAAACTCTATTAACCCAGTGACCCAGATTATGAGAAAGATGCCTTCTCATTTGTACCTTTTGATTACACATGAGAAGAGGCAGCAAGTGCACAATCTCTGCTACCTCAGCAGCCATTTGCATGCTGAAACACCATAGTTACATGTACAATAAGGCATTAAAAGTTACAGACTGATTATTTTTTTACATAAAGTTTAGAGCAGTATTTAGAGCACAGCTGTTCCCTCAGTTATCTTCTTTGCCTGTGCTTTCCTGGACATTGTTTCCCCTTCTGAAAGGCAAAGGAACTGCAGAAGTTGACTCTTGAGAGTTACACCTCCTACTCCAAGAGTATATTTCTGTGCAAAGGCCACTGGGAAAAATATTGAAAGGTTCATGGTTATAAACCTTATTGCTCCACAAAGATGAACACACAGAATCCAAGCCAGAAGAATCCAAGCTAGATAAATTATTGCCAAGAAAATCAAGTATTGAAGCTGTACACATGGCAAGATAGGTGGTTTGACTGACCCCCTTTTTTCCAGGGGGTGGGAGGGGTGGGGAAGAAAAGCACAAAGAAAATTATTTTCTGAGAGATATAGGAACAGCTACAAAAACCTCGTTTTGCTATCTCCCACCTTCATATTAGCTGACATCCCTGACATACAGTAATAACCAGACCTACTGTGGAACAGAAACTCACAGTACAGATTTAAAAGACCTCCCTAGAAAAAGTTTTTCATAACAGAAATACTCTCTCCAATTGCTTACAGAATGGTAATTTAAGGATATTTATTCTCTAAAATATGTTGTACTATAAAACCCTTTCACTCAACTATTAATTCGTTGCTAAGAAGCAGCACAAGGCTTAATAAGACGTGGAGATTCGAGTGAAAATTATGAGGTTGCTCTCTACAGAGCTGAGAACTGATGCATATGTGTTGGGGGGGACAAGAAGAAAGTAAGTCTTAATCAAAATGATCAGGGAAAACAATGGAGCGTTCCAGGTGCTCTGAACCAAGAAGTGATGCCTGAGGGATGGATGGCAAAGAGGGCATGAAATCTTCCTTGCAAGTCTTAAGGTGCACCCTGCAGTAACTGCACACCCCAGGAAGCATTGCGTGCTGGGCAGATGATGGCCCAGGCATTGCTGGTTAATAAATACCTACAATTTCTGTGATGTTCTGAGGTAATTAAGACCCAGGTTCCTTTAGAAATAGCATTTGTCTCAAGCCTGCAGGGGTGTTTTCTTAGGCAGCGGTTGCACCATCACAAAGGATGTTTGTGAGCTGAATTGCAGCCACGTTAAATACACTATTAAATATACAAAGCATCATCTAGCCTTAGTTATTCCCAGAATGACTCACTCCTGGTGTAAAGCAATTTAGCCAGAGGAAAAGGGCACAGAAGGGGGAGGCTGCAAATGCTCTTCACAAGCCGTTCCTGTAGCTGCCACATCAGTCCTCTCCCAGTGCTGCCTTCTGCTCTCACATCTTCTCTGGTGAAAGGCTCTGTCCAGCCTCCTCCAGAAACACTGCCATGAAGGGACCCCACAGACAAACATAAAAATACTCTCCTTATTTGGGAGACATCCGACACCGTAAGTATTTTGGGGGACCCTGCAGGGTGAAAGCCTGTGAAGGTGGGTGCCCACAGCCTCAGACGCCCACTGCTGTGAGGAGAAGGGAGGCGGGCACATCAAGGCCAGCAGCCCCCACGTCCACCACCCCACCCAGGGCCGGGTGGCTCAGCCTCCTGGTCACAATTTGCCTCCCAGCAGCAGGCAATCCAAGTGCATGAGCCTTCCTTGCTCCAAGAAAGTATTTGGCAGGATTTGACAGTTGAGCATAATTCCAGATGAAACAGGCCAGATTGAAGGATTTCTGCATAATTAGGAGTCTAATACTGTATTTAAAGAGCCTCCTAAATACCCACAGTTAACAGAGGGCAGCATGCTTGGTGGAGGCCCATCTCCCATCACAAGGGACTAAAGCTGGCACTAAGCGGATGCAGATTCTTTCTTTGCTTTAATACCTCAGCAGCCCAAAAGAAGCCACAGGCAGAAGTCCTTCCCAGGACAGGCCAAGCCACAGCAGATATCCTCAACCAGACACCCTGGCTGGGAGGCAGAGCACCGCAGCGGCTGTGCAGGTACCCAACCTTCAGGGAAGCTTCAGTACCAGTGCGGGACAAAGAGAATGTAGGTGGTTATGTGGTACAGCTGATCTGTGCCAGCATGGCTACATTTAAGTCATTGAGGCTGAAGGAAGAGCCAAAAAAAATGAGGTGTTATTCCCTATTGGAGAAATCCCCTTTTTAAGTCCAAGATTTTGGGTCGATACATCATTTTCCTGTTAGCTGTCACAGGGTGAAGGCACCTAGAATGTCCTGCTAAATCACTATCAAAAGAAACATACTAAAACCCAACAAGAAAGCAGCACCCATACAAGAGTGTCTCAGTCACACCCATGGCCACAGGAGACACAAGAGTCCAGGGAAAGGGTATGGGTGAAGCCCATACAATCCCAAATCTCCAAGCTTTTACAAAGATCTCATCCAGACAGTACCTGCAAGATATGCTCTTCTCCAAGCAGCAGGTGAAAATTCAGCTGTTACAGGCCAGCATCAGCTCTTATTGAAGTATAGTACAACAGGACAGCTATATATGGACCTTTTCTAAATATACATCCAGATCTTCTGCAAGGCTTCCAGGCAGCAGCAGGCAGCGCCATCATCAGCTCTTCCTCCGCAGGGCACCACGGTGCCACAGGAGCTGCAGGGGTGGTGGACCTCTCCACTGAGACCACCACCATCCCAAACAGCTGCTAGAAGCCAAGAGGTCACAGATCTAAGGTTGGTGAGAACATTCTTGGCTGTTTTCTTGCCAGCCCCCACACAGCTCCCTGTGACAAGCTTGTCCTCACACTGCTGCAAGGAGTGCAAGGAGCAGAAACCCCAGGGCAGAGGTGTCAGCACTGCCTCCTCAAAAAGCCAATCTCAATGCTCAGATTAAAGGCAAAACCACCCGGTCACCCCAGTTCTGCACTACAGCAGCTGCACACTACCACTCCCTCTGCCCCCGGCTGGACAGCTCCTGTTATATGTCTCAGGAGGGATGAGCTTGTGCAAGGTAGCGCTGCCAACACACAGCACACCAGCACTGCAGTGGCACCATCTGGGGTAACATTTGAGGCTCTATCACTGTTCTTTGCAGCCCTGCATGTTCCCACCACATACCCCTGTCCCCAAGCTCTGGGGTGACAAAGCAGTTCTATAGGCTAAGAAATTAGATGCTCATCTGGATCATGGGATGGAGGAAACAGCAGCTGCTAAGCCCACCCTGCCATTGGGACAACTATGACTGTTCCAAGCTCTCCTCTTTGCTAAGACAATATTCCCACCTGTATTTTGTCACAGATTCCTTCCAGACCCCATTGCCTCCTGCAAAAAGGGGCCTCCTTAAGGACTAAACTTTGGCTTTTGCAAATCAGGAATTCCACATTTTTCAGTTGCAGCAAAGTTTCAAAGCAAGTGAAAGACGACTGTGGAGGGCTTTCTCTTACCAGTCTTGAGAGCCTCTCTGCCCCTCCATGTGCCACCTCTTGTGCACCCCCTCCCTGCAAACACTTGCTGAAAGGCAGTTGAAACTTTAAAAAAAAAATCAAATCATGGAAAGGATGGGCAAGGAAAGGGAAGCATGGGGATTGAGGAGACAGCAGATTAATAGCCTGGCATTTATGGCAGCTTAATAATAGAGCTGTCACAATAGGAGAGATTTACTAATTGCAGAGTCATTTGCTATGGATTCCCATCAAGCTGCCATTTAAATCGCTGTGCAGTTTTTAAGATGGCTTTCCAAACAGGGGAGAGGGGAGAAGAGACAACGCCCACAGTACTTATGCAGCTAAATTTAGGAAAGCATTGTGTTTTCTTACAGATGAACGAGTGGATGAGGACAGCAAGGAAGGAGCTGGGGGGCAGGTACATATTTGTGTCTGAGTGCCTCCATGCAGCGAGCAGGTCTTATGTCTGGGGACAAGGCTCTGACCTCAAACTAAGCCCTGGTGAGTTTTACATAGCTTTAACCAGTGACCTACTAATACCTCCAACATCTCCCCAGGCAACGAGCTATAGCTCCAATGTGTCTTTGTGTAGAATTAGTCAGCACCAGTTTTAGGGGCAAAAAGTCAATGTTAAACCACAAAAATGAGAGTCATGATCTCTTGGGGCTGTCAGCAGGGAGGATCCTTCTTTTAACTGACTTTAAAGTGAGCCATAAGCTCCTAATTCATATGTTCTCATCATGCAAAGCTTGCGTTATGCAGTGCCTCACACCCGAGGCACACACAGCAGTTTTTGTTGGGGGAGCCTGGGGACAGCATGCTGCAGTGAAGGAGTGCCCTGCATGCCACCTCCATGGCACAGTTCTGCTCCATGAAGTCCCTGAGGCCACCAGTGCCAGCCCAGGAGCGATTCACAGAGCTGGGAGTGCCATGGGTCCAAACAGACCCAAGCACCAGGGCTGTAGAACTGAACCCGTTAAGAAACCTTTCCAACAAAAACCTTCTGGAAGAGTTGATATTTGGTAGAAATACCTCATTTCAGTTAACCCTGATGTTCCTCAGCTTTGACCAGAAAGCTTTCCTACACAGCCTAGAGTGAACCACAGACAACCTAGATGAATCAAGAGACCTGACAAATGAGAAAACCAGGAGAAGACTACTCTCAATTGGGCAATTCACCCTGGAGCTTTATTTATTAGAAGAGCATCTTTTGTAAATTAAAAAGGGCTCTCAGCATGAGCAGTTCTGTGTCCAGCAGTCCTTTGCCCCTCCAGCATCAATCACAGGGACTCATTTCGCCCCAGAATAAAAGGGGACAACTATCCTTTGCACCCCAGTTCCTGCACATAAGGAGGCACCATGAACCACTGCCAAGGCACTGCAAGAGCTGCAGACCATCCAGGCAGCAGCACAGCGGGCTCCACTGGGTGCTACAGGAGAGGGCAGCGATGCTGTCCCACCTCAGCCAGCAGCCCAGGGGAGAGAGTGCCTTCTGCGTCATACAGAGTCTCACAGCTCAGCTGAGACGCTGGCGAAAAGGCCCTTTTAATCCTCTTTCTTTAGGGAAACAGGGCTCTCTGGGAAGTTCGGTCAGGGCTTTGCCTTTGCATATCATCAACAATTAGCAGCCTACGTGAGAGCACAGTTGGGGCTTTCGAGGCATTTCAGTTCTGCTGTCATTTAATAACTCCCAGTGACTCAGAGGCTGCTTTCCTCCCACACGCTGCGGCCCAGCACTCCGGATCTTTTTCATCCCTTTGAATCCACTAGTACAGAAGATAAAAATCTCTTAAACAAGATTGCTTTAGCATTGCATCTGCAGCTAATCTGACACACCAAGAGCACAGTTTGATCAGGTAGTACATTTGGGGCTGTTCCCAAGACTGTTGTTCAAGTGCATTTGCAAAAAAATAAGGATGCTGTATTAAGGCAATATAGGACTCTTCTGATAGCATCTTGGAGGATAGGGCAAGGCAGTGCCAGCTCCCATCCAGACCCAGCATCTTACTCTTGCTACAGCTGTTTCTAAGTGGGTTTGGTCTACCAGGAACACATTTAGACATAGATGAGATGCATTACATGGCATTTTCTTCTCAGAGGCACAATCAATCCCTATTTTACACTTTGTAGAGATAGGATGGCTGAAGTATAATTGATTTTATTTTATGGGATGCTCTACCATGAGCGTCCTTAAGTAGAATTCAGCTATAATGAACATACAGTACAAGATGAGTCTTCCTGAGGCAAATGTTGTTGCCTAGGGACAAGTTGAGATCTAAGCAATTTCAGATGCATTACTCTACATCTCAGACGAGGCTCTTTAGTCATGTTAAGCCAAGCCAAATGTGCCAACACATGATCCCTATACATTCTCATCAAGACAAGGTCAATGTTTACCCCCAGCTCCCTAACTAACTGAATACCTCCTACTGCACCTACTTCTCTTGGGAAGGCACAGAAAGAAAAGGACTTCCCAGTCACGCTATCTGTGGTACCTCAGGAAATCTCTCTTCAGGCTTTACAATGAAAGTTGGATTAATGGGAGAAGTTAGCACTGTTTGTTCTTGCTTCTGTACACTGTCCTGAAGAGCTACCCCAGTGCCCAGGATTTGGAAGCCCTCTCACACTGCTCTATCTTGCAGTCCACAGCTGGCAGCCCCACCAAAGGTCCCTCCTACATCACTATAAGCACCCATCACAGCATTTGCTTGTTTAGACAAGCACAACTCATCACCCTTGGCCCTGGCTGGTGCTGCTGGGAGCTGGGTCTGCTCCAGGAGCTATTGAGACACCTTTGCATGCCTATGCTAGCACAGCCCACCCTAAGCATCACTTTTGTGTGTGACCGAACACCACCTCTTTATGGATTACAAAACCCAAGTAAACACAACTAACCAGGGGAATAAGCTTTCCCCCCTGCCCCCCATGAAAAGGCTGGGCTCAAGTAGGGTCAGAAGATTGTTAAAGCAGTGTTTGAATTAAAGAAGTGAGGCAGGGGGGAGAATGTAAATTAGGGAAGTTCCATTTCAAAGCAACTCCTAAGAATAATGAAATAAAAGATTTGGGGAAAAATACAAGGGTAAAGAAAGGAAAAGAAAATGACTGAATGCAAACACACATAAAACCTGGAGATTCCTGCTGTTTGCTTTTCCTTTATTGGTTATTTTTGGCCCAGGTTCCTTCTCCTAAACCCTTTTCCACAGTGAGAGACTGTGCTTTAACCTTTACTTCACTTGTGCACAGAGCAGGGGAATGAGGGAAGGGAAGAGTCTGCTGGAGACCAGGGCCTATGCAGCTCCAACAGTGCTCTGGGCTCAGCCATCACATAGTGATACACCATCTGTGTCTGATCAGAAACAGAGCAATTAGAGCAGCCTGGAAGGTTAATAGTATGCGCCATCTACTCTCACCTCATTAGATGAAGATCCGTAATAGGACACCAGTATTGCACCTGATTAGCACAGACTCTGTTGACAGACAGCAGAGCTAACTATGAACACTAATGAAGCTGCACAGGAGAGCTACTCTTCAATCCCATCCACAGCAGGGAGTGGGCCATGGGAGATGTCACCATGCTTTGGATGATGGCATGGCTCTGTCTTCAGTTTTACACCACCAGGTTTTCTTTCCAGGAAATTAAATTGGTGGAGGAGGCTAAAACACCACCCTATTCCCTTTTCAGCTCTATTCTGTAGATCTGAGTGATGAATTTCTATTTTGATGTAAACCAGCCTCAACAATGCACATTAAAGATTTCCTCCTGATAACTCCTGATCCAGAAGATCAAGGACAACGTAAAGCAAACACCTTCCCACAACCCAGTGGACACCTCTTCTGTGAGTTACATTTCAGAAGGATAATACTACTTCTAGATACCACACTATGTTCAAGATTCTCCAATTAGGAAGAAAAAACAGGGGGGAAAAAAGCAAAGGAAAGACTCCAAGCCTGACTAAGCCTGACTAGTTGATTCCCAGTAAGCTAGTCCGCTTCCTAAATCCAAAACTGAGAAACCTGTGTTTATTTGGCAGGGAAACTGAAGCAGGCAACATGAAAAGCTGTTGATAACAAGTAAATGATCTTTGGATTGTAACTTGCAGCTGGGAGCAGAGCTGAAGTACAGCAATACAGCCCTGCCAGTTGTTTCACTGCCAGGTAGCTGCAAAAAATCCTCCAAGTTTAAAGAGAAAAAGCTCTGAGGAAGAGAAGCTCCCCTGCTAGAGAGGGGCTGAGGCAGCAGGACTCAGTCCCTAAGCTCCCAAGGACAAGACGCTTTTGCTGTGCATCAACTGTCTTTTAAAACTTGGATCTAATCGGACTTGCGGTGTAGGAGACAGGGACAATCTTCCACCACGGCACTGCACAGCCCCAGGACCACTGGCCAGCTGTACCTCTCCCCATGTTAGCTGAGTGAAAACCAGCAGAAGTGAACAGCACTACTTCATTTGTCCTGGGGATGTTCTACAGATTCCCTCATCTTGAGGCTGATAGCAGCAGACAGCTTGTAAGGTATCTCTTACCTTCACAGATCCCTCCTGGGAAACACTTGGGAGCCTGGCAGCCTGGCATCCAGCTCCACAGGACAGATATCCATATGCATGGGCTGAGAGAGTTGGCAGTGCAGGCAGGGGGAGATGACCTGCGGGGTTTCTTCAGCCACACAACATTGAACACACTTAGAGATGTGGCATAGCCTCAAGCTATTTCAAATTTTTAATTTCAAATTATTTAATCTCTTTGAAGAGCTGCCTAAGTGTCTAGGCTGTGTTTGCAGTGCTGGCTTTGTCTCCAGCCTAGGATCCGAGTGACCCCAACTCAGGGCCCTCAGTGCTTCACAGACGGTGTTCACACGTATTGGCAGATCTGCTCTTGATCTGCCGAAGACAGAGCATAAGTCTTCCCCACCTCAGATACTCTGGAGAAAGTCAGAGCACCTCCAAGACAGGCAAGAAGCTCATCCCTCAGCAAAGACTTCCAAAGGGTACCTGCACTGTGTTACACCAGTCCTCAGGCAGGTTCCCAGTGACCAAACTATGCCAGGTAATTGTTTTACCCTGGAATGCAAAGAGATTATGCAAGACAATCTCCTTCCATCATCTAAATCTAAAATTTGTTTTAAAGCCTCAAACTTCACATTTCTGCATTACCTGTGTACCAAGAACAACTGCCAACAGATGACCAGGAGGATGTCTTCCCACCGTGATCATTCCAGCTCCTTCCAGGCAGTGTCACAAACGATAGTCTCAAAACTTGCCTGCACTAGTAGCCTGCTGAGTATCTGCTAGGAAGATGTGTTCATTAGCAATGACACCTCTGCTATTTTAAATGCAAACAGGCCCCGTGATCTGCATTTATGCCATTTGTGTAGTGTAGAGCAGACGCTGCTTGGGCAGCCGACCCTCATGTATCATTACCAGCACCGCTTGAGCCAGTGTTCAGCTGCTAATTAACAATCAATTTATGCTTTCAATTCCAGCATCAATATTAATATGATGCTTTTATTAATGCCACAGTGAGACACCCACAAGCACAGCCCAGCTACAGCGCATCTTTCAAAGCACCCTCAGAAGGGTCACAAGAGATATTCTTGCTTTATTTACATATCCCCCCCCCCCCTTCCGATAGTATTGGTGCTGAAGGACAGAGTCAGAGGGATGGAGTCACGTTTGTGCCGACAGACCAGCAAGTGTCAAGGTTCCTCCTGCCACCAGCGCCAAGGGCAAGGCAAGCTCCTGCAGCTCCTTGGGGTGCCCATGTGCTGGAGGAGCTCAGGAGCCATGAGCCGACTCTGCCCTCTTGTGATTACAGCCAGGCTTCAAACCTCTCCCCCTCCCTGTGCATCACAAGGGAAGAGAGGTTTTTCTCCAAAAAGGTACCTACTTCCAGCAGGTATGATAAGGACCATTTATTCATTTAGGTCCCTAAAGGCTGCTGTCGGAGTCAGCAGATACCTCAGCAGAACAGAAGACATTTGGAGCAATTTCTCCTTCTATTTGGGGACAGTTCAGACCTCAGGTTTGCTCCAACTCTTGTGAGAGGGACTTAGCCCTGTGTTTAGCAATGCCCAGGACCTTGCCTTTGCCTTACACTGTGGCAGTGCAAACACAGGGCTGCCTGCAGGTAGCAGCTGGACACACAGACAAGCCCCTAATATCCCAGGCATTCAAGTCAAGTGATTTCTAAAAAAAGCTAGAGACACCTCTCCCTACCACCACATCCTCATCCTTCCGTACTCATCCATCCTCTAAAACCAAACCAGCTCCACAAGCTATTTATTCCTACACGTTATATTCCAAGGCCAGGACTGGCTGGAAAACAAAAAGACAGGAAAGCCCATCACTTCAACCTCTGAAAAATCCCATTTTCCCTTCCTAAAATGAGCATCACTTGTTTCAGAGGCTGCTAGCCCAGCTCCTTCAGAGGCAGCTATCTGCCTAGGGCTGCAAGGCAAAGCTGTGCTGCTCCAGGCCATGCAGTGCGTGGTGCTCCACGAGGGAGCAGCATGTACTTTCAATTGAGAGCGTTGAGCTCTGAAACTGCTTTTAAAATGGATAACGCAGGGCTGGGGGAGGAGAGCAGGAACGGAAAGGGATGCGGTTTAATAATTTCATTCTCCCGTGCACACATATACAGGGTCAGAACATCACCCTGCAAGAAAGAGGGTGCTGCTGTGATGCACAGCACATTAGTTCTTGCTTTGGTGTCCACAAAAGCAGACCTACCAGAGCAAAGAGCTGCTGGACAGTTAAAAAACAAAATACAATTTTTTTTTTAAAAAAAGACAAAAAACCCACCCCATAAACAAACCACAGAAAAAATCCCCAAAACATTTCCCCCACAAAAACAAACCAAAATCCCAAAAAAAGCCCAGATGTCAGGGAGAATCTGATTTCAGAGCCAGTTTCAACCCATCACCACCACGCATTTCAGAAGTCACAGCAAGGCCTGGCATGTTCATCACAGTAATTTGTTGATATTCCAAACAAATCCAATTGAAGTGCTGGACACCCCTGATCATCTTCTCTCCCAGCCCTTTGACAGGAACTGAGATCCTGTTCTGACATTTGCCTTCGCTGCTCCCCTCACACAAACTCAGCAAGCCGCAAAATTCATGTGCTCACTTGAATTAAGTCTCACAGAGAGTAAAGAAAGGGAAAAAAATAATACACATGGGCCCCTGCAGTCAGGCCTTTCTGAAGGCACAGACCAGCCAACTAGAAAAGGATGGGGAGCGGGCTCAGACAGCTCACGCTAGAGTTTCCCACACCATGGTATTGATTAGGTTAGGATGAAGATTACACAACATTACTTCCAGCTGAGCCTCATACCCAGGTCTGCCCAACCAAATCCCTACAAGATCACTGCCCGCTCATTTTCCAGATGAGGAACATACAAAATGCCTTTATACAGTGGCAGCAGCCAGGTTTTACAGCTGCTGGGAACCTCAGCACACATCGTAGTGCGCTCCTGTGTGCACGCACAGCGCAACAGGACGTAAGAGAATAACACAGCGCAAAGCAAGAGCAGTGCAGGTTCTTTATTGTCAAGATAATACTATCAAGAATATTTAGTTGTTATATGTTGGAAAATGAAAAATGACTGCTACCTTGTAAAGGACCTTGTAACTGGCTGAGCATGGAGAAGGGAATATAGAAGAAAGCTGCAATGTGCCTGTCTGAGTTTGGAAATAGCCCACAAAATCCCTGCCACAGGCTGCTGCGCTGGGAAAGGAACGTGGGAGAAACCAGTAACATATTTAAGTGCCAATAAAATATATCTACAAACATATATACGTATCTAAGTCTCTCCAGGAAGTTGTTACACACAGTCTCCATCGTGTTATGTCACCGCTGCATGTCACTGTTCAGACAAAATGACAAAGAAAGATTTGAGCAAGGGTTTTAAAGTTCTGCCAGGGATGAAGATGATGGGGGGTGCTAACACAGAGAGATTTTTTTTTTCCTGGGATATTCGCTACTCTTGCAGAGTGTTGTAAACTCTCCCTCCCTCATTTCCCCCCACCCAGGCATAGTGGGAGGGAGATGGAGCTCAAATTGACAAATACGATTACTTGCTGGCTGCCGTAGTCCCTAAAGACACTTACACACACCCCTCCATGCAGAGCAGCTCCACGAATTAGCATCAAGTCTTAGGTCTGTCAAACTCAATGAGTCCTGATTGATGTAGCCTTTTAATTAAAGGTTTTTGTCAGGGAAAATAAAAAAAGAAAAAAACATTAAAACACTGCCCAAACTACTGCAATCACTGACATAGGCTGTAGAGCCAGCTTCCCCAGTCCCCCCACTCCCAAAGCCAGCTTCTTACAAAGCCCTTCCTCTACTTTTTCCAATTTCAACTACTGGAGTTTAAAAAAATAAATCCAGTAAACCCAACTGTGCCACCTCACTCCATCAAAACCTCTCTCCCACAGCAATCAATTGAAAGGCTGGCTGCTGCTTACAGGAGCACCTTTCAGATCAAAGCACCCCAAGTCTGCTCAGACATGCCTGCTTTCCAAAAGCCTTGTCTGTGTATCTCCTGATTAACTCCGAGTCCAACGCAGGTCAACAGCAGATGAAAGGCAGGCATTTAGCAAACACACCAAACCACTACGAACCTTTTCTGCCCAGCTTCTTACTCAAACCCAGTACTCACAACTGCCTTGCTCCAAAACCTCTTACTCACATCCCAAAAACTGGGATGTCAAAAGGTCAAGGGCAGTGATGTCATCTCTGGTTGGGACTCCCCCATCTTAGACCTTCTACACACTTTTTCCTGTGTCACACAAGGTCAGCTAGTTGTACAGGACACTCTGGGTCATGTACAGAGCCTAAATTATTTTTATTATTTGGGGGATTTATTATTATTATTACCAAAACAGCAGTTAACATCCTTAGGATGCACATTGGTCACTCTCTCACCACCTGAACACACACAACAGCACCAGCTCCCAACACCAAGCACAGAGTCGACAAGGTGCTCCTGGCAGTCTCTTCCCATCCCAGGGTACAGGAACAAACACCATGACAGTGCCCTGGTCTGTCCAGAGCCAGCTTTAACACAGAGACACTCAGAGCAGAGTGTTTTACAGTCTTTTTAGTTGTTTCCCTACCAGCAACAGCCTAACAGGACAAAATAACAACATGCAGTTCTCTCCTACCTACACACTGTAACTCTGATATCAAAGCAGAAATAGGGGAGCCAAAAATCCATCAAGGAATTCCTTTATGGCTTGCAAAGGACATGGCTCACGGAGATGTCAAAGTAAACTCTGCTCCTGCAGAGCCCTACAACCAGGGGATGTCAGCAAGAGCTATTTGCACTTTGCCATAAGTAGTTTCTGCAAACCAGGATGTGTTTCCTTCATGCACCCACATTAGAGAGCACAGAGGGGCTCTGGCAGCCTCCAGAGCACATTCCACTTGGATACTGCACGGTGGATTCACCAGCACCCACTATTTTAACCCCTGTACAGCAAAGATCAGGTCTACAGCTCAAAGGTTTCTGACCTCCCCAGGCAATCAGCCCATAGAATTGAGCGTGTGACACGGGTACAAGAAGGTCAATACTCATTTATAATCCTGCAACCCCACCACAAAGAATAAACTGCAGGCAGAGAGGAAGGAAGCACACAGAAAACTTGCTCTAGGAACGTGCAAATGTATATTTGCACTTTACAACAGCATCATTTTGGAGGTGTTTGGGAATCTGAGTTCCAAATAAAGTAGCAATTGTCTGGACAACATGTACTTACACTGCTCTGGAACAGAACAGCAGAGAATGAGGTGGTAATTTTCAGAAGATATGGGATGGGGGGGAAGAAAAGGGGGGTGGGGTGAGGAAGAAAGAATCAGACATCACACTTTGGCCAGATGCCTTTGGAAGCACACGGGCTCTTCATTCCCACAGAGTTCAAGAGAAGTAAAAAATTTGTTACTTTTAAAGGAAACAGTACATTCAGATGCCCTGTGGTGGGTTTACTACAGGTTATTTCTATTGTACCACCTCTGTAAACTGGGAATCCTTGCCTTCTTGGAGATGCCTAGCATTCCAAGTATCAGGACACAAAAAGCTTAGAAAAGTACAAATAAACCTTCAGCTTGGATTCAGCAACACAATCCCTGTTTTAACACTGATCTAAACCTCCAAGCTCTTTCTAAAACCAAACCTCCCCAACACTTAAAAGGAGACATCTCCCCATCCCTGTCCCTGCCTCCCCCCGCAGAGGATGGGGATGACTGCAGTCCCTGTGGCAGCAGCCCTTCATCCCTATCTCACTGTGCTTGAGCTAATTCCTCTGTCAGGAGAGGATATAAACATGAAAAGCCTGTGTAATTTAAGTAAGTAGTAAAACATCCAGATGAAAAGATTATTCAGTACATTAAAACACAATTACGGCCAGTTAGGAAGTTAAAGCACGAGGAGAATAATTTTAGATCTCCAGAAAAGAGAGTGGTCCAGTTTGGCTTTCACCGCAGCACATGGATGGTGTCCAGAAGGCTGACAGTAGAGACCTTTACAAAAAAGGAGAGGTGCATTCAAAGGTATTTGCCAGGGGGCAGCTCCTTTTGGTTACTTCAGTAACTTCAGTCTCCTATCAGCACGATTCTTCAGGGTTGTTTTTCTCAGCCTTAAGAACAGCAGGAATCAAAGGCTGAAGAGAAAATGGAGATAAGAGAAAACAACCCACACCATAGTGGACCACTCATCACTGCACTGACACACACAAAGATTAGGTATCGGGAACAGTTTCCAACTCTCATCAAGCAGGACACACAGTCCTATTCTGGGAAAAAATAAAGCTAAACAAAATAACTACTTCTTAGGGATGACTCAAGTCCTCACAACAACAATTCAGTCACTTCAGAAGCAGCCAGCGTGTGCCATCACACTCACAGCACACCACTGACCCCAAACGACTCCAAGTCCCTCCAAGCAGACAGCTTCCCACAGCTTTTTCCCCACCAAGTCCCAGCTTTAGCAGCATGCTAAATTTTACCACACTATTGCCTTCAAAGCATCTCACCAGGACCATCACACTTCACCTACCCTCAGCCACCAAAAGACAAAGCTTAAATCCATTGCTTGTAACAGGCAAGCCCCAGATCTGGTTACAGGAATCAGCCCTGTTACTAAAAGCACATAACAAGGGACATAGAAGGACAGACACAGCACCTCCTTTTCCCCTTCCCAACTCAAGCAACACACTAACACAGAGGCTGTCAGTGGATCATCAAAGTTTCTGTTCAGTTAATGAAGTATTAGCCACAAGATCTGTACAAACACAAGCCTCAGAGAAGCACATCTCGGAACCCACCCTGCTCCCTCATAGGGAGATTTAAAACCAAACCAAAACAAACAAGGAAAAAAAGAAATTATGAAAGGTTAATTAAGCCACAAAACAAATGAAGACTCCAGCCAGGAGTACAATTACCTCGGAGTGCCCTCCACCGGAGGAAGGTCTGCAAGAAGTGCATGCTCCTTTTTCTCAGTCCCAGAGGAGGTGGCAGCATTAGCAGGGACCTGGTCTGCTCCACCACTCATTCACAAACACTTCAGCATCCCCAACCTCCTTCCACCCCCTCGGTCCAGCCTTAATAAAGTGCACCTGGTCTCCTCTGCGGATCACTGATGTGGAGTCTGGGGCTTCTCTCTCTCCTTCTCCCTCCTTCTCTCTCCCTCTCCAAATAAGCAATTAGCATGAATAATTACAGCTCTGATGATAATACCCAGCCACCTTTGAGCAACAGGGAAAAGACTGTAATTAACTCTTTCTTAGGGATCAGAGGAGTTTGAAATAGTTCAAGCCTAATTATCCTCTTCTGGGACACCTCCTGGTTACCAAGGAGCTTAGGAAAGGGTGAACGGCAGAGGTCAAGTTTCATCCTTTTGGGAACTTCTCCATCCGACCCAATTTTGTATGTCTGCTACCCAAGCAGTCATTAGATGTGCAAATTTACATGAGAGGGAAAAGAACCCATGTTTTCCCAACTGTGTGCTTAATTGGCAACCGGCCATCCATCTAGAGACTGCCTGCAGCATTATCCCATGGTGAATCTTTGGTCACTGAGGACTTTGGAGCTGTTCCACTGCTGGGGAACATGCTGTGGTGATGTGCAGATCCTCCTGTGTGTGATGCAGAGCTGGACTGGTGGGAGGGAAGCCACCATCAATCCTGCCCAGGGCTCAGGAGTCCCAACCCCAGCCTGGAGAGGACACTGATGTCCATCCCGCGATGGTTTCTTGCATTAACCCAGCACAAAGATGCTCCCACCCTAGAGCCTTCTTCCTGCCCCATTCCCAGGTTGCAAAGCTAGGGGAAAAACATATAAGTAAGGCTAGTAAAAACTCAAGATAAGATCAGGAGGGAGACTGGGGTGACCATATTTAATGTACCTTTACATCAAATTGGCTTTGTTCCCTTCCCAAAGCCTCTCCTGGCAGGCAGGTGGGACAGACACATGTGTGTATCCTGCTGCAAGTCCCTTCCAAGAAAGAAGACATACTACATGCACCACACCACCCCAGAAAAGAGTTACAGTGAGTTCAGAGACTAAAACAACGGATGGTGGTCCTCTGCAGTGATGGCCCCAAGTTTCCTGAGGCGCTGAAAGGGAGCACAGTTAGATTGTTGCTGTAACACGCTCTCTTCATGTTACTGCAAAAAGTGATTAATAGAGCTGTTATACAATCCTGTCATGCTTTATTGCTATTGCAGTGTCTGGAGGTGTTAGGAGAGAGTGCTGCAGTGTCACAGTTGGGTACGCTGCCCTCCAAACACTCCAGTCTCTTACTAAAAGAGCACAGGTTTTGTTAACATCTCCTCTTGTACTCTATTGACCTGTAATATTTGAGAGTGGAAAAATTAGCGTGTTTATGAACCCTCATCAACTACCCTTAGAAAACCTCCTAAAATTTTTATAAGTCTCTAAGCATTTAAGCATTAATTTTCATATAGCAAAGGCTCTACATAATAATTCTTTTATTTATGAAGTCAAGGTGCTCAGGGCACTGCAGAATATAATAAAGCACATTAAAATTCAATAAAATATTTATTTAGATAATAATTTGAGAGATTTAATAGTTTTGTAAGTGGAACTTGACCAAGATGTTGTACATAAAGTGTATTTTAAACCTCCTTACTTCATATACTCTTATATTACAAAACTTTTTTTCTTTTTGCTAAAAATGAGAGGGTAAATATATTCTTATACACAGCCTGAATCCTGGACATCATTATGCATGTTAGTTTCCCTGTAACATGAACAGTTCCATAGGCATTAAGCAGACTAAGCAACAGTATAGGGTGAAGTTCATATGTCAAGACCCAGCCCTTGAAATAGTCACTATTAATAAATAGTATGACCAATGTGGCTCAATAATCAGGATACTGGAGTCTTAAAATGCTGCTTACTTGCAAAACCAAAATCCCTATACCTTGGGTACCTACATTTATGGTGTGGCCCAGAATAATTTCAAGAGCTGGCTGAGGTAGAAAAGGAAAGGCCATTTTGGGCTCAAATTTTATTTTTGCTATGATCTAATTACCAGGAGAGCGAGTCCAGCCTCCACTCTGGATTCTCTCCAGTTTACGTATTACCCTCAGCATCTCTGACCCAGGCATGTTATTTATGTGCTATTAATGGACACTGGAGGTGGAGACACACACTGTGATCCTCTGACTGGAAATGATACTTCATTCCGGCAAACTGGATCTGGCCCCAGGGATGGGGAGGGCCTCAACAGCACTCAGCACCATGACAGTGATGGTCCCCACTGCAAAGTGGTGGGCAGCTAAGGCTCACAGGCACCCACTGACACCCACCTGAGGCTGTTAGACATCTTGGATCTACAAGTTGATAGTTTTATGGTGAGGGCACATGGGCAAAAGCCATATGCCTGCATGACCTTGCATCCCACATCACACAGGGAGCCCCAAAGAAGATTTTGCACAGATTTACATCAAAGTAAAGCCCTGGGACGTCATGAAAAACACCCCCAACGGATCTGGCAAGGATGAGCCATTCAAAAATATAACCTATGGAGAAACTACAGCACAGACAACATTTGGAGACAGTAAATCAGCCTGTTTTCAAAGCTCAAGCCCCTGCCTGCAAAGATATTGGGATGTTCAGAGGACTGGGGCTTTGCAGCTCCATCATCAGGCTCAAAATCTTAAAGATGCTATTTGATTAACACCTTTTGGTTTTTACTGAGCTTCCTAAACAGTGAGTTAGCGATGCAGCCTGTTGTAGTCTGCTCTACACTCAATAACAGATGCCTTCGGGTGTTACTTTGCTAAAACTTCCAATGCTTTCAATTAACATGTAGCAAAACCATTAGTCATGATGTCTTCCCGACAAATAATTACTCTCCCTGGCTCCTTTCCTCATCATTGTGAGTTTCCATTTAATTTATGGACCTTACTGAAATGTAAAGAAACCCAGGCTAATGCTTCATCAGCTTCCTAAGCATAAAGTAATCAGCTTTTCCAACACCTTTGGTGGGGAGAGGGAGTTGGCACTTTACTGTTTTACAGGCCTGAAGGAAGGGGGGCTCATCCAGCAGCAAGCAGGGAGTTTGCAGTGGGGTGAAGGACAGACTCACACCCTCCAAGTCACATCTACAGGGCTAAGGCACAAGCACCAGCTCCTGACCCTGTATCCCTGCTGGGATGTGCCTGCCTGCCCCTTGGCAGAGCCTCCCACGCTCCCACGGCTGTGCAGGGTGCCTGTGACAGAGGCGTGAGATCAAAGGAGAAGGATGCAAACATCAGAGGAACCAGGGAGACCATCTCATAAAGAAAACATAGATAATTCCTTGCTAATTATTCAGACCTCAGGCCTCGCCTTATCCAGCAGTTGGGGCTTCAAGCAGGAAGCACAGCCAAGGATGCTCAGGAAGGGAGGAAGGGGTCTTCCAGAGACCGGGGGACCTACCAGCCCTCCCTGGGCCACCAGTTACATGTAGTCCCTGGGCCTGACACCTCAGAGGACAGGCGATGGTTCGGATGTTACAAGTATTCACCTCACCCATTTTAAAACACAACCCCAGAGACGGCAACTGCAGCAACCACTGCACAGGAATACACCCCACACCCATCTGCACACACACAACACGTGAACACCCTCTGGCACCTAACCACAGCAGCGTGCTCAGGGGGCACCCTACACCTGCCCCACCACAGGCACAAGCCCCTGCTCTGTGCCAGTAGCTGCCTGAGCAGTGGCTGCACAGAACTAGCAAACTTCTCTGCACAGGTGGCCTCAGAAAAGAAATCAAGGCAATAAGCAGCAACCCCAAAAACAAAAGGCTGAAGAAGCTACACCCGGGTGATTATGAAAACTTGAGCTGAAAGCTGTTCAAAAGGCATCCAAAAGAGAAAGGGAAGAGAGCTGCCAAGCCTGACTCCCCAAATAAAGCCTCTCTACTGACAAGTTCGCCTCTGATTTGCGATTCTTGTGCCTGACTGCCTCTGGAGTAGACATTGGCCTTGTTTGGTATCTCCCCCTCACGCAAGGAGTGAGAGGCCATGTTTGAAGAGACAAAGCACTCAGAAACAGCTCTTCCCACTGCTCCCTGCACAAGCTGGGACTGACCCCATGGGCTGAGCCCCAGTCCTTGCCCAGCAGTGCCGCAGGACGAGCAGCATCTGAAGCAGCTGATGGACTCTTTAAGTGCCGAAGCCCAGACCTCCTCGCTCTGCGCTTGGAGGTGGTATGAAGTGCTGGCAGGGAAAAGAACTGTGAATCTCAGCAGAAATGGGGGTTGTGCTATTATACCCCAGCACTGAGGGAGAGGATTAAATAATTAATCACAAAAGCAACTGAGTGTTAACAAGCCAAGCAGGATCAAACTGCATGAAAGATGCGAAGCCCCCTCCCCCTCTCCCCCCCTCCCTGAAACCCCTTCAGTGTGCTGACAAGCCTCATTTTAATAACTCAGATACCAGAGACAAGAAGGTATGCCACAAATAAATAAATGGATCCCAGCCCTCAATGATTTGTGCTGGGGATCAGCTTGACATCTTTGCTACCAGGCATGAAATCTGTTTAGAGCCGTGTTTTGCATGGGAGAGAACTAGGAGACCAAAGTGTCCTAGGCTTTCAATAGCCATTGCAAGCCCAAGCGTGCACTCAGGGGTCTTCAGCATGCATTGTCCTGCTTGCTTTGTGGCTTTAAGGGAAAGGAACATGCATATCAAATAGGAAAAGCAAAGAAATAATGCTACTTCAGTGCCATCCCTAAATAGAAGAGCCTGACTATGCAGAATTGAGCCACAGCATCCAGTAAACAAGAGCCAGCAGGGATAAGAGCCTGTGCACGAGATGGGAAGGGAAATACACAAACATGCCAAATGTCTCTTCTGGATGCTCTACTGAGTCAGACATGCTGAGGACAGAGATTCCAATCATTCGAATTTTGTATAACCTTGCACACAGTATATCCCTGTGCAGGCTACAGGGCTGTAATATACTACAAACACATAGCTACTATAATACAGTCTACACAGTACCAGCATTAAAATGCGTATCTCCCAGCACTGCACACCAGACCCAGCCAACACAGTGTGGATGCTGTTATACCGGCTTGTTACAGAGCTCTCAAGTACTAGTATTTACATCACAATCCCTTGACCTATTTTCATCAGGCTTTTTTCATCCTACGGTGAGAATGGGTTGTGCCAACTAGGGTGAAGAAGACCATGCCAATGGCTACAGCAAAAGAAACCTAAATAATTATCTATTTTATATATATACTGCACAAAGGGTTCCAAAATGGCTTTGAAAAGTTAAACAGGTAAGCAGGCAACAGGCAGAGAGTTCTGCAATCCATCACTCAGATGCTACAGTTGGAAGGGAAATAAGGATCCTGCTTAATGACCCGAAAGGACTGAGGGGTATTTGCATACTCAGTGCAGGATACATGCACATATCACCTTCAGGGATCCTCTCCAGGGATTCGCCATGGCTTTAGTAACTTTAACTTGTAAAGTCGAAACAGGCTGATTTCTCTGCAGCTGAGTGTTGGAAGATGATTCAGTTGAGACAGTGAGGTGGGCTTTTCTAATGCACCTGTATGACTGAAGTGCACCAGTCTCATGGAAAGACCCGTGTGCTCAAGTCAGATCGGAAGGTTTTCTGCGTAAAACAGAAAGCCCTCTCTCCACCACCACAACAGTAACAGTGCAAACTGGTTAAATTAAGGAAAGATTAACCTAAAACAATAGTCATGCTTTTTGAACTTTCAGTCTCCTAGCATGACTTTGTAACACTGTGGGCACAAAACCAACCATATCAACTTCAACCATTGGTATTTATCAGAAAAGCACAACAAGACTGCAAAATTACCCTCTCAATCACTAGTACTCACTAAGACTGGAAGCAAACGAAGGGAGTTTTGCAGCCTACTCCATCAAGGCATAAAAGCCACCAAGATACCAACAGGGTGAAGATTTACTCAGGATGAAAACACTGCAAACAACAGGATGCTGCAGGACACGTTTGCAATCGCGAAGACGGTATCACAGCACAGGTCAGGGCAGAGAGCTGGGGCACAGCAGTAATTCAGAATTTACTCAAGCACTTGCTGGCTAAGAGAGGCTTTGCTGCAACACTTCAGTGATATATGGGATGAATATTTTGTGTTTCTGTGCATAAAACCTCACTCAGCCAGAATGAGGTTGTGTCCCTTGTGGTACATCATTTACATTAAAATCTCCCCCCTCACTTCTCAGCATCACTTTCATGTCCCCCCCAACATTTAGACAGCAGAGGCATGCGTATCTGTGAGGATAGACAGGAGGAAGAAATAGCATTTTTAAACATTCATTGAGCTGGAAGTGTGGAAGATGCCAGCATACGAAGGGTTCAACTGATGTGGAAATGCAGCTCTTTGAAAAGAAGGAATTCAGCACCAAAACTGGTTCAAGTGCAGCTAAATTGGTCCCCTAAGGGCCAGTGGTAACAGAAACCTTCAATCCAAATAAGAACAAGTGAAATATTCAGCAAACAGCGTTTGATGCTTATGTACAGGAGAAAAAAGTGGCGAAACTGTTGGAAAATGAAACTATCACATTACCCCAAGCTGCAGTAGAAGCAGCAGATAAAGGGATTTTTGGCTAATACTCTTGGTGCAGAGGCGTTCTTGGCATTGATAACTCCAATGTCTCCCAAGAACAAGACTAAAGCCAGCATCAGAGGTTGTCCAGCTGGTCCCATCATGTCAACCTGCTGATCAGACTGGTCATGTTGGGTGCTTTCCAGGCACAATGGCTCTAAATCCCATTCCATGAGGCAGTGGTGGCAAGACAGCGTAGACCTGAAATGGACCCCAAAAAGTGACCACAGAGGATCCAGACTCAAATGTATACATGAATGGGACATGCACAAACTTCCTCCTATAACCCAAGGCCACTTCTGGAGACCTTTGGCTTCAATGGGATTTCACAGTCCCTTTAGGGAAAGGAGAGCATTGGATTAACAACCTTATTTAGACCCAACTTGATACTTCAGGGCTTCAAAAGGCTCAAGCCAAACACAGGTGTCCAATTATAGGGTTTCCAGACAAACCCTGAGTGAAACAGGTACTGGAACAAATCCCAGGGCAATGCAGTCACAGTGTCCATTAATTCAGTACCACAACACAAGTTCACACCAGCCACCTGATGACTTTGTCCCCATCCACCTCCCAGGTTCTGTTCTTCTCAGTCTTCTTGAATCCAAGTGCTCCACCCCAAGACACCTGGGGCCTGTCTCCTGTCTCCATGAAGAGACACATAAGCCAGGTAACCTCTGCCCAAAAAGCAGCTCCTCCACACATCCACCCTGCATCAAGCAGGACTGTGTGAGAGGATAGCAAAGCAAACACAGCTGTGGGCTTTCTCTTCCACAGTAACATCACTAGGTCTCTTCATGCATACTCCAACAGCTTCTAAAGGCTGATGATATTCAGTCCTTGAGTTGGACTTCATCTGATTCCTAGAAGTAGGAAAGGGACTGAGCTCTTGGTCTCTCACAGGATGTCCGTCCGTATGCAATACAGGCAGCACAGGCCCAGACTGCAGCTAATCCATCTGCATTTACCTGCAGTAACACGAACATGCTGCAGGGTCAGGGGCTGCACAGGGTTTAGTTCACAGCCTGAGGTTCTCAAAATCAGGGTGGACTTGGCCACTGAAGCTTTAACTGTCAGCACATCTCTTGCACTGCTTGCAAAGACCAAAGACTGCTTGCAAAAACCCAAAGCAGCCTATTCCACTGCGCTGAATGACACCACCTTAGCTAGTCAGACACACAAAGCTTGAACTTACTCAATGAAAGCTCAACTCTTGACTGTTTTCCAAGAAAAATTATCAGAAACATTACAATCATTTTAATATGAGAGATCCTGAAATTGCTTTTTGTTGTTCAGATCAGCCTGGTTTATCCCCTCTATTTCCTTGGGTTTTCTTCCCAGAAAGGAATAAATGCAGGTGCTCTAATACCTGAATTTCTCAAGTCATTTAAAAATATCTATTATTGTGATCTTTGCTTGAAGACAAAACTGTAAGCAATAGTTCCTTCCAAGGCATGAAGGGAGTTCATCAGAAAACACAAGAACAGATTCAAAGGAAGAAAAGGCATAAGAAATTACCTGCTTGGGGAAGCAATGCTCATGTTACAGGAGGAACGCAGACAGCGTATTATTACTATTTCAATTCCTTGCTTTCTGAGAACATCTCTTTTTTATGAAGGTTTAGCTACATATTGTAGAAACCAAAAGGACTTATTTCTTCCTGCTTTGCCAAGCTGGGATAACTTTGTCAAAGAAAAGTCCTCGCCTGTAACTCTGTGATATAACACTGTAGGTGTTGCTGTCATACAGGGAGGGTAAATAAACTAACTGGCCACTATTTTATTTTCCAGTTGGGATCACTGAACAGATATTGGATAAACAAATGCCAAGCCTTGGAGCTCTTGCTTACAGGCAGAGAAAGAAATACTTCAGGAAGAGAGACCTGCGTTACTAGATTCACATCTCCATGTGCATTTCTTGTGGCACTGGCAGCAGATCTGAGTGAAGCATTCTTTTCTTGAAAAAGACCTTTTTTTTTTCCTGTGGTGATACAGGGGCTGTAGATATCATCACTGATGAGCTAAAATAACCTGAGATGCCAGTTCCAACTCCAGATCTAAATTAGGCACCTCAGGGATCTGAACCAAGATTTTTCTACCCATGTGAATGTCCTGACGACTCAGACATTGCTGCCTTCTCAGGGAAATGTCTCTTTTTGGTTTTTAGCTTGGCAGAAGTTAGAAAGCTCATCTTGGACTCAGGAAGGAGTTTCTCATGGCAGGTACATCAAGCATCTACAGGTCCCATGTACCTGCAGGTTCAGACTCTCCCTTTTAACTAAAAAATCCCCCAATCCCAACTACCTGCATTTCTTGGGCCACACACATGGGTTGCAATAGACCTGGAAAGAAATCTGATGGGGAGAAAGATTCTGCCTTCCTTGCTGTCAGACGTATCAGTTGCATTCCTAACCTCCCAATACTTTTAAAGGTATGCAAACATATTTCAAAGAGAAAAAGATAGAAGCCAGTAGAGAGAAAACAAAACAGAACAAAGAGTTATCTGCAAAGCCTTTGACTGAAAAAGGATGATGTTACCTCCTGCTTACATGGAGCCAGCAGAGAAAAGAATGTCTTCTCCCAGAAGCAGAGTGAAAAGTACATTCACACACAAATAGCTCAGCAAGTGTTTTATTGTTTTATTTAGTGTTTGACCTCAGTGCAATGGATGCTGATCTATCCAGGGCTGCACAGCCACAGCAGCAGTAGTAGAAAGCAAAACCCTGCAAAATTCTGGGCAAACATCCAAAGCACTCCTTTTTCTGCTCAGGCACGTTTCCTTGGTGGAAAAAAAAGAGTGTGTATGAGGAGAAAACATTATCTCATGACTGTTCCTTTACAGTCCAGTGCACTCAGATGAGAAGGGACGTATTGGTCATGAAGATAGACCATTTATTTGAAAAGGCAGTTAGTTTCCTTTTCATTTTGTGCTTCCTGAAATAGATTGTAAAAAAAAAAAGAAAAAGGCAGATGTCCTGGGAATTGATAAATCATGTGGTGATTTTGTAAGGAGCACAACCCTTCCCCTGCGCCCTCCCACTATCGGTTATCAGGCGCTGAATCACTGCTGTTGATTTCCACAGCTCTATGCATTTAATCTGGCTATACTCTGCAAAGCAAAAAAAAAAAAAAGAAAAGAGCAAGAGGGAGAGAGAGAAAAGGAAATCACTCACAAAAACTAGGTTACAATAACCCTCAAGGTCTGAGTGAAACCAAGAAGAGGAGGAAAGTTCAGCACTAGGCTGCCAGCCTTGGTAAGGACACTACCCGACTCCAGTGCGTCCGACCCACTGAGTCTCAAATGCACAACACAGCATGTTTAGAGAAAAGGTTTTATAAAGCCTTTAAAAGAAAATGGATTTTTTTCTTTTTTACAGGGCTTTGACCCAAGGTTAAGGCACATGGTGCTTTTTCCTTTCCCCCCCTCCCCAGTATGGTAGGGTGCAACCAACTTATACAACAGAGACCAAGGTGAATGGAGGGATTCTGTCCAGATCCTGTCCTGACACCCTCTGCAAAGAGGAAGAACGCTCCTTTTGCTCAAGCAAGATGAGCCAGATAAAGTATCATGGAGGGTGGGCAAAGCTAGAAAAGCACTTCTTGTTATTAACTAACTGTTGCATTAGGAGAGCAGCTGGTGACCACCAGATTTGTTGGAACTAATTGAAAAATGACCCTAATTTTAGCCTACAGCAAGAGCCAATGTTGTTTAGCTTTCTGTTTGTAAGTCATAAAAACATCTTTATTTTTGGCTGGATTACAAATACACAAATTAAAATACAGGCCTTTATACCTTGCTAATATGTAGCCTTGTTATCATCTCAGGACTCCACCAGGGCCAGAACACCAGAACTTCACATGATTTTGCCCTCTTCTGCAAGGCACTCTTAAAGTATTTTGTTAGTTCATAAAGCCATTTCAATTTATCCATTGCCACTCAAAGTGTCCATAAAAGTATTAAATGAAAACCTAGTTCCTTGCCAGGTGTTTACACTGAGACAGGATAGAAAACAAGAATATAAACCACCCTGTACTGTAGATAACTTGAATTCCTGCCTTTCTAGTGGTGTGGCTTTTTTGGGGGTTTTTTTTGGAGGGGGGGAGGGGTATTATTCTAGTTGAAAATAGTAGAAAAGTGAAGGAAATAATATAATTTTTATGGCTGTGGGGCTACAATTTTGTCTAGTCGCTTCAGATGTCACACTGGAAGCACAGCCAGCTTGGTAGGAACCCCGACTTTTAAGATTTTCATAAGGAGGGAGAATATATACAGAATTAACCAAGGGTGCCCATGGGGTGACTTTTAGCCTTTCAATTCTGTCAAAATTGGGTGGATTTTCACAATTAAAACAAAAGTATTTCCCACCGTGTTGAGAGAGAAGTACAACTGAGAAGCTAATAGAGTTAAAAACCCCCACCAATTTCCTTGACATGGCCTTGGGGCCCTGGAGCACACTGGCTCCAGACAGACCTACTGCAGCTCCAAAATAAATGGCAAAATGTGACTTGGCACAACCCCATGAGTATGCAAAGTCAGATGCCTGTACACAGGGAAGAGATGCTACAGATAAAAAGCTCTAGGGTGCAGAGGAATAGGAGATGAAGGTATTTCCTCACTTGTTTTATTTAAATGCTGGCTTCCAGGCTGCTTTGTGTTGTTCACTGACTTCTTGCAAGATGTAGGCTGTATGTGATGAATGGAGTCTGGAGGGAAGTATCTCAATTTCTGAACAGGGAAAATGACTTCCTTTAGAGACACAGTTTTAACATCCAAACATTCTGGGGTGGCATGTGTACAACAGAAACCTCAGACACACCTTATGTAGAAAGATGCTAATTCTGAAGTAGTATTTTAAAAATATTGTTTATATGGACACTTCAAGTGTCAACTGTCACACCACACTACCATCTGAACTTGCATTTCCTTCTCTCACACATTCTGCACATTGGCCAGTGATGATCTCGTGGACTTTCTACAACTTTCTAAATTCAAGGCCTAATTTTTCTTGATACGATGAAGCAGATTAAATGTCACCTGAGTCCATGAATTTTTTCTTGATTCTCCAAAAAACACGTGGCTGAGCTTGCAAGACAGAGAGTCAAATCAGCAGCACTTCCCAGCTTCAGAGGTGGCCCTTGAATTGCTACAACATGCCCTTGAGCCAGGGAACACATGGGGCAGAGGACAATGTTCAAGTCCCAGCATCCAGTGAGCAAAATCATCCACTTTAAACAAGCCTTGATTGAAAACAGGATCTACAACACCTTTCAAGACCTCCCAGCAATATAGCAGCAAATAACTTCCCACACGCCATGCCCCACTTGTATTTTTAAGTCAGCAAAAGAGAAGCGTAAGAACAAATTTGTGACCAGGCTACAGTGAATATTATTAAAATTACTCCTCAAGACTGCTTTTGAAGGTCTTGATTCCACCATCCAGGCTACCCACTGCTGCAGTGCTGCATCCCTTCACAGGAGCACATCAACCGGAGCCACGGCAAATGTTCTCGGTGGCATTGGCACGACCTCTACACCCTCTTTGTACTCCTGACAAGTTCTGCCTTTAATTTCCAAGGCTGCCAATCATGCATAATCCAGGATTAATAGAAAAACCCCACTGCCCAAGGACAGAGGGAAGATGTGCCTGGGAGGGAGTTGAGAAATCTGAAGGGTAGAAGGGTCTGAGATGAAGAAGAGAGTAAAATCAAAATCAGTGTTCAGAGTGGGCCAGGTCTTCCTACCCTCCTTCCCACCTTTAGCTTAGCATTAAATTAGTCTGCCCACATAAGATAGGCAAACATTTATCTTTTGGGGCTATACAAAATATGTTTTCAAATTTCATCCTTGCTACCACAGAGATGGAAATGTTTCCCCTCACCCAACAGCCCCAGCAGGTAAAAATTAAATAGTAAAAACTGGTGATGGAGTGGGAATTGGGAGGTATGCCTGTCCTCCCAGTGCCACCCCATGAGACAATGCATCACCCATAGCAGCAACCTGCTTCCAACCAGCACCTCTCACTGCTCCACTCTGCCATTAGCTCACTGATCTCCATTTACAGCATCTTCATTAATGGGCTTCTCTCAACTCCCGAGCAGGCTCTCTGCTTCCTCATTACAGCTGGGTAACAGGTCTGGAAGTCTCATCACGCAGCACTGAAAGGTCAGGTCAACTTTGTAAGGGCTCCTCCACATCATTCAGGAACTGTAGGTCACCCTTTGCCAACAAGGGCTACAGTCTCATGCCATTTACTTGCCACAGCAAAAACACGTGCTGATTGCTGTCCCAACTCACAAGCACTGGAGTGGCAAAACCACAAAATCTAGTTCTACATTTAAATAAATAAATAAATAAATAAATTTATGTGTATACTGATTTTGAAAGTTGGCTCTGGTGAGAGCCAACATTCATCCTTACTGAAAAAAAAAAGGGGGGTTTGAGACAAGTAGTTGGGATAAAGAGGGGAAATACAGATAAAGAACTGGATTCTACCCACTTATTGAGACATTTAAAGAATCAGGGATACATGGGTAGGATTTTTGAAGTGTCTTGGGTGTCAAGGAACAGCTGTCAGAGTCTATCTAAGCTCCTAGCTTCTACTGGAATTAGAGGTATTCATTCCTAGCTACCCTTAGAAATCTCCTTCCCAGTTCTTGAAACCGCTGGTCATCAGGACAGGGTGGGAAAAGTCCTTGCCTGAGGCAAACCTTTCCACCAGCTTCACACAGCCATGCTGGAAGCAGCACCTCCTGCTTCTTAAGGCTGCAGGTCCATTTGTCATGCCAAGAGGCCATGAAACCAGAAGGGATCAGGCAACAAAAATATCTAGGGAGACTGGGCAATTTTCTTGCTCCAGTGCTGAGCCACTGTGTCCCCTTGCTGTTCCCATCCCAGAGCCTTCTCCAGCGCTGCCAGCATGCATTAGTCTTGGCACAGCCCAGTGCCTACTCTCACCATCCCGGGTTTTTCCTGAGAGTCTCAATTGGGACAGCTGGGGTACTTGTTACAGAGAAAATAAGCACCAATTAAAACAGTCAGCACATACAAATAGTTCACTGTGATAGCATAAACAGAAGGTATTGGATGACGAGCCAATAATCCTTTTCTAGCTTTAATAATCAGAGAATCAGAGAATGCTTTGTGTTGGAAGGGACCTCAAGGACCATCTAGTTCCCACCCCCTGTCATGGGCATAAAAAAAAATACTCCACATGGTTTTATATACAAAACAGAAAGGATGTGGGAGCATGCACAAGAAGCATGAGGAATTCACCCTTTTCTTTGCAGCAGTTTATTGCTAGGGATAAAGCAGCCCAGATTTCCAAAACACCCCAGAAACAGCATGGGACTCTCTGTGCATCACAGTGAAGGGATGGCACATGGGTTGCATGGGCCAACACGACTGCACTAGTCTGGCAACACTGTGACACTAGTCACAGAAGGCAGGGTGGGCTTTCATTCCTGTTGCAACCAAAGGCCCAGGATTTTCCCCCAGGATACCTGCACAGGCTGCACCTTTCTGGCAGGAAGGGTTTATGCCACCTCGGACAGCAGTCCTGCACAAAGACTTCCCAGCAAGGATTTATCACCTGCCTTGGGGCTTCCAGAGTGCTTTTTCATTCAGTTACCCCAGCCCAAGAGACCAATATCCTCTCTGCTGCTGGAGCCTGGAGGAAGATGCAGGACAAGCTGGGGCTGAAGGAGCCACACAACGTTCAGAGCAGGTGAGAGTCATCTGGGATGATGCTACAGCTGAAAAATGTGCTTCATTAGGAGACATAAATAAAACATGCCTAATAATGAGTTATTAATGAGAGATGGAAAGGGCTGACGTGTAGCCATGCCGGCAGACGAGGAATCGGCCACCACCAGCGCAGTGGTTTGGGCTTAGGGAGCTTTTCCTGTGGTCACCACCACCTAGCTCTCATTGCTACAAGAGGAACCACCACATAAATACTCAAGGCAGCAGCCTTCAAGATGTCTTCTGCTATGAAACATGGAGGTGAGGAAAATCCCAGGAGACAGAGATCATCCTAAGGAAAAGGCAGCCATGGGAAAGCTATAGCATTGTGCCCAGCCTGAGGTTTCTGAGACCATGGCCTCAACCTCCACACCACAACTGTGTTTTGGGGAAAAGTCTGGTTTCTCTGCTTGCTGGTTGCCCCTCTGTTAAATACAACCTTCCTTGTTTTACCGGCTACTCAAGGCCTGGAGGATAAAAGCAGTAATAGTGACTGCCACCTCCTCCAGGATTAGATGCTCCACAGGACTTTCCACTCTAATACTTCACTGCACCCCAGACAGGACTTGGTGCCACACCCCAGCATGGATAGAGTTTACCTGCTTACCCATCTTTTTGTTATATTTTTCCTTGCCAACAAGAGATCCAAAACATTTTCTGTTATTTCTGCAGGGAGCAAATCTTTTGGTGATAGAAAAGCTATCAGTCACAGAAACGCTCCCTGCTGTGAAACACAGCCTGGATGCTTTACTGCACAGCACTGCTGTACAGCAAACAAGGTGCTGTGGCTTGTTTCCCCATGCCCAGGGTTGATTTCTATAACACTGCTCACAACAAAACTGTGGAAATCAAATGGAACTTTGGTCTACACCAAAGGAGATGCACTAATTTCTGTCTAAAGGATAAGCCAGGACACCTACAAGCACAAAATGTAATAATATCTTTGAAAACCTGGATCTCAGTATAAAAGCCACCGTGCTAAAACTGGTGGTTTTCTTGCAGGTCTCAAGGTATTTGACAGTTTTGCTGAACACATTTCTTCTAGTTTGTTCCTGGGTGTTTTTGCTTGGCTTACGTATTTTTTCAGTTCCCATTCAAGCACAGGAGAAGAACAACAAAAAGTAAAAGGAAGCATCTAGTCCAAAAAGAAAAGGAAAAAAAAAAAATGGTAGTAAACATGACTCAGTGAAGCTTAAAAGGCTGAAAAGCACAGAGGTAAGTGAAGGGAAAGCAGAACATAAATTTTAACAAATTTTAATCTCTGGAATGTTCCAACTGACTGCTTTTGACAAAGGAAAGGCAAAATTATTTTTATTACTTTAACAGCATTCATACCACATACTGGGAGGAATTATGGTGGACAAAAATACATATATATTTAAACGTGAACATCTCAAACCTAGCAACCAAGCTTTTCCTTCTGCTGCAGCAATGGGCTCCAGGCCCCTCGGTGTGCACTGCTGGGCTCACCAGCTCTTGCAAAGCACCCCTGCCTTGGGCTGCAGGCTTTGGTGAAGCAGGAGAAACAGCAAGGGCACCTTTAAATTGCCCCATTTGCTACTTTTCAGAACAACTCATGTATCCAGTTAGTGATTTAGGATCTCCACTGCTTCTGTTTATCTATATATAAAACACAGTTGATTTGCTGTAGTAACTGGGGACTAGTAGGGAAGCCAACCACCAACCACAGCTTTCCAAATAGTTCACTTCGAGCTGAGCTGAATGTCAGGCATGGCTGTACAGAAATTGCAGCAGCAGGACACATGGCAGTAATGACCCCTCAAATAGACATTTGTGATGTGGCATCCACAGCATTTGCTAATGTTATTCCGCTTTTCCAATGGAAAAATCACTGCTAATACTGAAGAAAATGTAATTATTGTATTGACAAGTGACTGTATGTTCCTTGGGGTTCTCAGCAGCACATTCTGTATGGGATCTGGGGATCCTGAAGAAGAGCAAGGAGCCCTACAGCTGTATGAGCCAGCGTTTGAGAAAGGCAGCTGCAGGCAGGGAAGCGCTGTCTGCCCCTGGCCTGACGAATGAATGCCTGCTGGATTCACTGTGCGCGTTCCCCATGCCAGGAAAAGCTCAAGGGCTCAGCAAGAGAAGGAAAGCAGGAATCCAAGAGGACTGACAGCATGAATTTCTCTCTGAAGTGAGGGGATTAGCTGAGGAGGAGCAGCCAGAGTTTGAGGGAAGGAAAATAACATGCAGCAGAAAGCAGGGAGTTGGAGGAAAGCTTGCCTGAGAAGAAGTAAGTGCCAGCCTGTGGCAAAGGGCCTGTTACAAAGCAGAGAGGAACACTTAATACAGGGAGATCATGGAAATGAGGATGTTTAAACTTAAAACTACATAAACCTAATAGCAGCCACCACAGCCAAGACTTGAACTTACTACCTTACAATTGACTTTGAGCACAAGGTGTATCTTCCCTAGGAAGCATCCAGCTGCAGAGCCAGGCAGAGCACAACACGAGTTTGGGAAACAGGGTCACTTAAACACCCGGAGCAGAAGACAGACTGGTAGCTAGGCTTGGGTATGGATCTCCTTTCCAGACCCCTCTGCAGGCCTTTCACTACGTCTTCCTCTCTTGGTTGAAAGCAAAGGTGGTGGAGATTTTTAATGGCACGTAACAAATGGTTTTACCAGGCATGAGCATCTCCTAGGATGCAACAGATAGCTAGTTAGCCTTTCAGCATGTACAGATGGGAGATGCACATTACTTGCTAGCAGAATTCATACCAGCTCCCATCTTTGGTTGCCACCCAGCCATTCTGGTAGCAACAGCGCCTAGGCATCATTTATTTTTGCTCCATCTTTTGAGGATGTACATTAAACATTAGCTGTCCCAAAATACTGAAGACAAGAAACAACATCTCTCTCTGGCTCTTCATTTCAAAGCCCTAGTCCCAGAAGCCAATTCCAGTTCAGTTTAATCCTTGATCAAAGCAGTACAATTTAGCATTGGATTAGTGATTCTCTCATTTAAATCTGTCACTAAGAAATGCAGGTGATCTATGTCAATTCTAAATATTTAAACCAAAGCCACTGACACTTTATCAGGTAGTGCAGGCATAACACTCTTTTCACCTTCATTATAATTTAGGCTGCATTTTCACAGTGTTTTGCAGGTGCAAATGCACTTACTCTACCTGCATCAGAGCAGTCCTTTTAACTTCCCTGTGAAGCTGTACAAAAAAACCCCCAAACCCTCCTGGTACACCATTTTTGCCAAAGCCTTTAGGATGTTTGAGCAAAAAAGCACACCAGGCAAAAACAACTGGAAAAACTAACAGAGTGCCAAATCTTCTCCTGGCATCTCCCCACTAACCCCAAGGCTGTGTTTCATCCAAGCACTTTCAACGCCACTCTAGAAGGTGCAAATCCTGTCTGTGCCACCCCTGTTTGCCTGAGAACATGAAACTCGTTCCAGTGCAGAGAGAAGCCCAAGCCAGAAGACAGAAAGAAGCATCAGCATAAATCATCAAATGACTGTAAATGCATATTCAAAATAAGCTCAGCTTGGAGAGTGCCACAGCAGGACAGTAACCCCTGGGTGAATATACCCTTGCATGTGGCAAGAAGCATAAGAGCCCATCTTGCTGACACCTCCACATGGTCCCAGCACTGCCTGCACACCCACTGGAGGAAGGAAAACAGCAAGGCAATCATAACCTACATGCTCGCCTTCCCTCTTAGCACCCCAATAAAACAATGTCAAGTGTAACAGTCCTCAGGCTCCTGCTCTACTGTCCCATAGCATTGCAACCTTGATCTGAGCAAAGACTTGTTAACTTACTAGGCAAGTCACACACAGGGGATACACTCCAGGCTTAAAGTCTAGTCCACCTCAGAAACACGTGCTCAGGCCCTTCCCTTTGCTTCCAAAGTTTCACACCTGCTGACATCCTGTTAGAGTTCCCAAGCATCGATACACAGAACCCTGCAACAGCAGCTCAGTCACTCTCCCCTTAAGTGAGGCTAACAACTGAGTTTATGCATTCAGTGAAGCCTGAAATCAATAATAACCAAGTTACACTGAGCCCCTAAAAGCTGCCGATCTTTAGAGGTCCCCATAAAATTGCAGGTCATCTCCCTTTACACCAAAGGACTTTGATCTGCTGCAGGAGTGCAGGTCTACATGTGAGAGCAAACTTCCCTGCGGTCAGCAGTGCTCCAGGCCCCATTAAAATGCAAACCTTTCAGAAATCAAAGGCAACGAACGGCAACAGGACTGAGCGCCAGGAGCTCAGCAGCCACAGCAACCTCTGTCACGCAGGTTTGGAGATCATCTAACACACAACTGAAGTGGGGGCGAAGGACCCAGGGATCAGAGTCCGGCACAAAATACTTCTCCTCACTTGCAACACTATGAGAAAAGAATGTCCTGTCTCAGTCTGAGATACACTTCAAATTATCACACCTTCTCAAATCTCAAAGTTGATTTTCTCCCCGTTATCCTCCCAAGTTTCTTATCCTTTCAACCCACTCCCCTCCTGGAAGGAACATGGGGGTGGGACAGACATCAGGACTAGCAAACAGTCTCATGGAGTCCATCCAAACACCCAAGTGCCTCTCCCTGCAAACTAAGAACTCCTGCATTAGGAGGAGGGAAACCTTGCGAGCCTGTTAGGCAAACTTAAACCTGCTCTAAGGCAGTAATAACCACGGCAGATGGACAGAACAAAAATCCAGAGAATCGCTGAGAAAATAAAAAATTCAACCTTTGAAAAATATACAAGGTGCTAGAAAGTAAAATAACCCTGCTCCCCTCACCAAGGCACACCGAGGGTGAAAATCAATCACAGACCACATAGCTTTTTTTCCTCCTGCCCTTCTAAGGAAAAGCAAACGTTGAAGCGAGCCCCCTCGCAGGCAGGGGCGAGCTGCTCTGCTCCCACCGTACCTTTATTCCTCCGTCTCACCACCCCGAGCCGGCACTTGAGCGAAACAGCAAACATCTTCCCTGACCGCAGCCTCCAGCGCTCCGCTCACATGGCTCTGTGCCGCTTCTCCCTCCGCACCTCAGCCTGGCTCTGCGAGGGGCTGCCGGCTCAAAATTAATTTATGATTACTGTGAAACCGAGTTGGGCTTTATGTAGTGACAGAGGGAGCAAGAGGGAAGGGTTTGTTTGGGGGGGGAGGGGGGGAGATGGTGAAGACAGAGCTGGAGGGGGCACAGACCCTTTCCAATAATACTTTCAGCGTGGAGCTGTTTTGTCTTGCTGTTTTGTCCAGATGAATAAAATCACTCATTGATGTGTATAAACCTATCACCAGTCTCCTGCTGTTCAGGGCTGGGAATCTGGTACTACATTAACATATTAATTTGCAAAGTAACAGTATTCTGTAGCACATATGGGTGCACACTATCGCTTCATCAGCAAGCTAATCCAGAGCTTATCAAAGCAAAGGAGATAAAAGCCCTCAATGACACGGGACTAGTTCACCGAAAACCCAGTATGTGCCATGGGGTTATGTCCTGGCACAGCGTGGGCAGCTTTGGGTCCTGCTACAGAAACATTTCTGCCAAAAAAGCTTTTTGCACCTGCAGAAACTACGGAGAACTTCCTGCAGACTTGAGAGCAAAGTCACCACCCCAGGGATATACAAGTCACCTGTTGCACATCAGCTCCCCAAAGAACGCGCGTGATGTATCCCAAGTCCTCCAGTACTTCTGCAAGTAGGAGGATGGATCCTCATGGAGATCTGTGCTGGGGATGGAACCACCTTTGGACAACTCAGGGCTGCACCTCCAAACCTGCTGGAGAGCTTTTATAAGCTGCTGCATATAGCAGAGGACAGTGGACATCCCCAGGCACCATCCCAAGGCACAGCTGGTTCTCAGCAGGGGTTTCTGAGTTGTAGAAAACACCAGGCTTATTTTGGGCACAATTACTAGAGGATTTAGGGGAAGGCAAACCCGATGCCTCACTCTTCGTAAGACTCCTCTGGCTCCCCAAGAGAAGTCAGCCCCAACAAACCATCACCGAGAGACAGGAGAGATTTCTCCCCGGCTGTTCTACCAGAGTCTGTGTGGGTTAGGGTGCTGGCATGACTCAATGCACCCACCTGGAGGGACCAGCAATGTTCAAGAGGGCCTACTTAATGGGACAAAAAGGAGTTTGAGGGACCTGTACAGGACTTTAAGCCAGTGTGACAGGGTAGGTTTGGTGCACATAAAAGAGGCTCCTTTGTACAGCCAGATCTGGTGACTGAGGGGACATGAAAAACCAAAAGCTGTGGGTCACACAGTGATAAGACACAGTCTGCAGTCCCCAAGATACCCCCTGTCAAATGCACGCAGCATAGTGGGCTGAAATATGTATATAATGTATTAGATACAGCATAATAAATTTACCCAGGGAATAGCCACTTGAGATACTAGCTGAGAAGATACAGCAATATCTTCCACTATCTTTGGGTAGAAAGACCTCATAAAGCGTTTCTGATGTCACATCAAGTCTCTGCCTTCCTTGCCCAGCTTTGTTCATTCCCACACTGTCCTAGGTCCCCACACTGTTCTGGGAGGACACTTGCTGAGGACTGTGCCTGACCAATACGTTACTAGCCTCTCTCATCCAACCTTTATACCCAAATCATTCTAAGAGTGGCACTTAGCTTTTGGCTGACCTTTCCTGCTGTACTCAGCCCATTGCACTGCTTTCTAGCAGCTAATGAAGGAAAATATTCCCTGCCCTACCTATGGGGTTTCAGATGATGGCAGAAGTTTCTTACCATAGTCCCAGGGGAGCACAAAGGGGTCTTCCAGGAACTCATGGGGAAAATCTTGATTTATAAAAGACATCCCCATTACCAACACAATACCTGAGTCCAACAACAGATGGACATTCAGGAGTTTGCTAAACCCAAAAATCTCTGAACACCTTCTCTAGAAAACATTTCTGATGATCCCACATATGACTTCAGAGGTTGCAAATTGTTCCCACAGACCAACTGCTCTGGGCAGCAACATGCTGCATCTTTCCAGGAGGTCCCCCAAGAAATGCAACACAGAAAATTCACCTCCGATGCCTGACCTCAGCAGCACTCTGCCACAGAGTCCTAGCACTTAGTTACCAGGGTCACCCTCCCCCTGGTTCAGTCTGGAAGGACACAGGCACAGTGTTGGTAAATTCCAACACAAAGTTTGTAACCAAAGGAAAACATTGCACAGACTGACCCAGAAAGCTTCCCAGCAAGAGAAGGGCTAAGAGAGCTGCTTTGAATGCACGGCAGCGCTACCAGCACAGCACAAATGGCTATCCCAGAGGAGCTAACATCGAATTTCACATTCAGGAATTCCAATTACAGACCCTCGAAACTCAATAAACCCTCAGTGCTTTAGAGATCAATCTTTACATAACAGCACTATAGATTTCCTTCTTGACTCCATCTTGCTTCCTTTAAAATAGAGTTGCAAGCAGACAGGTGTGTACATGTATATTAAGTATAGATAAGTTTAGATGCAAGGTACATATGAAAAACCCTGTACAGAAGACAAAAAGCCTGTGTTTACATTGTGTGAGAAACACACAGGTGGGACTGACGACCAGTTGAGGGGGCAACAGGGCTTCTCCTCCTGCCACCGCTGCGGGGACCCAAGGGGCTGATCTGATCACCCAAAGCCCCAAATGTTCAAGCTGGAGACAGACTGAGAGCTGATCCCCAGCTCCCCGTGCACCATTGCTTGCTCTGTCCAAGGAGCTTTTTCTTCTCTCTCCACTACTGAGCACATGGGGTCTCCCATTAATTTTGCTGGAGCTGTAGTGGAAGAATTTATATGGTTTTCCCAATCAAAGTATCACATCACACCACATTTTGCCTGCTTTCACGGTGCTGAAGTACTGGTCCACACAAAAAACCAGAGGAACTGTGCCACTTATTCTTCTCTCTAAGTTGATCACTGGGATTTGACCATATCCAGACATAAACCTGAATATTAAGAACCAGTTTACCCTCCTCTGAGAAACTTCTTTAGTTGGGGGAATTGCCTGGATGTCCCAAGACAATTGGTTTTACATCAGAGGAAACTCCAGCCACAAACAAAACGCAGCTGTTGCTCTCTGATACTGGAAGAAGCGTGCTTACAGTGCTCTCACACATAAATCTACTCCTCATTTCAGCTAAGGAAATGGCTGTGGGGACACTGGTCATCAAGGCTGCACAATAGGAGGAGTGAGAAATGCAGCAATTAAACTAAGAGGATAAAAAAGCATTTGTATAATGGGAAATCTATTACCATTTATTATGTCTGGTATTTGAAGTGGCTCTGCCAAGCCATAGAATCCATTGCGAATAGCACAAGAGGATAATGAAAATAGATACACATTGAGTATCAGAAAAATAAAGCAAAACACCATGTGATTAATGAATACACAGTATGCAGAATATATGTATATACTGCTGCATTTATCTGCTTGGCAAAGAATAAACTTTTTCTATAACAGCAAACTGGAGAAATAGTAAGGGAGAAAACAGCCTTCTGTTCATGTAAACCTAAAAAAATATGTATCAGAACAAAATTAAAGGAGCAAAAACTATTCAAAGTAGAGCTCATTAAATAAGTTCACATTTCCCTTGAAGTTGCCATACAGTTTGTTTCCTTCCTCAGGAATAATAATGCAAAATCCCATGTCTCTAATACATATCCTGGAAATTACACACTGTGCTCAAATGTATTTTAAAAGGCAGTATTTCCTTACTAACAGGTTAGGGTTGAATGTATTAATGTTACAAATACCGATGATGCTGCCTTTGTGATTTTGTTCACATTGTTTTAGTCTTCATTCATTTCAAGGTTGTTCCAACATTTATATATGCTTCAATTCTCTATGACTAGATGTACAGCCACTGGACAGGCCCATAAAATGGGTTCTGGGGAGGAAACTGCAGATTTCTACAGAAATACAACCTTTGCTTTTCATTTTAATTTCATATTTGCACATTGTCTGCAAAAATTAAAACAGATATTACCACATACCAGGCTAAGAGGCATTGTACAACTGCTACAGATCAGAATATATTAAACTGGCTAACCAGAGTACATCTTCCATTTAAAAAGAAAGCAAAATAGACTATAAATAGTTCAAAATAAAATTTAAAGTTCACTACAGATCATTTTGCATATGAGTAACTTCTAATTGGAATAGTTTCAGGGTATGAAACAGGCTGCCTTCTTTTACTTCAGCAATTGTTAAAATCTTGCCCAGAGTTAGTTTGTTGACTAACTCTGTTTGGTAAAAATACATAGAACAGGCTGGCCAACAAGAGACAGGAGGCATCTCTCAAAAACATCCATGCTGCAGAGCATGTTAATATAATGCCCTGCGATTAGCAGAGCACAGATCTCCCTCTAAGAGTTTGGGAGCAGTTTGAGAGCCACAGAAGCAAATAACATCAGCCAGATGTGGCATTAAAGCATTTGGAGACAAAAAGTCTGCCTCAGATAAGTCAGATCAATGCTGAAACGACAAATCCAATACAGCAATGCCTTGAACCAAACTCAGGATGAGCCAATACATAAAATAAGGTATCCCATAGACTCATAGGATGCTGTGTGTTAGCAAAGAAGCTCCCATTCCTGGGGCACAAATTCATGCAAAAAATACCTGTGCCCTCTGTGTAAAGCAGAGCAGTGCCAGGGCAGCCAGAAGGTGCTCACCCCCTGCCCACAGTGACCAAACAAACTCAAGGCTCCAAGTTTATTGCCTCTCGGTGCCTGTTAAATCAACTATGCTGCTAACAAGTGCCATTAGTTTGGGGCAGAAGGGTCAGACTGACAGCCTGGCATAGCCAAGCTGAATGTTTCTCCTCATATGTTGATGCTGCCAGTAACAAAGATTTAAAAGAAGATGCTCTGCCCACACTGACACCTGTACTGCTTTAACTGATTACCCTTAATACATGATCCCAGCGACAGCATGAACACTGAACGGTTTCACTGAAAGCCTGCTCTATTAGTATACAATTCCCAGAAGGAAACGGTCTAAATTATGCTTTACAAGTACCTTGTCTGGTCCTAATTAGCATGGCTACAGCTTTCCACTGCACGATTCCACAGCCTCCAACGGAGTAACATCAGGGGGGAAGTTTGATGTGGCACTATTAGGTTTAATTACCTTGACAATAACTTACGAAGGTGACAGTCTGTCATGAAACTGTGTTCAGCTAAGCAGACAAACAGGCTTCATTCATTAACCTCCACCCCCGGTGTTTTGAAAGCCCTCATTTTCTGCATCTACGGGTGACTTCTCTGGCACATGCTCTGAGCATCCTGTGCAACTTTTTACAAACTCACCAGCTTCACTGAAGGCCATGTCATCAGAAATGCCACAGCTAATTTTAGGCTACATGCAACCATTTCCCTGAATTAGAACTTCTCCAGACCCTCAACCCTCTGCACCATCAGCTGCAAGAAACCAGCAAGAAGCTCTTTGGAGAGATGCCCGGCTCTCACCATTGTGTGCGACTGTAAAATGCAATTGTGTTTAAGCACCATCATCCCACAGTTTCAAAACACTCATGGGGACTGCAGCCACAACCCAAACCACCAAGATGCTAGTCTAGATTAGACTGAGACCAGAATTCATGGAACATGATTCATAGACAAGTGAAGGCTAAGGGTGAAATCTCTGTACTGCTGATGTCTTCTTAATTGTCCTCTCCATAATTCACACCCCAGACTGGCAGGAAGACAACGTGTAGGATTTTATGGGCACTTTTCTGCAATTCAAGTGGGTGAATGGCATTTGGATTATGTCCCAAAGCTAAGGCAGCAGCTAATTTAAACATTCACATCTATGTTCTTTTTTTGAGCTTCCAACTGGAGCCCTAATCAGTATTACTTACACATCTCCTCCTATAGTTATCATCTGACAAGAACTGTAAAAGTATTCTTATTCATCACTGATAGTATTTCAGTGGTGATGTCACAAGTCCTATCAGCATCCACAGCAAACCAGTCCCAACTTTTTTTCCTGCTTCTGGACAACACAGTGTAAGAGAAGCCAGATCCCTACTTGGAAATGCTGCTGCAATAGTAGTAAATAACAGCAGCTATTTAATTGCAAGAAAATATTGTATACATTTGGAGGCAAGGTTATAAAAGCTGTATTATCCCAAAGAGTAGTGACCAAAGCAGGACTGCCTGTTGCCCATGGTAAGAAGCGTGGGCTTGCAGGTGGAACAGTTGCCGGGATTCAGCCTAAGAACACAGTTTATTTTGCCAGGAAGTGCTGAAGCCATTCTTTAATAATTAAACAGTACAGTATGTTTGTTCAATATGCGAATCCATGGACATGGCACCAGTCTTTCCAAGGAGACAGCTGAGTTTCCTGAAGCAAGAAATTAAAATAGTCTTATCTCCATGCGCTGTATTGCCACTCGCTCTGACTACCAATTTATTTTGCAGAAGGAAAGCTTCTTGCAAGCACTGACTGCAGATACCAACCTAGACAGGGGTCAGCTTTGCCTTCATGTATGTACTCCCAAACCTCTTCTCACTATATTCCACATTGTTGTTGTGCTAATGAAGTAATTAGCTACTACAGCCCCATACAGTAGCCAAAGGCTGAAAGTCAAGCAGGTTCTGGTTGCCCAGTTAAGTGCAAGCTGCAGCCTTTTCCTTCGAGGGCTGATAAAAGGCAATACACTAATCTAATTTACTTACAGAGCACCCATCAGTTTTACCAGCCCCAAAAAGGGTGATAGGAAAGCTGAGGTCACTGCAATGTGCAGCTTAGCTTAGAAATTAAACAGCCTCACTTCAGAAACATGGGAAATCTGAAATCATCATGCAGAATCAGTACTGTTTCCACTGGGAAATACATACTTGTTCAAGTGGTGGGTTTGTGCTGGTAGACTTACTGGTGCCGATATGTAGTTCCCAGTAAAGAAAACCTACTTTGTTTTTTAAGGAAAAGATTGAAAATTCCAAGTTACATGATAATTAATCAATAGCAGAGTGTTCAAAAGGTCTTATGGAGCCATGAAATTGAATTTTATTATCATCATTACACACACTGCACCAATATTATGGTTGCTTATATAGACCTCATCAGGGGCTCATTTTGCCTGCATTGTATGAGAGTTCCCATACAAGTTGAGTGAGTTTTGAGTCGAGGAGTCAGTGAAAGAATAGGTTGAGACAAGTACAGTCCTCTCATACAGACAGATCCTTTTTCCAAAAGGATAGCAGTAAAGGTGTTTCGGTCATGAGAAGTAATTACTTGTGGAAAGAGCACCTTATCTGTGTTCTGGTCTCCTGAAATCAAAACTGGATGTCTGCCTTCCAGGAAACAAACTGGAAGGTTTGCCTTGGTCTTGTCCAAGTTACTAGGGATACACGGATGAAGGTTTTGGCCTGTGTTCTTACAGAACATCAAGCTAAATTATCCTTGTCCACAATCAAATCTAATGACCGCATCCACTGCCGCATATAACTGGCATTGTTTTCTTGTCTGCAAAACAGCCACACCAGTTTACTCTGGCAGAAAATCTGCCCATCAGTGGCTTGCCCAGTATTGGACTGGGAGCCAACAGCAGAGTAAGGGATGGCTCCAGTCATAATTAAATGCATGCATCCGTTTGAAAACTCATCGTTAATTTTTCCTACTTTAAGCTTTTTTCCATCCACACAAGGCTTGATTTTCTTACCCCATATGACAGTCAGCACAGAGTTGCCAGGCACTGTTGTTATCAGACCTAGAGCTGCTCCATCACAGAGGTGGCCCAACACTTGCTCTTCCAGGAACTGACTAGACCCATGATTAACTAAAGACTTGTTTGGGAAATGCCTAAATCGTAGTAATTATCATCATGATGGCATAATTAAAAATAGATGAAACCTCGCTGACAGGTGGTACATTGAAAAGCACTTACCATCAATTTCATACTTCCCACGAAGGGAAGTACTTTTTCTGTCTAAGGGAGACCAAGAACTCCAGCTCCACACATACTCTCTTCAGACTTCATTTATTACCCCCATTTCTGAAGTACTTCCCTACACCTATTCCCTCACCCAGGAATCGCCATGTTCATTTCTCCAGTTAGCCATGCCAAACTCCGTCCTTCACAAAGGCTACAATTCAGTCTACACCTTGTATTATATATTGAACTCTAAAAACAGTATCAAAGCTGCATCTTATAGCCGAGGAGCCTGAAACACTCACTATTTGCAACTCCTTATTAATAGATTGGTTCTATCAAGCGAATGAGCAGGAAAAAACTTTGCTCCAAATTTAATGTTGATGCACCCCACAGGCCGGGCTTCAAACTCATCAGAGGACAGATGTTGCCTGGAGTTTTCCAAAACTGCCTGGCTTTGCTTACTTATTTTTATTATTCAACTGCAAAAAAAAAGCTGCCAGAGCAAGTGCTGCAGAGTATTTTGAGAAATTAGTTCAGTACATCTCTGCTTCCCTAGGAAATCAAGCAGTTGGCCTCCCAGCTCACCTCTGCTTGTCTCATCTGCAGATTAATTCAAGATCCAGCTGCTAAAAGGACTAAACTACCCAGCTTCTGCAATACCTTGGATAAGCAAGTGAGGTGTGGATGTCATCTCTAACCATATGAGCATTCACATACTTGCTCGTGAAGAAAAAGACTCTGTCCCATCACAGATTTTTCACTCTTGCCCATTTCCATGGCATTAATTTCAGGTGACCCCAAGATGGAAGGACTGGATTCAATCTGATCACTCCTCTGAAAGCTGAAACCCACAGCTTTGATTTAGCTCAGATTTTTAGATGCTAGCATTTAGCATTACATGAAAGGTGAGAAAGAGACACAGAGATTCATGGAAAGCTTAACAGTAAAGAAGTATATTTATTGGGGCAAGATTACAGAGATTTAAGGAACTCATCTGCTTTGCTTTTTGCAAATATTAGCCTTCAGCAAAGACATGAAAACATTTACCTTTATTCCAAAGAGGAAATTATCAGCTAATTAATTTCTAGCATCAACCAGTCTGGATGAAGAAGGGTTTGAATGCTGAAAAAGTTGAAACAGAATATTTTCATAGGAAAATGTATGTTTGGTTACAATGGATGGATTCTGTTTGATCACAGGCTCTCTCTCTACAATTGGCTTTGCTGGAAGTTAGAGATCCCAGAACTGTTCGTGAGCTTTTAGTCATGCTCCAGCATAGGCCAGCAATCCCCTTTCCACAGCTACTGCAGGACATGCAAGTGCAGTGCCCAGAAGGGGCTATAAATAGTGCAGCTCCATGACCCCGTTAACAGAGGGGAGGCCGGAGATGCGGGGGCTCTGAAAGGGCACCAGGCTCCTACTCAGGAAACACAGCTTTCTTTTTCTGCTGGTCACCACATGCAAGGTCACCTCACAAAGCTGAAACAGGACAACTCTTTGTAACTCAACAGACCAATTTATATCTTGTGGTATGAGCATAACTGCTTATAACTACAGCATTTAGAGTACACTCACTACCATAGGGCACAGGCAAAGAGAGAATTATTAAGGTCTCCAGCCTGCTGCCTCTCTCAGGATCCTTTGCCTTTATCTACAAATATCCCTGCCCAACACTATTAACCTTGACTTCTCCAGAGCCACACATCAACTCATGCTCTTAGTTTTTTCCCTTTCCACCAGCAACAATACTGTTTCCACTAGCAGAACGCAGGTCTCAGTTGTCACAGGACCTGCAGCAGGTTAAACCTCAGCTGCTGATTGCTGCTTGCAGTACTCCAGCACCATCCCCAGACCACGACCAGGAACAGATAACACAGCACACATACACCCATCCTGGTGGCCAGTGCCCTGTGAAAAGCATTTTTTCCCCTTTCCTGTCTCTCCCCCTTCCCTTTTGTCCACATCGCATCACGTCCTGCACTCCCACAGAAAAGAGCAGGCATTTATTTAGAGGTTCCTCAATACACTATTTTAGTTACCACTGCTTTTACAAAACAGCATCTTCACACCTGGGGGTACACAGAGCTCTGAACAGCCACATCCAAAGAGAAGCAGAGGTATACACAAATCTCTTTTTTCCAGCATCTGTATTTATGGCTGGAAACTAAACTATCAGCATCACAATGATTTACTGCTGTACGACAAGACCCATGGGATATAAACAGAGGACACAATCCTACAGGACAATTAATTGCCACAGACCAAGCCGTCATCGCAAAATGCATAAAAGCCCTGGGAAAACAACCCCACTGATGGGACACAGGGTGCCTTATGGCAACTGCTGTTCCACAGGTGCCTCTCCCAAAGCAAGCAAGGGAGAGACATCCATCCCTGGCCTCCATCACCACCTTCTCTAGCTCTTCCCATCTCCTTCCCTGCCTGGAGGCTGGGACACTCCACTGGCATGTCATGAGCTATGCCTGATCATGTCCAGAGCACCAGCCCCCAGATCCTGTTGATGAAACATTTCTGAAAGGCTACCAAAAGTGTCATCAAGCCCAAAGGCACCTAAATCACTCAAAACCTTTAGACAGCCTGGCCACATAGTTTTAGACTCTGTTGGTGAGGTTGGCCCCACTCAGGGCCAGACATCTATCTGAAGACGCTTGTCTTTACTCCATGGATTAGATGGGACAAGGCTGGCTCCAAGAGGACCCTATCAATCATCTCTGCAGCTCCTGATCTCCTTTGCCTGTCAGGTCTGTGTCTCCATGGGTCCTTATGTCCCTAGAAGCCCCAGTGCTCACAAACTTCAAAGACAGAAGAAATACAAGAGCAATTCTGGTGAGCTCAGACATTGGTTTTACAAGGTGGCTTGGTTTTAATCACCTACCAGGAGGATTTCTTGTAGGAGGATGAAGCAACTAGGTCTGGCATCACTTAGCCATGGAAGGGTAGGAGTTTAACACAGGTGATCTGAAAGGCTGAGGAAGATCCCTTTGAATATATTTAACTTAGAAGTTGAGTAGCTCTAGATTTCTATGGGAGATTTCTATGTGTGAAAAATCAGAAGAATAAATAAATGTATCTCAGCTTTCAGCAGGACCAAAGGGGGAAAAAAAGTCTCCAGTATAAATGTTAACTCCCCAAAGCATTACACACAATTGGGATGTGGGTTTATATCCAGAGCCCTAGTCCAGGGCAAAGAAAACTATGATAGATGGCATGCACGTCTAGGTCACTGACAATCCCCCCTCCCAGACCAAATTTCTCCCACTCTTGAGGGTAACGTGAGATTTTCCCAAACAGCCCCTTTGCTGGAGCTACTTTTCTGCTTAGACACCACAAAGCCAGGCAACTCAGGACTGCTTCAGAATGGGGGTGGGGGGAACAAAACAAAGCAATCTGGAGAGCCTATCTGCAGGGAAATCCAAGGAGCTACAAGAGGATGAAAGGAGAGGCGAAAGGAACGCTTATGAAAATGCATGAGATGTGAAAAACTGACAGGCCAATTAAGCACGCCTAAATACAATCAGAGATTATCCCAAAGCCACTACAGTTTCCTATTTTTCTCCACCCTCCCTTTGTTCTCCCAGCCTCTGGAGCAGCAGCTAGCCAGCTAGCTCAATCCCTCCTGCTCATCCCGTTGTCCAGCCCCAGCCCCAGACGTTAAAGGCCCATCACTCCTTGCCTTCCATCTTTGCCCAAGCAGCTTTTTTACCAGTCCTTGGCCAGCCGATGACATTTCTGCTCTCTCTGCACTGCTCCTGAAGGCACACGAGTGCTGAGAGCCTGCAGGGAGCGGGGGCTGGCTGACGTTTCTGTAAACACCATGCTAATCTGTTTTAGATATTAGACTCCCATATATATGTTTTTAATAATAAAGGCAACATTGAGATGCTGCCAAGGTATCAGAAAGACAGTAGCAGACGCAGAAGAGCCACCGCCACCATATAAACAATGGAAAATGCTCTCTTATCTTTTCATACCACTAGGCCTCCAGGCTGCAAAATAAATGATTGCATTCATTTACATTTTATTGTGGAGATATAACTGCCTGGAATAACTGCCAGCAGAGAACCTAAGTGCAGGAATGCACTATTTTTCTCCCCATTTGCCTTAACAGAAGCTTTTTTTCTGGTAATCCATCTCTATCACTGTTGTGTAGATGTCAGAAGGGGCATTAACCCACTACCTATCCCTTTTCAACAGAAAAAAGGCCAGTCAGTTGGGCTCTTTACAAAGCCTCAGGTAACAAACTGTTACAGAGTGGCAAAGCATATCTAGGCAGTTAAGCTAAAACTTTCTTAAACAGTCACACATTCATGCCCAAAAAACCCTACTAGCCACATAGAAGGCAAGCCACAGGAGGCATCTTCATCTCAGCCAGTCCCTTACAACCCCCTTACAGTCAACGGAGAAGAACCAGCTCTCCACAGAATTCATCCTGTGGGTTTGAGATGTCTGTCTGGGGTTGAGAAGTGCCAGCTAAGTAGCTGATGTCCGTGCTAAGTAGCCTGGACACTTAGATCTGAGAGGGGGAAGTCCACCCTGTATGTCCAGTTGAGATGGACCCAGGCCATCTAACTCGCATTGCACATACAGGTTGACATTAACTACAGGTGCAAAAGATCTGGGCCATTCTTTTGATAAAAAGAATAACCAAATAAATAAATAAATTATCAGAACTCTCAATCACTCTGCACCCAAAAACTTAGCAGACCGTTAGAAGTAGTTGGACCAGATGTGCTTCAACTCAGGCTTGATGGGACCATGTTTCCAGACAGCAGGAAAGCTCAGGGCAGGGTGTGAACTTTCTCAGCTGACAACTGGCTATTAAAGAGATAAAGTAAAATTGATCATCATTAACAATAATAACAACTGTCCATTTAAGGGTAGGTAACATTTTCCATTCCCTCCTTGTTTTCTGATACCTAAATATTTTCAGGTTGATCAATTTCTAACTAAAGATGATGTGATAAATATGAGAAGTTTAAGCAAAAACATTTGAGTATATTTCACCAGAAAAATGGTGACAAAAACACGTCTCAGACGACTTGAGGAGGTAAGACAGGAGGAAGTCTGGGCAACTGGAAGCAGTATAAATGAATGAAATTAAATCCAATCCCACAAGCCAAGACAACCCAGTTAGGAAAGATATCTTGTTCTCACAGTAGCTTACAACTGAAAGCAGCAGGGGGACCTCAGATGGACCCACGAAAGAGGTTGCCAAAGAATCCTCCTGTGGCTCAATCCCACTGGGGTTATGGGCAGCCCAGTTAAACTCCCTGTAGGCTGGCTGGCTTTAGGCCTGGTGCAGGTGACAGAAAAAGAGGGCAAGGCATGCTAAGGTATCATCTCCTGATTGCCACAGTGTAATTAATGAAGCCATTATGTGCAAAAGCACAAAGGGCCTTCTGACCTGTACATGCTGCCTTCACCACGGTATTTGTTATCCAAACCACCTTTGCAATGCAGATCTTTTAGCAGAAAGCTTTTTTCATGCAGAAGCTGAAGCCAAATCACCAGCATTGCTTGTCATGGCACTGGCTCAGGCCTCAAGCTTAGAGGCCATCATCCAACCTTGCCCCAATCTGTGTAATCCTGGACACATCAAGTGACATCTCTGTGCCCCAGGTCTCCAGCAGTAAATGAAGCCATCCACATGCCTGGTATCCTCTAAGAACAGAGGCCATCATGTGCTCCAGGACAGAGTCCAAAAGGCAGCTCAACAGAACTAGGTAGGGGAGAAACAGAAAGAGCAAGCCTGTAAAATATTCAAGATCTGCAAAAAAACTATTGCACACAAGCTACCAAATATACAGTGAAAGAACAGTGACCTACATTAGACATGAGCATGGCTTCATCGTAAGTATAGTTTCATAAGCACTTCGTATCCCTTGGACACTGGCAATGCAGTATGAAGGATGCTGAGCCTGATGGACAAGGGCACAACCCTTCCCTTTCTCTTCTGCTGGGTCACTGGTACAGGGTTCAAGCGTGCTGGGTACTTATCAGTGAATGCTGTAAATGCCCCTTTTTCATGTTCCAGGCTTCTCTCGTTTGGCTTTTTCATTGACAGACTCAAACCAGAAGAATTTTCAATTATATTACAGCATAGTTTGCTTGGGAGATAAGGATGGATATAACAGACCTGGGTTCAGACCAACTTTGGCCATAGCACACTTTTGTAGACAAAAACATCCCTCAAAAATAGCACCATAAATTTGCCCACTTCCTATTGCTTTTCTGGTGCACAAATAGACATCATCAACACCCAGGCTTAAATACCTCAAAACGCAACAACACATATCAAATAAAAATCTCAAAGAACTACGTGTTCTCTGCTCACTTTTGGGAACACCATCCCACCAGAAAGACAACTCCCTGTTGTCCCCACTCCACAGATGTGCAAAATGCCACCCTCAGAAGCAAGGGAAGGTTTATAAAGAAGACCCAGGAGTCCCAGTTCCCCACCCTTACCACTTCCCCACCAATATTTTTCAATCCTTGAAAAGCATGACAGCAGTAGCTGGCCATAGGAAGCTCTCCTGGACATAGGAAGCTCTCCTATAACATAAGCAACGGGTATCAAACAGGCATGCTATCTCTGGGTGAGCAGGAGCATTCCTGTTTCCTTACCACTGGTACAGAGGTGCAGGTGGCACAAACCACCCGGGGCACAGAGTTCCTGGCTTTCCCCTTCCTCTTCCACCCTCAGGTCCTCTCTCCATCTCTTCCTCCTCCTCGATGACTTCTTAAGGATCTTCAAAACCTTGTTGACTTTATTCATTTTGCCTCACAGCCGCGGAGAGGGGATGGGATTCTCCCTGACTAGTGTGTCTCAGCTGCTCCAGCTCCCCAGGAAGGAGGGACAGCTAGAAGCAGGCAGGTCACTGGGAGGCACGAAAGCGCTCGCGTGTGTATGCATGCGTGCCTCTGTCAAAGGCTTCTTTCCACCCAAAGAGAGAGTTTTTGGTGGCAGTGGGAGGGGATGAGGAGAGAGGAGGATTTCTTTCGCCTCTGTCCATCCACAGCTCTTGTAGACAATGAGAACAGGCATTTCTTCTTCCTGATGACTTGGGAAAGCTCATAACTCACAGGGGCAGCAGATCCTATATAGGGTTTTCAATTTCTGTTTTCAACAATACATGCATTCTGGCAGATTTCAAATGCTCCTCAGGCAAAAGAGCCAGCATCAGCTCAGAAAAAGCAGTGACTCAAAGAATTCTGGCTCCCTTTCAAAGATTAGAAATAGCTAATGCAGACAGCAAATAATATCTACGTCTGTGAGAACTGCTAAATAGCTGTGCACTCTGCAAGGAAGATCCTTGACTTCCCTGGACTTGTGTAGTTACTCACATTTATCCAGCACCCTTCAGACATCACTTACTCACCATCGCCTCTGGAAAGAGGCAAGTAATTTCCCTGGTTTCCTGCAGACAGGTGAAGTGGCCAGTCAAGGCGTTTTCAGTACAAGCACTGAACACTGCCCCATCCCTAGAAGTGTTCAAGGCCAGGTTGGATGGGGCCCTGGGCAACCTTGTGTAGATCCAGGCCTGAGGTTGGTGGCCCTGCCTGTTGCAGGGGGGTTGGAGCTTTATGATCCTCGGGGTCCCTTCCAACCCTTGCCATTCTATGATTCTATGAACATATCCCTGCAAATGCCTCTCTCCCAGTTTCAAAAGTTTAGAATCTAAAATTTCAAAATAACTTAAAGCATCTAAATGTTTTTAACAGTGATATTTTTAAATAGACTTTAAGGAACAACAACATGCAGCCTGCAGTGTCCCCCAAAGGCCATAGCTGCTCTCAGGCATCTGCCAAACAACTGAGAGAAGGATGCAGGAACACCAGGCAGGAAGCTCTGACCTGATCTCCCATCCATGGCAGCCTCCAAATAGGCTCAGAGTCAGTTCCACTGCTGCCATCCCAGCACTGTAAACCAAGGCACTGGTGGACACTGAGAGCAGAAGACTGCTCTCCTTAAAAGGAGTATTTTATTTGTTTGCTAACAGTTTCAGAGATAGAAGATTAAGTAGAGAATAACCTCGTGTGCTTGGGAAAGGCTGCCTGGGAGTCAGGCCGGTGACAAACGCCCACCTATGCCAGAGCTGCTGGTTTCTCAGCTGTAAACCACACCACAAGACATGACTTGAAGTAGATGCTTATAAACCTGCTTATAGCCATAGGAACAAACAGCCGAGGCAGGTAATCAGCTCACTGATACTCAGGTCAACCCTGGACCAACCCACAAAGGTATTTGGGTCTCCAGTTCCTGTTTGCAGGCTGCCTTGGAAAACTTTAGGAGCTGAGGTAGCTCGTGGCCCTGGGGCTACTAGTCCCACAGGACTCCTTCACCTCAGGCCCTGCAGAACAAATCATTACCATTCTACCTTCCACACTGATATCAAAGTATCCATCATTATTTCAGGGAAGAAGGGTGATTTTTGCACAGTAACTGTCAGCTCAGGTGGAGCCCTCTCCATCGACAGCAGCGGGGTTAGTGGAACAGAAAGCTCCTTCTCCAAGCAACCATGTGTGTGGGATGGACATGGTTGTGCCTGGCAGCAGGATTGGGAGCCCATTAATAGAGTGAAAGAACAAGCCCTGCAGTACATGGCGTTAATGGATATACAAATTAAATTATTATGCACTTCATTTAAAGCATTACAAATAGAGCTGCTACTCTCACTGCTAAGCAAGATGCAGCCCACCTCCCACTCAAAGGCCAGCACAGGGCAGTGTGGACCACCAGTGACTGCCACCACCAGCTTCCATTAACCCGTTCAAGCCTGAAGCCTTGTGCCCAGACATGGCCACAAAAGCACTGCTACAGAGCAGACCCCAATGGCAAGCTTTGGCAGATGCAGTCTTCTCAGCTCATTAAGGCCCAGATTTTAATGAGATGTGGCCCCAGCAAGCAGCACTGTGCAAACTGCACCACTCCAGGAAACCCTACCATTCCCACACATCCCTCCGGGGCCTTAATTCCTCCTCTTCCACCTTCCTTGGAGGCAGGAGGTAATTTGCACTGCCTTGTCTCAGCAGTTTACCATGGTCAGAGCTGGCTCTGCTACCCAGGAGCAAAGGTATCTCTTCTGCTGAGCAAGGATCTCCCTGTCTCCAGTCCAGGGCAGGACAGATGTGCCTGCTTCCCTGTCCTCCTGTCCACAGGCAGCACCCAAATCACTTGCCCCTGGCAAGTCCTTGTCCCAGTTTGCATTGGTCTCTGCCATCTGCGACCCCCATGCTTTTCACAGGCATGGAGGCTTTCACAAGTACCCTGGGAGGCAGACAGGGTGCTCGTCCCAGCCTCCACCATCACAGAGAAACCCTCTGCAGTGGTTCCCAGGTTAGATAGTGAACTGGCAGCAGAGTCCCAAAGGGAAGGGGGAAGCACTGTGCAGGCAGCAGGGCTCAAGGGTGGTGCGGTCCATAACTCCTGCTAACATGCAGGAGAGCCCAGCTGTATCCACCCAGTGCAGGGGCCAAGCTTACCCCAGTCCTGCTTCCCTTTGCTCAGGCTCCTTTGCACAATCTTCAGCATACTGGTACCCTTCCCCAAACTCCAGCTCACCTCCACCCCAAACTGACTCCACTTTCTCTCCTTTTCTTTGGAGAAAGGCTGCAATCCTTCATGTATTCCTTAGTGAGATTTATGAGTATAATTCCATTTTATTTTGACAGCTAATACCAGCACTAATGCTGCTGTCATGTCTACATAATTAATAATGGGATTAATAATGCCAAACCAATCCAAGAGTTACTCTGTTGGTCTTTAATGTCATTAGTTAGAGCTGACACAACCAATTCAAGTTGTCGTCCATACTGAGTCACCATTAACACTTCTCCTACTAAAAAAACCCCACCACACAGATTTGGGGCTGTACTGCATCACGTGGCCCATCACGCACATGGACACGGAAAATTCATGTTTGATACAATGCCACTGTCTGCCTGTAAAGCTGCTGCCAACCAAGGTGGAGAGGTTCATATTCACATTCTTAAAACAAGGTCTGGCTGGGCACTGTGAAAGGCAACAAGCCACCACAAACCACCTACACCTTGCAGATTACTTTCTCATGATTAAGTAATCATTAGATCTCTTAATAATTTGTTTGGAAAAGATTTCTTCTTTATGGCCAGTCTGGCTGTTAATCCAGCAGATTGCACTCACACTGCTTTCAAAATTCACTCTGCAGTCAGGGCAGCAGGTTGCTCTCTACTCATTTGAAGGCCAAAATTGTTGTCTCAAAGCACTAAGGATTTAAGGAGTGAAAAATCCTCCAAAGCAGCTCGCCAGCTACTGTGAGTACTGGAACTGCTTTGGTTTCCACTGAAGTGGTCACACACTCTTTACATGTCCTATCACCACTTTATCTTCACCTTCCGCTTCTCACAAATGATCTGACGCTGTTTAATGTGAGCTGAGATTTGGGTAGAATTTAGGCAAGTTCAATAACAACAGTTTAATATTTCTAAGTTAATCCAAACTATTTACTTCTCCCTCCTTTCCCAATCACAGCCCCAGAGTTAAAGTACAGCCACTATTAAGTGTTTTCCAAAGCAAACCATGCATGTTTCAAATTGGTCTCAATTTAGCAGTTTTATTTTTGTGTTAAATGATAGAGAACAACATTAGCACAAGGGTCATTACATGAGTCAGCAGCACGCAGCGACTGCCTCTTACCCAGCAAGACTGAGAACAGCCTCCTGCTTTACTTCAGCTCAAGCAACCCTTTGTTTAATCCAACCCTTGACAGTAGAGCCATCCTGCAACCCTGGATGAGGCTGCTCCCCAGCCAACAGTATTGCAAGGTATTTCTCAGCATTGGAGCATCCCAGGTCATTTCAAACAGGAAAGTGGCTGATGGTATTGCCCTTCATAACATGTAGGTGTGGCACATCTGCCACAAACACAAAAGGAAGGGAGGTTTTCAGCAGGAAGATCCAAAAGGAGTAAGGGATGCTGAAACACAGACTTACGTGCCGATGCTGGGCTGGTCAAATCACAGCTGACAGACTCAAATATACCCAAAGCCTCAGCCTGTTTTTTAGCAGGCAGCCCTCGGACAGAACTGAAGGCATCATTCTCCAGAGGGAGTGCTTGGAAGGTAAGTTCCCAAAGCCAACAAGTCAACCTCACATACAGCCAACCACTGCAGTTCTCAGTAATTGCATGCAACACACAGGTCTGCTGCAGTGTAAAGAGACACCACAGAGACACCGCATCCTCGTTCGATGCTGAGCAAATGCATCCAAAGCAAGCATCATTTCACCAGCAAGCCCTTGCCTGATCATTCTCTACCACAATATATTTTGCTTGTTGTGTAAGTCTGGGTTTCTGCTACACTTGGTGAGCCTCGAGACAGCACAAAACACTGTCTCGCTTGCCGCAGTTATTAATCACACCATGCAGCACTGCTACTAGGCTTCCTCTCATGAAGTCTTCAACTCTTTTAACATCAACTGGTGGCACTGACCCCCTCTGCAAGTTTCTGCTGATGCCCTGCCATTTAACTCCCTTCCCCTAGGTAACTTCTCACTGTTTCGAAGATCACGAGAAGCTTTTGAGAAGACAACTCACTTGGTGTCTTGCAACTGTTGCATTTCAAGCAAATGAGCTTGGGCTTTTGGCTTTATTACAAAATAATAAACACAATAATGAATCAGGGCAACAGAGAAAGAGGATAATGTTGGAGGTTTGCCACCTGTGCACAGCATCTTACCAGCTTGACCGCAGCTACAGAAATCGAAGTTGGGGATTTCAAAAATCTTCAAGAGTTTGAAGAGCACAGGCCTGGCAGAGCAATTAAGGATTCATGCAGCTACTTCCAAGTACTCACACTAAGCTCATACTTATTTCAAAGGAATATGGCCTCAGAATTAAACTTCCCACACACAAAAAAGGCTCAGATGCCTTTAAAAAAAAAGTCTTCACAATTTTTAAACGTAACAAGCACAGATTTGGCTTTTTATTTTTCTGGGGCAGAAAAACACGTATCTGTTCAAAAATATCTGTGGATGAATAAAGGGCTGTAATTGCTTATTTATGTACCAGCCACATAAATAAATTTCAGTCCCTGACAGTGGCCATGGTATTTTCACTGTAACAATAACAACGCTGAGACCAGGGAACAAGACAGTAGTCATTTATCATGGGAAATGATTAAACATGCCTAGGTAAAATATGAACTTTTCTGACTTACACGTTTTCTTTCCCAGGTCCCTTCCTGCAATTACCTTCAGTCCTTTCACTTGTTTGATAGTAGCTCACAAGATCTTCCAGCATCTGCAGTACCCTTCTGGCATCTAAACAGCACCATTAAATAGTCTTTGTCAAGCGTCACTAGGTACAGTGGGAGCACTGCAGCCCTGGAAAATCAGGGTAAAAGGACATTTGGCAACTGGCACTTCTCTGAGATGTTCTTCAACTAGCAGAGACCCAGATGTATATTGCAGCCAAGCCCAGGAACATACAGGTAGACACTTTTCTACTGGAAGGGGAAAAGTGCCAAATTTCCTTCTTGAATTTACTTTTTTCTTTGGTGTCTACCCCAGGTCAAACCCAACATAAAATTGCTAAAGCAAAACTCTAGGCCTCACTTTGTCAAAGTTTGAACAGTGCATGTCAAGATACCACTTGTTTAATTTCAGTTCCATGGTGCCATGATTTCATGCTTTTGAATACCATTTCTTAGCAGTCCATGCTACAGCATCTCTGAAATTTTGTTCTGGTTTGGTAAAGAAATCTGGAAAGGGGATGACACTGATGCAGTGCCAAATGCAGATTCACAGGTGCAGAAGGAAGCAAATTCAGAGAAACATGGATTTTTTTTTTCTGTAGTATAAAGTATCGTAATTGGTACCCAAGTCTAAACGAACTGATCCTGTTACAGTAGTTTCTTAGTGGATGATGATCTCTACCTCTTCACAGACCAAATGGTATACACACGCTGCCTCAAAGTTCTGCTTTCACTTAAACCCCTAAGGCTGGTAAGCAAAGGACTAGAAAGAAGAAATAGCAGTGAGAGAGATGTCTCAGTAAGAAACAGCAGAGCCAAGTTACACACACGGCTTTTAAGACAGGATGGCTGGAGAACGATTGGTGGGATGAAACCAGGAAGCTGCCTTGCTAGCCTGAATTCAGCCAGAGGGTGCCATGCAGAAAAGGCATTAACCATCAGGGAGTATGAGATGTGGGACTCAGTTCAAACCCTGTGAAATTCAGCCCTTCTCACAAATGGAGGTAGGGGGATTCAGCAGCTCCTAAGAACTGGGAAGAGATTTACTCTGCAGCAGACCAAAGATGTCTTGACAACGCAGCACGTTTCGGTAGAAAGGGGTGGGCAGTTTGTTCTCCCACCTCCCAGTGTGTATCTGCACCACAGGCAAACTACCACTGCACCTCACACAGCTCCCTGAGCTCGCTGCCTCAGGGGATTCGCACAAACAAATGTTGTTATTATTTTGCAGCTCAGAAAGCTGAAGAGGAATGAGCCCTACCCTGTCCTCCAGCAGTGTCAGGCATGACTGCAAACAATCAGCCTCTCGAAGCCCACTCCCAAGCATTTCAAGCTCTCACTGCCTTGCTGTAAGCAAGGAATGGAGGCCAGAGGCAGACTCCTGCAGGCAGCAGATGGCTTAGGCTGTAAAGACCTCAGGCCAGATGATGGAGAGACCTCAGAGCTTCAAACTAGCCCCAAAACACCCTTGACAGAGAAGTCCACAGCTTTCCAACAGAAAAGGTGAACAGCATTGCTTCTGTCCCTATGTGAGGTGATGGACCATGCCACATGGTACCAAACCAACCCCTCACAACCAGGACTTCTGCTCTAACTGCCCAGCTAAAGCAGGGATACAAGTACATTCCACTCCGGAGAAGCCGAATACATTCAAGACCTCAAAGCTCTCCAACAAGCAGTGACCAGGGCTGCAGTACGGGGATATAAGCTTGTTTAGGAGGAAAAACTTGCTCCTTCAGATGAAGGATTCCTGTGGCCTGGGCTCAGCTCTGATGAGGGCTACAAAAGGAAGGCTGTTCCCAATTGTCTTGCTGACTTCCCCCTCTTCCCTTAGCTTCCACCCAGGATCTCAGCTGATGTGCCAGAGCACCCAGCTCATCACTCCATATTAGTTACAGTGTCTCCTGGCCCCCAAAACTGCCATCCCCAGTGAGAAGCAGCCAGCTCACTGCTCCTAAACCCCACCACCTTCATGTTCTCAAGAGATACCATTTTGAAATGAAGTCATGGGCTAATTACAGCTGTTCAGAGGCTCAGCTCTTCCAGTCAGGTACTAAAGGAAATGAAACAAAGTGCTCTGGAAAGATGTCACTGCAAAGCAAAGCAATACATAGCAGTGCTTCTGCTACAAGAAGCTGAGTTACCTCAACGGCATCTCAGACAGTTAAAAAGCAGATGTCATTTCTGTGCCAAATTTCCTTCTTCAATTTAATTCTTTCTTTGGTGTCTACCCCAGGTCAAACCCAAACCTCGGTGTGATTACCACTTGCTCTCTGCCATCGATCTGCCTTTTCTTCTACGTTGAAGTCATGCATCAGCAGGGTGGTTAAGGAAGGACATTTCCACACCATGCAGTGTCAGTACAGATTATTTCACTCCTTTAAGCTCCTTGGGGGATGTAATTTGCAGGAAGCCCAAATAAAGCAGATGTCTAAACCCGTAGGCTTACAGAGGTAGGTATTACTGAAGCCTGTCACCAATGGCAGTGAAGTTTAGCATATTCTCCCCAGACATTTAGGTTCAGTCTTGTAATCACTACAGATATACCCAGGTGAAGTTGAAGCTCTTATTGAAAAAATAATCACCACACAGCAACTCCAAACAAACAACAGTTCTTGCTAAAGGACTTCATTACAGTAAAAGCTCTCTGGATTTTATCAGGACTAGGTTTTAGCTCCATGGCTTCCTCCGTGCCCCCAGAGGAGCATTCTCCTTCCCATGATGTTTGTTGGGCTTGCATTTTCCCAAAGCACATCAACTCCATCTGCTTGCAAGGGGCTGGCATCCCAATACCAGTACCTGGTACCAGAACTTCAGGATGGGTGTGAAAGAAGAGGCAGAGAGGGGAATAGGAATGAGGAGACGGAGAAGAAGTCCATCTAGATGGACAAGAAGGAACAGAAATAAAGCAGGCTTCTGATTAAATGTGTGCTTTTCCAAAGGACTGGAAGGTTTTAAGAAAACATTTGATCAAAGTAGCTCCATTTTCACAGGGATCATAGGAACCTAGTCACTGCCCAGTTCTGCTGCATTTCTCCAAGGTTTCCAAGTCCACAGTATCCACAACATAGACAATTCTTAGAAACAAATTGGTTGGGGGGGGGGGGGGGGGGGGGGGGCGTCTACCAGAGCAATCTCAACAAGGAAGAAAAGAGGCAGGATGGAGTCAGCTGTCTCTTGGATCAGGCTGTGAAGGGATCCTGGACCACATGGATGCTAGAGGCTGAGCGAAAAGGGCGTGCCATTGTATTTTCACTTCATACACTACAAGTACATGCCTCAGTGGCCAAACTAATTGTGGGGCTCAACAACCTGCTCGTCCCTGTCTGATGTTTGCAAGTTAATTCCTGGCCAGGAAGCACAGGGATCCACAGAGCCTGCAAGCCACAACAACTACAAACTGGACTTGACATGAATTTTCTCAGCCTCTTACCACCTCTCGCTGAGGAGCTCAGATGAAGCTGACAGTAACAACACCAAGTTCAGCTAAAGTCCCACAGAAATGCCAGACAGCAATCTGCTCTCCTAGAAACATATTTCAGTGTTTTCATGAGAAATACTGTGAAATTTCAACTTCTTGGGAAAATTTTTATGTTTAGATGTGTTCTAATTCAGAAATCATTTTTGTCCCTCAAGCCTCAAATATTATTATGGAAATCAACTTCTCAGTGACCTTTAATGCAAATAACCTTATCTTCAAACAATTCCTAAATCCCACTTATTTCCTTCACAAATACCCACGGCAGTGACCACTGCAAGAGAGCAGTGGTGCTGCATCCATTTCAAGAGAATCTGAAGAATGCCCTTGTCTTGATGAAGGAGAAAGCTCTCAACTTCTTTTAGGAGGGAAAAAAATTTAAAAGAATAAGGCCCATGGCAGTTGAGACTCATTATCAACAACAAACAGCCCCAAATGGCATATTTCAAGGTTTCTGACTGACTCAGCTGTCAAAACCTGCCATCCTAATCAATGTTTGAAAGAGCATTTACATGTAGTGGGGATTCATCCAAGTCAATCGGACAGCTCTTGGCAATTAAAAAGAACCAGCCATGATGTAAGAAACACCAGAATCATCATATTTAAGGAAAGATGTGGTGGGAGAGTCAGACCTATACATGAAATACTGTTTCCAAAAACTTCATCCACTGGAAATTGTTCTGGAAAAGGATGTGGAAGAGAAAGAGGTAAGTGAAGAGGGACAAAGAAATATTCATAAGCTTGGGTTGAATCCAAATACTAGTTTAACAACTGGGAGACTCTAAGGGATAAATAAAAAAGGCAAAAGGAATTGTATTCAAAATATCTATTTTCTTTTCTATAGAGTTTGGAAAGCAAATACAGCATAATGGTTTACCTGAGGGTGTTTTCTCTCTTCTCCTTTTTAGAGGAGATATTTTGAGCTTCTGAGTTGCCAAAAGTCTTATTTAAATAGTTAGAGGCCTACAAAGCTCATCTATCACAGAAAGGAGGATATTCTTGTATCTCTCCATTACACAAGCCACGAACACAAGCCAGGAAATAAGGGGGCTCCTGTTCCCTCGTGGCTGGAGTAGCAAAGCCAGCCCCAGCTGCCAGGGAAGCTTGCTTTGCCTTGGATACGACACCTCCATTTGCCATACCCATCTCTGCAAGAGCTGTGCAGCACAGAGGGGCCTACTCAAGCCATGTTTATTAAATGCCAGTCAAAGAATTTAAAATATCTCAGTCATCCTCAGTGGAAAATTAATCTGTGGGTTGCAGGGAATGGCTGTGCTGTTACAGGCTGCGATTCCTGATAACAGCTGATGGACGGAGCCCTGGAAGGCACCATCAGAACAGAATGCCTTCTTCCTCTGCTACCAGCAAGGCATTAATTCCCCATGCAACAAGAAGCCAATCAAGTAATCATGACAAAACACATTAATGACCTTGCTTTTCCTCATGCCAAGGCATTCTTAAGACATGTAACCACTGCGGGTGATCGACGCAGCTATAAACACAACCAAGCAAACCCCAGTCAAGTGAATCTCTCTCTGTTATTCCAGAACTTCTGACAGCATCCCATTATGTCAGATTGCATTGGGTAAGGTCATATAATCCATCATAACCTGACTTAATGAGGCAATTAAAAACAAATGCATTTCATGGGCAAACTGCTTGCTACATAGCTGTTCCCTGATTCCACTCGGCTTCACATTTTCTTAGGGTTGAAGAGTCCAAGACAAACTAAAAGGAGTAAAGGAATTGTTTATTTAACTTCCTTTCAAGCACATGAAGCGTAAGAATTATACTCTACTTCAAACAACAGGTAAATAGCTCCATACCTGAGGGAGGCTGAGAGCAGAAAGGTTTCCTCAGAGCCAAATAGATAAAAAACAAACAACTAAAGGCATGTTGACCCTTCATTTAATTTATTTTTAAAACTTTTTTAAAGTAACACAAGAATGGGATGACAGCTACGCTTTTCACAAAAGGACCAAAACCAAAACAAAATCCAGAAGCATCACCACAGGCTGGTACTGCAAACCCAGACAGATCCCAGCCACCGCAGCAGCACTGCCCCAACCTGAAGCCACAGCACACCTGGAAATCCAGGGCTTTGCTGTTTTGTTAGGGGTTTTTTTTTTTTCTCAGTAAGGATAGTGAAGGAGGCTCTCCCCAGTTCAAAGGTTCCTCCTGGACCTGTACAGGAGGCAAAGTTCCAGGCTAGAAGCAACCTGGCTACTTGGGATACAAAGAACCTCTCCCCTTCCCATAACACCCCCAGGAGTCAGTATGTCAGCAGGCAATCTGTTTGTCCAGTGAGGCATTTATTATTAGTGCAAGAGATTGGGCTGACCACCCAGGATTCATCACACTTTTTTGTTCTCTCTTTTTTTCCATGAACACAGTACCTGGCTCCTTTGCCTTACAAGTGTTCAGTACACTGAGGCAAAGCAGCCCTCACTGCCTGCACCCAGCACAAGCCATAGTACAGCTGCTCAGCTTGTGCAAAACCAGGAGTTCTACTTCAGGCAATTACCAGAAGAAGAATTAATTTGTCATTGAGGAACACGTGGGGTTTATCTATCACTTCAGCAGGTTGTGCTGGCAGAGGAGCACTGGGGGCACACACACCTCTTGCAGCTTTGTTGCCCATTTCTGCGCTGCCATATAATAATCACTGGTGAGAGCTCCTGGCTTTATTCCTAGGTCATTTACTGATACCAGAGATGACACTAAAGCACTGCTCTCACTGGTGAAACTTGAGAGCAAAACTCAGCTGAGAGATCCCCAAGTTCCTTCCTCATCCTGAGCAGCTTGAAAGGAGCAAACATGGCACTTCCAGCAGCCAGAGCTGGCCAAAACCGGGTTGAAAGCAAAGGGCTGTTTTGGCCAAAAATGACTGGGGAGGTACACCCTATTTCAACACAGAAGGATGCTTTCAGTGGGATACTTAAAGCTACAGTAAGGGGAGCAATGGATTTGTTTGTCCTGCAGAAGACACAAGCACTTCGTAATGCTTCACAAGATGAGGTTTTGTTGACCAAGCTCAGGGAAACAGAAGAGAGGAAATGGAGACCTCCCTCCCTGCCTGCAGCCTGACCAAGGCTGTCTGTCACCCCACTGTTAACTGCGAGGAGGGTGGAAGGTCAGCCTGTACCTTGCAAAAGCTTTGCACAGCTCCGTGGATTTATACGGATGCATATAGATTCAGCCAGGGCAGATGCACATGCAGTGCACAGGGACTATTAGGAGAACAAAATGTCAAAGGAATGTATTCCTGTATCCTAGCAAAGGAGTTACTGCATTTACTTTGCCCAAGAAAACTACAGAACTTCAAATGAGCAAGAATCCCTGAGTCCTCAAATATCGTCACAGCTATTGAATTGGGTGACCTGAAAACCACTGCTCACTCAATAGAGAAGCGGGATTTTTATAAGTAAGTATATCAGCAAATGAATATTTAATGTTTTCTGTACATATCAGTGTTCAGGGCTTGCAATATTTAAACAACAAAACTTCTCAGAAAATGTAGTAGCCATGAGATAATTACATCTCTGGGGTATTTTGATGCGCAAAGGGCAGACAAGTGCTTGTGTTATCAGTAGGACTGTGATTATGCCATGGTTCTAACAACATACAGAAACAGGTTATTGCCAGTAAAAAAATAATTAAACCCCTACACGATGACCACTGCCATAACCTTCTTGGCTCAAAATAACAGTACATTCTTTCATTATCAAAAATAATAATTACACCACTGAACTAGCAACGTTGTCATCATTGCAGCTGACACAATATTTTCATTAGAAGCTGCTTTCTGCACTTAAATACACTATTTAACACAGAAGAAATGCTCAGCCTAAACCATATTTTTTAGTGTTTGCCCCTGAATTTAGAGCTAATTATACTTGTAGTCAGAGGGAAGCCATTTCAAAAGCGCTCCTTTTAGTCCTCTCTGATATTTCTGAATAAAAATAAATGTCCCCTGTCAGCAAAATGCTAACATATGGGCTTTAGGAAGAATTCAGCCACGCTTAAGTACTTTGATGAATCAGGACCTAAGACACTTTTTAGATACCGTAAGCCTAATTCTGCCCTCCTTTTATGCCAGTGTCAATCTAGACTAACCTCATTCCCTTCACCGCAGCTAAATCCAGACTGACATCGGCACGGTCAGACCCAGCCTCCCACCCTTTTAAAGGCTTTCTCACTGCAAAACCCAAAGAAAAGTTCTTGCTAGAGCAGACATCTCCCTTGAAACTCCTGGCATGGCAAAGTCCTATCTTGTAGGTTCAAGGCCTGGCCGGGGCTGCATATGGGAAAACATCAGCAGGCATCGTCCATATGCAGGTTTGCCAGTGATGGGGGCTATCAGAAGATGTTTCACTTTGTAGGTCTGTCACCAAGCTGAGCTGTGGGGAGGCTTATTTTAATGCAAGGGGAGAGCACCAATGCCAGTCCTGATGTCAAAGCTTTGCCAAACCTGTTTCTATGGTGGATCTAGAGGGAAAGGGTCTGCACATGGCGGACATACCTTCCACTCCTCCTTTTGTTAGTCCAGGTCTTTGAAGGCACACAACAGGCTGTCCCACACCAGAGGACAGCAATGCCATCAGCATCTCTGCTATGCCACAAGCAGTGGGGACGACTGTTAAGAGGCATGGAGCTGTGATTTCCATGAGTGTTCTTCCCTGCCCTTACAAATAAATTACTTACTGGCTGTTTGACCAGAAAATCAGTAGTTCCCATCCCTTTCAGGGTGATTTTCACCAACCCTCTGATGAGTTGTAAATCACACCCTGAGCAGGGAAGGAAAGATTTAGAGGAGCTGTGTAGGAAAAAAACAAACAAACCATTTACAACTTCCTATTGCAGCGTAACAGATTGCAAGTAGCACAAGAAAACATCCAGAGTGTCACCCCTGAGATGGTTTGGAGATCATGGTATTGTTTTTCAAAACCAAGAGACTGGGACAAGTCATCCTAGAAGATGAGACTTTAATCTCAACGGGTTTCTACCCAACTAAGTAAGGCAGGTGCAGAGGTGGGAAAAAACCCAAATTACTGCTTTGTCCCTCTCAGTTCTGCCCTGTTCTTTTACCTCTGATTCAGGATCAGTTTCCAAAAGCATCCTGCACAGAGAACAATAATTTTAAAAATATCCTGCCAAAAAAGAAAGAATGGGAACTGCAGCAACAAATCCTTTCTGTGAGAGAGAGCACCATGGGAAGAAAAAAAAAATCCTAAGCCCTCTCTCTATCCTCCCCATTTCAGTGCTACAGTTGAGCAAACAAGTTGGGAGCTAATCCTGCAAGATGCTGAGTGGCTCTTGCCACACACCAGGCATTGCACATTAAAACCTCACACCCCTAATTAATGATTAATTAGGACAGAAAAGTGCTCTGCCCTCTCCAATGAAGTGAAGAGAGCCCAGCTGAGATTCAGCTGAACAACTGATATGCTCAACTTGCTGGAAAAACATGCCTTGTGTGGAGCAGGCTGGGATAATAATTTAGCAAGGCACCACCATGCCAGGACACTGAGATCCTGATCTGGCAGCCAGGCTGGCCCCAAGCAGCTCTGGGGCTGCCAGCTCCCACTTCGTGCTCAGAAAGCCATGTGCAAACACTGTCACTGTCCCCACCACATCCCTGATCACTCCAGACAGATTGCACATAAAAGCCACATACAAAACCAGAACCAAGTGCAAGGATACCAAAACTACAAACCACATGATGAAAGCTTTATGAAATGCACATCTAAGAGTGGCTTTATTACCTTAATTCAGCCTCTGAGTGCATAAATACAAAGGTGCATTGTTTTAATTATAGGATATATACTATTTTTAATCAAGGGTCTCATCTTTCTTCTCTTCAGTGGTTTAATGGTGATAACCAACCAGGCAGCCCTTCCACACACTGATGAAACCACACAGCCAGGATCCTCTCAGCACCCCACTCACCTCACCCCAGTCAAACCCTGCTCTCAATCCAGGGTCCTACATTCCCCATAGCCATGCTTTCTCTATAGCATTAATCACCACAACACTAAAGTACTTCACAACTATTAAGGAACAATAATCATCACAATAATCCCCCTGAGAAGTGAGGGGGCATTCCTGCTCTCCGACAGAGTCCTGCCACACCAAGCCAAGAGAGGCCACAGGAGATGCTTCTTTTTTCCAAATCCCATTTTGATATTTGAGGAACGAAATAAAGTTTAACTTTGCCCCTGTTCTGGCCAGCAGCTTCTAAGTCAGCAAAAAGCTGTCGCATGGGGAATGGAACAAGTTCAGAGATCCTGTGCTTCAGCAACACAGAGACCACACAGCCTAAGAAACCTTGGCTCTGTGCGTGCAACTAAACAAGTTTTTTCCTCTGATGAAATATAGGCCAACACGTTCCCCTTGCTCTCTTCCCCAAGAGGCACAAAACATTAATTCAGTCATTTCATTAATTCAGACTTTGCACATCAAAGTGAATTGCTCTGGGTTTGTTTCTGGAGAGGACTGCAGATGCTCCAAACACCAGAGCTCAGTGGGAGAGGACATCTGAGGCTCAACGCGACTCCCAACACCCCTGTGTGGACAACACAAAGACTGTGTGGACTGCTCAAAGAGAGCAAAAGCTGATCAGGTGCAGGGGAGTGCCTCGGGATCCTGAGCAGGATCCTGAGCTGCCCAGAGAGGTGGTGGATGCCCCATCCCTGGAAGTGTTCAAGGCCAGGTTGGATGGGGCCCTGGGCAACCTTGTGTAGCTCCAGGCCTGAGGTTGGTGGCCCTGCCTGTGGCAGGGGGGTTGGAGCTTTATGATCCTCGGGGTCCCTTCCAACCCTTGCCATTCTATGATTCATTCTATGATTCTATGACACTGAGGGAAATACCCATTTAAAAAATGCAAATGTAAATTAATTGCATTCTCTTCCCCTTTTTACAGTTCATTTCTTTATGATGTCATGCAGTGACATGCTACAGGCTGTTTGTGCCCTGCCATACAGTGATAGTATCTGTCAAGTCCTGTGGATGCCCACCATGCTGTCTAGTTTCCCACCTCTTTGGAAATACTGTGAGAGGAAATGCACACACCTCCCCTCCTCCAAAATCACTGCTCTGCATACGCTAGGAGATCCTGTCCAAGGAGAAGCTCTGTTGCTGCTGGGCTGGCCCAGTGGGACTGAGGAGACTCAACAAATTAAAACATTAGGGAAGACACAGGCAGATCTGGAAAGCAGTGGGATCAAAGCACAGGAAACTCATTTATCACAGAAAGGATTTCAAATATTAAAAAAGCACAGCTCATTCATCACACCTGTGTGTACCATCAACAGACTCCTTGTTCATGCTATACATCCTTGTCTGTGCTCCGCAGAGACTGCGCTGCTCAGCGCTCAGATGGGATGAGAAGCAGGAAAGGGTGAAAAGGACCTGGAAAAAGGGCAGCTCCTCAGAAACAGAGAAACCCGTTTTCTCCAGGAAACATGTGCACAAGGGAGAAAGCACAACCACATTGCCTGCACTGCTTACAGCACGGAAGCTGTGTTGCAGGCACAGCAGTCACCCCTCTCACAGGGAACAGGGCGGCATGAGCTGCTTTCAGCATCCCCAGGTCTCTCCATGTTCCCAAAGCCCTCTTGGGTTTTGCAGTTTTCCTTACCCTGCTTCCCACCACTTGGGACATACAAAGCTTCTGTGGCGATACGGTGCTCAACCTCTCTGTGCTCAAAGCTTCAGTGGCTAAAACACAGCAACCCTGAACATGGCACCAAGCTAAGACTCTACCCAGGCTCTGCATTTAAACCCCCACGGGTGCCCTTCTGACTGGTTATTCACCCACCTGCTGTGCCTTGCAGTGAGGGATTGTCCATCCTACACAAGAAACCATGATTTCCTCAGCACACATTTGTCCCACCTAGGGACAAAACCAGTCTGAATTCATTATTAGACCAACAGCAAAAATAGTGGGGGAGAAAACAGAGGTCTAGAGTAGCTTCGTGGACAGTGAGCTCACCTTGGCTGTGGAAAAAACAGTTGTAAACCTGTGCACTGACCAGTACAGTGAATTGAACCTGGATCCCGTGCACATAATACCCATTTCAGACTCCCACCACCTTTGACCAGTAATTTCACCCTGGATCAGAGAGATACTCCTGAGCAGCTCTGCTCCCAGGTTTTATGGCATCACCACGGTGCACTCTGCAATGTGCTCTCATGGAACACAGCGAGTGGTGAAAATTCAGCCAAAGAGATAGAGAAAGCAGAAAGAAAAACCTCAAACCCCAAAAGGATGCTATTGAAGAAAGCTGACCATGAAGCTGAGAATAAAAATAAGGTACAAATACTGTGTTGAAATGATCCCATTCTTCCCAAGCTTCCCCATCTGAGTTTCCCAGCTTCTTTCAGGGAACAAGACACCCTAGACTGGAGAGCTGAGCGTTGAAACAGAGAGGACATTTCACAATGCAAGAGAGGAATTTAAAACCAAAACAAAACCAAAAACTACAGGTAGAAAAAAAGTCAGTTTGGGAGAAGTAATTAAGCATTTTTCATCAAACTTGACATTTGGCATCTGCTCAAGTGTCTGCTGAGACTTGCTTTGTTTCCAGTTAATATGTACGACATAATGTGATTTAGCCTTTAGCTAAGTAACTCACTAGAGCCCAAATTCAGGAAGGCAGGCAGGCAGGTTTAGGGGTGGGAGGAAGACAAATAGCATCTTACCTATTTTGCTTTGAAAAGTGACGCAGGATATCTAGTTGTATCACACCACGTGCCACACAGACATACCAGAGCAGCACTATGGCCACATCTGAGCTGGATTAGGCCCTGACTAAATAGCAGGTCTACAAGTGAGCACAGCACTGAGTTTCTTTTGCAGACAAGGCTCAAAAAGCCTTGCGGTTACTGGTGTGTTTGCACTTCTACAATGAAAGAATTGGTCCCACAGCTGATTATATACATCTGTGTTTCAGTGCACAGTCCTCTTTGCCAAGGAAAACCTTACCTTATGCAGCCTCTAGCACTGAGCTTTGCGAACCCAAGGAAATACAAATTAAGGACCCTTCCAGACCTGTGCTGGAGAGGAAGCAAACCAGTCACTTCAAGTCACCTAGGAAAGCATGACTGCTGTGTCGTTTCCCCTGTAACTGACGGCCTTCCCTGTGTTCTCTGTTCAGCAGTGGACACAAACACTGCTGGTCTGCTGGAGCGATCCCAAACCTCTCCCAGCTACAGCCCAGCAGCTACTTATTGCAGAGGTCATGGCTTCCCACGGGAAGATGAATGAGTGGTATTGGGTGCAAAACCAGTGATACAGTCATGTACGACCTCATGACGTACCAAGATGAAGAATAACTACCAGTCAAGAAGATTGCAATTAAGGCTCTTGGCATGAGGAATAGAGGGGAGTGAGCCCTTGGAAGTCACCTTCCCCAGTGATTCACAGGAGACACATCCGTAGCAAACCCCAGTGCTCCAGGCTTACTGAGCGAAGGTGTAAATTGGCTGCCAGTCCCCATGCTCCTAATCTGTGCAATGGAGATGAAGGACAATGCAGCCTTCTACAACCTCAGCCATACTTACAGCCCTCGCTCCGTTCCCTACATCTGCTACCTGTGGTGCCAGCTTTGCAGGCAGCTGCTCCTCATCAGCCACATGCTCGCAGCTGGGAGGTAACGAGGCATCCCACATCCCCCTTTCCAGGCTGCCGACGCATGGGGTGCACATCACCCAACAGAGACAGCTTATTAAAACAGTTTTGCTTACTCTTCTCCTCCCTCCCCGCTCACACCACCAGACTGTGCCATCCATATTTATGACTCCAGTTATCCACAAACACCAGGACTTCAGGAGCGATGCAAAAGCATTTTATTCTGTAGCCCATGATTACATAAAAGGGGCCAGGCACAGACCCAAGATACATCTAAGGCACAAGTGCCAAAACAAAGAGGCATCTCACAACAACAGTATTCACCAGTGACTGAGATGTGAAGGAGAAAGGAATAAACCACGATAAAAGGGAGAAGTGCAGGATTTGCTCTGAGGTGCTTGCTGCAGGCTAACTGACGATGTCTGCCCCAAGCCCTCCTGAAGTGTCTTTCATCTGTGTTTCTGTTAAATGCGTGATTCTATTTACATACATCCAACTAATTCAATCAAATCTGAACTCTAAATTGGTCCTCAAGGGAATCCTCGAAAACACTTTTTATCTTCATGCAGAAATGAACATTAGAAGGAAAATTGGGTTGGAAAACTGCCTCCTAGCAGCTCAGAAATACTATATAAACTGCACACAGCAAAACCCACCTTGGCTTCAGGCAGGTAAACAGCTCAGTACACAAATCACAGAGTGCCAGTGAGGGAAGGACAAGGGCTTCATGGAGAACCACAGAGCAAGCAGCTTTTTTTTCTTGCTTTTAACACCAAACTAAACTTCAGTGTGCAAGAACTCCACTGGGCTGGCAATGTGGAGGGATGAGCTTTATTCTGCAGCACATGTGATGGAGACAAAAGCAAGACTAAACCTTGGTGCCTCACCTGCCATAGCAAACACTGGTCTCCAGCGCCAAAGTCCTGCTCTCACTCCATCCTTTCTCCCTCCTACCAGCATGCCCAGTTATTACATATTAATTTGTTCACAGGGAACAAATGGAGACCACCATTTTATGGTGTGGATTTCCCATCCTTACACAGATATAGCCTTAGCATTTCAGTTTGCCTTCACAAAGGACAACCTCTGGGCCACAGGATAATCTTTAGAGCAACTGTACAGCAAGAGCAGCACTTATAATGAAAACAATACAGGAGTATTAATGCTCGAAAGAGGCTGCTAGGCTAAGCACAGCTGTATTTAGGGCAGCTGGAAAACAGAACAGAAAGAAAACTTCACAGCAGAAAGGAAAGACAATACTGGATGAACAGAATTCACGCAGGGAAAAATACATCTCTTTTTTTTTCAGGCAGGCTTAGTTAGGTTTTTCTTTCTAAAGTGCTGATGAAAACTGCTATTGACTAACAAATTGTCCTTTTTTTCCCAGCTCCTAACAACAGCTACCAACTAAGAAGGACTTGACATCCAAACAACAGCTTTACACTAAGCTTAATCGTCTACTGAGTAATTCAGCAACTCTCCAGCACTTTGAGATTAACTGAACTTTACCATCGCCTCTTACTGCCAGTAAGAGGGTAGTGTGGCTGTGAACAGTCAGGAGGCCAGCTGAGGTGAAGGGGGACATTGATGTTTAGTGACAAAAGTTTTTTTTTAAATTTTTTTTTAACTCCATAAATCATAAAAGTCACCAATTAAAAAAAAATCTCAGGCTTCACAGCAAAGGTGAAGCAAAGGTGCTGTGGCATCAGCCACGCTGATCCAGACTCCCATCTAGTTTGACATGCTGTCCTCAGCAGTAGGCAAAGGAACACACACAGTGAAGACCAAAACAAGGGCAGGTGTCTATGATACCCCCAAGCAGTCGCCCAGGCTTTAAATCGCTCTGGGTTCTTCTGAGCCTCACCACAATCAAGACATCTCTCTACCAAGCACTTCTCCTAGGTGTATGGAGAGGATGTCTCTACAAACCTCCTGCATTTGCAACATCCTTTGGAAAGGAATTCTACTAGTTTACTGAGAAGCACCTCTTTCTGTTTGTAGAATTTGGCCCATTCCCATCACAAAGTAGGCATGGGCTGAGGTGGGATATTTTGAAATGGCCTCAAGCAAGAGCAGTTATGAAGCAGTAGTCAGAGTCGAGTGAAATTTGCAATGCTGAAATTCTAAAGGAAAAGATGACTGCATTTAATGAAGTACAACTGTTTAACTATTACCATTAAATTGTTATTACATTTCTTTGAAAGTCAGACTGACACAAAGCAGCTGACTGCTGCGGAAAAAAAAGTATCGTTATGATGGAATTTTGGGACTGAAACCTTATAATGCACAATTTCTGGTCATTAGCAAAATGGGAGCATATTGAACTCCTTAATCACTGAGGATAAGTGCAAATTAGACAACAAATTTCAACAGATCTTGTTGGGTGGATCCAAACAAAATATAATAAACCAAACCCAGTTAAGTCTGCAGTGGCATCTGCTACGGGGAGCTAAACTAATATTAGACTGATGAAAAGCTTGGAGCCACAGGTCATACTAAGAGCTTACACTCAGTAGAACAAGCATAGAAATCAACTATTAAAAAACCCCCAACCAAACCCACGTTTACATAGATTCTTCACATCATCTCTACCCTAATGTTAACGATGTATTTGCTACCAAGTACTCCAGGTAGGACAACTACATGCTGCTTACTCCTGCTCACAGGCACCTAGATCATCTTTGTACGCTGCTTGTGCCAATGAATGTTCAAAGCCTAGTTTTAACTTTCCAGTGTGTTGCTTGGGGATTCAAAGGGAAATCAGAACTTACCAGGATCACAGCAAGGGTAAAGCACTTCACTGTTGCGTGGCCAAGGCTGACATACCCCCAAACATCTCCATTTCTCAGAACAGAAAGTTTTCAAATCAGTGTAAAGAAAATACGTTATTCCCCTCCTTTTCCAGGACTGTATCAGCCACTGAAGATGTGTCCTCAGGTCTGCCTCATTTCTGCAGCTACTGACCTGTTTAGGACTCTGATTAGGGCTAGCCGCAACTAGATCATGTAACCAACATATAAGGACTTTGTGTCATCCCAGAAACCTTGGTTACAATCAATACAAGCTGCGATTACAGGGGGGCTGTCAGACATTGCTGTCTGACAGTGTGTCAGACAGACATTTACCAGATACCATCTGGTACATCTGTCCACCGGCTTTGTTAAATTGGCTGGGAGGTGGCCAGAGTGCTCACCGATGCGCTGGAGCAGAACGAGGGTCTCGCCACTGGCCCGAAGGGAACCAGCAAATAATGACACTGACATCTCTCCATGCTCAGCATCCCTTCCCTCCCCACTCCCCTTTCTCATGGCCTTTCCTTCTACCTGTAGGGCTTCTTGCTACCCATGCCCAGCCCACCAGCATGCTGCCCCACTGCTTTCCAGACAATTCAGATCAGCAAAGGCTCCCAGGTTGAACTTTAAAAAGGGGGATACGCATTGCTAATGAGACACCCTCCCAAAACAGCTTTCTTCAGGGAACAGCACACACCTTCCTCCTGTAAATGGGATGCTTCAAGCAGAAAGTCTCATACCTCATCCAGTCTTAGCACTTTGTGCCCATATCCCTGCACCCTGTAGGAATTTAATATGATCCCCAGGGGTTTCCTAATCATATTGCTTGCAGAGTAAAGGATAGTCTTGCTACATTTAGGTAAAACAGCCAGACGCTTCAGCTCACCTTCATAATGGAGATGATTCTTAGGTTTCCAATGAGCTATTCAAAAGATACAGTGCACCCTTGGAAGATCACTGCTCTGCTCTTGGCAGCAATTCCTCCAGAGATGCCTTACCCTTCAGACAGCCGTCACTGCACCAAGGATAAAGGAAAAAAACACCTAACATCACGTATTTATACTACATTTCCAAAGAAATCAAGGAATTTCTTCTTTTCCTCCCTGTTTCTAAAAATTGGAACAAATCAAACCAACTTCTCAAAAACAAGCCAGGTGATTTGTCAACCTCAGAAACAGAGTGCCCTGCTCTTGGTGGCATTTTCAGTGTCCATCCTCAACACAGCTCCCCAGATACTCAATTCTGGGGTTTGATAATCAGCATCATGCAAACAATTCATCAAAAAATAACTCAAAAAAACACCCCAATCAAACCAACCCCCGCACCAAAACCCACTTTCTTGTCTTAATGCAGAGACCAGCACTGCATGGAAACCTTAAACTGATTCTATTTTAAAACTGAGTCATCCCCCCCTTCCACATTCAAACGCACATCCTGTGAAATAGATAAAGCCCATGTGAAGGTCTAGAGGAGACAGCAGTCATATTATTTTCTCAATTCAATTTCTATCTGAATGCAGCTCAGAGAACACAGCACCAGTCTCAATCTAACATAGCAGACAGTGGGAAGGAAGATTGCTTTGACTCTATCTTCACACGAGTGTGTTGCTGTAAAGCTATACCGTTGTATACAAATAAAGGATAATTGGCAATAATTTTAATTTCTCTTTTTGGGAGGCACAGAAATAAAAAGATAGTGTCATCTATATTTAGAGGGTCAATTAGACCAGCTTGGGGGAAAAAAAAGAAAAAAAGATCAAATTGAGACATTATTTTTGACAGTTTCCCTTTATGTTTACTGTTTGCCATTACACAAATTGCTGCTTTTGAGTCGCTCTGCTCTCCCATGCCCTCCCTCTGGCACAAGTTACAAACCTCATACCCAGCACACACAGCTCAATGCTGCTGCTCTGCAGCCGGGTGGGCCCACCACTATTTCACATGTTGGGAAACCTTTTCTCTTTTAGTCTCCCTGATTGCATCTTCAAACTCATCTCCAGTTGAATTCCCCAGGAAGTGACCAGGTAAGCAGCAACTCAGATGCCCAATCCCCTGCACTCCTCCATCCTCCCACGCTAACATAACACACAGTAGCCCCCCACCCCGCCCCAGCACTCTGCTGGGGGAAGGACCCCCTCTGCAGTTAAGTGCCCATCCTTCAAGTCCTGATTCCTGGAAGTTTCACACTCAAACGCTACTCTGGCCCCACACAGACCACCTCCTGCTACTGGGAGAGTTACATATCACAGCTATAACTCTCCACGCTACCTTCTCCCATCACTGCAGTTAGGCTGCAGCAGTTACTCAGACAGTTATATTCCTCTCCTCGGAGTAAAGTTACCCTACTGCTATTATATCAATATGGAGACCCTCTGACTTCTATATTATACTTACATTGTGGCTATTATTTGTATGTTTATGTTCTCCTGTGGGTATAGTTACCTGATACTATTATCTGTGTAGTTAGTTATACCTTCCTGAGGGTATACTTACTTTGCTGGCTGTATTTAAATCGTCTTCCACGGCTATAGTTATATTGTCAGATTCATATAAATAGTGTGGTTATGCCATACAGTCAGCAGGCAATGCTTGCAATACTGCAATTATTTATACAACACTAGGATCCCACTGGTATAAATACCTTGCTCAGAGGCTGAGTTACGTTGCTGCGTGTATAAATAATCAGTGGGAAGGTGGCTCTCCATCGCACGACTCCTACAGCAGTCATGCGCAGTGCAGAGACAGCAGAAAACCAGACCCTGTGCGTGCACCTCCACCAGAGATGAGTTGGCTTAAGAGTCCCAAGTTTCTCAAAATTTCGTTTTCCAGACACAGAATTTCTCACTTTGTCCCAGTACCATAATTTTGCAGGTGAACTGCTGTACCTGCCTAAAGGACTTGTACTATTTCCATCACTGCAGTAGCTCAATGCCAAGTCTCATAAGACAAAACCCACTAAAACGCAGGCCTAACTGGTAGCAGCGAGGTGTGGTGTGACAGCCAGCCAACACCACCCATGGGGAACAGAAAAAACACTATTTACCTGAAGAGTAAGGAGTTTCACTGCTACTGTGCAATTCATGAACAGAAATTATGTTCATATAGCAGGTTAATACAGAGCAGATGGGATGAAAATGTCAACCTAGTTCATCATCCCTTCCTATGCAGCAGCAACACCTCATTGCACAAGAAGAGAGATGAAAGCTGGACAAACCTGTATGGAACTAGTCTTCTCTATCCCCACCTTCAGTCCCAGTCACTCCTCCACAGCATATATTCACACATCCTCCTCAATTAATATCTGCTCTGCAAGGCTGCAAGAGGGAGCTGTACTAACATTGATGTCTGGGATAGGACAGCGCTGGACTCCACCAGCAACTGCCATCTCATCATTTTCTGTAGGCTCCAACTCCTCCTTACTTCCACGGGGAGGATTATATTGAGCAACACCTGCTGCTCTGTCAGAAGCATTTTCCATTAATACCTATCACTGTCCTTTCTGACAGTGTTCAGACCCACATGTGTCCCCAGAATTGGCAGAAGGGATTACTACAGCAAGCAAAGCCAGTATCTCTGCAGAGAATGGATAGTTTGACAAGGAAGCTCCTTCAAGGGAGCATCTTACTGAAAAAATACAGGCATTTAATGTGATGGCTCTCAGGAGAGAGACTTCAAAATTACACATGAAACAGTTTGGAGGTGTCATCCTTGTAGCAGAAGTGGCAAGAGGCCCTCTACCAACTACAGAAGGGTTCACCTTCACCCTGATGGTGCCACCAGTGAGGTACAGGAAGGAGCCTTTGAAACTCTCCCATGCAATGGTGAAATAAGTGTCCTTTAAGTAGTGAGGGGAGAAGGGAAAAAAATAAATCATTTAAGTGCAAGTGTAAAATTCAGGTACTAGTCAAACACCTAATACTCTTTTTCTTCTAGTTTCACTACATCTTTCCATTGAAACATCCCCAGGGACAGATACTACATGCTGTGGCAGATGAGATCTTTTTTTTTTACTACACAGCATTTCCTCTTTCTGACACCTTCTGCCTAGATGAGATTTCCTATTAGAGCTGTTCCTATAAAGTTGTTGCTACAGAGCTGTTGCTATAAAGCAACAAAGCATTATGACACCAAATTGTAAAATGAAATCTTTAGAAAATAGAGCATCTCAAGAAAATGTCATGAAACCACAAAGTAGTGATAAAATATTACATACCATTTATTTGAAGTGAGACATCAGCCTAATTGATTAGTCCAGCCTCATCAGGTTTAATTCACAACTCCAATTAGCTCTAGCTCGATATTTAATTTTAAGCACTAAACAAGGGGGTCTTACTGCATTATTGGCAGAAAAGGTATTTCTGTCTCTTAAGGAATAGCTGAGGCACCTGGTACAGTGTATCTCCAAAATCTAAGGAATTAGAGATAAAAAGAAGAGAAAGTTCCATCCAGCCTTTTTTATTTTTTTAAACACGAAAAAGTTACCCCCCTTCAGAACTAACTCACCTGTACTTCCAGCCCCTACAGAAGTCCAGGAAGCATTACAAGAAAAATGCCTTTCACATCACTGTACCAAGTTCTCAACTGCTGCAATTAATCCAAAGCCATGAGGCACCATTTGATAACTGGTGACAACTTTCTTCTAACACAGACCATTACTTTTTGCCTGGTTCTCTTTATACTGAGCTCAGTAGTGCATAATTTCTTGAAAAATATCTTTCAGAAAGGCATTCAATCATGATCTGAAGGTATCAAGAGATGGCAACTCCACTCTATTCTTTATCTCTTTAGTCTCAATGATTATTTTAAATTACTCTTTAAAAACATTCATCGCCCTTCTGCTGTAGATTCAGCTGGCTCCATCTTCCAGACATTAGTTCCTGTTATGCATTTCTCTGCTAGATTCAAGAGCTTTTTAATATCCAGTATTTTCCCACAGTAGGAGAACTTATTTATATCCTGTAACTAAGCCACTGCAAAATCATTTTGATAAGCAAACCAAAAGAAGTCAGATAAATACTTAAAGGCATACCCAAAGGTCTAGATGCTTTTCTGCCTTTGGTGAAACAAAGTTTGAGGCTCAAGCACCACTAGGGAAAAAAAAAATAAATCTTTTCTTGTACATGTGCTGCAGGCTAAGCTATTGGCTAATAGAACCCATCTAATCTAAATCAGAAAGTATCGCTCAATCCCTCCCTCTCTCACACAACGGTCACAGCAAATGGCCAGTGGAGAGATTTATCTCGACAGGAAGGAAGAGCCAGATAGTCCTGAATTCTTCATACAATGTGACCTTCTCTTCTTTCACAGAGTCATACATGATGTTCTCTTGTCCCATCAAGAGGACCCATTAAGACTAATGGGACCCTTGGATGCAAACTGAATGTCCCCCAAATGTCTCCGATCACATCCAGCTTAGAAATCAGGGAAATGCTTTTTATGCCTATAGATCTGGTGATCTTTAGGTAAGCAGCTGGATCAGTCTATCTTATAAAAACAGACTTAATTATGGGGAAAAAAACCCTTCTCTGTGTGTGCATTTCTGTTTTGTTTTGTGGGGATTTGGTGTGGTTTTGGTTTTTTTGTTTGTTTAGAAAACAACCTCATGCCTAAAAGCTACTATAGCAATCAAGAGACACTGTTTTCCCAGGCCTCTGTGCTCAGGAGGCAACGCAACTCACAGGAGCAACCACTGAGACATGATGAATCACCAGACATGTGACCTTCAGGACAGAAAATATTCATAGTGTATTGAGGCATAATGAATTCTGGGACTGACCAGAACTTCTGTACTAAATGCCAGTCTGATCTTTGATGGATAGAATGTATTGATGGGCTTTTCACAGCCAAAACTTTTTCAGTGGCCTTTGTAAAACAGGTACTAAAGGTTTCTTCCCTAGTTTATAAACTTGGCTTCAAGATATACTTCAAAGATTAGGCCCTGAATTCCCAAAACATCTGTAAATGGGTACTTTTTACACATCTGCAATAGCTTTCATGTGTCTCTGTGTTTGCAGGACCAGATAGTAAAAAATAAAAAGTATTTCTATCTTTAATTATTTTAAAAAGTTGTCCAAACCTGTAGATTACTTCAAATGACCCTGCAGGGACATGCTTAGGTATCAAAAGATTAAAAAGTAACTGTTACCATTTTCTAAGTTTATTCAGGAAAAAATGCAATTATAGCACAACTATTGTGGGAAACAGGGATAGATAATATCCATGGTGATTAGGAGATAGAATACATCTTCCTAACAAGGGGTATAGCCGAGATCTGCTTACCTGAGCAGCCCACCCCTGCGCCTCAGGTTCACCTCTGAGGCAGGTTAGCAGTGAAAGCTCCTCCAGCTGATTGTCCTCTGAGCAAGCTCACAGCATCACACCTAAGATCTGAAAATTAGTTGTGCCACAGGTCTGCTCGCTCCTTTCAGGGTCTCCAAGCCCTGACTTATCCAACCACAATTAAGTCACATGTCACCACATTCAGCAAAGGCTAAGAGCACGATGGATCTGCAGCATCAGAAACTCTTTCCTCTCTGCAGATGGGCAGATGCTGAGGTACATATAGAAAGAGCATGAAGCACTTTGCACCCACCTTCACATCCCATTTGGAAGGGAGGTGAAAAGCGTCCTTGCCATGCACAGAGGCTGAGCATGACTGGTAGAGGACAACAGACCAGCGAGCGTTTCGACTACTCGCTTTTGGTTAGTTTGGGTGAGCAGTGACTTTGTATCATCCACAGAGGAGTCAGTATTACAAGCTGCATATGAAACTTCTAGCCAACCACAGGTTACTCCCTCTCCAACTCACAACTGCTCTCTGCACTCTTCAACACCATCAAATATGACAACAATCACACTCATCCAAAATACAGATCATGCACGCTTCCCACTGGTACATATCAAAACCCTAGAGCCTGACAGGCCATGGAAAAACAGCGTCACCTTCACAGTTGACCAGTTAAATATGCTTATCTGCCAACTGAGAATTCAACCTTTCTGGGCACACAGCAGTGTCTCCTCCATAAGACAAGCTCGGCAGAGAGCAATGTGGAATCAGTGAGTCCCTCCTGGGAGCTCCAGGGTGGCCACTCACAGTGGCAATCACCACAGTGTCCACATGCTGCTATAATCACTTGCCCTGCAAGCAGTTCTGCCAAGTGGTTGATTTTGCACAAATTACATTTGTCAAAGATATTAAATGCCATGGAGCGAGACACTGGGGCAGCAGATCTGGCAAAACTGGGGTGGGAAGGGCTCTTTCCATCTAACTGGGAAGCAGGGGGCTTTGAGGAGATTTGGATGCAATTTCAAGAAATGGATAATAATGCAACCTGATTCTGATTATAAATGTTACATGTGCCCCATTAGAAAGGGGGGGAAAAAAAGGCTTGCTACAAGTCCTTTCTCCCCTCTGTAATTATTATGGGTACTTCTGCTGATACCCAAGACTGGCCAGGTGTGCAGCTCTAACGTGGGTTGGACTACACAGATTTCTCAGGTTTGTACACATCTTCTGTCCACTTCAGCCCAAATCCAGTCCTCTCTCTATTTAAGACTGCACACTCAAGAAGCTTTACTTGTAGCACACATTCTAGACACTATGTTTAAGAGTAATTTTCTTTGTGTCCTCTCATCATCTTCACATTTCAACACCAGTTTTCCTATTTCTTCTCCTGCTCTTCAACATTCCCCTTGAATTCAGCTCAATTTAAGTTACATTGTGTAGCTGACACAGGAAAAGAAAATCCTACCCCAGCCTACAGCAATTTTAATCTATCATCCATGAGCTGTTGGCTATTTTTCTACTCCCATGCAATCTGCCTCCTACTATGATGCTAAGAAGAATAATTAACACTGATCCTTTTTGTATCTTGTAAATACTAGCAAAGGGATAAAACTAGTAATTTGGTTCAGAGATTCTTTGGAGCATCACAGAGATTTCACTTGCAAACTTCCACATCCAAACTCTGGTCACTTCAGATATCAACAGGATTAAAATCATACAAGAATGATTATTTCCATTGAAAGCTGACCTAAGATAAAAATCTTGAGAGCAATAGCTCTGACTGTGCAGAGATACACATACACGTAGCCTTCCAGCACCTAAAGTCAATCTGCAAGACAGCTGGAGAGGGACTTTTTACAAGGGCATTTAGTGATAGGACAAGGAGTAATGGCTTAAAGTGGAAAGAGGATAGGTTTAGGTTAGATATAAGAAATTCTTCCCTGTGAGGGCAGTGAGGCCCTAGCACAGGGTGCCCAAAGAAGCTATGGCTGTCCCTGGATCCCTGGCAGGGTTCAAGGCTAAATAGGATAGGGCTTTGGGCACCCTGGGCTAGTGGAGGGTGTCCCTGCCTGTGTCAGGGGTGGGACTGAATGGGCTTTGAGGTCCCTCAAAACCCAAACCAATCTGAGATTCTACATATATATATAGAGAGAGTATATTTGTAGTGATCCACAACAGTACATCATTTGCATGTTCATTACCATCTCAACTAATTCTTCCTAGGAGTTTCTCTGAAATAAATGAGCTTTCCTTTCACTGCATCCAAAAAGCAGAGGCCTCCAGCTCTGCAGACCTGCAAAGAGATTTCTTTCTCATGAGGAAAAAGAAAAAAAATAGAAAGAAATGTCAGGGAAGTTTTATGCTTCTCTGTCTTTAGAAGTGACCCAGTGGGCTGGTGCACATGGTTCAACAGTTCAGGAAGCAGGAACATAACACAATGAGATTTATTTTCTGTATACCATCTTGCATAAAAGAGAATGGACTGCTTTAAGGATTAAGAATAGTTCATGGAACATAATGAATCATAGAATACACTGATTTGGAAGCAACCTGTAAGGATCATCAAGCCCAACTCCAACTCCAGTTGTTTCATAAAAACTTATTAAGCCTACAGCTTAAGACATATGTCTTATTAAGACATACAGCTCATACAAAATGAAATGCAGAGGCCCAGACATTAAATCAGTGCCACCATGGGCCAAGCTCTGCAGCACAAAGGTCATTTTGTGGATGGGACAGAAGTCCCAGACAAATCCAAAGCACACAGATGTCCCAGAGGTGTTGCAGAGATCCTCCCTTAAACCACAGCAGTATGGTTGCAAGGTAGATGTTCAGTTCAAACACACCCAGGCTGCCAGCCTGCTCTTAGTGCAGCCATTGCCACCTCTGATAGTACATGACAGCGTGAGAAACATGATGTCACACACGATGAAGGCAGCAGATGCTGACAAATGACCTCCTATCAGACAACTGAAAATAAACAAGCAGAGGGGAAACTATCAACTCAGCCTCTGCGTTGAAGCCTCCCTATTGAAACCTCGTGATGGAGTCTAGTTATCTAGGAAAGAAAACTAATTTCACAAAGCCACCAGGAAGGGATCTTTGTCTTCTTTTGTTTTGTTGTTTTTTTTTTAATTTTTGCTCAATGCCAAGGAAAACACTTCCTGACTGCAGAACCTGAACACTGTTACATAAGAAATGCAGAGGCGGCTGACAAGGCTGGCTGACATCTGTGCTTCAGCGATGCCCAAAGGGATTCTGACGCTGACTAAAGATGGAACAACAGTTGCCCCCAGAAGTAAAAATTACTGCAAGGAACTTCTCAATATTCAGGCAGTGTGGGCCAGCTCCAAGTGAATTCACAGGTCGCTTCCCAGCTTGGTTTGTTTCTCTCTCTTTTGCTGACTGGACATGCTTTTCCCATGTGAGAGTTTCAATGTGCAAGCCTAAGCACTAACTTTTGGAAAAATTTCCCTACAAGCCTCTTAAAATTCATTCCTGTAGGATGAAATGTACCACTTAGAAGACTGTCAGCACTTAACCTGTCAAAAATCTGAGGGCATTCCCAGCGTGGCCCAGCCTTATGATTTTACTGTGAGTCTCACAATATTTGGTGTTTCTTTTAAATCTTCGATTCCTGAAGGCAAGTAATTACTAGAGAATCTCAGTTTTCACAGCTACCAACAAAAAAGCTCTGAAAAGAAACTGACTGGGGTTTAAAGGCTAAGGAATTCACATGGAGGACTCAAAATGTATTATTTCTAAAGAAAAGTCATAATTCAACATCTGAACTCACATTTTGAGGTGTTAGGGACAGCCAGTCTTGCTAAAGATAATTAATTCAAGAGAATATTTCAGTACTAGAAAATGAAAGGTGGAAGAGTCAAAGACAACTCAATTTTGCATGTGAGTGTACAGCCTCAAAAAACATAACTTCAAGTATTTCATCAGTTCTAAAGGTAATAATAATCACAGGAAAATATTAGGAAGGCACGAGGCAATGCAGAACTTCAGTGAATCACAGAATCACAGAACATCAGGGGTTGGAAGGGAAGTCAAAAGATCATCTAGTCCAACCCCCCTGCCAGAGCAGGATAACCTAGACTAAATCACACAGGAAAAGCAGAGGAGAGATGTCGACACACCACATGCCTCTTACTCTAGTCCAGGGCTCTGCATCCTGTAGGTTTGCTGTCCTAGGCAGAGGTGAACACGTGAAGACGTTTGTAAAGCATTTGTGCATCAACATGACAGCTACCAGGAACCAAAAAAACTGCTTGAGGGTTTCAGCAACTGCATGTCCAGAATATTGATACTAGCTAATTTGTTATTTATTATTTTTGTGTTCTTGCAAGCAAGGGACTAATTAGCACTGACTGAAGATGAGGTGCTTGCTCACTTTTGAGCACACGGCTTCAATCAGCGCCTTTCAAACTGCTCTGCTGTTTCACTTCATGGTTGGCAATGCTGTTGCATACCAGCCCTTCCTGCACAGATGGCTCCATCCCACTTGCAGGTCTGGAGCACAGGAGAGCCTTTGAGAGCCACCACCAACTTCAGACATCCCCAGTTCAACAGGCCAAAATCCCAATTCCGTCAACGTGGTACTTTTTGAAAAGCATCTGCCAAGTTAAATGTCCTAAAGTCTTTATCCCTTCTATAATTATTGGTCATGGTGTCCCAGCTGAGACATTCAAGTACATTTTCACCTATAGCCAGAAGATAAAACATGTCAAAAACTCTAAAATGGTGCTTGCAGCCCTTTGCCATTCCCATGCCACTTAAGTTCATATATCACTCCTGCAACTATTACCTTCAAATCAGGATTTGTGGTGAGGCTGCCAACATAGCAATAACCCTTAAAACCATCCATTGCTTCTCCACCTCCTGCAGTGACTTGCGGGAGAGCCAGCAAGGTGCTCACTCCATGGAAGATGCCAATGCAGGAAGAAGCCCTTTAGGTGTCCAACCTCTCTAGACAGCACAAGGAAGGTATTTTCAGCTTTAAAAGGTGCTACTGCAAGCGCAGGCTGCCACCTTGTCAGCTTGAAAAGAGCTCTCCAAGTAACGAATGGCTCCTGTTGTTCCTACCAAAACAGGGTATCACTCATCCTGACAGCATAATATATGGGTTCCCCACAGCTATCCAATGCGTGGAGGCACCCGTGCAATTCATAGCCATTGTACTGGGGGGTGCTAAGGGGTTTGTATCTTTATGTAGTTAAGAAATTCTCTGTTTCTTTGTTATTCATTCAGCACACAAACATTTAGCCATTACCCAGGCCCCCTTGCTTGTCACAGAAATAATTAGGCTTAGTCTCGTTGGCTCTTTGGTCCCCTGAAGAATTTAAAATGCCCACAAGTGTACACAGCCATAAAAGGAGATCTGCTTCATTAGTTACTTTTCAAGATGAAAAGGGCAAATTAAAGTATCATATCTCATTTGGATCTGAGGCCTCTCCACACTTGATGAAGCTATAATAAATTTACATGTTTCTACCTGTAATCCCCTATTTCCCACTATGACCTTGCAGGAAGCCAGAGGGTGGTAACACAAACACCTACAACACAATCAAAGTGCACTTCAGTTTCCCTAGGACCCAAAATCCCAAGAGTTTCCATAGTCTCCATGGTCAACTTTCCCAGGCAGGGGTTTGGAACAATACTCATTTGAATATTACAGAGTTGGCTGCCAACAGTAAGTAGTAGGTTAATATAAGGTTCTCTCTAACAGAGTAAAAGCAGTGGTTGGGAACACAGCCACCATCTCCTGATTTTCAAAAACTCTCCCGAAAGAGATGATGGGAATTTGGTCAAGCCTCACGTGGTCCTTGGCCAGCCATTGACTGTGCCACCCAGTAACAGCTCAAATCAGGTGAGGGAGCATGGGAGGCATGAAAAATCCCACTGAAACACAGCTGACTGTTGCTTTATCTTCTTTTTCACTTTCTCTGTTGCTCCAGATTGCCCTCCAGCAAACGCTGTGATTGACAGGTATGTTTCAGCTCTCCTGCTGCCCTATCCAGGACCATGAAATTGTGAAAAAAATTGCAAAAGGAATGATGAAATAAATACTCTTCTATCTGATCTACCACAGCTCTCACATGACAGCAGCTGCTTTCCCTGCTCTTCTTTGTCCTTCTGGCAACAAATACTAAAGAAGCATCGTGGAAATTAAAGGCAGCTGAGAGACATTGCACAGCTGGGAAGGAGCTCATGGCAAACAGAATCCCAATGAAACTGGACAGCAACGCTAATGCAAAATAATCCGGCTGGTGCAAGAGCTGTGCAGACTGCTGAGCCTCTCTGATCCCACCGCTTTGGTCCTTCAGCATTCGCAACACTACCAGTGCAGTCAGTGCCACCACGTCCCATTGGTGAGCAAAACCAACTCCCTGAGCACATTTGTTTATGAAAGAAATTAAAATCTGTGTCAATTTGCCATTAGTGCTCTGTTTACGCCACATCCAGAACATTAGGCCGTTTGGTTTCTTCAGGAACATATGATTATATGATTGCTCTGACGTGAGACGGGTGGAAAGAGCTGGAGTGTGGGGAGGAGAGCAAGGAGGCGGAATTGCATTTATTGTCACAATGCCTCTTGGACAGAAACTCATTAAGGTTTAACTCACATCCTTTCAAGCAATCATCAGACATAAACATAATGCAACACACAGTGCGAAGGAAGTTCTTTGGGGGAAAATAGCCTGGACTTAGTCCAGAGTGGGTGGCACTATGCCCACGGTCCCCATGCAGCTCTTCTGTACGCACAGTGCTGTTCCACACCTCCCCTCTGTCCAGAAACTGAGAGGCCAGATCCTCATCCCTCCTTAACCACTATTTTCACCTTGCCCTTGGTCATTCTATATCGGCCAAGTAGACAGTAACAGCAGGATGCAGTCAGGGTGCAAGGAGGAAAGAGAGATCCGGCCAAAACTGCAATGTTGAGACGCTCCATTCCTTACTTGATCGGCAGCAAAACATACCCCTGAAACTGCTCTAGTTTGTATGTAAAACCAGATGCAATGCAAGTTTGCCCCAGGCTCAGGAAGACATTAACATGTAGGAGGAAGGAGGCAGAAGGGGAATTCACACCTGTGTGTTTTTAGTTATTGCACAGGGAAAGGACATAAGGGCATGGAAAGGAGAGCAGTCACAAGGAGCTTTGCCTGCCAAGGTAAAGTTTGGGCATCTCAATCAAAACCACCAATCCCCAGAAGTACCATTCTACTTTCTTCTGACCTTCAAAAAGACTTCATTTTTGACATGCACAGAGCACAGCTGCTTTGGGGCCGCACACAGTGTTTTCATCCCTTCTCACTGCTGAAACCCACTGAAGGCAAAGCAAAACTCAGTAAACCAGACCCACAGTCCTCAGGCTGGACTGTCTAAAATGTGCAGTGGATGGAAATGTGAGCACTTACGGGCCCGGTGCTGCTGCCTTTTGAATATATCTTTGCTAGAACTGCTGTCACAGAGGGTGTAACACCACAAAGTCCATCCTCATCACATCACTCTGTTCCTCTATCCAGGGAGGGTATGGCTAGGGGAAATCCTCACAGGCACCTCCATACTCAAGTCCAGAAGGACAGGATCCCAACTTGTGCTCCTCGGACTTGCATGCATCTTAAAACCATTGGAAAATTGTTTTAATTATCCTCCTACTGAAGGTTTGTTTGTTAGGTTTTAATTTATTTATTCTTCCCTGTCACTAAACAGCTCATTAAATCGAAGTCTTGGAGGGCATAATTTTAATTAGCCCTTAGCTGTCTCTAGGTGGAAAGGAAGTTGGCAGGGACAGTTGCTTGGCCCTGTGCAGGCTGAATCACAGAATAATTGATGTTGGAAATCAGCACATGTTTATTCTCCCTCTCAACTTCAGGCCATGCAGGGCACTTTCAGGAGCAGGTCTGCTGGGGATGTGGGACATCACCTTAATTGGGAACACCAGGAATAAGGATCTGCCCTTTATCTGTCTTGCTGGAGGTTGGATGCCCAGCCACTTGTGAACCACAGGGGCAATGAAAAACAGCAATCTCTATTGATAAAGCTGTGGCTTTTTTCCTAACCCTAAAGGTCCCTCCTAGCCTTCACCTCCCTGACAGCTATTTTAAGCCTGTTCTTTTTTGACCTATTCACTACATACATAGGGGATGCCCAGAGCCTCTCAATTTGCCATCTGCAAACCAGACCTGACATGTCTGAAAGATGCAGCCACAAACTAGAGGCAACTTCAAAATTTAAGTGGAAAATTCAGTTTTGTATGTGCTTATAACAGCACGGATCCTGCCTAAAAATGCATACAAAGGCAGACATCATCATCTGGTGAAAATAGGCATCTTATTCATTACTAAGTAAAAACATCAAAGAGTATATGGAGAAGAGCAAACATAATCTATCTGCTCCCTTCAAACTGTAATGAGCACTCTTTCCCGGCCAGAGAGAGCGCCTGCCACACCAGCAAACATGAATATCACCATGGGAACACTCATAAAACTGCACCTTTATAAATAAGATCTTGCTCATTAACACAGGACAGAATAAAACATTAGGAACCTTTCATTTAATCCTTATTTATTATTGATGTAAAATCTGTATCTTGCAGTACTTGGATTCCCAAAGGCATTTCCCAAACAGGCAGCTGAGCTCCAGCAGCCCTGGAGAAGAGACAGCCTTAACTGCTCATTGCTCTGCTGAGCTTCACATATGTTTTCGTCTTAAATCTCTCCCAGTTTCTGGCTTGTGACGCTTAGTGTTTCTTCAACACTGTCTTTAAAGCATTTCAGCTTGCTGGATGGCACAAAGAATTGGGAAAGCAATTACCTCCAAGTTTTAAAGGAAAGAGAAAGAGTTCAACTACCACAGTGCAAAAGCCCTCACTGGGCTATGTGCTCTGCATAAACTGTGGTGCCCATTCAGCTCAGATTTTCTTATTTCTAATCCAGTTCTTTCATTTCAGACAGCTGAACCTGAATGCTGTGGCCACAGACTCTTTGCAGAAGCACACTAGTCCCCTGCACAGCTAATAATCTCTTCTCTCCTGTTCCTTCTCACCTTGAAATAGCAGCATCTGTCATTATCCAGAAATCAGCAGCACTGAAAAAATATAAGCAGCCTTTCAAGTCAGGCAGCCTGCTACTACTCATGTCCTTCCATGAACTCAGCCTACTTTCACCTCCTTAATTCCCCACAAAGATTGAAACACGTTAACTGTGAGCTGACTTTGCAAACCATACGCTGAAACGGGAACACTTTGGAATAAATTATACTGAAAACTAACAGGTAGGCAAAGAACAACTTAGGAATGTGTGAATGAACAGGTCTGTGACACCAGGATGCTGCAGCCCATTATTTAAAGCCACATGATGCCCTTTGAGCATCCCAGTGCTGGGCTGAGCCTCTTTAATTTGCAAGGCAGGAGTTGCTTTTCCCTCACCAAGCACCACATGGAATAGCCACAGACAGTAAGTGGTGTCCCTGTTACACCCAGGAGACAAATGCCATGAGAGGATAAAAGCAAAAATGCTGTGATACATTTGTTGGCAATAAGAAAACAAAAAACAATGTTGTCTTATTCCCTTCCACATGGAAATGTATTATTTGCAATTCTCCCAATTCATGTTCTACAATTTCGGCCTCGGTCCCCATAAGCACTGCTTATCCAAACATCAGCCCATTAGCTGAATCAAGGCTTTTAGAAGCTCAAGGGCCAAATAGGGAGCACAGGGCAGAGATCTTTCAGCTTGTTTCTCTCACCACTGAACTAACAAACGAACACCACAATGAGAAGGCAGTTCCAGTTCTCCAAACCCAGCTAGTGACCAGGGTGCTTTTACCAATGACAACAAAAAAAGTGTTAGCAAAACAGAGCTGCCCTTGAGTTGATTTGTGGATAATTTCTGAACAGGCTCCACTTTCCAGGCTCCTGGTCCAACTCTCAGTTGCCTGGATGGAAAGGAAAATCTGCTCCCACAAACACTTAGCAGATGGCTTTCGATTTTTCCCAGGTGCTAAGCACACAGAGTTCCCATTAAAGTCTGTGCAGAGTGTAGGAGTGCAGAGCTAGGCCATAAATTCTACCTCCCAGGTTTCTCCATGTCTAGTTTAGTTATGCCATGGCTTATTTTGGTGCAATGTTGACCTTAAACAATAATTGAAAGAATAAATCAGTATGGCTCAGCCATGCATTCAGTCTCATTCCTGCTCTGTGCTCAGCCCAGGCTGGATGCCACTGAGCTCTGCTTCACAGAACACTTGAACTGTGCTGTTTCATTAGATGATCTTGAAAAAGATCTATCAAGAAGAGCTCTCTCAAACCTCCTCTCTCACTGCCACAGCAGGGCTGCTTTTTGCTCAGCAAAGGCATGCTGCTGTTTTCCTTCAACTTCAAGAGAGAGACAGCAATAGGGGTAGCCCAGTCTTGGTGGAAGTCTTGTGTTCTGAGAAAACCAAGAGCTGGGGGACATGCAGGAAGGAGGGACCAGGCAGGTTACATATAGCTTGTAAAGAGGCTCTTCCACCTGGACAGAGATGATAAAACATCCAAGAACAGGCTTGATTGCTAGTGTTTTACTCTGAACCAGCCTCCTGTAGGTACAGGACCCGACCTGGGGCACCAGCGAAAAATCCTCTGAGGGATCCTACAGCCACCAGCCACCTCCCACACCACCACAGGGGAGATTCAACCCCTCTCATTTCTAGAGCAGGCAGGGACTTCAAGGGACATACAACTCTCATCACATACAGCTGGAAATTTTGCCTCCCACATTCTTGATATAAAAACAAAAGAACATTTGTAGGTGCACGTGATATGGTTGTAGCCACTGCAGATGTACAGGCAAATGGGGGTTCTGCTCATCTCCATTGCTCTCTGCAGCTTTGGAAACACATTTGTCAGACCCATTCATCTCCCATTAACATGCACTGGGAGAGGGACACGGGCAATTTAACAGAGCAGTGAAACACTGTAAGATATAGAACAGGAAGCAAAAAACACTACTTGAAAGTATTAAATAATAGGAAGTATTTGCTGTATTAACCAAAACATTACAATAGTCAGAGAGCATGGCTGGACAACTGCACTCATTACACTGAAACAGGCACATATAACACAGCTGAAGGATTTAATCAGACAGCCAAGTGTCTGATCATTACCATTTCCAAAACCAAGCCAATGTCTCCTGTGGGACCTGGAAGACCTCACTTGTCTTCACTGTAGGAAACATGACCCCAACACCCTCCTTCCACTTAGCTGTCCTACTGTCTGGCCTCACATCCCACAATTATCCCTAAAGCCAGCCAGAAATGGAATAGAGAAGGAAAATGGTTAAGCCCAAGTCAAATAAGTTGACTCCACCAGTTTATAACAGCACCAAAAGCTACCAGAGCACAATGGCACAATACCAACACTTGGCTAAGGACCTGTGTGAGAAATTTCCTCAAAGTGGGAGCACTCCAGCAGAGATTGTTCCACTCATGCCCACTTTTCCTTATTATCCACTTACAATGAAAGCAGCCAGAGTTTGTGTTTACTTGGTTGTAGAATTAAAACAGTAATAATCCCCAGAATTTTTACTGTTTTCTGCCAAGTTGCCTGGGGGTGGGGGGGGGGGGGTGAGGGGAGATATTTCTTCGAAGCACTTAATTTCCATTCCATTTAAAGAAAAAAAAAATTAAACAGAATGACCTCCTAAAAGTTAAGGATTCCTACTCTAAAAAATCCTGACACTAACTTTCCCAAAACCTAATATCCATCAGAACAGTGCACTCCTTGTTGCACTGGCTGTTTTTCACAAATCAGAGCCTGAGGCATAAAAATAACTGCCCTGAGCAGACATTTCTTTGCATCTCCAAGCAGAATACCACCAACTTTGTGGTAACAGTGAGTCACCACACAGAGACCTGTCCGTAGCAGGACCACTGACATGAAAGGGAAAGCACACAGCATCTCTACATCCATCTGCAGTTTCAGCACCTCCAGTAGCCACCTGCAGGTTCACTCCCATCCACACTGTTCCTGGATTGCTAACCTTTGGCCTCTCCTGTAGAGTTTAACCCCACCTGCTGCAGCCTGCCTTATACACAAAATACATGGACCAGAACTGGTGCAAAGTCGAGTCCTTTGAGGCACCACTAGAATTTGGTGTGCAGAGACGACGAGTCTTTGGGGGCCCCTGAATCTCCAGACATGGCTGCAGCTCGCAGGCAGCCCCCACTCCATGCCCACAGAGTCAAGCTGGGTCACACTCACCCAATGCTTAACAACCATTTTCTGAGTGCACAGAGCTAGCCTGAGCCATAAACATTTCTCCTCTGCAACCTGAAACCAAGTCTCATTTTCGGAAGGTTGACTTGAATCAAATCAAACTCATTTTTGAGACAGTTTGTGGCAGAGAGAAGCAATCAGCTTTTGATTTCCAACAGGGAGAAAAGCACACTCCCCAGCCCACACCTCCTATGCCATTAGCTGGTACCTGGGGGGTACCAGCCAAGAGCAGGCTGAGAGCAGCTACTCATTCAGATACAAATGTGTCCCTGCTTCACAACGGCCTGTTTCCCACTTCTTTTTCTTCTAATGCACCTGTGAGATTTCTCAAAAGCAGCCAACTAAGTCAAGGGACTCAGGGTGCACAAAGAAATGATGGGACTTGTTGCCTAACCCACTTGAGTATTTTTTTTAATGTCATCCAAAACATGTAGCACATTAGAACTGAACAAGCAATTAATGTCATGTCCTCTAGTAACAGCCTGCACGATAAAGTGAGACATAGACCAAGGCTGGTCTTGGGTATTAAAAAACATGGCACTTCTCTGAGCTTCTCAAGCACTTGAACACAGAATTTATCTTTAAATGTAGATACAGCTGTTCAAAGCAACCCATCATCTTAGAGTACAAGTCAGTGTCCTGGTTTCAGCTGGGATAGAGTAAACTTTCTTCCTGGCAGTGGTGTAATGCAGTGTCTGAGATCTGTTTGCTGCTAAGGTGATGTGTACACCAAGTCAAGGACTTCTGAGCTTCTCATCCTGCCCTGCCAGCGAGGAGGCTGTGAGGGGGGCACACCAAGACAGCTGATCCAAATCGGCCAAGGGAATATTCCATACCATATGACATCATACTCAGTACATATCTAGAGGGAATCTGGCCAAGGGATTTAGACCACAGCTCAGAAACTAGCTGGGCATCAGTAGTCTCTGTGTTGTAGGCAACTGTGCTGTGCATCACTTGTCAATAATAATAAAAGAACATACAAAAGGTTTTCCATCATATTAAACTGCCTTTATCTCAAGCCATGTTTTACCTTTCTCCCTTGTCCCCTAACTCTCTCTCCCCCATCCCACTGGGTACAGGAGGCAATGAGCAAACTCTGTGTGGTTGTTTTAGCTGCCTGTCAGGTTAAACCACAGCAGTCAGACAGGGAACTCTGGAATATGTCCTTTCCCCTCACTGTACTGAAACCAAGAATCTGAGGCAGGGAGAAATTAGAGATTTGGTCAGCGTGGTCTGGAATGAATAGGGTAACTGCCCACTCAGATGCATCTCATCTATTCTTCTGTGGTTGCTGCTGAAAGACCACAGAGACACACAGAATCACAGAATCTTAGGGGTTGGAAGGAACCTCGAGAGATCATCGGGTCCAACCCCCCTGCCAAAGCAGGCTCCCTATCTCATATTACATAGATAGGCGTCCAGATGAGACTTGAATATCTCCAGAGAAGGAGACTCCACCACCTCCCTGGGCAGTCTATTCCACTACTCTGTCACCCTCACTGGGAAGAAGTTCTTCTGCATGTTGGTGCGGAACTTCCTATGCTCCAGCTTACAGCCATTGCCCCTAGTCCTGTCCCCACAGACCACTGAGAAGGGGCTGGCCAATTCTCCCTGCCACCCATGTCTAAGATATTTGTAAACACTAATTAGGTCCCCCCTAAGTCTTCTTTTTTCCAGGCTGAACAGACCCAGCTCACTCAACCTATCCTCATAGGGGAGATGTTCCAGACCCCTAATCATCTTTGTCGCCCTTCTCTGGACTCTCTCCAGAAGGTCCCTGTCTTTTTTATACCAGGGAGCCCAGAACTGGACACAGTATTCCAGGTGGGGCCTGACCGACGCAGAGTAGAGGGGGAGGATCACTTCCTTCGACCTGCTGGACACACTCTTCCTGATGCATCCCAGGATCCCATTGGCTCTCTTGGCCACCAGGGCACACTGCTGGCTCATGGCCAATCTGTCATCAACCAGGACTCCCAGGTCCTTCTCCACAGAGCTCTTTTCCAACAGGTCATCCCCCAGCCTGTACTGATACAGTCGGTTATTCCTCCCCAGGTGCAAGACTTTACACTTGCACTTGTTGAATTTCATTAGATTTCTCCCTGCCCAGCTCTCCAGCCTGTCCAGGTCTCACTGAATGGCAGCACGGTGTTCCTGCGTGTCAAACACTCCTCCCAGCTTTGTATCATCGGCATACTTGCTGAGGGTGGATGCTATTCACTCATCAAGGTCGTCAATGAAGATATTAAACAGGACTGGACCCAACACTGAGCCCTGGGGAACACCACTAGTCACAGGCCTCCATTCAGATTCTACTCCACTGATCACGACCCTCCACTGATCTGACCCTCCACTGATCACTTACCTTTGTATGTCTGAAAGGGGAGTTTTCCATCAGCCTTTTTTTTCCTTTCTTTTTTCCCAATATGTGCCTGTTTGGACATCCTGATACCGGTCATGGCTGCAGGCACAGTGTTTTCCAAGATTTAAGCTCTTGACAAGAGATGCAGAAATGATCAGAGCTTAATGAACTACTTGTCTCTTACTCACCAGCCTGCTCTCCCCTTCCCCAGCTCTTCCCATCACATCCCAGCCCAGCTTGCACTAGAGGAAGGTCCCCTGTGCACTCAGAGGGACCATATTGCTCCACCTAGTCCTACATTATCTGAAGCATGGAAGCGGACATCAGCCAAGACCAAACTCTCCTTTAACATCAAGCCCTGACATAACTTGCATGGAAAGAGAGACATTTTTGTGCTACTTTTCAGGCCCCCATGGACCATTGGCAAAGACCCTCTACAGGTGCCTTTGAGTGCTGTTGCTCTCCAATCCCTGAGCAAAGTTTACACTAATCCAGTAATCACAGCGCATTTATTGAAAGGTTTATAATCCCATGAGCAAAGACATTCAAGAGGCTTAAGGAAGGGTAAAGCTGCTGACAGGAGGGCATGCAAAGAGTCACTCATAATGGCATCTTAAGAAGGTCTGTAATCAACAAGATACATATGGCACAGGGAGTCAGATTAAGCACGGCCGTCTTGCTAAAATGATTTGAACTGTGATGTGGGCATGAAAATGAGGCAGGCAAATAAAAGCCTGTAAAAAAGGCGGATAAAGAAGAAGACAGGTCTGCATTATGATTTTATTCAGGTCACCAATGAACATTTCAAGGCTGAGAGTCAAGCTGTCTGTTTCCCAGAGGTTCCTCCGATGTTTCTTCTAAATGGGAATTTGCTTGTAGCCTGTCAACATTTGGACCTGACTCAGTCATCTTCCCCTTCCTCCCATACGCACTATGTACACTTTCATGTGGGGCAAGGGTGCCTGTGCCCAAGCACACACTTACACAAACATACCTCTGTGTTCCTTTTGGAGCACAGGAAGTTCCACACCAACATGCGGAGGAACTTTTCTCCAATGAGGGTGCCAGAGCCCTGGGACAGGCTGCCCAGGGAGGTGGTGGAGTCTCCTTCTCTGGAGATATTCAAGACCCGTCTGGACGCCTATCTGAGTGATATGTCCTAGGGAGCTGCTTTGGCAGGGGGGTTGGACCCGATGATCTCTCGAGGTCCCCTCCAACCCCTACAATTCTATGATTCTATGATTCTTGAGACACTCCACAGTTACAAGAAGCCAAAAGAGCATTTTGGTCACAAGTAGCTGCAGACTGTGCCCTGGCAAAGCAATCTCCTCTCCGCCCCTCCCCCCCCCCCCACTCCCGCCCCCAACTCTGTCCTATCAAGGTGCCTTACATTTGGTATCATGAAATCTTAGACATCATCGCCTGTAGAGCTGACAAGAGAGCAGTCTTCACAGTCCATTTAACCTCTCTATTCAAACGGCAAATCGATTTTTTTGTGATGCAGACATCTGTCCCAGCAGGGACTAAACCAACACTCACCAAATTATTCTTCCCAGATTAGAGAGGAGCGATCGGATGGTAAAGACTTCTCTCCCAGTGACTCAAAGCTTGAGTCACTGATGGAAAGATGAAAGCTTTCCCACTTTGTAAGGCAGAAATGAGAAAAATCCTCCCCTTGTGAAGAGCAGAGCACAGAAAATGTCTCTGCTGGTTCCCAGGGCACTGGCAACATCTGTGAACCGTCTGGAAGTCGAAGTGCTGCCCAGGCACACGAGCATCACTCCTCACTTTACTCCCAGCATACCAAAAATCTGGGACCACCAGGGTGTTAAAGTCACATGGGAGGTTCATCAGGCTTGCAGAGCTCAGCAGAGAGCAGAAATTATCCTTGCTGCACGTGGAGAGCGAAAACCAAAGCAAAAATTTTCTTCTGGGATTTTTTTTTGATCAGCTTTACCTTGAAAACATCACTGTTCAGAGATGAAAGGCCGCACTGCCTCTCAACCACTGGCTGAACAAGCACTTTTCCTACATGGCAATATTCCCTTGTAGCAATCAGGTTTCCCTTAGGGAAGTTTTCCCGGGGCTTTTCACTACACTGAGCTCCCCAGTTACAAAACGCCAAACCTCAGAACAACCTACACCAGGCAGTATTAGCACACATGGGCACACATGTGGGCGTCAACCACGCATTAAACATATGAAATGACTTCTGGACTCTCCATCCCATGTGTTGGATAGCCAGGATGGCTAGAAAAGGTCAGCTTAGGCTGCACCCTTTTCTTCTTCCATTGCCTTTAAAGTTCACCGCTGCACAGGCAGCACAGGACCTTGCCACCAAACACAGACCGCTGGCAGGGCAAAGCTCCTACCCAAACACACACAGTCTCAGCCAATTTTTTTTTACTGTTTCCCATCCATAAAGAGTCCAGATTTATCTAAACTATTGCTTACTCTTTAAATGAAAGAACAAAGGAGCACTTGCACATTGTAAGAATTACAACAGAATTTGCCCGGATTTGGTATTTTCCCAACAGGAAAGACCTTTATGGCAACTTAATTACTAAAGCCCCTGGCCACCCACCTAAGAGAAGTAACATCAGTGTCATTTTAGACAAGAGACTACAGCATATAAATTCATGCCACAGCAAAGGAGAGACTGGTAGTCTTTTAGTAGACACCCCGTAGAGCAGGACACTATCCTGACCCATGGCAGTGCCCTCTGATCATGTGGTTTTAAAGCACCCTACAAAGCCATGCAAAGCACATCCATTAAAGTAAAGCACCTACACATGGCCTTGGTGGAAAGGGAGGGGGGGCAATCAGATTGGCTGCATTTATGTCCTTTATGCTCCTGATTAGGATTTTAAAATTACAAACGGGATGGTGCAGGGAGAAATGGCTGATGGAGCATGAACGCAAGAAGAGATGAGATGCTCAGACCAGAGGTTCTACAGCTCTGCATGCCACACCAGCCTGCACTGTGCAGATTGCTCACCCAGTGCTAGGAGTATCTCTGGCACTTTCCTACAGTCACTTTTCTACCTCAGAATCAGAAATTACCAGTGAGTCACTTTGTGTGCAGTGACCGGAGGAGATAATTCTGCAGTTATGAGCAAGAGGGAGCCAGCTGCCTGCTTGCAGAGGAGAGATGATCTACAAGCAAATGTCTGCATTAACGTGTGTCCCAAATTGTTAACCCGTGTTTTAATTCTAAAACTGTTTTCCTGGCATTGCTCTAGCTCACCCTTATTAACTGCCTATTCTCTGCAGCATCAACTCTCTCCACTCACCACTTTAGATAAATTAATCTTTGCAGCTTTCCCAAGGGAGTGCTGTTGGCTGCCATCCTTATGTTGCGAAGGTAAGTGAAACAAAGAGGCTAAGAGAGCCCTACACATTCCCACATCTGGCTTTCCTGTGAGCTGTATGTCCCCAAAGATAGAGACATAACCAGGAACCGTCTCTGGGTGCAAACTTCTCAGATGGGGCTGAAGCTTCCCTGGGTGATTCATCCAAGGTCAGAGGGAACGTGTGACAACAGGAGAGAATTAGACATGAATTAGCCTCCCTTTCCACCAAGGCCATATCTAGAACAACCTATCTCAAATACCAACCAAGGACCCCCTCTAATAAACCCATCTTATATTTTGCACAGCTGATGCTTCTTTAATATAACAGCAACTACTAGTGTATGCACCTCCTGACAGCCTGGGATGCACTAACAGATCCTGGAGCCAGCTTGATCTTCTGTAACCACTCAAATCAAACATCATCTGGTGGAAAACGTCGTGTTTCACCACTGCACCCAGTTGTGCTGAGACTGGGACCTCCTGAAAATACTTTTATAGTCTCAGGAGACATTAATTTTGCTCAGGGCTGAGTCCAACCTGCAAAGTACATGTGGAGCACAGCACCTCAAGCCCATCTTGCCCACTTCAAATTGGCAAACTATACAGTTCATTCCTGAGAGGCTTCAGCCAAAATCACAGTCAGCAGCACCATGACTGCTGAGCCATACTCTGCCTTTTATTATCTAGCACATGAACAATTTCCAGCATTACTTTTTCATATTTTTTTCCTCCTAATTTAAGCTTTTTAATAACAGGCATGTTGGTACCAGCTAACACAGCTTGAGAAAGCATTTGGGAACAGAACTTCCTTGGTAGGCAGAGAACAATTACAAGTAAGAGCTGTAATGTGTCCCTTCAGTCTTTAGAAGTGATTAGCCTGTCATTAGAAAGACATAACCAATGTTTTCACCATTTCTTGAAAGAAAACGTCATAAACTCACTCAAATGTCAATGGTCTAGGGTCAGAAGAGAGATGTCAGTAATTCAGTCAGCTCTGAAAAGCAACAAATCCCCAAAACATGCTGTTTTGACTTCCCCACCACCCCCCCCCACCCCCAAGATGTATAAGCATCTCAGAGGTGGTCTTGCACAACTAGAGCAACTATTCTGATCTGAAAACAGGGGCCCAGAATTTGCTGAAGTAGCCTGCAGACACGGGCATTGCTTGCTTTTTCGCTGCACAGTTTCCCATCACAGACACATGAAGAAAAAAAATAATAAAATCTAGGTTTAAGGAAAAAAATTCCCTTGATCCTTTCAACACTATGTCACACACTTCCCTCCAGTGGAGAGATTCAGGATTGCGCTTTTTCTTTTTCCCCCTTCGGTCATACACCTTTCTCCAGCTATTTTAGTTCAAACAACACATGCTTGTTTTTCTGGAGAAGACTGAATCTCACCTGTGCTGTAAGAAGGAGCTACAAAGCATAGACAGTTATTTGAAGGGCAAAGTGGTCACGGGTTTATTTCACAGATTAGAAAGCTAAAATAAAAAGCCAAGCTAACCAACCCAAGAACTCTGTTACATCCTCACTGTAGCAAAAGGAAGGATTTCAATCAGTGCCTTCCAAACTGTGCTGGAGAATAAGACATTTGCCCACTCTTAGGCTGAAGACAGAGCATGACCACCCAAAAGGTTCAGAAATGGCAATTCATTTTTTCAGATTTGCTTTTCTCTTCCCTAGGTGTGTCACTTCAGGAGTTAACATACAGATACCAGAATATTCCAACAGAGACAAGTTTCCTGCAGTGTCTTTACCCAATGCAAAGGGAGCACGCTCTCCTTAAACTGTCTCTTTTCATGGTCATGCCCAAGAAAACAGCCGATTCAAAAGCCACAACCCCATCCTAACACTGAGCACTCAGTCCTTACACCCAAGTTCCAAAAGAAGTAATGTTAAAGTGGAGGAAAAATTAAACGAGAGGTCATCTTACACTGACTTTTTCCTGAAACTATTGCTAGCTTCAAGCAGAATTGTAAGAACCTTTGTGGAAGGCATCACCACCACCTGACTGATGTTAAAAAATGGGTCAGACCTTCGGTGGAGTCTGTGGAGATTAGATTCAGGCTAATGTTAAATGCATAAATTCCTCCGGGGTTCCACCACCATGAATAAATGCATCGATCCTAAGCACGGTCTAGGAAACATGAATCTGAGCCTACACAGAGGTGTTCATCTATCACCTCCAGAATAGTCTGCAGGCAGAGAAACCATATTCCATGCACCGCTGTTTTGAACTCCAAAGGTCACCAGAGGCCCCTGCACATTGCTACACCCATTCCCTGGCACATCACACCATCAGCTCAAGTGGTTCACCTATCAATTATTCCTTAGGGGTGCAAATGTAAATAGTCTCCACTGCAGCAGCAGTCATGGGCTCTTCCCCTACTATTTATTCTTCTTGATAGACCTCCCAGGCAGTTGAGAGCATTCAGATTATTGTCAGAACAACTGGGACATCAACATAGGGTTTATTTTGGCTTCAGGTGAGAATGAGAGAAGATGAACTGTTACCTGGGACATGCTTTTCATACAATCTGCCTAAATTCAGCCTGGCAACCTGTAAAGGAAGGACTCTGTATCTCATTACTAGTGTCTTGAGTTAACAAGGCCCACTGCTCCTCAATAAAATAATGAGTTGTTTCAGTTTATTTTAAATCATCGTTAAGAACATTTTGAAGTTTACCAAATTCTGTGCTTTCCCATCGTGGTGACCAAATTTGTTCAAATGCAAAACCAACTACTGTTACATGAGCAAGAATAAGATTGAACACAGAAGTTCAAAAGAGCTTACAAAAGCTCAAGAAAATGACAGAATCACAGAATCACAAGGTTGGAAAAGACCTTTGAAGATCATCAAGTCAAACCAATCCCATCCTAAGCTAAACCATATCCCTAAGCACTTCATCTACCCTTTTTTTGAACACATCCAGGGAAAGTGACTCCACCACCTCCCTAGGCAGCCTGTTTCAGGCCCTGACAAATCTTTCAGTAAAGAATATCTAATCTAAAAATGCTCTGACACAGCTTCTTGCCATTTCCCCTTGTTCTATCTCCTGTCACCTGGCTGAAGAGACCCTCACCCACCTCTCCACAACCTCCCTTCACGTAGTTGTAGGTGGTGATAAGGTCTCTCCTCAGCCTCCTCTTCTCCCGGCTAAACAGCCCCAGCTCCCTGAGCTGTTCCTCATAGGATTTGCCCTCCAGCCCCTTCACCAGCCTGGTTGCCCTTCTCTGTACTTGCTCGAGGATCTCAATGTCCTTTTTATGGTGAGAAGCCCAGAATTAGACACAGTACTCCAGGTGTGGCCTCACCAATGCCGAGTACAGGGGCATTATTACTTCCCTAGACCTACTGGCCACACTGTTTTTGGATGCCGTTGGCCTTCTTGGCCGCCTGGGCACACTGCTGGCTCATATTCAGCTTGCAGTCAACTAACACCCCCAAGTCCTTCTCTTCCTGACAGCTCTCCAGCCAATCTACCCCAGGCCTGTAGCGCTGCATCACCAACTTCAGAGGAGGAGCAGAAAATACAGGGCTCTCCTTGGGCCAGACATCCCTACAAAAACAAGAGGATAATAGTTTCCATTCCCACTAGGACACAGTCCATGGATAGCTGCCATCTTCCCAAAGGACCCTGGGGGAATGGCACTATTTCCCCACTGGATCATGCTGTGTTGCAGCCTGTCTCTCCATGTCACCTGTCCTGGACATCACATGATGGGCAAGATGTGCCAAGAGGAGGTAAAGGCATTATCATAACAGACAATAGTTTGGATTGGACTTCCATCATCCCAACAAACCACCTGGCCCACAGCCTGCACATTGAGCCACATCCAGACTGGTTGGTGTCATCTGGGAGGGAACTAAGCCCTTGTTCAGAGGAAAAAATGTGGCCTCCCAAAACCAGTTTCAAAGCAGTCAAACACAGCCTAACTCCTCATTCACTGCTGAGAGAGGGGAGCCTAAATGTACAGCCATGGAATGAAATGTGCTCTGCAAAGGAGATACCTGCTGCTGCAGCAGCAGCTTTGAGCTTCTTGCCCAGCGTGGGTTTAGGCCATCAGCCTCGCCATTATTTCATTGTGGATTTTGCTTTCAGTGGAGCCTTAAGCAAAGGTGCTCTGTGCAATCTGCCCTTTGCTTGTACAAACTAACAGAGCATTTGTGTGCTTGACATTTCATATGGCATTACCCCCCTATTCCCTGTTCCCAGCGACAGTGTCGAAAGGGCAATCGATGCAGGCGAGGAGCAGGAAGCGCCTTTTCAATAGGTTAGGCCTTTCAGCTCCCAAAACATGCTTTGCTGAGTAAAAGGATAGTAAATTAAACCAAGTTAATGAACTGGTAGAAGACTGAACCAGGATCTCTGCTGCCTACATCTTTTTCAAATTGAAAAAAAAAGCCTTCAGAGTCAGAAAATTCACCAAACTCATCAAAACTCTTTAATCTCTCTAGATCAGGAACAGCCCAATCGCACTGCACACTGCAAGTGAGGCCACCTGGAGAACACAGCACTGAGTACAGTGTCTACAGGCAAAAACACTGCCAATGAAGATACAATAAAGCATGAATCACAACTCAAAGGCAGTGGGAGTTTCTCCCCTGATTTCTGGGGGCATGCAGTAGAGCACCAAACAATGAAGGCTCAAAGTTCAGTTACAAGTATGACCTCCATATAAATCTAAGTAAAGAAACTCTGAACACCTACAATTTTTTAGTGGTTGCACAGTGGAAAGTGGGTCCAGGACAGAAACTACGTTCATTTCAGTGACTAATGATCTAACAACAGAATAAAATTCTACTTATTTGGATTAGTGGCTTCTAGCTTGGCGATGACCACACTGCACTCCTGAAAGAGTCACCATTTTGGTTGAGGAACAGCTGGATTCTGTGTACTCCTGGTCACAGCAGCAAGAAAGCTATGGGGAAGACTGCAAAATATTGCTAGCCATGGGTACTCGTATGTCAAGCATTTAACTGATCCCCTAGAGCTTCTTCTAGGTACTTCAGTTCTGAGTGAGCTTTGCCAGCAGTTTCCCCATTCCAAGCCTGTGGGCTTCAACCTCAAACCCTTAAGATCTTGTGTCCTTGAGCTCAGGGGCCACTTCTCTTGAATAACAACAGAGCTCTCAGGATTAGCTTGAGATCTGACTACCAACTTAACCAGTTCAGGAGGGTCTGGGAGACAGAACTGTGTCAGCAAGTCATTTTAGCCTGTAGTTGGCTCCCTCATGTTTCCAGTCCAAGAAGAAAAGCCTCCTTGTTCCCACAGCCAACAGTTCAGTCCCACCTTGAAGAGACTGGTACCTACATCAGTATCACCGCAGTTGCCACCCCCAGCTCCTACAGTGCCTCCGATCCAGTACTGACCACGCTGAATAAGACATCACCACCGTATGACTAAAAACAGCTCTAGCATTCCTTATTCCTTTCCCTCCTAATGATTCATTCATCCTATTTGCTCCATTTGAAGTCTCAACATGATTTTTCCTGAGCTGACTCCATGCAAAAAAAGCTAAGGCTGGTTATCGGGGTGGAGCGGGGAAGTGAAGAATCAAAACAACTTCCTTTCTGCTTCATGCATCATTGCAGAACATTATGTTTAAAAAAAGTTGGAACCATGCTGGTTTGGGCTTTAATGATATATTTAGCTAAGAGAACCCAACCTACTCTTCCACAGCTCCAAGACACCAGCCCCACGACATTTATGAGCTTCAATAACAAAGCCTGTAATTTTGCCTTAAACACTATGCGGCTGTTTCTTTGAGGTTCAAAACCAGCTCAAGCTTAGACTATTGTTTTTCTTGTTGATGTTTGTGCTTCCTCTTTCTCTGTGTTTCCTGGGACTGTCTAGGAAAGGAAAAGTAATTTTACAGTGTACAATATCCCTAGCGAAGCCTTCAGTGCTCATCAGGATGGGTTCTCCACTCCACTTTTCCTCGCTGGCCATGATGACTCAAAGCCAATCGCATGTACAAAGGCAGCTTCACCACACAGCACTGCAGGGCTGTTCAGAGAAGTCAGCAACAAGAGATGTTCTTTGGCTATAGGTTGAATATCACACACACAAACAAACAAAAAAAAAAAGATCAATATTGTTGAACTGGATGACCCAAATCCTCCTGGCAGAGCTAAATAAAACACACATTAGAGCTCACATACCACACCAGTCTTCAAAGAATAGAGTGGCTATTACAGCAAAGCCATCTTTCACTCCTCCCGAGGATGGGATGCTTAGAGACGGGACAAGATGCAAGGTCTCTCACCTGTGGAACAGGTTAAACTCCAACACTGTCTAGGAGTAAACATCAATGATTCTTAGTAAGTCATAGCAGGTTATGATACAGTATGCCATAGGCCCACCAGGACACATTATCTCATTTTTTCAAGCACAGATCTCTGTGTCATGGAAGCTGCTGGCACATATTACTCCAGTGGTCAAACAAAATAAAAAGTAACTTTGGATTGGAACCACTTCAGGACTCCAGAGATGAGTGTTGGATTTAAACCTCCAGGTCAGCTCTAGTATGCTTGTTTCAAGCTGTATTTACCATCTAGAGAGACCTTTCTCTTGATGTTAAGATTCATCTCATAAGGCTGGATGTTGCACAGGGAAAGCTGAACCTAGGAAACTCCTGCTTTGGGCAGAGAGCTTGCAAAAGGGGCATGTAATATTTTGGTGTCACTGATCACAACACCTGATAAAACTACCCAAGTTTGAATACTACAAGCTCAGCGCAGCTCTTCTTAGGCACATTTCAGCCAAGACCTAACAGACCTAACCACAGAGCTACATTTTCAAACCTAATCACAGACCACCTTCATCAATGCCTTTTTCTCAGCTGGGGCATTCCAGGACTCTGATTGTTTTACCATCCAAAAATTCACAGGATTGTAAGACTTAATTGAAGGTCAGATTTTATGATCTTTCATTACAGAAGGGAAGACAGACCAGATGACAAAGGACAATCAGTATCAGAATTTTCTTTAGCCTGAAATACATTCTTTGCCTTCATTTCCACTATGCCACTGAACTCCTTCTTGCCTCAACACCACTGCCTGCAAAAAGGGAATAATAATATTTTGGTTTTGTTGCTTTTAAGCAGATGGACTTGGGAAGACAGAGCAGAGAAGTTCATCCTTGTGCTTCCAAGAACTGAGGGGGCTACTTCAGAGGTTGCCCATCTAAGTGGGCTAGAAGGACAGCCATTAGTGGAGGAGGAAAAGGGGTAAATTTATAAAACACAGCACCAATTCCAGCCTGCGGCAAAGTAATGACAGTGACAAAGCTCTTAGCAAGCTCCTGGCATGGAAGCAAATATAATTCCTCTCCTTTCCCCCCCCAACAGACAAAAGGGTATAAAATAGTCTAGAAATAGAGGAACAAATGGACAAAACACTCCCTTCCTTTCTTTGGGAAGTTGGCAGTGGCAGCTGCAGGCTATGGAAATACAAGCTGCCTATTAAAGGAAGTCAGTAATGGCAAGATGACAATTTGCCACAGTTTCCAAAGCCTGCAGGGATGATGTTTTGTGTTAGGTGATGCACAAGAACAAGGAGACAATGACAGAGGCAGAAAAAATATCATCTGGCTCTAAAGCTATCCTTAAGCTCTGGTACAAGAGTCAAAGCAATTACTTCCACAGCTTCACAAACCTTTGCACCTCTCTGTTAATGTGTCAGACTTTGTTACATTAATTGTACCTTATTTTGCCCCAGGGATGAGGAAAAAAAAAAGAACAAGATTTGTTTATGGAATAAACAAGAATACACTTTCATTTCTCCCTTTTACCCCCATCTTTCTGTTCTAGTGCTTGTGTTTTATTCTCTGACAAAATGTGCTCTTGCACTGACACCTCCTATGCCATATACCCTTTTCCCTCCAGACACCCCATAGCAGCAGTGCAATATTTATTATCGTCAAAACTGCCTTGTAGTATTATGATAGGTTATGCTAAAACACATCCTAAAAAGAGAATCAAAATTTGTATCCATCATGGGGAAAACTGAGGCACATGATTGCTAACAGACCTGTCCAAGAACACTTGAGATATGGGGCAGCCCCTGTTTTCACCACACAGTAGCACAAACATCCCAGACATCCCAGTTAGCTTGAAAGCATCCTTAAAATAGGATGGAAATGATCACCGATGAGCAGACATAAGTGCCAGAGATCCAGTTTAGTGGCTTTGTATATTTTAAAACACATTAGTCCTTGAGGCCTTTCCAGCCTTTTCCTTCCATCTTCTACTTTCCATCCCTGCACTACTGGAGCGGCTAAAACCAAACTGCTCCCACAGCACTCATCTACTCCAGACAGCAATTTCGTTCTCTGTTAAAATATGACACGCATGACTAAAAGCAATAAAGTCACCACAGTTTAGAGTTGTCAGTCTCCTCTGGTTCTGCTGATCTCTCAGAACATTTCTGGACCATCAGAGAGAGCAGTAAAACCCACCTCCTGGTGGAGAGAGAGCGATGACCCAGCCGAAGGGCTGCAGGAACCCCACAACTCTTCATCACATCCAGATCCTCCAACCATCCCACAGACTCAGCCATTTCACAGAATGGCAGGGGCTAGAAGGGACCTCTGGAGACCACCTGGTCCAACCTCCTGCTAGATCAGCCCTCAGTAACTGCTGATCAGGTAAAAGTCCATCCTCCCCTTCCTACACACCCTCATTTCCACTACAAAATCCTTACTCTTCCCCTCTTCCCTTCAAGTACGGGGATGCTCTCAGCACTGCATGTTCTCAATGTCTGAACTGAACCATCTTCTACCTCTTCCCTGTCCTTTCTTCAAGGGCTTCAGTCTTACTCACAGCTACCAGCTCTAATGCTTGAGCTTCACGGGTATGAACGTTCAGGTGAAAGCAAATTTTACACTCAGCCACTCAAATATTTGCAGGCGACAGACTTCCAGCCGTACACGATCCGTCTGCAAACATCATGTTCAACAGCGCTGCTCCCAAGTCTCACTGCTGTGTCCGCATGTGGGGAAAGCGCAGCATCGCCAGCTGATGTATGGAAGGAGTTGCCACAACATGAATTGCTAACAGCTCTGAGGAGTTACTCATTTAACAACCTCAGAACGACAGACTGACAAAAAGTTCGCTGTTAAATGTGAGCACTGAATAAATATGAGATTTTTTGTGATTTCTTTGCAGAGAAAAAAAAAAGGAAGAACTTGGGATAAATTCTGTGTTGTAATTATTTTCCCACTTTCTCCCGCCCACATCTTCTCTCCTGCCCCCTATTGAGATTCATAATTTGTGGGTTTGGTCCCTTTACCCTTCCAGAGTTCTCCCAACCTCCTGAAATTAGTTTCTTGCTGAATATCTACAATACAATTTGTCACAGAGATTGAACTGAGCCATCTGGCTCCTAAGAGAAAAAGAAAATTATTTCTTTTATGCTTCTGCCTATGGTTTGTGGGTCGCCAAATTGAGATTATTGAGGCACAAAAGCATTTAAGAATTTGTTATTTTTAGAAGAACAAACACAGATTTCTTTTTTGGGATAATCAACAAGCTAATATTAAAACAAACAAACAAAAGGAACAACCAAAGTCCAGCTGCAAACTTCAATAGAGATGGAGAAGTTCCTCCAAGAGGGGCTGTCCACACTCAGAAATACTGGCAACGTGGCCTGTCAGGAAGGAAAGGCAGGAGCTGCCATCACCACACCATGGGTGATGCCTGGGAATGACTGTGCACATTGCCTGCAGCCAAAGGGCTTGAGCATCACCGGGCACGGCAAAACTTGCACTGCCCCTGCCAGCTGCATTCTCCTGCTTCTCTACTAAAGGAGAGGAAAACACACGCAATGCAACTGCAGAAAGCTTTGACAGTGATTCGAGGCGCCCTAGTCACACCGGTACGTGTGCTACAAATCATCCAAGATAGGCTAAAAATGACGGTCCCATCACTGTCCAAGTTACAGTCTATACAGCACCCCTGCCCTTCACAGGGGAGGAGGATGAGCCTGTCCATCAAAAGTATCTGCAAGGGACCAAAACAGGGTGGGGAAGAAAAGAGCTTATGGATTTGGGGCTTTCTTTTGGCTGCAGTCACGATTTTTCATCCAATTCCTTATTCCTCCATTGGGAAAAAGACAGCAAGTCCCAGTGCGTCCATCTCTTGCTCTGCAGCCAGTGTGACTTTGGGATCCCCAGTAGCAGCTCTGGGAGCCTCCATGCCCAGTTACAAGGCCAGGTCTTGAATACAGAACAAACAGCCACCATCATTTGGCTCTGTGGGAGCAGGGAACCCATGCAGACACTGCATCCCCAGCAGAGAGCACTAAAACCCTGGTGCTGGGATTAACAAAACCACTGCCCACAGCACCCACACTTTCCTCAAGGGCACCCATGAGTGACTGCCCCACAGCAGCCCCTGGCATAAGGCAAAGGCTTGCCCTAAGCTCAGCTGTCTGACCCGACAGGCAGCTGGGAGCCAGCACTTTCGGCCTGTGTTTCCCAAAAGGATATTTAACACGCTGGAAAGCTTCATCCTTCAAAATAGAGCCAGAAACAAGAGCAAAGGGCTGAGACGTGCTCCTGCTCAGAGCTCCTCCTGGATGCAATCACAGCTGTCAGGAAGCATCAGAGCAGGAGGGCGTCGAGGCCGGGGGCACCTCGCAACATGGCCCTTCACGCAGGGAGCGCAGCCCTGGCAGGCAAGCCTGTGGGCCCGCTATGCTCCAAGATGCACTGCCACATCCCTAGTGCCTGAAAAGTCACTCTCACAAGCAAGGAGAAATCCCGATTCAGCATCCAAATTGTGGAAGGAGAGGTGAAAAAAAGCAACACGGGAGAGAAAGAGGCAGCAGCAAAGAAAACAGCAGAGCAGTGATCAGCTTTACTGAGCAATTCCCTCAAACAGAATGAGGATGGGCAACAAACTGTAAATAAACTGCAAAACATGCCATCTACTACTACAGATCATAACAGAGACAGACGTTTGCACACAAGCATGTGCACACACGTGAAGGCAGCAGCACGCAGGGACACCTGGGGACAGAACCCAGCTCTGTCCAAAAATATAAAGATCCAACTATACAAAGGTGAGAAATAAACCAGAATATGGCCCAGAAAGGACATGGCACTCAGATGAACACAAAAAAGGGGGTTTTGTAGAGACAGGCATGTTCTATCTAAAGAATACCCAAGGATAAGTCTCCAACAAATTTCTAAAGGCTAGAACTTCTGCTGAAAATTACCAGCAGATATCCTCATGCAACATCAGAGCTTGAAAACATCCGGCAAAGATCAAGGATAGAAAAAAATATTTAATAGAATTCAAAATGCTCTAACAGTACTTTGAAAAGCAGTGACTTTCTTCCAGCTATATGAAAACACTCGTGGCTAGTCAAGCTCATACATTTCAATTATCACTTTGTTCACTCTTTAATGACTAATAAATAGTAATTAATGAGTTCCACTTCATGTATTACCTCCTTCCCCTCTCATTATTATTATTATTTATACGTTATGCCCATTAAAACCCGCTAACTAAGCACTTGTAAAGCACATTGCTTCTTCAGCTGATAGGTAGAAAGCAGAAGGATTAAATATGTATTGGCAGTCTAATCAAAACACAGATGATAGCGATGCTCACACGCAGGAAAAGGCTGTTTCAGAGGAGTTACCCAGCAGCCATACGATCCACACGATCACTGCAGTTGCGTAACGGACTGCGGAGAGGAACTAGATGTTATTCTGCGTCTTTTCCTCACACATCTTGCCTGGAGCAGGCTCCGTGCTGCAGGCAAGAGGCTGCATCCAAGTCTGCAGTGAGGCACAGCACTGAGTTGGTGCTCGGTGCTGCTGACGGACTCCTGCCCTGCTATGCTGGCTCCATGGCTGCTCACTCTTCCCTCCCTGAGCTCTGGTGCATCTGTCCCTGCCCTCCTTGCCAGGCTGAGCCAACACGCACGGAAGCGGCATGGAGCTGTTACCAAGAGCAAAACCGAACACCGATAAATCTGCTCCTTATCAGCACTTGCTCACGTCCCAGTGCTCAGTATCAGCCTGGAGGCATTAACTCAGTGACGCAGGCAATGCTGTCGGGCATAAGACTTCCAGACTTCCAGGATGGCCTGGTGGAGACAGAGGCTTTCCAACCAGCACGGTGCTGGATAAAGAGAGGGCAGCTAAAGGAGAGAGGAATTCAGTCCCACAGCCTGCAACCCCAGCCTCTGCTGGCCCACAATTCCCACTGTCCCACAATTCCTGAGCTTCACTGCCTTAATCCTGCACCCATGCAAGAAACGGTCACCAGCACAGGAAGGCAAGAAGCCTGGGATCTATTCTTGTCTCTGCCAACACACTGCTTGCATGCTTGCTGCCTTAGTTTCCCAACAGCATGAGCCATGAAACCTATGCAGAAACATTTCCATTAGAGGAGGAAACCAACTGGTGCCACCAGTCTCATGCTGCTCTGGGCAAGAAGTTATGCTAAACGTTTGCAAAATGCAAATACACAAACTTGGATATAAGGCACCAGAATCAGAGAAGATATTCAGCATATTTGCAAGGTAACTTAACAAGAGCCAAGATACATGAATATTCACATCCCACTAATGAGAAATGAACAGCACAATTCCATCAGTTAAAGAATGGATTCCAATTCAGGCATACTTATTCTCTCCCACGTACACACAGCAGGTGCAAACATACACTGTGACCTGACCAGAGATCAGAGCACACTGTCCACTCCGGAAGGAGAATTTCTAATCACAGCTCCTCCTACAATATCTATAATCTGGCACCTTTCACAAGCAATAAATTCAAATGCAAATTGCATAATAGAGAAAGATTAAATGAAAGAAGCGGAAGATAAAGATAATTCAATGAGACACAAGTTCAATGGTTCAAGCTTTCAGAAGATCTTGATCAATAATGATCTCACACCTCAGCTTCATCAGCCTGATGGCTGAGGCACCCCTCCCAGCTAGTACCTACATTCCCTTTAGTTTCCCTGGCTGAGGCCAGGGCCCCTGGAACAGAAAATGTCTTAGACAAAACATCTTTGGTCCTGTAAAGTTGGAAAGGCATGTCCAGGTGGGACAGCCACCTACCACCAAGGAAGGTGGTCTCAAGGCTTTTGGGACTGCACCAAAAACAAAGGCACTGAAGCAGGGCATGGTATGGCATCTATACAACTTCATGGTAGACCAAAGACTCAACACCTCTGGCAACAGTCTCTGTAAAAGCTGCCCCCTTAAGAAGGGACACATATCACTGATGTTAAACCCTCTTTGATCACTTTCACATTTACCTCCTCTGCTTTGCATTCCTTTCAGACACAGCTCCAGAGTCCCAAAGCCAGCTCTGATGTAAGCCACACACATTCAGATTTGTGACTGTTACAGTGGTAGTGTGGAAGCTTTGGTGCCATTAAACCTGCCCTGCTGACCTCTCTATCGCTTTATATACTACAACCATGTTAACAAAGAATGTCAAAGTCACATTATCTGGGTAATTCACATTTCTCCTCCCCAGGGCTCGTGCAGCATCCAGATCCCAAAAGCCTTTAGAAGGAAGAGGATGGGACACCCTGCCCAAAAATAACACCGTGCAGCCATATCCCTGCATCTGTATGTGTACAAAGCAAAGAGCAGCAAAGGGGTCAGCAAGCTTTATGTCATAAACCAAAGACAGGGAAAATGCAGAGATGGAGTGCAACAGGTAATTATGCGACTTTTCCTTGCTGAAACATTTGAAGGGGTCTTTGTCTCACTCCCTCTGCTCAGTGGAAGGAGGGGGCTCTGACAGGTCCCTGTGCAGGGAAGTTCACCACGAATATCAAGCAAGAACCAGCCTGGAGCTCAGGCGTGCAGCTTAGAGCTTGCCAGCCTAAGGACCACACTGGCTCTGGCTAGCCGAAGCAGTGTAATGAGCACGGCCCTGCTCCTGAAAACAAACCCATCCTTTTGTTCTCAAAATGAAATGCAGTTTTCTCACTTTAACCTTCTGATTTGCCCACATTTGAAGTGTGGCCACGTTCTCCACTCAGTGGGCGTATCTGCACCCTCAGCTCCTCCTTGCAAGAAGGTATTTGGAAGCAAGAGAGGTAGGACATGTCCTTTAAGGGTGTCATTTCCCTGCCCCCTAATAATGATAACCAAGTCCCTGGTGCACAGAGTAAGGCTGTCATCTAGTGGCAAGCAGGAAGCCTGCAATTAAATCTCATTAAGCACAGCCAAACGTGCAATACCGTGAAACTCTGCTAATTCTGCCATCCCCACCTCTGTGCTCTCTCTGGTGACCTGTGCGTGGAAAAGACAGTAAGTCCCTTCAGCATTACTTCTGCAAGGAAAACTAATCTTTTAGTACTGCCTGGTCTTGAAAATGTAGCCTCATCCCTAAGGTTGCCAATGTCCTTGAAACCAAGATGTGCTTCTCCTTAGGCTGGGAACAAGCAGAGATGCTTGGAAGAGACCCGTCACCACAGAGAACTTAAAATTGTTCTGAATGCCCCTCCACAGAGGGACCAAATGCCACAATCCAGCCACAAGCTCAATTATTTGCAAAACAGCCTAAATAGAGGGACAAAATGGGAAATTTTTCCTCACTCACTAAACTCCTGCTCATCCTGCAGGCATTATCCAAGTCATTAGAGTGTCTGGGGCTGCACTTTAGTGCAGAAACAACTCCTCACTTGACTATGGTGGTGGTGGTGTGACAGCCAGTGCTTGCGTAGCAAGGCTCAGCACTTCCAAATTCACACCAACCACTTCAAGAGCTGCCAAGCCTTGTTACTCCCTAGGACTTCTTCTCTGAAAGGATGGGGTTTTTTTAGTAGTAACTCTCTATCACTATTTCCAGTCCCAGGCAAATACCTCTCCCTTAAGTACACAAAGGTAGAGTTCGATGTCTTCTCCCATTTCATACAGTCAGATATGCCTAAAGCACACCAAAATCATCCCCTCTAACTATTCCAGGTGACACAGTAGTTATATGATGGTAGCAGGTCAGCAGGTGCTGGGAATGGAGAGAAGCACATTTCAGGACACATATTTTATAGATTTAAACAAACCAAAACCCAAACAACAACAAACTTACAAGCTCCAGATAACATCTGGGAGAGTCCAAAGCAGGTCCGATAGCCCAGAGATCTCCTAACTCTGGTCCTTGGCAAGAAGGGGGAGACCTGTCCTGAGAATAAAGTTGGAAACATCCATAACACAAATTATGCCACCAGACTCCCACAGGGTCAGAATCGACAGAAGTGCCAGAGCTGGCACCTTCACAGAAGCATGGTGCCAGCTCACTCCACAGAGGCCCTACATTGCAAAAGGCTCCTTTCAGTGCCTCCATAGTAGAGATGTTTCAACTCTGAGATCCAAGAAGAGACTCCATCCACCTTGCCAGACACAGAGGACAGGGCTTGTAAAATGCACTGCCAGCACAGGGGAAGGAGGGGATGGGAACACCCCCAAGAGAAGTGTTAATTTCTATGAATGGCTCTTAAAGACCTCTCCATGCTTTTTTACTGTCAGAGCCATAGGTATAGCAAGGTGGCCTGGAGCAACACTGACATGAAGATGCTGGAGAAAATTCCAAACACTTGAGCACCCACTTGAGGATGTGAGAACTCAGTACCTCCAGTAACCAGGCAAAATTGCAGCAATGTATGAGGTGTGATCCTGCCACACAACCCAGAGGCTTGCTGATTTACAATGTTTGTTCCTGCCAACTACACGGAGCCTACTGGAATGCAGGAGATTTCTATCAGCTTCATTTCTGACTGAGAAACTGAGCAGAGGAAACTCCAGCCAAAAGGAACAACTTCACTTCTCCTCAGTCTGCTTTAATGACAAAACCATTAAAAAAGAAAAGGTCAGGGAGGGAGGTGGCACCGACACAACACAAATGCATGGACCACTACCTCTGCAAAGGGTGACCAGGGAGGCCTGCAAGATGAGCACCAGCAGCAGAACATAACAACCATGAAAGCTGATGTCAAAGGTGCTGCTCAAAGGCAGCAGCAACTGCAGACGCAGGAGCCTTCCCCCTTCACTGCTTTGTTTTTTTTTCTTTAATCTTCCTCTCAGAAAGCAGCACAGAAAAGCTCCTTGTTTTAAGGAAAACACCCTTTTTTCTTGGAAAAAGTTCCAGGATTTGTTGACAATTTCTTAATAAAGGTCTGAGTTAGCATTTAGTTGGGTTTTTTCAATTTTATTTTTAATTTAAGAAAAAAACCCAACCCATTGTGTCCCCCCTCCCCTGAGAACAACGGTCAGCTCTACAAAAGTCTCATCACTTCAGTATTCCACAGAGCACTGGACAGCAATTTTCATCAGACCCACAACCATCAGCCTTTTGTGTTCCCACTGCTCCTCCACATGCTGCCTGGACACGCTTCCTCTGGTGTCAGCAGAACCACATCACCATCTTCAGCATCCCTGGTGAATGAGGGCATTTTCCATGAAACAGGATGGATTCAGTACCATTCAGGAGACTACTTTTGATGTTTCTGAAGACTTGAGTATAGCTGAAACTGTAACCAGGAAGGGGTTAAGCATGACCCATGGCAGTGCAGAGCAAAGAGGTGCTAATGAGAACGACTGCAATCTTCATAGCAATAAATCCCAGTGAAATGAAGGGACAGGCAGAGAAATAAAACAATCTTCCCACCCCTCAGAAGCCAATTCCTCCCTGCAATCTGAATGCCTTTTGCTTCCCTGACCCCACCATCCATTTTCCCCATCACTGAGGCTTTTCCCATCTGGAGCCAACTCAACAGCTCTGGGGTCAAATGTCACCTTCACTTTGCTTTACAGAAACAATGATACAACAAGCACGAGCTCTACCCCCACCAATCCTCCTGCATTTGGCTCCAGTAGTTTATGGTAGCAGAGTCATCTGATACTTTTGAACCTCCACGTTGGATGAATGAAGCCTTCTGCTCTGAGGCACACGTGACCAAGAGCCCACACATTCAGCAAAGACACTTAGCACAAACTTAGGCCTTTTAAAGGCTCTTCAAAAATCTTCCAGTAGCAATTTTTTTCCCCTAAATAAAGAAAAATCCCTCTCCCCCCTCCCCCCAAAAAAATCTATTACCCCTGAGTAAAAAGTTGTTTTAATTGGAAAGAAAAAGTAAAACAGGCTCATGAAAATTCAAAAAAGGAAGTTGACCACTTCAGTGGAAAATACTAACCAAGCCATACCTTTCCCCATCTTCCACTGTCATTTTCTGTTGGAAAAGAGAATTTCCATCCAGCTCTAGTCATTTTGTCCCTGTCAGGTCAAATTGGATCAGCTCAATGAGCACAGCTTTTATTTGCAGTCACGTTTGAAACAGATAAATCAGGCCAGACATCAATGGAAAAATCCCAATCAAGTGAGCGGCTCAGAAGAACAGAGTATGTTATTGCAGGGCAGCAGCATTTTAACAGATTAGCAGGTTTCTTGCTTCTTACACAGAACAGTGAATGTTTCTTTATTGAAGTAGGAGCAGTGGGGCGTCATATTAGCCTCAGGAAATAAAGATCTTTGGCTCCCCACCATGAGAATGATGAGCAGCAATGACCGCAGGACATTTCCCAGCCCACATGGCTGAGCACAACTCAGCAAGCCAATTCTTCACAAGGGAGCAAGTCTTACTTAGCCATGGTCTTGTACCACTTGAAACAATCCTGTACCTTAAAGGACACCTTAAAGTCCATAATCCAGGACTAGATCAAGGACCAGCATGGTATCTAACCTCCTGGCAAAGCACAGCATTCATATCTGTTACCAGGAATGATCCCAAGGGAAAACAGTGGCAGCACATCAAAACAGGTACTTGACTTCAGCTATCTCCAGTACTATTACATGACCTTAAACAAATGTATGGTTGGAAGATACTGACTCTGCTTTCACACTAAACCTTGACCAGACATGGGGAAGCTACTCAGCCCTGACAGAAGTCCTCCAAAAGGCACTAGAGATCATCCACCTGCAGCCATGCAAACTAGCAACACAAAATCCACGTTTATCTTCCCACTCTAAGGCACATGAACAACTGATCCAGGTATGTCCCTGGAGATCTCCATGGGTCTCAGGGGAAAAACAGTCCAACCATAAAGTCTGTGGAACAGAGATGCCAATGAGAGCAAGAAGAATGTTTGCTCCTTTTGCATTCCAGTTCTCCTTAAGTAAAGCAGGGATAACACTACAAGTGGCACAGAAGATCTATGTGGTCCCACAACACTGCCCTAACACCATGAAAGAGCATCTCATAAGGGACCCAGTATGGATATTCAATACCTACAACACAACTCTGACCCATCAGAGGCCACCAGGGACTACTGTGATATAAGCAACACCAGCAGTATGTTTGCCACCACCACACCTGAGCAATTCCTGCAGTTCCTCCATCACAGGCTGGGATAATGCAAGCTAAACCAACCCTTAACAGACTCCACCTCTCCCAACAGAAAACACACTGCTCATTGGGGAACAAGGTTCCTGTGGCTCTGTGTGCAAGAGGAATGGTGAGGGAATGATTTTATTTGATAAGAGAACCCCAGTCAGTCTCTTCTCCCATGTCATTCTGACCTCAATCAAATTAAGATACAATGGACTGAAAAGAGCAAAGAGTGTTTTTCCAGTGAACACAATACAGACCCCATCTGTGATAGCATCCAACACTACAGAGTGAAAAGCTTAGGAGATTCTTTCCAAATTCCAGCGTTTCAAACAGTAGATTTATCTCTGCTTCCTGGCTCCTGGGACTGAACAATCACATCAGGCTCTGAGTGCTCTGGCTGCAGAGCACTTGGTGCTCACTAGCTAGGTTGAGGCTGGCATTACCTCTGCGATATGTAAAACTAAATACAAGGTGCCATGTAAGACCTCAACAGCTCCAGAAGAAGCAGATTTCAGGCTCTTCCAGGCATCATTGGAGCAGCAAGCCCACGAGCCCCCAGCGCTCCCATGTGTACTCCCAGCATTAAACACGCAAACACATCTCCTAACCCAATGTGACTTCAGAGGGCCGAGCTGTGTGCTATTTCTGGAAACATGCCTTAAGCAACACTTTCATTAATCTACAGCTGTTTGAGCAAATTATTAAGGCTACAAAGCTACAGATCTTTTCCCTTTAAATCAGACATAATTGTAAGTGAATATTTCTTGTGGGCTTTGAAAGTCTGCTCCTGGAGCAGGGAATGTAACAGCCACTCCAAGCACAATTTTATGGTTTGATTTTAAACATAAGTAAACAATGTAGACACCCTACACACACTGTAACTGGAGCGCCAGCCTCAGACACACAGCAGATGGTCTTCTCTGTACTTTCACACTGTAAAGCACTCCAGCCAGGTCTAAATCCCACCAGGTTCACCTCCACAGCCTGCTCTTCTACCAAACCTGCTGATGGTCACATCCATGAGATGATGCACTGACAAGTCCAACAGAATCCCTCTATTCTGAGGCTGGGTTATACCATAATTTGCTTTTCTTTTCAAGGCACAGCAGAAAATGTCTCCTCAGGGTAACTATCCCCTTATTACATTTTAATGTAGCACTCAACACAACAGAGACTTAATTTATTTGAAATTTCTGGGCATCTCAACTACTAGGACAGAGAGACAAATTCCTTCACAGTGGCAGCACACTGTGAAGCTGATAAGAGGTGAGCCCTGGGGAACATGAACCCACCCCCAAAGCAGAAAGCCTCTAAATGTCTCAGGTAAGGTCACCAACCAGTTCCTGGTGAGTATCAGTGCTCTGATGTTCTACAATTCACCCTAACTCCAAAGCATCCTATGTCACTCCAGTCTTGAGAACTGAATATCAAAGCTTTGTTTTGGCAAGCCTCATACCACCTGCTTCAGAGAGCTGGAAGGACAAGAATCTCTGGGAGAAGCTCAAGGTCTAGAAGTGACACCAGGTACATCCTGCAGATCCTTCAGGCCTTTTACCTCTGCTGCAACCTAACTGCTTCCCACACCATTCAGGTCTTTGTTTTACACCATCTGTGCTTCGCTCAGAGGAACGCTCCTCCTTCTACCCATATCACACCCCTCCCAACCTAATCCCTCTTTATTTTCCTGCTTCACACCAATTCTTGCCTGCCTGGGGTGACTTTAATCTCCTACGCAATGTCACACACAGGCAGTAATCCTTGCTCCTCCATATCAAATGCTGTAGGTGTAATCCTCCTTTCCCCATTTCTGAGGAACTGCAATCTCCCTCCTGCACCCCTGCCTTCCCCTTCCTCCTACAGTCACATGCAGCCAGGGATGCTTGTGCTGAAAGGCTCAGAGTGATACACCACTCTTTGACGGGCATGAGGGACGCCTGCCCTTTCCAGCACACTTGCTACACTTCACTCCAAGCTTACAGGTATGTTCAAGCTCGTGCTAAATTCACTGTCAGCCTCTCCCAGATAAAGCTGAGGGACCCTGTGAACTTCATTTGCTAAAAAAAAACAACCCACAAACCAAAGCCCAAACCAAAGAACAAAACAAAACACAAACCACTCTCCCCAAAAAATATATCTTCAATTTCAAAGGCACCAGAACTATTTACTTATGGTCCTGGATTTACTGCTCGGTGCTGTGACTGATGCTCTGCATAAGTTATCACCCCTTTGCCATCAGCAACGCTTGGGAGCAACATGGCATCAGCAGGATTTGTGGGGATGGATATCCTTTCTCATCTCTTTTTTTCCCCCTTTCTTTCTGTTCCTTGCTGTTTGCTCCATCAGAAGTTCATCCTCGCTGCACCATTTCAGTTCAGCAAGCTGCACAGCATCTCAGACCACAGCTCTTCCACAGCACGGCTCACAAAGGGGCTGGACACACATGCTGAGACACCCACTGAGGGCTGACACGATTTGATGATGTGGGTGCAATGATTCCAGCTCTTTCACAAGCCCAGTTGACTAATGAAGGATATTACATTCTCAGCAAGTGCTTGCTGTTTCCTATCTGATCCAACTGCTTGCTGCTTAATGAACTGGATGAAAAATATGCCAATGGAGACCTTGATCCAAGCTTCACTGAACTTAGTGAAGTCATATCAGCAGAGATTTTGGCCAATAGCTAGAAAATATTCTAATAGCTAGCTTAAATCCAGATTGCTTCCACTGGATTAATTCAGTAAGGTGGAAGAGGAATAAAATGCCCTTCGTGTTTTCTACAGTCAGTTTCAATCAGACAGAGGAGAACATGTCCCTTCTCACAAATGATGGTATCCTCACAGCCTTACTAACCCTTCAAGCTCCCCAGTATCACTGGTTATCTTGTGGGCAAACACACCCAAGCCCTCAAGCCTCGTGTCTTGCCAGTGGGAGAACAGCCCACCGCTACCACCACTCTTGTCATCTCATGGACTGCTAAACAGGACCAGACTGCAAGGTATAGGAGAGATCTAAACCTAAGCCTCCTGACATCAGTGAGAGCTATTCCCTTGCTACAGCTCAAGAACATCTCCCACACTTTACCCTCTTTGACTGAACCAAGATGGATAAGGCCCAAGGGAGCCCATATAACTTCTGTTCTCATTACCTTCCCCAGCCAGTCTTACAGCTGTACAGTGCAAAGGATTTAGGCTTCTATCAACATCTTGCATCGCTCATCTCTCATCCTCCTGTTTGAGTGACCTGCTTGCCCTAAGAGCTGCTCTACAAGCCACTGAGACACCAACACTGGTATCATCTCATTAAATTACTTCCAGTTCCTTCAGATAAGGCCTTTGTTGCTATGCTACTGTGACATGTGAGCACAGAGAAGATTGGTAGGATCAAGCCAAGATCTCAGTCAAGTTCCAGACTTCTGCCACTTATTTTTCCCCCAGCTAACCACAGACAAAGGCCAAATCTTTTCAGAAGCACCTTGCTGAAAGAGCAGGAGCTTTCTTGACAAATGGTCTTTTCACACTTGATTAGGAGCATTGTACAGCACCTGGATGCTGTGAATAAGGAAAACAAGCAGCAATTAGATGTTAATAAAGCCCTTTAAGATGAGAGGGAATGAAGATGCAAGCAGAATACCCTCACAGGTACATGCCACTCAACAGGCAATCATGACTATAACCTACTTAGATACAATGGCTCTTTCCATTACTCTTCCCTCCCCACTTGCTGGCTGGCTGCTGGTGATGGGAGGATTGACTAAAAAGATTCCTCTATTGCCCAGCTGGAGCTCAGAGAATCATTATCCTGACTCTTCACCCCTGAGCACTTCAGCATTGCAAATTAGAGCTCAACCCTTACAGCTCAGGATGCTTTCACTCTCCCCTCCCCAAACAGAGTCATTGGCAAAGCCAACTTGTCCCATCTAGGCCTGAATTGATCCATACACCTGAGAAGTGAAAGATCAACTCTGGGACCTTGTCCTCTTTTCTCCTCCATCTGCCTGTCAGCCCATCATCACACCGATAGCTGTGCTAAATGTGTAACAAAGAAGAAAAAAAACTCAAAGTAACTTCCCAATCCAGCATTAGTGTCTTCACTGCAAGGTTTAGGGTGTAAAACTTCAGTCTCCTGCTTCTCTTTGATTTCACATGCTGTGTTCAACATACTTCATACCCCTGGGTCTGCATAAGCGACTCCACCATCCCTCCTCCATGGGAACCCCCTCACAGCCACTCAACTACTATATAAGAGCACAACTTCATGAGTGGTACCCAACATATCTTCCAGCTTGCTCCCAAAGCAGAGCACTGAGAGTACCTGGACTCCGAACACATCCCCATCCTGCTGTGTGGCCCATTAATGAATCGAACTGGATTAACAGTTCTTCAGCATCTCCAGGGCTCCTCTGAACCCTTAGTCTCCCTCTCAGGATTGCTCTGCTCAAACCCATAATCGCTGTGGCCTAGAGACTCCTTCTCTCCCTGCTGGAGGAGAGAAGGTTTAAATTGGCATTTTCTTCAGTGAAGGAAAAGCCACCTTTTACTGATCCTATCAGGAAAAAAATATTGGCTAATGGGTTACTGTTGCTTCAGACAAGTTCTGACAGCCTCTTAAAAATGTTGTTTTGATCCCTCCTGAGCCCATACATGCAGCTCTGAAACTGCACACACACCTAAACAGGACACAGATTTATCCAACTCCAAAAAAAGGTTTGCCTGCCTTCCTCAGCGCATCAGCTGTTTCATACCTAATTTCCCTTTTCAGTACGTTTTTCAAAACCCTGACACATCCTCTGCATGTCCCTAATAGACAGCCACTTTATGTGTCCTGGGGAAATGTTCTTCCAATTTCCCAGAGTACAGTCATCAGCAGAGATGTTCTCTAAAACACAGACAGGCACAACGGACTGTCCACTGTGCTTTTATGAATTACGGTCTCACTGGAGAATGGAGCTTAATGTATTTCACTCCACTAGGACAGCTGGATCACAACTAAGCAGCCCCAACTACATTACCAATACTATTAGTAAAAGGGTATTAATATTTAAAGTGGCCCTCAGCACCAGCAGCGTGGGAAGGAACCCAGTTAGCATTATAAGGATTGTAAAGAGTGGCTCGGGAGCAGATGGGAGGAGACTACTCGTGGCTAAATATCAGACAATGCAAAGGATGAAGGAGAAGTCAAGCAGGATAATTTATAACTAATTACAGCACTCCTCTAACTGGCTAAATTAAGATTACCTCTACAAGTTTGCATCTAAACCAACTTTTCCATGGGGAATGGTGGGGGAAAATAGTCCCACAATCTTCAAGTGAACAAAGAACGTACTGGTTTAGCCGTTGGTGACCAAGGATTAATAGTATTTGGTAAACACTCATTTATCTTCCTCCTCCTCACACAGATGCAGTGAGATTATCGAGTGGAATACAAGCAGATTCAAGCTTCCTCTGCCTGTACCCATTCAGCCTTGTCCCCCAGGCTGTACTCATAAAGCCACCATCCTCTCTGCTGTCCTGAAAAACACTGGCACAGCCTGACGCCCTGAAAGATTTTCAGATCTCAAGGCCCCCGTGCCCATCAGGGACCCACATGAGTCCCAAGTACATGTCTCACTAACGCTCTTGCTAGTCCCAAGAGAAGCAAGACATGAAGCAAGTCATATGCCACCCATGCTCTACCTTGGCCGTTGTTTAGTGAGGTATCAGGTTATCCATTATACATTATTTATATACCATCATTATTTAATAGTGATGGGGAGAAAAAAATTCCTCACTATCTACATCTCTCTGTGTGTGCTAAACCAGCCACGTACCTTTTGGTAGCAAGTTATTCTCCCACACTGCTACTACAATTCATCAGCCCCCCTGCCCACTCCTCAGAGACTTTAAGTCCATCCCCTACCCTGATGGGGCTCCTGCTTTTCCTGGAGTCATCTTCTGGAGCTGTCTCATGGGAATGCAGGTCACAGGCAGCACCAAAACCCCACCTGAGTAATCCCCAGATAGACTGTCCTTCATTTCCCACATCTTTTGGTCAAAGACCGTGACAGAGGCTGAGGACACCTAATCCGAGCACAGAAACTCACATACACATCCTGCAGGAAATAGCTCTGACCTCTGCCAATCTTGGACTCGACTCTGGCTGCAGCCTGGCATACTGTAACTGTTCCTCTGCATCGAGGGCCAGGGCTGGATCCTCCTCTATCTGAAAGAATATAGAACCCAGGAACTGGGGACTTCTGGGTCTCCTTCCAATGCAAACAGAGTTACAATCTGAAGCAGAAGCCACAGCACCCAGGACAAACTATCTCCCTGCTACTTTCAGCCTCCTGGATCCCTAAATTATTGCACTTGGCTACGAATCACCTCACAGACCCTCAAGCAACACAGCGCTTACTGCTGACTGATGGCTACAAACCTACCTGGTAGCCAGCAGAAAGCGCTCAGCCTCCATACGCAGAGCTACCGCTTAAGGCCACACACATGGTTCTCTGCTTTATTACAGCTTCTAAACCTTACAGTGTTTCAAGAGCCCCTCGAAACTCGATTGTCACAATTCAGAAACAGCCACCAAAAGCTGGCCAGAAAGAAGAGCAGAGAGATTTTGTTTGCTTAATTAAAATTGGCTTCATAATGGAAGTTATCATGGTTCATATCAAACAGCAATTAAGAAAGCAGGATGTGACTGCTGGCTTGGCTTAAAACACGAGCTAAGCCTTTTGTGGACTCCAGCAAATCCAAATAATGATGACTTAGCCCAGTACAGAGTTAGCAGCTCAGTGTTGTCAGTCTAATTTTATCTCAAGTCTCACCCTTCATTTTTAATCCAATCTCTTTGAGTTTTTAATGCTCCAGCCATGAGTTTTGAGCTAACAGCCCAGGGGATGATGGATAGAGAGACTAAGAAGGGCAGGATCCAGGCGCTTCCCATTAGCTTCATTTGCACAAGCTTCAGGTAACCAGCAAAACCACTCTGAAAGCCCCCAGAACTAAGCTGATTCAGACCAGGTAAAATCCAGCCTCAGGTACTTGCATACCATACCTGCACACAAAATTTCCACATCCCTCTGCTCAGCCCCCAAAGGGCCAACAGGTAATGCTCATCACACAGGAACTATGCCCTCACTGATGCGCTCAATACATGATCCATTCAATACATGATCCATTCCATACGGCTTGAGAGGCATTACTCTCAGTTCGCTGGGCTCCACAGGCTGTGCTGGGAGCACTCTATTTTCCATTACAGGACTCTTGTCTTTTTGGTGCTTAAACCTCCACCAAATCTGAATGGAGTAGGATGACATCTTTCACATCAGGTGTTTGCCTCAGGCTCTACATACCCTCACATGTATATATCTGTGTATATATATAATTTGGAAGGAAGGGTGAGATTTCACATGAGGCACTTGTTCTGTCTCTGAGGCCAACGATGGCAGGGCTGAGTTCAGCTACGTCCTACACACGTCCTTCCCACCCCCAAGCAGCTCCAGTTTCTGGTGCTCTTGACACATCCCCAATTTCAATTATACATCAACTTATTTCAGGTCTCTTTGCTCTCCAACTGTAGGGCAGGGCAGCATTTTGGACACCATCCATGCAGAGCATTCTCCCTTGTCCTGATAACTTATTGGCTAGACATAATTTTGGGGTACAGCTGAGAAATTAATTTTGATCAGCAGCTGAAAAGAGAGACAAATCTCTGAATCTGTATGTCTATATGCAGCCTGTGACAGACAAGGAGATCTCAAAGAAGATGAAACAGTCTCATTCTCTCCTATGAGCGCATTCATAATGGGGACAAATTCTGCTTCCTTCCAGCACAAGTGGCCACATGCCTCCACTGACAGCACTACCAGCACCTCTCCACCATGACACAAACACTATTCAATTACTGCTCAGTAACAGGAAATTACTGTCACTTAGAAATGGCTGGTGACAAGGAGGGTGTGGAGAGCCAAATATGAAAAGAAATGTAAAAACTTCTCAGTAGCGAGCAATTTTTAAAAGCATTATATATAATTGCTTTTAAAAAGTCTTTGTTATACGTGATGAAATCAAAGCAACTCTCCACCATTGTATCAATCACTGACCCAAGGTACACATTCATTTAACAGTCTGGTCTTTTTGCAGGCTGGGAAGAGGAAAGCAATTCCTTCCACAGCCATCTTGCACACATCACAGGAAGATCCCCATCAGGAATCTGATCGTGTTCACAGGTCTTCAGGAGAGGGTCCAATTTGACATGCAATTATGCCTGAAAGGGTGGTTGTGTTCTGTTAATGATGTTTTCATGCCAGAAACTTTGCATCTTTCACTGAGGGACACACAACAAAAAGATGAGAATCCAACTGCCCCTGATGTTCATCAACTTTGTAAAGCTTAAATTTAGAAGTCTTTCTCAGGGCATCACAACTCCCCTTCTCATTTTCCTTTCATGCAGTCCCTGGGACATGTGGCAGTACCTCCAGCTCTGTTACTTTCATTACGTTGATGCAGCTCTAATAAAGCAGCATTTGTTCCCACCTCGCTTCTCCCTGCTGCCGTCAGGATCCACCCTGTCCCCACACACAAAACACACAGAGAACGGAGCAGACTTCAGACACAGATATTGGAGAGAGATAAGATTAACCACAGAAAGAATTAGAAAAAGCAGGCAATAGCTTTTTACGTGATTGGACTGGAAATCAAAACCTTGGGCTCTGAAATGCTCTGGGTACAGAAGTGGCTGCTGACACAGGACAGCCAGGAGCTGGACCAGCCACAGGGATGTTGCCATGGGTTAACACCAGCAGATGAAGTTCAGCCTTTTCCACTTTGGGGCAGGTAAAGCTTATCTCCGTGTCTACCACCAAGTGCAGAAGAGGGGAGCCCATCTGCCCTCCAACTACGGCCAGTTTTGGGCTCAGTCTCTGGAGGTCCCTTCCAACCCCTACAACTCTGTAACTGTAAGGAAGTACATCCCAGTTAACAGAAGAGAAGCAGAAAACACATGTTCTGACTGCAATCTGTAGCATGCTGGTAGAAAGAACTTTGAGAGAACAAAAGGATTTCTACACAGCAAAGAGCAGAACCATGTTTCTACTCCTCCCTGATTTTGCTGCACTTTGTTAGTCTCCTCAGCAGCACTGCACGTAGTCAGATAAAACAATTTTGCTTAAAAGAGTCTGTACCTCCCCAGCTCTTCAAACGAGCGTTGCAAGGGGCAACATCAGATGGGACTGCAATAACTAATAATTGCTCAGGTAAAGGCAAAAGTCAGGTGTGCCACTTGATACTTCTCTAGTCACCTGAAACACTCAGTGGAATGAAAAGTTTAAAGTAATTATTGGGTGTCTCTCCTGGTTTAACAAAGGAACACAAGAACATCTGCACACACATTCCTGCACCTGGGTCTCTGCCCCACCCTGACATTTCATGTAAGCCTTCCCACCCAGAGATAACTGCAGCACCGCCTGCACATCCCCCTCCCATGCATGCTGTACCCAGCACCCCCCCGCCTTGTGCTGTGTCCACACTTCCAGATCTTTATTCCATTTCTATCAGAAATACTAATTATTAACCACATCAGGCAGAAGCCTTGCAAATTTAAAGGAAGGCGCCTCACATTCTTCATCTTCCCCTCTTATGTCAGAAATATAGAGTGAGAAATAGAAGCAATCCTGGCACATTTTTCAGACCCTTCAAAATCCACACAGGAAGCTCATCCATCATTCACTTTAAACGGCCAAAACAAAACTGTCTGAGACGAAGCAGCACAGGGGAACCCTGTCAGCACTCTCCCAAATGCCAGAGCAAGGCGCTTTGGGGACAGCAGCACCCCTAGTGATGCCAGGCACTGGCTGCCAGGCTGGGGTATCACTCACCCAGCTGCACCATGGGGCAGCAGCCACCCAGTGCAGGCCAGGGCTGGGCTCCCTGGCTTAGCACACACTGTGCATTAAGAAAGGTCATGTGTTTCATTAAAACGTTGTCAAAATTCTGCCACTAGCATCGTCTCAGCTCCCTCCAGATATGGTAAAGAGGGACACACTTTACCATTAATTATGGTGACCTGAAGCAACGGTCGCGAAGCTTTGCCTCCCCCGCACACTACGTACACTCGAGCGGTCTGAGCGCAGAGCCCTTTGATCAGAAAGCAGTAGGCTGAGCTGGAGACTGTGACTAAACTGCCACAGGAGCTCCTCTTAATGCCAGTCACCTACATCTTAAAAGCAGGCTGGATTCAGAGCACGCTTATTCAGAAGTGACAGGGTTGATTTTTGTTCTCTGTGCGGCCGCTGGTTCCAACAGCTCATCTAAAGCCCGCTGAATCTTTGCTGTACCCAGTGCAAGGTTAAATACCTCACCTTCCTCTATCATCTGGCCACGTGGGAATCCTGCAGAAGATAATCCCTCTTCTAGGTACTGACATTCTAGTCCAGTTGCTTACCTTCTCCCCATGAGTAGTTTTATGGGGACGACTAACACACGGGCCAGAGGCACCAGGGAAGTACGTTACAACAGGTCATGTTACAGCTCCCTGTTGAATTCTTCGTGGAGATAAATCTGAGAGACTCAGAGCATAACATCCCACAGAGACATAACCTAATGGGGCCCTGATATGCTTCTCTGACCACAGAAGAGGACAGCTGTTTAGGAAGTTTATAAATGCGTGAAGGGCAAGAGTCAGGAGGACAGAGCCAGGATCTTCTCAGTGATGGCAATGGGACAAGGGGCAACAAGCACAAGCTGGAGCAGAGGAAGTTCCATGTGAATATAAGGAGAAACTTTTTCACCGTGAGGGTGTTAGAGCATTGGGACAGGCTGCCCAGAGAGGCTGTGGAGTCTCCTTCTCTGGAGACATTCAAACCTACCTGCATGCGTTCCTGTGTGATTTGCTCTGGGTGATCCTGCTCTGGCAGGTGGGTTGGACTAGATGAGCTTTCAAGGTCCCTTCCAACTCTAAATGTTCTATGATTCTGTGACTGCAGCAGGGCCAATCCAGTAAAGAGGCAAATAATCTGCAAAACCCCGTACTGAAACACACTGGCAGGACATCCGATGCTCTCTTTGGCTATAGGGATATATAAATACATATTTCCATAATTATTAGAGACGCAAACCCCAAACACCAGTAAAAGGAGATCACTGTCTCAGCAGTGCGTGGCCTTGTGCAGTTACCCCAGCAGCACCTCTGCACATCCAACAGAAGACACAATTTTAGGAGAATAGGGTCTTTGTTGCTGATCTATTTTGAACATTCTCATCATTAAAAATAAACCACAATTAGCTTCCATAAGAACAGGAGCACCAAAGGAATCTCCCACCACTAACTTCATTAGCCCCAAGGTAGTTTTGTAATAAAGATTTTTAAATTATTTTTTTTTCTGTCATTACTGTTTTCTTTTTGGAAGGATTACATTTTCAACTAAATGCTGGTTTTATGGGAAAAATAATTGCATCATTATTATTTCCACTTAAATACATTCTTGCAGAGCTTCAGGGCAGCTCTAGTTTTCTCCTCTGTCATCTTCTGAGGACAGAGTAACCTCGTAGGTGGGACCTGTGCTGTTGTACATTGCACTGGAGGTAGAGCATCTTTTTCTCAGTTTGTTTTACATCAGATTTGCCTATGAAAAAAAATATTTCTGCTAGGTCATACAGGGATAATCTCTCTGTGCATTAGAAGAATTAGAAGACCAGGAAGGACATATTCCAAGACAAAAATCAAAGTCTCAAATGTTTGACATTTTTCTACAGATTTGAAAAAAAAATAAAAATAGAATGATCAACAATTAAGTCTTTTGGTAAAATATAAAAAGCTGAAATAACAAGAATTCTCAGCAATGTTTTGTTTCCTTTGAGAAAACGTTTCTCCTAGAAAAAGAATTTTGATGAAAACATTTAAACTGGGCAAATGGCCTTTCTGTGAGATCGTCACCTTTATTGTACTGCATGGCTGGTGCCTCCTGGCTTTCTCACTGGGGTTTTCTACAATTTCCTTTTGCTTTCATTTCAAACAAAGGTCAGCATATAAAAATACTAGAGCTGCTCTCCGCATGTGGGGAAATTAAAGAGGAAAAAAGCTCAACAGCTGTCAAGGTTCTGGCAGAACGATCGATGAATTAAATTCTGTTCTGTGTCTGGCAAGTACCTACCAGTCCTGGTAGATCTGGGTTCCTGTGGGATACCCACAAAGATATACAGCAAATAATTATATCCTGACTGTAAAGACCAAACCCTTTCCCTTCTGAATCTCTCTTGCAGAGTAATGGTCACTCGTGCAGTCAGCTGCTGCCCACAGACACCCCAGTGCTTGCTACCAGGACGTCCCACCCTGAACATACCCAAGTCCAGCAGCATCAGAGAAGCCAAAGCGTGGACAGTGCTGGCCAATGCAACCCCACATTCCTGGAGGAACTGGGGTATCTCACAGCCAGCTCGCTATCTTCTTCACCCTGTGCCTCATGGAGGGCTTGCAGGGGTTTGCATTTTAGGTGACAGATTTGACTTGCCCTCAGTCAGCTATAGTTTTAACCTGACACTAAAACATCCCTGAATGAAAGCATCACCAGTCTTAGCAAGCCAGTCGCATCATTCAGCTGGCTTGAGCTGTCACTAGGTAGATCATTACCTGCACCTCCTTAACATGCAGAGAAACAAATAGTTGAGGTGACAAAGTTTGGAAGACTGAGACATGCTTCTTACACAAGCTCAGCTTTAGACAAAATCCAATAATTAATTTCCACCCCGAAAACAGAGCTCTTTGCAGTTCCATCCCACATAAGCTCAATAGCACTTTCCACTTAATTTCCTCTGTGCCCAGGATGTCCCTCACTTTTTTCACCCTGTAGTTAATTACTGCCATGCATTCCCCAGCCCTCCAGGTTTGATTTATTCTTTTTCCAGCCACAACAAATCACAGCAAGTGCAATACAGGCAGGACCCACAGGTAACCACACAGCTTCCCAGCCTGGGGGTGGCAGGGGATCCCCACACAACCCCCCCAGCTGGAGGACAGACATGCCCCAAGTTGGGCTTTTTACACTGCTGCATTGAATGAAGATGAGGAAATGCAGAAGTAGGCCCAGTATGCCCACTGGTAACAGAAGAAAATGGCATCAGGGTACATGGGTCAGACTTTAAATGCAATCTGAACTACCCACTTCCTTCACCTTCCCAGCTACAGATTAGGGACTTAGTACTTCTGCATTAAATCAACCAGAGCCCATATGAGCCAGAGAGGGAGACCAGTCTCCTGCACCAACAGCCCCTGAGCATTTCAGCACTGTCCCCACAATACTTCTGGCTAGCGTACAGTTTTAAACATGATCCATCAACTTTATTTAAGGGTTAAATGTCCAGAATTTAATTAGCTCAATACCAAGCAGCAAGGAATAACAGAGAACAAAAAGAGAGTATCTGTCTTTTCTCTTATGCTGGGGAAAGTGGGACCTGTTACTTACTGGTTTCACACCAGAATTCCTGCAAAGGTGTGCTTATATATAAAAATATTAAAATAACTGATGCCTTTGCAGGAAATGCTTTCACTTATTCTGATACTCATTAAGCAATTCTTCTGTTATTTCTGTGTGTCAGAAGGCAAAGGCAGCTACTATGTATTTTTATATCTGCAGCACAGAACAGCCAGCATGCTTAAACGCCCCATGGATGGGGATATGAGCACCCTATGGAAGAGACTCTTCCCCCCCCACAGGGAAGTGGGGCAGGGAGCCAGTAGGCAGAGGTGTCTGTCTGAGCAGAGAGCAGAGATGGTCACAAAGGCAGGTGATGCTCCTGGCACAGGATACACAGCTGCAATCCAGCAGTGCCGAGACCAAAACTCTGAGCCACCTCGGAGTTTTCCAGCTGGGAGAGATATTTCCATGCAGCACAGCTGCCCATCTCAGCTTCAGCATGGCATTAATAACTGCTAGCTATGTCAGACAGCTCCTGGGAATCTCTGTGGCACAGTGCTCCCATCGTACCTAGGATTTCTTTCTGCAGTGGTGCTTGCAGAAGAAGGAACAACTCGCTGCCAGGCACGGCCTCAGCTGGCATTTCTGGCCACAGCTCTGCTGGCTGCAGCCTGGCAGCACAGCACAGCCTCAGCAAGCCCTTCTGATGGGGATTTCAATTACTACCGATGCACTCTGTAGCTGTGAGGACAATTAATCAGGGAGGGGAATGGGTTTACTCAGCCATGGAGAGAGGCAAGCCTGCACGGCAAGCACAGGCAGTAAATACAGTGCCCCAATGGGGCACAAGCTCCTCACCTTTTCCATCCAAGGCACTTTCCAAGACATGACTATACTGCATCTAGATAGAAAAATCAATCAAAACAGATGGTTAAACTGCCAGATAAGCCACCAGAGGGAGTTATGGCAATACAGCAACAACAAAAACACTTAATTAGCAATGCAAAAATAAAATTAAGCACTGTAGGTACTGAGATATGAATTCAAGCAAGACACCTTCCCTGCTCCTCACCACCAATCCTTCCATGCCTGTAACAGCAAGACAGCCATCCCTGCACACCACCTGGAGCCTGCAGTACAGGTTTGCAGAGATAAGGCATCCCAACAGCCTGGCAAACAGCATGGCTATGAGCACACTAGTCTGCAAAAAAAGCCCTGCAAGTTGAGGTAATTGGGACACCAACATCAAATTAAACTCTGGGCTTCCCTTTAGAGATCCCTTGCTGAAAGGATCTCCAATCACAAACATGACAAAAAACCCTCAAGCTATGCCAGGAACACGCTGTGTTTAGCAGCTCCTTGCCCCAGTACCATGCACTTCATCTACCTGACCCTTCATCCTCATCTAGAGCCACAACCACCCTCTTCTTCCTCATACTCCTGATTTAACATCCCAAAAGGATTCTCTGAACCACAATCAGTGCAGTGAAAACCTGATCAGAGGCCCCTGGACACTGCTGTGATGGGGCTAATAAATCATTAGTGATGGGGAGAGGACAAAGCAAAGGAAACATGAGTTTACCACCACCACATCTATGAAACAACACTCAACAGCCCACGTACAGTGCTGGTTTATATTATGTACTCCATTATCTGCCCCCAAATAGCCACTGGCTTGGCGTATAGAGACAAAAGGTAGCTACTGTCCTCATGGGAGCAAAAAGAGAAAAGAAAGGGGGTGATGGGGGGAATATCACTAGATGCAATTGGAAAACTCAAGATTGAGTTTGAATGGGGGTGGGGTGGGGGGGTGGGATCCGCAGGACTACAGTAGGGCTTGGACAGCAAAAAGCATGGAAAAGACATAGATGACATTCTGATTGCTTGCTTCCATTCCTAAGGGAAAAGCAGATGTATTCTAATAGCAATTAAAGAAACAAATATTTCATGTATTTATTTCACTCTGAACAATAAAAAGGGCACAAAGACAGGGCTGGAAGCAGCCATGGGGAGCCCTTCTCAGGAAACACCAGCTCTGCTGAATAACTAAACCCCAAGCAGTCCTGTTTGAGGCAGGGACTTGGGAGACACTTGCTCCTGCAAGCTGCTCTGAGTGGGTACGGTCAGCAGGAAAGTGAGCGGTAAGGATGGGTGAGTGGTTCTTGTGGGACACAGGGGATCCAGCGAGTCCAAGGTGGTGGCAGGGGGTGCACGCTGAACCAGGGTTTGGAGCTGAGGTGTCAGAGGTCAGCCCTAGGGTCCCCATCAACTGCAAGAAATGCTCTTGTCATTCAGGGCCAGGCTCATTAAAATCACCATCGACATCCTCACAGAGCAAAGCACAGCTGCAATACACCACCCAGCAATCTCCAATGGAGCTGCCGATCCGCATCAAGCTGCTGGGGTTTGATACGTTTGCAGAACATTTTCCCAGGTCAAAAGGCAATAGCTCATCAAAATAATTGAGTGTATCCACAACTCAATGGGTCAGACATTGGCTGGAGACGGGGCATAAGCAAGGTCGGGTCCTCTTTGCATCTGGCCTGGGGCTGGCAGGAGGGAACCAGCAGAAAGGACACTCCAAACCAGCTCCTGTGCCCCTTGCAAATGCCCTCTTACCAGAGGGGAGTAAGGGTCTCCTTAAGTGGTTCGTGTCCTAACATGCCATGAAGGCTCCCTGTTTAAGCTTGCACTGGAACAAGCAGTCCTAACCCTCCTCTCCCCCCCCACCCCAGAAATTCTATTTTCAATTCCAGCTTTCCTTATATAAAATATGCAGGGCAAATTAGCCAGCCCCTTTTCAGTGGTTAGTGGAGACAGGACAAGGGGCAATGGCTGCAAATTGGAGCACAGGAAGTTCCGCACCAACATGGGGAAAAGCTTTTCCCCAGTCAGGGTGCCAGAGCCCTGGGACAGGCTGCCCAGGGAGGTGGTGGAGTCTCCTTCTCTGGAGATAGTCAAGACCCATCTGGATGCCTATCTGTGCAGTATGAGCTGGGGAGCTGCTTTGGCAGGGGGGTTGGACCTGATGATCTCTCGAGGTCCCTTCCAACCCCTACAACTCTGTGATTCTGTGATATCAGGATACAAATAAGAAAGAGGAAGATTCTTAATCCAAGGGAACTTCATACTAAAGCTATAACAACTGTATCTTCCAGCCTTGTTTTTCCACCCAAAATACCAGGACAAGCAAAACCCCAACCACTGCTTTCAGGCCCTTCACAGGAAGGGGAGCATTCAGAACCACCCACAATTAGCAGCTGCCCACCTGTCTGTTTAAACTTATCCTGCATGGACAATACAGAGAAGGGGGTGTGTGGATGGCAGTGAAGGAAGACATGCAATCATGCCTGTGGTGGCACCAAACCTTTGCCCAGTGCAGAGATATTTTACAGTTACTTAGCATAACAAATCAAAACCACACAACAACATACCCTTGGGGTAAAAGCTAGAAGTAACACACTCATCTCCAAATGTCATCAGCCAAAAGAATATTTGCATCCATATTCTGAATCCCTATCAGCAAAAGGACCTTAAATCAAATTAAAACGACCTCTTGCCCTGCCACTGAAGTGCAGGGAATTAAAAGAGTCACTGTGCTGTTTCATGTGCCCCCGATGTTCTTTGAAGCACTCATTAGCAGTAGGGCTGTTCTCATTTCAGAAGCAGCATTTCCAGAGAGAAAATTGCTCTCACACAGGACCGTAAAGAGCAAGGTTTGTTTTCATTGGGACCTGCTTCACCTCGGGACAGGCTCCAGGAACACATGAGCCTTGACAGCATCTCACTGCCTCTCCTGCTTCAAAGTACAGGCAGCATTAGGCACCTTTTAAAGGAAAATTAGAGGCACAGGGATAATGCACCAGGTTGGCAGCAGGAGAAGGAATCGAGCTCGCATCTCCTGACCCATCCCACACCTCCTTAGCAAAACTTCAGTCTTCTCACAGCCACACAACAAGCACAAGAAACTCACACTGTACTTTTCAGCAGTGCAGACTAACAGCAGCTCTCAGGAAGGCAGAAATTTGCACCACCACTGCTATCAAAGCAACAAGATTCAGCAGTCCTCAGGAACTGGAGATGGATGTTTCCATGGACTTTCCCTCCATAGGCTAGTGGGAGCCCCTTTGACCTTATCTTCCATCCCCACCTTGGGATAAGGAGAGCTGAACTCTACAGCTGCTTCTACCCCCCCTAGGACTTGCAGGAGGACCCCAGCTCAGTTCCTGGTGTAGACAGCTGAATTCAGACAAGGCAAATCCCACTCACTGTCAGCAAAAACTGGTGCCTTGCACTTTGGTATCTCCATGTTCCAAGCAGCATCTCCCAGAGCAACCCACTCCCAGAGGCAAGGAGGCTGCCTGTTCTGCCTGCAGCTCTTCCAGTCGACTGCTGCTGGCCATGCTGCCTGTCCCCCATTACCCATCTCCACCTGTTAGCCCACCACCACCCCACCCTGCCTTCCCCAGGCAGCTGGCACCCAGCCTGTCCTGTGCAGTCCCACATACCTGACACTGGTTCCGTGGTAACTCTCACATTTCCTCCTAACAACAAGCAATACAAAGACATTTAAATCATCCTCAAATCCCTGTCACAGGGGAGCAATGCAATATTAACAAGGCAGTGCCAGCCACAGCGAGAACACTTCTACTCAGCAGCAGTGTCAAAACCAGCACCAGCCTTCCCCTGAAAGCTGTGAGCAATCCATTTTCTTGAAGGACCCAGCCTGTCCCTGGGGATTTGCAAAGAAATGAGTTCTACATACCTTGTGTTTCCCAAGTCAAGTGCAGAGATGGGGCTGTTCATACCTAAGCCCCTGGAGATGCATCAAACTCTTGGCACACAGGGTTGCAACACATTTAAAGCAATCTGGTATCTTACCTCCACCATCTGAATTACAACACTGCCTTCCAGGCTGAGACTCTGCAGACACCTCTTCTAACACCTTCTGCTGCAGCTCGTCTACTCTTCTTGGTAACCAACACAATTTAGTAGTAGCTTGGGACCAACTTTACTGCCTTGTAATAAGAAACTTATCTCTTACTTGCAATCTGTGAGTGACCTTCACGGTCCCTTGACACAAACCACAGAGATGTGATAGCAGTGACCACCCCCTTGGAAAAATCAAAGGGTCTCAAGACTCCTGACAGCATTCTGAGGAACCACCTGTATTTTGGATTTGTTGGATGGTTGGAGTTATTTCACATGACTACTCAACCATGTGTCTTCAGCCCATTTAGCATGACTGAAGGCAAATCACCATAGGTCTTTTTCTGCAAAAAGAGGAACAATTCCTTCCATCCATGGGAGCTACATGTAGCTTTTAAAGATCAGACGAAGCAGTGATGGAGGCCATCAGGTAGGTAGGCAGAGAGATCGATCATTTGATTGCTCTGGTATAAAAGCACCAGGCAGCACCTTCAGCCATGAGATTGGCTTAAACAACAAGCACCTGGATGTGTTACATCACCTGAATAGAAGATCAATGCTAGAAACCTGCACATGTGGCAAACCTTAGGTGCCTTCCCAGGAAAGTCCAGTTTGCAAAACGTGCCTGAGAAAGGCTAGCAGCATCGCCAGAAAGCATTTCACAAATTCTGGTTTGCATGTTTCCTGGGTTTTTGCTCTAACCAGACTTGCATCACAATTTCTATTTGTTTCCTAAAACTCTTTCTGCAGAGAAACAGAATTTGGGAAAATGAGATTTAAAAGTCTGCAACACTTAGGCTTTAAGTTCACACACACACACACACACACACACACACACACACACAAGCATCCACACTGCAAATCTGAACTGGCCACAGCACAGGGAAGATAAACTACACCATGCTCGCCACCATTCACAGATTGGATCTACAGGTCAAAGCCACCACAGAGAAAATAAGACTATAATTAGCTAATGGGATTAATTCTGAGACAGTGCAGTCTCTTTAGCAGAATTGGTGGGAGGGGTTTAGTAGGATAATCAAGAGATTACTGGTTAGAAACTAGCAAAAGCCATTTCCAACAGACAATTCTATCCATCAAAGGCATGGGGAAGTCAATAAACTCTTGATCCATCACCTTAGTTTCCATGATTCCTTTTTGCATTCAGCTCCTTGCTTCAAAGCACCCTCAGAGCTGAAACTCCTACTCCAAGCTCCCCAGAGATCATCAGTTGTTCAGAGCAATCGCATTCGTAGAGGACATGAAGTTTGTCTGCTTGGTTTTTAATGATGTGCATCACTGTTCAGACAGATTATAAACCAGTTTCACCGTTCTCCATCATCACAGCGAGTTATTCAAGCCCAGCAAAGAAACATCAGACTCTTTTGCTTATTTTTGATACACTTAAAGGAAAAAGCCACTGAAGTGTTCTCAAGAAGCACTCAGAGGGAGGGATAAATTAAGTTATACATAGAAATGGAAATGCAGGACCAGAGTCATCAGACACCGTGGCTCGTACGGAGGTTTATCAGTCAGCCCTGAGCTGGGAAGAGCCAGCAGCTGAATCAGGCAATGCTTTCAGCTAAAGGCAAAGGAGTCATGCCAAATAGCAGGATAACAGTCACTGTGTGAGCTGTCACACTGATCCCTATTGCCAGGAAGCTTCAGTGGGAAGACTTTTGAACAAACACAAGGGATAGGTGTACAAGGAGGAGAAATCAAACCAGCAAAAAGAGGCAAAGATCCCCAAGTTGCCCTGCCCGTGAGCCCCTGGTTAGCTGGGTGCCCTTCTAGAAATGTAGGGGAAGTGACCCAGCTCCTCAGCTCAAATCCTGTAAGATGGAGGCCCCTCCCAGCACCAGCACCTGGTTTACCACCACACCAGGATGAGAATTATTTCAAGAGGGTAATAAAAGCTCCTTTCCTTGCTGCCAGCCAGTTACCCAGCAACTCACCTCGCCACAGGTCTTCCACATTGCTCTGATGCTCACCCAGCCACTGCAGGACTCAAGTGTCTTCTCAAAGCACCGTGGGGAGCTCAACCCCACAGACCTTAGCCAGCATGGTGTGAAACAGATCTGCTGCTCATCAATCGCTTACGTCAGTTCAGCCAACAATAGCTCTGTATCTCACCTTTACCCTAGCCCATGCCATCGATTCCCTGCTCCCTTGGCATCTGTCTTTACAACCCACTGAAGCAACAGCCATGTGAAACAGCACTGTGCTTGCATACAAACTGCTGCAGCTCTCCCCTTCCTCAGGCACACATGCCTTCAGCTTCCTCTCTGCAGAGGCACCAGCCCTTCCTTTAAAGCCTTCCCTAGCCTCCACTGCTCCCTGCAACTTGACAGCTGCCAAGTGCCCCCTCCAGCAGCATCTGCATGTGAAAGCTTCACACGGAGTGGCTCTCTGGCTCTCACACCCATCCTGTGCTCTGTACAAGGTGCCAAGCATTTGGGAATAGCCTTTGGTGGGTTATACTTATGATAATATTACAAGCTGAAGAGATCATCTCTGTGGCACGTTCTTGAGTTACAGAACCAGGTTGAGCTTTAAACATGGATGACGACAGCACAGAGCCCAAGCTCACTTCTAAGCTTTAACACATATTCCCTGGAAGGCCAAAGCACTGGTAACTGTGAGGTACAGTACAGGGCAAAAATAGAGAGAGGAAAAGCCATGAAATACAGCCCCCCTGGAGCTCAATTACTTCTGACTCATCCTCCCAAACGAGTTCCTTGCCTCCATAAATCAGAGGGAACAGAAACACGCTGCTGAGAGAGGGTAATTATTCTTGCACAGTGTGAGGGGAAAACACACATGCTGTTGACACCAGCATGGTCCCATGAGCTGGCACTATCAGCGTGCTTTTAAAGACATAGAGAAGCTCACTGCAGCCTGTGTGACAGCCCTAGTCCCACCCGCATGCTCAGGGCTACAGGACAGATGTAGGAGCAGTCTGCAATCCAGGAGTGGTGGGAGGACACTGAGCATGGGGATGTCCACAGGAACAAGGTGGACCCCCTGTCCACATTCATCTGGGTTCACCACCCTCACTTCCACCTGTCCACGCCAGGACAGGCTCATGCTTGGTTGCTCACCAGGGAATCAGGGGAACATCCTGAATAAGAGGCACAGTTCCCAATGTCTTACCATTTCCCCAGGGATTTTCCTTCAGAGCAGGGAACTTGAAACAATCCAGGATGCATAGCTTTGGACTTAGGAAATATTACTGGTCCACAAGCAGCACAGAAAAGAGAACACAACCTTGCACCTGCAGGTGCCCTATAAAGCACACAAAAGCATGTTGTTACATGCCACCTTCTGCATTGTCCTACACACATTATCAGCTGGGGGTTATTATAGCCTGTTGCAAATTTTATGTTTCTGGACTCTTATCCTGAATTCATTCTCTCTCAGATTTAGTTGCTAGTAAATCAGCTTTGTTTTCCACTACAATTTCTTTATTGGAACAATTCAGAAAAAGCCAATAGCAGACAAGGCTTTGAACAATTAAAAGAAAAAAAAAATCTGGTTTACAAGTTTGGTTTGTTAACCACAATAAGAACTCCTTTTTCTCAGAGAGCAGAATTCAGCTTTCCTTGGGAGTACTACAGCACCGTTCCCCACGGGCTTATGTAGCTCTTCCTTGGGAAAGTTCTGTCCAGTCAAGCCTAAGAGGGCATTCTTAGGCTTGCAGCCAACAGCAGCAGCTCATGGATCTAATAATCAAGTGGAATAGGGAGAGTGCATGTTTAATGGACACCAATATTTGAGATTATCCACATATCAATGCCAGAAAAAACACAGCAAACAGCCAAACAAAAGTGGCAGATCTGAGTCTGAGTAAGGGTCAGATATTTAAAAGGAATTTAGGACCTAAACATAAGGCCTGTGTTTTGAAAAAAGTGTCACAAAAGCACTGTTCAAGTCCTCTTGCCCTCCTCTTCCACATCACCAGAATAATTCTCAGGAGGGAAAGAAAAGTTAACAGCAATTAGAAAAGGGGTAAATCCAAAGAGCTTAAGCCTAACGGGAGAGCGATCACTCTCAGCCTTGTACAAAGCCAGGTGCTCTGAACATCTGTTCAGTCTGAAGCTTAGGTGAGGCAACAATAAACTCTGCTCATTGAAATGCTAATTTACTTTTGGGGCAGCCATACATCCTCAGCATATATAAGAATCAATATAGATGTGCCTACCTAGTCTGAATGCCAACAGAACACCAGGCAGGGTTTTCTAAATAAGACCTAGCCAGTTTTGACCCAACCCACCTCTCCATGATCCTCATTATCAAGACCCAAATCCATGGTGAAGACAGCAGACCTGCTCCTGGGACACCTAGTGAAGAACATCATGTTGGCCTTTGCCCCACAGCATGTGTCCCTTGTGCCAAAGCTAACCTTCCAGCTAGGGGGCCCTCAACCCACCCTCACAGATGTTAGGTGGCACCAAGAGACAGGACAGCATATGGTCACATTAATAATTACACAGCCAGGTGAAAGGAAGATTTCCATAGTAAAGGCAGAGTTAGGAGGTCAAAGACTGAGCATCAGACAAAACAGCAACATGCAAGGGGTGTAGCCTAGTAACACAAAACTACAGTAGCAACCTCAGGGATAATTCTTGGAACACAGCCAGTTATATCAGAAATGTAAGAGACTTCCAAAAAAGCCCAATGTGGTCTGCAGCCCTGTTGCTGGCAGGTACTCAGATCCCAGAAACACTTCATTCTGACAAGGTAACGTTTGCCCTGAGCAAGGGGAAAGATCACAGCTTGATTCAACCACTAAGATCAAGTTGTCTGTCCAGTTGGAAAATGAAATTAATTTGAAGACTGTTCCCTCTTCTGGAGCTTCCTTTATCATTTTTTTATTAACAGAGATAAAACCCAGATACAATTCCAAGAACAGGATCTCATCAGCTTTGCTTCTTCAGAGCCAGCATGCCATGACGTGGGTGGTGATGAGAAGCAAAGCCAATAGAGTTTGCTACTTCCCAGCCCTGCTCTGAACAGGCCTCAACAAGATTAATGAAGACAGAGCTCAGCATCACACATGTTTCTACACTAAGGAGGGACTGTGAGACACCGAGGTCTCCCATGGCATGCTCCTCCCAAGACCTACGTGTTGCATTGGGCTGAAATCCTGTCAGCCTTTAACCAAGCCAAAGGAATGGCATGTGTTGGGAAAGGACCAGTCTGCACCTATGCCACAAGAGCAAGACAGCCACGGGCCAGGGCACAGCACGAGTTCCCATCCTACTGCCGTACATGGAAATAAAATCAATTTGTCTCCATTTGTGCGCTCGCCCTTTTCTCTCTCAGCAACACCACCATGCTCCCTGGGCACCTCTCTGCCAATCCACTGCCCAATTAACCTTTCATTAAAGGCTTCCTAGACATTTACAGAAAGGCCACGGCACCTGCAATTATCACTTTGTTCCACGTGCATTGCTACAACTACACACCCTGGTCTACGCTCATCTTCGGAAGTACAACTTGCAGTCTCACCCTTCATCCAATGCCCCTCAGTACTAGGATGGAGGTGGACCACGAGAAATCACTTCGTATTTACCCTCACCATCTCTCACTGGTTTTACAGACCTCTGCAATACTTCTGCCTCACCATCCCTTTCTCAGTGTAAGGAATCCCAGACATCTTAAACTCCCACTACAAAAACTACTCCTTATCTCTGATTCTAACCCTGCTCTTAGCCTCTTTCCAGTTCTCCTGGTTTGTTCCAGAGCCAGGAGACACAGAGCAGCAGGCAGTGCAGCCACAGGGTTACACAGCTGCATTATGTTTTCTTTCTTTAAGACTTTGCTAGTAACTCCTAACATTCAGCTTGGTTTTGATCACTGCTGAGCACCAAGCCAATACTAACACAGAGCTCTATATCTGAACCTAGGACCTCAGGGCTCCAGAGTTTGTTACCATCCCACAGCTCATCTTTTGTATATATGCAGAATTAGTTTTTTGGGCATCACTTCATATTTTCCAATCCTGAAACTCATCTGTCATTTTAGCAACCCACCACTCCCTCAGAGCATCCTCCTGCGCCTCGCCTCTGTCTTCACTACCCCAAATAGTTTGCTGCACTGCCAAAACTAATTTATTTTCTTTGTTCTTTTTCAAGTCCCTGACATGTATTTGAAGGATCTGAAGTCTCAGCATGAGACCTTGCAGTATTCTGCTGGTGACTTCCCTCCAACGGAGAGGCTCATTATTTACTTCCACTCTCTGTTCCCCATCTTTTAACCAACTATTTTAAATAAAGATCTTCCCTCTCTTTTTCCACAGCAGCTTCATTTCCTTAAACATCTTCTGGGAGGAACCTTGATAGAAGTCTTTGAAAACTCCAAGCAGGGTTTATCAATGGAGCGCATTCTGCTCCACACGCTTGTTAACTCCTTCAAAGGAGCGTTTTGCCCTGTGCCTTCCCCTGTGTGTGTTTGCAGCTGTCTCTTCACTTGAAAGCAAATTCTGAGTTTCATGGGACACCGTTGAGGGCAAAGCTTTTGTAGCTGCAGGTGTTTTAAAAATTCATCCAAAAGGAATAAGTATGTCCCAAAGAACCTCTTTTGTTATCTCACAAACACCTCATGGACCTGTCTTCCATTTAAGAAAGGCCAAAAAAAAAATATAATCCTTGCCCAAACAAACTGTGAATAGTACCACAAACCTTTTATCTCATATCTTTTTCCTTCATCACCCCAGAGTACAGGCCAGCCGCAGCCTGGGGTGGATAAAGGCTGGTGAATGTCTTATTACAAATATTTATTTGGGCACTGACCCCAAAACACATCCAATTCATCCAACTGCTGATTCAGACAGAACTTCAGCTCCTAAATACACAGATCCCTTTCTGCAGAGGCCTCGCGCTACCTCCCGTCTCTTTTCTCTTTTCTCTCTGTGCTTTTCAAACCCCTTTATCACACTCCTCCTCACAAAGCTGGCATCGATTTGCATTTGCAGGCTGGGGTTTTCCAAGTGTCCCAAGGAAGCTAAATGCCACCACTTAGGTATGTAATTTCCATAAAGCCCACTGGAAATCTCAAACTTTGCATTAGCATTCACTTCAGCACAGCCAGCGAAGGCCTCGCTTTCAGGCACCGCGACCATCTCGTCTTGACGGGCAAAATAAAGGCACTGAAATCAGAAGACACCACCACACACCAGGCTCTACCCCTTCCAGTTTTGGGTACTGAGGAGTGCCTGTGTCTTTTCACTTCACTACATTCCACATCTCCCAGTGGTTCTGCCTGTTTCACCCCAATCCAAGACCCCATGCAGATCAGAACACCCCTGAAACTCCCTTCGAGCTCAGCTCTTGGAAACACACTGCCCACCTGCAAGTGTCCCAGTCTGATGAGGTGCCTTCTCCAACACTTGGTAGGACAAAGGAGTTCAGGATTATTCTGATGCCATCAACAAGTAACACACTCCACAGCAGGCTATTAAAAAAAAAAGGAGAACAGCAATGCAACTGGATAGAGAAGGAGCTGTAGGAAAAGACCAAGGAAACCATGGAAAGAGCCCATTCCTGATGGGACAGTCCCAGGACAGAGTCCAACAGGAAGAAGGCACAGAGGGGAAAAAGCCAGAGTTTTCCCACACCTCATAGAGCTCACCAATGTGGCCACACAAAGCAAGCTGGTGTTTCTGCTGCTCCTGCAGCAAGGCCCACTGGTGCCAGGCACCATGGAAGTGGGAGATGGATGGTGAAAGGCAATTGAAGCTCTGTGCACAGCCAAATCCCACCTTACTGAAATGCAAATGATGTTTGAACAATTTTTAACATAACAAAAACTCTGTTGATACAAAATGCTGGCCACTTCTCTGTTTTCCTTCTTACCCACCTATCCCTTACAATTACTGTACAGTCAGATCCTTCTGTAGAAATTACCATTTTCCCCTGGAGCCACATAAAAGCCTGAACCTAAACTCTATTCCAGAGCAATTTGCAAGAAAACACTGAACTGTGCAATACACAGTAGGGACAAAATCCTTTCAGAAGTGTTTATAATGCAGGGCAGGCACCTTTGTGTTAAAAACACATATAAAGCTGACAAAGTGGAAACACACTTCTGTAGTGTAAACACAGAACAGAAACGAATGGTTTTGTAGCTTACATCTGAGAACAGGGCAGCCATCCTTAGATAAATCCTGTGTATCAAAGACTTACCACACACAGCCTCCAGCATGCACCCAAACATCCAGAACACACACACTTGGGCCATGAGTTATGTCATTTTTATTGCTTTGGAAGAGCAGCCCAAAAGCCAGAACTTCACAGAGGGCTCCAAATGCGGGTTACACCATCGCCAAAGGGCTACAGATGTCAGCAGCCATCCGATCTCTAGGGCAATGGGGTGCTTCCAAAATTTCTGCACCATCAAAGGACTAGTAACACCCCTCATGTCCAACCATGCATTTCTCAAGGAGCAGGCATCTCAATGTCCATTTCATAAGTGAATATTTAGCAACAGTACTATTGTTACATGGATTATTTTCCATGACTTACTGGACCACTGATGGTCTGTAGACCATAATTCAATAATCACTGGTCTGTAGGAAGTTGTTACAGCAAATAAAAACAAGGGTTGTGTAATATCATCCTTTATTGCCTCCCTTGGGGAAGATAACACAAAGAAGGAAATGAGGCTTCCAGTATTGACAGATTTCTTTACTAAACTCCTATCTTTGACAATTTCCCACTTGGTATGCTGCTGCAAATATGGTATTGAATAATTGCAGTGTTCCCCATGCTTCTCTCCTCCCTTTTTCAGCTATCACAAACTCTAAAAGCAAACATAAAATCGGTGTTTTTAGCAAAGTTGTCCTAAACATGCCCTTTGGACTTGGCTCACTGAAGCATTATGATAATTTGGATGTTCATGTTCAGTATGTGACAGCACGCCTGCAGCCCTGCAATTCCAAACATTCCGTCTTCTGCACTAGATACCTTGCAGCCATCAACAGCAGCACGGTGAGGATGGCAGAAAACTTTAAGCAGAGCAAAACCTGGATGTGTGTGTCAAAGAAGTGAAAGCCTGATACTTCACCCACACACACACATTAAAAAGGAGAAGCAAAGAATCTCATCACAGCCTCTTCTCTGACTATGTTCTTTCAAATTCACTTCTGATGCCTGACCTTTAGCTTACAAAGTACTTCATACACATCTCCACGTCTATTTTTAATACCATCACTTTCAGGAAGCCAATGTACTTCACGTGCTTTCATCAAGAACAACAAAAATACAGAAGAAAAAAATTACAGATAGCACATTGACATTTGATGTTGGTATTTAGCCATAATGTCAACTTTGCTAACTTCATCATTTGTCATCAATGATCAGGTACAGGGATCTTTCTACATTAGGAAGAAGTAAATAACATGATTCAAAGAGACTTTAGGAATGTATGAATACACATGATTCTAAGACAGAGGAGGGAGGACCTTACCTCCTACCAGAGTCTGCAAAGCTTGGGATCAGAATGGCTAAGAGGCACACAGTGTGGTAAAGTCACAGATAAGGGCTGCAAAGACCTCACTCTCATGGCTTCAGAAACCTTACATCTCCCTCTGAAGTATGAGAAGGCCACTAGCTCTGTATCAAGGGTAAAAGTACACCCAGACTTCCTTCCCCAGTGTGACAATTCCAGCACCTCCCGCAAGAAGTGATGCTTTCCAGGCTGAAAATGCAGATCACAATCAATGGAGCTGATGGCAATTGAGGGAAAGAGGGGCAGTTCATCTCCCAGCCCATGAAATTGCAGACTGCCATCAGAAGCTATTTCCTTCAATTCAGAATATTCCCTCCCTTTTCCCCTTTAACAATGGGCCCAGAAAAAGCCAGAGACATCTGTCAAACCCAGATGGCTCACTTGGAAAATGACTGTGCGTCTGTTTATAAGGAAAGTGATAGAGTCAACAGAGAAGAGTTGGATATTTATGTACATTGGAAGCTGCTCATCTCTGCAATGACAACTTGAACTCACTCCCAGCTCTGCTGCCGGCGGGACCAGGGAGCTGCTCTGGACAGCATTTGTAACAGGCAGTGTTCAGGGAAGGTGAGACTGTGTAGTTGAACTGCTCCCTCCCTGCATCACTGAGGTCCTGCAAGCCTCTAGCTAGGAAATTCCCTTTGGGAAAAGGGTGTCCAGAGGATTATTCAGGGCCTCTGCACACACAGACAGCAGACTGCAGGTCCTGGGCTCAGCTGTAAATAAAGTGTAATTCTGCCCTTTAAAAGGAAAGGGGGGTGTGGGGGGGGGGAGAGATAAAAAGGAAACATAACTCCTTACTGAAAAGAGTAATTTCCAGGGGATTAAGCTATTGTGCTATTTGCTCTTGTCTATTTCAGCTGCTGCTCGAGATGTTAACCTCACTACTCCCAATGAAGCAATGAAAACAATTATCATGCTGGCAATGGGATTTGCAGCTGAGAAGAAATGTGTATTAAGGAAGGAGCGAGGCATGCCACTGTGAGTAACTGCTTCCAGTCCCAGCAGCACTCTGTGACTGGCCAGAATATATTTATTGTGCCTTAAACATGGCACTCCAGCCTGGGTGGGCAGGCAGACACACACACAGGGACAATACACCTGCCAATCTACAAACCCTCCAGAGGACAGAGCATCGATGTTGCAGTAGGGAGAGCCTTACAAAGTAAAATTGGTACGAGGACACCTGCCTTTGCTCTAAAATCTTCTTCTTTTACTAGCAGGTGCTACCAAAAGTAAAACAAAACCACCCAAAGGAGAATCTCAAAGCCTTTAGTGTCACCCTGTATGTCCTAAAACTACTTTCCCTCCAACAAACCTTGGGTGGTTTTCTGAAAGATAAGTAAGAGAATCAAATGCTTCCTTTGATCCTAGGGGGACTTTGCTTGCCATGCTGCAGTACAGCCAAGCACGGTGTGCTGGCAGCAGGCACCATGCAGCCAGGGAGAGTGCCCAGTGCTCAGGAAAGCTGAGGAAGCGGATCTGAGCTGATCACAGCCCCTGTGGCCTTCCAAAAGCAGCCACATCACAACTCCACCACAAACTAAGTGAATTTAGCACTTGCAAGAGGTGCCACACTGATAGAGTTCAGAAAGTGAAACAGCTCACTTAGGGAAAGAGAAATTTAGAAAGTATCTGAGTTGGAGGTTTTCCTCCCCATCAGCCCCCCTTGCCAATTGTATGCCTCCCTGGCCCTCTGCCAGCTGGAGGATACCAGGACACAGATCCTTCCCTACTCACACTGTTTGCTCTGCAAGTAAACAGTGCAGCAGCTTTTGTCATCTCCACCAGCCAGAAAACACAGTGACTTCCCCCATCAGCCACTCACCAAGGACCCTCACACATCACCACCAGCCCCAAGCAAGCATCGGTACCCTGCCATCCACAGTGAACCTCCGCAGTCCCCGTATCACCAGCAATAGACAGGCAGGGACCTTCCATCACCTCTTGCCCATTTCCTTGCCAAGTACAAAAGGGGTCACAGCAAAAAGACTTCAGCAGCTTTATCAAGTCCCACACAACTTTGCAGCTCCCCATCACACTTTGAAGGCTGCTCTAACTCACTCTGGCACTACCATATCTGCTCTCTGGACTGGACATTGCTAAGGAATCACACAAGACACTGCCTCTATAAAAAGGAATATTTTACAGTATCTTCTTTCCCCTAATTTTTCCAAAGAAACAGGTCCTAGTATATTTCCAGAAATCTGTCTACTTTGGAACAAGAACATCATCCCAGCAGTGCAATTGCTGGAGTTACCTGTCAGGTGCCCACTCTATCTTCCCTCTTGCTGCAGTACCAGGACTAAGGATTGAGTTGCTAATAGCACAAGACAAACGTTTCAAAGCATGCTGTGATGAAGGCTGTCCCTTCTGGGCTCAACAATTCCACACCAGGGTACAGCAGCTGTGGCATAGGCAGTTGCTCTGCACTTCAGTCCCTGCTGCAGTCACCTAGGGCAGGAGGGATCCACCATGCAAGTCCCTTGGGCCACCCCACAGCCACTAAGAAAGAGCACCAGAGAGCTTCCTCATCTCCCAGCCCCACATTACTCCCAGATCTCCTAGCACAAGGTCCCCAAAAGCCACCATGTTGAGCCCACAGAGTTCAGACCCTGGACGTTAACTTGAAGGTCCAAGTTCTCAGGCCTGCAGGGTTAGGTCAAGTCCAACTCAAGACAACATTTGTTTTCTAGGTAAACTAAAAATTCACTGTTCAGAATTACATTAAACTGAGAAGATGAGAATTCCATTAGCTAATCTAATTTAACCTGATCTGTTTGAATTTCATTAGACATGGCTGCACTAGAGACTCCATAATGAGACTCCAGTACACTAGGATCCTGACTGCTTCTAACTCAATCTCCCAACCTGATGTGGACAGCTGTAATCACGCTAATTAGCTGCAGAACCTGTGATATACTTGAGCTGAGCTCAGGGTGATGAGAGAAGGATTAAAATGAAGCCAAATGAATGAGGAAGCACCAGTGTAGCTTCATAGGATTTACAGGACAGCAATAAACACACCCTGTGCATGCAGATATCTTCTCTTGACTCAGATGGGGGGAGGGCATTACATAGAAACAGAGCATCCCTGGGTGAGATCAGTTAATTAGCCTGAGAATAGCCAGATAAAGACTGAAGGTAAAAAAAAAAAATATATGTATATATTTCTTATTTAAATAACCTCCCTCCAAGTTCTGTCAGACATTGGAAGTTACATACCAAAGCTATTCTGGAAAACAACCAGAGCATTGTTATTTCTAAAGTTAGCCTACTTGGTTGCTTTACATATACAGGAGTCATCGCTCTTAAATTTGTCAGCACTCCCACAGAGATCAAGAGGATGCCTGTCTGAATATGCAGCTAGACAGCCTGCATGGCAGCGTTCAGGCCCCATCCCTGCTCAGGGGAGATGAAGGGCCCAAGGTGCTCCCTGCTTACACTGCAGGCACACAAATGAGGTTCAGGCTTTTGATGAGGGCACGTGTCATTTTAGAGCTGTGTGTCAAAAGGAACCTTTGAACTTCAGGACCATAAAGACAGTCTGCAAAATAAGTGACATTTATTGCTGTGCTCATGGATGCTGTTGTATTGAACAGGAGGAGCTCAGGAAAACCACGGAGAGTATTCAGAGCTGGCAGCTCCTGCACCGTGACACCTAGGGAGGGCTAGATCAAAAGCCACAGCACATCTGACCTGCTCCAGGCAGGGATGACATCTTCCAGCCAGTGGGACAGATACTGACAGTAAGACTCATCTTTGGATCCAACTTTTTTGATCCATTTGGATTATTTTTAATTTTTTTTTCCAAGCTACAGCAGTTTGGGAAGAGGAGGATGGGATGCTATAAATTGCTAGACTCCACCAAGGGACAAGTTCTAAGGCCGCTTTCCTGCTGATACACATATTGACAAGACACATGCAACAGCACCTTCAGCCTCTGCACCACGGTTACATTTACAGGTCTCCTGCATCTCCCCTCAGGAAGCCCACCAGGGCTGCCCAGAGAGCCTCCCCAGCCCCACTGAGGCCTGAGCCATTAATTCAGGCAAGGTTTCATGGGGCACAGTGACACCTGAAGCACAGGCGGACGTCTGTGAAGGATTCAGCTACTCCAGTCTGTCTCTTTGCTGGCCTGCAGAGTAATTACAGAAGCTTTAATGATCTGAAGCAAAGCCAGAGCACTGCAATGCTTTTCCAGCATAAACCCTTGTACTTTACCTTCACTGCAGCCCCCAGTAAGTTCAGGAGGAGCTCTTTGCTATGAGCTCATCAGGAAGACAGAGGTACAAATCACCCCAGCATGCTCCTGCCTTGATTAACACCTCCTTCAGAGCCTGCAGCAGTGGGGAGCTAGAGCTTGGAAAGCTGTGCAGGAGCACATTTGGCTAGGAAAGGGCAGAGATTTAAGCAGGGAGAAGGTTTTTCTGTAACCTTCTCCTGGCATCTCCTCTCTCCCACAGCCCCACTGGCACTCCAAGCAGACTGCAGGTCCACGAGGACTTGAGAGAAGCACCTGGAGCCTTTGAGAAAGACAAGCTCATGCAATTTAGAAACACTAAATGCACCCAGACAGTGTGAGGAAGGTCTTATTTATAGCTGGGATAAAACCTGGGTGGAATTAATCCTGATCTCCCACAAAACAGCAGCTCCCACTTAAATACTGAACTGTTTGTGGTTGAACCTACTCCAGGCTTTGCCATTCCACCCAATGTCACGTTGGTATTGATTTCAGAATTACTTTCAAGTTACAAGTGCTAGCAATAAAATTAACTGCATGAATTTCAAGCATTACACTTCTCTTGTGATTTCAATTATCGATTAAGCACCATGGCAGAAGCATTAAGCCTCAAAATGTTAACAGTGATTATTGCTTTGCTACTGCAGGGTTGGGGTTTTTTTGGTTGTTGCTGGGTTTCTTGGTTTTTTCCTTTTTTTTAATTTTGGGAGTGATGCTTATGCTGGATACTCTGGAAGCTGCAGCTCAAACACCACCAACATTCAATGTAAGTGTCTAAACAACAGAAACTTTTCAATCATGCAAATACAGTGAGGTTTTTATAGCAAACAGTGGATAAATAATGATGTTTCAGTGGCCTGGCCAAAACAGCTTTATAATAGCAATGAATGGCCTTGCTAGTTTTAACATCCTTGTTGATCTGCAAGTATTTATCAGAAGAAGCTGCACATCACCCTCCAGAGGTATTGGTCAAATGAGGTGTCAAGGGTTTATGCAGAGAGGAGCAAACAGACGTTGCCATTGGCCTGCCGTGCCAAATGTACCGCTGGCACAGCTCCATTGGCTGCCCTGGATTCTTTCTAGAAGAGAGTGGCCCTGGGTTTTTAACCATGAAATGATCAGACTCATTATCCTCTGCGACAGGCACTGGCCACCCACTTATTTCACAATGTGCCCTGATAGAGTGAGAGCAATGGGAAGGGTGACAGTCACGTCCCATGGAAGCCATGCAACCCTCTAAGTTGAGGGCTGACCAAGCTGGGTAAAACATTCCCTTTGCAGAGGTGCTGTGCCTGCTCACACTCACCTCCTGATGCTGCCATCACATACATGTGGCAGCTTTCAGCTTGGACACCTCCATCTCCTTAATTAACACAGCAGAGAGGAAGCCCTGATGGGGAGCAGTCACAGCAGTGGTTTATCTGCCCTCCTTGTTTATCTTTCTGGAGCAGGTTTAGAGCTACCTCAGGCAGGAAAGCTGAGGAATGGATGTGCTTACCAAGAGGGGGTTCATAGGTGCCTGCAGACACATACACCCCCCTACACAATCCTCTCCTGTATTTGTTTATCTGTAGCAAGCTACTTAAAACTGGAGCCATAAGGATTTCCACAGTCTTGCTCCACTGCACCCAAGCTGTGTAAAGCTCTGCTTGGCAGCTGCCTTCTCTGGCAAAGCTGGTCTCTGAAGGTTGGCCTCCATCACTCCTCTAATTTCTTGTTCCTCCTAACTAAGCTAAGCGGATAAGCTGTGCTGAACGTCACTGCTCAAATCGCTCAAAATCTCACAGTAGGGAAGAGAGCTTCAAAATTATCTCCGTGACTTCGATTTCTCTCTTCCCACGTGCTGTTTCATTGAAAAATCATTTGCACAACGGTCAAGAGCCTGTTTCCCCACATCTGTGTACAGTGAACACCAGCCTGGCTGCTGACAGCAAAAGCTACCTCACTTCGGCAAGGAACAAGAGTCACACAGGCAGAGTGGTAACAAGTCCTTAGGGCACATGAGCCCCAGCATGGCAAACCAGTGCCTCTCCAGAGTTCAGCAATACCCTACAAACATGTAGAAAGACGTCTAAGTGACCCCAAATGCACAGAGCACTAATGGGCTCCACACTGTAAAAATACACAGGGGAACTGGAGTGGTTTAAGAGCATCCAGCCTGAAGTTGCAGGTTTGAACATGAGAGCCCCATTGTGCGACCCCAGCCAGCAAACCCTCCCAGGTAACAGCCAGGATGTTTCACCATCCAGACCTGAATCGAGTGCACCGAGAGATGCTGCAGCTGCTAACCAGAACAGCAAGCTTCACCACTTCCTTACAGGGATTCAGCAAGATGCCATGTCTCAACGGACAGCCACTTACAGGCAAGGAAGTGGGTGATAATACTCCAGCGTGGATGAGAGGCAGTGCCCAGCCTCAGGCATGGGACAGGACCTGGGCTCCCTCCTGGCTTCTGCTTCACACTTTCTCCAGGAGGGAGGAAATGCAGCCCCTGCCAGCACCCCTCTTTCTGCACTATCTCTCAGGATGGATTGTTTGACTCTAATCCACGAAGCCTCAGCTGTTCCACAGTGATAAACCCAGTTTGGAAAACTAGCTCTTAGAAATTAGCAACGTCAGATCTTGAGGGTAAGCTGGAAATCTCCAAAGGGCAGCAGCACACACTGCGCACAGGCACGTGGGGAGTACAACATGCAGCAGGCATCCATTCAGAAGCTGGGTGTTGGATCACAAGTCAGATATGAACTTAGGATCCCCTCTAGCCTCCTTAGATTTCACATTTTGCCCACTCGACAGCCTGACCATTCGTGTCCTGGCATCACAATATTTCTCTCCTCCCCAAACAATTTGACATTTTAGCTGGAGACACAGGTACTCTGGTGATTTAAGTGACACATCCCTGTGCGTGCCCTCAGCCAAACAACATGGGGCTGGTGTTCTTGCACAGTTTACAGCTGTACTGTGACACTCACTCCTGAAGGATGGCAGGGAGGCCAAAAGCAAGCTTAACCCAGCACACTCCAGTTCTCTGAAGTGGAGACAACTGAACATCTGAAGCCAGCACTGGCTAGTGATGAGCTACAGGACTGCTGTGAAATAAAGTTTAAATCACTCCCAAGAATGTTAGAGCTAGTATGCAAGTCTACCCTATAGCTAATCATAGCAATTTCATTTCTCTCAGGGACATTAATGCACCAATTAGTTCTGTTTCTCTGGGGAGAAGTCATCTCAATTTACCTATTTTGGTCATATAGCAAGGAGGGGGAGAATCATGAAAGCACATGCGAAGCATCTGCATGTGCTCAACTACCAAAGATTCCTTAATGAACACAGTCCTGACATTACATTAGTGTTTCCCAATGCAAAGAGGATTTTGTTTTAACTAGAAGCGTAACAAGGAATTATAGCAGCTGTGGCTGTCATTATTCTGCTCAGCCTGTTAATGGAATTGGTTTGCTGGAACCAAATTGTTCAAAAGATTAATTAAAAACAGGTGGTTCCTGTGCAATAACTTCTCCACACCACATTGAGAACTTCTTGTGGCTAAACCATGACCACTCTTCCTAATGACCTGCAGAAGTTCCATTTGCTCATCTCTGGGGGCAATAAAAGTCATAAAAATAAATTCAGAACACTGCCACACCACAGTGTGTTGCAAGGCCCACCTTAGGAGAAAAGCAATGTCCACTGAACTTGTGAGGACGCCCTTGTGAGCTTTCTCCAGAGGACTGTGCTCCCTGGAACCCCCCATTTCACTTTACATTTCAAGAGGGACAGTCTTTGGGCGAGACATCCCCAAGGAGAGTTACAAACAATGTGTTAGTCAACAAGGGCTGAAACTCATGAACCTCAAACAAAACAAACAAAAAAAAAAGGAGAGGGTGATGTGAAGAAGTCTTTCAACTACAAGCAGACAAGCTTTGTATTTGGAGGGTTCATCACCCATCTTTCTTGCTCATATGCAACCTAGACCCAAGAACCCAGAGCATGTCCAGAGCCATGCTGGCTAGATGTCTTCTGCAGGCAAGGTCTTGAAATACTGCTAATGCAGCAAAGGAAGCCCAGTGGTACAGAAGTAATCTGTTAATTTGAGGCAGGGGGAGGGAGGGGAGTGATTTTTGGATCCAGGAATGAAATAAAAAAAATCTGAAAATCTCACTAAAAATCCATAAAGGAAAGTTCACTAGTCTTACTGCATTGAATATTTCCATTTGCTTTTAAGGGTTGTTTTTGCAGGGTTTTTGTCTTCTAAACCCCCTGCAGTACAGGCCAAGACAAATACTGTTCTGCATTAGAAATAAATACTTGTGAAGGCACAAAACTCACCACTAAAGCCATACTCACATTAGATAGGGCACAGATATTGATCCTAAAGAAGAGACGGCCTTGACAAACCACACCACTTTGTATCACCAAGTCTAAGGTATAGTAGGGACTCAGCACTTGGCTGTAAACAAATTATCAGAGATGATGAAAAAACCTGATAACAATTCGGGTCTCAATAGCAGTCTTGAACATTCTGAGTCCAAAATAAACCAGTCAGTGAAAGGTGCTGTCCAAAAACAGGAACAAGACCTGATACAGCTCATGAGTCAGCACCGAAAAGATGGGCTCCCAGGACTGTTGGCTTAATCATCCATACCATCCAAACACTTTCAGTGAGATGGAGAATCAGAAGTAATCTATTCTTAACTTCTTTTAAGAAGGCTGCTGGAGTGTACACAGCAGAGCATACCATATTGTGTGGGCACAATGGAAAGGAGTCAGGAAAACACTGTTTGTAAAGGTACCCTGGGTCTGCTCCAAACAAAGCTCTCTGTTGTTGGCTACCAGGTAATGAAAAAGCAATTTCTGGTTTGTTTTCCTAAAGAAACAAAGGTTTATGGCGTGGGCTATAACACAGCTTCATTATAAATGGCAGAACAGGATGTCAGGTTGAGTGACCACTGTTAAATCAAATGAGCAAATATCTGCCCCCATGCTGGCAGATATGAAATGGGCCATGAACCAAATGCCATTAGATCCCACTTGCCTCCCTCTTTGCAAAGAAAGGGTGTATATTTGTATCAGTGCCTCCTACACCCCTCAATAACCTCTCAGCCATAGCCAGACACACTAGACAGAGAAGCAGCGAGACAAGCAGCTCCAACAAGATGCAGAACGTCAGAGAAGAAAGATCCTGTGCCCTCGCACAGGCAAGACAGCAAGTGAACATGCCTTTAGGAGCTACAGGAGGACCAAACTTTAACACAAACCACAGGGAAGAAGAGAATGTCATCAAAACTGTTCCCTGTCTGACTAGAAACACATTAAGGAAGATCTCTACCACTGTGGAAGATTTCTCAGCTATCTCTTATTTCACGGCAGAGCTTTAGTACACCCCACACCAGGAGATCAGCAGCCCAGGACACCAGGAGATCAGCAGCACAGACAGAGCAAGTGCACAGGCCCAGGACAACAGATCAACAGTCCGAGGACACATAGACATAGGAGGGAGCATTCAACCCCTGCATTTACATCTGCATCGCTCACCCCTCAGGTGTCCTTACATCACACAGGCTTACTCAGGTCCTCCCCTTAGTTCAGTTAGAGCCTGACCTCAGCTCCCTTCTCATTTGTGGAGGCAGGACAAGTGCAGTGGCACAGAGACACTCAGCTGTGCTAGTCAGACAGTTCAGTATTCTTGGCCACAGCAAGGTGTAACATACCAGCGCACAACAGCTCCAAGTAGAACTCTGCAGAGGTTGTAGAAACTCCAGGCAGCGTCATTAAGTTATCTGTATTTGAAGGCTGGGCTACAGGTCATCCAGCAGGAGATACCACACTGCCAAATCAGAGTTTCACAAGAGACCAGCTGAGAGTCATACAGCCAGGGAGGCTTCATTCTCACGTGAATCTCTTTGGAGAGCACATCAAAAACCCCTTGCCCCTGATCCTTCAAACACCACTCAGTCACAAGCAGCTAGGATGACAGTAGGGCCAGACTCGGAAGGAAAAGCAGGTTTGAGCTCAGTATTTTGTCATGTCCTCTCTCATTTCAACTCCCAGAGGAGGAGAGGAGAGCAGATAGAAAGCACATCTGAAAAGTTGTTTTAATTTTATTTCTAATTCAGGGCAAAAGTGAGCTCCTGCTTTGCCAAACAGCTATTAGGTTACCTCACAGATAATGACCGTGCTTATTCCCACTTTGCCTCGCTTTGTTTCAGCCCCTGGGTGGATTGATATAAAACCCTGAGAAACAGGAGTGGAGGGAGTGGAAACAGAGGGAGCAGACAGACAGATGCACATTCCTAAAACAGCTGCTAAGACCAAGTACTACCAGATGCCTAACAAACACCCTAACAAACCACAGGCCAAATGCAAGAGCCCACTAAATGACTCTGTGGTTTTCTGTCCTCTGTGGGTCAGCAGGGCAGGCATCTCCCAGCACAGAGAGGGAAAGGCTCAGGGGCAGCAGTGCCCTAGGTTCAATTCCCTCATTATTAGCATGTAAAACTTACACTGCTACCAATTCACTTTTTCTACCCCCACCCCCCTAAGATATAACACTGTAAACACAAAAACATAGTGCTTCACCAGCACTTTTCAGCAGCAGCTGGGTATTGACACAGAAAACTCCTATTGTCTGTTTTACTTTGCAAAGCTAACATACAGCACCCACTGATCAGAGGATGCTAATAAACTCCTCTCCTGATGTTACCTGGTCCTGAGGTGCAGCAAAGCTGTCCACCACCAAGACAGACTGATACCTAGGACAGAGATACAGCCCCGGCCCTCACCACTGCTTCAAAGCCAATGCTGCACCTCCGCCTCCTGCGCTTCTGTCTCCTCTCCCACCCGGTCACCTCTCCTCAAAGCAATTACATCCCAACTGATACAATCTCATCAGTTCCATGACCCCATCGGGCTGCAGAGTTACAAGCCCTTGGCAGCAGCCCCAGTCCAGGGAAGCCATCCTTCATGGCTGTGCTTCAGGCCTGAAGGTTAAACGGCGGCTGCTGCAGCCACTGACAGTTCTCATTTCAACAGGGTGATGAGAAAGGTTGCTGCAGCCACCAACCTGCCAACCCAGGGCCAAGGAGGCAGGAGATCCTGATCAATGCAGGCAGCAGGGTCATCACAGCATCCTGCCTTAAGGCAAGCCACTTTGGACAAGTGCCCTACACATCCTGCTGAGGGTCCCTCCCCAGCTCCTAAAGAGAAATGCTCCCCACACACCAGGCTGTAGCCCAGCTCCAGTGCTGACAGAACCTGCAGCATGCTCACCCCACCTCTGTTCTCTTAGTTTTGCAAAACTGATGTCACCAAATGACTGCAGGATCACAGGAATACCCTTTTTCCAGTAAGGCTTTCATGCTATGCCATCATTTCCCCAACACAGGTTCAGGTAGCAAGGGCAAGCACAACACACATGGCTCTGGATTAGGGCAGCTCATATCGCTATGGCAGTACCACAGCAAGAATCCCAGATCTCTCCAGAGAGTTGCTGCAGACATGAGCCAGTTTCCCTCTCAAACTGCACAGTTCAGCAGGGGGAATCTAGACATCTTCATAAGATACAGTCTTACTAAGGACAAGGTTTATCACAGTAGGTTGCATTTATTGGACCTGCTCTGTAAAACATCCTAGTGCAGTGTAACATCACAGGGCAGGAGGATTAATGTTCTTGCTTGGAAACCTAGAAGAAAGAAAAAAAATAGAATATTATAAAAATATGGTCTACCCTGAAGGCAAAAAGCCAGCTTTAAAGTGGAAGCTCTGTGCATGTTGCAGATGGGACTTCCACAGCTCCAGGAGGACCCAAAGCAAAGAGAGTGCAATAAGCCTTGTACTTACAGCCTTCTTCTAAGCACGTCTTGGAAAGAAATCCTACCAACTCATCCCTGGCAATACAGAACACACAACAGTCACCCACCAGCAGTCATGCTGTGCCTGTGCCTCAGTTTCTACAGAGCCCAGTCCCCAAATGCGAGCGCACCCCATAGCAGTCAGTGCTCCAGGCAGCAGCAGAACCTTTGCTGGAAGGATTTTCCACACAGATCTACCTTCCCTTTTGGTTTTTTTTTAAAGCCAGTCTTAGGAATCTTGGGAGCACAGAGAGAAGACAGACGTTGCTGCCCAGGAACATCAGACCTGTGCTGGGAATACGTCTTTTCTCCCGTTGCACAGGGAACAAAGATGTCAAGCTAAAGAAATATTATTAGTGGGAGATCAGAGTGATTCTGCAATCAGGGACAGAGCACCGTGACTAAGTACATTTCATAGTCTAACAAGCAGCAAAACACAAAGACACTTGCCACACAGGCGCTGTGAGGCTGAGGAAGATATCCTGGAAAACGCTTAAAGTTTAATGGAACAATGCTACATCTAAAAACCCTCCCAGATGCTCTCACGTGGCCACGTGCTCCCTTTTTGCATAGGGTACACCTGCCTCATACCTGTGCATGGTTTATGTTCCATCTCCTCCCCTTTTTGGGACTCCTTCATGTCATTTTGCAGATGCCCAAATAAGTTATTTATTAACACTTGATAACTTCCCTTCCTTCCTGGCATTAGCACCCTGAATACAATGACAAGGTGATGTGCCTCACTCTCAGGACTCCCATCTCCAGGCTACCAAACACCTCCTTCCTCCCCAAACCAAACTGATTCATTTGCAACAACAAAAATATATTAAAAAACCTGGAGGACCAACCTCCCACTACCACCAACCACATCTCTTTAAACTGTTCTCAAGTATTAAAATGCCAAAAGATATCCCAAGGGACAATTTTTACAAATCACCTCAGGTTTGCATGGGTTATTTGTTACCAGGCAGCAGGTGAGGGGGTGACATACAGCCAGGTCAGCATTAGTGATTTTATCCACTTTGCATTCAATCCTTTCCTCATGAAATCCAGAGTTGTTAGCTGCCTTATCATCACTAGAGCTCACATCCCATCCCTCTCCTCAACAGCATTCTAGCATCAGAGAACTCCTGCTGGTAAATACAATAGAATAAGAAAAAGAAATAAATTAAGTACCTTCTACTGGCACACCAGCAGTATTTACTTTATGCCTTACTTTGCCATTTATTTCCTTTTATCCCCTCACATAAACCTTCCTCTCTACCCTTTTCTCCCTCCTGCTCCTCATCTCCACAGCTAAAATAGGAGGTGCTTATTGTGAGAGCACTCCTTAAAATGCAGTGGCTGATTTCCCTGATCTTTTCCTCCACAGGATGGGACCATGTTTTCCAGGTAATTAAAGATACACTCACAGTGACAAGAGGGTATTGCATTCCAGTTTTGTTTGGTTTTAATTTAAAAAAAAAAAAAAAACCACAAACCCAAACCATCTTCTTTTCATGCAAGATAAATTTTATGCTGAAAATTTTCCCCCAGCAATTGGGACATCCTGGGCCAACCCTTAAAGGAAGCTGTCTGGGTTGCTGGGGGTTTTTTTTTTGTGGTGACCTGATACAATTGGTTTTCTAGCACTATTTTTGCTACAAAAATTAAACTTTCTCTCTCAGAGAGAAAGATCTTCAAAGCAAGGGAAAAAAAGTTTCAATTAGGAGTTTAAGATAACACCCAAACCTTCCATGCTGTCACTGAGCAGGCTCTGCATCCACCACAGGATCCTTCTAACCCCCTTCCTCCCCACCACCCCCCATGGTTTTCTCAAGTCTGGACCTATTAGAGTGGGTTATTTTTCCTAAATGCTCAGAATAGGTCACAGCACATCGCTGCACCAGTAGCCCTGCTGTCTTTTCTATGTTTATAGTATTTATACACCATTTCCATCACTTGGCACTCTTGGTTTACCATACAGGTGCTACACACCCATTACACACGCAGCACACACTCCTCTCCTGCCCCACCACCTCTGCTCCACAGCACCACTGCCAACAGCCTCCTTTCTCTGCCATGACATCGGTTAGCAAGATGCTTGTGATGCAAACACACTCCCTGGTACTAAAGACAGCTGAGAAATGTTATAAACCTCTTTTTTCTCTCCTTCATTAACTTCTTTGCAAGTACTTCTCTTTCAACAAGATCAAAAATAATCAAAATCACTTCTGAAATTTTTTTTTCTCCCCCACTCATTAAAAATCTAAGTGCATTTTTATGGGTGAGCAGAACAGGCCAAAAAGGATTTTGAACAAATGAACAAAACACAGTGTTTTGAACTCATGCTTTGAGGTAGTATTTCCAAAAAGAAAATCTATATTTAGGCATGTATGGTTTGATGTGCTCTGCCTAACGCCCAAGCAAATGTCTGCTCTGTACCTTTAATGTCTTTTCCCCACCTCAACTTCCACAGATTGAGAAAAATCACATCATGTTCAGTTTTGGGTTCAGTGCCTTCCAGAGCATCCCTCTCTCACTAAGGCTTTCAGCGCCCTCATGCCAGCTGGTACAGAGGTTTGTCTCTCCCTTGCTCAGCTACATGACATAGGCCTCACCGCAGCCACCCAGTCTGGCCCATTTCCAACACTTCCTTGCCATAAATCCACCAAAGGCTGCCCTATACTTTTGTCACACTGCTCCAGATCTAGGACCTACCAGCCAATTGGATTTCACAGCCAGATGTTCAAAGATGACCCTCATTTCCACCAGTAACTCCATCCTAGCAAAGCTATTGCTGGCATGTCCCCCACTCCCTTCAATGAACAGTCATGCAAAGAACTACTTTAGTTTTTTTTTGGCAGGGCTTTCATGGGTTTAAGTCAGTCACTACCTTTTCTGCCCACAAATCCCCTCTAGTTAGTGCTCTCCAAACTCTGCTGGCTTTGGCCCCACCCCTTTGTTAGAGGTGCTCATATTCTCTAGCCACAGATGCACCTCTGCATCTGCTTGCACCCATTGCACATGCTTTCTCCTTGGCCACTTTCCCCTTTTATTTCCTCTTCAGCACACTCTTGAGCTAACTAAGCCTCAAGCACATCTCTCTTGCTGCTCTTGTGGGCATCGTGCAGCTGCAAAGAGACAATAGGGCACATGAGACCTTTAGGATTCCTCTAGACTGGAAAAGGTGACAGATGAGAGGGAAAAGAGAGCCTAGAACTTCTTAGCCAAGGTGGACCCACAAGAAGCCGGTACCCCTAGACAAGAACCGTTCCACCCAACCCTCTGGTAGCAGAGGCAGCACAAGAACCCAATCCAGAGCCCCAAGGCTGATCTTTGAAGACCCTGAGAAGGGATAGCCTTGAGCACTGGGTTGTGAATATTCCCACCAAATCCCTGGGGGACTCACTCTCTGTTCACAGAGTCATCTTGAGTGGTGCATCCACATGTGTCACCTCCACTCACAGAGGCAGCACTCCCACAGACATGAGTGGGTCCTATTAGAAGGGATGCAAACAGAGCGTGAAGCTATCATCAGAGGCTATTAACGTTTTCTTAATGTGTGAACTGAGCTGGAAACAGAGAGAAGGGGAAAGAAAATTGAAAGCTTGCATGGATGCGGATGGTGCCTATCCTGACCACCCCCTGATAACCAGACTTTCCATGACATTAGTAGCAGGGGGTGAGAGAAGAGGGGTCCTCCTTGGCTTTCCCTTTGCTGCTATCGCTACAGGGAGTCCATCCAAGGCTGGAAAAAGAGCAGGATGCTCTTTCAGTGGGCTCTGGCTGCTCTCCCATCTCTTCTCCTATCATTCAGAATCATGGAAATCCAATGTTAACACAGGGTCTTTTCTCCCTTGAATAGCAAGGCTCCCCACTGGAGATCAAAGAGCAGCCTTTGGGGTGCAGGATCTGGCTGTTGCAGGAAAAAAATTGCATCATTATAGACCTCTGCCTCAAGACTGAGAACAAGAAAGAAAAGCAATGCACTTCTAAGCAAAAGCCAATATTCACAACAACTGACCTAATAAGAAACAAGATGTTTTAAACACCTGGAAATAACAGGAAAATCCACCATCAGTGAACCTGTATGAGCTCACACTGAATATAAGTATCAGTACAGGCTGGGGGATGACCTGCTGGAGAAGAGCTCTGTGGAGAAGGACCTGGGGGTCCTGGTAGATGACAGGTTGGCAATGAGCCAGCAGTGTGCCCTGGTGGCTAAGAGAGCCAATGGATCCTGGGGTGCATCTGGAGGAGTGTAGCCAGTAGGTCAAAGGAGGTGATCCTCCCCCTCTACTCTGCCCTGGTCAGGCCCCACCTGGAGTATCGTGTCCAGTTCTGGGCTCCTTGGTTTAAAAAGGACAGGGATCTCCTGGAGAGAGTCCAAAGAAGGGCTACAAAGATGATTAGGGGCCTAGAGCATCTCCCCTATGAGGAAAGGCTGAGTAAGTTGGGACTCTTCAGCCTTGAGAAGAGAAGACTAAGGGGAGACCTAATTAAAGTCTATAATTATCTGAAGCAGGGGATGCAGGGGGAATCAGCCAGCCCCATTTCAGTGGTCTGTGGAGACAGGACAAGGGGCAATGGCTGTAAATTGGAGCACAGGAAGTTCCGCACCAACATGCAGAAGAACTTTTACACAGTGAGGGTGAGGGAGCCCTGGGACAGGCTGCCCAGGGAGGTGGTGGAGTCTCCTTCTCTGGAGAGATTCAAGACCCATCTGGACGCCTATCTGAGTGATATGTCCTAGGGAGCTGCTTTAGCAGAGGGGTTGGACCCGATGATCTCTCAAGGTCCCTTGCAACCCCTACAATTCTGTGATTCTATGATAAGCATCCTTCATAAGATACACCTCACTCCAGCCCCTAAACACACCCTCCATCCCTGCTTAGGTTTGTATGGGGTCACTCTGGATACCTCAGGGGTTGTGCAGAGGAGAAAAGCTGGCACTTTTACCCTTGGGCATGCTTAGTTTGAGCAGGTTATTTACCTAGGCCAGGAAGTCATCGCCCACAGGGCTGTCGGTACATGGCCCCACAAGCACAGGAGTGAAAGGGATGGCAGGCAGTGGGGCAGAGCCGCCAGGGATGGGGCTTATCGTAAATGCAAAGCAAGGCCCAACATGGCAGAGCTCTGCACTGGGACGAGGATCAGAGTTGGGGGGGTGGGTAAATTGTGAGCAATCTCCTTTTAGGGGCTAATGGGAACATGAGATGGGATTTCCTGAACCCCCTCAGGGCTTGTCTTTATATAAAGCTGCTTGCGTTTAATTACAATCAGTTACATTAGCTACATCAGTCGATTTAATTAAATTGCAAGGACACTCGTAAGTTGATTTAACTCTGTCTCAAATGGGTTTAGCAAAAGTTGGCAAGAAACTAAATCAACATAAACCAAGATTAAATCAACTGAAGAGCATCCACACAGGATTTTGCAGCAATTTAACAAAACCGATTTGAAGAACCATTTTAAATGAAGCAGAGTAACCCAGGCACAGAAAAAAGATTAACTTTTGGGATGAAATGAAAGTGTCTAGCATTTCAGCAGCCCTATCTAATAGACCTGAGCTGTGAGAAAAGCCCCCTCCCCCTTTTCTCCATGTCCCATACTTAGCATTTTATTTTTATCCACGTATCATTTCTTTTATTCATAAACTTCAGAAATGTTTGCCCAGCAGCACTCAGCAATAAATTGCCATGGCCTGGCCACACAAGCTGGAGGTCATAAGCCACATACTGTATGGCTACAGCCTGAACAAGGAGCATGCTGGCGTTTGTCAGAACAATTAGAGAAGGCTGTGGATTTGTGAGCATTAAATAATCTACCTCAAATTAGCTCCCAGCTCTGAACACACACATTAGTCTAATTGGGAGCTTTTAGCACTGAAGTTTTTGGTAGAAAAGGGGACACAGGCAGGCGGCAGGTAACAAGACAGGCCTTTTGCAAGGCAATTGTGGTAGGCAAGTTGCATCTCATCGCTCCTTCACGTGGCAGCTGCTCCAGCAGATGCAGCGAGCTCAGCACACGTCTGTAGCTTGCACCTGGAACATCTTACTCTGTACCAGGAGAAAAGCGACAGGAGGATAGAAATACAGTTCCAGTTTTGTACATGGAAAGTCAAGAGGCCATGAGAGCCCTCTGCTCTCATGCAGGCAGCACAGGGGTGTTAGACCACTCCTGGCAGAAGCCATCCCAGCCTCCAACCCAGAGATGCTCTGGCAAAGCCCAGTAAGGATTTAAACACTCATGCACTTCAATCAAATTGCTTATTGCAGCTCCACATTTGCTAGTACTGACCCCTCCAGTCAATGCCAACATCTCCCTTGCGGTGAGCTACCAGCTTTCCCCCCGTCCCCAGAAGCTGTGCTTAAACTTGCCTTTGCAAACCAAGCACCTCTTCCCTAGGATAGGAATGGTCCTAACAGCTTTTCCAGCAAACCAAGTTATTTATGACCAGTTTAATGCCACTTTTTATACTGCTATAAACTAGGCTTACAGTTTAGTGACTAGCAAGAGTAAAGCTGCCAGTTTCCTTAGCGATACGGCGACCGTTACAGTAGTACTCTAAGCAATGATGTGGCTGCCATAAAATTTCAAGATCACCTTTTATTTCAGTGAGGAGCCATTTCCAAGCCCAAGCTCTGTAGAATGGAAGAAAGGAGAGAAAACCCAGAGCTTGATAACAGCAGTCTGGGAAAGAATGAGTTTCTACACCAGCTCCAGCTGCTCCAGCTAAAGCCTGCCACCAGACCACAAAAAGCACCAAAACCTCATTGTGCTACAACCCCACAGGCTGAAAAGCTCTTGGCTGCAAAGGGCATCTCTGCCATCCCTTCAAGGTAGGGTCTACAGTCTACTAAGCCATCAGAAACCAGGTCCTGGTACAGCTTTGCCACCTGGATGAATGTCCAAGGATCTCCACATCCTACCTGGGAGACTGTAAAATTTGTTGCATGCTGAGAAACAGGGTTAGATTAAGCATGCTGGGTAGGCTCAGTTTAAACATGACAAATGTCTAAATTCTAATACACACACATATACAGACACACACTTGCATGAGAGGTCATGCTTCCAAGTGCCTCCATATTTGCTTCCCTATCACTTTCTAAATTTATAATCGAAGTAAAACAAATACCTGGCAATTCAATTTTTAAATGACTTTACCATGAAAACCTTTCTGACTCTGCCCATCACTAGGGAAGATCTGGCGTGCAGAGAGACAGCAGCAGCACTGCACTTCAGCCACACACAGCACGGCTCGGTAACTGGCTTCATCAATCCACCCACAGCAAACCTGCCCCCGATAAAGTCCAGTACAGTTCCAATACCATTGCTTGGTTTCCAGCACTGTCCTCACTGTCCTGATGTCTAGGCTCTTCTGCTCTCAAAAGAGATTACTGTAGTGCAGTGCTGAACAGTAACCAGCTAAGCAGGGAAAGCAAAGAGCACAGCAGTTGTTTTCTGCCAATGGGTGACAGAAGGGATTATGAAACATGGACCCAGCCATGGATAGCTAATGGACTGAACACTGTTGTGGACCTCTCAGCCACATCAGGTTTGACCTGCTGTTGCATGTCCATCACCTGAAGCCATTTCATTGATTTTTCATGGGAGATTTATCAGGCTTTGAAGGATGAAAACTCTGACTTTCACACTGCTGATGGAGAGACCCATCCAAGCTTTTTTCTGTAATTGGAGCAAAAAGCTCTATCTTCCCTCCTTATTATGGACATCGTTAAAAGGAGAAAAAACCAAACAAGATGCTGTGTGCAGAAATGTTCTGATGCTATATATAGCAATACCATTTCTTAGCATCCCTGTTACTGTAAACAGCTACATCCCCAACATCACAAGGGATAGTGCACTGAACCAAACAGGCTGGTAGCAGCTCTGTGTGGTGTCACACTTCAACTCACAAGCACCAAGAACTGGAAGAAGGGACCAAAAACCCAACTTGAGAAATGGGAGAGGAGGCCACCAGGCATCTTAGATAATGACAACATTTAGGAGCACCCTTCTGGGTTTAAGTACCTGGTAGCCAACCTACAAACCTTCAGGAGAGTACATCAGTTCTGCTTGCAGGTCAATTGTTGCCAAAGCATGATAATAGGCAGCACAGAAATGCATCTCTGTGTTAGACCCACTGCCGTTACAAAATTCATGCTGATGGGCTCCATGGGATTGCATTTCTTCATGCAGCTCAGCAGCCACACAGCACATCAGCTCAGGTACCCTTTAGCACAAACTCCAGTTCGTGGTTGGTGTTCAGGGCAGATGTCTCACCTCACACACTTCAGGATGCAGGGTGATCACTTGGGAAGAGGAGCCACTGTCTCTGTCTCTATCACCTCACCACAAAGAGTCAGGTGAATGTAGGGTAAGAGAGGCCACTAGGGAAAAGACACCATCTTGAGATACTCTGTTCAGTACAAGTGCATCTGAATCCCTAAGAGATGGTTCAGTGCTTCTACACCAAGGCATCTTCCAGGCTAAAACCTTCCAAAGGCTTTGTTTGGGAATTCCCCCCAATACATTACATTACAAGCTAGAATGAATTCTCCCACAGTCAGACCTTTCTTAAATCTTTAAAACAAGTCTTGTCTTTGATGTCATTTCAGATGGTGGTGAGCCCCACAGCCTCACTGTGTGGCTAATGACATTTTCCTTCAACAGCCTCCAACATTGCTCTTCTGTTACGTTTTATACCTCTATTGCCAAAACAGAAAGCCTGAACACTCCTATTGGGCCTTCTCTAGACTAGTCATTGCAGTATATATTTTATTGATGGCCTATTGGAATAGACTCACAATCTTCGTTTCCTTTACTCTCAATAAAGTTTTTTCCATGTTGTTAATTACTATTCTTCAATCCTCAGAACACTCCCCGATTTTGCAACACATTTTCTAGTACAGACCATCCATCACCCACTATCCATAGAAGACACCCAACAGATTACATGACAGCACTGCAAGATTAGCCACTTCAGATACCACCCACTACAGGATGTTGTGCTTCGCACCCCAGAAAAGCAAATCTCTCAGGAAATTCTGGCAAGTTAGAACCAGAGGACCAGACTTGTGCAATTAATAGCTATTTCACTCCCACAGCATCACCCAGGGGTTGTGCTCACCCTCATGGCAAAGCTGCCTGATGGAGCAGTGGGGGCGGTCACCCCATGACCCAGGCAGCTCCAGCATCCTTCTCTGCGTGGGACTCATGCGTGGCACATTCCCAAGGGGCTTGATTTCTCCATGCCCTCCTTGTGCAGCCAAGTGTTAAATATCAACCAGTGGCCTTACTACCTCTTTCCCAAGGGGCTTATTTCATTGTTTAAGCGATCCTCTAGCAGAAAATGTAAGGAGCTGTCAGCAGCACAGCTAACGCAGCCATCACCCAAAAGCCAGCAGCAGCCCTGCTCTATGCAGATATTTGGAGGTTATTAAATAACCTTAGACAGGACGTGAAGATGGTGAAGGGCTGAGATTTACAGAAGAAGCACATACCCCCAAAAATCCTGAAGGGAGGATAAAGAATGATTAACAGCCATGAAGTCTGCAAGAGGGGAGGCAAGGAGGACTTCGCTGAAGTCTCCCCCAGGAGGCATGAGCAGCAATGAGAAAGCTGCTCCCTGTGCTGCTGTCATGCTGTGCTGAGGCTGGGAGGCACCAGCGCTGACTGTCCCTGTGAGGTTCTGCCCCTCCAGCAACCTCTGTCACAGGGAAATTTATCCTGGGACGTTTGGCTTGCACATTCCTCAGGAACTAATCTTGGCTGCAAAGCGAATGCTCTGGGGACACAAATTCTCTTCCGATCCTGCTTCTCCCACATCCAATGAGGTATTTTGCTGTTGTCTCAGAGCACCAGTAAATCTAAACAGCAAGTCCAAAGGTATCCCTTCCCCCTTCTATTAATGCCTGCAGGAGCATAGGGCTGGAGGACAAGCACGCAGCAGATGCCAGGCCTCACCACGCTGCACCGAGCATAGCGCAGGGCAAGCCAGCCCCAGGCTGGGTGCAGGCGCCAAAACCCAGGCTCTGGGCACTGCCCCACAGCATCACCACCACCACTCATGCCAAGCTGGACACCTCCACCTGTGAGCCACATGCCTAGAAACACAAATGGACTGGGCTATGTACCCCCACTTTATAAGATACAGGTGCAGCACTAAGTTAGGCAACATGCCCAGCCCCACAGCACCCTGTTACTCTGATGGCAGTATCCCTGCAGAAGGAACACCAGGAGCTTTGTTAGAACCAGAAGCAAATATCACAGCCCTCCTGCTACCCATACGCCCAACATGCTTGGCTGCCAGTGACTGCACAGGGGCAACGGGGTACACATGCTTCTCCTGATGGATGGACCCACTTTCAGACAAATTCTCATGAAAAGATACTAACACAGACAAATCTACTACCCTTACAGAGACTCAGTGTACTACCAATAGAGTAAAAAAGGTCCCCAACTGCCTCTGAACTAATCCAGTGCAACAAACTCCTGAACTCTCTCTAACCTCTTCTCACACAGACATCCCCAGGGCATAGCGACAACAGAAATATATTCAATCTTCATTTCTAGGTAGATTAAAGCTGTAGGTTGCAAGCTAAAAAATCCAAACCCACCCTGCCAGCTTCCAGTGCTTGGACATGGATTTCCAAGTGCACTGGATGCAGTGGTTTAGGGTCAGGCCCTGGCATATCTCCAACTTGGCCAAGCACCACCTGGGTCAAGCACCTGGCTAACAGCTCCTGCCCAAACAGCATCACCTGAGCAGAGAGACCCCACACCACAGCAGACTCAGCTACAGGGATGCACAGCATAGGAAGCACTAGCCTAGGGATATCTTGCTAGATATCAAGCCATCTGGACTTGAAAACTTTCCCAATATCTTGTTCCCTTAATCAGCTTTTATTACAAAAGAAAAGCCAAGCTCAGCTTTCGAGATGGGACAGAGGTGACAAGGAAGGGGAATACATGACACAGAAGTGGTTGTTTACTGTGCATCACTTCTGACCTCCTGCTGACAAGATAAGCCGTATGGCAGCATTTAATCCAATATAGCAGTGCAGAGGGACCCCCAGCTCTGGTTTGGGAGCACATTTCTTAGGCGAGGTCCTCACCTCACCTTGCCTGCCCTTCTCACTTAACAGAGACAAGATACACACGCAGCTCTTGCAGGGGAGCCCAGCAGGGCACATGGACTTTTGTGAATGAAGCGCAGTAGGAAAGGATGACAAGCACTGGAGCCACCACCAGCAGACAAACTGCTTTTCCCACTGTGCCAATACAGCCTCAGATCAATTCATTTGCTGTCACAAGCCAGCTAAACACAACACTGAAGTGAACTAGAGCAAAGCTCCTCGGTGCGGTAGCATCCTGCCTGCATCCACACAGCGAGTTATGCCTGGGAGATACAATGTCTGTTTTCCCCAGGCAAACAGGTCACACTGACACGTGCTAGATCTGTACGGCCAGGGTGACACTCACTGCTCGGTGCTGAGCACTAGGACTTCCATACCCAAAGCTTGTAAGCACAGCTATAAGGGATATAAGCTATATTCATCCCCTCTAAGAAAAGAAGTTTAAATATGGGACAGGACCAAGAGGAGCAAGCTTTCTTCTCCCAGGCTGTTCTCCTCAAGAACCTGCCACCCAGCTGCCCTTGGAGAGGACTGGCTCATGAGCCATCTTCTGTCCAGGAGGCTCAAATCAATACCCAGGAATAGCACTGATCAATTTTTAAGAGGAATAATACCCCTCACTAAACAGCTGCACACACATAACATGCAGTTGCTGCCAACCCTCCAAAAGATCCACTAGGGACCACAACTAATCAATCTTTATTTCTAATTAAACTGATGCCTGCAGGATCCTGGATAAAACATGGGCAAAAAATACTACCTGAAATGAAGATCTTTAGGAAGCAGCAGGATAGGGATTTACACCAAGAGGTTAGTCTTTTTGGGTTAGCCAAAGACAAAAGGCAATCTGCCAGGCACCCAAGGCACCACCCCAACTTGGGTCACCAAAATCTTTCCCAGTTGGTGTCCGGCTTTTACTTCCACAGGCCACCTGCTTTGAAAGGGAGAGTCTTGGTAAGTGACATTAGGATTTAATGGACTGTCTGTATCACTAATCACAGCCTCCACTGAGGAATAACTCAAGTATCATGTTTACAAGGGCATGGAGTGACAGGAGAAGGGGAAATGGCTTTAAACTGAGGGAAGGTAGATTTATATTCAGTATTAGGAAGAAATTCATCCCTGTGAGGGCGGTGAGGTCCTAGCACAGATTGGCCAGAGGAGCTGTGGCTGCCCCTGGATTCCTGGCAAGGTTCAAGGCCAGGTGGGATGGGGCTTTAGGCACCCTGGGCTGGTGGAGGGTGAATGGATACTGGGGTGTGACACCTCAAAACCTTGTATACACGCAAAAACACTGAAAGATGGGAAGTGTTATGGAAAGTCCAAGAGAGGATTTGCATCCATCAGATAAGCTCAGACTGGCTGTCTGCTGACGCTCAACAGCCTGACAAGGACAACAACAAGGGTATGTGGCAGCAAGGTAATGCCACAGTTGGAAAGCCCACAAGAGAGGGAGGGAGGGAGGGAGGGAGGGAGCACACATCCACACCTCCTTGTCTCTGACCTGAGCTATAACTGTATTCCTCAACATTGACTTCAGAATTGTAAAAATCTTTTTTGGATGAGGAGGCAGGAAAGGGTGGTCCATTTTGGAGAAGAGTAACTAAGTCATCACTCAACAAAGTTAAACTTTATCAAGCTGTAACAAAGATTTCTGAAAGGTACTCCACCATCATTCCATCATAAGTAATCCCAGAAGCTTGTATTTAGACTCTCGTGCACCTTCTTGCATTCCTCCCAGCCTTTGCATCTTCTGTGACCTCATTTCTCCATGTTCCAGCCCCAAAGGCCTTAAGAAGGCTAGATGGCCTCTTCTTTTTGGTCACAGGGTCCTTCAGGGGTTTGGGATGCTGATAAAGATGGCCTAAGGGCTTAGCAGACAAGCAGTCATAAAATGAGGAAAAAACCTAGAAGAGGTCCATAACAATATTGAGAATAATGTGGGACCAGCCACGTTAGACACCTGAGCATCACCAGTGTTGAAAACAGAAGACAGGTAAGCTTTGAGTCCACTGTGGACTGCCACGTACCTTGCCTGAGTGCACAGTGCAGAGCTCTGGCTGACAAACTGCCTGAGTGGCCCTGGACAAGCAACAGCTTCATCCAAGCAATGGGAGCTGCTGTGCAGCAGTGACATCTCTGATACTCCCCACAGAGAGAAGACAAGTGCTGCTGCAGTGGGCTAAATAAAGCAGCTCTGTGGAGAGGTAGGATAGTGCCTCAAGATCCAGTTGAAACTCCAAGTTAGAAGAGACAAGTTGCACTGCTCAGTTTCCCAGACCAATTCAAAATAGCCCCAAACTGTTATTTCCTCTCCTTACACCCAAATCTTACTACCAGACATCAGCAGTTTGCTGCAAACTAAACTCTCACAGTGGGGTTTGGTTTCTTTTTTAGTGCTTAAATCTTGTTCCATGCCCCCCACAGAACAATCCCAAGAACTAAACAAGCTGGTGCTGAGCTGCTTGCAAGGATTTATTTTGAGTTTCACAGCTTATTTCAGTACAGAGGTACAAGCTCCTCTGTTTCACTTGTTTGCAATGCAGAGATTTGTGCTGCTGGAAGCTGTATCCATTGCAGAGGCAATGCTTGGGAGTAGTTTGAAGGTGCTTTTCTATTCTCTTTCTTCTTGGCTTTTTGGAGGGATTTCTGGTGTTTTGCCCAGGACAGCCTATGCATGTAGATGAAGTAAGAGTACTTCAAAAGGCTCCCTGCTGTAGGTGCTCAGGATGGAGGTAAAGGGAGTTGGGGGCTCACAGAACAAATGCATCTACCTGACCTTGCATCCCTCCACCAGGTTCAACTTCTGAATTCCTCTCTGCTCAAGAGCAATGCTTCTGTGAGAGCTCTCAATTCTCACGGGCAATCTTTCTCCTCCAGAAGCACTTTAGCATTCCTCCCCCAGATGTCATGGGATTTCCCTCCAACTCACTGACAACATTTTGCCTAGCACAGCTCCCAGTCCTGGGCAAGGGGATCAACACCAGCTCTTCTGCTCTTCTCTTCACTAATGGCCCCTTTCCCTTCTCCAGCACTGGTATTTTCCCTTCTCCCAAACATTTGTAACACCCAAGCACTCACTGTCATTCCTACTAGGATTCCAATGTGAAGTTCCCAGTGACGCCTCCTCCTGCGCGCTGAGGAAGTCTGGGACATCTCACAGCCCAAGACATAGCTGTGGTTTGAGCAGTGGTTGCATGCAGAGAGCTATCAGGGAGCTAAAGCGTTTCCCTATGTACAGGCCATAAAAAAAGATAGGTTTGTGCATGCTGTGTCCCTTGGGATAAAGGCTGCATGACAGCCATCACTGTTGCCAGAAAAGAGGATTCCAGGATTACCATCCAAAAGCTGGCTGTACCCACACAGGTAATGCAGGGCCCACACCAGCACTGCACCACTGGAATAAAGTTGGCAGAACACCTAAGCTGCTCACAGGAGTAATTTAACATGACCAAACAGTTTATACCCTCCTGTCAGCTACTGAGAGAGAAAAAATGCAGCAGACTCCCAGATGACTCAGTAGCCTGGGAAGGACAGGCCTGTTCACCTCCAAATAGCATTTGCAAGATGGCAGCCTGATGATCACAGTTCTTTACATCTAAAATACATCAGAAGACTGAGCTAAAAGCTCTGTGTTCCATACCACAGAGATTTGTATTCCACTGGGTTTACAGAAGTGGAAGTTCATGGTGTCCACAGGCTCCCAGAGGAGTCAAAGCAGCAGAGCCCTGGGCAAGCCCCCACCCTGCCCTCCAGGAGCATCACTTCCCCTGCCCTGCTTCAGCTCCACACAGAAACAGAAGCTCTCAAAACCAATTTGAGAGACTGTAACATTCAGGCACTGGAAATTAGTTAAAGAGAAAAAGCTTTCTGCTAAGGTTAGGAAGAGCTGATAAAGCAGACAGCCTGTCCTGGCTACTTAGAGGAGCTTCTTGCAGCAGCTGAAAGAATCCTACATAACAGGACTTAAGGGTGAGCTGGGAGAAGATGGAGAAGCATTTGCAGAAACACCTAGGAAGCTTTAAACACTAAGGAGGGCAAACCTTACATATCTGGTCATCCACCTCTCATAGCAGCTTTGCAGGGAACTGGTGAAGAGCAATGAATGCTCATTGCTAAAAAAACCCCACAATGAACTGATGACAATCAGCCCCAGCACCACCTCCTCTCCCATTCCTCCTGCCCAAGGGGATGGCAATGCAACAGAGACCAAGACACACTGCCTTTCTTGCACAACTCCATTGCCCCTCATCTAATCACAGTGCCACCAATTAATTTGCCACCGGTGACAGTAGGCTTACCCATATCTCTGGCATGGCAGACAAGGAGACAGTCTTTTTTTCAAGTGACAGCCAGCTTCTTCAAAAGCAGGTGTCCACAGGTAAGATCAACGCACACATCTCATGTGGCAGGGAAACAGCCAATCACAGAGCACTGGTTCCAGCCAAGAACACTTCAAAGCTTCAGGAAACACATCCTCATGGAGCTCAGTTTGGGAAGGCTTTTGTTCAATACCTCCACTTCTGTACCAGCCATGGGCAGCACTTACTGCATCCTCTCCAGAAGAAACAACTTAGCTTTTCTCAAAGAAAGTATTCTCATAAATATTTCTTCTCTTGTGTGTGGCTTCACACACACACACACCCCAAAACAACCTTTGCCTTCTGTTTGGTAATTTAAAAATGCTGAAAGCCACCTTCCTCACACAGCAATTAATTCAAAAACACAGCTTTGCATCCACAGGCAGCAAAATAATACTCACAAACATGGCTAGCAAGATTTAGGATTAACTGTTTTCCTGCCAAGACGATTGGTGTGCTGGGAGGGGGAATAGATCATTTATACCATCACAGAAGTAAAGATTTCTGTGACAGTTTGTTTCATTTTGAAAAACAGCAGTAGGAAATACATGACAGCCCAGCCAAAAAGAAAAAGGCCAAGCTGCTTCCACATCCAGACTGGGGGCAGCAGATATGTCCCCATGTTGTTTTGGGCTTTTGGCTGAAAACCAACAGGCCTGTTTAGCTGCCAGGTTAGGATGACTCCTTGGTTCTTGCGGGACTGGAAACATGGGGAAGAGTCCCAGGACAGACAGAAAGGGTGGTGCAAAAGGCACAGGCAGATCAGGTCTAAATGTAAAGCTTTAAAGGGTTGTTTCTAAGAGAAATCACTGGATAAATAAAGCTCCAGTAATCTTTTTCACTGGATCGGTGTATTGCTGCTGCACAGAAGTGCTTCCTCCCTTCAACCCCTTTTTTTTTTTCTAAGCAAACACCAGGGAGGAAACAAGAAGCCCCAATTCATACAAGGACCAAATGCAGTCAATCAAGAATCCTCAGACTCATCCACTCCATGCTTTTTCTGTGAAATCATGGGAATCTGAAATCATTCTTGAAGATGTCTCAAAAGATCACCAAGTCCATGCCTTCCTTACCAAAACTTGTGACACCTTACACCTTGGTGCCACCCTAAAAACACAATTTTCTTTTCCTTCAGTAGGTCATTAATAAAAGGGTTGAGTTTAACCAGACCTCAGCAGGTACCAGGAGAACCTCACTCAGTCTTTGTCCACAGTGACAGCAAATCCCTCAGCAAGTAAACCTGAGCAGAATCTTCCAGCTGTTGCATAACAACTTCATCCCAACCATCTTTCCATTGCTTGTCTCCCCTAATTCTTCCAAAGAGTTTAAAGAAATTAACACAAGAACAAGCTCACACTGAGGAAGAGCATTTCTGGTAATTTACAGCCCCAGTTTTGCTCCTAGTGAATGGGCCAATAGTTAATATACAACCTTATCTGAGCACCTCCACAGCAGAGCTTCATAAAAATACTGAAAGATAACAATCGTAAAATTTTGAAAACATAAATTACAGACCCATAACAGGAGGTTTAAGTCTCCAATTCACTCTGAAAAAGAAGAGGAGCTATAAATTAGGAGAAATACAAGCTCCAAAAGAATACCTCTGTGCTAGATTTCACTTTATGTACCCAGAATAAATTTCCATTTTAGACAGAGGGAGATCTGTTTACTTATTTCCCTGAAAAATGGGTGCCACAGAATAGATCTATCTGGAGCCTGATATATTATTTCTTTGTATGCCTTGCTGCATGGCAAGAGGGATGTAATCAAAATTAACTCCAAAGCCAAGATATAAAACACCAACACACCAGAAGTGGCCCCACAGGCTTTTTGCTAAGAGCACAGGTAACCACTTAGCAAGACATCTTGGCAAACAAATACAAGGATCCAGATGCCTTGGGATCATTTAGTTGAGCCCTATTAAGAATCCCCTTCTCCATCTCTACCTGGGCTTCTAGAGCCAAGGGCTACAAAGCTGCAACTCCATGGCTCATGTAGAAGTTAGTTGTCTTGAAATGCAAATAGTTTTAAAGCAACTAAGTAGTTTAAGCTACCAGTGTGTGGAAGGAAAAAGTCATTATTTTATAGTGATCAGAGGTGTCTGAGGTGCTTCAGAGAGCAGACAGAAAGGCACAATCCCTGTAGAACTTACAATCCAATTAACTTAATTAACCATGTTATTTCCCTAGTTCCTGGTAACTCCTTAAATCAATGAACTAAGACTTAATAGTAAAGTACATAACTAGGAGCTTTATTGATCATACCTGCACACAATGCCAAGTGAACTCCCAAAGTCATGGCTTGGCATAAAACCTATCAAAGATACTTCAGCAGCAGACTTTCACTTTATTATCCCAAAGTCCCATGCAGATACCAGAGATAAGAAAGCAGTGCTCAAGAGGCAAAGACTGAAATTTCAATAGTATAAGATCACATAAGCAGGGGTTCAATGATACTACTCTACATTACAAGCAGCAAAAGAATAATCACAGCATTATTCCATTTTTAAATGAAAGTTTTACATTTGTTCATCACCTCTCAATGAAGGAGCCCAGAGTATCTTACAAACTAATAAGGAGGGAAGGCTTGCAGTTCTTTTTTCCCCACTCCTATGGCTACCCAAGGCCCAGCACCAGGAAGCAGTTCAGCCCAGGCAGGAGCAAAAAGGGCAGGTACATGTTCACTAGGAAAAGCTGGAGGGAAATTGCCCACAGGATGCTTCAGACATCCCCATGCAAGGAACTCTCTAATGGGAGAGGTGCTTTACACCAGCTCCAGCCCACTATTCATCACAGCCACAACTCCTCACCAAGAGAACAACATCCAAGACCATGGGGTCAATAGAAAGACCACTGCTATCCCTAAACACAGGGCACACGTCCCCAATTTTGCCTCCCAGCATAAGACAGTGTCAGCCTCTTTCCTTATGGATGATGACTCTTCAGTGCATTTTCTCAGCTTACAGCAGCATAACCCTGCAGCCCTGTAACATGGCATTGCTGTGGCCAGTAACTTGCCAGGAGCTCTGTATTGAGTCTGCAAGGTCTCAGCACTGAGGATCACCAGGGCTCAGAGCTTTTCTTCAGCAGCCCACAGGTTTGTGGGCTGCAATTTCTCTAATTGGCCAGGTACCTATGGCTTTTTTGTACATCTCTATGTGTTTCAACCATAGTTTTAGAAGCGCTTTCATAACAAGGAGTTGTCCTGTGATGAAGGGATGTTTATCACCATGCAGAGAAACAGTGCACTTGAGAAGGCAAGACACAGGATGTGGCAGAGGGGATCACCAGATGGCAAGTGATGGGGCACAAACTTGACACTGGAGACTCCACAGCTATAAACAACTTGCCCACGATCAGCTAGAGAAATGCAAACCTGGAACAGGACAAAACCACTTGTAGGGATAATGGAGGAAACCAGCATATGTAGGCTGTAACGCAACCTGGGGCTGCAGACTGATGAGTAAAGGTGTGAAGCTGTCTTAGCAAACAAAAGTGATCCCAAACAGATCCTAACTGGGGAAGAAACCATCAGCACCATATTCTCTATGGTGAGCAACACACATGTATAACAATTTCAACAGCAGGTTTTTTCTGTAAGAGTTACAGCTGGATTAATAGGGATTGGACTCTTACCATTTCAATTACACTCACAAGAAACTGTTGGCTTTTTTAATACAAGGCATGCTGCTGCTTCACCCATAAACAAAGCTGTGAGCACAGTCATACAGAACATAGAGAGCAACAGCAGGGATGAGGAGACCCCTTAATCCCCTTTCACCAGCTCTTGTCCAGGATGATCCATTACCAGCTCCTAATGACACTGAGGAGGCTGTTCATTTTCAAATAGGTCAGTGACTCATCATTTTAACTCACTTCCCTCCGCTAAAAATCAATGAGCTCCTGCAACACTATTATCCTGGATGATCGGTATTTCAACATCTCACTTACAGGAAAAGTAGACCCCAGAAATCCCTTCCAATGCTGGGTCACCACAGTTGGCCATGAGGATGGACTTATTACCTTGGAAGCAACTATCTCCTGAGAAGGACACCTTTGCACAAAGGAGTTTTTGTGGCCATTGGGCAGACTTGTGTGTCTTCTCTTGCAGTGAAGTGGGAAGATCATACACCAGAAGAGCTGCACTGCCTAAGAAACCCATCCAGCCATGGCACAGTCCAAGCCACTTCCATTCTCTTGGTTACTTGGCTGCATAAATCCTAATCCCCCTACTCAAAATTATTCTCCACTCTACTTCAAGTTCCTACACATGAAAAATAGAAATAAATATTAAAAAAAAAACCCACACCTCTCTTCAAAGAGTTTTGTCCCTTTACTTCCACAGCATTCCCCAAACCACCACCAGCAACACTGTCCACTCACAGCACAGATCAAAACAGTTATGTTTTATGATAGGGACCATTTCACCTCCAGCTCACAAGCCTGACTAACTCACCACATCAAAACTGCTTAAGGGTTTGATAGCTTGCTGGTGGCTAACCAACCCAGCGGGCTACCAGCAGGCTGAGGTGGCAGGTAGATGGGAAATAGGACTCGCACACCAACTGACATGCTGGCTGAGGAGGAAACTGAACAAAGAAAGCTGTGGGTGGGGAAGAAGTAGGGTTTGCAGTGGGGCAGGGTCCAGAGATGAGTTGACAAAGCTGGGGACAGGGTGCTCTTATTGCTTTCACTCACTTGAAGTGAGAGGTCAAATGCTGGACTGTCCCATTGAACAGGGGCACAACTAACAATGATATTGCACCTACTCAGGGGCTACAGAAAGCCTCTTGAGTCAATCCACCCTAGAGTTAGAGTGACATCAAAAAAACCTGCACATGTTCATGTACAAGAGGAGAAATTCCTCAACTGTTTTAAAAAAAAACACTGCAGAGGTGGCCATTGCTACCTGCCCTAGTAACACAAGGCTGCTTTGTCAGCAATTTTCCCTTACACCCTGCTGAAAAGATCCTCCCCTTCTACACAGGGGCTTTGACAGCATGCCCATCAACTCAAATCCTGAGCAGAAGGGATAGTCTTGCAGTGAAATTCAGCAGCATGCAGGGAGAGCAGTGTCAAACAGCACCTCCAACCTATAGTCAGCTGTGCATGAGAGATTTTTGTAAGAAACCTAGCAGGAGATAACAATGAAAGAAGCTCCCCATTACTCCAGGTCCCATCTCCACCACAGCAATGAAACCAGGCACTAGCATCACAGCTTGCATTTAAACATCGTGGCGTGATTTTGTGGGGGAGAAAAGCAGCACAGAAAATTCGTACCCCAAGGACTTCAAGGCTACTTGATAAGTCAGTGGCAAGGCAGTGACGGGGGGTCAGGAATCAGCGTCCCTGTGTCCTGCAGGAAAGCCCCCAGAGAGGAGCAGCTGCATTAAGGAGCAGTTGGGGAAGCAGATGGGTGGCAGAGGACAGCACTCCCTGGCCAAAAGCCACACTCACTCTTAATTATTCAGAGGCAGAAGCTGGATGGCATTCACCGCAGCGCTGCCTGTCACTGAATTACTCCTGGGCAGTACGTGACCCTTGGCAAGGGGCAGCCCCAAAGCACTGGGGTAGTGCTGGCTGCCAGAGCTGTGTGGGGATGGTCATGGGGCAAGCCTGGCTCCCTGAGCCAGAGGCACTCAGCTGCTGTCCAGCCTGTTGTCCCCAGTAAGAAGTTACAGCCTGCAAGCCTCTCCTTACAGCAAGCCCTACAGAAGCAAAGCATCACAGCCTGGTTAGCAGAGATTTTTCTTTTTTGCTTTCTGATCTCCAAGTCATTAACAACCCCCCATTTAAGCACAACAACAGCATAGGAATTATATTAAAGAAGATACACCCAAAAGCCAATTACAATGGCTATTCCAAAAAGAGAACCCAAGGAGCCATCCCTACACACAACCAAACGCCCTTTGGCGGGTGGGAGGAGGAGAAAGAGCAGGAGAAATACAATTAAGGAAGCAAGACAGACAGCTCAGCTCTGTGTTACATTTGAAATGCAGTCTCCAGAGGCTGAGGAAGCAGCACAACTGACTAGGGTGAATCCTGAAATTCCTCAAAGGCAGGTCACCGAAACATGCAGCCAAACCCAGGCTGACAGAAAGGCTGCTAACAGCACCTAATTTGCTAGAGGATTATCACTTGATGTAACGGATGGAAACTAGATTAGATGGCTGGTAAACTCGCTAAATAGATCATTACTGCAGAGGAAAATTTTTACCCACTTAAAAGGGAACTCTTTGCTCTGCTCAGCTATGTGCTGCCATAGATTTGCAACCCTGTGCCAGAAAGACATTTTCTACCACATTTTGGTCATTTCCCCAAATATCCAGCACAGTTTGGCATAACACTGAGTATGAAGATGTTTAAGCAGAGGAGAGCCATGAAGTTGCACTCAATAACTCCACTTTCACATCTGTTTTGATCTGAGCATCAACACATTTTGAAGTGCTGTCATTGCCCATGTTCTGCAGACACGATGGATGGGGCAAACAAAGGCTTGCAGACTGTTTTTCCAAGTGGCTCAGAACCCTCAATCCCAATAATTTTAACTGACAAAGAAAGTTCCTCTGCACTCTGAGAAACTAAGTGATAATTTTATTTTGTTCAAAGCCCTACTTTCAGTCAGGAACACAGCTAGGAACAGGACCAAAAGGCCTGCAGCTTAATTCCCAGTGCCAACAGACTAATTAATAAGTGCTAGCCACACTGGAATTGCTGTAATTACTACTGGTCTACAACCTGATCTACTGGGGAATATGGCAGCTATTCAATGCAACCAGGTGCTGCTGCACAAGGTGTTTGGGTGGGAGGTAAAGAAGGACACAAAGCCCATGAAAGAAGCTGGACCAGCAAAATACGACCACTAAGTTGGAGCACACTCACAGCATCACCATCCCATCTAAACACAGGCTATGCATATGCCTGAACGTTACGTTTTAAATGACCTAGACCACCAGCCCCATGTGGGGACAGAGCCCAAACATGTTATCTCCAGTTACTTTTCAACCCACCAAGAAGTAGCCTCCACAAATTGTGCCACCAGTCTTAAAGACCAACTTAAGACAGTTAACCCAAACCTGTTTGCAAGTGTTTTGTTTGTTTTTTTTAAAGCAGGAATATAGTTCCTTCCCTTTCATCCTTGTTCATTTCCCAGGAAGTTGTATCGATTTCTGTACTGCCAAGTTAAAGCAACTCTCATCTTTCACCTCCTCCAGTGCTGCTAACCACTCTGCCACTGACTATTCACTCGCTTCTCCTGGGACTGAGCATTAGCTTTAAGATTTGTTCCTCCACTCCCCCCTACCTGTCTAAAAAGACTTTCTCCTTTAATGAAAACAAACCAGAAAACCCCACTGATGTCATTTAAAGGGTCTCGGGCATTAACAGGAATAAGGAGGGAGATGAGAGCGTTGGCAGTGACAGTCCCCACAGACCACATCACCTTTGGACACTGAGGTTCAGAAGAGGCAAGGAGCTGTCAGATCCTGCATACAACGCACACAGAGCAAACACATACCAGCTCTGAGCAGCCATGTCCTTCACCAACACACAGAGCTGCTCTTCTGCTGGGACCCATAGGAATGCATCCTGCAGGAACCTCTCAGCATGCTGGCCCCAAGAGGTTTTCTTCTAAGTCACTGCAGGCAGGCAGCCAGAGAGACCATGTATATCCCCACCTTGAAGGAAAAAAACCAAGAGGGAAGAAGGGTGAAGAGATGATGCTCCCAAGGAAGACGACTGAAAGGCAGCACTCCAGCCCTGCTCCCTGCCTCACAGATATCTGCCAGCCCTTCCACCACAAAAGGGAAGTTCATGAGGGCATTTTTTATGGACGTGACTGCACATGCAATAAGGAGACTGACTGCTTCCTATTCCAAGATGAAAGTAAGCAAAAGAACATTTAATCTAGAAACAGATTATTCATTCCCTATAGTGCCCTGTGTTCAGGATTAACACATAGCCCTGAGATAAGCTGCTACAAATATGTACTAACTCATCCTCTCAGCTCTTCGCTAAGTTCATCTCACTGACAGCCTCAGGGGATCTCCCCAGTAGTCAAAAGCAAAGGATTTGGGCAAGATTATTTTAATGAGGAAGCCCCCACTCCTGGAGATACCAGATTGCCTAGAACACATAGAAAAGGCTGAACCTGCATCAGGAAAGCACCTTGGTACCAAGCAAGAAAAGAGCATCTTAGCATCACTAATTTCTGTAAAGCTGTCACACTGCCTGACAGTTCGCCTTGTGCTCTCTCTCCTTGCTTCTCTGCATCTCATTTGTTGCTAAAGCTTCAAGACCTCTGCTGCAAGGGTATGCAAATGAAGGTGAGAACCCCCACACCCCTCCACAAGTCTACACACTGCAGCTGCGACGACCGCTCTTGTCAAACTGTGATTAAAGGTAAGACGGGGTCCTCTGTGCCCAGACACCATAGGACCACCCACACTTTGCCCTGAGAACAAAGCAAGAGATTTTTAGTTGTTTGAGGTGGGGGTTTTGTTCTGTTTTAATGGAAGACAAGAGAAAAAATAATAATAATAATCCAGAGGCCAATCTCTGCTCCATCCCACAGGACTCAGATGAGATCTCTCAAGCCTGATGTAATCCTCACCTCTAGTAGCATCTCCCCTCCTGGGTTGTACGAGGCAGTACTCAAACAAGCCAGGACCTTTATTTCTCTACACGGATGAATGAAGTGTCATCAAGATGACTAACAGCATCACACGTACAAGTAAAGGTGACAACACCTATAATCCAAATAAATACTCAGAGTAGCATCTGACTCCAGCAACAAAGCAGCAGCCAAGGTTAATATAATTGCTGAAGTGAAAGCTCTGTACTGCCTTGTTCACAGTGGAAATAAAGTTGTTAAGCAAAGAAGTGTGTTATTTCATAGGCAACCTGAAGAGTGTAGAACTGAATTTATTTTGCAGCCTCAGCAAGAGGTTTCACTCACCAAGACACAGCAGTTCAGCTGGCAGGATCACCACCACCTCTACCTTGATACACAGATGACAACATGCACCTAACCACATCTGAAGGCACAGCATTTCCTCACTCACCGACAGCACGCAGTACCCCTCCTTCTCCTTAAACACAAAATGGTCTTGGTGAAAATACCTGAAGGTGTCAACTGAAAATGCGTGTGATTGAACTGATTTCCCAGCAGAGAGCAGCCCTCCCAGGGCTATCAGCAGCATCAGCAAGTTTTGCTGGGGCCAGGAAACAGCTCTGGCTCAAAAACAAAAGCCAGTAATTACTAGATGCCAAGTTCATCTAACATTAATGAGGGGGGAATTCAGTAGCTTGGAAATCACCATAATTGTAGAATTTATTTGTTTTATCTTATTTGAATTCCTACATCTTCCAAAGACAAAGAGAGGAGGGAGGAAAGGGAGAAAATAAAGGAAATTCATTCTCTTGACAAGAGTGCAGAAAACACCCAATCCTACTTGAATTTTAAATGGCAAGCTGCGTTATGTTTCCTCCCAATGGAAGGACCCCATGGAAGGATCAAGTATAACTGGACAAAACACAGTTTGTCCCCCAAGAAGGGATGTTTTGTCCCAGTGTGGGGCTCACCCAGGCCAAGCACCACAGAAGAGAAGCTACTGTTTCCAATGGAGGCCATCAGCACAGACTCATTTTTACAGATCAAACTCTGACCATGCTCCAATCCCAGTTACTCCAGTGTCAATCCACAGCAGATGCATTCCTGAAATCAGTGTAAGCAGACATTTACATGATTTCACTGCATTTGGGCTAAGACATGCATGCAAGAGCAGTACTCAGGCACAAAGGGGTCATCACCAGTGTTCACTGGAACAGGAGACACACGGCTCCTCTGGGAAAAGAAACCATTGTGGAGGGAAAAATACAGCAAGTTTTTGACTGTCTGCAGACCTCATGGAAGCCTTGCAGACACAGATCACTCCTCTGAGCTTCAAGGGCTAGAACCAGCTTTTAAACAGAGATTGCTTCAATTCTGCAATGCAGAGCTCCAGAAACGCCCAATTCACTGTCCCAGGACTTATCTACAAAGGCATCATTTCAACAGAGCTATACCCTGATAATTATTCTACTATAGCTATGCTGCTGAAAATTCACTTTTGTTTCAAAATAAGGATTTTGTGCTATTGTAATGGAGCCAAGTAATTAACAATGAGTTGGTTTTATTCCAAACCAGGACACACATAGGAAGTTCTACACAACTTTACCTACAGATGAAGATGACCTGGCATAGAGCACCTGCCCTGATGGAGAGCCCTCCTTCAGCTATCCACCTAGCAAGGGCCTGGATATAGGTATAACTAAGCATCTCCCCTGTACCAGGGTCAACTTGAAAGAGCCAAACAACAACAAAAAAAGAGGCAGAGCAATTGCCTGCCTCAGACTTGCCACACGCCTTGGTTTAACCTGAGCAGTCTTCATGTCGGTGCAAAGGAAAGCTTCAGAGGACCTCTGGGTCAGCAGCTGCAGTCACACCTCAGGACTGGAGCAGTTTCAAACATCGTGTCCACTTCTTGGGAATTGCCCGTGGGCTTTGCTACTATGCTTGGCATAAGCCCATAGCAACACCAACAGGTTTGGAGAACAATAAGCGTGGCCTGACTCCAGACAGATCTGGCAGTTCTTCTGACTCTGAAATTCTCCTGGCTCCCACAATTCACAGTTTCCATCAAGGTCCTCAGCTTCCTGAAAAGGTTCCCCCACACTTTCCAGCCTTGGCACCTCTGAAGGAAGAGCATGCCAAACCACTGCAGCTGATGACCTTGCTCAGCACTGAGCATCATCCTCCAATGCTGCTGATAAAAGCTCTTTAATGAGCAGCCCTACAGAGTGTAACAGCCTAAGTGAGGGCGAGTAGAACTGCACAGTGTCCATGCAGTTTCACACGGCCAAATTCTGTGAACACAGGATCACATTCAGGTTATGAAATCTGGGCAACCACTTCAAAAAGCAATACAATGATCAATCTCTGTCTTTAGTCAGACTCTAACAAGGCTTTGGAGTCACTGTGCAAAACCCTTTTGGCTTCATCCCTAAGTTGTGCAGAACTCCTCAATCAGAGTAGATTTTACAGTTGCTGAAGTACAGGATCAAAAGCAGCAGCCCAAGCTCAGTGCAGCGTGACAGCCTGCAAGGAGGGGAGCAGGCAAGCACAGCACTCAGGTGCTGCTAGTGCTCCTTCACTTGACGGGCACCAAATCCACATCAACGTATCAGTGAACAAAAAAGACCCCATCAAAGTGTAGCAGGGTTTGCTCTGGCTGTCCCATCAGTTTGATGAATGAACGTTATCCCATAAGCATTACCATCACAGACTTCAACGAATACCAATTCCCCACCACACTTCACTGGAGGGGGAGAACCTCTATTTTTACTCTTTTTTTAAAAAGCAATGGCCTGTATAATGAGTATTACCAACTTACAGAAGCCTATAAATCCCTGAGCACTCCATGTGCAAGGCCTCACGGTGCATCCAAGCTTTGTCAGATATAAGAGCATCACACACAGGAACATATTCAGACACCACATTCAGACAGACAGAGCAGCCCTTCAAAACCAGAGCAGCCCAACTGCACGCTATGCAAGTGGCACCTATCCAGTTGAATTTCTTCACTGAAAATTAAGTGTCAGTAGAATAGATCATGTCATTGTAGGTTTGGAGAAGAGGACTCCATGCAGCAACGTATTAGAACTGAACAGATTCAAGCTGGCACTAAAAGACAGTCCCAAGACACCCAGGTAAAGACAAAAACATCTTTCCCAAGTTGTGTGACCCAGCACAGAGAGGACACAGGAACAGCCACAAAGCCACAGGTGAAAGTGAAGAGTAGACTTCTTTTCATTATCTCAGCAACCTTGCTGCTCCCCAAAGCAGCACCCAGAGGCACACAAGCAGGAGCACGGGCACCACAGAGCTCAGTCCATGCTAGGGGATCACCAAACCTGCTGTGTTCATCAGGGCTTCTGTAGTTCACCGCTGGTTTTGGTCTTTCCCACTGCAGGGCAGCATTCTTAGGCATACCTGACAGGGTACCTGCACCTATCACAGGCCCAGGTCATCTAAACACACATGTCCTACTTGTAACACACACAACATTAAACAAGGATTAGAATACATCATTTTTGACACCAAGTCTGCAAGTCACTTGAACCCACTTAGACTCCTTCTCACAATTCTTTGGTTATTTTCCCATATTCCACCCTCTCACCCACTGAACCACTTTTGCTAGGTCTAACAAAGCTGAAGGCACCCCACTAGACTTCTGGGATGTAGCACAGCAACATACAGAGGCACGCAATACACACATATAGAAAGAGGAATAAGCAGCTCCCCAGTAATGCTTTGAATCAGGTGTCCCATTCATCCTGTCAGGAAATCAAACCACTCAGCCAGCCAGGCACCACCAGGTGGGCACAGGACTGGTGGTGGGGCAGCCAGCTTTATTTGCCTAGGAGCTGGCTTCTGCCATTGATAAAACATTTCTGACTTTGTAATGCCATTTATTTCTGATCATGAGACAAGGGCTTGTACAAGATGGTAATAACATAGAATATTAACACCGAATTGTAGGGGTTGGAAGGGACCTCCAGAGATTGAGTCCAAGCCCCCTTTCCAAGCAGGTTCCCTAGAAGATTCCACATTTGTTTCCTCATCACCTGTGATATAACTCCTTTTGGTTTTGGCAGCTTTCATTCAGTCATCACCTACACAGGTGGTCCAGAAGTTATAGCCCCAATATGCCATATTTACAGAAGTTACAATCCCAGTATCCCATATTTGCTAGGACACCGACATTAACAGCATCATTTCTGGCTGCTGCTATGACTGAGGGGTTTAGCAAGGCAGGCACCCCTCTCAAAAGCTGCATTTTGACACTTCTCATTACTGCTACCCTGTCCAGATTGAATCCCATAATCAACACAAGCCATTGCTGTTATCAAAATGTTCCCAGGAACAGCAGAGTTAGATAAGCAGTGCAGCGAGCAAAAAGCAGCCACTAATAAGCATTAGACTAATATTCAGTAAGTCAAGCAAGGCCCATGGCTAGCAGAGAGGCCTGACAGTTCATAGCTGAACAATAATAACAGCTATTAATTCAATCCAGCACATTCCAATCACATCTGTTATCTGCCCAACACTGGACACCAAAAAGGACTGTGATGGTATAACCTCAACCAGCAACTAAGCACCACACATTCACTTGCTGACTCCCAGGTTTATTAGCAATATTGACTATCAACCATTCTTCAGCACCTTGCAACCCATGGCACCGCTCTGCTTGAGTGGTAATTACTTCTTGTACAATTGCCTTTGCATCTTGTAGAGTCCTGACTTCCATTTTCAATTCTCTCATATTACTTTAACACAACAACTTCACGGTCAACAGCTCTAAGGCCAGTAACTAATAGCCATCCCAATTTCACCACTAACTAAAGAATCCAATGCTGCTTTCTGTAGCAATCCACATAGACACTTCAGTTGTCTAGGAGGGGGTAACCACCACCCTATCATCTATTTCCAGCCATTCTTCTGTTATTTTCCCATCATTGTTATTTAGAGTTCACTGGGTGTTGCTGTGTGAAGTGCCAGATCTGTCCAAGGGGACTGAAGAGCTATCAGAGGAATGAGGCAGCTGATCTCCAAGAGGATCTATGACTACAAAAGCTTTGAAGAGTCAGTGGATAGAAATAGGTCATCATGAGCTGCTTGAGTCTCCAACGTTCCAGCACCTAAAAAGCCAAGAAATCCTTCAAACTGTACAAGAACACCAGGATCAGTTGGTGGGCCTGAGTTTGGAGCCTCCCCTAAAGAAGGATGAGCTGGAACCATGGATGATCATGATTAAGGCATTTACAGATGTTCCTACTGTACAGATTACTCTCGTTGAAAACTTTATGAAACATCAAATAAAGTCAGGGAAATTCTCTCAGATGACAAACACAACTGGAATCAAACTAATGAAACAAAGAAAGTTCAGTAATTGCTCATTGCTGGAACTGCAAAGTATGATAGATTTTCACAGCATTTACAGTGCTGGATGGCCATGGATCTCAGATCCCAGGTGGTTAGAGAAGCATGCATTACTGTAGCCCATCTTTCAACTGTTCTGGGAAAGAAGTTTGATCACAGTGCTGAAGCTATTACCACATTCACTTTTTAATCTGGTTCCAACAGCACCAAAGTGATGGCAATTTCTGGGTGCACAACGTCTGGAGATTCCCTATTCAGCATATCCCTGTGCCACCACTCACACCTTGAGCAATATGCAACCATACTTCAAAATCAGAAGCCATTAAAAGGTACTGCTTTGAATCTTTAGACCTGCCATTACAAGAGTGGCAAAGACATCATTGGAAAGGCAGGCAGCAGTCTTGGTTGAAACCATCAAGAAGAGCATTCATGATGCTGATGCAGAAGAGTAAAAGCAAGAAAAGTTTATTTAGGTCTTAGAAATTGTTTTCCTAATGAAGCCAAGACTCTGTACAATTCTCTTAAGCCTCCCTATCAAAGAAGCCTCCAGAACTACTTGAGTTCTGTCAGCATCACATCTCTCCCTCTGTCAGGCAGGCTATCCTCCCGCACACAGGAGAGCCTAAAATCAGCCTCCTATCTTCTAATGGTCTGCAGCCAGCCCATGCCTCAGACAGGCAGTAGACCTGGGTGTCCTGGAAGTTTTGAAAACTACAGTTCCCACAGCAAACACAGGGCTTCAGAGAGCGTTAGTGGATCCTGCCAATCACACCTAATGTGTGAGCCAGCACAGAGAGGACACAGGAACAGCCACAAAGCCACAGATGAAATGCAAAGAGGCACATCTGACAAGGTACCTGTGCCTATCACAGGCCCAGGTCATCTAAACACAGATGTCCTACTTGTAAAACACACAACACTAAACAAAGATGAGGATAATATATGTGTTCTTTAACACCCCATCTGCAAGTCACTTGAGCACATTTACAGTCCTCCTTGCCATTCTTCCATTATTTTCCCACATGAGCGACCGAATTATCTCTGATGTGGCAAGCACAAGAGCAAACACCTAATTTTAAGCAGCAGAACAGTTCAGTTCCTTTCAAGTTATGCACACCATGCAGTGTGCAGGATCAAAATGTTTATGGGGAAGTGAACAAAAGACAGTTTGCATTATTTTTAACAGTTACTCTATTTTAGTTATTCCACACATGACGTGCGTATCACGAGCAACACAGAACTCAATAAGAGATCTCCTGATTTTCTGCTAGTCATGCAAAACCCCCAAGTTCCCATCTTATTGGCGTGTTTGTCCTCAACATACATGATTAAGAAGAATCCCATTTCCAGTCATAATCATAGTTTCACAGCTATGGAGCTAAACATCCCAGTACAATGTTCTGAGAACAGAACAAAAAGCTGGTGTTTATAGCCCAGCTGTTATAAACCCCCTCAAGACAGGCTGCTGTGTTATTTTTACCTTCCCATTATAAAAATTTAAATAGCTCTGCCAAAACCAGCCCCCCCCCCTTAAATTTTCCCCAGGGTCCAACTCCTGCCAAAAATGTACCTGCAGCAAGATAAAGAAGGCAAGAAAGATCTTGCAATGGGGTTTTTACTTTGCTGCCCTCATCCTACAGGCCAACCTACACCAGGGAAGATGTCCTTTCCCCCTCCCCCACACACACACCTCAGGATACCTCTGCCCATGGCTGCACAGCAGCAAAATGCCCCTATATGCTCCTACAGCTGTTTCCAAGGTAACCAGTGCGGCGCCGTATACAAGGAAGGAAGCAAACAGCAGCAATACAACCCTGCAATATTGTCACTTTTTGGAGCAGGTCTGAATCACACCCCCCCTTTTGCCCCTCTTTTCCAGCTGCCCCAGGAGTCACACAAAGGGTGGGTAACTCCACATTTTATACTCCCAATACATCAGTCCCTGTTAAGGTTTGGTGTTTGGAGGGGATGTTTTTTCAATAAGCACCATATCAGAGTTTTAAGGCAAGAGTCAAGTTTTGTGGTTTTAAAGGAAAAACATTTGGGGGAGAAAGAGAATTTATATCAACAACCTAAATTTACACTCAAAGTCTGTATTCCCTCCCAATAGAAGCAAAAAATGTCTCTGGTTTAGCAAAGGGTGTCTGCCCACTGCTGTGACCCATGTTACACAAATCATAAGCATCTAGACAACACTTACTTTCATCAGTCAGGATAAAAGCATCTCCACTGCTCAGTCCACAGATATAGTTTATCCTTTCTAGGCATCCAATTTCCACATCCTCTCAGATGTGCCAAATTCCCCAGAGACGTTCCCACCTGCCCACATGCATTCATACTCCCAGAGCAGAAATTAGCCTTTGCTTCTTTCACTACTGAAAACAGCGAGAATATGGCCCAGATCCTGCAGTGCTCCCCATGGAGAGCAGCACAAGGAGCAAAGTCAGGATGGGGAAGGGTCCAGCACAGCCCACTGGTTCCTCCGCTGCCCTGATGGAAGGACAGCTATCAGGGGAAGTAAAGCAGCATGAGATCTGGCCACGTAGCTCTGTGTACACAGCAATGGACAGAACTACCAGGCTGTATGGTCTAACCTCTGCTCCCCGGTGCACAACAACCCCACAGTCACAGAGAGAGGCAAATGAACCCTCTGACTTAAGAGTAACAGGGCTTTTTCAATGCAGGCTGGAAGAAACATGTTAAGGATTTCCAAGCCATTAACATAAATGCTTTTTCCCCATGCATGAAGCAGAACAAGGAGTAGCACATCCCACGTACAGCCCTCTCGGATTGTTGTTCCTCACCACAATTCCGAATGGAGTGCTTCTGCACACCGGTCAGGAGTCACCCCCATCTCACGAGGGGTAGAAATTTCAAGGCAAACATGGATGAGGAAAATTGTTGTGGGTGGTGTTCTGAAACAGCAATCATACTTCAGCACACAGTTCATGTATCTCCTGCATTTCCCCATGTGACTTGTATGGCTGACCTTTTGAATACTGACTGTGATTAATGAAGCTTCCAACCCAGCACTGAATGGCTGCAAATTGCAAGAGATGCTCATCACATTAATATTCAGTAACCAAAATATACCACTCTTCTAATCACAAATGTGTTCCTGCTGAATGTCAGGGCATTTCCTTTGGAAGCTTAAGTACTGCAGTCTCCTCAGGGGAAGCTGGAGTGCTGTGGTCCTCGGAGGAAGTCACGCTGATGGGACAGAGCACACGCATCTAGGGGAGAAGCTCCCCAGCTTAGAGATCTGAAACAAAACTGCCACACCTGCATAACCACAGGGATGCCAGGGAGGCAGGCAGAACTAATTTTGACCAAGGGAAGGTAGAAGTCAGGGTGGAGGTTGGTTTGCAAACCTGAAATCTGAACTGAGCCCTGCAGAGGTTTCCTGGCAGCGTTACACATGACATGATGTGAAGCCTTCTCTAGAATCCAGTTAAGCCTTGTATCATATCACTAACACTGCAGCACTACAACAGCATTAACAAATACCTACTTCTCTGCTACCCCTGCAGAGTTACTGTAACACAACCATCAAACTGGTTGCCTAGAGGAATGAGGAAAGAAGTTTCCTACCAACTCAGCACATTCTTTAGCAGACATATACCTCCTCCTCACACAGCACGTCAGCCCAAGCCTGAGAGGCTCAGACCACCAGATAAACCATTCTGTGATTAAATGGTAACTTCCAGATACCAACCACCCCTGAGCTATATCCATGGAAATAAATGCAGTGTCACTAGGGAAAATACCCAGCGCACTCAAAGGGATGCACACCAGTCACAGGCTCACTGCAGTGCTGGGGCTGAAGTCAGAGGGGAGGGAAGATGAGGAGGAAAGGCATTACACAGACCCCAGAAACAAGAACCAGTACGTGCATATGAAGCCAGAGAGAGAAAGTAACCTGGCAAACCCACTATCTCAGTACAGCTGTACATCAAGAGCTTGCTGCTGTAAATGTTTTATAGACACACCCCCCACAACTCCCCAAAGCCATCCCTGGTCCAGCGGTGCAAGAGCATCCCTGTCAGCTGCAGCAGGGCAGCGTCACAGAGCACTGCACCATAACGGGGCTGAATTCACAGATGGGTCTCAGTGTTTCGTACAGGGAATTGATTTACTCTTCTGTGGGACAAGATTTTACCAGCTCTGTCTCAGGCAGCTGGAGTCTCTGAGCAGAAGCCGTGGTCCCAGAGGGATCAGACATCAGAAATAGATGGCGTTCTCCCAGAGCCGTGGGAGTAAAGGAGCAGCATCAGAAAGACTCAACAGCCTAACGACTCTGTCCTGACACCTTACAGGGCACCTAACAGCACCATTTCTCTCCATGCTGATTAACCAATGTGACTGGAGAACTCCCTGGTTTTTTGCATTCCTCACATCAAATGATGCAACAGTGCCGCTTCAGACACTCGGTAAGTCTGCCGGCGGGCGGACCAGCTAGAGAGGCAAGCAGGGGAAGGGATGCAAAAGGAAAACCTGCCATCAGCCACTTGCCCCAAAGCAGCTGGGCATTCCTGCTTACTTCTGCCCAGCCCAGATCAACTTCTCCACCTGAGTCGTGTGAGAGCACATGAGAACCGCACTTCATGCCGGAGGCAAACTTTCCCCACCGCTCCCACCCCCATCCACCTATAAACCCAGGAGCCGTGAGGTTCAAACCCCCCTCACGGGTATCTCCTCTCGACTTTTACGAGCTGCAGGTCCGGCATTTAGCTAACACCACACTCCTGAGCACGTAAACAAAACCATTCACAGCCACCGCGAGCGGCACAATGGGCATCGCATCACCGCGACGCGATTCGCGAGCCCTTTAACCCCCAGTTAGAGTTCGGCGCTGGGAGAAAAATTTACCAGTTGAAGACAGCAGCACTAGCGGCTTGGGAAAGTTAGAGCTGAGGTGCTGTAAACCCCTCTGGATACCCAGGGAGGACAGCGCAGCCACCTCCCGCGCAGACTTGCCCCCACCGCTTAGAGAAGGATAACACACACCAAAAAAGCAGCGGCCAGACAAGCCCGGGGATGGAAGGACAGATCTGCTGCAGCAAAGTTTACCGGCACGCAGAGCACCCCCCTCCAGCCCCGGAGGAGCGGAACGCTGCCCACCCCCCCGCAGGGAAGCATCCTCCCTCCGAGGAAAAAGAAAGAAAGAAAAGGCGATGGGGAAGGTAAATCCCCCTCGGCCGCTCTCACCGTCCTCTTGCATCCGCTGCAGACACAGGGCGAGGCTCTTCCTCCAGCCCGGCATCGCGGCGGGGGCACCGCAGCCGCCCCCCAGGGCAGCGGCACGGCTCTAGGGGCCCGGGGGGAGCGGCGCTGCCGAGTGCGGCCGGGCTCCCCGGCGCTTTATTGCCGGGCGGTGCATGCGGCGGCGGCGGCGGCGGGGCCGGGCGGGGGGAGCGGAGCGGCGCTGCCCGCCCCCGCCTGCGCACAGCCCCGCGGGGAGCAGCGCCGGGCCCCCCCCCCCCGCGCCCCGCCGCGCAGGTGCGCTCCCCGCCAGCCGCGGATGGCAAGAGCAAGCCCGGAGCGGGGCCGCGCTTAGGGAAGAATTCTAGATACGCTTGTATAGCTTATATATTCCCCCGGGGGGGCGGGGAGGGGGGTGTCTGCCCGGGCAACACGGGGCCCCCGTGTGCGCTTAGGCTCCGGGGTATGGTCCGCACTAGCGTTCCCGCGGGTGAGACTCGCCAGCGGATAGTGACCGCATCCACACCGCCCCCCGACCCCCTCCTAACGTCTTGCTCCTTCCCCGTGAGGAGCCCTGGCACAGGTGATCCGACCCGGCCTGGGGCTGGGCAGGAGTTGGGCTCCCGGTAAATAAAGTTGCCCAACAACCAGGCCGACCTGTTTCCTCTGTCACAGCCACCTGCAAGCAGGGGGGGACACGGGGATGGGGGGGTGAAAAGCGCCTTTGTCATTTCTTAATATTCCAGAGGTTTCGCTGCCTTTACATGGACACAAAGGAGATGCTTATTGCATGTGCCAGGGTATTGGTGGTTTTAATTTCCTGGGGGCACTATATCTCTGCAATGACGAGCAGGGGGTTTTTTTGTTCTTCATTAGGCCTTTTATTAGCTGGCTGCTAGGTCTCACTCTGCATCTCTGCCTCTCTTTGTGAGAGCGATCATATCGCGTGCAGCATCCGCTATCATCTAAAGCAACACGGACCCAGCTCTCCTTGGGACAGCACCAGCTAACTCCAGTTTCAGAAGGCTACTGCCCAACACCACCCCGCTGGGACAGGGCAGCTGCAGTGCCAAATGGATAGGTCCATCTAGGCACACCCATATGGACTTCAGCTTAATTTTCAGACCAACTTCTCTGTCCCCGCTGGAATGAAGAGCAGCTGCTGTGGAGAGCCGAGCAGCCTGCTAAGCTCCTGAGCCTCACCCGCCGTGCTCTGCCCACAGCTCGCATCTCGGAAGCGTTTGCCATTTTGGGTGCTGGCAGCCAGGTTTGCAGGGCAGCCAAGTGTGACATAGCATATGCCAAGCTGGGCAGCAGGAGCCTGGAAACCTCTCCATTGCCAGGTGAAAACTGAAGCAGCTCGACCCAAAGGCACTCTGGAGAGAATCTGCTTGAAACAATCTCCTGCAGCTCGGTGCATCTGCAGGGAGAAAAAGGGTTTCTGCAGGAAGGGGCTGGAAGCAGAAACCTACCTAAATCCATGACTCTGAGGGAATCTGAAGGGATGAGGCTCCTAACTGAGGTACTTGAGTTAAATACCTATGGTTAAATTAGCTAAATACTGTTTTATTGCTCCCTCACAGGTTCTTCAAGAGCAAAGTGGGAGCTGGGCTGGGGAAGATCTATTTTGAAGTTACTCTCAGTAGCACGTTTTCCCAGCAAGTTAGGCTGGGATGATCATAACCCCATAAGAACAGCCCTCTTCATTTATGCTAAGGGTTTGCAACGCTGCAGAGGGTGGACAGCAGCACACAGCACTCAAGAACAGCGTGAGAGGTTCCCATCACAGCAAAGAGCTGACTCCCTTCCCTATTTCACACCAGGGCGTCACCCATCAGTTTGAAGGACAGAAACAGAAAGGTGTTTTTGCCCATGTTTACCACCCAGAGAAGAAACATAAGTAGAGATGGACTCCCCACGCATCTAGGATTTCTTGAAGAGCCTCTTTCGTTACACCAAACATGGCACGTTTCCCCAGCTTGCTCCTTGGGGAGAGCACAGCCTTCCATGGTTTCACTGCAAATGTACCTGGTGTCTCTGGGACTCGTGACAAATCACAGCTCCAGTGCTGGATTGGATCAGGGCACATCATGGTAACTTACAGGAAGTCAGTGATACGCACCAAGTGTTCTAGCTGACAGCAGAACTCTGAAGCTTTTTAGAGAAGGACTAATCAGAAGCCAGCAGACATTCCAGTGGAAGGAGACACTGCTTGTTCAGTAGTTAAAGCCCAGCACACAGACAAGCGCTGCTGAGTTATGTGACTGACTCAACCACCACCCTGCCCTTTCTGTGCCTTAGTTTCCTGGGCTGTAAATTATAATTGCTTGATGATATTCAGATTCTGGGTATTAGAAAAAGAATTCCCAGAAAAGTGATTATTATTGATCTAATATTGCTCTCAGGAAAAGTAATGAGAGTCCGAGGGAAACATGACATAGGAAGGGGTGTTTAAAAGTAAGGTCAAACCTACACTTTCAGTTCCTAAAAGCTCATCTGGTTTTGCCATTTACATGGGCTGATCTCATTAAAGGCTCTCCCTTAAATCTCTTTGGACCATCAGGGCTACAACAGTACTACTTTTAAAGGACATTGTGCCACAGAAATAATTAAACGTTAAACTAGCGAGCACATTACTAGTTGAAAATGTAGCTCAGGGCTTTTAACAATTGAATTTGACACATACATTACTGCAGAAAGAGCCACAGCTAATGTGGTGAGATTTTCTCCAGCACATTACCTCAACTTCAGTACTCAAGTGGGAAACTCTGTTAGAGAAAACAAAACCACGCTGAAGGGCTGGCAGAGAATTCACAAGCAGAGTCAGTGTCTGGAATGATACAGTACACCTTTGGGAGGGGTCACAGAGGGGCATGTCACGCAGCAGAAAGTCCATAGGAATCCTCAGGAGTGAATATCCATGCCCTGAGCAATGTCTAATCGGTGTGACTGAGGTGTCCAGCTGCAGGATTTTAGGCAGCACAGTGAGATGGATACTGCCACAGCCTCGGAAAGCACTGCTGTCCTCCCACCCAGCTGCACCACCCTGCAGAAATGGTTACCACGCTAAATTTGCAAGGCAGAGAGTCCCCTTTGGCCACATTGCCTGGGACAGGATGACCTGCTTTGATCAACTGGTGCCTTAACCTGGGCCCTTGTACATTGGCTGTGTCACCAGCTGGAGTTCCTTGCCCTGCTGAGGAGCACACACACAGCAACAAGCATGCAGACCAGGTTTTTCACGTCAGAGGGATGTCCCACTCTCCTGCACACTGTGTACAGGGTGGTGAGAGGAGGTTTCCAAGTACAAATCCCATTTTCCTGCAAGAGTTTAGGGAGAATGCCCAGACCTTTTAGCTTCCATTTTGATCTGTATGACTCCAGACATCTCCAGACAATTCTCCAATCATACGTTCCCTCAGCTTGAAGGTCCCACAGTGAGGACGAGCTGACTCCCTGCAACCAGGAAAGTTGGTGGAATGAGACAGTCTTCACTTTCAGCCCCAAACCAAGTGATATAACAGTTCTCCTTTTGCTATTTCTGAGTCAGCAAGGATCTGGCACTTGGGAGACCCTTAGGAGTAGTGTTCTGTCCTCCCACCATTGAGATAATGGAATTTAAAAATAATCCAGTCATGATAGAAGGTTAAAGGCAGTTTTGAAATGGATTATCTTAGTTTTGCTACCACCACCAGCAGAGGTGAATTAATGGCAAGTTTACTTACTAATTCAACTCGGTTCTTTTTTTTGCCTTAAACACAAACAGTGCAAACAGCTTATGCTTTTTGTTGCCTGCCTCTTGTTAGGAATTGAGGGCATACATGCATGCTATGGACTTCTGCAGAAGCACTCATGTCCAGATTGGTTTTGAAGGCTTGTGTGAAAGCTTCCTCAGGATGGCCAAGCAGACAGCTTGGTCTGAGTTACTGTGAAGATGCTATGTGATCTGGACTGCTGTTTAGGAAGACAGGGGAACTTAAAACCAACCCTGATCATACTCAGCTACAACACAAGAGCAACTTTTCTAGCTTGTAATTGAAGATGCTGTTGCTGGAAACATCATCTTTCCCATCCAAACCCTTCAGTACTCCATCCCTCCCTTTTCTGCTTCAGTTAATCCATCCCTTGCACACACCATCTTTCCCCTTAGACACACACAGCACCACTAATAAAACATCACCCATCTGCACTGTGTCCAAGTGTTCACCTACACAAGTCACATAATCCTCTCGAGGAGGAGCAGTGCTTATCACCACTCAGCACAGTAAGTTATTTCCCCCTCCTGCCCCACTGCTATGTAAAGGTTTTCATTCCAGGCATTTGCTTAGCAGTGAGATTTGCCTCTGGCTATGTAAGGTTTCATCTCTGCTCCTCACTGCAGAGGTGCCTCAGGGAATTTTTACAAATCACTTAAATGCAAGAGTTATCAGGTAGAGGATAGTCACTTGGCTCTGCACCTCCAAGAACCCCAGGTATCAGACTGATCTTTGTCTGAGAAAGTTTCCAGTTAGGCTATGCTTTGTGTTTTGCTTCAATTTCCCAATTGATAAACTTCTCTCTCTGACAAGGGATCTCTAAGCTGTCCCCACACTCCCAAACTGCATCTTTCTTGGTTACCAGCTGTGCAAGTACAAGAAGTTGCTCACCTGGGATTTGTAACTTCTACCAGGAATACCTCAGTGTCTTTTAACAACCATGGAAGAAATGCATAGGAGAAATACTTCTGTGCCATCTATTAAGTTGACAGCAGGACCTGCCATGCCCAGCACTCTATTTACAGCAACACTGGAAGGGACGGGAGGAGAAGACCGACCATCCCAGGAGCTCTGGACAGGCAGATGCAGGGCAGCAGCTGGCAGGTTTGACCCTGACCTGTTTGGTCCTGCTGATCCTACTCCATCCAGACCCCATGGACTAGGAGCTGTGCTAAATGGGTTTAGGAGGTGGGTTTCAGTTGTACATCAGTGTCAGATCACTCAGGATGTGGAGACAGGCTTGGTCCCATCCTTCATTCATGCCACAGTCTCAGGCTCCCTCCTGAGCCTCCCTTAAATTGGAGCTGCCATTAAGCATTCATCTGCTCCACCAAAAACCACTCTGAACTACTGAGCCTGACAGTAGGCAGGGAAACACCATCCATCCATCCCAATAAGGAACTGCATTTGCAGCCCATGAGGACTACTTCCAATATTGCCACTAGATAACATTCAGTGGTTTCCTTTGTTCTGGTTAGCAAACAGCAGCAGTTGAAGAAATGAGCAGGCTGCAGAAAGCCGTGCCACAGCTCGGTCAACATATGTTGCTAGAAATCATTACTGCAACTGTTTTGTTTCCTCGTCCTTCTCACTGTGACCCAGCCTCAGCTGTCAGCAGCACATTAATGACTACAGTCCATTTCAGACCAGGGAAGGAGGCAAGACAGTTGCAAATCATTGCCATTGACTGGCAGTCTTAATGGAAACGCTCGGTATTTTTGCGTGTGAATTCAAAGGGGATGGAAAATGACCATAATTGTCCTTTTAGTGCTCTGATCTCTCCCAAGTTAGCTGGCAAGTAAACAAGTACTGTGAGCAAGAGTTAAAAAAAACATAAAGCCCCCTTCACTTCCGTGCAGTGTAGGCTCCCTTCCCCAGCCTTTCAAAAAAATACTGGAATTTACATTTTGTATGGCTCCTTGGTATAGCTGAGGAGTTGCTTGGCACTCATCAAGGCTTTAATAAAGCAATCATTGGACTTCTGCCTGATGTAGTTATTAATTTTGAAATATTATTCCAGTTCTCATTGCACTTGTCTATATTTGACTAATGGCAGCAGTGCCACACACATTTCCAACCTCTCAATGTACAGAGACTCAATATTTCTTTTCTCAATTATTTCCAAAATAACATCTATAATCACCCTAAGCTTTCTTTCGTGATACATATAGCAGCACTTTAGTGCCTTCTGGGCTTCTATATTGAGTAGCCTTTGTATAAGGAAGCAGGTCCTGGGGGCTGCAGTCCTGTTCAACAACAGGACAGGGATCACTCAAGCAAAAGCAATGTAGATTTCCTCAGGGTATGTGCCTTGGTGCCCCTGAAAAGCTAACAGCCCTTTTGTAGAATTCCTTACCTACTTAATCTTCAGTTTTATCCCCAGCAAAGCCATTGTCAGCTGCAAGGTGGAAAGGGTGGCAGCTGCCACGCTCATGCTGCTTAACACACAAGCACTCATCCAACTCGTTCCAGAGAGCTGGCCAAAGCAGAAGCCAAAACTCAAGTCCCACTAACCCTCACGGAATTGGCACTGGCAGCCTGAAATCCAAGGTCAGCTCTTTTTGCAGTTCAGCATTCTCCATTTGTCATTTTCCTCACTAACTGTACATGTACGAGACAGAAGGGATGGAGAAATGGAAGCAAGCTATTTACTCCTCAAATGCTGGAGAGATGACAGAGAACTGCAAGGAGACGCTCATTTATGTAAGGTAACTTCTGCTAAGTGCTCTCAGTGCCCCTGAGATAGGAACCACAACTGCGTGGCTGTAATAACAGTCTCGTACTGCCATCTACCGCGCTGAGATCCTGTTACCAGCAGGAATGACTCACCTCCCTGACATTGCTGCAGAGGGAAGCTGGGAGTGAGCCATCCACAGCTATCCCTTCCTTCCCTAGGAGATGTCATCTCTTTTCCTGGGCAAGATTTTGCTATACAGCCTTCCAAGCACCTCTTCAAACATTCATGATGTCAGCTACTCTGTCCAGAAAGATATAACTTACCTGCTCCACTTCATTTTTGGGGATGATGGATAGCAGGAGAACACTTTGTGGCAGATAAATCTAACTGTTGAAAATAAAGAGGAATCCAAACTAGAATGGATCAAGGCTTTGAGCTCAAAAAGTCCCTCAGTTCTAAAACATCTAACAGCAGCTTTTCACTACCAGAATATCAGAGAAGGGATACATACACTGGATAGTTTTGTTCTCCTTAATAAATTAATCATAACTGCCACTTAGCCATCTACACAGGCATATGGTAGGCAACTGCTAGGTTGCCCATATGGTAGAGAAACTCCACACCCAATTATGCTGATGTAAATCTCTCCGGTGCATCAAGGTAAAAATGATCATATGCCAGAGATACATCCTGCTCAAGCATGCAGGTTTAATCCTTCCTGGGCATCAGGAAATCACACATGGAGCCAGAATTTGCTCAATTATGAGCGCCCATCTTCTGCTCAGTGCCAAGAATTACACCCTCCCTAAGCAGAAAGGATGCCTTCATGGCTGCATTTCAAAGCTCAATTTAAGGATCATTGATAACCAACAGAACAAAGATGTGTACATACATACACACACACATATATATATTTAAAAGGACACATGCTTTGACATTTCTAGCCTGAGAAGACAAATGAGAAACCTCCAGCTAATTTGCTATGGTTCTAAGGAAAAAAACCCTCAAACCCATTCTGCTTTGTACTGAGCTGAAATCCCATTCAGTTCACATTTTAATGGCAACATTTGATACATGTTTAAAAAGCACCAACAGCAATTCAATGGTATTCTGCTAGCACTAGTAAATACAAATTATCCCCCTCCTCCACAGTAGTCTAGCAGTGTGCTGCAGGACCCAGATTCCTGCCACCGTGTCAGAAAACCTGCATTTGCTGCCACAAGTCTACTGGTTTAAAATAATTCAGCTCAAACAGTGGGATATAAACAGAAGCATTACACAAGCAATGAGGGTGGTATAAATATGGCTCACATCATCACCCTGACACTAAATGAACATCAATAACAGGGTTTAAACTCAGAGGTAGAAAGTAGCCTCTTTGGAAAGTTAAAACTGCAACGAGCATGTGTCTATCTACCCAACATAGTCAATAGCCCAGTGGCTTCTGTACAAGAAAAACAGAGCATGAAGTAGGTATGTGAGCTTTAAAGTGCTCAACTCTTATGCTCTGCTAGCTGCCCTTAAACAGACACAGCTTTCCCCACTGTAAAAGCTGTACCTGCTAGGCTAGGTTTGGACTAAAGACAGGGCTGTAAGCAAAGCAGGCATCCTCACAGAGATCTGGACCAGTACTTTGGATGAGGAACAGATTTCAAGTTAATGTGCTTTCTCCTGGGAAAGCTACACTGGGGTTTTGGGGTGGGGTTTTTTTAAAACATTAAAAGACACATGTTTGGGGTTAGATCCTGCAGCTTCAGCAGTATCAATGACTAGAAAAAGGAGCACTGAACCCAACATTTTCTCATGACCATCCCCTAGATTACAGACTTCTCCTTCGCTGCTGTATCCCCCTCTTGCCTTACCTCTGTCCTGCAATCTCTGCAGACAAAAACCAAAGCTCTTCCTCCAGCCTGGCATCCCAGACCCAGAGAAATACAGGTCTGTAGTGTCTTGAAGGAGCTGGAACACCAAACCCAGCTTCTTTATACAGCTACACCCTGACAGAAAGAGAAGTCCACCCGTGCTTACCGAGACAGGGAAACTCTGCTTCATGCAAAAGGCTGCTTGTGAACCATCGAGGCTGCATTTTGCTGCAGGGATGGAGCAACTTCACATGTCCACAGCAAAAGAAACAGATGGTGAGAGAAGGGTAGACAGATGAATGGCTAAATCTCAAGGAGTTGAGCAATTTCTTAAAGGGCATGTTTGCCTTTTGTGCCAGCTGCACAGAAACCACAAACAATACATTCTCAACACAGTGTAGTCCAATGGTTTAGGGTTCCTGTTCAGAGGATGCAAACATCCATAGCACCCCCTTCCCCCAATTACATTGATAAGCCTGTTTTCTTTGGAACTTGCTTGCTTCTTACATCTCCAGCTTAGAAAATGTATTTATATCCTGTAGTACAGGAAAATAGTGGGAAACCAATTCATCCTTTGAACAGGTACTCAATTTTTTCTTATGCCAGTCATACTTAAGGACATGCACACACACTCCCCAAAGGGGGAAGGGTCCTTATGCCCATTTTCATCACCACTTCCTAAAATACACACTATAAAAAATAAAATAAAATTGTGGCTATCAATAACAGTTTTCTAAGCTAATTCTAGTTGCAGTAGCTATTTCTCTCCCAGATTCAGTGGTGCAGTGGCATTAAGCCTAGTTCTGATCTAAATTGCTGGACGCTTTGAGGGAATCCCTACTTTCTAGCTGTATTTCAGAGGAATGACAATTTCCACACAAGTAGCCCATAACAGCACTCCCTCTCCCCTAACACACACACACAGAGGACAATACTGTTGACACTAACTGTGATTTCATGTCCATTATAAAACTGCACACAAAAGTCAGGTTCCCATAGAGCAGGACAAGGCTACTTTAGACCTCAGCTTCAATTTAGCATTAAGTCACCATCAGATTTGCCTTCTGTGCCTGTTTTGTAGTTTGCAAGCAAAAATAAGCTAGCACAAAAGCAGTCTGGCATTGCAGCTTGGGTCCCAAGGAGTAAAAGAATGGATAATAAAGAGGCTACACACATTGTTATGCATCACTCCTGGCTTTGACTTCCTGCCTAGGATCATGCAAAAAGCCTCAGGCATTTGCTGAAGAATTACAATTCTTCTCCTAAGCTGCACACCTTCTAATCACATACCTAAGTAATTTAAACTTTTAGTCTTCCCACAATAAATCATCCATAGTGTGCATCTAGACTTTTGACCCAAAGGGGGTTTTGGGGGTGAGTTTTTGTTTGCTTTACCACAGCAATTCGATGCTTCTGTAAATACAAAAGCCAAGGGTATGCTTCAGGTGTCCCCAGGAAAACATGCAGAAGTAAGTTAAAAAAAGAGAAATGCTGGGACTTTATCTTAGGAAAAGATGTAATCTTTGCTGTGAAGGAAAGAAATGCCTCTGAGCCTCTCACTGTACAAGAATTAGTGTGCAAAGAGTTCTGGATGTGCCCCAGTCACTCGTGGCCTCACACACACTAAGCCACACACATTCAACAAACTAATACTCCAGCCAACAAGAACACACAGACTTGGAAAGCAAAAAGAAAAACATCTTGCTCTGTTTTAAACAAGATATTCACAGGCATAGCACAAATTCTTTCATGAGATAACTTCTGAGATGAAAAAAAATAAAGCAGAAGGAATCTCTCCATCCCTCAGAGAACCATGGATAAGCTGCCTTATGTTAGGTGGCTGTGGAAGTGTGTGAGGACACAGTGCCCTAGCACTCAGGCTTATCTCAGAAAATGTCCAGCTGTTATTTGCCCACAGTTTTATTTCATCTTAAGGCCAAGATATAGAAAGGAAGATAGAACATCAGAGCCTTTGGGAAGGATGAAACATTCGCGTCTGTGATAAGGAAATCAGTCTCAGAAGAGCAAATCCTGCAAACATCAATATCATTTGGTTTTGGGCTCCCCTAAATCTAGTTTTGGTAGGGGAGCACAGGAGAAGCCCACATCTAAGCTTTGCAACTGAATCATTTCAATTTTGTGCAGCATCTCTCACCACTCATACAGGATGCTGAAACGCCACTGTTTCATATGAAATCCCCCCAGAACAATCCACTGCGGTCCCTCGTCTTCCTCAAAAATAATAAACAAGCTTTTTTGTGTTGATGCAGCTTTGTGGAAATAAACACAATTAGGCCTCATGCTAAGATGAGCAGCATACTAATGAGAAGCACTGAATCAATTATTCCCCAGGAATTCAGGGCTATCAGCAGCCTGAGATCAGACATGGCAGTTTATAGAGCTTTCACTGGTTCCTGATAAGAAATAAGCACAGTACAGCCACGCTGAGCCTGTACTATACACACAGAGGCAGATTCCTCCCCTTCCTCACCTCATTTCTTTAAGTTAAGCCCATTTTGTTTCACAACTTGGAAGTGTTCTTATTCCAGCTTCCCCCACCACCACATTGGCATTTTATGAATGCCTGTGGGCTGGATTAAAAAAATAATAAATGCCCAAACAGGCTTCCACAGGTTAGAGACACATTGAGGCTTTCTGGAGGAGCCATATGTGTGAAGGCTTGTCAGCTCTTCGACTCTAAATACAAGACTGCTGAACCAACATCAACAAAGTGCCCCAACAGCCATCTGTCTGCATGCACAGAGTCCCACACGCAGGGGAACATGACAGCATGCAGAGCAACCCCATGGCTCTGGTGAGTGTGGGGCTCCCCACTGCCCAGGTCTGCTTTTAGCACTGTCTGCTGGTCCTGCTGATGTTAATAGAGAGAGAACACGAGCTAAAGGTTAACCCATAGCACAAGTCCATCAGTTATATACAGCACCAGTGATGCTGACTGAGTCACTCCCAATTCAGACATGTCTAGCCAGACCTTTGCTACCCACAAAATAAACCGACTGCTTCTTGCAAGCATGGAAGTGCCATCCCTGTGATCCTCACTCACAGCAACAACATGAGCTAGCTGGCAGTTTCTAAGATTAATCCCTTTTTGCATATCCTGTCATGTAACCACTCAGAAGCACAGCTTTTCCTTACAACCCTGCTCATGCATTTCGCCCTCAAACCAGAAAGGAACATTTTAAGAGAGATGCTGACACCTCCAGGGCCTCTTTCTATCTTCACATATCCCCTAAGACTACCCAAGTAACACCTGATATGAAGAGGGCTGCTGAGATGATCCCAAGCTACTTTATGCACCACCAAAAGCAGAGAGAGTGCTGCTCCAGCATGGTTTGGATGGGCAAACCCAAAACCAGACAGTGTAAGATGGAGAAAGCAGATAAACAGGGAAAAAAAACAGGTTGGTAAATGCAGAAAAAGAGAACATGCTTCTAACATTACAAATGAACAGACCCTCTCCTGTAACTGCTAGGAATTGGAATCAGGATGGTGTGACAGGCAGCTTGCCAAGAGATGTGGTCAGGTCAGAGGGGTAAAATTGCAGCAGCAAGGACAGGGTGCAGTAAGGAGCTGCAGGCAGCCATACAGGGCTTAGGCAGTGCCAAGGTATAAGGAATCCACAAACTGGATTTGGGCATCTGGTTTTGGGCATCTGAAAGGGAGAGAAGACAGACAGCTGACAAGTGGCTTCCTGGGTGGTAGCCTCAATAGACTGAGCATTTGTATCATTTTTCCTCTCTGTCAGAAAACACAGAGCAGTGATGAAGTACCTGCACAGCCCTACAGCATTACACTGCCGTGCAGGGCTCCTATCCCAGAGCCTCAGACATTAAGCTTAGCCAGTGGCTGTTACACTCCAGAGACCAGGTTTTCAGGACACCAAGATTTCTCCACACGTTCTTGCACCCAGTTACACAGAGGCATACAGGACCAAGTCTGACTCTCAGCTCTTCAGGAACACTTCACATTATAAGAATCTCAAGATAAAAACACTCCTGAGCTCCTGAAAGTGCTCCAGCACTGCAAACCCTGACAGGTGAGTCCTATCACTGTAGTGTAGGACATGAGTAGCTCAGAGAAGAATTAATGTACTTTGGGGAGGGAAACGTGGCCTCCCCACCTCCCAAAACCCCATGGGAATTACCAAGTCAGAGGCAACCCTGGGCAGCATTCGTCCAGTTTCTCAGTGCTGTCACTAGGTGAGGTTGGAACAGGCAGTAATATGTGATTTGCTGAAGTGAGGCTTAATTAGAGCAGCACAGATGTTTTCATTCTTTTGTCCTATTTTGTGCTCATTTCCCTTCTTCCATTGCAGATTAAAATAGTAAACCTTCTGGCTCCAGTATGACCTGCACTTTCCTGTCCCTGTTGCCTCCCACCATTTTCCCTTCTCCTTTTGGAGAGTCAAAAGCAAAACAGCTTTGCTAGGGCCAGAGATTGCTCTGCCTGACCACCCACTCTTACTTAGCAACAGAGTAGCTCTGTCAGCTTTGCAATTCTGTGTCCATAAGCTATTGAAATATGGGCCTGACCCAGCTTCCCAAGCACCAAAAACATTCCAAAATCAAAAGAACTCTATCTGACGTTTCCATCAGCTGTCACACTGCCAAGCAACAACATCAGAGCACCTTATATTTTTCTACTTTAATAAAGACAAGTGAAAGGCAGCTTCCTCTTGCAACTCCAGATAATTATGATCTTCAGAATCACTTTTAATTCAAACCTATCAGACAGTCCTTTCTCTTCACAGGGATGATAAAGGATGCAATGAGCTACCCAGTATTACACCAAACCTCGCTCGCCAAGAGCCACCTGTGCTCCTCTCTGAGGGTGCAGGGTCCAGCACAGACAGGTGGGTTTATATTTTGGTGTGATGGACCACACTCAGCCACCCTGCAAAGCTGTGGCTCATTATCTCCCACCTCCCTCAGCACAGAGCCATGCAGACAGAGAGGCTCAAGGGCAGCAGGACAGCCACAACACTTCATCCCAAGCTGTGGTGGTTTGACTCTGGCTGGAAGCCAGACACCCACCAAAGTCACTCCATCACTCCTCTTTTCAGCTGGACAGGGGAGAAAACATATACTGAGAGGCTCAAGAGTCAAGTTAATCAGAGGGAGAGATCATTCCACAATTAGTGTCATGGGCAGAAAAGACTCAACACAGAATAAAGGAAACTAATTTATTACATTACACTGCACACCCAGTGAAACCAGAGTCAGATGCATGACCAGACCTTAAAGCACCTTCCCTCCACCCCTCCCTTCTTATCAGGCTTCACTTAAGTAATCATTTCACCCCCTTCATCCCCCCCAAGTGTGGCACAGGGAGGGACAGGGAAAATGGAGGCTTTGGTCAGTTCCTCACAAGTTGTTTTCCTTCTTAGCTGGCAGAGGGAGGAGAGCAGGGGCATCCCTCACACCCTTCCCCTGCTGCACCGTGGGGTCCCTCTCACTGGAGACAGTCCTCCACAAACTTCTCCAACATGAGTCCATTTCTGTCAGGGCTTCAGCTCCTCACCAACTGTCTCAGCATGGCTCCCTTCCATAGGGTGCTGACCTTCAGGCCCAGACTGCTCCAGCCTGGTCCCCCATGGAGTCACAATTCCCCCAGCAAACCTGCTCCAGCATGGGTCAGTTTCTCCACTGACTGCAGGTTTTGCTGCCAGGAGCTTGCTCCAATGCAGGCTGCCTACAGGGTGACAGTGTCCTTCAGGTGTCTCCAACTGCTCCGGTGTGGGGTCCTTTGCAGCCTATAGATGGGATCTCTGTCCCCTGTCATGATCCATGGGCTTCAGGGGAATCTCTCTCTCTCTCTGGCACCTGGAGCTCCTTATTCCCAGCTTCTTCCCTGGCCTTGGTGTCTGTTTCTTACATCTTCTCACTCCCTTCTCTGGTGGCAAAAAGCAGCAGCTGCTTGTGGTTTTTTTTCTTCTTAAAAGTGATTCCCAGAGGTGCTGTGACCATCACTGATGGGCTTGGCCTTGGTCAGCAACAACTCTGACCTCAAATCAGCCGATGTTTACTCTCTGGGGCCTGCAGACAGCTTCTGACTGCTTTTTGCAGAAGCCACCCCTACAGCTTCCTCCTTCTCCACCAGAACCCAGACACACAAAACTACACCACCAGCACACAGCTGACACAAGGCAGCCCAGAGGGCAGCAGTCACCAGGCCCAACCCAGCCTGGTTTCAGAGGACAGAGGTCTACTCCAAGGAGCATTTCAGGTCTCGTCTCCATAGTGCTCATGTATCAACTACAGCAGCAGAGAGTTTGGGCTTTTGTGGGTGTTTTTTAACGTTGGTACCGAATTTCAGCCACGAACGTTCTGATTCAGCCCAGCCCCAGGCAGCCCTGCCAAGCCCTGTCAATTTCCACCCACAGTGAGCAGCAGCCCCAGAGCACCCTACCCCACCTCACCGGCCGCAGCTCCAAGCCGCAGGCCACTCGCAGCCACCTCCAGCAGAGGTGAGCAGAGCAGAGAACTCGTCCTCCACCTGCCGGACCCCCCATCCCCACACACAGCCCTCCCGTTCCCTCCAGGGCCGCTGGCTCCAGCCTCGCCCTCCCCAACATGGCGGCGCCACAGAACCTCCTTCTGCCCTCACCGGTGCTGTCGTAATAGCGCCTCGCTTTCCGTGCGCTTTACGGTAAAGGCGCAAAGCGTGGAAGAAGGCGACCGGCTGATGCAGCGGCCGGCGGAGCAGAGGCCGCCATGGACCGGAGGAAAAAGCCTTTGGATGTGGCCGCCTCCTCGGTGAGTGGGCGACATTAGCCCGGAAGAAGCAAAAACAAGCCGCTCCACCCCCCGGGAGGGTCTGTCAGGGGGCTTTTAAGGATGTGGGGGCGGCCAGGCGCGCCGTAGTACCCTCAGCTGCGGGGCTCTGGCGGGCCCGGCTGGCGCAGGCCGTGCGGGCGGGGGCCCGGGCCCGGGCCTGAGCCGCTTTCAGGGCGAGCAGGACACCGGGGGCGTTTTCTGTGCCGTCGCCGTAACGCCAACCCACTGGAACTCGTTCACACTAGCAAGCGCTGGTTCGAAGGGCTGTGCTGTAAGGCCGTGCGTCACGCCTTCGCCCGTGGGGCCGCGACCTGGTGAGACGCGGCGGAGCTAGCCCCTTCGCCGGCCTGAGCGTGTGTGCCGGGGCTGGGCCTGCTGCCGTTCGTGGTGCAGAGATCGCATGAGGACCCGAGACGGAAAGGCGAGGTCATTCCCTGAGTTCTTCCCAAGCCCATGGAGGTCTTGCCAAATTTACCCCTCACACACACACACACCCTGTGGGCTGGCCGGGTGCTGCCCTCCCAGCCCTCTAACAAGAGACTGCTGACAAACGCTTCGTGTTGCCACATGGACAGTTAATGTGGGTTGTTGTGTATGAAACGTTTAACGTTGTAGTGATTGTCCAAGGAAAAAGGGTTCCTTTGCAGCACTCTGTGTTACTGTTACCTGAAAAGCAAAATGCTTTGACGTTTGGAAGTAACGCTGATGCCAAAGTCTTCCACTTTCCTGACTTCATGCACGCCTGTGCAGCGTGGCTTCTGTAGGGCTTGCAGGGAGCTTGGCACAGTTTCCTCTTCCAGACTAGGCTTTTTCATGTCATTTCAAGGTAGCAGCGCTGCTGGTGGTGTTTCCTAGTAAAAGATGAGGTGGGTGTTGGTCACAGCTGGCAATGCTGCTGAAATATTTATTAAAAAAACAAGAAAGAAGAGCTGAAACTATACAAACAGTATACAAAACCATTTGGGAAAGTGTAGATGTATTTTATGAACGCAAACTTGTATCAGTTCTTTTAATTATTTTAATTATTATTTAATCTTAGGCCTTTTTTGAATTCACCCATGTTATTTCTTTAGATCTTGTTTGCTGGTTTGGCATCAGGAGGCTGGTAAAACCTGTGTGGAATTGTGTGTCTCCTACTCCAGTTGTGTAGCAAAGGATCATGGATATCTTTGTGGGATTTTAAAAATCCCTAATCATGATTTGCATTCTGTGGGTTTTGCTTACTGTTTGCTGGGAACTTAAGGGTGATCCTTGCAATGGGATCAGTGCTTCATAGTTCCACCTAAAAATACAATCACGTGCTCCTGTAACTGTAAATGCCCAAATGTTTTACTAGAGATACGGTTGTTTCTTTATCACAGTAACTGATGTATATGCATTTGATACATTCTGACTGTTTTCCTGTTGGTGTAGTTGGTAGATCTCAAAGCAGAGCTCTTCAGAAAGCAAGAAGAATTTAAGAAGGAAAAGCTACTGAAAGATGCTGGCATCTTTACAAAGCCCAAAACTTCTAATAAGGTAAAAATGTTTTACCACTATTATTTTTTCATTCTTTCTCCTTGAAGTAAGGAAGTTCATATTCAAATCTAAATAAAGACTCAAAGCTGTGTTGCTGTTCAACTGTAAAATCTCCCTGGTGAGGATGTTCTGTAAATTTCATCTCCAGGTGAGATTCTTGTGCGCAGCAGAAAACTTACTTCCCACTTACACCCACCTAAATCACCACTTCATCTTTGTTCCCCAGGGAGCCACAGCTTTTGTAACTGTAGGAAGATTTATTTTTTTGCCTGAGATTATTTTTTTTATGCTCCTCTGAAAGGTGGAGGATGAGAGGATGGATTCTTGATAAATGTTCTGCTATATGTTCTTCTGTATCACAGTGTATAATAATGAATGCTTGGTTCTGTCTCTTTACTGCACCTTGGGTTTTATTCATTCTGTAGATTTTTTTACTAGTAGAAACTACTATTGCTGCTGTATTTCAAGAAGTTGCAGCTTTTTTTTTTTGCTGTGAACAGGCAAACTGATTGTGTTTTATATCTGTAATGAAGGTAATAGAAATCATTCATGGCTTCAGTTTTATTTCAGTAATTAGCAAGATTGTTCTGAATAATTTTCTTAAACCCTAACATCATTGCCAGAATAGATTTTGTCTGATTTCTCAGTGCTTCTTTTTTGTCTTTCTTACCTGCCTGTTCTGGACTATTCTATTGTGATTGTGTGGCTTTAGGACATACCTGCTGCATCCTACAGTGCAGTAGGTATAGTCTCAAGTCAGACATGTTTAAGATGCTGTTTACAAAGTCTTTCATGATTGATTTGTGAAGTTTGCATTAGGGAGTTGAAATATTTTCCAGTTGTTACCATTTCAGTGTTTGCATGTATGTGTTTATTTCTTGGTATGAATTGTACTCCACAGAAACCAAACATCTGGAACAAACAAAACACTGGAGTTGCAAATCGAGCAGAGAAAGATGTTGAGCAGAAGGTAGAAGAGGAGCATATACTAGATAAATCAAGGTAACTCCTGGGCTCAGTAAGAAAGGAATGCTTTGTAGAACTCGTTTTTCGATGTTTAGAAATACACATAAAGCAGGTTTTGGACTAGTGGTTCTCATTAGACCAAACAGTAAGACCAGCATCAGTTGCTTGCTCTTTACCAGTAGTGCACAGGCTCACCCCGGCAGTCTCGCGCTCTGCCCTCATGGGATCACAGCTGTCCCAATGTGTCAGCTTACTGATTTTTACAAGTCATCTTCAGAATTCAAAGCCAGGCAGCAATCTGTTACAGTTCTGCAGCAAGGTGTTACTTGGACACGAGAGAAAATAGCTTGTTTTTTGCAAGATGTGACTCTCTACTGAACGGGTTAGTTCTACAAGCAGATAAATCACAGAATCACAGAGTTGTAGGGGTTGGAAGGGACCTCAGGAGATCATGGGGTCCAACCCCCCTGCCAAAGCAGCTCCCCAGCTCATACTGCACAGATAGGCATACAGATGGGTCTTGAATATCTCCAGAGAAGGAGACTCCACCACCTCCCTGGGCAGCCTGTCCCAGGGCTCTGGCACCCTCACTGGGAAAAAGTTCCTCCCCATGTTGGTGTGGAACTTCCTGTGCTCCAGTTTGCAGCCATTGCCCCTTGTCCTGTCTCCACAGACCACAGAGAAGGGGCTGGCCAATTCCCCCTGCACCCCATACTTAAGATATTTATAAACATTGATTAGGTCCCCCCTCAGTCTTCTTTTCTCCAGGCTGAACAGCCCCAGCTCTCTCAGCCTTTCCTCATAGGATAGATGTTCCAGGCCCTTAATCATCTTCGTAGCCCTTCTCTGGACTCTCTCCAGGAGATCCCTGTCCTTTTTATACCAGGGAGCCAAATGTTGACAGTGTAATTTATAAGTTGTTTTCTGGTTTTGTGTGAGCAGTTCCTAACTCTTCAAAATTGTCTTCTACCCTTTGAGAAACCAGCTAAGGTTTTCTTTTCAGTTTCTAAGAGTAAGTGTAACTATGTTACATCTATTTTATTTTTTTTCCCTATAAAACTATTTCAGTATCTCATACCTGCAAATAATGGTCTAGCTTCCAGTATTTATCTGACAGACTGTAGTAGTTAGAGGTGTATTACTTGTTACATCATGTTCCTGCCTACCTGACAAATTCCACTTGAGATTTAATTCTGTAACCTCACTAAAATTATTTTCAGTATAAACTCTGGAACTGGGTATCTTTATCTTCAGAAAAGTCAGTTAAGGGTCAAACCAAACACCAGGCAGAAGTCAGCTTTAGTAAACATTTCAAGTGTTCCTGGTGCTTTCCTGCTCTTCAGTATGAGGGTGGTGGATCACTGGAACAGGTTACAGTGGAGGCCCCATCCCTGGAGATGTTCAAGGTCAGGCTTAACGGGGCTCTGAGCAACTTGGTCTAGTGAAGATGTTCCGGCTTGTTGCAGGGAGGGTTAGAGTAGATGACCTTTAAAGGTTCCTTCCAACCTAAACCATTCTGTGATTTATCCAGAGCTAAATTGGTCATTTTGATCTGTGTTTGGAATTGGTGGGATTGCAGTGTTTCAGGTTTTTATTATTTTGCTTCTTCAGGAAGAAACTAGAAGAGAAAGCAAAGCTGTATGAGAAAATGACCAAAGGCGACTTCCCAGGTGAATAAAACTAGTCTTAATTTAGTATTGTATTTTTTTTATGAAAAAATTGTTTGTAGAGTTCCCCCTAAAAGTCAGCATTTCTGACTGGTGATTTACAGCAGCTACAGTATGAATTCACTGCTTGTCATCTTACATGGGAAATTATTTTGGGAGTTAGTATACAAAGTGATTGACATGGGTTATTTTGCTTTGAAAGGGAGAAAAAAATGTAAGTACTAGAGAAAATCAAATTACTTTTTGAAGGACAGCCTGGCCTAGTAAGGCACCATGGGCTTGTTTCACTTCATCACTAAGTGAGGAAATATACTCTTGTTTTTAGAATACAGAAGCTTAGAAAACTGAACTAATTTGCAGTCTCTGGAATGTGCAGCTGATAATTCAGCCCTGAATGTGCTGCTGATATTCAGCCCTGCATTATAATTCTTGGCCCTTTATGAAAAGAAGAGGGGAGCCTAGCTGCTCCTTATGTGAATGCCAGTCATGCAGTTATGTTCAGTCCCTTGCAAGAAGTAATGATGAAACAGAATCCAAATCTCTTTGCAATTAATCTCTGATGTTTTCTTTACCAGTGTCCATCTCTGCTGCATGTGACCCCAGCACTCTTCTCTACTTTTCTATAAAGTACTCTAGCAACCATGTAACTACTGCCAACACACCTTCTTGATGCTTGGCATTTGGTATTTGAACTGTTACATTCCAGACACAGTATTCCTGAGATAGTTAACAAGAAAGAGAATATTTCAGTGCTAAGACTGCAACCTTTTCTGTATTGTACACAAATGATTAATTGCTTTAAAATACCCTAAAACTTCTGCTCAGAAATAGAGGTTATTGCTGTAGAGCCAATTGATAGCTCCAGGTTTGTTTCTCACTGAATGAGACTTAAGTGTTCCCCAATAGTGTGGTCAGGGGCATTGCTGGCAGCTGAAAAGCTGATTGTGGCTATTTTGTATTGATTTTGTGCTCAGTTCTGTTCTTTTCTTGGTTGTTCTCTAAGAATCAATTTTCTGCCTTAGATGAAGAAACTGAGGATTTGTACCTAGTGGATTTCACTCAGAAGATCATAGACAAACAGCATGAAGTTCAGGAAATGTATCAGAGCGAAGCTGCTAGAAAGGATTTAGAAAAAGAGGCAGAGGATGAGGAAACTCAACCTGAAGTGGAAATACCACCACCTGAGGACCCAGATGAGGAATGGTTGGTACTCATGATGGGCCTTAGCTGTCCTGACTCACCTGTTTCTTGACAATTGCATGAGAAAATAATTTTATTCTCCAAAGTATGTGGAGTGGCATGTTTCCTTTTTTTTTTTTTAACCTACATCCAGGATTTTGAGTAATAACCATCAGGGAAATGTACTGCAAGTGAGCCATCATAATAGCCTCTCCTATTTTCTGGCATAGTTTATGGCAGTTCTGATCACAGCATTGATTCAATTTTATGCTTTGGTGCCTTGAATTGAAAGGTATTCAGTGAAACCTGGGGGTTTTATTGCATCCACCTTCTCTAATTGCATGTGATTTTCAAAATGAAGTTTGTTGTTATGTGCCCCAGGTCTTCCAGATCCTTCCCAAACTGCCTTAAAGGAGAGAAACTCCAGTTGGAAAAAGAACACAGTTCTCACTTCAGTGACGTGTTATTATTAACATAGTGTCCATCTCAGTGAGGCCATATCTTCACCAGAGTATTTGGGTGCCAGCATAAATAACACTAAGTATTCTGCAACCATAATTACATCTTTACAATGGAGAATGCAGACCTTTCCTACAAATGTATTATTTTCTAATAAAATCCAAAGGGCACTGAGTATATACACTCAGCTGTAGATATCCTTAGAAGTTGTGTAAAAGACCTAACTTAGTAAAAGCACAGGTCTTTTAAAGTTTGTTTCTTTGACAGCTACCTTGCCAGTCATACTTTTTCAGCTGTAATACTAATTCTTTAAAATGAGATAATTGAGGCAGCTTGATGCTAAAGAACTTTCTAGCATTTCAGGAAAGGAAGTATAGCTCTTAACAGCTTTTTTTGTTGACAACTGTAAATTAAGTGTTCGGTGCTATAAAGAGTTGAATAAGCAGCATGATGTGTGCTTCAGAGGAACATTTTGCTTGCATTTTAGCCAGCCTTTGTTGGCATTGACTGAACACTGCAGCCAGTTCTAAATGAGCTTTAGACTGATAATTGAAATACATTGTAGCAATTTCACATCCCTGAGAAGTCGATGCTGCCTTGTTATTTGCGCTGTGGGAAGCAAGTACCAGGCTCGGTTTCATTTTACTGTGGAAACTACACGGTGGTGTAACTTTTTCTTTACACCCCTGGATCGCCAAGGCAAACAGCCAGCTCAAAGTGAGATGGAGCAAATGCCTGTGTAGAGCTGCTGTATGCCCCACTCAGAGTGTATCCCCTTAACTTGTGAGTCTCTTAAGGGAAAGGTAGAAGAAACTGTCACCCATGGAGAGGCTGAGAGGTGATGGATGCTCTTTGGAAAGTGTCACTGCTTCTACCTTCTGGCTAAGAGTTTTCTAAATCTGCAAATAAAGGTTCTGCATCAAATTTCCTTTGCTTTCATTACAGGGTTGATTATGTTGATTTCCTGGGCCGCTCTAGACGCTGTATGAAGAAGGATTTGCCAAGTCTACTTAAAATGGATCAGGAACTTCAAGGGAAAAGGTGTGGTTCCTTGTGGTATTTAACATGCATATTCTTAATGAGCAGGAAGAGAGGCTGTGCTTTGTTACCCCTTTCTCAAGCCAGAACTGTTCGTGCTCCTACCTTCTCTAGATTCACTTTAGACAGACTTCTGATTACAAGGCTGTGCCTCAAAAAAGCAGAGAAGTTGTGCATTACTGTGACTTGATCAAAACTTTGTGTTGCTAATTTGTACAGCATTCCAAGGTTTCTATTTTACTTTGCCTTGTCAGCTGACCATATGAGAAACATGGGTGGTTTATTCATTTTAAGTTGCAACAGAATGGAGACTGTGGATATCAAGTAAAATCCCCAATAGAAATTTTACTAAGCTACTAAGGGATGCTTTTTGATGTAAATGCTGACTAAATCTAAAACATTGGTGACATGAGACATGGCTTGCAAAGAAAAGTTCTAATAAATTGGCTTAGCAATCTCTCAGATATTTCATGCATCTTTGAAAACTGTGGCCCTTCCTTGGATGGAAATTGTATTTTATTATTACCTTCCTCACATTGCCAGAGAAGCAATTCCTGGTTGTGTTAACTTGGAAACTGATGATAGTCTGTTAGCAATTCCAAATTCACCATGATATTAAAGTGAATTTGTTAGCTCTCCGTTTGATCGGTTTTGCCCTTCTGTTAAAATCACTATGGCATCACTGGGAATTGGTTTGGGGAAATAATGTAAAGGACCTCAACTGAGCCTCTGCTGTTGCTGGAGTGAAAATCCTTTCACACTAACAACTTAACTGGTGTGTTCTCTGTATTTTAAACGTAAGATGGAGAATATGAGTGCTTTGAGACTGCAGTCTCTGCATTGATATGGGTGACAGTCAGTCAGCAAAAATAGCAGTAGTTAGACAATGAAAGAGCCTGCTGCTTCTCTTGGGGGATAGGGGGAGGATACTTCCCATGGCATGGACTTTTAGGGAAAAGGAATGGCTACCTTTCTGCTATTTCAAATACCTTTTGTTTTCATATATTAAATCTGAGATGTTCCTAAATGGGATTGCTAGAATGCCAACAAGGGCCAATAAAAGCGATTATTTCATCTCCTGTTCTGAAAGGAGAACCTTGTTTCAGAGGTAGTTGTGCATTTCTGTCTTCCCCGTGCACCGCAGCCGTTGAGGCTCTATCACTGAATGGTGCCTAGAGTGATCCGTGTTCTGGGGTCACACCACTCACACTTCCACTGTCTGACACTGTAAAACTGAGAAGTTCTGCTCTGCAGTGCCCTCTTTTTTTTTTTCTTTTTTTTTTTAACATTAGGCAAGGTCTTGATGGAAATACTCTGTTATCTGAAGACATGAGAAAAGAGCTTCAGAGGCAGCAGTGGGAAAAAGAAGAGGAGGAAGCCCTCAGAAGACCCATGGGACCCATACATTATGAGGACATTCGAGAAAACGGTATGCTTCCATTTTTGACATCACCTAAGAGATTAGTTTTAGAGGAAGCAAGGGGAAGTTACTTCTTGTGCCTGTATGGCAAAGTGTAGCTGTGTGTTAAGCCACTGGTGAACCAGTACATAAAACCAGGCTTACTTCTCTGATGGTTGGGTTTTTTCCAAATTTCATTATTTCCTGCTGTGTTCTCCTTCAGAAGGCTTCTCTTCATGCACTACCAAACCAAGCCCTTCATAGCCAGCTTGGTGTTACTGTCAATTATAAACTGGGCATAACTTTGCATTTACTATTTTCCTTTTCTTTTCAGAGGCCAGACAGCTTGGTGTTGGTTACTTTGCCTTTTCTCGTGACAGAGAACTTAGGGATAAACAACGGGCAACACTGGATATGCTAAGAGAGCAGGTATGGGTTTGAAGAGCAGGCTGGGGTGTGAGGGCATCCCAGTTTCAACAGTCACTGTCTGATTTGTTGTGTAAGTCTTATACTAGTTGGTGCCTGCACCTGACTCCAAAAATACTCGGCCTGTTTTTCCCTTTTGAAACAGGTATTTGATAAGAATCACTTCCAGTTGTTTAATGAAGGAAGATACGTAGTTAATTACAGTAACAAGGGAAAATTAATTCCTGTTTTTCTTTGCTGTTCAGACACTTGATCAGAGAACCAAACGTGAACAGTTAAAAGAGAAAAGGAAGGCAGCTCTGGATGCCAGGCTGTCTAAGCTTCGAGCACGGAAGGTTAAGAAGTTAAGAGAAGCCGGATTAGATGAAGAGGCAGACAAACTGGAGAATGGAGGTATGATTTGCTGCCTTTTTAAGTTAAATACTTGTTATTTCATCTTGTTACTTGATCAACAGACAGACATACTCTCGTTGATTCAATATATTGGTATTATGTATTATATATATGCAATTAGTGTAATTGTTGAAGAGTGAGTTCATACAATTGTGTGTAGTTATAAAATGGTGCCTTAAGTAGCTTAATAATGTGGGTGGAACTGTGGTGTACAGATTGTAGGCTTTTTTTGATTCACACCTGACCTGAGAGCAGGAATTATGCAGGTTATTTATACAGATTGAGGTTAAAGCTGCTGAAATTCTACTGGCTTCTTCTTTTTTAAGATAAAGGAGAATAAAAAGTACCAACCAGTTCATTTTGATATAATACATACTCTTACAGTTTCAGTACAGTCTGTAAATTGGATGTACAGCTGACAAGGATTTAGGATAATGAATCTGAGTTCTAATTCCAACTTGTGCTGTCTCTGTTATGACACTGCTAGTCAACTCCTACTGTCTGTCTCCAGCTGTAAAATACAGCTAATGCTTCACAGTGTCAGAATCCTGTGCAAGTCATGAACTGTGAAGTGTTCTGGAGAACAGTAATGTGCTACTGCTAACTGTGCTGCTGTTCAGAACAGTAAGAATGCAGATTGTTTCCTCCAGTAAAGGAAGTGGATAGAACATGCTAACGTTCTGATTTTTACCAAATTCTCTAGCTTAAGTATAACACTCAGCACACTCACATTTTGGTTATTAGGCAATAGATTTCCAGCAGTCTTTTTGATACAACTAGAAAGCTTATGAAGTGTCTCGTGGTAGATAACACTTCATGATTATCTGGCTTACCCAGATAAGTTCAGATTTTTCTGAACTAAAATACAGTAATTCAAAATATCACCTCCCCAGTCAGACACATGACCTTGTTAGTATGAAATCAGGTAACTAGTCTGAGCTCTGTGAATGCAGATAGCTCTCGATTCGTATTGTTCCTATGAATTTCATATAGATTTTTATCCCATCGCTAATAACAGCTGCTCTCCCTTTCTGTAACATAGAGGTGAAAGGTGTCACTGACGAACCAGAAGCTCCAAGAGTTACTGCAGCAAGCAGAAAGGTAGAGGTGGTCATCCAGGAGAGAAGAGATACCAAGCCTGGCGTGCCTTATGTCCGAGAGTGGGATAAAGGCAAAGGTAAGGAACAGGCTTCAGAAACACTGTTTGCAAGTAGCATGCACACTGCTACATTCATTTCTGTTTTGTGACAAATTACAGGAAGCCTGAGAAGCAATGAAATGCTGCCCCCATGCAGTGCCTGGTGGCTGGCAAGGCATGCCTTGCTGCCGGCAGCTGCTGTGATGTCCCCATAATATTTATGCCATTTGTGGGTGATGCAGAGATGTTGTCAGAATGATGACAGGTTTCATAGTCCGTGAGACTTCCTGTCTTTCAGTGTGATCTTTTCCTGATATATCCTGTAGTTCATGCTACAGGTTGGCGGGATGTATTGCACTGAAACAGGTGCAGGATGATACTAACAAGTGATGCAAGCAGAGACCACTTCAGTGCCACTGTCCCATCTTGAAGCATCTTCCTTGTCACAGCATCAAATGGATCTGTCTTCCAGATCCTTCCCAAACTGATTAACTCATTTTGCAGCATTAATCTGAGCTCAAGCAGGTTCTTCTAGTCTGACACCTGACAAACAAGGAATAGGTAAAGCACATAAATGCCCACCTTTGTAGTATTCCTGTAAGAGCAGCATTCCTACTAAGTGCAATGCTGGTATTCTCCTCTACTTTTCACAGACTTTGTGTTCAGTTAATAAACATTGTTTGGAGGGGAAGCTTTAAAGTTCAAAAGCAAAACTTTCAAGTCCTATCTGTTACACCTCATTTCTGCCAAATACTGAGGTAGTTTTCCTGACACAGAGGAATCCTAGTATCTGACTGACGCCTAAGCAGTGCTGTGCTACACAGCAGATACTACACTCAGCACAGGACAGCTTACTTAAATGTGGAGTAAAATGGTTCACTGAACGTAAATGTAACACAAGCACCTAAATTGGTGTAAGAAGGGATAAATAAAACTCCTCAGTCTTAGATGCTTTCCTCCTCAATATTTCATTTTTTTAAAATGTATTTTTACCAAAGCAAAGGAAGAAGTCCTGCTCTGATTTGGGCTCTATTTTGCTACATCACACAAATACGTAGCCCTTATGTATCCTTTTTTTTTTACTTCATTTCTTAGAGAAGTCTTGATAGAAATGAATAGGAAAAGTACTGGGTTTAGAGAGTGTGTTTGGGGACATTGTACAGTAGGTTTGAGGAAGATCTTTTTAAGTGTGGTGAGCTAGAGCTGTCCTTCCATTGCAGTACTTCAGAACTATTTTTAATGAGAAATCAGCAGCTGTCATAGCAACGAGAATATCTACCACTTCTGTTAAAATAGTTTGTGGTTTTCATCTGTGCCCACTAGAGATAATCTCCTCATCTCCACCTTCTAATAACTAAGCTCTTTGTGCTTCGACTGGTTTCTATTTTATTCATGCATAACTAATTAGTTGCTTTTCATAAGCAATGTCTGCATTGTTTAAGGATCTTAGAGTCACTAAGATGACTTATATAGAGGATGGTGGTGATCTTTAATGCTCAACACTTTCCTGCCTGCTCTGTAAAGAAAGTGGACTGTCAGCTTAGGCAGCAGTCTAGTACTAGATGGGAAAGTAACTTCAAATGGCTTTACACAGCTGCATCTTCTGTTCACTTACTTGTCTTTCCTCCTTTCTGACTGACCTTTAGACCCTGAAATCTCTACTCAATCTACCATTTTCTCTGTTTCTAACAGAATTGATGTTTGGACAATGGTCAAAGAAACAGGAAGAACTCAGAGATGAGCGAGATCCAGAATTTGCACCACCTTCTGATTACTTCAGGGGACAAAAGAAAGATGATAATTACAGAAGTCAAGATTTGAACAGTCCTGAAACCTCCTCTGCAAAACTGGAAACAGAGACAGCCCAAAGCCAACAGATGCCATCAACACCAGCCAACAACAGCAGCACTGAAAATGTGCCCCCATCAGCACCGGCTTACAACAGCAATGTCAGAGATGAGTCAGCCTCCAGAGAGTCGTGTGGCACTAATGCTCAAGATGTGACATCATCAGAAGAGGATGACAGCAGTGATGATGAGGCTATGCCGCCACCAATGCAGGGTTACGGCTATGGCGCTCACGGTGTGCCACCACCAGTGCCGGCTTACGGCTATGGTGCTCAAGGCATGCCACCACCAATGCAGGCTTACGGCTATCGCACCCATGACATGCCATTTCCGATGCAGGCTTATGGCTATGGCGCCCCAGGCCTGCTGCCACCGATGCACGCTTATGGCTACAGTGCTCCCGATGTGCCGTTTCCAATGCAGACCTACAGCTACGGCACCCAGGATGTGCCGCCAGGAATGCAGACTTGCGGCTGCAGCACCCAGGATGTGCCCCCAGGAATGCAAAGCTGCAGCTGCAGCACCCAAGATGTGCCCCCAGGAATGCAAAGCTGCAACTGCAGCACCCAGGATGTGCCACCAGGAATGCAGACTTGCGGCTGCAGCACTCAGGATGTGCCACCAGGAATGCAGACTTGCAGCTGCAGCACAGAGGATATGCCCCCAGGAGTGCAGGCTTGTGGCTGCAGCACCCAGGATGTGCCCCCAGGAATGCAGGCTTGTGGCTGCAGCACCCAGGATGTGCCACCACCACCAGCGCAGACCAATAGCAGTGACGCTCAAAATCAGGAACCACTTTACCAAAGTTTAGATGATATGCTGTCTTACTACAGACAAGTGACTTGAACAGAGTAGAGAGATAAGCCAGAATTGTGATTTAAAGAACTCAAATAGAATTGTAATCTGAGCAAGAATATTATTTTCCCATATCTGGGAAAAGTTAAGTTTCTGTAAGTAAATCAAAATAAAATCTCCTAGGGACCTAAACTATTCTCTATCACAGGTGTATTTTTGCCCTTTGGATTCTTTGTTGGTTCTTCCCGAAAGAAAGTTGTGACTTTCTTTTCTTGTTGGTCAGCAGTACTTATTTATTTTAGTACATACTTAATTCTCTACCTCTTACACCTGAACCTTGGGGTATGTCCATGGTTTTCTTTCAAACGATAACTCTTCCTTTACTCTGTCGCTCCCCAGCCAGCTTCTGGTTTTGAGGTACTTTGCTTTCAGTGATACCTGTACAGGTGGTACTGAAAGGGCCTGCCCTCTGCTGAGGACAGTGCTGGGAAGTTTGTTACCTACTTAATTAATCTCCTGCCCTTCGGAAGTGCAGGATGTTGAAGGAACCGTGGTGGTCTGCATGGTCGTAATGTGCGTTCCAGAGGTCTGTATGTAACTTGGAATTCTGTGAGGCAAATCAGAGAGGCCCTGCAGGGGTCAGGAAATAGCGAAGCAGTGAACTAGCCCAAGAGAGACCTGTGCCACTCGTGCGTGCTGTTACAGTCTGCCGTATAGACGGGTATCTTTACCCCGCGGTGCCCAGGGCGGCCTGAGGCCGCGCTCTCAGAGCGCTGCCACCGCCCCGCCCTCGCGAGCCCCCGGGAGGCGGGAAGCGCTCCGCGCCTGGCGCATGCGCAGTACGGCGTTCTGCCTTCTCTCGTCCGTCACGCACTCGGGTGTGTTTGCTCCTAGACACCGGCGGCCGTATAGCTGCGGAGCTCCGCGTCCCCGGGAGCTCCGGAGAGGTGGCCCCGCTCCCGCGCCAGGGGAATGGCCGGCGGGAAGCAGCGCGCATCCGCGCGGCGCGGGCCGGCAACGCTGGGTTTGCGCGAGCTCGCTCGCTCCGGGGAGTGCGCAAGGGAGCGCGTGCGCGCCCCGGCCGTCGGCGGCAGCGTGCGGGGACTCCCGGTGCCGCGCTGCGCATGCGCCCGTCGGCCGCCTGCAGTGCGATGACGTAGCCGCAAGGGGGCGGCAGAACCTCGGCACAGGACCGACCCCGCCGCCGCCGAGGGGGAAGAGCGGCGGAGGAAGTCGCGTCCCGGCTCGTCCAGCCGCTGAGGACACCTGTCTTCTCTGCCCGGCTGAAACGGGGCTTCGCGCTTGCAGAGGAAGAGCGACGTCTCCCCGCAGTCACCCCCGAGCGTAACACCCACCGCCAGCCCTCTCACTCCGTCACAGGGCCCCCTCCCCGGCGCAGCTCAGGCGGGCAGCAGCCTCCTGCAGCCCAGAGCCTCCAGGTTCCCATGGCCATCAAGCGCTAGCGCTCGCTCAGGTCAGCGCCCTGCGTTAGTTCTCTGCCTTAACTTCCCTGAAGTCTTCATTCCCGCTCTGCTGCCACCGCTGTTCACTTCAAAACACGAAGTTCCAGTCCTGCCAGCGCTGCTCCCCTCCCCTCTTGCCCTGTGAGCGTGAAGGAGCCATGACACCAGTGCACAGAAGTTAGACGAGCTGTGGGTGACTATTTGTAGGACAGAGGCGATCACGTGTTCAGCAGCCACTGGAATTACAGGGCATGGCGTGTGGTGTAATAATGTGAGTAGGGCTATCATTCTGAAAGTGGCTGACCCAAAGGTAACCACTGTGCTCGTGGTGGAGGAAGTATAACCCAACCTTTTGTTCAGAGAAAACCTCCAGCTCTGTCGAGAGCACGCACTGATTAGAGCCACATCTGGGACAAGTGCAGCTAAACCTAAGCCTCTACATTAAAACTGCAGATTTTAATGCTCAGGCCATGACTTACTGTCAAAGAAAGAGCAGAAGTTGACGTTTATTCTGACAACTATTGAATCAGCAGGTGCACTCAGGCTGTGTAAAGTCACAACTGGTCTTCGGTAAAAGTTTCATTTCCAGTATAAAACAGCAACACCAATTTTAAAACAAAACCTACAGGTAAAGAGAGGAAGTGTAACATCTTAACAAAAACCATTTATTCTGACTAAACAAAATGTACAATGTTTCTCCAACAACAGTGAGTCTTCATGACTCTGAAGTCAGCAGATCCACCCAGTAACTCGATCACTTCTTACCCTGCAGTTTGATCAAACTACTTTTTGCCAGACTTCTTTATTCCACCGCTGGCTGCCAAAAGAAACAACACAACTGGTTAGACAACTGTTACAGAGCTTAGCTGCTAGTTCCTCACACAGTCAAATCCCTGCTGGATTGCCTGTACAACTCAGATCCCCACTGGTGAATTGTTCTGTGTGTTACTCTGTGTGTGAGCTCACATATGTCACTCTGAATTAGTAACTTAACTTTAGAAACCAAGTTTCTCCTGGAACCAGATATGCCCCATATCTACAACAGAACTAAATATTTCAACAATTCCTGTGTTCCTCTCCATGGACACCCTCCACTGTTTATTTCTGATATGGCAGGAGTATATTAAATCAAAGTGAAGGGAATAAAAGCGCCAGTACCCTTACAGCAACCAGACCTCCAGCTGTGATCAAAACTCTACAGAAGCAGGTACTGGAATTGTAAGAATTCCAGTTTCTGGAATTACCTACTCTATGCAGTCACTATTATTGAAGAGGCTAAAAAGCACAGTGAAGGGATAAAAACCAACCAAAAAAACCCCCAACGAATTAACTCAGCAACAAGTGCAACATTTTTTGTAAATGCTGTTTTTTACAGCGTGTGTCGTGTACGACCAGCAGGAAGGAAGGGAGCCCAGTGAGAACAGTGAGACAGGCTGAGACTGCTGATGGTCAACAACAGACTTTGCACTGCAATACAATTCGAACAGCGGTGCCTTGCTGAGACTCTTGGGAATAGTCTGGCCCTCCCACAATAACATAATCACTATCTGCTTCCCAAGCCTTGGACAATGGCTTGGGGATGACCTGCTGGAGAAGAGCTCTGTGGAGAAAGACCTGGGGGTCCTGGTTGATGACAGGTTGGCCATGAGCCAGCAGTGTGCCCTGGTGGCTAAGAGAGCCAATGGGATCCTGGGGGGCATCAGGAGGAGTGTGGCCAGCAGGTCCAAGGAGGTGATCCTCCCCCTCTACTCTGCCCTGGTCAGGCCCCACCTGGAGTATTGTGTCCAGTTCTGGGCTCCCTGGGATAAAAAGGACAGGGATCTCCTGGAGAGAGTCCAGAGAAGGGCTGCGAAGATGATGAAGGGCCTGGAACATCTATCCTATGAGGAAAGGCTGAGAGAGCTGGGGCTGTTCAGCCTGGAGAAAAGAAGACTGAGGGGGGACCTAATCAATGTTTATAAATATCTTAAGAATGGGGTGCAGGGGGAATTGGCCAGCCCCTTTTCTGTGGTCTGTGGAGACAGGACAATGGGCAATGGCTGCAAATTGGAGCACAGGAAGTTCCGCACCAACATGGGGAGGAACTTTTTCCAGTGAGGGTGAGGGAGCCCTGGGACAGGCTGCCCAGGGAGGTGGTGGAGTCTCCTTCCCTGGAGATATTCAAGACCCATCTGGACGCCTATCTGTGCAGTATGAGCTGGGGAGCTGCTTTGGCAGGGGGGTTGGACCCCATGATCTCTGGAGGTCCCTTCCAACCCCTACAACTCTGTGATTCTGTGATAATGACCAGGTGACTGAAATTCATCCTAGAAAAAGGCAGAGTAGGAATGGTAGGAAAGAACAATGAAGAAATCTGTAAGCTGAAGTGTCCTACACAGAACAAGGTTCGGATGGTAAGGACACAGAGAGGCTCACTGAACTGTTCTGCATTGGTCCGTTGCACCAAGGACATTCAGAGTCCCACACCCAGCACATTCTTTGTACACTAAATCAATTTCTGATAAATAAATGAGAAATCTCCTGAGTTAGGAGGACTGGGTGGCACTCCCTCCAAAAGCACTGATAATGCCTAATGTAAAAATGCAGAACTGCTAGCTGAGATTTGAAACTTATCCTTACAGACACTATGTCAGAGGACTCTGCCTGCCAGCAAAGCCCAGATACAGAAACCTTGCTAAACACTAGGAAGCAGGTGTTAAAGTTTAATGGTCTCCACAGAATGGAAAAGGGATTAGTCACATTAACGGGCCACAGGTCCAAAACACCTAAAAGGACTAGGCAGGGTGCACCTTTCAATATCTCTAACATGTTAACACTATCTCCTACTATCACTGAGGCAAAGACAAGGCTGGATGCACCATCAAGATGCAAACTTTCTCCTGAGACAAGACATGCTTTACCACCACTTAAACAAAAGGGCTGAAGCCAGACTGATTTCCAGTTGGGGTTTTTTTCCTTCTTTCCCTGCCAGAAATCTACTGCACTTGAAGAAATCCATCCTGTTAGAGACCAAGTACTGGACTTGTGAAACTTTCAGGACTGTGGCAAAGCCTGCACATAATATATCTGGAAAGAAAAAGATGTTGTGCTAAGAGTAGACAGCAGTAGCCAGTAGCCACTGGAATAGGTTAGCACATCAGCCACACTGTTACACCTGCTAAACCTGAACCTCCATCAGTGATTGGGGATGAAACTACGTAGTTGTCCTGGTTTTGACCAGGCTAGAATCAACCTCCCTAAGCAACCAGCCCAGGTGAGCTGAGTTAGTCTGGGCTGTTTCCACACCACCTGTCACCACTCACCATAAGAGGGGCTGGTTGGGGAGGGGTGCTCCTGGATGTTCCCAGAGCAGTCTGAGTGTGGCTGGGTGTTGTGTCAGTCCTTGTATGGATACAGTACTCTGCTACCATCAGGTCGGTAAGGTGCTCTGTGTTATCACCAGGTGTGAGTGTAATTGGCTGTTATTGTCCTACTTGCATGGTGCTTTTGTCAGTAAATTGTCCTTATCCCAACCTATGGATGCCCTGTCTCTCCTCCAGGAGTGAGGTAGCAGCATGTGGTGTTCAGCCACTGCTTGGAGCTGAATCACTACCACAGTGAAAGAAAAAAAACCCTAAAAATTAGCCTCTATTTGTTATTTATCATCTCCACCTACTACCAGCTCGCTAGTGTATGTTAAATAACCCAGAGGTACATCCCTTTTTATGGCTGTCAAGCAAAACCATTACATCTTTGAAGCCAGCAAGCCCACCCCCATTTTTCCTACCAGTATGGCACCTCGCTTACCGAGGGGCCCTTTTCCAGCAGCCTTTGCTTTCATCTCCTCAAGTTTCTTTTGTTCCTCCTTCTGCTTTTGTTTAAATGCCAGATCTGTCTAAAGAAAAGAAAACTGTTTGTTAACAACTACTCCCCCCACCCCACAAAAATTAAAACAATTGATAAGCAATGAGAAATTCATGTTCCAACAGCAGTAAAAACCTGACTGAATGGTGGCAAGACAGCTGAATACTAAACGTGCCAAACTGTGCAGAACTATGACACAGGTTTCTCTGTTGTACCAGGACACAATAACTAAGCTTTAACTCTGTATGTTTGATCTTTCTGGAATTAAACAAGTAGAGCTTCTGGTGGTATTCCACCTGAATGGTGTTTGCACTAAAACCAGTCATTAATATGCCACCAGTGATACTGGGAGCCTGGTGCACAAGTGCTGTCTTAAAATAAAACTTAGACCTAAGAAAAAAAAGGTTGCTTTAAAAAAAAAATCCTTCCATGCATATGTCATTGTTTTTACTGGGTTTAATACCCCATCCCTGGAGGTGTTCAAGGCCAGGTTGGATGGGGCCCTGGGCAACCTTGTGTAGAACCAGACCTGAGGTTGGTGGCCCTGCCTGTGGCAGGGGGTTGGAGCTCTGTGATCCTTGGAGTCCCTTCCAACCCTTGTCATTCTATGATTCTATGGATACATTTGTATGCATTCCAAAAAATCTAATGAGACTGGTGGGAAACTGTACCTGCAAGCCAGCCACTGAGCACCCCTGCTCACAGACCCTCCCAAGTCCACAGCTCGGACATACTTTATCCCTTACACATCCCTCAGAGGCTGAAAGAGACCACAGCCTTTTTAAATTGGCACTCAGGATTTGGGGGTAACTAAACTGAGGACCTTGACAACTGGGATTCTAAAGATTCCTCATGAATCCCGTCCACGGCTCAGCTGCCTTTAGAACTGGAAAGTCTTCCTCCTCTCCTCTCCAAGCTAAAGCTTCCCCTGCTGCAATGTAAGTCTATTACTTCCCAGCCTACCCCCCACAGAACCGGTTGTTTCTCTCTCCAGGTTCTCCACTGGTGGCTTGTTTGTTTGTTTTTCCTGCAGGTTGACATTTCTGACTTACTAAATCAATCCTTCCCACTTATCTGCTTCTGTGAGGGTTTTTCTTGCAGCGTGTTTGCCCCCAAGGGTTTGTAGTATTGCAGAGCTGAGAGGAAAAGAAATATTATTATATCATGTTTGACACACAAGACTTTGTTTATGTATCTTGTATGATTTTATTCTTTTGCCACACCTGATTTTGCATATTCCAGTTCAGTGTATGATCTGACTTGAACCCTTTCAGGTAGACCTGCAGTTTAGACAGTCTCCTTGTATTTTATAAGTTGATTATTCTTACCAAAAAGGCATATGTGCTTAAATAAAACAATCTTTTTTTTTTTTTTTTTCAAGCTTCCTCCAATTTAAGACCACCAGTCTTGTCCTCTGACAGCCTGTGGCCCCTCCAAATTTTGTTTTCTACAACGAGAATAAGTAATCCATATTGTCAGTCAGACAGCCAACCAAAATAGGTGCTAACCAAAATAGTGCTCAGGCTCTGATCAAAGGCAAAAACCTTGCAATACCCCACTCACTATGTCCTTGCCACCAGATACCAGATCATTAGAAGATGCTTTTAGAGCGTGGGATTCCAGCAAGCTTTGTGCTCACCTTCCATCACCTTCTGAGGTCCCATTCCTGCCCTGTGTTTCAGGAAGTTACATGAGCTGGCATTGAGAAGCTTGCATCCACTGTGTTTCTCCTCATGCATAGCACACTGCCCTTCTACACAACAGAGCTTGTCCGTTTGCTGTGCTTTTACTGAACTCCCTACTGACTATTAAGTTTTATGCTATCTGGATCCTTGTAAGCTTTCAACTGGTCCCACCATTTCTCTAGCAATGACACTGAGAAAGCCGTGACTTTTTTTGTTGCTTTTTCAGAGAAGCATCAGGTTTGTCTCTTCCCACTCACCGGTGCCTCATCCATCCCCCCAACCCCCCTCCGCGATCCTCGGGACCAGCCCCTCACCCGCACGCTCCGAGCCCTTGCGCTGCGGCATCTCTCACGTGAGATCCGCCGGTACCTCGGGTGTTCCATCGGCCCGAGAATCCCGTTTCGGGCCCTGCCCCGGCTCAGGCGAACGCGTCAAGACCTCGGATCACCCGCAGCCGCTCTGGCGCGGCCGTGCCGGCCTCTCCCGTTAGCCAGCGCCGCTGCGGCCACCGCGGAGGCGGGAGGGGCGCGAGCAGAAGAGTAACAGGGAAGGCCGGGCCCGCGGAAGGCAGCGCATCGCCGCTCGGCCCGCCGCTCCCACCGGCAGAGCCCCGCTTCGCCAAGCGTGACGTTCCACGGAGCGCGCTGCTGCGGGCAGCCGCGCCCAGGGCCCGCAGAGCGCGGAGAGCGGCCCCAGGGCAGGCGGGGCCCCAGGGCAGGCGGGGCCGCAGCCCGGCGCGGGGCAGGCCCGCTGCCTCAGGCCCCCGCCTCGGAGCCCGCTCCCCGCCCTACCTCGTCCAGGTCCTTCGACTGCTTCTTCGGCTGCTTCAGCGGCTTCTTCTTGCCGCCTGTAAAGACAGAGGAGACAGTGAGGGCCGGGGCAGCGGGAGGGCGCGGTGCCGGCGGCGCTGGGCCCGCTCTTACCCTCTCGGCCCGACATGGTGCCTGCTCCCTTCGCCTCCGCCGCGTCGCGCGCCGCACCTCCCCCCCGCCCCCGCCCGAGCGCGCACGCGGGCTCGCGCCGCCGGGAGATCGCTTCCGCCCGGCCCCGCGCGGCCACCGTAGCGCTTCCGCCGCAGCGCTTCCGCCGCCGCTTCCCCTTCAGGCGCCGGGCCGGGCCCTGGGCAGGTAGGACGTACAGCTGGGGCTGGGCGGCGCGGGGGCACCTGGTGAGGAAGGGCTGCCCGGGGGGGGGAGGAGCGGCTCCGGCTCGGCTCGGCTCTCTGCCGCGCACGGAGCTCCGCGGCGCCCCTGGCTTAGGGCTGGCGCCGGGAGTCCGTGCGGCGGGCTGCTCCCTCCCGCGGGCCGCCCTCCGCAGCTGAAGCGAGCCCGGTGCCGCTGCCCGGGCCTGTGCCTGGCTCCTGGCGGCGGTTTCGGTCTCGCCGTGCCAGTCCGCCGGGTGCCAGGAGCTCCGGGGCGCGGGGAAGGGCCCCGGAGGGCAAGGAAAGGGTCGGTCGTGCGAGGGAACAGGCCCTGCCCCGCCGCCGCGCGGAGCGGTGGGCAGCGTGCGGCGGTGTGCCTGTGCTCGCGGTTGGGCAGGGACAGAACAGGCGGCTGCAAAGCGAGGTAGGGCCCCGGGCAGCTCCCCTCCTTCGCCTCCAGCGCCCAGTGTGTGCAGCGACGGGGGCGGCGGCCTTCTGAAGGAGTCTGTCGGCGGCGGCAGTCGGGGGAAGCACGTTTACCTTGAAGGGAAGGACAAGGCGTGTTGTGTCGGATGAAGCTTTCATAACTCTTTTAGAACCCATTAGAACATTACGTTCTCTGCAGTCTGTCTGCGCCCATCTACGTAACATTTCTAGAAGAATTTCTATCTCAACTTTCCTTTTGCTGTGCTGCCTCAGTAGCCTGAATATGTAGTAGCACTGCCTGTAGTAGCACAGTTAAACCAGGGAAATCTTGCAGCCCAGAACAAGGTTGCACTGAAGTTTTAGTATGCCCCCCTGCAATGCTGAGTAGGTGCTGTAATGGTAAAACACAAGTGATGCTAAGGGAGAGAGAACTTGCTGAATTCCTGTGCTTTTGTGGCTTAGATCTACCGTGTTGTTATGCACATAAACTGACAGGTAAGGTTTTCCAGAGTGTTCTTTAGTGGTAATACTCATTATTAGTATATACCTAGCAGGCAGCAAACCTGTGGCATTCAGCATCAGTAGCCAGCTAAATGCTCATCAGCTGATTCTTCTGGTAGGAAGAGTCCTTTCCTGCAGAGGTGCCTATATTTGCACCTACATGATCTCATTAACTACCTAAAGTTAACGTGGAAAACTCATTTAAAATAATTATTTTAAACTGTACAACAACTGTCAAGCTTTCTCAATAATCTGTGGGTTTATATTAGTCCAAACCTAATATTGTCCAAAACTTTTAAAGTTTTCCTTGTTTACAGTTTTTAGAGGAATGCACTCCATAGAGAATAAAGAACTTATTTACAAATCAATGATGATAAACCACAACTAGCAGTCTGGTTTTCTAATGTAAGCAAGAATTTTAAGCTCAGTTTGAGTTGCATCCTGAACTGTGTCTTCACTACTTGATGTTTTTCTGATCTTGTGTCTCTTCCTTGTTTGTTAGCTTTGTAGGCAGTCTCACGACAGTGCTTGTGTTCAGTTCAGCACTTCTGTTTTCTCTCCATTCTGTTTCTGCCATTGCATTCTTCAATGCTTTGTTTCTGTGAAATGTAGGATCAAGACTCAGTTCTTACTAAGATTCATTTCCCCCTCTCTGTCTTTTTTTCATTTTTCAGTTCTTTTGCAGGATTATTAGTACCTGAGACATGGCACATTAAACTCAGGTGTGAGAGCACAAGGCAGAATTTCATATGGAAATCACTTCTGTGCTGAAGCATTTAACTACTCTGAAGCTACTCCTCCTGGTATTGGATCTGCAGACAATCACTCTTCACGCAATGAGTGAATTAGTAATCAGGAAGCATGGTGGAAGTACTTACTAACAACATAAAAGCAGGAATCTGTGGCAGAACTGCCCTCCGTTGAGAACTGTGAAAGGTTCTCTAGGTAAGTAATGGTGTAAAACCAGTGATGGTTTAACTCTTCTTGAGTTTTATTTGGTTTGGTACCCATGTGTTGTTCTAAGAGGTATTAATCAGCTGCCCTTCAATAGCTTTTTTCTTCTTCATCCCTGTAGCACTTCTATTCAGTGATTAAATTCAGGACATGGGGCCAATGAAATACAAGTCAAGTGTGTCCTCAGTGTCCTGCAGTCTTCAGTATCACCATTCTCTGATAAAGTGGAGTCCAAAAGTGAATTTACACATAGTGCGGGCTTACTGCTCCTCAGCACCCAAGAGGCCTGATGCCAAGTCTGCCATAGAAACAGCCAAGGATCTTCTTAACCGCCTGACGGAAACCGGGACCGTGGTGGGGAAACAGTCGCTTCAGAAACTGTCTGTGACCTGCAAGAGTTGGTGGGAGAGATATGAGGAGTTTGTTGGAATTAACGAAGTTCGAGAGGCTCAGGGAAAAGTGACAGAGGTAAAGGTGGGGATAATGTGGGCACTTGGCTTGGTGCATGATTTTTATCTGAAGCATAAACACTGGCTGTGAGGCAAAACAAAAGAGCCTCCGAGGGGAATTGTGACTTTTACCACTTGAACTTGGTGTGGATGCTGTGAGTGTTCTACTCTATGCACGTTAGTAAATACTAATTGAAATGGAGCGTGGTTTGTTTTGATGGGGTTTCCTTTCCCCCTAGAAAAATTATGTAATTAGTGATGTAGATCTGTCTGGTATTAAATCTCTGAAATAAATACTCTTTCTTCTCAGGCTGAAAATATCTTTATGGTAGCTCGAGGGATCGTACGAGAGGCTCGAGAGAACGTAGAAGCCCAGCAGATTAAACTGAAGGAGGTTCGGGACCGCTTGGACAGGGTCTCTCGGGATGACACCCAGTATTTAGAACTGGCTACTCTGGAACACAGGTTGCTGCAGGTAATTTGCTGGTACTTGAGCTCTGGGGAATACAAGGAAAATGTGTGTGCTTTGCTTCCATCGCTAGTGACTGTTTCTGCAGATGTAGTTCAGCTCTGAAGTCAACTTCTTTTGCTATGCAGTGGGGTTAATTACTGTAGATTATTTTATCTGCTATGCGAGTTGTATATGTTAATGCACAGGGCAGTTAACAGGCACATGTTAATGTTAGGGCAGTAACTTTAGAGAATAAAGCTGAAGACAGTGAGCCTAGAAAATGGAGTGGTAACCTGTAGATAAGTAGCCAACAAAAAGCTGGGAGTCAATGAATTAACCTTCCATGTGATGCAAGAAGCTCTTTCTTTCCATAAAATTCTCTCAGCAGCCTTCTACAAGGCAGCAACACCCAGGCAATTAATTAAAACTCTTGTCAGAGAGCAGCAGGAGCAAGGGTGCTCCATGAGGGAGGGCAAGCAAGAAGATGAGGTTGACCACAGCACAGGCTTGAGCAGTATCCTCACCAGTGGTCCTACAGCACCTCAGCTGGATGAGCCAGGCAGGGCTGGAGACAGGAACTTATTGATTAAAGGGTCATTGATCAGAGATCAAGACATCTAAAGCAATCCAGGAGATCCAGATGGAACAGCAGGGATCAAGAGGCCTGGAAACAGGTTACACCTATGGCAAAGCTCAGGTAAGGAGTGTGTACCCATGCTCCTGGATCAGTGGGTGGATGTCGGGTAAGAACTAGAGCACCGTAGTTGTCTAATTAAGGGATCAGGTCTGTGTGGATGAGACTTACAAAAGAATAAAATTCTGTTTGATTGGGAAGAAAGGTGGAACTCAAGTCAACACTGTCTGTAAGGTAGTGGTGCCACCTTACAAAAGAAATACATGCTTGAAAGAATGAGAGTGATTCTGGGAGATGCAGTTAGTTGACAGGCTCATCACTGACAAAACCAGTGATTCCTTTGCTAAACCAGCAGAATTTTACTGCAGGAAAGCAGCCAGAAAACCTTAACAGTGTTTTGCTGTTATAAAATGGCTTACAAAAGGAACTGTCAGGTTTAAGCCAGTGAGAAGGGAGAAAAGGAAGACATTTGTCTCTGAATAGGGTAACAAAGAGAAGGCAGGAAAATAATAAGTGTGTGTGTTGGTGAGGTGAACCGATCTGAGACATCCTTTCCAGTCCTATTTTCAGTTCTGGACCAAGGAGTTCAGAACTGAAAGGAAGAAGTGCGGTAAAGATAGTTTGGAGGAGCAAACAGGGCCCGAAAAATGAACATTATGGGGAGAGAAAGACTGTTCCCTACTTACACACCTCTTCTGTCATCAGCATGTGACGGTTTTGTGTAACTCCTGATGACCTTTTCCATTTCTCAGTTTTGACTTAAAATGATATCTCATTGACTTAAGTAGGATTAATAAAGAAAATCCCACATTAAAAGGAAGATTTCTGAAACAGAACTAATGGATGTTCTTCATTTCCATTCCTTCATCTGCACTGGGGGCTTGGGGGGTTTGTTTGGTTGGTTTTTTTTCTAGTATAGATGTTATTGCTTCATATTACACCTTCTTAAATCACTGTGTTTCTTGCAGGAAGAGAAGAGGTACCGAGCTGCCTATTTAAATGCAGAAGAATCGGAGAGAGAAAAATTCTCTCTTTTCTCTGCAGCTGTAAGGGAAAGCCATGAGAAAGAGCGAACGAGGGCTGAAAAAACAAAGAACTGGTCTATTATTGGTTCTGTACTGGGAGCCATTATAGGAGTTCTGGGATCCACCTATGTTAATCGAGTAAGGCTGCAAGAATTAAAAGTCTTGGTGCTCGAAGCACAAAAGGGCCCAATAAATCTGCAAGAAGCCATCAAAGAACAGGCCTCCAGCCATTACTTACAGCAGAAGGATCTCAGTGACGTCATAGCAGACCTGAAAAATGTACTGCAAACGAGGACATCACAGGATATGAAAGAAGGCACTTTGTTAACTAAAGACAGGAATGACTCCATAAAAATAGATTCTCTTTTGATTCCTTTAAACGAGCAGCTAAACTACACTAAACAGGTCAGTTCATGTCTAGAGAGTTTACAACAGCAGTTTCACAGTCTGCAGGAAAATTTAGCACAGATGATTTCTGAGATGCAAAGTGTTAAACTTGCAGTGCATTCTAGACCTATGGAAAGAGTGATGCCAAGGTCTTCAGTCGAGGGGAAGAGTCAGGCATCTGCTGTGAGAGATGTGATTTTGGAATTGTGTGATACTGAGCGGAGACTGGAAACACAAATCAAGAGAAATTCTATTTACAGCACTGCGGTGACATGTGCCATGTTTGCTATTACTCTGCCAGTACTCTATATTATACTTAAAGGAAACTGATCTCTAATTACCACAGTTTAGTAAATTAATAAAAGTCAACTTGCATTCTACGTAGTTAGAGTACAAGTAAAAATAAAGCTGTGTTAGTGGTTCTCATTATGCATTCTCCTGGATGTTTGGAAGACTTGTAAAGGGTCCGTGTGCTGCTGCAGACCCTGTGTTGATTATCACTCCTTGTCATGCATCATGGTTTTTAACTCCCCAAGCAAAGGTAATCCTAAGGTTTCCTCTGCTGATTTCATTCACTGTTTGATTTCTTTACTGTCTAGGCTTGTATATCATGCCACAATCAGTGACTCTGACTCTGGAGCTGTATTTGTGACTTTCTGTTCTAATGGTTCTTTTAATCTTTCATTGATCTAAGTGTTTCATGTGTAATTCTTCATAATTTTGCTCCTGATTACTTTGTAGTTTTGAAGTTCATCCATACACAAAACATTAGGAGTCATTTTACCAAACAGGCAAAAATATTAGCTGTGAAGATGTTGGTTTGGTTTTTGGTTTTTTGGGGGTTTTTTTTGAATGCTAGATATAATGCAGTGTCTTGTGAGGTGACAAAGAGCCCAGGCGGTATAAATAAGGGGGTTCCAAGTTACTGTGATACAATGTGGCTGTACAGCCAGATGATGCACTTAAATGTATTTTAGGTTACATTTGGTAACTTTTTCCTAGGGCAGCTTATCATGAAGTAGACAAAAGCATTACTGGAGCTTCAGCTTTCTGTTACTGATGGCTCTGTGTCCTTCAAGGCTGGCAGGCAGGGAAGGAGGAAGAAGGGTTCAGGTACAGAGCTGTATTAAGTATGATGATGTTTATTCTGTAGCTGCAAGCCAATTACCCTTTCTCTAAAGCCTGCTTAATCATTCATTGGTTGAGCCTTAATTATTCTCAAGGTACTTTGTGGCTTTAGTAATCATCTATGGAGCAGGCTTTTTCTTTCAAAAAGGTATCTTTTTCTACTAGTGTCTCATTGGAACTTTCTCTGGTCTTTATTCCTTTTTTTTCAATTTTGTCCTGTCTGGAAATTGAGATGGTACTCTACAGCAGGTGCTCTCAAGCTGGATTGCTAACAGTAACAGCATTATGCAAAGTACTCCAAAATAACACTTGGGGGAAAAAGGTAAAAGGTCCAGCTGCCTGTTTCTTCTGTAAGGATGAAGAGTGGCTGAGGAAAAACGCTTGTCTAAACAGCTAAACATCTGTGTTTGTGTGGCCTTACACAGAGTTGTTGGTGTCGCTGTGGTAAGAAATAGTTTTCTCCCTGTGATGGTAGCAGGCAGGTACCTCTGTTATGAAACTCCTGCTCTGTATGAGCACTTCTGCAGAACCTTTGCAGACAAAGGAGTGACAAGCTCACTTCATGGTGTAGTGCCTTTGTGTAAACATTTCAGAATGACTAAGTCATGTTTAGTACACAGTCTGCTATGGGTTTGTTGGGGTTTTTTTTCTATCTGCTCTTTCTTCTGTCCAGCAACCATATTAAAGAGTTTGAGGTTTTGATTGTAAGCTCCTAAGACTTGAAGATCTTTGGGACAGGCATTTTCTCTATGAAGTACCAACTTTGTTTGGTATCATTAGGTGATATTACAATGTGACTGAATAAACAAACAGTATTAGGAAAGATCTGTGGTTGTTTACTACTTGTAAGAGAGATGAAGGTGGTTTTGGGACGCACCGCTGCTGATTTACACACTGGTTGGTTGGAGTTTAAAGTGAATAACAAGTATTTATCAGGGAAGCTGTTTGGTGGCTTGAGAACTGGGATAAAAATTCCCACACACTGAGCTGCAGCAAGAAATATGCCCATAGATCAATACAATTTTTGAAACCTAATATTTTTGGGGGGGGGGTTGGACCTGATGATCTCTTGAGGTCCCTTCCAACCCCTACAATTCTGTGATTCAATTTTCTTATTTCACAAATACTTTGCAGGTTATACTTTTTGCACGAGCTTGGTGAAAATCAGACACAAGTGTGTATTAAAGAGGAAGGGATAGTACAGTGGTTCTATTTGTAATTTACCAGGACTCACCACTGAGGATTTGACACCGCATTGGATTTTTTTTCCCATCAGTTCAACTACATAAAGTTAGGCCCCCTTATTATGTAAGGGGCTGAATTTTAGGGCTGCAGCATCTTTGATCAGCATAGATTGTGTACACGAGCGTGGTTTTTAAATGCTTCATGTTGGGCAGCAAAACTTGACAGTCAAGGCAACACTCACTGAACTGTACTTGGTGACATCAAAAATGAGTAGAGGTCCAAGGATAAACTTGTCTACAGTAAATAAGAGAATTCAAAACCAAGGGCTGTTTATTGTCCTAGAGAGATCTGCTTTCTACCCCTTTAAAGAAGGTGCTGCAGTAGGTAGCTTGAATGTGTGGAGTTAGGGGAAGAAGCCTGTTGCTGAGAATCATAGCGAATAGCTCTGTGATGAGCAGGAGCTTGAAACAGGCAGTCTGAAATTTGAGGAGAGCCGAATGGTGTGATATGTATTAAGATGAAGGTAACAGGATGTCACCCTTTGTAGAGTGTTGAGAAGAGTCAGGAATAGATTCTCTGAGCCGCGTTGTGCAGCTGGCAGAGCTCACTGTTACAAGTGATTACCGTGGTTCCCTTCTTTCTGCTCTTCCTTGCTAAATCCTTGTATGTGAAATGACAGCAGAATCATTTCAGTTAGAAATTTAAAAAACCCGATTGTAATTAACTGTGTCTCTAGAATAATTACGAGGGCAGATGTGTGTATTTGCTCAATCCAGGATTAATCATCGCTCCACTGTGGCAGTGACCTAAGCGTGTAGTTTAGAACTACACTCTATGTGTACCCCAAAGCCAGAAGGTGTGGCTGCAAGAGTAACAGCTGTACCTTTCAAGTTGCTGAAGGCAATATCCAGGAAGATGCTAAAACATAGATTATACCATAATCTGTTCAGTGCTTTATGCTGAATCTTTGTCATGGTAACACAAGCAGCAAATACACAAGTTTGAACAAAACCAGCACAGATAGAGGTGTTTATCTGCACGCTCCTGTTACTTCAGGTACAGCTGCAGTATGGACAGCAATCTGCTCAGCACAGTGGCATCTCAGTGCATATCTCCTGGTGACTCAGCCGTGGCCAAATGAAAGGTTCATTGCCTGTGCTCTTCTGGGCTATTTTAGTTTAAAAATAAAGTGTTCTGTTGCATATCTTTGGATTATTAACAAAGTTTATGATAGTTGTGTTTCACTTTTGGAATGAGGTCTCTCAGCTGAAGCTTTCCTCAAAGAAGATTCTGCTTCCTACAGCTTTTTGGGACTCAAATTTTTGCTCTTTCTGTGAGCAAAATCCATCCTCTCTGGGCAAGATAGCTCAGCCAGCCCTCCATCCCATACACTCACAGTCAGAAGGGATGGTGGCTGCAGTATTTTGTACAGCTCTAGTGAGGCCGAGGACTGACCTCAGCATCAGGGATAGGTCAGAGAAAGTGCTGACTCAAGTGAATTGCTCTGGCAATCAAGACATAAAAGATAAGTTAAAGGAGGAATCCAGTAAGATTAGCAGGAGGCCCTTTGATAGATAATAACTAGAGAAAAAATGGGTGGCAGTGGCCTGAGCTTGGCCTGTGCTAAGCTATTTTGAGATCTTGCTGCTCCAGGAGAAACCACTGGTAACTCAAAAGCAAACAGCCTGGTGGCTATGGAAATAACTTCTAATGAGGTCACTGCAGCCGTCTCACAGTAGGTGCATTTTGAAGAGAAGAGTTGCCATTCCTTCCACTCATGAAAGGAATAGCAAATGTTTCTTATGAATACAGGCCAAAAGCAATTATATGTGGTGTCACAAGCAGGATATATATTTATTATCACGGGAGTTTGACTGTTCTGATATTCTGAGAACCTGGCTGGAAGATGCAGGTACTCCTGTTGATTTCCTCCTAACAACCTGGATGGAGAAGACCATTTCTTTCACAGAATGCTTTCTGAAAACAAGACTTCCATCTTTATGGAGCTGAGGAGTGGTAGAGAAACTTACTTCAGAAACAGGAGTGAGATATGCAGTAGGAGTGAGGTTTGTGAGCTAGGAAAAGGGAGTCAATGCTGGGTTTGTCCATGATATATTTAGAACTCTCTTTTATTGCCAGATTTTTTGCCAGCAAGTTCTGTTTGTGACCTTCCTCACAGATCATAGAGAAGTGTGATTTCTGGTGTTTGGCACTTGGTGGATAATCTGAGGTGTAATCTTAAATACAGCAAAGAGACAGCTGGGCCACAGTTTTTATTTTTAAGGAGAATCAAGCCATCTGGTAATTATGGTTGTGGCAAGGTTTGGGAGTTTCCATCATAGGCAATTTTTAAGAACAGTTTAGGTAAATATCACTAGGTTTGATACAGCCATGGAACCTGCCCTGAGACAGGATGGATTCAGTCAGGAATTTTTAAACTTTTCTAAGAACTATTGCTTCCTGGTCTGTGGGGTTTGGTTTTGTTTTGTTTTTTTAGTGAAGTGGTTGAGGTTACAGACAGTTCAATCTCCAGGTCATCCCCAGTGCTGGTTCCCCTATGGTGCAAGTTATAGCAGAATGGTCAAGTGTTGTGCTGAGAAAAGAGCTTAATTCAAGGCAAAGATGAACCTAAAAGTATTGCCTGAGTAATTATTGTTCCAAATCAAATTTGTAAGGTGACTTCTCAACCAATTTTGAAATACTATGCATGGAGGGTTTTTTTAAAGGCTGCTTTTAATAGATCCTTGCTCACTTCTGTTGTAAGCCTTCAAATGGCCACAGCCTACACTGACCTTTCCTTTCTGAGAGGCTGCTTGAAACAGGCTGGCCCATTAAAGATTATTCTATTTAAGTACTGGTATAAATATTTATACCAGTAAGCTCTCATTCATGAGCTCTCAGGAACTTCCCTGTGCTTCAAGACTTGTTTTTGAAGAAAAAAACCACAATCAGCCAGCCACCCAACCCTCAGTATTAGTTTGGGGCATGTAACCTACTTCATCATACACATCTAATTCTTACTTTCCATGGGGGGTGGTTGTGACAGTCTGTGTGGCTGGAGCCCTCACCTGTGATGTTGGAATACTTGCTTATGGTGATTTTGGACATTCCATGTATAAATGTTTAGGCCACAGATAAAGGGATTGTCACAGGCATCCCGAGCTTGTTTGCTGTGTTCTGAGGAGAACCTGCACAAATCAGGGTGTGCTAAGAGAGTTTTTTACTCTTTCCCTGCTGGTGCTGGGGTGCTGGGCACTGTGCAAGCTGCAAGGTCTTGCAAGGCACATTCAAAAGCAGATCTTTAATCATCAACAAACTGCTGCTAGCAAAGCTGTAGGTGCCCAAATGAAGGCCTTAATCCTCTTCTGAAAGTTCTGACTAACTGAAAGCTTGAGAGGAACAGAGTCAGATTTCAAGTGGGGCAGATGTAGTCAATCTTCTGTTGGTCCCTGAATTACTGCTCTAGATGCAGTTTATTCCCAGAAGCTACAGACAGTATTCAGATAGTCCTCGTGACTTTCTTAACCCAACTCATTCCCTGCTTGGAGAGGAGGAACAGTGAGGAGAAAATCAAAAGGAGCATAAGCAGCTGCTAGCCTTGTGATTATCATAATAGTTACACAAGAAACTCAGCTAACCTGCTTAGAACAAGACAGGAACAAGGGTTTTTATAAAAGAGGATCCTTTATGGATTTAAATATATTAAAAAAAAAAACCCAGCTTCTGAACAAATGGAAATAAAAAACTGTTTAAATGTGTTCCTAAATATGTTTGTTCTTTATGTGAGGCTGTTTTAAACTAATTAATGTTTGAGAACTAGCTTTTTCTCTAGCCTGTTTTTAAGAACTACAGAAGATTTTTGTGCAGATGAATCAAAAACTCCTTCCCTGAAGAGGGAATGTGTAATCTTATTGTGGTTTCACAATATCCTTGTCACTCTGGAGGGCTGTGAGTGCAGTAAGAGGGGTAGGAGAGGGGTACTATAACATCCTTCAAGTGCATGGCAGCTCTTCCTGCCCTGCTCCCAAAACAGACCCTGCAGCCAGCTCCCGTGCCAGCTCTGCCATGGGACAGGAGGAAATGGTGCTCTTTTCCAGCATGCTTTCACAGGGCTTTTGGCTGCTTTTGAAGTGAAGCTTGCAGATGTGTTTTAACAGACTGAAGGGGCTGCAGGTTGGGACTGGCTCTGGATAAAAGGCAGAAAGGGGATTAGTGTTTTGAGTCAGAAATGAGTTGGAGCAAAGAAAAATTGGGGTTTTTATTAACATCATTAGTCACCAAAGCTGGATTTTGGTGGAAGCAATTTGAGTGCGTTGCAATGTCTCTGATTAGTGAGATAATACTGTGTTCAATGAGCTCTAACCTGAACAGTGATTTGAGACGATGGTTTAGTCTGTGTAAGAGCAAGTATGGGATCACCTCCTGAGAGTCCTCATGGTCTCTGCACACAGTGGGCCTCGAGGTCTGCCTGGAATAACCAAGTGCCAAAGAGCAAAGGTCCAGAGGGGCAGCTGACATCTGCCCCCGAAATAATCCTTCCTTTGGAGGACTGTGATCATGCTGCCAGATCCTGGGGGCTGTTCAGCATCTCTAAACTTTCGGACATACTTTTCCCCTTCACAGTGTAGTCACTTTTTGGGCTGGGGGTGGGAGTGTGAGAGGCTGATGGATTGTAACAGAGCAGATATGTAACGACACTTCTGGACATGGAACTTGTACCAACTATGTTTCTCTGAAATGTCAGAAATGCACGTGGGAGGGAAGCTTGATTCAGACTTTAAGAGCAGCTTTGTGTCTTGAGCAAAGCTCCAGCTGCATCCAGCCAAAAAGGAAAAGCGCTGGGCACCCTTGGCATACAGGCCACTGCCTGTTTCCTTTTCCTTGGAGTCTGCTTTAACCTAGGGGTCCTCCATCACTGCTGCATGTCTTCAGATACGCCCTATTTTTCCACAAAGAATTTGCATCTGGGTGGTAAAAGCATAGCTTCATCTTTTGTCTGGGATTTCCAAACGTGGCAGTCAGCTCAGCAGGCAAACGGCCATTGGGCTGTGCAATTGTATCTAGTACATAGAGTCGGTCACGGCATGTATAGCAAGTCAGTTGTTAGCCTAACCATACATTTGCTGATCAACGACACAATAGAGGCCAGCACATCTGGAGAACACAGAAATTACAGTGTGAGCAAGGAAAATGGGAGCATTAATTCTGTCCCTCTGTAGAGCTGTTACTGACAGAACTTACCCCTGATTCAGAAAGAGGATTCTGTGCAGTCAGTTCTCATGGGCAGGCAGTGCCTCCCTCCCTCCTACAGAGCACCAGCCTCCAGCTCTTCCACGACTGGAGCTTCCAGCTTCACAGGAATAAAAATCACAAAACCAGCAGTTTATATTACACATTATCACTTCGGGCGCTTCTGCTTGACGGTGCTTTTGTCTCCAACCGACTGTCTCCAACCGACTTTCAGGCGGAACGGTGTGTTCCTCGCTGCTGGGTAACCAGAGGTAACCAGACGCTTCTGCCACGTCCCTGAATCCTGTTAAGGCCCAGGTTCCCGCGTCCTCTGACCTCAGCCACCCGGCGCTGTGTTTGCACGGGATGGAGCCCGAGCACAAACTGGTTTTGCTATCAGATTCTGCTCCCCAGGCGGGCTGCATGGCTCTAGGCTCCCACTCCCTCCCTCGCACCTCTTAGCTGCAGACAGCCAAGCACAAAGGCTTCTCGAAGCAGGGGCACGCCGCTAGGGAGGGCAGAGAGAAGAGAAATGCTGGGGTTTCTTCCAGAATACATCGTTTTAAGTCCGTTTCTCAACAGAGGGCTGCAGGCACCCCTGGAACGGCTCTGGCTAGCAGGCGCCGCGGTTTTGGGCGGGAACATCCCGAACGTCGGCCGCAGCCCGGGCCTTCACCGGGCCTTCACCGGGCCTTCACCGGGCCTTGCGCGGCGGCGACTTCAGGGCGGCCCGGCACACGCAGAGGCTCGTTCTCTCAAGGCGGCGGGAGCCCCTTGCCCGTCAGCCCCCCCCGAGCTGGCACCCCTCTGAGCCGGGAGAGCTGAGGCAGGGGCCCGGCAAAGAGCATCACGGCGGCCACAGACCCCGGCGCGGAGTCGGGGCGGCGCTGAGGGGACGCGGCCGCAGCCAATAGGGTCTCGCCGCCGGCCGCGAGCGTGCGGGGCGGCCGGCCTCTGCTAGGACCCCGCGGGGAGGAGGCGGGGAGAGGCGGCCGCGAAGGCGCGGCCTCTACAGGGAGGCGGGCTGCTATTGGAGGAACGGGGCCGGGGGCGTGGCGGCGGCGGGGCGCGTGTCCCCGCTGGGCGGGGCGGGCGTGCGGCGCGGCGGGGGCGGGTCTGTCGCTCAGCGGCTCGGTGCGGGCAGCGCTCCTCGGCGGCGGCGCGCCCGGCAGCGGAGCGGGTCGGCCGTTGTCGCGGCAGGTGAGGGGTGGCGAGGACGGCGGGTCGCGTCGCGGGGGTCTCGGGCTGCCGCCGCCGCTCCCGGCCCGGGGTGGCGCTGGCGGCGCGTTGCCGGGGGTCAGCGGCCGGCGGCAGGTGCCGCTCGGGGGCCGCGCTTTGTCTCGGCGTGGGGGATGGGCGCGGCCCCTCCGGAGCGGCGGGGCCGGGCCGTGGTCCAGCCGAGCCTCCCGGGTAGGGCGGGACGGGGCGAGCCCGTGGGGCTGCGCCGGGCAGGGTAGCCCCCCTCCCCGAGCCTCCCCCCCTGGGGCGGCCGGTGTCGCGGAGGGGAGGGCGGCGTTGGCCGCGGCTCCGCTCCCGGGAAGAGGAGTGGGCGGCAGAGCCGGTCAGCCCCTCCGCCGCCGGGCAGGCCGGTGGTACCCTCGGCCCGGCGGCGAGGACGGGTGGCGGTGAAGCTGGGCGGAGGCGAGGGGGTTAGTGGGACCGGGCGCGTCCACCGCGACCTTGGCAGCTCTCGGAGCGGAGCGGCTGGGGGCGGGGGGGGGCACCGTGCTGGTGGCGGGGTGAGGACCCTCCGGCCGGGCTGGAAAGGGCCCTCGCCCCGTGCCCGGGAACGCACGGGCGTAGCTGTGCCGCTCCCGGGGAAAGGAACCGCGGGCTGGAAGGCGGCAGCGCTGAGAAAGCCCTTGGAAGTAGCAGGCGTGTTGGGGTAAACAGGTGGTGCGAAACGTGGAAAAAGTGACACGTGAGTTTTCGGTGATGCTCAGGCAGGGGATTGGGAAAGAGTTTTCAGCTGTGTCCTGTGGTTGCTGGCTCGGTGCTGGAGTACGGTGTCGGGTCTGATGTGGGTGCTGCTCTCAAAGGATGCTGAGGAGTTTCTAATGTAGGGAAGAGCCAGAAGTTACTTGGGGACTGTGTTATTTGAGGAGCTGAGGATAACTTTTTAATTACTAAAAGGATTGACAAGTGACGTGGGTGCCTGCAGGGAAAAGCCCTGCGCAGGGATTAGAGGGCTGGTAGTAAATGGTGCGGCAGCACCATGGCTGAAGCCAGGCAGCGTTTAAAAGAATAGCGTTACCAGTCGCTATCATCCTGCTCCTGAAACTTCACTCTCAGAGCAGCAGTAACTGCCTTCAGCAGAAAGCGAAGTTGCCTAATAATTAAATCTGTTTTGCGAACTTACCAACGTGTTTGAAGGATGAACTCGGGGAAAGCTAACTTCTCTGCCTTCTCCAGCCTGTTCAACACTTTTTCCAGCAGTAGTAACCCAAAAAGCATCAAGGAGGTGCCTTTCTGATAAATGCAGCAACTTTCACTTCTGGAAGCTGCCATGCGTTCACCTTTTCCCCTCAGTGCTGGTTCTACCCTGAACTGAAAGCGAGTGGTTAAGTCCTGTTGTTCTGGAGATCTCATTTCCCACCTTGAACGAATTCCTCTTCAACAGTACGTGGCAAGTGCTCGGGCCCCCCGAGCAGGTGTGTTTTCTGTTACAGCAGTGCAATTTGAGATCTTTCTTTTCTCAAATCTAAACTTTTCTATGACTGCTGCTTTCTCTCAGGGCAGCAGTCTGGAACAGGAGTGGTCCTGGGAGAATATCTGGGCTGCTGTGGGAGTTACAAAGAAAGGGGCTACAATCCCGAGTGTTGTAAAACAGCAGGGTCGGTATTTTACTAAACAGGGGCCTTATTCTGTGTAAGGTGGAGTGCTGAGTGAAGTCTGCTCGTTTCTGGTCTTGCTTTCTGAACAGAGGTCACAGGAATCCTGTGTTACTCCTTGTGTATTAAATGCAGAAATCGATGAGCGTTGCATTAACGATGTGTCTGTGTGTGATGGTGGGACCTAAGCCAGTGATGGAGGCATTTGCCCAGATCCAGGAGGAAGCTGATGCACTGAGCTGTTGTGCTGGGTGGTTTTTGCATTCTAATGGGGAAGCTGGTGTTTCTCCCTGATTGTTACAAACTGGGCATGGAATTGCTTAGGTCCTAATATAGTCAATTAGAGAGGCTAGGAATGTCTAGCAGAATCCTGGGAGAAGAAAGCAAGCAGGTTATGGCCAGAGAAGAATATGGCAGGGGAGGTGACTGGTGGGTTATCTGGTGCTGAGCAGCCTGTTTCTGTGCTCACCCACATCTGTGTGTAGCAGAGCTGGAGCCTGCAAGCCGAGGACTTGCCCTGAATTGAGATTTGGCTAGAAAGTATTTAACATAGCATGGTCATATATGGAATTTTCTCTTTAAATTTCTTCCAACGTGTGAAGAGAGTTGGGTTAGTAATACGATTAACGATATTTAATAAGATTAAAATTACCAGCATAACTCTCTTGAGAAAGGTGGGCACGGACTGTCAGCAGTTGACGCTCTTAATCTCCGCTTTCTCCCACATTAAGTGTTGGAAAGAGTTTGGGCTCCTGGCCTCAGCTTGCTTTTCAGAAAAGAAAACAAAAAAGTTGTCCTTGTGCTGACAGCTCAGGTATTGCCTTACCTTTCATGTCCTCCAACAGCACGGTATTCCCAGCGGGGCCACGGGATGTTCCCATATAAGGGCAGAGGGAATAGCTGACGGAGGGATGTAGGGAGCGCCCAGAGCCATTCCCTTCCCTTGGGTGCCAGTCTTTGTGTAGAGCAGGGTTGTTTCTGCTAGTGAGCAGTGCTGCTGCTGGCACGCTCGGGCTTCCCTGGCAGCGTCAGCAGAGACTGCGAGGGCTGAGCGAGTCTGGAGAGTATCTGTTGCTGCTGAAGGTGGCCCCGTGTGCCTGGGGAGACACTGCCTGCCAAATAAGCGATGCCAGTTGTACTTTGGGTGTGCTCTGAAGGGAAAATAAAAGCACCCACCCAGGTTGCCTGTGTGTATGGTGTGTGCTATCCCGTGCTGTCCGACGGGAAAGCACAAGTAACTCCATTTGCTGCCTTCCACTGTTGCTATCCGCTGCCTGGAGCGGTTCTTTTAGCCAGCAGCGCTGGCTGCAGGGAGGCATGGTGTCTCTTTCAGCAGAAGAAATGCTTTAGTGTCACCTGGGAAGGGAGAACAACAGATGAGAGGAAGTTGGGAGAAGGTGAAGCAGCTGCTTCCCACAAATGCCTGGACTTTTTTTTTTGTGTGTGGTAAAAATCTCTAAGATTGATGTTATTTCTCTTCTGTCATCTTCCTCTCTGTCTTGGTCCTTCCTGCTGCCTGTCAAATGAAACTCACTAGGACTTCAGTTTTTCCTCCTCCCTGGCAGCCTCTCCATCTACTCTTTTTTTGTTTGTTTGTAGCTGTTGTGTTGGGTTTTTCCCCCCTGAAATTTCAGATTGGCTGTTGTAGCCAAGTTCTGAGCTGAACCCTCCCAAACTTGCATAAGGGCATCCTGGAGGAAGATGATAGGACTTTGATTCATCCCAACTCTTCAGGGTGGTAGCAGTCAGAGGAGGCATGAGCCTGCCTGCTTTCTGGTAAGAATTAGCCCTCTAGATACGAGCTGGTTTCAGGAAGCAGGGCTTGGCCTGGTGCCCTTTTTGCTCACCTGGATCTTCAGTGAAGCATCTTTGTGCTCCAAGTGCTGGAGCTCGGGTGCTTTCTGACTACTCTCCTTTACATTCCCCATAAGCTGTTAAAGCCCTGGATTTGATTCACGTTTACTTGTGGTTCTGTTAAGTATCTCATTGCAGAATTGCTGTATCTAAAAGGATTCATCTACTGCTGTTCATCAAAACCACAGAAGGCCTTTATGGGAATGTGCCAGCTGGTCGTTCATTGTGCTATTATCGTTTTTCTTGTCCTATTGTTGGAAGTATCTTTGATGACCTGATGCTTGCAGTGATGTCTTTAGAGAAGATTCATATTGATCATTATTTGAGTGTTGTCTGGTTTGGTCTTGGAAGACAATTCTTAGAAAATTCTGGTATGTGTTTTTCATGAACAAGTGTTTATGACTTTAGGGGCACGTGCACAGTCTCGTGACATGATGCCATTGTTCCAGGAGGCAGAGTAGATGCTCAATTCAGGTGGGAAACAGCAATCTCGTGTGTTGCACAGTCTTCACTCCAGCATGGTGCTGAGAGCTGACAGACCTTGTCCCTCAGCATGCTGAGTCTAGGAACTCTCTACAAACCTCTCAGAGGGATTTTTGCTAACCACGTAGCTCTCCAGAACCACACAGGATCGTTGCTTGTGCTATGGTTTGCTGCAGTGGTAACTGAGATGTTGTTCCTGCTTAATAAACTGGCCTGGGTTGTAGTCGCTGGAGCTCAGACTTGCTAAGCTGTGAAGGTGCGAGAACATGAAGCAGGATGTCTCGGCCTGTTCCGACATGCAGCCTTGACTAATGGAAGAACCGCAGTGCTTCGCTGTGATCTCTTCAAGGCTCTGCTTTTTCTCTCCAGCTGCCTGAGTAATAAACGCAGAGGATTTGTTTTCATTGCTAATAATTTTTTTTTAGCCAAGTAGTAACTAAGATCTGAGCTATTTTGAGGTTGCAGGAAGCAATTTAGGTCTCCTTTTGTTAACTAGAAGTATTGCTTCCCGATGCTTGCTGGGGGGAGGGAGGGAAGAAGAAGCAAACGGTGCCAGTTTAAATGGGCTTGATTTTTATTTTTTTTTTATCAAATACATTTTTTAAACTATTTCCAATATCCTGAATTTAATGGCAAAATTTCACTGTCAAATCCTGTTTGCTACCCCCAAGAAAGAAAAGGAGGTGGGGAAGTGAAGTAGAAAAGAACTTTGTGTTAGCGTGATCTGATAGGAAGATTGTAGGTGTTGATCAAAACATGAGGTGAATCTTCAAATGATAGAGATCCTAAGGAAATTCCCAGATCCCAGACTTTAATCGCACATGAACTTCAGTTATTTGCTTGCAATATAAACACTGCAAATGCCGTGAGGAACACTTCTCCTGTGCTTGGGAAATGTGTGAGGTTTTGCGTTGCTTTCCGCTTTGAAGTGTAAGTACAGAATAACCTGGTACTGGTGGGTTGAGTTTCTCCAGCCTCAGCTCTGCACCTGTGCTGCTGCTCAGAATTCTTGCAGCTTCATAGCTACACCCTTTGAGGAAATAATTCATTTCCTTCTTGAAGTATCTGAATGTTGCAAGCTTATATTCCTACTTGTATCTGTTCCTGGTCTATCCTATGGAACACCTTTTGTCCCAGTGTCACAGGTTGTAGATGGGTTGAGCTTTGTTCCTGGTGGTAGTGGTTTAGCTAGGCTGGTTCTGTGTATTGGGGACTGGAGCTTAGGACTTGTGTGGCTGCTTGCTACCAAATGCCCTGATGCTCTGTGGTGAGGCATCACACGTGTGTCAGCTTATCTCAGTGTAACATGGTATTGCCTGTCAGCTGAGTTGTAATGATGGGATTCGTACTGCTGCTGAAGCTGCAGCAAGGGGAACGTGGTTTTTCTGGCATCCTACCCTTCCCTGCAGCTCTGCAGTGGCAGGAGAGTAGTTGTACCTGGTCTGTGCAGGTGGAGGGTGTTGGTACTATTCAAGCACTTATCTACACTGATTAAACTGGTTTTCTGACTGAATTGCATGTCATTCTATAACTAGAATAGGTTTACTTGACACCTTACCCTATTAAAACAGTTTTGACAATTACTATGTATAAATAGTGTTTCCAGCTTAAGGTTACTGCCTGTGTGTGCCTGTTTCAAAATTATCCTTGTCTCAGTCTCTGCTCCTGTAACTCCTCTATCCTGCACCATTCCACATTTTGCTTAGGAGGCCTCCTTTTCTCCAGACTAAGCAACCCTAGCTCCCTCAGCCGCTTCTCATAAGACTTGTCTTCTAAACCCTTCACCAGCTTTGTAGCCCTTCTCTGGACATGTTCAAGCATCTCGATGCCCTTGCAGTAAGGGGCCCAAAACTGAACACAGTACTCCAGCTGTAGCCTCACCAACGCTGAGTACAGGGGAAGGATCAATTCCGTACTGCTGGCCACATTGTTCCTGATACAGGCCAGGGTGCCATTGGCCTTCTTGGCCACTTGATCAGCCATGCCCCCATGCTCCTGTGTCAGTCTTTGAGGAGTTTCCGAGTTCTCTAATCTCCATAAGGAAATGCCAACCTCTGTGAACAGCTGGCCAAGCACTTGAGAATATGCTCCTGAGAGTGCCCTGCAAGTGCCCTGTGCTCAGCTGGAAGTCCTTCAGACAGCATGGGAACCGTGGCTTCAGAGATGCTCCTACCAGACCAGACTTTGTTCAGAAATTATGGCTGAAGTTGATGTAGGGTTTTGGACACCCTGGAGTTAATGGCCCTGAAGCAATTCTATCTTTAGCACTTCCAGCTTTGATCCCAAGTTTTTTGCATCAGACTAATCTTCTCAAAACGCTGGAGAGCGCAATTCTGTTAGTGGATTACCCAACAGTAAATAATCATACACAAGAGCATTTCAGTAACTCCTCTGGAACCATCTCTTTGCTGTCTTCCACACACCAAAGTTATGAGCTCTTCTCACCTTCCTGTGCTGTCTCCTATCTTTAGTGTAGCCAGAAAATGTATGCAGTGCAGAACTGTAGTGCAAAAGCAGTCCCTGGATTTCCGAATCCCTCTGCCGTCAGTGCTTTGATCTCTGTTTGCATACTGCTCCACTTCTTGCATACAGATCGCAGTCTGTTACTGAGTTATTCTGCCCAAGAGTAAAGCGGGTGTGCAGCTGAATTAATGGCATGGGAGCTGTGTGTGCCACTGTGGGAAATAAAGACATAGTAACCAGGGGCTCTGTTTATTTGCCAAATTTTTTAGCTAGTTTAGCATTTTGAGAAAATTGCTGAAATAAGACTGCAGAAATGTTAAAGGAGCTAGGGAGGGTAAGGCATTTGTGCATTTATATCCAGATCCTTAGCTGAAACATATTTTGGTTTGTGCTTTGTGCCAGCCTGCAACTGTTGAGGGCTTTTTGCAGTTCGGTCTGCATGTCAGTGCAGCTTTCTCATGGCTTCAAGGAAGAGGTGTGGTTCCCTGTATGACTCTGCCTTCTGGGGCACTGCTATCGCTGTAACGGGGTGCACTGACTCTGACCGTTTATTCTCTTCTTTTATCTAGATTATTCTTGTCTTTTGGGGATTTGTAACCAGAAAACGCTCTCCAGATGTGCGATATCTAGCAGAGGTGCATGTGCAATTACAAAATTGTCCTGGGTGCCTGCTACCAGCTTGTCCTCTTGGCAGTTTAAGCAGCATTTGAATTGGCAAGAAGGCAAAGCAGAACCCTGCGGCGCTGCCATCCCCAAGTGACTCAGTATGCTGAGCTCCTTGGCCATGGTAACGGGCAGTTGGAGTCCCAGAGCTGGAGTGTCTGGCTGTGGTCTGTGCCCAGCACTGCTGAGATGATGTAGAGCTAAAGAAAAAGGAGTGGAGAGGTAGAGCAGCTGCCCTACAGATGCTGTTGTTGTCCTCTGTACTGCTGAGGGGGCAACTACCTGCAGGGCCGCTCTCCATAGCAGCGGTGATGGGGAGCAAGGGCTGTGTGTGCTGGTGGAGCGGCCATATGAGCAGCTGCACAGGAACAGATGAAAGAACCATTTAGCTTGTTTTGCTGTTTCTGGGCTTGGGACAGCCAAGTCTCTGTCCTGGTAGTCCCCAGGTCTCTGTCGCCCTGGACTGATCTGCAGGAGAAGTGAAAGCCTGTCAGTAGTTTGAGTAACGAGCTCAGCAGAGCCACAAATTAGAGGGTTTCTGGATTAGTTCTGACAATCATGCTTTCTTGCTTACTGTGTTTTAAAACTGTTCCTGTGTGGTATAGTAACAGTACTGTGTTCTGGATACTTGCACTGTGTAGATGCACAAAGCACAGGAGGCCTGCATGCTGTCTGCCATCTTGCAAACAATTGTGTTTCACTGTGGTACTGAGGCCTGTGCGTACAGGGTGGTGGCATCATGAGGCTTTCCTTAACGACCCATATTGATACCAGCAGTTGTTCCATAACGCATAACTAGGCTTCACAAAGCAGTGGAGAGCTGTCTTTTAAGTCTGTGAATAAAGGTTGTAGAAAGACTCAGCAAGCTCATGGCCTTATTGCAGACACATGTTATTTTGGAGCCAGCCATTTGAATACATCTACAGCATCCCACCATCAGAGACCTGCTATAGCAACAACTCTTGCAGTGGATCTATGAATGCCAAGCTCATTAGCTACAGGCAAATAACATCTAACTAGTGTTTACCTTCCAGATGGTGACAGCGATGGGTGTCCTGCTGGGAAGAACTTGTATGCTGGCGTTCTGCTCTCACAGCCCCAGTAAACTTGAACATTTCTGGTTAAGTAGTTTTGTAGGTTGATGTTTCATTGCTGGTTGAAGGTCTATCTCTGGCACAGGTGATTAACAGCAGCATGCAAGCCCCAGGACACTGCTGCGCTGAGCAAAGCTGTTGTGGGAGAATGACTTGCACATAGGAGGTTTCATCCTTTTCCTTTGCCTGTATTATCTCCTGAATGTTTGAAAGCCACTGGGCTTTGCATCTGTTTACCTTCCTCCCAGCGCTGCCAGCACAGTGCAGTCCTAACGGGTGCTGCAGTGGCAATTACGGCCCCATATTCTCTGCAGGCTGCCAGAGCCTGTTGGATCATCAAAGCACAAATGACACCTGGCTGTTCAGCTCTAGGATTGCTATCTGCATCCCCAAGAGCACCATGTAGGGAGTCCAGAAGGCACAAGGTCCTGATGGTGGAACTCTGCCCAAAATGCAATGTGTTTATTTTAAGCAGGTAGAAATCAGAGGCATGCAGTGATTCGTGAGAGAAATGGCTTCAACCAATACAAACACACTGAGCATCCTTGTTATTCCACCATGTAAGAAAGAATACATCTTGGAAAACTCTTTTCTCTGTAGAGAAATCCTTACACTTCAAATGGTCATGAAACTGTTCTCTCTGTACTGGGAACTGTCCTCTGTGGTACTGCTTCACTTGTGGCATGACCGAAACAAAATTGTTAGTCCCAAATTGATACTGATTCCTTTGCACTCAGGGACTTGTAGGGAGGTCTGTGTTGTGTGTGTCTTTGGGCTGCTCTTCTGAATGTGCTCTGAGAAGTCATCTTTCTTGGGCCTTTTTTTGGACAGAAAGGTGAAAAGCTCAAGTGGGGGGAGGAGAATTGATCTCATGGGAGCTGCAGGAAAAATAAAGGGAGTATTGCAGGACTTCCCTTCGAAGGGAGCGAGACTTCCTTTAAACTCAAGACTGATTACACATGTTCATCCCACAAAAAAACAAAGGCAACTGAAAGGTCACTTTGTCTCTATCTAAACTATGAAAAAATCAATGGTCTCATCAATTTCTAAAGTAGCTTTAGTCAAAATGACTGCTGTGGTGTGGCTTGGGCTTTGATGTGTGAAGGTGTCCTGAAAGCTGCTAGAAAAGTCAATGCAGAGCATCACTGCAAACAAACTTACAGAATTTGTAGGGGAATTTTCTGTTCATTCACCATGTCCCCAGGGTGTTTTCTTCCCTTGCCCAGACCCAGCGTGGCTTCCTCCTGGTGTTTCTACTGAAAGAATAGATCGGGGAGAGCAGATCAACAAAAGCAGTCATGCAGTTCACTTGGGCGATCATGCATAAATATGAGCAGACTTTCTGCTGTTAAAACTGACGGGTCGCCTTCCCTGCCACCAGTTTTCCATAAGCCACGTGTTTATGCTTCTTGGAGCTATGTTTAGGATCCCATCCAAAAGGGTAGGGTCCCTGATAGTCAGCCAGGTATTAGTGCTCCCAGGTAGCAGGGATGGGGGTTCCACAATGGCAAGGAAGTTTCTTGTTTTAAAAATACCAACTTATGGATTGATAAAAGCCACACATCTCATTCTGCACTAGTGCCTTGGAATTATTTTCTCCTGAGGGGTGTAATGGGCAAACCCCTTACTCTGTCACAGTGATCTGCACCCAAACCATGGCCTGTGATCTTGTGCACAGAGTGAAAGCTCTCTACCCTGGGCTGTTGGAGAACTTCAGACATGCAGTTGACATACAACACAAGATGAAATCTGCCACTAAATGGGAATGCTGGTTGGAGGTGGAAATTGAATGTGCCTCCTGCTAGAACAGAAGCAGGAGGAAGTACTAGTCCTCGTGATAGGGAGTGCCTGGTTAACATCTACAAGGGATTAATGCTTTTTGTGCAGTGATCTTGAATAACTTGGGTCTTTGGGGAGATTTGAGATGGGTACTTGATGGGTACTTACCGGTTTTGATGTATACTTCAGAGGACATATACATCTGAAGGGTTTGGTTGTGTTAACAGTAAGAAGGAGCTGCTGGAAAGAGACACGTGAGTACACGGCAGCAGGTGACTGCTCATGTAATGTGTTTCTTAGGATGTTTGACTTGGAGCCGTACAATGGTATGAATAATTGATCTGTGCCAACATCAACAGCGTACCTCATAATTATTTAATTTTTAAAAAGGCTGATGCATTTGAAATTAGGGGTTACTGGGAACATGTCGGGAAGTGGTATTCCTGTCTTCAGCTAGCATCAGTACTCTGTGCTGCTCAGTATTCTGCAAATATACCAAAAGCCACTGATAATGTTGATTCATCGGAGAATCAGCTAATGCTGAGGGAAAATTCAAAACTGTGTCTGGAAATGACAGGCCTGTTGGGATTTTCTTGTTTGAAGATCCTGAATAGTATGTAAATCTTTGGCAGAATGGGGGTCAGGTAGTGAAGTTTTCCTTCATGCTTTTGGAGACATGACTTAATGGTGACTAAGATACGAGCTCCTTACACCCTGTACTAAGTCAGATAATGGACTGTTAGCTAACTTATACCATCTTTGCAGTTTAGGATTCTGTAGCGCTGTTATACTGTGAAATGGGACCTGTGAAATAACATCTCTGTGATACAGGTAAGTACAGACTTCTGTGTGCCAGAGATGCTGATCATTCACCCATGTGTGCTTCACCAAAGCATTGACCCTGAAGACAGGGGAGGAGGTGGTGAGGATGGCAATCAAATTGATATTTAAAACAAAAATGCATTCTAAGTTGTTCAAGCACCGAAGAAGGTGCCTTGTACTGAGAGACCGACAGGACCGATCTGTTGATCACCAAAACCTATTGAGAGGTGACTTGGCTAAAGCACATACGTAATTGACTCTGAGTAGCTACTCTTTAATCTAGCCAAGGAGGAATTAATGGCTCAAGGCAGAAGGCAAACAAATAAAGACATTAGACTGGCCTTGCTGCCAGAAAGAATGATAAAGTCATTGGAGCAAACTACTAGGAGAGTAGTGAACTAATGTTTTGACCTCCAAAGGCCCCCTAGTCTAGATGCCATAAACCACTGCCTTTCGCTGAACCACTTAATGGGCTTTGTGGAGGTGTGAGTGGATAAAATGGAACAGTGCCTGTGTGTTAGGCAGGAAGTTGAGTGGTCTTACCCTAAATTATGTGACTGACTAGTCCTGTTGCAATTGATTTCTGGTTTTCTGTGCATTAGAAACAGCCCCAGAACTAAGGCAGTTGTGTTCTTCATCCCTGTTTGTTTGGGGTTTTTTTTTCTTGTAAACTTTGTTCATGCCTAAATGTTTTATGCAATGTGAGTGGTACATCCTGGATCTGAAGAATCTTGTTCATGACAAGGAGTGTTAAAAGGTGTCTCCTGAGAAGAAAATCTTCTTTCTGTTTCTCACTATGTTTCTTACACTGATCTTTCTATCTGACCTGTCTTGTGGTACTTATTTTACTGATTCAACTCTCTAGGAAAGTAGAGTTTTCATAAGCAGCTGGTATGTAAACCCATGTACACCGAGGAACAGTGCGAAATTCCAATTGCATTTAAGCAATTTCAGTTGCTTTCATGAATCTTTTCTTGTATTCGATGTGAAAATCCCATACAAGAAGTAAATGTGATGAATGTTGCTGTTTAGCCAGTGATTGTTTCAGAATAACTTGTGATTGTGTACAGGCAGAAAACTGACTTGCAGTTTTATAAGGCCAGGCAAATAATTGAGCTCATCTATATCTTACATGTAAAGCAAGGCAGTGGGCTTCCCTAATTTAAAGCTAAACATCGAAGTTGAGAGCAAATTTTAATAAAGAGAAGAGTTGTGAGTGATGGAGAGCTTGCCACACTAACTGCATTTTAGATATCCCTGAGAAATGAGGTTTGGAAAATAGACCTTGGTCTGCTCACTCCAGAAACCTGTAATTAGCAAATTATTAACTTTGTTCTGAATGGGTTAACTAACGTGGTAGTTGTTCTATTTGGCTTCTGATTGACTATATTATAGCCAACATCAGCAGTCTCTGTCCTGTGCTGGATTGTGAAGTCTGCTAATTAACACATTAGTTTCATATTGCTGCTGCCAATGTTTGCACTGAAGAACTTCGCTTTTTTTGGCCATATGGATGGGTGGGAATAGCAGGATGGTATTATGGCTCTGTGCTCATTCATGTGTGATGCTTTGTGCTCTGTTTTTCCCAAGACATCTAACCAGACTTGGGGCTGAACAGTGCCTTTTCGGAGAATCTTTGACTGAAAGGTCAAAATAAGCACAAGGCCTGGAGACAAGTCTCACTGCCTCTCTCCCCCACACTCCCCCCCGCCTTCCTTTGTGTCTTTGTCTTTCCATGTATACACCAACACATTCGTCTGTGACTCCTTTCTTGAGACCCAGGGCTTCTAAGTGTCCTCCTGCCCACTGCCTGTGTTTTTCCAAACAGCACATGGCTCTGCAGGCAGCATCTCCCGCATCTCCTCAGGTCTGGAGACTGGGGGTTGATCTGGGGTGGGGGGAGTTCCTGACACTCACCTTCTAATGGGTCTACTGGCTTTGCACCGTTGCTGTGCACTGTTAACTGCCTGGTGTGTGTCTCAACCATGTGCAGGTAGACTAGGATTTCCCTTAAAGGCAGTATTTGCTTACAGACTGGGCTCTGGTGGTTCTTCAGGGGAGTGGGGAGGAAAATATGCCCCTCAGTGGTCTCAAAGTGAGGGCTCCAAATGATGCCATGGAAACTGAAGACTTGGGTTTGTCAGATGAGGCCTGACATTGTGGGATGTGTTCACGCTTACTGTGCACTCCTTCCCATCTGTGCAGTGAAGGCTCTTCCTGGAAACCCCCGGTGGGAGTGGAAGATGTTGAAATCTGGGAGTTCACTCCAGCTCTTGATATGTGTTTGAGGAAGATGCCTTTGTTCTACTAAATGACATTTATTTTTAAGGTATTGATGGGTTTGTGCCTGTTGTAAGAGCATCTGAGGCAGTCAACTCTTGCTTTTCTTTTACTGCCAGTGTTTCAGCCTTGTCTTGGCTACTCCCTTCCCTTACCAAGTACAACTGAAAATGAGGTATTGAAGCAGCCCATCTAGGGGTTTTTTTGTATGCAATCTAGCAAATGTTAGTCCTGGAAGTTGGGCTCTTGCTGCTGTTTGTCTGGTAACATTAGCTTCTGTTGTTTCCTTGTGCCGCTTTTGAAAAATACTGGTTTGGTTTCCATGTGAGAGGTGGTTGGCCCACAAATGTATGCCAACCCACCTAATAATTCTTTTCAAAAAATCCTTCATCAAGTCTGTTCTGTTATGCAGTTTAAAAAGAAGGAAAGGAAAAAAAAAAACCAACCCAAACACCTCCTGGAAACAGCAGTCGTCTTGTTCTGCTGAGCTGACTGCTGCTCGTACTGATCAGTACTGTTTCCTTTGTCTTCGTTTATTTTAGAGTTAAGCTATAAGCTGTTTAAGACTAGGCTATTTTTATTCTGTACTTTTGCAGGTTCTTTTATGAGTCTCCTAAATGCTAAAATAAATGCTCTTAAAGGCAGAACTACCATGCGTGTCAGGGGCAAGACGGTTGTTGCTCTAAAACTGAAGTTTTGTGGTTTTGCTCTGATAAAACACTTTGGCGAGCTCATGCCTGCAGCAGAGGAATGCCTAGGTCAGGGCTGGACTCATGGCCATCTTCCATCTTTAACTTGGATTGCCTTTTGTCAGCCAGATGCCTTATGATCTCCATCTTCTCTCCCCATCCCTCTTTTGACAGTAGCTGTGAGTGCTCCGCAGGGGCTTCGTGGCCGTGTTTGCTTTAGCTGGGGAGGTGTTTGCCTTCACTGCAGAATTCCAGCTTCCAGCTGCCGGGGAAACCTGGAGCGGGTGTGTTGATTTATTAGGGCACAGCGCACCTCAGGAATGCTTTTGCTAAGGAGCTGGGAGTGATGGAAAGGATCCTGCCCGATGTGGCATTGAAGCCTTCTTGTTTCTCTTTACAAAGATGCTAAGCAGGAATTCCCCAAAACAAGGTAAGGAAACGAGCTCGCTCAGCTGAGTGCTTGTGTCAAAGTGAGACTTCAGTGGGGTTTCCCTGGCATAGAACCAAGGAGGTGGACGATAGCTGCAATTTTAAGAGTGCAATTTTAAGTGAGTTTTTTTGGTGGGAGATGATACTGTGAATTGCCCAACCAGAGGGTTTGTATGCTTTTGGTTTGTGTTAAGAGCTGGCATTCCTGAGCTACTGACTGGGGCTTTTTTCTGGGACTTGGCTTTGGGCCATCTGAATGTTTTGCACTTGAAAGAAGCAAGTTTTAACCTCTTTGGATTTGCAGACTTCTAAACATTTTCCTTTAGAGATATGGCAATAGATTTGCTTTTTTTTAATTGCCTTTGCAGGCAGCAAAAGTCTTACAAATCATTGATACAAGGGTGTCTTCTCTTTAGTGAGTTCACTAGAATACCTTCACATCTCCCTAAATTTTCCTAGCTATCTGACATGCCCCCCTTATTTTCCTTTCTTGTCTGTTATGGCTTGTGGGCTTAGTCTTTCTTCTGAGATTTTTGGTGGCTGTGGCCCCAGCTGATCTGAAACCAGCACCTAGGAAAATGTTGGGTGTTTGTACAGAATTGGGTGGGCAGCCAGTCATTTTGCGTTGATCAGGTATTTGGTAGTTGCAGAGTAGATTGTGTTTATGGGGCATCAGTGCTGAGAAGGAATTTCCTTTCCTGGCCGAGAGAGAAAGAGTGTCCACGTACAGCTTTCTTCCTTTGCTTTAGCATTCCTTGAGGTTGTTTCCTATTTTACAAATGCATCTTTTGAGAACTGCCAGGAAAACGTCTCTCTCTCTCAAATGGAAATGGAAATTTCTGAGCTCACAGGGATGAAAACTCACTGAGTGAAAAGAGGATTACCAACCAGCCATTCTTCAGCTGCAAAGCGGTGGAGCAAAGTCTGCAGAGACTCCCCGAAAGTTATTGGCTTTCCTCAGCAAGGGTGCTTGTGAATAGAATTGAATGAGGTTGGTCCCGTCCCCCCTTAGCTTCCCTGCTGCGAGTACAGAGCGCAGCGTAACTTTGAACACAGTGGATGCCTGAATAAAATGAGGGGGTTTTTTTAATAATTTTTTTTTAAATGTAGATGTGTCTCCAACAGTTCTAGAGCCAACATTCCTGCGTTACTGTAAATAAAAGAAGTAATGGTTTTGTGACTGCATTTGGGCCCCAAAGAATGAGGAGAGGCAGAGTGAGGGAGGCAAGGCTGACTTTTTCCTAGAACTATTTGAAGGGTTCAGAAATGGGGATGGTCTGCTGGAGTAGATGCAGATGGCTTATTTTCACCCCAGTGAACGAGGATTGTGAAACCTGCCAAACTGTAAACCGCATCTTGAGGATGGAAGGCAAGGCCTGCACATCTCTCCCTCCTAATTACCACAGCTCAGCTGCTGCTGTCTCTTATGCTTACACATCTGAAAGGTGACAATGACAACGTCTTGAATGGCAAAGCAATGGCAGGAAGGTGCTGCTTTTTTTATATATATAGTCTGGAACAAAGAAGTTATTCAGCCACCGATAGACAAGAATATCCTCATGAAAAATCATCTTGCTAGAAACTGCTCTTCATGAGACCACCAGAATTTATCTGGGTCTCAATGGCTTGTCTCCTAAGTGACTGCAGATAAAGCAAGCAGCCATCAGCTTTGTCCTCTTTCCTGCACTGACAGCCTCAGGAATATTTACCACAGCAGCAGGACTTCACTTTTTACTGTCCCTACAGCTCTGTATCAAATTGCCCTTGTGCACACTACCTTTTCAAGAAGCTGGAAGGCTTTTCTCACCTGTTCTGGCAAAAATCCACAGTAACATTTTCACAGCAGTTACGTTAGTTGCCAAACCCCAGAGTTTCAGATCCTCATCAGTCATGGCACACAGAAAAGAGAAAAGATAGTTTTGAACATGACCTACTCTTAGAGGAACAGGGTCTCTGGGGGGAAGGATAGTACTGTGGTTGCGATTGCATTGCAGGTACAGCAAGAGTGGAGGCAGTGGCAGTTCCCAGCTGGTTTGCAGGGGGTGGGTTTGGATTCAGTGTTTCCTTGTAAAAATCTGTTGTGGGTTGCGATCTGTCCCAGCAGTCTTGCTGGTTATCTATTAACTTGTTTAATCTCCCCTCACCCATGACCCTACCCTGTTTCACTGTATCCATGTAAATCTGGTTTAAGAAACAGCTTTGTGAAAGCTTCTCTTCCTGCCTGCTTGTCCTGTTGAGCTCAGGAGAACATGCTGGCACCCAAGGCTTGGCAGGCACAATTTTAGATTCCTCTTTTGCTTCTGTCCTGTACCCTTTGAGCCACCCCTGGAGAGCCCCATGCCAAGCACAGCAGGCAAGATGGGCTCTGATCAGATGCTGTGCAATGGGCTGACCAGATTCCTCTCAGCTGGGAAACAACACAGCAGAGGAAAGGCAAAGCAGCACTGAAAACCACAGCTTTTTTTAGCTGAGAGGAGAATGTCCTTCTTCATACATAGCCTCCTCCTGCTCATGCCTGTACGTAGTCCCTTCCTGCTCCCCATCATATGTTTTCTCTCACTGCGTCAGAACATTCAGGCTGGTGCAGATCTCAAGGAGCCACCTATATTACGAAGAGATTATTCTGCAGTGGTGTTTGCCTTGCTTCTGAAGAGGCCTCCTCTCTTCAAGTCCTCAGCTGTCTACTTCTGTTCCCTTTTGTAAGATATGTCTTCAAGTATACTACTTGCAACTGTGTTGGACCCTACAACTCTTCTTTTCCCCCCAGTTACAGCCAGTTCCCTCAACCTTTTCACAACAGGGACTAATGGTTGAAGTGAGGCGATGCCTGTCCATTTGTATCAGCCTGGGAAATGGTGGATTTATCTCCTGAGGCCTTTTGCCTCAGGCATCTTGCCAGAAGGCGTCTAGTCTCTATTCACTTCAAACACCTACAGTTCCTAGGCCAGATATGCGTGGAAAGCTCATGAACTGTGATCAGCTGAAGGCCAGGCAGCAGTGACCTGCTGCTGCTTAAAAATCAATGAATTGAAGAGCTGTGGCTTGGGAATGCTTGGGAAGTATGAGCAGGCTGCAGCACCCACCTGAAGAGGATTGCTGGATGATCAGCCCTAACATGAATGGAACCTGTATTTATAGTGGGAAAATATCCTGAAATCTGTGCCAAAAGGATTAGAATTTGCGTAGGTGAAGTGTTTTGACAAACACAAGTGATTGCCATCTTCATAGACCCTGTGTAGGGGCTTCCTTTCTTCAGAGCATGAGGAATTTAAGGCAAATTTTACTTTGGAGCTAAAAGGCATGTTTTTAGCAAAAGCAGTGCGAGCAGCATTGGGATGGACTCCAGGCCTTTGGTGTTCCCGAAGAAATGCAAACAACTACAGAGGAGGGTATAGCTCAGATCCTTTTGCCAGCGTGCTTAGCACGCAGCCCAGTATCAGATCTGGTTCAGTCTTCGACAAGTGACCTCTGTCACTGAACAGGAACATAAAGGGCCTCAGTGAGCTTTGGCTGAACTGGGCTTTTGCCTGTCTGCTCCGGAGAGAGAGTAACCTCAGTGTTCCACTCCCTCCCTCCCCTAGTGTGTCTGTGAAAATACTAACTTGATTTAGCTGCCAAAAAAAGACATTTGAAAAGTATACATTGCCCTCCTGTGTCCTAACTTCTGTGAAATATGGGTTACGGTCGGTTCCTGTATATGGCGCTCAGTAATTTTACAGAAGAGAAAACTGCACCGCTACAACTATCTACACAGCACTTAATACAGTGAGGTCTTAGTCTGTGCTAGGACTCTAGAGTGCTATTCTGAGCATTACGAACCCGATTATATTACATATAGAGCTCAGATGGCTCAGAGCGGCGCTTGGGGTATTAACTGTTTCTATTAAGCTTTGCATTTAGAGATTCTTCTGGCAGAGGAGGGTGATGCTGAAGGAGCTAGCACTGCCCAGAAAAACTCCTGTGTCTGTACAGTTAAGGGTGTATTTGATTTGCACGAGGGGTACCCTGAGTTCTGCTAACTTACAGATGATCAGTGTAATTATCTTTTCAATACACTAGTTTTTAGATGTAGGTATTTTGAAGGAGGCACTTGATATACAGGGGTGCGAGAGAAACCTTACAAAGTGCTACAAACGTATCATAAGGTATAAATCTGTATGTAATGTCATTTGATAATGTGATAAAATAACAATGAATGTAGTCACTTGGGATTCTTGACAGCCTGTGTCCATGAAAGAGCATTTTAAAGACTCCACGTAGCTCTAGGAATAGTGAAGGTCTTTTTCACTTTTGCTTTCAAAAAAAAACCTAAACGAGTCAGTTTCTCTTCATGGTTTACATCTTGTTTTGTGTTGTTTGAAATTTTGTAAAAACAAACCCCCTGAAAACCCAAACAACAATAATAAACTCTCTGTAGATGGCTTGGGTGACCCAAACAAAGTTGGTGAGTTTCTTACTGTGTGACTATACCCTGGCTGCCAGGTGGGAACTGTGCAGCTCTTCCTTCATTGCCCAACAAGTGCAGGATGGGATAAATTTATGTAATCCTGCCTTGGCACTGCCTGGATCTGAAGCATGCTACCAGCAGACAGATATAGTGAGCTTGAAGCCTACCTGGCTGCCTTTAGGGAGGGAAGAGAGGCAGACAACATTGTATAGCTGTTAGCATTTGAGGTGCTGGGGTAGGGAAGGGACTGGCTAGTGGGAGAAGGTGAGTGCTGGAGTTGGCAGCATGTGCTGTTGGGAAGGCAAACTGTCCTCCCTCCTTGGAGGCAACAAGGCTTTGCGATGCTTGGGGTTAAACCCTTTTCCTAGGAAAACTGTGGTGTGGAGGGAGATGTGGCTGTTGAGGCAGGGACTGCCTACTGTGCAGGGAACAACTTCCCTGTGGGAGTCAGAAGTGAGTGGATGGAAATATCCCGTGTTTGCTCCCAGTTTGTTCATGTGTTATCCACGAATATCTCCTTCCTCAGGAAGCAAACAGCTGCCATCTTTACCTTGCAGAGCCTTTGGTCTCCAAACTTGGGTCTGTAGCACAAGGAAGGCACATGATGACCTTGGTGTTCCTGTGCCTTTTCAGCTGTGGGGGTTTTTCTCTTGGACTTCACTGACCCTTAGATTTGAATGCATTTACATCTGCTGCTTAGTTAAAAATGAAGAATGAACTGTAATGTGGGAAGCAATTTTCCTGATTGAACTCATAAAAATAAACATAAAGGGGTGGTGGTGGTTGGGTTTGGATGAGGCATGGTAATTGGGCTGGTGGTTGTGGTGAGGGGGAGAAGGGAAGCTATGAAGGGACTGTGAGGGGAATCGCTCCCAGAAGTGAGTGGGGCGTGAAGGGATAAGCAGTCTCCTTTGGATCAGATTCTGTGCCTGAGCCTTTCTCCAGAATTTCCTGCAATTTAGACAAATGGCCAACATCAGAGTTTTAAGTGTTGTTTGTATCAAACACTTGCAGGAGTGTGTTCCCATCCAGCTGCTGAGCAGAAACCCTCATTCTTGGGACCTGCTGGGAGCTGCTTTACGCTTTTCTGTGGCAGCGGCTTTTGCAATAGGAGCCCCCCTCCCTCCCCACCCCAGGGAAAAAAAAATTAAAATGGCTTTTTCTGTGAAAGAAGCCAGCGTAGCCAGGCAGACATTATCCCCTTGCCGGAAGGAGGGATCCAGGCTCCCCGGGGAGGAGGGGACCGGGGGGAGCAGTGATTCATTGCAGCTGGCTGCAGTTTGGCCTCTGTCTCTCTCTCTGCCCTGGGTGCCAGGGAGTGACAGCTTGTGGGCAGCGGGCCAAGCTGTGAAAAGAGGAGTGTGTGAGGCCTTTAGCTTTCTCATGCTTTATCAAGCTGCAAAGAATAGCTCGATATTCAGCCAGCGTTGGTGCAGGTCAGGAGAATGGAAACGCTAATTTAACTCCTGACATGCCGGCTGATGGCTGACCGCATGCTCTGTGTGGAGCGAGAGCCGCTTTGTACCGCAGCATGTGGGCCAGAGGAAGGAAGCGGGCTTTGATGCAGTGATGGAGATACCTTTCTGTGAAGTGGGCAGCCTTTGGGAGCAGCTAGGAGCGTGGAAAGAGCGCTTTCCTCTCGTGGCTTGCTCTGGTGTGTGCTGGTGAAGGATGGAAGCACTGAAAGGTAGGGCAGCTGGAGCTGCGGGTGTCCTGGGAAAACATGAGGAACTGTGGCAGCTGAGTGGCAGGTCTGGCCTCGGCTGTCCTCCCGCTCATGGCACAGCGCTGTGGGCTCTGGTGCAGGCCAGCTGACCCCTGTGCAGCGCTTGTCAGTGTGGGGAGAAGGATGAGGCCAGTCCTGGAGCTGTAAACCCTTGCTGGTGGGTCTGCCAACAAGGCGTCTCTGTGGAGGGCTTCCCACCGGCACGCAGGGAGTTAAGCACTCCTCGGCGGCTGGGGGTGAGCCTACCTCAGGGTGTTGAGCTCCATTCCCACGGCTTTTCCTTTCTGACCAGGGCTGGGGGGAGGGATCTCGCCTGGAACAAGTAAAATGCCCAGAGACTGGAAAACAGCACCCAGGGCCCCCCTGGCCTTGTATTGGGCTGGGAGGGATTTGAACTTCACTGCACACTGGGGGCAGCCAGCCAAGGCTGGGATCCATCACTGCTTGCCTGGCCGCTGGGTAAGATCGCGGGATTATTTCCCTTCTGTAGGCAAACTGGCATGGCTTTGCAGGCTGTCGAGTTCTTGTCTAGAGGACTGAAATAAATTATTTCTCAGCTTGAAGGATGTAAAGTAGAAATCAAGTCCCAGCAGTTCCATAAGCAGATCGCAGCACAGGTTAGCATATGGGGTTTGTGGCTGAGTGATAGCAGCAGCATTTGAAGGAGTGTCTTTCTCTGCAGGACATGCAAGTTTCTTCAAGGTGTAAGGCAGCAGGGCCCTTCTTGTCAGATGCTTGACTCCACCTTCTCCCATGCGGTTTTGAGCTGCTGAGTTGAGCTGTTTGAAGCCCTGAGGAGTGGGATGAGGGGAAAGAGCAGGTGAAAGTCTGAGGGACTCTGGAAGGGAATTAGCAGATGCTCAGAGCACTGCCTGCGGCTGCCTTGGAGCCCAAATCCTGCCGTTTCCCCATCGGCAGTGCAGGGGGCTGGGAGAGCTAGAGAGCTCACGTCCCAGTTTGTTCTGGAGCTGAGTGTATCCCTCTGTGGGGTACTAATCCTGGCTGGCACGATTTCCCAGCAGAAAGGATTTAGAGCCCCTAGAAATACTCTCTAAAGTGCTCTCTTGAGGACCAAAATGTTCAATCCCTGTTCTCAATGGCTTTTGAATTCAAGGATATGAGTGAATGGGACCCACCAGTAAGTAGCGTGAAAGAGAAGTGTACCAGGGCTCAGAGTGCAGTTCTGCTGGGCTGCAGTTGTGCTGTGTCGAGCAGGGTATGCCAAAAAACATGGCAAATGTGTGGATGGAGACTGGATTTTTGTTTTTGCATGGGATATTTGCCTCTGCTCCTGTCCCTGATGCTCTTTGTGAAGGCTGAAATATTGTGATCCTTCCACTTGCTGTGCTGGCCCCTGTGGCAGAAGGATCTGGAGGAGGGAAGGGTCTGGGAAGCAATACAGTCTGTGAGGGGCAGAGACTTTACTTCTTGCAAGGCCAAGGGAATAGCCTGGGTCAGCACCTACAGACAGATGTGAGGGATGAAACAACAGTGTCTGTGCAAGTATTTTGCAAACACCAAAGTATATGGAGATCCCTCCTGGTGACCTGTGCTGATTGTTGGGTACCAAAATCCTCATGAAGACTTGGAGGCAGCAGCCCTTGTTCAGCTGTTGGCACCTGGGCACATAATGATTGCTGAGCTCTGCTTTCCAGTACTGCAGCCCTTTCGTTTACTCACCCAGCAATGGAAATGTGGCTGGAGTGGGAGCAGGAGCCAGGCCTGAGCCCTGTGTGAGGCAGACCTGTAGCAGATGCACGAAGAGAACCTCTCTCCTGCCGGGCCTTTAGCTTGGGACCCAGGTGTGGCGAATGCACCAGGGAGAGCTGGCTTTTCTGCCGCGCCTGTGCAGGGACGGGGGGAGGTGTTCCCATTGTGCCTGTCTGGGTTTGCTCCTGTCAAGCCTCTTCTCATTATTCTTGCCTTGAGCTGTCTCAGGCCCGAAGGCAAAGTGCTCCAGAAGGCTCTGTAGGCTTGCCCTTGAGAGACGAGCGGTCCTTGGAGAGTGGCTGTTCAAGGGAAGCGCTGCAGTGGGCTGAATTGAGGCTGTTTCAGGCTGCACAGCTCTGAGCTAATCTCCCAGAGGCAGAGACATTACTCACCAATCAGGAATGTGTCTGTATTTTTCCTAATGAGAACAAAACATTTTATCCCTGTTCATTAGCAGAGAGTTAGGGTGTACTGTTGCTATGCCAACAGACTCCTCTCCCCTGCAGACACACTGGGGGTGTCCTCTGTGCCATGGTCAGAAGGGTGAACTGGAAGGCTCGTTCTGGCAAGAAAAAGATCCCATTGTTTTCCCAGGGCTGCCTGGACTTTGTGCAGCTGGCCAGACCTTGCCTTCTCAAGGGAAGGGAACTGCAACAGGAGTCAAGTGCAACAGATTTAATTTATTGGAAAAATAGTCTTTGCATTTCACGTTATGTTGTTTTTTCCAGCTTGAGGCACAGTCTCCAATAAGGGAAATGAAGGTGTCTCAACGTTCCCAAGAGTCCAGATGGTAAGCAAAATGCGCCGGGAGTCAGCACTGGGATGCCTGTGGGACTGCTGCAGCACGCTGGGCTCCTCCGGGTTCCTCATCGTCTCGGGTGGTGTGGCCGGTGTAATGCTGGGCAGCCTCTTGATGCCGCTGGGTAACGAACACGCCTGACGAGCTGTACCAACTGTCATTAGTTGGACGAGCGGGTTCACCAGGCACGTGGCCTGCTGGAAAGAGTGACTCTGTGAGGATACACGCTTGTCCCCCTTGCAAAGGGAATGTTCCCTTAACGTAGGGAAATCCTGTGAAGGACAGAGGTCATCTCTTCAACAGAAGCTTTGATCTCCACAGTTCTGCTCTAAACAGATGTATTTACTCCAAAGGTTGTCTGTCTGTTTGCATGTCGCTTTGTCTTGGTGGTCCTCCCCTGCTGCACCCCGCTTTCTCAAGGGACTGGTTGGGATCTGGGTTGCAGTGGTGCCTAAGGCCACAGACACCTTCTGCAACAATCTTTATGGCACCTCTGGTGCTGTACTTCCATCCCTGCTACTATGTAAAACTTGCAAAATTTGAATGTTCTGTTGGAGGGAAAGAGTTTAACCTACCGATGGAAACAAAATTAAAAAGCTACTTTCTGATGGTGATCTATGGCCAGAAATGGTTTGACTAGTGTTGCCAAATCTGAAGAGTCTCCTGGACCAGGGGTGATGTTGGTATCTGCCTGTCAATCACCATGCAGTGTGATGAGCTGCTTTGTGCTGGCTGAGCTCTGTGGTGTTGACAGCTACAGACCCTTGAAGAAATGTCTCCCTGAAACTGCTTTCTCCTTTTAGGCCACTGCCTGTTAAACAGGACAGCTGCAATTCCTATTTCAGTTTGCCTGGTTAAGTGCTCTGTAAGTGAAAGTGTGGAATTTGCATATGGAAATTTTAATATACAAATATAGGGTGGTACAGCAGAGATCCCAGACTGAATGAGCTGCTGGATATCTGCAGATCTGAATGAACCTTTGGTTGGGGAGTGAAACCCTGGCACCTGTACTGGTGCTGATTCAGATGAGTCACCAAGTCTTGCACTGGAGAGATGAGTATCGTGTTAGAGCACTGGGAGCCCTTCATCAGAAGGGTATCTGTTGGATTTGCAGCTGTAGCAGCAGGAGGGCTCAGCAGAAGTAAAAACAATTAACAAAGCCAGACAGCAACCCCTAGCCCAGACTTCTCTGGGTGTGCAGCCCGTGTGGTTTCCGTTTGGTTGTAGACCTGAATTGAACTCTTGAATGGTAAAGAGCAAGCTTTTGGAAAACCAGTTTCAATCTGGAGCCTCCAAGAATAAATCCTGAGTACATATAACACGTGTACAAAGATTGGTGAGTCTGGTTTCCTCAGCTTTGCATTGCTCTGGGTGGTTCAAGTAAAACCACTAAATCAAAGCTGTTTGAAATAGGGAATGAGTAAGTACTTGAGGTGACTTGAATTCGGGCCAGTCTATTCTGGATCCGTGCTTTCAGCGTGCATAAAAAATAAAAGACCGTCAGGAGGACAGAGGCCTGTGTGTTGTGTTCTTTGAGATTCCAAGCTGATTCTGTCCAGATTCTGTTGAGAAAGTGCTCCAGCAGAAGTGTGCTTGAGGACGTGGGGTTTCCTGCCTTGAAATGCAAAAGATCATGGCTGAACAAACTGACTCCTGCAACAAGAGTTAGGGTTGTCATCCCAGTCGTTCTCGGCTTCGTTTTTGTGCAGCCAGGGTAGCAATTCGGTGTTACCCAGGAGAGTGCTACTCGTTTCCTCCTTCTGTCCCCTCCTTTTAAGCAGTATAGGGGCTGATTTTTTTTTCTGCCCTATTTTCTGTGACCCACCTCTTCTTCAAAGTAAGAATAAACGATTACTGTGCTGTGTGCAAGGCAAGAATTCTTCAGGAGAACCTCTCGCCTTTGCAGGGGTAGTGGGCACATTTTTCCAAACGATGCGGTTTGGCTGTACACACTTCTGTTGTCACTGCTTCTGGCACCTGGGAAGCAGTCCTGTATAGTGTGCTGTCTGCAGAGTGGTCAGAATGAGGGGCAGGGGGGGGAGATTTCTAGATCTGGGGTCATATTCCTCCTTCAGTGTGATGTAAAGCCTCTGCATAGCTACCTCAAACTCCAGCTCCAGTTCCAAAGGTGGCATTTTAATGAAAGACTAACCCAAACTGCTCTCTGGTGTTGCATCTTCATGTCTTGTGATTCTGTCTCCCACTGTATGCTGCGGTCTTCTTCACTAGGTATGTATGCTCCATTTGTTTAAAAAGTTTAACCTTGTAACAACCAGATTCTTGTTTTGGTAGTATTGGAGCTTGTCTCTGGAAAAATAATGCAGAGCTATACATACCCACAATGAGGTAAAGAATGAAATTCCAAACTTCCATTGCTTTGTTTGACACTGTAGAAGGAGAAGGTCTGGTAAGGATATCGTGGCTTCACATAGCATTGGGAAATCACTGAATACTGTGCCTGTACCTGAGGAAAAAAATTGATGGATTGAAACATTCATAAAGAACCTAAGACAGAATAAAGCTCTGACGTGCAACCTTTGTAGTGAGGGATACATCCTTCATTGGGGCAGGCTAAATCAAGTATAAGGGGTTTTGTATTTGCAAAGCACTAAATGGGGAGTCAAAGGTTTTGGAAAATAGATCCTGTTCTGGAGGAAGAATGTGTAGCTGGATGCTGCGGCTTGAAAGCAAACTTGCTTTTGAACAAGCTCAAGAAGCTAAGCTGAATATTTTAACACAGAGCTACCTGACTAGCAATTCACTGGAGCAGCTGGGAATCCCTGCTGTTTTAATAACCATCACACGAGTTTCTCTGGCTCTTGTAAAAGTTAAGTTTTCTATAGCTTTAGGAAAGCCATTGTATCTTAAAGACATCTTTAGTTATCACAAATGGAACAGCCAAATAGTCACTAGAAGGGAGGAGTAACTTCCATACAAAGAACAACTGAATAAACTGGGGCTTTTCCATCTGAAAAGAGATGAGTGATAGTTGTCTTCAAAATCCTGAACGGCGTGGAAAGGTTGGAGGGGGAGCAACCTTTTCTTGCCTCTTCCACTACAAGTATGAATAGGTATTGAATGGAGCCAGAAAGTAGTAAGCTTAAAACCAAATACAGACTTAGTCCTTGATGTGTGCAGTTAACCTGGGAAGCTTCTTGCCACAGGATGTTGTGAATGTGAAACATCTGTGTGTGTTTGAGGACACAGGGCAGCTCCATAGAAGAAGGAGCTATTGAAGGTTTACTGAATGCATAGAAACCACCTCTATCCCAAGAAGTCTTGGAGCTGCGCATTGTTGAAGCCAGGAAGAGTGTTCAGGGAGGTAAAGTACTTCTATGTGCTTACTTTGTACTTGTGTTTCAGGCCATTGCCAGAACCAGACAGCTACAACCTGGTTTGTCAGTATGAAGTGGGAGACAAGGGAGGGGAGTACAAATAAAACTTGTAAAAACAGAGACTGGCACGGCCTGTGGTCCAGGTTGCTTCTGTGCTGCTTGTACTGCATGCACCTCTTACTTGCTAAAAGCATTGCCTCTGGGCTGTTGGAGTCTGTAGACTGTTGACTTGAGCCTGATGAGAGGTGGAGAATGTATTTCTGGAAACTCTGCAGTCTGGAAGGGTGGTGTGAAGACAAATATTATAAACGGAGAAGCTGACTTTCTCCCTTTCTCTGTGGCATACAGTGTTCTTGTGCTCAGAGATGGTACGTGTTTTACTGACTGTATTACAGAGACTGTCTTACTGCTGATAGCCTAAACCTTGTTTGTGTGAATTCCTCCCCTTTAAAAGTGGTTCTTGCCCAGTAATGGACTGTAACTTAATTTGAACTAAAATGGGTGATAACCAGATGTATAAACAATACAATCCCTGTTCCAAAGTGTTGTCAAACTAAAAATGGTATGGTTCATACCCTTCAGAAGTACTCCAAACACCACTCTTATTTTAGACCCTGTCTAAACATTTAAAAATAACTCAAAAATAAGATTCACTTCTAGATGCTTTACCCTTCAAAGCCTGGTCTTGCACTTTAGATACCCAAATCTCTGCAGAGGGCACAGTAGAAAATGGAAGCCTACTAGTTGTTCCTTTGAACTTCTGCTTTCTTTTTCAGGAATAAAAGAACAGTGTCTGTCCTTTTGTCCCTAGAGACATGCTCTCCTCTGTTAGGTAGCTTCCTCCTCTACCCCTTTTTTTGACTAACTTTCCTGCTCTGGCCCTTGGGGAACAGCTGTGGAAAGCTGACCAGTAGCAGAACATGACGTATATTCTGGGAGGTGTGCTCTTATGACTGAAAAGAACCAATCTGATGTGTTTTGGGAAATTATAGCCCCTTTGCAAGGATACAGAAATGGACTTGTCTGCATCTCATGTTCTATATTGAAAGTTACTCTGTGGACTGGCTAGGAAATTGCGTGCTCAGTTTACAGCTCTGAGGAATAGAGACAGACCTGGGGCTGAGACAAGAAGCCAGGTGGAGTACATGCAGGATTAGGACAGGGTTATCTTGGGACTAGCTGGAGTGGCTTGAAGTTCCCTTCCTGTTTACTGTTCCCCTATCATCTTGATTTGATGCCCCTAGTTAGTCAGCAGGAAGATGTCTCTACCCCAGACCAGAAGTCTCATTGTTGTTGGGTACCAGTGGGCTCAGTTGCTGACCATCTAGAGAGCATCCTTCCTATTTTGCTCCATTTCTGTTATTGTTTTCATCAGTAGCTTTGTTCCAGTGATGAACCTGGGCCTGGCTGCCATTCTCCAGACAATCTGTCCAGATGAGATTCAGTTTGAATCCATCCTTAGCCTGTATGATCTTTTCCATTCCTAGTGGGTCCACGATTTCAACTACTTTATGTACCATTAAGCCATGAGAAGGTTTGATTTAAAACATTTTTATGATGCTGATCTCTCAGCCCCACTGTGACCTCCTGGGTTGCTGATTGTCCAGTTTGGTCCATGCATATGTCTGAAGAGTGCTGTTGGGCCATGTTTTTGTCAGGGTTTTGATTAGTTACTTATGTTGTGGCAGAGTTGAAGCGTTTTCTTTCCCACACTCCCTGTCATGTGGAGTATGTAGTTTGAAATGGCAGAGGAAGGATGCTTGGAAACCTGCACTCACCACAGGCCATGGTTGATCCTTCCAGCACAGATATATGTAGTTTTTCCTTGTTCCCATGGCCAGTTTCTCTGCTTAGACTAGCTGTTCCAGCAGACAGCAGCAACTCAGATGTACAACTCGGTGCTCTTCCTAACAAAGCACTGCAAATCTGGCTTTCCTGTCCCTGGGGTGCTTTTGCCCAGGGGTGACCCTGGTGAGGTAGCATTCTCTTGAAATGCCGACACTCAGAGGGTGGTACTGGCTGCGGTTCCTGCTCGTAGCAGTTTGCATTTCAGGCTGCAGTTTATGCAGCAGACCTGTTAGTGCATCTCTGTGGCCCTAGGGCGAAGGTCTGGGCTTCCCTGAAAGGCAAAGGGAAGAGCCAGTCAGTCCTGCCCAGCCAGAGGCTGTCAGACTGTGAAGGTGGGAGGGGACCAAACCAGCTGGAAAACAGTCTCAACTGAAAAACCTTTAAAATTCATGACTGCCATGAACAGGTAGCCAGTTCTGAACCTCAGTACCTTTAGGACAGCACCAGAAACATCTTTGTCAAGCACGAACAGGACCAGGAGATCAAATATGTTGCCAGAAAAAGTTAGGAACTCTTCAATCTGAGTACACAGATAAGGACAGAAGCTCATGTTGCAAGGCCACTTGATGGTGCCAGAATTTCTTTCATGGTTAATTTTGTCTTGCAGTAAAATTCCTTGTTCTGGATAAGGTGTGACTAGATGTCAGCCTGTTAACAAGGTGACCGGAGAACCATCTTGCTCCAGATGGTTTATTTCTCAAAGTACCAAATCTTGCAGTGTCCCAGCTTCTGCTTCTTTCGCTGCTTAATATTCACATTGCTCATTTTCACTCCTCCAGATCGTGGACCCACAGCGATATGAATGAAGAGCGTTGCCTGATGGCCCCTGGACTGTAGTAGTCCTCCCACTCCTATCTGAATACAGTCTGGTGCTCTAAATTTTATCCTTGAAACAATAGCTTCCAAATGGGGTGGAGGGCTGTGATTGTAGGGTGGAAAGAGTACGCTACATCACTGCTCTTCAGCCACAAGCACCTTGAGAGCCATTCATGGATGGTTCCTGTGCCCCCATTCTGTGTTGGACTGTGTTTGGAAGCACTGGATATCAAAGATCCCAGCCTGTGTGGGAGGGTCGTTGTTCAGGGCTCTTGAAACTCAAGTCTGCACCCAGCCTGTTCAATCGTCTTCAGTCATGCAGTGTGAGCTCTCATGTTTTATACCTGTTATGAGCAACTTGGGAAGGTCCTCAGGTTTTTTGAACAGCCTGGTGGGTTGCTGTCTGTTCTTGGCCTTACGAAAGCCTTGGTATTGGCTTGCAGAGGTGGGAGAAAATGTCTGGCCACCTCAACTTGGATCATTATCTGACAAACTTGTGTAACTTAATTACCAGAATATTGAGCCTAATAGTTGTAGCTGACTACTGATAGCCTTCCAGGCTTAGGTACTAATTTATGGAAGATTAATTGATCAAAGCTTCTTTTCTGATAATGCGTTAGAAATGAGTTGAGTAATACAAGAGAGTATGTATCCCAACTTGGTTGGAAGGCAAACCACAAAGCAGATTGTGGTAGTGATGTGGAATTCTCTTGATTTTGCTGTCTGTTCTGGGTGGGAAGGGATAGATGCTACTCATGTGGTTGCATTGCATTAAATTTATTTGCATGTTACTGCCTGTATTCAGGGCTGTAGCCAGAACTGCTGACACTGTCAGAGTGATGGGGGAAGATTGTCAAACTGCCGTCAGGCTTTATGGTTCTCCACAAGATTACTGGGGAGGGCAGAAAAGAGAATTTTAATTGAAATGAAGGAAAACTCTGAGGAGAAGAATTCCTTCCTGTCCACCCAGGGTATATGAATGCTCTGTAGAGCTGTTGCAGTACTAAAATTGAACACTTTGGGGGTGTCAAGGAAATGCTGTGATTTAAGAGGCTAGAGCACCCTGTGTTGTTCTAGTTGCTTGGTGTCTGAAAGAATTTACTCAAGGCAAGCACCAGCGTTTAACGGGTCCAATTTGCATCTTGACAACTGGCTGGTGGAGCTCGGGATGTGGTCCTTGTGTGCCTGCCTGTGGTCTGTAATGCTGTTAGCATGAGCTCCTTTTGTGGTAGGTCTCTCTGTTCTCCCTCCCACTGTGCAAACCTGCAGGGCTGATGCTGGCGTGGAGACCATGACTTCATCTTAGGGTGCAAGCATAACACTGGTTTCCTTTCACAGGACATTTGAAGATCCTTTCCTCTCTTGCTAGGTTACACCAAAGCCAAGCTATATGGAACAGGACTTTCCTTGGGAGCGTGGCCTTTGCCTCTGGGACATGAGAGCTTGGTTAAGGGTCACGGTGCTGTCCTCTGGGAAGCATGTGCTGGTTGCAGGAGGTTTTCTCCCTCCCTTCTGAAAGGCACCCTGCCAAGGAAAATAGGCTCTCAGGCAGAAGTGATTCTATTGAGAAGACTCTATGCTATCCTGCCTGTTTCTGGAAGAAATGGTTGTGCATTTCTGCTTTGCAGAAATAAACATCAAATAGCTAAGGCAGCTGGTGCTGAGCAGGACTCTGGCTTCTGCAGCCTGTGGAGCCAAAGCTCAGAGCAGGAAGATCCCGGCCAAGGCCAGGGAGAGGTGCCCCTAATGATAGGGAAGGCGGTGCGGTTGGGAAGGCGTGCCTTGTTTGAGGTGGAGGCTGGTAAAATATGAATCACGTCTGTTTGAAGTAGTGATGAAACCCCAGATGAAGGTTTTCTGTAATACCTGGCCAAATAGCCTGGTGCGCTTTAATTTTCCTTTTTCCCTGGTTAGAGCTCCTGACCTACTTTTAGCAACAGCAGTTCTGTTGAACGCTGCCCAGTGCTTAGCTGTGCCTTATCTCTTTGATTCAGGCTTCTGAGTAAGAAATTTCCACCCCATGTGTAGCAGACAGGGGCGAGCTGATCCTGGAAGAGGCTGCTGGTGTGTTAAACCAAATTCTGCCACTTCTGTGCACCGTGGCTGTGGGCTTTGCTTTGGTTTCTCAGTCTGCTGAGGGGGATGCTTTGCTTGCTTCGCTGCTGCGTTGTGTATTCGCTTTGTGCTGCGCTGTCAGGATTCAGCTAGATGGTATCTAAATGTTAATATGATACATAATAATGCCTTCAGTCAGTGAGGGAGGTTAGGGTTCCGGCTTCCTAAATACGCAATTAGGCAGGGTTAAAGTTACATTCTTAATGGTTAAAAATATATTAAAAAAAAATAATCTATAAATATACCATAAAACAAGAAGTTTAAATGGAGCTATCATCCTGGAGCAAATTGCAAAGCTCTGTGTAGCTCACTATCCTCTCTTTGACAAGAGCCAGAACCAGATGCTTAATGAGGACTGTACCAAACAGGGCATGTATAATGTGGTGGGATTCAGCAGGGTTCCCCCCGCCCCTGTTTAACTCTCAGTTTATGACCATCAGTAGTATCTAATCAGCTGATCTTGACTACATCTCTTCTCCATTAATTTATATAATTCCTCTTCTAACTTGTTTATGTTTCTAGTCTCCATGACATCCAACAGCAGTGAGCTTTACGATTTAATTATGCATTTTAAATGTTACTTAAAATGTTCTCCATCCAGTGACAATATCCTTGAACTGGCTTAGAAAACTTGTCTGCTAGAACTTTGTGGGTGCTCTCTTGTTTCTGCATTGTAAGACATGGTGGGCAATTATTTCATGCTTGATGCTGTCATGTTTCAGACCTCTTAAATTTTCCATATCTTCCCCTGGTTGTTGCTTTGTCCATCCAAAGTCCTACTCAGCTCAATCTCTCCTTATATGGGAGCTGCTCCATGCTTTTTATCATCTTTATTGTCCTGCTTGTCATTCTGTCTCCTTTTTCAGAACTGCCTGCAGCATTCAACAACATAATGGTGATGGGTATTTCCTTTTGTAACCACTCTGAAGGTTGTATTTGCCTTTTTGCTTGATACTAAATATTGAACTGGTCCACCAAGTTTCCAAAGTTTCCCTGAGTGGTAACAGCTAATTTAGATCCTGTTGTGTTTAAGGAATCAGAATATTTTGTGTTGGGTTTTCTATTTATTGACATCTAAGATACTGTGCAGTTACTTGGGAGCACGTGAACCCTGTTATTTTTGCAGTCTTTTCTGAATCTTGACTGTGATTAATAACCTTTTAAATAAAATTTGCTGCCTCTGGATATGTTCCTCTTTATAGATACATGTCAACATATTGAACTGCTCAGGTTGCAGAAAAAAATTATTGGCTAATCTCACTGATAACCTTCCTCTGACAGCAAACTCTTGGCTTCCCAACTTTTAACTACTGATTAAATCATGATAGGGACTGTAATTTTAATTCCACAATAGCTTAACTTTTTTAAAAGAGCTTTAGCTTGACAGTTCTTTTTAAATCAGTTTAGTTTCATATTAAACAGATTAAAAACTGGCTTTTGGATCTCAGTTAACTGGAAATGGGAAATCTGCTCTTGGAATTTCCTGGGTACTGCAGGGATTTCTCTCTGTTCCAATATTAGCCTGTATTTTGATCAACGTTTGGGTTCGTGAACTTCTGCAAGCAAATTTCTTTCTGCAGCAGGTGATGTGTTTAGATTTATGTAGATTTGTGTAGAAACAGTGGATTTGCTCAGCAGGGTGAATTGGATGGGTAGCTTTAGTGAGCTCTGCTTTCCCAGCAGGGTTCTATTACAGCTGGATTAAACCTGTCTGGGCCTTCTGGATGTGCTCTGCACACTAAAGGCTAGAGAATGGGATTATCTTTTTTTCCTAACTAGTTGCCTGGAAGACTATTTGAGTCACTGATGATATTTGGCTGGATACAAACTTGACATGTGAAATGGCAGCTAGAAGAGAAAGAGGTTCTTGGGCAGGTAAACGAGGGAGTGATGGATTGAACTGGAGAAAGTATCATTTGCTCTTTGTGCAGTATTAGAAAGCCAAGGGATAGTGATCTGGATCAGGTGCTGTGAAAGGGATGCTCATCCAAATCAGGTGCCTTAAAATAAAGGATGCTGATAAGCTGGAAAGGGCTCAAAGAGCTGCCAGAAAAACTAATTCTTTCTGGCTGAAGCAGCTCAGACCACCTAATGCATCCATCCAAAGGATTACGCGTGGCTGCAGTCTGCAGGAAGACCCAGAGTTGGCAGGATGCATAGGGCCAGGATTGCCTTGTGCTTGTCTGCCCTTGTATTTCTTCTTAGGCATCTGTTATGGCCTGTTGCTGGAGCCAGGGTGCCTGTGGAGGTGAACCTCTGTCTGAGTTAGGATAGCTGTCATTATCTCCTTGGTGAAGGAGGATTAAGGATTAGTTTTCAAACTGTTCATGGAATAAGTGACTAGAAGGTTCTTTGACTTGGGACAGCCCTTTACAAGCAAAGTTAGACAAAATGACAAGGCATTTTACATGGGGTGAATAACCCTTGGGGGGCAGCTTGCTGTAATTTAGGAACCTTAAATTACCCTGCTGCCCCACCCCCCACCCCCCCAAGTCTCTGCTTTCATTGGGAGACTTTAGTCAGGAGCTCATGACTAAAAGAAGAGGTGGCTTTGTGGTGTTCTTCAGTTTGATTACTTTCATTTAAGCAGATCCTAAAGGACTCTAATCTTCAAACATAAGGTTTTTGGTTGTGTTAAGATACTGAGAAACTCCTGGTTGACTTGATTTTCCCTTTAAAAAATGTGTTTAAGTCATGGTACCTGAGTTCTGGTTTTGTTACTGTATGAGAGGATGGTAAAGTGAAAAGTCATCCCTGGATTCACAATGACAGGATATCTATGAAGAAAGCTGCTTTCCACAGTAAGCAGCTCATGGTTGCTTTCTGTTCCTTGTAAATGTTTAATTTGTTAAATAGTGAACTTCTTATAAATCAAGACATCTTATGAATCATTAACTCTTCATTAACCATTCGTACTGGAAGATTAAATTAGTGTCTATAACATGTTTTCATGTGTTCAAGAGAAAAGATTGGTTGTGCTAGAGCTGTTTAGGGGAAATACCTGTATGCTACCATCAATTAGTTCCAGAATGGCTAAAATTAGGACTTAGGTTGGCCCAGGGGTGTAGAAACACTTTTTACAGTCTCTCTCTGAAGAACCTAACACAAGCCTTGTTAAAGTGGCAAGAGCATCCCAAAGCTGAGAAAATATTTTGTGCAACATTGCTTTAGTATCATTTCTTCAACCCCCATCTGGAAAAGTATGTTGCAATGATCAGCAGTAATTATCAAGGGTTTAGGAAACTTCATTTTCCCAAGTGTTCATTCATAATGCCATTAATTCTCTAGCTTGAGAGTAAATGTTTTCCACCACCTTCCCTCACTGTTTCATATTTGATATTTTGTCTTTAGAGGGGGTTGGGTTGTTTCATGTTATTTTGACCTCAGCTTTAGTGTTACTCACATCTGGTGTAACAGAGCTCCCTTGTCTGTGCCGGCCCTGCTCCGACAGGATCGCTTGGTCTTGGGATTCTCCTTGGGGTCAATTTTTATTTGGAAAACAGAGGTTTGTGTTCATCTCTGCCAGAGCTGCGTGCTACAAGCGTTCTTAAATACCAGAGCAGGGAACTGTGCTGGTAGTGGTAAATATGACTCAAAAAAGAGATGTATTTAATGGGGATGTCATCTTTCACAGCGGAAATCGAGCAAGGCTCTATTGAGTGTAGGAAACTTAGAAGGGGGGCTGTAATTCAGGGCTTTTGTGCAAAAAAATACAGCAGCAGTCGTCTTCCTACTGCAGGGTGATTTGATTGTGCTGGAGCATGGGGGTCTCTGTGCAGCTGGGAGAATTCTGCTTTTAATTTTGACATCTTTTAGTGCTCTGCAAATGATACAGTGGAAATCACAGGTGCAGATTTCAGGGACCTACTTTTTTCTTTTTTCCCCCAAGGATGATTCTGCTGAGGATGGTGTGGAGTATGAAATGTAGCCTAGAAATTGGAACATTATCTGACCTCTCCGTGTTTGGGGGATAGGATGTGGTATTAGGGAAATAATCTGTGAGGATTGAAATAATCTTTACGTGTTGATACACTGTTAAAATGTGTGCAAATGAGTTCTGTGGTTTTGTTTCTTTTATAAATGAGTAAAGTCTCTGAGAGGGGATACGTGAGGTCAGAGAGGTAAAAATAGTGCTAGAGAAAACACAGTCTTACTTCAAATTCCAAGTAACAAAATAGGGCCATTGCTTCCATGTTATTCCTTGTTGTTTTGTGGATGTGATATAAATATTCTGTGGCAGAACTGACTAATCCTCTAGCCCTTCTGTTGTGATCCAGATTAAACAAATGAAACTCCAAAGTATCATTCAGATATTAATATTTTACGATGAGTTTGAGGCAGTGTTCAGGGTATTGTCTGCAGCCGTTCCCTATTTAACGGGAATTCATTAAAAAAATGGAATATTTAAAAAGAATCTTTAAGCCTTGGCAATTGCCTTCAGAATTAATTAAAGGCTACACACTTTTAGTGCAATCTGTCTGTAACAGCTGTGTTATACACTAGCAGTGAGCACAGGAAGCAGAATGGTTCAGTAAATCCATAAAGAGCTCAGAAGTGTAGCCTGTCATGAAACCATCAGATTTAAATGTAGGTTATCCTCCTCCTTCCTGTCCTCCCAGTGAGGTTGTGATGGGCTTAACTGAAGAGCAAAAAATAAATAAATAAAGGCAGCAGTGCCTGTGTTTGAGCAACAACTCGAAAAATCAAATCAAAAGACACTGTAGAATGGGAATGTTCTAACTACTGATAGCTGCACAGGCTTGTGCTCGTTTCTAGTGTGTGTTTGCTCACCTAGCAATAAATATGAGTTCATTTGCTAATGGCTCTTCAGCAAAGAGCAACAAAGAGCGCTATATTCAGTGTTTACCCATTGCTCAGAGCGATTAGGACCAGCTTGTAGAACATGCTGTACTGCCTTGAACGTGCTGTACTACTTTTATTTTTGTCTCCTCAGCTGCTTTCTGTGTTCCCAGAGTTACACAGACTAGAGAGTAGCTTTTTACCTGGAACCAGGTAATAAGGAGGACCAACTCATAATAAAATGACTCCTAGGGAGATACGGATGAGCAGAAGAATAGCTCCACACTGGAGATTTGACCACAGTGGGATCTGCTTTTGATTGTGGTCTGCTGGAATGAAGAGCTGGTTGCTTTTCCATCTCTGTTCCAGTACAGGTGCTCCAATAGGTCAAATGCTTTCAGTGGAACATTTTGGACAGATTCAGCTATGGGTCAGAGAGCTCAGGAGAAGGTCTGTTTTTCTGTGGTGGTGTCGTGCTGGGTTTTGAGTTCAATATGATAGCATGCATGAGTTAGTTTTGTCCCAGCAGTTGTTGGTGATGGTACGTGGTGGACACGGCAGTCTTGCAGCTTGTCAGCATGACCTCTAGCCAGTGTTTCAGACTCCATAAATTCCAAAGACACATTGCTGATTTTCCTGTGTAAGCACTGGCATAGGAAGGTTGCATTAGTAGAAAGAAGATTAGAGATTCCTGTAAGTGGTGCAGTGTAATGATGTCTTGTGATCCTCAGCTGCTTCCAGATCAAAGGCTCTCTTCTCCATGTCAGTGTGGCTCTGTCACAACATAGTCAAGCTCCTGCTGTTGGATGGTCCTCAGCCTATTGTTTTGTTTGCAGGCATCTTAAGCTTTGAAACTGAGGAGATTCCAGACAGAGTTGCACAACAAGCCATCGTGACATCTGCATGATGGCTGTGCAGAAGCACTGAGGCAGTTGTGTGATTAAGGAGTTCCCTGAATAAAATTGTCTCCAATACAGATGGTGAGAATGCATAAAAAATAACCTGTGTGTTGGAGTTGGGGCGAGATATCCTCTATTGATATAAACCTGAGGTGATGTAGTCAAGTTAGCTCCATCCTACATGTACCTACTTGCTGGCTTTATAAATACCCCTCATCACGCTGCACAGATAACATCTCCCACGTGATGAGGACCTCTGTCAAGTGCTACAACGCACCCTCTCACCACCCCGGAAAGAGACTCCGTGCCTAGATGGGGGCTGTTTGTGAAGCAGAGTGTGTCAGAAGCACTAAGTGTCCATTATCAGGGCAAACAAAAGCCCCACTGTGCACATAACCTAAACACTGTGCTGGTACGGTGTGCGTTGGCAACTGTGTGCTCCAGGGGAAAGCTGCCAGCCTAGAGCCAGCATTCCTGTGTGTGGGTGTATCCTGACAGTACTACCTACTTACCTACAATAGCCCTGTGAAGCAGAGCTTTTCCAGAGCTTCACAAAGCCTATATTTAATAACCTGTTGTATTTATAATACCTTCCATCCGCTGGATTTCACAAGTAGACTAATCCTCTCAGCTGGTCTTTTGGTAGAGCAAAGATGCCTGTTTTACTGACAAAGGAGCTGGAAAGCAGACTTTTGTGTTTGGGGGGGTTTTGTTGTGTGTTTTGGTGGGGTTTTTTTTGCAATAGCAGTGAAATAAAAGCTGGATCTAGAGTCTTAGACTTATTGTTCTCATCACCATTACTGTGTTTTCTGCAGACTGAGTGCTGGATGTTGCACAGAACAAGTGTAAGACACAGTCTGTGTGGTGAGAAGTTTGTGACCTAGATTGGCTAAATCCTGCAGTAAATGCTGGGGTAGTCTTCTCCTGAGGTGCTGCTGATCTTTTTCCACCTCTGTGCTCAAAGCACTGCTGGGCTAAGAGTACTTTGAGCTTACCAAGAAGATCCATGAAGGAAGATGCTGTAGGAGGGAAGCGATGATAGTTTGCTTAACTTTAACTACAAAATTATCATCGCCCCTGAGGAGCTGCCAAAATGAGCACAGCAGATTACAGGCCAGTTCTGGAGGAGCTACTGTGCCCATCAGCTCTGAGCCTCTGGCCCAGCTTGGCATCTGTGTAGCTATGTAGCTTTGATACCTTGCCTGCAAGAGCGAGGGGGAAGGGAGTAGATTCACAGCTGCATCACCACCTACTTCTCAATTCAAATAATGTGGTACTCATAGTAAATTGTGAGTAGCTGCAGCTGCTGCCCTTTCTCTGTGGGGAAAGCATTAATCTAAAGGTTGCAGGTACTTATCACCACATTTCCATCCTGCTGTGGGATTCTCTATGCCTGTTCCCTGTCCTATTCAGGGCAGTTGTTCCCATCTGTGACATGGCTTGGGTTGGGTCATGGTGGATTTCAAGTGGGGTTGATCTAAAGATTTTCTGGAGAGAATAACAGATCTGGTAGTTCCCTGGGTCTGTCCAACACCCACGCCATCCGGCCTTACCTGCACTTTGGGGCATGGGACAGGGAAGGAGCAGATCATGGGCCACAGAGCAGGCACGTTTAGATGGCTCTTTACAGTACCGGTAGAGATGCTGCGGGGAGATGAGTGCCAGCAAGAGACCTCTCCCCTAGAGAGTGCAGGAACAAATGAGCAGGATATGGTGGTCTTCCCCTTCACCTGGATGTGCTGCATATGCCCAAGGAGATAGGGGCTGGAGGTGGCATGGGAAAGTTCTTTCTGAAGCACTAGTGGAAGAGCTTTAGACCCAAAAGAGTCTGATAGCCATAAGTGATAAGAAAGAGAAGGATTAATTAAGATATCTAGATCAAACGCAGAGCAAAGAGGTTATTAGTTTGCTCTGAATTGGATCCCAGCTGCAGTTTACTTAAACAATGGTCCTGCAGGTTGTTTGTCTTGGACAGTGGTTTGTGTTACTGCAGTGTTGCTTGCTAACAATGAATGCCATGTGCTGGCTGCTATAGGAATGTGGTCCAGTCCTGGAGAACTTCCAGTACAGCTTCATAGGCGTGAGTCGTGCAGGAGTCATGTTAAACACTGCTTATTCTGATCTTACACGAACATCCGTGATGTTGGAAAAAACCTTCTGGGACAGCATAGAAATGACCTTCCTCCTTAGATTTTGTCCCTGGATTGATGAATCTGTTTATTTAGCAAGTTTAGTACAAGTCCTGGGCTTGTGGAGGGCAGCTTTTCCCCAGCAGGCTCTGGGAAAGCTCCCGGCAACATCACTAGTGATATTGAAGCTGTGCCTATCGTGCTTGTTGTGGAGGTGATTGAGTGAAGTCTCTGGTACTCCTGCAGACTGCTTTCTGCTGGTAGTTCTGCAGATGTCTTGTGTTGGCTCTCAGTGTCTAGTTCTTTGCTTTATATTGTTATTCATGTCCTCTTCCATAAGAGTGCTGTTAAAGGGTTTTGATGAGTGTTAAAACTTCACTCCTGGTTTACAAGGAGTTGTAACAGCTTTTCTTCTCTGCAGAGTGTTTACCATGCCTCTGGGAACATTCCTCCTTCCTGTTCTCTGTTTCTTGGGAGCAGCAATTCCACGGGGACTGCAGTATGTCACGTTCTCACGCAATGCTACAAAATTCCTCCACCTTTCTATGGACTTGGAATCTGGGACCATTTACCTGGGTGCCACCAACTTTCTCTTTCAGCTGACATCTGACCTGGTGATGAAGAACGTGGTTCAGACTGGACCAGTTCTGGACAGTAAAGATTGCCTCCCCCCAGTCTCAAAGCTAGAGTGCCCTCAGGCACACCACACTGACAATCACAACAAGCTGCTGCTGGTGAACGCGGTGCAGAAAGAGCTTATTGTGTGTGGCAGTGTGCACCAGGGTATCTGTGAGAAGAGGAGTCTCACATCCATAGACCACGTCCTATTCCGACCAGAGAGCCCTGGTGACACTCAGTACGTTGCTGCCAACGATCCCAATATCACCACTGTGGGACTCATAGCCTACTCAAAGGATGAGGTCCCCTTGCTGTTTGTGGGACGAGGGTACACTAGCCGAGGAGTTGGAGGAGGGATTCCTCCCATCACTACCCGAAATCTCAGGGCCCATGGAGGGGATGTTCAAGCAACAGACTCTCACTCCATTTTCTCCTACGAAGAAACAGCAAAACTGGCTGTGGGCCGGCTCTCTGAGTACAACCACCATTTCATTAAATCCTTCACCTACCGCTCAAGCGTCTATTTCCTGTTCTACCGTCGGGACCTCAAGTCTCAGTCACGCGAGTACAAGACCTACATCTCGCGGATCTGCCTGGATGACTCCCATTATTACTCCTATGTGGAGCTACCTTTGCTCTGCCAGAGCAAAGCCAATACATACAGCCTCCTGCAAGCAGCCTACGTCGCCCGGCCGGGAGAAGGCCTGGCCCAGGGGCAGCTGGACACCAAGGGAGAAGTGCTGTTTGCAGCCTTCTCTGCCTGGCAGGCTTCTTCGGGCAAACTGAGCGAGGAGTCTGCGCTCTGTGTCTACACAATGGAGGAGGTGGATCGCCTGACCAACTGGACTAGGGATGTTTGCTACATGAGAGATGGGAAGTCAGAAGAAGGGGCGGAAGTGGCATATATTGAATATGATGTCAGCTCCAACTGTGTCCAGCTGCCAGCGGTAAGTTGCTTTGCACCATTACCGGGATAAAGAGTCATCTGCAGTGTGTTCTTGTGTTGCTTGGTGTTCCCAAAGTCAGCCTGGTTCCCACAGGCAGACGTAGAATTTGTTTGGGCTCAGGCTGTTTCTTTGCTTCTGCAGCAATGGGATGTAGGAACAGATATCCCCTATCCCATAGCTGCTGCAGCTCGTGCCCCGTGTGGGCATGTTTCCTTGCAGAGGGAGATGGATTGTGTGGGGCAACAGGCAGGGCATCTGGTGTGACATGGTCCTATGGCCTCTCGAAGCCGCAGTTCAGGTTGTTCTTTATCAGTTTCTACACGTCCTGGGCTGTGCTGCAGACAAGGGGAGGAGTTACGTGCCTGTACACCTGTTTGTTGGGAAGGGAATTCAAGGGGTGTCCTGGGTCCCTGATGCTTATGTTGAGGTGCACCTCACAACAGCTTCCTGGAAAGCCACCCAGGAACAAAAGCCAACACAAGCAAAACCAAGTGTCAACAAAATCGTAATTTTCTATAGACTGCATGAGTCCCACAGAATTTTGTGCTCAAAGAAGACCTTTTCCTGACCTGGCTTTCTGTCTCCAGAGCTGTAAGAGGTGATAATCCTTCTTTAGAATGCTATGACAAAGGTGTGATAGGATGTTGCAGGATAAAAATGTGAACTGAAGCGTCTGTGACCCTGAAATCTGTCAGCCACACTGACTGGTGCTGCGATATGGGGGCCAGGGACACAAGCCCAGTGCAGCAGCTGTCTCCTGGGGCAGTGCTGGATGCAGGATCCCAGCATGAGGCTCTGTGGTTTTGAACAGCCTGTTTTCACCAAGGGTGTTGCTAGTCCTTAGCAGAACCACATGTTATCTTGTGTCTTCCTTCCACAGAACAAGCTGTCCAGATAATTGTCTCTTCCCAGCCTTGTGCTACAAAGAGCAAAATGGTCCCACAGAGCTTTGGAAGTCTCTGGATTTGGATACGTGGTCCAAAACCAGCTTTAAAATTATGATTTTCCTTTCAGTAGCTAAAGCTGACTGTAGAATATTTTTAGGACAAGGGAAGGGTAAAGAACAGGCTTGAAACAGGCCACATGAAAGGTCAGGAGGAGTATATTAGAAGTTGGGAAAGCAAGACACTGCCCAACTTGATGTCCTGCTTTCATAGTACTACTTAGCCATGTCCCATGTGTCCTTTGCAGGGCAACATGGAAGGAATCATGACAGCTTAGGGCAGCTTGTGGGAGTTTAACATCAAACTGATGTGATCACTTTTAAAGAAATCCTTCATTCAAAATGATGTCGAGTCACCCCACGTACCATTTGGTCCAGTAGAGAAGAGGGTGCACAGGGTGGGAGAAAAAGGCCAGTCTCTGCTGTGTGATTCCTGGCGCCTCATCCTGGGGTCCCAGCTGCACAGTTTGGCACTAGCGGGCTGACTGAAGTATGGTATCTTATTAACAAGTGTGTCCAATGATATGTAAATGTCCTAACAAACTTTATCCTTCACCATTCAGTACATGGTAGCGGTTGTCGTTAAGATTGTATCTAACAACATGTAAGGGTCCGTGCCAGCTCCAGCCCGCTCCATTCAGTGCTGGCTGGACGCGGCTGTCAATGAGTATTTTATGCAGGAACAGTTTTAACTTGGTTTCAATGGTGGCAGCTTGTGCTGTATGTAAGGATAATGCTAATTAATTTCACGTTTTTCTGCCTCCAAACCAGCCTGTGCACAAGGTATGCCCTTTTCCCTAGTTAACGCTGCCTCGGATTTATAACTCATGGGGAGAAGCTGAGACTGAGTTTTACAGTTCAATACAATCTCTTCAGCTGGGGAAAAGCAAGGCTTGTTTTTATAAGGATTTCAGAACCAGTTCATCCGTTCGGTTTGCCGGAGATCCATTAGTCCTGAGATGCAGGAGATTATGTAGATGCCGTTAGTGACTCGGTAATTGAACGTGTGAAACATGTTTCTGCAAGGCTTGGGAAGGCTGCATATCTTCTGTGGGTGTAGTTTCCATGGTATGTAACTTGTCCTTTTGCACTGAGCTTTCAGTCCTCTTCATGCACAGATAGAGACTTGTCCTATTGTCACTTCCTACCTGTGGGATGTACGATGTGGACGCCAGAATCCATGACAGCAGCTTCATCCAAACTTGGTCCATCACAGTAAGATGCTGGATGATCCCTCGAGTGTATTATCCTCTACAGTGTTATTCACTGAAAAAAAAAAAATTCAGATCCTCACAAATAATTCCTAATACATCTTACAGGATCTGGACAAGTGGCTAAGTAGAAATGCTGAGGTTACAAGAAGGTGGTTGGAAGAAGTTTATGAATCAATCTGAGTTTATGAATCAAGCTGATAAGAAAAATCTGTCACTAAAACTGAATGATAGCTTAGAGAATGGCAAAAACTAACGAAGGTTAGAAGTTGTGCTGTTTTCTGAGGAGTGAAGTCAGAGCCTTCTGCCTTGTGTGCAGAAAATCAGTGGAGTTTGTATCTGAAAGAAAAAGCATCAGAGTGGAAGTAGTGTTAGTCTAACCGGCGTGGTTTGTTATATGGAGCGTTGTGTTCAAGCCTTCTGTCCCTGGTCCAACAGCAATGCATTTGAGAAGTGAATGGAGGTCAGCAGGCTAAATATATTTTACCATGAGATTTCCACAGACTTTGTCCAAAGCTCCTGATTGGTTTTAGTTTTTCCAAGAAGCAGTTGAGTATTAAAAAAAAAACAAAACCCCAAAAAAAAACCCCAAAGTACCAGACCAAAAAAATAACATACAAAACAATAAAAAAAATTTTTAAAACGCCCAAAAAACAAAACCACAAACCCAACAACAAAATCCTCTGGAGAAATGGCAAGAGAGGGGATGGGGAAGGGTCAGGTTTTCCATGGGGTCAGCAAGCAGATGCCTCAAGAATGCCACGTTGTGCCGTTATCTCTGACCGCCGTGGGGGCAGCTCCACTGCCTGGTGCCGGATGGTACCGTGCAGCTCAGCACTGCCAAATGCAAAGCCACGGACACCAGGCAGAAGGAATACATAACCCTGCTCACAAGGAGTGTAAATTCAACCTCATTGCCTGAGGCAAGAGGGAGCTGGAGTCAGCGTGGACTGCGCAGTTAATGCCTCTGCTCCACACACAGCTTTGTAAGAGTAATTAGTAAGGGGCTGGAGAGGAGGGTGAAAATATTATCCATAATGGATTTCATGATGAGATTCATTAGTTTACACAAGCCACATTGTTTGGAGACAAGCCACTTATTGATTAAAAGATGGTGTTTTTAATGGTGATTGTTGTGTGAACAATCCTGCTTTCATTCTCCAAAAGGATACCCTAAAATTAAAGTGGACGCAGAACAAGGTGTCAGGAAAGAGAGAAAGCAATGGAGGAACTGTCCTAGACAAGTCAGAGTTTGTTATGTAGGAAAAAAGATGAATCATAATAGAATACCTTCTCTCTACACATACAAATAGTACATAAGTTAGCAGATTTCAGTCTCGTTGAGTAGTCAGTGAAGGGAGGGATCTAACTGGAACAGAAGGATGACTGTTTTTGCACAGTGCTGTGGAGTTAATTTTCAGAAATCTCACAAGCCTCAGAAGAATTGGAGCAGTGTGTGGAGATGACTCTTGTTTTGACATTTTGTGGGTCTCTAGTTCCATGCACAGTACAATTTCTGTGTGTAGTTAGTAAGCTCTTTGGAGCAGGTTGTGCTCCACCCTGGGTTTATGTATGTCCCGATGCTTCTGGATTCTACTTCAGGCTTAGAATTTGCAGGTGATATAACAAAAGCATGCTGATTGTTTGAGGTGATGCTTGTGGCCCGTGCTTTGCACTGGAAGCAGGAATTCTTGTCATCTTGTTCCATTCTGAAAAAACACAGTGAATCTTCCCTGAAGCAGTGTCATGGCAGCGTAGAGCCGGTAACGGGTTTGGAGCACTTAGGAGTTTTGCAGTTTCAATGTGTTTTGTTACTGATGCTCAGTGGACTTGCTGAAGTGTCTGCAGGATTCTCTGAGGGTGCACACAGCTTAGAAGCTGGGGTGGGTTTTTTTTTTTCTCTCAGTAAAAAAGCTTAGAGGGCTTCAAACCTGAGTTCACATCTGGGGCACTTTAAGGAATCTGGGTGGAAGGAGATGGTGGGAAGTGTTGATGTTCCTGGTGTCCATGGGTTTTTATACTGATTTCCATGTTGCACTCCCCCAAAAGGACACCCTGTATGCATACCCCTGTGGCTCTGATCACACTCCCAGTCCTATGGCCAGCCGAGTGCCCTTGGAAGCAGCCCCACTCCTGGAGAAGACAGATGCCCGTCTGACAGCTGTAGCAGTGAATGTGGAAGATGGCCACACCATTGCTTTTCTGGGAGACAGCAAAGGGAGACTGCACAAGGTATGATGTGGGTAGAAAGCGAAGAGGATAAAAGTAATCAGGGATGCTCAGGTGGAAGGGAAAAAAAAGGCAGCTTCTCTTATCTCTTGGGAAGTTGAGTTGATACCAAAGATCATTCCTATCAGATGGTCTCACACTGGTGCTGACTGTTGAGAATTTGAATGCCCTGAACAGTCATCATGCTGCCTTTGGTTGCATCTGCACTGAGCCAGTGTCAGGGCCAGTGCATCCAAAGTGGCTTCTGCATGTATTGTAGGCACATGCTTTGTGTGCTTGGAGTCCCTGTGTTAAGATGTTTGGTGGGAGGTTGAAATCCTCACACACAGCCCAGGTTCCAGTTTGTTCCTGATGTAGGATGGGTGCCCCAACTCCTGCTGTGATATTTTGCCTGCAACAACTGTGACTCTCTTCCAGGTGTACTTAGGAGCAATGGGAGATGCACATATATATGCATCTTTAGCTATCCAACTAAATAGCATGGTGAGTGGAGACCTGCTGTTTGACCAGCTGCAGGAGCACCTCTTTGTCATGACCCAGTCAATGGTAAGAGCAATAAAATCCCTTCCGCAGCAGAGTTGAAAATGTTTGAGGTCCAGAATGTGAACTGCAGGCTCTAAAAACCTGCACTATTGGCATGAAGACAAGGGACTGCAAACTCCTGGGTTCCTCTGTGTTGAGCAGGAACTGTCTGGACAACAGTTTGCATCTCCATCCGAGCAGAAGAATGTGAGCTTTCTGGGTTCAGAAGTAGTGTGACCTGTCTTGGTTTTGCAAAAGATTAAAAAGAGAAAAGGGAGGGTTTGTGTAATTAAAACTGTGGCTTTTTTCCTGGTTTTAATCAGTTAAAAGATTTAGCTGTTCTTCTGTAGGCATTTAACCTACAAAAAGCAGAAATGTGTGGGAAATGTCTTCAGATAGCAGCAGTGCGCTCTGACAGGCATACTGTAACCATCCAGCACATCAAGTCAAGCTGTGTAAGGAACCATTCAAGGCACCTATCCCTCCTCTCTGGCTTTCTGTAACTCTGTGCCCAGTGGCATTTGGAGAAGAGGCACTGCAATGCCTCAGGCTCTTGGAATATTTGTGGCCCTGAGCGGGAAACCCAGCTATGGATACTTTATTTGAGAGGATCTGTACACCACCCCTCGTGTCACCTCCTTGAGCTGGAAAGAAAAGGATCTTCCTAGCAAAGAAAAAATCAGCCCTTAAGTTACTCTGAAGGAAATAACACACAAAAAATGAGAGCATGCTGGAAAACCTCTGCTTCCCTTCACCCCCCCCCAGCATGCTTTGAGATACTCAGAAATTCTCTAATGCTTCAAAGCGGGAGTTGAAATTCATGAGTAGGAGATGATTAGGGAAATCTGAAATATATCCTTAACAGTAATTGTTCTGTCAATTACAAAATGCAAATTACATCATATACTTAGCAAAAGTAATAGGCTGGGGATTAGAAGATGGTATTTTAAAGTAACTGATGGTGTAGTAGTAGTAGCTGCAGTGTAGTAGTGGATTAAAGAGAGGGCGAAAGGCTGAAAGCAGCAAGGAGAGTAAGTTAAAGCAGAAGTGTTCTGAAAGTGAAACTTAGCCCTAGGTGACAGAAAGGTTTTGTTCCACATTGATCAAAGCTTGGGCCACTTTCACTCAAAATCTTGGTTCTGCCAGATAGAGCTGGGCAACAGTGCAGGTGGATTCGGAGGCCTCAGCTGGAGCTGCTGTCTCCAGCTTCAGTCACCTACATGTCAAGAGAGATGTTCTCCCATGAGTCCAGAAGACCAGGAGTGAATGGTTTTCAGTCTGCTATTCTTTGATCCATTCTGTTAAAACACAGTTTTATCACTAAATAAAGTCTCCTTACAAGAAGTGTCACAGATAACCCATTAGTAGCAGTGTGCTTTGCTTGCCCTGGTACCTCTGTACAGCCTGATGCTTAGATGGCCTTCTCCAATGTGTTTAGTGGCCATTCACATGGGCTCTGTAAACTTGTTACTGTTTTCTTTAATTTTATGCAATATTGGGGATTAAGAAGTTGTTTCCACAAGCATGCAGATGATGGGACTTGGGCAGAAGAAGCCACAGACCTGCGCCTGTGCTGTGTGTGCTGTGTTGTCACCAATTTCTTTCTCTGACAGGTGGTAAAGGTTCCCATACTGGAATGTTCCCTGTACTTAGACTGTGAATCCTGTCTGGCACTGAAAGATCCCTACTGTGGCTGGTGTGTCCTTCAAGGACGGTAAGAGAGATCCCTGTTCCCCTACAAGGATTTTGGAGGGATACTGCTTTGAGATTGGCTCCATTTAGTCTTTTCCTTATGTCTACATGTCTGGATTTAGTTTGTTTTCAGTTCCTTCCTGGGATTCCTCACTAACTTACCATTCCTCTGTCTGCCTCCATAAATGCAGCCAGCAGGCAGTTGCACACAAGGGTATCTTTCCATTGGTTTTTGAGCTACCTCTCAAGATGCTCCTGTCAAGTGGATTTCAGCCTGGTTTTAGTCTGATTGCAGCTCAAACTGTCTAATTTCAAATATAGAGAAACCATCACATCTCTTCTTCTGGTGTCACTCTCTTACTTAGCACTCTTTCGCTTCTTTTTCCCCTACTGATGATGTATAATGGACATGGTTTATTCCAGCTTGTCTGTCTGCATGCTGGCTCTGCCTCCCTGTAGAATGCCATAGGAACTAGTTTATGACTCTTGAAGCCCAAAAAGTGTCTACACATCTATATTTTGGCAGCAGTTCATCCTTTTACTGAAGGTGGTGAGAGGCTGGGACCTTTTGTGGCTTGTGTAGCGCCTACCCCAAGACTCTAGCCAGGCTTCAGACAGCCAGTGTCACCTTGCATGCTGAATGTGTCCTGCTGGGGCTGCACAGCTCTCTCATATAAGGCTTCTTGGTATTTCCTTGCAGGTGCAGCCGTCGCTCCGAGTGCTTGCGGTCCAGGTTAAGTGAGCAGTGGCTCTGGAGCTTTAACTCCACACAGCAGTGTCTGTCTGTCCAGTCACTAACTCCAGCCAATATCAGCAGAGAGGAAAAGAGAAATGTGAGTGGTGATGATCCTCTGATGATGCTCAAACATGTATGAAGTCCCCTGCAAACTCTGGGGAGTTGCAAGTCTTCCTGTTGCTTGTAGTGGGGTACTGAATCACTGAGCCTGCAAGTGTGTGTTGTCTGTCTCGCATAAGGGACTTAACAGCTTGGCTGTGCCAGGAAATCATTGGGCTTTTTCTCATAAAACTAAATGCTCTTGACTGCTAAGAGTTACTGGGTGTTCTGCATTTGATGCCTGTTTGGGGGGGATCCCTTCTGGGCTTACTATCTAAAAGATGCCCATGTCTGTGGTTTCACACTGGTCCTGACGCTTACTGTCAGGAAGATCTGAAAGGAACTACTCAAAATTATGGCTTCAGTCTGGCATCCAAGAGCTGGCAGAAAAGCTAAGAAGGTGCCACAGTGTTTTGAAGTCTGTCATTGAGTCAGCAAGAACCCATCTTTTGATGGAGATTTGGGCAAAGGGGGAAGTTGCCAGTTGCTTACTGGGTGCCATGCTCAGTTTGGGAACAGCAGGAGATGAAATAGTCCTAGGAGGCATTGTAGGAAAACAGGTGTGTGTGTATACAGCTAACTTGTGGGGTTCTAACCTTGAAAAAACAGAACTAGAAAATTAGATGAAATAAAGAAGAATGTGTTAGAGGGCAAGTTATCTACTGGATGTTATTGAATTGGTAGATATTCCTGGCGATCTCGGACTTACCCTCTCTGCGTGAGGAAGAATTTTACTCATGTTACTTTGAAGACTATGAAAGCCCAGCAGTCCTGACAGAGTCGGGAATCATGTGTCCTTCTCCAGATCCCAGCCGAGCACCAGCTTTGCCAACAGGAGCAGGTCAGTGAAATGCTTTAAATGGAGCATGAGGGCTCTGATAACATTGTTGGGAGAGAGCGCGTCGTGGGTCCGACAGATTGCCAGGATTAACAGCCCTGAATGTATGTGGTCTGTCAGCAGGTGTTCATTTCATTTTGTCATAATATCTGTTTGCTTTCTACTTGTGTGTCACACACATCCTGTGCTATTTTGGGCTGTTGCCAAATTCCAATGCCAAATTCTCGTAGTTGGAAAGGAGATCCTGCTTGAAGGGTTGTATGCAAATCTGGATGTGGTATCAAATGCAGTCTAGGGTGGTGACTGGTTTGGCAACTTTTGTCATAAATCTGGAGAGAGAATTGTCTTAAATACTGCTTTATTATTTAAATCAAACCAAAATGTAAACCTTCTCAGAATCCACGTAGCAGTGGGAGAATGAATGCATGTAAGAAAGACAAGAAGAGACTCATGATCCTTCAAGTTAGAAATAATCTGCAATGCAGCATAACCTCAGAAAATACATAGTCAGCCTTCTATTAGTATGAACAATAACTGGCTGAGTGGTGCTAATTGGCCACTCTAAAGAACCTGGAAACTTCTCAGTTCATAGTCTTTGTTTTGGGTTTTACCCAGCCTGTCAGTGTGAGCTCTGAGCTGATGATCTCTTCTAAGAGGTGGTTCATCTGTAGTCAAAGGCAGGTGCTGGTTGGGAAGCATTCCACACGAGTCACCTAAATGGCTGAACAAATTTTCCATGCAAGTATGCAGCTGCCTAATAGGTCTGAAGCAATCTCCGTGGACACAATATGACAGCAGAAACCCACTTGACACCCTTATTCAGCCTCAAACACCTCCATTTTCAGTATTATTTACAATATTTCTATATCTGATGTTCTTCACAGTGATTTAGTCTGGAATAAACTAACCAGGTCTCCATTTAGGATGATCGGGCACAGAGGGAAAGGGCGCCATTTGCTGCCACTCCAGGCAGAGTGGGCAGGACTGGCTTCCCTGGTTAGTTCTGCAAATGTGGGTCTGAATTTAAGCCCAAATGTGAAGAATCAGTGTAGATAAAGCCACAGTCCAGTCTGTCTTGCTTTTATTTCAAGACTCTATAGATGCTTTACCAGTGTGTCACAGTTTTGCGTAGCTGGGTGCTGGGAGAGAATGGAGGCTGCAGAAAATGGCTGCTGTAAGGAGCTGCTGGGATTCTCTGCAGGCCCCAGACTGTAAACATCAGCCAATTCAAGGCCAAAGTTGCTGCTGACCAGGGCTGAGCCTATCGGAGATGGTCACAGCGCCTTTGGGAATCACATATAGGAGAAAAAAAACCGCAAGCAGCTGCATTTTGCCACCGGAGGAGAGAGTGAGAAGATGTAACGAGCTGTGCAGACACCAAGGCTGGGGAGGGGGGTAGCAGGTGCCCCAGGTGCTGGAGAGAAAGATGCCCCTGCAGCCCATGGAGAAACCCATGGTGCAGCAGGTGTCCCCCCGCCCCTGCAGTCCATGGAAAAGGCTGAGACCCCCACCTGCAGCCCGTGGAGGGGTTCTGCGCTGATGGAGCAGGTGGAGACATACAGGAGATGCTGTGACCCACGTTGGAGCAAACCCCTGCCAGGACTTGCAGCCCATGAAGAGAAGCAGAAACAGATGAGAGAGAGAGAGAGATTTGCACCAGAACATGTCTGCTGGAGGGAGGCTGGTGACCCTGTGGAGGCCTGGAACTGAGAGACATTGTGATTTATGACTGCACCCCATAGCAGTGACCCATGGCGGGGCAGCTGGTGAAGAGATAAAGCCCCGTGGGAAAGGGCTCATGTTGGAGAAGTTTGTGGAGAACTGTCTCCTGTGGGTGGGACCCCAGGGTGCAGCAGGGGGAGGGGGTGGAATGAATGCTCCCCTTGGCCCAGAAGGAAACCAACTTGCAAGGAACTGACCAAAGCCCCCATTTTCCCAGTCCCTGCCCTTCCCTGTGCCACGATGAGGGTGAAGAAGGGAGTGAAATCATGACTAGAGTAAAGTCTGCTAAGAAGGAAGCTGGGGAGGGGGGAGGTAGAGGTGTTTTAAGATCTGGAAAAGGAAAACAGCTCATGAAGAAGTGACCAAGAACCCCATTTTCCCAGTCCCTGCCCCCCCTGTGCCACGATCAGGGGGGAAGGGAGCAAAATCATGACTAAAGGGAAGTCTGCTGAGAATGGAAGGGTGGGGGGGAAGGTGCTACCAAGAACCCCACTTCCCTAGTCCCCGCTCCCCCCATACTGCAATGGGAGGGAAGAAGGGAGCAAAAACCCTGACTAAAGTTTGCTAAGAAGGGAGTGGTGGTGGGGGGAAGTGTTCTTAATATCTGGTTTTGTTGTTTGAAGATCTGCTTGCGCTTCCATTATCCAACACTGTGTTCACTCTGTGTGTGTAGTGTAGTGTAATAAATTAAATAGATAGTTTTCTTTCCTTCACTCTGTGTTGAGTCTGTTTTGCCCATGTCATTGATGACAGGATGATCTCTCCCTGTCCTTACATTGACTCATAAGCCTCTCAATATATATTTTCTCCCCTGTCCAACTACAAAGGGGAGTGATAGCCTGACTTTGGTGAGCATCTGGCCTCCAACCAGGGCTAAACCACCACACCATGTTACTTTCATACTGCATCTCTGAGGCTTAACAAATCATTTCTGTTTCCCAGCCTGAACTTGCTCATGAATGGTTTGTGTCCATTTGATCTAGTTGTGATGTCCTTTTGCTTACACAGCTCTTTTCCCACTCAGTGACCTATGGCCAGCCATTCTTAGTTTTGCCCTGTTGACTGTGCCAGCTCCATGTTGTTACTCAGAGTTCCTCTCTCTTTCACTGTATTGCTAACCCTTCTCTGTGTGGTGTCTGTGCTCTGCTGGAATGAATTTGAAGCAAGTAACCAGGGTCATACACCATTTTCTAAATGAGGTCTCATGAGGGCCCTAAATTCTGACACTTTTCTATTCCCGCTTATAATACTTGCCCAAATATTTGCCTTTTTTCAGCTTTGCTTTGAACATTACATCCCAGCTCATCTGTCACTTGTAGCTGCTGAGCTCCAAGGTGATAGCACAAAGTCTTGCTCTTGATTTGCAAGCACTCAACCTCATTTTCTGTGCTGTTGAACAGGTTTATTGGCAGTCATGAGAAATAATGGCCTTTTTGGAGAAAGGAATATTTATAAATATGGTGTCATAACCCTGAAATCCTGGGAGGTGTTAGTCCTTCCACTACTGCCAAACACAATCACCTCTGACAGTGATGGGAGCTGACAGTACTGCAGTGACTCCTGCCTCCAGCTGCATGCTGCCCTTATTTACTCCTAACCATGGGTTTTCACACACGCCTCATCATCAGCTGCTTTACCAGCATACTGCTTCCCTTCTCATCCTAATCAGGAATCCAGTTTAGACTTGACTGATCCTTCACCAAATCAGTTAATTGCTTTGTTAGGAATAGAGCTTGCTTACAAGAGGAGATCTGAATTCTGTGAGGAGCAATGGATAAGCTTCTTGTTACTTATTTTTTTCCCAGTAGCAAACTCTCTTGGAGAAATGGCAGCTCCTGGAGTTGAGCAGAGCATGCAGTATGTCCCCATTATTTGGAGAACTAATACCCAACTCTAGGGTTGGAGTCATTTGTCTGGAGCAAGATTAATTAGCTGTTAGTACAGTCATATGCAGAATATCTCCCTCAGGCTCATGCTATCAGCTACAGTAGGTTTTGACCATCTCTACAGGTATTTGGTGTATCAGAAGACAGTGTTAGTCTGTTCCCAAAGAGAACTGGGCTATCCTGAGGCTTGTAGTTGACATGAGACCTGAATTTAAAGCAGATAAGCCTTCAGTTATTGCAAGTGAGATTACAAGCCTTACAAACCTCTTCACTGACTCACTTCTTAGTCTGGATGTAGAACAAAGCTCTTGTGGCGAAAGCAGTATGTGAAGGGCATGTCAGTTCCAAGGGTTTGGTTTTCCTTTGGATGACAAAGGGAGACAATCAGCTTTAAGCCAGGAATGTTGCATCCTCCTCTAATACAGAGATGATAGTGGATTTACAGCAGATAAAGATGGAGGGATCTCCAGACTAGTCTCCCTTCCCATGGGTTGGCAAGAGTTGTCATAAACCACTTCTGACAAACTTGTCCAACTCGTTTTTAGTGTCCATAGGATAATCCAGTGATTGAGATGCTAGAAACCTGGAAGGGAATCTGTCTCCATGTTTGAGAGTGTCTTTCCCAAAGCATGCCGTGTCTCTTAACAGTATGGCAGACTTAGAGTGCCTCCATTTCTAAGAAATTTTTATTTTCATTTTCAGATTATGTCACCATAAAGCTCGTAGTGCGTTTCCATGACATCTTCATTGCTTCTGTGGACTTCTCTTTCTATGACTGTGCTGCAGTGGCCCTGCTGTGGAAATCGGCACCGTGAGCACCTGCTTTTTCTTGCCTGTAGTTATAGGGAGGGTGGCTGTCCTTTCCTGGGTTGTCTGAGCAGCTGCTTTTCTATCGTTGTTCCAGGTGCCAGAAGTGCGTGAGCAGTCTCTGGGGATGTAACTGGTGCATCCAGCAGCACCTCTGCACCCACAAAGCAGCCTGTGAGGAAGGAGTCATTATCTACAATGAAAGGGTGCGTCTCCTGCTCGGTCCTAGTCCTATAACAGCCTCAGTGAGTTGCAGTGAGTCAGATCTCAGGTAAAACAGCAGCTATCAGTCACATCAGCGGAGGAGGCGAGCTGTTGGGGTGAAGCCCCCCCCCCCTCGGAGCGACATGAGGCTCTGCATCCCTGGTGTTAGAAGGTCCAGCTAGTTTTCTGGAGAAGTGCCATCAGGTGAAGCAGGGTCTCCTGGGGTTATCCAGCCTCTGTGTTGGAAATGAAGGACAAGAGCAAGCTGTCAGGGAAGGTGTGAGTGGGGAGGTGGAACAGGTACCTGGTTTGTGGCTGCCATGGGTGGCCCTGCGGTTTTGTGGGGGATGAAGGCAGGCAGACCTCCCTCTGGGTGGAGGTGAGTGCAGGCATCTGTGGGAAGCAGAATGTCACTGATCTTCCACACTGTGAGCACTCTCCAGTCCCATCCCAAGACAAGGTGCCCTGAGGTGAAGCTCTCACTGGAATCCAGGGGGTGAAGCAGCCTCTTGTGAACGCTGCTGTGGGAAGTGATATGGAATGGGTTTCTGTCTGCATTTGGTGGTTTCATTTCTTTCTCTCTTCTCACCCCACTGTGTTGTTTTTCTCTAGGCCCAGATCCCTACCTCAAGTGTGTTTCCTTCTTCAGCAGCTCCCCTCACCAAGTCCTCTACTACAGCCCCAACCACGGCCACAAAACCCGTCGCTCCCCCGGTGCGTGTGGTACCAAGCACTGTCCCCCCCACAGAGCCCAACCATGCCACGCTTTCTGCAGCCTCGGATACGATGACTGAGCCTACAGACACCCTCAGCTATACATACCTGACTCTCTCGACCGAAGCAGCCTCTCTCCAGTCTGTCACAGAATCCCCTCTGCCACCACCAGCAGACAAACCTGCTGTCACCGTGCCAGAGATGACTTCTCCCGCTGTGTCTGTCCTTAGCAGCCCATCCAAAGCCATGGATCAGGCAGCTGTGCCCACTGAAGAGCCCACCACTCTCCAGGAACCACGGCACTCCGACCCACCCACCACCCTCGTGGGTAGCCCTCTGCACACATCTGCAGCAGTTGTAACACCTTCCCCTCGTGTCACCAGTTTCAAGTGGCCTCTGAGTTCTTTTCCTACCACCGAGGCACTGACCTCTGCCATCCCATCTCCCCAAACCCCCAGCCAGGTGCCAGGGGACCCTGCTGCCTCTGACTCTCCCGGGTTGCTGGGAACTGAACTACCTCCTTCAGAGCTCCCACCGTCAGCTCCCCCAGACTGGCTGCTGGAGGAGGGCACGGAGCTCCAGGACACAGAGGACTGGATGGATTTGCTGCAGGCTGAGAATGACACATCTCCCTTCTCTGCTTCTACTCTTCTGTCGGGTGATGGTGATTCTTCAGAGAGGGATGTCCCTGACTTTCCCAGGATTCTCCACCCTGACCTTGACTATCAGTACGATGCCCCTGAGTTTTGGGAAGATGTAAGTTTCTGGGGTTTGGAATTTGCAGTTTAAGGCTGTGTTACTTGGAAATTTTCAGACAGGTTGCTGGTCTGGTATTTCAGCACCTGGGAGAGGTTGAGGTTGTGCCCTCTGAGAGTAAAAGCTGACTGCTGTAATGTGAGAAGTAGCAGCCTGAGGAAGAAAAATATGTGGGAGATTCCCAGGCCTCAGAGAAATGCTCCTGGCCTGAAGGTGGCAGCCACTGTGATGGTCAGCATTTTCACAGCTTTCTGCAGCTCACCTCTCTGAGCTCTTGCATTGTTTTCTTGTGACTTCCTGGTAAAAAAGCACAGCTGTGTCTTCATTCAGGCAGGGTTTGTTTCTGTGTTGACGTGTTAGGCTTTGATTCCCTGTATCAGAGCCACGGAGGTCTCTTTCTCTGAAGACCTGTGTCTGTTCCCAGAATGAAGAGCTTAGTTGGGGTCCAGATGCATGTCCCTGTGTGCAGCGAATCCAGGGATCTTCGCTGTTTCCAGTCAACGTGGCGAGGAAGATAACCCTCCTGGGAAGGAACTTCCACCTCTACCAGGTAGTCATCTCAACCCTGTCAGCACTAAGACACTGTTCTAATGCAGGGCGCTGTTTGGGCAACAAGTCCTCTGGAGTGATAAAGATATGTGTAAGACACAGTCGTGGCTCTGCCTTAGGTTGCTCCTGTGTGCAGAAACATCTAGAGGAATGACCTACTTCTGCGAATAAAGAATTGCAGAGCTGGGTTTATGGGTGGGTAGGAGGTCACCCAGAGAAAGGGGAAGTACAGGTGTACCCTAGCCTGCTGGAAAAGATCTGCATGCGTTTGGATTAAGCTACACCTGTGCTGCAGTGTAGACAGTAGTTCTTGGAATAACTTCCTGCTGAATCTCCTCCGATCGTGTCTCCGTAAGCTGAAGATAAGACATCTGTTCCCTTCCCTTTCCTTCCTGGCATGCTTGTGTTAATGAGCCTGTACCTGTCCTACCTGAAACTTCTGTAGTGGGGAAAACCACCCTTGAAAGCTATGTTTCTTGGGTGTGCCTCTGATAAAAATTCTCTTAGCTTCTCAAGGCAGGAGACTGATTTAGTAACCTTTTCCAAACCACCGCCTCGGAACATGCAGCCCACAGACTAATTGTTACTTTATATGTTAAACCTGATATACTGCACTGCTCCCAGGAGCAGAGCTGGGTGCAGGCACATATCCTGCCTTTTGTAAAGGAAGCATTGAAGCAATTGAGTGGAAGATTTTCAGAAGAGAGAGAAAAGAAAAATGCACTTGCTATGTTTTGATCTGCACTGCCCTAATCTGTGTGCTCCACTCTTTGTTTCCAAGCTGGTATTTCAGGGACATATGGAGTCAGAACTTCAGTCACACTGGTTTTTCTTTAATTCCTCCTCCTGTGTTGAGTTCTCCCCACACTGACATCAAGTGCTCCCTTCTAGGTGTTTCATTTTGTGTTGATTTACCTTTAATAAATGGAGGCAGTGGTGTGATGGAGGGAATGAGGAGCATGCTGCTCACACAGTAAGAGGCTTGGTAAAAGGTACTGAATTGGAGAGGCAGGAGTAGGCTGTCATGTAGCACAAAGCTCCATGTAGTTAAGAAATGGTGCCATGTGTATCTTCTCTGCAGGACCAGCAGTGTGACTATGAGTGTGTCCTGAATTTGGAGGGGAGGACAGTGGTGATGGATGCTTCTGTGGAGGGAGAAGAAACCAACCAGTCCCTCTGTTACATCACCTGCCAGATGAACCAGGTGAGTGCTTGGAACATGATGCTGTTTCTGAGCTCGTGCTGGTGCTGGTTTTGCTCAGCAGAACAGCAGGCTGGAAGGCAAGCTCTTTGGGGAGTGGGGAGAGCATAATTTGTGATATTTATGGAATATTTAGCTCTCTGGGTCCTTCAGTGTGATGCTGCTGCTTGGTGGTACTGGTACCTTCAACTTGCAGGTAGACTGTGCAGTCTGAACCACACAACCCCTGGCTGTGCTTGCTGTAGTACAGGATGATGCCGGCTCTAAATCACCGCTTATTGCAGCCTGCCAGGACACTGCCACTTCGGCTTTAGCCCGAGGCACTGTTGTTCATGGCTCTCAGGATCCTGACTTGTTCTGTGACAGCAGTTCTTTTGTGAAAAGAAAAATTATATTTATATTGGGTTTGTGCCTGGTGGCAGAAGCTACAGTCTGTGTGTAACACTCACAGGCAAAATCAAAACAGCTGCATGTCTTTCTGGATGATACGTGGATTTTACTTAGGGCAAGGTTTGCAAGCAGAGGCAATATTTTTAGTTCACAAACTAATATAATTAAGGGAGAGGAGTTGCAGTCCCACGTCTTCAGCCCTAGTGAAATTGCAGAAATGCTGGCTTGAGCGCTCTTCTGCGCAGACGGCTCGTAGGCAGGAATTGGCCACCTCAGAGTGCAGTTAGGAAGTTAGACAAGTACTGTTGTGAGTGCACGTTTTCCGTGTTCACCCTAGTGAACCAAATGCCTGCTCCTCTTTCTGGAGCAGAGCTGTGAACCAGTGAGGACAGGCCAATGCTGCCAGTGCCCAAGCTAACACTGCCTCGTCTGGATTCATGGGAAGCTCTGCGTAGTCTCTATGCACCAGTGCCCTATGCCGGAGGGATGCTGATGCTTTTTTTTGCCCATTCAGTTGGCTTGTTTGTGCCCCTAAGTCCTTTGTCTTGATGGTCTCTGTCTTTGCAGTACAGCTACACAGCGCTGCAACTCGAATTCAACGCTGTGGTGTTTGTGCAGAGGCGACGGCACCTTCGAGTGGACAGTGCTGCAGACCTTCACGGTAGGAGCATGACACCTCCCCAGCAAAAAGACAGCAGATGAGGTGGAATGGAATTGAGGAGTCCTTGAAAGAGGTGTTTTGCATCTGTAGTAGTCCTATCACAGGAAATCATGCAGTCTCATTTCTGTCACAGGGAAGGAAGAGGAGAGGGTTCTGTGTAAGGTGCTGAGTTGCTGGATTATTCTGTGCTTTGGAGGGTGTTTGCAGATGCCTCTGAATTCTTTTTTCTCCTCTGCAGTGACTTTTTACAACTGCTCTGTGGGACACACTGATTGTAGCCGCTGCCAAACAGCTGACTCAAAGTACAACTGTGTGTGGTGTGGAGGTGACAACCCCAGCTGCATCTTCAGGGGTTCTTGCAAAGAAGAGATAGAAGACCTGTGTCCAGCACCTCTCATTCACTCTGTGAGTAACTTGCTTGCAAGTGTACTGCACCCAGAGCAAGGAGGGCTCTATTCTACAGTTGAAATCTAAGGGCTCTAAGGGCTGTGATCTCAGAGTACAAACAGTGCAGCTCAATAGTACATTAGCCATCTGAAGAGCAAGTTAGTCCTGTTCTGCTGTGATCCCTCAGTGTTGCGAGGATGCTAGATGTTTGTGTTGAGCTTTCAGTTTGCTGATAGAGAACAGAGGGGAAAAGTGCATTTGTATCTCGTGTGAGCTGAAACTGGCACACCAGAAGGAACAGAACCATTCAGGAGCTTGGAAAGGGTTTGCAGATTGGATCCTCCAACTGTCCTGAGCCAGATCCTGAAACATGTTGGCCAAACTGGGCCTGGGGCAAAGGAGAGCAGAACCTAATGATAACAGCACAGCAAGGATGGGAAAAGCATTGCAGGTTACTGGAATTAATTATTTTTGTCTGTTTATTTTAAGTGTTTCTTGCTAACTGCCACATGACAAGTGTCTGTAGCCATGTGTCCCTTTTGCTGTCAGCTTGTCCTCCCTCCAGTGGCACACAACATCCATGTGCTGCATCTTGTCTTAGTTTATCCTGGATGCTGCTCAGGGACAAAGCTTTGATGTTTGTGCAGCATGCAATTCATTGTCGTACTGATGCTGAGGAGAGAATGGTGCTTGCTGCTTCACACAAGTAACATGGATTGGCTTGAGCATTCCCACTCTTCAGCAGAAATGCCCTGTGGAGTGGTCAGCATGTTGATGAGAAGGCAAAGCGGGGCCGTCCTTGCCTTAGAAGTCAATAGTGAATTACCACCTCTGGGGGGGACTGCTCTCACAACAGTTGAGGTATGGGAAAGAAGGCTCCAGCTGGTGTTCTTTCTTCTCATGAGGGTGCAACCTGGTACTCATCCAAGCTGGTAAAAGAATCTATAGCAGTGACCTGACCAAACGGAGTTTGTAACAGGGCAGCTGAAGGTCCCTGTGCTGTAGATCAGTTGCCAGACTGGAGAGGTCTGAGTTACTGTGACATTTATACGTGCGCGGATGTCTTTGCAGGTGTACCCCCTGTCTGGACCAGTGGAAGGTGGCACTAGAATCACCATCACTGGCTCAAACCTCGGGCAGAAACATCAGGACATTGCAGAAACTGTCACTGTTGCAGGAATTCCCTGTGCCGTAGATGCTCAAGAGTATGAGATCTCTAGCAGGTAGAGTATCTGTGAAACCTCCTCCCAGAGGCAGGCGCTGGCTTTCTCTTGGCTGCTGACACCAGCCTGAGATGTCGTTGCCTTTGCTGTAGCAGGTATTGAGCCTTGCCTGTTCCCCAGGGCACCTGGGGTACTCCCCTGAGTAAGGTTGCTCTCCAGTTAGTTACTGTGCACTAAGTCCCTGAGAGAAGGTCATGTACAAGGCAATGACGAAACAGTGCTGCTGTATGCTGACCATGCGGCCAGCCCAACCAGGGAGTCACAGGCGCCTTTGTGGGTGTCTCTCCCAGCCACAGGGTGACTTCAGTTAAGGGAAGGACATGGCTTGTGGAAGTGTCACTGCTAGGAAAATATCCTGACCATGCTAACAGAGGGTGAGGATGGAAACGCATAGTTGGAGGTGCAGCCTCTGCTTGAGTCAGCACACCCTTAGACTCATTCTTTACTTGCCAGCCAGACTTCCACCTCCCAGAAACAAACCCAGTGAAAGGACCCTCTTAACCAGGGACAGACCAGGGAGTCCTGGTGGGCCCTTTGCCAGCCTTCTGGTGACTACGAGTACCTCACAGGTCACACAATGCTGGGAGGACTGGGAGGAGGATGAGAAGCAGACACCTGTCCTGCTGAATCCAGCTAAGGTCTGTGACAGAGGACTGGGTACTGTGTGCCTGGCCAGGGCAGGACCATATAACATATCAGTGTGGTCAGGTACACTGTGACAGGGGTGTAGCTAGGAACCAGGGAGAAAGGAGTGCTTGTGTAGTTGGGCAGTGGCAGGGCAGGTAGGTGGGAGTCTTGGATGAAGGAGGGAGGGAGAGGAGCCAAGCCACCAGCAGGAGAAGAGGAGAGCAATTGTGAGTAACTTCTCATCGGAGCTGTCACAAACCCATTTTCCATTCCATGGTAGCAGTAGTTGTAGCACCCTTCCCTCTGGGAGCCAGGTAAGATCCTGCTGGGAAATGGCCTGCTGTGTTGAGCAGTGTTGTCCTGTTTGTGTGTCTTGTTTGTCTGGATCCATCTGCTTTCTGTTTTCATCCTAGAATTAGAACGTAATCTCTCTGGGGTTAGTGCTGTCTTTGTTCTGTGTCTGCAAATCACCTGGCATCACGGGGGCCTGGCTTGGGACCATGCTGCCAAAGTGCAAATTCCTCAGCCTCTGTGGTTGGTGGGGTGGGTATAGCTGTGAACCTAGAACCTGCTCCTGAGCAAGGCCCAGATAAAATTAATCTCCTGCTTCGGAGGAAGGCTGGGAATTTTCCTGCACAGTAGCTTTTATGTTAGCAAATCAGAGCTGTAACATGGGATTCCTTGCTGCCCTGTTCAAAGTACAGTCTGACTTCACCTTGTCAGCATCTCCCATACCAAATTACAGTTGGAAAAAGAGCTGGGAAGAATGGGTTGTGCAGATCAGGGGGACTGGCTGGTCCCAGAGGCCACTGACTAAAGACCAGTGCCAATGAAAGCTACAGTCTTGAGTTTTCTTCTGCATCCGACACAGTGCTAATGTGTGGATTGACCACCACTAACTGGGGGTCACTGCAGATATGACTGATTTATCAGCCCTGGACAATAGCAGAGTTCCTGGACTCTGTACCTGTGATACAGTGGGCTTCATCTTGTCTGTCCCAAAAGTAATATTGGCTAGGATGGGCCTGTTTGGAACCACCCCCTGCTTTTTTTCTGCTGCACCTAATGGGACCTGTGGTTGCTAGATGGTTTTAGGACATGAGCTGTATCCATTGCATCATCTGCTCTTCCCCTGTGTGACACTGTTCTTGGATTGCTCTGCAGCATCGTGTGTGTCACCGGCGGGAGCTGGACTGAGAGATCTGGGCCCATTGAGGTGGAAGTGCCTGGAGGAGGACGTGGAGTTTCTGCCCATAGTTTCACCTATCAGGTAACATTATACTGCTTCTCTAATACTTCTCCCTGCTCTTCCAGTGTCTCTGCTAAATGGCTGGCTGTTGCATGGACTCGTGGGACTCTGATAGGCGCTTGCTGCTGGTGTTTTTATGTGATTTTCCTGGTGTTTGTGTTGTGTGGTGGGTTGGGGTGGGCTGTTTGTTCCCTCTTTAGATTATAGGAACAGCTATATTAGGTAATGCCAAAGTTCATGTAGCCTGAGGGTATCTTTCTGGCTTGGAGATTGGTTTTTTTTTTCATTCATGACTTAATACCTTACTGAGACTTTTGACTTTCCTTTTATTAATCTGCACATTGCTGCTTGAACACCCTTTTAGCTTCTGACCTTCAGCAGCTACTGGCAGCAAGTCTAAAGTTACTGTGCATTTTGTGGAGAAATGTTTGCTATTATTTTTTTAATGTGTTTCTGATAATTGTTTTAATTTGAACCCAGCAATTATGAAATAAAATATTGAAGTGGTTTTTAGATACAGTTACTTTCATTTCATCCTTGCTGTGCATCTTACAAGTTGTATATCTAGTTGTATGCATCCCCTTCCCATTGGCTGCTTCATTTTGTGCTGCTTAGAACCATTTTACATACTGGATTGTATTTGGTGCTCTTCTCTTGGTCTTGGTTCTGTTATCAGGATCAGGAAGATGATTAGAGGGATGGAGCTCTTCCCCTATTAAGAGAGGCTGAGGGAGCTGGGCTTGTTCAGCCCGGAGAAGAGAAGGCTGCAGGGGGACCTTATTGCAGCCTGCCAGTACCTGAAGGGAGCAGAGAAACAGGAGGGGAATCAACTTTTTAAAAGGGTAGATAATGGCAGGACAAGGGGGAATGGATTAAAACTAAAGGAAGGAAGGTTTAGATTGGATATTAGGGGGAAGGAAGTTCTTTACAGAGGGGCTGGTGAGGCTGCCCAGAGAAGTAGTGGATGCCCCGTCCCTGGAGGTGTTCAAGGCCAGGTTGGATGAAGCCCTGGGAAACCTTGTCTAGATCTAGGACTGGAGATCGGTGGCCCTGCCTGTGGCAGGGGGGTTGGAGCTCTATGATCTTTGGGGTCCCTTCCAACCCAGATGTGGGGACAAAAGGTATTTTTACTGTGGTGTAAAAATCTCTCCTTAGTTTGCCTTTGCAGTAAGTCCTACGCTTGGTGTGGTTTTGCTGCGATCTGTGCTTAGAGCTGGCAGAGTCCTTGTAGGTACCAAAGCACTCTTGTATGGGCAGGAGCTATTTTGAAGCTCACAACTGCGAACATATAGTTGGGTTGCTTTTTTTGCTGTAGTCTCCCTGCTCCTTCTCATTTTTTATGTATCTTGCTCTTCATTTATCAGCAGTGACTTACCTGTGTCACTCTGCCTGACTCTAAATTTTGCTGTTGCTCTTCAGCAGTACTGAGGGTTTATTACTCCAAATACTTTATCACATTTAATTTCCCCTTCCCAGGCCATGCACAAGTATGTTTTACAGTGTGGGTCTCAACACAGATTCTTAGGGCTCCCTGCTGGTAATCTCCTAATGTACTAGACAGGCAGACAACTTATTTGCTACCTTGTTTTTCCTAACCTGAGTTATTAATCCAGTTACTGATCTGAACAATCCCTTTGAACTGCTAATCCTTGGGATTGTGTGAGGGTCACAGCTCTGCTGTTTGCAGCATCCATCTGCCTTTTGCAATCTGTGGAAGGACTGGTCCCTGGCTTGTGGTTCTTGTCAGTGTGATTGACAAGACTCTGCTGCCCCTGCTCCATAGGGTAACTGCTGAAGCCCAGCCAAGGCCTGCCTGTAACTGGGATCTAGAGCTTGTATTTTCAGAGCACTGGAGGCCACAGAACATGTTCTGCTGTTTTCTTTCCTCACCTTATCTTTGGAGGTCCTTGTCACTCACCTTTTTGGTTTTCTTCTTTCCCCTTTTCTAGAACCCAGAGCTGAAATCCATCGTTCCGACTCAGGGCCCCAAAGCGGGAGGAACCTGCCTCACCCTTCTGGGCTCCAAGCTGCTGACTGGGCATCCTAATGAGATCAGTGTCCTGCTTGGAGATCTGCCTTGCCACATGTAAGACCAGAGCCTGCCCATGTGCTGGCAGTGCACTGCCCTGAGTCCTCCCCAGAGCCCTGCAGGGCGTGATGCTGGCTGGCTCAACCCTTAGCACAGGCTGCTGGAGCTTCGCTCTCCTCTGTGTTCAGGACATCCTCCTCTTGAGGGTCATGGCAGCATCCACAGCCATCTAACACTCTTGCCCACATTCCCTTGGACACAAACACGGTCTTTGTTCTGCATATCTCTTGACAGGACTGTACCCCACCCTGACAGCTCTGCTTTTGCTGATGGGGAACTGCAGTTGGCTCCTAGAGAATAACACTAAGAGCTGCTTTTTCTCTCACATCCTGGGGTGCATACACCTGACAGCACTGCTGGTGAGAAGGTGCACATGCCTTGGTAGCATGCTTCCAGAGTCTTCGGCCTGGACAGTGGCTGTACTGCTTTTTGTCCACGTGCTGCTCACTGACAACTGCCCAGCAATTACTGCTTGCTTACATAAGCAGATTTCAGCATTAAGTTTAGGGAAATACCAGAAGAGGCTTGCAGACAGTCTGCAATGAGCAAGGCACAGTACTATAAAATCTGTCTCTGCAGTGGCTGTTAACCCCTTGTTCTCTCTTTTCTGTCTCTCCAAGCCTCTCTGAGATGACAGAGGATCAGCTGGCATGCCAGACGAGCCCCAGCAATGTGTCTGCAGAACTCCCAGTCACTATCAAATACGGGGACCAAGAGCGGAGATTGGAAGGATCCCTCTTCAGATATACTCTGGATCCCAACATCACTTTTGCAGAACCACCTAAAAGCTTCCTCAGGTAGGAAGGCTGAGTGCAGCTTCCCCAGAGCTGTGTGCTGAGGCAGGTACTACAGCACCAGAGGCATCTCTTTCAGTTGCGCTTTGGAGTAAAGCTAGGCTTGTCAGAATGAGCATAAGCAGAAGGGTGGGAGCGTGGGCACAACACAGCTAATGAGTGGGTAAGTTCAGCTACTTTTCTATTTCAGTGGAGGGAGAGTGCTCAGAGTTCATGGATACAACTTGGATGTTGTACAGAAGCCGAAGATCCGAGTTACGGTTTCTCCATCCGAGCGCCGGCGGCGGGGACTGGGGCGGTGGCGCAGAATCATCCCAGACACCGAGTGCCCTGAGGATGCTCTGTGTGGCATCCACCAGGTACCATGGCAGAGTGCTCAGTGGAACTGAGGGTTGATGTGTTGCTCTGGAGAAGTGGACTTTCCCTAGGGCTTTGTCCCCCGCTTGCTGTTACCTGCTCGGGTTACGCCAACAGTCTTGGCCAGGTGGAAGCGCTCCTGTCAAGCTAGAGGTTCAACACTTTCCCAGACATTCCCTGAGCTGGGTCTGCCTCTGTAGAGGTGTGCAGGGCTTGTGATGTGGGGCAGGAACAGCAGGGCAGCAGTGTGGAGATAAAGAAATCTCTAGCTGAGCCAGAGACCTTGCGTGGCTCAGCAGGTCCTCACTCCAGACTCTTCCTTTTGCACAGTGCAGTCCATCTCTCTAGCTCATGGGCCCTCTTTCAATCTGAGATGTAAAACCAGGGAGAGCTGAGTGAAATAACCAGTTCCACTAACATTTTCTCCTCTCCTGCTGCTGGTTGTCCTGAGATGGGTCACTACAGAGGTATTGATGTGGTCACAGAGCAAGTAGAAGGATTTGCAGAGGTACAGGGTGTCTGACAGCCAAAGGGCAAGAAGGATTTGCTTTATTAGTGCAAATGATGGAAGGCTTCCAGTACATAAACTGGGAGAACGTGCTCCAGATGCACGTGCAGCACTAATAGCTGGATTACCTACGTTTAGAGGTGTTTGTGGCTGGGGGGGAGGGAAAAAAGAATACTTTCACTAAGTGTATAAAACATCCAATCATATGAACACTCTCTCACAGAAACATTCAGGCCAGGAAATCAGCATTGTGTTCAGGGTCTAGAGCAGGAAGCTGATACCTCTCTAGAATTTGGTGTCAGGGGAATTTGGTGCCAGAATTGCTATCAGAGCTGATTCCCACTGCTGAGACCTAAGTACATGCAGCAAATCCGGTGCTCCGAAAGCTTCCTTTAAAGGAACACAGGGATTTCCACAGATCTTGGATTCTTCCCTCTACAGTTAAGTGGAATTCCTCAGGCACTGCTCTGCTGAGAGCAATGCAGACTGACCCCAGATTGCTGTGAGTTGGGAAGTATTGCAGAGCTGCAGGACCAGCATTAGTGTTTCACTACTGATGCTTTTTTTGCCTTTCACGTTTAGTTTGAAGAACCCTGTCTTGTCAACTCCTCCTACCTGATCCTGTGCAAAACTCCAGCCATTAACCTGCTGTTACGGAGTGTCCATATCAAACTGGAATTTATTCTGGATAATCTGAGCTTTGATTTCAACTCGTTGCATCCCATGCCCTTCTCTTATGAAGTCAACCCCATCCTAAAACCATTGAACGCTGAAGATCCTGCCAAACCCTATCGCCACAAGCCAGGAAGCGTCATCTCTGTGGAGGTAACACAAAAAACTAGTTGTAAATAATGCTCCTTGCACAAAGTTCTCTCTAATCCCAGTGTTTTAAATTGGTGCCATGCAGCATCTGATGTTTTAAAATACCTGACAGCCTTGGAAGCTGTCACAGCACATCTGCTCTGGCCTGTGAGAAATGGTACTGAAGAGGAAGGAAAAGAGTGTATGAAAAAAGCCTCTTGACCCCATAAATCATTATTAAGGGCCTCGTGGAAGCTGCTGTGCTTTTTTATGTTTTATCCTAATAAACAATTTGTATATGAGATATTGGTACTAAACAAATCCCACATCCTGCTTTCAGCTGCCAGCTTTGTCGTAACTTCTTAAGTTTCCTCTAGAAGTAACTTAGGAGTAAAAGAATCCTGGCAGCAGGGAAGACCTGTTACTAGGTAGAGGTAGGAAAATCATTCTTTAAAGTTGATACAGAAGGGCAGAGTGGCTGAAATTTTTCCCTGCACGTGCAAGAAAAAAAACAGAGGTATTTCTTTTGTCTGGAAAGGATGTTTCTAGTCCAGTTCTCATTCTGAGAGGTAATGCCTGCAGCTGAAAATGCACTTCCACCACTTGCTCTTTTTTCACATATGAGTAAAAACTGTGAGGATGTACTAAGCTAGAAATATCTAGACTGCTGCCATATGGGTACTGAATGCATTTTGGAGGACTAGAGCTGTTTGAGAAGACTGAAAGAGAACTAACAAGACACAAGCTTTCAAAGCGCAAGGAGGTTTGATCTGCCAACCTGTCAGAGTAACCTGACACAGCTCTGGGCAAAAGCATGAAAAAGCTGCTGCAGAATTTACCTTGGAAAGTATTTAAATATGAAATAAACATCAGTTAGCATGGTTCTATTAAAAAAAACCAACCAAACCAAATAAAAACCAAAGTCTTAATCCCCAAAACTTAAAGCAGGTTTGTGTTAAGAAGAGCACAAATGTGTTACACCTTTGAAAGCCATTGACTGACTCACTTCTGAGTGCTTAGGCTAACTGCCATGACCTTTTTACATCTACACATTGTGTGTATGTACATATTTCTGTGTCCATGCATATGCAGGCAGAAGGAAGAGGTGAGCTTAGTCAGGCTGTGGCTGAAGGCCTTAAGATGACCGGCTATTATTGCAGCATGGTGTGGGGCCCAGACCAATCATTTAAATAGCATGCAAGGGAAGCTTTTCACTTACAAAATGAGCTTCTGTGGCCAATTCAGATGCAAGCCCAGTCAGAGAAGAAAAAAGGCTGCTTTCATCCTATGGTGTTGGTCTCCTCCATCTTCTCTGGAGCTGTGGAAACAGAGAGTTATGTTTTCCCCAATTCAGTGTCCTGTTACACATCTGTTCCAGGGGGAAAATCTAGATCTGGCTATTTCCAAGGATGAAGTTATGGCTATGATTGGGGAAGGAATCTGTGTGGTGAAGACACTAACAAGGAATCATCTCTACTGCGAGCCTCCCTCTGAGCAGCCAGCTCCACGGCACCGCACGAAGCGTGAGGGCACGGACTTGCTCCCAGAGTTCACGGTAGGGATCAGCAGTGCCATAAGGAATCCTGTTGTTTGCTGAAGCACAAGCAAGATGTAGTGGTGGAGGCAGGGAGTGAGATGGGAAGAGGAAGAAAGGCAGGAGAGGAGCCCTAATGGGGGACAGGGAAGGTACCAGGGGGTTAAGGAGCTGCTCTTGTTCTCAACCTTACTTTTACATGCCAAACATTGCCTGAAAGCAAATGGTGTAGCTGGATTCAGGAGTTTGCTGTGGGACAGCTTTGCTACAACTGTGTGCTACCTGTACCCATTCTGGAGAAACCCTGTGGTTTGGCATCCCGTTGCTGTGCTGAGCTCACATCATGGCACACGCTTTCTTACACAGGTACAGATGGGAAACCTGAACTTCCTCCTGGGCCGAGTGCAGTACGACACGGAAAGCCAGCTCACCTTCCCGCTGGAGGCACAGATTGGCTTGGGTGTCGGTGCATCCTTTGTGGCATTGATTGTTCTGGTCATCGTCTTCATATATAGGTAAGAAACTCTGGAGTTGTATGAGGTCTTTAGGTTCCACTACCACGTTTCTCAGTGGATATGGCCACGTGTAAACATCTTGGGCCTAAACAAGGTGCTGGTCATCTTTATTTGGAGCCAAATTCTGAGCCCCTGTGGGGTGTGTGAGGCATGTTGTACCTGATCGTCACAGCCTGCATTGTGGTTCCTTCAGAGCCCACACCTAATGGGTGCTCTAAGAGATACATCTAGTTTACAGGACACTGGTATCCTGGGAAGATAATATTCAGTAGAAGTCATTTCAACACCAATTGCATTTGGCAGCAACACAATAGTTGGCAAGGACAATCCCTGGGCTAGGGCCACTGAGAACAATTCTACTTCTTATTGCAGGAGGAAGAGCAAACAGGCTCTCAGAGATTACAAGAAAGTTCAAATCCAGCTGGAAAATCTGGAAACAAGTGTTCGGGACAGATGCAAAAAGGAATTCACAGGTCAGTCACGGAGCTCTTACATTCTTGAAGCTTAAGGGAAGCTTGAAGAACCACTCTCATCCCTTCCTCTCTCCCATCCTATGTACTTGTTTGGGCAGCTCAGAGCAGGCAATAACTTTATCTTCTGCCAGTCCATTGAAACATAGAGCCAGATTCTTTCCTTTTTTAATTCTTCCTTTAATTCAGAGCACAGCGATCTATCCAGAGATCCCTCTGATTCTCCAGTTCATTCTCCAGGCTCAGATGAAGAGCTAAAGGTCAGAGAGATCTTGGAGAGATCTTAAGCACAGCTAGCCCAGCCTCTGTGTAGGACAAGGTGAATGACCCCCTGTCTTCTGGGCCCACAAACCTTTGTACTTAGAGCAGTGAGCCCTTGTGTGGGAGACCTGGGGCTCTGAAACTGTGCAAGTGACTCAGGCTGTGATGCCCAACTAATGTGGGAAGCAGTGAAGAGCAGGAGATCTCTAATCCTCTTGTAGGTGGTGCCTGTAACCATGGATCTGGGCTGAACAGTGGCTTATAAAACTGGAAGCCAGCTGCCAGCCCCTGACTGTAAATAGGAACATCACCAGATTCACCTTTTGGTTCTCCCCCAAGGCTGGAAGTTTATTTGTGCACGTTCTCCCAGGGCCTGGTCTAGTTTTAAATGTTCTAGCAATGGGATCCCAATGTGCCTCTTCTTATCAGGAGACAGCCTTCCTTTTCCTCAGTCCCTGCTGGCCCTAGCTCCTGCACTCATCTCATGCTCTGCATGAGATTGTATGGTCAAACTCATGGGCATTTCCTTTCCCTCAGACCTGATGACTGAGATGATGGACCTCACAAGTGACCTTGTGGGCACAGGAATCCCCTTCTTGGACTACAAGTCCTATGCAGAGCGTATTTTCTTCCCGGGCCACCGTGAGTCACCACTGCAAAGGGACCTGGACATCCCTGAGTGCCGACGGCAAACTGTGGAGCAGGGCTTGGTCCAGCTCTCCAACCTGCTCAACAGCAAACTTTTCCTCACCAAGGTAATGTCCCTCTCCCTGCTTGCAGCCTGCTGTGGGGTCAGGGCCTCGATACTGTAGCTGGTGGCAGGAAGCAGGCAGTGCCATTAAGGTTCATTCCTGAATTGCTCCCTGCAGCACGACTTCTCCCAAGAGCCAGTAGCTGTGACTGCCTTGTCTTCAGCAGATTCACACACTGGCTTATCTCTCTCCTCACCAGTTCATCCACACTCTGGAAATCCAGCGCACTTTCTCTCCAAGAGACCGGGCCTACGTGGCATCACTACTCACCGTGTCACTGCATGGGAAGCTGGAGTACTTCACTGACATCCTCAAAACTCTCCTGAATGACCTTGTGGAGCAGTATGTGGCCAAGAACCCCAAGCTGATGCTGCGGAGGTGAGTGCACCAGCCACGGTCCCACTGCAAGCTACCTGAGGGGACAGAGCCTTTCTGCCTACCTGGCAAGCTCTGAAGCTCCAGTGAGTAGGGTAACATCATGGCACAGGCTGCATCTGTAAAGCCAACATGTGTCCAGACAACGTGCATCAGGAGGAAGCAGTAACAGTGGTTATCCTCTCTGGTCAGCAATTGGCAGGGAGTATAGCAGGAAAGGTGTAAAAAAAGTAGGAAGCTGGAATTGTCCACTCCAAATCTCTCTTTGGAACTCTGTCCTTGTGTTCAGGTACCAGGGTTCTGCCAAATGCACTACCCTCACTTTGCTGTGTAAAAGTCCCTGGGCTCACAGTCAGGCCATGTTTGGAAGCTCACCTGAACTATCTTCTGTATTTGGATCCCCGTTGGCCTCCTGTCCTGCCTGCCCTTCTGATCTGAATAAATTTCCCTGTTTGAGACCTGCCAGACTCTTTCCTCTGTCCCCTGCTTGCTTGTCTCCCCATTTCAGTAATTTGGTGCCTCCTTCAGGCTAACAAGTGCCTCAGTAAGTGGTACTAAAAGCATTAACCTTACTGGTCTCTGAAGTGCTTTAAAGTTATCATCTGGGTTTTTTCCCCCCTTGATCCTGTATCACCACTTAATCTTTTCTCAAGGGGAATGATCTTTATCTCCAGATCCCTCCCTGCTCTGCACCTTATTCCTGTGACCAACCTCATGCTCTCTTTCAGGACAGAAACAGTGGTAGAGAAGCTGTTAACCAACTGGATGTCCATCTGCCTGTATGCATTTGTGAGGGTGAGCTCTTTGTCTCTTTGGGGTGTAGAGGGGTGACAGCCACTTTGCTTTGTGCCTTGCTCATGGTGAAACAGTGCTGGAATCATCCTGCATTTCAGAATGGGAATGAGAGAGGTGGGGACAGGGATGCTTAACCAGCCTTTATGCTGTTCATTGCTTCCAGGATGGCTCACTAGATCATGGAGGGCTCAGGGTAGCTCCTTCACCTTAAACTTGATGATCTGTGCCTGGGGAGGATGGATTCTGATCTAATTCCTTTCCTGGAAAGGGGATGGCAAGGAGAGTCTCTCAGATTAGTAACACAGAGACAGAGCAGTCTCTTGGTCTTGTGCATCCCCGTGGTAGCTTGCCCGCGCAGTGTCCCAGTGTCCCTGTGCACGGAGCAGAGGTGTCAGCAGTCCTTGCCTGCTGCGACTTAAGCTGCTGTATCCTCCTCTGCTTGGGGGGATTTGTCTCAGGTGAAACTCCTTCCTTTCTGCACCAGGATTCCGTTGGGGAGCCCCTTTACATGCTGTTTCGGGGAATCAAGCACCAGGTGGACAAAGGGCCAGTTGACTGGGTGACAGGGAAAGCCAAATATACCCTGAATGACAACCGCCTCTTGAGAGAGGACCTGGAGTACCGCACTCTGGTAAGCACCAAAGCTTTTGTTCCCCCTGGGCTTTCTGGTGTGCAGGGCTGGATGTCTCTGCTTCTATTATCAAGGCAGAAGGGCAGCATCCTGCCACTGTCTCCTGGGAGCCAGGTTTAACCCAGCAGCATGACTCCACAGATGAACAAGAGCTCTGGTAAATCAGGTGCTTTTGCCCTAGGCTGCTAGGAGCCATCACCAGAGTCACCTGGTGCATGTGCTGTGCTCTGCCCTAGAAATAAGGGGATGATATTGCTGATGGCATGTAGAAGCCCGTCCCCTGTGCTGCTGAACTGGCTTCCAGCTCTTGACACCAGTCTGAGAACAGGGTGTTTAACATCTGTGACGTTTCCTTTCTGAAACTCTTCCTGTGAAAGGGCTAGCTGTTAACTTGCCTTTGGTGCCGACCATCAAAGGCATAAATGTGTGATGTAATCTTATCAGCTGAGTCTCTGTGACCTTTTCTTTTCTTCCCCAGACCTTAAATGCTTTGACACAAGCAGGAGTTGCTGCAGGAGGGGCAGAGGACTCCCAAGGGATTTCTGCAAAAGTGCTAGACTGTGACACCATAACACAGGTGAAGGAGAAAATCCTCGATCAGATCTATAAAGGGACACCATACTGTCACCGACCGGACCCAGACACCCTGGACCTTGGTAAGCTGAACTTCTTGGTACCAGAACTCAGTGGGGAAGCGAGAGAGTGGTCATCTACTCTGTGCAGTGCCCTGCCATGTGTGTCAGTCATTGTCTGAGCATGCAGAACCTGGGGGGCTGTGAGTCTGACTGTCCCTGTGCCAGAGACGCTGTCCTGCGGCTGCCAGACAATGTTGCAGGCACTTGCTCAGAGCTGTGAAACAGCCTGAGTAAAGGTTGATGAGGATCAGTGGGTGTGTAATGAGGTCAACAGAGATGAAGCACAGCAGACTTCAGGGATGCCTCCAATTAACAGTTTATCTTTCCATTTTCTTTGCTTTAATGGCTGCAGAGTGGAGGTCAGGGCTGGCAGGTCACCTGATACTGTCCGATGAGGATGTGACATCTGTTGTTCAGGGAACCTGGAAACGCCTGAACACTCTGCAGCATTATAAGGTCAGAACTCAGTCTACCACTGTCTTGCCTCTCCTTGTCTTCTACACACTGCTATGCTGTGTGGCTCTGGTTTCCCAGTGGATCACTGTCAAAAGGTTGGAGCTTTCTTGAGCGGTATATTCAGTTTAAGTCAGCGCTGAGGCTTGTGCTCTGACTTCAGCAAGCCCCTTCCTTAGCCCATGCCCAAGACAGGGGCAGGTGCTGAGCTTGGAAGGAGATGCACAAGTTTGTGCTTGGTGGCTGTTGTGATGAAGGCAATGCTGCCGGATCTGTTAATGTTCCAGTCCAAATCAGTAGGTGATGAGAAGTAGCTTCTAGGAATGGAAAGAGGGTTTTAACTGCCTTGCACCATTGTGTCATACCTTGCTGCAACAAGTTCTAGTTGTGAATGACCTCAGTCCCTGAGTATTATCATCTTCATTGTACTTTGCACGTCAGTTTCTTTAATTGGTACAAACAAGATACTCACACCACCAGGAAAGACAGTAATGGTGCCTCACAATCCCTGTTTCTGCCCTTATTTCCACTAATGGTACAATCTGCTTTGGTCTACAAGCACTTCCCTGTTGTGCTGAGGAGAAACATGCCATTTGTTTGAATGTTGATTTGTCTTGTCTGCAGGTGCCTGATGGAGCAACAGTAGCACTGGTCCCACGCCTGACCAAGCACATCCATAGGGAGAATCAGGATTACATCCCAGGAGAGAGTGAGTTTTATGAGTCTTTGTTCTCTTAAAATTATTTTATAGCACTTGCTAGTTAGTGGGACAAGTCTCTTGATTGATACACGATTTGGATACACACAGTATTGTCAAAACTGAAAGCTTGGGCAGGTGAGATGGGAGAGAAACAGGAGTGTGAGAGCAGGGTAAGGCCAGGGTGGGCATGGAAAGGCAGGATGAGCCTGTAGTTGTGACTCCCTAGGGCTGAGCACAGTCTGCACCTTGCAGGGTTGTTAATACCCTCAGGCACTGAGCACTGCCCAAGGGTGGTGTTGGGACACCTGGTAGTTACCCTACTGTCTGGCCAAGCAAACAGCTCCATGGATACTCCTGTTACTCCTTGGAGGTTTTGGGTGGACAAAGACAACCTGCCGTAGTACTAACAGCAGTTGTAGTCTGTGCAGAAGGATGGATTGAGGCCTCCAGAGGTTCCCTCCTATTTGTGTTTCTATCATACTGTGAAGTCATGCTTCCCTGGAGCGTAGCTGGTCAAGCTCTACTGTGGGAGAATGGGCACTCATCTGTGAACAATTGTGTGTTCCAGAAACACCTATGCTGGAGGATGCAGATGAAGGTGGCATCAAACTTTGGCACCTGGTAAAACCGACAGAAGAGCCAGAGCTTCCCAAGCATCGGCGTGGGAGCTTGCGAGATCGGGAGCGAGCCAAGGCAATCCCAGAGATCTACCTGACACGTCTACTCTCAATGAAGGTGAGAAGAAACACAGATTGTGTTGTGCTTGGGATCTTGCCTGCCTTCATATCTCCCAGCACATTGCAGGGATGTGTATAAGCCCCTTTGCCTGGGTCAATGCACACACTGGTTGTTTCCCATAGAATCCCACCACTACTGTGCCAAGTTTTGCAGAGCCTCTAGGAGAGCAAGAAGTGGTTTTATCCCCTATGTCCACCAAATGTTTGTCTTTGTGTGCCCCACAGTAAAAAGCAAGTATGTTGTGTTTCAGAGCAGAGTTTCTTTGGCAACAGTATCTGCTGGGCTGCTATGTCTTTCCACCTTCCACCCCATGCAGGGCCATGAAGATACAACAGACCTGTTACCTGCTGGAGCCAGCTGATGCTCATAGTGCATGCCTGTCATGTACAGATTCAGCTGCACTCATAAACTGGACATAGGGCCTGCTCACACCTCCTCTTTGCTTTATTCCAGTGTCATTGTTAAAAAATTGATGCAGGAGAACTTCTTCTTCTGCTCTGTTCTCAAGAGGATCAACTTTTGGCACTGTGGTTCCCCAGCAGTGCCCTGCTTGCAGTAGCACCGTTCCTCAAGGGACCGTGCAGGCACTTTGCCAGGCAGTGCCCGTGTTCTTCCCACATTTACTGAACTTCCTCTTGGTATTGAGGAAGGTCCTTCTCCTTGTTCCTGTCTGGCTGAATGCAGCTGCTGGCAGTCAGCAGCCCCTCACTGGGAAGTCTCTACAGCTCAGTGATGTCCCACTGGGTTGGGAGCTCTGTTCTTGAGCTTCTCCCTGGCCTCAGAAACTGCTGTAGCCTCCTTTCTCCTTTGCTGCTCCCTGCAGCAGAGGGGAGCAGCTTTGGACCAGTGAGGGGAGGTTGCTGAGCAGAAGAGGGTAACCTCATACCTGTGTGAAGCCTGAGCTCTCCTCTGCCTGCACTGACTCTGTCCTGCTCGGCTCTCCACAGGGCACGCTGCAGAAGTTTGTGGATGACCTGTTCCAGGTGATCCTCAGTACCAACCGCCCTGTTCCTCTGGCAGTCAAATACTTCTTCGACCTGTTGGATGAGCAGGCGATGCACTACGGGATCGCAGACCCCGAGACCATCCATATCTGGAAGACAAACAGGTACGGTGTTCCTGTGGGCCCCAGAGCAGGCACTGCTGGGCTGTCCAGAGCTGATCCCTTGCCAAGCGACAGCCACCTTTGTCTACTGAGGAGGAGAGAAATGGAGTGGGGCAGCAGACCATGGTGTGAAAGGCTGGTTTTGCTGGGATGGCAGAGCTGGGAGATGCCATTGTGTGCAGATTATCTTTCAGCACCATAGCTGCTACCTTTGCTCATGCCCTGGTGCACTTCTGTCTTCTCTGTAGCCTGCCCCTGCGGTTCTGGATCAACATCATCAAGAATCCCCAATTTGTTTTTGATGTGCAGACGTCAGATAACGTAGACGCTGTGCTCCTGGTCATTGCCCAGACCTTCATGGACTCCTGTACAATAGCTGACCATAAGCTAGGGCGGGTAAGTACAGAGGGAGAAAGGAGCCTGGCTGGCACAGGTAGTTAAGCAGTGCTGGCCCAGGAAGGAGATAAGGTTTATGTAGCCCTGCTGGGACAGCAGGCCAGGTTCACCCTCGCTCCTGTGTGCCACTGGAGCTCCAGAGAGTCATGTGGACTCCTGGGAAGAGAGGAGGGAGTAGTAGATTGTGTTAAGCATACAGAAGAAGTCTTTATTTATGGCTTGCAGCTACTTGGGGGACAGAGCTAAACTCTAGCTGGCTGTGGCAGACAGTGTAAGTCGCAGGATTTGCTTTGGGAGGTTCAGGCTGGCCATCAGAAAAACTTTTTGCCAGCACTGCTCGCCCCATGCAGAGAGTGGAACAGTCCTGCATGGGCCACCAGAGATGGAATGGGTGACTCTCTGGAGGAGTTCAGGAATCAGATATGCCAAACCATAGCCAATGTGTGATCTCATGCTGGTAATCATCCAGCTCCAAGTGAAGGCTGGACTAGGGATCCCTTCACCCAACACATCCCATGGTTCCTCAGACGCATTACTAGAAGGGAGCCTGGTATTCAAGGTACCACTCCATGCAGAGGATGATAATTCCCAATCCTGAATGAATGAAGGACAGAGAACAGTGGTGATGGTGTTACCCACTAAGGTTAGTCCACCGCATGATGAAGGAGCCTTTGGTAATCAGTTGTGCTTTTGGATCTTCAAGGACTCTCCAATCAATAAGCTGCTCTACGCCCGGGACATTCCTCGCTACAAGCAGATGGTGGAAAGGTAAGCAATGAACCTGAGGAGTCATTGCTCAAGCAGTAAGAAAGAGGCTAGGAGGGCAATATGCTAATTGTCTGTGTACCACTGTGTAGGTATTATGCGGACATTCGTCAGACCATCTCTGCCAGCGACCAGGAGATGAACTCTGCCCTGGCTGAGCTATCACGGGTAAATAACTTTCAGACATCATCCTTGCTCCTCCCTTGTGCATCTAAGAGAAAGGTAGTAATGCAATGATGAGATGCTGCAGGTGAGCACACAGTTCTGCTCAGACCTACCCCTGTCTGCTCTGCTTTGTGGCACCAGCAGGAGAGCGAGGGTCTGCCCTGCTAGCGCTGAAAAGTGTAGTCAGAGATTCAGGGCAAGGAGTTACAAGTGTTTTTTCCTTCCCTAGGAACTACTGGTGAATTCCCTTTCCTGTTGCTTTGTGCAACAGGCACATTTCCTAATGAGCTGTGAGGATGCAGAACTTAGAAGAACAATTGTTTGGTGTCTCACGGTGTTCTCTAATTTCCTCTCTTATTCAGAATTACTCAGGTGACCTCAATTCCCTGGTGGCTCTGCACGAATTGTACAAATACATCAATAAGTACTATGACCAGGTGAGTGTGTGTTTTCAGCAGGTATGAACATGCCTTCCTCCTTTTACCATCGAACCAAAAAACCTCCAAAAATTAATAACTCAAGAGCAGCCAGGCTGGTGCAGGGCTCTATTGTTTCATTGGTGTGCGTAACTTCCATGTCATAAATTTGCTTTATTGTTATCCAAGGGAAAGGGAGGAAATCACACAAAAAAAACTTGTGTCTCTATTGGAGGCTGTTGGGCTTTCACCTGTGCTTCTTATTTTGATGCTGATATCCAAATACTCTACTTAAAAATGAAATGAAATGCGATTAGTTTGGATTCATTCACTAAATCAATCATTTCCAGGTGAGAAGTTTAGCATTCTTCTTGGCCTGAGAAGTCTGGGAGTTATTAGGATGAATCCAGAACATGTATTTTGTGGTTAATTAGAGATTAATTACTACATACCCGCTCTAGTGTTGCACACTGGCTTCTACCTTGGGGCTGTCGGGCTGGCTGGCGGTGCTGCGTGCTGGAGGAAGGCTGCCCGTGAGCTCTGTCTCGTTGCAGATCATTACTGCCTTGGAAGAAGACCCAACGGCGCAGAAGATGCAGCTCGGATACAGACTGCAACAGATCGCAGCAGCTGTGGAGAATAAAGTCACAGACTTGTGACAGGCGCAGACAGGCTGCTCCCCCCAGCTGAACGGGACAGTGCTCATCCCAGCCGTACGCAGGGTGTCCTGCTGCCATTGGAACCAGACTCTCCAAGGAACCCACGGGTGACGTGAGCGGGGATGGCCAAGGCAGTACAAAGTACAAGCATCTTTGCATCTCAGAGAATATTTTTTTACAGGTTTTTCTTTTTAAAAACGAAATACACACACACCCACACACACACAAAACCAAACCCCAAACCCAGACTTTGGTTTTCCTCTGACAGACCGTCAGGGGACCGCACAGCTCCTTCCTACAGATGTGAATGTGCCAAGTTTCCAACCAACGTTGTTGAAGAGCAAGGTGACAACACCAAGCACCATGTCTGTGGAGCCCTCAGCCTTGCACATGTGCCCTTGCCAGTGCTGGAGGGTTCCCTTGCTGCAGCCAGCTGCTTCAGCGGGGGCACAGGAAGGATGCAGGATGCTTTCCTCAGGCTGACAGCTGGGCTTACCTCTGGTCCTGGCTAGCAGGCACTTCTGCAGTATCCAACCTGAGAAAATTCCTTGCCACAAAGTGCCCACTGGTTCTGGATGTTGGATGTGGGGAGGAGAGTGCCTGATGGCAAAGGTCTTTCACTCCCCTGTGTTCTGGTCTCTGACAGCTCGTGTGCAACACCTGCTTGGATGCAACGTGCTCACCATGTGCGCGCTTGCCCAGAGGCCTACTGTACATGGACAGCACCCTGCACCCTTTGCCTCGGGACAAATTCAGCTGCCAGTGAGAGTCGCTGCTGACACAGCTCAGCCAGCTCAGGATCCATCTTCCTGGTTCCTTGTGGGTCAGGGGTTGCCCAGCTCTTTGGAAAAGCACAACAAATGCCTTGTGCCACATCCCTTTCCTCCCGTGTCTAGCTGTTCTGCTGCTCTGAACTGGACTTGTAAATACCCTCAGAAAGTTAATGTATTTAAATGCTAAAGGAGAATGTTTAATTTTGTGGCTTTGAGACAAAGCTTTCTTGGAGAAGTATCTCTGTGCACTTCTACTGACAAACGTCTGTCAGCACTGGAGCAAAGTTTTCTCCGCTGCTTTGTCTGCAGGGGTAACTTGTAGATGTCTCTGTTGTCGTCACAGCAGCTTGCTTTTCCCTGCTGCTCAGTTCAAGGCTTAGCTGTGTGCTGCTCCGTTAGGCTCACCTTACACCCTGCTCAGCTTCACTTTCCAAACTCCCAGTGCAGCATGTCAAAGGGTTGTTGGTGAGCTGTGAACTCGAGGAAGCCGTGAAGCACAACTTGTGCTCTTCCTGGGGATCATTGGGTGTCCTGCAAACAGGGATGGTTCCTGCAAGGAAGGCAAGGCTGGAGCAGGCACAAGCATAGTTCGTTACCAGCTGTCACTGGGCAGCTCGCCTCCACTCCCTCTTCAGTCCCTGCGCCTTGAGAGCAGAGCACTCTGCCCTCCTGGGAGCAAATTCCTGTTTATGAGGGTGCCCTACTCTTACCCCCCCGCTGCTAATTCCATGCTTGTGTCCTGTGTCCCCAGGGCAGGCAGACAGGTCTGAGTCCTCTGTCGCTTCCCTCAGCCAGGGTGATGCACTGGCTGGGAGGGACCAGAGCTAAGACAGGGCAGGATCATGGCCCTACCTCTCTTTATGCTGCGTACAGCAGTAATTCCAGGCCCATCCCATCAGCCCTGTGGCTTTGTGTGAGTGCTGCACAGTTGTAAAACTCTTCTCTGAGCAGTGTAACAACCAGCTGATGCTGGATGCTCTCCCTACAGAGCCAGCTCTTCCCTGTTGCCCTCTCTCAGCAGTATTCCCAGGTGTTCTGTGTTCCCGGAGAATGGCTGGTATCCCTATGGCACCTCCTGCTCCTGTCCCACCCTACAAAGCAGTGGTGAGCTGCCTGCTGCAAGGCAGAAAGGGGAGAGGGTGGGCAGAGTTTTGCCCCTCTTTCCTCTGGTGGACACCAGTTTAGGTCTTGCTTCTGCCCTGACCACCTGTTTCCATGAAATTTAGGGAATCTTAGCACCTCCAGCACCTCTGCCTCCAACAAATCCAATTACGCCAGCCCAGAAAAGATGAGGTGGAGGAAAGGACTGTCAGGAAGAGATTCCTTGGTTTGAGGCAGACGCAGGAACAGCGGTAGAGTAACGTTGTCCCTTTGGGTGTTGACTGGTGGACTTCCTGACACAGGCAGGGAGGTGTAGTTTGTGGCTGCTGCGTGCCAGGAGCTGGATTTGTGGCTCTGCAGACTGTCCGTGTCTGCGTCTATTTCTGTGGAATTACCTCTGTGCTTTCCCAGAGCACGGTGATGTAATTCTGAATCCACCTCACGCTGGCAAAGGGAGGAGGACTTGGTGGCTCTCCTGGGTGGTGGTGACAGGAGTCCAGCTGTCTCTGAGAGCACAGCCTGAGGCCTCCCTGCCTCTCGGTAGTGCTCCTGCCTGTTGGGAAGGATCTGCTTTCTCCAAGTGCATCTGTGAGTCGTCTGTTATTAGAGCAATAATCAAGACTTCAAAATAGAGCTAAATAGGGGTGATTGACTTATTTAATGTCTTGAGCTTGTCAGTGAATCACTGGACAGGAGGCACTGCCACTGCAGTGAGGGTGGAAAGCCCGTAGCAGCTGTCTCTCCTCATCCGTCTGCCCTCAGGGCTGTGGATACTGGCACCCTCTTCGCCCGCAGACGCGCACCGAAGGCCCCTTGCTGGGTGGTGAGGCATGGCCCCTCTTCTCTCCGTCCGTGCCCCTTTCCTGTGGCAAAATCCGTTCCTACAACAGGGTTCTGTTGCATTTAAATTTGCACAAAACAGGTTTTATTATGAAATTCCCTATTGCAGGGAAGACTTATTTATTTATTTCTCACGATCCTTCCAAGTTTCTTCCAGTCTCTGCCTGATTCCACGACCAGCTTGTCGGACGCTCTGGAGAGGGATGGATGGAGAATCCTCTCCAGATGGTCCTGTTTTTTTCAAACAGGTAGTGAGTTGTGTGGGTGGCGTGAACCCCAGCACGGTGACCGCTCCCTTTCCCCAAGCCATGAGTGTGGCAAGGGGACACGGCAGCTTAATCGCGTTCTCAGAAAGGTGCTGTTCTCGAACGGCAGGCGGTACGAGTGAGGTAGTGCTGCGGTCAGAGAAGGAGACTTGCTTCCACGGTGGTCTGGATGAAAGGCTGAGAACTGATCAGTATTAAGGTACATCCCTGTTAGTGTGTTTGAATGTCTCTCCTGTTGGTGTGACTAAGAGTAGCTGGCGCCTGTGCGATGTAGATGTGAGAGCGCTTGCTTTCATCTGTCTGGTGGCAAATTTAGGCTGCACCTGGAAGCTTCTTTTTTTCTTTTTTCGTGGGTTTTTTTGGTAGAAATGATGAATTGTTGTTTTGGTTTTTTTAATGAAAGTAGAGGGTTCTTGGATGCTGCTGTCTTGGTGGAACGCCATTTCTTTTTCAGGGTGTGCCCTGGTTGCAGCAAGATGCTGCTTTTTTGGTGCCTTTCTTGTCAGGATGATTTGTTTGGTTTCTAGAACAGCCAGTGCGTTTGCTCTAATAGTCTTTCTCCCAGTCCTTTGTCCTGGTGACTCTGCCCCCTCCCAGCCTTGTAACTTGGTGTCTCTCCGTCTGTCGCGGTATGGTCTGACCTGCATTTTTGCCCTGCCATACCTTGAGCTCTGCTCAGAGCACCCAAGGTACTGTCTTTCTCAAATTGGAATTAATAATTAATATAAAAAGCTTGAAAAAAAAAATCTGAATTTTGTTACATAGTGTAATAACTATTTGTAGATACTGTTCTGAGATGTAGGAATCTATTGGTGATATGAGAGGTTTTGTCTGTAAATAATCAGTTTAGAGTCCAAATGATTTTAATAAAGAGAATTCTTACACAATAATTCAATAAATTTTAATATACAACCTGCGTGTCATGCCTACGTTGCACGATGCTGCTGCTGCCCAGAATCTCTTTGCCCCTCTGTACTCCTGAGTGCAGGTCCGGGGCCATGCCAGCAGCGTGGGGCTTTTCCCTCCTGCCCTGCCGCAGGCTCCGAGCCACCGGCCGCTGCTCTTGGAGATAACCCTGTGCCACCTTCCGCTGATGGCTCCTACATCCCAGTGCTTCTGCCCTTTCCTGATAAGTTTGTCTCTTGCTGTAGATGTGAGGGGGGAGGGGGTGGGGGGCAGAGCTGTTCTGGGGCACAGCCCAGCTCTGTGTGTGGTTTTCACAGTGGGTAAGTGGCGAGGGGGTTGCTGGAGGTACAGTTTATGTTGATGGCTGTTGTCCACCACTGTTTCAAAATCAGCAAAACAGCTCTTCAACTAATTGCACGGTTCCTCACTGACATGGAGCTGGCTCCTGGCCCCTCTCCCCTGCCTTTCCCTCTACCCCACCTCACTGCCCCCCTTTACAAGCAGAGTTTTGGCTGCTCTCCCTCATATCCATGTAATGTCACTGCTCCTTTCCATATGGTGCGTGTTCTCACCAGCCTTTCAGGGGTGACGAATGGCTCAGCACCCAGCCTGGTGCAGCCTCTGCCCCCTCCCATTATTTTTGGTGTGGGGAAGGCAGGTGAGAGGAGAGGGGCACAGGCAAGGGGAGAAGCGCTCCAGGAGGCCCCGACCTGGGGCTGACAGCCAGGATCAGCAGCAGAGCTCCTGTGAGGCAGCCCAAACCAGCCTTAACCCTTTGCTTGAGGGCTGGGCCTTGTTCTCCGTGCATGGAAACCTGAGCTGGAACAGCCACGGGCCCCAGCGCGGGGGAGGCTGCGGCATGCCCAGCTCTGGTAGTGGGGAAAGGAAAAAATAAGAGTGGATTGGGGTAGTTTTTAAATTTTATTTTTGTTGTTACCATGCATGGCTTCTCAGTGTTGTGTGGGGGCTGGAGGCTGCGTCCCACCTAGGCATGACAGGGCTGCCAGGCAAGCAAGGCTGCCAGGAAGGTGCTGCTGCTGTCATGATTCTCTGTGAAAAGGGATCAGGGAAAGCGTGAGCTCTGCAGTCACCAGTACCATGCTGTGATTGTGTTGGGGTGCCTGCAGGCACTGCTGGGGGGCTGAGGAGCCTCAGGCACATGGGTGGGCTTGGGGAGCTTGTCTCCCACCAGCCAGGGGGACTGTTTCCCCCAGGCTGAGGACAGCTGTGCTGAGCGGGAAATGGTGCCGCAGCAGAAAGGCTGGGCCATAAGCCCTGCTGCCACACTGCTGGGAGCAGTGGGAAGTGCCAGGCAGCCCCACAGTTTCTGGGTCTGGGGACGGTGGAGCAGAGAGGAAGGATTTCTCTGTTTCCATCTCAGTAGAGCTGTGAATTTCCCTCTATAAATAGTTGCTGTGGAGACTGCGGAGCTGCAGCGGGCTGACAGACCTGCTGCCAGGGAAGCTGGGGGAGGCATAGAGAAGCCAGCAGTAAAGTGAATCCACTGCAGCTGTCCTAGGTCTCCCGCTATCCCGAAGCCAAGGCTGTTCCCAGAAGCGGTGCTGTGATCTGATACCCTGCCCTGCTCCTCACCACGTCCATCCAGCGATGCAGAAGACTTTGGTCTGCTCAAGGACACCCCTCCCGGGCAACGCAGACTAAAAGGAGAGCAGGACCAGCTGGTATCTCACTTTAGGGAGCTCCAGATCAAGCTAGATGACAAAGGGAGCGGCGTTCCCTGCCTGCAAGCTGCTGCACGGTAAGTCTGTGCAGGGTCCCTGGGGCTTGGAGCCCCATGCACTGATGGGGCTGAGTTTCCACTGCATGTTGTGGCTTGCAGGGATGCTGCACTCAGCAGGGGCTTGCCAGGGCTGCGTTTGTGCAGATGAAGGTGCGTGTTGCTCTGACGAGCTCTGTGACTCCGGGGGTCCAAGCAGTGTAAGGTATGACTGTGGGTGGGCAGCTCTGTACCCATGCAGATCAGGTGGAGTTGTCGTGGCCAGAGGTGAAGCACCGCTCCCTGCCCATGGTTCTCGTGGAGCAGGCAGGACTGGAAGGGTTTTGGGACTAAATACTCTGACCTGGTGCAGGCCAGCAGCAAGCCAGTAGGATCTGCACAACTTGGCTCTGAATGACAAAAGGGAAATAACAGCAGGTTTTAATGTAAAGACATTGAGTGATGAAGGACTCTACAGCATCGCTCGTCCTTCATCACAAAGCTTAGAAAAGTATGCATTGCTCTCCTACACCAAGTTGCATAGCAACGCTCCTCATCCTTGGCCAGTGTGTCCATGTAACCAGGGTGGTTGGAGGTAAAGTCTTGCACCCGTAGAGGCGAACTTGACTCGCATCTGCAGCAAGGAGGACACCGGGGCCAGTGTGCCTGGGATGTATCTGCTATGCTCAGTCTGTGCACAAACAAGGACAATTCTTGTTTCCATCTCTCTTTCATGGCTAAGACATTAGTGAGTGTCTGCTGGAGAGCGGCCGCATGGATGCGCAGCATCCCAGGGGTTTGTGTTTAAAAGGCTGGTTCTGAACAGTGGAACCCCCATGGTTAGAGGCAGAGGAGGGGAAATTTTTGAGCTCCTCTGAGACTCTTGCACGGGCTTGGGTGAATGGAGAAATGTCAGCTCTGGCAGTTTGGGTTGTCCTAGGCAGGATCAGAGTCTTGAGCCTGCTCTGACCCATAATTAGACCCGTGCTGGGAGCCTGAAGGCAGGCTGCATCTTGGGCTCATCAGTGTGTGGAAGGAAACTTCAGTGCTTTGAGGAAGTCGGGCCTCCTGTCCCAGAGCAACTCCCCATCACAGCTCCTGCTGCCACTGCCAGCCCACAAACGCTATCTCTGAAAATCCTCCGGTGCAGACGAGCTCTCAGCTGTAGTGACCCACCACAGGGTCACTACACCACTGAAGCATTTAAAGATCAGTATTTCTACCCCCACTAGTAGTCTAGTTGGGACTATTCTCTCTTGTTATGAGCTCTGGCAGCACGTGCTACCCTGAAGCTCCAGCTGTACACCAATTGCCATTCCCAGCTCCCAGAAGGCTGGGTTGCAGTACCCCAGCCACACAGCTCAGATCTATATTTCCATAAGCAGTGCAGGCTCTGGGCTGCTATTTCAGGTGATGAGTGCTGAAGCCAAATCTACACCAGGGCTGTGGGGTGGGGAGGCAGCAGTTGCATCAGTCTGTCTGCGCTGTCTTGGTGTTTGTACCTTGGGCTGTCATAGTAACAAACCCCAGGAACGACCTCCCCTCAGTCACAGCCTCTTGCAAGGGTGTCACAGGACAGTCATGGCAAACCCTGCTCTGGCACTGGCTGCAGACAGATGTGCAGTGCTGCAGTGTTTAGAATGTGGGCTCTGGTTTGCACACAGCCAGAGTGTGAGGCTCCTCTGGCCAGTGGAAACCCAGATGTGTCCCCTCCTCAGCTGGGATGGGATGGGGAGCGGGTGTGTTCCCCAGCTGTGGCCATGGGAGGGGATCCCACGGTCCCCGCTGAGCCCCTGAAAATCTACCCAGGGCAGAGGGGAACCTGAGACTCCCACCTGGCCCTGTCCTGGCTATGCACCACCGGGATCCCTGCCCAGCTCCAGCCTGCCAGCTTTCTTCTGAGCTCTTAAAATAATCCCTTCCTCCACGTGTACCAGCCTGGCTCCGGGGCTGATGAAGGGAATGGGAAGGAAGGGCGCGAGGGGACAGCAGGGTAGAAGAGGGAGCCCTTGTGCACAGCCAGCAGCAGTACGGCTGCCTTCCAGCGCTCCCAATTCTCTTTGAAGGACTAACATGCTGAGGACATCACACTGCACATAAGTGGTTCCCCGCTGCCTCTATCCCCCTGTGTCAGGAGCCACTGCGACGCTGTGCCATGGAGGACCAGGAGCAGGAGGAGGTGCCGGCGGCCCAGCGCACAGGTCAGTCCTCGGATGCACGGCTCCAGAGCTGAGATTGTGCCAGGCTCATCCCAGGCCATCCTAGGTGGCCAGAGGAAGCCACCAGGACCTGTCTGGCCATTCCTCTGGGAGGACAGCTGTCCTCAGCAGCTCTTCCAGCCTACAAGTGGGGAGAGACATCAGTAACATCTCTTGGCCATGGTCCCCACAGGTGGCCACCACCCTGCCCGGGAAGGAGAGGTGTTCAACACACGATACCAGGCTCTGTGCAAGCTGGGCTGCGGCGCCTTTGCCACTGTCTGGCTGTGCCAGGACATGAGGTGAGGGGCTGACCGGCTTTCAGGAGGTGGGAAGGGGTGGCCAGTCTCCTGGGCAGGACCTGCCCCTCTCCCAGAAGCTGCAGAGCACAGCTGCCTGCCTGGGAGCACATCGGCATCCCCGAGCACTGGGGAAACCTGGCAGCAGGATTGGTGAGGTACAACGAAGACCCTGAATAATCAAGGAGCGAAAATGAGGTGGGATCAGCCCTTGCTCCCCCTTTGCTCCTCTTGTTAGACGCTGCAGTATCCCTGCTCTGCCTCTTTCTTTCCAGTCCCTGGGGCAGTGTCACCAGGAGGGATGCCCACAGGTCTGGCACGAAAGGCTGCTTCCAAGAGGGCAGCACTCTCCCTGGGGAGCTCAGGGCCAGGAGAATGGGAGGTACTGCTGGTTAGGGCCACACTGGCATGTGTCTGGCTGGCAGCTGTGATCTGTTTCCCAGGAGGAAGAAACACGTGGCTGTGAAGGTCCTGAAAAGCAGGGAGAGCTTTGCTGAGGCTGCCCAGGACGAGGTTGCTCTCCTCCGCTGTGTATGTATATTCTGGAGCTCTCTGCTTTGCTCTGCACGGTTGTTCACCACATTCAGGTCTTGGTATTAGCCTCATCAGCCCCTGTCCCTCCAGGTCTCAGGCTGAGCAGCTAGGTGGGGATTGGGGAGTGGAACCCCAGAAATTAGGTAATTCGTGGAAATTGCCTTGGCTTGGTGCTGGCCTCTGAAATGGGCTCCTTCTCCTTCCTGTCATGCTGGGACATCATGCTGTGTCACCCACCTGCCCTGTCAAACCACTTCTTTCAGCTGGGACTGAAATTCAGGAAACAGGAGGAACCCGCAGGAAGAGTAGGTGGAAAAGCAACAGAAAGAAGTGGCACTGTTGTCCTCATGCAGGAGATGGGAGTGTTTCCAATGTATTCGTGTCATTCCCTGCTCAGAGGGCTCTATTGCAACACTGATCCAGAAGTAAAGGGAAATACCTGGGGGAAAAACCCACCCAAAAAAGCAGGATGCAGCAAAAACGTCTGAAGTCGGACAGCTTCCTCCTGCCTCTGCTAACGGCTGTGGTGATTAGGTGCCTGTCTCTGGGTCTCAGCTAGTTGCCTCTGAAGACCCCTTGACCTGCTAGTTCTAGAAAGCTCCTGGTCACAATTCTCTGAAATGCAAAGAAAGTGACATCAGCTCTAGATAAGCAAAAGCCATTGAACTGTGAGGCCTTTCACTGGCAGGTTTGAGAGGCTTGGTTCACACCGTGGGAGTGTGCAGTGCTGGCACAGCGAGGCACCCGACCCAGCACCCTGGGCCAGCAGCAGATGGGTGTGAGGACAAGCTAAGCAAAGTGCTGCTCCCACTGAATGCTCCTCTGGCCTACAGCAGCTTCCAGTTGGAGATCTCTTAGGCCAAGGGTCATGAAATGGCAGCTCCTGGAAGAGAGAGTCTGTAGAGCAGAATAAAACAGACACAAGATGTCCATGTACATATATATGTCTCTACAGCTTTCTTGTTATCTCCTCAGGTAAGCAATATGAAGAAGAAAGACCAGGCAGGAGAAAACATCATCTGTCTGTTAGATGACTTCAGAATGATTGGAGAGAATGGCTTCCATATCCTTCTGCTAGCGCTGCTGCTCCAGGGCAGCAAAGCCCAGAGTCACAGGATGCTGTGCTCCCATGAGGATGAGCAGAGCAGCAGCTGGGCCGGGGCACATGGAGGTGACTGGAGGGGAGAGGCTGGATCATATTTTGGGGGCTCTGGTGAAGGGCAAAAGGCTGGTGGTAACATCTTCTCTCTGTTAGTGAATCCCTGACTCTTTCCACATGTGTGCTTGGTGTTTGAGGCACTGGGTCCTTCCCTGCGATGTCTGATGAGTAACTACGCAGCCCAGGGACTGCCTCTGCCTTTTGTGAAGAAGTCTTTACAGCAGGTGAGAAGTTGGCTGGAATGGGGTGAGGGCACCGAGGGAGCATTGGCTGGGGAACATGTCTTCATCCTGGGGCCAGCTGCCACCACCTCCTGTGGGATTGTAGCTGCAAAGAAAGGGACAATACAGACTGAGGTATTTTTTTTAAAGGAAAACAGTACCTATTTCAGGTGTAAGGAAAGAAAATATTCAATAAGATGCAGTGCAGAAAGTCATCACATTCCCATTAACATAGGGGAACCATGCATTACTGCCTGAGCCTTCAGCCTCATTGGGTTTGGGAAGGAGACCTGCACTGGGGACGCAGTGGCACTTGTGTTCCCATCTCGGGAATCACCAAGTTCCCCAGCAGTCCTGCTGCTCACAGGGACAAACAGCCTGCCAGCGTTATGCTGGCGAGCCATGTACCTCTCTGCCCTCCTGCTGCCCTGAGAAGTCCCCTCTGGCAGCAATGCCAGCACCAGCATTCCCCTTGGCATCCAGCTGTGGGTAGCACTGGCAGGAGCTTGCAGCTTTCTGCCTGGTCCCACCAGTGCTGCTCAAGGTCTCCCTCGACACCAATGTCTTTCCAAGGCTTTCTTTCTAAGTTGCTGGTTTGGTTGGCAGCCCCCCAGGGTGAGGTTTTCCTGCTCAGAGCCAGCTCTTCCTTCAGCCCCTGTGAGGATGTGGTGTGCTAATCAAAGCGGCCACGAAAACCAAGGGGTTTATGCATTGGCCAGGAATAGCTAAGGAATGGGAAACTGGAGTGAGGCCTCGGAGTGGTTGAAATGGCATTTTGCTTCTCGTGCTGAGACTTATCAGAAGTCTGCACCCCTGCCAAGATGAAGACTGGCTGCCCTGATTCCTGTGCCCTTCTGGGCACACTAAGAAAGAAAGCCCATTTTCTGTAGTAGCCTCTTCTTCCTCTAAAGAAGCTCCACTAACACCTAAATAAGTCACACCAAAATGTAGTGGCACTTCTTTCTGGTCCCCATTTCACACCCAAGGGTTTTACTTGATCCATCCCCTTATCTGTTTTAATTGTAAAATCTCAGAATCTCTCTTCCCCTCGAGATCAGCGCTCAGGCAGTATTTACTTCTGATTCATTCCAGTTCAGCTATTTAAATCTTTCCCCGTGTTTCACAGTTACCATTTAAGGTTGGTATTTCCCCAGGGCTGATGTTCATCCCAGAATAGAACTGGATAAGGCAGACAATACTTGCCAGCCCTTTATGACTGACCGGAGTGTTTAAAAAATATATATAAATCTCCCAGCAGCGTTTTCACCGTTATTGATTCCTGATAGCGACTCCTGCTCTCTGGCAGCTGTTGTTTCTCTCTCCCCTGTGACAGGCCACTCTCCTGCTCCATCGCAAGCAGTTCTTTCCCTACATGGCTGTCCTGTGCTGCCCTTAGGGCCTCTACACCACACACTGGCTCATCGCCTCTCCCTCCTCCTGCCCCAGTTACGCTGTACCCCCTCGTCTTTCCTTGTAAGATGGAACACCCTCCCCCCGTGCCATGTCACTCTATAGCTGGCTCCCAACTTCCATTGGAATGACAATCAGCAGGAAGGCATGGGGGATGAACTGGCACACAAACAGGGGGGCTTTTTTCAGGAGAAAGTTCAGCTTTGTGATTGCAGTGCCTCCTCCTAGTCCTTTACTCTTTCCATCTCTCCAGGCTTGCCCATCCACACTGGTACCTGTGTATTTTTCAGGCAACCTTCTGCTGCGTGTCACCCCCTAGCCCCAAACAGCCCCTTCTCTGCTGGGCTCCCCAGGAGCTGGACACATGGAGCTCCAGCACCTGCTTCTGCGATGAATCTCCTTGTCCCTGCTCCCACAAGGCCACCCCAACCCAAGTCACCACTCTGCTGGCTGCCCTCCAGCATAGCTCAGTGAAATTGCTGTCCAAAACCAACTTACTGGCTAATTATCATCAGTGGCCCCTTTCTGTGACACCAAAACATCCGCAATGTTGCTGTGCCCAGCTGCTGCACCGGCTGCTGGGACAGGGGATGAGGTGGGGACCTTTGTGTTGCTGACATGATCACTACCTGCTCGCCCAGGTGCTGGCAGGGCTGCAGTTCCTGCACAAGCGCTGCTGCATCATCCACGCAGACATCAAACCAGAGAACATCTTGCTGTACCGACGTGACAAAAGCCTCCCAGGGCTGCTGCATGGGCAGAGAATGGATTTGAGGTTAAAGGGACCAGGTGAGCACTCTGGGGTGTGTGTGTGTGTTGTTTTTCGCAAGAAAAGGGACTTAGGTGTTATTGCCAGGAGGGGAAAGGTGAGGTAGCAGAGAGAACTCAAGAGTAAGCTCCCATCTCCTGCGACAGCCAGTACAAAAAGGCACAGCCAGCTTATGCTGCTGTGAGGCCTCTCCTCTCTCTGCTTAAGACACACATCAGGCCAAGCAGCTAGAAGCTACTCAAGGCACCTCCTGAAATGTGGACTGGCAGGTAGGTTTGTGTGGAGGACAGCCAGAGATCATGGGCATCTGCTAACAGCCCCACCACGACCTTGGGACTCACTCCTGCTTTTGGTGCAGGATAGTTCCCTTGTGTCTGTCGTTCGCAGCCATCAAAAGGTTTACACGTGCGATGGGTTGACTGAAAAGCCGCACAACATGGCACTTCTGCTCTTCATTTCCCATATTTCTGAGGTTTGGAGGAGTCTTGTATGTACCATTTTCTGGGGTCAGATGAAAATGTAACCTTTGCAGTGCTTGCCAAACAGACTGCATCCAATCTCCGTGACAGCCAGGACTGGTGAAGTCTACGGAGGCATGATGTTTTGTGTCTGACCAGTGTTTTCCTCTGAGCCCACTGTAACCTTGGTGCTAGAGGAACCTTTTAGCAGGACAGGAGCATGTGGGCTCCTCTGAGCCCACTGTAACCTCAGTGCTAGAGGAACCTTTTAGCAGGACAGGAGCATGTGGGCTGTATCTGAGCCCACTGTAACCTCGGTGCTAGAGGAACCTTTTAGCAGGACAGGAGCATGTGGTCACACTGCTCCACTCCAAGCTATTTTCCTCCCAAATGTCCTCTTTGATTTTGACTGGACACCAGCTCTTCCTTTGTGTTTCCTCAAAAAACAGATATGGTGATAAGAAGTGTTTTGGGACCTTTTAATTTGAAAAACTTTTAAGGCAGGCCCACAGTCCCTCTCCTGTGGTGATATGTGGCTGTTGGTTCAGAAAGGCACAATTTCTCCCTGCTTCTCCCTCTAGCAGATGATCCTGGCCATCGATTGGAAGAATCTGATTTGATGAGCATAGAAGTGAAAATCGCAGATCTGGGCAGCGCGTGCTGGACAGTGAGTCTGCATCGTCTCAGTCCCATGCTGCTGCAGGATGCTGGGTGCTGCTTTTCCACCCTGCATGTCTGACCTCTTGCAGCTGAGGGGTTATTTCACTGTGCTGCCAAGACGCTAATTTTGGGGAGCGTTATATTCAGGGGGGAAAGGAATTAGATTCAGCACTCCCCACTCAGAGCTGGGCGCTGTGCTCCTGGAGACACAGTAGACTTGGGACATTTCTTCAGTTTGCAGTTAGTCCCTACAATTCAAGATTCAATTCCATGCTGGGAAGTTTAATTCACCCTGGTGTGAGGGGGGCTAAGAATGGGCCTGCCCTGTCCTGCATGGAGTGTAGTGTGTGTGCTCAGTTCCGCTCCTGCCCTGTGAGATGCTCATGACCACAAGTGTTGCAGTTACTCATAGATGCTAACCAGTTTGGTTTTGTTTCAGTACAAGCCTTTTTCCAAGGAGATACAGACCCAGCCATACCGTGCCCTGGAAGTGCTGCTTGGATTGGACTACGGCACTCCTGCAGATATCTGGAGCACAGGCTGCCTGGTAGGACAGGGACGTTGCTGCACCTGCTGCATGGGGAGCAAGGCTCCCTTGCCTCTGCACGTGTTCCCTTGGGGTTGAAAGTATGCTCCTGATAAAATGCACTGACTAGTTTACACTAGAAGGCAATTCACTCTCTGTGTGACCACATGGGGCACACACAGGGGTTCTGTTTCACTGTGGTATGGATCTGAGGAGTGTACTTCCATGCCATAGGATCGGCTTGTGTGATAGCAAGGGAAACCGGTGCTCTCAGAGTTACCTGGGGGAAAACCTCTGGGTCAGTTAATGAATTAACACTACTCTGGTTCTAGGCATTTGAAATGGCAACTGGGCAGCGTCTGTTTGACCCTCAACCTGGGAAATACTTCTCAAGAGATGATGGTAGGGCTCCATCTTATTATTCGCCAGCAGAAGAGACACAATGTGTGTGTCTTGATGTGTTCTCTCTCCCTCTGTCTAGATCATGTTGCTCGTATCATTGAACTCCTGGGAAGAATTCCTCCCCACATTGCTTTGTCCTGGAACAAGTTAACTAAATTTTTCAGCAGGCCAGGTAAGAATTGGAGTAAGGAAGTTTGCTCTAAAAATCTCTGTGGATCTCCAACATACCTACCTAGCTCACAGTTTTCACCCTGAAAGTTGTTGCACAGTGAAGGCTACAAGCAGGGAGAGAAGATGAGTGGAGATTTGACCCCCCTCCTGCCCTGCCTACCTTTGCAATCCAGGAGCATTCCAGGGATGAATGCAAAAAACCCAACCCTAGCTAACTCCTGTTGGGGAAAACCATTCTTTCTCCTTTGGATTAGGATAGAATGGAAATAGGGACAGGAAACAGCTACGTGTCAGGAAGGCTGAAGACCACATAACTGGTTGGATTTCACCCATTCACTGGCAGAGAACAATGATGACCAGGAACAGGACACTCATATCCCTCCATCCTTCCACCGCAGCCACTATATTTAGGCTTCTGACCCAACTGTAACGTCTCTTCTGCTTTATTCTCCCCAGTTCCCTTCCCTTTTGACTCATTAGGCTTGAAATCCCATTCTTTGACTTCAAGGCATCACATGACTCCATCCTTCTGCAATTCAGCCTTGTCATCCTCACTCCCTGCTTTCAGGCTCACAAGCCACCCAGCCTCAGCCTCCCCCACACCACCAAGTGCTAGTCCCAGGCTGTAGTTCAACAAGCACCCCTGTACCCGGTGCTCGCACCTAGTCCCTCTACAGTGCCCAAAAGGAGTGAGTCAAAACTCACTCTTGTGCTGTATTCACTCTCTATATGAACCAAACTGGCCCAACCTGAATTACTGCATTTACACTATCTGCTCCTGGGGCCAGGGACAGCGTGTCGGTCAGCAGTGGCATTCTTCTGGGTCAAAACCAAGTTCAATGTTAGTGGTGTGTGAGTTCTGGCCCTGAAATGGGCCAACGCATGTGGGGTCGTGCTGGGCTAGGCCCAGGGCATGAGCAGCGGTGGCTGCAGCAGGGCTAGTCTGGGCACACTTCCCTCACTCACGGCATGTCCCCTACGTGGTGCTTGGCAACGGGGAGACTCCGAGTACGGGCTTGGGAAGAGGATTTCTGAGAAACACCCCAGGGCTGAACCCGCAAGGGGCAACGCCGGTGATGCTCAATCGACTCGAAGGGATGCTGCGGGCTGCCTCGGACGAGCGGCCCGCGAGAGGCGGGCGCTCTCGGTCCTGCCGGGCGCTGACGGTAGTGTGCTTCCTTGCCAGGCGCTCTCCTGCGGCTCTCCAGGCTTCGCCCCCGCAGCCTCCACGCCACCCTGCAAGACGGACACAACTGGAGCAAGCAGGAGGCCGCCCCCTTCGCCGGCTTCCTCCTGCCCGCGCTGCAGTACGCGCCCGAGCGCCGCGCCACCGCCGCCCAGTGCCTGCGGCACGCCTGGCTCGGCGCCCCGTGAGCCGCCGCCAGCCAGAGGGGCACGGCGGGCCCCGCCCGGCACCTCCGCCGGAGCCGCTTCTTCCTCTCCGCCGCGGGTCCCGCCGCAGCGGCCGGGTCCGCCCTCCCGTGGGGGTGGCGCCGGGCCGGGCCGGGCCGGGTGGGGGGAAAGCAGCGGTGGGCGCTGCGGACAAGATGGCGGCCGTAGCGGGCGGCCGTAGCGGGCCCTCCCTGCTCAGCCCCGGGCGGCGCGGCGCGGCCCTTCCGAGTGACCCCCGGCGCGGGGCGGTGGCCGCAGCCCCCTCTGCGCAGCCTCCGGCTTTGTTCCGCGGCTCCTCCCGCGCTCGGGCTCCGTTCGCCCCCCTCAAGCGTCCCCTTAGCTCGGCAGCCGGCGGGCAGCGGTTACCGGCCTCTGCTCCCCGCGTCGCTGGACTGCTTCCGCGGGGTGGGGGGAAGGGCGCAAAGGGCCTTTCCGCGCCCGCCCGTCCCCGGCCGCGGGAGGGGCCGCTGGCCTCCGGCGCAGCCCGCCTCCCACTCGCCCCGGCCCCAGTCGGGAGAAGGGCCGGGAGCTCCGTAAATCGGCGGAGCAGCGCTGGGTGCGCTCCTCCCAGGGCGGAGGAGGGCCGGTAGCTGCGGGTACCCCCGTAGGGACAGCCCCCGGGCTGGGCACGGGCACAGACACCGGCCTAGTGCCGCGGGGCGCCTCCCCTAGTGCCGCTGGGCCTCCCGCGCTCCGCTTCCCGCCGCCCCCCCCGCCGCCAGCGCCCGCCGCCCTTTGTCTGGCGCTCCGGGCAGGGAGAAGCAGGCCAGCGCCGCGCCCCAGCGGTGCGCTGGCACCGGCACCTCTCCCTGCCGGCCGCGGCCTGTGAGAAGGCGGCAGTCTCGACGCGCCCTGCCACCCTCGCCTCAGGAGAGCCCGCCGGGCCGGGAGCGCACCCGGGGCAAGCGGCGACGGCGGTGACCAGGGGCGGCGGGCGGGCTGCCTTCCCGGCTTCCCCCCCGACGGGAGCCCGGCCCCGCGGCCGCCCCCTCCCCCCGCGGCGCGGACGTGCCGAGTGGCAGGCCCCACACCGCCGCGCATGCGCCTGGTCCCCATGTCCCCTCCAGTCCGCGCGTGCGCAGCAGAGGCGGAGGCTGCCGCCCAGGAATCCCAGCCGCCTGCGCCGCCCCTTCTTTCTGCCACGTGTCCCGACGCGGGAGTTACCCCGCGGCGAGCGGCGCCTCGGCGGGGGTGGCGACGGGCCCCGCCCCTCGGCACGTAGCGCGGCTCGGCCGGCAGGCACTGTCGCAGCACGCCCGGCTGCACCGCGTCGACACTGACGGCCGCCTGTTCCTCTCCCGCCCCCCGCTGACTAGCAGCTCCGTCCGCCAATAGGACGCTTTGACCGTGGGGCGAACGGCGGGGCGGACTCGCGGCTCCCAATGAGACGGGAGCGTGGGAGGGGCCGGGAAGAGATCCAACCAATGGAAAGTGTGGGTGGGCGGGGCCGCAGAGGCGGCGGGCGTCCCGGCGGGGCGGGGCGTAGCGCCGCGGCAGCCAACGGGGAGCGGGAGTGGGCGTGTTTGGGGCGCCCCTGGCGCCGGCGCCGGGGATCCCCGTGCGCCCAGTGCCGTTTCCGCCCGGCCTGGGGAGAAGCCACCGCTACTGCTGCCAGGGGGAGGGGCTGGCGCTGCGGCCGCCGCCGAGGGCTTGCTCCCGCCGGCCGCCTAGGAGACGCCGTGGCGCTGAGCCGGGCCTAGTGCCGCGCGGGGGCCCGGGGAACGGGCCGGCCAGGTAGGCGCGGACCGGCGGGCGCGGACGGGTCGTATCTGGCGGCGGGACTCGCGGGAGGGGACGCTGGGGAGGGCGGCCGCGGGGGGCTCCCCATACGGGCTACGGCCCAGCGCTCCGCCCTGCCCTGCCTGGGGGGCCCGGGTGTCAGGACTCCGCCGCGGCGGTGGGGCAGCGGCCCCGGAGGCCCGACCCGGCGGCGCGGGCCATCATGGCGGTCCCGGTAGTTCGCGCCCGTCCGTGGCGGCCGGGCTCGGGCCGGTGGTGGCAGGCCTGCGCGGGGCCGGGGCCGGGCCTGGCCGTGGGGCTTTGTGGGTGGAGGAGAGCGCCGGGGAAGCTCCGCTGTAGGCTGGTCTCCTCCGATACCCGATTTCCCCCCTTATTGTCCCGCGGGGGCTTCGGGGGTCGCTGTCCGTCTCGGGGCAGCCTCCTCCGGGCCCCCGCTGCCTGCCGCCGCCGCCCGCCCCGAGCCGCCGGCCCCTCCGGGCCTTGGGGGAGGCGGTGTTTGACCTGCATTTCTGCTTTCTCATGGGGCCCGTGCGGCGTCTTCCCCCGTAACCTCCTGCTCCCAGTCTGCCCGGCGCCGGGGGCCGCGGCGCGGAATCTCCTGTGTTACCCCGTCCGTCACGCGTGGCCGCCGAGGAGTGCGTTCCCGGCCGCCCGGCCCTGCTCCGACCCCCCGCCGCCTCCTCCCCGAAGGCACCGGCAAGGTCACTGTCGCTTGGCGGCTTGTCCTTGGGTGCCGGTGACCGGAGTTCACCGCCGGGTCGGGCGGGGAAGCGGTGGAGGGCAGCGTCTCGCTGTCCCCGAGGGGAGGGAAGGAGGTGAGGTGCGAGGCCGCGTGTGGCCCTGTGGAAGCGGGGAAATGGGTGTAGCAGCGGGGATTGGGGTGGGGGGGCGCAGCCGCTTCCCGGCCCTATCCCCACGCTCGTCTGCCAGAAACTAAGATTCCCCCGTGTGGATTTGGGAAGGGAGGAGGGGGGATTATCTGCGGGGCTGTAGGGAGCACAGGGCACTGCAGGGCTGCGGTGGCTGCTGCGGGCTCTGGCCATGAGGTAATGGGAGCACGAATGTATGTCTGGGCAAAGGAGCTAATACCTCTCCTTGTGTGAAGGGTGCAGCTGGGTCTTGAAGAACTTGGTGTTTGGTGTTCAATGATGTACCGGTATATCGTGGGTTTCAGATGGTTGTGTCCCTCCCCCACCCTGGCTTTGCATTACTGGCAGAACCTAAACCCTAAAAATTAATTTCTTATTCTATCAGTAGATGCAGAAGATTCCCTTTTTCACTTGCATAGGAAATAGTAGGATATATTTTCTTTTTTTTCCTTCTTTTTCTTATTGGTTGACCCAGGAAGTCATCTTGCCACCAGCCTTCTGGTTGAGCTTTTGTTGGGCGTTTTTTTGGGTGATTTTTTTTTTTTCTGGAGATGCAGAGAGGAGGGTGTTGCTTTGCTCTGGATCCTGTGGGTAAGCGTTGAAGGCAGTGACAGCAGCTGCTGTTGGCTCTGGAGCTCTGGTTGCTATGAGAGAAGCTTCAGTAGACTTGGCTGCTATCTCCAGGGAAGGACAGCAGAGCAGCCTCCATTAGTGTGGTGGAGGAGAGATGGCTGGCTCACATTCAGCAAAGGGTTTTACTTTTCGGGCTGTTTCCAGAGGTCCAAAGCAGAAGCAGGGGATACGTTTTGATCCGGTGAGACAAAAACCTACAAGGTGGGCTTTGTCACTGTCCTCGACTTGATGGAATTGCATTAAAGTGTGGGAGGAAACCCCGAGTTACCCTTTCCAGGTATTTCAGTCTGTGTGAAAAGTAGGGCAGTGAGAATTGATACAATCTTCCTGCTAACTGAAGGCTGCAGTCGTGTCTCTTTTGAACTCCAGTCTCCTTTCCAGCCAGTAACAGAGCCAGATGCTTTTCTTATTGTTTGTATGTCTCCTTCCTCCCCTTCCATCGCCTGGGCCCCACTTGCCTTATTGACTGGAATTTCTGCTGTGTGCAGTGGGTGTGTGCGGTAGACACCAGCCTGCTAGTGCTGAGAAGGGATTTTTCCATTCACAGGCCAGGGAACCGTCAAAATAAAGGCCCGGCTCAACTTTGGGACTGCAGACAGAAAGAGTGGAGAGGAGTTTCCCTCTGCTGCAGAGTAAAATTTATCCTCTGTGCTGCTTAGGCAGTCGTATGTCAAAATGTATAAATAACGCTGCTCTGCCGTGGGACAGGGAGGTGGAACCTCCTGTGAATAATGGAGAAGATTCCTCTCTTTTGGTTGACTCAAATCCTTGATGAAGGCACAGTTTGCAGGAGGCCATTTTTACTATGACTCTGTATTGTGGAATCTGCCAGCCTCTCTCCCCACACTGTCTACTTGACTGCAATAGCTTCCTTTTTTTTTTTTTTAGGAAGAATGAGCCTTTCTTATCTGCTGAATTAACCGTTTGGCGCTGGCTGCATGATATTGTATTGTTGATGTGGAGCTATCGGTGTGTTCTAGTGCACTTGTTAAGGATGAAACTCGTAGTCGAGGTATGCGGTATGGGAAATGGGAGTATGTTAGCATTAGGAAACAACTGCCATCTTTGCAAACTTAACATCTGTAATGGGGAGTCCCTTGCCCTGTCCTGAGTTCCCAAACTTGGAATTAACTGTGAGCTTGAAGCAAAAATTCCAGGACCAGAATAATGTGAGAGAGATTAAAACATGCCCATAAATCCGCTTGACTGGCAGCAATCATGTGGTAGATGCCAAACACTGAGTGTCTCTTGTATTGAGTACCCAAATTGTTTCACAAAGTGTGGGGTGAGCAACTTTTAACCCATCTAAGATGGGACTGAATGTGATATCCACTGCCTAGCACAGAGCAACGTGACTAGAGTAATGAATTTAGGATTTAGGGAGTATGGAAGCTAGCTCCTCAGTTTAATAAAATATAGCAAGTGGCCCTTAGTCTTTGTTTACAGTCTCTCTGTATGTTATAACGGGGAATTAATCTGCTGCCTCGCATCCTGTTGAATAACTGGCACAGCTTTGACAAGGCCCTGGCTTTTCGTTTTACTGTCATATCCCAAGTGACCTGAAAATAATATTCCTCAGCTAATGCTGCCTACAATTTCACCACCCCAAGGTGAGGCAGTGAAATCCCACGGACGTTTAAATCCCGTTTTAGACGGAGAACACAGTTACAGCCAGATCTTATTTTGAAAAGTAATAGGTCAAAGATGGGGAGGGGAAAACACCATAAGAAAGGGATAGCATTGAACTGGCATCACAGAACGTGCAAAAGTTTATGCTGTTTTTCTGGGAGGGGGAAATCCAACAAGAACTGCTGATGTAAATTTTCCAGGTGTTCACTGAAGTAAAAATAAAAATGGCATTTTGAATTCAAACTTCCAGGTGCAAAACATGCAAGGGAGAACTAAATGTGTGATGTCCCAGCCCTGTAATCTATTAAGTCTGACTGGCCTATTCTTCCTCCCATTTTGGGTGATCAGACTTTTACAAACTTGTTTTGAATGACACAATGAGATTAAAATGTTTCTATCTATTCTGGCAATAGTAAACCAGGCGTAATGAGTGTCCAGTGGCTTGAAACTTCAAAAATCATTGTTCTCATGGTAGTATTACTGTATTACAGATGCACGTTTGTGTTCTTACTCTGGTGCTGCCTGTGTGTAACTCTGAAATCTTGCCAGTGAACTCTCCTGTTATGTGCAGTGTGTAAGAAAGGGTGCAATAGCAAGGTGGTTTTATATATTCAAGATGTAGTAGCAGTACTCGAGTCGAAAGCATTAAATGTATGTTTAAACATATAGCATGTGAGCTATTAGGTCTCAGTTGCCCTGATGAAACTTAAGCTGCTGTTTGATTTTAAAATAAAGACTTTGTTGCATTTTACTTGTCTGTTGAGGTTTTTCTCTTCCAAATCAAGAAAAAAGAAAGGGAAGGAGGCAGAGTTAAAGCTATTACAGATTCTGCAGCCAGGCTTTGGCTTCCATGACCAACTTGTGGCAGGAGTTAGTGCACAGTAAGTTTGCACTCGCACCATTAAGAGGCAGTTTTGTATAAATCTGTCTTAGCCTAAAGCTGTTGCTTATGGTGATCATGGAAAAAGTCCCAGACAGTAATACAGCAACAGTTCAACGTCTTGAAATTGTGGGAGCTGAGGGTGGGAAGGTTTTTCCCACTTTTTCCTTAATTCCCTATTGAAATTGCTTGGGGGTTTCTTGGTGGTTTTGGATTTGGGTGGGTTTTTTGTTTGGGTTTTTTTGGTTTTTAATAGGATTTGCTATTTTGGCGGCAGTTTTCCAGTATTCCTGTACAAATCAGCCGAGCAGTGGCCCCTGTCCCCGCTGAGCAGGGGGAATGTGCTGTGCTCCTGGCCTCCCTGCTGAGCTTGTGCAGGGGTGGGACTCGCTAAGCTGCTGAAGTCACAGCTAGTGCCCACCAAGCATGCTGAGAAAGAGTTCTTCAACTGCTCCTAGTTTAATTCCACACACCCCCCTTAATTAGTAAAGATGCTTTTCGTCTTGGAAGATGATAGATGTGACAAATCAGGAGATTCTTGTTCATCGTCCCCCCTTCCTCCTCACCCGAGCTACTGGTGAAGTACTATTTTCCTGTAACAAAAATAGCTAAAGGGATTTTTCCCTGACTTCAACTGATGAGTCTGAACTTGAAAAGTTGTAACCCAAAAGAAGAAATCTACAGGGAATAATAGCCCTAATGCTAGGTTTTGTTGCCACAAGCCTATAAGCATCAATATTGTTGTTTAAATTGTAAATCTGCCACTTTCTGATCCTGAAATCTGATTTAAATGCTTAAACAGTAGAACAATCAAATTATATTTTTAAATAATAAACTTGAGAAAGAAAAGCTTTCTTGGTGAGTTTTATTTTCCTCCTACAAGACGTGTACAAACCCCAATTATTTTAATGAGCAATATGGGAAAAACTCAGAAAAGTGTACTGATGTGCTCAGACTTCAAGGTGGAAAAATGTGGGAGGACTTGTCAGCAGTTTGAGCAGCAAGCTTTTAGTGGGCAGGAGAAGTAATTTCTTTTGTGGTCAGGAATCTAATAGTCCCACATTCACCAAACGTGAAGAAAAAAAGGGGGAGCAAAGAGGGAGGAACAGAGAAGAGTGGCCTTGAGAAAAAGTCAGGAATTTGGCTTTTAGAGTGAAGTTTAGAAGTGATCTGTTGTTTATGCTAAAGTTTAATCCTTATAAACTTGATAACGTAGACAGGTCTTACATTCCTCCCTGAGGGTCATGGAAGGGCTAAGTTTAGCAAAGGGGAGGTATCCCAAGCACTCAGATCTATGCAGTTTTCAATGCAACAAACTTTTTTGCTTATTCATCCTGTTCTAAACAAGCTTAAGTTATTTTTTCCCCCTTTCAAGCAGCCTTTTGAGACAGAATGAATGTGAGAGTTTTAAAACCAAAATGCTTAAGCCTTAAAATATTTCAAAGTAATTTCAGAGTAGAAAGGTCATGGTGCTTTTGATGTGTTCGTATTTAGAGCGCGATTACAATTGCAATCATACACATTGACAAGAAGATATTGTCTGGATTTGGTAGCGGCTCATTTAGTGACTCAGGCTTATTCTTGTTGTCCTTACAGAGGCTCATACCAGGGTTTTCTTCTGCAGCCTTGTTGGTTTACAGCACAAATTTTTTTTCAGTGACTCTGCCAGAAGCCCGGAAAACAGTTTGAAGTTTTGATACCGAGAAGAATCCTCTTGACTTTGAAATGAGCAGTTTGAAATGCAAGCCCTTGATAGGGAAGGAGGGTGAGACCTTGCCATCAAACTTTTTAACAGAACATGCCTGCTGCTGCTGATTCAGTTGGGGGGAAGGATGCAGCTTGGAGTTTTAGTTTGTTGGTGCCAGATAATGCAGTCTTGGTTTTGCATAGACTTTGAATTATGAAAATAAGTGGCCGGAGGACTTCTGAGGATTGTGTTGCATGGAAATATTTGGATAACGAAGCCTGTACAGGGCAGTGTTGCTCACGCTGGAGGAGGGAAAGTTGCAGCTCGCTTTTGGCAGTAGAATACAGGCGCTGCAGAGGTGATAGCTGGTGGGAGGATGGGACTGGGAAGGCTGAGACCTCATCACAGCTCCAGGTAGTGCAGAGAATGGGAGCAGAGCAGTGTTTTTTGGTGTGGCCCTGTTTCCCAGCTGGGCCTCTACCCAAGCCGCACCTTTCTGGCAATGGTCTGGGTTGCTCTCTAGGCCTGATGCCCCTTCAGGATGCTGGTGTGGAAGCTGCTCCCAAAGAGCAATTATCAAATGTTTTTATGGGAGAGAGTGAGGAGGTGAGAAGGCAGGAAGGAATACAGCAGGAAAAGTTTGAGAACTGGTGATTTAGGAAACTGAAGTGCCTGGGGGAGTTTAGTGTGGAGCCCTTAAAATGGTGAACATGTTTCAGCCTGAGCTGCAGTATCAATTTATAGATACTTGGAAGAATGTGAGCCTTTTGCATTCATGTGGCCCTTAACTAAAGACAGTAAAACAAATTATTTCCTGTCTTTCGGTGGCATTAGGTTGTAATAACTTATAATCATGCTGCAAGAATGCTTTCAGTAATGTGGCTGTAGATTAACTTTTGCCACAGCAAAGATCTGGAAGCTTCCTGTATAAATACAGCTACAGTGAACCTTTGAAGAGAAGACAACTGCTTGATCGAGTTAAGTAGGGTCTGCTTGACTATAGAAGAGGCTGGCTTTCCGTTTCAAAGTTCTCTTGTAGTTCCATGAAATTCAAGGATGTTGGGGCTCAAGATGCCCTGAAGGTTAGTAGGGAACAAGAGTACTTGCAGGGTGAAAGTCAGGTTCTAAGCTTGCCACAAACATGCTTTGTTGTGTAGTGCTTCTAATATCCACCCCAGGGTTTGCTCCTATGTGGAAATGTGTGTGTTAGAACTGGAATGGGCATTTGTGACACACTGCATGCTCTTTGCACAACTTTGTGTGGGATTTTGGCATACACTAGTGATACACTTCCGTGGCAGCTCAAGCTGACCTGACATGCTGCTGCCACAGTCCTGCTTGCCTTCCCACCGCTGCTTTTGCCTGTTCTGACCCATGCCTGCACTGGTAGTGGACGATTTGGGAAGGCTACTATGACGAAAACACGTGCATTTCATTTTTGGAAGTAAAGAGTTTTCTGCAGGTTTCTGCCTGAACTGCTCGACCGTGGGGTCAGGTTAGCACCAGCGCAGAAAAAGGGATGGAGAGGCTGTACTGAAGCTCTGCCAGCTGAAGTCAGCTTGAAACTATTGCAGAACTGCACCCTGTGAATGAGGTTACTCCGGGTGAAGTTACACGAGACAGCTGAGTACATCCAACAGCCCTGCTGCTGAATGGGGGAAGTTTTGCTCCCCCTTCCTCTCTCACCCAAGGGGGACTTCTGCCTTTTCTCTTTGCCAGCTCTGGTTCTCACTGCATCCCTTTTCTGAACTCCTTCAGCTTGCTAACCCTGCAGAAAGCTCTGTTGGGGTTATTTTAAGTTTTGGGTTTTGCTGGATTTTTTTTTTTTTTTTTTTTCCCCAGATAGCAAACAGAATTGGCTCACCAAGGGATTTGACAAGCATCCAGAACCCTCACAAAATAAATAGGGGACAGCATATGAGTGGAAGTGCAGAGGATGTGGTGGGGACCGGAGAAGGGGAGCAGGGACTCTCCCTTCCATGGCAGCACAGTGCGGCCAGTTCAGGCTGTCCCCTGTAACTTCATGCTCCTTTTAAAGGACAGTGAGCTACCCTCTGCTGCTGGTGAGCAGTGTGTGAAATACTGTGAAAGGGGTTGTGCCTTTGGTTGCTGTGCTTGGAGTGCTTTCTTTAGACAAACCTTATTTCCCCGCTTGAAAATTGGTGGTGTAGTCTTTCCTTTGGCTGTCCTCATTTGCTCAGGAAGCTGGTCAGATACAAGCTTTAATGTAGGCTTGATCTATGATGTTTGAATAGTGTTACGACCTAAACATGGCACTTAACTGCTTCAAAATTGCAAGTTCTTGCAGGTATAGAAAATAAATGCAGCAGAAAGTGTTGGAAGATGGCAAAATGTTTACTGGTATACAGGTGTTAGAAATGTCTGTAAGTAAATGTACCACACAGTGTTTCTTATCCTTTTTTTCTAACCTGGCAATTAGAAGGTCTTTATTTTGCATTTGCTTGCCAGTCACCTTGACTTGTGAGATACCAGGGCATGCAGAAAATGATGAATTACTGAAGATACATTGTCCATCGAATGTGTAACAAAAATATAGTAGTAAAAAAGAAATCATGGCGTGAATTCCGTGTAACCTTGCTGAAAACACATAGAGCCAGGAGTGCTGCTGGAACAAGGCGAAACTGTAATTTAGTCAAGGCCAGCTGCAGCAGGAACGTGAATCCTATTTCTTTCATAGGGAAAACTTGGTTATAGCAACATATATTTGAAATAGAGCGATTGCCTGTGTATTGCAGATCCCAGAGTGTGCTGCTCTGTCCTCTCACTGTGAGCTGAGGCTTTTAGTTTCATACCTAGTGAGACTGTTTGGTCTGGTAGAAGTTAAAGCAGCATTTTGGCTATTTGTATTTGAATAGAGTTATTTAAATGTTAGCATGTCATGACGTGTCCAAATGCATGTTGTTGTGCAAAAATCTCATGTTGGGCGTTTCTTACGTCTCAGAAATCTCATCTGTTGTGAGGATAATCTTTTCTTTAATGAAAGCCTTTGCAAACAGTCCCACATCAGTCACTTTGCAGTAAGGGAACTAAGCAGATTGTATTTGCTGTCTTATGCTTCACAGCTGATAGCGTTTGTTCTGACTTTGCAGTGTGGTAGCTGCATACCTAGGTGACCTAGGGAGAGATCCTGTGTGCTTCGTCTGAACAGTTGTGTCTGCTCCCTGCCTGTGTCCCCAGGAAGTACCCAGGATTTGCACACATCCTTTGTCTGACAGTGGCTGGGTAGAAGGTGGAAAATTTCACAAAGTAATAGATGCTGTGTTTTGGGGTATGCCATCCCAAACCTGTCTCTTTAGAGAAGTGTCTTGTCAGTAGGAAGATCTCTGCTGAGGTTGAAACTGCAACTTGTGAGATAAGTGAAGGAAATGCTTTAATGCTGCCCTGCAACGGTTCTGTTCCAAGCGGCTGTTCTTTGGGGTGGGAGGCACTAGGAAGCTGAAGTCCCAAGCTGACAGCCTCTTTTACATACCTATGGAAATCACCTTTAGTGCTGCTAGAAGAGCAGTGCTCCTTCCTTTTCCACCTTAGCTCCTGAAACACTTGGAGCATGGTTGAGGATCAGTTAGAGAAACTCAAGAAGCTGAGCACAGAAGTGTTTGCATGTGGCAGCACAGGTCTGCTGTTTGGGAGATTCTCTTCAACTACTGCAGGTTCAGAGCAGCCTTTAGGAAAAACCCAGATACACGCTTTGTAAGAAGATGAAAAGCTCACAAACTGGGAGAAGACTTTCCTCCCAAGCTGCCAGAGAATGTAAGAGTGAAATTACTGTGTCACAGTTCCTATTTTTTGCTCCTGTATTTCTAAGTCTTACACACACGGATAGAAGTAATAAATTAATAAGGAATAAAGCATTAGCGTATTCTGAAAGTGGGACTAAACCTGCAGTCATTAGTTAGGCCGTTCTTGGGTGCAGCTTGGGACTGTCAGCTTGAGACTGGTCAGCAGAGATTCATTGAATCACACGTGGAGCAGAGAGCCTTCTAGGAGCAGGGAGAATGAAATGGTATGGCCAGATGTTGAGGTAACTTCTCTGGTTTTTGCAGAACTGCATGAAAACTTACCCAGGACCATTGTGGTGCAATCCTTTGATTGAAAATTCCTCCTGTTTTTTTAAAATCATATCACACAGCAGAGGTGGATGGGGTAATTTGGGAGCAGGCTGTTCTTGTGAGCACAGCTTGTAGCTTTCTGTTGCTTTTCCAGTGTCAGAGTTTAAGGCATCATTCCTTTTTTTGAGCGATAGTGAAGTAGGCTGTTCCCATGAGAGTCACTGTGTTGGGGTAACATTGCAAGGAATTCTGATACTTTCAGTTTTACGTGAAGAGAAGGATGTGAGGGAGGAAATAAATGGCCTTGACACAGACTTGAAGAATGATGGAAACTTCTCAGCATTCTGTAAAACAAACTTACCTAAGTTATTAAGAAAGATGGGTGTTACTGAAATGGTATGTGGGTTTTAAATGTAAAAATTCATCTTGAACAATGGGACTTGCTGTGGAGCTCTGTTAGTATTGAGGAGGTGTCATTTACCTTAGGTTAAAACCTCCAGTTAAACTGATCATCCCTGCTCTTTCGGAGGCTGCTGCTTCACACCTGGGATGCACGTGTGTGTCCTTACCCATGAATCATACAAATGAAATGGACACAGTGATTTAGATTTTTTTCAGGGTTGTGGGGGGGGTGTTTCCCCACCCAGAAGTTTGAAGATGCAAAGTTCAGCCAGGGCAGCTTGTCCTCAGTCCTGTTCTGGTTGCATCTATTGCTTTAGATCTAGCTCAAAACACTGTGTGGCTCAAGGTGCTGCATATGACATCTCAGAAGCAGTATTCTGGTTTTACTGGTGGGAAAAGTAAGGCACAAAAAAACCATCAGCTTGCATAGGATGTGTTATAGTCAATGAGGAGGTAAGGCATGGATTATTTCTTTTGACCCCTGGTTTAGTGGGGCAGGTTGCTTTTCTTGGGCTTTTTGAAGCAGCTGTCTCACACATGCCAGTCCTTGCCTCTGCCCATGTGTCCCATGTTCTGTAGTGCTGTGTGGCTTCTGTATATACACTTTTGGTTTTGTTCAGGAAAGCAGTCAGTGGGTTTAATGCTGATGTTAACAGATGCAGTGGGGAATACACTGTGTAGCAGATGGGTGAAAAAAATCTCCTGTACAAGGAGTTGATGGGGAAGTGTAGTAGCCGGAACCAGGGTAATCTTTTCTGCTTGTTTTCACTAGCAGCGTAATGCTGCAAGATAGTTTGGGTTAAGAACAATGTTGCTACTCATTTGTAGCCATCAGGACTGATAAACTATGCGAAGGGCCTTCAGAGTATCTTGGCAAACTGTGTTTGGATGCTTAGGGCACACAAAGTCTATCTGCATTATTCAGGAAGATAATTCCTGTCTGTGCTGTTTTCCTCCTGTGTTGAGATCGTTCTCCTATCCGGCTGCTACCCAGCTGAGGTCTTGATAGTTCTCAGTTTTTCCATAATGACAAAATCAAATTAGCCCTGCAGTGACTGGTGCGTGTGAAATTCCTCTCGGTTAAAGCTTGTTGCCCTGAATATTCTCTGACTAATTTTTTTATTGGGAGAATTCAGCATCTTGCATTTGAAAGGGAAAGGAGAAAAGATGCAGATTGGGAAATGCTGGTGTTTAAGGTACAGGGAGGCGCACATAGCTTCCTTCCAGAACATAATCTGTCCAGCTGTGACTTAGTCATCTTCAGTCTTACATAAAATGCGTCCAATCTAAATAGTTGAGCATCTCCCTCCTGAATGCGGCAAACCAACGTCTTTTATGCTTATGTGAAGCTGTAACAGGCACAAGCCATCTTCTTAGGAGTGCCTTCATACTTGTGAACCTGCAGCATCCATCATGCTGTCAAGCCTCATTTACTCATGCAATGGGATTTATTTTTTTTTTATTATTCTGTTCCACAATTTTTCCAGGTTTGAAGAGGTTCCTTGCTGTTGGCAGGGAATGCAGCAATGATAGTCCCAGACAGGAGAGCAGAGAACGTAACGTGAGAACAAGAGTGACTCTCCTGAGTCAGACTGAAGGTTTTATTCATCTCTGACAGGGCCAAAAATTGATGCTTAGGGAAGAATGTAAGGTGAGAGGATCACAGGATCTTGGCTAACATCTTTCACTTCACCACAGTTCATGCTCTTCCATTTAATACAGCCCTGGTCTCGGTTGCTTTGATTTCACATAGCTGCTCTTTGTGGAGAGCGGGATAACTTGACTGCTATTACATACTTTTTGTCTGGATAGATATATGTCCACATTAACCCTTCATTGATGGGGTTTTTTGGAGGGGCGGGGGAGATTTTTTTTTAGTGACTGAAGCAAGAGCTGGTAAGGTTTGTAGGGACTGCCCTGTGTGAGTTCAGAGATACTCTGTGCTAGTGAAGGGATGACGGATATCCTTCCTTAGCTAGTTAAGGAACCATTTCCTGTGAGTGTGGTGTTAAAGAAACATATTGATAAAGATAGGTGCTGGCAAACCTTAGCACTGTGGACGTGGAAGATAACACTTAAAATTATATCAATACATTCACCACTAATGTGTTTCATGAAACTGTGGGGAAGCTAACATCTGAAATCTTGCACTGCATATGTGGGTGAAGAGTCATCTTTGGGGGTATAGTTAGAGCTGCAGATTCACTAGGGCAGTTTGAAGCATTCTTCAAAGGCTCCTCAGAAAGTGTTTGATGTAGTTTTAAAACAGAAAGTTTTACACTTTTTTTCATAAGAACTACCAATGTACTGTGTTCACTGTGAAGACTTAATGGCTTGGGTTGGTGCAGCCTTGGGACTTCCAGGCTGCCATTGTCTGCGTGATTTCAAGTTTTCCCCCAAAGAATTGTGGTAAATCCATACGCTGGTTTTTGCCCTGTACTCAACAACCGTCATCTAGCTCGTTTGTAAGTTGCGATGCCAAGTGTAGAAATGACTAGGTGAGATTTCCCAGGCTTTGTTAGGTGGAAAGTCAGACCATCAAAACGTTATTTTTGGCCTTAAAATGCATAGTTACGCAAACACTTAGTGGCCCTAGAGAAATGAGTGATGCCATGAGCAACCCGATCCAAACTGACCCTGTTTTGAGGAGAGGAGGGGGTTTCAGTAATCCCTTCCAACCAGGATTATTTTGTGGCTCTCTGGAAGTTGGACTGGGTGTCGGAGGTGTGCAGGCCATGCCTGTCTTGGGTGGAGAGGGAAGAGTTAGGAGGAAGGTGGCAGGGAACTCTGACACTAGAGTGGATGTGCTGGAGAAGCTGTATTAACAGCAGAAATGTAAAATGCCTAGGATTGTGGCTTGGAAAGGACTCACCTGGCTTTATCAAAGGTTGAAAGATGAAATCAGCTTTTAATATACTGTTCTTCAGATCTTTTTATTTGGATAGCATAAAATATTTGATAACACTTCTGTCAGAGATGCTAGTGGGATAATAAAGTGTGTTTAGGGAGCTCTGAATTATTTTACCATCTTTCACAAAAGATATGAAACCATCCAGTTGCAAGGTGATGTGTTTGGTAGTAAAACTGCAAACCCACCTATATGTTGTGGATATTTTGGAAAGCCATAGCTCAAAGGGCAGTAAGGTTATAGCTAGTTACCTCTACGTTGTCCTTGAGCCAGTATTTTATTTGAAACGATTAATGTGTTTCTGGGGCATATTGAGGGGAGGGGAAAAAAGAAAAACCTGGGGGAAAGGAATGTGTAGCAAAAATAAGTAATCTTATAAACACAGCAACATTGAGACTGATACTGGAATTGAATTTTGGTTTCCATGCTTCAAGAAGAATGCCAGTGTATTTGGAGAGAATTCAAAGGACAGCTGCAGAAATGATCCAGGGACTGGAAAATAAGCCTCATGATGTGAGGCTTAAAGGAGCTCAACTTACTCAGCTTATTGAAAAGACAATTGAGAAAGGACTTCATCTTTCTCTAAAAGGACTTGTGAGATTTGCTGACAAAGGCATAGCAATATCAACTGAGGTTAGACTAATTCAATCTTGGAAGTACAAATTCATAGCAATGGTAGTAATTAAATATTGGAATGGTTTACAGGCAAGGGGAAGGGAGCAAACATTCATCTTAAATGAGTTTGGTCTATTTTTAAAAGTTCTTTCAAGAGAAAATAATTGTGGTGGTACTCTTTGGTTTGGTATTTTGTTATTAGGTGTTTTTCCAATGATGATAATACTCCTTCCCCAACACTAGACTTCAAGAATCTTTAAAGGTTTCATACGATGATCAGTTGGAACAAGTTCAGACATATGCATTTGCAGTCAAAGCCATGATCATGAGTGTAGGCTGGATTCAGAGTAGAAATAGTTAACCTGGTGCTAGAATACTGCCTTGCATAAGACACATTAGATGTGAAGGGAACTCTGAAATTTAATGCTTTGTGGCTTGCATCATTGGAACTCGGTTCTTTCCCATACTGCATTTTTTCAGATGTTTAAGATATGGTTAAGGCTTTCAGAAAGCCTCCACAGAGAAGCCCTGATGTAACTGTGTACACTCCCTGTATTCAGATGAGCATTTTTGAATTCCAGTTGACCGCAGCAGAAGTCTGTAAATCTTTTTCATCCTTTTTTAGAAACAGCATTAAAAAAATTGCACAATAGCAATATGATTGTAATTCCTCTGAGAGGCAAAGTTAAGTACAAGCTCTCCTGGTTAGGTTCATTCTTAAATTAATGCAAGATACTCTCTGTGCCTCAAGTTAACTGGGCTTAGTCGGAAAGTTGGTTTGTGTTTGAAAATACTAAATAATTGTCAGAGGCAGAATTCTAATGGCACTTGTTTGCTGGTTTTCATGCCATCCAAATGAGAGTAATTCAGTGATTCTGCTCCTCCCTCACTTTGTAAATTCACCTAGGGAATTGAGTGACTCAGTTTGGTAATGGCTCCAGATTGTGCTTCTACTTTTTATTTGTGTTTGTCCATTCTACCACTCCCTCGATGGCTGCCCAGTTTCTGTATTTCCATAGATGCAGACATGCAGAGCCCTTGAGTTCCCTTCTGGTAGCTCTCGAAATGTGCTGCTTGGTGCAGGCAGAGCTCTGGTTCGGCCCTGCCAGTGTGCACGCTCATCCTTGCCTGCACAGAGGCGGATGTGGAGCCACCTGGGCTGCTCTCACCTCTTCTGCATGGCTGCATTCCTGCCTCTCCTCCTCTGAGTCCATCCAGGGAGGAGCCCCATCGCTTTCATCTCTGCAGCTGTGCAGTAAGCAACCGCTCCCGTGTCCCAGGGGAGAAGCAGCACCTCAAAACTCTGTCGTTTTTTTGAACATTGAGCCTGTTGATTAGTCACATAAATCGAGCCCTTTCTGAGGTGGGAAAGAGGTTGTTTGGCAACTGCAAGTTTCCTTGCTTAGGGCTAAAGGGATAGCGCACTGCAGGAACGTGTTGGGGCACTATGCAGCGTAAAGGCAAGGCCTCTAGCTTCAAGATCTAGTGCAGCAGCCCCTGCTACTTACCTTGTCCAGACAGCCCTGTCTGTCTTAACCTGCAGCAGCGACTCACAGAAAATGCTGCGCACAAAAGAGGTTGTGAAGGCTTAGCTGCAAAGAAATCTCACCCTTCCCTTGCCTTCCCTCTTGCCATCAAGTGGCTGATGCAGAAGACCTGTCAGCCTCTGCAGGGTGAGCAGCTCTCGCGTTTCAACCTCTTAGTTTCATGGTGTGGCTGTGCATACCTGCGCTTACTTGTGTTTTGTGATAATGGTGGAAACATCCTCAACATACTCCTCTGCTTGTAATTCAACATTCAAAAAATGTGATGGTTGTGGTAGCAGGTAGCATTTCGTTATTCATGTGTTACAGAACCACTTGCTCAGCATAGTGTTCGTGTGAGCACTCTTGGCCAAGTGTTTGATGTCAGTTCTCCTGTGTTACCACCCACATGCAGTTAAGGTGGTTGGTTACAGCGTTGTGTGCTTATAGTGCAGCTCGTTTCAAAGGAAGAAATTACTAATTAAGAAATGAGTCGAGTTTAAGTCACTTTTGTCTTTATTCAGTCCCTGGTTGCAGGTTTGTGACTGCTGATATCTGGTGATCTGCATTTACTTTGAAAATGTGTTCAACTGGATTATCCGCTTTTCGTCTTGTTAGTAAAAAATGGGCTAGTTAAAAAGTGACTGTGGCTCTTGGTGCTGTCTGTACTGCCGAGCTTTGCATTTCTTGCCAGCAGTTATGAAGCAGGTCTTTGGGAGCTTCCCGAGTATGTCCCACCTTCTCTGTGGTTGTGAGAGCAAGCCTTTGGTTGCCTTGTTTTACAAAAAACTTGATAACTTATCAAAACTTTTATTCCTCAAAGCTTGATGGTCTGGTATGTTGGGGTTTTGGTGGTTTAGTCTGTAAATCTGACTACTGTGACATTGTAATTGGGTGAGCGTTCATCCAGCCCCGAGGATCCAATGTGCAGAGCTGGGACATGCTATGCTGCCCCCCACGTTTTGGGATCAACATGTGTCTCCTCAGTGCCAAAATACCATGTAACACAAGATGCAAGGTAGCCAGAAAAGTGAGACACTGTAGAGTCTCTCTTGAATGTAATTCAGCATCAGCGAGTGGGTGGGAGCCCCAGAAGGGGAAATGTGGCTGATATGCTGCCTTTGTGATAGATCTCTGTCACTGTGCTACTGACTTCTCCAACTGGTTTTATGCTGGGAAAAGTAGATCTGCAGGAAATGTGTGAATTTTCTAGGGGTCCCAGACAGTCTTAAATGACCAAAAGGGCCGCTGGCACCCGTGCCTGGGCAAGTGCCACAGTCGGTGGTGTACCCTACAAAGACATCCCAGAGAAGGGGATGTGGCGGAGCAGAGCTTTGAAAACTGCCACAAAACAGAGATTGATGATTCCCTTATTAACCATGTAAAACTTCACTGGGTTGTAATGTTTCTCAGTGATTACATAGCTCAGTTAGTGAATGTATCCAAGTGTCTTGCAGTGTGAGGTGTGGGTTGCAGGTACTTTCATAGACAGGTTTCCCACTCAAGGTGCGTTGGGCAAACTGGTGTTTGTTGGGACGCAGCACATGAGCATTACGTAAGCTTGGAGTAACTTCCTTATAACGTGGAGGAAAATGTATTTGCATGATCTTGAGCCCAGGTGCAAGGCTGTGAAACTCGCTGGTCACAAACCACAGAGGCCAGCCTGCAGCTGGGAGGGCACTCAGTGATGGTCTGAGCTGGGGGGAAGGATCGAAACAAGGCCTTTAATGGAAAGCAAGGCTGAACCTTGGCTTGGGAGCCGTGGATCTGTAATTGCCACACTGTGAAGTTGCCATGGCTGCCCAGGCCGTCCCTGTGTGGTTTCCTGGTGTGTGAGAGCAGGGCTGAGGCTGCCGGTGAGCAGAGCTGCTGTACGTGTTTGGGGAGCTCAGGCATGCGCTGGCAAAGCCCTGGAGATGGGAGGATCCCGGCTGGGAGATTTGAGGCTTTGAGCTCAGTCTCTCCCCATCTCTTCCTTCCAACAGATCAGAGGACGAGCTGTGATTTTTGCAGGACTGTAAAAATCCCTTTTTACTTCTTTCCTGCTCTCTTAAGGTCTTTCATTCTGCCTGAAGCCATGGCCACACTTGCAGCGAGGTGGCAGAGTGAAATGGAGGGTCCTGGGGGGCATGAAGAGAGGCCTGGGGAGGTTTGCTGGGCCTGGATGGGCTCTGGCATGTTTTGATCTGAGATCCTTTGGCCGTGTTGCCATCTGCATAGCCTGTGAATAGTTTTCTCTGGCACAGACCTTGTTCCTCAGTGTTGCATCATCTCTGGGAGAAAAGCCAGGTCCGGAGCCCCAGCACAAAGGCTTTCTGAAGCAGATGAAGCTTGTTCTGTGTGCGGAGCATCTCCCTCCTTCCTGTCGTCCTTTCCACGGGATTCCTGAAGCGGCCTCAGTCCTAGAGCCCCTTTGTCAACAGCTGCTTTATCTGCTGTCGCTTCCTGCACACCTGGCTGATGCAATGTCTGCTATGGAAGCGGCTGCTGGAGTCTCCTCTGGAGCTGGGTTGTTTGCCCTGGCTGGGAGTGGCCAGGCAGGCAGCCTTCATCACGTGGGGGCCTTAAATAGATGTATAAAGGACGTACAGCCAGACCTGCGAGCAGGGAGTATTTAGTGGGATTACGGAGAAATCTTTTTTCCAATTCTAGGACTGGAGGATGCAATCCTACTCCTGGCAACTTGTTTGTGGTTAGCCTTGCACTGGTTGCAACTTCGGAACACTGCTCCACTGCTCTGTGCCAGTAAATTCTGCTGATTCCCCTTCTATATTCAGCAACTTCCCGTGACTCTGGACTGTCTGGATTCTCATGGGAACTGTAATTCTCTGGGTTTGGATTTGATCCTAGTTACTGCCCTTTATTGCTCTTTCTCTCTGACCTTGCATGTGGTATAGGCTTTTCTCTGAAATCCCTTCAAAACACAGTGTCAAGGTCTGGAGGTGCTAGAGGTGGTGGCTTGTGAGGTTGTTTTCTTGTTGGTTTGGGGGGGGGGAATGTTTTTACAGCCTTTTTAATTTAGGCTTTATGTATTTAGGAAAGTTTAATAATTGCATGGGTATAGCCATTCATGTGAATACTATTACATTCACAAGCAACAAAACCTAGAACAAAGAAACACTTGGGTCTGCTAGGATTGAACCAATGTCACTCACATTATTTAAATTAATCTTGAGTCTTTAATTGCAGCCATTTTCTAGTGAAGGGAGGCCTCTTAAATTGGATCTGAAAACGTAGGTGTGGCAGACTGAGCCGTGGTGCTTTCCAGTATTGCTGTTCCCAGTTGTCTGCTGTGCCCCACTGCAGAAATTTATTGCCCCTACAACTGTATCTAAAAAGGAATAAGTATTTTACCTGCTTCTGCTTTTAGTCCAGTTCTCTTGACATCAACTTGATGGGACATGGCAACGTTTCCTTCCTGCCAGCTGTTTTGGCAAAGGCTTAGTAGGGACAGTCGTAGCAGTAACATCAGCTGGCACAGCTGGATTCACTGGAGGTTAGTTGTCAAGCCCTTAATCTCCAAATATCAGTTCTGAATCTTTTTTGTTTGCTTTTTTTTTTTAACATACAGACTTTTGACTGTTCTTCACCCTGTGGCAAAAGAGACCAACTATCTTGGAGTATAGAACCAGGGCAGCAATTGGGATATGGTGTTTCGCTCTCTGCAGTTTTTTTTCCCCTGCAACTGTTCAAAATCGAAAGTTAGTAGAGCTGTAGAACTCCTTCCTGTTTCGTTTATTTGGGTAATTTTTGTATAATTTCTCTGGGGTCTCATGTATAAGTGATCTTATTTTTTTTCTCTTGTACCTGTGTGTGTCTTTCAGGAAAGAATAGAAAACAATATTTAAAAAAATAAAAGTGTTTTGGGGGGTGGATCACCTTCCTTTCATTTTTGAAAATATAACTTTAAGTGCTTCAGTATTTGAAGAATGTCACCTTCAATGACTTGTTATGCTGTGAGATTGTGGAGAACTTCAGAAAAATCCCATAGACACAGAAAATCCCAATAGTTCTTGGCCCCTTTCTATGCTAAAAATACTGTTTTACATTGCCTTTATTACCTTTATTTTGAGAGGTTTTATTTTTAATAACATTTTACAGTGGTATTATATAATATAGGTTGCTAGACTTTGAAAGCATTATCCTGTAAAGTTTTCTTGAAGACATCTACTGTTTATGGCCCTTAAAATTACGAGGACTTTGATATGAAGTTCTCAGTTGGGATAGGCCTTTTCCATTTACGCTGAGGTTGTTATTCCTTTAAAACAACATCTCTGTGGCCATCCAGCTCAGCAGCCTGTACATGCAGACTTCTCATTACATCCTCCTGTCTGCCTGTCACCTCTCCGTTCTAATTTGGCATCTATTTATTTGTGAAATTATCCTTATGTGTGACTTTTCAACCAATTTCAATTTGATATAAATTAAACTCTCTAGCAAGGTCCTGTGATGCAAATCTGATGTTTTAAGAAAGTCCAAACAAACCCTTGTCTGTCGTCTCCATCTCCGGAGTGTGTTAGGCTGTAAAGAATGCGGTTGAATTGTCTGGTAGGAGGTATTTCTGGAAGTCTTATCTGCTCTTCCTTTGTATTTTATGTTAAGAAATAGAAGAAAAATTTAATAGTACCTGAAATCCTTTGTGATTCCAACAGAAAAACACAGGAGGTTGGGGAAGGGGGGTACTGTAAGACAAAGAAGTTATGCAAAACTTCACTGCTGAAGCAGCAGCAGCAGCAAAGTTTTGAGGTTATTCTTTTTGCTTTCCTGAGTAATCCTTACAGTCTTGGGTCAATTGCTGAGAATACTTAGCTATGCATTTCGTAATTTCCCTGCTTGATGGTTTAATTCCTTTCAGTTGCTCACTGTCATCGTTTGTAGTCCCTTTGGGTGTAGTTTGTGGAGGAGTTTAGCTAAAATTGTTTTCTTCGTCAGATAAAATGATGGAATCCCATGGATGGACATGATGCAAATTGCCTTATAAAAGATCTTAAGCCTAGTTTAAGTAAATCTAATCAAAAGATTTTTAATTTCCAGCTGTTTACCAAATTTTGTCAAAATCTGTTAAGCGTGCTTGTACCTCAGTTTTAAAGGTGGTTTAGACAGCCTTCACTGAACTGCCCTATCACCCTGACTTTAGCTGAGTACATGTATTCGTAGACATGTGTTGAAGTAGTTTCTAGTGCTTCCATAAAGTAGAATCATACAATCTCCTGAGTTGGAAGGGACCCATAAGGATCATCAAGTCCAACTCCTTGCTCCACACAGGGCCAGACAAGTTGGAGCCTGTCATTTAAGAATAATGGGAACCGTTTATGTGATTTCACATCTTGTGTGGAACAACCTGACCAGTGCATAGCCCTATGGATTCCAGAAGCTTTTTGACATCACCTGTGTCCTAACTTGATGCTTGACTCCAAGTCTGGTGCGGCCTTGTGAGCAGGATCAGGTCTTGCCAGGTTGCTGCTTTTTAATGCACTTAATTTTTAAATGTTGTTATTCTTGTTCTAAGAGCATGTTGGCACTTTATCGTGACTCTCTAGGTCCCAGAGAGCAAGAACTAAATATATGCATACAAGCCTTTCTTTTTGCACATACTTACTTATGTATGAAACAGGAGAGAGTCTTAAGAAAGCTCTAAGACAGAAAAATCTTTAGCCATTGCACATATTTGTCAATAATTTGGCTATCACTGTATGCATACATAGCTAGCAATGAGTACTTCTGTTGCCTGTTATTTCAGTCCTTTCTGTTGTAGACAAAGACTGAGTTCTCCCAGACCCCATGGGATGGATGGATGGAAGGAGGGATGGATGGATGGATTGTTGTCTGGCTTTGTCAGTCAGCTAGCAGATGATATATGGTACTAATGATAATAGCAAATACTTCTGTCAATATTTCATTTTTTAAAACTGGCACAGTTGTTTCCTTGCTGCTTAGTGAAATCAGCTTGGTTTCGGCGCAGAGTTGAGCATTTATATCAGTATATTGTGGCACAGTTTGGGTACTCTAAGGAATCTTTCTGTTTCACAGTAAGTTTGAGCTAAATGCCTGCTCTGCCTCTGTGTTGGTGTCCTTACAGAAATGCATGCCTGAAATTCTGGACATTTAGTGTTGTGGTTTGGTTTGGGGTTTTTTTACAAGCTCTCTGTTTTGTACATGAAGCCCCTTCCTTCTGTGAGCGTCTGCCCTTGTCATGAGGTTTATGGGTGTGCTGGAAAGAACAGGCAGTGCTTGCTCGGGTGGACTGCACATGTGTTTGGGTGGTACCAGCTGAGACATGATGCTTTCAGTATGGGAGCTGAAGCAGATCATGCTTATGTTAGATGTCTCAGAGATTCTTGTCTATTCTGAAATGTACAGGGGAAAAGATGGATGAATAGGATCCGTGAGCCTGCTGATGCTTTTTATACTGCCCCACTTGCAGAGGGCTTTGCTACTGATGCAAATGGCAGCAGAAGTATGAACTTTGCTGGCTCGGACCCAGATGCAGTTGATGGAGAGGATGCCAAGGAAGGCTGCATGGCAGAGCTGCTATTTCCAGTTTGCCACCAGCTCTGGCTCATGGCAGGGTGAGATGCAGGAGAAAGACACACTGTCAGTTTTGTGCCTGGGAATGGCTTGGGAGCATAAAGATGCACAGGTCATTACATATGGAGCCTGTCCTATGGAGTTGACCTACAGGCCTGTTGCCAAGCACAGAGAGACGGATGGCAGTTATTGTTTGGCTAGCAATCCTGGGTTGTCAGAAGTCTTGGGTTTGCATCCAGTTTGGGGATTCAGTATCTAGGGGTGTGGGGAGTGGCAAGGGAAGTGCATGTTTGTCCCGTGCTATCTGTGAGCAAGAGGTACATGAGAAGTGGCCATTGTCAGTGCAGGCTGAGGGGATTTCCCTGTCCTGTTTCCCCCAGCACATCTGTTGAAATTGTGTACCATCAGAAAAAGCTTTTCTCAGTTTGTCCACAGTGTGTTTTGTACTGGTATTACCTCCTTGCCATTCTTGGCAACACGTGAGACACTGGATACAGGACGTTATTTCAAGTCCTCTGTAGATGTATACTCACAAATGTGCACTGATGCTGCAGAAGAGTGGGCTGAATCTCTGTCCTCCCCTTGCTTGGTAACTGCTTTCCCGTTGACGATCAGAGGGTATAAGGCAGGTGCTCTCTCCCCCCCCCCCGAGATTTGTCTAACACTCCCTGAGCAACACCCAGTTGTGGTGGACCTGGGCATCTGAATTGAAGTAGCTGCACCAAGGGAGGTTTCAGCTGGATGTTAGGAAGAGGCTTTTTACTGAGAGTGGGGTCAGGCACTGGAACAGTCTCCCCAGGGAAGCAGTCACAGCACCGAGCTTGACTGAGTTCAAGAAGCATCTGGACAATGCACTCAGTCACATGCTCTGACTTGGCTGGCCTTGTGTAGAGCCGGGGGTTGGACTCGATGATCCTTACGGGTCCCTTCCAGCTCAGGAGATTCTATGTGCAGTTTGTGAGGCCTGCCCAGCAGTTTTGTCCAGGGGTGAATTTTTCCACAGCTCTCACCAGTACTTTTGTACAGTCTGTTACTAAGTGTTGCACATTGCGGGTGCCCAGAGGTGTCTCAGATATCGGGGCACTACTGAAAATGGGATCAACAAACCTCAAAGGAGGAAGCTCTAGCAAGCTGTTGGATTAACCATGCTTGATTGTCCCTGTTAATACTGATTTTTAACACCACAGGCAAGGAAAAGTGTTTCCAACAGTACGATTTCTGCATCAGCTCTGCCTGTAACATGGATGGCAGTGGCTGTGGAAGTGAGCCAGTGCAGCGCTGTGGCTGTTGTATCCTAAACAGTTTTGGAAATTAAATTCACTGTTAGAGCAGGTGTTACCTAACCTTCACTTGGCCAGCTGAGATTTATTACAGGCCTTCCTATTGATACAGGATGTTACCTGAAATATTTGGATAGCATATATTTACATTTTAGCTACTTCAGTTTAGGTCTGAATGTAGGTGAGTCCCTTGGTGTGTGACTTATGTCTAGTGAGAACAGGGGATGCAAGCACTGAGGTGTCTGTGAGTGGATGTTCACCTGGTCTGTTCTCATGATGTTGGGGAAGACCAGGTGTCTTTCTACTGGTATGACTGGTAAAGGAGGAAGGAGAGCAGATGGAAAAGCTGGGGGGAGGGGGAGGTATATCTTTACTCAGTTTTCAAAACCAGCTAAGTATTATTTGACTGTTAGGCCATCAAAATTCTTGTGTCTGTTTGACTTAAGGAGGAATTGTATCGCCAGGTTTAGTGCTGTGGTCTAAAACTCATCAGATTGTCATTAAGACTTTGAAGTTTAGGAAGACTTCTTCCAGTGGCACTGGAGAGAACTTGCTGCAGCTTTTTCTTCCAGTGCAGCTGTATATTTTACGGGAGGGAGGTGGGAAGGAGCTCAGGGATTGTATATACAGGAAATGAGACAGTTCAGTGGCTGAATGTTCTGATCCCAACCACAGTATTTTCTGTGCAGACTCACGTTTTGGGTGTTACCAGGCCAAGTTTCATGAAGACCAGGCTGTAATCTAGCCCGAAGGTGATGTGGTCATGGACAGTACTTGAGGTTGGTCTCAGCAGTACATTTTGAACGTTGCATTGACAGAGTTGAAAGTACGCATGAAACAGCAGCAACAAACAGCAAAATCTGCTCATGGATGGTGGCTGGGCAAATACTAATGGGTCAACATAAGAGTGACTGAGCTGGGGCTTGCCTTGTCTAACCTTTCTGTTTGGTATTTCACCTTTCTCCAGTAATCTCTGTCCCAAAAGTGGGAGTTACAGTTGCACTGAAACAGTCTGGTGGTTTTGCAGTTGATAGAAAGAGGGTTTCAGATGAAAAGGGGCTGAAAACTTGTTTCGGTTAGCCCAGGACTGACCAGATAACCTGTGACTGTCGAGTCCAGAAGCTGCACCTGAAGTGCTCTGTTTCTGCTGAGTCATGAGCAGGCAGGAGGCTGGAATTTGTCCTGATGAAATCTCTGGCTGCTGCCAGCTGGGTATGGTCGTGGCAAAGGCAAGAGATCAGTAGGGGCTGGGGTAGAAAAAATAGAGTATTTAAAAAGGGGTGGTTTTTTGGTCCTATTTCTTTTAACCTTGTTACTGGAGTGTTACGTGACTCTGGGTTGAAGCAGAAATTTATGTCTGTGACTTTTAGCTGTATCTTAGCAGCTGTTTGTTTCATCTGGGGTCAGTGTAGAAAGCACAATTCTATCACAAGCATGAGAAGGGGTAAATGAGAAACTTCCTAAGGTCCTTTTATTTGTCTTTTTCAACAAAACAGTCAAGGACACTTGGTCTGTCTTGGGTTGGAGCTGCTTGTGACCATAGTCCTGCCCTGTTTCCTTTTGCATCTCCCACCTCCCCGCAAGACTTGCTTTGGTGTGTAACAGGGAATTGCTGCAGACAGTTTAGAGATCTTTACGTGCTACTTCTGTAACTCACTGTACGCCTGTCATGCTGTCAGAAAGATTTCTCTTGGGGATGTGTACTGAAGGAGGAAAATACTCCCTTGTGCGAAGAGAAGCGGCCTGCCTTTTAAGACAGGAAAATGCAGTATAGCGTGTGGCATTTAAACTTCCTGACTCTCTCACTCTTCCTTCGTTTGCCCTTGTAGTGAGTCTGCGTTTTTATGTTTCTGGGCCTTTTTTGTGTGTTAAACAATGGCTGGCCTATGGTGTCCAAAGGCAGTTCCCTGTGAGAAATTCACTACCCGCAGGAAAACTTGGCTCGTGGCCTCCCTGTAGCCCAGGAGGGTTTGCTGGCAGGGCCCCCGAGATGCCGGGGAGCATGTGACGGCCGGCTGCGAGCACAAGCTGGCTCCGCCGTGCTGCCCGAGCCAGGAGAAGACTGCGGAAAGTTATTCAAGGCTGCCCTTAAAGTTAAACGTGCAGAGAGGCTGGCTAAATGATAAACGCTTTCCTTTGGGTTCAGAGCTGCCCTTGCTATCTGCCAAAATGCAGCCCTGCGCTCTGTCGTGGGGGGGTTTCTTTGGAGCTGCGTAGAATAACCGCTCCTTTATGAAGGTCTGTGCTATTGAGGTTATTTATATAACAAGGAGCTGATCCTGTTTCACCTCCGTCCGCCATCCGACCCTTGGAAGTCTGCATTTGTCGGCGATTTCCCTCGCTGCGGTCAGCAGGGAAGGTGGAGCCTGGGCTGGGGGGGGTGGGGGGGGGCTTCCCTCCCGGCACAGCCGGCGGCTGCGCCCCGTGATGCCGCCGTGACTCACCCCAGCTCCCCGCGCTGAGCCAATGGCCCTGCCGTGTTTCTCGTTGGAGCGGCCTATACGCGCGCGCCCAGACGTCTGACGTGGCTCTGCCGCGGGGAGGTGTCAGCTGGGATTTCGGAAAGTCGGGGCCCGCTGCGTCAGGGCTGGCCAGACTGAGTAATCCGTGCAGAATCCGGGACGGGCCTCGCTTTTGAGGGGAGGCCGTTGGTGGCGCGGGGATAGCCGCTCTGCCGGTCATGCTTGCCTGTGATGTGCACCCTGTGAATGGAGATACAAGCTGATCTGGAGCGAGAGGTCTCAGCTCTGTCCACCTCTGCTCTGTCTCATTGTCCTCCCGGATGGGGCTTTGCCTGAAACTTGTTTGGGGAAGGAGTTAGGAAATGCTGATGAAGGGCTGTGGGTGATAGGTGACAGCGCCTGCTTATGTGCAGAAGCGGCTAATAGATTGCTTAGCTGATAGTCCTAAGTTTACTTGTGGGGAACTGTCTGGCTTTATGGCAGAGCAGCTCGTTGCATATCAAAATAACACTGTAATAAGAAAGGTAAAAAAAAAGAAACCAACCCAAAACCAAACTACTGCTCTCTACCTCTGCCCTGGCCCCACATATGAAAATGAAGTCAAAATGATGCAGCATGTGACTGATGGAAATCTATTTCTGCTTTTCTTTTGCTGTGAAAACCTTCTTTAGGGGAATACAGGGAGACCTCATCCTGTAACAGAGATGCAATTCTTTTTCTACCCTGGTAGGTTTCCCCATGTCCGTGACGTGTTGGCCGAGGCTCTGCGGCTCCTCTCCGCCCTCGGAGCGGCCAGTCGCTGCCCTCTGGACTCCGTGATCCCCGACGGGCGTCATGAGCATTGCAATCCCTCTGGGAGTCACCACACCAGATACGTCCTACTCCGACATGGCTGCAGGATCGGAGTGAGTGTTACCCCACGGAGGAGGGGAGGGTGTTGGAGATCTGTCCTAGAGTGGTGCTGCAGGATCAGTGCTGCTTTCTCCGCTCAGGAGAAAGGAGGTACTGGTCCACTGGCTGTGTGAGACGTGAATGCAGAAGCAGACTGAGTGTTTAACAAATGCAGTGCTATGGAAGTTGGTAAGTTTGTCAGGAGATGAGAATGAGAATTCCAACATTAGGCACTCAACCATGGGTTTTTTATCAACTTGGCTATTAAGTCTATGCTCAAGTGCAGGAAGGTGTGCGTTTTCTGTATCCCATGCATAACATTGGCAAGGTTCAAGCCAGCTCCTTCTCCAAGAACTGGTATATACGAGGGATGAGTATGCTGAGCCTCCCTCTCAGTAGAGCCTACTAGCTCTGTAACTCAGTGCCAATCTTACATGACAGATTTTGGAGCCTGGCCAGAGATGTGAGACAGGATCAGCCCATGTAGACAACTTTATGTTGTTTCTGGCCTTGAGCAGGTTCCAAGAAGCACACCTCAATGGGTGATCTTTGAGGGTCCTCACCACAGGACCTGATGCAGGACTCTCACTGTAGTTCCGTCTCTGAGGCCTGCAGGAGGGGCCTTACCATTTATTTTAAAAGACTCTGCTTCTGTAGGAGTCAGGAACATTTCAAATCAGGAAAATATTGCATTGTGATCTTGTTAGAATGATGTCATCTAGGATGAGTACTATGTTTCTGTCAGGGGCGAGAGGGAGGGCTCAAGTTGTTTCTATGTGCATCTACCTCCTGCTACCTCGTACCCTTCTTTGAAATACAGACTGTAGCATCTCATTACAGAAATTTACAAAAAGCATTTTGGAGATAGATTTCCCCCATGTATTATTTAAAGGTACCTACTGTGCAAATGCCTGTGTGTCACATTGATCAATGTAGAACAGATATTGCTCCAGACTCTATTAATTTTGAGCTGTAAGAGCAGTGGGCTGGGGTATGAATCATTGTTTTTCCCTTCCATCTTGCCCTGATTTGACTATGCACGGGGTTTGACTATGCCATTGCACTCTCTGCAAGACTGCTAATGCTCCTTCTTTTTTCTTTCGGTCTGTCTTGGCACTGGCCCCATTTTAGGTATTCTTAATGATGCTTCATTCCATCCCATAGCTCCTATTTTTACATACCATTTTTCAACAGCGAGTCAGAATCTAGTAAGTCACTCATCTGCAGAGGGTATACGATCCTTCACTTCTCAAGAGTTAATATTCAGTATTGCTTGTCACCATGCTTCTCCCACACCAGCACTTTAAAGACTCAACATGCAGGAATTTTAAACTGTTTATGACAGGAGAAAGAGTGCTAAATAGTTTACTCGTGTACTAGGTGCTTTGCTTTCAGAGCTGAGGATGGTAGAGAGGAGAGCCAGATACATCTATGCCTGTCCCTTGTAGCATTTAAATATCAAAAAAGGCTGTCTGTAAACCTTCTGAAAAGCATTTTCTTTTTCCCTGGCTTGTAAGAAATTTGTAGGTCCAACTTGAAACTAGGCTGGATTGCTTTGAAAAAAGGCTTTTTGAAGATTACTGAATTGGTTTCTCTGCCCATTTTCTAAAAATTGGGAATGCCAAGGCTTTATTCTCTCCGAGCTTTGCAATGATGCCCTGTTACTGCTGAAGTGTCCTTCGTGCGTCAGTTCAAAGTTAAGGCTATCCTCCACTTCTCCTTTGAAACTCTGCTAGTTTGATGCACGAAGTCAAGGCTACCTGAGCTTCCTGGCTCTTACAAAGGATTCATTTCAAAGGTCTGCATCACGAAGGCAGTGGGAAGGCAAAAGGAAAACTAGCTGGTCCTCTTTTCAGGCTGAGCATTACCATCTTCCCTTAGCCTCTGATACAGAGAGGAGATGAAAACGCTGAAGGGTGTTTGTGTTCATCTGAGGGTGACATGGAGGCTGCAGAGTAGTTATGCTGTGTTAGTCTGACTGCATATTGGAAGTTGCTGGAGCTCCTTGGCGGGCTGCTGCCGAGGAATCACGGGCCCCAGCGTTGTTGCCCCTGGACACCGTTGCACCAACAATCTTGAAGTTTTATTGCTAATGCTCACAGCAGCATTGCTGGTATTCCAGGCTGACTGTAGTTAGGAATGTGGGTGACTTGGACAGAAGACAGATCTGCTGCTTAGGCTGTTCAGGCTCTTTTCCTTCTAATACTGTTTCTGAAAATACGATTAAACCCGAATGGATTTAACTCTGTACCAATCCTGAAGTCCCAAAGGACTGCTGCAAAGATCCAGCAAGGCTGGATTATGTGGCAAGCTCTGCACAGCGTCTTTTATTAAGGAGTATATATCGTCTGAGAGGTATCGCCACCGGTACCTCCTGCTTTTGGCAGTTTAGCTGGCTGTAGTTATGTTGAAAACGAACTGAATTTGTCATGCGCCTAAATCCTGAGCTGCAGAAGTGGGGTTTACATAGTGTAAGGTCGTCTATCTTCTGCAGTTCTTTGCAACATAAAGGAGCCATAGTTTATTGTAGGAAGACAGATCCACTTTACTTCAGAAAAATAATATATCAGGTTTAGTGCCAGGGTGGGGCAAACAGTGCAGCAGAGATTTCAAGAGCTAGTAGGAAGTCCAAAGGGCACAGGGGTGAGTGTTCTTGGGTGGTGCCTAAATGCTGCCCCACTCGTGACCACTGGCCGTTGGTGTTTTGAGTACTGCTCGATTCACACTGGCAATACAGGGCTCGCTGAGAATCCTGTGAGATCTCGCCAGAGCAGCAGAGGTCCAAGGTAAACTTTTCCTTTCCTGTATTTTTCTTTCCTGCTTGCTCAGCTCCATGCTGTGATTTTGAAGATGAACTTCACCTGCAGATACGATTCAGTAATATTCTGCTGTATTCTAGTACAGGTTCGACTTCTGATCAGTGCAGAGGTTACCTGGTTTGTATCTTCTGCTTGTAGCAGACAGTGTGTTTCCTTGGTGCTATTCTGTCTGTAGCCTCATTATCTAATACTCCCTGCATTGAATTGCAGCTGTCCTTTCCCAAGCAGGGTTTCTGCAGCTTTCTGCTGAGGGATATACCTTTCATTTTTAGCTGCTTTTCTTCACCACCGTGTGGTGGAAGAGCGCATTGTACCTCAGGAGCAGATTTCCTGCTGAGCACATTGCACACCATGTTGCTGCATAGAAAGCACAGGGTGAATCTGATTTCTCTGTCTAGGGCATGAATTTTGTTGCCCCTTCATAATAGGAATCTGCAACTCCTGGTTGTTGTTGTCAGGATAGCTGCAGGTTTTATGGGAACTTTATTGCAGGACGCTGGACTTGGCTGTCTGAGGGAGAGAGAAACAAGCAAGGTTGCAGGAAAGCTTCTTAGCTGCTCTTTGAAATGAGCTGTTGCAGCGATAACATGGCAGCGCTGTGCAGTGGCCTTGCGATTAGGCTGAGTTCAGATGTGAATGCTGAAGTAGACCCAACTTCCTCAACAATAAGGAAACTGAGCTTCTTACATACAAATTATCTTTTGAACTTCCTAGATTGAGACCCAGTTTTTAATGAGCTATCCAGGGTGGCCCTTACTCAGTTGCTTCCCTCTGAAAGCAGGTTCATCCTGTACTTCTGCACACATGATGCCTGGTGAAGCACATAAATAACACCTTGATTTCATGAAGTTTCTTCATTTTGAGCTCATGTGTTGAATAGAAAAGAGCAGTGAAATACTGGCACTAAAATGATGTTATATTGATGGGTTTTACTTCTGGCCCTTTCTGCAGCCCAGAGTCTGTGGAAGCTAGTCCAGCTGTCAGTGAGAAGAATGTGTACTCCAGCCACGGCTATGGGGCCACCCAGAAACACAGCTATCGCGGGCTGCCTTACGCAGTGAGTACTCTCTCTGCAGTGAATCAGCTCTTTACTGTCTGCTTTACTCTTTTCTCCTTGTTATGTAGTTGTTTGCCTGTTAAGCCTGAGGAGTTTTAGCTTATTTATTAGGGAACACTGAGTTACAGCTGAGTTCTGCCATACATTTTGCATTTGTGCGTTTATTGTTTGTGAAGTCTGTAGCAAGCTTTATGAATGTTTTAGGTGATAGATATTTTTACTGAATGAAGTATATGAATGAAGTGTGACTATATATATGAATATATAATATTTTCCTGGTGGTAATTTTATGCCCTGGTTGGTTTATTGTGCTCTATTTGTACTTGTTTCAACTGCGCAGTTGTTCATATCGGTAACTTAAAACTATGAGAAACAAGGAACGGTCAGGAACAATGGGAGAGTGGCTTGAAACTCTGGGATGAACAGGATGTCACAGAATCCTTGAGGTCGGAAGGGGCCTCTTGAGGTCACGTAATCCAGACTCCATACTCGAGCTGACTCTGCTTGAGCAGGTTGCCCAGGACTCTGTCCGGTTGGGTTTTGAATATCTCAACAGACGGAAGCGCCAAAACATCTCTGGGCAGCAGGTTCCAGATGTAATCTCAGATTATTAGCAGGACAACAATTAATGTTGTCAAATAGGTGCCTAGGTTTTTTCATAGGTTTTGAATTTAATTCATTAGTGCAGAAGATGACTGTTCCCATCTTCCAGAGCTCTTGCTTTACATTCTTGGTAGATTGAGGGACTCAGACTATGGTTTTACACAAGTTGTTAAATAATAACCTGGGAAGTGTGAATATGGGACTTCAGTTTCTAGGCATTGTATCTTCATGTTAAAAGTAGTACTGCAAATACTCGTTTTCAGGATCATAATTATGGAGCCCCTCCTCCTCCAACGCCGCCAGCCTCTCCTCCTGTCCAGACCATTATACCTCGTGCAGAACTGAACGGCCTGCACTCGCCTGATGAGGAGAACTCCGGGGACAGTGAGAGCTCCTCAGAAGGAGAATCAATTCCCACTTGGTGCCACTGCAGTGTCTCCCAAGATGGTTTCCTCCTCAAGTGTGAAAAGTGCAGGTAAGCTTTGGTGCAGTGCCGTGCAGATCTGTTGACTTCTCGTACCAAACTGTGTCACATTTGGGCTGTGGGACAAACTTCCTTTTGCTAACTGGAGCGTTGTTTCCAGTGCTTTACCTAGTATTGACCCTCCTCCTTTGCGTTGTCAGCCTGACAAGTGTTGGTGGCACCAGGAGTGGAGATGAGGATGTTAAATCGATGTTCTTATCATCCTGGGCCCCACTGAGGGCACGCATCTTGTGACATCCTGTTGAATTTCAAGTGACTTTACTCCTACAAACCAGCTTCAATTGTGCATTCTCCTTTGGCAGAGGAATGAGCAGGGGGAAGGTGATCAGACTCCGCCGCCGGAAGCAGGACAACGTGTCAGGTGAGCTTGAGGTTGTAAATCTGATAATGGTGACTTTTGCTTTCTTTCTACAAGACCTTTGTCTTTTGGCTGATGTAATCATCTAACCGTGATCAGTGCCTGCTAATGTTCTTTACCTCCCAACCACTGGGACTTTCTCCTCTCCTGCCTCACCTCAGTTAGCTCTTGGGAAAACCAGGTATCTTGTGAACAGAAAAGGGGAATGTTCATCAGTATTGTTCTGTGAGACATGAGGAGTTTGGGTGGAAAAACTGAGGTGATACTGTTTTCTCAGGGAAGTGCCATGTAGGGTCGCCAAATTGTCCTAATGAAAATGGACATAAGGGTAAGCTATTCTCTCTGGGATGAATAAAAACATTGTTAATGAAGAACTCCTCTCTATAGGTGGAGACAGCAGTGCAACTGAGAGCTGGGATGAAGAACTATCTCCCTCCACAGTGCTGTACACAGCTACACAGCACACCCCTACGAGCATCACACTGACTGTCAACCGCGTCCGTAGAAGCAAGCCTAAGAAGAGGAAGAGGAGTACAGAAAAAGCTCGTGCTGCTCCAAAGGCGAAAAAGATCAAGGTGTGTGGAGTGAGACAAGGTTGCTGCAGTTCCTGCTAAATGCTGTGTGGTATATTGTTGACAAGCTGGCAGTAGACAAGAAACTTTTGTCCTGTAAGGAATTGCTCTTTCTGATGTAATAATGTGACGCCTTGTATTTGTGACCTGCAAGAGTACGTGGCTGTTGGTTTAAAAATTACCTTACTGGAACTCCACCCTGATTTCCCAATGTTGTTGTCCATTCATGCTAAGAGCTGGGACTCATATTTTCCCTTCTGCTCCATTAGGATTTGGGGAAACAGCTTTTGGACTCTGTCTTTTGTGGCAAAAGGGCAGTGTGTGAATGGAATGAAAAAATGAAGGGAGCATGACATTTCTAGCAGGCTGTGTTAAGGAATCTGAGCTGCAGAGCTGCTTGGCACTGTTCCCCAGCGACAGAGAGAGTGCCTGTATGGAAAACTATGTAGGTAGTGATGAACATTTGTTGAGGGATGACTTTACTGTCTTGTTTGTGAGGCTTTGAGGACTGAAGTAATTTTGGATTGCTGATATTGGAATTCAAGTGTGAGAAGCTGGTTCTTTTCCATCATCTGCTAGATTTACTGTGATTTTCCCAGGTTAGGTTTCCCTTGAAGTTGGTCTGGTAAGCACCGATTAAATAAAAGATTGAGAGCAGGAGCCATCTGAGGTCTTCAGGTTGTTTTCTTGTGAACCAGCTTGATTTTGTTGCTAGACCTTTTCTTCTGTCAAAGCAAGGTGGGATTAGTCTGGACAGCTTTGGTTTTGATCTTGAGATTTTTACTAAGTATGGAGCAGGCCTTTTTAGTTCATAAATCCTGGCCATCAAGCTTTTCGGCCATCTCCACTTTGGATTTGCATTGCAGTCTTTTTCAAGTCCATTGCTTCTTGTGCAGGTCTTGTCATCTTTTGTTAAGAGATGATCTGGGGGACTAAGTTCTAGTGTGGTTCTGGGACACTAATTCTGAGGAAACATTAATACTTTGTTTTCCCCCCTCTCTCTCCTTGTTCGTGGGACAGGCTTTTCGAGAGGGCTCTCGGAAGTCTCTGAGGATGAAGGTGAGTAGAACTGAAAACCCTCTGTGATGGTGTTGGTGGGTATGTTTGCATTGTGTTTTTTGCCTGGGGAGTTTCTGATTGTGGGACCAGCCTGAGAATAATCTCGAGGTTTACCAGGCACTGCAAGCAGGGCTGTTCAAAAGGGTGTCACGGGAATTGCCCCTTGAACCTTGCTTTGCTTCAGGTAGTTTTCTCTAAGGTAATGTCATCGAGTTTCAAGGGATAGGACTGATTCATTGCACTTGGGAGCTGGGTGTTAGGTGTAAAGGATGTGGAACATTCTTCTGTGAGGTCATTTGATTGCTTCAAAGCTATTTTAACCTTGGGCATCTTAGTAAAAGCTAGGAGCCCCTAGGAGCATTGCCTTGTTTCTTTCCACAACTTACTAGGGATGAACAGGAACATTTCTTTCTCTCTGACTTTCTACAGTACTGGCAGGTGTGGCCATCGGATAGAAAGTTTATTTCACAAAAAGGGCAGACTTTCACTTTGAGCTGAACATGTTCTAGAAACACAGGAGGTGCCTTAAAGTTCACTCAGTTCCCTCTGACCCCAGTACTGTAGCTGACTGTGGCTTTTAGCGGGTGGCTCAGAGGAAATGGTACAGTCCTGTGGTGTGTCTGCACGCACCTCTCTCTGTAGTACACAGATTCCTTGAGAGGGTGTAAGTGCATGAAAATTCTTAATGCTTTTATTTTATATGATGAAAATACCGATCTTCAGTGATACCTCAGTGTCACCTGTCTCAGTCCCTTACAGCACCAGTTGAGCTACTGACCTCTGGAGCATTATTTGTTGAATTTCTTCAACTACTGTCAAGCAAAGAATGAAGCTGATGGGTTTTTTTTCCTACCAGCCTCTTTTTTCCCCTCCCTTACAAGATGGCATAAACGGATTACCTGATTTTGCCCTCTCTTCTTTACACTGCTTAGGACTTGCCATTTTAACCCGCTGGGTATTAGCTGATGCTCTACATTCAGTTACTTGAAACCCTGATGACCATTTAGCTAGAAGGTTCAGAAGTATTTTTGGATCAGTCACGGCACAGATTGAGATCCAGTCAGCATCATCTACTGGCATTACATTGGACACGAGTGGGTTGACTGTAGGACAAGCTTACATGAGATTTATTTGCCTTTGTGTGTGCTGTTTCTTTGCTTTTTTAATCTACTTAATTTTTTTCCAAAGTGACTTAAACTTTTTCTGGCCATGTCCTAGCTGAATTTTCTTGTACATAGCAGTGCCAGGTACCAACTCTTAAGAGGTCTTAGGAATCCTGCATGGAGAACTCTGTGCAGGGCTAAGTGTCCCTGTTGTATAGTGTTTGGGAGGATGCAGGTTCTGAAAAGGCTGTCCTTAGAACTGATGCTTTCTTAGAGGGGGATAGATTTACCCTTTTTTTGGTAGCATATTGATATGCTCAGTGTGCTGTGGATGGGTTTTCTCACTGAGTGCTAGCCATTCACCCTTTGCTGTTTGGTGCAGAATTCCCCTTCAGAAGTGCATGCCTTGGATGAAAATACAGCTGAAGGGTGGGAGAATCGAATACGACTATGGACAGATCAGTACGAAGAAGCCTTCACTAACCAGTACAGCGCTGATGTACAGAACTTGTTGGAGCGTCACCTAAACTCTAATAAAGACTATGTGGGCAAAACTGCTATGCTTGACACAATCAACAAAACAGAGTTGGCCTGCAATAATACTGTTATTGGGTCCCAGATGCAGGTAAGAATCATTCCCACAGAAGTGGGGTAGGTCAGATCCTCTGGTCTTCTAGACATAAGATGTGGCCATGGGTGAGCAATATCATAGCTGGTCGTGTAATTTCAGACTAATAGGCAGAGATTGGATATAAAATGGAATAAAAGAGATGTCAGTACCAAGACAGATTCAGAAACACGTTCAGCCACATCAGTGTTGTTAAGTTGGGGATGTTTTGTGCAGTTCTGTGTATTTTGTGTGGTTCTCAGGTACTATAAGTACTTCTGGTCACTGAATGGCTCAAGGCAGAACCAGATCTGTCACTTGCTTGAGATAGGAAATCTCCTGCTTTCCAGATGAGTTTTCTGTTGGTTTTTTTTTTTCTTTTCTGGCTCACGTTTATGGAAAACTATGTTAAAGAATCTTTCAGCGTTATTTCAGTATTTTGGATTGTTATTTGAACTCTGGTGCCTTTCAAATACTACACAACTACAAGTGATTTAAGGGAACCATCTCTCCCTAACTTTTCTCTTCTGAGATGCGCACTGATTGGTGTCTTGCCAGCTTTGTAGAGTGGATATGGACAAGGAGAAACAGGAAAAGTATGTGTGTTTGTGGTTTGTCCTCCCTACTACTCTTCTCAGCTGATGTTTCATCTGGTCTGTTCTTTACTGAACAGAGAGCAGCCTTCTCACCGAGTTTAGCCTTTGTAGGGCTCTTGCCTTCAGGAGATAGGTGCACCTGAGAAGGATGGGCTCCCAAACAGATGTGGGGCACCCCTTCTGTTGAAGGGGAGCAGACTCAGAAACCTGAATATCAGGTAGATGTTTATGCTTGAATCATTCTTGTTTATATCAGCTGACTCACCACTCTGTGAAGTTCAAGTGCTCCCTCCGTAGGTGAAGCACATCAGGCAGAGCACAGTAAAAGGAGAGTGCAGAAAGAGGACTTTGGACCCAAATTCCTTGCACTCTTGCCTCTAGTTCTGCAATAATAAGACTTCTGTGGGGGTTGGGGAAAAACACTTCTTGTCTATATGAGTAGCCTTCCTGAAGAGAGCAACAGTGGAAATACAGGGAAGAACAAGTTCTCCTTTTCTAGAAATGTTAGTGCTTTCTAAGTGTAGACTACTCTGCTTCCTGTGAGTTTTAGGAAAAGCCCTGAAATCAGTCGTAAAACACAGGCTCACTCTTATCACCTTCATACAGTACAACAAGACAGATGATACAAAGGTATATACGTAAGTGTGCTGCTGCTTGTCCTCATGCTTGCTTGCCATCTCCCTTCCCTGTACAGACACAGGTTTTCCCACAGGGAAAAGTGTCAGGCATTTCCAATCAGAAAGCTACAAATGCTATATACCCCAAAGAAACAAGAAGGAAGTTGCAGAACTTTGCAGTGCCCTGCAGTTACACTAAACAAGCTGTAAGTTGGTACCTGTCATCACGCTTGCTGGGAAAGTGTAAACGGGCTTAGTGGCTTTGCAGTTCCTCTTGGATGCTGAGGAAAAAACATGTGGCTGTCCTGGGATGCTGCTTGTCAGCCCTTCTGTCCTTGTTTTCTCTGCTCAGCAGACTCAAGGTGTGTTGTGAGGAAGGCAACCTGTGCAGGTCTGGAGTGCATGGTGGCTCATCCTGTGCTTTCTCTTTCTTCCCCTCATCTCTGCCAGACAAACTGTGGGAAGGCTTCTTGGTTTGCATCACTTGTCTTTTAACTAGATACCATTACCCTATGTAATGATAGTTTTTCGGGGAGATTGGGAAATAGGTACTTTGAGCTAGAAAACAAAAATAGAGAGGTCATGTCAATATGCAGATTGCAGCTGTGTGTAGAAGATGGGAATTGTAGCTGCTCTGTTTGGACATGAAGACTTTGGAAAGAGGGGAAAGGAATAAAACAAAAATGTTATGTATGCCCTGTATACAGTCACAGTTGAGAGAATTGCTCAGCTTAGGTGAACAGTGAGCCAATTGTAGTCCCTGTATACTTTAAAAAAAAAAAAAGAGAAGAAAGCTTGATAGAAGCTTACTGAAGGCAGGAGGAGTAGGGAGTGATGGGCTAAGAAGTTTTATGTGCAGGATATGGGATTTTGATCCTTGGAATGTTGTGGATAAACCAATTTGCAACTGTTCTAATGATGTGAAAGGAAACTTGTGAAAACTTGAAGCTCTTCAATTTCATGACTAAAATAATCTTAGTCCTGGCTACTGCTGAAAGCTGTGCATCATTTTTCTGCCTGCTGTCACCAAACCAAACCCAGGGCCAGTATTTGCCATGTGTCCCCTGATAAATGCTGACTTGAGCTCAATCCTCCAAATGATTTCACATTCTGAAGTGAAGAGTGAAAGGGCCTTTCTAAAATAAAGCCAGAGTATTATGCAGATGTTGCTCTCTGAACATATTAGAAGAGTTTTGTCTGATTAGCAGTCAGCAATCCCCAGCCTGTGACGTGAATAAAATCATTTGATCTTTTCACACATGAAAGCATGGCAGCTAATCTCCTCACATTTCTAATTTCAGAGAACAAAACCAAGCAGAGCTTGGGTCTTACCAGGAAAGCTATGAGATCATCCCTGTTTCACCAAACTCAGATAATTGTTAAGTTTTACAGATGCAGAACTTTCCTTCACAGGCTCTCTTCTTCTCCCTCCAACCCCCTTATCCTGCCTGTGTTCCCCAGGCTGTTCTCCAGCATCAGGTGAACAGTAATACAAGTCAGTCATGGGCTGAAAGTGAGAGTGAAAGCTACCGGACGTTAACTCACATCTCTGAAAGATATGAAGAGACTTTAATAGAGTTATAGAATAACTTAGGTTGGGAGGAATCACTGAAAGTCATCTGGTCCAGCCCTCCTGGGTAGGGACAGCTTAGATGATAAACTGATGATAATAACAAACAAGTGGTTGTAGAGAAACAAAATTACTCAGCTAGAGACATGCTTGTGTCCCAATCCTAATTTATCTACTGACTTCCAATACTTTCTCCTTATCTCCTTCTGTGACACACTAACAAATCTAGTCCCATTTATTCTCTGTTATGACAGTTGGATAGAACAAAGTGTATTGATTTTTAAAATAATATAGCTGCAGAAAACTCCTACTGCTCTTGGCAATGTAACCGGTCTTACCCTAAAGTTCACTCATGTCACGGGTTTGTTGATCAGAAATCAGGTCCAGCAGCACAGCTTCAGTCTGGGAAAAACATTTCATCTTCTCTGCCCGTTCAGTGGATTTGGGGAATCCTCTGTGAACTCCTGTCAGGACCCAAGATGCGAAGAGGTGAATGACACTCTGCAAGGCTTTTCAGTCTCCCAAACATGCAGGTTCCCCAGTTGCTGGCAGATGCAGTGGTATGAGAGAGGTATGCCTCACAGGCATGGTTAAATGTAACACTGGATATATCTCAAAGAGGAGATCTGGAATATCAAGACCATTGCTCCCATCTGCATAGGTTTCAAATTAATATTTTTATAAAGCTGTCTTTATCCTGGACCTAAGTGAGAGAAGTTGACAAACAGATCTTTTACTGGTTGATCCAAGATCTGCAGTATAATGTTGTATTGAAACAGTGAAAGTCATCATCTTCCCAGAGAGGCTGAGTTCAGAGTACATACAAGATTGCTACCAAAATAAAAAAAGTCTGTTTCAGTACTTTCACATGGTCAGGACAGAGGATTTTGTTTTGGTTCCCAGTGCTGAGTGCCACCTTAAGGCGTTAACTTTATTTTCACAAGGTTGAAGCCTTGTATGTTCTGTGTTATCCAGACTGTGCCCCTTCTTGAGCTAATGTGATTTCTGTCCGTTTGAGCAGACTGCTCAGTAGCTGTTACCGTCGAGAGAACGCTATCAGGAAGAGTTGGGAGGCTTTGCATTTAATAACATCTCGTCTTTTACTTCTAATTTAGATAGATGACTGTCATTATTACTGAAGTAAGAACACTTATGCCTTAATTCACTCCGGAAGAGTATCAGAACCAGGTCCTCATGTGCAGTGAACAGCATGCTTAGGAAAAAAACCAGGCGCAGCTCTTGTGGTGAGGCAGCCAGCCATCTTCACATCATTTTCACTTGAAGTGAAGTTCAACCTGTTAAGCAAGAAAAGTACTTCAATTTTAGGGAAGAAGTCTTTCCTATGCACTAGTTCTTATAATATGCCCTCCATTATTCCCTAAAATGTGTCATCTTTGAATGTCTGTGCTTAGAATGTTGTGGTTTCCTACTGTCAAGGCACATTGTTGTGAAAAGCCATTGTAATGGAGCTGTGGACTTTTAACATAAAGAAGATTCAACAAACTGTTGCTACTTAGTTAAAAATTTATTTCTTCTTGTTACAATAAATAAAATCAGTGGCACTAGTTAAGCAAGCAGATGAAGAGAAGTTTCTAGACAGAGATAGAAATTGCCAGCTTAAGTCTTTGGCTTGTTAGCTAGACTTTACAATCCTTTGCAGAAAGAAAAGTTTCTTCTGAACATGTGACAACCCACAATTTAGGGAGGATTTGTGTTATTCTGGCTGTGAAAGTGGCCATAATTGCAGAGCAGTTCTATCTTACCAGCAACTGACAGGTCTGGTTATGCCCCTTAGCTGCAAGACTGAAATACTTGGTCTGATAGATTTATGAGACATACTGTTGAAGGAAAGGAATAAATACTTTTTGCTTTTGATAAATATTATGGAGGTCATTACAAAGTATTACAGAATAAACAGTAGATTCTCTTGGTGAAGTTTCTGTGTGTTACTACTAGAATGATTTTTCTATTCATGTAGGTAAAATATTTTGGGGGAGTTAGAGGCCTTTGGTTTCAATTCTCATATTTTGTTCTGGCTTTTGTTACAGTTGCAGCTGGGAAGGGTGACTCGGGTTCAGAAGCACCGGAAGATCCTGAGGGCAGCAAGAGACTTGGCACTAGATACCCTTATAATTGAGTACCGAGGAAAGGTTATGTTACGACAGCAATTCGAGGTCAATGGGCATTTCTTCAAAAAGTAAGAGTACTATGAAGTGACTAGTATGGGAGCATCGTGGCACAGAGAGACTAGCGTCTCTGTGGGATAATGCACTTACAGGGTCCTTGTCAGCTGTGCCATCTATAGAAATGTGAAATCTAATAACAGCCTCACCTTGATGCTCTGCTTATGGACCAAAACCCTCTGAAGTAGATCTGTTAATGGAAGTGCATAAGCCTTCAGAGCAATTGCACTGATAGAAGCACTGCTTCCAATAACATGAGGGATACCTGTTGTAAGTGCTGTGGGGATTGGGGAACTGGGGATTGAGACATTCTGTTACTTCTCTAGGCCATATCCCTTTGTGCTGTTCTACTCCAAGTTCAATGGCGTTGAAATGTGTGTCGATGCCCGCACCTTTGGCAATGATGCCAGGTTCATCCGGCGTTCCTGCACTCCAAATGCAGAGGTAAATTCTTTCTTCACCATCACCGTAATTGCAAATAGACATTTTACACAGGTTTAGCATGTTTTCCCTTTTCATGAATATTTGAACCGAGAATGCGGTTAATGGGGTTAAGTCTCTGCATCTGGTGCTTGTATGGTTTATACTTGGAAGATGAGACCAGAAAGTTTGGGAATGTGAAGTTTTAGTTGGGAAGGAAGAGGTTTTTTATAGTTTTCCTTTGGCTGTGGAATGGTAGGGTATGCAGGTGGTAGTAAGTGTTAAGTAGAAGAGCACAGGATGAGACAGCGTGATGAAGCAGGTTTTTTCCTATGGAGAATTTAGGGTAATTATTCACTGCATAGATGAGAGCTACTTTGCAGAAGGAGGCTTCCCTCTTAGAAGTAAGAAGTGCAACTTGTGGAGATGTTAGTTTCTCTTTACTTTGTTTAACAAGGTTCGTCATGTGATTGCTGATGGGATGATCCACCTGTGTATCTATGCTGTTGCCACCATTGCCAAGGACACAGAGGTTACCATCGCCTTTGACTATGAGTACAACATCTGGTGAGTCCTTCACCTCACCCAGGAGCTCTCCACTGCCCTCCTGGACTGGACATCTTCCTCCAGCCCTTTCCTCGCATTCTACATTTTGCTCCGTTTTCTACTGAATTGCATTTTCCGGCTATTCTGTCCAGTTCTGCTGGCATATTCTCCAATAGAGGCCATAAGGTAGCCTGCTGTCCTTGCTTTGGCACGTGGTGAGATGTTTAGTAGGAGATGCATTGAATGTCTCTGTACAAGGGTTGAGAAATGAAGAGTGACACGAATTATGTTTGTGTTTTGGAGCAGCAACTATAAAGTGGACTGTGCGTGTCACAAGGGGAACCGGAATTGCCCTGTGCAGAAACGTAGCCCAAATGCTGCAGAACACCTACCTCCACCTGTTTTAGGCACACTGATTGGGGCAGAAACGCGCCGTCGAAAAGCCCGTCGAAAGGAGCTGGAAATGGAACAGCAGGGCATTGCATCAGATGAGAACAGCAGTCAGCAAACAGAGGAAGTTCCCGAGGGACCCGCAGCAGTCAGTGACAATGAGGTAAATCCCTTGACGACTTGTAACATGTCATATCTATTTTTATCATTCACTGGTGTGGAATCTGCACCAGTACAGCCCTGGGGTCTTCAGGACAGAAACCACAGGAGCCCTTTTTTAAACCTTTAGCACCTTAGATTGCAAAGGGAATTGTAATAATAGGTCTGGGCTTCTCTTTCAGGTGGCAGAGAAGGAGGATAAACAAGAAGGGGAGAAGGAGGAGCCTGTAGATGAACAGGGAGCCTTGGTGCACAACCGACGGGCAAGTACCTCTCTCACTCTAGGTACCATCCCCCTTAGGACTTACTTCCGTCAGTGGCCAGCAGGCCCAGCTGGTTATTTCACTTGTTTCAATACAACTTCCAGCTGTCAGTGGTCTTCGGTAATTGGATTTTAAAAAGCCATGAGAGCTGCAGCCAAAAAAAAAAGCCCAAAACCCAGGCTGAGTCCACACTGCAGGATTTATGAGTGCTGTAGAGTAGAAGGTACAGGACAGATTTGCATTCTGGTTGAAAGGTCTAACTGTTACTTTCAGGGCTGTTGTATAGTCTAAAACGTACCAATTGGCAGGTTGCAATCAGCACCAGGTTCAAAGAAGGTAATTGCACCCTTTTTGTGTTCCTGCTGCCCTTCCTTATTGCCAGTAAAAGAACTTAAGAGCCCTGTGATGAACGAGAACTTGATTCTTGTTAAAACTTGACCCATTTATGGCTTAGGTTTGTTAACATATCTCTGTTTATGGGTTCAGAAACATGTTGCCATGTGGGGAAAAGGTAGAATCGAGCAGCACTGTTGGCACAGCTCAACAAATATATCCTTTAGTAGAAGATCCCTTTGTGCTCCCAAACCATTGTTGTCTTAATCAGTCTTCTTGAACAAAATGTTTCTTACTGCTTTTGGATCTTTAGTAACACAGTCCTTCATTGGCCACCTTCTTTTCTGAGTAGAGTGGGGTCTGGGGGATTGTGCCTCCTACTGTACCTGGGATTGGTCCCTGGGTTGGAAAGTTTTATGCATGTCAGTGAAGCTGGTTTGACTGTATTGAATTGATTGTCATTATAAATAAAAGAAAATAACAAACACAAAATCAACCAACAAAAAAAGAACAAATAATTGAGGAAGAAATAGCTCTCCCATCCTTCCACAAGTGAACAAATGTCTTGGAGCTTGGAGTTCCCTGCCTTTCCTTTTGTCACCAAATACCTTAATCACCCTTTTTTCTCCAGTTGGAGATACAGATCTTCGGTGTGTAAATTTCCTGAGAATGCTTTAAGTATTAAGATAGCCACAGCAAATTGCAGAGCAGGGAGAGATCTTTGGATTGTCGCATGTAGGTTGTATTGGAATGTGAATAAGAGTGGTCTTCTATCAGCCTGGTCTTGAGCTTGGAGCGTAGATTTAATTTTCATGAGGGGAAACCGATCTCTTTCTGGGACAGTATAGTTCAAGACGACTAAATGAAGTGCTTCCCATCAGCCTGTAAGCCCTGTTCCCGTATGTTTCACCAGTTAATCTCCTTTAATGAGATTCAATTTTCTATACTTGGAACCAGGTAAATACCTGTATCTATGGTTTTCCTGGTCTCTAAATTCTTTGTAGGTAGTGAATATTTTTGAACCAAAACCGTAAATGCCAGGGTGCTGTGATTGAGTTCTGCTGTCTGTGTCAAGATACTTTTTCCTTTATGACAAGGTTCAGAAAGCACTTGACCTCACTTTTAAAAATCCACTTGATTCAGCCTGCTTTTTGCCAGTCATTGCAGTATTATTGTACTGGGCCTCTTGTATACATAATTAACAATTATTTCTGATACAGCTAGGTGATTAGATTTCCCATCCTTTCTGTTTACCTAATAAATACCTTTGTTTTGCTTCTCCGTTCTCTTCCTGTTCTGTTTTTCTTATCCACTGTGTAAGCTGCTTAGACAAGAGCTTTTATTTTTGAGCCGGGTGATCTCCTGACATCAGGGAAGGAATCTGGATCATTTTAGTGTGGAGCATTATACTTGCTGCAATTACTGATTCACCCACTTCTGTTGCCTCTGGCTTCTGTTTGCTTCCAACACATGGTCATTAGCGAGTAGCTCCACTTGTTTTCAGGTTGCCTCTTCGCTCTATTTATTCTTTCTTTTGGTTTTTAGTTCTTCAAAATTATGCATTTATTTGTGATTGCTTTATAAATATAACTCAGTAGTATCTAAGTGGTCCTATTTCAGAACAAAGTCTAGTTCTTCTTGTTACTCTGAGAACACATAATTATGTTGCTACTCTGGGAAATTTGCCATGTTGAAAGATGCAAATATTTGAAAAGAACAGCTTCTCTCTGACCCCTTTCTGGCTATTAGCATTGCTGTTTGGCAGTTGTTCTCCTTCCTCTGCTTCATCCCATATCTGTTCTTGACTCTTCCTCTCCATTTGCAGTACTGACTTTAAATTTACTCTTGTGTTCTAGTCCCGTGAAGACAGGAAAGTAGAAGCCATCATGCACATGTTTGAAAACTTGGAAAAGAGAAAGAGAAAACGGGAGCAACCATCAGACCGGAACAGCACTGATGCTGAAATCAACATCAGTTCTGAGGCTCCTGAGATGGAGGAAATAAAAACAGAGACTCCTGAAACAGAAGATGGAAGTTCAGCGCTGAGTGCTGCTGCTCCAAATGTTTCTAACAGTAACAGCAGTACTGGGGTGAACACACGGCGGTCTTCACAAGTAGCGGTAAGACAAAGATAGGACTGTTTAGTAGTTTATACCAAGCTCAGATGGATATATCTGATCATAAGATCATTCAGGTTGGGAGGAGCGGCTAGGGTCTCTAATCCATTCTACGTCAGGCAGCATCAGCTCTGAGGTCAGACCAGGACACCTGGGGTTTTGCCCAGTCTTGTCTTGAATAGCTCCAAGGATGGAGATTGCATGGCCCCTCTGGGAAACATCTTCTAATTCATGACTGTTCTCACAGTGAAAAAATTTTGCCTTGTATATCTGGTGTGAACCTCTCGTTTCAGTGTATGTACATTCTGTTTTGGCTTCCCGTTGTGCACCACTGCACCTTCTTGGTGGCTTCAGTTTGAATTTAGGAAGACTGTTGTTAGGTCCCCCTAAGTCTTCTCTTTGGGCTAAGCCCAGCTCCTTCACCCAGTAGGCCCATTCTGTACTGGTGTGAGCTGAAGTTGGATGTATAGCTGAGGGATTGAGGAATTCTTTTTTGCCTTTTCTCTGTGAGTGTTTGGGGTTTTTTTGCTCTGAATGCATGTGTTCTGCACCGTGTGGCAGGACCTAGGTACTTGCCTGGAATCACCTTTATCAGCTCAGATCAGGAGTAACAGTAGTTATCCGGAGAGGCATGGCAAGTTTTATACTGCTGCTTTCTCCCATAATATTCTGGTTGACTCCATAAGAGACAAGGTGATGAAGTGCCAACATTTTAGCTGGCGTCCCCAAAGCCATCTTATGAGCCAACACACACAGTCCAACATCATCTTACGAGTCAGGTAGTGTCAATAAATAAATCTCAATCTTTGATCCTGTATGCAGAGAAAAGGAATACTCTTAGAAATGCTTGGACTAATGACTGTTTGTGTCATAGGATGCTGTCCCTGAAAAAGCAGTTACTAAGCCAGCCCCAGCAAAACCCTCCAGGCCCCGACCAAAAAGTCGCTTCTCTCGATACCGGACCAGTTCAGCACAAAGACTGAGAAGGCAGAAACAAGCCAGTTCCCAGCAAGCTGAACTCGCACAGACTGTCCCAGAGGAAGGAAGCACTGCCAGCTTGGTAACCGCAACAGATGTCAGCAGTGTAGAAGGTCCAGGAGAGGGCAGACAGTTGATGGGATCGGACCCAACTGCTGTCCTGGCTGCAGGATCTCAGTCTAACCGAGCTGCAGTGAAGTACCCCAAAACTAAAAAGGTAAAACTGGTCTTCAAAATAGTTATAATTGTATGACTTTATATTTTTAAAGTGTCCTTGGCGTAGGAGTTGGTGGCAGTATCTTTTTGGGATGGCGTGGAGTGGCAGGCTGGGTATTAATTTAGGACAAAGTAGAAAATGTTTAGCTTTCAGCCTAAATTTCAAGACCAAGAGGGAATGTGACTGTGGACTATAACATACAAGCTGGGAGAAACTTGTAAGGGAAAGGAGGAAAAATTGCGGAAGCTAGTGAGCACCTGGCACACACTGGGCATAAATCAGCCATTAATACATTTAGGCTTGTAGCTAGAAACTAGTTTTGAACAAGGGATCAAGTTTTGGGAGAACGTTCCACTAAGAGTAATGGAGCATAAAATCAAGTGACTTGTGTAAAACTGGATTACCTGTTGTTGTGCCTGCAATGGGTGAGAACTGGGTTCAGTGCAAGAAGTACTGACTCTGTCTCTTCCTATTGAAGAGGGAGGTTTTAGTGTGCGGGCTGACATCAGCATTGCTTCCCCATATACCTTTGTGCCATATTGCCTTTCTTCTTGGCCTGTGCTAGTGGCACTGACGTGTGGTTTTTCTCCTTTAGTATCTTGTTACCGAATGGCTGAATGACAAGGCGGAGAAGCAGGAGTGCCCTATCGAATGCCCTCTGCGCATTACTACAGACCCAACAGTTTTGGCAACTACCCTAAACATGTTGCCAGGTCTCATCCACTCCCCGCTAATTTGTACCACACCTAAACACTACATTCGTTTTGGTTCACCTTTCAACCCTGAGAGACGTCGAAGGCCCTTTCAGTTGGATGGAATTTACAGTTCCTGTAAAAAGGTATGTTTGCTCATGTCTTACCTTCAGGGGCTATATACTCATTAAGCTCTTACAGGCACCCTTGTAAAGTTTGCATCCTGTTTGAGCCTCTTTCCACGTATTCCTGCTGAGCTGATCTTGCTGGTGTGTTATTGTGGTCTGCGGACTACGAGTCCTGACCCTCTCCTAGACAGAGTTCTGTCTTCATCCTTGCCTTCTACCATGTTATGTGACTCTGAGAAACACGTACTTTCAAATCTGCAGTGACTGTCCGTTACCCGGTGTACATGAGTCGAGGAGCTTTAATTGCTGCCCTTAGAATGGTTTGTGTTACTGCTCTCACAGTCAGAGGATGGTTGGCATTGTGGGGCTAGGACAGTGTTGCAAAAGACTTCAAGAATACAGTCAAGATCCATTGTCTTTGGTGAGCCTTTGTTTAACAAAGCTTTGAGTTTGCCTGTTCACAAGAGCAAGCCCACAGCTCTTACTTTGGGATCATTTATCTATGACAGATACTTGTGGCCATGCAATAAGCCTGAACTGAGCCCAGCTGAGGACTTCATTCCTCTAGAGATGGTGTGTGGTCAATGAACACTAGCATTTCCCCACCACAGGGAAACAGTAGTTCAGATCAGTTTGTTCAGTCAGATTTGTATCAGAATCTGTCTTGCCTATTGCCTATCAGCTTTGCTCAGAGGCACTTTCAGCCTGGGAACAGTTTTATGGAAATCCTTTCTGATCTTTCAGTCTTGGTAGCTTTCAAGGTCAGGTGCCATGTTCTGGTTTATTTGCCTTTGAGGGAGATTTTCCAGAGAGAAACTTTGGACTTTGATGTTTCTACCTTTGGCCAATTTGTTGTCGTGCAGTAGCAGGCACCTATAAAAAGAAGCTAAGGTTTCTCTTGGGCATTTTCTTCGAAGGTAAGGTTCTTGATGGTTCGTAGGTACTCATGTGAACAAAACTGTTCATTGCCATCTCCCTGGATAATCTCCTCCTGCACCGTTAAGCTGAAAACTGCAAGGTTCAAGCTGCTTTTTTGAACCCTTGACAGAGTCTTTGAGCCTCAGGGAAAAGGGAAGCGTCCAGAGCAGAACTGGCAGTTATCCAGGTTCTCTGCTTGGTGCCCTGGCTGCGCAGCTAGCCAGCAAGCTCACAATTCAGTGAAAACTGCAGTCGTGGTAGCTTCCCAAGCTACCTTTGGCTGTTTTCTAGTCATGATAATTCTCACTGCCGGAAAGGGAATGGACTAATACCACTCTGGACAACTTCCATTTAGGCCACATCTTCCCTGAAGCTGGGTGTCCAAAGCTGGACACTTTGACATTTTTAATGCAGAAAGCTGCTCTGTCTCTTGTAGCCTATACCCATTTTGTGCATCCCAGTATAACGACTGAGTTTTCTGTTTCAACAGGTTGAATTAGACTCATCTTCAGTTCATGTTTTACTGTGTTTGCTAGAACAACCTGTTAGTTTTCTACCCTATAATTTCAGGAGTGAATGTTTCTGGCTTTATATGGTACTTTGTTCTAGCTTGTGCTGAGCTGTGTCCTGTTTCTCCCCATCCATTTCCTAATTTAGTAGGAAAATCTTGGATACTGTCTCCTGCCATGGTCGTTTTTCTCCCAGGTTGGCATCATCTGAAAACTTAGGTACGCTGCCTGTTCCATTAGCTGAATAATTAATAAAATACTGAAGCTTCTGGTGCCAGGACAGATGTTGTGTACATGCATAATCTGTTAGATTTCTACTTTTTGAAAGTAAATAATACCTGTTCTAGTACGGGTTTTCATCCACTGGGTAGGAGTTCATCAGGTTTTTTAATGAAAAATGTGTGCTACCATTTATTTTTTAACACTCCCAGTCTGGAGATACAAAAAAAGTTGGCTGCTTATGTTCAGAAAACTCACAGGGGAGACCTCCTTTTCAGCCAGCTGAGGACTAGAAATGGCCTTGAACTTGACCTTGGATGCTCAAGACCTGATCTTTCTGTCTTGTCTGGTTCTGACTGCTCAGTCAGAAAGATTGATTTATAAAGGCTGCAGAAATAGATCACACATTTTCTTGGATTGTCATCAGGCCTCTTCCCTAAACTACTGAGGACTGTGCCAAATACCCTCAGCTGATGATCTCAGTTTGCATCCAAAGCATGCCAGTGTGTGAACCTCGCAGGGAAACTGAACTGTATAACCTGCTCACGTTCATCACGCGTTGTACAGTGCCTTGGCTGCCAGATCAGATGCCACACTGGAGGTAGCAGTGCTCCAGACTCTTCTCAGTTTTCCTGGTGGCTACAGTGGAATCCACAGAGATATATTTGAACAGAGAAGAAACATCTGCTGTACAGTAGCGAAGGCCATCAAAATAGAACCTGTCACCTGCTCTTCATCCTCACATTGAAGTTTTTACTTTGGTGATTGTGGCCACTGAGTTTCTGATGCTCTTTTGTAATAGCTTTGAGGAATCATAAGATATATGCATGTATCTTTAATAGGATACATATTGCTGGCATGCAGATGAACTGTGGATTGCTGAAAGGTAAACATGATTTTTAAATCTCTGGGGGAAGAAAAGGCTGGGAAAGTGAATCCCTCAGCTAAACTACACAAATGCACGTTACAGTTTGTCATTTTTCAGCAGTTTGCTGTCACTTTACTGAATCACCTAGGTGTTTTCCCAGATATTGTAGCAGTTGTTTGGAGGTTTTTTTATAATAAAGCAAGAAAAGGTTTCCTGTCTGCCATCAGGAGTCAGTTTGTATCAAGATACAGGACTAGCACACCCACTGCACCAGCTGGTTTGCTGAGACTTCATGTTCACTCGCATGAGATGTGAAACATTCTTTATTGTCCATGCTCAGAACACAACTGTGACTTTTATCTCTTTTGGTAGCTGAAGAAAAGCTTTGCCTTTCCTATTCTCTTCTGCTGCTTGCGCTTTATCAGGTTTTTTTCTTTCTGCTCTTTGTCTCTGGAAGCAAGCACAGTCCCAGAGGAATTGTTATGTGATTAAACTCAGCCATTTCTCTGCTGGAATTGTTAGAGCAGAAACTGTGTTAAGCTCTAATATGCCTTAGTGGAGCAGGGAGACAGTGTGTGTGTGCTCCTGGGCAGGAAACAGCTCTTTTGCAAAAATCAGGCTTTTAGTATAGTTCATCATACTTATCTCCCTTCCCTTTTAATTAAGATTGCTTTTAATACTCCTTAGCTGCCAGAGTTTTGCATTTTGTCTATTAATAATTTGCTCTTTACTTATCTTTGCTGAAGACTGCTGATCCCCAGAATACATCTCATCAAGAGCACATAGTCAGCCCCATCACAGTAGGTGTTAGACTCGGCGCTCACAGCTGTGTTCTAACAGGTTCCTGTCTGAGTGCATGCGAAGGAGGTAATATCAGTGTTCTGAGCAGTCTGCCCTGCTGCACGCAAGTGTAGGAGTTTGAGTACATCCTGCAAGATCACATGGAAAGTACCAGAGGGGTTGCACGTTTATGTAGTCTCATTCTGTTTCAGCGCTGGATCAAACAAGCCCTGGAAGAAGGGATGACTCAGACCTCACCAGCTCCGCAAGAGAACAGAACCCAATGTCTATACCAAAGTAACGAGAACAGCAGTTCTTCCAGCATCTGCAAAGATGACACAGGTAAGTGCTCAGAACCATCAGGACAGCGTGGGCGCTTGAGTTAAACTGGGGAAGCTGCCAAATAACAAAGGCAGCTGCACAGGGTGACTTCTTAATGTGTACTGCTGCTTGATGGCCCAGCTGTATGGCAGGTGAGAATGTTCCTTTGCCATTTGTTCAAATTTCTGCAGACCCCTTCTAGCTTGAGCATGTGTAAAGTTTCTTAGTATTTTCCTGTGAAAAGTTAATAATTTTATCTTACATCATCACCCTCAGTGCGATGGGATCAATTTTCCAATAGAGGGGGGCAAGAAAAAAAAAACACAAAGAGAGTACAATATCATCTCTTTTCAGCAGGGTGCTGTTAGATGGACAACTAAATATCTGCTGACTGTAGGAAGATATAGCAAAGTCTCACAGGCACGTATGTAATAAGCGAATTACTAAGTAAATCTCAAAAGATGGAGGAGCTAAAATCTGTGAGTACAGCAGCAGAATGGTTAAATATCACGTGTGAATCTTTCTACATAGAAAGAGGGTGAAGATCTGCCTAGCCAGGGATCAGTTTTCCAAGGATGACAGGCAGGAAGCTATAGACAACACACAAATAATACAGAATTGATTATTGACAAGTCAGTTGAATAGGAAATGAACAGAATGCCAGAGCAGAGTGCGTGTCCCTGAGCAAGACCTGAAGAAACAAGCAACTGAACTGCAGAATTTACTGAGTGCTCTTTTTTTGTAACAACTGAGCATCAAAAAGAGATCCTAATTTGAATAGGGGTAGGCCTGAGGGAAAGGCATTAATTCTTTGTGGGAGTGAAATGTGTTTGGGGTGTATTGATATAGTCTCTAGGGAACTGGTAGGTTCAGGTAGTAACCGAGTTGCCTCTGGTTTGTAGCAGTGACAGTGACATGTCCTCTGACCCCTCTCCAATTTTTTTCCCTTCCTGTCTTCCTTTCCCTTAGCTCCCTCTTGTGCTTGCTTCTAGTCGAAATATTTCCTTTCTTTGTTCATTGTGTGTTCTTGATTACATATCATTCTGTCACCAGTAATGAGATGTGTCTCAAGACAGGTATAGAAGTACTTCAGAGGTACTTCATATTTAAGAGTCTTTCCTAGTCACATTGGAGGCTCATGGGGCTCCGTTTGGGCTGGGAGTGGGGGCAAAGAGACAGCATGTGATTTGCACATGATTAAGGTTAATGGTTCAGTCCTGTCCTCAGCTCAGTTTGTTTTTCAGACTTGCTGAGCCCCCTGAAGAAATGGAAGTCTCGCTACTTGATGGAGCAGAATGTTAAGAAGCTGCTGAGGCCGCTGTCTCCTGTCACCCCTCCACCTGCCGTCCCTTTGGTTCCTGGTTCAGCGAGCCCACAGCTGACTACACCCTGCTCATCGCTGCCAGGAGAAGAGGAGAGTCGCAACGGTTATGGCATGATGTTCTCACCAATTCCTTCTCTGGCTGCTAGTCGCTGCAATACTCCACTACAGTTTGAGGTAAATCTAACCAAGGATTGGGAATGCTAAAAGGAAAGGAACTGGAATATCTGCAGGAGAGGTAGCACTAGGGACACCTTCCTTTTTGAGTGTGTGGCTATGTTCCTGAGCAGCATGTGCTCTATTAAATGCCAAACTTTGCAGCAGCCCAGCCTCCCCTCACTTCACAGCTGTCAGGATCACCAGCCTAATTCTTTTCTCCTTTTCTCCACAGTAGCTCCCAAATTTTGCAGGCTTTTCAGTGTTCTTTAGTCACCTTTCCTCACGTCAGATCTCCATGCCAATGTGGCTTCCAGTCCCTGCCTCTTCCAAAGAGCCCAATGGTGCTCCACTTGTCAGAGGCTCTCTGACCTTTTTGGCTCCTCCGTCCCTAAACAGCTTTCAGTAGCCCCAAGTATGGTAGAAATGCTTTTACATGGGTTTTTTTTCCCCTCTAATGAAGGAGTCTTAACAGCTTGGTAGGCCGTAGGCTGCTTTGTTCAAACTTTTGTATTTCCCTCAATGCAGCTTTTTCATAAGATCTTTATTTCAGTGTCACATCTGTTTCATTTCGTTATCATCAGCTCTGACTTGAGTGAATACATCTCACCATGTGTAAAGCTTTATACCTCAGTCCTGTAGCACTGTAGGAAGAGAACAGACAGGGGTTTTTTGTTTCTAGTATAAAGTCTGTGAAAGTTTGCTGTAGTGTTTGAGGGATCTTAGTCGCCTTTTGTTTGGGCGAAATCAAGCTTTCCATTTCTCCCATGGCATCACACTAAATGCCCTAAGTGGCACTCTCGATATTTCATTGTGCAGACTCTGTACTGACAGCATCAGAAATATAAAGAACAATACACAAAGAACAATACACTGCTTCTCTTAACCTTTATGTGCTGTCTTCTGGGTGCTAAGTTGTTGCCTGAAACAGTAACCCAGTCCTGTCCCTGTGCTTCCTTAGGAACTTAGGAAACCACGTAACTGTTGGAGTCACAGTTCTGTGACTCTGGGCGGGGCCGGTTCCTGGGGTGGTCTTTGTTAAGAATACCCACCACTAACCTCTGTCCTTGTGCTTTAATTGATTTACTTTGCTTCTTGAGTTTTAAAGTAAAGGTGCTCTTCCCTCCCATAGAACGTGTCCTCCCCTGAGAGTTCCCCTGCGCACAGGCCTGAGTCCATGTCACCTGAGGTAAGTTACCACACTGAGTCCGGGTGCCCATGTGCTTGTGTGTGTGTGTGAGGCCATGGTGGGACAGGAGGGATGTGAAGTACAGAGGGGGTGGGCATAAGGGTGGAGAATCAGTCACAGCAAGGCTGGGGAGGTTTTCAGGGTTATGGTGAGAGTGCAGACAAATTGAACACTGGAGTTTGTTATTCACTTGTTGGCACTGGTGGGAAGCAGTGCCTGGTGTGTCTCAGCTACTGAGGTGAAGGTGAGAGTTCTGGGCACCCTGGAAAAACCTTAATCAACTTCATCCCCAGCCCAGCAGATAAGTGGTGTGTGATATTTACTCAGTAGCAGCAAAATGACTGTTAGAGAAGAGGAGGGAAGGCACTCACTAGGAGTTTTGACTTATGAGGACACAGTGGTGCTGCACCTGACCTGCTCTCTTCAGCCTTGATCCATCACCTGTTTGCTTGCAGAGTTAAAATGCTGAGGAGATGCCAGAAAGTGGTATTTCTCTTTACCCAGTGGCCTCCTGTAAAATTTGAGGCAAAACACTTTGCTCAGAGATTGTCCCATAGTAGAAAATACCCACTTATCTCCAGCATGGCAGATTGCTTGGAGCTGTAATACAGCCAAGGAAATGTGCTCAGCAGCAGCCGTCGGGCAGAACCGGTGCCTGGTGCTGCTGTGTTTCTCCCTAAGCACTGTAGTCCTGCAAAGAGGATGAAATTATGTCAGTTATGCTCATTGTCTGAGATCCTGACATGTTATCGTGGTGAAGGAGGTGATTATGCCATTGCCCTGGAGGTTTTTTGGCACTTAAAGTAGATAAATGGATATACCATTGTGTCAGTGCTAATGCTGCAGAAACTGTGACAGCGCAAAAACGGTGCCATTATGGGTTTGTTAGAGAATGTGAAATGTGGGAATGCTGTATAAATTAAATGAATGTACTATTGTTAGAGATTGCCAAAGCTCACAATAAGTGAAAACAAATGGCTTGGAGGTTCTGGGCAGGCTATTGTTGGGAAGTCAGTAGTGACTGACTTGGGACAGTCAAGAACTTTGCTAATAAAACAACAAATGGAAAGCAAATATTGTCTGTTCTCTCCCATAATGATCCTAGCTGGTACTATGTGTTAACATTGACTTTGGGATGTATGAGGCAATTGAAAGTGCTGGGTTTTCTTCATTTACTGCCCAGGGATAGTGCTGAGCCATATCCCCTTACTGCAGTAAGACTGCTAAAGGGGAAAGGACATCTCCTAGCAGACAGCTAAACTGGTTGTTACTTAGTCTCAGTCATTCCCTTGTAAAATGACCAGCACAGCACAGGAAAGATCCAAAGGGGTCACCAGAAAGAATGGAAATCAGTGGGCTAGGATTGTACAGAGTACTTTCTGACTTAAGTTTCTGTCCCCACCCCTGCCTGACCCTTGTCCTGACTTCCCACCCCCCTCCTTCCTGGATTTTCCAGCTCTGCCTCCGGTCTGACCTGGATTTGAAGGGTGGGTACCTGGATTCCAGTGCAAACACCTGCCCAGAACGACCATCGCTGCTCAGCTTTGGATCCTCTGATCTGACTCCACAACCCTCCATAAACTCTACTTCAGAGATGAACTTCCCAGGGAAAAGTGGGGAAGCACAGATGCTGCTACGAAGCTCTGATCAGGCTTTTCGGACAGAGTTTAATTTAATGTATGCCTTCTCCCCACTGAACGCTATGCCACGTGCGGATGGGTTGTTGCGGGGATCTGCTCCTTTGGGAGAGAGGAAGCCAATGAATTCAGAAGCAGGATGCTGCAGCTCTCCTGCCGAAGGATATTTCAGCAGACACGAGTCAGGGCTGCTTAAAGAGACGGTGCATGGATCCATGTCTCCCTGCAGCGAGAGAGCTTGTGAAGGTGTCAGATCTGCTCCCCAGAATCCCCCACAAAGGAAGAAGGCAAGTATTCTCGTAAAAGGAACTTGTAAGACTGAGCAGGAACAGTTTGCACCACGGGAAGGAGTCACAGGGAGAACAAAGAGCAGATTACAACTAAAATGTGGGCTGGGCAAGTCATCCAAGTGTCCAGTCCCTGCATGAAAGCAATGTAAAAGTTAGTGAGCCACTCTTTAGCCAGAATTTTGACGTGAGAGGTGGAAGAAAAAGACCACAATGAAAACCTCCTTTCTGTGCTCCCAGAAGAGGTAGCGTGATGCTCACAGGTTTCATAAACAGTTGTTAAACAGAGGCAAGACCAGAGCGGTAAAGCAGTGCAGCTGTATTGGTTGGTGGAGATAGTGCTTCTCGGGACAAAAGGGGTCCTTTCTGGGAGAGATGGTCTGATGTTTCAAGAGAAAACACAGGCTGTTTATTAGAACGTTTTAGAATATTTCCATCATATGGAAACACAGTAACATTACAAGAAAAGTAAATGAAAGTTGTTACTTAAATTTTAGCTCTTTTTATGCGTTAATACTGTTTCAAGAAAGCAAACGTGCATTGGCTTATACTGGCAGCCCAGTGGCTCTCATGGGACTAAAACTGAGTGGAAATGACAAACCAGACATTGTTGTGATAAAACTGGGTACTCCTGGGACAAATAAACATCCATTTGCTTAGATGCCTATCCCTGTACTTGGAGTTTTTTATTTAAAATTCTTTTTTTGCTGCAAGGGTGGTAACTCAGGTCACTTGTGTAAGTGTCCAGCTGGATGGAATATCTTAGTTCTGTTTGGTTTTTGGAGGGTTTTGATTTTTCCCTTTGGCTTTCTTTTAAAGTTACGCTTACCTTAAAGCTTTCATGTGTTAAGCTGCTTGTGGAAAGACCCTGTTCAAAGCCCTCCTTACAGGCATTGAATCATAATTGATCAATTCTTCAGCAGGGCTGCGTTTGGCAAGTAATTTATGGGGTCTGTGCCTCATAATAATTTAAGGGAAGGCACAGTGAAAGGTAAGTGCTCAGCTGGAAATACTTGTGTGTTTTCGGTCCTGCTGTCCCTGTGTTACAAGACAGCCTTACCTGCCATTGTTTGGCCTGTGCCTCTGACAAATCTGAGGCTGCTTTGCACAAAACAAATTATACCTTTGCTAAAAGTTTTGTATTTGGGTGGTAGAGCTAGAAGGTTGTTGCACCAGCTGCTGCACTTGCTCAAGCAGGCTAAAATTCTGTGTGAGGTTTTACCAAGTGTTAGCATTAGTGTGGCTGAACAGGTGAACATGACTCTGAAGATAACCTGTTCTGTGAAGGAGGCCCATACTCTCTGGTTTTGAGATGTCTGGATACTGATACCTGTTTTATATAGTGTCCCAAACCAGGGAGAGGGAGTGGAGAGTCTAGAGAGGAGGATATAGAGGCTGGATGCTTGAATATGCAAGCATATACTGAAGTGGAATTCCAGACTGTTAGAAACTAGCTGGATATTTCCACTGGTACCTTCATCATAAAGAGTATAAAATGTGGACAAGCACAGTAGTCATTGAGGGATCCAATTTTGTACCGCTTTGCTCTTTTTCCAGAGTGCCTGCAGGTTCAGGAAGATTTATAATCCCTGTATACCTTTGAAACTTTTGTCTGCAAGCAGAGAAACAAGACTTTTAAAAAGGGTGTGGGGGGCATCTTTCTCCCTCTCTCCTAGTCCGTGGTGTTCCCTGACTCATGGCTGCTGTTTCTCTCTCCCAGGTATCTCTACTAGAATATCGCAAGCGGAAACAGGAAGCCAAGGAGGGAGGCGATTCAGTGCGATGTACAGGGACTCCTACCCGACAGGGCAGCAGCAGTTCTGGGACTGACACAGATGGCAACAGCCTGCCGGGCTCTGTAGTACGAACCCCATCCTCCCCACAAAGTGGCTTCTCCCCTTCTCATCCCTCCCTGCCTCATTTAGAGGATGTCAGCCCACCAGACTCAAGGGGGGCTAGTTCCTCAACGTCGCTCAGCAAATCCCAGGACAGCATCAGCAGTAGGTGGTGAGTGTTACCCTTCCAAACAAGCCTGAGATTGCTCCACAGAGAAGGGCCAAACTCCCTGGGGGACATTTCCATAACAATAAGTGCAGTTGGATGGATTTTCTTGGGTCTCTTGCATTGTTCTCTTTCATAATTGCTAAACAACTGTGAAGGATACCAACAGCCTTCTCAGCCTGCCGTTTAGTTCTTGGTTTAGATATCAAAAACCTGTCTTAAAAAATATGAAGCTAAACAGTTGTTTCTCTCTTCCACCAATTTCCTTTAAAGCTCTCAGGTTTGAAGGTCTTACTCTTGCAATGAGAATTTAATCCAGGTCTTTTCTTGTTGCTGCTACCCTCTGTTTGGACATGTGTGATACTAAGTCAACTCCAGTTCAGAAGGCAAGCTAACAGAGCCCTCTGCAACTTTGCGTGGGAGAAGCAGGGACAATGAAACAACTCCAGCCTCCCTAATGCCTTGCGCATACAGCTTGAGGAGCAGTTACCAGACTGGTCGGTGGCTTACCAAAGGCTTTGGAAAAGCACTTTTGTCATGTTATCCTGAGCAGGTTTGATAAGGGGAAGGGCTGATCTTCGAAAAGTTTTAAACCTGATAGTAATGTCTGGTCCAAAAAATGAAGTACTGCAACGTGGACTGTGGCATTGTAGTGTCAGTGGGGTGATGATTAGGGTGTTCTGCTGATGGGAGCTGTGAAGTGTGCTGGCTCTGCTGCTTTCTATTCAGGTCCTGTTCATGGTGTGCCTTTTAGTGCTGATTATCCACGGACACAGCTGTGTCGCTGCTCATGTAATGGCAGGGGTGTGGCAATGGAAGAGATGTTAAACCACGCTGAAGGTATCGACAAGTATGAAGTCTGTGTTGAAAATGCTTCAGAAACGTCGTTTGGGGTGAACTTGCAGTAGTACGATCTGTTTCCTTCCCTTTTCCAGTCTTCCCTTACTCTTCAAGTGGAGATTTCTAGAAATAATGTGTCCTGTCCCTCTGACAGTCCCCTGTCTACTGGGTGAATTCCCCCAGATGTTGGAACTGGCCACAGACAAGGCCATCAGATGATGATTAGTTCATAATATTTTTTTAATAACCAAATATTATTCCATGCAGCCATTTATATCCTGTGCCCTTCTCCTCCTATGCCACTTCCTTCTGCCTGCAAAAGGGTGAAAGAAAAACCTAGCTGAATGGGGGGAAAAACCCTGAGTTTAGGGTGAGGTGTCAGTGTGGCAACCTTGCTCTAGTACAGTGTTTTCTATTCAGCGAGCTGCTGCTCCTGCTCCTCAGCAGGTGCTCCGGATTCAGTTTCTCACACAATTTCATGAGTAAGTATTGTGTGGGAATAAAGATCTTATTGTTACAGGGCACTGGATATGAAGTTGAAACCATGCTGATAGGTTTTGAAAGCAGATTCCCTGCCTGTTGAATTCCTGTTCTCTTGCGGGTGAATGGGCAAGGCCAACCAACGCACGGTCCGCTTCTTCCTCTACAAAATACCCTGCAAACCGCATGCTACCGACTGTTGTGACCCAGTTTCATCTTTAACTGAGTACTTACATCCCCAATACACTTCCAGACATTTACAGTAATATAATAGAATATTAGGCACAGAAGAAAATGGTGGGAACTAAACTGATGTGCCTTCATTATTAGAGTTGTTTGGATTTTTTGCTGGATTCTACAATATCTGCCGGTAGCTTTCGTTTAAAAAAAATGAAGTTTCTGTCTCTTTCAGTTGCCAAGATACAGCCATCACAATGTAAACAGATGTGCTGCTGCCCAGTAAACCCAGCCTTGCAGAAAACTCTCTCCAGCAAAACAATAGCTGCAACGAAGGTGTGAATTCACCCCCTCACCCCATTCACCTCCATGAGGTGTGAACTCTGGGCCCTTCTCCCTTCTGCTTCAGTGAGGGGTGAACTTCAATGTCAGGGCTAAAGGAGAAAAAAAATCCAAACCTAATGTAAAGAAAAACCCCAGTTTTTAATAACTCTTTTAAAAAAAGAAATACAGAAATCTAATGTGTGAAGCTGTGTGTGTCCATGGTACGCAGGGCATGTCATATTATTCTAGATACTTAAATTGAGGCATTTGTAAGGTGCATGTTCTTCAATGCCTGGGGTAAAGGCATTGTGAATCCCCGATCAAGGTGCCACTATCTTACAGGTTAAAACAGATATTTCTAAAGAGATTCGGATGCTCCTGATTGAATATTGACCCATCAATATCAATTTTGATGCTGAGATTGAATATTGACCCACGGGTCTGAGATTTGTCTGTGGCTCTGCTTTTCTTCTGCCAATTGGCTTTAGGAAAGCCACTTTCACTTCTGTTTTATCACCCTCAGACCAGACACTTGTAAACATACAATGGAACAAGATGTAGCACTGATCTTGAGCGGAGAGTTTTCACATTACAGAGTAAATGGGACAAAGTAGCATTAATGGACAAAATGGCCAAAAGTAGCTCTGCTCCGGGAACACTGTGGTATCTGACTGTACTATCTTGACACTGTTATTGTAAAGGTATTGGGTTTGCTGCTTCTTGGCGTGAAACTAACCTATGTAAAATAACTGCATCTAATTTTAAAACAATACCAGGATTTTCAAAACACTGTTGAATCTCGAAACAGGTTTTCTGGGAGAAGGTGTCCTGTAATCAGGTGATTCACTGAACTGGATGTTGATACAGTGTTTTTGATAAAGAGCTCAAGATTCTGTGTTTGAGGGCGGTGCTTTTATGGTAGCTGGTGACTGTCAGTTTAAAATCCCACAGGAGGCCTATTCACATTGCAGAAGCAGTTCAGAAGTTTATTCCTCGTCCGTCTAGAGATCTGGCAGTCTCTGATCCCTCCCTTCTGTGTTACGGGTTTGCATTTGCTGTGCCATCATACCAGTGAATTTAAGCAGCAACTTAAACCCGTGGTTATACCAAGGACCCCCCAGCCCCTTTGGTCACGTTGCTCTCAGCTGAGTAACGGCAGTCCTCAGCTGCTACTGGGTTTTTGTTGCAGGATGGTCCCAACGTCGGTGGAGAGGCTTCGAGAGGGCCGAGGCATACTGGAGAAGGTGCTGCGAAGTGGCGCAAAGGTATCCCAGAGACACGAGTCCTCGCCTACCTGTGACGGTGCTGTTGAGAGAGATACAGGTAGGAAGATGAAACGTTGGAACACTTGCCTAGGTGGGAAATGATGGGCTCTGATAACCTTGCAAACTTGTCTGTGAAATTACTTCTACCTTCATTCCGAACGCTACCAACGCCTTGTAAGAGCCTTCTGCAAACCGCCCTTCATTGTTATTCGGATATTGCCTGAGCCTGTATTCCTCTTCTGTCAGACCTTGGAACACCTCCAGGTTTCTTCAGGGTTTGCATTCAAGACTACCTGCATCTTGGCTCTGGCAGCAACAGCTTTTGTCCTTGGACCAATGGGTTAAGCAGTGTTGCCTCAATTGCCCCTGTGTCCTGGGGAAGAAAGTGCTATCATTTAATAAATCTAGTTGGCTGAGCATCGAGATAAATGTATTATCACACTAAAAATGCAGGTGTAGGCTTCAGGGAGTGCTACGAGCCAATTTAGCTTCCAAGGCTTCCTTCAGCTCTTTTTGAAGTTACTCGATTCTCTGAGTTAGGATATTTGTCAGGTTGTGAAAGGCACTTCCTTACTGAGATGAATTCAGTTCTGTGCTGATGTTCCTTTCTTCTCTGAATAAAGCCTTGTCCTTACCGAGTAGCACACAGGGTCAGTGAGTGTTTGTAACTTGAGCTGGAATTGTACCCCTTCCATCCATCCGTGGTCTAAAGGTGAGATGCATCTTTCTGTGAGATGGACAGACCATCATTGCCCGATTCCTCAGCTGTGAAAGGAGTTATTTTTCTTCTATTTATCTTGCAGTCTCTTGTGAACGTGGTTGTTTTTCCCTAGCAGATAGTGCCCTCCGAACCCTGATCACACTTGGGATTTCCAGGGATGGATCATCATGTTTAAATAACTTTCTTTGTTGCCATGAGCCCCTGCTTCCTCATAGCTGAGAGCTGTCCTTAGAGGCTGCTGGCTGATGCAGTGACAGCTTGCCGATGGTCTGCAGTAGGGATCTGAATCTCTCTGGAAGCCAGAGCATAGTCGTCGGGTATTTTGGACATGGAAACTTTAGTGCCTGTAAGGCAGGCCACTGCAGAGCATGCTCTGGGTAGCTCAGCAGCAATAGCAACTTTCACCTTTGGGGTATCTTGTTCCTGAGTGTTTCAGGGTGAAGTGAAGGTATTTACTTCACTCCCACTTGGAGTCTGAAAACTGGCCCCTCATCTGGGGCTTTGCTGCCTTCGTATACCTAAGCACATCTCCTCTTGATGCCTTTTCTTCAGGGGAGGCAAAATCCAGGCTCTTGCAGCAGACCTTTTGCCCACTATAATCTGTACAGCTCTGGCTCTTTAGTCTCACCCAAGAGCCAGGCTCTCAGTCTGGAGTTTGACTCTCAGCTACATCGATCCATTTTTCTTCCTTGTTACATAAAACCTTCCCGCTCCAGAAAACTTAATGCTGCAGCTGACAAAAGTCTCTTTGTCTCTTTCATCCTAGTGCAGCAAAATATTTTGTTCTTTTCCTTCCTCTGGCAGTTTCTTCAGTAGCGTGTTTAGGTTCTGGGACCCACCTTCCCTCCTGCTGCTTAGTGAAACGAGTGAGTGGCCGAGTCCCTGCCAATCCTGGTATCATCACCTGAAGGAGTTGTGAAGACACACATGTCTACTTGATGTTGTAATGGATAATTATATGAGGGGAAGGAAGTAAAAAAACCTCCCAGCTTGGATGGTTTGCTGATGGGATGTAATGGAGTCTTTGTGCATGCCACGCTTCAGAGAATTACGGCTGCTCCCAGTTAAAGCCAACACTTGGTGTGTGTGTGTGTTTGGTGCCAGGAGAAGCATTTCTGCTCTATGTCCTTCCTGTTTTAAGAAATGGGAGAGGGAAACATTGGCTTTGTCTATCTTAAGCTTATCTGCAGCAGATTCAGGAAGGTTATGGTTTATTCACCTTTTGTAATTTAGAGTCTTCCCATTGTCTTCAGCTCGTGGAGGTTTTTGCTGTAAGCAGGCCCTGCCAGTTACTCACACAGCCCTGCTGCTGTGCTGGGCCTTTTCTCATACTCGACTTCTGTTTAGTTCACAACGATCTCCTGGACTGAACAGTTACTCTCCTCTGCACGACTGCTTAACAAAACATGCCCCGAACTTCAGGCTTTGCCTCCCTGCAGTGCAGCACTCGGAATGTCGCCCGCAGCAAGCAGCTACTCGAGGCATCTGATGTCACTTCAGAAAATGAAGGTGGCACAAGACATGCATCGGAAGCCTCATGCCCCAATCTCTTCAGGTCCTGTGCCCTGAGCAAGAACACTCCTGAGCCTCACCAGCAGCCAGGAGAACCCCATCCAGGTCCCTGTTTAGCTAAGCCAGCAGCTGTGATGTAGCATGGAGAGGACAATTGCGGCAAAGCCATGGGCACTGCTAGCACTGACTCTTGTGCCAGTGCATCTGGTACAAAGCCCAGACGTGTCTGGCAGCAGGACAGAGCAGACTTAAGCCAGCGTGTCCTGTTTCATGGCTGAGACACATCTGTCATATAAATTTGATACTAATACCAGCACTATTTCACCAAGGCACTTCAAACGTGGCTGCTGAGAATCCCTGAGATGCTGCAGATAAACAGCTCTGTCTCATTAGACTGCAACATCACTCTGATGTGATATCTCCTGGTCCTGCCAGTTTCCCTCCCTCCAAAGACAGGATGGTCGCTGCTGAACCCCAGGGTTACAGCGGTAGCAACTGAGAAACAGGCGACAGAGTGGATGGGTCATTGCAGTAAGTACTTCTTGCCTACCCCAGTTCAGGTTCAGTTATTTGGTAGGACAAGGAGCCCACCCACCCTCTAAGGTATGTATGGGTGTTAGAAGGGTATGCTCTGTCAATAAGCAGCTTACTCACAGAACCCCAGACTGGTTTGGGGTGGAAAAGTCCTCAAAGGCCCCTGTCATGGGCAGGGACAGCCTCCACTAGACCAGGGTGCCCAGAGCCCTATCCAACCTGGCCTTGAACGCTGCCAGAGATCCAGGGGCAGCCACAGCTTCTCTGAGCACCCTGTGCCAGGGCCTCCCCACCCTCGCAGGTATGAATTTCTTCCTAATATCTAATCTAAACCTCCCCTCCTTCAGTTTAAAGCTATTCCCTTTGTCCTATTGCTATACTCCCTGTTAAATAGCTCCTCTTCAGCTTTCCTGTAGCCCCTTTAGGGACTGGAAGGCTGCAGTAAGGTCTCCCTTCTCATCTCCAGGCTGAACAAGCCCAGCTGTCTCAGCCTGTCTCCACAGGAGAGGTGCTCCAGCCCTCTGATCATCTTTGTGACCTCCTCTGTACTTGTTCCAACAGCTGCATGTCTTCCTTGTACTGGGGGATCCTCCTGATCTCTCGCATAACTCAGGTGGATCAGGGTGCACTGTGCTGTTGTGTCCCCTCAAACCGCAGCGCTTTCATTGTCTTGCCCTGTTCCTGGTATTTCTGCGGTGTAGCAGTAACGCCACACGGAGCAGCTCAGTTGACGTGAGGCATAATCCCCCAAAAGGCAGCAGGGGTGCTGGCAGCCCGGGCAGCCTGGGACGTCATCTCTGCCAGTGTCTGGATGTGTCTTTGAGGAACACCTGCAGCAGGATCCTCCTGACATCCATCCAGGAAGGGACAGGCTTATCTCCCCAGCCGGAGCCAGAGCAGATCCCTATAGCCAAGGCTGAGAATTGCTGAGCCCTAGAAACTGTCTTCTGCCCCTCATCTCCTGGAAAGCTACGGGAACTGAGGCTGTGTCTGTGTGGTGTCACCAGGTGCAGCTGCTCAGATAGGCAGGTCCAGGGCAGGTGAGCTGTGTGCTAGAGCAGAGCACTGGGGAAGGGCAGTGGCAGGTCCTGCTGCCTGTGCCGGGTTCGGGTCCATTTAGGTTTTCCAGTTGTTCTTTGCTGGGGATTTCCCGTTGCTGGAAAGCTGGCGGCTGCAGAAGCAGCTCCTGTCCCAGGTGTAGCTGGGTGCAGAAGGAGACAGCCAGGGGGTGTGTGCAGAGGGTGATTTGAGGGGGAACTGCTGTGGCCTTCACTCCAGAGGGTGAAGTTTAATGTCTTGCCTGTACGTTGCAGACACAGCAGGAGGAGACACTCCAGAAGCCCACAAAGGACCAGCAGTTTACAGTCCTTCGCGATACAGCTACCAGGTAAATTCTGTCATGCGTTACCAGCCTCTTCTGAAGCAAAGATCTGAGCAGGGGTTAGGGGGGGAAACTGAGTTTGACTGCCAGTTACTCCAAATCCTGCTGCACTGAGCACCGCTGGTGTGGAAAGGATGTAGGGAACTGAGAAGTCAGTGTGACGTGCCTTTTCTTTCCCCCCCGACTTGTCCAGCTCCTGCAGTCTGACAGCCCCCAGGCAGAGTCGCAGACCCTTCTCCAGCAGAGCTCCTCCCCGTACAGAGGACATCTAGCTCCATCCCCTGGGTACAGCTATCGAGCAGCAGCACAGAGGACAGCACACAGCCTCCCTCATGGTTCCTCAGAAACATCCCTCTCCTCCACCTCATACTCCAGCCCTGCCCACTCAGTCTCCACAGACTCCTCTGCCCTGTTTGCAGGGAATTCGGGGTATTATGGCAGCCAGCAGCACTCTGGCAGCAGCGGCCTCCTGAAGAAGAGCTGCCCCGCTGCTGCCAGCCCAGCACAGCAGACAGCTGTGGACTCTCATTCCTCCGAGTCGAGCTCCCAGCCCTGCACAGGCACATCGGGCTCCACCTCCGCTCCCCAAAGTGCTAGGTCACTACAGTCAGACTTGCGGACTATCAGCCTGCCCAGTTCTGGGCAGTCTGTTCTCTACCAGGGCTCCCGGGGGGCGGTGATTTCCAGTGCACAACACTATCCGCACCGCGGGGGAAGCAGTGTCCATCAGTACAGACTTCAGCAGCTTCAAGGTTCTGGAGTAAAGACTCAGACAGGACTTTCCTAGGGCTGCCTGGACTCCAGGAAGACGAAACTGCCCATAGCTCCTTCTAGTCACCTCTGGAAGTGGCTCCTGGGCCGGTGTTGGGAGCTCGCACCCGATGCTGTGGGGTGCCCGGGGTCAGAGGCTGAGGTCTGAAACGCACGGGTGAGATTTGTGAGCAGTATTGGCCTCTGGCCTTGTAGGAGAACACAGATTTCTGTGAGGCAGAGACTGTAGCAAAGCTGTTCCCTGACACGTGGGTACATCGCAAACAAAAAACAAAAAAGAAGAAAAAAAAAAAAAGCAAAAGCAAAAAAAAAAAAGGCAAATGGTTCAAGTGCAATGCCTGTGGTGCAGCCTCTGTCTCTCGTCCGTGCCCATGCCATAGTCACTCACGCAGGACGGGCATCTCTTTGAATACGAAAGCAGTTTAAAGGAAACCTTGGGGGAAGTTTAACTCCAATCCCAAAGCTCTCTTCATAGGTCAGGTTCTCGGTGCGTTCTGCAGAGGGCTTTAATCCGTTACTATCATTCCAGTTGCAAGCAGGCGAGCGCACACGGCTGCCTTTGGGCCTGGGTCATGGCTGCCGCGGTCGGAGCTTTTTCCAGCATGAGTCTCTGCAAATGTGAAGTAGGAAGGGGGGGGGGAGGGGCTGAAGGGGGTTTCGCCTTGTCACTGCAAGGGATCCAGGATGCACTGTCGCCTGCCGCTCCGGGATGCGATCCCCTCGTCCATCGCAGGTCTGGGAAGGGGGGCGGTGCTGGGGCAGTGCTGCTGCCGTGCCGGGGGAGGGCACAGACACGCCGGGGAGGGGAGGGTGGGGGGGTGACCGGGGGGCCCGACAGGCAAAGCGATGCTGTGGCGTGCGGGGGGGCTGCCTGGCGAGAGGTGGTGGTCAGGTGTTCGGTGGGGACCCTGGTCTCCGTGCGGTGCCGTGGGATCTTTCCCAGTCGCAGTCACCTGCCGAGCGTGGCAGCAGAGCCAGCCCAGACACAGTGCGCTGTCTGTTCAATTCCATACGATTGCCAGCTTCTTTCTCACTTGTTTACTGTAATATCGGGCGTGTTTTTATTTATCTAATTTTATATTCAGTTATAACCATAGTAGGTTAGCTAATATACGACAGGTGTCATCCCTGGTGCTGCAGTGGAACTTCTCCTTTCTCTTGGATAACATAATGCTGTGAGTCTGTCTCCCCTGTCTTTTCAGATGCACAGTCTTCTTCCTTTTTTTAGGACTGTTACAGGTTTCTCTAATTCACAGTTGAAATCAGGTGTTTGTTCAACCTAGGGGAGACTTTTAAAATATTGAAACAAAGAATAACTCTCACACTGTCTGGCTGTGAGCGTGTTGGGATGGAACTTGTCACCCCGCAGTCGGGTGTCTGTATACTGTATAAAATAGGTGTAAACTTCACTCGGCTTGGCCCTGGGGGTGCAGCCTCCCCTTTCGTGCTCTGAGCAGCATGGGGCAGGCAGGCTCTGCCCTGCCAGGTGGCAGGAGGGGGCCGGGGCGTGGGGGGGAACCCTGTCCAGAGGCTCTGGCACCTTCGGGCACAGCAGGGGGGCAGGAGGGAGGGACCCTGGAAAGCTCTTGGAAAGGTGGGGGCTGTAGCTTCTTACTCTAGTGGAGTTTTTACACCGTGCTGTAACATTTGAACTTTCACAAGAGATGTAATAATTTTGATAATAAAAATACTTAACTTGAAAACCTGTGTGTGAAAGTTCCTCTGTTCCCTTCCCTACTTCAGGCTCAGTGCCCAGGTCATGCGGCAAGAGGGATGTGCCCTGGTCTCTTCATGTACCTGCAGGGACAGGGAAGCCTTGCAGGAGCAGCCCTGCAGATCCTCCTGTTCCTGGCATTGGGGTGAGCCCGGGGCTGCAGTTCCTGGGGAAGGGAAACTGGAGGATGTGAGGTGTTGGCTGTGCTGTGGCTCTCCTTGCTGGAGCTCATCTGGGGAGGAGATGGGGTGAGGACGTCCCCTGTGCCACCACACCTGCTTCACAGCCTGGTTTGTGCTGCCCAGAACTGCTAGCTGGAGTCCAAGATGGGCCAGGCCTGGAGCAGGGGCTGCCCAGTGCATTGTCATGCTGCTCCTCACAGCTGGTGCATCCCAGGTGCCCAAAGCCTCTGGTGTTCAACCACCCTGAGCATGCAAACATCCCCCCGTGACACATCATGGGACTGTCTGTGGCAGCTCATCCTGCCCATGTGTGTCCCCCCTTCCCCAGATCCACCTCCTCTGTGCCTTCCCCCAAAGCAGCTGCAGTCCCCTGACATCCTCTCCACAACATCCTCCCCCCCATCCTGGAGCCTGAGTCGGTCCCTCAGCTGCTCCCTGTGCCATGTGCCTGCACGGGGCTTGCCCAGACTGTGAGCATGTCCGCTCCATGGAGGCCAGTGCTGGCCGAAGCTCTCCAGATGTCCCAGAGGTCCCCAGGCTGCTGTCATGCTCACACAGCCCGGAGAGAGCTGCCTACTCCTGGACTGACAACCACGTGAGTCTTTTTGCCATCAAGACATGGAAATTTGCTGAATTTCAGGAGGCTCCTGCTGGGCTGTGCAGAGTTCCTGTGGTGTGCTGTGGCTCCATAGCCCCTGGGAGGAACCCATGTGTGGGCAGGTGGGGAGGGCTGAAACACAACTAGTGACAGAGGGGACCCCCACCCCACCCCTGGCCTTGCTGTGGGCTGGGATAGACCCTTTCCCTGGGGACTCACACTGACCAGCATGGGCAGAGGCTCAGCCCCACCTGGTGCAGGGGGGGTGCCCCTCCCTCCCTCCCCCCCCCCCCCACCATGGCTCTGATACCCCGTGGGCCATCCTCCCCACCCCTTCCTCCTGGCAAACCATCTCGTCTGTCTTGGTGCTGCCCAGAGGACCCAGTCCCAGTTTCCCCCACACCACAGGTCTCCGAGCTCATCTAGTTTGAATTATATTTTTCAATAAGGTTTTGTGAAACACCGTATCAAACTTTGTACTAAAATACAGATATATTACAGCTACTGTATTCTTTTCTCCACTGATTTTCTTCATTTGTTTTTCCAATTCAGCCGGCAACAGCACTCACAAGCTGGCGAGACCCGGGCGCTGTCGGGGCTGGGGGCTCCTGCCGGCCCCGCTCCAGGGAGGCAGCTGCCGGAGGGACGTGGGTGCTGCTGAAGGGGCACGGGCACCGCCGGGCTTGTGGCTGAGGCTACTGGCAGAAGAATCACTGGCACACACCCTGTCCCGGGGCTCTTTGGCTCCCAGCAGGTGTTTTGGCACAGCACCATCCCTCACTGCAGCCCCGTGGGACCTCAGGGCAGGACTTACCGGCTCCCTCTCCAGCCCTGAGCACCTGGGGCTGGGTGTCCATTCTGCAAAGCCCTTTGCTGCAATCTCCCCGCAGCCTCTGCACTCCATGGCCCTGCCCTGTTGCCTGCGTTGCTGCTACTCTGCCCTGTGCTGCCTGTGTGGGGCTGTGGCCCCGCTCCCAGGTCTTGCCCAGGACCCAGCTCCAGCCCTGCCAGGGCCCCATGAGCCCCAAGCCTGTCACTCCCCAGGGAGCTGCGCCCTGGCTCTGCAAACAGCCCCTGGCTACTTGCACCGAGAGGCGGCCAGCGCTGAGGACTTTATTGCGTTTCGAGGGCAGCGGCGACCTGAGCCCCCCACAGCCAGGACCCAGGGGAACCCACACAAGCCGGTCTGGCCAGCCGAGCCGTGGCCACCTGTGCCAGGGAGGTGTTGGTGCTGGCTCTGGGTGCTGTGGGTGCGTGGTTGAGGCCGGGTGGTTCTGGGAGGCTGCCAGGCTCAGTGCCACCTGGGGCAGCTGCCATCAGTGCCCTGCGGCCATCGCCACGTGCCAGGCGGGGTGCGGCCAAGATGCCGGGGTGGGCACAGTGGTGCCTCGGTGCCGCCGGCCACGCTGTGTGGCAAGGAAAGCCTCGCCATCACCAGTGGAGATAAAGCACCGTATGGGGATGGGGAGGGGAAGGCGTTTGGCAACAGCCCACGGCCGGCTTGGGGAGGGGGCTGGTGGGGGGTGCAGGGGGTCTCCTGTGCCTACCCAAGGGGTTTTGCATGTTCAGCTGCTCCCACTTACCAGGGCTTACATTCAGCGGCGGTGCAAGTAGGTGTCCTGGCAGCAGCGAGGCCCCTGTGGTTCCCGCACTGGGGTGGGGAGCAAGTGGCAGCCTGCAGCCCCAGCCGTGTGCCAGGAAGCGCCACATCCTGGGGCTGGGCTCCCGGGGTCGGGGGCGAAGGGGGCTCAAGTCACTTTACCCTGTTTAGAGAATATGAATTTACACGTAAAAGTAGGGGATGGGGCCCCATCCTGGCCTCTGGCTCCCTTGGCCATGGAGACAGGATCTTGGAGCTGTACAAAATGGGAGCAAGGAGGGGCCTAGGGCCCCGAGCAGCCGGTGTGGGGTGTCACTGGGCACGCGATTGGGTAGGAGGCAGTGGGTCAGGAGTCCTGGGGATGTAGAAATCTGTTAAAAATTCTGAGATTGTTTTTTCCTCAAAACAAAACCGCAGTTGGATACTGTTCTGAAACGAAGCAGGTTCGGGGCGTCCTTCCCCGGCGGTGGCTCGTGGGCGGTGGGGAGTGCAGAGCTGGCAGGGTGCATGGGATGGCGGTGCCGGCATGGACATGGAGGTGGCCGTGGATGCGGCGGGTGGCCAGCATATCCCCAGCATGGGCGGCAGGGCCCCAGGGGCGGCGCGGGATGCTGTGTGGCCACTGGCAGCAGATGAAGGGCGGGATGGGGAGGGAGCGCCCAGGCTGCCAGCTGTGGGAAGAGGGTCCTGCTGCGGGTGCTCAGCCTTATATCCTCTGTGGGGAGAGCACAGTGTGTTGGGGCTGGAGTCGGGCACTCTCAGCTCCACTGTCCCGCCACCCACACATGCCATGCTCGCACCTGTCCCCATCGCTGCTTAACCCAATCCTGCCGCCTCCCTTGCCCCCACCGCCCCGCACAGCCAAGGTGTGTCCCCCACACAGGGCCACCCAGTACAGTCACACCCAGGCACCACGCGGTCAGGGCTGGGGGATGGGACAGGGACGCTCAGGACTTACCGCAGTGCCGACAAAATCTGTGGAAACAGAAGAGAGGGCATCAGGCAGGGCACAGGCTCAGTAGCCGGCTTCCCCCCAACCCAGCCCACCTGGCTTTGCAAGTACTGGTTAAGCCCGGGGCCCCTTGCCTGGCTGCAGGCTGCTGGAGGGGCCGTGGGCTGTTCCCACCCAGGATCCCCCTCAGGACCCCCACCAACACGGCACTCACCTTTGCTCTCTGTCTTGAGCTCCTCATGCAGCAGGTCATTCTGCCGGTTCCCGAGGACGAAGGCCAGGAAGGAGAGGATGAGTGCGTTGAGGATGCCGATGATGGCCAGGATGTAAGCCCAGCGCACGGAGCAGTCGCCCAGGGAGTACTTCCCTGTCTTCTCCCCGCACATGTCCCGTATGGTCTCTGCATCCCAGCCGTCAGGAAAGATCATGCAGCCCAGCACCAGGCAGAGCGCTGCAAGGGGGAGAAGAGAGGGAAGCATCAGAGGAGATGGGGAGTGGCTGTGCCAGGCGCTGAGCCCCCTGGTCAGCGCATGAGTGCAGTCTGTATCTGCTCTGGCACCGCAACAGCCAGGCAACACGGTGGGTGACAGCCACCACACAGGGATCGCGTTTGCATGTGGCTGCACCAACCCTGTCCCACACACGAGTGGGGACATCAGGAGTTTGGTTTCTTTCAGCATCAGCCCCAAGACCAGCAGTTCCCGTGAGGATTCCTCATCACAACCAGTTTCCTGCACACAGAGAGTGACTGCAGGCAGAGCTGCTGCCTGCCAAGAGGGTGGTCAGCCCCGGAGTGCCTGTGTCCAACCACCTTGCAGCCCCACGGGCACCACTGCTCCCAGCAGGCTCACTTGCTCCCACATGCTCCGTGCCAAGCAGGGAGACATTGGGGAGCACCAGGACGAATGGGAAGGGAAATGCTGAGACAAAGCCCACAACTGTCAAGGTAAGGAGGTGACACTTTATCTAACCACAGCCAGTACAAAAGCTCCTCGCCCTGTATCAGCTGTGAAGGATAAAAATAGTGACGATGCTGTAGAGAAGCTGGGGTGTGCTGTGAGTATTTTTGTCTGGAGTTGGGAGAGAACTGAGAGGCTTGTGCCCACACGAGTGACAAAGTGCCTCCCTGTCCCCTCATCGCTGGAGGGGACAGCAAACACCCTGCCAGGCACCGAGGCAGGCAGCCAGCGGTCCCTCGGGGTGCTGACGTGCGTTTTTAATTGCTCTTGGTGGGGGAGCGAGCGCAGGGCATCGTGCTGGGGCTCGGCACGGCCCTCGCAGCCCAGTGAGCTGTGCTGGCGGCTCTCCCCAGGGAAGGGTGGGGATGCTGAGGCAAGTCGCCCTCGCAGCCCACGCACCAGCACGTATGACACCCACCAGCTGCTGCCGCCTCGTCGCTGCTGATTTACAACCGGCACCGCATGGCTGCGGAGCGCGGTGCACGCATGAGGAGCCAGCAAGCCAACATCACCAGAGCTCCCAGCCAAGCACAGCTGCGCTTTGGGGAGCTCCCGGTCCCCTGGGACTGGCACAGCCCAGCCCCCCTGCTTTGGAAGGAAAGGTATAATGGGCACTGATCCTGGGCACTATAGATAGGGGAGCAGCAGACCTGTGCCAGGGACTCTCCTTGGGAAAGCGGAGGTGCCAAGAGGGTTTTAGGACCCGCTGAGCTCCCAGTGACAGCTGTGAGAACTGCTCAGGGGCTCTGTGGCCAACAACCCAGCTTGGAAATGGGTATGGCTGTAGGGGCTCTGCCAAAAGCGTCAGGGCCAGAGGAAAGCATGGCAAGTGGTGAAGCAAGAGCTCCAGTACCCTGGGTGGGCAGCAGCGTGCGGCAGGCTGTAGGAGAAGGCAAATTTAAGTTTAAAAAACCCCAAACAAGGCAAAATCTGGTGCAGATTTTACCTGCAGGAGCAGAGGCTCAGGCAGGCTCTTGACTTTGGTGCACAGTCCTTGGTCAGCCCTTTGCAGGAGCAGAAGAGCAGCTCCTGGTCCTTCCCTGGACTCTGCAAGCATCAGTATTGCCCCTGCAGTTCTGAGCATGTATTTGGGCTCCAGGTGGATCTGGCTGCTTGGGTAAGGCAGGAGCTTGCCAAGAGCTCATTGCTCTGCAAACACTGCAGAGGCACGAGCGAGGGTCTCCCAAGGACGTCAGCAGGTCCCAGATGTGGTGGGGTGGTGTAGTGATGCTGGAGGCAGTGGGTTAACGCAGCAGGTTGTCACCACACAACCACAGGGGAAAGGGAATGATGGTCACTGCCAGGACCACCAGGGCTGGCTCTGACAAGCATCCTCCCTCTTTGCTCCCTCCTGTCCCTGTGTGCCTGCTTTTTGCTGGCAGCAGAGCAAGGGGGAAGCCTGTACCGTGGCCTGCAGAGCAGCTCTGGGACTGCTGCCTGAGACCTCACAGCCAGAGAGAATTAAACTATAAATTTGCTACCAGGGCAAGAGAGCACTCCCGAGTCACCACACGTCTCCAAACACCTCTGCCTGAGAGCGACCAGCCTCTTCCCCGTAAGCCCCTCTCTGCTCTGCAGCCCCCTGGGAAGCAGCCGTGGCAGAGCCATGCCACCAAAGGTAGGTCCTTTGGCAGCCAAGGGTAGCCCAACACTCTCCTCTTCCTGCCTGTCCTACGTGTTCCCAGCAGCAAGCCGAGTCCTCTGCTCTGTCACAAGCAATTCCCTTTTCTCTGTGTCCCCAGGACGCCCGGTGTCCTGGAAACACCTTCCCATGCCTCACAGCAAGGACTGACACCAAAGTGGAGCAAGAACAAGGAGGGGATCCCTGTGTGGTTGACAGGCCTCGGAGGCACTGCCCTTTTCAGCAAGCCCCTCGCAGCAGGTCTGATGGGTGCAAGGATGGGGCTCTGCCTGCTTGTGCCTCTGCCTGAGGCACCATTCTGCCAGCACCTGCCTCCAACCACCCCAAGGTCCCTTGCCAACCTCTGGGATAACCTTGGGGTTTGTTCAAAACATCTATATCTACAGCTTGCGCGAACAAGGCTGAGTGGTGACTCCTACAAGAGCCACTATTAACAAGGAAGAAAACCAACCCCAAACCCCAGCTCCCATCCATTTTGGTTTTAATTCCTGTTCCTCTGAAGGTGTGGTGCTGGTCCCTACAAATTGCAGGCACCAAAGGCAGCCGGCCACTTCCTCACAGCCCACGGCTGCTGCCCTTCCCCCAGGCTCCAACTCCCAGAGTTTTCCCAGCTGGAAAGACGTATTTGGGACTGGGCATTTCAGTGATCACTGGGGCAGGGTGCATGCAGGGGGAGAATGATCCAGCTGTGGTTTGCAGGGCTGCCCATGGGATCCTGCTGGGGCTCAGCCCTGGGGGGAACTGACGTTCCTCAGCTTGATTTGGCAGCAGGTTCATGGCTCCCCACCCCTCAGTGGTCCCTTGGCAGGGTCTGTCCCCTAGAAGTAAAATGAGCATCTCACGGGCTGTCACTAGCCTGGCAAAATCAGTTAACTGAAGGGAAGGCAAGGCTCTGGCTCCAGCTGCAAGCCTAGGACAGGATTTTAGCAGAGATGAGGCTCCTCCTGGCAGGGTGACATCCCTAGTAGAAGGTGTGTTTAATCCGGAGGATCTGAGTGACCTGTGTGTTTGCCACCATGGTAATCCCAGCGCTGCCCCAGCCCCGCACCGTTGTTTTGGTTTTAATTCCTGCAGGATTCAAATCTGACTTTTTTATCAATTTTGCTTTCTAGTTTAGTCTGCAGGTTTGGGTGAAGACTGTCTGAACCTGCTCTGGCCTGCTATGGCTGGGGAGGGCTGAGGACGTGCCCTATGGCTGAGAGATGTGGTCTCCCCCTGACCACAGGGGGAAAACCCATCAGCTGCTGGGTGCAGAAGGGCTTGGGGACAGCGTGGTGTTTGTCCCCATGGGCAGCAGCTCGCCCTCCCTCGAGTTCAGTGAGCTGGCTGTCTCCTGCCCTCGTGCACATCACTTCCTACCTTCACTGCAGCCATGGCTCTCTTGCAGGGGGATTTTGGGGACATCCCTGGCTCTCATGTCTATCTTGTGCCAATGGGAGGAAGCTCTGGGTGCTGTATGCAGGTGCTCACCATGATGCTGATGGCACACAGGGGTGCCCACTGGGATCCCTGACATGGTGCTCCTGGGCACAGCACACCAGCCCTGCAGCCCTGAAGAACAAGGGCTGTGTGGCACCTTTGGGGTCTGCAGTGGCTGCTGCTCGCTAGGAAACCTCCTGAGAGCTGTGAGGAAAGGGAATAAATGCAGTCTCCCCCCAGCACCACTTCCTAAAAATAGAAATCCCTCCAAAATAAATGCAAATGAGAGGCAGCGTGCTCGGGACAGCCAGCACCGACCATTTACACGGATAGGAGCTCCCTTACGGCATTTCGTTCCACAGGCTGTTTCTGAGCCAAAAATCAGCAGGATTCAGAATAGAGTTATGAGTTTACATGAATCAGAACTGACAGTTACTTTATCTGGAACAACAGTTAAGGGATGTAAGCTCCAGGACACGAGCGGCTCCAAAATGCCCGTCTCAGCCCCTCCCTGTGGGTCCACAGGCACATTCAGCAGCTGCTGGGGGAGCTTTACGCTGCTTTCCAAAGCGTGGGGCTGGCTGCTGTGGGGCACAAGGCACTGGATGGACACCAGGCCTGCTCCCATCCCCACTGCACGGCAGGAGTGGCAGGGGAAGGAGAAGGGAAATATAAAGCTTTGTTTGGGGATGTCAGAAGCCAGTAATTGATTAAATGTAAAGGGGTTTTTTGGAAGTGATGTCTTCTTTTTGCTGCAAGGTCGGCAGGTGGAAGCGGTGCGGCTGGAAGCTTGGATACCGGCACTGTTTCTCCCTTGGGCAGAGAAAGTAGCTGTCCCAGTTACAGTCCTAGCTGGTTTGGAGCAGTAGTGCCAGTCTCTCATCTTGCCATTAAGAATTTCAATGAATGTCTCTCATATATCCATGAAAACAGTTTATTTGAAACCCGAAACTCTCAATCCAGCAAGTCCCAGTTGGGAAGATGAGCCCATCCCAGTGCAGCTCAGCAGAGACACCACTTCACCGTCGGCACCAGGGAGTGTTTTGTGGCTGTGGTGTTTGCTTGGGTCAGACCCTGCTCTCCCCTGAGGCTGCAGCCCCACAGTCACGCAGCTCAGCTGGTGTTGGAACAGGCTTCTTAACCACTGCTCTCCAAGGACATGCCAAAATGAAGTCGTGCAGCTGCACCACGTGAGGGGTCGCTGCTCAGGCAGTGGGAAAGGCAGCTCTGGTGCAGAAGATGAAGCCACTGACCAAGGCTCTGCCTCTACTCCTGGTTCACACACCAGTGGGTGGGAAGGGTCGAGCCCAGAAGCGAGTGAAGCTCCAAAGGGGCTCTCCAAAAGGGGACAGAGGCTGAGCTGGATACATATTGTCACATTCTCTGTTGGGAAAGGTGGCTGGAAGTAGCAGAGTTAACTCCAAAGCGTCATGGGTAAGGGCAAACCACAGCCCCATGGCAGATGGCACGGCCCTGGGTAGAAGGACACCCCAGCTGTCATGTTTGCACTCAGCCTAAGGGCAATGGAAGGTCTCACCACACCAGCTGCTGGACTTGAGCTGTGGGGAAATACCTTTTCTTGTGGCCAGAGGAGCAGGAGTACCAGGGAAACACCTTCAACCGTGGCCAGTGACTTCCTCCATGCCAAAGGGACTGTGCTCACCTGGCTGCCTCTGACCCTCAGCAGACTGTAAGTACAACCCCAAAGCCTCCCTGAAAACAGAGCCCAGGACCCACTGGGAGTGACGGAGAGGGCCAGGCACCAGAGGCCTGGGGTACCGTGTCACACAGAGCTGGCTGGGCCCGCTCGCTCTGCCGTCAGTGACAGACACCGGCACAACTTCTCTCAAAGCTCAGCGTTAACTCCAAGGGTGAACATGTCTTACGTTACAGCAGAGAATTAGGGAGCCAGAGAAAATGCTCAGCCTCCTCAGTGCCTGGTGGTGGTGGTGGTGTGTTCCTGTGCTCTCGTCTCCAGCAGATGACAGCTACGTGGTCAGTGGAACTGAGGCAGCCACCAAATGAGCCCCGCCGCCTTCGCCTCCCTCCTGTACCTGCCCTCCACGGAGGGTGCACAAGACAGAAGACCCACACAGCCCATTTCTCTCCAAGCAAGCAGCAGTGATCTCACAGGACTTCCTGAAGGAGCTAACCCACTAATTTTGAGGACTGGGGTGGCATCAGTGTGCTGTCAGTCATACAGTTGTTGACGTGCTCACGGTAAAGGCCCATTTCTGGTTTTATAACAGAAGGATTTAGCAAAATCTCCAGTTTTGCGTTACTGGGATTTTGAACAGGGCAGATGGCTACGTTTCTATTTGTGATAAAGCAGAGTCTTTCCCCTTAATTAGATTCAGTTTTCTCCTAGGGGGGCAGTGGCTTTTCAGCTGGAGCTTTCTGTGAAGTTCTAATTAAACCCTTCCTTGATTATCGTCCACTAATTAGACATTGACAATTTAAACTTCCTTTTTTTTTTTTTTTCTGAAAAAGATACTGGCTGCCCGAGCCTCCTCCTCTCCTCCTCCCCCACCTTCCTACTCTTCATTTTTCTCCTCTGAAGAGCCTGTTCATGCTCTCAGCAGCCCTGTATTGTGCACCAGCCGTCCCATGGGAGGGACCCACCTTTGCCCCATCTCTCTGTCTTTCATCTTGCTTTTCTGATTTTCACCAGTGAGACCGTGAAACTTTGGGCCTTGATGTTGCTTCTCCTGTACTGGTGGAAGTTCTCCTTCAGCTAAATCCTCACCTGGGCAGGAGGAACGCATTTTCCTTCTCTGCCCCTCCAAGCTCTCTGCTCTGGCACAAGCCTCTGACTTCCCCAGCAGGTGAATCTCCAAAGCTTGCCATCACACTGTGCCAGAGCCTGAGACATCAGGCCACATCCCTGCCCTACCCATGCGACTGCCCTGGCCGTGCCCAGGGAAGTTCAGCCCTGCCTGCCCACCTGAGATGAGGCTCCCTCTTGGCAGGACACACCATGCCACCTCTCCTCTCTGTCCTGGCCCTCCATGATGGTGAGGGTTCTCACAAATTCAGTTGTGAGCAACGTAAGTGTGGCCCTGAGGTGCAAAGTGTGAGTGGGAACAAGTTCCAGGGCAGGGCGAGGGGTGCCTGGCAGTGACAGCCACAGGGTGCTGCCCTGGCCACCCAAGCCTGAGCCAGGGCAGGGCAGAGGCAGTGAGGTGGAAGCCCAGGGCTGCCTTTGGTGTAGTGCACTCTGCCAGACAGTTCCCTGCACAGCAGCAGCACTGGCCACTTGATTAAGCTGCTGACAATCACAAGGATTTGGGCTCTGAGCTTGCCTAAAACCAGTAAATCTTCGGGACAGGGAAAATTAAAGATAAAGGAATTTCCTGATAAGCCAAGGCAGCTCCAGGTCTGGCTGTGGTCCTGATCTGGGTGAGGAGAGGTCAAGTTTTCCAGCCCAAGCCAGCTGCAAGGGAGAGAGCTGGGCTAGCCACAAGCCCCTAGCATGGGGGGGGGGGGAGGCTGTATCCTCCACATCAATGACTAGGGCCCACTCCCAGGGGGGTCTGACTCGGGTCCTTTCATTAGGGAATAAAGGGGAGCTCTGGCTCTTGTCACACTTTGAATGCAGTGAGGAGTAACAGTGTCTTTCTACATGTGGTAAAACTGGAGAGATACAAGGTAGTGAAGGGTCCTGCTACCAGGAGGAGTTCAGCATCTTTTCTCAGGGTCTTTCTCTGAAAAGGACAGAGCCTCTGTGGGGACAGCTTGGAGGTCTGTGCCCAGGGGTATTTGGGATCCTTATCACCGTACACATCAGGGCCCCTCCTGGGGAAAAGTCTGGGTTACTGTAGTGTGTCCCTTCGAGGAATGAGCCTTTGAGGGTGGCGGGGTTTCTTTTGTGGAGGCAGCTAAGGAGGAGCTATAGACTGGGCCACTTTTGGGGGAATGATTGGGCTTGACGCTGTGGTCATCTCCAAGGAGACATGAAGGTAAATGCACAGCATCCCCCTGGGGAAGTGCTGTGCTTGGGGTCAGCCCTTCTGTGATGTCGGAGGGGGCCGAGGCCCAACATCTCTTTAAGGGGAACTGGAGGGTCTGTCTGTGCACATGTTTTACAGGGCAGGGGGAGGGGATCCACACATAGGTTCCTGCCAGTGATGGGGTCCTTTCAGGGGCTAGGGGTTCTCCTAAAGTGAGATCTCATGGAGGCAGACTTTCTCAGTGATGCCCTTGGGACTGGGTAGACATGAAGACCTGTTGTGGGGTGCCCTTGGGAGGGGGCTGGGTCCCCACGGAGCACATCCAGGGTGTCCTAGGGCATCCTTACAGCGGGTCATTGACTCTGTGGGACCATCCACGCTGTAGAGTGTCCCAAAGCTGGTCCCTGACTTGGATGTACTGGGGTGTCTCAAGGCTGATCCCTAGCCCCAAGTGTCCTGGGGTGCTCCAAGGCCAGTGCCTGGCCCAGCTGCCCTGGGGCACTCCAGGCTGTCCAGGTGCCCCAGTCCTGGTGCCTGTTCTGAGGTCCGCCGAGGTGGGCCCCTAATGCAGCTTTCCTGCCATGTCCCAGCAAATCCTGTAGTTCCCTGGGGAGCCCTGAGTGCCAGTGCTCAGAACAGGTGCCCACTCCCAGTACTCTGTCAGTGCAAGTACCTGGCCTGGGTGTTGCAGGAAGCCCTGGAGTGCCCTGGGGATGGTTCTTGGCTGGGATACTCTGTCGCCCCACAGCGCTTGTTCCCTGTCCAGCTTCCTTGAGCAATCCTGGTGTTCCCCATGGCCAGCCTCTGTCCACGGAGCTCCAGGTACCAGTGCCTAGCGCCAGCAGCTGTTCCAAGTGCTCTGTCAGTGCTAGTGCCTGGTCTGGGCATCTCAGGAAGCGCTGGGGTGCCCCGGGGCCAGTACCTGGCCAGGATGTCCTATGATCTACAGTATTTGTACCCATCCCAACTTTCTCAGGTATTCCTTGTGGCCAGGGGCCCTGCTACCAGTGTCTGGGGGCTCTCCGGGTGGCAGTGCCCAGAAGAGGTGCCCAGTCCTGGCCTGGTGCTAGTGCCTGGTCCAGGCATCCATGGAAGCCCTGGGGCTCGTTCCTGGAACCATGGCCCCGCAGTGTTTGGACCCAGCCCAGCTTCCTTGAGCAACCTTGGTGCTTGCAGCCAGAGGCCTGGGGGCATCCACCGCCCAGCCTTGGCGCTGCTGTCCCGGCGAACCCCGCTGTCCCTCGGCAACCCCCCCCCACGCACCCCAATACCCGGAGAAGGCCCGTCGGGGCCGGATGCCCGCCGGGGGCCGGTGGGTACCTGCCAGCAGCTGCATCCAGGCGCAGATCTTGTAGACGGTGGCGGTGTTGCAGAAGAAGAAGAGGGCGAAGCAGGTGATGCAGCCCAGCGTCAGCACCATGGACAGCAGCACGAAGAAGGCCGCCGCCTGAAAGGCGCCCGAAGGGATGGTGCTGAAGTCGGTGAAGGAGCCGCGGCACGACAGCTCCCGGCCCGCCAGCCCGCTGCCCACGCAGTAGTGGAACAGCCCGAAGTAACCGGGCTTGGGCGTGTTGACGCTGTCGCCCACCCAGTAGGGCTGGATGAAGACCACCACGTTGATGATGGCGAAGCAGATGGTGAAGATGGCCCAGAGCACGCCGATGGCGCGCGAGTTCCGCACGTAGTTGTCATGGTAGAGCTTGGAGGCTTCCTGCGAGGGCAGCATCCTGCCGGCCGCCGCGCTGCCGGAGGGGGCGGGGGGGAAGGGGGAGGGGAGGGGGGGAAGGGGGAAGGGGAGGGGAGGGCGAAACGGCGGGGGGAGCCCGCCCGGGGTGTTAGGGGTGGGGGGGCAGCGGCCTAGGCGCGCCCGCGGGCCGCCGGCCCCTGCGCCACCCGCGCCGCCATCTTGGCTGCCGCCTCTGCGCCCCGCGCGCGCCTCCGCCGCGCGTGCGGCCGCGCGCCCCTCGCCACTGCGGAGCCGAGCCGAGCCGAGCCCGCCGCGCGCGCCCCGCGGGGCTCGGGCCGCTTCGGCCGCCTTCGGCTCCGCCCGCCCGGGGCTCGGCCAGGTTCGGCTCGGCTCGAGACGGGCTCGGCACCGCTCGGAGGAGGCTCGGCGGGGTTCGGCCCGCTCCCCGGTGGCTCGGCTCGGTTCGGGACACGCTCGGAGCCGTTCGGCTCAGATCGGGCCGCCTCGGCGAGGTTCGGCGCGGGTCGGTGAGGCGGGGCTGAGGCGGAGGCGCCGGGCCCGCTCCGCCACCCCGGCCCGCCCCCCCAGCCCGGCCCGCTCCGCCACCCCGGCCCGCCCCTCCAGCCCGGCGCGGCGCCCATACGGGACTGCCCCGGGGCACGGCCCTGGGTAGCGGCGGCAGACGCACGCGTGGCCGAAGCGGGTCCGCAGGGAGGGCGTACAACTTCCAGGCTCCTCGGTAACCCCGAGAGGGAGACCCGCGGGTGGGCAGCGGAGCCCCCCGAGTGGGAAGCAGGCCTACCCGACCCGCTCGGAGGGGCTGCGCCAGCACCGGCAGGGCCAGATCCAGCACTGACGGGTGTCTGGACGTGCGTGTGCCAGGCCGGGCGTAACGAGCTGTGGGCAGGCACAGGCGTGCGGCGCTGGGAGCGCCTTGCAAAGTCCTCGCCGCACCCCGGCAGCCTCACGCTGGCCCCGCACACCAGCAGAGACCGGAGCAGCTGCGTGGCCATCGCTGAACTCGGCTCTCACGAGACGCCCCAGGCTCATCAGGGTTCACCGGCAAACCGGAGCTACGCAGGCGAGAAATCCGTGTTCCCCTGTAAGAGGGAACCTCTGCCGCCGGCCTCGGGTAGCGGCAGGGCCGTGCCCGTTAATCCCGCCACAAACACTACTTAAACCACGGCACCGTCCCCCTGCCATCCAGGGCACGCAAGCTACTGCCGCCCCCAGGCAGGCAGGGCCGTGCGGCGGGGCCTGCGCTACCGTTCGTTTCGCAGCCACCAAGACGACTGGCTTCGTGTGTTGCGGTCGCACCCCCGGGGAGCCGCTTAGACAACGCCCGCTTCGAGGTCCTTTATTAAGAGCAGCGCCTGCCCCGAGCTAAACTCGCGCTGTTCACAGCTCCGGCGTCTCCCCGCTGCAGGGCGGGGGTAAGCGCAGCCCGGCCCCCGCCCCGCCCCGCCCCAGGAGCCGCCCCGCGCCCCGCCTTGGCCGTGCCCAGCCCTTGCACCGGGCTCCGCTTCGGGCCCGACACCGAGACCTAGACGGCTCCTCCCTCAGCGGGGCCGTCCGCTGCCCGGTGCGGCAGGGCGGAGCCGCAAGCCCGCGCCGCACGGCCGGGAGGACGGACGGCGATATCCCCGGAACGGAGCCGGTGGGGCGCAACGAAAGGTGACGCGTCGCGTCCCGATGACGCCGGGCGGCGGAAGGGGCGTGACGCTTGCGTGGCGCTGATTGGCCCGGCGGGCGGAAGCGGCGGCGGCGGGCGGAAGTGGCGGGTGGGGAGGGGGCATGGGCCGGCGGCGGTGAGTGAGGAGGGGATGGCGGCGGCCCGCGGCTGCCCCCCGGCGGGCTCCGGGGACCGTGTCCTGGCCGAGCTGCTGCTGGAGTTCTCCCGGGCTCAGTACCGTGCCAAGGACGGCGGCGGCGCCTCCGCCGCTAAGGTGAGGGGGCCGGGGCTGTGGGGGCCGGGCGGCCGGCGGCGGCGCGGCGGGTGCTGACCGGTGGTTGTGTGCAGGTGGAGCGGATCGAGAGGCGGTGCCTGGAGCTCTTCAGCCGCGACTACCGGTACAGCGTGATTTCCAACGTGCATGGCGAGGTCTGCGCCCACTACCCGCGGCACATCGTCCTCCTGGAGCGCGACGCCGCCACCGGCCGCGACCCGTAAGGCTCCCCGGTCCCCCCGCCCGCACCCCCTCCTGCCCGGCTGAGAGCCGCAGGAGGCGGCTTCGCGTTTTGCCCCGAGGAGTTTCCGCGCCTGCCGGGACCCGCTGCCGCTCCGGGGTTCCCGCCAGCTGGGGGAAGCCCCGTCATGCAGCGCCCTGGCTAATTATAGCCAGCGGTGTCAGGCGCTGGGTACGCCGCTCCCGGGGCACCCCTCGCTGCCTGCCAGTGCTTCGCTTCCCTGCTGAGCTCCCGCGGGGCTTCTCCGAGCTCCCCGAGTGTCCTGGGTTTCCCTGGTGAAGGCTGCTAAGCCAAGCCTGTGATCCGGGGGACAGGGAGCAAACGGGGTGCCCCAGGGCAGTGCTAGCTCTGCTGCATGCAGTCCTGGACCAGACATGGGCATGGTGTTGGCACCCAACAATTGCTGTGCTGTGGCTGGCCCAGAGACTCGAGGAGTCCCTGGTTGGGAGTGGGACTGTGTGATGCTCACTCTGTCTCGAAGCACCTGTGGTCTGGCTGGACAGCCTCTGATTTCAGCAGTTTTAGTCTGTAAGGCATCTCCAGGGGGGTTGGGGGGCTGAGAGGGGCTGGGCAGGTGAAGTAACCTTGACAGAAATAGTCTATCCCCAGTGTGGTAGGCGGGGCAGCAGGCACTGAGGCTTAGTGAGTTAACGGGAAGGGCTTGTAGCTCAGTGTGAGTCTAAACCAGCATGTTTCTGGACTTTGACCCACAAGCTCAGAATCATGTTGGTCTTGCTTCTGGCTGAGCATTAGTTGTGGCTCTAACCACAGCCTCTCACTTTTTATTTTCTTTTCCAACAAAACACAATGCAGTTTTTCAGTCTTAACTGTGTCTGTGACAAGAGTGACACGTCCAAAAGGACAGTGGTCACCTTGTTCCCCTCTCACAGGAGTGTTGTGTCTGGCTGCTTTGCCAGAGGAAGGTAAGCCATCAGTTGCTGTGCTGGCATGCAGGCCAGGTGCTGTGGAAGGGGGTCTTGGGAAAACAGCCACAACTGATTATCAGGTGGGAGAATTTCTGCTTAACCATTAGACCAGAGTAGAAAAGATTAAACCTGAAAAAGAAAGGGGGGTGGGGAAAGAGGAAGCTGAAGCTTGAAGCTTTAAATGTGACCATGACTGTCTTTCAGGAAGAGAAACTGAATGTTTCTGCCTTTCCTGTTCTTGTAAGAGCAAAGGATGCTTAATTTTTCTGATGAGTATTCAAAGCAAGTGTACTGACACTCAGGGCAGCGTTGACTCTCAGGACTTTTGCAGGCCAGCAGTGGCAATTGCCCTTTAAATAGCGATGCTCTCCAAGTCTTGATGTTCTCCTAAGGAGTCATGGAAACAGACTACCCTTTGTGTCCCTCTCCTGATTTCTGGGGTGTAATCTCTCTAAAAGCTGCTAAATAGTTTTAGACAAATGCAGGTTTTAGTTGCCTTGCTGCACTCTGTGGAGTAATTATTAAGTGGAAACTGTTGCACTTCCAGGTAACGGGACACTGGGAGTGTCTTTGTCTGCCTTTCATCTCAATCAGCTGATAAAATCTGCTTGAAGCTTGCACGCCACCTCAGGCTCCTGATAATGAGTTTTTTGGAAGCAGTTCTCACTTATACCACCTCTGTGCTGCCCAGTGGGTTCTGCTGGTACAGCTGCTCCTGAGCTGTGTGGGGAACCACCAAAAAAGTAGGTATTCTCAAGCCAGCTGGGTTTCCTCATCCTGTTCGTTCTGTGGCTGGGCAGCTGGAAGACAGGATGTTGCTTCATCAAACTTTGCTAATGGTTCTGAGATCCAGGCAGGTGCAGGAGGTGGTGGGAGGAATTTGGTGTCTTGGTTTTGGCTATTGACAAAAGAAGCCATACACCCCATGGTTGGGTGCTGCTCAGGAGGAGCCACGGAAAGGAGCAGAATGCATCCACCAGCCAGGACTGTGCTTGAAGAACTCTGGTGTCCCCCTGAGAAAGGGCAGGCAGGTGCTGCAGGGAGTGGGAACGGAGGGGATGTGCTCAATTCTTCGCTCTCTCTGACCATCCCTAATCAAAGTGTCCAGATCTCAGGCAGCCACATCTCTGCTTTCAGTTGCAGCTCCTGGTCTGTGCCTGCACTCCAGACAAATGCCATTACAGTCACACGTAGTCTAACAACGTTGGAGGAATGCTTGGGTTCCAGTGCAGGTACAGCATCTTTGCTTCAGGTCTGTGTAAAATACACACTTGCAAAACCAGGTGCTTGCTCTTACAGGAAATGATTCCCTTGCATTTAAAAAGATGAATTCAGGTCTTGGGGGGCTGATCTGGTGGAGAGAGCTGGGGGGATTAAGACAGAGGTAATGTTGCCCAGCAATATCTTCTGAGGTGGGGGGGAAATCTTATGGAGGAAAATAAACCTCACTAAAGAAGTCCAGACAAATTAGTTAAGGTACATGGAATTCCTTCTACCTCTTTCTCTACCTTGTTCCAGGCAGCTTAGTGATGTTCTCTCACACCATTGCTGAAGAGCTCTGTTTTCTGAACCTTCTTCAGTAGGCTTTACTCCTCTGATGCTGCACTGAATCCCCTGTTCTTCAGAGCAGCCCTCCCTCTTGCTACAGCAGTCCCTGTTTACTTGCCATGTTTACCTCTGGTTCATGTTTAGCTCTTGCTCTACAGATCATGGTTCTTGAAGATCTCAGAGCCCTGTTTGTGGCATATCCATGATGGATAGCAAAGCAGACTTCTGGCTTCCCAGGGAGCAGGCACAGGAGCCAAGGAGGGGGGCTTATCCTTTCATGTGCACAGTGGCACACTGGGCTTGCCCCGTGTCCCAGGTTCTACCAAGCTGGACTCACTCTCCAGTGCTGTGATGCCTGCCAAAGGCAGCACAGTTAATGTGCTGAGAGGAGAAACCTTCTGGCTTGTCTCCACTCCTGGAGATCTTCCAGGCATTTGTTTTTTAGAATCCCAGACTGGTTTGGGATGGAAGGAACCTCAAGCCCATCCAGTACCACCCCTGCCATGGGCAGGGACACCCTCCACTAGACCAGGGTGCCCAAAGCCCTATCCAGCCTGGCTTTGAACCCTGCTGGGGATCCAGGGTCAGCCACAGCTTCTCTGGGCACCCTGTGCCAGGGCCTCACTGCCCTCACAGGGGAAGAATTTTTTTCCTTGTATCTAATATAAATCTGCCCTCTTTTAGTTGAAAGACATATTTGCTGAATTCTATCTTCTGGACTGAATCTGTGCCACAGGCCTATTCTGGTACCTCTGTATTAAAGTTCTTGTTTCCCTCTGTAGTTGCTTTTAGAAAGGAAACATAAAGACAGCTGGAGCAGAGTGCAGGATGCATCTCTGAACAGCATGTGTCCCTTTTAAAAGCAGCCCCACCAACAAATCTGTACGTCAGAATCTCTGAGTCTCAACAAACCAGTTTGGTGTTGGGAATTGCACACTGAGGCGCCTCTTCTCAAGCTGCTGGCCGTCCCTGCGGTGCCTGTGTTCCACGTGCTCTCTGTGGAGGGAGGCAGATGGCAGAGTGGAGCTCCTGGCTGTTGGCAGTGACAGTGATGAGCAGAGTTTGGATTGCGTCAGTGGGGCCCGTGCTTCTCTAGCCTGCACGCAGGCTCACCTGCTCCTTCGTGAAGTCGGTTGTTAGCCTTCTCCTGTCTCTGCTCTTAGCACTGTCACGTCCACAACATTTAAAAAAGGTTAGTTTGGGTTCTTGTTCTTTAAATTCTGGTGTATACACCAAAACTCTTTGGAGCTGGACAGCCAAAATAGTTGTGTGTGTAGGGAAACATTAAAAAACTTGAGGCTCTGCTATGAGCTCTGAGAATTCAGGCCTTTTTTTAAAAAAAAAATAAAAAAAGGAAAAGTAGGGTTTGAAGGTATTGTGTGGCCTTTCCCTGCTTCCACTGGCACCACATTGTATAATCTTTTCCATAAACAGATCAATTTCTGTGTCAATAATAGATGAATTTTTTTAATCCTTCCCAGAGTGGCAGCTGCAGGTAGGTTGCTCCACACTCACAATGATTCTGAAGCTTAGCAGCTTTCTTTTAACTTCCAACGTGAAGGTATTAATTTGTTCTTAGGCCAGCATCGCCCTTTGCCTTTGAGTTCTCCTCCCTCACTACGGGAAGTTCTCTCCTTCACCCTAATCACACACTGTTGTGTCCCCACTTCATCTTCATCTCCTCTGCCAGTCAGTCTGTGATGCTTTCTCTTGCAGCATAGACCCTGGCCATCCTAATCATCTTGCCATGCCTTTTCAGGTGTGGGTAGGTCACCGGAACCAGGTGCCTTATCTCAGCTGAGATCCTGTGCTCTGCACAGTGATGCTGGTACTTCTCCATCCCAGTAGAGAGTTTCCCATGATTTTTACTTGTCCCTTTTTTCATATATATGTGTTGATAGTGCACAGTCATCAACCAGTTCATCCAGGCTCTTCTGTTGAGCTCTGCTATTGGAAAGGGCCAACTGGAAATTCCTGTTAGTCACCTCTGAGTGCCTGACCAAGCAGTCTTTTACCTCCAGACTTCATCTGGTTTCAGTCATGTCAGTGTGTGTTTCTTCAGTGCCTTGTGGAATCTGTAGTCCCCCCTGCATTGACAGTTCTTCCTGAAGGTCTGTGTAGTTCAGAATTCACTTTGGATTCCTATCAAATGTAAACTGGTATTTGGACAAATTGCAACGATTTTAATGTGTCTCCAACTTGGAATGCTTTCCTGCTTTAGCTTTAACCAGAAAACCAAACAAAATTTACTTTGCAGATGCAGCTGATGTTAATCTAACTGCCCTGCTCAACCCACCAGCTGATTCACACGTAGTTGACTTAATTACCCAGCAACACCAATGTTCAAGTGACCAGAACTAAAGTTCATTCACTGATCAAGCTTTTATTCTCTATTTATTTATTTTTTTCCTTGCAAAATGATCACTCTGTTTGTGAATTCACCCTGATGGCAGTGCTGAGCTGCTTTTTGCTGGCAAAGTGGTGGGGAGGAAAGCAGAACATGTGTGTATGCCTATTTTTGTAGACTCCAGCTTACTCTGGTATTCCATCATAAGGAATCTGCGTGTTAGTCTCTAGCAGACCGCTCTGACAGTACTCACATTGCCAGCTCCTGAAGGTGCTTCCTGTCAGGTACTGTGCAGCTGGCCTTTCAAAATAAAGAAAAGGAAACAGAAAAGCCTCTGTACCTGTTGTGCAGCAGCAGAAGCGATTCTTAAAGAAGTGTCCTCTTGTTTGCTAACTGCAGAGCTGGCTTCTAGGTGAAAGGGATGGGGGATTGCAGCCCAGGCTGTCTGCTGCAGCCCAGGCTGTCTGCTGCAGCTTCGCTAAGCGGCGTGTGGGAAGATGCTCTGTGTACTGAACCCAATCTCTGTCCACTAGGTTTGAGAGCACTGTGCAGGTTGGCAAACTGCAGGACCTTATCAACCGAAGTAAGATGGCGAGGTGTAGAGGACGGTTTGTTTGCCCAGTCATTCTGTACAAGGGAAAGGTAAAGCTCTGTGGGTTACCTGTCTTAACGTAGAAAATGACCTTTCTCCCTGCTGTTTGAACTGTGCAGCCACGTCTTCAGGCGGTTGTCACTGTTCTGAATGCTGTAACAATCTGTTCTTAGGTACAAGCAGCCTGTAGTAGTAGGTAGCATTTGCTATCTAGGCTGCGTAAGTCATCTGTTGGGGCTCCAGGCTATTTCACCCCACCACGAGCATTGCACCAGAGAGCTGTTTTCTCCATGTGTATGTTCCTTCTGAAGGACCAAAAGTATTTGGTCTTTGAGAGGGGAAAGACAATTCGTGTCACTTTCTGCCCCTTACTCTTGCCAGCAGTGAGCTGCTCTGATGAACTTTGCTCTCTGAAGAGAAGTTTCCCTTGTCTGTTCCCTGGGGAGGCAAGATTGCATTAATGGTCTTAGGAATGTGTGGGCTCATCTGCAAGGGGGTTTATGAGAAAGTGAAATTACATTTGTTTTTATGTGGATTACTTAAACTGCATTGAAGCCCTGTAGGAGTAGGCTCATTTAGAATTTAAGTAACTTAATTCAGTTTTCTTAGTTCAATTTAGAAACACTATATGAACAGCAAAATCATACCTGTGACAATTTTAATCTAGCTTGACTAAAGCCATCATGGGTTGAACCTGCTGACCCTTTCCTGCAGGAGTGAACTGCTTGGAGTCGTACTGGGACCATCCATAATCTTATCCACAGGGAAGTGGAAATAAGGCTCAAGCAGGGTATTAACAGAGCATGGACATTGCTAACTTGGCAGGAACTGGCTGTGTGAGTGAATTGGAGAACTGGAGATGAAAATGTGATTTAAAAACTAGCTACAGATAAAGGCATTTGGGAGTTGCGTGTGTTTGGAGAACTCGATCTGGACCAGGGTTGCAGGGGAGGCTGTGGAGAGGTGGTAGCTCTGGGTACCAGCTGTCTCTGTGCAACGTGACAGCAGATAGGCCAGAGAGCTGATATGGGAAAGTCTCCTGGAGCATGTGTGGTTAATAACAGAATCTTCCTGCAGCATATTTGCAGATCAGCAACACTGGCCGGATGGGGCGAGCTCTATGGGCGCACTGGCTACAACTATATCTTCTCAGGTGAGTGAGGAGCCCTCTGACTGGCTGCCTGGCTAGGCTGGGACAGTGTCCTAGCTGCAAGACCAGGCTATTCCTCAGAGCAGGTCCAGAGTCTGGCATGGACCCACATGTATCAGGCCTTGCTTAGTAAGAGCAAAGACTGAACTCTCGTGTCCATTTCCAAGCACCATACTGAAGGATAAAGTGCTGTACCTCTTAAGAAGCAGCAGCAAGAGAATTAGAGGGTGAAGAATGAGTTATGGGAAGCATGTAGGCAAGTAAGGCAGCCCAAAGGAGCCAGGCTACTGATCCCCAGACATTTGGGTGGGAATAATGGAAGAAAGGTGATAAGAACTTGCTATTGCTTGGCTAATCATTGGGAATCAAATCCTGCTACTGGTGAGGTGTACTGGACTCTAGGGAAAGCTTGTCAGGGGAGTGTCGGGTGTCTGTAGTGTGGGAGCTGAGGCTTGGCATAGCAAAACACTGTGTAGCACTATGGGGTGTCCTTCTGGCTGTCAGTCATGGGTTTGATCTGCCTAGATCCTTTGCAATGACATGGGAAAGATGGGCTACATTAGAAAACGGGCTCTTCAGGAAGAGATGTGGGGAATCACTGAGAGCACTTATATGTGGAGAGAAGACACACCAATCCATGGCTTTTCTGGCCGTGTGCGTGTCTTGTCAGATTGGGGGTTGAGTTGGTTTACACAGGTTTCAGTTTTTAATGCCTTCCTTGCAGGGGGTTCTGATGATGCTTGGGCAGATGCAGAAGACATTTCAGAGGAAGATTCCGCATTTAGGTTTGTATGGATCACTGGGATAAGGAAAAGGGAGTTTGGGCCAAAGCTGACTGGGTCAGCCACTCAATTCTGACTTGGCTGAGCTTTGGGTACAGGCTTGAGACCATCACCAAGCTTGGAGTCTCACTTCCCTTGCTTTTTCAAGTCTTGAATGCTAGTGCCTGGCTGAACCAGTCAGTGTAGCTGGAGCCTTCTGAACTATTTGCCAGTGGGAAGGGCTGGAGACAAGAATATATAGAGCCCATTAAAAAGGTGTTTGAATTGCACAGATGTGTTTACTTCATCAAAAAGCACATCTCCAGGCTGGGGAAATTGTTCTATGTCTTATGTGCTTGTTGCAGCACAGAATGAGATGTGGGCAGGGACCCCACCTAAGCATGAAGCTTGTGCTGTCAGTTTGCTGCAGGATCTGACTCTGACCTGTGGAGACAAGGCTTCTGCTGTGCAGCTTAAGGCAAGAAGCAGTTCAGGGAAGAACTGTGGCAGTGTTGTGCAGAGAATCAGACTCAGCACAGACAGGCTTCCACGCTCATCTTGCTTTGTTTTATCCTGTCTCCCAGGAATGCAGACTCCCAGCTGTTTGACAAGGTCAGAGGGCATGACATCAAGCTGCTTCGATACCTCTCTGTCCGGTATATCTGTGACCTGATGGTGGAAAACAAGAAGGTGAAGTTTGGCTTGAAGTGAGTCTGGGTTCCTTTGTTTTTCTGCAGGCTTTAGGTTGCAGCTAGCATAGCCCTTCCATGGGAATTCTTATTGGGTGTGGACTCAGCAACTTGGGAGTACTCCCTGGAAGAGTCCTACAGCAGGATCAGTTAGTGTTGTGAAGAGGACACCAAGGTTTTCAGTCAGAGAAGGCTGGGTCAGTGGGCAAGATACCTGCTTTTATCAGTCTTCTGCAGTCTGGGTAGATTTTTCTCTCTAGAGCCTGTGGTGATGTGACAGTCACCCCTTCAAAAAGGGGGAGGGCAAAGGAGCCCTCTGCTTGTGTGTAGAAACAGATAGAGGTATTTTTTCCTTTTCAGAGGGAAGCTTTAGTATCTTGGGGCTGTGCTTGTTTGTTTGGATGCATTGAGTAAGTTCTGCCCCTGCTTACTCTGAGTCAAGTCGCTGTGCAGGGAGATGTGACAGGTAGCTTTTCACATGCTGGTGTCTCCATGAAAAATCCTTTCCAAATGTCTGTCTTCTTCTTGTCCTGCACAGTGTGACGTCTTCTGAGAAGGTGGACAAAGCTCAACGTTATGCTGATTTCACGCTTCTCTCCATCCCATATCCAGGTACAGGACTGATGTCCAGAGGGACTCCCAAGGGACAGGTGACAATCCGTTTCTGGGGACTGGGAACTACCTGTGTGTGTGTGTGGTGAAATGACTGTGGCTTGCTGAATGCTTCCTATGCTCCCTCTGGAGAGAAGCTCTTTGAAACTGAGAGCAGCGCAAGGAATGTGGATGCTCTGGCAGTGTGAGTCAGCATTGGGCACCCTTTGAGATTACAGAATAATTTCTCAGCAGTTCTAATGAATTCAAGCACCAAGAAAAAGTCTCGGGGGTGGAGCCGAGGTTAAGGTGGCCTTTGACACCCCCACAACTCCAAGCTAGTACTTTATGCAAAATATATAGCTTGTTCTCTGTTATGTAAAACCCTAATTCCTCAGAGTATTTACTAGGCCTGATGTTCCAGAGCACCCCTGGAGGATATCCTCAGTGCTAAGCAGAACTGTTAACCTGAGCCAGCAGCGTATGGCTGAGATGCAGACCACTCCAGCCTGTCTCCCTGGCTATATTAGTCCCTGTGCCTAGCAACCACTGCTGGGTCACTTGCTGCACTCTTCAAGATGAGCTGAATATTGCTGCCTGCTTGCTGATGTCTGCCTTGGTGGTAGGGTTGGATGTGAGACTGCCATGCTTGAGGTCTGTCTGCAAAACCTTGCACACAAAGAAAGGGAGAGGAGGAGAAAAATACCCTCCCCTCCAAAAAAAAAAAAACAAACAGAAAAACTGTTGTGGATAATCCAAACCCAACCTTTTTCTTTATTTTACTAATTGTTTCCCTTTAAGCAACTCTTTTTTTTTTTTAATTATTTTTTTAAAGGGTGCTTGTCCTTTCATACAAATCTCAGTGAAAATTCGTGGAAGCTGCATTAAGCTTTCTGTCAAGTTTGCCCTGCATATTGCAGAGGAGTACAGAAATAGGAGAATTCTCTAGCACATGGCACAGGTATACGTTGTTGAGTATGCCTCACTAAACTTAGACCATGGGAGAGAAGAGCGTATGTAGGCCTTTAGTAGGGTTTGTAAAGAATGAGGAAGAAGTGACTCTGAGTTAAGCTGTAGAGTTGTTGCTGTGAGGAGGTTCTGTACCGTTGTTACTCTCTGGGGATCTGCATGCTGTATGCAGTGTTCAGCGATGGTGCTTCCTTGTGTGCCACCTGGGACACCTGCTGTATTTTAGCAGCTCTTCACTGCCATGCCAGAGGTAAACTTTACAGGAATGGAAATTCTCCCTGCAGATGCTGTCCAGATCTGGGGCCCCCAATACAAGAAGGATGTAGAACTGTTGGAGAGGGTTCAGAGGAGCCACAAGGATGATTAGAGGGCTGGAGCACCTGCCCTACAAGGAGAGGTTGAGGGAGCTGGGCTTCTTCAGCCTGGAGAAGAGAAGGCTGCGGGGGGACCTCATTGCAGCCTGCCAGTACCTGAAGGGGACATGCAAACAGGAGGGGAATCAACTTTTTAAAAGGGCAGATAATGGCAGGACAAGGGGGAATGGTTTAAAGCTGAAGGAGGGAAGGTTTAGATTGAATATTAGGGGGAAGTTTTTTACAGAAAGAGTGGTGAGGGGCTGGAACAGGCTGCCCAGAGAGGTGGTGGATGCCCCATCCCTGGAAGTGTTCAAGGCCAGGTTGGATGGGGCCCTGGGCAACCTTGTGTAGCTCCAGGCCTGAGGTTGGTGGCCCTGCCTGTGGCAGGGGGGTTGGAGCTTTATGATCCTCGGGGTCCCTTCCAACCCTTGCCATTCTATGATTCTATGCTGCCTGATTTCAGCAGTGCTGGCCCACAGGGGAATGTTGCCATTCTGTTAAATCTAAGGCGTACACATCTAAGGATCAGCAGCCCCTGTAGTGACTGGCCAGATGCCATGATCCATTCTCACTGGTGTTTTCAGGTGTGCATTGAAAGAATTTCTGGTTTGTAATCTGCCTTTATAGTTCTCCTGAGATTCTGTTGCTCAGGCGAGTGAGGCAGTGTCCAGACCTGAGTGTCTAGGGTGGAAAAACTTGGGTTGAAGTGGGGTATCTGTAGCAGCTTTTGTGCTCTCCAGGACAGAGAAACCCTCTTTTCCATTTGACTGGTAGTTGGCGTTTGCAGATGCCAATACTTCCTGCCATAATCCCCCATTCTCTGCTTTAAGCCGTTGTTTAATTGGAGTTAAATCTCATCTGACAGATTGCTTCCTGACTGAGATTTTGAGGACTAGTCCTGTCCTTGTGCAAAGCTCAGGTTTTTTCTGCCATTGTGACTTGCAGGGGAGGAATCATCCCCTGTGTTCCTTCAGTGCCTGGCACAGGGGTGTCTTGGTAACGTGGGCGCTGTGGGGCATACACAGAATGGGAGAGGTGTTTGTTGGGAGAGGTGTTTCTCGTAGCCTGCGGGCAGCCGCAGTGCTAATGGTGCTGCTCAGCTGTGACTAAGTGACTGCAGTTTGCTGCAGAGACTTCAAATAGTTGTTTGAGGAGAACAGAGCTGAACAATGGTCTTCAGGAGGGGGAGGGCTTGGGGGAAAACCTTGGAAGTGGTTGTGTACCTGCTTCCTTCAGATAGGGCAATTCACGTGTTTGAAAGAGGAGACTTAAATGTGAGAGAAATCACAGCCGCCTCTGACAGAGCCCTTTCTTGTTACCTGTGGCAGATGCCCTGTGAAAGTTGGCTTTTCCCTGGGGCTCTGTCAACACCTCCTTTTGCTGGTTCTTTCTCTCTCAGTGTGCCAGGCTGATGCCTTAGATCTCTGCAGAAGCTGATGGCCCTGGAAAGCGTAGCTCCTTGGTGAAACCTCTTGTTTACAAAAGAATAAAACCAGTCCCTCAAACTCCCTGCTTGCCATGCGTTTTGAGTTTGCCCTTTGCTGTGTGAGTGCTGAGTTCTCTGGGTTGCAGCTGCCAGGAGGCCGCACTGCACGCTGTACTGATGATTGCTGCTCTTCTCTTCCTGCAGGCAGTGGTTTTGATTGTTTTGGTGCTCTGGAGCCTGGGGCTGCCAGCACTTCCAGTCCCACAGGGCACTTCAGTTGTTAGGTATCAGTCATGTGAACGGTTGTTCGTTATTTCTTGCAGGCTGTGAATTTTTTAAGGAGTACAAAGACCGGGATTATACAGCTGAAGGGCTCATATTTAACTGGAAACAGGTATGCTACAAAATGGAGAGCTCTGGGCTTTAGTCTTGCTTCAGAGTTCCTGGGCGATGGTGTGCACGTCATGTGCTTATTTCTGGTCACAGGGAGGAAATCAACAGGTCAAACAAAGCAGATAGTGAGCATGCTAAATCACTCACTGTAAAATTTGTATATAAAATAAATGAATTGTTATCCTGCAGTCTGGGATACTGGACCTGTCTCAGGAGATGTGGATTGCTCCTGTTTGTATCTTATTGATAGCCAGTGTTCAGTCCTGTCTTCATATTCAGTCTCCTGCTGAGGGAGCCGGTTGAACGAGGCAGCCTACAGGAGTTCAGAAACTTAACATGCCTTATCCCTGGCCTTTGCTGTTAGGAGCACAGAAGAGCTCCCCTAGCCTTCTTGAGAGGGTACAAGTTCAATCTTAACCACTGCAGGTTTCTGATTCAAAGACACTTTGCTGAGGCACTTTATTCTAGATGCACTATTTGGTGTTTGTTTTGGGTTTTTTTTTTCTGGAACTCTCTGCCTTCAAGCCATGGCTTTTCTCTGACCAGTTGTTTGTGTTTGTTTTTTTTCAGGATTACGTAGATGCTCCATTAAGTATCCCAGTCTCTCTGACCCAATCTCTCAATATTGATTGGAGCGAATACCAGGTGAGTGGCATGGGTGTCTCTGTGGGAGGCCAGTGATCAGGTTGGGAAGGATCAGTAAAGGTTGGAAGTCTGACTTGCAGTAATCTAGCTTGTTTCTTACCATCCCACTGGGAATGGGGCTGTAGTCTTGAGTGTTCAGAAAAGCAATGGAAATTTTCTATCCAAAAGATTCCTGGCTTGCTGTGTCCCAAGGGAGCTTACTGTAATGTCAGATCTTTTTCTGTAGCTTGTGTAAACTTTGCAGCACATTAGGGAGACCTGTCAGTAGCAAAGGTAAAGGACGTGCCAGCAAACGGAAAGCTGTATTGGTTGTCCACAGCCTGAGCTGGGCACATGCCTGCAGTGGGCTGACATCCCTGGCTGCGGAGGGTCTTGAGAGAGATAAGCCTTCCCTTACCTGAGCAGCAGCCAAGTGACTGGGCACCTCTTCATGGGCACTCAAGGTACCTGTCCTACGAGAGGAGAGTTGAAAATCACAACTGACCACAGCGTGTCTCCGTTTCTTGTTACTGTGACAGCGTCACAGGCGATAATTGAACTCTTAACATTTGCCCGAGCTTTGAGTTTTACCTTTGTTCATACCAGGAGCATCACTGTGTACTGCTGACTAGTGTGCTCCATTCCACACATCAGTGGACCTACCGATCTTCCCAGGTTTAGTGATGATTGACTGTGCTGGAGCACGTCGCACTCCTATGCGCCGTGGCTGGAAGCACCACAGGACTAGCAGAGCTCCCTGTGCTGGGTAGAGCTAATGGGATCACAGCTTGTTTATGGCTAGAAACTTGTTCACTAGAATACTGAGCAGCCGGTATTTTAAAAAGGATATTAAAAATTGAAGAGGGTGTAATAAATAGATGCAGAAATGATCTGAGGACTGAAGAAGGTGCTTCACATAAAGCTGAAGTTCTTAGTCTGTTTAGCTAATCACAAAGGTGATGGAGGGTTGACTTGATTAATGCGTAAGTACATTTGCAGGGAGAGAATACTAATTCTAAAGCACTCTTCAATCTGGGGAAGCAATATCTGCGTCTGAAACCAGACCTTCAAATAAGGAAAAGCAGTCTTGCATGCTGTTTTTGAGGATGGTCTGTTGGAACATAGCTGCTAAAGGAGCAATGAACTGTTGCCCCTTGTTGAGGTGTTTTTTTCTGGGTGGAGATGTTGCCAAGTGTTAGCTTCAGGCTGTATTTGAGGCAACTGTATGGAACTTTTCTGGCTTGTGGTATAGACAGATCAGACTGGATACTTCCTTCTGGCATAAGCACAAGATTGGGTTGAATTGGGCAGATAAGAGATTTTGGAAATCTGTTTGGTTTTTTCCTGCCCCAGGCTGAGTGTGTTCCCCATTTTCCTACTCTTTTGTTGCTGTTCAGGCTTCACAGCAGAGCAGTGTGTTCTTTGTCTGACAGGAGTCTTAAGTGTGGTTACACGCACGCATGCGCGCACGCAAGCGCACAGCAAGTGTTCTGTTGCTGGCAGTCAGATGTCGTTTATACCACTAACACTGTCACGATGAAATGTGTGTCCTTCTCCTTGCCTTTCCCTTGCCAGCACAATCCTGTTTTCCTAGAGCTAGTTCTGGCTTTGATCAGCCTGCTGCAATTCCCTGCATCTTCTCACGACACAGTGATGGAGAGTGGCACGCTTGAGCTTGTTCTGCATCTCGTGTAGTGCTGGAGGTCTCTGAGTTCAAAGCCCTTCTGTGGTGCTGCTGCTCCTTGGGTGTTACCCAACAAGTCCAGGGCCTGTCCAGAGCAGCTGGGAGTGGAGCAGCCCTCTGTGGACCACCTGCTGGGGCCATTTACAGGAGCCAGTGAGATTTGAGCTAAAGGCTGGGCTGACCTGGGCCAAGCAAGTGCTGCTTGCATTGCGTACAGCTGTAATGTGGCTGCTGAGCCATTTGGTGAGGCACACGCATGTATGCAGGGGGGTGTGTGTGGGAGGGTGGGCTGTAGAACTGGGTCAGCACTCTGCAGGTGTTTGCTGGCTTGTGTCAGTCTCTGAGCATGGTCTGCTTGGAGCTGTGGGGCTGTAGGCAAGCAGGTTCTGTACCAGACAGGAGAAGTAGGCTCTTTTTCCTCCTGTCTGGTTTCTCATCCCAGTGTGCCTTTTGTCCCAGAGGATGGGGGGATTGATTAGAGCACCAAGGGAGTCTTGTTATTCTGAGGAATGGCTGCAAGGGTTACTTCTGCTTTGCTCTTGTTCTGGGTAGAGAAGCCAAAAGTACAGTGGGCTGTGAGCTGCAGAGCGGCCTTTTGCTGTGGGCAGACCCTTACCATCAACCTTTCTCTCTTCTGCAGAGCTGGGACCTTGTGCAACAGACACAGAACTACCTGAAGCTGCTGATCTCCATCATCAATAGTGATGGTAAGGCAAGCTACTTACTCCCAGTGGTCTAACTGGAGCAGTTGCCATCTCCAGAAGAACAACTGATGGTATTAGTGCCACTCTTTGTAGAGAGCTCTTACAGAGAGCTTAGCTTCTCTCCCTTCAAAGCAGAGTGATGTTCCCAGTGTCTGAGGGCTCTAGCTCCCTTTAGAGAGGGACTTGAGACCAAGAATGTGTTCAGGTGGAGCAGGTTTCTTTCTGATGTGGAGATAGATTGTGATAGTGGGTTGCAACTAAGTAGGTGTATGTTCTGTGTAGCAAAGTGATGTTCATACCTAGTGACATCATGTCCTGAGCAGCTGTCAGGAACAGGACAACACATCAGCTGGGCTGCTGACAGCCCAGGGCACCCTGAGCAATTTGTGGGCTGCTGTATTCAAGACAAAATGTTCTGGCTTGGTGGCTGAGCGCTCTGCTCTTGAGGCTGGGCTGTGGGATGGACAGTGCTTGTCTCTGCAGATTTGCTGTAGAAGTCATTGCTGTTGTTGCAATATCCTTTTTTTTCCCTTCTTCCTGCCCTTGCCTGGAACAGATGACAGTGGGCTCCTGGTGCACTGTATATCCGGCTGGGATCGAACTCCTCTCTTCATCTCCTTATTGCGCCTCTCCTTATGGGCTGTGAGTACCTGGCCAACCTGCTCTGCTCCTGGGGGTGATTGCTTGGAGGGTGAGTGACTGTGTTGCCAGGAGATGGTGGTGGAGCACTTAATGAGGGTGTAGAATGGCTTTGGTATGGAGCCCAACATGTTGTCCTCCCATCAGGCATGCTATCACGTGCAGGTAGAGCGAGTTGGGCATCTTGGATCACCATGACTGTTTTCAGTAGATCATGAAACCCCAAGTCTTAATCCCCAGAGCTGCTGCCTCAAAGTTGTTCTCATTTGCTTGGCAGGATGGACTGATCCACACATCCCTGGAGCCATCTGAGATCCTCTACCTGACAGTGGCCTATGACTGGTTTCTCTTTGGGTAGGCACGCTTTTTTACTCACATACGCACCCCTGAGCAGGAAGGGAGAAGTTTTCAGGGGGTCATCTTTGGTGTTTGCTCACAGCCAAAGATTGATCTTCGGGCAGCTCCCAGTGAGGAGGCTGATGCCTTTGGTTTTTTTACCTGGAGGCTCAGGCATTTGGCTGTTCTTCCCAGCTTGTGGTGTTCTGCTGATTGTTCTGTGACTGTGTTTTCATTGCTCTCTTTCCAGGCACATGTTAGTCGATCGACTCAGTAAAGGAGAAGAGGTGAGTGTCTGCTCTGGGGCAGTGGCTGAGTATTGTTTTACCTTCTCAGGGTACCTATTCATGGTAGCAGCATTCACTGCCTGCTTTTGGTCATACCAGTGGGCTGGCTGGGCTCTAAAAAGATTGTTCAGGAACTAGAAATATGAGGTAGGAGCCTTGCTCCATCACTTCCTGATGCACGAGGTATGAGAATAGTACAGCTTGGTTGTTGAGAGCCAGTCCTACCAGTTCCCTGCTGTGGCATTAGTGTGCAGGCCCCTGGGGAAGGCAGGCTAAGGGCTTGCTCTTCAGTTCAGTGAGAAGAGATGCTTAAGGCATGTGACTCTGAGACCTTGGAAATAAAGCTGTATAGTTGTGTGTTTGTCCTGGGTGCCAGCCCTGCTGCTGGGGTGCTGCAGCTGCATGTGATTTGCATGTAATCGTAGGCTCCTGGAGCAGCTTGTGCTGGTTCCAGGGTGTGTGTGTTTGGTGGGGTGTGTCTGTGGGTCCACAGATGAGTCTGGAAGGCAGTTTGGATTAGCAGAACTAACTCTCTTCAAACATTTCGCTGCTTAACAGCAAAAGATGATTGCTCAGACTGTCATTTCAGTACAGTACAATATCATTTTTGGATAGAAATCAAGAGGTGGGGAGCGTGTCTAATCCTGTTGCTAATCCCCTGCTCCTCAGACTCTCACCTCACTGGGAAATCTGCCTCTGAACAGCAGAGCCAGGACCCCTGGCCCATTGTCCATCTTTCAGGTGTCCTGGACCCAAATATTAGTACCACTCCTCCCGTTCATTCCTTTCCCAAAGCTCTGCTGGCTTGAGCCTCCCAGCTCTACTCTACTCTGCTGCCTGCTTGGCTAAGGTCAGAGTCAGAAGCTGCAGCAGGAGAGGGAGTGCATGGCTGCCTGCAGTGCTCCCCTCTGTGGGAGGAGAAGGGCTGGGCGCTGTGCAGGTAGCTGGGGTGAGTGCCGTGCCGCGGGGCGTGCCGCGGATGGATAGCAGGGCAGGAGCTTGGGACCACAGATTCCGCAGGTACTGCGTGCTGCCGGGTGTGATGCAGCTGTGGTGCTGGGGCAGAGCATGTGGCTCTGAGCCTGCTGGTCCTGCTGGGTTTGCTGCTTACCTGGGTGTATAAGCAGCTGCCAGGGGCCGTCCCGTTTCCACTTTGTGCTGATGGCGTAAGTACCCGCCGTGTGCTTGCGGCATGTGTGCAGCACGTTGATAAGGAGACTTGTTGTACAAGTTCCTTTCTGGGCCTCCCTGTGGCAGGGAGCAGAGGGTCAGGTTAATATGTAAGAAATGGCCCAGGATGGGGTGGTGGCAGCCCATGGTGTGCTGGGGGCTGGTAGCTGTGGATTTCTCGCTATCTCCTTCCTGCCAGCACCTCCACACCAAGATAAGAGGCTGCATGGAGCCTCGGGTTCATTCCTGAACCACTCTTCTCTCTCCCTTTGCTCAGATTTTCTTTTTCTGCTTCAATTTTCTGAAGCACATCACCTCTGAGGAGTTCTCTGCTGTGAAGTCGCAGAGGTAAGGAGCCTGTGCCTGCTGCTGCATGGGCTGCAGAGCCAGGAAGCTTGTTAGTGCTTTTCCTTTGGGGAGATGGAAGCCCTGGTGTCCTGGCCCAGTTTTCTCTAATTTATTCTGCACTCTGAAGGCTGCAAAACGGGGCCGAGGCTTGTGAGGTGCCACGTTGTGCTCTGAAAAGCTGTCCATGCTGAAATGTGCTCTTTGCTTAATGACTGTCCGTGGCTGCTTTGGCATGGATGAACCCAGAGATGTGTGCTCTCACTCAGGTGGGCTGCCCAGAAAGCTCCAAAAGGCACTGCTGGGGGAGTGGGGTGGCTGGATTTTCACAGAACAGCTCAATATTAACCCCTTCCTATTTCAGGAGGGGCAGAAAGAAACAAAGCCTGCCCTGCAGGCTCTGAATAAGCACTTGTCTGCCTGCAGCCTGTTGCAGGATCGAAGCCTAGGGAGTGTGGGAGGCTGGGACTGCTAGGAGGGTCAGATGCTGCACACCCATCCTGTCCCCTGCCCTCTGCTCTGATCTGCTGTGTACTACAGAGATCTGGCTACAGCCAGCCTCCACGCAGCCCTGTAGTCTGCCTGAAGTAACCTTGTCTTTTCTTCTCCAGAAGGAAGAGTTTGCCCCCCAGCTTCACCCTGGAAGAGATCTGCATGCTCAGTGAGTGCTGCTGCCAAGCATCAGCACCCCTGGGTGCTGGTAACAGGGATAACTTGAGGGCTTTGGTTATTAGCATCAAGGTGACTACAAGTGGGTGTGTTTCTCTTGGGACCTTGAACAAATGTGGTCCCAGGGCACCTGGGAAGTGTGTTGCCTACAGGGAGAGAAAGTGAGCAAGACCAAGCTGGTCTTCAGGCACCTCTGTTTTGTTTTCTCTAGAGCAGAGAGACCGAGGCAGCACCACGAGTCTGAGCAGCGACTTCTCCCTGGGGATGGAAAGTTCCCCTGGAGCAGCTGGGAGCTTCACCTATGAAGCAGTGGAGCTGATGCCAGCAGGAGCACAGGCTCAAGCAGCATGGTGAGGAGATAACTGCTCAGTGGGCTGCAGAACAAAAGGGACAGGCTCTGTGCAGATAGTTCTGAAGTCCCTTGGCTTCCAGGTCTGCTCTCTGTGGCATGGGCTTTTTACAGTGAAGGGAGGAATTTGGCTGTCAGAAGCTTTGCTGCAGCTTGTCCTACAGAACTTCTGCACCAAAAATTGGAGACTACCCCAAGTTAAGGGCTTAGCCAGGCTTCTGCAGGGGTTCTCCTGGAGCTTGTCCTGTGCTGAGAGCAAAGCAGCTTTGTTTCATTTCATCCGTTTTTCTGTTAAAAGTAATGAAATCCTTTCAGGATGAAGTTTAAAAGGTGATTCCAAACTACCAGAAAAATTACATTTGGCAGCAGCTTCCCCAGGGAAAAGTGGAGACAGTTTAGCTGCCCTAAAATAAAGCTTAATCATTTTAAGGAAGAAACTATACAGGGGAGTGTGTGCAGCTCGTGGTTGGTGGGCTGGGTGGCCAAGAATCCCCTCTAAACTTTTGCTCCTCTAAGAGCACAGGGTGTGCGAGTGGAAAGCAGGCTGCTGCCTGCAGTACTGCTTAGAGATAGCTCAGGGGGAGAATATGAAATTCTCAGTGCTCCCCTCTGATAGAGGGTCACAAAGGACTCTCCTGGGGATGTGGGCAGCTATCTGGAAGTGGGGACTGGGGAAAGTGACTGTCAACTCTGCTGCTTTGGGATGGGGTTTGTGCTTGCTTGTGGAGTTTCTGGTGCTGTTTGGGGATTTCAGAACCTTGCTGTAGGGTTGCCCCTCTCAGTTTAATTTTTCTCTCTTCTCCCTTAGCACATGTGAAGATGCTATTTTATATTGCAATTATTTTAAATTAAATCTGGGTTGTGCTGGAGGCAGTTGGAAGTCCTCTGGGACCGAGCCCGCAGCCATGCTAGTGGCAGCAGCCTTTCTAAAGCACATTGTGATTCAATTTATAAAGTGCTGAAGAGGGGATGAGAGCATCTTCCTGCAGAATTGCAAAATGGAGATGGGGAGTCCTAAACTGCAAATGCACTGTGCAAGTGCACTGCCAAGTGAACAGCTCAGCTCTCTTCAACACACAGAGCCCACCCACCCGCAGAAAAGCAACCACAGCAAGTACAGAGCAACTTTCCACTTGCCCCAACTGCAGGGTAGTAAATTGGAAGCATTTCTGTTGCTCTGAGTGCTCAGGATGTACAGACTAGATCTTGCAGAACCAAAACCCTACATCTGATTTTCACAAGGTGGGAAGTGGCCAGAGCGTGTTGGAAGAGATCTGCTGCACTTATGAGTAGCAGGACTTGATTTTTGTGGGCTGTTTTACAGCTCTGGTTCACTCTCATTGCTGTTAGAGACATCAAGCTGCGTGGGGTTAGCTGCTGCTGCTGCTACAGTGATGGTTCAGGCCCATGCTGAGGGGAAGAGAAGGCTGTCAGCCTTGCCAGGAGGGCTTGGGGAGGGCACTGGGCAGAGGTGTCTTGCTGCAGGCTGTTGTGGCTGTGCAGGCTGGAGAACAGGGAAAGCTGGCTCCCAGGTGGGTAGGCCAGCCTGCGCTCAGCTTGATGGGGGGAGGATGAGATGTGTTTCATTGTGTTGTCCTGAAACAGGTGGCCTTGAGGTCTCCTTGCAGGGAGAGGCATTTGGTTTTTAGCCATACAAGCCTGTCTCTGCAGGCTGTGCTTGGAGATGTTGGCAGCTATGATAACATGAGATGAATAATGCTCAAGAGAGGCTGTGGTGTGATGTTTGAGGGTGGACACCCTTCAAGAAGTGAAGAGAGGATATCGTGCTTCCCACTGTACAAGGAGCCTGTCTTTAGCTGCACTTGCTGACAGTACTTGAGATCTCAGTCCAAACTGTGCTGCCCTCCCAGATCCCAGGAAGAACAGCATCTTTCCTTCTTGAGTTTGTTTGCTTCAGACTTTTCCTTTTAACTTGTGTATATAGGGAGGTATTTGTCCAGTTCAGCGTGGTTATGGAAGGGGAAAAATTCTTGGGGATCTTCCAGAACAACAGAAAAACATGGTGTAAGAAAGAAAACCTGAACATGGAGCAGTGATGGTGTGAACTGGACCCAAATATGTGTGCCTGGATGGTACTTTGAGCCAAGGCCTGATGTAGCAATGGACAGTGAATCGTGCCCCTATCAGCATGCTGGCCAGAGAAGTTGCTGGCTGTCAGCACAGAGAGAGGGCTGAAATGCACCTACACTTAGAGTGACTGTGTGCTCTGAGCACACGGTCGCAAGTGTAGTTGGTGGTGCCTGAAGGGAATCACTAAAAGGGAAAATAACACAGGCATTGTGTTCCTGTCACCCTTGTCAATGTGCTTGAACACCCACCTGGGTGGAGCTCGAGGCTGATATGCTCTGTATTAGAGCAGATTGAAATGGTCTTTCCCTGCTGGGAGGGCCCTTGATCGAGGTGTTTTTACAGCTAGACTAAACAAAGCCATGCTGTATGTGTGTGGGCTGATGCATTCTCCTGTCTCTGATTTCCAGGCCATGTGGATGGTGATCTATAGAAGAACAGGCTAAGATGGGTTGAGCTCAGTGTACCCCTGTCACTGAGCAGTTACCCGTGACTCATGGTTCCTTGCGAGGGAGGAGGGCAGGTTCAGTGGGAATAAGAGCTTCTAGCTGCTGGGGTAAAACCAGGCTTGTTGTGGAAAGGCTTCCTAGTTGGAGTATGTGGGAAAGCCAGCTTTCTCACCCAAGTCTTCCATCCTGCAGGAGGAAGAGCTGTGCATCGTCACCACAAGCTGTGCTCTGGAGCAGAGCGCAGCAGTCTGAAGACAGGCTGCCTTCCATGGGGATAGTTGAAGTGAAGTCCTCCAGCTCCTCATCGTCAACCCATTCTGATAACTTCCTGAGGATTGGAAGCAGCCCCCTGGAAGTGCCCAGATCCAGGTGAGATGGGATAGAGTAAAGCATTTCTCAGCAAAGCGAGTGTCTGGTACAGGGAGCATGGGGCTGTGAGGCTCCAAGAGCCCTGGAGCATGTGGGCTTGTACCTACAAACAGGCCTCAGGAGGTCAGTTCCTCTCTAGCCTGAGCTTATATGAAATGATGGCCATTAAACACACAAACTCCTGCCTCAGCCCTATAAGAGAAGTGAGGAACCATGCTGATAACAGCTAGGTGCCTGTTCTGCCTGTCCTCAGTGCATGCCTCAACACCACAAGCTCTGGCACCTCCGCATCCTGCATGCTCGGAGTGCACAGCACTTTCCCTGTCAGATGCATCCAGAGGGGTTTGAAATGGCTGTGCCATGTAGGGGAGGCAGCCTTTCAAACCAAGCACACCTCACTCTACGTCTATCCTGTCCCCTTTTCTGTGTTCTGACCTTCCTCACACTGCAAGGGTGGAAAAACTCTGGGTGCTGGTGGCTTGCAGAGATGGAATCTGCAGGGAGCAAGCTGCGATTGTTGTGCTGGCACCAAGGATTTTGCCCAGAAGGTTGCATGTTCCCACTGGGCAACCAGGGAACGGGGACCCTGGGCCTGAGCCTAATCTCATGCCATAACAGAGGATATTCTGGCACCCTTCTGGAGTCTGATGCTGTGGTAGGGCAGAGCAGTGAGCAAAGCTGGGGAAAAAAGGACAGAGCCTGTGGAGCAAACACCATGTGTTTAGGCTGACAGGGGATAAAGAAGCTCTTAGATAAGAGGTTGCTGTTAACAGCATCAAACGCTTGTGTAGTCTCTGCAGGTTTTCTGATGAGTCTTTTTCTAGTGATTCCCTTCAGAAACAGCCACCAGCTAAATTTTAGTGTTCTCTCATCACTTGGAAAATGAAATGACGAACAAGTAAAGCATTGAAAATTTATAAGACTTTCTTATCAAGTTGCTTGATTCCAGAGGAAAATCACTGTCTGACAGTTTTCATAAACGATGCTAACTGTTCTCCCTGGGGAAAGATCAATAGGCTAGGTTTGAGTTGTTGCAGGGGCCCACCTCTACGTTCTCTGCAAGATGAAACAAATCTCCCAAGAAGAGAAGAAAATACTGTAGAGAAAAGAGCTTGTCTTGAGGGGCTGCTTTTGTTCACGACAGCAGTGCCACAGTTCCTGTGTGTGGTCTCATGCCATTCCTAACAGGCTGTTCAGCACTGGGTTAGTAGTGAGCTTGCAGCAGTGCTCTGGACAAAGTGGTGTCCAAGCTAGACTCTGCTCTAGGAGAGTGAAGAAGACAGAGTAGGCAGAAGAGCACCATGGGAAGGAACCGAGCACGCAGTCTGTGGGATTTGCGTGCCAGGGGCTCAGTGTTGGTAAAGCCAGTAGTTGTTTCCCCTGGCTGTGCCTGGTTGAGATGCCTGGGAGCTTTTGGATGATTAGTGCAGAACCGCATCCTCGGGTCTCAAGGCAGCAGGCAGGTGCAGTGGGGAAGCTTGTTACTTCCAGGTGGGGAGGCTTTTGCCTATGCCCAGTAAATGTCCCTGAGAGGGAGTTGCAGTATGCTGTCATTGTAAGAGGTAAATGCTCTGAATTCCACTATAAATATTTTTCTAACCTTTATGATAGCTTCTGCCATGGCACAAAGCCTTTGTAACCCTTCAGCACAGCAAGGTCACAGCAGCCACTCCCAATCCCTGTTGACTTTGTGAGCGAGGCAGTGTGAAGGGCTGGGCTAGGAAAAAAACCACCTGATGGGGATAGGGGGTAAAAGCAGAGCAAACCCCTTTCACGTCCTGGAGCCAAGGGGACAGGAGAAAGGGAATCAGTTGTGAGGCCAAAACTGTGAGCTGCACAGAAAGATGGTTAGCCTGCTGCACTCATGCTGGGTGGAGAATGGACAGCTGTGTGCTCTGGTGTCACCTGGGGTTGTCCTGCAGGGGTTGACCCTGCAGGGACGGGGTGGGATTGCCAAGGACATGGCTGAACTGAGTTTTTCTTTCAAACCAAGTCTTCTGGCACATATGTGCTCCTTTGCCTCCTAGTCTGTTGTCAGATCAGTCAGACCGTGCCCTGCCTGTCTTCCCTGGGGTAGCACTACTAACAGTTTTGCTCAGACTTGAACAGTGTGTTGCCTTGTACATACTGACATGGCAACATTTTGGGACCTGAATGTGGTGTGTTTTCTCCAGAGAGAGGGGTTATGTCGTTCCACTTGGCTTTGGTCTCTCTGCTTGGACTATATTAGCCCAAATTTGTCCTGTGAGCTCCATGCAGGTAACAGGTATCACAGTACCCTTGGCCACCATTTCCCATCCTGAAGGAAAAGATGAGGCCTGCATTGAGAGGAGAAGGAGTGTTCTCTCTGATGGAAGAAGGAGGTAAATTCTGTCACTTCAACCCCTGAAAAATGGTGGGACTAGGATGGAAAGGCTGGAGCACAGAGACTGATCCGGTTGCCAAAAATACCTTTATCTCCACAGTGCTGCTGGCAGGTTAACACCCAAGGCTCTTAAAATGAAGAAACCACTGTCCTTGACTTCCTGATCCTCTGGTTGTGTGGCCATAGCAACAAAACACTTAACCACTGCAGCAGCACTTGAGAAAAAATGGTTGCTTGTAAAATGCCAGCAGGCACCCTCCAGGTAGTTCAGGTAAACAGCCCCGGCTGGCTGGCTGGCAGGCAGGCAGGCAGGGGAGCTCTGGAGGGATCAGAAAGGGAAGCCAGCAGAGAGATGAGCAGGGCCCGGGACAGAAACTGGGATGTCCTGAAGGAAGGAGTCAGCTGGTGGGAGTCAAGTCCCTCTTCTGGCAGGGCCATGTCAGCAGTCTGCTGCTGACACTGCCTCACCATGCCATCTTCTGAGTCCTGCTCTGGTCCAAAGGTCCTGGGTACCCATAAATCCCCGGATGGTTCTTGATAGGCAAAGCAATACAAAGGCAAACTTGTAGCAGTCTTTCTAGTTCATGGTAAGATCACATCAGCTGAGGGCTGATGAGGATCCTGCATAGGTTATTTGCAGGGTAGGACGAGGCGCTCCTGTTCTACAAACAGAGCTCCAAGTATGGCAGGTAGCGTGCGCTCAGGTACCCTGCAAGTGAGTGGATAGCAGCTTCCAACTCATGTCCTGTGTTTGCATTTGATGCTAATAGCTAAAGCATCCCATGACACTGCAGAAAAACCCTCTATCTGTGTCAGGGATTTAGCATGTGTGCACATAGCACTAATGTGGATTAGCAGCTGGATAATCTTTGATTGGATGTGCTTTTGCTAAGTCAATTAAACAAACCCCCAAGTACTGTGATCTGAAGAGTCAAGACCTGCAGGAGTTAGATCATGGATGATCTGCTCTGGTCAACAGCCACAGAGATCTCCCTCCCTTAGAGGGCTACAGATGGTTCAGCTGTGGGTCTGGAGGGAGTAGAGTGAGCTCAGAGAAGCTGCTGTGCTTTGATTTGGGGCGTTTTGTTGGTAGCAACAAAGCTGCACGCGCACAGTGTGTCTCGCTCCCACCTGGCTTGAAAGCTGTGCCTGCGATGTGACAGCTTGGGATAGCAACCACAGCAGCATGGGAATTATTTACAGGAATGTTTTCTGGAATGATTGCACAGCTATGCCACAAGACAGGCTTGATGGCCAGCACATGACTGTGCTGCAGTCAGACGTTGTGCTCACAGAGGACTGGGCTCAGGCTGTTATGGCACTGACATAGCCTGTAGATCACAGCCAGGGCTCAGCACAGCTCTCTGCCAGGTACTCCTTGCCAACATTTCCCACGCAAAGGTGGGAAGGGCTGCCCTTTCCTCCAGGTTGCCACAGTCTGCCTGTGTGTACAGTACCTACTTAACGCTTCAATTTGAGGCACAGAGCATATGCTGGAAAACGAGCTGCTTCCCAAAGCCCTAGGTGTGTAGAAACACGGCAGGTGGGCGGGGGCAGCGCTGTGCAGGATGAGAGCCTCGCTGCTGGTGCTTGGCGCTCATCTCAGTTACGTACTGAGGGAAGGATCCCTGACTGTTGCTCTGCCTCCGGTATTGGCTCTTCTCTAGTAGGTGAGTGTCCATGTGCTGTGAAGTACTTAGTCTTGTGCAGCATGTTGCATGGGAAGCGCTGACCTAATTACAGGGAGCTGTTTCAGGCTAGGAGTTGCTGGTTTACGGCCTGCTAGAGGTCCTTCCTTGTGTGAAGGAACAGCTTGCAGCTCATCTCTGTTTTGCTAATCTAATTTTGTTAATCTTGCACTTTTGAGGGAGTTTCTTCCCACTCGCGGACCTGAAGAGGTGGGTGTGTGAAGCTCACTTTCATTCTCTTTCTGTCTGCCATTAGATGTCTGTGGCAGAGATAGCGACTTGAAGACTTGCTGTATCTCATCTCCCCCTAACCACGTTGGCTTTGCTGTAGTCACCCAGCTCCTTCCCAAGACCCTCCGCGCTGCTCTCACAGCTAGTCAGCCTCTGGCATAGCTGTAATGCATTCTAAATGTGTTCTTACAGGCTTGAGGACTAGCCCCAACTCACTCTGGGAGCCTCCCTGAAGCCTTCTTGGGGCTTCTTGCAGCAAGAGTTTACAAGGGGTCTTCAGGGGTAGAAGTAACAGGAAGACTTTCACCTCTGGCATTGACTGGATTGCACTGGCATGCGGTCACCTTAGAGATCTAGTTTTGGTCTCAAGCCAAGCTCAGCTTTTAAGAGGCTCTGCTGCCCTTGCAGTGCCAACATGAGATTCCCTGTGCCACACCTTCCCTGCCTGTCTGGCCCAGCCTTGGCCCCTGCTGTCTCCCAGGGCTCTTCAAGATGCTTGCGGGTTGTGATGCTTCTTCCTTTGGGAAGGTATTTGGGCTAAAGAGGAAAGTCTGCCACAGTGTCTCAGTTCTGCTGGCTGGGCTCAGAGATCTAAGCCAGGAGAGACAGATGACCTGGACTTGTTGCAGAGTCAGTCAGTTTATTCAATTAATCGACAGGTGTTTATTCTGCTGCCTGGAGGTGAGAGAGAATTGGTTGCCTTGAGCTCTCAGGCTCCTGTGCTATTAGGTTAGATGTAACTCGACTAATTCCTAGCTGCCTGGAGCAGCCTGACAGCGAGGAGCAGTGCCTGCCTTGTGGCAGTTCAGTGCTGATAGACCCAGACGTGGTACCTCTGGGGTCTCTGCTTTGGGATCAGGTTCCCCATTGCTGCAGGTGGACCTAAAACTCAGATGGAGCTGTGGGAGCACACGCTGCTCTTTGCAGGAGCAGTCACAGAGCCGTGCTCCCTCCACACCTCCACTTCTCTGCAGTGTGGCCAGTGCTGAGACGGGATTGACCTGTATGCATGATGTTTCAGCGTTGCCAAGTCTGTGTGGCTGCTTGACAGGGTCAGGGACCCCAGGATGGGTTAGAGAGCCACCGAGAGTCAGTCTTGCAGGAGGTAAACAATACTTTCATCAGTTTGTCCAAGAAAGGATTCAAGAGGTGACTTGATCCACCTCCAAGACATGGTATAAGATCAGTCTAATCTTAGCTGACAACCATGGAAGGTGACCAGCAGCTGGAAGCTGAGGCCACACACCCAACACAGGAAACAATTTTCTGCTCCCCTCCTTGGACTTTTACTGTCCATAGTGCCCTGAATCATGTCTTGCTCCTTCACTGGCCGTGTGGGCAGAGTCCTTTAGGCAGGCTCTGACACCGCACTCTCCCTTGATGAGAACAGCAGAGCTCTCTTCATTTCTCCTCCCTTGGAGACACTGCTGTAGCCCAAGCCCTTCTCTTCCATCCAGATTTACCTCCTTCAAAACCTTTGTTTCTGCCTGGCCCCAAACATGGCCTCTTTCCTGCAGCTCATGACTTTTTTTTTTCCTGATAGCAGTGATACTCCTGTCTGCTTTTCCTCTGCCAAAACCCATTGGAGACCTCTTCCCTGCTCTAGCTCAGACCCTTTCCCCTGTGTGTGACACTCCTGTTTTTCCAGCCTGGCTGTGCTTGCTGTGTTCTCAGGGAGGTGACACCCTTCATTTCCCTCTGTACCGAAGCTGTTTTCCTCTGTGCCTCTCCTATGTTTCTCCCTGGCTTCCTGCACTGTCCCCACCGTGCTTCCAGCATGGCACCATGTTCTGGCTCTAAACACTCTCCCTGCTCTCCTCTTCCACACTGCCTTCCTCAGCTTTATCTTCCAAAGGCAGGGAGAGGGGGTAGATGTCACTGAAGATCCACTCCCTTTATGAATTCCTTGCATCCCAGGGAAGGTTATCCCTGGCTGATCTCCAAAAGGTCTTTCTAAGAGTATATGCTGCAGTTCTGCTTTCAGTGGTGTGCCCTCGTTCCCACTGCAGCATTGCACGCTCTAGGAAAAATGCTTCTTCCAAGGAGGAGTTTATGCACACAGCACCTCCCTGAACCTCAGTTCCTCCAGCAGCCAGAAAGCAAGAGCTATACACAGCAGGCAAAGCTCTGCTCTTCCCGTTACCTGCTGTGATGTCCTTCTGGAGCCTGGATTTCCAGACATTGGTGTTACCCACAAACTGCAGCTGCAGGAGTGTCAGCGCTGTGATGGGAAGCTCATATCCAAGGAGCTGTGTGACTTCCCCTTCTTTGCTTGTGCAGCCAGCTCAGGACCACATTTCAGACTTCTCAAACTTGGCTGCATTGATCGGGCTGGTTAAATGGCAGCTTGGAATTAGAGCGAGATTGCAAATAGGTTTCCCGCTGTGTATCTCCCCCCACCCTCGCCTTCCAGTCTCGCTGAGGTCCTTCTTGCTGTGGGAGATCCTGTCTTTCTAGCTGTTCTCCTGGTCTCTTGGGGAGCAGCTGCAGTGCGCCACTGCTATTCTTAGCTGTGAAGACAGTGTGCAAGTACCTGGCCCAGCAGAGCTGGAGCTGGTGCGCTGCTCTCTGCCCAGCAGATCTCAGATAAATTATCCAGAAGATCTTGGTAGTGTGTAATTGAGTAGCTCTGCCACAGGCTGTGCTTCCAGCTATGTACACTCTGCTGTGCAGCCGGGCACAGTAATTGCTTGCTCCCTGGAAGCCAGCAGCTCTGGGTTTGTCTCAAGTGATTGTGCTGCCTTTGAGATTTCGGAGGGACTCCTCCGATTCACTTATCAGATTTCATGCTTCCTCCTTTCCTGGTGGGAGGCTGCATGCATCAAACAATCATCCTCCCTTGGCTGTTTTTCCTGTCCTAAAGATGTTTTGCCACCTGGCTTCTGGCGCAGTCCATCCTTCTGACACGAGAATTAAAGATCTTCAGATGCTGGGGGAGCCATGCTCTGGGATGCCTTGAGCAGTGACTGTCTCTGTTCAGAACCGGGAGTCAATGCCTCAGGAGCGATCTGCTTTCTAACGGCTGCTGGATGCAGGATCTCTAAGTCTTCCTCAGCACTAACCAATTCAGAGCCTTGATTCTCTTTCGGGCCTTGCTACTGCCCTGGGATGTGCTAACAGCTACAAGCAACAGGGGATGCCCCTCATACAGCACAGCATCCACATCCACGAGGGATTCGGGGCAGGACGGTGCCACTGCATCTCGCTAACAGGTTTCACAGTTCTGCATGGCCATCTGCTGCTCGCTGGCTCTGTCCCGTCCGGCTCCCGGTGCGCTCCTGCTGCTCTGTCAGCCCGAGGCAGCTTGGCTCTCCCCTCGCTTTCAAAGGAACAGCTTGGCCTGGGGCCCAGGCAGAGCTGCATGTTGCACCCTGGTCCCTGAGTGTCGAAGCTGTTGGCAGAGGCGCTGCTGGCGGTCAGCCCGGCGGGTCCCTGGCACCGGTGTTAGCGAAAGGCATGTGGCTGAATGACCTGACTGATCGCGCCGTCTCCCTCTCTCTCTGCCCCAGATCGGCGGACCATTCTCTGCCCGGATCTTCCGTTTCCACAGACTTTGGCAGCTGGCAGATGGTGACAGGGTGTGGCAGTATTCGGGAGCAGGCAATCCTGAGCGCAGACGCCTCTCTCCCTTGCAGCTTCCCGGATGAGTTCCCTAGCACTTGCCTGTAAGTGTCTCACACACAGGATCTCTCCTTGGGTCTCTCGCCTGGCTGCGAGTGCTGGAACTTTGTCACCCAGGCACTTTCGAAGAAGCCTGGCAGTGCGTAACAAGCTGTCCCCTCTTCCCTCCTTTGATGCTTTTCATCCGTAAATTCAGTCACTGAGTGCTCTTTGCTGAACTCTGAAAGAAACAGGCACCATCTCTGCCTAATGGCAGGGGGCACTTTGCTCTCCGTAGGAAGAAGAGGCTTTTCTCTCTTCCCTGAAGATACAGAATTTGGGCATAACTGAGTGCATTTGAGGATGCATGCTTGTCAGGGCAGGACTCATAACCCAGATTCTCTTGCTTTTGGATCTTGCTTGTTTCTGTCTTCCTGCTGGGGTCAGATCCTTGCTGCAGTAAGACAGGGGCTTTCCATCACCCCAATTTTTGTCTGCCCATGCACAGCATCATTTGGGGGTACTGTGCTGGGCCAGTGCACAGCAGCAGAGACCCTGCATCTTTCTGTGTCCTGACATGTAAAATGGCTGGGAGGCAAATGTTCCTCCATAGATAGAAAGTCACCTCTGTGGAAGCTCGAAAGATGGGAGATGCGCTTTAATTGCTGTTAGAAGAGAACCTTGGCTTGTGCCTTCAGGCTGCAGACTCTCGACCAGGAAACTGAAATGGCAGATCAGGGGCAGCCACTAGCTAGCTCTGCTAGAGTTGTGCTGCCAAATGCTTACGGTCCCTTAGCAAGGTCTGAGTACATGCTTTGGAGGCAGAGGACAAGCGATATGAAAACCAACATCTCCTGTGAGACAGGCTAGCTGCCCTGGCTCGCCTTCTGCTGTGGCTGTGCGCTGCGCAGCTGAGCAGAGCAGCTGCTCCTGAGTTATGATTAAACCACAAGACCCATGAATTGGCAGATCGAAGAATTACAAGGGATGTCGGACATGGCCTGGCTGGGATTTGCTCTCCTCCTTTCACAAGGACGTGCTGTGCTGCTTCTGTAGTTGTTTGGAGGTAGTTAAAGGAGTAGAAGGGACTGAAGGACAGGTGGCTGAAGTAGTGACTGCTTTAAGGTGCCCTGAGCCTGGCAGTATTTGGTGTCTGCTGATTACCAGCAAATTGTTGCTGCCCTTCTTCGAGCTGGATCTAAGGTCAGAGTAGAGAATTTTGTAGAGGGAAACACCGTGTGAACTTGAGCTCTGAATCTGTTGGTGCTGAGACAGTAGGCTCAGGTGGTTTGGAGTCCAGCTGCTTGGGACAGCTGGGTTCAGAGGGAGGGGAACAGCAGTGGTGCTTCTCCCTTGGGTGCACAGTAGACACACTGTGGGTGTTTTGCCTTGTTCAGTTCTTCACCAGAGCTGCGGGGTGCTCAGGGGCTTGCGTGTGGGTGCTGGGACCAGGCGCTGTTTGGAACGGATGAAGAGTTCCCAGGGATATTGTGTTGAGCTTGACCCAGGACCTCTGCTCCCTGCTCTGCATCATCTCTTTGCACAGGAGCCCGTTCCGGTTTTATCCCAGTTTTTTTCACAGCCCAGCACAGTGCAAGTTTTTGAAGAATTCCATTTAAGTTCCCACTTTACATCTCAGCTGGCAGCAGCTCGATGAAGGTACACTTTTCACAGCCTACTTCTTGTGCTTGTGTGGGGCTCGTCAGGGCTTACTTTGAGCTGGGGCTTTGACAGCCTCCTCTCATCCTGCACCCCAAGCTGCAGACGAGCGGGCAGGCTGTAGGAAGTGTAGCAGGGCAGAGTGCCGTGGATTTGGCAAGGAAGCGCGACCTGCCTCCCTGGCTGAAGCGCTCAGAGTGCAACGGTTCAGCCAGTGTGCAGGGCTCGGTGTCTCTCGCATCGCAAAAGCAATCCAAATATCTCAATACAAACCCTGCCCCACAAAGAGGTGCGAGAGCCAGAGGACACAGGACCTGACTGCTGCACGCCCTCGCTTACCTCGGCGTGTGACATTTAAGATCACTGTACTCGGGTGCAAGTAAGTCCTGCTTTCATGCAGCTTATTTTTAATGCTAGCAGGTTTGCGAGCTCCACGTCCTAATTAGGTTGCCAAAAAAGCATCTTTTTAATGTGTTTAGATACGTTGCCTTTTTCCTTTGCCCTCTGGCTTCTCTTTATTATCAGACACTGTAAACAGGGGCCTGGTTGGCTGCCTCGGCATCGCTTGCTGTTTATAGGCCTCCCACCATATCCTCTTGCTGCTGTTTCCGGACCAAAGCTGTTGGCTGTGGGTGGTTAACGCTTCCATTCAAATGAGCTGTGCCAATTTATAGCCAGCCCAGGCGCTGGAGAGATTAAAGAGAATTTTTTATGGGGAAGGTTTGCGCTGTGCCCTTGGAGTGACCTTTGAGGATCGTCTTATTCTCTCTGGGAACTGCCGGCACATCGCTGAAGCACACAGCAAGGACCATTGCAGGCTGGAGCACTTGGAACAGCTGCCTTTGGACCCTAGTCTTGCTTTCCCCTGCTCCCTCAGCTGAATTACTGCCTTCCCTCCTCTCTCTTCTCCCCCACCCCTCACCAGGTGTGTCGATCAGCTGGAGAGGAGAGCAGGTCCCGGGGGGAGCAGTGCCCTACTCTGCATGCAGCCCTCCTGCTTCCAGAGAGCCGTGCCAGGGAGCAGAAGTAAAACACCGCTCAGTCCTTCTCTTTCCATGGCGGCAGCAGTCCTTGGGGTTTTTGTCACCTTGTCTGCCCCCTGTCATCCCTCTTCCCCAAAGCTCTCTGGACTGCAGCCAGGGGAAGTGAGGGACAGGCACCCATAGGGTGGAAGAGACTGTCCAGGCATGGCACATCTGTGAAGGCTGTGCAAAGAGAGGAGGGAGCTGGGGCAGAGGCTGACATCAGCCTGCACCCGCTTGCTGAAAGCAGTGCTTTCTTTATGAGCCGTGGCTGGGGGAGAAACTTGGAGTGTGGGGAAGTGGTGGTGAAGGGGAGACTGAGGAGAAGAGCAGGTGTCTAGGCTGCATAGGCACTATGGGAGAGTGCTGGGTTGGGCTGGGCAAGGAGGCAGCACTACCAGCTGCTGTAATTGGAACTTTTTAGGGTTCTGCCTCTGGAGCCAGCTGCCATGTTGCCAGCCTCCTGCTCCACTTCAGGAGCAGGGATGGGGACAGGGGTGGCTGGAGTTGCTGACCTCTCCCTTCTCTCTTTTAGGGTGGTGTCAGCAAGCGACCGTGAGTCCCGACTGGAAGAAGTGCGTTCTGCCTTTCTGGCCAGCTACAGCCGGACCATTGGCCTGAAGGCCGTGCCCCCCAGCCCCTCCGGGGCTATCGGTGGCCTCCTCGAGCAGTTCGTGCGAGGCGTGGGACTGAGAGGCAGCAGCACGCTCTGAGCATGGCCTTCCCCAACTGCTGCCTAGAGAACCAGGACCCAGCGAGTCCCCCTCCGTGGCCAAGCTGGGCCCCCTTTCCCGGTGCAGGCACCTGTGGCACCCGCTGCCCACCGTTGGCCACCCCTGCCTGGGGCTGGGGGAGCGCGGGGTGCTCCGAGGCGTCTCTGCAGTAAAGACACCCGAGCTGTGCCCTCCTTTGCCTCCTGTCTGGGCTGCGGGCGGGGGGGCGGGCAGCGGGGCTGAGCCGGGGGTGGCGGGAGCTGCTCTGCCGGGGGCGCCGCTCGCTATAAATAGCCCGGCCCACGCTCCGGGAGCGGTGGCACTGAAATAGCACTGAGACGGGAACGGGAGGAAGCCCCCGGCGGGGCGGGAGTCAGGGCTGAGCCTCTGCCGCACCGCGCTGGGGTGTGGAGCTCGGGACGGGAGGTCCCGGTGGGGCTGGGACGGGACGGGACGCGGGCCCGGGGCTGAGTCCCCGCCGTTCCCCCCCCACCTCCTCACCCAGGACGAGTCGTCGCGGGTCGGGTCAGGCCCCGGTACCGAGCCTCCTCCGGTGCCCGGGGCGGCGCCGCCGGCGGGGCCGGGGCCGCCGTGCCCGTGCTCGTGCCGTGCCCGCCCCCGGGCGCGCCCGCCTCGGCGGCGCGGGAGGAGGCGGCGCGGAGCAGCGGCGGCGCCCGGGCGGGGATGGCGTCTCCGGGAGCGCTGGAGCCGGCGACCGGCAGCGTGCCGGGCACCAAGGTGGAGCTCACCGTGTCCTGCCGGTGAGTCGGGAGCGGGGCGGGGGAGCGGCGCCCGGACACGGGTGGGTGCGAAACGCGCGGGGCTGCGTCGCGGGTTGCCGGTGTCCCGCAGCATCCCGCTGCTCGCCGGTCGGCCCCCGGCCCCGGGAGAGCGGGCTGCGGGTTCCTCCTCTCTCCCAGGGTAACCGCTCGGAGCAGCGCTGGGTGCCCGGCGCCCTTCTGCCTGGCGGAGAGGTGCTGTCCCCTCCGCGGGGTCCCGGGGGATGCTGGCACCGGGCACGGCTCCGCAGCACGGCTGCTTGGACGGACCCGATGTCCCTACCCGGGGCTGGGGTGCGGGCCGACCCCGCTCGGGGTGATGCTGTCGGGTCGCAGCTGGCGGGACGCAGGGTGCCGGTGCTGCCCGGCTTCGCGACCCCCCGGCAAGGCAGCAGAACCGGGAGCGGGTCAGCGTTGGCCCACGGCAGGACGGGGGCTGCGGGAGAGGGGCTACTCGGTGCCTCCGGTTCCCGGTAGGGTCTGCGGGGCAAGAGCCGGCTGCTGAGCCAATCCATCTGTGTCTAAATATAGCCCGGCCGAGGCACCGCTGCCCTCCTTCCCTGACCGGGGGGTCCTGTCTGCAGGTACCAGCAGCAGCTCCTCTGCCAGGGGGTCAGGGACTGCCTGTGGCTGGCCCCGCAAAGCTCCCTGCCCGTCTGGGCAGCTCTAGTGTGGCCCCGAGCTCTGCAAACTCAGGTCTGGGCCAGGGGCTGCCGTGCCCCCTTCCTGCAGCTGAGCCCCTGCCCTCCCTGCCAGCCCCCCTGGGCAGTGGACAGTGGGGCTGTGGGGCCTGGCATCTCTGGGCAGGGGCCAGGCTTTTTGTCTTTGCAGCCTTCCCAAGAGCTGAGCCTCTTCCAGGGCTGCTGGGAGAGCCTTGGGGGTCTCTCCCCTGTGCCCCCATCCTTGTGCAGTGGGGCTAGGGCAGCTGGCTGAGCCCCACAGCCCCCTGCTGTACCCTAGCCCACCCTATGAAGCCACCACGGGGGTGCAGGAAGGATCCCAGCAGAGCTGGTTGCAGCCCCCAGCACTTCCCGGTGTCACACAGCGCAAAGAACGAGGATCAATCGCTCTGCTGGTGACTGTGTTGGGGGCATGAAGCTGGTCCCCGCCAGCTGCCCAGCCCCTGCTCTAAGTATCTCCTTCCTTCTCACTTCTGCGCCCCGCCATTAGCCATGCTTCTGCTGCAGGGGTGCGGTGGGCACTCAAGCCGGCGCTGGCAGCACAGGAAAGGTTTCATCGTCTAAATGGGCTCCCTGTCATGTTCAATCATCATCAGTGCTGGAAATGCTGCTCTCTGCTCACCCTGCTATCCCGCCAAACCTTGCGGTGGGAGCCAGTGTGTCCCCCTGGGATACTGGGGCTCTTGGCCCCAGGTGCTGGCATGGCCTTGCCACATGGTGCAGTCCTCTGGTTTGTGGGGAGGACATGGGGACCCACTACAGAGCCAGGTGGGTGGTACCCAGGATGGCTCATGCCTGGCTCTGTTCCCCTAGGAACCTGCTGGACATGGACACCTTCTCCAAATCTGACCCAGGTGGGTGATGGGATCAGGCAGGGGGCATGGCACGGCACAGCACAGGCACGGCATGGCACGGGCACAGCATGGCAACTTAGCTCTGCTCCTGTCTCTGCAGTGGTGGTCCTCTTCGTGCAGGGCTCGGGGAGCAGCGAGTGGAAGGAGGTGAGCACAGCTCTTTTTGCTGGGTCCCCAGGGGAGGCTCCCAGCCCCGTGCCGGGGGTGCTGCTGCCCCCAGTGCCCCCAGTGCCCCCATTCCTGGCTAATCCCTGGCTGGGTTAAACGGGCCCATATGGCCACCCGTGTCCATGCTAATGATCCCTCCACGTCCACGCTAATGATCCAGCCCGCCAGCAGTGCTAATCCCCCTGCTGAGATTAGTGCTGGGTGGGATCATGTGATGGGGAGGGGTCCCAGGGGGGGCCACCCTCACCCCTCTCCCCACAGTTCGGGCGCACCGAGGTGATTGACAACACCCTGAACCCTGACTTCGTCCGCAAGTTTGTCCTCGACTACTACTTTGAGGAGAAGCAAAACCTCCGCTTCGATGTGTGAGTAGGGCAGCTGGGGAAGGGCCCAGCCCAGCTCTGGGTGGGACAAAGCCCCGAGTCAGAAATAACCAGCGACAATAAACAAGAACAAATAATGGTCACGAATAAGTCTATGGCAGCACAAAGCAGGGGCGGGTGGGGGGGAGCGGGTCTGCGTGCCAGGGCACCGGCTCAGGGCTCTGCTCTCCCATCACCAGCTACAACGTGGACTCCAAGAGCTGCTCCGTTTTAAAGCAGGTGAGTGCAGCCTGTGCCAGGGGTACGCGTGGTGACACTGAGGTGGGGCACCCCAAGCCTGTGCCCCATAGGGGTGCTGGCAGGGGAGGTACTCAGGGGGTTCTAACCCACTCTCCATCTCTCCGTGCCCCACGGGAACTGGCAGAAGGTAGGTGCCTGTCACACACCAGCCCCTGCTCTGTGCTGAGAACCCAGCCCTTCATGGGGTTTCTGGTGGGGTAGGATGGGGCCAGGACACCCCACTGGGCTGGCTTTTGGGGTGTAGGATGGGTGTAGGGTGGCCAGAGGTGTGCAGGATTAGTTCAGCGCACATGGGGTGGCTCTGGGTGGGGACACAGGGTGGGCCCAGGGCACCTGGGGTGGTCCTGGGGATGCAGGATGGGTCCTGTCCTGAGGGGTGGCTCTTGGGGCATAGGGTGGGTTCAGGACACGTAGAGTGGTCCCAAGGTGAAGTGGTGGCAAGTCCCATGGGTACATTGGGAGGATGAGGGGTGGGGTGCTGGGGCAGGAGCCCCCAGGGTCTCACAGTGTTGTGCTTGGGACGCAGGACTTCCTGGGGCAGGCGTTTGTGGCACTGGGAGAGGTGATTGGGTCCCAGCGGGGCCGTCTGGAGAGAGCCCTCACGTGAGTCATGTCCCATGGTGGGCCAAGGGCTGGGGGGGGCGGGGGTGTCTGGTCCCACCCCATGGGACCCTTCCCTGAACATCTCCTGCTGGGAACACTGGCAAACCCCACCCCCCATCTCCTGTCCCTGTGCCATCCACTCTTGTCGCCAAGCTGACTGAGTACCTCTGGTCCCAGAGGGGTCCCAGGGAAGCGCTGTGGGACCATCCTGCTGCTGGCTGAGGAACTGAGCAACTGCCGGGTGAGTGTCTGTGTCCTGGCAGTGGTGAGATGTGGGCTGCATAGCCCCCACCCCCCATGGGCTGGGTGGCTGCTGGGTGAGGAGATGTCGATAGTGACAGTCCCCATCCCCAGGACATTGTCACGATGCAGCTGTGCGCCAACAAGCTGGACAAGAAGGACTTCTTCGGAAAATCCGACCCCTTCCTCGTCTTCTACCGCAGTAACGAGGACGGCACGTGAGCACGGGACCTGGTGGGGTGGGCAGGGTGCTGGTGTCACCGTGCGGTGTGCCCCAACCCTGCCCCATCCCTGCAGCTTCACCATCTGCCATAAGACGGAGGTGGTGAAGAACACGCTCAACCCGGTGTGGCAGCCCTTCACCATCCCTGTGCGCGCCCTCTGCAACGGCGACTACGACCGGTACGGGCACAGGGACGGGGCAGGGGCGGCGTGGTAGGGATGAGGGCAGGGGCAGCTCTGGAGCCAGGGCATCTGCCACACAGGTCTGGCCCTGCCACGACCGGCAGCTCAGAATTGGGTCCTCCTTGAGTTGGGGCTTTTTCCCTCATTTGGAACCCAAATTACATAAAGGCATCTCCCTCCTTTCCAGGGCCCCCCTGTGACCCAGATTTCCCACTTCCCTCCTGGCGGAGGCGTGGGCTGGGCAGGTGGGGTGGCTCTGCCAGCAGCTGCCAGGCAGGGTGCTCACTGAGGGGTGGGCTGTGGGGCTGGGTGTCCCCAAAGTAGGGGGGCCGGGGGCACTGTGCCAGCCTAGCCAGTGACTCACCCCCTGCCTGCCTTTGCTTTCAGGACAGTGAAGATAGATGTGTATGACTGGGACCGAGATGGGAGGTGAGGCTGTGCCCAGGGGGTGACGGGGAATATTGGAGTGCTGTCAACACCTCCCTGGGTGCCTCTCACGCTGACCATGCGGTCCTCCTGCAGCCATGACTTCATCGGGGAGTTTGCCACCAGCTACCGGGAGCTCTCCCGAGCACAGAGCCAGTTCACAGTGTATGAGGTAAGGTGGGGAGCCTGGGGGGATAACTGGGGGACACCCCAGACTGGGGCTGACCCACTCCTGCACCTGCAGGTACTGAACCCCAGGAAGAAATGCAAGAAGAAGAAATACGTGAACTCTGGCACCGTGAGTTGCGCTGGGTGCTCCAGGGGTGGGTCTGATGCCTCCCTCCAAGCTCTGCCTGCTGAGGGAGTCTGGGTCTGACTCCCCTGTGCCCGCAGGTGACACTGCTCTCCTTCTCCGTTGAGTCTGAGTTCACCTTCGTTGACTACATCCGGGGCGGGTGAGTGGGGGGCTGGGTGACACCCAGCCTCTTGAGACTCCCCCAGGGGGAGGGTCTCGGAGCCAGGATGGCGCAGGTGCAGCCTGGGGCTTTGGATGGGGTGGTGGGGTGGGGGAGAGGGTACAGAATGGCAACCCCGGGCTGCGGGGGCGCTGGCTGGGGAAGGGGGCATCATTGGTGGGCAGTAGGACACTGCACGCTGGGGGCTGGAAGACAGCATCCTTGCGCCGTGGGGCCGGCAGCCTCCTTCGCTCTCCCCTCCAAGGACACAGCTGAATTTCACCGTCGCCATCGACTTTACGGCCTCCAACGGTGAGGGCAGCAGGTGCAATGGCGGGGTCTCTGTCAGCACAGCCGTGGGGCTGGCTGTGGGGTGGGTGCTGACGGGCACTGTGCTGCAGGGATGCCATCACACCCCACCTCGCTGCACTACGCGAGCCCCTACCAGCTGAGCGCCTACGCCCTGGCGCTCAAGGCGGTGGGGGAGATCATCCAGGACTATGACAGCGACAAGCTCTTCCCTGCCTACGGCTTTGGCGCTAAACTCCCACCTGACGGCAAGATCTCTCACCAGTTCCCCCTGGTGCGCCCTGGCGGGGGGGTTGGGGGAGGGGGGTGTTGTGGGGAGGGTGTACACCGTGCCTACAGAAGCTTGGCAGCAGCTGCCCTGGCTGCATCCTGCCCTGGCATACTGCAGCCAGGGAGGAGACACGGGGAGCTGTGGTTCCCCACCAAGCACCCATCCCCATCCCCCAGAACAACAATGCAGACAACCCCAGCTGTGCTGGCATCGAGGGTGTGCTGGAGTCCTACCTCCAGAGCCTGCGCACCGTCCAGCTCTATGGTCCCACCAACTTTGCCCCCGTCATCAACCAGGTGGCTGGGTGAGCACCAAGGGACTCTGTCCCCTTTGCCGTCCCCAAATGCCATTGCTCCCACAGTGGGGCTGGCTGCTCCACACCAGTGAGGCTGTAGGAGGGACCCCATCCCTTGTCCCCATAGGGCAGCTGCCCAGGTGACTGATGGTTCGCAATACCATGTCCTCCTCATCATCACCGATGGTGTCATCTCTGACATGCTGCAGACCAAGGAAGCCATTGTCACTGTGAGTACACCCACATCACCGTGAGCTCACCCCATACCAGGTACTACCCTGGCTGCCACCCTGCCTCTGCTCCACAGGCTTCTGCCTTGCCCATGTCCATCATCATCGTGGGAGTGGGTCCAGCTGAGTTTGAGGGTGAGTTGGGGCGTGGGGACACCAGGGAGAGGGTCTGGAAACACCATCCCTGGTGGCCCCCCCACTGAGGCTTGGTGACACTGGCTGTCACCCCTCAGCCATGGAGGAGCTGGACGGTGATGAGGTACGAGTGTCTTCCCGGGGTCGCTACGCCGAGAGGGACATTGTACAGGTAACACCAGCATTGAGCCCAGCCCTGCCACGGGTCAGCCCTCACTGTCCCCCAAGGCAGATTGTTTCCAACCAGGCTGCAAACTTCTTTCCCTCAAAGTTTGTGCCATTTCGGGATTACGTGGACGACTCAGGAAACCAGGTGCTGAGCATGGCTCGCCTGGCCAAGGACGTGCTGGCTGAGATCCCCGAGCAGCTGCTCTCCTACATGAAGACCCGGGACATCAAGCCTCGCCGGGCAGACCCCCAGTAGCTCCTCCACGGACTGATGGGGCGAGGACACGTGTCGCTTCTGTCGGTGGCCAGGGCCTAGCCATGGAGATGCACCCCCACCCCTCCTCCCCCTCCACCGCCTCCCACGGGCGACGATCGGCTGCTGTAGTTGATGAACGGGGCTGGGACCCTACTCTTGTGGCAGCGAGACCGCGGGGCTGGACGTCCCCGTTTGACTCCCCCTCCTTCCCGGCCTTACCCGTGCTCCGGCGCGGCGGGGCCGGCTGCCGTCCTTCGGCCGCGGCAGCGCGGGCAGCACCAGCGCCCAGGACCGGGCCACGGCGTGTTTCCCCGGGAGAGCGGCCGGCCCCGGGGCTGGGTGCGTGTAGGGGGGGTCCCGGCCTCACAAGCGCCTTGGGGCAGAGGGCTTCGCCTGCGCCCCATCCCTACCTGCACCCTGCCCCACGGCCGCGGCCCCACAGCCCGGGGGATGGGGTGCGGTGCTGGGGTGGCGCGGCGGGAGGGCAGGCGGAGTTTGTACCGCGGACCGACTGTAAATAAACTACTCTGACTGGGACTGCTGCCGGGCCAGGACGGGCCGGGCTGAGCCGTTCTGCGCCGACCCTGGCCGCAGGGGCCGACCCGACCCGGGGCGAGGGAACGGGGGGGGGCAGGGCGAGGAAACCGAGCCGTGCCGAGCCGACCAAGCTCTGCCGGGCCGAGTCGTGCCGTGACGGGCCGAGGGGCATGGAGGGCGTCGTCAGGCGACCGCCTCGCTGAACAGCCCCCCTCCTGACTGGCTGCCTTGCCCATCGAACGCCCCCTTGACCTTGCTGACTGGCCGCCTGACCTCACCGGCCGCCTTGCCTGAACCCCTCCATACCGTCCACCCTGCCTGACCGGACGCCTTGACTGGGCGGCTGCCCTGCCTGACCCGCCAGACACCTCTTGACGGCATCAGTGTCAGCTTGGTTTCACTGGCGAACTTGCTGAGGGTTGCCAGAGAGGTGTTACGCAGCACCAGTCCCAATATTGACTCCTGAGGAACGCCGCTTGCCACTGGTCTCCACTCAGACATCAACCAGTGACTGAGTGTGATCACCCAACCAATTGCTTATCCACTGAGTTCTCCATCTGACAGACCCAGGTCTCTCCAATTTACAGACAAGGATGTTGTGCAGGAAGGTGCCAAATACCCATATCCCTCCCACCAGGTGGCTTATAAGAATGTTCCAGCTATCTACACGCAGCTCCACAGCGTCAGTGAGCTCTGTTTTTTTTGTCCTTGCAGTGTATTTGTACCCAACCTATTGCCTAAAATGGACAGTTTGTCTGTTGACAGTATGTCAAACATTTAACAGAGCTTTTACAGACAAGAGAAACACAGCATATTCCTTAACAGAACACAGCAAATGGAAAAATGCATTTTTAACCAACTTTTAGTACCACAGCACTAAAAAAAAAACCCCAAAAAACCCCACATTACAAGCACATTTTTGCATACAGGTACGACTGACAGAAGAGGGAGCTGGGCTTGTTCAGCCTGGAGAAGGGAAGGCTGCAGGGGGACCTCATTGCGGCCTGCCAGTCCCTGAAGGGAGCAGAGAAACAGGAGGGGAAACAACTTTTTAAAAGGGCAGATAATGGCAGGACAAGGGGGAATGGTTTAAAGCTGAAGGAGGGAAGGTTTAGATTGGATATTAGGGGGAAGTTTTTTACAGAAAGAGTGGTGAGGGGCTGGAACAGGCTGCCCAGAGAGGTGGTGGATGCCCCATCCCTGGAAGTGTTCAAGGCCAGGTTGGATGGGGCCCTGGGCAACCTTGTGTAGTTCCAGGCCTGAGGTTGGTGGCCCTGCCTGTGGCAGGGGGGGTTGGAGCTTTATGATCCTCGGGGTCTCTTCCAACCCTTGCCATTCTATGATTCTATGATCTATGATTCTATGAAGACTGCCATCAGCTCAACCACATCGTCAGCTGCACCTGATGTTGTGCCTTGGTCTAGCAGAAAAGCCAACACCCACATCACACCGCCAATAAGTGTCAACCATCAAGAGAACCCCTCCAATCTTTTACATTAAGTATTAGACATACATAAATATACAAGCATTTCTCCAACTTTACCTAAATCCCAAGCAAAACGGCGTTTCCATCAAATCCACAAAACAGGATTCACCTGTGTATTCAGCACTGGTCCCTCATCCGCTACGAATGTGCCACTTACGCACTGCATTAAGCGTCCAGCGTCACTGGACTAAGGTTTTTTTGGACATAGAGAATTCAGACACGGCAGGACTTAACTCTGTAGGAAGTCTGAAGCGCAACTAAAGCGAGCAGCCCGCCTTATTTCACTCTTACCCTGCCACCTGATGGACATTTGAAGCACTGCCACTACTCAAGGAGCCAGCATGGAACACGGGGCTTTCCAATGCGGGCAGGGAGTTTCCACCAGCTACTCGACGTGCACACAGAACACAGCAAACACATCTAACGGAAAAATGCATTTATAACCAGCTTTTAGTACCTTTTGTGTCTGAAGAGAAGATTCCGCAGACTATTCGCCCTGCTTAGAGGAGCGTGGCAGCTTCTTGCTAGACTCTCTCACAGCTTTAAATTGAGGACCAACCATTTCATTCTACTGGGGGATGAAGTCTTTGTTGCTAAGAATATGTAACATTTACAGACAGGTTCAGCTTCCTGTATGTAAGGATATGCTGTTACCTAAAGGAATATAAACCCACAAAACTGTCCATTGACATTCCTCCAGCATATATTTGCTTTCCAACTGTTAACTGTAGCACTTTTGCACTACATTGATACCAACAAATGGTCTACAAAATTTTCAGGCAGATTCTCTTACTAGAACACCTAGTCTCTCTCCCAGCTACAGAGAAAAAAATAGCTCACAGCATTATGTGTTTATCTTCTTGACCTGATTTTATGCTGAGATCAGAGGCTGATTTTACAAAATGTATCTCCCAGTTGAAATTTGCCCAAGGCATCTGTAACTCAAACCCCACAGTACACGAGTATGCCCTTCGATGGGGCACCAAAGACTGAAAAAAATTAGGTCTTCAAGCAATTATTCAGAACTGAAGGTTACTTAAATAGGCAAGATCTCTTTAAAATTCTGACATTAAATCAAAATAATTTAGTTCCAAGAATTGAGGTTCAACGCTTCCACAAACAGCAAATTTTAATTTATCCTATAAAAGCTGTTAAAAAATAGGATACTGTGAAATACCCTGTGAATTTTATAGTATGTTGCAACGAACATTCAACATTTGTAATATTGAGTTTAGAAGATCTTATAATTCTTAATACAGACAGTATTAGTTGTGTGCATAAGAAAATAGCACGACATGGTAAATGTTCTAACTACAACTTGTGCATGGGAACACAGTTCCTTAAACATGTTTATTTGCTGTTTTGTCTCAAAGTCTAGTAAAAAAAGCAACAAACCAACAGAGGATGTTTATAAAATTAATTTTAAAACCAAAACTATGATTTGAGTACTGTTATTTAGTATTTGACAATACCTTTTAAAAGTAATGTTTTCCCTACCCATATAAACTTAATATTTGTATCAGACTATCACGTAAGACACAATATCAGACCTACAATGCATTCTATAAATTAGAAGCACACCAATACATTTTTCTTCTAGTTTATTGTTCCATTTATCTGGTTTCCCTGAGAACACAAAAAACAATGTTCAAATGCCTTACTGATGGAATCTCTGTCTTCTATACCTATGGAGGCTGGATTGCAATTTCTCTACCAAAACTGATCTGACTGCAACTGAAATGTATTTGAAAAGATAAACATAGCCAATTAAAAAAAAAGTATAGATACTGACCTAGAATACCTTTAAAATACTGCCTGCATTTATGCCCCTTATGCACTGTCTAGCACACACTGTTTTCTAAACACTTTTGTATTTCCCTGTTTATTGGGTGGTAGATTACCTAGCTCTTACAACAACAATACATATTTATATTTCTATACCCCATCACTGATACTTTTCTTTCACCACAGCTTTCAGCTGTCTGCAGAAGTTTATTTCTGAAACATCAAACATTTACAAACATCTGTCAGCTGCAAACAACGTATGTTCTACACTGTCAGAGACACACTAGATAATTTCAGCTGCAGACACTCCTGTGTTTAAGAGGTTTAGCAAAGACTCATTACTAGAAAGTCAGGTTTGCCAAGGCAGTACTAAAATGCTTTTGTATTAATTTTTTACTGCTGTTTCCCAGCAGAATTTCACATCCCTTGCCTCTACTAGTTTGGTTTTTTTTTTTAAAAAAAGGCATTATATTGCATTTACCTATATAGACATCTAGTTGCCTCCAATTTTGTATACGTGTTCCCTGTGAAAAGAAACACTAGCCACTACTTGCATGGCAAGGCCTTTGTGAAAATTAAAGTTACTAGAACTTGCTTAACTTTGAGCAGAACATTCCCACCGGCACAACAGGGGCACACACAGCGTGTACACGCTCACGACATGAACAGAAGTGTATTTTAGAGGAGAGGGATTTATTTGAAAGGCAAGTCTCTGATTTGGTCCTATTTCTACCATGGCCACAGCGTGTTATTACTGTTCATAACGTGAAACCCACAGAGGTGGAGGAGACTCTTGAAGAGAAAACTGAGGCGGCGATGCAGACAGCAGCACGCACACACAGGGTCCGGCAGCAGCTGCTGATGGGAGACTACGAAGCACCTGTAATTCGCCATGAAAGCCACCCGGACGTGCTTAGTAGCCGTTATTAGCGGTTATTGTTTCCTGCTGCTGCTGGTAAGACCATACGCGTGCCGGGCACGGCGCGCAAGCTCCGCCACAGCGTTACACAGCGCTGTAACTACTAACAAACACGTTCTAGAGGTGAAGCAGAACTACCAGCTCCAGGCCGGCCTGCGCCGCGGGTGCGGAGGGGGCCCGCCGGTTGTGGGGAGGGAGAGCGTGTGTGTGTGTGTGCTGCTGGGTTACTGCAGGGAGGGCCCGCCGCCTCCATTGCGGCCCGTCCCCTCCGCCCCAGCAGCCGGAAGCACGGCAGGTTCCGCGCATGCGCCCCGCGCAGAGGAGCTGCGACCGGGTGACGGGGCAGCGTCCGCGGCCCGCCGCGATGGTGTACATCTCCAACGGTGAGGGGCGGCTGGGCCGGGGCGGGGGGCTGCGCCTTTTCCCGGCACTAGGACGGCGGGGGACAGGTCGCAGCCTGGGCAGCGAGTGGGGAGGGGGGCGGCTGGAGGGAGGAGCGTGGGGCCTTCGCTGGACAGAACTGCTTCCGCGCACCGCCGCGGCCCGGGAGAGCCCAGCGCGGCGGCCGGAGCGAGCGGCGCGTCCCGCCCCAGGCCGGATCTTCCCCGACCTCCAGCCGGCTCCCTTCGGCCCGGGTCCGAGCCTTGCGTGCTCCTGAGCAGTTTTAAGGAGTTCTGTAAGTCCGGGCGCGATCAGCAGGCACCGGGAGCGTAAGAGAAAAGCGGCTTCAGCACGCCTAGGGCGGGACTGGCCGAGCGAGGCGGCTTTTCTTGCGGGGTCACCTGCACTCCGTGTCTGGTGGCGGCGAGCCGGTCACGTCAAGTACCCGCACGGTAGATATACCCCGTAGGGACTGGGACTTGCCACCGTTACCCATGAAGCGCAGTTTCTCCACCCTGTTTGCCGACTCTGGGCTCGGCAGGTGTGTTTTCGTCTCACACACCGCCTAGCGCCACGTACTGAACCGGGTGTTTGGCGTCTTGTGCCTTACAGGACAGGTGCTGGATAACCAGAGTCGGGCTCCTTGGCGATTGTCATCTATAACAGATTTCTTCTGGTCCATCGCAGATTTTGTGGTTCTGTTGTAAGTAGAGAATAATTCTTTTGATGAGCTTTATTTTAGAGCTGTCATAGGTAGGAGCTGCTCAGTGCTATCAAGTAACACAATAGAAGAGTTAGACTCACTCTTCAGCATTCCTTACCTACTGTCCCCAAAACATACTTAAATGCTTTACTACACCTATGTAGCTTTGGTTATTAAGCAGTATATTATATTGAATAAAAAGTATATGCAAATTGATTCTAACTTGGCAGTTCAAATGAGTGTTAATACGTCTCTTCTTGATTTGGCAGTTCAAATGAGTGTTAATACGTTTCTTCCATTTTAATACTGGGAAAAAAAGCAGCAGCAGCAGCATATACTTTTGTTAAACAGCAACTTTCTAATTGCTAATCAAATAATTCTGATATTATTTGAAAAATTTCTGCTGGCAACAATAGATTTTGGCTATGTAAAAATAACCCCACAGCTGTAATCACAAGTTTATGGACTCTGATGCCAAATAAGAAGCAAAATCTTACTTTGCTGTAGTCAATAGTCTGTTATTTCAGTTACAGGTTCACTTGATGCTTTTCTTGCACTTCATTAAAAAAAATTTAAATTATGGTTTGAGCCTTATTGTAATTTGGAATTAGTTTGGATTTTTTTCTTCATATGTCAGAAAAAAGTTGCAAAGATTTATTAAACAAGGGTAACTGAGATGATACACATTCCTGAACAGGACATACTGTTTTTGAGCCCTGAAAAACAGTTTCACAATCCAAACAATCAGAAACTTTATCTAACAACCAATTCACCTAACTCACATTTTGTTTCTTAGTTTCCAGAGCATTATTCAACCAGATTTAAGAAGAAGAGGTTACACATCTTCCTCCTATTCGGGATACAATGACAGAAGAGGGTATTATTTTATTCCTGTCTTAGCAAAATGACAACATACTTGTATCACAGTTGTAATTCTCATTGAATGTGGTCACGTGAAAAGATTAAGGTGTTGTTTATCTGTAGTGATTGATCTGAAATTTGTTGCTAACAATACATAACCTCCAATACCTGTAATAACAGTTTAACCTAATGCTCACTGAAACAATTTTTCAAACTTGCCTAATAAGACAATACAGATTTTTGTTGAAATGACTGTGTTACACTTCCTAATACTGGCCATTTGATTTACAGTAAATCAGCCATTTCACATATTAGATGATGGACAGATAAAGCAAAACACTTTGTTACTGTGTTTCTTTGTTCTTAATGGTTTGCCTAATTTATATAGGGCTCTGTAAAGCCTGTTAGCTGTAGCTTCTTCTGAGATGGGAGTAGTTAGAACAATTTGCATGAGAGAATTGTAAAGGCAGAGTTGGGGTTCTGTGGGGTTTGTTTGGGTGGGATTTTTACAGCTTTTCACATGAAATTCAAACCGACTTTGCCAGAGCTTCTAACATCCTACCATTTAAAGACAGTGTTGTTAGATTTCTAGTTGAACACTCTAACGCTGATTGATACATGTTTTCTGTGCTTTCTTGTCAGGCCTCCAGCACCGCCTCGCCGTAGGATGGGTCGAATAAATCACTGTGGTGGAGGCCCCAGTCCACCACCAATGGCTGGAGGTGGATGAGGAAGGTAATTCCAAATCTGCTGTATCCTGCCTTGATTTTTTTTTTTAATGGTTAAGGTAAAATTGAGTGTTTTGTCCTTCTTTTGCAAGTGTTACCAAAACAGGAAGAGAGTTGGAGTAGTTAGATACTTTGAATAAAGTGGGAAAAGGGCACATGAGGGGGGTTAAGATTTTGACTCAGAAATGGTGAGCTTGCATAGAAGTGAATATACAAAGCATAGCCACAAACCTTTGAACACAGCTGACAAGCTGTTCAGAACTCTTTATCTTTTTTGGCTGCTAATTTAAAGTCCAGATACACAGTGACAGAAACTTTGTTTGCACTCCTAATAGTTATGCAACGCATGAGTTAAGTACATACTTATTAATAAAAAGTAAAGTTGTTAAAGGCTATTAATAAACAACCTTGTTTCCTGATGCAGTGATATAGCTATGCAAATCTTGAATTCTAGTACAGAATTTAAAAAAACAGAGTTGCTTAAAAAGGAAGCAAGAACTATTTAAACAGCCCTGATCATGAAATTCCTTACAGTTGCCTGAACTTTAGTTCTGTTGTATTCACTAGTTTGGCTGGTGGGAGTTTTGTCTAACAATGTATACATACGTAGAACAGTTTAATTTACTCTAAACCTTAAGTAAACAATCCTTTTTCATTTCATCAAGCCCCCTTTGTTACCATAACAAAAGTTACAACGACAGAAAATCCACACATCTAGGTGGTTAATACCTGTCAATCTTGGGAGTGGGGAATCATATTCCAAAAAGTGCATACACTAGTATATTCTTTCCCTAGAAAGAGGAAACTAATAATGGACACAGTTTGGATGCCTTTTTTCTTTTCAACTAGAAAAAAAGGCCAAAAAAGGTGTGTGTGGGGAGGGTCTGGGGGAGGGCGTGTGTGCAGCTTTTGGGCAATAAAGGCAGTGTATAGTCTGCTCACCAATAGAAGTTTGCAAGCCTTTAGCATGTCTCATTTAGTTAAATTGTAAAAAAAGAAATAATTTCCATTTTAGACAATTATCTAATCTTAAAGTAGCTATCTTGAAAAAAGGTCTTTTCTTTAAGTGTGTTGTAATTACTTTCTCTTTTAGGTAAACGCCTGCTGAAGAGGCAGGCAGAACAACATACACACTTGCAAGAGGAAATGAAAGAAGAGTTTAGTGGTGGACCAAATTAATTTGAATGTTGTGAGTGTGTGTGTATAACTGGAAACTGTTCTGTGATACAAGCAGATAATGAAGTTGTACTGGGAATTCCTTCACGGATCCAGTGTAACTGAACCACAGTTTTATTAAATGTATGTTTACTGTCTAAAGTCTTTGTATAGTTTCTGAACATTTTACTGTAGTTGCAGATAAAAAGTAAATTATATTTGGCTTGTCACAAGGCTGGCTTTCTCATTTTTAGAGAAAATTGTGTGAAGTAAACTTTGGTGTTCAAATGGGGAAGAACATATATTTGATAAGAAAGTCCTTCAAGAGACAAAGCAGTGCTTCCAAATATTTGTATTTGTCAGTACTAGCATTATGTACCTTGCTGTATTTTATGATGGTAATACTCTAAAAATACTTCTAAAATGCAATTTACAAATTACTGTTTTACAGTTCTTGCTTTTTAACTCAGTTCCTTCAGGCCCAGCGTAGTTTTTATAACACAGCTGTTTTATAAACAATATCCTTCTCCATTACAAGCTTACTGAAATGTATAGCCTATTTGCTTGTGGTAGTTTAGCCCCAGTGGGTGAGCTCCACAAACCACTTGCTCATTCCTGGAGGAGAATGACAGAGCCTCTGTGGCTTGGGATAAAGACAGTTTACTGACAAAACCACTGTGGAAGTAGAATGATAACAGCCAATTACACTCACACCTGGCGATTACAGAGTACTGCACAATGTCCCAGCCACAGTCTGACTGCTCTAGAGGTACCCAGACACACACCCTCCTTGTGTGTCTTTTATTGAGGAGTGATGTCAGGTGGTATGGGAACAGCCTGGGCTAACTCAGCTCACCTGGGCTCACTCAGCTGCTTGAAGAGGTCACCTCTGGCCTGGCCAGAACCTGGACATTGCTGTACAAATTTTGGCAAGGCTTTTTTCAATACAGTTAGGCTTTCTTTTTATTACAGATATAAAAGGTACCGAACTCAAATACAGAGTGCTAACACAGAGGAGTTATTTTGTTTCATATTATAACTACCTTTTAGCTAATTCCCTCCATTTGAGGATGGTGGTCTCTTACTGTTCCTCTGGGGTTTTATTTGGGGTGGTGGTGTTGTGGGGGTTTTTTTGGCAGCTGGAGAGAGCTGTGTCTATTTGAGACAAGATTAGTTGCCAAAAACCCACTTTTTTTTTATTTTTACAAGGTGCCATTGAATTTTTAGGTTTTTTTTTTTTACTTAGACAATGAGAGAGGTTTAACAGGAAATGTTAGCACCCAGGAACATCTCTTAGTATCTACTACTTGCTGGCTTATTGCCACTCCTACTACACGCACCCAACACCCCTACACCCTCCATTCTTGCAGTGCACCGGCAGCCTAAGGAGCACGGCTTCCTCAGCTCTGCCCTCAGGCGCACCTTCACAGCGAGCTTCCCGCCCACAGCTCGGGTGTGCGCAGGCAGGCCGCTCCCCGATAGATCCTCGCGGGTCTATCACACGCGTATCGGCCGTGCGTGTATCAACAGTGGTTTTTAGGCTGCTCGGGAGGCGGCGTTACCTTCCCTCCAGCCCCGCCCGCAGCTGACGGGGTTTGCCCTCCCTGGCTCTGTGCTGCTCGGCTCCCCGGGCGCAGCCGCTGCTACCCCGCCGGTAGCTGAGATGCCCCGAGGAGGCTTCGCCCGTAGCCGCTGAGGGGGAGGCCGGACCAGCCAGCCTCTTGCCGCCAAGGCCCCCCGCTCCCGCTAGTACCTGACGAGGGGGCGGCGCCGGGCGCGGGCCCGCCCGCTTCCGCCCCGCGGGAAGGCCGGGCTCGGCCGGCGTAGGAGCGGCTTCCGCACGGCGCCACTCGCCCGGCGGGGAGCATGACCCAGGCGGAGAAGGGCGAGACAGAGAACGGGAAGGATAAGGAGCGCGACCGGGAGCGCGAGCAGCGCGGCGTCAAGCGACCCATCGTCCCCGCCGCCGTGCCCGAGTCCCTGCAGGAGGTGAGGCCAGGCCAGGCCCGGCCCGGCCGCGGGCCCTCAGGACGGCGCCCCCTTCCCGCCGGTGGGACGGCTCGGCCTTTTAAAGGCCCAGGCGCGGGGACACGGCGGGGTGGCCCCCGCGGGCGCGGGGGCAGTCGCTCACTCCCGCCTATGCTTTCAGCAAATACAGAGCAACTTCATCGTGGTGATACACCCCGGCTCGACGACTCTGCGGCTCGGCAGGGCCACGGACACGCTACCCGTGGGCATCCCCCACGTCATCGCGCGGCGGCACAAGCAGCAAGGGCAGGCGGCCTACAGGGACAGCTGGCTCCTCAGGGACGGGCTCAACGTAAGCCGGTGGCGAACGGAGGGGCGCGTCCTCGCCTTGGCCGCAGTGCACGTGTGCTCGCTGCGCGTTTCTGTGGCGTTTCGTAACTGTCCCTCCGTTACTGTTAGGCGTTTCCAGGGAGGAATACGGCTCAAGACATAAATTTCTCCCCCTCTTCATGCCCTGTAGGCCTAATCCTACCGAAGCCGGTAGGTTTGCGGCAGGCTGTTAGGGCGTTGCTTTGTTTGCGTTGAATTCAGTGGATAAGTTGATAGGTTGAGGGTGCGTAGGCATCGGTTGCTCTGTGGCCTGATGTCATGCCTGGCGTTGCTGTTCACAGGGTCGAAGCTGGGACTGAACTGCTCTGCTTGGGGATATGTTGGTTACAGGTTGGCCTGTTACTTGGATAACAGAGCCAGTGATTTTAGTCTAACCTGTATATATACAAAATAGACAAATATATTTGTATATTTGTACTTCAAATAGATACTTCAAATCTTTACCAAAAAACAAGTCAATCCAGTTATTGTCTCTAATCTTAGACCTCACCTTTAAATAACTGAGATCTATTTAAACATTTTTTTCTCCTACTTAATATTTCTTTAGTTATTTAGAATGTCCTGAGCTCATCACTTTGAAGTGCAGCACCCATTACAGTGAGTTAAAAGATTCAAGTTGACTTAGACGAATAGGTGTTGTGAACTTTAATACAAACTAGAGTTTCTTTAAGTATAAGCCTGTGTTCATCATACAGTCATAGAATCATAGACTGGCAAGGGTTGGAAGGGACCCCAAGGATCATAAAGCTCCAACCCCCCTGCCACAGGCAGGGCCACCAACCTCAGGCCTGGACCTACACAAGGTTGCCCAGGGCCCCATCCAACCTGGCCTTGAACACTTCCAGGGATGGGGCATCCACCACCTCTCTGGGCAGCCTCTTCCAGGACAATATGCAAACCATCTGTTGTTTGTACAGTCTTATCACTGCAGTCGTGATTTCACTGTTTAATAATAGCTGCAGTATCACCAGCATGCAGACATGTATTGAGAAAGAATTCATGTTGCATATTTTTGTGTTTTGTGTAGAAACCTGAAAGCACAGAGCAGAGACAAAATGGCCTTAAAATGGTGGACCAAGCAATATGGTCCAAAAAGATGTCAAATGGTGCAAGACGTATACCTGTGTCACCTGATCAGGTAATTAATTCTTGAGATGTCATTAAATTGTTCATTCATACATAGTCATTTGGTGTCATGCTCTGGTTTAGCAGAGAAGAATAAATATCCTTCAGACAGCAAATACGGATAGTGTTATTGTGTGGCCTGCCTCTGAAGATCTGAGAACATGACGATGAGGGGTGGGGGGTTCTTTTTCCTCTCGTGCAAAAGTGATTGGTAAATTATTTATCAACAGCATTTGTTTTGGGTATGTTTCAGGCCAGGTCATACAACAGGCAGATGCGGCCAGCTATTTTAGATCACAGCTCTGGGGCCAAGTGGACAAACACATCAAATCATCCTGAGTTTTTGGTAGGAGAAGAGGTAAGAGCATTTTTCTGCTGAAATAAGGCTTAGTATGTTTTAATGCAGCTGTGTAATCAGTAACAGTTTGCTGTATGCTATTGTAAGGCATATACAATACAAATATTTCAATATGTATGAATTGAAAGGCATATACATTTAGTCAAGCAATACATGAGAAGCTTTACTATGGACTAACTGAGTATTTCTTGTCAGTCAGCAAGACGAGACAGTTTCTCTCATTTGCCTGCTAAGTAACCATGATCCTTTGCTGCTGTAAATCAGTGTTTCTACAGGGACTAGGTGAGAACTTTGCCCATACTATCATTGGGAAAGAAAGCAGCAAACCAATAAAAGGATCAGTGCATGGAGTTACTGCTGAGGAATTAGATATTCATGAGCTTCAAAGAGTCTTTAAGTTATTTTAGTCACTAATTTGAGATAATGGAAAAATATACTGTTAACGTTCATAGTAGATGTCAATGGATATATTTAAGCCATGTATTTAATGTCTTTTAATGCTTTATAACCAAACCCTTTTAGAAAGAAATCTACTATATTGCTGTCACATCAGTCTGAGTGCTGCTCTGTGTCTTGTATCTGCTTCTGAAATAATTTTTCTGGTGTTTGTTACTGGGATTTTCAGAAGAACAAAGCACAGAACATTGCCTCTCTTTTTTTCAGGCATTGTATGTTAATCCACTAGATTCTTACAATGTGCACTGGCCCATTAGAAGAGGGCAGCTGAATCTCCACACAGGACCTGGTGGCTCCCTCACTGCAGTATTAGCAGACCTTGAAGTTATATGGTCACATGCAATACAAAAGTATCTGGAAATACCACTGAAAGACCTAAAGGTGAGCTCTGCACACGTTCATGTGGGCTGTATCTACTTCTGGAAACCATACCATACAAAAGCAGCAACCTGCTGTTGTTAGCCTCTTACAGGTGGTTTTCTTAAGGAGTAAGCTCTTTCTCCTGGTGAGAATGGTTCCTCAGACTTCATTTAGAATGTTGTGTATGCCTTTCAGGCAAAAATTGTTAATAGAATTTCTACCAAGGAGATTTGGAAATCCCATTATAGAAGTTTCAGTCTTAGCCTGCTTGGGATTTTTTTTTGTTCAGTAAAATGGAGGCAACTGAGGAATGGGTGCCTAATAATTGCATAATTTATTCTCCTTGTGAAGTAGGTGTTTTTCTCATAATTGATGTAGTTTTTAACATTTTAGTGATCTATGAATTCTTAACTTAGTAGTTACTCTAAACTCATTTTTAAAATTATTAAAACCCTTCCTTCTTTTCATATTTTTTTTAATAACTTACATATAATGCTTTCTTCCTTAGCATCAGGTATTGAAAAAACCCCCCTCAATTTGAGCTTTAATTTTCTGTTCTTCAGTACTACAGGTGCATTTTACTAATTCCAGACATCTACAACAAACAACATGTGAAAGAACTGGTAAATATGATACTAATGAAGATGGGTTTCTCAGGTAAAACCATAAATAAGCAAGCACTTAGTTATTAATAAAGATTTATTATTTTTTTTTACCTTTAGGGTACATTTTTGCACATCAATCCCAGTTTAGCTGGGACTAGCACCTTCCATATTTTGCTATTCCCATAACGTACCTCTTGTAATCGAGCAAAATGGCATTGAAACAAGGTTCTTGGTTTGCTATTAGGTATTCCAACCATGGGCTTCTCACCTCAGTTGAGAAAACAGTAACAACAGTATGATTACTCAAGTATTTCTGAAATCCATGATGTTAACTCCACAGAGTATTAAGATTCTTAGACTTCAAAACAAATACATATGATGGAAGATGCTGCTGTTGTCCTCTCTAGTTGCAACTAGAGTTGCTTAAGGGCATGTACTAAATATAGAAAAGTAATGCAGTTTTTAAAAAGCAAACAAGCAATTGTTCGCTGCATCTGCATATTTATTTTTAGACTGGAAAGCTCTCTGTGAAAGAGTAATGCTGTTTCCTTTCAGTTAAACTGCTGGAAGTTTCTGGCTAGTCTTCTGAAAGAACTGCTGTAAGTCTTAGCCAATTCCTCTGATTTCATGTTTAAGGACAGCAAGTCATTATGGAAGGCACAGGAAACCATCATATGGAGCACATTTAATGTGAAATAACCACTTTTAGTGCTGCAAAGTCCTTCTTTGTATTAGGTGTGCAAGGGAAGAGGCTTAAAAAGAATAGTAAGTTAAATGATAGAGACTAGTCAAACAGTAAGTCAGCTGTAAGATGTTGGAAATTAATAGTGCTGTTTATGAATTAATCAGTACAAAATAAGTGCAAACAGTTCCCAAGTATTACTCTCAGCAGAATGTGTGCTTAGGTACTATTCCTTCCCTTCTGAAAGAATTAAATAGGTGGTAGATAAACACTGCATAAAGAGAGACTGATCTCACGAGATCTAAATTTTTTTTACATGCATATAAATATGATTGGTTTCAGTGTGTTAAAATGAATGTTCAGATTTTCTATTAGTTTTATGTTTTGATCAGAATGTTTTTAAATCACCCTCAGTTTTTACATAGGAGTAATGTGAACAGTACCTGATAGTACTATGTAAAAAGGTACTGGTACTAGGGTAGAAGAATTTCCAGTTGAAAAGAGCTTCAGAGGAACAGGAAGAATACTAAGGAAATAACACAAAGTGATACACTTTCATATATCACTTCACTGATACATGAAAGTGAAAATCAAGAAGCATCATTAATCAGCATGCCACTTCCTAGATAATAATTTGGTGACAAACTGAATTATAGACTGTAACTAAATTCTCTTAATCGATTTAGAACCATTTGCCTTTAAAACAGTAATTCTACCTAGTTCTTTTCTACAAAGCACAGCTCAGTTGAGCTGTTCTTTTCCTTTGTTGGCTAGAGGAATATACTGAAACCTCCAGTACTTCTCAGGTTTAAGTATGAACTGGTGAGACAACTACAGAGGTGCTCTTTTTACAGAGATAAAGGAGGAGTGAAAGGAAACCAGACAGTGAAATTAGTGTTTCATAACTATTTAAAGAACATACCTAAAATGCTAATAGTAATGATACTTGACTAAAGCTACAAAAACTTAGGAAAATGCTTCATGTGCACCTTACAACCAAGGCCCTGCAATACTGGCTAAAAGAACAAGTCAAGGCTGGAGGCAGTGTCTTTAAACTTGCAAAAATAAGAATCTTTGAGTTTAGGCATCCACACAGCTCTCAGCTTTTGTCAGGACTCTAAGGGCCTATTCAACAACAAAAGCTGCAAGTAGCCCACTCCCCCACTTTGACTAAATACACAAACTTTCAGTGCAGAGTCAGGCCAGTATTAGATTTTAAGACATTAGGATGTCCATTTAATGTCAGCAACATGGCTCTGGAGCTTGGCATAAATTTGATACATTTTTTCCCCATATTGCTAGGAATTATTGTACACCAGGAGTCTGTCTGCGCTACGTTTGGAAGTGGTTTAAGCAGCGCCTGTATAGTAGATGTAGGAGATCAGAAGACAAGCGTTTGCTGTGTAGAAGATGGTGTTTCCCATCGCAACACCAGGTATATTAATGTGCAGCATCATTATAAGCATGTGCAGAGTTGCTTACCAAAGACCTGACTTGAAAAACAAGTTATTTTTTACTGTGAGCTGCGTGACAGGGCATCATGTCACAGTATGAACCTCAAAGAATTCTGACATCTTTAAAAGGAGAGAACAGATCTGACACTATGCTTTGCAAACCACATGATCATAATCACAGCATGTCTAAAATCTTGCTTGGATTCCTATGTATGCTACTGTAAAAGGCCAGTTTTTTTAGCACATGAATAAAACAATCTTTTTCTCCTCTGTGCTTTAGACTGTGCCTTGCATATGGAGGGTCTGATGTATCAAGATGTTTTTACTGGCTTATGCAACGAGCAGGGTTCCCATACAGAGACTGTCAGTTAACTAACAAATTGGACTGCTTGCTCCTTCAGCACTTAAAGGAGACATTTTGTCATCTTGACCAGGTGAGAAGGGAAGTTGGTATATTCTCTGAGCATTTTCTTTCCCCTTTGCAGAACGCTATTCTGGTAAGCTCTTTTGCAAATCTACAACTGCTTATACATAAAATGTAGTATTTTATTCAGTAGAATTCTGGTAAAAGCTGGAGAAGCTTTAGACTTGAAGTATTTGTAACCTGTCTTACCTTTCTTCTGTTTGAAAGAATATGAACTCTTAGAAATGCAGTTTCTTTGCTCTTACTACTGAAATAAGCTGATAGTAGCTGCATATTTGCTGTTTTTCAATGTAAGTTTTGTAAAATCTGCCAGCAGGCCTATTCTCTCTGCACAGACCCCCATTTTAGAGGCTTAGGCACATAGAAAAACTCTCACCAGCTTGTGCTACAATGAAAAGACTTTTTTAAAAAGAGTTCAAGGATAGGTAAATGAAATTCACACTCTAAAGAGTTCTGTTACTTTTTGTTGTTTCCTGCAGTTTAAGTTCATTATGCAGCTCGATAGAGATATGAGAGACTTTTTTTAACATTGCTTTTGACCTTAGGATATTTCTGGATTGCAAGACCATGAGTTCCAGATTCGTCATCCAGATTCACCAGCTTTATTATACCAGTTCCGATTAGGAGATGAAAAATTACAGGTGATAATTCTTTCTTTTCAAATGACAGGAATTATGTTCTGCATTCAGGCTTGGGGCCTCACTTTGTATCAGTCAGTACTGTTAAGTCAACTGGATTTATGGATTGTACATTGATAATTTTAAAATTTAATTTCTGTATGAATGGGCCTAATGCAGCACTAGTAGATGCACAAGCAACACTAGCTTTGGCCAGAATGGTTGTAGCTTCAAAGCAATATGATGTTTATTCTTCAAGGGCAAGGAATAAATGCTGATTTTGTAAGTTTTTCAGCTTACCATTGAACTATCTAATTTTGTTACAATCTGCATTTAAATATTTATCATACAATGCCAGTATCCGTAAAGAAACCTATATACCCATACAACTGTAGCATTTGGGTTTTTTAATTAAACAGAACTGAACGCACTTTAGCTTTTTATAAAACTACTTTTTAAAAAGTGTGTTTAATTTTTATCATCATCACAGAATGGCTTGTATTGGAAGGGATCTTAAAGATCATCTAGATCCAGCCCCCCCTGCCCCCAGTTTTCAATTGCAAGTAAAACAGAACATGCTTTTTTTTGTAGTGAATACCAAAGACCTCACAACTGGATAGTAAAACCATGTCAAATCTCTCCTTCAGGCTCCAATGGCTCTATTTTATCCAGCAACTTTTGGAATTATTGGACAAAAAATGACAACTTTGCAGCACAGGTCACAAGGTGACCCTGAGGATCCTCATGATGAACATTATCTGCTAGCCACACAAAGTAAGCAGGAGCAGGTGTGTGAATGCTCATTTTATTTTCATTAAGTATTGGGGAATAAAATTAGGGCTCAGTAGCACATCTCAACAAATTCTGGTTTCTATCAGGGCCAGGAGCATTAAAAATTAAATTTAGAGTAGTAATTACAGGTGTCTAGACAAGTCCTTATTTATAACTATTTTCAGAGTCTGAGGGCTTCATATTATGGCAATGATACATCTGATGGAATGCAAATTCAATCTTATTTTGAAAGTGAGGGTTAAAATGAGAAAATGCAGTGCTTAACCTTTCTGTGCAAAAAGGTGCTGAGAAGTACATTGGTGTTTAATGAAATCTTTATATTGTTCTGTAACCTGCTGGAGATCTGTTTGGATTTTTAATAGTTAAACCTGTTTTCTCACTTTTTAAGTCCGCAAAGGCCACAGCAGATAGAAAATCTATGTCGAAGCCTGGTACATTTGAGGGAGAGTTGAGAGGCCAAGCCTCAGACATTTCAGAGAGGATCTACCCACAAGAAGTGGAACTGGGATCTTCCCAGAGCGATTGTATATCTGGAAATGATTCAGAAGAACCTTTAACTGCACACATGTCCAGAAAAACAGCTATTACTCAATTTGAAGGCAAAGCCTTAGGCCTTGACAAAGCCATTCTTCATAGCATTGACTGCTGCGGTAAGAATTGCTTTTGTAATCGGTTCTGTAATCTATGCTTGTCAGTGTGGATTTATGTTGACCTCTGTATCTTACCAAAGTAACATCTATGTCCCAAAGTCTTCATTACCTCTAGAGCAGCTCCACTGCTCCTTATACTTGCGTCTTTGTTGAGGTTTCTTGAGCCAGCTGGTTTGAATCTCCAAGGAATCAAAAAAGATTTAGGAAAGCAACCACTCACTGTTTTCGATGTGGTTTGACGTGCACTAAATTCTTTATAATACAAATACAGGCTATATTAACTTTTAAATCAGATGTATTTCTATATGTCCACTCATTCCAGCGTCTGATGATACAAAAAAGAAGATGTACAGCTCCATTTTAGTAGTGGGAGGAGGTCTTATGTTTCATAAAGCTCAAGAGTTTCTTCAACACCGAATTCTCAACAAAATGCCACCTTCTTTTAGAAGAGTCGTTGAAAACGTTGAAGTCATCACAAGACCAAAGGTATAAGCTAAATGATTAACAATAAATGATAGCTAAATGGTTAATCATGACTGGTTGAAGTCTTTAAAGGATTAAAATGTAGATATTCTTTCAAAATTACAGATAAGTCATACCTGAAGAGATTTAGGAGAGCTTTCAGTTCATGACATAGCACTTTGCAACCATAGGCAGGAAATAAGAGGTACAGCACCAGTGCTACTAATATTGATCATTGAAGTGTTTATTAGCTAAGGGTCATGTTAAAGACGCAGTTAGTACTGACCCAGGAAGGTTTAGGGGGGGTTTATTACTATTAAGGTAAAAGAAAATGGCATTAAAATGCAGTTTTCATTTGGCATTAGGCATATAATTTTTTAAAAATTAAAACACACCTAGAGGCATCTTAAAAAAAAAAAAAAATTTCTTTAACCACCTTAAATATTTCTTTATTTTTATCTCACTATTTTTTCTTGAATAATTTTAAGAAGCTTCTTTCTCTTCCCTCACCCCAAGAGATTCTAAGTGGTGAATACTGTTGGAAAAATTAGGATACAGGTTTTGAAAACGATGCAAATTTACACCAGTGATTATGTACAGTCTGTGTTTTGAATGTAGGATATGGATCCCCGCTTAATCGCCTGGAAGGGAGGTGCAGTTCTAGCCTGCCTGGATACAACTCAGGAGCTGTGGATCTATCAGCGAGAATGGCAGCGGTTTGGTGTCCGAATGCTACGAGAGCGAGCTGCCTTTGTATGGTAATGGATACGTTCACAGTGGAACATGACTAACTAAAGGTTCCTTTCCTCAAACGTCCCCTTTTTCCACTGCAGATGTACTGATCTTTTGCTGATAAGGTATTTTTGTATTTTACTAAAACTTCAACTGAGGTTTTTTCAAAAGCCACGCAAAAGTCTTCAGCATTGCTGTACTTCATGTTTTTTGCATTGTATGCATTGAATTCTGTGTATGGAGTATCAGGTATCTCCAGACTCACTGCATTTATATTATATAGGTTATGTATATCAAAATTGCACAGTGTGGGGATTTGAGCTATAAAGTATTGATGTGGCAGATGTTAAGCCAAGATTTATTCCAGATACACATACACAGAAGCAGTAGCTGAGGAGTGCAGGCTGTGGGTTTAGTACCTTATTCCGATTCATACTCTTAATATTACTGGGAGATGAAATCATTACATAAGCAGTCATCATTGAAAAAGTGAAATGGTAAACCCAAACTACAGTTGCTGTTGGTATTTTGCTTATTTAATAAACCATATTATTCAGTGGAAAGAATTTGAAAGTGGAGTATTTTTTTTGCCTGCTCCTACTGTCAGAAGCTCTTGCTTGCTTATTATTATCCACTCTTCGCTATACACTCAAAAGAACTAGATGCATTTTTATAGTGCCAGCACCACCCTCCATCTGGTGGTGCAGGCACATGGACTTTTTCTCCCAACAAATAATCCTTAGCACTTCAGTAACTATTTGTTGGGGTTTTCTTCTTTAATAAAGGCTCCTGCCACCCTGAGATCACATTTCAAAATCTGTATCTGAAATTATAATCAATATTAAAGCTATTAACACACTCCTAACAAGATAATAAATAGCACAATCAATTATTGTAATTTCTACAGAGCATATGAGAAACAACTGATTTCCTTTTAATCTGGTTTCATTAGAAGTTCTAAAGAGAAAGGATATTTCTACCTAAATTGTGCTGTAAACTTACCTGAAAGTAAGATTCTACCCTGCAACATGAACCACGATGTACTGAGGTCAGTGGGCAATTCCCTTCAAAAGCACAATAGTGGTTCAAATTAAAATGTTGATCTGGAAGTTCCCTAAACAAGCAAGTTTCTGTCACAATGATCCCTAAAAGGTAGTCTCTTCCATGTGATCTTATGTCATCTAAAAAGATGCTTGCATGAAAACCTCAAAGAATAGGAATTACAGAATCTAAAGTTCAAAAAGTGAAAACTTCTACCTTGTTCTGCAGTGACACAAGCTACCACAGTTAGAAAACTTCTTACCACAAGTAGAGCAGCAAAGGGGAAACACACAGACCTTCCAACTGAATTGGTTCTGAGGATGTCTAAAAACCAATGACCACTTTGAAACATGACAGCTGCAAAACCTGTCTTCAGACAATGAATCATTGAAAGGAGCATTTCAGATGTCTGTACACAGAAGAGAACCTGTGCTAAAAGGCAATGCAAAATGGTTACTGATCACACTGAGAACTACAGAACTGCAGAATTTTCTTCTTAACTTTGAAAGGAACAGGACAGAACAGTCTGAATCTGCTCCCTCCAAGTTCCTCCCATGTTTGTGGAGTATACCTCCTCCTACAACCTGGCATCTCGTCAGTTGTTCTCCTCTCCTCTTTGTTTAGAGGTTTACCATGAGCAATAGTTACAGTATAACAAATTTCTGAACTATGGCTTTACTGTATTAAGGATAAAACTTCAATTTTGAAGAGGAGGAAGATGAAATGCAACATTTGCCAAGGCTGGTGTGCATAAAGTCATCTGCTTTTAACAGAATTCTGGCAATCAAATGTCTGTTTACCAAAACATTTATTTTCCCACATTTTGCAAACATACAGGAAGATATCTGCTGAATATACAGAATCCATAATGCAACAGAAACATTGAGTAGTTTCTGTTTAGTTTGCACTGAACGTTGACTCAAGAAAGATAAATACTCAACTACCCATTGACTTTCATCTGCACGTACTGTTAGGTTGTCTATAGGCCTTGGGCAGTCATAGCCACACTTAGCAATGCAAGCAATTACCTGGAGGGGAAAAAAAATTCCAGTACATAGTTAAATAGGATTTCTTTGCAGTCTTTTCATTTCCTTCAGTGATGTGGATTGGGCTCCTGACAAGAGTACTGTGTTTCATTTTCTTGATAGTTTCCTTACAATGACTACAAATAACAAAACCTGAGATCCATAAGATAAGTAAGAATCTAAGAAAATTCAGTATGAATCTATCAAGTATGTTTAAGTTTACTTTAAGCTGTATAGCATAGGGACACTCTACAGAACAATACAGACTTAAATTACCATGAGAAGAAGCTTGAGATCTACTAATTCATAAGTAAAAAAAAAACAGTAGGAAAAAAATAAGTGATATACAATGCTGTGCTTGTGTCTTGTTTGTTAGTATTGGTACAATTCTTCACATCACTTAATTATGTAAGAGTAAATACACTTTTCACTAAAAATAAATAAAAAATGTGAGTTACCTCTCCAAAGATATCATTGCTCCCTGGTATCCTCACAGAAATCCTCATTTCCTTTATCTAATAATGAAATAAAATCCCAAAAGACAGTATGAGGGAGAAAAAAGTTAAAGGTGTTTATCAGAAAAGGAGTAAATACTAAGTTAAATCACATGCAATATTTAATTGCATTTGAAACTGCATTTAATATGCTTTAAAACCATTATATATTCTTAAGATCAAAATTATAGAATGTGCATATATTATCTTTAAATCTCTAGCCTAATACAACAAAACAGGTTGAATGTCAGTAGGAATCACAAGCACAGTGCATTTTGCATTAGTGAAGTCTACTTACTGTGTATTTTCTTACTCTTACATTTTCATTGATTAATCTCTTTCTGAACAAAATAATATTGTTTAAAAACATTCTAAAATAGTATAATCTCAAAAGTAAAATAACATATTGTAAGAGTGGAGTAGAGCTCTTCTGACAGCCACAACCACAGTTCTTTCAGACCATTGCCTGTTTCCTGGCCAGCTCTGCTGATTTGTCTTCAGTGGAAGCATATGCTTCCTGCTCTGCTAATATAGGAGAACTTCCATATCTGGTTTCATCTTACTTTCATCTGCAAAAAATTAGCTTTGCTTCAAGAAAAGTTACTTTTCAAGAAGCACTTGTTATTTTTCACACTCATAAAGCAGTATTAAATAGTCAAGCCCAAGCCTCCTTGTTGAAAAATTCACTTCTAATTCTGTCTCTATTTCTAACAGTTATATTTGGATTTCACAAACTTCCTGAGGATTGAAACGTTTTCAGTATAAAACTGTTAACAGCTATGTAAGTGATGAAATGGATTTCTGCTGTAACTGTGCTCGTGCTAGGCACCGTACACCCTGCAGATGGCACCTTAGGACCTAAAAGCACAGTGTTCCTGCTTTTGAAGGGGCAAGCCAGAAGTGTTTGTTACAACAGGGACCCCCCTTGCAGTTGTTTGAATTCAGACATTGTTGCAAGAAAATGTGGTAAAAATACCTAGCCCATTAAACCTCCAACAGTTTTAGAAACAGCATTAATTTAGTCTGCTAAAGGTACTTTTCTTCATGTTGTAGTGTACCAACCAGTAACTAGATTAAATTCATCATCTCTGACAATCTAGGAAAACTTCTCCATCCCATAGTCTCAAGATTAGCAGTTTTAAAATTTACCACATATTTGATAGTTGTATAGGACTAACACCAGAGACTCTAGTATCATTCTCAACTTGTTTTATCCCAGTTCATGTCATGCTCATCACTCTAAAGCAAAAAAAGTCCCAAGTTATTAAAGCACAAAGCATCTCTGCAATACTCCCTGCTCTCCTGCTCCCCACTCAGTCACAGGCATACATCCATTGTGTCTTTGTACCCATGCCTGTCCTTGCAGATCTAATCAAGTGATTTTCAGGCTTTTCAGAAAACCTGAAAACAGGTTTTCTAGGAAGACCTAGAAACATCCCACTGAAGGCAGAAAATCCTACACAAAATATCTGACATTCTAACAAGAGTCCCAGATCTGGGAAACACAAGTTACAATTCTGCTGGGGAAAACTGGACTCTCAAATTTTATAGGATACTACAGTTTCTCACCCTCTCCATGTCCATAAGCTATAAGCTACCTTTATGTCCCCTACACTCCACAAATAGCACCTCCTTTATGTTTTGTGAGAAGATCACTAAGATATTCTCTTCCTTAGATTCCAAACAATATTTCCCAGCTTGTATTTCTCTTTGACATCCACTGCTTTTGTTCCTAACATAAAAGTAGGTTTGATGTCCAAAAGTTTGCCTGTTTTTTCTCAATATAGTACTTTTGCCTACAAGCCCTGCCCTGTCCATGGCTCCAAAAGGCACAGAATCTTGCCAGTTTATGACTGCAACCACGTTGTTAACAAATCAAAAGCTCTACTGAACATGTGCATGCTCCTGAGATGGCTCAGCTGCATTCACTGCAACAGAGTTGGTGGAGGAAGAAAAAAGAAAAACCAAAAAAATCACACTTGGAGTTTTGAATTTCAGCATCAGTTGATGAATAACAAAGGCATTCTTCTCACATGCACCCAAAAAGATTTCTCTCTAGAATTCACAAAAGAACCTGATGTTGACTCCCTTTCTTGTTTAGTTAGATGAGAATTGTGTCATGCTGCACTATATTAATAAAAATCAAGAGATATCAGCTGATAAAGCTGTAATACTAGCATAAGTTTGTAGATCACATTTGTGGGATGTTTTCTATGCCAGTATATAAATATCTTCTGTTAAACTTAAGGTAAAAAGCTTTCTTGTACAAGAAACTAAACCATAGCTTTAAAAAACATGTAAAATGTGCTTAGTTTGCACAATGTGATAACCTTGGGACTGGGGAACTAATCCCATGTCTCTGGCAACACAATGAGCTGAAAGAATTCCAGCGATCCTTTGGATGGACCAGAAGTTACACAACACACAGAGAACTCTCCTCTCCTGCAGGACTGAGCAATGCCCCTCATCCTATGAATCTGGGAGGCAACTAGAAGTGAATTTGAGAAGGGAGTAAAGTTCTGAGCACTGACATGAGGCATGCAAATCTAACTGCAATCTATTTTATCAGGGAGACAGCAAGAGGGAGAGAGAAACTTTAAAGAAGGATGGTGCAACACAAGTTCTAGGTATGTAAACAAAGCCACTGTCAGTTTGGTTTAGCAATCACAGACTGGAAATTGGATTTTTAAAAAAAAACTTTCAATTTATACATACCTTGTTCCAAGCTGTGTGCAACAGACTGTAAGAATGAAAAGTAGTGTTATTTTTTAAAATGCACAAATTGAGCAGTCCTGTCTTTATCACAGATTTACTTCAAGTTTTTTGGTTTGCTCACCAGGTTTTTGAGTAGAAGACAATGTTCAGTGCAACAAATGCTTCTTTCACCTCACCACTGCTTACAGGCTTGGCTTCTGCTACAGTCTTCTTGTCAATGATTCTCTAACACAAAACCAGGGTACATCTTTTTGACTGAAACTGAGCAGGAAGACCATCGCATCAAATGCTTATTAGCACCTCTTATCCTAAACAGCTAGCTTTAATCAATTTTCATGCACTATATTAAACATTTTTCTTTTCAGGATTGTTCAGCTCACACTGAGCAGATAGGTTTCTATTAATACAGTTACTAAGCATAGTCTATATTGCTTTCTTAACCAGTGACCATAAATAAACCTTTCAGTTAAGGCTTTCTCTTATGCCCATCAATATTTTGATTCTCAGACTGATCAAATTAGGTGTCGATTCTGTAATCTAGGAATATTAATGGCTTCCTAGATAACTAAGTGCCATTTCTACAAACTCACTTGTGCAGAAAATAAACATAAGTTTATTAACACTTTCTAAAAATATCTTACTAAGTTCCACTTTTATAGTTAAGACTAATATTAGCAGGGCAACATCTAGTACTGCTTACAAAACCCACCCATCTCTAGTGTAATGTGTATCTTGAATTGCATGGTATCTGCCAGTGGCACTTGTTTTTACACACATTCATTGAAACATTCAGTGAAAATGTGAAACATCAGCTTCTGTTCTCAATTGAAATGGATGCAAACATACTCCTAAGAGCAAGTTATCCATAATGCATTTAATTAAATGTGCTTACATGAAATTTTGAGTGTCTTTTTAAAAGGAGATTACATCATAAAATAAGGGTAAAAATACTATTGTATTTTATGTCTATACATACTTTTCATCCTAAAGGATTTTTAAAGTGCTTTAAATAAATAGATATTACTGTCACTTTTGAGGTCTAATTAATGACAAAACCATTAACTATACTTTTGAAAGGAATTATTATCCCTTCGTGACAACAATGGAGAAAAACCCCAGTATTAACTGCCATAGAAATGAAAGGAAGCTGTTTATTTTGAAGTTCATGTGGTGATTGCAACAGTATTTGAGCAGTGGGATGAGGCAAAGCGATTGAGAGGATGAGATGCTAACTTTGAGAGCCAAGGGCAGAAGGGCCAATCCTCTGAGCAGCCAAGGGTAAGGCAGTGCCACTGATGTGTTAATATTGACAGCACTCCCATGAAGAGCCAGACACCCGCAGCAGGATCCCAGTGAATTCGGCCTGAGTTCACTCAGATCTGCCCCTGCTTAACTGCTGAAATTACTGCTTCACAAAACTACGTTTTTAAGCCAACATCCCAACAGAGGTAAGTTATTGGGGAGTAGAAACAGGGCAGAGCTGGGGGAAAACTCCTACCAGGCACACAGGTGCTCACTGAGGGTGCTGCTCACTGAGGGTGCTGCTCTTTGGCCAGCTGATTCTAGTAACTATGTCTGATTGCCGGTACTATAACTGCCGCATACTTTTGTCTGCCCCACTTAATTGAGGGCGAAGTGGAGCAGGTGAAGCGCTCCCAGGAAGGGACGGGGACGTTTCCCAGTGCCGGGCTGGTTACCCCCGGAGGCTCACAGGTGAAGCTGGCAGCCGCTTCTGGCCGGCGTTCGGAGGCAGCGAGGACTCCGGGTGAGGCAGGGGACTTCGGCCCGCTGCTGCGCTCGCCGGTTTCGAAACCGCGATGTCGCTCAAACGCATCTTTCACGGAGTCCAAAGGGTGCGCCCCTGTGGGAAGTTCTGCTCTCTCTCCTGCCTTGCCTGCCCCGCGGACCTTTGGCTTGCCGGGGCCAGTCCGAAGCGTGGAGGATCCCCGGCCCCACAGGCAGCCAGCCGGCCCTCCAGCCCCCTGCTCCGCGCCGCCCCGGCGGCGGCCCCAGCGCGTCTCAGGGACCACCCCCGTTCTCCACAGGGCGTGCGGGTGAGTGGGGCTGCAGTGCCTCGAGTTCCTGGGAGCCGTGAGGGGGAAGGGCCAGGGGAGGGGAGCGCGGCCGCGGTGGGACAGCCGGCGCTCGCGGAGCGGCCCCTTCTGCCCCACCACCGGCGGCAGCCCCGCGCACGGAGGCGGCTCTGAGGGAGGCAGCGGCGTCCCCAGGCGGGAAGAAGAGAGACGCGGGCCGTGGGTGCCCCGTCCTGCGGAGGGGACCGGGACAGGCCCCGGCCTTTGCGTGGAGCAAGAGCCGTTGTAGGCGCCCCCAGAGCAGCATCGCGGGCAGCCCGCAGACCTGCAGAAGTTGGGCCGCCTGACGCCCTGGGCCGGCAGAGACTTCGCCATTTCCTCCTTTACCAGCAGCCGTAAGTAAAGCGTGAACAGTCCCAGCGGGGAAGTGAGGTTTCTGTAGGCGAACGAACTTTTTCCCTAGCAGGACTGTAGGGAAAGTTAATCCATAACACTCCCACAGCAGAGGAATTTCAGCAACGCACGGCCTGCCGGGGGAGGGGAGGAAACCCAACAAACAGGAGCTGCTTTTACCTGAGGTGGTGTTCTGCCTGCACCGTACACAGGCCGGGTTTGGCAGCGCAGTGCTGTGAAGGGTGAACGGACAGCAAAGGCCCCGTTGTGCTGCTGTACCGTGTGTTGCCCACATTGTTGCATATCTCTGGGAAAAGCTCAGGCTTTACACCTGCCAGAGAGGTCAGTACTGGTTTGGCCCTAACAGAATAGGACAGGGAGCCAAGTTGCAGCCACAGTGACCGTTTCCTCTTTGTTTCAGCATCACATAAGAGGAACTGGAGTAGGGTGGTGCTCGTGCAGGAGGATCGCGTGTAGATGAGTTGTTACGAATCAATATGGTAATTAATTGTGCATGGAAAAGTAGTATTTTAATCCACGCACTCCATTTACATATGTTGGATTTAAATTCAATCAGAATGGCTTGTGCTTTGACCTGCGCACTTCAGAGCTGAAAAGCACAGAAATCTGTGAATCATCTACATGCTGATTCTGAAAGTCACATGAAAGTTACGAAGAGGATGCTGTTGACTGAATTCACTTCCAGCTCCCTCTTTGCTAGATAAAAATCCTTTCATTTTATCTGCCAGTCCTGTTCCGTGTCATGTAAAGCAAAAAATAAACCCCATTAAATAACATCTAATTACAAACCTGACAAATATGTGGTGGAGCAGATTCAGAATACTACTTCAGTTACTTAAAAGGATCATTATGTTTAGCTTTCTTGTTAATCCTAGCTTCTAAGGACCCAAACTGTCTCAATACATATTTTTGATCACTCTTCTTTCCAGTTTTATCAACTTTCTTATGAAAGATGCGTTTGAGCGACAAGCCTGTTTAGTCCTCAGATGCCCTACAGAGCCGCTTACATACCTTTTTCTCTCCTTTTTATCTTCCCTTTCCTTTAAGAAAAAACCAAACACCATACATACTTCACCTTTCAGTGCCCCTTAGAAATCTGTTTTCACATGTAATCCCAAATCAACACCTGTAGAGTTGCAAAAGCAAGCCATGGGTTACATCAGGGTTTATTTGTCACGCAAACCTGATACTGCATTCAGAAGTGAGTTACAATGATGCAACGAGCCCCAAAGACCTAACTTTACAACTCCTCTACCACCTTCTAGCTTCCTGTTGTATGATTACATTCATCATTAAATTATAGTGACAGAATTTTCCAGCTAAGATGCTCCTGCTCTCCTCACTCTTTTAAGACTACTGTCTACAGGCCCTGTTCAATAGTAGTATCATCTGTAAACACTTACTTTTAAAAAATAAGCTTCAAACTTCTAATATCTAGAATAATACAGTGAATATATTTTATGTTGTTGCCATATGCATTCCTGCAGGTCTGTTTGCTGATTCCTGAAGACCTTAAAAATCATAAAGAGCTCACAGTATGTGAGAATTCAGATAAAGATATGCAGTAACATTCAGTAAGGACAAAAAGACAACATTTTGTTGATGGTAAGCATCCCATTAGAGCCATGTTGTGTAAATCTCCCTATTTCGGCATATTTTGCTTTGACATAGCCACTACAATATTAAACAGAGCCATCAAAGTACAGCTCCCTACTGGGTAAATTGGGTCAGCTTCCTCAGCACATCTCAGAGCCTCAGATGCCTCTACCTATTAATATAACTTTATTTTTTCTAGTTACTGGAAAAGGCACATTCTTGCTGTAATAGAGTTCTTAGGAACATTATACAGGCTGTAAATTCTCCCTGGCAAAAAAGCCAGATCAAACTAAGGGAAAGTTGAGCATTAGTTTACTTTTTGACTACTGTTCTCTTGGTCAAAGACTCCTGTTGAATTCCACAAGATTGCCATCTGTAGAAGAACTTGAACTGTGACAAAGCCAGGTATGCTCTTAGAACTACATAGATCAGAGAGAAGTATCACCACATTCTAACTTCATTATCTCAGTCCTTGATACCAACCCCTTGGATATAAGGCTGAATTGTTCTATGAATTTCAAAGCCTGCAGAAGTGAGAGGCCCTTAACAAATCAGCTTTTAAAAGGATCTAGAGTTCAGTGTTAGGCTTCTGGCATATGGCAAGAAACAAAACATTTATTCCTGTAACATCAATGCTGCCTTTAGAGTGTTGCTTGAATAGTATTTGTAGGAGTTCCATAGCCACTGCTTATGCTGTAAGCAAGCTGTAGAACAACAGCCTCCAGCACTACCAGAATTAGTCAGTCTATGACTATGATTCCAGGGATTCTGCAGAATCTACCTCTTCACTGCCAACAGCTAGGTAGGTTGTAGGCTTGTCAGCATTCCAAGTAGAGGATGCAGTAAGATTTGGTGGCATAATATACCACGTGACAATATAAGTCAGCATTTGTTCCAGAGTCAATGAGACCTACCTATCTACATCATAAATGTTGACCAAATGTAAGTCTAAAATCTGAGGGTTTATTTAGGAGTAAGATCAATCATCTCATCAGGGTAAATCATCAGGGAAAAAGAGGGACAATTCACACTATAGGGACAAGTTATCTTTCCCATATTAACAGAGCCCAGGCCCATATTCTACCAGCCCCATAAGCAATATGCTGTTCTTGAAACAATAAAGTATTGTGACCCACCAGTTCTGCAGGTAAACTCACACACATTCTCTCTCTGTCAGTCCTCCTCTGCTGTATCACAGGAAACTGCCAGGAAAAAAAAATCCTTTTATAGTCTCCACCTGTGAAAGAGAATCCCCACCTTCAGCTGGGATCAGTATTGAGAATCAGCTGTGTGAATTCTGGGCTCAGACCTATCACCTGCATTTTTAGTGGTTTTTTTTTTGGCAGAGCAAACTGTTCTCCATGGTTGGTTGTTAATTTTCCAGAAGTTTGAGGATTTGTACAGCAGGTTTTCATAAGAAGAGTAAAAGATGTATGTTTCTTCCCATCTTTTCCCTGAGAGGAAAAAAAAACCACTTTTGCATATGAGATTGTACATCAAATTGTAAATAAATATAGTTACATGTGGAGGACATTTAACATTTATTGGGCCTCTGCACCTATTTTCTGTTAGGGAGTTAGCTTCAGGGCTCCTATGTGCTCTTGCAAAGTTGTATTGTAGAATTTCACCCAAGAAAATGAGTATTGTTCTGTACCAGCTTTTAGTAAGGAAAAGCTGATTATTAAGAAATGTTTTATTTAAAAAATCCAGACATTTGATAAAAAATATTTGGCTTATATTACAAAATACTGGATAGCCTTGAAACCTTAATGTCTCATAATCAACATTCACAAATTATTTCTGAAAAATTAGATTTCACAAACCTAATACAGTATTTGATACATTCCTAGTAGAGACCTTGCTTCTCTCTTTCAGATAGGCAGTGCATTACAGTCTAACAGCCTGTACATGAGTTGCTGCCTCTGGTATCCAAGCCAACTGCAATGGGCCAGGGAGAAATACTTTATACAGCGCAAGAATATTCATTGTTGCTATTTGTTTATACCAAGATAAATGGTTTCAAAGGGAGAGAACATGAGAAACACACTTCAGACTGGACAGCAGCATCAGTACCTATGACAATTACATGGGATCTTGGATTTAGTGCCTATACTTGAGCCTCTGTAACAGAGCTAAATCTGTGTTGCTTGCCAGAGTCAGAGACTTTTCTGAAGGTAAAAAACCCACCAATCTTAGCCTAAGGACTTGACTGTCCTTAAAACACTCCTGCAGGGTCTGGTTCTAGTAATAAGGTAGAAAGTCATAGCCAAACAGATTTCACCTTTGCCTATGCTAGGAGACATACCTCAAAACCCAGCAGTTTTTTACCTTGGGGGCAGACAAACATGAGTTTCACTGTTAAGAGTGTGTTTTGCAGAGATGTCCTAGATTCGGTGTGTCAGAACTTACAGTGGGCATCATTTCCATGGTTGTGAATTGGCTGTTTGGTATCACTGACAGCCATAAACTTATGGAGAAGTTTATGAAATTGTTTTTCTTAAATTCTTAGCTCCTAGAGGCCGATGAAGAGAGACTACAAGGTAAGTGAAGGTTTCCATCCTTTATGGTTTCCATCTGTCTTGGGAACCAGGAGCAAATGAAAATCCAGACTGCATGTAATACAGAATTATGTGTGCCACTTGACTGGTGCATAGACTGTATTAAAATAAGACAAGTTTCAGAGTAAATGTTTATTGTTTTATTGGTGGTGGTGTTGTTACCCATTTTCACTATTGAAAAGGTTAAAGTGCACCAGTTTTATCTGAAAATGACTGAGATTTTAGAGGTCATAGACTGTAGTAATGCTTACATCTGAATTGGGATTTGTGTGTGTTTCATTTTCTAGGATAAACCACTGGATTTTTGTTAGAAATTTCTGCAAGAGCGATGCTGGCAGTAAAGATGTCATACTTAATGCAAGGAGTTAAATGCTGCGGTCCTGTGAATCAGATGCACAAAGTAAAAGGAACTCTGTTTAAAACACACACATTAAATAACATATTTGGCCTCAATGAACGACGATTCAAAATTTCACATACAGCATCTCAACTTAGTTCTGAAAAAGCAGATTCTTACAATTATGTTATTGTTGGAGCTGGATCAGCAGGGTGTGTATTAGCCAACAGGTTGACTGAAGACCCTCTCAGTACTGTATTACTTTTGGAAGCAGGCCCAAAAGATACCCTTCTGGGTAGTAAAAGACTCATGTGGAAGATTCATATGCCTGCTGCGTTAACATACAACCTCTGTGATGAGAAATACAACTGGTATTACCACACAACATCACAAAAGCATATGGATAACCGAATTATGTACTGGCCACGTGGAAGAGTGTGGGGTGGTTCCTCTTCTCTCAATGCTATGGTATACATTCGTGGTCATGCAGAAGATTATAATCGATGGAGCAGGGAAGGGGCTATAGGATGGGACTATGAACATTGCTTGCCTTATTTTAAGAAGGCACAAACACATGAACTGGGGCCAGATCAGTACAGAGGTGGAAATGGACCCCTATATGTGTCAAGAGGGAAAACAAACCATCCTCTCCATCATGCATTCCTGGAGGCAACCCAGCAAGCTGGATATCCCTTCACAGACGATATGAATGGCTATCAGCAAGAAGGATTTGGCTGGATGGACATGACTATACACGAAGGTAAATCATAAAGGGGTTCTTAAATGACTTGTATTTCTGACCCACCAGTGGTACTTCTGAAAGCATTTTGGAATATGGGCATAGAATCTGCAACTGAATGCCATTTGGTTGTATAGATTACTGAAAAGCTATGTCACTCCATGTGTACACCCTGGTCATTCACAGCAGCTTGCCATCAGCCTAGTGTATATTTCACTGACAATTGCATTGGCCTGCTAAATGTGGGAAGGGAGAGCAGGTTGACAGAATGTCAGTGTGAAATTTATGCTGTTAAAATGGTTAGTTATTCTATCAAATCCCATTTGCTTTGGACTGTATAAAAATCTGTGAAGGCTTTTCCTCTGTGTTGATGGTTATTAGCCAATATCTTGAAGAGTATTGAGCACAACTATTCTGATGTTTAATGCAAATACACATTGTAGGTCAAAGATGGAGCACAGCTAGTGCTTACCTTCGCCCAGCTCTATCACGTCCAAATTTGTCAGTTGCAGAGAAGACACTTGTAACAAAAATCCTGTTTCAAGGAACAAAATCCATTGGTGTTGAGTATGTGAAAAACGGGCAGAGGAAAAAGGTAAGAGATTTTTATCTTTGAGTAGAAAAAGTATGAGTCAAAGCAAAACTTTTTTTTTAAAACAAACCTTTAAGAAAAGTGGTGCTTTACTATGCAAAATGCCTGTTTTTCAGATGCTCTGTTGAGGACTACATGATTTTGTATCAGTTGTTTTACAGTAGGTGATAATTTCTAAAATGATACAGCTGGAATAAGATCTGCATTTTATTTCCATCTCTCAGTACTGAGGGGACAAGCCATAACTTGATGTTATGCAAGAGTGTTGTGCAAGGTTTCTGGCTGGAACCTATAGTGCAATTGTGCACTGTCTCAACCTGTTGACCAGTGTGCTGAAACGCTGTAATTTATGAAAAACAATTCTGAAAATGCTGTTCTGGCATAGGAAAACCTGTAAAGGTAGATAATCTGAATGGCTCAGGGGGTAAATAATGACAAATATTATGTCATGAGTTTTAGGACAGTAATGATGAAACAGTGATAAAATGTGCCTTATGGTTGTTTGTGGAATGGGTATTTTTCAGTTTCAGTCCAACTTCCACTGAACATGTGATCATGTGGAAGGAAGCTTGGATTGCCATTACAACTTAAATCTGGAAAAACAGCTCACTTTACGTAGCTTTCAATCCACTGACTTCTGTAAGACTTAAAACATCCTGGTTTCCCTTCACTCTCTACTGTTACAGCTGATTATGGAGTAACTATGTAACAACCTAAAAGGCATTTTGTCTGTTAGTAACTTAAGATACTTAGTCACAATTACAAAACAATCAGAAAGGTTAATAGTAGTACCCTAAAGAGAGGAGAGTACAAATTTTGGTGGTTTGAGTTCAGTAAGGCTTACAAGACTCAGCAGGAAAGTGTTCTGTGACTGAACACCTGCTAGAAGTGAAAATGTAATATAAGTAAAATGTTCTTTCATTTTCTAATGCACAGAACAAATCTGTTGTGGTTTGATAACGATAATCACTTTAACAATGCAGAAAATCCAATTTATTTCATGAGCTATTAAATGTCTGTGAAAACAGTGTCTATACTTGCTGGTTTTGTGCCATTAGCAAGATTAATTTTGTTTGAAGAAAGTCTTGGAAATCTAGTTAAATATGTTCAAAGACTTTCTGAATCCTGGACCACTTTAATAGCAAAATTCTTTAATTGCTATGAACTTTCATACAGGTATGAATTATATGTAGTGATTGATGTATATCTATACCCTATGTCATCAAAAGCATACCTTCAGAATATTTACCTTCACTCCATCCCCATGAAAACTGTAGAACTTGTCTGCTTTTACTTTCTGGAAAATTTTATACCTGTCAGGATGGAAAACTAATAACTTTACTATACTCTGAACATCACAGAATCACTAGGTTGGAATAGATCTTTGAGATCAAGTCCAACTGTACCTTTCCTCTACTAAACCATATCCCTAAGCACCTTGTCTATCAAGATGATACACTTTATTACATTAAAGCAGGTTTGGTTTTACAGTCTGCTTTAGGTAGGATCTCTTTTATGCCAGTGAGTCTAAAAGATCATCAAAACATGATTGAAGCATGATTCAAAACCTAGTCATCAAGCCAGTGAGTTGTTATTTCAGAGAACTCCCAGGATTCCAGTAAGCCTTCTGACAAAAGTAGGGAAGGTAGACTGCACACTCTTCCCAAGAAGAAAGGTGTATTTGAAGGGGAAAAATGTTTTTAATGTATCATAGACTGAATTACCCATACAAAAATATTTCCAAGTAATTTTTCCTCTTTGCATGTCAATTTTGAGCAACTGTAAAAAAAAAAAAACCACAAAAAAACCCAAACTGTAAATGGGCTAGGAAAAACTGTATATGGGCTAGGAATAACTGCAGTGCTGACTTCACAGTGAGCACAGACTAAACAAGCACCATTTGAATGCTCCCTGAAACAAGCTGGCACCAGTTTTGTGGGTGCCATAGAAAAATGTAAATAAGTTATATTTGTATAACATGCAAAATACAGATCTAGGTCACAGATATTCTGAGTTTTAGTCTTAACATACTAATGATTGTCCAGAGGAAAACGATAATGAACAAAAAATACTAGCCCTGGCTATCTGTTGGCAATATCAGATAAATAATGTGGAAACAATTTATCAAACTTTATCTTCCTACTGCATTTTGATCTTATTAGTATCAACAATCTCATTTACCATCATTCTGTACAGCTGAGGTGCCATTCAAAAATGATAGGATTATTACAAGTTACTATGCACTCCATGCTAGTCTGTTAACTCTTCACTATATTACAGGAAAATATAGCACTTTTTAATGTTGCTTTACAAGCTAAATGTCTCATCAAAAACCCAAAACCAAACCAAATCCCCAAACAGCTGCTCATGGTAACACCTCACATTCTGCAAAAGTGGAGAGTGCAGATGAGCAATACCAGACATGTTTCCTTGCACCCTTGTGGGTTTTGCTTGCCAATGAGAAGTTGTTCAAGGGCATAATTGTGTGCCTCATCTACTTTTTTTTTTTTCCTCATTGTGGCCACAATGATATATTACAATTCACAGATAGATGTGGTATTACTTTTGCAGATACATGTTACTTTAAAATGTTGGACTAGCTTAAATAGTATTAGAATTTGCATTAAACATAGTGTAGCTTTTTTTTTTTTTTACTCTGTAGTGCTGTTGTTCTTTCTTAAGAAGTGAATCTGGAAACTTTTTTCCTAATGTTAAAAATTACCATGCAGTTTGTCATCAATTGCCTAACTGTGTATATAAAGGGTATCTTCTATTTCAACAGGCAGCATAGGTGTGACTAGGGAGCATGCAGGGCACCCAGTGTGTTTGTATTCATCTTGCTGGAAAAGAAGGGGATAACTTGAACAATGCTGGGTTCACCCACATCATCCTCTTTCTAAGATCAAAGGGAAAAGGAGGAGGGTATCAGTACTTTCTTACTCCACACAGTTTTACCTTTTAATGGTGAAAAGCACTAAGGGATGTAGCTTTGAGCCTAAATGTAATACAGGGGGCAAAAGGAGAGAGGTAGCCCCCAGGTACAGGTAACAGAGAGAATGATTTTGTTATTGCTAAATGAGAATATCTGGAGGCAAAAATACTTGGAAAGAAGCTGTGCCAAGAATAGTTATAGAGAGGGTTCTAGAAAAATAATTAACCAGCACAAAAGACTGAGTCAAAGTTGGAGGAATGCTTTAGCAGCCTGTATCATGACCAGCTCAGGGCTCAGACTCAAACTGTTTGAGTCTGTCCGAATTGTATATATGCCTGAAGTAAGAGTTGTCTCAGTAGTGCCTTAGTGGTTGAGGGGCTTCTGCGCACTGCAGTGAGCTAAGAGAGCAAACATGGCTGAATTTAGGAATTAAGCTCTTGAAAATTTTTGAACTAGCATGTCTCTGAATTCAAAGTCTTCCCTAGGAGATTAATTTTTAATTTATAGACAGTAACTGAAAGTGGAAACGATGCTTAGCTGACTGCCAGAGGTACTTTTTTTTCCCCACAAGAAGAGCACAGGAATAGCATATCAGAGCAGAAACTCTTGACATGTTGCTAGCATTTGGGTCAGGGTTAATAACATTAGGATTTTTGTGCTCATTTCATTTTAGGTTTTTGCCAGTAAAGAAGTTATTTTAAGTGGAGGTGCCATAAATTCTCCACAGCTGCTCATGTTGTCTGGGATTGGCAATGCAGATGATCTAAAAAAACTGGGGATCCCTGTTGTTTGCCATCTTCCTGGTAATTTTATCATTTCTTTTAACCTTACAGCTTCTTATGTATCCAATTCAAAGAGCATTAAATTAAATAAATCCTTGAAATGAAATTGTCTTTGCTAGGTTGCATGGACTAAAATGATTTGGAAATCAGTGGAAACGTGCATTGATTTTAATCTGAGCAATCAACTCCTAAGCTTTCTTCATTACACTTGGGAGTGAAAAATGCTTTTCTGAACAGTGCCACTGAGTAGATTTAAAGTAGAGCAGCACACATACCATTTAGAATTTTGAATTCAAGTTTTGATCCACAACAGATTATATAGACTCCCACTTGTAATATATATTCAAAGATAGAAGGAATAGCTTAAAACTAGGGAAGATAGTACTGTATTTAGAAATCATACCTGGCAATTTTAGAACAAGTAATACACCTGATATTTAACTTTCTAATTTCAATCTAGTTATTCCCATCCCTGGAAGTGTTCAAGGCCAGGTTGGATGGGGCCCTGGGCAACCTTGTGTAGATCCAGATCTGAGGTTGGTGGCCCTGCCTGTGGCAGGGGGGTTGGAGCTTTATGATCCTTGGGGTCCCTTCCAACCCTTGCCATTCTATGATTCTATGTAAAGCCTTTTTCTGACATAAGCAAAAGGCTGATATGAATCATGGTCTTGGTCTTAGTCATCACTACCCTTGTTAGAGGCTAGTTTAGTTTCCATGTATGCTGTTTTCTGGTTGCAGATGTTTTGTAGAATTGTTCTGTGTAAAATAACTTTTCATTTTCCATCTCCCCCTTCTCCCTTTCTACTCCCCATCCAGGAGTAGGCCAGAACCTTCAAGATCATTTAGAAGTGTATGTCCAGCAAAAGTGCACCAAGCCCATTACTCTATATAACGCACAAAAGCCAGTTAACATGATGAGGATTGGTCTAGAGTGGCTTTGGAAGTTTACAGGTACCATTGATTAATTTAGAATGACTACAGCCTTTTATCTGTGGATTTCAAAGTCTGGGAGCCTTCATAAATATTTTTTTCATGTTCTGGGAAATAACTGGAGCTTGCAATAGGAATTGAAATATTAGTTTTTTCTAAATAAAAATCTTTAAATAGTTACTATACAGGGTTTTATACAGTGTTTAACATTTTTATATCTCATTTTATGTAATATTCCATGTTTAAAAGTCTTGGTGCTACTGAGAAAAGCTGTTGTTAAAAAAAAAAATTCTATTTGAAATAGATGTCAATAAAAAACATATAGTTGAACTGAATTAAGTTTTCTGTATAATTGCCCCAAAAGAATCAGTTTGTTCCTCTGATTAGAATCCTTTAGGCTTCTGTGTAAACCAGAAGCTGAACTTTTGTTAAAATGACATGCTCATTTTACAGTAACCCAACTGTAAGTTGTACCTTAAAAAGAATCAGTGAAAGAGATCCTTGAAATCAGTAAAATAGTTTGGCCAAGGTTGAGGTCTTCCTCACTTGCTGAATTATGTTTGTATGTTACAACTTATGCTGGATATATGAGGCTTTTACCATGCAAGTAAATCTTGAAGGCTAATGTATGGTTTTAAATGGGTGTTAAAAAAGCACAATATGAGGGGCATTGTAGGCTCTTGATCTTTCCCCTTCAGGGTAGGTACTGTGGTTGGCTCTGCCTGTTGCAGGTGACTGAAGGGGTATCTAGGCTACATGTCATGGACCACGCAGTGCAGTAATACTGGGATGCTGTTGTCAGTTCTCTCTACACCTGTTAGCATCCTGGGACCAAATCTGCCTCTGGACTTAGACTCTAGGCCTACAGTGAAATAACTGTTACATCCCACTCTCAAAAACAGATGAAGGTGATGCATATTGCTTAAATTACAAGTTGTCCATAATGGGTTTGTGTTCCTTGCAGTTGCCACTGTATGTACATTATTCATACTGGTGAAACCAAGGGTTAAGAAGTGTGTTTCTTGCTTTTCTGAGGTCTTTAATGGCATTTTCTTTCTAATTTACACTCCAGGTGAGGGGGCCACTGCCCACTTAGAGTCTGGTGGCTTTATCCGAAGTGAACCAGGGGTTCCTCACCCTGACATTCAGTACCACTTTCTCCCTTCTCAGGTGATTGATCATGGTCGGGTTGCTTCCACAATGGAAGCTTACCAGGTGCGTTGTCAAGGAATGTATTCCAGTAGTGTTCTTTAGTCAGTAGCATGAGGGGATTGCACTCTTTTATGAATATTGATTGCTTGGAAATAGATGGAAAAATACTCTGTTCAGTATAGCACAGAAGTTCTGGCTTAACCTCCTGGATTTGGGGAAAAAAAAAATCTGATATCTGCTATTGCTATCAAAATTATGTTACATTTTACCTCTGGGAAAGTAGGCAAGTAGTGAACTGCTGCTTAAGTATTTGCACTATGGAAGAGCCACAGTGCTCCTGACAAGGACAGCATTGTGTTAGGTACCAAACAAAACTAAAACAAGGTGTTCCCTGTTCCACTGCAGTTTAGACAGAGGTGTAAGAATGTAGGAGGCCACTCATTTATTTGTTGGCACATATCCAAGCCATTTTAGACTATGATCTTGATCCAAAAGTCTGTGCTAATGCTGGGGAACTGTCACTGAATATACGTTTCTTCTTCCTCATCTCTTTTCTTCAGTGACAATAGTAATTTGGTCTGATTGCATTAGAATGCTCTGCTACTGCTCATCTGGAAAGGTTGTATTTAAAGAACAGCTGTGAGTTGATAGGCATATTCCCTTGTCCTTATGGAAGATCATATTTACATCCAATTTACATAAAATGGAAAAATATGCAACAGCATTTTCTATTATCTCCCTTTAATATTTACATTTGCTTAATTTGTAAAGACCATCCAAATTAAAAAGTAAATCATACTGGATTTGGAAATTTGTCTGGTAGGATTGTGTTACGAGTATACTGTGGATGTTGCAGGTCCACGTGGGACCCATGAGGAGCACGAGTGTGGGCTGGCTAAAGCTGAAGAGTGCAGACCCAAATGACCATCCTATCATTGAACCTAACTACATGTCAACAGGTAAATGCAGCCTCTCTTTGCTCTGATGTCAACTTATTTTCTGCCTCTCTCAGTATCAGATTTTCACATTAACTCAATACCAGTTGAGAGGTGCTGGTTGGTGCATTGTTATTTATTTCTCATTTATAAAATCAGTTAGTATCAGGAGAGGACATTGTGCAAAGCACTGCATAAAGCAGAAAGAATTCCCTCTTGGGGATGCAGTCAGGGTTCTTAGTGTTTGCTGCATTGTGCTGTTCATTTCATCCCTTCCTCTGCTTGTGAAGGCGTGGATCTCTTTGACTTCTTCGTGCTGAGACTAGTATCCTTAGCTAGCCAGTGAGTACAGCAAAATAAAAAGCAATTCTTCCCAGCTCACCTATTCCCCTCTGGGACTGTGCAAGTGTAAGTCACACTTTTGTTCACAGCAAATGAAATATAAACATCTGTGACTTTGAAAAATATCCTACTTTCTAAGACACTTCACCTCCAGCTTTCTTTCTTTGATGCTATTTTTCTGTTATGCATTCTGTATATAATACTAAATTAAGGGTGTACTTACAGTTGTCATGTTTTATAATACTAAATTAAGGGTGTACTTACAGTTGTCATGTTTTATAATACTAAATTAAGGGTGTACTTACAGTTGTCATGTTTTCTCTCCATACAGAAAGAGATATTTGGGAGTTCCGCCAGTGCGTCAAGTTGACCAGAGAGATCTTTGCTCAGAAAGCTTTTGAACAATTTCGTGGGCCTGAAATTCAACCAGGAAACCATGTTCAGTCTGACAAAGAAATAGATGCTTTCATAAGGCAGAAGGCTGATAGTGCTTACCATCCTTCCTGCACCTGCAAAATGGGTCAGCTCTCAGATGCCACTGCTGTGGTTGATCCCCAAACAAAAGTAATTGGTGTGGAAAACTTGAGAATAGTAGATGCTTCAATTATGCCCAGTGTTGTCAGTGGGAACCTGAATGCCCCAACTATTATGATAGCAGAGAAAGCTGCAGATATAATTAAGGGGCTCCCATCACTTGAGGAAAAAAATGTTCCAGTGTATAAGCCCAAAACCTTGGAAACACAGAGATAAACAAATGTACTCATTCTCTCGCATCTTTTGCTACTTTGGTTTTCATCAACATGTCAGTATCTCATACTGAACATGCCAACAAAATAAATGCCATGCAAAACAACATACCATATTAAAATGACTATTTCAAGACATTCTTTTATGTTAGACACCTGTTCACTTTTTTAATTGGCTGGCTTAAGCTGCTTTCAGTACTTACAAGTGACCTTCTGTGGTACAATTCAGTTGGGCACATAAACCAGAAGTACTATGCAATTGCATGAAGAATGGAAGAGATTCATACATGCATATTACAGTATGCCTTGTTCTTTACAGGGAGGCTTTTAACTGCTGTGAGAATGTTATCCTGGATAGCAGCTAGTCAGTAATCCCCCATGTCCTGCAAAGACTGGTTCAGTAAATGTAAGCATTTATACAATTTCATATTCACAGGCTGAGGTTGTACGTACCAGATTTTGTAGGCTAGAGGTGCTCACATGTGTTCAGAATCTGTCAAGTGCATTTTTTTGAGAGGAATGCAGTTTACAAATCCTCATGGAAAGTTAGACATCATACTTAGCAGTCTTAACTGTATAGTATTCAGAAAGAAGGCATTTTATTTATCAGAAATGTATTTTCTCTAATAAATGCAGAATAAGAGCCTATATTTATAAAATATACTGGAAAATTGGAATTTCTCCTTTTTTCTAAAGCAGCCTAGTAAAATTCATAATTTAAGCTGATTAAATTGCACCACTTCATCACTCAGTACAGTAACAGGTCTGCATTTCCTGTAACACCCTTAAAAGTTACAAGTCTTTGCTCAAAGAGAAGTGTTTGCAAAAGATATTTCTCAGCAAGTATTCTGCATGGTGCCTTACTATGACTCAAATTTTATTAAAAAAAATTATAGCCCAGGTAGACTTAAAATGAAGGGTCACTCAGAATAAACTGCCTAAAGTCAAATATTGATGATACAGGAAGAGATCTAAATTTGAAGTAAACTATTCAGTCAACCAATACTATATTTTAGTTAGGACTTAAATAATCTTACTATATTCAGATGTGTAAAGCAAGACACATGCTTTTTCATGGATGTTTTTGGTGTCAGTCACTTTCAGGTACTGATATTTTTTGGAAAACAAAACAAAAAACCCCAAACCCAAAAATAAACACACACAACACCCAACCAAACAAAAAAAGCAAAACCAAAAACCACTTAAGGAAACTGAACTCATTGAATTAACCTATTGAGTTCTTTGGATTTATTAAGTATTCCAAAGTAACTTCTGAGCAAGCAGTTGTCAAATTGTGAAGTAAAAATTTCCACAGCTCTTGTGGTAAACAAAATAAAACTTCTTTTTTTTTTTTTTTTCAGAAAAAAATGGAATTTTACAGCATTTGAGCAGACTGTAAAAAAACTTGCTGACTCAGATGTTGGCTAGACAGACAACTGCAGATGTTTAAGGCAGATAGTTGTACCTGGTGCTGCTTGCTGTAAGGCAGTGGTTGGAAGCCCTGCTGCTAACTGAGAGGACTTAATTCATTAGAGTACCAGCATAAAGAATTAAAAAAGCTGCTGAAGATGGAAGATGATAGCAGTGACTCTGCTCCAAAAGGAGACAGGTAAACCTTCTCTATGTAAGTGATGTGTTCTATTGGAATGAGGGGAAAAGCAAGAATATTTTAAGTCATAGGTGAATAATTAGCCTTGTTAGTAAGAATTAAACTGGTGGAACTGTGTATTTTAGGAAAGTGTGAACTCTGTATAGTGTGTCTTTTTATGGCAAATGTTTTTTATTCAGCATCTGTGCTTTTGAGATTTTCCTTTAAAGCTATTGAGTAGGTATCTTAGTGTCATTTGGAATATAAAGTATCAGGATACTCAGAGTAATATATACTGGTGAGACTTACCAGAGTCCCGTGCAGCTTGGAGGGGAAGCAATTGGGAAAGATGGAATACTGAAGTTCCTGCATCTGCAGATTTACAGCGTGCATTTCCACTCTAGGTGTACAAGATGGGTATTGTTATGCAACTGCAGAGGATTAACTAGCCACTCTTATATAACTTACAACTGAACATGCACAGAGCTATCCTCTGCCAGGCTCTGAAAGATGAGGAAATAGCAAGGCTAGACATGCCACACTGCATGTGTCTCTTCTGTTCAGGTATGCGCTGCTCCATTGTGCAATCAGAAAATCAGGCACTTCTGAAACATCATCACCTTTTCTTGCAGATCTAAACAACCACAGACAGCTTGCAAATGTATCCCCTTCTAAACACTTCAGTATTTTCATTGCCATGAACCACAGTTGTTTTCTTAATTTAGGCCTCACTGCTATAAGATGTTGAGGCTCCTCCATGACATTCCTGAGATGCAGTGCTGAAGAAATGGCTCCAGTATTTGAAAGTTTTGTAGTCCCAGGAAAATCTTCAGGTAGCATCAAGCCAACATTAGTTTCTCCTGCATTGTACCTGGTTGCTGATACTTCTTACTTCTATAGCAGAGTTGAGTCTGCTGTGGGATACTTAGAACAGTACAAGATATTCTAACGTGCTCTTTGGAGCACTGGCACTCTGCTAGCTAAAATTAACCATCTTTTTCACCTTCTTGGATTGCAGAGCACAGGCTGATAATTCCAGAGCTTTATTTAAAATAATGCAGTCTATGATTGAATATTATTCCCAGTTCTACTTTTTTTTTTTCTGTTAATGTGCAGGTGAAAACTGCATTATGTATACAAAACTAGTTAACCTGGTGGCTTGAACCAGCAGTGTACTGCAAGTGAGAACAGCAGCATTTCTTTGGTAATAGCTTGGTGCAGATGGTGCTGACACAGTTGGGGGTTTCTGGCTGGGGACAATGGGATTAAGAAATAAGAGTGACCAAAAATGTTTCTTCTCTGTTTAGTTGAAGTTGCTTTAGTATCAGAGGTGCTTTTAAAAGCAGCCGAAAATAGCAGTAAAACTACATTTTATTTATGTAAGGCCACTCAAGGGTTTCTAAATCGGAATGTTTTCTGTTTCTGTAGCTTAACATACTTTCCACGGGTCTGATTTCAATTATTCTGCAATTAAATGAGGCATCTGTATAAATACTGGCAAACTGGGAAGTGGGTTTGGAACAGGCATTTTTCTATAAACAGAAATAAATGTTGAGGAGTAATAAAAGCATGAAGAGTTACTGAAGAGAGAACACAAACACATCTTATTACAGTATTAGAATTTTTAGCCTCTATTCTTCTGTCATCCAAGCCCCAGAAAAAGACACCATTCAGATATGAAGATATATTCACTTTTTCACTAAATTTACCCTACTGTAGAAGAATTAGCAATGTTTAACTCTTTACTAATATTTTCAATCATTATATACATGTACAAAAATCTGGAAACTGAAGAAATATGCTTTAATTGTTGAGATAAAATACTGCCACTTATAGTGATTCACAGTATGGAAAAACTGGAAGTTAAGGGTGCCAATTACCATGTAATTGTGCACATATTGATTACTTTTCCCCATGTACTTCTGTAATAAAACTGAACAGGTATTTTGTGTATCCATATATATATATATATATGCTCTCCCTTAACCCATTAACCCTATAGGACATGGTTTTTAACTAAATTTCCTTCATTATTCTAAAGATTGTTCTCTCAAAAACTAGCATATCTGCTCACAGAGCACCTCATCAGCCTTTTGAACATTAAGGACTAACCAAACTAGCAAGTGTGAAGTCATACTACTAACCATGCTACAGTGAAGTAAGCATATTGTTTTCTATCTCCTTGATCAAATGATTAATTGTAAAAATAGCTGTTCAGCTCAATCTGCCAATTGTGATGTCCTATCCAAAGTCTATGCACTTAAGTAACATGGTCTGGGATTCTTTGCTCCTTTTTTTAAATGTTCTACTTCAGTTGGCCTTAAAGGTGATTTCCAGAAGTTGCTCTACCACAGTAGCTGGAACTTTGAGAACTACTTGTTATTTCACAGTGATACCAACTTGGGAAAGCTCCATTTATGTCTCCTAATGTTTATTTTTGTCAGCTGGAAAACTAAACAAAGCAACTGCTACTGGATGAGGCTTCCAGAGTTTTGTAGTAGACAGCATGAAAGATTTGCTTTGACCTTTTAGGGGATTTCAGTCAGATTTTCCTAATTGTTCCATAGATCTGTACTTAGGGAAGTAATAATCCCCTAAATAGTATGGTACTATTACACCCCTTTTTCATACAAATGCTCTAATTACTTCATTTCTTTCTTTGCATGCATTCATTGATAAAAGACAGCATAGACTGATGACTCTATTCCACACATTCCCTTCCCTTCTTCAAACAGTCCAAACAGCACTTAATTTTTGGAGGTTCTTGGTCATAAATTATGATTAAAAGGAGTCCCAAGTATAATAAAATTATTACACAGTTTTATTTTTGAAGAACATTTTGCATTTGTTTTAATACAAAATGATGTAGGTCAAGAAATAATTTACAAACCTTTTAAGTTCTTATCCTGGCATTTGAAATAAGAATGATTTCAGAGGAAGTCCATAAGGTATTCATAGGAAACTGTCATTATGTACAAAATGTTTATTGACATGTTTTAAACATCACATTTGTAAAAATGTGAACTGGATTGCTATCTAGCATATGAAGTACAGGTAAAACCTGATAAGATAACTTGTTAGAACAAGTCATTAATATCCAGTGCTAACAAAATAGACAGTAGCTTTCAGTGTTCTTTTGATTTTCCTCCAAGGTTGTATTAGCCTCAAAGTTATTTCAGGGTTTTACTGCATTCTGAACAATATCTAAGCCCTCTCTTGATTGCATAAAAATAAATCTTTGAAGTAGTACACAGAGGACAACAGAAAGGTAGAGGCAATAAAATAGGATGCTTCTTACATCAAGGTTTTTGGTTCCATGAAGAATTGTGTTATCCCATTTCCTTTCTTTCCAAGCAGAATAAATAGTACTGAAGTAAAAGATTTTCACATTTTCATTTACCTGTGAAATATTTTTTGCCTAAGATGCTTTTTGTCAAAGTAGGGTATGTAGGTAATATACTTTGTCAAAACTGTTTCATGACCAGTAATAACCCTGGCATGCACTTGCCAATTTTATTATTAATATTTACTTTCAATATGGGATTAATACAAAAATAAAATCAGAACGTGGATTTCAATCTAAAAAGTGAAAAGAACTTTCAATCTCTTACCTTTCCAAGAGTAAGACTGTAAATAGTCAACTGTGCATCCCTTATGCAGAGAGATTCGACTCCATTGTTTTAAAAAAATCTGTTCCATTGCCAAGTTCAAACTTGACACTTTATCCCAAAAAAAGATTTACACTGAGAGGTGGCTCTATTTAAATATTTATGCTATAGATCTATGTATTCCAAGTAAAAATACTTCCATCTAGAATTCTGTGGAGAGTTACAATAATTAGGGTCCATAAATATTGCTGCAGTTCAATTACGGTACAATAATTACAAAATATAGAACATCTCTTTACAAATACAAATCATTGTATATTACAATTCATTTACAATAATTTCTACTATATAATTTTTAGCAAACTATCTTATCTAATTCTACTATAACCTGGTTGCAAGTGCATTAGTAAGAATGCAATTATTCCAGTATATTTTGCCCTTAACGTGATAGTCATAAAACAGACTATCTGAATGATATTTTCCTATGTAAACTGATGTTACATATGACAGATTATTCCTTATATAAGTTTTTTCCAACAATCTCTAACAGGTAGAGCATGACAAACTGTACTTTAGAAGAGCATTAAGAAATCAGGAGGCAAGTTTGAGAACAATGTTAGAATGGATATGCAACGGGCAGCTGATATGCTATCGAGTACTGAGGTAATGACATTAGTGGTTGTCATCACTCATCTCATGTTGCTTTTTCCCCACACACAGTTTTGTGCCAGATTAATACAGACATTTTCACTGACAAAATCCTGCTCTACCATGAAGGACAGCAGCACAATGCTGAAAGACAGGCAAGATACTACACCTCAGAACCCTGCTCTAGCCCTCAAAAAAACTGATTGTCACAATCTGCTTGGTTTCAAAATAACCTTATTCCTACAGAGGAACTGAAGATTCTGTGGGAAGAGACTTGACATACTGCAGCTCTGATCACATTTCGGCAACCTGGCGATAACTGATTTATTGGTTATGGCTTCCTTGAGGTGTGACATCACATGTACAAAACTTGATTGGTTATTCACTCCAGCTAGTGCCTAGCATCTTTAAAGTATGAGGCACTTTTTCTGTTACTAAAATCATTTTCCTTGTTAAATACTATAAGCTCGTAATGCATATCATTTCATCAGCTAAATCTTCTTCATATCGTCCCGTTTCTGGTTCTTCATCACTGTAGCCAGGACCAAAGTCTTGAAGTTCATAATCTTGTCTGCTTAAAATGGGAAACATATCCCCATTGGTCCCATTGCTAATGTTTCCATTGAGAAGGTTACTTGCTGCACTTTCCATCTCATCAATAGTCATGTCACACGCATCAGCAATCTCGTGTTTTGTAGCTGAAACAAATTTAGGGTCCTTTGCATACCTTCCTAGGCCTTCAGATATAAGTACCTGGCAGATGGAGGGGAGAGAATGAGATACACAGTGGAATTGCAGAACAGACTGGTAATAGCAATGTTTCTCATTCAGGGAAAATACTAGAAACCCCATGTGGAATCACTACATCAACCCACAGCAAACTGCATGTGTAAAGAACAATCAAATCAACAATGAAATGGCTCCAAACTACACTGTATCAGTTATGTGATAATTGATAATGCATTACATCTGACTTTTTAGAAATCAGGGAGCAATCTTTGATGAACATCAGTCATCAGGCCGATACACTAAAGACAACAGATAATGCAATTAAACAATTGCATGAAACATGGAATTCTAGATATTTTCTCAGTACTTTAGAGTACATGGAAGAAAGATCTGAAGTCCCATTTGCAAACAAAATGTAACGAAGTGTATTGTTTAGCTCATAGCAATGGAATGGAAGTGATGGAATCAAGAACAGTACGATTCAAAAATGCTATATACTCTTGTAAGTCTTTTTCAATACAAAAGGGAATTCTTAAAATTCTTTAGTACAGCTACAAATCAATCCCTATCTGCATTTAGTACACAGATTCAGAGCACTCATTCTATTACTCGGATTACTGCAAAACTGATGATGCATTTCTACAGAAACAACAGAGAACAGATGTGTGCATCATCTATTCCCTGCCAGCCACTGTGGAAGGACACTTCTTCACAAGCAATCCTCATCTAGAAAACTTAAATTTAAATTCGCTCCACACTAATTTTAAGATCTGGATTCAGTAGAAATCCTTTATTGCTTGATAGCTACAAGGAAGTTCCCTCATCTTTATGCAAAAACAGTTTGGGGCTTTGAAACTGAAAATACTACATTTTCAGAGAGATAACATGGACTGAATTAAATGCTTTTTAAAGTGAACACAAAAACTGAACAGATCTCTTGGCTACTTCAGAGGTTTCTGCAATACTTACCGCTTCTACTAAACTGTCTGCGCTCCTCTGCTTGTCACTGTGTTTATGCCTAAAGTCATTAGGTACAGTTAAGTTGGCTGGTGTAAATGTTCGGTAGGAAATATCAGTGTCGTCTGTGTACCAGGAGCTCCTATGCAAGGAAGGCAGGCTACCATTCATATGCTCTGTAGATTCAGCCCTATCGACCTGGATCAGAGGTGTGTAGTATGGAGTACGGTCCCTGTTGGGAGGGGTTGCAGGTGGGGTAGCCCAGGAACGTGTAGATCGACTTGGTGAATGTTTATGAGCTTTGCTAGAATCCAGACCTGCAACAGCCATGACCTGGTGAGGGGAAGAATTACACAAGTTAGTGATTTCAAATGCTCAGTCATACTCATTTCAGCAGTTAGTTCAAACCAATTGTTGAGGCAGCAGCTATACAATGTTAGCACTTTCTGATGTTTAATAATCACGTAAAAGAGGAACAGGACTGAAAGACAGGACAAAATGGTATCTTCTATCATTGCTCAGACAAAAACTTGGTATTAGTGCTAATAAAGAAAATAACTGCTTATGCAATGAAAACAGAGTGTAGAAACATTCCTTCTGTCCTGTAGGGACAGGATAGGCAGCTGCCCGCATTTTCCAAGCATTCTGGGATGATGTCTTTAGGCAACAGAAACGGTCTTCAGGGCCATGTCAGAGCTGGATACATAGAAGATACATAGATCATATCTGCAGATTCCCACAAAGGGAGCTGAGTAACTGCCTAGGCAAAGATGACTAGATAGTTGCAGTATTATGCAGTGCTGGTCAGAATTCCTTAGGGCATCCCGACTCTGTGGACAGTTAGAGAGTCATGGGGTAAACTTTGAGAAGGCCTGTGCCTAGCAACTACAAGCCTGTACTTGGTCTAGAAGTCCTGCACAGGCAAACTACGTAACACACCAGTACTGTTTCAAACAACTATGAAAGTTGAAAGTACAAAACAGAAGCTGGAAAGATGTAATTCATTACCAGGTAAATAAGATTTTACGTTTACCTGCTGTTGCATTAAATGAAGTGGTAAAGCAGTGCGATGGTGGAAGTTAGGAGAGAGTGGTATGTCGTCTTGACTGCCTTGTCGGCGGAGGCATTCAAAGTTAAAGGAAGATCGTCTGTTTGCTATAGGGAAACCATAATTCATTAGGAAAATTACATACTTTTCCTCATAGTCTACATGCAATATGAAAAAACATTTCCAAGCCACACTTGACTCATCTTAACAATTCCTGTTTATTCTCACACTTAGGGCAATCATAAGCCATGGTCTCTGCTGCTGTGTATGCTGTTATTATTCATGTAAATGCTAGAAATTAAAAAGTAGAAACTGAAACTGGATCAACATGCTGGCTGGAGTGAAATGTTTCAGCTGTTCTTGGTGAAAGCCTGTGGAACAATGGGAAGCAGCACACAGGTATTATGTTGGCTTCAGTGTGAAGAAAGCCTGGATGCTGAACAACAGCTGGAATCCAGAGACATCCTCACAGCTGTGAGTGTCATAGTGGAAAACTGAGAAGAACCTGTCAGTACAAAGCACTGAGAGAAAACTGCTCTCTTGAAACTTAGTGAAACCAGTCTTTGTATTTTTCTTCCTCAACACCAAGAATTTTGTGAACAGAATTGAAGAGCTATGTGCCAGAGACATAGGTATGTTTCTTTATAGTTACCAACAGACATCTAAGGCTGGATACCAATAACCAAGGTTATTTAAAGAGCCATCGGACCAAAGTAGGCATCTCCAGGAGGTGATTCAGTCCACTAATGCAAACTTAGTGTCTCTCCATTCTCTCTAGGGTAAATCCAATTACAGGAATGTAGGCTTTAGCTCATGATTCTAACAAATCCTAAATGTTCCAATACCAAAATGAATTAAAAGCAAATCAAAAAGTCTCTTCATCCAAAACAAGGGACTTCTTTGCACAAGTTTTTTCCCAGGAAAGAGTCATGAAAGAACATATTAATCATGTCTTGCTATGTTGCTGGAAGTTGCTCCAATACTGTAGTGATGAGTTCGGTATGAAAGCCTCCAGAAAGTTTGACACAGCTCAGTTTGCTAACTGCAGTACTCCATAACTGTATGTTGTATTAACTTGGACTGAATCCAGATGCTAGCAGAAATTGCTTTGTGCAATGTTGCAGATTTGTTCTCCTCTCCCCCCCTTTTTCCTTTCTTTACCTGAGATCATCAAGACTTCCTACCCAGGCCAAACAATCTGTGCTCTAGTTAAAATAATAGCTTCAAGCTTCTTTTAAAAAAATCTGCTGATATACTCTTGTGACAGTATGCTGGTGTAAACCAAATTACCTTTATGCAACTTTAGATCAGAACTAGGTCCCCTTAATCTTAGGGTATCAGATGCCCTCTTATCTAATGCATTTATTTAGTCTCTTGTACGAGACACACGAAGTGTAAGCTTCCTCTGCAGAACTGTCTGCTTAATACCAGACAGACATCAAAACTTTCTGATGAAGTTAAATGAATCCTAAAGGCTGCAGTCACAGGCAGCCTCCAACGCCCCCCCAACACTTCCATGGGAAGACCCAAGACGGTTTTTTAGAAGAAGGTTTCTCTCCTGAAATGTATGTATATACAAAGCACCCTTCTATTTATTTGGCTTAAAGTTCCTCTGCTATCAGAAAAGCTTGTAGAAAGATTTACAATCCCCTTTGTCAGATGTCTTTTCTTTCTCCTACTGGAAGCAGCTTCCTGTATACTTCACTATCACTCATCTGAGTTATTTACCCTGTACTATGCAAGACTGAAATTCTTTCTGCTTTCTTCATCTGTGCCCCTTAAGATAGAAAGCCAAATAGCAGACAGCATTACTAGTCTGTCATAACAAGATGAATTCCACTACTGATAGTGCCACTACAGAATGTTTCCTTCATTATGTAATAATACATTTTAGTGCTGCCCTTTACTACAGCTCTCTGTGGCTTTAAACAGTCTGAGACTAAGACACTGTATAATGATTCCATGACACCTGTGTCAGAAACATTTTAATTTTTAGAATCTATGCCTGCATGTTCTTTAAGGTGTCTGAGACAGCAAAGGGATGAAACCCATTTCCCTACTCACAGGGTCCTTAGAGTGATACATACACAGGCAAATGGACTGTGACTGGCTGCCAGCATCATCAGAACGAAAGACAACTCTGGTTTTGCTAGAAAGCCAATCCACCTTATAGCAGACAAAACATGAGCCTCTTCTAGAACTGACCCTGTATTGTGTCACCTGGATGACACTGGTCAGACAGCGTCATCCACACACAGCTAACACACCTGGCTGTGCTGACCACACTATGTTAGAGTACCCTTAGGGACACTAGGGTTGCATGGAGCTGAGTGGTGATGTCCTTCTGCACCGACAAGAAAGCCTTAGAAAGAAGTTTATTTCGCAGTTCACAGCCCCATGTGCTTCCTTCTCTGTGGAGTGTCAGAGGTCAGAGACCAAAATCCAAGAGCTTTGAGTTTGTGCTTGCTTCACCAGAAGACTAGCACTGCTCATCTCTGCAGTGTGACTTTCAACATAGAAAAGCAAAATTACAAGATAGAAAGCATGGGAGGTTTTAGAAACTCAAAGCAACATTGTGCTTGAAATAAGGAAAAACCAAGGGAAAGATCTAAGGAGAAGAAAAATGAATATTAAAGAAACAAGTAAAAACATCAGTTAATTGTTTTATAAACTGAAATGTTTTCTCCCTCAGAAGAAACACAGAATGTTAAGAGTTGTTAAGAGATTCTTGGCTCAGGGTAACACTCCTATTTTTTGCAAGGACTTGAGAAACTTGGATTAAAATGGTAAAAGCTCTTTAAAAGTAAGAAGAAATACCATCCAAAACCAAAAGATTATTAAGTTCATTCTTAGTTCTCTTTTCCCTGAAAATTATCCTACTTCAGTCTCCAGTGTTTACTAAAACAGTATGAGGCAAAGGTGTAAGTGGCAGTGATGACAATGGCTGTTAAGAGGCAGGGGAAGTACCAGCAAGGGAGTCACTAGAGACATCATCACACATCTGTAGGTGTGAATAAAGGGCAAACAGATTGAAATCAACAGTTCAGAGCAAATTATTGCTGCATTCTACTTAGCTCTTTCTTAATTTATCAGATAAAGTTAAAACTGGCAATTAAATTGGTTATTTTTATATTATTGGATGAGTGAGGCAAGAGATATTAGAAAGGCTGACTTGTAAGCTAATGTCCATACATCCTCTGACCAGTCTCTCAGGTGGGATAGGTACTTCTGCCACATAAAATAACCCACTAGCAACAGCAATCAACAAATGTCATGTTTGAAATTCAAGTTAAGAAGCCTTTTTAAACTGGAATGTGTCTGAATTCATTTAAATATTTCCAGATTTGCAAACAAACTTTCCTTAATGTACTTACGTGTCGGTGTTGGAGGTAGCAGCCGTCTCCTAGGAGACCTTTTTGTATCATAACAGATCTGTGAATCATCTTCCTCAAAAAAACCATGAGGGTGATGGTAACCTTTTGGTCTCTCAAAATCTGAGTCATGGCAGTGATATCTACAGTGGTAATCATACATATGCCTGCATTTTAAATACAAGAAAGAAAATTCCTTTCAGTGAATTTCGTACAATTTTTATTACATTATATTTTCAGTGCAGTTATTCTTACCACTACAGGCCAAAATGCAGGACCTCAGTTGTACATTGCTTAACAAAGAAACAAACCCCACAAAACCCCCTCTGTTCTACTCCTGCCATGTTCTCTTGTGAACCCCAGGTAACACGTGGGAGCACAGACACTCAGAGAACAGATTTAAGCCTTTAAGCTTTCTGAATACATCTCATGTTGAAAATGAAACTTGGAAGGGTGTTATTTGACTGTAATTATAATATTAAATAAAAAAGGGACCAGAGAATTCTGTCAAACGTAGCTGTCACATAAACCCTGGCTTCAAACCAACAAGATGCGGATGAGGGTGCCAGTCTTGCCGGAATTCAGATGGCAAAGATAGATAGTAGAGAAGGAAAAGGAGGAGGAGAATTAGGCATGTCTGGCGCTTATGCCAGGTAAGAGAGAAGATGGCAATGAATTTCCCTACTTCTGGGCTGGACTTTGAAATAAAAAGTTACTGACAGAAGTGGAAAATATTTTTGAGAAGCTATTTTTGTTCAGTAGGTGTTGGAAGATGTACACCATCTACTGAAGACCTTGCAAATGCAAGTTATCTATGTCAGAACAAGAAGGTGAATTTTATGGAATTAAGAATATCATGAGATATTTGGGAAAAAGGTGCATTTAACTTTTTGGTTTGTTGTTGTTAGGGGATTGTGTTTGTTTGTTTTTAAATAGGAAGCCTTTCAGTATTACCCAGTATAGGTTCTGTTCCATGACAGGTTGATACTCAGAAAACACTGGAACAATCTCACATTTTCAAGAGTAAATCAGGAACATGGGGACTTCCACTCAAAACAGCACCCAAATATTGCCTGAACACCTGGAAACCTATTGTTTGTGTACAGGAGTGGTGCCAATGCAAAGTGAGGACCTGCTCTGTTGCTGCAGCCATCACTGCCTGAAGCCAATGGCACAGTGCTCAAGTCAACCTACTGTGGTAAAGCTCAAAGCCAAGCTAACTTGGGAGCCACTGATTTAAAGTCAGAAAGCCCACCTCAGTCCATTTCTGAGAAATGTGTGACATAAAGTTGCAGGAGTAAGTTTAAATGTACCAAAATTAAATCAAGGCCTTTCCTTCTTAAATCTGAGATTAAAATACTGAATGCAGAGTTCACAGGAGTTACATTGCCAGCACAGAGAAATTTCAGTAGACATCTGTTTAGTGAAGCCTCTGCAAATATGTATCTAATTTACAGAAATACCAGTTGAATGAACATCCTCACCTGCTTCCTGACAACATACTGTCGTCTTCATAATACTCTTCTCCACTGAAGTACTCTTGCTCTCCCAAATAACGATCATCATTGCAATAGTCATGAACTTCACGTTCTTCACGGCAAATAGTAGGTCGACGCCCTTCCCCAGTGTCAGATCTGGAAGCAGCAAGCAAATACTTACTTTTCTTTTTCTCTATTGTTTATGTTGCACAAATAATTTCAATCTTTTCATTAGACAAGTTTTTCTTATGTGCTTCCAAGAACAAGAAAACAAAGAGGAGCATTACAAGTCTCTGGCCAGTATGTGGCGTTACAGTGAATTGAGTAGAACTGCAGCTCAGAACATGACTGTTTTATCTGTTTCTTAACCATAACCTCCCTTTATTTCCTTAAGGTGCAAACTGGAAAATAATATGGTGATACTCAATGATGAAATAAATTTAAGGCATTTTTACAAAATATAAATTCAGAATACACTGAAGAAACACATCCCCTGATGTTTGCCAAATAGCTAAAAAACTAGCACAGAATGCACATTTATTGGTTCAAATAACACAATACATCGTATTTTGAAGAGTTGTCTTAGAAAATATTCAGGCATGAGACCAGGAAAGATTTTTGGGTCCCCTATACATGGAACTGTACATATTAATAGTTATTGAAGCTAAACCCAGTGTCTTTTCCAGTCTTTGCAGGTTCATTTTAAACAAGGGCTGCCTTCAGGTGTGATCTTTTGTTTGCTGAATACTACACAAACATGCCTGGAATTTAAAAGGGCTTGAACAATTCTGAACTTAACTAGAAGTTTATCCTTTTAGAACAGACGGGGGAAAACTGACCTGGAAATCATCACCTAAGCTATTCAACATATGCAATGCCATACAGTTTATTTTGAAAAATATACTATAGAAGAAACAAAATAGAAGAAGAAGAAGAAAAAAGGGAACAGAGAAGAAAAACGAGTTTGTCCCCTTCAGTGATTTCAAACAGTATCAACTCACCTTATATATGTTTCATAGTAGCGGGTTCTATCCAGGTAAAGCCATGAAAATAAAGAGAAAGATAGTTAAAAACAGGGAGTTTTGAGAAATTAATTGGTGATTACAATGTCTGTGCTGTAACTAATAATTTTACTTTAAAGAAAATGACTACTTTCAAACCTTCCTACAGTTATATACATTTCCCATGCATCACAGCTATATTTTAAATACATTTCATCCATCATTATGCAACAGAAACTAAGCTAAATATACAAATTAGTTTTATGTAGCGTTAAATTTTCTTTTAGCTTAGTTCTTATACCTTTATTTAAAAGCAAATTCATATTTTACCTCCTACTGCTTGGCCTTCTACGCTTCTCATGATCAGTTCTGGAGTAAGAATGGTACCCGTTCTCAGATCTACGCTCGTGATGTCCAAAATTGGTGTGTTTGCCATGAACAGCTTTAGACACGTTGGCATTATTGAGATTGGCATTGGTTGAGTTTGGAACTTGCTTTCCTAGTGAGTTGTGGTTATGATGATTGTGGTAAACAGAATTTCCTGCCTGAGGATACATGTTTTTCTCGGTGTCACTTGCAGATGGAATTGAAGGCCGCTGAACATGTAAGGGGCGGTGTGTGGTGTTGATCTGTTGAAATGAGTCTCGTCTGTCACTGCTAATGTGGTTTACGTGGTTGCCAAAGAGGGCACCATTCCTCTGTTTTAGAAGAAAAAGAAAAAATTGGCATGAGATACCTTAACACAGCAAATTTTTGACAGCGATAACTTACTTTGCTCTCCTACATGCATTCAAAAGTAGCAATTCAAATAATCTGTGATTTTTTTTCTTTCTAATTTTATGATGCTGCAGATGGGATCTCCTGAAGTGAGAGAGATGTGATTGTGATCACAACAATATTTGTATTCCAGAGTCAACATTACGCTGTGATCATCATTCTTTTTCCCATACAACTAAACGTGACATCCTGCTTTCTCCATGTTTTATTTTAGAGGAGAAGCCTAGATTCCCATACATGAACATGCACCAATTTCCTGAGAAAGGGAGGTGTCTGCTTAGTTTCTGAGAACACTTGGGTGGAATTCTCTCCTATGCTCCCAGAGCATTGGTTTGCAACAGGCGTCACTCAGACAGGATGGAGTGCCATGCAACAGCTTGCAAGCATATCTCAAGTAGGTAACATTAAGCTTCAGTGCTTTCATTCTTTCTTCTTGCAGAGGTACAAGAAAGAGTAGTAACTCTTTATCAGCCCTGACAAGTGTAATGGATGGTGAAAGAGAGAATGAAGTGCTGGGTTATGACGATGACATGCAGCTCTCTTTTACAGCTGACCCAGATTATGTAGCCTCCCTGTCTAGCCAGGTGTGGGTCCTGGATGACAGCAGTCTGTCTTGAAGCTCAATCTAGGGAAGACAGGAGTAATGATGGTTGGCTGAGAAATGCGTCTACTAACAGCAGCTGTGACAATCTCCAATGCCACATCCTCCTTTGCAAAGGGCAACAGCAAGTTAGGGAGTTTGTAGTTCTTGCAGAAGCATGCTTTTGCATCTGCTACTTCTGAAATGCTTAGGAAATATTAAGTTTTCTTGCTGGCTGACAAATGATTGCTAGCTCACTCCTGATTATAATACCAACTTTACACGTTCATCCTTAGACTGAGTATCTACAGTGTAAAAGAGGAAAATTAATCTTTCTTTCTGATTGGTTCTTACTGATACCCCTCACAGGAAATTAGAAGTTGCATTAATATTTAGTTGGCTTTCATTTTGAAATATGCAGCTTTCATTTTAAAATATGCAGCTCTATGCTTGCTGTGATTTTGCTGCATAGAATTTCATTCTCTTCTTCCTATCTACCACTGTAGAAGTTAAGACACCTCCAAGTTTAACCTTGCCACTATCAAAGTTTCAGATGACAGGGTTCATACCTTTTCTTAGGACTTGCTTAAGAAAAAAAAATATTAATAAGAAAGAATTAGGGGCAGGTGAACCACCCTGCAGGAACTGCTTCCTAAATTTATGATGACACACAAGTGTTCTGGTAATGCCATTTTTATAAATATTAATTCAAAATATATTTATTGATAAAATATTTTTTCTGGTTTGAGGGGGTATTATTATTATTACTACATACTCAGGGATAAACTCATTCTTTAATCTCATATTATATGATAAAACAATTCACACAGCTGTGTTCTGACATTACTTTATAAACATCTTCCTCCTCCTCTGGATTGTTTTCCTCTGGTTCATCATCTTGCAAGTCACAGGATATAGCTCGGCGTATTTCAGGGCCAATATCATGAAGTGTCCTTAGTCCTGCCTAAATCAATGACAATATCATAATACATTAGGAATGCAATTTCTTTTTTGTTCTTTAATTACAGGCACGTAAATTTATTTTAAAGGACAGTTAGAAAGTATTTGTATCGTGACACCCATAGAGGATGCATCCTCCTGTACATCTCTACTGTTAGTAGTAAGAGACAATCACATCTTAATCATCACAGTGTAGACCCTGACTAAAAGACTTCTGATATTTAGGAGCTCTATGAAATAAAATTAATTTTACAATAAAGTATAAGCAATCAGCAAGAATGATAATAAAATGCATTTCAATGAGATGCATATTCCATGTTAAAAACATGTTTGCAGCCTGTGTCCGCAAAGGAAACTCAAGATCTTTGCTATAGCAACAGCAGTTTCAGCAGAGCTCCGATGGAAAAGAAAGCAGTGAAATAATTCCAGCCCATCTGCACCGCACTGTGATATGCAGATATTTGATTCAAAACTTTAGGACAGAAAACCACCTAGCTACAGCAGCATGGAACCTCAGCATGTCTGGGTCCATATTCCTCTCAAGCCTGCTACCACAAGCAACCTTTTGGAAAAAGGATAATGCTGAAACAGCCATGGACAGACCTGCACATTAGTGAGGAAACAGACATCACACTCAGAGCCAAGAATTTAGTTCTTTTGTATTGGTCTGACTCAAAAAGGAGACGTGTTCCCTGTTTTAACTCTGGCTTTCATCAGCTGAAGCAAAAAAACCCAATCTTGTTCTTCCCAACTGTTTTTAATCTCTTCACATTTAGAAGAAATCAAGATTTGTTTGTTTAGCTCTTTACTAACATTACACTTACAGTACTGATAATCATGCACAGCACTTGGCTCAATTCCTGATGATGATCTAAAAGCCCATTTTATGGTTTTTCAGCATTTTTGATGTGTGTGAGAGCTGTCCCTGCCCATCAGAGCTGTACATCCATGATGTGACATTGCATGTTACTAGCCCTGGGGTGGCATGAAGATGCATAGAGAAGTCCACGTGTTGCACAGCTCCAGAAGGAGCTGAAAGTCCTTGGAGGAAACCAAATGACACACGGTCCCATTCACACCACAGCAGCACAGGCAGGTGTCAGCTCAAAACTGAAATAGTTGGATTGCTGGGCACCAAAAATGACATTTATACAGTGTGGGCAATCAGAACCTGGAACGGGATGAACCATAAAGCTTTGTATCTAACAGTGCAAATTTACTATAGGTTCCTCTAAAGGTTTCACTCATACCAGAATTCGACTTCCTGAACACAGCCCTTGACTAACCGTATTAGCTACATGTATTGGCAATTATAATTTCTTCCTCAGGGATGAACTTTAAGAGTTATGCTATAACTGAACAAGCCTCTAAAAATCATTTACTAGTGAATTAATATACAACACACATTTCAAATACAGTGTGCTTTCCCTCACTGCTTATGCTAATTACATAGTCAAGACCTCAGTGAAGTTGTTAATGTCATCATTTTCTAAGGTGCTAAAAGGAAGTAAAATGAACCATTTAAAGTACAGATTTGAAGCAGAAGACCAAAGGTTTCTATTATGCAGAGGCAAAGGCTGTATTTGTTTAGCAGAGGATTGCTATTTTAGTTTGGGTTTTCAACCAGTCACTTGCATTTCACACTTACTACCTGCTTACCTGAAAGCGAAGAAAACTGAGAAGAACAAAAAACCCCAGAGCTACAGACACTTCAACATAAAAATAAACTGAGGTTAGTGTGAACAGAATACAGTGCAAGAGCTACCGACATAAGATAATCATGCAGAAAAGTAGCTGAGTAGACCTACACTATAGCAGTGAACGTAAGAGACATAGCAGTCAAGTCTCGATTCCTCCGTGTTACGCATCTTCTAACGCTGAAGCGGCGTGCACTGCTCTGCAACCACACGAGCTCTGTGCCTTCAGCCAAACCCAGACCCCTTCAAGCTAAGTCTCAGAGAGCAGTAAAACAGCACACATACTAGCCCTGGCCAGAACTACTCCTTATACTCCTGCCTGCCAAATTGTGACAAAGTCCCACAAATACATGCCCAAAAGCTGAGAAAAGCCCATGTGCTTGGCAACAACATATTTAATAGTAATTTAATTATTACGTTTCCAATTGCCTTCTGGTTTATGTCCTGGTGAATTACTCCTCCTTTACTCAAGAGAAAACAGGCAGCTTTTATCTCACCTTTCTTCAGTGATATTTTCATGTAACAGGCTTCTTATAATCACAGTTGACAGCGAAAGACTGAAGTCTGGATCACCACATGTAAATAGTACATGCTAATGAATCTAATATCAGCTTTATTCACTCACAGCCAGTACAGAAGCCACAGGTTCCACAACAAACATCTGCCTGCAGAATTAAAATATTTGGGTTTTTTGCTCTAACAGAACTGTCATCAAAATGAGTATGCCCATGTGCTGCCTCATTTTACCTGGTGCAATCTGAAAGTTTTCTAAGAACAGTTTTTATGACAGGACAGCACCACACAGATTCGCCAGCTCATAATAAAACAATCCTTCACCAGATCAGTCAGCTACCACAGAAGTGGGGCTGATGTAAAAATGCAGGAATCAGTACTTAGGTGTCAGTAGGAAAATCCATCTGCTGAATGACATTAATGCCCTCTGTGAAGATCTCAGGGGTAGCCTCGACTGGTAACACATTCGACTTTACCTTCAAGCACTTCAGAACCAAATCAAGATCTCTTAAATAAAAGAATACATGCAAACATCAAACCAACCTCCCCATCTCTTCATTAGTTTACCAGGAAGAAGGATCCTTCTGATACATATTTCACTATACAATGTTGCCCAATTTGTTCTACCCACTAAGAACCCAAGACACTGGTAAAGTGTGAGAGGGCAATGGAGGTGTACCTTGTGTGTATCTCAAGTGTGATGATCTAAAAACTGCTACATTTAAGTTTGAAATAATTTCTTCTCTTATAAAAAATAAATCTGAATAGATGGGACTTTGCAAAAAGAGAACCTGGACAGTGATTTCTCTCCATTTGCCAGAGTTACACTTCCTTCTTTTTCACTGCAACTGCTTAAGTTCTTAGGAGGCAATCGGTAGACCTTTACAAGAGCTCTTCTTCCTATTACACAGAATGACTCAAAACTTGCCCCACTCCTGGAGCATGGTGCTATAAAGACTTTATTAAGAAAAAAAAAAAAAAGTCAAATTTGAGTCTTACACAGAAATTGCTTCCTCACAGTCTTTCAGCACAGCTTATCAGAGCTGCAGAGGAAAGGAAATCAAACTAAATCCTCCTTGCTTTCCCCAAACAGAACAAGTAGACACTAAAGACTGATATAAGAACTTTGATAACGTTTCTTTGATAACTACAGAGGGTCACACTCTCTAGTCTCTCTTAACATCCTTTTTTTTTTTATAGGAGATTCTTAATTCCTCAAGATTTTCTCACAACCAGAGAAGTCTCACCTTTACTTAAAGGAAGTTTCAAGGTTATTTTATGCTATTTCAACAGTAATGCACACCTTTGTTTTTTACCCTAAGTAACTAGAAAAGTGAATAATAAATATTGATTAATCTCCAATTTTTTTGAGGTCCAAGAAGCACAGAACCAGTTCTAACACAATATGAACATCTAACACACAGCTCACCAGACTGAAAACCTGCCTGGTTCACAAGGCTGCTGAATCTGTCAGGCAGATCACATTTCTAAGAAAGGGTGTATACTACAGAACACAAAACTTTTCTGTTCATGTTTAACTTTCCATCACTGAGTATTCTTATTTGCTATACACAAATGTCTTTTCCTAATGTACCTGTAACTGGAAAAACCTTCTCCTCACATGGGTGTTAATTTATATGTATTTACCCCATACCTTTCAGCAAATTGTGTTTTCATCAAAGACACTGGAAGATGAAAGGGTCTAACAGAACAAACAAAACACATGATTCTATAGGGGTAACATTTGATCAAAACTGCATCACTGAATTATTTGTGCTGGTCTGGAAGAGGACATCTGTTGTTTCCAGTCATGCTTTCCTGTTTTCTTGTTATTTCTTTGAAGTAGAACAAGAAAATAGAGTAATGCTGCTGTGTTTGATTGCCTCTAATTCTGTTTGAGAGATTTCACTAGAAGTTTGCAAAAGAAGCTGTTTCTTATCCAGACACTTGTCTCTCCAAAATTTAATTTTTGATCCCTTCCTTGCTTAATTTTTTTCCTTGTAGGCATGAGAAAGATGAGATCTATCAGTCCAGTGGTTAGTGAGCAAAGCAGTGACATACAGGGTGCTGAGCAACATAATTACATAATAAACTCAAGGATGTCTTTAAATAGACTTTCCTGTAAATACACAAAATGACTTTGAATTAACATGACAATTCCAAGCAGCCCTACTTGACGAGGCATAATAGCACCTGCAATGTTTTCAAGATGGCACAAAGCACTAAAACACCAGTGCTGCGTCCTAAATAAGATTCTCCAGAGACAATTCATAGTGCCCCTGTCTCTGACACAAGATTGAGATGACACACATGTTTTAAAATGCTGAAATAACAGAACCATAGGAGTCTCTCTGTGAGAAAAAGTGTCATATAACTAATAACTGCATTTCTGAATTGGTCACTTAGAGAGATAAGCTTCAAAATGCTTGAAAAGCCCATCATGCCAAAACATCCAAGTCTTTAAAGTTAAACATGAAAACATGAAACAGTCAAATTTAAAAAACCCCACCCTTTTAACAAATGCCAGATAGATTTTAAATCAATTTTCCATATCTATAGCATGCACAAAACAGTAACACCATTTTAGATAAACGTTTTATATCAAATCTATGTGTAACACAAGAAGCCAGAGTCATGATTTTAAAAAAATTAGATGTTTATAAAAACTGGAAATAAAGAAATGATAATTTTCCCTATACCTAAACTCAGCCCACATCCATTTTGAGGTATGGTACAACCTACACAGACATACAATTTAACTTTCATTTAAGTAGTACAAACACAATACTCTTACTTAAATAATGACTATCACCTGCACTATTTCTAGTCACATAAAATACACAATGCTCCCTCTTTTAAGGCACCTCGTGATACCAGGTAATGGAAGCTTTGCTCACTGGATTTTAGAAGAATGATTCATATTTAAGTATGTTGCTATATAAACTCAATGGAACTGAAACAAAGCATAAAGTGAATTCAAAATAATTCAGTCTTCAGAGCTTCAGAATACTGAAAGCCTGTGGCTCTGAAAATGTTCACATAAGCCATCACATTTGCAGATAATGAACATGTTTTTACTACCAGCTTATTTTATAGCAATGAAAAATGAAAAGAACAAAAAACCCCAGAGCTACACTGACACTTCAACATAAAAATAAACTGAGGTTAGTGTGAACAGAATACAGTGCAAGAGCTACTGACATAAGATAATCATGCAGAAAAGTAGCTGAGTAGACCTACACTATAGCAGTGAACGTAAGAGACATAGCAGTCAAGTCTCGATTCCCCCGTGTTACGCATCTTCTAACGCTGAAGCGCCGTGCACTGCTCTGCAACCACACGAGCTCTGTGCCTTCAGCCAAACCCAGACCCCTTCAAGCTAAGCCTTTCTGTGAACATCAGCAGACAAGTGCAATTACGTTGAACCTGAGCAACGTTTTAACCCCTCAGCTGATGCCTACCAGAGGGTTGTTTCTTCTTCCCCATACTGCAGGGTTGATATTACTCATAACATTTGTAGAGAGAAAAAAAACATATTTAGTTGGATCTGGAACTTGTTCCTAAACAATCAACTTCAGCTCAGTAAATCAGTGCTTTTGTGTATTTGTGATGTGAAGGGAAACATCCTTTAACTTTTATTGGCATGAAGCTACAAAGAGGGCTACATGTAAATAAATATGAAATATACAAGCAAATATTACATAGTTTCCAGTATTCCCCCTAGGAAAATTAGTATGGAATTAATTCATTGACCCTAAGCACCAGATGAAAATAATTAACCTTACTCATGCTTCACTTAACATTCATTTTACTAGCAATGTGACTACTGTTTGGCTCAATAGAATTTTCCATCACTACAAAAAGATCTCTTACATACTTCTACAAATGTGATTTTGTCCTGATTTTACCCAGAAAAGTATATTTGTTCTCACTGCTTAAGTATCACTCAATAGCATAGGAAAGGCATTGTGAGCCTTGACAACTTTTTTCCTCATGTCTTAAGAGCATATATCACACCACAAAAGTGACAGTAGATGGCTAAAATGAACTGGTCACCTGTCATCTCAGAACCACTTGCTGTTCTTCCCTCCATAAGGAGTGAAATACCCTGGGTCTGCAGAATAAATTATTCTAACAAACGTGGCATTTTGACTTTGAATTTGACTTGCTGTAGCTCACAATTTTGTATGCTGGGCTGAAAGCTCCTAAGTCCAGGCTTTTTCCCAACCACAGGTTTCAGGTTTCTTTGAAATGGCATTTTCACTTCTGTTTGTTAAATCAAGTTGTTAAATCAAGTTAAATCTACTGATTCAGTAGAAAGACAAGAGTAGATGAGAGGAAAATGGAAGAAAGGATGAAATAACGTTCCCATCTACCAGCCTGGCTCAGGTCATTGCCACAGAAGTGTTGTTTCAATCACCATAAACCAAATTGCTGTGCCTCAAATCCCATAAGCCTTTGTAGATTCCTAGCAGACATTGACTGGTCATTTTTTTGCTGAAATTGAAAAATATTTGTGTAAGGACAGAAGATTTATTTCTTTCCAGTTTAATTTTGCCCTCTGTCTGTTACTGAACAGGAAGTGCAATCTGATAATTAACAGAGCACACACACTTGGAAACTCAGTGTTTGTTTCTGAATCAGGATGTGTACAACTTCAAACACACAAGTGGAACTCCACAGTGCTGTGGCTTAAAACTGACTTTGATCCCCTTATGCTCAAACACTTCTGAAATGAAGAAGTCTGCAAAGTCCTGCCTAAAAATCCAGTGTCTTTCACTTCCCTCTCAACTGCTCCCAGGGTTTTTTTGTTTCTTCCATTCCTGATGATCTTCCCTGCTCTCATGATAAGCAAATGCAGTTTATCCTGTCCTGGCAAACCATGTGCTCACAGATCATCGTCAGCAATTGCAATGAATTGCTCTGTTGCATCTCGTGCTTACAGTGACTTGGAACAGAATTTGTGTCAGAGCTGCCAGCAGAGACACTCTCAGGGAATAGGAATGAAACAAATAACCTACTTAAGACAACAAAGACCATTCCGTGAGATCAAAGTACAAACCAGCAGGATTTTTAACAAAGAAACCAGTATCTGGATCAGGTTAACATGTTCCTCCTCCCATAGAAAGTGATTTTCACAACATATTCCTAAATGTGCATCAGAATAAAAAGCTATCAGAAGCAGTAAATAGTTTTAGAGCTTGTAGGAATCTACCCAGCATTAACTGAAATTCAGAAAGTCCCAATGCAATAAAAATGGTGCAGTGTATGATGTCTGGAATTATTTGAGGACAGCCTTCCATAAGCCAGTTTTGAAGTTGATAATACAAAGGGTATCATCAGACAGAAATGTTCAGTATATACTCTTTAGATCACATATACGGACTGCTTCTCGCAGGCCTTTTGAGACACAGATGGCCAAACCTATTGTCCTGGTTTCCATTTGACAGCTTGTTTTAGGAGACAGACAGAAGTCTATGACATTCATGCAGTTTGCTAATATAATTTCCTATAAAAGAAATTGATTAATGTGAATTTCAAAGTTTGCAACTACTAAAAATACTGATAGAAAGGTTTATCACCAGTAATCAAAAATAGAAAAAAAGAAGAATACAGAAAAATAAGTAGAAAAATGATGCCATATAAAAACATCTTTGATTTAAGGTAAAGTGTATTAGGAAGTTTTCAGAGAACTGGCTTAGAGCATTGTAGGAACAGAAGAAATTTAACAGTGAAAGCAAAACAAAGAACGAAAGATAGCTCAGAATTTCATTCATATGATTTTATATCAGCAACTCCAATGTACCAACCAGACTTGCTAAGAAATTCTGTCACTTGCTACTGTTTGAGTAATCCACAGACAATAACTTTTTGCACTTACCTTGTTCTAGACAGAACAGCAGGACTATGCTTTAGTTTTCTGACGAACAAGGGTCAAAATGTCCCAGCTAAATAAAATCCTTGTAGCACTGCACAATCATCAAAATTCATCTACCTGCTATTCCAAGTAAGCTCACAAAACAGTTAGTTAAAGATGTAAAAACAGAATCACCTGCAGAGCAATGGTGGTATTCTTCGCAGGATATTTCCCCACCAGTCCTTGTTCTTTGCGTTTCTTGAATTTCCTAAAGTAGTCCTGTATCAGGAAGGTGGCATAGAACTTCCCCACGGTTACCTCATCATCTAAATGAACAGACCAGACAGATCTCTCCCAAGTCAGCACATTTATCAATAGCCTGTACACTCACATCTGATTTGGGGGGAAAAAATGTGATGGGTGCAATAGGTACTGTGCTTTTAGCTTACAACAATGGAACCTGTAACTAGCTTAAAAGCAATGTTTTAGCAAGCAGTTTAGGCTCTTTAAGTGAACTCATCCTTACTGAAGAACGAAATAAAATACTTAACCAAATCTCATGTAAATCCAAGTAAGTTTGTGTAAGTTTCTAACAAAACCACAGACATGTTTGTGTATGCATAGAAGCTGAAAAGACTGGTTTCAGTTACTTGGAATAAATGGATCAAAATAAAAGCTACTATGACACACACACATTTGAGTTGGTGACTATTAAAAAAACAAAGGTCCTGCTTGCATCATCTTCTTTTTTGTCCCCCAAGCTGAATCTGATTGTTTAAGAATGTTGGTATCAATCAACCAATGTTATGAGTGTCAAGCCCTCACTGTAACACCTGAGCATCTTCCAGCTTGAATTTCATGTGTCCCAGATGCTCGTATGTTGGGCTTTATCTTCTGCTATCTTACTGTCACCCAACAGATTCTAGACTCTCATACAGGAAATCTCATATAAGTTACAGTTTCACATATTTTCTAGAAGACTTTTGTTTAAGTGAAGATGTGGTCCTCAGCCACCTTCTAAATAGGTGATGATAAAAGTAAAAATGAAACAACGTATGGTGCTTTCCCACATTATAGCATTATCAGCTCTGCACTGCTGCTAGAAATTAAAAGACCTTCCATCAGTACAAACGATACACAAACAGCAACTGCAGTAAAATCTTGCATTTTTACACAGTCACTGTTGTGCACAAAATCCAATTTTCAAAGTGTTCAACATTCAAAGGCAGGTAACCTACAAGGATATTGAAATTGCCTGGTTCATTGCAGGTATTTGTGAGTCCCACTGAATCACTCAGCTGCGTGTGTTTGATCTTGTGATACGTAATGCTTGCTAGAAAACTAGGAAGAGTTTTCTATTCAAAAACATTGCTTTTGTTTTCACAGACTTTTTCCCCCCAGAGTTACCTGGCACCAAGCTGGCTATTTCCCTTTCTGCTGTGTTGCCTCATCTCTCAACTTTTTTTTCAGTATCTTGAGATGGTTGTTTGTGACAGGGTTGCTAGTTGGCCACTGCCATACATAAAGGAGAGCTGGTGTGTTTTAGGCATTGAAGTTCTCTCCACTGTCAGGACCCACATCCTGATGGACAGTAGGTTCCTGTCATTCCAGCTGCCATTGCTGGACAGACAGGGCCTTAATGCACCTCAGGATGTGGGTGTACAGTTGTGACCTAACTAAACATGGAAAATCTAACATGCCCAGGCACATTTTCACACACCTCTGTTGGAAAGCATGGATTTTTTTTTTCAGTTTTATTTAATTTGTTTTTCTACGTATTTCAATTCTCTAATGGAGCTTTGATAGATGAATGTGGTTTTGTTTTGGGATGGTTGGGGTTTTTATATACAAACACATTCTGTTAAACAAGCTTTTCCCCGAATTGATTGTCAAGCAAATTCTGTAATTGATTGTCACATAGTGTAATGTCACAAGTTAACATTTGATTTTAAAATGCCCTTGTGTCTTTGTTTTATTGACATATGTCCCAATGTGTCTCACTAATGAAAATACTTCTAATAGTATTTTTACCTGTAATACAACAGCTCTAGCTAATTTCAATTTAACTTTCTTTTTTCCATGACTTGCTTTCACATTGATAAAAGGACAGAGAAATCCAATCCATCTACAATACTGTTTAAATTTTGTCACAGAGGTAAAAATTAGTTTGTCTGAAAATGAATCCTCTGCCACTCAAAATTGTCTCTTCACTATAATGTCTGAAAGGGGCTGTATGCACATGGAAAAGTACAGCAGGCTTCAACTTCAGTAAAACGTCCCAGGGATGTATTCTCCCAGCATTTTATTTGTCTTTAATTGAATCAAAGCAAAACTAATCAGAATAATTGCTTTAGAGTATCTTGATGGAAGACCAGTCTGTTGCAGGAAACATCCTGGCGCATTAAAAAGCCTGCTCTGCCAAACACCTGACATCTCTTCAAGGGTCTGATTTCCCCCAGTTCTCACTAGGAAATAGCAAGAGCTCCACAGCTCACGTGAAAAGTTCACCAGCCAACAGATTCAGTCTAAGCAGTAAAAAGTGTTTTAATTGACCTCCCCCCCAATCTAATTTCTGAACCTTTTGTGAACATTTGCTTTGATGTTCATCTGTAATCTCGCTTGGCAGCTCCCCAGGAGGCTACTGGTGTTTTGTATTAGAGATCTCAAGCCTAACTTGGCATCCTTGTTGAGCTGAATCCAGCCTTGGTCAGACTCCCCAGAGAAGCCTTTCCCCACCCTTTACTCTACTTCGATTCAAGTATTAGAACAGAACTATTAAGGAAGTGATAGAGCAAATGGGTCCTAGAAAGAACAAGCACATAGAAGGGACAGACTTGATATAACATGTACTACTATGGGTCGCACGTCGAGCGTGTCTCAAGTCAGGCTATGACATTGCACAACTACTGACTGTACCCGAGATGGAAATACCTGTGAAATCTCAGTATGTAGAAGTGAGGTGCCCTCACTGATCACTCTGGACATGCACCAACCTTTTTGTAAGCATATTGGATGGATGCATTACTTATTTGCTGAATCGTGCATGCCAAAGCCTGTACGTACAAACAAGATGCATGTGTACTTCACAGGCACAGTCAGTTGTACTGCAGACAGGGGCACACAAGAACTGAAGCCTGGCCAAGGGGAGCCATCCTTTGGTTTATGAGTAACACACATATAGCCGGATATGGACAGGTATAGGGAGGCAGCTTAAGCATAACTGACCACAGAATAGACAAATCTAGAATTACAATTAGTGACAGCAGAAGGAATCATTTCAGTAGGAAGGTTTTGGAAGAGGGCAAAACATATTAGGCAGCATTAAATGGGCTAGCAGGTGGAGACTGGGGAGTTTGGAGAATACAGGTCAAGCTTTAGCGAGTTCTACATAGTTCTATTACTCTCTAGTCTCCTGAGAATGTTAACTTGTTCAGACTTTCAGGCATTTCACTGATGTTCCATGTTCTTGCAAAGCAAGATTTTTGTACTGAAAATGTGCTGCTAACTAATAACAGTTTAGTGAAGTTAGAGTAATGAGTTCTCTGGCCAGTACCAATCATTATTAACTGTACATTTCTACTGCATCTATTTAGAATTCAGGAAAAAAAATGTTACAGTGATTATTCTCATTCTGCTCTGCTTCTGTTCTGTTTGTGTTCTGGAGGCATGGTCATGAGCACACAAAGAACCTAGAGTTCAGTAATACCAGCAAAAGTTATACTGGAGAAAAACATTAGCAACTAGACCACTCAATATTTTTAAGTGCAAGTGATTCTAACAGATTGAATTTGGATGCTTGGTTGATATATATCAAAGAGAATTTTCTGTCTACTAGCAGACTGTTATTATCAGCTGTCACTGGTGTCATATACAATTTGCTATTGAATATAAAGCATCAATAGAAACTAATTACTACTGTATGCTATACTATTTTACACTCCTATGGCATATGAATGTAAAATAGCCATATCCCTCTTTTCTCCAAGTGGGTTACAGTATTTTCCCACAGAGAATCAAACCATTCTGAAATAATAATTTGTACTCTTATAGACTTCCCAACATAATCTCATTTATACTGGGTTGTAGAAGCCATACTGTTTCCTATCAATTGAGCAGTTACCCAGGTTTCCAGCCTTCTAGCTACACTGAAGAGCTACATTTGCAGAATAAATATTAGCAATGAATTTTAGTATAGCTGAAAATAAATATAGAGCTTATATTCAGCAATGAAGTGAAGCTGAAGTTAACAGTGAGTTATTATGTAAGATTAGTTCCAGGAATGTAATCTTTGCGGATTCTTTGTCAGATTGATTTAGGCAGGCACAGCTTGCTATTCTGAAGCATGCATCTCTATTTCCATAAAAAAATGTAGGGGAATAAAGTTGGCAAGAGGCAACACTAATTCCATGCCACCACCCTAAAACAGAATTGCTTCAGAATATTCGGAAAGACTCATAGTTGAAAGGAACAGAGGCTGCAGAAAAAGCTCAAGCACATAGTTACAACAATAACAAAGCAATTCATCTATGCCATGCAAGCACTTAGGTGTAAGGCTAAAAACAACAGAGTAGAACACAAAATGTTGTTTTAAATGTGCAGTATCAGTTCCCCTTTGGATAGTCGAATTTGCTAGGTTTTTGCCTTCATCCCCACTATTATCTGGCAGCCACCACACCAATAGCAGTGACTCCCTCCAGCGACAAAGCTAATGCTGCTTCTTGGGTCATGCTGAACAGCAGTGCAGCCAGCATGCTCTTCTTCCCCTCGAGACTGAGAGTATCACCTTCAGAAAGGGATCAGCCTCCACCACCTTCAGGCCTGGGATCTTGAGTCTGCTTCCAAACCTGAGTCTGATCAGTCTTGAAAGCTGCCGTAATGCTATAAAAGTACAATAAACTACAAGAAATACCAGATGATTACAATGGATCTGTGTATTGGATGTCTAGATAAATATATCCTGGGTGTGGGTGACAGTGCAACAGATCCTGCACCTTTAAAACTTGAAGAAGCAAGTAAAAACAGTCACCTAAACCTACACTACAGCATATTAATAAAAATGTATATATTGAAAAAGCTAAATATATATATTAGAATATATATATATTTAAAGAGAGAGATATAACCAATAGTTGAGATGTCATTTTACAGCACGTAGGAATACCTAGTACACGTGCCTCATAGTTCCCACAAATGTATTGGCACCATTAGAATTTAGGTATCTCTTTACATGGGCTGATTCCTATCTCAGTCACACTGCATAAACCTGACCCATTTCCATTTTCTGTTGACTATGGAACTGCTCTGGTTTAAACTAGTGTAACTGAGACAGTTTAGCCTCTTGCTTTATCAGTTTAGTAACAGAATTATTTTTCTGCTGGCAATTGGTATTTTTTGTTTTCTCCCAGAAGCATTCAACATATACAAGGATATAAGCTATTATGTAGTGTACATTGTCAAGCTTCATCAGCACAAAACATGTTATTTTGCTCAAGGCATTAAAATCAAACTAAGTTTAGATTATTTTGCTGAATGACTTGAAATCAAGACTAGATTTAGGTTTAATAAGGTGGGTTTTTTTTCAAGCAAGAAAATAAACACCAGATTTTCCTCTTTCCTTCTGATCTAAGGAAGTTGTACTTGTAAGTCCTGTATGTGTTACTCTAGTGTAACAGTACATGATTTTCTCTGGATTTGTTTTGTTATTACTGTTTGTTGTCCTTTAATGACATTAGAATTGCAAAACTTAGTATTTTTATTTCTTTGGTTCCTAATAATTTAGAAAGACCAAAAGACATGGAGAATAGCACATTGCAATGTTTATCGGACTGACCGCCAGCTGGAGGGACAACTTGGTCAAGTAATTTCATGCTTGTTTTCTTCCATATTTTCTTTATAACTGCTCTAAGTTCTTCATTTGCTTGCTCTAGGTTACCTGTGGCAATGAAATAGAAAAAATGGCAATTATTTGTTTAATCATTGTAATTACTCAGTTGTACAGGCTTGAAAGTTCAGGCAACTGACTACTGTGTGGTTTTTTTATCTTTGGCAGTGCTCACCTAAACCAGTGATGCCTGAGGGGGCTTAATCTAATCAGCTTGTTATTGGCAGGGGAACTCACATGCTGCTGAGAATAGCAGAAGACACAAACAGAAACTAGTAAAAGGTGGTAAAATAATTAATAAAATGTATGAAAATAGAAAAATAAATTTCTTTGAAAGACAGAAATATTAAAAAAAAACTTTTCCCTCTTCAATGCAAATGACAGAAACACATCCAGCCCAGTCAGAACTGGCCTCGACCAAACTGGGAACATTGATTTCAAGTGTGCAAAAGTTGCAGCAACGTGGGTTCCAAGGTACCCAGAGTTAAGAGAGTAGTGAGGAAGAAGCATTTTGGTGGGACAGAAAGGGAAGCTCATTCATTCCTGTGATGCCACTGCTACACGTTTTTTGTCTGATCAGATAAAAGCATAGAATAATTTCTGAGATTTCTTGGGCTCTGGCCTCCCTATCCCCTTCCTTTTCTAGCACATCATTCCAAGCAACACTGAGTACAATCCAGGACTGAAAAGCAAACCAAATCCAGTGAGACTAAGGCAGCCTTACTCACACCCAACAAAACTTTTATTATACCTTCTGACAAGTGCAGTCAAGGCTTTACAGCTAAGAACCTTACCTTCTGTTTTTATCTTTAAAGCAGTTCTAACCAGAGCAAACAAAGTAGCATTGAACATGACGGTTCCATCACTGTTTAGTGGCATATTCATGGCTACTAACCTCTGCAAATGAGAAGAAAAAAAAATTGATGAGGCTTTGTTTGGAAAAAATCTCCTATAACATTCATTTCTGCAAAGCTGTTCAAAGAGTAGTATCTGCTGAGATGCATAAAAGTAACACATGTCTTCAAAAAGGTTGAGTCGTCCATCCTAGTTGTGTATAGTAACCTCCCAAATTGCTTCTTTCTGATAGGAATCACTTGCATGCTTATACAAGAGCAAAAACTGTCCTATAGTTTTCATGAGCCATTTATTGAGTTGATTTGCAAACACTGAAGCCCAGCCCCTGGCTATGATTGGATTAAATCACATTATGCAAGTATTAAGGACACATGCAGTTATTTAAGAGCATGAACTCCTGTTGCAGCCATGTTCCAGTTTTCCCTGGGTTACCCTGGCCTCATGGTCCATGAACAACCATAGCACCAGGCCTGTCTTGTATACCTTCTCTTGATCCATTTCTCGGGTAGCTCTTCAGTGATGCTGTGCATCTCTCATTACACTGAATTAGTGTAAAGGGGCTTTTCCTCCTTGGACTAGTCCACCTCTGCCTTAGCGTTCATCTTTAGAGCAGCATGGCTGTGGCTTTGTTAGAACACCATTTAATTTATCAAAATCTTTTCCTAATGCCTAACTTGGATTTTCTGGTTTAAAAGCATTACTCAATTGGCTAATTTATCTTAATGTATAGATTCGCTTTCAGTCTGCCTTGTGGCATTCTGTTCAAGCCCAGTGTTTTATATGTCAACTTACCTACTTATGAGACCAATATAAAACAAATCCAAGTGACAGTGCTGTTCTAACAATCCTTTTATTAAAAGGCTTCATCTTATTCCTACCAAAATTGTTAAAACCTCAATATCTGTATTTCTGAAGCCCTTAAGTAATGTAATTATTCAGCTCCTTTGTGTTACTTTACAACTTTTACATAAACATGCAATTCATCCTCATCTAAATTACATGTTGTGCCTGACAAATTCTATGTAATTTTAAACTCCCTTTAATTTTCAGTCTTCTCACTCACTGCCACATACTGTGTCACACACCATTACTCACTTCAGCTCGGTTCATCATCTTGCAGTCCCTACCCTTCAATCCCATTGTTGTGGTTCATGTGCAGTAATCTTTTCATGAACATGACTGTATCTAAACTTGTCAATTAAACTACCATCCTCTCCTCTCTGGGACTTAAGAGAAATCAGAAGTGTTACTGGGTCACCAGAAATGCTGAGATGAGGTAGTTCACATATGGGCTATTAAATGACTAATAATAGATCTACAGACTGACCCCTTTGCTGTGGTGGTAACTACTCAAATGTGTACACTGAAAGAAATTAATTCAGATGGTTTAAATTAAAAGCCATAAAGAAAAAAAAAAAAGGGAAAACTTGAGAGTGAAGGAGACCTTGTGAACAGCCAGGATTGCTGTGCATACGTGACACACATTTGGCAAACCTGACTGAAGTGAGAGATACCCCTAGAAGGAAAGTCAGGTGAAAACCTACCTTGCAGGCCACTCGGTGCGGGCATAATTTGCCAAAGCCCAGTGGTGGCTGAATGCGTCTCAGTAATGTGACCACATCAAGATGCTTTATCCTTCCCCTAGAACCAACACACATCTGTTATCAACCATACATCCATTCCCAAAGGCTACACTATACTCTGCTTTTACTGGTTTTACCATGTTTCTGCTAAGATTTATCTGATCTAACTTACTTTGCTTCAGGGTCATATTCTGACCATATCCTTTTGAACTCATCCAAATGATGGGGACCCAGAATAGACCAGTCGCGTGTCAAATAATCAAAATTATCCATAATGACAGCCACAAATAAGTTTATAATCTAAAAAAAGTAATTAAAAACAAATTGATTATTTTGATGTTAAAAAAAATAAAATTGTAAGGTAGCAGGTTAAGAATTCAAACAAAGTGATCTCAAAAATTGTTTTTTTCCAAATATCATCAAATACCACAGAAATGACTTGCTAACCAATTAACTAAGTGGAACTCTATGAAGTAATGGCATGACAAGAGTATGATTCGATGACAGTACTCAGTCTTTGCCATAGTTGTACCATGGTTTTGTTTCTCCTCCTTGTCTTTCCAGATCCCACGATGTCAAATTAACGAATGGATCCAATACATGTGTTTGACACAGTGTGGATCTTGGGAAACAGCTTTTGTATGAACAGGATTCAAGGTCACGGCAATAAGACATCTGTACATGTTTTGTTAACAGAGAAGATGATTCAGTGCAGCAGAATTTGGACCACTCCCCTTTTGCAAGGACAGTGTGAACAGAACTTATCAACCAGCTTAGACCAGACAGCTGCAGTGAGGAAAAATATTCTTCAGATATTATTTTAAAGCAGGTAATTCATTATTCCATGAATTGAGGAGGCAGGCTACTGTTCACATCTCATGTGCCATTGTTTGAGAGCACTTGCAGAGACACAAATCCAAAATTAAATAATATAAATAGCATTACTAGTAAGTCAAAGGAATTACAGCTTTATTTTCAATGAATATTTAGTAATACTATTGAGAAATGCATTAAATAACAGCAGACAAAAGGTTGTTAGCTTTTGGAATCAAAGAATAGTTTGGGTTGGAAGGGGCCTTTAAAGGCCATCCATCCTGCTGTGGGCAGGGTCATTGTCAATTAAATCAGGTTGCTCAGAGCCCCATCCAACATGACTTCTAATGTTTCCAGGGATGGGAAATCTACAGCCTCTCTAGGCAACCTGTTCCAGTGCTTCACCGAAGCCTCAATGTAAAAATCAGTGTAAGATACAGGATTTAAGACCATCTGTAGAAAACCAGCAAAGCCTTGCAAAAATATTTTAGCAATGGGATTTTCAGTCACTTGCTGAACCCACTACTCTCAGGAGGAAGTAAAAATGCCAAAGCTCATTTCAGTTGATAAGCACAAATTAGACTCACCAAAAAAGCACAAAGCATGTAAAAACTGATAAAATAAATGATGGCAAAATTGCTTCCACATGTGTATTCTTCCCCTGGATTATAATCAGATTCTGGATCACAGCGTTTTCCAGGCAAACATGCCAGCATGATTTCCTGCCAGGCTTCTCCAGTAGCACACCTTTATAAGGTTACAAAGATAAATTAAACATTATTTTATCAAAATGGATTAAAGATGTATTAACTTGTTAAGTTCTGTCAAAATGCTTGGAGCTGTACAAGCACAACTGTGAATACAGACAGGGAGATTTTCAGAGCAGGAACTAATTTAAAAAATACAGAGCATGTTTCAGAAATGACAGCACAGATCTGACATTGCAGACATGATTTACAAGGTAGACTAATGCACCGTGAAGGTTTGCATGTAAAAAACTGCACCCCAAACTGATTTACAAGTGAAATACTTATTGCAGTGGAGCTGCTGCATATGAAAGTGGTGTTGTGTATGAAAAACTTGTCATAAAAGTTGAAAGCATCTGTAAAAGATTAATTGCTTTTCCCTCACCATGGTTGTCTCTAACTTCTGCTACTGTACTTTCTGCCTGTGTACAATGATTTCAAAAAATTTAAGAGACAACTACATTTTTATGACATTTTTGGCTGTGTTCATCACACAGTTCTAAAGACAAAAGTCTTTATATACATAAAGTGACTTGGATCTCATTGGGTGAAGCCCTTGGTCTCAGACAAGGAATGACTTGCCAGTTTGGCTAACGAAGTTAGTAACAATGCATAGGAGCCAAGCGGAGTTACAGAATCACAGCCAAGAGAGCTCTCAAGGTTCTCACCTTTAGAGGCACCCCTGTTCCATGTCATTCCCTCTCCTTGCTCCAGGATATTTTGAAAAACTCCTGGCAAATGTTTACGCTCCTCATAAGCTTTACGCTCCTCATAAGCTCTCTCCCACGTGGCAGATGTCCCATACAGTAAAATTTAGTTACCTTTGCCATCAGAAAGTTTTGCCTACTGCTCATCTGGTATTTCCCCCCTGCAAGATGCACACTCTATTTCTTGTCCCCTCTCCAGAAAATCTAAAGAACAGAATTGTTTGCAACAACCCTTCACTTTTTCAAGCTGTCATGCCAGCCATGCTTCTAGAGAATAATCTAGAATAATAAGAGCACGGTCGTGTTCACCTTTCCCAACACCTGCAGAGTGATATCTGGACTGACTGTGCTTAGCCTCTACCTGAAGACTCCACAAGCAAGGTATTTCCCTACAGCTGTAGAGTTCAGGTCTGTCCCATTTGGTTAGAACCCTGCTGTGCCAATGGACACTCAGCATACAGCCACAGAGAGCAAATTGCTTCTCACTTGCAAACACATTTTGAACCAATCCGTGGTACAAGAGCTACAGACATTTTCATACTTCAATGAAATTAATGTGATAAATCATAGCTAAGGTTTACTCACCTGAAGAGTAGTAGTACAGCTTGAGGGAAAGTCTGAAAATTGTTGTTTCTGTTTATTTGATTGTTATCCCTCATGGCCACTTTTCCAAATACCTACAATAAAACAGGATTTTGACTTTCATTCTGGTGACCTGTACTGTCAGCAGCTGTGGGCCTTGCAGTCCAAACTTGCTTCAATATGTATAAGAAACAGAGAAATACACTTTCCTTTCTCACTTTAGTTTTTCCTGATAATGATGTAAATGCAGTAATTTATCACATGTAAAGGATTAATCCTTAATTGTTTAATTTGGCATCTGGCAACTGCTATAATACTAATACAAAACCCTGTATTCCAGATGGGAAAATACTGCTTGTTTTGAGCTAGCAACTAGACCCCATTATCTATATTAAAGTCCCACTGTGCTAAACATTGCACATCCTTGTAGTAACAAATAATTGTATAGAAAATCTCAAGCCTAAACATACAGAGGTACTAAGATAGAAACCAAAGTGCAGAGAGTTTATGCATCCTGTATCAGCCACAGAGGTAAATGAGTTTTGCTCCTTTAAATGAAATTGCAATTCCTTGATCAAAAAAGACCATTCTTTTTCTCTGACATATTTATATACTGTCACAATACACTGAAGGCTGTTACCTAATTTAGGGAGATTAACACCATTATGCTCCATGTACATGCTGCTGGGCTGTAAGGACATTAAGTTGCTTTTGGATAAATGATGAAAAGACTTGGAAGAAAACCACTCTTCATGCTTATTTCTTCAATTCATTCCATTTAATTAGGTCCTCCCTTTGTGTTGATTTGAAGAACTTTAGAACTCTGACACAAAAGGAAGTATCTGTACAGTTTTACAGAACGTGGAGCTATCCTAAATCTTTACCACAGGAAAAAAAAACCCCAAAACAACAAAGCCAAAACAGAGAACTGCAGCCCAAATTCAGGACACCCAACAGGAACCCCTTCCAAAGTACAGATGGATAATCACCCAGCCACACTCCTTTGGCACCTTGTTAGGCAAACACTAGATCGTATGTGTGGCACAGAGACTGCATGCAAACTGCACTCCAGATCCCAGTTCCATGCTGAGGTCCTTTATCTGCTGCCTTCCCACGGTCTATACAGACCCCTCACAAACAACTATCCCACCCTCACACTAGAAATGGTCCAGTAGTACAACCACTGGGAATGGTTTCCTGATGGGCTTCTCCTTTCTAGCTCTCTCCAGTTACTAAGACTGGAGAACCTGTTCTGCCCTCACAGCACCACTGCTGGTGCCAGAAGTGACACCTTTTTACATTCTCTGTTACCAAATTCCTTTCTGTGCTCGTACATCTGGTACATATGTCCTACTCTGTGCCTAAAACTTTAGCTAGATTCTTTTAGCAGTTCTACTCTTTTCACATGGGCAAAACATTAAAAAAACCCCCCACAAACCCAAAAGCTGAAGTTTTAATGCCTGATTCCCAAAACAAGTGTATGGGGAAAACAAAGCCATCCTTTCATACATCCATGCAGAGGAATAAACTTCACACTACATGGAAGAGGACTGGCTCCTTTCAGCAAACCAGGATACTACAAACTTACACCAAGCTCTTCTCTTGCATCTTTTTCTATTTCCTGACTCTCAGTATCACAGCCAAAAGAAGATTTTTCCTCTGCTCTGAAAGCTCTGCCTGTATGTAACGCCACTGTCAGAGGGACGTGTCAGTGAGCACCTCAGTAAACCACTCTCAGCGTAGCCAACACAGCACTTTGGTTTCAAGCCAAAAACATTCTCAAGTTACCTGCATTCCAATGACAGCGTAGATGAAGAACAGCATGGCTATCAGAAGGGCAACATAAGGCAGAGCCTAGAAATGGGACAGGTGCATTGGCTTTTAATAATTTCACACCATAATTTCAATTTTCATTTACAGAAATAATTTCTCTATACAACACAGGCTTTCCCAAGGTTTTTCTTCCAATGCAAGTGCTTACAATGTTATTACCTGTCACTCTTAATATTTGGCTGCATACAATGAACACAAGCTTCATTATATTTTAAATTATTTCTGCCAGAAATCCAGGGGGAAGAATCATTAGCAGTTTTTAATTTTGTTTTCATTAGAGATTCTGATAACACAAAGATACAGCTTTCTGTATAGTTACAGATTTCCATTAACTTCATATCCATCAGATTTTCAGGAGCAAGGATTCAAATATCGATTTCTTACACTTATGAAATCAGTTTTATATAAAAGAATAGATTAATTTCCTCTTTTGTAGACATCTGATAAAAGGTGTGGAAGACCTGTGTGTGTCAAACCTATCCTATCCCTTTTAGATATTCCAAATTTTTGTTAAGTACCATAGTAATCTCAGGGTAACAGCTAGTATAAAATGACAAAGAATGACTTGAAGTAACTGGGGAAATTGATTTGGCAGCAGCATGTGAATATCTCGTTGATAGCATGAATTTAAAAATAAATGGGTTTTTGCACTCTATAGGATATTTCTTCATAAAATTTGGTGCAGAAATGGTTGCAGTTATAAAACAAACAAATTTTGCTAACCTGAAATGACTTAATAAACGTCCACAATAAAGTTCTGATTCCTTCTCCTCTGCTAAGCAGCTTCACCAACCTCATCACCCGGAAGAGACGGAAAAAAGTGATGGAGATCCTAGCGCTGTCTTCAGAGTTCTGAAGAGCATCATGGAGAAGTCAAACCAAATACCAACTCAAACATGCAACACTTCCAGAAAAACAACATCAAATGCAAAAGGTGGAAGAGGTAAGATTTGAAAATGTATCTTGAAGGCCTTTTCACCTTGATAAGCATGATATGAAAGGAAAAATTACATGCTAAAAACACAGGACCTGTAGAAATGCTTCACACATCACATGCATTTCCAAGTTTTCTGGTTTGTTAATAAGGATCATATTGGGTTTGTTTGTAGTAGACTTCAATAGTACATTGACAATGAATGCAAACCACTGCATAACACCTTCGTAGTAAGACAGTTATGAAAAATACAGAAAAAATTGGTGGAAAATAGACATGGCAAAAAAGAATAAACTCAAGTAGAGGTAAAACCACTGGGGTCAGTTTACTAATCTTACCCCAGACTCATCAGTTGTGACTGTTTCAGTTGGCTTTGGCTTTAAGAAATTAAGAACATTAAATATTAACATCAAATAAAGATCAAAATATCAGCTTAACCATAAACAGAAGGAAGGACATTTTTCATTTCTGAATGTAAATTAACATCTTACAACTCAATATACTTCCTAAACAAAACAGTAATATCCTTATTAAAACCTTCCCTTTTAGCATTACATGTTGGCTGACTCATACTAAAAGTTTATTGGCTGACTCATACTAAAATCTGGCATTGTAAAACATGTTTCAGAGACACAATGGAATGTAAATACAAATAAAATATCTGCTCCTATGTAAACCAAACAACATTAGCCATCAGCTCCCCACAAGTTGAATGACATTGTAGCATTAAGCCTAAGAAACTCAAGAACAAAGCTTTGGGGTCAAACTAGCCCTTCAAGGTCCCTTTTCTGCTATGCTCATGGAGATCAATTACTCCAACACTTGAATCTAACAGTGTTCAAGTAATTGTGTTTCGTATCACATCAAGAGCTCCCTTAAAGCAAATAAGTCACTTGAGTTAACTCAGTGATGAGCATTGGGTTTTGTAAGAGGACAGATTTTCACTCTGCTCAAGTGACAGACAAACATTTTTAGCACTGTGGCACAGAGGCTAACTCCCATAGAGGTGGCAATGAGAAGGTACTACTTGTACTCCCTCACCATCTACAAAATCCTTGTATACCTCTGCTGATGTAACAAGATCAGGGATGAAAGGGCTTCAGGGGTTTGATCAACTCTCAGGAGCTATGGGGAGGAGAGGGACACACACCAACTTCTTGTTCACAGAAGCAAACTCTATGTACTGTGAAGAGGAGACTCCCTTCTCTCTTTAGAACATCTGTGTCTGTCTTTGGAGAAACTGCCTCAACACCCTTAAGGGACAGACACTCAGCCAAGCTTAAAGGATAAACTGTCTATGCTTGCTTGTGCACTGACAAAGTCACAGCAGCTTCTTCCAAAATTGTTTGAAAACATCTTTAAAAACATCTATAGCACTAAGACAAATGGGATTCTGCATGTTGGATCCAAGTGATGGGTCTTACTCTCTTGCCTAAAATAATCTCCTTTTGAGGTTGCACCTTGCAACAATTATTGTCACATATAGTGGCAGTAACCACGATGCCTCCTCAGTGCCACTTCCAACACACTGTGGATACATCAGACACACTCTCAATGCCATAATCCACTGAGCAAAATCTCAAGCATTGCTGTTACCCAAGGTAAAACCTGGGAAGAAGGAATGGAAAAAAAAGGAGCTGATTCTACTGGAAATACTGGCAGTAGACTACAGAAGCTTACTGTGGTAAAAACCCCAAGAATAGGTGGTATTTTAACAAGGTCAGGTCATTAGCAGTATTTTTAAAGATACTGTTTTGTCTATTACTTAAAAAAAATAATGTAGGTATCACAAGGGGAAAATCAGGTAAAAATAATTGTTCAGCTACATGCAAGCTACATGTGTATAGATCACTATCCTACCAGGATATCAGTATTTTCTAAAACAGAGAGTTTTAAAACTGTTTAAGGGATTAATACTAAACTGATGCATTAACCAAAACCCAGATCTCCTCATTAGACTTCAGTAAACAAAATATTTGTAAAATCAGCTGTAACATCTAAGCTTTGTAAGCACTTATATAAAATATACAAAAATATGCTGCCAATGGAAGAAGGTTGCTGCAATAGAAAAATCCCTGCATATTGCAACAGTTTGAAATAAAAGCATAAAAATATGGATTAAGGAGAAATTCATAATCACAAGCATCATCAATGTAAAAATACCACAAAACAAGAAATAATTTCACAAAACTGTCTACCTACATCAGTCACAAACCTGTACTACTGTACACAGACTAGAAGACGACTGAAATTTGTATTAATCTCTGGTGCCTGGCTCATGCTGAGCTTGATATTGTCTTAACCAGACTTAATTAGCATTCAATATATGAACTTGATTATCTTTAAGGTCCCTTTCAACCTGTCTATCAACAAATATTAAATGAAGTCTTTGACAGATACAAAACAGGTTAAATTCCAGTATCATTGCAAATCAACACTAAAAAAAAAATGGAGTAAAAGGTTGGATCTTGCATCTGGGAGTTATTCTTGCTACCTTTTTTAGGAGAAGGACTGGGCCCCAAATAAGCTAGGAACAGTATTACAATAGCAATACCTAATGGGATAGATAAGAACAGAAAAAGGATGATTTAGTCCCACAGAGTTTTATTTAACTGCTTTCCAAAAGGAAAAAAAAAAAGAAAGAGGAATATGCATTATGATTTGCTTATGAAAAAACCCTCACAAAAGGAAAAGTCAGGCAAAACTCTTTTTTCTGTGTATAACTACCTTAATAATGATTTATTTCTCATTTTGAAAACGCAGCCAGAGATCAGCATACAAAAACTATGTGAACAGTTCTCATGTGCTCAGGAACAGACTGCAAAATTCCTTGATTATTTTTTTTTCTTTGAAGGGCTCTGCATGTGTCTGTGTGTGCCCAGGAGTGTGTCATGCACCCTCCTCTCATAAAGCACTTTTTTGAAGCTCCTCTGGACTAAGCAGTACTTAACTGCGTATTTCTGAGGGCCAATCTGCTGCTGCTGGGAAGTCTTAGGATGTCATATGCAAGAGATTATAAATTAGGGGCAAGCCAGAGATCAGAAAGGAAAATACCCTGTTTACTAAAATGAAATTGTACAAAAATACCAGGATGGAGATAGATGCTAGAAACAAACAACAAAACCTCCTGAAACCACAGATCTTTTTTTTTCTGCCAGAGCTGAAAATGTCAACTTCTTCCCATTGTTGGCCAAGTGGTTTGGGTACTAACAGCTTAAAGACAGTGCACCTCATGTTTTTATCCTCTCTGGCATTTTCTACTGACAATACAGCAACATGGTTTATATTATTAACATATTATTAATGAATCATAATGAAGCTAATATAGTGATATGCCACAAAGAAAACATTATTCATACATGTTTATGAAGGAAATGCTCATCTATGAGAAAAACATTTTTGTGTGTCCCTGCAGCATGAAGGAATACTAAGATCTGAGAAACTAAGGGTAAGGTAACACAATCTTCACTAACAGACAGACTGACAGTAACAGGTAACATCTGTCCTGTAGGTAAGGAAAAAACACGCACTACCCAAACACATACTCTGATTTGCAACTTGAGTGATGTTACCTGAGGCATACACACATAGGTAGGGCAAGTATTAGAATGGGCCTGAGATGGGAGGCTGAGCAGAGCATGTCTCTTTGGACAATGGTTGCTGACAAGAACGCATATAAAGTATTTCCTGCAGTCAGGCAATCTACCTACAACCTCCTCTTTCCTCTCAACCTTCCACCAACCATTCCAATACTACTTGTTCCCCAAATGCTTCAGGACTGGCCAGTCATTATTGTGATTGCCTTGTCTCCCATGGGACTATGATTCCCAAGAGAAGAAATGCACTTCTGGGATGACTGCTGGAAGTCTGGCAAAGGGCACAGCTAGAATAAGTGGACAGCTCCTGCTTGCACTGGTTGGCTAAGGGATGCACTGCAGTGAGGTGTATGAGGGACAGAGACTTGCTTCATCATTTGACCTTTTCTGTCAGCCATGTGCCAGCTGCACCAAACCTAGTTCAGCAAAGCACTTCACAAGTATGCAATTTTAAGCCAATTATTAAATATTTAAATTAGCAGTACCACATTAATTTTCTTTTTTCTTAATCAAAATAACACAGCAGCTTTTCCCCCCAACAATCCCAACCCTTAAAAAAAACCCAAACCAACAATCAACCAAAAAGTCTGACTTGCTGATTAAAGTGTTTGCAAACCTGCTACCAGTTTCAGTCAAGTATTTATTGATGCACATGAAAAATTCAGCACATTTCATAAATGGTAATTCCTCATTACACTCTTCATATTGCAAGAAAAGTTCAAAACAAACATCCTAATGGGAAAAAAAAAGCTTCAATGTCAGAACTGTGAAGTGTGAAAAAGATTGCATCATGCATTGGAAGCAAACTGTAGCTCTGCATTTTAAGAAAAAATAAACAGTGAAAACCAGGGTGGATTAGTCTGTGGTGTTGGTCACATGCTGCTGTTTTACCAAGTGTGCTGAAGGGTATGAGAGTATGCCACAACAAATCAACGCCTAATGATGATGTAACTATGATTACAGATATAGAAGGAAACATCTGAATGGAAAATACATATGATGACAATAAAATATAGAAAAAAGCATTCAGGTTGCCAAAATATCTTAAGAAACGTGTAGTGTACATGTGTCTGTATGCACATATGTATATATATATGTACAATTTGCCTGGAGATTAATTACTGGAATTCAAATATGCTGACTAGTAGTTTTCTTCATTATCTTATCAGTGCTCTCTGTATTCTGTTGAACATGAACCAAATGCCCACATACATAATTTAGCACAAATTTTGAATCAGTCTGAAGAATCCCAGAGTAGATTTAAAAAGCATCTTTTCCCTTGTAGAAGTTGTGTTCCAAACTAAGTTCATTACACGTTGGTGGCATAGCATATTACAGCTAACAGTCACTTGTGCCATAAAGTAAATAAATTATTAGTACTAACATTGTCATGAAACCAGCTCAGAAATTTACTTCTATTTCCAAATTGAATATTGCACCACAGTGTAGATTTCCCATTGCAATAAAACTTCATACTAACAGCAAAGCCATATGAGAATGTGTTTTTCTGACCTATCCTTAAGTCTAAAGGAAAGCATGTGCAAAAGTACACAGAACCTGTTAGCAGTATTCAAAAATATCAATTACTAGCAACAAAAAATAACTTCTAATGGGATACTGATGAATGAAGTGGGATTCAACCCCAAGTGCAGTGCTTTTGCTCAAACTTGGAATCCAGAATCTCTTAGAGGAGGCAGATAAGAAGTTTTTAATCCACTCCTCCACACAAGCAAGATCAGCTGTCCCACAGGTTACCAGCTGAGTGGGCAACTAGATGAAAACAAGCTCCAGCCCTCCCAGCACCTGCTGTGCTGACAGTCTGACAAAGAGCCCCCCGCTGTTGACATGTCAGCCTTAGGCTCTGCATAGTGCATTTCACTGTATTAACAGGGCTCCTTCTCATCAAATGCTGGAACAGCCAGTTCTGGTTTTGTGGGAGGCTGTTTCACCTATGACACTGCTACTCAGCACTGTTGGTTGTTACAGCAGTGTAAGCATTGAATTAGGCTCTCAGTTGTGACTCAAGACAAACAGTTTTCCCTGAGGGGCTCTGGAGGAAGGTATCAATGCTGCTCCTTTAAACCCTGTTTCAGCAAAGACCTCAAATTTTACTTAACTTCAAGCACTAATGAGTCCCACAGGGACTGCTTCAAGTATTTGCACAGAGGAGGAAAGTGAACTTTCCATTCTTTTCTTGACATTTTGGCACCACATGAATGGCAAAAGAAACTGAAATAAAAAAAGTGAATTAAAACCCTTGTGACTACTACTGTAACTGTGATCATGCCTCTAAAGTCATCCAGTGCAGGTCATCCAAATGGTTCCTGAGCTGACAAGTAAGTTAAATTATATACAGTCAGGCCAGATTTAAACTTCTCTTCATTTCAACTTAAGAACTTATTCATTTATTCAGAATTTATTTCCAATCTATTTACTCTCATTGTCTTAAGTTACAGATATCCATCTCCCAGAACAGACTGACCACATCTTGTGTCTCAATCACCTCTCTACTTTGAAAAGGAACCATTTTTATGGCCATACAAGACATAGTGTATTATGTGAAACTTTTTGAAAACAAAAGGTTACAAAACCCATAAGTAATTATATAGGGTTTAGTAGTGGGTTTAATTTCTTTAAATTGCTATACCATATATATATATGTACTTATATATACTTGCCTCTAAAAATTTCTAAAAATAAAATGAACATGAAAACCAATTAGGTTCAATAAAAGAACTGGTTAAAGGAAGGGATATCAACTGACAGGGGAAATTTGAAAAACACAGCCATAGAAAATAGTATATTGCCAAAATATATGTTGCTCTAAGGAGGTTCATTATTCTAGAGTTTGTCACTGATCCAGTCCTTGAGGATCCTGAGCAGTTCTGTAAACTGCTGAACACATTAAACACTGATTCCCACAGGTACTACAAATTTTCAAATCAAGGTAATTCCTGGATTACATATGAATGGAAGGTTACTGGATCAGAAGAATCAGCCTCAGGGCACCATATACATTGTTATAAAATAAGTTTTAAAAAACAAAACCAAACCCCCCCAAAAACCCAAGAAAAGGAACAACAAAATAAAAGAGATGACATTTAATTTCTAGAATTTAATACTGAAATGAAGCTGATATGCAACTAGAAAGTCCAACTGACTAATTTGAAAAAAAATGGTGAAGATACAAGCATGTACTATATATACTAGAACTTGTTGGTCTTTAGAGGTAGTCTAAGTGTACACAGCTAGACTATCAGAACAATGCCAAGTTGTTTCCACAGCATGAGGCAATGATATACACAACCCTGAGTACGCTGTTTGGGGTATTCACATTTTCTCAACTTTTCTGTACTGATCAAATAAGATGGCTGTACTTGTGCAGTTACAACTGCAGCAAGATCAGATTCTCCATTAGAGCTAGCAATTTACTCTGTTTCAGATCATCTCTCAAACAAGGTTGAGCTTCCTCAGTTTAAGAAGTTTCTATAGCAGGAATTTTCACAGGTGCCATTTCAATTGTGTTTGAAATCCCATTGAAACCAAAGTCTTGTTAGCATCTTAGCAGAGCTGCAGATTTTGCAGGATCACTGTCAGGTTAGAGAAGAAGGAAAGGTGGAATGGCACAATCCACATCACCAAAAGAAAAAAATTTAGAAAAAGTACTGAATTTGGGTTACAGAAATCTACACAAAACTAATGGAGTAGGAATAATTCAGTAGAATCGAAACAATAAAAGCAATAAACATTTAAGAAATTTCCCTGGACACTCTGCAGTATTCACTGTTTCATGTTGAAAATGGGAAATCAAGCCCAGAAACATACTGAAACTGTGATATATTAATGACTGGCACAAACAAAGCACAGAGAAGTGGAAAGACCAGAAACAGACAATACTTAGTACACAAACACTCTGCTATGTGGTTCTAGAAGACATCAAGGATGAGCCTTTTTCTCTAGTGAGTATAGCATGAGCAACTAAGAAATGGCAGTGCTAGTTGCTGACTGGGGTGTGTACTTTTCCTGAAGATCACTACGGGATCTCCAGATCTTCAAGACACCTGTGTGAAGTACTGAAATGACAGTGTTCTTCACAGCTGGGAGCTTAGCAGTGACCTGTTACAAGTAATGCTGTCACATTAACTCTCTCCAGACAGGGCTAAATACAGGGGTAAAGACCCAGTTAAAACAGGGGCATCTTCTGTGCACACAGAGGTACATTTGAGCTATTTCTCTTCACCAGGAAGTACATTTTGTAGTTACCAGGGAAAGCTATTTTAAATGATTGGTCTTTTTCTGCTCCTCAAATACACCACAACTACAGTGAATGGACAGACTGGGTAAATTGTAAATACTTGAGCTGAAAAACTAAATCCCAACTTCTCTGGGGGGAAAAAAACCCTAAAGAAAACAAAAAAAACCCAAAACCAAATTAGAAGCAGCTGTTAAAAGTCTGTTCTGTGAAGTGTAATTATGTTTTAAGCAATGTCTTAGTGGGACAACACTATTCCAGGCTGACTGACCTCCCTGTCAAATCAGGTTCCTTCAGCTGATGGACAGAAGGAACCATCACCCACTGAGAGCTGAGCAAAATCAGTCTGAAATCTAAGGGTCAGGCTAAGATCCTTCTGCATCACTTTCTCAACAGCAGCTACCACCACCTGATGTCTGTGCCAATGCCAACGTGCTTTGAAGGGAGACCTGTACAGGCACAGAGTAAAGTATTTCCTTTGGCAGCTGCCTTACCCTCTCATTTCTGCTCTACCATGATCCAGACTTGTGCCAAAACTTGGTGCTCAGCACCTCATCCAGCCAACTGTGAAGTCCTCAAACTGTTATGGAAGCGCAGCTCCCATGGTATGGGGGTAGGAAGGGCTGTGGGTAGAGGCTGCTTACACTCACAGAGATGGAAAAAAAAATAAATTCTTTTATCCAGCCATGGCCTCTATCAAGACCAGCCTGACAAATCCAAGCTCATAGTAGGTGGTCTGCTGATCTCAATAACGCACTGAAAGCCAAACACTGTCTTCTAGACAGCTCTTACTTGACAATGATGCATTTTCTATTCCTTCCCCCCACAACCCCCCTGCTTATCCTGGAATGTCTGGAAGAGATCACAGTTTTTTTCAATTACCATTTCTAGTCTATGTCTCTGGGAAACTTAACTGTCACACTATTCACAGCTCCAAAGGCAAGGTACTGTTTAAATGGAGTAAAAGGTATTGTTTCTGCAACTGAATGGAGAAATGGGATCCTGAGAATTGGGTTCCTGACATGGACCACTTGGAAAATATATTTTAAAATATGTTTTCTCAGAACTGTTTCAGTTAAATGATAATGATTGCCACAGATGAATTTGCTTCCCTAAAATATGAAAGTATAACAACTTAAATACCACTGAAGAATATTTATTCAAATTTAGAAATATTTTGAAAAAAATTATGTGTATTAAATATCCCCACTGAAAAGAAACCCACTGGATAAGAAAATCCAACAGGGCAAATGAAGATGTCTAGAAAGTAGCTTACTGATACAAGTTCAAGAGAAAAGGAATGTTATTAGCCAGCTCACGAACTGTGACTGCTGTAGAAAAACATGCAAGCCAAGTATCTTCCATGAATACCATGCAACTATTTACATCTACAGTCTTTTCCTGATTAATCTGTTCTTCAATACAGGGAAAATATGTGAATGTGGGGAATCTCCTGCATTATGGGTATTTCTGGACAACTTAAAGAATGATAAACAGGTAAGATCTTCAGCAGGTGGGATATGCTGACCTCACCCACTGAGCCTATGAGCTCCCTGAGCATTTTCAGTGGCTGATTCAATCCAGGTCTCACTTTCTTCAGTCTCCCTTTCTGCAGTGTCAAGAAGTATTTAGAGGCATTTTCCTCTGAAATTTTATTCTGACTTGTTAAGCAAAGAAACACATAAGTATGGGAAGCACTTCCATATCTACTACAGATAGGGTATGTACTTGTTATCATTCATATATCATTTTTGTGATACAGCTTGTTCAAGCCAGCAAGTCATAGAGAGAACAGCCAAAAATTACTATTTCCCTATTTTTTTCTTGGAAAGGGAAATTTCTGTTGTCAAAACAGCTGTATGTGTAGAGGCCATTAGTCAGAATTTTGGTGAAAAGATTAAGTTTTCAAAGTACTTTAGGAGTAACTCAAATTTCAAAACATTTACTGCAGGATGAGAGAAGCAAAAGGAATAGGAAAACCCAACATTCTATTTTCCACAGCATGGGAAACCTTACTTTCTCTATGTACCCTTCTTCTGCTACCTCACGAGACATGAATGCTAACAACCCTCTAAAAACCCAGTCTCCCACAGAAAATAAAAGTCATTATTTGTTAAACTGAGCCACTGAAACAACTTACAGAATCTTGAATTAACTTGGTCAAGCTACCTCCAAAGAGCACTGTGCTTCAAGTAAAACAGTAGCAGGCTTAACTCCTTTTTTATACATAAATGGTTTAAAATATTTTTTGTACATAATGAAAAACATCATTTTCATTGTCTCACTATGCTGTGTGGGTGTGCCACTATATGAGTAGACAGGTTTATAACAACAGCTTGTACAAACATCTATATCAATGTTTTTTGGTCTCTGATTCCAGGACAAAACATACCTCTAAAAAAGGATTTGGGGGGATAAAGTTTACATTTTGTGTATTTCTTGTTGACAGCAATTACTTTTTAGTGCATGAACAGTTGCTACTTACATTAACTTCTGTTATAGCAATATCAACGACGCTACCAACAACAATTAAGGCATCAAAAGTGTTCCATGCATCAGTGAAATAGTGCTGTTAGGACAAGCATTCAGCAGAAAGAGAGCAAGAGAAAAACACAAACAGAAAAAGAGAAGAAAAGGACAGTGTTATAACACAGAAACACTCTAGGCTTTTCTGATGTACCACTACACAATCTAATCTTTCCCTGTCATAGCTAAAAAAAAATTGGCAGAAAAAAAAGGCTATTTATTTCCCATATCAACATAATTGACCTATGACTGGTCTGTACTCAAACTTTAGAAACATCAGATCAAAATCTGTGACTTGTCCAGATGATGGAAATAGTGGGGAGACAGAGAAAGAGAAGTAGGGACTGGGGAAAGTAAGCTGGGGTATACTCACATCAGCTTCACTGAGAACGACGTCTACTATGCTGCCAATAACGATGAGGGAGTCAAACGTATTCCAGGCATCACTAAAATAGCCCTGAACAGAGCAGGCAGGGTGCAAACGTTTGTGATTACACATGAAATGTCAAATATTTGCATACTTCTGTTTAGTTTTGCATAAACAGAAATTAGTTAAACAAAACCTGTGGTCTAATGAGAAAACAAAACAAAACCAAACAATATTGCCTACTGAAGGAAAAGCAACATATATGTGCATGTGTGTGTATATATATACTGTATATATACATGTACAGACACACACACGGACACACACGCGGTACACATGCATAATACACCATTGTATAAGCACAACGTTGGCAAGCAAGCCACCATCCAAAACTGGGTTTGGATTCTAACACATACACTTCTAACAAGCACAAGAAAATCCCTTTCACAGTATTTGTACAGGAACAAGCCAATTGAAACCTCCTTCACATTACTGACCTTACGACTGGCCTCTCTAAGTGACCGCTAAAAATATTGAGAGGGTCAAAGCTGATCACTGGTTGATCATGCACAATTATGAATGTGGAACTCTAAGTATTAGAGAACTGACTTAATCTTCTGTTCATAAACTAGGTTAAATATAGGAATTCAATGCTAGATCTGCAGTCAGGGCCTGGTTCTGTAAGCAGTGGTCAGTGCTAGGAGCCACAGCAACTTCAACCATTTCTTAATGCTTTTAATGCAGCCAGTCCAGCATCTGAAAATTGCTTAGTCACCCTCCTAACATTTTATAGCTTTAAATATATTCCCATGTGCATGATACTGGCACACTGATGGTGATACAGTGCTATCATGCAGTTAGCTGTCTACTGGCATCAAAACTGCATGTTTGAGCAAAAAGATGTTTCAGAAGAAACCTGGAGGTAGGTTCCAGAATCAATCTGTCACTGGGAACAAATCAAGATGTATTATTCTGTAGAAGGTAACTCAATGGAGACAAGATAATGCAGTTTTTCTGCAATATAGGAATTTTACCTAGTTATTACAGAAATTCAGAATTGCAGCAGTTACTTAACTTGCCTTTTGGCTCATTTCAGATACATTAATTTATCAGCCAACCCCAAGGAACATGCATTACATGACAAAGGCTGAAATGTACATTTTGTACATGTACATTCTGTCTTCCTGGTAATTAATTTCAAAATACTAACTCATCAGCCATTACTGAAGCTCTAAAAAATAACTTTATGTTGAAGTTTAAACTGGAAAGTATTGCTAATCTAACCTTACTTGTAGTTGCACTTACTATTACACTGTTTAAGATAATGTTTTAGCTGAGTAGTTTGTTACACATCTCAGCACAAAAAAGCAAAATAATCTACAAGGTTTTTTAGAATTGGACAATATTTTTCTCAAGATTTAAAAATGTTGTAATTTCTAGTAACTTCACAGGTAAAAGGTGACACTTGAGTACGTTATTATTTGAAAAAAGTTAATTCCATGTAGCAAGCTGCTACAGAAGACAACAGCTCTACAGTGTGTTCTAGGAGAGTAAGCACTGAGCAGAGTCAGGAAAATCTCCTTATGTTTCTGGTGCTACTCTTAGCTCTTTTTAAACCACAAATTGCAATCTATAATCATTGCCTCATTTAGGGAAGGGGAAAATAGATCAGAGTATGATTATTACTACAGCCCTTGGTGCCACATGTTTGCTACTTTGGGATTAATCATCAATTCCAGTCTTGGGGCAAAAGCCAGTATGCACAGATTTGGCTTCCTGAACAAATCCAGCTATCACTGAGAGCTCCTATACAATACCCTGTCACTCCCTTCCTTACTCATCCTGCTTCATGAGAACAAGCTGCTCCCAAAGTTTCTACTAACCATCATGCTGTACCACCTCAACGATACTGAAATTTATAATCCTAATTAGCAGCTGTCAACTAGAGAGAAAGGGAGCTACTCCCATAATATTCTTCCTAATCATTCATATTCCTTATTCCTCTTCTTTAAAAATCTATTTCCTGAATTTTAAAATAGGGATTATATATACAGGTACATAAAGTAAGACTGTCAGCAAACAGCAAACACATAATGAGCACAATCCTGAGGTGTGCTATCCATCTTCCTGTACAACAACAGGAACCAAAAAAGGTCCCCCAAACAAAGGTGAATTTGAGCTACAGAAGTTACTTTACTAGACATGCTACAATATCAGGCACTGAAAGAACAAATTCACTTTTGATTCAACACAGCTAAGATACGTTACACATTTGTTTATTTTATGAAACCTTTTCCATCAGTATAGACAAATATTGTTCAAAGTAATATGTAAAGCAAAAGCATACAAATGAACAAAAAAACTAAGAGAAAATAAAGATGGTTTTGGAAAAGGGAGGAATGGACAAGTCACAGCAAATAAACATCATGCAAATAAGTTGTTTTCACCACTGCAATGACCCAAGATCAATTCACTTACTAGCCATCTTTCCTTTTTTCTTACAAAAATCTGATGTAAAACGACATGGAAAATCATTACAAGTTTCAGTAACAGCTAGCTAGCATGAAGCTGTACAAACAGTATGTGTTGATGTATTGTTTTAGACTTCACAGCTGCATTTCAGTTTGTACTGTACCTAACCATGCTAAGTAACAGGTTTTAGCAAATGTGAAAAACAACATGAAGAGAAAATGCCTGCTCTTTTAACTTACATCATGAAAAAAATTGTTCATAGAGAAATGCTGAAGGATAAAAATCACAAATCCTGGGGAATTATGTAGCCATGGAGAATTAACACCAGAATATGTTTCTAGAGATCTACCACATAAATATTTTATTTCTTTTAAAACCCTGTTGAAACGTTTAGGGCCTCATTCTGCAAAGTACTGTGTGTTTCAACCTCCCAGTGTGCCAGACAGCATCACCTTTAATATATCACTTATCCATGTTTGATGTACTTCAAGGCTGGAAGGCAGTCTGCAGCACCTTGGCTTTAAATGACACAATATCATAGTAAGAGTATCAACAATTTACAGTAGCCTTAAGTTTGCATGACCAGCAAATCCAAGAGAGCACAGGTTTCCCAGGATTTTTGTTAACAAATTAAGGGGACATTGTCAAGCAGATGAGAAACACTACCATGATTTTATCTATTCTTATTTTTACAAAGTGAGCAATGTGGGTTTTATTTGATGCTTTGAGCATCTTTGAAATAATTTTTTTTAATTCACAAAATTAATAATCTGAATGGTCCATTCTGCCAGGCTAGACTAAGAACCTGCCAGTGACAGAGAGAGGAAATGAATCAGCCTTTCCTCACAGACCCTAAAGCAAAAGTTTAAGTTGGATTTCAGAGTGCTCCTCCTATTAAATCTTAATATGAGTTAGAGCATGTCATTGTTGTTTTAAGCATGCATTGAATTTAAAATTTAGATTACTAGAAGATAGTCACATTCTGATTAAGACTGCTGTCTGATTTAAATTACTAATGAACTATGTAGAATGTGCTGCCATATATGTGTTTTGTTCAAGAGTATCTGACAGTTTTAAAAGTTACAATCTTCAAAGAATAATTAATGTCTGCAAAAAGTCTGATTAATACCATGGCCTTTTAACCTTGTCCTGCTAATTAACAAGTTTAAGGTGTTCTGCACCTACAGGGGAAAGAAATTCAGGAAATGTGGACCTTCCACTGACAGTGTCTGCCCTTCAAACTTTGGGGGTTCAGATCTAGGGACCTCTCACAGCAAAAACATCCAATCAGATAGAAAGCACGTGGCAACAGAGTTTAAGCTCAAATTGTACGAAGTCTTAGAGACCAGTATTAAGACACTGCATTTGGTAACAGGGAGGAATTCCATAATACAAATGGAGTGCTGTGACACTCATGATCAGACCATTATATTTTGCATTAGCTGCTGTTTCTGACTACAGTCACAAGTGCATGGAGAACCATACAAGGATTCACAATCTTCTTTAAAAGAGCAGATGATAAAAACGTAGCAAAGTCTTCCAAAACTTCAGTGTGAAACAAGGATATAGAACAGGAAATACAAGTCAGGAAACACAATTAGCATAGTCATGACACTGTGGGTCCACATATCTGAGCTACCTCCTCTGGGGCCTCATACCGTGTTATTTTTAATGTTAAATCCTTAGCATTTAAATAAGATAGGTGACACAAAGATACAAATAAATTAATTAGAAATATACAATGGACTGGACAGTGCAGAGCGAGACTACGGGAGAGTGGGTAAGCATTCACCCAGAACTCCACACTTCACATCTCAACACCAGACCCCAAGTGATGTATAATTTATTTACTTCTAAAGGCAAATACAACCTAGCTTTAAATCAAATAGCTAGCTTTAAATCAAGTAGCTTAGGTTCCACAGCCAAGATCGTGACAGGTTGAACAGATAGTTTTGAGAATCTGGAAAGTCGTTTAACATCTATTCCATGCTAAGTTCTGGGCAGCAATAATTATGTTTCTGTGAGAGCTAGCTTGCTTAAAGCAAGAAGAAAGTTGTTCACACAGCCCACAGTCATCCAGTTTGCTATTTAACACCAAGAAAGGGCAGAGTAGCCAATTACAGATATCTTGATTACTTTAAGAGAAGGGCAATGGAAAATGAAAAATACCAGCTGTAGATCCTGAGACCTGTAAACTTCAAATGGCATGTCAAGCTTTTTTCAAATTTCATTACAGCCAGTGACCATGCTTTATTTATTTACATACATATAAGCCCAGAATGAAATTAGTTTCTTTATACTGAAAAAAAATTAGTTTAGTTTTTCATTGTTAACTTTTGCACTGTCATAAATGCAGTATGAGAACTGAACAAAAAGATTGCACTAACTGTCACAGTCTGACTTTTGTCTTTTTGTTTCAGTTAGTAATTATCAGTTTCTCTGGCATATGTACTTTTGAAAAGGTGTTCTGCATTTTATTCACTTTGACAGTGTCCCTTTAAGGCAAAGAATCAACTACTCACTGTGGAGCCCTCTGTAAAATACTGTCTATGTATAATTGGAAAGCATAAAAAATCTAAAAAGGCTCTTGAATATGCAAAATATTTATGTCTGTAGTACTCTGCTGTATTTTATAAAGTAAGGAAGTAATTTTGCATTTTAGAATATAAAATATAGCATAACATACAGGTCTGTACTGGAGATTACTTAAAGTTATGAATGTCAGCATGAATAGGAGAAGTGTTAACACTTCTAAGAGGAAACAGTTCATCTGAATTACAAAGGGGCATTTTCATTACCTCAAAATAATCCAGATCTCAAACACCTTGTAATATTTTTTTCCTGGTATGTGCATTTTATTTCCTGGAGTTACATATATACATATTATCAGATTAGCATTTCTAGTGTGATTTCACTGACACACAGATGTGGGAAATGTTGGGGTTTTTTGTTCCTTGAATAATAAATAGCTAGTGTTAAACTTACGTTACACTTAATTCCTGTGGTGATGACCTAATTAAATCATATCTAAAACTTACCTTGGGTTTGAATGCAATCAGTTTCAAAACCATTTCAACAGTGAACACTCCTGTGAAAACCATATTCATAATGTCCATTGCATCATTGAAGAGCTTAGACTGTCCATAATGCTGTGAATGAAAAATACAGTCATTTAAATACTGCTTTTTTTATAGCCTTTGCAAGGCAGCCTAAAACAAAGCAGGCAACAATGCAGCACAGGAAAATATTTTCTAGCAGTATTTATGATGCACACCTACATACATAGAAGACTAACTGAATATCTCTGGTCAAGAATGGAATTGTTCAAATCTACTCTGTTTAGGCCCTGAGTGGAACAAAAGTGCCATTTCTCCACCTGAGGGAATCTCCAGAGAGATGGTTTTGAGAGGGAAACTGTTCCCTCAAAAAAGGGTATTAGACAACAGCAACTTCCCATTTTATATGCTAGGCTTTGAAATTACATAACCTTGTGTAATACTGTTAGAAAGCCTGCAGTGTTAGTCACAAGAAAACATATAATCTGTAGGAGTTACACCTTTAAGAGAATACATTGTATGCAAGTTTACTGAAAAAAGTAGATTGGTTTTGTAACTTGAATTTGGCCCTTTCTTATAAAAATCTGAAGTACTAGGGGAAAAGAGAGACAACTTGGAAAAGTAGGTAAGAAGTAGGTGGTGAAGAACTGCACACATAATGTAGAAAAAGTAAAACCATGCAAAAATGCTCAGGTATTTACACACACAGAGGTAATGATTGAAAATACGTTTGTGTGAGGTTTGTATTAACACAAAAAACTAAAGTTGCTCCATATATTAAGTTTTTCAACTTCTTCAGAAGATACAGACACAGATGATAGAAGTATCACAGAATGATCTGGGTTGGAAGGGCCCTTTAAAGGTGACCTAGCCCAGCCCAACCAACTATGGAGTAGTACATACACAAAGTGAACACAGAACAAGTACAGAAACTACACAGAAGTGAAGTAATGATTAAAGGCATGCATAAACCACTATTTTAGATAAAAGAAACTAAGATGTTGAGAGACATTTTTGCTATTGAAATTGGACTTTTCAGATTTTTCTTGCACACTGATAAACTTGGGAATAAACACACACTATAAATTCAATTACAGCGCACATATAAAACAAAGCTCAAAGACCTTGATTAGGTTTGAAAGACTTTTATCAACATTAAGTTGTTTCAAGCAATTTTACTTTAGAAAACTTGGACAGGCTGGAAAGCTGGGCAAAGAGAAACCTAATGAAGTTCAACAAAAGCAAGTGTAAAGTCTTGCATCTGGGGAGGAACAACCGTTCATTTCAGTACAGGCTGGGGGATGTCCTACTGGAGAAGAGCACTATGGAGAGGGACCTGGGGGTCCGGGTGGATGACAGGTTGGCCATGAGCCAGCAGTGTGCCCTGGTGGCTAAGAAAGCCAATGGGGTGCATGAGGAGGAGTGTGGCCAGCAGGTTGAAGGAGGTGACCCAATGATCTCTCGAGGTCCCTTCCAATCCCTACAATTATGTGATTCTGTGAAAACTGATGAACCAACAAATACACGCCACAGAGAAGTCCTATGGTCACAGAGGTGCTTATTTCAAAACTTTACCCCAGAAAAAATATACAAGTGGCTATAAAGTAAAGGCATTGTATCACCCATATCCTTCCCTGCACTTTATGCCAAAAGCTTCAAAAGAGTTTCTGGTTTTCCTACCTGCATAGCCAAGCAAAGCGTGTTCAGCATGATGAGGACAAACATGATGTATTCAAATCCAGTAGAATTCACCACATACCAGAACTTGTACTGGTAGGGATTTTTTGGAATATATCTACGAAGAGGACGGGCCTTCAAGGCATATTCTACACACTGACGCTGTAAAAGCAAACACATCAAAAGTTATCAGATTATACCTAACAGTTAGTTAACTGATAACGTAATTAGTAAGTGCAAATTGTTAAATACAATTTTAAATATCAGGCAGTCTATCTACTTGATATAGAGGGGGTTATTATTAGCTGTTAATGAATTAATCAAGAGGTTTCCCAACCCTCACTTGGTTATTTATAACTGTATCTAATCACACGTGCTACTCAGCCACATACAAAGAACCAAATAATGCTCCTGGAAACCCTGAGGCATTGCACCTTTATACAATGCAGTAGTACACAGCAGTATGCCATAGATTATGCCTATAAATTTGTATATCATAGAGCATGAATATTAATAACATGATTATTAATTGGTCTATAAGTCACTATTTGTCTTTACTAAGTTTTCAACGACTAATGTAACTGCACAGCAGGAAAACCTAGTAAGATGAATACTCAGGAAAGTTCAGTTGCATTGCCCAGCAAAAACATGTCACACATGTAGGAACATCATGGATTCATCTCCTGCTTTATTAGTGCCTGAAAACTTCATGTAGGCTTGACTTTCCACCGGTCTTTTTACGAGTGCTTACAAAACCTGACAGGGTGCAATATGGAAACGCTGGCTAAAGTTTCATGCTTAACTTTGTTTAAATGGAGTGTGTTACAGTTCAACAAGAGCACATGAAAAGTCATGGCTGGTGGCTGATGAGTTTCTCAGTCAAAAGATTGAATGCTAAAAGGGGAGATTTTTAAAAAAAATTTTAATCTGAATATCCCCTGTGAATTTCTAAATAAACAGGGGATAAAATAAAAAAGACTAGAACATTTTGAACACTCTCAGACTATTCACAACACAATTTATTTTTCTGCTCTTATTGGAAAACCTAACCTTGCCTATGGATAAGTTGGTAAGTGCTGTATTCTTCTTAATGTGACACCAACAAGTGAGACACTAAGAAGCTAACAGGCTTAATGTAAACAACTTCTACAACGAAAATACTGGTTATGTAGGGCTTACAGATAAGAGGAACACAGTGACCTGGATAGCAGTAGATAGTATTTTCCAAGACCAATTTTTTCCTAAGCTATGTGTTTGGTGCCCTCTTCTGATCCAAAGCAGAAAGGAAGTTCTTCATGCATAAACAATAAAGATTACTTTCAAAAATTAAAGAGTTCATTATTTATTTTAACCTGATTTTTGTCCAGCTCACAGTTCTTATACTCTTGTTCTCCCTGTTCTTGGAATGTAACAATCACAAAACCAACAAATATGTTCATCATAAAGAAAGCAATAATAATGATATAGATGATGAAGAAAATGGAGATCTCCACTCTGTAGTTGTACACGGGTCCCACATTCTCGCCGTTTGAATCAATGGCTTTGTACAGCAGCCTGAAAAACAAACAGAATGTTATCATTATAAGCATTAAAATGACAAGAGAGGTAAATATGCAGACTCAGAAGACAGGCTTCAGAAGTGGTCTGCTGTTTACTGTTCGCTTTTTCCTGCTACTGACCGTGCTTATAAGCATACTGAATCCAGAAGAATCACCACATAAAATGTTCTATGTTTTTTTCCACCACAATCAAGGTTATCATCAGATGGTTGTATTTTTATTTATTTTTCCACACACAAGCTATCCTCTAAGACCTTTCTCATTCAGGGAGAGTGAGTGGCAGTTTGCTCATCCTGGGTCTCCTAATGTAGTGTACTGTTACCTGATGTTTTCCAATTAGTATCATTCAGAGGGCATGAACGGATCAACATCTAAAAGGATTACTTCCATCAGAGCCAAGGAATTGCTCATTATAGCAAAAGTAGCTGAAAGATTGGGTAACAAGCACTGGAAAACAGTTTGCCCTTTACAGGTAGAGACAAATGAAGAAATACGGAAGTGCACAGATCAAAAGGATAGTAGGGTTTTTTTCCCTTCCTCCATTAACAAGTTTTTATATAATCACTTAAGACAACTTTTTTTCCCAAAAATGCCATCTTAACAATGCTGTGACATGGAGAAGTCACTCACGCTGGCCAGCCTTCGAAAGTGGATACTGTAAAAAGGGCCATCATTGCAGACAGAACGTTATCAAAGTTGAAATCACTGTTTTGCCAGACCCTCTCTTTGACCATTGGGTTATCAACATCTCCATCTTTATAAACGATGTATATCCCTCTGTGGGAAAGAAACAAAACCTGTCATTAGTGAAATATTAAATTAGCCTCAGACTTATCCAATGATCTATTCAAAATAGTTCATTTCACTCCCTCCCTAAGACTATTTTATTTCCTTGCTAATCCATGGTTTTGGCTGGATTTAATATGATAGTTCTGATTTACATAAACCTAAGTGACCTTACACGTGCCTGACCATAATCTGCTACAGATTAAATTATTCAGAATATAACACGTCACATTCTTAGATGAAAGATGTTCTCACCGGCATTCCTCGGGATTCTGTTTTGCCTCATCAGTGCATCTGTAGAATTTTCCCTGTGTATAAAGCAAAAGGCAATGACAAAAGGCAGAATACACAAAACAAACACATTTATGCTATGATTGGTTCAGACTGGAACCAACCCAGTCCCAGCAGCAAGCCACCAAGACCTCAATGCAGGTTTGCTTTTCTTGATGTGAATTTTGAGAGTGTTTACTCACCTTGAACAGCTGCACTCCAATACAAGCAAACATGAACTGCAGCAGAGTTGTAACAATCATGATATTACCAATAGTTCTAATAGCCACAAAGACACACTGAACAACATGCTAGGAAGAAAGAAAAGAATTTGATTTTAAAATAACTTGTTACTCAGAATTGCAGCACACATACAGTAGAAGACTATTTTATCACACTCAGATTATTTTTTTGTTGCCAGTATTATACCTGCTATCATAATCATAAAAAAAATATTTTCTCAATTAATCTATAAATATGTTGATACAGACCCATCAACAACTGACATATGTGCTAAGAAAAAACAGTTACAATATTGCTCTGACATTCTGGTTCACAACAAGAATTATGCCCAAAATCTGCTCTCTGAGGCACTGGTGTTCCTCCCCATAAAAACATTTGAAACTGTGAGAAGAACCTGGCCTAGTATGTTTAAACATCAGGAACTGATTTATGCCCTCACCCTGTGAACTTCTCTAGGCAATTTTTCTTGAGCAAAAATTTTTACCTGAAGCAGGACTGAAGAATTAGGCCAACAGAAATATAACTTAAAAAATAAAAATAAATACCTTAAGTCCTTTTGCTCGGTTTATTGCCCTCAGAGGCCTCAAGACTCTTAAAACTCTGAGGATCTTCACAACTGAGATAGCACTTGACCTAGGGAGGGGGGAAAAAGTCTGTTACTTTCAAGGTAAGTGATTTTATTAATAGCAATGTTCTTGCAAATTTCTTACACATTAAACTTTGAAAACGTCTGGAAACATATATACAATATTTTAAAAATTATTTCTTTATTGCTTCTTTATTAATATTGGACAACAGTATCAATCTCATAAATACTGTAAGAATTACTTTGATTTCTGGAGCAACTCGGCAACTACCAGCTCAGAAGCTTGTCTGACAGCGTAATGCAGTTAAGCTTGGTCAGGAGCAAAGTAGTCCCCAAAGTATTTAGCAGTGTTTACAAGCTCTTTCAAAGACACTGTTAAATTCTGTAAATCAATGAATACTTTAATTTCAAGCCATCTGGCGATTAAAAGATCTCAAGTGATACATTTCCTCTTTTTTTAAGTAGTTAGGAATGCATTTTGAGGAAATAATAGCAGACTATTATTATATATGTTATATACTATTATGTAGAATAGCAGAACATACTGAGAAACTGAAAGCTTGTGTAATAGGTATTCTAGTACAAGCAGAATGCAAGCTGGGAAGCAGTTGACTGACACACAGCCCTCCCTCTTTTCCAAGTCACTAAGTCACGCAGGTGATTTTAAATGAAGCACAACTGCTCAGTGAATCAATAAGCACTTTCCAGCTCTTTTATTAGGTTTATCCTGATGCAAAGAAGAAAAAAAAAATTCTTCACTACCTCTTAGAGTCCTAATTAAGGGCACAACTTCCCCCCTCTTCAAACACACCAAGTTACATATCCCAGCAGGTGAATGCTGAGAAAGCACGCTTGCAGAACTAGACCATAGATGTGGCAACAGCACAAAAGACTGTATCTGAAACTCCTGAAGCCCTAAGGCATTACTTCCTAAAAAACACAGTCTCATGGAGCTCTTCCTTGTTCTCTGGGTAATAGAGGGAAGTAGCAATTTGTTTCCAACCCATATCAGCAATGAGTTCTAACAGCCCCCACATGAAGTACCAGCTCCTGCCAGTCCCAGCCCTGAATACTGATACTGCACACCCACACACTATGGGGGAACAAAAGCAGCTGAAATACTGATTTTGGTATAAAACCCAAAGCAAAAATACATCATTTGCATTTTAAGTATAGTACTTACTGAATACCAAATGATACCAGAGAAACACCCACAACCAGCAAATCCAGCAAATTAAAATAATTCCTGCAGAAGGACCCTTTATGAAGGAATGCTCCGAAAGCTGTCATCTACAAATAGAATTGTTACACATTTAGTCTGTATTTCAATTTATTCAAATTCACATTTAGGCTGTTTACAAGACACTTGCCTAGAGTGTGAATGCATACAGTATTATCTCACTTTCTAAAAGCAGTTAAAATATAAACCAATCCCACTACGCTCATTAAATCTTTCACTTAAATCATGAAAACTCTGCTCAAGCAACACCAGGAAATGTGTTAATAATTTCCAATGTCAATAAGTATTACATTTTGTGTAAGAATTGTTTAGGCTGAGCTGATTACATTGAACTGACTGGGCCCTTTGTTAGAAAAATTACTACAAGAACCATAACATTTCCATGCTAACTAAGGTCCAGACGCTGACTCCTAATCATCCATCTTGTCTTGAGAACTGAAGGAGCTGAAAATGTCAAATCTCAGACAGGACCAGGACAAAGCTGTCTTAAGGCAGCATGATACTTTTATTGGCCTTTGGCTCACAGAAGACATGTTAAGATCACGAGTGGCTATCTTGGAAAAACCTGGAACAACCCACAGACTGTTTTGTATCAGGTGTGGACAAGGGTCCTCAAGTTTTTCTGCTCTGTGGTGCATACCAAACACTACTCTCCCTCCTTAACTTTCTCTTAATTTTCTGTTTGCCACGCTTAGATTAGGCAGAAAGAAGCCCACAAACTTATGTTGTGAAGGAAACCTGCATGCATCATTTGCAGGTTTCATTAGGAGCCAGTGATAGAAACTCTATTAATTATGTCTGCAGAGAGAATCTGGGCAGATGCTCTCCAGTGCTGCAAAGCTGAATCTGGCTCCTAAATCTACCTGTACATAATAGAATTAGTACCAGTTAAAAAATGCACAGAAGAATCCAGTTGAGTAATTAAGAGCACAGAATCTGCACTCTACTAGAATTTTGCATGTTTTTTTTCCACAGTTACAGACTAAGAAGGAAACACTGAAACTAAACTTGGAATAAGGATACCTTGGAAAAATACCTAGTAGTCAATTCAGGCACATGGATTCTAATTACTTTAAGACAACCTGAAGGCTGAAGAAATCTCAGCTACTCATTGTTTTCTCCAGGTAAGGAAACTCAATGTCTGCCAGAGAACATCTGATACTGACTGTGTGTTTCAAACCCATTACTTCCTGTTCCTCAAGATGAAGTAAAAAGATTTTATTTCCTTCTCTCTTGCAGCAGACAACTACATCTTTCAGGATTGTTGCACAATGTAGAACAAAGCTGCCAAAAGAGGCGTTTTCCTTGGATGCTCATCTCTCACTCACATGTTAAACTTTGTCATGGTCAAAATACTAAGTGTTCCTCAAAGCTAGAAGAATAAAAATCCTAAAGGTTTAATTGGTGCCATGGGAGCATAATACAGTTATATTATGAAATTTCCAATAAATTCCAATAGCTCTTTTCACTTCAAGCTATACAGAGTATGGCTAAACTCCTTAACATCAATGGGAGCTGAACACTAAAACCCCCCTGAATATCAAACTCACATCTACCTACAAATACTCATTTACACTGTAGCATGTTATCAACTAGCAGCACAAAGTTTCACATAAAGATACCCACCAAAGTAAAGATATACTGACCTAAAAATACAGGTGAAGTACATATCTCCCCATTTTTATATGGAGACTCATATTTCAATCGCTAAAAATCCCAGGGGAAGCATTCGCCTAAAACTATCTCCAGCAAATCATTCTATCCTACAAATAGATGAAGACCAAAGCAAAGCCTAGGGTGGACCTATCTGAGATGGTTAGCACTGTCATGCAGTCTTCAGCAGAGCAAATGCTGCAGGACGCTCACTGAGCCCAGTGCCTGAGGCACCACCAGTGCTGCTCCTTTCCTCCTGCCCTCAATTCCACACCAGTGGGGACTGGTTTAAATGCTGTGGACACAGCTAGAGCAAGTTTAAAAGCACAAGGCCCTAACCTGACCTTTGCTCTCATGTTTTCATATTTCCCAAATACTGCAAACAGGATGTTAAGCTGGATTTCAACACTATGTCAGGATTATGTAAGAGAATTCTTAAACACTTTGAACTGATGCTGCAGCTTTTCTGTTACTCATATCCTCATTCATACACTCAACATCATACAATGTGGAAATCCTGACGTCTGCAGAGCAGCCAATAAGAGCACAGGGAGACTCTCCACATGCTGAGAGTTAATCTGTTTTCTTTATTGCTTTTCTTCTTTACATTTATGAGTGTCTTTGCTGCAGCTGTTAATTCCATCTCTGGTTATCTTCATTTCAGTTTCATATGCTTTTGCCTGGAAATTAAGGAATGCTATTGGTACTGCAGTTCTAGTCTTGAATTTATTCCTTGCAGGACACACACAGCTTCTGTACGACTCTGATACTGTGGAAAGCACACTGCAAAACCCAGCAGGGAAGACATGGTGGACTCCAGCCATAAGCAAGCAAAGCCAATGTCTGAGATGTTAGTAAAGCAGGCACTGTATACAGATGTGCGTCATGTTCTGGTGTCCATTATGTTTTTACAGTACAATTTATTTTCCTCTATAAATATATATGAGTGCACTGCAGGGTAGAGCTTCCTGGAGAAAGTGGAGTCAGGAGCATCAACATTTTTGGCTCTGGTGGGGCTTTTTGGTTCTTTGTAATATTTCACAATGCCAGATTTCAGCAGCTCTAGAGCTTCCTACTTCCCTGGGATAGCTCGAGTCACGCAGTGTCAGAATCTTTTACAGTTAGAAGGAATGTTGCTTAACACATCCAGTCATGCCTCTCTCACTCCTCTGTCTCCTAGAGAAACACAACTGAACTGCAGGAGCTATACATCCTGCTGCTCAGGACGTGCAGTTTACCAACTGTCTTCTGCCACAGAAATGGTGGTAACATGTTTTGTATGGCTGCTCAAACACAGCTGGGAGATAGTTTGATCTAATGTTACAATTCTTCTCAGTGCTTCATTCATTCCTTTAGTTTGGCCTTTCTCTATCAGTACTTATATTAGAATGCTAAAAATGCTGTAAGATTAATCAATTCTATAGCAAGCTCCTCAATGCTGAAAATGAGAAATAAGACAATAAATGTAAGTCCAGGAGAAAATCTGCAAGCATAAAAGTATTCTAGTACTTACAGTACAGCTTATCTTGTAAACAGCCCAAATATTGCATCAATTATTATTAATAAAATTGCATTGTGAAGAGTATGCACAGCAATATGAGCAAAAGCTGGGAGAAGAGATTTTGTTAAGCTTAATCCTCAACTGAAAATGCAAAGTTTATGTACAGATTCTTTATGTACCAGAAATTTTTAAGGGTATAGATCAGGGTTACTCAACCAAAAACTCATGGTGAATACGCACAACACTTTTGCAAATCACGTGTGTATCTCTGAAAAAATGTTTCACAAATTCCCACCAAAAATTTTGATTCATTTGTTCAACATTTTCTTACATGTGAACCTAATCCTCAGTTAGATGGCTTCTTCAGCAGAGTAAGCCTCATACATTTAAATTTCAAGTAACCCCAATGGATATTCTTCATAATCAGTACACAAACTATACATTAAAATGCCAATTGCTGACTCATGCATGGGTAATACATTTAAGCAAGCATCTTTATGCCTTTCTGTATATTTAAATGTATGCCCAAGATAAATGCAAAGTATCTCAGTATATAGATAGATAAATGCAAGATATCTTGCAAGTCCTATTGCAAGAAAATAGTTATCTACTATTTTAGCTCTGTGAATATAGTTCAGCAAAAGAAATGAGAAATTACATGCTCCCTCCTTAAAAGACTGAGTATCTCTCTTGGAAATGCCAGAGCAAGGAGAAGGAAAAGCTCATGCGCAGTGAATTATTTTTCCCTTTTCTGACAACTGTAAGTTTAAAAAGGGTAAAAAATGAATTATTAAATTGATGTAATGATAAAAAAATCAGCTTCTTCATGCACCCAATGGTAAAAAGTAACCAATCAAAACTATGAGGAACTGTCAAATACAAAAATCCTCTGGTTTAAAAAAAGTTTAGCTTTGATCGTTTAGAGAAAAGGCGAAGAACACTTCAAGTGCCTTTTCTTGGCAGGTGACACACAAGGAAAATCCTTTTAAACAAGCTTCCTTTAAAAACCTGTTACCTTCAAAATGATCTCAAATGTAAACATACTAGTGAAGACATAATCTGCATACCCTAGGATCTGGAAGGTAAACAAAAAGTTACAAACATTATTGCTAAAGCTGCTTTTGCGCTAACAAGGATCAATTAACAATGCATTACCTTTAACAGGATTTCAACAGTAAAGATGGCTGTGAAAGCATAGTCAAAGTAACCAAGTATCTGCAAGGTATAATACGTGCCACAGTAAGAAATCCATCTATTAAGAAATGTTTACAATTTAGACCACATGCACAACACCACCTGAAATAATTTAAGTAGGTAAATGGGGAATTCAGACAAAGTAGTTTAAAATTCCAGCTATCACACAACCATTTTTATTTACTTAAAAACTGAATCAGATGCCACTGTCCTCAGATACTAGATTTCACCCTTAAAGAGTTATCAAGACCCAATAACACCTTCAATTCAGATGTCTATCAGCTTTCACAGGTACTTTCTTCAGCCTTTAGCAGAAATACAGAATCTTATACAAAGAATAAAAACTTATTAGTAGTAAGTTGTTTTATCATTGTGTTTTACCAAAGTAACACATAAAAACCAAATTTCAATGGATGCTTCAATGTTCTGCTACATTATACTGTTCACATACAGACTGGGTCAGAGCATCACAAAGCAAACGAACAAATAACTTCATTATTTAAAATCAGCACTGCAGCTCTTTTGTCTCAAACTTGGAAGATGCAGCAGTGATTTATCTGTAAGAAATTTCCAAGAACCCACTTTTTAAAAGATTTAGGATGTGGTATTGACCTCACTGCTGATGACAGGAACGTGCTGCGTATTTTAGTACAACCGAGGTTTCGCCCTTTCAGCGTGGCCCTATCACTGGCATCTAATGTGGCAATCGACATGAACTGCAGTAGGGTACTAGTTCAGTTTCAAAGATCTAGCAATGCAACTAGCAAACAGTTGTGCACAGGAACATGTCACCTGAGGTTCAGGAACTAATAAAATGGGAGGGAGAAATAAAACAGAGACAACACAAAGGGAATTATTACTATTCGATCATGTAAAAGGGAATTTTTTCCCCCCATGTTGAGCTGAAGATCACAACCTTCTGTCCCTTGCTGTGGCTGAAAAAATAGTCAAATATTAAAGCCTTTCAACAAAGATAAATCAGTAAGGAATTCGTTCTAAAATAAAAAGAAAACATATACAGGCATTCCAGTTTGTAAACTTGCATTCCCATGCCAAGCTGGCTGGTTGAAGGAACATGATCAAAGCAGTAACAAGAAACTTATTCAGATCTGGTGCATTTGTGAACATTCACAAGAGGGCAATGCCTTCTTGAAATCACTCACACGTTTTACCTGTTTCCCAAACAGGAATAATCCTTTCAGTTACTACTACTCTGAAGTTACATTTTCCTAGTACTCCTCTAGTTACAAATACCATTATCAGCCCTTCAAGCCATTTCTATGATAACAATTTCAGCATTCCCCATCAGCTCTCTTTTTCTCACCCATTAGTGTGTTTTATTCATAAGATTGCTCTTGTCCAGTTTTATAGATATGAGAAGCACACAGCTCTACTGAATAGTACATGAAGAGTGTCTTCGTGCTTTGACCTCTTTTTAGCTTTAGTAAAACCCAAAATGCTAAAACTTTGCCCAATGTTACTGAAAAACAAATCCAGAGAATGTCAACAGTCAAAAGTATCTATACTAGCAAGAACTAGATGGATACAAGCTCTGCTGACCCAACAGGCCCATCTTTCCTCTAAGAGGCAAAAATTTTCTCTATGAATATCTCTACAGATCAACTTATATCTAAGCCTGGAAAAGCCTGGAATTTCTGTCAAAGTACCTCAAGATTCCCTGAAAAGCCACATCACCTCACCTATTTCATACCTAATCCAAAGCATACAAAACTCACATGAGAGGTTTGCATCACCACTAATACAAGTGCAACAAGTTTAAGACCAACATTAGTGGTCACAAGAGTGGATTTATTTTTCTTTCTCTAATACTTGTGCATTTGAGTAACAGGGAAGTCTTCTACTATATCAAGAATTTAAAATAGGAAATCAGGAATTTCTCTTAGGAGAACACAGATGTTGACTCACTACATAAACTACACTTTTATTGAATAATAGAGACATCTCTGAAATAGGTATTCTTACAAATATTTTGTTTCCACACATATATATCTAAAAAAGGATGCAGAAACAATTCTAAATTTTCAGGTTTGTATATGGGGAAATGGCATTTGACTCTGAATCAAGGCAAGATCTAGACATGCTCTGATCATCATTTACATATGAGTCCGGAAAAAAGTGAAATGATTTAGTTTCTGATATGGCAAATCAGGAATTCAAGGACCTTTAGGTCTGACGTGGTGGTACTAAAAGTCATTAGTGTGGTCACACTTGTTTCTCTGAAAGAAGATGTAATACCCTAATGAATCCACATTCTCTAACAGAGTGGTAACTCTGAGCTCCCCCAGACTATAGAACAGAGTTAATGAAGGAGAAGGAGAGGACAGGTCAGACTATTCCCAACATATCTTAAACCCTGATAACTTTAACTGACATGTTTAAAACAGTATCAAACACTGAGAGGCACTAAGAGTGATTCAGGAAATGGATTTCAGATGCACCAGCTGAAAATTGTGAAAAAAATATGAAAATTATATTGATCCCCCTCAGCTTGGGCATGTTTTATTCTTTCTTTTTTTTTAGCCAAAGGAAAAATCATTCTGTACATAATTAAAACTTCTAATACCTCCAATGTTCCATTAATAAAGTTATTAGTCGTTAAAGATTTATGGTTTTAAAGCAAAAAAAAAAAGAAGTATGACTTGACATTAAAAAACAGGTACTAGTCCCAAAGTGTTGTTATCCTTTCATGATACATTTATCTTCAGACATAAAAAAATGAAGGGCTTACATTGTTTCGAAAAGAGTGGCTGCGAATTGGATCTTCTGCTGCTAAGGAAACACTGCTCAGCATGATGAAGACAAGGATGAGATTGGTAAAGATGTGGTGATTGATGAGTCTGTGGCATCCCACTCGAATCCTGAAGAGATACAAAAACATACCATGTGTGCAAACAGAATTCAGCAGATGGCTAATATACAGCATGTTTTCTATTGCTCTGCCAACAGTGACAGAACAGAGCAAACATCAGCATCTAAAAGAAGTGCAAGTGCTGAAGCTATTGCTCTGATTTCTAAAAGTGGAAATAAATTCAAAATGTAATCCACCTGTAGAAGGTGCACTTATTGAAGGAATCAAATAGCATTTCTCTGAGCTCCTATTGGTTTTCAATGGGTTATAAATGCTCATACCAGAGCCCAGTGTCAAAAGGCTAGGTAATAAGTCACTTGAGATCCCCAGTTTGATTCTTACTAAAGAAGATAAAGTCATCTTCAACAGTGGGAAGATCAACACGTTATCTTCCACAGTGGGAAGCAAATTAATATATTTTTCAAATTCTTCTCATTTACCAAGTCATTTAGGAAATTTTAACAAAGAAGCCAATTTCTCTCCTGTTGGAGAAGCTAGAGTTCTGCTCTTAACCTCACTGGAAGGAGGCCTGCCCCTTCACTGCTAATCTTTGACAGGCTAAACCCAGTATTTTTCAACATTATATTTACGGGTTGGTGCTGCTGAAAATGAAGAAGGCACTCCCTTCAGGGATCGGCGTTATCTTCTCCTTCATGTTTAGTTCTGATATTCTACGGGGACGTGGGCCTGCTGGTACCTCAGGTTCATCCTCCTCATCTTCTTCATCTTCACCAACTTTAAAATAAAAAACACAGAGGGTTTTTCATAACAATATAAAAGCATGGCTGGCATTAAAACACATATGGCTTATTGGAAATCTATATTCATAGCGTGGCTCTAAAATCTATGAATCAATACATAGATCCATATAGCTCGTGCTCTACGTGCACTAACAGGCTTCAGTGGCCCTGACCAGCCGTATCCTGGGACTCCACTCACAGCTCCTGCACATGGGTTCTGGAATCCCACATAAGCTCAGCCCCTGCCCATCAGTCCATGCCTGAGCTGTGTTGTATGGGTACACATCTCTGTGCACTGTCTGAGCACAGAGCACTCAGAAGCAGGGCACATGTCCAGACAATCAGACAGAACTGATTTTTAGGTAAGTATGATCACTGGACTGGAAGAAGCTAAGACAAAATTGACCAAACATCATCAGCTCTGGAATGTCCTTTTTTGACAAACATTTCAGAAAAGTTTAGAATTTGCTCTCACATCCAGATAGTATTACCACAGCAGCCTTCATGCTCACAGTGTTAACTGTCATATGCTGTTTGTACTGTCTAGGAAGCTGCAGGAAAAGATAAAATTTAGCAGCTTAGAGGCCCATTTAACCACTGATAACAGAACATAACTTCACTGACTTCAAAGGAATTGATTCAGTATTCACCAACAGAAAGTTTAGGGTATTTTAGCAAATAAACTGCTTGTCTTCTGGCTGGTTTTCACATACCTGGTACATCACAGGGCGGATAGGGATCTTTATCCTCATCCTCTCCTTCTCCATATTCACCAATTGTCACCTACAGCCATGAAAGGGATGCACAAGAAGAAAAGTAAGTTTAAATAGAGCTTGAAGTATGAAGTTCAGCAGAAAGTAAACCAAATAAGCCTCTGTATTGCGATTCTGTGATTCAAGTCAAGGAAGCAATCCCTATGCATACTCTAGAGTTTTCTGAAATAGTAACTCTGAGAACAGAGGAAAGCTGACAGTTTAACAGAGATTTTTAAAAGATTATTTTTCTATAGTATTCGTGTTCTTCTGGCTAGGCACATCGCAATAAGATTACAACCAACAGGCTTTGATAAAATTTACTAGGAACATTTCACCATTCTAAGAGTTTATCATTCACTAATCTCTTCCATTGGATTTATCAAGCAGAATACCTACAGGGATGCCAAAGTATCACCAAATTTTTAATTTTTCTAACATTAATTATTTCATGCTCTAAGAGCTTCCTTTCTTAGGATATCCCAAAACCAAAAGGGTTCTGAGGGTTAAGAGATTCTTTTCAGGATACAAAGCATCAGAACTAAGTCCCCTTGGCCTAGAAAAAACATAGGGATGAGGGGTTCATAAAATAAACTGTACAAAGCACAGTAGTACTGAAAAGTTCTGCCTAGAAAAATTAGTACAACTGTTTCTTAGAAAATACACAATTTTTAGAATAAACACCTTACTATCCTTGGGCTTCTTTTGGTCACCTTCTGACTTCTCACTTTTTTTATTTTCCAGACTCTCTTTTCTACAAAACAATACAATAAAAATTACAAAGCATGTCACGTAAATACACGAGATTTTTAGTGAACTATATCCATGGTATGGAAAGTTAAGGGAGCCTACCTAAAACCACATAGCAAAATATTTGAAATGATTTACACAGCTGCAGGTGTCAGAGCAATAAAATCTTTTTCCATTCAGAAGCAGTGACCCATTTAAAAGATGATAATTTCGAATATAATTCCAGAAGATAATCCCTAAAAAATTCAATGCATGATCATTACGCCTTTCTAGAGGGATAAACTGTGCTCTTGCGCTCATACAAACAACTTGCATTGACTTCAATAGGTCTGCACTGATTTCAAAGGAAGGTTTTCTTCTTGTCTATATAAGGCTTAGAGAAGCTGTGCACTGGCAACAACAGATACATTCTTGTTCTAACTGCACAATAAATCCTACCACTGCAATGTTTAAGTATCAGTTGGCTTATCATTATGTCCTTAATTCACCCCATTTTCCCAATTACTACCCAACTTTTATCTAAAATCAAAGTAATTGGGTCTTATTTTAATGTCTAGGTAAACCCTTTCAATTTTTTCCACATTTGAGTAAAGTTTGCAGATGGTAAAGACATTTATATACAAGTAAAGAAAATCCTTATGGAAGGACTTTAGTACCCTCCCCTCCTTCCTTCCTCAGCTATTTTACCTCGCATTCTTCTTCCTTTCCTTTTCTTCAGCTTCTTCTTTCTGAGCTGTATTTAGACTTTCAGCATCTGCCAAGTTATCCACAGCAATGGCCAAGAAGACATTTAGCAAGATATCTATTTCAAATCATTTTAAGGACATTATGCCTACCATACATGTCTCATTTATTATCACAGCATAAACACTGACAATGTGAGAGATATAAAACGCATGTTCCCGACCTACAGCATAGAGATCTATGAGGCTGGAGTGGAGTGCAAGACACATTTAACAGACTAGATTAATACCGGGTGTAGAATGAGCAGAGACCCATTAGGTTGCCTGATTTTAAAATAGCACAATATTTGATACATATTTTTTTAAAATAAAAGAAATTCATCTTCATGCTAGCCTGAGCAAGTTTCAAATAAAGAAACTGCCTATTAAAAGTGAAGACTGCATAGGCATTTTGAAAAATTAATTTTTATAATGTACTATTTTCTGCCTCCATAAGAATCTAGATCAAATGTACTTCAGTCCCTATCTGCTAGGTACAAACACTGAATAATACAGAAAATCAAATGGTTTTGCCCTTTTATCACCTCCTGACCTTTTAAGAACTTCTGAGAACGATACTAGCTTCTGTTGCTATACAGGGCCAAGGAAGAATTTCCACTACACTGAAGACAGGGAAGGGGAATGCTTCAGCAGATTTAATCCTAACTGACACAACACTTCTCTGTGCAGATGTCCCTCATCTGGTCCCTGCACTGCACAGTGGATCACTGTCCCACTGTCAGCGTGTGTCAGAATTAACAGGGCTGTAGTGAGTGTCAAAAAGATACCACAGAGACCAGACTACATCTGTGCATTTTCAGAAGGAGAGATGTCAAATACAGACAAGCAGGTAGAGTAAGACTGTTCTCCCACTGAAGGAAGAAAGAAAAAAATTCTCTGCTGTCTGTCACTAGCGGCTGGAGATGGACTTGGAGATCCCTGAGTCTTGGTTATTAGGGAGCAGAAGTACACAGTCTATTTACATGACTTAACACACAAAGTGCTTTCATGTCTGTTGCAATACACTCCCACTTAAATGTTTTACATATGTCCTGGGCACACAGCCCCATTTGGAAGCTTCTCCAGCAAGAGCAAAGGATACAGTTACCACAGATGAAGAGGATAATGAAATATATACAGACTATCATGCCTGATGATGATGGACCACCGTATGCCATTATGCCATCATACATAACAGCATTCCAGTCTTCACCTGTTAGAATCTAAGAAGCAGATATATTATTAGTAACTCAACATCAAAAAGAGTAATAAACATATTTTCTTTGACCACAATACACAATAAAGCTAACCTTCTGAATACGTAAAGCAATACTGTCATCTTTTCATGCGTTGTTTTAAGATGCCCATTAAATGGACATTTAAACTGTCCCCTGAAAGCTTTGGTTTGACTCTACCAGCTTTTATTTTATTTCATGCATTCAGATCACTGAATTTTAAAGGAAAAAAATAACAAAAACAGAAGCTCATGTTTTTGCATGCCAAAAATCAATAAAAATTAATAAAATTAAGAGCCCTGATTTTCACTAATGCCACAGAGGTAGTAATGACCACAAATGTTCAGGTTTTTTGAAAACTGAGAATTTCTCTGTTTTGGAAATACTGGCTAGAATTCATTTCTAGCATTTGCCATTTGTTAGACCTGGGAACTGGTCTACCCAATTACAGTTCTAACGAGACTGGCCACCATTTCAAAAGGTATAGCAGTAGTGTATTTTAAACTGAATGCAGCTCAATGCTGTGAGAGAACTACATTATTCCCTTATTGACTATATTCATATAATTTTACCAAAGTCTAAAGAATTTTACAGAAGCATAATGTAAATTATCCTTTTAACTAGTCAATACGGCAACTGCATGTTTTCTGAATTAGGACAAAACTTCTGAGTATTATAATGCAGGTTGTAGAGGCACTTTATGTATTTCTAAGTAATTTATTTAAAATTATCAGTTCTATCCTGATAAAACACGCAGTATTGACTCTCCTTCCAAGTAATTAAGTGGTTGTTCAAGAAAATCATATGCATGACAATCTCTGAAATTCATTTTTGGAGAGCTGAGTTTCTGAAGCTGATTTTCATAGTTGTTGAGCATCCAAAAGTTTGGCTGCTCCTGGCAGTGTATCCTGAAGCTGAACTTTTAAATAGCTAATGAAGTTAAAGAACTTTAACAATTTGATTAAAATAAAAAGAATATTCCACCTCTAGCCATGTATTTGAAGGAGATTTAATTTTATGAAGTAATATGACAGATATGTTGCATAGATAGATCAAATAAGACATGAAACAAATGGTACAAATGGTGCAGAGTTACCAGAGTACTGAATTCAATGAGCAGAATGCTACTCAAAGCAAACTGAATAAATAGTAAATCATGGTTTTATTTTCAGGCAACATGATCACTTAAACAGTTTTGTTGATCATCAAAGGTAAAATGTTTTATACGGGATGAAAGAAAGTTACCTGGAATACAGTTAAAAGAGCTTGTGGAAAATTATCGAAGGTGCTCCGTTTTGTTTGAGTTTCATCAAAATTAAATTTGCCTCCAAACAGCTGCATTCCAAGCAACGAGAAGATTATGATGAAGAGGAAAAGCAGAAGCAACAGTGAAGCAATGGACTTCATTGAGTTTAACAAGGATGCTACCAAGTTGCTCAGGGATGCCCAGTGCCTATAAATTAAAATGCGTGTGTTAACGCACACCAAAACAACCCCAAACAAAACAGTAAAAGAGCAGCGCAGGATGAAGTATTACAAAAAGAATTGCTGATCACCCTTCAGCTATTCCTATAGTTAGCAGTATTAGTTAATCTTACCTTGTTACTTTAAAAATACGCAGGAGACGAACACAGCGAAACACTGAAATTCCAAGGGGTGACATAATTTCCAACTCCACCAAAATGGTTTCAACAATGCCACCACAAACAACGAAGCAATCAAAGCGGTTAAAAAGAGAAACAAAATAAGCCTGCAGGCCCAAGCTGTACATCTTTACTAACATTTCACAGGTGAATAAAGCCAGAAGAACTTTATTTGCGATATCTGGAACAAAATATTAAAAAAAAAAAAAGACATTCCTGAATTGTCTCATAAGATTCCACTTTTATTTTAACACATTAATACTATACTTTTGACACTAGTTCACAGCCTTTTGCTTAAGAGGGTTGGGCTTTTATGTTGGACTGTATTTGATGCCTAAAGGGCAAAAGTTACACAAGGACTTAAAGCTTCCTGCCACCTATAAACTCTTCACCTTTCCAAGCTGTTGTGCAGTTCATGGCTGCTCAACTCACAACTTGAGTCCACACTATAACTTAAACAACACCGCCCACTGCATGTTCTGCTGTGCCACTTACCGTTTCCTTCCTCACTTTTCAAGCATGATTTAACAATAAAAGTACAGGTATTTACAATTTAGGATTGTCAGGTTTTTGCTGGTATGTCATTAATCTGTGTTACAGTTATGGAAATCAAATACATTTGGTCATTTCTTGTATCTCCCTTTGGCTGGGATGAATATCCTTCAGGACAGCAAACAACAAAATGGCAAAGGACAAAAATAGCCCCTGATAGCATGCAGGTATCCATAGTCAAAAATAGGAGAAATAATTTTTGATTGTACCTTGGATCTGGGTCAGCCAGTCAGGTTGATTATAGTGCTCCGAGGAGATAGTTAATGTGTTCAGAAAGACCAAGACAATAACAAGCCAATAAAACGTGACAGATTTTACTGCAGCTCTACATTTTCTTCGATTAAATCGATTCCAGCGACGCCAGCGTCGACTGAAAGTTCAAATAACAACAACTTTATTATTATACAGAAAGCACACTGGAACTTAAGGTGGGTTTCTTCAGTGTAGAAAATGTATCTGTACAAATATGTATGTGTGAGCAGGTGTATTTTCATAAACACATACACAGTGCTTCCCATAGTTGTGTATACTATTACCAGTTGCAGATTAGGGAGTGTTAATTTGCTCCCCATGTTCTCGATTTAATTACAGATTTTTAAATGTAGACTTGAACTTTTTGGAGACTCTAACTGCCTGTGACATAACTAGATTAAGCTACATTTAACATTTCACTGAGTGACAAGATATATCTGCCTTCCCAGGCCCCATACAGTTAATAGCGGTAAAGAAAAGCCAATGAAGCAACTGAGACTTCAAATTACATGTAGTCTGAAAATGCAGGGTTTGATTTAATGCATGGGTACAATTCTGACAAGGTCCACTTTTAGAAATCTACCATATAATGTTGGGAGCCTCAGCCAGTGACTCCTAGAGATTTCTACTGATGTGCCTTGAAATTGTGTCAGTGAGCAAACGTTTGGGAAGGAGTGACAATAAAGGACAAGTAAACAGGCCCTATCTAAATATAAGTTGGACTCACAAGTGAACATTTTAGCTTAGCTCTGGACACATAAATCTAGATTTGATTGTCCTGCTTCACTTCTAGGAACTTTAATAAACCAATTAGTTTCCCTGGGTTCTATTTCCATTTGTGAAACAGGAAGAAAATATATTGCTGCGTAAATAGAAGGATTAGGGAGCCTTTGATGTTACTCTAAAAAGGAAGGCATATAAAATACACACACTCAAGACTACAGCCATGGGCTCAGATAATACATTTTAGGAACTGACAACTGCTTCATCCAAAATTCAAGGGACAGAGCAGGCACAGACTCCACCATCTCATTGCCAATTGCCACAAACTCTATGAATAGATGCAGCAATACACATCTGAATGAACTTCTGTGTGACTTGCACTTTTTTAATGCCACAAGAACAGATTCTGATCAAAGAACTCATGTAAAAGACACAGCCAGCATCTAGACATCTAGAGATACTTTGATGACTTTCTGGCTTGCAAATAAGCTTTCTTTCAAATCAATGTATTAATTATCAACACAGCTTTGTAGAGATGGATAGCATTGCCTGCTTCTCACTGCCTGGACTATTAAAAACATCAGGTCTGGGCAGAAATTTTCCTCTCTCCAAGATGATGCAGCAGTTCTCATGTAACAGAGCTCCTGGAGTTGTCTTTTTCCTTAAAATATGAATAATAAGCATGGTTCAGAGCATAAGCATTACTTTGCTTTCACTGTAATGCTTCTGAGTCCCCACTGTGCAAACAGACCCAGCTTGGAGAATGCAGTAAAATGGCAGACTATTGCACTACCTGAGGTTTCATGCAACCACTTCATATTTGAGTTTCTCCTTTAAAATCAGCATGAATAGGCTTCATAGTAATAAACAGTATACTATAAGGTTGACTGGAGACAATGTCATGATTCAATAGGTTTGTCTGGGATTCTCAGCTAATGAAATACTAAAATTGTTCCATTTATTCTACTCTTATGATAACTGGAAGCAATGGAAAGAAATCACAGACCATCAGCACACCAAAGTGCTTCCTTTTATTAAGCTAAAAGCAGTCTTATCTCTCATAATTCTCATGAAGGGTTAAACTGAAAGGCCCACGTGGACATAACTGGTCCATTCAGATGGTGTAGCTAAGGCCAGTTTTTGTAGCAAGAGGCATAGAAGAAATGATACAGCTTTTATAATCAATAAGGAAACTTTAGAAAGTTAGCTGTGTATTCATTGCCATCCTAAATGTCCAGATCTCCACTGGCCACAGTCTTCACCAGTGAGGCACACTTACATGCTGTCACCAGCGTGCTGGCTGAAAGTGATGACAAAATAAAGCTTGATCATAATGTCACATAAAAAACCAACACCTCTCTGTAGAAAAGTGTTAGTGACCTGTTGCCTGGGAGCTCTTCAACAAAGAAAGAGGACTTTTCAAAAGGAACACAAGTCCACCCCAACTGCTTGCAGCTGGTCAGCATTGGTAGGTCATCAGAGCTAGTAAGGCCAGTAAGGCTAGTAAGCATGTGCTAATCCTTTTCACTGCTGCAAGGAGCATAAACTGCTGATACCAATAAATTTCTTGTGATGCATCCAACACTGAAATCAGTTTTAAAAGTGTGAAGAAACTGGAATAATTCCAGACCTTTCCAAAACTGCTGGTGCCAGATGTTGCCAAATCATCTCGATTGTCCCTTTTTTTGCACTGAAAATTTTCTGTGAAAAATATTTATTCTGTGGGTTGTCTGCAACTGTAGGAGTGTCTTTGCCCTTCATGACTCACCAAGTCTATCACTTCATTACTTAGCTTAAATCACAGCTTTTTTGGACTTTTTTTTTCCTTCAGGGAGTAACCTAATCTTTTTAAACAAAAAGAGGTATCTTCTGTGTTTGCAGTTATCCTTTCCAATTACTAAATATATGTCCTATAAGACTGGAAAATAAAATGAAAATAAAGAAACCTACTGGGTTTGTATGAGCACATTGAGTATCTATAGAATCAGGATAATTAAGTCTTGATTTTCCTCTTAACACTTTTCTACAATCATACTTCAAAATAGAATCTCATATTCTCCTACTTAGTAAAAAGAGAAACATAACTATCAGCAAAGCAAATCAAGAGTTAGGTTCCCCAAAGTGTTCATGTACACTTAACTTTTGTAGTCAACAGTAGCTATTAAAGGATTGTCACCAAAAAAATTACAGTAAATGAAGAATACTCATATGAGATCACCACAATGTGTAAATAGTCAGAAGGGGAAAAAAAGTAATGAAGAGAGAGGTGAATACTGACCTGAACTTGGATTTTGAGATAGTTTGACTAGAAGGAAAGGAAAACACATTTTTAAGAACATGGAAAAATTTAACTGAAACTCACGGAGAATTTTGCAAATAAATACATTGGAATTACACATACATAATATAAAGCTTTTAAAAATATGCATCATGAATGCTGAAATGTTATTTTCTGACATTTTCTAAATTGCCATTCCTAAAGCACTGTAAATTTGCTAAAGGAAATCTTTAAAACTAAATAAACTGCTCATGTAGAAGCTGTTTGGAACTCATGAAAATCTGAGCAAATAAACAGTGAACACTTTGGGATGCAGAAATACTTCTCCAGATTATACACAATTTAACAGTAACCATTTCTTTTTCATATCATAGGGGACTTCCATTCTTAGTATTTTGGACTCACTAATGACATTTTATAGAAGCTTTGAGGAAAACATGACTCCACTGAAAGTTTAGCTGAATTGTTTCATATCTTCTTGAGAATTTTAGGAGTGCTCTAATGGTGTGTGAATTGGTCTAATATCAAACTACTGAAAGGCAAAACACCCCTAAGTGTCATAGAAAGCCTGACAACCTCAAGGCAGTTTTGCCTAAATAAAACACTGGGAAAGAATTTTTCTTTCAAATTTGAGATGAGGATGGGGGTACTTGAAAACAGTCCATGTACTCACCATAAACTCCCACAGCACGCTGGGTTCTCTCCTTCTCCACTCACATTCTCTGTGTTCACGGATTCAGTTTCACTGGTGGGCATGCTTGCTGTAAGGAGACAGGAATTGCTTTAGGTCAATAGTCAAGGAAGGCATTACACTGAATGTAACACCCTGTTGTATTGCAAGCACGCCCCCACTTTTCACAGGTCTAATGAGAAGATCTGAGGAATAGCAGATGAAGTTAGATGCTTCATCTGGCCTCTTTGTACAACAAAAGAAAGCACACAGAATTTCAGAATGTATTGTAGCTTTTCTTGGGTTTTTTTCAATAATTTCAGATAATTGTTGAAAATGCACTACAGAACACAGTGTAGAGGAGTTTTGTAACACAAAGCACGCTACACCTAGTAAAGAAAAGAATCTGAACTAGAACTTGTGACCTTTCATTTTAAGAAGTGTTCTGTTAACACTTTGGGGGTTCCTGTCAGTTTAAGTGTTGTTAACGTACTCGCCAATTCCAAATGTCATTAAAGCTCTTCTGAAAATAGAAACCATCCCACTGATTGCTGGGACCACTCTACAATTCTACTTCCACTGTGAATTATCAAGGCAAGATGCTAGAAAGCAGTTGTGGCTGCAAATGCTGTACCAGCAGACAGGAACGAGCCCTGGGAATGGGAGAAGAGGTGCTACAAAGAATGATGAGAACTGCTATTAAGAAAAAGGGGATCATTACATTTGTTATACAGTGAATTACTGTACATATAGCGGATTGTTACTGAATTGTTAGCAATTGCAGCTGTTGGTTTTTTAGACAAAACTAGTTTCCAGATTGAGCATCACCATTTATCTTCAACTGAAATATCAAGGGAGGAAAAAAACCAGCCAAAGCTGTTAGGAAATGAGGAACAGCCCATTCTCAGGACTTCCTAGGGAGGAACACTACGCCCATGTCTGCAAAGCAAGCATGAAAGGAAAACCTCAGGAACAAGAAAACTGTAAGGTTAATGTTGTTGGTTTATACAGTAGAAATACTATATAAAGCAGGAAAAATTAGAAAGGTGGTAGGTGAAATCACTGTAGAACAGCAAGAACAACAGAAAAACAGTATCTTAAAGGTTTTCTGGAGCATACCTTCTGCTGTTTTGATGGGTGTTTGGCTTTTTGTTTGCTTGTTTGGTTGATTACTTGGAGAGGTTTTAAGCCAACATCTGTGGGCTGAGAGTACTAAAGGCAGGGCTACTATGTCTATTTCTGTTCAGGATGTCTCAGTATTTTAAGGAGGCTTAAAGCAGGCTTAATTGCACACATCTTCATTTTGGTTTGAATCAAAAGTTAGGCCCTAAATTTTCTGATTTGTCTACATATCAGACACAAACAGAACTGTTAGTAACAGCTGTATTGCCTTAACACTGACAGAGATACACATGGTAAATGGCAGTTGGCTTTCCATGCCCATTAACTCTATCCAAGTTGAGACACTGACAGGTCTATGCAGGCTAGATGCTCAGCTATGATTTGCAACAACTGAGAATCTGTCCCCATAAATTTAAGTCATCATATACAAAATGTTAAACACAGAGTTGGCATAACAAAGGAAGATCCAAAATGTCCATGCAGGTGTTTGAATAAACAAGGCACTTCAGGCAGTAAGCAGAGCAAAACCTTCTTTCACAAGGTTCTTCTGTTCTGACGATTATTTTAAAATAATATTACTGTAATTGCTTTATATGTGAAAAAAATCCCTGGTGAGCACCTGCAAGTGCCTCAATTCTGATATCATGCTTCTCTTTATAATCAGGTTTAAAAAAATGAGTATTGCTAGTCTTGTGTGAACCTCGCAGCTTAGAATCACAGAGTTCAAAAGTAATACCATTTGAAAATAAAGCAAACAATCTTTGTTGATATCCACATTCAGGGATTAAAATTTCAAAGGGTTTAAGGAAAAAATACAGAATTATTTCAGTCTCAGAACTAATAGATTTTATTTAAAAATGCCAGGGTCTTTTGCAATAAATGCAAGGAGCTTCCCTGTGGGTAAAGAAAAAAAAAGGATTGTCTTGTGCTGGGTGACTTGCTGTTATGAAATACAACATTATACCCAGCTTATGATGACCACTTTAGCACTTTAATAGGAAACCACAAAATATAAGTGCAGAAGTTTCATACATGGTTACTAAGAGCTGCCATGAAAACAGAAGTAGGCCTCCTTTTACAAGTATTGCCTATGTGCAATCTGTGTCTCACTTGTCTGAAATTCATCAACCCTTCCCTCATGTAAAAGCAGTACCTAGAACCCAGGTCCTCCTCAAATGTCACAAATGCTTTTCCTCTTAATACATGCCAAATGTTTGGGTTTTTTTTAAAAAGTGCAAAGTAATATAATTTTAATTCAAGTCTACCCAGATGGGATGTATTAACCCACAGCAAGAAATATAAGCCCTTTCTTAACAGGACTGCATGAAGAAAGACTAAGCACGAAAAAAAATAGTATCTGTCCCTGCTGAAGCAAATGTCAGTTCTGCTAATTATGAAATACAATCAGAACATTATTCTTTGTTTCAGGCAGGGTTATTGCTCTTGCTCTATTAGTGACTTGCAGGTGCTGTGTTACAAAAATGGAAGAAGAAGAAAAAAAGAATCATAGGCAATTCAGTTTACATTAGAAACTCAGCTGTCATTAAACTGTAATTTATATTCCAAACCAAAGACTTGACAGAAGTAACATGAAAGGCACCATGTGGAAGTCCAGCTCCAGCAATGCTAGCAGCAGCAACAGCACTGCATGACCACATCCACTCTCTCTAATGCAAGCAACGTGGCAAGGCTTGAAAAGCCTCCATTTCACAAGCATGGCTTTTTAAGGCCAGTGTTCACTGGGCAAGAAATACAGCACTCAGAATGAACTTTGGAAAGACCATCTGATCTCAGCAGGGCCAGCTTTGAGACCTTTAAACTGCTACTCCAGTATTCAAAAGAAGATACCAAATTTTCTCTATTCTTTATTCACGTTTGCCCTTATTTTACTGGCATTCTTCTGGAAAGATTATCTAGATGTCTAGATAGGATCAGCTCTCTTTCTTATGGTAACTGGTTTCAAAGAAAGGAGTGCTTGCATTAGGCAATATAAACAACCCATAGAGCATGCAGATAAATACCTTCCTGAGTATACAGAAAATAGGTCAAATACATCAACTACTACATTTCTGCAGACAAGAAAATAGATTGGTTTTCTCATGTTATAATGTTCACAATTTACTCTAAATAGTGTTCAGATTTTGGAGCAAGGATTTCAAACTCCACTCCAGGACATAACTACTGCATAGCTCAGCACAAGTCAGTGTTCATCAGCATTGATATGTCCTAGTCAGCTGGAGTTAGAAGAAATAAATTCCATAATCCTGCAATATGACAATTTAGTGTTACTGTAGAATAAAGAAACAGGCTAAATTGCACCCTAAATGACTCAATTGTGGTGGCAAGTATTACTGTTTTTTCCTCTAGGAAGTACGTAATGTTTTCAACTGCAGCTACGCATTTCTGATCACTTCCACAATGATGTACCTTGTGTAGCTTTCTAGTTACACGTGATGAAGGAAGAGTTGCACAAGTGGGATGATCTGCACAGCTAGTCAGATAATCAGTAACAGCTATTGGAGAGAATCTTTAAAATTGATTTAAAAGGTATTATACTGGCAAAATTTTAGATCAACCTTGCAAAAAGGTCATTTGTCTGCTAGCAACATTGAACCAACTCCAAGAGCACCAATAGTCTCCTAATTCTGTCTGAAATCAGCACATGGGTTTCTGAATCCTCTCCATCAAATCTTTGAGGGTGTCAAACAGGAAAACAGAACAAAATAAAAGAATCCCCAAAGTGGCAACATTATCATTGCAAATTCATCTCAAATTTTCCTAAGTCTGCTCTATGCCCTGAAAACATATCAGAAAAGTGGTACTATTTATTCTGACTGTGAAGCTCCTCAGGGTAAATTAATTTTAAGGAGGAGCTGCCTGGAAGATTTTCCACATGATACTGTAGCAAGGTTCCTATTTTTCTTAGTAGAGATTTAATGTTGTTCCTATGGGCAATCATTTTTATTGGCGCTCACTTTTTATAGGCAGCACATGGGAACTGAATATAAGGTTAAGTGGTTGCATAGCAGTGGAAGGAGAGCAAAATAATCAGTCTTCATTACAGAAGCATCATTTAACCTGAAGAATGACAACTGAATATTGGAGAATGCAGTATAGCCTACAGATGTGGTGCTTTTAGAAGAAAGAGAGGTAGAGGTAATACAAAGAAAAAAATTTAGGGTGAGATTTCTAACCCAGTGATAGTCTAAGTTTGAGCTCCTCCAATCAGCATAATAATCTTGCAAATATAGAAAGAAGCAGACTTAGGCCACCAACCTGTACCTTGGAAAAACACTATGCATAAAAGGTCCACCTGCCCTGCCAGACATGGATGAAACTCAATCAGTGCACACGTGCTTAAGAATGCTCTTAACTAGGGAGATCAGGTACCAGTAGTGAGCCAGCGTTTGTGGCTGGCAGACAACAGCCAGTTTCCGTGCTGCTTCACGACTCACATCAGAACCTGAACCTCCTAGTTCAAAGGCTACATCACAACATGTATTCAAAGTAAAGCTGCAACCACTGTGGTTTAGTAATTTGTGTGGAAAAATGATTTCAGACTGCAAAGCTGTGTGAGCTATTAGACAATATATGGAACAGTTACAAAAATAATTTCAAGCAGAATCAGTATTTGTAGAAAATTAATCCATCAGGTCCTAGTGATTCCTGACTCTGTATTCTGCATTCTCTCAACTAACTGGATCAGATTTATCAGCCCCAGCTTTAGCCACAATAGTGATTCTTAGGACATCATGATGTCAACCTCTCCAGTAACAATCATGTAGGTAGGACTAAAACTAGACCATCTAATTACTACCACTGTGATTATGTCATATCAGTATGTTTTTTAGTCTTAACAGAATGCAGATATGAAAATAACTATCACACTCTAAAAAAACCCCACAACCCTGTCCATCTCCATTGTGGATGGGAAAGAAAGAAAGTAAAACACAAATTACAGAAACAAAACGATCAATAGCAAGAGGAGATACAGAAAAAGTTTTTATGCTTTGTTAGATTCTACATTAGAAGTATTAAAAGTAGCAAATATTATAGTACTGTTTGAAACTTATACTATGATCCATTGTAAAGCTTGCAATATACTTTCTTTAAAATACATTTTTATCTGATTTACCTGACATCTGAAAAGGAAAACCTAAGCTTCAAAAAGAACAGCTACAGACACATCAATAGAAATCTGAATGGATTACAGACGATGCTTTAGGAAGGTAGAGCACTGCAGCACCAGTCTAGTTCAGACATGCACTTAAAAGAGCAGAGCTGCATGCATGAGTGTCTACATGCTAAAGATGTATACGCCTTCATTACAGAAAATGCATACAGTATGTGCTTTCAAAAGGTAACACATCAAATGCAGTATTGCCACAAAAGAAAGTTCAACTGCAAGTCAGAACACGTTTTACCATGTTTATTGGAAGAACGGCCAAAGCAACTAAGTCTGCTTTTCTTCTTTTCTTCCATTAAGTCAGCCAATGTAACCCCTTCACGTTAAGTACATGTAATCCCAGCATTTACACAGTAGATGGCAGCAGTTGCAACGCAAAGAAATAAAAACGTGTCCATATATACAACACAAGCAATGTTAGGCAAAACAAATCGAAATTACCAGCAGTATAACTAATCAGAGCTAAATCCCTCACCCCTCGCTGATATTCGCATTTTGAGCTGAATTCACAATGCTCTGAAACCAATGCAAGCTTTTCCTGGACTTCAGGGTAACTAGCTATTGGGTCCTAATACAGACTTACGACTTCTACAAGAGGCATATTTACAATTTGAGTAGTTGAAAGGTTCAGCAGCCCTGAATACCTGCCCACTATCTGCCCCTCAGATGTACAAATGCAGGGGGTACATATATAAGTTACTTGACTTAGTGACATGGCTGGTTAGAAATTTTTAAATGCTGGGGTTGCAGGAACATAAACTACATTTTTTTAAGGATAAGAAGCTATTAATCACTGATTTAACTTCCTTTGAAATCTTCTCCTGCCATAGAAAAGATCTTCTGTATCCTAAACCCAGAGCCCTGGCAAATCATTGCAGAGCATTACAGTGATCATCCATCACCATAAATCAGCAGGAATCTAGATCACCCAGAGGTTTAGGCATTCAAGTAGGGACATAGCTGTCCAGAAGCCTGCAAATTAATATTCTGCCTATCTTAGGGCTTAGCCATACCTTATGCTTCAAAAGCAGTTCCAAACACACATCACCAGTATAGCTGGACTAAATTTAGCTCCTAATCTTACTACTCAAGATTATTAACCTGGTGCCAAGTAGCTGAATTTCACCTGACTTCTAAACAGGTTGGTCATTATCATAACTGAGCTCCTAAGCCAAAAGCTTCCCATGGAATAACTGGATAGATAGCTTGTGCTGCCTCTCATCATACCTCCCTGTGCAATGGGACATGCAGCAGAACATGTCTTGAATGGAAGGAGGTGGGGCAATTCAACAACCATTCCCCCCTTTACACCCTCTTACACCTGATTCTAAAAATTAAATTCCAAACCACAAAATTAAGCACATCTGCACAAACCTTGATGACTGCCAGGATATTGCCTATTCAATTGAAATCCCCACTAAAAATACATATGCATACCTGAAATAATTCTTGGGATTTAACATTCTTTGAATTACTTTCCTTCTCTATTTTCTGTCTGTGAATCTTCTCCAACTCTTAACTTATTCTTAGCAGTTCAGAGCCTAAAGCTCTCTCAAACTCAACCACTATGCAAAAACCTAGTTCTGACTGGATATTAGGAAAACTTCCTTCACCAAAAGGGTTGTCAATCATTGGGATAGGCTGCCCAGGGAAGTGGTGCAGTCACTATCCCTAAAGGCATTTAGAAGACTCATGGACATGGTGCTCAGGGACATGGTGGGGTGGTCAGTGCTAGCTTAATGGTTGGACTTGATGATCTCCAATTTTTTTTCCAAAAAAAAAATGATACTGTGATTTATGAAAGACCTGTATAACCCAGAAGCTGTTTAAGGAATGCTGGAGCAAATGGTTCCTTTGCAGCATACTAAAAACCATCTCATTTGAGCAGGATGCAAAAAGTTTCCTGTAACTTCACCTGTAGACTTGCAAACCAAGTCCCTCAGCACCACAGCGGACAGCGCAGGTGTCCAATTCTCTGGGCAAATTTGGCATCACCTACAGTTCTGCAGAGCACTCTTTTACAAAGTGTATATAAAACATATGGTCTTTTACTTCTCAGACTTAGGTTTTTATCCTGATACTCAAACCCAGTGTATATATTCCTTCCACACATTAGTAGCAATAACCAAGAATAGTGAACTCTGGCTTTTTTGCTCTGCTCTAGATAAAAACTCTGTATGTGCTAGCTTCATATAGACATAAATTATTCCTTTCTGGGTGATGCTGACATCAACATCAACCCACAAGTTGCTTTCCAACCTCTCATAAAGTCATCTTGTCTCCTTTCAGTTAGTAACAGATTCATACCCTGCTTTTCTTGAGAACAAAAATATAAAGACCTTTAAAAACTAACTACAGGCAACAGAGAGGGGAGTTTAAAACCAGATACTTCAATATCAAATCACATAATTTGCACTATTTTACTACTTCTAAAAAATACTATGTTTTAAATGAACAGTTCATAATAAATTAGCAGCACTAAAAGAAAAAGAACAGTAGCAAGGGATTATTTCAATAGAGAAAATAATATTCCAAGTTGCCTTTGACACAGCACTCATAGATGCATCTTCTTTATACTCAATCAAATCAAAACAAATAAATATCATGACTTTGTGGAGTATCACATGAATAATAAGGTGCTATTCAACATTAGTACACATACTGAAATTTGAACTTCAGTCTCACATTTGGTGTTCAATCATGAACCATACCCTGAATCTATGTTCTCATTTATGTACACCATTAAATCTCACAGAAATTTTAACCACAACTATGTAAACAGGGCTAAGAGGCTAAAATAATCTCTACTAAATAGCACATTAAAATACTGCTGTTATTCAAAAATTTCAACATAGAGAAACTGATTATAACTTTTGCAGTTGTTGCAGTATCATGAAACTAACTTGTTCTTTTACATTAGGACTCAGGTCAGAAGCACTGGAAGGCCACTACAGAGTAAATTACCTTTCCTGTAATACACTATACACTACTGTCAAATAAATATGTTGCAAGTGATAATTATGTTTCTCAGTGTCAAAGAAAAATCTCACAAGCTTTAATTTATTTCACACCCAGTTAATACATCTAATAAAAAAGATTTTCTTGGTTTTCTGAAAGATTCAGAGTGCTTCAAAACTCAAGAAAAATCCTCACTGTTAGCAAAAGGTTAGTTCTTAACTGTAGTTTTAGCCATATTTTAAATTTTTTTTATATTGCTATTATTGCTATTGCATGCATCTACTGACAAACACATGTTCTTCTTGACTAAGGATTTACAATGACACAAGTGGCACAGAGCTTGCATGTACTAACTTTTTATAGCACACAAATGAGGCAAAGTTTTAAAGTCTCAGTAGTGACTGAGTGCAGACTGTGATTTCTACATGGACAGCTCAGAGCAGGATTTTGCTGTAGGATTCCAAACTATTTTCCACAACTAAGTATCAATATACAATTGGACACAACTACTTCTGGCATCAGGGAGCAGTATCAGGAAGGCTGGATTCCCCTTGCTGCAACACCCGGCAGAGCACTCAAACTGTCCCACGTAGGAGTAAGTATTGAGTAAAGAATACGTACTGTTCCGCTTGCCTTCTTCATCAACCTCTTCATCGTTCTCAGGGTCAATGTCTTCTGCCTGGGTAATCCAATCTAAATACCCCTTCAGATCTTCTTCAAGCTGCTGCTTTTCACGGAGCTTCTGAAAGTCCCCCCGTGCCTTGGCTTTTTCTCTTTCCTTGGAAAATTCTCTATCGAATTCAGATAAAACAGAAGAACAATGCTGATTGTCAAACTCCCAGACATTTTAGCCTAAGTTTTGACATTGCAGTATAACATACTGACACAGAAAATGAACTGAATCAACTATACTGAAAATTTGAGAGCTTCTTTGAAAATGAGACAATGATGCAAAGAAGTCATGGCAAACCCCTCTCACAAAAGCTTTCAGAGCTTTTGATTTAATTGAAAACTCCACAGTGTTCTTGACTCTTCCAATATGGGGAAAGCCTATTTCATCCTCCCCTCTCCCCCCCCACCTCCCTGCCATTTAGTTACGTGCTGTTTTATGCAGGCTTTAAAAATTTCCAATCAGTTTTATCCAATGACTACAAAGAGAAATTGAGTTGCAGTAATGAAGTAATTTCTAGAAGTTGAGTATTAGTTCCAGTGAAAAGGAAATTCTGGCAGCCAGTTCTAAAGCCCCTCCTCTCCCAGTCACGGTTTACTGGCCATGTCCAAACACACTTCTTTCAGCACATGGTTCACAGAATTCCACTAAGAAGCTCTCTCAACTACACCATGCATAGACACCTGTGCTATTTCAGACCAGGATGGTTTTGCCCTGTAACAGAACTTAAATATCCTGTTCTCAGAGATTGTCTCATTGCTCTAAAGTCAAGATAGTGTATTTGTTTGTCCAGTTTAGTTCATTATTCGGGCCAAAACCCAAATTATCATGAAATGATAATTAAAATAATCAAGGCATGTTCTTTGAGAAGGAGGCTCAATAAAAAGGCCTACTGAGGTCTCTTCCAATCTGAATTACCCCATGAATCAATGATTCCCTTAGTGATATACAACTCAGGAAAACTATCAAGTAGCTTTAACAACACTATTACAACATTTGATCTGATGTACAGCTCCAAATGCAAAACTCCCTTCACTAGAAGGGCTATACATTTACCAATTTATCTGACCAATTTCTATCAGGGGCAGGCGAGCACCTTTTGAACATTCTAACTATATACTGATTCAGTATGAAAAATTAATCTTGTTCTGACCTGTACTTCACAATACGGCCAAAACTATACCTAAAAAATGGCTATAGTAATTTAATTCACTGTGAATTTGCTAACCCTGTATTTATTATGAACTTGAATGTGAAAATATTCTCCAATTGACACACTCTCAAGGGAAAATTTGTTAAAGTACTCTATATCCTTCTTCAAGTGGAAAAATACTAGGAAATGAGTTCAGGAAGAGATAGTGCCTATTTGGAATTGCAAAGATGTAATCTCTCCAGTTTGGGTTGGTTTGTTTTTTTATTTGCAGTCTTCAAAAACATTGCCTTACAGTAGATTTCTGCTTTGACATCAGTAAAATCGATCATTAAGCTATTTATATGCAACCATACAGATTTTACATTTTTTTTAATGTTATGCTGCAGAAGCTAAATGCTTTCTGTTGCAGAAGCTAAGAGGCAGGCACTACACCTTTTACAGTTGAGGACTTAATTCAACAAAAATTCTCTCTGGCATGTGATCAGCCTGTTCTGTCTGATGGCACTGTAACGAAGCTGAAGAATGCCAGTGCTTGCTCTGCATTTGCTACCCTTCACCTAGCATCCAAGGACAAGGTCCTGCAAAAGGCCATCTCTTCACAAAAATGCTCATGAAAGAGGAAGAGCTCAAACAGAGCTCTCTGAGGGATAATTGCTTTTTAAAACAAAACAATATCACTGTTTGGCAGAAGATGTCACAAGCCTGTAAGAAATTATTTGGTTTAGGGAATGCTGGGTTAAAGCTCCTCTCAGAGTATGAAAAGACCGTCCTTTGCATCTTATTGAGGCAACATGCTCATGACTCATTCTACAGCCAGTATCTTCAAAAAAAAAGGGTTCTTGCAGTATAGTGTGAAACCAGAACAAGCCTTGCTAGAGCTTTTAGCAAAGATTCATGTTTTGTTCAGTTAAGTCCTTTGGGTGTTTTCATTAGGGTGAAGGATTGTGATCTGTCGTTGGAAAACTAAAACAAAAGCTGCTGTTATTATATGCAGTGAAGTGAAAGAAATAATTTAAAAATGAAACAGTTGGCAAGGCTGATACTTTCAACAGCACTTCACCCATGACTGAACCACATTTTAACTTTGGCTTTACATTAAAATGGCTGCATGCAGAGAATAAATACAAGGGGGGGTTTATACGTGCAGCTCACTATGACCTTTCCCTTTAATACAGCACAGAAGTCAGGCATTGTCCTGTTACGTGCTGCTGCAATTTATCAGTAGGGGAAGATGCAATGGTTCTTAACTTCCATGGTATTTAAAAGTTTTATTTTTATTTTTAAAAACCATAAGGAAGTATGACACCTAGGAAGGCTGCATTTTCTTTAGGGGAGGGATGAATCTGGCTCTACAGTATTCTTTTCTATCACAGTCACCATGAAGTGACATCCTTCAGACACACGTATGTATGTGTTCTTTTTACTGAAATCCTATGAATAAAAAAAAGAGTAATTATATGGAACAAGAATATAATGAGTATCCTGTTCACACAATTGAAGTTTTTTCTCCCAAAAAACAAGAAACTATTTGAAAAACAAACCCCATGATGGTGGTAACGATGAGGGAGAGACATGGGCTCTTTTAAAGCTTCTGACAAAGACATTTAGGACAAGATATCTGAATATTTTTAGACAGATATGTAGACATTGGCCGATCCCCTGGAAGGAGGAATAAGACAGCTGCTTGTGCAGCATTTCATGGTTACAGAGAGCGTAGGCTGGGTCCAGGGCAGAAAGAAAAAGCTTTTGGCTATGTAGGTACTGACGTGGTTAGATGAGTGGCCTGAACTGGCCTCTCCGATTGTCATCAACCCAGAACTCAGTCCAGAAGCCTGTGAAGTTGACAGGCTTAGGAAGGGGCACATTAATTGTGGTAAGTGGACTTAAGCTGTGTAAATATTTGGATTCACAGATGCCCATGCTGAGACCTAACTTAAAATACGTATTTCATTCTGGCTTGATCAGATGCTCTGGATCTGGCATCTGAAAATGTACACTGGGGAGATGTTTATCAACTAAAGTGACAAAAATTGTATTCCAAGGGGTGCTGTGACCATACTGGCATTCATAAAGGTCTCTTCACTCAGACATGACTCAAATCCGTCCTCACACAAGCTGCAAACTGAAAAATCCTGACAACCTACTCTGGTATGACACTAGCATATGCAGAATGAAAGCCAGGCCTGTTGCCTGTAAAATTTTAGTTTATAAATGAAGTAGATTTAAGTAGTTTTCTTAAACCACAGGACCCAAATAATATGTTTCTGTCCTAATTTCAACAGCTAAAAAAAGCCAAGTTCAAAACTGATATTTTCACAGAAAATACGCTTCAAAATTAAGTCTGCAGGCTAGCAGGGCTAGAAAAGGCTTTTTCAAACCTCTACTTCTGAAGAATCTTATAAAGCAGACCTGCATAACACCATGTTGTTAGCTGTTTGCCTTCCAAAAAAAAAAAAGAGAAATCTTTCCTTCAAATCATCTATTGCTATCTGGATGGAGGCAATACTATTTTTCATTTCACTGCAAGAGCAAGTAAATCTGATGACCCACCCCTAACCAACCTAATTTTGATCTAGTTAAATGTGACTAAAAATTGCAGCATGTGACAGTATCCTGTAAACTGAGTAAAGCTTCAAATTGCAGCCACAGTGTAAATAAACTCAGTGAATTGTACCTGCAGCAGAAAGGAGACATTACTCACAAAATAAAGCATTATATGGAGACTCAACTATATAATCTAACCTATTTTAGTGATAACTAAACTATTATATAAAGTGCAAGTTTTATTTCTACTGCTCCAAAATTCCTTGTCTCCTTGCAGAAAGATGATCTCAGTTCTCTGTTTATGCACAACGCCATCACCATCAATGGTTGCTGAGGCAGAAGCATATAAAATGCAGGTTTTGAGTTCATGCTTCAATAGTCTGGGGCAATCATTTTCATGCCAGGTTTTTCTTCCTTCAACAGAGTGAAATAACTCCTGCTGGTGTGCATCAGTTGGGAATGGCTTGATGCAATAGGGTGGAGGTCACAGCAGGGAGTATCTACTGGGAGTCAATTACAGCTCTCCAATTCTCACATCTTAATTTGAGGCAGGGTCATATTAACCAAAAATCCTAAAGAGGCAATCTGCTTAAACATGACTACACTCTGTAATTCATGGACATAACTTAGGAGACACTTATAGTGACCTCTGACCTTCCACGCTAAAGGCTACGACACTTTTCATAAGGGGCCTTGTGCAGCAACATGAGCACTGCTCTATCTCCCATTTACAAGAATCAATGATAGGAAACAAACAGTTGCTTTCAATGTCTAAACATAAATCAGATCACTACTTCACTGACCATGATACTGCCCTTCTGTGTCACTGCAAACACAGTGAGGGAGAGAATTCATCTACTGCAATACATCACTTGCTGCACACAGGGTCTGGTATGTGGAAAGTGTTATGTTAATGCTATATGTAGAACTGTCACCCAGACATCCTAGACTCTCGTTTATTCACAGAGAACAGTCACATAACAAAAATGTACTCTCAGGAGTACAGTGTTGGCCACCAGCCTCATGGAAGAGGTTTCACACAGTGGTAACCATACCAACCAAGAAATCAGCAGAACCAAATCAAAGAACTCAAACTGCTTAAATTGCACAGATAAGCATGGACAACAGCTCACAGCTGGGTGTAATGTGTAACAGATGTAGAGAGACGTAAAAAAGATTAGGTAACATCACATCTTTAATTACTGGAGATTTGTATATATCATCATTACCCCTTCTTTTAGAAACAATAACAACCTCGTGGGATGAGCACTGGAGAATTATTTCTGCAGCACAAAAAATTCTACCAGGAATTTTCCTTGAGAAAGGGGCACTGAGTTCTTGATGGGGAAATGCAAACTTGCATTACCTACCCATAGATGCTTCTATAGCATTTGCCAGCAATTGACAAAATATGTGTTTAATAGCTCCAGCACAACCTCTGTGTAGCATTATTGTGCCAGAGCACACATGAACACCATGGGATCCTCTGGGGGAATAGCAAGGTAAGGAACAACTTGATAAAGCAACAAAACGGAGATCTGATGTTTCGGGCTTACTGCTTTATATATCTTTTATATATACATAGAAATATATATAAAAGATGGGCTCATTCTGTCCTGAGTGGAGGCCTGTTTGGCTCAGGACACGCTGAATTTCTTAGAGGAAGAGCTGACAGTTGTACTCAGGGTAGAACCGTAGCCCAGAGTGGATTCATCCCATCATCTTGACATGTCAACACAGTTTTTGAAATTAATGTGGTTTGTTACCTGCCAGGAGCTCATCTCATCTCACAAGGCTAATTCCTAAGAGGCCTTGGTGCGATAAGCTCAAACAGGACTAAAATAAAATCAGTTTCCTTCAGCTCTTATTCAAGAAAACTACTCCCATTGACTTTAGCAGCCTTTGTCAGTCGGTTAGAATCTCTGCTGTATGCAGCTGAGAGTGTTTGCTGATTACTGACTGTTAGAATAATTGATCAATAAACCAAGGACAGTATTTCCCTCTTTTTCATCTACTTGTGTTTGACTTCATTTTTACCAGCCACACAGCAATCAAAAGCACCTGCTTTAGCTCCTAATCTGCTAAGATCTGGAGCTCCTCTCCTCTTTTTGCATGTATATTCTATTTATCTGAGGGAGTTAAATTTTTATCCATAACTTTTTTTAACTAAGCCTTTCCTCTGCTGTGAAAAGGAACACTGTCAAAACCAGTTCATTTCCCTTTTGCTGAAAGACTGTGGCTGACAGTTCAGTGCCGTTTTCTATTTGCTGCATCATTATTCAAATGTCTTTTTCTACAATTTTTCCATATATCCTGTAGACAACAGTTCTTCAGTGTATATGCTTATCTGTGCCAACATATTGTATATGACACTAATTGACAGATATTGCTGTGAGATTAGCATGGATGAGTATGTACCCTTCGCTTTTAGAATTATTATGTACATACACTGCAAATAATACTGCAGGAAAGAAGTAGAAAAAAAAATTAACATTCCGTTAGGAACCTGCAAGACTTGCATGTAGGAGGATGTATGTAAGGACATGTCAAAGCTTTTGCTTTGGTGTCCTTTACAAAGGCAATAAATTCAACTTACAGATTTATTAAAATGTGTATGAGAGGTCTTCTGTTCCCATGGCTACCCAAAGAAATACTAATGCCTTGAGCAGAAAATTCTTTCAGCAGCAACCATCCCCTAATGATAAAGACTATCTTGAGGAATTGACTATCATGTATCATGAAAAGCCGTGCCTCTTGATACATAAGTTATCAAGTTTTATAATGTATTATTTTCTCTGTTCATAGTAAAACACTTTAATGCATGCTAAAATGCTGGTACATTTACCTTCCAACACACTTTTAAAGGCACTTTCACAGTAGATGAGTATCTAAGGTTTAGCTTTATCTCTTACTTTTCTAATAACCTTAACTTTATAATTGCTAACTTCACTATTTTCAGCTCACTGTCTTTTGCACTGATAGTCATCATATGCTTTCGACTTTTATCCTGGAATATTTGGAGGAAACCTGTCCTCACCTTCCAATTTCAGTGTCATCTATTTCATGGCTTTGGAAAACACAGGTCTGGTTAGTGCCTGCCACATACACTGTAAGCAAAACTACATGGAAAAGCAGGCTCCTGAAGCAGCCCACCACCCTTCACAGAGCTAGAATTGCTGGGCAGCTCCCCAGAGGCAATTTCTGTGCCATTCCATCAAGTGTTAAGTTGCATCTCTCAGACTGAACCCACTCCCTGCTGCTGACTCAAAAGACATAGCAATCAAGAGTGTGACTATATCATAACCACCTTGCAATTTCTAGGAGCTGAATTATTTGAAGCTATATACAGCTTTAAATCTAATGTGAATGAGCAAAATGCAAACCAGTCCAAGATGATCGAAGTGCAAAGATATCTGAGCATGTGTATGGCAGCTTTCCAGAGCTGTGTGCATTTTGCTCTGTATTTCCAAATATTGAAAAAAAATTTAAAGGCAGTATTTTTGTGAAAGATCAGCTGACAGTTCCAGCTGTCCAGCCAGGTTCCTAAGAAATTTTCTGTGATGAAAGAAATTACCACCACACATGTTTCAAACCACACTTCCAAACACTTCTGGAAGTGCATCTAGAGTGGATTTGTTCTATGTTTATAAGGAGGAGCTGTTTGTTGTCTTCTCAGGCCAGAGCTATAGCCTCCTTCAAAGCCCTCTGCTGGAGGTGGACCAAAAGCCATCACTAGAGCCCTTTCCTAGAGCCACATTGGTAGTTGGCTCTAGAGTGACTTCTAGAGCACTTTCCAGAAATAGATGTGTGATCAATTTAGGATCCCTTCCAGAATGCAGCTAGAAATGTTTCTTTGTGTCTTTTCCAGAGCTGGATCTAGGTTCAACTGCCCAGCCACTGACGGATTTCAGGCATGTTCCAGAGCCATTACATGGAATAACAGAATGTGTAAGGTTGGAAGGAACCTCTGGAGGTCATCTAGTCCAATCCCCTGCAATAAGCAGGGACATCTTCACTAGAACAGGTTGCTCAAAGCCCCATCAAGCCTCACCTTGAATGTCTCCAGGAACTGGGCTTTTTCTACAGGCCTTTACTAGAGCTACTCTAGTCCAATCTCTCTCCAGAGCTGAATCCAGAGCCTATTTCTGGAGAGCATGTCTAGAACAGCATCTAGGACAAGCTGAATAGGTCAGTGATGGAGCTGGAACTATTTCTGGTATCTTTTTTAAAGCTGGCTCCATAATTCCTGAGAAGGAACTAGACACTAATATTTCCTAGTATGCCTTTTCTTGTAGAGTCCTGCAAACCCAACTGCTTTTCAACTGAGAATTCACTTGGAGAATAATATGAATACTAGTGTCTAATACAGAGTCAAAAATATAGTTTTTTGAAAAAGCTGAATTACCTCAAGCCTATGAATTCTCTCCATCCTTGTTATTCAAGATTATATTTAGAAAAAAATCTCCATAGTCAGCTTCCATACAGAAATGAAAACATTTGCCACATGCAGACTCCACACACACAGTACTTCTATTAATTTACACAGCTGTTATTAAAAATAAAACCTCAATTTTTAAGAATGTCACCTTCAGCAGGCAAAACTGACATGGATCACCAGGTAATACTCACCTTCAGAAATGGCTAGATGTAAAACAAAAGATCTCCCAAATCATCATTCTCATCCATTTGTACAGTATCTAAATACATCAAACATGCAGTGCACAAGAGGCATTACAGAAATACAAAGGGGCAGATGGTCACAGAGTAACAAAGGAGTGCAAAGAGAATGAATGAATATTTTAAAACTGCAAACAGATCAAAACAGCAGACAGATTTAAATGTACACAGCATAACTCAATATTACAGGAAGTAACACTTTCATACAGAAAAGGTGTATTGGGCATTCAGATTTCACTTCCAAAATCTGTCTGCAAAGCCATGCTTTTCAAGTGAATTGGAATAATTTTTGCAATCTTGAAGTTTGGTTGGTTTAGTAAAATTTAACTTTCTTTTTAGATTTATCATAAAGCAAGTCTCATGCTACGGTTTGAAGAGCATAAAAGGCAAAAGCTGGTAACTCAAACCCAAAGACTGTATGTGTTACATATTCAACACCTGGCTCAGAATGAAAAATACTAGCTTTCTACTATGGAATGCAAACACATCCATATGTTTTTACTAGTACATAATTTTTAGCCATAAATTTAGACATGTAGGTCTAAATAGAGACTATGTGAAAAATAAATATTTCATATATACAAATGGCATTTATTGATCAAAATAGGTAAGTGTAACAGTATTCCACATTGACCCTTAAAGTTTCAAACAAATATGCTAGGTTCTTTTCTTCACTTATGCACCAAAGTCTAGGTTGGTAACATAAATATCTTGTAGGACTAATCTCATTTCCTTTCTCCTTTTGCTCTCAATGTCAATCACTGGTGATATCTATATATCACATGTCTCAGTTCACTAGTATAATTTCTCGAGCATAGAAAATAATAATAGTAAAAAGGAGTGATAGGAAAGCTCTTTAACCTATTTAGGGCAAACACGAATTCAACCAATTCATCAAGCACCCTGAGCACTCAAGTGACACTGCAGTTAGGGGACAACTAAGGGAGAAAATAAATTTTGGGATGAATTTATGAATTTAAGGAGAGTTCACATCACGCTTGACACTGCCATTTCTGTTTGTTGGAAACTGAAAGCAATCCAGATAGGATTCTGAAGACCATTAGAGCTCTACAGATCAAGCAGTACCTAGAAATCAGTGGTGATTTCTTGTCTGCAGAATGAAACCCAAAGTTAAAGGGACAGCTCTTCCCCTGTATCATAACAACAACTGAAGAACCACTGTGTATTCCAATAAATATCATACATACCATAGTGTTGCAAATTTTTGAAAGTATTTTAAATGTATTAAATCAAATGTAAATCTTATCTGTGAAGGTGTCACTAAGTTTCCAAGTCTTCAGCTGAGGAAATTAAGATGAGCAATAAAATACCAAATCTGGCATTAATTTTCCTACAGCTTGTTTTTTAAAATATAAAAACCTGAAACCAGTAACAATTTAAGTCACCCAAGGGAAAAGGGGAGTATTTAGTTAACTGTTAGCACAAGACACCTTCAAGCAACAGGAAGGAAACAAATTGCTGCTTGTATGACCTTCTTCAGGGCCAGGGAAAGGAACTGTGAAAACCTAATCCTCTAATGACTTCAGTGGGAAGTCTAGTCACACAGCAACCTTAGGTAACGGTTTCAAAAGAAGAAATAAATTACACAGCAACCACCCTCACTTATCAGTCCTTTTTAGTGTATGTGAGTGTGGCTGTAACAGGAAAACTAAGCCCTTAGTTTTGCAACAATAAAACAAAGCCAATACAACTGTATAAATCAGACTTTACTGGGTAGGTCTTGGAAGGAAGAAATTAAGTCTAAAAAACAGTAGTGTAGGTTTAGCACTACCTCTCTGCTTTTAAACATCTGCTTTGTAAAGCAGTTCAGACAGTAACACAAACCTATGCTTTCCCTAATTTCCTGCGTGCAGCAGTAATCTAACACAGACAAAATGACTTCTGATTTTAAAGAACACATTGTAAAACCACTCAGATAAAAACACTCTTGTATCAGAGTTCTCATATTAGCAAGTGGAAATCTTGTTTGATTGCCTGATTTCCAGGAATATAATAATGCACTGTAATTCCTTTCAAATCTAATGTACAACATGGCAAATCCATGACTAGGGCTGCTGACACGATCTGCAGTCTGATGACACCATCAACTAGAGCGTCAGGCTTTCTCTGCAAGAGAAATTTTTCTAAGAAAGATGGCACAGCTTGCCTAAGGTTGCCAGAACAAAAGCATTTGTTGTATAACTAAAAGCTAATACATACAATTAGAACAATTTTCTTTTAGTATTCAAATACTAGCAGCAGCTTTTTTTTAAATCAGAAACATATCTTTACCATGTACTGGAGTTTCCCAAGCTCAAGTGTGTTAGAAACCAGGAAATGGCAAAGGCCACGGAGCTGTAACCTCAGTAAGAGAGCTTCATAAAAAGAAAGCCTTGCACAGCAGTGCCATAAACTACAGTGTTAAACCACGTTATTCAGCTACAACCGACACCAATTCTTGGCTGGAGCCTGGAGTACACAAACCATCAAAAATCTGACAACCTCCCACTGACAAGTATATTAAATTGATACTTGATTATTGACAAATATATCAGCTTGCTGCTGTGGGTTGTCACAGCAGTTCACAGCTCCTCAATATAGGCAGCACTACACTCTGTGCCAAGGTAACCTACTCATACTGTGTCTGTAAGACAGATCTTAAAGCACCTATTAAAAATATTTTGCAATGTGACTGGTAAACACAAATAACATTTAAATGACTTTATGGATATTTGAAAAAGCAAAAGTTGGGCTTTCAGAAGAGGACACCCTTGTCTATAGCTATAGGGAAGACTATTCCTACAGGTGCACTACGATCAATGTGAGCAAAGCAATGTTACTCCCTGCTGGAACATTATAGAGTAAGGAAATTAGAGCCTCATTTAATGAATATTTTGGCAAGCATGGTAAATGTGATGTCAGACAGATACAGGCACTGGTTCACACAGTTCAGTCAAAAGAGCAAACAGTTGCAGGATGACATAAGAATCTCAAGTGCATGCAAAAAAGCCATCGCTGAGAAGCTTGAGTAAATGCAGAGGCCATCTTACAAGTAGCAGTAGCATACACAAGGTTAACTCAACTGCTTACCCACTAAGTACACCAAGAACCAGGTTAAGTACGAAAAATGAGCCAAGGATGATAAGACTAACAAAATAGATCCATGGCCATTCACATCCTATTGCATCATTTACCTGTAAAATGTAAGGAAATAAGTTATGATTCAGTTATTCATTAAACAGCAGAGTCCTTTTTGCAGCTGCCAGATCACGTAGGTTTCAGTACTGAAAGTTTATGGCTTATTCAGTTCTTAAAAAAAATAATCAATGAACATTTGTTTTATTTCTTTACTTACCCAATTTATGTTGTAGATGTGATGCCTTAGAAGATGAATTGAAAACATTTAAATAAGTGTGGGAGAATTGTTCATCCTTTTTTATAATTTTGCATCAATTATGGACATGAAGATATATACTGGTACATCTAAACTCTGATTCTGGTATTTGTATGTTATTTATATAATAGTTATAGAAAACTGTTTCTGTTCTCATTAGAGAAAAAATAGTAGCTTATCAAAAGATGCCATCACAACTAAAGTCTCACCTGTATAAGGTAACCTGTGTGTTCATGGCAACTGAATTCAGGACTCTGCCTTCATGATGAAAAAGGTGTATGCTTACCCGCTCAATACACCAAGAACAAGATTTAGTACGAAAAATGACCCAAAGATGACGAGACTGACAAAATACACCCATGGCAATTCAAATCCCATAGCATCATTCATCTGCAAGAAATAAGATGATCTTATAGAGCAGATCACTATAGTAATAGCAATGAAGAGTCAGAGAAAAAGAGAATTTAATTATGTAGGTGAGACAGCATTCCATGCATTCCTTCAGTATTCAAAGAACAACAATACAAGAAAGAAGGCACTGGTGACATTAACTTTGCATTTCTAATATATAGTCCAAAAGAAACTGAGTAAATCTAGCATTCAGATCAAAATTATTATCAGACATAAACTGAGCACTGAAACAGTTCTGTTCTTTAATGCCTAGAACGTGAACTAAATTTCAAAACTCACTAAAATGATGCTTACAAAGGGTATTGAATTATTAGGATTTTCAGTTCATATGTATCCTAGCTACATGAATGATCCTTTGAGAAAAGAAACAGTAATATGCATCTTACCAGAACAAGCAATGTTATTTTTCTTGTCACATAGAATACTACAATTGGATGCAACCAGACATTTTCAATTAATTCAAAAAGAAATAAATGAGGGTGACTGTGTAAGAACATGAACATAATTTTCAGAAAATGAAAAACTGAAATAAAAAAAAAATCACAAGCATAGTGGAAACATGGAAATAGTCAAGAAACACTTCTGAACAAAAAATATATGAAGATTAAAGTTTAAATGAAGTTTAAAAGGTTTAAAATTTGTTTTTGTGTGTAGCATTCAAGTGCAAAAAGACAGTTTGGTAAGTTGCAAAAATAATTCCAACTTGGAATTTATTGGAAATGGCTCTTGTAGGAGAGAATTATTCTGGATTTTTTTTTTTGTTTATTGGATTCTTCTTAAGATGCTTTTTAGCCATAAAAATTCAGCAGAAAATATATACTCAAGACTGGATATGGTATTGTAGAACAATCCTTGGGCAAACCTTTTACATGTTCTGTGAATGCTGTCATGTTTGTCATACCTGAAATTTGTAATTAGGCTCTGAGCTCTACTCATAGTCAAGTCTGACTCCTTCCCTTAACATCTCCATTGGAGCACACATATTAAACATGGAACAGATGATTTTCAAACTGTACTAATTTTATCTTTAGACCACACTATCAGTTCCTGCAAGGTGGCCCTATAGATGGTTAGGTAAAAGCACACGCATTAAGTCTTTGCAGGTTAAGTTCCAGAGGCACTTCTGTTCAGCAGTGACCTGCAGTAATGTCACTCTGTACTAACTAAGAAAACAAAATAAGTAACCAAAGATTATTTTCCATTACTACTTTCTGCATCCCTACACATAATCTATGTATAATTTTTAAAAATGCTTCAGCAATTGAACTGAAGCACTGAAAAATCAACTTAAAATTGACTTGCTAGGAAAGTTGTATTTGATTTGAATCTTTGCATTTTAATGTCACTAAGCCTGTATTTTGGTGAAACTAAAAATGGAGAAGGGTTACAGCCATTCAGAAAGATTGGGATCATTAACTTCAATTTTAAAAGATCCCAATTTTCCATGGTAAGATTCTGCACCAGCATATTCATATGGAAAATAAAGTCTTTCATAATGCTGCCATTATACTGACCTCCTTTGCAATACTTTTAGCCATACTTAGCATGTCAGGTGCCCATGCTAAGGAAATAAATTGTAGTTTGATGTTTTTACCATCCTTAACCATTCCCTAAGAGCAAGTTCCCTACATTTGAGAAGTCTTAGCAATAATGACACTCAGATATTTAGTAAAATACTCTATTGCCCAGACTGAATTTCTGCTTGGTCCCAGTGTATTGCTCTTTGCACCTTCTTTTAACTGTAGTCATCAAGCTTTAAGGTTTACAAATAGAATTTACTTAATGTTTTTTTCAAATGCATATTCATAATTATTACTTTAGGATTGAACAGGCTTTATAGCAATGATTCATATATGCAGGCAAAGTGTTTTTCTAACAATAGCTGATAAGAGCAAACATTTTGATTAAATTTCAAATACATATGAATGCATTTTGCATCTAACTGAACTATACCATTAGCAAATAGTTGTTTGCAAGTCACCAGAGTTCAGACTGAAGGCCTAAATTCATCCAATGTTGATCTTAACATTTTCCAGCTATAAATCTTTTTGAAAAATATGACATATTAATATTTGCATTTCTAGTTTGAGAGAAGAAAGAGCTCTAGGAATCATTACAATACAACTTGATACGCTCTTTTTGCTCACAAAGAGAACATATTCAAGAAGCCAGCCATTGTGCTAACTTAGTAACCCAGGAACTGAAATCTCATGCTCTTGTCATAAAGGCTCTATTAGTACAGGCAAATGTGATTTGCACTTTCTTCATTCACTTTATAGTGCATAACATGAAAAAAAATCCTTCTCATTTACACAGTTTGATTGCAAACCCAATGTTTTAAATTAATCTATCTAGGACTAACAACCTGTGATGTGAACACTGGAAACTGCAGCTTACCAGTGCTAGAAAAAACGCTTTGGTTTGTATAGATGCTGAGCAATTTCAAAAGCTTTCCTAACTCAGGAAACCCTTAATCCAAGTAGAACACCTTGGCACTAATCTAAAGATTGAATTCCTAAAAGCAACAGCCTGAAACTGCATCTACTCAAGGATTTTTACCATTTAATTCTAGAGACAATTAAAGTCTATTCAAGTAATGCATTGTAATTTCTATTCATGAAGTAATACTTCTGATTGCATTAATACCAGAGATGAAAGTATAAAAAAAAGCCCTTCCATTTGGAAAACTTCCCTGCTCATTTCATGCATGTCAAGTGGCATTTTCCATAACTTTCAATTAAAGAAAGATTAAAGGAGTCAATTTGCCTTCTGATTAAAAATCGAGGCAGAGCTTGGTTAATGTATGAGGCACAGGAAAATCTCCATCCTCAGAAACAAGGTATTTTCAGTTGAAAGGATTAGTGCTGACTTCTCACTCAAAGTGAAGAATAGGAAGATAGAAAAACACAAATTCTAACTGCAGCAGAACTTGCTACTAAGAAATATAAGCAATAAAAGTCCCTGAATTATACTAAAGTAAGACCAGGAAATCTAGGAAATGTCACATCTCAAATCTTAAGCACAAAGTCTTGCAAGGCTCCCATACTCTGTATCTCAGATCTACACCATGGGAGGTGTCGTATTTAATGGGTCTCAATGGACTTGTCCCATCTCTTTTTAAATCCATTAAGCTTTTAGCATCCATAACACCTATTGCAAAGGCACCCCCAAGTACCATCCTTGTCCTTTTCTATATGGTTTTTTTTTTTCAGATCTGGTCTTACTGTCTGGATGTCAGTTCTAATTAGTTTATCCATCCTTGTCAACCCAAGGAGAGATGAGATGGTGGATGATATGAAGAACAAAATATTTTACATAACTCTTAATTGTGTTGCACCATGACAGTAGATGGGCACTACTTAGATAAGTGTTTTTAAACACTTATTCTCCAGAGATGCCACTTATGGCTATGCTCTGGCATTTTCACTCCTTCCACAGAGATGTAAATTAGATTTGGATGTTTAAACAGCTTCAAAAAGAATCTGGAACTGAACTCTGAAGATCTTCCTTTCCCTTTCGTGAGTGATGCAGTAAATAACAGTTCAAAAAGTCCATTTGTTGATGCCACCAGATCTGGAGACAAGTTATTCTATGTGAGTTAAGTTGGTGGATAAGAATTAATCTTCATTGTATATTTGGCTCTTTATATTTACATGTGAATGTTTGTGAGTGTCTGCAAAGCCTCAAGAATTATCTTGAGCTGATAGGACAAACTCAGTACAGTCTGAAATTGCCTCATCTGCATTCAGAGTGAATTATCTTGTTAGATGTGCTGTAGTTGGAGTCAACTCACAATGCAGCGTTGATGATCAGAGACCCAGACTCTGAAGTGAAACAGGGAGAAAGCCAAATTTATAGCAGGCATAACAGTTAGAATTACACAGCAGCAGATGGCACACTCCAATCTAAAACATCAATTAGAAATCATTAAGATGTCTCATTTATCTGTATCTGTTGTAATTGTAAAAATCCCCACATGCAACTGAATGCAGACCAAGCTCTTCCTTTTCTATACACCCAGTACTGGTTTGCTGAAAATTGTTGCAAGCTCTCTGTATGTATCAATATAAGCTCAATATAAGGGAATAATGATAGAGCAATGCACTAGTCTATCTAATTCTGCATCTGTATTACCCCAGTTATAATGTGCTGATGCATGAATCTATTTTGAATTATTTTCCAGTGTCTCAAACTTGCTTCATTTCCAAAGTTTCTTCGTTACCTTGGGTTTCAATTTTACCTTCCTCATTTTACAACATTCCAATAGACCCCATAACTGGTGGGTTTATTTACTGTTACCTATCATCTACCTAATAATCTTAAAAATACTATTACTGACAAACTTGGTGGATGAAAAGACCCTTCAGAAATCAGTATTTCTGTTACATGGGACTAATCCTGCATTCTTTGAAGCATACAGTGTAAGCTCACAAAGCTTCAGATCACAGGCTGTTTATTGTACACATTTTGGAGTACACCAGACAGCTTTTCAAAGCTTTCTAGCTTCAAAGGTTGTGTCCTGGGATATTCTACGCTGAAGTGCAGTTAACTTAAAGCTGACTTAAAACAGGCTGTGTTTGAAGCAGGCTGGTTTGCAAATGCATGCATTTTATCTTCAATCTTCTCTGGGTTCTGGAGTTAAAGAACAGATTTCCCTGACATTCTCCTGGTTGGCCAGACTCAACTTTGTTGTACTGCTGACATAGAAACAAGCTGAGATACATGCTGGTGGGATGTGAACTTGGAAACGACTGTTTAGTTAAGCATTTCCACTCAGCAACAACCAGAAAAATCAGAATTTCATGGCTTGGGCATTAAAGTGGGCTAAAGAGAAATATTTCCCTTGGAGAAGTGAAAAATTGCCATAGTACCCAGAAAGCTTCGTAATTACTTAATTACTTCTAAATTTTTTAAACTGTGCTACATATAGGACACAAAAGTGACCATCTCAAGACACTGCTTCACTGTTACATCAAAGCCAACTGGTATCTGAAGAGAACTCACTTTCTACCTTCTGTTCTTTTCCTCCATTGTTAGCTAATGAAGTGTATCATTAGGTAATCACATAAAGCATTTATTCTTCCAAACTAATTGCTTGAAATTTTTTTTCTGAATATTGATAAGAAACTAGAAGCAGGTCTTTTTTTTTTTTTTTCCCCTATTCAGATACTTTTTGTGCTTCTGATGCTATTTTGGCTAATTACTGTTGATCGCATTTCATTAATCAGCTTAGTGTCTTTATCCGGGGGAGAAGAATCAAATAATTGGTCCTAGAGAAGCCTAGTTGTCAAATGTGACCACTAAAAAGTTATTTTCTCATTTTCAAGTAGCTATCCCAGCTTGAATCTGTAAGAGCAGATGGACACTACCATAATAAAATGAAGAGTACTGTCTCTACAGAGTATTAGATCCAGAGAAAACTTCCTATTGGTCTGTGAGAGGACTCTACCAGGCTGAACAAATTCTGTACTTCAGGTATAGAAAATAGAAGTGTTTGATCCTTTCACTGATTGCAACATATTAATTTATCACAGAATTTTAGGGGTTGGAAGGGACCTCGAGAGATCATGGGGTCCAACCCCCCTGCCAAAGCAGCTCCCCAGCTCATACTGCACAGACAGGCATCCAGATGGGTCTTGAATATCTCCGGAGAAGGAGACTCCACCACCTCCCTGGGCAGCCTGTCCCAGGGCTCCCTCACCCTCACTGGGGAAAAGTTCCTCCCCATGTTGGTGTGGAACTTCCTGTGCTCCAATTTGCAGCCATTGCCCCTTGTCCTGTCTCCACAGACCACAGAGAAGGGGCTGGCCAATTCCCCCTGCACCCCATACTTAAGATATTTATAAACACTGATAAACAGCCCCAGCTCTCTCAGCCTTTCCTCATAGGATAGATGTTCCAGGCCCTTCATCATCTTTGTAGCCCTTCCCTGGACTCCCTCCAGGAGATCTGTCTTTTTTATCCCAGGGAGCCCAGAACTGGACACAATACTCCAGGTGGGGCCTGAGCAGGGCAGAGATTCAAAAATTGTTATTGATTCTACCTATTTATCTGTGATGCCCAAACTAATTTCACATCAGAAACTTCTAAAATGTACTAAATTGGTTTATTGAATCTAAGGGCCCAAAAATTATTGAAATTAATGTGATGAACTAATATGACGAACAGCATGTTTATTTAAAAATACTTAGCTACAATGAATTAAAATGCATAGAGCAACAGTATCCATTGTGGTCACCTGTACTGCATACCTTTTTTCTTTCCATACCTGCTAAGCCATCTATATATGCACCATAGAACATCATATAATAATTGGATGTATTTAATAGTTCCCATATGATGGATACAAAAAATTGCAAGCATAACAGCATGCACTATTTGGATTGATGATGCAAAATTACGACCCTACTTTATATAGAAACAATGAACAAGCTTCCAATATTCAAGGTAGATCTAAATCCATCTATAATCTGTTATCCTGGCACAGTGTGGGAACTTGGGTGCTTTTAAAGGGATTGACTGTTTCTTGTGACAAAGTTTTTGGAAGAAATTCTAGCTACTCAGCTAGTGCAGTCTGTAGCACTACCTAAAGTCTAGTCTACTTCTAGTTTCTATTCATTTTATTTAAGCTTTCAGGGGAGAAATAGTATGTTCTTTTGAGTATTCGCAATGATCTATGAAGATAAATTAGTTCCATGCTTTGACTGCAGTACAGGTCAGCAGTCAGCTAAGACTAAGATAATAGGTATCCTGTCAAAATAAATCAAGTTCAGTTTATGGGAAAGATACTTCCTGGAAGGTAGTAATTTGAACTTCAAGTATGTATATTACTTGGCTTGGTAACTCTGTTTGCATGTCTGAATTTCATTATTCCCTTTTCTCTCTTTCTGAGGTCTCTAAATTTGTAATTTAGGTCTTTTCTCCTTGCAATCTAATGGTTTCTCAAAAACCAATATTGGTTTATTTGGAGGTTTTTATATCTAGATATAAAAAAAAAGTAATTAGTCCAAATCGTTACCGAAAAGGTGAGGGGGTTAAGCTAGATTGTAACACAAAATTGGATTCAAGTAATTAACATGCAAATTAAAAAAAATCCTGCCAGCAATTCCTGGTTTTAGAGTCATTAATACTGTCCTCCAAAAATTCTATTACTTTTTCTCCAGCTGGATATCATGTGTTAAATTTCTGGCTATGTAGTCAGCAAAGGCTGGGTGCATGCTGCATCCAGCACATCAGTGCCTTTGGGGATGAGCTGCCTTGTTTAACTGAAGACAGTCTCCCTTAGATGACCTGTGGGTGCTGTTGAGCAATACTAAGAAAATAGCATTAAGCTATCCCTAGTTTATAACAAAGGCAGAAATAAATATTTTCTAAGATTTTTCCAGCATATTCCCTAAAAAATTTTAACATTGTTTGCTGAGTATTTGCAACTGATATACAAAAGGAAAAAAAGCTGTCAAGCATCCTTTCACTTCTCTCAGAGTGCAAGCTGAAATTCACTGCTGACAAGTATTGTCTAGCTGCAATAACATGCCTTCCATTTCTGCAGCTGTAATGTGACTAGTAAGTCAACCAAAGTAGTTGTTTTCCATTGGTTTATTAAATAATTCAATCTGAAGTTCTACCGTATTACAGCTTATTTGACTGTTGGCCACATTTTTGGAAAGATATTTTTCAGAGATTCCTGCTCAACACACTGATGACAGTTTTGATAATACTTCAAACATACTTTGCAACTTTGTGTTTATGGACTAATAAACCCTTTGGCTCAAGCACAAAACGTGTTATATTTGCAAAATATTTGCTTCTGTTTAGGAAAATCTTTTGGCTGCACATCAGCTGCTTTCAACTACATCATATCCCTTTATAATATTTCTGAGTAGGCTGTCCTTTAAGATTCTTGAACTAGAAGCATTCTAAGAAGTTACATGATTACAAGATTGTCTGAGTACCTGATCTGACTGATGTTCTGAAAAATCAGACTGCTTTGTCTACTGATTTTATACTATACTGTATTTTATACTACATATACTGTTAGTCTTAGAAATGTTGATGTATTATTTCCAGTAACACGAATACAATCACTGCGTAGACACTTGCATACTGCCATGCACAGGAGTGCAGTGCAGCCTAAACAGACTGTGTTACAGAAAGGACTGATTTTCTTCAAATGTTCTAAGATGCAGCAGGGAGCATATTGGGGCACATCAAGCTTCATTTCTAACACAAGAAACATATTTCTAAGTGCATGCTTATTTTTGTGTTACTAAAGCAGAAGGTATCTCTGATGCTAACACATGTTGCTATCAAACAGGAGTAAAGAGGACAGTTTTATGAAATTGGCATATTAGTAAAGGGTATATTAAAAAAGCTGACACCCCTTTCCTTAAGCCTTATACAAGTTTTAGATATATTTTAGATCACTCAGACATTTCAAGTAATGAATTGTGTATCTTAAACACAAATCCCTGAGAGAATATCTTGTTAACATACCAGTAGGAGTATTAATAGGCAAAACCATATAAGACATCAATGTACCATTCACTGTTCAGCAATTTCAGCTTGGACACTTCAATCTTAAAAACTTCCAAGTCAATCTGAAGGGTGTCAGAGAACTGAGGAGCTGTTCTTATTTGAGCTGTCCATAAAACTGACCTAGTAAAATTGAGTAGCCACTAATAGAGTTGCTCCCTCATTGAATCAGCTGTGCTAGCAACCCATGACAGCGTAGTTTGTTGCAGAGACTGTGCTCATTCCTCATTCAAGTTAGTCATCTCGGCGTAGACTTATTCAAGTGTAGTAACTCAAGATAACCTCACTACAGTGAAAACAAGAATAATTGAGATAATTTTGGTACTCATGGTAAAATCGGGGGTTTACTGGCAAGTAGTGCTGTTCATCATGTGTGTTCCTATGTATCAAGCAAAACAGCTAGAAAAAAAAATAGCAATTTACAAACTACGTGTTTGCCATTAATAGACTATAAGCCTGAATGTTTGAAAGACATGGGAAAAAATTCTAGAGCCAAATATGCAAATGGAGACTCAGATTTTATAATTCTTGACTGTTTGCTAGCATAAATTTAAAATGAGACAAAGAATACTATGCTCTCAGCTTCAGAATGAGAGCCAGAGCATTAAAAACTTGGGCACATAGAAGCTGCCACTTAGCCAATAACAAGGACTGCACTGGGATCCAAAACTAATAGTGTAAGCCTTCAGTTAGGGCTAGAGAGCAAACAGAAAGGACTGTGACTGGGAATTTAGTCCTGATATAAATGAAGATGTACAGACATGCAGCCACAAGCATATTAAACAATTTAGGGACACAAATGCTGCCCTGGCTGGTGAAAACAGACACTACCCCTTAATCTCTATAGTTAAGCCAAGAAGGAGTCACATTTTTTGTGGATGAAGCATGTCATGCATGCTACTCAGTGAAGTTACAAAAGTCAGAGAGAGAAGAGTAGCCAGATGAAGACAGTCTGGAAAATAAACGGACACAAGGGATTCAGATGCAAACTGGTGAGCAGCAGGTTTTCCACGTGAGTCACCAGGATCTGAAGGGTGCCTAGCAGTGGCAAGCATCAAGCCCTCAACCTATAATAGATACGCATAAGAGAAAAATCATTCTCTCTGCTTGGAGAATTTTGAAGACAAGTTTACTGCTGTTAACCAGGTGATAACGAGCTGTGCTAGTGAGTGTTACTGGAAGCTGTCATCTTCAGCTGTCATTCTTGCTAACAGAATGCCACATAGCACGATGCAAAATATTGCACATATTTCACCCCCTCAGATTACACCTGCTAGCAAGATAAGCCTACATCATTAACACAGTGACCAAATGGAAATCACAATTTTGTGCAGTTTCTAATATTCCTGGGTTTGATTTTATTTGTTTGTGTTTTGTAAAAGCACTCATTCAGTCTGTGTATCATCAACAGATTTCTGAGTGAAAAACAACCAACAGAAAACATGCATCTTTAGCTAAAACACTTTCCTTAGATTATTTGGACACTTTTACTACAGTGTGGTATACTTCTATTTTTTCACAAATTGTAATTAAAATCATTTTTTTTCTTCCCAATTTTTGGCTAGCAATAGCTAAATCTACCTCACTTTAATCCAGGGATAAAATTAAAGCATATAAATTGTCATTTCTTTTGTCCTCAGGAAGTAATATCTGCTTGACAGTGGGCAGCTTGCTGGTCTACAGATAGGAAGGAATCCAAATCTATAATTTAATTATATAAGCAACAACTAAGCTTCCAAAGCTACTTAAATATCGGAATTTGATTATATTTCACAAGGTCAAGTAGTATTTGCTTCTCTAATATCCCAGAATAACTTGTAATAAAATGAAAACTGATATCTGTGTACCTGTAAATATATTCTGCATTAGGAACTCAGAGAAATAAGAAAATTTTAAAAACTCAAAACCGCCCACGAGTTATTTTATTTATGCCTTGCATTTTTTCTGATCATGCCAAAATTCAGCATACTCTTAATTGTTTCATTTTCTTTTTGCTGTTAGTGAAGACTAAAAAGATTTCTAAAATGCATCAGGTTTTTAGTTCATTAGTTCTTGGGGGAAAAAATACTAAGCCTCTCAGGTCAAATTGTTTCTGTATCTTCTGTAATAATAGTACTGTAAATGTGTAACTCCCTGACATTTTTACATTAATTCTAGTGAAAAAACTGGTGATGGTTGGAGGAATGATCAGGTACTGAACTGTGGGCATACTTTTGCCTTGGAAGATGTTAAATATGCTTTTTTTTTTCCTCTACAGAATCATGGCAAACTTTCCTTTTTCTTTCAGGAAGGATAAAAATAACTGTCATAATCATGAACACAAATGATATAAAGCACACACTAGTTCTACCTTCTCACAGTCTCTTTCAGAAAATTAGGAAGCGTTGGAGGGTAAAACCCAAAGAGCTGATAAACCTCTGCTATCAGAAACAAGACATCAGCCTGTATGTAGCTATGCTTTGTTGTTAGACTCTCTGTTACTTAATGTTTGCATGTTTATAGCCAATTTTAAATATCTGATAAGTGACAGTGGAAGCAGAGAGTCACACACTTTGCCAAGATTTTTGTCTCTTTATCAGCGGCGTTATCTTAAAAGCATCTCTGTGGTGTCACAGATTTTATCTGGGACTACACTCTGGTGTTACATTTTTCAGCAGCCGCGTATTTCACCTTGTTTTGTAACGAATGACTACAGGAAATGAAGTGTTCATTCACTGGGTAATACTACATGTTTAATTGCATTCAATACTCCCCAACATATGTGCTATTTGTAAATAGTCCCACTCGGCCTGAGAAACTTGAAGAAATTCAACATCTGAGCTGCTGTGAGCAACGTAATAGTTGCAGTAAGATACATCTTGAGATAGCTCATCCATTTTTAATGGCTTGCTAATCCTGATCCTGACTAGTAATCAGTTTTCTTCTTTCATAAATATTTTCCAATATTTGAACCATTTTAATTACATTTGCTATGAAGTCCGAATTGCTGCAAAGACTTACTGCTGAGTACCAGATAGTACAGAATAGTTACTGATTTTCAGCACCTATTGTAGCTGAAATAAGTGACCTTGAACAAATCATTCACACCAGATATTCAGGTGTTTAAAGATTTGTAAATATCTTTTATTTAGACCATAATGTCCTTAGATTGGAATGGGGTTCAGCAAAGAAATGTCTACTTGGGATATTTAGGTGCTCTTATTCCTTTAAAAATCTGCATATCCTCAGTTTTCAGTCTGTGTCCAGCTGTCTCTATTTTAAGACTGTGGAGGTTCCATACCTGATGCTTGAGTAGCATTTAAAGGTGGGGACATACAGTCAGGTTTTTAATATCTTTTGCTGCTTCTACAAAGACAATGTCAGGCTTGCAGCTCTTGTGAATTGCAACTTCTGAATGGTTAACGAATGGTTTGCAATCCCCATGACAAGCAACGACAGTTGAGGGCTTTCTTTGGTTTAATTTATGTTAATATTGTGAAATATTTTGCAGATATACTGCAAAAAGAGAGTTCTTCAGCTTAATCAGAAGAGACATACGTAAAAACTATAGGCTTGCATGAAAAAACACTAGTCCAAAGGACAGAAACATGGTATTACATTTACCCAAATGGAATAAGTCAAACCCCTCAAATAGGCAACAAATACATTTGTTTCAAAAATGTCTTTTTAGCCTGAGGAGTTCAGTAAGATGCTGTGACTGGATAAAGTATGCAGCTGAGCTCGTCTTCTGCAAAACTCACCAATATTTCCTGCTGACGTATCGTAAAACAGCTCACATCAACACTGAAGCTTGCTTAGAAGTAAACAAATCCCAGTTACTTATGAACTTACCCAGTATAACACATCAGTCCATCCTTCCATGGTTATACACTGGAACACAGTCAACATTGCAAATGCAAAGTTATCGAAGTTGGTTATGCCTCCGTTGGGGCCAACCCATCCACCCTTACATTCAGTGCCGTTCATGACACACTGACGTCCGTTCCCTGAGAATGCACAAGGTGCTGGATCTTCTTCAACTAATATATCTGAAAAGTGACCCAAAACAATTAGAACCTTTGCTCCTCAAATTTTTCTAAGCAAACTTTTTGCATGAAGTAGTATCAACCCTGTTGGAAGGTAAATCCAATATATTAACCTGAGAAAGGCAAACCATAGGGGCTTTGGAGCTTTTAGTCTCTCTCACATCTGAGCCTTACAACTCTAAAATAGGTTAATCAAAATTGAAGGTATAAGAGGTTGAGTAATTAAGTAATTAAAAGTAGCAGGTATTAATACAATATAAGCCTTTTAGAATTTCCTCATGCTGTGGGGTTTTTTTGCCTCTTCATTCCTGTTTCTTTATTTCATACTAACATATGGAACACCAAGGAAAACAGGTCTGGACTAATTCCTACATATAGTGTACTTCATTACTCAGTTGACAGAAATGTACCCCCAGGCATCAGATATGGTTTCTTCCCCTCATAGTATTTCACTGCTTCAGAATTCTCCCGTAAGACACCCTTTCATTTCATCATTTCACCTTTGCTTTCTTATCTCATTTCAGAGCTGCTCTTCTAACCACACTGCCATGGTCTTGAAAGAGATACAGACACTTCTAGATTGTAGAGTCTGGAAAGTGTATCTTCCCTGGAATAGGACCCAGCCAGCTTTTCAGTAATCCAAAAAAACTGCTGAGGTGTCCCCTGGGGATTGTCACCCTTAAAGTTTTCACAGCTAACATTTCAGCTACACATTTCAAGAAATGAAAAAGTTTAAGAGAATGTTCTAGTCTCCAAGTCCATTTTTTGTTTTCTTTTTTAAATTTAACACACACGTCTGAAAATTATCAATCACAGTGAAAACTGGAGTTACAACAATTGTAGAGCTTTGGCCTGGTTTCAAACCAAAATCCCACTGACTTGAAAGAAAACAGCATTAATCCCTTGTTTCAGTCAACAGTTTCATGACTTACCTGAATCAATAAGAAAACAAGATTTGTGCATTTTTCCAATAAAAAGTTCCAATCCTATAATAGCATAGATTATGATTACAAACAATACCAAAAGGGCAATATGGAGGAGGGGGACCATGGCTTTTATAATGGAGTTCAGGACAACTTGTAAACCTAAAAGATAAAGAGAGGACACAAAATATGAACCAGACTTCTATGCCTTGCCTAACCAAATTTTCTACAATTACACATTATTAGAAATTAATACAGGCAGAGTGAATCAACCACAAAACATTCCAGTAACAAAATACTTCATAAGAATCTAAAACTTTGTGTCTAAAGTATAATTATTTCCTCTGTTATTAAAGGTTTTGTCATAGATGTCAATTCTTGAAATGCGTCATGAGCATTTATGGTTCTTTTAGAAAGGGCATACAGGCAGGATGCGGCTGTAGGTTGATTTATATGACCTTTAAGAACTCCTGTGCTACACCTCAGCTTTGTGGCAAGTTCTGGGGAACTGTATGCTCCACTACTTACAGAACTATATTTTTGGTCTGGAGACATAGATAGAGGGAAACCTGGGAAAACACGGTTTTTCTCTGAACAAATTCACTCTTTCATCAATTCCCTCTCACATCACTCTCAGAAATACACCATTTCTCTTTACTCCTTCAGTATTTAGCTGAATTTTGTGTTTACCTAAAGAATTTAGCTCCAGACTAATGAAGCTACCACAGTACCAATAAAAACAAAAAATGCCTCATTTTATTTTATTAGACTTCCTTTGTGACATTTCGTAAGACTGCTTCTTCCTTCATTGAAGTTCTTTTGCTAAATATATACTACCAGGATCAATTCTATGTAACAGTTTGATATAATAAACACAGCATTAGGATTCTTCTTTTGAACGTCTTGGAAAGGGTTGAATTATAAGCCATGAACTTCTTATCCAGCTCAAGTAGCTTCAGCAATTAATAATGTATTAGCAGAAATTTTAACTGCTTTCTTTAAATAATATTGTTCTACTTTTTAAGTTTCCTAATTTATCTGTTAGCTCTGCTGAGATAAACAGAAGGCATTCGTGTGCATTGGAGGGGGCAGAAAATATGAAATGCGTAATGTGCTTTGGCATACAGTTACCAACAGATAAACCGTTTTAGGACCACCTACACTTTCAGATCTGCTGGGTTTTGGAATTAAAAAAAAACCCTGAATTTTATTTTCTGGTATATTTGCATTCTAACATGAGATTTGCTTTTATATAAAGCTTCTAAAAAGGAAGTGTATCCCCCTGTCTGCTTATTGAACTGTAAGAAGATCAGACACTGAATGAGTTCACAATAACTTGAAATAGGGCATCATTCGTCTGGAAACTCACTTTATCTACATAACTCGGTAACAAGAAAAACCTTTATATTGGCTCCGTTTGATTAGTGTCTGGAACAAGAAAGTTAAATAATCAGATCAGTTACAGAATGCATTCCAATAGAATAAAGTACAAGTGAACTTACTGGGCACTCCTGATACAAGCCGGAGAGGTCGCAATACACGAAAGGCTCTTAGGGCTTTGACATCAAAGCCACCAGGTTTGCCACCTGAGTGGCTGCCACCTTCTGTTTCTTTGGTTAATTGTTCCAATATTACACTAAATAATCTGAAAATGAGATGAAGAGTAAGGTCATCACACCAGCCATTTACCATACAAAATAAGGTATTAGGAAATTACTTGAACCGCAGGCAGTTCTGAAAAGCTGTTCAGCTGTCAAAATGAGAGGTATATTCACACCGTAAGTCATGATGGGAAGAGTTATGAAGTGCAAGAGTTTCTAATCCTTTCAGAGTGATGATCACACAGTATCCAATAAATTGGCATTCTGCTTGTATACACAATCTGCTATTTTTAAATAGATGAAGCTACTTTGCCACATCTTTGTTCAAACATTTTAGCTGTAAGGTTTGGAGAATCAGTCTCCCCTTTAGAACATGAAACAGATAATCACTCGAAACCATCTGTTTTAATTTTAGTGTAATATATATCAACTCCAAGTGACACTGCAGTTCAATATTCTAAATACGGTTAGCAAAAACTGAATATATTAAAAATAGAGTCCAACATTTAATAACACCAACAAGATTTGTTTCTTACACATATCTTTGAGGATAAAAATATTCTCAGATGAGTCATTTATTATATTGCATTTCATCACTGCAGAAGTGAGCTAATCATTCATTAGAACAGTTTGAAAGACAAGAATTTTATTTTTCTTTCCCAATTCTAGCAGCAATTCCAAGCAATGCAAGTGGTTGAAGTACAAAGGAACATTAGGTTTTAGTTTGGACCTGCATTTCAGATGCATGACTTTCTAGATTGTGGCTAGACCACACAAACCATATTACTCTTTCAGGGTCTGCTTGTAGTTCAGTAGTTGCAAAATCGCACTTCTGAAAGGATTATGAAGCCAATATAGTTTTGCAATACTGAAAAATGTGTCATACTTGGAAAGGACTCCTGAAATGAGCAGGTCATTGCTTTGTTCAAGAAGTTTTCACAACTCAATCAAGCTGGAGAGTTACTATAAACCATGTAATATTTAATAGGTTGCCCAAACTAGAATAGTGAAGACACTCTATTCACCCAGTAAGCAACTGACCTCTGTCAGTCCATACCAAACCCATATTCTGCTTTATTCTCCTCAAGAGTGAAACCCAGCAACAGACTACAAACCTTACAACAAACACCAGCAACCTACATACTGCAATAACCAGAGAAATCCAGACATTTAATATTTCAGGTCCTGATTCAGCCCTATAATTTAACAGAAGCATAATTTTAAGAAAATGAGCAACCTGATGGCGTCAGAGTGCCTATTCATACTCCAAAGGCAGATGTGATTAAACATACTTCTGAAACAAGTCCAGAGGTAAGAGGAGCTGCTTTCAGCCTGTCAGGTTGTGCATTGTTTAGAAAATTAAAGTGCTGCAGGCATGGGAAGGTACTATGAAAGTTTACTTTACCAGGACATGACTCTCTCACAAAAATCAACAGAAATTATGTGGCATAGAATGCAGGAAAGTAGTAAGACTGCTCTGGAAGTAATTCATACTCTGGTTTCAGAGAGAAGTGACAAAGACAGAAAACATCATATTCACAGCTATGTCCACAGCTCAGTCATTTTATGTCTATCCTATAAAGTCATTAAGGTATAAGACCATTGACCTCCTTTATTAAAATTTACATTTATTTTCCTGTACATTTTCACGAAGTTTAAATGCCAAATTTCCCATTGTGGAAAAAAGTCTCTCTACGTGCTTCTCTCTTGCTAGCAGAGATTTCTTTTTGTATAATTAAGATTTATGCATTTGGACTGCTACAGCTTCTGCTGAGAAAGCACATGGAGCAAATTTCATCTAATGCATTCAATATAGGACACTGTGGCAGATCTTTCAAAGCTATTAAAATACCTAATGAAATTTCACAATGAAACTAGTTAAATAGAATCAGATCCAGAAGTGATTCAATAACCACCTTGGGTTATATATGAAAATCAATTTTTCACTGGGCTTTTAAGTATTAATTAAATAAATGGACTCATGCTTACTCACTTGCTTATGTGGGTTGTGTTCTTCTTGAAATGGAGAAACAAAATTACTGCTCATATTGCAAGAACAAAAGTACTGTTCAGAGTTTTGTTAGTGCCTGACATTATGAAAGGTGCACCTTGCCATCCAGGTAGACTGATGACAACCTACACAATAGCTGATGCTACACTTTAGGTTTGTGCTAGGATTTACATCTTAGTGGAATATTTTATGTGTTTGATAAGACATAGTCCTTTTTTCTTTTTATTTTCCACAAATTCAGTGTGAGCATTTGACCCAACTAGATTTAGCCTCCAATAATGACTGGTTTAGTTAATGGAAAATTTTTTAGTTATCATGTATTTAGGACAGAGACAAAGAGAGAGGTCATGTTAATTAGACTGCTCCAGGGTTACTGTAACTCCGTGGTCACTTGACAAGAGGGAAGAGGTCTATTCAAGTGACTGCCTGGCAAGAGAATAGAGCTCTTATGTCTGATAGTCTCCGCACCTGCCCACCAAGCTTCCCCTTCAGGCACAGAGGCCAATCTGTTGAAAATGACCTGACAAAATATCTATTTATATTCAAATGTTAGTCTTGGACTAAAACTGCCTGAATGCCAAGCAACTGGCCCAAATAATCTTCTCAGTTAACACTTACTATCTCAGATTCAGTTATCAAATCACTGGGTATTTGTACATTCATAATATTCACCCCAAATTAATAATGCTTTATGAAAAATTCCTTTCCTTTGCATCTTTTTCTTTTCCCTTAACATAATGACATATGGTAAGAGCTGCACATGGACTAATTTCTGGGCCTTTTCAATTACAGGCAACCCTTGATACAGTTTGAATTTAAAAAATGAAAATAGAATTGAATGCTCTATGCAAAGATCTTCTTTGCAAGCCACAACATATAAAGCTGAATATGGATCTTCATATGCTGTATCAATAAATGTTTTCAGGAAACAATTTACAGTACTGGAAATTCCTCCCACCCCCATTGTAATCTCCCCCATATTTAGGGAATTAGGGAGTATATGCCCCAAGATTGATTAGCTAGAGAGTTAAAGGTAGGATGTTCCCATTAAAGAGCACAGCCACTGACATGAAGCTGCTGACAAAAAAAGCCAGATGCATTATTTATCATAAGCAGGTGCATAATGTATATGTGGGATGTTCCACTCTTCTGTAACTGGCATGAGACCTGAGCAGTCCCTCTGAGCAGGACAAACTTTTCAGGGTTTCCTGGTACAGCAAGACACACAGGAGTTGTTTCTTTTTTTTTTTTTTTTTTTAAAAAAAAGAAGCAGCTATTTTACATACATTCTCCCTCAGGAAAGCCAAAATCATATAGATATAGGGCCTGATCTGCAGCACCCCAAATCAAAGCCAGTTTTCCTCAGACTTTGGGAGGTCAAAGAACCAGTCAGTTAACTTTGCCACCCCAACCACTCTCCTCTACTTTGAAATATATGGGATTTTCCAGAGTTTTTTGTAGATGAGATGAACTCCACATAACTGCAGTACAGGGATAAATGAATAAGTAACATAAACAGACCTAAACAGATCAACCTTTATCACATGGAAACACATCAAGTCTTCACCTTGGAAAAAAATCAAATTGAAAAGATTCTGTAAGCCAGCAACCAAGGGAAAATGTTTGGCTGAACTCAGAATTCCCTGGGAACTTTTACTATAAGGCTGATTGTGCAACACAGCCTGTGGGCACAGATAGCACTGAAGAATTTTAGGACTTGGTTTGGAAATCTGTTCATTCCTTTACTCAGAAGTAATAGAAATCAAGCATACTCACAGTCAAACAGACCTGTATCTACCCCCACTGTAAACATTTTAAAAGTTTGTATAATGAAGGATGTTACTTACCCTACTACTACTATTACAAAATCCAATAAATTCCATCCATTTCTAACATATGCATTGGGGTGTAATAATAATCCATATGCTATAATCTTCAAAAATGTTTCAACTGTAAAAATTATCAGGAAGGCATATTCTACTTTTTCCTGTAAAAGACAAAAAAGTACAATGAAAGTAAAATTTAACAGCTCATTTACTAGTCAGTATTTGAAGTGGGTAAATTATATTGATGAGGACTAAAGAGATAACAATACTTCATGGCAGTTTATTTTACAGGTTTTAATTGCATAGCACTTAATGATAGCTGCACTGACAAGGTTATAATTACATAATTGCATGAGATTCTCCTGTTTTCACATTCTGAGAGAGAATAAGGCTCTGTTTCCGTAAACACGGAAGTATACTGTACCTTTGCTTAAGGAAATAGTCCCATCCAGGTCAACAGGATTCTTTGTACTTATTAAAAATCAGAAAATGCTGTAAAACTGGGCCCTGGAAATATCCTTACAAGGTATGCAGGGACAAACTTACTTTCACTATTCACTATGTCAGCCTTTATTTAACTAGGACCCACACAGTTCTGCCTGATAAGGCAGTCTCAGACAGTGTTATCCCATACTAAGGAGAGTGAAAAAATTGTAAGGCAATTGAAAAGGGTCTTCACTGAATTATAAGCTATCTTGCTACTTTTTCATCTTGATGTGGAAGTTTACATTGCCTTACTCTTCCTTCTGCATCACCAGACTATCTTTAAATCATCCTAATATGCTTAAAGAACTTCTAAGTTAATATATCACCACCTTTTATCATTGGAGCTCCATTTGTTTCAATGCTTTTTTAAACAGCAGTTTCTTCATTTCATCAGAATTCTTACTTTCAACAGTGTTAGACATTCAATCTCTTCTCCTAGCTAATTGGATAATGTATTTTTAAGGCTTCTTCTTTCTATAGTAATAGCATACTTGATTTGGATAAATTGTAAAAGCCACCACTACCAAAACAGAGCAGTTAACACATTTGTTCTTTTTTACTTTCAGAAATCATAATTTCACCACTTTGTACAAACACTTTGTTTAGTTATCTGTTGCTATGCAAATATTAGAGCCAAGAATAAAAGACACAGAGAATGATTCATTTTTTTTAACTTGTTCAGGGACACATGATGTTGCTCACTTCTCACACACAGCATTAATTACATGGACTGTAACTGCTCAGAAAGGACGTATCCTCAAGTATAGCACAGACACTACACACAAAACTATGTATTTGCTATTTGTGACACAGCTTGTCACTTCTAGTTGTATGTGACAACTAGAAAGCATTGTCACATACAAGGAAATTAAACCAAGCCTTGACAGTTGCACTTTAAACACACACTTTGTTAATCTCACATGCAAAGTCTTTTATTTGGGAGGCTAGATGACTTTCCCAGTGAAAAGGCTATTTAGGATTGGTTATCTATTTATAAATCTGACACTGGTAACATAATAAATGGAGAGGCTTATCAATAAACTACATACTCCTCTTCAGGTGTTCATGTTCATCAAGCAGTACCCTGTGATCACTATGAGAGGTAAGACTTTCTCCAAGCACAGGGAGAGGATTCAAGGATCTCATTGTCTGCTCAGCTCAGCCCCATTCTCCTGCCTTTTTCCTCCACTTTGAGTACACTTCATAAACAATGTAGAGCTTCACTCAAGGCAGCTTCTCCTTTATTACCCATTATATTTTGCACTAGATCTTCTGGCCTAATGAAACTGATGGACATCTTCCTTCCCCAGGATTTTTTTCCTTTATTCTTTTAAAATCGTCTTTTCCCCTTAACCTACCACCAATAAACTGAAACAGTTACTGGATAACAAGAGTGAAGTGGCCTCACAAGAAATGGGAATCTTTTGTGCACCAAAAGGCATTAGATGTCTTTGGCTAGAGAGCACCCCAAAGGCTAAAATAATATGATTATCAGCATTGCTAAGAAACATACTGTAAAACCACTTAAATTCAAGCAAATCCTACCATGTACACATTTCACAATAACAGCTATTTTTGTCTTCATGCATATAACTAAGTCTGCAGCTTGGATATAGAAAGATAAATAATGTAAGACAACATAAAGAAGACAAAAATATTATGGTTGGCATTTGCTATGGGCAAGATAGATCTCAGAATCATAGTAGTAAAAGAAAAGGTAAGACAAAAGAGAAAATAAATTTCATATATGCAACATTTCAATAGCTTCTTTACATGACAGGAACATAGGACACAGGACTGGGTGGGACCTTCTGGACCTCTTGGGTCATCATGTCAAGTGTCCCATTATTACAGGCAAATATATAACTTAATTCACCCATCTGCCAACCAGAGTTCATCCTAGAAAGCATGTTTACCCTTCACCAATCCTCCTGTAACCTAAACAGTCAAGCCCTTGCAGTTCAAATCTAACAATTCTACCCTATCACTTCACATCCCTATTTTAAAGTAACATTGGTCTTGTTGTTACTATATTTCCTTTTTATGGAAGCAGGACTGTTTCTTACTTCCTGAAATTATTGCAAACTTTCTATTCACACAGCATGGGATGTACAGTAAGTTAACTTTTTAAAACCAAATGGTGGGCTTAAGGTCATTGAGTCACCTAGCAAATGGACCATAAGAAACCTTGACAGCTAGACTATCAGAAGCTACAAGAACCTCAGCAAGGAAAAACGTGCAGTTGTACCTCAGATTAAGTAATCCCACATCAATATGGGCTGAGAAAGGACTTGGAAATCACAGAGGGCACCAAGGTGACATTCATTGTAAATCAAACATGCTCCATCTTTGGTTGTACTAGGACCAGCATGGTGAACAAGGGGAATCATTATTCACCTCAACTCAGTGCTGTGAGGCTGCAAACACTACCACAGTTTGGACCCGATGATCTCTTGAGGTCCCTTCCAACCCCTAAGATTCTGTGATCTCTTAGTTCAAAAAAAGGTGTTAAGTAAGTGAAGGCTCCAATGATGGAAAGAGCTCTGCAGAAAAGAGAGTCTCCTCTCTACCAAAGCAGAGGCTAAGGGAAGGTCTAACAGTAGACTACAAATACTTGAAGGGTGGTGGAAGGAAACCCAATGAGGCCAAACACTGAGTATCAGCCCATGGTGAAACAAGGGGCAACTGACACAAGCTGCAGGAGGTTCACAGGAATTTAAACTTAACTTCTTTATCAGGAGAGTAGCACAGAACAGGAACATGCAGCTTCAAAGCATGACGTTTTGAAGATGCAGTTAGGCAAAGGGACAACTGACCTGATCTAATGCTGGCAACAGTCCTGCTAGGAGCTGAAGGGCTAGATGAACTCCTGCAGTCTCTCCCAGTAAACATTCTGTACTTTCTCTTACTCTGATACAATTCTGAACTCCTACATTATCATAGGAAAAAGGACAGATTCAGGGCATGTACAGCTACCTACATCCACTACACATTGAACATGTAGAAGCCCCTGCATCCTACATCACAAACACTGTGAGATTTTTCCTTCCTTTCTGTAGAAGGGAAGTGTTTCCTTCCACCCTTGTTCCCTGTTCTAAAGCATATATACACTTGGTTCCAGAATTTGCCCCTAAAAATACATATTTATAATGGATAAAAGACAGATCATTCCATGACCATATTAATGGCTCCAATGGCACAGGGGAAAGATGCTTTGTAATAATACCCACTGGGCAACCCAAAAGCCACAATTTCTTGAAATCCCTGACAAAAGGAACACAGAAATTTATATACATCTCCAACCAAAGAGACCTATTATTTTCCAGTCTTTTCATTTTCACTACCCTCCTCCTTTCTTCCTTTTTTTTTCCTTTCACCCTCTCACAAACACACTTTTTTTTTTTTTTTTTAAATCACAACTTGCATCTTCCAAAGAGGCCAGATGAATGATTTGGCCCATTAGTTAACAATATTCAAAGTACAGGCTGTGCTGTTTTTACAGACTGCTTTTCTGTTCTTTTTTTTTTTTTTTTTTAATAAGTAGGCAGCCAACAGATGTTCTAATAAAAACTGCAAAGTTAGCAACCTGCTCACCCTCAGGAAGGTACTGGCAGTCCCTTCTCACACTTCTGTAACTGCTTGCCAGTCACTACAGACATCGATTTTTGTCTGTGCAACAGATACATCTGTAGGCCATACATCACCCAACACGTCCAGAGCTGAAGCAACCATTACTCAAGAGTAAATAAAGTTCCATCTATCATACCATTTTCAGTATAATTGGAAGAGTCACAGAGGTATGGTTGTTAGGTAAAGATAAATCTAAAGCAGTAAAAGCTAATTTAAAGATGCAGATTGAAGACTGCTTGCTTTCCTCTACAGAGCAGGAAACTATACCTGCACATCTTTTGTTCAAATGAGTTCAGATCTTTAAATGAAAACTTTATTTCATGAAAAATGGAAATAGGAACACTAAGAAATAAGACAACCAAACAAAATAAAAAAACCAAGGACAAACATTAGATTGACTGCTTGAAAAACAAAGTCTGTATTAAAAGAAACTGAGAAGATACTTTGGTTCTAAGAAACTGTACAGATTACATTAGAAACTGTACATTATTTCTAATGTTTATTTATTGCAGTAGCAGAGAAAAAATGACAGCTGTAAATCAGAAGATATGAAGCATAAAAATGTATCTGTGTCACTGAGGATCTAGTTCTGTGGCTGTATAGATTAATAGTAGTTTGTTCACTGATTTTATACCACACAGATAGGTCATCTTTCTGCACAGGGGGCTGATTCCCACAAGGCTGTCTAACACTTCAGTTAACGTGCTTAAAACCTTCAAGTCTCAGCAATCAATCTTTTTCTAACTATATGATACAACAACAGTACCAATAAAATGTGCTGCCTGACAGACACAAGTGAGCTCCACTTGGATACTGATCATCATGTACAAAACAGAGGCTGCCTTTATTCACTGAGTTTCAGTGAAGTCATTAGAACTTCATTTTCTCAGCAAAAAAATGCATTTGCTTTCTTATTTTAAATAAATCAGCTTAGCAGAAACCCTGTTGCTCAGGAAGAAATCTTTTCTCCCCCCACCCTAGCCAGATGGTGTACATTAGTCACATTTATTATCTTCATATTTTCAAAGTCTCTGAAAGAAATATGCAAAACGAATGCCACATGTTGTAATGCAATGCACCAAAACTCTGCATTTAACTTAAGATGTCTCACAAGATAATTGTTTAAAAATAAGTCATTAATTTGCAAAACCTTAATCTACTATGCTATGTAATTAAGTCTTCTCATTAAATTCTACTCCCTGAGGATCAGAGATGGGAATTATTTCTTAGCTGGGGAAATACATTTTTGTACCCAGAGTAATATTCATGTATCAGAGTCAAAACTGCTCAGCAGATAAAGTGACTCAATTTAAGTGAAATAACCAAACCAATCAGCCTTCTGCAGTTTAGACATACACAAACCAGATACTTTGACATTCTTGAATTGGGGACTAATCATCAATTGTATACTGTAAGATGTGTGATTGATATCTTGACAACATAAAAAGCCACTTATCTTCTTGACAAACAGCCATTCCCTTCAAATTCTGCCACCACGAAAACACAGCATTCCCAAGACAGAAATCTAACTGAGTTTTGAATTCCAAAATAGAATAATTTTATTTTTCACTTCATATACCTGTATTCCCCTGAAAATAATTTCTGACCTGCAGCACAGTAATACTAAAGAAACAAAATTAACTGTTCTCACACGTAGAAATTGTTACAGCAGTTTCAGAATCACAGAGTTGTAGGGGTTGGAAGGGACCTCAAGAGATCATTGGGTCCAGCCCCCCTGCCAAAGCAGCTCCCCAGCTCATACTGCACAGATAGGTGTCCAGATGGGTCTTGAATATCTCCAGAGAAGGAGACTCCACCACCTCCCTGGGCAGCCTGTCCCAGGGCTCTGGCACCCTCACTGGGAAAAAGTTCCTCCCCATGTTGGTGTGGAACTTCCTGTGCTCCAACTTGCAGCCATTGCCCCTTGTCCTGTCTCCACAGACCACTGAAGAGGGGCTGGCCATTTCCCCCAGCATCCCATGCTTAAGAAATTTATAAACATTGATTAGATCCCCCATCAGTCTTCTTTTCTCCAGGCTGAACAGCCCCAGCTCTCTCAGCCTGTCCTCATAGGATAGATGTTCCAGGCCCTTCATCATCTTCGTAGCCCTTCTCTGGACTCTCTCCAGGAGATCCCTGTCCTTTTTATCCCAGGGAGCCCAGAACTGGACACAATACTCCAGGTGGGGCCTGACCAGGGCAGAGTAGAGGGGGAGGATCACCTCCTTAGACCTGCTGGCCACACTCCTGCTGATGCACCCCAGGATCCCACTGGCTTTCTTAACCCCCAGGGCACACTGCTGGCTCATAGCCAACCTGTCATCAACCTGGACATTTCCCAATACAGAACATGAAAAAAATGAAATCCCTATAAAGGGCAGAAGGAAAACAAGCACTAAAGCTTTACTTCGCTTCTGCTTTTAAAGCTGATGGAATAATTTACTTCCTAGATGAGATATCGAAATAACTCTCCCTTTATTAGAAGAATTAGTTATTCTTCATTTAAGAATTCAGTGATAACTGCTGGGTTAAATATGTCTTTATATACATAATAGTAAACCAAGGAGGGAGAGTTTGAAAAACATTAAGGATTTGTGTTCTGATGAATCCAACTAAACTATGTTGTGTCTTCCTAATCAGACCTGATCCACCTGAGGGAATACAACTATTGCTCTCAACTGTCAGATGTCTCCATCAGTGTTCTTGTAAGTGCAGCTTTACTATTTCACAGAGGAGCTCTGCAGCAATTTTAAAAATGTAATTACATATCCATGGTTCTACTTTAATACAGACATGGGCAAATAGACGTTGTTTCCATACTTAAAGCACGCATGCTGTTCCATGTAAACAAAACCCTTTTATATTTGATCAGCAACGTCCCCCCAACCTTAAATTGCTCCCAGGGCACCTTCATGCACACATCTCAGAGTGCCAAGAGTTGGACAGATAGCAGAATTCCAAACGACTAGGATTCCAGTGTGGAAAAGCAGACAGTTTGTGTAGAAGCATTTTAAAGAATCATTTAACTGCTCATATGGATTACACTTTTGGTGACTAAATTACATCTCTGTTTCTAGGTGAGCAGTAGGATTCCTCCTTAAACTGTAACTGCCAGAATACATATACTGAAGTGCTGTATGAAGGTGTGGACAAAGATCTGAGTAGTTCTTTCCAATATTCAGAAATCTGGAAGGGATTAGAAGTAATACTGATGTGGCTAAGCCACTTTCAATATATCAACTTGTAATATGTCTTCATGCATTCTGAAGTCTGTCATGGGCAATTTTGGGAATATCGTTCATAACCTTTAGGTTACTATCCAGTGGTCAGAGTCCAAAATCAGTCCTGAATTTACAGAAGTAACTACCACAAAAAGTGAAAGAAATTTAGCTTTAGTTGTGAAAGTCTGGAATAATACAACTGAAATGAAAACGTTGGCTTACATGTAAAATCCAGGGAAACTTTGGGCAGGAATTTGGCATTAGGCCCAGAAATATCTCCAATCTTCTGAGGCTCTTTATAGGACACCATCATAGTACTGCAGATCCAGATGCTTTAGTGGTTAGCAATGATACATCTGATAGCACGGTTGATACTTAAAAGTCAACACCAAATGCAAACTCCATATTTAGGAGTAGAGCTAAATAGGTGCTACATGCCATAAACATTCTTAAAACAGTTTAAAAAAAAAACCTGATGGAATTTCACATTCCTAGTACCACTGCCAAGCCACAAATCTCTCTCAGAATTTTCAGTTTCCAGAAAGGACACTAAAAATCTTTTCATCTCATTTGAACTGTGAATTCACAATCACTTGGCATAGCCCCAGTTAACAACAGTTCCACCCTCTAGATCTCAAGGAAGCATTTATGCTTGCAAGAAAAGAATGGGCAATAGGGCTTCTCAAATACTGAGTACAGCAAAAGAACAAAATGGATGTGCAAACTCTACGATGAAGTGTAATTAAGATGAAGCGTAATTAGTTTTCTTAAAGTCCCTTTTTATCAATGTAGTCTGAAGTAGCATTTGAATAACTTACATGACTGAAATGGTATCTCAAACTTCAAAGAGTCTTAGGTATCAGTAATGCCTATACTTTAATCTGAGAGATTCTGGCAGTCAGAGGTAGCTGAATAGGCAGATCATGTTTAACACTTTGATTACTTCTCTTCATTATTTCCTGTAATCATTTCCTCTAAGTGCCCTACAAACCTGCATTTCATCTTTGAGTGTGATTGCTTCTCAGATTTTTAAGTCATGTATTTTCCACTTCAGCTTGCAAATAAACACAATGGAGTTACAGTTAAAACCTCAGTTCTGTAAATAAGCATTTGTGCAGAAAGGAAAACCTTGTGCCCAAATGACAAATTTTCAGACCAATTACAGATATTTGTGGGGATTCTTGGTAGTTATGTTCATGTAAAACCATATGCTAAATACATGTTTTCTATTCATAACAAAATAGGAAAAATCCAAGTTCTTTGTCTATTAGGCAAACTCTTGCCAGGTAATACAGAGCTTTGCTGAATAACAGCTAGGTGGAAACGACATATCCATTCTGTAGATATGTTATTAAATAGTCTATTTTATTTCCACTCCCTTGTATGGCCTTACAGAGGCACAGACTCTCTTTTGGTTGTTTCATGTCATACTGAAGGAACAAGGTAAGTGGCATGACCTTGGAAACTTGCTTATAAATTACTAAACCTGTAACAGACCTACCATAAATTTACCATCTACTGAAAACTCATCAGCAGAAGAACAACAAACCAATCACTTTGCATTGACTATATCCTTACAAGGTGTGAAAGGCAAGTCAGAAGTGCTAATAGTCAGCAACACATGACTTTTCAAGAGGAACTGCATGGATTCAGGACTGAGATTGAGCACAGTATGCCAAAGAATCTCAATTGCACAACAGAAAGCAGACCAAGCAAGCAATAAAGAATATACCTACAATAGGATCCAAATTACTTAGGTGCATTTCTGCCACCCTCTAAGTGATTGTAATTGGGAAAATAAGGTCACCAAAATAAGGAAAGTAGAAGACACAATATTTATGCAAGGTTCACACTGCCACTTAATTTTACCTTACATAGTTGACTAGAGTCAACAATGAATTAAACCTGCACCTAGTTATAAACCAGCATTAAAGTGCAGTTAAATATATTGTTACTTGTTAGTAGTTTTATTTATTGGTAAGAGAGCATCTTTTGGCTACAAACCCAGGAGTGAGAATGTTATCCAGGCATCAAATACTCTCTGAAGTATCCTCAAATTCTCTGAGAATTTATAAACCAAGAGATTTTTTTAGGTCTTATAAATTCACCTCTGACCATGCAGAAACCTACAAGTAGACAACAGAAAGGGAGACTGACAGCAGTAAATTATCTACTGAAATTATATATATATATATATATATGTATGTATGTGTTGGAACTTGGAAAACTTTCTAAGTTTTACAAGACTACTAACCAGACCACTTTATGTGTCCATCAAGTGTGTCTTTGATACAGTCTTCCCTGGACACGCAAAGAGAAACTACAAAACATGTGCAAGGTGGGTAAAAAAAAACCCTCCAAAAGCTACAAATGAATAATTTTTCCAAAATTTCACCAATCAACTCAAACTAGAATGTATTCCAGCATTTCAATATGAAACATACAAGAAGAAAAAACATTCTACTATGAAAATACTCCTGTGAGCTTTCCCCAAGTTTTCTTCATGCACATATATAATGATACTACAAATAAGTTTCTTTAAAAAACTGTCATGAAAACATAGTCAGCCTACTCAGGTGACACTGCAATAGCCTGAATTTAAGTCTATCCACTTTTACCTAGGTCCATTTTCCAGTTCTGTCATAGTTTTCCAACCTGTTTATTTGATTCTTTGACTCATACAGTTCTGAGGCGCACACGAGTGGCACTCGTATCAGTCAACGCTCACTTTGTGCTCTGCCCTAATGCAGGTGAGCTTGCCAAAGCAGAAATCTATCCCACCAGCCAGATCATTCTTCCAGGAGATGCCTCATGCAAGCTTTCCTCAGGCTGCTCTGAAGGATCATGACAACCCAAATGAAAAGGAAACAAGACCACCAAAAGGTCACACATTTCAGGGTTAACTACTCATTGACTGTAACGTCCCAGTGCTGTGTTTTAAGAATGCCAAGGACTGGCTGGGAAAAAAACCCCACAAAATTAAAAAAGAATATGGAGAACAGATGGATTTTGCAGTTATGTTCTGCACCAATAGCATCAGCTAGGAATTAGAACAACAATGTATTTGTTAAGTAGGTGTGAAATGATCCACTGTGAAAGACCTAATGCTTCTCTGGTAATGACATGCTACATGCTCTATTATGCACTTGGATATTATTTTTTCTTCTAGAAATAATTTCTTAACTAGATACACATTATTTTACTTTCTATTTGTTAGTAAGTAATATGCAGTACTGCACTACACATGGTAATACTCAAAATAAGCCCAGGACAACTGGATTACTTATGAGTGGACAACCTGCCAGAGCATTAGAAGTCAAACTATAAAACATCAACAGCAATGATGTTAATGAAATTAATTTTCAACTATAGGAGAGGGCAGGATGGAATAGTCTTTGGTAGACACTGTTCAGAACAACAATATGAAGAACAAAAAACAATGTATTTATCTGAACTGACAGGAGAATGGTCTGCAATATCCATAGAAATGTTAAAGAACAACTTCATCTTTGATTGTCTGTTTGCTGTTCAGCACTGCCATTCTGGAACCAAATGGTTGAAGTGTCAATAGAAATTTTATTCCACACTCATCAAAAATCAAGGCTTTTTCACTAATAAGTTTTTTATGAAATAGTATCTTGTAGTGAGTACAAGATAGGCAAAATATAGTTTGGCTGCAGAGATTGGTGCTCCCATGCAGCAATAAAAAGTAGTACATATTTGGGTAATTATTAAAGGGCAGAACTTTCTAATTCCTTGAACTTGAACAGAAGGTTGAATGAACATGAGAACATTTTTGTTAGGCATTTGAGGGTCAGATTGCTCTGATTGTTCCATAAGAAGAAAATGCAGATCTATAGGAAAATAATTGCAGTGAGAAACGTACACTTCTACCATCATAGTGCTCAATGGAAGCCCTTTCCTCCCTAATGTAAATGGAAAATAGCCTGGACATACACCACAAAGAGAGAATGCCAGGAGAAGAAATATTAAGAGATGGAATGGTTTCCTATGAAGGACCTCCAAGAAAAATTCAAAAAATAGCACAGCTAAAACACCAGTTTATTACCCAGTCCACACAAGATCAGTGACATACCTGCTCTGATTTCAGCTGTACTCACATACAATACTGGTCCACTTTAAAATCATTAAAAAAGGAAAATATATTTAGCTTGGTTCTAGTAACCATCATGAAGCCCTTCTCTTTCCTTCATTCTAACCATTCTAGAAAAGTGTTCAACAAATAAACACATGGAATGCTAGTGACAGTCACTACTGACGTTTCTACTGTGGTGAGCTTCCTCAAAACAGAATTGAAATAACTGAATAAAGTTGTAAAAATATTATTCACTTCCTGTGATCCACAGATCAAACCTCACTGATAAAGATATTCCATTTCTGATATGAAAACATGAGTCTGTCTGCCCTGAAGTCAAATTTCTTTCTTCTCTACGGATGAATCCATTTCCCTTTTATCTTGCAGAATGTTACTAACATTAGTTAGTGCCCCTCCAATAGCCACTACAATTAACACTCTAGATTCTGCAAATGACTACACATGCTTTTTCAATTGCAGAGCCAATAAAGGCAGTAAGTAGTAATCAGTCTCAAACCACTTCTAAGCACATTCCTGTCATTTTAAAGTTACAACACAAAATAATTTTATTCCATTAATTCCTATACCATTTGGCAGCCCAGGAGATGTATTTAGGTTTTAAATTTCTCATTTCATGTTCCACTTCTCCAGACAAGGCACTATTTATCAGGAAGATTATTTTGTTATTATTCCCATCTGAACTGCATCTAAGCCTTTCTTAATTTATTCCCCTAACTGGATTATCAGGTTTGATTTCCAGAAAACTCACTGTCCACAACAACATATTGGTAAGTGCTCTGTCATTATTTCAAGTTCACATCCAGCAGCACTGTAAGACAGACTGAGTATACCAACACCAGCTTTTTCCTCCATCTATAGAACTGCTCCCCAGTTGATGTAAAAGGTCACAGCCCCTGTGACTTTCTCCCACCCATTCAGTGCGACAGCCCCTAAAGCACATTTACAAATTGTGTTCTTGAAAGTAATCACATGGAACAAGAGTTGTTACTTCCCTTTTGGAAAAAATAATCTTTTTCCCCCTAGAGAATTGGAGTCTCTGCTACTTCCAAGCAAGCAAGAGAAAACCTATTATTCTGATCAGATACAAGTCACAGAGATCAAGAGCCAAAACCTAAAGTTTTCTCTCCTTCAGTTATACACATGGAATTTCAGAAACATGCCTTTGCTTCAGATCTTCATGTGTAGTCAGATCTACACTCTGTATTTTTCCACCTTCTGCATGCTTCAATATTTGTAGAAATGAAACAGCAATCATTTGGAATTCCCCAAAAGGTCAGCTAATTTAATTTCATGTGTATTCTATGTAAATGTTGCCATGAATTCATATTAGCCATTCCTCTGCTTTTTTATATATATGTGTGTGTGTATATAAGAGAAACTTGAGGATTCTGCTAACGACCCTCAGCCTACCTGGCTCACATGGTCAGTCCATTCAGATTTTCCTATTATGTTGAGGACAGAGGAAGGGTGTTAGGTGTCACATAAAGCAAAAAATGTTAAGTCTATATAACTGCAACTAAAACCAGCAAGGTACGCTTAGTATATTTGAGAGGACATAAATGCAGGAACAGCAGAAAAGAAATTCAACATAGTACTAAGCTTTTCTTTGTTTTGATGGCATAAAACACCATTTTTTGTTAAAAATACATGAAGAAAACAACAGCACCTCAAGAAACAGGATAAAAATTCATGGTTACCAGCCTAAGGTGCTATCTGTTCATCCATGACAGCTTGTACATGCAAGTAGGATATAAGGACTGGGCCACAAACTCCTTTTTTGAATTGACCTATTCTAATCCATTTGTGTTATCTCTCTTGTATTAAACACACTGCTTACAGCAATGGAGATACTCAGATTAGCCACTGTCCTGGTTTCAACTGAGATAATTTTCTTTCTCATAGCTGCTATAGTGCAGTGCTTTAGATTTAGGGTGAGAATAATGTTGGTAACACACCAACGTTTTCAGTTGTTGCTAGGTAGCTGTAGAGTCTTTACTATCTCAAGGACTTTTCAGCTTCCCATGGCCTGCCAGGCCCACAAGAAGCTGGGAGAGCACAGCCAGCACAGCTGGCTTAGACTCACCAAAGGGATATTCCCCACCATACAGCATCATCATGCTCCATACAGAATGGGGGAAACTAGATGGGACACAGGATCACTGCTCAGAAACAGACTGAGCATTGTAGAAGTTGTGGTGGGGTTTCTCCTTCTGCATGTGGTGAGCAGTGACATTTATGCATCACTTATTCTGATATTATTATTACTACACATTTGATCCTGGATTTTTCCTTCCACATGTTGTAAGCAACCACAGCTGTACATTACTTGGCTTTCTTCTATTCTCTACCTTTCTTATCCTATTACACTGTCTGTAGCTCAACCCAGGAGGTTCTCTTCATTCTCCTCCCCCTCCCCTTGTGGGTGGAGGGATAAATGGCTGTGCAGTGCTTAGCTTAGTGGGGCAGAACCACAACAGCCCCAAAAATCTTCTCTATTGCACAAGCAAACAAAAAAACTTCTTCACTTCTAGGGAATCAGATTGTCTAAGAGAGGACATTTCACAGTCAGAGTAACTGCACTGCAAATGCTAAGAGACTCCCAATTTCAGTGATTTGCAGAAAGCTCTAAAAAAAGAAAAAGATTGTAAGCTCTAATAAGCATACCAACCAAAATACAAATATTTGTACCTTAAGTGCCTGGAATTTGCTGATATACTGGAAGAATTTTATACCTAGTATTGGTTTTTAAAACGGCTATTGAACCATGTGCAAATATTTTTACAATCCACTACTGCAACACCAAATGGCCAGTGAAAATGCTGGAAAAACTGAGGTTTGAGATTTAGCCTTTAACATGGGCTGAAGGCTAAAAGGAATTTACCCTACACAGACAGCCTTATCTCAGAATTGCTTTGTAATAAGCAACTGCCAATTTTTTCCTCCTTTGCTAACTGGCAAGGTTACATTTCAAGTCTTCTAATGTGATTTTATAACACCAGTACTCGGAATTTGAATAGAGGGTCTTCATCTCTGCAGAAAAGAATGGCCAATACGCCACAAAGTCCCCAAAGAGAAACAAAATGCTTTAATTAAAGCTATTTCTTTTGCTTAGTGCTATTTCTAACTTATGATTTGCCAAAGGCATTGTTTTACTCATGTTTCAATGGAATACTTAGCACAGCATGAAATAGATGGCATCTCCTCTGTAGCAAAAGTGAAAGGTTGACTTTTGCCCTGGGCATCTTTTATTTTCTATGAAAGCTTAGAGGTAGAAACTGAAGCATGATAATTGAACCTTGAAGGAAAAAGTAGTGACATTATAGCAACTGCTTCTGTCAAGTGATAAATATCCTGTGTTGCAATATATTTAATTTGTAAAAATAAATTGATGGTGTTAATAAACACTTAAGCAAGTCACTCTACACCAAATGGGATATACTGATAGCTTGTAAGCCCCATTTATTACAGTTCCAGGTAAAGGTGCAGTTTACTCTGGCAAAAAAAAAAAAAAGGGGTAATTTAATCTAATCTTAAAAAAATAAAAATCAGCATTTAACATTTATTATACATGGCATATTAAAAAGGTGGTTTTCATATTCTTTGGTGCCCAAGGCAAAAACCTGAAAGTGCCAGTGGAAATAACAAATGATGTAATAGAAGTGTGTAAAACCTGAGGCAAGAATACATCATAGTCAGAATCCAATGGTTGTGCTCAAGTGACGTACACATTTGCACTCTGAAGTTTTGCCTTTTTATTTTTTCCTTTGGTTTAAGCTACCAAAGCAGCAGTCTCCTAGTGAGATGTGTCAGAACTAATGTATCTGAATGTAGTTCACTGTAATTGAAAGTAATTCATGCTGTCACATTTACTGTAATGAGAGGTCACATCTCGAGGGCCATAAATGTTGTTCACATTAATCGTAACTGACACCTTCCTCCTCCTTCAGGGGAATTCAGCCATATTACATGGCTTACTTCACATCCTTTTTAAGCACTGAACTTCTTGATGTTTGGAGGGTTTTGTTGCTTGTTTTGGGTTTGGGATTTTTTGGGTTTGTTGGGGTTTTTTTTTTAAAAGAAAAATAGGCACCAGAAACAAATTCTGCCTTGGACATTATAATAAAGTCAACTCACAAAGTACACAGTAATAATTTCAGCTACACTGATCTCCAAAAATGGCACAGATAACTAAAAATTATGACCTAAAATCTGCCTAATGCAGAAGCAAATACAGTCCTTAAGTTATATACACATATAGGGCATATTCAAAAGCAGTGATTAATAATGCAACATGCTACACAATGGCCACAATGACCAGCTGGACTGCAGGCTTTTTTTTCCCCAACACTACCTAAATACATGATGATTTAGGAATCATAAGGTCATATAGTAAACAAGGTCTTTATCCTGGAATTTTAAAACCTCTGTTGGACATGCTAGGAAATGAACCTTTATTCTTAACTTGATCATCTATTTCAAGCCTGATATTTAAACTATGGTACTATTTCCTTTTTAAATACTAAGTAGTCATTTGGATTTTTAACAGCATGTAAAACTAAACCTTCTCTTTCCCCCCTCCCTGCCATTTGACAGCTATTCACTTGAAGAAAGCTCTTCAAAGCACTGAATACATGTGTACTCCATGAATAATTAATACAGTTTACAGAAAACAAGCTTTTAATCTGCATGCTTAGTTTATCCTGGAAATAATCCTGAGAGATGCCATAGAAGAAAAAGTGGCATGCAAACACACAATGGAGATAGCATGATGTGCTTGTTGACCAGAGAATAACCTTCATTTCTTAGTTTTAAAAGGTTTTGGGATATTTCCCCCCCTCTGGCTTTTCTTGAAAAAGTAAGTACCTGAGCCACAATAAACAAGTGAAATCTTAGCTCAGATTTAAAAGCTTGAGTTTTTTCTAATAGATATTTATGGGAATGCAAAATATGAGTATTTCCTTGAGTAGCAATAAATTATAGTATTTATGATGCAAAAATCCACTGATAACCCTCAATTAGTATTAAACCATTGAGTAAGACAAAAACACAACGACAGCTTCAATTCTGTAACAGGCTAGAATAATTTGATATTATTTGAAAGGCAGAATCACCTTAAAGTTACAATTTTAGAATAATCAACAGTGAAAGACTCCAGACTAACACAGAACAGAACTCTTCAGGGATAACTAGAAGTGATTCTTTTAAAGACCTATTTTTCTGTTGTCTGACAGTGTCACTTAGTTTTCAAGAGACATCCAGTGATTGTGTAATTTCCTACAGTAATACTTGGTGTAGAGCTACATAAAACACTCCTGTGATCTCTGCAGCACAAGTGTGCTGAAAGAGCTAGTTCTATTCTTCAACATAAAAGCAACATCAAAAACAAAAAATGCATGACTTCTTCAACATAAAAAGGCCATAATATTCTTATACCTCTTATTTATGATTAACCTTAGCTATTGTTACATTTTCCACAACATTACCCAGTATCACAGAATCACAGAGTTGTAGGGGTTGGAAGGGACCTCGAGAGATCATGGGGTCCAACCCCCCTGCCAAAGCAGCTCCCCAGCTCATACTGCACAGATAGGCATCCAGATGGGTCTTGAATATCTCCAGAGAAGGAGACTCCACCACCTCCCTGGGCAGCCTGGGAAAAGGTTCTTCCGCATGTTGGTGTGGAACTTCCTGTGCTCCAATTTGCAGCCATTGCCCCTTGTCCTGTCTCCACTGACCAAAGAAAAGGGGCTGGCCAGTTCCCCCTGCACCCCATACTTAAGATATTTATAAACATTGATCAGGTCCCCCCTCAGTCTTCTTTTCTCCAGGCTGAACACAGTCCCAGATCTCAGCCTTTCCTCATAGGATTGATGTTCCAGGCCCTTCATCATCTTCGTAGCCCTTCTCTGGACTCTCTCCAGGAGATCCCTGTCTTTTTTGTATCAGAATTTTTCAGGACTAAATTTTCTCAGTATTTTTCAGAACTAAATCTAGTTTTTGCCTGAAAACAGGTATGCACTTGACGTTTTAATATTTCTACACATGATGCCCATCCTATACCAGCATCTATGATACTCTCCACAGTTCTTACTGTACCAAGCATGCAATCAATAAGAATGAAAGAATGACATATTTAAAATAGTTCTCCATCTTTAGTATTATCTGCACTACAATTACATCAGTTTCCTTCTCTGCAAAAGACATTTTGGCACTTCTTCCCAACTGCCTTATTAATAATTTCACAGGTTATCATTAGTCTATATATTTCTAATATATTATCACTTGGGAAGAGAGCTCAAAAAAAAAAAATCACAGCAAAGCTATACTTCAATAAATCACCTTTGCCACTGACTGCTCATCATTACTAAAAGTATATATAATTAACTATAGACCCTGCTAACTATGGAAGTAACTTTTATTTCACAAATACTGTCTTTGTTGTTATACAAAGAATAAGCCAGAAAGTATAAATACAGAAAAACATGAGCTGAATCCTGAAAGACTCTAGCTATTTGAAGCAGGTGAGTTACTTGCTTAGGATTGACTCTTAAATTACTTCAGGTTGCCCAGGGAGGTGGTGGCTGACCCCTCCTTGGAGGTGGCCTTGGGCAGCCTGGCCCAGTGTCCCTGCCCAAGGCAGGGGGTTGGAACTTGATCTATAAAATCCCTTCCAGCAGCACCAGCAGTTGACTGTTCAGAATGAACTCTGGGTATTTTATGATTTTTCAGATATTCTAAAGCTTTATTTTTTTAATGTCACAGAATATATACAGTCTAGCATTTTATTAGGTTGTGGAAGATGAAGGTAATTTTATTAATATGTCAGTAAACTGAGATTTCATCTTCTGTGTATTTTGTTTCTTGATTTTTTGCTGTGCCCTTCCAGCAGAGTTGACAGCACTGAGATAGTATATGACGATGGGAGGCCTGATCCTGCAAAAGTGAATGTCCTGTTCACTCCTACTGGAAGTCTGTTCCCGTATCTCACCCCTCTGGTGTTGGCAAAGCTCTCTAATGTAACTTTACTCACAGCTAGTTGATACCCAGCTGTTCTTGTGCTAACGCTATCCTTTAGCTAAAGCAGCTTTTCTCTCCCCCTCAGGTTCCCCCAAAAAGATTCTCTCCAATTCTTCAATTTTCCCAACTGAAAAATGTCATGCTGTTACAGTTCCCTCTTATGAAATAAGTTTTCTTTACACAGTCATCCTATTATCCTTCCTCTGCACCTATTTATTTGAATTGATCAAAAAGAGGATGATTAATTTACCCTCTGTCAGAAAGCAATTTCCACAGTGTGACAAAGTATGCACAAAAATCTGTTATGTAATTTAAAATTACGCATTTCTTGTATGGAGAGATTCTTTAAAACAGAAATAAACCTTCAAATCCTTACATTAGGGGTAACAATGTCACCACGTGGACTCCACCAATGAATCAACACTAGTTTATTCCAACCATATTAGACCAAAATTCCTTACACTAGTTTTTTTTGCAATCACCCCCTTCCATTCTATGTAAGTGCATAGAGCTTCAAAACATTTCACCCCCAGGGAGTCCTTTCTGTGGGGATCCTTCAAATGTGCATGAATTTTCATAGAAAAGGAGTGTTCAGGTTTTTTTACATAAAGCTGTCTTCCCCCATATTACATAAGCCTTGATGATGTCTTCACTATTGGATATTTCACAGAATCACAGAATCACAGAATCACAGAATCACAGAATCACAGAATCACAGAATCACAGAATCACAGAATCACAGAATCACAGAATCACAGAATCACAGAATCACAGAATCACAGAATCACAGAATCTTAGGGGTTGGAAGGGACCTCAAGAGATCATCGGGTCCAACCCCTCTGCCAAAGCAGGCTCCCTATCTCATATTACATAGATAGGCGTCCAGACGAGACTTGAGTATCTCCAGAGAAGGAGACTCCACCACCTCCCTGGGCAGTCTATTCCACTGCTTCCACTATTCATGTCTAGAGTTAAAGAATATTCTCTGAAGTCAAAAGGAGCAGAACTGAATCCAGAATTTGGAAGGTACCCAGTGATACTTTGTTGTAGTAATGCTTTCTTTGGATTAAAGAGGCTGGACAAACGCAAAGCCTTTTTACCACTGTTGCAATATATGGTTAGCTTAGCTCTTCAGGCTGTATACGTCTCATTTAGATTCTGCGACAGCAGTAAGTAATGAGACAAGCAGAGAGAAGTTAGCCAGACAAGCACTCCTTAAGACTATTTTTTAAAATCCCCTATTTCAGAAAAAAGGTCATATTAAAAGGAAGAATTATTTTTTACCTTCACTTGCAGAAGTATGATTATGAAGAACTATGCTAGGTAGCTTTTTACTTTCATATGTTTTCTATAGCTTATGCTGACACATCATGTAAAATGCTATTGTTTGTTGTGTCTCTTTTCAATGGATGTACCCTTTCACAGAAAATTGCTTACCCAAGAGATACCAAACGACAGACAGCACCATTCTGGTACTACTTAGCCAAGCTAAAAAGACAATTTGAAAGTTAGACCACAGATTTTGCAATGACTATCCTATCTAACAGCCATGAATACTGGAGTTCTAACAACATTTTATGCCTCAGTTCAGCTTTGTTTCATTACATAAGAGCACTACAGATGTGTTATCAAACAAGGTCAAATTACATATTATAATTTCTGAGAAATTATATGTTGAGATTCCATCTATTCCCCCCACTGGAAAAGCACAAAAGGTCTCTAGAAAAGGCCACAGTAACGTAGTTCAGCTGCTGTGTGAGATCCAGGATAATTTCCAGACCAACCTCCCAGCTACTGGCCATGTAGAACACTGTGCCCTTGGAGGACCTGAGATGCTACAAGTCAGGTAAAAACTGAAGTCACTGTGAAGTATTACTACCGTGATGGGACAGTGAAATGCACTTGATATGCTTAAGTCAAAAAACTGAAGACAAACTCATATCAAGGTTGTTTACCCTCCTTAGTTTTCCCTTTACCTCCAAGTTTCACCAAATTCTACAAAAAAATCAGCACAAAATGTTTGCAAAAGGAAAGGCAAAACCTTACAATATTTGCTTATGTACATTGCATTGTATTTGCTGACATACATTGCATTCTCCTGCCTCTCTCACATTCCTAAGCTCACCTAGTGTGTTACTACTTTAGATTGTATATCACAACAGGCATTTTACTTCTAAACTACTGCTAAGCTTTAACCATCTTTGTCTGATTAGTTTAACTGAGTCAAAAGTAATACACATTTATACTGTAAACTTGACTGCATCAAGGACAGATGCATGGTGTATTTATCTTAATATATTTTACCTGTAGTGCTAACAGTAAAGTGACCAGGGCATAAGTAAGTATACCAGTGTCAATCAAATCTAGCTGAGTACCAATAGCCTTAAAATTGTTGTAGCAAAGCATCAGCATAGATCAGTAACCTGCAGTCACTGACACTGCAGCTGATGCCCAGAACAGCTAGCTTTGTCTTCCCTATGTATTCTGTAATTAAGTCTCTGACTGCAATGCATATCACCTAGACATAGTGGCTTGGTAGCACTATAAACCTCATATTGCCTGGCAAATAAAGCAGTCTGCTAAATTACAGAGCTCTGACTGTCTAGAGTCTCTATTCCAGCATCTAAGAACTGCATGTGGAAATACACTCACCATCTACTAGCATATATGGTGGTGATGAAACCAGGCACTGGAAACAGCCTGGGAATCTGGCCCAACATCACTATCTTGGAGAGCTGTTACAGATAAAAGACTGCTGTGCTCAAACTCTACATGCATCTCATTTACTTAAACATTTTAATGGTAGCTTTGATAAATATACAGACACTAGTCTATATATTGTAATATACAAACTGTATATTACAGGCTACATATACATATATAGTCTGTATGTACGTAATGCACAAGCTGTTGGTACAGCAGAGAAAAGAAAGTAACATTCTAAGAATGTTCTAAGAAGTACCAAGTGAGATTTCAAACCAAGCCCCTCTGTTTGGGTTTATGCCCAAATGCATAAGAACTGTACAAGGAGAGAAAAGCCTTCAAAACCAAAGTAGGTCAGCATGACCTGGTCACATTTCCTTATGTTTTTATGCTGGCCAACTACTGCAGAGTGCAAGGGAGAAACTTAAAATATATATCCATTAGAAGCTGTTCCATACATTTGCTATAGCATTACATATAGAGCCACAGGAAGCAAGCAAAAGGTAAGAAACTGAAAATGTAAATGCAGAGTTTTAATTTTATGTCTAAATAATCCCCATCCCAGCCTTAATCTAGAGAATTTCTGCTTGCCACACCAATATAATGCAGATGAGCATTTAAAAATAAAATTGTTATTCCTTAAATTTTGCTTCTTACTGTATCAAATCTTTGCTCTTTAAAACCAAGACAGAAAAATATTAGCATTTTTTTCCCTTCATGTAAGATGGCAGCCTTCCATATGTTCTTAATATTAAAACTATGTCATTCTTAAAGCTGTGCAACATTCTTTTCATGAAGAATTGCATGAAGTTTTGTTTTTCAGTAGGAAAATGCTATTAGGGTAAAAAGTCTAAAAACTCCCTGAAGTATTCATTTTCAGCTGATCACAAATACAAAAAGCTCATGTAAGATTAGCAGAGGACTAAAGTTTTAAAACACAGCTGAAGAGTGGGTAATAATAGGATATAAATCCTTCCACCTTTCAATTTTTTTTTTAAACTCAGTTTAGGTGCATAGTGGTTAAAATTGGATTCTTTGAATGTTCTTCTGTTACCTCAGTGTAATCAACTAGTATGCTCAGGGCAAATCCTACCATGTGTGTAAACATAACAAATATCCAGACAATCTGCTTGGCAGAAACAGCAAAAAAAGCTAACACCCTCTAGCTTTACCCTTGACTGACCTGTGGATCCAGTTCTCTTCTATAGCAAACACTACTAAAATATTATATTGTTCTAACATATAGAGCCTGTATTTAGCTGTGCAAAGATTCAGTTTGTCACAACTCGCAATGTTCAGTACAGATAAAAGACCCAAATATGACCTCTAATGCAAATGAAGGATCATACATAGACTTACAGAAGGAAATAACTTTGTAAACCATAGCTGGTTTCTATTTTTTCTTCTGCCAAGCATGAAAACAGAAGAATTCAAGGAACGAGCTGAATCCTTTTGGTATACTGGGGGAAACCTGCCCCAAGTTACAGATTACATAGCATGAACCTTGCAATCCTTACATTGTACCTACTTGGAAAAGGTCAGCCTATCAATTTAATAAAGTTTGAGTCGAGTGCTTCAGAATCCATTTTACTATCTGTCTTCAATCACTCGCCCAGCCAGACCAAGTTCTAAGTAGATAACAGCAACTACAGTACTTCAGGCTCACAATAAAGCATCTGACAACTTTCATGAAGACTGTCTGGATAGTATCTTTTTGTAGATAAAGAAGTTCACTTTGCTTCAAACAACAAATTCACTTTCCATAAAGAATGCAGATGGTTAGATACCAACATGAAGAATGTTGTACATGCCTTACATGAAAGATCTAAGCAAGCAGTTATTCTACTCCTCAGTTAAGAAAAATCAATTAATTTAGCATTTAATTTGCAAAAGAAATTTTAATATAGCATCACACACCTACATGACAAATATTTTACTGTGCCAGTATGTTTAATGCTACTTTACCCAATTTCCCAGAGCACATTAAAAATGCTAACATTTCAATATGTAGTTTAAAGCTTTCCATCCCTGAACTGTACAACATATACTGAGCCTACATCCTTAACTTCTGCAGAACAAGTCATTATGTTCAGTCTAAAGTCACACAATAGCAAAAAAATCAAATTTTTAAAAATCATCTGTTAAACCAGTATCCTTTTCTCATCAATGTGTTCCTAATGACCTTTCAGTAAAGCACAAGTGCCTAGGTACTCTATACTCTGCAGATAACTCATACAGGTGTTACAACACTTTGAGTCACTTGACAACTGCACATTATATTTGTATGTTTTCCAGTGACAGAAGCAACCATAACTTACTTCTAGCCAAACTACCAACCCAAAATCAGTTCCAAAAGGAAACTCATTAGCCTATGAGACTTAGGCACAGAGAAGAAAACAGGACTCGGATATTCTTCAAAATATTGTTTCTCAATTAGTTTTGCTATAATGCTGTGGAATATTTTTGCAATAATTTCTGATGTATTCAATCAAACTTCAGAAATCCACAGCTGGAAGGTCTGAGTCCACAAGTCCTGGTGGCTTGCTAAAATGTGTTATTCCCTTAAAATTCTGCTCAGAGAATTAAAAACAGAGACAAGGCTGAGGCTGTAAATTCACAGTATATCCATGGCAGTTCATGCAGTAGTCAACATTTTGATTCACAATCAGATACGACCCATGATCATGCATCTCTTCAATTATTAACAACATGTAATGCAGAGCCTGCAGAAGTTTGACAGCTATAGCAGGTCAGGTGATCCCTAAACCAGAAAAAGACCTAGTAGGCCAAAGAGACACTACCTGCTCTGCATGAAATGGCAATGAAAAGTTAAATTGCAGAAAAAAAAAAAGCACAGAAAACTTCAAACAGCTACAAGAATTTACTTAAATTCAGAATGCATAGGGCATTTCCAGTTTAGTAGTTTTAGTCTCTAAATCAAACTGTATTTTACTGGACTTTGACTTAAAGGCTAGGTATCCCAGTTTCTCGTTTTATGTTAGTTCTGAGTTCAATGCCCTATAGGTTTAGGTCCAGCCTGCTATAGGATAAATGCAGGGAAGACCACAGACAAGCAAGCCTGTTTTTCCAGCAGCACCGGATTAAACTGAGCATTATTATTCCTCTCTAACTTGTCACTCTTGCTTATAAAGGCAATACTATTTCAACTACTGGGTGTATGTTGAACCAATTAAAAAAAAAATCCTAAAAACTGTGGGGATGGGTCACTAACACAAGTTTGTTCATTGATCTGTCTCACTACACCACTGCAAACAGTTATACCAACCCAGTCAACACAGCAGAAACATACACTGGAAGATGAAGGCACTGCTCAAGCAAACAGTGGAACAAAAACCTGTTCATTAAACTAAAATTCTAGTTGTTATGGGGGGTGGGGGGAGAGGAGGGTAGGGGGGAGTGTGGGGAGGAAGCAGTTTTCAGAAGTATCAAGAGCTGGATCCTTTTAAGTAGCAGCACTAGGAGAATAGAAGAAAGCAAAGTTAGCTTGATCCCAGGTTTTGTCTTTCGAGAATTTCAAGCTGGGACCACAGAAGTTACCAATAAGAGCAATGGAGCTATAAAACCAAGCAGAAATCACTGCTCTCTGATCTCCCATATGACAAAAGCCTAGATTGGTTTTGCCTCTGGCCAGCATGAAAGACAGACTGCCACAGCCACCCAGGGAAAGGTTCTTTAAACAGACTTGACTTTAAAGCTACAAACTCAAGAGTGATTCAGCTCAATGAATAAAAGCTTCTCCCTCCCTTCAGGACAAAAAGCAGTGCCCTTCAATCAACCTCAAGAAATTAATCCATGAATAAAGCAGTGCCCTTTAAGTTCAGTAACTCCATTCTGACCTCAAAACATACCTCCCATCTTCTGTTTTTTCTTGGCTGAGGGCCTACATAAACTCATCAGAAAACCACAACACATGGAATTGTGGTTTCACATTAGGCATGAATACTCAAGCCTTTTATCATTTACTAGAGAGCTGGGTCAAAGGCTCTGACAGGTCCCAAAACAAACCTTGTGTACAGTTCCAAAAATCAAAAGTTTGCTTTCTGCCCTCTTAGAGCGTTCTGCTACTCACCAATATCCCATCCAGACTTTTGAAATGGTCAAAATGGGTTCAAAATTTTCACCTTCTACCTCAGAGTTTGTATAGCTTCAGCTCCAGCATAGATACAGTGACCTTAAATGTCTCAAAGAGATTTAGAATTTGGATGTTGAAAAAAGTAATAATACAGTCCAAGTATTTCATGGCCTATCCAGAACTTTTCTAGTCCTGTTATATGCAGGCACTGACAAACCTTGCTCAAATACCCTTATGTACTCCAGATTACTCCAAAAACTAGTAAGAATAATATACAATAACCTGTCTAAAAGACATCGAATGAATTACAAGAATAGCAGATTTGCATGTTAATGAGGGATGATGCCATTAAGTTCAAAGAACATAAAAAAACTCCATCTAGACTAGCAAGAAAAAACATCTGACAAGCAAAACAAAATTTAAAGAATGAACAGAGTTAACAGTAGTCACAGCTAAGACAGCCTACACAAACCTAACTTCAGAAAGACAGAGTCTACCATAATTTCACAGACAGTAATTTGCACTAGGCAAAGTCACATGATCAAATGCATAATGGGACCAAATTAGATTAGCACCAATTGCACAGCAATAACATGCAGGAATGCTTAATGGAAAAAATAAGACATGCAAACTGCTTTCACAGGGTGGTTTTTTTTGGGACTGCAGAGGCTAACCCAGCTTATTTCACTAACTGAAAAGAAAGCAAATTATCAATAGCTTTAAATAAATGAATCTCTTTTTGATGGAGGTGAGCAAGAAGTATTTTTTAGGAACATACAGTTTAAGACAGCATGATGGGAAAGATTCTTACAGCCCCAGTTGGGAAGCAGAAGTTGGATAAAGTAAGATTTTAACCAAATTATTTTTTTCTTTGAATTGTTTTTCTTTTTTCTTCCAAATCCCCTTTCAGGTTCTCTTTGCTCCTACAAGCAAGTCAGTAGCTTATGGAGCTAACCTTGTTCAATCCTTTTATTTTATGAGGTTTACCTAAGCAAAAGTTCCACTTAGTAAAACACAGAGTTCTTTGCTTCATATTCCCTAAGTTCAGTAAAATTGCACTAGCAACACCACAATGGCATGTGCTGCATGATCTCATTCTAGTGAGAAATTTGTTTGGAGTATATTGCTGTAAAAAGTTTCTTGAATGCTTGATGAAATAATTGTGTTTCTGGTTAAACATTACAGAAGTTTTCTTAAACCTAGCAAAAACTGCATTAAAAAAATCTAAATTCATGCTGGGGAGACTGTAAAGGGGAATTTAAGAAAGCAAAGCCAAATTAGTTTTAACTTTTTATATTAATGTATCAATATTTACATCAAGTGGCTTGGCAGAAGTATAGTTTATTTTGTTCAACAGTTCATATTACTTAAGCCACCAGAGGTGCTTTGGTAGATGGATTACTAAGTTTTTCGTATTTATTACAGTTTAATAAAGTTCTCCTAGCTGTAGCTTGTTTTTTAAAAACTCTTTTAATGGAGTTACTTTCAGTAAAACAGGTAACTAACTATCAAGAAACCAAAGCCACAAACACAACATTCAAAATTTATCAGAATGTATTTTACTATCTCCTCATCATTAAAATATTAGTTTTCTAATGTTGCTGTTTCTTACTACCTGAACACCCAAGTACAAATAATCAAAAAGATCTGCTCACATATATAATCAGAACACCTTCCTAATTAATTCCTTGGTGTGATTAAAAAAAATACTATGGAGGGGTCTCTGGAGCCTTTGCCCAACAAAGCAGTCTGCAGAAAAATATGGAAATTACCTGTCCCTATAAATTATATGTCATTTTTTAAAGCTTGTGACTTGAAAAAAGCAGGCTAATAGAGCCCCTCTGGGAAAAGCATCGTACATGTAAATTGCATCCTGCTCCCAGAGGCCTCTATTCTCATGCATCAAGATTTTTAATTCCCTCCTTACAGCCACAGAATAACTTCCTAACTAGATTTCTGGCAGGACTTTAGAAGGTCAGCAGTCTCAAAGTATTTCTTGTTGACTCCAGACGTGTTGCTCAAAGAAAAGTAACACATTCTCCACTGTGATCACAGCCCCTTCTAAGGAAATGATTGAGAACATGATAGAATCCTAAAATATTTAACAAGGATGTATTTTAGAAGCTGCTGCTGACAACTTTACTATTTCTGTGGGTATGTTTTACAGCATGACTTTCTTCCAATTTTGAAATATTACTACCTTATTTGGGAATTCTGAGATCAAAATCTTACACAGGAGAAAAGCTCATAAATTGTACAGAATGGAATGTAGGTAAACGCTGAATTTTCTTTCATTACCTGTTTTGATATGATCTTTAATTTACAGCATGATGACAAACTAAGATAAAGTAAAAGCTTCAATGATCTGAAGAACATCAACACAAGTTAGTGCAACATGAAACAGAAAAAGCACCCAAAAGCCCGTGCTTACAGGAAAACAGCAGTGCAGAGGCATTTCTTCATTGATGACCTTGATGAGGGAATAGCATCCACCCTCAGCAAGTATGCCAACTATACAAAGCTGGGAGGGGTGGCTGACACGCAGGACACTGCGCTGCCATCCAGAGACCTGGCCAGGCTGGAGAGCTGGGCAGGGAGAAACCAGATGAGATTCAACAAAAGCAAGTGTAAAGTCTTGCACCTGGGGAGGAACAACCACATGTATCAGTAAAGGATAGGGATGACGTGCTGGAGAAGAGCTCTGTGGAGAAGGACCTGGGGGTCCTGGTTGACGACAGGTGGGCCATGAGCCAGCAGTGTGCCCTGGTGGCTAAGAGAGCCAATGGGATCCTGGGGGGCATCAGGAAGAGTGTGGCCAGCAGGTCTAAGGAGGTGATCCTCCCCCTCTACTCTGCCCTGGTCAGGCCCCACCTGGAGTATTGTGTCCAGTTCTGGGCTCCCTGGGATAAAAAGGACAGGGATCTCCTGGAGAGAGTCCAGAGAAGGGCTACGAAGATGATGAAGGGCCTGGAACATCTATCCTATGAGGACAGGCTGAGAGAGCTGGGGCTGTTCAGCCTGGAGAGGAGAAGACTGAGGGGGGTCCTAATCAATGTCTATAAATATCTTAAGAATGGGGTGCAGGGGGAATTGGCCAGCCCCTTTTCAGTGTCTGTGGAGACAAGACAAGGGGCAATGGCTGCAAATTGGAGCACAGGAAGTTCCACACCAACATACGGAGGAACTTTTTCCCAGTGAGGGTGAGGGACCCCTGGGACAGGCTGCCCAGGGAGGTGGTGGAGTCTCCTTCTCTGGAGAGATTCAAGACCCATCTGGACGCCTATCTGTGCAGTATGAGCTGGGGAGCTGCTTTGGCAGGGGGGTTGGACCCGATGATCTCTCGAGGTCCCTTCCAACCCCTACAACTCTGTGATTCTGTGATTTACTCCTACCATCCCAGTGGAAGCAAAACAACATACCTGTTAAACCAATATTCACTGAATGATATCAGAACCCCAAAACACAACAGTTTTGCATATTCAAAGTACTTCCATCTCTACATTTTTTTACCTTCAAATTTGGCCTACAGAGGAAGTTGAACAGGCTGTGTCTCATTTCTCCACATATAAAGTACCCCCCAAGTTTACCAAAGTGCACAAGGATTCTAGCAGTGGCAACATTAAGTGCAGAAAATTAGTATGTACTGAAACCAGGAAGTGATTTGAAACTTCTTTCAACTTCATTTTATGTTCAACTCTTACACCACCTCTCATATTTAGTAATAATGTGTTCTAGAAAATCCTAACTTTATAGGAGCCAGTCATGGGAGAAAACCCCTATTTAATCTATACCTTACAACACCTCCAGAGTGGGCACTTCCTCTTTCCTCTGGGGTCCATTTTCCTTCAGTACAACGTAAGAATATAAATATTTACTAAAAATAGTTTAGCATGAGGATGAGTCACAGCATCATGTCCTTGGAGGCTAATTAAAAAGTGGAGTCATTCTGATCAAGTGTTATAATAACCATCTAATAATCAAAACAAATAGAATTACACCTTGAGTAAGTACTATTTAATGTGAGAACAGCTGATTCATAGCCTTAGTTTTAAAAGGTCCTGTTGTATGCATAAGTAATTTCACTACTTACAATGGGTTACACATGATAACAGGGTTTAAAAGACTGGTCCTCACTTTTGGAAATAAGTTAGAATGTGTGTGGGACAAGAACTCAGTATCCATGCTATGAAAGATTTCATGAAGTCATTAATGAAAATGAAAAAAACTGTCTGGATCCAATTGTGCTGTTGCGAACTCTGTATGGGAAACAGTTCATATTGTTTCTCCAGATCATAATTTATTTTTGCTATTGTGTCAGAAAAGTTTTCAGAAACCCCAATTGAAATGAATATTCAGAATAAACAGGAGAAAAATAGAAGGTTGGAAAACTGGCTAGTTATTCACTAAGGTTGTGGGCTGTGTGCTCATTAGCTTCAAAGAAACTATGATTTATTACAATAAAGCTTTGCACCACTGTAACTGAGTATTTAAAATGATACTAGCTGAACTTCATTCTCATGCCAATCTGTACTCAGGCTACTTCTGTACTCATTTACATTTGAATAGCTATTTTCATACTTAAGTAAATTCCTATAGAAGCTGTATCATTAAATAAAAGTAGTTCTAGTAATTCTACTCATGAGTATTTATTATAAGTATGTATTTTATGGTACAGGTCATAAAATAAGTAATGATAAAACCTCAAACAGTGTTCTTCTACCAGCTCAACCTGACAGATATTGCAGAAAAAATAGTTAATATTTAAACTTCTCCTCTAGCAAAACATACTCTTGCTTTAGCTGATTTCATGCAAGTAAAAAAGTCAGAAATATGCTATTAAAAGTTGCCAATCCAGGCACAGAATGTTGTTGGTTCGACTGTTGTAAAGACACCTGTACTGCTGCATACAAAATAAAGCATTGAGAAGTTAAGTGAGGTTTTATAATGATGCTTGAGTACTGAAATTAAAAATCAGGTTTTTGCTTGCAAAAGTCTCAGTCAATTTGGTTAGCACAGTGCTTGAGAGAATATTAGATAGGTGTTGCCTTTCGCTGACCACTTCTGTTAAATTTATACAGTAACATTAAACAAAACTAGGTATCCTTAACTGTAACCTAACAGAATATTTTGAATCAATAAAGAGCAAATAAAAATATATTTGCAATTTCATAGCTACAGATTACTATATTAACAAGGACTCTATCGAAATACGTGTCTGTCCCACCGATAAGCATGATCCATGTATTCACCCTTTCCACAGAATTCTTCTTTACTTGAAAAAAGTTAACAATATGTTCAGATGTTCTACTGATCTGAACTACAAACCAAGTATTTTATAGAAGTGGAAGTGTAAAAGTAGCTTTTAAAACAAAGCTAAGGGATAGTAAGCAGATCCATTCAAAGATTTCTGCAAGTCTGGGCTGGACCAAAAAAATGAGCAATGAGATTTTACATGATAAAAGTAATTGTACTGCTGGAAGGGCCAGTCACAGCTGACTGCTGCAGGGAAACAAAATGTGTTACCCATTTTTGGCAAAGGTGATTTAGAGTTCTTCAGCATATTAATAAGTGTAATGTCACTTCAAGAGCAGAGTCAACTGTAAACAAAGTAACATTTAGAAAATGCATCTAAAGCAACTTGCATTACATAATTAATATGGGTCTACTTCCTAGATTAGTACCTGCACAAAGGAAGTTTTCTTTATATGGAGCTCTGATTACAAGATTGCAGAAAAGCTAACGAGTTCCCAAGGCAGGTGACTTTGTCATTCATTGTCTTTTACTCCTCCACAAGGAAAACTTATACAGAGTAACTACTGAAGGAAAAATGCAAAGTGTATATTCAAAATTTCTTTGGTTTATCCTATCAGTAAATATAACTTGTTCCTGCAGTTTCTCAGCTATCCATCTATATAAAAACATGAAGTTGGAAGTGTTCCAAAAATATGGTTTTCAGGTGCATACAGAAATAAAAAAAGATTCTGCCCCACACCAAGAAACGTGCCTATGGTATGAATAATCTTTCTTCCAGGTTAGCAACATATCATCCTCTTTCTCTCAGATTAACTATTTTTAATAGTTGGCACTTCTACTTTCCTTATCAGAAGGTTAGGTAACACCTTAAACCCTCTAACATCCTTTGTAGAATTATTGTTTCTTTTAAGGATGCTAAGTATTTTCTCCCCTGTGTACTGGGAACAGCATTCAGAAATTTGTCATTTCAGACATGAACACAGCCAACAGGTTCATGCTTAATATTCTTCCAGTGCATCTTGAAAGAATCCAATCCGAAACGTTGTATAATTAACTTTTTTCACAGAAGAGACAAAAATCTAAAACAATTTTGTGACCTGCACAGCCAGCACCTTTCCCAGAAAGGTCTTAGGTGGTCACCTGTGCTACTACACATTTTAATTGACCAAAAGCACCAAGGTTTTCTTGAAAAATCAGGTCTTTGCCAATAAGCCAGATAAGCTTCCTGTATACAATATTCTTCTAATTTACACTGGTCTGTGATTAAAGCAGGATTATATAATTGAGCTCCTGGTAACTGGCTTGTGAAACCATTCACAAAAAACACCAGTAAAACCAGTGCCATTCCACTGAGAGCAATCTGAAGTACTGCAACAGATGCAATCTTTGAACTGCTTGAGTTTCCCATAGAAATGCTTATGTGTTTTCCCATAGAAATGTAACCATTTCCTCCCTGCTAGTTTTTTTTTTTAAATCACAGGGAGAAGTTAAAAGAAAATACCTAATCTTTTATGCTTTGGACCTCTAGATCAGAATCATAAAAATGTAGCATTAGGTGAGCAGATAGACCTAGCCAGCATCAGAAAACAGAAACAAATCAATTGTTTTTCAAGTTGCTATGGTGAGTGGTTTTCTTTTTTTCAATTTATAGCTATACGTAAGAAAAAATGTCACAAGATTTGGAAAAATTTAAGTTGCAACTTGCTCATATACAGCATCACTGTCTTAAAGAAGGGAACTTCTGTTTTGTGATCTTAAACAAGGTGCAATTCACCTCTTTAGAAAGTTAACCTGCCCAAATCATTTAAAAAGATTAAATTAGCCTTCAAGGGAAAAAAGTGTTCCTGCCTAGGAACCTCCATAGCCTGATACAACATCCTTTCCATCCTGATCGATCTTACTTTTAAGAATGTGACTTTTATAACACTACAGAACTTGATAGATAGACTCTATCTAGAACTCAAAACCCCCATCTCTTGAGAAGACACAGCATGTGAGAGTACATGAACCATGACCACTGTAACATGACTATCTTTGTACACAGGCAGCAGAAATTGTATGGATCATGTTACTTGAACATGTCATTAAAAATGCTTCATTCTATCTTCCAAAACCTGAGTTCCAAATATAGTTCTCCATCACTAAGTCATTTTGGAATACATTAAAAAATATAACTAGACCTACAGGTATAACTAAGCCTAACACATTTATTTGGGAATAAATCACAGTATTGTTTGCTGTTTATTTTATTTATCTGTAACTTTGTTTCAGTTGAACAGAAGAATGACTTTGTCATGAAAAAATCAAATAGTTAAAAAAACACTTGAAGAAAATGTTGCTGATTAACTGAAATTCTTTGAAAATATGAAACATTAATCTATTTAATTATAATTTTTTAAAAAAATCTATTCAGTCTTGTATAAAATTCTTCAGCAGCATGAAGCACAGTCAGTGAATGTACTTGCTAGGTTACTACCAGTCTTAAAACTCCCCCATGTATTCACTCCTGCCCTGTCATTCCAGTATCAAGTAAATTTTCTATGAAGGTAAGTTACACCCTCTTTAAGATCATGAAAGACACAAAAACGTGTCAAGTTCCCTTCCTTAAGGAACTAACCTTGAGTATTAACACTTCCATCTTATTTTATTCAACTGTGCAATTCTTCCAGTATCAGTTATTCCAAGACTCATTCATTAGTCTGCTGTCATGCACACACAGACACATGTATGTATACATACACATATCTGCTTTACTTTCCTCTGACATACTTTCTTCTTTCATACTTGAGTCCCCCCATTTCTGTGTTCTTGTTTACTTAAGCTTGGTGCAGAGTAAGAAGGGCTTTTATTAATGATCAGTTTTACCACTACTCCTGCCAGAGAAAAGACATTTTTGAGAATGAGCTTAGGAAGCATTTGCTTCCAAAGCAAATATATTCTCTGACTCTGTAAGACTGAAACAAAACTGAGCTCAGGGAAGAACCACCACTAATCAAGGAATAGCTGGATAAGGAACAGGGCCACACTGCTATAAGGAATAGTAGCTACACTACTTTCCTGAAGAAAAAATAAATTCCAGTAACTCCATTCCTTTTGTGAGAACTTTCATACATGTGGTGTAAGGGCTGTAGTGTATACAACACATTCTGTAAGGACACAAACATGATTTGATTCTACAAATAACCATGAGGACAGATGAGAAACGGGAGGACAATACTGTTACTTCATTCTAGTTTTTAGTTCTGCTCCATGTGCACACCCAAGCTTCGGAGCACATTAAGAACAAAACAGAAGTAAACAACAGAATCTGATAAATAAAATGTAACTGCACATCTGTGCTTTATTTCTCATCTGAATTTCCTGTACTCCAACTTTTGTCAAAGAACATTTGACAATTAATCCCGCGTGAACAGCAGACACTGAAATTGTCTTTTCCTGTCACTTTATGTGCATTTTCAGTCCTTTTTAAAATGAACAATCTGTTTAGTTTACCATCACATTAAACAATTACAACTGTTCCCCAATTTTAATTTACAAAGTTATTGCAGCAACATTTGAAAGCTATAGACTTGCTCAAAAATAACACTGCTGCTCTGAAATTAACTCTGTATTCAAGTAAAGAATCTGAGATCATTTCAGACTAAACTGAGTGTTATATGAATCTCAGGAGTTCTCTGAAGGAAAAAATTCAAGGTCATTCCCTTTAAAATTCCATGATAGATACCTGCTCCACCTGTTAGCCATCAACTATGCAAGTATTTCCTTCCTATTCTAAAACCTGTATTGAAAATGAGAACAGAAACGTAAGGCTTCCCTGCATTAACAGTTTCCACCCAGCTAATCTATAGATAGGTAAGTTAAAGAGAAAGGAGTTTTATGACTGCATTTGCACTTCAGTGGTTGAAAACATCTCCCTTGGAGAGAGCTCTCATAGCATGTATTATGCCACGAGGATATGCCTGCCAATCTGAGGCAACAGGATAAGGGAAGAGAGTTATTGACTCTCTAGTCATTCCCTATTCAGCTTCCATAGGCAGACACTCCCATATTATCAGTGTCTCAGTATAAAGCACTGGTCCTATTTTTGTTTGTTGTCCCCAAAAGTACTGACCCAAGATAAAAATACAGTACTACAGTTTGAGAAGTCCCACTGTGCACCTTGGAGCAGCAGTTAATGACCTTACTGGATTGGTTCTGAACTCCTCCTTGCAGTTCACATGCATGCAGCATATTTCTAGCTTGTAAGTCAAAAGAGAGTTAATGCAAGAGAAATGTTAGAGAATGGTTTATGTTTGTAAAGCCAGTGATTTCTACAGGTATCTATAAGTATGTGCTCCTCAACGTGTACAGGCTTCTCACCAGTCATTTTCTTGATAGTAATTTACACAGCTTACTCATAACTGCCTCTTTAGAGGGACATCTCAAAACTGGTACAGGTTTTTGCAACCAAAAAAATTAAAATATTAATCTTACTATTGCAATCCACTCTAATGTACCAACTTTTTAGAATCACTGTGACCTCTTCTCCATCATATCACATAGACAAACTGTAGCCCTGTATATACATAGAGTACTGCCAATGGCAGGGCCTGTACAGGCGCCATACTCAGTGCCCTGGGTATCAGGATCAAGGCTCATCAGGCAGAATGTGTGTCACCTTCTCAACTACCTGAAGTTTTCTTTTTGGTTGAGCTGGAACAGCAATTCTTTCTAATGGCTGGGTAGCCATGCCTCATTTGGTTTACTTTTGTGGGTTTTTTTCATATAGCATAACAATAGCCCTATGTAGCAGTAAAAAGCAGTTAGAAATGCAGGCTTAATGTGGGGCACACCAATTTGGGGATAACAAAGAGAACAAAGAATTACGTAACCTGTGTAAAACACAGCATATATATTACATTCTGACATAACTTGCAGACCACTAAGGAGCAAGATGAAAGACAAACTGTAACCACACATATAAGATTTATGCCCAAGCAGATCCTAGAATATGGAGGAAGAAACCAGAGAGCTGCTGGTACACTACCACATAAGCTTTACCTCTGCAGTCATAGCAGAGAACTGACCCTGCACTGCCAGTCTGCAGGATCTCCAGGAGTAACACAAAGGCTGGTGCCTGATGTCCAACTTCCACACATTGTCAGTATCCATGTTTCAAACATAATAAAACATTTACCTAACACAGAGGGACGGGAAGAGTAATCAATAAGATCCAATTATGCAATGTATTTAAAAGATCCCTGGTAACACATTCCACATTGTGTGAACAGACTCCTCCATTCTCCTGGCACACCAGCAAAATTTATAGCTCTCCCTAGAAGGGCAGAGGTTGGTGCATTCAGATCATTTTGCAAGACCACAAATATATAATTTCAGTAGACTTTTGGGTGGGCTGCACTTTATTTCCAAATAAAGAACATTCATATTAAGTTACATTTTTAAACTCTGTAGTTAAATATGTATTACTGACCAGTGTGTACTGGAGCTGTTTTTGATCACCAAATCTACTCTCATAAAAAAGTATTACTGCTACTCACCATTTGGAAGTAAGATCTGAGAAGAAACGGATTATTACACAGTAATTTTAAGGTCATATGTATCTCTTAAAACTATGATGTAGCATTTTAATTAAAAACAAATATCTAATTATTTTCCTAAAATTATTTAATTAAACACTCCAGGACACTGAAGATCTTCTGTTTTACTGTTGAACTACTTAGAAATTTGTTAGGCCAGAACAGATTCTAGTGACAAGATCGTATGGGGGGAGGGGGGGGCGGGGAGGTGGCAGTGGAAATGCAGGATTCTGTGCTTTTTATAAAAGATACATAGCATATTCATGGTACAGGAACACCTTTCAGGTGCCTTTTCCTCCAGAAGCATCAGCAAAACACGTTCAGGAGAGCACCCTTTTGCTGTATCATTTCCTATGGCCATGGCTTTGCTGCATCAGCAGAATGTCATTAAAACAATACAGTAACAGCAACCATTGATCACACCCACTTCTCTGCTGTCTCTGGTGACACAAGAGGCTTCATTCAGACCACCTACATCATACCTGTCCCACTTGTTATCCCTTGTAGCTTACTCTGATGACATCTAGGCCCTCATTATCACTCCCCAGCAATACCCAACACTAAGCTTTGGTATTATCTCTGATCATAGACCTCATATTCTGAAACCTGGGCCTTGGAAGTAATGCTACACAGATGATAATACTATCCTGATGATCAAAGTAGTTAAATTCACCAGAAATGTGCCTGACAAAATCTTTATATTCAATATTGAAATACTATCAGCTTCTCTGACAGCATAGTAAAATCAACCTGAAAAGTACTGTATTTTTATAATCACATCAATGACGGTGGTGAAGGCAAACACAACTCACAAAACATCTTAGAAACAGAAAAGCTTTACCCTGCTCTTTGCTAAGTATACAGTAGACCATAATACCATTACTGACCTCAACCTCTGACAATGTCAACAGAGAGCAGATGCTCTCCTGCTGGCAAAGCACACCGCTCCTTAAGATGATGGCAGCTTGACACAACATGCTTTAAATTATAGCCACACTTTTCACATGTATGTAGACTCTTACAGGCATTTTTAACTTACCTTAAAAAATATGGAAATAAAGAAGCTGCCCCTAACTGAAAACTGTACATATTTAATAATGAAGAAATCTGGAAAAATAATTAAACTCCCAAGAGTAGACTTGAGCCTCACCTCACTGCATGCATGCATCACAAGAGATTTTTTTCGCTACAGGGTAACTTACATGCAAGAATTAAATCATCTGTTTGTATTGGTACCTGAAAAAAGCACTAAGTATTTTTCAAATACTATCATTAGTAGTGCATGTCCATCCCTGTTGTCATGTCGTTGTCCCCCCCCCTCCCCCCCCTATAGAGACAAGGACTAAAACCATACATAATTCTAGAATTGCAGAATTATAGTCAACATCAGTATAACTAAATGAAGAACTTGGCAACATGTCTCTTCATGCCTTGTATAGCACTGAAGGTACCATCTGTGCTCTTAACAACTTGGTAACAATGTCTCATTACCAAATGCTCCTGTAGGTATTACAGCTTCTGTGCTGCATATGCATTGAAGCATTAAAGAAAAAAAAAGAGGAGCCAGTAATTCAGCATTACCTGAACTAGTACAATTAACATCTCAGCCATGTGTTAATGTAAATGCCATTTAAAACAGAAACAGAACACAGAGGGCAAAGCTAAACCAAAAAATCAAGTTCCCATTCCCAGAATTTATGGAGCTTTTTCTTCATTGAGGCTGAAATTGCATCTCTCTGCAAATGAAGAGAGCCTCTCAGCCTTCAAACACTGCTGCAAATTCACTGAAAGACTATAGACTGTAACCCACCATGGGCAATTCCACGCAACCCCCTTGCTCAAGCACTTCTGCCTGCTTTGGTCCAGCCCCTGCTGCTTCACAGTAACCTCTATCGCCTCCTGTGCTTCCAGGAAGATTCTGGTTGCAGAATTCAACAGAGAGTGGAAACCTTGTCAGCTACAGATTACATGTCAAACTTGGCAACCAAACTGTGCGCAAACTTCTTTCAGATCCAGCTATAGAACAGAAAGGAGAAGCCCATTATCTTTAGCTGCTCATAACTAGTTAGCTTTGGGAAAAGTAAGGTTTATTTTTTAAATTGTTTTAGTTCATTCACTTGGAAACATCAGGGTAAGGAACAACCACAGCAACAGTTTGGCTGGCAGATATGGTTTCCTCTAGAAAGAGCCAGGATCTAGCCAATCTGGGTTTTAATACTTCCTAATGTATTCTTACAACTACTCTGTCTTCTGAATATGCAATCATTACTGCTTTACCTAGTTTTTGTATTCCTAATATTCATGATGCACATAAGTCCTGTCTAACCTTTCTGACAATCCTAATACACATTCCCAAAACATTTAAAGTTAAGAATTCTCTCTCTTTCTTCTTCCTCCTCAGTCCCATGAAAATAATTGAATCAAGATATAGTCATTTAGCTTGACAAAAGCAAGCTAAAAACTAATCTATATGACCACACAAAATACTTTATTACTGCTCTGGTTTCTCATTACTACATTTTATAACAAAATTTATGTAAAAAGCTAGATTTCTCCACAAAGACTTTGTACTTTTTTCCCCCCTCATAGTTTACCTATCAATATATGACACTTGAAAAATCTTCAGATTTGCATAGTCGTAACACTCACCACTCACACCCCAAAGATTTATAAACAAGGTATTAGATAAAAGAATAATGATGTCAGGGATAGACTCAAGTATTTGTTCATTTAATAAGTTACTAATTTTCAATTGTTTCACATCTTCAGACAGATTAGGAGCCCTTAATCACACAGAATCACAGAATCTTAGGGGTTGGAAGGGACCTCAAGAGATCATTGGGTCCAACCCCCCTGCCAAAGCAGCTCCCTATCTCATATTACATAGATAGGCGTCCAGACGAGACTTGAATATCTCCAGAGAAAGAGACTCCACCACCTCCCTGGGCAGCCTATTCCACTGCTCCGTCACCCTCACTGTGAAAAAGTTCTTCTGCATGTTGGTGCGGAACTTCCTGTGCTCCAGCTTACAGCCATTGCCCCTTGTCCTGTCCCCACAGACCACTGAGAAGGGGCTGGCCAATTCTCCCTGCCACCCATGTCTAAGATACTTGTAAACACTAATTAGGTCCCCCCCAAGTCTTCTTTTTTCCAGACTGAACAGACCCAGCTCACTCAGCCTGTCCTCATAGGGGAGATGTTCCAGACCCACAACAGTTACTGAAATAAGTTCAGTCACTGAAATCAGCAGGATAATTCAGCTAAATGCTTGTACATTCATAACCAGGCCTCTTGCTCAATAGACAATAAATCCTGCTATTTAACAGGCTGAAAAGTCAGCACAGATCATATATTCAGGCAACATGGAAGAATTTGCTGAGATTTTGGCTAATAGAACTCATGTACCTTGCCCAAATCTCACAATGAATGGAGAGGAAATTAACTAACAAGTTCACTTTCCTAAATTTCACTGTTCCTCCAAGACATAAAGGGGATGCTGACACTTAAAAGGAAGAAAAAATTAAGTAACGAGTTTCAGTGAGCATCAACCATACTGAATGTGAGTTTTGAAAATTCCTCCTCATCCTCAATGAGGTTTTCTTGCCATTTTAGCTGTTCTCAACATCTCATCTTCTTGAAATTTCTTAATGAATGGCCTACTCCATAAAAATAAATCATAATGTTGAGAAAAATCTCACACAAAAAAATTATCCGAAGACTGCTTAGCTTCCACCACAATACATGCAGTGTGCTCTTCGAAAAATCAGAACAGATACCGTGAGTTCAAGTAGGGGATTTTCAAGGAACATTAAAATGAGTTTAACATCAGCTTGGTTTTCAGATATGCCAAAGCCTTATGTTTTAAAAAAATTATTATAACAACAACACATCAGTAATGAAACTTCAGTACAAACAGTCGTCTATAAAAGGTAATTAAATTTTAGAATGAAGACTAAAATACAAAAGCTTTTGTTTTAGGAACATTCTCATGAGCTCCTTTTACTAACTGCTAAAACTTGTGCTAAAAGAAACGTACCATTGCCTTATTTCTCTATGTTGTCATTATTTAAAACATGAAAAAAAAAAATCATTTCAGCATAGCACAGTATATTTTTACCTAAAAATATTCCATAAAGAACTGATGAGGCTAGCACACTCTGTAATACCAGTGTTGACTAAATGTGGTATTAGGAATCTCATTTTAGAAGACAACCCAAAGACAAAATCCCAGATTGCATATAAGGATTTTGACTTTGCATACCCTAGCATTTAATAGGTTTTAACACTGCAAAAGAGACATCTGCCTACAGAAACTTGACATTTCTTCACAAGTTATCCATAAAACCTTCACATGGGCCAATGTTTTGACAAAAACTAAAATTTCAAGTGTTCTGGTCCAAACCCAAAAAACTTCTGGATTATAATTTCAAAGAACTGAATGTTCTATTCACTGAATTTCTTACTATGACCTTGATCCAAACTCCAAGCAGAGTGTCCAGTAAGGTCACTATTTCTTCCTTCCAAACCAATCTGGATTGATGCACAGAATTTGAGTTGCAAGCTCACTGTCTAAGATGCAACACACAAGGGATGCTGATGACTGATAAAACAACAGTATTCTCAACTATGATAACGTTAAAATAGTGCAGGCTTATTCTTCTAGAGACACTTGGCAAATTGAAACAGATAGTGTAAAACTAGTTGAAGACTTTGTGTGTCTCACGTTTTCATAGAAAGATAGACAACAAAGCAAGATTTTTCTTCAGCATGAAAGAGGTTCCTCTTTAATGATTTCTGAAGTACTTATCAGCAATGAAAGCAACTCAGAGCATTCCTCTCCTGTTGTCTACATCTGAAGATAAGAATGAAAGTTGCAGCTAACTGATGAGTTAAATAAAAGGCTCTTGTCATAAGTACAACTTTTACAGACATCAGCCTTTAGCACAGAATCATTTTCTACCTTGAAAAAAAATGGCAAGTTGTTACCATGATTTTTATATAGCACAACTTCAAAAGATACACTAAACTACATCTTGGGACATGACAGAAAACACAAAAACACAGAATACAAATGTAGAAGTACTAAACCCACACTTATTTATAAAGAAAGGAAAATGATTCATGTGTTCCACAATATATTTCCCTGTTTTCTACTAACTTCACTAGCTTCTAGTCAAAATGAGATATCATCATCAACCAGACTTCATGCTGTATAAATTATATTGGTTGTTTTGCAAAATATTTATTGTTCTTCAGAATTACATAAATATTGTAGACTGCCAGCACAAATGTAGCAAGACAGTGGATAGAGTTTCCTTAGGCCTCATTTAGCACCCAAGTCCAACTTTGTCTTACCCCTGCACCACGAGGACAGAACACAGTGCTGATGGAGGAGCAGAGCATGTTATCAGGCCCACCACTTCCTAATCCCAATCTAAGTGGCCCACAGCCAGTGTAGAAGGATGTGAAGACAGTGACCAGCTTCTCTCATGTGCCCTCTGGGCAGGTCAGCTTGGGAGTTTTCCTGGATCACCAAGGTCAACTGACATTCCTAGGCATCCTGCATGGAAACTCTGGTTTGAGCTGTGGCATGCAGATACCATGTTACCAAAGTCTTTCTATTTATGTAGTATGCATACACCAAACAGACCCAGCTCACTCACTGAAGCCTGTACAGTTACAAAGGCACAAAAGCTTAGCTGGAGTAACCTGTGAGATTCCTGAACTGTCTCTTCTGACCTCAGACAAGCATTATAACGGCTTTTAAAATGGCCCCTTACCTAATAATCTATACCTCTTGGAAGCAAAGCATCATTTAAGAACTCATAGATTCTATTATCAGTGATCCAAAAGGAAATGGGAAAAAACTCTTTCCAAAGCAGCAAGATAATCTCCCAATTAAAATTTGAGCTATATTCAACATCAAGGCAAGGGGAAAAAATGGGGGAAGAGGGAAAGGAAAAGAAATTCTGGTTATTCCACCAGCAAGTCCACAAGCCCCACCAAGAAAAGGACAATGACTCACCATTTCAACTAGTCTAATTGTGGGGGAAATAATTCCGTGTATCAACTGCTCTATTTTCACATACAGAGGAATCATTCTGGACTGATGTGGTGTAATATTTATCTTCTTAGAAAGTTAAAGTGTATATATATTTATGTGCATGCATTAACACACACTGATACTCTACTAAAATATTACCTCCAGCAGCAACAATTTCTTGAATAAAAGTGGCAGACTTCCAAAGCAGCAGTTCTGGATATCTTTTCCACTGAGGGCTTTCTACACTTAATATTAAATTACAAAGCAGTGGACACAAAGCAGGATCCATTTATTTTCTTTGCAAGTAACCAGCGGCGCTTCTGACAAAGAGTTTAAAAGTATTAAGGTTTTTTCTTTAATATTCCTATAAAATAGGAGCCTGTTCACCTGACTTCTCATCTTAACTTCTTTCTTTTATGCAGTATTAAGACTTAAAATTTTCCCCACATTACAATGCAGCATCCCTACTGGCATGGTTTAACCCCTGTCAGTAACTGAGCACTGTACAGCTGCTAGCTCACCTCTCCCCTCCCACAAAAGGACAGGGAGGAGAATGGGAAGAAAAAACTTACTGAGATACAAGGTTTAATAGAATAACAAAGGATGAGAAGAATTAATAATAGTAATAATAATACTAGGAGCAATAATAACAACTGATGTACAAATGCAATTGCTCACCACATGCAGAAGGAAAAAACCCTCAACAACAAAAACAGCAATCCAAACCCAACCTGATACCCAGTCTGTTTCCAAGCAGCAATCCCAACTCCCAGTTAGCTTCCCCAGTTCTATATGGAGCATGATGACACTATACTGTGGGCCGTATCCCTTCAGCCAGTCTGGGCCAGCTACCCTGGCTGTGCTCTCCCAGCTTCTTGTGCACCTAGCAGCATGTGAGAAGCTGAAAAGCCCTTCACTTAGCATAGACACTACAATTACCCAGCAACAACTGAAAATATCAGTGCGTTATCAACGTTCTCACCCTAAATCCAAAGCACAGCACTGTACCAGCTATTAGTAAGAAAATTAACTATCTCAGCCAAAATCAGGACACCCATATATATGGAAAACATTTCTGATTTGTTTTATGGGACGTAAAATCCAGGGAACATTCCATAATCTATGCCATTTTAAAATTGTTCTACAGTGTTCTTCATTGATGAAACAATGGACTGAGGAAAAACTGGCAGAAAAATAGAGGTGTAGGCATAATTTTGTTGGGGAACAGCAGTAAGTATAATGGCATGAAGACTGTATACCAACCACCCAACAAAATCTCATGTTTAACTTTGAGAGTTTGGAAGACTGAAGTTTGCAGGTTCACTGATGAAGCATGTTCTCTTGCTTCTTATTCATCTTCACTGCTTTACTGTAGCTACCTTTTTCAATGATTTAATTAAAAGATTCTGCATGATGGAGAAATCTCAGGAGAAATAAATAGGCAGTCTGCTCCTCCTTAGTTTTAGTTTTATTGAAGGCCCAGATAACACCAACTGCTTGATAAACTGGGAAAAGAAAAGTTTGAGTGGAATTATAGGTACTAAGAGGGCAATGCATCCTTTCATATATTGGCTGGGCATTTATTAGAACCACTGCAGTTCTGAAGACTTTGGTCTGTAGGGCAAAAGCAGGACTTGATGAAGAAAGGTGCTCCCAAGAGGCATTCCCATTCATCCTTCCTGAACTGTGTCCCTAGTAGCAAATTTAGCACCACAATCACAAAAAGCATTATTTGAACAGGATCCCAAAGCTCTTCCAACAAATAATTAGGAAGGTTCTATCAGTTCCAGCCTCATACAAAGACTTTGGTAAATCTCACTGAAAACCAACATCATCTTTTACAGGACTGGGAAAAAAAAATAGGTTCCTGAATCAGAGTTTGAATACTGCCCTTCAGGCCTTCGATACTTCCATACAAACAGACTTATTTTCAGGAAGCAGAGAGGGAGGACAGATTTCCAGGCAAAACAGAAACACAGTTTGGCACGTTTTAAACTTCTGTTTTCTTCAAATACAATGTCTTATTTTCTCCTAGATGCTTCCATGCTGACTGCTTGATTAACTAATTCATTATTCATCAGGTAACAAAGATAGTGTAAGTGGGCTGAAATGAGGGCAATTGATTTTCTTTTAACAGCTGCTCACTCGTGTTGACCAATTTCAGTCCAACTGTGTTTTCCTCCTACTTCAGCTGGAATCACTAGCTGCTTTTGTTATTTTTTAAGGCTAAGAATATGCTATTGGCTCATTCTATACATGCTAATTCGCTAATCTGATAATATAAAATTGCTTTTAAGAAAGTTACACAGTAATCAGAAATTAGATTAAAATCTCAAGAAAAAAAAAATAAAGAATTGTACTGACCACACATTTCTATTCACAAATGACATTTCAGTATCCTGGCACCTACTTCATCCCTGCTGGCTGCTTTCTTTAAAAAAACCACCAGGAAATATGTACAAATTTATGGTGGGATGACACTGAGTATTTCTCTATTTACTAACAAGTAAGCTAGGAAGATATTTCTGAAGATTACAATATATTTTTATGAGAAATACTGCAAACAATATACTCAGAAACAGTGTTTTGAGCTATCATTATATGTAGACATGTGCAATAATGGTATAATTAGCAATAATGCGCAGAAACTATCATTAAATATCTGGAGATAATCTGAGTTAGCTAAGGTCATTAATAGAATTTGTCCAGGACCTATTGCCTTTACCTTCTACCAGTAAAATTACTGAGAAGCACTACAGTGAAAAAGAGACAACTGAGAAACTCATGACAACATGAAATCTGCTGAAAGGCATAGCTGACACAGCCCTAAACGTCGTATTCAGTTCCACATGCATATTCTGCTTACTTGTGGTATAAGAGCAGCAGCTATTACAATCATAGCTGCTACTGTCTAAAAAAGCACTTCCCTTACTATCCCTTCCATTACCCAGGAAAATCCTGCTACAACTCAGCATCTCAGAAACAGAAAAATCAGGTGTTGGGGGGGGGGTAGGGGTGGTTGCAGTATGTAATAAGTAACAAATTGCAGGGGCAGCACAGGAGGAAATCAGAGCAATACTGGTATCAACTTTGCTGCTGGATTCTATTTGACAACTGACAAAGAAAATGCTTTGACTACTTTTGAATTTCAAACTTTATGCTTGCCAAACTAAACATTAGATTAACAACAGACTGGGTACTATTAAGTGCAGTCTTTAAAAGATGTGCTTTAACAGAAAGTAAACATAAATAATATCTGTTACTGAATAAATAATATCTATTCATTATATGCTAAAAAGAGATCTGAAAGCCTTCAAAGGCAGGAAGAACAAACCCAGAACATGCTTGTAACCCAGATCACTAGTTGGTAAATACTGAGTCAGAATCCAATCTGAATTATGACACACCATACACTGCATCTCAGTGTATGGACTCTCTCTCCAAAGAATCCAAGTGTAACGAACAGTTCTAATGCAAACCATTGTTTCTGAAGAATACTTCTGCAGCAGCAATCACTGCATTCTTAGATTTTATTTCATTGCAGGTGCAGAAAGAAAGCGGAAAAAGTACCTACTAGAATGATATAAAAGAATAAAATAACTTGTTAAAGGCCCAGTGGAAAGAGTAATGAAACAATTGCAGGTGGGTGGGAGATTGCTCCATAATGGAAGCTTTTTTATGAAGATGCTAGAAAATGTGTCTTAGCTGAAGCACCTTCAGAAAAAATTGAGAACAATTAATAAAGAAAGCATAATGACCTGATGAACTTTTCCTCAAAATGTTTAAAGAAAGTATGGCATGAAGCTACTGTCATGTGTTCTGTCTTATTTAAAACCATTAAATGCAGAGACCTCATCTTTGGCTCAATCTTCTTGAAATGAGACAGTTGAATCCAGTACTGTGCAGTTATTTTGTTCCCTAGACATCCCCTATTAGTCAGTGTTACAGCCAGGACTGGGGGCTGGATGCTGTAACCCAGGACAGCTGTTAGAATTTGATGATCCTACATATAGGAAAAATCTTGATAAAGCACAGAGTTGCTTCTAGCATGACCAAGTTAATTTTGGGGCACATCCAAACTAAAAGAAAAATCCTGACATTTAACTTCCAACTAATTATGGTGCTTAAATTATTGGTAAAAAATAAGCTTCTAATCCTTTTTGGAGGCATGAATGCTTTTCAAATTTACATAAAAACAATGCATGCAGACTTGAAACATAGCTCAGAACAAACACGTTGCTCTATTTTAGGTTGAAATATATACAGTATTGTAAAATAAAAACAAAACTCAGTGCTTGATTCTGCCCTTTGGAAGATCTGTGTCTGTCCAAGCTGAAAAGGCCTCCAATCACTACTGCACAATTAGGACAGCAGAACACAAGCCAGATTTAGCCCTTCAAACAAAGAATTTCTAAGCATGTCTTCGATTATCTTTTTCCTCACAATTATTCCCAGCAATGAAGCTCACTGCAAACCCCATAGCACACAACTTACTGCTTATACAAAATCAGTTAGCAACTTTAAGCTAAAATATGTGATATTTTTCTTAACTCATGCACAGCATGCTTGAATAGATAAAGCATCAGATTATGGAATCACTTAGGTTGGAAGAGACCTTCAAGATGATTGAGCCCAACCACAGCCTAATCCTGCCTAGTCCACTTCTAGTCCATGTCCTCAATCACAACATCTACACGCCTTTTAAATATCTCCAGGGACGGTGACTCCACCGCTTCCCTAGGCAGACTGTTCCATTACTTGACTACCCTTTCAGTAAAGGGATTCTTCCTGATAGCTAACCTAAATCTCCCCAGTGCAGATTGAAACCATTTCCTCTTGTCCTATCGATCCACAAAGAGTAATAAGGTCTCCCCTCAGCCTCCTCTTCTCAAGGCTAAAAAGCCCCAGTACCCTCAGCCATTCCTCATACGACTTGTCCCTTCATCAGCTTCATCACCCTTTTCTGACACATTCCAACATCAATGTCATTCTTGTAATGAGGGCCCAAAACTGGACACAGTACTCCAGATGTGACCTTACCAGAGCTGAGTGTAATGGAACAATCACTTCCCTTCTCTGGTTGGCCACACGACTCCTGATACAGGCCAGGATTCTGTTGGTCTTCCCGGCCAACTATCAAGCAATCCCCGCATGTATACGTGGAAAATATAGCAGCATCCAACAATTACTGAAGTTGAGGGAAATCACCATTTTTAATGTATTTTACATCATTATTTTCATCACTGAAATCTCACTATTTATACAAATCTATCAGTATGGGGAGAAAAACTGTATTAGGAAAAGCTATAGAATAAAATAAAGAATAAATGTAACACAGCTTAAAAATTAGGAAAGCAATCCTCAACTTTTTAATCAATCTAACAGTTATTGACAGAGTAAGTTCCATCATTAAGCCATGGCATTTAGCAAAAAAATAATCCACTGTATTTATTTAGACAATTTTGGTGTAATCTGTACTTATCTATAGGTTTTCAAAGGTGAGTTCTTCCATCTTCTGTGAAGCATAGCCTCTGGTATTTAACCCTTAGGAAAGGGTTAACTAGCTGCAACAAAGTACCGATTATACTATAAACCTAAACTTAAATAAACTTCTGATTTTAAAATTATAGCTGAATTATAAAGCTAGTTCTTTAAAAAAGATCTATGTACAATATGCACACTCTGCACTTGCTTAAAAAAAGTACAATTCCTTCAGACTCAGTGATAAGAATTTTAACGTTTAATTAATTACAATCTGAAAGCTGAAAATTTGTCTGCTCCGTTGGAGTCAGGTGTTTTCATGTGATCATAAGACCACAGCAGTTAATCACTCATTATTAGCTAAGTTATTATACTTTACATATTTAACATGTCATAACTGCAAGTAAAATGCATTAATGCAAAACATGAGCAGCCACCAAAAAGGCGATTCAGTGGGCAAGTTCAAGAGCAGCAGCTAATCATTTCTAATCAAGTCAATACACAAGGATATACAAAGACTGACTCTTACTTAGTTTGAGAATAAACAGTAATTTTAAAATAAAAATTTCAGTCTCAGATTTATCTCCTAGACAGAATGATAATAGTCTCTCATGTTTTAATACACTTCATTAAATTTCACCTACAAACCAAAGCTATAAAATCCATTTCTAGTGAAGCAACTTCCACCGTTACTATGGTACAAGACTACTAAGTGTAGGACTGTGAAAATGCAGAAGAGACTCAGGTCTTCAAGGAATTAATCTTTTTCCAAAGTAAACTTAATCTCAAAACAAAATAAGCCCTTTTAACTTCCATTTCTAAGTAAAGATAAACACCTAGAGTTGTTTTGGGTTTTTTTAGAGAAAGAAATTAAAAGTCTTTGCTAAAATACATGATCACAGCTTTGTAGGGTGTGTCCTGGTAACTCTTCCAAAGGGCAGGAAAACCTACCGTCTTACACCCTAAGATTTCATCTTGTCTTCACATACTGGAAAGGAGTTACGAGCTGTACAATGCAATAAACAGCTGATCATTCATGGTCACCTTCTGTGCTGAGTGCTGACCCTGCACTGGGATGTCTGCCACAGTGAATGCTGCTTGTCAACGGAGGAAACGCCTCCTCCAGACAAAAGTGAGCCTGCGTATCTTCCCCTTGCCCAGGAAAACAGTATCTCTGACCTCAGTGACCTCCCTAACACTCAAGGGAAGAGCAGGTATCAGCACTATATAAATATGCAGACTGAGCATGCAACGACGATGAAGAGACACCCAAATCCTCTAAGTTCATTGATAACTGATTATCATCATTTAGTATACTTTTAGATTTAGTTCACAGAACATGAGCTTCTACTACTTGACAAGAAAACAAGTACACTGGTATTGTGGGAGTATCAGCTTGGAGCCTCCACTACCAGCTTTCATCCCATGAAGAATGCAGAAAAACAGAAAACGGAAATAAGGAGAGAATAAAGTGAAAAAAGAGCCTGAGTACCTGGACCTCTAGCACCCTAATGTGTCCTTCACATTTGCCAGGAACTTATTTTGAGATTACTGGCTAATAAAAGGACAGACTACATATTTCAAACACAAACTCTTTGAAATGGCATACTGGAAACAAGAGTTTGATTTTAAAAACCTTACTTTTTTCTGGTATAAATGGCCATATTCACTTGCATTTTTAATAATTTGAAAACTTGAAGATTTTTGTGGGATTAAAAATAAAAACACAGAAACTTTTCTACTGAATGTGTAAACTCTTCTATAAACTAGGTTTTCTTCACATGATTGATACGTTCTGGCATTCCCTCGGGAACACAGGAATTCTTCTCTCTTCCCTGACTAATAAACAAAATTACAAGTAAAACCATTCATCTTACAAAAATAAATTCTGCAATGCAAAGACCTTAAACCCAACTCTGGAACTAGCTACATGTAAAATCTGTTCCTTACTAGAGATGAAACCCTTGAGTATGTGCGTTGGGTTTGCACAGCAAGATTTTGGGAGCAGGGTGGATACAGGGGTGGCTTCTGTGATAAGATGTTAGAAGCTTCCCCTGTGTCTGATGTGGTCAATGCCAGCCAGCTCCAAGATGGACCTGCCAGTGGCAAAGCCCAATCCCAACAGCAACAGTGGTACTGCCTCTGCAATAATAGAGTTAAGAACCAGAAAAGACATCAACAGCAATCTGAGCCAGAGGAGTGAGAAGATGTGAGAAACAACTCTGCAGACATCCAGGTCATTGCAGAAGGAGGAGCAGGAGATGCTACAGACACTGGAGCAAAGATTCCCCTTCAGCCCCTGGAGAAGACCACGGTGAGGCAGGCTGCACCCCTGCAGCCCATAGAGATTGATGGTGGAGAAGAGATTCCACCTGTAGACCCCACACCAGAGCAGGGGGTGTACCCAAAGGAGGCTGTGACCCTGTGGGAAGCTCATGCTAGAGCAGGCTCCTGGGAGGAGCCATGGAGAGAGGAGCCCATACTGCAGCAGGTTTGCTGGCAGGACTTGCGACCCCGTTGGTGACCCACTGAAAGCAGTCTGGTCCTGAAGGTCTGCACCCTGTGGAAAGACACATGCTGGGGTAGCTGGTGAAGAGCTGCAGCCTGTGAGAAAGACTCAGAAGCATTTTATGGTTTTAGTAGTATTTCAAAGTCACACACATTGAAAAAAAAAAAAAAAAAAAAAGTAACATTACTGTTTATGTCCCATCCTCAGCAGTGTTCAAGGCCAGGCTCGACAGGACTTTAGGCAAGCTGGTCTAGTGGAAGGTGTCCCTGCCCATGGCGGGGGGGGTGTTAGGCCTAGATCTTTACAACCCAAACCGTTCTAGGCTTGTGTTCTTTACACCAAGTGTCAGAATGGGGAATTTTGTATATCTGAAGACTGAATCTTGCAACTTATGGCTGACATAGGGGACAATTAAGCCTTTTTCAACATCACTACCTTGATGCGCTCTAGAGGCAGATTAGGCATTTTCAAAGGATACTTTTATAAAATAATCTAGCCACAAAATAAAGCATCTACTTTTCTTAACTGTATAACCACACTCTTTAGAAATGCACTTATATTGTTATCTGCTGTATGAAGGATATTGAGGCATCTTTGGCAATTTATCACTTCTCTAACTATTAGAAAACAGCTATTCTACAGGAGCCCTTAAGCCCAGAACTTTAATCCATCTCTTTAAATACTTACAGTATCTCAGCCCAGAAAACTTATCTTAACCTTCAGGCAAATCAATCCTATGACTGAGTTATCTAACACATTTGCATTGTGTTACCTCTACACTTGTTTAAAGGCAAGGAAGAAAAAAAAAAAAGACAATTCTAATGTGCTTAAAACCTGTGTTACTTAACCCTCCAGAAGAAACCCTTCATCCACTGAACAGCCACTTATGTCAAGGCCTCAAAATCATCTGTAAACCTTCACCCTATTTTCACTGGAACAGAAAAGGCATATTCAGGACAATCTAGCATAGCCTTATCTTTGCTCCAAGAATGGATCAAGCTCATTCAGATTATTTTTTAAAATGTGCTGTGTCATACCACATATAAATACAGTCTTTGTGCACTTGCTCTTTCAAGTTCCTTTTCTTTCCATTAGCCTTTCCAGTTGTCAATTTCCTTCTGATACTTTCTGAAGCAGTCTCGTTAACAAACATGGACAGAGGGGACTAGATAAACCCCTGCTTTCATGCATATATTTAAAGCAATTATTTCGGCCTAAGGAACATGTAATTAATAAAAATACCCTACCCATCCATGTGTCACATGGTCAGGCTAAAGACACCTTTGGTGGTACCATTCCCACCAGCTGGACGGTTCACATGAGCATATTTGTGAAAGCTGCTCAAAATAGCATGCTTTCTTTCTGCTGCCTGCAATTTCTGCTGAACAGGGTGCTGTTGGCCTTGGTTTCATTCCCAGATCACCTGTTCTTAGAAGTCCCCACCAAAAAAAAACATTGAGGGGTGCTTGTGCTAGTAATATAACAACGCTTAACATGAGCATTTTCAGACACACATGAAACGCCGTATGGAAGCTTACTGTACCTTCCGAGACATCTAACATTAACTCCCCCAAATTTCCTTTCCTACTGCTGTTTACCTAAATGTCACTGCTTTTGCTGTATCACTATGGGAACAGAGGCTGTTCCTTCTGTTCCTATATTGCCACTACCAATCACTTCTTCTTCGCCAAAATCTGCTGCCAAAACATTCTACGTTCTCAAACTTAAAATATAGCCTCTAACAACAAAATTCACCAGCAAGTGTTCACCAGAAAGTCAGCCAAACCATTTCCAAATAAAGAAAAAATAAGAAACCATTCTAACAGAACTCCCTAGATCTCACTGTAGCGTTCATATGAACCCTATCACCATATCTGAATGTTTCCCAGCTTCAAACTTACTTCTCTTTTTCTATATGCTTTTAGAGCAGAAAACTATTTCGTAGGTGAGAAACTTAACTCCTAAAAAGTACACAGCTTGTCCAAGAACAGACAAGAAGTTTACCTCAACTTAAAAAAATTTAGTGCTCATTTCTGAAGTTCCTAGCTAGCATCTTATCTTACACTTTCCATTATGGTAAAAAAAACCCCACATTTTCTTTCCTTAACCCACATAATTCAGTGCTACTCAAAGAAGAAAAGCAGTTCTGTAAGCATGAAAATTAATAAAGCCTCATCCCTATAGCCTGGCATTGTTTGCTAAGTTTTGGTATGACATGTGGGCTCCTGCTGCCGTCTGCCTTTGGGGGAAAGAAGGAACCAAAAGTTTCTCTCTTCCTGTTATCAAAAAACATGCAAAAAACCCCTCTGAAATCTTTGTTTCTGCTGTATTTGTTTGAAATCTGAGCTCTAGGAGATATATGTATAAAACGTGACTGCAAAAGCTCTCCCACAACCCCTCCCCTTTGCAACAGGAAGCTCCAGGAAGAACCACTTCATCTACATAACTCGTGTCCCATGTATTTTTTCAACCACACTGATAAACACTCTCAGCCTTACAGAGCTTAGAGAAAAGGTATGTGTGAGAAGCAGCTGATAGCCTTTTACTACAGGAGACAGAATTGACGAAGTCCTTTCTAAGAGTCACAAATCTAACCTATGCTGACAGACTGGGTCTGTACATGCTCAGTCTACCTATGCTCAATCTGCATTAACCATGGGTGTTAAGCTTACAAAGCCTCCAGCAAGTTTCAGAGTTCAGGATAAGGTCTTCTTATTGTATTAAGAATACAGATGGCAAGCACGTCTGGTCTTAAGATGGGCTTATGCCAACACAGCCATGACAATGCAAAGATAAAACTGAACAATTAGGCAGTAAAATAACATGGACACTGCTGAAGCCATGCTTTAGGTAATGCAATTGTTTCACTACAATTTAGACAAAATGTTAGAAAAAAAAAATCATTCAAATTGATCCAAGAACCTAGAGAAACTGTGTGTTCTGTAGTATGCCTAAAGAATTATGGCATCTGAAGCACTTCAACAGGAGACAGAGCCAGTTGCATTGCACTACTAATACAGGTTTGTCACAGAGATGTTGTAGCTGGAAGCATTCATCTCTTCTCTAGCAGTCAATCAGAGCACAGACTGTAGCAACCATTTAATACAATGAGACTTACAGGTACAGTTGGATTAAATATTATGCCTCTAGTACTGAATTATTTTTCATTTAGTTTTTCTAAACTCAGTGTGTCAAGAGACCTTATTTTAATACATGTAGAAGATCTACAGTTTGGTAGGCTGTTTTCTTTTAGCTTTTTCCTTTGCTATAACAAGAAATTAACAATAAAACCTACCTGAACTCAGAACTATTAAGTCTTCCGGGGATGAAGATAAACCATGTAATCACTTCAATATTATTTTGTAATTAATAACTGACTTACACTACACATCATTAGCATGTGTTTTAAAGGATTCTTGATGCATGCTTGAAAAAAGATAAGTAATAGCATCATAATAAATCCATCAGAGTGAAAACTGCACTAACAGAATGTCTGATAAACATGATACAGCTTTGGGGTATTTGCTACTCATTACCTTGGAAGGACTGCATTTTTCTGATTAGCTGAGTGGCATAAGATGCGATCTTGCTGGAGGCTGCTGCACTGCTGCAGCCACTGTCAGCCAACCCAGAAAAGTATAATTATGAAATAACTGAACCTTATTTAATGAACATTTCTTATGGTCATGTTCTTACACTGCAAAGAGCTTTTCAGCCTTTATACCACAAAAATGCATGTAGCATTTGTATGCTCCCTTGTACCACTGAATCTTCAGCAAAACTTTAGTGAAATCCTACCTGGTAGTTTAGGACAACATATGTAAGCTGTCAAGTGTGATAAAATTCATTGTATCACCTGTTTTGTATTAAATGAGATGACAACAACTAAAACAGTTGGCCAAATGGGTATCTATCTGGGCTGAACTATTTCCCTCAATATCAAATATTAGTTTCTTAGAAAATACACAATAAAAATAAATCTGAAGATAAAACTCTGATCTTCTACAAGATCTTTATCTATCCTTATCCCTTCTGCTATAGGCCAACACTGACCACAGCTCATATTGTGAGCTTTACCACAGTAACAAACTACAAGATTTGAATCCTCAATAATGACATTATCAAAAGGTATAATTCTACAAGTTTTAAAACTCATAAGCAGCTCTCTACCCACATGAATAGTGACCACTGTGATAACCATCACACAATGGCAACAGAGGTTAGACACAGCCCAAACTTTTAGCCAGGGAACAAAACAACGATGTAATAGTGCCATTTAATATCACGTAAGAGGGGAAAAAATGTTGGTCCATAACTCTAGTTAAAAAAAATCCATGCAAATCCATCTGCTCATCATTTCAGGAGTTCTATGTTATTATCAATTACCAGTGTTAGTCTAGAATAATACTCCCTACTAACATTGAACAGACAAATGCTGCTTCCAGATCAGCTGTGTTGAACTAATGGAAAATGTGATTTTCATAGCTAAGTTTTGAGCATACATCTCCAAACTTTATTTAAAGTTGGGTTTCAAACGTTGCACCTCAGTTTCTAAGAATCACACTTCACTGAATCAAAGCATTCTTCAAGAAGAATGGAACTCTAAAAGCACTGTTCTTCATAAAAATTACTATGTAAAAAACACAAACAGTTGAATGTTAATTGGTGCTACCAAGTGAATTTTACCCAGGCAGGAACTAAGGGCATGCTCTCAATCTCTTCTGAAGGGGTGTGGGGATGATGTTTTATTTGCAACTCATTATATGAAAATTTTATTGCAGAAGATTACACAACAACAAAAAAAACAACATTGGAAAGGAGTTCCATTCTAATTAGCATTCTCATACTATCACTATATATTTATTCCACCTTTCTTCCCAGCCCTGTCCTTCCAAATGACCCAGCAAAAGAAAGGTTTTTGTGCATGAAACAGGATAAACCAATTTGAATTCTTGCAAAACGAACAGCAAACCAAATCACACATTCAATTAACCATCACAGTTTGCAATTAAAGCTCAGCAGGTTAGAAAATACATTTTAGTTGATCTTAACAGCTACATGAGTCTTTTGGAGTACCCAGGGACTGACTTGAAGCACCCAGAACTTCTCCACTTCTGTTCAGATCTAGCAAGCCAGCCTTAACCAGCGTTTTCAAAAGCCATGGATCCCAACTCTGTGGTATTTTAAGACACAGTACTCAAAGGCACACAGACCATATAAAATAGGAAAAAAAAGCCTAACCACCAAACAACCCACAGTTCTCAATACATAATATGCTGCTTGTATATGTTTTTAAAGGAAATTAAATGCCCATATTCTGCAAAACCTATAAAACAGATTTGATAAAGCAAATCCAGTAGTATTTATGGCAATCTACTTTTGGCCTGGCACTGATACCTAGCAACATCTAAAGACTCAGTTTTACGCACTCCTTCTTTGAGTAAAAGCTTTAAAAATTATTTTTAATATTTCCTTTAGCATAGCACCTATTGCCAATTCAAAATTAGTGTTTTGTAAACTTTACATGATCAGTATTGGAGGAAATTAGTAATTCATATGGTTTGCTAGTTAGTAAACTGGTTGGGGTATAAGGGAATCAGTGCTCTTCACAGAACAATTAAACCAGAAGAAAAATAAAAAAGAAAGGAAGAAGCCTTCTGCTAGTGCAGCTCTATTCTGTTTGGGAGACTGACTTTAGGCTATAATAGAAAAAGAACTCTTTCTGGTGTATGCTGTATCTCCCTAGGCAGTTTGCCAGTAAAGCACTACCAGCAAATCTTTTTAAGGAGAGACAAGCCCTTAGTAGGAATTCCCCACAGGAACAAGCTTGCAACTTTAAACACAGGAAAAAAACATTTCCTTTCAAATGGGAATTAAGTACATCTTTTTGCAAGGCCTTCTGGTTTAGATAACTGAGAAGCTATCTCCTGCATTTAAAAAAGTAAGAAATTATTCTGCAGGGCCATTAGCTGAAACCTGTAAAACTAAGTTGCAGACCTTCTCTCACACTTGCACTCCAAACAGCCATTTTCATCTGTGCCTAAGTAGCTACCGAAGCTGTACTGGAGCACACAAAATCAAGGAGAACAAGTACCTGACTGTGTTATTCAGAGAGCTCTACAATCTCAAGAGACTCTTCTACCAGTTGCAAACTGCCAGTCATCTTGGCCACATCTATCTTTCAGCAGTGTCCCTTTTTCCCAAGCCAGGCTGTGAAATAAAATGTTTCGTTCACTGCTAGAGAGAGACTTGACACATGCAATTATGTTTACCAAAACAGATTCAAGTACTACTTCATGCTACAGGTAAAGTGCAGAACAGACAGAACACACCTAGGAACTGGCTGCATGACAAAACGGGTGTAAAACACTACAACTCAGAGTTTTCATCTATTTCAGAGATGTGCATTACAACACAAAGGAAAAAAAATTTAGATAAGTGATCTGTACTGATAAGAGTCAAAGTAATCCAAAATAATTAGCTAATACATACTACTGGTAGTTCTGAGATGCCAGTAACATTTGAAAAATGAAATATGAACATAGGGATAAGCAAAGCATTAGAGTATTATTTTATAATTTCCTTGCAGAAATGTCATCTATTACAGAATTCTGAGTTACACAGAGGTTACTTACTGATAAAACACTGGCTCACCTCATAACCATCAATCAACTCTGCTATTAATTTATAGAAAGGCAAGTCAGGCTGCACCACTAGTTAAAAAGTTACTTCATGTATTTTTGAATAAGAAAATAGCTGCCAGGGTAATCCAAGTACATTAAAAATAGCAAGAAAAAATTATCAAAACTATCTCTCAGAGCATTTACATATGCACACAGACAAAACTGGTAAGGAGAAAATTCGAGCCTCTCCAATTTATGCCTGCATAAAAAGAGAAAGGACAGCTCCTAACATTTGCTATTTTCAAAATTAATCTGACTTTCTCTCAGGCCCTCCTGACTAGTCATACACAGAGCTATAAATATATCTGAGTGACTTGAATTAACATGCACCATGGTATATCTGTTACAATTAGATCCAATATTTCAAAAAATTTAATGATGTTTTCCTTCACAAATAACTCATCTAGTACCTTTAATCCCATACAGAACATTGCAATGTCTCCATCACGTTTGCCCACATGCAAAATGGGGTATTTTCAGTAAAGTACACATTATCTTACATCTTTCCTGAAAAGCTTATTTGGGTGACTTCTATACCAGCTAGCAGAGACATTACGAGAGAACATTAGTGAAGAATCCAAAAGTAGAAAAAAAAACCCAGAAACAGTTACAAGGAGTTATTTAGATTGCAAAATACTGAGAGACACACACAGCCTCAAAGACCCCTAAACTGAAAACAAACACCACAGAACAGTAGATATACATAGAAGTCTTTCTAAAATATGTCACAGAAAATTGAGCAATTAAAAATCTTCAATAAATAGTTCTAAATGTAGTTGAAATTAGTAACATTATACAACAGAATTTTCAGATAAGATACATATATAGAGGATAACCAAGTGCAAGGTAAAAGCCAAGAACCTTTTCAATGGATGGATTAATTAGTCATGTGGCCTTAGAACTGAATGAGTCATGGGGTTGCTAATGAGATAAGGATAGGAAGGATAGGAAGCCTGACACCTCAAAGTCAAGAGTTCAACCGGTTCTTCTCAGAGTACTCTCCTGCTGTGCCCTAGATTGAAGGCACAACAACGGTTTTCCTATTGCTGGAGGTACTGAAAGATCCACCCAAATCTATTTACAGAGGAAATCTTTGCTGGAAAGATAGGACACAGACACACCTGCCTGCCAGAAAGATATCCAGGACTATCACCTGACCTGTTCTGGAAGCACAGGCTGGAGAGACCTTTTCATTCAGAACCTTGATCTGAGAGGGTTCCCCACTGACAATGGTAGTCAGAAACAAGGCTCAAGAACCCTGCTATTGGGGCATACGGTCTTTAATTATCATTAGGTTCCAGCCCTTTATGTATAATGATAAAGGCATTCCCTCACGTGACTTAGTACTTGCCAATTTGCTGTGATTCACAAAAGGCAGTCTCCCAAAATGTATACACAGGCTTTCAAACTGTCCTCAACTAGACCAGTATCACCAGTGAAAATGTTCAATCTCTAGTCACAAGAGATGCTGTATACCCAAAGCAGACTCAGCTTATGCTTCAGGGGCCTCATTTTCATAGAGTCAGTACGGATAACCAAAAATGTCTTAATTGCAGCCAAAACCCAGACTTGCACTGGGTCAGTCTGCCCAACACACTGTAGAGAAGTCCCACTGGTCTGACCAGTACTGTGAAGTCAGTAGGAGGCAAAACACAGAAGAACAGAACCTGGTGGAGCAGGATGACACAAGAAAAAAAGGAATTAGGTGGGAGAGCAAGATAGAGAGAAACATGCTGCAGAACAGGACAAACAGAAGAGTAAACACAGGAGGAAGCCAGAGGGCAGAGACAAAACAAGAAGGAAAGAAATGAGTGGGAAGTTAAAGACAAAAGACACGAGGGGAAATAACATAACACAGATGGGAGAAAAAAAATGGAAGAGACAGAAACTGAAGAAAGATATATACAGGAAACCCATCCTGCCAGAAACTGTTTCTTATCAAGCTCAGACAAGAAACACTGCCAAATGAAGAGCTGAATCAGGCACAGAAAGTTCAGAACACCTGAAACTTCTGAAGGCAGATGAAAGAAACTTTATTAAAATATGAATGAAGTAGCAAGCTTATGAGGATTTCATGCCAGAATACACTAGCCCTGTTCTGCTGTAAGAGAAAAAACACTTTGGTTCAATAATAGTTTCACACATCTACTTGCAGAAGAGCTGGGCCCACTTGTGAAAGACTGTTAACTGATGAGGGACTAATTAAGTAAAATTCAAGATCAAGTTCAATGACTGTTTTTATAGTCCTTTTGCCTGTACTCTCTACACAGTACAGAAATGAGAGAAATGCTCCATTCAAAGCATAAAAGAGAAAATGCCTGCTTCCTGCTTCTCCCAGCACACACCAGAGACATACATCAAGGTGTTTTCGATGAAGGATTAGGTCAGTTTTCCCACAGGACTAACACTGGCAAGTGGTCAAGCACACACCAGTCTGAATTTAACTCTGCACTTCCACTTTCTCTGAAATGCATCACTTTGTACCACCCAGTACTAGCAACATCATACTTGCAAGAATAAGGATGACCACGAACCCACCGTGCAACACAGCCATAGGACCCTCTGCACTCAGACAACAGCAAAAAGGAAAAACAGAAATCTGCTTGTCTACTCAGATGAAGACAGACCAAAAAACCCAACTAATAACAAGACTCCTATCCTACAACATCACTGATTACCATCTGCTTAATTTAGCCCCGCTATCATGAAGAAACCCTTTCTTGCTTCTTTAAGTTAACCTAAGTATCTCATAGCATGCTGCTGGCTGTATCACAGACACTTCAACAATTACAACTCACACCTCAGCAAAGAGATGAACACAGGAACACACAATTGTCCCGTGCTTACATTTAGCTTGTACTGTCAATTTTCTGTAACAGCTACTGTTCCAAAAACAAGGGTGTGGAACATTCTCAGAGATAGCTAAAAATATTTAAAATTAAAAATTGACTTAGCTTCAAGAATAATAGATACCCAAGATACACCATCTTTTTTTAAAAAAATACATAAATATGCATACATTTGATTTACTGCTTCTTTTAAGATACATCTACCTGATTAAAATGTTGTATTTCTGGTTAATTTGTGCTAAGATTTCTTTTGTTGTTACTACTTCAACATATAACTGCCTGTGTTCATTAGACACCTCATGTTGAAACATTTATGAGAAAGAACAGGGTTCACTCGCAGCCCAACCAGTGGTTGACATATGGTCAGCGTGTTACTGCCTCAGTCAGAGGTAAAGACAGACTCAGACACTGCATCTCAAGTTTCTCTTACACGCCTTGGAAATGCCATCATACAGGAGCTGTCTTCCAATGTCCCATCACAAACAGGAATGTATACTTGCTCTGCACATACACCCTTGGATTGAGGTCGCCACTGCAGACTTCAAAGTCGTAAAGAATGAATGTAACTACTCATATACACAAACAGCATTCTCCTTAGCCCAAACAAAACTGGAAAAAGTTTCCATTTCTAGTTCCTATTTAACCAGGTTCCACTCTGTCACCTCGTGTACCATTGTTTCTTTCCACAGCGGTTCACAAATGATGTACATTTTGTATTTGCAGAAAATATCCACATCCATCTTTTTTTCTTGTTTGCAAATTCAACGAAATATGAGCCAGTTCAGCTAGCTGCTGGGAAATAATTAATCTATTCAACTCAATGACACAACACTGATTTACTCTCTGAGGACCAAGCCCTAGATATAATATCCATACGCAAACTAGAATTTGTAAAGCTTAAGTCCTGAGGTTTACATCACAAGGAAGTGAAGGGCACCAGAGGCAGACCATGACCATGTTCCCGTTCCTCACTTGGGTCTCTCCTCCAAGGCACTGATAGAAGTGCTCCAGTCTGTACAGAGTAAATGGATGCCTGTGCCCACTGAAATGAAAGGAGGGAGAAGGGACTAAGGGTTCGATTGGACCAAATGCCCAGGCTGGAGACAGGAGATTCACATTTCCCTCAACTTCTCAATTTGAACCAAAGCCAGAGCAGGATACAGTCTCTCTGCAAGATCAAGCTGGGAGTACCGGGCTCACAGAAGAGAAAGAGGTCTCTATCTAGGGGGCTAAAATCCTGCCACCTCTATTCCTAAGACTTAATACTTATTTTTAAGGTTTGGGCTGGTTTTTAGATCAGTATCACAAAAGATCCAAATATTATTCAACAGAATAACCTCTGCTTCCAGTGCAAGACAACTGACAGCCCCCTCTCTGATACATTTACCTATACACAGATCTCGAGCATCCGGAAAACCTGCTCAGTCAGGTTCCCAAGCAAGCCTGAAGATTTCTAACTCAGCTCTTCTATGATACTCCCTTACAGTACACTTGACTCCACACTTCAAAGGAAGTAGGTCTACTCTAGGAAAAAGGTCAGTGAAATACCAGAGGAAGATGTGAATTCAGATCATTAGTTAGTGCATCTCATTACATAGAAGCTTAGTTGGAAAAGCCAATGCCACTTACTCCAGAAAACTAGTTATTTTACTAGATGGCTTACACAGGACGTGCCTGTGTGTTCCCTTACTGGGCTTAAATCTATCCCAGCACCTGAAAGTATACTGTCAGGATAAATTTCATCCTTTGAGCAACTTCGTGGCATTACTCAACATCAGCATAAACAGCATGCAAAATTAAATGGCCAAGAAAACTTTACATACATATAATCAGGAGTGTTAAAGGCCCTTCCTACTTAACACAGATAAGGATCTCCTACTAAATAAAAATGTGATTTAGTTTTTGCTTAGACTAACCTGGCCATGCTACATAGGGAAAAAAAAAAGCAAAAACAGAAGGGATGAAAACATCCATTTCTTTCTAAATACTAGCACATAGTAGAATTAGGTCAGAAATACCAGACATTAGCCTAACAAAGCTAATGCTAAAAACATTTATTTCAAAATGATTAGCCTCTGACACAAGTAACTGCTTTACCCTTTTCATGTAATGCTTTATGAAATTAGTTGTTAGCAGATCTCTTGGTGGATTGACAGCTATGGAGATTTGTGCCCTGAATTTCTCAGGGGGAAAAAAAAAAAAAAAGAAAGGAGAGATAAAGACTGTTGGTTGGCTAAATACACAGCTGCATAAATCGTTCTTTATGTTGACCTGAATTATTCTGCCTTTCGCCAGCATTTTTATTGTCCATATTTGCTTAATCTTGATAAACAAAGAACATATAAAATGGGTCATAAGCACAGAATAATTACTTTTAGAAAAACAAGCTTACACACCAAAAATTACACAAACATTCATAAATAGAAGACCTCATATCAACCTAAGATTTCGACGTAAAATAACCCAGAGTTACCTGTTTACTGATATCCAATTCTTTATTCACAAACAACCCTCCAAAAAGAAGTCACGCAGATTTTGAGTGCTGAACTCCACCAAGTTTAAGGTAGTGTTTAGTATAAACAATGAAATTATTGCAATGTAATCCAATATTCCCCTTGAGTGTGATGGCCTTTATAAGGTTTAATAGAGAGCTAAAACAAAAGTAGTTTTCATAATGTATTTTCTAATTCAACACTAGAATACTATTTTCAAAGAAATGCATCACTGTAATACACTTACTGCAGTACCACCCCTTTTTGAATGACACCAGCAGTGACTGCTTTTAAAATTCACATTGCTTTTCCTATCACTAAGATATCTTAGTGTACATTTTCTCACCATCCTCTCATTAAAAACTAAAATATATAGCTAAATAACACCACTAAAAAATGAAAACAGAGAAGTATACTAGCATAGGCAGTAAAACTTCAGGAGGACTGAAGCAAGTGTCAGAAACACAATAGCAGCTAGTAAATATATTTAATCAATGTTAGGGATAGAAATTAAACTTTTTATACCATGTAAATGTACATTAATAGCATGCTGCATGTCTATGTATATTTCCCTCCAAAGAATTTCACTGCTGAAAAAAAATCTTACACAGATGACAGAGCACGTATCAAAACTGGAGAAAAAAACCCAAAAAAAGTCCATATTTACCTTTTAGGGTGAACTTATCTATACTTAATGAAATCTCAAATGCCAGCAGCTAATCATGACCACCAACTATAGCAAACACATTTGAAAAAAATAAAGAGTACTCACCAAATTATGATTAGTTGAATTAGAATCATCTTCTGGGAATGGGATGTAAACAGCTAAGGCCACACAATTGGCAAAAATAGACAGTAATATAAATATGTCAAATGGTCTGGAAACTTTTGTTAAGGAATTCATGAATTATGAGTATCTACAAACTTAAGTCTAGTTCTTTCACCATCACCACTTGTAAAACAAGTCTTACTTTTAAGGCAATGTTTTGACTGATAACTGTGACAAACACTTCATCACCTTTAGTTATTTCACTATGCAATATTATTTTCCATCTCAGCAATCTTTCATCATCCCCTTCTTTTTGGAAGGGGGAAAACTACTACTCTTGATGCCATAGAGCACTTTAAATTCCAGAATATAACGACGCAACATTAAATCAACACGTGGATCATCATGATGGGTCAGGTACACTTTTTGAGCTGTTTTGTCCTCATGTCTCATTAATGTTAACAGAAACGTGTGTGTACAGAGGAGGAAAATCATTTTGGATCATTTGCGATCTAGTTCATTATCAGGTGTGAGAAAGATTCCCAGCAAAACACAAATGAGCTGGAAAGCTGTACAAAGGATTCCAGAAAATTCAGAGTTCCTCTTCATGTCTTTGACAGCTGGACTCCTGAAAAATTTGCTTTTGGCCAGTTTAGGTGAGCACACTGGGGAACAGAATATCATTACTGACTTGGCAGCCATGCATACTGATAGGCCATGGGCTTTCACACTGACAACAGCATGAATCACAGCTACATTTTTTATACTGTCTCTGGATGACCACAGTGGATCCCTTTTGTCTTCCAGAAAGGGAAATATTTCTTAAAATTCACACCTATGAAATGTATCCTTCAGTTTATCATTAATTCAAGTTTCCCCCAAAGTATTTCATTATTCTCTTGGAAGTACAAACACAGAGATACCCACGTTAAGCTATTCATGGAAGTTTGGAAAGGGAGCAGGTCAGAAGAACCCATGAATTGAATCAGTGGTTGAAAGGCTGGTGCCTACACAAGAAATTTGGGTTTTTTGACCAAGGGATGGTGTACTCTGCTCCGGACATGAGTACTGCTAATGGGGCTTACCTGTCCCATAGAGGAAAGCGGATCCTTGCTCAGGAGATGGCAGGGCTCATTGATAGGGCTTTAAACTAGTTAGGAAGGGGGAAGGGGATATTACAAAGGCTGCTGGGGTAAGGCAGATGCTTTGGGAGACACAGCACGAGTTGCTGGGGGAAATAGATAAATGCCAACAGCACAATTGCAGACTTGGGGATGTTGCTCCACACGAGAGTAGGGGTAACTCTGTGGACTACCCCATGAACTCCTCGGTGGCGCAGTTTTTGCCCACCCCCTATCGAAAATCTCGCAGTGAGCTGTTGGGGATATCTGGATCTGCTGCCCCACTAAAATGCCTATACACAAACGCACGTAGCATGGGGAACAAACAAGAAGAATTAGAGATCTTTGTGCGGTCACAGGGCCACGATCTCATTGCGATCACTGAGACGTGGTGGGACAGCCTGGATGACTGGCACGCTACCATGGATGGCTACGTGCTTTTTAGGAAAGATAGACTAGGGAGACGAGGTGGAGGAGTTGCTCTTTATGTTAGAGAGCACCTAGAATGTATTGAGCTCCACCTGGGTAGGGATGAACCGTTTGTCGAGAGCTTGTGGGTAAGAATTAAAAGGCAGGCCAGTTTGGGTGACATAGTCGTGGGCGTGTACTACAGGCCCCCTGATCAAGAGGAGCGGGTTGATAATGAATTTTATAAGCAATTGGAAGTAGCCTCAAGATCGCAGGCGCTGGTCCTTATGGGGGACTTCAACTACCCAGATATTTGCTGGGCAAGCAATACGGCCAGTCGTATGCAGTCCAGACAATTTCTGCAGTATATGGAAGACAACTTCCTGATACAGATGGTGCAGGAACCTACTAGGGGAGGGCGGATGCTTGACCTTGTTTTTACTAACAAGGACGGGCTCGTCAGTGAAGTGAAGGTCGGGGGCAGCTTAGGACAAAGCGACCATGAAATGGTCGAGTTCAAGATCCTGAGTGGAAGAGGCAAGCCAAAAAGTAGGATAGCTACCCTGAATTTTGGAAGAGCTAACTTTGATCTCCTCCGAAATCAAATAGGGGCTATCCCATGGGCTGCTCTGTTTGAAGGAATGGGAGCCTGCGAGTGCTGGCTAACATTCAAACAGCACTTCTTCCAAGCGCAGAATAGGTGCATCCCTTTGAGTAAGAAATCGGGAAAGAGAGGTAGAAGACCTGCGTGGATAAGCAGGGAACTTATGAGTAAACTCAAAGGGAAGCAGAAAACCTATAAACTGTGGAAACAGGGTCTGAGATCATGGGATGAATATAAGGATGTGGCCAGGGCCTGTAGGGATGCAACTAGGAGGGCTAAGGCCTGCTTAGAAATTAAGCTGGCAAGGGACATAAAGGACAACAAAAAGAGCTTTTTCAGGTATGTAAATAGTAAAAGGATGACCAGGGATAATGTAGGTCCCTTGTTGAATGAGGCGGGTGTCTTGGTGACGGGAGATGATGAGAAGGTGGAGATACTTAATGCCTTCTTTGCCTCGGTCTTTACTCCGAAGGCTTCTCAGGACTCACATATCCCAGATGTAAGTAGGAGTGGTTGGGGAACGAGTGGTTGGGGAACGAATGGCTCCCCTCTAGTAGAGGTAGGGGTGGTCCAGGAACGACTCAAAGGAATGGATGCACACAAATCCATGGGCCCGGATGGGATACACCCACGTGTGCTGAGAGAGCTGGCGGAGGTGATTGCGGAGCCGCTCTCTATCATCTTTGACAGATCCTGGACTACAGGAGAAGTGCCTGAAGATTGGAGGATAGCCAATGTCACTCCAGTCTTTAAAAAAGGCAAGAAGGAGGATCCCAGTAACTATAGGCCAGTCAGCCTCACCTCTGTCCCTGGAAAGGTGATGGAACAGCTTGTTTTGGATGCCATCTCCAAACAACTGGAAGAGAAGAAGGCCATGAGGAATAGTCAGCATGGATTCACCAAGGGGAGATCGTGCTCGACCAATCTCATAGCCTTCTATGATGTTATTACCAACTGGATGGATGGAGGGAGAGCAGTGGATGTCATCTACCTCGACTTTAGCAAGGCTTTCGATACTGTCTCCCACAACATCCTGATAGAGAAGCTGAGGAAACAAGGGATAGATGAGTGGACAGTGAGGTGGGTTGAGAACTGGCTGTCAGACCGGGCTCAGAGGGTCGTGATCAGTGGAGTAGAATCTGAATGGAGGCCTGTGACTAGCGGTGTTCCCCAGGGCTCAGTGTTGGGTCCAGTCCTGTTTAATATCTTCATTGACGACCTTGATGAGGGAATAGCATCCACCCTCAGCAAGTACGCCGATGATACAAAACTGGGAGGAGTGGCTGACACGCAGGAACACTGCGCTGCCATCCAGCGAGACCTGGACAGACTGGAGAGCTGGGCAGGGAGAAATCTAATGAAATTCAACAAAAGCAAGTGTAAAGTCTTGCACCTGGGGAGGAATAACCAACTGTATCAGTACAGGCTGGGGGATGACCTGTTGGAGAAGAGCTCTATGGAGAAGGACCTAGGGGTCCTGGTTGATGACAGGTTGGCTATGAGCCAGCAGCGTGCCCTGGTGGCCAAGAGAGCCAATGGGATCCTGGGATGCATCAGGAAGAGTGTGTCCAGCAGGTCGAAGGAGGTGATCCTCCCCCTCTACTCTGCATTGGTCAGGCCCCACCTGGAATACTGTGTCCAGTTCTGGGCTCCCTGGTATAGAAAAGACAGGGACCTTCTGGAGAGAGTCCAGAGAAGGGCGACAAAGATGATTAGGGGTCTGGAACATCTCCCCTATGAGGAAAGGCTGAATAAGCTGGGTCTGTTCAGCCTGGAAAAAAGAAGACTTAGGGGGGACCTAATTAGTGTTTACAAGTATCTTAGACATGGGTGGCAGGGGGAATTGGCCAGCCCCTTTTCAGTGGTCAGTGGGGACAGGACTAGGGGCAATGGCTGTAAGCTGGAGCACAGGAAGTTCCGCACCAACATGCGGAAGAACTTTTTCACAGTGAGGGTGACAGAGCAGTGGAATAGGCTGCCCAGGGAGGTGGTGGAGTCTCCTTCTCTGGAGATATTCAAGTCTCGTCTGGACGCCTATCTATGTAATATGAGATAGGGAGCCTGCTTTGGCAGGGGGGTTGGACCCGATGATCTCTTGAGGTCCCTTCCAACCCCTAAGATTCTGTGATTCTGTGATTCTGTGAATATTTAGGGCTTTTGCTAAGTCTTTTGACATCCTTTCCTCCATTCAATGCACAACTTCCCTATACACGGCCATAGGAGCCCCGAAAGAGACAGAGAAGAGTACTCAATATACTCAAAAGTAGGTTTTTATAAGTTTAGGTTTTTTTCTGAAAAAGATCTCCTACAAAGCCCATGTGTCCTTTAAGGTCTCTAGAGGTTTGTTTGTTGTCCTACAAAGAGTTTGTCACCTCAAGGGCTGGGTTTATATTCAGAAAGCCTATCAACATCAACAGCTACTACATTGAGTGCAAAATAAAGTTACAATTTCCAGACTGAAATGAACGAAGGATACCAGCACAAGACTGACAACCTTGGTGCTACTGGGACAAACTGCCCGCAATTATGCCACTCTAGATCCATAGTAATTCCATTTAACTGACCTTAGACAAGGAGAGGCCAATTTGCTGAAATTAGTTGGATTTCTACCAGTTTAAGTGAAAGCAGAATCTTTAATTCACAACTGAATTATGTTCAGAGAGTTGAAGAAAAAAAAAAAAAAAAGAATCAGCCCTATAAATGAGTAACAGTTCCTACTGCCAGGTTGGCTGTTCTGTTTGAAGTAACAAAATGAGTTTTACTTCAGTAATCTACTCTCTTGAACAGCTGTTTCCCATTACAGGGATGTTGCCATGGCTAACAGGCAAACATTTTTTGCCTTGTACTTCCACAAAACTATTTTCTATTTCAAACCTCTTCTTGAGAATTAAATAACATACCAAGACAACATAACCAAGAAATCCACAAGCTTCCATATTATTTACATCCACTGAAATGGATAAAGCCATCCTTCTCAGCATGCACTGGCCTGCATTCATGATTGACTTGTATCTGATCTATCTACAGATGTAGATGCTTCCAATGATGTTTGGTGGTAAACATATTTTGAACTTCTACAACATATATTTCAGACACTTGCATGTACTTAGAGTGAGTGCCTGGCTTAACTAAAAGCCTTCCCTTCTTCTAATACTTGGGAAAAAAATCTGGTTTAAAAGATTTCTAGATCTGACTTATCTGCCCTAACTGCAATACACCAAATTACAATATGGAACATACAGGTTTGACATCTTAAGTCATCTCCCAATTGACACTGCTAGATGCACTCCTATCCATTTGACCTTATTTGGAAGGGCAACAAATGCCATATAGGGATTTGCAGGAATACAGTGTCAGTTTCCATCTTTTAAAAGTTCTGAAGCTTTTTCTCCAAGAAAAAAGAAGGCAGAGCTATGCATTCTTCTCTGACTTTGAACTACTTGAGTAAATATTATATATCATTTTGACACAAATTAAGAGGATACATTTAACAGCAAACTTAAGCAAAATTAACTACCATCAACATTAATGAGTTACATGCATAAGTGAACTAATGTGTTAGCTGTGATGCTATAGAACAACAGCCTTGACACGTCCAGAAAACACAAGGAACAGATTCATAAAAATAAAACTGCATCAAAGGATACTTCCATTCTACTAGACTAATGCAGGCTCTTCGTATTGGGTTGTTGAGGGATAAACAGAAAAGGGCACGGGGTGGCCGACTATTAGACGTATTACCCTGTTTTTTGCTCTTGGCATATTGCTGGCGTTTTCTTTGGGACAGAGATCCTACAGGCTGGGCTGTGGTGGTACTCATATTTTGGGCAGCCTTTGCTTGTCTAGCAGCATCAATTGCAGCTTGCCAAGATAAAACAGTTTGCTTAGATGGTGCTGAACTGTTTGACTGAATAGCTGGTCCGTCACCAGGGAGAGGAATTCTGGTGCTACTTGCATAGTTCACCTCTGTGGGATAAAAGAAAAAAGTATTTGGTTATATTTTTTTATTCTAAACCATGTTACAGTATTCCTGATTTAAGTCCTCTTGGCAGTGCCATGCTTCCATTACATACACTACGGAGCACATATATATGCGTGCAATTGACCAACAGCAAAAAAAGGCTCAGGAATCAATTATAACTTGAAGTTTGATCCAAGCATCAAGAGAAGTGCTACACAAACACTTCATGTTTTGATTTTTCCACTTATTGCACTTTTTCCTAACTGGATGCCAGCTTACCTGTCAGCATGTTTATCCAATAGAACATGTCTCCTCCTCACGACCAACTGTGCTGTAGTACCTCAGCATTGACTACTAGCTCACTTCATTTTTGGTGAAAAATCGTCGCTTAAAATTCTTACACACTGTTTAGTTAAGGATAACCAACACTTGGGGGGTGGGCTGAGTCCTGTAAGCAAGTTAAACGCTGCCCTACTCTGCATTCCCAAAGAAAGATGCATGGATGCCTCCCAGAAGCAATAATCCGGTATTGCCTGTTAATCTTTCACACTATAAATTATAACCATGAAACCACTGTGGAGGGATGGGGTTTGGTTTTTCTTTTTCACAAGGATTTACAAAATAAACAGCCCCTTCCCAACAACACCAAAAGCCCTCTTTATCCAGATGACAGCAAAGGCGGCAAAACACCACCTCCTCGCAAGGATCCTTCCTTGCGAGCTCTCCGACTAGAGCAACAGAGTCTACTCCTACATGCACCTGTAGGAAGGAGCGACTCCTCGGTGGAATTCAAAACTTGAAGATGCCTGGCTGAGAAAAAACATGAAAATGGAGGAACGGCACAAAATACGTGCTGGGAATTGGGGCTGGCGGGCGGGATGACTGTGAAACGGAGCTTCTGAGGCAGGAGAGGAAAATAGCTCCCCGGCAATCGCGGCTCGCCGAACGGAGGAGAGCCACAAAAAGCACAGCCCTGCCGCTCCTGAGGGGGGGAGGCAGGGAGGCAGCCGCCTGAGCCGCGAGCACGCGTGGCCGCGGACGGGCCCTGCCTCAGCCGCTTCCCGCCGCCCCGCTCGCGCCCCTGCCTACGCGAGGGGCGGCAGCGCGCGGCGGGGGCGAGGGGACGCGGGAGCACTAAGATGGCTCCCCGGGATGGCGGCGGGGGCGAGGGGGGGGTCACTCCGGGCCCCGCGCGCGTCGCCCACGGAGGCGGCCGAGCCGCCGCGGGGACCCGGCACCGGCGCGGCGAGCGCTGGCCAGCGGCAAGCGGGCGGCGCATCGGCAGCTGGGTGACACGGGGGGCAGTGCCGCCTCGGGGGCGGGCTGACACCGGGGGCAAAGGTGGGAATTTTAGCTCCAACGTTTCCCCAAAGCATCCCTGCTCTCCCCCCACCTCTTCCTTTTTTTTTTTTTTAAATAAGAAAGCAACGGCACAGCCATCTCCCCCGCCTTCCGCCTGCCCTCTGGGATGCCATGAAACGCGGCTCGGCGCAAATAAACCACCCACCCACCCATCCATCCACCGTCTTTTTAAATCAATACTTGAAAGGGAAGCAAAACTCGGGTGCCTGCGTTCCCTGGGGGAGCCCCTGCCCCCTGGCAGGGGCAAAACCACAAACTTATTGCTAATTAAGGAGCGAGGAACCATTTAAAAACAACAGCGGGGGATGTGGCAGCGCCGGAGCCGGCGGGCGGAGGGGATTAATGCCGAGGAGCCCCGCGTCTCGCCCCCCTGCGCCCTGACAGGGCAGGGACCGGGCACATCGCACCCACCACCCTGCCCTAACCCCTCGCTGCCCTCCCGGCCCGGCGCGGGGAAGTCCGCGGGAAGCCGCATCTCCGGGCAGGTCTGTCCAAAATTGTACAAATAAGACTGGAACGTAGAGCAAGCCGTGTACTCCCCCAGCTGATGTTAATGGCCCCAGGACAAGAGCCAGACACGCATAAACCCGCTGGCACGTTGGTCACACGCCGAGGGCAGCACCTTATCCCGCCTTCACCTCAGCCCCTGCCCTTCTCGGTCCCTCCCCGAATCCAGCCGCTCATCCTTTCCCCATCCCAAACGTACCCCATCCTCAAGCCTTTCCCTAATCCCCCCGAATCCCCGGCTCCCAAATCCCTCACAAATCCTCCCCCGCTCCCCCCTCCCTCCCCTCAACCCCAGGCACGCCGCTGCCCTTGGTGGGCGCTCCGGATCTTACCTTCTGGGTGCTGCTCCGGCTGCTGCTGGTGGTGCATTTTTCTCACTTTCTCCGGTGAGTGAGAGGAAAATGAAAAAAACCAAAAAAGGGCAGAGACGCCCCCCTCCCCACCCCGAGCCAGGTGTGCGCTGCCCCTGCGCTCCCCGCTACCCGACCCCCATGGTAGTGACTAGCGACGTGCGAGGGGCTGCTCCCGCTCCTCCTGCTGCTGCTGCTGCTTCGCCGCTGCCAAATCCCTCAGAGTTTGGGCCAACATGACACTCACATCCGGGTGACACGGGATCTCTCCATCCCTAGCAACCCGGCTGCTGCTGCTGCCGCCGCCGCCGCCTGCTCCTCAGTCCCCCTCCTGCTGCCTGCTCCTCAATCCCCCTCCTGCTGCTGCCTGCTCCTCCTCAGCCCCCCCCCCCCACCCCGGTTCCTGCCGCCGCCGCCGCCTGCTCCTCCGGCCCCCTCCTCCTCCTGCTGCTCGCCGCCGCCACAGGGTTAACTCCCTCGCTGCTGCCACCGCCACCTGCTGCTGCCGCGCTCCCGCGGCCGGGCCGGGCGGGGGCGCGGAGCCGCTCTCTAATCGCCTGGAGCTCCGGCAGCCGCAAATAGAGCCGCCGCCGCCTTAACCCCTCTGCTGCCGCGCTAACCCCTTCGCCGCCGCCGCGCAGCAGCTCCTGCCCGCCTAGCTCCCGCTCGGCTCCCGCCCCACCCGATTCCAGCCGCGCTGTCCCCGGTAGCCGTCCTGCCACGCGGTCGCCACGTCCCAGCCGAAGCCCCCCAGCGCCCCGCATACCCCGCCCACCCTCAGCCGTCCGGTCGCGCTGCCCCACACGGCAGGTAACGGTGTAACGCCCGGGGCACTACCGAGACACGACCGGCTTCAGCATCTGCCGCCCCATGCGCGCCGGCGACCCCTTCCCTCAGTACCGGCAACTCGGCGCTCACCGGCGCGGCCACCCCTGCCTGCGCCGCTCCCCCGCGGCACGCCCGGGGCTCCGCTCAGCATCACCCTCCCCCACCACCACCACACACCCCCGGGGGGCAGCCCAGTGACTTATTCCAGCCTCGAGCTCCCCGGCGACCTGTTGAAACGCCGTCACTCTGCCTCCAAGCACACCCTAAGGATTACAAAGTTCATCCGAATAAATAACTAAGTTCGGCTTTGGAAAAAAACCCCACCAGCATCAACAAGCAAACGCTGGGCCTTACTTTTCACCGCAGAACCCTAAAACCTTTCATTTAGGTTTTGGTTCGTTGGTCCTGCCACTACCTGGTTGCCTACAGGTCTGCACGGCTGGAGCGGCCGCGAGGTGCGCTGCGAGGGAGAACGCTCCCATGGATGCCTCGAAACACTGCCTTGCAGTCAGGGAAGCACCACGGCAAGGAATTAATGAAACAACGACCGTAGACAAATTAAAAACAGAATCGATGTTTCAAAATTAAAGCCTGCTTCCTCTGCAACGAACGTTCTCCAGAATTTTTTCAGGGAATGTAAGGATTTGTTTGAACAAGCCAAACACAACGGCTTGGATCCATTCTGATAAAGGTGGCGTTTTGTTAGAACATCTCAGAGTAACTACTTCCACTTCACTGTTTCTTTGTGCCCCTAACTCCGATTTTAACCTTCCTTCACCCACAACTAGCTCCATCTAATTAATAACAAATAAAACTACAGACAGTAATTAGAAGGAGAGCAATAAAACCTTAATACTGCTGGTATTCTTCTCAGTTTTCTCTAGTGAAAGGCATCCATCCTCCAGAACCACTCTGAAGAGAAAAAAAGCCCTAAGCCAACTCTTGACCTCGCTGTTGGCACTTCTTTAATCACGTTCTGACCTGAATGGATTCAGCTGTTGTCCAGTCGTGAGCCCATCTGGTGGTTTGGCTTAATTGGGAAGGTACCACACCCACTCCACAGGTTTCTATCATTACAGCACCTGTTTTTCCCAGATTAAAACAGTCTACCATGTACTCGGGAACTGGCCTTAAATGTCCGTGAAAGTCACTAGCATTTATTTTCTCAACAGCTAAATATTTAAGTGTCAAAAATGCTCGGTACATTTCCAAAGTGTCTAAATCAAGACCAGTTGCCTAACAACCACTGCAGGCACTGGAAATCGGCACCCAACGTGCTTAGCAGGAGTCAGTGTCTAACCTGCTTAGGCATTTAGTACCTTTACAAATCTACACTCAGGTGCCTAAATCATTTCTTAAAATAAGGCTTATGAAGTTAAGCACTACTGAGAAATTCATAACTCTTAAGGCCTGGATATGACACAAGCAAAATGCATCCCATAGGAAAGAGCTGCTTCCCTTGCAAATGGTTTCATGGAATTCCGGGATCCTGGCCTCACCAATGCCTGTTTTCTAACGCCAGTCCTTGTAACAGACCATAAAGAATATGTACTAGAAGCTACTAAATACTCCTCAAAACCAAACTTCATGAGCCTCCCAATTATACTGTGAAGCAGAGAGAAATTTTTTTCAGGGTTGGTTCAAGGCTGTAAAGACACAGAACTTTGCGTATTTCAAAAGCTAACTGACTCTTTGGCTAGGTCAAATTAACTACCACATTTTCAAAGTCAAAATTGTAGTTAAAAAGAAATGCAACTCCTTTTGGGAAGCTTTGAGAATGTATTCAAGAACACTGATATTCTTTTAGTCTTAGAAGTACTCATTAGTGAAGCCATCAATTCCTCTCTAAACAGTTCTTTTCCCTTCTTCTAGAAACTTGTATCTAATTATTTCACTAAGATTCTTTCACTTTTATGTCACTTTGATACTAATTACTTATTCCTAAATGAAATGGCCAAGATTATATGGGTGGTTTAGAACATGAACCAGCTACCACAGTACCAGCATTTTGAATGGAAGCAGCCATTGTTCAGATAAAAAAGAAACATAGATGTCCTCATCTGTCATGAACTCTGTGCTATACCATAGCCAGTGTACTACCTTTCTATGTTAAAGAATGGTAGAGCAGGGAACAAATACAGTTAATATTATCATACGTTTATTGCAGATTTGCAACTAAATTACTATCATTTCCGGCTCAGTAACTTTGCTTGTTGGGGATTTATTCTCTGTAGGGGAAAAGCCAGCCAAAGAAGCAGCCTCTCAGGGACATCACAGGAGTGAAAGCCCACTAAGAATTTAGGAGCGTTGTGCAGAAGAATAAACCTACTTAACCAAAACTTCAGCCTCTAAGAACTTGTGGAGCCTTGCTCACCAGTAAATGCTGTGCAGCAGTTCACTGCAGGAAGAAAGAACAAATCCAATTGTAATGCAGGTGGGAGGAACTTACGTAACAAATACGTAGTTTTATAAAAAATAGGAAGCAACACAACTAGCCTAGCCCTTAACAAGGCAGGGATTCTCACTCATACGGGTTAATCCATTATTAATTCTAATAGTCCAGCTGAAGTTATTAGTATGCTAATATATACTAAACTATTACTATCCTTATACATGGGAGGAATATTTTAATGAAAGATGGTTATGTTGCAAGCAAGGACTTGCAGGATTCATTCTCATCCATGTTATGTATTTTCTTTTAATTTTGTATTTGTTTTCAGGTTCATCATCTCTGTCTCTTTTTGCCTAAAGACTTCTATTTTCATTCTTCTTGTCTGAAGTATGGTAGAGCTACAGTTTGAGTTTGGAGATGCTGTTCGAATTTTTATCTAAAAAAGACCATGATGAAATTTAAATATGTCTGCATAGTGTTTATGTCAGATCAGTGAATATCATCTTTCTGATGTCAGTGCAAGTAATAGTGACTCTAAAGAATTTAAAATAGCACTTCGTTATTATGAGTGCAGTATACAGACAACTATAAAAAGTGTATACTTGTGAAAACTCATTAACTGAGATCTCAAAAATAGATTAAAATGTGCATAGACGGATTTTAAAATACATTAATCCACTATAGAATAAAGATGATGAGAGAGAGGCTTAATTGTCCATGTTATTGACCTTACTCACGCTTGAGATCTAATGGGTAAAAAACTTCCAAGTGGATATAATACTGATTTTTTTATTTGCCCTCTGCAAGAATAGTCTTTTATGGGTTTGCATAATTGTTTTTTTATTAATTAGTGTGAGCAGAGTATCCAATACTAAAGCATAATCTTGATTTTCTTCTCTCTGCTTTTCTGTTTGACAAAAACATTCAAGATGCAAGAAACCTACCACACTGAGGTCTCACCATGTAATCATGTGCATATAAGCTCACCAGAAATACAAATTTTTGAAAGCTAAATGGAAATGAAGTGAGTAACGCTACTTCAGTCTAGCTGGAGGTTTAGCTGTGCATTTTGTGGAAAAAAAAATCATCTCATTGTGAAAACTTCTACAGAAACTGGGAGGGAGAGAGGGAGTCGGGAAGGGAGAAGGAGGAAAAGAAGGAGGGAAGGCAGCAGAGTGTGCAGACATGCTCTTTTCATTTGTTTGGCTGAGCTACAGCTTCAAGTATGTCTCAGATTGCCTGTGGATTTAAGAAATGGGTGACAGTCTCCAGTAATGCTTACCAACTCCACAAAGGTCCTAATTTATTTTTTCCATCCTCTCAGCAGAACTTTATATAACAGCACCCAGATAGTAAGGGACAACTGCAAACACGATTTAGAATTAAACGCTTTCTTGTCTATGTCTCTGAAAAGATATTTTTCATTCTCTCTATATGCAAGTATAAACAGTGTAATCTGCTCTGAACATACTGAAAATCTGTTAACTTTAAAATCCAGTTGGATTTTTTCAAAACAAATTACTAAGAATGTAATGAAATGTGTTTTCCTGACTAATTAGATTCTTTGGCTTTCTGTGGCTTCAATTAGGATGCTATTACTCAGCAACACAGTTTATATTCTTCCAGAAGTTCCCTCTCCTAGCTATAGTATCTTTTCACTAATTTGCCTTGATTATTTGACTAAAAATAAAGCCACTTAGTTAGGAGATATTCTATTGTTCCTTATCTCAAAGCTAATAGTCATCTTTTTCATTTGCTCCCAGTTCCCTGACGATCAGTCCAGTCATGGATTGTCTTTGCATTTTTCTCCAGTAATCCCCTGTTACTAATAAATATTTTCCACCCTGTGTGTTACCCAACTCCCAGAGCTCTTACATGCCTATGCCTGTCCTAGTCATTTGAGGCCCAAGGGAATTGGTTTTGGTGGGCACCAGTCTGGGTTCCTAGCCAGAAATTATTTCCAACTATATCACTGTGTTAGCAAGGTGAACCAAAGTGGTGACAGCAGGACTACATCACCTTAAATTTAGAGTATCCATATTTAGGATAGAAAATATTTAAACTGTTGACTGCAGGAACACATTTCAAACTGTCATTTAAGTAGATTCAAAATTTTCTCTGAAGAGTTTCATCTCTATTTTTAGTGCTCAGTAGAATGATGATTTCACAGATGGGCAACATAGCCAGCTACCAAAAAAATTCCACTACACATAATTGTGCTTGAAAATGTCACAGTAAAATGGACAGATGACTCACAGTATCAGCACATGTGCCTCATGCAAACAAATAACTTTTATAAATACAAGCCACACTCCGGCTTCTGCAGGATGTTCTGACGGTGGCTTGTGATGGAGTTTCAAAACCCCGCACCGGAGGCTGGAAGACTACTAAAAACTGCACAGATTTTAGACAGAAGCAAACACATTTGTGTGGGGGCTCTCCCACAGTGACTGCAGGAGACAACAGCCAGGCAGCACCAGCTCTCGGCGGGTGCCGTGGGAAACAGCGGGAGAGGGGGTGGCTGGGTCCAACAGCGTCAAGTGGGAATTCCAGCCCTGGATCTTCTCCCACCGCACCCTGTGGGAGCCACCCGAGGTGCTGCCCAAGTGCCACTCCCGAGTGGAGCCCAGCACAAATGGAGATACAGCGTTGGGCAAGAGTCCTTGCTCTTCATGTGATGCCCTTTGATTCCTCCTATAAAAACACAAATGTATCCTTTCAAATGTAAGCTTACTCTATGCTCTTAAACCAGCTTGTTCTGATGTAGTATCTGGAATTATTTTTGCTGGAACAAGTAATATTCATTAGTTCTCTATCAAATATTGAGAAACCAACAGTTACAGAGCTTAGGGAATAAGTAAAAATTCAGGGTTTTTAACATATAGCAGAGTACAGAGTGAATCAAATACTCAGGTTTGCCTGTGTCTCCTTCAATTACTAAACACAACACATTACCCGAGGTTCAAAAAAACGTTCCTCTCTTGCCAGATACAGGAAACATGAATTTAGCAAAATTCTCTACAGAATGTCTCCTAAACAGATTTTTCAAATGACTTTGAGAGACATTCCTTGTCAAAAGCAGCTGTTCAAGAAGACTACAGCTGCACGGTTGAGCACACCAAGGTCAAGAAATGTCCTACTTCATTCTGGGGCTGCATCATGACACAGCTTCACATGATCCATTCTTCCTTTTACAGGAATATCCACTATGTAGTTTATGAGGCAGCCTACACTTGCAGCAAGAAACTGACAGTACCTATTTCTATTTATCTTTTCATCTGATTAATTAGTTTGTATATTCAGTGATGGGTATGACACAAACTGTATTCCATACTTATTTTTTGGAGGGCAAAATTCTACTGCAATAAAGACATGCAGGATTTGCCCGTACCTGTTTCACAGTAAGTAGGGTTAGCAGTAAGCACAGGCAAGTTTTAGAGTAAATAGGAGCTAACAACAACTGTAAGTGTCATGTCTCTTTGCTGGTGTTGACACCCCACACTGAAACAGGAACCACTGATCATAAGAAAATCACAGGCTTATAGAATGAGGGAGGTGCTGCAGTAGCTGTGCTAGAGAATGGGGAAAAAAGGGTATCAAATGCTACTGAAGTAAAATGCAAGCCTTAGTTTTCAGATCTGGAGCAAGCCTTAAAGCCTTCTTTCTTTAAAATTAGACATTCTTACAACTAGATCCGATGAGCTTCGTTACTCATAGCAATAAAGGATTACAGTTATTAAATATTTTAGAAATTGTGGTACAATCTCAGCAGTAGATGATATGACAATGATATTTGAAGTGCCTCGCTAGGTAAAATGAAGACTTGACATGTAATGTTCCCATCTGTGGCTCTAACATGAACATCTCATATATATCCAGGCTTTGATTTTCTGGATACATAAACCCATCTATGAGTTCAGTATTGTTCCAGAACTCCTTTCCCTGTCTCTGTGACTCTTGTAGGATATCAAGACTGCTACCCTACCAAAGTTTTTTCCTGACGTTATAGTGGCATGCAACAAAACATGGAAACATATTAGGTCGAATATCTGACAACCATGCTCTCACTGAAGTTCCAAGAGCTTGAAAGGACAAAGCATAAATAAGGAAGAAAAGTAAATATCCTTTCATATCATAAGACTTCACTTTGTAGCTCTTGACAACACAAAGACCAGCTTAATAGACTAGGGAAACAAATCCCTATAGAAAAGTGCTGAAGGATCATGCTAGCAGTAGACAAGGTGACAGAGGAGCTTTCAATCAGTAATAGACCAATTGCAAATAATAATATTTCTTTAGGACACAGTGGACTCTATGTTTTTCAGCTAGCCAGTGCAATTATCAAAAGGTATTTGTGGGGTACGGCTTGTTATTTAGAGGGTTTGGGGATTGTTTTCTTTTCATCAGAGGCACTGCTGCCCAGGCATGTCAAATGAGGATGTGCTACCATGTGTTTAATTTAATGGATGTATTCCAGTTTTGCATCATATTAATATTTCTAAACCAAATAACAAATTATGTGACACTTCTGCTTTCTTCTGCATGCCCTTGAAACTAATTGAAAATCAGCGAGTGAAGCCAAATCTCAATATTCTGTGATCACCTGCCTCACACGGTTGGCTTGTTGATGCAGTTCACTTACAGCTTTGACCTGATGTTTAAACCTCCTTTCAATGACCATGGAGCTGACATCTCAGTGTAGGGTGCCATTTCCAGAGTAAGGGGGTGTATCCCATTATGGATATCTGCTGGAGACAGCTGACAGACTTGTCAACATACTCTGCAGTTTCAAACACAATAAAGCTCTATTAGGCATGCAAAATAAAACTTAAGCTCAGGTGAATTATGTCTTGGGGCTTTTCCAGTTTGCTGTCGTACAGCAATTCTCCCAACAGTTCTTTATGCAGAAACCTAGCTATGAAAACATTGGACACTAATACCTTCAGTCATTTAATGTGCATGCTGCTTTTTTTTTTTTTTTTGCCTGTGGTCTTTATTTCCTATCAAATAAAAGGATTATTCCTGAAAATGACTCTCACTAGACTCGGCAAGATTTTTATCCATTTCTGCATCCGAAAGGTTTGCATCATCAAATAAGAAACTAGAGATTATGGCTATGAAAATATGTGAGTAAAACCAAAGGGACAGATGCCGAAGCCATAAAAATTACTAAGGCATAATCTGTGTTTGCTGTTCCATGTAAATACACAGTTTAAAAAAAAAAAAACCAAACCAACAACAAAAAACAAACAGACAACAACACAGAGTGCAATCTCAAAATTTGTTTTCAGCTTCTAGCCAATTCAGTATATGGTTTGGGGTTGTTTTTTGGTTGGGTTTTTTTTTTTTCATTCTGTACAAAGGCCAGTTATTGAGCTTATTTATGGGCATATTTTAATTCTCTAAAGATACAGATTGCTTCCTCTTGCCTCATGCTGAATTTAGAAAATTGTAAACAAACCAAATGGTGAATTTCATTTAGAATTCAATTTAGATTAAGTTGATTTAAGGTTAAGGGCTTTGCTTAGCTGTAGCACATGTATACCTACTTTGTGTAGTATACAGAGGGCAAAATAATGCTTAAGAGAAATCAAGTTTAGTATGCCCCCAAGAGTTAATATAGCTAATATATGTACTTAATAAGATAAACCACATTTGAGAACCTTACACATACAAAATCATACTAAAGTCACACAACATAGGCATGGTACAGATTTACTTTGTGTGTTTACAGAGTCTCCTAAATTCCTGCACGGTTTTGGTAAAAAAATGAAGCTTTAGACAAAGTTGAAAGAGATAAACACAATTATTTAAAAAAGCTTAGCAAAGACTTTGTCTCAACCATCATTATTTTTGAAGTTTTGATTGCTCAGAGGAACCTTGAAACTGCTTTAGCCCTCAGTACATGGTGTTCTCAATGGAAATATAAATGATTGTGACCTTTGCCAAGGAGATCCCTGGCTAACGATAGAGTTTCTTAGGATCTTGTGGTCAGGCATATACTTGAAGAGTCTCCAAGGTAAATTAATGTATGTCAGATACTAGACTATACCCTAGATGTATTCCTGGGTTCCCACAATGTAAGGATATCTTCAAAGTACCTGTTTCCATCAGTGCAGTCTCTCCACAGAGCAGTTCTAATTGGAGAACAAGTTGTAGCTGAAAGTTTCCTTTCAGAATGGAAAGGAGAAAGAAAAGCTCCAGTATTTCAGGCAGTTTTGAGAACAAGAAAAACAAAGACTTTATTGCTATTAGTATCTGACACAAGAAGAGGCGGCTAATGCTGAATTTCCTGCTGCCTGTATTCTTGAACAGTACTTCTCACCTGGAAATGCACTGCAGGCAGGTACTGAGGTGCACACACACAATACGTTTACCCATACATGAACACTCAGCCTCGTTAGGGAGTAGCTTGTTATAATGAGGCATTAAAATGTTCCCCATTGGTGGCAGCGAGGCATGGAGGTACAGCTTCAGAAATATGGAGAGAGCAAACACAACGGGGACTTCAAAAAATGGTTGTTGTGAGCCTATATTTTAGAATTATAAGCTTAGAAAACATAAGGAATCAAGGTATATAAAAATAGACATGAATGCTTCTTCAGAAGGCTGGATTTTTGTCAAATAGTCTACACTATGAACCCATGAGAAATAGTCTTTTTCTCCATCCTTCCATTCTAATTCTGTTTTCAGATACTGCATGTTAATGTCATAACTTCATCTGAAATGCTACTTCAAATATATTCAAATGTGGAAGTTTGGGGTTGGAGTATGTGTATAGAAAACAGATTTGATCTTGCTTCTGATGCACAGGTGCCCACCACAAAACCACATACCAGGTATGCATAGCACGTTAGCTGATGTACTCTACAGAAGGATTTTTCTGGCTTCCTAGAAATTCAGCACATTATCTGACAAACACAGCAATTTAAGTTTATTTTTTGCCTCTGCCTAAGGATCGTGCTTACGTACAGATTTACCTTTTGGCAAGCGAAATCTGTATCTACTCAGTCTGCGCCTGTTGCATCACCAAGCACCACCTTCTCTGCTGCTCGAATGAGCCAGCAATGCAGCAGTGGCCTGGGGGCAAAGGCTGACTCAGAACCACTGAAGCTAAACATCAATGTTTCCCCTAAATAGGCAGACGCTTCAATATCATTGACTTCCATGAGATCTGGTATTTCTTTCAATCCAGCCATATCTAGTGCTAAATAATGAACAAAACAGGAGTTGGGGCAAGGGAGGGAGGTCAAGGGATTTTGAGAGCATGAGCAAGATTGGCTATTCTAGGCATAAAAGAAGGATAAGACTGATGTGGATGACTAAGAATGTCAGAAGAGTTCTTGAGGAAAAATAGAGGGTATATGACATATATAAGAACATGAAATCTGAAGAGGATTAAGAGAATTAGGAACTGAAACTGAAAGGCTGTAAAAAACCCCAAACCTAACAACAGCACTGTTTAAAGCTGACAGAACTGACGAAGTGAGAAGATTGCTCAGAAAGGGAAGAAAAACAATAAAGAATCTCAAAATATTTAAGTGATGTGAAGATCAACAAGGAATTAGCTACTGAGCTGTGAACAGAACCTGTACCTGAAAGGACTTAACAAAACGACAAGATAAATCTAGAAATGTAAATGCAGGCTTCTATTCAATACCCATGAAGGAAAATGAAATTTCAGGAGCAATAAAATAAGAACTAACCTTTGTACCATCTAAAATAACCAGTAAGATGGAGAAGTCGTGAGGCTAGATTATTTGTGACAAATATACTTGAAAGAAATTTTCAAACAGCAGTGACCCTTTAACAATGATTGTGCAGAAAGAGCTTCAGATGAACACAGAAATAAGTGATTATTATTCCAGCCTTCAGAAACCAAACCTGAAAGAGCTAGGAAAGCAGAGATGACTCATTATAAACCGAGTGGCCAGAGTGATCTGACCAATATTAAAGAGCAAGATCAGTAACCACGTGTAGCATTAGGAAGGAATAAAAAGTGTTCCACAGCAGTCACAATGGGACAACCTTTGCAAACACAGTATGTTTGCAACTTCATTCTCAATTGCTTTGAAACTAAGTCAATCTGAGACAATGACCTGCAATCTCCCCCTATTTTCTGTCCCTGTCTTTTCCCAGAAACCAGTGGCTCACTACTTAGGCAGAACCATTGGAGAGCAGCAGCACCCATATTCACAATGTCAGGGAAAACTTCATATTGATTCTATTAAAACCTAATGGCAGATCTGAGAGAATGGGTATTTCAGGAGCAGTCATGAGCCCTATTTCAGCACTGTCAAATAACCCCAAAGCTGAAGACCTTCACACCAGGGTATTTACCTTATATTCTACTAGCTCTTTGTATAAAAGGTCAGCAGGCCAATCTTGCATCAGATTACTGGCCTAAGATTTAGCAGAATGAAGGAAGGAACTCACTGACCCTCTTAGATTCAAAAGATATTGTCAGACAAAATTAAAGAGTGTAAGATTTTGTTGTATCTTGAAGTTAGTTTAATTAAACCTTTTGTATCAAGTCAGCCACAGAAAAAGGGAGATGCTAGTGCCTTCTTGGCTTCTCTACACCCAAGTATGCAGTAATACTATTTACTTTCCTTGATTAATTAACACATTTTCTGCTGTGAAGTGGTTATTGAAGTGCTATCTGATGCTTAAGAACTGCCAAAATAGGCCTCATCAAATTCAGAATACTTCTGCCCAGATTTTGCACACTAAATAAACTCACCACTATGCAACTTGCATTTCCTTTTGTCTGTGGATACTTGTCTTTCTGAATGCACAAAGAACCTTGTGGGTTTTTCACCTTTATGTCATTGAATGCTGCTTAGTTTAACTGTGTGTGGATACGCTTCTTACCTACTTACTGACCTTTCCCTAATAGCCTACAGTATCCCGTGTTTCAGGCCGTACTGAAACTACTATGTATGCTCTACTTGATGGCATTACATTGGAGAGATTCATGCCAAAACTCTTTGGCCACCACTATCATTGCTGATGTCAGCATAGCTTTAAGAACAAGGCCAGTTAGCTAATTGATTTCCAGAGCAATCACAGGCAAGGCAGAAGTGGGAGCCAAGTGTTTTGCTGGAGCAAGCAGGCAAAACGCCACTGAAGACATCTAGTCCATCAGAGCAAAAATCACCCTCACAATGACAACCACCACAAAGGTTTCTGTACCTGCTAGTGAAACCAGAGGATGAGGTGTCAGGAGGCTTGCATCCCGCCTGCACCCACCCACTGGCTGCATCAGACTGAATGCTAATTACAACCAATCTGATGATTTGTGGGTACCCCAAAACAGTAGCTTTCAATGCTTTGTATTGATTTTATCAACGTCAGCAAGGGTAATGCATTCAGGATAAAATAATGGAATTAATAAAACCAGAGGGAGTTCTGATGTTTAATGTCAGTAGTTCTGATAGTTCAGAGCACTGGAATAGGCTGCCCAGGGAGGTGGTGGAGTCTCCTTCTCTGGAGATATTCAAGACCCATCTGGATGCCTATCTGTGCAGTATGAGCTGGGGAGCTGCTTTGGCAGGGGGGTTGGACCAGATGATCTCTTGAGGTCCCTTCCAACCCCTACAACTCTGTGATTCTGTGATTCTAGGACTTAACTTTCTGCTGCAGAAACTATTCCCACAATGTGATGAAGATGAAATGGAGGAAGAGCCCCTGAAGCAAGCCAGTGCATGTCGGGGAAGACAGCGGGCCTGCCGGCGGCCTAGCTCTCTTCTCCCAAGACATAAGCCCTGACAATATTCTTCTGTTCCCATGAGACAGGAAAAGTTACTCATGCTGAGAGGATCTTAATAATGACATTCTCAAAACACAGCAGCCTTGCTGATATGGGTACAGGCCACCCTAAACCAAGAAACAGTTATGAGAAGGTATTTGGGAGTAACAGAACATGTTAGGAACCAATCATAACAAGATGGTCAAAACAGCAGGTGTGAGGATGCTTTTAGGTATTAAAGGTAAACTAAGGATGTTTAGCTATAAGATAGGTTTATCAGAACTCGTTATAATTATTAACCAATCAATATGGTGTGAACAGTGTGTGTAACCAATTAGCAGTTTTTTAGCTTGCCACGTTTGCAGTAAGAAAGGTATAGAATCTGTGTGATTTCACCTAATAAAATGGCTGGCTGGCTTCATGGCTTCACCTAAAATTCATATACTGAATTATGTATTGCTCCCTGCTGGACGCCACAAGTGCACAAGCAGGCAGAATTCAGATCCATATTATTGATAGTCTTACAGATATATCTAAGATCCTGTTACTTCAGACTTGTCACAATAGATTCTACACACTATAAAATACATACAGTTCTAATGGTTTGCAATGGAATCATTACTACAACCAGTCATAAATAAAATTAAAGATTACAAAATTTATTACCTAAAGATATGAAAATGGCACATTTTAATAATAAACATTTTTTTTCATGGAAAAGGAGAAGGAAAAAGTTAAATACCTCTATAATAGAGTAAACCTGTGAAAAAATATGTAATACTATTGAAGTAACTTAGAATAATTTAAAGACCTTAAAATGGCAACTGAAGTAGAATAGATAAAACAACAAATCTTCAGGAAAGTACATTGTACTGCACAGTGTAATACTTTTTAATGGAAAAACAGCCTTCAAATCATGGTATTTTGGCAATGAAACTGCAGCCAGGAGAAACATTACAGCTAGTTTTAATCATCATCTACTATTTAGTATGGGACGTAAAGTATTAAAGTAGTAAATCTCTGGAAGTCTGCAGAGGAACCTGAGAGACTAGCATATTAATTTTTAAATGTTTCCTAAATATTTTTTTCCCTTTTACAGAGTTTTAGTAAAGACTTTGCTCAAATTGCATAATGATATAGTTGCTTTAAGCACTACTAAAACTAATATTGGATTTTGTTTCTGTGTCTGCAACAAAGAAAGAATGAGTGTGCCCATTCCAGAAGAGCCTTCAAGTATCTTTTACTTCTTTGATATTTAAAAATGTAGTGCAATACTTTGGTAAACTGGAAGGCTGTCTTGAAGGGCATGCACACTGGATCAACTCATGATGCTTTTCAGTTCTCCTGAAGATTAATTTGCTCTTGAGAATTACTTAATAACTATCAACATGGTCATTCCCTGTTTTAAATTGTCATCATTTGACCTCTAAATAAATTACTCTAAATCCTTAAGTAGTAATGCAACCTATCATCTCAACTTGCACTTTTGTGTGCAGAAATTGCAGGGCTGCACAGTCATCCTATACTCAATGACCACTGAATTAACACTTCAAAAGTATAAATATTCCAATTCTTACTCCAGCAAAGTAAATTCTTTAAAAATAAAGTATCATACTTTAAGTTGTTCTCCATTGCTACAGGGTTGGGCTTTTTTTTCATTATTTGGAAAACATTTTTATATCTCAATGACATATGCTGGTGGTTTCATGATGGGAACAATAGAGTGTCAGTTATTATTTTTAAAATTTCCAAGGACAATTTCTGAACTTGGAAGGAGAATTCAATACTAAAATCTCACTTGAGAGAAAAAAGCTGCATTGTGCCAAATTTGAACAGAGTAAATGGAAGGACCAAAGTAATTATAGGTCTGTCAGCTTGACATCAATCCTGGGAAAAATAATAGAAAAGCCATCACTGGAATTTTTAAGTAACAAAAATTTAAAGGAAGGTAACAGAATTCATGCAAGTCAGCATAGGACAATGGAAAATATATCTTTCAGACCACCTTGTCACTTTTTTCTTTTGAAATTATGAGATGTTTTGATAAAATTTCATTAATGTATTATATTTAGACTTCCCTGTGGTATTTGACCTGTCCTTTTGATTACTAAAACAGGATGACAACATCAATGTGGCACACAATGGAATAAAAAATGTCTGATGTACCTTATGGAGGTGGTGTATCCTGTGGGCCTGCAGAGGACTTCACATCACTGCAAATCTTAATCAAAGTTGGGTAAATTTCTAAAAGCTCAGTTCTCTTCTAGTCACAGCTGTTGGATGTGATACAATGATTCATTCACAAAATTACATAGATCGAAGTAGTCTCTCACAATGGTCTCTTATGGTTTTAAAATCTACAGCTCTATACTTTATACACTGTCATGTAGAATCACTGTTAATAGAAGATTGTTCTTTCAACATCTCTCCTAGGCACAAATTAATGGTTCATGTATCACCACACATTCAAAAGCTGTTACAGGAAACAGGAAGGACAGTTAGTGGGTATGTGGGGTTGTGGCACTTTTACAAAAGACACTGAGATTTCTTCTTTAAACTAAAGATTAACACCTTTGATCTGTATTTTGAGTTTTAAAAACCAAATAAATAATAGCATGAATTCAAGCAGAAAAATGAGGGGTTTTTTTAATAGATCGGTATAGGAAATGCAGTAAGTATGATAAATGTATAGACCGTCCTTTGCATTATATTTATGTGCCAGTATTTCAATAGAAACCCTATGTTCTGTTACAAGCAGACATATTTATCTTCCAGAAAGCACAAATCATGGGGTTTTTTTATAAAATTCAATGGAAAGTATTCAAAATTTATAGGGAAACAAGTCAACTCTTGACCAGAGCTCCTCTTAGAAAGATGCAATACATTTTTTCACCTCTACATTTAATTATTTCATTTCATCTAAGCATTATTTCATTTCATCTCCCCCTCTACTCTGCCCTGGTCAGGCCCCACCTGGAGTATTGTGTCCAGTTCTGGGCTCCCTGGGATAAAAAGGACAGGGATCTCCTGGAGAGAGTCCAGAGAAGGGCTACGAAGATGATGAAGGGCCTGGAACACCTATCCTGTGAGGAAAGGCTGAGAGAGCTGGGGCTGTTCAGCCTGGAGAAAAGAAGACTGAGGGGGGACCTCATCAATGTTTATAAATATCTTAAGCAGGGGATGCAGGGGGAATTGGCCAGCCCCTTTTCAGTGCACTGTGGAGACAGGACAAGGGGCAATGGCTGCAAATTGGAGCACAGGAAGTTCCACACCAACATGGAGAGGAACTTTTCCCCAGTGAGGGTGAGGGAGCCCTGGGACAGGCTGCCCAGGGAGGTGGTGGAGTCTCCTTCTCTGGAGATATTCAAGACTCATCTGGACGCCGACCTGTGCAGTATGAGCTGGGGAGCTGCTTTGGCAGGGGGGTTGGACCCGATGATCTCTCGAGGTCCCTTCCAACCCCTACAACTCTGTGAATCTGTGATCAAATATTTTGTCTCAGTCTGTGAAATTCTGGTGTAACAGTTGCTCATTCATAAAGCCAAGCGTATAAGACAGCATAAGAAACTATTCCAAGTGATTTAAACATGAATAGGAAGCTCACAGTGCAAGGAACTACTGGAAGGACTGGTCTCAGACAGACATTTCACTCAGCCAAGCTAGTGGGAAGTAGAACAGCTACAAAGTATCAGAGACAAGAAGGAAAAGAATTAGCAGTGTTAGCATAAATAAACCCAACTATGGATGACCAAATACACATGTCTGTGTGCCCTGTTAGGTTAAAGTACTTTACATCTGTGGAAAGATAAGAAGAGCTTTGCAGTGAGATGGTGTTTCTCTCATGTTGAATTCATTGTTGGGGAGGTTTCCATCTAGAAGGCATAGACCTTCTTCAGAGCTCTCTCCCCACCCCTTCACTTGGGTAAGCTTTCCTTTCTGGTAGGCTGGCAGCCTGTTACAAAACCCTTTTTGGCATTGGTAGGTGTGTGAGTTTTATACTTCAGTCACACCTGATTTATTTATAGAGTATCTGTACAGTGTTCTATTTAATTTACTCATTGTGTCCCTTTTTAAAAGATTTTATTTGAAGTTCTAAATTTACAGAGATGATTGCCTTGCTCATTTGGACCAGGTGCCTCGCCAGTGATTTGTTCCCAGCTCTGGAAGTCAGGATATGAATGGGATTTTTGTAGGTGCCTGCAGCTAAAGGTATGGTTAATGGCTTTGCTGGAGACTGCCTGCCTCAGCAATTCAGAGGCAGCAGGATTTACAATTAAAAAATGCGTTTAAAGAGGGGGAAAGATAGCATATGACAGCAGGCTGGGAGGTTCTACTATCATGTGCTTAAATTGGCCACTTCACTTGCAGTGCTGAAGATACAAACTGTGCACGTTCATGCTGAGCTAAGTTAACCTGATTTTAAAAAGATCATTCAGTCTGTATTATAAGTATTATACTTTTCTTAATACTAAAACATAATTTTTACCAGAGTTACAAGCACACATAAAACTGCCTAGAAACAGGTTCTTCACATATAACTACACCATGCCTTTCATTTACTCTACTTCTGCAACTACAACAGCCAGAAGAATAGGGTGATTAGACTTCCAAAAAGTAGGGAATGGTCACTTTGTGACCCCATCTTTTCCCAGTTCCCAATACAGTAGTAGCTCATCTGCTACTGCCTCCTCTCATTCCCAGACTCACATTGTAGTGGTCACAGCAATATACATGAGCAGAGAAAGTAGAAGACATTTCCCTGACGGCATCTTTTAGAAAAAGCTTTTCCCTGCTCAAAACTATTACAAGTATGGAAGACTTTTGACTGTTGAACTTCCCATCATTTCTCCATGAATGTAATTTAGTACTGAAAAACTGAAGTAATAAAACCTTAGGTACAGGCTTAGACAGAAAGCAGTTAAATATGTACAGGAAGAATAAAATTTTACTAAACTCTTCCTTTAGTCCCTTAAGAGTCTCTTTCAGGCAGTTTTACACACAATGAGCACTCCTTTCTCTAAAAAGTAGTTTCATTTATGTCAAGGAGTCAATCAGTGTGAACAGGGTTAATGAAGTAGATACCAAAACAGGGCTGACCTATCCCTTCAATTTCTAAATTGCTGTGGCCACATTTTCTACTCCTTTCAAACACAGGAATGCCCCACCAAGCAACCCCTGTGATCTGGATACTTGATCAGTTGTTTCCCATTGACTGCAGTTCTTAAAATCTGGGAATTAACTCAAAATTGCAGGCTTTAAATTCTTCATCAGCTGTTAATTAGTATCTATTGAGAGTATAATTTTAGAATATTGTTAAAATAGATGCTGTCTATGTGTTTTCCCTCCTCCTTTTCTACTCTTTCTCACACTAAACAAGATGCTCATTCAGTTTACATACATTTGACATTACTGAGTGTAAAGGACAATAAGATAATAATAATCTGGGTTATCTCAAGAAAAATGTCTCCCTGCTAAAGGCACATAGATGAATGAACTTTTGTTAGCAATGAACTGTTTTCAGAAATGTTAAATAGCTATTTCTCTATTTTTCCTTTCCCACAACTCCTCTCTAGTCATTGTGGCTCCCTGTTAAATCACCCTTCAAATTGCATTCACAACAGCAGGTACAATTTGCTTCTCAGTGTGAGTGTGTATGATTTTGATGCTCAGTTTTCACAAGAAAATTGTTTCTTCTGCTTGTTTCTCTGAACATTGCTTCATGCCCATAAGGAAGAGGCTTTAGTGAAGAAACTAAATATTCTTGCTCAGTACAGTCCCTACTAGGCTTCATCTCAACTAGGAGTTCACACAGAAACTTACTATTAGCTCTGACACCAGTGAAGCCAGTTGCAGCATTGGCCATTTTAATTTATCTTCATCCTGAACTGGGTTAAGAACTAACCTTAAAATCCCAGTGGACATTTGACTTTGGGATCACCCTGCACATTAGTCTGAAACTGAAATACAATGTGCAAAGCTGTGCAGAAGTCATAAGAATGAAACTTTCCATAACTGCCTTAAAGGAATGTCTCAAAATCCTCCCTGAGGTGTTTTATGAGCTCAACTGATGAAATTATTGCCAGACCTGAACAAAGTTGTTGTTCATAATCAAGAAAAGGCTAGACTCTTAAAGAATTACATCTTCCAGAAGACTAGCTGGCTCTCATTTGAGTAGCAGAGTAACCATTACCCATCACTATAAACAATGGCACTGAAAGGTCCACTGGGTGTAGGAAGCAAATATATAAAATAATATATAAAAGATATCTAAAATAACATATTATATATATAACTATATATAAAATAATATATTTTTGTCACTGTCTATGTAGGGAATTTATGTCAACCCATTAACACACAACAGTAAAGCAAAGTTCCACAGAAAAATGAAGTAGACATTTGTCAGCAGGTATCTGCAAGCTGGCCAGATGTATAGCTTGAATGGCAGTGTCAAGATACATTGTCACTCTTACAGACCAGGAGCATAAGACTGACTTTAAAGCTGAACCATCCAGTTCTGTGAGTTTTCAGTCAATATACTACAAAAAGATATAACCAGAGTTTAAGCTTTCATGTTTTCTCAAAAATAAAGCATTAATCCTTTCATATTAAAGTATGGCAGCATTAGGAAAGTTATGTGGGATTATTCCTTGAAGCTTGAGCCAAAAATTCCACATCCTTTTGTGTGAACACAACACAGCATGCCAAACTCTTTTGCATGCAGTGTCAGTGCTTAGTCCAACAGTGGATCTGAAAACTGTAAGAGCAGACATGGTCAACAAATCATTTATTAAATTACCTTTGAAACACAAAATCTAGAGGGTTTATATTTCAGAAGACAAATAGTTGCATGAGGATTTACTTCTCTAAGATTACTAAATTACCTTCATCTGACTAAATCGTCTCGGAAGGGAATGTGTCTATAATACAATAGCTGTGGCAATGCCACAAGGCTTGGTGCAGAAAAATGGGTAAGCAAGGTTGGATTTAAAACCAAAGCAAATAGAATCTATACTAGATTGATTCTCATAAACCAGAAAGAGATTCTGAAAACAAAATTTGCCACATAACTGTATTTAAGTTCAGAACATCTGGGATAACACTCATGCATTCCATTCCAAGGTATGCAGAACAAACAGATAACTTGTTTCTCATATATCAAATATATATTAGTCAAGTTAATTTTTCTCAACAGCAGAAATCCTTTTTCTCTCCTGCACAGAAATCTGTGAGGAAAAGGACAGGATGGTTTTTCCTTGGAAGAAATACAGCGAAACAAAAGAATACCAGGTCTTTACTGGAGAGAAAATAGTCTCAGACTCTTCAGGTAGGGGAAACCAAGTATCTCAGTAGTGGCTGTCCCAGTTTCCACCTATGCCACCAGAATAATCTGGAAGCTCAGTGCCCCTGGCTTCCCCCACTCCTTCACAAGCACATCTTTCTTGCTTCTCTCCTAGTCCCCTACACATGGCTTTGTATAGCAGAAGGGCACATGTAGGCTCCAGGTATCGTAGAACAATCCCATACCAGTGAGGAGATTGAGTGGGCTGACCTACAGTTTGTAATTCTGTGCTCTCTGTAGCAATGATGAAAGAGCTAATTTATGAATGGCTGGGTCACAAGACAATTAATGTACCACAGCAATGGAGTGAGATATGCAGATCAGATGTAGGAAGAATGTGGAGCTGAGCATATCACTTTTTTCTCTCATAATCCAATGCTCAGCTTGGAGAAGAAAACCATACTAATGATGCAACTGATGTCTTGTTAGAAAATATCTGAACTGTGACCAATTTTTCCTGACAAGAACTTTTATTCTGTATAAAAATCAGATGCTTAGTCATTTGGAAAATAAAGACTAAATCAGTGATGTAATTTTGTTCAATGAAGGAATTACAAAGAAGGTTTTTTCCTTTATTATAAAGAAAATCTGTTAACAAATCTATTGAACCAGCCTGTTAATAAACCTCTTTTCCATCAGCATCAAAAGAGAAGTGAGAGCACAGTGCCTCCAGGATAAACAAGGATATAAATCCTTCTCTTACCATTTTAAAATTCAAAGTGTCCATGTCTCTGTGTAAGTCTGTATGTGTATGTTCATGCACAAATAAGAGTGACAAGCAACAAATATCCTTGACAATTTTTAGCCTCTTGCTGTACACAAATGAAGGGCAAATATAGAAGCAAATGGAATGTGTCAGCCAGCTACATGCTTTTTTCTCCCTGCAAGATAGATACTAGTTCTCCATAGGGAAATCTGCAGGAAAGTAATTCTCAGAATAGGATGCAGACTTGCTGATGATGTAATGCATATGTTTAAGTGGGGGAAATGAGCTAAACTAGTTAGGACAACTTGTAGCAGAACTTAATCAAAGTTGGTGAGTGAGGCCCAAGACAGAAAGACAGCTGAAGGGACTCTCTTCAGCTCCCACAGGTCTCTACCAATTTCCCCTTTGAAAATGAAATTCTAGTTTTCTGTTAACATCCAGTGAAAAGGAAGCTGACAGGGAAAAGGTCACTGGGCAGAGGTAGCTGAGAGCACACCCACATACCCATCTGACTCTTGGAAGGGCTTTTCTCTCCATGGATGTCTGGCTAAGACACATATAAAGTGCTGGTATGAACCAACATGGGTTTACATGTCGCCATGTATACCAGAATGTCCTAATATCAAAAATACTGCCTCAGGGATAAAACAATGTGTGGTTTCTTTGGCAGAAGATGTATGTTTGGTTTTCTAAGTTTTCATCTTGACACAACACGTTGGAATTCCCATAAACTATTTGGAAAAGTGGTATAAAGGACAAAAAGTCTACAATTTATTACACTTATGCTGGGGTTTTTGGAAGTTTTGTCAAAGTTTACTAGACACTCAACAAATCGGTATTTTTTATGCTTCATCTCACATCTGTGTGTCAAAAAACAATCATAATGAAATCAGAATAATGCTTAACACTCAAGTCTTACTATCATTGCATAACTTTGGCTGTACACTCAAGAAAATAAGTGTACCTGTCTCCTGTCCCTATATTACCAACCCAGGAGTTACTGAGATCGTCAAGTATCTGTTCTGGAGGTGCTGAATTACTGTATTTTCTGCCAAGATTTCTTTATCAACTTCTTAGGTCACACTGCTAAATAAGAGTCCAGAAAAGCATTCAAGAAAAACACATCTAGATTTTATTACCATTGCCACCTAGCACAGCAAGCTCCTAACCTGAAAAGCTTTGGACTCACATATCTTCTTCTAAGTATTTCAGAACACTTTATGAAGATGAATCATAGAATCATAGAATGAATCATAGAATGGCAAGGGTTGGAAGGGACCCCGAGGATCATAAAGCTCCAACCCCCCTGCCACAGGCAGGGCCACCAACCTCAGGCCTGGAGCTACACAAGGTTGCCCAGGGCCCCATCCAACCTGGCCTTGAACACTTCCAGGGATGGGGCATCCACCACCTCTCTGGGCAGCCTGTTCCAGGACCTCACCACTCTTTCCGTAAATAACTTCCCCCTAATATTCAATCTAACCCTTCCCTCCTTCAGCTTTAAACCATTAATGTGTTGAGCTTCTAATCCTCCTTTTAATATAAATTTAAAAACCACATTTTACATGGAGGTAAGATGAAGCAATGAGAGATGAAGCAAGTTTTGTTGCAATTACAGGTTCTGGATAAGAATAAAACCCCAAAAGTCCTGACTTTCCTTCATCTGCTGCGATCTGCTCTGGAGTACAATGATGGTAAAGGAAAATACAGGCAAACAGGTTACTTGGACATTTCCCATAAATGTTCTTGTGCTCATATGCTTTATGACCAACAGAATGTTGTCAATGAAGATCCCAGAAATAGAGAAAACTCTTTTAGCTGAAGAGTCAGACATAATCCAGATAAAGCTGTTATTACCTGTTTTGCAATTCTGATTCCCAGAAGCTTCTTCTGGTTATTTTTTTACCTTCTTTAATCAAACCTGACTCAGAGAATCGTGATATCACCCCACTGCTGCCGTTCTCACTCTTTACTGGCATTGTCCCTCAAAAGACTATTAATGAATAACTGGTGGTAGCTGTCAGCTGAAGGAACCAAGTGTTACACACAGGTGTGTAGACAGTGTGTCTGCATGCCTTCTTTAGGCAGTGAAATCTTGAAAGACCAAGGGAAGCTAAAGAGAGACAATGATCTGAAGAGTTTGTGCTGTTTCTTATGGGAAGCAGCTTGCAGCAGTGTTCCCTGGGGCAGCCATGTCTGTGTAATATTGTTCCAAGAATTCTCCAAACATACCCTGGAGAACCTGAGAAGTGGGTGCAAGGCCCATGGTGTAATACTGTCACATGTGAAAAGAGGAAAAGAAAATGAGAACAAAGGCAGGTATGATGCACAGTAATCTCCTCTCCGTGAATCAATGTAATTTCCATACAGTAAAGCAAAGGAAATGTGGGAAGATTTCAGACAAAGCAGGTGAATTCTTGAGTCACACGCCTTTTGATTCGAAGATCATAGTAAGGAATGAAAGGAATACAAATCTCACAGTGACAGGGAAGCACAGGAGATCAAATGAAAGTTTGTACCCTAACTTTGATGACAGCAATGAGCCAAGCTGTCACTGGAATAACATGCTTGAAGGGTCCTTCCTCAATGCCAGAGCTATTGATGTCTCTCTAGGCAGGTCTAAGCACCCACTGGTTCAGTAGTTTAGTCAGATTCATAGCACAAAGGACAACAATCTCACTGCTAATCCTTCTTTTAATAGACTAGATTGGTAGAATGATTTTGGCTGGAAAGGACTCCTGAAGGTCACCTGGTCCAGTTCCCTGCTCAGAGCATGACCAATTTAGAGCAGGTCGCTCATGGCCTTGCCCATTCAAGTCTTTTCCATGTCCAAGATGAAGATTTCATTTCCCCAGTGGGGCAATGGAGCCAAGCAGCTGAGCTTCATGAGACTCCTATCGGTCGATGTCCTCAGGCTGTTAAAATCCCTCCACACATACACCTTGTTTTATCTTTTTTAATGTATGCATATCGTATTTATTTTGTTCAAATTAGTACAGTGCTAATCTCAGTTACCATGGGAAAATATATGATGAAACTAAAGGGATTATAGTTCCCCTCTTCTCTAGCGTTACCTGCTCACATGGTATAGCAAGAGTCACATCCACCCACATAGTAAATGCATCCAACTGGAATCAGGCAGATATTGTCCAGAGGCAATTCTCAGAGCCAATCCTTGTCTAGTAAAAAATGGCAGGGCATATACAAGATGAAAGGACTCCTGCCACTTTAGAAAAGCTAGAGATCTAATCCGAGAGGCATTTTGAAAATTCATTCCTGCTTTCAGTTAAATCACTGTGAAACTCCACAGGATCATTACTGCCATTGCTGCAGTGTCAGGTACATGCAGACAGCAAGTGGGCACTTCAGTGAGGATTCAGATCTAGTCTGTGCATTATTGGCCCTGTGGTAATGCCAGAAATGTTCTGGACAGCATCCATACACACAGGAATGCAGACATCCTGCTTCAAATGACTTACAGTCTAAAATATTAATGCTTACATCACCAACTGATACTTCTTTACTATGAGCTAAACTTTCTCACTCCTAAGGCTTCACTGTTTTCCCCTTTATGATACAAAATGGCCCATTTCTTCCATTTTAGAGGGCAGTGAACTTACCTCAACCAGAGGTATATAAAATAAGGTGTCATTAGAGTAAGTGGTCAGAGGGGCCAAAGCCGATGGCAGTGCTGGAATTGCAATGCAGTATCGAACATCTTGCTAACAGTAGTTCTCCTCCTCAAGCCTTAAAGCTTTCCACACCCCTAAAGTGAAGAAGGTAGCCCCCAGAGAGGAGTCCTTCCACCCCACTGAACAACTCGCTTAACTGCACGACTTCTAAGCCATAAACCACTTGAGTAATCCCACTGCTCAACACAGGATAAAAGGAGAAAATAGCATTAAAGATTTAAAGTAAAGAACACAGCAAACTCAAATGATAGCTGGGCCATTCACGTCATTACGGCTAAGGGTTTGTCAGCACTTTCATTATACAGCTCATTTCTCTGCTGTCACTCCAGGCTAAAATTTGGCAAAGCATAAAACTTAAAGCACAGACAGATACAATAAGAATTCAGTGAAAAGGAAAGCAAAGACTTCAAGGACAGCATCCTAAGACACCTCCACATGTGAAGAACAAACGGTATCTTACAAAGCATCATGCAAGAAGTTAAGCTAGAAGAACTATCTCTCATTAAGATGGTGTGATAAAGAGGGAATTGCACTGAAAGCTCAGTGAGATATAATGTTATGAAACTACTATGAATGGCTTAAAATATCCAGAAGACTAAGTATTAATATGGTAATTTAAGTTAAATTTATGCTGCAGTACAATAGAAAGAAGATAGAAAGAAGAGGCAGGCCACACACAAATATTACATCTGAGCAGTTGATATTATACTTAACTTAAGGAATGTATGAAAATATGTCTGCTTGAGCTGGTTTGGGGAGTGCAAAGTGCCACTAACGCCTGAGATTTCTCTCAGGAAGTGTAGAGTGTCTTTCTCTCTTCCCCCTTTCAAAATTGAGACTGCAGCTCCAACAAATGTCCAAACATGAGAAAAAAGCAGGGGTGAGCACAGCACCAAAATATCTCTTATACTCCAACAGTAAGCATCACATTGTAGGGTAGCATGAATTAGCACTGACACTGAAAGAAATCATCTCACTTGCCTCAGCTCCTTTGTCAGCCTAAATACTGGTACACATATGGATGCAGCATGACCAAGAGTAAAGAACTGAGTTAGATTAAAACTAAGCTATGATGGTGGGTCAGTAAGCCCTGGGTAATCTAGTCTTGGGTCACTAATGACGCCTGCTTGGAGCAGGAGGCTGGACTGGGTGACTTCCAACGGTCCCTTCCAACCCGTGAGATTCGCTGTTCCTAGGGATCAGCTTGTGGACAAGGTTTGAGAGGTTTAGGACTACTTCTTCCACTAGCAGATTTAGCTAATGCTAGGCTAAAGTGTATGTAGAACTACAGTATTAGTTATTACTTTTTGAAAGTTTTAACCGGCTTGATTGCTTTCATAGAAAATGGCAAGAACCACAAAGATGCAGTTACTGTTACACAGGCAGTGCACTGGATGGTTACCCACTACCCATCTTTGTCAGGAGGGGCTGTGGGACTTAGCACAAGCCATTTTGTTCTGTTTCAGCATCAGTGCAGATGCTTCTTATCTTTAAAAAGCACTTAGAGGTGAACAGTACTATCTATGCAATATATGATTGCTAATATTGTCTCAGTAGATTTTAAGGAGGATCTCAAGAACTCCAGTAAGTTAAAAGGGAAGGTGCTTAGTTCTCATGCTCAGAATTATCTATTAAAAAGATGTTAATATAACAATCATATAGGTTAGCTAATCCCATTGACTTTGCTTCGGTAGCATCTTCCTTGGCTTCAGAAATGAGTGCAGGCTTGGACTGTGATATTCCTTCAGCAGCTCTTGAAGACGGGTGTGTGTGCATCCTGCACAATGTGTGTTTGATTATTTGGGGAAGCCTAGTGCATCTCTGTTCAAGCAGTGCAGCTGCTGAACATGGGATATACATACTGTGCTTATAATATGAGATGCTTGTAAGAAACAGGGAATTGAAGGTGATATTAAACCAAACACATGTCCAAGCAACACTGATTTCAATTTGTAGCAAAGGAATTATTTTCACTGTAGAAATTAATGAACGCTGTTGCTTAAGATCCACAGTTTTGTCATGAGTTTATCAGGACATGCAAGCACAGTATAACATTTAGTGTCATTTCACAGAATCACAGAATCATAGGGGTTGGAAGGGACATGGAGATATCAAGGGGTCCAACCCCCCTGCCAAAGCAGCTCCCCAGCTCATACTGCACAGATAGGTGTCCAGACGGGTCTTGAATATCTCCAGAGAAGGAGACTCCACCACCTCCCTGGGCAGCCTGTCCCAGGGCTCCCTCACCCTCACTGGGAAAAAGTTCTTCCGCATGTTGGTGCGGAACTTCCTGTGCTCCAACTTGCAGCCATTGCCCCTTGTCCTGTCTCCACAGACCACAGAAAAGGGGCTGGCCAATTCCCCCTGCACCCCATACTTAAGATATTTATAGACATTGATTAGGTCCCCCCTCAGTCTTCTTTTCTCCAGGCTGAACAGCCCCAGCTCTCTCAGCCTTTCCTCATAGGATAGATGTTCCAGGCCCTTCATCATCTTCGTAGCCCTTCTCTGGACTCTCTCCAGGAGATCCCTGTCCTTTTTATCCCAGGGAGCCCAGAACTGGACACAATACTCCAGGTGGGGCCTGACCAGGGCAGAGTAGGGGGGGACAATCACCTCCTTAGACCTACTGGCCACACTCTTCCTGATTTGTCAGAGAAGAGGTGGAACTCCACTCCTCAGCTTGCCTGCATTGGCAAGGATGGGTGTGCTCTTTATGTAAGATACAGGTCACACACTCCAAATCATTTTCCTGGCACTCTCAGTCTTTTTCCTTTGTGCAAAACACTGATGCTTTTGAGGCGCAATGAGTTAGCACGTCACTGTGCTGGCTTAACAGATGGCACAGGAGTGTAGAATGAATGAACAATGAATTAGGGACCACCTTTCACTTTTGCCAGTGTGCAGGCTTTCAATGGTTCTGGTATAGGGCATCTATATTCACTCTTTTTAAGACAGTCTGCTCCCTTATTTTGTAGTGCCCATTTAATAGTGAGATTTTTTTAATTATTTTTTAATTAGATTAGAAGTTAGTGCAGTATACAGAATTACCAGGAGAGGTTTGGTCTTTTTAAACTTTAGACCCTCATTTTCTTCTGATAGGACCCCAGAATTATGACTATTATCTTCAGCTTTTGTCTGAACATACAGCTTTCTGAATCACAACCAAGTGTTTCCTCACCCTCTGTCCCCTCCCCTGCAAAGTCTAGAAGGGTCTTTCTATGTCACTGAATCCTTAGGTATCAACTGAAGCAAGGTTTTTAAGTGGGGTTGAACCATCCCAGACAAGGACCGTACACTTTGCACTGATTCTTTATATAAGATTAAAGCTAACTTTGAAAAGAGCAAGAAGAAAAGGAAATAGGTTGAAACTGAGAATCTTCAAGGCAGCATTCAGATGAGTGGAATCCACTGAATAGGCATGAGGAGTAAAGGCAGTGAAGTTAAAAAAAAAAATGTTCTTACCCACAGGTAACCAGAAAATAACTGCAAGATAAAATGCAAAGTATAACCTCTCCTCTTACATGAATTACGGATTGCTGAGGCTCAGCAATATTCTTACAGTTTTTCAGACCCCAGGCAGCTGTTTTACATATTTCACTGAGTACAGAAAGGAAAGAGTGATATTCTTAAATACCAGTGTATATTTTAACATGGGAAGAGGACGTATCAGGTGGAAAATATATTATAAGCTCTCTGGGTGTAGGTATTAAAACATCAAGCTATGAAAAGCACTGCAGCGTTCTATAGTAACAGCCCAAACATTACAGTCTAAAAATGTTACAGAAATGTTTATATAACCGGATCTAAGGACCTAATCCAATGCTCATGGACTTCAGTGAGACTAAAATTCTTGATGCAACTTCTATTTTTCTTTAAGTAATCCCTTAGAACTGCAAAAACATTTCTGTGCTATATATTTGGAGACCAAGGGCTTTCCACTGATAAAACTCCTGGAAAAGTCATTGTTTTCTGAAGTTACTGTTATCTCTGAAGGTCAATTAACGTTGGTTTGATTTAGTGTTACGGTGAAAAGAAACATGATTTCTTTGGTCTTAATTTCCTTTGATTTTAAACAATGTGTTACTGATACAGACTTTGTACGTGCTACACATTCTTTTCTCACCTAACACCTCTCTTGCTTTTATAGACAAGCCAGCAAGAGGAAGCACACTGCTTTGTGTAGTAAGGATATGGATCCTACTTTATGAATCCTACTTTACGGAGCTCTGTGGCAAAACCCCTTTTAGTTAGAGTAATAAATTGTCTATTCTTTGTGAATTAAAAAAATATTTTTGTCCTAAATGGGTAAAAAATATTGAAACCTCAAGAATATTTAGGGAGCAAGGCCACAGAGGACACTGGAAATGTGTTAATAGCTTTTCCTGCAATGCATACAAGCTTGTACCATGGAACAAGGGGCTACGAAGATGATGAAGGGCCTGGAACATCTCTCCTATGAGGAAAGGCTGAGAGAGCTGGGGCTGTTCAGCCTGGAGAAAAGAAGACTGAGGGGGGACCTCATCAATGTTTATAAATATCTTAAGTATGGGGTGCAGGGGGAATTGGCCAGCCCCTTTTCTGTGGTCAGTGGAGACAGGACAAGGGGCAATGGCTGTAAGTTGGAGCACAGGAAGTTCCACACCAACATGGGGAGGAACTTTTTCCCAGTGAGGGTGCCAGAGCCCTGGGACAGGCTGCCCAGGGAGGTGGTGGAGTCTCCTTCTCTGGAGAGATTCAAGACCCGTCTGTATGCCTATCTGTGCAGTATGAGCTGGGGAGCTGCTCTGGCAGGGGGGTTGGACCTGATGATCTCTCGAGGTCCCTTCCAACCCCTACAAATCTGTGATTCTGTGATAGCCTGACAGACATGGGGATATGTAACAGCAGCAAAATGACCTCATAACAGATGTTTCATCTACTATTTAGTTCCTGTCCAAGAGGAAAAGGAGCCAATTTCATGCAGAATGCAGGAACAGACTCAGTGCTCCAACACAGAGGGTGACCAAGCAGAATTGCGTTTCATTTAGGGGGAAACACAAACAGTTGTCCACAAATGGGTAAGTCAGAAAAGAAATTTTTCACAACAGTTTTGTAATAATTTTCCCAGTAAGAAGCTGTACTAATTGCTTCCTGAAGGTCATTAGATTTTAGGTCTAAGATCCATGAAATAGATGGGAATTAGAGTGAAAAATGGGCAGCCAGAATCACCCGTTGTTAATATACACTTGGAGAAGGTTAAAGGCAATTTAACCTCTGCCACCAGAGTGGAGGTTGTGCAGTTGTGAAACCTCTCACATCCAACCCTCTAGCACACCCTACACCAACACTGTCTTAAGAAGAATCTTTTAGCTGGGGAAACAGTCTCATTTAAAGACACCTTTGATCCCTCTCACTGACATACAGAAAGATCTTGTAGAAAAAAAAATATACAGGGCAGGACTTTGAAGATAATGAACTCACTGGAGGAAAAAAAAACCTCCTAGGCTTTGCCAGGTCTTTGGCATATATATGGAGTATCTGTGCATCATAAGATGTGAGTGAGATCAGTCAGTATGGCATTATTCATGAATGGGAAATACAAAGGAAAAGTCAAAACCTGAGAACTTTGATGATTTCTTTATCTCATAAATTATAGGGGTGCTTTCTAAAATATTAGAAATAAAACTGTGCTACAGAGTTCACAATGCAAGATGCAAGTCTTATATGACATCAAATATAAGGAATCCATGGAAATTGCTTCTCTCAAAGTAATGATCATCATCTGTGCTGCTGAAACACTTGAAAGAGTGCATCTGGTCAGTGAAAACAAATTGGGATGAAATAAAACTTCAGCTAATTTTGTAAAAACAAAAGACAGCAGCTCCAGCTCTCAGTGATACACAAGTGCTGCAACTGTGCCCATCCTGAGGGCAATCCTTCAGATCTTCAAAAAGAGCAAACTGGCACCACCATCTGAAAGTTTTCTGAATTCAGTGTAATTCTCTACCTAATTCCACTTAACCATTTAATTGAAACAGCAACATTCTAAACAGCCTTTAATAGTACTTCAGTAAGGAGAATTTTTTTTAAAATAAAAAAAGGAATCAACATTGTTTTAAGAGTTCATTACTAAACCATTCTGCCTTGAAAACTAACCACTTATTTAAAGAAAAAAATTACTTAGAGCACAATGAGGTCCTGCTCCTCCTGTGCCTGTAAGACTAGTTCAGCTTTGCTATTTGTATGGAAATTGCTCTGAGGTGACTCAAGGTCAAGCCCACCAAAGCCCAAAGATGAACTGGTCTGTGTTGTCCTCACAGTCCATGATTGGCCTGTGATCACAGACCCAGATCATCTTGTCATGATTTCTTACCTGTAGCAAGAGGACACTGCAGTGATTCAGCCTTGTTCTTTAACACATTTTGTTCCTGGTGTGAATTAGTTGCATCCATTATGCAAAAATTTCTGTTCTGTGCTATTTACTGCTTTAATATGCTAAAATTGTGGGATGAAACAACAACAAAACTGCCCTACCACAAACACCTCTCAAGACTGAGCCAGTGTTTAGGAAAAATCATCAAAACTTATTATCTAGGTTTCTGCTTATTCTGTATATAAATATCTAAACTGATAGTCTCTTTGTACCATAAACATTGAATTAAAAACAAGTTTCATGATTTGAAAATGTGGCAGAAGTGTTCTAGATAAAACTAAAACTTACATTACTTTAACAAATAGACTACATAATGGTTTTTTATATGACTATACCATGAAGTACAGTCATATACACTTAAACTAAAGTTACCAAGCCAGGTCCCCAATTTTATTACATTTTATTGTCTGCTTACTATTTTGCAAAAAAGGCTCTCTTCAAATTAATCTTCTGCAGCACATTAAATTATTCAGTACATTAAGATATGGAGTTAATCCTTGTTTTCCCTGCAGCAGGACTGCAATGGATGAGCTACACTGCTGTGTAGAATAATGTTTTAACACATGTTGTTCAGTTTTGCAGGAACCATGTACAGAAAAAACTGGAGTGAGCTTCCTCCTCCACTAGCATATCCCAGCATTAAAACTGACCTCTGGTATTACTCCTTAGGTAATACCTAGAAACACCTCTGTATACCTTTTGTGTACTAAGATACCTTAGATGCTCTGCAAGGATTGGTTTTAAAAGAACAGGGTTACACCTAAACATTGAATCTACTGACCATCCGTTTTCAGAAACTATACAGTAAAACACCATACATGTATAAACAGCAAATCATCTGATCAGGCACTAGGGTAGCAGGGAGCTTGTGCTTTTTTGAGATTGCTGACAAGAATGACTATGGTATGTAGCCTCTCTGTTCAAAATAACAGCTGTCTCTACCCTGCAGGAAAGAGAAGAAAAGCACTTGGGCTTCTGGACTCCAGAGGGGGTTCAGCACAAGAGATAAAGAGCTGGCAAATTCCATAACACTGCCTTAACATGTACCTCCTCGCACTCACCAGCAGGTTTTCTGTCTGTAAAACAACACCTATTATATGGGGGGGAAAGGAGACTGTGGTCGTGTGAGCTGAACTGACGAAATGAGGTGCTGATTCCAGACCATATGTACTGAATTCTCCCCCAGAAACTGAACGAACAGTCACTGAGTCCATCTGCTCCCTGTACTGCAGAATAAAGCCTCCTTTGCTCCCAGCACTCAGTGCAGCACATGTATGCCATTTCCCTTCATCCTCCCATAATTATCTTAGTACATTCCCCAGGAAGCTTGTCTTATCTACTTGACAGCTACCAAGTGATCTGGGCAGACCCCAGTGCTCTTGCTGAGCCAGTGGCATGTTAATGGACAGCCACACCGAGGAAGATGTGACAGGGGAGCTGAGCTAAAGGTTTATCCTGCATTTCCTCTGTGTGTTTCCCAAGCCACAGAACAAGCATCAGCACTTAGTGGCGCTGATTGTCCCTATCTAAGCAGCCTTGCTGAGGCTATGACAGTGATTCCTGTTTGAAATGCTATGCTGTGCTCCTGAGGAGGCCAAGAGTGCATTAACCATGGAAGAAAAGGACAGTCAATATCCCCTCCGAATATGCCGCATCCTCATTTGAGGAACAACTGGATCTGATTCACTGAGCTCTGTGATCCAAGAGGAAGGTGTAACAGAAAGGTTCATAAGCAATTGAAAAGGTATGCCCTGTATTTTCTTACATCCCTTTTTGCTATTAGATAAACCAAATAATTAGTGTTTTTTAATAAAATACTACTGGAGCTGCCTGAATAGTCTTGTAGTTACTTAATAAATTACTCGGCAAAGGAGTAAATTTAGCCAGGCATCCACTGGTGAGGAGACTGCTAATTAACTGATATCCAGGCAGGCAGCAATTATCCTTCTCCTCCCAGACAAAAAGAATATCTCTATTTCAAATACGTGTCCAGAAAGAATTAAGAGCTCTGAAATGTATGTCTTCCAGTAGGAATCAATTTGGAACGGAGTAGCAGTCAACCCGAAGATCTCCAATAATTTGAACTAAATACAAAACAAGATAGAATAAAGAATCTGTGCTTTATGAAGGGAGTGAACTGGCTTCAGAGATACGTTTCCAGCTGGGACCAGATTGCAAGTGCTTTATTCACTCTGCAGGAGCAGTTATTCACGCCAACAGACCCCGTAAAGCTGGGGACACAAACTCACGTGAGCATGTAGTCACAACTGTGAACATGAAGCTTGCCATCTGACCTTCAAAACCAACAGAATGTTGTGGTGCTTTTCCTAAAAACACTATAGAGGTGTTGGAGGACATTTTTATGTTTCTTAAATATGATTTTGCTGTCATTTCATATCAAATGTCTTCTGTTCAGCCATAAAGCAGACTTCCTATGGCCGCCTGGGGCTGGGTCTCTGCTGATGGAATTAACTGGTTTCTTAATTTATGGGGAGTTCTTCATTCTGCCACAAATGGTGAAATAAGCCAATTTACAGGTTGGTGTGTCAGCAACAGATTTCTAGCATACAGGATGCTGGGATTTCAGGCTTGCACTCATTCTGTTTTCTGGAACGCCCAGCCATAAAGCAGACGTCCTGTGGCCACCTGGGGCTGAGGCTCTGCTGATGGGCACTCACCCACCTGCACAGAGGCCAGGAGCCATCCTAATGAATACGTGTGAGCACAAAGGCAACCAAGTTGAAGAGAAAACAAGGATTCCTGGGGGAGTGTCCAAACAGCTCTGCATCCTCAGTTCAATGACCCATGAGAGAAAGGATGCATTTAGAATAGAGCAACTTAGAGCTGTTCTGATTAGAAGAGTTTTCACTCACTTACATAAAGGCTGAAAAAGGAATGTAAGAAGTGCAATTATTGACCTAAGGGGACAATTTCAGAAGCACAAATAAGACTTAAGTGCCAAGCTGCAATAAGCAGTTAGAGCTAATATCGGAAACCATAATCCAAGCCTAGGACAAGAAGCAATCTGGCACCCAAAGACCAGCAATCAGGCTAAATACCAAAGGTCATGAGCCTGAGTCAGAAACCAAGATACAAGCCAAAGGTTAGGACTGAAATAGGTCATGGATGTAAGCTGAAGGTGACAAAATGAGCATTTTTAAATAGCCACACATCTTCTGACTGGTCTGAAAAGAAATTTCCATGTTCCCTTAAATAGCACTGATGTTAGCACCAGTGAGCATTCACAGGGGCGACCACAGCCTTCAGGACTGTGTCTCTGAAAGTGTCAGCGCAGCCAGCAGTACAGAACAGCCCACCACTGAGGTCAGCCTGGGTCATTCAGATCTGGAGTCAGGCTGGTAACAGCTCCCCGGATTGCACAGATGAGTGATTTCCCTTTGCAGCTTGCCATTGGCAAAATAAGTTACAGAGATTTGCAAAGTTCTCCCATAAACTTGGTGGAAGTGCAGAAAAAGGCAGTTCCAGATGAAATGTGAGAAAAAAAAAAAGGGCCCCAAAGAGACTTGTAGAAGCCTCAAAAAAATCTTCAAACAGAAGATCTTGCTACAATTCTACATTTTAGTTGCCTTTTTCCTCTATTAACATTTTTCTGATCACAATAGTAATACAAGCTCTGCTCCTACTGTATTCCATTGGCTACATACAAATAAGCAAGATAGTGTCTTTTGATAATTTTACAGAGTAAGCATTTTCTAGTATTAGATTTTTTTAATGTGAAGCAGGTAATAAAATATATTATAAAAATCATGTATAAATTAAAAGAATAAATTAATATTGATTTGCCACTATATGCCTCATTAGCATATCCTCTGGAGAACGCTTGATGGCTTTGGGAACCTTTCAAGAACCACTACAATGTTGTTTAAAACTCAATTAAGAGAGTGAACAGTTTGCAAATAGCCCATATACCAAAGTATGCTTTTGCAAACATAATAATCAAATTCTGACTAGAAAAGCAAATTAAAAAGTCAACTGAAAGTGACAGAATAAAGACCATTTCTCAATCTACCTCTCCAATTTTTTGTCAAGGTCTTAAAGAACTAATGGGGACTGGAGTAAGTGTAATAAGTGTCTCTCTGTCTCTCTCTGCTCTGATGACAGGTTGGTAATAAACAAAACATATCTGTACAACTACCTGAATTATTATACATGTATTTTTATTCCTTCTCAAAGTGTTTGACTAAGTGCCCTTATGCTGGCAGTCATGCCCACTTGATAAAGTCAGTGTTTCAGCTACCTTGGTTTCACTTGCAGTGGCTTTTACTTAGTAGGTCTCTCATTGTTTAAAAACAAACAAATAGTTACTACCATTCAAACCTCTCAGCAGTTGTCGCGGTGCCACTAAGCCCTGGAGAGCTCTTTGCAGAGGTGTGACCATTAAATAAGCACCATGAAGTAGGTTAGGGCCTATAAAAGGAACATCAGAAATTGGATAAATGTAAAAACCTTGATATTGCACAGTAATATTTTGGGGATTTTCTAAAGCAAGAAGAACAGATTATTTCTCTTAGAAACTTAAGCGTTCCCCACAGCTGTTTGCAAGCCAACAGCATTGCCTTCCTTTCATGTCACAGAAGCTCATGGTGACCCTGAAGTGCTAAATTTCAAAAGTTCACACAGCCTAAATTCCATTACAGCTGGAATTTAAGATTTAAGACGGTGCCCAAAGAAACCAAGGGGGGAGGGGAAAGAAACTAACTGTAATGGAAGAGTCTTACCAAAACTATAAGCCCATGATACTACCAAAGTCATTCCCCTTCCCACACACATTGCAAAGACACGTCCATCTGCCTGCTAAGCCCTTCCTCCAGCCTGAGCTCCTCTGCTTCTCCTGCATGGACACTCTTGGTACTGAGAGCTAAAGCAAAGAGCAGGAGGAGCAGTCTGCCTTCCCTCTTGGCCGGCCCCACGCTCCTCTTCCAGGCACTGCAGGTACACCAACAGCATAACCACTCGCTAGTTAGTGAGGTGACAGGTCCATCATGAAAATGGAGCTGATCAGAGATTTTGTTTATCCAATAAAGGGAAAAAGGATCCCAGTTCTATCTCAGAGTGAAAACATTTTACAGAGGCAATTCTTTGTTCTATCTTTTGGTAACTGGTTTTGGTTATTTTCCCCATTAGGGTAAATAGCAGCTCTGGTCATTCTGGCCCTGCTCATCACTTCTGGAACTCAGCTCTCTTGGTTGGCAGGTCTGTTTGTTAATGGAACTGTCTCCTAAAACCACTCCGTCTCCCTCTGACCGACATCAGGTGTCCACATGCACACAGGGATAGGGAAAAGGCAAGCATGGCAAGTTTGACCTACCCATCACCAATTTCTCTGCCAGCTGTCTGGCCACAGATTGCACTCACAGGTAGAGGAGTAACTGGACAGATAGGTTGGCAAGGTGTTTAGACTTCCAGTACTGCAGAGCTCGGCTGAACTGGTCAGCTCTGGAAGGCATCACACCAGAAAGAAAAAAATGAGAAAAGATGTGGCCCTTTGGCTGGTTCTGCATAGCTGCATTATTTACACAGCAGCTCTCAAAGTCTGTTAAATTTGTTTTGGAAATCATGTAACTTTTACAGAGGGAATAATTTTGAAATTATAAACAGACACTATATTGACCATCAAAGTTTTGAAAGACTTTTTGCCTGTCATGCAAAATGGTACTCAGGAAATGTTTAAATAGATATTTGTGATTATTCCAATCTATCAGAGGGATGCTTATCAGCTCTTCAACCACTTATCTGACAAAACCACCCTTACACAAACTCTTTGAATTCATCATTTCAGTACACTAATTGCACATGGTAAAAATAATGTTATTGTTAAATACACTGGGGAAGAATTACTGTATGAATGCATAGAATGGTTTCCACACTCAACATGTTAGTTAGGTCTTTTTCCTTCGAAAACACTCCAAGGTAAGCAACTGAATTTGTAGATTAATGTTTATAGTTACATTTGTTTTCAAGGTGAAAGCTCAGTAAATCTGTATACAGACTTTTGTAGAAAATGTTTTACTAGTTCACCAGCATTTTACTTTATTCACATAACTGCACACAACCCATATGAAACAAGATGTTACTTCTTTTGTTCTTAAACGAATCCCTACTATCTGATCACTTGTTTTCTAACACCACAGTCAAGGGGTGTGAGGTCCCAAAATTAATGGTGGCAATCGCACTCCTATCACAGCCCTGAAGACCTGCCTGAACTACAGCAGCTTCTTACACTAAGCTGTGTGCCACAGTTTGGTTGCAAATTTCCACAGCATTGCGTGTTAATGCCTTCCCCTTGAAACGCCCTTCCCATGTCATTCCTCATACATCTTAACCACGGGGCTCCCCAGAGGATCTTCAGCAGACAGCTTTATGGCTCTCTTCCGCGTGACTACAGTAAAGGAATTCTCCATCAGCCAGAACTTAATTGGTGAAAAGAAGCCATGTAAGAGGTTAGGATCTTATCCAGTTTATTTACTTAGTCATGATATAATTGAGCTCCCCTTTTCCTTGCCACTTTTCTTAGCCTGATTTTCTCACCCCCTGAAGGAAGGCCACCCTATCCCACACGAGGTGGGTCTGCCTCAGCATTTCAGTTCAGAGCAGAAGGACATTATGAATTCTTGACTGCAACCATCAGGGACAGAATTTATCACACAACAGACAGTAAATCCACGTGGCTTTGTCACAGAATACTCCTGGACATGATACAACCCGGACAAAGCTGACAAATCAACAAGCAAGAGAGACCTGTGCTTACACTAAGAATTAACCAGTGCTGGGCCTTGGGTCTCTGGCTACACATGTGTACCTTGCAGTCTGCAGCCCAACCCCAGTAGGCAGATGAGCACCCAGAGGTCTTAGGTGGCCAGAGGAAACCCACCCTGCCAGAGCCAAGCAGCATTCCTGAACCTGAGCCTTTGTCATGACTGCAGCAATAGGATGGCAGCAGTCAGTGCAGCTGTTGCCCTCACCTTCAAACAAGTTCTTGTGACAGAACAGCAATCATCCAGCCATTCCCTGGATGAGTGAAATATAATCATAATGCCTACTGTTTATATTGTTCTTAAAATTAAAATTTATAAGGATGAATAAATACATTGTACTCATTTTATGTCTGCGAAGACAAAGGTACAGAGACCTGAAGTGGTTTAATAACCTATGAAATGAATGCAGGTTTACTGATTCCAGTTCCTCTGACACTAGACAACCTAAAAAGCATCAAAAGCAGCCAAAATCACCTGGTTGATTTACATTATATCAGTTTCTAGTCATGTCTGAAAAGCTCTAGAAGCTATTTACTCTCAGAATTGTGTTGCACCTTTTTTATTACTACTGTACCACATCAAGAAAAGCCTGTTGAAGAATACACATTTGGTCATAAAATATTTATCTAACCTATTTTAAAGATGATTGCTCTGATGTGTGCATATTTTGCAAGAGGATCAGCTACAAATATTTAAAGTAATTCTGACTTTTACAGCAAGGTTTCAGAGATAAAAAGCATATAAACCCACATTATAAAATTTATGCATTTAAAGATACGTAGAAGCATCAAAAGTGGCTCAGAAACCTTAAAGGATACAAAAGGAATCTTACAAGAAAGCAAAAACATAAGCACACAATAATGCCATATAACTGAACAGTACATTTAACGTAGATAACTCAATAATTAAAACCAGCCAAGGTAAAAACTGATACAGTTCTACCAAAGTAGTTTTCTTAAGGCTCAAGGTATCTATAACTGATGCACAATTATTCCTGATGTATTTCTCAATTCTGTACAGAGCAGAACTTTGCTAATGTAATTGTCTTTTTTTTTTTTTGATCCATGCAGTCTATTATCTGTACAAGAAGACAGGGGAACAGGCTATTCTGTCTCGTGATAGTAATTGCATATTGTTTTTTCCTAATGTTATTATACCAATAAAACAGAAACTACATGTAAAATGAAATAAGCAAAAGAGAATCCTTAATGGTGCACCTTTGCCTCTGCAGTATTTTGTCCAGTTGCTAATTTGCCATAAAAGAGATTTGCAATAGAGTTCATTTTCAATAATGAAATTAGTACAGTTCTAATTCAGCAGCAGGCCTTCTATCTGCTGTTGGATAAAATATGGCAAAACTGGCCAGCAATATATGTTCAAAGCCCTACATAGCACAATAAGTATAGAAATCAGTAAAAGTCAGGCTGCACACCTACATCTAATGTACTTACAGAGGCTGCGATCACTGAAAGGCTTGTATTCAAAAGTAAGTTATATTTAAATTTTTGGACAGATTAAGTCAGGAAGCACACATGACTGGATATTTATGCAACATGCAGAGTCTCAGGAATAATGTTTTCTCTCTAATTCTGATTTATGCCAATGATAAACTTCCTTGTTCGGTGACAGATTATAACTAAAGGTTAACACAACATAATTTCTAAGATAAACCTCTGAGCTCTGGATGAAAAAAGTTAGTTTTACCTGTCTAATTGTACTACCTACCTTCATCAGAGAAGAGCTAGCATATTTTGAGACAAATTCCATGAATTTACATGTTTGAAGCTGTCAGGCAATGTCCTGCTAGAAAAAATTGCCACCCTTCCACAATCCCCTGTGAAACGGCAAACCAGGTTAGAAAGATATAGGAGATTGGATTACCTGTCTGCACCAGATCATTGTTTCTAGGAGATAATCCATAAATGATTAATCCTTCTAATGTTCTTGAGCAATGTAAGGAGGGCTGCCTGTGACCTATTTCAACCTCTGGCACTGTTGTTGTGGGAACAGCTTTACTGTATATAAATCAAATTGAATATTTTCATTCTCTTGGCTTTATTGAATTCTAAGTGTAATTTAATGCCATTTCTTTCTTCAGTAGTTTTTTTAGCATCTCTTAGAAGGACCATAACTGTTGGTAATACTCATGTCCAAAATGGCAGTGAAGACATAGATAGCTCATTTTCCTTGTACTGTACTACATTACATTATTTCAGTAATTCACTGTTGGGTTTATTGCTTTCTGCTTCACATTTTCTTGAACATTTTTCCATTTGTAGAAGGAGGGGAAAAAAAGAAAAAAAAAAGAAAAAAGTCATCCATTCCTGTTACAGAATCATGACTGCAATTATTACACAATAAATTGAGACCAAGGAAATATAGAGTTAAATTCAGATTTCAGAATTGCAACATCTGAGAAGCTCAAACTCTACACAGTCATTATGTGTTATTTCTATTTTAGATATGGCACAGAAATAAGAAAAACTTCTATTCCCCAGAATTATTTCCCTATTCTCGGTCACTTCAGTGTGATGGCCACTTTAAAACCACAGAGAAGTTTTCATCTCTCATACAAGAGATTTGCAGGCTTGCTGATGGAATCAAAATGCAAACTAAAAGCCTGTTAAGTTATTGATTAAGGAAGTTATCACTGGGACAATTTGCCCTAGCTAGGACTAAGCTAGGACTAATCTAAAATTAGCCTGTAGAACTACAGCCGTTATCACTGAAAATTAAGGTATAGATAACAATGCAGTTACCAATGAATAACCCAAGAATTGCTTGCCATTACAATTCAGGGAAAAACATCTGTAAGCAAACCATTAAAAACTGTCATTTGCAAAATATCTTGTGAAGCCAGAAACTTCTGACAGTTGCTTTAAGTAGAAAACAGCAAAGACTGAATGTGAGCTCTCTGAGTCACTCACATTTACTGAACTCCACTGGACCCTAATTCAACTTTTAGTAATAACAGCAAATGCACAGCCTGGGAATGCTTACAGCTCTTCTCCATCATCTTAACAGCAGCAATATATTCCTCCCTGCCGATACACAGCGAACAAGGGATGAATAAAGTGACTGCAGACTAAAGAGGACTTCTTCTGTACGAAGTCTGACAGGAATGCCTGCAGCCCCAATAAGCTTTGAGAATACATAAGTGCTCTACTGTGTGAAAAAGAGGGGCCAGAAAAAGTTTGGATAACGTAACTGGAAACAGCAGAGCTGGCATCAGTGGAAAGACCCAGCCATGCTGTCACAAGCAACCAAAGGTGTAAATCACAGAATCACAGAATTGTAGGGGTTGGAAGGGACCTCAAGAGATCATCTGGTCCAACCCCCCTGCCAAAGCAGCTCCCCAGCTCATACTGCACAGATAGGCGTCCAGATGGGTCTTGAATCTCTCCAGAGAAGGAGACTCCACCACCTCCCTGGGCAGCCTGTCCCAGGGCTCTGGCACCCTCACTGGGGAAATGTTCCTCCCCATGTTGGTGTGGAACTTCCTGTGCTCCAATTTGCAGCCATTGCCCCTTGTCCTGTCTTCACTGACCGAAGAAAAGGGGCTGGCTGATTCCCCCTGCACCCCATACTTAAGATATTTATAGACATTGATTAGGTCCCCCCTCAGTCTTCTTTTCTCCAGGCTGAACAGCCCCAGCTCTCTCAGCCTTTCCTCACAGGATAGATGTTCCAGGCCCTTCATCATCTTCGTAGCCCTTCTCTGGACTCTCTCCAGGAGATCCCTGTCCTTTTTATCCCAGGGAGCCCAGAACTGGACACAATACTCCAGGTGGGGCCTGACCAGGGCAGAGTAGAGGGGGAGGATCTCCTCCTTAAACCTGCTGGCCACACTCTTCCTGATGCATCCCAGGATCCCATTGGCTCTCTTAGCCACCGGGGATAATGAAGGCAGAGGAAGACAGAGGACCCATAAATGGGTCTTTATTATTTCACCTACCTTAATATTAACATATATCAAGTAGATAATAGTACTTAGGGTAATAAATCATCACATCGTGCCCTACAAAACCTTAGCTGAGTAACTGAAATATAGAACATAATGTTCTTTTCACTTGTTGAAACACAAATGGAATCTGTCCCACTCACACAGCAAACATCAAAAGGGCACTGCATACATCATCCCACTTCTGCTTGGTTCAGGGCAAGAACCAGGAACAGGGTGAGAGAAGGACATTTCCCCAGCAGTCACTGGTGTATAGCTTCAAGGGTGGACAAAGAGATTTGCAATCCACAATAATCAGAGAACAAGCTTGAATGGATACAACTAATGAACTTACAACTTTTATGAGAGGTGGCTGAGGGAGCTGGGACTGTTTAGTCTGGAGAGAAGGAGACTGAGGGGACACCTCATTGCTCTCTACAACTACCTAAAAGGTGATTGTAGTGAGGTGGGGGTCGATCCCTTCTCCCTGGTAGCTAGTGACAGGACAAAGGGATATGGTCTGAAGTTGCATCAGGGGAAGTTTAGGTTGGCTATTAGGAAAAAATTCTTTACTGAAAGGGTTGTCAGATACTGGAACAGGCTGTGCAGGGAGCTGGTTGAGTCACCATGCCTGGAGGTGTTTAAAAGAATAGATGTACTTGCCAACATGGTCTAATGTTGGACCTAGTAGGGCTGGAGAGATGGTTGGACTCAATGATCTTGAAGGTCTTTTCCAACTGAAACCTTTCTATGACTCTAACTTCAGCTTACACTGAGGTCACAGCTTGAGTCTAAGTATACTAAATACTTTGGTGTACTTCAAGGTGGAGGAAGCAGATGGCAGGCCATATGACTCATTTCTGATATAAAATATTTTATTCCAAGGCAACAACAGTGAAGAAGGGCAGGGAGAATAGATTCCCTAAAATGCAGAACTGGAATTAGCAGATGAAGGAAGAAAACAATCCATAACCAGAAAGCACTTCTCTTTTTTTTTTTTTTGATGCTCCTAATGTTTTGCTTTTAATTCAAGATTAAGCCAAGGATTTTTCACACTTGAGAAGATCTTGCACAGCAGAAGGCTGCCCTTTGCCAGTAAGTTCTTTATTTGAAAGATACCTTTGCTTTGCAGAAATCTTGCAGAAATGAGCAGTTTGGTGCAGATGTTTAACATCATTTAAGACCAACTCCTAAAAGTCTTCATCATTTTCTTTCTATTTCATTTGAGCACTTAGAATGCTGATTGCATCTTTATAAGAGATTGTTTTCAAACTTTAATTTCCTCATATTATCTTTCCTAATTTAGAGCGCTACTGAATAATTAGACATTTAACAAAATATTTTTGACATCATACTCATTGTCATTGTTTGCCCTTGATGGAAGACTTTTATGGACTTTACTAACAGAAGCAGTGAAAACTCGAATTTTATGGATTAGATTGGGCCCTCCTGTGGTAAAACCATTAGAAGAGGATGGAACATTTAATGTTCTAAGACATTCTGTGTAATTATTTATTTTTTTTTCTCCTGATGCTTAGATCTTAGGAATAAGGGGTGAGTAACTGGGATGAAGTACACAGGAATTTTGTGTCCAGACTGCATTTTTTTCCTAAGAAATGTCTTTTTCCTTTATACTGTTTACTTTATACCGTTTGACATCAAAACAGGTACATTAGTGTTCTCTCCAAAAAACTTTACTTTTAGAATTTAAAAAAGCCCACAACATATTATACTGGAACTTGATATTTCCAGTGCTTGTCAGAAAGGCTTCTTAAGCAATGACATGACTGCTCGATCCTTGCTTATAGTTTGTACACTAAATATGTGTCATTGTTGAAGAGAATTATACTGTAAAGCTGAAGTAAGATCAGAAGTACAGCCACCTGCAATGGAGAACACGACCTGTGACAATTAAGAACTTAGCATAAATTCCTTACATGCTTAGAAGGGTCAGAAGGATGCCACAAACATGGGTTTGTTTTGAAATTGACAATCCTGATTTCTCCTGTCAGACTGCACAAAGTGCTACAAAGATCGCTGCATTTCAGTGATGTTATCTTGGAAGTCACACATGCTTTGGTCCTAATGAATATTCTGTACTTTGTTGTTCCTACAGTCAAAAAAAATCACAAAGCTCAGTGTACTGAATGTTACCTTATTCGTGTTCCAGCAAACTTAAATCCGTACTACACAGGACAGTTAAAATGTTTAGTATGTCTGAAAAAGAAAGGCATTAATTCTAATAGTCTTTTAAAGTATTGAAAATTCCATATCCCAGTGCAGACTGTGAAATATCCAGATACTGGCTAATGCTGAACACGTGGACAAACAGCATCGTCCCCCAACATACTGGAAGATAATTCCTCCTGTCTGTGACTCAGCTCATTACACTTCATATCTTCACTCTTACAGTGCAAACTCTACAGTTACTTCTCCTCACGAGATGTCCCAGTGTGGAGAGTCAAGTCAGAAGTCAGCTGAAAACCTCTAGCCCTGTGCTCAAGGGGATTAAGTACAGAGAGCAGAGACGGGCAGAGTGGCTTCTTCAACAAAGGACAAGTCCTCTTCTCACAGCATTGTCTGACAGAAACATCCTGGATGGGGCTACAGCGGGTTGGGACGGAGGGGAGGCAACGGGGAGGGAGCACAGCTCTGCTTGGCAGGCTGTGGCGATGGTCAGTGCCTTTGGACGCAGTGTGGGAGCGTGGAGGCTGTTGCCCAGCTCCAAGAAGCTTGGCCGAAGGATGTAGCCGGTAGAGGCACAGCCATGGCCGCTGCCCAGCAGCTCCGGGAGACACAGCACAGCCCAGCTGCCACACGCCATGACGCTGGCTCCCCAAGCAGGCGCTGACCAGTCGCCCACGACCCTGTGCCCGGCGGCCGCGACCCCCTCTGCCGCGCTGTGCGAACGCCAACCCTCAGCCCCGGGCCACGCGTGTCGGCAGGGGGCACGGCCAAAGCCCCGCGGCTCTGCAAGGCTCCGGCAGCCTCCGCCACAGGTCGGCCTCGGGCACGGGAGCCGCCAGGTGGGCAAGAGGGGAGCCGAGGAGGTGGGCAGGGTCTCGCTGCTCCGGGCTGGCGGCCGGCGGCTACCGCGGAAGCGCCCTGGGGGGGCCTCACCCCCGGCCGGAACGGCAGGTGCGGAGCTTGGCTTCCCGGCCGGCGGCGGGGACGGGTGCACCGGTGACACCGCGCGGCTGCTTCTTGCCCTCCCCCGCGAGTGGCTGCCGGGATCCAAGATGGAGTCGGTGAGCAGAGCGGGGCAGGAGATCAGCCTGGCGGCCCTGAAGCAGCACGACCCGTATATCACCAGCATCGCCGACGTGACCGGCCAGGTAGCGCTCTACAGCTTCAGCCCGAAGGCCAACGAGTGGGTAAGTCCGGAGGAGCGGGCCTGGCTCTCCCTACGTCGGGGCCGAGGGGCGGCGGAGGCGGCGCGGTCCCGTGCGGAGTGTTCGTAGCCACCCGCCGCGGCTCCGGTCGCCTTTGCCTTCGCCCCGGCAGCCGCCTGGCTCGATGTCTCGCTCAGAGCCTCGGCGGGGGGCTGCTCTCGCCCACAGGACAGTTTAGGTGCCTTCCTCCCGCAGAGATGCCGGCCCCGCGGGGCGAGGAGGGGCCGTGCTTGCGTGGGGGGGTCAGCTGTGGGGCTGGAGGTTTGTGTTCCCCTTCGGGGCCGTCGCTGGGTTGACTTTTCTTTCCATTGTCGTTTGTTGTTGCTCATGCGTGTTGAGCAGAGCCCGAGTCCGGGAAGGGTGGGCTTTGGGAAGCGTTTGCGTTCGTCACCGCGTGAAGGTGCGGATTGTGCTTGGCTGCTGGTTTTATCGCAAAACTATCAATATCTCAATACGTGGCACTTCACATTGCTGTACGCAGCTACACACGCCTTCCTGTGCTTGTGGGGCATAAGCATGTTGCTTTGAAAATGGTTGAAACAGCCCCAATCGATAGGTATGTTGTTTTGTTGCTGCCTGTGTTGTCGGTGCTGTTATTTAAGTAGCAGCTGTAGCAGAAAACCGATCTGCTGTTTGCAGGCTGATGGCCAGTGGTCCCCGTTTAAAATAAGGAGTTGAGAGGAAGGTGTTCAGCTCTGGCAAGTCAGGCTCAGCATAGGAAAGTTGTAGAATACTGGATAGCACATTTGTCAGGCTGATAGCATGAACAAAATCTTAGTGAAATGGGTTTAATTGCCTAGTCTGACTAAGGAAAGTATGTTGGTTTTGAAAGTAAGTTGTATTTTTAGTCCTGTGATGTGAAAGCTCATAGAAAATTAAGGAAGGATATTGTAAATCTCTGCAGTTCAAGTGCTATACAGAAGCTACATAAATATGTGACCATCTACATCCTATAACTCCAATTTCTGTCTTTTTTTAGGAGAAAACTGACATAGAAGGGACTTTATTTGTATACAAAAGGTAAGGGGGGTTGTGTTGTTTTCATAATGAAGAAAAAAACCCCAACAAATTCTCAGCTGGCTTAAACAGATTGTTAATTAAACAATCTGTCCTAACTTAATTTCTTCCATTTCCTGACAATTTTGTAAATATACAAAGTTGCCTAAAAGCTGGAGATCTGCTAGTGAAAGGTTTGGAGGGGGCTACTTGATTTCTTAAAAAAATCCCAGTTATATGGGATACTGGAAAAGTGGGGGGGGGGGGGGTTGCACATTAAAGCTTAAATCCATGATTGGTTTTAATTGCAAGCAAAGCAAACATCTGGCAATGACACAACTGAAAAGCAAAAACCTAAGCAAAACGTTTTCTTGTGGCTAGCTGATTGTTTCAAATAGGTTCTGTTAGACACATTAAAAGACCTAACTTGTAATAATAAGGATTGTTTGCCCCTTTCTTAGAAGCTCTTGTTGTTGATCACTCTGTAAAGGTGGCCATATTGTTACAGAAATCTAAAGACTTACTAGCTAACTATATCTAATATTTACCCTGCCTTTATCATGCTGCTGTGCTGATTATATGACTGCTTGCAAGCACAGTGAGTATGCTGACGTGATAGTCATGCAGCAAGAGAAAACAGATCTAAAACTACCTTGAACTTCCAGTGCTTGCTTGCTCAGTGTTTTCTACCTGTTGTCTATGAAAAACCAGATACTAAAATTGCTTCATGAAGCAATATAATTCTGAATAACTAAATATCTACTTTGAGGATCCTGGTTTAAGTCTCCCTTTAGGAAGAAATTTCTGCTTCTTATTCCCATCTAGGTGTATATCATGTTATTTAAGCTTTTTTATTGTCACACCTGTTTGCAGTAAGTTAAATGTTGGTAAGTGGTTTGTTTTTTCTAATAACAGATTCTAAGTTCCCTCAGTGCTATCTTATATGAAGTATTGAATACACTTGCATTTAAATCCTGGGTCTGATCTGGGGTTTTTTAATAGATTTTTTTTTTTTGAGGCATATTGTTGATTCAGCCCTTTAGCAGTGTAACTGTAATGTTCATCCTAATCCAACTTTGAGCTAAATGTAGTTTCAGATTAGTTGGCATGCCAAGACATGGCATAGGTGAAGAACTATTGGGAGCTTAGGACTCCTAAGGCTTCAGCTAATAAAGCAATGGAGATTTTAAGATTAATTCATTAATCTTGTTTTAGAAAACTGTATATGTTGATCAAGGTATTCATCCTTGTCTTTATCTTAATTGAAACAATAGGTCGGCTTCTCCTTATCATGGTTTTACGATAGTGAATCGACTGAACATGCACAACCTGGTCGAACCAGTAAATAAAGATTTGGAGTTTCAGCTCCATGAACCTTTTCTTCTCTACAGAAATGCTAGCTGTGAGTATAACTTCCTTTAACCCGTATAAACTTCTTGTTCTGTTTTATAACTTAGACTGCTCCTGATTACTCTGATGGCTGTTTCAAGTATAATGTTTGATGACCTTTTCTGTCCACACTGCTAGACTTGCTTAAATAGCTGTGGTATTAATCAGCAGCTGCTTGAAGAAGTTGTGAAAATTGCTCAGCTCTAGGTTGAAGGTTTATTTCTCCACAGTAGGTTTTGGAGTTAGGAGATGTCTGTGCTCCATTTGCCAGAGTCTAAACTACAGCAAATCTGGATGTCAGGACAGTTGTTGCACAGACAAGTGGAAACATAGCAGTATCTCTTTGCTGCTTCTTGAATTCTAATAGTGTTTTGGGTCATCAGTCGAGCTTCAGAGTGCAGGTGTACTGCGTTCCAGTTAGGTGCACCCTAAAAATCCTGTTACTCCAGAGAGCTCAAAAGAAAGGAGGAGGGGAGTATGTGTGTATACAAAATTCACATTACCTGAGTTGATAAATAAAAGGCATCCCACAGAGCAGAGGGTCCTCCTGATACAAAGGTATCATTTCATGTCCTCTTCTTTTTATGCAAAGTTCTTGAAATTAGTTTGCTGCTATCCAGTGAGAGGGTCCCTTTACTGAATTACTCAGAACCTGTGTGCTGTCTGGATACAGTACTTTGTCAATATCATATCGTCTTCCTCTCTGAAAGTTCCCTTGGATTACTGATAGGAACACTGCTTTGGCTGTGCTTCAGTATACCTAAAAGAACAGTCAAATGTTCATCCTTTTTTGTTGTCCCTTGAAAAGCCTCTAGGATCTGTGGGCAGTGGGATAGAATTCCATTATGGTGACAAAGAACAGCTTAAGGTGGGTGTTCTCATCTCTTTAATAGTGTTAGCAATCCTCCTGTAAGTGTCACTGAGAGGAAGAAGTCAAAACTTCTCAGGTGAGAAGCCCAGGAGCTGCGGGAAGTAAATGTCTGGCAAGAAGTTGAGAAGTGAAAACATGCTGCATAGAGTTGGATGTTTAAGCACATGCTTGGTTTGGGAGGAAGAGGGAGCTCTACGTGGTGGAGGTAGGGGTAAAGGATGGCTGATGAGGTAGCAGTAGAGGAGAGAATTGCAGTTCTGAGATTGGTAAGGGAAGCAGGAAGTTGATTCATTTGTTTGAATTGCTGACCGAATCAGGAAGCAGGAGCTGCCCTGGAATCACCACGGTGAATGCAAGTGGGAGTGACTAGAGGATTGCTTACAGGAAGCAGCTGGGGAAGGTAGGCTGTATGTGAGCTCATTAGAAACCTCTAAAGCTAATTATATGTCTTCCATTGAAAAAACCCCTTCCTTTTCCTATGGGATACCATTGTGTAAGATACATGGGAGACTTGTGGGAGTTGGGATAAAGGTGACAGGAAGATACCAGGAAGGAAGAAACTTACACAAAGGTGAGCAAGGAAAATAGTATAGACTGGATGTGGGAAAGAATTGCTTTCTGAAGTAACCAAGAAGGTGGGGTCTTTTCCCCTTAACTTTCTCACCATCATTTAAAAAGACTTTGATGAGAAACTCTGCTTTATTTCATCACTGTCCTGTGTCCTGGAAGAGGGTGGTAGCATGTCAAAGGAACAGCCTACACTGACTGCAAATTGAAAATGTTCTGTGTGGTTAGTTTGTCATTAGTTATTTCTCAGTGTGCCAAAAATAAACAGCAGATCAGTTTGTGAGCTCTGCTAGCATTCACTTTGTTCACATAGAAGCTTAAAAGACTAGAAAACAGCTATTTCAGCCCTGCTAACTCCTTACACTTTACATTTAGTTGTGTTTTGGATTTTCTTCCTTACGTGATTACCCAAATTTTCTGATTTCTCTTCCCTGTGAATTAGTTATAATTTTGGTGTTTTGTCTTTTTTATGATTGAGATGTTCAGTGTTAAATCTGTTTGCCTCTAGCTGCATAGTATTTGTGGGGGGAAAAAAGCCCCAAACCAAACCCACCCTTCAGGACTGACTTGGATTTGCAGACAAATTTGAACAACTACATGTTTTGTTTGTATGGGTAGATATGGGGATTCTTGTCTAAATTCTCTTCATGTGGAAAGCTGTGCATTTCTGCTCAGCTCCCTGTTGGCATAAAAAACTTGCATTTTATGTACTAATTCAAATAAGAATTTTAAACAAGAGGTTAATGTAATGTGTATCTCTGATGGCTTAATGTGAAGTTCCACTGAGATCCTGTAATGACTGAAAGAGAGCAGACTGATAGGTTGTGCAAGAAAGAACTGCCTCTCATACTGAGAGTTACCAGCTTGTTTCTTGTAGAGTGATTTAGGGATTTTTTTTGTGTGTCCCACTTGAAGAATCTATGTGGTTATAAGAAACTCTTAAGAGTAAGTTGTCTGCTAATATTGCTGTCTGATTGAACTGAGAATTCTGTTTTCTTAGCTTACAGATGGGGAATGGTTCAGACTCCCAAATTTAAAAAAAACCCAACTAAAATTGTGTTTATTAGTTTGGCAGAGACAAATGTATTTTGTGCCTGTGTATGTAGGTTGTAACAGGATCAGTGACAAATTGTGGTTCACACTTACCCAAGGCATAGTAGAAATAGTAGAAGATGATCAAAGCAAAATGATGCCATCACATATTCAGGGAAGGTAACGTGTCAACAGTCTTTATAATTGAATATAATACTACTGCTGTATAAGCTTTTTCACTTTGTTCTGGGTGCTGCCTTCAGGTAATAAGGGCAAAGTCTGTTACGTGTACCGGATCAAACCTCTGGCATTCTGACCTTAATGGCATGAGAGCTGTTCTGAGTGTATCAAGTGACGCACTCCAGTCTGTATAGAGTTACCAACAAGTTAGAGAGGAACTTTGCAAGCAGTATATAAAAATTATTTTTTCGTGGCTGGAAGCTAGAAAAACGATTTGCCTGTTGTTCTAGATCATAATATCTTTTGGTGGGTTTTATCATTCTTTAATACTTTGATTTGTTCAAATACTTATTTTTAATATATAATGGAGCTTCTAGTTTACCACATGCCAGAACCTACTTCTGGGAAGCTGCACACATGAGAACCTTTATCCAATTGCACACAGACTTTTTCATCCTCCGAGAACAAAACTAGGTAATTGCCATTTTATTCTCATGGGAAAGAAGGCCTGACTTATATTTTATGGTTGTTGGGGGATATACCCCTATTTTTTAATACTGCTGTATGAAGGAGCCTTTCATGTGTGTTCTGGAAGAACAGACCAAGTCATATTGTACTCTTACTGTATCTTTTTGTTGTGTTTGCTGAGTGACATGGAATACATTTGGGTCAATTTGTTATTTATTATTCTGATTAAATGCAAGACATGTAGAAGCATTTTATTTTTTTAAAAGAAAAACAATACCTTTTCAATGTTTTATCCATTAATGTGGACATCTTTTTCAAAATCATTCTGGCTATATGTTCACGCCCCCCCCCCCCCGCCCCCAAAATACTTAAACCCAGCACTTTGAGAAGGTATTTGTCTACTTGAAAAGCAATATATATAATGCTGCCCAAAAATTTATCATTTATTCATGAGGCAATCCTTAAGCAAAAATTCAAGGTGTGCCTTAGAAGCTGTGAGACATTATACCAGATAGTGGTAAATGGGGAAAAAAAAGTGTTCTGCTTGTCTTTGTTAGAGAGAATTAAAGGAAATCTCTCTAAATGTAAACAAATGAAAGCATTAAGTCAATTTCTTTTAATTTCAATAATGTAACATTTTTAATTAAGAATTCTTAATAGGTAGAGTCTTTCAGATTATACTTAATGTAGATTTGCTATTGCATAATCTGGTATATGTATTGCTGGGTATGTTTGATCTTTGGATGTCTCTTCTGGACACATGCACATTCTTCAGAGTACTTACAGCGTTTGTTCATGAAGCACTGAATCCCACTGACCTACTTTTTTAATGAACCTAAGCCTATTTTCTCTTGTCTGTATTTTTTTTCAAATATGTTAAATACTGTTTAAAAAAAAAACCCACCAATGCCTACAGTTCTATTACTATCATACTCCAGTCTGAGAGTTCGGTGCTCCCTTCCAATCTGTAATGTGAGAATGTGGAGCTGATAGCTCACAGTTTGCTTAATAATAGAGGAAAATTAGTCAATGTTTTAAACAATTGCTAGCTTACCTCTTAAAGTCTTCAAGAAGTATTCTTCTAAGTCTTTTTCATTTATAACTTTCCCTCTGTAGCGGTGGTGTTGGTCTTGATTAAAAGGCTTTTTAATCCAAGCTAGTTCGTTTGGTAGGTCAGGCAGATTGATTTCCATGGTGCTGAAAAGACAGATGCTGAACATAAAACTTGGGTAGTAAAATAAAGAGTCCTTGTTTGGTGAAGGTATTTTCTGTTGGTGTCTTGTTTGTTGGGGTTTTTTTCTTGCTTGCTTCTTATCTGTGTCCAAGGCTAAGAGTTAGTAAAGCAAAAATAATGGATTTTGGAGAGATTTATCTGTTTAAGTTTCAGTTAAGAAGTGCTGTCTTCTAGGCTTGTTGTATTATCATTAATTAAAGAAACTTGAGTTCAGAACACCAAACACAAAATTAGATACATTATTTCAAATGGCTTTTAAGATTCGTTGGAAGAGCTCCTGCCAGGCTTCAAAACAAGGCATCTTTACTGGTAAGGGAAATCATTATCACCTCTGTTCCCGGCCAGCAGTGCATTAAGTCCAGCATATCTCTCTGAGTACCAAAGCTGAATGGCTCTCCAGCAAGCGCATTAACCCAGTGGTTTAGTCTGAGATAAAAAAGGAGCCTGTTCCTGATACCTTTATAACAGAAGCAGCAGTGCAAGCGAGGGGGAGGGGAGGAACCATTGGAAGCTGTTAAGAAGTTCTAAAAATATTTTGTTTGACCTGAAAGATGGTGCTTTAACTGGAAGGGGTTTTCCACTCTGGTTCAGTGTTGCAGAGTAGCAGTCCCTTTCATTCCACGCTAGACTTTATCAGTTGGCAGTTTGTTAAACATTCCTGATCTTGGATGCTGGTTTTGTCACCTTCTGAATTATTTCAGTGCAACTGCTTGTGGGATTGTTTTGTGACTTATACTTGTGAAATGACCTTAGATATTCAAAACAATAAGAAAGGGAGGAACTTTTAAAATTAATTCTAATTATTTATAAACCTGTGTGGTAGGCTTATATTTAAATTGAGGAAAATATGAATGAGGATTTTAATTGAAGAAGATACTAGATCAGAGCAAATGAGGAGAGGTAGCATTTCAGCTAATCTTGCTATTGGATGACCCATTAACTTTGAGAGAGATTATTTTGTGTGCTTATTGGTTTATGCCTTAAACTCGTATTTGAAGTGTAAAATTATGTATCTACTACATGCAAAAGATGTATATATGAGCTTTTTTAAGGGAGTGAGATCGGATTAAATTGATTTCCATTATTACCTTTTAGGACATGTTGCAGAATGACTCCTTTATTTCCAGAGAGAATTTGAAAGGTTACTGTCCCCCACTTCCAGTTGTTTTGCTTCATTGTATAGCTGCATCTAAATGGCAACTGTAAAATAAAACTTTTTCCTGTCTTCTACCAGCTCTTCCAGCTAGCTAAGGTAACTTTTAAACAGGTCATCTATTTGAGGGAGACAAAGCTATATCTGCACAAATGGCTAAACTGCCTCAGGCAACTGAGTGATGCTGCCTGGAACCTCAAAGTGGTCCTGCTGATGAGTCCTATGTACACTTCTGGCACAGTGTTCTCAGCCATGAGCATTTTAACAGGTTTGCAATACCGTGCTGCCCCACTTCCCATTTCTGCCCTCTCTCTTGTGCTAGACAGCAGGTTTGTGCAGCCAGTACATTAACAGTACCAAGGAACTGGTCTAGACTAAAATGTGTCTAGCTGACATAAAGGACAAGAGCCAACTTGTAGAAGGAAGTAATGGCAAAGTGGGAATGTCAGGGTGGTGACACTGCTACTTTCTGCTTTGAATGGGAACTGAAGTGAAACTCGGGCTTTGGGAGGTGATTTCATTTTGTTACCAAAGAGCAAGTGCCTGTGGCTCTTTGCTGTCCCCACTTTTAATTGAGATCATCTGACTGGGCAGCAGAGAAACAGTAGGGTGACTGCCCCACAAAGCAATAGTAGTATGATGTAGAGGAGACCCAGACCTTCCTTTTGACATCATCTGACTTGAGCAGAAAGACTTCCATAATGTTTTCTTGAAGTTGTTGTTTTCCCATAGCAACTTCAACCAAGTTTTGATCCAATTTCAATCCAAAATTGATCCAGTCAGATTTGGAGAGAAGTTGTGTTATGTCTAGATAAATATTTTTGGATCGGTGTTTCTAATAAAAGTGACATATGTCAGACAAGAATATAGATGAGGATAATTGATTTCTTTTATGAAATCTGATTTGTCTGTGATATGGCTTAACTTGTGACTTCATGTGTGACAAAAAAGATACTGCTGTTGATGATTGCAGAGTACTTCTACTTGATGACTAAAGATGCTGGCCAGCATTCCATGTAGAAAAGCTGGACAGAAAGCATTACATCTCCATAGAAAAATGAGTCAGTTTAGTGGCTTCTGTTTGGATGAAACTCTTAAAAGAACTGCAGTAGAAAGGTATGCCATTAGACATATGAACATTCAGCATAATGTCTATGCTGGTTGTAGTACAAGCGTTACAGATTTGAAAAGAACTGGTAAGTTCTGACTCTGTTTTTAACAAAAGGATGCTCACAGCTAGAGCTGCAGGTATGTAAGAAATAAATACAGTAACACAGTTGGGACACACACACATAACTTCTGGGACAAGGGAGCTGAACCAAGAATACAAATGAGTCCTCTTTTGAAAAGAGGAAGGTAAACACTCCAGCCTGTTGGACCATATCTCTGATAATACCCAAGTTTACTTGTTCATAATCTTCTTTACATCTTTATAAGCAGGGACTCCCTGATTGCTTGCCAGTAGTACAAAGAGGAAAAAAGCCTGATACTCTTGCCCACCAGACTTAGATTTGGATCTACTTGTCGTCTTGTATAGGCCTGTTTCTGGCAGGATTGAATGTGACTTATCATTTGTCCCATTAAGATGTCATTATAGGCTTCCTTATCTTCATTTCTTCAGCAAGTATGCTTTTGAAGAAGCTTTCTTCTCTTGGCAGTTTGTCTGATAATGGAGTCAGGAATGGGAAAGAGCTCTTCTTCAGTGTTACAATATGCTATGTGACTAAAGAGGTAGCTCAGACCTGAAACATTTTCAGGTTTCTATGCAGCAGAAAGCCTAGTTGTATTAAGCTTTAAATACTAATAAATATTTCATAAGCATTGGCTACATGTATGAAATGCTTTTTTAAATTTGCATATGTATTTTGTAGGAAGAAAGTTCCTTAAATTGTGCTGCATTGATTTGTTTATGGCTTGTAAAGCTTTGTTGTCAATTACTTAAGCTGTAACTTCTAAAGAAACAAACACCCAAATTAATATAGTTGATTTTTAATAATTTTTTTTTAAAAAAAGCAAAATAGAGCATCAGTTCTTCTTCAGATATGATTATAAAAATGAGGTGTGGGCATGGCTTTGAAAGGTTTGGTCCAACACAGTAATCCTAAGATAACTGAAGATCTAGAGAAAAGTTCATTAAATAATTGCCTTTTTTGCCACAGCTCAAAATAATTTTGAGTTGGCCTTGGGTGAGGTTTATGAATGCTTGGGAGGAGAGGGGGGATCTGGGGTGGGGGAGGATTTTACTTTGAAATCAAAATTTGTGTCTGGTTGGAAAATGGTGTGTATTTATTTAATTTTAAACTTTCCTTTGCTTTAAGTCATATTTTTGTAATCAGTGGTTTCAACTTCATAAAAACATCAGCATGAACTACAGTAACAAAATGCATTTTTAAAGGCTAAAAGTGTCTTCTCAGAAATGCAAGTATTTTAATGGTAACATATGTGAAGAGTCCGATTGCCTTTGTACTTACATACTCTCCATTGATCAACTTCATAGGGGAATCAAGATTTAAAATAACCAATTTCATGGGTTGCATTAGGAAAAGTTCTGAGTTCTGCAGATATGTTGTGTTAGCACAACAGTGGGGAGAGTGTGGAGATGAGCCTGTGTGCAGGGAAGAACAGCCGCTTTGAAGTGGGATTGCTGATGAAGAAACAGGACGTGGCACTAAGGACAAAGCTGGAATATTTTTCAGCTCAGTTATCAGGATGTATCTGCCAACTCTCCATTGGAATCTTACTTCTCCTGAAAGCCAGAATGGGGCTTGGTGTCTTGCTAAGCTGGTACCTTTTTGCTTTGTCCTTGATACCTTCAACAGTAGTGTTCAAGATTTATTTAGTTTTCAGTTGCTGCATGAATATAACAGTATGATTGGAGCTTGGTACTCCTTCCTATGCAGTTACTTCTCTTAACATTTAGAGAGTGAACCTTCCAGAGAGCCTTGGCCTGAACTGTCATACTGTAATTCAAACTTCAATATTTTTGTGGAGCTTCAGAAATTGACAAATGTACAAATGAGTGTTCCAAAAAAAGTGAGTATTCTTTAGACTGGTTTAAGTGGTGAAATCGGTTCAAAACTGGAAGTTGCAACTGTAGTGAGAAGGCATTTGGTATTTAAATTTCATTTTCCTGCCATTTTATTTGCAAACTGTATCAACATTTTGTAGTTCTTGCATTTGACACTGTATTTGTGTTTGCACATGTACTGTTTCTGATTACTTTATAGATAATTCTTGGTCACACATTTAATATTTGAGTGAAAATTAATGGTAACTTACATGTTTCAGATCTACCAGACTGCTGTTTTTTGCCTTTTTTCCCTATTGATTTGCTTTATATTTTTTGAAAAGCCTTTGTCTTACACTTGCTTTTTTTTTTTTCTTATTTTCAAGTGTCAATTTACAGTATCTGGTTTTATGACAAGAATGACTGTCATCGAATAGCAAAACTCATGGCTAAGTAAGTCTTATTTTTCTGTGATTCTTATATGCAATACAGGGTAAAAAAGAACCTATTAAGCATGTTTGGTTGGGTTTTTTCCCCTCACTTTCCTTAAACAGAAAAAGACAATATTCTTGCTAGTACCAGGGTTTTTTTAGTAATCAAAAGGGTGTGGACTGATTGTGTCTTCTTTTGTTTTAAACCCTACAAGAGTAAAGCTTTCAGGTAAGCGGTACTGAAGTACTAGTTGTACTTGCTTTCTCAGGAGAATGACGACATTATTTCTTGGTTTACACCTTTTTTTCTGTAGGGATGCTGGCAAAAGATCTGATGTAGAAAGTGTAATCAAATAAGTGGTGGCCACACTTCTTTTGGTTGCTTTTGTGGTTTGCTTGGTGGTGGGCTGGGTGGTTTTTTGGGAGCTCGGGGGGACGGACAGACATGGCAACATCACGTTAAAGGCTTCATTACTTTTCCTGACTAAAATGAAGATTAGAGAATAGTGGGAGAAGTAGGTAGAATCCTTATAGCACTAAAGCAGTGTTAGGAAAGCAAGCAAAACTTAATAGGAGATTGTCATTGGTAACTTCTGGTTTGTTTAAGTTTGAAATTTATATTTGGGGTTTTTTCCCCTGACTTTGGTTATAAAGTTGGTTTATGAAGCTGCTGTGTCACTTGCTTGTATTTTGTAGTTCCCAGTGCTCCTATAGATGTCATGCAGCAAGAGAACTTCTGAAGTTATTGCAATTTAAAGAAACCTTATAAGACTGTGTGCAATACACTAACAATACATTGTTAGTTTAAGCTGGTATCACTGTAGCAGTGCAGTTAGGGTATCTGTACTGCATATGATTGCACTGCCACAGATGAGGAGGGCTTCAGACAGGAGTACAGAGGTTTAAGGGAACAACAGAGGTCAAAGAAGGCTGGAGCTGATTGAGTTGACAAAGTGGCACGAGGTCTTTAAAACATGTGATTGAAGGGCATTCTTGCAGCTTTGTGGTCCTTCAGGTGAGAAGCCTTAGAGATTGAGCCAAGATTTTGTACTAATAGAAAAGTATGAGAATTAACTTGAGCAAATCTTTAATATTCTTATCAAAGGAAGGAGCTGAAAGTGTGTGGTAGGGTAGTTACACTGGCTAAAATGCAAAGTTGCAAACTGCATATTTGCTGCACAGGGTATCTTTTCATCCCATGTTCTCTGCTTTGCTTTTTTTCACCATCACATTAATTTCCTGAACTTCCTTTTCTATTGCATGCCTTAATCAGTAGGTCATGTTTTGCCAGTTAGGACATCTTGAAGGTTGGCAAAACTTAATTCCATGGAAGCTAGTCATGGTGTAGAGATGTTAAGCTGAATTCTGATTTCTTGTTCTGCAGTTTTTGCTTTGGGTTATTTTGGCTTTTCCCCGCAGAAGCGATGTAAGACAAGATGAGTGACGGACTTTGGTATCAAGATCTCTTTGTAGATTCTTCTTTTTTGTTTTCATCCTGATAAACCTCTACAGTTCCCATTCCTACTTTGTTTTGTTTTGGTCCAGTGTGTTGGACTTGGACTAGTTGACCTGTCCAAATGTAGGGATTAATGGAAAACAGTTGTGTGAAACTGACTTGCATTGCTAACCAAACAAATGTCTTTGGCCTCCACAAACCAGGGCAAGGTTTTCTTCTTTATAATACACCTCTTAAATTTAAAACTATGATTAATGTTTGCAGTGAGTGGAGAGCTGAACAACTTAAACCACTATATTGTTATTCTGTCATGCTGACCTATGCTGCAGATCTAAGTGTAGTATAGCAAAACGTGAGTTCATTTGGTAGTAAATTAATTGGGTCAATGGAATGTCTGAATAATTCTTCATTTAAAAGTGTATATTGATTTTGGGGTAGTAGTAAAAGTGTTTGCAGAAGCCATTTTATCCTGAGAAAAGTATTTCGTGTAAGTATATTAATTTTATCTGTTGAAAAAGCACTGTGGAAAGAGATCACACTTCATTTGGTACCACATGCCTTAGAGCTTCTTAGTGTCCAAGGATTTGTATCAAGGGACATGAAAGTAAAAGCACTTTACTATAGAAAGGAGAAGCTGCATTTCAGAGACCTTTGTTACAAACTTGATGAAAAGTGGATAAATACTATTTGCTGACATCCATTTCCAAAAACATCAAGCTTTCCCCCAAAAAGGGTAGAAGGCAGACAGAAAAGTATATCTGTGTGCTTCCCTACAATAGGGAGGCTGAAACTGCAGGAATTATTTCATCATGGGATGAAAAATGTATTTAAGAGAACTTAAAATTCACTCTTTCATTTAAAAAATGAAGTGCATCTTAGAGAAGGAAGATTGCATTTCAGCACGTGGTAGCAGGCTCCATCAGGTTTAGTTCAGCATACTTTGAAATAAATACTTAATTTTTCTTCCAGGAGTATTAATACTGTTCCACAGTTTTTGTCTTTGTCTTGGGTGGAAATTGGAATGGGCACCTTTTTGTTTAGGTGGAGGTTTTTTGTATCACTGATAGGAAAGAGTGCTGCCTTTAATAGTACCTCAGAGCTTCAAAAACATAACCATAAAAGGCTTCAAGGAGATTTGCATTCTCTTTCCTGCTGTTTGAGTTGACCTTGCTGTGCCAGACTGAGTTAACAAGATTGCAGGCCACCCATTTATATTTTGATGGCTTATCTTTCAAAAGAAAAGTAAATTAATATTTGTGGGCTTTGTAATCAGAGACTTCACTTCTCACACTCTCTTTCCCTGTCCCTACCTCCCCTTCTGCGAGGCGATGCTGGGTGTATTTTCAGTGCTCCAACTGCAAATATTCTTAAACAGACTATCACAGCAGCTACTTTGTCCCTGAAGGAATGTGTGCCTCTTCCACTATCTGATATAATGGAAAGAAACAGCAGGCCTTGCTTAAAAAAGATTTAATCCTGGATTGTACACAGAGCATGCTCAGTGTACAGATTTGCATTAGTTGACTCTTCCCCAGCAAAGGTATTTAATCTACAGAACTTTTGGGGGTTTGGTTTTGGAGTGGGGGTTGTGGTTTGGTTTTGTTGGGGGGGTGGTGGTGGTGGTGTTTTTTTAAATTCAATAACTCTAGAATTTTCTGAAAGGGGGAAAAGTATTTGAGTCATCCAAGTGCTAACTTTGGAAGGAATTCATTTGGGTCAAGCTAAGCCAAGATGATTGTTTCTGAGGGATGAGCTTTGTAGAACAGAAACTATGCTTTTTCAAGTCTTTGTAGAACTGTTGCATCCTGGCATGTAAACTGGGGGGAGGGGAGCAGGCAAGTATTTTAGGTTAGTTTATAGGCATGTTTTACCCTGCTTCCACAGTCAGATGCAAACTGACTTCTGAGATACAGGCAGCAAGCTAGAAGTGGGAAAGTATCTCAGAGCTTTGGTAAAATACTGTTCACAGTTAGTGCATCACCATCTGAATGTAATCTGCACAAGACAGAAGATGGATGAAAGAGCTCTTAAACAGTTACCTACCTGAGAACATAATTTGTTATTCTTAAACACACACACAAAAAAAGAAATAAACAAAAACCACCCCCACCTAAACTCTAAGAAGATAACAAATAGTTCATAATCATAGAATTGTTTTTGTCGGAAAAGACCTTTAAGATTGAGTCCAAACATTATCTAGCACTACCAAGTCTACTACTAAACCATGTCCCTAAGAACCACATCTTTGCATCTCTTAAACACCTCCAGGATCAGAGCTCAGCCTATTCAACCCTTTTGATGAAGGTTGTCAGCTTGACAACCCTTTTGATGAAGAATTTTTTCATATTACCTAATCTAAACTTCCCCTGGCAAGCTGGAAGCTATTTCCTCTTGTCCTATCACTTGCTACTTGGGGTAGGAGACCAACAGCCACCTTGTTACAACCTCCGTCCAGATAGCTTTAGAGTGTGATGAGGTCTCCCTCAGTCTTCTGAAATGGGTGTGGTACTTGAAGATTTTTGGCTGTGAGACCAATTAGTACTGTTTTAATGGGGAGATGCTTGTTGAAACCTACTGGACCAGCTATTTAAGAGCAGGAGGAGGGTCTTTGTTTCACCCATCAGGTAGCACATGCGTGACTTCAGCTGTCCAGAACTTTCCCTTTAACTGAGGTGTTGACCCTTGAACTCTCAGCCAAGTATTCTGGTTCTTTTACCTTTTCCTTTCTCATTCCTGGTTTCAGAGTTGAGTTTAGACAAGTCCTGAGTCAGGACTGTATGATGGTCTGGGGTGCTAGAACGAAATGTGCTCTCGGGGTGTCACCATAGAAACATTTGCACAGCACTGAGTTGCTTCATCCCTGCTGCAGCTCTTAGAAACTGCGGGAGTGTAGATTTGCCTCCCTGTTCTGAGTTACACTTGCAGGTGACTGCTTGCTTACAGAGAGCTGCACTAATAATGAGAAGCTGGTTAAGGGAGCAGCCTGCACGATTTGTAATTTTTAAAGCAGCATTGAATTGTTAAAAGCCAAATCTAACTCTTATTGTTTATTCGCAGCTAAACTCTAGTGAAGTGTAAAGAGACATGATTGCTAGAAAACTGGGAAGAAACTTACCAGACTTTAACCACTTTTTCCTCAGCAGTGGCAATGTAGAGATGCATGTAAATATCCATTTACTCTACAGCCTTTAAGATCAAGAGTTACTCCTGAATTCTAACTGACCCAAAGAAACTGGAGGCTGGAATGATTGACACTTTCTGTGATTGTTATGATGGTACCTCTTGGCTCCCCCATCAGCCATCAGTTCCACATCAGCCATCAGTTCTCAAGTTATGTGCCAGCTCCAGAGCTCTGCCCTGTTTACAGTGCTTGTTTTTTCTTAACATATTTGATTAATGCAGGCTTAAAAAAGAAGGGATTACAGGCTGGTGTGTGTTTATTTCAAGAGGATAAGCTTTGGCGCATTCTGCAGCCATGTATATCTTGTGAACTGTGTATGGGTTAGGAGTAGGAATATATGCTGCCTTTACTCATATTAATGAAGGGTATCAGGTACACATCATCAACTTGCCTATCTCAGTTGTCTTTTAAACTGAAATTTTTTTAATGTTTGAGGCAGGTAGGGCTTGAGTTAAAGTGCTGAGTGAACCATAGGCACCAAAGGCTGAAGGAAAACGCATGCTGTAGATATGCAGGTAACTGGAACAACTACATAGCAGCTAGAGTAGAAAGTGGTTTGCCCTTCTTTCCAGAGCCTTAAGTGAAGGGAGGAAGAGATAACTTGCTCTAACCCTCCTTTCAGACTCATTCCAGAGACATCTAGTGTGAGTCAGTGCTCTTCTTCCCTAGTGTCTTTGCTTCATGGTATAATAGTAGGCCTCATCCTAAATTAGAACTGTTTTGTGATTGATTTTGTTGAATAGCATGGCTTTATTTGACTGAATATGGAAAAAATGTATTTTACTCAGTCCATGGCATAATACATGTGCTCTCTGTATAACAATGTGTTTCAATGTCCACATATTTTGTTGTAAAAATGTCTAAATATGACAGTTTTACAGAAGTAGGGTTTACTGTAGGCCAACTGTGACAGACCAGTGCTGTCTGGGTTGGAGAGAAATTGTACAGATCGTTTGACAGTTTGACTTGTATAAACCTTTGTAGCAAATGAAAGCTTGTGTAACTTTGGTCAGTTATGTGTGAGGTCTTTATACAGGTGGAACAAAATGTGTTAATATGCTGGGAATACATTTTTCTTTTCTGCTTTTTGTGAGATGTTAACTCCTGATAACATTTTTTTGAATCCCATTTCTTCTTTCCTGTTACAGAGTGGTAGAACAAGAAGCTCAGAGATCGCAACAAGCTTTCCAGGACAGAAAAAGTCCCAGCAGAACCAACGGCTGCAATGAAAACAAGCCCATTGACATCCTGGAAATGCTTAGTAAAGCCAAGGATGAATATGAACGAGTAAGGAAATGTCTCCTTTTGTTTTGGGAGGGGAGAGGGGATGTTTGGGTTTTTCCTTTTTCCCCTAATTTCCTGAACAAATAAGCACACTAATTTTATTTCTGAATAAGGGGCTTAGGTTATCATATGGAAACCACTGAAATAGTATGTCGTGTGATTTCTGAGAGAGGTGATAGAGAATAATTCTGATATACTGAATTTTCCTATGCAATGCACCCTAACCCAAGATTGCCAAGTAATGCACCTAATCCATAATTTAATGGGCCTCTTCTATTTGAATTGTTATCTTGGGGGATGGGGGGAAGTTACAGGCTTAAAAACAGATACCTGGAGATGCAGACACAACAACTTCTTTGTACGGTAGGTGCATGGGTTGCTTAATCTCAGTACTCATCTACGGTTGTGTTCTGGGAGATGGTTAAAAGAAATGTGAACAAATAGGTATATATGTATGCTGTAGAAAAAGAGGGCAATGTTGGGGAAAACTCATAATTTAAGTGTGTGATTTACATGTTTCATGACTACCTAAGTTTTATTTCGGTAATTATTACCTTTGCCTATTTTTCATTTTTAAAAAATCTTATCTGAAAACTGGATTTTATCACATCAGCTGTGTTATGTTTAAAGAGCAAGCATTCCTAGCCTTGTTTTCAGACTGATGCCTTGTTCCCTCCCTCGAGTACACTTTAATAGGGAACAGACTCTGATTTCAGGAAAGATAGGTTGAATACTGATTGTGTGATCCTACTTGAAATGTTGCTTGATAGACCCACTTTATGACTTCTACTGCTGTGAGAAAATGTTGTCTCTGGGAATAGCAAGTAAAAATTGTATGCAACAGCATCTGTCTCTTGGCCTCAAACACAAGTCTTGTGGTATTAGAAATTTAACAATTCAGTACATTTGTAGGCTCTATGAAGCATATTTTTAATAGTTGCAGACTAACAATACTGTTCCCTTCTCCTCTTCCCCAGTTTACTACTTCTGTCTACTGGGTCTATCCTATTAATAAACTAATTGATTTCTGGAGGGTGGGTGAGTCTGGTATCTTTTGCCAGTGCTAAATTCACAAGTTTATGTAATGAAGGAGAATATTAGTTCTCATAGGGAAGAATTACTTTATATAGTCCCAGTGACCAAATTCATACGTGCAGGAGGAATATATGTGACATCCCAAAAAAAGACACAAAGATTCTGAACATGCCTCTCCCAAAGTATAATAATACAAGAATATGCAGTAGTAATGTTTGAGTGTTACATTGCAAGAGCTGTGGTATGATTTCTGTTGTACTGGTGGGAGAGGAGATATTAGGAGCGTATTAGGGGAGTGCTTGATTCCTTTTGCAGCTTGCTTGTGCACTAGATCACAGGACTTCCCACAGTAGGATTCTAAGTTATTACAGCACAATGTGGGATGAGGAGAAAAGAATGAATATGTTGGTTAAGTCTTGTATGAGCCAATTTAACGTGTCTCTTGAGGGCAGATGAATGTGACAAGCCATACAGTATATTTGACCCAGGCTAGATCATAGTTTCTGAACATCAGTGATGTATATTTTGAATGCTTTAAATACAGATTAAAATGCTTCTGGTTTCAATGAGCATCAGCACTGTTTGGGGAAATGATATCTATTGTGGCAGTAGCAGCTTTTGTGAGAGCACAGAAAGAAGCATCAAAACGTGGATGACTTCTTGTATCACTTGAGATGGATCTGAAGAAACTGAAGGATATTTGAGAAGGAAGAAACCCCAAACCCACACACCACAAGAACTCACTGTTTTGTTAGTGCCCTCTTAGGGTGTTATGAAGCTGTTTTCGGTCTTTGTCCACAATCCCAACAGATGGTTCTTAAAAATGATTCCGAAAGGATATTCCAGCTTCCCTCCTAATTTTCAGATCTTTTTCATGTGAGAGTACTAAAAAGCTCTTACTAGAAACGAAGTTCCTAGACATCATGGATGGAACTCTGTAGACAAGTTTATCAGTGTTTTGAAGGTAGTGGTACACAAGTTTTGTGGGGGACCGTTGGTGTCAATGGTGCCTGAAATACACTAGAAAAATATGCAGGGAATGGACTACAGTAAAGCTACTATATATTTAGGGGGGTGTATCTTGATCTTTATTAGTTACTCTTGGTGTACGTGCTTGTTTCTTTATGCTTTTAGAACACCAGTAAAACTAGAATAATTATTTAAGTTCAGTTTTGTTTATAAACTGTATCTGTTGAATGTAATCCCATGGCCTGTAGTTACATAGAAGGTGCCAGGTAAACAGAGTTGAGCAACTTTGTTCGTGTTTCAAGCAAACTTCTTTAGAGAATGCTCTGTTGACCACTTCCACTTTAGCAACAAACCTCTGGCATGTTAATTTTGGAACTCCTTATAGCAAAGGTATGTCAATGCTAACGTCATTAGGTAACCAGTTTGTTTTGAAGATGGCTTCTTGAGAGACCTTTCTTGTCTTAATTTTTTTAAAATATTATTTTATGGCACTTGGTAATTATGCATGAATTTGTATTTAGGAGCAGAAAGTACTTATCTGCCTGGTACATTCCAGATGGATCATACAGTAATCCTTGTGTGCAGCCCACATGAGATTGGCAGAATGTCAGCATGAGAAGGGGGCAGAGCGAGTGAAAAAGAGATTTATGAAGGTCTGAGTGATTTAATCTAGGATTCCAAATCAGCTTAATCCTTCAAGTACTCACTACATCAAGTCCATATGTGAAAATGAATGAATTCTGAGATTTTTTTTTTTAATGAAGTGAATGGATGCTTTTTATAGTGTGGTGGGTTTTGTGTGTTTTTCACTATGAGCATCAAAACATACTGCAACTCATCCTCTAGTGAAGAGAAAACTCTGCTTTGTCTGATTATTTTTTTTGTAACCACAAGGCATCCAGCGTTTCAGGCACAAAGAGTTTTGACCTGGAAGTTAGTTGCTAAAAGTGGGGAAGATGTGAGAAGTTTCTTCTTGCCTCTGTCCCTAAATCCCAACATATAGTCTTCATTTTGTATTTATTGCTTTCAGTTAGAAACTAAAAACAAACAAACAACAAAGCTTAGATTGTTTTTCAACTTTTTAACAAAAATTTAACCCATATTTTGTTGCTGTGCATAAGTGACCAGAGCATTGTACTAATTCACTAATGTAAATTGTACTAATGTGCAGCTGCATCATATGCATAGGGTGTAGTTTACCTTCTCAAAGCTAGACTACAGTTGGGGGGGTTATTGGTGATTTAAACTGTAATACAATTTCTGTTTTCGCTTATGTAATTATTAAATATGAAAGTCAACATATAAACATACTGTCTGTTTTAATGCTACTCTGTTGCCTGTTTTCTGCCTTGCAGAAAACCAAAGTAACCCCTTCTGAAAATACATGTTTGTGGTTCATTAAATCTGGTGGAAATAAGTCCATAACAAGCTCTCTTGCCAGCCACTTAAAATGATTTCTGACAGGATTTTTTTTACTAAGCTGTTTCTAGTTTGGGTTCTTGATAGAAGTGTAGCAAACATCGTTCACAGGTAACACAGATAAAGGATGCAAAAAGCCTACTTGTTAAAATTTTACTGTTAATCTCAGTAAAAGTATGAACTTTTTTTTAAAATAAAGAGTAAAAGCTTTATGAATGCATACCAGATGGTGGATGGCTTGGTATGATTTTTATTTCCTGAAATTTGTGAAATTGAGTCTTACAAAACTCCATACTCTGTACATCGTCTCTATTTCAGAGTGCCATGTAAAAGGGATTGTACTACTGGATGAGCACTGGCTTAAAGTTCATGTATTTCTGTTAATTTTTTTTTTCCAGAATCAGATCAGTGACTTAAGTATTCTATCAAGTTCTGGAATGCAACAAAATGCAAATCCTCCAAAGCCAGAAAGCACAGAGCCTTCAGAACAGAAAACTTCATTACAAGTGCAAGAGCAGGTATGTTTCAGCAAGACCTTTAAGGTTCCTTTTGTTTTTTCCATTTAGTGCTTTGGTTTGATACCAAAATATTTCTTTCTTACAATCCCTCAGTCTTTTCTGATGAACATATTGCCTCTTTAAATAAACTAACAGGTTTCAGGTTTTTAGAATCCTAAATTCTGCCTTTTTGACTTACCATTTAAAAATACTAGGCTATGTCTACGCTGCTTTGAGTATGCAAGTATGTTTAAATGGGCTAACTTAGAATATAGAAGAAGTCAGTCCATGGTAAATTGCTGGATGACTTGCAGAGCCAAGCAAGAAAAAAGACTTCTACTTCATTATTAGACTGAATGTGGTGTTGGTTACCTGTGTGCTGTGTTAACATGAACTTGAGCCCCTTTTTTCTCAGGTTTGAGACATTTGCTTAAGGTAAAAGGTGTTGCATTTAAACCTATAGCTACAGTCCTGGTACCTTAAATCATTAGTGAGTTGCTGGACAAGAAATGGCAAGTGCTTCAGTCATGGCAGCACTGAATTCTCTTTGGCATAACTGAAAATGCATTTACCTAGCTTCTCCCAAACTTCTGCAGGTTGTGTTGACTTCTGCTTGTGTGATTGGTAGTGCTATCAATCAGCTTGGCTGGTTCTTCAGCGCTTAGATGATAGGGAAAAAATGTATGTGATTTTGTGTTGTTTTGCTTGTCAGCTTTTTTGTTTTGTTGTTGGAGGTGGGGGAGTGTTTGAAGAGGGGGGGTTCCTTGTGTTAAGAACTTTTTGATTAAATTCCTTCCTCTGCAAGAAGGGAAATAGTGTGTGTTTAAATCATTGGTGTTGGGGAGGGATGTTGCTCAAAACGTGGTAATAGTATTTGAAATCCACTTCAAATAAGCGTTAGATACAACATGTTGAATCAGCATGTATCCAGATATCTACAAATTCTACAGTTTGGTGTTACTCCTGTAATAAAAGCTTAAACCAAGTACAAGTGCTAGTGAAAATAACCTGCTTCATGTAAATGTTGTCTTTGAACCACAGGAAACTTGTTAGAAAATACTTTGCATCATCCTCGAGTGGCTGGAATAGGAAGGAATAGTTCAGTATTTGGCTCCATTTTAGAGTAAGAATTTCTGCAGAAGGAAGCTATGGCTTCACAGAAGACTCTTTAGAGATAATTTTTTTTAAAAAAAATCTGTAATCACGAAATTCTCTGTAAGACTTGGGTATCTTGGCCCAGCTTACAGTGCCACCCAGTGGGCACGGAAGGGTCAGTAGAGGTGGTTCTCTGGAAGTACCCCACTGAGGTACTTAACTGGATTTGATGGTATCACAAACGCCCAAGTCGCACTTTGAATAACTTGACCAACTGGAGGACTACTGGAAAAACATTCCATTTCAACTGTAAAAATACACTTTTCATCTAATTGAAACAGATAACCAGTAAGACTAAAAAACAGCATACATATAAGTATGGTGAGATTGCTAAACACCCTCCAAAATGCCACACTTTTATGTTGATAGATGAATTGAATTTCATGCTAAAGATGACCCATATTTAGGAATAAAAATAAATATCTTCTCTGTGATATTCTGAAGTTCAAGGATTTTTTTTGTCTTGGCAGTTCAAAATGAAAGCTGGTTGTATCACGAAATGCTTCTGTGCCAGCAGTTGGCGAAACTGATGCAGAACACTGAAATTAAATGTTACAGTGCCAACTGTGACTGTTAATTCATGTTTCTGTATATCTGAAATTATTTCTGGAGAAACCCTCCAAGCAGCGCTCTGTTCCTATCAAGTAAAGTGATCATGTTGTCGTTTTGCAGCCCCTGCTGATAAGGGCCTTCATAACACACTGAGTTGATGTTATGCTCAGAATATACTTCATCCAGAGATGGAACAGGCAAAAGATGAAGCTTATACTTTGGACTGGAAATTAATGTTTGAGACCGTATCCATGAAAGGGGCTAGTCTGACTTTGGATCAGAGCATGGTAGAGATCGCTGTTTATTACTAGAATATTGTAAAATATTAAAGGAAGGCTAGTCAGTTTATCATACTGAAGTGAAAAGGTGAGTTTGAAATGAGATGGAATCTTGGGGGGTTTTTTTGTTTGTTTTTTTTTTCTTTTAATGGAATCTTTACAGTTGAAGGACAGGTCTCCAGAACAGTAAGATCAGTGGAGGCAAGTAAGAATGACGTTCTAGGAAGAATTCCTAACATAATTAACAAGGTTTATAAATTATACAGTATCTCCACTGCAAAATGAAAGTGTGCTTGACTTTAAGGTAGCTAAAAATTAGTAGCAGAGATTAGTAACCTGGGTCAAAGTCAATATGACTTCAAACTCAAGGGATTTTATTTTTTTTTTGTTAGGCTGCTTGCATGCTACCTGCACTGCCATGCCTTCACTGCTGTTATCTGTGCTAGTAAAATTAGAGCTAGTGTAGCAATGTCATGGTACAGTAGTTGTCATTGTAAAATAGCAGCTGTGTTTAGACATACCATCAGAATACACTGGAATTGTGCTGCAGGCCATTCAGTCTTCTGAACAGAATGTTGTATTTTAGTCCAGCTGTTTTACATAACTTCTGGTCCTGTGCAACCTAAAAAAAAGGAAAATTTTGAGATTAAGGGTGTTAATAGCTGTTCCTTTTCACTTCAGTGGAACATATTTTTAAATATTTTGAGCAAAATATTAAGATGATATTGCTGAAATCAGATTTTTCTAACTATATCACTGCTGTCAGGTAGATGTGTAATTTTGGGAGAGATTAGACTGGTAGATGTAACTATATATACACTTTTCAAGGAGATATACACATATGTTGAGGTTTATACAGATTATTTTAGCTATTTTAAGATTAATTGCATTGTTAATGAAAAGGGTGAGAAGAACTCTCTAGGCATGTATTGCTATATCAGTTGTATATCTTCTGTTCCTTCCCTTCTTTTATGCTGTGTAATTATTTCGACTATAAATTCAGTGTGGATTTTGTTCAACATGTATGTTCTTTTTTTGTTGTTATCTTCTCCCTGAAGTGCCTTGTGCAGTTAGGGATGATCAATGATGGCAGCTGTCATCTTAATGACAGAGTTAGCCTTCCCCCTTCTTTACTACTAGCACACAGTTTGTCTATAAAAGGCTGTAGAGAAAAAGCTTACCTAGACAGGATGTTCCTTGTAAATGAAACTGATTTCAAAATTCCTCTAAATAGGACACACTTGATATTCAAGCTGTACTTCAAATGCATTTGACCTGATTGTGTCTCATAGTTTTCTTGAAATTGTAATAGACCATGTGAGATGTGCAGTAGTATATATGTATTTCTAAACTGAAAATTTCCTTTTCTCTTCTTTCTAGCCATTTCAGTCAAGGCAGAAGCATCTGACTTTGGAGGAACTGTTTGGAACCTCTGTACCAAAGGAACAGCTTACAGCTCCGTATCCCAATCCAGAGGGAATGGAAAAGTTGCAGACTGACACCTCTGCCAGAGAGCAGCACAGTTTGCTCTTGCCTTTTTCCTTTGACCAGTCAACTGTAATGCAACAATCACTAGGGAAATCTGAAAGTCCAAGCGCTCAAACCAGTGCCAATCCTTTGAATCAGCAGGAATGTTTAACACCTATGCTAATACCTCCAGCTTCAGTGTCCCAGCCTGATGTAAAAAATGTTTCAAGCTATTCAGTTCACTTAAGCCCTATTCTTAATTCAGCCTCGACAGTGGAAGCTGCCTCTGCTCAGATGCTTCCTGGACTAAAACAAAACAACAGTATAATGCAAGTTATGCAGCAAGCTGCCAAGCAGATATCCCCACTAGTGAATCAACCGCCATCTGAAGTGAACCACGCTCCACAAAATGTAATGGCTGGCCAAAGTCAGCTTATAGCACCAATGACATCAACAAATACAGGAACTGTCTCAAATACATCCCATACAAGCGTTGATCTTCTCCAGAAACTCAGGTTGACCCCACAGCATGACCAAATGCAACAGCAGTCTCTCACTAAGACTTCCTTAACACCAAACATCTCTGCCTCGGTTGGCCAACTTGCAACACCAGAAAGCTTCAAAGAATCTCACAGTAAGCCATCAACCTTGAACAGCAAGATAATCTCTCCCCTTCAGGTATTCTGTGTGTTTTATATACATGAAGCTTTAGATTGGTTTTTGATTACATGTATGTTCCCTTCGAAAATTTGCTGTTACATGTAAGCCTTTTAAAAATAATTCTGGATTTCTACTGCGGGATATTGATTGAATTACTAACTTTGATATCATCAGTATCTGCTCTCAGTGACAGACCTGTCTCTAGAGGAAGAGGTTTTTCAAACTGATGCTGTTAGGCAGTGAATGAGTCCTACAGAATTCATATGTACTTGTGTCAGAAAAATACTGCTAAGATCTGATGATATGAGAAGGGCCAGAAGGTTATAGACTGATCAGTGTGGTGAGAGGTGATGCTGTGGAAGTCCAGTCTGTACCTTCTTTGAAAGTACAAAATTAAGTTTCCTGTTGCTGGTAATTTTGCTTTGGATATTTTGTATGTCTTCAATTTTGACCCACTTCTGCTAGGGATACCTGTGGGCTACATTGAGATATTGCTATTTTGTAAAATAGATTGCAAACTGTTTTACTTTGTCCAATTGACCCCCCTTGTCACTTAAGCACCTCTTAAACACTGTATTTTTCAAGTGTTGCTTTTCTGTCCTCAGAGGCGTTATCCCTCTTAATGTTTAAGAAATGGGTGTTTTCATTGTGATATCTTTCTAATTACCTTGTTTCTAATCTACTGCTGATCTTGAAAATTTCCAAGGCGGCTGTGACTGCTTCACACTAGGGGTTTTTTTTTATTAACTATCCCATTTTGAGATAATTGGACTGATTCATTTTACAGAGGGAGGAGCAGGTCCAAGTGCAGCGTTGAGCAGCTATCTTGATCTAGTTTTGAAGAACTGTACATTCTGAGCAGTATTTTTCTTTTATGTACTGCTAAACCTTGGTACAGTTTTAACCCAAGATTGTGATATCTTTTAGCATTAAGAAAACTTGTCTGGCTTTATCCATAACTGCCCTTGACTCCATCTATCCACCATCTGCTTGGTAGCCTTGGGAATTAGCTCTTCATATGCTAGTTTTAAACCCTTTATCCTTACACCATGTCCACTGTGTGTACATATTTTCATTAGACAAAATTTTCCATCGTCCATATTTGCTTTCAAACTAGCAAAAATCTTAACTCTTGTGTAGTTAAACTTTATGAATTTGATCTTGTGCTCAGTATGGTTTCAGAAAGCTAATTTTATCACAAAGGACTATCAGTTCTCTGAGTGTTTTTGTTGCAGTTGAAGTAAGCTGTCTGTTGTGAACAGTGTTTTCCTGTTCTGTGTTGCTGAGAGAGATTCCAAATGGCTGTAAGAAGCCTTTCCAAGAATGCCACAGGAGTTTACTGAAGTAACTTATCTACATGTCTTTTATGGTGTTTTCTAATATTTCCTAATACTTGAATTTATTATATTGTAGTCTTGAGATATGACTAAAGAAATACCTAAATGCTGTTGTAAAGGTATAAAATACTTGTGAAAGTCTAACAAAAACCAGCATTTAATTTTTGTGGAAGCAATTACATAAAACTCCTGGGGAAAAATACGGAATTTAACCTTCCTAGCAATTTACCAAGCTGGTTGCAAGGATTTCTTCACTCTGTAGCATTTGTTTTGTTCCCAGCTTAAAAGTTTAGATTTTTTTTTTCACCCTAGTAGTCTTGCTTCAGAAGGTTTTTTTTACCTCTTTACAAGTTTGCTGTAATATTGAAATCATAACATGTAAATTCAGATTTTTCTTTTTCTTCCAACTTCCCATTGATTACCTCAGTTTTACAAGATGGTTCAAATTGTATCTAAAATGTGTTGAAATTTGGGGTGGTGAGGGGGGTGGGTGGGTGTGCTTTCATAATAACAGAGAATAACCACTGGAAATAGAGCTGTGGATGCTGACTTGTGACTTATGTCTTCTTTTTAACTTAGTCTGTACAACAAAACAAAGAATCTGAAGCATTTCCACAGCCGAAGACCTTGTCTAAAGCAAATCAAGTAAGTGGATAAACACTATTGTTAATTTTTGGCTTTCTTAAAAGAAAAAAGGGGAGGGGGGGGAGTTTGCAACTGTGGTGAACAGCTGCTATCTCAATAGTCACTGCCCACTGACCATATTTAAAGCGCTTTTATGAAGCGAAAACAAGCTGTACTGAAGCAAGGGGGAGTTCCCCTGGAATAAGTGCTTTTTTTTAATTGTACAGTGCCTCCTGTCGTTGATGCTAATGCAGAAATGAGAATACATTTTTGGATCTGCAGTCTTGCATTGAGTTTGCACCATTTGAGCTCTCTTTTTGTCTTATAAATGAGCAATGCTAATGCTATAAAATTGCAGTAGGGTCTGTTAGCCTTAGCCCAACCTTAAGCTCCCCAGAGGCATAAGATACAGTCCTTGCCTTGATGTCTTTTTTGCTTTTGCTTAGATAGTATTATTTTATTATATGAAATAGATAACAGGAGAAAAAAGTGGAAGAATAGCAAGCATTCACTACTGAAAAACGTTCCCGTAACAAATTTTAGTAATCTAAATGCAGATTTAACATTATCAGAACTGCCTTTGACATTATTTTGAACTGTTACTCAATATGAAAATTCAGATTGTATTTAAAATAATAGTAATAGTTAAACCTAGAATTGCTTTTAATTGCTTTCTTTGCAACGTGTTCTTTTCAGGATATCACCTGTAATTTAATTCCATTTTTTCTTTACCCATCTCCTCCTTTTTCACATCTAAACTGCCCTATTTTGCTCCAACTTGCACTGCACAGAGCAGTGTTAGTAGCATGCCTGGATCTGATGGCAAAGGCAGTAAAAATAGTCCTGCCTAAAATCAGGTGCTGTTTTAGGTACTGGCCTGGTGTAAGCCACGCTATACAATCTGTTTGTGACACAGTAAATAGTTACTTAAATAAGTGTTTTGCATGGATTTTGGAATTTTAAGGAACATGTGCGTGTTCTGTGGTAAAAGGCATTTGTTGGTTTAAAAATGTCTTCAGATGAAATCCCATGCCATAAAGTCTTCAGGGTTATGACTATTAACAAAATCAATTTGGTAGTTCTGTTGTTGATGTTGCATGTGCATTAACTTTAGATGGCTTTGCAGGTGGCTTTTTTCTGAAGATTTTTAATTATCCAAGAGGAGCTCTTTCTGTTGATGTGTCATATATCATATTTAGTCTTGCTTACTTTTGAGTGAGATTGGCTTGTTTATCATCATCTTCTCCCCTGCCCCCCATGTTGGTGATTCTGGAAGCCTGAGCAAGATCAAACTAAATAATTGTGGGTATCAGGAGATGTCAGAGTGGCTCAAGGCTGGTGTTTGTTTGTGTCAGCTTTATGCAAATATAATATTCCTACACACTTACAGTTTTATGTTTAAAAGGAAAAGCAATAAAGGTAGAGTGTGAATTTCTGTAATGAAATGGACATAGACTTGGGGAAGAATGAGGTGGGAAGATGGTCCTCAAAATATTCCTGTCCCTCCCTCATCCCTTGCAAGAGAAAACATAAGTAGAATATTTCAGTGGGTTCCAGTAATTTAATTATAGTTTATAAGCAATTTGAAATATGTTTGAGACATTTTACTCCAAATTATGTTTTTTGGAGACCATAGAATCAGCGGAGTGAGAAGCAGGACTAGCCTTAGTAAACAAAAAACAATGCAAAACAATGTCAAGCTTCTTGGATTACTTAGCTGAACAGCTCATCTTTCATGCTGAGTTATGTTTCTAGAAGTTCTGGATGGTAGCAGCCACACAAGGAGAAAGGAGTCTGCATGCACAAATATTGAAGACTGGTACTTCAGCTTTTAAAATGAAAACTACTGTTGTTAATCTTAGTAGCTAGATATTTCTTTGTTAGTAGAAGTTGTTTTTTAATACCTGACTGAATAATAGTGGCTACATTTTATTATTTTCATGCTCATGTCTCCAGCCTTTATAACAGCATTCATTCTTAAAGGACACAGTGCTTATTAATTTTCTGGGTTTTTTTACAGGTTGCACCTCCACAGTTTGTTACAGCCACAACTACAGTAATGCCTTCAATCCTCTTGTCTCCTAGTGTTTTTCAACAATCAGCTACAAAACCTACTGAAGTGGAGAGTAAAGCCAATTCCTCCTCGCCTTTAACACTGGGAACAACAGAAATTCAGACTATACCTCCTACTGCTCTCAGTAGGTCTCAGCTTCAAGAAGCGCTGATACATCTAATAAAGGTCCTGTCTTTACAGAGATCAATTTGAGGGGTCGGGTTCCAAGTACAGTAGCCACTACTGAGAAATTCTGTGCCCAGAAACATTACAAAAATGGATTCCTTTCTGTTAGAAGGTGTAGATTACTCATCACTGTATGCACAGTATGGAATAGCTCACTCCTTTTGGTTGTGAGGTGAAGTACTTAGGAGGACAGGGCTGTACATTGGATGTGTCCTTCCACGTGCATATGTGGACAAGGAAAAGGTTGCACTGGTAGAAGCCCTGGTGTGGGGATGGGCGGTTGGTTTTATTGTCTTTTTAAGTGTGCCTGCTTTTTCGAGGAAAGATTTTCTGTACCCAGTTCCCTAGAACTGTTCTGATCATTAATTGAAGTATGTGTATTTGAAATGGAAGCTATTCTGTTTCATTCAGTCTTTGTTAGGAGTAGCCATGCAATGAGATCATTTTGACCTCTAATGTTACGGAAAAGTTGCCATCAATGACAGACAGTTCTTTGTTAACTCATGATTCTTTTGCCCTCTCCATGCTGATGTTAAGAGAGCTTACACACAGAGCAGAAGTCCAAAAGTAGCAAACTATCTTCCCACTGATTCAGCTGTTAAGACTAAAAAGAGCCACTACCAGATCTCATCATCAGCCAGGTTGCCGGATTTATCCATGTTGTTCCTTCTGTGTATTGGTGTGTTTGGTTGTTTGGTTTCATTCCCTTTAAAGGCAGAAAGTAGCTTACTAGTAAGTCTGGCAAGTGAACTCAATGGCCAAAATTCTTACTCACAGTAGAGATGTGACGCACTGATTCTCACCCAGTAGTCTGAAGAACTCATTATCATTACAGTGACTTTAGAGGGCCAATTGGAATATTTGTTTCTAATTTTTCTTTATATATAGAGATAGCTGAATGAAGACCAAAACAGGCATACCCTGCAGCATGGGAGTACTTTTTCAGCACTCCAAGAGGGATGTAAAATTGGCTGTGCAGCGCTTGTAAAAAAAATATTAAGTCTTCAAACTAGATGATTACATATCAGTTTTGTAAACTTGTCATTTGAAGGAATTAAACTTGTGAAATATCTGTGAATATTGTCTATTGATAGAACAAATTCACTTCCTGTTAATGCTTTGACATGAGAATTCTTGTATCATGCACTTGCTTTCAGGCTGATCTGACAGGCAAATAGCATTTCTGACACTTGTGCAGACTTTATTTGGGAGCCTGTACTTAGGATGGAATTCTCTTAAGACTCAAGCTTTGACTCTGGAGGGAAGTGAAATGATGGTGGCAGAGGCTGACCTAGTGACCTAGTGGTTTGTTTGTGTGTTTGAACATACAGTGTGCTTAGTGATCTCTTCCACGATCTTACTAGCTGCATGGTCCAAAGTCTGTATGTTGTCCAAAAAGCATTGCCTCTTGTACAGGTACCCTGCTAGTTCCTTTCTCTAAACTCTTAGTTAGTTCTATAAGGAATTCTTATGCACAACTTGAATTACGTTAATTTAAACTTTCTTTGCATCCTTTTACTTACTTTCCTAATGTGTTTTTTCCTGCAGAATGATTCCCGTTTTCTCAGCACTATTCATGAAGTCTACTTGCAAGTCCTAACCAAGAATACAGACAACATTAAGCTATAATTGAAGCTAAATCTACTTAAAAATATATCTGTTTTAGAAACAATTATGCCTCGTCTAAAAAACTAATATTTTTTTAAAAGAATATTTAGTTTTCAATGTCTTGAATTTGAACCTGTTGGGAAAGACTATTCCTTAAATACTTATGAAAGTAATGTTCTCAGAAGTGATCTAGGTTTTCACTGTGATCATCACCAGCAAACCTTTTGTTTTTTGTTGGGGAGGGGACTTAAGTTGCATTTGAGCTCTCACTAGCATTAAGTGAATGTGTGAATGTTTGCTCTGGCTTTCATTCCTAGTTGTATTCACTGTTCAAGGATTACAGACTCAATACTATTTAAACCAGCAAACACATAGTACAATACACTACACCGCACCAGAACAGTATTCAGTTCTGAGAACGTAGTTCCAGTGTGGAGGACTGAGGAAGAGGAAAGCAAAATGCTTTGTGATAAAGTGGGGAGGTGTGAGGAAGGAGCAGATCTGGAAGCCAGGCCTTTGCAGCTAAACCTTTAACAGAAGATTTAATACTGTGATTTGCTCAATACACTGGCAGTCTCTAGCTAATGCACATAAACTCATCTTTTAAGTGTTCCATTAGTCCTATTTGCTCCTGTGTTGCTGACATTAAACAGGTATCCAAGTGAGTAAGGCCATTTGCTCTGAAAAGGCAAAATCTGAAATATGCAAAATTCTCAGTGATTGTATCTTTTTCTTTAAGCAACAGTGTAGTTCTGTTGCATGTTGAAATTCTCTTGTTTTAAACTTAGAGGTAGGAGTCCATGCTGGAAGACCCTCTTCCTGTTCAACAGTGTTTGATGTAACTTCAATACTTTGCTTTCCCTTTGGCTTAAGGACGGACCATGACATAGTTGGCTTTCATTCCTCAGTTGTGTTGGAACTGCAGTGTTGAAAACTATGCAGATGGGGAACAAATGCATGCTTTTCTTCTGTTGTCCTCTCCCCAGATTGTCAGTGCACACTTCATAGTCTGAAGTTTATCTAATTAAAATGTTACTGCTTTTTTTAATATGATTTAGTAACTCACTGTTCACTAATTTAAGAATTTAACTGGATACTTTCCCATTTGAAGTCAGAAAACTTCTAATTACAGTTTCTTACGCTGCTGTGTTGGTTTGCCCATGGCTTCTATTTATTTCTTAAGGGTATGCAATGGTAATCAATAAGGCTTAAGGTCCCAGCTTTTTCCAGCAATAGTAGTTTTTAAGAATCCATTTCCAATAGAAAAGTTGGTTTATTGGGTTAAAAAAAAATAATCTGTAGTTGAGTTATGATGCACTGCTGCTTTCATCTCCCTCAAGCACTATTGAAATACAAAGAAAAAAATGTTTGGCTCCTTACAACCTATATGTATGTATATATCTTAAGTTTTAGTTAATGTTGATAATAGTCAAGGTGCATGGTCATTTCATTGGAAACTAGTAATTGAGCTTTAATTGTGACTTCTTCACAAATCAGTATGTTTTAGATACAAGTATTTACATTTGTATGTATTTGATCTATTTTAGGTTTTTTCATAGCTTTTTAGTGGAAAATATATTTTTGTCTAGCACTACCTGCATTCTTTAAAGCTCTTCTCAGCCTTTGAGTTCAGTTTTTTCCAGTTAAAATATATGATCTTTTGTTAGAAAAATGTGCAAGATTCAGGGAGAGATGCTAATGTAATGCACATTCATCAAGAAAAACATTGGCTTTAATGGTAGCATTGGACTTTAGCAATATAAACTCAGCCTTGTTAAGGAAGATATGAACTTCCTACGTAAATTTGAGTTATAATACTCTGTATGCACATAAACAATGAGGTCTAAACTGTTATTTTTTTCAGGTTTTTTTAGGAAAACTATCACTGAAAAGGACAAATCAATAAGCAGGTTTTTTCCAAACAAAATTTCATAGCCTAAACCAAATAGGTAGCAGCTTTTTATCTGGATTTATCAAAGATGACGTCCGTAACTTCCCACTTTTTATGGACACCTTGAGGTTTCTTCAACAGATTTGATAAAAAATTTTAAGAGTAGAAATATTGGAAGCTGATAATGAATATTTGTACTGTTTGGTAAATGCAGTCATATATCCAAAGATCTAAAGAAACAATAGCAGTAGGGTTATTTGAGGTCTTCAGTCACATACAGTTGACAAAAGTAATACTGCTTAGAGTAGAGATGCTGTTATGAGGGTTTGACTCTACTTTGAATATCTGTAACTTGTTTCCATCTGTCTGGGAAGCCCCACAGACAGTTGGCAAATCCTTGCTTTCCTTTGGTTTTTTAGTGTACTAGTAGCAATAACTTGTGGGTTTACTTTTCACACCCCCTGCCCCAAATTTCAAAATCAATTGGAAGAGAAACAGCACTGCAATTACTAGTGACTAGGCAGATATTTTTACGAGAAGCAAGGCTGTTCACCTCGGAGACATGCACATTTGTTCTAACCACACTACGTTTAGCCAACTGACACTGGAACTAACCTATGTGTCATCCAATACACCGCAGAGTTACAGTCTGTGATTTATGACAAGTGCCAGGGTAGTGGATGTAACAGATAAACCTCTTTAATTGAAAGTTGCAAGCTCAAATACAGTGTAAAATTTGAATATTGGGGGTTTTTTTTAATGTGGACTGTGTAACTAACATTTTTCTTGATTGTTTTAACTTTTTGTATATATCTGTAATTGCCAGAATTGTTGAAGAGCTTGATTAGTATTAGCCACATGTAGGGATAACTAGTGTGTAGCAAGTTACCATGGGGTCATCACAGGAAACAAACCATTTTCAAGTGGTTTAAAAACAAACAAAAAACCAAAACAAACAAAATAATAACAAAAAATCCAAAGCACAACCTGTTGGCTTAATGGGATTTACCTATTCATTCTGAGAATTAGAAGATCATTAGTTCAGACTAGACTCCCAAAATTGTGTTATCTTAAGCATGTGTTTTGTGGCTAGCTTTAAGTCACTTAAATAAAACCAACGAAAAACCCCACCAAACTCAAACCTAATTAAAGACAATTTTAAAATCTAAAGCTGCTGCATTGTTCAGGAAAATCCAAGTTTTCAGTTTTGTAGTTAGACTTTATCTGCTGTTACCTAATAATGCAAAGTTTATATGAAAGGTGCCTAACAGCTGTTAACTTAGAAGCAGTATATGTCTCCAAATTAAACAAGATTAGCAGAATGATTGAATAAAGTAAAAAAATTCAAGTGATTCATCTTGATTTCATATAAAATCTTTAATTCTGTGTACAAATAATATTTAAACACTTGCTGCTGGATGTATCTTACTTTTGCTTGCATTTCTGATTGCTTCATTTTGATGTATTTCTGAAACTCATTATGCCATGTGTAGTCACTGATATAGTTTCTGAAATATTTTTGAAAAAAAACTTTTAATTTGGGACTTCTTGGTATGAAAAGTATTCTAAAGAAATCAGCCACCTCTTTGCCAGGTATTTGGATTGCTTTGTACAGCATATCTTAACAGGAGGAATGTGTGCAATATATATCACCTCAGTTTTGTCTGGCAATGTTATGAAAATGTTGATGCAATATCTTTTCTTTCACTTCAATTTGGAAAAATTGCAGTATCTCTAATTTGGTGGTGTATTTATTTTTATCTATTCAGTGTATGGGCATATGGTTAGGTTTTTTTTAATGTACATTATGTGCTTTTAGTAATTTCTGAGTCTAATCACTTTTGTGGATGCACCAGTTGTACCCATTTGCATGTTCTTTCAACATGAAGATGGTGGGGAAGGGAGGGGCTTCAGGAAAGATTTCTGGAACCAGGAATGAGAATAATCTTGAGTCAATAAACATAGATACTGCATCATTAATGTTTTTGGTATGGTATGGATTTTATAGCACCTATGTATGTTTGCAGTTACTAAGTTATTGCATAAATGTTTAAGAATGAGCATTTTTCATCCAAAATTTTGTATGTTTGCAAATATATTTTTGTAATAAAACTTCAAAACAAATGTTTCAGCACCTCCTAAAATCTTCCAGTGTTTCCTTTTATTTCTAGAGCGTAGTAGCTTGCTAGAAGGGTAAGTTCAGGTTTTATTCAGGGTTAATATTTGCCAGATAAGAAACTTGCACTCCTTACTTTGTTCACAAAAGAAAATGCAGCATGCCTGCTGGAAGGTGGTTGAGAATAGTGTGTGCCACTTGTAGCTTCTGGCTATCCTCTGTATTGCTGTGACTAGGCTTGCTTTTTGAATTTGATAAGCAGACTGATTTTCCTTTCACATTAACAAATGCAGCTACAAGTTCACTGTCTTATAAGTACATTTGTAACTGGTTTTAGTGTCTTACCTTATCACTTCCTTTTTCTGGTATCCCTTTATTTGCCATCCAGACATGGCTTATGATACTCAATCCAATGTTGGTCTTTGATTGTAGACTTTGGAATTGCATTTGTCGTCTTATCTGATTTGTGTCATGCAACTGATTGATCCAAATTTCATGGAGTACAATAGGGAAGTTGATGAGGAAAACTGAGAAGCTCTGTTGGAATAGCTCTTGAAGTTAAACAAAACCTTATGCCAAAGTTCCTTAATCTTAGCAAGATGCTGATTTCCCTTCTAACTGCCCATAACAGTTAGAGGTTGCAAGGCATTCTGCACACCAGGAGAGGCCAAATGTTTTTTGCTACTCTGTCTGCACCTGATAAAAAAGCAGATTTTTCTAATAGAAGGCTACCATACAAAGCAAGTACAGCAGTCCTGGACTTCCTGGAAGATAATTGAGAAAAGGTGAGAACAGCCTAAGGCCTAGAATCTAACTTAAGATTGTTAGATGTGTTTCATATTTGGTCAATATTGAAGTTTTGAGGGTCTTTTTCATTGTTGATGCTGTTAAACTTTTTCCTTCCTGTGGACCCAGGTATTCCTGGTTACTGCTACTCCTTTGAAGCACTTCACTTTGTTTTAGAAATAATACTATTGACTTACTACGTATAGCTAAATTGGGCACAGCACCAAAAAAAAAAAATTAGGCACACCAAAATTTTCTGCCTTTTCTCTCTTGCTAGTGTATGCCCTACAGTCATGTCTTCTCAAAGTGCAGTCAGTCAATCTCTGCTACAGTGCTTTAAACAGAGCTGTATCTTATGTTCATCGGCCAAATGATTTTGTCAGTGGGCTCATGTATTTGGTAAAGATTCAGCTATGCTTCATTGTCACTACATAAGATACGGACCAGATTAACAGTAGTGTAGAGGATAAGAAACCTGTCATTTATACAACTCTTCATTTATAGAGTCAAGTCACTAGATACAGCCTTTAGTAGAGCTGAGATAAATTTCTCTAAGCTTAGTGACCCAATCTGAAATTCAAAAGATTAGACATTGTATGTTAAACAATGTTGAAAGTTATTTTCTGTGCCCAACAGTGGAATCAAGTTGGACTTGATGATCTTCAAAGGTCTTTTCCAACCTTGTGATTCTGTGATTTTTTTTTTCCTCCTATCTTCATACAACTTCAAATTTGAATGAGGTTTTTTTTTCTCTTTTCCATATTTTATGACTAAGGGATTTATGTCTGAACTTTAACTTAGTGTTAAACTTCAGTGATAAACCTGTAACTGAAATAACGGCGGTTAACTGTAAAGCTTGTCCTCGTCAGTTACCCAGCAATTTTTTCACTTCCTCTTAGAATTCTTCTTCTGAGACTTCTACTTGGGTTCAAAAAGCATTGGGAAAAGAGGGCACTGAAGAGAATACAGCTGCTGCATTTTTAAGAGCACTCAACAAAATGAAAGGGAAAGGACCAGTAAATAAAAGATCCCTGAGAAGTGAACAAGTGAAATAATAGCCAAGAAGCATAAGAAAATGTGAAAGGGAATGTTGTAGGGAAAAGCATGGCCTGTGAAGGTATTTCCTGAAGCACGGAGGAATTTCAGTTGCAGTTTTGTTTCTGTGCTGCTGTATGTTGTCTTTAGGTATTGCCAAAGCTCAAATGCGGTTTGCCTACAAAAATCCAGAGTATTTCAGGGTAGTTTCAAAAACACACTGGTAAGGCATGATTTCACTGCTCTAATTCTTGAGGCAGCCACACATAGTTTGCCAGGTCTGGTATGGGGTTTTTTAACCTCCAGTTATGAAGCAGCATAATGGAGTTAACTGATTCATAGCAGTACCTAATTTTTATCTTTGCTTGATGGCCTCACATTACAGCTTAAAATCTGCTACAAAGAATAAGGCTACTCAGACCTAGTTGCCATTTAACTTTGACTTTAAAAAGGCCTTTAAAAATATTTCTACCATAATCCATTCTTTAAAATTCAAGAAGCTCCATTTAACAAAACCAACCTTGGGAAATATAACCACAAAAGAGTAAGCTTTCTTTATATGCTGGCTGAAATGAAAGCACTTGCCCTTAGGCCTTTCTTGAGAACTTGCAGGTATGTGATGTAAATGCACAAGTTGTATTTCTTTTCTCCTCATAAATAAGTGAAGAAGTTTTAAGAGTATCCACAGAGCAAAGATCTCCCAGCCTGTCTCATCTATGCAAAACTATGAGGTCTTAATTTAGAAAGCATATGGCTTGCATATCCTGATTTGTTTCTTGTGGTTTGTAAGAGGGCTGGGAAAGGCTTAGCAGGTTATCCATCTGACTTTCTCACGTAGATTTGAGATTTATGGATAAGTCTTCTTTATTTTTTTAAACATAAATAAGTTAGCTTCTGATCTCTGGGGGGAGGGGACAGTTCTCCCCGTAACAAAATTGCTGCAAGGGAAGCTTCTGCTGTCTTAAGTTTACCACAAGAATTGAAATACAAGGGTGAAATTAAAGCCTGCAGGATTGAGATATGTACAGAATCTGTTGTGGTTTACAGCAAGCCACACTCCTGGTGCAACCTTCAAGATGGAGGGGGCAGGCCACCCGTTACTAGTAGAGACACCTGCTTTCCAGTGTTTGAACAGGAATGGAAGCCCTTACAGAAATCAGAGTGCTCGGTTGGAAACTCATACAGTGCTTTTAATAAGGTGTTGGAAATAAACATGAATCAATACTCTGCAGATATGAAGATAGCTTTCTGAAGGCAACTGCTGAGATAAAAGATGTATGTGAAAATAATGTAGATTGCATGGTACAGAATGGCAAGAGCCTGGGCCATAACGTAGCTCTATCTGCAGCTTAGTTTGGGATTAAAAAAGCAGACAGCCTGATCTTACTATGCCTATTTCCATGCAGCATGCATCATTCTTGCAATTCGTCATGATGTGTTGCACAGAAGTTGGAGATACTTGAATCTTTTTTAACTTTTTATTCATTAACAGCTACATGTTATTACTGGCGACTAGCTGAACAATGTGTTTGATGTATAACTGAAGTCACTGTATTCTGGTACATGTGGAAAGATGTGCTGGTCATGCATAATGATCTGCATAATTAGAATGCTTTGGCATAAATCCATCTCATCCATTCTTGAACAGTTCCCTTCTTGAAGGGCTTCTGATGCAGCTGTTCTTTAAAGGGCAAGAGCAGTCAAAGCCTGCCACGTTGCAGAGGACAAGCTGAAGCAAAATTCTTTCCACACACATTAGAGCACAAATAAATCCTGTTTTATTTGGTTGTTGTAGATGTCTCTCCTACCTTCTTTCTAAAGTTGGACAACCTGTGATGAAAGCATTGCTGTTTGTAATAGTTCTCTTTGCACAAGTTATCGTTAATCTTTTTTTTGTTGGTTTTACTAAATTCAGCTATTTGAATACAGGTAGTAATTTAATATGTTTATAGAGCCAAGAGTGACTAATAACTTTTGGTTTAAAGGGTGTTACCAAAGCTGGATTATTAAGAATCACACAGAGAAAGCAAATGAAGTGACAGGATAATCTATGTATTCAGTAGGTCTTTCAAGCACACATAAGTATTTCATAGTCGTGTTAACAGATAATATGAAGAAATTACAAGGGAAAATTCAGTTTGTAACTTTACAAAAATTTTCTAAGTAATATTAGCAATTGCTTAAATAAATCTAATCCAAATACCCTTGCTGTATTAGCATTACAAATTTCAATTTAAATATTGTAAATTTTTTTGCATTGCAGAAATACTTCCATAAGTATCCTCAAAGAGCAGAGCAATTACCAAAGCCTGCCTAATTCCTTTTAACTGTATGAGATATGCAATGGCTTGTTTTTTCTCTGATGGACTACATGCTAGAGATACATAAGTCTCTTTGTATAAAACTTAATTTAGTTGGGTTAATCTGAACAATTTTTGTGTCATAAAATTGCCATAAGACTTTGGAAACTTTGCAAATTTGTGTTTGCTTTCCAGTCTTTTTTTTTTTTTACTAAATAACATTTAGTAGGCAATAACATTTAGAGGCAATATAAAAACCAGTGTGATTTTAAATTTATTTTTATCTAGTATTTGGCTGCCTGTAGCTCAAAAATGGTCTATTCTGATACAAAGCTTTCCATAACCCTTTTTCCTTTTGCAGATTACTTTGTCAGCTGTATCTGAGGAGAAGTTTTAGCTGCATTGAACTATGAATATATTCTTCATTGATCTTTTTCTTGTATCTTACTTCAAAGGTGACTTGAATTCCCTGTCTGGGTATTTCTGGATCAGGTGCTGCATAAGAACCTTGCATTTTCCAGGTTGCTGGTTATAGCTGTCTGTAGCCTGTGTGGCAGACACAACTGCTGTTCTATGGAAACTAAAGGATGTTTAAAGTGTTTTTCATGCTCCAATGGGAACTGCAGAGCTGATGATTATTTCACAGCCTGATGAATATTCTTTTCACAGGGTGTTTACTTGAGTGTACACTTGTGCTTAACTAAAACCACTTGCTATTGCTGACAAAAGAATAGAATTTATTTTGAGTAAGATACGACAGTATGGACTGTGGAAAAATTGCAACACCAGATTTGTTCTGAGAATATACTGTATTCCCATACACCAGATTACAATTATTGGGATTCCACCACATAACCTACCTTGGTTTTAAGGTAGCCTGCTAAAGAAATGAAACCTTGTATACTATCTGGAGATGTTACATGGTTACAATCCATGCCAGCAGTGATCCACAGATTGCACGTGAGTTTGGAATCTGTAAAGTGCTTAAACTGCAATTGCACAGCCCCTTGGTCTTCTCCTATCCCTTCACTCATTTTCTTTGCTTACTGTTCTTTGGATTTTGTAGATGATCATAGAATGCATTAGTTTGGAAGGGACCCTTTACTGGTCATCTAGTCGAACCCCCCTGCAGTAAGCAGGGATACCTTTTAACTAGATCAGATTGTTCAGAGCTTCATCAAGCCTGACCTTGAATGTCTTCAGCTTGAATGATGAACTACCTAACCACTCAGTATTCTTACTTGACTGATTTTGGAATTTCTATTGAGAACAGTATTTAAGGCAAAATTGGCACATAGCCTCATGGTAGCTAAATGGCCTGAATTGCAGTAGTGCTGAGTGCATGCAGCTCCAGCTCTGGTAAACAGGGTTGCATGTACTTATGTCAGCAATGCATTTTTGCAGTATCTCAGCAAATGACAGTCATAGCTCAGCTTCCATGCTTCAACTGCGCATAATGCCCTGACTGTGAAACGTGTGGAGGAGGGGATGGAAAAATCCATTTGTCCTGTGTATGTATTTAAGAAGCTGCCTAGTAGTTAATGTTGACACTAACAAGATGTGATTGTATATACTGGAACATGACTGTTTGTCCATGCACTTGCATCCTTGCTTTAATCAGATTCTATGTGGTTTCAGAGGCAAATGCAAAGAATGTGGAAGACATGTTGACTGTTGCACACAACGTATATCATGACTTAAGCCATTGCTTTACAGTCTATCACACTTGGTCAAAGTTGCAGAAACAACATGACATTCAGCAGATCAAAGTGGAGGCACTGACACAAGGTGGAATTTTATCCTGTGCATGCTCGAGCTGCTGCTTCAACAACACAATACCATAAATAAGCACTCAGTGATGCAGTATGAGGATTCAGAGAAAAGATGGTGAGTAGTAATCTCCCAATTACATTATCTAAACTAAGTCTATCTTAAAGTCTTTCTAGCATCCAGATAACAATGGAGAAAACAAAGTAAGATGAAGTTGTGAGCCATAGTAATACTGGTCTTATCCAGATCATCCCCCTTATTTTCTCATAGGAGGGAAAAAAGAAAGCACCATATGTCCAGCCTGAGAAGGCAGTTGATAAGATTGCTATTGCTACAGTACACTTGAGACAGTTTGTTAGGATGCATCTTCACTGGAGTCACAGGGACTTGATCACAGGCCTTACTCTTCAGTCAAAGAATGAAATCAACCTGGACTGATAAAACCAAAATTAAGGCTATGATCTAGTCAGTAGTCAGTGTATATTTAAAAGAATTGCCAGGGAAAACAGAGGATGTTGACTAAGGAGCAGAGAGTGATTGAACTCTTGTAGTTGACGGTTATCTCACTTTGCCACTCCCAGTGATGTATACAGAGAAAAACAGTAGCAACCTGGCAATTATTACATCTTAATCATACTGTACATACATAAAACATGGAGTAATTTTCTCTATTAGAAGCAAAAACATAGTGTAGAAATTAACAGAATGTTCTCATGATACTTGTTTCCATTATGTTATTTTTCGACTGTGATTACAGACAGTACTACCCATCCAGAAAGATGAAGCACCCATAAATGAGCTTTTGTTTCCTGATGCAAATAAGTTTTTGAAAACTTGCTGTCCACAGCTGAAATTGGAAAGGTGTACTGCCATGTTTTTATAACCTATCTTCAGTCAACGCTAAATGCTGTTTGGCATCATAGCCATTATTTCACTTCTGCTTGGCCTCATTTGAAGAACTTAGTTTACATACCACTTCTAAAACTACAGATTAAGGTAGACCAAATTATCCTGCCTAACCTTGCTCAACTGACATGAAGTTACCTGTGTCAAGGTTGAGCCAGATATCAACATCTGTCTAGAGCATTTAAATAGCAGGGGTGATAGTAAAATTGCCATTCACTTGTCTAATACAGCCAGTATTTAAACAACTGCTCTTAATCAGTAAGCATGGTGCAGAGCGCAAGCTAATAAATGCTGCTATGCTAGTAACATGGTTCTGTGGCTTCGTCTACATCAGTTGGTAGGAGATTCCAGTGCAGCAGGTCTATATGGCACAGGAAACGGTGCTGAATACTCAACATCTGCACTGTATGTGATTTTCAATTCTGCTCTGGACTAATGCTTGACTGTCCTGTTGGACTGAATACTCAGCCATGACTAGGGCATGTTAGCTGCTTTTTCAGTCTAAAACTTCTGTTTCATCTTTATTTGAAAAGACATACACTTCATGAGCTCTGAGACGGCTCTGCAGGGCAAGCCAAAGTCACTCCATGAGCTCTGAGACTGATCTGCAGGGCAAGCCAAAGTCAAAGTACAGTAAGCGGGGATGATCAGATTTGATCCATGATGGTACTTCTGGCTCAAGCTACTTTAGACTTACCTTCTGACCATATGGCTGTAGGTAGAATCAAGTGTGGTGTTGCCTGGAGAAAGTCTAAGAGGTAGTGGAAAGGATGCAAGGAAAGACAAAGAAGGAGAGAAGCTCTGTGACTTGCTCCAAGTTATTAGTAACTCTCACTCTAGAAGATCAGACTGATTTAAGGCCTATTTAAGGCTATGGCACAGCCAAATCCTTACCAAGATATTTGCTGATATATAGCATATATAGGGACAGTTAAGGACCTTTTATGAGGAACTTCAAGTTTGAATTTACTGTTACTTTTCCAATAGTTAAGGTAGGTTTTATAGTTGAAAATCTAAAAAGAAGCAACCCTGTATCAGTAATTCTTTTGTAGATGCTACTTGTAACTCCTGAGATCTTTCATAGTCCCCCTACTGAACATATTCCTTTGAGCATAATAGCTCCAGGAGGACAAAAGAAGTCCATATGCTGTTGAACCAAAGGGGTTTTCAGCAGGAATATTGCGGGGAAACTGCTGCTCAGAATGGCTGCTGATTACCTCCACCGTGTCTGGCAGTTCTTTTTCCATGTTTCCTCAACTAGGATTTCTTAGCTATGATTTCCTACACCCCTAGCTCATTTCTAGCTATCAAGTATTATTTCATTTCCAAGTTGTCATTTAGGCATAGCATGTTACACAGTATATGACATGTCTTTCTATACCTTGAGATAGTAGCAGATCTTCACAATGTACATTGAAGTGCATTAGCAACTTCAGTTTTTGGCTCTCTGCTCTAAAGGGGTATTTCTCTGCCATTGGAAGCTCTTGGCATTATAGGCCATGTCTTCACAGTTCCTAAATTTAAACCAAGACTTATGCAATTCTCATCAGGCTCTTCCATGTCCCAACTTTTTTGTCCATATCACTTCAAGTATATTACTAAAATTAAAATATTTGTGTTCTGCAAAAAGACACCAAATAAATAAATGACCTATCTAATTATTTTAAAGTGGCATATAGAACTGCCATTTGCTATGCTACAGTCTATCAACTAACCTTTGTATAGCGTTCTCTAAAATGAACTCTGCCCTTTGCCACTGTCAAGTTTGGTTGTTTGGTTCTGTTTTTCCTTCTTCCTGGCACATAGCCTATTTCCAGTCTAGTTTTTCTTCTGAGGTTTTTTATTAAAAGGATTTTTTTAAAAGACAGCAGATGGAATGGTTTAAGAAAATGGTTAAGCTTAAGGAATGGTGGCAGTTTTTTCTTCAACAAAGTGGTTAGTTTATGGAAGAAAGTTTTTTCTTACCATGCTGAGTTTCACTTTGTAGCTGCAATTTGCCAAGTAAGCATGGATACTTTGTAAATACAGAAGGCTTCCTTTCTGAAATGCATTATCTCCAGTCTTGAAGACAAAGGTGCAGTTTCCTTTATGTAAATAGTACACATCGGTGGAGTCTTCTGAAATTAATGATAGCACTAGTTCACTGGATGTAACAGTTTATATTTAAAACAGTTTTTAAAAACGTATTAGTATTTTTAATTGTGTGATACAGCTTCCAAGACAAACTACCAGCGGGCCAAACACCAAAATACATGGCGAGTGCAGTGCAGGAATACCAGATTTCATGAGCAAGATGTCAAGTACTTGGATTTTGTTGTTGTTGTCCGTTTAAAAGCCAGATTGTGACTTGTAGTACTTTAAGCACAACTTTAGCTTTCTAGAACAAATATTAAATACTTTAACTTGCCTTGTTAAGTCTGTTATCCATAATGTCATAGTGTCCAGAACTGCTAATTTATTGATGGCTGCTGAAGTTAATCTTTTATGCAAGCCTCTGTAAAAATTTCAAATGTATATTATAGAGATATGAAGTATTTCTTGAAAGCAAGATGAAAGGAAGCTACCCAGCGTCATTCTGTTCCTGTCTCTCCTGACTGGGCAGAGGAACGAGGTTATTGTTAATGCAGTGACATTCTTTTACAGGCAGGAACAGGCTTGAGGTGGAAACCCACGGCAATAGTTTAATCTAACATGAGTGAGAACGCCCGCCTCAGGGCCCCGGCCGCCTCAGGGCCCCGGCCGCCTCACGGCCCGGCACCGCTGCCCGCGCTCGGATCTGAGGGATCGCCGGGCCGAGCTGGGAAATGGCGCCAACAGCGCTTGCGCGCGGCCCCGCGAGGCCGGTCCGGCCCCGCCTCGCCCCTCCTGCGGGCGCCGCGGCGACGTGCGCGGGCAGGCCCGGCGCAGGCGGGAGGCGGGCCGGCTAACATCTCTCTCTTTCTCTCCCCGCCCCAACGACTGCCTGGCTGAGGCGCGCTGTCTGCAGCCCTCGCTGAGCGCCGCCGCCCCTGCCCATCTCCAGGTGCCACTGCTGTCGCCCTCCTGCTTCGACCCCATGGAGGATTACCACAAGCCCGACCAGCAGACCCTGCAGGCCTTGAAGGACACGGCCAACCGGCTCCGCATCAGCTCCATCAAGGCTACGACCGCGGCCGGCTCCGGGTGAGTGAGGCGGGCGGGTTGCGTCCCAGCACAGTCTGCAGACCGGCTCCGCGGTGCGTCCGCGGTTCCCGTCCCTCCGGCGAGCAGGGCTCCCGCATCCCCGGGTCGTGCCACACGTTCAGGGCTGAGGCCGAGGCGGGGTGGCGCTGTGAGGGGTCCCGCTGCCGGGGGACACACCGGTGTCTCCCGAGGGCAGGCACACCCCGCGGTCTTCTCTGCCCGTTGTGCAGAACCCTAACGGGCGGAGATGCTGGGGCCCATCCGTGCCTCCCGCGGGCGGGCGGGTAGGAACGCCGAGGCAGCCCCGTGGCGGGACGAGCGCTGCGCGGAGATGGGGAGTGGGATGATGGGGGTGGGGGGTTGGGGGAGGGGAGGGTCACAGCCACATCCCCTGTACGCCCCCTGCCCCGAGACCCTCCGGCACGTCGGCGTTCTTGGCGCGGAGCTGCCTGATGTGGAGGTGCTACATATAGAAATGGCGGCCACGGGCGAGATGTGGGGCTCCGCGGCCAAAGGCCGCCCGGCCCGGGGGCGGCAGTCGGTCGCCGGAGCCGGCGGGTGTTGTGACTGTGGAGGGAGGCTGGGAATGCTAAGTTGATGCAGGACTGAAAACCAAAGAATTTGTGCCTGAGGCGCAAGCGGTTTCTTTTTCATTTCGTGCCCGTCAGTTGGAACTAATTCTGCACAGAATTTCAAGTGAGCCCAAGTGGGATTATCTGTGAAATGCCCGCGGTCTCAAATGGGCAGTTTATTCAGGCCTCTGGACAGGATTTAGTGTGGGCTCTGATGTGTGCAGATTCCAGGGTTATCCTTCCTTTGATCGTGCTTTACCTATGGGGGAAAAGAAATAAAAATCTCTGCAAACAATCCGGGTTTAGTCATGTAAAATTCAAGCTTTTTTTTTTTTTTTCTGCTTGAATATTACATTTGAATGGTTCCATACAGTGTGATAGCTTTTTTTTGCTTTTTTTTACTCATTCCATTTTGTTGCAATTTCCTCTGGACCCTCTCTGGTTGTAGTGTTATGTGGAGAGAGCAAAACAAAACCAGAAAAAAAAGGTTTGAAGGAATCCTTCAGATGCTGAGCCTTGTGTGGAGAAAGGCGGTGTGTGTAAAGTATTTGAAAGCTTCTCCTTTGAATTGCCTTACATTTTCCACCTTGTGTCTGGCGTGGTCTGCATCACATGGCTCTTCCTCAAAGCACACGGAAGCTGAACTTTACTCGCTCCTTTTGCACACAGCAAATGAAAATGCTGCTTTGGTTCTTCCTGTAAAATGGAGCGTTGGGACACTAGCCATAGGAGTGGGATTTTACAAAGCCGTATCTTACTCAATCCACTCTGGAGGGAGAAGGAGAGGATACCCAACAATTGCTCTTTTAATTCTTGATTTGTTTCAAAACTACAATGTACAAGCAGTATCACACAAGCCTGTGTGAAATAGGGGTGGTTTTTTTTAGCTTGTTCATTGTATGCTACAATACTGAGTGTTTCTCACACAACGTGATGAATTTAATCACTCTGGTTTATTCTAGCACTGGAGTTGTGTTGCGTAGATTCTGAAATTATTACACAACCTGATCATGATTATGAAAGATAGGCTCTTCAGGGAAGATTGTGTTGACAAGTCATATATTTTCTTAATAGGATTTTTTTACCAAGATGGTGGTGTAGTAATGTGCCTAAAAGAAAAAACATGGAGAGTGTTGCAGTGTTAGGCAAAGCACATATATTTCTAAACCAGCTATATATTATAAATTGTGTTTTCCAAAACTTGAATGAGACAGTAAGCATTGCTTAAAGTGCTGTATATGTTAAGAATGTAGAAGGATGTCTGAATGTAAGTTAAATTGAAGCTTAGGGTTAATTTAAAAAGTCATGCTTGCATTGTCTTTGTTAAGGAAATTGGTGTTTGTTAAAGGTGTAGTTTGAAAAACTGAAGGAAATACTTGCAATAAAAGCACTTCAAACAAAACGGGACCTACCTACTTTCAAGGAAGTAGTTTCTGTAAACTGTAGCATATATTGCAACACAAGTGGTTCTGTGGTAGATCTGACACACCAGTTCTTGCAGTCCTTAGTGTACTAATGCTTCTTAAAGGAAGTACAGCCTTTGCCTGAACAAGAACTAAAAGATCAGTTATTTTGATCCTGAAGATGCTCTAGCATATGGATAGTGGGAAAATTCAGTGAACTGGAAAAAAAAAAAGGTGCCTAAAATGCCTTAGGTGGGCAGAAAATGTGATTAGGGTGGTTGTAAAGATTGAACGTACTTGCTTTTGGGTGTGGAAGAAGTTTTTCTTTTAGATAAGTGGTGCAGACATTTTCATAAAAACTGGTAGAATCTCTTTTGTAGCTGATGATAAATTTCTGCAGTTTTGAAACAGTGCTTGGGTTTCTAGAACTAGTTGCATTCTTAAAAGTGGAAGTTACAAGAGTTTCTTCAGAGGCTGTTGAATTTCATAACATGTGGTGTGATCACTTCTTGCAAACTATTTGCTCCTTCATTTTTAGTTTTCCTTTTTTGCTCAGTATTCCAATTTAACATGTCACCATTATTCTTTACAGTTGAAATGTGTAGGTGGTGCTAATATAAATTGATGCAGAATAACAACAACAAAAACCCAGAACAAAACCAGCGAAACTACATTGGGCTTACTATTTTACTCTTGGCTTTGTGTGGATCCAGAACATCAGTGTTATAATGTACTTTGATTTATTTTCCTGCTAAAGGACTATATTTCAGAGTTTAAGGCAGAAGCTATCTGGCAGAGAAGCATTGATTAGACCACCACTTCAAAGTCCTAGGCTGTTCATCAGTCAGGAGCAGAATGGGGAAGATTGTGTGAGAATAACAGCAGGGACTTGCTGTGGCTTTTTTTCTTCCCTTATACTACAGGTATTCCAAATACACTTTGCTAGGCATAACAGGGAGGTTTTTTAACAGAACTTACTAGAAAAGTATGAGTTAATAGAAGACCACTGGATGTAGTTAAGATGTCTGTATTTAATGAAATTGTGTAGTTGATTTTAGAAAACTTTATGGTATCTGATATATAAGCTTAATTTTTAGTAAATCCTGCTAGTAGGGAATTTCATTAACCTGTAGTTTTAACAAGATTTTTTCCCAATTTTCAGGTAATTTATTAAATTTTTCTACTCTTTTTTTTATTTCCACATGCTACTATTTTAGGTTGTTTAAAACTTTTTTTCCAAGACCAGGAGTTCATAGAAGTATGGTTAAGTATAAAGTTAATAAAATTAAAGGAATGAAAGCGTTAAACAAGCATGTAAGGCTTATTGATTAACTCAAATACATAAAAATTTACTAATATGTTTGAGCCATGGTTTAAAGCTAATTCTTTTGGTTCCCTGTGTGTAGTACCTACTAAGGGATGGACACTAACCGTAATTCATATTTTGCTAGTGTTTTGCATGTTTTTATATTATTTCAGCGCTGTTGGGGATGTTGGGAGGGAAGTTTTATTATTATCTGAAGAGAATATTCTGATTAAAGTTCTAATGAAAGTGTTGTCTAATCCTAACATGCATGGTAAATGTACATGTGGGAAGTAAAGTGAAACATGACACTTTCATAGTAGAATTGTCCTGGTTTAGAAGAAGGGTCAAACATTTTAAGAGTATTGTGTTAAGGGTGAAAACCAAACACTGATAGAAGAGAAACTGAGGTGAAACTGCAGGTTATTTTCAAAGGTGGTGCACATTTCTGCAGCCATAACTTTTTTACTGTTCATCACTCACTTTCCCATACTTAAGTAGCAACCTCTGATATCAAGAATGATCCTGTTTATACCAGTAAAATCTGAAAATGCTACTTTTTGCACTCTAAAATAAAGGTTTTTAATGAACCTTCTTAGCCCTTTTAAGCTTGACTGACAGTGAAAAGCCAAGGCCAATACATTCAAGTGGTCAAGTAGTGCCATCCCTTCAAGGTGCATGAGAACTACAGTCATGATCATTATTTAAATTACAGTCATGTAGATAAATGAAAGTAACTGTATGCCCTTCTGTTACACTTCAAATGAAATATATACCTTGTATTGAGAGAACTCAGTATTTGCCACTTTGAAATCACTCTTTTCATATAACTTTATATTTTCTTGTTAGTAACTGTATTATATGACATAGTTGCTTCTGAAATGGGCCTGTGTATTTCTAAGGCAAGTTACAGTTGAAGTATAAATTTGTGCTATCATTGAAATTGTTGGGAATGTTTTCCCAGATAGTTCAATGGGAAACTATCCCAGATACTTAGAAATGTTTGATATACCAACTAGCTTGATATTTCAAACTGATATAGAAGTAAATGTGGAAAAAATTGGTTCCTCTCTTAGCCAAAGTTTAAGCAAATTCATGTTTTGCAATGTGTATCTGGGCCTTTTTCGGTGAAAGTAAATTTCTCTGTCCAGCTTCTATAGAAGATGGAATGCAAGAGTTGTATTATTTAATTCCCTCTTTTAAAATCAGAATTCTAGTTCTATCAACTCTTAACAGTGAAATAAAGGGGGTTTTAAATAGTATGTACATTATAAATATCTAAATGTTCCAGAACTTTTGCAGAAATTAATCTTGCGTTAGCAATCCCCAGCTATGCAACAGGGCCTGAACAAGTCATGGTGCCATGCTTTTAATTCCTTCACTCGTTGTGTGGTTAAAGTACTGTGGAAAGCTGCCTTTTTTTTACCCTGCATCCCTGGGAATTTCTGCTGTCCAATAAACCAGTAGAGTATGATTTCAGGCACAGGGTCATAGTGCTTCCTGTGCTTCATAGGATGGTGTTCTTTGGCATAAAGAAGAATAGAGAGCTCTAAAAGATATGCCCTTGAGCTGTCACCAGGGTCTATCTTTTAACATCCACTTTAGGTAAGAAGGCTGATTTGTCTCAAGGTGCAACTAATTGCCATCGGTGTGATGGTAGATGGGGTGGGTCATCACTTAGGGCTGTGTATTTTAATGCTGAGTAGTAGGGACTGGTAAGAGATATTTTAAATATGTGGTCCTGAGCAAACAATAATGAAAGTGGTAATCTTGGGTCTGTCTTGACTTGTAGACACCCTACATCATGTTGCAGTGCAGCAGAGATTATGTCTGTGCTGTTTTTCCATACCATGAGGTACAAAGTTCAAGATCCCAGAAACGCCAGCAACGACCGGTTTGTTCTTTCAAAGGTAAAATAACTGTTATGCTGTACTGTTGCAGTCTGCTAGTGAAGAGCTGTTTGTGAATTAAATTCACTTGTCTTTGACGCTTACTTACGCTTCCATCAACACAGAAGTGTATTGAAAATACTTGAGAGCTTCTTCAGAATGACAAATAAAAGCTAGTGAAGTTGTAACAAAATTGAAAAATAATTTTAAAGTATCTCTATAATGTGTCTTGGTAAGTTTTAATTTATGTTAAATATATTAGATTGTTACTGTATTGTCTGTATGATCTATCAAGAAATATTAATGTCTGTATTATTTTGGCATAACCATGTTTCTAACGAGTGAGTCGCAGCTAGCTTTTGTGCTCTACTTGTTAAATGCAGCCATACTGTTATGCCTGCAGTCACGTCACAGTGTGCACTAATTGCTCTCAGCTTTTCAGGGAGCATTATATGAAATAGTTATGTTAGACTAGTGGGTATTTTGCATTCCCGCTGTGCTAGTATGATATTAAAGTCATTACTATTGATGAAAAGAGGTTTAGAAAGCGCACAAAATCACAATGTGGGGTTGCCATTAGTGTTTCTGTCCCCTTTAGCTTTGTGTCTTTGCAAATCACAGGAACGTTTCGATTACAAAGGCAGTTTTGAGGGGCCTTCAGAAAACAGTGATGTAAAAAGTAGCAGACAAAGTATTCTGTACTCTAGTACTCCATCGTTCCTCACATGGTAGCTTACAATAGTGCTGCATGGCTGATGTCATATATCCTTGCAGTGGCAGTAATTGTTGCCACTTGTGATTGCCATTCTGAAATAAGTAGATGCAGAGCAAGTAGCTGATGCGGTAAAGGATCTTCATGTTTGCTTTACCTCTCTCCATTTTATCAGGGTTTATGCAAAAAGTTGCTAAATGGCTTCAGAACTCTGCATGGTTTTTTGATTCCTAATGACTCCATGGGTGGAAGGTGACTGCTACTTTGCTGTTGTACAGTTCTCTGCAGGAATCTCTGGGTATAAAGCTTAATAAGTTTGCCTGTTGTAACACACTGCATCTTACCTTGAATGCGTATGTATTGAAGAAGTTCTTACAGATTAACACTTGCTCGTCAACTGGACCTGCATGGCTGAGACACACCACCTTCCACATTGATTTTCTTAAGACATCCTAAATAGCCCTTGAGAGAGTGCTGTATTCTTTTTCGATCTGTAGTCAGCTATCTGGGGTGCTCTAAGAAGGGACATGGGGGTCTTGGACCACAAGCATTGGCGTGAATGTTGCATTGTAAAAATGTTTTACAAGGTGATCCCTTTTTCGTGGATATAAGAACTTGTTGCCAGGGTTTGTCAACTTTGTAGAATTTTGCCTTAATACTATCACAATAATGATACTGTGAAACTTGTGCTTTCCTTAAAGTTTATGTTTCTCTCTAGGGTCATGCAGCACCAATTTTATATTCGGTTTGGGCAGAGGCTGGCTTTCTACAAGAAACAGAATTACTCAACTTGAGGAAAATTGATTCTGTCTTAGAAGGACACCCTGTACCAGTGAGTGCTCTCAGCCTTTGATATAAGATGGTGTTTTCTGTAAAGCAAGCAGCATGTGTATTGCAGCAGTTCTTGATTGCCGGCTACAGTACGGGGAAGATAACAACTTAGAAGGATGATGATATTTGTGGCTTCAGAACTGAATCAGTGTCTGCATTTGAATAAACATGGAAAAAAATACCTTTTTCTTGTTGTAATAAAGTTCCCTATATTTTCCATTTTAAAAAGGTTTATATAAAAGTTGCAGCATGGCTTTGCTCATCCTTTAAGAAGCAGTGAGATTCTTCAAGAGTTGATATAAAATTTGGACACCTCGTTGGTCTCTGCAGTCATAGCCACTTGTTTCAATTCTTTTTTTATGCAAAATCATCAATTCTTAACCGTTGCCATGCAAGGCATAGCTGTGAAATTCCTGGCTCGCAGGTGCCGTGCCATCTCAGAGACCCTAGTTGTCTTGTTACACTGTGATTGTCAAGGTGTGTGCATTGCAGGGAAAGAAGGGGAACAGGACAAGATTTGAAAGGGACTTTCACTATATTGTTGTGGCTAAGAAGCTAAGTTATATGTATGTTGAACCAACTCCTAGTGTTGGATTTTTGTTCCTTTGTTTCTTAACTGTAAAATTATTGTCTTTTTATTCTCAGAAACAAGCATTCACTGATGTGGCTACTGGATCCCTTGGTCAGGGTCTTGGTGCTGCATGTGGAATGGCCTACACTGGCAAATTCTTTGACAGAGCCAGGTAATTCCATCTTCATATTTCTTTATTATAGGCATTAAATGGGAATATGTTGTGAAAAGAAAATTATATTCTTGTCTCAAGGGTGGGGACAGGACATGGACCAACCCCCTCCTTTATTCTGTTCTCCACTTACAAATCTGATTTCAAATTCAACTTTTAAAGGCTAGATTACTAGCCTGATAATGACAAAGCCAATGCCAGGGATACTACAAAGGTTTAAAAGATGAGCAAGAATTAGTGCATGTGTGTTTCTTTTGAAACCTGATAGCATTGTAAGGTGATGTTCCTGAAGAGAGAAAACAGTTGTCAATTACTCTCTGGAAATTAGAAGCTGCTCCAACAACTGTTTTCTCTCTTCAGGAACATCACCTTACAATGTGATGAGATGCTATTACAATGCTATTTTGAAGTTGGTATGTGTCCCCTTAGAAGGAAGACACGAACTGGAGGTGCATCTATGCAAAGTCAGATGACAAATAATGGAGAACATGTGTCTGGATAAGGAATGGTCAATAGTAGCACCCTTGAATAAATAAAGTAGGACTTAAAAATATTATCAGAAAGGCACTTGACTCCACAAAGACAAAAATGACTGCCTCTGCTATTTGTTCTGTGGACAAGAAAAGTAGATGTCTAAAGGCAAATCTGTATGAGGAGGAAAATAGCCTGATGCGGTTGATATATTTTATGTGACAGTTCTAGTACATTCGAGCACAGGCTGCCCAGTTAATGTGGCCTACACTTCACTAGCTTGAAATCATTTCTGTGAAAGATGACTTGCTGATTTTAATTGAGTTTAGCAGATGCTACGTGTGGAAAAAATCTAACCAGTGCTTACGTGACAGAAGAAAAAGGTGGTCGTACATGCAGTACTGGGGAGCAGCTTATGTGGAAGGAGTTTAGATTTAGCTGGAGGCAGGTGGAATTCAGATCAAAAACCTGTTATAGCTTAATGTCTAGTAGAAAAAAAAATGCTAATAGCAATCTTGATTATTATTTTGGTTTTAAGTTAGATATTTGAAGGATAATTTACTCTTCTTTTTCAATTTTAGCAGGTAATAAACATTTATAAAGCTTTGAAATTAAAAATACAGATGGGTAATAAAAAAGCAATGTAGTGTCTGAATCCTGCAGAGGTCAAGCTGTACTTGTGCTGAGTGTTACCTCAATAAAAAGCTATTGTGTTTGGAGAAGTCATCTACAACTGCTGGTTATCTTTTACCTGAAACCCAATTCTGGTTACGCAACATTCTTTATTCCATAGTTGAGTTCATCCCCGATTTATAGTTTCCTGGAATTAAATTATTTGTCATCCTTCCAGGGAATATACAGTAGGAATGAGGAAGCAGACAGTAACCTTTCATGCATTGTTAGTGAACTTGCTGAGTCACAGTGACAGTGTTTAATGGGCCTGTTCATTCAAGCCTTGCAATAGGAGGAGGCTTAAGAGCTGATTTTTTTTGAGACAGAGGTTTGAGAAGTGGTACAGTATTTCTAAATCTTAGTTTTTTTCATGTGTGACAGCTCAAAAGTATATTAATTTAATTTGTCTAAGCTTATGTAAGGTCATCTGAGGTGAATGCATTCATCAATGCAAGTTGAGTTTGCAATAGGAAAAGCAATAAATCCTCACTATGAATTGTTGGAGGGGGTTTGCTTTTGACTTAATTGTGCCTGCCCATCAAACTCTTTTTTTTTAAATTTTATTTCTTCTAGCTATCGAGTGTATTGTCTGCTTGGAGATGGAGAGTTATCTGAAGGCTCTGTTTGGGAGGCAATGGCCTTTGCTGGGTTTTACAAGCTTGATAACCTGGTTGCTATATTTGATGTTAACCGTCTTGGACAGAGTGACCCTGCGCCTCTGCAGCATCATGTTGAAATCTACCAGAAACGCTGTGAAGCCTTTGGGTATGTGATTGGGGGAAGCTTGGTGTAGTCTCCCATATGAAACTGTTTTATTAATTTTTCAGAATTTTTCAGGTGAGCTTTCAGCTCTAAAGGATGCCATCACCAAGAAAGATGTTCTTTCATAATGCTTGATATTGGTCATCTTTATTTATACAGCAAGAATTATCTGTGGGCTGTGAATTTTGTTAGTAGCAGTTAATCCCTCTGTGACTCATTTTCCATTATAAAAAAGGGCCTATGATGTTCTGTAATCCCAAATACTAGTTCATGTTTGTGACATACTTTGTGTCTCTTAAAAAGACGCTGCATTGGAATGAAGTTAATATTCATTATTGTTATTACTAATTGCCAGGGAGTGTCACATGCTAAAACCCTTTAGAAATAGTTAATCTGTTTGTGTTCTTAGCTGGCATGCTATCATCGTTGATGGACACAGTGTGGAGGAACTTTGCAAAGCCTTTGGCCAGGCCAAACATCAGCCAACAGCTATCATTGCAAAGACTTTTAAAGGCAAAGGCATATCAGGTAATTAAACATCTACTGCTTTGTATACACATGTATTTATAATAATAGGTACATAATGCTGCAGTAAAGGTGCAACTGAAAAATTGATTCCATACATGAGAAGAAAGTTGGTATGTATCCTGTACAATCTGAAAGACCAGAATTTCACCCTGTTGGATTTTTCCTTTGTTGCCTTTTCTTGGGGAGGACATTAGATTGACACATTATTTGAATCAGGCAAAGATACAGCTCTCGGTTTTTCACATTATCCAGACTGGTGTGCTTCCACATTGACTGGGCTTTTACAGATCCCCAGTTAGAGTGGGATTTCCTCTGCTGTCAGCTGTGCTTGAGTTGTTACTCTTTAAAAAGTTTTTTCTAGTCTAGAAGATGGCTGAGGGTAGAGGGGACCGTTGAACCTTATGATTTGGTCTTGAGAATTGCCCTAGCATAAGAGGGCAATCTTCTTGATTGGCTCTTGATCCCCTGACTCACAGAGACTACTCGGAGACAGAGAAGGACTGACTTTGTCACAGAAGCTCTGTGCTCCCCATGTTGCAGGTAACCATGTCTGCTTATTACCAGCCAGGAGGTGTAAATGCAAGGAAAATGAGAAGGGATTCTGCATTTACAGTTTAGACAAAGCTGCATGAGATGTGGTACATAAGCTACCTGGTCATACTGCAGGTTATTTCATAGAATCTGTGTGACTCATTAAGATACAGGATACAGCAGTCCATAGACATTATTTCATAGGTTAGCAGCCGTTTGCATTTTGGTGTTCATGGTACCTCTAAGATCCTTCTGTAGTTTTCATGTGGTGTGAAACTTACCTGAATGTCATTGTCTAGGGGACAAATGTGCACCTACAAATGTGAGCAGTAGCATGTGGAAGTCTTTCAAACTCTTTTGAGAAAATTATTTTTGTTCTGAAAGTGAGATCTGTGCTGGCTACTGAGCACTGTATCCACAGAATGAAGTAAATCTGTGTTCGTCATGTTGAGGTTGCCATGATTCTGTTCAGCTACAGCGTTTAACAGCACTTTATGAATTCATCTTTCTGATCAGATAAATACTAATAACAGAAGTAAACATCTTCCTTGTCATCCAATCATCATTGACTTTTCTTGGTTGGAAGAGACCTTTCAGATCATCAAGTCCAGCCATCACCCTAACCTGCCAAAACCACCACTAAACCATGTCCCCAAACACTGCATCTGCCTGTCTTTTAAATGCCCCCAGGGATGGAGACTCCACCGCCTCCCTGGGCAGCTCATTCCAGGGGCTAACAACCCTCTCTGTGAAGAAGTTTTTCCCAGCATCCAATTGAAACCTCCCCTGGTGCAACTTGGTGCCATTTCATCTTTTCCTCTTGCTTGTCACAAGGGAGAAGGGGTCAACCCCCCACCTCTCCACACCCTTCTCTCAGGTAGTTGTAGAAAGTGATCAGGTGTCCCCTCAGCCTCCTCTTCTCCAGACTAGACAACCCCGGTTTCCTCAGCTGCACTTACTCTTCAGTGCCCTCGCCAGCCTCGTCGCCCTTCTCTGGACATGCTCCAGGACCACAGTGTTGTTTCTGTAGTGAGGGATCCAAACCTGAATGTGGCACTCAAGGGGCGGCCTCACCAGTGCTGAGTACAGGGGACAATCACTGCCCTGGTCTTGCTGGCCACACCATTGCTGATAACAAGCCAGGATGCCATTGGCCTTCTTGCCCCCCATGCATGCTGCTGGTTCGTGTTCAGCTGGCTGTCGACCAACCCCCACCAGTCCCTCTCTGGCAGGCAGCTCTCCAGCCACTCTGCCCCAAGCCTGTAGTGCTGTATGGGTTGGTTTAGGCCAAAGTGCAAGACCTGGCACTTGGCCTTCTTGAACCTCATGCCATTGGCCTTGGCCCAGGGATCCAGCCTGTCCAGATCCCTCTGCAGGGCCTTCCTACCCTCCGACAGATCAACATTTGCAAGGCCTTGGCCAGAGAGGGATAAGAGGAGGAAGATGAAGCAAACACTGTTGGATAGCAGCAGGCTGCAGCTTCCTGACTGTCATCCTCACTTAGAATCATAGAATGGTTAGAGTTGGAAGGGACCTTAAAGATCATCAAGTCCCAACCTCTTGCCGTGCGCAGGGACACCTCTCACTAGACCAGACTGCTCAAGACCCCATCCAAACCGGCCTTGAAGACTTCCAGGGACGGGGCAGCCACCACCTCCCTGGGCAACCTGTGCCAGTGCCTCACCACTCTCTGAAGAATTTCTTCCTAATATATAATCTAAATCTACCCCCTTCCAATACAAAACCATTCCCCCTCATCCCATCACTACATGCCCCTCTAAAAAGTCCCTTCCCAGCTTCCTTGTAGACCCCTTCAGGTACTTTAAGGTGCTGTAAGATCTCCCCGGAGCCTTCTCTTCTGCAGGCTGAACAACCCCAACTCTCTCAGCCTGTCTTCATAGGAGAGGTGCTCCAGCCCCTCTGATCATCTTTGTGGCCTCCCCTGGGCCAGTTCAAACAGTTCCATGTCCTCCTTATGTTGGGGACTCCAGAACTGGACACAGTACCCCAGGTAGGATCTCGCAAGAGTGGAGTAGAGGGGCAGAATCACCTCCCTTGATCTACTGGCTATGCTTCTTTTGATGCAGCCCAGGATATGTTTGGCCTTCTGAGCTGTAAGAAGTTGGTTGCCTGGGCTCCCCTTCTGGGGAGGCAAATAAGTTCATGCTTAGAATTCCTGGGTAGGCAAGAAAAATCCGTTATTCTTAGTGACTTAGCACAAAGCAGTGTGTCAGCCAGAGAGGTAATTTTGCTGTTAGTGCTGGGTGCACAACGATAAGTCATCAGAAGCCATCAAAATAAAGCTGTAAAACTTAGGTCTTGTTTGAATTAACTTTGATTAACTGTTCTTTGAAACTTACCCAAGTTTGTTTATGCCTAGCTATTGAAATTTCCTGTTGACTTCTCACAATGATTTACTATTTACTTCTTGCCACACTCAGGGACTAGGTCTTTTAGGCACCAATTCAGAAATAATTTCAGTAGAAGACACTGGCATTTCATCACTGGTTTGGAATATATAGAATTTCACTATTTCTCTGACTTAAAAATCTGTCTTAATGCAGTTGAACAGTATTGTAGTTGTTTACAGTGGGAATAAGAAGGCAGTTCTTCCTTGGAAGGCTGTAGAAGACTGTCTTACTCCACTGCACTTTTATTTGAGTTAAATAGTTTTCATCGTTTTTCTTATTGGTAATGTAATTTTAAATACAGGTGTTGAAGATAAGGAAAGCTGGCATGGAAAGCCCCTTCCAAAAAACATGGCTGAACAAGTCATTCAGGAAATAGATGATAAAATCCAAAATAAGAAAAAGCTTTCTCCAGCCCTCCCAGAAGAAGATGCACCTGTAGTAAATATCAGAAACATTAAGATGCCATCTCCACCAACTTACAAAGTGGGAGAAAAGGTACTCTCTTGCTTTTTCATTGCTTGTCAGACAGCTTTGAAGTGTGAGACTTTGATGTGTGACAGGAGTTTTTGTGTTATCCCTTGCCACAATTTCAACTACCCACATCTTCTTTCCTGTTTTGAGTATCCTGGTAAACATCTACCTCCATGTTGTGACACAGAAATGCAGTTCACTGGGTGTTGAAAGGATATATTGAAAGACGTATAGTCTTAATAAAGATTAATCATTCTTCATTTTGTGATTGTTATAAGATATCCAAACTATGGGTATTTAAAATGAAAGAAACTCCACAAGGTTCAGTGAATTTCCATGGTTGGAAACCAAAGTTTTCAGAATCTCCTAGGGAGATTGGTAGGGAATTGCTGATTTCAGCACAGATGTGAGTCCTGATGATTTGCTGGGGGGTTTTTGCAGGGGGGAGGGGGTGGGTTTTGTTCACTCTTCTGTGTGTCAGTGTTCTGATATATACTTCTGATACTGTATTTTTCTTTTCCTAGTGGGCTACCCGCAAAGCTTATGGTGTTGCACTTGCCAAACTGGGCCATGCTAACGATCGAGTGATTGCTTTGGATGGGGACACAAAGAACTCCACCTTCTCGGAGCTCTTTAAGAAGGAACATCCCAGTCGCTACATTGAATGCTACATTGCTGAACAGAACATGGTAATTGGTCTCTTGGTTTTATGAAATACTGATGGTCAGGATCTAAGACCATTCAGCCCAAGTCTTCAGAGAGTGGGATTTAACACTGCCTTTCCGTGTCTGTATGCATGGATATTTCATTTGACTTGCTCGCTCCTTAGGGATAAACTAGGCTATGGCAAAAGTTTACAAGTGTAATACGACAGGAGTGCTTATAATCATTCTTTCCTAAATCCCCTTTTTTCTTGTTGTGATTGCATTGTCTGTGTTTCAGAAGAACACGAGGAGATGGCAACATGTAAACAGCAGCAATACATTCCACAGTGTGATTTGTAGAGATCTTACTCTAAAAAGATGTTGGTGTTTGGGTTGGGTTTTTTCTTCACAGTAAATGGAACATGACAATGGGTCCTATTCTAGACTGGGATATAAAGATGTAGACAGAAAAACAGTTAATGCATTTAGGCTGATGACATTTGTACAGAAAGTCTGAAGTAATTTGGTAATTTGTCCGTTTGACTGAATCTCCAGTTGCCACCTGTATGGGTTCACTGAAGCAAATTAAATTCAAGACACAAATTCAGGCAGAAACTTCTTGCTGGCTTTAATAATTTATAGCCAAAGAACTCATGGACTGTCTCTTGCAGTTGTCTTACACTAGGGCAGTTTCATGAGCTTTAGTCAGGCATTACGGATTTACATCAGCTTAGGAGAACTTTGCCATGAAGATAAACCAATTTCTGTGTAAAATAATGTATGGGGTAATTGTAGCAATAACCAAGTTAAGGAACTTGTACTAATTTCCATCCTGCTGAAAAAGGGTCCTTTTAGTGAACATCAGTCCAAATAACACAGGTAAATCCATTACCACTTAGTACTGCTATTTTTTGTCTACTGGAGATAGTAAAACAGTGTCCTTTGAACTGAAATTGTAAGCCATTTTTCCAGGGAAAGAAAGGGGGAGGGAGTGGGAAGAAGTCTTGAAACCCTGTGAATGGCAGCTGGGAGCAGATGAAGAAAATGAGTTGCCATTAAGGATCAACAATAATAGCTAGCAGGTGAGGCAAGGAACAGAGGATAGATAGTCAGTGGGAGAGTGAATTGCCAACTTCTTTTGGGAAGTCCAGTTAGGAGCAGGACTGAACAGAGATTTTTCATCTGCATTGAGAACTTCCCTGAGGAACTTTTACAGTAGGAAATCCTACAGTTAATCTTTTGGAAACAATGAATGAGGAATTCACTATTCCTGTCCAATCCCCTTTTCAGGTGAGCATTGCAGTTGGCTGTGCCACTCGTGACAGAACTGTTGCTTTTGCCAGCACCTTTGCTACATTCTTCACACGAGCCTTTGACCAGATCCGAATGGCTGCCATCTCTGAGAGCAACATCAACCTCTGTGGGTCGCACTGTGGTGTTTCTATTGGTAAGGGCCACCTTGGCTTATTGATTAGCAGTCTAATCCGTTTTGTGATGTGTCTGGCAGTCAGACTGGTAACGCTTTGTGGAGACAATCAGTAATATAGCTGTGATGGTATAACAGTGGGGACCATTTACAGGAAGAAGCGATATTTGCAGTTCACTTTTATCAGACATGTTGTCTTTAGGAAGAATGAGAAAGGTTTCAAATCTTCCTTAGCTTATCTGCTATTTTTTATTGGTTTGGCCTGATAAAAATAGGACTTTTCTCTACAAGCTTTTCTACTCCGCAGGCAAAGTGATACAAAGGGATTAGATTGAAACTGAGGAGCTTAGGTACCTTTCAGTCTTCACAGTTGAGGTGCTCTGTGATGAGAATAGTTGTATACCTTTGTTTCTCAGTCCCTAAAATAAGAAACTAATGATACCTGTTCTTGCATAGGTGCTCTTGTCCACCAATATAAAGACACTTTATCAGGGATAAATAATTTTGTTTTATTATGCCTTTGAATATCACCAATTTGAAGTAATTGCTTCAGCTTATCTCAGTGTTTCTTACTACTGGAGCAGTTAATGTGTTGATTAAAAAAACCTGAAACCTTAAAGTGCTAATGAAATGGGAACTGTGGTGCTGTTATGTAATTCAGGAAATCTACAGTACCTTCTCTGGTCTTTGCTTCCCATCCTAACTGTTTGGTACATGTCAGATCATATTGGGGTTTGAGGGAGGAAGGGAGTTTTTTGGGTCTTTTTATTAAATGCATAGACATCGCCCACGAAAACAGGAGCAGACTTGCATACCAAGAAAGAAAATGCCAGTAGATTTTCATGCTTGAAAAAGTACTAGGTATTTATTGGGGAAAAGAAAGAGAAGGACAGCTGGTGGGGTAGTGAATTAAGACTCTCTGCATATACCAGTTTTTCAGGTGATCTAGTTTTGGCTAGCTGTATGGCTTGGAGGAGGGCTAGGTTTTATGTTTAAAGCAAAATAGCTATTTTTGCCTTTAATATTAGTAAAGCTTTAAAGATTTAAAGGTGCTCAATAGACATGTGTAGTCTCATCCAGAGCCTCAAGCTTAACTTGCAGTAATATGGAGTATGCTTTAGAAGTGGAGCCTGTAAGTAGTGTATATCAGATTATGGCTTGTGCATGTCATTAATGTAGGGATTCTATTACAAGCCTCTTTTCTTTTTAAAATCAGTCCTCCCACCTCATCGTAGTCTAGTTCAATCCAGTTTGTCTTTTAGCAAGCCACAAAGGATGTTGGTGCAAAAGCCAATTAGCTTTGGTCTTTGCTCATTTAAGAAGATAAAACTCTTCTGTGTTACCAGAATTGTCTCCTAGAACTACACTTCCAAGTTTCAGTTTTCAGCACTTGAAATGTTCTGCTGGGAGCTGTAATGGTGAGATTCATACTTAGATTTGTAAAGTTGTTTTAATGACGAATTTGATTCAGGTCTCATCCAAGAATTTGAATACAAAGTTTTGCAATCAAGTTGTAAAATAAGTAATTCAGAGAAACGCTTTGGCAGTTAAAAAGTTCAATTTTAAATGGAACAGTATGAATTAAGTGTACTTCCTATTAGAGCTTAGGCCTGCATGGACTTGAAAATCCTAACTGAATCTGTGCTGAAAATTGAAGGTTTATGTATGCAGTTCTAGGTAAACCTGGGCTTCTGCTGCACTGAAATTTGGACTCATTAAATTAATGAGAACTAGCTATCACAGTGACCTTCTGAAGTCACACTGAGTACACTCCTAGACCAACAGTTGCTGATGGAGCAAAATATCTAATGAAAGATTAAATATATTTTCAAGAGAATAATGGAAAAATCTGTATTTTCCAAACTGAACATATAGTGAAACAAGTCATAGGATACACATCAGAAATAGTAATACCAATTGTTTAGACAACCAGCTTTATATTCTAGACATTTGATGCTGTTCATAGTAAGCACTTGCATTTTTTTAAGCTATAATGTAGGATTTGGTGACATAATTAAAAATTACTCCCTTTTGATCCATGCCACTCTAAAAACCCCATAAATGAGGATTTTCATAAAGATGCACTTGGGGCAAACTGAACTTAGTGCTAGTCTGTAAATTACTAGTATGGCCTGTGATGCTGGTATTACTGGCACCAAGTTAGCAAAAGTTGGACAAGCATGAGTACTCTTGGATTCAGGTACCTGTTAATTTTGTTTCTCATAATTTCACTTTTCTTTTAGGTTTCTATCATGTAGATATGTTTTAGGAAAGGAAAATGCCCACTGATGTCCCACTCATTCAGAGTGATAGGTATTTAGAAACTGATGTTGAGAAATTTTTTTTCATGTCATGACTGACAGCCAAGATGTTCTCTTTTCCTGGTTTGTGCTTACTTTATTAGCAATGTGTAGTGGCAGAGTTCAATGATTGATTTCTTTAACATGTTTAAAGTTCTTCAGAGTTTTGTGCTGCTCTTATGAAAATACTCTCCTCCTTCCTCGTGAACTCGTCCTTCTTGAGTAACAGGTAGTGGGTGCATGTGGGAAGGCTGATTGCCCTGCTTCTGCTCTGCAGGCTGTGACATGATTAGATTCAGAACTCTGCATGGTTGGTTTGGAACAGTGCCATTCCCAAAGCACCCTTACATAAGGTCATGGGGGGGTGGGGGGTGTTGTGGTGATTGTTTCTTTAACTATGGAAAATCATGGCATCCAGCACGTGTTCTGGCTAACAGTTCTTTTCTGGAGATCTGCAGTTCATGCCGTAAGGCGCTTGAGTTGTTAACACCATGGGTGCCCTCTTGCTCTTTTCAATACTGTAACAAGTCTTTTAAAATATGTATCCTTCATTTAATCTTGAAGTGAGCCTAAGAATTCAAGAGTAGTTGTAGCAAGTGCACTCTCCATTTCTGATGCAAAATATTAAGTTCTCCTTTCAGATTTCCAGCAGTTTAAATCTAGAGGAACTCTTGACAAATACAAATTCTGCTAGGGCAGCCCCAGTACATGTAAATCTGAAGATACTTAGATATCTTGTGACCCTCTTTCTGTATCTGTACCCTTTCTACTTTGGTTGTCTTCCTTTTGTGTTGTTCTACTGTTACACTTTATTTTCTATTTTTTCATTTTAACCCCAGTTCTCTTTCTTTTAGTCTCTATGTTTATTTAGTGTTTAGATGGTTCCAAGTTTAAGGAGAAGATGATTCTTTTCTCAAGCAGGTAGACTTGCATGTTCTGTGTGTGCCTGATTTTATACTTTCTGTACTGTTTACATTGAACCCCCACTGCTATATTGACTGATTGTCAAAAATGTGCACCTACTCTTTTGTAATCCTGGCTTAACTCTTTTAGGTGAGGATGGGCCATCTCAGATGGGACTGGAGGATCTGTGCATGTTCCGGTCTGTTCCTAATGCCACCGTGTTCTACCCCAGCGATGCTGTAGCCACTGAAAAAGCCGTGGAAATAGCTGCCAACACCAAGGTTTGCATCGCAGTATTTCTGAGCCAGAGAATAACTTCTTCTTGGTACCACTTTTATTGCTTCTGGCATGTTTCTTGCCATGTCTCCTCCCACATAAATTGTTTCTTCAGCGTGGTAGTGGGATGTTTTCTTTGCATGGCAAGGTTGCAGACCTTCTTTCCAGGCTAGTGCAGAATGAACAGTCTGGAAGGCTATGGGCCAGACTTGTGGAGATGCAAATGATTACGCAGTGATTGTAGTTTGGGTCAAAATGGACTCAGAAGTAAGTGCAAGTGTAGCTTTCTTCATGGTCTTTAGCAAACTTACAGAAAGTACACACCTAAAATTACATCTGTGAGGTCAAAATTGAAGCTGGGTATGGAAGAAAAATCTATCTTGAAGATTTTGATCATAAAGTGCCTGTATGTGAAACCCCAGAAGTCAGGTCCTCTATTAGTCTAAGACAGTCAGGATCTTTTGGAGATGCTGAGAACTTGTCCTTATACTAATTGACAGTCCAACTGGTCATCTTTTGTCCCTCTGTTGCCAGTGATGGATTACAATTAAATTGCATTATGGCTCAAGACTAAAACTTCCCATGTAGCTGTGACAGAGTTTCTCATCTCTCTTAACCTGCAACTAATTTGGCATAGTTACAGTGAAATGTCTTTCGCAGCACTGCATTGGATCATGTCTGTGATTGGTGGTACTTTAGGCTGCTATAGGAGTTTACCTAGAGAAGGGGGCAAATAATCCGAAAAATTCCAGTCTTGCTAGTACAGCTTTTAAGTGAAGTGGTATAGAAATTCGGTATGTAACAAATGTGGTTTGTGGGGAATAAAAACCCAGAGGGGTAGGGAAGAAAGTGTAAGGTAGTGATAGGCAGAGATTAGATTTAGCTACTGGTTGCATCCAAACATTAACTGATGGAAAGTATTGTTCCTTGCTTTCAGCTGAGCTTTTCCTCTTTTGTTTTGTAGTTGTTAGAGTAAAATTTGCACGTGTATGACCAAGTTCTAAAATTCCAATTCTCTTGTTCCTCAAGGTAACAGGAGAAAAATAAAGATCTTTGAATCATAAAAGAAGTTTTAAATCATTAGCATGCTTGAAACAACAAGCTATTGAAAAAGGACTGGGGGAGGGGAGGTGGGGTAGTTGACTCAGTAGAACGAAAGGTAACATGAAAGGGTGGAAAAAACCCCAGACAAGTAGAAAAAAAGTAATTTTGCTGGATTTTTTCCTTAGGGTTTACAAACTAGAATGTCAATACCTTTCTGGTTTTATAACTTATAACATGTTTACTTCGGAAACAGGGCATTTGTTTCATAAGAACTAGTCGTCCCGAAAATCCTGTAATTTACAGCAACAATGAGGACTTCCATATTGGACAGGCAAAGGTAAATATTGCTCAGATGCATATTTTTTTCTGATTCTATTTAAGTTTCTTCTATAAAAGCCCCTTTCCCTATAAAGCATTCCAGTGTCAAGGATTTGCTTTATTTCATAAAATCACCAGAAATTTTAGAAACATCAGTAAGATTTATTGTTAAAAATACATGGAAACGTTTTTTTACAGGTGGTTCTGAAGAGTAAGGATGACCAGGTGACTGTGATTGGAGCAGGAGTCACTCTGCACGAGGCTCTGGCTGCAGCAGAGCACCTGAGAAAAGGTGATCAGATTACTGGTTTGTTTGGGGTTTTTTATCATTTAAAACAGTGAAGAAATCAGTACCACTCGGCCTAACTGCTCACCCTTTGTAATTAAAATGTTACAGGCAACTGCTTATCTGTTAAGCTGATACCGCAGCATAGTGTGCATCTGCCAGTCTTGCCTAATTGAGTAGGTTTTAGTTAGCTTAGCAGCATTAGTAGCCATGAAAATTGCCAAACCGATGAGATCAGAGTCTCCTTAGAATTGCTAATCTGTCTGAAAGTGTCCTGCAGGCAGAATCTTAGAGGAGGTGTGTGAGAAGCGGGAGCGATCCTTTCCTGGGGTAGTATCGGGATGGGCTAGGGTATGGACATGATAGAATGTGATCTGGCTGGGGCCGGATCCCAAAATACGGCGTGTCAGCTGAGCCACAGCTGCGTGTGCTCTCACACAAGGGTTCGCTGCTTAACTTAGTGGCATTGAATGAATGCACCAACTTTTAACTGGCGTGGGATGCAGTAATTCTACAGTACTGCTTAAATGCACTGACAACTCACGACAAAGATGAAAAATCCTTTAATGAACTAAGAAGAGAAAGAAACCATCAAAAATCCCTCTGTGAGTCAGTAGCCTACACCCAGGAGGAGATTACAAAGAGTAAGAGGTAATACAATTAATGCTGCCTGTGGCTTATGGGTAGCTTTGTATGCTGTGTCTAGGTGGATAGATACTGTCTTGTGACTTTGAGCCAACAAGCTCAGGATATTTTGAAAAAGGTATTTTCAGAACTGTTCTTATTTTTCTGCATTTTGTGATGCTCTGTTGATGTTGGAAGTATGAATAACCAGCTATAGAGAGATAATCTCTTGGTTTAGAGGGTAGGCTCTAGTACCTGAAATACATTGGCCACTAAAGAGCCTTCAGTCCCAAAACAGGTAGCACAGGGCTTCTTTATATGTGACAAGAGTTGACTCGCTCTTCAGCTAGACAAAACCTCATGTAATTTGTTATTCTTCATAAACAATTGCCATTTGTAAATAGCTTTAATAAGCGATCTGGGCCTGCCTTAAAATAACCAGTTGAAGTCTGGCTTTGACACTAAACTTAAGGGCACCACAGTCACAGTTGAGGTAGTTCAAACAGGCATACCTGAGAGGTGGGCAGCCTGCAGTGAGAATTCAGTGTCTAACAGACAGCAGAAGCAGAACAATCTGAATAAGAAGGATTTTCTGGTGACTAGGTTCTGCTCTTACCTGTGAGAAGCCGTTTAGGTTACTGTTTTGCTGGTGGGTACTCCTAGAGACCTTCAGTTGCTTATCCAAGCCTTTATTGCTTCAAGAGTTTCATCTGTAGAATGGGTGGATATTACTGCCTCACAAGGTGCATGAAGAAAGAATGCATACAAAAGTCAGGGTTGATTTGGTTTTGGGAAAAAAGCCCTAAGTACAGATACCTGAGTATTAGTGTAGAGAGTCTTTGAACTGGCTCTAAAAGAGTGCTGGGGCTTCTTGTGTCACTTCTATTGTCTGACATCACAAAATTCATGTTACGAATCATTTCACTCTATTTCTGCAGAAAAAATCTTCATCCGTGTGATCGATCCCTTCACCATAAAGCCCCTGGATAAGAAGACAATACTTGAAAATGCAAGAGCAACCAAAGGCAGAATCATCACTGTTGAGGACCATTACCATGAAGGTGAGCTGGGCCCAGGAGGTCACACACCATTGCAGTTCTTCCTCAGTTTCTCCTGAGAGAGAAGTATGGAACCTGGTGGTGTCATTTAGTTAACAGCTCAAGAGAGGTTTTAGACTTTCTCACTGATGTTACAGTTATGACATCAAGAGATTAAATTTTCTTAAGATAATGAGTTAATCAGGGCAACCTTTCTGATTAACTTGGCCATGTGTGCTCTTCTGTATGCTTGGTCCAAGTGAGGACTCGATTAATTTGTTTGCAGTGAGATGCTAAATTCCTGCTGCAGTGCAGTGGCTGTGCAGGATGGTTTCAGAATGGCTTTACAGCAGCTGGTCTGCAGTTTAAATTGCAATATGGACCATTGCTGTGCTGGTTACTTAAGTTTTCCCTGTATCCAAAAGGTTGGCTCCAGGTTGCTTAAAATCAGATCATTTGTGCAGCAGCTTTTGCAGTCACTCTGGGATAAATTCCTCTCTTTCTTCAACCACTACTATAAGAGCAGGTCAGGGCCTTTGAAGAGACTGTGCACTCTACATCTTCACTTGATTCTTATTGTTCCTTCATTTCACCTGCTTGCAGGCCCCTTTCAGAGTCTGTCCCTGCTGTATTGTGCTCTAAAGCTGAGGGTTAAAAGTGCATGATGCATGCAAATAGGAATTTCTAGGATGACTCACTCCCAAGTCAGTCTTCAGATAAAATGCTTCTTGGGAGAAGCAGAAAAGTCTCTACAAGACTCCCCCTGCTTCCCAGGATTTTATTTAGAATCATTTAGGTAGGAAAAGACCTTGAGGATTATCAAGTTCAACAGATAGCCTAACACTGCCAAGTCCATCATGAAACTCTGTCCCTAAGCACTGCATCTACACACCTTTTACATACCTCCTGGGATGGTGATTCAACCACTGCCGTGGGCAGCCTGTCCAGTGACTGATAACCCTTTCAGTGAAGAATTTTTTCCTAATATCCAATTTAAACCTCCCAATTTAAAAATATTTGCTCTTGTCCTATCACTTGTTACTTGGGAAAAGATACAAACACCCACCTGGCTACATCCTCCTTTTCAGGTGGTTGTGGAGAGCAATAAGGTCTCCCCTCAGCCTCCTTTTCTCCAGAGTAAACGACCCCAGCTCCCCAAGCCACTTGTCATCAGACTTGTGCTCCCAACACTTCACCAGCTTTGTTATTCTTCTCTGAACATGTTCCAGCACCTCAATGTTCTTCTTGTAGTGAGGAGCCAAACACTGAACAGAGTCCTCAACATGCAGTCTCACCAGTGACAAGTACGGGGGGGATGGTCCCTGCCCTGGTCCTGCTGGCTGCACCATTGTTGATCCAAGCCAGGATGCCATTTGTCTTTTTGGCCACCTGGGCCCACTGCTGACTCATGTTCAGCTGGCTGTTGGCCAGCACCCCCAGGTCCTTTTCTGCTGAGTATCTCTCCAGCCACTCTTCCACAGGCCTGTGGCATTGCATGGGGTTGTTGTGACCCAGATTCAGGACCCACTAGGGAGCTTTGTTGAACCTTACACATTATCTGTCCAAATCCCTCAGTGAGCCTTCCTACCCTCAAGCAGATAAACACTCCCACACAACTTGGTGTCATCCACAAACTGACTGCTGAAACCCTTGATCCCCCTTTGCCGTCCAGGTGGTTGGCAAAGGTGATACTAAAACTGGCCCTGAAAACTGAGCTGCTTGTTCTCTGACATGCTTTGTTTGCACAGGTTTTCAGGGCCTTGCCTGTGCAAACATGTCCCATGAAGATGAGTCCATATGCAAACAGAGAGCAGCTGTTGTGAGCAAGCTGTCAGCCTTGCTCCTCCTGTGACAAGTGGAGAATTTAGCAGAGGGACAGCTGTGAGCTGTGGCACTAGATATGGTAGATATCTACTAATAGGAATCAGTAACCATTTTTGAGAATATGATCCTACCTTAAGGTGAGCATCACTCTTGCCAGGTATCTGAAGTGAGCTGGTATTGCTGTAAGTGCTGGTTACACTACACTTTCTGTTCCAGTCTACGGATGGTGATAGCATTGCTCAGGCTTATCATTTTGTAGCTTATCTTTCAACCCTGGACAAATATTGTACTACAGATTTGCAAGATGGCAAAATCATCATGCTCTGAGGTGATGAACATGTGGTTTACACTGGCAGAGCTTTCTCTGTATGATGCAGTCAAGGAGTATTAGGTGTACACGCATCAGAAGCCTGAATGCATCGCAAGCCCACATCAGGCTGATCTTTCCAGCCACATCCACAGAGGTGTTGCTGGCTAGAGGCTAAGTGTGACTGGTTAAATCAGATCATATCAGAGCTGTGAAAAGCCCTGCGTTCCCAGATACACCAAAGTGCAGCACCAAGGTGTCTCTCCTACCAGGTCTCAGAGCACATGCTCTTGACACTAGTCCTGTGTTTTCTTCTTCCCCAGTACTCCTGCCTCCAGTGTCTCTCCTGCCCCCACACAGATCCCTGTTGCATCCTTTGTCCCTGTGACTGATGATGATTCAGTCTGAGCTGAGCTCTAAGCAAAGGTTGTGAACATATTACATAACCCAGAGAGGTGCCTGGCGGCATGAACAGGCATGGTGAAAAGATGGAGCCCTTAAATGCTGTTGGGACTGGGAGGAATTGCGATGTTCAGTGCATTAGGTACATGTGTAAAAACGCCTCGGTGTGTATGTTTAACCTGGCTCTCGGTGGCCGGTGCTGAAGTGGCAAGTGCTGTGCCCTTTAGAGCTACGTGTCCTTACTGCCAGTTTGAAAGGACTTTAAAAATGTCAGGCTGTTGTCCTCAGAGCACCTCTGAAATAGGGACTTGTTTTCATTTCACAAACGCGCAACTCAGACACGTTGCGACCGAGGGTTTCTCATAAGCACATGAACTGAGGATTTAAGTTGCACAGACCTTGGCATCAACGATACACAGTCTGTATGTCATATGCCGCCCGTTGCAGTATACCGATGCGTGTCATTCTTGTCTTCTCATAGGTGGCATTGGAGAAGCAGTGTGTGCTGCAGTAGTGGGAGAGCCAGGTATCACAGTCCATCGCTTGGCTGTATGTCAGGTACCACGCAGTGGCAAGTCAGCGGAGCTCCTGAAGATGTTTGGCATTGACAAAGATGCCATTGTGCAAGCTGTTAAGTCAGCAGTGTCCAAATCAAGAAACGCAGAGTAGTTTGAAGCATCTTGTGCTGTGTTGCAGAAAAGCGGTGTTCAGAGAAGTACTGTAAGTTTAAGGCAGGCAAAGGTGCTTCATGTAGAGAGTTCTAATAAAAATACCAGCTTAAAAAACCTTCTGGTTCTTAGTTTGTTGTTTTCTTTTTCTCTCTCTGGGATTTTGTGCAGTGGGGTAACATCGGAATGTTTTCAGTCATGTAAAAACATATAACAATTAGTGGGCAGCAGCCCATTGTCTGCTGTCTGTGTTTTCTGCTTTGCAGCTGACCTTCCCTGTCTTGTTTTCTGCTTTGCAGCTGACCTTCCCCACGGTGAGCTCTGGCCTGGGAGCGGTTGGGGGGTTGCTGAAGGTCTGAGTGGGCCGTGTTTCCGCGGGAAAATAGATGTGGGGCTTTGTAGCCCGTCGTGAATTGAGTAATGCTGTTTCAATGCTTGGTGCAATTTAGCGCTGAAGAGCGAAATCCCGTCGTGAAGGGAGTTCGGTGAAAGCAGAATCCTTCCCTTACTGCCGGCAGAGTTCACTGCCCCCTCTTGTGGCCAGATATGTGAAAAGCAGGAGCAAGTATTGGGGAAGGGGGTGGCTTGTGCCCTCGCTTCATTCCGCCTCTGCGCATTGCCCCCCCAGCCTTTTAAAACCAAAGACAAAAGGAAGCACCCTGTGCGCCGGATGATGTCGAAGAGGAAGGAGGTGTACCTGGTTCTGGGGAACCAGCGGGGTGGTGGAGGCCCAGCAGAGCCATGGGCCGGAGCGCTGAGCCGCGGGCACAGGATGGGCTTGCAAGTTAATTTAAGGAGGTTGGAACTCACTGCTTGCTTTGAGTACCTGAAACCTGAAGGGGAGAGCATTGCCTGGGGCGTGAGGCAGGAGTTACTAAAACCCCGAGGTGGACTCAAGAGGATCAGAAAGAGCAGGAGATTCCTGGATACCTGTGAGGATGCGGTGGAATAAGTAAGTGGCTTTTTTTCCTGTAGAACTGACTCTTGTGACCAGCTCTGAGCTGGGTGAGCTGCGCCTGATGGTTCCACTGGGTGATTTTTAAATGTTTTGCTTCTTTTACCTTTAAGCAGCTTCTGTTTAAAAAAATTTTTAAATTCCTTTCATTGACTGCAAATTACCAAATGTGAAAACATATTTAATACTGCAACACCTTTCAGAAAGGTTAAACAGCAAAGGAAACCACAAAAAGCCATTTTCCTCAGAGCAGGAAAACTGCATAGTTATCAGTTATCACATTTGTTTGACATTAACAACGCTACATTGGGCTAAGCAAGGCTTTATTTGCAGACTAACCACCAAATGTACAGTATTTTTTGGTATGACAGACTCTTTCTAAAGATATGTAAGTAGTACATGTAAATGAGAATATAAATATTACAGAACAACTTGTATTAATCTTTACTGCTTCGTTTAACCCTTGGCATGTCGGGTGACTGCTGGGCTGTGTGGTGCTGGCCTGCCTACGATTGCTGGTATTTCTCCATGTGCAAATTGAATTGCTGTACAAGAATGGTCAACACTGGTGTTTAAGTACAACCAAAAAGCTTTTTAATTCTCTGAGCAAGGCTTGAACTTGATTCTGTAAATGCAGGGCTGTTTGGCCTAATGGCTTTTAGATCTACATTCCTTATCAATTTCATGTTGTATGGTGCTCTGACTTGATTCCTTCATCCTCCTGTGGGTATGCAGGCCTTGCCTTTTTCCTAAAAATTGGAAAGTAGACCCTTTCTCTGCAGTCTGCCTGTGATGGTACTAGCTCTATGTATGTCATGTATAACAAGTCCCTTTAAAATGAACGTCAAAGTTGCACTTTCTTGTCCTCAAAGGAAAAAAGAGAAGTTGGGGAATGGATCAAACCAAGCCCTTCTGTTTTCCCCTCAGAAGAGGAGATGAAATTTGCTGTTGTTAATAATCTCATTACTGCACCATTATGTCACTGCATGTAAAATCTCACCAGTGTTCACTGGGTGAGATCATTATATGCCTACTGTATTGAGTTCTGCCACAGTGAATTAATCTGCCTTGGTGCTATTGCACTGTTGGGGCTCAACCGTGTGGGCAGCAGCTGGTGCTTGCCTAGTGTGCAGTATCACACGGGGTGAGGTGGAGGTGGCTCTGTGGGTGCCAGGATTCCTGCTGAAACATCCAGAGCCACATCCGGAACCAGCTGAGGATCATGGTGGTGGTTCTGTGGAATTCGGTACACTGTAGGCAGACTGACACAGTTGTGTGGGGGAAGGAAGGAGAATGTGTTTATACCTAATGGAATTAAATGTCAACCTACATCTAGACTGTCCTGTAAGCTCTGCTGAGGCACAGATCATTTCGGAAGGAGGAATGGGACCCGGTACTGAAGTTTCAGCTTTATTTTTGAGGGGAGAAAACGGTGTCTCTCTATGGTTTAACAATTCACTATTTCACATTAGCCATTAGGCTTTGATGTTTGGCTCGTAAAGCAGTTCTGTTAATACCAGGAATTCAGCCAGCAGGGTTTTGTGGAACTCTCCTGAAATATTCCTAGGCAGCTTTCCTTATACCTGCATATGAAGAAAAAGACAGCTGTCAGAGGACTGTTGTGTTCAGGTTGCCACGTATCTGTGCAGCTTTTCAGCATTCTTCATGCGTTGTGTTCATGACCACAGATGAACCTGAGCCTGGAGCTGAGAAACCTGTCCCACTCCCTGAATTTTTAATTGAAGTATAGAGTTCTTGCTCAGGAGTTGTCAGGAAATATTTCATACCCCATATGGGGCAGAGTATTACAAATGTAGAAATGCTCTGCCACGTGGAGAGAAGTGAGGATAATTCTTTTTCAAACCTAAACAGCTGTAATGAACTGTAGTAAAATAGTTCTTTTGCCAATTAAGAAGATTGGGAACTGTAGCTTAGAGAAGTTGGTCTTAAGACTTGACCAAAATGAAGTACCCAGGAAGGTGAGGGAATACCCATGCTGAGCAAGGTCACTCTTACCTGTTAGCCTGAATCTGCCAATCAGAGGAAGAAAACTGTCAAGTACACTCCGAATTCGATACACTAATTGTGAAAACAAACATTTTTTTCCAAGATGAACCAGATAGCAACAAACAACATAAAAATTATTAAAATAGCAAAAACTCAACAGTGAAACTTGCAATATTAATGAGGCCAAGGTTACTGTTAAACAAGCAATTTTGCAATATCATGAACTAACAAAGCAGTGACAAGGCCGATTCCTGAGAGAGTTAACTACAACCTACCAAAAATATTACCTCAAGATTACAAAGGAGGTTTCTCAGTTGGGTAGCTGCTAACCTTCCCTAGGGACTAACAAGATTCCCCATTTTTCAATACATTTTCAGTAGCTGCTGCTGTCCCAGTTCTGCTGAGAGCTCTTCCTTGGAGTGCTGGGCCGCCTCAGTCCCAGGGGAATGAATGGCAGGGGGTGTGCAGCACCTTACAGCCCTATCTGCCCTGCTGCTAAAATTCTACAGTCAGGGCAACAAAGCATTCGGCCATTGCTGCAGAAATAGGTGACTCAAGGTCTTGTGAGCATTGAGAATGAAAAATGAGTCAACCCTTCCCTTCAGTGTCACTAAGGCATGTTTGTCTCAGCCACACTGTGCCCTTCTGAGCGAGGCAGCACGGGACAGTGATGGGGTGATGTACAGGACTTGCTGCCAGCAGTTCTACAGGCAGGCGCAGCTTACCGACTGTGGGGGATCTTTAATGTGGACGCACAGCTGGCTGCTGTAGCTACACTTACCTAGACCAAAGTATATCCCAGTGGTTTCCAGGGAAGCAAAGGTGATTAAACCGATTCCAAGAGAAATTGTCCAGTCTAAGGCAATGAAAGAAATGCTTGGTTTTATTCATTTCTCTAGCATGTGACCTTTTATCCTTCTATTGAAGTCTTGCCTTACCTTTGTAGTAGTAGTAGCAAATTAATAGAGCTCCAATTGCAAAGCAAAGAATGACAAAGTGAAAGAATTCATCTGAAATAGAGAAGGAAATTTAGGTCACAACTGTAGGTGTGGCCCTTAGGAATTCCTAGAATTGGTTATGTTGGACAAGGCTGGTAAAATCATGAAGTCCAACCATTGCACTGTGAGGCAGAGTGTATCACTCAGGGAATAAAGCCTGTTTGCAGGAGATGCCTCGTACGCTGAACTTGAGAAGAGAGATGCACACCAAGTTGTTATGAGAAGCCTCAGTGATTTTCATTGGGAAGTGTTAATGCACTTTAAAAAAGTATTGGGGGAGGGGGGGAAGTTTTTTCTGAACTAGAGATCTTATTCATGGTCTAAGGTTCAACAGGGTTGACATCAGTTGAATTTAAAAACCAGAATATTTTAAAATTACCATCTTTCCGTATGCCCATCCACCGTACTGCGGGCTGAGGGAGATGAGTGCTCCCATTCTCATATGCTACAAGGGAAACAGAAGTGTTTTAGTGAAGTGGACCTCTGAAATTTTTAAGTTTGTTTCCCTTTTTTGTATCTGAAATGGATTCTCAGAGCAGAATGTATGTAAAACATTCAGTGACCCTTTCAGAAAGATCAAATTTAGCAATTTTAAAATCACCCCCAAAAAAGCATCCTCAGATGGTTGCATTAACAATGCAGAATTGTTTTGAAGCACTCTGGGGCTTTTCTATCTGGTTGGGGACAATGGGTAGTCTCAGAATTACAGTGGGGGGAGTAAAGCAGTAGTACAAGGGATCTTCAGTTTGATCCTTGGGTGCTTTATACGCAGCTACAATAATATAACCATCTTCATGCTGAGCCTGTGAGAGTCACCAGTCTGCTTAAGCCTGATGTTTAAGGTTTTTGGCCCCACCAAATTAAGAACTGCAGCTGACAATTCGTTTCTATACTATGCTGACACACTGGAAGAACAACATTAAGAATAAGCTAGGTATTTTTGGAGGTTTAAATGCTCTCATTTTACTCTATGCTAGTTGGGAGCAGAGCTGCAAAATTCTGTTCTTTCTCCAGTGGTGTTGTCAGAAAGAGCTGAATATTTTCCCAGATTTCCAATGATGGGTTCAAAGCAGAAGGTTTTTGCCTTTTTTCTTTGTTGGTTGCTTGAGAAGACCCCTAGGCAGTCTGCTGCACAGAACCCTTTGGGAGTTGATTCATCACAAGTTATGGAAGCTGATTTCACTTATGCTGGGCTGTGCATCCAGGCAACCACTGCCTGGCAGTGAATTTAATTTTCTCTAAAGATACACTAGGAATGTACACCAAATTAGCTAATGACTTTTGCTATTGTGCTTATGAACCATGAAGGAACTAAACTTTGCCAAGAAATTCTGTTCTGGGTCACCTGATACTCAAGTCACATTTTTTAATTTTTGATTCCTTGAGCATTCTGGATTGATCAAGTTCAGGTTTGGGGACAAACTCAGTTAATAGGTAATTTTGTTAACATAGCATTGCACTATTCTGACTCACAACTGCTCCTCTGTGCAGTGGTGTGGATGATCTATAGACAAGGGATTTATCAGAACATCAATTCACACTTGGCAAATGTCTGTTCTTTATTATTCTTGCTTCCTAAATGCAATAGCCCCACTGTAACTTTGTTTTGTGGAATGACTGGCCCAAAATTTACTCCATTAAAGCATTACAGTGCATTGTAATAACCATTCTCAAACTAATAATCTTTGATTAGAAATAGCTAGGTACTAAGGAGCTGGTATAGCTATCATCACCGAGCCAAACTCAGTCCTGAAAGACAGCAACCATAAGAAAAGCTTCTGTTTGCTTGTTTATATTTACCATCTGCAACTGAATCTTCTCTTCTGGCAATCTCTGAAAAGCAACATAGTTTTATTATTTTTTATGGTAAAAATACATCCCTGTTCAGCAGGAGATAGAAGGCTGCAGGGAATGCTGAAAGCTCCCTAGCTTTCTTAGGGAAGAGGGAACAGTTGCCCAGTAGAATTCCTGGGTTTTCCCCTAAAAAGGGCAACAACTGCTGTGAGATAATCCTATGAGAACCTGGCAGGCCTACAAAAAAATGGGTTCATCAGCTAGAGAACATTGTACACCTCATATCAGCCAGCCACTGTGATAAGCTTGCAACACAACATCTGCACCATGCCCAGGCCCAACACCAGGCAAACTGGAAACCAACAGATTCAGAGCATCAGGAGGTTGTTGTTTTTTTTTTAATATGGAGTGCATCAGAGGGAAGAAACCACAGTTACAACTTCCAGCAGGAGGAGGTGATCTGGGAATGCTTACCTGAATCTCTGTAGGGAACAACCTCAGCTGGTGTGCCTAAAATTATGCAAAAATGAGGGAGGTTACTGTCCGCAGCGAGTGTGTGCATCCTGCTGCCTGTCCTGGCATATGCAACCACTACATTGGTGTGGTTATGTAAAAGTGACAAAGTGGGTTCCCATTCCTCTTCATGAGAGAGGGCAGCTCTGTTGTGGGTTATGCTGTTTGAAAGCAGGAAACATGAATGGACTATTGGCACACAGACCCCAATTCCACAGCTCACTGTATGTAGAGTCAGGTAGAATCAGACTCCTGTGAGACAAATTAGATCTCTTACTGTCAGTTTAGATGAGCTGCTCTTACATCTGGGCTGAGATGAATTTAAGGCATTAATTCAGTGATTAAAGCCTTAACTTTCTGACATCTGTGGCTCTGTACCACAAGCTGATAGCTGTTTCTGTGTGGTGATGTGGCACGTTGACATGGCACTTTCTGCCTCATACTTATTTTTCATTTGGAAGGAAAGAAAAAGCTTTGGGAAGAATCTCCAGCCAGCATGAAGGGCTGACTGCAGCTGCTCTGAGTGGTGACTGAGATGGATATTGTCAAACCTCTTGTCATTTTTCAATGGCAACTGTGCAGAGCCAGGCAGCAGGACTCCTCCAAAAACAGTACAAGTGCTGTTCTCCTGGTTTGATTCTAACCACAGGGCATAGCTAAGTGTTACTATTCCCTGTGCTTCCTCTTGTAGGAAATGCTTTTCCTACAGCCAAATTCTAACTGGTCCTTTCCCTTCATCTCTAGATGTTTGTTCAGGACTCAAAGCAAAGAATGACAGAAACTATCCTTTTTTGTTGCTGAGGTTGGTTGTCTCTAGTAAAGGACAGTACTGCTGTCACCGTGTCCTACCTCCAAGTAATTGACCTTCAGTCTTCTGTCTTCCTAAATCTTCCTCATCACTGCCTGGGTAGAGAAAGTGTTTTTTCATCAGATTAAAGAAGATAGTGCCAGCAGTACCAGAAATGGCACTCTTGTCGTTTGCTCATAATGTAATAATGGCAGTGGAATGCATAGGTAAGAATCAAGGCTTTAAAATGCAAGGATCATTAGCTGCTTTTGCCTCAGCTCTTTTCAAAGCTGTCTGAAAAGGAGAAAAACAGCAAAATCAGAAGATGGAATAATTTGTATAAAGGGATGTGGTGAGAAAGTTCTGATCTTAAACACACGCATCAGCGCTGCCAGTTACTCATTTGATCTCGATCAGCCAGTGGCTTTCTGTGGCAGAATAAGCCAATATCAGCATTATAACTTCCACGTTGCCTGCCACTTCTTAGCCTCTCTCCTTTACCCTGAGAGACCAATGAGTGGCCTAGTGCTAGCCAAAGTGACTTTTGATGCACTGTTGATGTTTGATAATAAGAAATGATAGAGAAGTACTATAGCACTGCCAGCAACTGCTCTACATTCATTGTTCTTTACCTCCTACTATAACACAGGCTTCAACGAGACCACAGACACATAGGTCTGTGGTCATAGACATGTGGTCATAGAGGTTATGATCTTGTATTTGGGAAGAGATGTTATAGCAGATTTTTATGTTTCCAAAGCTTTCAACTTCCACAAGAGTGGGAGGCAGCCACTATTTTGCTGATGATGAATCTAGAGGAATGGATTGTTTTCTGTGTTCTCTCTTTTGCACAACTCAATACTTTTTTCAGAGTTCTAGAGAACTGTGATGTTGCAGCAAGTCTCCTATGTGAATATCTTACAAACATGCAATCTAACTTAATTATGTGTCAGGGAAAAACTGAAATAAATCCTCTTTACTTTGTGGATCTTCATCCGTGGACTCGTGGGTTGAGTTCTCAGCCTTTTTCTCCCCTTGTGAAAGCAGGAGATTCCTTTCCAATCTCTTCAGAAGCTTCAATTTTTCATCTGTTTTATATAAATGAGAAAAAAATATTGGAACCAACCATTTACATATTCTCTCTTTTACAGTGAGAGACTTCACAATCCTTTATTAGAGGTTGTCTGACAGGAAATCAGACCCTTAGTCTTGTTTCAGCTGTGTCCTGCAGTGAGTAGTGCAAAGCATTACAGATGAAAGCATCGTCTACGGTACTGTTTAGACTTCCTTAAATGGTTCTGGTAGATGCCTACATTTTCATATTCTGGCCTTTAATTTACCCATAAGATTACCCCTGTGAAAATTCCCACTCCCTGAAACAAGAGCCTCTGCAACTGAAAGGTATTTTAACTGGAGAATAGTTGCTCACCCTTCCTCTGGCTCCTCCTTCCTTCACCCCTGTGATTTCTGCTGTGGTTTACGTTGCAGAGCTGGGAGCTGCTTTTGGCACAGGAGCAGAGCCCTCAAAACCAGCAAGGCCAAATCTCCCAGGAGGAGAAGCCTGTGGGATGCTGGCTCCTGGACCAGGCAGTGAAATGCTCCTGGCTTGTGTGGCTGGAGTTGCAGATATATGTTCACAGCTTCAAATTCAGTTTGTTATTGCACAACCAGGCACATGAGAAGTGCAGTGGAGTCTTTGTGTTTTGTTGCCAGGCTCAGCGCCCTGAGCGGCTCCATCCTCTATCTGCTCCTCTCAGTTACTACTACACATGCTGATAGGGGGATTTGCAAAAATATTTCCAGTGGCTTAACTTGCACTTCTTACCACTCTGAGAGCACAGAGAGATCCAGGCCAGCTGGATAACAGTCCATGCAAAAAAGTGTCCTGAGCATCATGAATCCAGCTAGGCAAGAAAAACAGGCACCACTAAGAGAAATTTCTTTGACATCATCATCCCAGGATATTCTCTTTCCCTAAACAAACCAGTTTGTTCCCCCAGAAGAAGCTAAGTCAAACTAAAGTAAAATACCACCTTTGGCTCCCATTATCACCATACCTAACTGACTTTTCTAAGCAGTGTTTCTAGACATTTCACTATCAATCACTTCCAAGCATCTATCAGAGTGTTCAGACTGGTGGCAGGTCTCTCTGACAATGCAGTATTTTCAGGCAAATGTCTGAAGAGCAGTCAGGTGGGACTCACCCTTTCCCTTTGAGCTGGGCAGCTGCCTATATCCAGATGAGTTGGTTGTCTTCAGCAAGAGGTAAAGAACAGCCATTGCCCTGACTCCTTTCTTCTCTATGGCTTTCAGGCAGTCTGCACAGCCTCCAGGCAGGGCATCACAGCTGCTGAGGAGCTGGAAGAAAGTTAATAGCAAAGAGTCCTTCCAATAAAGCATACCTTGCTATAGGAACAAGTGTCCCCCACCCCATCTCTGAGAAATGTAATTCTCTGCCCCTTCGGTACAAGGAGGGGAGATCAGGGACAAAGAGTAATGCCAGAGCTGGTAAGATAGCTCCAAACAGAGCTGTCAACTGATGTGGAGCAGTTATCTATTTAAAGAACTAGGAATCTGGAAATGGACCTGCAGTCTCTGCAGTATCTTACACCAAGAATGGTTCTGCTTAGAAAATAGTGAGCTTGAACTGATCCTGAGGAATTTACACAAAGCCAGATGGGGTTTTTTTCACTTGGAGAACAATGAAGTAAAAAGCAGGCGCCTGAGTCTCATTTAGCTAAGTGCCTTCCTACAGCATTTGGCATGTTTTAAATAAGTTTTAGCATATCACAGAATTGGACTGTATGTTTTCTCTCCCCAGAGTATATCAAAGTAGTATAAAAGTATCTGTGTAACAAAGTCTTGCAAAGAATACCTGTTTCTTTGGTAACTTACATTGTTCTTTTCTTCAGTATTCAGGATATGTGGGTCAGTGGTGGCTAAACATTTTACAAGTGATTCCCAGAAGGACAGGTTCATTTTCACATGATTCTCCAAGTAGTTTGCATCAGCAGCAAAAGCCCTCTGGAAAATGTCTGTGAGGAAAAGGAGCAAATCACTGCAGCAGTAGAGGTGGGTTACATGTTAATGTTCCTGTGGGGCTGTTCCTAGGTGTGGTGACAGACTTCAGACGCTGACATCAGACTAACATGCTGCACACCACCAGCAAGTTAGCCCACTGGAAAGAGGGTAGTGCTGTATTGTGTAAAGCAACTCTGTCTGCCAGAAATCATTAGGACATCAACAGTCTGTACAAATTACTGATGTCTCTGTGATGCTGTTGTCTGACTTAGAGAAGCAGGGGAAGTATTCCTAGCTGCTGAGCGGGGGCTTATTCTGACCATGCTATTTTGCAGACGGGCACAAAGACAGGAAGGGCTGGGCACTGAGGTAGCTCATCAGGTATCTAACGTAGGGCAAAATCTCCTTCATGCATTTCAGTTCCCACAAGTGCATGCCCATGGCCTGATGAGATGCCTGTGAAAGAGTTGAACTGACTGCTGATCTCTCCTTTACAAGGAAGGAGATGGATGGGAGTGTGTTTCACAACCACTGTAGCAAAAACTTTTGTGTTGTTTGAATGAGCTGAAGCTCTGTGTTCTACCCTTACCTTGCTGCTCTTCAGTAAGATCTGGGACTGGGACATTCGAGTTCTCCATTAATGTGCCTGTTCAAAAGGGAGAAAGGGCATACTTAGCAGCAGTTCCTTCTGACCTTCTCTATTTTTCTGTCTTACACTTGATTTTCTGCAAATGTGGTGTCTTTCTCTAGGCACTCTGGTTTTGAAATCACTTCTCTGTTGCAACTGCAGAGTCACACCATGATTCATTTACCTTCCTAGGACCTGTTCCAGTCTCCTCTGAGTCCTGCTGGGCTGGCCTTTGGTTATTAAGAAAGAACAAAAGTCTGATCATCCTGAGTAAAGCAAAAAGTTGTCCAACTCGATGATTCACATGGTTGGTTTTTTACAGCTAACAAGGTGTGTAATTAACTATTTACTGCAAATGTGAGCAACTTAATAGGCCCTGTGCCATTCACAAAACAGAACGATTATTCCGTCCCTTGGACAACCCTGTACTTAAAATGTACCAACTGGGGAGAAAAGTCGGAATAGTTCATAGGAGAGCCATGCAAGACATGGAATCTTTGTCTCACACAAGACTTTGGCACATCAACCTCTGTTCTTCCCACGCTGCCATGAAAAAGAAATCTCCACTTACTTTAGGTTTACGAACTAAAAAAATTAAGTGTTGATCCCTGATATCTAACTGGCATTTTCCAGAGAAACAAAACATTCTGACATCCCCAAAATACAATGTTTTGTTTTGCTAAACTTTTGTTTGGATGATACCATCTTTGTGGTGATTGAGGTCCTGAACAGTTGCTTCTGCCTACTCTAGTCCAGGCATCCTGCACTGCATCTCCCCTCATGTGCAGCATTTCAGACAAAGCACTGTTGTATTAAGTAGGCTTTTGAGGAGCCTGAATTACAACTTCCACTATGCAGAATGCAATAAAAGAATCATTTATACACCTACAGCTTTTCTTACAGTATGACTTTTTGGGTCCATTGAATGAGACACTTGAAGTCAAGCAGTTTGAAAACTAAGGCTTTCCTTTAAATTTACCAGATGGATAACTGTCTCCTTTCCTACAGGCAGTTTCAGTTCTCTGGAGACCATCACATCAGTCAGAAGACTATTCTAAAACAAAATCTAAACTAGATCTAGTTAATATCTTCAAAAAGATGGTATATACCAAAACGAAACAAAAACATCATCTTTCTGGAAACAGAACAACTTTAGTGTGTCAGTTCTTAGAAGAAATTAGACAGAAACACACTCAAAAGTAGCTGCAAAACTCAGTCCTCTTCTGCAACCAGGGTCGAGGTCCACATTTTTGGTGTGTAGGTGATCCTGGAGGCTTTCTCCTTTCCTAGGCTGCAAGTGTTTAAGTGATGAGGTGCTTAGTTTGAAATTTTTAGCCATTGGTTTGCTTTTTGGGAAAATTACATAACCTCTTGAAGCACCCCAGAAAAGTGCTTACCTCCCTCCTAGGTGCACTGTAAGAAGATAAAATATTAACTTTTTAAGAACACTTTGAAATTGTTCCTGATGATGAGTCTATGCAAGACATCTACAATAGCAGGTAGTACCTTTTACTTAACCACCTCATATACTTGGAAAAGCTGGCACGTTTTTGAACAAGCAAGCTTTGGATTCTACCAGTAATTCTAATAAGTTTTCCCCTCTCCACAAACTTTACCTGACTTACAGCCTTTGCTGTGTGACAGTCGCTGGCAGCGTGAGGCTGTGAGCACCTGATAGGGAATGCAGGAAACGTGTGTGTTCTCTCTGCCCCGGTAAGCAACAGATGATGTTGAAATACAGGAACCCAGCATACCACACCCTAGATAAACTCATTCTTGGCCACAGAAGAAAGAGTGTCATTTCTGTGCATTTATGTATCTCCAGCTAAGGTTTTCAGCCTTTTTCAGTACCTTTCTTGCCTTTCCATTTAGTCACTTAGTTACTTTTGTAAGTGAAATACTTTGGGCTTCTTTGTGGCCTTCATCGTTGAAATACCAGGCCTAAAGGAACAAAACTATTTCAAATAGAAACACTTCTTCTCTGACTGATGAATGTAATTTCATAAAAACATTTATAAATATCCACAGCCTTTACTGTTGGATGAAATTTAGGTTTGGCTTTGGGGTTCCTAATAACTAGTGAAGGCCACTTTCATTGGTACATTGGAGGCACGCTGCTCTTCCAGGGACACAGACCTGCTGCAGCAGCTGCCTTATGCCAGCTTTGCATCATCCCAAAGACAGAGTGAGCCAGGTAGGCACGAGCAGATCTGTCCCACCACCCAGATACAACACTGAAAGCAGAGGAGGCTCTGTCAACCTCATTTACAGATTTACCTTAAAACTCTTAATTTGCTGGCCCAAATGACAGGACTGCTCAGCTGTATCAGCAACAGAAACTTATCTGCTTAATGCACTGATGCATCCTGCTGCGCTAAGGCCTGGATGCCACACGGAGATCCAGGAGTCGTCAGCATCTCTTCCCATCTCCCTTTCTGTGCTTCCAGCACAGCCAAGCCCAGCCAGTCACCAAACTTTACGTAACTAATTTCTGTTAGATTATGGACAATTAATTTCCCTGTGGCTTTTCTGGGAAGAAGATCAGATCTAAACAAAGGGTAAGTATAGACGTTTAATTATTGGATGTTTTAAAAGTGATTTAGTTGATCGCACCTCATAATACGAGAAGGATGATGATAAACTGGCATTTCAGCCTAGCCATGAGCTCATTGGGGAATGACATGAACAGCAGACCTCATCTTGCTTTCCCCACAGTAAATCAGAACTTAATTGCAGTGAAGTCTTTTTAACATGTTAGAATAAAACTTGTGTGCAGTGTCAGACTTCTCCTAGTTGTTTAGAAAGTGAGGCTAATAACTCCCACATACACCAACTTTTTGCTCAGCTGCTGAAGTATCTGAATGAAATTGTTCAATGGGAGGGCACAAAATGTAAATAAAGTAAAATACAGTTATTTGACTTCAAGACAAAAAACAACCTTAAACATTTTCCCTTTTAAACTACTTTTACCTTTCATTTTAAGTTACATGCTGACACCAAATCTTGCTATAAAATTTAGCAAGAAACATAAACATTAAGCCTCCATGCCCTTCTCACAAGCCAAACCAAACCCACTTCATAAAGCACGCCTGCAAGTCTCAGGTTGGTCCTAGTGGTTGGTTCCCTAGGAAGATGTCCTGGAGGGAGGGGCTGTGGCTGTGGTGAAAGCTGGCAGCTTCTTCCAATGAGATGACAAAAATTAGACCACACCAGCTCAGTTTGAAGCTATTTGTACTGTAGCCTTGCCTGCCTGTTGTCTAAAGGTAGTTGAAATGTGCCAGAAAAGTAGCAAAACTCAAAGAGTTCTCAATCTTTACAGCATCCTTGAACACAGGCAGGTGGAGAGACCCAGCAAATTTGTGGCACCATGGGGAGGGCAGCTCCCAGGCTCAGTGTGACCGTCCCGAGGAGTTGGGCAGGGAGCAGGCACAGCCTGTCTGACCCTTGCAGCAGCACTGGCATGTCCTTCCTCTCCTAACTCTCACAGCAAGCCTTGACATGGCTTACTTCTTACACCCACGAACCTGGAGTGGTTTGCTGCCTGTTTTCTACCCGCGCTGGTAAAATAATAGTAGTGCTCCCATACACATTCACACATACCATTTGAAATTACCTGGTTTGTATTTCTCCTTATGTGACCTGTGCTCCTCTGTGCAGTCGCTGGAAAGCTCTGAAGGGAAGAAAATGAGCTCATCAGAAGCCAGAAGAGTGCATGTTTGTAGTCTCAGGAAAGTTAAGGCAAACAGATCTTCTTCTACATGTAAAAAGCAGGGGTTTTCATGAGCATGTTACAGAAAAAAACATTTAAAAGATGTAGTAGTCCAGTCAGGAAAACAGAGAGGTTACATAGAAGTCCTGTGCCTTGCCTTGTACGGTGTCGTGATGCCTCAAGGAGTAATCCACAACCTAGCCATGTACCGTGAGCAAGCACACAACCCCAAAATGCCCTTGGTTTAAGTCACAAGAACCTCCTGAACTCCTCCCTGGTGCTTACCTGCAGGGCTGTGTGGTGGGTTGGGATTCTCAGGCAGGGTGCGCACATCACCAGCCCAGACACGCCATGGCAGGTGGGTGGGAAGGTGTTGGGGCTGGTACCTCACGTGCGCTGCCTTGACTCACAGCTAGAGCACTGGCAGCTCTACATTGTCCTCCTGGTGTCATAGGAGACTTCTTGGAACATTCCAGCAGCATGGTGTGTCTACGGACTATACAAGGTGTGGTTGTGTCAAGGCATTTGTCAAATGAAGTTAACGGTTTCACCCCGCTGCAGTTGGTGCCCGCAGAGGGAGTGTGCAGAGCAATTTGTGGACCCTCCCTTCTGCTCTCCTCTTTGTGTATTGATGCTTCTGGAGAGACTGGGACACAGCTATCAAAAGTAATTTATACTTTCTATAGTAGGTCTGCATTGATTTTTGTCTTTTCTAGTTGTGGGGTTTGTTCCTGGGGCTGTGGGGTTTTTTAAGCAGGCGGTTACATTAGTTTTCCACAAGTGTCTATTCAAGTGCCTTGTCTCACATACCCCAACATATTTAATTATGTGTAACATTTAATGCTTGTAACAGTTAATACTCTGCATCTACTTCTGCTGGGAGAACCTTATCTAATTAATTAGAATGCTTTATCATGTTCTACATGTATTTATCCTTATTTGGGAACTGTCCTCTGAGAGAATTAAGAGAATGGTGATTCATTCCTTGTATACTGGGAAAGTTGTTTCCAGGAGGGGTCTAGAGACACAAAAGACATGCTGAGCAGCTAATGGGGTAATGGGTGTGTGTGTGCAGATTTGTCACACTGGTGGGTTTCATGAGAAATGTCAAAATACTCCTTAGTGAGTTCAGGAGGGCATACATACACAGTGAGCATACATACACAGAGAAATAATTACTCCTTTACTCATCATTTCTGTCAGGTTAACACACTCCCAAGAAACCTTTTGCCCTACCTACCCTGATTATTACCCCCAGGGTTCATTAACTTAGTGCTTTCTGTGCATTTACTCAGTACAACCCACTCTTCTAATACTCAGAATGTTGTAGTTTTGTGTGACTGGGTTCTGGTGGAGAATGGGGACTGCCAGGGTGGCTTCTGCAAGAAGCAGCCATAGGGTAGGGTCTCTGCAGGCCCCACAGAGCAAACACCAGCTGCCTCAAGGCCAGACTTGACATGGGCCGAGACCAATTGGCAATGGTCATAGCTCCTCTGTGAATCACATTTAGGAGGGAAAAAATCCCACAAGCAACTGCTTTTTGCCACTGGAGAAGGGAGTGAGAATATGTAAGGAGCTGTGCAGGTACAAGGGCCGGTGAACGGGGGAGGAGATGCCCCAGGTGCCAGAGAGAAAGATGCCCCTGCAGCCTATGGAGAAACTCATGGTGGAGCGGGTGTCTGCCCGCAGCCCATGGAAAAGGCCGAGACCTGCAGCCTGTGGAGAGGCCCCATGCTGTGGCAGGGGGAGACATACAGGAGATGCTGTGACCTGTGTTGCAGCAAGCCCCTGCCAGCACTTCCAGCCCATAGAGAGACAGAGACACAGAGATGAGAGAGAGATCTTCATGCTGGAGCAGGTTTGCTGGGGCTTGTGACCCTGTGGAGGACGAGGCTGGAGCAGTCCGGGCTCGAAAGACTGAGAGATGTGATTTGTGACTGCACCCCATGCCAGGGCAGCTGGGGAAGAGCTGAAACCCTGAGGGAAAAGAGATGTGTTGGAGAAGGTTTTAAAGGACTGTCTCCTGTGGGTGGGACCCCGCGGGGCAACAGGGGAAGGGTGTGAGGAGTGCCCCCTGCCCCAGCCAAGACAGAAGACAACTTGTGAGGAACTGACCAAAACCCCCATTCCCCAAGAAGGGAGCAAAATCATGACTAAAGTGAAGTCTGATAAGAAGGGAGAGGTGTGGGGAGGTGCTTTAAATCTGGTTACACTTCTCATTGTCCGACTCTGATTTCACTGTGTGTACTGCAGTGTAATAAATTAGATAGACCCAACACAGAATAAAAGAAAGAAAAGTGTTTTGCCCATGACGTTGGTTACAGGATCTCTGCCTGTCCTTATCTCAACTCCTAAGCCTCTCAATATAGATTTTCTTCCTTGTCCAGCTGAAAAGGGGAGTGATAGAGTGTCTTTGGTGGGCGTCTGGCCTCCAGCCAGGGCCAAGCCACCACACTGAACTAATAAAACCCTCTGTGGTGGTTTTAGCCCTAGCTAGAGGCCGAGTACCCACCAAGTCACTCGCTCACTCCCCCCCTTCAGCTGAAAAGGGGAGAAAATAGATATTAGGAGGCTTAGGACCAGAGATAAGGACAGAGGGATCGCTCTCCAATTAGTGCAATGGGCAAAACAGACTCAGCACAGAATAAAGGAAAGTGATTTATTAACTACAACTAATACACCCAGTGAACCAGAACGAGATAAGAAGTGGCCAGGTCTTAAAGCACCTTCCCCCCACCCCTCCCTTCTTAGCACACTTAAACCTCATCACGATTTTACTCCCTTCTTCCCCCCCCCCGAACATGGCGTGGGGAGGGGCAGGGAATGGGCAGTGGGGTTCCAGCGATTCTTCACAAGCTGCTTTCCTTCCCCAGATCTCAACAGTTCTACTTCCCCCCACCCCTCTCCTCTTTGTACTCTTGACTTGAATCACAGATTTGCTCCCTTCATCCCTCCCCTAGCAGCACAGGGAAGGGCAGGGAATGGGGAATGTCAGTCCATTCCTCCCGAGTTGTTTTCCGTCTCAGCTGGGTGGAGGGTGCATTCTACATACACACACCCTTCCCCTGCGGCACCGTGGGGTCCCACACACGCGAGAGTTGTGTTCACGAACTTCTCTACAGCATAAGTTCTCTCTATCGGGGAGCCATCTCCTCACCACAGGCCTCTCAGCAGGACTCCCCTCCATAGAGTACTGACAACCGGGTCCAGACCCCCTGGCCTGGTCCCTCGCAAAGTCACAAGTCCCCTGGCAAACCTGCTGAGGCATGGATCAATCTTCACAGGGTATAGGTGTCTCTGCTCCCCATCCTCAACCATGGGCTGCGAGGGGACACCTGTTTCACCATGGTCTCACCACGAGCTGCAGGGGAAACTCTCTTTTTGCATTCTTCATCCCCCCCTCCTGCGGGCCTGGCCTTGGTGTCTGTGCAGCTTGTTATATCTTCTCTCTCCCACTCCGGTGGCAAAGTGTGCCTGCCAGCAGGTTTTTTTCACCTTTATGTGATTCACAGAGGCGCTATGACCATCTCTGATAGGCCCAGTCTCGAATTTGGCCTTGAATTGACCATGTTTTCAAAATACGGGGCTTGCAGAAAGCTGTAACTGCGGCATACAAAAGCCACTGAAGAAGCACAGCCACACAAAACTGCAATACCCTCTTAGGCCATTTGGCTTTGGTTGAGCTGAGAGCAAGACTGAGATTTAGTCACAAAAATTTCTGAAATAATCTGGGACAGTGGATCACACTGTATCTGGTTGGGACCCCTAAGAATTTGTCATTCCCTTTATTTCAGTGGAATAACTTGCCATAATGATAAGAGAGTGGGGGACCCATTTGTTTGGGGGCACAATATACCGGTCTGGTCCTGCAACTGTAGGAGGGTTGGGAGTGGTCTGGGGGTTGCGGGGGCTCTGGAGGCTGTGTTGAAGATGGGCATGGGGGTTACATTGTCCGTAGAAAAACCGGGTGCTGGGGCTGTCCATGCAGGCCGTGGACAGGCCAATGAGCCTGTGTGGGTTATGAAGTACCTGACTGGGGAGCTGCAAAGGTGTGGTGAAGCCAGGCAGGGGGCCATGGAGCCTCTGGAGAAGCCGGGCATATGGATTTGCCAGGCTAGTGTGATGGCTGCAGGCATTGGGCCCGGCTGTCTGGGTTCTGTTAGCTGTACCCTTCCTTTCGTGCTGCTTTTGGTAGGCTGAACGAAACTCTGGGGTGACCGCCTTCAGCGATTACTTAAGGCCTGATCCAGCAGGCTTGGGGGGCAGGAGGCCCATTTTGACTGGGGCTGGAATGCACTGCTGGTTTGATCCTGCAGCTGCAGGAGGGTTGGGGGAAAGCCAGGGAGTGCAGGGGCTGTGGAGGCATTGGAGAAGCCAGCCATGGAGGATGCGTGGTCTGATGAGAAGGTGGGCTGGGGGGCCATGGAGGCAGTGGAGAAGCCAGGTGGGGGGGGCATGGAGCCTTTGGAGAAGCCAAGCACAGGAGCAGTGCAGGCCACACTACAGTTAGGGGCAGGCTGGGAGAGCGTGGGGTCTTTGGAGGCTTCAGGGAAGACTGGCACGAGGGCCGTGTGTGCAGTGCAGGCTTTCAAGAAGCCAGATCCGGGGGCCTGGGCAAGGCGGGGGTGCCATGCTGCCAGGCTGGCTCTGAGCACCCCTAACATGGTGCCTAAATCGAGCTTCTCCACAGTGGCTGGAGCAGCCCCAGGCCCAGCCCCTGCCTGCCGACACTCTGAGCATCCATGGCTGCAGAGGGGCTGGTGCCTCGCAGGGTTTGCTGTTGGTACCACTCAGGCACTTGTGAAACATCTCCATCTGTGTTTATTTGAAAGAGCTGGTCCCTGTTGGTATGCCCAGACCTCTGTCCTGGCACGGCCACCTTCAAGGGCTGAACCAGCAGTGGGAAGCAGGAACCTGCCAGACATGCAATATGTATTGTATTATGTACCCTTGTAAATAAGGCGCCTTGCTTGAGCCTGTAAACCTTTGAAATAGCTAATCCATAGATAAACAGGGGAGGGATTTTGGATGGGGATATGGTATAAAAATGCTACAAACTCTGACCAAAAATGTGCCTGCTTTTTGGGTCACCTGCTCTTGCAAGAACATATAATAAATTACTGCTTCACTAGTGTGTCTACCACGAGTCCTTTCTTCAGGACTTTTGGCATTTCTAACATTCAGACAGTGCCGGTGGCAGCTGCTGCAAAGGCAACTCCCAGTTTGGCAAGGGCCAAACCTTTCAATGTTCTGTAACTCCCTAGGGATACCCCTTTTTCCCCTCTGCAAGTGATTAGCATTTGAACATCCGCCCTCTTGCGGGATCAGAAGTCACTGGCAAAGGCTGCCAGCCCATCAGCACCGCTGAACTCCCCTGAAGGTCCTTCAGTATCGCAGAAGCCTTTGAATGAGGACTGCCATTGTGTGGCCTTGTCCCTGGCTACGGGGACAGGGTGCAGGCGGCCTCTGCCAACAGCCGTGCTCACACCCTGCCCTCCATATCCCTCTGCAGGGGTGTTCTGAAGTTTTACTTGGCTCTGCTGACGCTCAGCTCCGCAGGCCTTTGTCCCAGCCTGCCGCAGGGACAGTGGCTGCAGCCTGCCCAAGCCAGCCCTTTCCAGCCTCGGGGGGCTCTTTTACAGCAGTGCTTCTGAAACAAGCAGCTTTGGCTTTCATGGCCTTCCGTACTGGTGGGATTAACCCAGAACCAAAGGCCAACTCAGACTGCTGCCTGCAAAGCAAAATGTGCTTTGACAGCTGAGGCTGCTTGAGGAAATGTGCCGAGTTTCTTAGCACAGTAACACAGCAGCCAAAGAGCAGTCCCTCTTACAGGGCAGCAGCGCTGTGAAGCTGGCAGCGCGCTAACTGGAAAGTCACTGCACCTCTGGAAGCTCAGACATTTGAGTTTGTTTCTGTCTCAGTGGATGGAGGTGAAACAGCTCCATCCAGCTTTATTTGGAGACAAACGGCTGGTCCTGAAGCTGGCTGTTAGCAGAACCTGAAGCTCTCTTTTACACTCTTTTTCTTCCCCCCTTCTCATGCACACCTGCTGTCAGCCCAATACAGTGACTTGAACTTTGAAAAGATCTGGTCACAATAAAACACCTAACTGGACATCGCTCTGGGCTTCAGCCCAGCCACGCCCCCCCAGTTACCCAGAGCAACCTGAGCTCAATTGGAAGGCAAGGGAGTTTAACCTCTGCCAAATTAAGTCTCTCTGATGGTGGATCGTGACACACGGCCACCATCAACGCTGACTCCAAGGACTGAGCAACTGGACTTTTGGGGGGTGGGGGCCTTTTGGTTTGGGCTGAAAGGTCCGAGTCCGGTCCTGCACCTCGTGGAATGGTGCAGGTGGTCTGGGGGCAGGCAGCGGACCGGGTGAGGGCGGCGGACCGGGTGAGGGCGGCGGACCCGTAGGGCTCGTGGACCACTTTGGATCGGGCTTCAAACTGTGAGCCCGTTCCTGCACCCTGTGGAAGTTTCGGGGTGGTCCAGGCGAGGGCGGGGGTCCGGGCGGGGCCGGCGGTCCGGGCGGGGGCGGGGGTCCGGGCGGGGGTGGTGGTCCAGGGGGAGGCGGCGGACCGGGCGGGGGCGGCGGTCCGGGCGAGGGCGGCGGTCCGGGCGAGGGCGGCGGACATGGGGGTTGCGGCGGTCCGGGCGAGAGCGGCGGACATGGGGGTTGCGGCGGTCCGGGCGAGGGCGGTGGGCCCGGCGGGGGCGGTGGTCCAGGAGGAGGCGGCGGTCCTGGCGGGGACAGCCCTCCGGGGGAGGACAGTGTCCGTGGAGGCTGCGGTGAAGCCGGGCGCGGTGGCCGTGGTGGAGGCGGCCGTGCTGGTTTGGCAGGCTGCTGCGGCACCTGGTGGTACTGGGCCTGTGCCTCTGGCACTCCGGGATGGGTGCTGTAAGTGTACCCGCTCTCCATGTCTGAGGGCCGGCCACCCGTTCCGTGCCAGGCCCTTGAAGCAGCAGAGGCGTACCTGTGTGGAGAGAGGAGTCGGCTCAGGCCCTAGGCCACTCATGAGACTCAGGCCCTCTCCTTTCCCAGGAGGCCCAGAGCCGGCAAGGCTCACTGCCATGGGCAGAGCTGCTGGCACACCTGGGCCGAGGTAGACACTGCCCCTCACTGCACGGCCCAGCCGCGCCATTCCTCTGGGCAGGTTCCCTGCTCAGCACCGGGTGCTAGTGAGTGTCTCGCTTTGTAGAGCGACCTCAGCCCCGCTCTTTCTATTCCTGAGCCTGCTCCTGGGGCTGCTCTTGTTCAGGCGGGGTCAGTTTGAGCTGATACTGGCTCCAGTCAGAGCAGGCTCCTGACTTGGCCGCCCAGGAATTAAGTTGGAGCATCTGATGGCACCAGAAAGCTCAGCAGAGTTCTTTGCCCAGCACTAACTGGACACTCTGCAGCAGCCTGACTCCTGGCCAGGAGCAGCCACCAAAGCAAGCAGCGTGGGTGCGTGTCTTTGCCGGGAGGGAGGTAGAATAGTTCCACTACTCACTGTTTTTCCTTCTGCCGCCTCCGCCACCGCATCACACAGCACACCACGACTGCAATCAGCAGGAAACTGACCACAACCGCTGTGCCGATCATGCACTTCCAGCGCACTTCTCCAGGGCAAAATACACCTGCAGTCTTTGTGGGACTGTCAGCACTTGTCCTCTCTCTGTCTGCATCTGGAGGAGCAAGCAAGGGTGTCAGTCTGTCCTGTGCACCACTGGTGAGGTTGCAGCGCCTTTGCTGGGCATGGCTGGGAAGTCCTCGGTTTCCTCCCTGTGCCTGTGCCTGTAGGCACGCTTCTGCCCTTGGAACAGCTCGTCCCACCCAAGGAAACACAGGTTGCCAGGAGGAGAGCACGTGGTGGACCTCAGCTGCTTGACCACTCACTTGCTCCTTCGAGGCACATGGACAAAAGCCATCCCGGCAGCAGAGAGCGCCAACCCCAACCCTCCCTTCCCTGCAGGGCCAGATCCCACAGCCCGAGGCCTTCTCAAGGGACACCTGAAACTTGCTCTCCCCCTTCTGCCTTTTCTCCAGCCTGGGCACCGCTCGCAGATGCTCCCAGGTTTTGGCAGGTGTCTCCCACTTTGGAACCCCAGCAAGACTGCTCAGTACCTGAGTCCACTGGAAAGAATTCATATATTCTGCTGTGATGGTCTTCTCTGGACTTGGAGCGTGCTGCCAAATAGAAGAGATGACATGTAAAGCCTCAGCATGGCTCAGGCATGGAGGATGCAGGACCACGCGGAGGTTCCCCAAAGCCCCTGTCCAACCCAGGTGGGAGTCAGGGCTTTGCTTTGGACCTCTGATCAGGGGAGGGACCCCACTAGCGCTGCTCTCGAGCCTCCTGGGGCTCACGACAAGCTCTGGGGTGCAGCTACAGCCAGAGGTTCGTTTCATGCAAAAGTCATGTTTCCGGTCAGCTGCAGAACATGGTCCAGATGCCTCGAACCCAAAACCCTTTAGGCTTTGGCAGCTGAAGTAATGGGCAAGAGCAGGCATGGGGGGAAGAGCCCACTGACACACAGCCATCCTGACGGGTAACACTGGCTCACCACACATGATGGACACTACCTGGCACACCGACGCCTGGCATTGCCTCCGTTTCTCCCCTCGGGACTGGCAGTAAGCGTCGGCTTGCTTCTGGAGGGAACAGCTGTCTCGCAGCCTCCTGGTCCGTCTCTTGAGAAAGCAAGCAGGACAGCTGGATTAGATGGAAGTGTTCCCCATCAGGGAGATGGCATCCTCAGGAGGCAAGGCTTCTCCAGGACACCGATATGGTTTAGAAAGAATGCCTGGGCTTTTGGGGCTGCACCCAGTCGCTGCTCCAGACCACAGTCACACCTGACCTGCTGGGAGGCCAGGAAATGGTGTGTGATGTTCCAGTGTGCGTGGCATGCGGTATGTTTTTGGCACGCTGTAAGGGGATGCTAAACGCCTGCCAGAAGCTGCAGCCAGGCCAGATGGGGAAACAGCCCTTCCAAGAAGGGCCCTTGTGCCTCTCCCTGTGAGCATCAGCACCAAGCACGTTTGTCCCACCCCAGCTGTCAGGAGGCAGATGGGAAATGGAGCACAGCCCAGAAAGCCTGCTGAATCAGCATTGCCACCTGACTTCCAGCACCAGGAAAGGGCAACCAGCATCCCTTGGAACCTTGCCCCCGCCTGCAGACGGGCCAGTGGGCGAGCAGTGCTGCATGTGTGCTCAACACAAGTTCAATGCCTGAAACCCAGCATGGCTGCTGTGAGGCCTCCGATCAATCCATTCCTGTGGCACAGGCCACAGCGTGTCCCAGCATCTATCTAAAACCCTCAACTGCCGAGTCTCATGACTAAGGCAGAGTGAAATACACTCACCGTGTTGCCCCTCCAGTTCGTCCAGCATTTTCTTTAGGAGTGCAGAGGCCTCCGGGCTCTTTTTGTCTCCCTTGGATTTGTACCGCCCTCTTGGAGGACCTGAAGAGAAAGCATGTAGGTCCATTTCACACCAATAAATTCTGCAAAACCAGTGTTTAGCCAGTGAGGCCAGCAGTGACTGAGTGACTCACCCCTGCGATGCTGGCCAGGCTGAAGCAAAGCATCCAGACCAGGAACTGGAACAGTCTTTCCTACAGGCACATCTGTAATTGAGCCAGCAGAGAAGGTTCCATCATGTATTGTGATCCCATGGGCAGAAGCAGTGAGGGGAGATCGGGCGAGGAGAGGGCACACGTGTGCAGGTCTCCATCCTCACAGCTGCAGAGGCACCTGCCTGGCTGCCCTTTGGGCTTTGAGCTGGCAGCTCTCAGAGGGCGGGAGGAAAAAGCCTTGACATACCCATGAGATCTGCCGGAGTGTCGGTCTGGGAAGCCAGCTGGGCAGACGGATCCCCTTCTCCCATGGGCAGAGCTGCAAACAAACACAGGCCACAACAGCTCCCATGACACAGTTTTAGAGGATGCTTCTGATCAGAGTGGTGAGGAGTGCAAGTCCAAGAGGAGGTTCCTGCACGGCCCTTGTCTCTCCCTTCCCCATCTGCAGCACGGTGCAGAGAGTCGCTGTGTGCCAGCAGTGGCACTGTGCTGGGACAAAAGGAACCACGTGGGGAGCTGCCGGGAAAAGGACTCCCAGGCACTCTCAGCACCTCGAAAGACCAACATGCCCGCTGGCCTGGAAGCCGGCACTGAATGCAGCTCAGGCTCCGAGGGGCCAGCAAAGAGCTTCGGAAGGCAAAGTGAGCCCGACTGAAAAAGCTCTCCCACACTGTCAAGCTTTCTTCCTTCAAGGAAAGGGACATTGAGAACTTACCTCCAGGATCCCACGAGGGTTCTGAATCAACACCTGACCAAGTGGCACCATTGCCACCCTTGCCTCCATCGTCATCTACAAGCAAGCACAGATGAGAAATGTTTCCATTGTGGGTTGGGTTCCACTGCTTTCTTGGCGAAATCCAGGCTCCCCTCTGGAAGGGGGACAGGTAACAAGGTGGGAGCCAGACGCAGGCCGAGCTTGCCGGTGACCTCTCGCCTGGCTCCCGGTAGTACTGCAAATCCTCTTTCCAGGCCATGTGCAACACCCTCAGGAAGCAGATGCACCACCCTAACAGCCCCTCGGGGCTTTTGTACCATAGAGGAAAGCCACTAAAACCCTCAAGGCAAAAGCCCATGACCCACCCTTCTCTTTGAGAAAAGCCCCCTGGCCCATGAAAGGCTGCACCTGCACCGCCTGCTCACCTGCTCCCTGCACTGGAGAGAAGGGAGCAGCCCAGGCAGCCCTGGTATGTAGGGCCATGAGGAGGAGGATCAGGAGAACATGGTGGATCAGGGCCATGTTCCCCCACACGAGTCAAATAACTCTACTACTGCTGCTGCTGCTGCTGCTGCTGCTGCTGCTGCGGCCGCTGCTGCAACTAAAGTGTGGTCCAGAGGCTGAGAGTCTGGTACTATGGCTGGCACATCATGGCTGGGTACTGTGACGTCACCGCCCCTCTGTGATCCCACTGGCTGCACCAATGCTGCGTGGAGAGGGCTCTCAGGGTGCTCACAGAGAGCAGCTTGTGCACAGTTGTGGCCCTGGTGAGGAGGGGAGCCTGTCCCGCTGGGCAACTCCGTCAAAGGGCTGGGACACAGACCGACACAGGCTGAGCCCACAGTCTGCCCTGTTTTCCGGGCACTGTCACAGGGGAGTGAGGAATTGGCACACTCCAGAGCAACAGGGAAACTCAGCCCATGGCTTTTGGTCCTGCAAGAAGCAACAGCCCAACCTCTAAAGACCGTAGGAGCTCTCCCTTCTTGCAGCTGCCTTGGCGTGAGGTGTCTGGCCTCAGCCCGCTTCTGCAGACATTAGCAGAGAGCCAGGGACCTGAGAATCGCTTTTCTCGCCACTTAATGAAAAACAAAGGGCTGGCCTGGGGTGGGAGAGGGTGCCTGGCACATCCCCTTGGCTTCTGCGTGCCTCTTGTTCGAGCAGGCTAAATAAATGGACGGTGTGCTACAGGACTCTTGCTCTCGGGAGCATTACTGGCCGCCTTGGCTGCTGCCACCAGCAGCTCCTGAGGCTTAATGAAGACACTGCATTTCATCAGATCTGTTTGACTGTTGTTGGTGCAATGCCGTTGGTATTAAGCCAAAAAACATTTGCCCTGATCCCACACGGCTGCGAAGGAGCAAGGAGATGGCTTGGAGGGTCAGTTAACGGTCCCTGAAGCTAGAGCGGTCCCGGTCAGCAGTTACCCAAGTGCTGAGCCAGGGGGATCCATTTGTTTGGGGCCACAATATGCTGGTTTGGTCCTGCAACTGTAGGAGGGTTGGGAGTGGTCTGGGGGTTGCGGGGGCTCTGGAGGCTGTGTTGAAGATGGGCATGGGGGTTACATTGTCCGTAGAAAAAACGGGTGCTGGGGCTGTCCATGCAGGCCGTGGACAGGCCAATGAGCCTGTGTGGGTTATGAAGTACCTGACTGGGGAGCTGCAAAGGTGTGGTGAAGCCAGGCAGGGGGCCATGGAGCCTCTGGAGAAGCCGGGCATATGGATTTGCCAGGCTAGTGTGATGGCTGCAGGCATTGGGCCCAGCTGTCTGGGTTCTGTTAGCTGTACCCTTCCTTTCGTGCTGCTTTTGGTAGGCCGAACGAAACTCTGGCGTGGCCGCCTTCAGCGATTACTTAAGGCCTGATCCAGCAGGCTTGGGGGGCAGGAGGCCCATTTTGACTGGGGCTGGAATGCACTGCTGGTTTGATCCTGCAGCTGCAGGAGGGTTGGGGGAAAGCCAGGGAGTGCAGGGGCTGTGGAGGCATTGGAGAAGCCAGCCATGGAGGATGCGTGGTCTGATGAGAAGGTGGGCTGGGGGGCCATGGAGGCAGTGGAGAAGCTAGGTGGGGGGGGGCATGGAGCCTTTGGAGAAGCCAAGCACAGGAGCAGTGCAGGCCACACTACAGTTAGGGGCAGGCTGGGAGAGCGTGGGGTCTTTGGAGGCTGCGGTGAAGTCTGGCACGAGGGCCGTGTGTGCAGTGCAGGCTTTCAAGAAGCCAGATCCGGGGGCCTGGGCAAGGCGGGGGTGCCATGCTGCCAGGCTGGCTCTGAGCACCCCTAACATGGTGCCTAAATCGAGCTTCTCCACAGTGGCTGGAGCAGCCCCAGGCCCAGCCCCTGCCTGCCGACACTCTGAGCATCCATGGCTGCAGAGGGGCTGGTGCCTCGCAGGGTTTGCTGTTGGTACCACTCAGGCACTTGTGAAACATCTCCATCTGTGTTTATTTGAAAGAGCTGGTCCCTGTTGGTATGCCCAGACCTCTGTCCTGGCACAGCCACCTTCAAGGGCTGAACCAGCAGTGGGAAGCAGGAACCTGCCAGACATGCAATATGTATTGTATTATGTACCCTTGTAAATAAGGCGCCTTGCTTGAGCCTGTAAACCTTTGAAATAGCTAATCCATAGATAAACAGGAGAGGGATTTTGGATGGGGATATGGTATAAAAATGCTACAAACTCTGACCAAAAATGTGCCTGCTTTTTGGGTCACCTGCTCTTGCAAGAACATATAATAAATTACTGCTTCACTAATGTGTCTACCACGAGTCCTTTCTTCAGGACTTTTGGCATTTCTAACATTCAGACAGTGCCGGTGGCAGCTGCTGCAAAGGCAACTCCCAGTTTGGCAAGGGCCAAACCTTTCAATGTTCTGTAACTCCCTAGGGATACCCCTTTTTCCCCTCTGCAAGTGATTAGCATTTGAACATCCGCCCTCTTGCGGGATCAGAAGTCACTGGCAAAGGCTGCCAGCCCATCAGCACCGCTGAACTCCCCTGAAGGTCCTTCAGTATCGCAGAAGCCTTTGAATGAGGACTGCCATTGTGTGGCCTTGTCCCTGGCTACGGGGACAGGGTGCAGGCGGCCTCTGCCAACAGCCGTGCTCACACCCTGCCCTCCATATCCCTCTGCAGGGGTGTTCTGAAGTTTTACTTGGCTCTGCTGACGCTCAGCTCCGCAGGCCTTTGTCCCAGCCTGCCGCAGGGACAGTGGCTGCAGCCTGCCCAAGCCAGCCCTTTCCAGCCTCGGGGGGCTCTTTTACAGCAGTGCTTCTGAAACAAGCAGCTTTGGCTTTCATGGCCTTCCGTACTGGTGGGATTAACCCAGAACCAAAGGCCAACTCAGACTGCTGCCTGCAAAGCAAAATGTGCTTTGACAGCTGAGGCTGCTTGAGGAAATGTGCCGAGTTTCTTAGCACAGTAACACAGCAGCCAAAGAGCAGTCCCTCTTACAGGGCAGCAGCGCTGTGAAGCTGGCAGCGCGCTAACTGGAAAGTCACTGCACCTCTGGAAGCTCAGACATTTGAGTTTGTTTCTGTCTCAGTGGATGGAGGTGAAACAGCTCCATCCAGCTTTATTTGGAGACAAACGGCTGGTCCTGAAGCTGGCTGTTAGCAGAACCTGAAGCTCTCTTTTACACTCTTTTTCTTCCCCCCTTCTCATGCACACCTGCTGTCAGCCCAATACAGTGACTTGAACTTTGAAAAGATCTGGTCACAATAAAACACCTAACTGGACATCGCTCTGGGCTTCAGCCCAGCCACGCCCCCCCAGTTACCCAGAGCAACCTGAGCTCAGTTGGAAGGCAAGGGAGTTTAACCTCTGCCAAATTAAGTCTCTCTGATGGTGGATCGTGACACACGGCCACCATCAACGCTGACTCCAAGGACTGAGCAACTGGACGTTTGGGGGGTGGGGGCCTTTCGGTTTGGGCTGAAAGGTCCGAGTCCGGTCCTGCACCTCGTGGAATGGTGCAGGTGGTCTGGGGGCAGGCAGCGGACCGGGTGAGGGCGGCGGACCGGGTGAGGGCGGCGGACCCGTAGGGCTCGTGGACCACTTTGGATCGGGCTTCAAACTGTGAGCCCGTTCCTGCACCCTGTGGAAGTTTCGGGGTGGTCCAGGCGAGGGCGGCGGTCCGGGCGAGGGCGGCGGTCCGGGCGGGGGCGGCGGTCCGGGCGGGGGTGGTGGTCCAGGGGGAGGCGGCGGACCGGGCGGGGGCGGCGGTCCGGGCGAGGGCGGCGGTCCGGGCGGGGGTGGCGGTCCGGGCGGGGGTGGTGGTCCAGGGGGAGGCGGCGGACCGGGCGGGGGCGGCGGACATGGGGGTTGCGGCGGTCCGGGCGAGGGCGGTGGGCCCGGCGGGGGCGGTGGTCCAGGAGGAGGCGGCGGTCCTGGCGGGGACAGCCCTCCGGGGGAGGACAGTGGGCCCGGCGGGGGCGGTGGTCCAGGAGGAGGCGGCGGTCCTGGCGGGGACAGCCCTCCGGGGGAGGACAGTGGGCCCGGCGGGGGCGGTGGTCCAGGAGGAGGCGGCGGTCCTGGCGGGGACAGCCCTCCGGGGGAGGACAGTGTCCGTGGAGGCTGCGGTGAAGCCGGGCGCGGTGGCCGTGGTGGAGGCGGCCGTGCCGGTTTGGCAGGCTGCTGCGGCACCTGGTGGTACTGGGCCTGTGCCTCTGGCACTCCGGGATGGGTGCTGTAAGTGTACCCGCTCTCCATGTCTGAGGGCCGGCCACCCGTTCCGTGCCAGGCCCTTGAAGCAGCAGAGGCGTACCTGTGTGGAGAGAGGAGTCGGCTCAGGCCCTAGGCCACTCATGAGACTCAGGCCCTCTCCTTTCCCAGGAGGCCCAGAGCCGGCAAGGCTCACTGCCATGGGCAGAGCTGCTGGCACACCTGGGCCGAGGTAGACACTGCCCCTCACTGCACGGCCCAGCCGCGCCATTCCTCTGGGCAGGTTCCCTGCTCAGCACCGGGTGCTAGTGAGTGTCTCGCTTTGTAGAGCGACCTCAGCCCCGCTCTTTCTATTCCTGAGCCTGCTCCTGGGGCTGCTCTTGTTCAGGCGGGGTCAGTTTGAGCTGATACTGGCTCCAGTCAGAGCAGGCTCCTGACTTGGCCGCCCAGGAATTAAGTTGGAGCATCTGATGGCACCAGAAAGCTCAGCAGAGTTCTTTGCCCAGCACTAACTGGACACTCTGCAGCAGCCTGACTCCTGGCCAGGAGCAGCCACCAAAGCAAGCAGCGTGGGTGCGTGTCTTTGCCGGGAGGGAGGTAGAATAGTTCCACTACTCACTGTTTTTCCTTCTGCCGCCTCCGCCACCGCATCACACAGCACACCACGACTGCAATCAGCAGGAAACTGACCACAACCGCTGTGCCGATCATGCACTTCCAGCGCACTTCTCCAGGGCAAAATACACCTGCAGTCTTTGTGGGACTGTCAGCACTTGTCCTCTCTCTGTCTGCATCTGGAGGAGCAAGCAAGGGTGTCAGTCTGTCCTGTGCACCACTGGTGAGGTTGCAGCGCCTTTGCTGGGCATGGCTGGGAAGTCCTCGGTTTCCTCCCTGTGCCTGTGCCTGTAGGCACGCTTCTGCCCTTGGAACAGCTCGTCCCACCCAAGGAAACACAGGTTGCCAGGAGGAGAGCACGTGGTGGACCTCAGCTGCTTGACCACTCACTTGCTCCTTCGAGGCACATGGACAAAAGCCATCCCGGCAGCAGAGAGCGCCAACCCCAACCCTCCCTTCCCTGCAGGGCCAGATCCCACAGCCCGAGGCCTTCTCAAGGGACACCTGAAACTTGCTCTCCCCCTTCTGCCTTTTCTCCAGCCTGGGCACCGCTCGCAGATGCTCCCAGGTTTTGGCAGGTGTCTCCCACTTTGGAACCCCAGCAAGACTGCTCAGTACCTGAGTCCACTGGAAAGAATTCATATATTCTGCTGTGATGGTCTTCTCTGGACTTGGAGCGTGCTGCCAAATAGAAGAGATGACATGTAAAGCCTCAGCATGGCTCAGGCATGGAGGATGCAGGACCACGCGGAGGTTCCCCAAAGCCCCTGTCCAACCCAGGTGGGAGTCAGGGCTTTGCTTTGGACCTCTGATCAGGGGAGGGACCCCACTAGCGCTGCTCTCGAGCCTCCTGGGGCTCACGACAAGCTCTGGGGTGCAGCTACAGCCAGAGGTTCGTTTCATGCAAAAGTCATGTTTCCGGTCAGCTGCAGAACATGGTCCAGATGCCTCGAACCCAAAACCCTTTAGGCTTTGGCAGCTGAAGTAATGGGCAAGAGCAGGCATGGGGGGAAGAGCCCACTGACACACAGCCATCCTGACGGGTAACACTGGCTCACCACACATGATGGACACTACCTGGCACACCGACGCCTGGCATTGCCTCCGTTTCTCCCCTCGGGACTGGCAGTAAGCGTCGGCTTGCTTCTGGAGGGAACAGCTGTCTCGCAGCCTCCTGGTCCGTCTCTTGAGAAAGCAAGCAGGACAGCTGGATTAGATGGAAGTGTTCCCCATCAGGGAGATGGCATCCTCAGGAGGCAAGGCTTCTCCAGGACACCGATATGGTTTAGAAAGAATGCCTGGGCTTTTGGGGCTGCACCCAGTCGCTGCTCCAGACCACAGTCACACCTGACCTGCTGGGAGGCCAGGAAATGGTGTGTGATGTTCCAGTGTGCGTGGCATGCGGTATGTTTTTGGCACGCTGTAAGGGGATGCTAAACGCCTGCCAGAAGCTGCAGCCAGGTCAGATGGGGAAACAGCCCTTCCAAGAAGGGCCCTTGTGCCTCTCCCTGTGAGCATCAGCACCAAGCACGTTTGTCCCACCCCAGCTGTCAGGAGGCAGATGGGAAATGGAGCACAGCCCAGAAAGCCTGCTGAATCAGCATTGCCACCTGACTTCCAGCATCAGGAAAGGGCAACCAGCATCCCTTGGAACCTTGCCCCCACCTGCAGACGGGCCAGTGGGCGAGCAGTGCTGCATGTGTGCTCAACACAAGTTCAATGCCTGAAACCCAGCATGGCTGCTGTGAGGCCTCCGATCAATCCTTTCCTGTGGCACAGGCCACAGCGTGTCCCAGCATCTATCTAAAACCCTCAACTGCCGAGTCTCATGACTAAGGCAGAGTGAAATACACTCACCGTGTTGCCCCTCCAGTTCGTCCAGCATTTTCTTTAGGAGTGCAGAGGCCTCCGGGCTCTTTTTGTCTCCCTTGGATTTGTACCGCCCTCTTGGAGGACCTGAAGAGAAAGCATGTAGGTCCATTTCACACCAATAAATTCTGCAAAACCAGTGTTTAGCCAGTGAGGCCAGCAGTGACTGAGTGACTCACCCCTGCGATGCTGGCCAGGCTGAAGCAAAGCATCCAGACCAGGAACTGGAACAGTCTTTCCTACAGGCACATCTGTAATTGAGCCAGCAGAGAAGGTTCCATCATGTATTGTGATCCCATGGGCAGAAGCAGTGAGGGGAGATCGGGCGAGGAGAGGGCACACGTGTGCAGGTCTCCATCCTCACAGCTGCAGAGGCACCTGCCTGGCTGCCCTTTGGGCTTTGAGCTGGCAGCTCTCAGAGGGCGGGAGGAAAAAGCCTTGACATACCCATGAGATCTGCCGGAGTGTCGGTCTGGGAAGCCAGCTGGGCAGACGGATCCCCTTCTCCCATGGGCAGAGCTGCAAACAAACACAGGCCACAACAGCTCCCATGACACAGTTTTAGAGGATGCTTCTGATCAGAGTGGTGAGGAGTGCAAGTCCAAGAGGAGGTTCCTGCACGGCCCTTGTCTCTCCCTTCCCCATCTGCAGCACGGTGCAGAGAGTCGCTGTGTGCCAGCAGTGGCACTGTGCTGGGACAAAAGGAACCACGTGGGGAGCTGCCGGGAAAAGGACTCCCAGGCACTCTCAGCACCTCGAAAGACCAACATGCCCGCTGGCCTGGAAGCCGGCACTGAATGCAGCTCAGGCTCCGAGGGGCCAGCAAAGAGCTTCGGAAGGCAAAGTGAGCCCGACTGAAAAAGCTCTCCCACACTGTCAAGCTTTCTTCCTTCAAGGAAAGGGACATTGAGAACTTACCTCCAGGATCCCACGAGGGTTCTGAATCAACACCTGACCAAGTGGCACCATTGCCACCCTTGCCTCCATCGTCATCTACAAGCAAGCACAGATGAGAAATGTTTCCATTGTGGGTTGGGTTCCACTGCTTTCTTGGCGAAATCCAGGCTCCCCTCTGGAAGGGGGACAGGTAACAAGGTGGGAGCCAGACGCAGGCCGAGCTTGCCGGTGACCTCTCGCCTGGCTCCCGGTAGTACTGCAAATCCTCTTTCCAGGCCATGTGCAACACCCTCAGGAAGCAGATGCACCACCCTAACAGCCCCTCGGGGCTTTTGTACCATAGAGGAAAGCCACTAAAACCCTCAAGGCAAAAGCCCATGACCCACCCTTCTCTTCGAGAAAAGCCCCCTGGCCCATGAAAGGCTGCACCTGCACCGCCTGCTCACCTGCTCCCTGCACTGGAGAGAAGGGAGCAGCCCAGGCAGCCCTGGTATGTAGGGCCATGAGGAGGAGGATCAGGAGAACATGGTGGATCAGGGCCATGTTCCCCCACACGAGTCAAATAACTCTACTACTGCTGCTGCTGCTGCTGCTGCTGCTGCTGCTGCGGCCGCTGCTGCAACTAAAGTGTAGTCCAGAGGCTGAGAGTCTGGTACTATGGCTGGCACATCATGGCTGGGTACTGTGACGTCACCGCCCCTCTGTGATCCCACTGGCTGCACCAATGCTGCGTGGAGAGGGCTCTCAGGGTGCTCACAGAGAGCAGCTTGTGCACAGTTGTGGCCCTGGTGAGGAGGGGAGCCTGTCCCGCTGGGCAACTCCGTCAAAGGGCTGGGACACAGACCGACACAGGCTGAGCCCACAGTCTGCCCTGTTTTCCGGGCACTGTCACAGGGGAGTGAGGAATTGGCACACTCCAGAGCAACAGGGAAACTCAGCCCATGGCTTTTGGTCCTGCAAGAAGCAACAGCCCAACCTCTAAAGACCGTAGGAGCTCTCCCTTCTTGCAGCTGCCTTGGCGTGAGGTGTCTGGCCTCAGCCCGCTTCTGCAGACATTAGCAGAGAGCCAGGGACCTGAGAATCGCTTTTCTCGCCACTTAATGAAAAACAAAGGGCTGGCCTGGGGTGGGAGAGGGTGCCTGGCACATCCCCTTGGCTTCTGCGTGCCTCTTGTTCGAGCAGGCTAAATAAATGGACGGTGTGCTACAGGACTCTTGCTCTCGGGAGCATTACTGGCCGCCTTGGCTGCTGCCACCAGCAGCTCCTGAGGCTTAATGAAGACACTGCATTTCATCAGATCTGTTTGACTGTTGTTGGTGCAATGCCGTTGGTATTAAGCCAAAAAACATTTGCCCTGATCCCACACGGCTGCGAAGGAGCAAGGAGATGGCTTGGAGGGTCAGTTAACGGTCCCTGAAGCTAGAGCGGTCCCGGTCAGCAGTTACCCAAGTGCTGAGCCAGGGGGATCCATTTGTTTGGGGCCACAATATGCTGGTTTGGTCCTGCAACTGTAGGAGGGTTGGGAGTGGTCTGGGGGTTGCGGGGGCTCTGGAGGCTGTGTTGAAGATGGGCATGGGGGTTACATTGTCCGTAGAAAAAACGGGTGCTGGGGCTGTCCATGCAGGCCGTGGACAGGCCAATGAGCCTGTGTGGGTTATGAAGTACCTGACTGGGGAGCTGCAAAGGTGTGGTGAAGCCAGGCAGGGGGCCATGGAGCCTCTGGAGAAGCCGGGCATATGGATTTGCCAGGCTAGTGTGATGGCTGCAGGCATTGGGCCCGGCTGTCTGGGTTCTGTTAGCTGTACCCTTCCTTTCGTGCTGCTTTTGGTAGGCTGAACGAAACTCTGGGGTGACCGCCTTCAGCGATTACTTAAGGCCTGATCCAGCAGGCTTGGGGGGCAGGAGGCCCATTTTGACTGGGGCTGGAATGCACTGCTGGTTTGATCCTGCAGCTGCAGGAGGGTTGGGGGAAAGCCAGGGAGTGCAGGGGCTGTGGAGGCATTGGAGAAGCCAGCCATGGAGGATGCGTGGTCTGATGAGAAGGTGGGCTGGGGGGCCATGGAGGCAGTGGAGAAGCCAGGTGGGGGGGGCATGGAGCCTTTGGAGAAGCCAAGCACAGGAGCAGTGCAGGCCACACTACAGTTAGGGGCAGGCTGGGAGAGCGTGGGGTCTTTGGAGGCTTCAGGGAAGACTGGCACGAGGGCCGTGTGTGCAGTGCAGGCTTTCAAGAAGCCAGATCCGGGGGCCTGGGCAAGGCGGGGGTGCCATGCTGCCAGGCTGGCTCTGAGCACCCCTAACATGGTGCCTAAATCGAGCTTCTCCACAGTGGCTGGAGCAGCCCCAGGCCCAGCCCCTGCCTGCCGACACTCTGAGCATCCATGGCTGCAGAGGGGCTGGTGCCTCGCAGGGTTTGCTGTTGGTACCACTCAGGCACTTGTGAAACATCTCCATCTGTGTTTATTTGAAAGAGCTGGTCCCTGTTGGTATGCCCAGACCTCTGTCCTGGCACGGCCACCTTCAACGCTGACCCAAGGGCTGAGCCAGTGAGCTTCTGGGGCGGGGGGACCCTTTTGGTTTGGGGTGCAGGGTTCAAGTCCGCTCCTCTACCCTATGGAATGTTGGAGGTGGTCCGGGCGGGAGTGGTGCCAGTGGACTTGTGGAGCGGGGGGGCCCTTTTGGTTTGAGCTGCAACGTGCCAATCCGGTGTTGCACCCTCTGAAAGTTTGGGGGTGGCCTGGGCAGGGGCAGCGGTCTGAGGGGGAGCAGTGTCCTTGGAGGATGCGGTGAAGCTGGGCATGGAGACCCTGTCGGAGGCTGCTGTGCCGGTTTGGCAGAATGCTGCGGCGCCTGTTGGTACCGGTAGTACTGTGGCCTGTGCCTCTGACACTCCGGATGGGTGCTGTCCATGTGGGTGCTGTCCATGTGGACACTGTCCATGTCTGAGGGATGGCCACCCGTTCCTGCAGGACTCTTGAAGCAGCAGAGGCGTACCTGTGTGGAGAGGAGGCGGCTCAGGCCCTTGGCCACTCATGGGACTCAGGCCCTCTCCTTTCCCAGGAGGCCCAGAGCCGGCAAGGCTCACTGCCATGGGCAGAGCTGCTGGCACACCTGGGCCGAGGTAGACACTGCCCCTCACTGCACGGCCCAGCCGCGCCATTCCTCTGGGCAGGTTCCCTGCTCAGCACCGGGTGCTAGTGAGTGTCTCGCTTTGTAGAGCGACCTCAGCCCCGCTCTTTCTATTCCTGAGCCTGCTCCTGGGGCTGCTCTTGTCCAGGCGTGGTCAGTTTGACCTGATACTGGCTCAGAGTGGGCCCCTGAGCTGGCTGCCCAGGAATTAGGTTCAAGTATCAGAAATCACTACAAAGCTCAGCAGAGTTCTTTGCTCAGCACTAACTATCTGAGGGCATCCTCCCCACCCAGCTCCCTCACCAATCTGGTAGAAGCAACCTGCCACAAAACCAGCAGACGTTTCACCCATCCGGACTGGCAGTAAGCTGCTGCCTCCTTCTGGAGACATCAGCTCTCAAAATCCTCTTTCCAGGTCATGGGCAACACCCTTGGTGAGTAGATGGACTAACATAACAGCCCCTCCGGGTTTTTTTACTGCAGAGGAAAGCCACTAACGGCCTTGAGGCAAAAAACCACCACCCACAATTCTCTGGGAGTACCGAGCGCAGCCTCCCATGCCGCTGCCACTGCACCAGAGGAAATTACTTTTAACGAGGGGAGCAGAGACTGGCAAGTGGGAGGAGAGGTGTCAGTAACCTCACAACGCACTGGCACAAGCCAGAGGTCTGCTACTGGCCTGTCAGCTGCTCAGCAAGAGGTGACCAACAGTCCCCCTTAGGAATGGAGCCTGAGGACAAGCCTCATAGGACGGTGTGGACAAACATGCCACTGCCTCTTCCCTCCCTGGGCACTCTGTGGCTGAGCTTTGCCATCCCCCCAGCCAAACACTCTCCTCTGACCCCAGCACTAGTGGCCCAGCCAGGAGGGATGTGGACAATGTGGTGGCGTGGCCAGACATCCCCTGGCTGATGCCAAGGTGAGCTGCTGGAGAAGTTGGTACCATTTCTGTGTAGGGGAAGACAGCAGGCCTGCCAGCGGCCTAGCTCTCTTCTCCCAAGACATAAGCCCTGACAATATTATTCTGTTCCCATGAGAAAGGAAAAGTTCCTCATGCTGAGAGGGTCCTAATAATCACATTCTCAAAACACAGCGGCCTCGCTGATAGGGGTACAGGCTGCCCTAAACCAAGAAGCAGTTATGGGAAGGTATTTGGGAGTAACAGAACATGTTAGGAACCAACCATAACAAGAGGGTCAAAACAGTAGGTGTGAGGATGCTTTTAGGTATTAAAGGTAAACTAAGGATGTTTAGCTATAAGATAGGTTTATCAGAACTCGTTATAATTACTAACCAATTAATATGGTGTGAACAGTGTGTGTAACCAATTAGCAGATTTTTAGCTTGCCACGTTTGCAGTAAGAAAGATATATAGTCCATGTGATTTCACCTAATAAAATGGCTGGCTGGCTTCATGGCTTCCTGGTTTCATGGCTTCACCTAAAATTCATATACTGAATTGCATATTGCTCCCTGCTGGATGCCACATTTCTGGGCCTGCCAGCCAGGCTACCGCAGCACCCCTACTTCTCTATGGGACAGGTCCACAGAAAGGAAGGGGTACGGTGTCCTTGTCTCCCTGTGTCTGATCCAGTGTCATAGAGTGTGGGAGCTCAGCCTGCAGCAGCCCCATATGGATCTTCTCCATGTGCTCACCACAGCTGGGGTCATCCGAGATTAAGACATGGAGCAGGGATCCCTGGTCCTAGTTGTGCTTGGAAGAGTCACATGTTGTCCAGACACATGTCACCAAGGATGCCTTGGCCCTGTTGTGGTTTATACCTCAGCGGAAAACTGAGGCCAGAAAGGTCAGACCAGAAAAGCCCCCCTACCTCTTTAAGAGGTGGAGGATGGGCGAACGGAGCTAGCTGCAAAGCCAGAGGAAAAAAAAAACCCAAAGGCCTTGCAAGGTTGAGATAAGGATAGTTTACTAAACAACAGGGAAAAGTATGAAAACAACTAACTACAGTGCTATTATATACAGTGCAAACCTCTCCCCACACTATGTCATTTGAGCCGTGCCCGAACCGATTCAGATTCAGATTCCCGAATGCAACACTCCCCGAGCCCAGCACCCCCGAGCACCCCCCTCACCACCGCCTGCCACGCCGATCCCAAAAAGAGAGAGCGAGAAGCCGGAACTCCCACACGCCTGCTCAGACCAGCACTTCCCGTGCCCGGAGCAGGTTCTGATAGGTCCGGAGTCTCCCCCGGAACTGGCACTGCGGCTGCCCAGACCGGGACTTCCCGTGCCTGGGTCCGAAGTCGCCCCTGCAAGGGGGGGGGCAGCCCATCTGATCATGATGCAATTGGTATGGAATACTCTCAGGGCTAACATAGCCTGCTGCTGGGCTGAACCCAGGACAGGCCCCAGGCTGTGTTTGGAGGTTAGCAGAGCGTCCCACCCTAAAGTTCCCTTTTCTCTGGTTTCATTTCCGCCTTTGCCCCCATCATGGACACCCCCAGGAAAGGGGAAGAGAAACTGCAGGGTGAAGCAAGGTTCTCAGGGACATTTGTAGGGTTCCCCAGGGTTCCCCACCACATAGGTTGGGAAGGAAAGGGTTGTTCCAGGCTGCAGCCCAGTTCCAGGCCCTCTCTGGGGGGGAGGTTAGAGGAGAGTTGAAGCTGCCTGGCATTGCAGGTTGCAGAGAAGCAGATGCAGCTCCTATGTCTCCAAGGAAATTCATCCACCATACCCCCCTCAATGGGCCTTAGGGTGGGTGCACTGTGGTCCTATCCCAGTGTTGTAGTTTTGTGTGGCTGAGTTCTGGTGCAGAATGGGGACTGCAGGGGTGGCTTCTGCAAGAAGCAGCCAGAAGCTCTCTGCAGGCCCCACAGAGCAAACACCAGCTGGCTCAAGGCCGGTGTCATTGTTGACCAGGGCCCAGCCAATCTGTGACGATCATTACACCTCTGGGAATCACATTTAGGAGAAGAAACATGCCAGCAGCTGCTCTTTGCCACCAGAGAAGTGAGTGAAAATACATGAGAAACTTTGCAGACACCACAGTTAGTGAAGAAGGTGGGGCTGGGGGGGGGGGGTGTGTAGGAAGGAGGTGCCCCAGGTACTGGAGAGAAAGATGCCCCTGCAGTCTATGGAGAAACTCATGGTGGAGCAGGTGTCCCCCCACAGCCTATGGGAGACCTGCAGCCTGTGGAGAGGCCCTATGCTGTGGCAGGGGGAGACATACAGGAGATGCTGTGACCTGTGTTGCAGCAAGCCCCTGCCAGCACTTCCAGCCCATGGAGAGAGACAGAGACACAGAGATGAGAGAGAGATCTTCATGCCAGAGTAGGTTTGCTGGGGCTTGTGACCCTGTGGAGGACGAGGCTGGAGCAGTCCGGGCTCGAAAGACTGAGAGATGTGATTTGTGACTGCACCCCATGCCAGGGCAGCTGGGGAAGAGCTGAAACCCTGAGGGAAAAGAGTTGTGTTGGAGAAGGTTTTAAAGGACTGTCTCCTGTGGGTGGGACCCCATGGGGCAACAGGGGAAGGGTGTGAGGAATCCCCCCCCAGATAAGAAGGAGAACATCTCGTGGGGAACTGACTGAAACCCCCATTCCCTGAGTCCCTGCCTTTCCCTGTGCCACAATGGGGGAGAAGGGAGTGAAATTCTGACTGCAGGATCTGACTGTGCAGTCTGCTAAGAAAGGAGGGAGGGGGGGAGGTGCTTCAAGATCTGGTCATGCTTCTCATTACCTGACTCTGGTGTCACTGGGGGTGCAGGGCAGTGTCATCAATTAGAGAGTTTGCTTTCCTTTATTCTGAGTTGAGTCTGTTCTGCCCATGACACTAATTGCAGAATGATCTCTCCCTGTCCTTATCTCAACTCCTAAGCCTTTCAATATATTTTTTCTCCCTTGTCCAGCTGAAAAGGGGAGTGACAGAGAGGTTCTGATGGGCATCTGGCCTCCAGCCAGGGTCATACCATCATACCCCATGCCAACTTGGTGATCCTGCCTGGCCAAGAGCCGTTTCTCCAAGGCACTGATGATTCTCACTCAGAAATAATTCCTTCAGGCCCTGCAGCCCATCTGTCCCTTTGATGACCATCATGCTACAGCTGATCCAGCCCATCTACTTCCCTTGCTCTGAGAGGAGCTCCTGAGAGAGTCACTTCCTCCAGCCCTGCCTGCACCTATCCCCAGCTGTACAGCGATGGACCGGGTAGGAACTGCTTGTCCCATCCTCCCTGGGGAACCTCTTACCCAGGATCAGGCCAGTGGTGCCAAAGGATCAGAAGATATCACCAGCTCTCCTCACTCCTACCCCTCTGAGTCATCCATGGCCACAGTCTTCCCCTGCATGCCCGGCCCAGCTCTGCTTCCAATGGTTTGTCACATCTCCAGCTTCTACCTGTGATCCATCAGCATGGTCTGGTTAAGGGACCATTGAAAGGTGACAAAGAGGCATGGAGCCAGCACACAGCCTGGGCGCATGGGGAGCCCAGGCATGTGGCCAGGCTGTGGGTATGGGGTTTATCTTCCATATGAGAAAGACAGCAATGTCAGGGTGGATCCATCTGGTTTAAGTAGGCAGCACAGAGCAGATGGAAATGTCTGTGCTAAACAGGACCAAGTCATGCCCAGCACAAATAGCAGGAAGGGACATTCCCATCAAGGGACAGTGGATGCAGCCTATGGCATCTCCCACCCAAATTCCCCGAGCACTCACAGCCATACTCAGGGTGCCCCAGACCAGCCCATGCCAAGCAGGAACCTCAGGGCCCTCCCCAAAACCTCAGTGCCAGCCCTGTTGGCTGCCAGGGCCACTAGGACCAGCAGAGCTGCCTGGGCAGAGCCACACTGAAGAGAAGTGTGCAGCCACATCTCTCTCAGCCCTTTCCTCCTACTGCTGCACCCACTAGTGCACGTACTGGGCCTTGCTGCTGGTACCATGCAACCCCCTCACTGCTGCCTCCTCCTTCTCCTTCCCATCTACCTCCTCCTCCTCTCTGGAACATGGGCAGACCAGGAAGGTAAGTAGGAGCCATGGCTCATATGCTCCTATGCTACCTTGCGACCCAGCGGGCAAGGGGCTTCCTGCTCCCTACCAGCCCTAGGCACTTGCATCCTCACACTGACTTGTCCCCTCGTCCCACATGCAGCCACCCCATGTGAGTGTAGAGGGTGGGAACTGGGGCTGCCCAGGATACAGGGGCTTATGGGACCCTGCAGGTCCCTGCAACCTTGAGGACCCGTACCTCAGCCCCTCCACTTTCCCCAGCTCTCTCCCCGTATTGACCTCTGTCTCATGTAGGGACCTTCACCCTCCGGCTGCTCCAGACCTCCATCTTCCAAAATACTTCCTTTGTGGACACAGAAGGGCTGGGCCTGCTGGAAGACATCGAGCTTGGTTCCCTTGATAAGCATACTTGGTCCATCCGCTTCTATCAGCCCTGGGTGCGCCCAGCCCTGCCCCGCAGTGACTGGGACACCATTGAGAACATGCTCAAGATCTACCTGCAGCAGTTCAGCCACCTAATCAATGAAGGTGCAATGCAGAGGGATGTGCCCTGTGAGTACCTGGTCGTCTTTGCATCTGCTCTCTAAACAGCATATGGTGCTGGGGAAGGACTCAGTAGTGCTGGTACTGCATAAGAATTGCTGACCACAACACCAGGAAGGCTGTCCCAGCCCCTCATGCAACCTCTCTCTCCTCTCTGCACCTCCAGACCCCTTCGTGGCCCAATGCATAGCAGGCTGTGAGCTCTACCACAATAGGACCTCCCGTGCCTTTGCCTATGTGGGTTACAATGGCCAGGACTTCCTCAGCTTCAGTGTGGACAATGCTACCTGGCTCCTCTCCCAAGACACCAGTCTGTCACGGTATGTCCAGGCTGTTCTCCAGAACTATACTGCCTTCAGTGAGCTGGTGGAAGTCCTCTTCAATGATACCTGTGTCGATGACATGGAGGTGTTACTGCACTATGGGAAAGCAGCTCTGGAGAGACAAGGTGAGAGCACCCCAACCCTGACACAGACTCCCCAAAGCCTCACACACTGGGGCCAAGCAGTGCCCCAGCGGGGCTCCCCCTACCCCTTCCTTTTCACCCCCTAGAGATGCCTGTGGCCACAGTCTTTGCCCGCACATCCAGACCAGACCAGCTTCTGCTGGTTTGCCGTGTCACCGGCTTCTACCCACGGCCCATCAGTGTGGCCTGGCTGCGGGATGGCCAGGAGGTGCCGCCGGGCCCAGCACTCAACACCAGCGCCATCCTGCCCAACGCCGACCTCACCTACCAGCTCCGCAGCATCTTGGCCGTGGCCCCCCGTGACGGGCACAGCTACGCCTGCCGTGTGCGTCACCGCAGCCTGGGCACCCGCAGCCTCCTCATCCCATGGGGTAGGTGCCTCTCATGGGGCTTATAAGCAGCTCTGCCTTGTGGGATGGTGCAAAGATGGGAAAACTCACGGGAGCCTCTGCTCATATTTTTCAGGGAACTCAGAGGTGGTGCTGATTGCAGGGATTGGGGCTGGGCTACTGGCAGCTGTAGCCGTGGCTGCTGTCATAGCGCTTTGGGCATGGAAACACAGGTGAGGCCCTGTCTGCCCCATGGAGCAACAGTGGGAGAGGATGAGGGGAAATGCCCTAAGAGATTGCTGCACTTAACACCAAAGCTCCGGCTCTGGCCTTGACAGCTGCTGTCTACACCCCCATGAGGTCTCTTCCATGGAGTATCCATTAGCTGTCCCACTCTCATTTCAGAAAGCACCAGCAGATGGAGGAATCAGAGTCCAGGAACTCCATCCTGAGCAAAGATGCTTAGCCCAGAAGGGACCCAGCAGCCTCTGTTTCCTTCTATCACCTTCACAGGGTCAAAAACCTTTTTCTGCTTTGACAAAATTCTGGGCGCTGCTGAGTGTGAGATCAACTCAACTTGGAAGTGCAGAGGAGAAACTTGGGGAGCTCCTAACTGTTTCAATTTGCTAGGCACACAAGGGTGCAAGTCTGAGACCTCCTCACACATTATGCATGATTACCTCTTACCTCGTGTCAGTGCTTCATACACCCACTGAGGCATTTCAGGGCACCCCAATTCCTGGTGTCGATTTCTTCTGGTAAAACAACAAATCTATGGGTTGGTGGTAAACTGTGCCCTTCTACTGTCACTTCCTGGTACTTTATCTTAAAAGCTGCCTTTTAAAATCACATTCCAAAAATATTTGTTCTGAGACTGAACTGTGCCACCACAGCCTTACAGCACCTGCTCACGAAGCATTTTACAAAGTGCTGAGTAACACTGAGACTCTGAAGTAATCTGTGACCTGCTGATATGTATAAAATGCAATTAAAATATTCGTGTTTTCTCTAAGAATGCATGCCTGTCCTCTGGGTTTGGATAGTCTCAGGATGGTTATGAGCAGCTGTGAATAGAAGCTGGAGCACCACTGAAGTACTGGTGCTAATTAAAGGAAACAGCAAAGAAATAAAAAGAGGAAAAAAAAGTAAAAGTGTCTTACTATAAGCAACTGTGCACATGGGGGTAAAATGCCCCCAGGCCTCCCAGTTAAGGAAAAAAGGAAGCCAACCTCCCATTGGAGACAGCGGAGATGAGACAGACATAGGAAGGAATTTAGTTGATGCTTCCTATCAACCACAAACATCAATGTGTGGCTTCAAAAGGGTTGGTTTCATAGGACAACTTCCTGGCAAGGTTTCACTGGAAACATCTCCAGCAGCCATGTGTGAGCCAACTACCAGCTGAGTCAGAGGAAAACCCAACTGGCCACATCCACCACACTTGGGAGCTGGTTGTCCCCTGGCCAAACCCTGAGAACCACAGTGCTGTGGGCAGGGCTGCATTTCCCTGACAATCAGAGTTGCTGGCTGGCACTGTGGGGCTCAAGGATCTCTGTGCAGGTAGAGTGATATTTAGTCCTTCCCAGCCTTCACTGATCTAGGACAGACAGATGAAACTCGTCCTGTGCAGGCAGGGTTCACCTCATGTTGGGAGCCTACAGCCTCAGCACCATCAGGTGCATGTGGCAATTCATCTCCCAGAGTGAAAAACCCTGCAGCACTCATAGGACATGGCAGGAGGAAGCTCACCCACCAAATATGAACTGCAGGTGCAGGCGGTAAGCAAACCTGATATGAAGAGGTAGTCATGTGCCTGACCTCCCAAGAGACCCTATGTAACACACACCCAACCTGCAGAAGGGAATGGCTGTGCACCAAGCGCAGCCTCCCATGCCGCTGCCACCGCACCGAAGGAAATTACTTTTAACGAGGGGAGCAGAGACTGGCAAGTGGGAGGAGAGGTGTCAGTAACCTCACAACGCACTGGCACAAGCCAGAGGTCTGCTACTGACCTGTCAGCTGCTCAGCAAGAGGTGACCAACAGTCCCCCTTAGGAATGGAGCCTGAGGACAAGCCTCATAGGACGGTGTGGACAAACATGTCACTGCCTCTTCCCTCCCTGGCCACTCCGTGGCTGAGCTTTGCCATCCCCCCAGCCAAACACTCTCCTCTGACCCCAGCACTAGTGGCCCAGCCAGGAGGGACGTGGACAATGTGGTGGCGTGGCCAGACATCCCCTGGCTGATGCCAAGGTGAGCTGCTGGAGAAGTTGGTACCATTTCTGGGCCTGCCAGCCAGGCCACCACAGCACCCCTACTTCTCTATGGGACAGGTCCACAGAAAGGAAGGGGTACGGTGTCCTTGTCTCCCTGTGTCTGATCCAGTGTCATAGAGTGTGGGAGCTCAGCCTGCAGCAGCCCCATATGGATCTTCTCCATGTGCTCACCACAGCTGGGGTCATCCGAGATGAAGACATGGAGCAGGGATCCCTGGTCCCAGTTGTGCTTGGAAGGGTCACGTGTTGCCCAGACACATGTCACCAAGGATGCCTTGGCCCCAGGCTGTGTTTGGAGGTTAGCAGGGCGTCCCACCCTAAAGTTCCCTTTTCTCTGGTTTCGTTTCCGCCTTTGCCCCCATCATGGACACCCCCAGGAAAGGGGAAGAGAAACTGCAGGGTGAAGCAAGGTGCCAGGGGACAGCCATGGAGGAGCAGTGGGTAGAGAACAGTATGGGGGTTACCCAGCTCTGGTTGCCCCTTTGTCCCTCCAGCACTGGCCACTGGGGGACAATGGGGACAGAGCCGGGGATGGACCCCACCATTCCTATTCCTGTTCCCAGGGACACTTGTAGAGGGGGGCAGGGTTCCCCACCACATAAGTGGGGAAGGAAAGGGGAGTGCCCGACTGCAGCCCAGTCCCAGGCCCTCTCCGGAGGGGTTTAGTGGAGAGTTAGAGCTGTCCAGCATTGTGCAGCCATGGGCCAGGCAATAACTGCGTGTCATCTCTTTGCTGGGGAGCCCCATTCGCAGGGTTGGGCAGGAGGAGCCTGTGCTGGAGGCATCAGGTAGGCGGTGTGGCCAAAGATGTCCTCTCTCAGTGCGGGGCTGAGAGTTCAGTAGCCATCTTTCTCCAGTCAGGGCCACCATCCCCTCCATCAGATCTGATGCAACCCACAAATACAGGCACAGGGGCGAGATGCCACTGGTGGGGAGGAGCAGTCAGCAGGAGCAGGTTCCTCAAGCACACATTTTCTTACAGTGCCATTTTCTGATCTTCCCTTTCCCTGCCCCCTCCTCCTGTCTCCTCCCCAGCCCCAGCCCGTCACTATACTTGATGCTTAAGACCTTATTTTGTATTTGCTTGCTCACACATGTCTCAGCCCCCAGCTGGGGCCCTCCGGGGCCCTCCCCAACACACCCGCACAAGTCCCATTGGTGGAGAGCCACCGCTATGACTTCTGGGCTGAAGTGTCAGACTGTAGGGGTGCTTCTTCCTCCTGCAGTTACTCCTGCTGCTGCTGCTTTGACCTTGCTTCGTGCGCCATGCAGCCCCCTCACCTCATCCTCTTCCTCTTTATCCCCCTCCACCTCCCTGGGATGTGGGCAGAACCAGAGGGTAAGTGGGAACTCTGACTCACCCCAACCAATCTCACCACCCCTGTCAGAGGCCCTCACAGGCTCCTCAGGGGAGGCATAGCCACTGTCCCCTGCATGGGGAATGATGATCCCCAGCATCAAAGGGCCACCCCTAACCACGCAGCACGCAAAGGTGCCCTATCCCTGCCCGCCTTCTATGTTCCTGCCTCTAGCTCAGGGCTTTAAGCCTCACTGGCTCCCGCACAGGGGCTTGGGCACCCAAGCAGAAGTGGGACACAGGGGTCTGCAGCATGGCCTGGGGTGAGGTTCCCCCAAAGGTGCCTTCCTCCTGCAGGGAGCCTGAGGGCACCAGGGGAGTGTTAGCTCCATCTGGTGCTGTGGGCCCCTTCCAGAAGCTCATTGCTTGTTGGGGAGCTGCACTGGCCAGAGGGTGTTTGAGGTGCTGCTGTCACACAGTGTTTCGCCACAACCGTGTGAGACCTGTTTCCAGGGAAGCAGCAGCAGACATTGGAATGCAGGATTGATCTCTGGTCTGGGCTACTCCCCTGCCCCTGGCAGTGTTCAGTCTCATTGAGCTCCTGATGCCCAGGAGCCTCCACACTTGGATGAAATGTCCTTTCCCATCCTTCATCCTCCCTGTCCTCTGCATCATGTGCAGGTCTCTGTCAGACCTAGGTCCTGGCACAGTGCTTCTTTGAAGGTAGCCTCATCCCAAAATGCTGAGGTGCCTCTCACCATCTGCTCCAGAGGGAGGCAGGGAGGAGATGAGGTGCCTTGAAATCCTGTAAGGGGGAGAAAGACCTCACTGAAAGTAAAACAGGGAAGGAAAGAGAGCAGTGTGGAGGGAGAGGAAGTTCAAACAGGAAAGCAACCCTGAGCAAACAAGGAGGTGGGAGTTTAATGAAGACATGGATGGGGGGGTTACCCAGTGTCCTGATTCTGGCCAGGTCAGGGTTAACCTTCCCAAGCTGCCAGCGCAGGGGACCTGAGTGAGCCCAGGTGAGCTGAGTGAGCCCGGGGCTGTTCCCACACCACCTGACATCATTCCCCCATAAAAGGGGCTGGTCAGGGAGAAGCATCTCTGGGTGCTTCCAGGGCAGTCCAAGTGTGGCTGGGGTGTGCTCACAGTGGTGCAGTACTCTCTGTCATTTTCAGGTCACTAGGTACTCTGTATTATCACTGAGTGTAAGTGAAACTTGTCCCAGGCTGTTATTCTTCTTTCATGGTGATTTTGTCAGTAAACTGTCCTTCCAGGTATGGGGCACCTACCACCTCTCTGGGCAACCTGAGTGCATTATCCATCTCAGTGTAGAAAATTTCTTCCTTATATCTTGTCTGAATCCCTCATTTTCCTTACATACTCCCCTGCTCATTTCCTGTAGCCCTTCCTATCCCCATCCTTTTTCCTAGAAGAACTGAAGGTTTTCCAGGTGCTCCAGACAAGCCTCTTCACCAGTGCCACCTCTGCCACGGTGTCCGGGGTGGTTCTGCTGGGGGATGTGCCCATCTTCGCGCTGGATCCTGCTAACTTGACTGTTCAGTTCCATTGGCCGTGGGCCCGCCAAGCCGCAGATGAAGGTGATTTGGAGAAGATCAAGTCCCACTCCAAGCTCTTTCTGCGCAATATGATCCGTTACGTGCATATACTAGTCGAGCAGGCACAATGGGACTGTGAGTATGAGGACAACCCCAGCCCTGGGTTCCAGCTGTGCCCTCCTCCCTACCGGGGTAGCATCTGAGGGGTCTCATAGGGTGCAGCAGCTCCTGAAAGGATAATGGCAAACTCTGCAGCCAATGTGGCAAGCAGAGGTGGGGAGGGCAGTACACTGAAAATACCCCTCAGGGCTAGTGCCTGCTGGCACAGCTCTGCACACCAGGGAGCTGCCACCAAATTTACCAGGTCTGTGGGACCTGCACAGTACAAATAAGGGAAAGAGAAAGCTGAGGGCAAATATTCTGGGAGACGTTCTGTTTGAGCTAATTGCTAACTGGCCTGATATCCATGCTGGCCCTCCAAGGGGATTAAGGGCTTGCAAGGTGTCCTGGGGCTCCCTGAAGTATGATGCTATGGCCTGCTCCCAAGTGCACCCCACAGCCCATCATACCCCTGCATGTGTCTCATGCCACCCATGCCCCACATGCTCACAGAATCTCTCCACTGGCTATGCCCTTGGCAGACCCATTTGTGGTCCAGATGCGTGCAGGCTGTGTGCTGCACCCCAACAGGACAAGCTGGGGCTTCATAGACGTTGGAGAGAATGGTAGAGACTTCTTGGCTTTTGACATGGAGAGGCAGCGCTGGGAGCCCCAGCAGCAATCCCCTGTGGCAGACATGGTCAGCAAGTCCCTTATGAGTAAGAGGTCTGTCACAGAACTCCTGGAACACGTCCTCTCCATCTCCTGTAAGAATTCTATCCTCACATTGTGCAAGTATGGAAGGGCAACTCTGGAGAGACAAGGTGAGAGCACCCCAACCCTGACACAGACTCCCCAAAGCCCACACACTGGGGCCAAGCAGTGCCCCAGCAGGGTTCCCCCCCCACCCCTTCCTTCTCACCCCCTAGAGATGCCTGTGGCCACAGTCTTTGCCCGCACATCCAGACCAGACCAGCTTCTGCTGGTTTGCCGTGTCACCGGCTTCTACCCACGGCCCATCAGTGTGGCCTGGCTGCGGGATGGCCAGGAGGTGCCGCCGGGCCCAGCACTCAACACCAGCGCCATCCTGCCCAACGCCGACCTCACCTACCAGCTCCGCAGCATCTTGGCCGTGGCCCCTTGTGACGGGCACAGCTACGCCTGCCGTGTGCGTCACCGCAGCCTGGGCACCCGCAGCCTCCTCATCCCATGGGGTAGGTGCCACCTGTGGGGATGGGGCACAGGGTGCAGGTAGCAGCCACTGGCCCTGTGAGGCACAGCTCCTGCATGGTGCTGCCACACTCCCATGGCCACCCTTTTCTCTCTCTGTTCCAGAAAGCTGCAGCACAACTCCAACTCTTGGAATCACCATCGCGCTGCTGCTTGTTGTTGCTGCAGCCTCTGCTGGGATGTTTTGGTGGTGGAAGCGCAGGTGAGGTGTCCCTGGTCTCAGGTTTATAGGCAGATATGTCAGGCCAGGGGGTTGCAACAGCAGCAGCTCTGCAGGGGTGAACTCCCCATCCCTGCACGCAGCTTACAGTGGCTCTCCCTTCCAGAAAAGGTGACGGGGATACACAGGATACCCAGGAAATCATCATTTGAGGCCTGGCTACCCATCCAGCTGTGAGCTCCCTCATCACCAGATTTCCCTGTTTATCTCATCTCCTATCCCTGACCCATCAGCATTGTAGGGATTTTATTCTGGAAAAGCACTGCATTAAACAGCTACAACTTTTCCCATTTGCATGTGGCTCCTATCCTCCTTTCCCCCCACAAGGTCACCCCAGAAAACTCCTCAGTGATAGGATAATAAGAACAAATCTAAAAACACCTTCACTCCAGCCCTTCCTTCTTTCCAGGGCAAAGTTCACTCTTCACTTTTCTGCCTCCTCCTCCCAAGCGGCACAATGGGATGGGGAATGAAGATTGCCATCAGTTTATTATGCATTGTCTCTGTTGCTCCTTCCTCTCCACCCTGCTCCAGCACAGGGTGCCATCCACAGGAGACAGTCCTTCACACATTTCTCCAGCCTGAGTCTTTCCCATGGGCTGCAGTTATTCAGGGACTGCTCCAGTGTGGGTCCCTTCAACAGAAGTGCAGTCCTTCAGAAACAGACTGCTCCAGCATGGGACCCTGTGAGATCAAAAGTCCTACCAGAAGACCTGCTCCCCCATGAGGTACTCTCCATGGGTCACAGTGTCTTTTAGGCACATTCACCAATGTGTTGTCCTCCATGGGCTGCGGAAAGGTATCTGCTCCACCATGGTCTTTCATCATAGAGTGCATGGGCACCATCAAGTGTCTGTAGCATGTCCTCCTCCTTCCTCATTGTCTCTGTAGTTGTTTCTCTCACATACTCTAACTTCCCTCTCCCAAAAAATTGCACAGCGGTTTTTACCACTTCTAAAATGCATTATCACAGAGGCTCTACCAACATTGCTGGTCAGCTGTGGCCAGTGGTGGGTCCATCTTAGAGCTGGGTAGAACTGATTCTATTGGACATGGGGGCAGCTTCTTGTATCTTCTCACAGAACCCACCCCTGCAGGCCTCCTGCTGCCAAAACTTTGCCATGTAAACCAAATACACTCTACAGAGTAACTCTCTGGGGGTTATCATGGGAGGCAGCTTACACTGTCCTGGATGTCAGGGTACTGCTGCAGTCAGGAGGAATGACTTTGTACCCACCCAAATTCCCCCAGCACTTGCAACTGTCAGCCAGAATACCCCAACCCTCTGCCAGTCACACCACCTCCCCCTGGGGAACACACAGCCAGGTCCTCCCCCAATACCACAGCACCAGCTTCATTGGTTATTGGGGCCGCCCTATGGACTGGAACCACCAGAGCTCCCCCAGGCAGCGAAGCCACGGGGAGAACTCTGCTGCAACAGCTCTGATGGTCCTTCCTTGTTGCCTTTTGCAACAGCACGGCGGCCTGTTTCAGGAACGGCACACTGACCAAACCCAGGTCGCACGGACCACTTGCACACAGACATCAATATGATGGATGGCAAAATGGCGTTTATTAACAGGTAACACAGCCTTATATAGCTGAGGTTCAGGACGTCACTTCCGCCTGCTTGCTACCAGCTATGGGGGGGGGCCTTACCTACCCGCATATCACATGATCTTCCGACCGCCAGGCCCTAGCTAGCAACATTTCTGCAACATATCCCCCCTCCCTATGCATAACCAAATTACAATAATAACAATGGGGTGTAACCTGAGGTACTTAGGGATAACATTAAACTTGAGTGCACAGTGAACCGGTACTGGGGGTAACATTGAATGGGTATATGGGGTCCCGCAGGATCACACAAAGGCGTTGCAGCCCCCACCCCCGCGGAGGCTATTTTGCCATCATCTGGATTCTGCCAGTGCGGGACTCCCAGGCTTGGACGGGACACTTGCCACTGGGGTGTACAGGTTACGGGGGTGTCCGACGATCCAGTCCTGTAAACAGAAACTCATAACTTTTGTTAAAGAAAGTTGAACAAAAACCTCGGTCCTTATTTAACTAACACTGAAAATTGTCCCATAAACAAAACGCCATACTACAAAATGTGGCAATCTGAAAACGTTATCTGCACACCTGCTGTGACATGTTCACTTACTTCCTTGTTTGAGGCGGTCTGTCCACCTGCCTTCAAGGATTAACAAATACTTCTAATTTTTATGTTTCATGGGAATTTCAAGGATACTGTCAGGGCCTGTGTCTTTGTGAGGAGAGACAGGTTGCCGGCAGGCCTGCTGTCCTCCTTGACAATTTTTCCTTTTTAGTATCTGCATCACAAAAGCTGCTTTTAGAGGTCTCTGCAAGGGCCCTTTGCAGAAAGCTCAACAAGCATGGCAGTAAATGTACCGAATTGCCAAATCCAATGATCCAAATTTGACCATTGACAATATCCATCCTGAAATTTCCCACTCCTGAAACCCATTGTCCGAATTCCCCCCCGCCTTTTTTTTTTTTGTTTGTTTGTTTGCTTTGCCAATCAGGAGTGTCAGAGGTGCAGGTAACTTCAGCCTCACATTTCTGTGTTGGCACCAATTGCAGCCTGTGACCTTAGGCTGTGCAGAAATCCCTATTTCTCTCATTTTTATTTACCACAAGCACACACATATTTCAAAGACTATTCAGAATGTCCTGCAGCAAAACTCGTAGTCCACTGTGGCTGCACTTGGAACCCTTGACTTCCATTGCTGTGGTCGGGATCCCGTCCTGGTTCTTGATTTCTTCCGGATCCATGGCATCTATGGTGACACAGGCAGATCTTGCTGGTCTTGGATAGCATTCTCAACTGCGTCGCAGGGTGCCTTAGGCTCAGTCAAAGTTAGAAGATTAAAGGCAGTCAGTTGTACGTTCGTTTTCCAAAAGCATCATACAGGGGGACCATGATTTCAGGAGGGCTCAAGGACAATCACCGATGTCCTCCCATTCTTGTTAAAAACCAACCATCCCTCCCCCATCAAAAATGAACCTACAAGTTTGTTTTATAACAAGCCTCCAACCCGTGAGAGTTTTTCCCCTTTGCGGTCTCTCTTTACTGCGGCTTTCTGCTCTGTGATGGGTTTCGAGCCTCTCGTCCCCGCGGGTGTCTGCCCGGAGTCAGAACTCACTGACTGGTTCCCTGATAACTTTTTGTTGGACTCCAGCCCCGCCCACTTCCCCTGCGGGCGGGCTGTCCGCTCTGATTGGCTCTCCGCCCCTCACTCGCGCTCCTCTCCCTTTCCTGTTTATACGGGGCTTGTTAATTCTATGGTTTTCTCCCTGTTCCCGCCGAAGGCATCCTCGCTCCGCCCTTCCCCTTGCCGCTCGGTGCCATCTTGGGGAGCACACGGCGGTGTTCCATGCCACGTGTCCTCCAACTCTAATTTCTCTACGGCATCTCTGGCCTCCTCGGCCGACCCATTCCGCCAGCAGTACTGGCGGAACATGGTACTCCATGCCATACATCTCCGGGGCACCCCTGGCCTCCGCGGCCGATCCGCCCCACCACTTATAAAACTTTGATACGACCTTCGCAAGGGCTTCCATCCACCTTGCAGGTCCGGGAGTGTCCTCCCCGCCGGGCTGGTCCAGCCGCTCCGGCCGCCGTTCACCCGAATCCCGGCGAAATCCCGTTCCCGGGTTTTATTCCCGGGTTTCGGCACCATTATGTTGCCTTTTGCAACGGCACGGCGGCCTGTTTCAGGAACGGCACATCGACCAAACCCAGGTCGTGCGGACCACTTGCACACAGACATCAATATGATGGATGGCAAACTGGCGTTTATTAACAGGTGACACAGCCTTATATAGCTGAGGTTCGGGACGTCACTTCCACCTGCTTGCTACCAGCTATAGGGGAGGGGCCTTACCTACCCGCATATCACGTGATCTTCCGACCGCCAGGCCCTAGCTAGCAACATTTCTGCAACACTTCCTCCTGCAACAGCTGCTCCTGCATGCTTCCTGCTGGCGCCATGCGGCCCTCTTGCTGCCTCCTGTTCTTCTTCCTTCTCCTCCTCCCTGGGACATGTGCAGATCCAGAGGGTAAGTGGGAGCTGTGGCTCACCCCCGCTTGATTCCATCCCCGCACTGCAGAACCCCATAGAGGTGGCAGGGGGTGGGCACAGACAGGCTGTTCCAACACCAAGGGACCACCCCAACCCCATAGCACCCCAAGGTGCCCCGTCCCTGCCCGCCTCCTCAGCATCACTGGAACTGGCTTTCAGGTACTTGAGCAGCCAAGAGGCAAGTGGTCCCTCAGCTAGGTCTGGAGTGTTGGGGTGCCCCCAAAATCACCTTCCTCTGGCAGGGAGCCTGTGTGCAGCAGGGGTTCTCAGCCCCTCACAGCTCAACAACCCTGCACTGGGCTCCAATCCCTTAGGAAGGTCCTGGGCACTGTCCTCAGTCCGTGGGATCATTTTTCTTGTCATTGAATGGTCCCTGGATCCTCTGCATTCTCTCCTCATGAAACAGTGCTCTAAGGTTCCTTCTGCTGCCAGAATGAGCCTCTGCCTGCATCCCCAACCAGTTCCCCATGCCAGAGGCAGGCACTCATCAACTTTGGCCAGGGGTGCAGCCAGTGCTCCAAAACAGGTTCAACTCTGCCCTGCTTGCTACCAAGAGGCTGATTGAGCATTGAACTCAGGCTCCTGTCTCCTGCTAGGGTTCAGTCTTGAGCACTGCTTGGGAGCCTCAAATAGGTGAAATTCCCCTCCCTCCCAGCTCCCCCAGCCCCTGCACTATGTGCAGGTCTCCTGTGGATCCGGGTCTGGCATGGGTGCTCCTTGCCAAGGGAGCATCACCCCAAACCAGCACTGAGGTTCCCTCTGCCATCCCTTCAACGTGGATAATTGACAGCTCCCAGCAGGTCACAGTGGGGTGGTGAATGGCTAAAAAAAGAAAAATTAGAGAGGCAGAAAGAGGCTTAGAGAGCTATGGAAGGAAACTGCAAACCAAGTGAAACCAAGGGATATCCACCACCCTGTCCATCTGCCCCATCTTGCTCTGCCTGTCCCTAGGGACACTGCAAACCAACCTTCCTCCTGGGGCTGCCACCATCCCTTTATCATTGAGTACCCCAATGCCTCTTCTCCCCACAGGTTCTTTTAAAATGCACCTTTTCCAAACCTTGGTCTTCCACAACACCAGCTTTGTGGATGTTTCATCCTGGGCCACCCTGGAAGACTTTGTCTTTGCTGCACTGCAGAAATACACCTGGAATATTGTCTACCTCTACCCATGGGTCTACCCAGCCCTGCCTGCAGCAGAGTGGAACAGCCTTCAAAACCTGTTCAGGGGCTATGTGCATGACTTCATACAGCTCGTGACCAATGATGCCAAGCTGTACCAGACAACCTGTGAGTACCAGGTGCTCAGCACCTCCTTACCCATTTCAGAATTCTAGGAGAAGTAGCTCAGACTCATTAATAACAGCTTTCCCAAACCAGGGCTGGCAGGAGGGAATGGGCCTCATCCTACACCTGAGAGATTCCCAAACTTCCCTGTCCTGTGTGGAGATCACATGGGGGCCATCCTAGTCCCCAGCAAAATCCTTGGCCATGTTTAGTTACACTTATGCCCTCAACACCAGCCCCAGTTATTGCTCCACAGGCACACCAAACCCCACCAGAGTGGTAATCTGAGAAAGTGGAGTAGAAGGTCAGAGACACAGAAGAACAGGACACATGGAGCAAGCACCTGGCCCAAAATACTGGCGCAGTGCTGGTTAATCTAGGGCAGGGTAGTGGGCAGAGTGCCACTGTCCTCCTACTCACCAGCACCCCATGTCCTGTCACTCTCCCAGAGCAGTGCTTCCTGCTTTGCCATGGCTCCCAACCATGCTGTGGCCAAAGACAGCTTGGGGACTAGAAGCTACAGGCCTCAGGACGGGTTTCTCAGAGTCCTCAGGGTTCTTCATCGGACATGCCTTCCAGTCCCTTCACCAACTTTGTTGTCCTTCTCTGGATGCATTCTAGTGCCTTCATATCTATCTTAAATGATGGGGTCCAGCACTGCACACAGTACTCAAGGTGAGGCTGCACCAACACTAAATACAGTGGGCTAATCCCCTCTCTTGACCAGCTGCTTATGCTGTGTTTGATGTCTCCCAGGATGCGGTTTTCTTTCTGGGCTGCCAGGGCACACTGCTGGCTCTGACTGAGCCTGCTGCAAACCAGCATCCCCAGTACCCTTTCTGCAGGGCTGCTCTCCAGTCACTCCCCTCCCAATTAAGACTTGTGTTCAGTGGTACTCTGCCCCAGGTGCAGAATCTGAAGTTTGTTCTTGTTGAATTTCATGCCCACTGATTACTCGATGTAATCTATCCAGATCTCTCTGTGAGGCCTATATCCCTCAGGAGAGTCAAGAGCACCTAATGGTTTGATACTGTCAGCAAACTTGCTAATGATACATTCAACTGGTAATGGTGCATGCAAAATACTGAACAGCACTGTCCCTAGGATTGAGCCCTGAGGAACACTGCTGGTGACCAGTCATCAGCCAAATGTAGACCTTTGAGCCCTGATGTACAGCCAGTTCTTCACCCAGCATGATGTGAACCTTGTCATCTCACAGATGGACAGCTTGTCCAGAAGGGTGCTGCAAGGGGCAGTATGAAAAGCCTTACTAAAATCTATAAAAATCACACCTGCCTTCCCTTCACCCCCTAATTAGTTACAGGACTTTGCCTTTGTGAACTCATGTTGACTGGGTTGCATAATCCTGTAAATGCCTTTCAGTAGTACCCAGTGTGATGTTCTCCAGGCTTTTTACAGGTACTGATGTTAGATTAAGTGTCTGTAGTTCCCTGGGTCTTCCCTCATGCCCTTCTTGTAAATTAAAATGATGCTGGCTTGCTTGCAGTCAGCAGGGACCTCCCCAGACACCCAAGACCTTTGGTAGATGATTCAGAGGGTCCTGCCATAACATCCACCAACTCCTTCAGCACTCTGGGATGAATCCCACCAGGCCCCATGGACTTGTGAACATTCAGCTGCTACAGCTGGGCCCTGACAGTTCCAGTGTCCACAAAAGGAAAGTCACTGCTCCTGCAAACTGACTCAGAGGACCAGGCAGGTCTACTGGTATCATTAAAGACTAAGGCAAAACCAACACTGATTCCCTAACTTTTAATTCTACTTTCTTCTTCTAACTTTCTTCTTCTACTAGTCAGGTGACCATCATCAACATGTATCAGCCCAATATTTTCTTTATACCACCTCTTACAATTAATGTACCTAAAACAGCCTTTCTTGTTGTCTGAAACAACGCTAGCCAGTTTCAACTCTAACTGAGCTTTGGCCTTTTGTGTCATGTCCCTGGGGAGGGTGACTTAGGGTGCAGGGGAAAGGGCTGTGCCCAAAGAAGTAAGTGCCAGGCTGCAATATCAGGCTCCAGGTCGAGCTGCACTCACGATGACCATCATCCCCCCCAGACCCCTTCGTGTTCCAGTGCTTGACTGGCTGCAACTTGTATTCCAATGGCTCCTATACCAGATTCTATCGTCTGGCCTACAAGGCCCATGACTTCCTCAGCTTCAATGTGGACAACATCAGCTGGGACAGGCATCAGGAGAGTGAGCTGGCATTACAATTTGAGAGGCAGTACACCATCTTCACTGAATTCTCTGTGACCCTGCAGTATCTTCTCAATGTCACCTGCATTGACCATATGAAGAAATTCATTGAGTATGGAAGAGCAACTCTGGAGAGACAAGGTGAGAGCACCCCAACCCTGGCACAGGCTCCCCAAAGCCTCACACACTGGGGCCAAGCAGTGCCCCAGCAGGGTTCCCCCCCACCCCTTCCTTCTCACCCCCTAGAGATGCCTGTGGCCACAGTCTTTGCCCGCACATCCAGACCAGACCAGCTTCTGCTGGTTTGCCGTGTCACCGGCTTCTACCCACGGCCCATCAGTGTGGCCTGGCTGCGGGATGGCCAGGAGGTGCCGTCGGGCCCAGCACTCAACACCAGCGCCATCCTGCCCAACGCCGACCTCACCTACCAGCTCCGCAGCATCTTGGCCGTGGCCCCCCGTGATGGGCACAGCTACGCCTGCCGTGTGCGTCACCGCAGCCTGGGCACCCGCAGCCTCCTCATCCCATGGGGTAGGTGCCTCCTGTGGGGATGGGGCACAGGGTGCAGGTAGCAGCCACTGGTCCTATGCAGGTTCCTGGAGGATGGCTCTGATGGCATGTCCAGCCATGGCCTCCTGTGTGCCCGCAACCCTTCTCTCTCCTTTCTCCTCTCTCCTACAGAGAGCTCCAAGGTAGGTTCCAGTGTTGGCACCATCATTGCAGTTCTGCTGACCGTAGCTGCATGCCTGGCTGGGGCCATCTGGTGCTACAGGCGCAGGTGAGGTTTCCTCCTCATCCAGATGTACCAGCTCCATGAGCTCTGGTCCACATTGGGTGGGAGGTGCCTAGGCAGTGCTGCCTGCCCCTGTCCAGCCTCACTCACCTTCTTCTCTTCTGCAGGAGATGAGAGCACAGGACACACCACACCAGGAATGCCGCAGGGATACCCCAGCTGTCCACATCTACTGATAATAAACCACTAATTAACACCTCCATGAATGTGGAAACTCCTTGTGAGCCATTCCCAGTGCCCACATGCATGTGGCATCACACATCTGCCCACCCCAGGAAAGATGGGAAGAGTCCCAGTGGAGCTCACATTTCTCATCCCAGGTTGAAACACTAGGACAGCCCCCAACACCAACATGATATCCCGGGCCCCCAGTCCTTGTCCCAGGGGGCACCAGGATCTGCACATAACAGCAGGGCTTAGCCAGCACCAACACAGGCTGGGGCAGGGAATGACCATTTTCCACCACCCACAGGGTACATCAAGACCTCTGTACCAGATCCCAGTCCCTGGGGCCAGGGAATGGTGACAAACAGGCATGGGGCCACCACACAGCCTGGGGGCATGGGGAGCCCAGACATGCAGCCAGCTGTGGGAGCAGTGTTCACATCCCCCATGGGAAACACAACTGCACTGGGACAAACCTGCCCAGTTGAGTGCTGAGGGCAGCAGCACAGATGGGAAAGAGATGTCTGTTAGAAAGAGACCAGGGTCTTTTGTCAGTTGCATCAGCAAAGGACATTCCCATCAGGGACAGTAGATGCAGTTCACATCCACGTGGCACCCACACATGCATTGAGGTAGAGAAGAGGACTCGAGTCACTCTCACCACCTCAGGTGTCAGGGTGCCACCGTGGTCATGGGGACCCTAACTGTAGCCACAGGGATGGCCTTACTCCCATCCAAATGCCCACAGCACCTGCAGCCCCATGCCAGGGCACCCCAGCCCAGCCTTCCCATCCTTCTGTGATCCCTTGGGTAAAGGGCTTCCCCTTACCTGCCCACCCAGGCACTCTTCCTTGCACCCTTCCTCATCCCTCTTCCCACTGTGTCCCCTTCTGTTCTGGGGTCAGCTAGGATAATTTTTTCCAGAAGCTGGGTGGGGGGACAGCCAGGACAGGAGACCCAAACCACCCAAAGGGGCATTCCATACCACTGACACCATGCTCCTCATAAAACAGAGCAAGGAGGGGAGGGGTGGTACAGCTCCAGGATGGATGCATGGCTTGCAGACCGTCTGGCTTTGGAATGGGTCTGAGTGTGCAGTCTGAGTTGTGTAGTCACTGGGTGAAGAAACCACATGGATACCACCATTCTGTATATTGTGAGTGCTATTGTCCCTCAGCTGTCCCTATAAACTGTCCTTATCCCAAGCCACAAGGTTTGCCTTTGCCTTCACCTTCTCCCCATCCCACAAGGGGATATGAGCGAGCGGCTGGTTGATGCTCAGCTGCTGTCTGGGGCTAAACTCTAACACCTTCCCCCAGCTGCAATGTCCCTCTTCCTCCCCACACATCCCTGGCACTGGACCTCTTCCTCATCTCAAACTCCCACTGGCCCACCTGTCCCTCCTCTGTCCTCACAGGTCCCTTCCTACTTCCCACATGTCCCCATGGCATAAGGGTGAGATGGGGTCCCAAGGTTCCTACACTCACAGCCTGATATCCCTACCAGCAACCCGAGGTCTGTCCAGCTTTACTTTGCCTAAGCACCTTATGTCACTGCCCCTCCCCAGGGGCACCTTATGTCACTGCCCCTCCCCAGGGCCACAAACAGCAGACTAGCTGACCTGACCATCCCAGTCAGCCCTCCTGGTACCCCTGCCCTCCTCACCCTGCCATTGGCCATGCCATGGCCCATTCACCAATGGTGATCCATGATCCTCACCAGCTATTCAGGTAGATGAGGGGTGAGCATGGCCAGGGATGAGGGAGAGGACTGCCTCACACTGCTCTGGTCTGCCTCAAACCGCCCCCACCATCACTCCCAATGGTCCCCAACCCCATGCTCCTGCTCTGACAAAGCCCAGATAAAGATCAGAGAAGATCTGAAAAAAGCCCATGAAAACCAAACAAAAACCTGACAAAAACTTCCCAGGGCAGCTTGTGTTATACACACATGGTCATGGTCACTTCAGTGGAAAAGTGAAGAAGTTGGGGTCTTTGGCCAAAGGGAGGGCTATGTGACCATATGTGACCGCAGGTCAGATTCAAATTGGGTATAAATGGGACCCAGTGAGAGAGCCATTTTGAGGCACTCTCCCTCAGAGTAGCGGGTCTGCGATCTGGGGCTCTCCCCAGGATTTGGGACACCACCTACAGTTCATCTTCTGTCCAGATCAAGAGACCTCATCTGATACAGGTGAGCGATTATGTGTGTTTTGGGTCATTTACCATAAACCCTAGAGCTCTTAAGTTGTGAGAGTAGTAATAACATCCCAATCAACGTTCTGAGCCTGTGGTTTCTTAATGATATCACAAGCACCAGCGCAAGCCAAGTGCCTGCTCCTGCCCTAATATCTACCCCCAACCTGTAACATCACAAGAACCTGAACAGGCCCTGGAAAACAGGTGCCAAATGGATGAAAAAGCTTAAACTTTTCCTGTGATTTGGGATCCAGTACATATGTTGGGGACTTCTCTGGGTGTTGGTGCAAAGAAATGCCTCTTAGTGGTTGACATCACAGGAAGGTTTATCTCTACCTCTGCATCAACCACATAAAGCACCAGCTTGTCAGAGCCTTTGCACTTACTTTACTATGCTGTGTTTTGATCAACAGTAATGAGTTCTTATAGACCATCCAATGAGCACTGAAATACAAACTGACGAAAACAGACATGTCTTGTAGTTGAGGAAGATGATTGTGAAGGTGCATCTTTGGCTTAGGAAGCCTTTGTTTGTTCCAGGCAGAAGGTAAACACTGAAACTTGTCTGAAACCCGCACTAAATGACCCAAGCAGACACTAAGAAACTAATGAGTGCTCGTAAGGGCTGCTGACTTAACAGTGGTGAGGATGAGGATTCAGTGCAGGGGTTCATTCCAAAATACCCCAAAGTCCTCAAACAGCCTTGCTGGAACTCTCTGAAGCCAAGACCCTGTTTCCCCTTTGCCATATCTCCATTTTCATAAAGCTCATATCTCAGAATAGTGCCTGGGGTGCACTGTCATGCTGGGTTGAAATGGTGAATGTTGATGTAAAGGCTTGCTAGGATTTTGTTCAGCTGCATGGACAGCCCTGTGGAGAAGACAGATGGCCAACACGGTGTAGAAAAAGCCAGCAACCCCGGCCCGCCCTTGCCCTTGTGTTTGGAACAAGGAGGCTCTTTGGGAAAAGCACAATGGAGCAGAGCTGGCAGTGCTGATTTTACTGAAGAATGGGAGGATCCTTGAAGTGGTAAAATGTCTGCTGGTTTGTTTTATCCATGGGAGGATTTTAGGAGACCTTCTTTTGCTCCTGGATGACTGTACCTTGACTGACATGGATTTGATAGAATCATAGAATGGCATGGGTTGGAAGGGACCCCAAGGATCATAGAGCTCCAACCCCCAGGTTGGAGGATTTACAAGGATGTTGTAGAGTTGGAGCCTCCCCTTCAGCACGCCAAGCCTTCGGGTAGGGGAGAATCAGCACAGCTCCTAGTGAGCAGACACAGGGCGTGCTAAAGGCGTTGCAGTGCAGTGCTCTAGGATTTGCATTGTTTCCAGAGAATTTAACAAGTCAAATCGAAAGAGAAAAAGGGAAGTAGTGTAGATGCTCTCAAGATATTTGAGATGCAGTTCATCAGACCCATTTCATCAAAAGTGAACTGGAGTATGAATTGGCCTGATGATTCAACATCATAGATCTCTGATTTTCAAACCCCCAAAAAGACATCTGAGCAGATTGTTTCCCTTTCCGTATTTCTAAATAAATGCAAGGTAAGAATGAGTCAGTGACTAAAACCAAAACCAAACCTCCTATCTTTTTATGTCCTTAAGTAGAAAGTAGGATGTGATGCATTAACCAGGCCTTGCTTGAAGCCCTGTGTAGGCTGGGTGTACTGAAAAGGGAGACCTGATATAAAGTTTTCCTTTCTTGGTAAAATTTTTCTCACTCAGAAATTCTTCAGCAAGAAACAGAAGCCTTTGATAAGAAACTATCCCAGGGAATATATCTGATGGACTCTCAGTTTCTATGTACACATGAATTGTGATTTGCCAAGCCTACACTGAGACGGTTCCTAACTTTGTGGGTACCTAGTGCACTGTAGTTGAACAATGAAGTATTATGGTCCCTACATATTTTCTGCTGTTGTATTTCAGCATGCACATGCTCAAAGCACATCTCTAAGTTTTGTACAGTTAGATTTTCATTTTTCATCCCTATTGGCCATGGCCTGTTGTCAAGAGCTGCTAGAGGGAAGAGAAATGGCAAAGGAGCAGAAGAGTTGCCAGACTGTATGTCATCTGCCTCACAACCTGCAACGCAATGCACTTGTATACCATCCACTGAGACAGTTCAGGGGTCCTGTTGCCTGGATTTGCCGATACCATGGTAAATCCCAGCAAGCTTTCTAATAATTTGAGGAATTGTAGAGTCACAGAATCACAGACTGTGTTAGGTTGGGAGGGATGTTTAAAGGCCATCTAATCCAACCCTCTTGCAGTGAGTAGGGCCATCTCCACTAGATCAGGTTGCTCAGAGCATCATCAAGCCTGATCTTGAATGTCTCCAGGGATGGGACCTCCACCACCTCTCTGGGCAACCTGTGCCAGTGTCTCACCCCCCTCAGAGTGAAGAACTTCTTCCTAATGTCTGATCTAAACCTCTCCTGCTCCTCTCTCAGGAGACTCCACCCTGCAGTGCTGTTCCAGCCTGGGGGTCCCCAGGACAAGAAGGTCATGGAGCTATTGGAGTAAGTCCAATGGAGGCCATGGGGATGATCCAAGGGCTGGAGCACCTCTGCTCTGGAGACAGGCTGAGGAAGTTGGGTGGTTCAGCCCGGAGAAGAGAAGGCTCTGGGGAGACCTGATTGTGGCCTTTCAAAACTTAAAGAGAGCTGATAAGAAAGATGGGGACAGACCTTTTAGTAAGACGTGTTGCAACAGGACAAGGATTAATGATTATAAATCAGAAGAGGGGAGATTTACCATCTTGAATATTCCTGTCTTGATTATGTCTGCTGATAACTAACTGACAAAGGTAAAACCAGAGCTTTAACTGCTTCTTTCTGTGCCCTCATGTAGCAGCACATCTGTTCTGTAGCTAGTGCTGTGCTATTGAGGGTTAGTACAGTCTTTCTCCCATTTATTCCAGTCAACCATATGAGAAAACATAAGGTGCTGTATGTTTCAATGTCTGTGCCTGAAGGTAGATGCTTTGACAGCAAATAGAGTGCAAGGATTGAATAGGAAGAAGAGGTTGCTTACTACTCTTACTTATGTTACAATAACACAAATACTTTTACTGTTACTTGAATGTGCTCATTGTAAAGAAGTTAACTTAAAAAGCTCCCTAACATTAAGTCTTTTCATGGAGAACAATTGCATTTGTCACAAATCAATGTGATTGCTCTAATCAGACTGTCAGTGCAATTCAGGATGTCACAGGCAAACAGGACTCTCTGGGAAGCATTCAGGCTAGCAGGAATGGCCAAGAACTTGACATAGTAGAAAAGATGCAAACCAACAAGTATAAAAAATATTTTTTTTCCTACCAGGATCTGAGAAATATGTGTGAGCTATGTCAGCTTATGTTCTTAAAAGAAACCTATTGCTTGTTTTGTTTTTTTGTTGTTTTTTTTTTAAGGGGAAAGAATCACATTTGGTATCAGGCAGACAAAAAGTCAGAACTTCTTGTAATTTTCTCTGGTTAGCTGAATAGTTCCATTTGATTCAACCCAGAAAGACTAAGGCTGGCAAAGTGTCCCCATGAAACAATGGGATACATCCCTGGGGAGGAGGGATGGGAAGATGTTCTGGTTACTTCTATTGCTGCTTGATCTTTCTCCTTTCTATTTGTACTTCTAAAGATTGTTAGCAAACCAACAAAATAAAAATGACAACAGCTTTAAGTAACATTATATTGAAAATAATGGTTTATTTGGTTCAGCAGATTTATAATGGGTATCAGATCAGTGCCATTTGTGTTCAGCAGCCTCATGGAGAAATGGAGCATAAACATGAAGGGTTTTGGTTAAACCTTTAAGGATTTTAGGACATAGACTACACATATGCTATACAGGAGACAATACTTAAATAACCCTGTAGACATATGACAAACACTCAGATTATCTGATAACAAAATCTTGTTACCAATGAAAGATGTGAGCCACCACTCCCTGAGCATGATCTGGCCACGCATGGCCTTATCAGATGCTGGGAATTACTGAGCAGAAGACAGTTGTGTTCAACAGTATTGTCAGTAGCCTGGATATACTGAAAGGTCCTAGGATTTAAACACTTGAAGTCATATATTTTTGCTAAGTAATCATAAAAGAATTCTTCAGTCTCTGGGCAAATGCAATGAGCATGAACTTGACTATAGGAAGTTCCACCTAAACATGAGAAGGAACTTCTTTCCTGGGAGGGTGGCAGAGTCCTGGGACAGGCTGCCCAGAGAGGCTGTGGTGTCCCCATCTCTGGAGACATTCAAACCCCACCTGGACGCTGTCCTGTGCAGCCTGCTCGAGGTGATCCTGCTCTGGCAGGGGGTTGGCCTGGATGATCTCCAGAGGTCCCTGCCAACCCCCATCGTTCTGCAATCTTGATGTGATTCTGTGATGTGTCTGGTTCTTGCTCACTTGGTAGCAACAATTGCCTGGTACGTGGGTGCTCGAACCGTGACATTCTTGTTCCCTCATTACTCCGGAACAATAACAACAATTGATCACCTCCAGACAGCCTGGTACACCTGTACCTGGGCTGAAGCCCAGTGTGGGTGATGCCAGAGATGTTCTGAGTCTGCGCAGCAGGTGGAAAGCACCAGAACATGCCACCGTCCGAGCTGGGCTGGAATGGAAAAGTACCTGAGAAAAGTTAGTTACCTCAGACCCCATAAACAGCAATTCTGAGCGAGACCCTTGGAGCTCTCCTCCTGGATCACAGGGGGCTGTGACCAGCATCTCCCCACCCTGAGCTGGGATACCTCAGAGGCACAAACAAACCTTGCAAGAATCACCTGCTAGGGGAAGGCAGGTTCTCAGGTCCCAGCCATCACCCGCCGGGGAACGCTGATGCACTGTGAGTAGTTATTCTAAATGTGAAGAGGGAACTTTCAGCTACAAGCGGCCTTCATCCGCCTCACGACTTACATATGTGTTTAAATACACACACTCGTGTATCAGTGGCATATAGTACAGGGGCCAAGTATTTCTGTTCATTTGTTTGCACCTATTTGTCTTACGTTTTATGTTTATATATATAAATATATACATATATATATAATGTTTATATATATATACAATGTTTTTATATATATGTATGTCTAGCTATACACTCTGATTTAAGATACCTTATAACAAGGTAGTGTGAATCTTGTCATCTTTGGATCTGTAATTAAGTTCTGTTGCGATCATAATATATTTTACAGATTACCTGTAAACCTTTAAAATTAGCCAATCATTAAGTGCTGCTAAAATTTAACCTTTGATTTACTTTATGCTATTAAATTCTGAATTGACTAAATTGTAACTACATCAAACACCTCCATCCGCAACGCACCTGGAAGCCAGAGCACTGCCTGGGTTTCAGATTCTGATGGAAAGAGCAATGGGTGACTGTAAAGGAAAGAGCAGCATTGAGAATGGCAGTGATCCAAAGGAAATGGGGTAGCAGCTGAAGCAACAGCAATTTTGAGAGCTACACAGATTGATTTGAGTAACAAAGGTGAAATCTGAATTGATACAATCTCCCCTCTCTCCCTGTCCCTTCTCCCCTTTCCAAGCCAGCCTAATTAGAGCATTTGTGCTAATTCATCAGCTGATTTAGCTCTTTTCTTGGGAAATTTCCTTGCAGATCATAGAGGTCACCTTAAGTGATTCAGCCAGTAAAATTCACCACCTGTTCAGAAAACAGGGTGGAGATATCATCTTCCTTTAGTTAAGGACTGGGACTTGGGTATTTGTGTTTTGTTTGTTAAATTTCTTTTGACAATCTGTGTGTAGAAGCTTGAAACAGAAGGATTTCAGAAATACATAGCAATAGCATGTTGACTTTTAATTCCCCACAGCTGTAAAAAACAGGACAAAAGCATCCGACTCATTCTTGCAACCTGCATTGAGTGTGTTGCTGCTGCCAGATAGTTTCTCTGGGTTTTACTGTGGTTGTTGTGTAGAACAGATGGGAGAAACTTCTCTTCTGAAATCCCCCTTGGGTATTTTCAAGGTGATCAGGCAGTTCCTTTTTTCTTCAGAATGAGTTTTAACACTTTGAAAAACAGTGGGGTTTTTCCCCTCTGCAACAGACTACATGTACCGATTGGCATGGAAGACTTTACATTCATTTTTACCTGGCCTGCAGGTCACTCGTTATCCCTGATCTACCTGTTCATCTAAACTTCAGATGAGCTTCGATGGAACTGGGATTAGGTTTGGAAATGAGCTGTTGAAGCCTGTCAGACATGTTTAAACTCTACCTTAGCCCTCCTGGATGAAATACCTATGTCCCAAGGCATCAACGTTCTCAGCAACCTATGCAATCAGATTGAACTTTCTGAATTTGCATACCCAGGTAGAAACCTGAGAGCTTTTCTCCCAGGTAAGCTGATCCCAGCAGGACTGATGCAGAAGAATTGGCTGGTGCTGTTTCTAGGAGCTTTTTATAAAGTGTTGAGAAGCGAGAGGCAGCCCGTGGCCCAGACCTTGGTGTGGAGCAGCGTGGACCTGCCCAGGTGCCCACTAGATGGAAGTCTTACCTGGTTCTGACAGGGGGATGTACAGGGTCACCCCTTGCAAGGAACAAAATGGACTCAAGAGGACACAAAACACATCTCAACATCCCTTATGTCTGCCTTCCCCTGCCACCAGCCCCAGATGGAACAGAGCATGGCCTGGGGACCCACACCCCACTCGAGGCACTCAGCTGGCACACTGCACAACCTTCTGTCACGGCATTATGTTACCAGACCTGCACCAGAGTCAGGCAGTGCTGGGCGAATGGTGAGGGCAGGGAATGACAACAGTCAGTGGCAGTATTTTTTTCAACTTTTCCCACTACAGTAATCTCCTGGAACCCAGGAGATCATTTTCCCCCCTTTTGTCTGTTTCTGCCACCATATTCCCAGCTATTTCTTCATTCCTGCTCTCTTTTTCCTTGTCTTCCCAAAGAGGAAGCACTGTACAGACATTGTTTTCATTATTCCAGCCACCCCCAGGAGCTGCACAGTTGCTAATTCTGTCACAGCTGCCCTGCTCTCTCCTGGTAACTTCTCCATTTCCACACTGAAGTTGGTTTTCCTTTTATATAATCCTTCCCAAAAAGCTTGGCTGGCTGAGCAATTGCTCTTACCTTTCTCTCCTTGTCAGTAATCCCCACACCCTCTTTTTCCTGCACTCTTGTCTCAGGTCAGATTATGCTTACCTTCAATTGGAAGCTCCCCAGGGCCAGGGAGTAGGTGTAATTATGAAAGGGATGATTAAGTCTCATTACTCTGAAGAACTTACAGTTAATAATGTTCCTAAGCAGCCAGGTGAATGTATCTTGAATCGATGCTATAGGGAGAGGGAAGAATTACTATATAACATTTTTGTCTTTGCAAAATTACTTTAAAATTTAAATTATACTTTATTGTTTTATATTAAAAGTATATAAAAATATTATTTTCCTCCAAAACATGAATAAATACCTTATAATCTTATACTGACTTTATTCTAGAAAAATAAAAACATCTCTGCTTGGGGCAAGCCGCTGGACAGGATTCTGTACTATGGGAGAGCACCGTGTGCTGCTAACACTGTGCCTGGCACTGTAAGAGTCATGGTTGGAAAAAATTTGGTAGGATCAAGAGCTCATGTACACTTGACACCTCTATCAACCTGAGGAGGCCTTCTTGTTACAGCCACCACTCCCTCAGTTATTGGCAGGACAGAGAGAGGAGTGCTATGCGATAAGAGCATTAGGAGAATACTTTGAAGGCTCCCAGTGTTCTGGTAAAAAAGGCCTTTCTTCCTCCCAGTCAGTGAGGATTGACTCCAGTGGCTTTGCTCTGACAAACCTAGTACCCACAAATTTTATCCTTGGATGTTTTATTTTACTTTTTTTCAGTAAATGATTATTTGGAGGAATCATTTGGCACTTGAACATATAATTAAACCCATTTTCAGTGATGCAAGACCTACTGGTTCTCAACAAAGTAGGTGTGGAGGCATCTCTGTACCTATGTGGCTGTTGCTCACTGGTCAGGTCTTGCCACTTCCATCCTTCTCTGCTGAGCACAGTCTTTTCACTTGCATTCCTTCTGTGATGGCAGCTCTTCCCAGGCAGCTGCAGCTTCCCTCTCTGGGTGTGCAACACCTGGGCTTGTCCTCCTTAACATCTGCAAAGTGCTGAGGATGTATTTCAGCATCTCACAGTGTCACAGCTGCAGTCATCCTGTGGGAAAACAAGCTGGGGTGCAGGACAGCAAGCTTGCTCAGCTGCTCCTGGTGACCCAGTGACAGACAGACAGGCCAAAAGCCTGCAAAAAACGCGTCCTGAGATATTTATATAGCCCAGATACAGCGACAAAAACAGGGGCCGTGCAGTGAAGCATTCCAAGTGGGAATGTGGGGAATGCAACCATGCAGGAGAAAGAATTATGGAGGGAGATGCACTGAAGACTATGTTGATAAAGCTCTAGTAAAGGTGGTTGTGGTCATCTGCAAGTGTTTGATCTAAAGCTGGGCTTGAGCCTTTTGAAGATTTGCTGGACAGACAAGCAGCGTGAGCAAACGGGAAAAAAGAAAATTGAACAGAAGAGAAATTCAACCCCATGAACATCACTGGAAGCATCATCTGTCTGCCAAAAGTGGAGAAAGAGGAAAGGGCCACCTCAGCATCTGTTTCTCAAAGCACTCTGGTTCCACTCGGCCTTAGGTTACATAACCTGTTTAAGGAAGTAGAGGGGAATGAAGAGGCCATGCTATAGCCTCATTGAGGTGTCCCCAAAGGTACCTTGCAAATCTCAGTCTTCTAATTTATTTTCTTATTGCCCACTCTCACCTCAGTTCTTCTTAAGAAATCACACTGCAGCCAGAGCCTGCTGCAGAACCAGGCTGAAAAACTGGGGAAATTAATCCCTTTCTTCCTCTGTTGACTTTGTCAGCTTTTGGGGAAATGGGGGAGTTTCAGTTCTGCCCAAGCTGAATCATTAGCATAGAGAAGTCCTTAACAGTGATGTACAGCCATAGCTCTCTGTAGCCAGCATGTGCACCCCAGGGAGCATGGGGCTGATAGTGGATTTGCTTGTTTACAGAAGCAGTAAAAACAGACTTCATTTCACCCCACAAATGTTTTATTTGTGTAGGGTATTTTGGCAAATGGTGAGTGTTGGGGCCATGCTATAAACAGAGCTTATGTTCCAAGTTTTATGTTTTATTCTAACCTTGCATATAAAGCCACAGGGTTTACAATCAATTTGTCTCTTTCTACCTCATCCTTCTGTATTTCCTTCAGATTGACATGGGTTGCCAGGCTGAAGATGTTCATGGTTCAGTCTCAGCTCTTTTCTAAAGGGAATAAATGCAAGTGTCTCTATGCAAATTGCAACCTTCTGGTTGGTACCTTCGAAGCCAGCAGAAGAACTCAAGATACCTGATTACAGCTCATCTCTATGTCAGTTTGTTAAGAATGTGTATGATTCTTCTAAAAGCAGGAATCCTCCTGGCTTTGCCTCACCTTCCAAGACTCAGGTGGAGAATCCATTCTCCTTTCTCCTTCCTACACTTCCACTTCAGTATTTCCTTCCTGCTTTCTTGTGCCACAGTGTGGTGGTTTTGCAGGCTAAACCACAACAGGCAGTGTTGAGATAACCACTGCAGCCACATGAGTAAATTGGTTAGGGGGATATCCTGCCTTTGTTCTCTGGAAAGAAGCTGTGGTGGACAAGAAATAGAAATTGTATGTGCCAGGCTCAGAATCATGCTCTCTATCCTCTGTTTGCTTATTCCTGTTAGGTCAACAGGCAGTGGAGTTGGCTGGTGAGAGCTGTGGAGGCAAGGTCAGTTGTGATCCTCCAGCCTGGCATGCCTCTTTGTTCCTCACTGGAGGGCAGCTGCTGTGCATGGCAGATTTGCTTGTCTTAGGGGCCTGAGTGTGGGTGTGGGCTGAAAGGTTTCTGCTCAGTGCAAGCTGAAGAAATGAAATGTGCAGCCTGAGAGTTCCTTTAACAGGGGTGTAGACAATCTGGGACCAGTGTTGTTTAATATCTTCATCAATGGCATAGACAGTGGGATTGAGTGCACCCTCAGCAAGTTTGCAGATGACACCAAGTTGAGCAGTGGGTCAACACACCAGAGGGACAGGATGTCATCCAGAGGGACCTGGGCAGGCTGGAGAGGTGGGACTGTGCAAACCTCATGAAGTTCAACAAGGACAAGTGCAAAGTCCTGCACTTGGGTCAGGACAATCCTTGCTACCAACACAGGCTGGGGATGTGATAGAGAGCAGCCCTGAGTACTTGGGGTACTGATGGACAAGAAGTTGGCCATGAGCCAACAACGGGTGCTTGCAGCCCAGAAGGCCAGTTGGGGGGACTGTTTGCAAGGGCATGTAGCAATAGGATGAGGGGCAATGGTTTGAAACTAGAGCAGGGGAGGTTTAGATCAGACATCAGGAAGAAGTTCTTCACTCTGAGGCTGGTGAGACACTGGCACAGGTTTCCCAGAGAGGTGATGGAGGCCCCATCCCTGGAGACATTCAAGGTCAGGCTTGATGAAGCTCTGAGCAATCTGATCTAAAGGTGTCCCTACTCACTGCAGGGGGGTTGGACTAGATGGCTTTTAAAGGTCCCTTCCAACCTAATGCAGTCTGTGATCCTGTGGCTCTGAGATAAGCAGTCATAGCTGGGAGAAGGGTAGTGAGGCCACCGCACACCAGCAGTTCTGCCTAAACGCAGGCAAAGCAGCAAACTGGGAAAAGTTACCCAGAGAGGCTGGGAGTAGCTGAATCAAGCTATGGGAGACCTGATATTGCAGTGGAATGTGTCCCCCCGCCAGGGTGCATCCTTCCAGCCTGTCTTTCCTTGACCCAGGGCTGGGCAGAGGTCTTGTGCTCGCAGGAGAGGATGGAGGGGCAGCCTGTATCCCAGAGAGCCAGTCTGTCAAAACCATTGCTGGAGCAGTAGATCACCTCCAGCCTTTTCAGGTACCTTTGTGCACAGCTGTTCCACATGAGTCTTTCTGCCAGTGTTACTCAGGAAGGAATAATTCTCCCTGGGCAGAGCATCTGCATTGGCTACAGGCAAAGTCCTCTAAGTGGCTGTGAAAGTGATGTGATACCTGGGGAATCAGAGCAGCAGGCAGCCTCTGCAGCCAGAAAAAAAGCCAGTCCTTCTCTTTTTCCTTTTTTTTTTTTGCGTTTATAGGAGAAAATGCATTTAGTTCCTGCAGCTGCCATCCATTAACTGCCTTCCATTTCACAGCTGGGTGCCATTCTCCTCAAGGGAAAGGGTTGTGATAAAGATGCTTCGGATAACAAGAGCTCTCTACTCCACTGATGGCTTTTTGCCTTGTGCCTTTGGGGAGAGATTTTCAAAGGTGCTGTGTGAGGTCTGATTTCTCCATGTACTTTTGAAATATTTTTCTCTTTTTGTACAAGCTCTAGGGGTGTCTGGGTCACCCAATGCAAATAACAGCAGGGGCTTGGCTTTGACTGGTTTTCCCCTCAGAAACTGGCCTGTGAGTTGTTGGTGAGCACCACCTTGGGTTACTGCTTGGCTGTTTGCACAAAACTGAAATCGTGGTAAGTGAGAAAACTTTGTGTGGGGAATGTGTTGTGCTATGGAGAAGGGAAAGGAGGGGTTTTTCCTTCTATGGAAAGCAGACAGTCATCCAACTGCTAGAAAGGACAGGAGACCTACTACTTGAAGGGTTCAATGAAATGGAATTTTAGTCTTGTCCTGAAACATGTCAAACTGGGTGTGGGAGGCAGTACCCCCTTCCTTACTGGACTAGCAATAATTAAGGATCAAAATAAAATACTGCTTCAGCCATGCTGGCTCCTGCATGACCATGGAGACATTCAGGCAAGGATTTCTGCTCATGTCAGTAAGATCTCTGGAGTTACTCAAATATAGAAGTGTTTGCAGAAATTGGACTGTGGTTTGCCTAACTGGTGTTGCTATTTGAGACAGATATTTCTCACCAAAACCCTGCTTTGTTTCGCCCTGGCATGGGCCTTATTCCTAAATACATCTTCAGAGCCCAACTTGATGATTCCAAGTTTATTTAATTCTTATTTAATTGTACTTAATGTTTAGTTCTTTGACCTGAATTATGCTGTCAAGCGCTTGAACAGGCTGCCCAGGGAAGTGGGTGAGTAGCCATCCTTGAAAGGATTTAAAACGTGTGGATGTGGCACTTTGGGACATGGGTTAGTGGTGGCCCTGGCAGTGGGAGGTTAATGGTTGAACTCAGTGATCATAAGGGTCTTTTCCAGGAGAAAAGATTCTATGAATCTATACTGTCGGGGAAGACAGCAGGCCTGCTGGCGGCCTAGCTCTGTCTCCCAAGACATAGGCCCTGACAATATTCTCCTATTCCCATGAGAAAAATTACTCATGCTGAGAGGGTCCTAATAATCACATTCTCAAAACACAGCGGCCTCGCTGATAGGGGTACAGGCTACCCTAAACCAAGAAACAGTTATGGGAAGGTATTTGGGAGTAACAGAACATGTTAGGAACCAACCAGAACAAGAGGGTCAAAACAGTAGGTGTGTGGATGCTTTTAGGTATTAAAGGTAAACTAAGGATGTTTAGCTATAAGATAGGTTTATCAGAAATCATTATAGTTACTAACCAATCAATATGGTGTGAACAGTGTGTGTAACCATTTAGCAGTTTTTTAGCTTGCCACACTTGCAGTAAGAAAGGTATAGAATCTGGGTGATTTCACCTAATAAAATGGCTGGCTTCATGGCTTCACCTACAATTCATACATTGAATTGCATGTTGCTCCCTGCTGGACGCCACACTATACTTATAATAAAATGCCATTTTAAAGCTGTTACATAGCAGTAGATAATCAGCCATTCAAGTGAAACATTTAGTTTACTCTCCTCTCTGTAAGAACATCTTCCAGAGACAATGTGACATTAGTTAGCCATCTGCAAGAAATCTGCAGCAGGAAGGATTTAACATTCAGTGCTAACAGATAAAGACAAGTATGATGGAGCTAGAAATGTTGTGAGTGGCACTGCAGTGTGCCAGGGACCACACGTGTTTGGGACAAACAGGAGCTTCCCAGGTGACTGAAACCTGGCCCCTTGCACTGAGCTGAGCAGGGGTAGATGGGAAAGAAGCAAGAGGAGCTCTGGGAGATGGGAAAGAAGCAGAGGTTGCAAGAGAAAACATACAGGTGAAACACTGATAAACACAGTGCTCTTAACTGACAGCCTCACTGTCACAGAAAAAATACAGGTTGTTTCAGTGAAGTGACAAGTATGTGGAGCATCTTTTTCAAGTCTGGCAGCTCTGGGCTATATATGGGATGTCTGTGTGGAAGGTGTGCTTAGATGGAAACAGGAGAATGCTGGTTGTGTTCTTGGCATCATGTGTGGAGTGGGTTTTCATTTATGGTAGCACTTTGTCAGTGGACCTTATCATTGTCATGATGGGCTATAATTACCATATAATTCACATTCATTACTGCCTCTAAGAATTGCAGGTATTCCAGTTAAGAATAGGACTGTTACCATTTAGTTTATCAGCGCTACATGTTGAATGATGTTTCCTGTGTGTGAGAAGAGACCAACACCCATCTCACTAGACCAGGTAGTTGTAGGGAACAATCAGGTCTACCCTCAGCCTCCTTCAGGCTAACTGCCCCCCCCCTCAACCCCTGCCCAGGTCCTTAGCCACTCCCCATCAGACTTGTGCTCCAGACCTTTCACTACTCCATTTCCCTTCTCTGGACCTGCTCCAGCACCTCAATGCCCGCCTTTTAGTGAGGGGCCCAAACCTGAACACTGCACTCAAGGTGCAGTGTCACCAGTGCCTGGTACAGGGGGTGATCACTGCCCTGGTCCTGCTGGCTGTTCTATTGCTGATACAAGCTCCAACTAAAAGTTTTCTCCAACTACAAGTCTTTTGGCAGATATGGTTAGATGCAGCTTATGCTTTGGGCATCTGATAGCCTTTCCTAACAGAAGAAGAAAGCAAAAGTCTAATTCTAATTGTGTTCATATTTTTGCCAACTGCTATCTTTTTTTATGTGTTATTGATGACCCACCATCATATGGGGAGCCCTGGTCAGGTACTGTGGGGCATGTGCTAAAAGGAAAGTGCATCTCTTCCCTTGCATGGTCCTAGTGGCCAGCCTGACAGGCTGATGCTATGGGTGGAGGCATCTAGTCCCACAGACATTGCTTAGAAAAACCTGTGGCATGCCTGCTTTTATCTGTCTATGGAATGAATTATGTTTAGAGCAGCAAAGAATTGGACTGCTGGGTACCAGCATATACTTCTGAAGTACCACACCTGTGGGGTTTTTATAAATGTAAATGCTTTATAAGCAAATCTCTCTGTAGAAGGGACTTGACTCTTGCTGTGTACCAGCAGTATCTCTAGTGGAGACAGTACAGCTGTATTTGTCTATAACTAGTGTGAATAGATACCTGCTACACAGCCTGCAAGTGTACATCCTGTGCCAATGCACCTCTGCATCTGTCCAGAAAGCTGCTTTGGAAAGTAATTCAAAGGTCTAAAATGGCAGTGGGTACAGAGAGTACCCCATTAAGGTCTAGTTGTTTAGTTGGCTGCATTTAACAAGGAGCAATTAACTTGGTGCTGTGTTTCCCTGTCCCCCTAAGCCCTCCCACAGGGGCTCTGGACTGAGTAGTAAGGCATTTTACTATATTTTAATTGTGGGTTTTAACATCCAGTGAAAACGCTGCCCCCATCAACACATTAGAGTGATCCCCTTTTTAGATGTCTGATGTTTTTTGTCACCTGGGGTTGCTGCCTTCTGGATTTGGAGGTTTGGTTGGTTTGGGGTTTCTTGATAGCCAGTGTTTTTAATCAGTTTTGAGAAAGCAGTGTTACCTTGAGGCCAGAGCAGAGGGACAGACATCAAAGGATAAAGACTAAAGACAAGGACAAAGGTGTGAGTCTATTTCTAACCAGAGGTATAAAATCAGAACTGACTGCTACAGTCTTAAATCCACACAGTAGTATTTCCAAGTGCTAAAGTTGAGTCCTGCCTCAGTTACCAGCTGCTGATATTGACCACAATGACACATTTTGCTTTAATAAAACATTTTAATTATTAATAATGTAAATTTAATATGAATTCAATGTCTTAGTAATTAATACAGCAATTATAGAAGATGTCAGTGAAATCTGTGACTTCCCAAAACACATAAGCTGAAGTAACACTCTACAAACCCCCCTGTACCTTTCTGTTCCAGACTTTTTTCAGCTGGGCTATGGATCACATGCAATTTCTTTTACCATACCACTGCAAGGGAGTGGGCTGGGAGGAAGTGTCGATCTGCCTGAGGATAGGGTGGCTCTTCAGAGAGATCTGCACAGGCTGGATTTGATGGGCTGAGATCAAAAGGATGAGGTTCAACAAGGCCAAGTGCAGAGTCCTGCACTTGGGATATAACAATCCTGTGCAGTGTTACAGGCTGGGGGCAGAGTGGCTAGAAAGCTGCCTGGCAGAGGACCTGGGGGTGTTGGGTGACTGCAGACTGAATATGAGACAGCAGTGTGCCCAGGTGGCCAAGAAGGCTAATGGCATCTTGGCATGTATCAGAAATAGCATGGCCAGCAGGTCCAGGGAAGGCATTGTGCCCCTGTAGTTGGCATTGGTGAGGCTGCACCTCAATGCAGTTCAATTTTGGGCCCCTCACTGTAAGAAAGACATTGAGGTCCTGGAGTGTGTCAAGAGAAGGGCAACCAGGCTGGTGATGGGGCCGGAGAGCACACCTTATGAGGAGCAGCTGAGGGGGCTGGGGATGTTTAGCCTGGAGGAGGCTGAGGGGAGACCTTATCACCGCCTACAATGGCCTGACAGGAGGGTGTAGAGAGGTTGAGGGTTGGTCTCTTCACCCAAGCAACAGGTGATAGGATGAGGGAGAATGGCCTCAAGCTGGTTTAGATTAGACAGTGGGGAAAAAAATTTTCACCAAAAGGGTTATTGTGCACTGGATCAGGCTGCCCAGGGAGTGGTTGAGTCGCCATCCCTGGATGTATTTAACAGACATGTAGATGAGGTGCTTAGGGATATGGTTTAGCAGAGTGCAGGTATGGTTGGACTTGATGATCTCAAAGGTCTTTTCCAACCTAGTGATTCTGTGATTCTTCTGGCAGAGTAAAGAAGTTTCCTGTTAATTTAGACCGTGTTTGTGATGTATTTTTCCGCTTTCCCAGTGTGTTGGCTATGGCACATTAACTCCCAAAGACACCTGAATTGAGGGATTAAAAATAACTGAGAAAATATTACTGATTTTATGTGACCCTCTGACTACATCTTTGTTCTTTGCCCAATGCATCTCCTTCCCCTGAGGACAGCTGTCAGAGGTGCCCCTCAGCACCCAAACCCGAATCTCCGCAATTCATCATGAAGCAGGTACCTGGATTTTAGTGGCCCTTTTGGGATGTAATACTAGTGTTTACCAATGCAGCACATTCCTAAAAGAAACCTCAACAAAAAAAAACCAAAACCCAAACCATCTGAAGTCTCAGGTTTCATGTAGAAGTTGGAAATGAGAAGGGAAAGCTGATGTGGCAGTCACACCTGCCAGCCATCCCTCTTCTCCACTGAGCAGGCCAGTGTGAGGTAGAGATGTTCTCCTCTGGGTAATGAGCTTCTACCAGCCTACCGGTTCTCTCGGGGAGTACTGGGTGGAGAAGTGTATTTCAGTAATTTCACATGAAATGGGGTTGCCTGGAGGTTTTACAGTCCTGCAGCCATATGGTCTGATCTCCTGAGGGCAGTAGTGTGTTTTGCACTGGCTGAAAACGAACCAAGCTCACAGGCAGCCTCAGACAGTGGCTAAAAGTAACAGATGTGGATTTTAAAGGAGCTTTTGCACATGTAGTTGACATGGCTTCAGAGGAACATATAAGCCCAACAGCACACCGATGCCAGCAGTGACTTCAGAATGGACACGTGAGGATTTCCTGGCTTAGGCCAACTAGGTATTTATTGGCTGTTAACAAAAAAAACCCCAAACAACTTTCCCTGATAAATTCTGACAAATAAAGCAATTCCACATACGGACTGCATGCTCAGGACATCAACTTGCTATTTCTAAGATGCAGGTAACTGAGTGCTACATTGGTGCTCACAGGATAAATACATCCCTCCATGTGAGGCACTGGCAGCTCCAGGCAGTGTCAGGGCTCTGAAGAAAAGCTGGCCAAGGCAGTTTCATGACTAAGAGGCTGTTTTCAGCCACTCTGCAGTTTATTCAAGGGATAAGGGTTTATATGTACCAGGGCAGAGTGTGATGAACGCGGGCAGAAGTGTAAAGTAGCTTGAGAGCTACTGCAGCTGAGAGCAAATACTGCTTCATGTTCTACGCCTTGTAGAGTGCTCAAAGATGTAATTGTTGTTGGGTTTGGCATTTCCTTGCCAGTGACTTTGGACAGTGGGGGAATCAGGAAGGGGGGATGAAGCAGGAAGGGGGGATGAAGCAGCAGGGGAGCCGGGCAAGCTCTCCCGCTGCTGGGGGCAAGGGGTTGCGTCGTCTCTCCTGTCCCCGCGTAAAGCAGGGACGCATTCACCCCACTTCTAACCGAGCTGCTTAGGAATCACCACAGTCCAACTACGAGAGGCGTTTGGCTCTGTTCAGCCTTCATTCTGCTTCAGAAATTAGCTCTGCCCGTGGTACCCCAATCCCGGTGCCTTTCCTACCGTTAATGGTGTGACAGCTGATCACCGTGGCTACCGGACCGGCGACTCCTTTTCCAGTGGAGCTGCCCAGGTACCGCTGGCTCACGCCTCGCCAGTTCCCCCGTCCCCCGGGCGGCACCCGAGCTGCTCGTCCCGCGGATGTGCTGTCCTCGCCGTGACGCCGGGGAGCGCGGCCGGCGCTCCCGCCGGCGGACGGCCATCAGGAACCGCACCGGCGATGTGGAACACCGGAAACGAGCGAGATGCCGCGGCTCTTGCGCGGCCTTGGGGGCTGACACCGCGTCCTCACCTCAGCCGCTCGTCCTCTGAGGCGGCCCCTCCGTGCTGCCAAGCGGGAACCGTCCCACCGCGCCCGCGGCTCCGTCCCCACGCGTGGCGCTCACGGCGTCACGCTCTGCCGCGCCTCCTGGCTTCCCACCCTCCATGCAGTGCCCGTAAGCAAGCCGCTAGCCGCCGGGGCCGAGCGCTTCCCGCCGCAGCGGGGCTCGCTCTCGGGCCCCGGCGCACGGCCCGGCCGCTTCCCGGCCCCTTCAGCCCTCGTGGGCGGGCGGACGGGAGCTGTTGTCGCCTCCCGGCAGGGGTCGCTCTCCGCCGCCGCCGCCCCTCGCGAAGCATGCCGGGAGCCGCAGTCCGGAGGGTGGGTCTCCCCGTGGGAAGCGCCGGGCACAGACTACCGGTCCCAGCGTGCCGCGGGGCTCCGGGCCGGCCGTTCCTTTTGAATGATTTCACTGCCGGCGGCGCTCGGGGCGAGTTTGGCGGCGGCGCGGTGTGTGGGGGTCCGCGGCGCAGCGCAGCGGGCGCCCCGCCCGTTGATGGCAGCCCGAGCGGGCCCTGCCATGCCCCCCCGCTGGCCGCGGCGCTGTTAGGAGCGGCAGACGGGCTGTGCGTTCGCCCTTTCGCCCGCCTTGGCGGCCGCCTTTCGCCGCCGACATGTCGCTGGCCATGGAGGAGGAGGAGTACTCCAGGCTGGTGATGGAGTCGGAGCCCGAGTGGCTGCGGAGCGAGATCAAGCGGCTCTTCCAGGAGCTGGGCGAGACCACGCGGGAGAAGATCCAGGCGGCGGAGTACGGGCTGGCTGTGCTGGAGGAGAAGCAGCAGCTGAAGCAGCAGTACGAGGAGCTGGAGCTGGAGTATGAGACCATCCGCAACGAGATGGAGCAGCTGAAGGAGGTGAGGCGGCGGCTGGGAGCCCGGCGGCAGGTGCTGCCAGGGGTCGGGGCGGCCGAGGCGGGTCGGGGGCGGTGGGAGCGGAGCAGATGGCCGTGTGCGGAGCCCGGGGGGTGGTAGGCTGAAGGACCCCGGGGCTGCTGCAAGGCCATCGCGGGGAGGAGCGGGGTCAGCAACCCCCCGCCCCCGGCAGAACTCGGAGGAGGGTGACTAGGCCTCGGTCCTGCTCCAGGCTGCGCGGTTAAGCTCTTCCTTTCACCACAGTGACAGCGCAGGGCCAGTTGCCTTTACCTTCCACACTGGGAAAGGAAAACAGAGAAAGAAGGGGGGGGGGAAGGGGGTTTTTTGCCCCTAGCCCCAGGGCGGTGCGGGGGTGAAGCGGGTAAACGCCGTCCCTTCTCTCCCGGTGGGCCCGAGGAGACCGGGAGGAGCCCCTGGGCTCTGCCGCCGGCCGGGCGCTGCCCGCTGCTGTCACCGCGCTGCTCCGCGGGCAGGGACCGGGCGGCGAGGGCAGCGGGGCGGGGGGGGGGGGGCTGGACGCCTCTCTGGAGGGCCCGGCACAAAGAGCGGCTGTCGCATGCCTGAGGAATCTCGCGTTGGTGTTCGTGGGCTCCTTAGCGCGAACCACCACGGAGAGCAGGCAGCGGGCTTGGCGCACACGGCTTTGTTTTGGCGCAGTTGGCTCTTTTTTAAAAAAAAAAAATCGTTATTATTTTTTTAAAGCAATTTGAGCTGTACGGGGGTCTGTCGGAAGGGATGCCGGTTTCTTAGCTCAGCTGACGCACGAGTCCCTCTCGGCCCATAACGCGGGGAAAAGGCTGCTCGGGGAAAGCCCGTGTGCCATGGCACTGGCTCGCCAGACTCCGTAAGGCAAGGGGCCGGCTCTCCTCATCAGAGCCCAGCTCATCCCCTGCCACTCTGCCGCATCCCGCGTCCCACGGGATCTCGTTTGCCTGCCTGTGCCCTAGGTGGCTGTGGTGCCTGTTCCTGTGCAGGCAAACCCCGTGCTGCTTTCCCAGCTATTTAGGCCTTGCCTTGCTTGCAGAAGGTCTGATACAGCCTAAGAGGTGAATTGATGTGGATTTATTTGACCGGTGAAAACTGTTTAGCTCGTTCAGTTGGAAACGGATTTGCAGTAACGTTAAAACACGGTATTTCAAAGGGAAAGTAAATACTTGTAAGTGGACTGGTGCAAATTTAGCTGCATCTGTGAACGCCCTTGCTTCCTGCATCCTGTGTGTCTTTGGCTTTTGAATATAAAGCTTTAGAGCATAAGCAGAAGAGGTTAATTGCTTTGAATTACAAGGTGCAAATTGGTTAACTGAATATGCAAGCTGAATTGATGTACTGCTATAAGTAAAGCTGCTTGAGACCAACACGGTTGCAGCAGCATACAGTAGCAGAGATGCTATGTGGAAGTCAAGGGTAAGGGTAGTCTTGAAGAGACAGTGAAAGCAGTAAAGCTGTGCTAAAGGGAAAGAAAAGTCAGTAAACTTCAGTGGGTGGGATGGGAAACATGGCATGGAGAGGTGAAGGGACCGGCACAACCTCATTCAGCAAGTCACTGCCTGACAGGGAAGTGGAATCCAGGTTGCCTTAGTCACAGGTAAGGCTTTATTCACTGGGCTGTGCCAGTTCACTTGGGCATTACACATTTTGGCTTTCAGGTGGAAAAATGCTTGAAGGACAACTCTCTTAATTCTTCTGGGATTGTTTGTAAAAGAAATTAAAAAAAAACAATGGCAGGATCAGCAATGATTCACTTGGATTTGCTTTTAACATTCTGAAGGATTTGCTTTGTGTGTGCATGTCCTGTCTTAATTAAGTCAAAACCTGGGAGGCAAACAATTCTGGGAACAGTTGAGGACTCTGCTAATTAACCTACACAGGGAAACAGCATTGCTTCTCTAGCTTTCTTGTGATGCTATGGGGGAATCTGTTCTGCATTAAGTCTTGTAAACCTTTAGCAGATGCATGAAGCATGCTCTCAGAGGGGGAGTTTATCTTCTTTATTGTTAATGCAACTTCCTGCTTTTCCCAGGCTCAGCTAGAGGAACATAGCTTACAAGACTTGCTCCAACCTAAAGGGACTCCACCTTGGGTTATCTGAGGTTGTTCCTGGGGAAGGCAGGGCATTGATGGTGGCATGTCTGACTAGAACGGGAGTGCTTTCCATCTTAGGCTTCTTTACTATGACTTCATGCAGGTATTTAAAGCACAGCAAACCTAGTCTGTGTAAATCTTGTGGTGGTATTCCAAGCTGTATCCAGAGACCTTGGTAGCTGGAGGCCATGTTATGCTGAATGCTGTGCAGGCACACAGCAGTTTTTCTGTCCTGCTGGGTGTTGCAAATTTGGATATACTTTAATTTGCTTAACATTAAGAAGCACCTTTTATCATGGTCCTGCCCATAAATGGGCTGTGAGCGTGGGAACTTGGTCATACAGTTTGTTGACAGTACAGGCTTTTCTGTTACCATCACCACATCTTCCATAGCTTTCTGGTCAAGTTCTCCTGCTTGCTCCCCAACCCCAACTGTAGCAGAATTTTATAGCCTTAACAGTTTTATCCCTTTGGAGAGTACAGATGGCATCCTCTTAGCTGTGTGCAGTTTTTGTAAAGGTGTCTGTGTACACACAGTATTTGCAGTTCCAAGTATTCCATGTGAAGCTGAGGACCTGTCCTGACCTTGCACTGGGGCTCCATATCACCGTCTCTTCAATCAGGGTCCTTGATAAAGCATTGACTCTTCCAGAGTTTGTCCTTTTACCTCCTTGTGTGCTGATGTGATCTCATGTGTTTTATGGTAACTTATCCTGCGTTTCTTCTATCGTATTAATTTGAGAGAGCTAAATTTACATCCCAGGTAAACCTATTGGTTCAGTCCCACCTTTGCTTTTGTAAAAGGGAATTGATCTCAAACTTCTTGTAAACATTATAGATGAGTAACAGAGTTTCTTGGGGTTCAGAGAAATAAGGTACTGGCCTTCCCGTAGTGAAATACAGGGTTGCCTACCTGCACCAGGATGTCTCTGTGTTGGGGAAGTTGAATTGGATCAGCTCTTTATGCGCTCCAGCTCACAAAAGTGACTATCTGAGGACTTAGTTATTGATGTTCTGATGTTTGAAGGGGAACGTGGTGTGAAGGTTAGCTTGGAAAGGGAATTACCTGCTTCGCCCAGTACTCTTGAGTTGCTTTTGAGATGTTTGATATATAACTGACTATTAGTTCAGTTCTGAAACTGGCTGCTGTCCAAGGCTTCTTTCTGATTTGGGGCTTACATTGTATTGGTGGTTGACTTGTGTTTAAATACCTCAGAAAATATGGGCATGATATTGTGAATTACATACTTTCACGTTATTACAGAAATGACTAGGTGGTCTGTGGCTGTCCTGAAAGTTAAAAAACATATTGTCAGTCCATCACAGTTGATGTGCTGTACATGTTTGTATATGATTTTAAGGGAAAGGGAAAAAAAAGCTTACAAGGTATGGTAGCAGTGAATTTGTCCATGACTTTTTGTTGCTTTATAAGGTGGCAGTGGCTCTTGTTTCCTTTTCTCTTTTTTGCCTTTAGGGATTGTGTATTGACTTTATGCTGTGATCTGGATTCTCTTTAGAGGATTCCTGGGCAGACTTGGAAGCTGGCTGTGAAGGAAACATTCAGATAGCATCTTGAACAGCCACATTTCCCATTAAGCTCCAGTGCAACTGAGGTGCTGCATGTGGCATGTCCTGGGCTGTAGTATTTGTGTGTTTATTGGGATGTCCTGCTCAGGTGGAGTGTATGGTGTCTGTGATCACTGATGGAAGGCTTGCTTCACTTAATTCACTCACATATGTAACAAATTAACTGGATACCTGAGACTTCATCCAAACTGGCTTAATGTTTTAACTGTGCACCTTCAAAAGGGAAGGGGAAATTGTTCCCTGTATACCTTCTATAATGCTGTATGGCTTAGACAGACGGATGAGCTGGCTACTGAAGTAGCAGTGATCCTACTCACTGGATTTATCTACTTTCAAAGTGTTTTACAAATTGTGCTTCTGTGCTGGAGTGTGGGAACAGAAGGGCAAAGAGGGAAGAAGTGGCTGGACTAAAGCCTCCTGACAGGCCAGTGGAGACTGGCATTAAATGTGTGCTTGTAGTTCAGTGGTGGATCAACCACGTCTTTCCACTTAATTGCAGTAAATAACCATGTTCAGTAGTAACACCTCTAAGGCCTCAGGTACACCTCTGCAGCCTCCCCCAAACAAATACTCAGGTGTAATATTGATCCCTGCTGAAAGGCCATGACCATAATGAGATTTGAGATTACCTCTAACCTCCCAGCACTGTTGAAACCGAAGATGCATAAAATAAAGGAAGTGTTTTGTTATTGGGTGGGGTTTTTTTTCTAATAGACAACCTTAGGTGAAATTTAATTCTCATTATACATACCTAAATCTAGAGTGAGAAACATGCAATTACAGATATTGGGGAATTGATACTGGTCTAACACCTACTGATGGCAAATGGCCATACTTCTGTGAACCCATCTTGTGGGTGTAATGGTGATCGTGTCTTGGACTCCAACAGCTGCTGCCCCTGAAGTGTAGGAAGAGAACAGAATTACTGTCTCCAGTATAAAATCAGGCTAAACACTGTGGTTGGGGTAAGCAAAATATTCCCATGTATACTAAGGTTCTTGTATTTTCATAAATCATAGTTAATGGTAAGAATTTTAATCTGATGTCTGCAGCAGTATAGACACTACTGTGTTTTGGAAAAGTTACTTTACTTCCATGTCCTGATTTTTCAGGCTGCTGTGGGGAGCCTGAAAACATAAAACATTCCAGTTTTTCTTGTTGTCCTAGAAATAGTAACCTGTAAGGCTTCCTGTTGCTAACGTCATTTTCTTTGTCAGTCTTGCTTGAACTGTGTTTCTTAAAAATCAGAAACAATATTCTTAAAGTGACAATTTCAGATTATTTTCTTATTGCTGTTTTTTTTTTCCCCTGATAAAATTCACTATGCCTTATGCAATGGAAGATCCATAAATATTTTAGTGAACAGTAAGGACCTTTGGGTGGAATTGGATTGTTAATAAAATAACCAACCCCATGCTTCCAGAGTAGTGGGTTTCCCAAAGCTGCTGTAGTCTCACAGCTGAGAGCTGGGTCTTGGTGAAACGTGATGTTTTATTTTTGTTTTGTCATGCTTGTCTGTGCCTTGGCCCACAACGAAAGCTGTTCCTGACCCATCAGCAAACATTACATGATTTGTTTCTAATTTTCTACATTAGATTAAACCCAAGGTTTCAGGAAAACAATAGTTTGGCAGCAGCAGCACCGTTTACTATGTATTTTTCCCCTGGCAGTGCTGGGTGTCTGCTGTCCTGCTGGAGGGGGTACAGGGAACTGCACTGTGGAACTAAGCCAGATTTTCCTCTTTATTTTGGTTCTTTTGTTTGATTTGTTGGGTTTTGTTGGGGTTTTTTTAGTAGCAAATTTCTCTTTGTTTTTGAATTAGGTCAGTTCTCTGATTTTTCAGTCACGGGCGCACTGGATGTGGTTGTGAAAGTACCACCTCACCAGGAGCGTTACAGCAGCAGCAAATCGGCAATGGGAGGAGCATTTTAGGCTGGGCTTACTGCTGAGCTTGACAGTGAAACTGCTGCCTGATGAGCACCAACCCCAGCCTGCACAGTGTGGGTCTGTCTCATCTGACTGCGGGGTACTGGCAGTCCTGGGGATGCTGCAGTGGCAGCAGCACTGTTGTCAGGCTGGTGGTTATGGTGAGGGTCTGTACTGGATGTAGTCTGTCTTGCAACGCTCTTTGTCTCTATCCAAATAAACTGTGCCAATGGGAGAGTCACACTTAGCATCCTTTGGTGCCAAGTCCTGGATGAGGTCACTTGAGAGCTGCAGCTCTGCGTGTGGGATGGATGGCTGCTGGGCTGTTCAGAGAGCAGGGTGATGGGCTCAGCAGGACAGACGCTGAATGAACTTCTGCATGCTGGCAGCCTCTCTCTGTGGGTGCTGCAGGGAAGGATTTCTTCAAGATAATATTGCTGAGAGCTCGAATGAACCTGGAGGGCTTTTGACAGGGCACTGTGAGATGGGCCACGGCTGTGTGTTCCTATATGCCTGCAGTGGAAACTGGTGCAGCACCTGACATGGCAGACATCCTGCCTGGAAACTGAAACTCTCAAGCCTACAGCTGCCAGTGTTTTGTTGTGTGGGGGTTTTCATGCAGCTCTGCTGCAGTGATACCCGCAGCTCATTTCAAAGCACAATACTCTTTTGCCATTTCAACATCTGCAGGAACAAACTCCCTAGTTTCAGGGGTGTTAATGCACAATTTAGCCCTTTGAATTTAGGACCTTTTTATTTTCCTAATCAGAAAGAAAATTCTAATGATTTGGAAAATTGCCTAGTTTCCATAGGAGGAGGAGGAGTGGGTGGGAATAGCAGTTGTCAGGGCTGTGTGCTGCCCCAGAGTTAATGGATTCACCATTTCCTCTTTTGCTGTACTGTATGTGAGGTTGTGACTAATCTGTAGCAGCGTGGGGCCATGAGATGACTTCCAGAGGGTGATGCATCCTCCAGGCATTCATTTGCTTGCTTTCTGTGCTTTTGGCAGACTGCAGAGAATTGTTTGTTCAGATCTGGTAACCCAGCAACAGAGGAATATAGCATGGGTTTGAAATACAATCCACAAAACCTTAGCAGAGGGAAGTGACATAAACTTTGCCATCCGAATTAAGGCAGGAGCCTCCATTTCAGAGAACAGTTTTGAGTGTAATAGTTGCAGAACTGTGATATTGTTTCTTGTTTTCCCCTTCTCCCACCTCCTGCTTTCCTTCCCCTCAGTTCTCCCCAGCTATTTTCCCTCCTGTGGTTGAAATACACCCCAGGCTTTAGAGTCTGCCTCCACATCTGGGCCTGTGTAAGGCTTGTCCCTGCAGATTGGCGTCGCTTTGGAGTGGGTAGGTGGAACTGCCCTGAAGAGTCTGCTGACAGTTGTAGTTTATCTTGCTCATAGAACAGATGGCTTTGCTGCCAGGTTCAGGGAAGCAGCGATCCCTTGTAGTGCCCAGAGAGTCCTTGCTGCAGAGGACTCTGAGGTCTGTGTACCTGGATGCAGACTTAATTTGTAGTGTTTGGCCCAAACGTGGTGGGAACACAGGCTGGTAACGGGCATGGTGTCTCTGCAGTCCCGTGTTCGTGTTTGGCACTTGGGTCCAGGAGCACTGTGCCATATTAGGACCTGTATGGCTCTCACTGAAATGAATGGTGCTGTCTGGTGGTGTGCTGCATGGCTGGCCTCTCTGGTATGCTGTCCTTTGTCTCCTTAAATCTTCTGTCTTCACCCCTTAAATGCTGCCAACATGTGGTCTGGATCTTAGCACACTAATGGAGTGGTACTGAGTGTGTAGGCAGCCAGGCTTCCTTGCGCTCCCTGCACACGTGGCTGTGTGTTTTGAGGGAGAGGTCTGGTTGTGATGCCCAATGTGGCTGAGCATCATGGCATGTCTGTTGTCCATTCTGGCCCAGAGCTTGACAGTGGGTGCCCTGCCAGTAGCAGAGAACACAACTGTGATAGTGCAATATTAGGGAGGAAACAGACAATACATTTTTTGGTGACTTGCTCTGATACCATTTGGAGGGATGTTCTGGCCTTTGAAATGGGACTCAGCTATTGTAGGATGAATGTGACTGTCCCCAGATGCAATGAGCAGCAAAAAAGCAATGTCATGTATCATATGCCCTCTGCTTTAGTACATATTATCAAAAGAAGAAAGATTGTTTTGCCAAAATATTTCCTTAAAGAAATTTTGATCTCAGATTTAGCACAAATAATCCAGCAGCAGCTCTAATTTAAACTTCTCTCTGGCACAGTTTAATCCAGTAGCTTTCTGAGACTTGTATCTATGTGAATAAAGACTTCAGCCTGACTTGCATCTTATTTCACTGTGTTCAGCTGCTGTGCAAGCAATTCTCTTTGGCTCCCTTTTGGTGTTGTTTTCATAACGTGTTTGTTTTTAACCAAGAAGTGATAACAATCGAATATTATTGTCAAAATAAAATAATCTTTGTTTCACATAAATAGTTTCTTGTGAAGTGAGAAGCAGGGATCTATTCATTTCCAGCTCAAATTTTCTTCTGTCCCCTTCAAGTTTATATAAATGTGTATAATTTAACAGCTGTGATGTCAATAACAGTGAGACTTGACCTACAAGAGGTGTCATTCTGCCCGTTATCAAATACTTGTTTTCCACATGGTTCTTTTTTTCATCAAACTTTTGAGGCCTCAATCTCTGCTATGTCTCATTGTGAAAGTCCCTTTTACACATTTGGAAATGTTTTTCATTCTGTCTCTCAGCATCACTGGGATAGTCTCCCACATCTTGGAGCTGTGGTGGTAGGCAGAGAGGTTTAAAGAAACACTTGCATTTAAAATACACGAACGTAAGTGTTAATACACTTAAGAATGCTTTGGCCTGGCCTTTCCTCTAGAAAAATACATTTTCTTTTCTCCCAATTATAATGGACTGATAAGGTTTGTGATCTTAAATGAATCCAGCTGCTGTAGGTTTTGTTGTCCAGCTTTCTGGTCTTTTGGTTGTCTTTGAAGGGCTGGCTGTTTTTTGAGATGAGTGAGATCCTGTTATGTTAAAATCTGTCCTGTACATACATAACAAATAAGCCTAGTGTTAATGTGGGATCTTTAGCATACTCTGTAGCTACACAAAACCTGCCTTTAAATAGTTTTGATGAGTTGAAGTCCATAAGGACTCCCAACAATTTGTTAAATTAGAAATTCCCCTTGCTATGCAAGGTTATTAGGCTTCACTGGGGTATTTGTGGAGCCTTTATTTCCCGATGGGAAGGAGAGGATAAGCACAATAATTTGCAACTTCAGGTATTACACTGAGCTTATTTTTTAGTCTAGCTTTGCAATTTCTTTCCTTTGTACATTTTAAATTTTTCAGCCTGCTCATTTTAGGGTATAAAGGTCTTTTTCTGATAGTGTTTTTGCCATGAAACTCATTTCAGGTAGGCAGGAAGGCACCTATTTGTCTGCAGATGTCAACTGCAAAGGTTAAGTACAGCTGATTAGGGCAGAATTGTAATTTACTTCTAATTAGTAAGAGCCCTCCAACATCAGATTAATCAGTTGTGATCCTCAGATGAGATCCTCTGAGGCTTTAGCTGAACAGAGACCAGTATGACTTTGTTTCACAGGTGAATTAGGATTCTTGCTCAGAGAAGTTGATTGAAGCAAGAGGGATGTAAGGGAGCATTAAGGACCTATTTTCTGCTGTGTGCTGGGCTCCCATGCGACAGGCTGAGGTCTGTGCAAGGAGACAGATGTGAGAAAGCTGCCCCTCGAGCCTCAGATACAGCTTTTCATAGACAAAAGTTTGGCTTTGTGCACTGCTTATTTATTTGGCAGTGTTGCCAGTCTTAAATGCCAAATACCAGGAATTGCACCTTTAAACAAAGTAATTGTGTACAGTTTCATGAAGTGAAGAAGGAGGAATTGAGACTTGGGTTGACTTTTTTGCTTTGTGCACCCACACAGAGCCTTGAAAGTACCCTGCCCGGCCCTGGATTTTCACCTTCTCCTCTCCCGAAGAGGATGTCCATGACTTCAGTAGTTGTGTTTTAAAGGCCAAATAACTTAAGACCTGTGATACACCAATACAAAACTCTCTCACACGTATCTGAAGTGTTAACTGAGCATCTAACCAAGTATGGCTGTTTGTACTTCGGAGTCCCTAAACTAAACAGACCAATGCACAAAATCAGACCCTTACCTCTGTAGCCTCTTTTAGCTTCATGCGACTTAAGGCTTGTGCATTCAGAGAGCTCTTGGTGCAGGCTTTCTAAAACCAGCAGAAATGTGTAGTTGATGTTGTGCTCCGACTGGAAAATGAGGGGTTTGATGGTCATGCAGACAGACCCTGAAACCGAATGGCCAGTGCTGCATGACTGTTCTTCCCCCACAACAGAGAAGCCATGTGCTAGTGCTTCCTCCGAGTGGTGCCGCACGGATCGGTGGGAGAGCCAGGAAGCTCAGTGAGACACCCTCATAAATACTTGGGTTTTGTTCTGCAGTTGCAGCCCCAGATTTTTGCCTTGTTTTCCTCTCTCTTTTATTTTAAATGGGTTGTGAGTGTTTTACTGGCAGGAAATGGGAATGGCTGTTTTCTGAGCACAGCTGTTTTAACATAAACCAGTGCAAGGCTGTTGAACTCTCTCTTTTCGGAAACAGCCAAGACCCTCATGGGATCAGAATAATTTATTTGCTTTTTGAAACAGCAAACTTAGTTTTTAAACTGTCCTCTTGCATCCTTAGTTGACAGCATCACAAGTTTTCTTACTGTGTTATCTGAAAAGCAGGCCTCTTGCTGTCGGTGCCATAGGCCAACCCCACACAAGGGGAGATACAGCTGTTGTCCGGGCTGGGGTGCTCAGTGGATTGCCACAAATCAAGCACACCCAAAGCCAGCACCTTCCATGTATTTATGCATAAATGTTAGAAGGTGATGCACTCCCAGCTACGATGGTTGGCTAGTGATTTACATGTAACTATAATAATTACTGTGTCAGCGTATTCTAATCACTGTGCTTGCCTGGAAGAAGGGTCTTCACCTGGGCAGGGGTCTTAATAACACACAGTCCCACCGGTCAGGATTATACTGAAGACAGTTCAGTTCAAGGTGTCTGGACTTGGATTTTCACTGCTGAACTGGCTGAGTGTGGAGATACTTGATTTGGTGTTCCAGGACAGGTAGCATACAGGTCTGCATTTAAACAATTCCCTTTGGTCCTGTCCCTGAATTTACAGATGTTCCTTCAGATGTTTCCCTTTGATCCTTTTTTCTCAAGCACCTAGCAGCTATCTACAATAGTTCTTGATTATGGAGCCATTGTATGTAAAACTCGATTGAATACAGAGCTGTGGCAAGGCACTTTAAAGAGATTTTCCTCCTTAAAATTTACACTAGAGGAAAGGAATTTTAGATTTTATGTTTTACTGGAGTTCAATCTTAGATTAACCTCCATTCTTGTTACCCTTGTTCAGAAAGGAAATACATCCTGAAATTCCAAAAAATGTTTTCAAGAAAAACTTCATGTACTTAAGCAATTTTTGATAAAACTCCTTTAACTATTGTCAGTGAGATTAGTGCTTTTTCTCACATTTGTGCTGCAGTACCAGCAATTGCATAGCAAATAGATTGACTTGGCTAATTTAATGTGACCTTGGTGAACTGCATTGAGAAATCTCTTTGAACACATCAAACCTAATTGTAAACACCGATTTCCCCATGACACACAATTAACACAGTGAAGATTTCTGTATTCCATTTTGAAGTTAATAAAGCATGGATGTGTATTGAATATCTTCAACAGGAGGCAGCTACTTGTGTTTTTGTTCCTTACTTTCTAGAAAATTCTAGTACTATGTGAATACTGAAAAAGCTCAAGTCTGTCTTGAGCTTGGTAAACATGGGAAGACCAGAAAGAGTGGTGAGGTGCTGGAACAGGCTGCCCAGAGAGGTGGTGGATGCCCTGGAGTTGTTCAAGGCCAGGTTGGATGGGGCCCTGGGCAACTTTGTGTAGATCCAGGCATGGATGTTGGTGGCTCTGCCATAGGTTGGGGCTCTCTGATCCTTGGGGTCCCTTCCAACCCCTGCCATTCTGTCATTCTATGATTTCTTCATATTCCTTCTAATGCCAGTTTTGAATTCCATCTCTTCATTTAATCTTTTTTGGTAATTCAGTTTGGTCTGAAAATTTCTTCATGTTGATAACATGAAAGAGATTACATGGGAAAGAAAACAAATCTTTTTTGTAGGGGCTGTCCTGCCTGTCCCTACGTGTTTTTTCATTCAAGAGCCACAGTCTTCGTGGACTTGAAAGGGAATTTCCGAGGCTGGGGGTGATCTGAGCTGGGCAGCTGGGTGGCAGGTAGGTCTGCCTGAGCTCCCTGGTCACAGGAATGAGAATTGGAGCTGCTTAACTGACAGCCTTCAGCAGGCTCCAGCCTCCTTCCTGTCTTGGGCTGTATGATGCTCTGAACACCCATGGGGCTTTGGGTTTGTTTTGTTACTGCTGCAGATTGTGAAATCGCTGCAGTTGGAAAGCAGAGTACTTTACATAACATTTACAATGTTTCTCCTATTTCTTTTTGGAAGGATTTTTACCCAAAGGTCTTAAGGCTTAGAATAAAATGAGAAATTTAACATTACTGAGCTGTTACAAGCCTGTCATCATTTGTGTTAGCAGTTACCGTGTGTACTGCTGTAAGTTGTGGGTGCATGCCATGCTTTCTCTTGCATGGGTTTAGATAATATACATTGCTAGAATGTACAGAAATCACAATGCAGTGCCAGGTCTACAAGTATATGCATAATTGGTTTAAACAGAACATGATAAGCCTTGGCCCAGGCTACTTTGTCTAAAGCATAGTGATCAGGAAGGAATGTTCTGCTTGGGATAATGATGTCAGGGCAGTAGAGCTGCTCTCTCTCGTGGCTGTTCCTAAATACTAGCTAACTGGGATTTGAAGTTTATTTTTCCAAGGCAGGTAAGTTTCTCAGTGGCTGGAGAGCTGATGGTTATTTTAGAGCAGATTTGCATGTCAAGAGTTTGGTGCTTGTGTGCTTTCGGTACTTTTCTTAATCAAGTGGTGGTTTATCTGGGGCAGGCATGCTGGGTGCTGCGAGGGTGAGCAACAGCACCCCAAGAGGGAATGTTCCATGGGAAAGCTGTCAATGCCTTAACCATGATGTGAGGATGTGAGAGTGGGTGAGACCGACCTCACAGTGATTTCAGGCTGGGATGGATGGAAAGGGCTCAGGCCGTGCAGGTTAGCAGTCTGCAGGCAGCAACGTGTGTGTGTGTGCACGTCAGATTCCTCTGGCACACAGGTGCAGCACCGGGGTTTGAGCTGAACATCTCTTAGCTCCTACCTGCAGCCTTGTCAAGTGGCTTCATTTCAGCCACATTAGACTCAATAGGCAAAATACAAGGCAGCTATTTTTGTAAGGTTCTTCTTTTAGGGGTAATTCATACTTCTTCTATTTTTTTTAATGATTGCAGCCTATGTTTTCCACTGTGAGTCCAATTCAGGAAGCTATTTAAAGGTGGGCTGAAGCCAAAATACCCAAACTAATCCCTGGGAAATGAGACCGCTTGCACTTAACTGGCTAAATTAGAGCAGTGCTTGGGGAGTAGGGGTGTTGTTTTAAATCATTTCTCCCCTCCCCCACTGGTTACAATGAAGTCTTGTTCTAAGATCCTTCAGTAATCATAGAAATATTTTAAGAGCACACTTGAGTCACTTGGAACAAATCCAGCTGTGGAGTTGTTCAGCTCCAATCTTTAGTGTATTTGTGTTGCTACAGAACAGTCCCCCAAGGATTAAAGGTTGAACCACAGCACATACCTAAGTAACCACAAGCACAATGTCCCATCTTTAACTTGTTTTCTCGCTGGCTGTTCTTTGCCTGTAGGTTATGGAGCCTCCATCTTTGGAGGCATTCACAGCCCAACTGGACAATGTTTGGAGCAACCTGCTGTAGGTGACCTTGCTTTAAACAGGGAGGTTGGACTTTGGTGATCTCCAGAGGTCCCCTCCAGTCTCAACTGTTCTGTGATTCTGTTATCCTCCTGCTTATGTACATGGGTATATGGGCTGTAAGTTGGGATTTGTTAATTTCTTTGGCCTTTTCTGTGTGTGTCTGTTTCTATTGTGTGGGGGTTTTTTTTGCATCCTGTGCTTTATAAGTGAACCCCATAGTTTGGGCTACAGTTTTGAAGTTCAAACTAATTTTCATGATTCCACCCCTCCAGCTATTTTTAGGCAGTGAATACTTGCTGAAGGACTGAGTAGCTGAATCTAGATTTTTAGCTAGCGGAGCATGTGAGATATGTTAGTTGTTTGACTGGATTTCGGGAGGGCTGAAAGAATGCCAACTGCTGTGACAACACTTGGAGCATTACCTCTTAGGAAAGGAATGTAGAGATGGGTTGTTGTCTGTCAGTGTCTGGCCTTTCACAGTCTTTGTAGTTTTATTCCAGTGATCCCACAAATCATTCTCATATTCAGGAGTTTTGAAGCCCCCCTCTTCATCATTCTCCCTGCTGTCCTTGCAAACCTTATTTTGCAAACTCCTAGAATGGTGTGTATGAATTACAAGTCACCTGCAAATTCTGTGGGGTTCTGGGATGGGAAAAATCTGGTATTCCAGGACTAATTTTGACTGAGGTGAGCCATGGGTGAACTTCCCTGGCCTCCTGGATCTACAGTGGTGAATTGGAGGGAAACTGTACCTGGGACTGTCTGTAGCCAGTAGAATCAGGTTTGAAGTATGGATCTTAGCTTGTGACTCCTCTCTTCTGAATTGTGTGAGGTTTTTAGGAAGATGAGAGAGCCTCTGAGGGCTGGGACATAATCCGTGTGTTAAGGCTGCTGGGACAGTGGACTTAACTTTGGGCTGGTCTGGAAGTTTAGAGCAAGACTTACCCATCAAAATGTTCTCCAAGGCCTTACTAAAAAACTAGCTTGACTCTCTGTGGAAGGAGTCAAGGAAGATTAATATTTTGAAAGACTTCTTGTTGCCTACTTTGAGTTGGGAAACTTAGAAACCAAACAGTGTAGTAAGAAATGTGGTGACAGAGAGCCGCTGATGTCTGCAGGAACATCTGCATAGGACAAAAGCTGCACGGATTTACATTAGCTGCTATACTGGTTTGTAGCTGGTGGTTCTAATCTATCCTGTGTGGCCAAGCACCCTAAAATAGAAATGAGTTAATAGGGCTGGAGCAAATGGATCGTTTTAACGTGACACAAAGCCTGTTAACATCAAAATTGGTTTGATGTTCACTCTGACCTCTCCATTGTTATGGTTTGCAGGGAGCATAGTAAGGCATTCATTCCTTTCATGCTCCTCAGCTATGGGACTGCAGCTGGGGAATGTCTCCTGGAATTTGCCTCATCTGAGAGGGTTTTGGGGCTGGTGAAGCCCTTGTGATGCATCTGTTCAGTTTTAAGGTTCATGGCTCTGGGAATCGTGAGAACCAGCCTCAAAATCCACCTGACCCTGTGCTCCACTGTGCCTCCTCTTGATCAGCGGTGCCATGTATGCTCTCATTTTCATGTCAGGCCTGTCCTGTGCTCACTCACAGTAGGTCTGAAATAGCATTAAGGTTGACACTGTATTTCTGTGTGCTTCACAAGGAATGTATTTTCTCTTCTTAGTATCATTGTTCTCCTCTGTGGCAAGGTCATCTCCATAGAAAGTGATTAATTTGGTGAAAGTATTTCTCTTGCTCTGGGCTCCTCTATTAGTTGCATAGTACCATGCTGCGGCAGTCATGTGTTAGCTTTGTGTTACTGCACATAATATGAGGCTTTGTATGAAGAACGTGGCCTTAATCTTCAGCAGGCACTGCTGCTAAGGGAGTAGAGCTTGTGCAGATCTGAGTGGGCTCAGTGGCCCCGTGGCTCAGAGAGGCTCCAAGGCTAGCTTGTAGTTGTACAGGATTGCCAGAGCTGTGGGGAGCAGACTTTGTGTCTGTGTGCACGTGAATGCTCTCCAGTGCACAGCCTCTGATTGTTTAACTCTTCCTCTTTCGTTTTAAGGTCAGTCTTAATGCTGCCTTATGCTCTGCTACAACACCAGTTCCAAATTACAGTGTTTTCTTGTTGGACTTACTGATCTAGTGTCCTGAAATGTCTTTTCTCTTTCTCAGTGTGCACAGAGCCACTGTAATAATGGCAAAGCTACATCTGAAGAATTTGATTAATGTGTGGGGACAGCTAGAAATCTTACTCCTTTTTTTAGCTTAACTTTGAGGCCTTCATGTACTTGAAAACAGCGTCTATTTATAATGCATCAAATCAACTTACTCAAATTCCAGCTCTAAATGTGAAATGAGCTCTAGGAGAGACACAGAATTCTTCCTTGTAGTTGTAAAAATAAAACTGATCTGCTTCAGTACGTCATTGAGTGCAAGATGAGGCTCTCTGGTTCTCAGGTCTGGGTTCAGATTGTAGTTTGGGTTTGAAATATCTTACTTTAGACATTAGTTCTGTACAGACACGAATGAACAGCAGGGGCAGCAGTGCCAGTGAAGGAAAAGATTTAATAATACCCAAGAAATGGTGGGAAGCATTAAGTGTGTCCTTAAGAAGAGCCACACGTTTGATTCTGAGACTGAAGAGCATAGTTTTATGACTTCCTTCATCTCAGACTTTGTTCCTTACTACACTCTCTTACTTGCTTTCTGAAATCTGGGAAAATGTACTTTTAGTAAGCTACTTGTCTCTGACAGGAGCAGAACAAAAAGGAATGGAGATGTCCTACAGCAGCTCATGAAGCTGAACAGAGGGGTGTGGTGTAATGTACTCCATGGCACGGTGAACAGCTTGGTCTGTCTGCTGTGTCCCTGCTGTGTGACTGCATTAAATATGTATTGTCTGGTTTCCTTCCAGGACCATGCTCTGTCTAGATGTAACATGTTGTCTCCTAGCACATTACATCTTAAATGTAGTTAGATGCTTTCAGTCATCTGTTGGCAGTAACTCTGGCATCCATGCAATTGCGCCAGAGCAATTGGAATTGTTTCATGTTCAGTTCTGGGCAGAGTGGCAGAGCAATTAACTTTTTATCAGCGTGCCAAGAACGTGGCACTTTGCAGTGGTTTATTTGGCTAGATAATTTTATACAAGCACTCCGAATATATAACTGTAAAAATTGGATGTCATTAAAAAGCACAACCAGGCATGACAAAAATCCCATTCCTTTTTGCTCCTCTGAAATGGTCTTCCAAGGTGTCTTCCAGTGCCATTCCAGGATACTTGGTGTTGAAGGGATCACAGATGCTTAGGGCAGAAGAACGCCCTGGGCAAATGACACCAATATGCAGGTCAGGTACTGTTCTCGACTCACAGCCTTTCAAACTAGTATGGGCTTTCTTGGTGAAACCTAAGTTTGGCCATCCACTTTCTCTTCTGTAGCTTCTGATGCAGTTGAGAGAAGGTCAGAAATGATCTGCCTCTGTGTGTGAGAACTAGACAAAAAGTGTAGCACTCGCACCCTGGTAAGTTTAAAATAGCACTGTTCCCTGTCATAGCTTGGGTAAGTTCCTTGTCTCATGTAAGAAAGTATGAACTGAAGACTGAAGAAATAGTCTCTGAACTAGACTTGTATCTCAGGCTGTTGCTGGTTAGCTGCATTTGGCTGATGTGTGACATTTTTAAGGACTCTCACACAGCTCTGGTGCAGGCTGTGGTTTTTGATCTTTACCTTTGAGACCAGCATGGGTGACAGACTTTGGCCTTGGGCTGAGTAGTTTGAAGCAGTTATAGCAGGAAGGGAATGAGGACAGTTGGCTTCTCATTTGTATCTGAAAGGCAATGTGGTTGAGTAGCTACAGGCTTGTGTGGCTTCTTCCCACTCTGAGTTCCTCATGTCCTTTTGTTTCACTGCCTCAGTTTCCTCATGAACTCCATTGCAGTCTCTGCCATACAGGTTCCCTTAAGCTCTGTGCTACTGCTTTTACCCCGTGACACTTTCTTCTTCTAGCCTGTCCTATGATCACATGCTCTTCGCCTCCTCCTTTTTGACACTACTAGTTCTTGTGGCTCTTCATCTAATTAGTCCTTTCCTGACAATTTTCTTCTCCAGCTCCAAGCCTCTTTCCCCCCTCCCTGGTTCCCTGTATGTTAACATGACTCAGCCAACTGGGCAGCAGCATCATCTTTTAAGCCTAGTGCCATCAGAAATACCAGGCCTGGGTCAGAAGTGAAAGGGGAGGAGGCTTATCCTTGGCTTAAAGCCTTGTCTGTCCATGGAAATTACTACTATTCATTGAACTTTATTTTTAAAAGTTGCTTTGAGTTAAATGTGCAGTACGCTCTGAGATGTCATACGCCAGCCTGAGAATGGATTGTTCCGGTTTACTGTCTGAGATGTGAGACAGGCAGTACTGTTGCAGAAAAACTGTTTGAGAATTAAATATTCCTGGACCCTGTTCTGGAAGAGCATTGGATTATTCCAAATGAGGTGACATTTGTAAGGTGCTCCTGAGTGGCTACAAGCTACAGGATCTTGGCATGGATCTGGCAACTCTACACCTGTGACATGTTGTGCATCTGCTCCCAAAAAGTACAGCCCAGATTGGCAGAGTGGCATGGTGAGCCGGGGTCTGGGTCCTGTGTTGTATTTACATTGGAGCCTTTTGAAAGGCTGCACCTCCTCCCTGTGCACTGTGGCAGCCTCTCTGCCCTTCAGCACCACAGGCTCTTCCTGATTTGTGTCCAGTGAATGAGGGATTTGTCTTCCATTGGATGCCATTCACTCTGCGGAGACACCAGCAGCTGCAGTGCCCCTCTGTGTCCCTCGCCTCCCCTTCCTTGTCCCCAGCAGCCCAGGGTGGCTGTCCTGTCCTGCCCAGCCCCAGTCCCCCGCAGCCTGGGGTGGCTCTCCCCTTCCGGCTGTGGAGCTGATGCTGGACGGTTGGAAGCTTTGCAGGATAAAGGCTTTTCATTGCTGCCTGTGTCTGCCAACTCCTATTGCAATTAAAGGGTAATCTTTTCTAAATGGTGCTAAATTAAGGCTAAATCCCTCCCTCATGCCACATAAGAGGATGAATCCCCGGTTTTCTAAAAACAGCTTATTGTTCGGGGCACTGTCCAGTCACCCATACAACAATGGTCTGGATCATCTGTCTGCAGAGAGGACTCAAACTTTTTGGCCTGTCTGTCTGTGTAGGTCCTACTTAGAAATCCCCTATGTCAGATATGGAGAAGGAGAGAAGTTATTTACCACTTGAATTGCATTTGGTTTTGAAACTTGGGAGAAGTTTTTGCTCACTGAAGTCCTTACCCTGGCTGCTGTGGTGGTGGAGAGGTGACTTTCCCTATGGCCGTGTGTGCTGGGCCCGTACTGGCAGCCACCAGCTGCTCACACTGGCTGTACATGGCGTGAGGGTTGTGTTTAAGGCAGTGCTCCCGGCAGCGTGGGTTGTGTTCTTTTAATCAAGGCAAGCCTGTACATAAAGCTGTAGCTTGAATTATTGTTCGACACAAGACTACTGCCACAACATAAATCACTAGGGAGAGGGGTTAACTTTTGACCTCTCTTTTGGGATTGCTGATCTGGATTAATAAACATGATACACAACAAATTTCACTCTTGGGGAGAGGAGAGGACTGCCTTTTGATCACTGGTTAACAGTAGGCTTTTATGCCTCTCTTTAAGCAAACTACTCTGTAGGGCAAGCTGCAATCTAAAGTTTATTTGCTTATAAATATTCAGATTTGTTTTTAAACAGGTTCTTAAATAAGGAAATGTGGTTGAGTGGTAAGAAGGGAAGGGAGCATGAATGGGGGCACAAATTGGTGCCCAATTCAACAGTGAAAGTGCTATTGTAAAACTATCCAGAAGCTTGCTTTTATCCCATGTTCTAATACAAGTTCCTTGGTCGGTGGGAGTGAAGAATTTAGAGAATTTCAGTGGGATGATTCTAGCAATAGGATATGAAATCCTGTAGTATTATAAAGTATTACATAAAATCTTTTATTGTTATAATATTTTTCTTTCTTCCTGATCACTTCTGACCAGATATATAAATGTCTGTAATATTCCTACAGAAACCCAACCTGGTTTTGGCTTAGTGTGTATACAGGCTCCCAGACGAGGTGACTCCTGAAAGAGGCTGGTCTCACCTAAGTGTAAGAGTTGATGGTTCTTGCTGGGATGCTGGCAGCTGAGATCCATAACCTCCTCAGGCAGGTGACTGTCAGCAGCTGAACCGGCATAGAGATGCTTGGACTGCAGTAAATGGCAGTGAAACCTGCATTATGTTACTACTAAGTGTGAGTTCAGAACTTGGGTAAAGATGGGTTTACTTATTTAAAGATGGGTTTTCAATTAGCAGCTCCTGCCTGTTGCAAGTATTTGGAAAGCAGGCTGAACCCATGTGAAAGACTTCTTGGCTGGAGGTACAGTGACAATCTTTAACAGGTATCCCCACTCCTGCAGCAATTAAAAATGAAGTTACCTCATGTGACCAAAACACAAAATGAAATTTCCTGTGTGTTTTTTGTTTTCTGGGGTTTTTTTAAAGTTGCCAATGACATTTGTTTCTTTTTAGTGGGAATATGGAAGTCAGTGAGAGCACTGCTGAGGAATGTAAACATTATTTCAGGAGATAATCATCTCTTTTTTGCCACCTTGCTCCTGAAATAATGAAACAAATGTTTATTTTTAAATTTGTCTGTAGGGGGGAGAAAATCAGTTCACTAGATGTGGGTATAAAGTCTCAGTTGTCTTAGAACTTAATTCCTTAATGAAATACAAAATATATTTACATTTTGACTTAGCTATGAACAGATGTATTCCACCAGCTATTTTAGGAGCTCTAGCTGTGACCTGCTTTCAAAGACTCCAAAATTCACAGACTTGATTTACTGCCTGTTATTTTTGAATGCCTGGAGCTTTGGGATAAAGTAACAACTTTATTATTGCCTTTGATAATCTTGAACAGATTGCAAAAGCTTGATCCACTCCTTTCCTTTGTAATGTCTTTTTTTCTGTTCCTCACTGTGTAAATCCATTCTGCTATTTGAACATCTTTATTGCTCCTCACTGGATCCCCTGTAGCACTACAGCCATTTCAGGTTTCAGACCTTGGCTTCAGACTCCCAAGGCAAGAGGTTTTTGAGACACTTTCCTGGAGCATGTTGTAATGGTCTATTTTTTCATTGATTTCTAGCTATAGTTAAGCTGCTCTCTGCATATGTCTGCTGAGCAAGTCTCTGGAGAGTTTGGCAATTCCCTCTTCTGTTTGGAATTCTGCAAGTTTAGATGCATATTTTAAATTCAGAGATTTTGTTGGTTTTTGTTTTTAATGGTTTCCTTTTCTGTTGAGGCACTTTACAGTTCAGTCAAGAATTTAAAAATATATAGTTTTAATTAACTAAAAATCCCCACCCTTTGGCATTACCAAAAATAACCAGGCTTTTGTCCTGTTACCATTCAGTCATTTATTTTAGATAGTTCTGTTCTGTTTTCAGTAGCCTGTGATTGTGTACAACTAATTTGCAGTCTGAAGACAGCTCTTCCTGACTCTTTCCTGTTGCTTGCTGCTCATGACTGACAAGGACAGACTACTGACTGCTGAGGTGCTTTTCAGTTTTTCTCTCTGAAGGCCCATTTGGGGGTTTGATTTTACTTACATTTTTAAATTACCATTCATCTGAATTTTGCTGGAATCCAGAAACAATTCTTGTTCACAGGCCATCTTTCAGTTTTGCAGATTACATCCAGTGTGGAGAATTCAGAGTTTATCCTGATTTCAGACACTGGTGGTGGTGCGATGAGGTAGCCTGACAGGGAGTCTCCTTGTGCTTAGTAGCTCTGTCTTGCAAATGGAGACTCCCTCACTTCCTCCACTCGGCTGGATGAAGCTTAAATCTGTCCTGGTGAATGGAGAAGCTCCTGTATGAAAAAAAACCCCAAAACCCCCACAAAGTCTGTATTTTTAACTGTTATTTTTAAAAATCTCAAAATATGTAAGAGACTCAGTTTTCTTGGAGCTATAGTTGCTCTTGGGTAGAAGCTTAGACCATGCCTCACTTGTTAGAAAAGCAGTTTACACGTCAGTCCTCTCCCTGTTGTGCAGTGTATTTCCCTGACTGTAGTTTTGGGCACCCACCGATGTGGATGGGAATATGTAAATCCTTGTCTGTGTCCATCCTTCAATCACATTTTCATAGTTAGCTACATAGCAGTGACAACGAAAGGGGCACTGGTTTGCTGGGAGTCAGACTGCCATGTCCTCGCTGCCAGTCCCAGCTGCACGTTGTTTTCAGTAGGAGCCTGTTGGATGGAAGGTGTGCACCATCATACTCCTGTGATCTGGTGCTCGCTTGTCTGAGGGCAGATCTGCTTTGTCTGGTGTGATCCCTGGAGTCACATCCATCTAAAACCTCTGAGTAAACTGTGGACTTGAACCCCCAACACATGGGTTGCACTGACTGGCCTGTCTTTTATTAAAAGAGTAAAAGGGATTTGGAAAGCCACTGAAAAGATAGATTCCACCCCCCACCCCCCCCCAACATCTTTTGGTAGGAGAAGTATCCAGATGACATAACTGCCATGCAGCTTGTGCAGACACAGTGTAATTTGTATTTGCCTGAGAAACTGGCCACTCTTGAGGAATGGGATCTGGTTTTTCTCATAAGTTTAATTATGGTGTTTAGTGCAATTTGAGCAAGAACCAATTATTTCCAGCTGAAGTGCCAGAAGTCACTTCCACTATTTGCTGTTTGTATTTATGGGACTGAACTTCAGGAAGATAAGCCCCCCTTTGTAAATATGAGGAGGAGCAGCTCTGAAAACTGGCTGCTAGGAATAACGATAGCTCTGGTGATCTTTGTGCTGGCATGGACTGGGTAATTTCTCCTGAAATCAAGACTATGTGGCCTCTGTCATGGAATTGATTTTAATTTAACTTCTCCCCATTTCCTTGTTTCTATGTTAACTTGTCTGTCACTTTTTTTCTTATCAGGGGCTCCAGACCACAGGACTGATTTTGAGGGGCTTTGATGGTTGCCAGCTGCTTGCTGTTGCACAAGATTATTTGTGCTGTAGCTATATTTCATACATAGAAATACCTACTTACAGAGCCTTTTTCTGTACCCTGGACATGTCACCATGTTGTTTACGTTTTGCTTGTACCCTCACCTGTATTCTTACTCTAACCCATTTTCTGTTTCCAACCTCACTCCCTTGCAGTTTAGCAGGGTATATAAAATACCCAGCTTTGATTTCTTAATGCAGTCCATTTGGATCAGTGCTGTTCTGCTGTATTGTCAGGGAGGAGGATGTGCAAGCCTGTCTCTGGGCTGTATGTGGCTGCTGCTCTCACCGTGGTCAACCTGGACCCCTATCACAGGCGCCCCACGTGCAGAGCACAAGCTGGACACTGTCACAGGTGACTTTTGCAGCAGGGCTGTGCTAGTGAAGATTCCCTTGTGTTAGCACTGGCATTTCTTTTTGCATGTGCACTTGTTAGATTAAAGCCTTGTGAGGAGAGCTCTGTATTTGAGGGGCAATAGATAAACTGAAAATTTGTAAGCCTCTGTGTTAAATTTAGATCTAATTGAAGAAAAATGAATTGGCCAAAGGGCTTGCAAGATTCCACCAAGTAATCAGTTGTTTGGAAAGCCCTAATTTAAGGAATGTTCAGTGTTTTAAACACCAAGGCCTTGTGGAGCTGCATGACTGGCAAGCACTAAAGGATGGATGCTTTGAATGGGGATCTGTAATTCATAGCAGCAGGACCTCTGCATTCACAGCCTGCACGTGGTAATTTTTTGTAATTCTAAACAGCACATGATGCTTGTTAAAACCATTAAGAGTTGAAGAACAAAGACTTAGGTTTGTTTATTTTTTTTAGCATTGACTGTGGAAAAAAATTAGCATGTGTATTGAGTGAGGCTCCTGGGTGTGTTTAAGTTGTCTTACTAAAACCTGCAATGATACAAAAAAGTGGCAAGAAATCACTCCCTAAATGGCTTATTTGGAAGTCTGTGAAATCTTTTGAATGTACTGACTGCTTGTTTCTTTCTGTGATACAAACAGAATCTGACTGCGTAGCATGTATGAACACCTAGTATCTCTTCTGATACGCTGTGTGTCTTTCTGTACTTATATCGGTTGAAATCTTCTTACATTCTGTAAATGAAAGCGGGGCTTAAGCCCGAGGTGTAAAATTAAGGGCAGGTAGTGGGAACTGGAAACACTGTTCTTAAGTTGCATTTTTGAGCCAGCAGCGATGGCTGGAAATGGCAGGAATGGTACTTGTCAGTAGTGAACTACAGAGGTCCTTGAATGGTGCCTGTGATGCTTTGGAATTATTCAGTAGGCAGAGAAAACTGCCTTTCCCTGTCCTGTGGCAGATCTGGTTAATGTGTGGCTCTGGCATCCACTAGGAATTCACAAAGAGCAAGGCTGACCTCACGTTTTGTTTTGGAAAGGCAAGGTGGGTAATGTTATGGATACCTTTTGTTCCTGCTTCCTCTAATTTTGTGGCTCCTGATGCAGTGACTTGTCAGGGTGCTGAAGCCTTCATGTCAAGGAAATAGAAGAATGGGCTTGTGTTGATGTTGATTTCATCAGCGTACTGAAGCGTCTTGGTGTTAGTGCACAAGTCTTTAAAGTTCTACAGAGTTGGCAGTTGTTCATAATAACTGAAGAACCCAATGCTAATGAGCAAGCCTGGTAAGGTTGGTTTTTTTGTGGTTGCCTGTGTGATAACAGAAATTAAGCTGCCTGTTGTTATTTGGTGTCAAATGTGCACATCTTTATTGTTCAGGAGGGCTCTGTGATAAATTCTGGGGTCTGTATGCAAGGTGGGCAGGTACCTGATTATCATTCCTCGGGGAGATGGAGAATAGGTGTCTGGAAATACAACAGCCATGTATCCTCAAAACTGAGGAAAATGAATGTGAAACTACTGTAATGTTTTGGGGTTGGGTTTTTTTTAGAGCTAAATTTATAGTATAGAGTAAGTATTTACTTTCTAGCTATTCAAGGAGCTAGCCCAGGGGTATAAAAAGCAAGCAGGAATCTTTCTGATTATAGTAATTGCAGATGTTCTCTAATTACTAAAACAATATGGCACTTGAAAGAGGAGCCAGAGCAGCCCAGCCCATAGTACTGTGGAGTCTGGGGAGAGACTATATGTTTGCTTGTAAGGTGGAGAACAAAAACGAACTTGAATTGTGAAGTGTGAGAAATACTACATGTCTGAAGAGTAGGCACTTGTTTTGCTGCTGATGCAGTGTGCTGAGAGTTTGGAGATTTCAGAGCTCTGAGATGGCTGCATCCCAGGGTGACTGGGCCTGGGCACAGCCCCTTTGGATGCTGTCTGGAGTGGCCTTGAACAAAGGGATGGGATCTGTAACAATCTCAGTGTCTGTGTGATCGAGTGCAGGTGTGTCTTTTGTGCTGTCTGGTTTAGCAAAAGTTCTTGCTTTTTCCATTTGCCAGCAAGAAGAGTGTATCTTGTTTCTTTTTTTCTCTGACTGATATTCTGCTCAGAAATAAGCAACAACTGCTGTAACCCTGAGGGGGCCATGTAAAAACAGCTACCAGCGTGTTTGTGATGTCAAGTGATGGGGCTGCTTCCTCCTCCTCTGTGTGGCTTGCTGGTGGGATGTGGCTAGAGAGGAAGCCCCAACTTCCTGTTTGCAAGGGTTTAAGTAATGCACCAGCGCTTTGTTTTCCTCTGTAGTTTATAGTTCTTTCTTCCCTAATCTTGCTCTTTCCTCCACAAAGTGCCCCATGGAGTCATGTAGATCAAAATTCATTTGTCCTTCTGCACCCCCTGCCCTCCCCTTTTTTTTTTGTGGGGTTTTTTTTTTTGGTTTGTTTGTGTTTTTTCAATCGTGGAAGAAGCCTGCCCTTGAGTCACTCCTGACAGCGATATCTCTAGCAGCTCGACATCTGAGCATGGTGCCAAGTACTCCCGACAGCATTCACTGCCTGTAGCCACATCGAGCATCGATTGGGCTACGTGTTGCAGATGGAGTGGTGCACGCCAGTGACCTGGCTGGCTCTGCTGTTGCAGCTGCTCTCTGCTGGCTGTAGAAATTGTGATGAGGACAAGACTGAGGTGTTTTTTCACCCTCTCTTCTTGTTTTTTTTTTTTAAACTCAGACCTTAAAATAGAAGCCCAAATATTTCTGTGTCTGATGTTTTTTTTTAAATAACATACAGCCATGATGGGCAACGGAGAGGATTTGCTGTCGTTCAGTGGGAAGCCTGGATGTAGGCTGCAGGCAGAAGATGTGAAATGGAATTGAGACACCTGCCTGGTGTCTGATGTAAATATAGTACTGGCCACACACAAAAGATCGTGTGGCTGCGGTTGGATAAAATTCTCTGGGCATTTGCCCAGTGCCAAGTGGAAAATAAATTTCCTGTTCAGCTGTAAGGAGTTTTTAATGAAAAGGCTATTAAGATAACGAGAAAAGGTCTGCTTTTGTAGTGCAGAAATCCCTCCTAATGGTATATTTGATGACACGCCTTGCGCAGTCTTGTTTGCACATGTCAGAATGATTGAAGACCGCCAAGACCAGAAGTGCTGACTGGTGGGTTTGGGTTCTGTGGAGCTCTCTGTGTGCAAGGTAAGTGCTCAGCTGAGCTCATGTGAGCACAGGTAATTTAACATCCACAGTAAGCGATTTCATGGTTATCATTTAGTCTCCTTTACTACTTCAGAGTAATTATTTAGAATACTTAAGCACACTTTTAATCACTGTGAGGTGTCTTTTATTTCCCCTGAAGTGTCTCATGTCTTTGGTTTGCTTTGGCACTGACAACTCGCTGGTGTCTGTGTGCTGGGCTCTGTTTGTCTGACTGTATTTCTGACTCCTCATGGACCAGGGTTTGTTCACCAAAGCCTCTTACTGCAGACCAGAGGAAGCCTGTTCAACCAGCAGTAGGGCAGTGAGCTTTACATTAAAAGATGTTTACAGGATGTGACTTACTTCCTCTTGTTTCTGAAGCGGGTGGTGCCCACTCAGCAGGCAAGCGTGTTTCTCAGTCAGGAGGATTCCACGTGCAACAAGATGCTAATGCCCATTAACTATTGTTTAAAAAAAAAAGTGACATGAGCATTACTGCAGGACTTCATACTCACTGTTTGCTGTATAGATAAAAGATTGCTTCTTGGGGAGTAAATCATTCCACAGTGCAGTAAGTCTCTGTGCTGAAGTGAATGGAACACAGCTTCTAACAGTGTTCTGTGTGTCTGGGTGGTCCTTTCTAATGCTGGGTAACCCGAGTGAGTGGAGGATGCTTAGTCTTATCCCTAACTGCTCAAACGTGCTCCCAGTTAAAACAATAGACTTCTCAGTTCTCTAACTGCAATGCTTTGCTGGGGCAGAGGAGGTGAGAGAGAAGTTAAGCCTAATTTCTTAGGGTTGGATGCTGAGCTAAGGAGCAATTCACTCAGTGTAGACTTAAATTTTTGGTTGACCTTGGAGAACTCTGCAATTAAACATCCGTTGTGCAAGTGGGTTTTGTTCATATTTAATAAATAATCTTTCTTGTGTGAGAATGAGGTATTATGTATTGTATTTGCATGCTAACTATAGAAATATTGCAGCAGCCTCTCTTGATTGTTGACTCATCACATTGAAGAACATTCAGCGTGCTTTCAGAGGAGTAGATGAGGAGCCTGATAACTGAATTTCTGCAGCGTCACTGTGTTTCCTCACAATTGCAGCCTGTTATTTAACAGACACCTAAGGATGAGTGAGCTCTACCGCAGGGTCATGCTGCTGTGATGCTCCGGAAGGACTAATCGTGCTCAAATCACAAAACTATAGAAGCGCAATCTAGAATTATTTTGTGTATTAATTGGGCTTTCACCAATGAAAGCACAAACCACTATTTTAACAAAATCTAAGCCAGATCAAGGGCTGTGGAGTGTGTGCAAATCTCAGCGTGTCAGCTCTTGGAAGATTGGAAGTTTGGTGGCCGTGCATAGGGTGGGCTGGCATGACAGGAAGTGATGTGTTGTTTTGAAAGGCCTCATGGCTTCCCTGTAGGTCCTGGACCAAAGGTGAGCTGGTGGTTGTGAGTCTATTCCTGCTGCTTAGCCAAGGATTGTGTTTGGTCCCTGGAGAGTAAAGAGAAAGGCTTGTTCCTAAACTTGTGGAAATGCAAGAGCTTTCATGATGATGAGGAAGAAACGAGGACCTGCGGTCTGCATGGTTGTACTGACGCCCACGCAGTGGCTGGTCACGTTCTGAGCAAGGGCTGGGACTGTGGAGGAGGCTGGTGCTGACTGGGAGATGGAGGCCTGCTTCTAGCAGGGCCACACACATTCTTGCTGCATATGCCCCAGACTGGAGACAAACTGTTTGCAGATGTTAAAAAAGATTCTTGGGGGGGCGGGGTGTGCAGGGGGAAGGGCTGTTTCCACTTTGGTCTGATGTGAAGGACATAACAGCTAAGTGTAACTCCTCCTAATTTTAAATACAGTCGTATGTGTTTGGAGGACCACAATCTCATTTGATTTTTCTCTCATCTCATTGCAGAAGTTTTTAGCTGACTCTCTGGGAGTAGCAGCGTCATGGAATGATACATAAGGCTAAATGTAAAAGAGCAAAAAGCCACATGGATGGCGGGGGGCAGTGTTGTGGATGTGTTAAGGATGAAAGCACTTTGCTTGTTACAGAGAAGTAACTAATTTACTGACCTAAAACTTCACTTATGGTAAATGCAGCACTGATTTAACAAGGTCCACTCATTTATTTACTGCATAGAGAACAGGACAGATATATAGATATATATGCAATCAACCCTCTGTATCACTTAGCTAAGATTCTTCGTTTCACAGTTCACTTACTGAGTGTCTAGTGCGATAAGGATTCTGTCACGCTCAAGCAGTAACCTTCAGAGGTGTCCCTGTTCAAGGGGGGATCCCAATGTGCAGGAGAGCTCCTTGGAGTAAGTTAACTGACTCAGTCACATTTACATAGCGTGGATTCTGTTGGATGCTCAGCCCTCAGCTGTAGAGCAAGTTGTAGCCATTGACTGTCCTGTTATGTGCTTCCTGGCATTCAGTTCAAAGTGAGCTGGGCTGTGAGGAGAAGGAAGGAGGAAAGCATATCCTCACAATCAGAATGCTGATGCTGATGGTATTGAATGTTAGTTAATACTTGTCTCCTTGTCAAGTTCTGTGCTTAGGTTGAAGGAGGGGATTACTGCCAGCAGACGTATCTCTGTGATGTGCTTCTCTGTTTCCAGTGGTTTATTGATCGGGAGCTTGCTGAACAGCAGTGGGTATCTTTGTGTTTGATAGCACTTGATGAAGAGTTCTATTCCCTAAATTTTTATAGCAAAGGCTGAGACATGCACTTAAGATTACTTCGTAACAGACAATGTAAAGTTATTTCAGTACAATTCTGCTGAGTTTTAAAGGTCTAACATTTTGAGAAGAAGTAGGCATTTTCTAACGTATATATGTATCTTCTCAGGGCAATTAATGGACTTTACCTACTTGTGCTTTGTGGTCAGCTGACAGAGATCTAGTGTAATATTAAAAGATTGATGATCTTGGCTTTAAGTTTTAAAAAAAATATCTTTTTTGGTAATATCTGCATCAGATTTCTACAGTATAATTTGTCAGTCCTGATGGTTGCTCAGCTCAAGTGCCTGCAGAAGAGTTGGCAGTCTAACAGGACACTGCTCTTCATAACATCTTTGCAGTCACTTTGTGATTCATATGGAGATGTCCAGGTTTTGGCAGGGATAGAGTTAATTTTCTTTCTAGCAGGTGGTGCAGTGCTGCATTTTGGATTTACAATGAGAATAACATTGATAATGTAGGACATTTTTAGTTGCCAGTCATGGGCTTTTCAGCTTCTCACCCTGCCCTCACAAGAAGGGGACACCCCAAAAGCTGAGAAGGGACCCAGCCAGGACAGCTGACCCCGGGGATGTTCCCTACCATATAAAGTACATAACTGGGGTGAGCTGAGAGGCAATGCAGCTCAGGAACTAGCTGAGCATCAGTTTCAGGTGGAGAGAAACTGTGCTGTGCACTACCTGTTTTATATATTCTTTTATCAATATTATTGTTATAATCCTTCTTCTCTGTCCTGTTAAACTGTCTTTCAACTTGTGAGCCTTACTACTTTATTTCCTTTTCAATCCTCTCCCCCATCCCACTGCGGGGAGGTGGGAGTGAGCAAACAGCCATGTGGCTATTTTAGCTGCCTGCCAGGTTAAACCATGACAGCAGGGTGAGAGGAAGCCCCATTGGCCTGCTTTCTGCTTAAAAGCATCAAGCTGACCTCCACAAATAAAGCGTTCCATCCTGTTCAGCAGAATGGTTTCAAAGTCAGCAATTCACCTTCAAAATTTCTGCAATGTGATACTGCAAAAAGAGATTTCGCTGTGCTTTGATACCCCAGTGGGTGGCAAAGGGAAATCTTTAGTCTCTTCTGCTCTGAAATGCTCATTTTGAGGCACATCAGTTCCTTACCCCACATACCTCCATCTACAGCGTTGTCCATCTTTGAGGCCCGGCCTTGAGCTGTGCAGACGTCTGCTTGCGGCAGACAAGACCATTAGCTCATTGATCCATTATGGTGACACAAAGATGCCTCAGGATAGCATTTTAATTTTTTTCCTTCACCCATCAGGCTTGAAATTGCCCTGAGAGGAGGGCTGTTGTGTTAACTTCTGTATTGCTTCCCTTCACCTTTCTGCTCTGACACGCTGTCCTTTATTTCTAAGAAAGCACAAATGTATGAAGGCCAGCACAGCTATTCCTCTCTAATTTAAGCTCAGCAAAATGCATTTGGGGCCTTCTAATTTTCCTTCCCTGCTACAGCCACAGTAATTTTTCTTAAAAACGAAACAAACCCCAACAGAATCCACCCCATGCCTTGGGTGGATGCTTGTTGCAGTTGCTGAGAACTGGAGCAGCTGCTGCTCAGTCGGTTGTTCACAAGCTTTGAAGTGGTGCTGGCTGGGTGGCCTTTTTGGGATGGTGACTAATAGTGGAGGCAGCAGCAGGGTCTGATGTGGCCACGAGGCACCATCTTGCTGGTTGTCCCAAGGATAGAACACTGGGGGCTGAGGAAACGATCCACACAGTCAGAAAATGGTTTTTTGATGTCAGTAGTGTGGTGAGTGCCAGAGAACACATTTTGGGAGGACAGGAGTGCTGATTTTGTAGCATGAGCTGTGGAACAAAACTGTTTCGTATTATCAGGGGCAGGGTGCTGGGGTGAGGGCAATTCCCACCCTCAGGCAGGAGGAACAATGACGAATGAAATGCCGTGTGACTGATGTCCTTTGGCCTTTAACTCCAACTTTCCAGTCCCTCCCCTTGGAATTAGGGCTGTCAGTAATGAGACCTGGCAGGGCTGGCAGTGCTTGCTGACACCAAAGGTGAGCCTTGGCACCTGGGCACCTTTCTGTGCCTGTAGCTGAAGGCGGATGGGATGTGTGCTGTTCTCTGCTAATCAGTACAAAGCCTTCTGAAGAGAGAGAAGCCTTGAATCTCTTTGAGTTGTTGTAAAGGATAACTGAAGAAAAATGCCTTGTTTGATCTCCTCCTTCTTGCCTTGTGTCTTTTATCCTTATTGAATAATAAAAAAAAGAACTTGGTTAACGGCGCCTTTTTCTTTTTTAATTGAGGGTTTGGGTTCTATTTAATTTTTGATGCTTTTTTTCATTATTGATAGTCTCCTAAAAGGGAGCAGTTTCTACAAATCCTCCTTGATTTTCATCAGAGAAGAAGCTGAAATGCATCTCCTGGAGTGGTCAAACTGTGAACAAGCACTGCTGTGTTTAGTGATGGTATGTAAGTGGTACTGCTGTCCTGGTGCACGCACACACATGGGCATCACTGTGCTTTTCAAACTGTATTCAGAAAGGCAAGGGATCATTTTCAGTCAAGCTCTACTACATGCCCTTTTTCCCGTATCTGTGCCTGCTTTTTGATTCGGTGAATTTGAAACTAATTCCTCTTCTTCTTAACACACCTCTTGGAGGAACACTCTGTGCGTGTTCCAGCCTGCTTGTGCTGTGCACCACGTCCCATAATGTGACTGTGATAACAAGCTTCAGCCAGTAAACATCTCTGGGTGAGTGCAAGCAAGGGTTAATACCTAATGCTGGTTCATCTGTTGAGTACAATTAGCTTCATATAGCAGTGTCTCACTGCAGAGAAAAGGGCAGCGTGGCATTTATTAAAGGCTGCCCCTCACTGCTTGACATTTCAGCATCATGTGTGGCTGGATGTACAGCCTGGAAAATGTGGAGGAACGTGCCTCTCAGCTGGGGTAACGCTGCTGGGGGATGTGCATCAGCAGCATAGGTGTCACTTGAGCAGAAATGAGCTCAAGGGACACCAGTGCCCTATTTTCCCTGCATGACTCCTTTATGAGAAGGCTACAGAAGGAGGTGCACGCTTGGGTGTGTAGGCTCTAGCAGGCAGCCATGCCCTCTCTCTCGCCAACAGTGTTTAGTTAGAGCTTGATGGGATGGGGTTGCCCCACTCCAGGGCACGTGTAGTTGGGCAGGAGTTGCATAGTTTGCTGCCAGCATACTTCATGGTATTGGACTGATCCTGCTTTCATTATGTTTTTCAAACCCATCAAATGCTTTTGAAGATTACCCTTTAATCTTAGAAAATTGGTTATTGAAGTAATTGTCTGAGGATTTGGGGACAGGGTGGTGGTGGTGCGTGTGCTGGTGAATAGAAATGCATTTCATGAGCATAGTGGTGCTGTTTGGAGGACAGAAGATCAAATGGGAATGAAAAAAATACTCTTGTATAATTACACTCCATTTCGTCATCTGATTCTGGGGGTAATAATGTAAATTTGCTCCTTCTGCAGATTATGATTCTGAAAAGACTGCCTTTGGCCAGGGATGTGATCGTATGGAAATATTTGGGAAATACTAGTAAAGACATAGGGTGCAAGTCAGGAGTGAGTGCAGGCTTCTCACATGCTATGAAGCCCACAAATAATTGTTTTTCCTGGCTGTTGGAGTTTTTTAACAAAGTTAAATGAAGAAGATTTACTAATGCAAGGATTGGCTTTGAAAACTGCTACTAAGCATAAAAATGCCGGGGAGTTACTGCAGATGAAGTTTGTCGTTCCTTCTGTGTTGGCTGTATAAATCTCTTCTTGAAATAAGTATGTTTTTGGACTAGTGCTTGGATTGGTTTCACTGTTTCTTCATACAGTGGAAGAGTGCAGTAGGTGAAGTATAAAACCAGAACTTGGTTATTGCGTTCATGCCCTTTTTTTGTAGATTTACCACTATCCTGTAGCTCACTGGGCATTTGGGCTGTTGTTACCCTACTGTAGGTCAGGAAACTGAAGCAGAACGTGATGAAATGGCTGTCCAAACAGTCATTTGAGAAAGTTTACTGAAGAGCTGGGAATAAAACCAGTCTCCTGGAGACTAATAGCTGTTAATACTTAACTTTCTTACTTAACAAAGACTGTCTGAAGGGAAGCAATTTCAAAAATTAGATTCCACATTTAATATTGACATGAGGTTTTAGGAGCAAGGGTGTTTGCTGTGGTGGGATTTTGGTTTTGTTTTGGCTTTGATGGGCTTTTTGGTGCAGGGTTTTTTGTTGCCCACTCCTGACACATTTCCTTTAATCTTTAGGAAAGAGAAAATTGGGATAAGGATGGAAAATTGTGATGTTTTTTGGGAAGACAGCTGAAGCTTGTGTGTTTCCTGATTGGGAGAGGCAGTACCTGAACACAGCGTGACCAGCATAGGAGGATTTTCGTTTGGTTCTACTCTGTACATGGGCTAATTTTGGGTTAGAGTTGCGTTGGTGATCTTGTTCTGTGTGAGTTGGTGGTGTCACGTTATTGGCCAGTCTTCAGTCCTCTGAGGTGAAATTGCCCTCCTGGCATCATTGTCTAATTCATTCTCTCTTCTTCAGCAGATTTGATGAACAAAGAAGACAAATAAAAGACCCCAAAAGCAAATAACGAGATGGGACTGAACTAGGTCACACAGATGGGGGGTGGGTAAGAGGAAAATACCTTTTTTTTTTTTTTTTTTTTTTTTTTTTCTTCTGCAGCTCTCTATCAAGCTAGGGCTCTTTTGGTTTGTGTCCAAATTTGGATTGCAGGTAATGTTGTATGTTATTAGCTTTATTGTCAGATCAAATGACTCCTTCCCCCCTGTTAATTTTCTGAGGGTTTTTTTTTTAACTATTGATTTAATTTTGAATAAACCTGGTTTGTGTTTCCTTGATACATCACCTTTTCTGCATGTTACAGGGTGGCTGTTCAGTGCTGTGCTAGGACAGTGCTGTGGGCAGGACAGTTAGATACTGCTGTGTGATAAAATGTGCCAACAGGAATAGACTCTTCATGTAGCCATTTGCTTGCAGAGAGACAGAGTAAGAAAGTTGAAGGTTGCCTGGTCAGGAGACTGTGAAGGCTTTGGGTTTATGAATTCCTTCATGGTGATTGATATTTAACCTTGGGTAAGGCCTTCAACCTTTTGTGCCTCGGTTTCCCCAATGAAATTGAGGATGCTCCCTCCCTGGCAGTGTTCAAGGCCAGGTTGCATGGGGCTTTGGGCATCCTGAGCTAGAGTAGAGACCCTTCTTAGCTCAGTCTTGAGCGCTGATCGTGCAGGTCTTCTCTCGGGAACCAGCCCTGAAGTGCTGACGTCTGCAGTATGAACTTACTAACTTGAGCTGTCATCTTTCCTTCCGTGTGACATCTCAGAGGTGCTTATTCCTCCTGAAGTCTGTTGTCCACCAGGCTTCTCTTAAAGTGTGTGTCAGTACTTGGTGCTCGGTGTAGCTTACATCATACCTGCTGCAGTCCTGTGCCATCTGTGCCTGGGTGTCTGTGCTGCGGTGTGATCAATCAGTGCTTATTTCTTCTCTTTGTTGCTCTATCCCTATGTTGCTGGTAGGGCTGTTTTGTGAGGCAATACATTAAGTCGATGTTTGACAACAGCAATCTTTACCCCTCCTTAGGGTGTTTTATTTGTATACCGTGAAGAGGTTAGGAGCCGCCTCAAATTTTAACTGGACAGTTAATGGGAGAGCCCAAGAAATTTCACCATGGGTCAGCAGCACCCAGAAATAATTGCTATTTCATGCTTGGTGTGTGGCCTTGTGGTGTGAAACAAAGGGATGGATTTGGTGTGGGCAAGTGTCCTTATCGTGAAAGCTTTGAAATTAAGACAGCAGTTTGAATGTCTGAGACTAGTAGGGAACTGATGCTGAAGGAGCACAGCTACAAGTCTCCAAAGAAATTTCTAGTTTCTCTCTTTAGGAGAGGAAAAGAAAATTCACAGATTTGCACTTTTCTAGCCATGAAGCATCTGACTGTTACTCTTTTTTGTGTAAAAACCACAGAAAACACCCATGACACTGTTGTTTTGCACTACAATCTTCACCCTATTTTTTTGCTATAATTTTTGCATTATGGGTGTGGGGATTTTGTTGGGTTTTTATTTGTTTTTCTCCAAGCACCTGTCAGCTGTACCTGGGGATGAAGGCTTTATGAGAAGACTACACCTTCGCTGCTGCTGCCTGCCCTTGCTCAGCTGAAGCTGAGTTGTCTATGTGAGGTTGTCCCACTTCTAACACTCGCATGCTAGTAAGTCCAAGCTTTAGTGCTGGATGAGGGAACAAAGGGAAAGGAATTGAAAGGGCTAAGAAGTATTTGCAGATTGAGGTTGTTGGGAGAAAGTAATGCTGCCGACGAAGCTCCTCATGCTGGGTCTTGTGTACGTCTCTAAATCTCCTGACTCACGAGCTGTCATGTTAATACCTTTTCGCATGAATTCACTTGGGAAGTAAACTGATTCTTAGCTGCTTCAGCGGTTTCCACACCTGAAGCCAAAACTTTCAGCTTCAGTAATCCCTTTGGAGCCTCTAGACTCCTTGGCTCAGGGCTGTAAGAGGATCCTGCATACCCAGTCTCAACAGCAGTGGCGATGGAGCGCTCTTGCTGTGAACAAAAAGAAGTCAGATGCTGGTGATTTTAAGTGAGGTGTCTCCTGCATTGCTCTGAGCCTTTTCTGCTGCTTGTCTTCAGCCTGTGTTTTATGCCATGGATTTGTTGCTCTTTATTTCTTGGTGGGGTGGGGTTTTGGGGAGTGGGTCATATCAAAGAAAAATTTAATGAGGCAAGAGAGGAGGCTACAGTCTTTTCCCAGCTGTGTCCAGTGTGGCCAACATCTGGCCATCAGCTCTTGTAACAGAGTTGCTGTTTAGCTACTGATTTAGGCACAGTTGCATTTAGCTGCTTGGATTGTGCAAATTAATACAGTTTAAATGTCTAGCTAACTAGACTGACAGGCTAAATTAGACTTCTATCATCAGATCTTTTCACCCAGCAGCAGAACACTAAATATACAGGGTCTAGTGTGATTTTTACCACCAAGGGGAGGAAAAAAAATCCCTCTAAATCGTCTGTGGAATGTCCCTCTAATCTGTGAAGGAGAACATTGTGATCTTGTAAGGCATTTCTTCCGGCTGAACCTGAAACCCTGTTAAATCTTGTGTAAGTGATGATCACACTGGCTTGGCTCAGGTGGAGGTGACGGCATGTGGGAGCTTGACCATGCTGCTGCCAGCCTGTCCCTCCTGGCTTGTGCTCCTCTGACATTGCCAGAGCATCCCTCATGGTCTGCTGTGGCTGGTGCTTCGTGGGTGGAGGGGGAACTGTACTGCTGACTTCTGTCATGCTGCTCTCTACCTCCAAGGGGAACAGAGAGAAGCCTGCACAGGACTAGTTCATGCAATGGAAGACCCAGAGGTTTGGACCCAGAACTGAATGGGTTGGTTCTGGAAAGAGGGATGAGCATCTTGCCCGCCCATCCATCCATCCATCCATCCATCCATCCATCCATCCATCCATCCATCCATCCATCCATCCATCCATCCATCCATCCATCCATCCATCCTCTCGATCATGCTAGTGCTGGTGTCAGCACTGGTCACCAGATGAAGGAACAGGGAGCTGCAAGGAACTGAGTCAGTGAGATTAGGTCATGCTCAAAGGGTTGTGATGTTTGTGGGAACACATGAAAATGTGTTGCTGCAGCACAGCTTTGAGGTTTCTGATACAGGTCTGGTGCTGAGAAGCTGTTAAAGCACAGGTCTGTTAATTGGAGAATGCACTAATGGCCACTTTATAAGAAAATTTAAAATGAAAGTGTGTGAATGCAATGCACAAGAACTTAATACCTCCTTTTATTACATTCCTTGCTCCCTGTACAGACATGTCAGTCTCTTCAGAAAAGTGGTTTTGCACTTTGCTATCATTATTTTAGATCATTATGGCCATAAATGAATTTGTTGTTACAAAAAATGTGCAATGCTTGGTGAAGCCATGAAAAATAGGTTTGATTATTGAATCCAATAAGCAGACAGAATTAGGAGCTGAACTGGTGTTAAATTTTTGTAATTAAATTCATACTAACAATGCAGAAACATGAACAAAAATTCAAATGGCTTTTAGTGCTAATGAATCTTCTGATGCATATTAACATCTCCTGATTAGTTTAATGTTGATGAGACATTGATAATTGGAACGAAGTTGCTAGGAGTGGAGCAAAATACAAAAATTTTCACACAGAGGGAGGAGAGTACCAGCCCTGCTGTACACGGTTTGTGAGGGACACTGGAGGCTGGCTGTTCCTGGCCAGCCCCCCTGATGAGGGATGCTTCTTGGAATAAGCTGAGAGGAATATTGAAAGTGAAATTGCAAGTTGGGTTGGCACACGGCTCTTCCGAAACGCAGCAGTCTGTACTTCGGAGGGTAAAGCTGCCCTGTACAGGTTAAACTCCCCCAAATCACAAAAAGGGGGCAAGGGGAGGTTGGGAAAGGGACAGGGGAGCTAGAGGCTGGGGAGAGGTGGGGACAGAGTGGGAGATTTCATGCAGACAGTGCCCTTCAGCAGCCATTGTCACCATCAGCCTTTTTGCAGGGTAGGTGGCTCAATTTATATCTCCCCCCTCCCCATTCTCTCTAGTGCCTGGTGGTTTTTGGGTTTTGTTTGGGGCTGCTTTTGTGGGGCACTTTGTATGAGATCAGAAGAGCAACTAGTCACTAACAAAACAAAATCTAACATAGCTGTTGGGTGGGAGAGTGGGCATGGGAGGATTAATAAGTTACCATATTGAATCAGATCTGTCACCTCTTTAGTCAGGTGTGTTTCCACCAACAACCAGCATCTGAGAAAGCAAGATGCTGAGCTATGCTGCCAGCACAAGTTAGCAGTCCCTGACAGCTGAAGCCATCCTGAGTCCCAAGGTCTGAACTTTACCAGCTTTTCCTAAATGTCTTGACCTTTGACTTGCACAGTTTTTCTGTGCTTTATGTGCAGAAATGGCTGCTATCTTGCTGGTATCTTCATCTCAGTGGTCTGATTCTATGCCCTGTAGCAATTTATTATAGTCTCTTACTCATCTCTTCCTTTCTTTACATGTTAGGCTGTTGCAGTCACTTCAGAAATACACATTTCAAGCTGGCTATGAAATGTTAATAATTGCTTTACTGCAAATACATTACTAACATCTCGACTCTCATTCAGCTGAAGGATTTGTGGTTAAACATTCACTTGAAGGTAGCATTTCTCTTTCTTCTCTGTTGCAGTGCTAGTTCTCCCTGATTGCACTTTCAGTTACAGATAACTGGCAGGAAGGAAAAATTCATCTTTGGACTTTTTTTATCTCTTTGCTTTTTTGTTATCACACCAGGTTTATGGAATAAGCAGGAAAACATCCTTGAAATTCAATATCAACAGTAAGGAATGTCTTGAGACTTAAAAATTTTGTATGCCATTGATCTTATCCAGAGCTTGTATATGAGACATTAATGCTGGCTGGAAGTCTGTGATAAGCAGAGAACATATAACTGAGTCTGCTTTCCTAGCTTTGTATTTATGTGAATAAAGCAATCTGACCCCTAAAGATGGCAAAATAACCTCCAGGACAAAGAAGGCAGCTTGAACAGTGTGGTTTGGGGAACAAAGGGAGGTTGGGCACCACTGGGTTTAGGCTCTCTGTAGTGGGGAAAAGAAGTCTTGGCCTCTGAAGTATGTAATCCTGAAAGGTGCAGTACTAGAGTTTTGTCATGTCGAAAGCAAGCTGGAGCTTGTAGGTAGCTGGATGGATTGTAATCCAGATGCTGTTTGTAATGTACTCTGTGAGGGTTTTGTGAAAACCCTGGACTTTGGTAGGTAGCACCCTACCTGTCACTGGGGGATGTCAGGGCTGGGCATCATTGATTTCATGGGGTATAACAGAAGGCAGTACACTCTTTTATTAGGAGCAAAGGCACCCAGTTACCCAATGCTGTGAAAAATGGTAAATCCAACAAGGACAGCATTGGCTATTATGTCCCCAGCAGTTTCAGGTGATTTCATTTGTCTGACTCCCAAGTCCTCGATGTTAGTCTTCACGTATGGTCCAGCTCTGTCACTGGGATGCAGGATCACCTGCTTGCACATACCTTCTCTTGTGGGAATTTGTGTTTGGAGCCCGTTGGAGTGTCTGTCTCCAGTGCCCAGGACTCAAGCCTTGCAGCTGAGTTCTGTCTCTACCCACCTGCTAATGTTGCTAAGGTTGAATATTGCCATTTTGCTCTTTCTGATGTTCTTGATTCAAAAGGTAATTGATAATTTCTGTGTTGGTGTTTTTCAAGCTGCTTTTTTATCTTAGATTAGAAACAGCAGCTTAATTTTTAGTCTGGGAAGAATCAGAAACAAAACCATACTGTATTTTAGTCTTCTCTTTCTCTCTGCTGTCCCTTGGTGGCTGTACACAGCTTGGTTGCCAGGAGCATCCTGATTCTCAACAGTGACAGAACTGTGCTCTATATGGTACTGCATGTGGACCACTAAAAGCTTTTGTAAATGCTGTAATGCAGCACACCCCAGCCCCCCAACCATGAAACCAACCCTGTTGTTTAGACTCTGCTCAATACCTGTTTTCACCACCTCTGTAATCTATGTGCTCCAAGGACTACAAGCAAGCAGGAGCTGTGCACAGGGTAAAACTTACCATTTACTCAAATCTTACCTTATCCCCATTTTTCTTTGCCCTGGAACTGTTTTCACTTAAGGAAACAACTGGTGCACAGTATGAGAATGTGGCAGCATAGGTGTCATTCACAGGACGATGTGCTACTGTCCCTGTTTGCCAAGGCATCTGCCCTGCTCTCTTTCCTGCAGATGGAGAGGAGAATAGTAGAAATGCTCCAAACTTGTGTTTATTGAAGAAAGATTGAATGTTCTTGACAAGCTGAGGGAGTGAGGTGTTGTAACTTCCCTGAATAGCTGGACTGGAGGAGGGTGTATTAAAACATAGAGAGCTTTGGCTTGCAAGCTCCAGCTTAAACCTGCCCAGGAGATGATGAGGTGATGCATGGGGCATCCTGCCTCCTTCCATGCCCACCTGGGACCTGTTTTCCAATGAACTTGAGCACAGTGTCAAAGCCAATTTAAATGCTGAAAATACCCTTGGCTAGTGTTCCTTTCAAAGTGCTAAAAGCAGTTCACTGCTCTATGTGGGCTTTCTAGTGCTCTGCCCTTGTTAGCATTTTTGTAGGCTGAGAAGGATGTATTTAAATTGGCAATGCTTTCACTTCATGTGTATATGTAAATGCAGATTTTAAGCAATTACAGAGTAGATGTTAAAATCACTAATGGTTTCAATGCTTTTTTCCCCTCCCTGCTGCTGAGATGGCTGTTGGGCACTCTGCTGGCCAGGATTAGCAGTTGGTGTGTGAGTGGTGGTTGAGGTGGGTTGGTTTGTTTTTCCAGCAAGCAGTGTGATGAAACAATTTGTTTCAAAAACAACAGATCGATTCTATATTGTCCTGTGTATGAAGAGAGGGTGTTAGCAAGCTCAATGAGGTGGTAGTAGAAATTTTTTGGACTCTTTCCTTGTCGGTGCATCTGCTTTAAGCAGCTCTGAGGCTCTTTCTTTGCCTTTCTATTCTTGCTGAATGAGAATTCAATGTGCGCCTCAACTGGCAGGGTTGGTAAGGTGACAGATGCAAACAGTGCCTAAGGAAGGGGACATGGAGCAGCCCCCAGAGCCCCCCTAGTTCCTCTGTAGCAGTTGGACTAGCATCACATCAGAACTTCACGACACTAGCTTTTTGCAGAAGTCAGGAGTGGATTTGAGATTGTGCTGGGTTTACTCGAGCTCAGAAGGAGCTCTTCCCAGTGTCACCTCCATCTGTTTCTTTCTTCCAGCAGTCTAGCTCAGGAATTCCCAGAAAATTCAGAAGCATAACCAGCATTCTTTGGGTGAACTTCATGATTCTTAGGACCTACTTGTGGCTAAGAGGAGGTCTGGAGTGACAGATTGTCACGATCCACAACCTAGACAAGACTTTGGTTTGGAAGAGGCTAAACCCCCTTGCGTTCCAGCCGAACCTCAGATCTCTCTGGGTGGCTGGGGGCGGCTGGGCTTAACCCCTGAGTGATGTCCAATCACTAGGTGTTTTATCGTGATCAGTTCTTAATTAAATTCTCGGAGAACAGAATTGAGACTCGAAACGGAGTCAAGGTGAAGGTTGTTTTATTTAGAAAGAAGCGTGCAGGGAAAGGGGGGAAGAAAGAAAACGGGGGTGAAAAAGAGAGATAGAAAGAGAGAGTGGAAAAAGGGAAGAGGGGTGAGGGGAGGCTATATCTACCACCACGAGGCTACGGCATTCCGTCCGATGGCAGAGTATTCTCTGGGTCCGATGGGATGGGAGAGCGCTCCCTTCGTTGTCCCTCCATGACGAAGTATAAAGATAAAGAGCGTGGAGGATCATCGTTGCCTCCCGTTGCACCCCTTTTTATCGGGATATAGCGCCTTTGTCTCACTACAAGCTTCCACCTGGCCTGTAGGAATGCCCCAGGGTGGATGACGGAATGTCCGATGTGCAAATGGCTCTCCTGAGGTGTGAATGGCTCCCGATGTGTATTCCGGGCAGTGGAACAATGGCTCCTGATGTATGCTAAGAGTTTCTCGGAAGCCTGGGCCTGACCAGTGGTGATGTAGTGTTACAGGAATGAAGTTTGGTAAGGTGAGAGGAGAAGAGAGGGGGGTCGGTTCTGTTGGCAATTGGTAAGGCATAATTCCGGTACCTTACACAGATCAAAGAAAGAGGCAAAGCAAGCTGGATTTCCACGAGGTTTATTAGGGCCTTGCTTTTGGGCATGACTGAGATCAAGTTTTTGCGTTGCTCTTGTATCACAGTGGCTGTTCTGGGAGAAGTGTGACATCTGAAACATGCCAAGTGTGTTTCAGAGATCTGTCACATTTCATGTGATCAGGAAACATCTGCATGCAAAGGAACTTTTTGAAAAAGGCTAGGTTTAAAATCCTAATAGTCTTGTTAAGAAGTACTTGATAGCTTCCCAAGTAGGCTAATCTTCAAGGAGTCAGCAATACCATCTTCTCAAAGCTTGGAATTCTATACAAAAGCCTCTTTCAGTCTGATAGCTTTCATTCAAAACTATCTGCTCATCTATAAGATGATTGAGATCAGATTCCTCCTGCAAAATACACAGATGAATCTGAGTAATTATTAAACCTAGAGGAAACTTTCACTTTTTATCAAATCTGTATTTTTGAAACTGGTGCTTTAAACCTGAGTTAAAGGCAGTTTGATCCTTCATTTGAAGTGAGCTGGTTTTGACTGTTTTATGAAACAGCAGTTCATGGACAAGTCTACCTTATCCATTTGCCATCCAAATTCCTGTTTCCATACATAATTACTGTGGGGAGTTTTGTAGTCTTTAGATTTCAGACATCATTGACTGAAGATTAAACATGTAGAAAAACATTCCTTGACTTTTGGCAATCAGATTTTCTGAGTTACTCAAGAGTATGATAACATGTGGTCTGTAATTGCTTTGAATCTGCTGATGTCAGTAATGCTGTTAACATGAAAGTTGATTTAATAGCATTTTGGTTGATGATACGTATTTTGGTAAACCTTCATCAGCTCATTATGGTAAACATCCCATTAGCTTCAGGGTTGCCTTTGGGCAGCATTCCTTTGTATTTGGAGGAGGAGGGCTGAAAGACCACGTATACTGGTACTATGGCTGGTAGGCAATTGCAGCTCAAGAGAATACTTGTCAGGCTTTCAGTTGATCTACAGCTTTGACAACAGGTTGTTAGCTATAACCAATAGTTAGCACCATTTCACAGGGCTTGGTGTGTACTCCTTGCTGCCTTAACACTGTCCTGCACCACGTAACTGAACCTTTGCTGGGAAACTGTTTCATGTTCACTTGGTTCAGAGATGACTGCACAAAATTTGAGGCTGTGTGACTTTGGGGTGGAAATTGGTTTCAATTTCTTTCAGGTAGTGTTAAAACCAAAGGAGGATTTTCAATCTGTCCCTCATGAAGAGGTAGTTGGAAGCTAATCATACCTTTGTCCATCAGCGTAATGGGTTTTCCAATGTACCAGTGAGTGCAAATGTACCAGTGAGCAAACAGCAAGATAGCATTTTGGTTCATGAACTCTTTTGATTTTGCTTTTGACCAGACCTTGGAAAACTTGGAAGTAGTGATAGTCCCCTAATATTAGGGTCTTGTAATTTCTTGAGGCAGCTGTTCAGCAGAACATGATGCTTTGCAGCCTTCATGTCCAGCGAGGTATGTGCAGATGAGCTATCAAAAAATCTTTTGTGAAGAGATATTCCAAAGAGTATAGCTCTTACATAAGAGTGTAATTCTTACATAAGTGAACAGTTTTCTTCCCTATTTTGGTACTTGAGTCAATAGAGATAGAGGTTTTGGAAGAGGAGGAAGAGCTGAGTAACTTTGACTTCTATTTTTGAGCTTTATATAATGGTGAAGAAAAAGTGGATGCGTAGATGCAGGACTACTGGTTATGTGGTTTATGGGTTCTGTGCATATAGGTAAAAAGTCAGTTTTCCTTTCAACAGCTTGATTTGAAACAGGCCTGGGCTATAGCCATGGAAGGTAATTGCATTGCCCTGTAATTTTGCACAATTTTATTAAAGTTAGATTTCCTGTTCCACACAGGCTGTTGCAATTATAAAAATGGCTTGTAGCATGAATGTATGAGGTCATTTCTAAGTACATACAAGAGCGATAATGAAGCTTGGTTAGAAAGGAGGTGCTCCTTAAGTGCTCCCCTATAAATCCAGCCAGGTGGAATTGTTGCAGGCTGCTGCCTGTCTTGATGGCCATGTCTTTTCAGAAGGTTTCTTGTGTTCTGCCTATTGTCAGAGTCTGCTTACTTGTGGTTCTGTACCCATCTTCCTGACCTGGGACAGTAATGCTATCACTGTAATGGCTTTCTGCTGAAACTTCACAAGCTTGGTGGTTGAGAGCAAATAACAGCCTTGCTGTACAGAAATAATAGGGGCCCACAAAGAATCGCAGCACCCTTTGGTAAGGGCAGTCCACGAGCTGGTTTTTACATTTGGCCTCTGTGAGCTGACATCTGTGGTTCCTGTTTGGTTAGTCTTGTCATTTGGGACAAGCCCTAATAAAAGGCAGTTTCCAAAAAGGGACTCTGACTGTCTTACAGCATGTAAAAAAGAGTAAATGTAACTTGCTGAACTTAACTCCTCCCCTTTCCTTGTGAAGGTGTGAAGGAGGTCTCTAAAAACAGTGAATGATTGACAAGGGATCATGGAAAGCCAGCACATCTTCAAGTCTCTGAACAAAATATGTTCTTTTTTTATGAAAATGTGGGAAACTTATAAACTGACCAAAAAAGCCCTATTGTGTAAGAGTATGATTTAAAGTACAGAACTTTATTGCTGTAGGATTTTGAGGCCAAAAATGCACAAATTTGTGAAAAATAAGGGAATATTTTACACTGTTAACTAAATGTCATTAGCTCTTGTGAATTTACATTAAGCATTCTGCTTCAAGGCTCAAGGCAGGCCCTAACTCTGGGAGATTATGGGGTTTCTTGCACCTTTCTCTGAAGCATCTGGCATTAGCTCCTCCTGTAGAAGACAGGATATTGGATTAAGAAAAAAAAATATTTAAAAGCCCCCCCTGGTCTCACCCACCATCCCATTCACTGTGTCACTGCCTGTGTTTGCATGTTCTCTGTCAGTAGTGGCTTCTGCAATACAGGGGTGTTCTTGGTTGTTAAAGAAACCCAAGGCCTGGCATCTGCTTTGCAAGTTTTAAGAGCAAATTAGTCATTATTCTTAAGGATTTCTCTGTGAATGGTATTACAGAGCTGTGGAATTGAATCAAGCCTGGATGCTGCTGTCCTGCTGATCACAGGTGGCTATGAGCAGCCTGCGCGTCTGCCTTGACATCCTGCTACTGAGACCGTCCTGCCACCTCAGTGGGTGGATCAGTCTCTTTCTGAGTGTCACATTTGTGTTACAAATGCAAGTCTATAAAAGGTGGATCTCTGTTCTTTATGGAGAAAAAAATAGTGTATGTGACAAGCTTGCATTTTTTTTGCTATCCCTTTAACGTTTATGGAGATGTCAGGTATTAGGCTTTTAAGCTGCTTTGTTGAAACTCATTTGACAAGGACTTGCACAGATGGTGCTTTACTTTCTGTCTGAAATGTGACGCTTTTTAATTTCCCTTGGGTCATCTCAGTGAATCTGGCTAGAATTTCTTCCATGGATATTCATCTCCTGTATCTGACTTGCTTATCTGAAATAAAATTTAATCTGATAGGAGCAATATGTTGGTGTCTTTAACTGTAGGCAGAGCTAGCACTTTGCATCATCTGTCTTGGCCCTGGTGTATTCAAGAATTACTGTACTATTAATGTGCCTGCTCTAATATACATAAGTAATAAAATACTTAAATCTGCTTCTCTTCAAAGCAGATATTTTGTCAGCGCTGACAGTTATTTCTGAAGACCCAGCAAAACATGATTAATTGAAATGTAATATGTAACTAGACAAGGAGTTTTAGGAGATGCTGATCTGTCCTTGACCTGGCTTAATGCCTGCTATTAACGTTGGCTATGAAAACCTGCCATAGGCACACTGCCATCCCAAAAGATGCCGCAGCACCTGAATGCTCCATACACCTTGGATTGGATTGTGATGCACACACATGCAGCACCTAAAAGATCGCATCATTTAGTCTCAGTGACTTTGGTGTATCTTCTAGGCTGTTACAAATATTACACCTACTTAAATGTTAAACTCTCTGCTTTGTAACATCTCTTAGTAAAAGGTGCTGATGGGTTTCTTAAAGGCTCCAGTCCAGTGGCGGGGGGGGTATCTGTATGGGCTGCTTGCTGTTGGAGAGTACCACTGCTAGGAGTGTCACCTCATAGTGTTTCAAGCAGAAGGAAAACTCCCAGAAAAAGCAAGAGGAGGTAAAAAACAAGAATGTCATGTCTAAATAGAGGCATACTGTGCTGAAGGGGTTGGATCTCGGTGACCTGCCTCTAAGTCCCTTCGCTGGCATGCTGCTAAAGATGACGTCTCTGAGAACAGGCAGCAGAGCTGGTTGGGTGAGCGTCCACTGACCTACTTCAGCCAGAATGACCCACATCAGCTTAACCTGGTTACAGGCAGCCCTGCTAACCTTGCTCACGTATGGCTGCAGTGGGTTAGCAGGTTTTGAGGGGGCAGTAATCTCCAGCCATGAGCAGCTGAGAGCGATGATGTGTTTCTTTGGTATAGTTGCATCAGGAAGAGCAGGTGTGCTCCCAGCCTAAGAAATAGAACAAGCTGCTAATACTAAATCTGCTTTCAGTGATTCAGTTTTTTGCAGGACTGAGTCTGACCCATCTGTAGAGAATATGAGCAGTTGTCTTGTTGAAAACTAAGGTCTTGCTTTAAGAGCAGACTCTAATCAATACATTGTCGATCCCTGCCAAGAGAGTTTCTGTGAGGTTCTGTGTAAGTATCTTGTGCATCACAAAACACTGATTGGGTGCTGAATGTTACTTTCAAAAGCCATGGCCTCTTGATAGTATTTACAGGTGTGATCCTAGAAGTGGACAGTGTTTAGATAAGGTTGCACTGTTTTGCATCAAAGAGGTATGAGGGTTAATAGTTTCAACTATTTAAAATTGAAATAACTTATGCAGAATTTTGGGTTTGCTAATAAAAGATTTGTTTTCTGACTGTTCTAGGCTTTTGGGCAGGCCCATACCAACCACAAGAAGGTAGCAGCAGATGGAGAGAGCAGAGAAGAGACCTTGATTCAAGAATCTGCTACCAAGGAGGAGTACTACATGAAGAAGGTTATGGAGCTGCAGACAGAACTGAAGCAGCTCAGAAATGTCCTTGCCAACACCCAGTCTGAGAATGAACGCCTTAATTCTGTTGCCCAGGAATTGAAAGAGGTGAGTGAAGGCACCCAGTGCTCATCGCAGCTTGTACTGCAGATACGTGGTGTTGTGCTGTGTAACAAACCAAGGAATATTCTTGAGCTGATGGATACCTGCTTAATACTGGCAGCTGCTAAGATGGGTTGTGTCCCTGGACTTGAGCAAGGTGTTAAGTCCAGCTGACACTGTAATCCAGCTGTACAGTAAATCCAGCTTTCTGCTTCCATCTATCGAGCCAGCCTGTTGTTAGAACCATTGTGGCCACCCAGCACATGTTCATTCTGCCTTTTTCAGATACCCACTAGTTCTGTGGTGATCACTGCATTGTGGCCCAGCTCTCTTGACAGATGTGGGACTCTGTGTGGAGGCCACACTGGTGCTGTGGGTACTGCACATCAGTGCTTTGTCTGAGAACTGCTGCCTTGAAAAGCAGAGGAATGTGATTAGTCCAAGCCCACAGATGTGTTGATGTTCTTTTTCTGCCTTACTCTCAGTACAGGTTTTCTTGCAAAATGCTTGTAGCATAATTTCCCCTTCTATCATTTTTTCCACCCTAATATCTAAGGATATGAGAGCATAACAAAACACCAGGATCCACAAAAGGATAATAATAAAGTTTAGAGTCTTGTGTGTTCTGTCATGAAAGTGTTGGCTCTTACTTTTTCATATACTGCTTAATTTACCTCAAAGTAGCATTGACCTTTCTTTAGTTAAGTACTGAAACTACCTACTTCCGAGGGGAAAATTGCTGAGAAATTAACTGAAATTAACTGAAAAGAGTTTCATCACTTAGGAAATGTGTAGCTCACCAGGAGTCTTTGTGGTACTGATTCAGAAAAGAACTTTTTTTTGAGAGCCCAAACCATTGCTTAAATGTAGACTAGGTAGAAATTAAACTGTAAACCACAGATGAATGAGGTAAACAATCAGCAGTTATTACTCATGGGCTTTCTTGCACCTTCCTTTGAAGTGCTGGGTACTAGTCCCAGCTAGCCCTGAGATAATTGACTAGCCTGCCCTGCCAGGAGGGAACTTCCCTACGAGCCTGTGTCTCGGTCTCAGCACACTCCACACAACTGCAGCTGAAAAATGTGAGCATCTCATTTCATTTCTTTAGGACATAGTAACAAATATGTGTATAGTATTTGGTGGTAAAATTTATGAGGAAGTGTGGGCTACTCCTAGGGAGATGTGGGGGCTTGGTAGTACCTCTCTTTTGGGGTATGACAGAGAAGGGGATCTGTGGGATGAATTTTCAGAGGTGATCAAACAGGCCAGTCAGACGCTTCTTTAATTTCATGGGTCCTGGCCGTGGGATAACAGCGTTGGAGCCAGTCCATGTGCTCTGCATAGGCCAGGAACCAGTCCCTGCACGCACACACAGAGCTCTTGTTTGGCTTTCCCAACCTTTCAGAACAGCTTTAAAGAGGAGCTCCCCACCCCAGGGTGGCGTTGTGCCTGTAGCAGGTCCCAGGCGCCGCTCAAAGCGCGCAGCTCAGCAGATCTCGGTCCAGTTCTCTTTGTCACTGCTGCTGGAGGCGATTTGTTCCTTCTGGGTACTGCCACATTTCAGCCACCTTTGCTTAGAGCTGCATTTCGCTGCGTACCACCCTCAGATGAGCTGCCAGTCTGCAAGGTTTGTCCTTATGCTTTGTCCTTCCAGCTCACCCACAGCCCTCCTGAGCAAGCAGCCAGCCCCAGGGAGAAGTGGGTGATGCCAGGCTGCTTTGGAAGATTTGTTTTTAAGATTATTTTTTTTTCCTTCTGCTGAACTGGGGAAGATGAGTTTAATTTCTTGACTGGAAATAAAGGCTGACAGTCAGCTGGGTGTGACTGATCTTAAACTTTGAACACAAATTGAACTCAGGTACATAAAATTGAAAATCAAAACCTGACGTGATAAATAACTGGAACCTTGCAGTCAGGGATTTCTCTGCCTGTCACTTTCTGTTATCTCAGTGCTTTTATCTCCCTGCCTTTTTTAGCCTAGCTCATTCTTCTGCTGCTGTTAAACTCTGTTGGGGTGAAGAGGAGCATACAAAATGGCATGAAAGCTCTAATGTTAAACCAGAAACATCTGGGGCAGCTGTCCAAGTGTGGTTTGGGATTCCTTTCCTCTGCAGATGCCCATTTGTGTATTGTGTTTAGGTTTGAATTGCCTTATAGTTACAGGTAGGGAGCAGTGGGGCAGGGTGTGTGAGCAGAGATACCAGCCTTCTCCTGGCCCACAAAAAAGCCAGGTCAACATGGTCATCCTCAGGGACTTGTTTTTTCTCCTGTACGATGCATCAGGAAGGGGCAGTTTCACATAGTTGCTATTTCACCATTGCTGTCCAGGTAAGTGGAAACAGACAGATGGATATAAACAGGCCTCCTGTGATGTAGAACTAATAGCATAGGCCTCCTGTTTGTAGAGCGAATTTAATTTGAAAGCATCGTGCAAGAGAAATCAAGGAGAACATGATGTGACCATTGTAAGCTTGTACACAAGATGAACAGCCTGGTTTTCCTTAGTCCCTCTTGCAGTGCTTAGCCTTACCCTGCCTCATGGTGAAAGTTTCATGTTGCTGTTGGTCCCAGAAGACTTGGTGCTGTGAAGAACAGATCAAGATGTGATACCATCCACTGCTCTGTACCGCAGAGACACAGTGGAAATTCCTTGCTTAATTTTTTCTGACTGCTGATGAAAGAAAAACTATTGTGGCTTTTCTTCCTCTTGTAGAGAATGTTTGTAGGCAGATCTAGTCTTTATGGCATGAGTTTTGGAAGCCTGGTGGTATTTCCTATGGAGAGAACACTCACAAGATGTCTGGTGGAACAGAAGCTTTCCAGAGTAGTTGGAAGTTTTTGATCTACATAAGAGGAAGGATGTGGAAAACACTTGATTGTGTGTCCACTGGCTGGGCAGAGGCTGCCTCCTGTCAAAACTAAAAGGAAGTTTTAAAGCAGAAAGTCAGGAAATCAAGTGAGTCTGAATGTCTGCTTTATGTTTGTGGGAGATTTGCTTGTCAGGGTTGATAAGATACAGAGTTTTACTGCCACTGGGGCTTTTTTGAAATAATCTCTTCAGCCCTTCATTGCGGCACGAGGAAGGTGGTTGAGCACATCCGGCAGCAGCTCCTCTTGAGATGCTACTGGTAGTGTAGTGGTGGTGGTGGGTTGAAACCAGATCTTGATCCACATCAATCAGAATGCATTCAGGACCGCGCGTTTAGGATGCTGTCATTCCTTTTGTGTCTTCTCAGGACGCTTGCCTAGAAACGGGGGGTTGGTTTTGGCAGGAGAAGTGATGTTTGGTACACCTGGAGCTGCTGCAGCAGACACACGTGGTTTTGATGCTTTCTGTTGAATTATCCAAATTCAGCCTGTTGAGACAGGCCAACAGGGCGGTTACAGATTAGGAGTTCTGCTGCTGTCATTAGCTAGCTCAGCAGCTCTGTGTCCTGGAAGAATCACTCCGAGGAGTAATTGCTCCTGAGTAAATTGCTAATTGCCATTCCTTTTTAATCTTCTTTCATTTCTCTTGTGTTTTAATGGCACGAAAACAGATTTCATAGGGTGCTTTGGCTGTGAAATCATGAGGCAGCTGTGCCCAGTACAGAGAAGATGAAAAAGAAATGAGCAGTTATTTCCCAGGAAAGTCAAAGGTGTTCTGGTTATGTAAACTACAGGAGGAAAGATAGCTTAACAAGTGTGCTTTATGTGTTACTTAAGAAGAATAGCTGACGTAACATGGTGCAGTATAATCTGTACTGAATAACTTGGTGGTTTTTAAAACTTGCTACCAGCAGCATAGAAGTAATTTCATTCCTCCAAGGTTACAGAGTGGAAGCTGTTTTTCTGAGGTTCATTCTTCAGGAAGTTTCTTGTTCTGGATTAGGGTGGATAAGCTTTGTCAAATAGGTGTCAGTCGGAAGAGTAATGACCATAGTGTGTTACCTGGCCCTGCTGCGCACAATAGACTCACTCCTTTTTTCTGTTGATAACGTGGAGATTTTTAGGTCTGTCACACACATGCAATTATTTATCTTGGGTGGGTTTTTTTGGTGGTGTTTTTGTTTGTATTTTAGCCTTGGACAACAAGAATACCCAACATGAGAACCATCAGTTTTACCCTTCATCCTATTCTCTTGCTTCACATCAGAGGAATGGTCATGAGTTTGTTTTTCTAGACTATCAAGTGCTCAACAATCCTCATGCAGACAATTTCCTTAGCGAAGTTTACAGCTGGATAAGCTGTGAGAATCTGATAGGTTCATCTATACTCTCAGAATACCCCACCTGGAGTACTTCATCTGGCACAGGGGTCCCCAGGCAAGAAAGAGTTTGAGCAGCTAAAGCAAGTCCAGAGGAGGCCATGAAAATGGTCAGAGGGCTGGAGCACCTCTGCTCTGGAGACAGGCTGAAAGAGTTGGGGTGGTTCAGCCTGGAAAAGAGAAGGCTCCAGGGAGACCTCCGAGCCTCTTCCAGTCCCTCAAGGTGCTCCAGGAGAGCTGGGAAGGGTCTGATGTCAAGGGCAGGGACTGACAGACCAAGGGGAATGGCCATCAGCTGCAGGAGGGCTGATGGAGAGGATCTAGGAGGCAGAAATCCTTCCCAAGGAGACCCTGGCACAGGGTGCCTGGAGAAGCTGTGGCTACCCCTGGATCCCTGACAGGGTTCAAGGCCAGGCTGGATGGGACTTTGGGCACCCACAGCTAGTAGAGGGTGTCCTTGCCCATGGCAGGGATGGTATGGGGGGGGGGGGTGTCCTTTGGTGGCCCTTCCCACCCACACCAATCTGGGAGACTCTGATTCTGTAATAAACCTAAAATATCACCCAACAGGCCTGGCATCTTTATTCCTCAGTAGAGACCAAAGCCTTGGTGTCTGGTGGTGTGTGGCTGAAAGCCTCACTGAAGGACACACAGAAGTTGCCATCACGCTGCTTAGGACAGCTTCAGGTGGAAGCTGGTCTGTGGTCAGTGAAGACATAAGATGGGCTGCATTAATTGGCTGTGTTGACCATGACTGCCTTAAGCATGCAGTAACGGAGCTGCTCATGGTCATCTCTCCATCCTTGGATACAGCAGGGTTACGGATGCTTTCAGTGCCTTGCAGTTAAAATACATGAACAGAGGTGCAAGAGACATTGCTGGGAAGCCCAGGACATGGTCTTTTCACAACATTTGACTGCTTTAATTGCTAGGAAGCCTTTATGTTTCTAAAGCCAGTGTTTTCACCATGGTAGGCCATAAATTTGTTTTAGACATGACCCTGTCTGCTCAGAGTGATGGCTGAGATTTCTTCTGTAAGTACACAGCAATTGGATCCAGGTTTCCTTAACACCTCAGTGAAGGAATTGTGTTCCTCAAGTTATGATCCCACTGCTCTTTCCCACTAGGATTTATAGCTAAGATGCTGAACAGTCCTTTGTGCTGCCTCCTGCTTCTCCCTCTGAAACGCCCGGTAAGCCGTACAGGGAAAGGCACAACAGACCTCCCCTGCAGCCACAGAAAGGGATGCTCCATGTTCTGCATTCCCCAAAAGCTGCCTCAGGAGCCATGCTTAAAGAAGGCATGGGTTTTATGATAGCTGAGACTAAATGGAAACAATATTTTATTGTGCTCTAAATTACGGGCTGTGCACTGCTGGTGAGCAGCCAAAAGTGTGTTCAAGTAGTTAATTACAGTGTGTTGTAGATGTGAATTTCATGTGGTCTGTTCTGTATAAAGTCAGGAGGCTCTTTCTTCCCTCTTTAAATACATGGATGAAGAGGAATATACATTTTTAATGCAATGGTATCATGAAATTCTCAACATTCTTGCTTTTATATTTCTGGATATCTTGCAAAGGTGAAAGAAACTGGAAGTAATGTTAATCACATAGCAAAAATAGGCTCATAGAACATTTACTTTCTGTCCACACTTGCATGGTGTAGAGTGAGCCACCTTCCCCGTTGTGAGCACTGCCTGGTCTGTAACACTGTGTATGTAGGTGAACAGCATAGAGAAAGGGCAGTGCCAAAAGATTTATTCTCTAGTGTGGGTTTCCCACTGGGTCACAGCATCCTTCAGATGTCTTCACTGGCTCCATTGTGGGGTCCTCCACAGACTGCAGTTGGAATCTCTGCTCCCCATCATCTTCCATGGTGTTGTGGTTTAACCTCAGCGGAAAGCTGGGACCACAAAGGTCAGAAAAAGAAGCCCCCTACCACTTTAAGAGGTGGAGGATGGGCGAACGGAGCTAAGAAAGGAGCTGCAGAGCCAGAGGGAAAAAAACCAAGGCTTGCAAGGTTAGGATAAGGATAGTTTACTAAACAACAGGGAAAAGTATGAAAACAACTAACTACAGTGCTATTATATACAGTGCAAACCTCTCACCACACTATGTCATTTGAGCCGTGCCCGAACCGATTCAGATTCCCGAACGCAGCACTCCCCGAGCCCAGCACCCCCGAGCACCCCCCTCACCACCTCCTGCCACGCCGATCCCGAAAGAGAGAGAGAGAGAACAACCGGAACTCCCACACGCCTGCTCAGACCAGCACTTCCCGTGCCCGGAGCAGATTCTGATAGGTCTGGAGTCTCCCCCAGAACTGGCACTGCGGCTGCCCAGACCGGGACTTCCCGTGCCTGGGTCCGAAGTCACCCCTGCAAAGGGGGGGGGGGCAGCCTGTCGGATCATGATGCAATTGGTATGGAATACTCTCAGGGCTAACATAGCCTGCTGCTGGGCTGAACCCAGGACACATGGGCTGCAGAGGGGCAGCCTGCTTCACCATTGTCTTTAGGGGCTGCAGGGGAATCTCTGCTCTGACACCTGGACCACTTCCTTCTCCCCCTCTCCTTCACTAACCTTCGGGTCTGCAAAGTGTCTCACATCTCACTCCTTCCTCTGGTGGCAAAAAGCTGCCACTTGCAAGGTTTTATTTTTTCCCCTTAAATATGTTATCAGAGGCGCTGTGGCCATCACTGATGGGTTTGGCCGTAATCAGTATTGGGTCCATCGTTGAGCTGGCTGATGTTGGCTCTGATGGACCTAAGGGAAACGTCTAGCAGCTTCTTGGAGAAGCCACTCCTGCAGGACCCCACCCCTCCCCTCAAAAAAACCCCAACAACCTACCTTGCCTTGCAAACCTACAACAGTGGTAGTAATTGTATTAATTTGGAGTGAAGGAGACGGAAAAGCTCTGAGAGTTGGTAATATAGTTGGTTGCTTAGAGTTTGGCAGTGTAAGAGTTTTGGCTGCACTGAATGAAGGTGTCAGTGAAGGCTTTTCTGTAAACACTGCCTCTGGGAGGTACAGAGCTCTGAACTAGAGGGTTAGGGTAGGATGTTGACAAAGAGCAAGGAGCAGGCTCCTTACATTTAAGGAGTTAAGCAAAGAAAGTAATTTCTTCATTGCAGAATATGGTGAGCTTTGCTAGAAGTCTCTGTAACAGGCAGCTATGTGCTCTCCAGCCTTGTGTACACAGTGCAGTGCCTGGCTGCTGCTACAACTGCCGCTTCAATCCAGAGGAAGCCGGAGAGGTGGAGGTGGAGGCAGGTAGACCAGCTGCACAGTCTGGGTAGGTGTGTTGGCACATTTTTTTCCCCCTGCAAGCTTGTAGAAATGGAGGTGTTCATCAGCTCCAAATTTGGGAGTAAAGCAGCGGTGTGACACAGTGTTCACTGTAACAGGATGGAGATGGTTCTTTCCCATTTCCCCTTGTTCAGAGATCCCATGGCAACTCTTAACTTACAGTGGAAAACTCTCTTGAGGACAAAGTCTTTTGCAGAGCTGGTTGCCTGTGGATTTTTAGGTCCCTTTTGGGCCCAGGAGTACCACCCAAATAACACCTCACTGCAGCGTATAGAAGATTTGTTGATACAGTGCTGGTTTGTGGAACCACTGTACATTTAAATAATGCTGAAGTATGCTGAAAGAACTGAGCACTGTGGCTGGGAATCAACTGCTAAACACGCTCCAGGTACACAAGTGGATGCCTGCGGATTGGCAAAGCACCATTTCTAAAAGCAAAGCAGCTGATGAGCCTGCCTTGAAGCTACGGAGCCCAGGGAATGTACTGCACAGGACTGGATTTTATGTCCTGTAATGTACTGAAGGAATTGGAAGGGTCACAGTGTGAGTAATATCACTTTATTTTGCAAAAAACCCAACCAACCTGTCTTTGGTCCAGAGCAGGAAGCTCAGAGGCGATTGTAACCGCCTGAGAGCTGCTGCCCGCTGGCTCAGCACATTGTGCAGGGCTGCAGATGGCAGCTCTTTTCTTCCCACCTCCTTATTTGCATTGAAGCTGATTTTTTTTTTTTAATTTAAACTGATGGTTTCCTTTTTTTTAAAAAAAAAAAACAACTTTGAAAAGCATGCTGGGAGCTGTGTGTGTTCACAGGAAGGAAGTGCTGTGCGGCCTTCCTATCCCCATGAAACATAATAAAAATCTACTCCAGAGAGGATGAATTGTTGTGGAAATTCAGTTCATGTGCTTTGTGTGCATTCAAGGAGGCATCTGCTCCTGATTTGTCCATTGTTGCTGTGCACTGATACATTCAGAAAGAGGATGTTAACAACAGTGTTTCATGTGCTGTAATGGCTGCTGCCTAGAGACCTGGGGCCCAAAAATGAATTAATATTGGAAATGGGGGCATTGAAAGCCTACATAGGAACTCTGTGTATGTTCAAGTTTCAGGTTTAAAGCAATATTAGACTCTTGTTCCCCTGACATTATTAAAGTCTAAATATGATTCTCAAGGTTTGAATTAGCAATTGAGATTCCACAATGTGCCATTGTTTGGGCATTAACCCTGCAGCATGCTTGCCAAGGGATCTTTGCATTGTTCTGTTACAGTTGGTGCCTGTTGGTGCTGCAAGAATAGCAGGATGAGGTTCCCCTTAAGTTTTAGCTCCTCACGACCTTTCTTACAACCTCTTCCCTGCCCAGGGTTTCAGACTAGCATGAGCAGTGGAGGAGGAGGGAGGAAGCTGTAAGCTTTAACAGATGTGAAATCAATATGCACAATTGAAAAAGTAGCTGGGAATGCTCTAGCCAGTGAAACAATGGCTTGAAGTTACTTTGCAAATTGTTAATTACAGAGACTTGTTTTTCCTGCCCTGCCATGCTGAGAGAAATGTCCTGCTTTGCCTGTGCTGTGATTTTATTTTTTTTTTTAAAGATGCTGGAGGGGAAAGAGTGGGTTGCTTGGTTTCACCTATGCTTGGCACTGCTGCTAATAAAGTAGGTGGTCTATCCAAACAAGATTTGTTTGGGTTGGGTTAGGAGGGTTTGGGGTTGTTTGTTGTTCTTTTTGTTTTGTGTTTGTCTTCTTTAAATAGTAGAGAGCATGTACTGCAGAATAGCTCAAAACAGTACTGCAGCAGGCTTGGGGGGACAAATTCCATTGTTCCACAGGTAGTTCTGTGCTGATAACCGGACTCAGAGCTGCACCCTGAGATTTACTTTGAGGCCACACATGGGACGTTTTAAGAACGTGGCTTGTGACAAAACATCTCTTGGGCAGAAGCACAAAGAGGCAGCGAGGAGTTGTGCCTGTAGATCAGAAATAACAGTGCTGTGCTGTTTGTCAAGTCTCTTGCCCCAGCTCCCCATAAATATGTGCTGGATTATCTGCAGGTGAAGGAAAGGATCCAGATTTTTTTAAGTGACATTGATGAGTATTGTCTCCCTTTATTTCATTAGTGAGTGTAGCGAACTCATTAACTCCTGCTCCCTTGTAGCATTTGATCACCCAAAGGGGGGTGTTTGCTGTTCTACATGTTGCGCAGATGAGAGGAACCCCGGTCACTTGGCATTTCACTGAGCAGAGCTCCCTGTCCTCTGTGTGTCAGGCTGGCACTGGCTGTTCGTGATACCATCAGGGCTGAAGGGCAAGTAGTAAACAGAGGAACTAAGTATTGACTCATCACATGGAGTGAAGTCCAGCCTGCTACCCTGTGGGGTAGCTGAGGTCTGAAAGCCAGAGGTATCTCCATTTTTCTTATCTGGACCCTCTGTTGCTGCAGAGGTTGAAAAGATTAATGTCTTCAACCTGATCAGTTACTGGGTTGGATCTGGTTTTTGAGACTCGCTAAGGGAGCCCATGGTGTACAGTTGTGTGGGCAGTGTGAAAATAGTCAGCAGCTCTAGGAGCAATGTGTGTTGGAACAACATGTTGGCTAACTGGCAGTACAGACAGTGGTGTCAGCACTGACAGCCAAGTCCAGGAATGGGATGCTGCCTTGTCATGGTATTTTGCCCTAAAATGCAGAATCTAGAATGGTGACTTGTCCTTTTTGTGTCTTGGTGATGGTGGTGTAGGCTCTGGACGTTATTTTAGCAAAGCTCTTTGAACTTCACAATGTCTCACCCTCAATTTGAGTTCAGAGAAACTCAGACAAAAGCTGTTGTGGGAGGAGAAGCTAGCATGGGGTCAGTGAACATAGCTTTTTCATGACGATGGACTCTTCTCATTTGCTGCCACCAGTTTTGCCTACATGTAGACTTTTATGCAGCATAACTTTAGTGTGATTTATCCCAACAGTTCTTGGGAAAATAATCCTTGTTTTTAATTAGTAAAAGGCAGTGTGGTACTCTTATATGGACAAAGTTTGTGGTTTTCTTTTCTTCTTTTCTTTTCTTTATGGAAATATAGGTCAGTGGCCTTGTGACAGGCACAGAGCATGTGCTTTGAGTGCGAGTGGCTGCGAACAGAGCAGTCTCTTGCTAATTACTGGTATAAGTCTTCAGTGTTCCATATCCTGTGTGCAGAGCTCAGCTGCTCCATCCAAAGTGTATCCTGTAAGGAAGAGGCTGCTGTGGCCTAAGTAAGTTCAGGACAGCTCACCCAGTGTTGGGATAGGCTTTTGAAAGCCGCTTTTACAGTTGAGAGATGAGACTTTGGAAACAGCATTTAGTCACTGTTTGACAAAGATCCAGTTGCTGTGTTCACACATCTCTTTGTGCAGAATGCAAGCTAGAGATGTAACTCACTGTCTGACGTACAGCTGCAAAAAGGGAAGGAGATTTCATCATTTAGTCATCATATATATGAAGTAATTGTATCAAGTCATCAGAAAGTTGTTGAAGTCTGTCCTGCTAAGTGGTAAACAAGGCTGCTGAAAGAAAATCTGTGCTGCTCAGGTCTTGCTCCTGTGATAACCTGCTGTTTGTCTGTTGGAAGAGAGAAATGCAGGCTGTGATATGCAACAGCTGGGGTGAAGCCATTGCTGATGTCCCTCTGTTCTTGCTTTCCACCCCTCTTTGCCTAAGCCTTTTCTCTCAGCAGTGGTTCTACCTCTAGTTTAATGCAAGTTACTCACAACAACTTCATTTAAAAAAAAATTGCACTAGAAACACTTGCAATCCATGTGGTTCATGTGCAAGTCAGCGTTTTCTGTGTGAAGCACTGCTAGGGAGTGCTGCTGGAACATTAGGAAACAGCAGTTTGAGTTGGGTTGCTGAGTGATCCTGGATTGGTAGTGCGAGCTCTGTGAGAGCCTGACCACACCAGTTGTGGGAGCTATTCCTACAGCTGAACCAGTGAAGATGCTGCCTGAAGTTGGCTGTGTGAGCCAAGACTGGTAGGACTGTGCTGTTGGGAGACCTTGCTCAGGAAGGAGGGTTAAGATAGGTTTTTTCTCCAGAATCACAGCACAGTGCCTAACTGCATCTGTCACCAGATTGGTTTCCTCCCGCTGGATGAGAGTGTCTTGAGTTTGACTGCTGCTCCCAAACTGGTGGAGGGGCAGATGCTTCTCTGAGCTGGGCTGGGCACAGGCATCACTCCATGACCTGTACCGTGGCCCTCTACTCCTTGGGAGCTGGCAGGCATCTGCTTACCTCTGCTGTACTCCCAAAGGAATACCATGCCTGTCAAGGGAAGAAAATCTATGTTATTTTAATCCAGCCTCGGTGAGGCTCCTATATGATATTTTAAAATATTTCAGGATTTTCATGTATCCTGAGGTATTTTCTATAAGGAAATACCACTTCCATCATCTAAATGTAAGCAAAATATTTCATATACCTCAGGTACTTCTAAAGTGGCGTTGTCAGGATCATTAGTTTAGACAGGCAGCTCCTTTGGGAGTTCGTTAAAATTGTTTGAAGTAGCAATGGAGCTCTAAGCCAGCAGTTTAGAGATGATTGTATCTCAGTAGGATTGGGTGGTGTAAACTAAGCATTTTCCACATCCAGGAGGTGGGGCACCTTATGAAAGTAGGCCGCTAATGCTGGGAGTATAAATTTAGCCAAAGCTTTCGTCTCGTGTTTTACATATAAATTAGGTATGGCCAAATTAAGTCAGTAGGAGACTCCTAATCTTTGACTGCTGTACTAATTTTAACATTTTGTCAGTACTATTTTAATTGTAAATTATTTTTAGTCTGGGATATTTATGATACCTGGTGCTGAAGTCCCAATCCGCTTGCTCCGGGCCTGCTTGCCACAGTCTGGCAGTGTTAAATTTGCCCAGAAAAGCTGTCACTGCTGGAAACGGCTGATGGAAACGTCAACGTTAAGCGTAAGGAATATGAGTAAGAACATTAATGAGCCTCCAACAGACCTTGTCACAGAGGAGGGTGGGTTTTAATTAGTAAGAGAAACTTGTACATAGGATTATTGAAAATACGTGGTTTGTGGACATTGCTGATGAGGTGTAACTTCATGTGGGTTTGCAAAAGTATGGAGCTGCAGAGTGAGACTGGTTTTGGACTGCACAGAGCACAGCATAGAATAGTTCTCTGGTGGCAGTGAAGTGGGAGTTTTTTGGCTAGTAATTATCACTATTAACAGAAGGATTTTAAAAGTAACAACAACAAAAGTACTCCTTGACTAGGGATAAAAGTGTTTAGAAGTTGTTGGTGGGCTGGACACGGTGGTTATGGAAATATTGAAACATTAGACCTGTTGTTAGGGACAAGTGAGAATCTTCAGGACATGGACTGCTATGGTGACAAGGGAAGATCTGATGGCACTCGGAGGGGTTCCCAGCTGCCTCCCACCAGGGTTACCAGCTGTCAGTTGTTTACCTGGCAGCATGGGCAGCAGCTGCTCTGCAAAACTCTCCCACCTCAGCAGGGTTGGGGTCTGTGCATACAGGGCAGAATCACTGTTTCACCGTGAGAGAATCACATGGGTACAGCAGACAGCAAATTGGGACCCCACTGGAGAAAGTCTCTGTTGGGACAAGAGCTGCTGTGACTTGTCCACTCCACTCCTAAGATCATGGTTGATCTTAGGAGGAGGAGTGTCTCCCTGAAGCCAGAGATATGGGCCAGCTTCTAGGTAGGGAAATGGGTCTGTTTGGACTTTTGCTAGTAGACCATTGCAACAATAACGTGTGTATGTCTGATTCTCCTAAGAGACCTAGTCATTGGAGGGGTCTAGGTGATACAGTTTAGTTGGGACGCTTTCAAGGATCCAAAATCAATTTCAGCAAATGACTGGTCAAAGTTTGCTTTGTGATCTCTTTTTCTGTAGCTCCTTGAGCCACTCTGGCTTCTCCAGGCAGAGCAGTATCTCACTTCTGGTTCTGATTGCTGTTTGTCAAGCAGTACAGATATACTGGATGACTGATTTTGTTTCCTAACTTTTAATAAGCTCTCTTACTGTGAAATATAAAAAACTGTGTTTGAAGTCACAATATAATGTTAAAAAAAAATTAAAGGTGACTTAGAGCTGTTAATTAAAATACATCCTTGGTAATACTTTATTCCCCAAAGTGGTCTGTGGACAAAGCTGCAGCAGAGGCTACAAAGGTTCTGTATGCTTTTGTGTATGTCTACCTGGTTTATCGTTCATTTGGTTTTCCTGGAAGTGTGCTTCATCTCCTCAGTGCCTTGCTAGTTTGCATCCACAGGGAGAATTACTGCAGGTGGAGCTTGAGTTCAGATATTCCTGAGGTGTCTCGGTGCTCAGCCATTCCCCAGGGGATGACATCCCTGTGCCTTCCCAAACCTGGGACGATGGGCAAACCTTGAATGCAGAGGACTGTGGGCTCAGCAACTGAGCTCTCTTCTTCCTTCCCCTTTCAGCTTGAGGGCGGTTTGTTAGCAACACCCTGAAGTGTGTTCCATTGACATCTGTAAACACGAGCTCAGCACACAGAAACCCCACGGGACCCGTTGGCTGAGGCAGCAGGCGTGCAGCTGCCTGGGTGCTGCAGAAGGGGGGCTGCCACAGAGCATTGCCCGTCTTTGCGGTGGGTGCGTGAGGACGTGCTGGGTGGTAGCAACCCTGGCAGCTGGGCTCAGCTCCATGGGCCTTTCTGAAAGATGACAGCTACCCAAAAGTTTATCACAGGTCTTGGGAGGGTTCAGCATTTTCTTTGTGGTGGTGAAGGACATGGGATGCAGCCAAGCATTTCAATCTGAGGTTTGGAACGCAGCTAAGCCACCCTTAGCAGGCAGTTCAGTGAAGAAGGGGGCCTGTACATAACGCTGTTGTCAGGTGTGGGTGGGCTGGAGCTGAAGTGCAGAGCCCAAGTCTGAAGAAGCAGTGCAGCTGGGAGTGGGGTCCTCTCCTCTGCTCTTGGAGCTCCAGAATGGCTTGGGTCTGTCAGTGATGACATACATCACTGTGTGGAAACAAGACCAATAACAGTAACTGACTGCAGTCTTAAAATGGGTTGGTTTGGATGGACTTAAAAAGTTGTCTTCTGATCTGAGAGACTTAAAGGTGCCCCTGGCTCGTTCCAGTCCTCCCAGCTTCTCCTGCATCGTTGATGTGTTTCTCTGTGAAGGCATCATGCTGCTGCCACTGACTGACAGCTTGTGGCAGTGCCAGGCATGGCCTTGTGTCTGTGCTGCAGCATCTGAGGAAAATGAGGCAGAGAAGGGCATCACCAGGAGGTGCTGCTCTGCTTCTCCACCCCCAGACCCAGGGGCTGTGAACAGCCTTGTCACACAGGTCTTTGCAGTGGTGAAAGTACAGGTTTCCAAACCTTTTGTTCATGGATAGTGAACAGTGGGACTTTCAATCTTTTTTCCCCCTGCCAAGTAGTACTTGTTTGTTCTATATCTGTAACTAAAAAGAAAAGAGCCTGTAACTTGATCCAGGGGAAGATTATTTTTGGTTTGTTATGCAATCTTAATTTGGCTCTGTTCTAGAAGTATTTTGTATTCCAGCTGTTAATTCCACAGTTATGTGGTACTTTGCCTCAGGACCCCAGTCCTCACATGTGCAAAGGAAGCAGTTAAAATCAGATGGGCAGCTGTGAATCATACACACAACTTGAAACTGCTACAGATGTAACTGGTTAGTTGTGTTAATGACTAGTGATTAACTTGAAATTTTTAATTGGTGCATAGAAATGCATTATAAACCACGTTTTGAGTTCGTGGCATCCCCAGACAATGTAGCTTTGAGGTTGGAGTGACAACTGTGAGTATGAAGGCAGTGTTCAGAAAATCAAAGTGCTGAAGAAGGTGCTAAGTGTCTGAAGACCAGGCTTCCCAGTTTTCATGCTGATACTTAATAAAATGACCATGAGGTTCTATTTTATTTGGTGGACTTGGTAGTGTTAGATTAATGGTTGGATGTTGTGATCTTAAGGGTCTTTTCCAACTGAAACGATTCTACAGTTCCACAGCTTGCTTCTCCCCACAGAAACAGTGTATGTGTGCTGCCATCCTTTCCAACTGCTCTGTATTTCTTCCAAAGAGGCTGCATTCTTTTTGGGAATCCTTATCCTTCCCATGAAGAACACAAGGTAATTATCATATCTAGAAATACTTACTGCACGAAGCAGTAAATCTAATCCTACAATTAGTAATAGATTTGGGCAAAGTAAGTTTTGACTATTAGTGATGACTTGTAAAATTAGGTGTGAGTACGTTTGCCACAGTGAGGAACCTGAACTGCCCTGTGACCTCCTGAGCTGGTGGAGGTCAAGGTAACAGGAGCTGTGTTAGTGACACAGCTGGATGAGAGGCTTCTGCGTGGTGGGAATATTCTCTAGGTTGAGAAGTTGAGGGGTCTTGTCAGGCAGATAAGCTCTCAACAGGATTTTATGTCTATCAATTCCTCACACAGTGGTAATAGTATTTTATAAGAGCTATATGACTTGCTTTGGATGGAGGTGTGACCTCTTGCACAGCTGAGAGCCCAGCCAGGCATGTTCCTGTGGTCCCACTCCCCATTCTCCTTCTGCTCAGGGATTCCCCAGGGCTGAGGAGGAGGGAGGAAGCCACTAAGCCACCAAAGGAACAAGAATCACAGAAATGTTCCTACTCATCCATAGAATTAGTTCTCTATACATTGAGGAGGTGTAAAGCAGCACCTGTGAGAACATGTGCTGTGTACGTGTGTCTGTCTTCAAATAAGTGAACGCTGCTTTCTTTATGGCAGTAAGAAAACCTGGTCAAGGAAGGATGCAGTCCTTGGCTGCCGAAAAAATCCTTCCATTGGTCAGTTGTATGAGATAGCAGGGTACCAATTTAACCTTGCAGCCTGTGAGCGTGCACATTGATTTGACAAGAAAATGCTAAGAGCAAACCAACTGCACAGCTTGTTAAACAGCCAGTAAATCTTTGTTATATCTTCCTTCCCCAGTCAGGAAACAGGGGAGCTATTTTTAAATCTGGCCTTCCTGTACACATTGAAATTGAATGATTTTTCTCCTGTTCGAGAGAGCACGATAAAACTTGCATGTGAAATAATGAGCTCTTACTGTTGCTCTGAATTAAACAGGCAGGACTGGAGTGTAACCATTCTTCTTCCAAAAAAGACCAGCTCCAGTCGTTTCTTCATCTCTAAGGCAAAGATTAGATCGTCTGGGGAGGAAGAGGAGCAAAGCAACCTGAGTGGTGGGAAGAGAAGCTCACCAGTAGCTTTGTGGGAGGTCTTCCATTTTTCTTTATTTGGGGAATGGGGAAAATTAGAGATAAGATCTCCTAATTTGTGTGGAACTCAGTTTGTTGCAAGTACCTTTTGCAGTCCTAACTGTGAAAAAGTTTGGATTATCTGGTTGGAGGCTCTTTCTGCCAAAGGCAAGAGGTCTTCACTGCAGTTGTGAAGATGTGAATTGATGTCGGCCTGTAGCCTTCGGCTGCCTGCATCCTCCCATGGCCCCGGGTTTGTGCAGAGGTGGAGCCAGCGTTGCTCTGGCATAGGATAGGGGATGTAGCAACTTTTGCATTTGCATTGCAGTGTCGCTCCATAGCATCTGTTTTCAGAACTTAATGTTTATTTTAGCTTCTCTGTGTGCTGGGAAGTAGTGCTCTTCTCTTCATTGCTAAAAATAAGCAGACAAGTTTATACAGTCTCATCTCTACCTGACATGTGAGGGAGCTATAATTTATATTAGAGACTTAACAATTGTAGGCGATTCTGAGTTTGAACATGCCCAATTTAATCCTTGGCATATGTCCCTGCTGCAAACATTTCCTTTATCCCTCAGTTTTTTGTAGGTGCCTGTTGCTACCTGTTGCATTACTTCTGCATATTCCTGCTGCAGGCTCACAAGAGGACTGAGACCATATTTTATTCTGACATTCTTGTTTCTAATCAGAAGTGAACTCTAAGGGAAACTGAGTTTGTGTACCAGGGGATGTCTTGGCTAGGCTGCTGAAAAGATGAAAACAGAAATAAGATGCCATAAACAAACTACCTGAATTGGTAGGCTGCCTCTTTGATGAGCTCATGTTTTGGAGCCTATTTAGAACTTTATGAAAAACCATCCTGTCACTTCATAGTTATGGCTCCTGAAATATTTGGATACTATTTTTAGACAGCTATATTGCCTATTTGCTTTTCTCCAAAGCTGTTTGTGCTAACTTTTTAGAAGATATTTGGGGGGGGGCTTTTATTTTTTAACTTTGTTATAATTAAAGTATCTAAAGATGTTGCTTGAAGGAAAATAATGTTGGAAAATAAGAGCTACGCACAGTGAGCCATTCACATAGCTGGGTTTGCACTAGCTCAATTTATTTAAGTGCCTGTGTATATTCTCAAAAGATCTAAAGATCTTTTACTACTCCAATATATTGGGTTTTGCTTTTTATCTATCTTGAAACAACAATGGTGGTGTTTGTTTGTTTTAGAAGTCTTTAAGTTCTTGCATTAATCTTGGGCCAAGGGGAGGGAACACTTTATAAGCCAACTGCACTTGCTCACTCTTTCTACCTGCTATCTTGGATTTCATTTGAGCTTTGAATCAGTAGCTTTCTCCAAAGTAATTCTTTAGAACATATTTTCAAAGTCTTGCACTGGGCATAAAGGAAAGGACATAAAGAAAAGGTCTGTTGAAAAACAGCAACAAATAAGTGAACATCTGGAGTAATCATCCAGGTCTGTTTTTCTCTTGTGAAAAGGCCCTTCGTGTTCAAGCGCTAACAGATTCAGGCATTGACTTATGGTCTGGAAAACTTTTGCCTGTTGGTTACAACCAGTGACACACCATGGGTGTGATAGTGCCTTCTCTGCTTGCTTATTAACTTTTATTTGAGTCAAGGGTGAGAATTTGTAAGAGAAATGGAAAACAAAAACTAATTGTTGTTCAAATGACTTGATTTTCTGTTACTTCATTTTGGGGAGGGGGGAAGAGTTTCTGTTTGAATAGTATCTAATTGCACATAAGGAAAGCTAAGACTTTGAAAATGTAACTGCAACCAACCAAGTCACCATCCTTTTCGGGGTGGGTTTGTTTTTCCAGGTCAATCAGAATGTGGAGATCCAAAGGGCCCGTCTGCGAGATGATATCAAGGAATATAAATTCCGAGAAGCACGTTTGCTGCAAGACTACACTGAGCTGGAAGAGGAAAACATCTGTCTCCAGAAACAAGTGTCTGTCCTGAAGCAAAATCAGGCAAGTTTTTTCAAAATAGGGAGCCTTGCTTTGGTAGCACCAGTTAAATCCTATGTTACAGCATGGTTCTGTCTCATTTGAACATCCAACCACTTATTTTCTATGTTTGTGCTGCTTTCAAGACTCTAAGCTCTTTCAATACCAGTTGTCCAAAAATGTGTAAATCCTCTTAAAGTCCTAAGACTTATTGCTTCTAATTTGACCTTCCACTGCCTTCTCTGATAGAAGTGATGTCGCTACCAGTCTTTGTGACTTGGTTTAGTCTCTGCAATACTATCCATCCACCTATCCACCCATCCTCCTCCTACAGTGTCCGTAACTGGGTGCATTTCCAAACATGTTTTTATTGCTTCTTAATGCTTACATTATCCCTCCAGTTCCATACTCTTCTAGCTCCTTTTGTTAAGCCATCAAACATGGACCACTCTGTAGTAGCTCGATGCTGTCAGACCTGTCTGACTGCTCATCTGAGAAGTCATGTTTAATTGCACAGTTCCAGCTATTTTCAGAATCTTTGAAAACTGTGGTTTTGGAACAACTCAAGAATTTCCCTGAGGAGTTATTTGCTGAGGTAATTAGGTTAGATGTGGTCTTTGGCACAGTTAGCTTCATCTATCACTTGGGGACTTGCTGGTTTTATTCTTCAGGTACCTGTTAGTCTGACTGTATAAACAAAGCTCTGGGTTCAATTGAGAAAATTATAACAATATTCCTGAAATAAAAGCTCTTGAAGAAGACCATCTGTTGTAGTGGCCACATAGCAAAAGCTTATTAGGATTTGCTCATATCTTCTTCAGTGTTCTGAATGAAAGCTGCCCTACGAAGTGCATTTCATTTCTGGAACTCCTTTTTGGGGGATAACATTGATAAACATTGATAAGGAGTTTCACCTGGAGATGAATGAAATCAGTATTTACCTCTCTGGCCTCGGTGATGTGCCCAGAAGGGAGTTCCAGGTTGGACCTGCTCTGACCTGAATATACTTGGTCTAACTGCGCTCTTTTGGGTGCCCTGACATCATGGGATAGTGATGAAGGGGCTATTACACTGTGGATGCAGACTGGAAGAGATAGTGCTCTGGTAAAACCGAAGCTATGTAGTTCTGCTTTTGCTTTTTACCTTTTTTTGTCTCCTACATTGTATTCAAGGGACCAAGTGAACGTTCCCAGCTCCATGTTCACATTCTAAAGTAGCTATCTATGTTCAAGAATGCGGTCAGTCTGGGCTGAGCCGAGTTCAGCCTCAGATGCTGCCTTGTCAGTTGCTGGTAATTATTAGTGTTCTGGCACCTCTGAAAATAGACTGCAGTGTTCAGTGTCTGAGCTCACATATATATTGAACCAAGAGCTATTTTTCGTTCATGGTAATGAATTATTTATTTTAATGTCCTAATCCTTGATGAATTTTATTAAGCTTTAATTATCCCATTGACATAACTGGAAATTGTCATCAAATTTTCCCAAGCTTAATTTGGAAAACTGAATTAACGTCAATGGTTCTTGGTTTTTAAATTGGGTGTGTGTCAGCACTGCCAGACTGCTATATGTTGGCATCAACATCTTCTGTAGCAGTTAGCAAGAATAAATAGGATCATACATCATGTAGTATGTTTTCCTTTCTCTCAAGGTAAGGAAGAGGGATTCTTTAGGCTCCCCCTTGCCCCCCATAAGGAGTACAACTGTTACACTGATGGTTGGTGTTTGTAATTTCAGTGCAAGAGAGGTTTGATCTGCAGTTTTACAGATCAATGCTTACAGCATGCCATCAGATTTTATGTAGCAGTCCTGAGTCTGAAGTGTAGAGTCTGAACCACAGCGCGCTCCAGATGTGCTGAAATGATGACAAAAATGATAAAACATTTAACTTTGAATGTATAAAAGCAGAATCTGATAGCCAGTTGTGTCCCAACAGTTTAAAGGCCAGTGGCACGACATAGCAGCAGCGCAGCAGTGTCAGAAGCATAGCTTTGCTGTGTGGGGCTGTAGAAATGTTGAGCTTGAATTTGTTGGGGAATTTGTTAATCAGACAGAGAAAGGGTTTGTTTAATGTGCTTGGAAAGCCTGTTTTATGATGCCTCTGTAAAACACCTGTCTTAATCCAGCTGGGATAGATCAGCTTATTTGACAGTTTGCTTAGAAATTTCAGTCCAGGCCTCAGTGAAAGTAAGTTAATGTAAGCAGTGATGACAGTTGATAATGACAAAACTAGGCTCCAGAAGTTAAAAAATACTCTATTCTCACCCTATTTAGTGAAATCAAACACTCACAAGTAAGATTCCTTGGTGCCTTGCAGGCCAGCATTTTCATTAGGGTGTGTTTTCCCCTCTGTTTGTATACCTCCAGGTGGAGTTTGAAGGCCTGAAACATGAAATCAAGAGGCTGGAAGAGGAAACAGAATTTCTCAACAGCCAGCTGGAAGATGCCATACGGCTGAAGGAGATCTCTGAACGCCAGCTTGAGGAGGCCTTAGAGACGCTGAAGACAGAACGGGAGCAGAAGAACAATCTTCGTAAGGAGCTCTCTCACTACATGAACATCAACGACTCCATGTACAACAGCCACCTGAATATCTCTTTGGATGGACTGAAGTTCAGCGATGAAGCCACAGAGCCCAATAACGATGAAATCATGAATGGATTTGAACAAAACTGCCTCAGCAAGCTCAGCAATGGCAAGAATAGTACATCAACACCCAAGAAAAATGAAAGCTTCCCTCCAGCCCCAAGTCTGGTTTCTGATCTTCTGAGTGAATTAAACATTTCTGAAATCCAGAAGCTGAAACAACAGCTTGTACAGGTAAAGGGGTTTCCTGAACACCTGTGTACTTCCAGATAGCTGCTAGAGTTTATTTGGACTGCAATTTCAGTCTTATCAGTATCTCACATGGCCACCATAAAGTTCAAACTGTATTTGTAAAGGCTCTAGTTGATACAGAATTTGAGGATGCCAAAAGTTTGTCAGCTGCAAACTAGCTTTTTCTTTTTTCTAATGCACAGAAGCTAGTCATGTCCTGTGTTTGGAGGAAAGTTGTGATGCATCTTCTGTGCAGTACTTTCTGTGCCTTCATTATGTCACTAGCAAGAAAGATAGTATTTTGTTCAAAAATTGATAGCTCTTCCAGTCATCTTTATGAAAAGGAATTTTTTACACCATAACTATATTCTTTACTTAGTTTGAAAAACATGATGACCAGGTTGGATAGGGCTCTGGGCAACCTGATTTAGTGGAGGGTGCCCCTGCCTGTGGCTGGGGGTTGGAACTAGATGATCTTTGAGGTTCCTTCCAACCAAAACCAGTCTGTGGTTCTATGAAGTTTCAATCAGTACCAAGCATTTCTGTTGTGTGTTTTTGCTATTGGGAGGTTGGAGAGTTTGGAACAAGGTACATACTTGTGTTGCCTAGAAATGTTTTGAAGTTATATTGTCAGGCATTTTTTAAAGTGTTCTATTAGAAAAAGCCTGTGTAGAAAAAAATGGCTGGATTCTTTCAAAATGAGAACTTTCAGCAGAGAAACTTTAAACCACAACATACTGAAACATTTAACCCTGGCTGGTGGCTGAGTACCATGTGGCTGCTCACTCACCCCTCTCCCACACCCTGAGGGGATGGGGAGGAGAATGGAAAAAAATATAAAGGGAGTTTAATAACAAAGGAAGGGAATAACAACACTACTGGTAATAACAGTCATGCAAGTGATGCACAAATGCATATTGCTCACTACATGGGAAAGGAAAGGAAAACAATCTGCTGCCCAGTCAGTTTCTGAGCAGCTATCCCATCTCCTGGCTAGCTGCCCCAGTTCCATATGGAGAATGGTGATGCTATATGGTAGGGAATATCCCTTTGGCCAGCTGTCTTGGCTGTGCTCTCCCAGCTTCTTGTGCACCTGGAAGGACATGGAAAGTTGAAAAGCTCTTCACTTAGCATGGATACTACAACTACCCAGCAACAACTAAACCATCAGTGTGTAATCAACATTATTCTCATCCTAAATCCCAAACACAGCACTGTACTGGCTGCTAGAAAGAAAACTCTCTCAGCCAAAACCAGAGCACAGTATTTCTGAGTCTTTTGTGAAGCTCCAAGCTTCCACTGTTGACTAGCTGCATGCTTTCTAATATTTCCTTGAGAATTGGCAAGAATGCTTTATCTTCTGCTGAAAGGATGTCTTCATGACACCATCAGCTGTGGAAGAAGTGTGGGGGGGAAAAACCCAAAGAAACCCCCAACATTTTGGAGTGGAGATGAGAAAGAATGGGCAAGGAACACTGTGCTTGGCATAGTTTTAAAATTAATAATTGTCCTGGGTTCAGCCCATATAAACCACAACAATAATCTTTTCCATAATCTGCAAGTGATTTGGTTTCTGGTAGCCATACGAACCGTGACTAATTTGTTGTCTCTTATAATAAAACCATTTAAGCAATAGAGTTTCCTTTACACAGATGTCTCTGTTCCTGCATTTCAGATGGAAAGAGAAAAGATGAACTTGTTAACAACACTACAGGAATCTCAGAAGCAGCTGGAAAATACACGGGGGGCACTCTCAGAGCAGCATGAGAAAGTTGGCAGGCTCACAGAAAACTTGAATGCAATGAAGAAGCTCCAGATCAGCAAGGAACGTCAGTCTGCCCTGGACAACGAGAAGGACCGAGATAGCCATGAAGATGGAGACTATTATGAAGTTGACATCAATGGACCAGAGATCCTGGAGTGCAAGTACAAAGTGGCTGTGGCAGAGATTACTGACCTAAAAGAAGAGCTTAAAAACCTGAAGGCCAAATACAAGGAATGTGAGTCTAAGTATGAAGAAGAGAAGAGCAGGTATGAAACTGAGAGTCAAGCTCTCACTGAAAAGATCACTTCACTAGAAAAATCAAGTAGGCATGATAGAGAACAGGTGGCCAGACTGGAGAAGGAGCTGAAGAAAGTCAGTGATGTTGCTGGAGAAACACAGGGCAGCCTCAGCGTGGCTCAAGATGAACTAGTCACCTTCAGTGAAGAGCTGGCCAATTTATACCACCATGTCTGCATGTGCAACAACGAAACTCCAAACAGAGTGATGCTGGATTACTACAAGGAAGGTAAAGGCGGACGCAGTAGTCCAGAGACCAAGGGAAGAAGGTCTCCCATTCTTCTTTCTAAAGGGCTCTTAACTATAGAGCTGGGAAAGGCAGAGAACGGAAGTGGTGACAGCAGCCCATCTCCAGTATCCTCCCTTCCATCTCCTGTATCGGATCCTCGGAAGGAACCAATGAATATTTACAACTTGATTGCTATCATCCGGGATCAGATCAAACACCTGCAGGCCGCCGTGGACAGAACCACCGAACTGTCCAGGCAGCGTGTTGCCACTCAAGAGCTTGGCCCAGTGGTGGACAAAGACAAGGAAGCTCTCATGGAAGAAATCCTGAAATTGAAGTCCCTGCTGAGCACCAAGAGAGAGCAGATAGCAACTCTGAGAACTGTGCTGAAGGCCAACAAACAGGTAACCAGGTCTTACAGGTGTGAAAGTTACAGTGTCAGGGAATTAGGCCATGCACACAAGAGAATTTATCTTGGAGGTCATGCTCCCATACCCTCAACTCAGTGGGCTGTTGCTGCTGCTGTTAGTTCGGTACAAGGCTGAAGCAGGTTGTTTCACCAGAGGAACACAGCTGTCCTGCAGTCAAGCTGAGCGCTGAGGCTTTAACCAACTCTTGCTTTTCTCATGAGGCTTTTTATTAAGGTTAAAGTAGCTTCAATCCTCCTGCCTGTTTGAATTATATCAGATTATATTTAATGTAAGACACCTAAAATGAGAAGGTAAATCTTATTTTCTACTTGAAGTGATTCTAGTAGTTACCCGTACAGTTGTTATTCTATGCATTCTTCTCTCTCAAATTGCAAAGTAGACAAAAGGTTTCCAAAATGAGGATGTGATGTAAGAACATAGCTGAAATAACAGGAGTGATAGGTAAAATCAGGCTCGGGGGATTGGGCTGTGCCATTTGATACATGTGAGCAGTGCGGCAGGTAGAAAATAACTGCTGTTAGGAGACCAGGTGACATGCTTCATTGTCTCCTCTAAAATTAAAGTAATAGAAATTGAAGCTGTCTTTAAAAAAAGTGTTGTTTAAGCACTATGTGCATACTTTCAGGTTTGGGGGTTGTTTTGCACAGGTTATTAAAGGTGATCCAAAATGTAAGATAGGCAAAACACTGTAAGGGTAGAGAACTGTCCTGGTGCTTACTGAATGCAATTGAATACCATGATAGGAGATAGACTGGTTTGCTCTTTGTGTTAAGTATGGAAAGTTTAATTTCTTTTAGTAGTTGAAGTCACATGTCACTAAATGCATGTTCTCTCATTACCTGGATGCTCCTCCGTGGTTAACAGGAGCAGGAGACCAGTAGGGCTGATCTGCCACCAGTGGTCACACATGAAATTTCATTTAATCTCTACCAAAAAAGTTAACCAGAATTTTAACATTCATGTTAAACTAAATGTATACATTAAAAGTTTTCTGTCAATAGTGACTAGAGGTCTCTTAGCCGTCCAAATAGTGAAGAGTTTTGTTAATGAGTACGTTTCTGTTCTTCTTGGTAAACAATAGACTGCCGAGGTAGCCCTTGCCAACTTAAAAAGCAAGTATGAGAATGAGAAAGCAATGGTTACGGAGACGATGATGAAGCTGCGCAACGAGCTGAAGGCTTTGAAAGAAGACGCTGCTACCTTCTCTTCCCTGAGAGCAATGTTTGCAACAAGGTGAGTAACCTAAGAGCTCTGCCAAAAATGCCCTTCCTTGGGGGTGTGAACAAACATCCTGCGCACCCACCCATGCAGAGTGGGGGGTAGGAGCTGTGCCGCTCCCAGCTTGTGGCTTCAAGTGTTTGTGATACGTCCCAGTCCATGAGGAAAACACCAGGGTTATAGTATGGTGCTACAAACTAAGAAGTTTGTGTGTCAGTATTTCACTTGTGAGATGAAGCCAGTAACTCTGAGGAGGAGTGACACATAATGCAGATCAAGCCTTTATTGCACAGGGAATATATGACTCTGCTTGACATGTAATGATCCAGAGGAAAGTAAAGCTGTTGCAATTCCTGATTATTCTTAGGTTGTCCATCCTGCAGTTGGTGTCTCTGTCACATTGTTCACCTCTATTAGCTGGATTGGGTTGCGTGTCTTTGGAACTTGCTTCTGTTTCTTAGTTGTGCTTGTGGTGTTGACAGACACAAAATACCTGCTGAGGTCCATGTGTGGTGGGAGCGATAAATGCGATTTCAATCTGTGTGTTGCTTCCAGGTAGTGTTACTCTTTCTTTTTTTTTCTTTGGAGGGTGTTCTTTTAATGAATCTTGAGGCAACAGCATCATGTTACAAAATCCAGATCTGCTTTACAGCTTGGGAATGTTCAGTTGACTCCTATGCAGAGATAATCCTGGAAAATAGGCAGAGAAAGAAGCTTAGCTGGAAGCTGTTAGACCCAGCTTGGTGGGATTCACAGGGACACCCCAGCAATGTTCATTTGCCTGTGTGTCCCATCCATTGCTTAGCAAAGATGGTGAAAAAGATTGTAAAGGATACTATCTGATGTCCCCTAGACACTTGCTTTTAAGCTGACTCAAGGGAATGGGAGAGTCTGTGTGTGCTGCAGTCTGCTTTATTCTCTGCCTTCTCTTGGTACTTTAAAAAACCAACAAAACAAACCACCAAAAACCAGAAAAGGTTTTCTTCCTGTCATTGCTAAGATGTACCATGGAAAGGAATCCCTAGGGTGCTCGTGTGAATTCCAGCGGCTTTTCTGTAGCTCATCTGTGGGGGTGGCTCTGCAGCAGCTCTCGAGTTGCTTGAGTGCTCTTGGGCTGCCTGCTGCTCCAGGCATTCTCAGCAGTATCTGTGAATGTGGGTAAGCATGGAAAGGAGAAATGGATCCCAAGGAATGCTGAAGGTTGAATTCTGGCAGCTCCTTGTGCTGGGGAAAGGAATGCTCTGTGCAGCCTGTATTTGTCCTACTTTCCTGTCTCTTTTCTAGAGTGTAATTAATATGCAGAAATTGCAATCTCTTTGTTAATTGCAGACCAACTTGAAGCTGACAGGAAAGAGAAAAGGCAGACTGTTAACTTTCAGTTCTTTTCCCTAAATGTAGATAGCTAGCTTTCTAAATCACATCTAACTGCAGAATGTTTTCCATTTGTGTTGACTTTGCTGCCTCGTCTCAGAGTGAGAGAATGGGTAAACTGGTTTGGAGAGGAAGGATCTTCAGAGAAATGCCAGAGGGGTGATTCTCTCCCAGCAGTGTCCAGGTATCAATCTTTTCCTTTAACTGGGAAGAGAGTAACAAGGATTCCTTGGCATGGGGAAATTGGAGGCAGACTAAAAGCTTTTCTGAAAGCAGCAAACTTAAGAGCTGTGTCTTGGAGTTCACAGGGGAGCCATGGTTGATCAGTGATCTGTTTGGGGATGCACAAGACTCCCCAGCCTAAACAAACAGTTCTGATTCCTGAATTTAGAGTTTACTTAGTAACTGTAGTGATAAAAGTGCTGAGAGCAAAGGAGGACTCAAAGCTGGGATGGAGCAAATGGAAACATGGTCCACTGTGCCTTTCCCTGTGCGTGCTGGGTTCCTGCTTGCTGCATGGCAGATAAGCATCTAGCCCAAGACAGTGGTGGTTGCAGAGAGCATGAAAATGCTGCTCTCTCCCAGTGTGCCCAGTGTTTCAGATGCCACAGTAGCTATCAAGACCTACTAGTGCAGGTAGGGTGCTGTCACACCTTCACCCCCAGATCTCTGGCCAGAGATGATGGGCAGTGTGGGACTTGCAGAGTCCTTTCCTCTGTCAGTGGCTGTCTCATCAGAGTCCCCGTTTCAGGTAAGGTGGGTTTGGAAGGGGTGTTTCTGGGTGCTTCGATGAAGATAACATAAAAAACTGTGTTGAAGTCTGATGTAGGTGTGTTTCATGTCCCTGAATCATCACCATCACAACCAGCCTACTAATGGGAGCACCTCTTGGCAGTGCACAGGTGTCCTGCTTCTTCTCTGGCCAGGAGGTTTGTATCAGCAGGGACTAAGAGTGGGTGTTCTGGCCTTAAGACTACCATGTTGTGTTCAGGTGTGCCATGAGGCAGACTGCTGCATGCAGATCTGTTTTCCACAGGGAGCCACACATTTTGTAGAATGTGAGAGAGTTGTAACAATATAAAGAAGTTGAGGGCTAGGCATGAATATAGTAACTGACCTAATTTCCTTTTTAAAGTAGGTTAATCCCACTAATTTGACAATACTACCAGCTATTTTTAATAAGTAAGGAAAATGCAGTAAGACCTCAGCCTGGAGACAAAGAGGAGGGCTTAGAATACAGCAATTAACAGTTCCCAGCACTGAGGGACTGCTGCAGCACTCTAGACAGCACTGCACGCCCAAAATTAAGTTGTTGTCCAAAGCAATAAGCACATATATATAAATGTGTAATGTTCTACAGACATATGTGCAATAACTGTCCTGTCAGGCCCAGGTTTTCTTAATCCACACACAGATCCCTGTTGTGTGTACAGACAGACTGGAAGCCAGATTGAATTCTGCCCCTGTAGAGCTGGAAATGGAATTTATCTGCTTAATTAGACTGTAATGGCTATTTATGTATCTCTGTAGTACAATGAAATGTTCTGATGTTTTGTGAGTAAACTGCCTTCACCAGAAAAACAAAAGATGCAGTCAGTTTTCCATTTGAAATACAAAAAGCAGCTGAACATCTCTTTTCATTTTCCTTTCTCAATTACTTTTGCACTTGCTAACAGGCAGCTTGGGTGCTGCCAAATGTAAATAAATGAGGAGTGATGATGATGCAGCAAATGTTAATTAGGCTTCAGATCTATTTAGCTTTATTACAAGTTCTGAAGTGGTACTTCTTTCTCTTTACACCTACCTTCTGGCTCCTGTACTTTACCTGCTGTCTGGAGCAACATTTGAAAGAATACCTGCAAAATCCATGACTCTGCTTACTGTTTTGAGGGGGCTGTGAATGTATTTACTTAGGAATTTAAAACAGAATAGCTGGCATTCACATGATGAGACTGACCCTTGTGAGGAATGCAGTTGCTTTTACAGTGCACTTGCAGCACTGAGCTACAGTACTATTTGGGCTGGGTGTGTTCTGTGTTGTGAAGAATTAATCCTTGCAAATTGGTAAAAGAAAATACAGCTTCCTCCAAGCCAATCATGTTAGAAATTTTTTTCATTTAGTATAAACAAATAACTAGGATGTAGTGATAGGACAAGGGGCAATGGTTTGAAAGTAGAGCAGGGGAGGTTTAGATCAGACATTAGGAAGAAGTTCTTCACTCTGAGGTGGGTGAGACCCTGGCACAGGTTGCTCAGAGAGGTGGTGGAGGCCCCATCCCTGGAGACATTCAGGGTCAGGCTTGATGAAGCTCTGAGCAGCCTGATCTAGTGAAAGGTGTCCCTGCTCACTGCAGGAGGATTAGACTAGATGGCCTTTAAAAGTCCACTCCAGCCTAGTGTAGTCTGGGATTCTGTGACACTGTAATCCCTTCTCTGGAAGCACCTCCCATGTGACAGGTTATGGGCAAACTCTCTCAGAGGATGGAGGAGAGCGGGCTGAAACCAGCCAGGGTGGCTTCTCGCAGGTTTACTTGCTTAGGGTCAGGCAACAAAACCAAACAATTAAATGAAGTTGTGTTTGTCCTCTTAAACTCTGTGACAAACCTAAACTGGCTCTGAGAAGTGACCTAAGATGTATTTTTGCTCCTCTGATAAGACACAGCTTTCTCAACTTCTGTGCCCATGTATTTTCAGTTTCTTTTGTGGAATCTGAGGACAAGTAAGAGGACAGACACTTCCCATCCCTCCAAAATAAAGCTAGAATGGTAATTAAGAAATCATGAAGAAGCAGGTGACTTTGAAAAGCAGAGAACAAAAATGCCTAGATGTAAGTAACAGCTGTCCCCTATGTTCAGTGCTTCAAAAACTGTAAATAAAAGGAGAGACAAACTGCAACAAGTCAGTCAGGGGACAAATGGCAAGTGTTAGAACACACTGGAAAGACTGATGGCATGTAAGGTGAGATTACAGCTACAAGATAGTGCTTGCGATAAAGAAACAAAGCCCTGATTACACACAAGAAAGCAGCAGCTAGCTGTTGTTCATGAATGGAGAAGAGGTTTCAAAGGAATACGTATGTCAGCTCAGAATCATACAAGCCCTGTCTGTTTTCCAAGTATCTGGAGCATTTGGGAAAATACTCTTGTGTTCATGGACATCAAAGGCCTTTAGAATCTAAAGGAGTTTAACTTCATGCAGGGAACAGTGCAGTCCTTACAGGGCTGAGAACTGTAGCTAAAGGGTCTTCATGCTGGGCACCACACAGTGGGAGTATTCAGCTTCTCTAAAAATGCCCCACAGGATAAATGCTCAGAGGAGCCAAGCACAGAATCAGGAAAATTCTCTGAATGGGAGTCACAGGCAGGAGTAGCAGTGTTTGCCTCCTTTTCTTGGTGGTGAATGATGTCTGGAGAGAAAGACGCCTGGGCTGCCCACATCCACAGGGAAGTAGCACACAGGCATTGCACTGTCCTACCAGCGTGCTGCAAAAAGGCAGGCATGAGGTCTTGGTTATGATGCTGTTACAACACTGACGGGCCCGCTCTAAACTGACTGAGCCTGGCAATAGAAATATCTACTACAAGTAATACTGGATACATTGAGGCTCAACCTTGGTGAAGGTGCCTCTTGTAGGCAGGCCACAGGCCTGGGTTGTGGCGGTCTGCACTCTTCTCCCAGGTGTTTCTGGAAGTAGCTGTGTCCACACCACCAACTCCCGTGTGCCTCGGTGCTTGTTCGAATGCCTGCTGTTAAGGAGAGTAGTGGTGGTATAGTAGTATAGTGGTTCTGTGGAGAAGTACCTGGGGTCCTGGTTGATGACAGGTTGGCTATGAGTCAGCAGTGTGCCCTGGTGGCTAAGAGAGCCAATGGGATCCTGGGGTGCATCAGGAGGAGTGTGGCCAGCAGGTCTAAGGAGGTGATCCTCCCCCTCTACTCTGCCCTGGTCAGGCCCCACCTGGAGTATTGTGTCCAGTGCTGGGCTCCCTGGGATAAAAAGGACAGGGATCTCCTGGAGAGAGCCCAGAGAAGGGCTACGAAGATGATTAAGGGCCTGGAACATCTATCCTATGAGGAAAGGCTGAGAGAGCTGGGGCTGTTCAGCCTGGAAAAAAGAAGACTGAGGGGGGACCTAATCAATGTCTATAAATATCTTAAGTATGGGGTGCAGGGGGAATTGGCCAGCCCCTTTTCTGTGGTCAGTGGAGACAGGACAAGGGGCAATGGCTGCAAATTGGAGCACAGGAAGTTCCGCACCAACATGGGGAGGAACTTTTCCCCAGTGAGGGTGCCAGAGCCCTGGGACAGGCTGCCCAGGGAGGTGGTGGAGTCTCCTCCTCTGGAGATATTCAAGACCCATCTGGACGCCTATCTGTGCAGTATGAGCTGGGGAGCTGCTTTGGCAGGGGGGTTGGACCCGATGATCTCTCGAGGTCCCTTCCAACCCCTACAACTCTGTGATTCTGTATAGAAATACTCAGAGTGAAGACAATACCAGCTCTTGTTAAATAGGTCTCTGGCTTTTTGGTTTTATTCAAAATGGAAGGTGAGTTACTATAAAATACCTTGTGTGGGTGACCACTGCACCAGCAACTATTTGTACCTGTAGTGTTTTAGATAGGTGAGTCTTGGTTTCATTTGGCAACTAATAGTAATTGACAGTGTTTGTGGTCTGTGAAAAACAGACCTGCACTGCTTCAGTGGTGTAGGGTAGAGAGGGATGGAGAAAGTTCAGATTAGATCATCCAGTCCCTGACATTTCCCTTCAGTGAAGATCTGCAAAAAATGTCCTGCCCATGCAATAGCTTAAAAATGACTTCCAATTTAGTGATTGTTAATTTCAACCTTTAAATATCCAAAAGCTTTCTTTTGAATTCAAGGAGGAGGAAATTTGCTCTAAGTTCATGATCTCTCCTTGAAAGTTTTCATGGGTGGAAATTTAGAACTGTATTGTCCATTGATGTGAGGCTGATTGTCCCTCTTGGTGCAGGAGATGATTCTTCCCATATGTTTCAAACTACAGGAGAGATCTGTGGACTGATTACTTTCTTTAATAGCTCTTGCTGATGGACAATGATTACACAGGGTTGATGATAAACATTCTGGAAAACTGTAGCTGGTTATAAACTATTCTTTGTTTTAGTGAAATTCACAGTGGTTTATACAAATAAAGGCCCAGCATATGTTCCTTTCAAGTACACAACTCGGGTGAGGTTTCAGTACAAGGTTTTGTGGAGATAATTACAAATTAGCAAGTGGCTAATGTTTCCCTAGTTATTACCTTTATTATCTGTTATCCTGTACTACCAAAATCCAGGGTGTTCCTCCTTATGCCCTCTCAGGATTTGTGCTGTATTTTGTTCTCAGGAATTACTGAGGAGCACAGCACTGTAGTTTGAATCTGTGCAGTTTACAGCTGTGCAAACCAGGGCAAGAGATGAGCACAGTGTGTTCCTACCACTGCCTAGAAGGTGATGAGCTAGCAGGGGGCCTTGGTGCTGCCATCAGGGCATGTGAGTTCTGGTCAGCTCTGCTTGGATCAGTGCAATGGCTGTCTTCTGCCTGGAGCATGCTCATGTGGGGTTAAGGTTTTTTAATACTCCCGCTTCACCAAATGAAGAACTTGGGGCCGTTTAGTGCTGAGAAGCTCAGTGTGACCTGGCAATGTGCACTTGTGGCCCAGAAAGCCAACTGTGTCCTGCGCTGCTTCCCCAGCAGCATGACTGGCAGGTCTGGGAGGGGATTCTGCCCCTCTGCTCAGCTCTGGGGAGACCCCCTTCACTGCTACGTCCAGCTTGGGGGTCCCTGGGACAAGCAGGATACAGAGCAGTTGGAGTGAGTCCAGGGGAGGCCACAGAGATAACCAAGAGCTGTAGCACCTCTGCTCTGGAGACAGGCTGAGAGCGTTTGGGCGGTTCAGCCTGGAGAAGAGAAAGCTCCAAGGAGACCTCTGAGCTCCTTCAGGAAAGCTGGGGAGGGACAGGCCCAGGGGAATGGCCGTCAGCTGCAGGAGGGCAGATTGGAGAGGAGCTGGGAGGCAGAAATCCTTCCTGGGGATGATGAGGAGGCCCTGATGCAGGTTTCCCAGAGAAGCTGTGGCTGCCCCTGGATCCCTGGCAGTGTTTGAGGCCAGGTTGGATAGGGCTTTGGGAAACGTGGTCTAGTGGAGGATGTCCGTGCCCATGGCAGGGGTGGCACTGTGGGGGCTTCGATGGCCTTTCTCACCCACACCAATCTGGGGCTCTGTGATTTGGTTTTATGGTATGAAACCTCAATCCAGTGTGAGCTCCTTCAGAGAAGACCAGCTCAGATTGGGTTAGGTCTGGTTTCTGAAGACATGGCTGTTTGCTGCTGCCAGTCAGTAGTAATACCCTTCTCTGTTCTTCCTCTCAAAACCACCTGTTGTGCACAGCCTGGCTCTGGATGTTACCCATGGTGCTGAGGAGCACGGCTCTGCAGAACATCATGGGTTCACTTGCCTTTGCCACACCACGCCAAGTGATGGCCACCTTGTCAGAGGGATCAGGAGCTTTCTTACTGCCATAACCTTCTTCCCTATGGTGCTTCTCCTTTGGTAATACACAATTGTCACTCTGCAGATGGGCTGGTTTTCACCAGGGATTGGGATCTGGGGAGAAGGTGTTAACATTTAGTCTGTAACATTAGTTTCTAATATAAAGATCCAGCTTGAAATAGCAGGGCTAATACAGCTCTCACAGCTGAACTCTGTGCTCATTTACATTTCCTGCTGCTCTGCTAATACGTTTTCCAGGTTTTAATAAAGCTGAAAAATTGTCATTTTAATCCTCTATGTTTTAATTTCTTGTGTAGGTTGACAGTTTAATCTCTTGAGATAGAAGTTAAAGGAGGTGGTGTCTCTCTGAAGAGGCCTCCTTCAGTCACATCTGTCCTGGAAGTTGTATAATTATACCCAGGCACATTTGGTTACATCACTGTTTAGTTTTTCCCAGAACAGATCTTGACTCAGTAGTGAATTTAGCTATAAACATCATGAAATGTAGTACATGCTAGACCTTGTATTTGTATTTTAGTCATACTTAGTTATCTTTTTCAATAATTTGGCTTCAGGTAGCATTTTAGAGCATTTTGTGTTATTCATAAATAATTATTTTAAGTGTTGAATATATTTCCTTTGTACAGATGTTTTAGCTGATCATGTTTTCTAAAATCTAGTTGATGTTTCCTTAAGCTCCTTTTTTTTGTTGCTGTTAATGACTAGTTGCCTATTTTCTTATCACATCAAAGCCTTCTGTTCCTCTCCCCTTAAAGCTGTGAACGTGTAAATGCACAGTGGGCTCATGCTCATTCCAGATTCTTCAGGAAAGATCAATTATTTTCTTTCAAAGGTGCTTTAAAAACAACAAAGACACTTTCTGTTCTGACCTGCTAATGGTTTTTGCAGAGGACTGTTCCTCTGGGACAGTGAAAGCTGGAGCTGTGCATGTATGTTATTGGTGTTGCTTCCTTCTTGTGGGAAGGGAAGGACAAACTCCCTGCATAGAGTTGGGGCAAGCTGATTTAGGCCTGTGAAATGGGGAACGCCCTGTCATTTCCAGGGACAGTCACTTGATGCCTTAACTCTCTGCTGACAGAAGGCTTGGTGAGATAGTGATCTGCTACCATAACCTTTTGGAGTCAACATCACAGCTTTGATTATCTCAGCTCCCCTGCTGATGACTTCACTGCCTTGCAGACTGAGGAGCATTTGTTGGTGTTACCAGCCTTCAGGCGTGGCACAGCACAATGCAAGAAACCTTCAAAGAAGAGGATAAAGGGACATCAGCAAGAACTTGTTCAAGTCCCTAGGCTGCTTCACTGCAATAGTTTTCTTTGCTTTCCATTATCCCTGTCTTTCCTAGATGGGACAGTGGGGTGGGAAGAAGTCCTGCCCCTCCTGCCTTGGCTGGCTTTGGTTAGCGTTTCTCTGGTGGGAGTCAAGTGAGTAGACAGACTTCAGCAGTCCTGACGTGGCTTTGCTGAGCTCAGAATTTTGGGGCTAAATTAGCATCCTGCTATGTACAAACAAAAAAGTGGATACATTTTGCTGCACAAGAAAGGAGCTGGGGAGGGGGGTGGAAAGGAAACAGACCCTGTAATTTCACTGTGCCCAGGTCTTTTGGCAGGGTAATAACTGAGCATGAAACAAGGCTGGTGGAGGCAGGTCACCCCAGTGCCAGACCATGTCTTGCTGCTGCAGTCATGTGATGTTGCTGGGGGATTTGGTAAGGCTTTCTGTTCCCCATGAACAGTCTTGGAGCTTTGGAGGAACCAGGTTTGAGGCATGGTTAGAAAAGAAGGCAGAAAGGAAACTTGGGATACAGCCAGACTTGGCTTTTCACTTCAGATGTCATGAGTATGTATGGACACAGGAGGGAAGCCTGTAGGCCCCTAGCCTCCCAGCAGTGTGTTCCTTATCCCCCAGGGAAGACCATGTGTGTGACTGCGCAGAACAGAGGGCATAGTTCAGTGCTGCTGTGGGCTACTCCTCCCTTAGTTGGGCCCTTGGCTTGGAGCTGGCACTGCTGCCCATGAGGCAGGAGGAGGGTTATGCTCACAATATTTGTTTTCCCTTTTTCAGGCTTCCTGGGGCCATTTCAGCTGATGGTCTTCGTTGGTAGTAAATTGGGTAGGATCTGGTCTTGGGCTGCTTCAGCTCTGAGGTGTAGGGATTGGGTTTGCCTAGCACAGTCCATCTGGCTGTGAGGAGAGAAGGGTGAGGCTTCCAGCAAGCTAAAGGCTCCTGGTTTTGCCTTTTAAATAAAAGGAAACCCTTGGATATCGTGCTGCATCGTGTGAGGGGGGCCATGGTGGCCTAAGAGTGGGATGCACAGAGGTTTGGGTGGTTAGAGTCCTCTCATAGCAGCCCCAACTCAAAACCCTCTGCTGTGCTTAGCTACACTGCAGTCATGGCTCAGATGGAGTTTATGTGGGCTTTTCTGAGTTAATTTCCATACATATTCGAAAATAAAATTCTATTCATTTCCCTTTCCCTATTCCTCTTCCCAAGTAAATATAATTAGGAAGGTAAGCCTAACCCTGCTATCTGAAGTCAGGAGAGCAGAATGTGGGACTTTATAGTGTGAGCACAGCTGACGAATCTGCATGTGAATACAGTTTGTGTTCTGTGGTGGGTTTTTCCAGTCTGCTTTACATGACTTCATGATGATAAATATCCCATGAAGGCACGGGGACTTTTCCATGTTGCTGTTCAAAGGAACTTCTCTGCTGTATTTCTTGCTTTTATGAAGAAGTTGTATTTTACAGATGTCGTGGTTGTAAATTCCAGCTGGTACCTATGAATATTTATTTTTCTACCCATATACATAATTGGTCTTGTCTGCACAGTAAATATGCAACTACTTGTAAAGATGTTAATTTCTTTAATTGTTCAAGATGCACTATGCAAGTTAAGTAGCTTCCAAGCCAAGTGAGGATGGCAGCAGCTTGGAGGCATTCATACACCCTCCCCTGCAGTGTTACCAGTACACTCAGCTCCTTTGTTTAAGTGTTTAAAAATTAATGTTGATAGTGAAACAGTTGCACAAATACCACTTGCTGTAGGGAAAACAGTAACAAAATACTATAGAATTTTTACAGTGGGAATTGGTGTAGGTTAAGGTAGAATCATAAAAGATGCCTATTTCTAATGATGCTGTTCAGTCACTGCTGGAAATTTGTTGTTTGGGCTGCATGTGTGAAGTAGTAAACTATGAAGTTCAGGTGTTCATCAAGTGGCATTTATATAGCAATGGTTGTTTTGCAGCCCTCTGTCCCCCCCTCCCTCCATCCCTTCCTAGCATCAGGCTTAGAGCCATTGTGGTCTCCCTCTAAGTAAAGGCAGAAGTCATTTGACTGCGCTCTGTCTACTCACTGTGGAAGGGACCCTCTTCCTAATCTTTAGACGCGAGTACTTTGATATCTAAGTCCGTACTTTAATTACCTAAGGTTGCCTATATTATACTGCTTAATTATACTGCACCTGGAAAGGTGTGACTGTGTCCTGAGTGTGGGATTGTAAGAACTCTGTGAAAATAATTGTGATTTTCTAGAGGTTTGGTTGAAGCTCCTGTTTAAAGGAGCGTGTGTGCAAGCAGCCGGCTGTCACTCGGCTGACATTAGCCATGCGCGAGGGAGTCGTGCTGTAGATGGAGACAGGATTGCTAAAGGCTGATGTATTTCATTGCAGATGTGATGAATACGTCACACAGCTGGATGAAATGCAGCGGCAGCTTGCAGCAGCTGAGGATGAGAAGAAGACTCTGAACTCCTTGCTTCGGATGGCTATCCAGCAGAAACTGGCACTCACCCAGCGCCTGGAGCATTTGGAGCTGGACCACGAGCAGTCCAAAAGGGTGCGCACAAAATCTGCTTCCAAAGCCAAGAGCAGTAACCCTAGTGTAAGTCACATTCGGTCCTGTGGAGACAGGCCTGAGGGCTCTGTCCTTAACAACCAGGTTTTTTGTAGTGAGAAATATAAAATCTATTGTGACTAGGGCAGGTGTGTAGAAAAATCATATTATGCATCTTATTTTATGCTGTGTCAGCGTAAATCCCCACTATCTAATGTCGCAGTGAGTTGACTTGTACTAGTATGTTGTTGAACCAGGTAATACAAATTGTATTATGGTGGTCTTAACTGTAACTAATTCGTAAGTATGGGGATGCTGTTAACAAGTTAATAGTGGAAAGGAATTAGCTGTTTCCACAATTAACACGTATGGGGTTTGCTGTTTATGGTAAGTGTTAAGAGTACACTCCTGATATAGTATATCTGGTGCTACTCACCGTAGTTTGTATAGCACAAATGTGATCCTTTCTCCAGGGTTGCAGCATACTTCAGTAAATGCTTTCACAGGTAGAAACAAACAGTAAAACTTCCTTGTTGTTGTGGCTTACTAAGTGGTGAAGAGCAAACATTCAAATTCGACGTATGTCTTGAAAATGCAGAGCATTTCAAAACCAGAACTAAAAGTTAATTTTCCTACTGTGGCAGATACTAAGAACTTGCTGTCACATCACCACTGACCAAAGTCCTAAAGCTTTTATAGGCTATAAAAGCTAGGAAAAAAAACAACCTCGGTAGGGTACGCTATTTACACTCTGCTTCCCTCTCTTTGGAGGGTTAACCAGAAGAAACTTGCACATTAATATAAAAAATATGCAATATTTACCCCATCTGATATACACCTTAAAATTTTAAGAATTTGGATCCTACCTGGTAGACAGTTCCACTTTAAAGGAGTTATGCTGTGGAAAAGTGTCATGTCCTGAAAGGATCTTTGTGGTCTCATGTTGCTCCTTGCAAGCATAACGCTTTGGAAAGAATCTGTTTTATATATTACTGTAGCCACACAACATTAATGTGTAGAATTAATGTGACTATGGTCTAGTATTGTCAGTCACAAAAGAGTTTTTCTCAGCTTTCAGTATTAACCTAAATAGGATAGTATTTCAGAGCTCTGATCACTTTTTTTAAATACACAAAAGATAATTGCATTCCTTATGCAAGCACATGTTTCACAGGGCTCTACATTATAGGCACAGGAAATTGAACCAGGTCATCCTGCTAATAATTATTTATGAAGTAGCTTTAGGATACATATTAACCTTTAAAAACAAAACGTTGTCTGCTACTGAACTCTTAAGGGGCCTTTTTAGCCACTTAATTACAATAGGTTTGATAATACAAAAGTGTACTTCATAATCGGTGCCTGGGTAAGAGAAAAAGATTGAAAATGTTGCTTCTAAAATTGCTGAAAATTTGTGGAGCACGAGAAGGCACTCTCTTTCCTTTGAACCAAACTTTTCAAGTGCCTAGCCTCAAACCTTTATTTTAATGTAAAGCCCTGTTCATTTTGTACTCTTTTCAAATAATTTTGTATGCCTATAGTATTACTAAAAGCAACACAAGGCTGCACAGTTGTCTGCTTGATAGTGATGTTTTATAAAGCCATTCTGATATTCCTGGTGTGGTACTGCCTCATCTCACTACTATTTCTCGTAGCTGATGAGCAGCTTGCTTCCTGTGCATTGCCACTCTGCCTATAAGTAGTCAGGAGATCTCACGGTACTAACAGAAGGTAATAAGGAGCACAGACTGTTTGCCCAGGGAGGGGAAACTACCTGGGATTTTGGCTTCCCCAGATACTAGAGGGTGGGGAGTGGGGGGAAGACTTTGGGAGGGTGGGAGGTGGGGAGAAAGCAGCCTAAATTCATATGATGTGAGGAACCAAGCGGAGCTGTGGCACCTCGCTGCAAAGCCGGGAGCTGTCAGAAGGCCGCAGGCCGGTGGCAGAGCTGCGCTCACCGGTACTGAGAGGAGCGAAAAACCCCCAAGTGACTTAAGCCCAAAACGTGACTCAAACATCACTGCTGGAGAAGTTTAACCAAGTAGCAATTCTGGCTTTAGAAACAAGGGGCCCTGTGCATCTATTATTACTTTTTTTTAGAAAACACTGAATTCTCCTGAATTTGAGCTTTAATATTGCTAAACAGCAGGCTTGATATTTTAGAAGCGAGGCATCTTCTAACAGTTTTCAATCCTGCTTTCTCTTCTTTGCTGCACAATCTTCCAAAAGGCCTTTATTCTCATTCCTGCATTAAGTGTAATTTAAAAGTACTTTGTAAAAGCAGGCATTTGAGTGCTAACTTTCTTTGCTCCCATAGAAACAGTTCTTTAACGTAGCTTCCGCTGTGGAAGGGAGCTTTAATATAGTTTCCACTGCTCTGTCTCTCTGATGGCAGTGTTTTTTGTAAAATACTAATGGCAAAAAGGTAAATTGGAGAAAACAATTGAATGCATAGTTAGGTTTTTTTCAAATTAACTGGAACTTTCTTTAGAGATTTCAGTGTTACTGGGCAGTGACTATTACTAGCAGTCTTGGCTCATGCTTTCAGTTCCAAGTATGAACAGCTTGCTGTTAGCCCAGTAGTCTCAGTAGTCATTTCCATCTTCATTCATTTCTGTGGATCTTTTAAAAAAAAAACAAAACAATAAAAAAACCAAGAAACCTGACTGCTCCCTGAGCTTTGTCAGGGTTGCAGATTAACTTCTTTTGGCACCCGTTGTAAAAAGAAATGAGGAATGGTGGTAAGGTGACTTGATCCTGCTGTTTGTGGTTTTAGATAATATTTCAGACTGAATCTTGTCATTCTTCATTAACAATTTCTTGAAATTGTACATTTGCTGGAGGTTTTTCATGTCACTTTGAATGGGTTGGGATAAAGCATGGAAAATTCTTTAAGCCGTCGCCTACCTCTGCAAGCGGGCTCTCCTGACTGGTACTCCCTGCACTGGCCTGCATGATACACTGACCTGCATGTTCCTGGAGAATCTAAAGCTTCACTGAAAATGTTTCTTGCACATTCATTGCTGTTACCTTGTGCTCGAACAGCAAAGCTTTATTCAGTACTTGTAAGAAACCTTCTTTCTGCAAAGCTATTGCTCCCAGCCTAAACCCGTGAAGCGTCGTTTCATCGGCGTGGAAAGCACCTGCGAGCTGTAACGGCTGCTCCTACCCCAGACATCTAACAGACACCCTCAACCAACTAACCTGCTTTTGCAGCGTATCGTTTTAAGTTTTTAGTTCTTTAATTGAGAAATAAACATTGATTAATAGTTTTTTTTTCTAATGCTATTTTATTTTCCATTTTCCAGCTGTAGAGTAGTCCCTGGAGAAGGCCTTTCCAACAGTGCAACAGCATTTCTTAGCCTCTCTCACTGTGGTTAAAAGTGGTAGCCCGTTGCACAAAGAATGGAAACCACTGACCTGATCCTAATTTTTGAAAACACCTTTTCCTATATACTACCTGAAACTTTCCTTTTCTGTCAGAAGCTATAAAACAAACAAGCTTTACCTGTAAGTGCTGCTGCAGTAAGAAAATTTACAAGTGCTGAAGAAACCTACTTCAATTGTAATGATCACCGTATTAGTTCATGATCTACTAGAAATGTTCAGATGGGGGAACTTCTTATTTCGTTGCAGTTGCTCATTTTTTTTTAATCTGATTGTTAAACTTGTGCACTTTTGATATTTTCATATTTTTCTTTAGCTTCTCGAATTCCTTATGTAGAAGAGTTTATATAAATGCAGTGGTTTGTGCTCATAGTCTCTCTCCAATTTGGACTTGTGATTTTTTGAATTTTACAACAGCATGTGGCAGAGATTTTTTTTTCCTAGAGCTCTAGATTGTGATTAGAAAAGAGTTTCAGGAAAAAAAAACAACCCAGGAGCTCTGCTAAACTGTGTGCTGTGCTTCAGCAGCTTTTTTATTATTATGAAATGTTAAGCTTTATGTTTAAATTACTGATTTTTTTTTTCTTTTTTAAACTGCCATATTCATTAAGAAATCCAGGGTATTCAAATTCTGGGGTTTTTTTCATATTGTATTATTATTCTTAGGAATAGTTCAATGTAACAAGAAGAAAACTTGACTTTGCTCTGGTTAAAACAGTAATAGGCACGTGAAAAATATTAAATAAGTAGTATTACCTATGAATTCCAGAATTCCTGGGTTTTAGGAAGTTGAAGTATTATTGATTAACAGAATTTTATACAACTATACCAGTGAAATTCCAAATTGGAATTGTTTTGTTACTTTTTCATTTTATTGTGCCAAATTCTGGTACATTTAGAAAGAAAAATTCTAAAGTTGTCAATGATAGGGTGTTATGTATCAGCGCCTTTCTGTCATTAATTATTGCCAGTAGTGCCTTTAATAATTTTAAGGGAGACTCTTCAGATAGTTTAGTCTAAGTCCTGTAACTTAGAAGAAGTGGAGTGGCTGTTTGGAATTCAGTAAAGATGTGGAGCAATAAGTGCAAAGTGAACTCCCCTTTCGCACATTTTTAATGGGTAGTCTTACTATAGAGATTATATATTCAAGGAATTGTAAAAAATTCTGTTAGTCAATGATATTTCATCATGCAAATCCTTGCAAATTCAGGGGTATAGAGAAAAAAAAAAAAGAAACAAAAACAAAACAAGCAAAACAAAACAAAAACCTAAACAAACCCGAATACACTTTGGGAACCAAATGGACTCATGATGAACAAATGAGCGAGACTTATTAACACGTTTGTGGTAACAGTACAGGGGACATATCAGGAATATTGATGTTATGTTAGCTTTGTATGGTGGTGGATGCAGTTAACCATAGTATTGTTTGCAAATGTGAACAACAAGACATTGGTATCTTCCTCGTGCATGTTGTATCTAATCATTGTAATTCCAGGAAACAGAAACAGAGAAGAGCGTCAACAAGCTGTACCTGTGTCTCTGCTGTTTGTTGAGGCTCATGTGGATGATTAAATTGGTACTTGTTGGGGGGGAGCCTTCCCACTCCTCAAAAAAAGTACAAATTGAAGTAATATTGATGGTGGGGAAAAGATTTCTGTTTGCTGGAAAAAAAAATTTAAAAAGCATTATTATTCCTAGATGTGGGGACTTATATTTCCATCTTCTGTTACAGTATTGATTCATAAGAAATATTGTTGCATTTAAAATTACTACATTTGTATGTGGGTATTTATTTGAAATGATGTCGAAGTACTGTATTATGTTCTATGTGCATTACCTTTTAGTGGTGGATTGGTCTCCATGTAATGTCATATGCATGTATTCTTGCCAAGTAACCTTTACACAGACCGGGGGGTGGGGGGGCTTAAAGAGAAATGTGGAAACTTCTTTAAAGTATAATTGTTAATTGGATAACCTTAGGAGGCGTAGAGGGCAAAGCATTACTTCCAAATTAATAAAGAAGTGTTTAATGTAGAAAAGCAATCTGCCTGCGTAAAGGTAGTCACATTGGCAGTATCAATAAAAGATAAAAGGAATCATGTTTTCTGCTTGATGTTTTGGGGGTTTAATTAGTCTTTCTGTGCTGTTCCAAGCCTGGGTCTTAATATTCATTTTTATTTGAGAGAGGCTGAAGACTTAGAACTTAATTTTCTGGTTCTGCAGCAAGCTTAATTTATTTGTGCTCATGTTTGGGGAGCACTGACCCCTGTGCTGTCCCATGAGATGTTCCCATGTTTTAGCCTTGACCAGACTGGTTTAATCTGTTGTGCCAAAGACCTGTGCAAACTCCTGTCCTGGTATGGGAAACAGAGGGTATGTCTCGTGCTTCTGGTGGCAGTGGTGCCAGGTCTTCCTGGAATTATATTCTCATATACTCTCCAAAGTGTGTGAAGGTGGCATTTGGGAGAATTAACAAATACACTCACAGAAGCCCCTGAAGGTGTGTGCTTAAAGCTGGAGGGGGAGGCTGAGGTTTGCCCCATCAGTACAAGGATATTCCAGGGTTGATGAATTGATACTGTCCCCTAGAAATACTAAATATGGATTTATTCTACAGTTGAACAACTCTTTGGTCCTCAGGCAGCATTCCTGGAACTATTTTGCTTATCACTTCTATACCTGGCAGCATTACACTACCCAGTCAATGTATAATGTAACTGGAGAGCAACACGACTGTTCTTGGGCACTGAAACACTTGGGGAGTTGTGTGCAGTAGCCCAGCAGAGCGCCTTTGCAAGGGGGTTTGCCCTGATGGATAGTTCTGTGTTTGCTGTAATGGCAGCAGGGTGTTCTGGAGGAGAAAGGCTTTATGGCTACATACACGTGCAAATGCCAGGAGAGCAAGAACAGACCTGTTGAAATAGAGAACAGCGTGATTGAAGAATGCTTTGGTAAGAGAGTAAGAGGAGAATATTTAGCTGAAAAGCTGTTGTAGTGAATGACCATTAATTAAACATGAATTTCTTTGACTCTCTTCTGTGTAGAGAAAATGCAGTGCCTGGAGGGAATGTCGCCGATGCGGAGTTGGGAGGGTGGGTCACCAGCTGCATTCCAGGCTGCAGATGTTGCTGTATTTAGTCTCAGGGAAAGGAATCTGCCAGCTAATACATCGCTCCCCCTTGCCATGGAGCCGGTAACTTGGGGGTGATCGTTTGTGCCTTGTAAATAAGGCTTGAAAACTCATGCTAACCACAAAGTTCCCCATGGACCGAGCTTTGTGGGATGAAGGTGAAGGAAATTAAGCTGTAGGTGGTTTTTTGGAGACCCCACTGGGATGAGGTTCGGTGATAGTGTGATTCTGTGAGATGTTAAAACTCAGCTACGTGGTATTTATGGAAGTTGCAGTTTCAAAAGACATATCTTTGCCTTCTTTTGTTTTTTAAAGGCTGATGATGCGGATTGAAGTACAGGACCAGGAAAAGGTATATTTCCACCCAAGAACTTAGCAGAAACAATGGAAAACTATAAATGCCACTTCTGTGAGTTCTAAACAAAGCAAAGTGGCCAGTTCATGTGATTGTTTTGTGTATTGTATTGTAAGTTTACATATAAAAACTTGATACAAGCATTCCTTAGTGATTGCTGGGAAAAACACTTGTGTTCAAACTACTCAGAAGATAACTTCAACCCTGTTTCTTTCTCTTCTTCCAAGACAGCCCGTGTCCTTTCCCAGTAAAGGAGGGGCATCACTGCTTCTCCGTGCAGAGGCGCATTCCCATGAGAAGGGAGCTGTCACAGCTGTGGAGGGAACGTTCTTCCCTTGGTCGCTGAGTGTGGTATCACCAAGGTAGCCCGAGACTTGATCCGCATACACTGAATCTGCTTCAGTCAGCCTCACCTCTCCAACCCCCTGGCTTTGAGACATGCAGCTCTTAACTAAGTCAGCAGATTTGATGGTAATTGTCAAGCAAAGTGGTAGTTAAATGGCTTAGATGCAGTAAGTACGTTTAAACCCCCCCCCACTCCCAACCAACAAGAGTTGGATCTGGTTCTAGATGCCAAAGCAGACTGTTTCTGAAGTAAAGATAACGTATCAAGTGGGAGCAGTGAAATGAAAGCTGATTGTTCTGATTATGCTGGAGAAAACCTGAGAGACAGTTAAAATTTACTTAAAACCTAATCTATACTTGATATTTAATGAGGACAATATATGTCATGTGCAACTTGCTGATAAAGGCTACATAGAGAAGCAAACCTTGAGTTAGCTACATAGAGAGGATGTGAATTTTAACGGGGCTGAGGTGATTTACACATGTGCACACCCAGACTTCCACCAGCGTGGCAGGAAGAGTCAGAGGTGGGTGACAGAGCTGCAGGGACTTTACTGGCAGAACCTGCCAGTGCTCACTGTGGGGTTTTGTCAAGTCAGACCCTGGGTTAGGAGGATACCCTGTGAAGGCCAGAGAAGCACCTACCCAATTCTGTATGGAGCAAGAATTTCAAACAACTTGATAATTTTAAAATGTCTATTGTACTTCTAAGATGTCAGCTGGACATTTGAGTTGTGACTGTCCTGTGCTAAAATACTGTAACAGGCTTCACTGTCAGGAGAGACTTTAAAACTGATCCTTTAGTATAATAATATCTGTGATCTGAGCACCATTTTAAAAACTGCATTCTTGCCAGCGCTTGCAGCATTTTTTATCTTTTCTGAAATGTATGGTTTCTGCTTTTATACAGCAATGTAATTGAGGAATTACAAATCTCCATATTGAAGGAGAGAAGAAAACCCAAACTCAATTCAGTGTATACTGCTTCACACTATGTGACATTAAAAAGAAAGTTTCTCCTTTATCATCTGCTGGAAACCTTGCTCCCTGTTTTTTACCCAGGACTTCTAGGTTAAAGCATCTCCTGGTGTTTCAGGGGCATGCTAACTTGAAGCTAAGGAAAAGACTCTACTGGGCAATTTCACAATCAAAGGTTTCCCCCTCTGTTTCTGGTGATAAGACTGCTCCTAGCTCAAGTTTGTATCCCATTTCCAAATTGTATTGAGTAGATGTTCAGGCAGCTTCTACTCATCCCAAATGTTATTCAGCTTATTGCCCTGTGTCTTCTGCCCTGGAACTCAAATGGATACAGTTTGAGTCTTTATGATGAGATAGAAGAGTATTTGACCCAGCAGCAGAACATTCGCTTCCTGTTATCACCACATGAACAACGAGCCTTTATTAAGCCAATTATCAAAGTCTTAGAGACTGAGCATTAATATCTCACTGTTCAGAAGACCAAGGGCTCTGTTGGGTTGAGGACTGCTGAGTCCGAGCTACTGACAGCTCTGGCAGGAGGTTTATGAGGCATGGTCATACCTGGAGCTAAAGAACAGCCTGAAGTCCTTGTGTCTTGATAGGACAGGTAAAGTTTTTTCAGCCATAATCATGAGGTTATTGAGCAGCAGCTCTCAAAACCAAGATTAGGTTTGTAAGAGCAAGTTCCCTGTAGCTTTACACTTCTCCATAGGCACAGAATTTGTAGCTATAGCCAGCATGCACATGCTTCCCATGCTTTGGGTGCCAGTGTTTTTTTGCTAGTGCAAACACTTGAGTCTAACAGCAGAAAGCTCCAACATGCCCTGGACAGGACAGCCATTGCCCAGGTACCTGCCCTCAGGGCTGTGGCTGCAGATACTGCTGGTTAGTTGAGCACTGGTGGTTTGCTCACCACTCCAGCCTGATGTGCCTGAGGTGTGCTGCGTTTCACACCTGTTGGTGGAAGTTGGTGTTTGCTCTTTCCTAACTCTGGATCATTTAATTCGAGTAACAAATCAGGTTCAGAGTAGTGTGTGAGGCTGTCAGCATATCTGAAGATGCTGTCATGGAGGATGAAGCAGCTGCCGAACTGAGCTGGAGATGAAGTAGCACATCTCCCTATGCTTGAAGAGCTGAGTCAAAAGAAAACTGACTGCACTGTACCACCGCTGCAAAGTGTCAGACTGAGCTCCCTGCCTCCCATCTCTTCTCCCTGATGACGTAGTCTGTGGCCTTCAGACCTGACACCTTCATGTGCTCACTGTGGCCAGAGCGCTGCTTTTTCACAGGTTCTCATCCTGCTGTTGGTTTGCACAAGCTGCCATGCAGCCCCAGGGTGCCAGTTTTGGTCTTTACTGACATTAGGAAACAGCTGGAATGAGAATGAATCCAATTTTCATGCACCACATAATTATTTTTTCAGTTGCAGAAACAAAGCCATCTCACTCTTTCAGCCATTCTGGCTGTTCTGTGCTGCTGACAATTCATCAGAGATGGTGACACCTTCGAGATGTCTCTGAATTGCACCTTCTGTAGGCTGCCCATGACAGTACAGGCCTGACTTTGCACCCCTGATGGTGGTTTGTAGGGTGTGTGGCTTTCTGAAGTTACCACTTTTAGGTGCGATACTATAGTGGTCGGGGAAGGGAAATAGGTTCCATCTTTGACTTTCACCTCTCTTCCTTTGTGCTACATGGATGAGAGCCTGGGTGTTGTTTTTTCTTGAAATAACACAGCTTTTGTGCTTGAAGACTTACTTTCTGATAAAAAAAATACTGAAAGCTTTCTCAGCCTTTAATTGGAGCAATGAGGGTGTGGAATATCTGAGAGCAGCTCTAAGAGCTGCTATGCAGAGGCCAATGGATCTTTCCATGACTTGGTAGAATATGCAGGTGGGCTGATGGTGATGTTCACAACCCTGCTAAGTTACCAACAGCCCAGAGCAGAACTGGGATTGCAGCCCAGAAATGGGCTGAGGGCCAAAGATGATGTTCATGTTCTGCCTTCCTAATCTAGTTGCAGAAACTGCTTGGGCAGTGGAAAGTATGGTAAGGACACATGCCACCTTCTCCTCACTTTTGTACCTTAGAGTCACTGTTATCATAAGCTTTCCCAGTTCCTTTTTGACTTGGGTTAGACTCTTCATTCCCACCTGGAGGGCTCTCCCCAGCAATGTAAAGCGAGGCACTTGCTTTCGCTGCATCCTGTCTACACAACTCAGGACTCTTGAGAAACCTGCCAGAACATCTGCAAACAAAGGGGCCACAAAAAGATCTTCTTCCATCTCTGCATTGTTTGTAGGGAGCAAAATTGCTGTTGATGCTTCTTCCATTCCTCTGAAGGTCAGTATTCACCAGCATCTTGTTTCATAAGTGATGTTACTTGCTTGGAGGTAGAGCACTGATCCAGTCCCAAATACCTAATGGTAGAAAACCCGATGTGTTTCTGTAGGGGTGAGGAGAAGGTGAAGTGGCAGGAGGAGAAAAAGCATGAGGCAGGCTCAGAAAAACAAAACCCAAACCCACAGAAAAATACCCAACAAAAAAGAGAGAGGGGTGGTTGGTCGCAGCCAACACTGCTTCACTAAGCACAGATTGTGTCTGACAAATGTGGTGGCCTTCTACAGTGGCATTACAGCACTGGTGGATAAGGGAAGAACAACCAGTGTCATCTACCTGGACTTGTGCAAAGCACTTGACACTGTCCCACATGACAGCCTTGTCTCTAAATTGGAGAGGTGTGGATTTGATGGATGAACCACTCTGTGGGTAAGGAATTGGATGGATGGTTGTGCTCAGAGTTGTGGACAACAGCTCAATGTCCAGGTGGGGATCAGTGATGAGTGGCATTCCTCAGGGGTCGGTACTGGGACAGGAGCTATTTAACATCTTTGTCAGAGATGTGCACAGTGGGATCGAGTGCACCCTCAGTGAGTTTGCTGATGACACCAAGCTGTGAGGTGTGGTTGACACACTGGAGGGAAGGGATGCCATCAGGAGGGACCTGGACAGGCTGGAGAGGTGGGACTGGGCAAACTACATGGAGTTCAACAAGGCCAAGTGCAAGGTCCTGGACATGGGTCAGGAAATCCCCAAGCACAACAGGCTGGATGGAGAATGTATGGAGAGCAGCCCTGAGAAGAAGGACTTAGGGGGTGGGGGGGAGGTGCTGGAGGATGAGGAGTTCAGCATGAACTAGCAACATGCACTTGCAGCCCAGAAAGCCAACTATGTTCTGGGCTACATCCCCACGAGTGTGACCAGCAGGTCTGGGAGGGGATTCTGCCCCTCTGCTCTGGGGAGACCCCCCTTCAGTGCTACGTTCAGCTCAGGGGTCCGCAGGACAAGAAGGACATGAAGCTGTTGGAGTGAGTCCAGGAGAGGCCATGGAAATGATCAAGGGCTGGAGCACCTCTGCTCTGGAGACAGGCTGGGAGAGTTGGGATGGTTCAGTCTGGAGAAGAGAAAGCTCCAAGGAGACCTCTCAGCCCCTTCCAGTCCCTCCTGGGTCTCCAGGAAAGCTGGGGAGGAACAGGCCCAGGGGAATGGCCGTCAGCTGCAGGAGGGCAGAAATCCTTCTCAGGGAGTGTGGGGACACCCTGGCACAGGTTTCCCGGATAAGCTGTGTCTGCCCCTGGATCCCTGGCAGGGTTCAAGGCCAGGTTGGATGTGGCTTTGGGCCCCCTGGGCTGTTGGAGGGTGCCCCTGCCCATGGCAGGGGTGGCACTGGGGGGTTCCAAGGGCCCTTCCAACATGAATTGTTCTGTGATAATCCTATGAAACTTGTGATTCTATATGAAAGAGGCAGCAAGTCAAAAATGGCAGCAGTGGATTAAGAGGAACTGTTGAGTAACTTGGAGCAGCTGGATCAGCCCTGGGCAGGAATTGTTTGGCATAAAGCCTAGGAACAGCTCAATTCAAAAAAAGCAGCTGGCAATTTAGTGTAGTCTGGTAGTACAGGCTGCATAGTGTGCATTGCTCCATCGTAAAGGGATCGGCTAGTGCGTTCATTAGCCATGAGGGGCCAGGAAGAGCACATGAGACTCCAAAAAGGAACAGCAAGAAAATGAGGAGTATCTGTGGGAGCAGAGTATGTTCCCTGGCATATTTGAACACTTGTGTGTGCGGTTTCAGAATGCCTCATGCAAGTCTTCTGGATTGCAGCTGCCTTCTTTCTTCAAGTTTCAGTTTTTGGAATGACTTCCTATCAAAGTATATCAAGATATTTCTTCTAATTAATATCTGAGTCAATATAAATACAGCTATATTTACCCCAATGCCAATGTCAAGTGTAAGCAGATACACTCACCCTCAGCTTCGGCTACTTTTAAGTGTGGTTTTAAATTAGTTTCTATATTCTAGTGAGAGAACTGTTTGCTGTCCCAGCTGCCCATGGAAAGCTACTGGGTCAGTGTCTTCCATAGCTACAACAGCCCAAACTCTGGGATACCTTACCTCAGTGATGGACAAGGCCCTGGGAGGGCTGGGGGACCTCTCGAATTTGTGCAGAGAGTCATGGGTAGAAACAGAGAGGCAAGAAAGCCAGGCAGTGCCGGACAGGTCCGCAGAGGAGGAGCCACAAGATGGGTATGGGGAACATGGCCGTTGGTTGGTCCCCTGAGTGTTTTAGAGCTTAATGGTCACAGGTGTGAGATATCACTGTGATAACCACAGAGTGTCCAGCTCTCCTTACTCATTTAGAGCCTGCATCTCTGCAACACCCTCACTGAAGTCCCTCCTTTCACCTGCCCTTGGTGTGCAGAGCTAAAATGTGTAAGTGCAGGTGCTGTTATAAGTCCACTGTGGCAGCATGTTTACAGGAGGAGGTGTCAGGGTTTGTGTGATTACAGACTACCAGGGCTGCTGACTCCAAAGACAGCTACTCGTGTCTTACACTGGGCAGTTTAAAACAAGGGCCTAGAATGGAGGCAGGAGTGCAAGTCCTTGCGAGGTGGGACATCTGCCCCTGGAAGACCTCACACAAGTGCCTGCTCTTTGACTTTACAGGCTGTGGGGTTTACTCTTGGTACCCAGCAAATCAAGGCATGCATTTGGATCTGCTAGTACAAACACTGTGCAGCACGGCTGGAGGATCCGGCTGATGTGCAGGTGCCTATTGAATCACATTCTTTACAAGTCTGGCCACCAGACTTTTTCTCTTCTACGTGGCATTTGTGCTGGAATTGCCAAATTTCCAGTTCAGCCCCCTCAGGCTGTTAATTACTGAACTGCGAGATGTCTGGGGCTGCTTGCTCTCTTTCATCTCAGCTCTGTCAAGTAAGGTTGACTGTGGTTTAAGAGAAAGGAGCAGAAGCCAGAATGGGAGATAAATTTTGTTTCTATCTTTCCAAGAACTCTTTTCCAGATATCAGGATATAGAAACAAAACCCAACCCAAACACTGACACGCCGCCCTCCCCCCGAAGACCCAGTGCCAATTCGGCGCCAGCGGCTGGTTTTGAGATCTTGCCTACAGAGCTTCCAAGTATTTTAAAAGGCAAAAGCCATGAGTAAGTTCACTGAAGCTCGCTGGGAAAAGACGGGATGCCCTGGTAATTCTTTCCTTCTCTCTGGCTTTTGGCAGCCCTGTAAAGGGTTGCTTCGTCCCTGTTAACTCTTTACCTCTGGGTTGTGGTTACGTTCCTGCAACGAGCACTTGTAAAAGCTTGGGATCCTGCTCACAGCTTAGCACAGCGTGTGTCTGTTCATAACTGAATGGTAAGAAATGTAAAAGGAAAACTCTGGCTTAGCTTGAACACGCAGAGGGATCGTTGGCAGCCCCGAGCTGGGCGTTGGAGCAGTTCTGCCAGACAAACAGGAGATGGCAGGACAAGGCCGAGCGGCCCATCAGCTCGGGCCTTGGCCGGCTGCACAGGAAACACGAGCAGAGGGAAGGCTGTCACGTTTCTTCCATGCTGAAAGATCTGACTTTTGCCTCAAGAATTCTTCCTCTGCTTCCTTGCCCTGCTCCTGCCTCGCTCGAGCTTTGCCAGGGTTCCCCGTGGCTTTTCACAGCTCATCTTGAACGTGTTTCCCGCTCTCCTGACGTGTCACTGGCTTGGCAGGTTTGGAACATCAGGCTCTAGGAACGGTTACCATCACTGCAACTGATTACCCCAGCAATCACGTGGCAGACAATAAATGGAACCATGAAACCATGAGCTCAAAGACATTTTTCTACTTTTTTTCCCCCCCCTTTTTTTTTTTCTGGATCCCTCTGGTAGCTCAGCTTGGTTTTCGAGCCCCTGCCATTCGTCAGTATGCCACGTATCAACTCTTCTGGGCTCACACTGGTCCTGCTGTGACTAGGAACCTGCCCTGCCTGCTAGCTTTAATGCTGGTAGGAATGGGTTGTGGGCCAGAAAAGTCCACAAAAAAAAGCTGCACGTTAGGCCCCCAGGCTGATGGAGTGGTGGTCAGGCAGCCAGGGCTCAGCCTGCATCTCGTGCTGTGCTCATCCTGATCCAGAGTCAGAGCACGCCGCTTCAAAACAGCACAGCCAGGAGTCCACCATGGTGAGTACAGGAGGCTGCGGCCAGTTCTGGGGGTGCTGCACATCAGTACTGTGTGTATTGCCAGCCCAGTGCTTACCAGCCACACCAGTTTGTTCAGGGCCTTTGTGAAAGGTAAGAACAAGGCAAGCACTGTGGAGGGGTGTGCAGCAGACATCATGTCCCATTGCACAGAGAGGAACAAAGCTAAAATTACCAAAATAAATAATAAATCTCATTATCTAATAGATAGGTGGCCACACATGCATGGCAGACAGAAGAACTTAGAGGATTTCATAGATGCTGTGTTGTGCTTTTGGGCTCTCTTCTGCGTCATGCCCTCACTGTTAGGATTATCACACTGGTTGTAGGAGCCAGAGAACCAGGAATCTGCTCTTGCTTTGCAACTGATCAGGAAAAGATTTAGAGCTGATGGGAGAAGTATGTTTGGCTTCCTGCCACCCCCAGCTATTTTGTGTTAAGGAGCAATGGCGAGTTCCTGCATCTCTTGTCTCCTCATTGGTCGCTTCTTGCTGTTTCTGTCCTCACTTGTGGCCTTTTGGGAAAGATGCATCTGTCAGCTCAGGGCTCCACTGCACCCGTAGTCTCTCAGAGACAGCATACCCTTGCTTAGGGAATATCACGTGTTTTGGTGTCTTGGTTGCGTGTAAAATTTACTAAGCCTTTAACAGCAATTTCCTTACGGATCTTTCCCCCTTTTTTCCAGGACTGCAGGAAAATCCAGTGTCTGATCTCAATGCAATCAACTAATCTGAAAAGTTATGAAGAAGGCCGTGTCTAGCTGACCACTCTCTTCTGTGCTGGACTTGAACTCACAGCATACCTTATTGGTTGCTATCACTCTTCACAAAGGATAAGCAATGCCACAGGTGCTTTTACCACCCGGTAAGAACACCCAGCACCAAGCAGAGTGTCTGTGTGGTATGACTGAATGAAAACTTAGACTTCAGTGGGGAGCATTAAAGTATTGAAGGCAAGAAAAAGGGGGTGGAACTTAGCTACTGAATCATGGGAAGATGCAGGTGTCCATAGAGACATGGGCAAAAATTGGCCCACTGATGTTTCAGGGTTATTTGATAAACACACAGAAAGGATGTCAGTTTACTGGCCTGCACTAACACTGCTGCCACCTTTTCCTTCTCCAGCAGTTCAGTCTTCACAGAGGTGGAGCCTTCCTCTCTTTTGCAGAAAGATCTTTTTTTGATCTTTTCTGGATGCTGGTGGAGAAAATTCAGAGATAGGTTAGCCATTAATAACAAAAGGGGGGAAGAACAAACCTGAAGAGATTTAAGTCCAGGTGACCGAATGCAAAGTACCAAAATTAAAAGCCTCGTTTCATCAGCTTAGGACGTTTTGCTGCCTAGTGCTAATGCAGAAACTACAGCCACTAATTCTGGTGTCACACCTGCTAAATCTGGTGTCATTTCCGAACAGGACCGAAAGTAGTAAATAATTCTATTAATTAATAGTGCTCCAGGAAAGACTTGATTTCTCTCAGAGATTTAAAGAACCTTCATGAGAAACCCCACCCTTGGGTCTGTAGTTCATCTTCAGTTACACTTTTTCCCTCACAAGCCAAGTCAGGCAGTGGAACAGTCTTAGTTAAGACTGTCTTAACTAAGTTAACAGTCTTAGTTGGTATTTAAAGCCTGCCTTTTCTCATTACAGGTATAGGTGGGAAAATGTAGGCATAAAGAAACACAGTCTACCACCTCTTATCCAAAAGTGTATCCAAAAATGTATGCACAAAGTAAAAATGACATCCATCATGTCATTCAACAACCAAAGATCTAGAAATAAAAGTCCTTTTGCTAAAAAGCCATTCACAGATTCTGACTTCCAAAGAAGTTCAGGTTTATACAAGTATATAAATTAGATTAGACTTTATATTGAAGAGGTCATATAGATTCTTATGCTGATTCAGCCTCCCCAGTAAATCCTGAGAGGGGGCTGGCTATGAGACTCCTTAAAGACAGGAAATGCAAATTGTGCTTTAGTAAACTGGGTTTACTCATCTGCTTTCCCAGGGACAGATGCAGCACAAAGTCTTCTGCATGGCAGAAAATGGGCGCATCACTGTGTGGCAGGAGCTATGCATAGAGCTTTCTCCTCTGCTTTATGCCCCAGCTGAGCCATGGCAGGAACCAGGCAGAACTGTAATTATTGTGGTATTAAGGTGTGGCTGTAGGGCAGCTTTGAGGGCTGCAAGAGTAAGGTATGGGTAGTTTGTGATCCTGCTGCATCCATAAAGATCCTGGTAACGCACAGACTGGGGTGGTGAGAAGAGCAACTGGCAGTATCTTGTTTGAAACCTTTATAAATGATTGTTCAACCTTTCAGTGGTCTCAGGATGTGTGTGTGGGTTCTGGATGGTTCAGTAATAGATCACATCAATATTGTACTAACCATTTTGGTGATTACACACACACACACACACACACACACAGAGTAAAGACATTCTGCTACATATTTTGCCTTCAACTGATTTGTAGGGTCACCTGTAAGTCCTGGAATAATTATGTGATGGATGTGAAGTGTTTAGAGTAACATAAAAAAAGAGATGAGAATGGTTTTATCAAAATTCAGAGTAAGTGGGTGTCTGTTTCTGAACCCAGATTAGCAGTGACCAGGATGAAAAAAATCAAGTACCATAATTCTCTCTTCCTGTTTAAAAGCTAAACCTTGTCATCTGACCATTGTGTTACGTCTTAAAAGGCAACACTTCTAGCTTCTTTCAGCCTAAAGCTGGAGTAGATTTCTAATCTACAGAAAAAACTGTCTTTCCCTCTCTTGCCTGACAGAGATTCCAGTTCTGGTACCTCTCTAATCAAAGCCACAAACGGACAGAATCTCAGTTTGGCTGCCTTTAGGTTATTGAAAACTTTGGGGTAAAAATCTATGAGGCTTTTTTAGATTATTTAAATATGTAAGTAATAATTTCTGAAAAGGCTTAACCTAATCATGCACTAAGAGCATTTAGGTACTTCTGTCCTTCTCCTTTTGAGGTTTATGTTCCTGAAAGACATTGCTTTTGCAACACATCAGCCTCAGCGCACCGCTGCCACGTCAGATGACTCAATTCATAAAGCGCATCTTGGCTTTGAGGGTAGGATGAAAGTCGGTGTTGTTTGGAGATGTGTAATCGAATGGTGACAAGCTGTAACTCCTCATTTACTTCATAATGCCACATGGAATAAAGTACAACTGTGGCGGTTGAAAGGACCTTCTGGGTCACCGAGTTCAACCCCCCATTCTGCAGATGAATGTGTGCATCTGACAAGGCTACAGCTTTCAGTCAGCTAAAAATATAAGTGCAAACCCACGGTAAACACAGCCTAATACATGCACAGAGGTTTCTGTAACACTGCTGTGTCCTGTGGTGAGTTTAGCCTCAACGTTCTGGCTGTGGCTGGCAAACAGAGGGACACTCACTAAGAGCAGGAGTCTGACGGCTTTTAACTAACGAGGTCAGCAACACCTCGGTCCTCCCATGAGCAAGGACAGTCACACAGTCTCTTCTGGTCAGGACACAAGGAGTCCTCTCATGATCTAGGGCAGGACTCTTGTTTTACATCAGAGACACAGAAGAAAGAAAGCGGATCCAGCTCACTCATTGCTGTTTGCCAGGTAGGGGCAACAGGATTACAGCCACTTTCCCCAGCCCAGCATTCAGAAGATGAAGCATGGTTCTGCTGCCCTGCCTGGGGAGTCCATGAGGAACTTTGAAGATCAGGCTCCAGAAAGAGGTGACACCCTCTGCCTGATGCCTGCAGTAAGAACCTACTTCGGCATTCAGAGAGTGCAGATAACAATTTTGTGTGTCACCATAGAAAGTTCTGCATCAATTTGTAGGAGAAAACTATTGAACTGGTGCATACCAGGGAAATTAGCAATCCAGGACATTAAATGCCTTGGTGTTAAGGAGAATCAACATGGACTCCAGCCTACAAGCCCTAGTAAATATTTAAGTTCAACTCCCTTATGAAACAGGGATAAAATACAGACTACTCCACTCTGCTTTAAAAATCTTACACCAGGGCATAAAAGATGCCACAGGACTTGTGTCCTGACTGGAGAGCTGCTTTGCTTCTATCTGCAGCTCTTCATTCTTGTGTCTCTGTTGTTCTGTGGGTTTTTTCCCTCTGGATTCCTGGCTGCTCTGGTAACTGGCATCAGTGAATATGGAATAAACTTGCTTTTGCCTAAGGTATCATTAAAAAAAAAAACCAACCCAAGCCCTACCTCAGCAGGGTTTCAGCTTAAAAATATTTCCCCTTGAAAGCTACCTTTGAGGAATAATTTTCCCCACTTTTTTGCAAACTTAAAGTGAAAGTAACAGAAATGACCCAATTTTAATTATTTTTGTTTTATTGCAATTGCTGGTTTCATCTCATTGTGAATGAGAAATAAAGCAGCGTGTCTTTCTCTGCAGTTGAAAAGGCTCAGTTTCAGATTCAGGAAAATGAGATTGCATAAATGCTCAAAAGACATGTTACAGCAATCTTCCAATCTCCATCTTCAAATGAAAAGTAGTCTCCTCCAAAAGGAAGAGGAAAAAAAGCCCTGAGAGTTATAAATAAGGACTCTGTTCACAAAGGGACTCTGTATATCCAGTAAAGTGTCATATGATGGCAAAAGCACATGAGGGTCACCCTGAGGATTACATCATCCGGAAGAGAACACAACATGCATCTCTTACATGAAAAGCATGTCTGACAAGACCCATGTATTTGCAAAGCCTCAGCATCTCGGACTCCACTGTCTAATTAAATCTAGAAGGGGTTATTTTTACCCTCTTTAGGTTTATCTTTCCTGGACATGCAATGATAATCCTTATTTAACTGCAAAGCCTACCATGAGGGAGAATTAATTTCTGTTGAGAGACCTCTGCTAAAAGAACTGTAATGCAATATGACAGGCAACTTTTTTGGGGAGAAAGAGTATTCGTATGACCTTTACTAACTGCTTGCACTGCATTTATTGACTCTTTCCTCTTACCCTTGCATACATAACTCTACTTTAGACATCAAGGGTTGAAAACAATAAAAAAAATCCCATGATAAAAGACCACATTCAATGGACGTTCCCCAACGCTTCAGAGTTTAAAGGAAAGAAATCAATTGTACTGGACAGAAAGTGCAATTTGCATTTGCAAATAAGATTTCATAAGATCATAAGATGCCCAGCCAGATCCCATTCCAGGCAGAAGATTGCCAATCAGGTTCTATTCTATTTCACAGCAGCTCTGCTGCCTTTGAGTTTAAGCCTGAAAATGGCAGAAGTGCAGAAATGTTGACTTGGCAAACTTGTTCCCATGATGTCTTCCCTCATGAGACACTGAAGGGAAGTGCCGTGGGTGCCTGAGATAGTCAGGTTCAGGGGAAAATGCTTAACCAAGCTGGATATGGATCTACAGACTACAGGTCAGTAAAAGCTTGAGTCCTAGGCTTTTACTTGGGATCTATAAACCATGCCACCAAGCACAATCCCAGGTTTTGTTCTTCAGGCTGTTAAAGGATTGGATGCTTCTCAGTTCAGGGGGAGCCTCACAGAAAATGCCTTCTTGTTCTAACCCTAAGTCTCTTCTGGTTTGCTTTTTCGCTGGTCGTGTCAGCCTGGCTTCTCAGGAGCTGTTACTCCTCCAGCTCCCTAGCAGAGTTGCAAAAAAGAGCCCTTCTTTTCTTTGTTGCTTATCTCCTGGAACTGCTGACTCCAAATTACTTACCTTGGTTGAAGAAATGGCTTGTTCTTAGATGTGAAGAGAGTTATACTGGCCCTTTGTCGGAATCCTAGCGAGTCAAAAGTAATGGCGGCAATTTAATGTTTGCTTAAATTGTAAACTCCCTCCAGAATTACTCAACTGATTCTGGTCAGAGATACAAATGGAATACTGCAGATGCCCAGACTTTAAGAGTTGAGAGCACCTACAATGAAAAAAACCCTCTTAATTCTCTAGAATAAGAAAACCAAATCAAACCATAATGCTGGCTAGAGTGGGGAAAGATTTGGATGGAAAATAAAAGGATCCTTTTAAAGAATGCTGGTTATTTGGTGTTCTGATGCTACATTGAATAACTATTTAAGCATAAGATAAATGGGTTTTTGTCTCAGTTTTTTACTTCATAGCAGGGACCTTGCTTTCTCAGAGAGAGCAAGGAACCTCGGTACCTTTTTCAAGTCTGTTTCTACTGCTGAACACCTGTTGTATCTGATAACCACCCAGCGAAGGTCAGATCTGCTCTGGCAGGAGGAGTTCAAGGATCAATCTGCCTCACTGTTCTCAAGGACAGGGCTCATTTCATGGAGCTGTAACCATTTCATACAGTGACAAATGTGGGGAGTCTTAATTGGTGAAATCATCAGCTGTGTGTTAAACCTGTGGCTGTGTATTGACTTTTTGAAGTGGGAGTCTGAAAGTGACAGGTTGGATTTAAACAATAACATCAAGAAATCCAGGTTGGTTCATTACTGAGAAATCAGCTTTCTTACTCAGGGCTCACTAGACCCTTATTCTAGTGCCCAGCTACTCTAGCACAGCTACTCCTTTTATTCTGGAACGATCAGGCCAAATAAATCAATTTCATTGATTTCTTTACAAAAGTGTTATTCCCTTCCAACACACGACTGAAGTCACCCAAAGGTGTGTTTCTGAAGTGGGGCCCACATCAGAGCCAGGCGTTCAGGGGAAAGATAAGGAGCAGCAGCCAATTACTGGGTAATAAAAAAATAGACCAAAGCCCCACATAGTTATCTTTTGAATCCACTGGTTTGCATTTTTTCCTGAAGGTAAATGCCTTTGTGAAGACGGTTTTACATGGTTTCATTCTTTCAGAGATAAGAGTGCTTGATACAGGTTTTTAAGCTTAACACACTTGTTTTGCTCAGCATTAGTTACTGAGGAGCTGAAGATTTTCACACTGACTCTCCTCACCTGGAAAAGCAGGGTTCCACCCTGGCTGCAGCCTCTGTGCAAGGAGCGCTTCACCCATGACAGGTTAATGACCTGCTGCCTGTGAAGCATGTCAGCACCCTTTGGCTTGGGTTGCCCGTGAAGCAGAGCATCACCTTTTCGCTCAGCTGTAGTTGCTCTCAGTGAGCCCCAAGTTAGGGGTCACCTCTGGGCCTGACTTTTCAAGAAGCCCTCAAAGAAGCAGGTTTTGGGGAGGTGGGAAGAAGATGAGTGCCCGAGGGGACCGAACATGCTGGAGAAGAGCTCTGTGGAGAAGGACCTGGGGGTCCTGGTTGATTACAGGTTGGCCATGAGCCAGCAGTGTGCCAATGGGATCCTGGGGTGCATCAGGAGGAGTGTGGCCATCAGGTCGAAGGAGGTGATCCTCCTCCTCTACTCTGCCCTGGTCAGGCCCCACCTGGAGTATTGTGTCCAGTTCTGGGCTCCCTGGTATAAAAAGGACCGGGATCTCCTGGACAGAGTCCGGAGGAGGCTACGAAGATGATTAAGGGCCTGGAGCATCTCCCCTATGAGGAAAGACTGAGAGAGCTGGGACTGTTCAGCCTGGAGAAGACTAAGGGGGGACCTTATTAATGTTTATAAATACCTTAAATACGGGATGCAGGGGGAAATGGCTGGCCCCTTTTCTGTGGTCAGTGGAGACAGGACAAGGGGCAATGGCTGCAAATTGGAGCACAGGAAGTTCCACACCAACATGCGGAGGAACTTTTTCCCAGTGAGGGTGCCAGAGCCCTGGGACAGGCTGCCCAGGGAGGTGGTGGAGTCTCCTTCTCTGGAGAGATTCAAGACCCATCTGGACACCTATCTGTGCAGTATGAGCTGGGGAGCTGCTTTGGCAGGGGGGTTGGACCCGATGATCTCTCGAGGTCCTTTCTAACTCCTATGATTCTATGGTTCTATGGAGTTCGTATCTGAAATGCTGATGCATACCAGAGGGACAGGGTGCCAGTCTGGGGAGCCATCTGTGGCCCTGGGACCCACGGTGATGGCTGGACCTTGCCATTTGCCCTACGGCTGCCTCCAGCAGCTGCACCAGGGAGTGTCCTGCTCCCAAGGCAACAGCTGGCATAGGAGCCCATGGCCTACTGAAGCCTCCCCTGTTGCTTTTGACACGGTTTTGGGCTTTGCCCTGGGGAAGCCGCCTGTTTCTTGACCAGCCCGGAACGTGCAGGCGGCTGCAGGGGCCTTCGTGCCCCTTCTCTGGCTGATCCCCCCGCTTTCCGCTCGGCGGGAGGGGAACAGGACGCGGCCCCCGGGCAGCACGGGCCGTTCCTGGCTCAGCGGGAGACCTTCGCGGTGCTGGCCCTGGGGGCCGCCGCTTTCCCCGGAGCCGCTCGGCGGGCCGCGAGGGAGGGAGGCAGGGAGGGGTGGTCGTCCCCTCCCCGCTGCCGCGGCCTGCAGCGGGGCCCCCGCCCCCGGCCGTAACCAAGTGCTAGGCCGGGCGGGCTCTCGTCTCTCCTCCCCCGCAGCCGCCGCCCCCGCGCCGGGAGCAGCACCTGGTCCCCCCGGCAGCCGGCGCGGTCCCTCCCGGCGGGTCCCGCTGGCCGCCTGGGCCGGGCCGGGCCGAGCCGGGGCCGAGTGGCGGCGGGAGCACCGCCCGCCTCCGCCGCCTTTGGGGGCGCCTCGTCCCGCTCGCGGCGCCTCATGGCGCGATGCAGCTGCAGTGGGAGGGAGAGGAAACCCACCCCCCTCGCTCGGCGGCCGCCTTTGTAACCGCTCAGCCCGGCGCGCTGCCCGGCCCAACTCGCAGCAGCTCGCTCAGCGCCGGAGCGCGGCGGCGGGAGCAGATGGAGCCGGAGGGTAAGGCTGCGCCCCCCGCGCCGCGGGCTGGGCCGGGCCCCGGTGCCCGCCCGGAGAGCCGCGCCGTCGGCGGCACGTCTGCCACCCCCAGGGAGAGGTTTCCGTGCGAGCCCCGTGCTCGCCGCCAAGTTTTCTCTTTAGGGGAGGCTGGGGCGGCCAGGGGCCGCGGGGAGCCCGGGCGGGGGGAGCGGAGCAGGGCGGGCGGGGGTCTCGGCGGGTGCGGAGGGAGGCCGGTCTCTGCGCCGGCCCCTGCGCCGGCCCCGCTCCAGGTGTGCGAGGGCCGGAGGGGCAGCGCGGCCCCTCGAGCGCTACCCCGCGAGGTCCCGGTGGCGGCGCCAGGGCCCTCCTCTGCCCGCTCCTCCCCGCCCGCTCTCGTCCCTAAGCGGGGAGCCGGGCACGGCGGCGGGCGGCGGCGCCCCGGGGCCGCGGGGGTCGGGCAGCCCCGCGGCGCGGAGGGGCCCGTTTCGGAGGGGAGCAGCCTGAACAGATCCGGGGCGACGCTTAACTTTATATATACACATATTTTTTTTTAATCCCCCCCTCCCCCGTGAGCGGACTGGCGTGTTTCTAAGGCAGCCCCATTGTCAGCGCAGTCCCAGGCCCGAGCTCGTCGCCTGGCGCGGCCAGACGCCGCTGCCCCGGTCTTCCCCCTGGGCGGAGGCGCGGCGCTGCTGCGGGCGCTGCCCGCCGGGCTGCCCTCGGCAACTTGGCTGCCCGCAGGCACCGAGGAGAGCCGTGTCCCTGCCGCGCTGACAGTGCTCCGAGATTGCACGTTTGAGTAAATACACTGCTGAGCTGTGTACATATATTTTTAGTTCTCCTTAAAACCACATAAAACCAGTTCTGTTAAAGACTTATTTTGGTAAGGCTATTATTAACTGCATAGATCAAATTTATTTCCTGCCAATCCATATTTAGGCACTCACAAAATGCCAAGTTTTTCCCCACTCTCTCCTCCTTTAAATACCTTTTTGAGCTGTTAGTGCTTATAATGTAAACCGTTTCTAGTTGCAAATTGGAAACCTCTGAGCCATAATGGTCCGTTGCATTTAGCTGGCTGTCTCTGCAAAGCCCTACGTTCTCGTGCAAAAAAATCCCAGCATAAAACAACCCCTAAAAAAACCTTATGAGATTCATGTTTAGAGAATTGGCTGCGTACATCATCGCTGTTTTTTAAACCTCAGTACCTAAGTCACATTTTCCATTCCAAATACTAAGAGTGGTTAAACTATGTTAAAGGGATATACTCTTAGCTCCCTGTGAGCTTTAGGGAATTTTTAGCACAAAGGAAAATGGCTCTACAGCTTAAAAGAATCTGAGACTAACCGCTTCTTGCCATGCCTGATAGACGCAGCAGCAACAAAGAGTGGAAGATATTATTGGGAACTGTTAATGACTGATGTTGGCTTTGTTGTCCAAGTGGAGAAGTATGGGCAGTGTAAATGGGATACGGATGGTGACAAATACATTGATAAAAGTATCCTTGCATTCTTTATGAGATGTTTATTTTTAGCAGAACTGCGGGTTTTCACAGTGCTATTGGGATGTTTTAGTTACACAGTTCATACTCAAACTAGCAGAGTTGTGTTTATAAAATCGTACCCTGAAATAAGCAAGCTGGTTTTGTTCCTGATTTAACTTGTTTATAAGCCAGGGCTTTTTATGTTGTGTGTCTACTTACCTTTACAACGATAGAGCAAAATGATAAAAATGGAAAGGAATTTAAATTAATTCCTCCCTTTGAAGAAAAAAATCCTTTGTTTTAAAAAATGGAAGTTCTCTGTCCTGCTTCTTGGGTAAAGGAAGGCTGGATCAACCCAAGAAGGATTATGGTGAGTTGCAGACCTGCTGAGGTTCCCCATCTGCCCTGGATTCAGGGATACCATCCAGGGATGGTCTGATTTCTGGTACATCCTGAACTACTTGAGTACCAATTTTCAGTATGATAAGCATGGAGATGGGTCCTCGCACATGGACTGGACCCTGCAGAAGCTGGAGTACCTGTTGTCAGCTGTCTCACTCCATTACTGTAAGAAGGAGCTGCCACCCTTGCTTTAGGCACTTGTAGACAGGTACACTACATACCCCCCATATGCATGAATGCATGGTTTAGTTGACTGTGGTTGCCTTCAGAGAGAGAGCCTCACTTTTCAGAGTTGTGGCACCTAAAGTGGGGTGATCTAAAGGAAGTCTGTGGAGGCCAAGCTTGCTGCTGCTTGTGACTTTGATAAGATCACAGAGTTCTAGGGGTTGGAAGGGACCTCGAGAGATCATCGGGTCCAACCCCCCTGCCAAAGCAGCTCCCCAGCTCATACTGCACAGATAGGCGTCCAGATGGGTCTTGAATATCTCCAGAGAAGGAGACTCCACCACCTCCCTGGGCAGCCTGTCCCAGGGCTCCCTCACCCTCACTGGGAAAAAGTTCTTCTGCATGTCGGTGCGGAACTTCCTGTGCTCCAATTTGCAGCCATTGCCCCTTGTCCTGTCTCCACTGACCACAGAAAAGGGGCTGGCCAATTCCCCCTGCACCCCATACCTAAGATATTTATAAACATTGATTAGGTCCCCCCTCAGTCTTCTTTTCTCCAGGCTGAACACAGACCCAGCTCTCTCAACCTTTCCTCATAGGATAGATGTTCCAGGCCCTTAATCATCTTTGTAGCCCTTCTCTGGACTCTCTCCAGGAGATCCCTATCCTTTTTATCCCAGGGAGCCCAGAACTGGACACAATACTCCAGGTGGGGCCTGACCTGTGTAGTTCTGGCTCAAATCGCTCTCAAATGTTCAGTCCTTTTTGGTGCATCTCTGTGCATTTAGATGGATGTCTAAATCTTGCTGAGAATGAAGCCAGAACTTACATTTTTTTCCCTCAGAGGAGCTCTGCCTCTTTCCAGATGTGCCGGTACAGGTACCTGCCACAGAGATGGGATGAAAAAGGCAGGGGATTGATACTTGGTTGCCCTTTCCTTAAGAAAGTCCATGGTGGCCATGCGAAATACTGACCTGTAGAGTTCTTGTGTATGTACCCAACACTCCAGGCATCGAATGAACGTGGGACTTCAAAGCTTACTTGAAGTGTCTCAGAGACACAAGAGAGGATGTTTCGTTCAAACCAATCAAAGGGTGGAATCAGAGTAGAGTGGTGATGGTCCTCGGGGCTTCCTGTGTGGGATAAGCTTCTGTAGTGTGATCCAGAACAAGGAAGATTGTTGTAGGTTGGTAGAGGTGAAAGCGGGCTGTTTAAACCCTGGGATGGTGAGGGGAGACACTTGGGAAGTCGGAATCCAAGGTGATGATGCTTTACTTGTGCTGTGTTTACATTGCCATGTTTTCAGGGTGGGCTTTTTGGCCGGGTGTTTCAAAGCATCCCAAGGGGTTTATGCTCCACATGCCCTGATCGGGTTGCTGTGTGTCCCATTTTGGGGAAGCCGTGTTTTCAAACTGCTGTGGGAGATGGGGTGATGGAGGGACTGCTGCCCTCTGAAGTGCTATCTAAAATCCATGTGTTCCCCACTGGTTTTTAATGAGGAATGAGCAACTGACTTCTGTGGGAGGTCTGCAAAGCATCCAGCTTGACAGACGCTGTATGTTCCTGACTAAATTTTGTCTATTACTACTGACCCAGCTCAGTAGTAGCATGTGGTGGTGGGTTTTTCAAATTGTCTGTACCTTTTTTTTTGGTTTAGGGATCATTAAGATTATTGGATATCAGTAATATTTGGTGGAAATGGTCCTGCTTTGATAAGTGAGTGTGAGTGGTTTGTATGGGGATTGGAAGGGCAGAGGGTGTGAGTGCAATCATGATGTGATGACTCCTTTGTTTCCTCTCTGACTGTACACCAGTTTCTACTAAAGCTAGCAACTTGTAAAATGCTTCTGAGTAGGATTTGTTTTCTTCTTCAAGCTCTTTTGTAAACGTTTAAAATATTTTTCATTTACTAAATATGAAAACTCAAAGAATTTTAAGCTATTCAAAGAGGCAGCTGGTAAAACCAAACTAATAATGACTTCCAGCATTAGAGATTTGAGCTGTTGACTAAGTAGATGTTCACTTGTCTGAGCAGGGTAATAGTGTGGCAGATTAAGAGGAGAAATTACTGCAGCATTTATTTTTCTCGGCATTACAAAGTTTATTGTGTAAATGAATGTTTTGCCTGGGAGACCTTGGGTCATGATTCCTACATAATTATGAATATTGATACTGTTTACAAAATATGTCTCTTGTTCCAAATTCTCTGAACTAGCTGGTAGTTCCTTTTAAGTATAAAACTAACTGCATATATGTTTCAGATGCAGAAGCAGTGAATTTGAGAGAGGGTTGACTAAGGTGCAAGTGAGAGAGAATTCTGAGGGAACGTCATTGAACTCCTCAGCTAGTTCTTTCCATGATGTGGCAGCTCTCAAACCACGCCGTGTACCCACCACCAGCTCTGGGGTCTCTAGTTGTCTTGTTCTCTGCCAACCCTTGCAAACTCCCCATTGAGCCCCGAGCCCCGTTCCCCTGAGCTCAGGACCCCAGACCTCCACCGTGAAAATCCACTGTGAAATTGAGAATAGATGTTTGCAGATCGGTGTTGCATTCTATGGAGCGTGTGGTAATTGGAAGGCAGTCAGTCACAGCGTGAAGCTCTGGCTGGCTTGGAGGTTGCGAGTAGTGAAATTTGAGAGGGTCTTTGTTGGTGGAACAATAGTGGAGGTACACTGGAAAGGGCTTCCAGTGAAATTTTTTTCCCCCTCCCATTCCCCAGCAGTCTCTGAAAAGCAGCATAATAACTGAATTTGCATATCACACTTTGCAACCTCTTCAAATTTTATGGGTCTCTGAATTTTATTGCAGTTTGTGGCTTTTCACTTGATCTCTACTGGCTGTCATTGCAAGTTTCTGTTACTAAAGTGCTGCATGTTTGCTGTACCTCCATCCTAGGTGAGTGCTGTACCAGCCTGTGCAAAGAAGAAAGGCTAATAATGCCTGGTGTCCTCTCCTGCCATGCTAAATGAAGTGATAGCCTATGTTCATCTCCATTCCCTTGTTGGTATGGCCATCATATCTCGTTGGTATGGCCGCTGCTCTTCCTGGCAGTAGTCGCCATGTACCATACACCATACCCAGGATGCGCAGGTGTGACCTGCTGGCTTTAAATGGAATGATTTAAAGCATGTTGCCTCCGTGGTCCTTGACCCCAGCCTCTCAAAGTGCTGCTCTCTGTGCTTTTTCTTGTGTTGTCACTGACTTTTGTTGCTATTTTTGTTTTTCTGTGAAATGCAGTGGTATTTCAGTGTTTATTGCTGCTACCCACTTCCTAGTTTTCTGGGTTGCACTTCTGTTACTGTTTGGCCAGGCTTAAGACCCTGGTGTGGGACAGAAAGACGGTGATTTAAGTGCTGTGGGCAGCCTGGGTGAGGAATTGGGCAGGAAGGTTGTGGAGACCAGGTTGTTTACATAGTATAACCTCAGTTATCTCATGCGGGATTCTCTGCAGGCTCCTTGGGATGCTCAAGAGATTGACTTCATCAACTCATCACCTCCAGAAACTATGTTAACAGAGGGTCAAGGTTCCTACCTCAGAGCTGGGCTGTCTGAATAACCCTTCAGACAGGATACTTTTCTCCCTCTTTTCTTCTTTCCCTCTTAACATAGCTAACATTTTGGTTATGAACTCTAAAACCCCGCTTGTCTCTGACAGTCAACTTTCAGCATAAGAAAGTTACAAAAGTGCTGAGATAGGATTTTTCTCCTGCAGTAAAACACTCGTTACTGCCTGGATGGTGTGGTGTGCATTGGTGGTGGGACTGGGAAGTCCAGGCTTACTGTCACATGGCATCCCCAAGGGGCTAGTCAGATGGAACTTCATGCATCCTGCTCCATACTTGCTTTGGGCAATAGCCTGCAGAAGGAGCTGGGTTTGTCTTGGGGAAACGTGCCAAGCATTACTGACTTCTTTGTCCATCTTGACTGCTGGTGACTTTCTAGAGGGTTACTGAAATCAAGAATAACCATTTCTAAGCTTTTGAAGTGACACAGGCTTCTGCAGTATGTTTAAATATGTTGGAAGCATTGACTGCTGTTCTGAAGCAAGCTCCTTCTTACCCATGTTGGGTAAGAAGCTGTCATCAGGCAGTGAATGGAGTAGTGTACAATTCATAGTCCTGAAGTCTGTTCTTAGTAGTAGGAAAAGGCATCTCTTGGTGTGACAATCTTCAAGGCATTACCGGAGAGAGCTGGAGTAGACGTCTGGTGACTGCTGTGAGAGGTGAAGAACTGCTAAATGTTGTAGGTCCCCCTGAGTTTCAGTATGGCCATGAGTAATTATGTCATTGAAATCATATTTCAAAGTGCTGAACCATCTCCTTTTGAAAGGTAATTCTTGATTTGATGCTGTGTCTTAGAAATTCTTTGGCTTAGTGAAGATGTGGGGAGAGAGTATTTTTATGCTGGGCTGCTTAATGAATCAATTTTGCATTACATTTGCCATTTTTCTCTCTTGAACCATTTTGGATAGTCTGTTGCAGAAGTGTACAAAGCTACTCTTAATTTATCATACTCACTGAGCTGGTTAATGAATGTCAGAGGCTAAAACACTGAAACTTCAGACTCCCGAGTGCATGCCTGCAGCATATGCATCTGTACACACCATTGTGGCAGTCCAGATGGAGATTTTTGGAGGCTACCAGCCTTTATATTAAATAATCTGATTTTTTAAAGTCCAAGTAGCCCAGTAGCCCAGTATTTTTTGGAAGGCAAGGAGACATCGAAATATCACTTGGATGGCAGAGGTTTCTCTGTTCAGACTTGTGAGAAGCAGGCAGGTGTCTGACTATGATGAAGGAATTTAACACTGGGTTCTAGTTTTCTTAAACTCTTGGCCTCTTTTTATTCTTTCTTTCTGAGCATGCAGGCTCTGAGCAGAAATTCTCTCTTGGTAACTTAACCCTGAGCAAATATTTACATTCATGAGATTCTTGCTACTTCAGCAATCATTTTGGGCCTTAGGTTGGAACAGGGTGAAAGTTACTGTACCAACATTGGGACTGGGGAAGGAGTGGGGAAGGGAAGCCCGGGGAAGCCTCCCAGTAGAGTTTTACCTTGTTTGGTAGGAATCACCTGTTTGGTGTGTTTTGCTTGTCAGTCCCCAAACATGGCTGTATTCCTGAGTGAGATGTGCAGAGGTACCATATTTCCTGCCACTGGCCAGATGCATGTGATGGGTGCTTGTGAAAGGAATTTCATCCATGCCCTCAAAATACTGACTAAAAATGCTTGTTTAGAAGCTGAAGTGGATGGAGTAGTTGAAGGGAAGACCAAGGTGGAAAAGAAGGAAAAGGGGGCGAGTACAATGCAAGCAACATCGATGGGTTTTAAAGTCAAAGTCAGTTGAGAAAGCTGAAATTTGTAAAAGAGGAAACTGCAGAAATACAGAAGAAGTTCTCCAGGGTACAGAGCAACAGAGAACTGAATAAGGCAAAGGAGAGAATGATCTTCCCCAAAGCTGATGGATGGAAATACCACCAGATCGCAGCCTCCTGTGGTTTTGTTCTCTAGATTTTACCATTGTCATCCAAGAGCCTGCCCTGTGCCGGCTGCAACGCTCTTGGGAAAGAAAGGAGGTGAACTCAGTTCTTACACCCTTCTGTAGGAGGAACAGGCAGTTTTCTCCTGCTGCTGCTTCCATGTCCAGCCCACCTGGGATGCACCTCCTGGGGCTGTGTTTGGAGCTCTGCAGTCCTGGCCCAGCCCTTGGGCTGAATCTTGTAGCTGGGTGCTGCTGGTGGCGGGGTGTCCAGGGGGACAAGAGAGAGCATAAGCTCAGTGCCTAAGACAGCACAGACTGTGGGTCATGTTCCCTCTTAAATTTGACAAAAACAGGGAATTGTGCATCTGTAACTAAATTTGTTCGGTTGGTTGACAGGGTTCTGCCCAGATCTACTGGAGCCCAGGCTGGATCTGCCGTAACTTACACTGATTAAAGGTCTAGCCCCTGGGCTGTAACAGCGGATCACTACATGTTGGAACTGTTGCCGTTTGCATAGAAGTAGCATATATGGTTTTTCTATTTACATTTTTTCCCCCTCTTTGTTGAATATCTGCAAAGCCCTGGATTGGGGGTGGATGAGTTTTGCCTGGAGGAAAATCTCAGCCGTTGTAATTTCCTGTTGCAGCCAGGTGTGCCACCTCCGTGCATCGCCTGCCGGCTGCCTTTCCTGGAGCAAAGGGAGGTGGGGAAGCAAACAGTGCTGCCTGCTGAGCCCTCCTGGATCGGATTCTCTAATTGCTATTGAAATTCTTACAGCCTGTTTCTCCACTCTAAAAGCGCAGAAACAAATAGCAGAGTCTGGGGGAGCAATCTCCCCCATGATTCTTACACAGTCAAGAAACTAATTTCTTGAAAAGCTTTTCAAATTAAGCAAACATGCCTTGCCTTGCCATTCCTTGTTTACTAATAGAGATGTAAGTCTTCACAGCTAGGAAAGAGTAAGATTTCCTCAAAATAGTAAATTTTAAAAAAAGCCTGTCTCATCCATGCTATCTGGAGTTGTTGGAATTGGGTTGTTGGGTCTGAGTTATGACTGCTTGTGCAGTTGAAAAGTTGCTTCACTTGGAATGCAGAACAGATGCTTTTCTTATTCACTTGAAAGGACAGTCTAATTTTTTATTTCCCAGACCATGCAAGTCTCGAAAGTTATTTGAAAAATTGCTAATCCTCTTGTTAGGACAAAGAAAACTGTGGAAGCGAATTTTGAGGGTAAGGGAACCGTTGTATTAGTGGTTCATCCAGCCCAGGGTTCAAGCTTTGCCCCTGGCCACAGCCTTGCTTCAGTTGTGAAAAACTTTTGTAGCAAATGCTTATGGAATGGCTTCAAGCTGTGCTGGGTTTTTTTTGCTTCCCCCTTCTCCACCCCCACCCCCCCTTGTCCAATTGTTTAAAAACTGGATAGTGTCTTACAGCAGGAGGGTTCATAAACTCGCAGAACTCCGCTGAAACAGAGATTGTGCTATGGCTGGTAACAGAGCTAGGCTTGTGAGTACCTATTCTTAAAAAAAATTATCTAGTTGTTGAGAAAACATATGCAGAGTGGTGCCACTGCTTTACTTGTGTGCTTGAAGTGTTAAACCATTGTATTTTGACAGTAAACTTGGGGAGGTGAGGGATGTTCAGCCTTGCTGCTGTGTGCACAGGCAAAATGTTGCATTTTCAGTTCCATTTGACTCCCAAAGTGGCAGGAAACCTGCAGATAAGTTCCCTCTGACTGGAGCACAGCCTGTGCCATTTTGATGCTGCCCTTTTCTCTCTTCTCTCCTTGTTGAATTAGGTTGCAAACAAAACCGCTGTTGAAAATTGAGCAGGATCCCACTTCATGGTTCTCTCTGGCACCGGGGCCTCCGTAGGGTGATGCTTTGTTTTCAGTTCAGTGGAGGCTCGGAAACCCAGGAGTTGTAGGTGGCCCTTGTAATTTAGGGATGGCTTGGTGAATGCTCTTACAGATGTTAAACCCTTGGGAGTGTAGGTTTTAAACTTGGCTGTTGATTCCCACTACATCTGCTTTGGCACCTACATTGCTTGGGTCTCCCAGCCACGCAGGTGTCAGCTGCTAAGAGTATATTCCAGATATGCGGGGATTCTCCTGTTTCCCAGTTTATTCCATCAGCTTCACTGGGTGAAGTTCAAACTCCTATTGAGTCGTGGTCACCTGTTTGTCCCACTCCAGGACGACTGAGAAACCCTCGTGTGCCACCAGTGAGGCTCAGCATCACCCTCTCACTTGCCTTTCCCGTTCCGCACTGTTGTTGGTCTCTCACCTCTCCTAACACCTTGCAGTCCTGTGGTACCCTCTGGATACTCCTGACAGCATCTCCTTCCAGGATGTGTTTCTGTTGTGACATCTGGTTGGCTGATAGTGAGTAATAAAAATTAATAAACCCTGAGCTGCTGCAGTTCTAGGCTAATGTGGCATTGATCTCAGATCCTTTTGGTGGCCAGATTGCAAACCGCACGTTTGTTACTTTCAGCCCTTTCAAAACCTTGACTGTGGTATTCTCCCCCTTCCCCCCAGATTTATATTTCTCTACCTTACAATGGAAAAAATGATCTTATGTATTAAATCAGACTTTTGAGCGTGCAGACTCTGGGTGTAGCTTGCAGAATTTTGGGTGTGGTGATATGATAAATAACGAAGTTGATCATCGTTGTCATTCCCCAGAACTGTGGATCCTACGGGGAATCCCTCAGGCGCCCTACCCAGGAGATGCTTCACAAGAACTGATTTTTTAGTTTCACTATGTAGCAAGGAAGAAAAGACAAGGCTTCATCTAATAGCCATTTGCTTAGTAAATCAGTCTCTCCTATCAGTCTATCTTTTGAAATGCGTTAAAGGTGTCTAAATGCCATGTGCCTTAGTTTCTAAAACTCTCACACTGTGGAATATAATTGAAGTTTTTATTTTTAAAATATTGGTTGGGGTTTTCAAAGGGAGGGCAGCAGTAAAAAGGGGAGCAGTTAAAAGTAACTTGACTCTCTAGCTTCCATTTTGGTTTTTTTTTTTTTCAGACTTGAAAATCTGGTGGTGATTTAAGTTTTTGAGCTGGCAGTGGTGTCCCCTTGCTGAAGGGGCACCTTGAAATCAAATTATTTCTCAGCCTGGTGTAATGATGCAGAAGCGAAGCCTGTGATTCATTTCACCTAGGAGCAGCGCATGCAGAGCACTCCACTTTTCAGTTTGTTGGCAACTTTGGTGTTCAAAGACGTGACCTAAGGGAATTCTGTGTTTTTACCCTTGACACTGCTGCAGCCAGGGACTCTGGGGAGGTCACACTTAAAGGGATTAACAGAGGTTGGAGCAAGATAAAGCCTTGTCTGAACAGCTCGAGTAGGCAGTGCTTTGCATGGGGATTGATTCTTTTTGGATGTCTTGTAATGTCCGTGGATAAACAGTACAGGACCATAGTTGATCAGCCACGTTCTTTGCCTATAGAGGAAGGAGATCCATTTGAAAACTGCTTGTCCAAAAGAGAGCCTGCACTAGAATGTTAGTGGTGATGCTCCAGTTGCTGTTGTATTTGTATGTGGAGTTCTGCTTTCAATGGTGCTTCTTCATTATAGGTATTTTTAGGTGGTGTTAGGCTGGGTGATAGATTCAGGGGAAGGTGTCTACTGAATGAATGTGTCTTTAATGCTGTCTGGTACGTCCAGAATAAGAGAAAAGTCATTCACAGGATTCTTCCTAAGGACTGTGCTTAGCAAATAGGTTTGTATTTTCTGTGCTAGGAATGTGCAAGACCTAGATGTAGATTGTTAGGCTTTCTTGTTTGGGCTCTGACTTTATGCATTTGGGTTTTAGTGATGAAAAGGTGTTGCTGTGTCTTCAGCTGACACTTCAACTTGTCCCCACTCCCTGCACCCAGCTGGCCTATTCAAACTGGTGTGCAGAGTCTTCATTTAAACTTGGGGCTACTGATTAAACCATAGTGTTTGATTTTATTTCCCCCCCCCTCCTTTTGAAATACATTAAATGCATTTTTAAGAGCTCCATGCTGGATCTTACAATTGCAGGATTTGAGATAGTTTGTTTAAACAAAAACTCAACAAAAACTGGAAGTCTGCATTTTTTCTGCATTGTTATTTTTGTGTTTATTTAATGGTGATCATGATAAGCCTGATTTATGTAGGGTTTGTAGCATAGACTCAGTTGTGGATTTCTACAGGCAGAATCTTTGAGAGCTTAGAAGTGTTTGTAGAAGTTAGATAATGATAGTATTTGGTGCTGTGCCCTGGCTGAAATATGTAGCACATTAAATAAAGATATCAGCCTATCTGGTCCCTTATTTGGAGCTGGGCTAAATGAGTCAGTATTGCTGCTCTCTCTTCAGGCCCACCCATTAAATCTGTTCTCTGGGTAGTCCAAATACGAAGGCTAAAATCAAGTTAAATGTGTTTTCGTTTTTTGCTGACTACTGAGATTAAATCTACAGTGGCTTTTGGTTTGGGCTTTGTTTTGTAGGTGTTTGGGCTTTATAATATTAATTACAGCACAAGCTTTTCTTGAGAGTAATCAGGAATATGACTTCCTTCCTTCTGGGCTGGTTTTTCAGTGCTGACAATTGTCTCCTAAATATTTGGTCCAAACTGGCAGATTGATGCTCCATCAGGCTGACTTGATTCCAAATCCATTCCCAGCCCAGTAACTTTTCCAGAAGGTTAATGCAAACACTTACTGTTTCATCCTTCCCTCAACGTCTCTCGTACTGCTCATGTAAAAATAACTATTTGTGTTTTAAGTTGAATTGTTTCCTCTTGCTAGTCTCCAAATTTAGGAGTGTTCCTTGAGCTGTCTTCTGCTGAGCCAACTTGTGTAGTCAGGACCTGACGCTTTGGGGCTGATGGTGTAAACTAGACTGGGATATGGGCAGGGAAGCTGAGGGTCTGCTGGCTGGGAAGGCAGCAGAATATTTCTTACAAGACATGTTCTAGGCATGTTTATTGTGTGTATGTGTGTGTTTTTTAAGAAGACCTTTGAATATGACATCATCTGTTGTACTCATGATGAAATACCTTGGTCCCAGTTGAGGCATCAGCAGATCCTTGGCAATAAGAGCTCAGCTTTGCATTCTGTTTTGCTAGATCCTTGGATGTATTTGTCTCCAGGGGAGGAACATGACCTTCTGAATTTGGGTTGGCCAAGCCACTATTAAAAGTGGGCTTGCAGTGTCTGTAAGGTAGGGCACACTGTAGTCTTACACCATGTAGCCAGAATTAATACTGCAAACAGTGAGTTCCTTTCTGCTCTCTCCACAGTCATGTTTAGTTTCATGGGGTTTAGGATGATGCCTCAAAAATGAGCACTGATTTTTAGTGCTGTATCATCAGCCTGTGATACTAAGCAGACCCAGAACAGCAGAAGATAAGAAATTTACTAGGGTCTTGTCAGGAAAATAAGAAGATTCTTCTGAGTTCATGGGGATTCAGTATATTTCCCTGGAACTATATCCAGCTTTGTAAGAAAATGGGTATTTATTTAGGTTTTAAGTATGCTCAGAGATGTGGCCCAAACTTAGAGTCCCCTGTAAGTCATGGCAGGGGCTTTCTCTCCTTTGTTCATCTGTTCGGTAATCCTAGGTTATATTTAAAAGTCTTTGAGGATACTGATTGCAAAGTAATGGCAGTGTGAAGATCCAGGGTACTAGACAGTTAATGGTTTTCTTCATCAATATAATTGGGGGGAAAAATGGCTATTGTAAGTTGTTTTTCTACTGTCTTTTTCCACTTTCTAATTACAGGTTTGATATGGGTTTTATCATATAGGTGGCATGACGGACTTTAGTCAATAAAAGCAGGAAATGGCTGGGACAAATGGCTGCTCCACCCCTCTGTTCCAATGGGAAAATCAAAGTTGGAACAAAACTTTTGTATTTTTTTCCCTTCATTTTCCTTTGTCAGATGGGTGCGAGTTTGTTACAGTGGAAATTAGTGGAAGAGGCTCCATTTGTGGTTCTGCTTATGAAGAACATGGATACATCTAGAATGACTAGGTTTCTTTGAACTTGGGAGATGAGGAAAAATTGCAGCAGCCAAAGGTATCTGTTGTTCTTGTGAATGTAAGATGTTTTATGGTCAACATATATACTTGCGAAGGCAGTGGGGAGAGTAAGATGCTGGATGGGGAAAGGTGGGTGGCTTTGGGTCCTGTGTCACAATGATCATATTCAGTGGGACATGCTCTAAACCACTGACTCCTGAGCAGCAATTCTGGGTGCCTTGCAGGGAGTCACAGTGGTGGCAGAAGTTGTCTTGGAGTCTTATAATGGCTCATCAAGTGCAAGAGAGGAGAAGCATTTCTGCAGCTGTTCACCAGCATCTTGCTGGTGTTGCAGGAAACTTCTAATAGTTAATTTTGCTAGGAATGCTTTCCTCACCCCCTCCCTCTCACACTGCCAGCCTGAGTTACTACTGTGCTGGCAGACAGCGTGCTTGGCACCAACAATAAAGGCAGTGCTAGAAAGATGTGTGTTTAAGGAATCTGTAAGATGTACGTCAGGAGGAGATTTCTTTAGCTGAAAGCTGTTGCTGTGGTGGTGGAATTCTGTCTGTAATGAATAAACTGGTGTTTAATTGAGTCCTCAGAAGACTACAGATCTCTACTGGAAAGAGTGGGTGTTGTAGGAAACTCTGGATATAGCCATACTAATTCTCGTAAATCTCTCAGCTTCTTTCCATGCCCCTAAACGTAGGGTTTGCAGTCCCTAATGGGGTATGAAGACACTGCCTTGAAGTGGCTTTACTTGGCACTGTTAAGACATTCTGGGGCCTTGAGCTGTAACACAACTTGATTTTGGCACCGTCCCTGCACTGCAGTTCATGGAGGAGGGTTCCTCTTATCATATATACAGAGTTAGGAGCTTTTTACCCTCCTAGGACTAAGAGTGAGACCACATCTTCACCAGTGTATATGCATGAGACAGTATGCTGATTATTATTACCTTTATTTTTAAAATATGCATTTTAACTTCCTTAGTTACCATAAGTGTTTTTAGATTTCACCCAGAACAACTGGGCATGGAATTAGGAAGTTACTGGGAGGCAGAGTGCTGCTCCAGTGAGTACTGTTTCAGCTTCTTTGGCAGTTAAGCACACCATGTTTTGCACTTGGTCACCTGACAGTTTTTAATCAGGAGAATCAGAAACTTGCCTTGTTTCAAGTACCAATTTACTCTGTAGTTTAAACAAGCCAGCCTTTGGGTACTGGGATACAGTACCTGCGCTTTAATCTGCCTGCGATCGGCTATCTTGACTTGAGCCTTGAGGTAATGCTTTCTTGTCTTTGTCAGCTCTGTTGGACTTCTGATTGCTATTGAGAAAGTGGAGAAGAGAGTTGGCTTTGTTTCCTCTGATCTATTGAGGCTTTTTGTCTCTTCCTTACTTAATCTGGGTCAGTTGAGGACCATTGGGAGTCTGAAAAAACAGAGAATTAGGTTATTTGAACTGGCTGGAAAACCCTGGCTGTGCTTGGGAGGTTTGGCTTTAAGGCTGCCCAAAAGCTTGGGCTGGATCTAGGCTAGCTTGTTACCAGTGAGGCAACTCTTCATGTGAAGAAATGGGTCTGTTGGTGGAGAAGTTTTAAGGTTTCATCTTGATGTGGAGTGTGTAAACACATAGTCTTCCTCACAGCCAGATGGATCAGCTCTCTATCTGTGGCATCGGCATCTGTCAGCGGCAGCTGTGACTCGGGATGCAGAGGTGAGCAGTCCCTAGAAAATGTTACTCAGATGGGTGCTGTCTATTAGAATCTCTGCTGAGAAGCTTGCTCCCATCTCCTCCATACCTGGACTTTGTTTGAAGAAGATGCTGCAGTGGTTGGCTTCTCTTTTTGTGTCAGGTTTGGGGAAGACTGGATTTGGCTAGTGGGGAAGGTGTTTAAACAATTGGAGTATTTTTGATCCTGGTGCAGGAGTGGGAAGGGGTTGCAGTTGTATTGTGCCTGTCAGGATCTAGTCTTAGTTTTTAATGCTCAGCAGTGGGTTTTGTTTAGGTAAAGCAGGTTAAAAATATGAAAGAAAGGAAAAATGGCTTATGTCAGCTCAGTCTAGATCAGTAACAAATGCAGCCTATAACAGTGGATCTGTGGAAAGAAGCTGGTGGTGAGAACCCTACAGCTGCCTTGTGTGTGTTTGAGGGGCTGTTACATTAGATCAGCCCTAGGTAGGCCCTGTGGACTGTGTGCCCCTTAGCTGCTGCTGTGTGCTGGGTGCTCTCATTGAATGCCTCTTCTAATTTCATTTCCTCTGAAGGGGGACCTGGTCGTGTGCTCTGAGACTGCACTGAGCTACAAACAAGATGCCATAGGGTGAGGCAAGGTGGGAGACAGGCTACAAAGGAGCTTTCTGCTCAGAACTAAAATGGGGATGGTGACATGTCCATTGCCACCCCACATGGTGGGGTGGGCAACTGCATTGCAGTGCCATGCTCCAAGGCTCAGTGAGTCTTGGCCAATATTGACTGTGCACACCTTTGATCCCACACAAGAAGGAAGTGTTGGAGAGTGGGTTGGTTCAGTATCCAGAAGGTGTACTTTGCTCATCAGGTTGACTTTGGATTAATAGTTGAACTTGATGGGGCTTAACTTCTATAGACGTGGACAAGCAGAGCTGTGTTGTGGAGGCAGGGTTACCTTCTCCAGCATTCACATTTTGCAGTGATTTCTAAAATTAAAAGCCACTTTGGTGCCATCAGTAGCCATAATCTTCCACAGCAGGTGATGAAACTGTTAGAAAGATCAGGAAGATACTGCTTATTTTTAACCTTGGAACTTGATTAATTCTCAGTGTGTTTCCTGAGGCTATCTGCCCCATGGTTGGGTTATCAAGTTTGCTAAAAATGTGTTTCAAAATCAGTGTCTTTAAAATAATACATTTTGCAGGGGGGGACAGGGAGGGAGTTGGTTTTAAATTTGAAGTTAATTTAACTGGTAGAAGAAACAATCCTGGCAAAGGGCTTTTTAAAAAAAAGAAATACTTTCTCTGTTAACAATAGGGGTGTGTTGTAGCTTCTCTTTTCTTCTTGGCTCAGTCCTTCTCTTCAGTGACAAGAAATGAAATTATGTTTTTTTAAAAAAATCCTGATATCAGAGTAGTTAATCTTGGTTTAGAGCAAGGAGACCAGAATGTGTGTTGAAAAGGCACAGACAGAAATTAGGAAGTTTGGGTTCTAGATAAGCCTTTGCTCTTTTATTTTAAAGCATTGCAGCATACTTGATGGCCTTGATTAAGGCATCAGATTTATTTTTTGGGTCTGACACCCCCCCACCACACACACACACCTGAGGGAAAACAGTTTGACATATCACCAAAGGTGAGTGTTTTCCTTTGAAGCTCCAGTTCCAGACTCAGGTAGTTACTTACAGATCTCAGATTACATTTGAGAAAAAAAACCCCAAAAGTAATTTGACTAAGGTTTTTTTGATGTCTTTGCTGGAGACATGTGACCTCTTAGTAGCTTTCTGAATGCTTTTTAGTAGCTTTTGGACAGTAAGCCATGAATAATTCAGGTTTCCTGAATGTCAGTGAGGTAAGTCCATCAAATCCTTATGGGAATGTCATGGCTGATCCTCTTCTAAACACCTGCACCTGAAGGATGTTTGTACTTCTACTATTTGTGTCTCTGAGGTTATAGGTAAATATTATCTCTTGTTTACTGTTTGGTTTTGCTTCCCTAGTAAAATCTGCTCTAAGGAACGTTTACTTTCAGTGCAGTTCTGTGTCAATCCACAAGATGACACTTGAGGCTTAGAGATGAAAAGATGAGTGGTCGTGGGTTAGAAATTCAGTATTCCTTTGTTGATTTAGAAAAAGAGTAAAATTCATAATGTTTTATTTCCAAAATCCTTTCACATGGTACTTGTAAAATTGTAGGTTTGTGTACCAGAAATGTTTATATGCTCTGCTTGGGCTTTTCCTCTGTGCCCAGAAGGAAAAAAATATTGAGGGGAGACGTGTTTTATAAAAAGTTCTGAACAAAACTACGATTATTTTCCCCATCTGTTGGGGTGTTATTAGAAATTATATTTTTGTTGAATGAGGGGTTCACCATGGGAGACACTCACAGGGTATATTGTACTTCTAAGATCAGTGGAAGGAGAATTTTTTTGGGGATCCATTTGTGCCGGGGAGTTGCGGTACCTTTGCAGGCTTCTCCACAATATTGACAGTAATTACAAATATGTAAGTGGTTCAGGCACTGCATTGTCAATGCAAATGTTCTTGAACACATACCCATGGCCATGCAAGCCAAGCCACGATGTAGAACAAGGTCCTTTTGTTTTCATAGAATCATAGAATGGCAAGAGTTGGAAGGGACCCCAAGGATCATAGAGCTCCAACCCCCCTGCCACAGGCAGGGCCACCAACCTCAGGCCTGGATCTACACAGGGTTGCCCAGGGCCCCATCCAACCTGGCCTTGAACACTTCCAGGGATGGGGCATCCACCACCTCTCTGGGCAGTCTGTTCCAGCACCCCACCACTCTCTCTGTAAAAAACTTCCCCCTAATATTCAATCTAAACTTTCCCTCCTTCAGCTTTAAACCATTCCCCCTTGTCCTGCCATTATCTGCCCTTTTAAAAAGTTGATTCCCCTCCTGTTTCTCTGCTCCCTTCAGGGACTGGCAGGCTGCAATGAGGTCCCCCCGCAGCCTTCTCTTCTCCAGGCTGAACAAGCCCAGCTCCCTCAGCCTCTCCTTGTAGGGCAGGTGCTCCAGCCCTCTAATCATCCTTGTGGCTCCTCTGAACCCTCTCCAACAGTTCTACATCCTTCTTGTATTGGGGGCCCCAGATCTGGACACAGGACTCCAGGTGGGGCCTCACGAGGGCAGAGTAGAGAGGGACAATCACCTCCCTGTCCCTGCTGCCACCCCTCTGCTGATGGAGCCCAGGATCCCATTGGCCTTGCAAGCTGCAAGAGCCACTGCTGGCTCATGTTAAGTTTCTCATCCACTGTAACACTCGGGTCCTTCTCAGCAGGGCTACTCTCAAGAAGCTCTTCTCCCAGTCTGTATCTATGTCTGGGATTCTTCCGGCCTGGTTTTGTACCAGTGCAGTGCTGAACTTGCTGAGCAGCAATGGTTTGATAAACCAGAGGATAAAATCTGGTGTTAGCACACATCTCCTGTGTGTGTGTTTTTGTGAGTATAGAGAACAGAGTAGAAAAATGAGCCAGAAACTTTTGCTGTAGCACTATTTCTTAAGTCAATAAAATAATACATTGTAAAGGGTTCTGGGTGGTGGTTTTTATCGACCCAGACTCATGCCCTTAGATACCAAACTTGGGGTGGGCACCAGCTGGCTCACATGTGATGAGAGAAGTGGGGCTCAGTCCCACCATGAGAGATCCTGCAGAAGGCTTGTCTGGGGAGCAGCATGAATTCTGGAGAGCTTAGGGATTTATTGGGAAATGTTGAAATCTCAAATTCAGTGCCAATATTTTTGTTTGGTTTAGTTTTTAGTAAAAATAATAAAGTGCTGCCCCCCCCCCCCCCCCCCCCCCAAAGCTTGTCTAGCCATGTCTATTGTAATGCAGTATAACCTATTACTCTTTCTCTCTGGACAGCAAGTAAAGGGCAAACAATGTGCAGAACAGAATTGAAGGGGAATGATAATTCTTACTGAAGGCTTTGGTATCGTCTGCTTAGCAGATGTTTAAAATCAGCCTTGCAAGTACTCTGCTTAGAGTTGTGTGTGTGTGTGTAGTTCGTGGGTTTATGCACATTCTTGATAGAACAAGCCAGTTCCCCTGATAAATCCGTGATCGTTCAGTGATGTTGCAGTGTATCTGTTGGCAAGTTCACCTGTGTTTGAAATCTGTCCTAACTTTAATCTTGGGAAAAACTGGGATGGGTTGTTTTCATTAGTGGACCCTTGCCTCAGGACTTCAGTTCAGTCTGCACCACTGGAAAGACTGAGTTGCTTGTCAGTTCACGACTGCTAATTTGAAGGAGCTGCAGATTTATGCTACATGGCCCACCCTCTGGGTTTCCACTGCCTTTTTTTTTTCCTTTTTTCTTTCTTCCCCTTTCTTAAATTCAAGAGAATGCAGGCTTGGAGGATCACTCAGGGGTATGAGCTCAACCAGTGATAGGTTTCTTTCTAAAGTAAAAAAAAGGAAGGGGAAAGACTGGACATGTGGAGCTGCAGGCACCTCCTGAGAGCAGACCAGAGTGAGTGTCTTGGAGAGCTGGATTAAGAGCTGCTGGAGCTGACAGCAGGCATGCACGAGTAGCAGCATGGCCAGCAATCACTTTAGCCAGCGCCCAGGCTTGTAGTGCTCAGTGTAAATGAACAGGTTGCAGGAGTTAAGCTGACTCTTGCAAGTCTTGGTTCCACATTTCTTGGGTGATAGGCGTTGTCTTTAGTACCTGGGCACAATTTCAAATACCTAATTCAGTCCAAGGATCAGTCTGGGATCAGTTTGGTAACGGGTCCCTTGTAAAGCTCTGCAGTGAGAGTAGTCTGGGTGAGATGCTACAAGACCTGGCTGTCAGAGTACCTCCATGTAGATGAGGGATGAGCAGCTCTAAACACAGCTTGGAAAGCTCTCAGGTGTCAGGAGAAACATTAAACTTTGTGTTTGGTAGGTTTGCAAAATGGAATTCAGTCACTGATACCCTTTGTAATTCAGATCTGAGTTTCCCTTGTCTTTTATCCTATGCACAGACTAAAAATAGATCTTCACCTCTGTTCCTCTTTCACTTCCTCCACCCCTCGTACCTGGGCAGTAAAATAGAGGTGTCAGCTTGCACAAAAGCTAAACTGGGATGAAATAGTTTATAGGTGATGGTATGTGTTTGTCATCTTCCCTGCTGCCTTACTTTCCATCTGCTATCCAAATCCTTTTCACTTTCACTTTTTTCCTTGTAACACCATCACAAAAGAATGATACCAAAACCCATAAAGCAGTAATTCTCAGACAAGCCATACTTTGAAACTCTGTATTCAAAGGAGGTCTGAAATTAGGAGATGGGAGTTTACGTATCCCTAATTAGAAGCAAAACTAAGCGAGCATGACAAAGTTATTGATGGTAAACCTCAGCTCTGATTAAACATCTGTTGAAGCTCAACTTAATAAATTGCAGCAGATTATTGCTGCCTGTGATGCAGTTACTGGCTGTTAGTGGGGCACAGGAGAAGCCACATCGCAGTGCGTTTGTGGGGCCAGTGACGGCAATCCTAGAGCTCTGTCTGCTGCACAAGGCTTGCAGTGAGGGACAGGAAAATCCCTTGCCCTCCTTAAAATCAAGGCAACTTGTTTCATTTAATTTAAAAAAAAAAAAAAGCCACAATCTTCTCAAGGTGTACTACTAAAGGGGACAAAAGATAACGCATAAAATGTAATTTTCTTTTTGATTAAAGAGAAACTAAACAGATCCTGAAGGCAGGCAGAAGTTCCAAGTGCAACACAATATTTAGCTCAGTATGAACTTGAGCTTAGTTGTGTGGAAAATCGTGTTTTACAGGTTGGAGAAGGGTATGGTGGGACAGCAGTCACAAGGTGGTTCCATGAAGCTCTGGTTTAGTACTGTTGGAAATAACCTGGGGGCACAGGTAATTTGTTGACTCCACGGAGCACACATTTTCTCACTGTGGGAAACCTGGGTATTTCTTGAGTACAGTGTTTTGCCTTTCCTTGTTTCACTTGTGACCTACATCTTTTTTTACTTTTTTTTTCTTTTTTTTCTTTTTTTTTTTTTTCTTACACTTTTTGTAACTTTTTTTTCCCCCCTGTAGTCCAGCAGACCCAAGTTGCGTTTTGTTTTGTGACAGGTACAGTAGCTTTCCACCTTTTCCATGCAGGAATCCTATTTTTTCACATTCATTTAGCAATATGGAAAGATATTTCCTCAAGAAAATGGGTTTCTGGAGCCAAGAACACGTTGCCAAATGTTTGTCTAAAGCGTGTCATTAGTATGGACGAAACAAACGGTAACCAGCCCAAATCCAAACCTCTTGGCAGCAAGCTAGAACAAAGAACTCTCTTGGCTGTCTTGTGCCAGACAGTTAAACCCATGCAAGAGTCTGTGCTTAAATGAACAACATTCAAAATAGAAGCCCCAGGTGCCATAAAATAGACAAGTTAGTGCAAGACAGGAGGGCCTGGCAACTTGATTTCTCAAGCCAGGATGTAGTTTCATGGCTATTTGAAAAATAAGAGAACAAAAGTAAATCCTTCTCTTTCAAATATTGAGCTTGTTCTGGGTCCAGAGCATCTCAGGGTGGGCTCTGGCTGTGGGGCTCCTCTGAATAGCTGCGCTCAGCTCTCCATAAGGATGCTGCAAAACAGCAGCCGGCAAGAGCTGAAGAATTGAATCTGTTGGGTTGTATTTCTTTGTCAGGTTCCCTATGGGAAAACCTGCTAAACCTCAGCTGGGCAGTGATTGAATCTCTGTAATTGATATATCTATTAATATGAAATAATATGTTATTTCATAAAGTGCTTTGGGATTTAAAAAAAAAGTCATTGGTATAATAAGATTATTATTAAGCCTGATTAATTGTGATTGAACACATTCTGGAAAGCAGAATGAAGGCTCTAGAAACTACAGGCTTGGGTTGATTGTGATTTTCCACATCTTTGTGCAGGCACTGATTTTTGATTGATACAACACAGAAAGTAATGGGAATGAACAGATTATTTATATATTTAAAATGGGTATTAACACAGTTCTGACTTTTCCCTTGGTATTGCCAGATGCACCAATTTGCCATGCCAGGCAAGTCTGCTGCTGCTAGTTCCTGGCAAGGAAACTAGGTCATTTGTACCTCTTAAGCCTGGTAGGAAAATGAGCAATGGAGTAAATTGTGACCTTTCTCTTTACAGCAAAGGGTAAAATGATAGGGAAAATAATAATAAAAACTTTTTTAAAAAAAAACCTTTGCTTTTCCATGAAAGCATACATGTATCCAGATAATTGTGAAAGCTGAAGAATAAAGCTTTGAATGCAAAAGCATTTTTCATACAGCAGAAGTAGAGTAGTAGTCCCTGCTAAAATTACTAATATCACAGAATCACAGAATTGTAGGGGTTGGAAGGGACCTCAAGAGATCATTGGGTCCAACCCCCCTGCCAAAGCAGCTCCCCAGCTCATATTGCAGATAATATAATCATGGTCTCATCGTTACTGGGCAAATTTCCGCAGAGTAATTTGTCTAACACCATTTTTGTTGTTTCTGAATCGATTTGAAAACAGTGTAAGAGAGAGCAAAAGACCTCTGGGTCCAGTTGAGTATTTAATTAGGGGACAGCAGTGTCGTGCCCAGCCTATCCCAGTGGGAGATGCTTGTGCTGAGCCTGAAACCAGCTCAGAGAAGACTATCCTATTGCGGGGTTCTGTCACCATTTCTCCTGGAAAAACCCCTGTTAATTCAATTAAACCTTTCCATGTTTGGCTGTATTTCTGCGTGTGGATGAGAATCGGCCCCTATTTAGAGCATCCTGTCTATTGTGTATAGTATTACTTGGATATAAACCTATAGGTGAGCCCAGCTGCCTCTTTCCATGTGCCAACTAATACCTCTAAAAGCAATTTTTAATAGAGTTGTGGAAGTAACTCCAATGCTCTGCTGCTTGTGGAGGACAGGACCTTTCGAAGGTTGAGCCTTGTAATGGCAGCTGTGGAATGACCCTTCTTCAGCGTAGCATGAAGAGGAAGCATGTTCTCTGAAAGACCTGAAGCTTTGCTTGGAAGCACTAATTGAAATCTTTTAAGGAAACAATTTTTTTTTGCAAATATGCTTACTGCTCAGCATGGTTGAGTCTGTACTGTGGAACACTGTGTTCTTTTTACTGCTTCTTGCATGAAATGATATTATGGTACTAACTTCTTTGCATGATGCCTGTTCTCTGCGTGCTCCTTCACATTTTTCCCCTGCAGAATTGCATATTCTGTTTGCAGTGGACCATGACTGATGCACAGATTTGCTTTCTTTAGCACCAGTGATGTTCTGTCAGGGGTTTAGCAGGGGAATCCTCCAAGTGATCCCTTCCTGTGTGCCAGTGAGGAGTTGTGTGCATGCAGAATACATGTACTGCATTTATTGACTGGGGTGAGGGGGAAAACAAAGGCTCCCCATTACTTTTTTCTCTCTTTTTTTCTTTTTTTTTCCTGAAATGATGCTACCAGCTCAATAGCTGGTGCCAGAGGGAGAGGCAGCCCTGTCGCCAGAGAAGGGCAGGACAGCCACTGCCCAGGAGTCTGCTCCAGCTTGGTGCCTGCTGTGAAACCTTGGCAACACTTGCTTTTTTTTTTTTCCCCTCTTGTTTTTTCTTTTTTTTTCTTTTTTTTCCCCCCTTCCTTTCTTTCATTTTCAAGCATTCTTTGTTTGGACTGTGAACAAAGACTTTTTAGTGAGTATTTGTACAGTGCCTATCTTGCTGGGCTCTGCTTGCCTTTGGGATTGTTAGGTGCTTTTGTTGCAGTAATAAAATTAAAACTAGGCGCTGATCAAACAAGCTGCTATCAAAGTGCTCGCACCAAGAGCGAGGGCTGGTGGTCCACATCCCACATCTTCCAAACACCGTTGGAAATCCACAGAACTGCAGGCATTGGGTCACCCACATGCTATGCTCGTTGCAGAGATTGGTTCTCTTCAGGGCCTCTTCTCTTCTGTCCCCTCCCTACACCCTCCTGCACCCCTTGAAGTGCATCCAAACCCTGCGTCCAGCTTTAGTACTGCACGGGCAAGGCTGCAACCACCCACAGACCACCTCAGGAGTGGTGGTGGTATCTCTCTTATTTTTATTTTTTTATTTGTGGGGAGGATGATAATGCCTGTGAGATCCTGCAGGCCCAACTCTGTCCTGGATTTGGCAGGATGAGTAGCTCTAGAAAATGCAGCCTCTGATGAATGAAGGTGTCTGCTTGCAGCTTGCCTCATGAGCTGTTTTGGGAAGGTTTTGTGGATTAACTGCCCTTCATCTTGGCAAACTATGGAAGCATGAATGGTTTTCAGCCTGTCTTTACTGCTGAACATTTTTCTAGTACTGGGAGGATTTCAGAACTTCACTGACCTGAGCAGGAACATTGCGATGAGCTTTGGCACTGTCTGCTCTGGCAGCAGAGATTGGAGCTTTTGGAAGAAAACTTTGTTCACTGATGTGTTTGTGAATAAGTTTTTGTTCCCATTGTTCATAAAGAAATGATGCATAAAATTAATAATGAAAAATTACTGTAACAACAGCAACCTCTCCCTTTGTAAGTTTGTAGTTATTAAAGGCAATAATGGTATGATGTGTCTATCCATACATGCACATATGCATGAAATTATATATATACACATGTATGCATATAATTAAGAATTATATATAAAAATTTAAAAGGAGCTGGCCTGGCTTGTGCTCTTGCTAAAGCTGGTCAGTGTTACTCATCATGCAGAGTACACAAGCGTGGTTCCCCTCACACAAAGGCTAGCTTTGTTTTTCATGTGAAGTCATGGTCTATTTTAAACTCTGTGTTTTAGTAATGAATTTTTCTGGAAACTGGAGGAAATGAGTCCATGGGTTATTGTCCTGATAAAAACCAAACTGGAAATTGCAAAGTCAACTGTGAATAAAGATGCATGTCATATTTTGTCAGCTCTGCTTTCCAGTTTTCTTCCTCTTTTCTAAATGTTTTGGAAGAAATGACAAAGCTTGCATCAGTGAGTTCATACAAAGAAGTTATGCTTATTTTCAGAGCATGTGCTGACCATGGAAATAAATGGCAGTGGGAAAAGGCTCCTCACCCCTTTCTTATTTGTTTCAGATCAATTTCAATGACTTGAACTTCCAGGACAAGCCATGCTCCCCCTTCCCCTCCTTCTGGCTTGCTTGGCTTGTGGTTTTCCCTTGTGGAGGAGAGCTCTGGTGAGGTGGAGAGCTCTGGTGAGGTTCAGCCCTGGGCTTAAAAAGTCTGTCTTCAGGGTTTGCTGTTGATGATGAAAATAATAGTAATCTGTCACTATTACAATGAAATTTAAACCATTTATTGAACACGTGGTATGAAAGGGATGCGTCAGAGATCTCATACATTGAAGACCCATTAGTCCAGTTTGATTGCTGAGTAATTTTTGTTTCAGAAGAAAAATTAGCAAAATTAAGTAGCTAAAGTTATGTGAGTGTTTAGCCTTCTTTTGACACCAGTTATATCCTACAAGTGATTTAAACTTCTCTCTTTCTTTCCTGCTGGATCTTAAGGGGAAGTCCATAAAATAAGTTCCAGAAAATCCATATGACCCGGGACAGTATTTTCCATTTGCTGTTTTGGGGGTTAAACAAACTAAAGATGCTGAATTCCCAAAGGGATGTGTTTGGCAGCAGAGGTGACTGACAGCAAAGCTGGTTCCATTTTTCTCAAAATTTATTTGGTTTTCAAAAGTGTATCTTGCAGCTGACCGGTGATAAAACCCCATGGCGAGCGGAACACCACCGAGGAAACTCTGAGTGGGCTGGGATGATCATGCTTGATGACTGCAATGCCACTGTAGTAACTGCAGATTCGGGGGGTGGTGGTGAGGGAATTGATAAACACAGTTTCTCGTTGGGTTTTTCTTTTAAACTTGGCATTTTAAACCAGCATTAGTTTTTAGGGTGGCAGTTCTAAGGCTTACTAGTGAACACAAATTTTCCTGCTGCTGCCTGAGAAGGAGATACTGGCTGTTAGCAGAGGTGGGGTTAAAAATGTTGAAAACTGAAATGGTTGTGAAAAGTATTTTAAAAAAATAACTTCAGCTTCTTTCTGGTTGCTTGAGCTAGGATAGAACATGTGGAAGACCTGTGTGGCTGGCTAGCTGCACATGCAGGAGAAAATTGTAAGAAGTCATATTGCAAGCCACAGACCATCCCCACGTGTGACAGATAGCTCTGTCGATCCCCATTCCCATGAACAGTACACTATTTCACTTCTAGCTTGGGAAGCTGGAACATGTGCACGCAGAGTGCAGCTTTAGCTCTCAGCCATATCGATAATTGTAAGTCCTTTGTTGATTCTGTCAAAGTTATTACTTCATTCAAGAAGCTGGCTCTTTTGCATAGTGTTGCCATATGCCTTCACTGATTCGTTGCATCTTCTGGGATTTTGGTGACTTTTGCTGTGTATATCAGCAGTTGGTGATCCTCTAACGTACAGCGACTCAAGTGTCTGTCCCAGGTAGCCAGTGATGCAGTTGTTGAGCTGACAGTGTTTCCCTTTGTTTCGTTTGCAGTGAATGTAGTTGTTAGAGAACTAAATAAAGGGTCAATAATAACAGGTATCTTCCTTGTTCCTTGTGTTCCTTGGTTTGCTGCATACATGAGTTGAAGTGTTAATTTTAGCATTAACAATGGCCTCTTTTTTTTAATTATATCTCTCTTTTTTTTTTTCCTTCCAGCAAGAGGTTATCAATAATCTAAAAGCCACCAGCAGCTGAGAGATTAATTCTTTGTTTCTTTGAGTGTGAACAATTCTAATAAAAAGCTTCATGAAGATTACGGGAGGATCACACAGTACTAAATAGCCATTCACTTGTCATTTTGGTTCCATTTATTCTTCCTCAATGAAAGCCTGATGTCTGGTTTTGTTTTTTTTCTTTTCTCTCAGCTTTGCACATCTAATATCTTGCCTTGTTACTAGGAGACGTGGTATGAGACGTATGTTACTTACCTCGAGCGCAGTGGTATTAGCCACTTAATCACAGGAATGTAGGCTGGTAAGAGTCTAGTGCTGTTTAGCTGGTAGAAAGTCTAACACAGAAATGCTTTTGTATTTGTTCAGGGGGGCTTTGGAGAAACCTCCTGGCTGTCCCTTCCGGGTGTACGTGGGGATTTTGTATACATCTGTTCTTTGACTGCTGATAATCAATACGTGCTGCTGTTGCAGTGCCTGGCTTTCTGCTTTGCTGCAGTGGTTACCTGTGTGTCTCAGGCTACTTTGTACTGAAAAGAATAATGCATCTGAGCTGCTCCCATGTGAGTTCCCCTGATCTTGCTGAGCTTCCTTGGTAGTTGACAGCGTGTTTTTTTAATCTGGTTTCCTGAGGAAGTGGGGTTTATGCAATTGTGCTGTCTGTCCTTCATGGCTCTTGAGACTGCAGGCTCATTTCAGACCAGGCTGATAAAAGGGGTAAAGAGTTCTAGAATAATTTCCCTTTTTTTTTTTTTTCCTCTTTCAGTTTGTCCAAAATTCATTAGCAGACCATACAGATCCCCAGAGAGGAGGAAGCAAGTGGGCAAAATCCTCAGGTTGGCAGGTGCCAGCTGGGTATTGGGCACATGAGTTGCTCCAGACCAGCCCCATCCTGTGCTGGTTGGTGCCTGCTGGGCATGTGAGAGGGGCACAGTGCAAACCTGGCATCATGTGAAGGTACACAGCCAGAAACGTGTGAGACTTGGCTAGGTGAGTCCTGCCAAGCTGCTTCTTGGCTTTTGGCTGCTGCAGGAGCTGGGCTACTCTGGTTTCTGGCTGTTTGGGTTTTTAAGCCTCTTTAGTCCTTACCCATTGCTTGTTTGTAGCAGTTGGTGTTTTATGGTGCTTTGCTGTGTTTGTGTTGGCAGATTTAGGTCTTAGCTTCCTTGAGTTTACGTAGGACTTGGGATTTTGCTTTAAGTGAGACTTTGCTATTAATGGTTATAAAGACGTGATGGTGGTGGAAGCTGCAGGAGCGCAGGAAAGCACGGAGAATCCCACTCTCTGTGGGTACCATGTAGTCAGCAAATCTTACTTACTTTATAACATCACAATAAAAATAAGATTTGTGGTTTATTTTGAACGAAATCCTGTTTGACTGGGGAGGAGAACAGGTAGAAATATGTGGATTCAGCTGTTTACTCACTGCTTGGCAGGAGGATGGACTACCTTCCCTCTGGGGTTTCTCCACTCCTGTACCAGACCTGTGTGTCTTCTAGGGATGTTGTGTGTATAAATGTAATATTATTTCATCTTCCTGCTGTGAGGTCGTGGTGGGGAAAACAGTTTTTCCTATTTTTTTTCTCTCCCTCCCTCTCAAAGAAAAGAAAGCTGCAGATTGTCAGCTCAAACCAAGGCAGAAAGTGCTGCAGTAAGAGAGGGGTCAGAAGTGACCCAGCAAAGGATATTTCTGTCACCAGTCCTGCCCTGATCCACATGGGTGGGAGGTATTGGCCACCTCTTTAGGGGCACTTGGATCTGGTGATGCCTTCTACTCCCTGTCACAGGCTGGGGGGGAAGAGGAGTGAGCTCTAGGGAGAAGGCAGCTGCTGCTGGGGCTGACTAGAGCAGCTGCTGGAGCAGCCTCCATCAGCGTTCTCTGCAGAGACTCTGCAGCCTGATGGGTCTGTCCAGCCTTGTGCCCAGCTGGCTTGTGACCATCCTCATGGTGTCTTCACCACATCTTTGCTCCACCTCTGTCCTTTTGGGTGGCCCAGAGCTCAGTTCCCTTCTTGGCTTAACTTTTCAAACCAGCCTGCTGACAATGATAAGTAATCGTACTGTGGAATTTGGTGGGGGTTGCCTTTAGGTGCAGTGCTTGTGAACCCAAAATGGTCTGTGGGGCAACACGCTTCTCTGTGTCCCCACAGGAGAGGCTGAGGAGGAGGGAGGTCTGGCTCCTGTGCCAAGGTGGCTCTCCATTTAATAACTAGTAGTAAAAAACCTTTGGCAGCCCCTGTGTGTGCAGGGACCCTGTGTGGGGGCTTTTTCTGCAGGCAGCATTCTAATGCATTAGTAGTAAGTAAGTTACTTGTAAACTGGCATCTCTGGAAGTTGCTTTGTGGCAAACACTGCACAGTGAGTACTATGCTTCGGTCAGAAGCTTTGTGTTAACATCACTGCACTGAGCAGCTCTTCAGTAAATATCAATTTGTACCACATGTAATCGCTTTGATGGAATCATGTTGGCCATCCTTGCCAGGAGTTGGGTGCCAGGCTTCAGTCTACCATGGATTATTTTGGTTGACTTTAATGGGATCTCTGACGAGACCCAAGAGAGGGACCCAGGTTGGCATGGAGTCAGGGTCTGGGTGCAGGAGCAGCCGTGGAGCGGTGTGTTGCAGTGCCCACCCTGCTTTTGCTGATGGGCTTTTCTCAGTTCTGCAAATGATGGCAAAATCACTGAGGTGACATGTTTCATACTGTAATCATAGTGATAATTACCCCATACAGAATCGCAATCCTGCATTTTAGTGATAAGCTGATGCTCCTTATCGAACCTCCCTGAAACTAGTCATCCTTGGTACAGCCTCAGCTCTGCAACAGGTTCATCCTCCTCAACTGATTTTAATTGCAGCTGAGTATTGGTTCCCATCTCTGCAAGTTCTGATATGCGAATAAAGTTCCCCTTCTCCAGCTCCTCTTTGGAGTGCTCTTAAACCTCACTTGTTTCACACAGCATCCTCCAGTGCCTCAGAGGAGCGTCACGTCACGGTCTTCAGCTGTGTGAAATTTGGTGAAAATGAAAGTAAGTGCAGGTAAAATTATAGTGGCAGTAGTAAAAGGCATTTGCTGCCCCTGGTGTACAGTCCCTTGGAGCCTGGCTTTAAAGCATCTCCAGCGAGAAGCAGCACTCCCATCAGCGAAGCCCCCTCCCCTTCCCACATTTATTTCCATGGTAACCCAGGGAAGGCATTCTGCAGCCTCAAAACTACTTTTGCTCTTTCATCATGCGAGCTGGCATTGTCAAGGGCTGAGTGTATTCCTACAGCTTTGAATGAATATAAAAAAAAAAAAGAGGGGGGAAAAAGAAAACCCCAAGGCTGAATTTGGACGGGCAGTTGTTGTTTGGGAGGCCCTACAGCAGGAAAGGACGGGCAACCTTCAAGTGACCTAGTGTCTGTACGTTGCTTAGTAAGGAAAAAACAGTCTTGCTTCATTAATTGATTAACTGGGAGGGTGGGGGGTTATCAGAATTATCCTTCCGTGAAGCGAGCGCCGCGGCTTCCTGAAATGGGCTCGAGGTGGGGGGGAAAAGGGCAGATGGCTGGTGAGGCTGCGCCAGCGAGCCGCTGGTAAGCTTGCACGCTGCGATCTGTTGCAAACCTTGCTTTCTCAGAGAGCCTGTAGTGTCTTTTCAGGTATTGTTTAGAAAATGGTGTCGTAACAGATGCCTGCTCTTTGCCGGTATTATGCGCTTGCCTTTTCTCGGTGTCGAAGTGGGGATGTTTCGCGGTGTTTGGCAGTGCGTGCTCCGTGAGCAATTTGGAAGCTGGTAGTAAAGCGTTCGCTGTGTTTCCTGCTGTAATGAGCTGAATTGATTTTATGATCTCTATGGTGCATGCTGTCTAAAATCCGTATTTCTGCAACATTTGTGTGTAGACGTTGAGAGGATTTTATGGCATTGGAGCAGACCGAGGCTGTTTGATTGCTGTGTGAGGTAAGAGGAGCGTGTGGAACTGGTGGTACTTGGTCAAAGAAAACCCATCGCTTCCAAACAGTGTCTGCAAATGGGGAGGAATGAAATAATGTTGTAAGTAATTATTTTTTAAATATTCTGAAAGCAGAAACATGTCTGATACAAGCGTGGTCGGAAACGTCTCAAACAGTGTCCTCATCTTGCATGATGAGTGGACCGGACTAATGATTGGTTTTGCTTTCCTGCTTGTGCCTGTTTCCATGTTGTCTGTGCACACGGATCTCAGAGTGGCAGTAGCATTGATGGGAATATTTCAGGGGATGCTGCCTGATCAAAGGATTGGATTGCCCTTGGATTGGCTGCTGACAGGCTGGCAGGATTTTTGTTTTTCCTTCCTTGCATTATTTGATTGGGGAGGGGCAGAAATGTAGCTTTCTTCTAAATGTGTCTGAAGTATATAATGGCTGTGAAGTCACCATGACAACATGGGGACCTGGATCAGATTTTCCCTCCACCCCTTTTCTGTTTTGTTGGCTGCTAAATATTTGTCTTTTATGTGTTGTTTGAGGGAGTATCTTACAGCTCCTGGTGACACGGGACTTTTAATGACAGCCAGCTCTTAATGTAAATTATATTTGCAGGGTTTTGTTTGATTAAGTGCAGTCCAATGTAAATATATAATTTGCTGTGCCACTAAGCTGAGTTCTAAAGGACATGAGCACCTCCAGCTCACGGTAAGGGGCTACCTTTACTGCAAATCCAGCACTGCAGTTCTGAAAACTTCTGCTGAGGTCTTGTTTGGTCCTGGGGCCTCCTCTAGTTTTGTGGAATTGGCACGTGGAGCCTGGAGACTTCTGAAAGCTGTATATCAGCTGAGATGTAAGAGCATTCTCATTCAGGCGTGGCTGGAGTTTGGGGTGAGTTTGGGGATGGCACAAAAAAAGTCTGATCATGGTCAAGAAACAAGCAGTTCTTCCACCCATCCTTGCTAAGGGGTTCTGAATGCACCTCCCAGGTGGGAAGCAGATGGATGTGGTGCTAAGCCATTCCTTCCCACTTGCTGGGACGCTGAAGATGTGCTGCACAAGGTGGACTGAGATTTGTGTTCAGGTCCCCTCAGTCAGCCACAAGCTATTTCACCACCTGCAAATATTTCCAGGCTGGCCGAGGGTTGGACTACACAGGGCGCTTCAAGCCCTTCTGAAGCCCTGTCTCCCTTCAGAAGAGGAGAGACTTGCTGGCTTAGAGAAGGTGTGCAGCAAAGGCAGGGGGTGTAGATGTGGAGTCGTGGTGGGAAAACATCGGCTCCTGGGCTCCACTTCTGCAGCTACAGGCACCTGCATGGAGTTGGATGAGCTGCTTACTTTGTGGTCAGCGTTTTGGGGTGACCTAGTTTAGGACAACCTGGGCTAGTGGAGGGCGTCCCTGACCATGGAAGAGGGTTGGACTTTGGTGATCTTTGAGGTCCCTTCCAACCCAAACCCTTCTGTGATTCTCTGATTCTCTGAATCTTCTAAATATTTACTTTGGGGAGTAGATTTCCTACCTGGAGATCTCTCCCTAGTGCCACCTTCTGCCTCTTCTCTGCAGGGTTTGTAGGATGGGAGGATGCCGTTTGTCACTGCCACCTGTGTAATTTATAGTAAATTTAGTGGAGTGACCAGAAGTAGTAGATGTTCTGTGAGGGTAACATTTCAATGTCAGCACAAGAGGGTAATTATTTGTATCTACATTACCGTAATACTTCTTGATTGGGAAAAAAATCAACTGCTGTAATTGGGGTAGATGGAAGTAAAAATCACTGAGGTGTTGTCACTTGTGCCTGTGCAAACCTGGGGATGTGTAGTGTCTGTGACATCATCTCAGAACATATGGACTGTGGCAGAGTTGTGAGCATGGTTCACTACTGAGTCAATTGATAAGCAAATACATCATGACAATGACATTTCTTTTTGTTGTATTACCCTACATGCTTGATGTGGGAAAAGGAAGAAACAGAGGTTTTCCTCTCCACTTCCATCAACCTGATGTTTTACCTGCTGCCACGTGAATAACATAATGACTTCTTTTTAATTTGGGAAGTGTTTGAGTCCTGTCCAGTGCTGGGGCTGAAGTTCCAAGGAATGCTTACAGGTCTTACCTAGTGCTGGGTAGGATTGTGTCCTTTGAAGAACTGTATGTCTACATGACACAGTCTATTTCCCCTTCTCCATCATGTTACAGATGTTACCGCGTTGCATATGGCAACTGTGCAGGAAATTCACTCCTTTGGAAATTCATCTTCACTATCTGAGAAGAGATTTTATGTGAGCCAGAAACTCAGAACAATGAGAGAAGTCAGTGATGAGAACAAGTGAGAGCAAGAGTCTGGTGGAGTTGGGTTACACAGATTTTTGTGGTTACACACCTTGCTTTCAGGATCCTTCAAGTTAGCATAAATGCTAGAGGCAAGAACTCAGAAGCTGTTAATTCATGAGTAGTTAAAAACCAAACCAAACCTAAACCCACTCCCACCCCCCAGCCAAGAAACACCCCCCCACACTCATTCCCAAGGTGAGAGCCAAGCTCAGTGCAGTAAGGAATTCTAAACCAGAAGAGATCCCTGGAGATGTGTGGAGTGAGGACAAGACAGGCTGGTGATGACAATGGCCTTGCAGTGTTCTCTGTACTTCAGGGTCCTGCAGATTCACATCACACTGTTCACTCTGTTTGGTGTCAGCAGTGGTGCCTTCAGAGCCCATTGACACACACCTCGAATCATTTGTGCATTTATTTCTTTTTCCTTATTAATTTTGCCTATTTCTATGTAGGTAAAGAAAAGACTTCGCTTCGGTCTTGTGGAATAGGATCACACTTGCAGTGTTTCATTAGGAGCAACCTGACTTTGCTCTGTGTCCCAGACTGGCACTAGCATGTGGTATAATCCTTGTTCTTTGTTCTCCCAGTCAGTGGGGAGTGTTGGTGTACAGACTGCTGTGACAAACTGCATCCAAGGTCCAAAACTCCTTTACAATTAATATGGTTCCTCCCCCCAGCCCCATAAAAATTCACAATCCATTGTTAAAATGGAACCCTGACTTTACAGAGCTATTGTGCTTTGCCTTCTCTCCACCCACCACTCTCCCCCAAAGGAAAAAAAAGTTTTCTGCATTTGCAAGTTCCAACAGGAAACCAAAATTGAGCATTTTCACTGAAGCATGGGATCAGCTGAAGTTTCATTTCCCCTATAAATGCAGATGTGACATTAAAAAACCCTTGCCACAAAAATGATAGAGGTCTGGAAAAAGTGCCTCACTGACAGAGCTAAAGGTCTCAACCTTGCTGGTTATCACAAACAGGCTGGTTTTAACTCACATTGACTTTATTGAATGACTGGCCAAAATGCCATGGAATGCAGAAGGCTGGAGCTGTGGTTATTGTGCTTGCAAAGGTGACTTTGTTTTGAAGAAGAAAGAAAAATCCCAGTTTTTAGATCCTGCTTTTGATACTGCTGATTCCCACTGAGAGTGTTTTGGTGCAGAGCAAGAGGTTTCTATATTTTTTCTGTGCCAGGAGGCAAAAATAAAGAGCAGCAGTGCTTTTGCTTACTGGACGGTTGAGTTGCTGTAACCATATCATCCCAGGGTTCTGCAGGGCACAGGACCAGGCAGAGCAGCTGCCCTGCCTCCTGTAGCGTGGTTGGAGACATCTCGGAGCCCAGCCCACTTGCTGCTGCCTGTAGTCTTGCTGGCTGCCACCCAAAGCCCAGCCTGCTTTCACACCACTTCCTTGTGTGTTGGATGAGCTGAGTCAGTTCAGAGCTGGGTCAATTTATTGACCTGCCAAAACCCTTCTAACCAAGAATAATGTAGTGTCTGTGGGTGAGGAAGAAGGATGGGGGGAGCTGCACCATTAGTCCCACCATCCGTATCTTGCACCCCGTGTTAAATCCTGTCCTTCAGCACAGGATTTACTGTTCTGAATGCGTGGTCTGGTTTGTTAAAATGTCCTTTTTTGGAGATGTTGCCATGAGAAGCAGCATGTGTGGTGATTGCCATTAACTGGATATAGCAGCATGGAAGTGGATGCAGCACAGAGAGGGCTAATGGATCTCCTGGGCATATCCTGTGAGGTGTTGAGTTCCCTTCCAAAGGAGCTGCCCAGTGCTTCTGTGTTCCTCCCAAACAGGCTGGGTGGGGAGACACAAAGGGCTTCAGGACTGTGCCCTCAAAGAGTTAATGAGCAGAAGTACTAATCAGTGAATATTTAGGTCACAGAGGACTGCTACTGGAGAAAGACTGAACATTGCTGACAGCTAGTGGGGTTTATGTTGGTTTAGGATGAAGAATTATCTTCTGTCTAGTTTTGGGTTTCTGATCATACTTTCTGTTGTGTTTGTCATTCCTAGTTGCTTTGCAAGAGGTGTGCTGTGGGTCTCTCAATGGCTTTCCAGAGCTCAATGGCTTTCATGAGCCACTACTTGATGTACATTATACATGTCATGCAGCGCTACTCAGAGTTGACTTTGTAGTAATAGTAGAAGTTGTGAAGATTAAATACAGTTAATTTGTTGTCTTTTCTGAGGTAGTGCTTTACAAAATTCATGTCTTGCTGGCTTTCTGCAGGACTCTGACCCATAAACTACTTCTCATTTATATGGTTAGGTCCAGCTTTGAAACCCGTGCATGAGTGTTTGGATGGTGTGTGTTGTAGTTGTAGTCCTGTGAGCAGTCTGCCTGAAATCCATTGGGTTTCTTGTGTCTGGCCATGTCCACCTTCAGCCTTTTATTCTAGCATCCTGGGTGTAAGGTCTGCAAGAGTCAAGTCTGGTTGGTTGTGTCCCCTCTCTGCTCAGGGTCAGCTGCACCCCAGAAACTGGTCTGACCCTACTTGCCCACAGCTGTGCTTGTGTTGAGCAGCTCTTCCCACGGAGCCTTCAATCCAACCACAACTGTGCTAATACTGTGAGGAAAGAAAGGAAGTTGGATTAGCACAGGATCACAGGCTACGCCAGGTTGGCAGGGACCTCCAGAGGCCATCTAGTCCAAACCCCCCTGCAGTGAGCAGGGACACCTTTCACTAGATCAGGTTGCTCAGAGCTTCATCAAGCCTGACATTGAATGTCTCCAGGGATGGGGCCTCCACCACCTCTCTGGGCAACCTGTGCCAGTGTCTCACCAGCTTCAGAGTGAAGAACTTCTTCCTAATGTCTGATCTAAACTCCCCCTGCTGTAGTTTCAAACCATTTCCCCTCATCCTATCACTACATGCCCTTGCAAACCGTCCCTCCCCAGCTTTCCTGTGGCTTCCTTCAGGGAGTGGAAGGGCCTCTGAGGTCACCCTAGAGCCTTCTCTTCTCCAGGCTGAAGCAGCCCAACTCTTTCAGCCTGTCTTTGTAGGACAGGTGTTCCAGCACTGTGATCATCCTCATGACCTGCTCTGGAGTATCTTCAAGAGGTCCATGTCCTTCTTGTGCTGAGGGCTCCAGAGCAGTCTTGTGTGCCTGTTTGGAGCAGGTGGCATGGTGTAACCCCAGCCAGCAGCCAAGTCCCATGCAGCTACTTGCTTACACCCCCCACCCCCTCATCCCCCATGGGATGGGGGAGAAAATCGGAAGATTTTTCAAGTGACGAAACTCCTGGATTGGGATAAAGATGGTATGGGTAAAGCAAAGCAAACCTGGGAATTCACCCCCACTTCCCATGGCACAAAGGGGTTCAGAATCACAGCATAGCAGGGCTCCATCATGTGGAACGGTGACTGGGGAAGACAAACACCATCACTCCAAACATCCCCATTTCCTCCTTCCCCCAGCTTTATACACTGAGCATGATGTCATATGGTATAGGATATCCCTTGGGTCACTGGGCTCAGCTGTCCTGTCTGCATCCCCTCCAACTCCTTGTGTACCCCCAGCCTGCTTGCTGGTGGGGAGTGAGGAGCAGAAAGGACCTTGGCTCAGTGCAGGCACTGCTTAGCAGGAATGAAAACATCCCTGTGTTACTTAGCATTGTTTCCAGCCCAAATCAAAGCACTGCCCCTAGGAGCTGCAGTGAAGAAAATTAACTCTCTCCCAGCCAAAGCCAGGGCATCAGGGTATTCTGTTAAATTAATGTTTTCCTATTATTATTTTAAAAAGCAGAAATAACATCTGACAGCCTGGTGCCCTGAAGTGTTCACTTGCAGCCTAGAAGGCCAATTGCATCCGGGGCTGCATCACAGGAAGTGTGGCCAACAGATTGAGAAGTGTATGTTTTGGATAGATGCCACAGGTTTATTTGTAATAATAATGAGAATTAGACTGATGTGAGTGAATGGACTAACAATAGCCACCTAAGGATACCCCATTTCATGTGGTTTCATGAAGCTCTGGCTGATCCAGCTCACCTCATAACGAGTTTTCCACCCAAGTACTTACTGTTTCTCAACACAGCTATGCATGATGTAAGCAATTGGGTTTTGCAAATCAGTGCTGTTGTTTCATGCAATGATAAAATACTACTTTCTTGTTTATCCTTCCCTGTTAATGCTTTCTTTGGTGGTGGTATCGATTACATTCCTTTCAAGCTTGATAATTACACAGTCTTCAACATGTGGTAAAATTTGAGCCATTGTCGACCCAGAGAGGACTGTGTGCTGATGAATAGCTGTGCTCTCTGGTACTCAAACTCTCTCCAATTCATCTGTGAAGAATTGGATTTTGGATGTTAATTATGCAGACAAATCAGCAATTGGTTTAAAGCATTGTTAAGGACAAAGCCAGGAATAAATAGCTTCTGCAAAATATGGCATTGTGAATGGTGCTGATACTATCTGCTCTAATTTGTCTGTCTACCTTTGAAAGCACTGTGCAGAAAGATGAGTGTAGCTATTTGAGATAATTACCCATAGTAAATATGAATACTAGCCTATTTCTTGCTTGATATTAAAAGACAAAAGAAAAACTAGACATGGGCTTCTGTAAAAACAAACAAACAAATGAACCCAAAGCTAATTAAAACATGGCCTGAATCTTGCAGTCAGCCTCAAAAGTGTCACTGGTTTCAGCGTTTGTGCTGGGCAAGGTGGGAGATCTGTGCTCAGAGCTGTGCTGAAGTAATCTGTGTGTTGGAAACAGGTTTGGGGTTTGATCTGTGTCAGGTTGGGGGGACACTTGTGTGTATATGCATCTGCTCAGACAGTATGTAAGCAACAGTAACAACAGCAATGAGTCCAGCTCACTGAGAGAAAGGAGATGAACATACATTTAAGTAAGGTTTTGACCTTATAAATGCCCTTTTGTGCTGCTTCATCGCTAATTGGTGTGTTCACGCTCGAGGTGTATTTTCTAACATCCTAACTTCAAAACGTTTGCTCATCTAAGAAATGCATGTGAATAGGTGTCACACATGCAAGGTCTGTAAAGCAATTTTACCACTACCCTGTATGGTTTAGTAGCCAGAAATTAGGGCCCTTGTTATTGGGCAATACCTTTCTACCAAGCCACCTCACTGCCCACATTGTCCCTCTTCGTGTGGTCTGCTCCCTTGTCCAGATGCCTGCAAAGTAAAGTGGGTTTAGGAATAGCAAAGTATTGAGTCTCTTTTGATGGTGGATGAGTGCTGCTTATGGGAGCTTTATTTTTGCTTAGTGAGACTTTCCTCTGTTAAATTCTTAAAAGAAATTCTCATGTTTTAGTGGAAAACAGAACATTTGGGAAGTCTTCAGAAATGCCTTTCATCCCTCCCAATATAAACATCTGAGTCAAGTGAAAAAGGAGTGTTAAAGGTGTCTTCTGCAGAGCAAGGTACAGAACCATTGGGCGCTGTTCTCATGGGGTCTGTTCTCAGGTAACCTGAAAACATTGACCGAGGCAGCTACAGGGTCAGGACTGACCTGTGATGTGCTTTGACTGGATTTGGGGGGTGCGTTGTGGGGTTTTTTCTTTTCCATTCTGTTTCATGTTTCCTGAATATACAAAACCAAAATAAGAACATTAGCAGTTTTAGGAATCCAGGAACGCAACTGTTTGCAGTCAAAATATAGGAGAACGGTAAGCTACCATCTGTCAGCTCAGATCCTCGTGGTTTACAGGCGAGCTTCTAGTCTGCCCCAATTTTGAGATAAAATATGTCAGTTTGAGGTTTCTTGTTCCCTGTGATCACACAGGCAGTGATGGCAGGTCTGAGGAGGAGACAGTAATTTGCTAAGCTGCCGTAACCGGGTACCGAGTTAATGAGTTACGCGGGTGCTGCATCCTTCCCACTTGGAGTGGGTGTTGGGGGGGTGGGAGGAGGCAGACAGTTGTTTTCCTTGATATTAAATGATTGCAGGCATTTCTTCCTTTTCCTTGTCAACTTCTGGAGTGCTTATTGATGATCTGCATCTTGGGATGCAACATGGGTGTTGTCGGGGGGAACATGGATTTGTACTCAGTGAAAATGGAGTGAAAACTTAGTCTGTGCTGCTTGGTAGGCCGCACCCCGCGGGGTGACTGCCTGCGCCTCCGTGAAGGGGTGCAAAGTGCTGTCTGTGGGCACGCTCACATACCAATTTCTACATCCTGTCAGGAAGGACAAAGGCCGTCAAGGACGGTTAAACAGGAGCAGAGTATTTCATGTTTCTGGTCCTTACTTGTGCCAGTCCGTTAAGCATGGGTTGACCTTCCTTCTCCTCAATTTGATACCCTGTTTTTGCAATTAACTGCCATTGTCGTCGTGTCTGAGTGTTTCCAATCCATCATCTCCTTATTCCAGAGAGTTCACAACTTCATGGTCCCCTTCCTTCATCAGACAAGGAAAAATTTGACATGGGAAAAAACTGACCTTGAATTTAAGCTAGTCTAAATTTCTAGACCTCTTGGCTCCAAATTCTCCTGGTAGTGACCCCAGATCACAGGGAGGACCATGCAGCTGAGTGCTTTCTCCATGGATCTGCCTTTCACTCCCCAGCACAGCCCAAGCTCTGAGTGTCGCACAGTGAGTCAGGCCAGATAGGAATAAGCATCCTGCCTGCGTCCTGCGTGCTCGCAGCTGCAGGCGGCTGGAGGGATGGGTTGCAATGTGTATTTAGTGTGCTTGGGTTTGCTCAAAAAGGCTCATGGAAGTTCTGCTCATAGGGCTTTGCTCTGGCCCTGTGGATTATGATTCCCAAGGGCAGGGCTTTCTCATCTTATGTCTGTCTGTAAAATGTCATTGAACACCTATGGCACGGTGTAATTAATAACAGTAATGACAGCCTTGCAGTGTGGTGTATTTCCCTGGGGAGAGCAGAGGCTCCTGCACTGCTTCTCCAGGGCCTGATGCCCAGGTGGTGGTGACTCCTCATAGACTTGTTTGCATCCCCTTTAAACAGTGAAATGACTTGATTTGGCAGCCTTTGCCACTCCATATGCAGTCATTGTTCATCCTGCAGTCTGACTTTCAGGTGACTTCCTGTGTTTAAAAAAATATTCATGTTTTTTCAAATGCCAAAGCCCAGTAGTTTCAATTTAACATTATCATCTGTTTATCCAGCAGTGGATTGGAATTTTATGCTATGAAATGTAGTTGCAATTTAAGTTCTATGTTCAAATAAACTAATGTATTGTTAGCTGTTCTATTTGTAATTCTGAAAATGTTTAGAAATGTATCTTACTGTATGGCAGAACGAGGAATGCCTGTGTGTTACACAGTTTAGAATATATGATAAATTGAATTTTAGTTGATAGAAAAAGTTTTTCTAGTTCTCATAGCTAGAATGAATTATTATATATATCTGCAACCTAAATGTTGTAATTGCATTATCAAATGAGATCAGTGAGCTGAAATATTTAGGGAACATCTCTAGTTGGGTGGCTTATTTTGAACACTGCACATTGACAGAGTGCAGAGCACACACATTGGAATGGTATTTAATGTTTTGAAATGACAAGTCCAGAATTCTAAGGTTAGTAAAACATATATTTGGTATGCACTAAATTAAATTTGTTGATGCAAAAAGAACTGATCATTAACACGCTTGATGTCTGTCACACTTAAGCCAGTCTCTCTTTCATCAGATGCATCTCCTTGTTGCAGGACATGGAATACTAATGTGGCACTCCAGCTGTACCTCTTGTGCTCTGTGCCTTTCTCTTAACATAAACCTGCTTCAAGGCATGCTGCCTTTTTGTGCACTTGGGAACCCCAAACTGGCTGCTTTGAGGGGAGGAAGAAGTATCTGCTCAGCCTGGGAATGCATTTCCCAGATAGCTGGTTAGGGAATAAGGCTGTAGAAGTTGTACTCCTCCCATATCTAACCAGGTGGAGAAGGGGCACCAGGGTGAGAAAGAAGAAATCCACTCTGCTCTGTGACTACAGAACTGGAGAGATGAACTAGAGTTTTTGCCATTTGTTTCTAGTTTTATTCTGGCTATTTTGGCAGCGACTGTGCATCTTGCAGCGAGCAAAACACAGGATTCTTCCTGATCATTAGCACAAATGAACGTTAAAATTAAAAACCCCATGTATGTAATTATTTCGCTTGACTCTTTACAGTTTATCCTCTGCCGCAGTCCCTAATAAAACCTGTCCTGTGTTTTTCCATTCAGAGAGCCTGGAGATCAGGGCTGGTCACTCCACTTGTGTCTGCAGGGAGGCCACGGGGCTGAGTCAGGGCCATGGTGGAAGGACGGCTGGGCAGCACGGCGTGCGGTGGCCTGGTCTGGGTGTGCAGCTGTGGGGCCTGTGAGCTGGGCTGTGCACGCTGGCAGTGCCCACCTTAAACCTGGGAATTGCCCCAGCTGTGGTGGGATAACCAGGGCATGGGGAAGACGTGGCTAATGGAGACTTTCCAGATATTTATGAATGCCAGACTTGGTTATGGGGAGGGGGATGATGCCTGAGCTCTGGGCATCTACTAATTAGCTCCAGTTTTAGTAGGATGACATGGCTTAAGGCACTTTCTGTGTGTTAACTTTGGTGGTACTCACCATGTGTTTAGTGTGGGGGTGTGCTCATTGTATGCGAAAGCAGACTTGTAGTGTCACAGTCAGTGGTGGAAGCGACTGTCTGGTGACTTGCCACCAGTTACTTGGGAAGCAGAGAAAGGCGGGCTGGAGCAAGCGTGAGGGTGTCATCAGACTTCATTTCATATGTGTATGCATGTGCATACACATGGTTTTGGGGAGTTTTTTTGGAAGGGCTTTGGAGGGCTCACAGTGTTTGCTGACCCTGAGCAGCCCGCTGCCAGGAAGCAGAAACTGTATTATTGTTGATTGATTGACGCTACCTCAGGTCCTCACTTGAGGTGTACAGATGCTCCTCTAAAAGGTGTCTGTCTCGTTTACTATGTGTTGTGGCATTTGCAGCAGTTAAGGCTAGCTGAAGCCAATATGCAATAGTAGATCTGAACGAAGTCAGACCAAGCGAAAAATCACCTACCCATAATCCCTACTAAGGAACTGATAAAACTGTGATGCAATAAATAAATCACACTTACACTGTCAGTGACTGTAAGAGCTCTGAATTTTAAGTTTGCTACAGGAATCATTCATTATCTGAAACTACCTTGTAAACTCATTTTTGAACTGTTTTTCTTCTGCAATGAAAATTCTCTAGATTTTCTTTAATAGCGTCTCAATTTCTGTAATCACTTTCATTTTTAAATCCCTCCATCATCTCCAGTCGTCTGTTCTCCTTAATAATGCCATTTTGTCAGCAAGCATACATTGCATGCATTGAGTATCCTCCATCAATAAAAGGACAATATGGAATAATGATGCATCAATTTAACAAAAACCTTTAATTATCAAAACAGTTACTGCCATACAGTATATGCTATTTTATGCAATACAATATTAAACACAATTACCCAGCTATGTCCCTTGCAAGTAACATGGTTTGTAGTTATCCTCATTAGCTATAAATTTATATTTGAAAATGCTAGTTGCCAGTTACACTTCATGGAATGATAGACCATGTTCTCTTGTTAGTTTATTTCAGAACTGAAAGAATGTATGCTATCATCAAGGAATTAATTGGAATATGGATTTGGGATTAATAATCTGATTCTGAAAATTTTATCTGTTTATGTCCATCTTGTGCTTCAGATTTCTTCAAAATTTCTTTAAAATAATTAATGGCAGAGTTGTAATGCAATTTTGAGATGAAGTCTGATATGGTTTTTTCTTTAGAATGAAGACCTAACAGCCAACACAAGGATTTTATTGCTCATGGTTTATAACCGTTGCCCCAAATAATCGCCTAGGTGCTTACAAAATGTCCTTGTTTTCCCACCTCATAGTTACTGATTTGATGAAAGTGTGTTTATAGAGAGCAGGAGAGATGAAATGGTGGCTGCAGATACAATAAACTAACTGAAGTTTTGTTGGGAAAACTAGTAAGAGTTTATCTTACTGTGGCTTTTTTTCCTGGAGTCAGTGTTACAGGTCTCTAAGCTGGTGTTACTGTATTTGGAGCTTGCCAGGCTGAGGTAGTGACAAGGGATGCTTTACAGTGTCCTGCATCTGCTTTGAGATCCCAAATACTGGAGCTGGTTCAGTGGTTTTGTGTCTCTTCCCTTTTACTTATCTGTGTGTTGTTTCTGTGGAACACCTTTAACCCCTCTGGGTTCTTTTTCATGCTGTTGCTTTACCCCTTGGAGACTGTGGGATCACTGAGCAAAGAACCATTGATCTAGGCTAGGGAGATGTTAGTGCATGTTCTTGGCTCATGTCCTGCTTTCATCCATCAGTACCTCAAAGTCCTTTTCCACAGGGCTGTTCTCTATCACATCCCCAGCCTGTGTTGGTGGTGAGGATTGTCCCACCCAAAATGCAGGACTTTGCACTTGTCCTTGTTGAACTCCACGAGGTTTACATGGGCCCACCTCTCCAGCTTGTCCAGGTCCCTCTGGATGACATCCCATCCCTCTGGCATGTCAACCCACAACTCAGCTTGGTGTCAATCACTGTTTTCTTCTGACTCCTTTTCTCAATGAAGTGCTGCTTTATTGAGAAAGAACAGTGTAAATTGTTCTCTCACTGCAATTGTATCAAAGAGGGAAAACAAAGTTCCTTTGTTGTTAGAGATGTCATACCATTGTGTATGTGTATGTGTCTGTCCTCGGAGACAGTCAAAGCAGGTCCTGAGCAACCTGTTCCACATGACTATCTCCAGAATCCCCTTCCAACATCAGCGACTTGGCAGCTCAGTCACTTTCTGTAACACAGTAAACTTCAGGTAGGGAGTTACCTACTCTCTGCTGTCCTTCAGCGATTACTGGGAACTGCTGGAAAAACACTATTCTGAGTTCATTCTGTATTTGGCAATGTGAGCTCTGCTGCCAAGATAGTGTACCAGCATAAAAAAGCTCATTGTGCTTTTCAATCATGAAGTTGTATCTTTTTAATTCTATGGTACAGCACACTGTGGTAACGACACAGGAAAAAAAAGCTAGTCCTCCCCTGCGGAGCTCAGCTCCACAGGAGAAATCTGAGCTCAGCCTTACCTCCCTTTATTTAGTACCTAAATGGACTTTTAAATGAGCAGAGGCTAATTATTGGTTTACTGAAGCTAATAAAACAATCCAAGATTAAAAAACAAAGCCAGTTGGTTGGGACGCTGTTGGAGATGCATTGTACTGTCATTAAATCCTAAGCGAAGGATAATTTCTCCTCTCCTTATTGGTTACATGAGAGTTTACTCATTGCAGTGGGTACCATTGAGGCGACTGCCAAGCACACCACCTGAGCAGCGTGTGACAGTCCTGTGCGTTGCTTTTGTCATTAGCAAAAAAATTTAATAAGCTTCTAGTAAAAGGAGAGATGAAGAATGAGAAGCCTTTTCTTGTGACACAGTTTGAAATGACCGCTGGATTCCTGCATACAGGGCCTGGCTCTGGCTGCTGCTTGCCTGCGTGTGCAGCAGTCTTTCCAGCCACTGGAAGGTGGGCAGTATCTGCTTCCCTGTCTCTTCATCTTTTGGCTTTCCCTCTTCCCTTCCCAACAGTTCTGGGAATTGCAGATCTTCCTTCCATCTTCTTGTTCGTGGGGGAGAGAGGATCGCTGGGATAGTGCGATGCCAGTGCTGGTACTCTGACAGGAGCAAATTGGGATGGCTTTGCCTGGGATTGTTTGTGCCTGACCAGTGTAAAATCCCATGTTTTTGTGGCAATGGATTGCTCTGGTGTTAGGATTCCTGTGGTAAAGCAGATGTGAAGTCCCAGGACTGTTATTAGCTTGAAATATGTTCTTTGATTTGCATAATCAGTGCAATTATAAATTAGGACTTTTTCATCATAATGAAAAACCTGTTACCCATCAAAAGAAAAAAAAGGGGGGTCATGGGGGGTATGAAGTAAGCTCTGTCTGAGGAAAATCTCAGGACCCTGAGTAGTGACTCGGCCTGTGTCCTCTCCTCAGGGGTCCAGTGAGTGCATACTCTCGAGGAGAGGCACCTGCTGCAGCTCTGAGGTTGTCAAGATAGACACAGTCGTGGCTTTAACTTGGGAAATCACAGTGCAAATGCATTTATAGTTGCAGCTGCATACTGTGCTTTTTCCTCGGTGGCTTCTCAACTGGGGCCTGAGGACACTGCGTGCAGGAATCAATGATGGTTTTGTCTGATGTTCCCTTCTGGGGGCCAGGGTGGCCCCTGGGTGAGCATCCTCACACTGTGCCAGCAATGTCCCCTCGAAATCTGGAGGGCAGAGCTGAACAGTGATAATAAAAGCCTGGGATAAGAAGCCAGTTTGAACTTGAAAGAGGAAGAGAATGATGGGTTGAAGAACTGCTTTACTGCAGGACATGGTGGTGGTGGTATGTTGGGGACAGCTGGTGAGTCAAAAGTGCCCCTCTGGTCACTGTGCCCCTTCCTCTGCTCACCATGCCCAAATGAGAAGTATGGAAAAACATGATGAGCAACACTTGTCTGACAATAAGACTGCAGAATAGAGTTTTCTAGTCTGTTTCAAGTGCTTACCTTAATCTTTTTCTTTAGGCAGGCTAAAAAATGTTACACTACTAAATATTTTTGTCCTAAGAAATCAGGAATAACTAAGGATGAGGGAGCATCATCTTCGACCTTCAGTGAATCTTTTTGCAAAAAATGAAAACAAAGCAAAACAAGGTTTAATGAATCCATGAATTCTGGGTTTCATGGTAATTCTGATGAACTATGTGAATGAAGATCAAATTCACCCTCCCTCTTACTAACTGGCACCCTCAACAACTTAAGCTGGACTTTTGCTATCTGGACCTTGTGTGGTGCATGAATGAAGTCTGAAATCTAGTGCTGAAGTTAAACAAGTTGCTTTGCACTTCAGAATGCAAAAATAAGACAAGACTTGTATGGACCAGAGAGATGAGTCTGGCTGCTCTTGCTTACCTTTCCATTGCGGAGGAACGCTGTGTGACATCCCGGCTTGATGGCCACATCTCTTGATGTGCCCTGTGAGCATGGTACTGACAGGGCTTTTGTCACCTGTGGTGTTGGGCTGGGTGATGTTTGCCCCAGGCTGCTTCCCCTTTACGTGTTCATCCTTCACGCCACAATCTTTATAGGCCATTTAACCCACCTTCCTAACTAGATGGAAGAATCTTGGGTTTTTTCCTTCTACCTTCGATCTTGTCACAGAAAGTTACTGTACTACTTAGTTTAGCCTAGAGTGATTCAGTGAGGCCATTTGGGGGGAAGAGACAGGTAAATGCTTCCTACAAAAGAGCAAGTTTTTTGTAGCCTGTCCATTTTACTTTATATCATAAAAGTTCCTAACTCTGCCTTCCAGTTATCGACCTTTGATGTTTGGTGTCATTCAGTGCTTGCTCTCTGTATGAAAAGCAGACAATGTAAGGTTTGAATACTCTGGTTAGTGCTAAAGTCAGCAATTTAATGTGGTTTGGGTTATTTTTTTTTTAAAAAACCTATTTCCCACATCCCTTTTATGCATGTTACTTGAGGCTTGTAATTATTGCCAAAGCCTGGGGTCAGATCCAGTAAGGTGCATCCAAATTCTGAGATGCTGTTGCACTGAGGAGGTTACAGGTCCTTGACACTGTAGTTTGTTGTCATAGCTCTGACAGCACCACTGTGGATGCAGGAACAGAAATTGGAGCTAGAAAGTAAAATGTTTGAAGTAAGCCACGAGAGAGAACACATGTGTCTGCTGGAAAAAAGCCCCAAACCCTGAAAATACCCATCCACTCTAAATTTACCTAAAATTTATTAGCGGAGAGATAATTACCTGTGGAGTTTTCCACTCTCAGGACTTACGTTCAGCTGGTGCTGAAGCAGTGGAAGAACTTTTTCACAGTGAGGGTGACAGAGCCCTGGGACAGGCTGCCCAGGGAGGTGGTGGAGTCTCCTTCTCTGGAGACATTCAAGACTCGTCTGGATGCCTCTGTGCAGTATGAGCTGGGGAGCAGCTTTGGCAGGGGGGTTGGACCTGATGATCTCTTGAGGTCCCTTCCAACCCCTACAACTCTGTGATTCTGTGGTGGTGCGCAGGGAGACACCGCTTCCCCGTGGCCCCATCCTGGTGACTGGGAGAGTTGGGTGTCTCTGCAGAGAGGGTTCAGTACGAGCCCCACGTTTGGGGCTGACTTGTGGCCGAGGCAGGTCGGGGTTGTGTCCTCAGTGTCTGTGGGTGGTAGCGCAGGGCTCGATTTGGTTTAAAAATACAACGATGCATTTTTTGGTGTCACTGATCACATCCGGAGATGAAGGTGAGCGCAGCCTGGCTGCAGTACCGCATCTGGTTTCGTACAGGAAAAGAAAATATTGTTGTTTCGGGCTTTTCTGGGCCTCCGTCAGCCCTGACCCTGTGCTGTGGTGCTGTGGTGTTCTTGCTTTGGTTTCTTCCTCGTTTTCCTTTTAAGTGGGTGTGTTTTCATTCTGTTTAAGACTGCTCTCAGTACGTTTTTTCTGGTTGCTCCTTCCACTCCTTAGCCCCTGTGGAGCTGCCAGCATTTTGAGCTGGTGCTCGCTGCCTTTCAGCTGCTGGTTTTGTCCCTTTGCTTTGGGCAGTAATTGGCTGGGCAGCCTGTTAGAAAATAATAAATAGAAATTTTTTTTTTGCTGGGGCAAAATGACCTTCCATACAGTTGGTGCTGAATTCTTCCCCTTTGCCTGGAAGGTAGTTTAAATTTTCTCTGTTGGAGATGGAGTTGATCCTGAGTTACATCTCAGCAGATACCTTCATTGCCACTTTGGGGGAAATGTGGAATATCCAAACAGTCTTTTGAAGAGTCCCTGCTCTGTGTTGCCTGTGGGTGCTTTGGTGGTCAAACCCAAAAAGTAGACATGAATTCCTGCTTGGGAATTCTTTGGTTTTGGTGTTCTTTCCCCTTGCCTCAGGACAGGGTTGTGCATAATGACCTCCTAGCAGCAGTATTTCTACAACATGCTTGTGTTCCTGCCTTTTCTTTGCCGTGTCACATAATAAGTACAAAGGTCTGGGCAGGAATTCGGTTTACACAACTATGTTGAGTAGAGCCGCCATATGGAGTTAGATGTGGAGCTCCTCATTCCTGTCAGAGGTCTTCTCCTGACTCTTGTACGTTTCTATAAATATGTATAAATCATATGCATAGGTGTAAATGGAGAGCAAATGCTTCAGCATCACTTTTTGGGCCAATTTTTAATGTGGTTTGTCAGCTAACTGCGACTAAGGGAGAAGACAGTACTGGAAGCAGCCTGTGCTGATGCCCAGGGTCCTGCCTCCAGCATTGAGCTGACACCACTGACAGTGTTTCTTGCTGGACAAACGTGGATCTGGGGCATGAGGTGGTTTTAATTTCCATGCAGAATAGAAGATGTGCTGTAGTATCCTGTCCAGGCAGCGTGGAGTGGGAAAAGAAGTGTGATTTAGTGCTGAGAGCAAAGGGCTGGTGTAGGACTGTTGAAAAGCTGGTTCTTTAAATGAAATTAAATTAGATTAAAAGAATCATTAAAATTGTGTAATTATGTTGTGGGGTATTCCCTGGCTGCGTGTGAAATGTCCCAGAGGCAAAGGAGGGTTCGATTGGCATTGCCCAGGCACCTGGATTAGATGCTGTTCTGGATGGGGCAATAAAAACAAGATTGTAATGAGAGATACAGAGATTGCACTGAAATGAGCTTGTAAAAACGGGGAAGCTTTAGACAGAGCTGTAAATCAACAGTGAAATCTCAGCTCCCTCTAAGGGCAGCGGGGAAATGGCAGTTGGACCACCACCCATGACTCCATCCAGCCGTGTTCCTTTGGGGCGGCTCCTGCGGTGTGGCTCTGCCCAGGGAGCTCGCAGCGATGCTCAGCAGGGCGACTTTGTGGCCAGTTTTGAGAACTGAAGCAGTCAGAGCTGAAACCTGTAAGTTTATGGAAAATCAAAAAAAACCCCATGATGTTCAGTGGTGACCCCCAGGACACTACAGAAATGTCTGTTAAAGGTGAGTCCTCACCTGTGGCATTTAAAAGTAGTCAGAAGAGAAAAAAACTGCATCAAGTTCCAAATTCCAGCAGTACAGGTCTGGGGAAGCTACTTCTTGTGCTTTACCTCCACAGATCATTATTTTAGCTATTTGGTTCCAGTGGTGTCAAATCCTCTTCCCGCCCCCCGTGCCCCCCCCCCCCCCCCCCCGATGTATTTCTGTGTTGTTTTAAGTGTGTTAAACCAAATTTACCAAATTTCTCACAGCTCTCCTCAGACTAAAGGGCTTGGTGTGGTTTGCAGACTGTGTTTTTCTTGTAAGCACACTGTCTCCATTCTACGCCCGCAGAATTACATTTATTGCCACTTCTGCAGGCGGTTTTGTAGCAGACGTAGTGCCTTTCCCTTCAGAAAGGTCTCTGGACACCCCAGCCCAAGCTTTTGGGGCGATTGCATGTGGGCTCTTTGTTTCCCAGGGTGGTCTGAAGGTTTGAGCACTGAGAACCAGGGTATTTTTTTGTTTCCCTGGCATGTCACTGCTGTTGCTGACCTCTCTTGTGCTAGTAATGAACTGTATCTGAGCAGGAAGCTTTTTAAAGGGATTGAGCTTGCTCCTCTTTTCTGCTTTAGAAAGATTCAGGCTCTTAAGCCACCCGCACGCTCTGTATTGTTTCAGATGCATCTGAAACTTAAAACCAAGGAGCCTTTTTCTGCAGACTTGCGGGAATCTCCAGTGACTTGTGCTTAGCGAAGCTCCTCGCTTGCGTTTGCCACGTTTCTGCTCTTGAGTCAGCTCACCGCAGTGGCAGTAGGAAGTGGGATGGGGGAGCTCAGTTCCATGAGCAAGACGATTTGAAGCTATGAAATCCAGCAGCAGGAGCTGGGCACCCATATTTTTTTTGTTGTTGTCTTCTAGCTTGAGCAGACAAGGGAAAATGTGGGGCGCTCTGCTCAAACACAAGTAAGTGACGCACATCGCTCGCGATACGGAATTGCAGTACGTGCCGGATGCTCGCTTCCTTTCCTGATTGCTTCTGAAAATTTGTTGTAGTAACTTTGCTGTCGTTCTTTCTGCTGAAGTTGGCATTTTGGAATGCCAGAAAAGTTAGGGAAAAAAAATGTGGAATAACTGCTGTCAGGGTGATTGGGGTGGTTTGGTGATGGGCATGCATATAGCCCCAGTGCGCATGGCTTGACACCCTGCTTAGGGGTCTTAGGGGCTGCGGGCAGGAGGAGGAGGTGAGTTTTTAGGTGGGTTTGAGGAAAATGCTGGAGCTAATGAAGCATTGAGAGGGAAGTGACAAGTATGCCTGGTGGCAAGGCGGGAAGGGCTTTGCTCAGCACAGGCTTTGGACTCTTGGTTGGGGACCACTGAAGACAGTGGTGTCTGTAACCAGCAGAATAATGTCGTGCCCTTATGAGAGCTGGCACTGTGAAGTACATTTCATGGCATTGCACTGCAGGTAAGACTGCTAACACTAGGTTTTCCAGCAAGGAAAGGAGTTGTGCAGCTTCTTTAAACAAGTACTGACCCATCTGAGTCTAATGCATCCTGAGAACAAAGGACAGAATATTCTGCCACTTGCCAGGTTCCTGCTGACACAAGGAAGACACAATCGGCACCTTTTAATTCGTGGCTGAGTTCCTCTGAGCAGGGTTTTATTTTATTTGGATATGTACATTAGCTGTGCCCTGGAAGCCTGTTGCATTCTAGCTGTAGGTTTCTGCCTTAAGAGCAGCTTTTCCTCCTTGGAAGGCTTGTACGAAGGAGGGAGGGATGAAGAAGAGAGAGAACTTCACCATCAGTAGCAGTGTGAGGCAGTGCCTGGGTGGATGTTTCAGCTGAAAATACAGGGATGCTTCACCTGGGCATAGTGCAAGCCTGCGAGTGGAGGTCAGAGGCACTGCGAATAGCCCAGGCTTGTTCATAGCTAAACTCAGGAAGAGCCGAGTACCTGTTGAGGTGTCTGTGAAGATGGCTAGGCAGGGAGTAGCTTATAAGGTTTGGACCCAAATCACTGGTTTTTGTCAATTTGCACATACCAGCACACTCCGTAGCAGTTATGGCTAATCTAGACTCCAGGGGGGCTTTTTGATCCAATGCTGGACCAGCAGGCCAAAAGGAGGCAGTGTCCACACCAGGCCCTGTACGTTTGGGGGGTGCATGGTGAGGGATGCAGTCCCACCTCTGTGAGCATCTGACAGAACTGTGGATATACTGGGCAGGGGTGACGTGTGTACCTGGGCTGTACCCGGGTCTTAGTTCTTTTATCCCTCTGACTTTTCATTCCCAGGAGCCACTGGAATGTGCTCAGCAGACAGTGGGTCTTCTTTCAGAGAATTCCATGTGAAATAATCCAGTAAATACTGTTTTCACAGGTCACTTTATAGCACTTGAAAAAATATGTAAGGAAAGTGGATTTTTGTCTTGTGTGCAAAAAGCAACCCTTAGGGACCACATCAGAGATGAGTAGAAAGAACTGTCTTGACTTAAATTAAATGAAAAAGAATGAAAGCCACTTCTGTGGTTTTACCCATGCATATTTTTCTTGATTTAGAGCCAGCACCACATTTGGTGTTTAAGGCACTTGTGGCTTTTCCAAGTTCCTCTTCCTTCCATCTACTGATCGATTTCATTTTCTACTTTATGCCTGCTTGCTCTCCAGTTGTACCATCAGTAAACACGTGAGTAAAGTGTGAGTGGTAGGCGAATGGTGATATATTTCCAGCAATAACCTATATATATGATACACAAGATGAGATAAAATGTGTGCTTAGAGGGTGATGGATTTTTTTTTTTTTCATACCATCGGGTCTGTTTTTAGTGGGAAGTAGTCTAAGGCTTCTAGAAGCATTTACTCTGCAGATGCACAAAGCCTGAAGTGTTCAAAGCCAAGTTCAGAGTTTGTTTCAGGCAAGATCTCTTATTGTTGAGTAATTAGCAGTGGAAGATCTTGTGCCTTGGTTGTTTGAGGAGATCATCATCAGAAGAGAAAAACTTTTGTTGTGGATTTATAACAGGAGGATGAAAGCACGTTACTTTTCAGTAATGCAAGCAGGTCATAAGAGCTTTTAGCCAGATGTAGAAGAGGTGCCTGGTGGTGCCCAGCACTTGAAAGCAAGTCAGTAACCACTAGCCCTTGTTTTCACTGGTGAGAGACAGAGGTTGCTGTAGGAAAGAAAAAGGAATTGGGGTTTAGTTCCCTTTGCAGCTTTAGAGGATGGGGTGAAGAGGAGAAGGGGGCGCGTTGGGCAGCTGGTGCCTTACCCCAGGGTGGTACAGGAGTAGTTGGGGATGCCCAACTGCGGATGCCCAGGGATGCGGTACTGGCACTGTGATCGCCTCCCTCGGTGGCTGCAGGGGGTGGTGGTTGCCTCCAGCATCTCCCGCAGGCTTCTGCGATTACCAGAGAAAAGGCTGGTTCCACGCTCGGATGGTTAAGTGATAAGAGTGTGGTGAGAGGTGTTTTCCCTCGTAGGTACAGAGGATTGTCTGCTGACAGTTGGATCATTCATTTTTATGAAAATACACCACTGCTGGATTGCCTTTTAGTTGCTGGCATTGGTGAATACCTGCTGAAAGGCCGTCTTCTGCATGCTGCCCTCTTTATTTCCTTGAGTTAGAGCTTTTTCTTTGTGCACTGTTTTAATTTCTTGCTGTGCTGAGCCCCTTTTAATTGGGAAGAAGTCCTAGTCCTGTCCCTAAGAAGCCAGCCCATCACGCATTGCCATTGCTGTTGCAGGCAGCTCTTGCTACCCAGAGCTGAAGCATCTGCGATGATGTGCTTGTAATAATCTATTAATCTGCTCTAATAATCTACTCTACTTTCACTGCATTTTCCTGATAAATGAAATTATATTTGAGAGGAAAGGAGTGCTTATAAATTCCTGACTTCAGCTAGAAGGATGTTTTAATAGCTGGTCTGAAATCCGCTGAAAAGCAGATTTTATGGTAGAAATGCTAATGAAGCCTCCACAGCAACAACTGGAAGCCGTGCTGAGGAATTCATGGGTTGTATATTTGGGTGTCAGAAATCAGTAAATAGATTTGTGCCATCTGAATCTATTTTTGTCAGCAAAATTCACTTTAATATTTTATGCTTATTTTAAGAAAAAAATCATCATTGCTGCAAAGTGTGTGCGTTTTGAGGCCAGCTCTCAGCTCATCTTCCCCAGCCGTCTGTACAGCTCAGATTTCTGAGTCCTTATTCGACAGGTCACATCCTGATTTAATACCATTAGTATAAACCCAGGATAATTTAGTTGATGTGGATGGAGGTGCTTGTCATTTTAGTTTTTTGATCTTAATGTAAATCTGGGCAGGAGCTGGTTGCATTCATGAAGCTAATGCTGTGCTCCTGAGCACATCCAGCAAGGCACAGGCTGATTTTTCATGTTTAGAGGACTCCTTCTGCATGATGCAGGTTGCTTCTCGTGCCAGCAAGTTGCTGATAACTTCAGCTCATCCACTGTAAAAGGGGAATGTGGAAAGAATGTTTGTCATGTTTTCTTTGCCTTTTTTTTTCTTTTTTTCATGGACTAGCATCTGAGTGTCTGCATTTGATACGTTTTCCGTTCCTTAGTGCTGCTGGAAGCCTATATATTCATGTGTTCATATGCAGCAATTTTAAACCACAGGCCTTTTAAAACTTTTTTTTTAACCTTCTTACAACACATTAGGAAAGCTGGTGGGAGGATTTCGTGGAGCTGCAGGCTTGCCACAACTGCAGCCCCCCCCCAAAATCAAAAAACACAGTATCCGCTGTCTGAAACTGGATATATGGGTTTATTTCCACTGTGCCCATGGAAGTGAATCAAGAATGTTAAATTAAAAGACAAACACACACATTAATCACTTCTTTCTCTGTTTTCCCACTGGATCATATCTTAATGGCATCTCCCAGACAAGAGTTTTTTGAAGGAATGTTAATATTTTATGTAAGGAGGGAGAATAAATAGAAGCAAAATGCAGTTTGAATTATTAAATCTCGTACCACTCCCTGTCCCCCCCCCCCTCCCCTTCCTCCAGAGGACACATTTCTCATTCACAGTAACTTTGGTGTGTTTTAGCAAATAATGCTGGGGCACTTGTATTTCTGTCTGGAGAAATCCTTTTGAAAGGGTTTTTATCTTTTGTATTTACTCTTTTGTTTTGGGTGTCTGTAGTAAAGGAGTAATTAAGTAATTGAGGATAGGATTAGTGAAATTCCACCTGTCCTATCACTCAGCCAGCTTGACGTGATTATTAAGGCTGGCTGTATTGGTTGTGATAACTGGAGAGTGAATGCCTCACCCCTCTTCCACCCCTCCCTTTCCTCAGGAGCTTGGATGAGTGATGCGCTTCTAAAAGTAGCACAAATGTTCTTCAGGATTAATAGAATGAAATAAATATTGACTTTTCCTTCCCCCTTCTTCCCCTCAGGTTGCCCTTGTTCTCCTTTTCAAATCAAATGTCACATTGACTCAAATCCGGCATTGGAAGCGTGTGGGGAGCTGCAGCACATCAGCCCGGCGCAATGTATCCATCAAACTGGAAGGAAGCCCAAAACCAAAACTCCACTGGCCAAAATGCATCCTCTGCAGAAACCCCAAGGCAAGTGGCTCCGTCCTTCTCGGAACTCTACCAGCTTCTATCGCACGGGAAGGGAAATGTTTTTAAATGAATTGTTTGAGTTTTAGGCCACAGCAAAACAGTTACTTTTGTGTTCTAAGGTTTGAGTACAGCTGCTGTGGTTTTATTACCTTCATTTTTCCCATGGTGTCTTAGGGAAGCCGTCAAGAAGAAATTGATTCAAGAACAACAAATTAATGAACTTGTCGGTCTGTGTTTCCTGTACTGTTGTTGTACCTTATGCAGCTGTGAAGTGTAAGTTTAATTGAGAAATATTGTTTTCATTCTCCATTAATTTTTGTTTGTAAAGATACAGGTAAGAATAGCTTATTGTTAAACCCAGTCTGTTTCCCATTTATTGTGGGAGCTGTGCAAAGCAACAGGAAATGCTGAATGGAACAAATGTAGTTTAAAAATGAGAAAAAAAAGCTAAACTGGTAGTACACAGGAGTGGCATGTGGGCTAATCCCACAGACCTGCCAGACTCCATCAGATGGGTGGCAGTCCTCAAGTAGGGTAGAAGAGAAGGGATAAAGAAACGTGTTCCTGCTACCCTTCAGGCAGGTTGGGTGGCCTCCCCAGGCCAGGTTCTTCCCCAAGTCTTTTGAATGCCAAAAAAATTACTGCAGCAAATTTCTTTAAAGAAGATAACTTGTTTTCATGTTTCTCCATCAGTGTATTTGCATGTAGTCTCTGTGATGTCCCCTTTCCACTGCTGCCACCTCCTGCTTTGTAGAACTAGTGAAAATAATGCATATATAGAAGGTGCTGGTGTGTGCGGAAAGCGTATCATTTGGGAGCTGTTTGGCACAAAGGCCAGCAAGCCCAAAGAAGATTGTCAGTTCATAAACCAAAATATTTTTCAATACAACCACGTGGTAGAGAGTCACTCTTGTGTGAGAAAAGGAGAAAAGATATTTTGGTCACCATAAGGGTATGTTGTTCAGTTTCTTCATCACCACCCCCTCCGTGCAAATGCCTTTACGGAAGCAAATATCTGAGATGCATTCAGCCTTAAACAACTGCAAAGCAAACATTGTGCTTTTTCTGATTCTGGAAGCAGACCTTGCTAAATTAGTGTATACTGCTTGATGCTTGAAACCTCTCACAAGGTCTCTGCATTTATAGACCTCTCACCTTAAGGTCTTGGTTGTCCAGGTTTAATTAGTGAGTGTTTCACAAGTATTGTTAATACTAACAATAAAAAGGAGAGGGGGTAGTGTCTGTTCAGTGACAAATGGGATGAGTTCAGCTGGTGGAGAGATCCTTTGCCATTGTACTGATTGCACCAGTTTCCAGCTTCTGGGGACACAACCTATTTTTTATGGCTGAATATTTCAGAAATGTTTGAGGGAGCCTACTTAGCTCAATTCAGGTCGTGCTTAAAAGTTATTGAAGTAGGTAAGTATAATCTCTTTCATGGGAACTACTCCCTGCTGCTCCCACACTCCCGAGCGCTCTCTCCCATTACATCTCAGAACCAAAGAAGTCGGTGTGTCTTACTGGCTGGTCACTGCCCAGAAAAGGATGAAAATTTGTTAATGAGCTGAAATGAATGCTCAAAGATAACATCCTTTTTTGATTAGTTATGCTTTTTTGACACGACTCAGTTTGTTGGGCTTCTTGATGTCACTGTAAAAATAGTCCAAGAGGAAATGGGAGTCCCAAAGCAAATTCCCATGAGACACTGCTGTGTTGTACCCAGCACTTGAAACTCGGACCGCCTCACGGTGTCTCAGACCAAGCCAGGCTAGCCGATGCCACAAGCAAACGTTACAGTCTTGGTCATTGATGGGACAGTCATCTTCCTGAAAGACACTTCTTTGTCATAAGTATTAAATAATGATTTTATTATTTCACATCTTTATAATAAAACTACTTTCAATTGGCTTACATAAAACAGTAGAGAGCAATACATACAGTACTTTGCAAGGAAGGGAAGATTGTACGATTATTTTTCCCTTCACTTTTATTGACTTATAAGTTTGAAGTGGCTTATTCTCAAGATAATAATAATAATTTCAAAAGTTGGTTTTGTTAAAATGACTGTACTGAAGTTAACATTTTTCCTGTAAACCATCCCTGATTCATCTTGGTGGCTGTGCCCAAAAAAAGTAGTTGTCACAGTGTGGTGCATTTCCTTGCAGCAGACTTAAATCTTTTCTCAGTTTTTTTCATGGTATTCTTATGCAAGAACCTTTCTTCCACGGGCTTTCTCCCCAGAGGTATATGGGTGCCTTGTTAAGGCCTGTTTCTGGTTGATTTATTGGATGGGATGTTCTGGCATCACCATGTGAGCCGAGGAGCAGCTCTCTAACCCCTCCCAAGGCTGTACCATTGGGCCAGTTACTCTTTTTTTCAGTGTATTGAATGCCCAGTGTAATCTTCATGGTGTGGGCAGGAGTCCTGCTTGGGCTTCTGCTCTGGATCCTGGATGCCTGCTGAAAACAGCATCTACATTTTGTCCGGGACTGACCATTTTGGTGGTGGTTGGGTTTAGTGTGCACATCTTTCATGTTGTGTGTTGTGATACTTGGCGCTGCCTCCTTGCAGGGTCTGAATGCAGGCTTTTTGTGTCAGTCCTGCTGTAGACATCTTGTGTGGTTTAAGTTTTGCTTTGCAAGCAGTGCTCGATAGGGTCAGTGGGTTTTCTTCCACTCTGATTTCTCCATTTCTCAAAATCATTTCCATAAATAAAACTCTAGAGCTAAGAAAAGTGTTCTTCTCCTCCCTTTCTGCCCAGCGCTTTGTTTGCTCTCGAAGGTGAGTCAGGTGGAGTCCTAAAGAAGACACAAAATGTGTGGACAGGACAGCAGTGACCACACTGCTATTGGCGTAAGCGCTTTGGCAGTGAACTTGAGCTTTGGAGCACCACGGACCAGCCTGAAACTGGGGCCCAAGTGAGGCTGGGCAGGTTCTCACCCCTCTGCCTGCTGCCTTGCTCACCCTCTGAAATGAGCCCAGAGCTCTCCTTTTCTGCCCAGATGAACCAGGTGGTTGATGATTGAATCAATACCTTTTTGTTGTTTTAGGTTGTTCTCTTTTGTTTTTACAAGAAGTGCAGCCAGGCGCTCACTGATCGTGCAGTGTGCAAGTGAAAGCCTGGTGAACAAAACACAGAGCTCCACCATCCCAAGTATATGGCAGATGATTTTCTCTTCCTACTTACCTGTAGTTCTTGTGAACATTGGTTTTGCATTGGTGTTTTCAAAATTGAGCTACAGCAGCTTTATTTTAAGATGTGAGTTCCAGATGTTTCTGGAGACTGGGAAAAACTCACATCCTTAGAAGATTGGATTTTATTCTTTGGTGCTGAAATACCTACATTACTGAGTTTATTTAAAACCTGAGCTGTACACAGAGCTCAAAAACTTGTTCCAGTCCTGCATTGTTGACCTTGGACAACAGCAGCTCCGTGTCCACAGGAGCAGGAAGGACATCTGGGCTGATGTGGAGCTTAGATCAGATGCAAAGCCTTCAGCAGCTTGGGGACAATGGGAATTGGCTGTTTGGGTGCAAATGCCTCTGTTTAGCCCCCTAAAGAAAGTAACCCTGAAGTTACATTCGGTACATGGCTAATTAAAGCTCCATTACAATGTTAATTGCATTATGCTGATGCGCCAGATGGACCATTTTTATATTGGAACTGCTTGAAATAAATCGTTATTGAAAATGTTGTTTAATGCAACACATATTTGGAGTTTCCTCATGTCACATATTGTCTCTTTGGGTTGTCTAGACCAGAGGGGATGCTTGGCAGCACTGGTCTGAGTAGCATCCCTCTGCTTTGGGAGGAACGGTGCTGTTAATTTTCCTCCTCCCAGTGTCTGGTCTGCCTATGTGAGGTTGCTTTCACTGGATGAAACTATAAGAGCATGCGAACCTGTTGCCATGGGTTACTGCTTGCATATTTCCAAACCCATTTAGTCTGCAATCAACATAAGATAGGAATATTTTTTTTAAAATTACATTGCTTTTAAGTTACACTTGGGTTTTTTTAAATACTGTATTAAATGTTGTGCCTTTGCCTCCTAGTGAATCCTGAAGCAGAACATACATGCTCATATACCGTGTGTTTTATTTATATCGTGTATAACTTAGTGCAGAACCAAAAGAGGAAGGAAATTAATGAAGCCTGCGCCACAGAAGAGGTGGGGGAGGGAGGATGGAAGGAAGAAAAGCCATTATGTTCTGCTTCGGGTGGTTCTGACCAAGCAAACGCAAGGCACTGAAATCCATGGTGGGATTGGTTTTTGGTGGCTTCTTTTGGATTTTATCCCCCACCTCTTTTTTTTCCCCCCCCCCCCCCACTATAGGAGGTAAAACAGAGTGTCTGAGTTTGTCAGACGCCATGGGAGGGGAAGCTCGTTAGCAGGATTGAGATGGTGAATGCATTTGCAAAAGCGACGTGTGAGCTGTGCATCCTGTTTGGTAACAAGGAAGCGGTAGAGTTCTGCAAGCAGCTCAGTTCGTTAACACGTCTGATATGTCTGTACAAGTACTAAATAGAAGCTCGTCGTTTTTCTGTAGCGTACAGCAGCTTGTGTTGGTGTGAGAGATACATTGGGACCACACCTGGGCAGTTTGGGAAGGATGCTGAAAGAATGGCTTGGTCTGCTTTGAGCACCTGGATTTTGTTCCCAGTTTAGGATAAAGAAGATGGAGATTCATGCTCCTGTTTTTTCCCCTCTCTTTTATTATTAGTACCTCCTAAGCCTGTCCATCTCAAACCTGGGCAGGAAAGAATTCCTCCTGCACCTTCCCGGCCTTTGCCAGCTGATCCCAAGTCATCGAGGAGCTTAGCGCCTGGAGAGGAAGAAATACCAGTATCAGCAGGAGTCAACACACTCATTGAGAAATTTGAAAGTATTAGGTAAATATGGCTTTGTGAGATCTGCTCTAACCTCCCTTTTCTGCATTTGTAATTTAGAATATCACAGTAGAGGACAGCTGTGATTTGAGTGTAGATGTTTTCTACTCACTGGATGTTTTCTACTGGAAGTCAAAACATGACTGACTACACAAGGGTGTAGTAGTTGGTTGGTTTGGGTTTTTTTGGGTTTGAGTTTTTCAAAAAAATTTACTTAAAATAAAGACATGTATTTCAGCACCTTTTAGTGTGTAATGTACATTACTTGATTATTGTGATATAAAAGAATTGAGTTTTCTGTCTACGAATCAGTGAGTGTCAGACATACTGTTAGATTGCTCCTTGGAGGCAGGGGAGAGTTAAATCACAATGTGCTGTGAAATGCTGTCATGGAGAACAGCCATTCCTCAGAAGTAGACATTAAATAGGAGAATTTATTTGTATTTTGCTGTAAGACCAGCTCACTTTACAACTCTCTCTGAAGACCAAAATCTGCCTGATGTAGCAAAGTGTGATTTTTTTTTTTTTGTAGGAGGGGGTGGAGACAAAGACACTGCATGGTGTGTTTATCACCTGGGTGAATCTGATAGGGTGTCTTTACCTTCTTGTGCTTCAAAACATCCTCTTGGCAGAAAATACCTTACCCCAGAGGCTTTGTTCTGTAGAAGAACGCGAGTTCCTGTTTAAACAAACCCACAACCAAGCAATGTTTTGGGGTTTTTTTAAAGACAATTCCTCCCTCCCCAAACCTTCACACCAAACTGTTCTTCAAGGCAACACAGGGAGTGTGGAAGGATTCTGATGGTGTCATGTCAGTAAGTTTAGGGCAATGTTTTTATTGACGTTGTAGGGTGAATATTGTAGCAGCACATGGGACACGCTGCCTTCTAGGACTGTAAGTGGGATGCAAGAAATACCAGTCAAATCAAGTGACAATGGGAGCCTCTCTCCTTTGGAGCACTTCTGAAACGTCTTGAGTGTTAATGTGAATGACACTGGGGCTTTTTCTTCATCTGCAGGCAACCTGTACATGTTCTTCAGAGAAATCAGCTAAATTTAGCTCTGAAGATGGAACCTGGCCTGGACTCATCCAAACAACCAAGCTCATGTGACTGTGATGTGTCGGCTTCCAGCAGCTCTTCCACAAATGAAAAGAGCGAACCAGATGAAAACGAGCCAGACTTACCAAGCAGCGCGGATCTATCCAGCACAGACATAATGAAAATCAAAGAGCTGAGCATAGGCGATAACAAAAGCCATGAAGACTGTACTGTGAGCAAAGAGCCCTCTGGGGAGCTGGGTGATAAAGACTCAACCACAGAACTGAGCAGTAATGGTAAAATTCCCAACAGAGACAGTGGCATCGACAGCCCGTCGTGCAGCGTGGCAGGGGAGACTTTCCCCAGTGAAGACAGCAGCGAGCAGAAGAAGCCCAGCGTGGCTGGGAACCCAGGGGAGGTGGAACCTGACAAAAAGGGCACCAGGCCTTCCCCTGTGGAGCAGAAGAGAGATTCCACGCAGGATGAAGACAGTGACATTGATGAAGGAAGCAGCGAGGAACAGGAGACGGCAGAAGTGCAAAAGTTGGAATATTTGGATGTAAACAAGGTAAGGGGTTTGCTCACTACTCTTCAATGCTCTGAAACCCATTTCTGGCTTGGGCCAGAGATCCCTCACATCACTTTCATACACTCTTTGGGTCTGTTTGATTGGTTAGTTTTACATCAAAGGCCTGTGACAGTCATTATAATTTCCTGCTTGATGCAGGTCATAACTGGTCCCTGACCTAGATAGTATCTTTTGGAAAGGTTCCCAGTCCTGATTTAAAAGGTTTCACAGAAGAGGATCCATCATAGCCAGAGGTAAGCTGTTAAAGTGCAAGTCCTTTTGTAGGTAAAGACTTGCACCTTGTGTTTCTTGCTGGAATTTGTCTTTAAGTTCAGCTTCTAGTTGTTAGATTGTGTTGTTTTGAGTGGGGCTCCATGATATGCAGTGTGCTAACTGGGCAGTGCAGTGCCAGGGCCTTGTATCCCAGAAGGACTTGATTGATGGAAAACTAACCTTAAATTTGTATTTGTTTTTTTCAAACACAAAGCCTGTGCCTCTATTGGCATGACTGCTTTTGAGTGCTGAGGAGTTGTTCTGATGGTAGTTACAGCAGCTGACTCTTCAGGAAACTGTAACTAGAAGAGTTTTCCTCAGGTCCAGAGTAACGTGGTCTAGGTTGTTGTGTTTTCACTGTGGCTGTATCAGATTAACGACACATTCCTTTGATTGTCTGTTTATCAGGATAGTTATTTTTTGAATAGTGATGATAGAATAGATTAGGTTTCTCAAAAAAAAAAAAACCCCAAACCCACCAGAAGATGCAGCAAAATGTCTGCATAAAATCCCTCTTTTTGTTCAGAAGAGTTTCTTTGTTTGCTTTTGAGGGTGTGTTGGATTTTTTCCTTTTTTCACCCCAGCCATCATGCCAGTAAGAACATACTGGATTTTTGGGTTTTTTAAACAATATGATGAGCACCAGCAACTGATGAAGAGCAGCTAGTGAACCGCAGTGATCACACCTCGGTTTGCATGAATCAAGTGGTTCTGCTGCAATCACCCAATACATTCTGATTTGCATATGTTGAGAGGTCATCTCTGGTGGTGGGGCCGTTCAGCTGCATTCAGATCGTTAGTGAGGAGTGCTGGAAGCCACACACTGGATGTTCAGGCACTCAGAGCTGATGACCACAGGGCCAGAGTGCAGCTTGTGCTCTGTGCTGTTCCTTTTTCCCCCTAAGAACAGAAGGCAGAAGACAGCCTGGTGAGGCAAGCCTACCTGCAGGAAGGCATCACCAAGCCCAAGCTTCCTCTTGCGGGTGCATCGCTTTATGCTGCTGTTCTTCCAGCTGCTGTACCTGGGGCTGCAGGAGCCAGGTCTGGTTGGCCAAACCCGACTGAGCTCTGTGAATGAGGAGGGTGTGATCTCATTGGTCTCTCTGCCAGTCTGCTATGAGTTCAGGAGGAGACTGCCAGCCTGTTGCCCTGCCTTGGGAGCCAGGGAAGACACCCCTGCTTTTGCACTGTGTACGCTGGGCACTTCTGCCTGGGCAGGGAAGGCAGCTGTGCAGGTTGCCTGGGCTTGTGCAGGAATAAATCCATGGCAGTATGGGTCAGCAGGTCTGTACTGCCTGAGGAGATGTCTGTCTGTCACCTTGTATGCAAGAGTTCAATGGAGGAACAGCAGAAATCATCTCAGTCATGAGACTCCAGTTAACATCTATCTCTTGATGCATCCCTTTCCCTTGACATCTGGTATTGCTGCAGCCATCTATGTGGGATGGCTTGTTTATGTCTCAGATGGGCACTATTTTGGGAGTGCATGGTAGTAGGGGATTGGCTGCCAGTGTGGCTTCTGCAAGAGTCCAACAGAGCCAACACCAGCCAGATCAAGGATGGACCTGACGCTGACCAAGCCCAAGTCCATCAGCAATGGTGGAGGCACCTCCCTGATAACATATTTAAGAAGAAATAAAACCACAAGTGGCAGCTTTTTGCCACCAGGAAAGGAGTGAGAAGATGTGAGAAACTTCAAAGAGACCAAGGTCAGTGCAGGTGGAGGAAGAGGTGCTCCTGACACTGGAGCAGACATTCCCCTGCAGCCCATGGAGAAGACCATGGGGAGGCAGGCTGCACCCCTGCAGCCCATGGAAGATGATGGGGAGCAGAGATTCCCCTGCAGCCCGTGGTAGACCCCATGGTGGAGCAGGTGGAGACACATGAAGGATGCTGTGACCCAGTGGGAAGCCCACACTGGTACAAGCTCCTGGCAGGACCTGCAGCCTGTGGCGAGAGGGGCCCATGCTGAAGCAGGTTTGCTGGGAGCACTTGTGACTCTGTGGGGGACCGTGCTGGAGCAGTCTGGTCCTGAAGGTCTGTACCCTATGGAAGGACCCACACTGGGGTAGTTGGTGAAGAGCTGAAGCCCCGTGGGAAAGGACTCAAGCTAGAGAAGTTTCTGGAGGACTGTCTCCTATGGGTGGGACCCCACAGTGCAGCAGGGGTAGAGTGTGAGGAGTCCTTCCCTGAGGATAAAGGAGCAGCAGAGACAATGTGTAATGGACTGACCTCAGCCCACATTCCTGTCCCCCTGTGCTGCTGGGGAGGTGAGGGAGAGACATGGGGAATACAGTTGGGCCTGGGGAGAAAGGGGTGAGGGGAGGTGCGTTAAGATCTGGTTTTATTTCTCATTCTCCTACTCTGATTTGATTAGGTATAAATGAGATGCACATTATTCTGTGTTGAGTCTGTTTTGCCCATGATGGTAACTGCTGCATGATGTCTCCCTTTGTCCTTTGGACCCATAAGCCTCTCATCAGACATTTTCTCCTCTAACTGAGGGGGCAGGGACAGAGTGGCTTTGGGGACACCTGGACCCCAGCTGGGGTCAGCCCAATGCAGGCAGCATCACCGTCATGGCACAAGGCTTCTCGCCTGCTGCTTGTGCTTTTCCCTCGTGGGTATGGCTATACGTACACACGCTGTGCCGTGCTTCGGCTATTCATGATGTATCCGTATGTGCATGTGCACAATTCAAGTATTACTTAAAAGGTTCTTTATTAATTGGGACATGCTGGCGAGAAAACAGTGCACTAAATTAATTAATCAGGTAATGAACCGAACCAAGTGTGGCAAACCCCAGCAAAGACTTAGCCTTATATTGTACTTCTGTAAGACATCATGTTTACATGGGTGTTCTTTTAAATCTTGTTCCTTAGGTTAAGTATCCAAGTAGTATGGAATAATGCTGATAAAATACAGAGTTACGAAGTCAGACTCTTCTGCAGCACACTTAACAAGCTTAAACAAGAGAGAGGTCTCTAGAGGAGGGGGGTTGTGCCGCATTTCTTCATAAGTTGCCTTTGTGTGCTGCATTCCGAGTTGGTTTTTGACACCAACTAGAGTCTGATAATTGTTTTTGCAGACACATGGAGTGGGAAGGCTGAGGGATTTCTGCCTCCTGTGCAGTGTAAGGCTTGTGTCCTCTTCTGGGGATGTGCCATGTGATGAGGCCAGACTGTGCCTTAGGTGTCCACATCAGCCTTCCGCTCTGCCCTTGGATCCTGTGGCAGGTTTGGGGCACCATGAACTGTTGGTTAGGCACAGGCTGTGACATCAGGCAAGGCGAGCCAGTGAGAGTCACAGTTGACTTGTTCAGTCGTTAGCCTGGAAGTTCACACCACCCTTGATGAACAGAAAGCACAGCCAGCCGCAGCTGGCATGAGAGCTGGGGAGACCCCAACTCCTCCAGAAACCTGCTTTGGTTTTTTATCTTTCTCATTTTTTGCTTTTTTTCTTCTCTAATTTTCTACTTTAGCTAGCTCTGCATCCACCACCTGAGCTTTTGTACTTCTTGTGGCTGCCTGATGTAGGATTTGTATAGTTTTGCATAGTCTGGGGTTAGCTCTGTGGAGTGATGTGCCTTCCTTTGGGAGTCTGCAGCACAGCTGAACAGGTCTCTCTATTAGCACACAATTAGTGGAACTGCTTTAAAGCCTTAGGAGTGATTGGGGTTGCCAGTTGCCTTTTATGGAAATGCAAATTTATGAGGGGAGTGGGAGCTTTTTAGTTTTCATGATGTCTCAAAATGTCAGGAGCTCCAAGAGCTCAGGAATGGTAGCCTTGCTAGTTACCAAAAATAAAAAAGCAATGACATAAAAGTGAGACTGAGAGATGGTCATGCGCTGTGGCTGTGTACCCAGGGCTTCTGCTGGCCTCCTGCAAGCAACAGAGTAGTACTTCAGAGATGGCTAACACTTCCTCCAAACTTTTATTGAGGTGGTTTTCACTAAGAGTAGTATGTGCTCAGTAGTAATCACCAAAACATACCTTTCTTCGTCTGTCCTTCTTCCTGCTGCGCAGAGCAGTAACGATGGAGTCCCACATGGGCCCCAAACAGTCACTGGCACACACTTCTCTTCTGCCTGTACGTAGCTGGAATTTCACTTCTGATGTCAGTGTGCAGTTTGTGTCAGAACGCTTGGACAGCAGTCCTGCAAGGCAGAGCGTGGGTAAGACTATCTCCATGTATTTTCTGAAAAAATATTCCCTAGGTCAAACTTTTAGTCCTAATGCTGGTTAGGAAAATGAGAGACAGTCTCATTTTATTTTTTTTCCTTTTATTTTTTTAAATACTCAGAGGACAATGAAATCACAAGACAGCGGAGGCGACAACCAAGCATAGAATAACTTTTCTCTATTAGTTTCAGCTTTCTTGGGCAAGAGTTTGTCTATAATCTTTCTGGGACCTTCTGCTGTTTTTGTAGGGGTGACTGGTGGGGTTTTAAAGCATAACCATGTGTGATCTCAGCCTGAGCCATAGCCCAGCAGCTTGCTTAGGAGATTTGCTTGACAGCCTCTTGTGACAGAGATGCTAACTGATACGTTACGCACCGTCAGCTACGTAAAAACCAATTGTGCGGGGTATGGCCCAAGTTTTCTTGTACTATGCCTTTGTTTCTTACTTCATACTTTCATTTCAGATTTGCTTTTTCTTGATAGCAAGCTCAGTCTTCTCATCTCTGAGTCTGTGGCCCAGGTACCCAGCTGGGTCAGCGAGTGGGAGCACAGGAAGTGGTGACGCACTTGTGGCCGCGTACTTGCACAAGCCAGTGCTGCACGGGCCATTCCCTGGGTTGTGCCTGGGATCAGGGTGTTTGCAGTGTGGTTGTACTCCCCCCATAGATGTGAGTCGAACCTTTGGGAGAAGCTGGCTCTGTTTGCTTTCGGGCTGGCATTTCCTTTGCTGTTAAAAGGTTTTAGACACAGTTACAGCTGGAAATGAATTTTTGAACCTTCCGCAACGAGCATCCTGTGACCTGTGCTTCAAGCACGAAAATGAGCTTCCTGTGTCTTGAAGTCAACACCTACTGCTTCCCTTTCTGGTCTGGAGCGTCACCCTGCCAGCTAAGCTATTTAGCAAGACTGCAGGAGACGTACAGATGTAACGTATGGTGCATAGGATGGGCATGCTTTGCATGGGCGTCAGTCGGCAACTGACTGCATCAGGCCAAGTAGGAGTGATACATATTCACAGGAGTTGAACAGCCTAAAATCTGTGTAGGGTGGAAGGCTTAGAAGTATTTTACATTTCTCTGTCATTTATGTGCCTTGGCTTTGTTGGTAGGTTGAATGTGCTTCCCTGCATATTTAAAAACTTAAATCAGACTGTTAAGTAAGGAATAAATTCTATATTTGAGTTTGCAAATTTGTTTGACTTTTCCTTTAGAAATGTAGACCCTGAAGTATCTTGCTGATAGCGAGCTGAATTACAGCCCAGGCTTTGTTAAAGCTGTCCTGCCTGTGGCACAAAGTAAGAAGAATGGGACTTCCTCGTATTTAATTAATCTACTATCTCATTTAAAACGGTATGTCCATTGAAAGGCAAATGTGTTGCAAATTAGTCCACAAAACATGCCTGTCTGCCCCTAGCAGAGGCAGCAACTGAAGATAGAGTTGCTCTGTAGAACTGAGCTCAAGCTGAGTCTGTTCAGCTGTTCTTGAGTATTTAAGCAGATGTCAGCAAGTTTTTTGGAAATACAAACTGAGTTGCAGATGGTGAAGGTCAGGAGGTTAAAAAGTGCTGTGTTATGTAAAGATTTACTTCTGAGAACAAATATATTGGGTCGGAAATCATTATTTTTCAAATTCTGAATACAAGCAAATCAAAGGATGCTCTCGGCGGCTGGTGTACCAGCCTGATTCCATCAGTGCCTTTCGTTCAGGAGCTATTCTATACCCAGCAAAACAGGGAAATACATTCTTTTTTGGTGAGAGATACACATAGTAATTGGAATTTGAATGGCCAACAATGCATTTTGTTACAAGCTGTAGTATGTTGTACTTGCCTGTAAGAACACCAAAGCTTTGTTTTGCTGTGATTATTTTTTTCCTTCCCACTAAACATTAATATGTACCACAGGAGTGTGTGGAGCGGGGTGTTGTGCAGCACATCAGAGTAGCTTATAAGAGTATTTGAGTTCGCTTGAAATAATTTGAGTAGGAGGGTTCACAAAGCATGCGTCCGAGCTTTACTCATGGCATGGTTGCCCACCTACAGATTTGTGCCCAGAAAGAGAGGGGTTGCTTTAAAGGAAGGCCGATGCTATTTAAAACCAAAAAAACTATTTGCCTTCCTTCAGTTAATACTTAGGGAACTGTGGGACCTTCATGCTATGCGTACCTCATTTCATGTAGGACAACGGTGGGTCTGGTTTGTTTGAATTCATGGCTGGCTTTGGAAGTCTTTTGAGGTCTTCCAGTTGGACTGCAGTTTTCCTAAATGCAAATTACATTTTTCTTGTTGACTTTGTTTAGAAACAGAACAAGATGATGTTGAAGAAACATGAAGAGAGCATTCATTTAATTGATGTTTTCTAATAATCCAATGGCGGCCAGCGGGGTTCTGTCTAGAAACACCAGCTGCAAATGCTAGCGAGCGGACAGAGATAGACACTTGGGTTAGGAAGTGCTACTGCTGGCGAGGGGCCCAAGCGCTTCCTGAGCTGGCAACAGCCTGGAGCATTTAACAGAATTCAGCTGGACTTTTACTCCATGGATTGGTTCCATCCTTTGCAAACCTGTGTGAGGGTGTTCCGTCTGCAGTGACGTGTCGCTTAAGGAAGCGGCACTTCAGGAATTTTATTTGATGCTCTTTCACTTTCCAGTAGAAGAAACAGTGAGTAAGTGCACCCAGCTGATGCTCTCTGTTCTGTTAATCTTTTATGCATCTCTTGCTATCATCAAACTTGGCCTTTTTTTTCCTCCCAAGCACAGCCCAGTAAAATTTCCCTACATTTGCTCATCTGTGCTGCCAATTTTGGATGTTTGCATTCCCCAAACACAAACCAGCCTCAGTTCTGGACCCTAGTTGAGTTTTGGTTATATGTAGGCATTTAAAGTCTTAAAAAGGTGTCTAGAGTTTGTCAGAAAACTAAAGCCTTTGCCCTAATAAGCCAAGTATTTTTAGTGATTTAGAGAACAAAGACTCTATCTAGTTTCTGGCTAAACTGTGAGTAGTCAGTGTTTCATAACTGCATTGAAAGGTTTTAATTACTTTTCTCATTTTATTTCTTTAATGAAAGACCTTGCTGAATGACTTCAGTTAATGTTGCTGGAAATTCTTTCCAGGGAGTTGGCTGCTGTTTAAAGCTGCACAAAAATCTTAGAAATATACTGTGGAGAACAACGCTGCGCTGGCCAGGGAGGCAGATCTGTGGCCAAGCAGGTCTGGTTTCTAGTTCTCTTTTTAGTCACAGGACTTGATTCAAAACAGGAGAACAGTTGATTTAGAGTCCAGTGCCCAAGTTACCAAACAGACTAAACCTATTTCCAGGTTTGGATAATGTTTGTGGTTCTTGACAGAAAGCCCTAGTGAACCGAAGTTGTGAACCACTTTGCCAATGGTTCTTTCAGCAAATAGCTTTAGAAACATCTCTGGAGCAAACTGATCTTTCTGTGTGGGATGGGGAGCAGGTTCTGAAAAGTGTGGACCTCCTTCACTTCAGGTGTTTCTGCAGGGAACTTGGCCCACGGAGAAAATGGGAACGAGAATGGTTCATGAAACTTGGGTTTGTAGGTGCAGATGGATTGTGTTACTTGTAACTCTTTTTTTCAGTGTACAGAGCCCCAAAAGCTATTCAACATCGCAAATGAGCTGCTCCATACAGAAGAAGCATATGTTAAAAGACTCCATCTCTTGGACCAGGTAACTCAATTTTGAGTAAACTCTGCTTGCTTTCCTGTGAGCAGCGAGGATGTCTCCTGTTCATTCCCTAACCCATAGCCCAAGAGTGTGAATGTGCTGCTTGTAGGTGGGAGATGGAGTTTGCTTGCCAGGGTAGTATGTCAGAAAGAGGAATGGGAGTGTTAGCAGCCCAAGATACAGATGCCGTCAGTGTTTGGTTCCTCCCTGGCTGTACGTGGAGAGGAAATCACAGGGACACTGAAGGTAGTGATGAAATTTGTGGTTGTCCTGAACTGTGCAAGAGATTTTGAGTTTTACTAAAATCAGGCCACAGGTGTCAGCCCTCTGCTCACAGCAAACAGGCTGGGTTTTTTAAACCCACTGTGTTTCGTAATTGTTGCCCACCATGTCTACACGTGGAGACAAAGTAAAACTGGTGTGATGAGTCTGAACTTTCTTCCACATACAAGTCCAGGTGAGTCTACAGGTTTCAGGCCTTTCTGTAACTATCTCAAAGAAAAAAACCAAATGTGAATGTGCAGGAAAGAAGTAAGAGAATGAGTCACATTGCTGACCAAGAGCTTTTTAAAAATGGGGTGAGGGGAGAGGGGGAAAAAATTGTCACCGTGCTAGAAACCTTTTTGGAAGCTGTGACTTGCAGAGCCCTCTGTCCCCTGGGTCTGGGCCCTCTGTGGAAGACTTTCCAGTGTTTGTGTTGGATGAATAGATACTGTTTCAAGACCTTGGAAATCTAGGGAGTGCTTTTCCCTTTTGTTCAGGGCAGTGTAATTTTTCCCACGGAGAAAAAAAATACTCACATGGCTTATTTTGCTTCACGTAAACAGGAGCAAGTGCTCCTCAGGCACCGGCTGTTCCTGCAGCTTGCACTCCCAAATAGGAGATCTTTCAGCAGCTTCAATCTTTCTTGACTTCCCCCTCAGAGTTGTCCAATTTACACATGTGGCCCTTAATCATAAAACTACTCCTAATTGACAGCAGGCTTCTGTTTTGTGAGCCTCCTGAAAGACCCCAAGGAGTGACCACAGGAACTCAGAAAGCGTAGCTCTGTTCGATGGCAGCAAGCTTTGCGATACTGCATCTAAAGCCAGTGCATCCAGGATTGCTTCTGTAAATCTGTGGTGGTGCTGTCGTGTCTCATGCAGGTGTTTTGCACTAAGTTGTCAGAAGCAGGGATTTCATCTGAAGTGATAACGGGCATCTTTTCAAACATTTCTTCCATCTACTGTTTCCACGGACAATTTCTTCTTCCTGAGCTCAAAGCAAGAATTACACAGGAATGGTGGGTAACTGTCATTACAATTATTTTAAAAACAGCTTTTCAAGAACCATAGCAACCATAAAGCCTAGTCTAATTCCAAAGTTTTTAATTGTTCTGTGCTGTAGTTCACTTGCTATTTAATACACTAGCATGGAGTTTCTGAAGTGTTTCTGAATACAGGAACAGACCTGGGCAATCAAAATTTCTAGAGGACATGGTGAGAACTTTTTCAGTCTCTGTTTTCATCCCTGCACTTCCATTCCTATTCCTCTTATTGAGGTACTATGACATGGCAGTGCTAGGAAGGAAGGAAATTGCTTATTTTGGCCTCATGGATCTTTCGGGTCCCCTGTGATGTATTAAAAAATGCTCAGCTAATGTTGGGGGAAGGAAAGCACATCATAACATCACAGTGTAGAGTTTGCATGTCATGTTGGAGACATCATGAGAAACATCAATTTTGTATTTTCTTTAATGAATTTCATAATGGCTGTAGAAAATTTGACGTTAAAACTAGTATTAGAGCAACAAGGCAATGGAAAAACCTGGACTGGTAAGATAGGTGGCTTCATATCTATAAATCTGCTTATGTCTGTTATGCAACCACTTCTGTAACTGAGCACCACAGTGTTGCACAGCTTTTTCCTCAGCATGTGTTGGCCCTTCTGTTCCAGGAGATAGTAAATGCTGCTGGGTACAGTGTCTGTGGGCTTTGAGAGAACAGATGTGGGTTGCTTTGTCGAGCTGTTCTTTCAGTGAGTAATAACGGTCAGATACCAATTAAAAGTTGGCAGCAGCGCTACACTGGAGATGCAGGAGTGCAGCCATAGGTAGGAAAGTGAATTGTAGGGAGGATCTGGGAAATGTGATATGAGAGGATATGCTAGCTGTGAAGGATGTCAGCAGTGGGAGGTGCAGGCAGTGGTGGCAGACACCTTCCCAAGCACCCTAGTGATGAAGACAAGACCAGAGTTGACGTGTCTTGGCTCAGTCCAGTCTTCACATCCTTCCTCAATAACCAGAAGGAATAAATGAGTCTTGGGACCGTTGCACCTGACTTGCATTTACAGGGATAGCTGTAACAGCTAAAGGGGAGAAACACTGCGCAGCCTGGGAGGTAGGAGAGGACAGAAGCTTCTTAAATGGCTGAAAGGGATCTGGTGCGGTCAGACAGCAAGTTCTGAGTTCAGCAGGATGGAAAAGCTTGGGGGGGAAAACAGCTGGCACGCTGCCTGGCCCAAAGTTGGAAGGAGCCAAAGACATCCAGCTACTGCTGGTCCCAGCTGGGAGGGTCTCTGGGCACACGTCTGTCTGACCCCTGCAAACTGAGCTGAGCAATCTCTTCACATTAAAACATCTCCAGATGTTTGGCTGTGGTGGAAAGGTGATGTTCAAAAAGTAAAAGTTCCCCACAAGATTTTCTGCTCAACAGCAGAGATATCTAGATGTTTCTTTAACAGTGTGTAGTCGCTTTGAATCTGACCTTCGCTTGAGAAGTGGCTGGGAGGACAGAAACACCATCCTTTGTACATCTAGATTAATGTTTGGGGTTTCATCTGGGGTACTCTATAGTTTATGTTAAACTAAACTTAGCTTGAAATACCTTGATTGCATGTGTGTGTAAGTGCTTGTGCATGTGGGAGGTGGCTGTGAAAGACTGAGCTGTGTTTTCTCACTGAAGATAGTACTGATTTACTGAGATTTCAGTACTCACCTGTCTCCTTCCTGTAGGAATGTCAACCCACGGCTAGGAGACATCCTACAGAAACTTGCTCCTTTTCTGAAGATGTATGGAGAGTACGTGAAGAACTTCGACAGGGCAATGGACATGGTGAACACATGTATGCAGCGGTCCTCTCCATTCAAAGATGTTGTTCAGGACATACAGGTAAGTTGTTAATCAGTATAATATGGCAGGGAGATCCTTGTTTGTTTGGCTGGGTTTATTGTTTGTTGCAGGACGTGACACACAGAGTTTATCTACAAGGTAACACCACTCTAATACTAAAAATCATATGTTTTTAGAGGCAGTCCTTTCTTTTTTGCTGTGGACACAGGTTGTTGACAGAGGTGGCTTTTTCTCTGCTCCCATGTTTAAGTGTAGTATCAGAAGTCACTGAATGAAACTTTGCTCAGCAGTTTTGCCTGTGAACATATACATTCATAAACTCCTTGTGGTTCCTCTTCCTCATTACTAATTTCAGATACTATTTGCAAATATGCTTTTATTCTGAGGTGGGTGTGTTTGAGTTTGGGCATGTCACTTGGCAGCACTTGCTGCTGATCTGATTTTTCTGAGGCACCTGAAGTGACAGCTCTTGGGCATCATGGCTCTGCAGGAGGATGCTTAGCATGGATGTGCATGTGTTTTCTCTTAATTGTACAAAAAGCTGTGTGGGGAGAGGGGAAGAGCTCTGCTTATGCTGGCACATCCCTGAATCCTCTCTCCCCTCGGTCCTTGAGCCAGCCAAAGGGATGCAGCAGTCTCCACCGTGCTTGCAAGCATCCCTCTGCCAGTGCCGGATGCGCTGGAGAAGCGGATGCTGTCCTTTGACAGGGGGAGCAGCAGGGAGAGAGTTAAGCTCAGGAGGGAGTACAGCTGCCTGCCCAAAATGGGAGGATTGTGGCTGGGCCAGCTGTCAGGACACAAGTGAACCTCAGCAGCTGGGAGGGGAGAGGCCCTGGGAGGGACAGGGCTGGGGGAAGGGGCTGAGGAAGATCCTCTCCTTCCAGGCTCTTGCTCCAGTTGGCCTTCCCTTCCCTTTGTCTGAACACAGCCTGCTCTCCCGAGGTTCTGTGTGTTAACCCCACACCAGAGCACAGGCGCTTCGCTGTCCCCAGTTTGTGCTGAGCAGCTGATTTGGCTTCCCAAAGTGCAAATCAGTTTATGACTCTTTTCTCTACAGCACAGCCATCCTCCTGCCCCAGGATTCATGTGTCTCTTCTCAGCACCTGGCTACCAATGCAGACGGTTCACGTTAGCTGTCAGTCTGCAAAGCTGGGCTGCAGCAATCCCAGACTGTGGGTGTTTCTCTTGCTTGAGTAAAGCTTTGGGGCAGTGTAGTGCAATGCAGGCTGTAGGTATAGGAGGTGCAGCTCTGGAGCTTATGGTACTTCGCTGTGGGTTATTTTAGCAGCAACTTTTGCCACTGTCAGTAGTGCCAGTAGCTGCAGGAGGCGAAGGTTCGACCCAGCATGCTTTGTGCGCTCCTCTGACTGTCTCTGTGATACTGAAAGCCAGAGATGTTTCACAGCACCAGTTGGGAGTCTGTTGTCATCCTGTAGTTACATGTTGTTTACCAAGGCTGTTAGTAGAATAGTTACACAGCTTAAGGCATTAACAACTGCTAATTATGCTAAACAAGAGAAAGCAGAAAACAGAAATCCTGTGGTATTTACCCATGAACGCTGTGATGTACTGCATTTACTTTAGCTGACCTTGAAGGAAAACATACTTTCTTTGGTTTCATTCACCTACTGGGACCAAAACTTGATAGCTGGTGAGGTTCTTAGGACTTTTCCTTTTGTCAACTTGCTGCTTATGCCATCACGTATATCCTTTTTATATATCTCTGCATTATGGATTGTCACATGAAGTAAACACAGAATAAATATTTATTCTCCTTTGAGTAAAGTCATTTGAGCTGCAGTGTAAACTCTGTAAACTTCTAAAAATTGTGTGACATTAAACTGTCCCTGTTTGGAACAGTTTATTTTGTCACTGCTGAGTTTTTGGAGAGGATATGCTTGGGATGTGAATACAGCTGCCATGAGCCTTGAAGTGACTTCCTCCTCTGCTTCCCTATTGCCCTTCAGTGTTAAGGGTCATCCTATTGCAGGAATAAAAAGATAACAAGGAAGGTTATGGTAGGTGGATTTGGGAGGGCAAACCGAGTGCTGGTGTGCTGCTGCAGTTCTGTGGCCCTGTTAGTTCTTCTCAGAATCTCCAATTCTTTCCAGCCCAGTTCTTGTATTTTCTGTAAAACACTGAGAGAGAATAATTTCACTTTGTCTCCTGTAAACAGAAATACAGTTTGCTCTGTTACCCTGTGATGATATTTATCAAAGTTTAAATCTTTGAATTTGTGGAAGGATCACTAATATTCTTTCTAAGATGTGCATCTTGTTACCTCCAGGCTGTGCTTTGCGAATCAGGCAAGTCGGCAGCATGTTGTGGGCTGTAATGCTTGCATACTGTGAGAAGCATACTGAAGTCAATGTAGCTGTTTAGGGGTTGCTAGCACTAGGACAGACCAGGGCTGTGAGCTGATGTAAAAATAACACAATGGAGAAGAGCGTGTGTGAGTGTGTATGTATATATATGTGTATAAATATATACACATGTGGTTAACGTGCTGATGTGAGATTCAGGAGCCAGGTTACATCACTAACAGAAACTTCCTGTGTGCTTTGAAACAAGTTGCTTACTCTTACAGTGTTTGTCATTTCTCCTCCCCTCTTTCAAGTAGAAACACCCCTTTGCTTCTCAGGGACCCTCCGAAATGAGTGCACTGCAGCACTCGGGGCGATTGCAAGCAGAGCAGTTTGGTGCCTTGTTGGGTAATATGTACTGTAGTTGGTCTCACACCTATTTGAGTTGGCTCCTCCTTCAGAGGTGGCAAGCAGTGTATCTGTATCTGCTGCTCCTGCAGTAAGCTGGAGCAAACAATGTATCCCCTTGAGCTTCTGATTTTATATAGACAGTGGGGAGGCAGTGCTGCTCAGGGCCATGGGTGGGTGGATCTTACCTGAGCCCAAGAAGACACACATAGAATCTGAAAGAAGATTGTGTGAATATCTGCAGAAGATACCAGACATGGGACACAAGTTCCCATGAAACCCATCAGCTCTGATAACTTTTGGAGGGTAGGAAGGCTCTGCAGAGGGATCTGGACAGGCTGGATTAATGGGCCAAGGCCAACTGTATGTGGTGGAACAAGGCTCACTGCCAGGTCCTGCCCTTGGGTCCCAAAAACCCCTAGCAGTGCTACAGGCTTGGGGCAGGGCAGCTGGAAAGCCGCCTGGCAGAGAAGGACCTGGGGGTGTTAATCAACAGACAGCTGCACATGAGCCAGCAGGGTGCCCAGGTGGCCAAGAAGACCAAACAGCATCCTGGCTTGTATCAGGAATGGTGTGGCTAGGACTAGGGCAGTGACTGTCCCCTTGTACTGGGCACTGGTGATGCTGCACCTCAAGTGCTGTGTTCGGGTTTGGACCCCTCACTGCAAGGACATTGAGGTACTGCAGCGGGTCCGAGAAGGGAAATGGAGTGGTGAAGGGTCTGGAACACAAATCTGATGGGGAATGGTTGAGGGACCTGGAGTGGTTTAGCCTGGAGGAGGCTGAGGGGAGACCTGATTGTTCTCTACAACTCCCTGGAAGGAGGGTGTAGTAAGGTGGGGGTTGGTCTTCCAAGTAAAAAGTGGTAAGACAGGAGGAGATGGTCTCATGCTGTGTCAGGGTAGGTTTAGATTGGATATTAGGGTTGTCAAGAACTGGACCAGGCTTCCCAGGGCAGTGGTGGAGTCATCATCCCTGGAGGTATTTAAAAGATGTGTAGATGTGATGCTTAGGAACATGGTTTAGTGGTGGGATTGGCAGTTTTTGGTTCCCAACTGGAGTTGATCTTAAGGGTCTTTTCCAATCCAAACAATTCTATGACAGCTTGAGAAGTTGTTTTACCCTCCTCTAACTTACGTGAATGGTACTTCTTCAACACTGTGTCGCACCAAAGGCAGGAACAAAACCAACCCCTTCTGTTCTTGTTTTCTCTCTGTTACAGAAACAGGAGGTGTGTGGAAACCTGACATTACAGCATCACATGCTTGAACCGGTGCAAAGGATTCCTCGTTATGAGCTTCTTCTGAAGGACTATTTGAAGAAACTTCCAGAAGATTCTCCAGACAGGAAAGATGCTGAAAGTACATATAAACTCCTCTCTGTCTAATGAGCACAATAAAATCTTGGAGAGCTTTTTCTTCACACGTTCAGATGCTTTCAGCTAGGGTTATAGTAGAAATGGAGATCTGAATTGATCAAAATATTGCTAAACAGCACAAAGGGATTTTGAATGCTCTTAGAGTAGAGAAGAAAAAGGATTGATGTGGCAGCTCTGAGAAGGAAGGGAACTTTGGCAAATGACAAAATATTGAGGGGTATACTGGCAGAACATCTGGCATTTTTATTTAATCCCTTGTATAGCCAAGGACAAAGCTGGATGAAGAAAAGTGTGCTTAAATCTATATGCTCCCCTATGAAAGCAAGTTAGAGTCTGCTAAAACAAAGGATCAAGAGAAAATATCTTATCTTGGTTTCTAGGAATTCCTGATTGTGACCAGACAGGGTTTGTATTACCATAAGCACGCAAGCCAGGTTTAAGGAAAACAGTATTAAAAACATGCCTGGGAAAACTTAAGCAAGACTTAAGCTAACTTTTTAGTAGGCTGATTTGTAGAAGGTGAGGTTTTTTTGTCTGTTCTCTATTTTGCCTGGACTTTTGGGAGAGAAAGATTAACCATTTTGGTGCACATGGGTGAGCTGAACATGCTTATATGATTAGCTATATAACTGCTCGTGAGTGTTCCTTTAACCTCATGGAAGGAAAAATAAAATACAAGCCTTGCTTCTGCAAGAGCAATTTGCAGGGAAAACATTAATCAAGAGGTGAGGAAAAAAAACCCAATGTGTTATTAAGAGATATGATCTGGAGAATGCCTAACTGTTGCTGCCTTTATTGCAGAGTCACTGGAGCTCATATCTACAGCAGCGAACCATTCGAACGCAGCCATCCGAAAGATGGTGAGTAGAAACCGCGTAATGAAATTGTAATCTGGTGAAAAAGCTTGGCTGGAGCTGGGGTCCCCCACCTCAGTAGGCTCAGTCAGGCAGCCTGAGGAGAATTTTCAAATACAGTGAGCCAGGCTTTAAATATCAGCTGGATATTTTGAGTTTGTAGATGAACCTGTGGTGGTTACTATTGGTTGTTGGGGCTAAATTTAACTTCCCTTGTTTTTAAGAACCCAGTGGGTTGAAAAAGGAGTCTTCATAAAGCTCACTAGCTTTACAGTGAAAAATCTTGAAAGTATTCCAATTAATTCTATTCATAAGATGTCCTTGCAGTTTTTCTCACTTTTTTTAGTCCTACATGTCTTTGCTATAGTGGGGGTTGTTTTGGTTTGAGTTTTCTGTTCATTTTAAATGCAGAGAGTGTGGATTTAATGTGTGTCAGTAGCTTTGGTAAGCCAGACTTCTAAGGCCAGATCATCTGAGACAGCTGAGATTTTGAACATTAGGACATGTTTTGCACACAGAAGATCCAGTGCATTGCCATTGCAGTAAATGGACTTTATAGTTGCAACTGTTACTGCTTTTTACATCCAGGTGCCTCAGGAGCTCATATATTCACAGGATCTGCAGAGCTGCATGTCAGGCAGCATTGGGTCTGCCTGAGATGGAGTTCCTTTTCCCCACAGCAGCCCCCACAGTGCTGTGCTGTGCATTGGTAGCCAGCAAGGTGTTGATAGCACACCTCTGTTGTGGGTATTGCGGAGGATCAGGGCTGGGTCTCCAACATACCCCCCAGCAGTAGGCTGAGGGCAGGCAAAATCTTGGGAGGGGACGCAGCTGGGACAGCTGATTCCTGCTGACCAAAGGGATGTTCCATACCATATGGTGTCTGTGCAGCAACAAAAGCTGAGAGAAAGGAGGAGGAGGTGGGGGCATGCATTATTTATGACGTTGTCTTTTGGAGCAACTGCTCCACATACTGAAGTCCCACTTCCTGGGAAGTGGCTGGACATCACCTGGTGATGGCCAGTAGAGTATAATCTTTTGGTTTCCTTTGCTTCTGAGCATGGTATTTTGCTTTATTAAACTGCCTTTACCTTGACCCACGAGTTCTGAGATTATTCTTTCCCATCTCATTTCCCCTGCATCCTGTTGAGGAGGAGAGTGATAGAGCAGCTTGGTGGGTATGTGACCTCCAGCTAGGGTCAGTCCCCCCACTCACTGACCATTTGTGGGTACAAGGTTTACTTCCCCTTCCGTCTCAGACCCTTACTTCCTTCTGGCTGGTGGGGCACCATGAGACCATGTTTCCTGTGGCTGCTATGAGGAAGGAACCATCTGATGTCTGTGTATTTTCAGAATGTCTCAGAGAAAGCCAGTTTCGAAAGCATCTATTTCTGTTTCAGTCTAGTGAGTTCTCTTGGCAAGGATATATTTTGGTGGAAATTTTTCTGGTTTGGGGTCCTGAACAACTCTTCCACAAGTAGCAACTGTTTTACTGGAGACTGTGTACAGTATCTCCACACACAGCAGGAATATGAAGCTACCAGCCAGTTGCTTCTCTGATGGAGCTTTTTCTGTTAGTATGCAAAAACCTGTTAGAAAAGGCTGCTAGAATAATGCTGTACCCTCTGTTTATTGCAGATAAGAACCTGAAGCCTCTAATGAGGGCTTCTTACTGCATTGGATTCTTCTGTAATTAATTGGTTTTGCCTCAGATGTGAAGGATAAATATCTGAGTAAGAATTCCAGGTTTGACCTCATGGCTCTCCAACTCATAAATCCAGGTGCCACAGGCGTGCTGAGGCAGCTGGTGAAGGCTGATGGGGAGTAGTGCAGCACAAGAGCCGTGCCATCCTGCACCCACACCTCTGCAGAGCCCTGTGAAATGTGTGAGGCCAGAGCAAAACTGAAAGAAAAGCAAGGGCTGTAGGAGAATCTCCAAAAGTTAGTGGAGGTTTGCATTAGTTGTTGGTTGCTTCCTCTTGTTGTGTTGGAGTAGAAGAAATACATAATGCTTCCGATGCTGACTTTTCCTCAAAGTATGGATGTCCCTCAGGTTTTGGGTCTGCTATTAGTGTTCTAGGTTGTTCTTGATAAGTTTTCTGTTGATTTAATCTGTGATCTCCTGCTCAACATTTGGTAAAAAGAAACCCTCTTGTCCCTTTTGGGGCTGCAGTGGTTTGCTTATTTGTTTTCAGTCCATGCCACTACCACCCATGCCATTTTTTTTGGTGTGTGCAGTGTTTATTTTAACAGTGGTTTTGTTTGGGGGGGTTGGTAGATCTTTCAGTTGTAGGGCAGAAAGATTGGCTAGGACAGGGACTGGTGTGATGTGTATTTGTGGTGAAACATTTCATGTCAAATGGAGGATAAACAAAGTATGTAAAGACCTGAAATTCCAGCTTAACCTATAGATAAGTTGAGGTGTGAGGTATGAGTGGGTGTCTTGGGGCATATATTTGGGTGTAATTGCATAGATGTCCATCCTTACTTCCTGACCACTCGCTCACAGTGCCATTGGGAACACACATCAGTCCAGCTTGTGGTTGAAAGCCAAACCTTTCTAAATTCTGTAACTCAGCAGCAAGATTTACACACCTTTCTTATTTTGACTTGTTAAAGCTGCTGCAGTGCTTAATATAGTGGGTGCAAGTGGGTGAGCTGGTTACCTCTATCTACTTTGAGTCCCTGTAAAGGGACTTGGACACTTCAGAGGCTTTAATACAAAGTGCTTTGCTGAAAAGGAAAAAGTAATGTCTTAATAAAGAATAAAGAATTCTGATGAAGGCATAAAGGTCTGGGTGATGTTAAAATGATACTTAAAACATTTTGGCCTGGCCTGTTTCATATAGGCACTTTGTGCTGCGCAGGCCCCTGTGTAGGCCTGTAACCTTCCCTGTACAGCTGAGGTTTCAGACTTAGCTTAGAAATGCAAAATGTGGCCAAACTTCCTGCTGGAGACCTGCCTGCTGCTGTATAGGCAACGATACGAGGGGTGAAACTTCTCAGAAGCTGAGAAATGGTCGTACTGCAGAAATCTTAGTCTGACCTGTGAGATGGAAATTAATAAATTCAAACTTGGTAACGTGCTCCAACTTGACCATTGATTTTGCTGGACCCGATGCCATTGCTTCCAAAGGTACATACTTAGTGTTGAATAGGGACTTCTGAAAATGTCAAAATGTGATGAAAATGGTACAATCCAAGTAAGACTCAGGACTGAACTCACGCAGGGTGGGAAAGACAACTGAAAAGTATGGCACAGGTATTCATTAGTTTTTGAAAATGCAAAGCTGTTGCAGAAGTGAGTTATTTTCCTTCCTGCTTATTTACCCTTACCACAAAAATGATACTTTGAATAGACAAAGTAGATTTAAAAAAAAAAATTATTATTATTATTATTTAATTTGCCGGGGGGGGGGTTGTACTTGCAGGAAAAGATGCACAAGCTTCTGGAGGTCTATGAGCGACTCGGTGGTGAAGAGGATATTGTTAACCCAGCCAATGAGCTCATTAAAGAAGGACACATTCAGAAGCTTTCAGCAAAGAATGGCACAGCGCAGGATAGATATTTATTCCTGGTGAGTGTTTTTTGCTGCTCTCTTGTTTTCAGTGCTGTGCTGTGACATGGTATGTTTCCATCCTCCTAATTGCAAATGCAAAAAACTTTCACCAAACTGAGCCCAACTACAACTTCCTCTCTGTTTTTTTCCAAGTTTTTTCTTAATGCTTTTTCCTTGAGGATTTCTTTCCTTTCTCCTGGCTTGTGCCTCTGCTGATGGCTTGTCAGGCCCAAGGGCTGTTCCCTATCTCCCTCCTCAGAGGCTGTGTTTTCACAAAGCGCCGGAGGGTGTGTGTCTTCAGCTGCACTGCTTTGCTGTGTAAGATGGACAACTCTCTGTTTTCAAGGCAGTTGAATCGGTACCAGAGAGATGGGGAGGAGACATGTCTGGCTGATACACTTGTGTCTGTCTGCTGCTTTCATGTGGTGATATGTCAGCCTAGCTTGCTCCTTAAATCCCTTTTTGAGAACTGTGTCTTGGGCTAAAGCACACCAGAGTCCTAAACTGTCAGAATTCTCTATCCTCCATGAATCCCTCCACTGACAATATTCCCTCATTCCAGTTTAACAGCATGGTGCTCTACTGTGTGCCAAAACTGAGGCTGATAGGCCAGAAGTTCAGTGTTCGGGAGAAGATGGACATTGCAGGACTGCAGGTCTGTGTCTTGTCTTTTCACCTGGTTTAGTACTTCCCCACTCGATAGTGTCAGGATCCCTCTGAACCCAGAAATACAGCGATGTGTTTATGTAAAATCCAGCTTTGGATCATTTTTTTCTGTTGTCTTTTTTTTGTTAAATATTATGAGGTAGTCACCCAGAGGTGGGTAAGAGAAGGGGGACTCTGTATGTGCTTTGGCTGGAAGCCTTCCCTTGTCACTGAGCTAAGCCACTTTTTCACCCCACTACTGTAGAGGACTGATCTGTGATCCAGCTCTAGAAGTGTTGTGGCAAGACGAGTAATTACAGAAACAATCTCTTGCTTTTTCTACCTCTGTACTGTGTTCTGAGTGATCCTTTCAGCTAAGTATTTCAAAAAGTCAGTGTATTTGTAAGTCATTAAAAATGACTGAAGGACAGTGAGGCTGAGATGAAGCTGACCTGTTCCTCTTACAGGTCCAAGAAATCGCCAAGCAACACGTGGCTCATACGTTTTCGATAACAGGAAAAAAGAGATCGCTGGAACTACAAGCCAGGTATGGTGCTTGTTCTGTCTTCCCAGGTTTGTGACTAACACTAATTTACAGCCTCAGGGGTATGGCTGTGCTAGTGTGACAAAGCTTTAAGCCAGGAGATCACTGTCAGAGACGCTTAACCTGCATATGCGAAAGAATATGTTGGGCCTAAGTCGAGAGCTCAAGTGCTGTGTGGATTTGCTGTATTGAATGCTTACAGTGTTGGTAGTAGTGCTTGTAGGTCCCACTGTATTGACAATCTGGACATTTTTGGCATTTCTGTTACAATAATTGAGGTCAGTAATTATTAATAATGTTTATAAAGTAGTGAATAGCAAAGCTAAAAGCTTGATGGGTCTGAATCTGGGACGATGTGAATTGAATTTATGGAAAAAACGTTGGAAGTCGAATTGTTATGTTTTCTGTATTTTCCTTTTGTTTTAACAGGACGGAAGAGGAGAAGAGGGAATGGATTCAGGTTAATATCAAACCATTACGATGTGGGAGGGAGCCACCATGCAGTCAGCATCTTCCGTGTTTAGAGCGCTCTCTGTGGTGTTGGGCGTGAATGGCTGTTTGTGAGGAGGCTGGGTACTCCCTGCTGGCAAAGCTGCCTATGGAGGAACAGTCAGGGTCCCGGTGCTATCACCTGGCAAGGCACAGGGGCTTTGGGGACGTTCCCATTTTCTGCAGCCCTCAAGCCGGGAGGGAGCAGGGACTGAGGAGTCAGAGATAAGCCTTGTGTGTTCTTGCAGCCTGGCTGTGCAGACACTCATGATAGCATCCCTTAAATGTAGTGAGGCACCACTGCTGCCTGTAGTTACTAAGGTTTTTATGTTTCTGTTTCATTTATGTAAGTGTGAAATGATAATCCTACCCTATTCCCCATGAGGCAGTTTTCCCAAGGCTCCTCTTAATGACCCTTCTCATCTTCATTGAATTTTTTTGTCTCAGGTCATTCAAGCAACAATTGAAAAGCACAAACAGAACAGTGAGACATTCAGAGCTTTCAATAGCTCTTTTTCTCAAGAGGAGGAGCATCTTCCTGATTCCTCAGTAAGTACGACGGCTTCATTCTCCTTCACTTAAACTAGACTTACACAGCTAACTTGAAAATAGAGCAGTCTTGGTCCTGATTTTTATACTATGGCACAATCAGCTTCCTTTCTTTGGCTCCCAAATGCATATTTATCATAATTACTCAACCGTGCAGGTATGGAATAAATTACCCAGCGTCATGCAGTGCAGGAGACCTATCAGTCATGTTTTCCAGACTAGTGGCTCATTTAACATAACAGGTGTAATTCTTTACTGCTACGAGCAGTTGGCTGTCTGGAATGATGTTTGTGTGCCTGGGAGATTTCGTTCATCACCTTTCCCCATCTTCCCAGAGATGCATTTTGGGTTTATTTATTTTTCTCTTACTTTAAAAATTTTGAAGGGTTGAAAGGAAATGGATGCATTTTGAAAGGGTCTTAAAAAGCACTGTCTTACAGGTGATAAAGGTATTTCAGAAAAAAATGCTCTTCCACAAAATAGGCAAAATAGTCTTGGAAGGGATTGCTCTGTTTCTAATGTATTACTCTGGGACATGTGTGCTAGGAATTTTGGTTTGGAAGCATTCATGTGAGGATGATAATATCTCCTGATTTGACTTGAAAATGCTGGTGGTAACCTTAGCCACAGCCATTTTCTGCTGCTGAAAGAGGAGACAGCCTGGGAGAGGGAAGTTCTTAGGAATCCCACGCAGAGCTGCCTGCGTGGTGATGCTGTCGGTGGTCAGGCATGGTAGATTTCAGAGCACAGGGAGGAGAGGTTCTCATGCAGAGATTAAACTTGGGGATTTTTTTATCTTCCCCCTCCCTGTTCTCAAACATTTGGGTTTTTTTTATTTTGGCATGTAGCCACTTCTGAAACGTCTCCTTTCCCTGATCTGATTTGGAGAGTCAGTGATACCGGATTTTTATCTGACTGATTTCCCAGGGGGCTCAGGAGAGATGTTAGGTACTCCTTCATCCCAGGATTAATCCCATTCATCAGACTGGCACTGGATATCTTCACAACCCTCTGCAGTCTGTGTTCCTGTTGCTGTTGGCAGCCAGTAATGAGCCATTTTTAGAGTATGGTATAGCTTGGTGTGGGGGGCTGACCCTGGCTGCATGCTGCATGCCCCCAAAGTTGCCCTGTCCCTGCCCCCTCAGTTAGAGGAGAAAATGTCTGATGAGAGGCTTATGGGTCCAAAGGACACAGGGAGACATCATGCAGCAGTTACCGTCATGGGCAAAACAGACTCACCACAGAATAATGTGCATCTCATTTATACCTAATCAAATCAGAGTAGGATAATGAGAAATAAAACCAAATCTTAACACACCTCCCCATACCACTCCCTTCTTCCCAGGCCCAACTGTATTCCCTATGTCTCTCCCTCCTCCTCCCCAGTGGCACAAGGGGACAGGAATCGGCTTTGGGGTCAGTTCATCACACGCCTCTGCTGCTCCTTCCTCCTCACAATCTACCCCTGCTGCACTGTGGGAGACAGTCCTCCAGAAACTTCTCTAGCTTGAGTCCTTTCCCACAGGGCTTCAGCTCTTCACCAACTACCCCAGCATGGGTCCTTCCACAGGGTGCAGACCTTCAGGACCAGACTGCTCCAGCACGGTCCCCCACAGAGTCACAAGTGCTCCCAGCAGACCTGCTTCAGCATGGGCCCCTCTTGCCACAGGCTGCAGGTCCTGCCAGGAGCTTATACCAGTGTGGGCTTCCCACTGGGTCACAGCATCCTTCATGTGTCTCCACCTGCTCCACCGTGGGGTCTACCACGGGCTGCAGGGGAATCTCTGCTCCCCATCATCTTCCATGGGCTGCAGGGGTGCAGCCTGCCTCCCCATGGTCTTCTCCATGGGCTGCAGGGGAATGTCTGCTCCAGTGTCAGGAGCACCTCTTCCTCCACCTGCACTGATCTTGGAGTCTGCAGAGTTTCTCACATCTTCCCACTCCTTTCTCTGGTGGCAGAAAGCTGGCCCCCCTCTCCTTTACTCTGTTCCCCCAGAGACTCAGCCACCTTCACTGATGGGCTTGGCCTTGGTCAGCATCAGGTCCATCCTTGATTTGGCTGGTGTTGGCTCTGTTGGACCTGGGGGAGCTTCCAGCAGCTTCTTGCAGAAGCCACCCCTGCAGCCCTCCTCCTCTACCAAAACCTTGCCATGCAAACCCAAAACACTTAGTGATCATGATCATTGGCTAAAAATACTTGGGGAAAAAAAGCAAAAATAATTTACACCCATACTTTGAAGTGACCTCATGGCTGCCTTCAGAACCCTGATGCTCTGATGGGAAAAAAACTTTGACTAGTAAGTGAACCAACACAAACACTTCTTTCTGCCTAATTACGACACAGTGTTCACATGCAGTATTATTATCTTGTGTTGTAAATTCCTTTTTGTTTTGCTTCTGTGTTAACCACACAGCCACATGTTTCCACTCTGCTGGTTTACAGAAGTCAAGCAGTGCAGGAGCCTGGTTTATCTTCTGGCTGTGATACTGATGCAGTATGCACCTTAATTTCTGGTATGCCAGAATGCTAACCTGCTTTTTGAGAGGATTAGTTATCTAGATAATCAGCTTTGAAAACTGATGTCACAGCTAAATGTGGCAGAAATTGCTGTCAGTTAGAAAGAGCTGAAGGTGATTCTGTAAGGAGATGCTGAAACAAATACTGGCAGGGGTTTTAGTAGCAGCACACTGCTGTAGGCAACATCCACCACACATCTCTCATCATCTTGACAGAATACTGGGCAGCATGCTTTAGAGGAAGAAATGACAATAATCTTCCTTTTTTGCTCCAATGAGTCAAGAGATAGATATGAACTCATGGATCCCAGGCTGGGTCTGTAACAGCTACTAGAAACTGGACTCTGTGTTTCTCCCATCGCTGGCCGTACATTTGATACGTTACAGTACTTGTGATTGATTTCAGTTGCATGACCAGTCCGTGCCTTTGCACACAACCCTTGCCATGCTTTTGTTTTTCCCACTGACTTCTGTGAACTCTTAGGAGCATTAAGGGTTGGATCTTCAGCCTGGAATTTGCCTACGTAGGACTTGTGGTTTCCTAGAGGTGTGGAGATCTGGCTTTGACCTGATTCGTAAGATTATGCCTGTGCAATAATCTATGGTAATTAACAAACTCCCACCTGTCAGGAGGTGAATATTGCCTATCAGTCCCCTGCAAGGTGACTGGAACAGTGGTGGTCTTCTAAAGAAGTCTTTTCAGAATGTTTCAGTGTCCCTTTGTGGCTCAGTTCCTTCAGAAAGAGAACTTGTGTCACAGACTCACAGAACGATGGGGTTTGGCAGGGACCTCTGGAGATCATCTAGTCTAAACCCCTGCCAGAGCAGGGTCACCTCGAGCAGGCTGCACAGGACAGCGTCCAGGTGGGATCTCAATGTCTCCAGAGATGGGGACTCCACAACCTCTCTGGGCAGCCTGTCCCAGGGCTCTCCCACCCTCCCAGGAAAGAAGTTCCTCCTCATGTTTAGGTGGAACTTCCTATAGTCCGGTTTGTGCCCATGGCCTCTTGTCCTGCCCCTGGGCACCACTGAAACATGACTGACCCCATCCTCCTGACCCCATCCCTCAAGTATTTATCAGCACTGATAAGATCCCCCATTGGCCTTCTCTTCTCTAGGCTAAAAAGTCCCGAGCCCCTCAGCCTCTCTTCTTCACAAGAGAGCTGTTCTAGTCCCTTCATTATCTTCATAGCCTGAATTTCCCAGATTGACATTTTCATCTGCAGCATTTCAGGGCTCTGTGAAGGGGTTTTCTGGGTTTGTATTTTTTTATGCTGTTTAAAAACGTTCCCAAGGAAAAGGACCTCTTTTACCAGTCTCAGGCCCTGCTGAAATAGAGTAGTGGGAATTTGATTTTTAGTGCATTATTCCCAATAAACATTAAAAGGTCTTGGGGATCTGAGCAGGCAACTAGAGAAGTTTATTCTTTTCCTTAAACCTGCTGGGGATTTTCTCTATCTGTCCTTTAGACCCCATTTTCTCTCCACATTTTTCATGTTCTTTCCCAAGTCCCGTGTAACAGCTCACAGATGTCTTTTTATTAGGTGGGAGGATCTGCGTGCTGGGTTGAGTATGATTTCAGTGGAACTCCTTTCCACAGGGCTGGGCCACAGGCCACGTGTAGGCCCTGAGGTTGCTGGGTTTTTGAAGAGGCAGAAATAGTTGGCTAGATTCAAGTACATGATGCTTCCCTTTAATTAAGTTGTATTCCCTAAGGATTGCACAGGGGCTGGGGGGAGGTGGCATGGCCCTAGCCCCAGGGGAGGCATTTGCTCGTTCTTGAGAGCTGTTTGATCGTATTAGGACATAAATAGATACAGAGAATTAATAGCTCTTCAATTTGGCTGCTTGCTCGCAGCTACAGTTCAGGTTGTCTCTAACAAGAGAAATTATCTTTCAGATGGAATGCAGCTAGAGGGCAAAAATGGGTAGTGTTGAACTATGGGATGTTTAGTTGGCGACAGAAGAATGATCTATGGAGTAATGGGAGTTTGTCATGGAGAGTCTTAATATTTTGAGGACCCCACTAAACTAGGAAACTCCCTGTAAACTAATGATGGATAACATGCTTTTTCTTTTAGGATATACCCCATGATTTTGGTGTTCATAAGCTTGTTGTTTGCTCTCTGTGATGTATTGAATACACATAGATGCCAGTTTGCATTCATTAAGATACAGGTTGCAACTAAAAACTTAGCTGAGTGCTGTTTGAAGGGAGTCAGTGTTTGTGTATGATGGAAGCGCATTCGCAAGCAAATGCCTGAGAGGCTAAAAGCAAACAATGCTGTGTTTCCTTTTTCAGTGTTGGCTATATCTAAGGAAGAATATCTGTGTTGAAATTGTTGTGTGCCATTCTGTTTCTCCCAGATAGCCAGCACCAGCTCGGTGGAATCGATGCCAGGAGCAGATGGCGGTGGTGCATTCGGAGGGGTAAGTAATTTGAAGCTGATAGTTTGGGTAGAGCCAAGGCAGGGTGGGAGTTCTAGTTCTTTTGTAGCAGGGGAAAAAAAAAAAATAGAGATACTTCAGTGTGTTGGTCTGTGTTGTGCTGCCCATCGCCCCAGCCATGCTGTCCATCATCCCAGCTGTGCTGCCCATCACTTCGGCTCAGTCACACCCACAGCTGCTGCAGAGTTTGGAGGGTCAGGGAACTTCATTCCTGCTGTTCCCAACACACGCTGTGTGTATTAACAGGGAACCTGACCAGGGGCTGTTGATTGTTACCAGGGATTTGTTCTGTGGGGTTCTGTTTGGTTTTACATTCTGGTGGGGACCTGCATTGAATGCTCAGAGGGTAAAGAGAGACCAGGAAGCCTGGCTGGTTAATACTGTGTACCTCAGGGGTTCACCTCCAGAACCAAATTTTGATGAGCACTCCTTTTGCAGCATGCTTCTCATGTTTCTACCCATAAAGAGGTGGAAGGGGCAGTACTTTCAGACAGCTCTGGCCTGCAAGTGATTTGTTGTTGCAAAAGTACTTTTAAAGCTGTTTTTCATTTCACTCTGTACAATGTCTGTGACTGCTGCTGCTGAGTCAAACCAGAGGTCTGGAGTCCTTAATAACGTGTATTTTTTTAGCATTCTTATCTCTCCTTTCTAAATGCCTTCTGAGAAGAACAAATTTTCAGGATATGCTTTAAGGTCAGCTGAGTTTACTGAAAAAAGCCCCAACAAGAAGAAACTACAACAAACAAAAAAGCCTCCTACCTGCTGAGTCATAGATTTGATATTATATATCATTAGCATCACCTTTTTAATAAGAAAGGAGCCATTTAGGAGCCACTTCCAGAGTGTAACCTACTGGCAGAGTTTACAGAGTATCAATGAGAAGCTGTTACACAAACCAACAACTTCACCCACCTAAACAAGACCTTATTAAAAATCAGTGACTTTAATTAGCGTACTCCTTCCTGTTCATTGTTTGCTCATGCTTCATATTCTCCCTAAGCAATCCTTTAAGTATTTGTAGTGAGTTCTGCAATTAGTGCCCCCATTCCTTGAGTTACAGATGCTATGGTGAGATAGCTGCTTAATGAAAACAGATGCTTTGTGCAGTATTAAAGAGCAAACACTGAAAAATTTCTGTTGGCCTTTGGTTTCTTAGGGAAGTGTAAACTTTAGTTGTAATTAATTAAATTAAAAAATGAGATCTTTTTACTTGATTATAAGTAATTGAGTTGGTGATTCACCTGGTATATCTTGACACATTGAGTAATTTTCCTTAAGTTGTGTATTTTATAGAAAAATGTAATTCTTGAGGTAGAAATAAGAATGGGGTTGATCAAAAACACAAAGCCAGAAATATCCAAAATTGTGTGTTATTGATGCTGGGATCTCATTCTGTGGTATTGTAGGAAATGGATAACATCAGCATGAGCAATAAATCCAGATGTTGCAGCTTTAGAAACCATCAACTTTTAATGATGAGATCCCTTTAGAAACAACTCAGCGAGTGCACAAGCAGGTACATTGTGTGCACAACAGCTTCCACATGCGAACCACTTGGTGGTAGTGGTGGTCAGCAAACTCATCCCTACTTCCTGAGGCTCTGCTGAGTCTCCTGAAGAATCTGCTCCTCTTGTCTCCAGTGTTGTCAGTTAGCATAACTGGACAGTGAGACCCTACTGCAGGGAGTGTAATCTGCTTGCTGTGGAAACAGTTTGCTGAGCTGCCAGCGTGGTTTATGTGCTCAGCCTTGTGCGAGCACGAGGAAACAAGAAGCCAATGGAAGGTTGTCTTGCTTGTAACCTTGCCCATAGAGTGATGGTTGGCAAGTAGAGAGACAAATTAAACAGTTTTGCTGCAGTACAAAGTACAGAATACGCTATCTAATTTAAATTAATCTCTCACATATGTTCAGCAATTCCAGGAGCACCTGCTGATGTTCTGCCCAGTTGCAGGTGTCTCCAAAGACATAACTGGTCAATGGAAAATGCGTGGCTCTGTAAGCACAATGAGGGGTCAATGATTTGAAATGCTTTTGTTGTTCATGTGTCTGCCTGTATAGAAGAGTCCCAGCAGACTCTGTATATATCACATGTGCAGCATATGGAGCCTGAATTTCTGCCTAGACAGAATGAAATATATATATATATATATATATATATATATATATATATATATATATATATTGCAGAGATCCAGCAAGTACTAAATAACAGAACATCACCCTCCCGAGTCATTGATTTTCTTGCTGTTCCTGACAGCTCTTGCTGTTTCTTCCCTCCTTTCAGAGACAACATGGAGGCTCCTGTGCTTCATTAATGGTGTGATGTTTGCCTTCCGAAGCGGTCCAGCCACAGGCTTCACTTCACAGTTTCTTAGTTCTATGCATGAGCTCTGTACCTCTCGCTGGAGTTTGTGATCTTTCTCCACTAAGAGTTTAAAGCTGGAGGAAACTGTCAAGATTTAGAGAGTTAAAAGTAGCTGTGGAGTAAAAGCAAAGTAGTGGTCATAGCAGCCAAGCCTGAAAGCAGATATTGTAGATCCTGACTCTGATCAGATTTTGCACAAGTGTTTTTCCCTGTCAGACTCACCAGCTTCAAATCGGAGCTTTGTAAACCAAGGAAGAAAAGTGACAATTACTCATATGCAGGAGTAGTGGGATACTCCAGCTGAAGCTAGGGCAGCTTTGTACTAGCTCCCTTCCTGATGCACATCAACTGTAGCTGGTGTAGCTTCTGGGATAAATGACAAGTGGCTGTTAAATTTATCTTTGAGCAAGGTTTGTGTCTTACAATGCGTGCCCCTGTTTGCCACAAAATTCTCTCTGTTCAGATGGTCTGTAGCTAAGGGGACATGGCAAAGTCAAATTCCTGCGTCATGGCTGGGTGGGATGGGGGTGCTCCCCCTGCAGCAAAGGCACGTGGACTTCACAGGGAGGGAAACCAGAGGCCTTCTTAATCCTTTCCCAGTGTCGGCAGTTAAATAACATCATGCTGAATAAGTCTGCCTTCTATAGTTGTTGATTGGAATTTGCCAAGTTGGAAAGAAAATACATTTTCTTTTTTCTTACCTTTTCTACAGCTGCGATAGCAATGTTTCAAACTCTTGTGTCCTCATAATGGTGAGAGATATTATGAAACATTGCTGGTATTCATAAAACACTTAAAGACTTCCTTATACAGGCCATGTGATTAGCAAATTTAGTATTAAATGTGCTAAAGCACATGTTAAGATATCATGGTCTGAAATAACTATAATGGTCTAAAATTAAAGCTCACGTGTAACTGTCCTAACAAATCTTGCCAATATAAGACCCCTTCTGCTTTCTTGCCTTTCTCAAGTGCCTGGGACACTTATTTCTGAAAGTGAACACTGTCCTTCCTGGCTGCTTCACATTCAGGAGGAAGGCAGATTATGAGATCCATTAGAGAAAGTATTGAACCTGAGCCCATTTTTGTTTCAGAAACACACAGGTGGGCAATGGTGGATATTCTCGTTGGAGTGTAAAACACATAAACCCATTTCCATGGGAAGTAGTCCGTTCAGCTCACATTCGAGGAACTTCAGCATTTCCTACGCAGGGATGTGTAGGTATTAATTGAAAGCCAAAACCTGGGTTTGTTCTGCATCCATCAAGGTTATCTTCCAGTCACAGCTCACGAGGCTGAGTGGCTCCTTCACTTACGCTCTTGCTGCTCCAGTAACACTACTGAAATTGCTGTTAATGTAAGAATCCGAAGGCTCATTATGCTGTATGCCAATTTTATCTTAAGAGGCAAAAATAAGGCTGACCAGTGAGGAAATGCTCTGATGTAACAATTTAAGGGGAATCCATCCATAGCCAGTAGAAGAAAAATCAGTCTTCTAAAAAGTTAAATAGCATTAGCATCAGAATCCCCGTGAGAAACAGCTGGCTTCAGCCAGTATATGTGACACAAATAAAAGACACTTCCCTGTAGATTGCTGCTGATGAGTAAAAGCTTTTCGAATCGCCTTAATTACATGGCTTCCTTGGAGGGGTCTGACAGAGCCTGAAAGGAATGTTTCTGCCAGTGATTCATCGAGGCATTGTGCAGTGGCTGTAATTCAGTGTCGTTCTGGTTACATCTGGTTCTTCACACGGAGAGTGAAACGCTGAGCTCCCTGTATGCGTGGGGGAGGCCTTGGGTTTGCAGGCAGCACATCTTGCTGAGCAATTAGTGCGTCTGTCTAGGGAGGATAGTGATTCTCCTGAAGGAACAAATCTGCATGACTGTGCTCAGCAGCCGAACGGCAAAGCACCCTGTGTACTTGGGTACAAGATGGAAATGTTGCTATTGCAGCTATGGAAAAGTTAATGAAAATAGAAATATCCGAGCTAACTAGAAGCAATTACTTGTGGTTTGGTTGTGTAATGCCATGCCAGGGCAGGGTGGTTTCAATTGCTCTGCTGAACAACAATGTGCTGTCCTCTGTAATGTGGAGGCAGCAGGGCAGAGACTTGAGGAGGCTGAAAGATGGGACAGTAGTGTCAGTAAATTGTAAAATTTGTTGGGGGGGTGGTTTGGTTGGTTTGTTTGTTTAATTGGCATGAAAACCTCTATTAGTGACTTAGTCTAACCCCTAAGGTGAGACTGCAAGGCCAGGAACATCATTTCCCCAGCGCTGGTTGCCATCCGGTTATGATGTAGCTTAGAGGGAAGGGGAGGTTGTTGAGGAGTCCAGAATCTGTGTGAGCTGCAGTAGGCCTGATCTTTTCCTGATTGATTTTCAGAAAAACTGCAAAATACTTCTTCTGATTCAGAGGAAACATTTCTTCTCCCAGTAGCTTGTTAAATGATTGCATCATGTGAACAAAACCAAGGAGAGTTACCAAACCTCTTCCCATGAGAGAGCTGTGCCGGAGGAGTGTGATGCAGCTCCTTCCTTCAGGCTGGGTTCTCCCTGCAGGTGCTGCTGGCTGGGGGTGCCCAGCCACTCGTCCCTCACACGTAGCCATCCTGATCGGGAAGGACAAACAGTGCTTATTTCCTTAAAAAAGAAAGCAGAACAGGGGGGGTTTCTTGTGTGAATTGGTGTTATGAACTGCACATCATCATGGAGATGCTCTTTGGTTTAGCAGAAAGTTAAACAGGGTTTAATTACACAGAGTGGCATTAATATCTTAAGGGGGGTGTCAAGAGGATGGGGACAGACTTCTACGTGGTGCCCAGTGACAGGACGGGGGGCAGCAGGCACAAACTAGAGCACAGGAAGGTCCATCCCAAAATAAGGAAAAACTCCTTTACTCTGTGCTTGCCAGAGCTCTGGGACAGGCTGCCCAGAGAGGCTGGGGAGTCTCCTCCCAAACCTATGATCCTGGATGCCACCCTGTGCAACCTGCTTGAGGTGATGCTTGAGGTAGGGATTGGACTGGGTGATCTCCAGAGACCCCTCCCGTCTGTGGTGCAGTGGTCCTGACAAAACCCCTGTGCTGGCTCCCCTTTCACCTTCCCAACATGGGTGAGCTGAAGCTGTGAGGGCACAAGTGACCAAGAGGGACCTTAAGGATCTGCTCAAGCAATCTGAGACCCACAGTGTTGCCCTAGGAATATCTGATGGTGACCCATCCACCCAACCATAGGCCTTTACCAGAGTTGGTGTGAATTCTTGTTTGCGACAGTGGGAAACCCAAGGACGGTCTGGATCAGAAGTCTGTCAATTGCTTTGCAATTTTAAAATTTGTAATAAAAATCACATCGTTGTACCTTTCAGAGTGATTCCTGCAGGAAATCTTCCAAATCCAAGCGTGACAAGGAAAAACAGGCTTGCAAGAGTTGCAGTGAAAGCTTCAACTCCATCACCAAACGGCGGCACCACTGCAAGCAGTGCGGGGCGGTGAGTACCAGGACACGCTGAGCTCCTCAGTCTCTTCTGCTGACCCTGTTAAAGGGAATTATTTTCTTCCCATTGTGGAAGCTAAAAGATGTTGTGGAAAAGAGCAAAAGTCTTGTGCAAGGGCCCTGGTCTGCACCATGGTAAAGGCAAATACAGCACCTGAGTAGATTAAAAGAGAGGTGGTGCCTTCTCTGAGGGTGTGCATGTATCTGGGGAGGGGGCTGTCCCCTGTATTTTGTTTGTAGAAACAGAGCAGCCTCCTGACAGCCTTCCTTTAGATGTCAGCTCTTCCTAGGATGAACAGTCAGACATGTAGTAAAGATGGGTGGGTTCTTCTTTCCCTAAAGTGGAGCTGTCAATAATCACCTCTGCCAAAACGGTTTCCTCCCGCTTGAAAAGTCTGAAAAGTATCACTCCTGGAGATTCAGACAGAGCCCAGGGGTACTAAAGGCACTTAGCCACCCTGCCCCAGTGCCATCCCCAGACAGCTTACTTGCCAGGGCTTTTTTCTGAATAGCTCAGCTCCCACCAAGATCAGATTAATTTCTGCAGTAGGACTTGAAACCTGCCCTCTGTAACTTGAGTTTCACGGTTCAGTGTTCCAAATATAACTAGCACGGAATAATGTTGTTTAAATACCATTATTCCTTTGGAGTGGAGTTAAATTTCCAGCTGAAGAGACCCCTAAATGTATACTTAAGATGTTTGAAGGAAGCTCAGTCTCAGTAATTGAAATAAAACCACTGTGGAGGAGATGCTTTTGCACGAGAATTGGGATTTTCAACCTTCTGGCTTTATTTTTATTACTAATTACTAAAATAATGCCATAAATTCCAGGAGGTTTAAAATGTTCCATCGCAAAGCTCAGTATTATTAAAGAAACGAAATAATAGCTTTTCCCCATGGGTAGAGAGATAACAGGAATTGAGTTATTAATAATTTATTGTGCAACAGTTTTTGGTTATGTGATGTTTCATGATGTGGCAATAGCATCAAATTCATGAAGTTAATTAATCTGAAGGCAAGACTGCAACGTTTCATAAAACGCTAGCTTGAGTTTGTTTATGTAGCTCGGCAGGATGGTGCTTCACTTAACTTGAGCTGAATTCGGGCAGTTTTCTTTATCTAGTCATTAACACCTTGCAGCGAAATCCTAATGACATATACTTGCACCTGTATTTTTGAAATTGTCAGTGATTTTGGATTCTGCATCTCTGTTGGGCTGAACTGCCTGATTGATGAGGAAATGTCAGTCACCTTTACTCTGCAGAACAGCCCTTCCTGGGCCGTTTTGTGATTAGCATTAAAAAGCACTGATTGCTTGGTCAACCTGGGCCCTTTTTTTACTCAGAAAGGGTTATAAGAAAAGAAAAGCAAACTTGCATAATGTTAATTGGAAAGTATTTCCCAAAAGTCCTATGTTTGTTATCTAGGTATATTGGTACACAGCATGAGATCACAAAAACATTAATTATTAATGCAGGTAAATAAAGTGAATATCCCATTGGTCACTCTTATGCTTACATTTGCCAGATTTTACTTTAATACCAACCCTTTTGCAAGTCGCTTGCTTTGGAGCTGTGTTATGCTTCAGTGATGGGTAATAAAGAACCATCTTTCTCATGCAGGTGATCTGTGCAAAATGCTCCGAGTTCAAGCCGCTTGCGGATAACAGCCGTCATAATCGAGTGTGTAAAGAGTGTTTTGTGCAGCTGCCAGCCAGCCCCTGCAGCCCTGGAGTGGAAGCAGTGGGAGAACAAAAGAAAAGACTAGCTGCAGAGGTACAGTATTTAGCTAAGAAACGTTTCCTGGGCTAGCTGCCCTATAGAGTCTTTTAAAAAAAATGTCTATTAATGAATTTATTTAAAAGAAATACAATTCTCTGGTTATCTTTTCCCCCCACCATGATATGTGATGTTCTGGCCTGTAACTTGCATTGAGTGTGTACGCTGTTGGAATGCTGTTTGTAAATGGCAAGTGTTCTTCGCTGGATGCTGAGCAGACAGGGATGCTCACCCATTTTGCAGCAGTGCTTCAGCTGTCAAAGTAACAAAAAAAAAAAAGAGGAGAAACTTCTGGCTTCTTTTTATTCCAGTGCTTTTCCCATCCTGAGTTGTGCAAAATAACTACTGGCAAAACAAGAATATTTTTTTTTCCCCTTTTAACAGATAGAAGGTACTGTTTCACACCTTAATTCACATCTGGTCAAAATAAGGGGTTTTTTTCTTAGTTGATAGCATAGCACTGTGCTGAAAGAGCTATGGGGATTCACTGAAACATTCTCAGACGTGCTGTAAAGCAGACTCCTTTCTCCAAAACATGACTGACTTTGTTGTGCAAACTACTGCTTCGCGATTGCCACCGATGTCACCAAGCTTTGTGCCATGTCAGCAGCACAGCCTACCCTTCTTTTTCTCAAGAACAAGAAACGTACTGGCAGACTGATGTGTTTCATCCTCACTCACAACTGAAGCTTCTCTTACCGATGCTGTTTTTAGACTGTGGGCAGAGCTGTGAGTGCCATTACGTGCCATGCTTTTCACAGGCCACCTTGAAGAAAAAGGTTTATTTGTTTTACCTGTGAAACACAGCCAGAAGTCACTGTGTGTATAAAAGAGGGCATTCATCTCCATCAAAAGTGGACCCACTGGGATGTTGGATTCTTGAAAGAGCCACTGATGCACCTGGAACTTAGTGTCATTGCAGTTCATCCTTCTCCCCTGATACTGACCTACACTGTCCTGTTTCAAGCATGGAAACTTTTGCAGCCTCTACTGAGAAACATCTTACTTCAAAAAACATCTGCCTAGAAACCACCCTTCCAGAGCCATCCAACTGCCTTCCAGCCCTGTTATCCTCATCAGCATCACCAATGTAGGTGGAAAATCAGCCAATGCACATCCAGTGCTCCTGTAATAAATGTAGTCTCCTTAGATCCTGCCAGGTGACAAAATGTACCCACACAGGTAAAATTAGACTCTTACAGTGTCCCAGAGTGACCTCTGCTGCACAGGTGCTTTCTCAGCTTTGTACCCAAACATGTCTGGAATCTCAGATGTAGAGAGTGGGGTAAAGCTGCAAACACACATTGTCCTTTCCAGAATGGCTGTGTCTGGAACACAGAGGGGATTCTGGATCCAGAGCCCAACGCTGTCAAAACCCTCCCAGAGATGTTATAGCTGTGCCTACAGAGATGGTATGTGCTTAGTATTTAAGAATCATCGAATCATTGAATCTTTAGGGTTGGAAAAAACCTTTGAGATCATCGAGTGCAACCGTCTGTCCAACACTGCCACGTCAACTAAACCATGGCCCGGAGTGTCATGTTACACATGTTTCGAACTCCTTCAGGAATGGATGGTGATTCCACCACCTCCCTGGGCAGCCTGGTCCAATGCCTGACCCTCTTTCAGTGAAGACATTTTTCCTAATACCCTATCTAAACCTCTCCTGGCACAACTTGGAGACCATTATGTATCCATAGTGGGATCTCACAAGGAACTATCCAGCACAGCTTCAGCAGAGCTGTTTGCCGTTGAAGTGAAAACCTACACATACCCAGCTGAGAGCTCTGTTCATCTGCAAAGCCAAACAGCAGACCAGAGAGATGTGACCTGCGGCTTTACTTTAGAAAAGCAGATTACAGCAGAAAGCTGTAAGAACCCAAGGAAAAGAGTCATTTTCTCCTCATGTGCTCAGGCTTCATGCCTTCTGCTAAATCTTCAAAGGATCAGGTAAAATGCAAGAAAGTAGGGGTATAAAAAAGAAAGATCAGAGCCAGTCTTTTTCTTTCCCTCCTATCTGCATTAAACTTTCTTAACAAGCTTAATAGCGGCTGAGGAGATTGCAGCTTTACAAATGTTATTAGCAGATCCAGAAATCCCCAGGAGACTTCTGTGCCAAGTCTATCATGAACAGGAATTTTGTTTTCCTGTGCTTTCTGACAGAAGACAAGAATTGCCTTCACTTTTTTTCCCCCCCTGGTGCTCTCCGATGTGCCTCACATCTCCTCATCCACACACCAGGGTCTCTTAGCACACCTTGTGTGGTAATTTAAACTCGTCTCCCCGCCTACTTCACGAAGCAAAAAACTTGCTGCATCGTCTTAATTACCACTCTCAATTTACTTGGTGGAGGTGGAATTTAACTTCACATCTGCTGGAAACAGCAGTTCAGCATCTGCCTCTATTACCCGGCATCGCATTGTTTCTTGATGAGGTGTAATAACAGTGAAGTTACAGGCTCGCCAGCATTTGCCTTACAGTATTATTTGACTCCACACAACTCAAATATATTTTATTCCCAGTTCTGAGATTTTTTTTTCCACTTGAGCATCAATGAAAACAATTTGTTTTTCTTTTTTCTCTTTTTTTTTTTTTCTCTTCATCCAGAAGCAAAGCATCTTAGCAGCTGAAAACAGCCTCTTCAGCAGCTACCTCCAGTTCCTTGAAAAAGGGAAGACTTGGTACAAAATGTGGGTGACCATCCCTAAGACTGAACCTCTTGTTCTGTATCTGCAAGGAAGTAGCCAGGTAAAGTGACATTTGTGAGGGTTAACACTCCGAAAAGGTTTAAAAAAGGGGGAGGGAGGGAGGGAAGGGTAAGTTTACATACATCAAGCTGGGAAATAGGTCAAAAAGGATTTGGCTTGGTTTCAACAGCAAAATGAACTTGGTTTTCTGAATAGCACAAAGCCTCAGAGATTTCAGATTGCCTTGTTATCTGTAGTTACTGCTGATACGGTTATGAGCAAATGTTTAAGCTCATCACTTTTCAATTTTTTAACAGAAAAGGACAAAACACAGATAATCAGGTTATGTTTGGGGTTTTTACAGGTTTCAGGCAAGTATACTCAAAGGGCTTTATTGCCCTGTCGTTAGGGAAAACACTTTCCTGTAACATGTATAGAGCTGCAAAGCATTCTGAATATCACCACTGCTGGTTCAAACAGGTTATTTATTTATTTATTTATTTATTTATTCTTTTAACCTTAGTTCTGGGTTGAGAAGCTGGAGGAATTTTTGGAAATGTAGATGTTCTTCAGCCTGAAAAATGAACTGTGTTTAGTAAAGCTCCTTGTTGTAGCATCGTGTGGTGTTTCCCTTTACTTTCAATAATTAGTTCTGGTACACCTTTATTTTCATTTTTTACAGTGTGTTGTTGAAACTGACTGGCATTGTGTGTGGTGAATGTCAAGCAATAGATATTACCATGTTCAAGATAGTATATCCAAAATAGAACCATGCTTCCTTAGTGCTGAATACAAAGATCCCCTGTATCCTATTTGGTGTTTGACACGTTGATATATGGCTTTATCTCCTGGGTGGGAGGGAAGGAGGAGAGGGTCTGAGTTCAACCTGCCCTGACCCTGCTGCAGCTGTGGCTATGGGAAGGGTTTGTGTTTTATTAGCATCACATCGTGTGGTCATGAGCTACTGGAGAGGGTACAAAAAGGGGCTATGGAGATGATGAGGGGACTAGAACATAACTTACGGAGAGAGGCTGAGGGACTTGAGACTTTTTTAGCCTAGAGAAGAGAAGGCTGAGAGGGGATCTTATCAGTGCTGATAAATACTTGAGGGGTGGCATCAGGAGGATGGGGTCAGTCTTGTTTCAGTGATGCCCAGGGACAGGACAAGAGGCCATGGGCACAAACTGGACTATAGGAAGTTCCACCTAAACATGAGGAGGAACTTCTTTCCTGGGAGGGTGGCATTCATGGGAGTACGTTCCTTGGCCTTTCTTGCATAAAGCAGTGTGCATCATCTGAGAGATGGCCAAAGCAAATTGCTGAGAGGAAGCAGCACCTCTTACACAGTGTGACCTGCAAAGAGAATTCCTCCTGGTGCCCAGCCAGTAGTCTCAGGATAGCACAAGTAGTAACCCACAGGGCATAAATCGGCCGTATTTGATCCACAGCAGAATGGTGCTTGGCTCCCCAGGACCTCTCCTGCAGTTGTGCAGAGCCAGGGTTGGGAGCTGGAGAAGCTCCCATGCTTCACATGTTCCACACCCTGCCAAATTTGATCTTGAGCTCCCATTAGTACTAGAAAGATCTTGGCTGTTAGGGGAAAAAGGTGCCTTTGGTACTGATTTTGTGGCAGTTTAATGGTTAGTGTCCTCAGCTATTTCAGGGGTGAGAGGAATCTCCTGATATACTGGCAGGAAAGCACATCAGGCATGGTTGGTGTGTTGAACATTCAGTGACCATGTCAGGAATCACTGGCTGCAATCAGAGACTATAAAGAAGTGGTGCCATTGTTGAGGGCCTGCCACTACCCTTGCATACTTCCTTCAATTTGCATACAACCAAAGGAAGAAATGATGGAGCAAATCCCATTCCTGATGTTAACCCAATGTCCTTGTCAGTCCTACTATACACTGGGCTTCTGAGAAAAGTCTCTTCCAGAGCTACTTTCCTCCTGGCTTCCTGTCTGGAAGCAGTTGGGAAACACTCACATGCTTGGATGGCTTTATCCCAGGCAGTGTTTTGTCTTACACAACCACCTTAATGCATCCCACAAACCCCTTCAGGCCTGCAAAGTAGCACTTTGATGGCTAAAAGAATTTAAAGAGAGAAGGTGCCTTTTGGGAATAATATTGCCAACAATGGCATTAAAGGTCTTGAAACACAGAGCAAGTGAAGCATGACTGTAGGAGTTGGAAAGTTGGGGAACTATTTTTAAAAAGAACAGACAGAATAGCTGGCTGCTGGGAAGGAGGAGTGAACCGAGCTGGATCTGGAGCTTCTGATACAGTAAAAGCCTTGACTGCTTTTGTCCTCTGCACCCCTGTCCCTCACACTGAAGAAGAGATGCCAGTGCAAACTGAAACACGAATTGCAGGTTTTAAAATAGCACAAAAACTGCTCCTTGCCTCTAAAAACTTGTTCTGGGAGAATGAATTAATCCCCTGAGTATTCACTGCGTAAGTCTTGCATAAGGCTTTATGCATGAGGATAACATTCACAGCTCATTTAGGTATGGAAATCACACCAACTCTATCTGTCCTTAAACTGAGACAGCATCTGTGCAGCTGTTTGTCATATCTGAGTGGAATTATAGGAGTTGGCTTATAAGCAAAGACCACCTCAAGCTTATGGATCAGTGGTTTTATGGAAGTGAGTCTGTCTTTCTGAGGGCTCCACCTGGAGTTTCTGCCCTTGTTGGTCTTGTAAACTACTTCCAGAGCTCTGATGTTAACTTACACCTGAGGAGGGCAGTATTTAGGACTCCCAGCTAGGTAGAGAAGCAATGAATGCTGGAGAAGTGAGTGGGGTAAGTCCAGTATAGTGAGAGCTGCTGTACGTAATGATCACCAGCTCTGATCCAAGAGAAAGTTTTGGTTTATAAATTCTGAAGAACCTTTTATTTGTCTGCTAGAGAGCTGTCTCACTCCTTGGATCTGTGAGTTAATGTGGCGTTTAAAGGCTGTCCAGGAATCTGAGCTTTGGCTTTCTTGACAACTCTTAAAGGCATCATAAATAACCCAAGGCATTTTGAGAGGTTTCAGTGACTCATTTAAAATCTGAAATCCTCTTTTTCCAAGTCTCTTCCCTGGCTGTTGCCCTTGTGTCTCTCAGTGTCCAGCTCTGCTCGTTTGTCTCCTTTAAGCCAATCTTACAAATATCCCATGAGCTTCAGAATGGACCATACCAAACTATTCCCAGCTGGGTCAGATTGCTGTAACCACTGCAGAGGGGTGTTTGTAAAAGACAACGTGTGTAAGCCATCTGGAATTACATGATGGTCCCCAGCCATGCTGGATCCATGTTCTTCCTGCAACAGGGAGTCTGTCAGATCAGAAGGATAAAGCACCAATAAGTCATTGCCTTTTAGTGTTAAAAGTTAAGCAGTCAATCTGTCCTCTCCTCTCTGTTTCTTAAGCCACGGTACGGACAGGGAGCTGAGCAGATGTGTGCTGGGGAGCTGCTGATCCACCTTCAAACACTGTTTTCTGCTGAGCTTTTACACTTGTTCTTTCTCCTAGGATGGACGGAGCCCACGTCCCATTCCTCTCCCTGGATACGAAGTCAGTTTACCAGGTTCCAGTGAGAAGTTTGAAGTGAAACATGTTTTTAAGCTCTGCCAGTCCCAGCAGACTCTGTATTTCAGTGCAGAAGACGAAGAACTGCAGATGAAATGGATGGAGATTCTCACCAAAGCAGCCAAAGGGGAAACAGAAGATCCAGCTGAAGGGCTTGGCAACCCGTAGAGCAAGTTCTCTTTAGTTTCTTTCCTACATGCTATAAACCATCACTTGAATTTGGTATTCATGGCACTTTGGAATCTGTATGGCTTTATATTTTCATGTGTCTGCATAGGAAATTCAGTGGTTTCTCTCCTTTTATTGTACATTTCTCACGTACAGTAGTTACCTGGCATATATTATGTTAAAGGAAAAGGTAGTTGTAGTTGTTGGTGGTGTTGATGCTGGTCTTGAAAAAAAACAAACAAAAGACAAGGAGAAAAGCATTAATTTGAACTAAGGTAATGGAAAACCATCGGTCTCTTGTTTTCCTCAATGTATATTTTCCAGTCCTTTCGATTGCTGTTCGGTGCAGGATGTGTATAGTCTGTGATTAGTTCTATAAATGCTGCCTTTTAAGTTAAATGTTGTAAAGGCTTGTGCTGGCCACTGACATTCCGTTCTCTGTCCTTTCCCTCCTGGTAAAAGGTCTTTGTGAAGTGTGAACGATGTTCTGAGTATTTTCCCTTGGCTAAAACTATGTCTCTGCTATTTTGAGATGACCTGTTCACAAGACAAATACTGTAGAAGGGACTTCTATAAATGACTGCAAACTGTGCAGAAAGAACATTAAGAAGCCTCATTGATCTCAAGCATTTCTAATATTGTTTTGTTTTCTTTTGAAACCAATCCCTACCTTCCTACTATTTGAACCCATTTTGATGTAAGTGAACAAACGTTTTATACTGCAAACTGGGTTACGATCAATAAACAAGAACATTTTTAGTACACTCAGTACAAAAAGGTGACTTTTTTTGTTGTATTGGTTAATTTAAAAGTGACCTAGGATTTATTTATATAATTTGTAAATAATGTTTCATAAGTATTCTAAGAATTTTTTTAAGATCTCAGCTAATTAACAGGATTTAGTGCATAGAACAAGAGATATTTGTATGAACTGAATTTGTAATTTAATTTTCCTGTTCACCTGTATTTGTCTTATTTTCAAACTTTAAGTGCTTATCTATTTAAATAAAAATTCATGCAGTTAACTCCTGAGCCAGGTTTCCAAGGCACAGCAAGCTTTAGGTCAACATTTGATAGAGGTTAAAAAAAACCCCACAAAAACAACAAAAACCCCTCCAAAACCAAATTTTTAAAAAAGCATGTCTCTTCCTAGTGTAGTAAGCATGTAGTATTGATAAAAAATGAAATAAAATCTGTCACAGTATTGTATTTTAAAATGGTTTGGTTTAACTTTTGTTTCCTCTTCAGCCTTGTACATTTTCTGATATTGGTAGAAAGAAAGAGTTGCCCCATGCAGTTTCTTAGGACTATTGACAATTAGTGATCTGCATCAGTGAGTATTTTTCTTACCCCTTTCTCTGGGGTGTGCTGTTTTGGTTTGGGTTTTTCTACATTGTTGTAATAAAATCTCATATACCTGAAGTCCATGATGCTAAAAATTACAAGCCATGTGTTTAATTAGCTGCTGGTAACATTTCATGAGACTTGGATCTGCCCTCTGCTCTCCCTCCAGTCAGTCAGCATGGAAAAGGTTTGCTGCAGAGAATCACAGAACAGCCCCAGCTCTCTCAGCCTTTCCTCACAGGATAGGTGTTCCAGGCCCTTAATCATCTTCGTGGCCCTTCTCTGGACTCTCTCAAGGAGATCCCTGTCCTTTTTATCCCAGGGAGCCCAGAACTGGACACAATACTCCAGGTGGGGCCTGACCAGGGCAGAGTAGAGTGATATTCACCACACACACAGTTCACAAAAAGCAAGTTCTTCAGTGGGTGTTATTCCCTCCCCCAAGCATCTCTGAAAATGCAACTATGTAGAAGTCTTGGCTTGAAAATTTACTCATTTCATAATATTTTCTTGGTTTGGGCTGTTTGGGTTTAGGGGTTTTTTTTAAAGTATTTCCTTTATTGCTCCACTTGTTTGGTTCTTTGTTTAGCAAGAGGGAAATTGGAAGGGAGAACAGTAAACTGGAACAAAATTAATGCATCTTAATAAGTCATTTTCTGTTTTTGATAACCAAGAAAAATCTTTAGCACACTTTTTTGCAGGTTTTCTCCACTTTGTTCTTTTTATATGTATATAAGTGTTAAAATGCACAAATAATTTTCATTAATTCACCTTCTTTTTTAAAAAAAAAGCATAAAAAATACCAGTAGTCCACCTGGAATGATAACACGTGGTGGCCACTGGACATTTGTGTCATGGTTGTCATGTAGCAACGTCATTCTTGGCATGGGGCCATGGCAAGGAACCTGCCTGGGGAATCTCTGCTTCACAGCTGAGCCCCAAATCATCAAGAGCTTCTATGGGTTAAATCCAGCACCTTAAACCTTGTCTGGAAAACTAATACAAGTCCCTTTCAATAACAGCGTGGAGATGCAGAGCCTACAATGAAATGGCTGAGGGTGATACTGATTGGGACCTCGTGCCCTTGCTCAGCCATGTGGCTGTGGTACCTCTCCAAAAGACAGTGTTGTCTCCATCCAAAGCCTGGTTTAGCTCCTGATGAAGCTGAGGGTACAAGCTCTGTTGACCACAGCTGGAGATGCTTTGCATTGCAGTGGGCGAACTCATCCTTTTTGAGGAGTTATACAGGCTTTGGGTTACTCTCCCCTGTTCTTGTGTGTCACTTATGTGTGTCACTTATGTAAATGAAGACAATGAGAGCAAGGTTCAGGACATGGTCCTGGGAAAAGAGTCTTTCAAAGTACATCTTTTAAGGATACAGGGAGTAATAATTTCAGACTTCTTCAGTCCTGGTGAATTTGTGTCTGCTGACAAATTAAGGAAATAATCTTTTTGGGTTTTTTTTTTTTTTTATAAGAATTTCTGAACACAAAGCCTCAGGAGATGGCAATCTGGGTCACATGGTGATAAACAGGCCCACCAAGATCACAGTCAGCTAAGCCAAGCTGGGGTCTCTGAGCTTCAACAGTCTGTGTTCTCCCCATTTGGTTTTACAGCTGTTCACCCCAACTCTGCTCCTCAGTTGGTCCATGGCTGGCAGGGTTTGGGTGTGCCCTGGGGAAGGGATCAGTATGGTGCTCTTCCCTGGGCACATGGGGGTGGGTGCTGACAGTCAGGGTGATGGGTTTATGCAGCTGTAGCTGGCCTCATTTCCTATTTTTGGGCAATGAAACTAGAATTTGTTCTAGATTATTATTTATTAATTTGTTTAAATTATGTATAGAATGAGGAGTTGCCACTGAGTCACAGTATCGGTTGGTGGGCTGAGGGAGATGGTTATGAGTCTTTAACCTTGGAAATAAATACAGCAAAGATGGATGTATACACTTTGCTTAGAGGAGTATCTCTGTTGCTGTGTGCAGAACAAGGCAAGGTGAGTGTGAAACCTGGGCAGTGCTGGGACTGGGATAGGAGGAATCCAAATAAACTTCACAGGTGGTTGGCTATAAGGAACTGGCTTCTTAATTTAACCTTTCCTTTTTGTGCCATCGTTTCTGTCTGCAAGGGATCTCCTTGAGAGTCCAGAGAAGGGCTACGAAGATGATGAAGGGCCTGGAACATCAATCCTGTGAGGAAAGGCTGAGAGAGCTGGGGCTGTTCAGCCTGGAGAGGAGAAGACTGAGGGGGGACCTAATCAATGTCTATAAATATCTTAAGTATGGGGTGCAGGGGGAATCAGCCAGCCCCTTTTCTTTGGTCTGTGGGGACAGGACAAGGGGCAATGGCTGCAAATTGGAGCACAGGAAGTTCCGCACCAACATGGAGAGGAACTTTTCCCCAGTGAGGGTGAGGGAGCCCTGGGACAGGCTGCCCAGGGAGGTGGTGGAGTCTCCTTCTCTGGAGAGATTCAAGACCCGTCTGGATGCCTGTCTGTGCAGTATGAGCTGGGGAGCTGCTTTGGCAGGGGGGTTGGACCTGATGATCTCTCGAGGTCCCTTCCAACCCCTACAATTCTGTGATTCTGTGATTTTACAGATCTATTCAATGTGTATTTACTCCCACAAATAATTGCCTATGTAAGGGGTGGGGAAAATTTAAATTTTATTGTGTTTTACTTACTGCACCCCTATGGAACAGACAGACAGTGTGGAAACCTCCCAGCACTTTCTCTGAGAATTGCATGTGTTCTTTTTGTAGAAAAAAGCCAAAAGATTTGTTGGGGTTTTTTTAATTCTGAAAGAACCAGGTTATACTGCTTTCAATCCAACTCTGAAATTAATAAACACCTTCATTTATTTGGTTTGTTGGAAAAAAGGACACTCAAGTCATCAGTTTAATGGGCATTTATCAAGGCACAGAGTGAGCTCTGGGACCTGCAGAGGCAGACATTGCCCTTCTGTAGATCTCATTCATCGAAAAGGTAGCGCTGCTTGTTTCTTCTGTTTTGGGATGAGGTAACAACCAACCAGGGGTTTTCTTGCCTGTTTTGCATCCTGGCATTGTTTCCCAGAAACAGCCTCCCCGCAGTACTGAAACTGGAGATTAAAGTTGGTGGGTAACCTATCTGAGAGCTGCTTGACTTCCCTCGCTCTCTTTCAGCGGCGGCCTGGAACATTTAGCTGCTAAATATAAATGGCTGCACATCCTGTAAACAAGCACCTTCCCTCTTTGCATACCTCCCATTTCTCTTTTTCTGTTCTTCAATCTGTACAGGGCACGGTGAGGCTTCTCACTGCCCTTGCACTTCTCTCTGGGCTTTCACTTGGCCGGGCACTCCGCATGCCCAGGGATGCTTGTCCGAGCTGAGTGATGGTGTTTTGCTGTATAATGGTGATGAAAAGGCTTTTCTGAAGGCAGTCACAGGGTGTCCTGGTGGATACCATGTGACTGGAGGGAGGATTCAGTTTGCATCTCTGAAGGTAACCAGCTTACGTTGGTGGGTAGAAAAATAAACTTCACCTTCTGAGAATTGCTGCTAGCATCAGCAGCAGGAAAGCCTTGTGCTTGGGTGTGTCTTATCCACGTGGTTCACAGTTCAAACAACCTCACCTGGAATAAATCACTGTAACTTCACCACAGCAGCGAAATGAGCTTGGGATCTGGCCTGCAGTGTTGATCTGGTTTTGACTGGGGAATAGAATCAAAAAACCCTTCCCTCTTCTCAGAAGTTACACACATGTGCACACTCTCTTCCTCTCCCCCTCCTTCTCTCCACTGTCCCATCCCAAAGAAACCTTCTGTAAAAGCGAGTTCCAGAGCAGTGTGTGCACAGGGCATGCACTGATCAGTGAGGAGTCATGTTCAGCCTGATAAGGGAACAGATGTAACTCCCAACAATTTAAAGAGGCTCCCTGTTCCTGTGTCTGGGCTACAGCTGTGGTGTTGGGAAGCTCTGATTTCCAGATTCCAAGCTTGGTGTCAGTGAGATCTCTTTTCCTTGCAAATGATGAGCAGCTTCCCTGTGTTTCAGGATGATGCTCTGCAAACGTGGGAGTTTTAGTTCCCTAGTCACATCAAAGGGATTTCATGTGCTCTGTAGCTGATGTATTTAAGTCTGACAAGAACTAATCAGTTATCCCAGCATCTCACACTGGGCAAGATCTGTCAAGACCTGCATGCTGTGTTGTTGTAAGATTGAGCTGTTTGCTCTGTCAGGTCTTGCACTGTCATGGTCTGTAGCTTGCAAGAAGAGAATACAATGTTGTCCCACTTGCAGTGTTGAAGAGGATGCCTTCAGATTCCAAGCTGAAGATGACTGTGTTTGATGTGAAACCGGTGACAGCAAGTGCCTGTTGACTGCTTGAATTGGGTAAGAATAATGAAACACCGTGCGTTGGCCTTGTGCATGTATTATTGATTCCACACAGGGCAGCACACTGTTGCTTTGATAACAGGCTCGGTATTGACTCAGATTATGCTGAAGCTGTAGAGGGATCTTGAGCCATTTTAATTTTCCAACACTTTGAAGTTGCCTGTGGTGCTGAGCTATGGTAGTCTGGGAGCTTCAGGCAAACCTGGAAGCACCAGCATGTTTCTATCAGGAGCGGTAATAGGAAGGTGTCCTGGGAACTCCAGTGCCTTGTGCTGTTCATAGGGTGGGCAGCTGGTTGTTTAGTCTTTTCTAAGGAAAGCTGTACATTGTGGGGGGACACAGTCCTGTTGGATTTCAGCAACTGGTGTTGAAACCACATCGTGGGGAAAGGGGCTGACTCAGCAACAGAATTAAAGTAGGAAAACCTTTGTACTGAAAACAGCATGAGAGGGAAACAAACTCACTGCGTGTGTCGTACAGCTCAGAGCTAGGTGGGACTTGGGGCAGGGTGTCAGTGGATGGGGAGACAGGGAGAAATAACCTACTAGCTTTGGTAGTAAAATTCCATATTACAGGAGAGAGAAGATCTGAAGCCTGTTCCTCAGGCTGGGCCAGAGGAACCCATTGCTAAAATGACTGGTCCTGCACCCATCGCATTCACGAGGGAAGAGCTCAACCTACTTCCAGAGTGCTCAGAAAGAGGGTACAGACCACGTGCTCATCAATTCTTTTGATAATCAAACTCCAAATCCCTCTATTAACCAGTGTCAAGAGGCAATTCTTGGAGCTGGGTGATAAAAGGTCTTGAAGTCACATTAAGTGACGGCCTGGGATTGGATTGATTTAATCAGCCATAGCAGGCATGTCTGTTCGGGTTTGGCAGTAGAGTGTGATGCAGCACTGTGTCCATGTGTTCTGTCACGTGTCAGCAGGAAGGGGACTTGCCATATTGCTCTTGTTCCCAAAAGCAAAGCTTGGAGGTAAGCAGACAGCACTCTCGGTGAGCAGGTGAGGTGGTGGGACCTCAGGCTGTGTTTTGAACCAGAGCAATCAGTCGGTGTCATCTCTGTTGATTGAGTGGGATAGGGTATACCTGTAATTATCTTAAAGTCTCTGCACAGAATGAGACAGTGGGCAATAACATGGATCTGAATCCTCCCTGAAGCAGCTTCATCCCGTGCACTGAATACATATAGCATTACTTAAGAAGAAGGGGATCAAATCAAACCCCTGTGGTCAACAGATACTCTGACCACAGCCCGATTCTTAGGTTTTCAGTTGTGCAGCGTAGTGGTTTTCAGGTAATTTTGGGAAAGGGTTGAATGTTTTTCACTTTAAAAGCTTTATTTATTTTAAAAGGAAAAATAAAACCTGTTGGCTTTCTCCTGCAACAGCCAAGATTCCTGCTGTGCAGTAATAAATTGAATTGTTGTGGGATGGTATCAAACGAATTGCAGGTGGGGAGTTGAGAGGGGAGTAGTGCAAGTGGTTTTGTGGAACTAATGGATGTGTTCCTGTGCCTGGCTGTGGAGCTGAGGGGTGATGGGCCCTGGCCATGTGCAACCTACGCAGGAAGTTCCAAACTGCTCGTTACTAAGAAATGCATTCATGTAATGCTGCTTCTGTGGATGCTCGCAGTGATAACAGCCCGGGCTGGGAGGGGTTGTTCAGTTGTTCTGAACCCTGTGGTTCAGGTAAAAATAACGGCTTTGTTTTCTGAAAGGGGGGAAATGAAGGTATTTCCCTTATTTCTGGTTTCACAGTGTGAAACTGTACCCTGGCTGCTTAGGAAGCTGATGGTCACATTCCCACTGACTCCTCTTTAGACCTGTTTTTCCTTTGTCAAATACATTTGGGGTTTTTTCCCTCCCCAGATTTACAGAGTTGGGTTTGGGGTTTGGTTTTTTGCTTTGGGTTTGGGGTTGGGTTTTTGTGTGCATCTTTCATTGCACCTTTTAAATCCCTGCTCAGATACAAACTGCCCTATCAGGCTGAACAGACGTCTGGGACAGTCAGAGTACCCGTGGTGCCTATGAGCAAGCCTGACAGCAGCCCAAAGCTCTGCCTGCCCTTCTGAATCCCTCACAAAGGTCAGGACTGAATTCCTTATTTCCTTGTCTCCTCACAAGCCCAGTGAGTTGATGTGTGAGGGGCAAACATGGGGCTGAAGTTTCCTCACCTTTTTTTTTATTTTTTGTTAAATGATAAAAACCCACCTCACTTTCCTTGTGTGCCAGTTCTGGTGCCTTTTGCCCCCACTGCAGGGGAAAAATGGTAAAATGTAAAATAAAAGCTTGTAGCTGCTTTCCCAGAGAGCCTTTCAGAGCCTGAAGAGAAGCACCAAGCCAGCCCTGTACTTCTGGACAGTTCATAGTTGTGGTAAGAGCAGCTGAGATAATCCTGCAAAGGCTGAATTTATGAGCAGGTCCAACAAAGAAACAGGAACTCAGAGAGGGTCTATCTCTGATGTGCACCTGGCAATCCCACCAGGAGACACCCCACCACCCTCCCTTTCCCTCTGGTCTGCTCTTGAAACAGGAAGGGACATTCACAGGAGCAAGGCAGTTGGTGTCACAGAGCAATGGGGGTTGGCAGGGACCTCTGGAGATCATCCAGTCCAAACCTCTCACAGAGCAGGGTCACCTCGAGCAGGCTGCACAGGGCAGCATCCAGGTGGGGTCTGAATGTCTCTGGAGATGGAGACTCCACAGCCTCTCTGGGCGGCCTGTCCCAGGGCTCTGCCACCCTCCCAGGAAAGAAGGTCCTCCTCACATTATAGATGGAACTTCCTATATTCCAGTTTGTGCCCCTGGCCTCTTGTCCTGCCCCTGGGCACCACTGAAACAAGACTGACTCCACCCTCTTGACCCCACCCCTCAAGTATTTGTAAGTATTGATGAGATCCACCCCCCTCAGCCTTCTCTTCTCTAGGCTCAAGATCCCCAAGTCCCTCAGCCTCTCTTAGTAAGAGATGTTCTAGTTCCCTCATTATCTCCATAGCCTTTTTTGTACCCTCTCCAGTAGCTCCCAGTCCTTCTTGACCCGGGGAGCCCAGCACTGCACAGACTCCCCAGGACTCTGGTAGAACTGCTCCACAGGTTTTTTCCCATGATAATACCAGGTTTTTCCAGGAAGAGAAGTGGGTCAGCCAGGTCTGAAAATACAGGGAATAAATCTCATCCTCTCCATGCTGCACTTGACAGCCTTATGTCAGCAGTCCCAGTGTCATCCCCACGTGCAGGTTTGGACAGTGGGATTCCGACCAGTGGTTGCCCTGTGTGTATTTGGGCTCAAACCCTGTGAACCTTATTCTTCAGGTATGACAGGAACAATGTTGCTTAGGTTTTCTTCATGTAAACATGAGTTTTAGGCTACAAAACTCTTACATATGATTTTTACTTGCAATTTTTATGACTTGTTTTATAGCTGGGACTATGTAGACGTCTGCATTTAACCTGAGAGGACTAGAGTGATTCTCTTCTCTGGGGTGAACCTGCACTGAACTGCTGTGGTGGCTTTAAAAATAAATATGAAATGTTTAGACCCTTGTGGCAAACAGTTAGAGGAGAGATTTGGTTCCCTTACGTTATTACCTTTGCCACAGTTAATAATGCCTCTTCTTATCTCTTCTCAAAGCCACACCATTGAAAATGAACCATATCACCAAATAAATCTCACTGCAGTGTGAGTCAGGCTAGGAAGCGCAGGCGGTACCTTTCTTATTACCATTTTCTACAATCTACTCCATTGTCAGATGGGGTTTTTTTGGGGGAGGGTGAGGATAGTTGTATCTTTTCAGAGAGCAGATGAGTTTCATTGGTTTTCACAGGGGTTGTCCAAGGTAGAGCATCATTTGCGCTGCTTTGCTGATACAGAAAACCTATTCACTTTATAACGACAGCCAGAGGAAACAGCCCTTTTTTCACATGTAGATTTTTCAGTTGTCCCAACTACCCAAAGCATTTTGGCGAGGGAAAGTGATGATGAGTTACCTTTGTTTCAGGCGGCATCTCAGGAAAGACCTGAATCTGCTCTCAGCAGGCCTTGCTCAACCAAAGGGAAGGCATGGTGTAGTGGAGTAGGTTGAAGGGAGAGGCCAGAGAGCGCCAGGTTCTCTGGCTGTTTCCAGCCTGCTCAGAGACTTATGACAATCCCATCTTTACTTTTTCTCCTTTCACCTCTTTGTTTTTGAACACAGATGCTATGGTCTGCCTGACTCTGGGTTATCCATGTGCCTCAACAGCACCAAGCGTGAGTGGCCCAGGGCCTTGGTTGGAGCCTTCCGGTGCTTTTACATCTAAATCCAAATCATCCACGAATCCATCAGGACTGTAGGAGATGTGTAATACACTGAATTTCCTGTTAAGAGTGCTAGCAGTCCATTTACAGGTGGGAGAGGAGCTTTGGTCTATGTTCAGAGACATACAGGAAGACTGAGACTTGCCTGTTTGTCTCACCAAAGCGCGATGCAAACCTCAAGATTCACTCTGGAAATACCCGACTGACAAACCCTGCTTTACAAAAACCTTCTGTGGCTTCTGTTGTGTTGCTTTTAATTGTTGAACAAACCATTTCAGCAGTGGGCTAGTGACAGTGGGGGGACTGTCCAGTGGATAAGGAATTGGCTGGTGGTCACATCAAGAGGGTAGTGGTCAATGGCTCAATGTCCAGCGATCTGTATTGGGATCAGTGTTGCTTAATATCTTCATCAATGATATAGTGGGATCAAGTGCACCAGATGACACCAAGCTGAGTGGTGTGGTCAATGTGCCAGAGGGACAGGATGTCATCCAGAGGGACCTGGACAAGCTGGAGAGGTGGGCCCATGTGAACCTCATGAAGTTCAACAAGAAACTAGAGCAGGGGGGATTTAGATCAGACATTAGGAAGAAGTTCTTCACTCTGAGGCTGGTGAGACACTGGGACAGGTTGCTCAGAGAGGTGGTGGAGGCTCCATCTCTGGAGACATTCAAGGTCAGGCTTGATGAAGCTCTGAGCAGTCTGATCTAGTGAAAGGTGTCCCTGTTCACTGCAGGGGGAGTAGACTAGATGGCCTCTGAAGGCCCCTTCCAACCTAACACAGTCTGGGGTTCTGCGATTCCAGTAGACAAAGCTGTTTCCTCTCTATGAAGTTTCCTTACTTAACATTGCTGTTCTAGCAACCCCATGCCCCAGGAGATGCAGAAGGAGACAGAGATCTCATTGACTATGACCTTGTTTATAGAAATCCTCTGGGGAGGTGCATTCTAAACAAATCAAGGAAAATGTGCCTGATGAAAATGAATGGATTAACAAAGCCATGTGCAATAATGCAACAGCAAAGTACCCTCAGAGAAATTACATGTGCTGCAAAATGCTTCTGTAGTGGTCTATCTCAGTCTACATCAGTCTCCCGTGGCAAAATCAGTGTGAGGGGCCAAGGGCACAGTGCTGCCTTCCTCAGAGGACATCACTGTTGTTCTCTGGAGACTTGCAATAAACATAAGAGTGGCATTGTGTTTTGTCCAGACCAAAAGGTGCAGGGTCAGGGCCTTAGTTTCATTCTCCTTCTTCAGCTGCTGCCATTTGTAAGGAAACAAGAGCTCCCAAAGCTGAAGAGATAGGAGTCATTGATGGTGTTTGTCATGAAAGCTATGCTCTTAAAACTTTCCTTTGTCCTAAAATCTGTTCTTCTGAGTACAGCTTGCTTCTTTGCAGAGTGCTAGCACAGAGATTAAGCATCACATAAGTCCTACTTATGTCTTCATATTAATCCTTAAATAAGATTGAAGCTGCTAATAGTCACTTTCCAGCACTCTGTAGAGCTGAATTTTGCATGGGGGCCATGATAAGGACTAGAGAAAAAACCATGTAGCTGTGGCAGCAGCAGTCAAATTTCACCAGGAACCTGAAGTCAAAGAGAGCATGTCTTAGAGGTGCGATAGCCAGAGCATGAGCTGTCCTGGCCTTGAGCACATTTCAGAAGTGATACCAACACCTTCTCAGTGTGGGAGGCCCATGGTCTGCTAAGCTGCACCAACAAAACCAGCATTTCTTTGCTGTTGTGACTGTGAAGGGAAATATGTCAGGTTTCTGTGATGCTGGCTGTCAGATGGGGGGCATCGGGGCCCACGTGCCTCCGAGCTGCAAACACCCTTTCTGAGCGTGGTCAGCACAGAACCAACCCGAGCTGTGGAGGAGTTCTGAGCGCCGGTTATGGCAGGATCCCAAAACTCAGCTGCGCCTGGGAGCCAACCTTCTCTTGGGTTTGTGACCACCTGGGTTCTTCCAGTAACAGTGAGAAGAGAGCGGTGAGGCTCTCCTTTGGTGTGCTGCTTATCCAGGAGTCGCTGTCCCTTCTTCAGTTGCCACCATCTCCCTCCTGCATTTCATGAAACAGATGGCTGTCATTTTTTCCTCTTTTAAATTGCAGATCACAGATCAGGGGGCTGGAACAAAATTGGGTTTGTTTCAGGAGGCACTCGGGAACCAGTGCCTTGGGTGTACTGCCTGTCATTCCCGTGCAGTTTTCAGAGGGAGTGCTTTCCCTTTCGTTTCCCTGCTCTGCTAAAACGCAGCATTACGCTGGCGGAAAGAGTCGGCGAAGGAAAAACACAACTGAGGGATCTGCTGAGTGCTGGGGTAGAAGGATGCAAGCAGACATGGCGAGTAGTCAATGATTTATTCTCTTCCCTAGACCTTGGGCACTCACAGTGCTCTACTCCCATGAATGGTGCAATCAAGTTTCCTGCATTTGGGGAAACTGCAGGTGTCAGCATACCCAGAGAGTGCAGGGGATGAGCCTAGCACTGGAAAACCACCTGTCCAACTGTGGTGCCTCCCCTGCCAGGTCAGTAACATCTATCTCCACAATATCCCATCTCAAAGAATCTTATAGCTAAACTCTTCTTTATGTAGAAAGTACCTTCCTTGGTTTTGAGGCTGCTGCACTGGCATCTCCTGAGTCTTGCTTGGGGAGCAGCACTGAGCAGCACCCCCCACTTGTCCTGCTCCAGTTCCTGAGGCTGTACAGACCTCACTTGGCTCTTCACAGTTTCCCTTTTTGGGGCTGAAGAGTCCAGCCTGCTTACTTGTCCCTTGCTTGGAAGCTCTGATGATATTTGCTTCCAGTCTTTGAATCTCCTCACTGCGAAGCTGTCCTGTTCAATAATGCTCCTTTTGGGACCACGCAGGGCAGGGAGCAAGTGGCTCACCACTGCTTTATGCCATGGCATGATGCCTGCTTCGGTCTGTTCTCTCCCCCTTTTCAGGTGGTTTCTTGTGTCCAATCTGTAATTACAACCTCCCCAGCACTCGTTAGCCTTTCCAGTCTGCCTCAGTTACTCCATTTAAAGCAGGCACTGGTGTATGACAGGGTGAGGGGGATGTTCGTACCTCTGCGATCCCTGCGTGCAGCCCGCCGGCCAAGAGTTCAAGGGGTACAGCAGTCCTTGCATGGGAGGAAAGGGGAAAACCCAGCTCCTCTGGAAGTTCTGCTCTGTAGGATGTGAGGTGAGGACTTTGGCAGCCTCCACAGCTTCCCTGCCAGCTGACTGCTGCGGTGGCCTGGGTGACTTTCTGTGTGGCTTCAGCTTCTCGTGCTATTTTGACTGCCTTGATCGATAGTGACGTGCCAGTGCTTTGCTGGTTGGTGTTAGTTCAGGCCCTTTATCAAGCTAGGAGAAGAAATATTAACCACTCCCAGCATCAGGCTTTTTCCACGTTGATGCTAGGCTTGTGCTCATGTAGCCTTTGAGTGCTGCCCTTTGGAGAACAAACAGGCTGATGATGTTGCAGAGCATCCACACAGTTGTATCTGAATGCACCACATAAAGACAAATCCAGTGTGTGAAATGAAAAAGGCAAAAGGTAAAAATAAAAACAAAATTAAAAATAAACTGAATTATCGTAATAAGCCTTTAAAACTGCACAAGGGGAAGTGCAGTACTGTGAAAACCACTGAGCATCCACCGTGAAAAAAAAACTTTATTTGTAAAAAGGGACAGTGGGCAGCTCCTTGGCTGCTGCAAATCGATGCATTTGGTTGAAACTACAACTGTAAATTAGCTGAGGCTCTGAGCACAGACCTCTGTCGGTATTGGCTTGAGAGCTGCCTTGCTGTGCCAGGGGATGTGGATTAGCTCTAATGGTGGCAGCACAAAACATTGCCAAGGAGAGAAGTATTTTAGTTCAAGCTGGCACCTGGGGCAGGGAAAGTCATTACTTCTCTTCAGCTAAGTTTGAGGACTCTCACAACGAGAAACTGAGGCAGCTTCAGGTTCTGTCACCCACTTCTGATAGTGTGCTTGGGGTGTGGTTACCCACAGGACGGTGTCGTTCAGCTGCCGACTGAGACCCTGGAAGCAGACCTGTTGGGACTGAACCCAGCTGAATTCAAGCTGAGCTTAAGCAGGGCCACAGCATGCTTGTGGTGCTGAGTGAGCTGCGCAGTTGCAGCAATGAAACTTGTGAGTGAATTGTTCTCTGTCCTCTCTGAGACAGCTTTCACTGAAAAGGAAACGTACCTGTGGGCTTGAACACAGGTTTTCCTCAGGTGGAGGCAAGGGGTCACTGGAGTTGTGTCTTCCTCTCCGAATGTGAGGAGGTGGGTGAGAGCTGGCGTGAAGGTTCCCCTCTGTGTGGGAGCAGGCATCCCCCTCCCTCCCATCCCGCTCCTCATGGCAGGTCACTGCCAGCAACCACAGCTGCCCCTCACAAAGGGGGATGCCTGCTCCTCACAGGGTGTTTTGGAGACCAGGTCTCACCAGATTTCCATCGGTCTTTGCTTGCAAATGGCTCTTTAGCTAATTTGCTCCCTCCTCAGTGAATTTTCCATATTGCCATTAGCACAGAGACCAACAGACACTCCCGTATTATTGCAATATCTGCCTTTTTATTCTTTTTCTTTTGCCTGAGAGATCATTTTTGTATCCAATCTGGGGCATATCAGCCCTTCCCTGATTTCCAAAGGAAGCTCTGGGCTTAGGATAATAACACATTACTGTAAGTCTGTAATGGAGTCATTACTCAGGCGTGGTATGCTAATGCTTTACTATATTTCTTAGAGATTACTTCCTGTTGCTGTTTTGAAGGGATAAAGTAAATCCAACGTGCATCTTGTGAAAGTTTCTAAAGCAGGCGCTGGTATCACATGGGTTCAATCCTCTTCTGGGTTACGTAGATCAAAATCCCTGGGACTTGTTTGACCTAAGGACCAGGAAGGCATGTGTCTGCCAGCTCTGCTACACAAATGTTACCCCAGTGCTGTGGTTTGGGACAGGCTTGTCTGGAGATGAAGTGGGTTCCACGAAGTGAATGGCATTTCTTTGGAATTGGGGCAGCTCGCTTGATATTGGAGCAAGCTGCTCATGCATCACCTTTGGCTCACCTATAAACCTCCCAGAAACAAGCCAAAATTTGTAAAATCATCAGGATTTTTACATAAGAGAGGGAGTCCAAAAATCTGGTTTCTGTCTCCTGACACTGGAACTGTACTTTGGTTGAGAACTTCTGAGAAATTAAAGGCCGCTTTGCACCTGGAAGAGAAACTTCAGCCAGACACTAGATTGGACAAGTTTTATGTAGATAATCCAGAATCTAATAACGGCAAGTGCCAGGGGAGCAGCCGTGGCCCACGAGGGCCAGAACATTGACTCAGGCAGTAAATGCCACAGCTCTGGTGGCTCTTCCAGAGTACAATGCTCTAAAGTGTTTTTCAGATGTATGAGCTAGATACAATGGCCCTTGGAGTCCTTCACTGACCCAGGCTTTGTGGGAGCAAAGTGGAAACATCAGCACGTGGAGGCAATATGGTATGGTCATAAAAAAACAGCTGCTGCTTTTTTGCCTTAAATCCATCAAATTATTGTTTGTAGAAACTCAGGCTGGGTACAAAATTCTAAGTTTCAGTCCTAGAGGCCAGAGAGCAAATCTATTCTAAAAATACAAAAAGAATAATAAAAGAATTGACATTTTTTTGTCAGCCAGTGTCAGAATGGTTTATAAAGTGATGGACCATGGCTCTCAAGATGACAAGATGACAGCTTTCCTATACAGTAACGTTATAAAAGTGCTCTGCAACTGAATTTCAGTGGAAGACTGAGGTTGCTTGAGGTTATCTGCTTTTGCTTTAGATATATAGCATCATTTTAAAGGGCTCCTGCATTTATGGAAGAGAATATTGTCACTCTTAAGAGCTCACGGTGTCCTCACTTGTTAGTCAAGGCAGCACAGAAAGCTGTTTTCCATTCTAATAGCAAACACGTATGAAAACTGACAGTAATGCTTTGAAAGTGGTACTCAAAGCCCATAGAAATTGGAATTTAGGAAAGCAAACAACAAAAATATGGTGTGGCAAGGAACAAGTGGCCTATGTCACAGCACTTCAGGACCATAGCAGCAGACAACATCTCAGTCAGTGTGTGAGCACCCCATCTGGGTTATCGCAGGGCAGGATCAATATTCCCAATAAAATGGTAAACAAGAGAGAGTAACAATTATTTCAGCAGTAAAACCACAACACCTGGGTGACCCTTCATGCAAGGGTTCTCCTGGACAATGAAAATAGCAAGTCTCCAGCCATTTCAGTGGTAACAGTAAGTCGTCCAGCCCACTGTGACCGTTGTCACAGTGTTGTTTATATACAGTGTTTTACATCAGGAAATGCAGAAGTCTTAGGCTTTGTAAGGCTGGGAGTATTCTTGTCATCTGCTTAGGCAGAGACTAACATCCCTCACCTTCCCTTAGGTAGCTGCTTTTAGGGAAACATCCACACCTGCTGTAAGGAGTGTGAGGGGCTGCAAATTCACAGCCACGCTTGGGCAATTCTCTTTCAATGGTTCCCATTGCTGAGGGCACGAGTGCAAATCTGTGAGATCTTAGGTTTTTTCCTGGTATTTCTGCTGCACTTCCCTGAATCCTTTCCAAACCTGCCATCCGCCTCTCACACTGATGCCAGCACTAGGCCTGGTACTTCAGAAGCTAGAGAACTTGTGCCAGTTACAGAAATAATAGGATTTTTTTCCAGATGTTTCTTGGTGTTTCTGTCCCCAGTCATAGGCAGGAGTCATTGCTCTGGCCCCCTCGTGCCAGGAACACACGGTCTGGTGTTCCTCTTTGGACAACCCAGCTGCCTTCAGCTGGGGCTTCCCCAGGTCCCCGTCCTGCCCCGCTCTGCAGTCACTGAGCTGACACCCCACATTTTGCTGGGCTAAAAGCCATGTTGTTAGGCTGCACCTGAGCTACCAAGTGAGTCCATTACCTGCCACCTCCTCTCTCTGTGCCATTACCAGACTTTACCCACGTGGATTGCATATCTTTAATAAGAATATTAAACTCTGCTGAGCCCGGCACAGCAGGAACAGGCTGGGAATAGCAATGCAACGCCGACGACCCCCTGGTGCAGTTGTGTTTGGAAGGCTGTCAGTCGTTAATCCACGTTAATCCCCCTGCAAGGAGGATTGTGATTCGGGAGTACAGCTCACTGTAAGAGGGGGGGGGCACGTGGGAATTCAGCGTGCTTCACCTTCTGCACACCAACTCCCTGCCTTTGAGGGGTTTGTCTTCGTTTGTAGAGTGCTGCTACAGCAGTAGACCCCCTTGTGAGATATCCTCTTTCTGGGGTGGCTGTGATAGATGGGGTCTAATAGAGGCTAAGCCTGAGGGAAAAAGGAAGCTGGACAGGACAAGGTGTTTGGATAAACTTCTGCTTTTGCCTTGGTTTCTGTCTAACTAGTGAAGCACTGAATTAACTCTGTGGCATTAATTTTCCAGAAAATTGTGGCTTAAAAAAATTAAGCATACTTTTCAGAAGTATGGTCACCCCTCCCTCATAGATGGAGGGGTGCAAAGCTCAAATACCCAATCCCACAATTCTGAAAGTGTTTACATACGTATCTCCTATGTAATAAGTATTAGATGCTTAAATAAGAATAAGGCATCCAAATATCTTTGTAGAGATAATCTGTAATCACCAAATCTTTCTGTTTGCTTAAAGATGAACCCTAGAACTGCATCTTGTAGCAAAACAGAAAAGAGCAAGGAGTGGATGTATCTCTTTTCTTCACTCCATGTTGTTTTTCACATAATCTCAAACTCCAGGAACCATTAACTATTAGTGCTGCATCCAGCACTGGAGCCCTCGGCACAAGGACATGGACCTCTTGGAGCAGGTCCAGAAGAGGCCACAAGGATGACCTGAGCACCTCTGCTGGCTGGAGCACCTCTCCTACAAAGACAAGCTGAGATGGGGCTTGTTCAGCCTGGAGAAGAGAAAGCTTCAGGAAGACCTCAGAGCCCCTTCCAGACCCTGAAGGGACCTACAGGGAAGCTGGGAGGGGACTGTTTGCAAGGGCATGTAGTGATAGGACAAGGGGCAATGGTTTGAAACTAGAGCAGGGGAGGTTTAGATCAGCCATCAGGAAGAAGTTCTTCACTCTGAGGGGGGTGAGACCCTGGCACAGGTTGCCCAGAGAGGTGGCGGAGGCCCCATCCCTGGAGACATTCAATGTTAGGCTTGATGAAGCTCTGAGCAACCTGATCTAGTGAAAGGTGTTTCTGCTCACTGCAGCAGGTTGGACTAGATGGCTTTTAAAAGTCCTTGCCAACCTAATGCAGCCTGGGATTCTGTTCTATGATTCTAGGATATGTGTTTGTGTTGACTTCAGTGGAGTTTGGGAGCTGCTCTGTTCTCTGTGATGGGGTGCCAACTATGGCATAGCACACTCCTTAGATTTATGGTCAAGTGAAGAATGTAGAAATCAAAGTCTTGAGGTGAAACATAAAAACTTTAGTAATTAGACTGTATGCCAACCTTTGAGTGCTCCTGTGGAACCCACCGGATGCATCTCAAACATTGTCCTGAAAGATCTCTGACCTAGTGAAACAGTTGGGGTGCATTATTAATGTTTCCCAGCCCTCTCATTTGCCCACATTTACTGAAATATTTGTTTCAGCCTGTGCCAAGCAATGCTCTGGCACAAGGGGGGAAAAAAAGTGCATGTGCATGTGTGTACATATATATATATATATATACACAAAGCTATGTACATAAAAATATATTTACATATACATATATATATGTGTATCTGGTTGCCTGTGTGTGCATATATACTATTTTTAATATACATTATATAATGCTAAATGGTATGCATATAGAGAATATATAAAAAAAATATATGCACAAACACAGATCACCAGATAGAGCTGACCTGCTGAAGCAATTCTGAAAGATCAGCAGCCCAGGAGCACAGTGCTCTAATGGCTGATATAAATCAGCCCTGTGCTGAGCAGCTGTGGCCATCGAGACAAGAAAGGGTGTTAAACTGTTCAGTGTCTGTCCGGAGGGCAGGAAACCTGAAAGTTTCCCATTCCTTATCTGAACTCCCTTGTCTGCTCCAAGTGCAAGGAGGATGGGGATTTGCAAAGTGGAAAATGGTTGTACAATGCATCATGAGGTAGTTCTGCTCTTTTTTGGAGTGCTGCTTTGATTTCTGGTGTTAAAAAACACACATGCAAAAGCAAACAACCCCCAGGATGACCTGTTGGACAATGCACATGCACATCGGTAGGCATGAGTTAGGATCCCATGGCCTTGCACACTGTGGGAATGAGGAATCTATGCCTGGAACCTATGCCTGGAAGGCATGTGGCTGGGCCAACTCTGTTTGGGGTTTTTTTTAAATTTTATTTTTAAGGAAAAACTATTTTCCCCCCCCTTTTTTTTTTTAAAGACACATTTCCACCCCCCCCCCCCCCGTAAAGTTCGTTTTGAGGTGTGTGCAGGTTGGTCCTTAGCAGAATGAGTTCTTTCCTCAAGTGTTGCCTTATCACTTGTGTTTGGCACAGGCTGCGCCTGTACCTGAACCCATTGCACATCACATGCTCTGTTAGAGAAGAGGATAAGATAAACCACCCCCGAGCACTTCTCCAATATTCAATCTATTAATGGAAGAGTGGACTTTGTAACTCTTGCTGTTACAGGCCAACCATCTGGAGCCCAAGGAAGGGGGTTGGACTTGATGATCTCTTGAGGTCTCTTTCAACCCCTACAATTCTGTGATTCTGTGAAGGTGCCCAGCATCCAAACCTCCATCACAGGGACATTTGGCATGGGGAGGTGAATATCTGGCCCACCACCTGACAGTCTCCTGCATAAGGTCCCTGTGATGTTCCCCAGGGGGCATACAGGCAATCCAGAGCCATCCCTAAGGAGAAGAGAGTGAGTGGATTAGAGGAGCTGATGACAGGACACTTTTATTTATAGTGTAACTGGAGCAGGGAGAAGGAGCTGTTTGGTGTGTGAAGGGGAGTGAAATCACACTCCCCCTTCTCAGTTCCTTTGTAGGGAGCAGTGTCAGCTCAAGTTTGGTTCTGCAGAGGTTACCTATCCCCTCATCCACCCCTGATCTCTTTAGGAGACAGGTACCTGCAGTTCTTCCAAGGAAAACACACAGCCAAGCCCTGTGCCTTGCCTTGACAGTGCATTGTGCTCCTTCCACCTGCCATGCATTTGGGTTTTTTTCTCCCCATGCTCCTCCTGCCTGCCAATTGTATTTTACTGCAGTGATTTGGAAATGACTACTCAATCTTCCACATTGTTAAGAGAATAATGGTGACTTCACTCCCCACTTTGCAGAGAGCAAGGGGGAAATGATTTGTGCTCTATAATGTGATACTTGCTAAATAGGGACCTGATCAAACTCCTGTCAGCTAGAATTTCTCCTCTTGAACTGAGGGGGTCGGGCACACTGAGGCTTTCTTAGCTGTTTTGTTACCTTCTGATAAGATTGCTGATATGTAAAGCTCTCACTGGTAAGATGCTCAGAGTAAAAGCCAGAGGTTAGGATGGCTGTTCAGAACAACCAGCTCTTCGCTAGGCATAAAGAAAACCTGCATTCCTGGTGGACTGTGTAGAGTTCCTGAAGAAACATGGTGTGAAATTTAAATAACTGATCCACTGTACTTCAGAGATATCAGTTTGTGGACTGATAACATATCGAGCTGTAAGAAAAGGTAGTGAGTTCATAAGACAGTAAAAATGCCCTAATTTACTCCTCCTCTCCACCTCCAGCTTCATCTACTGCCAGTTGAGGCTTTTGACCTGGAGCTATGGATCGGTTCTCAGATACCTATCGCTGATAGCAGGGGAATAGAGAGGATTCTTAAGCACGTAACATGTTTAGGAAGAAACTTTGTCATTAGTGTCTTCATCCCATACAGCCAGAAGTATCTAAGTGCATCTCGCTGTGCTTGGGGATGTTGTTCTCTTTGGGAGGCAGTCGAATGCCCACTGCCATCATCAGTAACTCCTTCTGTTGTTTTCTCAGGGATCTGCTGGAGCACACAAGCACCTCCATAGTGCATTTTCAGGTGCATTAGCAGGATTGAAACAGGGCTGCCTTTTAAGGCAGAGCTGAGGTGCATGACTATGAGAGTCCAGGAGAAGAGTATGACTGTTTACTCCAGTTGTGAGCACTCTGGTTGTGGGATATGTTTGGTTAAATTATTTAAATGGTTATATTTATTGGTTAAATACAATTGGTTAAATAATGCTGAGTTTTAGCAGCTGTAATACATGATATTTAAGGTTAGAATAGGTTAAATTTATCCTGGCGTCTGTATGTCCTTGCGCTTCTCTTAGTTTTCTGTTGCACTTCATCCAGGTTTGGATGAAGGGAGTGTAAGGCAGATGCTGATCAAGTGGAGCAAAGCCATCAGAGGACAAACAAGATGGTAAGGCAGCCAAGGAGTTGCTTAGATGGGAAACCAATATCCACTTTCTGGTATCAATGAAAGAGACCCAGGCTCTACACTGAGGTGCACAGCAGAAGACCAGGCAGTGGACACAAACTGAAGCAAAGGAACAGAGAAAGGAATATTTTTTTTTTCGTTTAGAGGATAATTAATCCCAAGAACAGAAGCCCACAGCATTCCAAAAACATCACTGACCTTGGTCAGCTCCAGTGTAGGTTAAAGCACTGAGGAACGTGGTTTGGAGCTCCCCAAGGCTCCTTGCAAGCTGAAGGAATCACTGGTTCTATGAACTAGAGATTCGTTCAGCTTGTATTTAAGGACTAATATAGCTTGTATTTAAGCTTGGCTCTGTTCAGCTTCACTCAGGTTTAATTAGGACTGGGATCAGAATTAGAGTAGGAAGAAAGAACAAATGCTGCTTCTTGCTGGATCTCCTAGGGTATGGACTGTTGGGTATAGGCTGGGTTTTGATGCTAATATTATGTGCCTGCCAAAACAAGAGAACTTAGTCCAGATTGCTTTAAAGGCCCTATGTGGGAGAGTGCCTAGCTGAGGTTGCCATATCGGGGTCGTTGTCTTTGTTTTGCTGATGGGTGACTGAAATGGCAGGCTAGAAATGTCATTACCGACTGTCCACGTGAAGTTGTCTGATTTTAGAAGAATAATACAAATCAAACCCTATATACACAATACAGAATCAGGGTATCATACAGTGGGAAGAGTGGGATCAGTTCAGCAAGTTGCCTTGGTAGATTTTATCTGAATGTCTTAATGGGAGCAAAGAAGCTGGCAAAGTTTACCTGTAGTCATCTGGACAGAAGACCTAATCCTGACCTTATTTTGCTGGGAGGCTTGGGTTGTCCCTTTAGAGCCCCACTGCCAGCACCAGGAACAGGAACCAGCTGTAGTTTGGGAATTTATCTTTTATTTCCTACCTTCTCCAAAAGTGAGAGTCTCTTCCCTGTGAATTCAAGGGAACAGGCGTACAAGAGCCATCTTCAGACAACAAAACCACCAGGAAGTAGGTGTTGCTTCTAAATGATTTAAACAAGGATTAAAAAGCAGAAGGTCCTGTATACAGCTAGAGCTCAACCTTTTCTGTGACACGCTGTACCACATAATTCACTTATATTGTGTATGTGAAAGTGTGATTCTGATATATCAAACCCAGAAGACATTGTTAGACCATGAAAACCAGAGGTGCCTGTGGGTCAGCAGCGAAACTTCTGCAGTCACACTTCAGGACTTGGCAGGACATGTTTCCCAAAGGACTGGATCCGTGTCAGGGAATTCTCTGCAGAAAGCACTCTAAGGCAAGAGCATATGGAGTCCTCCCTAAATATTTTGTTTGTTTGTTTGTTTTTATTTTTCCAAGTAAATCCTGTAAACAAGCGCTGTGGAGCTGCCTTGGTGTGTGTAGAGTGCCTCCAGTGCTCGTCCCTCCCATGAGCAAGAAAAATGCTTCTAAATGCAGTGGTTTGTTCTTGCACCTTCCAGCTGTGCTGCCTCACCATTCCCAGGCCTTGGCAGAAACTCTGCTGGGTATGAAAAGCCCCCCCCCCGAACTCACTTTCATGTCTTCCCCTTTGTTTTACTGTAGCGGGTCAGTTAAAATCACAGATCTCTTCTGGGAGAAATACTCATTTTATGTTCTACTTCGCTTTAAAATGAAATCATCTCTTGGTTGTCTCCAGTTTATTGTTTCTTACAGGTACAGAACAGCCTCTTACAGAACATTCACACTGAAGTGAGAAAGAATTTGCTTTCGTGCTATTAAAAACCCCATCGAGTGCAAGCTGCCGCCGTGCTTACACTCATAACCTAGACCTGAGGTTGACATGCAATGTGAGTGTGTATTCATAGCTGTGTGTGCATCTAGCTCTACAGAAAATTAATATTTACTCACTGTAATTTTGGGGTTTTGAGCATATAGGAGTGAGACTGGTACAAAAGCTGAAATTACAAAAAGAAACAGCTTAGTTTGGGGATATAGATTGAACCTCCTGATCCACAGACTTTGCTGATAAGGACTCTGATTTTGCTGTTGTGGAAGCAACATGAGCTCCATTTGGCTGTTGCTCTGGTACAGCAAGCAAAGGCTTCCTGTTTCTGTCTATAAGCAGAACCTGAAGCTTTGTAATTTGGCCATTTTTACTGCACTAAATTTTACGCCAAATATTGAGTACTGAGGTTTAAACTGCTGCAGAAGCTCGTAGGGACAGCAATATTGTCAGGCCCAGGGAGACAGACCGGCTGCAGGCTGGAGGCAGCCTGGCTGCGTTGAAGTGTTTGCAAAGTCAATCCCCTCCTTGCACTTAGTACTCAAGTGTTTACATATGGCAGTGAAGCTGTATCATCTTGGAGGCTAAATGCTTCACCAGCTGATAAAATATCAGTGTTTCCAGAGTTTGTTTCCATTCATTGATTGTTTGTGTCATCCTCCCAGGCATTAAGGTTGTTGGGTGACAGCAGTGGGCGTCAAATGCACTTGTACAGTATAAGAAAATGGATATGCTATCACCTTTCCTTGGGAACTGCCAGTCCCTTCTACACCTTGTTTTTATGATGATTAGCTATGTGGCAGACCACTCTGAGTGCTGACTTGCACAGGTCAGGGCCCATTCTTTCTCAGGTGCCAGGGGGGGTTTGTCCTGGTTCTGGCCAGGCAGAGTTACCCTTCCCAAGCAGCCAGCCCAGGTGAGCTGAGTGAGCTGGGGCTGTTTCCATCCCACCTGACATCACTCCCCCATAAAAGGAGCTGGTTGGGGAGGGGTGCTCCTGGGTGCCTCCAGGGCAGTCTGACTGTGGCCGGGGTGTCGGGTCAGTCCTTCTGTCCTGCAGCACTCTGTCATCATTGGGTCGGTAAGGTACTCTGTGTTATCACCGGGTGTGAGTGTAATTGGCTGTTAGTGTTCTCCTTTCATGGTGTTTTTGTCAGTAAGCTGTCCTTATCATATCTAAGGAGTCTCTGTCTTTCTCCCCTGGGGGTGAGCAGACAGCCTGTGATCCTCAGCCAGTTTGGGGCTGAACCACCACAGGACTGTGCTCCCCAGCACTGCCAGCTCTGACCTGCCAGCCATGGGGATGGCTCTGTGCAAACCAGGGCTGCTGGGGACTGCAAACACTGAGGGGGCTCAAGTTGCTCCTGTTGCAGCTGTAGGAGCTGTTTCAGAGAAAGCAATGACAATAAAAAAGAAGCATTTGCCCAAGAGGTAAATGAATAAAGGTTTTGTCCATCACTTTTTCCATACAGGGTGGAGAGATGCTTTGGAAATCCTCTGTGGACTTTCTTGCTTGGTGGCATGTTCCCTTCTCTGATTTTTTTTATTTTTATTTGATCATGCACCCTTTCTATGTTTGGCTTATGTTTTAGTTTCATTACTTTGCAGATTTCCATCTCTTTTTAATTTTTTTCCCCCATGTTGGAAGGCTAACTTAAAGCAATGAGACATCATTAAACTCCATTCGGTCAAGAATTCCAGCCAAGTAACTTCTGATTTGTAGGAAATCATGCTTTCAGCTTTAACTTTCGAAGTTCAGTGGCAGCAATAGGTCAAACACTTTTCACAAGTCTCTTTAGATTATGTTTATTCCCTTTTATGCAGTTATTTTAAAGATAAGGTATTTTAGGAGATTTGGGGTCTCAGCCAGTGATCCAAATCCGTCCCAAGATGACACCACTGTACTGTTTGGTAGTTCTTTGCCTTCCAGCTGCTGTTGGGCCAACACCTGAGGAAATAACATATGGCAGCTTGAAGTGTTGTCTCTTTTGTTGGCTAAAGAATACACAGGGATTTTTCCCACATCCAAGAGTTAGAACAGGGTTTTCCTTCCAGCTGTGTTGAGCATGTACTATTCCATTACAGTACTCATGGTGTTATGGTGGGACATCTGGTGAGATAACTCCTACCCAGATTGATGTGTATGGGGGTGATTTTTAGCAGAACACAACTTAGTGAAGCAGAAATAAGAAAGCAGGCTTCAGATCCTCAAAGCTTTGTGGTCTTGGCGTTAACAACTTTGCACAGTGTTATTTGGATCTGAGCTCTCATTCTCTAGGAGCTTGGAGTCAGGTTTCTCAATTCCAGCAAGCCCAATTATTTATATTGTTTTTCCCAGCTAATTGCTTGCTAGATTTGTCATTTAGTTGAAATATTATTTATGGTTCACCTGTGTGAATCTGAATGATACTTTTGTAGGGAAACATGCTCAGTCTATAGACAGCAAGTGCTTGGTGATGAGAAGCTCACTACAGTGGGAATTGTGACATTGCCCTGAGCGCAGGATCTCAGTATGTACGACTTCAACTTTGTCATTCATGCATCTGCAGAACAGAAGAGAGATGAATGTGCTAATTCAGCTGTAGCTTTGGAATGGCAGGTTGAACACTTTGGGTAGCCTGAACCGTGTCCAGTTTGCAGTATTTTTAAGACATACTCACCACTCAGTGGTGAACGTGGTCTGCAAAGATGTGAGGCATTTGTATTGCTTTTTCACTTAGTGCTGGATTTTAAATACCAAAGCACAAAAGGCAAGCCAAAAATGATGTGCTCTAGTAACAGGAGAGCTGGTTGTGCTTGGAAAGCTCTCTTGCAATTTTAATACCTCACAGAGTAAAAGCAATTTGTAATTCATGTAAACTGATGTAAGTCATTTCCATTAAAGATTACATACTGTACATGAGCACACTTCTCTCCCTCTCTTTCTCCTTCACATCAACAGTTACTAGAGCTAGTATCATTATTATTTCCATCCCTGGAAGTGTTCAAGGCCAGGTTGGATGGGGCCCTGGGCAACCTTGTGTAGATCCAGGCCTGAGGTTGGTGGCCCTGCCTGTGGCAGGGGGGTTGGAGCTTTATGATCCTCGGGGTCCCTTCCAACCCTTGCCATTCTATGATTCTATTAGTTGCTAGTAAGACACCTTTTTGCCAGCTAACCTGCAATGGCTGCTAGTGGCATACTCCGAATGATGATTTCCACTGGGAAAACTTTCATGCAACTTCAATATACACATCTACAGACATGTTCCCAAGGCTCTGCTGCCAGCAGTAGGAGCATTCTGGATGCTTTGGCTGGCTGCACTCTGTGTTCTTCCCGTTCAGGAAAAGTTTTTATGTTTGTTTGTGCACTTTGCTACTCAATCAGCTCTGGCTGACGTTGATTCCTACAGCAGAGTTGGTCTGAACCACAGTGTAGGAAATGAAATGGCAAACCATGTGTAATTTCACATTTTCATTCTTCCTTTTCTCTCTCTTTGCAGCCGAGTGACTGGGATCCCCCTATTAACTATTTATTTAGTTATTTACCATTTCAGAACCTTGCAAGATGTCTGGCAGGAATCAGACTGTCAGTGTACCAGGATGGCCTGCCTGCCTTTTGTGGTGAAGAAAATTCAGCAAATTAATTCAGTTTCCATTTTATTATTTGTTTTTCTTACCTTTTTTTATGCATTATCTAATTCTAGTCAGTCTTTTTCTCTCCCATGTGATAGGACAGAAATCCTTCCAGTGTTTAGGTTGGAAGCATCTGAGATCCTGTGGGTGTCTGCCATGGGACTGCAATTGAGAAGACCACACAGGATAAAGATGAGACTTCCAATGCTGCTTCTCTTGACACTTGAGAATGAGCTCCTGGAGGCCATGGGCAAGTTTTTCTAGAGACCTTTTTCAGCTTTTAATATTTCATTCACGTCTGTGATACTACTGTTTGCAGATCTGCTCTTTGTATTGCTCTGGTATAGGCACATTCTGCTGGAATTTGGGGTGGCAGGGGTCAGTTTTGTCTGAGATCAGTAGGTAAAGAAACTGTCTGACAGAGCAAGGGATCTTAGTGCTGCTAACGAGGGAATGAGTTGAGTTTTGGTCCTGGCAAACAGGTTAGATCTCCTGGCAGTGCCTTCACACATTCATCTGAGAGTGGAGGCGTTGGAGGACTGTAACCAAAGCCCAGCATTCCCCTGTAAGCTTAAGCAACCATGACATGACTTACAGAATAAGTATTTTCTGTAAACTGCATGCCTGACATGCCTGGGTCAGAAAGACTGCTTCTCTTGTTGTCTTTCTTACTAGAGGTGAGCTATTTCATGCTTGAATTGGAAGATGGACCCGATGCCATCTCATTTAACAGCCCTTGTTAATCTAATTCAGCATACAGGTCATGCTAACAGCAACGTGCATCAGTAAGAGCACAGGTTTTTGCTTCAGGTCAAGCATTTAAACTGTAGTTCTGTTCATGCTATTACAGGGCAGGCTCTGACAAACGGTCATACAGCGAACAGCCTGCATAAAGTCTAACTGTGTTTTATGCAGGGTAATAAACAGAGGAAGCGGATCCCCTTGACTTACTCCAGCCAGCAGCAAACGTGTAGCTTGCACTTTCTGAAGCTGCTGATGTCTCCCTGCATAGCTCCTGTCAGGAATATATTTTCTTCATTGCTGTACTCATTAGAAGTCAGCACCTGAGATTTCACGGCGTGACTTCGGGTACTGGGACTGAGTGCACACAACGAAGTGAAAGGTACTAATTACGGGAGGGAAGTCAGTGGGGTCTGGAGTGCTGCCAGATCACACAATGTGTTCTGGATGACTGTAACTCCAGGGGTTACTTGGTGGTGGGAAAATAAAATTAACATAAATATCCTAATAATTACTTTCCTTGTCTGTAAAATGAGATTGACGACTCCTGGGAGGGGGAATAACTCCTTTAACGAGCCTTTGTGCAGGCGATGAGCACCATGCTTGTTCTTGCTGGTATAAATTTCAACTTTCAGGAGTACATTGTGTCTTTTGTTTTCCAGGGGAAAAAAAACAGGGAAAAGATGTGTGCATTTATTTTCACTTTAAGCCAAGTAAAGTACATTTAGTAAACGTGTTTCAGGCCTTTGCTCAGTCTGCCTTAGCAGAAAAATGTCGTGTGTGGGTAAGATGTACAGGCTCAAACTCAACTGCAGTTGGAACCTAAGCTCTGGGTGGCTTCAGTATTTTTTCCACTGATGTGTAATAGGAATGGACTTTGCCCATCCTCTTGGGGATAATTTAAAAATTATCACTTGAACCTTGAGTTTATTTGTGAACCTTTCAGTATTCTCCTCTTCATATGCTTCAAAACAGACTGCCTCACTACCGCCGATAACATTACGAACCTATATAAATCCTGTCCGTGGCATCAGACTCAATATCCTGTCGGCCTCACGTATCGTGTCCTGTAACTCCTCCACCTTAAGCTCCTGTTATCTCAGCCCCAAGGCTGGATTTGCAGCTCTGAGGAAGAAGCGCCCTGGCGATGGAAGCACAGAAACCCGAGTCTGAATATCAATTCCAAGGTACCATTGAGCACCACCATTGCTCTTTCTTCTGCCTCTTTTTTGGTAGTCCACAAAGATAGGAAGGGGTCACCCTCTCTGGGAAATGAATCTCCCCCTTACAGGGTGAAAACTGCTACTTATTGCTAACTGCTACTTATTGCTAATGCTGGGAGATGTGGCTCTGCAGAAAGCTGCTTCCGTCTAAAATCAGTGGTGCTCTGATTTTCACAGCAGATCTGCTTTCCAAGAGCTCTGGGATGTAAGCAGAGAGGAAAATTCCCCTGCTTACTCGCATTTGTATTCCACCATACAATCCCTCTGCTTAATGCCACACAGCATCTTTTATTTGCCAGCAGGTCCTGGGTTTTGGAACTGTTTTCAGATTCAGATCTTAACTATAAGAGTAAGAGAAAAACCCAATCAAACATTAGAAAATCTTATTTGTCAGAGCAAGTCTCAGTCTCAGTACCCCAATATCTGAATGTCCTATATTTTAAGGTGTTCACAGCAAGGACACCTAATGCAGATTTAGCTCAGTTGTGAATTCTGGGGGAAGCAAACAGTTTTCTACTTTGAAATGTCCCCCTTCCAGGGGATGGGGGAACCTGAAAATCATCTTGGGAAGAACCACTTTGCAGTCTATCTCTTCCTCAATTAACAGCCATCAACTCCCAACAGGCACAATCTACCCTGGACTTGGCTTATTTATTCCCCATTCTTTTATGTATATTAATTCCAAAACTGTGTCTCTTAAAATCACCTCCACCAGCTCAGAAACTGGTATTTGAGCTTAAACAGGAATTGCAAAAGCTTGACCAGCCCGAGGCTGCTTTGCAGCACGCTCTTGTGTTTGTAGCAGGGCCAAGGGCTGTCAAGCCCTAGGCTGCAACGCAATGTGCCTGTTTGTACTATAGGGATTTGCATGTTTTTACTGCTTATGTTGTTTCCTTATTCCTTATAATCAGCACAGACGCTTTAAATGGGGAAATAGAATTATCACTATTTGCTTTTCATTATAATGCTAAGAAATTAAGCTGGAGAAGGAAGTGTGACATATGCCAGATTACCAGGGGCACCAAATCCCAAACCAAACATAAATTTGTAAGTCTGTGTCTGCTTAACTGCAGCCGTGCTGATTAGCTCTGAACAGTGCTGGAGGAGATGGCTTGCGTGCGGGTGTACGCAGCAAGGTTTTATCTTGTACTGAAGGCATAAGTGATTGTTCTCAGAATGTTTGTTTTCCAAGCTACCAGCAAAACAGGACGTGCATCGGTGCCGCTCAGCCTGTCGCACTGGATTTAGTCATTTCTGTGACGGGGGGAATGAAAGTGTTCCCTCTTCAAATCGGCTTACCGTTTCCAGACTCGGATGGGACAGACGTAGCGGGGCGCTGCTGTATTTTTCTATACTGCAGCACTGCACTCTAGGTAAGAGCTGTGCAAGGAAATGATGTCACATCTCTATTTTAGACCTTGGGTAATCAAGAAGATTCTAAGTGAGAGGTTATGCACCACTGTTCAAAATTCATTTGGTTGTTTCATCTTGAGTTCCTCTTGTTGAACTCCACGTGCTCCTGTCCTTTGGCACAGGCCTGATTTGGGAGTACCCTGTGGACTGGAACAGCTCTTAGAACCCAGGAGATGTCACTGTCACTTCCAAGGGCCTGGGTTTGCTCTCAGGACTCTTCATTGCTGCTCCCGAGGACTTTCAGCAATAACACCTAGGCATGTGTTAGCTGTTTTAAGTAGCAACCTGTAGCTGAGAGCTACTCGCCTCCTTTTCAGGAGGTACCAAACAAGCAACAAGGTCTTCTCACAGTGTCTGGGCAACCTAGGCAAAACTGGCCTGGTTGCCTGGGGATTGAGGGGCTGGTGCTCATCTGGAGCCAGGCGGCTCCAGGGGTGAAGGTGGGCAAAGAGGAGGTGGCAGTGGGGTAGGATAGAGGCAGAGGTCAGCATGGCCATGGGGACATCGCTTCAGCAGTCTGGTGCCCTTGGCATGCCTTGAGCCAACCTAATCGCTGGGATTAGAAGAAAGACAGTGCCCTAAGGCAGCTTAGCAAAATCTAACGGTTAAACATGCCCTGTGCAAAGGCAGTGGGTGTCTGGGGCTGCACAGCTTCCCCTGATGCCAAGGGCTACAGCAGGGAAAAGCTGGGCTGCAGCACAGGAACTTTTGCTCTGTTTAGGAGGCACTCTCTGTTCTCTTCCTTCTCTCTTATCTCTTCTTTAGTGCTTGTACCCACTACACGGATGAGGTTTTTCAAAAAACTGAATTGCAAGTGTATTTGCATGGAAGGGATGGCTGTAAAAGTTAAAATCATGTCACCATTGTCAGTGATGGTAGATGACAGCACCTTACTTGGGAAAAATTCCCTTTCATTATAGTTGGATTTTAAGTAAGGGTTGTAGGCATTGTGTCAATGGAATTGGACATCTTCTCCATTAAAATCACCAGCATGACTTTCATAGATAGCAAGCAAGTCAGCGCAAGCAGTCACCCTGAAGCCAGGGAGATGAGTTACCTCCAGGTTACAGCAGAGCCAGGGATGTTCTTTGCCTGTGCTGCTTGAGGCATGATAAGCAAAACAACCTCTGCTAAGCAAAAACCACTTCTGCTGTGTTGTGCTTTCCAACACAAAGGCAAACAAAAGGCCAGTCGTGAGGCAAGTAGGGTTCAGATGCTGCTTCTGAACTTGCTTTTCTAAGTGCCTGTAAGAAAAGATTTGACTTCACAACACAGTAGTGTTCAACTCTAATTGTGTAATGGAGGTTGCAGTAACAATGGCTTAAGGGAAAAATCACCTGTCCTTAGTATTCCTTTAGTTTCACAGGCATGAAGGACTCAACTGCAGGAGCTACAATTCCTTGTTGACTTAAATTAGATTTAAGAGTATTTGGCATTGCACTGGAAGCACAGACTGAATTCGTAAGTTGCAGCATTTTCAAAAATGCTGTTCTTTTGCTGTAATGTGACTATGAGATTTAAAATGTGTGTTGGTTGTAGAGATGGAAATAGCTGTCTTTTATATCTGCAATATTTCTATTGACCCCCTGCCAGATGAGCTGTGCGATGTCCAGTAGCACAGAGCAGCTGTGTCGCCAGTACCCCCGGGTACGATCCTGCTCCCTTAGATGCTGCCAGAAGAGCCTTAGAAGATTTTACTCAGACTATTTCGTTTTGGTGCATCTTAGAATTTCATCTCTCCAATCTGCTCCTGCAGACTCTTCTTCTAGTTCCATGTGAAAAAAATAATAATGAGAGGGTACAAGAAGCAGAGTGAGTGTTAATAGCCACAATGCCTAGTGTGGGCCCCAGCCCATATGCTCAGCACCAACAGGCAGAGCTCCTTCAGGAGAGCCTGCTGTTCCTCCTCTTGCTTTTCCTGGACACACAGTGCAAAAACCACTGAAGTGCTCTGCGTCTACTGCCAACGTCAGCAACTTGTGGTGATCTTGCCGAACACTGCTGAGACCCAGACTCGCTCGTTTGAGGTAACACTGTGGGGGCAATGAGTGGCAGTGGGTGATACGGCCGGGGTGATAAGCCAAGCATGGCACGCGGGGTCAGCCCAAGGCGCTCGGGTTTTGCCAAATGGCCTGTGGGTGCTGGTGTGTGCCATCCAGGTGGGAAGAGGATGGGTCTTGGCTCTATCCAGCGTTTCGTTTCAGATCCCAGAGAAACGAAACACAGTTCTGAGGACTGTAAACTGGTGCAGAGAGTGCAGCACGGTGAGCTGGAATGGGAAACGGGACCCGTAAGGGCAGCCACCCTGCTTGGGGCTCTCCAGGCTGCCAGCACGGGCCGGGGCCAGGTACAGGCAGAGGCAGGGCAGGCAGGACAGGCGGGGAGGCCGGCAGCAGGGGGGGGCAGCGGGCAGGCAGGGCAGGCAGCGGGGCAGGGGGGACGGGCAGCGGGCAGGGCAGGCAGTCCACTGCCCGGCGCCCTGGGCGGTGCCGCATCTTCGCCAGGCCGAGCTTGGGGTGCCGGGAGGTAGCCCCTGGGGCCGCAGCGGGCCGGGGAAGCACTACAGCGACGCCTGGGCTCCCGCCAGCGCCGAATAGCCACCGCCTCCCTCCATCCTCCTCCCCCTCTCCTCCTCATCCTCCTGCTTCGCGGGTGCCGGTGGTGGGGCGGTGAGGCGGGGGGCTGGCGGGGCCGCGGCGGCGGCTCCCACGGGACGGCGGCTCCCCCGCCAGCGCCCGGCGCCCCCCCGCTCCGGCCCGGCTCTGCCCGGCCCCAGCGGAGGGCGGGCGGAGGCGGAGGCGGGCTGCACCTGCCGGGTAGGCGCGGGGCGGCGCGGCTGGTCTCGGCGCGGCCGGGCTCGGCGGAGCCATGCCGGCAGCCACGGCGCCGGGGCTGGACGTGCCGCGAACCGCCGCGCCCGGGCAGGACGGCAGCGGCCCCCGCGGATACACAGGTACGAGCGCGGCCCCGACCCCGCGGAGTCCCGCAGCGTTCCGCGCGCAAGTCCCTCCTGCGCCGCACCGGGGGGAGCGGAATGACAGCGACGGCAGCGCCGGAGCCGGGCAGGGGTGCGGGATACCTCGGGCAGGAGGTGGGACCCGCTGGGCGGGGGGGGTGTGTGTGTCCCGGGAAGGGGAGCGGGACCCCCAAGGCAGGATCGCGTTACCCAACCCCTCTTCAGCTCCGGACCCCCTCTCCAGGCAAGGCATCATCCCCTCCATGCCGGCTGCGGACCGGTCTCCGCCGCCGCCGAGGGAGCGGGGGGGACACCTCGCCCTCATACGGAAGTTTTCCAGGGACACAACGCCCCAGGCGAGTATCCCGGTGCCTCCCCCTCCCACGCCCCCCCATTCGGGCACAAGAGGGGGCTTAGCCCGTGTCCCTCAGGGCTCAGCCGGGGCTGCGTGCGGGTACCGAGACGCAAGGACGGCTCCGGCGGGGCCAGGCTGCTCTCCAGCACCGGGGGCGGGGGCCCAGCCGCCCTGGGCCCCCCAGGGACGGGTGTCTTCGCGGGGCGTGGGACTACAGCCCCCTCCCCGGAGCCGTCCCAGACGCCTCCGGAGGTGACGAGAGGCCCGGGAGGGATTTGGGGTGCCCTGAGCTGGAGGGCCCGGCCAGGCGGCAGCTCGCTGCCCGGGCCTCCCTGGGCATTAATTGCTGTTAAAAACGAAGCCCTGGGGTTAACGTGTGGAAGTTTAGAGATGGCTGAGTTGAGCGGTGCGAGACCCGGAGCCGTGGGGACAGGGCAGAGCCGCGGTCAGGCACCCTTCCCCAGAGGAGGGAGCCCGGCACACTGCTCCCTGCTGCCCTCCGGGAGGTGTCAGCTCCGGAGAAAGGCATATTGACTGGGCAGGAAACGAAGGTACCGGCGTTTTAATGCCATAGGATAGTATGTTGAGGAGCAGAATGAGAAAGCGATCAAAGCTTTTTTGCTTCCTTTTCTCCCTCTTCCCCTCAGCCTTGTTGTTCAAACTGATACCCTAGGCTGTAACATCCTTTCTATGCCTCTTTGACTTGGTAGGTCCGATTAACTTGATGGCAGTGGGAGCAGGCAGAGGGTCTAATGCAGGTGGGATGTGCACACTGCTGTAGCCCCCGTGAGTTTTGGGTTTGGGAGGGAGGCAGAGCTGCAGGCTGCAGGAGCTGCCTGGCTGCAACCCCAGGAAGCGCTGGAGCCTGGGAGCAAGGTTGGATGGAAGGAGCCCACAGGACCTCAGCGTGGCCATGGGTGAGCTGCTTTTAGTGTAACACTGCTTGCCTGTGTTTCTCCCTGCCACGCTGCAGATTGCAGGGTAGACAGGGTTTCTCCCTTGCTTCAGTGCCTCCTGAAATTCAGGGACCCCCTTCTCCTTCACACTCTGGCCCTGAGTACCCCTGCAATATAATTTGCTCATGAGGTTCTCACAGACTTTATCAATGACCTGGTTTTGTGATGCTGATGGAAATGAGTGAACGTGTTTGGGCTGACGGTGTAGCTACGCTTTAAATTGCAGCTGCCGAATGTGCTTAACTGTGCATTTAATTTGAATTTAATAGAGCAGTTCCCTTTCAAAACGTGAAACAAGTTCTGGGAAACCTACTTAGAGAATTAACAACTCAGACACAAGCGCAGACCCTGTTGCTCTAGTTCGATGCTAATGTTACTAATTATTGAGTTTTTTCTTTTGTAAAGTCATGTATGTCTGGCTGTTTTTATTTGCTGTGTTGGATTTTCTTCCTGAGCTGGGTTTGCCCACAGTCAAGGTGAGGTTGGGAAGTGGCATGTCCTACATTACACTCAGCCTTTCTGTCCCTACCTGGGCTAATCTTGCTGCATGTAGGTTTTTGGTGAAAATTACAGGAAAGTGGGATCCACCCCAAAAAAATTAAATAATTGGCATTCAGACTGGAAATCCAAGCCCAGTTAACCCCTCAGATACCTACAAACCTGCCTTCTCACAGCTGTCTCTTCAACAAGAACAAACCCCTTTTTTTCCAAAACAGCTACACTGAAACTGTGGAGTGGGAGTTCTTGGTGCTCAATTGGAGTGACAAAAGAAGTACACAGGATCAGGACATCAGCCTGTGTGTAGCTACTGTGCCTGGAGCAGGACCAGCAGAGATGCTCACGGGGTGACCTTTGCTGGGTGCCATGCTTCCGTCACACCTCTCCTCTCAATGCCCCACTGCTTTATGGAGGTGTCTCTTGGCCTTTGCCAGCAGTGCAGGCTTTGCCTTTGTTGAATGTCCATTTGTTGCTACTGATTGAGCTAGGTGGCTGTGCTGCTGTTAAAGCCAAGTGGCTTAGCTGAGGTGATGACTACTTGTACAATTCTAAATTGAACTCTTGTTCAGGGTGCTTAATTTAAATGCAACTGCATTGTTTATGCAGCAGCATCTGCTGGAGAATTGACCTCCAGAGAAAGCTGATGACAACTATTACATGGCGTCTTCCATTGTATCACGTTGTTATCAGGGATCATTTTTCATTCTGCTGTGACCAAGTGCCCCCTTGTTCAAATTTCAGGCCGTGAGCAATAGGGTGATGATAAAGGTTTGTGAGGACAGACTCCCTTGCATGATACTTTTGCAGAGGGCAGAAAAAAGTCGTGGTGGGACATCCATATGAATGAATGCGTTGATGAGAGTGAAATGGAATGAGGTGCCTTGGCACAGCCTGATGCCGGTAGCACTTGGAGGGCTGTGAAATCCCCTCCTGGTTTTCCTGGTTCACCTGTGTTTTGAGGACTGGTTTCTCCCTCTGACAGTCTCACCTCGAGCAGGTGAAGGAGACCAACCACCCTGTGGGTGAGGAGTTTCAGTGGAGGGAGCCTGGCTCGCTCCTGGGGAAGGTCAGCATGATGCTCATGTATTCTGTGTGCAGGAAGAGTGGGAGCATGGGGTTGAGGGAAGAGGACAGAAAATCTCTTGAAGCTTAGGAGAAGCCTTCTTTGGTTCAGCTTCTTACATTTTTAAACGATACAAATGCTTTTATGTGTTCCGTACTGAATGGTGGTTGTTTTGCTGTCACAGCAGCATTACAGTGTTATTGCCTTTCTGCAGTAGTTTGCTATGGACAGATACTCATCGACTGTCTCTTGCCAGGCTCGTTACATTAGCTGAAAAAGCCTCTGAAATGTTCATGTCAGTGATGACCTGAGCGCTTTCCTGCCCTGCAGAAACTTCCCTGAAGCAGGAGTGCTGTCGTCAGCTCGGCCACTGCCTTGCCACTGAGCTGCCAGTGCCTCCGAAGCTGCTCAGATTATACCTGAGGCTCTTTGGGTGAAATGGGAAGAAGAGGAAGGCGTCATGAAGGTGTGTCCTTATTTTCAGTCTCCATGTTGTAGCAGCTGGGAGCTCTGGCCCTCTGTTTTTCCAGGGTGGTGCCTTGTTTTCTGCCATGATTCCCCCATCAGTACAATCCCATGGCTCCTTCATACTGGGGCAGCACAACTTCTATAAGCAGATAGGTACAGCTGCAAGCACATTGCTGCAGCCACAGACACGGGGCACCTAGGGAAGACATGGAGAACCCAACAGAAGCAAGCGTTGTGCCAGGTTATTAGTTACAGGTCTCTTGCTGCTGGGTTGCTGTCTGTGAGTGTGATTCTGCTCCATCCCACTGCCTTCCCAAGCCAGGGAAGGAGAGGCTGCACAAGATGAGGGGAACACTGTGATGCTGTCTGTAGCCTGACATGTGGAAGAAATTGTCTAGCAGATACCACTTCAAGGAAGAGGCATCATCTCTGGCTTAGGACAGGTGCAAGCTGCAGTTTGCTGGAAGGTGGGAGAGGTATCACCACATCTCTGCTCAGTGTACTCAGGGTGGCCGTGGTGGGATGTGAGCACCAGGCTGGATGTCTCTCAGGTGACTTGAGGGGTCTGCTCTCTTGTTATAAGCAGCTTTTTTATTCTGAAGTGAGTTTCCTTGCCAGAACTGAAACTGAAACCGTGTCACTGAGAACTGTTGCTCTTCCAGGAAAGCGAAAGCTTTGCTCTTCAAAGCCAAGAGCACCACTGCTCTGCAGAAGGGCTGCAAGGAGGGTCTTGCCTTGTTCCTGGGATCCTGAGATTCAGCGCAGCCTTTAAGCTGGGGAAGAAAACACCGATCCCAAATTTCTGTTTCCACAGGGCACATCTTGGAATATCTGGGCTTGTAATTTCTCCAGGGTTATTTCTCCATCCTTTTTTCTGCCATGAAATCAAAGGGAAACCTTTTATTACATAAGGTACAAGGAGTCACAGTTACAGAATTTCAGCTAATTGGTTTTATCTCCTGTAATGCAAGAGGCTACTCATAGTGTTGGAGCATCTGCACCAGGCATTGTTGCTGCTTTGAGAAAATGATTTTTTTGTGCTTGTCATAAAAACTAGAACAGTACAAAACAGAAGGAAAAGAGTTATTAGGTCTTCTGACACAGTCTTCCACAGCACACCATCATTCCCTGTGGTATTCTCTACCACTTTGTCCTAGCTGCTCTTAAATTACCTAGGTTATAGAGATGAATTATGTCTAGACTTATGAATTTCAGCTAGGGAATGAAGAGAGCTGAACGTTTTGGATGTGATACTTTCATATTTGAAAACTCAGAAGTCGGCCTCAACACACAGAAACAAAACCACCCCCATGACAACAGATAATGCAGTGCTTTCTGGGTCAGTTGTGACCAGAAATGCAGTCCATTCTAAGTGACCAAAATGCTGCTGGTTGGGCCATTCCAGCAAGGTCTTTGGACTCTGGTGGGGAAAGCAGAGCTCCCTATGCACATCTGCAACTCTACAACAAAGAGGATTGCAACGGCACTGAAATTAGCCCTACTTAGCTTCTTTAGTGGTGATGGCCACAGACTTTTTATCTGCCTGGCATTGCAGAATCTTGCCTGCAATAATTTGATGGGGACAAGCCAGCATGTAGGACAGTTGCTTGTTTTCATTTAGGCTTTTTATTGACATGCTGTCTCTCAAAGGCAGCGCAGATAAGCAGGCGTGTTATTCTGGGGAGCAGTTTTGACTAGCTCAGTGGATCGAAAGATTGACGGAGAGATGATTTTGCAGCCTTGGAGGAAGCCTGCCTCGCTCCCGCTTGGTTTCGTTTCAAGGCGACGGCGAGAAATGCAGAAGTTGCAGAATGAGCAACTGCTCACCAAAATAAATCAATTCCTCTATCTGCTGTGAGGGTCTTGGAGGTGGAGCAGAGCTGGTGTCTGGTGTTCGTACAGGTGTCGGCTGGCTGACAGAGCCCCTTCCGCAGGCGTAGAGGTGCTGGTCCCACAGCCCTTGTGCTGCCTGGGAAGGCTGCGCTCGCAGCAGAGTTGCCAATGGTTGGAGTAGCCACAGCTGGTAGAAACACTTGCAGGTGAAGAGGATGGGTTGACTGCTCTGCTTTTCCTCTGAGCTGAAAGGGGTTATTAAGTTTTTATTTCTGGGATGAAATCAATCCAGGCAGAATCCCACTCACGTCTGGGTCTCCTGAGCAAAGGGTCTTTGGCTGGGCAGGGTGAAAATGGGGATGGGAGCTCGGTGAAGTGAAGGCGCATGCAAACCCAAGGACATGTGTGGACTGACTGGGAAGCTGTATTTGGGAATGTGTCTGAGCTGGGGCAGCTGAGGAAGTGCAAGGGGTGAGTTTTTCTGTGAAGAGGAGCAGAAATCTGTGCCTTCATGTACAGGAGCAGAGCTATAGCCAGTCAAATGTCTGCTCAGGACTGCAGTAATCTGCAGGCCCTCTGGTTGTTGGTTGGGTCGGAAGAGGCATCTGGACCAGACACAGAGGTGTCACTTTTCTCTAAAAAGAGGTACCCCACAGAGCCCGTGGTCCTTTGCATGGGCAAGAGAGTGTGCAGCATGTTCTCATTATAACATACAGAAATACAGACTGGGAGTTAATTTTTCCCTCATATAAAATACGAATCAGAAACAATCCTTGCCCCATATTCTGGCCATCCAAAAGCTGTCAGTGATGGAGCTGAATTTTTTGATGCTGATGGAAGTTTCTCATACACATGCTGTACAAGGAAGCGAAGGGCATGGGGCTGCTGTCCTTTGATCTACTTGCTTAAGCTACTTGTCATTCAGCATGTAACTCGCCTGCAATCATTGACTTCTTTAATGGGAGAAAGTAAACACTATGGACTGGTTCCCCATCCTTATACCAGCATCCCCGTCAATCTTCATGCCATCTTTCACTAATTCCTATGGCCAGGGAGGCTGAAAGCAGATGTGCTTATTGACTCGTACAGTTAATCATTGCCGTGCTCGAGTGGTTCCTGGCAGGATGCGGCGGGACTTTCACACGTTGCAGGTTTTGCAGGTTGGTTTTGTGTCCACAGCCAAGCTCCTGGCTGTGTGCTGCTCCGCTGTCACGGGTGAAGCCCAGGAACACTGAACCCAGCACCAGAGAAAAGAAAGGAAGAAAAAAAAATAGAGAAGAAAAATAAGATGTGATAAAACCACAGAGGTTTTTAAAGGTTTTTAAATCTGGCTGTTAAGTTCTCAGTCCATGAATGATTTCTATCACCATAACAAATTGCGTGCTATTGCTAACTCTTTCAGACTGGTGTCTAAAAAAATCAATTATTCACAGAAATTCTTGCTGACAGTTGCGAAGGCCGGGTCACAGCTCTGTAGTGCACATTTAGCAGCTCAACACAGCAAACCAAGTGCAGGAACAGCTTCAGTTTGCTATCGGGAAGGAGAAAGGACTTGCAGAAGCAAATATGGGACAGCCAGAGGGAACAGATGCAGGGAACGGCTCTAGCATGAAGGTTGTTTTTCCTTAACAGGATGTTTGGAAGTGCTCCTAGAAAACCTAACGTGCCTGTATTTGGTATCCTGGTTTAAAACAAGAAGGTAGTTTCAAAGAGGAGAGGTCAAGAAGTTCCTGCACTCTTTACAAATAAGTGCTTGGTGTAAATGTAACACCTATGTTTGGGGCAGTGGGGCCAAAAATGAGCATGTAACTATCAAGTAGCAAGTATTTCTGGCCCACCCAAAATTTTATGTAGGGGGTGGATTTTTCTAATGCCCAAAGCAGTTGTCGTCCAGCTCTGGACCCTTCCCACTCGAGTGCTTTTCATCCCAGGCAATGTCGGTGCAGCAGCACCTTGTGTCCCCTGCTGACAGGCAGGACCCTGCCCAGCCTAGCTGATGTCACACAGAAGTGATGTGTGGCCACCAGCCATATCATGGGGGTACGGCTGCTCTTATCGGCAGTGTTCATTACCCCAGTGTGTGTGTGCACCTGCTGGATGCAGGCTAGGCCCAACGGTTGCTGCAGGCAGATAACCCAGAGCTGTCACAGGCTGTACAGGGAGAAACACACAGCTGGGCTGAGCTCCCTTTCTCTGTGGTGACCAGGTGAGGGGTGGAAGTGTGTCAGGGTCCAGGTGACAGATGTGTGGGGATGCTGCCTTCCTTGCAGGGCACATTTATGGGATACCAGGGTGGGTGAGTGGGCAGCGCATGTGTGGCTGCTGTGGGGATGAGCAGCAGCCCCTGCCCTGGAGAGCCCTCGATCTGGGCATCCTTTATCCTTGGTCCATGTGTTGTTCCTAACGCCACGTGCTTTCCCTTCGAAAATAGGGGTTTTTTGGCTCTTCCAGTGGATAGCTCCTCAATGAAGCAGAGTTCCACCCTGCCTATTAGAAATTAAATAGATAAGTAAAAACCATGCTAAGAGCAGATGTCTGAAGTTGCCAGGACATTGCATTCATACTCATTTTTCCATCAGGTGTGTTTGGATAATCATTTTCCATGCCATAACCTTTCAGTCCTGACATGCTTAGCTTAGCTCTCCCCAGCATTCCTGCCCGTCCATGCAGCCCACCAGTGATTTGTCTATCAAAGCTTCAGATCCACAGTTTAATGGACAACATTGCTGCTGGTTTCTCTCTATTTTAGATTCCTCACCTGCAAGAAGCAGTAAAATCTGTATCTTGCTAGGTTTGTTAAAGATCTGTTGAAATACTTAAAAACCCCAAACCTTAGATAATTATTAAGGGAAACCAGAAAATGGATTTGTTACCAGCTGGCTTTCAGGTTAAATATAAAAGTGATCCACTTAGGTGTTAAAAAAAAAAAAAAGTCTTCTCTAAAGAGAAAAAGCTGAAGGGTTCTGCTGAGATCCTTGGAGGTGCTAAACCATTTTCCATGTGAAAAGCCATGCAGTGAAAGCTTTTCTGACAGCAAACCCTTTCCTCCGGCCTGTTGGTAGGGTGAGTGCTGATAAGGTGTTTGTATTTGAACTGGCCAGCAAGGTGATTTTGACATTTTTCTCCTTTCTGCATTTTAAAGGGAACAAGAGCAAGAGAGCAGATTGTGTCAGAGCATCCCCTTTCAGACTCAAGGGTCAGGTTTTCAATTCAGGTCCCTACAAGCCTTCTCCAGCACCCAGAAATGCCCTTCATTGTCATTGCTGCCTGAAGGGAGGTGGCCAGGAAGCTTTTGCTCTCATTAAGCGGTTGTTGCTTCTCTCCTGTGTGAGCATGGAGAAGGGCTTGCCCAGGACAGACTTCTAGTAAAACGGGCCTGCTTTTCTCTTCATACCTGATCTGGGTCAGTGAGGTGCTAAATATCGAGTTGGGTGCTGAAATAGGGTTTTCCAAAAATCATTGGCCTCCTGTAGCACCTCTGTTTAACTTCTTTTAGTTTGTGGTGATTTTTCTCTTGCAGTTATTGTGATGGTGAAAAATGCTTTGAGCATTGGTCCAAGGTAATCTCTTATTTCAATTATGGACAAGGAGAAAACACCAAACATTTCTGGTAATCATGGTTTCCACTGGAAAATGTACAGGATCTGGTTAATGGAGCCCGCGTATTGCTCTGCACCATCTGCAGAAATGTCACGGTTGGCTGCATGGGTTTAAGGAGTGAGAGGTTATTCATGAGCACTGAGGGAAAATAATGATGAAAGTAGAAAATATAAACCTATGGACTTTACCAGACCACTGTTTCATTAAGGACAGTTCTGTAGCGAAGGTGTGCTGAGGACAGAGAGGGAGGGACCTGGTGGCAGAGGGAAAGGGCAGGGATGCTCCTTGTCTGTGCCGTTCCCCAGGGAGGAGGAAACTGACGCCTGACCTGCAGTTTTAAAATTCAGAGAGGAGCTGACAGCTTCATTTACTTTGTGTTTCTCATGTCCCTGATTCTGTTTGGCTCTCCCCAAAGACAGGGTGACAGATCTTGGGGTGATGCTCGCATCTTCCTTTGGATTTGAACCTCTCTAGAGACTGTGGATGCAGAGATGCACGGGGGAGGCTGAGGACCATCTGTAGAAGACTGTGGTATTGTGTAACCAGTTACTTCTGTCCTCCTTCTTGTAAATACTAGTGCTTATTATGCAAGAAGCAGCATTAAGAGACCTCAGAGGTAGAGCTCAGCAAGGGTTGGTCTCCTCGCTGTTGGTGGGGATGGTGTGCTGGGACTCTGCTCTTCGGAGCACTGAATTTCAGTTGCATCCTGGCAATATCACCAGGGCACTTGATACATTCAGGGTCTCAGCTAAAGTACAGATGAAAAGCTCATTTCAAGTTATTCCTCTTAGCTTTACTCTCTTTAGAGTCTTTGTTTCTAGAATCTAGGCCAGAAACTTCTCTGTGCAAGTCTGTGATTTATGTATTGTCTAACCTCAGAATGACACATCGAGGAGGCCATCAGCAATATTACCCCCCCCTCATTAAACAGTTACAAAATTAACTGTTGGCATCTCTTCCATGGGTAACTTTTAATTTGGAAGAGTTTGAATATTCCTGGTGTGCTCTGTAGTGGAGCTAGGTACAGATACAAAGTTACATTTAAATTTTTTTTAATATGAAGTAGTGGTGAAGAGAAGAGAAAAAGTTGCTTCTAATTTGCTTTACGTTTAAGGGATCCTTCCTGTTCTTGAAAGCTGCACTGTTATTAACTGTTCAGAAGTGTCATAGCCTATTTTTTTTTCTATTCTGTTGGTAAACAGACTAATAAAGCACAGCAACCCCATCTGTTCTTGCTTTTCTGGGGACTTTGTCAAATACCTAATTTTTCATTTAGTCCTCACTTCTCATTTAACTGTTCCCACGAGAAAAGAAATACTTGTTGCCCTTGTTGCCAGATCCAAGAGTAAAATCTACAGATTGATGTAAACTGGCAAAAAAGCCCCCCAAAATCCATCATGGAAATGGCAGTACAGCGGCTGGAACAAATTCACCCTTAAAAGATTAGCATAAAAGACACAAATAGGAATAATTTTACACCAATCCTGCACTTCACTTGTGTTGAAATAGGAGAGGATTGCACATGTTGTCGTCAAACCTCACTCTAGGACTTGGGTGACGTGCAGCTCGGATTTTGCATGGATTAAAATCGCTTGCAGACCTTGACTATTTCAGAGCTGAACTGGGAAGCGTTTAGTACTGACTCCTAAATCTTGCTACATGTACTTTTTCAACACAGGGAGCAGCTCAAAAGACAGATGGAAAATGTTGGGAGAGAGGAAAGACAAAGGCTCAGTGTTGTAAGGATGTATGAACTGAGTTTGTGTGCTGTGGGTTTGCATGTGTGAGGCTGCAGCAGTGTGGTGCAAGGGTTTCATCCAGAGGTGGAAGCCAAGAATCTAGTGACAAGAACTTTTGCTACATTAGCAGGCATGAAAGGACCTTGGAGTAGGCTTTGCCATCCTTCATCCCCCATGGGGCACCCTGAGTTGTCAAGGACCGCATGGCTCTTGGTGTTAATGTTTTCCTGTTCGGCCATGGGGCTGGCATCCCCGCACTAAGTGGGTGCAACCATCTGGCAGCTCTGGGTTGCACAGGGGCAGCACTGGTGCCTGCCCCATCACAGCAGAGTTGACAAAATGATTGAATGCCTTGCTCAGGACTTCTCACTGGCTTTGCACTGGCTTTGTCCTGGCAGAGGATGAGGCTTAGGAGGGTCAGATGTCTCCAGCATCTGCCAGCAGTGGAGGAGACTAATTCTGCTCATTTATTTGCAAAAGTGGTCTTCATGAGTGACTCAGCCCCTCTTGTGTTCCAGAGCTGCTGGCTGTTTGATGCTGTGCTCTTTCTTTCTTTTCTCTGGAGGCGTTCATGTCTCTCTTCCTCTGTGCGTGCATCCTTCCCTGCTCCAGCTCAGGAATGATCCTACACTGTCCAATAGCAGAAGTTGTAGGAGCGCTCCTGACAGAAACTAGCTGCACATGAGGAAACATGCTGGATGCGGAGATGATGATTTTCCCCAGCTTGTTCTGGGAACTCTCACCTCATGATGGCCCTGGACAGGACATCATGATGAGGAAAGCAAAACTGCTGGATACTCAACCAAGGAGACTTGGCCTGATGTGGCAGCCCCAGCACCCCTTTGTGCCGCTGAACTACTGCACGGTGTTAATTATGATGCAGACAGTCTGGTGAAAAATCAGTTTTGCCTACAAGACAGATAACAGAAAAGAAAATGAGGGAAGGCACTAGGAGTGAGCCTAAGGCATCTGCTGTAATACAGGTGTGAGCAGAGAGCTCATGGATGTGTAAACACAGAAAGAAAAGTGCTTAAAATACTCTTTTTCTCTCCCTTTCGCCTTCCTCCTTCTCTCTTAATTGCATCAAAGTTTCTTGTCACTTGGAGAATGAGCTTATTTTGAAAACGCATTTCCACAAGTGTTTAAAGGTGGCTATGAGCATGATCAGACATTGGGTTTCCTCTTTCACAACTCTAAAATTAACTTTTCAGTAAAAACCCAGAATGTTTTGTAGAGAGTATTTTCATTAGGAAACGCTAAGATTGGGCAGATGCAAGACCCATGTATTGTTAACAAGTTGTGTTTCCTTTTTCAGACTGCATGCTCTGACAGATGTCTTCTGTAGGTGCCTTCAGATTGCATGCAGTTGTCTGGATGGTTCCTCCACGGGACTGGCCCCAGGGAATAGCTGCCCATGTGGCTGCCACTGCGGTTCTTGCAGGTCGCCTTGATGGTTCTGAGTGTGAAGCTTCCCCAGCAGTGGAGGAGGAGCTTGTCCATGCCTGCTGATGGTGGCCCTTGCCATCATGTGTGTGCAGGGGACCATGTTTTGGTGCGTGTGGTTTGTGCCACACCTGGACTTCCAAAACCACCCCCCAAGGGAATAACTGTGGGGACATGTCCATGTGATGGAAGACAGACTGGTCTGTGACAGCTTGCCAGTGACGTGGCTTCATAGTGACTCTCGGAAACCAGTGAGATGGGCGCAGAAGCTCAGATCATGCTGTTGCTGACGCGTGTGTTTGTTTGAACAGACTGAAGCAGGTCATCCCCTGGTACCAATGCACAGTCCGGAGTCTCCATAGCATGCTGGGGACCTTCTTCAAGCTCTCTGGAGTGTCGAGAGCCTGGACCTCCCCTGCTCTCTTTTGCTGCCGGGTTGGTGTTATGTTTAATGCTGACTTGTTATAAAGCTGTGCCAGTGCCTGAATTTTCTAGCGGGAGGAAGGCTCCTCTTGGTAGCAATATCTTGTGCAGCACTTCATGCAGTAAAGAGCCCACCCCTGGCAGGATTCACAGCCAGCTCTGCAAGGGAGCGAAGGCACAGCCATGAGGGGACCGATGCTGGGGCCAGGCAGTTTCAGTCACACAATATTCTTTCCTACTTCTGCTTTATTTCATGTCTCACTTCTAGCTGCTTTGCTTCTGCTTTTTGACATAGCGAGGTCTTCCAAGAACTCTTCTGCGAGGCTGCTGCGGATGTTCAACATCCTGCCTGTGACTTCAGGGACCATAATTTCTAAGGCGTGCTTCTGTAGGAAAGCAGACTTGCAGGAATACTATCAGCATGTTTATTTTCTGCAGGGTTTCTAGAACTTAATGTTCTTTCTCCTTCTGGCAGCTGGTTATTCTAGCGTGTTTTAACTGTGTTAAATAGTCAACAATAAGCAACACAAAGGCTTAAGTTATGTTTGTATGGGAGTAATGAGGCAAAGCCACAGATTGATCCCTTTCTGTGCAAACAGCAAGAGGCAATCAAGGTAACATGCTTACAGGTGACTATTGATGTGGTTCAGGTCATTTTGCTATATACTAATGTGATGTGTTTGATTTTTAGTTGCTACGTTTCTCTACAAAAGGAGCACAGAAAATGGGCGAGGGTGCTTAGGTTGCTCTCTTGTTTCTGTTCTTATCAGCAAAACATAAATCTGCAGCTTGCTGACAATGAAACCATATGGTAACTCTTTCTGACAAATCGATTTTGCAATACAGATAATCCTGGCTCTGCATGCGAAGAGAGATTTTGGATTATTCGGTCTTAATTCTTGCATTACTCTATTATTTGGTGCTTGGAAATTACGTACGTGGCTATTTCTGAACCCATTGGTCTGGATGAGTTAAGAATTTATAGAGTAGGTCTGGATGAGTTAAGAATTTATAGAGTACACTACACTTCTGTGTCACTACTTTCAGGACAGTTATTTGTCGTATGAAATAATCTATTTATTTTCAATAGCCAATGTCCCTCCTCAGTTGGTGGCTAATTCAGAGAGAATCACAGAATGGTTTGGGTTGGAAGGTGAAGCCTCGAAAAGCCGGAATCAAAACTCAATGGCCCTGGTGACTATTAAGGGACCTTTCAAGGTCATCTAGTCCATCTCCCTGCCATAGGCAAAGGCATTTTCAATTAGACCTGGTTGTCCCATCCACCCTGACCTAGAATGTTTCCAGGGATGGGGCATGTACCACCTCCATGGACAACCTGTGCCAGTGTCTCACCACCCTCAGGGTAAAAAAAAATCTCTTCCTTCTATCTAGTCTAAACCCACTGTCTTTTAGTTTATTACCATTACTCTTTATCCTGTTGCTACAGGCCCTGCTCAAAAGTTTGTCCCCATCTTTCTTAGAAGCCCCCTTTAAATATGGTAAGGCTGGAACAAGGTCTTCTGGAGCCTTCTTCTTTTGAATCCTTTTTGAGCTCTGGTTACCCTTTTAGTGTGAAGTTGAGCTATGAAATACATTTGTATAAACCACCTCTTCCTTTACAAGACACTGCAGATGTAGCTGTAGGAACTGGAAGGTGTTTGGCTCATGTGCCCTGAAGGGACTTGGCCAACTGATGGCTGATGGTCATCTTGGCTCACCGGAGCCAATGCTCTACATTGGCGTGGTACACAGGGCAGACAAGATGGCTTGTCAATCCTGTTTGATGAGTAGAATGAACACGCAAGAGTCCTCACAACTTCTACTGGACTTCAAAACAAATAAACAAAGCTATGTGCAGCCTTTGCTGCATAGGGATTTATCAGTGAGTGAGTATTGTTCTCGAGCTTCAAAGTAGTAGCCACTATCTGGAATTATAAGCAGAGCATGAGCCTGGGAGCAGGGAACAGCAGTGAGAAGTGATGGGAACTGGGCTCTGGAGGCACGTATCAAGTCTAGGAACAATGCCATGAAGCTAATCAAAACTAAACAACATGTCATGAATTTTGATGTTCATCATAAACTATGTAGAAATGGCTGATAGGCTGTTAATTCCTCAACATTCCTCCTACTGTCAAGCATGAATCTGTGGGGTTTGAGAGGCAGCTGTTGCAAAAGCTATCAGAGCAATAATTAGGGGGCTTATTCAGTTCTACATTTCTGGGGGCTAACAGTTACTGCAAGCCAAGACCCAAAGATGATTCTTTCCCAGATATTTAGAAAAGAAATGTAAATCAAGACATAAATCTGGTCAGCACAAATGTTTATCTGGTATTTCTGTTTTACTTCAGGCAGCAATGCAGCCTCAGCTGAGAACAAAAATATAAATATAATATATTTAAAATAATAGTAGTAATACAATTCTCAATTGCATTAGATTTAGTCAGATAAAGATGCCTGAAGAGTATTCAAATGGTAAATCTATATGGAGTGTTTGCTTATAGAAATATGAGGGTAGAAGCTTACCTAAACGATGGTTTTCTGGAGATGGAAGGGTAAAATTAACTTAGCAGAACAGTAAATGCAGCATATAGCCCCCAAAACATTGAAGGGTGCTCTAGCATCCTTTGCTAATACCTAAAGGATGGAGAGACTTTACAAATCCATTGTTAGAAGACCATTGTGGATGAAAATTAGGGCAAATGTTATACAGAGATATTAAATCTGAACTTGGATAAAATTTACAAAGCCATAATGCATCTATGCATTTCAATGAAAGCATCTGTAAAAAGCAAACAGTAGCAATACATTTCATGTTGTGACTTTGGTGGGAAGAGATTGTGTTGAAAAGCTCTTGGAAGAAGCGATGGTGGTTTCTACTCTGGCCAAATGCAGGCACGTGAAATGCAGTTGATTAACTTACAGCACAGCATCTCTGCAGAGCTGGGTACTGAGGCTTCCAAAAGCGCAGCTCTCTTTAGCTGTGGTTAAAAGGAGCCTGTGGGGTTCCTGCCCCAATTACGTTTGTACGGAAATGAACCACTGGGGATGACCTAATGCTGTTCCAGCCCTGGCCAAGGCAAGGAAGTAGGCATGGCTTTGTGGGACAGTGGCTGTTAGCAATTGCTGCAGTGTTTAAGCAAAGGAAAATATTTTAACATCCAGAGTTGAGGAATAAAGCAGGTAAGGCCACTGACATTTACCCATGGGCAAGGACTGTGCAGGAAAGAGTCAGGAGCACCTAAACCACCTATGGTGGCATGTGTTTCTTGGGATGGTCAATGCTGGATTGAACAAAATATGTCTTGAAAGAAAGGATCCAGCGCCAAATTATCTGTTCTGTGGAGAAGCAAGGCTGAATAACGAGTCCAGCTAAACTGGCAAGGGTGCTGAAGGCATCTAATGAGAGCTGCTGTGGTGGCTGAACAAACACACTTTGAGTTGAATTTGGCTCTGAATTGCTTTTTGTGTCTCGTGCAGCAGAGGTGGCACTGATATGTACTCCTGAGAATGTGATCTGGTATCTAAAAATAGCCTTGAAAGTGTAAAAATGCAGAACAGTGGATATAGAATCATAGATTCATAGAATTGCCTTGATCAGAAGGCACCTTTCAGATCGAGTCCAACCATCAACCTAACCTGCCAAAACCACCACTGAACCATGTCCCTAAGCACCACATCCACCTGTCTTTTAAATACATCCAGGGATGGTTACTCCACTGCATCCCTGGGCAGCCCGTTCAGATCTTGTAGCTTAGGGAAAGTTTTTTTTTTATGGCAAGTCTCTGAGTGATGAAGGTAAAAAGAAAAGCCCAAACTCCTAATGCTCATCTGAAGTGAGGAGGAAGGTTGTCCAATGTGCACATTCTGCCTGTTCCAGTACTGGGATGTTGGAGGGAAGGAAAAGAGAGGAAGGGAAGTGACCCTCAAGAAAATATTTGCTCTCATTGAGGCAAATTGCTGCCACAGTCAGAGCCTGAAAGATGTGGCAAAACAAACAGAAATGATCTGTGTGGAATGAAGAGAGGCTGTTTTTAAAAGCTAGTCCTCAGTGCGTATTTACTTAGTAGATTGGACCAGTAATTGCCACTGTGGGTTTTGTTTGGTCTTTTGCAGAGGTTCTTTTGGGCTTTTTTTCCAGGGGGCTGGAAAGTGTAAACGTTACTCTGAGAGCATAAACAGAAGATGGGCAGTGAACCTGTCTGCTGTGGTTTCATCACAGAAGCTTAACATTAATGACAAGAGGGGTTTGAGGCTTTTTAAGTATTAAGAATAAAATAGATTTGCTGTCAGCACATGATTCTGTCAAGATGTTCTCAAGGAGGCAATTAAAACTCCACAGATCTTTTTGCTTGTGAGGGAAGCATAGTTTCCCCCTTGTCATTTTTTGTGTGTATCATCATGGTGCTTGCCACTCTGGTCTTGCAACTGCAACTCAGTTGCCTCTGAGGCTGCTGAAGTAATTTGGAAATCCAGTGAGAGATGGGGACCTTGACCTCTGTTGTAGAAGCAGTGCTGGCATTTAGTCATGCTCTACACACGTGCCTCTCCTATCCCCCTCCCCGTAGGGCAGCTTTTGAACCTTCTGGGTCGTTTCAGCCAAGACAAGAGGTGTGGTGCTCTTGAAAGACAGGAAGTTTTTGTAGGATGATGAAGAGATGCTACAAAGTAGAATAAAGTACATGATCAGCCCATCAGATCTTGGGGTGTCTGCATGCTGGCAGGTGTGTTATGAATACTCCCAGCATGGCAGATGCCAGCCCAAGTACTTAAATAAAAACGGAGTCCAACAAGGCAAGAATCCACAGGAGACCTTACACCCACTGAATGATTCTCATTAGGTTGGTTTAAATGTTGAATATGCACCAGCCTGAGTAGACGATGTTGCAACATGAGTGACCCTCCCCCACTTTGTGCTGGGGGTTAGAGCAGTGTGGCTGTTGAATGGCACCAAAGGGGGTTTGCGTGGGCTACTCCTGGGCAGAGAAGTCATCATTGCCCACCCCAAGGTGTGTTACTTGTTTTGACCATTAGCTTGCACACATTTACAATCTGATGACAAGAAAACCAAAGCAGACCTTTCCTTTTGGCTCTGCTGCTGCATTGTCTCACTTTATTTTTGTTCTGCAGGGCAGTGCAGCCGCGTCCTCCCTCCCCAGATGGGCACACTACAGGTCATTCATGGCAACGGCACGGCCGTGGGGACAGTGATAACCTTCCAGTGCTCTGCTGAGCACCAGCTGGAGGGACCAAGCGTCATCACCTGTGTTTGGAAAGGGAATGGTACCCAGTGGACAGCCGAAGTGCCCTCCTGCAAGCGTAAGGTTCTTCCTAAAGCTTTCCCAGCCCCTCTGGGCTGCCCTCTGTTTTGTGCTGCCAATCTCCGACAACTTTAGGATTAATTCTAGACCTCTGTGCAAGGAAAAAAATTCGATTTCCTTCGAAATTGCCCCTGCTGACAGTAATTGCACTCCATATGAGTTCTGACATCATTAATTATCATGGTAGAGAAAAGACTTGGTCAGATTTATGCACGCTCTCATGTCACCAACTCCAGGAGTGTTGTGCCTGCAATGAATGTGGCTCTGTAGCTACAGGCTGTACCCTTCTTTAGAAAACTGTGTAGCTATGACCCACTAATGTGCTAGCGTACCTGCAAACCCTCTAATTTCCTAGCATTTTTTCCCTGAAGATATTTTTGAGTAAAAGAAACACAGTGATACTTTCTTGAACAATTTTAGGTTGTTGCCTGTGGGCAGCCGCATGGGAAAGCTCCCATATTGACAAACAGCACTTGAATGGCAACAGCATTAACTACCTTTCACACTGTGTTCCTTCTTTTTTATTGCAAAGCAGTTAGTAATTTGACTAGAAGTAGACCCCAGCAAAGCGTGGCACCTCTGAGCTGTGTGGCTCTCAGTCTGCATCTCAGACCTTGTATAATTTTAAATCACCAGGAGAAGGATGGCTCTTCTAGACACTCAGTGCTCTCTCACAACCTTGGATATTCTCATGTCTTGAGAGAGCCCATTAAAGAAAAACGAGAGAGATCCTCCCTTCCAGAGGCTGTGGAAATACAGAACTGGAGCTCAGCTGATGCTGGCTGTCATGGAGTTTAGAAGCAAGACACCCTTAGTGCTCCAGATGAGCTGGTGGAGGTCTGTGTTAGCAGTACCACACCACATTCCCACTCCTCCCTTTGTCTGGGGAACTCACTTCCAGCATCAGGTTGCTGAACACTCAGCCTTGCAGACACTGTCCCTCCTTCCATGCTGCCTCCTTCCCCAAATGTAGAAAAACCTGTTGTTAGCTGCCTGCCAAATATGATGTGTGACTATATGGGGTTGTCCTTGCTCTAAAGTGCTTCTTTAAATTAATTTTCCTCCCTTAGTATTTGTTTTTGCCCTTCCAGTCCTTGTTAAAATCATTTACAAGAGTCCACCAGCTCCTCTCCATTTGATATGCCAACAAAGTTGTGCTTTTTAGCTACTCTGGTGCTAAAATCATTGTGTTTCATTAGTTGCATGAAATACTGATGAACAAATCATTAGTAGCTTATAAAGGGGAGATTTTTGAATAGCCCAATTTGAGGCTTGCATAGCTCAAAGCTGAAGCCAAGATACTTGGTGTCTTGACACATCCCACTGGGAAGTGCAAAGCAGGCAGGTTTCAGCATGCTCTGAGGAAAATGTGAAAGATAAATTCATGGAAACTTGCTCCTGTGTTTTCTTTGCTGCAGCCATATCAAAATACGAGACTTTTGGATTTAAGGTTGCAGTGATTGCCTCCATTGTGAGCTGTGCCGTCATTCTCCTGATGTCCATGGCTTTTTTAACGTGTTGTCTTGTCAAGTGTGTGAAGAAGAATGAAAGGAGGAGGACTCAAAGGTATGTCAAGAAAAGATTTTTAAATCTTGCTCCTCAGGAGGGCATTCATCTGGTGAAGGTCTTTCTGCTCTGAGCTGTGTATTGTCCAGAGTTGCCTCATAACCGGCTTAGGGGGGAACTTCTGTCATTTCAAAATCTGATTGCAACCAAAATACAGATTTTCCATTTCCCTCAAAAGGGTTTTGTGAGTCAAAAAAGAAAGTCTTCAGTGTCATTCATAATATTAGGTTTTCACTGACATGAAATTAATGAAAGGGTTGATTGGCATTTCTGGAATTGCCGCCTTTCTTTTCGATAAGACTTTCACGTCAAAGTCCTTGTTTTTCATCTGTTTTAAGTGGGGTTTTGTACAAATTAGCTATTCATGTGGCTTTGATGGCTTGATACTTTTCTGTTGCCAAAGAAAAGCCCTTTGCAACGGACATTTGGACCTGGTTCTGTCTTCAGGACATGATGATGATAGCTCTCTTTGTTGAGAGCTTCTTGGTCCTCTGCTGTCCTCTGCCCTCTGTTCCCTGCATGCTGAAGGACCTGCTCCAACCTGGCCCATCCATGATGGAGGGGGAACATGAGGGCACCAAAGACATTGTCCAGCTTGGCCCCGCTGTCAGAAAGCAACTGGGATGATCGAGAAAGTGTCCATGTGAGAAGGAGTAACCCATCCCAGATGTGGTGGTCACTGCTGCAGCTGGCAGCACCCAAGGGCATAAGGGCATGAGCGTCTGCATGTGGAGAGGATCTCCAGCGTGGCCAGTTGATGTAGCAAGTCGACTTTGGGATGCGGAGAGTGTTTGTCTGACAAGAAGCTTCGGGCTTGACAGCAATACAAATGGGGATCCTTGGTATGGTGCTAGTTAAACAAGAGTGGTTTGGACCATCCCCAAAAGAAAAGGCACTTGCAGGGTTAGGAGGATGTCCTCATCTGCCTGTAGCTGTGAAGCCTGCCTGTCTACTTTTTTGGGGCTCTTTTAGTTGATCCACATAAGAGATCACTCTGCCTACAAACCTGCCTTGCAAGTTATCTGTCTGATGGTCTTTGAAGTGCCATCTTGTGTTCTGTCCTTTGGAGAGGAAGAAGACAGAGGCTGCTGAAAATCCTGACATAATTTAGGCTCCTCATGCAGACCTCATCCTGCTGCATGCGCATAGCCACCATGCTCTCTGGTAGGAGCTGGGTTGCATCCAGAGGGGACAGAAATGACACCAAAATCAGCGTTGCCCTCACAATTTTATCTTGTCCCATCAGCTGTGTGAATGTCTGTGGTTAGGTGAATCTTAGATAGTTTTAAAAACAAGAAAAGAAATTGTGATTTTTGTGTTTTTATGTACCACACAGTCGTGGGGGGCAGTGTGAGAAGCTCATGGGGTGTTTCCAAAGGGAAATCCTGAAGCAAATGAGTCACAAAGGCAACGTTTCTTGTCTCCTCTATTTTTAACTCAGTTCATGTTTTCAACCTGCCTGGTGATTTTGGAACCCTCAGGAATGGCAGCACTGCAAAAATTCACATTAAAAAGACTCTTTTTTTTTTTTTTTCCCCTGAAATAATTTATTCCACAAAATGAGGATGGTCTGTGGCCTTTTCACATACAGCAGGATCTGGCCTGATGCATGTCTCTGAGAACATTGGCATAACATCACACCTTAAGTGGCTTTTCCTATTAGCTGTAGTCTCAAAGTCTACTGAATCAAATTGATTTAATTATTGGGGGGGAGGGAGGGGACGGTGTGTGTTCCTTTGAACGATCCACAGGAGCTCTGAAGGAAATGGCTCATTTCATTTGTTTGCTTTCTTGGGTTTTTTTGAGGAGTGCTGGGAAAAGCTTAGATTAGAGCTATTTTACAGAATCCTATTTACACTGTTCAAGAATCTGCCACCTGAAGGTGTTTAAACAGGAGTTTAAATCTCTGGAAATTTGGCTTACACTTGAAGCTCAGCATATGTTTAAGTGCTGCCTTGGGTAAGCCTGGATTTAGGTTTAAACTCCAGTGAGTCAGGGTTGTGGCCAGATGAACGCTCAGTGATGCAGCTTTTTGTCACAATAATGTGCCTTATGCCTGGATTTATTTGCAGGGATATGCAGCTGTGGTACCAGCTCCGAGCTGAAGAACTAGAACACATGCAAGCTGCTTACTTTGGGTTTAAGGGAAGAAACAATAACAACAACAACAAGAAACTCAGGAATAAATCCACCCTTGAAGATGTGACTAACATGGCATACGATAATGAAGGCTTCTACAGGTAAGGCTCTTGAAGGATGGTGGGTTTGAAGGAGCTTGTTGAACATGAAAGGGATTTTAAAGGTGGGTTGTCAGGGCTTGTCCTTGGTCCCTCTCATCTTGTGAGGAATCGCTGCTGCCCAAACACGAAGCAGCAGAGAAGCTGAGCAGGACTGCCCTCCTACAGCTTCTTCCATCCACCCCAGCAGTGCCTGGCTAAGCCTGGTCTGTGGGTGAGGCTGCAGCAGATTAACAGGAGGGAGGCTTTAATTGGCTTCATTAAGTTGATGCTGAACTTCAGGATAGAAGTTGCTGCCCTGTATCAAGGTGCCAGCTCGCTGAGAGCTTGAGGAGAGGAGCCAGGGACACCTGGCATGACTTGAGGTGAGCACTGAACATTGCTGTTCATCCCTTGGTGACAGCAGAGCTCACTTGAGAAGCACCATTTCACTATCAGGGTGTGCAGGGCAAACATGATGGGGTCCCCATCTGCAGGGCAGCCTGAGACCCCTGGCCTTGGGGTCCTCCGAAGAAACATCCGCAGTGAAAAAAAGTGGTGTGATCTGCAGATGCAAGGATGGTGGGCCTCTGAAAGTGCCCAGCTGTGTTAGGCTGGCTTCAGTGCTGCTAGCAAAAGCAAACCAGAAAAATGATAGATTCCAGTTGCTGTTCTGCTATTCCCATTCTTATAAACACACGTCATTGTGTCTTTTATATCCTTCGGGTTCTGCTTTGTCGTCATGTGTGATAATATATCATGCAGTCCTCGTTTGCTTTTAATTCAGCACTCACTTGTACAGCTTTTATGTACAGCAGTATCTGTGATTTGTGGTGGTTACCTGCAGAAAACAATTTTATGCAGATTATAAACCTGCTTCCATGTCACAGTGCAGCTGGAAATTATATTCAAATGGAACACCCGCACAAAAGTCTGACGGCTGCTTACTCAATTCCTAGCTTTGGGTGATTTCAGAAAGATGGATAAAGCTAATTAAATGCTGATGATAACCTAAACAGTTTTTAGAAGACTCAGGATGCAATTTTTAATTTGGGGCAACTCCAGTCTGCTGCTCTGTTAATGTTTTGTACAAGTGTAATCTGCTTTTAAAATAACGTGGGTAAGCTTACAAGGGGCTGTGAAGAGAGGTCAGTGCTCTGCTGGAGCCTTATGCTCCTCCTGGGGTCTTATCTGCACCGTTCCACCCAGCAGAAGCTGCCGTACTATGGGTACCGAGTTCTGCACGCCTTTTTGTAACTGGCAGTAGCAGGGAGCAGCCAATTCCTCTGGATAAGCAGCTTCTCTGGGGCCAGAAATCAACATGTTCGTTATCGCTTTAGAAAACGTGAGAATATATAAACTCCAGTGGGAACTGCAGAGAGCAGGAGGAGGAAAGCCTGTGAGCTTTCTGATGTAGAACAATACACGTGCTGTGATAAATACTGGTGTGCATACCCTCCTCCTGACACAAGTCCCTTATTAATCAAGGTCTACTTTATTTCCACCAGGCAGAGGTGATGTGATCGTGTTCAATCACTAGCCAGAGCAAAAATCAGTTAGGGGAGCAGGTCTGTGCACCCCAGAGCCAAAAGTTTAGCCATGTCTCACGTGGAGAATGGGCACTGCTGCTAATCTGAGATGGAAATGGTGGTGAAGCTGTTACAGCTCCTGAATAAAACTGTCTTGGAATTGCTTTAGGAACAGGTGTGACCCTTCAACAGTTTGTACCTTGTTCCCTTTCTTCACTCAAATAAGATCTATTTAATTGAGGTTAGTAAAAGACAACGATTTCTACTGTTTGATCCTGTTAAATGGGTATGTGCTCAGGATGAGAGGCAGGAATTTGGCTAACCTATTTCACACCAACTTTTGAAGACAGCAAATGATCCGTCAGCTTTGTGTTTCACTTGCAAGACTTATCTTTTGTGTGTAGGGAATTAGGCTTAAGTCTCATCATCCTGTGCACATCCAGCTTATTGGGAAAAGCAGGACAGTGTAGGCAAATCCCTGGGGAGGTGCAGACATGAAGCTGGCTGATGTTCAGAAGACTGTTGTGACAAGACACGTTTCCTACCTGGGTTATATCTGCAGTACCTTTCTCCACTGAGCATGAAGTGGGTGTGTGGGCAGCCTATGCTCAGAGGAAATCTCTAAGCATGCTGGTGGAGGTGTGGAGGTGGAGATCTTATAGTGTTGATTGTCCAAGGAAATAATTAAATATATGCAGTGTGGTTGGAAAAAATCAGCAAAACTGAGGGCAGGCAAGCCCAGAGGGAAGATTGTATGTGTGCATGTGAACTGAGGTGTGTATGTGTGGTCATGAATGGGCTGAAAGGTAATTTAGCCAAGGCTCCTCAAGGAAGGTTCAGACTGAAGATGAGGAAGCATTTCTTTACCAAGAGGGTGGTCAAACCCATCTCCTTCTGGAGAGCCCATTATTGTTCAAGAGGCACATGGACAATGCCTTTAATAATAGGCTTTAATTTTGGCCATCCATGAAGCGGTTGGGCAGTTAGATCAGATGATTGTTATATGTTTCCTCCAACTGAAATAGTCTACCCTACCCTACTCTATCCTACCCTACCCTACGCTATCCTTGTGTTAATGCTTCAGAGATTTTGAGGAATTTGTGCAATGCATCTCGGAACTTCTGAGCAAATCAGCAATCCTACTTCATTTTTCTGATAAGGAGCTGTCCTAAGAAGCAGGGGAGGCTGATCGTTGTGTCCCTACTGTTTTCAGGGCTGCAGGACGCGTTGTTCTCTGTGATACAGCCATGGGAAATAGCTCTGCAACCCACTTAGAAGGGGAGGGCTGCGAGATGACTGGTGCCCTTGTCTGAGAAAGGAGTGGGTGGAGGCTTGGCAATTTATGTCGGTTTTACGATAGCATTTTCTTAAAGAAAACTGTTCTGCTGCTCCTTCATGTAACATGTGAAGTATCTGGAAGAGTGAGAACTCCTCCACCCTTGAAGAAGACCCTCTGGAGTGTATCTTAGCCTATTTTTGACTAGAAAAGGATGTAGGTCATGCTACTTTTCAGATTTAATTGAAATAGATTTTGAGATTAACTAGAGATTAAAATTTTCATTCACCACTTTAAAGATCAAAAAGCCTCTAAGAACAAATGAAATAAAAAGCCAATTCTTTCAGACAAGGCAATACAAAATAAAAAGGCAATGCTTTCAGACAGGTAAGATATTTGTGGTGGTTTACAGAGTAATACAGGATTTAAAACTCATTGTCTGAGGAGATGCCTTGGTATGGCAGTAATTTTGCTGTAATGAGTTGACATAATGTGGATGCAGAATGCTGATGTACAGACGTTATAAATGATGTAGAAGCCCAGCTGTTGGACAGCAGTGTGCTGCCACAAAACAAGGTCTTTTCTCCTTGTGTTTGGGAAAAAAAATGTGGTGCAATTACAGAGAAATGTTGAATTCTACTTGCAACAACTCTAATTATAACGAATCACCACTCTGACGCCTCAGCTTCTTGAATGGATTGCTTTAAAATGCGGAGAAGTATATCCAAAATACCTGGGATCGCTAACTACGGAGTGCTGTCACTGTTGATGCCACCTCTTTCATTTGAATGTCAGGAATCATAGCAAGGATAAAAATACCCATTTTATGGCAGGAAGTCTCATATGCAGGAGCTGCAAGCTTTTACAGCGTCTTTGCTCTTTTGTACTACTTGAAGAGCTACCTAAAACTGAGCAGGGAAAGACAAGTTAAAAGGCATGGGGCCGCTGAGAGGGACGTGTTTTCCCCAGCGTTGCTTCTCAGAAGTTTAGAGCATAGAGCAGAGATAGCAGGTCGCTGTGTGATGCAGAGGCTCGAGACTGATTAGCTGAAGAAAAGGGCCTGTCGTCTCTGGGAGGGAGATTAGCCGCAGCTCTGGGCCACGTACTTAGAGGAGGACAATGTGTGTGAGCCTCCAAAACAGCCCCCTGGGAGGATTGCTAGGGAGAGGCAGGGCTTGTCCTTGTACATGGGGGCATGTTTGGAATAGCTCTCATAGCCTGACTGTTGAACATATCCGGAGAAAAGCCTAAAATCTGTAAATTATATTCTGCTCTCTTTAACATTTTAAAATTCTTCACAGTTTTGCGTGAGAAGGAAACCAGGATGGTTGGCATCAGCTGTCCACAGCAAGAGACCTTCTTTCAGGCAGCAGAGGCCAGTGTACACCTGCCTGGGGTCTCCTGGGGAGCATCCTGGGCATGAGGGACATTTGGCATCTCAGAGGAGCTCACATTTGAGACGTGGTCCTGGGTTTAAGAGGGTATTTGACATAAGCATGTTCCTGGTGTGGCAACAGGACCTGTTCCTCCGGTGAACAGTTGGTGCCAGTGCGTTGAGGCCAGCTAGGGCTTGGGATCCCTTCCTTGGAGGAAGGCGGAGAAGCTCCAGCAGCTCACATGTGGCTCCCAGACTGAAATAGCAGCCTCCTCTTTTCCATTAAGCAGTCCTTCCTTTTCCATTAAGCAGTCCTTTCTCTAGGAGAAATCGTAAATACACACACAGTCTAGAGTAAGCATTGTGAGAGCAAGCAGTAAACCCTTTTTGGTGTGCAAAGACACTAAAGAACTGAGCACTCTACTCTTTGAGTCACAGCATATTTATACAGCAGTGTGCTCAGGAAGATAGCAGTCCCAGGAGAAATACAGACAGTGGTAAGAAAATGCTGAGAGGACTCGTTTTGGTTTGCATCAGCTTCCTAATTTGGGTAAGAAATAGCCACACCTAAGGAAGCCTCTATTTGCTTTGCTTTTTCAGCATAACAGTACTGTAACCTGGCCTGGAGTAGATATGCCCTTGGCTCAGGGGTGTGCCATTGTTTTGTAAGGGAGACTTGATGGTCCATGCTGAGGCAGAACCGAGTTTCGCTGTAGACTAACTCCTCTTCATCCTCTGTCAGCTAAGACGACAACTAGAAAGAAACTAGTCCACCTCAAAAATACACCCAGAGAGCAGCAAAGAAATTTGGTGGGGTATTTTTTTCCTCCTGGTGTGGAAGCACTTGGAAGAAGTTGTACATTCTAAGTTTGGGCTGTTTTGAGGTGAATTTTTTTACACAGCTCTAGGCTAAGTTATAAAACATTCTCTATGAAGTAGCTGATCCGACTGCAGGAACGAGTCAAATGGAAAAGCCTGTGTCTCAGTAGGTTTAAAGTCCTCTTTCAGATGTCCACTGTAGCTGGAGCATATTATCAAGAAGAAAAAATTTCTTCTGCAGAGAAACAGGCTAGTATATTCTCCCACAGAAGATATTTTTAGTACCTGAAGTTTTTGTACCAGAGCCCTTTCTGCCTGAAAGCTGCATTACCAGTGTGCCTGGCAGAAAGCAAATAAGGACATCCTGACAACAAAGATGTCCAAGTGAAAAGTTTTTCTGAAGAAACCCAAAGCCAGCATGCTCTTCAGAGAGGCATCTCAGCCTTTTCAGTCAGTCTGAGATCTCATAGGTAAGGTTGGTGAAATTAGCTCATTGTTTTGGCTTCCTTGGTAAAATGAAAGGTGTTTCTTTTTCTCTTTGATTTATTGTCTATAGTGGTGGAAGTTGTCCACTACCTTGTCTAAGGAGTTGCAAGGAAGGTGCAAAACAGAAACTCATGTTGCTCTAAAAAGTGTTCCAGTCTGCCCAGGCTCACTGAGGAGCATGGCTGTAAGCCTGAGGACCTTCTAGAAGTATGGATGAGATGGGATGGGTCACTTGGCCAAACTCCTACCTCACCCTCTGCTCCCTTGAGGGCATTTTCTCAGCTGCTTTTTTCCCCTGAAAATAATCTCTAATTATGTAGCTACTTATCTGCTATTTATGTAGCAGAGATTAAAAATCTGAAGGACCTGATGCCCTTCTGCTAGCAAGGTAATGTGGTATAGATTTACCACAGTGAACAGGGACAGCACTTGAAGAAATACCTGTGTTGAGAGACAGGCTGCTGCAAAGCTCAATGGAAAACATAAGCAGAACAAGAAAAAACCACCAGGACACCTAGACTGACTGCCAGGAGATGCGTCAATGGGAGAATTAAGGGGGTAAAGCATCTTCTATAACAGTGACTTAATGCAAGACTGCTAGAGGTCCTGGGGAAACCAATTGATCTGGGTGCTTTTGAAGGTCTGCAGTCTCAGCAGAGAGCCGGACCTTCACTCCTTCCAAAAGATCCATGCCTTCTCTTTTATGTTGAGTCTTGTTGTCAGCAATTGCTGAAAGCTGGGGCAGGCGGAGCGCAGCCCCGCTGGCTTCTGTGCCCAAGGCTGGGGAACATGTGCGGGATGGTGTGCACAGTGTACCTGAAGGTCTGTGTGGGTGTGAACGTGCCCCTCTCCCCCTTTACTGGTAGAGACCCCCAGGTGGGCTGCTGTGAAGGAAGCACTGTAGGACTGGTCTTCACTGTGGTAGTTAAGACTTCGCTACATAAAGCATCCAGTGAAGTGGCTCCAAAGAGCAAATGACCTGTTGGATACAACTGTACGTAATTACCGTGGTTCCCTACACACACAACGTTTGATTGTGTGGCACTTGGGGCCGGAGCGGAGGGGACCCAGCAGAGGCATGTGGCAGATTTCCTTCCCCAGCTTTTCTATTGTTCCACTCTGTAAGTTGTCCCACCTTGAGCTTCTCCATTCCTGGAGGGGTTTTTTTCCCCTCTCTTTGGTTATTTCTGTGTGCTGTGTTCCTCACTGCCAACTCTCAGAGACTAAAATCTCCCGGTACCTTTCGACACTCATGTTTCACAGAAAGATCAGGCCGGGGACGTGAGCTGCGGTTTCGTCATGGGGCCCTGTCACAGAGGGGCTGGCTGCAGAGTCATACTGATTTCTGCATTTCAATCTGAATACTCGTTGCAAGGAGCATGGAGGGGGTATGCGCAGCCGTTATTGTTCTTGTCCATGATTACCCCAGGGTCTTGTGCCAAGGCACCAGATGTACAGCAACAGAGAATTTCCCCCCTGCCCTTCAGTGTAAAATCCCTTCTCTGTACCAGAGCCGGGTAGCGCTGTGGCAGCCCCACCGCTCTGCTTCTCACACTACTCACATGTCCCATTAGCAGCCTTTTCCCCTCCGGTTAGGAACGATTCCCAAGGCCTGCAAAGCAAAGTTCTTGTGAATCCTCTAACCCCCCTGACAAATGTTATGGTGGCTGTTCTTCTCCCCAGATGGGAGTTCCAACTTTATCTGTCCTTGTCAAATGGATCAAGCTGGGCTGTCGAGCACCTAGCAGCATCCTTGGGTGGGTTGGCATTCCCAGATTAGAGTACAAGGATGTCTTCTGATCCTCTCCCTGTGATGTTCTGAAGTAGTTCAGCTGGAGTTAAGGAAAGTCAAATTGCTCAGAGAAGTCACGCTTATTCAGGATAAAGTACAGAGCTCCCAAGGATGAAAGTGAGCTGAAGGCTGTGTCTGACTGATAGCCATGTATGTAGAAGAGCCCAGTGTGAGCACATTTACCTGTGCCAGCAAAGGCTGCAGCTGCTTCATGTGGAATTTTACCCCAGCTCTTCTCCCTGTACATGCTCTTCTGATTTGATTTTTATTTTACTATTGGCTGCCACCTTAGGAAGTTGGAACCAATTTCCTCATTCTATATAAAAAACCCCAACAATCAGTGTGCAGTAGCAAGTATCCCATGAGATTTCCTTTCAGCAGTGAGATCTGCAGCATGGCTCCATGTCACTTCCGTTCCCTGGCAGCACACAGGGGCACTCGGGGGGTAGGTGCTCAGGTGTCCAACCTAAAGGTACACAAGGGCTTGTTGACACACCGAGGTGAAAAGGTACAATAAAACAGGACAGGTCAGTACATAGAATCACAGACTGGCTCATGTCCAGCTTTTCATCTATCAGAGTGGGTAGTTACCAGGCTGGGGTTTCTGTGAAACAGATGAGATTGTTGTTGTCATGCAAATTACTGGAGAGTAAATTCTGCTCCCCTGAGCTCCCCCTTGATGAGTATGTTCTGGCTGTGCTGGTACAGGAGTGCCCTCTCACATCAGGCACAGGGCTGTTTGCAGATGCCTTTACACGGCCTGACTGTTGCTCGTGCCCTGACAGCTGTGTCCTGCAGCTTCCAGCCAAGAACAAGGTTTGTACTCCTTTACACCCGAGACATACCTGCAGTGTACTTGCTCTGTACAACAAGGTTTGTTCCTGTGTGCACACGCATGTCATGTATGACTGTGTCTGCTGCTGTTCTTTAACCAGTAATTGCAGAATGCAGCTTCTGTTTCCTGACAGGCTTTTCAAATGCGAACAGGCGAGACCACGTCCTGGGTGTGGGTGTGCGCGCTGCTGCGTTCAGTGGCGGACACTGATGGCTTCAGAGGAGCTCTGTGAGCTAGTGCTCCTGCAGCGAGCGTGGGGCAAAGCAACTTCAGCTGCGTGCAAGCAGCTGCTATGGAATAACCAATGCTTTACAAAAGCTGACACCCTCAAACTACAGCAATTCGGCACAGACCCCAAAGGGCTGTGTCTTACCTGCATCTGGTCCAGAGCTGTGTGCTTGGTGCCTCTTGCAGCCGCTTGAGAACAAGCTGACCCATCCCCCCCCATTTCCTGGAACCAAGTAGTGTGTAGTTTACTGAGTGTCTTTTCCGCATCTCTGACATCTCTGTGTGCTGCTGTTCTGCCCACACCACCCGCTGCTGGCTGATTCGCTGTCTGGGTCAGAAGCCTGTGCTGGCTTACCCCACAGTGGGGCAATCCCTCCTGTTCTGGTGTGGAAAGCTGGGGTGCAGGATGGATTGATGATCACTGGTGCAAATGCTAAGCCCCAGCCTGCAGTCCCTTCTGGGAACACCAGGCGTTAGTCAGGTCAGGGGCCAGCACAACACATGATGTGGCTGGCAGTTCTGCAAATAACACCTCAAATCCCACAGAGCGCAACTGGCTCTTGTGCTCCCAACGGTGCCCTGCTAACCAAGCCAGGACTTGCCTTTTGTGCCCGTCTCAGTGTTCAAGTGCTCTCAGTAATATACTCCAGGTAGCGTAGCATTAAATTGAAGCTGGGGACTCATTCAGCAGAATGAGTCCAAATGATAAACATCTGCCCCAATCCCAAATAAAACCAACCTCACAAGTCTTTCCAAGGACTGCACCAGCTTTTACAGAGGCACAGTTATTTACCTCACTGCTGCCAACTGGTTTAACTCTCAGAGAATTCATTCCTCATGTTACAGCACAAGTAGCTTGCAAAATGCCTGGTGTGCAAATGAAATGGATTAGAAAGTTCTGTATCCTCACCAGAGCAAATGAAATGGAAATAACTTTCTCTTTCATGGTTACAGGTTCCAGGAGGAATGGAGTCGGGATGTCAGAGCTCCTGGGCGTTGCAAAGACAACCATCACCTGCTTAAGTTACCCAAGAGCAGTGGTGCACCAGTGAAACCAGCTGCACCGGGACACAGTGCTGTGGTACAGACAGTGAATTCAATACATGTGGTTGAAGTCTATGGACATAAGGATAATTATAACAAACCGAGCCATCAGATACCTGGATAGCTGGTGTCTGAACTACAACTGCTCCTCTGGACCAAAAGGAAATTTGGATAGAAATATGTGCCTTAAAGACAACATAGAAAGTTAATTATTCATATGAATCTGCAGGTTTTCTATATTCCAAGATGGTTATTTAACAGAAACGCTTCAAGATCTGATACAAATAAAACAATGAACGCTGAGGCAGGCAGTCTGTAGCTGTTCTCTGCATATAGTGGCCATGGCAAAGGCATAACACCATTCATCCAGAGAGAGAGGGTAGCCAGGGTGTATGTGTGCTTCTACAACCTCACTGATGGTAATTACACATTCGCAGGATTGCAACCTTCTTTTAACCAGTGGGGTTTGTAAGCCTTTCAGAATGAAACATCCCCCCCGTATTTTTGCACAGTAGTATGCTAGAAATACAATAAAATTTTGGTTTTAATTAAAAGCTCCTGCTGTTTTGTATCAGGAAGGCCTTTTTCTTCCATTGAGAGCCCATGTGAGAGGGGCTGAAGTAGAGGCAGGTCTCCAGCGTGTCTGAGGCGGGAGGCCGTATGGAGGGTGTGCTGCCTTGCTGTGGTCCCTTTGCCCCACGTAGGTGCGTGCTGCTGAGCTGTAGCTGTGCCTGTTGTTGCTGTGCATGTCACTGGCAGGGAGCAGCTGATGTGCAGGCTTGTGGGGGGAAGCACAGCCTCCCTGGAGCAGCGTGGCTTGCACGGTCGCTGCGGAATCCCTGTCAGAGCTCTCCAAATAAAGGCATCGTGTTGCTTGTTGGGAAACCTGCCACCTTCCCCTGTTGTTAGTCTGTTCGCCGCTTGAGGAGACAAGGTGGGTTTTTCCTTGTTTTGTCCATTTTAAACAGTTGAGTAACTTACACGGCTCTTACTGTGCTGTTTATCTGCACATGGGTGTGTATCTTAACAGCTACACGGGATAGTTATGTTTGTTCCAGTTGAAGCCTTATTTATTCTCCTGTCATCACTGGTCTAATGGGTGTCATCACATTCCTGCCACGATAGAAATACGATCTTATAGCAAGTTCCAGTAATTGTTTTATTGTCTATCCTGCTTGTTAGGAATCAGGTGTCCTCTTAAAACCTTCAGTTCTGAAGTTTCAGTTTTGAAGTTCAAATTATTGCAGCTTACTGGCAGGCCTAGAAATGCCCTGTTCCATCCTGGCCATACTCAGCAGAGATCAAAACCGGCTGCTTGAGCTACAGCTATGTGGAAACTGCAGCAAATGAGCTTTTTTGTTGCAGTTCTTCTTCTATACCTCACACCAGGCTGCACCCCTGCAATGTCCTGCCCAGTATGTGCTGCGAAAAGGAGAACCCATAGACTTCTCAACACTCAAGTTCTCAATACATTAAAGTAAAACTAACCAATGTTTATTGGAACATAGTTGTGCTATGAACCATTTTGCCTGAGGGTTTTCGGTACCCAGCTGTGCTCCTGCATCCCACATGCAGCGTTGGCTTTGGGCTGCATGCAGGGCTGGCACTGTCCTGTTGGCAGCTCACAGCATTGCTGGCAATGTTTGGGAGGATGCAAAGGGGTCAGGAAGTTTTGGAGGAGATGGGTTGTCAAGTCCTAGCCCAAGGCAGTCCCTAAGAGGGCCCAGATGGTTCCCCTCAGTATGCAAGTATGGGAAATGTCTGCTCGAAGCTCTACATTCCAACCATCAGAGCAGCTGCCACAAAGGAGATATTATTATGGGGCTTTGGTCAGTATAGATGGATGGAGTGCAGGAGAGCTGGCAGTCACTGGCAGAGACCTTTTGAAGGCATGCCAGGCAAACCTGATGCAGAGGACAACAAAACCTGATACAGCTGCCTCAGGAATTCAGGACATGGAAATCAGAGCGGAAAAACTCAACAAGTGAAAATGTGACAGATGACCAAGGGGTGGCACAAAAGGAGGTGAGCAAAGCTGTTCAGAAAGGGAAGAGGCAACGTTAGCTACAGCAAGCAAGGGAAGTAAAGGAAGAGAAAAACACAGTGGAAGAAACCGAGAGTAAAACTAGAGGTATGTCTTGGGAAAACCCAAAATGGACCCAGAACTGACAACCACTTAATGTCAGCCCTGCATCAGGCATCACTGAAAAGTTCACTGGTTAATGCAACGAATTTTAACACAGGGCTGGGACTGCAGCCTAGAATAAAGCAAGGAAAAGATCACAAATACTAAGATTAATTTGATTCTGTGATGAAATTAATCCTAAAGCACTAAGCAATACTTGAACCACCAGCTTCAGGAAGCTGTGACAGGACAAGGGAGGTCTTGGAAGATGGGAAAGGGCAAATCCAACTTTGACAAGGGGAAAGCAGAGAACCTCCAGTAGTACCCAAGTGAAGGTGCCTCTCTGTTATGAATGTCGGACAAATGATGGAACAATCAGTTAGCAAAGGAGGTGCATCTCGGCCCAGGATCAAACCGAGCTGTAGGCATGGGAAAGAGCTACTCGGTCCCACCAGTAATACGGTGCTTGACATTTTAAAAGCAGGTAAGATACACATGTGAAGGGAGGCCCAGCCCTGCTCAATCTGGCCTCTCTGCTGCTCTCTTGAATGTCCTTTCTCTTCCACAGCTCTGCCATTATGTTAACTGGATTTCATGACTTAGGTCCCTGGCATTTTGATTCTATCGTGTGATGTTAAAATGTGATGATACGATTGCAAGTTACTGAGTGAAATAAATTCAGGTGTTGGGATGTCCCAGTCACGCACAGTGTGAGCAGGGAGCCCAGGGACATCCACAGATGAGGCCAAGCTGAGTAATGGGCGCTGGGTGAAAGGAAAACCTTGAGGTGACAAGGACAGGGCCAGCCACAGGAAGTGATGGGAGGGAGGTGTATTTACTGCCCATGTGCACTGGATTGCTATCATTAACTGAGGCGTCTAGCACAAGAGGCAGCAAAGTGAGTCCGAGATAAGGAGACACCCCTGCTGTTCCTGTAAGATTTGTGGCTGGGTTCCCTTGGGACTGTGCTTGGTTGGTGGCTGCTGCAGCCCCTGGAGTTACCTTTAGTGCTCACAGAAACATTGTTTATTGTCAGAAGGACAATACGTGCTGCGTGGGCAGGAGATGAGAGCAGCTGAGAATCTAAAATAGACATTTAAAAACCCTCATTTATTACATTAACCCATTAACATCCTTTCAACTGGATGTAGGTCCCCATTCCTGCCAACAGCAGGCCTGCATTCCCTCCTGTGTTTTATGGAGCTGGTGACCTGCATGTAAAGGCGAAATTAAAATGCTACAAACTCTATAAGCAAGCACCAGTCAGTCCCCTCCCTGCATGGATGCTTGTAATGTCATTGCTGTACGTTACAGTATGACTGGATAGCTCTTCACAGATGAACCCCCGGTGTTTAGCAGAGCGATTGCTTATTTGCATTCCTTCACCCTGTATTTAAAAGCTTTTCCTAGAGTGAGCAGCTCTGTGAAGGTTGGTACACCAGCCACTTGGTAAGCTTCAGCTGCTTACAGGAAAGACAGTTTTGAAGATCTTATGCTAAATACTGACTGGAGAGGGTTTTAAGCCAGCTGACATAGTATTTGCTGTAGGAGAGTATCTGATCCTTACGTCCTTTGAAATGAAAATTCTTTTTTTTTGAATAAATAATGTATTTTCCGTGCTGGAAACCTGGAGTGCTTGATCCTGGGGAGCGCTGGGTGCTCTGTACAGGGACCCCAGCAACCCTTGTACCTATGGCAGCAAGTCCATACAGAAACATCTCCTGTGGGACCACCTCCATGTACCTGTGGGACACTGCAGTGTGTGGTGCTGCCAGATCCCGTGGGCTCTGTCGCAAGTTTCATGGTATTTCTTGTTTTCTTAAGACACAAATGGTGGGTTTGGATTAATAGATGAAAATCACAGCTTCTATTTTAAAACAAACAAAGGTCTCATGCTTGTATTTGGAGGGAGAAATTTTGGTCCTGATGTTTCAAAACAAACAAACCACACAAGTCTCAAATTTCTTGGAAGGAAATGACGTGGTATGGGGGCAGCCTGACTTGCAGGTAATGGGCTGGTATTGTTCAAAGCTTCTGTGAGAAGTTCAGGTCCCAGAAAAGAGGCAGGACTTTGGCACATATGGAAGGTACCAACACGCAGGAGGTGGCCCATACCCCTGGTCTGACATGGAGTGGCACAGGAAAGCAGGAGCCCTCTGGTTACACCAGACACTGGTGGCAAAACCAAGGTATGTATGACTGATGGTTTAAGATAGAGAGCAGGCAGAGATCTCTTGGCAAATTTGCTTCTAGAACATCCCAGTCATCAGTGATGACTTAGGGCTACTAAATGAATCTGCTGGAGCTTACTGTCAGGTGTAACTGGGTTTTGCTACTGTTTTTTGTTTGGTTGGGGGTGTTTGTTTGTTTGTTTTGGGGTGGGGTTTGTTTTTTTTTAACAATATCATGCAGTATGACTTTTTAATAGCATTAATTAAATAGTAGATGTAATTGAATCTTCTGCTTGGAAGGACCAAGAAGAAAATCTGGCAACATGCCAGCAGGTAGCTCTCAAGATGACTTATGGTTGCCTCTTTTTGTAACACTGATAGATCAGCAAGAAGCCGTTAAACTGCGATAGATACTTTGTTATGCTAAGGGATTTCTGTGTCCTGTGGAAGTTTCACAGAAGACCCACCTAAACGCTACCGGCTGACATCTGATACGGTTTACAGGTTATCTGTAGAATGTACACTGCTTTCAAATACCATAGTGCAATAGTTCTTGTGCTCAGAAAAAAACCCGAGGAAAGAGTATAAAGCATCATCATGATGAGCAACTGTGCAGGTGGAGGACCTGCAGACAGAGCTGAGACCTGCACACTCCTCCTGTTTGCTTTGGAAGGTGGCTAGGCTTGACCACATCTGCAGACAGAACTGTTTCATCTTCAGCTACTTTAGTAACTGCTGAGAAGTTAAAGAATGTTTTGCAATTTGGGAGTAGGGTAGGGTAACTGATGGATGAGCAAAAGTCCAGAAAAGCTGTTGATATATGTTTGAGGCATCCTCAGGACTTGTTTCACCTCATCTTAGGCTCATTTCTCCACAAGGAACTTGACAAGTAAGACCGCAGGCCAGGTACCTGAGGTAAAGTGAGGTTCCTCTATGAGGTGTCAGTGAACTCTTGCTGTGAGTGGAGCAGTACCTTTTCTGATTTAGGGTGGCGTTTTGAGCTACACCTCGTAAGTGATGACTGTAAATTCTGATCAAATCCTGTCCCCCTAAAAGTGATACAAGGAACCTGATTTGTTTCTTCCATCCTCCTGACGCCAGCCCTCAAGTGTTAAACAGCACTGATGAGATTCCCCCTCAGCCTTCTCTTTTCTAGGCTATAAAGTCCCATGTCCCTCAGTCTGTCTTCATGAGTTATGCTGAAGGCCCCCTCATCATCTCCATTGACCTTTTTTGTACCCTCTCCAGTAGCTCCCTGTCCTTCTTGACCTGGGGAGCCCAGCACTGCACACACTATTCCAGGTAAGGCCTCACCAAAGCAGAATAGAGGGGGAGGAGAACCTCGTTCAACCCCCATAGCCTCCCTTGATGTGCTCATGGGGTGTAGGGCAGAGCAGCAGCAGCTCATTCCCTGGATCCCTGATGCTATACTTTAGCTCACCTGTGTTCAGACTGCCCATGCATTTCAAGGGCAAGTTACATGGTGACACTCACACCAGTGTTTCCCACAGGAGCCGGAGTCTGCAGTGGCTTCTGATCCATGCCCAGATAGATGCTGGTCTTCCCATCATGAGGCAAATGTGACAGGTTAGTTATGTCCAAGGAGCAGGGACAACTTCTCGCAATCAGAGGAACGCTTGTAAAGAAGCATCCAATTAATTTGGATATATTAGCTTCATGAGGGAGCCGGAGTCTGCAGTAGCTTCTGATCCATGCCCAGATAGATGCTGGTCTTCCCATCATGAAGTGGGTGGTTTGCATGGCTGTGCACCATCCTGGTTGTCCTTCCTGGTGGTGAGGTGCGGCACTGAGCTGGTGGGCTATGCCTCCAATGTGAGATGCTGTAGGACACGTGGCTTCGTTCTTTCCCTGCAGCTCTGCTGAATGGCACTTTGCCACATCTGTCAGCTCTTTATTTGCTTCCTGTGCCTTCAAAGAATTTCAGTGTTTTGTGTTTTTTGGAAAAAAAAAAATTAGTTGAGTATATTTTCTTGTGTCTGTGATGTGATTTGTACTCAACAAGGGATCAGCTACTGAGCTAAGTGTGTTTCTGGATATGTGTGTGAAGCTGCTGGCTGTTCATTATCCTGTGAACAGCCAACACAGTCACTTCCGTATTATTTATCAAGATTTATGATCAGTGTACGAGGGCTTATTCTATACTCTGACTTCTCCATTGTGCCAGGAACAAGAGCCACTCAATTTTGCCACGATCTGCATCATCTTCTTGTTTTACTGACACCAGCAAGATTTCCAAGTGTGTGTCCTACAGCAGAACTGGGGTGCAGGTAATTTATGTAACGAAAAACAGAATTTAAAAGTGACCAGGGATTTCCAGAGCTGTGGATACTGCAGGATATGCTTTCCCCCAAGACAGTTCTTTTAGGTCTAAGCATTTGGCTTAACTGGTTGGGAATAAAGACCTGAGAACGTGCAGCACAGCTTCTGTGCTTGTGTTCAGAGTCAGAGAATAGCTTTATTTCATCTCCTTCTAACCAGTGAAGAAATAAAAGGTGATTATACTAATAACAACGCTGTGACTACGTGAGTGAGACTGGGAAGTTACCCATTCTATATGCACAGCAATCCTAGAAATTACTAGAAATTACACACACACACACACACAAATCCTGTAACTGGGTAAACAAACATCGTGGTTTTCAGAGCTGAGCACACATCCCTTAAAATCAACGCTGCACTGCCGCTGGCTGCCAGGAGGGAAGGAGCAGCCCCGCGTCTGGCCTGACGAGTCCGCGCCCCTGGCAGCCGAGCTGAGGCCTCTGCCGTCCCTGCACAGCCGGACGCGCTCGCTCCCGGGTTACTTTCGCTTCTCAGTGACCTCTGCTCATCCAGGCAAGGAGAACAGCGAGCCGGCTGCCCCGCTGTATGTGTACCAGGCACCGCAGACCCCCCTGAAACCTATGGACGATGCTCTACAAGACATGTAAGTGCATGTTTATAGCGAGGAACTCGGGCAAAACGAGCGGGCTGAGAAGTCCAGATCTGTGGGAACAAAAGTGGGGAGCCAGGAGGGGCGGCAGCTCCGATGGGAGCGGCCGGTTGCTGCTTTCCCATTTTTTCCTCCTTCTTAAGAGTCTGTCCTTATGACCGTTCAGCCGACACTCGCTGAAGGGAGTTTAGCTGTAATCTGAGCTTCGAAGAAACTTTTCATTGAGATTTCTTAAACACAAAGTAACTTTGTTAAAGGAACAGCCGGCACTGTCTGGATGTAATTTGTTCCTAAAGGGAGCCAGTCCTCCCAGTCCGCCTCAGCTGTGGGAAAATAAGAAGCCATGTTGTGATTTAACAATTAACAGATGAACCAAGAAAACAAGACAATGCTGCATGGCAGTGCAGCCAGGACAAGGCAATGTTTAGTTAAGCGAATAATTCACTCAAATAAACACATCGGTGGGTTCAGCAGGAGGGAAGCAGCGATGCTTTTGGGATTAGCTAACCAGGAAATGCATCCGCTGTCCTGTAGATGCCGGGAAATAAAACGCTGCCCGGCAGATCACTTGGCCTCGATGCTAAATTAGGAGATGGCAATCTGAAATGAATCACAGTGTTCTGGGTACAAGCTGGGCTCTGCCGATGTGGCAGGGCTGCCGTCAGGGGGAGGCCAGGGCGTCGCACAGTGCCGCTGGGTCTGCGGGCGGTTTGAGAGTCAGTGGCACTCGTCTCAAAGAGCGTAAGGGTTTCATAGCGCCGTTTGCGTACAGCTCATCATCGTTACCGGTACGGAGCCCGTGTCCTCCCTATCCAGCTGTGCTCCTTGAACATCACAGGCCATGGGAAGGGGTTGGTGGCCAAGCATGTCCCCAGGGACATGCCCTGCACATGCAGATGGGTATCCCACTCCACTGCCTCCGCTATGGCCGTGCAGCTCACCAAGGACTTATCTTAAGCAGGGGATGCAGGGGGAATCAGCCAGCCCCTTTTCAGTGGTCTGTGGAGACAGGACAAGGGGCAATGCCTGCAAATTGGAGCACAGGAAGTTCCACACCAACATGGGGAGGAACGTTTTCACAGTGAGGGTGTCAGAGCCCTGGGACAGGCTGCCCAGGGAGGTGGTGGAGTCTCCTTCCCTGGAGATATTCAACACTCGTCTGGACGCCTATCTGAGTGATATGTCCTAGGGAGCTGCTTTGGCAGGGGGGTTGGACCCGATGATCTCTCGAGGTCCCTTCCAACCCCTACAATTCTATGATTCTATGATTCTATGACCCGTCTTTCCAAGGGAAACCTAACAGCCATATGGCTGCCGAGGTCTTGCGTGCCATGGCTGTGAGGAGAAGATATATTTAACTCTCGATTCTTGTTTCAGTGTCTGAATCAATAGGACAAAAATACCTCCAGGCAGTGAAGCACTGTACACGACAGCACTCCTGAGTGATTGATGTCTGCTTTCACTCAGTGCTCACAAACGCTGTCTGCCAAAAACAACATTTAAGAGCTGTATTAGAGATTTCAGTCTAGGTCACGTGAAGATGACCAGGCTTTCAGTTTTGTGGTTTAGATGCTGGTAGCAATTCCAGGGAAACTTTTTAGCAGAGCACAAAATGCAGTGAAATCACAATGGTATAAAATGACAAACAAATCCTCAACATGCCATATTAGCGCTGCTTCTTAGTACTGGGCAACATCTCTTGCTGTAATATTTAAACATACATATTAAACAGTCTTAAAAATATATGGTAAAAGGCGATATAAAATGACAATTCCCTTTCCACAAGTTGCCTGTTTCTGTTACTACAACACATTGCCAGATTTGCTCTGACACAGCTGTGGTGATGGTCTCCACGTGCAATTATAATAATAATTTTAAAATCTATTTTCCTGCTGTTCCGATCTGAATTCCTGAGGCTAAATAGAATGAGCTCAGTGTGTTTACAGTCTATCCCTCTTCCCGAGGACACACACTGTAAATGTCACAGCATTTGACAACACTAAAAATACTTCAGTGAGGTTTTTTCCCCATGTTCTGATGGTTTTACATATAAGGAAGCTGCTTTCATTGGGAGCATGGAGGTATAGGCCAACATTTTGAAGAGCAAGTGTGGGGATGTAGGTATGTCGTTTGTTAATGGAAGTAATCGTGTTACAGACCCGAAAGGTCTCTGCGATGGGCTTCTCGGAGTGCAGGGGTGTGTGATGTGGCGCTGGGGCAGGACGCTGCTCTCTCTGGGAAGCTGCGCCAGGCTGGAAACTCTACCCTGGCACCGAAAACAAAGGTGTGAGATTCAGAGAAAGAAATTAGGCAGAAAACAGCTTCAGAACTGTGTGGCTGACGCTGCTAGCGGGGACATGCCAGAAATGCGCCGGTTGCGCCCCCCCTCCCAGGGGTTGTGCTGGCTGTGACACTTCCTCCGTGAGACCACGAAGTGGCAGCACTCGCAAACCTCCAGCAAATGCTCCTTTTAAATTGTTTTTTTAACCCTCAGGCTGGCTGGAGCTGTCGCTCACAGTAGGGTGTACAGCGTGCATCCAAGTGCAAAGGCAAGTCCTCACAAAACCCCTTTCACCTCCCACTTGGTACCTCGTGCCTACCCAGTTGGCTTTGGAAATCCCAGTCGGGATGTGCCGACTTCCAGCTTTAGTGCTGCAAGGTCCCAAGACTCACAGACTGAATATGTTGTCTTACCTTACCCCTGTTTAACCAGTCCCAGTACACTGGTACAGCTTTTTCACTTGCCAAAATGGCATGGAGGTGGACCAAGACAAACCTTTCCAGGTCCTGTGGTCACCCATGTGATGGTGGTTGCTGGTTATGTGTCTTGGTGCTCGGGGACCTGCTACTGAAGAGAAGGAAACCGCTGCAACACGAGGTGTCTGTGTGAGGGCAGCTGAAGCATTTTACGTTATCAGTCCTGGAAATGTTTTTTAATCCTTCCAAAAGAGTTCTGTCCCTCTGTGGCACAATTTTTTCATGGTTTCAACACAAAGCAGAACTACAAATCACTGTGTGTCTGTCGCCATCCTAGAAATTAGCCTGTTCCAATACAGTATAAAAATACCAGATTTTACAGTAAAAAACCCCAATGCAGTAATAAATAACACATTCCTTTCTTTATCACGATTTGCAAAGCTAAGGTTCAGCCTCGCTCCCCTGCAGCATATATACCTAGGAAAGCATACGGTCCCCCATACCTCACTGGGTAATTAAATGCTGATGACATTTTGTGCTTCCTCCCTCATGAAGCTAATAGATCCAAATTAATTGGATGCTTCTCCACAAGCGCTCCTCTGATTGCGAGAAGTTGTCCCTGCTCCTTGGACATAACTAACCTGTTACATTTGCCTCATGATGGGAAGACCAGCATCTATCTGGGCATGGATCAGAAGCCACTGCAGACTCCAGCTCCTGTGGGAAACACTGGTGTGAGCGTCACCGTGTAACCTTGCCATTGAAATGCATGGGCAGTCTGAACACATGTGAGCTAAAGTATAGCATCAGGGATCCAGGGAATGAGCTGCTTCTGCTCTGCTTTACACCCCATGAGCACATCAAGGGAGGCTATGGGGGTTGAATGAGGTTCTCCCCCTCTATTCTGCTTTGGTGAGGCCTCACGTGGAATAGTGTGTGCAGTGCTGGGCTCCCCAGGTCAAGAAGGACAGGGAGCTACTGGAGAGGGTACAAAAAAGGTCTATGGAGATGATGAGGGGACTAGAACATCTATTACAAAGAGAGGCTGAGAGACTTGGGACTTCTTAGCCTAGAGAAGAGAAGGTTGAGGGGGGATCTCATCAATACTTATAAATACTTGAGTGGTGGGGTCAGGAGGATGGGGTCAGTCATGTTTCAGTGGTGCCCAGGGGCAGGACAAGAGGCCATGGGCACAAACCGGACTATAGGAAGTTCCATCTAAACGTGAGGAGGAATTTCTTTCCTGGGGGGGTGACAGAGCCCTGGGACAGGCTGCCCAGAGAGGCTGTGGAGTCCCCATCTCTGGGGACATTCAGACCCCACCTGGACACTGTCTTGTGCAGCCTGCTCGAGGTGACCCTGCTCTGGCAGGGGGTTGGACTGGATGAGCTCCAGAGGTCCCTGCCAACCCCATCGCTCTGTGATCATTCTGTGAGTCTGCAGACGCGGTATTTTGGACCGTTTACTGTTTACAGCGTAGTGCTCGCCGCGCAGCGCATCTTTTCGAGCCCGGGGGCTGCGGGTCCCTCCGCAGGGCAGCCCGCGGCGCCGGGGCACTGCAGGCAGCGAGAGCGACACCGCTGTACCCCGGGAGCCCGGCGACGCCGTGGGAAACGCCCCACGAACCGCGGGGCCTCCCCGGCACTCAGCCAACCCCCTCCCCCAGGCCGCCTCCTGCAGCGCGTCCTCCGGGTCCAGGAGGCGGCGCCTCTCAAGGCTGGACCGCCCCGGCCCGGCCCGGCCCCACCGCCATCCCCAGCAGGAAGGGCGGCAGTCCGCCGCCGGGCCGGGCTGGGCAGGGCAGGGCAGGGTCGGGCCGGTGCCGCCATGGCCGGTGAGTGCGGTGCGGGGAGAGCCCGGAGCTGGCGGGTCCGCCTGGGGCAGGAGGCGGCCGCCTTCCGAGGCGACGCCGCTTCGCTGCCGGGATCTGTGACGGGAGCCGCTTGGTGCTGCCGCGCGTTTCGCGAGGGCGAGCGGTTTGGTGCCTTCAGCACCCGTACTCGGGCCGCCTGGGCGCGGAAGTTCGGAGCGAGCGTTTGGCTGCGCGGTGGCGGCCGGCCCGCGGGCGCCGGGTCGGGGCTGGCGGGCCCACGGCGACCCTTTGCGGGTGGTAGCGCGGCAGACATCCCGGCCCCGGGAAGCGGCCGCCGGCCGGCCGTGCCGCCTCTGCCCTCCGCCCCGGTCCGGGACAGCACCGGGCCTCGCAGCCGGGCCCAGCGGGTCCGCGGCCGGGTTCACGGGGCGGGCCGGGGCCGGTTCGGGGGATTGCAGTGACCGCAGCTGTGTGTGTGCGTGGCACGGAGCCCCCGCGTTCCCCGCCGGAGGCGGGGCCGTGCCGCGCCTGCCCCGGGTTGTGCCCTGCGCTGTGCCACATTTCCCCCTCGGCACAGGCTGTGCTGGTGCGAGGCAGCCCGCTGCCTGTGGCCAGCGCCCAGCTCCTGCTCCGAGGGGTCCTGCCTCTGCCAGTGCCGCGCACCAGCTGCCCTGCCTCTGGCCCCAGCCCTGCAAAGCTCGCAGGGCCAGCAGTGTGTGTAAGCTCATGTCACGCACAAGTATCGTGAGCATTTTAATGCTTTGCTCACTGTTGGGTTTGGGGGTTTTTTTCTTTCTATTTTTAAAAGACATTTCATATAAAGATGAGTTACTGAACTCTGCAACCACCTGATGGGAGGGTGTAGCCAGGGGACATCAATCTCTTCTCCCAAGTAACAAGTGATAAACAGGGAGGAACGGCCTCAGGTTGTGCCAGGGGAGGTTTAGGATGGGTATTAGGAAAATGTTTGTCACTTGGAGGGTTGTCAGGCACTAGAACGGGTTGCCTGGGGAAGTCATCACCCCTGGAGGGATTTAAAAGACTGTAGATGTGGTGCTTGGGGACATAGGTTAGTGGTGGCCCTGGCAGTGCTGGGTTCCAGTTGGCCTTGATGATCTCAGAGGTCGTTTGCAACTTAAGCGATTCTCTGGTTCTGTGACTTGCTGTCAGACACCCTGACTTCTCACTTGCCAGCAGCACGTGGCAGAGAGTGCAGCTGGGGATGCTGATGCGTTTTCTTTGACGCCTGTATCACCACTTCCAGCCCCAAAGAGCAGACCAGTTCTTCATTGGGGTAACTGGGACAGTATGATCATCTAAGACCATTTCTCAGCAGCTAGATTCTTAGTTCCTCAGCATCCCTTTCTTGGGCTCTTGAAAGGTAATGCCAAAAACTACATTAGTGCCAAGCTGACATTTTGCTGAGAGACTTTTTCAGCTCTTTCCTGAGATGCTTCAGCGGTGGGGTTGCATGGAGATGTATGGATGGCAAGTCATATGCCTGCAAGGTTTTGGTTCTCAGCTCTCTCTTTATAGAGTTTATGTGAGTCTTCAAGGAGTTGTACACAAGTTGGGACTCATGTTTGCGCAGAACTGAGGTTTCTGGAAGGGATGTTGGCAAATTATATGTGTTGTTAGGAAAATGTGAGAGGCGTGTTGGGTTTTGTGTCTGTGCTGCTTAAATTATCTGCTTGTGATGATCCCTCAGTAAACTGAAGGAGGCTTTTAAGGGGGAAACAAAAGATGAAATCATAATGAAGATACACTGGTGTAAGAGGCAGCATCAAGGGTCCTTATGTAAATAATGGTGGAGTTACTAACTGGAAAGGTGTGCCTGCTGTGACATAGGGTAGTTGGGTCCCAAGTGTGGATGAGCCCCGTTATGTGTTGCAGGAGGAGGGGTTGATTACAGCCTACAGATTTGAAATGCAGCTGGATTTATTAATTTACAGTGATAAACATGAGGTGGCAATGCAGAGCCTGGCTGAAGGTATCAGGGCCCTGTGGCTGTGTGGTTTTATCCAGAAGTAGAGTGTAGAGGAATGTGTGCAGGGCACTGTGAGAGGCAAAATCCCATTCAGTGTTCCCTGTACAGAAAACAACATTTATCATAAGAATAATTAAAAAAGGTGGTTTTGACAGTAACCTGAAAGTTACATTTTGTGTTACTGGTGTGTCAGAGGCTAGTGGCACCTTTCAGGGACTGTATGCCTCACCATAGGCACGTGGAGCAAGAGTGCCAGGGCCACAGTGCTTGTTGAACGGCTCGGTCTGCTGCCAGGGCCTGGCATGCTGGTGCATAGGTGAGGAGTTCTCTCTGGGGGTGCTCTGCTGTTGCATTCAGCAGAGCTTTGGGAAGGGTGGCTCTCTTGCCCTCGATGTTTATCCTGCAGGTGCTGTAGAAGACAGTCTGTCATGTTACAGTCACGTGTGATCGGATTTTGCATGAGCCTTGTTGCTTCCAGAAGTAGAAGGTATTTCAGCAGTCTTAAAATCCCAGCACTTAGTGTAATGGCTGGGTCACGCTGCAGCTATTGCCAGAAACCTGCTTGTGTGTTTGGAAGGAAGAACAGAGATGTGTCATTTTATTGGAGGGTTGCAAGGGGGGGTGATTATTTTTTTCCCCCTGCAGCTGAAACCCGATGAGTGTGTTGCTTTGTTACTGTCATTTGCTGTGTGCATTTATCATCACTGATTTTATGTTCTGACCTCTGCTTGGAGAGCTGCTGGCTACAAATAACCAGTAATCTCTTGTTTTTCTTTGATATCCCTTAATTATGGGTGTACTTCCTTTCCTTCCACGTGTGCGGTCAGGGGCAGGCTCTGGGTGCTGGGCAGTGTGTATATGCTGTATGCCAGAGGCCTTTTGTGCTTTGGGGAAGAGAAAAAAGCAGTTGTGTACAATGTGTCATGGGCTTATAGTAGTTGTAAGTCAGTAACATGAAATTATTAGTGATGTTTTCTCAGCTTTCAAAGGCAGTTCCTGAGTTTCCCATCCATCCTTTTGACAAGCCTGCATTTCCCTTTTTTTTAAGAGACCTTTTGGCCAGTTTCAGTGCTGTGGGGTCTGACCCCAGCAGTGTTTGCTGCCTCTCTTCAGTGAGGCTGAGCCCAGCCCGCTGCTAACCAGCCCTCTGGTAATGTTGAAGCCTGCAGACTGCTCCACTGCCGCTGCATGTTGGAGCAAACCTGTGGCTGGGTGCAAAGCCTGTGGGCAGGGTTAAGCCCAGTGAGATTAGTGGTTTAACCACAGTAATAATGGATTACAGATTTGGAATTAGGTGCAGACCTCCTGCAGTCTGAGGTGTTAAATGCCTGGCAATGCAATGCCTGTGCCATAAACTGTGGTTAATTGATCTGGGCTCCAAATTTTGAGGCTTAGAACTTTCTAGGGAAGTACTGAGTAACATCAGGACTCTCCTTTTAATCACACAGAATCACAAGGTTGGAAAAGATCTTTAATACCATCGAGTCCCTGTCCTATGCTAAACCATCTCCCTAAGTACCTCATCTACCCCTGTTTTAAACACATCCAGGGATGGTGACTCAACCCCCTCCCTGGGCAGCCTGTTCCAGTCCCTAACAACTCTTTCAGTGAAAGTTTTTTTCCTAACACCTAATCTGAACCTGCCCCTGGTGCAACTGGAGGCCATTTCCCCTTGTCCTATCTCCTGTCACCTGGCTGAAGAGACCATCACCCACCTCTCTACAACCTCCTTTCAGTAATACCAGGGTGACTTCTGCCTAAAAATCTTCTCAGGGTAAAGATGTAAAATTTTCTCTGCAGTAACTGTTGCCCCTTTGAGGCAGCGAGGTAAAAGATGGACATGCAAATGACCCCAAACAAGCATTCCCTAAACCCTGAAGGCCTGACAGCACATGGGCAGTCTTGTTGCAGTTGTGACCCCTGGTTTGGGGTTTGTTACTTTAAAATGTAAATAGTGTGTTCAGTATTAAAGAGTTTCTGCTTGTGAACAGTGATGGTGAAACTCCATAGCATGGACGTGTTTGTACACCCCTGGCTTGGCCATGGTGGGCAGCACGTGGGAGTAAGCCTGTGCCATAACAAAGGTGTGGAGCTGCTGTGAGAAGCTGGGACCAAGAGCATCACATGGTGGTTTCAAAGGCACACGTGTGCTTTCCAGATACCCTTATCACTCTGAAGCACGGTGCCACGTTCCAACCACCAGCATTGGTGGGGGCTTTGTTTCTTTTCTTTAAATTTAGTTGCTGAGGCATGATTCTGCACTGGTGGGCACTGTTGATGGGACAGTTTAATTTCTCTGGTCTGCCAGAAGGTGGGGGCAGTTCCTTGTGTGCTTGGGCAGATCTCTCTGAGTTGGAGGAGTGAAAGGTTTTGGAAGAGAGAGGTGAGATACTGGATGGGTAAGATTCTTCTGCTTTTATTGAGCTACTGTTGAGCTTGGTAACTCCTCTCCAGAAAATTTTAAACCTTGCACCCCATCCTAAACACTGAGGTGAAGTTATCTGGAGGCAGTGCAGGCAGGTTGAAGGTTTCTGTGGGAATGAGGAGGAAGCAGACCGGGTGCTTCTATAGAGCATCCCATAGGATGGGAGAAGCATCTTGCAGACGCTGGAGCCAGGTGTGAGACCTATCCTTGGGAGGCACAGTGCAGCAGTAGCCAGAGAGGCCAAGATCTCATTCTCTCTGCCTGGCTGAGATGGGAAGAAAACACAGCCACCTCTGAAATCTCAGAGAGACTTGGGCCCTGGGGTGTGGTGCACCAACATGCAGGTTTCAGTTGGCAGCAAAAAGCCCTTGGTAAGACTGGTGGTGGTTCAGAGACTGTGTCAGTGAGAAGTGCCCTGAGGATATGGAGTGCTCCTGGCTGCTCAGAAAATGATTTTGGCTTAAATATGATCTTCAGTTGGTCACAGTTACCTTCATTGGTGTAATTGCTGCTGGTAGCCCCTCTGCATGCTGCCTGTGTGGGATCAGTAACGGGAAGCAGCAGCAGAGCAGGAAGCAGGGAAGGAGATGACACTTTGATCGAGCTTTTATTTCATTTTGTATACTCATTCTGCCAGGTCCTTGTCATGCTTTTAGCACTTGCTGTGGTTCGTTGTTTGAATGTCACAGTGTTATTTGAAGTTTAATTGCTCAGCTAGCTGTAGGACCCTGGTTTAATGTGTGTTTCTTGTAAGTCTGCAGAAGGTACAGAGTTGTTGGTGACACTGAGAATCACTATGAATCAAGTAGCTGAGGCAGGAGGAGGAGGAAGCTTCAGGAAGTGTGGCACTTCATTCCCCAGAAAGTATTTGCATGTACTTCACAGTCTGCTGGTCCTTGCCTCAGCCTTTTGTGTGTGCCAGTGTGTAGATAAGAAGAGAAGTTTGATCTCAGCCCTGTATCAGATAACATGGAACTTCTTGCAACAAAAGGGAGTTGTGCAGCAAGTATGTCAGGGCAGTATGTTTCTGCTGGTAAGCTAAATCACTGCCTTGACAGTGAGCCGTGGAAAAGCAAGGCTAGGAACACGTGGAAATAATATGGTGTTCTTATAAACAGTGGGAATGGAACTGAGATCCTGTTATGCTTGTAGGATCACAGCTCTTGATGCCGTATCCATAGCTATGTGTTCTTATTTGAATAGGAGTGGCACTGGTGCTGGGGGAGTTATTAGTGCTGATGGTCACCCTGGGAGGTTCTCCTGAACCCTTTCCTGTAAGTGCTGTTAGTGCTGCAGAGGGACAGAAAAAGGACAGTGTAATATGAAAGAACCCAGCCATCAGGACCTAGGAAGGGCAAGGTCTAGGAAGGGCAAGGGCTGTGTGTAGGTTCAATGCCTTGTGCCAAAGTTTCCTGGCTCTTCCTTTATTTATCTTCTCTAAATTGGCAGGGCACAAAGGGTTGATGGTTTATGTACTTTTTGGTAGCCAAAATACCATAAAACCTATGCATTTGCTTTCAACAGGGAATGTGCTGGGGGTGTTCTGGTTTTGTTTTCTATGCTGCTTGGTTGTAAAGTGCTGTACTGACATTTTCACACTGACTTCAGCCAGGGTCATGGACATTATCTTTCTAAGTCTCCTAAGGGCACGGTAACCTATGGAATCAGTCTGTGCCTGTATCTCAATCTAAGGACCAGAGACAAGCAGCTCTATTGAAAGCTGTGTTCTTGCAGAATCCATTGCTGCCAAATTGGAAATGGTGCTTAAAGCAGCAGCAGGTCTGGATTTGTGTATTTCCAGAGGTTTGATTTAATAGAAAAAGGCATGGTTTATTCAGATATGTATTTGAGTATACTTCATGGTACAAACATACTGCTTTCTGAATGCCCTTCCACATTTCTGTGTGCAGTAAAGGCAGAAACCCTTCCCAAAAACACTTCATGGCTTTTGGGCAGAGATGCTGTTCCTGATGTTCCAGTTCTCTTTCAGTCTGGGTTGTTTCTGCCAGCCGCTTTGGTCAAGTCTTCCATTAGACCAAAGGCAGCAATAACCTGGAGCATCAGGTCATGTTGGGCCAAATCACTGCAGCTCAGTCAGGCCCCAGCTTTTCCCCCAGCTGTCTGTGTTCTGTCCCATCCCACCCCACACTGTGCTGCAGTTGTCAGATGCTAAGCTGCAGCTGAAGTTCAGCCCCGTGCTGTGTACCAGTATCAGTAACGTTCGTAAGCCAAATTTGTGTCCCTTTACCATTCTATCAGAGAGATCCTCTATGAGAAAGTTACATCAAAAACTTTATAAAACACATTGGTTTTAGGCTGTAATCTGACTTCATAAATGGTAGAAAATTTATCTTCAGTGGCTTAACAACTTTAGAACTGCATTTGATGAGAGACCCCTTTGTGCTTCACATCTAAATAATTTAGAACCTTTTCCCTGTGGATCAAGAGAGGCAGCCTGAGTGACCAGCCTGGAGTTCAGATGTGTGCAGTTTTAAGTGGATGGGTCTTTGAAAGCATGGGACCATGTTATGTTCAGCTTTCTAAAGTGATGTGGTGGTGTAATTTGATTTGAGCTATTTAACTGCTGTGAAAATGCAATTAACAGAATTTAAAAGTGGCTTGCTAATGAACTGCTCTGATTTGTTCTCTGTATTCTTTTATCTCTAGATCAGTCATATTGTCAGCGGCTGCAACACGACATGTATTTCCTTACAAGCAACAGCCGACTGAATGAGCAAGTGGTGGATAAAATTATTCTTCAGCTTAATAGAGTCTACCCCCAAATCCTCACCAATGCAGAAGCAGAAAAGGTAATGTGATGAATTTTACTGGATCTCTGAAGGGTGTGTTGTTTTTTGCAGGTCAGTATCTCAGCTGCCCTCTTCCTGACTTGACTCTTAGTGCCACATGCATCCCATCTCCCTCACCTTTTACTTGCTGACCAGCTGTATCTGTGATCTCATATCAGAGGAGGAGTCACAGGGCTGGCATGTTCCCTGTGCTGAGTGGTTACCAGAGCAGATGCTCTGCAGCAGCAGCTTAATGCCACTGTCACTGCTGTGATGGCTGACACTGTGTGTGCAGAAGCACGCTGTCTTGAAGCAGCTCCCTGGACAGAACTGTGCCCGTCCTGTGACCAGATGCCCTGTGTGTCTGCCTGCACACGTGACTCAATGTGGAGTGTCCTGTCAGGTGATCTGTGCTGCATCCACAAAATCATCTACATCAGCTTAATTGGTTTTAGTTGCTGATTAATGTGATTAGTAACTCTGAGTTTTGGTAGAGAAAAGGAGTATTAGTCCTGCATATAAGTGTGGGAGCTGTGAAGTGGCTGGAATTAGTAACATCTTCCAGTGTTGCTGCTGTGTATGGAAGAAAGCTGCCCTCCCTGGCATGAAGCTTTCAGAAATGGGTAGCTGTTTTAATGAATCTTTTCTGTTTTAATGAATCTTTTAAACTTGTGTGGAGTGAAAGTTAAAGTTAATTAAAAGCTTCCCAGATCCTACTTACAGTAGTTTGTACTTGCCCTCTGCTAACTTCATTGTCAGTACAAGGCTTGTGGTTTTGGCATAGCAGTATTTTAACATTAGGAAAAATAGGTCTAATTGTGTCATCATCAAACTCCATGGGGGACAAATGGTGTTTTGGTGGTGTAGAGCATCTCTAGATCGTCAGCTGAACCGGTCTAGCCACTCAGTTATGGTAAACAGTGTGACATGCACAATTCAAGTTCATCTCGTTCCCTCAGGAGCATCACAACAAATGGATAAATCATCTGTGAAAAGTAATTAGTGACTTTGGCACTTCCCAGACGAACTGCTTTCACATAGGTCCAGGCAGGTTTCAGTCAGCTCTCTCAAATGTGTAGGAAACTTAAAATCTCAGCTGTATCCGTTAGACCTTGTGGGAATTTTATCAGAATAAGGAGTGTGGTGTAAGTTACATTCATTCCCACCCCCCCAGAACAGGAATTGATCCTAACCAAGCACACTACAAAGGATATCTGCCGAACTGATCTGAAATAAAATGATTTGCTGAGAATGGCTTTGGATGTTTTCCAGGAAAGCTGGAATCAGTTTGATGTGTGCAAGGTACGCGTTTTCATTCCCTTTGCAAGGTCTCCTATTATTCATCATGTTTTGGACCACAGGAGGAAAAGTATTCTGCAGCTGCTGGCCATGCTGCCTGAGTAATGAGTAATGGGAGTTTGTGCATGTTACACTGGGTATAGGGCAGCTAATTGTGCTGGAAACAATGGACTTGCACAATCTTGGGGTGATGAACGCTCCAATAGCAGGGGGAATATACGCAGTGTAAAGTGCTTTTTTGGGTGGTCATTACTAGGGAACTAAAGGAAAACTGGAAAACATAAAACTTCATTATGAGATTTCTTGATACGTTCTATCAGTGGTTGTGAAATTCAAATTGTAGAATAGCAAGTGTTGTGTTAGTTTGAATGCAGAGCAAATATCAAATGCAGAGCAGCTGTCACGTTATTGGGACAGGAAAGAGAATGAGGGAAGGCCAAGTCAGTGTGGTCTCCATCAAGCAGGGCTGGCCAAGTGGAGCTCAGTGTCTTGAAGACATGCAATGCTTGTATGTCCTTTTTAGGTTCCCCTTGGTTTTTTGACCTGTTCTCTCAGCAATACAAAACAAGCTCTGTATCTTCACTCCCTGGCACACTGTACTGGAATGTAAAATTGATCTCTGGCTGTTGTAATCTCTCTTCTGATGAGTGATTTTCTCTTACAGTTCAGGAATCCAAAGGCATCACTCCACACCAGACTTTCAGATCTGATAAAGTACCTTCAAAAGAAAGGAGACAGACACTGTCAAGAGTTTTACAGGGCTCTACAGATCAATGCTGAACATCTGTATAATGACCTGCCAAGCAGGAAAATCTTGAGTAAGTTGATTGAGTTGTGGATTTCTTCATCAGTCTATTACAAAACCTCATTTCAAATGAGGCTTAGGTTCTTTAAATAACCTGTTTAGGTTGTTAAAAATAATTTTGGAATTATACCTTAATTCCTTCTGACTGGAATTTTCCAAAATCCATAAGGGGATTTGACAGCATAGTTCTTGTTATCTGTTTTGCTTTTCTTTACTATTGCTTCCTAATAGCTGTTTTATTTCCTCTGTGTTTATTCTGACTTGTAGCATACAAGCCTTTTCTGAAAACGTATCTTAACACAGGTATACACAGTAGCCAAGCCTGGCTGCATCCCATACAGACGCTGGGAATTCAGCTGGGTGCCAGAAATAGCACAGCCATGCACGAGTTCAGCCGTGCCCACAAGACTCATGGTAGAAGCTGTGCAGATACCATCAGGCCCAGACAAACTGGCTGAAAGGAGACTCACGTAGGGTGTCCACGTGATGTTTTCACTTTTAGCCAGAGCATAAACATAACTCATCCTTGCACCTGATTTACGTGATTACTTCCAAGAGCTTTAACTCAGGAAGCCACATTGAGTAGGAAGGGTTAAGTCCTTCACAGAAAAAAAGTTGAGCAGTTTGTGGTGCCCCAGAACTGGTTTGCTGCAGCTGAATTGTGCAAAGCTACTCCAGTAACCTTCATAAGTCATTAAATTCTCTGTGTCTTGGTCTGCTCTTTTACGTTACCATCCTCAGAGCAATGAGAATAATTTAAGTACCTGAGCTAAAGTATATGCTGAGATTCTGAAGTTGCCTTATATTGACCTGAGAGGGAAATAATGAGATGCTTGTGTTAATCTGTTTGCTGCTTCTTATGAGTTCTGTAACTAAAACAAACGTCTGCTTTCTGGGTTAAATGGTTGATAAACATCTGTGCAGCATTTTAAGCTAAAACCACAAGCAGTTTTATTCTTCAGGAAAAGCTCCCTTTTCAATACAAGGTGTTAGTTCTCATTTCAGTGAACCTGGACACTTTAAATAGTAAAGGCAATATCCTTCAGACCTCCAACACGTGCAGGTTGTGTTGCTCAAATGTTACTCTTAGTGGCAGTTGTTAAACTTGCAGAGTATTTGCAGAACTGAAACTAGAATTTGTGAATGCAAAGAAGGAAGGGAATGCCTAACGTGGGGACTTTATTCTGAGTGCAGGCTGAATTGAAACGACTGGCATTATCAACACCAGCAGGAGTTATTGGGGAGGACACTGATGAGCTACTGCCAGGACAGAGTTCAGTGACAGATTATCTCCAGCTGTACATATGAAAAAATAATTTCCACAGAGGAAATCCTTTCAGAGATCTCTTTTTAAAACACCTTGTGCTAGAACGAAGTGTCTTTGCCTCCGTGCAGTAGAGCGTGTGAGGTGAACTGCTCGCCATGCCTCCGGTTTCCACTAGAGGGTGGGTAAGGCTCACGGACCGACGGCCACACAGCTCTGGAAACCAAGCAGGATCTGCCAGGTGCATTGGAAAACGGGCTCAATTTTGTCAATGACGATATAGTCTAGAAAGATAAGGGGTCAGATCGCCCCCACGCAGCGATAGCCCGACCAGAGTGCAGAGGTTTGGCGGTGCTTTCCTATGGACGTGAGGGTTTCCTAGCTGTAGGCACAGGGAGGGCATCCCTCGAAAGGGACAGGCTGGCATGGAGTGTGCCATGGAGCACTGCAGCAATTCTTTCTGCTTCTCTGTCTCTCAAACTTTGCAGCGAAGTGCTTCAGATGTTTCTGTTCTGCTTGAATGCCATGCCCTGTCCCTCAGTGAGAGGGACATATTCAGCACAGGAGATTGGTTTTTGCAGCCTGGTGTTGGCTGACAGCAGGTCCCCTTTGCTGCCTTGGTGTACAGGCAACATTTCTAAAGCACCTCACCTACCTCCAGATTGTCACGTAGAAGTAGGAAATCAGTTGAAACTTCAAATTCTTCTCTGTAGGGAGCCAAATTTGGAGCTCTCATTTTTTTCTTTCTTTTTTCTTTTTATAACCCTCTTGACCACAGACAGGCCTGGCAAAAGAAGATGTCTTGCAGGTTCATGGTGCATTAAAGGAAAGCCATTCTTCTGCCCTTTATATGGTGACAGCAGTGTTCTTTGGCATTGCACATGCATTTGCAGACAATGTTACCTCAACATCTCTTTTTAGGCAAGGGCGCCTCTTTTTAAAAGAGCTGTGGGTCTTTCTGCCCAAAGCAGAAACTGCTTTATTGCTGCTAACCACTGAGCACCCTGTTTTAAGTTTAACCTCCTTTTCTACCAGAATTGATGGAAAGATAGAGGCAAAAGTTAAAAAGAACTTTTAAATTAAAATTTTAATTTTAAATTTAAAAAATTTAAATTAAAATTTAAAATTAAATTTTAACAGAAAGGTAGAGGCAGATAGTGCCAAACGTTTTGGTACGTAGTACCCACAGGCTTTCAAAGAAGCTGTTTGTGTCTTCAGCTGTGACCATGTTTTAGATAAATAACCTACACCAAGTGGGTTGTTCAGGTGCTTCATCTGAGACATACATTAATGCCTGGAGATCTACTCCAGAACAGACAGAATGGGGATGTGTTAGGTCATAGGGGTGTCTCCAGATTAGCACATATGTTAACAAATAGTTTGTATGTATTACAATGAAAGTGTCTGGCATTATGGGAGGATTAGCTCCTATTTTCTCACTTGGGGAACAAGTGTAACATTACTTATGTGGTTAGTCCTTAACCAGATGGGAGGTGTTGCTGCAGCTATTTATAGTTGCATTCAGATGACTGTGTGCCTGTGTCTTTGGATCAGCATATATCCAGATTTAAGTAAGCAATGATTTACCTTTGGAGGAGTTAATATTTTATCTTAAAAGTAGATAATTTTCTGAAATGTGTTGTTTTGCATGTGCTGGTAATGTTTGTTCGTTTGCTCAAGCTGAGTACTAACTTTTCATGTGTTGCTTTTATTTCTAGAAACCACAGATCCCACAGGGATAGACACTGACAAGGAGAAATATATGCTAAATGACAGGGGTAAATAAACATGTACACTGTCACTGGATGAAATGGCTTTTCAGATTATGATGCAATTTATTTTGCCATGTAATTTGCATTTCATGTAACAAATAGTTTGGTTTATGATGTCTTTACTGTCACAAGTTAAGTGGAATTAATGGAGGAAAATGTACTGAACTGCTGTTGAGGAAACCAGTACCAGGAAATTCAAGAGACTCGAGAGTTTAATCAATTATTACAGTGGTATTTTTACTGACACTGTTAGAGCTAAACTCTTCATTTATGATTTCTTCAATGCTTGAATAGTAAGGTCTAGTCAGCTGCTGCTGTCATTTTGAATCAGGCCATCAATGTTATTTTTTTAAAATAACTTTCAATTTCTGAAATTTTTTTTTTGAAAGACAGAAAGGAAGATGAGCAGGTCTGAGCTTAAATATATTTTCCCTAGGAAATGTTATTTTTTTCCCTTCCCTCTGTTCAATGCCCAGTTTACAGTGGCAAATATATTATTCACTGAAAGATGTTTTAGAAAGGAATTGCAGATCTGAGAGAAAGCTGGAGGCTTTTAGATACTTAATAATTTACTTACTTTTATATTTATATTGAACTTTATATATATACAAAAAATGGAATACTTATAATGAACTATTTTATCACTTAAGTTCAATTGATAATTATAGGAGAATAAAAGCACTTCCAGTGAGCTGTGCCTTTTGGCCAGCTTTCCCCTGAGAGAAGACAGTTGAACTCAATGTCTGTGTTTACCTGGATTGCTGTTACTTTGGCTGTTGACCCAAATGGCCAGGTCAGACTTTCCACAGCGCTGTTGCTGACTGCAGCATAACAGTACAGAAGAGCAGAGAAATTACTTGGAAATAAGAAAAAATAAATAATTTCTATTCCTACTTGTGCTGAGGAAAGATTGCTCAGCTGCTGGCCACCCTTTCTGGGAGATTCCATCCAAAGGAGGAAGCGAGTCCTTGCTCCTTCACTGTCTCTCTGGTGTCCTTGTCTGTGTGGTCAGCTCCTCCGGTTTGTTAGTCTGCAGTACATTTGTCCTTAAATTGACAGGTGCAGTTTAATTGTAGCAGTGTTTGTAGTGAAGTAGTAAATACAAATAGAGTATCAGGCAATAAAGCAGCAGATATAAATCTTTATGAGGTTTTGTCTGTGGATAAGTATGAATTAGAAAGGCTTTATTGAACATCAATACTGAACATCAGTGCTAAGCTGCATGTAATTGCAGGCAGGCCCAGGAAGGAAATGTTTCCAGTGAGAGGTTTGTTTTGGGTATGTGCGTATGTGTGTCTGCATTTCAGCTTCCAGCAGAACTGTAAATGGGAGCAAGAATATTTGCTCTTGTTTGGAAAGTGGGATTTGTGGAACATCCGTGGGGAAAAGCCCCAAATCCCTAAAAATCTCCTTCTGAGACTGCAGTCTCTGTGACACACTCTTATTCACAGGGGCTGTCCATAGAGTAAAATGCTACACAGCAGTGAGGTCCTGGTAGTATTTTGTTGTAGTGTTTAAAGGGGCATTTGCACAAAGTTTCAGAGTAAGAAGACATCAAGGGAACCTTTCACTGAAATGTGACAGGAGGAACAGAGGCAAACAGTGAATGGTGTCAGCAACCATAGTAAAAATTAATTACAGTGTACTAAATGTGCTTCATAGTACATTAGCTACAGAACATGCATAATTGGGAATGTGTTAACTTCATTTGAATGCATTTCATTATGCACATTAATTGCAATTGATGATTTATGAACTGAGCTAAGCTTCCACTGCTGTGTTCTGCCTTAATACGTTTCCTTTCTCGTTTTCTTTAGGTCCAGTGTTCTTCCTTGCTTGTTTTAGCATTGCTGCAGGATTTGCATTGTTTTGGTATTGCTGTAACTCAGGTAATCCACTCTGTTTTTTCTCCCTTGGTTGCCTTATTTTGGTGTGGAGATGGGAGAGCAGCATGTGTCTTAATCTAACATGGCTTTCCTAGTAGAACAGGTCATGGTGTCATCACTTGTTAATGAGGTTAGGATACAAACTGTGCTTTAGGCATGCTGTGGTGGAAATAACAGATAGCTTGCCTACAGAGCATGCCACAACTCAGGGCTCTTCTTAAAGACAGTAGTCTTTTGAGCTCCTGCTGCTGTAGCAGTGGGTTGGGATTCCCAGCAGTCGCAAGACAGACCCAAACCTCCTGGGATTCCATGTCCCTTCGGATGTGCCAGCATGACTAGTACCAGGGCTGGAGGGTGCTGGTCCCAAGCAGCTACAACCATTCCCCTGTTGCTGGCTCTGTGTCGCAGGGAGAGCAGCAGCTCACAGCAGAAAGTGCATTGATGTGTCCACATGGATTGGCTTTAGTGACACAGGGAGTCAGTGTTGGTGGGAGACATCCAGGTGGAGAGAGTCGCTGGTTCAGAGGTGCCACTTTTGAGACTCTGCATGTTGCTGTGGGAGGTGCCAGTCTTCATGTGGAAGATGGGGAGCAGAATCTGACCTCCAGTTTGGTTTCGTGCCTTCTGCTTCTCACACCTGCTCACAGCTTCTACAGTTGGACATTGCACTTTAATGTTTTTTTCCCCAGAGCTGTAAGCTCAGTTCGTGGACAGCACCGGTTTGTGGACGTTTCAGGTGATGAGGGAGTCTGGGCTGTGCTACCCTTCATTCCCAGATCAGAGGCTCTCAGCTGGACTGTCCATGGAGAAAGGGTTTAAGAGAGCCATGAGTCCTTCAAGGCTGACCCATGTGTTTCCTTAACTGCCGTCACTTCCCTCCATCAGCTTCAGTCACCAGCATTTAATAGAAGCATTTTCAGAAAAGCATTCAGAGACTAATACCAAAAAAACAGAGAATCCATCACTTTGACCCTAGTTAATTGCCCATAGTGTTAGGAGTGTGTGTCTTAATTCTCAGTTTGAGCTGGTTTCAGCTCCAGCCTGTCATCTTTGTTAAGCTGTGCTCTACTGGAGTGCAGAGCCCAGTAGCCCCTTGGTTCTGTGCCAGCTGATGGCATCTGTTTTCTCCCTGTGGAGGTCCTTGTGCCTTAAGTCAGCTCTTGTTTTTCTTTTTGTTAAAATTACCAACCAATCTTTCCAAGTCTTTCATTCCCAGGCTTTTTTTTTCTTTTGAGGCTCTTTACCTACACAGTATTTCAGTGTGTAATGGGGCCACCAGACTGGGATGTGGTGTTCCAGGCTTCCACCATCCGGTGCCCTGCTCCAGCCTAACTCAATAATTTCCTCTGCCTAACTTGCAGCAGTGAGTCATAACAGATTGTTACCCTGTCTTGGCAGCTGATGTATGTACACAGCAGTGAAGGAAACAGCCTTTCCTCTAAAGTATTTTTGTTAATTGTTTTTTATTTTCTGTAGATGCTGCTTACCAGCTAGAATGAAGCATCATTGTGTTCACTTTCTCTTTCCTCCCGTCTTCATTCTCGTTTAGATGCGAAAGTCGTAGGAAGAGCCAGGAGAATCTTGGGCTTTTCTCCCATTATCATCAGAAGGCACGTTAGAAATATTTGTATGTTGTATTTGGAAGACATCTGAAGAAATTATGGAGGAGCTGCCTCTTTGCTTGTCTGTACACTATACCTGCTGGGGGAAGACAACGGTGCATGAATGTTAATGTACTATGCTCTCATACCAAAGATGTTATTAACTAGCTTCTTCTATAATTGTGTGGCCTCAAGATATATTCAGATTTTCAGCTATATATGTCCTTCCTTATGGGAATGGACCATTTATTTTTGTAAATGCTTATTTTAAAATATTTATCGTTTGGATAAAAAATATTTTTAATACAAACTTTAAAATTATATCCTAAGTGCTCATGGGTCTTAAGCCATGTTTGCATACGTGTTTTATACTGGAATGAAGGATCACAACTGTTTAAAGAAAGCTAGTCTGTCTTGTGGTCATTAATTGAAGAAAAGCACTTAAACACATGCACTCAAAGCCTTACTACAAAGTGATCTCTGCCTCAGGGTTGTTGGTTTTATCTCCATGCTCTGTACTGACTGCCTGAGCTCAGGTGGTTCCTCAGTGCCAGTAACCTTTGTACATGCCTAGTGCTTGCCATGCTTTCCAGTTCTCATGTCCGTGCCTCGTCCCAGCCTGCCCTGTTCATGTTGGCCATGGTTTGAATGTGCTGGAGCTGGTACAGACTGGTTCCCAGCCCATGGAGGGTCCCAGGGACTGGAATGGCTGATCTGAAACACTTGAAATTACCAAGAAAATTTTTCAGATTTATTTGACTTTTCCTTTGCCAGTGACATTTTTTGCTGTCTGTCTATGTAAGGAGCTGAAGCAATCCAAGGTGTTTTGTAGGGACTTATGTGCCATGACGTGGGGCTTTTTTTATGGCCAAAAATATGTATACTTACTTGAAGATTCTGAAGTTGTTCATGATGTTGGTTGTGATGTTATGTTTTTTACTTCTGTGAGTTGAAGTTTTTTGCAGAAACCATTGCAAGACTAAAATTTGTGAGGGAGATGCAGGGAGTCAGGGCTGGAAGTGAAGCAGCTTGGGGTTTCCTAGGTTTATGAACATCCCCTTGCTTCTGCCTAGCTCAGTACAAATAGCTTTCCTCTTCCAGATGGCAAGAGGAACTGGCTGTGAGAAATTATGTTTTCAGGGCTCAGTTCTTCAGTTGCCTGCTCAAGGGTGTATGGAACTTTGAGGTGCCAAGACCTTGTACTTGGTGAGAATGATGCTTTGTTCATTGGTGGCATAATGTGATTTCCAGATCAAATCAGATGTCACCCAAATAAAAGTTGTGGCTACATCCCAAGTGACCATGCACTGGAGGAGCCCATGCAGAAGTTTAAGTCATTTGGAGTAGTTTTCTCAAGCCAGTCAGATGAAAATTGTCTTCTGGCTTTACTCTTCATTCGTGCTATAGAAGTGGCATCTCCTGTGAAGGAAACCACCTTGTGATAGCTGCATTTCCTTCCAGGACAGCACTCATGGGGTGTAGTAGCAAGCAGGTTGTCCAGAGGAGGAACTGAGTGCAGGGGCAAAGTTTCGCATGAAAGAGCCAAAGACTACCCATGGGGAGAAAATAACCAGTTCCTCTGTTAGTGCCAGTTTTGGATCTAAAGGTAGGGGCGAGGCCAGCTGTACAGCTGGCAATTGCAGGTTGGGACACACTTGTTTCCAGTGAAGATCTGTTCTTCAGGAGCAAATACCAAGGTTTAACACCCCTCTCTGCAAGCACTGGTGTGCACTATGTGCGGCCAGCAGATGAACTGCAGATCCATCCTCAGCTCCCAGGAAGTTCTGTCTGTACCTGTGTGGTAATTGGGTCCTTGGGGCAAGTGCTCTTTGTTCATTGGAAGCATCAGGCAGGGTCTTGGATGGGCCTGTCTGGCTGCACAGTTCCCTGTGGAGGCAGGCACAGCGCGGCGCTGGGCGCTGCGGCCGTGCTGGTGCGCAGGAACGAGCTTTGCTTTGTGTGCAGGGAAGGAAGCTGTCCCAGCCCTGCCAACTTCAGGAGGTGGGTGCAGGTGTGGTTAGGTAGAGGCTGTGGGGACACCGTGGTTCCTGTGCTGCAGGCAGTAACGCCACAGGAACTGGTAACAGGTACCTGCACACAGCTTGTGCAGCCCTCAATGAAATCAGATGCTTGCTTTTGCCTAAGGCATAAGCAGTGTGGTGCCTTTTGTAGCATCCTGGGCTGAGGAGCCCCAGAGCTGTTGGGTGAACCATGCTCTCCTGAGGCTGGATGTGGCTCTGGGGAAGGAGCTGAGCAGGGAGTGGCTGTGGCCGATGCAGTCAACTCCACTGCCAGCTGGGGCTGCGCTCAGCACCGGGTGCCTTGCACCCCGACCTGCTGCCACTTCCAACGGGTGCCCGAGTCCAGGGGAGGGCAGGGGCGATGAGCTCCGTGCTTTTAAGCCTGGAGGATTCTGGGTCAAAACCATCGTGCTGCTCTGTTCTGGTTTTTCGTTTCTCCTTACAAATGGGCTCTGATTTGAAGTATAGCTCCATTGTCTTGGTGGAAATGTTGGGGCTCTGGGTTCAGGGCAGGTGTGATACCCCTGAGCAGAGTGCCCTGAACCACAGAAATAGTTAAGGCAGAGTGACGGGGCTGCCTGTGCGTGGAGAGGCTGGAAGCACAGTGACAGATCACACAATGAATTTGCACAATTCCATTTAGAGGCAGGCTGCTATTTAAAGCACTTCAGTGAAGTGTGATGTGCCTGCCAGCCGGAGCTGGAATAAAGTGATGATTCACTCTGGGACATACTGGGCTGGAGTTTCAGAGCTGCTGAGGCAAAGTTACTCTCTCTGTTTCTTGGGATTTGGAATGACTCTCTTCTCATACTGTAATAAATTGAAAACATCCTTAGTTGGAGTTTGCAGCCGTGGGTGCCTTTTGCTGCTGGTGTTCATGCACACAGGTTACCCCAGAGAGATGCCGTGCTGTCGCTGGGGATCAGCGATGCTCTCCCACTGAGGAGCGCACACAGGTCGCTGTACTTCGCACGTCCCGTGTTTTGTAATCGTTTCTCCTAACGTTTGTTGCCTTGAATTCTGTCAAAATGAAGTTTGTTGGGTTTTTTAATGGGTTGAAGCTGGCAATTAAATTGAAATAAAACCTGTACTGAGACAATACGTGCCACTGTTTTTTGTCGCAGCTGCTGCTTTGCACTTCTGGCAGCACCCCACAAGGTGTTGCCCACCTGGGGCTGCCGCCTGCGGACTGACTCCCCTGGTCTCTGCTGGGTGATGCTCTTGTTGTTGGTTTGGACATGGGGGGCAAGGATTTGAACCTTTATCTGCTTTAAAAATTCTTTGCAGTTTTTGTGCTTAACTTGTTTATTGATCTGAGGTTAAACATGATATATCAGGGTGAAGTCTTTCGGTGAACCCTGATTTTGTGTCATTTTGGTAGTCCGAGGAGTTGTTGCCCTCAAGACTTTCATGGAGGCTTACCTCTTCTTGGCATGAAGTAACTTGGAATCAAGATGGATTTTAAGGGTTCCTTTAACCACTCAAAAAGGGACTTCAGGTAAGAAAAACATGCAGGCAAGCTTTATTACTGACCTGTTCTTTTGGGTAAACTTTGAAGGAATCTGCAGGCTGAGTTGCTGCTGTGGGCAGGGTTAAGGATCTTTCCACCAAGGAGAAGTGCTGCTGTAGCAGAAAGAGCTTTGGGGAGTTGCTGCCCCACAGCCTGGGTTGCATCCCCTGCTGCAACATTTTCCAGGGGGACTGAGAGGAACCCCAGAGCCTCGGCACCTTCCTGCAGCAGGCAAAAGGCTGTTAAACAGGAGCTGGGTTGTCAGAGTCAATGGAGGAGGATCTCTGTTGGGATGGTTGTTTGATCAGCAAGACTGTTGATCCTTCACCCTCTGATGAGTTGGAGCTACTCACTCTTGCCTTCCCTGCTGGGGCAGAGGTCTGGTGCCAGGAGAAGGGACCAGCACACAGCTTTATCCCGGGACATCACCAAGGTTTTGACGTGAGTGAAAAAATGGCTCAATTCAGCCACAAAACTCTTAGGTTCAGGGGAGGGGGCGGTTCTCATTATAGCTTCAACCCATCCACCTCTGTTGGTGGCGCCTGCCCAGACCAGAACCTCCTGTGCCCGGGTCCGGAGTCACCCCTGTGGGGGATGGTGGGGGGGGCCTGACCACCTGATCATGACACAATTGGTATGGAATACTCTCAGGGCTAACATAGCCTGTTGCTGGGCTGAACCCAGGACAACCTCATAGGGACATTGTTAATGCCACACACAGGTAGAACCAGCGGCTGGGGACGAGTGGTCGTGCAGCAGCATCGCTCTGTGTCACTCAAGGTGGCTGTGCTGGCATGAAGGAGCATTTCAGGCGAGTCCTGCCCTGCCCTTTCTATTTCGGAGCACCAGCCGCTTTACACTGCACTCGTGAGGAAAAGCTCTGGGCCGTGTTGCTGCTGATAAAACTTTAATAACACTGTGCCTGGTAAAGCAAAAAACTTTGGGTTCTCAGTCTGCGCCTCGTGAGCTGGTGACGGGAAGTCAGATGGCAGCAGCTGGAGGGCAGCACCTGGAGCCTGAGGATAATCCGGCAGGACGTGTGCTCAAGGCAGCACTTGCCAAATCCCCTCCAATAGCAAAATACGGCACCACACAGGTGGGGGTTTGGTTTTTGTTCCCTTCAAAGCCCAGGTTCTGGCTTCCCAGAGGGTTTTACAGCACCCCAACCCTACAGCCCCCTGGATGGGGGATGCTCCATGCCATCCGGCTGCTGTTGCACACCGGCACTGCTGCAGTGTCAGCTCTGGCGATGGCCTCAGGTGGATGCTGCCCCCCTGCTGAGTGCCACAGCTCTCCATGACACAGAAGGAGAGGGCTTGGATTATTTTCCTCTGTCTGCGCTGAGTAAATTAATTTTCCAGTCTCCTAGCAGAGGCTGAAGGTAGGATGCCTGTGCCCCTTAAATACCCCTGATCCGTAACGGCTGCGGGCAGCTGCGTTCCACTTCTCATCCCTGTAGAGGGAAAAAACCCACCCGCTGAGCCTGAGGTTTCTGAATATACCCAGGGCTGAACAGCACACAGGAATCTCTGAGCTGCTTGGAGCTGCCTCAGAGTTACCCTGATTTACCAGTGCTGCTTTTTGCTGCTCTGGGTGAGCTCCACCCTACCAGGAAGGAGAAGATAGTTGATGGCAGGTAGGAACCAAATTCTAAGTCCAGATACAACAGGTAAAATGATAGCAGAGAATAATAATTATCAGTAATTCAGACAGCAGTTTTCTCTGAAGGAGTTGCAAAGACATCTGTCAGGGTGTTTGTGGGCAGGGAGTACTATGGGGCACAGGTGAAACTTGTCTTGATCAGCATGAAGTCAGTGAAAAAACAGGTAAGGAAATTCCTCATTCAGAGCTGGAAGAACATCAGCCCTGGCTGAGTCCAGGTGGGTCCCAGCTCTGGAAGCACGAGCGAAAAGAGTCGTTACTCTGTCACACACTGTCTGTGCAAGTAAAGGGGACAGGCAAGTTATATTAGTGACAGTGACATCAGGTTTAAGGGTACTGGCATCTCTATTTGATAACTGTGGTCCATTCAAGAGGCTGTGGTGAGACCTCCAGGGATGGCTGTGGGACACAGGGCTTTCCAGCCTCGAATTTTATCAGCACGGAAATAAAAAGCTTTCCCTGAGCAAAGGAGAACACCAACCCCCCCAGGCCTATTGTGGCTTGCTCTCCTGCCGCCCCATTTAGCACACTTCATAGGGTTCAGGTTTGTTAAATCACATTCCCAGAGTTTGAATCTCCAAGAGTGATGGAGAGGCCCCGGGGGAAATACAGTCACTGTTTTCCGAGTGATCCTCTCCCTGGCATGCCTGATGAATCAGATTTGCCAACACAGAGAAAACCAATCCTCTTCCAGGGCAAAGACATGCAGACACCCCTTCCACAGCTTCCCCAGGTCCAACACAGACAGGAAGTGTGAGGCTTTCCAACCCTTCAAATTACTTTCATCGTCGATGCCAGAAAACCAGGCTGAGGTTGGTGGTCATGGAATCAGTTTATTCCCAAGTATTTTTGGCACTGGTGAAACCAGTTTGCAATGTTTCAGGAGTCCTGGGGCAGCTTTTGTACCACTTACCCCCTAACGAATTATACCCCATACCATAAAAAGGGGGTTGGGGCTAACTTTGAGCTGGAAGCAGAGGAGTGGAAAGCATCAGGAAGGAGCCTGGAGGTAAAAACAGCCAGGGCTTTGCCATCTCTATTCCGGACAAAGCTCAACTTGCCTGGTGAGCAGTCATGGGAAGGTGGCTGCTCCCAGCTGGGAGCTGTGGCATGCTCCTCGGGAAGGCAGCCAGGCTCATAAGTAGTTCTTGTTATGAAATAATCCAAGGGAATAGCCGTGAAAACAGATCTCCAATACACTGGGGAGAGGGAGGAAAGTCAGTTCAAAATAATCTGTTGCATCCAGTAGCATGGGTGGTAATTTTTCATTATCACTCTTGGCTCGCCCTGGCCTTCGCCAGCAGACTGTGCTTGAGGAATTTGTGCCTCTGAGGTATCCCAGCTCAGGGTGGGGAGATGCTGGTCACAGCCCCCTGTGATCCAGGAGGAGAGCTCCAAGGGTCTCGCTCAGAATTGCTGTTTATGGGGTCTGAGGTAATTGACTTTTCTCAGGTACTTTTCCATTCCGGCCCAGCTCAGACAGTGGCATGTTCTGGTGCTTTCCACCTGCTGCGCAGACTCAGAACGTCTCTGGCATCACCTACTCTGGGCTGCAGCCCAGGTACAGGTGTACCAGGCTGTCTGGAGGTGATCGATCGTTGTTACTGTTCCCAAACAGTACAGGGATGAGAGCACCAGGACCCAGGTGAAGCAGTACCGGCTGTGGCTGAGTCGAGTGGAGCCAGAGCCGGGCACCCATGGGTGCCCTGATGCCGCAGTGCTCCTGGGCGTGTGGCTGGGGGCTGGGGGGGGGGGAAAGGGCACCACGTACCCAGTGGCTGGGGGGCTGCACCAAGTGGGTATTTAGCTCACACTTGGTACTACTGTGTCTTGAGATGAGTTTGCCTGCACTTCCCCAGTGGTGCCTTATGCTGCTGTCTGTGACAGCTTCCAAAATGAAAGGGGAGCACTGCGATGGCCTGTCACAAAGGAGAGCATCCTCTCATGGCCTTCACTGTGCTCTGGGCTGGTTCTTTGAAGAAAATTCTGTCTGAACACCCTTCACGGTAAGGTCATTCTGTCTGTGTCTAAGTGGTATTACTCATGTCTGTCTCAACTGAGAAAACCCCTCAGCTTGCAAACAGCCACTCCCTGAGGAGAGCTGGGGCACCACTGGGTCCCCAGCTGACTCCAAAGGAAATGTGGTCTCTATGATGTTCCGCAGCATCCTTTCCTGGGTGTTGGTGCCATAGTGGTAATACCAACTGTGTTGTCTTAGGAACTCGACAGGACTATTTCTGCTCCATCATTTCTGCTCCATCATTTCCCTACAGGCAGCCTAGCAAAGCTGCTGGGGGGGATTCTGAAGCTCTTGGGTTTCTTGTTTTAAATTCTTAATAGGAGTGTGGGGTTGGCCACACAAAGACAGGAGGCTCCAGGTCCCGTGGCATTTGGGTTATTAAGCTTATTACCTGAAAATTGTTTCTTTTGAAGCCACATGCTGTCATTTTGCAGCCATGTGGCTTTTTCTTGTACCAAACAACTAAAGAGAAGGAGAGCCTGCTTCTTGTCAGGCTTGGCGCTTCTGTATGCCCTGTGAGAGGTTTGATGACTGATTTTCAAGGAGTGGTGTGTTTAAATGCACAGGTTATCAAAGATACACTTTATATGTATCAAAATATATCATCAGCTTTCCCCCGAGCATTCCCACTGCCCTGCAGCAAGCACACACACTTTGCAGTGGTGCCTGTGTGACAGAATTATATCGTACAGCAAGGGCCAGCCTTTGATGCTGGGATTTGGGGGATTTTTTTTGAAAACAGCAGAAAAAACAACCCAAAATGTAAACCAGTGCATAACCTGGCATCACATGCAGCATTTCCTGAACCAGACAGACCTGGTAATGGCAACACGTTTGGAAAGCGAGAAAATAAGGAGAGTTAGAGTCTGGATTGTGTCACTTGTTTCTGATAGCACTTCTGGAACGACTCAGGTTACTGTCTCTTCCAGCTGTTAACACTAACAGAGCATCCAAGCTCTTAGGGAACACACAACCATGAGCCTGGGACTGAGGAGGTGATTGCAGGGCCCCAAGACTGCGCCCCATGCACCCTGCACCCAGCGTGGCTGGCAGGGCGGTAGGACGCTGCACAGAGAGCAGGATAAAGCATTTGGGGAGTAAATGAAAACAAGTAGCCAAACCTGACCTGTAGTGGGAGGGCAAACGCTGCCCGGGGCTGCGTGCCCTGGTTCAGCCCGGTTTATGTAACGCCTGCTGCAGAACGAGCTCCCGTGGTGCCCTGTTTTGGGACACAAACACTTCCAAGTCAGTTCCGGTAACTGTAGCTGTTGTCACCTGCTTCAGTAAATACAGCTACACGGAGAACTGCAGCCTGGGCAGCCCTGGATGCTGCAGGGACTAATGAGAATGGCCAGAGCAGCATGAGCAATCCTGACTCTGCTCAGCAGCTTATGAAACAGAAGTAAACGGGTGACCTGGCATGAACCGTTTCCCAAGACAGCCTGTGAGAATCCAGCTTGCTTCATTATTGATGGCCTCTTTTTAAGTGAAATGCTTGCCTGTAACCAAGAACTCTGGAGAAGCACAGCAGCCAAAGCACTGGTTAAGGCAGTGCATGTTTGCCACCTCGAGGAGATCCTCCCTAGGATTTAAAACAAGCACCTGACTTTCAAAAGTCATAGTAATCATGTGATTAAATTATTTATACGCGAAACCAACTTGCAGATGCTTTTGTCTGCTAAAAAATACATGGTCTCTGAAGGCCCCAGAGACTGAAGACACAGATTGCGTGTCTGAGGATGTTTTGCAAATCTTACTTAATGACAATAAAAGACACGGTAATAAACCAGCATCCTTTTTATTAAAAAAAAAAAAATAAATTCACCCAGTTGCAAGTCAAATGCTGCTGACATCCAGCACAGTCTCATGGGCAGATGGCTTTTGGATCAGGTTTTCATGTGTTTAGACCCAAGTGACCAGGGTCTGAAGTTGCCACAATGCTTCAGCCACGCTTTGAGGAGCTCAGGAGGCAGAAGGATTCACGGGGGGGGGTCTGTTGTTGTTCGGAGCTGGGCTCTGGCAGACTTGACGTGAACAGACTCCAGCCCCCTTATTGCAGATCTCTACATCCAGCTCTTGGTGCCCAGCTACATGTTCAAGCTCAAAGTATTTTAGTTTTCCCTCCTGTACATCCCAAACCCATGCCTTGCAAAGCCTATTGGAACCTGCTGCTTTTGCTAGTCACGGACCAGTGCAGGGTCCCTACCCAACTCTCTGGTTCCACAAGCAGCCGGCAGATGGGATACACAAAGCTCTGGTAGCTGCTGTTGGACAACAGCTTTGCTGTTAGGATGCTTCTGTCTTTTGGGAGGAACTTACTGTAACAGCTTGTTTGCTGGGGTGACCTGAAAAATTACTGTCCGATGATGAGGGGACTAACACAGCAAAAACCTGGCCTGTCTGTCCTGCACCCGCCTCTGACTGCGTTTGAGTGGTGCAGTGCAAGATGAACATGACCACACTCCCATGAGAGGGCTGTGGCAGTAAGGAGCACAGGAATGGAGAGCTACACTCAAAATTGGGCCAAATCAGCACTGTGGATAAATACAGTAAATGAGGGAAGTGCCTGGCTGCCTGTATGCTCTGCCTTCAGGGGAGTGGGGCAAGCCAACAAGCGAGAGGATTATCTAGGGGCCAGAAACACATTTCTTCTCATTTGTATGCCTTGCTTAAAAAACTGGAAAGATGCAAAACTGTCAATGGAAAATATCTACTCTTCAGACCCAAGTTAAAAGCATCCATCTCTTGGACAGGTTACACATGTAGAACACATGCAGAGCAACTCCTCCAGACACCTAGCTTAGGCACAGAAGGGAGCTGCCTCCAGAGAGCCTCTCCAGCAGGACTGGATACAGAGACAGGAGAGTAAAAAGCTAAAAGGCAACAAAGGTGGAGCAGTCAAAAATCTTACCAAAATCACTGCCCATGCTGACCCATGGATAAATTTCAGGCTTGGAAGGGCTCCACCTACAGTGACCTGTTTTCCCCCAACGGAAGGCTTTTAAGGCTTTCAGCACTGCTGTTGGGGCTGTCGCTACACAGCACTGTCACGACAGCACAGGTATGTCAGGATATTCCTTCCACAGTTCACTGATTTGTAAAAAATAAATAAAGAGAATTGTCCTGAGTATGTTGTTCTGAGCTCAACATGCACAATTAAAAACACTGCTTGCTAGATACTGGTTAAGTGCATGTTGTTAGGAATGAAGCAAAAAAGAGGAATTAAAAAAAAATCTAATGATAATTACTGTTTATACAAGTTTCTTATTTCTGTTAGTAATCCTTACAGAACATGCACATGGAAATATGGTACATCCATGAGCCTTGAGATATAAATGATGAGAAATGTGGTCAGTAAAACCTGTAAATGTGATGAGACATGTTGAAGTCACAACTTCTATTAGTATGTGCAGGGGAGCATTTAACAATGACCAGTGAGGAAATGTATTGGTACAAATCTGCATCTGCAAGTAAGCACAATCTAAAAAACTAGGGTTTTTCTAGTTGCATATGTGATAACTATGGAAATGAAGAGACTGGAATGGTTTTGCTATAGAAATCTTGGAAACCTACACCGTAAGTAGTGATAGTGTCTTTAGAAAAAAAGTGTCAGTCCCTGAGCCAGCAGGTAAGAACCTAGAAGATACTTATATCTCTATGTATTTAAAAATAAAATAATTATGCTTTTAGCCATAAACTCATAATCTTGGGAAAAGTTACAGAATTATCGTTATTTTTCAATCTGCTACCCGAATTGCTGGTAGGAGCTCAGTACCAGTTTAGCAGGTAAAGTTCATTCCATGTCCTCTAATTTTCCAGTTGGGCCTAGAAAAGGCTTCTAACAGGATTTCCAGAAACATGTGTAACACACAGAATACAGGACGTAGCAGTTAACAGTAAGATACTATTAGCAGGTAGGTATCCTGGTTCTGGCAAGGCCTCCCCAGCCAGCCAACACAGGTGAGCTGAGTCACCACAGGTGAGCTGAGTTAGCCAGTGTGGTTTTCTACACCACCTGACACCTCTTGCCCATAAAAGCAGCTGGTTGGGCAAGGGTGGGGGTTGTTTTTTTCCTCTAGGACTGTTGGAGTGTGGCTGAGACGTCAGGTCGGTTGGTTCTTACCATCAGGCAGCCCTCTGTCATTGTCGGGTCAATAAGGTACTGTGTGTTAGCACTGGGTGTTATTGTTCTATATTCACTTTGATATTTGGCAGTAAACTGCCCTTATCCTAACCCACAGTGGATCTGCCTGTTTCTGCTCTGGGAGTGAGCGAGCAACTTGGTAGACATCTAGTCTCTAGCCAGGGCCAAACCACCACAGTAGGTTACTTGTGTGTTTGTGCACAAAGGATAGTGTAAGCCTGCTCCAGAGATGAAGAAACAGGACACAGGAGTATCTGTGAGCAGGAGATGACAAAAGGCTGCCTGCTGTCTCTGTCTGACTCACCTCTGCTTCAGCTAGAGTACAAAGGAAGGCACAGAGCTCTGCCCACTGCAAAGGGAGACTGCTGTGCTGGGTGCAGAGCACCCAGGGTTGGTGCCAAGCAAGTGAGATAAAGGCCAATGTGACCACGCCAGCAGAGAAGGCCTGATGCTTCCTTCCTACCAGGGTGGAAATGACAAAGTGCCACAAAAACAAAAGGCTTGGAAAATGGTAAGTCCTGTGAAGGGCCACCAGTTGGTATTACTGTGATTGATGAGTTTATGCCACTTCTGTGAAAAACAATTAATTTCTAGAGCAATGGGAATGCCAGTATTCTGAAAAAACAATGTCCTTGGGTGAAAATCAACCTTTCCTTAGATGCCAAACAGGTTAAATATTAACACATGGCAAAATGTTAGGTACACTGGTGTGTTGGTTGTCGGAAACTCGAGGGAGCCTCTTGCTATGTATGTCCAGCTTCTTCAGGTTATCTTTCTTTGCCCTGCTGTGTCCAAGTGTAACTGGCTCAAGTGCAAACAGCATCTGGAAGGAATGCTTCAGTCTCTGAAATACAAAACAAAGTCACTGAGATGTTAGTGGCACAGGAATTACAGCAAATGACCAGTTTCCCTGGAAGGGGCAACTGGAAAAGTGTGCATAATAGTGAAGGTGAAGCCAGAGAACAGTGGCCACTCGCTTCTCTACAGACTTATTTTTCCAGTTACAACCAGATGACCAGGTGTTTTAGCAAGGGCAAGATGTATAAAAAGAGTAACATTTAACACATCTGGATCGAAAAGACACAGGTCCCAGGCACCCCATTTGGCTGTTTAATTAGGAAATTGCATGTGTGAGAAGCATGAAGGCAGGACCAGACAGCTCCTGGCCTTGCACAGATGCAAACTTGCTTGTAACAGCCTTTGGTCTTGCCTCTATCTGGGGTTAGGTAAAATGCCAGTTGACTTCTCAATATACCATTATATTAAGGCAATAACTAGTTTGGGATTGGATTGTCCATGCACCACCTTCTCTACGCTGCACACATTGGTGTGGTAAGCAAAAAAAGATGCTGCTTCTCTCTTCCCTCTAAGTTTTGCTTTTACTGGATCAAAAGGATGCAGTGTGGCTGGGATTCTGGCATGCCACCATTCGAATCTTTTTGATGCCTGTTTCAGATTTGTGTATCTGCTCCTGTTTCTGGTTCTTGCGTATGTTTTCCCCAGGAAGACAGCTAGAATTCCATCAATCTTTCTTTCATTCAGTTCTCTCAGCTTTGCCAGTGGCATTCTGTGCTTAGTGCTACAGTGCTGTTTTAATATGTACTGCTGACATGGATGTTCTACTTAGAATTCTGGTAGTACCTCAGATAATCTATGTGCTCTTTGCTTATTCATTTATTTATAGAGTATGGCAAAAAAAATCCAATAGAACTGCCTTGTTTCACTGCCAGAATTTCACAGGTTTTGGTTGAAGCAGACCTGCACCTCAAAATGAATGAATTTCATTCTTCATCTTTCCAGTAACTTGTTGCACTGATTTCTCCCCATGCTGTTTATCCTGATAAAATTTGGTGTGTTTTCCATTCTTGTTACAGATTTCCATTATGACCTTAATCTTCAGATTAGGGGCTTCAAGGCCTTTTATCACCTTTTCATGGAGAAAGGGAATCCAACTCAAACTGGTCATGTGGCATGTATGGGCTGTCTGTGTAGTAGCCAGGCATTGTGGCTGTATTGTGTCTCTTCCTTCAGCAGGCTTTCTTCAAACCTGACCTGAGAGTTGAAGATGAAGAGCCAGAGGAACGTTGGCACACACGACTTAGTGCTGCTTTCCAGGCCTATGTCAGACCACAGTGCTTCCTGAGCTACAAGGCTACAATTTAGGTTTATCTCCTCCCAAATTGCTCATCCTAGCTATGATGCCAGGGAGACACCCATTTTGATTTCCCCCAAGTTCTCCTTCTGCATAAGTAAATACCAAACTTTAGAAGGCAGGTAGAGCAAACAACTTTGTTCTGAATGACTGTGTGCATCAAGTAAAGCGACAGCGCACATCTTTGGCTGAGTGTCCCACAAAGCAAAAGCTCTGCAGCTTGGGAGCACAGAGAAGCCACACTACTGCATAGGAGCTGAAGGTCTCCAATGATGTGTAGTAGGTTGGACTTAGCCCTAGCAACTTGGATAAGGATTAAGGCTTCAGTGTTCATAACTGACTGGACTCAGTGTACTGCAAACCCTTCTCAGAAAAGAGAGGCGTTTGGAGGAAGGAAAGCAGTGTTGTTTCCCCTCTTGGCTTAGTCAGCAGGGAGGAAAAGGAGTGGCTAAGCCAGAAGGACAAGCATTACACTTCCTATGCATGGCATATGCAAGGGGCCCTGACAAAGGTAGATGCTGACATAACTTCTGAACTCTACACTTACAGACACACTGTAATAACTTAGCAGTTCCCTGCAGCTTTTGCTGTAGTATGAAGTAAACTCATTTATCTGTGAAGGCTAGCACGCTGCAGATAAGCTCATGGCTATTTCTGAAGTTATGCCCCAGTGTGCACTCCTGTATGCTGTGCCCTACCACTACCTTACAGTACAGAGAGACCACACTCACCTTGTACTTACTGTCTTGATGCTGTGTCAGCAACTGGCTTCTGCACTCCAAAGGCAGTGATAAAAATATTCACAACTACTATAATGAATACAAGTCCAGTTGCAAGGTTGTTGAGGAAATCCAGCTTTCCATGTTTTGCAGGGTTGTTAAGGTCATATTTTACTTCGAAGATAAAAGGGGAAAAAATTAATGATATGTATATTTAAAAATCAAAAATAAAAGTCTTCACTATTCATGAAGTTCAAGAATTTCTATAGCACTGAGCTTTGGATCAGTCATACTTAAAAGGGAAGTAAGATTCTGCACTGTCAGCAGAAGTGCCAAAGGGAAGATATGTAATCACAAGGAGTCTATTAGCTTCAGTAATTAATGTCTAATCTCTGTGGATGCACATGGGAAGCAATGGTTACACAAACACTACTAGAAATCTTCTGAGTTCTTGAGCTCTTGAAATCTACTTTTGTGGCAGACTTTAAGCATTTAAAAATTATTTCAGTCCTGAATACATGAAGCCTGAAGCCCTGAAATGATGGAATGAAGTCAAATTTCCTACAGTTAAAATGCTACACATTCTTCACAGGCAGCCCAACCTCCTTACCAGTGCTGGGTTTTTCTTTTGTACTGGTGCCTGTCCCCAGCTGCACTCCCTCTTTTGCAGTGATTCTGTTTTTAGAAAGCAAGGGCATCGTATCTGCTAACCAGAAGATTTTAGAGCAATGTAGCTGCACTCCTTACAGGGAGCATCAGTTGTGTAAACAACTTGTTTCTTACAGTTGTTCTCTGGCTGAACTGCTAATGGGAGCGAGGGAGGCACACACAAGGGAGATAGTATTAATTTGGTTTAGGCTTTGATTCCAGGCCTTGTGAAAACATATAAATGAGCCACACTGGCCTGATAATAGACTTGATGATAGTCAAGCATGTGCTTGCACATACAGCAGAAGTCTGGGGGCGCTTGCCTGGTATCAGGTGGCAAACCAGGAATTTTCCTCTCTCTCTCTCTCTGTTCTCCTGCAGTAAGGGCTCTGTAACTGATCCTCTCTAAATTTCCCGGGTGCTGGTGGAACGACTGCTAATGAATTCTGGAGCGTGTCTTGGGAATGGTTTTTGTCTATTAAGACTCCTTAAATGCTTAGATGACTGGAGGTTCTGTGTGCACACACAGGACATGTGGGAGAAAGTTTGTACCTGACAAGGTTTTACAGCAAGTAAACCTCTGAGCTCCTTCTGAGAGGCACATACACAGGAGCGTAGCTTACTGCAAGAAATAAACCTTGCTGTTTGCTTTTAATGCCATGACCCTGTCAACACTGCAGACCCTAACCACAGAGCCAGGGCTCACTTGCTGATTGAAGCAGCTGGGTAGAAGTGGTGGCAAACACACTCAAGTACTAACAGCCAGGTTCACTTAGTGTCCCTAATTAGGAAGCCTAATGCTGTTTTGGTTTCAAGGAATTATGGGCACCATTCAAGTCCTGTTTGCTAAAGCAGTATAGTCAAACATCACAGGCCAGTCAAGGCACTGATGAACAGCATGGGGGAACGGTCTGAGAAGCTTAAGCTACTGCCCACCTGTGACATCATGAAAGACTTTAAACTCAGCAGTACTTAACCCTGAAAACGAGTTTATAGATGTCTGTAAAGTTACTGGAGCTATGTGGATGCTTGTAGCCCAAGAAGGACTGTCATGTGAATGAAGCAGAATAAATTAAATGGAATAATTAATTCCAAAAAGAAAAGCATTTCAGATGGTTGGTTCAAAAAAGAAAAGGCAACAGTGAACTAATGTGTCTTGTGAGTTAAAAGAAATCACACTCAAAGGAGAACTGATGCTCTCAGAGCTGTCGCTTTGTCCCAGTATGGGTCAGGGAAGACAAGTATTACTTGTCTGTTTAGGCAGTGCTCTAAATTTTGCAGCAGAATTGCAGTAATCCTATCTTTGTGATTATAATACTTAAGATGAGGGAGTTTGTGCAAATGTTCTGAAGAACAGTTATTCTTCAAGTATTTCATTATAGTGGGATTAGATTACTATGATTTTATGCCGCTTAAACTATTTCAAGACATTCTTGGCTTTTCTTTCAAGAAGTTAAGATTACCAAATCGCTTAAACTATTTCAAGACATTCTTGGCTTTTCTTTCAAGAAGTTAAGATTACCAAATCACTTTCAAGACCAAGTTTGCCCAACATTTTTCAAACTGTTTTTGTGAAAGGCTCTTTTGAAGGAGGGAAAGCTTTTAATCCCTAGTAGAGAACTATGAGAGCTGGTAGCTCCCAGGATAAACCTCAGTCGCAAGGAAAGAGACGGGATGATTGTACAGACTTCTGTTTGGACCTGTGAGAGCTTGTCAGAAGCAGAATTTTATGGCTGGACAGAAAGGCAAACTACCAAATACTCTGAAAACCAGGTTCTTGCTGTGATACCTGTAACTTTGTACCTTCATACCCTATTTCCTATCTTCAGGACTTTTTTGCTCAGCACAACAGCATTGGTCCAAGAGTGAACTGCTGTAAGCTGAGGGCTTGGTAACCCTGGGTACGCCCAGCCCACAGCCACAGCTGACTGTGGAGCACAGGCCTGACTCCTGATGACTCTCACTGCTTTTTAAGTGAACTCTCTACCTCAGCCCCACTTTGGAGCTGGAGTTGCTGGGAGATGGAAGCCACTTTGGCAATGTCTGGGAGAAGCAAACATTACAAAGCCACATCTCAGCATATACTTAGAAACCGCTGCCCAGCAAAAAAAAAAAGGCAACTTGTTTACAGCCTCAAACTCCTTAACTGAAACAACCACCAGAGAGATGCCTTCAACCAAGAAACATGTAAGTCTTTTGCTGATTTTTCAATCACTCTCTTCCCACATCCCCCAGTATCACCAGGCTGCTGTTGCCAGTCCTTTTCTGGAATCTCCTCTGAGCCAGGACTTGGATTTTGGTCGTGTACCTATTCTACCAAACACAGGCAGGTCTTATTTCCTCTCTGTTGTAAGAAAGAAAAAAGCTACATATCACTATTACAAGCCTTATGTAATGTGGTATCCTAGGAACTTCCTCCTTGACCAGAAAGCTGTTTTTTCAGTTGTGCTAAAAATTGGAACAGTGAAAGACTAATAGAGATGGCAAAGGTGACACCTATAACTTAAGCAAATGCCATGTGTGAACTCTGGCTATCACCTTCAAGGCTTTTCATTTATGGTAGACTTAAGACTGATTGAAAGGGAAAGATCTGAAAAAAGTTATGAAATTATTATATATTCACTAGGAAAAAGAGTGATCCATAGCTGCTTCCTAGTTGTGAAGTTATCATTTATTTCAGTGAATAATGGGACTCAACTAATGCTGGTACCTTTGATTGTCTTTCCCAAGTTATGCTCTTGGGTTTTGGGTGCTGCAAATCCATGTCACAAGTTTTCAGTATCTTTGCAAAGTGTCACTGGATTCTTTTTGCATTTTGCCTTCCAAAAGCATGGGGGGAAATATCACAGTAAGTTAAGAATGCAAAGAGAAGTATTGAGGACTTGCTTTGGGTCAAAATGGACGACAAAGATTCCCAGAAGAGTGCTGTGTCCACTCTCTGTGGAGTTCTAGTTGGGCTTTTTTGGGTAGTTCACGCTCCCTTAGTGATGACATTGTTTTAGAAAGAGCATGAGGGTGTAAGACGTGTGTTACCTATCCTGCAATACCTAATTTTTAGTGGTAAGAAACAGTTCTTGTGCCTCACAGTGCTACACCTATTAATACTGAATAGTTGCAACAGCCCTCTGGTTTTGAGAGCAGCAAAGATGCTGCAATGAACTTCTAGGAATGTGAAGGTCTGTAATTTGACAAGATAGAGAGAGGGAAGGCAGGGAGCAGGGAACTAATTCTACCCCAGTCTCACTGAATGTGTCCAAAGCACACACTAACACAACTCCTACTTGAACTCCTTCTCTTGAAAGAGAGAATGAACTTCCAGCACGTGTTAAAGTTTTCATCACATTTCTTTGGTAGAAAGTAGAAAGGGTAAAGCAGGATTCAAGACAATCTTTTTGTAGCCCCAGGATGCTACTCAGCCTGTGTTTTCATGTTACATGTAATTTCAAATGTTTTGACCAAAGTTGTAGTATGTGGGTAACAACAGAGGTATGTTCTTATGGTGAAATCTTGCTCCAAGTAGCCTATTTTTCATTTCAGCTTTAATTTCAGCCTAATAAGAGTTTTGATAATGAACATTTCCATCATTCCCCACCTAGAGATTTAGGATTTTCTGAACAATTTCCTAAATTTAAAACTAAGGGTTTTTTTTCCCCTTATTGTCAAGCCTTTGGTAGCAAACCTTTGATCTGATTGCAGAAGCACAAACAAATTGAAGTCATTATGCCACACCAGTGTGAAGATGGACATTCATTTCCATTTTGGAGTTGTATGTTCACAATTATATACTTGTAACTGATACATATGAACAAATACATTTCAGTCGTAAGACTAAGTAACAAGTCTTGCCAGAAAGTGTTATGAAACTGGGCACACTGCACAATCTTATCTGGCCTATCAATGATTCTTTTACAGTATTTCATCATTTTCCTTCCTCCTTAGGCCTTTTGAAAAAAATATTCATGCTCTGGGAAATTACATATGAGGAAGTTGGTCAAAACTGAATATTCCACATAAAGCTGCCCTTACTCCTTCAATTCTGAGGTAAATACTTTAAAATATAACAGCTTTTAAAAATAAATGTGGAGTCTACATACTATCTTATACACCATCTTACAGATTGCATCCTACAAGAAAAACATGTGTCAACAGTTCTTGCTGTGGCTACATACCAAGGAATATCAGGAGCACTCCCACCATAACTTGCAGTGTGAGTGACAGGCTGATAAGAATGATAAGTGGGATGTAGAAGGAAAAAGAAGGTCCTTGCTCCATCACGGCTTTCAGCTGGGACGCATTGGCCATCAGCAGGGCAATGTCCAACATGCTCTCTGCTGCGCTCTTCTTGTTTGCATAGTGATTGATATTTATAGGTCCATTCCTTTGAAACCACTGCACTGCTCTGCGCTGAAATTGGGAGAGAGGAAGAAAGTTATTCACATCTCTTTTACTTGGTATAGTGAGAGATGACTTGGCCCATGGACTGATTTCTGTAATCATACTGATAAGAGTGGCATGGAGACCACCAGTGCACCCTTCCTGCTGTCCCCCATCTGACAAGGGACCAGTAAATACTGTCTGCTCCGGACTTTGGCAGAAACACTTCTTCCAGCCTCTGGGATCATTCTAAGCCATCAGTATGTTTCTAGCCTGAGAAAAGGAAAGATTGAAAAAGCTGGAAAGTTTACACCGAGACAAGTTGGGAGGGAAAACTGACTGTAAACCCATCAAGCAAACAACAAATTGCTGTAACTAATTTATTCCTAAAGGCATACTTTAAAATTCAAATATTTATCAAACTCACCCTCTGCCATCACAAATCTACATCTAGCTCCTTAATTACTCATGAGTAATTGAGGGTTTATGTGGAAGTTTGCCACTGCATGAGCTTTCCTTGACCTCTTTCCCTGCTGCCTCTTACTTCATCCAGGTCCATCCACAGACAGCAAACTGTTTTCCCATTTAAATATCGTATGATGTGTTCTGACCAAGCACTGCCCAGTTACAAGGGAAACTTTTCTTTCCATCTTCTCATCAGGACTTGGGTGGGGTTTTTTTTAATCCCCCTCCAAACAAACAGGAAAATAAAAACCAGCAGCAGGGCAAACCCAGAGTTCGTTAACCCTGCAGGATGAATAAGATTAGTGTTTCCTGAGGATGCTTCACATGACCCAACTTGGAATTTGACAGTTCTTCTCCTGGGGTGCCTATTTCTCCACCAATTAGATGCAGCTTAGGGTAACTAGCTTAGGCTCTGATGCCCAACTCTTCTCTGAAGAAAGACTTTCCTGCGGCTCCTGAACAGGTTGGGAACTTCATTCTAGCTGCTCTTACTTCTAGGCTTTATTTTCAAAAATACTATATAAATATATTAGCAGTAAGCTGCTTCTAGCTGACTTATTTAAACCTGTTTCTTAGAGACCATTTTACTGCACAAATGTGTTCTTGCTTGCCAAAAAATCCTGTGAGGGAAGTCTCTCTTTGAAGGTTAGTTCAAATGCAGAAACTGCCCTCTCATTACTCTCTTCAGCAGCTCTAATAACTATCAAATTTCCAACTCCAAAGCCAGTTTGCCACTGTCCAGACTTAAAAGTGTCCTTTTAAACAGGACAGATATTGATGCATACAGCGGAAACACCGCAAGTTTTTCCAGCGCATTCAAATACCAAACTTGACCTACTTTCACCAGACACCTTTTTATCAACCACAGCCTCAAAATTTTACTGAGAGCAAAATGTTACGGGGCAGCAGCAGGTTCTTTTGGGTGTTTTCTTCTGCAAAGAGAAAGAAGCTGTGGAATTGCAGCTTTACACAGACAGCTTCGTTACTGAGACCCAGCTCCTGAGAAGAAAACAGCTCCAAGATAGATGCTGACTCGATACTCATTTCGCTTTGCCTATATCCCACAACCTAAAAATGCAATTTGGGTGGGGAATCTGTCCCACACTTGTTGCCTTTTCTCTCCCCAAGGTGACCCTCCTCTCCCTACCCTTGTGCCCCATTAAACCACGGAGGCATTTGAATGCTTCAGAAAAAATACTGTAATTCTTGTCTACCATCCACAGAAGCACTAACCCAAGAGTGGATGTTCATTTCACATGGAAAGCAGCAAGGAATACATGCTGGTGGTACTCAGTGAAAAATCCAGACCTACGTTTATCGCTGCTTATTGTACAGTAAAAAAGCCAAACACCCACATTTACTTCTTGGCTATCTTGGAGAAGTACATCTATAATAGCAGAATTCAATTTCTGGGCATGAATCTAAAAGAAACTTGTCTCAACAGACAGCAGTAGCAATGCGATCTTTTTTGTCACAAGTTCCTAATAGAGGAAGGTTTTTTTCCTGTGCCTAGTAGATAATTAACTCCTTTCTGCCAAAAATACTGAAATATTTATAGGGTCTATGAGGCTGCAGTGTATAGCAGGCAAAAACTACATGAGTAGCTGTGACTCAGTTCTTAATCCTGAGGGAAGGGGACTGCAGTGAAAACAGGACAACTGGCTGCTTTGTTTTCAAGAGATGAGGAATGTGGTCACGTTTGATACGGTTTTTAACTGTGCAAACGAGTACACAGTCTGGGCTACAACTTCCTTTCAGTTACGTCATGAGGTCAGATAAATTCTACATAAACAACAGGACATGGTATTTGCTGTGTCCTGGGGAAATGTACTGCTGCACTTTTCAGACCTTGCTGCTTGTCTGCATGGGTACGTTGCAGGTGGAAATTGGAAATTGCAGGCTGTGGGGTTTGAGCTGAGGTGGAAGCAAAGGTTTTGAGTTACTTCTAAACTCCAATAAACCGAGGGGGCTTTTCAAAGTGGGGTAGTGCCAGGGCAAATGAAGGCAAAACTTATTGCTGGAATGACAAGTCAGGTATTGACTGTGTTTAGATTTTTTTAAAAAAATGGCATTTTACTCTAAGTGGAGGCTTTCAGCTCAGAATCAGAACTAGGCATATGCAGAACTGAAACACTGATTCTACTGTACTCAGCTTTTTCTCAGTCTGTGATCTAGTCTTCTGCCAGGAAAAGGACCTGAATCATGAAAGCCCCAGAAACAATCACTTCCCATCTCCTGATTGAGAAATAGAGCCTCTTGACTCATGCTGGAAAACCATAAACAAACCAAAGCAAATTAGTGTTGCCTTCTGGAAACAAGTTGAAGGCAACTGCCAAAAGTATTGAAACAAATGCAGTGAGTACCATGGCACCAGTTTTTATGACCAGACTACATGTTACACAGCAATATATAGACAGGCAATGAAAGGAGAGTTTTAACCTCAGGATAATGACAGTCATGTACAACAGAAATTATATGGGAACTTTGTTTTGTGGCTTTACAGTTCCAGGTTGCTTCCAAGCATGTAGTGACACATGCAGCCCGCAGTGCCAAGCAACGCTGCACTGTGCTGTTACCACCTGCAGCGCTGCAGAGAGGGAAACTGCTGAACATCTTCTAGGATGCACATGAAGGAAGACTCTTCTGCAGGTGTCCCTTGGCAAGAGAACGGTGTGTATTTCATGGGACCTGCATTAGTCTCAATGTAATCAAAACATCTCACTGCACACTTTTAATATTCAAATTACCCAGTACAGACAAGCTGATCCTTTCAGCTGGTGCCACCGAATGAGCCTAATGAAAAATAGCATATGTGTTCACAGGTGTGTGTGTGTGTGTGCAAGAGTCAAGGTGTGGCCAGAACTGCTGTATTTTCCTTTGCCTGCCAGTTAACAGCCTGCTCTCAGATCTCCCATCACCCACAAACCATTAGCCTCTGAGCACGACAAATGCTGAGCTAGTCTACGCACAGTCATCAACAGGAGGGGAGTGAAAGCCTCCTGCTTTTGCTGGGTCTGTGACTGGAAGAATGCCCTGTGGAAGAGCTGATTTTCACTGTCACACAGTGCTGTCCCCACAGACAGTGCTGCCCCGTGTCTCCGCACAGCATCAGGGGCTGTATGCTTGCCCAGTGTGTTGCAGTTTGCAAGGATAAAGCTAAGATGCTACATCAGAAGCTGGTACACATCTGTTTCTAGAAGACCAAACCTTCGCACCAGGACTGGCAGGTGCCAGATATGGTGCCTTATTGACAACAGTGTTGGTACAGACTTTGCTGATGTTTTGCTTCAGCAGGCATTTCAACTGCAGGCCCAGAAGAACTGAGCCCCTCTGAAGTATTCAGAGAAAGGCTGTATTCATTACTTTTACTGAAAATAAATAGAAGTGGCACAGAGGAGAATGCCCTGAGATGCTGAGTTTCATGAATCACGTCTAAGACCCACCTGGTGATTCAACAGGAAGGAAACTGCTCTGAAAATGGAAACATGAAAACATAATAAAGTATCTTTGCTAAATGCAGTTACTTGTTATAGTAAGGACTGCTGCTTTTATTACAGCATTAAATCGATACTGGTGACAAAATGTATGTGGCTGTTTCTTCAACAGACTATGTATCAAACACCAGTGACTACTGAAGTAGCCAAGTAATTTCCTGGGAGTCTGACCAAAAAAAAAAAGAAAAAGAGTAGTTTGAATTCTTTTCTTGTCCAACCTGACCTCACCAGTTTCCCAAACAGTTAGAAGATAGGCAGGGGTTTTGCCAGTCATCTGTAATCCACTGGTGAAAAAGCCCCACGAGTGACAAAGACCCCTGTTTTGCATTTGTGTTTTGGACTTAGCTAAGGTTGTTTCTGTCACAGGAAGAAAGCAATCATATGGAGTTAGAGTGGAAGTGTTTTTAGTATTCATTCCCTCTCTTTTGGTATGCTCCACAGTATTCGACTCAGCTTCTCAAATGTCTTCCATCACATCTATCTTCCCCTAAAGAGACTGCTTTTAGAAAATCTAAAAAAATCCAAGACAAAAGCCTCACAAAAACCATAGAAGACAAATATTGTCTGAACCAATAGGACCTTAACGTTTCCTAGTTAAGAGCCAGATCTGTTACAAACACTGAATTTACTACTCTTGTAATGAAGTTACAGGTGTTTGCAGTAGACTGGTTGCTGTTTTCTTCTTAAATTCCAAGAGAAAACCAGTCAGTATTTTGTAGCTAGCAAGGTGAGCTTCCAATTTCCTAAATGAATACTTAGAACCAGAAACTGCAAAGCATAAGCCAGAAGTACAGCCCAAGTCACTTTAATCTTCATTTGCAGTGTGTAATTGTTCCTACTTTGTATCAGCTGGGACTGCAGATCAACATATTTTGCTTGTCAGGCCCAGAGTGTCTTATCTGAAAACACAGAAATACTTATTTTAGGACAGTATTAGCACTAAATGTTTATGTATTAGCTTTAAATATTCATGAAGCAGAATCTCTTTATTAAATACAAGATCCTCACAGTTTTGTATGAGATATTTGGGAAAATAACGCTGATTATTTTTTCTGTTTTCCAAACAAGGTTTCTAAGAACCGAGCTTCTGATTGATAACACCTTTCTTCGGCTGTCAGAAGGTTCTTTGCCTTCAGGTATGTTTGTACATTTACTCTGAAATAGAGTTTTCATAATCTTTGGCTTGCTCTAGCTCTGCATATGGTTTTCCTTCTCTTTCAGGTTAGTGATTACTGCAATCACATGGCAGCTTTTATACACTTTGAGTAGCCAAACAGCCTCGATTCAAAATGAGATCAGACAAGCTGCTCGATTTGTAGGACCTCTGGGCTTGTAAGGTCAAGGACAGAACTTCCTTAAATTCTTGTGTTTAGGGACAGTGCTGATTTTAAAATAATGGGAACATGCCATGTAATAATAAGGCTGTGGAAATAAAAGCCTGAGTCATGCTGATCTTACAGCAGGCTGGTCTTTACAGTGTTTTGCAAGAGTCTTTCTAATCAAAATACATCTCCATCACTTACATATTGAGAATGTAACGGGCCGTATGGCTGCTCTGGGATCAGAGTTCCCCTCTGCCTCAGAGATCTCACTGATCCATAATAAGAGAGAAAATACAAAGAGAAGAAACATTCTTATGACAAAAATATTTTTAGCTATACCAGTAATGTAATGGGCTATTAGTTCCTTTGCACACCTCCTCAGAAGATACTATTTCTTTTTCCCCCCTATAAAACATTAGATCACTTGTTCATCTCAGCACTGACTCAGAGAAAATTCCCTACTTCTGGACTGAATCATCTGTTACTTTTAGGAATTTCATCTGAGGGCGGGAGGGTTGGGGGTGGGGGTCAGGGGGTGGGGGTGGAAGGTCTTTCCATCCAAGCTCTAACCTCGTGTCGTACTAACTAGCTTGTGAGACTTCTGCAATCACATCTTGAGACATGATGGTCTATAAGCAGCTGAAAAAAAAAAAAAAAGGGAAAAACTCAGCCTGTGTTCATATTTCACAGACAGCATCATCAAGTTTCAAGCATCTTCAAAAGCCTGAGCTTAAGGAGGGCCACTTTCTATACAGAAAGGCAGAAAATGCAAGCATGACTACATTAAGAAAATACAAATGTGATAACCATGCTGATTCCTGGGAGTGAAAAAGTTCACCCGAAAAAAAGGAGCAAAGTACAGTCCTGCTAACTCAGGGGAGAGCAGTTTTCCTGAAGTTTGGTTCCAGGACCAAGTTAGGATATTCTTACTCATTAAATGACTTAAAACCAGTCAATAACTAACTTTGTGGAATGAAGCGGTAACTTGCATTTGTTCACACAGCTATATAAACAGAAGCTTTCTACTGTACCATTATTTCCCCCCAGTAACGTTACTACTGCTCATTCCAGTGATTGGGTCTTACAAAACTGCTGTTGCTCACAACTGGACTACAGGCTGCCTACTTTTTGTTGTTAAAGCACTGTGTCTTTATCCAAGCTCTTTAAAATACAAGCAAACAGAAACTTACAACCAGCATTTTCAGTATATCAAACACTTCGAATTCAAACTGACATGATGAATGCTGTAGAATGGACCATTTCATTCTATATGTGGGAAAATTATTTCAAGAACGTACAAATTTTAAATTAGTTACTCTTAGTGTGATGCCAAGCAACTGCCATGTCCCAGAATTACTTTAACTAATTAATATACAATTTGGGTTCACGTGACTATAACAGTTCTGAACAGTGGGCTTCTGTTATCCTCTCCCATCCAATTCTTGTCCAGCTTTCCCATAGCTACTCTTTAACTTTCAACTAGCATTTCCTGGTATCCTGGAAACATTAAATTATGTTTTTACAACACGGTGGATCTAGACTGTCTCAATATGTACCATGAACAGGGAAAGCAAATAGAGGAAGATGAAAAAAACAATTACTATCTGCATTTTTATGAACAGATCCTTTGCAGAATTGGGCAGACACTTTGCCAAGTGTAATTATTCACACTAGGCCAACCTGGTATTAGAAGAAAGGGATTTCCTGCTTCTAAAAGCTCAACAGCTGCAAAAAAAACCCCAAACAACTCAAATTTGCTAAAAAAAAAAAAAAAAGAAAAAAACCCCCATGATGCTAGACCATTGCATGACCACTCATTCAGAACTAAGCTTTTTGAAATTGGTGTTTTGAAGGTAAGACCCCCTATTTGGCATTACACGTCCACTCCTCTGTAAGAGAAGGGAGCAGTCTACTGCTCAAGTTGTGCAAGAGAATCTCTTCAGTGGAGAGGGTGAATGCTAGGACAGACAGTAAGCAAACCAGGGTGACCCAACCTGCAATGCCTTAGAGCATTCCTAAAAGCAGACAGTTATGCAGTGAGTGTCTGAAGGTTTCAGCACCTGCAGATTTGTGGTCTCTCTGGGTTTAGCTCAGCTGGACCATTCTTTTGTTTCTGTGAACTTGGTCAGATCTCTTAATGTGTCTCCTGTTCTCAGGCTGCATTTTAATAAACCTGTCCCCATCTGTTTTACCTTGCATATACCTCTTTTTTCCTTCTTTTTTTGTGAGAAAATGAAAAAAGTGTCTGTAAAGTTCTCTGAAGTGCTACTGCATACATACAAGTCAATACAATAGTATGTCCTGACGGTTATTCTTTATATGGTATTCACAAAGAACTTGTGGCTTCTATGGGCAAGATGTAACAAAACCATGACTGCTTGCAACTGAAGATGAAGTAAAACAGGAAAGCTGCACAAAAACTTGGGGCAGCCCAAGTTAAAAAAAAAAATCCCCATGACTAGCACTTATGATGCAATTACAACTCCTTGCTAACAGCAAAGAAAATTGCCACGAGGTCACTGGTTTAAAGGAAATCCCTTCAGGCCACCAGTTTGACTAGCGTACCGCAGCCTTGGTTCTCTTTAGCTACTTTCCAGGATTTATTAAAACTAGATTATTTTTTTTTCTTGGAATGATATTTGTGACTACAAAGGTTCATCAGGAATAGAGGGAGGATGGACAGATCAGCAACACAATCAGTCCAGTCTGTCTGTAACCAGGGAGTTTTACTAGTGATGTAAAGACGGTTTAGCACAACTGTTCCTGTGTGGCAGCGGTTTAGGTTGGAACAAGAGCTGCTTTTTAGAGTTTAGTCTCTTCCAGAACAACTTAAAAGGCAGTCTTTTACCAGTCTGGCTTTTCAGACAAGCGGCACACTTGGAAAACATCCTTTAGGCGTAAACAGAATATGGGATGAAATGCTTTCCAGTGAAGCTCTCCGGTCATGCTCTGACCGCACGGAGTAGTGAAAAGCTAGGTATTTGTCTTCCTGTTTTGATCTGAATTACTGTATGGAAAAAATCCCAACAACCCACACCCCCATACAGGGCCGACCTTTCAGGTAATCCCTCCCACCTTTGAGCTCACTTGTGTCCTGGGTAGATGCCCCCGAGGAACACTTCCATCCTCTCCCAAGTCAGCTGGGTCAGAACCACCCAGGTTCAGTGTGCTGTGTGCTCCGAGCAGGAATTTCGGGCTGGGAGGATACCTGATGCCCTCTGCGCTGATGTATAGGAACTAAGGGGTCACTGGGCCAAGGCCCAGAAAGGATTTTCTTCCCAGCCGCTCCCCGGCACTCGCCTCTTTGAAGCGAGACAACACGGGACGCTGGTGCGGCATCCCTACGGACACAGTGCTGGGCCGGCGGCAGACGTGTGAAAACCCCGAACGGCCGAGAAGAGCCGGTTGCGGGGTTGCAGCAGTGATCAGCGCGCCATCCCTTCCCCCGCCGGCTCGCCAGGAGGGAGCTCCGGGGGGACACCTGCCGCTGCCCCGCCGGCGGCCCGGGCGGGGATGGGCTTTGCGCAGCCCCCGGCACGCCAGCTGCTGCTGTCAGACCCGCCGCTCCCCGGACCCCTCCCCAGCGGGATCCGCCGCCTTCCCCCGGCTCCGCTCCCGCCCGCCATGTCCGTGCGCCGCGGCAGCCGAGCCCACTCCCACCCGCCGAGCCCACTCCCACCTACCGAGCCCACTCCCACCCTCCGACCCCGCGCAGCCGGCGGAGGCGCCCCCGGCCCCTTACCCGCTCCACGACCGACGACTCCGCACCCTCCGCCACCCCGTTGAGCTCGTGCGTCTCGCTGCCGGAGTCCATCGCGGCGCAGAACAGGGCAGGCCGGTGCGGCCTCGGCGCCGGCTGCCTGCGGGGAGCCTTTTTCTCCCAGCTGGAACCAGCTCGGCGGCTCTGGGGCGGGAAAGGTCGCTGGCCGTGGAGGAGAAAGCTTCCAGTGAGGCAGCAGTTGCCGGAGCAGGCACAGCGGCCCCCGCTGCCCTGCCCTGCCCGGCCCGAGCCAGCAGCCCGCCCTCCTTCCGCTCACACACACCGCCCCGGGGGCTGTCTTTCCAGCCCGGCCCGGGGAGGTTACCGCCTGGTGCGGGGGGGGCTGTCGTCCCCGTCGGTGGAGGATTTTAGGCGGGATAGAGACCAGGACGAGGTGAGTTTCGTCGGCTCTTGCCCAGTTTGGGCCTGAGCGGGACTGGGGGCCTAAGCAGCTGCCCTGCACACTCGGCGTGGATATAAAACCTAACAGAGTCGGTTTAAAGTCCAATTTTCAACGCTGGCAGAGAATCATAGTTGGTGCCGTTCTGGGGAGCAGTGCAGGTAATCGCCAATGTATGCAGTTTCATTTTTACAAAACTCTGTCTTGACAATTGAAGGCCACGGTTGTATTTGACGGGAGCTCTCATCAGTACTTCTCGTCAGTTTCATCGTCTTGTTGGTATTTTTCACCCCCTAGACTTATTTTCCCACCTGTACCATAGCTAAAGGCTATTAAATTTAACAGTGGTGAGGGAAATAAATAAGCAAATGTCTTACACAACCACATGTAATCTCTTCTAAGGCCAGGAATGAATTGCTCGCCTGCCCTGGAAATGCTCTTGGGTTGTCTTGCAGTGAGCCTGTGCCTCTGTGTGGTGTCCAGACATGTATTCTGTAGGTTAGCTGCTTCAGAATCATCTGCTCGCCTGCCCTGGAAATGCTCTTGGGTTGTCTTGCAGTGAGCCTGTGCCTCTGTGTGGTATCCAGACATGTATTCTGCAGGTTAGCTGCTTCAGAATCATCTGTGTTAGGAATTGCTCACTCTATAAACAGATACTCTAGTTTCGGAATGTAAGCAAACATGCAGGATATAAATAAACACAGAGCACGTAAATATAAACAAGTTTTTTTAAAAAGGTATGAAGGCCTTTTGCTAGGCCTCATGTAAAGAGACAATGTAGAAGCATTGCTACAAGTTCCTTTGTCACCAAGGCAGGATTTTTCCACAAGTGGCCCCCAGTTGTATTGCGTCGTGCAATAAACACAAAGCTGTCGGACCCACTGTCGTGAACAGGTTGTGAGAGGCCACTGCTGGAATGGCTGCCCTCATTTTGTAGCCATTGTGCTGGGGAACTAGCTGTTAGCTCAAGTCTCCCAGGCATGCACCAAGACCATCTTACAGTCTGCTTCAGCCAGAAGTCCTCCGGCCGGGCTAGTCAGAAAGCTACATAGGAGCTTTGGTCTACCCAAAGCTGTCTGCCTGAAAATGCAGGCTCAGGCTTAAGGACTGAATGAAAATCACTACTGTATGCTATATTGCTGCAGCTCTTTCCGTGTAGCAGATGGGCACAGCTGTCTAACGTGCAATAGCTACTGAGAATGTATGAGGGTGGAAATTGTGGCGACCGCCTTAAAATGTTGTGAGTCTTTGTGACTATTTAGTCCTTTAGAGTTTTGCCAGTGGGGGTTGATAGAAATTTGTATGCTCTCCAGCATTAAACTGCACTGACTTCTCGTAGCTGACTTTTGGTTTTGAGTTCACAGTGACTTTTTGCTACAGCAGACTTAATTGGCATCTGAATCCATTTTTACAGCCACAAAGGCATATGGACAGCCAGATGTGGCTAAGCACGTTAGGCTTCCATTCATGCTAAAGGTCACTGAAAATTAAATTTCACTGTACTCAGGAGGGTGTTGAATTGATCATTAATTTTCATCTCATAAAAACACCCTTGATACAGTGTACACTCACAAGTTAGTGTGTTCACAAATTGAGCAGCAAACATTGATTTAATTAGACTTCATAGGAAATCCTTATTTATCTTGATTCCTAATGGCCTTGTCTGCCTCTCTTTAATGCAGTAGGCTAGAAAACACATATTTAAAAAGAGAAATAATTTTGTTGTTCTTGTGCATGGAAAAATGTGTATTGTGAGAGCAAAGGTACAGTTGTGTCTCTTGTTCTTAGGCAAAGGATAATACACAGTAAAAGGACAAAAATGGACATAAGCTGAAAAAAAGTATGTGGAGCCCTATTCTGAACCAGTGCTGTGCTGAACCCTTACCTGTGATGTTCGTGGTGGATAGGAATGTCATCCTGATTGCCCAGGTAGTGTTATGGCTTACCAGGGTGGGTACAATTATTTTGGGAAAGGGTAAGCTCAGTGAGAGGTGACACTGACCCTGAAGCAGGGCTGTAGACCACACTGTTGTCAGTCCAAGGCTTGAAAGAATGCAATGCTTTCCTTAGTTGTTTGTGTTTATCAGAGCGGAACTTCAGGTGAGCCTCTCATCTAGGCTAGCCTTAATCAGACACTTTGCCAGTTAATTCAACCATCATTAGAAATGCTTGCACTGTGATGGCCTCAGTGTTTGGATCCTGAGAAGGGCTGGTCAGAATCCTCTCTGGCTGCAAGTGCCCAGTGACATCTTGGGAGATACTGCTATTTCTAATTGCCCCTTTCCATCTTCTCTAGCTCTTTGCAAACACACCTGGAGAAACCTGTTTGTCAGTTCTAAAAGTTGTGAAGGTTCGATTCGCTCTAGTGAAAATATTCTGCCTGTAATCCTAAAAATGAGGGAAGATTTGCTCTCTAAGAATGATAGGACTGAGTTACTCTGTGGTATCTCTGTGAGTGTAGGACCTGTCATTAATCCTACGGGAAATGGGCGTCATTTCAGTGGAGCTGAGAAACAGCTTAGTCTAAATTTGTGGAGTGGCCTGTGCTCCCCTATTCACATGTGCTCTGAAACAAGTCAATTCTGTGTTGCATCTTTGTTATCATTGTGCTTGTCAGCCTAGTATTGATTTTTTTAGCAATAATTTTCCCTGTTATCTAGCCTTTGAGTTAGTTTTGCTGGATGAATCTGAAAAAAAAACCCCAAAATATTGCTGGTTATGAAAAGGACTTTCTGCTCCCTATGAAAAATAGTTGCAGACTCAAGCCAGTGACAAGAGAGGTAACAGACTGGTGGTGTGATCAGCCTGCAGCCATGTAATGAAGCAACAAGACAATACTGGGTGGTAGGTCATTCTTGTTTGTGAGTGAATTTGAGCACAGTCATTATTAAATGAGAACTCTGCAAGTGTTATCACATGAGTCTGAGTTGGAATTTTTGGTCAGCATTATGCAGAGCAGATGCTGGAAGATGCAGAGGGGGTCCTTGGGACCACTGTCAGAACAGCCTCTAAGAGCTGGATGGATTTACTCAGGGTAAAAAAGACCCATTGTCCTGCACCTTCGCATCTTAGCCATGAAACTAGTCTGTAGTCTGAGATTCTCAATCATTATTAACTGGGTTTTTTTCCCCAAAATTGCTGTGATGACTGTGACAGGCACAAAACTACCCTACAACACTAATGAAACCTAACCAGAAAGGACAATGCTAAGCATTTTCGCTGAAATGTCAGGAATTTTTTTGTTTGGTTTTGCTGTGGGATTTTTGGTTTGGGTTTTTTTGTTGTTTCTTTTAAAACTCAGGATTGGTTTTCTCTGAGCAAATACTATTTATGTGGCCAAAGAGAATAAAAAATACATGGTCCTACCTGGCATTTGTGGTCACTATAAAAACAAGTCGTTATGCAAACCGGTACTTCCTAACTAGAGCACAAGTTTGAGTAACAAAATGGAATTTGGTATGACATCTCTATGGGGAGAACAGATTAGTCTTTTGAAATGTAGAGGGAAGGATGGAAGGGTATGTGTAGTTTGATTGGGTTTCTTTGTTTTGGGAAGAGGTGAAAGTTTTTTGTATCACATGTAACGCTGCTGAGAGCGAAAGCACATTGTTGTGTGCTTTTTCTTCCTTTTTTGATTTCCTGTTATTCCTTCAAACCATGTATTATACCCTGCAGAAAATCATGGTGGTTTAGAAATAATTTTAGGGATAAAAACTTGATTAAGGCAGTTCTTGCTCCAAACACCTGACTGATATTAATAAAAACAGCAGTTTACAAAAATGGCTAGCTCAGTATCTGATTCTTTCTTAGGTTGTGAATCCTGTTGATTGGGAACTCTAGGAAAGAAACTGACCTTTTTTCTTTTATACATTTGGTTCTTTCTTGTGGTCTCCCATAAAAATTTCCTGTCTGGTACTTGCACTTTCTGTTTGCATGAACTAACTGGGAGTCAGGAGAAGATGGACAAAATGGAGTTTCCATGATACTCTCTGTGAATGGCAGGATGGGATGGGATGTGGGAGGAAGATACCCACCACCTAAGGGCATGAGACCTGTTTCACTTTTCCTTTTTAAAGAAAAAAAAGTGTGGATAAAATCAAAATCAAAGGAGATTTGAAGGGCCTGACATCTAGCCTACCAACAGAACTGCACGATTCCCTGCATCTTCCATTCATCTCTCTTAAATCAGCCTTTGCTTCATGTGCTTCTGTCTGCTAGTCCCCAGCAAGGCAAGCTGTTTAAAATCACTTCATAATGTGGATGAAAATGAGGCTTTTTTCTGCTGTGAATGGTGCCTGTATGGAATTACATCTCTGCAGTTGGACATACCTGGTGATGTAAGTGACACTGCAAGCTAATCTCCCGTAGTTCCTTTTGTGTCCAGGGGTCACGATACATAATTTAGATCCCACCTGTTGCATACCTTGGCTCTTTTAGTAGATCTATACTTAAATGACACTATTAATTCCATAGAACCATAAGGTATTTTGCAATGTTTATGTTAGGAAATTAGAAACTTCCCACTAACCGCAACTAAGTCTGGAGCAATGGAGGGCAGGTAAGGCTGGAAGCTCTTGTATCATCATGGCTATCAAGCATGTATACACTGCAGACAAGTTTGAATGGACTATCTGAATTAGACTATGTATTGGAGCAAAAGAGGGAGAAGCAGAATTAAAACTGTATTGGGCTATGGCTACAGCTGCCTCTAATGTTGGAGTCGGTGGGGGTGGAGGAGTTGGTTGGGCATGCTCCCTGAAAGGAGGTCAGATAAGCTGAAACTTGTCAAAGTCAAGTTTTGGTTTGAGAATTAGTTGTAACAGTGCATCTACTGTGGCCATGCCATCAGAGAGCAGGCCAGTAGAATCCTTTTATGGCCGGCAACAAGTGTCTGGAGAAGAGTGGTTTATATTTGTGAGCGCATGACACCAGTACGCCAAAGCAGCTTTCTGTGACGCAGGCAGATAACTAATTCTCTGGTACTTCAGAAAACACTTTGTGGATGATTGCTGTTGCAGAGCACAGGGGTGAGGAGGGTTATGAATCCACTATATTACAGCCTACTTGCGTTGCGAGTGGCTGGAATTGCTCTGGAGTAACTTGAATTGTAGATCTGCCTGGCAGCCCCCAAGAATCAGGATACAAGGATGGGTATGATGATACCAGTGTACTGAAAGGGATGCAGTGTTTTGATTTACTATGAACTTTCCAAAAATGCCCGTGACCAGGGCACGTGCTGGTGCCCTTCGCATGTGGTTAGTATATTCTGGAAGGACATTTTCACATAGAACCAGTTGTGGGCATGAAGCACATAGGACAATCTCTGACCTCTGTTATTCAGATCAGATCCAGTGATCACAATTGTCCATTTTGGATTTAAAATCTGTGAAACTTGCAATTAAAAGTACTTTTTTCACAAGATGTGCTGGCTTGCTTGGCACACACATACTTGAAGCAGACTTTTTGAAAAGAGATGGTTTCAAGCAGCATTGGACTCATGCCAGAAGGAAATGAGTAAGCTCCTACCTAGAAATATGCAGAAACATCTACGCAAATGGTTTAGCATTAAAATAGGGACGTCTGGAGTTTGTGAAAATGATCTGAGCCAGGATACACAATTTAACAATAATCTTGGATTCATTCTGGATGCATTTAGAAGTATAAGGAAGCTAATTTTCTCAGTAAAGAGCAAGTACTACCTGTTACATAAATGACTCCTCCGTGCTGTAGTACTTACTTCCCCTGGGCTTGCTGTCCTTCACGCACCAACACGTTTCTGTACAGTGCATTGTATTCAGAGCACACAGCAAATTAGCTGTACACGCAGATAAAGCTCTTCACTGCTCTGCTCTGCATTGTGCAAACAGATGTTCTCAGAGTATAAAGTGTTTTGCATTGTTTGTTCCAGCAGCTAGTGTGACTGTGAGCTCGGGAAGAGGACATGGGTGGCCTCAGCCTTGCATGGAATGGGTTGGCTGGGGCTCTGCACCGCAGTAACGAGCACCCAGAAGCATCTGCATCTCCCCTGGAGGGGGGATGCTTTGTGCCCAGAGCAGCGACACAGCCACATGGCATCTGGAAAACAGGAATCCACGTAGGGTTGACATGGTGTGTCAGGGTGCTGTCTAATGACAAACCATCCGTACATAGATAACTGTGCAGTCCCTTTGCCTGGCCCACGGGGCAAAAAACTGCTTTATAAAAATTATTGGCATTCCTCCCTAGAGAGTCCGTTGATCCCATTTTTTTTTCTTTTTCAACTGATGACAGGCAGCCAGGTTGTCAGGTGGTTCTGCTGTTCTCTAATTCCAGAGCACACTTCCTGAGGAGATCTGGCACCGTGGGCTTGGGCTTTCTGTTAACTCTGTCCTGGAAAGGCTGCTTCAGCATGTGATTACATTGCTGTGCCTGCCCTTCCTGCAAGGGGACAGCATTCACTCGCCAAGAAGTGTTACAGCACAGCGCTAGCTGGGAAACTAGATTCAGCCTTTTACTTGAAATAGGAAATAAATGTCAAGAGTATGGATAGACAAGTCTCAAGGGGAGGAAATAAAGCTCCTATTTTTATCCTCGGTCTTAGGGACTTCATAACTTCTACAGTTTTAGGCTCAAATAGCTTAGGTTGGTCTATTTCTAGATATTAATTTCTTGGTTTAAAGTCACAGTAAAATCACCACACCTTTTTTTAACCACAGCATGTATGTGCATGTTTCTGTATCTGCACACTCCTACAATTAGAGAACACATTCTTTTTACACAGAAGTTGTGAAAGATTGTAGAGCTGAAATGAGATGGGATATAAAGCTACAAGTTTAGTATGGTAAGGCTGGTCTAAAAGTTCTGGTGAGCTTGAACATTGCCTGTATTAAAAGCTGTGTGTGAAATGTACTGTGATGTGCATTAATGATTTATCTTAGCTGGTAAAGTACCTTGCTAAGGAAAACACATGTTTGCATGTGTCTGCAGCTGTGTAACTCAGCTGGCATGCTGCAAAGCAGTTAATAGACAGGTGTAAGAGGCAGTGGACAGTGTATAGGTGCTTTAGATGTGCTGAATCTACATCTACATGAGGAATCAGTTGCATCTGAAATTCCAAGCTGTATTGTCATTGTTTTATTCTAGCCAATAGAATCTTTTTATTATCATGAAATTACTTTTATAGATTTTATTACATAAAATAGGAGGAGAGTAATTTAAAAACCTCTACATGCAAACTCTGGGAAATGTATATTTTTGAAAGGTTAATTTTAACATTTTTCATCAAATGTATACCCAGTGGTAGTCAGAGATGACACAGAATCAATAATACATACCAGAACAAAGCCAGGCCTAAGGTATTTTCCAGATGTTGTCGGCAGTGGTGCCGCAGTGCTCTAGAAGGGAGAGTAGTATTAGGCTATCTGTAAATAAAACCTGCATCTATTTAAAATGTCAAGTCTTTGTACAGGTGTGCATCTGGATGGCATGTCCTTCCATGGCTCATGGGATAAAAAAGAGAAGAAGCTACTGTTGGTAAAGTGAAAAGAATAATCCAGTTAAATGAAAAGGCATGGAACTACTCCAAAAAGTAATTCATAGAACAATGCATGCTATTGAAATGTAATTAAAAAAAGAAAAAGAAAAAGAAAAATAGGTGGGGAGAATCTGTTCAGAAGGTTCTTTTGTATCACAGACTTATGCCTTTATGAGTAGTTCCCAGCTCATGAGATGTGCAGAGAGAGGAGGGAGGAAGGGAGAAAGGAAGGAGAGAGGAATGTTTCCCACAAGGTAGGGCTCTGTAGCAGTGGTGAGACTCCTGAGGTCCTGAAGCACCTCCCTGCAATGGGCCAGAAAAAAGAAACAAAGAAAGAAAAGTAGACTCCATTGCCAAGGTCCAGCCCTTTCCCATTCCTTATATATTTTATTAATTTTACTATCTTAAAAAAAATAGAAAAGTGATCCTTACTAGATGTCACAGTCTTGGAGCAGTTGTCTGTGCTCAGAACTCTCGTGTTGGGACAGGAGGTGACCGTGTGTCGGGCTGCGCAGGCTGTGGGGCCTGAACCTGTTGGGTTTTGTTTGGACTCTCCCAGGACTGAGTTCAGGTTCCACTGTGTGTGATGGGATAAATTTATGTGCATTACATGTGGATTTAAACACTGCAAAATAAACTTATTAGTGTGACTGATGTATCCAACGAGGGAGATCGTGTGGCAGGAGTGTGCCAGCAGTGAGGCTCTTTTCATCGTCTAGTAAGAGTGCCTTAGTTGTTTTTTTCAGGATTTCTGGAAGTGTATGCTCCTAGATTCTTAGGGTGATTCAGGTTGAGAGAGGCATCAGGAGGTCAGCTGGTATAACCTCTTGCTCACAGTAGGATCAGCTGTGAGGTCAGAACAAGTGACTTAGGGCTGTAGCCCAGCCCAGTTTTGCAAACCTCCCAAATTGGAAGATTCAGGACAATTTGTCCTCACGGTGAAAGTTATTTCTGTTGTCTAGCCTGAATCCTTCTTGTTTCAGCTAATGTCTGTTATTTCTCATCGTCCCATGAAGCATTGCCATGAAGAACCTGGCTCTGCCTCCTTGGAGGGGTCTCTGTAGGTATTTAGAAACTGCTACAAGGTCTTCTCAGACCATCATGTTGAACAAGAGCAGTTCCCTCAGCCTCCCCCTCACAGGGCAAGGGCTCCAGTCTCTTCACTGTCTGGTGGCACAGTGCGGAGCTTGCTCCAGGTTCTTGATGTCTGGTTTGTGTTGGGAGCCCCAAACTGGATGCAGTTTTCTCCAGGTGGTTTCATGAGTCCTGGGTTGCTTCCCATGACCTACTGTGTGTTAACACAGCCCAGGATGCTTTTGGTCACCTTCACTGCCAATGCACGCTGCTAGTTCATGCTCATCACCTTTAATTTTTTTTTGATAGCTTCCTTGTCCTAATAATGTTCCAATATATAAATTTCAGATACCAATTTACATCCCTTTCACATTATCTTTTTACCAGTTTCATAGGCAGAAGCCTTTTGGAAAGCCAGGAATTTGACAGTATAAATGAGTGGTTGGTTGGTTGGTTGGTTGGTTGGTTGGTTAGTTGGTGGGTTGGTTTGTGGAAACCACATGAAATCTTTAGACCTGGATCATTTAAAATGATACCTGCACAATTTGATTGCTGTTCATTACTGAGACATGGTTTTAAGTAGCATGAGGAAATTCCATCTCAACTATGTGTTTCACTGTCATGAAAATTCTGCTTGGATTTCCCTCCACACCGTTTACAGTTTGCTCAGTAGCATTGGATTGAACCAGAGCATGTATTTTAGAAAGACAGTTGGTTTTGCTTTTAAAACTGACATTGAAGGTATTTGACAGCTCTGGGATGTGGTGAACAACCTATAGACTTTACTGGGCAGAAACCATTAAATATGACAGATAAGGATTTTTTTAATTGTCTTAGACACTGAGTGTGTTCATCACAACGCGTGGGCACTTTGATTCCACCTGTGATCTCCAGGCATTGGTTCCTCTCAGCAGTTACGCTGTTACTGGCTGGCTGTAGGAACTGAGGTTTATGTTGGTGTTTTACTGGCAGATAACCAGAAAGACATTGCAAAGGTTTGTTGGTTTTTTTTCAAGAACACATAGATTCCTAACGAACCATTTGTTCATTAGAGACCTGTTGCCTAAAGAAAGCAGCGCCATCTGGCTTTTTTTTCTTCCATCAACTGAATATTTGATGTGATATATAAAAAAATTCCCAGTTTACAAGCACTGTGTTGCTATGTTTTCACTTCATTAGGTGCTTATGCTTCCAATTGCTTCCCACTGTTGGCTTTTCTTCTTTTGTTCGCTGAGTGACTTTTCTATTAAATCTTGGTGGTTGCACTAGTTGTGAGTAATCATCTCTGACTCGAAACATAATAATCAGGGAATTAAACTGTAAGTCATTACTAGGTCATCAAATAAAGAAAAAAGCTATCAAGACTATCATAATGTTAGTTCATAGCTCACAGATATAAAACCACCTTTGTGTTTGCAGAGTATTTGTTGTAATTCATTCATACCTGTGTTTGCTGGAAGCTTTGTGAGGAGCTTGTGGAATGTGAGTTCAGGTAAATATGCCTTAAGAGGCATAGTTTTCTTTTTAGACTTTGTCTGCTCCATCAGTTTGCAGCATCTGCTATGTCTCGGTGTGACACTCTCATTGCTCATGTGAAGAAGTTGAGCATTGGTCCAGTGTTACAAACTGAAATGTTGAGAAAATGAACCAGAACTGATAAATAATGTTTTAAATGGGACATAGATAGATGGGGTTTAGATCCAAAAATGTGATTTTAAAAACTGCTGTCTAGTTGGAGATTAAAATCAATAGTTGTGCTTCTGCCTAAAGGCAAGAACTGCTCACACTGAGCATCTTAATGCTGAAGCTGGACTGAAATCTGAAGGGTGTTCCATTCATCTCCCTATGGGCTGGATGGGTCTCTGTTCCCCACCTACCGTAGGGCATGGGCAGTTTACATTGCAGTGCGGGGGTAAGCTGCTACTTTACTTTAAATCATGATCCACACTTTCCCCAGTCCAGCAAATGTTTCCAGTAGTGATGGCACAATTTCAGCATGAGAGGTGCTGAGCAGTCTGACTAGCACAGTGTGAAGTCCATTGTTACAGTGTTTGAGGCATGGGTCTGCACCTCTTACTGGGAAAGGATTTGAACATAGCCAAGCACTGCTGCAGTTTAAAAGGGAAAGACCAGTACTTAATTATATTAGAATGAAGAATTTCACGAATCCCTGGGGGGGGGGGGGGGTAAGTCATTCTTGTCTCTAGGCTGTGGATCTTAAATTGGGTGACTTGTTCCACTGTCTTGAGGACAGAAGGAGGAAAAGCTGCTAGTCCAAATTGTTTGCAAGCTGGGCATAGTAATGAAAGTGGGCCCCAAGGGAAATCTATCATGCTGGCTACTTTGAATCCCATTTTGGTAGACCAACTAGGTACCAAAACGAGTCTCCCCAGGTTTGCTTTGGGATCAGATGCTTCAGGATGAAGTATTGCAGAATGGATCTGGTTCCTGAGGGACCTTCAATCACTAAGCGCAGGCTACGTCGTGCTCGGAGCAGAATCCAGGTGTCCTCATCTGCAGGTCAGTGCTCTCACTCACTGCCAGCCTCCCCAGTTCGGGGGAAGGCTGATTTTAAGGCACGGGTGCAGGTGGAATTTAATCTTGCAAGCTAGAACTGCCTCTCTTGTAGGACTGTGTGTGAATCACTTCTGCAGAGCAGCTGGCTGCCAGGAGGTCTAACTGTGAAGCCCTAAATCTACCAGTCAGTGTGATGGATTGTAAAAGGGTTACAATAAAAGGGGAAGTCATTAGTCCCTTCTGAGGATTTCCTTCTTGAGCACCACCAAATCATTCTCCTGACTTCCTAAGTAGGCAGAAGGAGTGAGATATGAATTTATCTTTCTCTCTGGCATTGCTTTTCTGCAGGATTGATACACATACGAGGTAATCAATGACTAAGAGACAGGAAGCGTTCTAATGCTGGGGCCAGGGCAACTGCGGTTTGGATATTGCTGCATGCTGCATTCCTGGGCACTTGGGTTTATTTCAGAAGAGAAACTCTAATGGTAGTGTCTAAGAATAATGGGTGTGTATATCAACACACTGGCCAGTCTCAGAACCTTTATAAAGGCATTGCTGAGGTAGACTCAGAGTACAGGATGGGAGTTTTGAGATGGTTAAAAAAGAAATTTGACCAAGTGGGGGTTTCTGGATGCAGACAGAAGTAGCCACCTTCCCATTTTTAGGAAAAGAAAACACAAGAGTCTCAGCTCAGCCTAGCTTAGAAACGCTGTGTTTTTTCCCATCAGTGGCCTATAAAGATGAATTGGGGGGATGAGAAGGAAATCTCTATCAAGACTCCTTAGCCTGGCTGTGCTGAGCGCTAATCGCTGTGTCCTGAATAGTACAGTGTAAATATTGAAATTATTGTCAGCACTCAGGGGTGATTGCTTTTGTGGCAGGTAACATTGCAGATATACTCAGCAAATGCTTCTGCAGTGGTGCTGGCTGTATGGGAAGTGGAATGGTATTTATTACTCCAAACATATACCTTGATCAACTGCTGTCAGGGTAAATACAAAATGTGAGAAATAAAACTGCCCTGGTGTACTTAATTGCTAAATGTCACCTACTTAACATGCATTCCTCTAAAACCTAGCAAACCCAGCACAAGGATGAAAAGCAGGTGGTTAAAACTGATGCTGTTTTCCAAACCAATTGACTGGAAATACTCGTAGAAAACTAAGGATTCAAATGTATCCCCACTTGAGGGGTGGAAAATTCTGACTATATGTATGTTCCAAATAATTCTTCCTTAATGCATAAAAAAAGACCAGAATTCAAACTCCAGAAACCTTCAGCTTTGAGACCTTAATGCTAGATGCATTTGCAGTACCAAAGCTTACATGATTCAGACACCAAGATGGACTTTAACATCCTGGTTCAACCAAACACTGATTTTTTCAGTTTTCTTAATTGCTTTTTTTTCAGACTAGATGTATTCAAGCATATTTTAAAATTTTGGTGGAGGCTTAAAAGCAGCTCTGTAACCAGGGTAAAATATAAGACATATGTGTATGAGCTAGCATGTGAAGAGATCCATCTTGTTCCGTTCTTCCAGAACAACAAGGTCATTAGGAAAACAAATGAGATTTTTACAGCCATTTTCACTGAGAGAGGTGGGACCAATGTGCTCTCAAAGTGGCTTTCCAGGAATTGAACATTCTTTGGTAACCTTAGGGCAAATCTGAAGATGACTTCACAATTTTAATCCCTCAAAGGCTCACAACACCCTGCTGCCAGATGGTATTTATCCAAGTCATAAAGAAAACAGCACAAAATACAGGTTGCCACTATTATATATGATGAATTATTGGAGACCAGCTTCTAGGATTTTAATATTGTTATTGAAACAGCTCCATTTTATTAAAGGAAATTTAATCCAGCAGGTATGCACAAAGCCTGCCTGTCAGCTCATCTCATTATCTTCCCCACAATATATTCCTCTTTTTCTTTCCTTTTTAAAAAAATCTGTCATATGCAGAAAGGAGGGGGCATCTTTGGTCAGTGGTCTGAGGAAGTTTGTCCTGATGCTGTTCAGGTTACAAAACACATGCTTATATTACCACGTTGTAGTAATGATCCCAAGAAATTATTTGCTTTGCTTTTAAACTGGTGTACTCACTGTAGACAGTATTGCAGTCCATTCAGGAAATTAACTGGGAGGTTAATTAAGGACAGTTACACAAGACGTGAAAAAAATACAGCCCCGTAGAGTGAAAACAGGACAACTGAACCAAGAGCATCTTTCAGTTCCTCAACCTGTTTTGATTATTTGAAAGAATTTGAAAATGGCTGATTTGTTTAACTTGAATTTTTCACAAAGCTTTTAACAAAGATTCTTCTTAAAGCTCTCAAGTAATGGAGGAGAGGAATTGATTGCGAGTTAATCTGATCAAGTAGCTGGACAAGAAAGTCACAGAAGGGTTTCTGTAATTAACACCACACGGGTGCTGTGGTTCAGGATCCAGGCAGTTTGGGAAGGGTTCAGGGGAAAGGGCTGCCTCTCTGCTGGGAGGGATTTTCTGCATCCCTCAGCATGGGAGCAGCTTTGAGACAAGGGGTGAGTGGTGTGGCAGGGTGCCTGAAGCTTTCCCTGCTGCGGGACATCTCTGCCGGCACTTCACATGGGCTGCAGGGAACAAGCACGATATGCTGCTTGTATGTGGATGCTATCAGATGCCCTGGTATTGCTGGCCCTGCCAAAGGGTCTTGGTCTGCTCTGAAACAGGAAAGCTACTCCCAGTGTTTCCAGGGTGAGTTACAAGCCAGAAATCAAGAGCATGGTGAAACCTGCCTTCAGAAATTACTCAAAGGATGCAAAAGGCTTCTTAATAAAAGTAAATCAGGACTGTAGATGATATATTGGAGGATGCTTTGGGTTAGTCCTCAAGGTATGGTTCTTGCGTACAGTTGTAGGTTTTTGGGCAGGTTTTCCTGTTACACAACTGTAGACCCAGCGGTTGATCTCAGAAAAGGAGCTTAGGAAGTATTCTCTCTCTCTCCACATGCCTGCTCAGGTTAGAGATGCACCTTGCTTAGCTTTAAGGGTAGCTGGAGCCATTCTCAAACACAAGCCAGCATAAACTTGTGGTGAAAGGCAGTTAGACATTACTGGAAAGACCAACAGCCAGGCTGAGGAAGAGGTTCCCAGTGTAGGCGCATTTAACTTTGATAACCCTGGTTCTCACTTTGCTATTGTTTTGTGGTACCAGTGATTAAGAAGCAGCCAGGCACATGACTGTGTACTATCCCACTAATTTATATACTGGCATGTACCAAGGAGAGAGACATAAACTGTCTGCCCTGCCCACCCCAATATTTATATCCTAGCTAGATAACTACCATAATACAGAAAATAACTGTGTATTCTGGCTGCCGGACAATATCCCTGGGTGTGCTCATGCAATCCCGCTGAAGCGGAGCAATCGTTCTGATGCATCTTTAAGGAGACTTTTGATTTTTAAAGTGAAACAACTCACGGGGAGGGGAGCAGCTACCCACATGGTTTCAAAGGAGTAGATGCATGGGGGAGCATCTTGCTTATATTGTCTATGTGCTGTGTGTCGTTTATGGTGATGGGAACGGAACCCATGTTTCCGTGAGCTGATCCAATTCTTGCTGAAGTTGAAGGCGATCCTGCAGTGAGCTTTGGCTGAGTGCATTGAACATAAACCAAGACTGCAGTAAAAGATATAAAATAAAAATGTGTCCTTTAAATAAATAAAAGAGGCATTTGATACCTGCTGTGTGGTTTGCATGTTTTATCTCTGTTGCCTTACTCCCTAATTGCCTCGCCTATTTTAGCTTTTCTAGGTCTCACTGGTTTGGTTTATATAGAGTCTATAGCTATGGGTTTCTCTTCTTAGCTGGCAGCCTTTTGTAGGAATAAAAGACACTAGCAGGAGGGAGAACCAGGCTGCTTGCAGAATAAAAATGTACTGCTTGTATGAAACGTCTCATCTACCTTCACAGCCTGATTGCAAAAACCCGTATTTAAAGTCTGTGTTGCTGTGAGTTTGTTTTGTTGAGGGGGAGCTGTGAGGTTGTTTTTTAAGGTGATGGTACTTTGATGGAGTATCTGTCCGGTTTTCTCCTTCTCCCTCCTTGCCCCTCACTGTCTTGCCTGCTCCATCTCCCTGTGATGCCTGCTCTGTCCCCAGTGCTGTCGCTTCTCTGGAGCACTTCCCACAGCATTGCCTTTTTGTAGGCTCTGCGCAGATGTTTCTATTGCAGCTCTGAGAGCATGTGTGCTAGCTCACCATGGAGGGAAGCATTCTTTATTCCTTATGAGGCTACTTGCAGGTTTAAGGTTTGGGAGCTGTGGATTAAAATAACACATTTATGCTTGCATGGTACTTGGTGACTGCATGGCAGCCCTGCATCAAGGCTTGGTTATGTTTGGCCCATCCATATGGTGATGGTTTTATGGTCACAAGCATTGCGTTCACAGCACTATCAGCGATGACTTTTTTTAGTATAAACAGGCCTGTGGAAGAAGACTCAGTGTAATGAAATAGGGTGTAATGATCCTTACTGTGGGCAGAGCCCAAATGCTGCCACCAGCATGTGTACTGCATTCCCTCTGCTGTTTGTAATATGCGCAAATTTTAATATTCATATGAAAACCAGAAGTCCATAAGCACAACCTGAAGCAATATTACAGCTCTGTGTGCTCTTCTCTGTTTATTGATGTGTAGTCTGAAATGTGAATGCACAGCACAAGGCGCAGATGCTGTGGGTGGTAGGTGACAAATGGGTGCTCCCATCTTCGGCTCTGCAATGATTGTGGTCCGTGTCTGGGTCTGTACTGGGGTGGCTGTATCCTCCCACTTGGTAGGCACCAAAATGCATTGTAAGATGATAATGGGCACTTCCCTCAGCTCTGCTTTTTGTCTGGCAGAATGGTGTTAGGATGGCTCACAGAGATTGTGCTTCAAGATGGAAATGTGCAGAGCTGAGTATCCTAAAGTGGACATCTCGGGAAGAGTGGTGTTTGTGTGCAGTGTAGACACAGTTCAGTGAACCCGATGGGGCAGATGCCTTAGTGTCTTCTCTCTTCTGCCAGTTCTTTCTTTCCCTCATTGATGGGGGAAGCCCACAGGCTCCAACCGCGGCTGCACAGGTAATGGTCGGTTCCAGCAGTGGTTCTTTTTCTGCTGAGACAGGCTGGAGAGTAAAGATCTCCTCTCAGAGTTTTCCAAACCTCATCGATGACAGACGAGGTCAGAGGCAACTACTTGAGGGTTTTCTGTGTTCTGACTGGGGCCGTAGGAAGTGTCAGCACAGTGGTTTGCTGGCAGCCCTGCCCACAAGGAGTAAGCACCGTCCTCCTCAGAAACACCAGTCCATCATACACAAAGGAACAGCCGCTGGTTCAAACAAAGGGTAGGTGTGTAGCTCATCAATCTAGAATTGAGGTTCAAATTGAGCTTGGCAAAAACCTCTAATGCTCGTGTGAGCACTGCTCAGCTCTGGGCAAGTGCAAGCTGGGTGCAGGGAACAACACCCTGGAAGAGATGAGGAAATGTCTCTCGGGGCATATTCAGGTTGTCAATTAAAATTTAATGATAGCCTTTGGCAATATGAGAGCAAAGGTTGGGTCTAAAGCCTTTGTTCAGTCCTATAAATAAATTAAAGTCATTAGGTGCATTGGTCATCATCAAAAGATTGCTTTTGCTGGTAAACACAACCACGTTGTGTGTTGGAGTGTGGAGTCACGAGTGCAGCTGTACAACAGCAGAAAATTAAAAATTGGCTTCCACTGAGGTTTTAGTATGGTAAATATGTGCAGTGAGGGAATGAACACCAGTGAGAGGGGGGAGAATAACTGGAAGTAGCTGATTACTTACCTGTACAAGTTATCGTTTGCATGGGGGGTGTGGTGGTGATGACATGAGAGCTTGCACAGGCTGCTTTTGGGATCCCAACAAGAAAGGCCTGGAAAAAAATGGCTTTGTAAGATAAATGCTTTAATATGATGGGATAATAAGAGGAGCATAGGTAGCAAGTGAATCTTAGGTCCCTTTAGGTGCTGGGTACCCCGTGTTCACGGAGGATTGGATGGAGACCAGGTTGATTTTCCCTTGGTGTACTGTGCAGGGCAGACTAGATGCTGTCCATGGAGTGAAGCCCTCCCTTTCACTTAATCCAACTAACATAATTTTCCCACAAGAAAAAAAATATTCCAAAAGGGTGTTCTCATGAGGACTTGCTGGGCTTTCGGATGCAGACACAGCCAGGCAGGTGGCTTAATCGTGGTACCACCTGGGAGCTGCCCACAGGCTGCTCCATTGCTCTGAGCTGGCTGAATTTATCCTGCAGCCCACTGAAGTTCTGCAGCAGAACTCAGGTCTGGGAGCCATGCTGGGTGTGCAGCCTGCACAGCCCCACATCTGCCTGGGTTAAACCATCCTGTGAATTGCCTGTGCCAATCTCATGGAGTTCAACAAGGACAAGTTCCTGCACTTGAGTCAGGACAATCCTTGCTACCAACACAGGCTGGGGGAAGTGACAGAGAACAGCCCTATGGAAAAGGACTTGGGGTACTGATGGACAAATAGCTGGACCTAAGCCAGTAACTGGCACTCACAGCCCAGAAGGCCAATCACATCCTGGGCTGCATCACAAGATCAAGAGAGGGAATTCTCCCCCTCTGCTCTGCTCTGGTGAGACTCCACCTGCAGTGCTGCATCCAGCTCTGGACCCCTCAGCACAAGAAGGATGTGGACCTCTTGGAGATGATCCAGAGGAGCCATGAGGATGATTTGAGGACTGGAGCACCTTTCCTACAAAGACAGGCTGAGAGAGTTGGGCTTGTTCAGCCTGGAGAATAGAAGGCTCCGGGGGGAACTTAGAGCCCCAGAAAGCATCTACAGGAAAGCCGGGGAGAGCCTGTGTGCAAGGGCATGTAGTGATAGGATGAGGGGCAGTGGTTTGAAACTGGAGCAAGGAGGGGTTAGATCAGACATTAGGAAGAAGTTCTTCACTCTGAGGGGGGTGAGACCCTGGCAGAGGTTGCCCAGAGAGGTGGTGGAGGCCCCATCCCTGGAGATATTCAAGATCAGGCTTGATGAAGCTCTGAGCAATCTGATCTGGTGAAAGATGTCTCTGTCACTACAGGTGGGTTGGACTTGATGGCTTTTGAAGGTCCCTTCCAACCTAACACAGTCTGTGATTCTGTGATTTTAACTCCTACATGCACAACAGTCTTGGCCAGGATCAGCGTTCCGCCCCTTGGTCCACGTACGCCTTTGCCTAAGATGCTCCAAGTTACAGATGACGTTAATAACATATGGACTTCTCGGGCCTGAGCTACAAGGTCATAGTTTCAGTCAGAACAAGTGTGGAGAGTGCCTGAAGTCAGGCTGCCCCCCCCCCCCCAAAGCAAACAGCAGCAGATGTAAAGAGCTGGTATGTCTCAGTAATAAGAGTCACTCCTGAGAGCATCCAGCACCAGAAGGCTTGTTGCTAGGCGAGAGCACAAAGGAGTGTGTAATAATGTTCCAAAGAGGAGTCTGTAGATTTGATTTAAAGAAAACAGCTGAATTTCAGCTGAGACATTTACATATTTATCTTGTCGAGCTGGTGTTCAATATTAATTTTAAAAGAAGTCTGTAATTCGCCTTCCTGACTGTCGTGTTTTAACTGTGGCACTGTTCTAATGCCTCCCATTGAAATTTTTCCTGCTGCAATTAACTTAAGCAAAATCAGGTTTCCAGGTTGGTGGTTTTCTTTATTTTATGAAGGAAATTGCCTTGGATACAATTGCTGTGCCATGGCTCTTCACAGTCCGTTTGTTCCTTGTCCTACACAGTTAAACATGTGTTATTAAGAGGCAATAATAGCAACATCATGGAGTTGCAATTACATTATGACAATATTATCTTCATGGAATAATGGTACTTGAGGGACACAGTAGAGTACAGGTTTTCACACAAGCATCTTGAGGTTGTTTTACCAGCATGATGATGTCTCTCCAGACATGCCATGAGATTTCTGCAGTGCTTTTAAAGTGAATGCATAATAATAAAAAAATCCTGAAAAGTAGCTCTTGCTTAAACCTCAGTGACTTAATTTAAGCAATTTGACTCCGTTCTCTGAAGTGGTGTTTGTAGCTGGAAGATTTTAACTGTAGAGAGAATTTATCAGTACGTGTGTGCCCTGTGTTTCTATGCATGCACAGACGATGTCTATGAGTATGTGGGTGCCCATGTCAATCTGACTCGAATACAGAATCCAAGTGACTGGATGCCAACAGATTTCTTTGGTTTGTTTCACTCTTCACAGAGACGTGGTAAAATCTTAAATCTGGCCTTACATGTTGGCCTGGCTGGAATGAGAATTTCAATCCAGGGATTTTAACCGTCAGGTCCAGGGAAAGATGAAAATAATCCAAATACTTAAAGTTTAAATAGGAGGACATTTAAATAGGAGGGATTTGTGTGTGTGTGTGTGTGTGTGTGTTCCAAGTCCAGCCCGGTACAACTCGGTAGCAAGAAGAGGGTAAAACCTTGTGACAATTTTTTCTGCTCTTTATAGGAGATCTGAAAAGTAGCTGATGTGCTGGCAAATGCTGAATGTTCTACAGACACCAAGCGGTGTCTGATCTCCTTGATAACCCCTTGTTTGTTACTCGCTGTAGTACACCATGTAAACAGGCTCAAAGACAGACATTTAATTTAGGTAGAAAACCAACAGCAATAATTACGAAATTGATGTACAAATTTCTTTATATTAAAAAATAAGTAGTTGAAGATAAAATTAACAGCCCATAATAGCATGAGTCATATTAATTCAGATATCTCTAGGCAATTCTGTAAAAATGGCTTTGGTGTTTATATTACTTGGGACGTTTTAGCCTATTGTGGCTAAGGAGGGAAAAGACAATTCTGCAAAAGGTGAAGTTCTTTGAAATATTGCTAATATAATTGTTTATTTATAAAGTAGTTGCATGTCTTTGTGCAAAACTCGTGCAGGACTGATATCAGCTGCTCGACGAAGCCGGGCCTCAGGGAAGCTTATGACAGAAAGACTTAGGAGGAAGCCAGTGCCTTGCAAGCAGTTTTTGCCTTGGGACCAGCTATGTTGGGGTTACTGCTTCTTTTTCCCGCTTTATGAGCCTTCCTTGAGGGTGATTAAAGGCTGGGTCACTGTCTCAGGCTGTGTTACAGGAGAGGCTCTTCCCGCAACTCTGCCTCTGCAACCGACTCCCCTCCACATCTGTTTCCTTCACCCTCCAGGTCATCCTTAGGGATGAGCCTTAGTGGGAACGTTGTGCCTCCTTGGACCAAGGTGCCACAAGTAACAGCCTCCACTTACACCTAGGGCTACTGCTATGGGTATTGATATGCAAATTAATATATATGTTCTCTTGTCTTTGTCGTATTTATGCAAGTGTTGTCCCTGGCTGTTCAATTTGCATACAGGTTTTTTGTGTCTCTGTACTCTCCCGTATGTTACCTGAGTCTTGAACCACTGAACTGCTGAAGGAAACATTTGCTGTCTGATGGGGTTATATTTATGTGATGTGTTTGCTTGGTATCTTTGTATTTTTGCTGACAAAAGAGCTTGTTGGTAAGTAAGCAGCAACCCTCCATGTTAAGCAGCTCTAACTCATGAAAGGTGATGCTAAGAAAGTGTAGTGGTTCTGTATTGCTGTGTGATTGGCTGCCAAGGTGGCGTTCTAAACAATTGTCCCATTCAAATAAACAAAGGCAGAATGGAAAATGTTCTTTACGTATAGCCTGGGACTCTAAAAGGCATGCTAAGAAATACTAACATGAACAAAAGAGGGAACAACTTCAGATCTTTGTGTGTGGAAAGTCAGGCAACAGTTTACCATCTCGTAAGGAAATAACTGTTCCATAAGTGAAACATTTAGTTATTCTGCAGCTTTTTTATAGAAGTCATTGCAAGGACACAGCCATCTAGCATCTGTGGAAGGTCGTGGAGGTTGCATGGGATGATCCTTGATTTCTGGAGAAACGCAAGTGTTTTATGTATCCTCCAAATGACAAGAAGGACTGTCCAGAGAACTGCAGACTAGTGGTCAAAGAGCTGTAGCACATGAACTGTGAAGGGAGGCTGAGGGAACCAGGTTTGTTCAGCCTTGAGGAAAGAAGGGAACATCACAGAAGTCTTTCCTATAAGGGACAATATTTCCTTGGGGGCATGGTAGGAAAATGAGAGACCACGGTCATAAGCAGGAGGTTCCAATTACATATAAGGGAAATATTTTTCATTATGGGAATAATTAACATCGAAACAAGGACCCAGTGGGTCTCTATCCTTAGAGATGTGTTGGTAGTGGCCAGAGCAACCTCATTTAAATTCAGTGTTGACCTTGCTTTGAGCAGGAGGTTGGACTAGAGACTGCCTGATGTGCCTTTCAGCTCTTGGGAGTCTGTGGTTCCACGGAGTGATGCAGCAGGTTCCTCACTGGAGAAGACTCTTGAAGTTCAATTACAACCTATGAAACAACAGCTCATTATGAGACTTCCCCTTCTCTTCCTTGAATATGGAAACAGAGAATTGTCCTAATCTGGTATTACAATATCCTTCTCTGTGTCTGGGCAGGTATGTGATGGCCATGAAAGTAAATGTGCAACATAGCTGGTAGGAAAAAAATACAAAACCAAGAAACTTCTCTGATATGATGCAGCCTTACTGGAGGGCTTATAGGATAGCTTTGAGGCTGTGGTGTAAGTTTACAACAGATTGCATCAGACAGCATTAGCCACCACAATGACCCTCAGCAGAAGTCATCAGCAGAGATTCAAGCCATCTGGCAGCAACTGAGTTGACATGAAGTGAACATGTGGGGTAGGCCAACCTTGAGGGCTGGAATAATGCACAGAATATCATGTATGTTCATCTCTCTTGCCATTTGTAAGGAAAAGTAGAGAGGAAATTATGGGCAGGGTTTCCAGAGCAGTAAGAGCAAGTAAGGAAAGATCAGTTTCTGCCATCCAACACAGCATTAGCAGTGTTGCCTTCTGGGGAACCAACCTGAATACATTGGGTGTGTGTAACCACTCTGCAGCCCGCAGTATCCAAAGTCACAGCGGCACTGGGTAGGTGTAAGACAGGCTGCCTTCATTGTTGTTATAAGTGGTGTCTTTCATGGAAACAACTTCTTGCTCCTTGTCACGTGAGCTGTTTTGAGCCTTGTAAGGTTTTCGTTTGCCTGCGGCTCGACGAGCTGTGATGCGGTAACACGCTGTGCAGGGCAGGACACTGCATCAGGGCTCCACTCAGCAGCTGGGAGCATGCGAGTTACTGGCGCAGAACTGTCAGTACAGGCAGAGCTTTCAGAGATCTGATTGCTTTAGCCATTGTGACCTTGACTTCCACCTTCCCAACACTTGTCATTTTTTGCACTTCTTTCCTGTTGTTAGGAGCTGGGAGAAAACAACAACACTGCAGGTGCACGTGCTGAAGCCATTTACCCGCAGTATCGCTTGCAGGCCTGAAGCAGTGCCATCTCTTATATTCTTTGTGGTACCTAGTGGGTATTGCAGGCTAAAACCACTTCTGAGGGTGAACATAGATGTGCTATGACATACTGAGCTTACTGTGCTCTCCTATAGGTGCAGGCGAATGGACTGCGGTTAACAATGGCCTTTTCGAGTCTGCCTTTATTGGAAGTACCTCTGCTGACTGCTCTCTAAGGTTCACAACACACACAGTGTTGCTGGGATACGGGGCTGCTCCCAGGTGGCCCAGCTTCACGGATTTCGTGCACCATTGATGTATGAGCTGTATGTCAAGCATACTTGTCTTTCTCACCATCCCTTGGGATCACAGGTATGTTTGTCCAAAGCCCATATCCTCTGCAGATGTGGCAGCAGGTTTGCGGTGGGGGTTAAACCGGCACATTCTGAGGACATGGTCTTGTGTTTGTGTTTCTGCACTTAGGAATCAGAGGGATTCGAGGAGACGAGCCCCAAAGTGTTTGGGGTTCTTTTTTTTTAATTATTATTGTTATTTTCAACTGAAAAACTGAATATATATATTTAAAGCATTTTTCTAGTCTTCTCTAGTGACTCACACTTTCAGTGAAACATGGTCTGTAATTATGTTCTCCCTTGGTTCTTACAGTGTCTAAGCATTCCTATTACATTTGTCTAATGCTTGTACTATTTCTTCCGCCTCTTTTTAATTTTTATTTTAAGACTATGACTAAGGAAAACAATTTAAAAACCCATTACAGTGTTGTCCTTGATGATGTGTTCATCAGAGAACAGCTCATAACGTTCTCCTAGGACTGAAATTATTGGGTATCTTCAAAGCTCAGCTGACAGAAACCAACCAAGCAAGGGAATTAGCCTGATCTACGAGATAGGAGAAATTCCTATCTGCGTTTGCCAAAACATAATAGAAAGGACCATTGTTGGTGCAAGGGGAGCATCCTCCACTATGGCGCTGGCCACTGACCTGCACTGTGAAACATGGATTATCCAGCACTGGAGGTCTTTTAAGAACAGGCTGGCACAACATGTAACTTGGCAGGAGTATCATCGTATGCTTTGACATGCCTGGCTCAGAGCATCAGGTTGGACTAGCTGACCTCTCTTAAAGTGCTTTTTTATCCCTGCAACTCCAATGTAGTTGTCTTTTTTCTTGCTTGTCAGGCAGTACAAATGTAAATGCCCATGTGTAGCTAAGCAACGTCTTCAACTAGATCTAAAGTTTTGCCCCCAAAAGTCACTTTTTCCATTTTTGTCTTTGAGAAAATGCAGAGCTGGAGGCTGGCTCAGATCCCAGGGGAAAGCTGGAGAACCGATGAGGAGTGTGGGGGCGAAAGGAACACGTCCTGCTCTCATGAAACCATGCTCTCAAGGCCTCCAAGCCCTTTCAAAGCTTCGGCTTGGAGGTGAGTTGGATCAGGAGGCCTTAGAGTGCAGGATACACAAAGAGAGGACAAAAGGTAGGTTCCAGGTTGATGGTCTAAAATCTGTTTCAATTTCTTTTGAATCTGCCATTTAAAAACTTTGAAAGAGTTGATACAGATCAGGAAAATTAATCTGAATTCAGTCTGCTAGGGAAACCTGGTGCAGTTTGTCATGTGCCTTAGCAGCCTTTTGAGCTTCCACTAAAGAAGTAATGTATTTGGCTTTAAAAAAAATTAGGAGAAACTTGTATTTCAAGTTTCTAATTTGCTCTAGTTCAATTTAAGGACTTTTGGATTCCAGCTCAAGTTGGATGTGGGATCGTTTTGCTTGGGAAATGCAGTGTCTGAAGTGGTTGGTCTGCTCTTACCACAGCATCTTGCTCCGATATGTTCTGTTTGACTCAAATGAACCCTATTAAGTTATGATGCATCAAGATTTATGATGCAAAAGTTGGGTTTTTTCCTTCTCCTTTTCCGTTTTGCCCTTTTAATTATGGCCCAAATAAGCTTAGCTCTCATCTAGTGCAACATGAGGCATGGCCAGGTTTGTGGTGCAGTAACTTAGGGACAGTTCAATACAGGTTTTTATCTGTTTCTTCTGATCTTGTAGTGCAAATCCTTGATCCATAACACACTGAGGAGGCCAGCTGGAATGGAGGGTCACTTGCCACTCTGCCCAGCTGCATGAGGTCCTCCAAGCAGACTGATGGGATCCCTGCCTCAGCTGCTCAGGGTGGGTATGTAACAAAACCACAGCTCTTTTCTTCCCTTCTGAGACAATTTAACCCCCAAAAGGCTTTTTTCTTAAGCCATTTTCAGTGGGCCGCTATACAATAGGGGTTTTATCCAGAAGTGATTACAGTCTTTGATTATCTGAATCATTTGGAGTACTCTGGAAATGTCACAGCATTCACTGAAAACTGCTGACAGCTCTTCGTATCTGTACCGGGGTATCCCGTTGTTGTTAAAAATGTATTCAGTGTAAAATAATGTAATGAGAAGAGGCAGAATCTCTCTCTCTTGATCTAGTCTAAATGTAACAAAAAAAAAATATTAATTTGCATAGTTTTTAATTGACAGCTTTGCTGTACTGCCTTGTGCATCCTAATACAGTATTCTCCTAACAATACAGAAAAGAATATTCTTAAAACTAGTTTAAAATACATCATCTGGTTTCCAGCCCAAGAGTCACAGAGCTGGGCAGCCACTGCCATTAAACTTTTATTTTTTTGCCTGTTCATATTTGGCTATTTTTTTTCTATCCTGCTTTTTTAGTAAGGTTTCTTCAGGTCTGTCTCATACTCTGTACAAGTAGTGCAGCTCCCAGAAAAAGCGATGGACCAGATTAACCACTGATCATTTCACACATACGGCGACCTCATCTAACTCACACATATGTCATCCTGTTATTTTATAGCTTGTGTTCAGAATACCTCGAAGGGGGTGTGCAGGTGGAGCAAGCACGGATAAGGGAAGCTTCCTCAAGCCAGACGTGCCTCGCAGCTTGGTATGTGATAGGGCTTCTTCTCTGATAATCTGATCCCTTGACTCTTGCCATTGGGTTGCCATGTGCAAGGAAAGAAGAATCTCTTTTTTAATGCAGGAGGAAGGTAGGAAAAGAGTTAATACAAGTTCCAAACAAGCCATAATGAAAGTATCCAGCAAACTGGAGAACTGCTGAAGGCAGAAGGGGGTGGACAGTAGTGCACTACGTACTTCATTTATGTTATTGGCATCATAAAGTGATTTTGGATGGTGAGAATCCTTACACAGCTCTAGCAGAAAACGATGGGGCTCTGTGGCCACAACTGACTGTCTCTCTTTGGGAAGGTACATTCTTTCTGACAGCAGAAGTAATGCCCCAGTAAAAAGCTTGACCAAAGGTTTTATTCCTCCACATGAGTGTTTCCCTGCTGGTTTTCCTTATTTTTCTGTATCTGAAGCTGCTCTTTCCTGCTGCTACCTTCATTAACTTCACCTCCAGCACGAGCAGCTGGAATCAGCCCACGTTTCCCTATAAAACACCGCTTGGCAGCGAGGTTGCAAGACCCTGCCGCATCTTCCCGCAACTGCTGGTTGTGGTAATTTTCCATGATCACGAGGAACAGTCAACCAGCTCCTGGTTTCAGGTTGGTGCCAACACCTGTACGCTGGGGCAGTAAGTCTGGGTCTGTGAAGAATACACCCATTGCATGAATAACAGAAAGCAGTGTAACATCTCCTTGCTGTGGTTTTGTGATAAGAAACTTTGCAATTTATTTCACAAGCTCACAGATAGGACAGAGTTTGTTATCGTGCCTGTCTTTATTATAGCTGTTAAGGTCTTGGATACCTGGAAATATTATGCTCTGCTGTACTACTGAAAGCTTGCTCTGTGAGGTCTGGTTTAACATGCTTGAAAAACCCGAGGGCAAACTGAAAGCCTTGAACCTTCAGCTGGTGGTCTGGGTGGTAGGACTTGGGAGAAGAAAGGAATCCTGTGTCCAGCTGGGGAGGGTCTGTCCCATAATGTCTGCCTGTCTGCTGCTGGAGAGCGGTCCACTCTGTGACCCAGAGCAGCCCAGGGTGTGCGATACCTGGAGGGATGATGTCTTGCACCAAATTAACTCACAGGGTCATTCGTGCTGAGGAACTTTTTTACAGACCTGGTTGCAGGAGATGCCCCAAGCAGAAGCCTGTTCCTGTGTGGTACTCTGCACATTGCCACATTATGCAGGAGCTGGCTGATCCCTGCACCTAAAACTGACTGTGTATTTTGAAGTCACGGTAATTAACTAAGCGAGGGGAGATGACCTGCTAAACCTTTCTCAGAGCTAACATCTGAAATGTGCGTAATAAGATCTCCAGAGTCTGGTGTGTTACTAAAGATGTGTCGACTTCCAGTTTCTCATTCCAGCAAGTTCATGCTTTTTAGAGTGCTCAATTAATTGTCATCACAGTGCTCTGTTGGCTTTTGGGGGTTATGTTACATCTGCTGTAGATTAATTTTAGGCTGCTGTACTTGTGCTAACCAATTTTCTTAATGAAACTGCAACCTCATTTATTTTTATTTACTTTGTAATTAATGACAGCTACATATTAGATACCGGGAAGAACTCTGATCAAACGCCTAGTGTGATAAGTTGGGCAGAAATCTCCCCAAAACAAACTGCCCACACAATCTGTAGCATGTCCTTGACATTTTGGTGGCTTAAGGAAGGCAATCTGTGTGACTATAGTTAAGTATTTCTGCTTCCACTGGGGGTGGGGGTCAAAACCAGCTAGAACAAGGAACTTCCAGGAAGAATGGGTAGGAATGAGTTAACTTTTTGAATTTCACATTGTATCTTTGGTGTTTTTCTGTAGGAAAGTTTAGTTGATAATTTCTTCAGATCAATTCTCTTACCTCCAGCTGTCTTAAAATGTCTTCAGAAGAATGGGAATATTCATTCTAGCAACAATAGCACACTCCAAAACCATTACATCTTTTAAGACTGGTTACAAATTATCCTCATCTCTGGAACAGAAGAAATTATAGAAGCCATTAAAACAAAGAGGACAAGGAAATACATGTGAATATCTTAGAGTTTTCAAGAAGGAATTTAGTTTAAAAGATAAACCCAGCAGATTTCAGATAAACCTCACCAACCTAGGCACAGTGTAGATGTAATTTGGGGTTGATAAAAACAACCCTCAATGGAAAAGAAACTTGAAGTACCTCTCAACCTTGCCAGAATGGCACTAAAGGAAGCTGATCAGAACATGGCAGTGATGGTCTCATAAAATGTGAGAAGATGGACAATGATCTAGATAAATACTACTGCAAACATAATCGTGTGGTGTTTGAAATCCACATCGCACCCTCACTTCGAAGCACAGCATTCAATTCTGATTGCAGAAGGATTTTTGAAATGAGAGCTACTGAGGAAGGTAGGTAAGAGATAAGCCAAACAAGTGGTAGGCAGGGAGAACATGAGTAAGAGGGGATGGGTGTGCTTAGAGAAATCTTGCACTTCCATGTACTTGTATTGCAAGTGCAAACATTTTGAATTAAAAGGCATAAAGTTGGATGTATCAGAAAGGCAATACACACCTTCACTGAGGAGCCACTTGTCTTGAGAGGCTGACTATTTCCTGGACGAACATACTGAGCACTAGAGAACGAGGCAAAAAATCCCACCCCTAAAAACTGTTGGAGCTGGCGTGAATGATTGTCGTCCTCATAAATCTATTTCTTAAATCTGGAGCAGGCCCCGGGGAACAGCAAATACAGGAAAGGTTTTCAAGGCACCATATGGTGGTTATGAAAGGATCTAACACAGGGCTATTTTTGAGTCAGAAGAATGGAAAAGAGGAGGGCTAAGTCTTGGGAAGCGGCATGTTCATGGTTATGAAACTGAATGTGGTAGACAGGCTCAGGCCCTCTGCGCTTCAGCAAAACTTGCTCTGTATCTATTTGTGTCAGTTTGCTAGAGGGGAATTAATCAAGTGAGAAAATACTCTTCCGCTCCCTTTGGGGGTGAGGAAAACGTTGTGACAAAAGCAGAGTGAAGGGAGCCATTTCGTGCTGCTGCGGGAGGCATTACATACAGCCGTGCGCTCGCAGGAGACTCCTGCCCATGCTGTTGTCTCGTGTCCCGTGCTGCGACAGCAGCGTCTGTAGCCTCGCTCCTCCCTGGGCAGGTAGCTTTGCCAAGTCTGTGTCGTACTGTTCTCTGATAAAACAATGGCTGGTGTTGTGCAACTGCCCATGAAAATGCTGGCAAAGCATCTTGTCGGGTGTTGGTGAAAGCAGAGTGAGTGCCTTTAGGACAACCGCACTGTGCTAGAGGATTGCTTTCCCTAGGATCTTCTATCCCTGTTAGAGAGGTGCCGTGTTGCTGCTGTGCTGGTACTGGCACTGTCCCTTTCATTCCCAGCACCTCAACTTCCCTTGTCCCCGCAGTTGGATGCTGCAGTGTTTGGGAAGGGTGGGGGGATACTAGAACATCTCTCTTATTGGAGAGAGGCTGAGGGACTTGGGACTCTAGCCTAGAGAAGACTGAGGAGGGATCTCATGAATACTTATAAATACTTGAGGGGTGGGGGTCAGGAGAATGGGGTCAGTCTTGTTTCAGTGGTGCCCAGGGACAGGACAAGAGGCCAGGGGCACAAACTGGAATATAGGAAGTTCCCCTAAACATGAGGAGGAACTTCTCTCCTGGGAGGGCGGCAGAGCCCTGGGACAGGCTGCCCAGAGAGGCTGTGGTGTCCCCTTCTCTGGAGACATTGAGACCCTACCTGGACACTGTCCTGTGCAGCCTGCTCGAGGTGACCCTGCTCTGTGAGGGGTTTGGACTGGATGATCTCCAGAGGTCCCTGCCAACCGCCATCGTTCTGTGTCTGTGATTCTGTGATGTGCTTAGCATGCTTTAATTGTCCTTATCCCTCTTCTCAGGTCAGAACCTGCTGGGACTCAAACCCATTCCCCCGTTTGGCAAAATCCATCTCGTTGTAGGCAAGAAAAATTTCTGGGACACTTCCAGGTTAGTTTGGACTCCTTTTTACCAGTAGCAGGTTTCAAAGATGACGCTGGAACTAGGGGTCTTTCTAGCAGATGATGTGCAGCAGCTTCAGTTCCTCCGAGCAACAAGGAGCAGAACAGCTCAGCAAGCTCAGCCCGGCTGTCTCAGGCCACTAAACCCACGTGAGGGGAGGAAGGACGAGTGCTCGGTCATCCTTACTGTCTCCTAGCAAAAAAAGTATATTTGGCACATTGGGAAAATGCATTTCCAAGCAGCGGTGGTTTCCTTGCTGCAATGTGGTCCTCGTTGCTGTCTACTTCATTAATTCCTTTATATCCTTGGTATAAAATCCTTAAGGACAACCAGATATATTTAAATAGGTCACGCTGGGAACTGATCTTCTATTTTTCCAGTGTTTCCATTATTTAGTAATTAAACCAAACAGACCCATACACAATCGCAGAATTTGGCACCAAATAGTTAATTCTGCCATAAAGCCCAAAAAAATCAGTGGGAGGAGCTGACTTCAACTGCCAGGGTGTCAGCGCGGAGGGTAAATGTATATTTTTGGTCCCCTGAGCTTCAGATCAGGGATGTCCAATCTACTGAACACAGCTACAGTTTCAATTGCTTATTGAAGTTGGACTCTATTGGTGAAACTAGAATAACATTTTAGAACATCTAAATGCTTGAAAGGACGAGCTTGAAGAACTCCCTGCTGAGGTATTATTTTACTGCCTTGTTTAGAGCGAATCTGCCTCACGAAATGAAACTGCAAAAGATCTAACTGTAACAGGGTGTTGCACAGGAGGGAGGAATGAGGGTGTTGCTTTAGAATAAAATGACAGGATTTTAAAAACTGAATTTCATTTGCATGAAAATATTTTCTGCATGCCTCTGGGGGGGAAAAAAATATCACAAATTCATCTATACAACAGCAAACTTGTACAAAAGATTTTATTTTCAGAGGGGTTTTTTTTCAAACCTGCAAAGAAATCCAACAAAGATTGCTCTGTGCCCTGTTGTCAGAAGCTGTCCAAATTTATTACAGTTCCTTTCTGGGAAACTCTACTGATGCCTGAAAAGCCCCAGGTTTTGCACGGCACCTTTGCTTACAGCAGTATGTAAAAAACAACAGTAATGTTAAATAATGCTATTTGCAGATTAAAACCATCTTTTATAAAGGGCAGGAAAGTTACTGAAAACCTGTTCACAAACAGGAATAGCAGAAGCATCAGGTATTCTGCTTACTACCAATGCCAGGCTACAGAGCCTCCCACAGCGCCTGTTAACAAAGGAATGGCTGGATGAAAACCAGGCATCCTGACTCCAAACTCCAATCCTTCCCACAGCATTTTCTATCTACCTTTCGGCTTTTTTCCTGTATTTCCTTTAGAAATCAGGACTTTTAGCCAGCTAAGAATGTATGTATATTCCAAGTTTCATTCAGTGTTGCAACCCAACTTAGTCTAGTTGGCCAAGAACTGACTTCCTCAGTAGGAAAGAGTCAGATTGGTGGGCACTGGATTTAGGTGACTCTGTCCATTGAAGTGCTGAGCCACCTTCAGCTCCTGCTCTGCCACGTGACATTATCGCCCTGTTTACAGCTTATTACACATCAGTGTGATGAAAACTGTAGATTAACCTCTTTGATATGTGCTGAAACACAACAGCCTCTCCTTAATTTCCAATTTAATTGTGAGAGCTACAGAATTCTTCTTTTCCCTCTCTAATTTAAATTTCTTCTACCTATTACAAACCTGCTTTGCCCAGTTAAAAAGGTGGTTTTCAGGTGATGTCTGAAAGCTGAGGACTGTGTTTATGGTGCGTTGTCAGCAGGTACTGTCAGAAAACATTATCCCTTCCTCACTCTGGTCTCCAGTAGCAACACAGATTTCTCCCCATTTAACAGTGTTCCGACAGGAGCCCTGTAAGGTTACACACAGTTGTTAGATGAAAACCCTGGAAGGATAACAATTCTTGTAGTTATGGAAATAGCACAGGCTCTGAAGTCTTTGAAGGCCTGGCATCCTCCTTTTCAGGAGGATAACGGAAGAAATCACAGAGTTTGTCTTAAATGCCTAAAGCCATGCTTGTATTCAGGGACAGAAAATAACTGTGAACATCATTAGAAATAATCAATGACTCAGCAGCTTGGTTTGCCTCTCCGGGGATGATGGGCTCACAAGCCATTGATCTACCATCCAATATGCCATTACATGTCTCCCTCTTCCACTCCTTCCTGGGGGTCGCCCCCACGATTAGCACTCATCGGCCCCACACCAAAGCGGAGATGAGGGCTTCTGCATGCTTGAGGGGGATGCACAGGATTGATGGAGTTTCACAGAGCTTGGATGTTGGCCTTTGAAGGAAAGCGTGTGTCATGGGAAATGGATGTGGAGGACCAAAGGGAACAGCTGAGGCTCTTCTTAATTCTGCTTTATTCTCATGTAAGGGAGAATCATTAAACCTTCGGTGAAGGGATGATAACGCTCACAGAGCTTAGCTTGCATCTGAAAAAAATTGAGGGCATTGGGAAAAAAAAAAGTCTTTTAAACTGTTCTAATTCCCAAATTCATTGTTTCTTAAATTAAACGCCCTGTACTGGTTCTTCACGTTGATGTTATCTTGGAGGTGGGAGGCTGTTACTGGAGTTCCGCCCTCCGATACAGCCATTCAATGCTTTTGGTGTTGTGTGCTACTTATGACCTTTTTAATATTCTGTCATTTGACCAGCTGCCTATTCTTATTCCTTTTGCTATTTACGGTTTTGCAGCCTCATGGGGAAGGAACAACCGCACAGACTGTTAATGAAAATGTAGCAGAATGGTTTCTCAGACCGCTGCCGCACAGTATATTCATGAAGCTGAGGAATAACAGCAGCCTTGTCGCAAAGGTAGTCCTCAGCTCTATTCCCAGTGAAGTTTCTGAGTGTTTTGCCATTGTCTCATTAATTTGCAGAGAGCAGAAACAGTACTAAGGAGCAGTTCCAACGAAATTTCTAAAGACATGTAAAATTGCAAAGAAAATGAGAAATGTCCTGGGTTTTCGTCCTCATATTCATCATAGGTCTTTTTTTTTAGAGCGACAGAGTTCAAGGAACAAGAAATGAAGCCTTCAGATGTGAACCTAAGAAAAAACAAGAATCTCTGCAGAAAGCCCCTCAGGATCAGGAATCTGTGATGAAGTTTATGTGCCTGGTCAGCAGAATTGAGATAAGTGAGGTACATTTTTGTATTATTCGAGAGCAGCATCAAATAGGAAGGAAAATTGGCAGAGACCTTTTGGCCTCTCCCAGCCTCAGTGCCTGGCCCATGACAGCATGAAGATGTAAGGCTATGAGCTGTCATGGGGGCCTGACCCCTGCTGGGGTCCAGGTGCCCGCAGAGCCGCTCTGCCACATCCATCCTCAGCTGGGCAGAGGAGAGGAGATGTAATGGAAGGCTTGTGGGTCGAGGTCGTTCAGCAATTAATGTCATGGACGAAACAGACTCAACAAAGAATGAAATGCATCTTATGTATTACCCAATGAAATCAGAGTAAGACAATGAGAAATAAAAACAAATCTTAAACCACCTTCCCCCACTCTGGCCTTCTTTCCAGGCTCAGCTTTATCCCCATTTCTCTCTCTCCTCCCTGCCAGTGGCACAGGAATGGGCACTGGGGTCAGTCCTTCACAAGTTGTCTCTGCCATTCCTTCCTCCTCAGGGGAGGAGGTTTTTTCCCTCCTTAACCCTGTTTCCCCAGAGACGCTGCCACTGTCACTGATGGGCTCAGCCTTGGTCAGCATTGAGTCTGTCCTTGAGCTGGCTGGTGTTGGATCTGTTGGACCCAGGGGAAGCTTCTGGCAGCTTCTTGCGGAAGCCACCCCTGCAGCTCCCCAGTACCAAAACTTTGCCACACAAACCCAGTATTGCTGTCTAGAGCTGAAGCAGCCCAGAGGCAGACATGATGGCTATGAACAGTAAAAAGGGCTTGGTGCTGCTAGAAGATTGCCAGCAGTACTGTCCTGCTTTGAATAGCTTATTTTGGAAGAATGGAATGCTAGCAGAATTTTGAAGATAGGTTATTGGTGGTGGTGTGCATGCATCTGGAATCCAGGTGATGGATTTAGAGCAGAAGATTAATAATATGTATGGTAACAGACAACTGTGTAATTTATGAAGTTGAAGTTCATGAAGGAATTCTTTTACACTGGTCTGAATGAAGTAGTGCACATACCTGCACACTTAAAGAAGCAGAAAAGGACCATGAGCTCAGCGTATAATAAGATCTAGTTTTTTCTATAGCTGTGGCATTGCAGTGGCTTCAGTAGGATGTGGAGGGCATCTCTCGTGGGCTGGGGAGTGTTTTTCATTTGCTTGTTTGGCATGCAGTGCAGGACAGAAGCTGTAACCCTCAGCATTAACTTGTGCAGAGCAACCAAATACTGGAGAAAAGGTGTGCTTTGGTCAGAGGGAGAAAATGACCTGGTGTCACCATGAGCTGCCCACACCGTGTTTACCCCTGGTTTTCCCACGCATGTGCTAGTGTGCTGTCCTCTGTCAGGCTCAGCTGGGAGGTTGGTTTCACTCAGCTGCCGGTTTATTGTAGCCTGGTAAAGGTTGTGAGTTATCCCTCAGGAGTAAAATCACAGCTTCAGATCACAGACGTGGTCTCCCAGTGCTTTCATTCTTGTGACGTGTTGCCAGTCACGAAGGAAATGATGGCTGGGTGTGACAAAGATGACAGAGGAGAGACCCAGGATTTTGATTGGCTTTGTAATACTGTCCGTAAAGAGCGTGGGAAGCAGTGCTGAGAGAGAGCTCTAGGCTCGTCCTGGGGGATCAGTAACCAGAAATGGCATGGCTCCTGTCCTGGATTTCTGATCTCATTGCTGTCTGATCTGATCTAAAGCCCCAAGGCTTCTTGCTGGGTGAAAATTGCATGTGGAAATAGAGTCCAGATAAGATGCCTGTCATCTTAATACCAAAGCACTTGAGCCTGGAATGAAAATGGCAGGGTTTTATTTTAGAAAAAGAAGAGGTTTTCCTTCAGTGGGATTCTGTGGACAGTATGTCTCAAAATGTCCTGAGTTGTTGGATTGCAGGAAGCCAGACAGGGTCAGTTAGATTTCAGAGGCATGGCCACGGTGAGGTGCAGCTAATCAACAAGTCGTGCCGAATTCAGTATCTATCCAATACCCATTTCTTTTTAACTTCATCTCACAAATGAAAAGCATAAAATAACCTGGATCTGCAGTTCTCCAGAGGCATTTTTGCTTTGCCTGGCATTTCTGGAGACAGTTGGCAATAACTGGTTCGAGCCACTTCTGCCACAACTCTTGGCTTTCTGGAAAAGCTGCTTAAAAATCTACACCGGGCAGGAAGCGCCCTGTTACAGAGATTTCCAATTTAGAAATTATGTCTTTTAGATTTGCTTTACCCAAATTTTTGAACTCCATATCTCTGAGTACTGCAAAAACCAAGGGAAGTCATTGGGACCCCTTCATTGCACAGCTGAAGCTGAAGCCTGGTGCAGCACACTGCCCCAGGCACAGTGTCTGGGCTCCGTACCTCCCAGTTAGCCTTGAGCTTCAAGGTGAAAATAAATGCATTGAGTAGAAACCATCTGGGATCGTCTTTGAGGATCTCTGGAAAGAGAGGAGTGATGACAGGTAGGTCCAAGATGGGATCAGGAAGGGACAGCTAGCCACGCAGAGGCCCGGGCAGAGCCGGCGCTGCTGCGCGAGGGAAGGTGGATGTCTATAAATAAAGGACACGAGATGTACAAGCTGGTGAGGAGAGAGGACAGCGTGCACAGTGCGCTCCGTAAGCCAAACAAGAACAGCAGCTTAAGCTCTCCTTGTGTGCACCACACTTAGCACCATAAATGTTATCTGAATGTTTTCCTCCCATAGCAAGAACCAAAAATATCCCTTTTATCCCAGAATTAACTGCATCGAGGAAAATACAGAATTTTCAGGAGTCCTTTTGCAGCCTCTCCCCTGGGGGAGAAAGGGAGAGGGTGAGACACCCCTGACCTTCGGCAGAGCAATCCGAGCTATGCCTGCCCTTTGCCAAGTGCAAATCTGTCCCTTGCGAGGATGTTGCTGGGTCAGTAACATTCAGCACAGAGGGATTTGTGCTCAGAAAGCCACCAGCTCCCCAGTGCTGGGGGCTGCAGGCTAATCCCAGGGGGCACAAAGAAAGTCACAGACCTTCTCTTCTGGCCCCCAGTGCACTAGAAGGACCCTTTCTCTAAAGTTATTTGTGTCTCAAATTTGTCCTAATCCTGGAAGAACCTGTACCTTTATTGGGCAGTGGAGATGATCTCCTTTCTCAGGAGGGTGTGCGAATCCTTGAGGTGGTCTCATTGGGTCCATGTGTCTTCTCCCAGTTTGTGTGTTGGAGTTTCTCTAGGTGATTCCAGCTCCTCTGCACTCGGATACCCTAATACACAGATAAGGGTGATTGCAGGGGTTGCTAACAAAGGCAGGTTGGTGTTCGGACTATTTGCCGTCACTCTTAGAGCTCCTATGACATCAGGACAACTTGATTTGTAAATAAACCCAAAGAAGGTTTCCTACCCCAACAGATTTCACCCCCAACATTGGGCTGCCACCCTTAGGCTCAACTCTAGCAATCTCAGCTTTATCCCCTTCCCCCTTGGAAACTCATTTAAAGCTGTATGTACGAGGGCCACCTATTCATGTGTGAGGATCCTTTCCCCCCTCTGGAACAGATGAACTCCATCTGTCATGAGCAGAGACGGTGCCATGGAAACTTCCCCATGGTCAAAAGCCCCAAAGTTTTGTTGGAGGCACCAGCCTCTGAGCCATCTGTTCATCAGGTGGGTCTTCCTCGTTCTTCCAGTATTCCTCCTGTCACTCAGGAAATTGACGAGAATGCTCCCTGTGCTCCCAAGCCCTTGACCGATCTCCCCAAAGCCCTGAAGTGCTTTTTAATTGCTTTCAGGCTTCTCTCCATAACCTTGTCACTCCTGACCTGCATAACCAACAGTGGGTAATAGTCAGTTGGCCGCACTAGACCAGAGAGTTTCTTAATAACATCCCTAACCCAGGCCCCAGTGAGGCAGCAGACTTCCCCATGGGATGGATCTGGTCTACATATGGGCCCCTCAGTTCCCCCCAAAAGGGAATCACCTGCTACTGTTACACAGAAGTCTGCCTCTAGGTCCAGCCTTGGAGTTAGAGATTTCTTACAGCTCATAAATGAGGTTGAACCCAAGTTAAGAGCAAATCAGACAATTTTCTGATATTTCTTCGCATGCAAACAGCTTCTGGAAAAGTCTGGGTGGGCAGGGAGCTGACCCAAATCCCACTGCCCTACTCCTGGGAGCACACAAGTGCTTCAAGTGCTTCCAGCAAGCAGATTTCCCTTCAGGGTGGGATTGCTTTGCTTTGCTTTGCACATCATACAAATGACACACACCCTCACATGTCCCCAAAGTGAAGACCAGCAAAGACTGGACTTCCATCTCAAGCCACCTCCCTCCAGTTGCTGAGGACCAGACACCTCTAGATACAGGCAAGGCGCAGTCCCCTCTCAGGCTGAGTGATGTCTGCCTTCAGTCCCTAAACATCCCTTCCTACTGGCATCCCCTTCTCACTGCAGAGCATCCCTATGTGCTACTGCTCTTTCTAGTGGTTTTTCAGGTTGCCAGGGAGACAGTCATCTGTCTGCTCTTTACCATCCAGGCGTTTGGGCCTGATTCCTCTAAGAAATTGTCAGGGGTGGGATTTTTTTCCCTTTGAACCTTAGCTGGTTCCCCAGAATCACATCTCCCTACTCCTGCCCTCCACTCTCAGCATTTAGAAAGCCCTGTTCGTGATGTGGTGTGTTGGGCTGACCCTGGCTGGAGGCCAGATGCCCCCAGAGCTGCTCTGTCATTGCCCTCCTCAGCTGGGAAGGGGAGGGAAGGTATAATGAGAGGCTTACAGGTGAATATAAGGACATGGTGTCACACAGCAGGACAAGACAGCATGGTGTACATTTGCTCTGTGATGGGTGGGGATGAGTGGCAACACTGGTCCAAGAGCATCCCTAAGCTGTCTGTAGCTTTACAAACACAGGTAAAATAGCTCTCTAGTTTGGACACTCAAAGTAACGTGAGATCCAGAAATATTCAGGAGACTGATATTCAGTGAGAAAAAAGGAGCTGCTTCCACAGAATGATGGAGAGAGACAGAAAGTACACACTACTAGACAAGGGTGGGCAGATATTTTCATGTGTAAATCAAAGTGGGAGATGGTGAGAAGCTGAACCTTGGAAAAGAAGACTACTGTTGTGTCATCCTGTGGGTTGCGAAGGCAAGGATGACAGCAGAGCATAGCGACTGGTTTAAATGGAGGGATGGATACAATAGGGAAGCATCCCAGGTCCTGGAATATGTTCTAGGCTAAGAGCACCTGTTGCTAGGAAACTTTTCTATTAACAGGCATTCGTCTTTAAGCCTGGGGAGCAGAGTAACAGCTTCCCTCCATGCCAGGGAAGTTCTCTTAATGCCAGTCCTGACGTTACTCAGACAAGTGATATTCAAGAGGGAGAAAAATACCTTGAATTGTCTTGGGCAAAGATAAGATCTGACATTATTTTTAGATAGCTGCAGGGTTTAGCTGAGCTTTAGTCATTCTGGTCTGACTAATAAGAAGAGACTGATAAACAAGGATGACTGGGGTTTGTTTGATAAGATGTTACATGGAATAAGAACTGAAATATGTCTGGGAAAAATGCTTTGTTTGCCCAGCCCAGAAGATAACTTTGGTTTCTGGTGGGATTCAACAGTCCCTAGAGGAGGACAGTAATGCAGATGCCTTCAGGTTATCACAGTCTCATTCACAGGCTGCCTGGCTTCCCGTTTTCTCTATACAAGTCTCTGTAGCTCATACAAACTCCTTTAAACATCCCCAAGCATCAAATCTCTTGCAGACAGTTTCTAGTAGGCTTCTCACATTTTTTCTGATGTTAGAGACCTGCTTCCTGAGCAGAGAAATCTTTAGAAAATTGTGGAGCTACTTATGGGATTCTCTGCTCCAATGAGACATCCAAGTCTGGTACTGTTTGATCCTGACCCTAACAATGGTAGTGCCTGTTTTCCTCACATGCTTTATCCTGCATTTTGCTCACTCCTTTTTCCCTTCCCTTCCCTTCCCTTCCCTTCCCTTCCCTTCCCTTCCCTTCCCTTCCCTTCCCTTCCCTTCCCTTCCCTTCCCTTCCCTTCCCTTCCCTTCCCTTCCCTTCCCTTCCCTTCCCTTCCCTTTTTGTGGTTTGCAAGGTCCCACCTCTCCAGCCTGTCCAGGTCCCTCTGGATGCCATTCCTTCCCTCCAGTGTGTCAACCACACCTCGCAGCTTGGTGTTGTCAGCAAACTTCCAGAGGGTGCATGTCCATGTCTCCAACAATGATTTTAAACAGCTCCTGTCCCAGTACTGGCCCCTGAGGAATGCCACTCCATACTGGTCTCCACTTGGACATTGAGCTGTTGACTGCAACTCTTTGAGTATGACCTTCCAGCCAATTGCTTACCCATGGAGTGGTTCATCCATCAAATCCATGGCTCTCCAATTTAAAGACTTTCTGTGGGACAGTGTTAAAATGCTTCTCACAAGTCTGGGTAGACAATGTTTGTCGGTCTTCCCTTACCCACCAGTGCTGTAAGCCCACTGTAGAAGGCCATCAAATTTGTCAGACACAGTTTCCCCTCAATGAAGCAATGTTGGCTGTTACCTGTCACCTCCTTGTTTTCTATGTGCTTGAGCATAGTCTCCAGGAAGATCTTGTCCTTGATCTTGCCAGACAGTAGCACCCTGGCTTTTTCTTTTTTCCCTTTTAAAACATTGGGTCAGGTTTCCCCTTTGCCAGCCAGTGGGGGCGTCAGCAGACTGCCATGACTTCTCAAATCTGATGGAGAGTTGCTGAGCCACTTAATCTGCTGGTTCCCTCAGGACCCACAGATGCAGCTCATCAGGTCCCATGGCCTTGTGCACCTTCAGGTTCCTTAGATGTTCTCAGACCTGATCTACAGTAGACAGTTCTTCATTCTCCCAGTCCCTACCTTTGCCTTCTGTGACCTGGGAAGTGTGACTAGAGCCCTTGCTGATGAAGACCAAGGGAAAAGAGTTGGTTAAATACCTCAACTTTCTCCATATCCTGGGTAATCAGATCTCCAGTTTCGTTCTGGAGGGGACTCATGTTTTCCCTTCTCTTCTTTTTATCACTGACATATCTATAGAAACTTTTCCTGTTGTCCTTAATGTCCCTGGCCAGATTTAATTCTAAAGCCAGAGTAGAAAATGTATTCTGAACCTGAGGGACAGAGTAGGATTTCTGAAGTTGCTCCTCCCTTGAGGATCAAGACTGTCAGTGCTTGTGGGATGCCATTGTCCTTGGTGGCTTCCCTTGCATACCATCTACTTTTCCTAGGGTTTTCCTACAGGGATACGGGTTAATTTAGCTGCTGGAAACCTTTCAGGCCAGGAGCCATCTTTGTTTTCTGCTGGTGATGCCATCCATGTCCTGCCTGAATCACTGCCATATCAGAAATGGTAACACCAGGTATTTGTACCCTAGGTGTTCATGGAGGCAAACAGTTATGTAGGAGTGTGACACTTGCACAATTAACCCCACAACAAGTGGGACTAATGAATAAGCTTATCCTGCAGGATCATGAGCAGAGTATTATATGAATACTAATTCTGTTGCGGGACACCTCTCCCCCAGTGCCCTGTTCACAGTCAGTGTCTCAGAGAACAGAAGTAGCTGCACACTTAATTACAGGAGGTACAAGGGAGACCAGAATTGCCTCTGACACCACCCCAGCACCCTGGTGCTATGGTAACACCTTCTCTCTTATGCCACTTGGTGGAGCTTAGTGATTTTGGCTATCACGTACCTCGTTTTGCAGACGTACTCTTTGGTTACACAATCAGTCGGCGGAATATCTTGAACACCAACTGAATCCCGACTAAGGGAGTAAAACCAGAAGCATGTCTCAGGTTCTAGTGGACAAGAGACCAGTTCTCAGCCACTAATGAAATTGGTAATCATCCCTTTGCCTCTTGAAAGCAAGAAAAAGTTAAAAGGTGGGCTTAGGATCTTGGTATTTATGATAGATGGGATGAGAGGGGGGTTGACAGAATTATGTCGTGTTTGGTTTCCTTCTCAGATTCAAGACAATGGTTTGGATTTTTTTTTTCCCCTTGCAGAATTTTGGGCACATGTACATGTACCACACATCTGTTTGAATAGATGCTTTCCCTCAGCAAGCACGTGAACAGCAAGTGGATCGGCAGGTAAACAGGGAAAGGATTACATCACACACTGGTCCTGTCTTCGTTTTAATCAGTTGCTAGTCAGCCCAATCAAACCTGAATTGGGACCTTGGCTAATGAGGTGCTCAGCCAAAGCACTTGTGCTCAGAGCCTACCTGGGAATTCAGGACATTACACCTGACTCTATTATCATCTAAACTATCTGCTGTTAAACATAAATTAATTGCTCTACAAATTTGATTGGGTCTTAATTTTGCATGATTACCTAATACTTTCTTTATTCTAAATGATCAAAGAAATAATATTGTCAGAGGAATGCTCTCTGGTGTTTTGGGGGCTGAATTTTGACCTCCAAATCTGAACTTCAGACCTTGGAGCTTGGTACCCACAGTGAGATCTGCTCCTTTTATTTTCGTAGGAGTGTTGCAACTAACAGGTCTCAATGATTCTTCCTGAATCCTTCCTAAGGCAGGATGCCTACAGTCTGAGCAGAGTGGTGAGAAACCAAGGTTTCATGGGCAGCCTCGTTGCTTTTGTCAGGGAAGAGAAGGAAAAGCAGTGATGTTTGTTCTGGCTGCTTCTTAGGAACTGGAAGCAATAACTGTGCAGCTTCTTTATGTGTCATTGCCCAAATTCCTCTCTGTCATGTTGGACTGGCAGATGAGAAGGACATTTCTAACAAGACAATGTACCCTGCTGATCTATCAAATACTATCAGTGTTTACAAGGGATGAGATTAAGAGCAAGAGTCTGTTAGGCGTGCAAGAGGTGAGACAGAATGGGCTGTAGCTCCCTGTAACACACGTGTAGCAGTGGACACGGTTCTGTGTCTGTCCCGTAGTACTACAAGAGAAAAAGCACTGCAAGTAATCTGCCTGGAAGGACAAAACAGCTTACACTGACCAGGCAGGAGTGTCCATTTGCACAAGGGTATGAAGGATCTGCAGAGGGATCTGAACAGGCTGGATTGATGGTCTGAGGCCAATTGTATGAGGTTTAATAAAGCCAAGTGCTGGCTCCTGCTCTTGGGTCACAACCACCCCAGGCAACGCTATAGGCTTGGGGCAGAGCGGCTGAAGAGCTGGCCACCAGAGAGGGACCTGAGGGTGTTGGTTGATAACCGGCTGAACATGAGCCAGGAGTGTGTCCAGGTGACCAAGAAGGCCAACAGCATCCTGGCTTGTATCAGGAATGCTGTGGTCAGTGCCAGGGCAGTTACTGGTGATGCTGGTGATCAGAGCACTGGTGATGCTGCACCTCGAGTGCTGTGTTCAGGTTTGGGCCTCTCACTACAAAAAGGACACTGAGATGCTGGAGCAGACCCAGAGAAGGGCAAAGGAATGGTGAAGGGTCTGGAGCACAAGTCTGATGGGGAGCAGCTGAGGGATGTGGGATGGTTTAGCTTGGAGAAGAGGAGGCTGAGGGGAGAACTGATTGTTCCCTACAAGGAAAGAGGGTGTAGTGAGGTGATGATTAGTCTCTCCTCCCAAGTAACTAGCAGTAGGATGAGAGGAAATGGTCTCAAGTTGTGTCAAGGGAGGTTTAGATTGCATATTAGGACAAATTTCTACAGTGAAAGAGTGTTCAAGTGTTGGACCAGGCTGCCCAGAGAGGTGGTGGAGTCACCATCCATGGAGAAGTTCAAAACACACGTAGATGTGGCACTCGAGGATGTGGTTTAGTTGACATGATGGTGTTGAATAGATGATTGGACTTGATGATCTCAGAGGTCTTTTCCAACCTTAAAGATTCAATGATTTGATGATTCTATGACTGTTTCAGATTTTTACAGGGGATCTAGCAGAGAGAGGACTGATATTATAGTAAGCAGCAACCTATGACTGTACGTGAGGGCACTCATCATGCCTGTGGCTCCTCTCTTGTGTAGTCCACACACTGTGCATTGTTTCCATGGATGGACTTTTGTCTGCATCATATTGCGTGTTTTCTAACGGTCCTCCATCATTCCAGCAGACCATTTGGGACTGAAATGTGATGTACCTCAGTGACCTTGGGCTCTGGAAAGTTCCTTGTCCTTCTTGTGACTCCTTAAATGGGCTCAGAGATCCATCAGTCCATCAGTCTGTGTGGTGATGCCTTGTGGGAAGTCAATGGTGTATGCAGTACCAGTGTGCTAAATAGGACTCTTTGTCCAAAGAGGGTGGAGGATGAAGGCTGTTTGGAGTATAAGCGTTGACTCTTCAGGTGGTTTTTCTTCGTCCATGCATGACACAGTCTGTTACTTACTTGTGTCATTTATATTTGTATATGTTGGGTTTTGGTCAAGTTAACACCATAGACATACTTCTGCCTTTTGGCTATCGATCGCAGCTGGTGTGTTCAGAGTCCCTGGAACCAGTCAGACGAGCAGCCGCGTTCCTCACACCACTGGTCCTTAGCCTCCTTTGTGAAATGAACCTCGTTGCTTGAGTGCTCATGGGATGGAAGGAGGGGTTTGTGCCATGGGTATATGTTCTCATCGCTGCTTCCATTCGGAAGAAAACACAGGGTTGAAGAGCTGAGTACAATGAGCAGCACTGCACAGAGACGAGACCAGCAGATGTTCTAAGGAAACTCAGAAGAACTTATGCCTCAGCTTTTATGCTAGGAGGAATAATGGCATTGTCTTAAATCTGACTGTTTCACAACACCAGGTGTTAGATAGGCTCTTTGATAAACTTGATAAACTAGAGCTTTGTATTGTAAAAGAAAAAAGTAAAGATTATCATAAATGTTTACATTGGGAATGTCCTGACTGTGCTACAAAGTGCCACGTTGGGCTCATTGATTTGGTCTGGTTTGCTCTGTTCCATATTCTGCTCTGATCCTTGTGCTCTCTCCATCTATTTAATTTTCATTGTAAGGGTCCTGCATGGATTGTAGCAGAAAATGGCACAAGAAGAGGGAGAGAGGTTTTACAGAAAGCCCAACATGCTGTTTTGAGCCTTGTGATCCTCGTGGCCACCAAGAAACACTGGGCAATTAATTGTGTACTTCATTTGAGTTTATTGCAGGCTCAAAGCCATCATTTCCTGGCAAATAAAATCCAATAAATAATTGAATACAAACTTTTGAATCACACAGTAATCCTAAAACAACGATTCATCATTGGTCAGTCATAGGGTGGGAAAGGTGATAGCCTGCCTGTCCAAAACACAAACCTCACCTACACAACGTGGCGTGGAGAGGTGCTGCTCCATGGAAGCCAATTGGAAATGCGGAATAACTGTGTGCTGTCACTTTTGCTGACTCAGCTGCCCTTCTGCTCCTGGGGGCAGAGCTCTTTCTCGGGCAGGGGCACAGGGAGCACACCTCAGTAAATCCAGAAAGTAATGAATATCCTGGCCATTAACTCCTTTGCAGCACCATTAAGTGTGTTTATGTTAAGGAACCCGAGGGGAAGTATTAGGGCACATTGTCAGGGCTGGCATAACTGCAAAACTCTGTATGAATTAAAAACTTAGAACACTTCTTGAGTTGTATTGTCGTGTGTGTTAGAAGGAGGTATTGTGCCAGTGTCACACTTGAGGGCAAACAGAGATAGATGGAGTTTGCCCACATCTTGCCCACTGCTTGCTGCCTGGCTGGCTGTACCTGCTAGGTGAGCTCGCCAACAGCATCTGTCATTCTGACACACACAAAGAGTCTTTTTAAAGCATTTTTACGCTAAGTTTGTGTTAACTGGATGGCTTGAAATCCTGTGTCCATAAACACATCAAACAGAATACAGATGACCTAACAGGGAATGTATTGTGGAACTGGGGTTTGAAATTGTCATCATTTTATAATTATTCTTTTAAAGAAAACACAGTTACTGCGTATTGCTGGTAGCAGTGATAGCACAGCCTGCATGCAACTGGGAGCAGCTCTCGGTGGGTATGTGACCTGTTTGTAATCAAGTTATAAATGATATCAAAAGCAGGGTAAAGGGAAAGCTGGAGGCCAGCAGGAACATTTCCACTGTCCCCTGTGAACATTCCTTTGTAACAAGTAAGAAATTTCTCAGTATCTGAGAACCTGAATGAATACATATGGAAAGACAATAATGGCTGTTATTAGGAAAAAAAGGGTTATTTTTCTGCCTTTATGAAAGGACACCAGCTATTAACTCGGGTGAGCTTTCCTACTCTGTGTGGGTGAGTGGCTGACTGCTCCCGACATTGGTCAGTGGAGCGGCGAGGGGAGTCGCAGGCAAAGCTCATCGAGTGGAAATGCCCATCGGCACTCCGGGTGATGTGTGGCTCCTTCAGCTTCTTACATAGAGAATTTCATCCAGCAGCTTGGCTTTCGGTCATGCAACAAACAGTGCTGATGAAGGGCACTACATCCAAGGTAGCACCTTCACTACCCTTTTGCTGAAAGGGGCGATAATTTACAATGCTGCCTGCACACCAGCTCTCAGCAGTGAACCTACCTCAGGCTCACTCTGGTGATGCTCTAACAGTTGGGAAAATGAGTTTTATCTCTCTATGCCCTTTGGCAATGAAGTATACTAATATAGTACGCTGTGTTTGGTGACACAGCATACTGCTTGCATGGAGGAGAGATCAGGGTGGCAGAGGAATCACTAACGTGGTTCTGTTCTGGGTTAATTTTGGCCAAGTAGAGGAAACCCAGCAAAACAGCTTACAGGAACGCAGCTTGTGGGGCTCCGCTCATGTCGGCTGTGGAGCCTTTGACTTGGTGGTACAAATGAAGGGTGCATCGGGTGTTGCCTTTAAGTTTCCCTCAAGTCCTCGTTGTGTAAGGGAACAGCCAGCCCGTGGTCTGTGGGACTGCTCAGACAGAGAGCACCAGAGCACCAAGCACTCACTCAGTGTCTCTCCAGTCCATTGCAGTCACTGGCTAAAGAGCCACGCTCCATCTGCCAGGGAGCATCCTTCTGCTGGGAAAGGCCTTTGTTAGCTGCTGTAGAGAACCAGATCACATTGCTGTACATGTACTGCAGCCAGGGTGCTGTGCTGGTCCCTCATCTGCTTGATGCGGCACATTGCCACATGTTGAGCTAGGGAGCTGCTTTGGCAGGGGGGTTGGACCCGATGATCTCTTGAGGTCCCTTCCCACCCCTGCAATTCTGTGATTCTGTGATTCTGTTGTCGGGCCGCTACCCAAGGCTACTCACTTGAGTACGCTGAACGAATGCACAGCCGCATAGAAAATGTCAAGCAGTAGGAGTGTGAAGAACCTTTTTCTTTCTGTTTAAGTACTATTAAAAATCACCCCCATAAACAGATTCAGTGGATCATGATTAAGTTTGTGAGATTCAAATTATGTTAATTTTTCCGTAGCCAAATGGACAGTGGAGAGCAGAAGGCACCGTGTTGGCACAGGACGGCACAACAAACACCAGAGGAAACCTGGACATGAGAAAGCCCTTGAGAGGACCGGCCTCACTCCACATGTGCAGCATTGGGGACTGGCCAGCTCTGGTCAGCTCAGCAGTGTGCGTGTGCCCTCTGCGGCTGGGCCATATGCTCTCCTTTCCTGCACTGGGCAGGGAAGGTCCCTTTTCCCCCCCCATAACTGTGGGTTTGAGGGATTGGTACTTGGTCATCTCTAGAATCTTCTCCATTTTCTTCTGTCCACCTGCTGAGCATTGCCTGCTACTTTTAGCCATCTCATTAGCCTGAATCTTGTCCCTTTTCTGTACATGGTGGTGGGAATTTCTCTAGCTGGGAAGAGAGTTCTAGGTCAAGTTTATATAATAACTAGGAGAAGGTGTCAGAGCTCTCAACCGTCCCTGCTTTTCTCCTGGTAACTTCACACCGCTCTCTGCTTATTAAATGCCTGTCTGTGGAGTCAGAAGAACCCTGCAAACAGAACTGATGGCAGGTAATTCTGTGTTGCTGCACCTCATGCAAACCTGTGCCACAACTGCAAGTCCTGGAAATATCATATATATGTAGTTCTTTGAAAAACAAACCACAGAGAGATGGAATGCATCTGTAACCTATTAGTCACCAACCGTGATTTTTAAAACGATGGCACCAGAGACTCTATGTAAAATAACCACCTGTTTTTTTTATTTCAAAACGTTTTCGTAAATCATCCTTAACTAAAAATGAATTAATTAAAAGAAAAGCTAATTATGGTTGTGTGGCAGTTAACTTCCTTCAGAAATCTTGGAGAATAATTACTTGGTAAGCCACCTTATTTTTTTCCCCTTTGTTTTAAGTTAAATTTTGATTACTAAAACATATGCTGTGTTTGTATAAGCCCAACACTTAGGAAACCAAGCTTGGCAACAGCGGAGATCAGAGCCCTTCCGTGGGATTAGCAGAGCAGAGATGTCGTAGGTGTGGATGGGCGCAGCCTTTAGCGAAGCGAGCATCCCGTGTCTCCAGCCGGGGAGGAAGCATGGTGTCGTCTTCAGATCCAAGTTTCCCTTTCCCTAGCCTAACGCCAAGCATCAGTCCTAAGGAACCATGAGGCCAATATTCACGGCATCGTTCACGGAATGAAGGGGAAAAAACCCCACAGAGAGAGAGAGAACCCCAGGTGCGTGTGGCAGGCAGTGCGCTGAAGCCCGCAGCGCCTCAACGCGGGGTGATGGGCAGTGGTACCAAACGCCACGCCGTGTCTGGTGCCTGAAGGGCTCGAGAAATGACGAGGAAGGAGGAATGTTAGGTACCCCGAAACGGCAGTCCTTCCCGGGACGCCCAAGCACCGCCGGCTGCTTGGGGCGGCCACCTGCTCCGAGCGGGGCCCGAGGGCGCGGTAGTGCGGGGGGCTGTGACCCGCATCCCCGCACCCCGCGGATGCTGCTGCTCGGAGGAGCGGGCTGGAGCCACCACTCCGGGGCGGTACGGGGGCACCTGTGCCGGGGGATGGGGGAGCGGGGGGTGTCTCTCTCGCCGCCGGCGGTACCCCCCGCACCGCAGGGCGAGGCGGCGGCGGGGCCCGGGGACCCTCCCATTGTCTCCGGCGGCGGGGGCGGGGGGGGGGGCGGGCCGGGAATGGGGATGGAGATGGGGGGGGGGGCCGCCCTCCGCAGCCTCATTGGCGGCCGGCGAGCGCCGGTGCCTTAAATGGGGCGCCGGCGGGGGAAGTGCTTCCCATTGACAAAAGCGCCGCGGCGGCGGCGGGGAGGGGGCGGCGGAGCAGGGCTGGGGAGGGGGGCGGCGGCCATCGCCCCCGGGGGCGCGGCGGAGGCTGCCGCAGGGCTCGCCGCGGGCAGGGACGCACCCCGCGCCCTGAGCGGAGCGGGGAGGCCGGCACTGCGGGCAGGGCGTGCTGCAGCGCGCAGGGGCGGGCCGCGGAGCTCCGCTGCCGGCAGCCGGCTCGCCCGGCACCCCTCGGCACCCTTCTCCGCGGCGCGCACGGCCAGGCAGGCGCACACACGGCGGTACCCGCCCCTTCTCCCCGCCGCCCTTCGCATCCCCGTCCATGGCGCTGAGGCCGGCAGCCCCCCGCTCCGCACGTAAGTAAGCGGCTCCGCCGCGCCTTTGTGCGCGGTCCTGCCCGGCCTCGCCGCAGGTGAGGCGGCCCCGCCGCGCACCTGATCCCGGGATGCCCCGCGGGGTCACCCGGCGCTCCTGGCTCCGCGGCCGCCGCGCTGCGCGGTTGCCCGGGAGGGGCGAACAGCGTGGGGAGGGGGGGGACGGGCAGGGCGGCCGTGGTGGCTGCGGCTCGGCCCGGGGAGCCAGGCTCGCTGTAGCCCACCCGTTTTGAAGCCCCGGTGCGGCTCGGGGTGGGGCTCGGGGGAAGCCTCGGGGCCGAGGAGAACGGGATCCGGCGGGCGAGGGAGGATGGGGAGAGCGGGGTCGGGCGGGGGGGTGGGGATAACGGGGACCGGCGGCCGGGGCTGAGCCCGAGCCGTGGCCGCCGGTGCGTCAGGGCGCTGCGCTCTGCCTTGCCCCTCGCAGGTGGCGGTGGGGCGGCTCGGCGCGGGCACGGACCACGGTGACTTCCCCGGCCCGGGGGCGGCGGCGGGCGCGGAAACCTCAGACCTAATGGAAACTGGGGGCGATGCCAGATCGGCACCTCGGCGGGGAGGCAAAGGAGGAGGAGGAGGAGGAGGCGGCGGCCGTGGCGGGTTTCCAGCGACTGCCGAGCCCGGCGCTCCCCCGGCTGCGGAGACGAGCATGAATATTGATGGGCCCGCCGGTGGCGGGAGGAGCGGGGCGGCCGCTGCTGCAGTGCCGGGAGCCCCGGCAGCCCCTGCCCCGCCGCTCCGCGCCCCCAGCTCCAGGGATCCCAAGATGGTCCATCAGCGGTTCCTGCGGAGGAGCGTGGTGGACTCGGACCAGGAGGAGCCTGCTTTCGACCTTCCCGAGTCGGAGCATCAGAGGAAAATAATCCTGCTCCCTAAAACCAGGAGGATAATCGCGGAGAGGGCCAAGGCAGGGCACGGGGTGGTGGATAAGGTGTGCCTGGGGGCTGAGCCGTCCGAGGAGCCCAAGGCAGCGCCAGCACCCAGCGCTGTGATAGGGGCTGAAGAGCAGAAGGAAGGCGGCAGGGATGCAGAGAGGAAAGAGACGACGGACGCTTCCAAAGACCAGAGCAAGGCTAAGAAAGAGGAGCCCGAGGAGGAGGCTGATATGAAAGCAGTTGCCACCTCTCTGGATGGCAGGTTCCTAAAGTTTGATATTGAACTCGGGAGGGGATCCTTCAAAACAGTCTACAAGGGTCTGGACACGGAGACGTGGGTGGAAGTTGCGTGGTGTGAACTTCAGGTAAGCTGAGCTGATCCTCCTGTGGTTTATTTCAGCTGTGTAAGCCTAGGAGTTAAGGGCAATGTGCTGGTGTCATCTAGAGAGGCTCAGCTTTGAGCAGCCTTTATAGTCACCCTGGCTTAGTATCCAGTGTCTAACTATAGCGCAATATTCTCATTGGCTCTGGATCCACCACCTTATGTACACTCCTCCCAGGCTTAACCCTCTCAGCCCTGGAGCCTGGCTGCCCATGCCAAGGGTGTTAATGTAGGGCCCATCATACTGTGTGGAGAGGTCATGAGTCGCTCTCTCTGAATGCCTGAAGCATGCCAAAAAGACCCCATTAGGGCTCATCTCCCCCCCACCCCCTGCTGCTTCAGAGAGCAGCAGCTTGGTTTAGCAGGAGTGGAGCAGCAGGTCTGGATTAAAGAGACACTGAACACAAATGATCTTGGAATGCCTTTGTGGGAGGAACTTTACTTTTTTTCTACAAATACAGATTTATTATATTTTTCTGATGGCTGAGGGCCTTAGCTGCCCGCTTCCTTGCTCTGAGACTGTCACCAGCTTCTTGAGAATCAAACCTCCAAAAGCACCTGAGGGCTTTCTTCTGTAGGTGCCATGAACAAGTGCTTCAGTTGGGTTAAAGACCAGTCTATCCAAATGCCTTTTAAAAGGGGGATTTTAAATAAAAGATGTGATTTGGGGGTTGGATCTTTAGAGAGAAGTCAGGTGGTATTAGCTAAAGAGTGAAGGCTTAGATACAGTCTCTTGCTGGCTTGGGATGCAGCTGTTAACCTTTTCTTAATGATTTTTTCTAATATTTTCACTTGTGTAGAAAGAGCAGTAGGATGTGCTTAATTTTTTTTCTTTGAAGCTTTTGGCATCTGCTACTCACCTTGTTTCTTCTAGCATCTCTTTAAATGAGACCTACTTATGAGGATAACCTGAGGTAGACTTTAATTTTTTTTTCCTTGAGCTATTATTAAGTTACTCTGTAATTTTGGTGCAAACTAGAGGCTTCAACTCCTAATAATGATTTGGGATCCTTAAGCCTCCACTGGCTGACTGAGCTTTATGGCCTAGAAGAGTATTTGAGAAGAGCATGTCAATAATGCGATACGATAAGCCTGAGCTCCTGGCTGTTTGTTTATCTCCTGCATGTTGGCCCAATCCGTTTGTAAATCACTTCTGGCATCCTGGGGTTGGTGGGGATGGATGTGCAGCCATGACTTTATTACCTGATTATTTAATTACACAGTGTAATTCACTCCAGCGCTGCTTCCTTAATAAGAAGTAGAGGGGAGCACTTCTCAGTCTTCACAGTCTGCATTTCCCTGGTGTTTGTTCACTGGGGGTGCAGAATGAGTACCAGTGGTAAGGGGTTTAACCCTTCATTGCCCACCCCAAGGCCTCCTGGGGAAGGGGCTAGGATTAAAAGGGAGGTGGGTGCTGCAGGCAGGGAGGAGAGTCTTGCAACGTGGTCTTTGTCTGCCTTTGGTTTGAATGGGACCCCTCATAAGGTATGTACTTTGACAGTTAGAGATCCTTGTGGGGTGATGGCTGGGATGCTGTTGGAGGGAAGGCTTGTCTGTAGGAAGAGGCCGATGGGGTTCAGCTGTCCATTGGTCTGGCCAGCGCTGTCACTGCAGAGTGGATCAAACTGGTCGGCAGTTCATCTCGCTGCCAAATGTTCTCAGTGTGCTCTAGCAGGGGAATTGAAATAGATACATTTTCATCATACTCTGTAATAGAATAGCTCTAATGACAAAAGACTGCCAAATGCATTGGCAAATGCTGTGTGTTGAAATTCCAGTGTTTACACTTGGAGACGGGGAAGGAGCGTTGCAATGTGGACCTTACCTGGTGACTGGATTTGACTCCTTGTTGGGCTTGTTTAAGGCTTCTTGAACCTACTGCATGTGATGAAATAGTCTGTAGTAGTTCCCTGACTCCCAGGAGTGCTCATTACACATGCATCTCCATTTAATATGGAGTTTGTATGGGTTGAGGTCTGACTGAATGGCAAAGGTTTTTAATCTTATGGGATGAGCTTGGGTGGAGGAAGGGACCAGGAGAAGGTGTGAGTAGCTGTGTGTCTCAGGGCCTCTTTGACTTGCACTTGGTTAATTCAGCTGGGGAGCCTTACTGGGAAGAAGCTCAGAGGGTGTTGTCAAGATGTCACTTCATTCATGGCACTTTGGAAGCCTTTACAGAAGCGGTGCTGCTTGCATGTGCCCTTGCTGCTCTGTCTCTCTGTAGAAACTAAATTGAGATACACATAGCCAAGGACTCAGTGGAAGCCATCATCTCTGAGCTGCTGAGGACAAAATGCCTTCCTCTGCAGCCTCATGCCCTCAGAATCCATCCCAGAGCCATTTTTGGGGAAAAACTGCCAGAAATGGCACTTTGCCCATGTTGTGGAGATGCACTTCAGCCTGTTACTTTTAGAGCCCATGAGTTAAATGCTAATGGTGTTGCGGCTCCACGCAGGCACTAATCCCCTGTCCTTGCTCAGCGCTTTTGCAGCCCAGTCCTGCTGTTGCCTGTATGTCTCTGTCCTTTTTGTGTCCATCTGTACAAAGGCCCTGTGAGCCGTTCTTGTTCAGTGGCTTGATTTCATTGAAAAGATGGCTTTAGGGTTCAGGACTGAAACTGTGGCTTAGATTAGGGTAGGATCCAAATGCTAACGGATCTAGACCTGGGTTTTAGGCCTGTCTGAGAACCACAGAATGATTTTTAAGTTGGAAAAGACCTCTGAGGTCAAGTCCAACCAAAACCTGGCACTGCCAGGGACACCACTAACCCATGTCCCCAAGCACCATATCTACTGGTCTTTTAAATTCCTCCCAGGGTGGTGGCTTCCCCAGGCAACCTCTTCTAGTGCTTGACCACCCTCCCAGTGACAAAACTTTTTCCTAATACCCATCCTAAACCTCCCTGGCCCAATCTAAGGCCATTCCCTTGTTTATCGCTTGTTACTTGGGAGAAGAGACAGATGTCTCCTGGCTACACCCTCCTGTCAGGTAGTTGTAGAGTTCAAGAAGTGTAAGCTGTGGTCAAATTCTAGCTAGAAAATAAGTTTATTGTTCCCTGCTGAAGTACTGGAGCAGGATTAGTGTGCCCTTGCAGGCTGGAAGGGTTTGCATTCTAAGGTTTTCAACAGCTGTAATTAAAATTAATTGGTGGTGTACAGTTGCTGTGCAGTGGGGCTTTGGCATAACAGGATTTCAGGGCTGTGCTCCCAAGTGAAACATTGAGTTGTGAACAAGGTGTATAGGCATCTGCCAATTTGCTGCTTGCAAGCCAAATGATCTTTTTAGGCAGATGAATGGTTTAAAAATCCCCACCTGATTTCCCCTTGGGAAGATGCAGGGAAACCACGGTACAGGCAAACCCGGTGCCATCTTGAACCTCTCTGTGCTTCGTGGTGCTCACTTGGACTCTGAACACTGAGCTGCTGTTGGATGGTACTTCATTCTAGCTGGCATTGCTGATACTGTGGGAAGGAAGGGCTGTACCTGCAGTGGGGAAGTGGGAGATGGAAACACATTGTTTGCTCAAGACTTGTGCTCAGTGCTTTTAAGCTGCCCAGGGAGGTGGTGGAGTCTCCTTCTCTGGAGATACTCAAGACCTATCTGGACGCCTATCTGTGCAGTATGAGCTGGGGAGCTGCTTTGGCAGGGGGGTTGGACCCCATGATCTCTTGAGGTCCCTTCCAACCCCTGCAACTCTGTGAACTCTGTGATTCTGTGCTGGGTATTGATGCCAACACAGGCCGGTTTCTCCAGGGTGCTTCATCTGAGGGCTCTGCCTGGCAGCTGTGGATGCTCCTGGGACACAGCTGGCTCAGGACTGGGATGTTGGGGAGCTGTGTAAGGGTGAAGGGTGTTGCAGTATCTCTGGTGGCATCTCCCAGATGGCCTACAACCTGAGGGGCTGCTATAGTGAAACAGCTGCACATAGACATGCTTCTCTGAGGGGGCATTTGTGGCTCTTCTGCCAAAACTTAATTTCTTCCTGAGGCAAGTGCTTTACTTCAGTTTTATAGCACTTTCCCCTTTTTTTTTTGTGCCATCGCTGCCCTCTTCAAACTGCCTGATCCAAAGAAAAACTGTGACAATACCTGGTATGTCTTCAGTCACTTGAGTATCCAGGAGCATCATGTTTTTGGAGGGCACAGGTCTTAACTGAAAGTTAAGTTCTAAATGTGGATGTATTTCTGAATTCTTCTTTCATGTGACTCATAAGTGGTGTTAATATGGGAACAGGGAATCTATTTTCTTGGTCGGATTTTTATTCCTCACATGAGAAGCTCACCCAGATTGGCTGATAACTGGCTGACTTTAGTGTGGCATCAATATTCCAGGAGTACATGGTGAGGTTAGACTTGCTTTTAATGAAAGGTGAGGGGAAAAAGGGCATTTGAAATCATTAGTGCTAGACCTATGTGAGCTGGCTAACCTTTTGTTTCTAAGGCTGATAATCTTTCCTTGAAGCAAAGCTTCTAGTCTGAGTGGCTGCTGGGGGGAAAAGCAAGCAGTGTGTGACAGAAGGCCTTTTTCCTTAAAAATTTAAAGTGCTGTTTTCCAATTTATGTCCACTCAGAGGCTCTGTGATGGTGGTTCAAAGTGATACCAAAGGTCCATGGTTCAGATGTTTTTGTGTAGGCAGATACACTGGGATGATTAAAAGTGGGAGCCTGTAAAATGGGCACTGTTAAAGTGTATTTGCTTGGCTCTGGTTGGCAAATCACTTTTAGCAAAATAAAATTGAGAGGAAAGTTGTTTGCCCCTTTATTGAGAATCTGGGGGTTTTCTTTCTGGAGAAGGTACCATGTTCATGAGTTTCACTGGTGTGGTGCTCTGGTGTCCTTTTTTGCTAACAGTGTCTGCCTGATGTTGAAATAGTAGCTGGTTACTACCTTGGCTGTTAATTTATTGGCTGGGTGAACTTTGTAGTGCAAATGAACAGAATAATTTAGGCAATCTGGGAGAAGAAAGGAGGGGGACTGTATCTGAGAGCTTGAATCTGACATTGCTGTGAGCTCATATTAAATTAACTCCAAGACTGATTGTGTCTGTTTTGAGTTAATGCTTGAGATGGTGACCTCTGCTTTACGGTGCCAGCATGGAAACACGTGCTGGTGTCAGTGTGTGTTGGTACAGCTGCTGCCCTGACGTGGTGGAGCAGGGTAGGGATGTGGAGGGAACTATTAATAGACTGCTGCTCAAATTCAGCACATGAAATGGAGCTGGGTCAGGCTTCAGGGCTGCCACCAAATCAGATAAGTCTCCTTTTGCTTTGAGTTTGTTGTGCTCAAAGGTCAGGTGTACGTTCTTCCAATCCTGGGTCAGCTCTTGGTGCTAAATGTGTGGGGTGCAGTTGGAATAAGAGATGACTTAGAATGAACCCAGGACTTGGTGGGAAGGCTATTTCTGGTTCCTTTGGTCATCTCTTTTCCACAGCTGACATGGAAAAGAATTGATGTTGCAATCTGTCAGCTTAATATGGTTGGTGCTGGATGGGCTGTCTGGCTCATGGGTGCACTATGCAGATGTTTAAGGTACAATTGCTGCCTTTGTCGTGGGTGTCTGGAGAAAGCTGTGGCACTGGGAGGGGTGTGCTAAAAGGGTGGCAATAGCAATTGAGCTGTTGGGTGCTGGAGTTATGGGGATTTTGGCATGCTCAGAGGTAGGAGATGCTGCAGAGGATGGGAAAGGTGATTCTTGGGTAGGTAGAGGCAAGGGGCCGGGTGTAATGGTGCTGTTGAGGGGGGAGGTGGTGATAAACCTCCCACATCTGAGGAACCCACCTGCAATGCTGGGTTTGGGTTTGAGTGCTGAGAAGATCTTGCTATAACTGCCCAGCTGGGAAGGGTTGGCTTTTAGACTTGCTGTAACACGATGGCTGATTGCCAGCAGCAGGACACTAGCCTATGTGTTTTGGAGGCTCTGTGGGTCAGACTGGCCAGGAAATGTAAGGTGAGCACTGATGTGTGATACCAGGACAGCCTGTAAGCATAAGAGAAGGGCAGACAAGGGCTGTCAGTGAGCAGTGTGACACTTGGCACTTGTCACTCCCCAGCTCTGGGACAAGAGGGGCTCGTGGCCACTGTGCTTGGGGTATGTCTATGGTAGTTATGCGCAGAACTGGGTTTGTGTGACACTGAAGTGACATCTAGCATGTGTTCCTCCCCTGAAGTGATGCTGGGCTGTTGGAACAGGAATGCCATCTTGGTCTGTCTGACACCTCACTGGGCAGGGGGTGCTTTGAGGGTTTATCCCATGGAATTGATAAGTTGGCAAGAAACAACCTTCATCTAGCATCTTGCCTTTCCTGCATAGCTCTGGAATGGGGGAACTGACTTGTTCCCTCCTGACTGCCCCAAGGCAAGAACCCTGCTGTCCTGCTGGCACTGTTGGAGTCTGCAACACACAGCCCAGTGGCTGCAGCCTGTCCTGCTGTGCCCTTAGGACTGGTGGTGAAGCCCACAAGATGGTAGAGACTCTCAACTCTGCTCTGTATGGCATGTTGATTTTTCTTTTGTTTAGGGAGAGAGGAGGCTTAGCTCTCTGTCTCCATTGGACTTGAGTGGAGTAAGTAAGAGGCTCTGATCAGCTGGTGTGAGTGTGAGCTCTTGGGTATGGAGAAGCAAGGTGTGCATGCTTGCCCTTCACACATCTCTTCCCAAGGAGTTCTCTTGATCTCTCTCAACCCAGTTTCCACAAATCATGGATGGGGTGTCTACTGTGGATTGGATTGTTCCAAATGGAATAATCTTCAAACCATGAGCATCTTCCCATGCCACTGGGTAAATTCTTGCAGTCCTCCAATGAAATTGAGGCCATAGCACCTTTTGGCATGCTCTTTGTCCACAGCAGCTTGCTTGTTGGGAGTCTGGTCTGCTACAAACTACCTTGGGTAATTGCCTTGGCTTCTGAGCTGTCCCTTTGACTCTCACTGTCTTTTCCCATGGAAAAGATGGAGACTTTGGCACAGGGAGATGGCCACAAGCCCCATCTCCTGCCATCACATGTGCTGTGGCTGTGGGGACTTGCCCAACACCTCTAAGCACTGGGGAGCACCATAGCTGCCAGCCAGTCATCTGTGGGGACTGGTGAACTGGGACTGAGCTGTGAATCAACTGGCAGTGAATGTGTACCAGAGCAGCTGTTCTGTTTGTTAGCAGCGACTCATCTTACTCTGGATGCAAATGTGTGTGGTGACATCCCTGCTGCTTGGGCACCAAACAGGAAAAAATAAGCAAGCTCATATAACTGTACTTAACTTGAGCTTCATTTTGGTAAGATGCTCCAGTTCAGGCCAGAATGACCATGCATATCAGGGGTTTAGTTCACCATCATCCCAAAAAAACCCCAAACCAAACAAACCTTCAAACCCTACACATTCCTGGAGCTGATGGGGTTTTTTTTTCCTATTCCTCCAGAATCTTCTATATAAGCCCACATGCATTTTAATTCCTATGGGGTGTCAGTGTATGCAATCAGAGCTTTAAGTGATTTACTACAAACTGGCTTTGCTGTGCTAATAGGGTGTAATGGCTGTGTGATGTGGCAGTTAAACATCCAGCAGGAGGATGAGTTAAGTGAAATGCTGTATTATGGGAATAAATGTGTCGCTTAAACTATTGGGGAAGGAGTAACTTAAGACCTAATGCCATCTGTTCCTCAGTTGTTTGCTACAGAGGGATACAAACCACTTATTCATGAACTTTGGGGAAAGCAGATAGGAGGATGCAGGCTCAGATAACAATTGTGGAGGTTTGTTTTTCCTTACTTGGCTGGACTTTGTGCACTCAATCTGATCTTCATTCCTGACTTCTTAAAGGAAAATTAAATACACTTCGAGTAGCATTTGATCCTGTTATGATCTTCTGCAGCACGCTACAAAGTTAGAGTTTTACTGTAATTTTTGGTAAGGTAAGGAGACCTAACTGCTTTGATTCCTTGCTTTTTTTTAGGAAAATGAAAACCCAGAGGGAAATGGGCTTTTTTGTTACACACTATCCCTTTTTAATAGTTTGTTTTGGGGAAAGCTGTACTGTAGTTGGTTATTAAAGCTCCCAATTTGCCTTTCACAAAATCCAAAGTCCTGCTGTTCTTTCTCTGTCCTGAAAACTACTGAAATGTTTTGTTTCATCTTAACCCAGAGAATTTGAGTATAAACATGTAGGGGTGATGGCTGACTATTTTTAATTCTAGCTGTATTTATACTTCTGGGGAACAGTTTTACCTTTTCCATTAATTCTTTAGCAAAGCAAGGGCCTTAATGAACTGTGGCTCTGTGCAGAGCACAATGTCCCTCTGAATCGGGTATTAGCAGGGCTTGTCCACGTGCCATTGTCAGGATGTTTCAAGTGCTTAAAACTGTCTAAACCCCAGTGAGACTGAACAGATGGAGGAGGGGTGGGGGGTTTTAAAGCTAAATAATACAAAACTGTTTATATTTTATGAAATAAGGTATTATTATGAAGAACAAATGATGGTCACTTGATGTAGATGATGGAGAGATGAGCATTTTGCAAAAGCAGTATAAACCAAGCGTTGCCTGTGTCTGCTTTTGAAATGGATGTTCCTTTCTCTTGTGTGCTGGAAGATTAAAATTATGGTGTTTATTCCAGATTTTTATACAATAAGCAGCTTTTTACTATTGCTCTTCCTGATGCTGTCTGGATTTTTTCAGCTCCAGCAGTGTTTTGGGTGACCCAGTGTACTTGCTGGAGCTGGTACAGCTGTGGTGCTTGGCTGAGCACAGCCAGCTTTGTATCTTAAAACAGCACAATGCAGATGGGGGGGGGGGGGGGGGGTGGAATCCCAGAATTTCCAGTGGATGTATCTCATTGCTGCAGGCCCCTGAAGCATCTGATAAAGTCCAGATCTTAAAACTGATTCCAGATAGGTTTGTTTTGTTCTAGGCTTTACTGATTAATTAAGGAAAGCTAATGCTGTGATGATGCAGCACGTCTGAACTTGTCTTGTTTCTTTCCTATTAGTGTTTGTTTTTAGAGTTCTTGTTAAAAGAAGAGTTGCACTGAAGCCAGACTGCTGCTCTCTGAATAGTGAGACTCAGATTGTCTTCAGTTACTGATGGAGGATGTCTTTGGGAAACAGCACTGTTGTGACTTCTCATGGGTGGTTTTGCATGTACCTGATGTTGTTTGCGGGCATCTAAAACTAATAGTAGAGGCAGAAAAAATAAACAACCACTTGTGTTGAGCCACATGGTAGAGGGTGGAAGACCTGGGATGGCAGGATCACAGGCAGACTGTAACCAGCCCCTTTGGGTTTTCTCCAGTGTGTGGAACACATCCTGGGATGGAGCATCAGTCCTCACTGCCTGGCAGGTCCTGACCTAAAGCTGAGGCTGTAGGGGCTGGGCAAGAGACCTTGTCTTCTGCAGGTGCCCCAGCAATGGTGTGGTGCATTGGTGAGCTGCAGGTGTGTCCTGGTTTCAGCTAAAATGGAGTTAATTTACTTTTTAGCAGTCCTGAAACCAGGACAGGGTGCCTTCAGTAGAGCACCTGGGGACCAGGATCAATTCCCTGCCCAGATGCTATAGCTTCCTGTTAAACAGACCAGCCTGATGGGCTGATGCTGTTATGGAGGCACCCTGTGCTTTGCTCTGAGTCCTTGTACATGCAAAAGGATTAACCTGTGTTTCCAATGTACAGAAGGAAAACTTGTACCAAATGTGTTTAGCTGGGAGAAAGAGGTTTCACTTAATTTCCAGCTTCCTGGAATAACTGGTTGATACCTTGTGGGGTGTCTAGGGTTGTGTGAATCCTGATCTTTTCCTCCCACATGCTGTGCTGATGCCAGGGATGGGATGGGTGCCTGTTCAGGGGAGAAGAGCAGCCAGGCTTGCTGCTTCCAGGGCTGGCTGTGGCATCCTGTGCCATGTGAAATGGTTAATGATGTGTATGTTATGGCTGATGACTGGTCATTTGGGTGATGCCAGTGTTACAAGCCTCTAACCACTGAAGCTATGAAACTGAGAAACGGCAGCTCTAACGCAGAAGCACTGACTGCAAAGCTTCACCTGTTAAACCAAGTGTGTGTTTGTTTTAGTATTATCTCTTGGGTAATTTTGGGGAGGGGGAGGACAGATGAGTGCTCACTCCTATGGGGGGCTTCAGAGAACTTCCTCCAGTACTGCTGCTCTGTGCCCACTGACAGCCTGGGGAAATAGATACCCATGTCTGCTTTGCTTATACAGTGCTACAAAGAACATTTGTATAATAACAAGTGGGTGATTACGCATCTACATGGAGGACTTGTTAAATAAAATCCACTCCTTGTTTGTCATCCTTGCATCCATTTGGAACACCATGTATTCTTCCATCAACTTGGTACAGTTTTGCATGTTTGTCTCAGGATACATAACGAAGGGTCAGAGCAAACGGCAGTCTGTGACAAAGCACTTCAACTGTGGGGATGGGAAAATGGAAGGACTGGTTTAACTAGAAGATCTTAAACATGCTGAAGTGTTAGTTACTCATAGAGGTCTAAGTCAGGTGAATAATTGCTCATGAAAGTCTATTCATCTGTTTTAATGAGCTCAGTTTATAAAGGGGGCGGGGGGGGGAAACTGTGTACTACTGCTCAGCTGCCCCTATACCAAGGGTTTATACATTTCTTTCACTCAGCATTGCCCTTGGTTTGGGGTTTCAGCATGCTGCATGCTTTGAGCTGTAAAAGCCCTTCCAGAGCTGCAGCTCACTAAGGCCTGCCCAAAATCACCATGCCACCTTACCTGCCTTTGAAAGAATTCCTGACAGGGATGTGATGGTAGCAGGTCTGGAGCATGGTGTTGGCCTTCTAAGATTCAAGGGAACAAAACATTTCTAATTGAAGGGAGATGGAAAAGTGCCCCTATATAACTGTACCCCATATAGAGTGGTGCAGCGTGAGCTGTATGTGCTGCAACATCTATAGAGGGAAACACAGTGCAAAGTCAGCATATGTGTAAGTAAAATGTTTTTACAGCATGACTAGGGAGTTGCTGTTTGACTTCTTAAGCCTAGACATGGAGGGGACAATAGATGCTGAAATGCTTCCCTTACTTTTCAGAGTAAAACCCGGGAATTCTCTCTGCCTTTAAGAAGCTGTGGGAAGGAATGTTAGACCTGGGATCTGATTTGTTTTATGGGGCTGAGACTTGTTAAATAGTGGCTGAATGATGTATCTGGTAAGACTGAGTGGAGTGGGCAATTCATTAAGCAAAGGCTGTGTTGTAATTTAATTACCTTGCTCTTACCTATGAAGTTGCTGTTTGCTTTCCTGTCCAGGGCAAGTGTTTGCTGTTTGTGTGGTCTTTGCTTTTGGCATATCTCAAGTTGGATGTGAGTTGCTTTAAAGAAACCTCATGCAAGTGTGTGGCAGTAATAAGGATAAAATGTTTGTACAGGTGAGAAATACGAGCATCTAAAATTGTCAGTGTCCCCCTGAATGGAGATCACTGCAATGAGTATTGTTCTTAGTTAAACTGCTTGGGGTGTGAAAATTAATTGTGGTATGTGGCACTCTTAATTATAGTGGTGTGGAATATCTAATGTACTTTAGGTAGGCAAAGTGTGCCAGGATGATTTAAAAATAATAATAAAAATCTTCTTCAGCTTGCAAGTTCTCAAGTGCTTCTGTTGAAAAGTACCCAGAGTGGTTCAGGTTAATTATGAACTTGGCAGGTGGAGTTCTCAAATACAAAAAGCATTTGGCTTTACTTTTCCAAATATTTCACCTGTTTCTTTATGCTGTGACTGATGGATCAACTTTCTCTTGAACCCAGTGTACAACATGGTGCTGCTCATGTGCTGCCTTGCCATAGCATGCTAGAAAGTTAAGTAATTTAATCATGAAAATTAAAATGCAGCTCCAAGGAAGGCTGTGCTAAAACCTTTGCTTCATTGCAGTCAATAAATTGCCCTTAGAATTTCTAATTTTGGAAACCCAGGAATACAAAGCTTTAAAAATAAATCACATTGACTCATAAGGTTTTTTTACTTGAACATGCTCTAGTGTTCTTCTATGGGATGATAATCCATATTTAGGTTTTGCTGGTTTATTATTACTACTTATGATATTCAAACCATTGAGTTCTTTGGAAATTGGCTGAATCTGCTGGTGAGACTATTGCAGCCACCTCCTGTGATATGTCAGTGGTGGTTTGACCCTGGCTGGAGGCCAGATGCCCACCAAAGTCACTTTATCACTGCCCTTCTCAGCTGGACAGGGGAGGAAATATATATTGAGAGGCTCAGGAGTGGAGATAAGGACAGTGAGAGGTCATTCAGCAAGTAGTGTCACGGGCAGAACAGACTCAACACAGAATAAAATGCATCTCACTTATTACCCAATCAAATCAGAATAGGATAATGAGAAATAAAACCAAATCTTAACACACCTCCCCCCACCCTTCCCTTTATTCATGATTTATCTCCTTTCTCTCCTTCCCCCCTGCAGTGGCACAGGGGGAGATGGGGAATGGGGGTTTTGCTCAGCTCATGAGTTGTCTCTGCTGGTCCTTCTTTGGGGGAGGATTCCTCACACTCTGCCCTGCTCCAGTGTGGGGGTCTCTCCTATGGCAGATGGTCCTCCACCAACTTCTCCAATGTCAGTCTTTCCCATGGGGCTTCAGCTCTTCAACTCCCCTAACATGGGCCCTTCTATGGGGTGCAAACATTCAAGAGCAGACTGTTCCATCATAGCCCCCCATGGGGTCACAAGTACCCCCCCAGCAATCCTACTCTAGTGTAGTGTTCCTCCCCTCCCCCTTCCACAGGCTGCAGGTTTTTTCAGGAGGTTGCTCTAGCATGGGCTTCCCACCAGGTCACAGCATCCTTCATGTCTCCACCCACTCCAGTGTGGGGTCTCTCCATGAGCTGTGGGCAAATCTGCTGCAGCACCAGGAGCAGCTCCTGTCCCCCCTTTGGCACTGACCTGAGGGTCTACAAAGTTTCTCCCATCTTATCACTACTTTCTCTGGCAGCAAAAAGCTGCACCATAGGGCTTTTTCCCTCCTTAACACTGTTGTCCCACAGGTGCTGCCACTGCTGATTGGCTTGGATTTGGTCAGTGTTGGGTCCATCTGTGCTCCTGCTGGTGTTGACTCCATTACACCTGGGGGAAGCTGCCAATCAGCTTTTTGCAGAAGCCACCCCTGCAGCCCCACCACCAAAGCCTTGCCATGCAAACCTACAGCAACTTCCTTTGCTGAATGCTTCTGAACACCTTTTCTGGGATACCCAGCATGGTACTACAGATCCTTGGCACCTCCTGGAGCTCCAGCTTCTACATTCTTCATTTTGTAGAATAAAAACACATCTTTCAGTGATATTTGCAGTAAATCAAAAAATATTCATAATAAATCCAGTTACATTTGTTTCAAAATTGCTACTTTAAAATGAGTGGGTCTTTTACATCTGGAGCTTGATGAAGCCCAAGCCCCTTTTTCTTAAAAAAAAAAAAGGGGGGGGGGAAGGGCTCAGCAATTAATTCCCAAGGATGCTGCTCATTCTTTGTGGAGAAATGCTGTGGATTATTTGTGTAATCAGGTTAATTGAAAGAGTGGAGAAGGGTAAGGAGAAACTGTCTGGATTAAGTGTCATAGTGGGGGGAAGGGCAGGAAGGGCTGGTTGGCAGCAGCTTGATGCGCAGCGCTGTCGGCGAGGATGTGCATCTTGGCTGCCCGTAACGCATGCTGGGAGCTGGTGCCTGAAATGCCCTTTTGATAACATGCTACATGTACGTTGTTGGAGCAGGGATTAATGTTTCTTTTGTGGAAATGTTGTGGGAGAAAGCAGTGTGATGAGAATAATCTCTTTAGCCAGTCGTGTCTTGGTTTTCGGGGTGAAAATTCCCAGATTCTCACTTGGATTTCTTCTGCTCTAGAAGAGGCTCTGATTTACACATGATAAATTTCCCTAGAGCTGTGTGTTTGGTCGCCTTTTAAATTTCAGAGCATGAGAGTGTTTTATTTCCTATGCCTGTGTGTCCTTTCAGAAGCTGCAGCTTCAGGCTGGGCTTTCCCAAAGTCAGTAAAGCTGAATCCCATTCCAGGCTGAGCCTGCGTGTTCTTCAGAGAAGACTGGCTGTGTGTGTTCAGGGAGTTGCAAAATCTTATCTCCATGTGAGATGTCTTAATGTTACAGCATGTGGTGCCTGTATTTGTTACTCTTTGTCTACTGACTATCATTTCATGTGCTGGTGCTGGATGCTCCCCAGCGGTGATGGCCATGCTGAGTTGTGCTGCACAGCCAGGCTCTGGACCAGTGTGGGACTGTGGGTCCATCCCAGCATGACCCAAGGGTTCCTGGTGGCATCTCTGGGTTGTGAGTCTGGGCAGTTTGTCAACTGAATTTTAGAGCAAACCTCTGACAACGTATTTGCTTCCTATCCTATTTTTGTCTCTTGTATTTGAAACCATCTTTATTCAGGGTGATGTTCTGGAGAACCTAATGTAGTTAATAGACTTCAAAAAAAACCCAGCAACCAAAACACCCCATTGGGAATGAAAGGTCATCACCAAGCTTTTAATTTGAAGTCCAACCAACCAGACGTGGTATTTAATCCATCTTGCCTTGGAACAGCAGCCAACAAATAAAAGCCATAATAAGAAAATTATTAGTTACATCCTCTCCTTGGTCTGACTGAACATCCTCTAAATTAATAGGTGTGGGGCAGTGGTGGCTTCCTTGAAATGTGGTGGGTTCTTTTTCTTTTGGGTTTCTAGTAAATAATGAGAGGCTGTCCTGGCTTACCTGGGATAATGACCTGTGCTTCTCTGGTTTATTGCCAGCTAGTTATTCTTCAGATAGGTATCCCTGTTGTAGCAAGAGTCTAATTTACTAATGTTATAGAAAATATTTACATTACCTGGATTCTGGAAAGAATTGTTCCTATAGTTTCTTCTAAGTCCTATTTCATGCTATTTAAGATCTAAGTTATTGAGAGAAAGAGATGGAGTTTTGTTCTGGCTTTAAGTGCACACCTCTTTTTTTTTTTTTTTTTTTTTTTGAGACCATATATATTCTCTGCATCTCTTTTTAACATCTTTATTTAGATTGAAACATTTGTAAATTTAATTGGGTGAGGAAATCTGTCATGTAACTTAAATAGTATTAATTTATTTAAATTATTATGTCTCAGAGCTTTTCCTGTGAAGACAGTAGGGCACATACCAATACTTGTCTGTGTGGTGTAATGCTCTGTGGTCAACAGAAAATCTTCACTACAAAGTTAAAAGCTGGCGGGGAAGGAATCTGCAAAGCGTGGAGCTGTGCAGGAGCATGAGCTTTAGTTGGGTTCCCTGCAGTGAAATCTGCTGGTTTAGAAATACCTGTGTGGGTGTTTTGAGGGGCAGGAAACAAGCCCTGATGGGATTTGGGGTGAATGGGGTGAAGAAATATGAACTTAATGAGTGGACTGTCCACTGCATAAGGAATTGGCTGGATGGTCACATCCTGAGGGCAGTGGTCAATGGCTTGATGTCCAGATGAAGAGGGGTGACAAGTGGTGTCACCCCTCGGGGATCTGCACTGGGACCAGTGTTGTCTACTATCTTCAGCAATGACATAGGCAGTGGGATCAAGTGCACCCTCAGCATCACGCTGAGTGGTGTAGTTGACATGCCAGAGGGATGGGATGTCATCTAGAGTGACCTGGAAAAGCTGGAGATGCGGATTGCCTGTGCAAACTTCGTGAAGTTCAACAAGGACAAGTTCCTGCATTTGGGTTGGCACAGTCCTCACTACCAACACAGGCTGGGGATGGGATGGAGAGCAGCCCTGCAGAAAAGGACTTGGGGTACTGATGGATGAAAAGCTGGCCAGGAGCCACCAGTGGGTGCTTGCATTCCAGAAGGCTAATTGCATCCTGGGCTGCATCTGCCACCTCTTCCACTGCCGTAAAACCTGGCTCAGTGCGATAATGATGCCAAGATCAGTTTGTGTACGACCTCATCACTTGGGGCTGGAAGGTACGCCCCAGGGGGGTGGTGAGACATGAAGAACCAGGGCCACATAGTGATGTGTGGCCAGCAGATTGAGAGAGGGGATTCTCCCCCTCTGCTCTGTTCTGGTGAGACCCCACCTGCAGTGCTGTGTCCAGCTCTGGAGCCCTCAGCACAAAAAGGACATGGACCTCTTGGAGCAGGTCCAGAGGAGGCCACGAGGACCATCAGAGGGCTGGAGCATCTCTCCTACAAAGACAGACTGAGTTGGGGCTCGTTCAGCCTGGAGAACAGAAGGCTCCAGGGAGACCTCAGGTCCCCTTCCAGTATCTGAAGGGACCCACTGGAAAGTTGGGGAGGGACTGTTTGCAAGGGCATGTAGCAATAGGACGAGGGGCAATGGTTTGAAACTAGAGCAAGGGAGGTTTAGATCAAACATTAGGAAGAAGTTCTTCACTCTGAGGCTGGTGAGACTCTGCCTGACATTCAAGGTCAGGCTTGATGAAGCTCTGAGCAACCTGATCCAGTGAAAGGTGTCCCTGCTCACTGCAAGGGGGTTGGATTAGATGGCCTCTGAAGCTCTTTGCCAACCTAATGCATTCTATGACCACCAGTGTCCATGAGGCCTCTGGCAGCCCAGCAAGCTCTGCTCTCCTTTGTTCAGCTAGCACAGGAATGTAAGGAACTGTTTGGGAATGGGGAAGCTTTGGTGGGTGTTCCCTAAGGAGGCTTACTGAGCTGGTGTACAGGTCTGTCAGGAATAATGTAGGACTGAGGGAGTAAGATGAGATGTTTCCTGGTGACTCCAGCCCCACTTGCTGTGATTCCCTTATTCTGTGCCATGGCATTGGGCACATTCAGGGCTACAAGGTTTGTGTTTCAATTGATTTGGTGAGTCCTGCAAGTACTGTTGTTTCAGCCTGCATGTGGCTTATATAAGTTGGGTTTAGCTTGGTAAGGAGCCAACCTAAACCGAGCAGTTGTCAGTCATCTCTAAATTGAGCTGTGGGCAAATTATATTTGCATTTATTTCATTAAGAGCACGTTGAACTGGTTTCAGATCGCACAAAGGTCATGGTGCAGTGTGATGTAACAGCCTGCCTGACAAACATCGTCCCCGTTTCACACGCTGAGGAGTTGGGCACCCGAGAGCATCAGCCCCTGGTCTGGGTGTGGAGGCTCCGCTTGCAGCAGTGGGCACCATTTCCAGGAAGGAAGAACATGATGTGTGGGGCCACCACAGGAAAGGAGTGAGGAAGAGCCTTGTTCAGAAGCCAGGTTAGACCTGATAAGCTTGGTCAACCTGGCATACCATGAAGGGACATAATAGCTCTGTGGAAGGCAGGGAGCAGAAACCCCTGGGAAGGGAGTGTGCCATGAAGGCTGAAGGATGGACTTGGCTCAGGAGTTAGTGTGTCTCAACAGGCCATCACTGAATCAAAGAGGACTGATATGATTTTAGCACAGTTTTGCTTTAGGAGTGGCAAGTTGAGAATTTGAATTGTTTTAAGGTGAAGGGTGCTGAATTTATGAACAGTATTATCTGGCATGTCCAGCCACTGACCTCAGAAGCTTTTACGTAGGGATGCTTCCAGAACAAGAAACTCTTCCTGCTAAGAGCTTGAGCTGTTGCTAGTCTGCTTTTTCAAAAGTCAGGACCATTATTGTCAGATTTTTCAGGTTTCATCCAATGCCTGTGACATACTAGTGCAGAGTGGATACTTCATGGAGAGGAACACTAAAAATCCAAATCAAAGTGCTTCCTATTTCAGAAGCCAGGAAGAAGGGCTCTCATTCTGCTCATGAGCTGTGGTGCCTCCCAGGGCATGTGTTGACCCTTTAGTTTATAAATTTGCTTTTTGCTGGAGTTGTTGGAAAATTAACCCAAATGTCTGATGGCAGCGGAGCCTTTAACTTAAGAGCAGGTACCACTCAGTCTGTAAGCTGCTGGCTGCTTACCCAGCACAGATCATGTAAGCTGTTCTTAAGCAAAGCATTCTGTGTGAGTAAACTGTTGGACTTCCTCAGCATGCAGCAGTGATGGTGGTGCTTCAGCAGCTGGGATGCTGAAGCCTCAGACCAGAACCCAACAAGGAGAGCAGGCAGACCTGGTGGTTCTTCTGTATGTGGCACTAGTTCTTCATGCCTCGCCACCCCCCTGGGGTGCACCTTCCAGCCCCAAGTGATGAGGTTATACATGAACTGATCTTGGCATCATTATCACACTGAGCTAGGTTTTATGGTAGTGGAAGAGGGGGTAGAGTGTTGATATGGATGTTTCCTGCTGTCTTTCAGATTTAGCTTTCAGCAGCCTACTTGTCCTGATTCTTCCTCCTTGTGATTTTTTTTTAAATGTCACAATTGTAAAAAAGTTTTCAGTCAGTGTTTCTATGGCTTAATTTGCAAGGGTGAGCGCACATCATACAGGAAACCTGCAGAATGGAGTTTTCTCTATATACTTCCTAGAAACACTGTGTTAGTGTTTGCTGAGGTTGCTGTTTGTAAGGATGTGATCTTCCTGAGGACGGTGTGTCTGGTGTTGTCCTAGATGCCACTCAGCATAATCTGAAGATGTAGAGTTGGAACATAGATGTTAGGTTTTGGTGGTAGTAAAGTGAAAGAAAACCAATGCTTAAATCTCATTAATGTCTAATTTTTGTCCAAGGCTAAACCACTGAGGTTAATGCTTGGCTTTGCACAAAGCCTCATCTCTGGGAGGCAGATCCCTTGTTACTGACTGGGTCTGTATTTAGTGAAGCAACCAAGTAAATAGAAGAAATCATTGGTTATTAACTTAAGGTTGGTGAAGAGGGACAGTAGTAATAACAAAAGAGAAACTAATCTGATTTGTTGTAGCAGTAAACCAGCTCTGAAATGGTTACTGTGGTACTTTATGGTGAAGTGGGTTGTTTTCTTCTGACAACTTTATTGGGAAGAAGCTTGTTTTTGCTAGGCATTATTTTAACACATGGTATTGTTTCTGTAAGGGCACAAAATGAGCTTGTTGTCCCTTTCTGCCTTGATGTAGTGCAGGAATTGAATGAGAATAGTGTTCCTGTAGCAGTGGTGGTTGGTGCTTGTGAGCTGTGTCACCAACCCCAGCCATGTTCCTTCCGAGCTCTGCCTGTGGCCAGGACAAAGCTACTGAGTCCTATGGGATGATGTTCCATATGCTCCCGTTTCAGGCTAAAATTAAACCTATGGACCTTACCAGTGTTTTCTTAACCCAAAATGGGTCTTCGTGCTTCTGTTCACTGCACACAAGTGGCATTATTTAATATTGGCAGGAATCGCTTCCACTGGTGATGCACACACCGCTTCTGCAGGGTGATGCAGTTGCTGTGTGACTTGAACTGTACTCTGGCACGCAAAGGCTGATGGTGTTAAACAAGTCAGATAAGAGTCAGGTGTCCAGACTGGTGCTGCCTGGCATGCTAACAGGGCAGTGATTTATAGGGCTGAGAGTTTGGAGGTATGGTTACCACCAGAAGAAAGGGAACAGAGGTGTTACTGGCTTTCCTGCAAGACAAGCAGAGCTGTTGTGACCCAGGTTTTTTTGTGTATCCTACCTTGGAGTCTACAAGCTTTTGCCTAGAAGATGGAGGGCTTGATGGCACGATGCACAGGGATTGGAGGGAAGCATCCAGTTGCTGGTTCGGACATTCTGGGTGTGTGTTGGGCAGGCTGGATGGGCGTCATGGATACGGTGTGTTATGGGCTGGGCTCCAGCATGTGTCGGGAGAGTCCTGGATGGAAACCCTGCCCAGAAGGACGACCCCAATGAGTTCAGCCTAGCTGTGTGTCACCTGGCAAAATTAGCATCTGTAAAATGCTGTGTGATCCCTGTGTGGCTGGGAAATGAACGCTAATATGCTGCAAGGTGTTAGTAAGAAAACTGCCAAACCAGTACAAAGGGGCAGGAATCCCCTGTGCTCCATGAGGACAAAGCCAGTTGATGGAGAGCTCTTTATGTGCACCAGGATAAACAGCTGCCAGGTTGCATGGGCACTGTAGATTTTTATTCTTTTTATACTGTGTTTTTGGACATTTTTTTTGTACCTCTCACCTTGGCATACACATTGATGTGAGCTCAGACAGAAAATTGGAGAGAGTTTTTTTCTGACTTGGGTTGCTTGGAGTGAAACTGCGGCCTGTGCTTTGAACTTGGGTGCAAATGAGTGCACGGCTGCAGATTTTAACATATCAATGGGTTTTAAGGACAGCCCTGCCCTCTTATGTAAGCTCTTAAGGTATTTTCATGCTTTATTTGTGCTGTTTGTAGTGGCTTCTCACCTGAATTTTCTATGCGTGAAGGATACACAGGGAAGGTTTGGGAGGAATTGGGCAAGAATTGACATTTCTGATCACCTTCCAGATGAGTTGAATTACTCATAGATGTCAATTCAGTGATGTGCTCTTTATTGGCTGCACTAACTCAGGTTTTGCTGAAATCTCTATATAGACAACGTGTAAAGAAGTAAACTATAAAAGAATGGATTCAAACCTAAGGCTGGACTCTTTAGTACTTCATTCAAAGGGATGAAAATACTGAAATTGAGACCCATGAGTGCACACATGGAGACTCTCAACTCTCAGTGCTTTTTCACAGAGGAGACCATGTCACAGAATCACTAGGTTGGAAAAGACCTTTAAGATCATTGAGTCCAACTGTTTCCGTACTATGCTAAACCATCTCCCTAAGTACCTCATCTACCCTTTTTTTAAACACATCCAGGGATGGTGTCTCAGCCCCCTCCCTGGGCAGCCTGTTCCAGTCCCTAACAACTCTTTCAGTGAAAATATTTTTCCTCCCACCTAATCTGAACCTGCCCTGGTGCAACTTGAGGCCATTTCCCCTTGTCCTATCTCCTGTCACCTGGCTGAAGAGACCATCACCCACCTCCCTACAACCTCCTTTCAGGTAATTGTAGGCGGTGATAAGGTCACCTTATAAGGTCATAATATCCCTTCAGAAGCATTTAGTGCCAAACACTTTCTTTGATTTTCCCAGGAAGCTCTTAAAATGATTCTTGGTGACAATTTGCCATCCTCTGTCCAAGCCTCATTTTTATTGCATCTCTGTCATGACCTGCTCTTCCACACAGGCAGCTTTGTGGTCTGAGATGCTGAGATGGGGCTGCCCCAGCAGAGTCACTTGAGAGTTTCTGCTTTGCTTTTAATTTCAGTTAGTCTTGGACATCTTCCCGCAAGGATATATTCCTCTGTTTCTTTGTCCCAAGGCAGGCTAATTACTAGTCGTGTCCTGTGATACATGGATAAATCCCACATTCTTGTTTTTCCTCTCAGCTCTGCAGACATCTGTGCTTTCATTTGAAATGGGCCGAGTACCATTTTTCCCCACGACTGAACAATAACTTGTTGACCGATGAAGCCCTTTTGTGTACTCACCTGTCGCTTATGCTGGGGACTGTGGGAAACGTGGGATTTACAGTCCTTACACTGAGCATCCACTCCTGCTGGCGATTAAAAAATGTCTTGCTCGAACTGCTGGTTCTCCATTGCGAGTAATTAAGCTGTTGTTTCCTACCAGGAAAAAGCTTTCATGCTGTGCAAGCCACAGGGACTTCAGAGACCAGCGTTGGCGGTCTTAAAAGGGCATATTGATTGGTCTTTATTAATAGCAAAATCTCTAAGGAGAGATGAAATACCTGAATTTTGGGAAGCTTAAAGAATAATTGTAAAGCTTTTTTGTGTCATATAAAAACTAGACAGAGTTCCCAGGGTATTTTTCCTAAGTTCTAGTAAAGTTTTTCACTCAGCTGTATTTTGCTGTTAACTTTTACTGATCAGAGATTGAGCTTTGGAAAAAGAACAACCGGCCCATACTTGACAAAAGTGTTTGCCAGCAATACTATTCCTCTTGTTTAGCATGTGTTGAACAATGGGTCTTCAATCCTAAGCTTTGCAGGCAATGCAGTTTGTCCTTAAGCACCACCCAAGCGCTCAAATTGGGTGGTGTCACTCAATATGATACTTATATGCGACATTATGGGGTTATTCTTTAGTTGGAAGAGATTTTAGTCTTTTTATTTACTAGAGGAGAGCAAACACTTCCGTAGTACCTTGTTAGTGCACTTGACTTGCCAACTTAAAAAGAGTTTTTGTTTGCTTTGTGTAGGTACGCACCGTTACAGAGCGTGCAGCTTAGCCAGGCTCAGCGTTGGCACTATGCACCTCCTTTGTGGGGGGGTTAATGGAGTAAAACTGGCGCTGGCATTTTGTTCCTCTCTGCAGAGTTTTGTGAGGGAGAGAGAACAGAGAGCAAAGTTTCTAACTCATTATGGGCTTTATGAAGATAGGAAATAATGTGATTAAACATACAGCAAGCTTTTTCTGGCAAATAACATCTCTGTGTTGGCAGTATCTTCTCTTTACCCTACTGAATGAAACCTGAGTTTAAAGCCCAGACTACCAGGCCATTCCCTTCCATAACCTAACCTTCCCATTTGAAAGTCTTAAGTATTCTGTTCTTGAAATCTTTCAAAAAATCCTATATAGTTATCATGGTTTTCTGATTAATATTGGTTTCTGTAAGGCCTCTGAATGCCCACTGAGGTTTAAATACAGGATATGCAATATTCCTTGCACCACACTATAAAATCTGTGCATTGTCACAGCTCTAAGCTTGACTGAGATCAAGAAGTGTCTGGATGATGCCCTCAGACCCATTTCTCTGGCTTGGCTGGCCCTGTGTGGAGCCAGGAGTTGGATGACCCTTATTGGTCCCTTCCAATGCAGGAATTTCTGTGATTGTGACAGTGACTTGAGAAACACACCAGCAGCAGTGGAAGGTGTGGGTAAAGGAATGAGTTTGGTTTGGCTGGGGCTGGTTTTGGATTGGCTTCTTTTTTGCTCATCAGCTTTCAAACTCTTGTCATGATGGGCTGCAGGAACTGTGTTATGGAGCATCACTCACATTCGTTTGGATTTGGTGCTTCTGACTTTGTGTTTTCATAGGTCCTGCCTAGCCAAGGTTTGAACTGTCTCTTTTGCAGCTGATAATGAACGTTGGAATTGATATTCCAGGACCTTAGCCCAAAAAATGTTGTTCATGACCTACTAATGGCTGTGATGTAACTACATCCCAGACCTCAGGTCAGAAAGTACCTCTGTTTCCACCTGATTGAATCTCCTATGTGCCATGGTTTGTAAGAGTTTCTTGGATGAGTCTGTGATAATCACAGAACGTTAGGAGTTGGAAGGGACCTTGAAAGATCTAGTCCAACCTCCCTGCCAGAGCAGGATCACCTAGACTAAATCAGAAGAATGTATCCAGGTGGGTTTTGAATGTCTCCAGAGAAAGAGTCTCCACAACCATCCCCCTGCAGCTACGTTGTGCAGACCTTCTTGAGCTGCTGTTCTGTTGTGCCCGATGGCTGGTACCTGCTGACACAAGCGTCCGGGTCTCTGTGACCTGTTGTCTTGATGCTTCAGCACTCTCTGGATTCTTTCCAAGTTTATCAGCATTGGTGAGGTGCTTTCACAGTTCTCTATTTTTTAAAAAAAAAAGTGTCTTTATGGAAATCATTGAGGATGTGTCTTTTTATACGTGGAACTCCTGTTTTGTGACCAATCGCTTACACAATTTTTAATCAATTTATGTAAATGGGTATTTTCCATTTCATTCTTCTTCCTTAATGTGAAGCAAATGCATTGCAGAAATCTGAGTTTATTATGTCAATGCTATTATTTTTATCAACCCAAACATGTAATCTCATTGGGAAGGGGTCTGTTTCTCATAAACCTCTGTCAACGTGACCCTTTGCTTTGCTGTTGAAGGGATGGCAAGGTGGATTTTAGCTGTTTGTGTGTTTTAGCTGACGAGCTGGTGCTGCTCTTTTGGGCAGAGCTGCAGTGTCACGTTTTGCAGGAGGGAAAAGGGAGGGTGGGAAGAAAACGGAAATACTTTGTTACAAATGTGATGATTTAGCTTAATTCTTAACCATTATGGGAGACATTGATTAACATATCCTGGCCAGGAGCAGAGTGTTTGCCTCTGAGTGTTTTCTAACAGGTTGTCAAGTGGTGTTAGGAATGCACGAACCGTGACAGCCCTCCTCAGCATTTAAAAACCTTCCCGAGTAAGGCATTTCTGAACTCCAGATGAATGACTGCAGAAGTGTTCAGGAGCAGGGATACCCCAGCCTTTGAAGCATCTTTGTAGTGCTGAAAGATCCTGTCCTTGCTCTGCCAGAGTGTTGCAAGCACGCCACAGGGAATGCTCGCATCCAGTCTGCGGTTGCAGGAGGAAAGATGGGCTCTTGGCTTCTCCCTGCGACTTCGCTCTGTATCCTTCCCACATGTCTTTCCTTTTGAATCTTATTTCCAGCAGCAGTGAGCGGTTGGTCCCTTCTCAAGTGCTGTGGAGTAGGGCTGGAAGGAGAGCAGGGTGTTCCTGGGGCAGCTCCTATGCTACAGAGATCTGACTTTGCAGGGGCACGACTTAAAGTTGGGTGTTTGCAGGAATGTGGCCCTCTGCAAGGTTTGGGTTTTTTTTCCAAAACAGAAACAGCAAGCCATATTACAGGACAATTTTCCTGTATTTCCTTCCAATGAACTCCCCAAAAAGGTCAGTTCATGGTAGGAGGCTGAGGAGTGATTGTGCATGGGCGGGGTGGCAGCCCCCTTTTTTTTTTCTTTTAGGACTAGAAGACATTGCTTCTGTTTAGTAAGTCACAGCAAAGAGAAATGCAAGGGAATTTCACCCCTGTCTAAGGCAATTTTCAAATTCACTTAATTTGAGTAAGGAGAGAAGCTAAAAGACTGAAACAGGATGGCTTCTCTCTGTGTGCACGCACCCTGCTGCTGCACCGGTCGGGAGCCAGGCTTTGCCTATCATTACACCCACATTATGCTGGGAAGCACCAGCTCTCTGAGGGCAGTGGCATCTCCACATGACGTGTCTCATCCTGAAGATGATTTTGAGTGGGCAGCAGCACTAACATCCCTTCCCACTCTGGCCAGAGGGATCGAGCCACTGCTGAGGGATGGCTGGAGCTATGGACGGGTCCTGCACTGGGAGTGTAATTCATAAACACAGTTACTAAAATAACAAATGACAGAATTGTAGGGGTTGGAAGGGACCTCAAGAGTTCATCGGGTCCAACCCCCCTGCCAAAGCAGGCTCCCTAGCTCATATAGCACAGATAGGCGTCCAGATGGGTCTTGAATATCTCCAGGGAAGGAGACTCCACCACCTCCCTGGGCAGCCTGTCCCAGGGCTCTGTCACCCTCACTGGGAAAAAGCTCCTCCATGTTGGTGTGGAACTTCCTGTGCTCCAACTTGCAGCCATTGCCCCTTGTCCTGTCTCTAACCACTGAAAAGGGGCTGGCCAATTCCCCCTGGATCCCATGCTTAAGATAATTATAAACACAAAAGCATCAGCCATTGTGCTTTGAGGTATCTGCATCCTCACGCTCTTCCAAACCCCTTAGGAATGATGATGGAGGTAGGAAGGAGCCCAGTGCAGGTGGGATGCGGGACCGGGATCTGTGCGTAGCAGAAGGTGGCTTTGTTTGAGGCATTATTAAGTCTTGTAGGGCAGGAGGTTTTGCATGCCCAGGTAACTGTTTATGGATGACATGGAGTATATGTAGTGAAATGCTTTTTAGAAACAGCAGGAACTGTTGCACAGACTTCAGTGAGCACTGATTTCAGAAGTCAGTTCCAGAAAATACCGAATTCTCATTGATGTCTATCATAGACTTTTTGGTTGGGTTTCTTTCCTTTCTGCATGGGCAGAGGTGATCTAGTGTCATAGATTTGGTCCAGCTTTTTGCATATTTTGTTCATACTTTCCTTTGAAAAAGTAACTTCGTGAGGCAAAGCCTGAGCTGTTTCTGGTATTTTGTCTAAAACTACAAGCTTATGTGAAACTTGTGAAGCACTGGTAATTAAGAGAGTTAATGGGGTGCTACCTGCAATTAATTCAATTGCTTGTGACAAGAACTCTTTTTAACCATAGGCTACCAGAGCTCAGTTGTGTTGAGATGTTTTCATCTGCACAACATGGTCTCTGCCCACAGTGTTGGACTTCTCAGGTGTTTTCATGGCTCCTGCATTGAGATTTGTGCTTTGAGATGTTGATTCCCCTTTGTTCAGTAGATGTGACTCTCACCTCTCTGCCATAAGACTTGGACATTTCTCTTAAGCAATTTAAAAAGTAGCAAGCTGTACTGGCTTCCAGCAAAAAAGCAAGCTCAGCTTTTCCTTCAGTGCCAGATTTAGCCAGAAAGTTCGAATTCAGCTCCTTATTTGCTGTAGGTTTCCAGCAATGACTCAGGCGAGTAAGTTAAACCTCCTTGAGCCTGCTCTGTGGCTCCTGCCTGTTGAATTGTGAGCATCCTCGGGGGCAAGGGCTGCTTCTGAGGCTGTTGGAAAGCATGTTACCGCTGGGAAACCTCATTGGGCTTCCCCAGTGCAGAAAATGAGTAGCTGTAACCCTGCCGAGGGTGACTTGGTGAAGAAAAATGCTGGCTGAATGCTGATCTGGAATGAAGCTGTAAAGGGGTTTTTCCTGATTTGCAAGTTGTCTAATGGCATCTGCTGTTAGTTTGCAGAAGGGATTTTCTGCTGTGGGATTGCTTTAAATGATAGGAGCTTAGAATTGGATGTGTGGAGTGTAGCAACAAAGGGTCCTGAAGGCTATTAAAAAATTATGGCATAGGCATAATAATAATAGTAAAGGCATGGGGCTGGGACTGAAGTAGCAGGTACATGACAAGTGCTACTTGGGTCATATCTTGAACTCTTCATGATCTGAACTGCAGCATGTCTGAGCCAGGTCCCGTTCCCAGTTGCGTCTGGGAGAAATCCTGGATGCTTCTGATCAGGGATTAGGCAAGTCTTGAAAGTCAAAAAGCAATTGTACTAAATGGCACTTGAACGCTGGAGAGGGATGGATCACAGGGGTGTGAAGTGATAGGACTGAGGGGGTTACAGTTTTAAACTGAAGAAGAGGTTTAGATTAGGTATAAGGCAAAATATCATATGCTGAGGGTGAGAAGGCCCTGGCACAGGGTGCCTGGAGAAGATGTGGCTGCCCATGGATCCCTGGCAGGGTTCAAGGCCAGGTTGGGTGGGACTTTGGGCACCCTGGGCTAGTGGAGGATGTCCCTGCCCATGGAGGAGGGAGGCACTGTGGGGGAGCCTGAGGGCCCTTCCCACCCAAACCAGCCTGGGATTCTAAATGAATAAAGTTTTTGTTTTAAATAAAAATAAGCATTGCTTTTCCCCTAAAATGTGTCATTTCCCCCTTTGCTTCTGGAGGCCTTTGAATTTTTAACATGAGAACTCTTGCAAACTCGCTGCGCTTTCCTGGAGAGGCAGTACTGACTGTACAGATGCTAGTGAATTGATAGCCACCTGCACCTACCAGCCCACGTGTCCCAGGCTCCGTGTTGGAGCAAAGCAAACTTCTGGCTGGTGCTGCAGGATGTCCTGCTGTCTGTCCCCTCCAGGCTGGATATCTCACTGTCACACTGGGCAGTGTAGGGCAGACCAGAACTGTGCTTCTGCCCGTAAGTCCACTAAAAAACAAGTGGACAGCCATGCAGGAGAAAGCTGTCTGCAGAACCTCGTGCCCATCTTCTATCTCAAGTCCATCAGTAGATGAGCAAATGTGCAGGTTTGGCAGGCAGATGTGAAGATGCAATGGTACAAACTGGCAGACTGAGTTTTTTGGGTTCTGTTCCTGCCTCAGAAATGCCTTTTCTTTGTCACTGATACAGGTAAGAGAAGTTGCCACTGCCACAGGAGAGGAGAGCTCTTTCATTGCTCACTGAACTGCTGCTCTCTGCCTGTCTCCACCAGACAGACCTTACACTGTCCTTAAACGAAGACTTTGTCCCCTTCAGCAAAATTCAATAGCCATCTGTAAATACAGCTGTGAGACTTCAAGCATTTAAAGAAACCCACCTGATATTTATAGGCTAGCTGGGCACAGAAGTCCTTAGGCCAAGGCATGAGTAAGTAGCAAGATACTTGACCTCACTTGATAATCTTTCTTAGTCTCTTGCTTGTAGAAATTTCAGAGTCTTAGTCAGAGCCCATATGGTACAACCTGGAGGAAACGATGCTTGGGGATGACTAACAAACGTGTTCCTGCTGTTAATTCAGGCAGTGTTCCAGAAATTTAATTCCTGAGCTTTTTAAACACGTTTTCTTACCGATTCCAGTCTCTGCTGTTGTTCCCCACTAAGGAACTTAAGGAAGGAATGGATTTTATCTTCACTGAGAGGAGTGTCTGTCTGTCCTGCCTGCAACAAGGAGGGAGAAGCGGGCGTTTGATGAACAGAAATAGGACTTAAGGGTAGAGGATTCACCTCAGTGTTACTTCCTGCTGCAGATACTGTTCTACTCCGGTCTCTGAAGGGGTGTGGGATGTACTGGTAGCAAGAGTATAAAATGGGAATTACTTCTTCCTTCCAGAAGGAAGGGAATAGCTTTCAGTTGTTTGCTGTTTAAAACTGCGCAGTTGTAATCTGATTTGGAACAGGAAAGCTAGGAAAATGGATGAAGAAACAGTAGCTTACACTGCACAGCCTCTTCTTACCCCTTGCTTGGTATCTGCCTGTCAGATTGCCTCCTGTAGCGAAGGATGCACTGTACAGCCCCAAGCCAATTAACGCTTATTTATCTATAGGAAGGGTGCAGTGGCGGAGCTGTTGGCAGGCCAGGCAGTAGCTGTGAGTGCAGCTGGTGACAGCATACCCAAGACACACCATGAGTGCAGTTCCTGGGGCTTGTTCCTGCAGAAGCACACCAGAATCGCTTCACCACAGGAGCCTGGAGTGGCTGTAGTAATAAAACAGCAAGTTCTCATCACAGGGCTCAGGCAGCTGACCAGGGACCAGGGTGGCTATGGTGGGGGCTGCCTTTTTAAAGCAGCTTGTGTTGCTAGCTGTGCAGCAGTGGATGTGGTCTCCTGTGTGCCTTCGCATTCTGGATGACTTTGTGCTGGCATCACTGCTGGGCATGACTCTGGTCGTGGTGTTGCTGTAGAATAGCAAGTGGCTGGTGGGTTTGCACTGCGAATGCATTTGCGATGCTGATACATCTGAAGCTGTGGGAAAGCTCCTTGTTGCTGGGTCTGCTCCCTTGGGTGCTCAGACTGTGGCTGTGCTGCTGCCAAAGCCTGCGCTGAAGTCTTTTAAGCTGACTGTTCTCTGCAGTTTATTGGGATGAAGGAACAAGTTAAATGGATAGATTTTTAGCAGTTAGGCAAGCTGAGCAGCTGTCTCGCTTCTTGCTCAGCTCTGTTTAGCTTCAGTTGCTCTGTAAAAGCTGAACTAGCTCAGCATGATTGCTGTGGACTTTTGAAGGTTGAAGTTTATTTTAGAAACCTTGGTTCTAAGTAGTAGGTCTGAGAACCTTTCAATTATTTGCAGTGGATTTACGATATTGCCTCTCGAGCCAGGAGATTGTGTCCTGGCAAGGAGGGGAAGAGCTGAGAAGTTTGAATGCCTTAAAAGGAGATGGAGCATGTAGGTATCCATGAGCTAACTCTGATATCTCTCGGGTGGCATTGGGAAAAATGTTTCAGATCTTGGGGCAGCTCAGGATAGCAGCATTGCCAGACAGAACCAGGACTGGGTGTGATGCTGCTGCTGTGCTTGTGAGACTGCGGAGGAGCGAGGCCGGCGCATGAGCTTCAGCATCCCTGAGCTTGGTTGTTCCAATGTACAGTGGTTGTTGTGACCCCAGTGAAGATTTTTTCAGGTTTGGAATAAACCCTGACTGAGTCTTGCAGTTAAACATGTGGAAAACTGTTTGCTTTGGCCACCAGCTCACGGTCAGGTTCAGCCTGTGGGGGCTAGACAAGGTTGTGTGAACCCATATGGCACCTTCACTGCCCTCGCCTCTCAGGGGTAGCACTGCGCCCAGGCTTTCTCCTGAGAAGGATGCTCAGCTATCATTCTGATGGGGAAAAAAATTAAATCCAGATGTTTTCAAATGTTGTTACAGATAAAACAGGTATCTGTCTCCTGGGATCATTTGGCTCAGCTTGCCATTGTAGCACTTTGAGGGCCAGTCTATTTGAGCTGCTGTCTGAACTCAGTGTGCGGGATAGAGAGAATGCAATTGTCTGTGGTGTCTGAAGGATATCTTTAAAAGTTACCCTTAAAATAGCAGTGGAAAATTTCTCACAGGACTCAGAAGCCTGGAAATAAGAGTCAAGGAGTAGGGTATTACTCTTTTTCAATTAGAAGGTTGTTAAAAAGCCGCTGGATCTGTGCTGCTGCCTTTCCCTTTCTCTGCTAGCCCCCACTCTGCTCCTGTCTTGCGCAAGGACTCGCTCCTTTTCCTCCTTCATACCAGCGTGTCTGATTTATTCTGTGGGGTTTAAATTAGGAGGAAACTCAGCAGCAGGGGGAGAAGTGATGGATTTGAAAGCAATTTTCAGGCTCTTCTGTCCTGGCTCATTAGACAGCCGCCTTTTTTAATATTAAAAAAGAGCCTTACAAGGCCACAGTTCTTACCAAGTGGCTGGAATACTGCCTCGCTGTGCCTCACATTTGGCATGCTGCTGCCTGCCCATCACTGCCGATGGGCACAGGGTACTCCCCCCTCCCCTGGGATCTGGGAATCCTTCCGATGGATGTCAAATGGAAATGCTCTCCCTGTGTGCAGATGCTGACAGGGAACCAGGTTTTCCATTTTTCATCATCGTTTTGACCTGGGTTTTCCTCTGGTGATGTCCCTTTGTGAGGCTGACATGTCTGTAGCTGTGGTGCTTCTCATCAGGGTATGGAGCTTGTTGTGCTTGCAGGTAAGGGTGGGCTGTCATGGCGGCCCGAGCCCTCTGCGTCCTGGTTTACACGTAAGCAGGGTGCCACTTCATTGCATGGTATAGATGCCATTAGAGATGTTCTGAGAAGAGGAAGATGTCTGAGGTTAGCATACGGACCAGTTAATCCTGGTGACTTGTGAGCCTTTGACACAGTTGTACCGTTTATCAAATGGAAACACCTCATTCGAGGGCGGTGAAGTGCTCCTAGCCCAACCTAGGCCAGCACACCGGACCCAGGCTGCAGCAAAGTTGTGCTTTGCATGTTTACACCATTGAGGGAGACTGGAGCATGTGTCTGAGCTCTGCCAGATGTGGGGTGCGTGCCCGTGCTGTTGGTGAGTGCAGGCACCCAGCACCATGATGCTGACCTGGGGAGCATGGCCTGCATGGCCTCCAGTTCCCAGCTGAGAAGTTATGGCAAACGCACTGCAATTTCTCCAGGAAAACCAGAGTAATGGAAGATGGCATAGCTCATGTTTCTTGCCCTTGTGGCCAAGAAAGCCAACGGCATCCTGTGATGTGTCAAGAAAAGTGTGGCCAGCAGGTCAAGGGAGGTTCTTCTGCCCCCTGCTCTGCCCTGGGGAGACCTCACCTGGAATAGTGTGTGCAGTGCTGGGCTCTCCAGGTCAAGAAGGGCAGGGAGCTACTGGAGAGGGTACAAAAAAGGGCTATGGAGATGACAAAGGAACTAGATCATCTCTCGTATGAAGAGAGGCTGAGGGATTTGGGGCTCTTTTGCCTAGAGAAGATAAGGCTGAGGGGGGGAGCTTATCAATGCTGATAAATACTTGAGGGATGGGGTCAGGAAGATGGGGTCAGTCTTGTTTCAGTGGTGCCCAGGGACAGCACGAGAGGCCAGGGGCACAAACTGGACTACAGGAAGTTCCACCTAAATGCGATGAGGAACTCCTTTCCTGGGAGGGTGGCAGAGCCCTGGGACAGGCTGCCCAGAGAGGCTGTGGAGTCTCCATCCCTGCAGACATTCAAACCCTACCTGCATGCTGTCCTGTGCAGCTTGATTGAGGTGACCCTGCTCTGTGAGGGGTTTGGACTGGATGATCTCCAGAGGTCCCTGCCAACCCCCATTGTTCTGTGAATCTATGGTTCTAATCAACGGTCAAAGGATGGCTTTAAGTCCTTCCTTTGTCCACTTAACCTGCAAAATCAGACAGAGCAGCAAAAAAGCAGAAACAAGCAGAAGCTTCTTGTGGTGGTGGTGTTTTTATTATCATTGTGGGTTTTTTTGAAGAGGAATATTGTTTGAACTTGCCCCCAGAGAACTGGGATGGGCTGACCAACCCAGTGTGGGTCCTGATGGGCACTGCCGAGCCATCACTGAGTGAAGCCAGCAGTTGCTCAGCCATGGGGATGTTGCTACCTGGAAACAAAACCTCACGTGTGCTTGCCTTGGATAAGGACACTTGCAAAACCAAGGCAAGCAGTAAATAGCTACACGGTGAGCTGTGAGGCTGTTCATGTCACCTGGAATGTTAGTGCTGTCCTGTAGCCTAGTACAGCATGGGCAGCCTCTGCTCAGTGGCAAGTCTTTGTCATCTTGACCCTGGATTTAAGGTGAGTGCCCTAGTTTGTACATGCTGTTTGTCTCTTACGTAAAAGATTTTATAATTGCTCTTGATACAGGCATAAAACAAATCTAGAATTCTGACTGCCCCAACTATGCAGTGCCTTAATTTTATTTTTGTCCGATCACTGCTAATGATGTCTCCTCTTGGATTGTAGGACAGAAAGCTCACAAAGGTGGAGAGGCAGAGATTTAAAGAGGAAGCAGAAATGTTGAAAGGTCTGCAGCACCCAAACATCGTGCGGTTTTATGACTTCTGGGAATCCTGTGTAAAAGGCAAAAGATGCATCGTGCTGGTTACCGAACTGATGACATCTGGAACGCTGAAGACGTAAGTACTGTGCTCCTGGCAAGGGGCTAAGAATAGTGACAGGAATTTTTAGAAAAATCCTACTTTTGTATTCTGAAAAAAGGCGCCTCCAGATAAAAGAAAAAAAAATTAAAAATGGAGCTGTTCTCTGGTGTCTGTCGTGTGTCCCCATGTTTGAAGTGCACTGATTCAGCAGGAAGAGGTTTGGCCTCCGTCTGTCTTTCCCTGCATTCCTGTTTCAGTTATGCAACTAGAAGCAGCTCCGTATTCATCTTCCGCCTGCCACGTTTTAATTTGACAGCGTGTGGCTTTGTGATCGCTTTCACGCTCGTGTTTGTGTGCTTTGTTATAAAAATTGCTGTGAATAACACTTGAATGGTGGAATCTCCTTCTGAAGCAGAAGGTGCTCTAGGTTATCTGCTAAACAATATTAATGAATAGCTTTTTGGTACTGACAGTCTTGTTAAGATTGATATAAAGCAGTTGGCAGGGATTCTAGATCAGATTTTCATCCTTGATGGGAGCAGTGTACATTGCTGCCTGTATCCAGGGTGCTGCTCTGCCAGTACATTAGCAGGCTTTACGTTTTCCCAAACCCTCCCTCCAGATCGGTGGTTTAGGTAAATGAAAAAATGGAGGTGTGTGGTGCAGAGGTCAGTCCTGTGGTTAAAATGAAACTTCAGTCACCTTCCGATTCGAATACTGAGGCATGCTGAAGCTGCTCTCTGCAAAAAGTGGATTGCTGTAGCATTAGACTTGCAAATATTTGGTTGTATTTGCACCAGAAATGCTTATTATCTTCCTCCCCAAAAATGAACGCTCTAATTCCTCCTTTGAAAAGATCTATTTCTTTCAATTTGTGGTATTTCTGAGCTGCTATTATGGCATCTAATAAGGGGCTTTTATCCAGAACAGAGTTTCAGCTGTTAAAGCCCCTGAAATCTCTAATAATGCTTCATTTTCTTTATATACGCTTCTCTCTGTCTTTGTGCTGTAGGTATCTGAAGAGATTTAAAGTGATGAAACCCAAAGTCCTGCGTAGCTGGTGCCGGCAAATCCTGAAGGGTCTTCTTTTCTTGCACACAAGAACTCCACCGATAATTCACAGAGACTTAAAATGTGACAATATTTTTATTACTGGACCAACTGGATCTGTGAAAATAGGAGACTTGGGCCTGGCAACCCTCAAGAGAGCTTCGTTTGCCAAAAGTGTAATAGGTAATGCTCCTGTTCCCCATGGCTTCCTCCTGTTGGTATGCTGCTTGTCTTTTGAATATCTTTTGCATTTTGCCTTGGCCGATTTTTCACTTCTAGGTTGTTAGTAGTAATTAAAGTGGATTTATGACTGTTCCCTCTACGCCACCATAAAAATCTCCATCAGCAGGGAATGGTATCGTGACTTCCTCTTTTCCTTCCTTCTGTAATATGTTTTTTTTTCTTGCATTTCTGTTATTTTGGGGTTTTAAAATTGAAATATCACTATTAATCCACAAATCCTGCTCCTCTCTCCTTCAAAAGCAGCAGCAAGGCTTCCCAGCAGCTTGTGTGCACCATCCTCCTGGGAACAGGCTGGGGGAGAAAATGGGGTGGAGAGGGTCAGGAAAGGATGCCTGTTCCCTCCAGGATGAGAGAGTGCTGCAGAAGCCTGGGAAAGCCCCCAGAGAAGCTGGCATAGGGCCAGTACTTTTGCGGGAGGGTAGTCATGCCCCACAACACCCCATTGAGTTGGGCAGGGCATCTCACCTTTGCAGAGAGGTCGTAGGGAAGCTGGTCTGGCTGAAACAGCTTATCCCGGTTTACTGGGGCATCAGCAAAATGGGCTGCTACTGCGGGTGACTGCAGAGCTCGTCCCTGCCTCAGCGCCCTCCTGGCAGAGTTCTGCTGAAACGACATCTGCAATGGGCTAAAAATCAGGAGGTACCAAATAAGAAGTGTACGCTGGGGTATGTGATAGCTGATGCCCTTGGGTGGAGTGTGAGAGCTTGGGTTTGCTTGAACTGGGAAGATGTCTTCTGAATGACAGCTGTTGAAGGACATTGTTTCCTCGCAAAACATCCCGTGTAATGATCTCTGTGTGAATGCAACGTTTGCCTGAATTCTCCAACAACTCGTGTTTTTTTACCCCAGCTCTCATAGCAAGTCTCCCTTATTCAGGATTGGAGGTGGTGGCTCTAGAAGGCTGCAAATTCCTGAGAAACGATGCTGAAAATGGGGGAAGTTGTCCTGTGTGGAGTAGGATTTCAGCTTACAATTTTAATAGAAATCAGATTCTAAGTAATTAGGGCTAGTGATAGTGCCAATCACTGTTCCCTTACTGCATATGAAAATAGCATCCCATCTTTTAAGCAGCAGTTGCCTAAATAGTTATTTTTGCATCTCAGATTTCCAGAGATTCTAATACTTTGAAATTACTTGTGGAAAAGTATCAGCCTTAATGCTTACATAGCCCGGTAACACTTAAGTCCAAATGACAGAAAGTTTGGATGTGTGCGGCTGCTGTGGGTCTGCTTAACCTTGTTGATTTTAGTCAGTTTATATCTGTTAAGCTTCTCTAGTTTTTAACTTGCAATAATTTTTTGTTTTTTTCTCCCATTGAGGGTCAGTATTTCTTCACAGAAATTTTTTTTTGGTAGAATAAGAGTTGTCTATTGGACATAATGGAATAATATCAGTAATTGTGATAGAAACTTGTGTAAAATCAGTTGCACAGTCAAAGCGTGCTCGTGGCTAAAGGAGATGCAGGACTGAAAAGGGCTGTGGGTTGCTGGCGAGGTGCCTGTGTTCATTATGGCAATCTAACTGAGCTTACCTTTCCGCAGGGGAAAAATTTTAGGAGGGCTTGGAAATGCTGGTGAGATGAGTAATTCTGCCCCCTCTGTAGATGTATTTGCTTTAAAGGAATATTAGTAGCTGCAGTTTTACATGGGTCTGATCGGAATGAGGTCAGCATGGCTGAGGTCCAGTTCTTCCCTTGCTGTGATCGTGCCATCCTGATGCTTGTCTGACCTTGCGGTGTATCTCTGCAGGGAGTTGAGCCAGGGCAGAACTGTTCTTGCCAAGGGGAGCTGAGTAGATGCTGAGCAGCTTTATGGCTGGGCAGTCTGTTTTGTTTAAGATTGCTTGCATGTATTCCTTCCCACCCCTGAGGGACAGGGGAGGAAATGTCATTTTTTTTGGTGCTGTTTTGGAATGGTGTCAAGAATTTCATTTGTTGCTAAGACCATTGCTCTCACATTTTCAGATTTGCTTTAAATGCTCCATAATTCATGAGATTCCCTCCTGCCTATGAGTCTTGTTCCTTCTAAACCGAGGTAGCAGCTCCAAAAAACATTCCCTATGTGGCAGCTGTTAACCACTTCAGCCTGTGAGACAGCTGGGAGAAAAACTCAAAGAGCAGGTGCTAAATTCAGCTTAGCTTTCCTGACCTGGATTTGCTGATGTGCAGAGGCTGAAGGAGTTGAGTGTCTTCGAGGTGGGAGGAACGTAAGCAGGGGGAGAGATCGATCCCGAATTGTGCAGAATGACTTGCACAGAAATGCTTGTGCTGAGGCTTGTTTTGTGAATTAGGCAGAATCTACTTCAGAAAACATCCTAAAGCAGAGTTTTCACTGAGAGACCCTAATTTTGAGATGCTATTTATGTTGTTGTCAAAGTCTATGTCAAGACCCCACACGTGCGAGAACCGTTCTTGTCTCTGCATTTGTTACTTGACATCAACAGCAGAAGCAGAGATGTAATAAGAGATGTCATAACATGAACCTGCCAGGTTGCCGTGGGGTGCTGGGGGCAGTTTGGGTGGTGAGGCGGGTGCTGCTGAGCTGGATGGACAGAGTTTGTCCAGGTCCTTGGTGTGGTCTGAGAGCTCTTGCCCTCCTTTTGGCATTCTGTGGCTCACTGGTCTTCTCCTGCAGTGCATGGCTGCTCTCATCTTCATCTCTTCTAAATGTTAAGCAAGAAATAAATTAGTCTTGACCCCCGAGCATAAACTACATCACGAGATACAGTTCCTGCAGTAAATCACCCAAGCGTTAAATATTTTCCCATTTGCTTTCTAAGACTGCACGTTTCAGAGTTTGCTGTGCAGGTGTTGCAGGTGTAAGTTGCCACTTGTCTTAAAACGGCAGCTTCCAGCTACGGAGCAGTAAGTATGGCTCTTTGCTTAGTATTCATCCCAGTTGCATTAGATTTCTGGCACCCTTTTGAGTAGGACCTTACTCTGGGAGTAGCCTTGCTGATTTGTCCCACTAAACCAGTGACAGAACTGCATTCAGCATTTTGTGTGTGACTTTGTAGGTGACTTGTGATGATACTACATGCTTTCAAAGCGCTGCCTGTCTGACGGGTGGTTGCTGTGTATCTCTGGAAGAAAAGAAATTCAAATTTGCATTGATAAAAACGAGATTCTTATTTTTTCTTTCTACAACCCTGGGTACATCCCTTCCTCCACCCATTAATAAATACATAGTTTCCTGCCTTCCAGCACAGTCAAGCAGCATGTCGTATCTCGTTCTCTTGTTCCTTTTTGAAATTTTGATTTCTCCTCCTCTGCTTCATGCTATTATCAGCGAGCCATGGGTACGTAAGTGCCTCTGCATTGACTTTGGGTTTATTCCCTGGAGGATGTTTAAGCTTATTCTCGTTACTTCCCTCTTTTGAAATGCCCCTGCACCTGTCCTTATGCAGCATTTCCAGGTGAAAAAGGTGGTGGCTAAAGCTGTTTCAGACTTTACTGAAAACTGGTGTTCTCTTTGTGTGTGTCTCTGTAGGTACACCAGAATTTATGGCCCCAGAGATGTATGAGGAACACTACGACGAGTCTGTGGATGTCTATGCTTTTGGGATGTGCATGTTGGAAATGGCTACCTCAGAATACCCTTACTCCGAATGCCAGAATGCTGCTCAAATCTACCGGAAAGTAACCTGTGTGAGTAAACATCTTTAACTTGCCTTGGGGTTTTGTGACTTGGAGGTTTAAAAATGCATTTTGGTGAGGCATCAGTCCTGTCCCATCTATAGTATGTTGTAGAAGTTGAGGTGTCTGAGCTCTGGGTTATACAAACCTGTTGCAAGTTTACTTGTAAGCTTGCAATCCCACAGTTGTGTTTGTACTGCAACTACATAAAGTATTTTCAGTCACCTTTGTTGCTGGTTTTGTCTCTATCAGCTGAAAACACGTAAAAGTCAAGAAGAATGAGCAGGGAAAAATTGTTTGCTCTGATCTTGCCTGCTATGTGGAGACTTGTCAAACTCTGAGTTTCTCACAAAGCTAACAGGAGTAACCTTTAGGTTACAACTAGAATACTTATTTTACAGGAGGATGTTTGATTCAGATTCTCTCTGTATATGTAACAAATTATCTGAAGATGTGAAAAGGAAAAAATAGCAATGTTTAGTTTTGGAGTCAGGTCGAGGAGCTTTATTACCTGTGTTTCCCCTGACAGGAATCATGGGAATGGGTTTGCTGCGTCCTTGGGTGAGGTTGGGCTGGAGGAGAAGCCAATCTAGTATAATCTCTACACTGAGTAAAATACCTTCTCCGACATTCTCACTCCAGATGATGAATGTATTTGTCAACATGAGCTGTACTGCAAATGTCTGAAAAATTCCTGAGTCGGTAAGATGCCATCAGATTGCAGATCACCGACTGCAGAGAAACGAGACTTGCCAAAGGCTTTGGCAGCTCCGCCTGTATCTGTTCTTCTTGGTTGGGTGAAACTAAGGATTATGGGAGGCTTTTTTCAGGATAGATTATATGTTAGTTGGCTTGTCAAAGGTTTTCCCAGGTGCTTTTTTCCATCTGGTTGCTACAGAAGATGAGTTGGCTGTGTGGCTTGGCTCTCTTGTGAAGAGAGATGTACTAGGGATGGGAAGGGGGATAATCCTCAGAAGAAAGCTGTACTAAAGCTCACAAAGATTAAGTTGCAGATAAGGTTGCTTTTATTCCTGTGACCTCTAAGGTAGGGTAGGTAGGCTTACCTAGTAGATATGTTGAGTGGATCCATCTCTGTCTCCAAGAGTGTGGTCTCCAAATTCGACTGTATTCCTCTTACCAAACAGCTTGTAATGGGCAATGATCTTCCCAGGTGAAAGTTAGTAATACCTGGCTGATTTTGAAAAGTACTTGAGACCATTTGCCTTCTCCAAAAGGTACAGTGAATCAGGCCAGTACTAATCTGGGTCTGTATAATCCTGCAGTCGGCAAATGCTGCATTTTCTCATGTGCTGTGTGCTGATCTCTCACTGTGTAGAGATGGTTTCATCACGTACCTAAATGCTTGCATGTGCCAGACGATGGGTTTTTGTGCAATTTAATCTTTATGGGTGTAATATGTATCGTCCAATATCTACCTCTTCCCACCACCAAAGATCAGGGTGCCAGGAGGTTGGTGCTCTCTTTGTAGACTGCTGTGCTCGCCAGCTGTGGTGATGCTAACCTGGGGGGGAGGGGGTGGAGTGGGAAGGGAAGCAGATGCTTCTGGAACTGGTGTTCATAAGTTGAAGTCAGGATCACAAGACATGGGAGGAGAATGTCCCTGCTGGGGCTGAGAGAAATGTCGTGACTTTCCGAGAGCAGGAGGACGCATCTGAAGAGGGGAAGCGGCTTTATCCCAGTTTTGTGTGAGATGTTGCAAGATGACATTTGTGGCTTGGCAAAGCTGAGTCTTTCCCCACAGACTGCAACCCTGATTCTTCTTGGAGTGTTGCTTTCAACCCATAGCTACTCAGAAGTAATTAATTAAATTAATTACTCAGCAGCTGCTGAGCAGAGCAGCTAGCTGGTTGCTGCGGCTGGCACAGCTCCCCATAGCACTGCAGGGATGGTGCATGTGCCGAGCTGGGTCTGTGGGGTTCCTGGGCACAGCGGTGCTGTGCAGCTCTGCACCATGGGCTGGCTGGAAACATGCACTGCACCCACTTGAAGTGAGGTGGGTCCCGTGGCTGGCTGGAGCTGCTCACCCAAGTCCTTATGGGAATGGACAATGGCTTGTGGCACAGTGATGTGGAACAGTGCTGGATCACACTGTTGTTCTGCTCACACTTCCCTGCAAGGAAGTTTGGCACAATGATGTGTGGGCTTCTGTGGGGGGCTGACCCTGGCTGGAGGCCAGATACCCACTGAAGTCGCTCTGTTACTGCCCTCAGCAGTTAGGGGAGAAAATATCTAATGAGAGGCTTATAGGCTGAGATGAGGACAGAGAGAGATCACTCAGCAATTAATGTCATGGGCAAAAGAGACTCAACACAGAATTAAATGCATCTAATTTATTATCAAATCGGAGTAGGATAATGAGTAATAAAACCAAATGTTAGCATACCTCCCCACACCTCTCCCTTCTTCCTGGGCTCAACTGTATTCCCAGTCTCTCCCTCCTCCCCCTTCAACACAGGCTCAGTCCATCAGGAGTTGTCTTGGCTACTTCTTCCTCCTCACAGGAGGACTCCTCACACTCTTCCCCTGTTCCAGTGTGGAGTCCCACCCATGGCAGACAGTCCTCTGCCAACTTCTCCTCTGAGAGTCCTTCCCCTAGGGACTACAGTACTTCACCAGCATGGGCCCTTCTATGGGGTGCAGACATTCAAGGCCAGACTGCTCCAGCATGGTCACAGGTACCCCCAGAAAACCTGCTCCAGCATGGGCCCCTCTCTCCACAGGCTACGGGTCCTGCCAGGAGCCTGCTCCAACATGGGCTTCCCGCTGGGTCACAGGTTCCTTCATGTATCTCCCCCTGTTCCACTGTAGAGCCCACCATGGGCTGCAAGTGGAATCTCTGCTCCCCATCGTCTTCCATGGGCTGCAGGGGTGCAGCCTGCATCACCATGGTCTTCTCCATGGGCTGCAGGGGAATCTCTGGTCTGGTGCCTGGAGTGTCTCCTATTCCACCTTCTGCACTGACCTTGGGGTCTGTAGGGTTTCTCACATCTTCTCACTCCTTTCTCTTGCTACAAAAAGCAGAAGCTTGTGTCTTTTTCCTCCTTAATTGTATTGTCCCAGAGGAGCTACCAGTGTTGCCAATTGTCTCAGTCAGCATCGGGTCCATCCTTGTTCCATCTGGTACTGGCTCTGTTGGATGTGGGGGAAGTTTCCAGAAGCTTCTTGTAGAAGCCACCCCTGCAGCTACCCCCCCTTTGCCCTTTGGGTGTGCTCAAAATGCCACCCTTGTAGATGGCTCAGAAGCCATCTCCAGTGGCTCTGAAGCTTCACGACCACAGGAGTCCCTTCCTGCTGCAGGGTGTGGGACCTTGTCTCCTGAGTGTGATACCCTGGGTGCACTGAAGGGCTTTCCTGGGCGTGCAGGATGCCTGACCTGCTCCTTTGTGGAGCTGCCATCGTGGTTAAGGTGACCTGCGTGTGTGCATATGTATTCAGAGCCACAAATAACAGAGACATCTTCCACCACTCCACACCCCCGGAGAAACTGCGTACAGCACTCTGCCATCTGCAGTATTGGTAATTAAGACTTCATAAGACTCCTAAGCCTCATTTATCTCAAAGCCATATCCAAGATGGCAAAGAATAATGATTAATCAGAGGATTCCTAATTAGATGTTATATTCCGATTTGCAGACTTAAGTAGACATTTTTTTAACCACCCATGAAAGCCTGAGCCAACTCATTTTCTGTGGCAGTAGCCTGTACATTGCCAAGGATCATATGGTGAGGAGATAGAAGTTTGTAAACCTGGCCTTAGCGCTGGCAGCTTGAAAGAGATTGAAATAATGATTGTTGTGAAGAGCAAGTAATGGTGGAAAAGCTGTGGAAGGTCAGTTCACAGAATCACAGAATCACAGAATCTTAGGGGTTGGAAGGGACCTCAAGAGATCTTCGGGTCCAACCCCCCTGCCAAAGCAGGCTCCCTATCTCATATTACATAGATAGGCGTCCAGACGAGACTTGAATATCTCCAGAGAAGGAGACTCCACCACCTCCCTGGGCAGCCTATTCCACTGCTCTGTCACCCTCACTGTGAAAAAGTTCTTCCGCATGTTGGTGCGGAACTTCCTGTGCTCCAGCTTACAGCCATTGCCCCTAGTCCTGTCCCCACTGACCACTGAAAAGGGGCTGGCCAATTCCCCCTGCCACCCATGTCTAAGATACTTGTAAACACTAATTAGGTCCCCCCTAAGTCTTCTTTTTTCCAGGCTGAACAGACCCAGCTCACTCAACCTTTCCTCATAGGGGAGATGTTCCAGACCCCTAATCATCTTTGTCGCCCTTCTCTGGACTCTCTCCAGAAGGTCCCTGTCTTTTCTATACCAGGGAGCCCAGAACTGGACACAGTATTCCAGGTGGGGCCTGACCAATGCAGAGTAGAGGGGGAGGATCACCTCCTTCGACCTGCTGGACACACTCTTCCTGATGCATCCCAGGATCCCATTGGCTCTCTTGGCCACCAGGGCACACTGCTGGCTCATAGCCAACCTGTCATCAACCAGGACCCCTAGGTCCTTCTCCATAGAACTCTTCTCCAACAGGTCATCCCCCAGCCTGTACTGATACAGTCGGTTATTCCTCCCCAGGTGCAAGACTTTACACTTGCTTTTGTTGAATTTCATTAGATTACTCCCTGCCCAAACAGTTGTTTACCTGTAAGGAGTATTTTTGGAGCAGAGGATAGCTGGGGTAGAAGGCACCATGTCCAGATGCGGGGTGTGGTGCTCACTGCTACTGTAAGCTGTGCTCAGGGCAGCAGTGCTGGGGTCAAAGGCACTGGGATTTCTTTGGTGGAAAAATTGGAACAACAGTAGCACCGAGGAAAGGGTTAACCAGCTCCCTGCGGAGAGGGAGAAAGTCATGAGCTGCATGATGGAGGAGGAGCAGGGGGTGGACCTCTGGGTGAGGGTGCAGTGCAGCAGTGGGTGCCCTGAAGGGATCCCAGCTCCCAGGAGGAACATCTGGCAGCTCCAAAACCTTCATCAAGGAGCTGTGTCTGCAGGAGCGCTGGCGGCAGCGAGGGACCCCACTTCCATCTGCGTGAGTCGCGCGGCTGGCACAAGGCACGGACCCCATTGAGATGTAGGCACGTAGGGTCTGGGGCTGCTCTGCCGTGCTCTGAGCCCTCACCTAACAGTGGGGTCCCCCCTTAGCTGGATGGTGACAGCTCTAAATTGCTTCCCTTGAAGAGCTTTGCATTAGGCATGCATCAGCTGCCACTCATCTCTGGTTTTACTAGACTGAATATAGAAACGGAGTGTGGACTGAACCTGAGGGGCTGGTGGCTCTGTTCTTCCCAGCGCTGAGCAAGGTTGGGGCTCTCACCGGAGCAGGATGTGGCCCTGACCCTCTCCATGGAGGGGATCAGCGGTGCAGCGCTCCTGTCCGCTGTCACGTAGTTCAGCTCGTCAGCGGGAAAATTTACTTCAATTTTTGATGAAACTCTTGGTTTTGCCCCAGAAATGCAAGCGCTGGGTTTGGTATTTCGAGCTGAGGGTCAGCGCGGTGTAAAAACGCGGTTGCTGTGTCTCGTCTCCTGATGCTTTTATTGTAAAACCACAAAATACCTCACTCTTCCTGCGTTGGGCTCAGCACCGCAGCAGCAAGAGGTGGAGTCACTAATAGCATCTGAAAGGGCTGCAGTGACTTGCTAGAGCTTGCATCAAGCGATGCTCCCCGCTGGTGGACAATGACCACCTCTAACCTTGCTTCGGGTCCCGTGGGGCTGCACGTCCCCTAATACCTTTTTCAGTTGTTTCTACTCTCTCCTCACAATCTACCTGCTGTTGCTTGCTGATGGGATGTAAGATACATTTGGATTTGTAGCCGTTCATGTCGCATGCGTTGGTAGTCCTCATTGGTAATGTTTCTATTCCTACACCATTCTGAGACGTTGCTGTTTTGCTTTAAGATACTGCATATGTTTGAAGTGTGACATTATTATACTTATTTATTCCTGTGACCCTGTTATTCTGCCTGGCCATATCCTCATGACCTAAGTGCTGCTGTAGTTTTCCATTCTTGTTTTTACATGTCTGTCAACTGAACGTATGTCACAGACCAGGATAAAGGGGATGGCATTTCTCAGGGCTTGTGACTTGCCACCTCTCTCCCCTCCTTTTCAGCCTGGAGCATGAATGTAAAAAAAAAATAAACAAAACAAGTGGGTATGTAACACAAACAGAAACTACATATTTTTCAAGCAACAGGTCCAAGCCACGTTTACGGCGGATAACTTTGAAGTGACTTCCTGGTCAGCATATTTGTGGTGACCTTCCTTCTGATGCCATAATCTCATTTTTCATGCATAACTTGGTGGGTTTTCATAGTCAGATTTTTTTTTAAGGTTTAATCATTCTGCCAAATGCTTGTGATGTAGACAATAGGGATGTTTAGTGATGTGGTGTCGGGGTCTGTGACCTTCCCACGCTGCTCCAGTCCAATGTTTTCTTACTGATGTACCGCAGAGTGCACAGCAGACTGACTATATCTGCCTGGGCTTCCTGGTGACCTTGCTGGGTTTAGCAGCACAAACCCTTGCTTTAAAAACAGCCACCTGTTTATACTGTTTGGGTTTGCATTTTATATTTTCATAGTCCTTTTTTATAACTATATTGAAAGTTTTCTCAGCATCACAGGTTATTGTCTATATTGCTCAGAGAGACAGAGTCAATTCTGCAGCTGCAGCGTGGCAGCCTCAGGCAAATGAGGAGATGGTGCCACTGCTCTGCTGGTTTGTGTGTGTTTTCAGACCTCTCTGCTGAGCTGCAGATAATCTTCTTAAGTTGGCATTAGGATCGAGTGCCATTTTGGGGGTGAAACAGTGATGAGTTGATAATTACGTATGGTAATCTGGCTGCTGAATGGTGAGGAACAAAATCCTGCCAAATCGAGAACTTCTCTTCCACTTTGTTGACTTCAGAGACTGTGATATTGGTGACATTTCAGTTGAAAACGTGGATTAGTGCTTTTATTAAAAAAAAAACACCTTCCTTTCCTAGGAACTCTGTGAGCTAGAGACTACCTTCAGGTTGGAAGTGGAGTTTTAGTCCAAAGTAGTCTCTGTCTAAAGTAAGCAGGCACCTCCAAGAAGAAATTCAGAAGAATTATGGGCTGCCATGGGTCAGGCTTCACGTTGGCTTGCCTGACGTCTGCTGTGCATCTTGCAGAGTATTTTGTGGCACTCTGTCAAAAGCATGCTCTGCTGCTGGACAAATGACAAGCAGCTACTTTTAGACTTCTGAAGAACAGGGTTCATGGGTATTTCCCCTGAGATAAAGGTTAAAATGCCTTGTATGTGCCTGCCTGTTGACTCACATAGCGTGTACTGGAGTGCAGCACATTTCGCTTCAGAGTGAAATCGGAAAGAGGGTGAGGTGACTAAAGGGGTGTGGGGAGTTGGAAGCAAATCATCCTGTTTGAGACAGAGAAATGGTCAAAGGAGAGATGATTTGATCATCTCTTTTGCCCTGGGATTATATAAATACCCCTGTGCACCTCATGCCACCCAGTTAGCCCTGTGTTTCGGGTGCAGTGGTGTTGAATTTACTTTTCTTTAGGAGACACTGTACACTTTTCAAACTGTCACAGGCAACTCCTTAGCTAATACACGTTGGATTTTGGTGCCATGTTTCCTCAGGAATGCTGGGGAAAGACAGATGTCTTCTGTACGAGTGAATGAGTTGACTCCTTAAATTGCAAACAGAAACTTGTGTTTCCTGTAACCCCCCATCATTGTTGGGAGGTCCGTAAGCCCCAGGGCACAGTGCTGTAGGGAGGGTTTGCAGCCCTCAGTGCCATGGCCTTGGGGCTTTAATGCCGAGTGAGAAGCAGAGGCATGCTGGAGCACACAGGCATCGAGACAACCCTGTGGTGAAGCAGCTCTACTCAGTACTGCATGTTTTGTCCTTGTTTGTTTTAGTCATCTGTTCATGGCTTAGCTGTTCAGTAGATTAATACAATAGACGATTGGAGAGGAGTCAGTGTGCCTTCAAAAGATGTTGAAAGTCCAGTGGTGTTCAGAGGAGTTGCTTTTCTTTTTTTGCAACCAGAGGTTAGTCCCCGGGATCTGATAAAAAGACTATTTTGGGGAAAACCTAACTTCTGGATGCTCAGTAAGCCCTGCCCTGCTCCACTCCAGCCATTTCATCATGAATTATGTAAATGAAGATTGTGAATTCTGGAAAAGAGAATTAAATCAAGAGATGCGGGGATGAGCTTTATGCTCTTTGCATCTCATATGTTCAGTCGGTGCTGAGATCCCATCGCTCTGCAACTAATCATGAGCTTGAGCGCATAGGTAGGTGAGATGTATATTGCTCAAGGTGGCTGAAAGCTTCTCAGGTAGCGTGGCAAAAGTCACCTCTACTGCTTTCTTTGGTGGGTGTGTTTTTGTTTGGGCACAATCCTCCCCCCTCCCTTCCCCCCAGTTAAATTTATACCAATCCACATTTGTGGGATTTTTTTCAGTAAACGTGAAGCTACAGCAGATGATGGTGTGTATTAGCCACTCCTGATGAGCGTCACTAAGATGGAAATTCCTGGTTTTCCATATCAACCAGGAGTGTTTGAAAATGTAGAGATGTATCCTATTGCTTTTGGTGTGAACTACCAAAGGTTTTGTCAAACTCTTCCCCAGACAAGAGCATGGTAGACTCCTATATTAGGGTAAAGAGGATTCATGCTGAAAATGTCTTCTGGTACTTCCTTGGCTTTTTTCATTTCTAATTCAGATATCGGAGCTCTCTTAAGGAGCCCGTGTGACAACCTGGTGTGCTTTTGTCTTAGGGCACACTCGGGCTTTGCTAGGGTAGGCACTCCTGGGCATTTTGATATATGCTTCTAATACCCAAAATCGAACCCTCATCTCCCAAGTGACTTCTAGGTTTGCGTAAGCAAATAATTCTTCTTAGTGGGTCACAGCCAGCCAGCCACATGGGTGGATTATTTTGTTTTGTTTCCCTCAAGAATGATTTTTTTCAATCTCAGCAGCGCTCTGCCGCGGCGCAAGCGAGGAGCCGGGTCTTTGTATGACTGCTCTGTCATTCTGAGTTTTGTTCCCCCAAAACTTAAGAATGACGTATTTCATTCTCAGGATTTAAGCCAAATAGGAAATAGCTGGCCTGAAATAAATAACTCCACTTTTAAAGTTTAATCTGAGGCTTGAATGGCAACATAAAGTTAATAAAAAGATAAAAGTATAATCTGATGCTGGAATGTTCAGGAACACTGAATGCTGCCAGCCCTCACTGAAATTTACCCAATGTATCTCAGACTAAATGTAGTGAAGTTCTGCACTGTAATGCATATTGTTTGGGGTTTTTTTTTTTTCATCCAAGGCAGCGTCAGGTGAGCCAGACTTCCACTCCTCAGGACCACAGACCTCCACATCTGCCACTGCACGATCCATTATTTACTGTTCTTTCGGGGGGAAACTCTAAAAGGGTTTGAATGGAACTAAATGTCCAACTTCAGTTATGTGCTTAATCAGACTTTGGGGGTTTTTAGATAAAGGAAATTGTTTCCTTTTTATTCTGCTTCTTGACTTCATTGGCAGCACTTGCATCCTTAAGCAACAGGGTCTGACTGCAGCATCTGTTCCCAGATGAATTTTGTCAGAATGTTCATGTAGGTAGAGATCTTGTGGGTTTTTTAAGTGGAATCAATTTTTTTATTTAAGCTGAGCATCACAAATAAAAAGGATAACTCTTTGCATCTCCACTTGTGTCATTTATGGCTGAATACATACATGAAGAGTACTCACGGGAAGTCCTCTGTTGAGCTAGGTGGAATAAGTTACCAGTGTTACCCTTTTTGGTGGCTGTTAGTTGCTCCTACATCATTTGACAAGGAGAGTGGTTGGGTGGCCTCCCTGGAAATGACGGCTGTTCTGAACAGCACATCCCTTCCTGCCAGCCTGTAGCCTGGCATCAGAAGGCATCATCAGCCTGGGCATTGAAGATGCATGGTGGCATGTGCAGGATCACTGCCCAGGTGTTCCCTGTGGTCTTTTTAGTTTTTCTGGACATTCTGATTCAATGTACAGAAACATGATACAATACATAAACTGCTACTTAACCTGAGAACCCATTCTACTTCTCAATCTCTCTTTATATTAGTAAGATATGTGATATTTTAATTAAGAGGCTGTATATCTGGAGGAGGATCATGCTGAGTTAAGATCATAAAATCATCAAATCACCCCCCTGCAGAGACAAGGGGATGGCAATGTCCTAAGGGCGGTCTAACCTGACACTGTATTTCTAGAGGCTCTGTTAGGATTCCCAAACAATTCTCTACTTGCCTGTGAGTGGCTGAAAGGAGAGTAGTGTCTGGTGGGCTACCCAGGTCCTCATGAACACTGGTAGTGATAGAATGTGTTAGGTGGGAAGGGACCTTCAGAGACCATCTAGTCCAACCCCCATACAGTGAGGAGTGACACCTTTCACCAGATAGGGTTGCTCAGAGCTTCATCAAGCCTGACCTTGGATGACTCCAGGGATGGGGCCTCCACCACCTCTCTGGGCAACCTGCAATCTCACCTCCCTCAGAGTGAAGAACTTCTTCCTGATGTCTGATCTAAACCTCCCCTGCTCTAGTTTCAAACCATTGTCCCTCATCCTAGTGCTACATGCCCTTGCAAACAGTCCCTCCCCAGCTTTCCTATGTGTCCCTTCAGGGACTGGAAGGGACTCTCACATCTCCCTGGAGCCTTCTCTTCTCCAGGCTGAAGAAGGACAGCTCTCTCAGCCTGCCTTTGTAGGAGAGGTTTTTGAGCCTTTGAATCATCCAGATTCTGTTTCTTGGAGGGTTTTTTTTCCTGCAGCCAGCAGTTGGGTTTCCTCCATTTGAAAGGCCATGCTCAAGCTTGGCTGTTCCAAATCTGGAACTGAACGTGATTCCCTGCAAAATACTAACATTTGAGGGAGGCTTAATTTGTAGGTTGATTTATAGGTTATACCTGCTATGCTACTCATTCCCATTGAGTGTAACAACGTGCTGGTGAAATGCAAGAGCAACATGGAGCTGTTGGGAATATGCTCCTGCTCGGTTTTGGGGTTGGTATTTTGGAGGTGGGAGTGTTTGGAGAGTGTTGGGGACATAGAAAAGCGAAAGATTTATGAGAAACTGGAGTAAAAACTATTCCAAGGTATTTTTGACTAATTTTTGAACCTGGCTATCTGAAGAAAACCATGGCTAATTCTTTATTCATTTAGTGTTTTGAGAGGTAAGGCAAAAAAAAAAAAAGAATAATTTCAGAAAAAAGTTATTTTGAAAATATAAATGTAGCTTTTTCTTTAGTCTATGGGATATAAAGATAAGGTTTGCAAAGGTTAGTAAGGAAACAGAGGGATTTGTCCTGTGTTCAACTGAGTTTGTATATGAACCTGAGTGCTTATTTTGAGTGGAAAATAGAGTACCCCTACCCTAGGTGGGCGATTTGATTTTGCATTAAGACTGACGGCTTCAAAGGATGTGTTACTCCAGGGACTGAATTGACTGAAAAAGGTAGGAAAAATGTCCTTGATTAAGATATATAATGTAATTCTTTTTCAAACTGAATTGTCTTTCTCTGTCATTTCAGGGTATAAAGCCAGCAAGCTTTGAGAAAGTTACTGATCCTGAAATCAAGGAGATAATCGGAGAGTGCATTTGCAAAAATAAAGAAGAAAGGTTTGTTCCATGTAACCAAGTTCTGTATTAAATAGCATGTGCACGGGGATTTTGAAGTTGTCCATGGATTTTTGGACTGGCCTCTGGGTTTCCCTGATGCAGGAGAAAATGTGGTATGAAAATACAAACGTAAATGATTGTCTGCTTTCCTGCCATACCATGTCAGGATAAGTGAATAAATGCCATTGTTGTGTCTCTCAACCTCTTGGCTTCAAAGAATAAGGTCAGAAAGCCTTACTATGAATATGGGAGCTGGAGTATTCTTGCATTTTCTGGCATAACTGTCCGTAAAACCTTGTTCAGGAGGCTCTGCATGGAGTATCGAGTGCCGTGGGGGTTGATCACAAGCATGACGTGGTAGATTCTTCCAGCATGAACTGTTGTAGCAGATTTCCTCAACTCACTAGCTCGTGGATACGGAGACAAATTGTTCTTTGTTTCCAGCTTTGGGTTTAAACCCTAATGTCCTTATACTGGCCTCTTCTAGACAAAGGTCTCTGTCCTTCAGTATTACCTGACTTTCACAGATAATGTTTCTAGGCACCTCAGCTGATGATCCTGAGGGGAGCCTCTTTTTTTTCATGCTCATTAAGCTCAGATACTCCAGAAAAGTTGAACAAAGCTGCAGTTGCATTTCTGTCCAAGCTTATCATGTATGAATGTTGCTGAAGCTTTGTGAAATAGGAAACGTCACTTTTTCAGCAGTCCTCAGTAACGTGGGTTATGCTGTGCCTTTTTGCTAAGAACACAGATTTTTTTTTTTATTGATGAAAGCTAAACATACTGTAAATATTTTTGCCTTTAACAGCAGCTTCTTCTCACAAATCTCTTTGGAATTATGTAAGACTTGCAGTATTTGAATGTTCTTTCTATCCATTCCAGATATGAAATTAAAGATTTATTAAGCCATGCCTTTTTTGCTGAAGATACTGGGGTAAGAGTGGAACTTGCAGAAGAAGACCATGGTAGGAAATCCTCTATTGCCTTAAGACTCTGGGTAGAAGATCCTAAGAAACTGAAAGGAAAACCCAAAGATAATGGAGCCATTGAGTTTACTTTTGATCTGGAGAAGGAAACTCCTGATGATGTTGCACAAGAAATGGTAAATACATTTCTCCTGACAAAATGTGTATATATTTAGTAGTGCATAACTCTCAAAGGAAAGCAAGAATTAGTCTGTAAAGTAACTTTGACTTGACCCATTCCAGGTGCCTAGTTTAAGCAGTTGGGATTGAATTCAGAATGAGTGCTGCAAGAAGGGGGTGAATGGGAAGAACTCTAACTGAAAAATATTGTTTATCAAGTATGAAATGAGCTGCATGAAATGGCATTTCAAACAGCTTAGGGACCAGAGATGTCTCTTTGACTTGTACACTTTCAAAACTCTTTTGCTGGTTTCTGTTAGCTGTTGAATGTCTTAAATTTGTTCAGAATCTGTTTAGTTTCAGACAGCAGCTTGAAATAAATTTGAAGAGTTCAAAAGTTCAACCACAAAATATCCTGTGCTGAATTCTTCAAAACATTTCCACTTCTTTCCATCTTTTCTGTTGGTTTTTACTTAGGAGGAGCATAGGGGAGGAAGGCCTATGGTCAGCCACTCTATGACCAAACAGAAATAGGAGCCTAGTTTCAAGTGTGCTGCACAGTTAGGAATAAGTTTTGGATTTTTTAACAGATGAGTTTACCTTGAATTTCTGTATCTTCATAACTTGTGGGGTTTTGTTAGAAAAACTGGTTTGTATTCCATTTTCACTGTACAGTCCTTGAACTTGTATTTAATGATGTCTTTGCAGTTGTTTAGGTTTTCTATGCCATGGGGACATAGGATCAGCAACCGCTGAGTCAAGGGTCTGAATTTTCTTGTGCCTGCAGAAATGTTCCTATTGTAATCTGAATCCCAGGGGGTCCCATTTAATGACGCTGTTGTCACCACTCCTGTTCTGCTTAGGAGGCACTCATTTTGGTCATGTTGCTTGGACTGTTCAGCAAGTATTCCAAATTTAGTGGCAGACATTCAGGTTCCTCTGTCTTGCTGGTCGTTTGCAGTAGGTCCAATATTTTTTGAGCAACATATTGTTACAGAACTCATTTACTTTAAAAGTTGGTCTGCTACAGTTACTTGCTGTTATATTTTGCATTTGAATATGCATATGTGTATTTTGAATTTTGAAGTTTTCTAGGTTACTTGGCCCCAAATTTTGTTTTGAAGAGGAAATAATTAATATAAAAAATGTATTTAAAAGGATCGCTCCCAGGCTATTGTAATGCCATGCCCTTTCCCAAATAATTTTAAAGCTTGTGTTTTACATTAACAGGTACCCAAGTTACTGCACATGAAAAGCTTTTAAGCTTGAGGCTTTTTGCATGGAGTGGGCAAGGGGGACACACATCTATTCCTAAATGTCTTTTCTAAGCCTTTGTGAATGGAAGGAACTTTGTGGAACACCAAAGCTGTGTGTTTTCATCACTTTGTGTTTCTTTGTGTGCTGTGGAAGGACGTGGAAGACCTTGAGTATGGGGAATGATTTATTGTTGTTGATGGGGTTTCAGTAGTTGGCATCCCAGCCTGTCCAAGTGATGTGGACAAAAGGAACCTGAAACATTCTGGTGGATCTGCAACCTGAAGTTATCTTGCACAGCCAGTGAGTGCTGTGAATCAGCAGATCCTCATTAAACTAACTGTTCTCCATGTAGAGATGTAGGAATAAGAGTTGTTTAGAAAAGCTGTTTATGCGGCAGGTTTTCAGTGCCTTCCCATTAAGCTTTGCCATGAAGTATTTACAAGGGTGCACTAGTTAATACTATACAAGGTTTTCTGGTCCTGTGTGGTGGTGCTGGTATGAGTTTGTGGTTAAACCACCACAGGTGGTTCTCCGTTCTGTTGTTAGCATTCAGTGGGTCACTGGTTCAGGAACATCACAGAGGTCTGAGAGCATAGGCAGTGGAAAATATCCATCTCAGCTGTATTTTAAGCTCCTTTGCACCTATTTATTTTTAACAGCAAAAATCCAAGCTGTAAAATTGTCTCATGTTTGGGAAAGAACAAAGAAAGAAAACATCTAGATTTCTTTCATGCATTTAAATGCTTCCAAGTCTGTAGGATGTGTGAGTTGAGAATGTAGGGAGAACAGACAAACCTTGGGTGGGTCATTACTAAGCTAAAACTCCTACCCTGCACTGTAGGAGATTATGGAAACAAATGGCACAAAGATGAATCTTCATTTTGTCTGTTGGGCACTTGAATTCTGAGACAGTCTGGTCCTCTTTTCAGTCAAACGTGAACAGTCTACCTTTGAGTCCATAATAGGATTTTTCTTTATAAAAGTCAATCAGCACTGACTGACTTTACCATTTAAGAGAAGTGAATTTGAGACGAAATTCTGTTAATGTATTTCCCTTGTCAAGCACAGCAATTTGTGAAACTGTGTACTGGAAAGATTAAGGCAATAAATTCTGATTTAGGGGTAGCGTGGTTTACTCCAGTTGTGTTGTTCAAAGAAAATTTTTATTTTTTTCCCCCTCTCTTGACTGTTCTGTTAGTCTAAAAAAGAAAAAAGAGCCCATCTGCAGTTAGACTTGCTCTTCTCTTAGTGAATGTTGACTGGTGAATAAAGTGACCCAGTATATATATTCAGGTCTTAAAAATTGCATATTGTTTTAAAATGCATTTGGGATAGAAGCTTTACTCCAAAAAAACCAAAACCCAAAGCCAAATCAAAAACCACCCAACCATCAAGTTATTGTCCTGTTCTTCTGAGGAGTCAATATGTGATTCATGTTACCTCAAACTGCTGTTTTCCTTGTTAGGAAGAGATTTGAGTAATACGTGTGTGTGTGTGTGTGTGCAGACGTGTGCATGCACCTCTGTCTAAGCATCATCTTGCTAAGCTTTTTCCTCCTCTGTAGATCGACTCTGGATTTTTTCATGAAAATGATCTCAAGATAGTTGCAAAGTCAATACGTGACAGAGTAGCATTGATACTATGGAGGAGAGAGAGAATTTGGCCTAGGATGCAGTCGGAGGAACGTCGGGACTCCGAATGTCTGGAGAAGTTGAAAACGCCACATGCACAGCAGGTCCAGGTCACCTACCTTTCTCACACTGGTCACCATGTCCTGTCGGAGTCGGAGGAGCCCGAGGCAGACCAGCATCCCTTTCAGCAGAACCTGCCCACCAGCGTCACGTCTCTTGCGTGTAAGTCTTGGCTTGGCTTTGTGTGTGTGTGGTGATGAATGTTAGCATGAGCTCAGGGGTAAGATGAGCTGCTGTGCATGGTTTTGCATGGTAGCTCAGAGAACACAGGCATCTTGGGCAGGTCTGCAATGATTTTGGAAAAAATTAGGTTTTAAGAAAAACTATGTAACAGAGATAGCTCCTCCCTCAGTATCTATAAATGTGGAAAACATAATTAGAAAGGTAGAAAAGCAAGGAGACCTGCTGCTAGACACAAGAAACGTGTTCTCTGTGCCGAGGGGTGGGATCAACACCACGTGTATGCAAAACAGTTCCAGAGTCTGCAGAATTTGGACCAGCGCTATCCTGGCCAGTGACTTGGCTTTTTCAAATAACATCTGTACTGTGGAGATGTTTATTGAAAAGCAGACCTTGCTGAAACCCAAATGCTGTGGTTTCTTGTGTTTTGCAAGTGATGGCTCGTGTGAAGTGTTCGCTGAAGCTGTGCAGAGGTTTACAGCAGTAAAAAAAAAATTTCATCTCTGAAATGTTACAGGACATACTTCAAGATTTCCCTGTTTTGGTGGAAATATCAGTGGTTCTTTTCTTGCATGTTGGGCACACCATATGTGGTGGGTAGACACTAGCTATTCCTGGGATCCTTAAGTCATCATGTGGGGGCTCTCCCTGGGATGCACTGGCTCTGTTTTGTCCTGAGTGTGTGAGCAAAGGGGTGGTTTAATCTTCATTACATTGGGTCAGAGTAAGTGGTTGCTCTTGTTCATTGAGGCGCTGGTAGCGACACAGTGATGATCTACCAACCCTACCCATTCACCTGGGGGCTGCTTTGGGGGTGCACCGGGCTAGTCTGAGATGTGGATTTACATCTCCTATTGTAATTCCAAGCACTGATTTTGGTCGATCTTTGAATAAGAAACTACCTGGCTTTGCTTGCAGAGCTGTTTTTTGTTTCTTTCTGGTAGTTTTGAGTATCAGACTTCTCTCCAGCAAACAGCACAGTGTGAGGAAGCAGTGTTTTTATTTACCTAAAATAACTTGTTCCTCTCCCTGTCACCTAAAACCAACTTTTTTTACTGAGTTGAGTTCTGGTATTGAAATCTTTACCCATTCATACTTTAAAACATCTTGAAGGAAATCAGAGAATCTTTGAGGTTGGAAAAGACCATCAAATCCAACTGTTTGTCCAACATCACCACGTCAACTAAACAGTGTCCATTAATGCCATGTGTATGTGTATTTTGAGCCCCTCCAGGGATAATGACTCCACTACCTCTCCAGGCAACCTGGTCCAATGCTGGACCACTCTTGGTGAAGAAATTTGTCCTAATACCCAACCTCAATCTCCGCTGATGCAGCTGGAGACCATTTCCTCTCATCCTATTGCTAGTTACTTGGGGAAGGCACCAACCCCCTCGCGGCTACACCTTCCTTTCAGGTTGCTGTAGGGAGTGATAATGTTGCCAGGTATTTTTAGCTCAGAAGAACTAAAATCTTATGAGTTTTTTTCTAGTTATTTTTTTCTGATAAAATCTAATGTATGTATTTTGGTACAAAACTATTATCATAATGTTTGGTTTACTGTTCTGGACTCTTATGTAAGCACACTTAAATAAAAGATGCATTATCTTTAGCAATGATAAAGTTACCATAATTCAGGTATTGTATAAATTGCTAATCAGAGCTCTGCTTTGAATATTAAAACAACCCCTCTACAATGAAACAAACCTTTCCAAGACGTGAAAAATAGCTTTATCTATGTAACTTAGAACATTGCAGGATTCATGAGGCTTGCTTTTTTTCCCTAAACCTAAATTGATCTCATTTCTTTTTTTCGATCATACACATATTTCACATAAATTCCTTTGAGAAACACTGTAATTATGACTCTCTTTGTTTCCAGCAGCTCAGTGAAGCTCCCCTGGTTCTGCTGGACGTGAGTTGGCAGAATCTTATACTAAATATACCCTCCTGCCCCAGTTTATTTCCTATTCCTCCTCAACAACTCACTGTCAAATGTTTTCACAGTGATACAAGGTCTATAAATGACCGTTCTAGCAATTCATATAATAATCTGAGGTCAAATGTAAAAATGTAAATTAATAACTTCCTGTGTGTAGATGCAAATTGTTCTATAAAAATCTGAGATTGACTCACAGCTTTTCTCTAGCACTCTACCATCATATAGGGGTTTTTTTGCCTTTGAGGTCTTAAATAACTGTTTGTAATAAAATGGAAGTGTGTATGCGGCAGAAATCCCTGCTGACTTAGAGCAGGGCTGCGTGGAATCTTATTAAAAATCAGTTGGATAAATATAGAGGGGAGTTTAATTTTTTTTGGGAAAAAAAAAAGTTGGGAAAATAGTTTGTGCATACTGAGGAGAAAGGTCATCTTTGCTGCTAAAGAAGAATAAAACCCAAATTAGTAAAACCTTATGATGTGAAATGTCAGAAAAAGAAATAGCATTTAATCTTGGCTCTAATTTAAGACTTTTTTTTTGTGACTGTTAGTTTTCTTTCAGTTTTGAGTTTTAAATCTGTTACCGGCTATTTTTGTCACATACAAGGTATGGTTTGCTGGACTAATAAAGCATACAGTATAAAGAATTCTGTCATTTTCAGTGCTACCAATTAAAAAAGGTGTTAAAGACAGCACATCCCTGGGAGAGCTAACTCTAAAAGACTCTGATCTGCCATGAAAACTACAATTGGGGTTTCCTTCCCTTTCATCCTACAATATCTATAATGTCTGCAAATCTTAATGTCAACCTTATGACCTTTAAAGGAAATATCAATGTGCCCAAAATATTACTGTGCGCAGCAATCCAAGGGGATGGATTTGGCTGAAGAGAAGCAGTGCACATGGGTTTTGTAGAGATTAACCTTAGTGTGTTGTATAGATTATTTCTATCATGGAAAGGGCTAGGGTAGTAAAAATGCTAATTATGCAAACCAGTGTTGACCTTGCTTTAAAATCAGTACTTGAATGTTTGGAGCTGTTGAGCTTTTAATAAAAAAACTGCTCTTCTTTCAGCTGACAGCACATTTGACAGTGGCCAGGGGTCCACTGTTTATTCAGACTCCCAAAGTAGCCAGCAAAGTGTCATCTACTCGTCTCTGCCTGACCCAGCGCCTCCAGCTATCCAGCGAGTGTACAGCCCACCTCTGAGCGAGAGCCAGGCTGTGCCCCATGGCCTTCAGCAGCTGGGGCACTACCAGCAGCCCTCAGGAGTAAGTCCAAAGCTTTTTGGAATTGTTCTGTATCCTAGATCGTGCTTAATGGCTCATTTATACTCTTGTTTTCAGGAGGGGTGGATTCCAGGGCTTTATATATTCCTTACTCTGCCCTACTGATGGTGACTTGCTTAGTAATACATTTCTAGGTGATCTAAGGCACGCGCTTGCTGGATGGTGCGTGTCTGGCTGTGCTTGCCATTCAGAAGTAATGCCTCACCAGCAGCTGTCATGCTTTCATTAAAAAAGCTTGTCACCAGTCTGTTGTTGCTGAGTGACCTCAGTACCAAGTAGCTTTGCAATGATTGCTTTTAAACTCACACACACCAGCATCTGAGCACTGCTTGGTTTGCTGTCAGCACAGCTACATGCTGTTGTTCCTGCAGTTGGTCAAGAGCTTCTCCGGTCTGGTGATTCTTCCAGATGAGACAAAGGTCAGACATCCAGGCACTGCCTTCCTGAGTTTGGATTTAATCTGGTGTGGAAACTGGTTTACAGCCATTACTGGGGCACCAAACGCAGGTGCTGGTAGCCTGGTCAGATGTTCACAGTCGCTCCCATTTTCATGCTGTTATGACCTTGACCAAAAGCAATTAATGGAACTACTGGTGCAAGAACAAACACATGCAAGTGAACATAAATCTTCGGGTGCTTCCAGGGAGAGGCAAGACCATGTTGGAGTTGCAGCCTGTGCCCGTTACATGTGGCAAGTAGGGCTTGCACTGCTCTGCACTGCCACAGTGATCCCACCCTGGCTTGGACTCCAAACACAATGTACCTTCCCCAAGAACCCAGGGAGGAAAACACCTATCAGTAGACAAAAGAGGAGCAGGTGCTCTGGTGGCACTGGGGACCTCTGCACACCCCACAGAGATAATGGCTCCTCAGTAGCTTGGTCAGGTGTGCTTACCCTGATTTTTTTCAGTCTGATCAAGATCAAAACGTGCTCCTGATGCATGTTGAAGGAGCTCGCTCCTTAGGTAGCCAACTCCCAGGAAACTTGGCATCTCGAATGCATCCCCAGATCAGTGGGCTGTGTGGCAGAAGTTTGGACCTGCCTCTGTTACACAAATCTTTCCAATACATAATTAGCCAAAAGAAACGGTGGCTCTCCCATGAGATCTGCAAGACTTGCAGAAGACATTCTGCCTCCTCTGACAGTGGAGAAGCCGACATGCCTGGGCAGCCCCAGCCCCGTGGGAAGGCTCGCGCTGGCACAGCACTGCTGCGCAGTGTGCATTGGTGACTGGGGCAGCCTGCCTTGTCAAAATGACACTGGTCATGTGGCAAGTTAGTGTGGGGTGTTTTTTTTTCTTTCATCCCATTTGACTTAAAGAAAAATCCAGGACCGATGTCTTTTTCTTGCTTGATCAGTATTTACCCTGTGTGCTTGGGAAGTGCATCATTTTCCCTGTTTCACTTTATATTTTCCAAAATGTCTGCAAGAAGTTATGAGCTGTTTTGCGAATGCATTGGACCATGACTCTACCTGAAGGAAAAAAACACAACCCATCCTTGGCACCTGTAGCCAGCTCCCTCTATGGTGGAAACCACCTTTCCTATGTGCACACAGCTGCTGGGACGCATCCTTCTTTTCCCTGGTTCACCTAAAGCACTGCCTTCACAACTTCAATGTAATGCTCCAAACACACCTTGTACAGATGACTTTTATTATTGAATTGAGCTGTGCAGCATACTCTTGTAGAGCAGAATCATGCTTTCCACTGATAGGTTTCAGTAATTTTAACCTAATGCCGTATATGAAAAAATGTTTGAGGGCTTTGCATGGTAATAAACCTCTCTTTACAAGCAAAATGTTTGTTGTAGCTTTGTTTTCTGGTAGGGTTTCCAGTTTTATTTTTTTCTTCCTGTGATAACACAGGAAACAAAAGTCTGAGTCAAAACCTTCTGTTTTTCAAGGGAAAAAAAAAAAAATCCCTGTATTTATCTAGGAGGTTATTTACCAAGATAACCAGCACATAACTGGAGCTATAGTAGGTGGGGTTTTAGGTTTATGAACCTCTGTCTGACACACTGTTTAATTTCTTTGAGCTGAAGTTGTAGAGAGCTGCTGCTGTTGTGAACCTTATCTGAGTTTGTTTTCACTTTTTTTGTTTTCACTTCCACTGGGGTTTTGATTTGTTTCTCATTTCTCTGTTCATTTTCTTGTCACCCATTTCATGTAAACTACCTGCTTTTTTGGAACAGAAAGCTGCTTTATGAAATCATTAAAGTTGCTCTGAAGTGGAATTTTCATCTCGCCCAGTGAAGGGGTGTACCCTTGGTGGGTGTATTCTCAGTCATTGTGTATGTGCTTTTGGTGGGTTTAATGGTCCACATGCTTGCTTCCAGAAATGGGATGCAGTGTTTGGTTATCTTACTTAGAATTTGCCAATGCTTTTGGATTAAATTCCATTCCTTGCGGATAACTTTTCATACTTCCCCCCCCCTCCTCTGTTTTGGACCAGCTCATCACTTGCAGTTGCACTCTTGATGAACAGTTGTTGCTGCTCTTCTCTAAAGCGTTGCTCTTCCTCCTGCAGCCTGGCGTCCCCACGGTTCAGGCTGCGCCCACCGTGGTGTCCCAGCGCCCCCAGCACTACCAGGAGCCGGCGATGTCATTCCCTGTTGTCCAGCCCACCACCGTCGCCTCATTGCAGCTGGGGCAGCCACAGCCAGGGCTGGCTGGTCAGCAGGTGAGAGCTTGGCTGCTGCCAAAAAGCATGCTTCTCCTGCTTCTTACCTTCTGCTCCATTCTGTAGTTGCCAGAGAGGCTGAGGGAGTGGGTAAGATGCATTGGGGTTAAGGGATGGAAGGGTAATGGGCTTGGGGACCATCATCGTGTGACAAAATGTCTAGATGTAGGTTGACTGCTCTTCTGTTGTGGCTGAATGGTGTTGGCTGGAAACGCTGTGCTGATGGCAATGTGCTGTCTTGGTCCTTAAAAATGGAATGGTGTTTTATTCATTTTGTGTTACTATTTGGCATCTCCTTTCTCAAGGGCTAGGGAGAGACTCTGTTGGGTGGTGTCAGTTGTCTTGGACTCCTCCATGATGCTAATTTGAGTTGTGCATACACATTAAATGTAGTTCAGGATGGGCATCCAGCCAGTAACTCTTCCTCCAAGAGAAGAGTCCGTCTCTCTGAATTGTCTCCAGACAGGATTGCTGTTTTTCCATTCTGAATTACCAGTTTCCCCAAACCTTCGTTCCTCAGAGGTTCTTACAGAATGCGGGGGGACCTCATTGCAGCCTTCCAGTACCTGAAGGGAGCATACAAACAGGAGGGGAATCAACTTTTTAAAAGGGCAGATAATGGCAGGACAAGGGGAATAGTTTAAAGCTAAAGGAGGAAAGGTTTAGATTGGATATTAGGGGGAAGTTTTTTACAGAAAGAGTGGTGAGGTGCTGGAACAGGCTGCCCAGAGAGGTGGTGGATGCCCCATCCCTGGAAGTGTTCAAGGCCAGGTTGGATGTGGCCCTGGGCAACCTTGTGTAGCTCCAGGCCTGAAGTTGGTGGCCCTGCCTGTGGCAGGGGGGGTGGAGCTTTATGATCCTTGGGGTCCCTTCCAACCCTTGCCATTCTATGATTCTGTGATTCTATGGAGGTGGTGACAGGTGTGGTGGCTGGCTGAGGGATGTGGCTGCAGATGTGTGAGATGGTAACTCCTGGCTTGTTTTGTGATTCGAACCAAAGCTTGGCTGCCTTAAGTAGGATCTGTTAGTGGGGCTGAGGACTGAATGCTTTGATTGGCATGTGTCAGACCTCTCATAACCTTTTTAGTTACCAACAGATCGCATTTTTTTAACATGCCTTGTTCTTCTGAAAGTATCAGTGTTGGAGTGTGAATTGGTCTCCTCCAACCACAGCCTCATGGGAAGTTTTGTCATATATCAGGGTTTTTTTTTCTGATGGGCAAGGATATTCTCATGGCTCTCCCAGCCAGAAATTTTACACAGCAAAGTGAGGGTCTCACCCGTTGTGTAGATCTCTCGAGTGGCCTCTGAAGCTTTATGCTGACAGTTCAAAATCTGCTGTTTATTTTCCCCACGCTGGTTTGGTGTAGGATATTTGCCCAATTTACTCAATTTCTTTGGCATGTCCTTTCCTCGTAGTGTTGCTGTCTCTTGAAATAATTCTGTCCCTGATAGTGAAAGGATTTAATAACTAGTCTGTCTTCCGATCTTGCCAGGAAGCCCATTGTGAGGCTGACTTTGTGCAGAGTTGTGATGACAGTAATAGCTAAAACAATGATAAAGTTTCTGTGCGGAGCTGCCCAGAGCAGCTGCATGAGACAGGAGTAGGTCTGGTGTTCCCAAGGTCTGCAGGCATGATGCTGTGAGGGTGATGGAGCTCTGCAGTCTGCTGTAAAAGAGTGTCAGGGGTAGGTCATTGGAGGGATGGGAAATCACGGTGAGGAAAAGTCATCTGCCAAAGAGAATGAAAGGTCTTGATCTGGTATGACCAGAGACAGTGTTGGCTTAGAGACATGGGACCAGTGTTATATCTCCTCTTTGGATTTTTAGGTTTGGCTTTTGGGGTTTTTCATTTGAGTATCTGTGTGCTTATGAAGTTGAGGTTATAATAAAGCAAAGTTTGCATAATTCATTTGGATATTTTCCCCTCCCTGTGCCTCATCCAATTTGTGTTTTGTAAAACACAAGTTGAATTTGAAATGGAAGCATTAGGAAGCTGCTTAGTTCCATAAGCACAGTTTTTCTGCTTTTAATGGAGAAAACCTGACCTTTTTGAGTTGAATCAGCCTGTGTCCTGTGCTCAATCCTGTGTTAGCTGTAGGCAGCCTGACTGAGCTGCAGGTTACCTAGCCAGGGATGCTGCGGCACCTGAGCTGGCTCTGCGCGCTGGCAAGGTGCTTTACTCCAGCTCAGCACTGGATACATATGGCTGTCCTGCCCTTTGTGCTAGCTCTGGCAGCAGTTTCCCAGTGTTGCCCAGCTTGGTCAGTGGGGTGAGTGGGGTCCCCTGACACCTCAGGTGGGCTCCATCTCAGCCTGTTTGCCCTGACCCATCACCAGTGCCAGCTTGACTCCTGCTTGAGCCCCCATTTGCATTGGTGTTGACGTTCCTGTCCATTTGAGAATGCTTTCCTGAAACTTGGAATGGCAGAAACTGCAGTACAGACCCACCCAGCTTCAGTTTGTTACTGCTTATTTTCAGCTTTAATGCAGCTTTTCTTTCTGTTCCTCTGTACGAAATCTGGCAGGCCAGTGGAGCGCTGCTTTCCCTGGGAGGGTAAAACTGCTCTTTTGGCTGCCATATTGGCACTGTATCATCTCAGAAATGACTGGGATCTGGGTTTTGCTGTAATTATTGTGTTTTATTTGTGTCTCAGATAATAAATGTTGTGTATTTAATGCCTGCTACATTATGAAGCCGAAGTTAGCCGTGTACGATTGGCATAGTAGGGACCTTTGAGGATTTTACAGAGCCAACCAGAACAATCTCTGGGATTTAAAGACTGAGTCATTACAAATAACCTTTCCATGGTACTTAGAACTTTGTCTTTTCAGGTAACCTGTCTTGCACTCGAGTGAGCTGTAAGCACGGGCTCCTCTATGCATTGGGAGTACCCTTCTCTAAACCAAGGAAGTGACGCTTCTGCTCCAAGCAGCTTGAACTGGCACGAGACACCCAGCGAACCACTTCATTCTTGGTACATAGGTTATATCCCTCTTTTTTTATTCTTTTTATCCCTAGCAGCAGCCCATGTCGCAGCAAGCCTCCCTGCAGCAGGTGCTCAGCACCCAGCCCGTGTGCCCCACCCAGCCCGTGTGCCCCATCCAGCCTGCACCCCACCTGCTGCCCCCGTACCAGCCCCAGCCCTCTGCGGTGCCCGCGAGCAGCACGCCTCTGAAGCCCCTTCAGATCTCCACTGTGCCGCAGCTCCCACCGGTGGCACCCCCCCAGGTAACGCCGCTGAAGATGCCTCTGAATGCATCCGTTGGTGTAATGCTTTCCAGCTAATCAATCATTAACGGGATTTTCGGTGCTGGTGTGGCTGTAGTGAATGAGTGCCATTTAATTGGTCTGGGAGCATACAGCTTTTTCCAAGTTCCTGTATTTTTCTCTACTATTTGTTTTTGTTGGGTGAAGCCAAAATCTCCTTGGGAGTAACCCTGTGAGCTACCCAGAGAATCCAGTTAATGGTGGTTACGAAACTGCAACAATTGCTTTGTTGGTTGGGGTATTTTGGGGTTTTTTTTGCACCTTTCCTCTGGCACACTCGTCCCCATCCCTGGCTTAAAAGCATGAGAAGTTGCCCTTTTTTTTTTTTTTTTTTTCCTGTTCCCAAGCTCCCCACTTCACCACTTCTTCCCCTGCCCCCTCCCAGGCTCTCAACCCTCCTTGTGTGTTTTCATTAGCAGGGATGGACCCTTTCCGTGGCCTGGAAGCCTTTGCTGGCGCTCTCAGAGCGGGTGGTAGTGCCCGCTGCTGTCATGCATAGCAGCTTGCACTGAAGAGAAGCCGCAAGCTGCTTCCGTTATGTTAGCAGAGTTAAGGTCTGCTATGTCACTGGGAGGTTTTTGATCATAAAAAGCCTTTATCATAGAATGGTGTGGGTTGGAAGGGACCCTAAGGATCATAGAGTTACAACCCTCCTGCCAGAGGCAGGGCCACCAACCTCCAGGCCTGGATCTACACAAGGCTGCCCAGGGCCCCATCCAGCCTGTCCTTGAACACGTGCAGGAATGGGATCCACACTGCCTGGGCTGCAGCCAACCTGTTTAAAGACAAGGGGGTTAAATTGGCATGGTGAATTGTGCATGGCAGAATTGGGTGTTTTGTCTGGTCCAATTCCTTTCGCTTCTGTTCAAACAAAAGCAGCTTTTAATGGGTATGTTTCTTGAAGGCTTCAAGCTGGTGTAACACATGGTTTTAAGCTTCTGAGGTATAAAAGTGTTCCCCCTGAAATGATTTTTTTTTTTTCTCCTAACGATTTAAGCATAAATCGTTTTTTATTGCTGTTTATAAACCTCAGCAAATGAATGGAAGTGATTAACAAACAGACATAATTATCATCACGGCACGGGTGATTTTGATGTACTTGTATGGCAAACAAAATGATTTTGTACCGTCAGTGGAAGCACTCGTGATTTATGTGCTATTATATTTTTTTCAGATTCCTCAGTTTCCTGTCATTCCTGCAATTACTCCTCTGGCAGGACTTGACAGCCTTCCTCCAAACCTCTCTGATATACCTGCTGCGAATGTGCCCCCCATACCTGCTCCTTCTCAGTATTTTGCTCCAGCTGTGATTTTACCCATGAACCCCACCCTGCCCATGGCACCCAACTCCCCTGCCCTCCCCATGCAGGCCGTCAACCTTCCTCACACAACTGTGGCTTCTTTGGTCTTACCCTGCCAAACCATAGTGCCAAACATGTCGGCTGCGACGATACCATTGCTTGCTGTGGCTCCTCCAGGAGTGCCGGCCTTGCCGCCGCATCACGGGGTGGCCCAGCTCCCCCAGCAGCAGATGTACCAGACCACCTTCCAGCAGATCATTCAGGGTGAAGCGCCCTCTCCCCATCACACGCAGAGCACGCAAGCCGTGTCCCAACCGCAGCAACCTCCACCTCCTCAGTCACTTCAGCCCAGCGTTATTCATCCTTCAGAACAGACGCTGTCTGCGCCTGGGGCAGGTCACCAGGTAATCCGCCGGGCGTGGGAGGTGTCGGTGCTGGACTGTCGGGCGGTCCTGGGGCTCACTCTGCTGTAAGCACGTGCCGGGGAGGTCTTTAGGTCTTTCTCAGTGTGTCGTTGAATCTTTAAGGTTGGAAAAGACCTCTGAGGTCATCAAGTCCAACCGTCTGTCCAACACCACTAAACCATGACCTGGAGTGCCATGTCTATGCGTGCTTTGACCCCCTCCAGGGATGGGCACTCCACTACCTCTCTGGGCAGCCTGCCTGGTCCAACACCTGACCATGCCTTTCCTTGCTCTTAAGATATTTTAACTCCTCGACCTCAGTCATGGAGGTGGTCACTACTAGATCAGGCAGAGTCTTCATTCAGGGTAGGGGACCCTCAAAAGGTATAGGAGTACTCTAACAGGCTTTGTACAGCAAGAAGACAAGAGCCCATCTGAATTCCCTCTTCCTTCTCTCATCTCAAAACATGCCAAGTGTGAGCTGTCATTCCCTGCAGCAGGAGCCAGTCTTAGCTGCGGCAGTGGCTGCGCAGCCCTGCGGACTCCTTCACGTGATGCATGGGCTGGTGGGTGCTCCTGTCAGAACGCGGGCAAGCTGGTGGGAGCAAGGGGGTTGTTTTGACATAGAGCTGATTTAAAACAGCACAGGGAAACAGCCGTTCAATGATGACTTCAGAAAGCTGTGTGGAAGAAGTTTGTCAGACAAGGATGACTGGCCTTTCCCCCTTAAAAGAAGCAAAGCAGAAAGCGGAGCTTCTGATACCAGCACTGATTGAGGGAACTGGTTCAGGACTTGTTGACAGAGTCTGTAAACTCATCTATTGCCACGTCTGTGATATGACAACATGAAATGCAGTCTGACCCAGGCAGGAGGGAGAACTAAATCGTTTAATAATAGCTATTCTTCAAACTCTTGTGTTCTGCTATGCCACTTTGCCATAATGCGTTGATTAAAATTCATCACATCCCATTTCAATGTGCCATACCCTGTGCCATGTTCAGGGTAGTGCATAATTTCTAAAGCTCTCTTAGTCCAGAAGTGCTGCTTGAAAGCAGTGTGGAGCCCGAGACATTAATCTCGTTACCCATAGTGTCTCTGATGGCTTTAGAGAGGAGTCAATCGGACCTGGGCCACACAGCAAATGTGGCAAACGCCAGATCTGGGGAACTGATACTTCCAAACAGTCTCAACACAATTATTGTATGTTGAGAATGGATGGAAGAATTAGCTGGTGATTAATAGCTATGAGAAACACTAATGGATATTCAGAGAGATATTAAAAAATACAATGTTCCATGTTTTAAAGTACGATTCATGGGGAGCTTTTTCTGTAAATCAAGGGTACCCAGTGCAGTGCTCCTGACATTTAGCACCTCTGAGTTTGGTTTGGCCCAGGTAAATTATACATCGAAATGTTCTGTGAATTATTCTAGTTATGTAAGATTCTTTTTTTTTTTCCGGAAACCCCCCTTAGTCACTGTCCTTCTGCAATGCACACCACAGTTGCTATTCTAACAGCCTCCACTTAGGCAGTCGTGTAACTGCAAGGTGTCATGAGGCAGATCGCGTCTTTTATTTTTATCCACATTAAAACCTGGAATAATAATTTTGGCTTGTATCCAGGACCTGCAGAGAGCATGCGGTAATGGGATTGTAAGGCCTAGTTCTCATCTGAACCTCGATGTGTTTTAAAATATCTATTTTCTAAGTTCTCTAAATCTCTAAGTGATGATACTTCAAAAGACTAAAAATTAGGCAGAGTTTTACCTAGTACCAAAAAGCCTTTTTTATTGCCATATTTTCCTTTACCCTCTTCCCACAAGCTCAGTCCCTTTGGAAAAAAAAAAAAATAAATCCCCATGTACCTAAAAGGGGAACATTCTGTTCTTAAATGTCCAACTCAACAGAACTGATACGCAGAATAACAACGTGGTCTCTAAGGTAGTTGGCGTCTGATCACATCGGTCCAGTTCCTACGACGCGCTTACGCACACAAGTTATTTTAATGCACTGAAGAAATCCACTGAGATAAATGAAGCTTCTTCACAGAGAAGCTTTTTCAGGATTTGGACCTTGGTCCTTAGCCTTTTCAAGAGCTCAGTTGCGTCTCAAATGTTTAAATTAAGTGGAAAACAATGTGTTCTGTACCATGCTGGTATAGATCCAGTAAAAAAAGAAGTTAATTGTATGGTCTGTACTGGCTGCTGGTTTTACAGATATTTAACAGATAAACATGTATTTTTTTTTTAAATCCTAATTTAGATTATGGGTAGAGATATTTATTTTTCTCTGCATGGACACTATGGTAGGCTTGTTGAAAGCAGAGCAAACCATTCAGGACAGTGAATTAATCTGCATTTTAAATTTCTTCACCAAGTACAGCTTGCTTTCTACAAATTAAATGGTGCCTGAGCGACACACATTGTCATGATTCTGTAGGTAGAATCCTTGGACTTTTATTCAGTCATTTCAAAGCAGATTTAAACTCTTCAGTGGTTACCTTTGCCTGCTAAGACCATGCATGCAGAGTCTCAGTGCAGAATTAGAATCCATTCTCCGTGTACTCCGGTGACTCTAGTGCTTCGTGGTGTAAGTCCCACGCACTCGGAGCAGAGATTTGTTTTAATAGCTGTCTGTTGCGTTACAGCAGATGACCGGACACGCGCAGTATGCCCTGGAAGCTGGAGCCCAGGTGCCCGTGCTGCCTGTGCAACCCTCGATAGTCATGTCACCGCCTTTGCAGTTGCAGCCTGAACTGTTGCCTCCACGCGTCGCTTCCGAAGGCGTTCCCCAGATTCACAGCAGCCTTGCTGCGGCGAGTCCGCCTGTCCCTATAGATCACTGCCTGCCACTTCAGCCTTCTGGTCTGCTGCAGCTTCAGCCTGAGCTTTCCCAGCCGCTGGGTCAGCAGCTCCCAGCGCCCTGCTCAGCTGTCCAGGCAGTCGCAGAAACATCTCAAGAGGTAGAACTGTTTTCCCTGGAGTAACTCGCCAGCTCCACCCCAACCTTTCTTACTCCTTTGTGAAATAACAGGCTGATTTCATGAGGGAGGTTGTCCCTGCTGACTGTACAGAGACACAGGTCCTAGATGCTGGCAACTTTGGGTCAGCAAAAAGTTGGCTGTTTCCAGTGGATCTGGGACCTGCATGTCATGCCTTGTGAAATGCCTCCTCGAAGTAATGAGGTGGCAGGGCCGAGTGCCTTCCTGTCTGCAGCTGAGTGCAGGCACAGTGCTAGGAATGACTTTAAGAGCTGTGAGTCAGTAAGAAGCTGTTCTGTAGAGCTTCATCTGTGGTTTTTGTCCAGTCTTGTTTTAAATGTCTCACGCACTTGTGCAACCCGCCATCGTTTGTCTTCAGAAACAATTTCATAGTCTGATTCTTCACTATGTAAAAGCTCTTCATGCTCCTAAGCATGAGCCTTATTCCCATTTCATTCAGTGTTGTATCCCACTGCATCGCCTGAAGTCTTGTCTAGCCCTGAGATTTTTGTTTTTTCAGATGCTTGTTGACATTCCCAACTCTGTGGTCATAGAAGCAAGATTCACTTTATTGTTCTCGCTATAAAACTGCTAGCACCTCCTCTTGACTATTTTGACTTTTCTTTCCACTCCCAGAATTGTTTAACCTTCAGTCTTGGTAGAGCATCATGGAACACTTCCTTTTCAACTATTTGATAGACCTCTATAAGCAAAGTAAAACAAAGGTTTTGGAATTTGTACTGTATTTCAGTAAATACGTGTAATTTGTTCTCTGCTTCTGAATGCAAATGTGTCTCAGCAATTCTGCATCCAGAATTGTTCCTCTTCAGGTGCCCTGTTTGAGCTACCTTTCTCTCCCAAACTAACAGTTTACATCTTTTCCAACTAAATCTCTGGTTTTTCCCTGTGCCATTGTGCACCTGTCGTGTGCATGACCGCACAGCGCAGCCTCTGGATTCTGTTAGAGGCATGGCCTCATGCCAGAAGATGCTCGGTAAGGATGCTGTCAACGCTCACCTAGATTCCAGCCCTCTGTATTGCCTGTCCTTCCAGTGGCAGTCAAATAAGAACTCATGCTGTGCTGCAGGATGTTACCTGTTGAACTGCCATGTCCTCTGGGTTAGGCGCAGCGGAAGTGGCAGAATCAAGCTGTAGTGCTTCCTTCCCTTCCAGACCCCCCAGTCGAACCTGGCTGTGTCAGGTGTAGCCCGTGCTCCTGGTGTTTCTCCTGCAGCTGTTCTCGTTCTATGCACACAGCTCTTACCAGGTGCAATGATGATGATGATGCCAAAGCTGCAGGGTCCATCCCACTGGAGGTTCTGTAAGCGCAAAAAACCTTCATTGTTGTTGCGCGGAGTGAGATGGGGGATACACATTGTCATATTTTACCTGAGAAACCCGTGTCCACTGAGCCCCATGTCCGTCTTGTCACTTCATCGTATCCAGAGGAACGTTTAACTACAGCTTTGCTAACTTCATTCTCACCTTTCGTCTCCCCTCTCGTTCTAGTTATGTCTAGTGATGATCGTAGAATGGTCAAATTGTTCAGCGCTCTCCCCACACTGATCTATCTTATAACATGCATTGCCAAGGCTTTCCTGGCTCTCAGGGGAGCTCCGTACCTGTGTGTATCTATTGGAAACACTGCATTTTGTGGCTACTCTGCCATACTGCCTTCCTCTCTTTTCTGCCATTCCAACGTGTGGCAGTGTTCACGTCCAAACCGATCTGAGCCCGTTGGGCAAATGCAATTTTCTAAGGCGCTTCATCCAGTGTGCGCCTGAAACATCGAGATCATTATGTCTGTGTTCTCACTGTTCATTAATTTTGCAGTTTTACCAAAACTGCAGTCCAGCTTGGCATGGTGTACATGTGGCGTTGGCTGGTACGAGCGGGCTTGGCTGGTTAACTGTGGAGCTCTTAACTCCGTTCTGCCAACTGCTTTCATGTTACAATGAAGGGATGACATTCAAGGGGCTTGTTTCTAGCTGGGCGTCTATAAAAGTGTTTTATAGACGTATGTTTGTAAATGTGTGTGTATATATATAAAAATATATATATAATCTTTTATATATATAAACTTTATAAATATATATAAGCTTTTATATATAAATCATTTATATAAATATATATAGAACTATATATATTTATGAAGATATATTTGGGGTGTGTGTATATACATCCACAGTTATATACGTGCCCAGGTATGTGTGTCTGTACATGTTTGGTAAGTTTGTTGCAGTGGGGTGAGTAGCATCGTCGGCCCAGGTCCTGTCAAATGAGGCCTGCCCGATGTGAAAGTCACTCTGTCAGTGTCTGTCCTGGCATCACACCCTCGAGGGAAGCCTTTAGGGAAAACGTCTCTTGTGAGACAAGGGTGGTGTGTTTAAATGATGAACTCAATTTTTGTCTTTCATTTGTATGTTCCCCAGAAATTCTCTCAATAAGCCAAACACAATGGCAGCATTTAAAGTATGTTAGGAAACTATGCAAAGCAATGAAGCAATTAGCTGGTACTTTATATAACATGAGAATAAAATGATAGGTGCTGATGTGGTTTTGTCCCAAGTCAGGCTTTCCCATTGTGGTGGGAACTGTTTTATTTCACCACCTCTTCTGCTTTCGGGATGGAGGGACGGGAACTGCAGACTTGTGGCTCTGCCTTAGAAAAGTGGCAGATACTGATGCTTTGGACAGAAGTACTCTTGGGAGGGTAAAATGGGGTCATTCTGGGGATATATTTTTTTTCCCAGTTCCAAGAATTGGTTAGACAGGACAGTTGGGAATTGCTTTTGTCGCAACAGCAGAATCTTTCTTAAAGGTGTTTTTTATCTGCCAATACTGTGCATTTACTTACATGACTTTTTTTAATGTTTTAGGAGCAGGCAATACAGGACAAACTTCAGACTCTATCACAGAACTGTGAAAGGTATCATTACAATCTCTTTTTCCATAAGAAATGTTTTCTTTCTGGAGGTTGTTTTCCTCTCTGCTGTTACAAGGCCAGGCCAAATCCTTGGGCCGAGAGAAGGAGGAGTTGCAGGAGCAGGCCAGGAGAGGATGGGAGGGTGCTGTTTAGGGAGAAAGCCACCAGTGCTGCATACTGTGGGCCTCTTCACAGTTCTGTACGTTCCAGCATGGGTATACATACAACAGCTTTAATTTCAGCATGAAGGGTAACTGAAGCAGTAACAGTCCCTGGCTTTGGTGCTGCTGAATGTAGCTAAAAGTGTGCTGCACTGGGGTAACAGGGTGTGTCACCCCCTCTTTGGGAACAAACTGGATGTGCTCTATCCCCTTGTGTAACCATCTTTCCCTGGTGTGTCAGTGAGAGCTGTGTGTTGAGCTGCTCCAAGGTATGGTTAGAACAGCAGCCAAGGCTGTGGCTTTGCAGGATGTGATATTGGTGTACTGCACCCCAGGTAACCATCCCACTTCTGGGACAGCAAGGTCACACTGATGACAGAGGTAGCAACAAATAACCCTGAGAGTCAGCTCTGCACTCTTCAGAAACAAAAGCAAGCTTCATGGAGCCATAGAGCCAGCGAATGGCTCGATTTATGCTGGCCCTTGTCCACCCATTGCTGGGGCGTGGGGGCAGGAGGGAAGGGCGGTTAGCAGGAAAGTTGGGAGGAAGCAGTGAGGAAGAGCCCTGAAGAGGAAGGCTCGCTGCTGGACTGGTCATGGGCTGAATGGGGACAGTAGCTGCTGCCTTGAGGAGCACGACCGCCTCCCCAGGTACCTGCTGCTCCTGCAGCAAACCAAATGTGCTGGTTTTTGGGGACAGGTAAGGTTGATAGGAATGGTGAGAGCCCATGAGCAGTGAACGCCTTCCTGATTACAGCCTTGTCCTTATTGAGCATAAAGCTTTGGGCTTAAGATTTTAGTGATGCTTTTCGTGTTTTCCTGAAGAGACAAGATAAGTTTATGAACTTTGAAGACATGCTGTCTTACTGGTTTTTATTCTGTCTCACCATAAACCTAGCCTGCCAGAAGTCAGTGTGACCCTGCAGCCTTAAAATGGAACCTTTTTTCCCCAAGAATTTCCTGCTTTTAAATACTGCATGGGAAGTGAAATCTCATTTTTCCACTTTTTCACTTCTGATTTTTAATTTTTTTCTAATTTTCCCAATTTGTGACTATAGGTTAGTTCTGGCTATAAATAAGTCCAGTCTTTTGTTGAGAGGCACATCAGATTTTTTGCCATCCTTGGAATTGCAGTCTGCAGTTCCAGCATTTGTGTTTGGCAAGCTGGCTATGGCAAGCTCAGCAGTGCAGAGGCTGTGGCAGCACACATCCCATAGCCATGGAGGCAGGTCTGTCTTTCCCAGGCCCATCGATAACTCAGCTCTAGAGCTGGGTCGCAGGTTTGTAGCATGGAGGGGTATCAGCATGTAAATGACATAGCTGGCAGTGGCAGAGGTGTGATCTAGAGTATTACCTGATGTGCAAAATGTGTTTGGTTTCCTAGCACAGGAGTGACATGTATGAGGTAGCTGCAGAGGGGTTAGAAATCTGCTATTCTGTGCATATAGTGCAAAGCAAGAAGTAAAAGCCTGAAGTTGAAGGAAGGGATCCATAGGTTAGGCTTAATTTCTTTTTTTTTTAATGCCCATATGGCTAAATGAGCACAGGAATAAATGGCTCAGGAAGGTGATGAAGTCTTTGTAAGATCAGTTTACACAGCCCTGTGTGAGGACTGGTTCAGACGGAGCTGCTGGTACCTTTGGGCACTAAATAGGCCAGATGGCCCTACCAGATTCCTTCCTGACATGGTTTTTATGAACCTTTGACAATTTCCTGCAAATTACATGCACGCTGATGCTCTCTGTACATGCCATATTACAATAAAGTTGTTAGCAACTACTGCTTGGACTGCTGTAAGTAATGTAGTGTTGCTAGCTGGTCATCTGGGATACCATGGGATAAACCTTTCCGATCCATGGGAACTACACAGAGAGGAGCGGCACTCTCTTTGAGGATACTGTACTGACTGCTCACCCTTTCCCTTTATCTCCAACAAATACAAACTGCACCTGTCCAGACCTTGTGCTTGTTAGCACAGGTGAGCAGGAGTAGGGGTATATGGCCCTTGGCAAAGTGTGAACTTAAGCAGTACAGAGAGGGACTGAGCACCTCTGAGGGGTCTGTAACCTGATGATTATGATGCAGTTTGGGGGTTTTCTTGCACACTGTTTTTGTGTATCTTATGTATTGCATATGATAGTGGTTTTATTTTGTTACTTATTTTGGGTTTTCTTTCTTTCTCTTACAAAGCTACATGAGTCCAGATGTTGCTTCAGGTAAAGAGATGAGTGACAGCTTTGAAGGTGCAGTGGGCAGTGGAAAACAGGAAGGAAAGTCTTCAAAGAAACATAAGAAGTCTACACGTGCTCGTTCTCGCCAGGAGAAGTCGAGCAGACCGAAACTGACCATATTAAATGCAAGTACAACCTCTTTGAGGGTAACTTCGGGATTCCTTTGGCTTTGCTGGAGGTAATGGTTGTTGATCTTTGCCTGCAGGTTTGTAACACAGGGGATAAGATGGTGGAGTGCCAGCTTGAAACACACAATCACAAAATGGTGACTTTCAAGTTTGATTTGGATGGTGACGCGCCAGAGGAAATAGCTACTTACATGGTGAGGCTCAGATGTGGCTGCCCATGGTCTCCTACTGCGCCACGTTGCTTCAGCCAACTTTTTCTCATGTGTGCTCCATGGAACAGGGACATTAATGGAAATATTACTGTTTTCCTCTTTTTTTCATGTGGCCTTATAGGTAGAGAATGAATTCATATTGCAGAGTGAAAAAGAGACATTCATTGAACAAATGAAAGATATTATTGACAAAGCAGAAGATATGCTCAGTGAAGATACAGAAGGAGAGAGAAGCTCTGATCAGGGAACGAGTCCCCAGCAAGATACTGATAGACTGGAAATGAATGAGGTAAGAAATGTTAAATATTAAGATTTCTAGTTTGAGTCCTTTTTTGTAATGGTCTGTTCGTTAGTTTTACATCCTGTGTTTAAAAAAGAACTTCCTGGCTGGAAAAGTAATGCTGATACTCCAACAAAGCTTGCACTGTGAGTGCTGCTTGGAGTGATGCTCCTCTCCCTTGATATGAGACAGTTAGTTGCATTGTTTCCTCTTTGGCTTTTTAACAGGAGAAGCGTCAGTCTCAGATGAAGACACCCGTGTATCAACAGAACGGTAACTGTGCCTTTCAATACAAACCTCCAGCTCTAATGCAGTGAGGAGTAACTTCTGCAGTATGCAGAAGTTTTCTGGGTTCAGGAAGATATATTGCAGTTACTGGTGGTTGGAAACATATAGAATCATTGAACCTAGACGGGTGTGGGTGGGAAGGACCCTCAGATCCCCCCAGTGCCACCCCCAGATATTGGCAGGGTCACCCTCCAATAGCTCAGGTTGCCCCAAGCCCCATCCAGCCTGGCCTCAGATGCTGCCATGAATGTATAGAAATACAGTGTAATAGTGGTCCCTGCTCTCAACAACCTGGAAGAGCTCAGGGCTGACCTGGCTGTTTAAGTGCAGAACTTGGGAATCCTCCAAACTGGATGTCCTGCTCAAAAAATCTGGTTCATTTTTTTTTCCGTAAACATCATCTAATTTTCTCAGGGCACCTTTTTAAAAAGAAATAGTAAATTCTATTTCTACTAATGAAAGTACAGAGTGTGTATGGTTTCCTGCTTATATACGCCAGGCTTTCAGATGAGATGTGGAAGCAAATTCTAGCTAGAAAATTTTCAACATGGAAAAGTTAAGTTCAATAAATTTTACAGAATCAACAAGTTTTTTTATTGTTAAAATAAATTTTCAAGTAAAAAATAATTTTCAAGTAGAATTATGGGGCGGAAGCCAGAGGCATTGCTTATCTCCCAGGGGAATAAGAAGCAGATTAGGAGCCATTTGCAACAAAAAGACATTTCCTGCAGGGTTCAAGTACATCATTTGAACACCAGGTGCAGATTCAGTACGTGGCTGTTGCAGGTTTTACAGCTGCAATGGAGAAATGCACTATTGCAGTTTAAGAATAAGGCTATGCTATTGCAACCATGAGATTCACGTCATGAAATGCACCATTGCCAATGCACAAAGTGCACAAGAGAATCAGGAAGTGCGCTGTTGGAGCCACAACAGAGTCCCAAAACTCACTATTACTGCCCACAGGCAATTCACCAAATTCTCTGTCCCAACCCACAGCAGACCCATGGAACACACCATCCCAACTCACAAGCGCACTAAATACTACACTCACGTTAGTCAATCACCTGCAACTACAAGCATAAAGCATATCAAATATTCTCTTACCCATCCAATTAAGGACTCTTGATACGTTACCTTAGCCCAACATCCTGGCCAAGGGGGAAGGGGTTTCCTTGCCTATCTACTCTGTAGTTGGACAAGCAAGTCTCAGCCCAAATCTTAGGGTTTTTGTTCCTTGGTCTATGTGACAGCAAGCAGGACTGTACCTGGGAGGATGATACCACCTGGAGGGGTTTGTCATTAGCAGTGTTCCCCCTTACCTTTATTTATTCACGAGGGAAGTTCACTCCTGTATGCTCTCTGTTTTGCATATCTTTATATTGTCTGGGCCCATTGAAGTCAAATGGAAACCCTCTGGCTTGACTTTAGTCAGCTGAATAGTGATTTGGTTGGGCATATTATCTGTTGAAGGAATTCAAGGCTCACCCCAGGCTTCAGTTCTTTGACTTATGCAACACTGCCCTGTTTAGTCTTAGCTTACAGGACAACTTGGGTTTGAGCTATCTACACAGCTCCCCATGGGCTGTCTCTGCAGAGACAGGGCCTCGAGGCAGTCCAAGGCTGAGTCGCTTTTACACTCAGACATTACCAAAACCTGTTTGAACTCTGAGCCATCTTTACACCATTGACTTAATCTTGGCTCGTGCTGTGTAAGATCTGATTTCCTTTCTAACCATGGACATTAAGACTAGGTCTTGACAGATTATCTGAAGTGAATGGAAATAATTGTGTATTTCTACTTTCTTTTCACCTCTAGTTTTGCACACTGGAAAAAGGTGGTTTATTATATGCCCCGTTGTGGAAAACCCAACTACTGATGCACCAGAATTCTCTCCACCCGTAGCTCAGAGTACCCAGCAGCCTGAAGGGCCAGGTATTTACAGACTTCAAATGTCATCGTCTCTGAAGCTGCTGCAGCATCCCTCTACTGTTCTCACATAGCCGTAGTTGTTCCTTTATGCTTTATTGAGGGAAGAAAATGATGAATTTTGTTCAGTTGTGCATTTTAAGAGCATTTCTGAAGTAAGAGTGTTTATTTGCATTTCAGAACTGTCTCAGTGTGTTAACTCTGCCTTATGCTTTAAGGTAACTCAAGTACCAGACGCTGCTGTTTTCGTAAGCAGTGTCTTTTTGCTGAGATATTTTTACATAATGTGAGATAAATTGCATAATGCAATGTGGAGCATTTCAGGCTCTAATTTGACTTGTGTAATCATTGCTTTCTGATGGGAGGCACTAACAGGCTTTATGGCCAGACGTGGTTATGGCTGTGGCGAGCCTGGAAGCTCTGTGGTGACTTACTTTCACTCTGTGTGGCTCATAGGACAGCTAACCTGGTGTCTATGTACTTTCTAGACCCGGAGCAGTCAGATGATCAGCAGGTGAGCTCTGCAGTGACAGATACGCCCAATGTCATAGCTGGTCAGCCGCTTCCTCTGCCAGCAGGTGTGTGTGACAGCCCCATGGGAGCCTCCCCATCTTTGGCACCGGTTCCTGCCGCAGCGTCATCCACCACCTTGCCAAGCCAGGCTGAGTTCTCGACTCCGACCCTCCCGGGATCCGCTCCAAACATCCCAGAGCAGGCAGCTGCTAATGGAGGTCAGCCGGAGTATTCTCCACTGAAGGCAGCGATGCCTGCCCAGCTGGGTGTGCCTGCCCCCTGTGCCCCATTGCCAGAGGAGCCTTCTGACACTCTCCTCACTGCTCAGCACCTGCAGCCACAGGCCGACGAAGGCACGTGTGTTCCTGATGTAGAGATAGCATGTTGCAGCGTTGGGCCACACAAGTCGGTCCCAGCAGCTCCCTCGAAGGCAGCAGAGCTCTGCCCACTCCCTGTGCTCCCAGATGCTGTTGTCTTGGAGCGGCAGCCTGCAGCCCAAGTTCCTCACCTGCCGGAGGCCGGCCCACCCGGCATGATGCAACACTCCTTCATGACACAAACGTTTCCTGCAGCTGCTGCATCCGATCCTCTCTCTCTGGCAGGGTCTCAGCTCCAGAGCCCTACTCAGGCGCCGGTGGCTGCGTCCCAGCCACACGCTGTGCTGTCCCAGGCGCAGCCAGTGGCCTGTGCTGGTGTGGGGATCAGCCTGCTGCAGCAACAGCAGCCCAGCACCGCTGAGTCCGATGGAGAGGGGCCGCCCCGGGTGGACTTCGTTGACAACACGATAAAAAGCCTCGATGAGAAATTGCGCAATTTGCTTTACCAGGAATATGTTCCAACTTCTTCCGCATCAGCAGGGACTCCAGATACCTCTGTCCCACATGAACAGGGAGACAGTGAATTCAACTTGCCCCCTTTTCCTGAAGAACAAGCTCCCACGATGGATTTGAGAGAGCCTGGCCGTGCTGCTGCAGACACCGGGCAGGAGGCAAAGGCTGCTGCCGAGGTTCCGCTGGTGCCGCTCATCAGATCGGAGATCTCCCCTTACCCAGCAACGGTCAGTCCAGCACCCGCTCTGCCCGTTACGGCCCAAACCCAGCTGTTGGGGCAGCACTGGAGTTCAGACCCAACAAGCCAGTGGCAGGGCAGATGTGGAGTTTTTATTGCTTCTCTACAGGTTTTACATTTCTGCTCCTGAGTAGATTCCTTTTTGTCTGTTGACTGCTTTTCAACATGGAAGTTCTCTTTAAGTTTTCCCTTTGTCAGGTGCATTCTGACTTGTTTTACATAAATCCTTGTTAGCAAAAGTCAGATTTTTCCTTTGAGTTTGGGTATAATATCTTAGCTCATTCCCCTCCCTCCTCTCTTATCCTGCTTCTGAAGGAGGCACAAATGTGGTAACTTTTTATTATTTCAGAATTTAAAACACCTGAGGGTATAGTCATTCAGGTTCTGATGGAGACAATCATGCTGCAATAGGAATATATTTTATTCTTCTACTATAAATTAATTTGGTGCTCGTGCCCCTGTACTCGGCATTGGTGAGGCCGCACCTCGAGTGCTGTGTCCAGTTCTGGGCTCCTCACCAGAAAAAGGACATCAAGGACATGCTCGAGGACCAGAGAAGGGCAACCAGGCTGGTGAAGGGGCTGGAGGGCAAATCGTATGAGGAGTGGCTGAGGGAGCTGGGGATGTTCAGCCTGGAGAAGAAGAGGTTGAGAGGAGACCTTATCACCTACAACTACCTGAAAGGAGGTTGTAGAGAGGTGGGCGATGGTCTCTTCTGCCAGGTGACAGGAGATAGGGCAAGGGTAATGGCCTCAAGCTGTGCTAGGGCAGGGTCAGATTAGATATTAGAAAAAAAAATTTCACTGAAGGAGTTCTTGGCATGTGGGACAGACTGCCCAGGGAGGGGGTTGAGTCACCAACCCTGGATGTGTTTAAAAGACAGGTAGATGAGGTACTTAGAGATATAGTTTAGCACAGGACAGGATTGGTGGGACTTGATCTTAAAGGTCTTTTCCATCCTTGCAATTCTGTAATGGCAGTGATTATCATGCCTTCTGCATGAGTCCTAATAAAATGTACAGTTGAGGAACCTTTTCTTTGAGTGCTGCAGCTGAAGGAAAGATGCTCCATAGGTAGAAGCTTGCTCTGCTTCCAGTAGTGATTTCTTTTCCCCTGAACGTGGCAGAGCAAGACTTCCCTGGGCAGCATCTTGGGAGAGCTGGAGCAGCCAGTCTGGATCATCTCTTCCTCAGTGTCTTGATGGTGGCACACGTGAGCACACGTCTGTGTCACATTCTTTCAGATCAAATCCTGAGTTTATGAAATTCAACAGATTTGTAGCATTTCTGGAGATAATTATGTGGCTGCTGGCAAGGATGAGGCTGTTGGGTGTAGTGTCAGCTGTGTAACCTGTATCAGCTGCTTGAGAGATGCTCTGTGTTATGGGAGAGGCAGCTGCACTTGAGTAACTCTTGAGAGCATATCGTTTGCGATGAGAAATGGCTTTCTGCAGCAGATGAAATTCTCTCTCCGTGGAAGGTGTTATGTCTCTCCAGAAATTTGAATTTGCCCTATTGAAATCTGTGCCAATAAGAGAAGAGAGACACAGAATTTCTGAAGGTGAAGAATGTAGAGTCTGTCCAGAAAAGCAAACCAGAAAAAAACCTCAAACTGAAATACGTAACTCAGCACCTGTATTTTAATAACTTAGGCTGCAATTCCCTCTGTAACGCTGCCACTGCTTTTTTTTTTATTTCCAAGAGAGGGAAAAAAAATGGAAGAGCTGAAGGAAAAGCTAGGCCACCTCCACAGATGCTATAAAATAATTTAGTATTCCACCACAGAGTGAGGGCAGAGAGGGAAGGAGAATGCATTGCCTGTCTGCTTTGTCTTGGGACTAAAACTCTTTTTTTTTTTTTTCTTTTTACCTGAAGTTGGAGAAGATGGAGGTCACCAGCATCGCTCATTCCTCGGAAGCAGGAGGTGGGTCAGCAAGCAGAAAAGGTAATGCTCCTCACAGTGATGAATGGCAGTGGTGTGCCCATACTTGTGCAAATCCTCTTCTCCAGGTGTCCCCTTGTCCTTCTCCTTCCAGCTAACATCCGAGCGCTGCCCAGCGCTGGCCATTTCTGATCTGATTTGTCATGCAACTAATATTCAACATCTCCATCAAACTTCCTAGAGAGAAACTGCCTCACAAGTGGATTTATTTTAAACCCTAAATAAGTAATATATGTCTGGTGTCGGTATAGGGTATTCATATAGACATCGATGTTCCCAGTAAGGAATTCCCAGTGCCCATAAGAAGTCCAAAGAGAAGGTCCCTTTGATTTCATAAGGAAATAAAAAACGTGTTGACAAAAATGACCTGATGGATGACAGGTGCTCTGGGGAACAAGCCTGTAAGATTTTCAGGGGAGTCCTGTGGGGTAAAGAGCTCTGCTCTTCAGGTACTTCAGGAAAAAATTGCATTTTCTGTAAGAACATAGTAGGAGCCATAGTAAGAAACTGGGTATTTATCGCATTCCTTCTACCATTCTTGCACGTTGTGGGAAGCTTTAGTTGCTGAGGAGTCCCATAATGCTCCTGCTGCCATCAGTGGGGATGGGGAAGGCTTATCACTTCTGTATCTTATTTGAGATTGTCATAGCAGAGATGTCTGCCAGGTCTGCGTAACAAGACCGCTCTTGTCCTGATGGATGTAGACAGTCAGTTGCTTTTAGGTCAGTGTGAGGGGAAAACTTTGGGTAGCCGGTGGTTGTCTGTCCTGCTCCAGACAAAGAAGAGACTACACAGCAATGCGTAGTACATTTTAGTGTGTCCTGGTGGCGTCAAACAGTGATGCATCTCAGCATTTCAGAACTAAGAAGTGGCAGATTTTGGCCTTACCTTGGCTCTGCGTGATGTGCTGTAAGAAAGCAGCTTTCTGCAAGGCTTGTGTCTTCTGGTTTATCTGCCAGACCAGCCTCCAGGTTGTGAAATAGTCGTGCCCTCAGTACTACCACTAGTACTGTGCTCCTCGCCCGCTTACATGGTCTGAGCAGCCTTCTTCTGAGCTTGTAACTTCCACTTCCAGTGTGTGACTTCATGTCGGCACCTTTCATTGCAGGTGTTGGTAGCTGTCTAATGAAAGGTGTGATGCACCAGTCCCTCTGCAGCCAGCCTCAGCGGTTCGGATGCATGAATAGCTGAGTGCAATTACTTTTTCTAGACAGCAAGAACACCATAGTAACGCGGACCTGATTTTCTCCTTAAAAATTTTCAGCTGACCAATGAAATTCCACAGTCCTGTTATTATTTTACTTCCCCAAATGGATGGATCAAAGAGAGTGCTTCCCTTAGATACTTTATACTGTGGTTGATATTGCCTCCTGTATTATAAAGATTGGATGTTTAAATTATTCTTCAGTGCTACACTTAAATTTATCACACTTAAATTTATCACAACTCATTGGCTGTTCTTACACTGAAGCATTCCAGGCGTGACTATTTTAATGTATTTGTTTTCCAATTTGTACACCAGGTTCAGCTGCGAGCATCGCTTCAGCCCATGCCGTTACGCCAAAAGGCCTCCTTCAGGTAACTGGAGACCAGGAGCGGTTTGAGGCTTGATCATCATGGTTACTTTCCAAATTAATCTCTGTTTTTTTCTCCAGGTTGCACCTACATCATCAAGCATAACTAAACAGATGGAAACTTCTAAAAGGAGTGAGAAGGCAAAGGCTGTGACTTCGTCTGCGCACACGGATAACGTAACGCAGATCTCTGCAGCAGATGGGGTGATAAATAACCTTCAAAGGGATGACTCTCTAGACTCTGGTTCCTATGGAAAACAGGCTGAATCTCATAGCGGCACACCAGCCAAAACGATTGGCAGGTTTTCAGTAATCAGCACGCAAGATGAATTAACTTTAACAGCGCCGCACTGCTTAAGGTTCTCTGCACCCCCAGATGTTTATTTGGATGAGCTGCCCTCCAGCCCAGACCTGAAGACAGCTGTGCGACGGGTGCAGACAGCCTCTTCGGTTGATGTCCTCTGTGACCAGGGTTCGAGTGATTCTGCCGATGAGCCTTTCCATCGGCAGTCGGTCATGGCTGCCCAACTGTCCCCCCCGAGCAGTAGCGCAGCCACGGACTTAATTAAAAAGGCGGCTGCTTTCCTGCAAAGATCTGGCAAGGTGAGCTCACCAGCCCTCGATTCACCCAACGGGCAAGGAGCTAAAATTCCTACCATCAACATAACATCTTTCCACTCGCAGTCGTCATACATGAGCAGCGACAACGACTCGGAGTTTGAAGATGCGGATATGAAGAAAGAATTGCAGAACCTGAGAGAAAAGTAGGTTGGGTTTGCAAACAATGCTAGGGGAGGTTGTGTTGAGATACCTGGGCAGCGCCTCTGCATGTGATGAGCAAATAATGTGGTTTTCGTGGCTGTAATGAGTAAACTGGTTCTGGGCAAATTAGGCGTCTCTAGGACTCTCCTCCCCAAATGCCATATGACATTTCTTTACACATCATTTTGTTTGTCGATGCTATTTAGAAGAATAATTATTTTAAACCCCAAAACATTGCTGCTGCGGTCCCATTTCCTTACTGAGAAGCTATGTCTGTACAGTACAGCAATAGCATTCGTGGTGTATGTGATTGTAGGTTCCCACGTGGATGCTATTTAAGGCGGCATAAAAATAATCGGGGTGCAGACAGCTGCAGTAGCATTCCCTTTGCACCCTGCTCTGCAAGGGTAATTTAGACCCATCAGGTCTGCAGACCCACAGCTATTACCAGTCTCGTGACCTCAGTTGATGACCTGGTATTTGTTAGGTGGGTTAGACCTTTGCTTTGCCTCCCATCGGATCTCTCAGTGAGTCCATCGGTCGAGCCTTGGCAGGAGGGTAGATGCGCCTGGCAGGAGTCTGTCACGCTGCCAGTCCTGAGAGCCAGCTTCTCTAAATGCCTTTTGTTTGCTGCCTTTCCTGGCAGGTGATGGGTAAAAAATAGTGTTAGGTGCTAGTTTAACCAAAATGTTAAGCTTTATCTTTAGGTATAATGATTTTACTGAACACAGGTGATGCCTCTATTTAAAATCGTAGTAGAGCTTTTCTAGAACTACAGTCACACAGACCCTTTAACCGGGCTCAGTGAAATCCACATTCTAAATGTGGTCATGATTCATGTGCTAATGGCATTTTTATGGGAAGCACTGTTGGGTTTGTTTATGCTGAACTCCTTCAGACTGATACACCTTGAGAGTTAACTTTTGTGAAGCCAATGGTACGAGGAGAGAAATTCTGGAATAGTTTGGGGTTCCTGTCAGATCTTTTGTTGCAGAATCACAGGACAATAAGGGTTGGCAGGGACCTCTGGAGGTCATCCAGTGCAACCCCCTCACAAAGTAGGGTCGGCTCAAGCAGGCTGCATAGGGCAGCATCCAGGTGGGGTTTGAATACCTCCAGAGATGGGGACACCACAGCCTCTCTGGGCAGCCTGTCCCAGGACTCTGCCACCCTCCCAGGAAAGAAGTTCCTCCTCATGTTTAGGTGGAACTTCCTATATTCCAGTTTGTGCCCATGGCCTCTTGTCCTGCCCCTGGGCACCACTGAAACAAGACTGACCCCATCCTCCTGACCCCACCACTCAAGTATTTACAAGTATTGATGAGATCCCCCCTCAGCCTTCTCTAGGCTAAAGAGTCCCAAGTCTCTCAGCCTCTCTTTGTAATAGATGTTCTGGTCCCTTCATCTCCATAGACCTTTTCTGTACCCTCTCCAGTATTTCCCTGTCCTTCTTGACCCGGAGAGCCCAGCGCTGCACACACTATTCCAGGTGAGGCTTCCCCAGGTCAGAGCAGAGGGCCAGGAGAACCTCCCTCGACCTGCAACCTTTGTTTTTTTTGATGCACCCCGGGATGCTGTTGGCCTTCTTGGCCACAAGGGACATTGCTGGCTCATGGCCAACCTGTTGTCCACCAGGACTCCCAGGTCTCTGCACAGAGCTGCTTCCCAGCAGGTCACCCCTGTCTTGTACTGGGGCATGGGGCTATTCCTCCTCAGGTGCTGGACCCTACACTTGCCCTTGCTGAATTTCCTAAGATTAGTCTCTTCCCAACTCTCCAGCCTGTCTAGATCTCACTGGTGGCAGCACAGCCTTCCAGAATGTCAGCCACTCCTCCTGGTTCTGTCATCAGCCGACCTGCTGAGGGTACACTCCATCCCATCATCTAAGCTGTTGAATATATTGAACAGGGCTGGACCCAGGACTGACCCCTGAGGAACACCGCTTGTTACCGGCCTCCACCTAGGCTCTGTGCTTCTGATCACAACACTCTGGGCTCTGGTTTTCAGCCAGTTTTCAATCCACCTCACTATCCAATCATCTAACCCACATTTCCTGAACTTGGCTGTGAGGATGCTGTGGGAGACAGTGTCGAAAGCCTTGCCGAAGTCAAGGTAGACAGTGTCCACTGCTCTTCTTTCATCTACCATCCAGTCATGCCCCTATAGAAGGCTATCAGGTTGGTCAGACGTGACTTCCCCTTCATGAATCCATGCTGACTACTTCTGATAACCTTTTCCTCCACCTCATAGAATCACAGGGGTTGGAAGGGACCTCGAGAGCTTATCAGGTCCAACCCTCCTGCCAAAGCAGGCTCCTAGCTCATGTAGCACAGATAGGCATCCAGACGGGTCTTGAATATCTCCAGAGAAGGAGACTCCACCACCTCCCCGGGCAGCCTGTCCCAGGGCTCTGGCACCCTCACTGTGAAAAAGTTCTTCCGCATGTTGGTGCAGAACTTCCAGTGCTCCAATTTTCAGCCATTGCACATTTCAAGATGACTCCCAGAACCAGCTTCTTCAAAAATCTTTCCAGGGATGGAGGTGAGGCCGACTGGCATGTAGCTTCCTGGGTCATCCTTCTTGCTGTTGTTGAAGATTGGAGTGACGCTGGCTTTCCTCCAGTCTTCAGGCACCTCACCTATTCTCCAGGACCTTTCAAAGATGAGAGTGGCTTGGCAGTGACTTCTGCCAGGTCCCTCAGCACTCATGGGTGCATTCCATCAGGACCCTTGGACTTGTTGATATCCAGTGTAATTAGCTGGTCTAACTAAATCTTCCTTAACCAAGAGAATGTCTTCCTTCCTCCAGACTTCCTTTGTTACCTCCAAAGTCTAGGGCTCCAGAGCAGTACTTTATTGCCCCGAGCAGTAAAAACTGAAGCAAAGAAGGTTTTCAATAACTCCGCCTTCTGTGCATCCTCTGTCACCATGACACCTGCCTCATTCAACAGCAGGCCCATGTTTTCCCTAGGTTTCCTTTTGCCACCAGTGGCTGGAAGAAACCCTTCCTGTTAACCTTGATGTCCCTTGCCAGGTTTAACTCCAAGGAGGCCTTGGCTTCCCGTGTTTTGTCCCTACATACCCTCACAGAATTCTCCTAATCTTCCCAAGTGGTCAGTCCCTTCTTCCACGAAATGTAGAATTCCTTCTTCCACTTGAGCTTTTTCAGAGGCTCTCTGCCCAACCAAGCAGGTCTCCTACTTCCTTTGCCTGGTTTCTTGCTCTTAGGGTTACACCGATCCTGAGCTATGAGTGGGAGATCTCTAAGTTGGTTGTTTTTACTGAGGCTTTTGAAGATCTTTTTGGCTGTCTAGGACTCTGCCTTACACATGAATTCTTGAGAAGTCAGTCACTGCAGTTGCTCAGTAGATCGTTATAACTTCATGTGCTTTTGGATGAGCAGCTGATTGTTTTATAGTTGGTTTTGTTTCTTTTTTTTAGATCTAATTATGCTGTCAAGATGTGGTGCTTCATCAAGTACGTCACTAGCAGAGTTCTTTATTTTTTGTGTTTAGGCATATGAAAGAAATTGCTGAACTTCAGACTCAGCAGAAGAATGAGATAGAGGCACTGTATATTCGGTTAGGGAAACCCCTTCCTCCCAACTTGGGGTTCCTTCACTCGGCCCCACCAAGTAGCCGCCGCCGAAGAACCAGCAAAAACAAATTGAAAGGTGGAAAACTATTAAATCCTCTGGTCCAGCAGCTCAGGAGCGGAACATCAAGCACAAGTAGGTACCCTTGGTTGCTTTCCACACACTGGTTGTTTGCATTAGTTGTGGTTCTGCTCTGTGATTGCACAGCCCACATGAGAGGCGATGGATATTTGTTGGGTTTTAATACTGTGACTCAAGTTTATGTGCTGCCAACTGTTTTTGAAGTAGGTTTCTTTTGGGATGGGCTCATTACAACTGCCCAGTACTGAACCGTACTTACCTTCGCTGCGTTGGTTGCAGCGCTTGGCAGAGGGACAATATTCCATTTTAATTTGGACTCCAGCCTGGTGAGGTTTTCTCATGCTTTCTCCAAATTCAATCTATTGATGTTTGTGTTCATTTCCTAGGTGCTGTTATCCTCTATTGATTAGGTGCTGTATCTTCTGGTAGTTGTTTATTTTTTCCTACAAGATGCCATATAAATAAGATTGGATTGCAGTTGCTCCCCCGAAGGATGGGAAGTAAAAGCAGTTATAAAACTGTGATGAATGCTTTGACCATCTGAAGTAGTTTGAAATTTTTCAAATAGAATTATTTAGATTGGAAAAGGCTTTTGAGAACATCAAGTCCAACTGCTAGCCCAGCCCTGCCAGGGCCACCACTAACCCATGTCCCCAATCCCCACATCTACAGGTCTCTTAAATCCCTCCAGGAATGGAGACTCCTCCACTCCCCTGGGCACCCTGTTCCAGTGTTTGACAACCCTTTAGGTGAAGACAATTTTCATGATATCTGGTCTAATCCTCCCCTGCTGCAACTTGAGGTAGTTTCCTCCTGTCCTATTGCTTGTTACTTCAGAGAAGAGACCAACTCCCACAAGTATTGAGTCATTATCTCTTCAGGAAATAATAAAGATAGAATTCAAGTAGGGAATGTTGATAGACCCCAGTACCTATTCCTTCAGCAAAATGTTGAATAGAATATGAATATTTTTTTCTTCTGTAGTCGATGCTGCTATTTAGAGGAGCAGCGACATTTCCAGCGTTAACCCTGCATATCAAACCTGGTAGCTCCTGTTTTCAAAGTAGCTGTGTCATAGGTCCACTTTGAATTTCATTGATCTTAATGACAGAGTGTTTTGGAGGTTTTTGCTTTTAATTAAGGATTTCAACTGAGAGGGGAAAAGGAATAATATTCAGAAGCAAGATGCTCTGTGATCTGATTTTTGGCCTTCCTGGGTCTTTTCTCAGGGATGAAGGGCAAGCAGTTCCTAACATTGTTACTGATGTAATTGTCATTTCCACTGTTAGGTGCTTTTGCTGATAAATTAATGTAACGAATGACTGCAAAGGTATTCTGGTGATAAAGCCTCTTTACCTGAGATATGAATGTAGTTAGATACAGATGTGTCTGTGTATATATACATACATACACACAGAGATTTTTTAATATATTTAGATACAGATTTTTATATAGAGACATCTATTGGCATAGAGAGAGATATAAATATAATATAAAACAAAAATATAAATAATAAAACTATAAAATATAACCAAGAACTATGAAATATAACCAAGAATTAACCTCTGTGAGGTCCTGACTCCACCCTTTCTGGAAAATGCAGGAAATATCAAACTTACTCCATAAACTTCTTGGAGAAAGCGGCTCAGCAATAGCACACATAGGTGGTTCTCTGGTGCAGACTGTCCATAGAGTCTGTTTCATATGGTACTTGAGAATTTCAAACTGCTGTTCCTCTCAGTGGCAAAGTAACAGCAATTTTTAGGCACGGGGGTTTATTCAGTGGTTTTGTAGTGTTTGCTGTTGCATATATTTTGTTTGTTTGCTCTTCCAGGTAATCTTTCAGACTCTAAAGATTCACCCCACAAAGAAACTCTTAAAACTCAGCCTGGATCTCCGGAAGCAGCGGCAGTCCCTTCCCCTGCCCCGGCCACCTTTGGGAAGGCAGTTCAGACACAGCAGCCGTGCTCTGTCAAAGCCTCTTTGTCTTCTGACATCTGCTCCGGCCTAGGCCCCGAAGGAGGTGACGTGAACGCGAGCTCTGGCCAAGGTGATTTTTTTCGTACCGGCTGCTGGGCCTGTCTTCCAGCACATGCTAAAATTAGTTCGCTTCCCTTAGGCTTGAACTTTTTAGGAGTGGATTTCACTTCTAGTCGTATAGGAACATGAACCTTTGGCAACCCAAATTACTGGCTTATCTTTAAAAAGATCGTTTCGGTGTTGTCAGCAGAACAGAAGTGTCTTACCAAGTGTTAAGGGTCAACACTCAAGGAGGGATGTTCATTTTTAGGAAGGAAATACCTTTTACTTTTGCCAGCAGTGGCTTTATGCTGACATGTTTGCTGGAGTCTGCCTTACAGATTTCTGAGAAAATAGAAAGGAAAACAAAACAAATGACTTGAGATTGTTTCCTTTGGCTTATTTTGGGCTTTTTTATTAGCCCCTTGGTACTGCTAGACCCAGAGTTCTCATTATAAACTTAACAAAGCATCTTGGGTGTGAGGGGAAAGAAATCAAAAACTAATGAGGAAAACCAAACCCAGAGAACAAGTTTCGCTTCCTTTATCTAAGGGGTTAATTTTGTGCATGGTTTTGGAGTCCCAGCTAAATGAGTGTAGATTGGCTGTGCTCCCCAGTCCTGACCTCTGATACTCCTGTGTATTGCACACCTCCGTAGGCTTTGACTGATCTTGCTGCCATGCATATTGGAAGTTATAACGGTGATTAAAATACCTTCCTCTCATTGCACATCCTGCCAAACTAATCTACAAAATACCTATCTGTTCTCTTCTGCTGTTATTGCATCCTTTGTGTATGGTCAATTAACTTCTCTTTGGCAAAGTTAAAATGGAGATGTGGATGTTTAACTAACAAAGCTGATTTGACTGATGGTATAGGACATCTGATCACAGCTACTTGTACTTTATAAGTGTCTTTGTTTTCTTCCCTTTATATTCATTTGCAGGCTGGACGGTTTTCCACCAAACGTCTGAGAGAGTGACCTATAAATCTAGTAGCAAACCTCGTACCAGATTCCTCAGTGGACCTGTGTCTTTGTCCATCTGTTTGTATTTGTTCTTTTGTATTTTATCACAGTCCATCTTTCTTTTACCCCCTTTTTCCAATTCCATGTTTTATATCTCTAATATGTTTGGCAGGATGCCCCTTTTTCTGACCCATCTTTTCTTTCTTTTTATCTTTCTTTTAAGTAATCATCATGAACACGCCTTATTTATATTAATTTTTCATATGAAAGCTTTTTTTGCACTGCTTTTGGCTTGTGCCTGGGCACCAAAAGCATGTGTGGAAGATCTCATCATTTATTATATAGCCTTATGGTAAATTTTACCCTGGACTTCTCAAAGCTTTTGTACTTTCTGTGATTTATGTTGAAGTAATTTTATTTGCAATGTGGCAAATATACATGTCTGCTGTCCCAGTTCCAGCGACAACAAAAAGAATTCCGTCCTTCTGTAGACGAATGGTCTCTTTCACACATGTTTGGACTCTGAAGACATGCATGTAGCAAGCTGATACAATACTAGAAGGTCACTGAAGGGTATAACTTCCATACAAGGGCTGTATTAACACAATATACAGTACTGTTTATATCCACTCTCTTTTCTTTAATTTTTTTTCCTCCCCCGCTCTTTGCATGTGGAAATGCTGAGACAATAGTGCTCCAGCTAGTTCTTCCAAAAATCTGTGTTCTAGGTGGGCTTTTCCCCATGTGTTGACGTTAATTACTCTTAAGTGAGCAATTTTGATGTGCTCAGAAGCAGCAGGAAGATCTGCTTACTCCAAGGGAGAGTGCCATCAACTTTTTGTGTGAGAGCGCTGATCTGGCTGAAGCACTTTACTCAGTTTATTTTCTTATGACCTTATGTGACCTCAGAGATGAAGTCAATTAGCAGTTCATCAAAGCATAAATAAGTAAAAAGCACTATGAGATTTTCAGATGATACTTTGAAATGGATTGCTAGGATCCAGCATTTTTTGTTTCAAATATTTGTGCGCCTGCTATTTGTACCCTATTTGTATGATTTCTAAAGTAATTGGCAATTCAACAAAATGATATCCAGCTATTTAATGAACAAATTAAGATCTTTTCACCTGATCATATATATGCTGCTTTTTAGGCAAACGGATTTTGCTTGTACAATAAAGATATGTTGTGCTGAACAGGTACTATAGGCCATTTACATATAACATGAGAAAGGCAAATAATGTTCTTGAGAAAAATGTTTGGTTAACTAACTGTTCATTTGCGTTAAGATCAGATCTCCCATTGGAGTTCTACATTGCTCATCATTATCCAAGCGGTACAGATCAAAGGCACAAGACCACTCCGATACACTCCTAATTCTGTGAATAAAAAGTAATTTAAAAAATAATCTTGATTTTTTTTTTTTTAATTTTTTTTGGCTTTGTTTTTGTTTGAGGCCCCAGAAGTCCAAGCACTTAGGTTCTTGAAAACTGATGTTTACAGCTCTGCATACTGAATTGATTATCATGCAAGTTTTTAATGACTGATGAAGTTGTGAGGCAATTTTGCATCCAGGGATTTTTTTTTTCCTGAGAACCCAAGGGGAATTCTTGGTTCACACGCTTCCCCCTTTGCTGTTACAACAGATATTATAGTTTCTGCCTCTGTTCATGTAATCCCCAGAAGTTGTTTCATTAATCTTTCACAGAACTATTTATTCAGTAGGATACAGAAAGACTGGGAGATGGAATTAAAACACAGAATATTAAAAATGCTTTGGCGCACAGATGCTGTGAATGAAACCAGGGGAGTATGTATATCCTTCAAATCGGGAAGTGTCCCGGTGCTTAACTAACTTGGCACAAGTATAATTGCTTTCTGTTCTCATCTTATGTGCTCTCTTCTTGGTTCTTCGGGGTACGGTGTTGAGAGAGGAGGTTTGCGCTCCCCTGTTTGAGTCATGAGAGGAGATGGACCGAGTTTCAGGCCCTTTGCCCTGACACATCCGTACTGAGCCACCCCTGCTCAGAGCACACAGCTCGCTTACTCGTGCTGTCACTTGAGTTGCTAGACCGTGCCCCACAGTAGGTTCTGATGGGGTTAGGAGGGAAGGTTGGCCAGGGGATGAAGGTGGGGCTGCACGTGGCCCTGTCCCCTGAGGGCAGCCAGGGCTGGGACTGCTGTTGAAGGACATATGGCCAGCGGTTCCTCCAGGCATCAGTGTCCAGAGCAGCCATGCCCATGGGCCTTGGGAACAGCCAGTGCGAGGTAACGATGATGGGAACATAGTTGACTCATGCTCCTTCCCCTCTGCAAGGGATGTAGGTAGAGCTAAGCATCCGGGTGAGGTTCTGAGCTTGTTTTCAGGGAGAGCAGGCAATGGGAGCAGTGCTGGGACATGGCTGCCTGGGGCTGTAAAGGTTCCTCTGGGGTGTTCTTGTTTCTTGGAGAGCTGTTGGGAAAAGTTGTATGGGAGTTTCAGAAATTATCTGAGTCTGTACCTTTGGTTGAGGAAAAACAGAACGGGGGATGGGCATGCAGGGTGAGAGCTGTTCCCTGAGACAGATCGGGGTGAGTTCAAGTCTGTTAATGATGGCTTCACCCAATGTCTTGCCCTGATTACAAGATCCATCAAACCTAAAAACTTTGTGTTCCCACCAAATGACTTTTTGAGCTGTTCCCTGTGTCTGATACTGATTTTCCTTTGCACTTTTCAATGGGCTTCAGCATAACTTCAGCCTGAGTTCCTCCCTGGGGTGCAGTTGCAGGGGTGTCCCAGGGAAGAGTTTGTGAGTTCTCAAAAGCTCCCCTCGGCTTGGATTCGTCACCTTGTGCACAGTGGGTTTTGTCACATTTGCAGCAATTAATCTACTGCATGTGCGTATGGCATTATGGAAATGGGCTAATAATTTACTGCCATTTCAGTTTTATTTTAGCTTTCAAGCTTTGTGGTAGCTGTTAGGGTGCGAATGTGGGACAGTGGATTTTTTTCTATCCCACGTGATATAATGGCTACTTAATTTCTCAGATAAGAAATTGGGAATTGGAGGTACAACACTCTGCTGAACCTTTGCAGTCTTAGATTAAATCTTAATTATGATTCATCTCCTTAACTCTACGGCTATTAAACACCTTGATTTTAGAAGTAATACAATTAATCTGGTGAATTAGATTCACCAAGTGCATTTTTAATTGAATTTGCATTTAAAACCAATTGCCGCTGCTGTTTGGCGGTCCCTGCTTCAGGCAGTATCACCACGTAGATAATGATGTTCCTCATCTCCCAAGCAACACGCTGAAGCACTACAGTTGGGAAGAAATAGCTCTCATTCTGGTGATTGACCCTCCTGTAATATTTCCCTTAATGCTGGCTCCGCTCAGGCAGGTGTCTTGTGAACCTGCCCCATAGCGCTGCTCTCTGTTGCTTCCCCAACGTGTACTGGGGTGAGGCAGGTTTGATTTGGCACCTGAGGTGCCAGTAAACTTGTGACTAGGTTTTCAGGAAAGGGAGAGGTTGGTGATTAAACTTTTTTACATGTGTTTAAGCACGTACTGCAGTCAGCTGCCCGCTTTTACTTTTCGCAGGCAGTTGCTTTTCGGTTGGGCGGGTGTTGTGCCAAACAACCTATTGCTACTTGCAGGATGCTGCAGGATAGGTAAGGAATAGTGTTCCAGTGTTACTGTGACTGATGTTTCCATAATGGGAGCTACTAGCTAACTTTGAGATAGGCAAGGTAAGGTGAGTCCAAAGGGGAAAAAAATTAAGATGTGAGTTGTTCAGTTGTGAATGTGACCTGTATTTGTTATCCAGGCTTTGGGATGAGAAGCTGGACTTGGTCGTGCTTGTGTAAGATGTTACTGTAGTCATGTCCTGATTCTCTTGGAATAGAAACCTCATTAAGCCATATGAAATAAGAAAGTCTTTCAAAGCGATCCTCCTGTTCCTCATCATGCCACCCATGTCAACACACAAACATTTCTTCCGCCTTTTTTCCTCCCTCTTTGCTTTACTTTCTCTTCCTCAGTCTCTGACTGACATCTCTCCTTTCTCCTTCGAAGACTCACTCTGAGCCTGTATCAGCCTGGACCTGAAATCTCTGAGTTTAAAGCTGCATTTCTGGCACAGTAACATAAAATACCAACACTGGTTGGCTGTAGAGAAAAAGTACATCCATCCTGTATCTTGCTTTTTGCCCCACACTCTGATTTTGCTCATGTTGTCAAGTGCTGCTTCACAATAAACTTGCCATGCCCCATGTCAGATAACTCATCTCCTCCCATACCATAACGATATTCTTCTTACCAAGTCCAAAATACCTTTCAGGAAATTCAGCACTGAAATAGAAACAGTGCTTATGTCTGGCAAGATCTGACAGTCAAGTAGGGTTCTCTGCACGCTTCTGGCACTCTACCTGTCCAACAGAATACGTAAAGTCTCGATGAAGGACGTAATGAGATGATGATGAAAAACTAAACTGCATAGTTTGGTTAAGCAAGAACTCAGCTGCTTGGCTGGGTTGTGTTTCTGCACTTGGACAGGGCGTAAGGGAAACTTGCTCACAGTTACTTGCAATTGAAGCTTAGAATGTCACATTTAGGCACAAACCCTGCTAATAAAATACTTGGAAACAATTGGCCTCAGACCTGCAGAACAATGTATCTTTTTGGACTTGTAAAACAGGACTTTTAGGGTTGTTTTACAGTTTGTCTTTGCAGCCAGACTAGCTTGACTTGTTCCTGAAAGCATTTTTGGCCTCCTATCACAAACTGAATTGACATCATTTCCTGCATAAATAGCATAGGAATCAAAGCCTTGTATCAGGCAATTTGGACAAAAAATCCACCCCAAAACAGAAAACCAAAACAAACCCAAACCAAAAACCACAACCAAATGCACCTTTAAGTCATGAGACCTTGCTTTTGGCATGCTATTGTACTTTCTAAAGCTTACGAATGGCTGCACATTACGAAAGGTTTGAGCTGTACAGTTATTTAGGCTTCCTTTACTCACCTGAACTGCTGACTTTGTCTGTCCTTTCTTGCATAATAACTACTTTTTGATTGCTTAAAAGTACAGAAGCTTGTCCGTGAGATTTGTTGTGTTTAGTCTTACCTAATTCTGTATGTCTTGTATTGTTTTACCTTGTAGGGTCCACCTTGAAACGACTATGTCTAGGCAAAGATCACAGTAGTAGTAACTATCCCATTTTTGTTTCTCAGTATTTCCTTCATGGCATGGGATGTTGGTTTGGTTTTTTTGTTGGTTTTTTTTTTTTTTTGCTTTTTTATTATTATTTTATTACTAAAAGCTAGTTGTTGAATAAATCGAGCTGATGCACTGATACCGGTATGAAATTAGACTGTATAAATTGCGATCCTTTCATAACAATGCATGTGCTGTGATGTCTTGGGAACCACGCATGCTGCAAGACAGTTGTGGTATTCTTTGTGTGTGAGACTGTGCACGCATGCGGCGAGAAAACTGGATTCAGTGTTTGTCTTTCTGAAATACACACCTTTATATGACTGCAGTTCTCTGCTGGAGGAATTTATAGAGAGAGCTAAAAACAATCCTGTTGAGCTGCATGGAATATTAAACACTAATTGAAGAGCTTTCCTGTCAAAATACTTATTTTTCTCACCCTCGAGCAAAGGAAAAGGAAACGAGCAGTATTCACTTAGAAGTTACATTGCAGGTTGAATGCATGATCATTTAAAGGTTATTAACGTATTTTATATAACCGTAGGACTAACTAGTTTTCTCGGTTTCCTTGGCTGGTAACTGATTAACAGAAAAAAGAAGACTGAATGTTCATGTTTGCTTATGTAATAATTTTACTACCGGTGTACGAACTTTTTTGCTTGGAGAGATGGTCTTTACTTCAAGCCTTTAGCTGTATCGAATGCCTTAGCCAAAATGTTCCTGCCTATTTTTCAAATCCAGGCACCTTCAGTTGCTGTTCCCTGCTGATTTTGCTATGTCAGATTTGTAGTTACCAACCCCTAAAAAGGACAGATTTTTTTTTTTTCCCCTCTCCTAGAAATAAGTGAACATACAAAATCAAATCTGTCAATAGGCTTCCTGGCTGCTTTTACCTATACCAAAAGTTCTGTACTTTTATCTTTGTCTCAAAATCTCAGACACCCACGAAGTCCTCCTCTCTCCTCTTTCTTCTGTACATTCATGGTCCTGTTTAATTTTTTTTTTCCCCAAAAAAAGATCCAGTGATGGCAGAGTAAATGGTCCTGACTCCACTGAGAGAGACTGTGGGCTACTGGAGTCTTTGAGGTGTAGTAGCCAACCCTACTTGTAACCTATATGGCAATTACGTTTTTCAAGGAGGACAGTAAGCTTACACAAGTAAAAAAATGATAATTTTTTTAAGGCTTGCAGTTTTGGCAAGCAGCACACCCCACCTCACACTCCCTGGTGCAGTCTCCTCTGGAGAGACTTTGTGAGCTGTAGGATGTCGGTGTTACAGGGACTGCGTTTGCCTCTTCTCCCCAAGTCATTAATTTCCCCGAAAGAGAAGCTGTGGGTGCAACAGCAGGCGGCTGAGGTGGCGTGATGCGATAGAGAATCTGAATGCATTGAACTTGGACCATTTCTTTAAGCAAAGGTGTTCCCTGGAAAGGAGGGGGAGGGAGTAAAGTCTGAAAAGCCACTGTTTGAATTGCGGTAGATGAGAAGCTGTTTGAGTGGCAAAGCGGTGGGGCAGAGATGCCATCGTCAGCTTTCTTTGTGTGTGATTTTCCAGGATCCTCGACAAACAGTCTCGTTACGTGCCCTGAGCCCCTCCCGCAATCAACCCTGCAGGTTCAGGCCAACAACAGTAACAACAAGAAAGGGACGTTCACAGACGATCTTCACAAGCTGGTTGACCAGTGGACAAGCAAAACAGTTGGAGCTGCACAGACAAAACCTTCCTTAAACCAACTGAAGCAGAACCAAAAAAGGCAAGACATGGAGCCAAAGGCTAATCCCATGCAAACACAGAATGAGACGTGTGGAGTAAGTGGCGCTCCTTGAAGGACGTACCTTTTGCTATGTGTCTGAAAGCCTTTGCAGAACTCAGATTTGGAGGAGGACATAAACTAAAATTACTTCAGATAGATGCTTCCTATAAATGTCCATCTCTTTAAGTACTAAAGCAGATTTTTTTTTTAATTAAATTGTCTTTTGGAATAATCTTGAGGGATATATGGGCTACTATATATATATATAAAAAATATATTTTCAAATTGCAAACTGCTTATTAACAGCAATACACAGCAATACTCGTACTGTTAACCATATGTTGCTCAACTTTAAGTTTTAACTATCCCTAAAGTTTTTCTTCTTTATGATGTTTAATGTTAATCTTCCTTAGGCAGGATCAGTGGCTGGGCTGGTGGCTTGGTGGTAGCGAGCCTTGGTTTTAGTGGAAGCAGAGTGAGTACTGTGTTGGGATAGGGGACAGCTGGATGCATTGCTTCCCCTTGCTTGTTGTACTGGGCATCTTTTGGGGGGGGTCTGCCTCATGAAAACACCGTCTTCAGAAATGCTGTGAACGTAAACTTGCAAGGAAATGGAAATTGGAAGTTCCCCTTTTATTTTCAGTAGCGGGCAGAAAGCATCGCGACTGCGTTTGTGTCTGTGTACAGTGTGTTTTCAGGGTTGAGAGATAATGGGCAAAAATGGATGAAAATGTAGCTAGAATCCCAATTTCCCATGCTGTCCCTTTGGTTTCCAGACCTCTTCATCTTCCACAGGGTTGGATGATTCATTTTTTTACTGATTTTTTTTTTTTTTTTTTTAAGACTGGAAATTGAGCCAAAGTTGAGGAAAATAATGTTAAAAGCAGGGAAATAGCAAAAAGCAACCTGTGAGGGGCTGCTTTGTAACCCCTTGAAAACAGGACAAGTGGCTCTGGATAGTAAGGCATTGCCGTTTTGGCATGTTGGAGGGTGCAGCAGTAGCTCTGTAGTTACCAGGGAGGTGAGACGTGCCACAGCAGGAACCGTGCTACCACATCTGCTCGGGCACCTGTTGGCTTTGGAGTTCAAGGGGTCGCTGCCTTCACGAGGAAAGCGGATTTATTGAGGATTTATTGCAGATTTATTAAGGAACGTTAAGGAATTTATTAAGGAATGTCATGCCAGTTATGAGATGCTGTAAAGGGGGGGGGAAAAAAGGAGCAAATGATCCTTTGGCAGAGTGAGGATTTAACTAGTATAAACCCGCTTGGGTGAAGCAGCAACATCCTCTTAGGACATCGTTAGTTCTCACAAAATGAGTCAAAGAAAACCAAACATTTCTAGGAAGTGGTGGTGAGGGCACAGATTTTGTTCCTCTTTTTTGATGTGCTTTTTGCAGCCTGATGTCCTTTCCCCGAGAATCATGCAGGAGTTGGAAGTACTCTGGGGGGGGTGTTCTGCCCAGTTACAGCTCTGGAAAGAATGGGGGGGGGGGGGTGTGCTATTTTGCTTATTTAAATCACCTGTTAACATCACTTTAGCATTAATTTTACTTTCTGTTCTAGGAGGAACAGGAACATCCCTGTCTTAATGCGATGGTTTTAGAGGGTTTATTGCTTTCATGGCAGTTGTTGCAGGGAATTAAACAGGCTGATTGGAATCTTTTAGAGATAATTCACCACGAGCTTGGAAGGGTTGGCATTCCCTGCTCTCTGTTTCACATCAGTCCCTGTTGCTTGGGAGAGCATCAGTCAGTTAGAGACCTCACAAACTCCACGCCAGCTTGTCCCTACTGATTTTGTCTGTAAAAGTCCCAGCGTGGGCTGCAGAGGAGATGCAAAGGGAGATGGCAAATCACAGAACGATGGGGGTTGGCAGGGATCTCTGGAGATCATCCAGTCCAACCCCCTCACAGAGCAGGGTCACCTCAAGCAGGCTGCACAGGACAGCGTCCAGGTGGACTTTGAATGTCTCCAGAGATGGAGACTCCACAGCCTCTCTGGGCAGCCTGTCCAAGGGCTCTGCCACCCCCACAGGAGAGAAACTCCTCCTCATCTTAGGTGGAACTTCTGTATTCCAGTTTGTGCCCATGGCTTCTTGTGCTGTCCCTGGGCACCACTGAAACAAGACTAACCCCATCCTTCTGTTTCCCCCCTCTCAAGTATTTATCAGCACTGATGAGATTCCCCCTCAGCTTTCTCTTCTCTAGGCTAAAAAAGTCCCAAGTCCCTCAGCCTCTCTCCAATAAGAGAGATGTTCCAGTCCCCTCATCATCTCTGTAGCCCTTTTTTTGTACCCTCTCCAGTAGCTCCCAGTCCTTCTTGACCTGGAGAGCCAGTTCAAGACATCTTCCTAGTGTGGTTATCATTGGGGTACCTTGGCCGTGAACATGGCACTGCATGCTGGAGATGACAGAACACCAGGGAGTGGATAGGATTTAATAGACAGAGCAGCACAAGGGGTGTTCTGAGAGCTGAGTGCCATTCTGCATGTTGTACCTTTTGAAATTCACCAAAAATTGGGAAATTGAAGTTCAGGGAGGAGAGGACTTCAGGATGTTCAGAGGAAAATATCTTGAAGAGAAGGAGGCAAATGGTGTGCAAGGACGCTTAGTTGGGACAGCCTGGCAAGTGGCCCATAGCATCAGCTCTTGGTATGAGGGATTACGCAGGTGGGTGCTGTACCTGCAGTGATTCACTGTTGATTCCACCTCTTAAACTGGTATTGAAAAGGCAAAAGGACCTCAGGGAATCACATAAAGGACGGAAAATGCATCTCTCTAGCAGGGCGCCTATGAAGCCCAGGCTGTACATTTTCAGTCCATCTGCTAACACCAGCTTTTCGCTGTCTTTTTGATCAAATGCAAAAATGCCTTTGCAAGGGAAGAATAAGGAGCACTAAGCAGATTTCCAGCCCATCAAACAAAGTTATAATAATGTTTTATGTTGGAAATAAAGGCTAGAAAAATTGGAAGTACGCTGAGTCTCATCCCTCTTTTTTTTTTTTTTTTTTTTAATTTTTGACTGGAACAAACTGGCAGGAAACAGGCTGTCCTGTATCTGCAAACTGGGTGCTTTGGTGTAGAAAATACTATTGCTGGTCCTGTGTGATGATCAGAAGCCAGGAGGGAGGTAGCAGTCTTACCTTGGCTTCTGATTTTTATTTTTTTTTCTGGAAGTTACTGGACAGAAAGATATGTCTCTGAAGAATTTTTAAACAGGAGTAGGAGTGACACGAGTCATCCTGTGGTGGTTGGTTATAGGTCCCATGGGCTTGGCACCATGCAGAGCTCCTGTACGTGACACAGAGCGCACATGGGCCTCAGGGTGAAAGTTTGGACTTGTGTTATGCCAGGTAGACACAGAAGGTATCAAACCAAATGGCCCCTGTCTACTCTGTGTTCACTTTGTTCACAGGCTCTTAGACCAAAGGAAAGTCCTTATTGCGTAGAGGTAGAGTTATTTATTTATTTTCGAGGTATTATTTTCTCTTTCTATCCACCCACTGTCACTACTGTGCCAGGGTAGTTGTGCAGCCAGATTCAGGTGTTCTCTTCACCATGCCCAAAGAGGCCTGACGTTCCCGAGTTACCTTTTTTTCCTGAGATGTTTCTGCCCCCACCAGCGAATTGCTTGCTGTGTGAACACAGCACATTATTGGTACTCATTTTCTTTCTCAACTCTGTGAAGGCTAGTTGGAAATCAACCCAGAAGATAAATTGGTGGTGTGTTTGATAAGAGTTAGTGGTTTTATTTTCTTTATCATCAGAAGTGTAGAAAGCAGTAAAATAATTGGGATGCAAAGGAAGAGTTTAAATGCTGCTTGGTTTCTGTGGCAGTTAGCTGTCGGTTTGGCAGCAAATCCTGATGGATACGGACTAGAAGTTCATGGGGGAATCTTCAGGCATCCGGTTATGCCACAGGAGCAGTGAAAGGCTCCTTTTCAGTTGTTTTATTTAAATGTGGAAAAATCATATTGGTTCTCAGTGCCACTAGTCTGAAATGTAACAGGAGGCATTAGGAAGAACTGAAGTCAGACTGCCTGGTAATGGTTCTGCGTCTCGTGCTTGTGTGTGTTGAAGACATGATGACATAATCCCTTTTTTACAGGTAATGTGGTGGCTCCCACCAGTTGAGGAATACACCTAGGAACATAAGCTGCCTTGTCTGTAATGAGCACTGAATATTGTGTGGTTAAAGGTACCATTTGATGATGCCTGGGAATAAAGGGCTTACCAAAAATCTGTTTTCTACTCTTCATACTGTTACTAAGGTTTGAAAGGAAAAACTATTACCCAAAAAAAAGCTGTAAATACGTTCCAAGTCCATAAGAAGGCTGTTTCCATTAAACAGGCCAGTCCATGCGAGTTGTTGACATGTGCTGGGGCTGGGACACCATCCACAATAGCTGCACGTTGTGTCTGCAGTTAGTACCCTTGACTTTGTGAGCTGGCTGCCTGGGAGGCAGCTTTCTGGAAATAGCCATGGGCGCAGAAATGGAGCAGGAGGACTACTAACACCTTGTACTGTTTCTCCCATCTCTGTTGGATTGGAAGAATAAGAAAAAATAGCTGTTCAATGCTGCCTTCTTGGTCTGAACATCTCAGAATAGCTTTCCAGGACCCTGGAAGAGCAGAAACACAAATCTTTGGTAGCTCCTAATCACTGGGTTTTCAGAGAGCTGAAAAATGGTGATTAAAAAAAAAAAAGATGTATTAGCATCCTTGCTTTGCTTGTTCTGGCAGCTAGCTCTAGCCCTGCCCTGTGAGTCCGATGGGTTTGTTTCAGTGGTAGTTGGACAATGCAGAAGTGAAACAGTAACGCCAATAAGGTACCTGGAAGAAAAATTATCAAATCCTGCATTTTTCAGAATGAGTGGTGATAGTTATGGTCAGCTTTCACAGCAGAATTACTTGGTTTCATCTGTTCTAATGTCAAAACATAAGTATTTTTGATATTTAAGTCAAACACAACTATTAGCTGTATATGTTCACAGTACTGTAGGTGTGACTATTGCTGCAGTGGCACCGTAGAGCTCTCTTGGTAAAGTGTGATGACAAGGCAGAGAATTTAAAAGTCCAAAGAACAGATATTTTTTTCTTAACTACCACAGCCTTTGTCCAGTGCTGGTCATTTCAGTTTTAGCTGTGTTGTTTGTGTGAGTCCTCCTTTCTGTATATATTCCTCTTGTTTTTTAAATGAGTGCCTAGGATTATTTGGGGGAACAGGAGTGAATGGTGGCAAGGGAAAGACGAGCAGCTGTTGGCAGGCATTTGGGGAAGTGGGAGCAAGAGGCAGCTCTTGGTGCAGAAGGAACTTGTACAAGCCCCTGGTTTATTGGTGCAGGGGGAATTTGGTGAGCGCAGCAGAGGAGACATGTGAGCAGAGGTACAAAGGCAGTGGGCTGAGATGCTGCCATGGGTGGTCATTCAGTAAGCGTATCGCTGGCTAATTGAAATGCGGGGAGAAAGAGGAGGGCAAGGGGAATTTCACTTCCTTCTAGAATAATATAGGAAATATCTTTGGGTGTCAACTCAATCTCTCTGACAAAAGAAACCCTGAAGAAAAACCCCCAAACTAACCCCTATCAAACATCTCGAGCAGACAGACAACTTTTCAGTGTTGATGAGAGGTGAATTTTGCAGTGCATTTATTAAATCCAATAAGTTTGAGTCTGGGTCTGCCTTGCCAGCCTGCATGAAGCCCGGACAGGTGATGTTCCCAGGCTCTAGGTAGGCAGCAGAACAAGCAGCCACGAACTAGCACTGTAATAGTAAAGATGAAGTAATGCCACATGTGGTCGGTGAAGTCAGGCACGTGGTTGCAATCCTTATTGGTAGTGTTGCATCGTCTAAACTCAGATTGGGAAGGGAAGAGACCACTTTTGCTTTACAGTCCTGCAGGAGGAATAGAGTATTTTAAATAACCCAGAAACACTCTTCCAATGTGTGGAGGCTGTGGAGAGAGATCTTTTGGGTTTCAGTGGTCCCTAAGTATCAGGCTGGGTATAGGAGTCTGATGTTGTACTGCTTGTTTTTAATTCCCAAGACATCTTTAGTACAAAAGAAATAATTTGCACCTGTATCTTCAAGCCGTGGGTAGAATGCCAAAGCTGAGGTGTTCTTTCTCCACCAGGATATCATGTGCTGTAGGTGATGCACGTCTTAGAATCATCAGCTTGTGCCTGAATTGGCACAAACTTGTAGAAATGACAAGGTAATAGTAAAGAGGAGAGGTCTCCTGGGCAAGCAGGGAGCTGCAAATGACAAATGTGTCCCTTTGGCACAGGACTGGCCAGCTCACCTGTGATGGGAGAATCTACAGGCTCACAGCTTTGCTTGTGAGCTTCCACATCGCTGGCAAGGGTAGGGTTGTCCTTGGGAGCGAAAGACCCTTGCCATTGATGAGGCGCTCAGCCGTGCCATACATCTCGGGGCCTTCCTTTGGTGTACCTCTGTTAAAGTACCGCCCTGATTTATTGAAATGCTGAACCAGTTCTATTCACAGATGTGACTTTGACCGCAGGAGCTCACCTTGTCCATCGCTGCGTGAACGTCCATCTGCTTCCCTTAGAATTTTATCAACAAAGTCACTTGTAGGTGCATGGCTTTCCTAGGGCTGGGAATGCCATGGCTCCTTGTGCTCTTTTCAGGACTATTCTGGTGCATGGTTGTTTTGATGTTTTGGTTGGCATCTATGTGCAGGAAGAAATGGGTTGTTTCAGTCTCCATTGGTGGTGTCATAGCTGGTTAAAAGATGATGGTTAAAAAATGGCTTTGACCAAGAGACTTTTATCCAAGGGAAAATGCGAGAGCTAGATGTCTTGTTGCCTCTTAAAGAATGTGTTCTGGTCCCTTGAAGCATGTACTGAAGGTAGAGGAAGCAACCTTAAAAATGTCATGACATTAAGATGTTTTAATCTGTATGTGCCATGGTTGGCTTTGGAGCATGATGCAATTTTATTCCCCATTGCACACATGTGGCCTTAAATGCAGCTGCTCCTTTACTGAGTCATTTAGCTGAGAAGAAAAAGTCTAGAAGAACAAATCAGAGGAAGTTTTGATTTAAGAGGACTGTAAATAAGCTTTTTTTTTAAGGTAGAAGTTTTAAGTGGGACTGCTGGCTAAAACGTCACCTTACATCTTCAGTGCTACTGTATAAACTCTTGCTTATTCTGTGCTTTGGGTAGGTGCTTCTACAGGCACTTGATGTCATCTGCTCCCAGTTGTCTTTTTTGTTGGAAATCTGAATTTTGAGGGTGGGAAAACATGAGACTAGCAATAGGTGAAAAAATGCTTCTGGTCTTAAAATTGTGCCCTCAGTTTCTCTGTTTACTGTTCTTCAGTTTCTGCTGTTAATTTTGGTGCATTTTTCTATACAGCAATGATGTTAAACACATTACACCAAAGCAACTACTTCTCTTAGTTTGATGCTCACCATCAAATTCATTAAGTTAGGACTGGAGACAGTGAAGAGTGAGGAAGGATGTCATCTATTTTTCTGTTTTTCTAAAATTTGCTTTGGAGGACAGGTCAGTGCCCCAGCGCAGTTAATCCCAGAATGACATTGATTTTAATTTTAATGGAGAAGAGATGCTAAATTCAGAAACACAGAGTAAGCATTCTGCACGGTCTGACACATATGTTCAGTTTTTCTGCTGCAATCTCAGTTTCATGCCAATTTTGCCAAGTTAACGAGCAACACCAAATTAATGGGAGGTTACTGCAGTCAAATAACACCCTTTTTGTCCTCATGTTGTGGATAGACACTGGTTTGGTGGAAGCTGTGGCAGGGAGTTGTGAATTTGGTGACATTAAAAGCATCATGTGACGCTGCAGCATCTGCAGAGAGAGCAGGGTGGGGTTTTGGCTGACGGGTGTTTGCATGGCAATGCGTGCGATGGGGAGTATGGACTAGGAAGCTCCACTATCCCCATGCTCAGGAAGGAGAGCTCTTTCTTTGCCCCTCCCATACAAAATCCAAAAAGCTGAACTGGATGTTAGAGGAACATCTGAAAGTGGTTCCATCCACCCCTGAGCAGGAGCAGCTCCCGCTGTGTCCTTGCTGGTTCTGCCTGCCTGGTCTCAACAACCACCGGTGCTGGGCATTTAAGTGCTGTGGCCAATCTTTTATTTTTCCTTTCCTTTAGTTTTTTGTTGTTTTTTTTTTTAAACAGAAATACATGCTCAAATTTCTAAAACCTGTTCTGAGGATTTCTGTATGAATACAAGATTTGGGTTGATCCCACTCCCTGTGTCAGCCTTTCCTGCACATTTCCAAGTTTTTTACCTTTGAAAAAAAATAAAAAGAAAAAAAGAAAGAAAAAAGTGGAAAATAAAAACCTCTAAGATCACTGTGATGGGGCCTGTGCCACTGAGAGTGCAATATCACAGAATCACAGAACGATGCGGGTTGGCAGGGACCTCTGGAGATTATCCAGTCCAACCCCCACACAGAGCAGGGTCACATTAAGCAGGCAGCACAGGGCAGCATCCAGGTGGGGTTTGAATGTCTCCAGAGATGGAGACTCCACAGCCACTCTGGGCAGCCTGTCCCAGGACTCTGCCACCCTTCCAGGAGAGAAGTTCCTCCTCATGTTTAGGTGGAACTTCCTGTATTCCAGTTTGTGCCTATGGCCTCTTGTGCTGTCCCTGGGCACCACTGAAACAAGACTGACCCCATCCTTCTGATCCCCACCCCTCAAGTGTTTCTAAATATTGATGGGATTCACCCCTCAGCCTTCTCTAGGCTAAAGAGTCCCAAGTCCCTCAGCCTCTCTTCATAAGAGAGATGTTCTAGTTCCCTCATCACTTCCACAGCCCTTTTTTGTACCCTCTCCAGTAGCTCCCTGTCCTTCCTGACCCGGAGAGCCCAGTACTGCACACACTATTCCAGGTGAGGCCTCCCCAGGTCAGAGCAGAGGGCCAGGAGAACCTCCCTTGACCCGCTACCTATGTTTTTTTTGATGCACCCCAGGATGCCGTTGGCTTTCTTGGCCACAAGGGACATTGCTGGCTCATGGCCAACCTGTTGTCCACCAGGACTCCCAGGTCTTTTTGAACAGAGCTGCTTCCCAGCAGGTCAGCCCCTGTCCTGGGGCATGGGGCTATTCCTCCTCAGGTGCTGGACCCTACACTTGCCCTTGTTGAATTTCATAAGAAATTGTCTCCATGGTTCTGGTACAGGCACGTGTGTCCCAGCACGGATGTGATGCCCACGGCAGGTGGTGAAAAAGGAGCTTAACAGCCATGCTTTCTGTATCTCTCTTTCCTTAGGTTAATTTGGTAAGAACGGGACTGGGGACACAGTGCGCTGTTCCGGCATCTTGCCCCATGCCCGCTGCGTTAGCTCTTGGAGCTTCACCATCCCTGCCTGTGCCTGTGCCTGCCCACTCTGGCATGGTGCCACCTTACATGATGCCTCTCTGTCCTTATGGAGGAGTTTTCCCTACACCCATTTACGGAGCGCCGTGGTCAGGGCCGGCCGTGCAGCCTGGCATTGCGCAGTTCTCGCCTCTCGGCAGAACCTGCGTGCGGATGTACCCGGTGCCGCTGCAGCGACCCGCTGCCGAGCCGCCTGGCCCGCGCCTGCGGATGACGTAGCTCAGTTGCCTTGGCACAGGTCATGATGATTTCGGCGTCGTCACGTGGAGTGTTTGATCTGTAGATGCCATATGTGTTGGACGAGGCGGGGGTTCGAGCTGGGCCCGCGAGCATACACAGCCATACACCGCATCCAGCGATCACTGTGAAACGGTTTCACGAGCGGTAGTCTGTCCGTTATGGCAATATTTGCTTCCGTTTTGTTGCTGAAGGCACTTTATTCTCTTGTGTTCTGATGTTTTACACTTGCAATCCTTAAAGTTGACGTACTTGAATTGATGACTAGAAAATTGTACGAACCCTTGCAGGAGTACAGTGCCTTGAACTTCAGCTTTTCAGTTCCAGCTGGAAAGAGATGTAAAATTATTTGGAAGGTGTATTTTATTTACAATCCACTTGTGAGGTGAAGTTTCTTCTTTGTTTGCAAAGATATTGAAGGTTTATAGTCAACGTCCTTCATCGATTTCATTCCGCTGTAAATGCTTTTATTTTAACCCACGGGTTGGGTTTTCATTCCTGATGCTTTTGGAAAATAAATGAGTAAATTGTGAGGTGAGGTTTGTTTGAGATGCCGATTTAAAAAGAAAAATAACTTGTTAGTGTTTGTACCAGGAGTGGTGAAATGCACATTTTAAGATAGGAGCATTTACAGAGTGGTCTGAGTAAGTTGTATATAAGGGCAGGTAATAGCTTCGGGCAGTGCAATTCGTTCTCTTCCTCAGTCTCTGGTAAAAGATGTTGTAGACGGCGACTTATTTCTCTAACAGGCAGGCAAAGACTGTTCTCTTCTGGATCAGCAACAAACCAGTTTACGTTTTCTTTCGCCTCCTGTGCTGTTACAATTCCATTAAATTGCAAACTTGTGCATGTTCCCTAAGTGAAGAAATCTAACTGAAACCTTGTTCATAGGAGAACGTGTCTCCAGGTCCCTGTGAGAACCGTGTAAGTACGGCACTTTGTGTTATCCTGGCTGTGGTCTGGCCACCGAGGCTCAGAAAGGTGTTTTGCCACTGATGTGATAGCGGGAGTCACGCTAGAACGGGATAAAAACGCCAAGCTATTCTTTTTCATATCTGGTACTTCACTTCTGGAGTCTCACCACCTTTTGTTTGAAAAAAAATCTGTTATTTTATTTTTTTATATATTTATTTTTTATTTTATTTTTTAGTTTCAATTACGTTTGTGCTCCAGGTGGCATGGACACCTCTCTCCTGTTTGAAACTTGCTTTTTTGCCTGTTTTACTGTGCATAAAGCCTCCACCTGCACCTCTCAGTCTAAAGGCACAAGATAACCACTCAGGCTGATTTGCTGATGGTAAGTCTCCTTTCCCTTGGAAGCGCTAAGGGAGAGCGTCACAGGTCACATCCAAGGGCGTGATGCTCGGGATCTCTACTGCGATGCCATTCTATACTGTCTGCGGAAGGGCAGAGATGTCTTGTGCTGCCAAGCTGTGAATTGTATAGTTCTATTGTACTTCGAGCATTATACCTGTCTAAATTATTTTGTTTGTTACCCTTTGAAAAATATTATTTCATCAATTCAGTTAGAATTGAATTTTATAGACAAATACGCAGAGTCTTCTGCCTGGGCAAAATACTTACTGTAGTAAGAGATTTCTGTTCTCTGTAACATGTATCTTTAATTTGTTTGGGTTTTTTAGATTCACGTCTGTATGCTTCATGAGCAACCATGGAAAATATGTTCTCACACCAGTTTTCCTTCAGCTTGCACTGAACCTTACAGTTTGTGTCGCTATTGCCTGTTGTATAGCCCATCCCTTGTATACTGACAGAGTCAGTGGCACTAAAAACCCCGAGAAATTGTATAGATTAAAAAGAAGAAAAATAAACATTTTGTGCTTGAAAACTGTGTGAAAAACCCAGTGTTTTTCTAAAACGTAGATGTGTGTCCTTTCCCAGCTGTGCCAGGTAACTGTACATTTGCTTTCCAGACCCTTACCCCTCACGTAGCCGAAGCAGATGCGATGCCTCCGTTGTTCCTCAGGTTCTGCCTATAACTGTTACATTCCCACCTCTTGGCAGCTGCCAAGGCGACACAGTGCTCCAGAAGTCGCATGGTGCCACCTTGCAGGTTACGTTCCTTGAAATCCCACTGCAAATCCCAGCGCAAATTTTTGGTGTTGCGCTGTGGCGAAGCAGACTAGACCAGAACATGAAACAGGTTCCTCCAAGCAGGTGGTATCTTCAGTTTGAGTTTCAGTTTGCACTAGAGTTTGGCAGGTGGGGAAAGCAGCATGTGGACTGTGTCTTGTGCCAGGAAAACCCTTTTAACTGGATCCTGGCATCATTTAAGTGCAAGGAAGTTGAAGATACGAAGTTTGGCCCCGATGCCAGCACCCTCTTGGCAGTTGCCATCATCGGTATAGGCTGCAGGTGAAACGAGGAAGGGACATGCAGGAAGAGGCTTGGTGCTCCCGCTTCTGTCTCCCTGTGCGTCCGACCCAGGCTCCTTGGCTGTATGTGCTGCGTGCGTTTGAAAGTCTGTGGTCTGCGCTACGGCTCAAGGGGAGACTCCTTCTCCCAAGGGAGCAGCTGCGTTGCATGCGCTGTGCGCCCAAGCAGAGCCAGCGTGAGTGAGGCTTAAGCGTGGCTTCCGAGTGTCTGGTGGGCGTGCTCCCAGCCAGTGCATCTGTGGCTGGTGCTGGGGCCGTGTAACAGCGCTGAGGCTGAACGTCTGCATTTCAGTATTCGTGATGTTCCGTTTCTGATGGCCGTCTTGGCTGCAATTCTCTTTGAACTTTAGGTTGTGTTTTGTTACCCTTGTTTGCGCTGACCTTCGGGGTTCTTTGACCCTTGGTGGCAATTAAGCAAATTACATGAAATGAGACGAATAGGAAAACTTCTTGAGCAAAAGATGAGCAAAGGAATGAGTGTGACCTGAAGGGTCTATGCTGCGCTGTTGGAGGTGAAGGGTCTGTACCCAAAAAGACCTTCCCCAAGAAATCCCAGAACTCAACTGATTTTTTTCCTGACTCTGAATATTGCTTTGATGTGCAGCAAACAGGTCAGACCCCCTGGGTAGAATTCCTTGCCTTGCTGATAGCTGTGCCGTCTCCTGATGTTCCCAGCACTGCTCTGCAAGGACACATGTGGAGTCAATGTGGATCCTCAGCCTTAAATACCAGATTTTGATGGGAGAGGTTGCAGATCCCCCAGTTTTTAATAATTTAGAAGTCATAGAAACTTAATACCAATAGTGAAATAATGTTTTAACTGCCAAGTCATGCACCCAGTAGTTTGGAAACACTAAATTAAGTTCACCCATGTACCATTAATTTGGCTTTCTGGTTGCAGTATATCATGATGGAGTACCTAAGTACGTAATTGCATCCTGTTTTCCCACTGTATCCCTGGCTTGCTTCGAGCAGGGCCGGGTCGGGTGGGGAGCCACCGCTGCTTGTCTGCCGCAGGGATGCAGAAAAGGGAGTGGAGATGGCAGGGAGAAACGTTGGAGTGGTTTGAGGCTCTTCTGCAAAACCTGATTCAATCTTTGATTGCATTCAAAAGAATGATGTAAAATTGTCCCTCATGGTTTGTTTGCATGTTTAGCTCTGCTCTTCATCCCACAGTTTTAAAAAGGAGATATTATTACTGCTTTACACCTCTCTCCAAAGTGCTCCTTTTTGGCTGTCTACCACAAAACTTCTTTACTTTTCTCTGAAGTATTTGGCAGTGGCTGGTATCAAAGACAAGATGAGGGATTGAACGGGCCAAACGTGGCAATCTCTGCTCCTACAGAGATACTCGTGGTCAGGAAGAGGCTGCTTTCACACTGGAAATGGCAGCATTTCTGAAATGAACTTCATCGGATAGTTTTGAGTCGGCCATTAGGTTAACTCTGCTTTGTCAGTGGTTGCTCTTTTGCTTCAAGCTGCTTTTTTTGGTTTTGTTTTGAGGGGTTTTGCAGTCCTAGTGCACTGTTTAAATTCTGAGAGTACTCAGAGTTTTTCAAAACAAGCCCCATGCTCTTTGCACTTGGTGGGTCTGGGTCAGTACTGTTCAGTTAGCACACGTTTGAGTAGGAAGAGCATCCATCCATCCTATGTCCTTTGGAAGTTGGCTTTGGTGGGTTGTCACCAGAAGTCTCCCTTCTGAAAATATTTGACCTCAGCGTTGCTCTCCCTGGCCTCCCACCCTAATTAAGCAAAGGGGTCAAGTCTGTCTTTCTTACTATTTTTTTACTAAGACCTATGTCTCGAGTGTTAGCTAAGATGGCAAAACCCTACCCAGTGTTCTGCCATGCTGCCAACTAGACCCCACTTGAGCTTTCAGTAGATGCTGTTGAAGATATTGGCTTGAAGGTGGAAGTCACGGATGGAACAGTCTGTGTTTGACACCTCAGTGAGGTTCCCTTACATTCTCTGGTTCCTCATCTATCCTCTTGGTCCCTGATTTCTGGTGATGTTTGCGGAGAAGGATCACAGTGCTGGAGAGGCACAGGGCTGCTGCGTGTGGGCAGGGTCTCTCCACGAGCAGGGAGTTTGTGTGCTCCTCGTTGCCGTAGATGGATGAGTACCTTGCGATGGGATTGAAACATAATTGCGTGGAATTTTGTGCTGTGGTTACCTGCTATTGATTTGGATCCTTGGGGAGTATTGCTTTGATTTGGATTCGTGGTGTTGGTGTGTGGTTGGCTGATGCTTAGGCAGGCTGAGCTTCAGTTGAGTCTTTGGGCAAGCTGTCTGGTGTGCCACTCCTCGTGGTGCTGCTTCTGAAGGAACCTGTAAATACAATTCCTTTCCTGTCTGTGTCCTCCTGCGATGAAGCATTGATCAGAAGGAATACTGCTGGGCTGTACAAGTGCCAGTGACTTTTGACACCTTACTTGTCCAGGTAGGTGCTGCAGATGCAGCAGCAAGGTGATGTCCCAGCCCTGACTCTGATGGTTCTTTTATTAATGCAGATAACCTGCAGAAGTGCAACATAATTAAAAGGATTTTAGGAGCCATCAGGTTACAGATTCTGAGTTATGAAAGAATTTGTTGCTCCAAGGGATTTGGATGTACCACAGTGCTGACATTAGCTGTGTTGGTAAATAGATTACTTGGGGCTGATTCATCTGAAAGCCAAGCTTGTAGCAGGAGACACTAACTTCTGCAAATTACGTGGTCCTTTCTGCCTTTTCTTTCCAGAGTGATAGTTGTAGTGCTAGTAAGATTGTTGGTATGTATGCTTGGATCTTTATTTGCCTATAAAATGTCTCCCTTTTGAAATCACTTCCACGTGAAGTTTAGAGGCTGTGCAGTTCAAGCTTTTGACATGGCATGGAAAGCCTTGGTACGAAACCTAAAGTTTTAGGTTTTGCTTGATGAGTTGTGGAGAAGCTCTGAGTAGAAGACAATGTGCTATTTCATAAGGTTCCTGCCTGTTGTAGCAGTGAAATTCTCGTGTGCAGTTCTTTCTCGAAGCCTGCTGAGCAGGTGGAGTGTGGATTAATGTCTTTGGCTGTAGCCCCACTGGATGGGTTCATGGCATGTATTTAGCATGGTGTTGCATTCACTCATCAAGGCAGAAGAGAGTTTGGGATATTTTGGCTCCCTTGGAAAGAAGCAGCTCTCTGAGCTTTGCCTGTCGTTACTGAGGCACCACAGAGTGTGGTTATGGCACTGTTGCTCTCCAGGAGCTCTGACTGACAGAATGGGCATGGTGAGAGCCTCCTGAGCCTGGGACTGTTCATGTCTGCTGTAGTTCTTCAGGGCTTGGATGCTTTAAGAAGAAATAACAAGCTGCTAATCCTTCTCAAACTGGTGTTCTTTAAGTCTGACATAAAATACCACCCCAAAAATAATCATGTGCATCTTGTAGCTTTCTAATTACTTTGTAAATAAGGTAAAACCTTGCTCAGCATTTGGGTTGTGTTTATCAGGCCAGACAGGCTGTATCTAACATGGCTCTCAGCACTGGTCAGCAGCCCCGAGATGTGCACTTGCTGACTTTCCTCCAGAAGAACACTGAGAAGCTTCTCGCGGGTAACCGAGCTCACTGAGCTCTTTGGGGATGTTGCCCTTTGACAGTTCAGGTGGACTTCAGGTGAAGAAGTCAAGAGGTTGCCCTCAGGGCAGAGGCTAAACCTTGTGCGAGGGGGCAAGCAAAGAGCCAGGCACCCTGGGTTTGGCTCTGTGACAGTGCCCAGGGGTTGGGCCGCTGCTGTCCTAAGGCTTTTCCCCACTACTTGGAGATAGTGAATTCTGTCCTGTTTTGTTTGCCTGGATGAACTTCTGTGCCAAATGCTGGGTATCAGTAGCAGGCAGGTGTAGGGAACGGTGCTGGGGCTGCAGAGTGGACATTGATCAGGAGCTCGGAGAGGAATTATGACCACAACATGATTTTGTATCCTTTAAAAGCAATTCTTCCTCTGAGGAGGCAGAGCAGGAAGTACAGGAGGGAGAAAATTGAGGCCGTGTTTGATAAAAGCCAAGTCTAACACGAGGAGACCCTCCACGAGCTGTGTCCAACATGGACAGCATCTGTCCACACAGTGTGCTTTTCCCTGATGTCCCTTCCCTCTCCCCACCCCAGCTCTTCTAAAAGACTCACTGCATTTGTTCTGAAGGCTTCTAGCAGCCCGTGTGCTCTACAGACCCTGTACATGCTTGCAGAGCCAGTAACAGTGTGCATGCTCCCCTGCCGTAGAGCAAAGGGCTTCGGTGCATGTCACTGTGAGCTGACACAGCCAGTGCACATGTGGGGCACGTGCCAGGTGACATGTGGTGGCACCTTGTGTTGCTGCAGCTTTAGCCTTGTGTCATGCTCTCGACATCCTCGTTGTGGATCTTTTCAAGGCCTCGGCATCTCTGTACCCTTACGTGTTTGGCCAGGGTGGTGGAGGCTGATGGATCCCATCCCTGCCTTGCACTCTGCTGGCATGGAGTATGGCACCCCCGTGTCTCAGGTGGGAGGAGGGTCCTAGGCTTGGCTCTGTTGCTATTGGACAAGGGAGGCAAGCATGGGCACAGCGAAGCCAGTGCCCCATGACTTGCCCAAGCAGCCCCCCATCCCCACGACAGCTGCCCGCACCACGTCCCCCTCCCTGCACAGTGGCAGAGCCTGTAGACAAGATGAACACTGGGCATCCTTGCTGGCTTTCCCTGTGTCTGAATCCTGGGAGATGGGCTCTTCACGGTGGGAATCGGGACTCTGGGCTGAGGGACTCCACAAGGAGCTCAGGTTCTGCCACTGACAGAAGTAACATTTGTGCTTCTAAGCTTTCAGTGCAGCACCGGCAATGTGTTAACCGAGGAGTTTGGTTTCTGTTCCCCGCGGTGCCTGGAAGGTGTGCAGCAGCTTCCACGCTCTGGCAGAAGCATCTTCTGCACACTCTGGGTCCACAACTTCATGTGGCCCCGTTGGGTTTTGTTTGGGTTTTCCTATATGTTGAAATCCATATATGGATATCTTTTTTTTTTAGATTCTGAAAATGAGATCGTCAGGAAGTGACATGTGGCCCCCTCAGCTCCGATGCCAAGCGCGAGGCCCCGCCGCGGCTAAGGAGGAGGAAGAGGAAGATGGGAAGTGATTTATCATGTGTGAGAAATTCTGTGCCGTTCTGGTCCATTTGAAGCAATTTTGTAACTTCTTTCTAATCATTTTTTTATTTATAGTTGGAAATACAAAAATGTTATGCAAAAAAAAAATAAATAAAGGAGAATTATTTTGGGGGAAAAGGATTTGGTTCCAAATTGTTCCCTTCTGTTGTGAGCCAGGTTCCTGTGAGCAGCGGCTGGAGAAGGGGGAGGAGGAGGAGGAAGCACTCCTTCAGATACTTTTTGTTTCACACAGTTAATTGTAATTTAAGTAATTTTCCAAAAGATGAGCTAGGCACACATCTTCAGGTTCTAGTAGAAGGAAGATAAGTTCCAGTTCCATTTAAAACTCTCACATTTCTTTTGTAAAGATAATACTCTATTTTAAAATCTGCTTAACTCAAGTAAAGAAACCTGCAGAGACTTCACTGGAGAGTAAGTCTGTACCTGTCACTTCCCTTTTTACCTCTTTCTTTTTCTTGTAGACTGGATGCATTTTCTTGCCAGAGTTAAATACGGTTCTCGAGTCACTTCTGATTTTACATGTAAGGCTAAAATCCTTCGACAGACGAGTTGGTAATTGGAGCAGTTTTTAAAAGACTTCTAAAGTGCCTTCAATAAGCTAAAATTATGTAGTGGGAGATTTCCTTTTCTTCACTCACTGATGATGGGTTTCGGCTGTCCCCTGGGTTGAGGTGATGTACAAAGTAGTTTGTAGCAATAATCTCATGAGTAATCATTTATTATAAAGGACTACTCAGTTATTTTATTTTTTTTTTAGAAAGATGGGCTTTAGCACTGTTCCAGAGGAGCGGGGAAGAGTGCTGCCCTTCCTAATACGTTTGGGCCCCAAACTTTTCCGACCCTCCACAGAGAAACAGGAATTTCTATTTCCCCGTGAGCCCTTCGGTACCATCCTTCCTCGCAGCTGGAGCCTGGCGTATTGTTTCGTTGTTATCTGCCATGTCTGTCTCTTCCAAATCTCAGTTCTAAATAATAAATCTTATTTTGATGCCGTTGTTCCCTATTTCCTTTCCACCTCGGCTTCTGCCCATCAGCAAGGGTGATGAGAGCGCAGGTGGATGTAGATGTATTGCTGAAGCTTGAGAGCCCTGAAGCAGAGAGACATTCAAACACTTTGTAAAGTCAGAGCTTTGAAGCCCTGGGGCTGGTATATATATATCTCTATGTATGTATTCATGTTAACTCTGTGCTTCTCTGGAGTGCAGGTCCCTGACTCGGGAAACGGGACTGATCTCCCATGTGAGAGCAGGGACGACTAGATAAGTGGAAAAAACACTGTTGCTAAATGGTTGCTTGCCTTGGACTGTTCTGCTTGTAGGAGGGACCAGATCTTGATCTCTTTGTAATGGGTGGGAGATGTGCGGTCCAATCAAGTGCTACCCCATTCATTTTCTATTATGGTCGCTGCCATCTTCCCCTCAGCTGCCAATACAGCTCCCACACCCGCCAGTCCCACATGCTGCCAGCATTGCCAGCACACCAGGTATGGGGGACAAGGCTGCTGTAACCCTGAGGGGCCTCTCCAGGGATTGATCACTATTCCAGTCATCGTGGCAACAAAACGCTTTGCCCTCACCTGAGATTTTTAATTCTGTCAAATTTCAAAAGGCTGCTTTCCCTGGGGAAATCCCTTGCTGGGTCTCCTTGGGTCTGGGTTGTCTTCAGCGTGGGCAGCTGTCATCGGTTTTCCTGATGCCTGACCCTCTTCTCTCCTCCTGCAGACCCCTGATCTCCTCCACGGCCCCAGCTATAGCTGCAGGAAGCCGATGGGCCTCTGTCTCCAGATAAGTAGTTTTTAAAATAATCTCTTAATATTCAGATCAATTGTAAGGATTAAAGATCAGCAGTGGACATTAACCCTGGGCAGTGGTTGCTCCCCACCTCTGCCAATTCCCTGTGGCTTTAGAGAAGCCGAGGTGGTCGCATTTTGGAGTATAGCTTGTGTATTTACTCCTTGCACTGCAGTTTCATGTACAAGCCCTAAGAGGTGCTAAAGGTCCTTGAGCTCCTCCAGCTGGGACCTTCTGTGGAGAATGAGCTGGGCTTTGGTGCTTTTCCTTTCTACCTGCTGTCTCCTGTTTCTCTCTTCCTTGCAGATTAGTAACAAATGTTCTCCTCCCAGTGTGGTGCCAAGTTAACGTTATGTTTAGAGTTTAATCAGAAATATTTTCTGCTGGTGTTAATCAAAAGCCCAGGCAGGTGAGTGCGACTGCCACAAGGTCTAACAGCTCATAGGAGTGAAAAGGTGAAGCAGCCCATTGGGTTTGCTTCTCGAGCTGTTTGGGGGGCAGTGGTTTTCAGCCTCCTGTTTGTGACATGGGCATTGACTTCTCTCCCGAGGCGATGAGATGGGTTAGCTGGGTCTGTCTTGTACCACTGGCTGGAACAGCGTTGCTGAGCTGGGGGCACCTAAAGTACCTCTCCTCATTGCATTTGTGAATATTTCAAGGCATTGTTAATGTCTCCAGCTATATTTGCTTAGAGCTGCCAGCAGTCTCACTGTCTCCTCTGAACACCTCTATATATTTGTTCCTGGATGGTGTTGCTTAAAATACCACCTCAGAGCTCGCCCCTTGTAGTGCTGCTGTTGCCTTTGCTGCTTGGCCCAGGAGGGTCCTCTGCCAACGCTGCTACCTCTTGGGATATCTCTGACTAACACTGAGCCCTGAAAAATACTCTCCTGTGCTACCTGTGAGTCATGGCAGTTCACACAGTCCTGTGCCACCTCCTCAAGAAACAACCTCTTTTTTAAAAAACCCACAAACAAACCTTCCAGTTTGGTTGGTGGGTGCTGTGAAAGCAATCTGGCATGTTTGGTTTGACCGTGAGCACAGCCGTGGGAATGGGACTCCTTGGGGTTGGCTGGTTATTCTGAAATTACTTTGAATATAAACCAAGTGTTTAAAAAATAACACCATTCATTGCAGTCTAGCTATTGACAGCATAGTCATGAGGTTTAGAGTTGTACAAGACTAAGATAAGCACCAACTTGCCTTTAGCTGAATTGCAGATCAGTTCCTAGAGGTTGTTCTCTCAGTTTCTTCCATCCCCAAGATGTGGATGTAAAGCAACTGAAGTAATACAATCATTGAGTCTTTAATGTTGGAAAAGTCTGCTAAGCTCATCAGGTCAAACTGTCTGTCCAACACCATTATGTCAAGGAATAGTCATCAATAAAGATGTCCTGGGTTATTGATATGGGATATCCTTACATATTCAGACTATCCTTGGGTTTGTCCTAGGGGAGGGCCTTGGCTTCAAGATGCTCTGTGATCTGCGAACTGCTGCGTAATCCTCCAGGAAAAGCAGTTAGAATTACCAGCCACCCTTCTGGGTCCCACCGCTGCTTGAGGAGTAGCTTGTTAGTAAAAACTGAGTGTACTGGCACACAGCCCCACTGCTGCACAGACTTTGTTATAAACATTCTGGATATGATGCTTCCCTTGCTCTTAGCTGGGACTGAACTGTGGCTCCCAGCCCAGTGCTGGCACAGCTTTGGGGGATTCCCAAACCCCTCGACAGCCTGGCTTTGGGGGCTGAACAGCCAGAGAACCGAGGCTTCCCCGAGACTAACCAAGCAGATACATTAAAATCCCCATCCCAACAGAAATTCTCTACAACTACTACTCTACCTAGCATCCATGCTCTGACAGAGGAATCTGGGAGGATGAGGAGGAGTTTGTTCAGATCCTGCTGGGATCCACTCACGAAATGCAGAGTGAGTACCAAAACATCCCTCGGTCTAGGGGATGGAGTGGCTCGGACCACCGCGGGTCCCCACCTGGACAAGCAGAGCATTGTCCTCGTGTTTAGTGCCCTTTTCTACAATGGACCGATACTGAGAGCTTAGGAAACGGGCTGAAGTTTCCTTATTTCTATACTCTCAGGCTACTTTTATATGTCAGAGCCCTACATGTCCCATATGCTAGCACAACCCAAAGCCACGTGCCAAGGCAGAAAATGGGCATGTGCTTAGGGAAACAGGGCTGTAAAACCTGGGGAAACAACTGGGGTAGCTGTTGGTGTGTGGATGGACAAAGCAGACCCTGGGCTGACCTGGCTGCTTTGCCAGAGGGTGTGCTCCCTCTCAGTGGGTCTTTGTCCCAGCCTTCCCACTGGAGAAGCAGGGATGTGGCTGCTGGGGCTCCTTGGGAGCTCTGGAAGGGAAGACTGGGGGCAATTGCGGAGAGCTGCACGGGTGCTGTGGGTTCTGCTGGGCAAGGGCTGTTACAAACAGCATCACAGTGCGTGAAAGAATTCTGCTTTCCCCCTTGTTATTGAGGTGGTCAGTAAAAATGCTTGGTGTATTGAGGCAGCTGTGCATATTTTGGAAAGACAGACATTTTAATTTGACCAATGAAAATAATATTTTTGCAGCAATAAAAGGAAATAGCTACAGTTTGAACATTTGCAGTTTAGTTTCTTGCAACAGGGGCTGCCCAAGCTGTGGAGTTTTTTAGTAGCTACTGATTTGGGGTGGAGGATTGGAGCAGTTTCAAATCCCCTCTGGATCTGCACAGTTTCTGTGAGTCTTAAGAGTATATTTAAATGGTTTCTTTTCTGTCTTCAGGTTCTCTGTGCTTTAGTACTCCGAGCAGGTGAGTTTCTGGAAGGAAAAGGAGGAGTAAATTTGGTGAGATGCTCAGTTGACACTGGAGGTTTATAAAGATCCTTGAGGTTCTTAGCTATTTACCAAGGATCCCAGGGGTTGGTAACATAGTCATGGAAATCAGGTGCCAGTTACAAATGTCAAACAGAGCAAAGTCATTTTCAAAGATTTGCTAATTGCATGTGAGCACCCAGCTGGCCAAGGGTGTCGGGTGTATGTGCACAGGGGGCTTCATGAGGCTTTGCAGCCTTGGCCGTTACATTCGGGGGGGGCTACTTTAGGAGGTAACCTGGTTCTGTTGTCCGTTTTAAATCAAAGTGCTTAAAAATTGAAAAATAAATGGGATTTGGCAGTGCTGCGGCTGCCCATTGGTGGCAGAATGAACCTTGTTTTCCCTCCTGACGCTGTCTCCTAGCGCCGGGGGTGGGGGTGGGAGGGAGAGCAGGGACAGGAGAAGGGGGCAGGCGGCTGGGAAGGCGCGGGGGGGGGGGGGGGGGGGGGGGGGGGCATTCTCCTGAGGTGTCTGCCTTGTTAAGGCAGTCCCGGTGGTTTTGCTCTTCCTGGTGTGAAGTAACAACCAACCTAAAAATTCCCGGTGGCCCTGCGCTTGCTCTTGCAGCAGGGATCCAGGGAGGAGTTTCCATATTGATTTATTTTTTGTTGTTCTGATGAATATTCATCTCTGAGAGATGATATGGGAGAAAGACAGCAATTGGCACTGCAGAAACAATAATACTTGTGTTTGCTGACCCGTGAAGATAAGTGAAGGGACGGGCATCTTGGAGACTGAAGCACTTGGGGGACTTTTGTTTACGTTTTCCGTTACCCTTTGCTGTTTCCTGACGCCTGTTGCTATAAAAGCAGACAAGTCAAATTGGTCAGAAATCACCTGCCTGGATGGCTCCTCAGTGTGAGGATGTAGTTGGTGGAGCAGCAAGACCCAAATACTCTGTTTCGGTTTGATCTGACGTTATTAACGGGTTTCCCACGCCCAGCTCCAGCTAAATTGGAAAGGACTTGGCGGGTAGCGGTCCCAGCCCTGCTCCACGAGAAGTGGGACCCTCTCAGGGGTGCGCTTTGCTCTCCATTGCTTTTTTTAATAAGCTCTGGGTCACATTTGAGTTCCCTCCTTGGACCCAAGCACCGTGTCGGCGCTCGCAGCCCTACTTCTCTTGGGGAGATGAACCCATTGCAAATCTTTCGGGCCATGCTGTTTGGGTCAAACCTTTTGCTTTGCCAAGTGTCAGAGGAGTTCAGGGCAAGGGTGAGGAGCAGCCGTGGCAGAGGCAGGCTGGGATGTTTGCCAGGTGGAAAAGCAAAGCACCCTCTGCCTTCCTTCTGCTCAGTCTTGCGTGCAGAGGGAGCATCCCCAGGCTGTGGCCATCCTACGGAGCAGCATCTCTGAGGGTGGGAGACAAGGGGAGACAATAGGCTGGAGGGGAGCACCCCTGCATGCTATGCTGAAGCATAATCCCTGTGGTTGCAAACATGGGGGTCCGTTCCTTATGAGGTGTGAACCAGGGGGGGTTAGGAGCAAACCTGTGAGGTTTTGTTCAGTCTCCTTTTTAATCAGATCTAAGACAAAATCTTCAGCGTGTGCTGGAGAGCTGCAGCTAGCCTGGGTCATGTGGGTGCGGGCAGGGGGCATGGGCCTGTAAATACTCAGATCTCTCTATTTTTTTAAGAAATAACCTCACTGCATCCTGGCTTTGCAAGGTACCACTGTTACCAACAGTTAAGGAAAGGACACAGACACCTGTGAGCTGTCTAAAACCCATTCTGAAGAAGTTTATTTTCCCTAGACTGCCACGTTACAGTAAAGCGAGGACGGCGGGCTGCTTTTTTCCACGTATGCTGAATTTCTGATGGGCCCAAGTTGGCTTTCCTGCAGTGCAGCCCTCCTCTCCGGGCTTTGTCATGGTGATTCAGTAATGCTTTACTGTTGTCATGGTTGCAGGGTTACTACTAAAGCCAAGGCAACTGCACAGCCCTTTTATTCTTAGTTTCAGTGTATAAACTAATTAAGTAAACTGAAAGCGCCAGTCTATTCCCTGGGCCTTGTTTTTATAATATTCAGGATCAGATGGACTGGATTTCTGCAGTCTTCCTCAGCATCAAACTCAGCTCCTCAGTTGAGTTTTCATATCTTAAGACTGGGCAAAGTTCACAAATCATTTAATTGCCCAGAAACATCCTTGCAAAATTGAAAAGGTCTCTGGAAAACGTCTTTTCAGCTGCTAAAATAAAGCTGGGAGCCAGCATGATTCAGCCGAGCTGCATTCCTTATCGCTGCTTTAGTCGTGGCAGAAACCCAATCAAAATGTTTAGTTTCTGAGTTCATCCTTCCCTGTCTAAAAAAGAAAAAAAAAAGAAAAAAGAAAGAAAACCGGTGGTGGCAAAAAGAAGGGGGAGGATTTCTGCCAAGCTCCTCACGCCTCCCCCCCCCCCCCAGACGCAGAAGCCTGAGAGCGCAGGAGGGATGGAGAGCCATAAACAGTGCAGTACCAGCTGCAGCCCGTGCACAGAATGTTCTCCTCAGCCCCAAGAAGGTCGGTTGCACGATGACACACGAGCTCATTTTTTATTAAAAACTTAATAGAAGCAGAAGGAGCTCGTGGTGAGCCCCGGGTGACAAGAGGAACCTGATCGTTTCTGCGTGAGATTGGAGCGGTCGTGCTGGCGTTTGCCTTTGTCGGGCAGGGTTTAGAAGATTCAGTGTCCCCAATTGGTGTCCTGTTTACTGATCAGCTGCTGCTCTGCCCTTGGCAGCTGGCCTGCTCTGCTATGGACAAGAGGGAATTTAAGGAGAGATAGAAGTAAATTAAAAACCTATTTCCTCCTAAAATTAGCTGTGCCTTAGTGCTCCCTTGGTGTGCCCCTACAAGGATGCACTTGCTCGAGCATCGTGCACCCAAGGAGCATGATGCCACATGGCGTCAGCTCTCCGCCTTCCTCCTGATGAGTGGAACAAGGATGCAGGAGATGCTCCCAGCTGCCCAGCAAAGCTGGCCTGAGCACATGGGTGTCGATCAGCTCATCTTAAGGTACAAGGGGCCTGCAAATTTCCCTCCTCACGCTGTGCACAGCTGTTGGCCGTGAGCACTGCAGCATCCCCTGCACTGGTGAGGGTCCTCTTTCCATACCACCGTGGCAGAGGGGAGGAGTGGGAGGGCAGCCAGGGTCCCTGCCTGGCTGGCAGTGTCAGATGTCCATCTGCTCCCCCTTGCTGGTGGGGATGGGGTTTGGCAGCTGCAGGGGCTCCCATGCTCCAGGAGTGTGACGGGCATGGGGCTCCTTGGGAGCTGTCTTTGGTTGAGACAAGGGGACCAAGGGGCCTCCCGGGGATCATTTGACTTATCCCTTTGTTCACACAAGATGAAAACTCCCCAGCTCTCCTGTGAGCTGCCTCCGCAGATGAGTCTCTCTGCTACCAGTGGTCAATCCCTCATCCCTCTCCTCTACCTTCTCTGGGGTGCAGGAGCAGCAGGACCCCAGCCAGGACACCCAGGACCGGGGTTTGAAGGTAAGCCTGTTGTGCCATGGCTCCTGCTTACGGCTTTATGTGTTTACATCATTACCTATTCCTCTGGTAGGACTTTTAAAGTTTTTCTTCACACACAGGGGAGACAGAAGGGTCTCTCTAGGGAAAACGAGCCCAACAGAGACAGAGGATTGACAATGAAGGTTGACATTCTTCAGAATCAACTGTTTTTCAGGAAAGCCCCAGCTAACTGCCTAGCCAGTGTCCCTGAGAGGCCCCGGGGAGGGGAGAAGGACCCCGGCTGCTGCAGTGCGATGGCCAAGAGTGGCTCGTGTTGGCAGCTTGCTGCAGGGGGTGATAGTGACTCTCTGCCAAGTAAACAGGGAATCCTGGCGCTTCGAGGGAAATAATGTGCAGTGACAACAGAGCACTCCTTCCCTGTTACTGGTGCCGTCTGCTGACCCAGAGAGGGAAACTTGCTTCCTCCCTGCTTTGGGAGGCAGAGGTTTCTCTTGCAGGGACATCACTGGGGGAGGGTTGATGAAGAAGCCCCTCTGCCACCACCAGCACATCCAGCTGCATGACAGCATGTCTGTTGTCCTGCCCCTTGCCTGGCCCAGCTGAGGCTAGCATGCATAGCTGGGGGTGTCTGTGGCACGGTGTTGGGGCAGCCTTCTTGAAGGCCAAGGAGCAGCACAACCAGAGCACACCAGGGTAAGGATGTATCACCAGGGCTAACCCAGAGTCATACAGTCCCCAGTGGGTTGTATTTCCCTGTGCCAGCAGGTAGCCATGAGCCACCACCGGCTGCATCCACAGCTCTTAATATCACAGCTCTTAACAAAGTACAAGGGCTTATTAAGGTGAACATTAAGAAAAATAACCACACTTGCCCCCTTTTATTTTAATTTAGCAGACCTGTATTTTGGAGCCCACCAGTCCCAGAAAGCGCTGCCTCATGCTGCAAATGCCTTCTCCCTTTTTTATTAGCAGAGAGATCGATTTCCTCACTTGCACCAGGAGCCAGGCCACAGTCGTTACCATAAATCAGCCACGTACGTGGGATCCCTTCCTCGTATGCCCAGATGCTCTTGGCTGGGAGGTGCACTCCTAAAAGGTAGTTCACAACGTCCGACCCCCCCAGCTGACCCCTGGCTCCTGGTGGTAATGAAAGTGTAAATTATTTTCTCTCTAAGGAGTGAAATTTTCAATGTTCTGTTTTGCTTTGAACATTAACTTAATTAAGGCAGCATGATCCAGCATAATTCCTGCTACCTATTGCAATGTTTGGCATCAGGCTTTTTAAATTTACTAAATCTCTGTCTTCCCAAGTAAAGGGATTGGTTTTCCTTTCATTAAAGGATGGCAAAGAATGCTTTTGCATCCTCCAGGTGATCTAAAAAGGAATTCTGTAATACAGAAAGTGAATTTCCTTTGAAGATGTGGCAAGAGTTTCTCAATCTTTTTTGCCATTCCCTTAAAAAGTTCAATATTTGGTTCTCCTTAAGTTGGAGGAGTCTGTTTACATTGACTTTTCCACCTCTATGTATTTAGACGAACACTAACTCAAGGGGCACTGACATAAAAAACATTACCATCATCTTTTCTGGAACATTCTTAACCCTGCTCCTGGTTAGAGGTGCAGACCCCCCAGGTGCAGGCACTTCTCAGAGCCTGGCCTAGTGAGCTGCATCGCAGGATGTGAGAAGGGGGAGCCCATAGCCAAGGGTGGCTCTGGCTGTGGGACAGAGTGGGCAGCCAGCTTTCTGTAGAAATAGTTCCTATGCTCGATGAAGTTCTGCATGGCAAAGCAAGGCTTTTGGGTGCAGGGGCAGCCTTTCCAGGATTAAAGTTATTTGCTGAGCACATTCCCCACGCAGTTTTGCTCTGGTAGCTCTAGGCAGGGACAGGGCAAACAGAAGGGCCATTGCTGTGGGTCCTGGGGCCGTGCCTTCACGCCTGCAGCAGGAATGGCTTTTTGCCACAGGAATAATTGCTTTGGTTGCTTTCTGAGCAAATATTTTTACTGTTAAACTTGCCAGAATACTTGTGGGGAGTCAACACAACAGAGGGCACAGATAGAACCCCAGCGCGCATGGGCAGTAGATGTTCTCCTGCAGCTCCAGCCCCTGCCTGGGGACTGATACAGCTGCCCTTCCACATGTCCCAGGTCCTCTGTCATACAGGTACACGCCTGGGATTTGGGACTAGGGCTGAGGGAGGGCTGGGAGAAGGGAACCACCTGGGGTGCTGCAAGGGGCCATGTGCTGCTCAGCAGAGCTCAAAACATGCAGGAATGCGACATGATCCATGGCAACACCTCCGTGAGATGGCTGGCCAGTATCCCCAGTGAAAGAACAGCAAGAAGGTGGGAGGACAGCAAGGCAGGAGGTGAAGGAAACAGCCTGCGTGGGGAAGGCAGAGCACACACAGCAGTCAGCAACCACCACAGACTTAACTAAAACTGACAGAAGTTCTCCCAAAGGCTCTGCTCGTCACAGGTCCAATTCTGCCAGGGTAAGCTATATTTCAAATTATCTTGTGGCAAAGAGGTGGAGACAATTTTGCAGTGGGAGGTGACAATTGGGAGAATTAATAATTGCCACTTTGGGGACACTTGTGCAAGGCACACCAAACACTCAGCTAAGGCTGAGCTGACCTTACAAACAAAAGTGCTTCCCAAAACCATGCTGCTGTTGGCAATGCTTTGCTCCCATGCTGGAAATCCCTGACCCTTTTAAAGCTGTTTTACCTATTTTTGACCAGCCCAAGGGATCTTAGTGCAGGACAATAACTTGTCAAGTATCAGCCCTCTTGAACCCAACATCTTCCCTTCCTGGTGCACGTTGTCACTGTGGGCCTGGTGCTCAGCAGAAGGAGATACCAAATACCTGGTAACGTTAACCACAAACAGAGAACATGCAACTTTTACATGTAACTGAGAATGCTGCAGTTCTGCAAATCAAGGACCTATTTTGGGCTAACCTGTCAGATGAAGGGACACATTCATTCCTGAGCAGGAAGGATTTCCATGCCTGATAAACACTGGTTTATCTTTTTTAGCCTCACAAAACCAACCGTGACAGAAGCCAGCTATTTATAAACACCCTGAGGGGTAAATACGAAGCAGGAGGAACTCGGTGAGTTAAAGGTTAATGTTAGCCTGCAATCAGATGGGTACCAATCAGTCATGGAGAAATGCAGGCTGGAAAGGAGAAGATAGTTAACAGTGATGTAAGAAGCAAAATTCTGGAGTACCCTGTGATTGCAGGGGTGCCCTGAGAAGCTTGTTGAAGGATTGTGCAAGTAAGAGAAATTCCTGAAGACAGAAAATGACTTTTTGCTGTGAGTCTTTGCGGATCTGGTGGGCTCCTGTAACTGGAAAGAGAAGGGATTGCTGCTTTCCCCCCCTGCTAAATTTATTGTGTGTGAGTCCTAGGGTTACCTGAGGGTCTAAGGAAAAACGCCTGTTGGTGTATCATCTAACTTGTGGGGGTTTGGGTGGTTGTTTTTCCCCCCCTATCCAATTTGCATCAGGATGAAAATACAGATCAGGAAGTGATGCTGCTGATGACTTCTAACTTCTTGGCGCATGTCACAGGTTTGAGCTTGGTCTCTTGCTGCAGGGCTGCCATGCCTGCATCAGGCAAGCAAATACCCTGGGTACCATTTTGCCTAGGTTGTCTCTTGCTCAGTGGCCTGCAGATGCTGGGGCCTCAGCTCCAGAACTCGGTTGCCCTTCCAGCCCTGGGCTCTCCTGTTAACTAAGCAGGTAGTGGTACCCCATGGTCTGTACACATCATTCTACATGTGCAAAGCTGAGCTTTTCTGACCTGCAGGTGAGGGAGGTGCTGGGATACCTCGGTGCAAACCTCGGGGTCCTGCATCCTGTCCTGGCTGGCTTGGTGCACACAGTGTCGCATCTGTTGGGGGACTGCACCCTGTGTTCCTGGCTAAACACACCAGATGCGGTGCATGGACAAATGGAAAGTACCTAGAAGAACCCATTAAATAATATCTGCTCCTTTTTTTTCTGCAGGATAGAAGACATAATCGCAGGTTGGTATTTAATCCATTAAATATATTTTCCTAATAAAGAAACGTCCACATGGCATCACAGAGGAGAGAAGACAGCATACCCATTACCCATTAGCTTTATTTATTTCCTTGGTCCCCTGCTAGCAACTTCAGGTTTGGCTAAAGAAATAATTTAACTAGTTGTTAGTCATAGTATTTTTGTGGACCCTCAAGTGAACGTCCTGCATGCACCAGGACATCCTCCTTTCTTGCTGTTACACAGGACAAGCCCAGAACATTCAAAGCACAATTCTGTATCATACCAAGCTGCTCTAGAAAGTGCTTTTCACTGCTTATAAAGTAATTATGGAGGACAAGTTTCACTCAATCCCAAAATAGCCTGGCATGAAATTCTCAGCTGAAATAAATTGCTCTCTTGGCGTTGTCTTGAGCGCAAACCTACCAGGACAGAGCAGCAGGTCTGGTCCCAAGTGGTGAGCCATGAATGTGGCAGAGGAGCTTGGTCATAAACCCGACAGTGAGTTAGACTCATATATATATTTAACTTTTTTTCATTTTATATTTTATATTTTATTTTTATTTTATTTTATAAACTGGTGGGAAGGCTGAGATTAGTGTGGGCTCTTAGAACATCCAAGCTACTGTAGATAATTATGAAACTAAAGATACAGTTTTCTTCAGAGCTCGTTTACTACCTTACAGGTTAGTGCTGAAAAACAACCTCTAGTTGAAGGCTGAGAAAGCTGGAGGTGAAGATACCTTATGTAGAGCTGAAGATATTCAGGACACGGCTCACCAATTAGCTTTGTGCCTGCACAGTGCCTGGCACTATGGGACCCCCTTGTGTGGGGTGATATGTAGTAAGCAAAGTTAGCAAGATATAGTATTTCTTGTTCAACCAGGACGACTACGGGAGGAAGCTGACAGATGGGTTAGCCCACACTTGTCATTCGTGTTTAAGCTCTATTTCAGTGGGGAGTTTTTCTGCCTACTGATCTTGATTTCTATTCTGAGAAAAGATGTTTTTCTGATACACGTTCTCCTTAAGAGCCCATAGGATCTTCGGTGAAATAATACACCTGAACAATGCTGTAAAATCCCAGAATCACAGAATCATAGGGGTTGGAAGGGACCTCAAGAAATTATCAAGTCCAACCCTCCTGGGAAAGCAGGTTCCTTAGGGCAGAATACAGGTATGGATGTGCAATTACTTCTCTTTGGGCATAACTTTGAGTGGTTTCAGTGGTTATTGGAATAGCAGGCTGTATTGTACATCAGGATGGTGTTAGCTAATAGCTGCCTGGTACTGAAAGCTCATGTGCTTGTACTTGTGCTGTAGTCAGGAGCATGACAGGAACATGCAAGGGGAGTACTAACCACCAGCCTAATCACTCCCAAAGAGGTTTGGATGAAACAGTTTTAGGTTGCTTAACCTGATGTGTCAGCCTGTGTTCTACAAGGCACGTGTCTGTAAGATGTACTCAGCTGAGCTTCAGTTTCATGCAAGGAATACCCTTATTTCATGGAATACTAATTCTTTGCTCACACCTGTATCATGTAATGAAAAATTAAATTTACTGACCAGCTCAAGGAAGAAATGGCAATCTGCCAAGCTATTTCATTTCTTCTTCCCATTTCAAATCATTGTTTTCTTAGTTTGGGAAAAACATCTCTAGTTAAAAAGAGTGTTTTTGTATGACCAGCAATACAGTAAACTCGAGGACAAATGTGTTCTGTGAATCTGTAAAAATCTGCAGAACTTTCAGCTAAAAACTTCTTGGAAATCCCTTTATGAAAGACTGTGTCTTTAATTCTTACAGTATTGAACATAACTGATGCCACAAAAGGCCACTGCTTGATTTTGCAAAGCCCCAACCTGTTGACTGCAGTTTACCACTAGAGATGCTCTTCTATACCTGTAAAACCCTCCTCATTCTTGAATTTGATAGCTTCTTGTACATGTGCTTTTCTCAAATATTCCACTTTTTTTCATAGAATTTCCACCATTAAGAATCAGCCTTTTGGATCAATTATATTGTTCATTTTTTCTAGCAAAGAGATTCTTTCCTATTTTCTTTTGTGATTCACTCTTCTACTATCCCTTTATTTCAGTAGGAATTAGAATTGACAAGAGCAGGGATGTTATTCCCCACACCACCTCCTTCCTCTGATGGAATTTTCAGAGTTAAAGATAGAAGATTGTGTTCCTTTAGAAGCAATTTGATCCAGCTATGGAGTCGTGTCCTTTGAGTTTCTTCTCTTTTAGGACTTAAATGATCCCATTTATGGGGGGAAAAACCCACCCATGTACATTATGTGTTACGTTTCCAGGGTATTAAGGAAAAGCACTTGCTTTGGGACAGGTATGGCTATTTGCTTAGTATCTCATCAGCAAGGTGAGATGGGAACAGAACAACCAGACTGTAGGATGTGGCTGAGAAACCGCGATAGAGTAGCAAATGCTGGAGGAGTCCTCTCTTCACTGTCCAGGCTCCTGCTGGGGAATGGCATAGGGGAAGTCAAGGAACTGGAAGCTGAAGGGCTATGGCTGAGGAAGGCAAAGATGCTAAGTCTGCAGCACAAGAGATAAGGACTTGGAAAATGAAAGTACAGGGCCTTAAAATCCCTGGGACCACAACCACGACATCCTCTACAGAGCGAGGTGCCAAGCAAAGGGAAGAAAAACACTCCTTGCTTCCAGCTTCCTGGCATGTGAAAAGATAAAGGGGTCTCTGGAGAAAAGGCTACAAAATTAACAGTAACTCTGGCTAACCATGTTATGGTGTGTGCTGTGTTTCTAACAAGCTGCATCCTCTGCTCACTGCTGCTCCTCTAATTTCGAGGAGCTGTAGTGGTTCAAGGAGAAGGGAGATGTGAGAGGAGGGGCTTGATACAGGAAACTGTGGGATTAAACACATGAAGGACAGAGGTAAAACATGCCCAGGTAAGTAGCTACAATTAATGGTGGAAAAAAAGGTCTGCAATTGGTAACAGAGCAAGAAGGTGGGCAATAGGTAGTAGCTGGTCTTGTGCTGATTCAGAAAGGACTAGAAAAGGGTGAAGATGAAGACCCTGAATAAATGGTGTATAGGGAATAGAGCCCACTGTGAAGAAGTACAGAGGAAGCAGTGTTAGCAAGGGCAATTGCAGTGGGTGGCAGGCAAGGAGAAGCAGAGAGGGTACAGGACTTCAGAGTAAATCAAAGTGTTCAGTCACTTCACATCTTGCATTGCTCTCCAAGAATTTTTCCCAGAGAATGGTTTTGAAATTGTAATGGTATTTTTAAGATCAAACCAAGCAACCAGTGAACAGCAGCAGGCTGCTTAAAGTCAAGCACATGAATGCCATAAATGACAAAGCAAAGTGCAAGACCGTGAGAATAACAGATCATGATTGTGACAACAATTTATGATGTCTGGATTAAAACATGTGATGTCTGGGTACAACACAAAGCAGTTTTTCTATTCATTTATTTAAAGCCATCCAGTTTTTTTCCACATATTCTCTGAAAATCTTTCATTTGCTCTCAGTGCCAGAGCTGACCCTTGTTGACCAAGACACCTTTCACTCAATAGATCTGCTCCCAGAAAGCTCCTTCTTCCTTCCTCAGTGATGAAAACGGCATGATTAATGTTTTTCCAAGGTTATTTTTTTTTTCCATTTATATAGGCAGAAAGAGAGTGTTTCTTAGTAGTGCTACAAATGGCTACAATAAATTACTGGCTACTCAGTAGGTCAAAGGATGCTTGTGAGTAGTATTCAGTTAGATGGGGCGGGGGTACAGACATCTTATCACAGCAGTACCCATGCTATGAAATAATTTGGGTATTTCCTAGCACAGAAAATCCTTCTCAACGCCATCTGGGGCATCCAAAAAGTGCAGCTAATGCTCAAGATTATGATTTGTTCTCAAGTTCTCGGATTTGCATGTTGCTGTAGCAAAAACTTATCTTCTGAATTCCTAAAAATTAAGAATGATAATTAGAACTTCTCAGACTTACAAGACCGTGCAGAGATCTTCAATTAGATCTGTATGATGCATATGGTTTAGATGATAGTGTCTGTGCTATAAACAGGAAGCAAGGCTAGACATCACTGGTATTGACAGGGCCGTAAATCAGAAGTGTCTACATTCATGGCTGGTCTTAGAGCATCCAACAGGAGGTAAAAAGCGATCTGCAAAATTGAGAGATGTAAATGTGTTACCAGTAGTAGAACAGAAAGTGCAGGTAGCTAGGAAATAACCTTAGTTCCTTTGCAAACCTGAATTTTGAGTGAGCTGTTGCTTGAATCGTGGAGTGAGTCAGGCTATCCAGACCTGGTTTTGATCTGTTTTATTTTGATTGATTTTTCTATTATAATGCTGGCAGGAGTAGAAATTATTTCCCATGGTCACTGGTGTATTTCAGAATGGGCTCCAGTGATTGATCCTTCATGAGACCAGTATTATAAGTGTGCTGCCACCAACACCCAAGGTAGGTGCACAGAGGAAAGCACTAAAATTCCCAGGAGAAGAACTAGCAGGAAAAGAAAAATCTCAATTTCTGATTACCATTTACAGCCTAAAATAGCCTGTCTGCTGGGAGCAGCAGTTCTTTGGAAAAGCAGTGATTATGAAGACTGTGGTCTTATTTACTTTCCACCAGTGTTGCAGCATACTACGTATACTCAACAGGATATTTTTAGTCCCAGATTCTGCCAGGCAGAAACACAGAGGAGTTAATCACACGTAGCAAATGAAACAAAAGCAAAAAAAGCCGTTAGGCTTGGGGAGGGGAGTGGAGGGGAGTGGAGGGAAGGGGAGGGGGGAGCTGCAGCAGCTGAACACTTTGTTACCCTTTCTAGGCAAACTTTCCCAAATTCTGTATGGGTGAGTGTAAAGGCAAAGGACAGTGGGGGTTTTGTTGGTTTGGTTTTTTTTAACCTGGATCAAACAACCTACATATGTATCTGCAGTTAGTAGACTGAAGGAGGCTGAGAAACCTGTATTCAGATTATCATCAAAATTAAAGCTCTTTTGTGGTGAAATTGTTGAATTTGGTCCACCAACGTATTAGCTGCCCCCTGACAAGTACTTTGCATGTGATGAGCCCCAACCTGTGTGACCTGAGCCCCTGTTCCAAGTGCAGGCAGGTGATGCAGCAAAGGCCCCTAAAGCATGGAACAGTGGGCAGAACATTGACCTGCAGTGGACTGGCACTGCTGGCCAAAGTCACTTCAAGAAGTCTTGAATGTGAGAGGAATTTCAAGAACAGGAGGAAAGGTATAAAGAGAAGGAATTAAAGGTGGTTTCAGCACAGCTCAACTGGATGCAGATATACTCACCTAATGGGCTGATGGAATAGATCCTGAGCATCATATTCTGCAGCTTGTCTTTACTTTGTCGAAATGGTTGCCCAGAACATTCTTGCAGAAACACCCCTTTTCTTCTGTTGTTCCCTTCGGTGGATGTGGAGGTGGATCAGTCCAGGTAGCTTGCTTTCTAAACACACAGAAATAGTAAAATTAACTTATAATCAATGGTAAGTGTTAAGCTGCAACAATCTAACTCAGCTCAGTATAACTAAGCCAAGAACATACAATAGAATTATGGCAATCAGTATTTATGGGAACGAACACACCACTGTTTTAAATGAAATTTCTTCTTCCATAAACTCAAAATAGCTTGTAAAATCTTTCACAGTGACTAAAATCTGGAGTAATGTTTGATACCATTCACCCAAAGACTGTGCTGTCAAGCTTATTTATGGCATTAGCATTTTAAGGTTTTTTTGTGAAGTACAGCAGTAGCAATCAAGTGGACTCCCTCGCATCTGCTACGCCTTTGAAAGACAGCATGTGCCTGCTCAGGAATTAAATTAGGAATTAAAGATTGAATCAAGAATACTTGTGTAAGGAGTTAATGAGATCTGAATGCTGAACTTGCATGCACCAGGCCACAGGCATGAACAGAACACGTTGTAGTCACCCTCTATCCTGAGCAGGAGACAACTCTGCTGGCGTCCTGGTGTGATGTCCCGGTGCCTCTTGCCCAGAAAGTGCCTGGCTTCCTCCCAGGGTGTGGGGAAGAAGAGAGAAAATGTGGGCTTAGGTGGGAGGTGTCCAATGTGGGCTTTGTTATTTTTCCAATAATAATTTTATTAATTATTATTACAATTTATTTCTAATAATTTCATTACTGTGGACTGAAAGAAGGGCTGGTGGGGATACAGCTCACACAAGACTCCACAACTCGAAGGCTGAAGAGATACACCAAGTTGAAGACCTTGGGAACAGGAAAACACAGATGATTATGATGGCAATATCCTTCCCCAGGCAAGTTTTTAGGGTTTTTTTCTGTTAAGAGAGATCTTTCCTAATAACTAACTGCTTTTCTTACAAGCTAGCCATTGTTAGTGGCCACAGGACTGCAGAGACACAAGGTAGACTCTATCTGTCTAAAACAGCTCACAGACATTGACTATCATTTTGTTTTCTTTCCTGAGCAAAAGAAAGAAAATGGCTTTTAAATTAGATGTTAAACCTCTTCCAGAATTGCAATATAAGATACTGAATCAATCATTCTTCATACAGTTACCTCCTACTCCACAAGTTCCCACTACCATAAAAACTGGCTGTTGCCAACTGAGCTGAGTGAATAATTTGCAGTTTCATATTTGTTAGAGGAATTTTTCCTCTTCCTTTTTTTTTTCATTATTCATCCAGGAGCAGATTGGTTTTCTTAAATTCTTCTTTCTTCCAAAAATACGTGCTGTAATCGCTCTGCAAGTAATTCTCGCCGTAAATCATTTGTGAGCAATTTGTTGCAAGGAGTCTTCAAACGTTTGTCCTAATTCCGTTCGTTCTACATGAACTTGCATCACGTGGTGTCTGGTTCTGTGAACACAAACATCAAAAGAGCCGGGTTTAATTCTTCTCCCTGAGAACAATCCCACTTCTGAAGCTGGAAAACTCACATAGAAAGCACATTTTATTGAAAATTACTTAAGACTTAAGGATGTGCGTTTTTCATAGAATCGTAGAATGGCATGGGTTGGAAGGGATCCCAAGGATCATAGAGCTCCAACCCCCCTGCAGGCAGGGCCACCAACCTCAGCCCTGGATCTACACAAGGTTGCCCAGGGCCCCATCCAACCTGGCTTTGAATACTTCCAGGGACAGGGCACCCACTACTTCTTTGGGCAGCCTGTTCCAGCACCTCACCACTCTTTCTGTAAAAAACTTCCCCCTAATATCCAATCTAAACCTTCCCTCCTTTAGTTTTAATCCATTCCTCCTTGTCCTGCCATTGTCTATCCTTTTAAAAAACTGAATCCCCTCCTGCTTATAAGCTCCCTTCAGGGACTGGCAGGCTGCAATGAGGTCCCCCCACAGCCTTCTCTTCTCCAGGCTGAACAAGCCCAGCTCCCTCAGCCTCTCTTTGTAGGGCAGGTGCTCCAGTTCTCTAATCATTCAGCCCTCAGCATTCATTGAGGTGGTTGCAGTTTCCACGCATCTGTAATTTCCAGGCTAAGAAGATCGCTTTTCCAACCCTAAAACCAACATTTTACTCATTAACTCCAATCTGCTCGTCACCTGAGCTTTTGTCTCATCCCAATTCATTACAATTTTTGTCTTACAAAAATCCCTTGTGAGAGACAAGGCTTTCAATACATATAAAGTAGTTGGGTTCCAAATTACAACTGAAATTATGCAAAATTTCACCATTTAAAATTTACTTAATTCCCAGAAATAATTACAGCATTCTCCTGATTATTGTTGCATCTTAATGAAACATAAGAATATATCAAAGTGCTAGCAGAAGAGTCTGATCCTGACCCTGCTGGAGTCAGTGGGATGCCTCCCTTTCTAAGTTACTTAAGTGGAGAACGCTGCCCTTCTCAGACTGTAAAAATACCATCTTTTCAGATGAAAGTTTAAAAAAAAAGGATTGTGCTATTCAGAGAGATATGGGTACTTTATCATCTGTCCTCCTCAAAAGTGTTAGAGTGACTCTGCAGTACTGAAAAGGAGGTAAAAGTCAACTCAAAGACCAAGTGCCATCTTACACCACAGAAAATTTCAAGTCCAAGTCTTGCAGTTGGCCTTAAGTGCTTGCTTTGAAGATGTTTATAAAATATAGGCCTTGGCTCTTGTTGGTATGCCATGGAAGTACTTTGCTGGTATTTGAGATAAACTGTTGCTGCAACTGTTGCCCAGGCACTTTATGATGTTAAGTAGGAGCAATGGGAATGAAGAAGTCATGCGTGATGATGTCTGTAACTGTAACTGGGACTCATATGGGTGCCTCTTCTCTTGTCCCTGACAAAGGGGTCCACTATATGAAAACCTTGAAAAAGAATTTTTTAAAAACCAACTGCACAGAAATGCTCAAGGATGCAAGTCATAAATCAACTGATGTATTTTTAAATATGAATTTTGCAAAGGGAAGTTATATTTTGCTCTCAAACCAACTTCTGAAATTGTTTCTGTCAGTGCAAAGAAGCCTTAGCACACCTTGTTAATGTTTTAAGCTGCATAACCTGAGAGGGACTGACATTTTCACTCTCAGTGTTCATAAATTACTCTTGGGATAATTTAGTCTGCTTCATTTAGTCCAGTGTAGAAATAAGTTGTTGTTGCTAAGCATCAAAGTTTCCTGAGCCTAACTTTTAACCAGTTCGGGCTTGTCAACCAACCTGGGCACTGAATCCAGCCCAGCCATGAGGACAGGAGAGCCATGAGCTCCCTGGGTGGACCTGGGGCAGTTGCTATGAACCACCAGGGGTTCAGGCTGTAAAACACGGAGAGTACAATCACCATGAGGCATCTGAACAAGATAATTCTACATGTTAACGTCATCTCATTGTGGCGATATAGTTGCACTCAGCCAACGTAGTAACTGGAAATTACCACAGGACCATTCGTGCCCCATCATGTCACACTGCTGGCCTTTCTGAGCAAGAATTTATTCTTTTTTTAATGCTATCCTCATAAATCAAGCACCTCAAGACAAGAAAATTATTACAAAGCTGAACAATAACAACTCACGTTTTGAAAAGCTTCCCTACTTCCATCTGGAGCAGAACAGACAGCTCTTACAATTGTTCCCTTGTATACCAAAGTTAAATTTTTACATGTTCACTAACAGCAAATGAATCCTGCTTCTGTTCAGTGACTTAACTGGTGTAGTGCTGTATCCTCTGTCGAGGAAGGCCTGTGTTTTCTCCTCTGAGCAGGTAATCCTACATGCATCAGTTAAAGGCTGATCCCACCGTTTTAGAGAAGTGGCACAGCAACACCTGCATCAAGTGCTGTGTAAGGTATTCCTCTTCCTGCTAGACACGGACCTCAATCATAGGAGAATCTTTTAGTTTAGCTTTACTTATAGTTCATGCTAAACCAGGTAGAATGTGACTAACTCAGATGCAGCATATTTCTTTGAACTTTAGCTGTTGTGGGTTTTTTTTCCAGTGGCTGCATTACGTGACTTTACTTTTGGTATTCTGATACTGATGGAGCTTTAGGGCCAAGAAAAGGTAATGTGCTGGCATACTGTTTTTTAAAAACCCTGTGAGATGACAGGTTTTTTTACCCCCATGCATTCTTTTACCTGAAATGATTATAGCGACCAGCAATGAGAGGAAAAAGCTGCTATACTAAAAAAACCCAAACCCTAGCCTGTCTGATTTTGAATCTGTATATTCAAGTCCATTTACATCACTGAAAGGGTGGCACTCTAAAATATAAATAACTTGAACTCTCAAAGCAAGGTTGCCACCATGAATAGCCAAAACCCACAGTGATCGTTTAGGTCACAGCTCTCTGTGTGGACCTATGCGCAGTTCCGTACTGGGGCTCACTTCCACCTAGAGTGCAATGAAATACTTGGTTAAACTCCATCACACTGTGCGCTGCTTCAGTGGACCAAGCGATGTGAAATAGCACAAAATAAAGTCCACCATACACCGTGTACTCTTATTCTACAGGGCAGGTATAATTGCTGTAATTATACTCCAACCGCATGGCAAATCCCGTGTAAATACATAGCAATTGCATGTTCCTACAGCTCAGTTGTTAATTATGCGCTGCTACTAACAAGTTTGAAGATAAATTATCACAGCACTTGCAGCGTTTAGGTGCTTGCAAAACTCCTGAGCTGTGTAATAAAGGAATTTGTATTATTAAATGCTCGCTTTTGTTGATCTTTCCATTGGAATGGGGAAGGGAAACAACCGACCTCTCCTGCCCAAAGGCCTCTAGCTGAAGTATTTCTGGTACAGCAGAGGTAGGCTGAGACATAAACCAACGTGACACGAAGAGGAAATCTGGATGAATTAACAAAAAAAATAATTTCCATTAATAAATCATGTTTCGAATTCCGTCTAGTAATCCTCCTAAGCAAATGCTGTGTTTAAAATCACTGGTACTTGCATGCACTAGAACTAATACTGTTTTCCTGACCTAATATTTAATCTTGCACAGGCTAAAAACAAGAGGAAAAACCTCATTTCACTGACGTTGCTAGCTAAACTCCTATTGATTTCAGTGAGGGCAGGGACCCAGCCAGTTTGCTTGCAAATGGATTGCTGAAATACCTTGTATGATGTCAGAAATCTATCCCCATGTAAGGCCGTTTCAGAGTCCATCCTAGCTTTCCTATGAGCTGCACTGCAGTATTTTACACTATGACTTAGATAGATATTTTAATAGTATTCAATAAAATAAAATTGGGCTTTCTATAAACATTGCTCATCTCCAAAGTGAGGCTTTCCTTTAAGTTATGAGTCTGTAATAGTTTGGGCAGCAGTTCATACCAACTTTTACAACCCATGTTGGATCACCTTGGGTTTGAATATTTTTTTTTTTAATTTCATTATTTTCATATTGATTTTCAATCTGAAAGGTGATGTTGATGTTTCTGAGCCATTATTTTTTTCTATTGCAGTTGCTGAGCTATTTCTTCTAAAATATGAGTAGCATTTATTGCAGTGAAGTGCAAATGTTGGTCTTGAGGTGTTGCAGGAAAAAAACCCCGCCAGCTATTATTATGTGTTACTTATAAAAATCTCAAGTGTGGATTAAAAACCAGCTGAAACTGGCTGCGTGTAACTGCTGCACAACCCTAGGGCAGGGAGGTGACATGGTGAGGACAAGGAGGCAAATATGGATGAGTGAGAGAAGACTGAAGCAAGAAGACAGCGACGTTGGTAGTGCTGAAGGGTAACACCCCCGGCCCCTGTCACCACATGATACAGGAAAACAAGGATCTTTTTGACCAGCATTTTGAGGAAGGTGAGGAGATAGCTTTGTGGATTAAATGAGTTATTGGCCATGGAGGAAATTTTGGAATTATTATCTGTGGGAGGGATGAGTCAGTCATTTCCTAGCGAAAGGGGAGGTGGGTCAAGGAGAGTGTTGGAAAAGCATAAAGCAGTACCTTACTTGAAATGACAGAGAAGAAAACAAAAGGAGGCTGAAGAGACTAGTAAGGATGAAAAGCCACAAATCAGATAAAAATCTTTATCATCCTAACAGCATTGGTCAAGCCCAGAAAGCAGGAATGTGTATGTGAACCGTAAGATCATCAGAGCCTGGTTCAAAGCTTTAGTTTTCAGTTGGGATAGAAAAGGATGTATAATAAATGCCATTTCTCTCACTGAGAAATAATTGTCAAATTTAGATATAGTCTGTATGGGCTGACCCACAGAGTAACCTCTGCTGAAGGTGAGACAGTGGATGGGAGTGATTAAAAAAAACCCAATGTGATCATACTGTTCCCAGAAACTGGGAAATAAATTTGATGGGACAACCTTGGAAGAGACTCCCATTTTAAGACAGAGATAACCAGACCTTCCTGAAGGATTGTCAGGGCTGAGGTTCTGGTTTGGACAGAAGTCTGTCCAGGAATGAATGATAGGAGGATTCAGGTTTGTGGTTGAGGCTCCTTAACAACTGTGTGGGGGGGAAGCAGGAGAGCTCATGGGGAGGTAAAGAAAGGATCAGGACAATGTTCTGGTCTGGTTTGAAAGAGCAAATAGACAGGAAAGAGTGCACCATGCATAAGTAAGATTGCATTTCAGCAGGAGAAAAGCTGGCAATGCTCAAGGTAGATTTTAAGGTTATAGCAAGACTAAGGGGAGGGACTAGAACTGGCTTAGAGAATCCCAACAGGAACTTGAATGGGATTAGATCATTGCAGCAATGCGTGACATGTTGGCAAATTTTATTATCCACTGGGCCCTTAAATTGTGAGCGTAATACAGGCAGTGGTTTCTACAGCAAAGCACGTGCTTATTGAAGATCCTGGGCTCTTTAGTGGAAAAACAATTTCGTGTGCAGAATGATTGCTGGGTTTAGTGAGTTTATTTTTATGTAACATTAATTTATAAATAAACAGGAGCTGTATGTTTCCAGCACTGTAAAACTGGCAGTATAATTGAGGCTCACTAGCCCAGCTGCTGAAGCTGATAGTGTCTTTGAAGACAGTATTTGTGTTCAGATGAAATTACCTTGTTTTTCTTCACTCATTTCACCCTTTTCTCATCCCTGGCCTGGCCTTATCCTGGCCTGAAGAAACATTTGTAGGTTCTCCTAGAAAACAGACATCTTCCTAAGACAAAGTAACAGAAAAGATCTTTCTTTAATCCTAGGATATTATCTTGGTTTTCCTGAAATCTGCAGTGAGGTTCCTGCTGTCTTCAGTGGTACTAAACACAGTTCAACCAGGCCAGATGTAAGCTTGAAAATCTTCTAATGAAAAAGGCCTGAGTATCCTGAATAGGAGACATACTCATTAATAACTATTTAGGAGAACATGGTTCCCTTGAAAGGCTAATTATTTTGAGAGTCACCCATTCAAAAAAACCCCACAATCTAATCAATGAGAGAACAAATTAAAAATTAAGAATCTCTCATAAAAACAGAGGACAGAATACTGCATTCAAGAGGACAGCCACCAATTAAAAGAAATGTCAACAACTCAAGTGGTAGCAACTTCAAAAGGGAAATCTTTTCCTCTTTTTCATATGCATTCTTCATGAGCAACATCAAGAAGCATAACATGCTAATAGTTAATAGCACTCAGAATAAGATTTACTAATTTACTAACTGAATAATTCAATGCATATCAAAGGAATGATTTTTCTCATTTCATTCTTTTTTTAGATCTAACACTAAGCTGGGTATTATTGAGTAGATGAAACTGCACAGATTACAAGTCATCGCTGAAATAATAATTTTAGAATTTTGGGGTTTTTTCTGACAGATGTCTCCTTTGGGTTTAGGAATCACATAGCTTTTTCCCTTATTGTAATTCAGAGTTAAAAAAAATCAAGAAAGTATCTTTGCGGACATGGGATGTTCTGCTAAAACCAGTGTGTTTTGCCGAGACAGATCTGTTACGACGTTACACTCTGAAAACGTTGGGGATTGCAGGGAGCTGGTGCCACCCTCCTGTCCCAGGTAAGCCAATAACACAGGGGGTGGGAGACCCACCTGAGGTGCAGGAGATCAGGCCCTGAGATGAAGCAGGAATGGGATGTGGGTGACCAGTGTGCTACAGAGGTCCCCTGGCCATCCTGCTCAAGAGAACGGTGAGAGGCCAGTTTGATTCCAATGCAGAACAAAAGACAAATGTATGGGGTCTCTTTAATTGCAAAAGAACTTTTGTGTACTCTAAAATGCTAGGCTGGGTATTGAAAGTGTAGAAAGTCTACATGGCAAGAAGCATTTTTTGTTTAATGTGATTTTTAGAAGCCTATTTACAGAATTCTACTATATTTAAACAATGTTTTGCCTTTGCTACTATTGCACGCTATGTAGCCCACTGCCATCTGCTCAAACACTTTAAGAATAGGTTACCAGTCAGGTACCAAACAGAAAACCAGTTCTTCCTTCAGTTAGGGTGTCATAAGTCAGAAAGCTCAGAGAGACTCCAGACTGAAAGACAGCCATCAACTACTCAACATCTCTTTGGGGCCAGAGGGAAGCAGACTACTCCAGGGTCAACACCAAGGCTGATGTTTAGCATCTTCATTGATGACCTGGATGATGATCCAGAATGCAAGTCAACAAATCTGATATGAGACTAAAATAGGGTTTAGTCTTTGGCATGCCCAATACTAACTTTTGTGGAGGGATCTTCAGGAACTTGGGGTCTGGTCACCAGAAATCCCATCAAGTTTAACAACATGTGATAAGTCAACATCTTGAGCAGAATAATGCCATGTGCCAGGACAGGCTTGGGACTGCCTAGCTGAGCAGTAATCTTCCTGGAGAGGGCCTGGAGGGCACAGCACATGTCAGGTCAAATGTGAGCCGACAGTGCACTCACTGCAAATGGGGCAAACTGCATGTTGGGTTGCTTCCCAAGAAGGGTGGCCAGCAGCTCAAGGAAACTCACAGTCCCCAGGACAAGGGGACATTCAGAAATGGGAAGGGAAGGTAGCAGAAGGCTACCAGGATGGTTAGGGACATGAAGCATGAGCTTCAGGTGATGGAGGATGTGTTGGCTGTTCAGTCTGGTGCAGATGAGGCTAAGGAGTGACCAAACTCCTTGAAATGGAGTCAGAAAGAAGACAGGACCAAGGGTTTTTTTTGGTAGTGACAGCTGGTATAGGAAAGGGCAAAGGCCACTCATTGTAGCCTGGGAGGTTCAGACAGGGCTGAACTGCTTCCTTGGGAGGATATTATGGTACTGGAAGTGGTTACAGAGGGGGACATAAAAGTCAAAATTGCAGCATACCTGGTTGGTATTGGTGACAGCCCTGCTTCCACTCCCTGGAAGTGTTCAGGGCCAGGCTGGATGGGGCTTTGAGCAATCTGGTCTAGTGGGAGGTGTCCTTGCGCATAGCAGGGGGGTTGAAACAAGTTGATCTCTAGGGTGCCTTCCAACCCAAGCCATTCTATGATTCCATGTTTTTAGTGGAAGGTGGGCATTGATCTAAGGATCCCTTCACACCAGTATCTCTATGATGTAATTCAGATCCAAACCCATGGCATTATCAAAATCTTATGACTAAATGAAGAGTTTGCTTGCCAGTGAACAGGAAGGACAACATCCCTCCACAGCTGGCTTCTCTTCTCATGGCAACCTCTTCACCAACGGGGCACGCTACGGCAGCAGGCATAGTGTGCCCCATTGGTGAAGATATGAACATTGGTATCACTTTCCTCTCCCCAGATCCCAACAGCAAACATCACGCTTCTGTGGTGCCCCTTTAATGGGGAAGGACTGGCTGTTGGAACCAATGGCTTTGTGGCAGATGGAGCAACATTTGCAATTGGGAAAAAACACTCTCATGCTGCCAAAATATTAACAAGGGGCTTCCTCAGAAATATTCTGCCACAGTCACTGACACATGTAAATTCCCCATGTAAATATGACTTCTTCCAAGGAAAAAGTTATCATTCTGCAGGCTTTTTGAGGACAAGGAACTCTCTGCACCATTTTTTTTCTCTCCTGCCAAACCCTTTGCTTTCAGTCACAAATTTTCAGTGCCACAATGTCTTGTGGATGCTGCTTATGGTAACTGATGAGAGACAGAAGCAAGCATGGTTGGCTCAGGGCAGGTTGTCCAACAACCCCTACTTGGCTGGGCTGGGTCAGTGGACAGATTTGGCAGCAAGGGCATATTGTGAAATCCAACAGGGAATGGGTCCTTTTGGGCTTTCATTTTTGCTTAATATATCTCCTTCTTGAATGCCCATGTTCCTCACACGGTGAGAAAAACAAGAATTTCATGACCTTCCATTATTTTGCATAGCCTTCTAATGCCTTTTATTAATTTCCTTTTAAAAATAAGCTCTCCTATTCCTTTCAAATTCCACACATATACAACCTCAAAGCATTGCAGTGACTTTTTCATTCCATTTATATGCCAGTCTCTAGTGCTGAGTCAGACACGTTGTGGCAGTACTGTGAGCAGTAAAGATGTCCAGCTTCTCTGACACTGCTGCAGTTCTTATTGCTGTCAGTACTGGGGAAGGTGATCCTCAAATACCAAATACACTCCCTTTCTGTCATGACCTGCAGTTTTGCAGAGAGCAATGGGACCAGTGTGGGTTTTTCTTAAAAAGAAAAAGGAAGAGACTTATTTTTGACTTTGAACTTCTCTATGGATTGTGCTAAAAGCTCAATAATTCGATTTTAATTTAGGAGGAGATTACAAGAGAAACGGTCTGATACATTTTAGATTAGAGATTCTTCCCTAAGAACCAAGGCTGTCACAGCATAGTGTCCCACACCAAAGAAAGCTTTCTTTTCCCCAGTACTGTCAGCTGGGCTCAGTTCTCCAACAAGTGTCTTTTCAAGAATTTTTGTGTTAAACCAAGACTTCTCCAACATGATGTTTCTGGGATTTAGTTTACTCTCTCCATCAGCACTGGGATTAAGGAGTTGTGAAGGTAGTCTGCATCATAGTGATATTATAATGATCTCTCTGAAATGGAAAACTATCACACATCTGTGTTTTCATTCTCCAGCTTGAGACATACCTTTAGGAAATCAGTTTCTGATGACATGTTTGGGCAAACGATGCCTTATCTGCATGCTTTTTTCATGCATCATCCTGATCTGGTAACTTGAATGCCATAATCAGAAAGCTATGTTAAATGTACTTGTTTTTAAATCAGTGCAGTCCTTAGTCCTCAAAACTATCAGCCTCAAAAAACTATCAGCTTTGAGAAGCTGGGGAGGTTCTATCTCTATTAGTAGAATCTCCAACCAAGATAATCTTAGCCCCACAGATATTATGTATTTCTGTTTCCTAAAATAAAACCCACTAAATGTATGAATTGGTACTGTAAACACAAGCTCGAGCAAAAGAGTCCTACTGTTGCTGGACTCCTCCTCCCACTCAATTTCAGCAGTCACCAAAAATACTTATTCAGTATTAAGTTACAGTAAGGAATTGTTGACCCTGGTGTAATTGAGAGCAAAGAGAAAGTCAAGTCAATGGGGTTTGCTTCAGCTTGTGACATTTCAGATAGAGCCTCTAGATTTGTTTGCATGATAAAAATAGAAGTATTTGTTAAAAATGAAAACGCAGAGAGTCCATACAAGCCTCTTCAGAAAGTAATGTTTATTGAAATGACCACAATTCAGTTAGCTTTATTTCCTTCAAATTTGGGTTTCACTCTAAACACTGTACCTTAAACTTCATGCCAAGTGCTTTACGTGTTTCTCTTGAACTACATTTCTCCAAAGAATTACATTAGGTGAACATTTGCCAACAGGACAAGCACGCTCTCAGGCATCCTGGGCAAAATCCAGGCACTCATGCAGCAACTAGTGAAATTCCCGTTGATCTCACTGCATTCTCCTCTATAGGTCCTTGCTATATATGGGTGTTCAAAATTATCATGATACTTCTGTATTAAGTTCTTAAATATACTATTCTGACAGACCCTAATGGGGTCTACACCATCATATGCCATTTCCCTTACTAGATAAAAGTAACTGTTATTTCAGTGATGTCTAGTTTCAAGTATGTTTGTGATTGCTGGAATATGCAACAAATCATAGAATCACAGAATTGTAGGGGTTGGAAGGGGCCGCGATAGATCATCGGGTCCAACCCCCCTGCCAAAGCAGGCTCCCTAGGACATATCACTCAGATAGGGGTCCATCCGGGTCTTGAATATCTCCAGAGAAGGAGACTCCACCACCTCCCTGGGCAGCCTGTCCCAGGGCTCTGGCACCCTCACTGGGAAAAAGTTCCTCCCCATGTTGGTGTGGAACTTCCTGTGCTCCAACTTACAGCCATTGCCCTTTGTCCTGTCTCCACAGACCACTGAAAAGGGGCTGGCTGATTCCCCCTGCATCCCCTGCTTCAGATAATTATAGACATTAGGTCCCCCCTTAGTCTTCTCTTCTCAAGGCTGAAGAGTCCCAACTTACACAGCCTATCCTCATAGGGGAGATGCTCCAGGCCCCTAATGATCTTCGTAGCCCTTCTTTGGATTCTCTCCAGGAGATCCCTATCCTTTTTAAACCAAGGAGCCCAGAACTGGACACAATTGCCAATTTGGAGAAGCTCCTAGCCTGTGCATGGGGGCATTATTGCTGATAATCTGCAATTTTACCAGAAAACCTGAGTGCAGAACCACCTGTGCTGAGCTCTGGGAGCAATGTGAGCCATTAGCATTTAGGGATTCTCTTAACTGTATGGTGGTATGTCCATTAATAAGATAGGTGAGCAAGACATGGAAGTGGCATAAAAATTAAGACAATTTTAACCAATCTTTATGATCATTAATATAAGATGAGGCATAACAATTTACCTTTAGTTCTGAGGTATTTTTTATCTGTACAAAACATGTTGAAGTGGGCTGTTCAAATTAGTTCTGTCATTCCTCCCCTTGCAGAGTTTTTTTTGCCGCAGTTTTTCCATAACTCAGCTGTGCAGGGCTGTGGGGTTTGATGTTTGATTCTTGTGCAAAAGGTAAACTAGGGCTGCTGTAGGGTAGCATTGGTCAGAAATGGGAAGAGCGGGAGGGGTTTGTGGTAGTACCCACTCCTGCTGCTGCAGCAGTGGTGGAGGCTGTCTGAGAGCAGTTCATCTACTTCAGTGCAAAGTTACTTTCCTAATTGATTTTTTTTTTTCCCAGTTACTAAGATGTTACCTAGTTACCAGCTAATCACAGCCCGGTAGCCATTTAGAGAAATTCAGATTTTTATTTACGACAAGGTAAGTGACCCTAAATAAATATGTCTGGTGACACTTAAGCTGTCCAAGGATAAACCAGGATGAGATGCCACATGACATTTACTTGTTCAGACAAAAACCACGGTATGAAATTAATTACGCTTAGTCTTGACAAGACTAATTCAATTTAAAATATGCTTAACTGGATTAAAAATAAAACTTCAGACTCCTTTCGGCTGCAACCCAGTCCTGAAGCTATTTAAGCCTGCATTGCCTATCCCATGTCTGATTTTCTGATTTGGTTGTAAGATTGCTATTAATAGACCAGAAAAGGGGGGGGGGGGGGGTGTAAGAAAAAAAGTGAAATTACCTAATTCAGCAAAACCTTGTGTTTATTTATTTGCTTGCTCCGTTTTAGAGAAGCAGTGTCAGAAGTTTAGTTTTCTGCTGGGGATTAGTCTTCCCCTTTTGTGACTCTGGACCATCCATCCCTCTCCGCCTTCCCCCCCCACTCCCTCCCCACCCCATTCCGGCGCGGGGTTGCTAAGCGACATGTTCTTCTCTTCTGTACTTTAGCAGAGAGGAACAGATCAAAGACACCCACAGTCCTGAATTATTTTATAAATGAATTTAAAGAGACACTCTCCCGTGCTGTATTATGTAGGGGGAGATCAAAAGTTGATCTATATACTGAGAGTATCTGGAGAATTAAACTGACGCCTTCTGGAAAATAAAAATGCTCTCAATACTGAGAGCTATGTAATATTTACCTTTTTTTTTTCTTCTTCTTCTTTTGGCTTTTTCAGAACTAGACTATGAATTTATGCTAATTCACCTTTCTAGTTTGATGGCAGTCAAGACACTGAAGAGGGGCCAGGCTGCTTGTTTGTGTGACTCTCCAAAGGAAGGTTTCCTGTCATCCATTGACAAGCTTGCTACTTTTTAACTCTTTTCATCTCTTGCAACAGAGTTGCCAAGATTCCAAAGTATTTCATTCTCTAAATTTTAAATGCTTTCCTGAGAAAATCACAGGGTGTATTTCAAGTGATGCATCTTTAACAGAATAAATGAAGTTGAGAAAATAATCTGTGTACATCAGGCAAAATACCTAAGACAGCAATAGCTCAGACCTTTCCAAAAAGAATGAAAAAGAAATGTGACTATTCTTTAATTAAAAAATCTGGGAATACATAAGTTTAAAGGTTACCTCTCACTAGACCAGCATTTAGCTGGCACCAGTTCAGGTCCACTCTTCTGCAGGAGCTGAGAGATTTGTCAGAGCACACTCACTGCTGAAACAGAGAAGGGAGGAATTACTAGCCCTTGGATCTGCTCAAACACCATCAATGCTGTAAAAACAAACAAACAAAAAAAAAACCCCAAACCAAACCCAGCGCTTAGTAAAAAAGTCCAAGAATTTTTCAGGACTTTAATTTCCAAAGACACCATTGCTGCACAGCCTTAAAGAAAAGGACAGGAACACACATAACACGCTTAAAGCATCAACCAAGCGAGACAGATAATTTCTGTGGAAAGCAAAATGACTGGGTCAAATGGCTGCCAAAAAGACATCCCAAAAGTTGCATGTACAATTCTTTCCATGTGCAAATCTTCTTGTGTGGTGACCAGCCACTTCACCTGCACAAAGAAATGTCTCCTTTTACGCAGTGTCTGGGGTTCGCTCACACAAACAGGTGCTCATGCAACTACAGGCACGAAATCACTGGCTTCAAGTGAGAAGTGTAGGGAGGTGACCTCACTCTCTTTGGCCACAGAGCAGGGTTAGCTCCTTGCTCCTGTCCCATGCCTGCAATCTCACGTAAAATTGAGGGTAGATTAGTGACATCTAATGCGCTCTAGGTCTGGGAAGGGGATTAATCTCACATAAACCTTCACCAAAAATAAAAAAATCAGCGTTAGTATTTATTTACAGGCATGCTATTTTCAAATGAGAAAACAAGCCTCCTCTTTTTCCTGCACCAGTAGATGTCTCTTCAAAATTCTGATTGCTTAGAGTTGGCATTTAAAACCCACTACACTACAGCTAACCTATATTCTCCTAAAAGCAGGTATTTTAGCAATGGGCTTAGCCAGCTTTTCCATTTCCTTACTAGATATATATTACACCAGTAAGATGTGTCCTTTACCCTCACTGATACAGTGTTTTATGTATAAACATCTTGACCACTGCTATGTTGTCAGCAGCTAGCAGATTCGGTGTGTTTTGGCTCGATTTCTAAAGGGGGAAAACTGTGACTTGCACTCTAAATATTTTTTCTGGAGAATGGATTCCTCAACAGACTATGGGTATCTTGTACGAAACACATGTAAACATTCCAAAAGGAATTTCATGCTTCTGGCAGGTACCGACTTGCCAGCCTTGGAAACTGAAATCCCCGGGATGGGCAGCACGAGCACAGCGCCGGCACTGTTGTGCTCTGCAGACCGGCCGGCTTACCTGCCATGCCACTGCTCCTCCTGTGCTGCTGCAGCAACCAGGGAAGAGATCATGCCCACTACAACCAAGCACCTAGCTGCTTAGTACTTGTACTTCCTGCAAGGTTATGTGAGCATCCTGACTGTGCTTTGCTCAGAGAGTCAGTTTGATTGAGCTAGGATTTCAGGTAAAATGTTCTGAAGCAGGAATGCCCTAATAATTTTAGTTAGTATTTATTACTAGTGTGTTTTATTAACATTGGTAGAATTTTGTTTAATGAAAGTAAGTAATTTTGAATCGCTGTTCCTCTTTCCTTCTTTCCAGGATGCCACAAAACTGTCTGCTGCAGCTGGATTCCAGATGTGAGCAGCCAGGGCAGAGGTTTGGGCCTGGGGACAGGAGACAACAGTATTGGTACATGGGAGGGTGTTGGAGGCCACAGAGAACATTAATAATGATACTTCAAGTTTCTATAGTGCTTCGTCTGTTTAAAGCACCACACAGGCGACTGGTAATTAGTGATCTGGATGCTTCAGAAATGATCAGCAATATCAGTTACATCACCATTAAAATACAATTAGCAGCCCTTCGAGCTGGGAGCTGTCATTCAGAATGGTCCAAAGGGTGCCCCGTGGGCCAGACCCAGACAAGAGGAGGATTGTGCTGCACTTCCTCATCTCAAACTGCACCAGCTCGAGGAGCACCCCATCCCAGGAGTGGCAGCCATGCCCACAGGACAGACATGGAGAGCCATTATGGCACTGGAAAGGCATCAGCACAAAGTATCCCTTGTGTCCAGCCCCGCTGCACTGAAAGGCAGGGATTTCGTAGAGCTCATTTCAGTCTGCGTGCAGATTCAAGCAGGCACAGCCCTGCAACTTCGTACTTTGCAATTCAAATCTATCTATTTATTTATTTATTTCTCACTTCACTTCTGGAGTGCAGCTTTGCACAGCAAGAGTCACAGGGATGAAATAAAGGCAGCACATGGTAAGACAAAAAACCTGAGCCATCTCCGGATGACGTGCTGGTAGACCATGCTGGTGTGTGTTTGGGTAAGATGAAGAATTTAGTTACTGTAGCAGACTGAAAGGGAAGGTCTGGCTTGGATGGTGTTCCCAAACCTGGCATGCATCTCCCACATTTAGGTAGCTAAATCTGTCACTTGCATGCTTTAGATACTTGTGTTAATTGCATGAATGCCAACAAAAATGACATGTTTTTAAAGTGTTGGAAGTGTAAATAGCTGTTCTGCTGAAATGGCCACAGTAGGTATTTTCAGCTCCTCTCTGCTCTTCTGATGATACCACTTGCGAATGCATCGTATTTGTTGTAGCATCTAGCTATTAGTATCTGTAATACTATTGATGCTCCTGAAAAAAGCGCTGTCGCATATACTTTCAATACTGGCTTTTTGTATGTCTCACACAACTATTCATTAATACCAAGGGAACAGCCTGCTACTGTTCCAGGTTTTCGAAGAACCACGGCTATTGCTCTACACCAGCTCCTGCTGCCTTATTCATAATGCCTTTCTTATTTATGCTTTTCCCCTTGAAAATTCAGATTTAGAACTGAAAATTTTCTTGCTTTTGGGGTGTTTTTTTTTTTAAATAATTGAAGGCAAGCGAATGGACCTGATGTAATCTGTATACTGCATGCCATGGCTAAGTATCCACTGCTGTGAAAGCGGTGCTTGTTCTCTGAAAGGAGGAATTCTTTCAGACAGCGTCACTTGCCCCCTCCTCTGCGAGGCTGCTTTTCCCCATACATTTGGAGGACTTGCTGCCAGTCATTTTCCTGCCCTAGAAGTTTGCTGGAGCAATATTGTCATTTATCCCATGTTTATACAGGGCCTGGCTCCTAATGGGTCGGCCTCTACTCACCATCAAAAACATCCCCTTAGAGTAGAGCAGTGGCTCCACTAAAGTACGACAGCTTTTTAATCATCTTTTCTCTGGACTGCGCCTTGGACTACATAGTGCTTCGTCTTAACGTGGGCTTCACAGCAAGCTTTCCGAGAAGGTCTTTTCTCTTCCTCCGCCATTCACGTAGCAAGCGGCATGCTTTCAGATATGTCCCGTCCACAAAAGAGTTCAGTGTTGGCCTGGCATGTTTTACTAGTACATGAATGGCCTAAAGAAAGTATTTGGAAAGCAGCAGATGCCTTTGGAAAAGAGGAGGGAAAAGAGGAAAAATAATAGACTCGAAGAGGATATTAACGGGTCAGCTGGTCCAAGGAAGCAGAAAAAAGTGCAACTCAAAAGTGGTCACCAACAAGCAGCCTTGTAATGTAGCTCCCTGTGATCCAGTTTTGTAGTGTTAGGCCTTCACTCCCTCTCTGCATTCACTGTTCTGCACGAGAAACGAACTGTTGCCCAGTTCCTTCAAATACAACACACTTCCTGCACCTGCTTCTTTCAAACACACCTGGCAATACGAATTGTCTCAGGAGGAACAAGAGACCAGGTACTCAGAAACGTGATGTGGGGTTTGCTGTAGCCACAACTCAAGTAGGTGCTCCAGGGGAACTGTTCAGTAGTGTTTTGCATAGGTAATTGTTAACGATACAAAAATAATAGTCTGTCTGCTGGATAGCAGACAACACACTAAAACACAGGCCAACAGCCATAATGGCAGAAAGCATCATGGGGAGCTCACAGCAGAATTAAGCTGCCAAGCAGAATTTCCAAATAACATGAAGGCACTGAAAAACGTGTCTTTGTTCCACCTCAGTGTCCTTGCTGGGCTTCTGCTCCAGTGTCAGCCGCTCAGATTAATGGACAGCATACAGAAAACACTCTGAATATGTAAGAACTCAGGAGGATTTTGCAATTTTAGGAAAGATTGACAGTTCTTAAATAATTTACTGCAATTAAGGAAGGGCCAGAAATGTGATAAAATCTCTGAAGAACTAATCAACAGTAGTTTGTCTTGACAGTAAAAGCAAACACATGAAATCAAAAAGCTTGCCACAAAAAGGCTTTTGACTAAGAGTGAAAAAGGTTTTGAGGAAGAACACTCTTTGGATAAACCTACATTCTTTTTGGGTAAATAAAACCCAAATGCCAGTAGGAGGGGGGAAAAAAAAAGAAAAGGCCTCTTCCCGTTCGGCCACCACTAGCACATATTTGCATGAGGCAAGCACAAGGAGAGCTGACTTCCTGGCTGCCAAAACAGCACCCCTACCTTAGATGGGCAAAGAAGAAGTAGGATTTATGGCCAACACTCACAAAACATCAGAGGTCTCTTAGGGCAGCTCGTAAGGCAGAATGAAAAACCTAAAAATGAGAGGACTGGTTTCTGGTGCGTCTCTTACGGTCTTTTCTAACAGTCTAACAGCAAAACCAGTCCCTTAAGCTAAAGGAGATGGAGCTTGAGAAAGGCAGAATCTACATGGCTGACAGGAGAACAGCACTGAAAAGTAAATTAACATGCAGCAAAGCAATAGGCCACCAAAGTTCATAGTGGCCAGTGAGGAAGCACAGACACCAGCATATTCTACTCCCTAGCACCAGCCTTCTGCAGAAGTTCCGTGCCGTAGCAAACCAGAGTGGTTACATACACAGCCAACAGAAAAGGCTTGAAACCAGTGAAAAGGTGCAAGTCATATTCCCCAGGTGCAACTAGTCCTGCCAACTTGAAATTACAGTGGAAGTCAAGTTTTGTATGAAGTTGAAATGCAAAGAGTGAAGAAATGCTTGATGGGTGAGAGCAGATCAGCTGGAACTAAAAATTTCAGCAAAGCCTTCTTTGTGTAGAGTAAGTTTTACAAAAGAAACCATGAGAATTGATATTACCCACTTGTTGCTGGAATATTCCTTCTTGTAGCCTAAGAGAAAATTTAACTGTTAGCAATAAATCTATTTAAGCTGACCAACTGCCTAAGGGTTTCTGCAATTTTGTCTTGCAGAAAGCTGAAAAAGGAAGAAGTTCCAGAAACAGACTCAAAGTCCTTGAAGAGCTGATGCTGATAGACTGATAGCATTTAAATAATTCAGGTGTCTCCCGTGTGCACATATTTTTTAGTTGTATAAGTCTTGTATGGTTGTGTATGGTTTAACTACACCAACCTAAGACATGAGAAGGGGACGTCTCACCTGGTAGGAAAGTACTATGATACCAAATTAGAGCAAGACTACAATGAGTGACAAATTTTGTCCCCCCAAAAGTTTTTATAAAACCTAAGTAATTTTTCTCCAATTCTTCCTATTTTCACATCTAGTTTAGACTAGGTGGCAAGCACACCTGTAACTCAGAAAGAAAACCAGCAGAAGGAAATCACTTGAGATAACAGACAGACTGAGGACGAAGTAGCTCAACCAGTAGAAGTGTCCCAGTAAAATTTTGCTGGTTTTATATAAACCATGAGAATATTCTGCAAGCTTTTGTAAACAACATCTCAAGTAAGTAAGCACGCAAGCAATACACCATGAGACCTGCCATTTACCTCTGATAGTCAAATGCTCCAGACGCCAGGAAGGGAAAGAGGGCAGCTAACAGTCACAGCTAACAGCAGAACATCAGTGTTTGTTGGATGTTTATTCACAAATGTAGTTTTGTCATTAAATGTAGTACTGAAACAGTGAGATGTAATTCACTTTGAGCACTGAAGTGACAACACAGAAAAGGATCTCGCCCATGGGACAATCCCATTGCTGCTCATGGACCTAGCAGTAAGGAGGAGGTCTGGTGGTTTTTCTCCTACAGCAACAAGAACTGGGAAGTTCTGAGGCAGCAGCTCCACAGTGAGATAACGCCAGGGTGAGAATGGAAGAGAAGTATTAGGGGAAACCATGTTTCCCATGGACATTTATCAATTATTCCCAGGCAAATTTACCTACAAAGGTTACAGTGGATAGCCTATTCTACAGCCTATGCCTATCTTCATCCCAGAGTGGGACCAAGTTTCATTAAGAGAGGAATCAAGACTAAAATGATAGTACTCATCTCTCTGTTCCTGCCCTGACATGGTTATTCGTTAGGAAGAATTCCTAATGACTATTCAGTTCCTTCCTTCTAGGGAGCCACTCCTAATTCTCTTCTATTCAGGTTGGATAATGAGTCACTGACTTTAATATTAATCTTTATTAACCCTTCCCTGACACAACAAACATCTGGTAGCAGTGAAACATCTTGTGTCTCAGTGCCGAGAAAGCAAGCTCTTCAATGTCTTTTCCTCCCTTGCGCCTTTTCTGTACGTGCAGCTACACTGATGATTCCTGTGGGCTTTCTACAGCTGGCTCATGGAAAAATACCTTGTTTGTCTCCATGCCTTTGATTAATTGCTCTTTAAGCCTATCCCAATCTGTTTTCCAGTGTAATTTTGCCTTCTATAAATTACACTTGCCTTCTCATCTAGCCAAAGTTTTAGTTGCAGCAAGAGGTAGTTGTGTAAAAGAATGTCTTGAAGCACCTTGTTTCCCCTTCTGTTTTTCCTCTTGCTTCTCTTTTCTTTCGGGGAGGGAGGGCTGTGTTTGTGGGTGAGCACGTGAGCCCGGCAGCATTCAGTTCTGCTGTGCTTACCTAATTCCATGGAAGTATGAAGAACATACAGCCAGGCTTCTGGTGGTAGATGCTTTTGACCAGCTCTCCTTCTCAAACGAACGAAAAAAGAAGTTAACTTAGGACATAATTTTATATGTGATTAGGCATTCCTAAGACTACTGAATCTATATATAATGTCAGACAATGACTCAAGTATTGAATTCTTCTTCAATCAGCTATTGCTTGCTTATTAAGACTATTTAGAGAATGGCCTGTCCTGGTTTTGATCCAACTTTGTACTGTTTAGTTAGAGCATCGAATACACGTAGGCACATCTCATCACCTACTTTTTATGCACTTCAGGTATGGCAGAACTTCTGTTGACCAAATGTCAGTGTTTCGGCAGATCTGGAATTCTAAAGTTCTCCTTGACCCTCCTTCTACTGGTACTGTTGGTCTACTACCATGTTTAGTGTGCCTTTCAGAGTGTTTTACAGTGGTTTATTATTTTTTGCTGTTATTGTAACAAGTGCCTACTCTTAAAGGAAAATCTAAGAAGTCTAAGGGAAAAGTAGTTTGGAAAGAGATCAGACTGTTTACTTAGGAAACCACACTCTCAGATTATTACAAAAACAGATTTCTTGGAAGAAACATGTATTTCTCATTGACTATTTCCATGGCTTTTTCAGTATTCTTTATTTCACCCTCCTTATGCTGTACCAGACGGTCTTGGATACAAACATCCACAGAGCAGCCTTGCACTAGAGCTGCACTGCCTGCGAGCGAACCAGCCCACACCCTGAGAGCAAGCTATTCCCCAGGGGGAATATTTACTGTACGTGCCAATCCAGCCTGAGTGAAACCTCATTAACAATACATTTTTTTTCCTGATTAATAAAATATTTATGTGAACATACAGCATGCGCAGCTTGACATCTTCTTGACACCTGTGTAGCAGAGACCTGCTCGGACACGGCGTTACTGTTTCAGTGGCAAACTGCAGGCAACTTCCGAACCGCGGGTGCAGTCCTGATATCGGCCTCGTGAAAAGTAGTTTCACCTGGCTGAAACCGAAGAAAGGAAGGTAATCCCTCGCTGCCTGTGTGGAAAAGGTGTGTGTGGGGGGATTTTTTTTTTTTCCCCAACGGTTTTTATTTGCGCTCATTAACCAGTCACGGCAAGCTGGGCCAGCCTGGGGGTGGCAGGCCGCGCCGTGCAGGAAGCCACTTCGCATCTGCTCTGGGGCGGGAAGGCCAGCCGGATCACCGGGGAGTTTCACCGGCAGCACTAAATAGTTGCGGGCGAGGCGAGGCTGGCCCGTAATTAAGACTCTCAAATACCGGCGCTGTCTGTCCCGAGGGGAAGGAGCTCGCTTAGAGCGGAGCCGCTGGGACAGCATGAGGGCGGCGTAGCCCGAGGGCCGGGCGCTCCGCAGCCCGGCGGGCCAGGCCGAGCCGCTCCGGGGCCCTTTTAAACAGCAGTGCGGGGGCGGCTCGCCCAGGCCCCGGGGCGCCCAGAGACCCTCGAGCCGCACGGCAACAGGTGCCCCAGGGCACCGCTTTCACCCGCTGGGGCTCGCCATGGCGGCGGCCGCGCTGCCCCGCCCCGGGCCCGGCTCGCCGGCGGCAGCGGTGCCCAGGGGGATGCCGCGGCCCAGGCCGCCTCCGCGGAGGAAAGGAGTTGGGCAGAGATGGCGGGCGGCGAGGGGCTGCTCCGCACGCCCAGCGCAGCGCGGCACAGCCGGCCCCCAGCTATAGCAGGCGCCCCCAGCCTGAGCGGGCTCCCGCCGCTCCCCGCGCGGGTCGCCGCCGCCCCGCCACTCCCCCGCCTCCCCCCGAGCCCCCTCCCCTTCCCCGCCACCCGCTTCCGCCCGCGCTCCCGCGCATGCCTGGGTTATGCAACCGCCGCGACGGGCGGGCTGCGCGGGCCCTGCTGCCCCAGTGCCGCAGGGCAGGGCAGGGCCGGGCAGCGCGGGGGGCCGCGAGGGTGGCGGGCACCGGGCCGGAGGCGCGGCGGCGCTCGGGGCGCGCTCCCCCGGCGGCAGCCGCGTGCGCGCCCCGCGCGGTGTGTGAGTGGCAGCGGCGGCTGCCGCCAAGTCCCGCCTGTTCCGCTCTCCCTGCCGCAGGCGGCGGCGGCGGCGGGTTGGCTTCCTGCGCGCTGTGCCGCTCCCCCTCCCCCCGGCAGTCGGAGCCGCAGCGGCAGCAGCCCGGATCCCCGAGCCATGGCTCTGTGAGAGCAGCACATGGCGGCCGCAGCAGCCATGAGCCCCCCACTAATCCATACAACTCCCCCCTGAACGGCCACCGACAGCAGCCAGCGCTCCCACCCGGCTCCACCGCTCCCACCGCCCACCCGCAACTACAGCTGCCGCCGCGCCGCCCGGCCCGAGCCCAGATCCCGCTGCCGCCGCCGCCGGGCCCCCGCTCGCTCGCCCGCCGCCGCCGCCCGGTCCTCACCATGGGAGTGCAGGGTTTCCAGGACTACATCGAGAAGCACTGCCCCAGCGCCGTGGTGCCCGTCGAGCTGCAGAAGCTGGCGCGGGGCAGCCTCGTGGGTGGGGGCCGCCAGCGGCCCCCCCAGACCCCGCTACGCCTCCTCATCGACGCCGACAACTGCCTGCACCGGCTCTACGGCGGCTTCTACACGGACTGGGTGAGCGGCGGGCAGTGGAACCACATGCTGGGCTACCTGGCGGCCCTGGCCAAGGCCTGCTTCAACGGCAACATCGAGCTCTTCGTCTTCTTCAACGGCGCCCTGGAGAAGGCCCGGCTGCACGAGTGGGTGAAGCGCCAGGGCAATGAGCGCCAAACGGCGCAGCAGATCGTCAGCCACGTCCAGAACAAGGGCACCCCGCCGCCCAAGGTCTGGTTCCTGCCGCCCGTCTGCATGGCGCACTGCATCCGCCTGGCCCTCATCCGCTTCCACATCAAGGTGAGGAGGAGACGGGCCTCCCTCCCGGCCCGCGGCGCCTCAGCACCCCCCCCCCCCCGCCCCGCTCCCCCCCCACCGTCCCCTTTCCCCGGGGGTGGGGGGGAAACACACCAGCGCCCCCTCCCCGCCGCTCTCTTGCGCCCCCCGCCGCTCCCCTCCGCTGGCGCCGCCGCTCTAAGATGGCAGCGGGGCTGCCCTGGGCCTTGCCAGTGCCCAGCCCGGCAGGGGAGGGAGGAGACGGGGAGGGAGCACCCTGCCTCTCCCCTCAGCGCCTCAAAATGTCGTCGAGGCCCGCGGGGGGCGGCCTAAGTTTCGGCGGCCTCATTTTTTTGGGGGGCTATTTAGACGGCGCTATCGGTCGCCTTGCCGCCCTGGGAAGGCCTTTTGGCTTTCCCGGGGCGGCGGGGCGACCGACAGCGCCCAGAGCTTCCCGGATTACCCTGCCTGTGAAGCCAGGCCCAGCAGCAGGGAGGGTTTTTTTTTGCCTCCATGTTCTTTCGGGGCCGCCGCTCCGTTGACTCAAAATGTCCCTTCTTGCCCAGGGCCTTCCCCCTCCCTCGTTCGAGGTGGTGAGATTGGGACCTTTGGTACCGCGGGGTGGGAGAGGCCGGCTGAAAGCGTCGTAATCTAATTAATTATTAAGACGAAGGAGGAGGAAAAAGAAAAAAGAAAAAAAAAATCACTTTAGTTTTCGCGCATGGTGAATCTGCAACAAGTTCCTTACTGAGGCGAGGTGTTTAAACTTGTGGTGAAGGTGAAATCTCGCTCCAAAACGCAGAGATTGGAATTTTCTGTCGGTGAAGGTGAGGGTTTTGCTTGGCATTGCTCAAATGGGCTTTTGGATCAAGTGTAGAATAATTCATTCCTTATTCCGTAACAGCAAACGCTTCCAGTTTGCGGGGTCGGGAGCAGCCATCTGACAGTTCTTCATTTAAACTTCTTATTTTAAGGGGGAGCCTCTCTTTACTGTTAATATCAACACCACTTTCAGGTAGGAGCTGGGGGTCCATGGTGATCTTGTGCTGACACCGAGACAGCGATTTCCAAGCTCGCTTGAACATTAACGTCGCATCTCTCTGTACTGTGTTTGTGATTTATGATGGTTTCTGTTAAGCTGAGCGGTTGTGTATATTGAAACACAAGACGCCAGAAAAACAAGCCCCGGGATGAAGCTGCAATTTTAAGAGTTGCTTGCTCGCTTTCCCGCTAGGGAGAGCAGAGCAGCAGGAGCGAAGTGCATACTTGTAGGCTTTATTATCTTAAATTACTTTTGTGTGTAGAAAAATATTATGCAACCTTTAGAGTTGCAAGCTTGATCTCTAGCAGCAGCTTAACGTTATCTGGCTTTTGTACAGCCCTTTCGACGGATTAGGAAAAAAGTTCTGGCTGGGTTGCAGTCCTGGGGTAAAGATGAGTCTCTCGAAGTAGCTCATCAAAAGGAGACTTTGGGTGAAGTTTCTCCTAGTTTTGCTAACAGAGCAAGAGTTGTTGTTGCTCCCTCCTAGTGTCCTGTTTGCTCGGCTAGACCCATCTTTGCAAGAATGTGTTCCAGGCAGGCAGTGGGAGTCCCAGACTATGGTAGCTCCCAGCTGGGCTCATACGGGGCAAAATGTATGTGGAATGAACTGGGAACTGAGGCATAGCTCAGTCTCGAAGGACACATCGAGCTGCACTGACCAGCATGCTTTGGGCTTGGTGTTTGGTTAAAGGGAAGAGGTTCTGGCTATGTCTGCTGTAGTAGTCTGTTCTCCTGGTCGGCATAGAAGCAAAGTCATGTACGTGTTTTGGGTATGAATGATGGTGGGAATTTGAATGATAAGAAAAACATCCTCTCAACAGGTTTCTTTTTTTTTACTTTTTGTAGCTAGGAAATACTTTTATTCTTTAAACAAAAAGTTTTAGTGACCTTATGGAGAAGGTACTTTACCTTGTTCTGTTTGCAGGCGCATTGTAAATATTCCCTGATTTGTTACTGAGACTTTGAGATCATCAGTAAACTAGTAAAATAAGAAATAATTATTCTTTCAATGTGTTAAACTTGATAGCTCATTTAATGTGACACTGAATTGCATAGTACACAACGGGAAGCCAGCTGTTTGGATACTGGTATTTTAACAGCCTTGTGGTGTGTTGAACTAGATGTTAGTCTCCGACATGCGTTCTGTCTCCAGCCTGGCTCCTTTCTGTTGCGGCACATGACATCCGAAGAAGGTTGCCACATTTGACAACGGTGTCACCTGTAGCACTTTGTTTACTTTGAAGCTTAGCTGCAGCATTAGCTTCTTTACGGTTTCTCAGTAATAGGCCTTATTCTTAATCTCTGGAAACAGTTTTAGGAGTGAGAGGACGTGTCAAACTGGGTCCCTCTTCTGTCATTTAAAAGAGCAAACGCAACATACATCACAGTTTTGATGGGGAAGGTTTTGGGGGTCAATCTTTGCTTTCAGTTAGTGCTGGGAGTTGGCAAGCGCCCATTATCAAATCCTGGGTGTGCAGTGAGGAGAGTTTGCTGCTGTAGGAATGTTGGTATCACGAACCACTGCTGTGTGCATCCCAGCCGCGCTGGTTCTCTGAACTGGCCTGCTGTCCTGGGGATGGGAGGGGTATGGGCAATCCCCGTTTGATGCTCCATCTGCGCAGCTGCTGAGCAACTGGGAAGCTCTGATTTTAATTGATTTGATTTTTGTGGTTATATTGGTAACATGCAGTAATACTCATCAAAGATATTGTTGAACTTAAATCACTTTCCTTTTCTGGTTTTCTTCTCTTGCACAATTTATTATCTTCCTAAATTTGTTTTATTACATACCTCTTTCTTTAAACCTTACTCCAGCTTTATTCACCTTCTCCCTCATGCTCGCTTTCTAGCAACCCTCCTGGTGGGCAAAGAGCAAATGCATCTTGAAGGTGTGATTTTAATTTTTTTTATTTGCATATATGGGTGTTGGGTTTTTTAAAAAAAAGCATAAGGCAGTTGCCAAACTAGCATTTTCTCTCTTTGTTTTGAGAAGTTGAGTTTGAGAATATGGATTAACTCAGAATATGAAGCTGATTTTCATATTTTCAGGAAGCATTTTGGGTCTTGAGAAGGCCTCTGTGCAGAGCTAGGAACTGGTTGTTATGAATTTAATCTATTTTTTAATTAGAGGGGAGAAAGAGAGTAATGTCTTCCATCCAGAACAATTATAAATCACTTGCAGATGGTTTCAGCAGGATGTAAAAATAACAGGTTCCTCCAAGTTACAACAAATATCCTACGGGTTCTTAGATTAATTGTGACCTGGTATTTTTTCTGTTGGAGGCAGGGTGGAATAATTCTTAAAAGAAACACTTATGCAAAGCAGGTTTGCTAAAATTTAAATATTTAAGCAGTGGAGCTCTTAATGTCTTTAATACTTTGATGAGACTTTATTTTGCTCTCTCTAACTCGTGCATGTGCCTGTTTACTCAGACAGGATTCTCTCTTTCTGGTCCAGCATCACTAATGTTTACACAAGATTTAGACTCCAAGCTCCTGGCTGTGATTGCCTCCGTGTCCCCCCCCTCCCTGGGCTGATTATGAACTGTGCTTGTTGCCTGGGTATAGTTGCATCTTTGGCCTCTCTCCTTTTGTGAGAGCTGTAAGCTATTTCTCTGACTCATCCTGTTAGAGCTTTATGTTGCAGTTTAACTGTACCTGAGTAAATACAGCTCTCTTCCCTGTGACACTTCAATTATTTGAACACGGATTCTGGTATTGCCTGGACGTACTACAGTTTCGTGCTCATGGCTTGCTGCACCAGATGTCTTTATAAAATGGGGAGGGAGGGAGCTGAAGACTGAAGGGAGAGATAAGAGTTTGTAGGAGATCAGAGCGGGCCGCACACTGAGTTTCCTCATGTATTGTCTGCACACCCATGGCACACCTTGTGCTGCAAGAAGAGTTCTTGCTTTGGTTTTTATAGATGATCTGTGGTTGGCATGCATGCAGAGATGTTGTTTTTTGGATATATGTGTGCAATTTAAATCTCTCTGCCCTTAATAATAATAAAAAAAATTCGGGGAGGGGTTTCCTAATTTGAAACATGTAAAAATTGTGTGTCTGTGTGTGTGTGTGAGAAACCTAAATTGCCCTCCTTGAGTTAGAACTGCATAAATCTGATACCTTTACAATTTTGCAAAGTTGTTTACAGTCTTTTCCAGCTCTGTTTGCAGCAGGCACACATTATGCTAACTGGCAGTGTCATTATTAGAAAAATTAATATGCTTGTTCTTGTTGTGAACAAAACTGAATTTCAAAACCACTCTGATACAGTCCATCAAAGGTGTTTCAGAAGAAGTAGCATTTTCTTCAGGCTAGAAAGTGGTAGCATTAGGAGTAGAGATAGCTTACTGAACTGATTATTCTTTGTAGGAATAGCTCAGTGAGGTGGTGGCTGTTCAGCTGCTCAGGATTTTGTGTGAAAGGGAACCTCTCATGAAGCTACATTGGAAAAGCAGAACTCTACATGCCTCACCAGAAGACCATGAGGTTCAGAGGGTGTAAGGCATGAGTAGAAAAGGAAGACTTACTGTAAACTTGCTGGTGGACAGAAACTCTTTGCTGGGAGGTAGGTAACTGGGGTGTTGGAGCAGGCTGTAGAGGTGTAGGACCCTCGCACATGTTCTGCAGGGGTTTTGCGTCACTGACACTAACTAGTTATTCATATGTACTGGGGAGACTGAAGCTAATAGTTTCATCCTAGTCTCTTTTCAGATAGCTTACTCTCTACCTTGTTAGACTTGAGTATTTGGTGAGGGTAGGTTATATTAACACACAACTTCTGCAAGGCTTTCTGAATCACCAAATGTTTATTATATGAGGATGATAAAAGCATTAGGCATCAAAAGCACTCGGCTCCCTTTATTTTTCTGTGCTGCTGTGCAAACTGTAGTTGGAATGGTTCTTGATGGTGGAAATGAAGGGCTGTAGGTACTAACCTCTCATTGTGGGGTTTTTTGCTTTTGGTTTAATCTTCTTGGTAAGAAAGTTACTTTTATATTTCCAACGTTAGGAGTTGGCCTGTGGCACAACATGTCTGTTCTAGTCTCTGATTGCCATAACCTAAAATATGTGCTTTTCTAGGCAGTGTGAGCAGGGAGGTGAAGCTTGGACTGTAAATGTGAAGCAGTTTGCACTGTTGGAGGCAGCTGTGCATAAATTAATAGGCTGTAGAGGTTTGAAAGACGAAAAAATTTGGCTCAACATGAGGAGGTGGACATTTGAAAGGTCAAGCAAGTTATCCCTGTTACTCTGGGGTTATGTTTGTTCCTTCTAAAACAGGGCTGCAAAGCTTTGAACATGCTCGTGTGAATGCTTTCTGGGTGGGCGTCTTAGCTTGCTGAACTGCTTAAGTATCCACAGCCTGAAGATTTCCCCCATCAGTTAATACAGGCATGGGTTATAGAGTTTGAGCATTTCTGTTGACAAACAGTTTCTTCAGAGGAGTTCAGTACTTCCTAATGCCACTTCAGTAGGTAGCTTTCCAGAACTTTGAATTGTGCTTCTGAGCATTCCTTCCCTCCTGTCTCTGTGTGCTGTGTCATCGGATTTTTTAAAAATTACTTTACATGTAATGCAAGTGTTTAAAATGCACATCTATAGTTTCAGAACAACCTGATGTATCATAATACTTGTGATAAGTCAGTACTGCGATTTAACGCTGTCGCTAATTACTCTGTCTTCCACTATAGGTTGCACAGAGCATTGAGGATCATCATCAAGAAGTAATTGCTTTCTGCAGAGAAAAAGGTTTCCATGGTTTGGTTGCATATGACTCCGATTATGCATTGTGCAACATCCCTTACTATTTCAGTGCCCATGCCCTAAAACTGAGCCGTAATGGGAAAAGTCTCACAACAAGCCAATACCTAATGCATGAAGTTGCCAAGCAACTGGACCTGAATCCAAATCGCTTTCCTATTTTTGCTGCTCTTTTAGGTAAGTGAAATAATAAAGTAACTCGATGCTGCTAGTCAGACTTACGATTTCATTTGCTTTTAAGTGTTTTAAAATATGTTGGTATAATTGCACAAAACACCTGGGGGAAGACACCTTGTTGTTTCAGACATGCTTGCTGTACTTGAGGTGGGCCAGATGCATTTTTGTGAGGCCGTGCACATGAAATTTCTAAGAGACCTGTGAGCAATACAAATTGTGGCTGTCTAGAGCAAGAGAAGAAAATCACAAGTCTGGAAAGCTCTGCCTGGCCAAAATGTTCTCAGTGGGTGGAGGGAATAAGGACAATTGTGGTTCTGCTAGTTTTGGTCTTGCATAGTATATGAGATCTACTTTCAGTGATGTGCTTTCCAGACTGGCAAAGTGTGCTGTACTATTCTGGATTCTACCTAAAAATAACATCTATGGAGTGAAAATTTTTGGACCACAGGGGCTTTTTTCTTTCTTCAGAAATGATTATTGGTCAAATGTGACAGCACATGAGCTGGACCAGAAATACATTATACTATATGGTTGAACGAAACTCCATGTTTCTGAAAGGTGGCCAGCAGTCTTCCCATTCCCTTAGTTTTGTTTGGATAGTTTCTTGGTGCTCCTGCTAAAAAGGTGTAGCATCTGTAAGGAGCATAGGTTAGAAGGTGTTCAGTTTCCCATCTCTGCTTAAAGGAGACAATTTTAAGATGCTGTATTTGCACAGCAGTGGTACACAATAGTTGTGATACTCTCTCAGATGGAAGAGTGAATTAATTACTAATGGAGTTGACTCCAGCGTGTAAGATCTATTTAGAACAGCATTCTAACTTCTTGTGAGGTAAATAAGGATGGAACAGCCATGTTCTTGGTCTTGTCATGCTGAGCAAACTAATCAAGAAGACTGGATTGTCTTTTTTTTTTTTTCCTCACTAACTTTGTGTTTTAGTATGGGAACGTAACAGAAGAATAAAACTTCTCATTTTGAAGCTGTGAATAAGGGAGGTTATGTATTATTCCTTTAGCCTACTAATGCATTGGTTGTCTTTTAATATTAATTGTTTCTAGTCCAGGCAGGTACCTTCTGTGGTAAGAAGGAAAGAACCAATGCATCTTACAGTAGAAGGCCAGAAGCATTTGACTAGTTCAAGTTGCTTACTGTTAGTGTCAGGTTTTTTATATCCAGAATGGTTACCTGCCTGCAGGGCTGTGTGGAGGAATGGCAGGCGATGGGCAAAGCTGCAGTTTAAAACCAAAACTCTGTGTAAATTGCATGACAGACTGCTATTGTTAGGCTTTGTTTTGTAGTCTATAAATAAGCCATTGCATGCCAATTTGGTGAGTAAGAATTCCTGCTTGAAAAGCAGTTTTGCAGTTGCATATACACTATATGGAGTTAATGTGAACTGCATGTGAACACCATGGTTTGAACTAGTGACAGAGTTACAGCTGCATGGCCAGTTGAGGCATTGCTTGCTTATACAAAACAGTAGGTGAAAAATACTCTGGTAAATTTTCTGAAAGCTTTGCGGTTTTAGGCAAGAAGATCTTGAGTATTTTTCTATCTTGATATCTTTCACAACAAAATATTTTTCAAGTTGTTCTTAGGAGAAAGAAGCTTGAGGTCATTTCTAGATTATGATGTGATTATTAGAGAGATATTTGGTAGCTGTTTTTTCCCCAAATTGGTACAAAGGTTAAAAAAAAGCCACTTCAGCTACAATGTAGTTTTGTGATTTCTTATGTGTTTTGAGTGTTTGTATTCAGTGTAAGCAGAGTAGAGTTTATGGAAGTCAAGAGTAGTAACAGAAAATAATTTGGAGGTCTTCCCTGATGAAGTGGTTGGTTTTGTTTTGGGGTTTGTGTTTTGGGTTTTTTATTGAATATTACAAAACCTAGGTGTTTGGTGATTTAAATGATTATATGTGCTCACAACAAACAGATACTGTTTTAATTAAAGTACAGACAACACTTTTTAATTTTTACAGCCTTAGGAATGTAGTTACTGGTTTGTTTTTTAAAATAAAATGTGATTTATATATCTATGAATTTGCTGTGTAGTGTGGTATAGTATATGTTTAAAACAGGGTAGCTCGCTCAGATCTTAATTTCTGTATTTTTATTTAATATCTGAGGGTTTGTCTGGCTTCATAGGTTGTTTTGCCCTTGCTCCTGTGGCCTCTCCGGGTATCTCTTGAAGCTGATAAAGTTGAATAAAGAAAATCACAATGAGAAAAAATGAGTATTTGACTACATGGGAAGGTGTATGAATCTGTTGCATTGCTCTTTGGTTTGGGGTACATCACTGCAACTCCCTGTGCCAGTAATTTGTTTAGGAATAAAGTAATGAATTCTGAAGTCATTTCAGTTAAGCTGCTGATTTAACTTTCACAATTACAGAAGGCCAAAATGATTGCAGTAGCCGTATCAGTATTCAGCTTTAGTTTTGCAAATCTGTTTCCTTCTATACAGAAAACTCAAACTTCTTTTTTTTCAGATACTTTCTTGTCCTTAAGTTCAAGGGTCAATTTGGGGATGCTGAAAAGAGGAAAAAAAACTGAAGTGATTCAGCCAAAGCATTGAGCAGGGGAGCCTGAGGAACGACACCTAGGTGGTCGATTAAAACCATTCTCAGTGGCAAATTATTTGGGATTGGGTTATGTTCAAGGATGAGGTCTTCATTGAAGTATTCCAGAGAAATATTTTTCTCACTGTATCAACTAGGTAAATTTTTAAAGATTACTTTTGAGAAGGTTATGTGTATGCACTATGGTTAGCTGATCTGGTTTATAGCTTATTCTTTTCTTAGAGCTTTCCAAGGATTTTGTAGCTCTAGCTTTATAACATAAGGAGTATCCTTGTCATGAGGCCAAGATACTGTGTCCTCTGAGAGTGTGCCCTTAAGAAGTTCTGCCCTATTTGCTGTTGATGTAAATAGGGAGTTGATTTGGATTCTTGTGTAAATTTTGACTCAAATACTTAAGAATAATTTAAATTAAACACCACAAAACCAACCAGAAACAAAAACAACCCAAAAAGACTTCAGCAGTAGAAAAACAAACACAGTGTGAGGTATAGGGATGTAATTCAGTGAACTCTTTAGAAAGGGCAGTAGCTTCAATTAGTATCTAATTGCTTTAAAAAAACCTAAGGCATACACTATAATAAGCCATTAAAATGGGAAAAATCAATATATGTTGAGGTTGTTCAGCCAGGTCAAGAAATAGAGGTTGCTTATGTAACGTTGATCTCTTTCCCACTGCGACAGTACTTTGTAACATGTGTTTAGTTATGTAGTCTCACTATTTCTCAGTAGAATTTTAGAACTATTTAAGGTAAGTACAGGTATCACTTCTTATTTGGGCTGCAGAAGACAGAGCTACATTTCAGCATCCTAAATTCTACAATGTGATGAGGATCAATGAAATTGTTGGGCTGTTCTATGTGTGTTCAGGGGGACTGAACTAAGTGAAATGACAGGGGAAGACCAAACCAGATTGAGGTTTTGATGGAAAATGAGTATTTGGAAAGGTAATCTTAGCATCTCCAGTTTCTGTTAGTTATCACAGTACTGTCTAGCGGTCTAGCTGTAATTGATTTTCTCGTACCTGAATTATAAAGGTTGTCTAATCTGACCTTGATTAGATTAGTAAGAATGTGGCAGTTGTATGCAAACTTGTTGAATCTTCCTCATGTGAATTTAAAGTTTAGCTTCTTATGACTAAAGATTTTAATGTCTCCTTGCTGGAGATCTCGGCAGTAGGTGAAGTTACTGATTGGATGTGAAGACTTCCCTCTCTAAGAGGGCATCTACTAGACAGTGAACAGCTTTTGGGGTTTTCACATGTTATAGAGCGTTAAAAGCAAGCTAAATTATTTTACAAGCAAAATATACAGAGAGTAAACAGTTGTGATACTCAAAGAATCCTGTGAGACTCTTTGAGTAGGTGAGAGTTCAAGATTTTGTCCAAACTGAAATTCTAGCAACAAAAAAAGCCCTGTAAATATATAAAAACCAGCAAGAGCTAAGTATTCGCTACTAGGCTGATGCTCTGTAAACCAGATATTGAAAATAGCCTTAAGTTTTCTACTAGAAGTGTAGTAATTTGTTCTGCTTAGCTCTTTGTAAAGTTCAGATCCACAGCACTGAACTCAGTCAGTGATTGATGAATTAGCCTTTAATGAAAATGTTTGAAATATTTCCTAATAAGTTTGAGGGTGTTTTTTGTTGTTTGTCTTCTGTGTGATGTTCTTTGGGGGAAAAAACCAAATCACCATAATTTAAGTGGTCCTCTATTTGCTTTAAACGGTTAGGTAAATGTAGCGACTGTCTCTATTCATTGAAACAACTACATAATTGCCCAGTTACTTTGATGCTGCCAGCCCGGGCTCGTCTGACCTGGTCAGGTCAGCAGAAGAAACATCCTGAATTGGGAACCTGCTACATGTCATCAGAGCTGCTAGCATTACTGAGGGCTAGATAAAACTACCTGGTGGCTTGCTGCTTGAGCCATGCTGTACAGTGGAGCAGAGTGCAGGTTCCGGAGGCAGCTCTGGTGTGGATCAGTAAAGGCATGTGCTGGTGCGCGGGAAGGGCTAATGGCTTGTTTCAAGAGAAATAGTGTTTTGACACTGTTGCACCTGCATTACTAAGTTCAGTTGAGGATCCTCTTGTCCCTAATAGAACATGCCAGGTTGAGGTTGATAACCATGTGTTGTGAATGGCTCTGTTGCTTCTGTAAGTCAGCTGGGTTTCATGGAACAGTGCATGTCTAACAGAGAAGTATATCTTGCTGCAGTGGCAGCAAGCTAATTAGTTTTCTCTGGAGTAATGAAAAGATACCTGCGAGTTTAATCTCTCTGTTAATCTTATTGATCTGGAATTAAGGACTGATTGTGAATGTGCTTTGCTGCATGTAGAATCAGTATGTAATGCTTTATGATGTACTTCAATAAAATTCTGCATTGTGTTCTAGGTAATCATATTCTACCTGATGAAGATTTGGCTTCTTTTCATTGGAGTTTACTTGGTCCAGAACACCCACTAGCTTCACTTAAGGTACAAATTCAATATAGCTACTAGCAATTAAGCTAAAATCAATCATAATGGTTGATCAGAGCAGTGTAATAGGCTAATTCACAGCAGCTATGCAAGGCTCTTGTTCTTAGTCACCCTCTGGTGTCCCAGTCCTCCTCTGTTGACTACAGAGAATATATGGGGCGATTAGCCTTATGAGGCTAAACTTAGCCTCTGTGATCCCCCTTAGTGCCCTTCAGCTATGTGAGCCACGCACTCAGTAGTTTCAGTGTGATTTTGCTTTGAGAATGTACCTTCATACTCTATTCCTTTTTTAAGAGGAGAATTTTTTGTTTAGTCATGTTCTTCAACAGGTAAAAATAATTAGCTGGATATTTTCCTATCATGATGTTTTATTTGCTACTGATCTGAGTTTGTGTGTAATTGTCAATATTCTGTACTACTTAGTGTGTAAATATGCTGGAGAATACCTTGCAGAAGAAAGCTAATGTGGCTTTCAGTAGGATGATTTTGAGATAAGTAACTTGTGTCTGATGCTCTTAGTTTACAGTGTCTGTTCTGCTGCTTCATCACACTTGCTTTGTGCATCTGCCAAGCAGACAGCTATAAAAGGGAAACTGGGCACATCAGAGAATGGGCTAATAGTGTCCTTTCTTTCTCTCTGCCACAATCGAAGTATCTTTTATCCTTTCCCCTAAGGTGTACAGTGCAGCAAATCAGTTTGCTTTTTGTAAGTTCTATAAGACTGTTTTGTTATATCTACCACAAAAATTAGGGGGAGTTTCCTCCCCCCTTCTGTTCCAAAAAATTATTAAGTATTTAAATATTGTAACTTATTTTGCCGAAGGCAGAATTTAAAAACAGATTCAAGATTTTCAGCAGAGTTTTTAAGGCTTGTACATGCATTGCTTAGTGAACAGCTGTGACAATTTGATGTTACGCTCATCTCCTATTTTGCTGCCGCTCCTGTGTTTAGAAAGGTAAGTGCCAGCAAACCGTAGTGGCAAAACAATACGCATGCATGCTTGCTACCTCCTTGTAAAACTTGAGGTGAAAAAATGAAAGGCTGTGCCTGTATTTTCATTTTTTTACTCAAAAGGTTAAGATGTAGGACTTCTAAAGTGTTTGATAAGCTTTCTGATGTTCAGAATACCCTCCTGTGTTTTAGATTGAATAGACTTGTTTCACAGCTGGTTCAGAGGGTGACACCTAGACTTTCTGAAAAGTCTTCTAAGTATATACTGAATTACTTGTCTAGAATGAAAATCAGGTATTGGTCATCTTTGCTTCTAGATTCACGCTTTCAGTGGAAGCACCGGTTAGGCTTTGTAGTTGTCATCCTAAGGAAATGAAACCTGTTTCTTTAGAGCGTCACTGGCTGTTTTCGGTAGTCCTCCTTGTATTTATTTCATGTCCTGGCCAATGTTAATCAGATTTGAAAGCAGTTCCCGTTTGGTTGTTATGGCTCTGTGACAACTGATACACTGTTATCAGTGAAAAAGACCCAAATTAGTGCCCTTACTTAGGACAACACATGATTTGTTTAATTTTACAGCAGCTTGCTGATGAGTTGTTAAGTGCGTAGCTCCAAACTAACCACAGCATTTCTGTCTCCTGACTGATAATGATGTCAGAGGGAGAGAAAGAAGATCTAAAACAACAAAGACACAAGTCTGCAGGAAACCAGTCTAAATTAGTTGCTAGTCATGGAACAATTGGTTTTTTAGCAGTTTCAACAGTGCTTGTGGTTTGAAATTATAACTTGTTCCAGTAGCTCATTAATGCAATTCAATTTTATTTGACATACAGGTATGTCTGTGATGGCTTTACAGTTCTCTCTGTAGATACTAATGTTAATTGTAGATACTCAGAAAGCAATGTTCCTTGTAAATTTTAAGGATGCTTAAGTAACCCTTAAAGACACATTTGTATTAGCCACAAGCTTGATAGCAAGAAGTAGTTTCAGAACAGTTAGAGGAGGTGGAAAAACTGGAGATGGGGGGATAGGGGAAAGTTGCACAACTTAGAAACTTTGTTGCAACTATTTAGGGTTAGTAGTGAGTATTCTCCTTGCTCAGGGACCACTGGCTCTAATTCTACGCTGTGTTCAACTCGGGATTTGGAAAACTTGTTCTCATTGTATAAAGATTTTAGTCTTTTGTATCTAAGGCAGTATGGTCTTGAGCATCAAAGGGAACAGCTTTAGTTCTCAACGGCCTGATCAGTTGTTTTTTGGTGAGGAATATGGTGTATCTGTTCAGGTGTCAACATAGTGAGGTGAAAAAAAGCAAAACCAAGTAACCCTGTACCTGTGTTTAAAGAGGGATGTGAGGGTGGTATGTTCATCTAGGAAGTAGATTAATAGAAATGGGAAAAAAACAAGGGAAATGGAAACCTGTATGAATAATCCGTGTTTCGCATCTGGAAGGAAATTAACCTAACAGGACAACATCTTACACTGGATAAAAAGTCATTCCTTTCAGAAGATGCCAACAATGACCATCAGCTCAGCAAAACTATTTTAAGTTCCATGGACAAATTTAAATGAAGATACTTGAATTACTGTTGCTGCAAAAGGGAAAAAGAATCAAAACCTGACACAGCAAGCTGTTCTGAGTTAGGGTCTTTGAAATGTCCTGGTGTAAACAAGTATTGCATCTAAGAGATGCATAGACCTGTGCTTGTGTCCTGCTGCCTGAGAGCAGAGTTCACTGAAATTGCCACCTAGATCAGGAGCTGGAAAGGAGTTGATAGACTTCCTGAGAAATGACTTGACTGCTAGACATTGTTTGGAAACTAGCATTATACTACTAATTTATGTGCTTGGGGATTTATCTTCAAGACACAGATAACTTGGTTTTCATTCTGGGAAATGAAACTTCCAGATCAGTGTATAATACCACCAGAATGGTACTAGGAAATACGTTTCTTTTCTTCGTAATGAATTAGTATCTGTTTGGGAGTGCATAGCACCAAAGAAGTGCTGACTTATCCACAAGGCAACCTTAGCAACAAGTCTTAGTGCAATCTGCCTTTTGAAAAGAGAAATATGCAGGGAAGTGTTGAGAATGGCATCTTCATTTTTACGATGGACCATCTTCCTATTAGGAAGGTTTTGGTAAGATGAGTTCATTAAACTGTCTTTGGCAAGCTTTTGATAGGCCTACAATTCAGTGTTCCACATCTGATTTTACTTGGTAAAATTAGTTGACTAATCTCCTTGGTTGTTTCATCTAGGTAGAGAGGCAAAGGGAGATGCTTTCAGACAGCAATCCAAAATATGCAGGCTAGGTTCCTTCTCTGAACTGCTTTAGGAAATTCCTGTCTTTCACTGTGTGTTGACTTCAGAGGGTGTCTGCCAGAGGGAGACTAATATGCTAAGTAGGTGCTTAGGTAGTTTGCTGCTTTCAGATAACAAAAGTGGTAGTCTTAAGCCATACTTAAAGTAAGTGTCTGTCATGTGGTGTTTTTTTGGTATGGTTTTTTTGTTTCTTGATGTCAAAGGTCACAGCATGATTCAGAGTCAGAAGGGACCTCGGGAAGTCATCTGGTCCAATCTCTTGCTGAAAGCATGGTCAGCTTCAGGTCAGAACAGCTTGCTCAGGGCTTTGCCTAGACTAGTCTTGAAAAACTCCATGGTTGGTGACTGCACAACCTGTCTGGGCAGCCTGCTTGGCTCGACAGCACCAATGGTTAAAATGTTTTGCCTTGCTTACAGACTGAACCCATCTTCAGGCTATGTCTGTTGTCTCGTCCTTCTACAGTGCATCACTGTGAAGAGCCTTGCTCGGTACTACCTTTTTGTATGTGTGGGCAGGCTGCTCTTGGGTGTCTCAAAGCCTTGTCTTTGCCAGGATGAATAAGCCCCATTCCCTCAGCCTCTTGACGCAGAGCAGGTGCTCCAGCTCCTTTACTGTATCTGTGGCCTTCTGCAGAACTTATTTTGACATGTGGCTTGACCTGGGGAGCCCCAAACTGAATGCAGCGCTCTAGATGATCGAGCAAGTACTGAGGAGCACAGTCCCTTGATCTGCTGCCTCTGCTACACAGCCCAGGGTGCAGCTGGTTGCCTCTACTGGTTCATGTTCAGCTTGATGTCTTACAAGAGCCCTAGGTCCTTTTTGGCACAACCCCAGCCTGTACAGTAGCCAGGGGTTATTCCTGCCCAGGTGCAAGACTTCGCTTTTGTACTTGTTGAATTTCTTAAGGTTCCTCTTGGCTCTTTCCTGTAGCTTGCCTGGGTCTTTCTGGATGGCAGACTAGCCCTCAAGTTCATGGTAGTATGCAGGGTTCTTGCACAGGCTGTCTTGTATGGAGTCTATTACGTCTTGTATTTCTGTTCTTCCCTTTCCTTTCTGACATAGCTTTTGTTCCTCTCTGTAGATTTGATGAGTCCTGTGTGTGTAAATTGTTAGCAAATCATCTCATTGATGCATGTATTCTTGTTACCATCAAGACAGCAGTAGGAGGTCAATTTCCCAACAAGGGTGGAAGGAGCAGGAGAAAGAACTTCAAATGCAATAACCTGGTGTTAGGGAAAAGCTGAGTTTTGTTGGTTTTAGAGGATTTTAAGTAATCCAAGGAACTCCTTGTCTCTTCAGAAAGCTTGCCATTAGATTGGGTGCACCATGAGCTCGTAAGATGAAATGCTTTTAACGTTCTGAGGCTGGTACAAGATCCTAACAGCTTGAATGTGATCTCTAATAGACATCGCTAGACAAAAATAGCAAAACCCTGGCAGTTTGTTGCCGTGTTCTTCATATCTTCAGCCTTTTCCCTTGCCAGTGGAAAAAAACCTGTTCTCTATGTGTCACCTCATAGTAACTGAGTCTTCAAGGTCTCTTTTTTTAATGGTTTTAAAATAAAATGAAACTGATTATCTCTTTCCAGCAGGCACAACTGTAAATGCTGGTAGTTGTGTGGATTAGCTTTTAAAGGCTTCCCTTCCTGGCGACAGTGGGCAAGTGGAGCTGTCACAGCATTGGGGAGCTTCTCCCAAGTGTAGTTTAGGTGCCTTCCCCGTAATCCTGTGGAGTGATGCACTTCTGAGACTCTTTTCTTCCAGTAAAGCATTTTTTCAAGTTTGTTTTGTTTAAAAAAAAAAAAAAAGGTATTTTTATCTTGTGGCTTCTAGGCTTGTAATGTTGTTCTCTGCCTCTCATTCTGACAAATACCTATGGAGAATTCATTTCCTTTCCCTGCTTAATCTTTTCAGGGTGCATTGATAGGTTGCTTGTGATCTTTGTCACTGCTCTGTCATGAAATTGAAGTAGTTCTTTTACAACTAGCGAAGAAACAGTGTTTCAGATGTCATGTTTTCTGACATGATCCACCTCCATGTTTACCTTGCCAAAACTGATTTTCCATGTTGTTACTTGTCTGAAACTCACCTATAGACAATAAGGGAGGAGGGGGGAAAGCTAGAAAGAAATCTCATCAGGAGACATTGATGAAATACGATGCTGATTTTGCTTAGAAATGCTTTGTGGGCAAGTTAAGCTTCAACCATGAACATTTACTGAGAGGGTGGTCAGGCACTGTAATGGGCTCCCCAGGGAACTGGTCGCTGCTCTGAGCTTGACTGAGTTTAAGAATCATCTGGACAATGCACTAAGTCTCATGCTCTGACATGGCTGGTTCTGTGTGGAGCCAGGAATTGGGTTTGATAAGCTTTATGGGTCCCCTCCAACTCAGGAGATTCTGTGATTCTGTTGTTTGTAATCTCTTAAGTCTGTCTTTTCTCTCATGCCTAACACGTAGTAAGACTTCATTATGATTCAGTACAAAATCTACAATTTTAGATTTCTGTGAAGTCCTAAAATGAATAGAAATTTTATATTTTTAATATCAGGAAGGTATATCTTCACTTTTCATTTCTGGCTTCTTTGTAGGTCATGACATTTTTAGTTTTGAGGGTGTTCTTACATCTGGACTTGGATGTCTTTGAAAGAAAATAAAATGCAAATATTTGAAATGTCTCTAAATCTGTAATTCATGCTTTCAGACAGTCTCCCTTGAGGAATTAAGAATATGCTCCCGTGAGGCCTTCAGGCTGTTTGTTTAAAGGCAGCTAAACTGGGGGGCGATAGGCATCATGAGCCCTAAACGTGTCTCACTTGAGCTTTGTACTTCTAGGGTTTGAGATGAGTGTTAGTGCTAGGCATCTTCCTGCTTACAGTTGATTAAATATAGCTTGATTATCACATAAAACTAATGACAGACTGCTTACTGCTTTCATCCACTGAATTTTCAAGCATTACCACTTCGGTGGTAATGCAGGGTTTCTCCAAGGGACTGCAGAGAGCACATCTGACATGACACAGCCATGTTATGATTCAGCAGCCGCGTTAGAGATGTGTAATTGTTACACATTCAAGTAAGATGGTAGGTGTTTGTGAAATGACTTAGATTGCCAGTGAGAAGAAAATATATTGCTTCTGCTTGCAGGTTGGGTGCAAAACTTTATTGTTACTATTTGTGACTGTTAAGCTCATTATGTGATGTGTAGTTAGTATTGTATCTATTCAGAATGCACATGAGAGAAAATTTGGAATTCACTGTCTGAAATAGAAATAATTCTCATGCAGCTGACCACATTGAGCAGAACAGTTCTTTAATTTAGGCTCATAAAATACGGAGCTCATGTCATAGGACCAGCTCATAGGACCAGCTATAGAATTAATATCCTGAAGTTTGCAAAAAGTAGACGTTAGGTGAAGGAAATGACTACAAATGGGAATGTGAGAAAAAATTCCATGGTCTAAATATGACGAGGCAGTCAAAGAAATTGCATAAGCTGATTGGATAAAGAAAAGGCCAGAAAGAAAAAAAAATCCATATGATAGACACCATATAAAATAAAAGGGGTTGTGGTACAGATGTTAAATTTGCAAAGATAAAACTAATGAAGCATCACCCAGAATTTCACATAAACATTTTTGACAAGGCTGAATTGCAGTATTTTCTAGTAAAGTATGATACCTCCGTATAGAATGCAAGCAGAAAGATTTTTTCACATTTTTCTTCTCTCTGTTAAATAATAATAATAATCATCTCTCAAGTCTTGAGTCACTGAATTTTTACAAAGAGGCAGATTAAGTTAAGAACAAAAACCTAGCTGACCCCGTAGGCATGGACAGAGTGCTTCAGAGTTGTGCAGAGGTTTCAGCCAGGATCTCTAGAAATTCCTAAGGCACCCTCTAAAATTTAGGACACCGTAGTTGGAAACCTCTTTCCTGCCCCTCTGAGTGCATGTTGTGCAGCACAGAGGGAATGTGCTGACAGTTCAGTAGTTCTTCAGACCCAGCTGTGAGTGCTGCTCGCTGCTTTGAATTTCACAATGGTCCATGACAGTTCCTTGACCTGAAGTTCCTACAACCTAGATAGGATCATGCAGTGCTTGTAAGAGGAGTAATTCCCATAAGCGTATGCTGAATAATTCTTAGTTTATTTTCAGGAGGAGCCTATTGAGAGTGTTGAGATGCAAGTCCAGGGTTTCCAGGACTGTCCAGTTCCCCTCCTTTCCCCATGTGGACCCAAGAAGGGATCAGGCCAAAGAACTCAGTCTAGAACTTCCTGGTACAACACATCCATCTGCAGCTGCCAGTCACTGAGCTGTGGGAGCTTCATCTGTTAGGGACTTTGGACGTCCTCCCACAAAGTTCTTCCAGCTCTTTCTTCTTACCACAAAGATCTTTTGCTACCAAATCCAAAGTGATTCTTATCTTTCCAAGCCCATGGCCTCAGTCAGTCACCAGTGATGAATGGGAATTCATAATTTTTCTAACAACTTGACTACCATGGACTTTGATTTATAGACAAATCTATGGTATGTACGGGCTCAGGACATGAACTTGAGGGAAATTTTTTGCATGCATTCAAGCGCATGTTTCTCATCCATTTAAAACAGCTGGTGAATGTGGGAAGTCAGAAACATCTGTCATTGGATGGTGAAGCGTAAATTGTTTTAATGCCAAAATATTGAAACTGTTTTATCAATGGAACTATCTTAAGAGTTTCTTCTGTGTCCACAAAAAGGGATGTTGATACTGACATGCATGAAGGAGAATGCCACTATACTCCATAGCAACAGGAGAAATCCATACATCATTCTGTGTCAGTGCATAATAAAAAAGAAAATTAATTTCTTGCCTGAGAAGTTGCGTATAACATGAAGCTGTATGAGTATATTCTACTCCAGATAACGATATACACAGAATTTGGAAACACTGATTATTATTAAGCTTTGTATTTACAGAAATTGGTCTAAAAATCATTGTTTGAAGAATCTTGAAAATAAGTTTCCTTGAGATGCTCCTTTTCTGCATTTGTTTTTTAAATCCTCCCTTTTCTGTGTACATAGAGATCTTCCTTTTCCAAATGGATCTCTTTAATTCAGAGACCACTTTACATTTGGAATATTGTCTCAAAGTATTTTCTGACACATCAATAAATATATACATACGTATGTATCCTTACTAGCAAAACCATTTTGCACAAGAGGAAATGTCTGACTAGAAAGCAGTAAAATATTTAGCATTGTTGACCTTGTTTGTTGTTGGAGCTGATACTTAACTAGCAAATATTTACATAGAGGCGAGGCTTCATATAATATATAAATACACTGTAGATGAAAAACATGTGAATCACTGTTATGGGTGAAGTCTTGAAAACAAGGTGTAAAGCCCAAATTTTATTTAGATACTAAATCTGGCAACATGGAATTTACTGAACGTATTATCAATAAATAAATAGTTTCTTTCTCTGCTGTATAACTAAAGTGTCTTGGACTGCTCTGTTATTTCATGCCCACATGTGTGTTTGTTTGCATAGGTACGTGCTCACCAGTTAGTTTTACCACCTTGTGACGTAGTGATCAAAGCCGTAGCTGACTACGTCCGTAATATTCAGGACACCACTGATTTGGATGCCATAGCAAAAGATGTTTTTCAACATTCACAGGTAAAGTATAAAGCAAAATAGTGATTTTTAAAAAAACTTTTTAAGCCAGTTGTGCTATATGTTTGTGTTGAAGAATTGCATTCTATAAAAATAGATTTTTGCATTGGTTGATGGTAGGATTCCACTGGTATCTACAGTGTCTTAGATACCCTAATTTTGCTTTCCAAAGGTAAAAATACTGCCTTTACTCTCTGTGCTTTAAATTCTCGATAACCAGAGGGTTTTTATAGTCTGGCACTGTCATTGAGAATCAGCAGTACTTGAAGATAGTGTTTTCAAGCTTTAAAATGGATTGGCATCCTGTTTCTTGTGCTGGAGTAGTACTGTGGTCCTTAAGGTTCCATAGGCGTTACAACTATATGGGATATCGTATACCTTAGGTGCTCTGAAGTACAGTGCTGACCTGTAGATGGATTTGTTCCTGAAAGATTTATTTTTTTTTATTTTAGTCTAGAACAGATGACAAAGTCACTCGATTTAAGAGAGCAGTTGCTTATTACTCAGCAACTAATAAACCTATGCCATTTCATCCACCACATTACCTAGGTAAGTAATTAAGGAAATACGGATTTTCATTTTAATTAAAAGCTGGCATAACCCTAAATCAGAATTAATGTATTAGCAGGATCTTATAGAAATGTTTATATTCTCTGGCAATTTTCAGTGACCATTAAATATGAGGTTGCAAAAGAAGATTTTTGTAGGATATGTGCAGAGGTTGTGCTCTTTCCCCAATGAGAACAACTGCCTGGACTCAGCTATTGCTGCACCAGTTCTAGTGTTGGGACTCAGCAGAGCATGGTGCTGGAAACAGCTGACATCTGGTGACTGGTTCTAGTCGTGAAGACAGTTCGTAGTTCTGTTCCATAAAATGTATTTCCTCTTTTTCCCTGGACTTACTGGATACGTTTTAAAAATGCCTTTATAGTCTTTGAGGTTTTGATGTCATAATATACCTGGTTAAATGCAGCCACAAATCATTCTGGTATCGCAAATTATTCTCGAGGCTTACAAATTAACTGTATGATGACAGGTTTTACCATGTATTTCTCATTCTTAACACAGAAACATTATTTGATCTGAATTTTTCCACAGATTTTCAGCTACTGCTCTGGTTTACTAATACAGATTTTTCCCTTCTTTTTTGGGCGGTGAGGTGACTTGATTTACATTCAAAGACCTGCATTAAGGCTGCTCTAGGTCAAATATTCAAATGATAGAAAGTGCCAGCATTGTATGTGTGTGTGACATTGGTTTTGCCAGCTTCTTCATTGCGACATCTCTTGGGCTTTTTTTCTTTGAAGCTTCCTTTGATTCCCAGGTAGAATAGAAATATGCAGTAATCCAAGATAAAAAGAACTGAGAGAAGGTGAGACAAGTAAAATAGACTTCACAGATTATAAAGTATTTTTATTAAAAGGCAAAAATGAGTAAAATCGACTTAGACATACTAGAAAATGGTAATGCTAAGAGAACATGAATAAATAAACTGTAGAAGCAAAAGGATAAAAAGGGTGATGTTTGTGTCAAATAGTGAGCTTCTTCTCAAGGTGTTTTGTGGGCTTGTTTTTTTTCCCTCCCACACCCCCCTCCCTGTTCACAATACAGCAGCCAGACCAAATCAGTTTGGTATGCCTGGGATAGTGCCACCATATGTTCCTTCTCAGATGCTTAACATTCCACAGACCTCACTACAAGCAAAACCTGTGGTAAGTAGTGCTCACTGCCCTTCTCCTTGGGAGGAAATTCAAATCGAGGTGGGAAAGGTGTATCTAACTCCCTCAGTGTGGGCGTTCACTGACTAAGGCTGGAACTGCGATGATGCCACACACTCTGGCAGAATAGTTTTGTGGATGTCCAAGATGTCTGAGACTTAATGTGTAGATTTGGAAAAATGCCACTTGATTAGATAATGTCTTTTGTTTTAAAAGCAAAGGCTTATTGTTGACTTGACTCGACTCTTTCAGGCCCAGCAGATGTCCAATCAGGGTGGGGCCCAAGGTCAGGGTCCATACCCATATAGTCTCTCTGAGCCAGCCATCACCTTGGAAACAGGTGGAAAAAGTCTTTCTGAGCAGAACAACTACAGTAACATTCCTCACGAAGGAAAACATACACCATTGTATGAACGATCTTCTCCAATAAATCCAGCTCAGAGCGGGAGCCCTAATCATGTGGATTCAACCTATTTTCCTGCCTCTTCTACATCTTCGTCCTCTGACAATGATGAAGGCAATGGAAGTGCAGTGAAGTAAGTTTTTCATGAGGATGCTTTCTTACTTTGCTTCTGTTAAAATAAATTCATTTTCAAAACCATGTACCAATACCCTGAAAGTAAGAAATCTGCATATTAGCGATATGACAGGCTTTCAGAAAATAGTTTTAGGTCACTGTGACTGCAAACACATCCATGGTTTACTCTAGTCACCTTGTTCCTTAACAAGCAGAAATCCAAACCCAAATAATATTGGGTGTTTTTCCACTTCTGCCCTTATGTTTTATTGAAAGAAGGCAAGAGTGTGATTTCGGTAAATGTCATAAAGCCTTCAAGTTCCCTACTTTGTATAAAAGAAATATTCACAGTATAATTCATAAACATTTCAGTAGCTGAAGACTATGAAACTCCACTGAATTTGTAGTAGTTGCACTTCTTAAATGTTGAGATAATGTGGCTTTGCAAAGAGACCTGGTGCAAATGTCAGAGATGCACCATTTAGGACAGTGACTTAAGAGCTCTCCTTGGCAGGCTCTGTGTGGAGCACAGCAGCAGCGAAATTGGTTTTGCTCTCTTCTACTAATGTGCCTTGTTTACTGCACAAGTATTTCTCACTTAAACTAGATCGTATGTCTGTCCTTGGCAGTAAAGTTGTACAGACTTCCGTTTAATTACTGCTTGCTGACCTACAAAAAGGAAATTTGAACAGAGGCGGTTTGTGTTTTACTTGTTAGGGCTAGTGGCTTGCTGTGGGAGAATCAAAGCGTGGGGCTTTCTCAGGGCTCTGATTGCCTCTCAGAGTTTGGGGTTGTAACAGCATAAGTATGTTGCTATGTGGTATTAAAGTTTGAATGTGTCTGCACTTACACATGATGGCTTGGACTTTGGTGTTTTGATGCAGTCTGTCGACTTTAAATACTATCATGGGTTTTGCTTAGTAAATCAGGCAAGTTTGCATGGCTTCCATGCAGTGCAGGACTAGAAATGTACCTGCTTTAGTAAATACCAGTATTTTCCAGCTTTTTCGATAGTGTTGCCTCATGCAGCTTGTGCAATAAATTTTGAATAAATTTAGAAACTGAAAACTAGACAGTGCCATTTATATCACAGTTTGTAGAAACAGCCCCCTAATTGAGGGAAATTACTTGGCATAGTGACAGATATTTAAAGTTCAATGAATAATTTTTCCTGCATGAACATTGTAATATACAACTCCTAAATACCATCCAAATGTTGACGTAGTGTAAATCAATAAATGTTGGTATTACAGTCTCTCCAAGGCTCCTACAAACTAATGTTCCTAATACATAGTATCCCTTAAAATCAAAGTTGCTGTCCCATAGTTCAGTAAAAATGACCATGGATTTATCCCACTGTATCTTGAACAATACTTCAATACCATGTATTTCTTAATGTTGTCTTCCAGCCATGTCAGTGGGAACAAAATAGGCTGGGAAAAAACAGGAACCCAGTCAGAAAGTCAAACACGTGGAGAGCTGGGAGACCAAACAAAGGTAAGTTCCAAACATCACCATTCATTATTTTGTATTGAAGCTTTATGGCAAAGTCTGAGTAGAATTTTCAATACTGGGTGTAGCATTTAGTGTAAAGTTTTACACATTTTTATGAATTACACAACAGCAGCTTTCAAGTACAGACAGATACTTTGCAAGGAATTTTGTAGCATATACATAAAAATGAAAATGATCTAGGATGTGTTAGAAAACACCAGGTGTAAAACAGGAAGAAACCAATAAACTTGTTTACTCCTTAGCTGACAGTCTCATCCTTGGGTGATGCTACCTGTGTTTGCCATAGTGCATTACTGTAATTTTTTTATTATTGCTTTTTTTAATGAAGGAGAGACAGTGTACGGATGGGTTCGAGGTCTGTGTCATACAACCTGCAGTATAGTGCAAACGGCTCTAACCATGGACCATTGTAGGGGTAGTAAAGCTCAGCCCAGGAGTAAAAGTCCTTTATAACCATCTGGTGTGATTTTTATGTAGTACATATAAAAGTAGCTCCGTGGGATCGGATAGAATATATTGCTGCTTACCTAAGGAAGGATGGGAATAACTGAGTCCTTGATAAAGACTTCACATGATCCTATTACATTTCTTCAAGATCTAAAACCATTGTAGTGTTCAGAGTAGGATGGTCAGTATTCCATGTTTGGACTGTGTTTAGAAAGAACACTCAAAGCATTTGCACTTAATTTCTCTGCATCTTTGTGCTGGAACTGTGCACCAACTGTTAATTTTGTGTCAAAAAAACAAGCCATGAGTTACATGTGCTGCAGACAAACAGAACATTTTTCCCGTACCTTTGGCATAGAAATTCCAGTAAACTTGGGCTTTGTGCTTAAAATATCAAGCTGATGATTTCATCCCTCGGCGGTTATTATTCTTGCAGACTACGCCCCGTATGATAACTGTATCTGCCTGTGGATTAGTCACCATATGCAAATGCTAATTTGACCTATTAAATTCCTTTCTTCTCTGTATTCTGGGCTGCATTTGAAACCCGGTGCATCCCAGCTGCAGCGCGGCGTGTGCGCGGCACAGCCCAATGTCCTGCAGAGTGGCAGCAGCCAGAGCTGGGTGATGGACAAGGGGGGACATGCTGCACAGCAAGGCTGCCTGCCAGTCTCTATACACGCAGAATTAGAGCTCTGCGAGCAGTCATTAAACATTCCAATAGATGTATTCATGCAGTGCACCTTCAGTGTCTCCAATTTCACGTGTAAATGCTTGTGAGTTTTACTTGCTATTTTTTTAATATCAAACCACTTATTCAGCCTTCAGTAGGAGCAGAAGACACGTCTGTTGAACATGACAGGGAGGATTACGAGTACATTTTGTAGATGAAGTAATTTCCTAGGGAAGTATATGTATTAACGAGTAAAAAAAAGGAAACATTTCCTGAGAATTTCAACTGAAAGAACTCTATGAATTTCTGAGGTAATTTAAATCTTGACACTCCTGGCACTTGACTTAAATGTCAAAATTCCTTGCTCATAGTTGTCTCACTGTGTGATTATACATGACAAAGGTATGCTTGTATCATTTGGGTGGATGAATATTACTAAAGAAAAAAAAATTCTTTTAGCTCTGTGGTGGTTCCTCAGCTTAGGTGTCTGAGTAACATGCAGGTTTGTATTTCTCATAAGAGCCTGAAGTGAACCAGCTCAGTTTATCTCTGCCTATTTTTTAGCGCCTGTTGGATGGGATTTCATGGCTTTGGCCATCCTGCTTCAGTTTTGCTTTAAGGTCTTAATGAAGCATGTGAAATTTTCTACACAAACTGAAATTCTGAAAATTCTCATTCGTTTTGTATTATCAAGTGACCAAACTAAATTTCAGTCTCAAAAGCTTTTAATATTACTGCAATAGTTTATAGTCATGAACCTAGTATTCTTAAACTAAAATCAGGTTTCGGTTTTGAAGACTGGGATTTTTAGGAGTGAACTCTTTAATTTTTCTGGTTGTGTAAATGCTTACCGGTATATTTTTATGCATCATGTTCTGCCTGTGAATTCATGAACTACTTTTCTAGAAATGGAATAAAATGCCACTTTAATCTTGGCATCAGAAAATTTTGCCATTTTTTCTTAGAAACATCTTCTCAGAGAAAAGAATTTTGTATTCAAAAACAAGCTGACAAAACGTTTACAAGGCACTTCAGTTTGTATTTTAGATGTCTTTACATTGAAGTAGGTAGTTTTCCCTGCTTCATTTAGAAATGAAAACTGAGCAGGGATGTGTTAATAGAGGTTTCAGTAAATTACAGACTTTGTGACTGTCAATTAACCTATTTAGTTGGTGTAGGATCTTGGAAATATTTAGTTAAGAGGCCTTTCACATTTTATTAAGAGATCATCGGCCCTGTTTCTGTATTGTGCCATTAAAAATTAAACAAAAGCAGTAATTACTGTGCTCTTATTAAGTTAAAGCTTTACTATGATGTTTATTTTTTCAGTAATTTGCTCCTGATAGCAAACAATGGCTAAAAGTTTACATTTTCTGAAAAACTTAGAGCCAGCTTTGAATAATGTGTTGCGCATGCTGATAGAACGTGCTGTGAAGGGTTACTGTTCTCATTGCGGCTGAGGAAGGAAATGTGCTGTTTCTCTCGGCTGATCTCCTGGTATGCATCTGCACGCATTCAAAAGCACTTTATTTTCTATGTTCTGTTACAGGCAGAAGGTTCCTCTAGTGCTTCTTCTGGAAGTCAGGCAGCTGAGGTCAAAGGGAATCAAACCAGCAATCCACAAATCCCATGCCTGTTGTCAATGCCCACCAGAAACCACATGGATATTACTACCCCTCCATTACCTCCCGTAGCACCTGAAGTATTAAGAGTGGCAGAACACAGGCACAAGAAGGGGTTAATGTATCCCTACATCTTTCATGTCCTAACCAAGGTATGACATGTAAAAATTACGTACTGTAAAGCAATGATTCTGTAGAGAAAATTGCACTTTTTTTTCCCGGTTAAAGAGTATCATAAATTTGAGTTTTAGTCCATTTTTAGAGCTTCCCACAGGTTTTTTTTTTTCCTCCTTGTTTTCTAACCACTGATCTGGTCTGGTACATTGTTCCAATAAATATGAGATGGCTGTGATTAAGAAATGTTTACTGACAAAATTAGTCATTTTTCTTGAATATTTGTAGATACTTTCCTGTCTCTATGCATGTGTGTGTATGTCTGTGTATTTGGGTGTACATATATATGAGTGTGTTTTTATATGAAAGAGTCCATTTCCATCCAAAAACTCCTGCCTATGCGCTTTGGTGTGTATGCCAAGTCTTCTATTTAGAGTGTTCAAAAACACTTGGATTGTTTTCCCTCACAATTTGATCCCTCACATCCCTGGTGGCCAGCCACGATAGAAACAGCAGCTGTAAGAAAACCCTTTTGTGTAATCCTAAAATGTAATTAGAGATGAACTCGATGATCTACAGAAATTTAGTTCAGTTTAGGTCGGCAGAATATTTCTGCTGGCATTTGTTTGTTTTGCTAGTCTATGTGCTAGCCTTCAGATTCCAGGTAAGCTGTGAGCATTTTCACACAGCCTGGGACGCATGCTGAGTATGTCCAGTAAAAAAGTCTGCCTTACTGGCCACATGAGAACACCTTGTAAAACAATGGTAGCTTCATACAGAAATAGGGGCAGTGGTAACGTGCTTCCACGTTTCTGGAAGCTGCTGAAGGCTGCTTTGTGTTGAACCAGGAAGGAGCCAGACCAGTGGTGTTCCTGCTCAACTCTGGAGCCCACTTGATCCTGTCTCAAAAGATAAGTTCATTGTTCCTTCTAAGTGTAAATATGAGTCACAGAATGAGACAACTTTCATCTTCTTCCTCTTTAGTGTTCAAAATGCTTTGTACCAGTTCTCCTACATCAGACCCATTTAGTATACGTATTTGTACAGCACCTAGCAAAATGGCACCATCCACATTCCTGTTAACTTGTATTCGTCTTCAAAGTCTGCTTCAGGATAATAAGGACCATAGGCAGGATCTGAAATCCATTGAAAGAGAAGTTTTTGCATCAAGGTTGAGCTTTGGATATCCCCTGTGTTTGTTTTGCACCATAGCTTGTATTGCTGTCATGTTCTTAAATATATCTTCTTTATTGATGAAAAGCGAGGAAGAATCAAAGAGCATACCAAGACCCCTGATGACAGTTCTGTTTCGTACTTTGCTTAGCCAAATATTCTTACTACATTTAAATATGACTTGATAGCGTCTCTCACAGTGGGAAGAAGCAGATCAAATGCCTGCATTTGAGAAATCCACTCCCAACAGTCAGGCTAGAGAAGGCTGCATCAAAACTCCATCAGTACTGGTTAAGACTGCTGGTTTGGGGGTTTTTTTCCTCCACTATCTGAAATGCTTTTAAACAAATATGCACAAGGAACCTAAAGTATACTATGGGTCGCTGGCATGTATCTTGCTGAATAATTGTGGGATTCTTCAGAAATGGCCATGACGTGGTGTTCCAGGTTACGTTGCTGTTCAGACATATTTTACACCTGAAGTAGCATTGTCCAAGTTAAGTGTAGTCACTCTGAGGTGTAACCTATGATACTCATTACTGGAACGCTTACCTTTTTTTTTTTTTAAAGAGAAAGTAGCAAAACAGAGTGCTTGCTTGTCAGTGATGAAATGTGAAGACTGGTATTTGGGAGCAACACTGCCAAGTTAGTCATTTTCCAAGAAAACCTTAGTGTGCTTGGGTGCACAGGCATAGAGAACATAGAATGTTGCTGCTGCTTTCAGACAGAATGTTGGAAAGTTCTTTCATGCTTTTTTCTGAAATAGTATAAAATGCTAAAGCTTTACTTTAAAGCTTTTACATTCAAACCCAACCTGTTTTATGTAATTCCCAGTTAGCATATTTTAATGAAGTCTTACCATGAAGCTGGTTTTTTACAGTGAGTCCCCAGTACCTTGCACCAAAAAGACTGCTGCTGCTGTTAGACAGCGTGAATATTTTTTTGAAGAACTGTCTGAAATCTTGATCAGCTTCACATGTGCTTTGACTCATAAGCACATTACTGTGTCTTCATGTGTACTAGTTCACCATTTAAAGGATCCACATTTGAAGGTGAAGGTCTAGATTATCCTCACCTGCGGGTAGTCCAAACCAAAAAAAAAGGTGTGTGATGGAGAAGAGAAAGAGAAGAGCAGCAAGAATGATCAGAGCCTAGAGGCTTAGGGGAGGAAAGCAAGGAGACTAGGAAAGTCCTCCTCTGGTGTTACCTTCCTGAACACAAGATCTATATTCCTGCTGAATCACAATTTTTCTTGACTAGATGAGACTTAGAGTAGAGCTGGATTGAGTGACCATGCATATCTAAATACTTACACTATAACATGTCATGTTTTTCTGCTTTCTTTCATGCAAAAGGGTGAAATCAAAATTGCTGTTTCTATAGAAGATGAAGCCAACAAAGACCTGCCTCCTGCTGCTCTCCTTTATAGGCCAGTTCGTCAGTATGTTTACGGAGTCCTGTTTAGTTTGGCAGAAAGCAGAAAGAAAACTGAAAGACTTGCTTTTAGAAAGAACAGACTTCCACCAGAATGTATGTACTGTAGAATCCATTCTTCTCTTCCCTTTGCTATTTTCATATCCATTTGTACTGTGATTTGAATGAGAATAGTTACTAAGATTTCATCAGTGCAGCTAACGCTGGAGGAATTTACGGCTTATTTGATCCATGGGTAATAGAAACAGAAGTTGTTCATTTGAAATGTTATTTCCTGTAGTAGTTTGAGAACCGTAAACGTTACCATTTCTAAGCAAGCTCTGGGGTTTGTTTTTTTTAAATACATGTACAAGCTGCTCTCAGGCTTGCAGCAAGTGATGTCAGTTTGTGATGTATCTTTCAAAGTGTACAGCAGAAATTGATTATAGGAAACTTCTGTGCATACGCATACAAATGTGCATAGATTTTTCAAGAAAAGAGAGGTGCATATGTTAGCTTACTCTTGTCTTCCCAGTAAAATTTGCAAGTCTTGAGTCTCTTTCAAGAATTGGCATATAAAAATTTGGTTTAAAATTCAGGTGTACTGTAACTAAAGGTAGAGCTGGGTGAAGACAGACTAAACTTCTGCAGACAGACTTGTCAAAAGATCCTTTTGCTAATTCAGATGCACAAATGTTAATCTTCATTTTCATTTGGAAGTTGTCCTTTTAAGTCTTCGGCTTCCAGGATCTGCTGTCATTCCAGAAAATTCAACCTCCTCATTCTGAAGTGTTTTTCTTATAATGAAATGCATACAAGGAAATGATTGAACTTTACAGTAGAATCTTACAAAGGTTAAAGGAATGCTAAAGCATTATGTGGATGGCAGCAGAAGTATTTATATATAGGAGTCAGCATAGTCACTTGACTAAATTTAAGAATCAGATATTTGTATGAAAGTATCATTCACAGTCTGCATGTTTAAAGGGATGAAATTAAGAATCAATGGTAAGGTTTTATGTTAATTCTCTTTTCTCTTTCCATTTTGACTCATGAAATATTTTTGTCCATTCATTGTGAAGATGGTAATCTTCCAACAACGTTAGAAAAAACATTTATCTTAACTAGTTATTTTGTGGGAATTATTTACCCTGCTTGAATAATAGCACATGTATTGTCACAACCTTCCCAATCCTTTAAGCTCACATGACATAGTAGTAGGTGAGGATTATTTCAGGATTAAAATAGTGAAGTTATTTCCGGTGTTCATTTATTCTCATTAGACTTCTGTCCTTAAAAGGTACTACAACATCTGTAGTGGTGAAGTAGCTGAGCACTGAAGGTCTGCTTCAGTTTTCAGAATGTTTTAATCTTGTGAACACAATGTTCTCTGTAGGTTACTGGGGATACCTATATAATCTCTACTTTCTCTTCATTTATACTGCTTTTCAGAGGTTTTTTCTCAGTGGAGGCTAAGAATGCTATTCCTGACTCGGATTAGTTACAGGAGCTCCAGCAATTCTTGCTGCAGGACACATTGAGCTACTCCTATCTTAGGACTGACCACACTTTAAAAAAAAATAAAACAAAAATGATATCTGCCTAAGAGTTAATTGCTTCACTGCAAAGCTCACAGTGCTAGTAAGGATAGACTTGAGCGAAGATGCAAGCACATGGTTTGAAAGTGCTGTGCTGCAGGAACACATTTACTTTGTTCCTCTCCCTTACAGAGTAGCAAGAGCTGGGCAGGCAGTGCAAGATGGAGAGAGAGAATAGGGTCTTAAGTAGCAGAATTTTAGTCACGGTCGTTAGCCCCCGTTAACTTTGCTGCGGACCCAGGCTATAAGGAACTAGTGATGCAGATTCTCCTTCAGTCTCTTAATTTTTCTGCTGCTCTCAAATATGAGTAAGTTATGAAACACACTAATTAAGACAATTAAGAGAAAAATTAAGAATTAATATAGATTAAGAGAATTAAGAAATTAATTTCTAAAGAAATTTATCTTGTCCATAAGACTTTTATGGGGAGTTAATTTATCACTATCTAAAATCTTGAAATCCTGTCATCTTTGTTGTACAAACCATAACACCGCCAGCATAATTGTGTGGGATGAATTTGTGAGTATATGGCATGCAAGGGTTAGAGGAGGGTATGGAAAATACAAAATAAACTGACAAATCAGTATTATTAATGAATATATGCACAGGAAGGTAATAGGTCTTTCATAAAATGGATCACTTCCTGTCTCTTATATTATTCTTGCTTTTATGGAGTTGAAAAGCCAATAAAAACCAACCGAGCTGGTGGAAGAGGTAGTCAGGGAGGTTCTTCGGTAATACTTGTCTGCTAAGTAATGCCTTTGCTGTACATGTTCTCAGTCTGCTCCCAGAGGGTAGGAGAAGCCGAATCACAGGGTTCTTGATTGTGCTTTTAGTGCCAGGGCACTGCACTGGCTGCTGCCCTTTCTTCCGAAGGGGTGGAAACCCAGTATCTGGCCTGCTTTTCTTTCCCATGTTCTGATAAATAAATACATGTAGGGGAAGACATCAGCTTTCTGCACTCTGTGGAAAACCACACTTGTATAAGCTGTTGTAACTACTGGTTGGATCCAAAGGTTTGTTGTTTTAAGCCTTAACTGCCTTGTGATGCATGGCTCTCCATCAGGGGTGCGCACAGGCGCTGCTGCCTGCCAAAAGCAAAGCTGCCTCTTGGTCTGTAGCCCTTTTGCAAAATCAAGCATGCTTAGCTCAAGCTTTGCTGCCAGTAAAGATTACAAGGTTAAAAATGAGGCGTGATTAATCTGCATTAGCTTGCTCATCTTCTCATAGTATTAGGTACCTTGCACCTCCAGTTCAGTTCCCAGTTCAGGACCAAAAGGCAAAGAGAACAGGGAGCCCATCCAAGCTGTTGTTCGTCCTGAGGGCTCCAGCAGACAGCCTGAGCGTGCAGGAGGCTGTTGCTGACCACTTCAGAGCCTGTAACAGCATTCAGGTGTTTATCAAGCAGGTTGCCCTCACACAGAGTGATCCTGACCCTTTTTACCTGGATTGACCTTAAAGTGTGGTGAAGGGTCATGCTCAAAGCAGAGGTCAGTATTTCACGCAGTACTTCAAACACGCTGTGTTCAAATCTGCTGATGAGCAGCAGGAGGAAGTTTGGTCCGAAAACCAGTATAATCAGCGGTGTGATATTGTGGCTGAACACGCTGTGATCCCCAAGGGTCTTAAGGGCAGACATTTCTTACCTCCAAGTGTAGAGTTTTCTTGAGAGGAAAACCCAAAACATTCCTCTAAGGACTGAGATCCTCAACAGTTGTTTTTGTACAGAGTTATCAAAGGTCTAAGGAATATCCTGGAGAGGTAAGTGGATATAGACTAGTCCTGCATTCATCTATTGGGTTAAATTTGGGTGAACTGTGCTACAGTTACCTGTCAGCTGAGAGATCTGTGCTTCCTCCTCCCCATTGTTCAGAGAGGGTATGGGACTGTTTGCCAGCGCACTGCAGGGAGCTGCTCATCAAACCGTTCGGTGGTGGAGATCTTCCCCATAATAACCATTATTTTGTGACACTTGGAAGAGAGGGTGGATCTCCTTTCTGACCTCTGTAGGTAGCATGGTCCTGCAGTTGGTACATCAAACTGATGTACTTTTCCTGTGGCCTTAATCTTGTAGGGTCGTGGCTGCTGTCATCCCCAGATTAAAAGCTTTGAATGTAGCAGCCTCACTGTTTCCTGTCTGTTTGCTGAGAGAGTTAGGAAGTTTTGATCCAAAACCTGAGACTTAAAGTAATTGTCATGAAAGCTGTTGTGAATTACGCCGTTTTATTTGCGTTTAGTGTCCCAGACTGAAACAAGATGTAAAAGCCAGTGTGATAAACTGTGCTCTAGTAACGGAGTATCACTGCTGGCTGTTCAAACCCATCTTGTGGAGCTTGGTGGCATATAAAAGCTAGTAGCAACCAAAATAGAACGTGAGTCTGTAGTGAGGCTACCAACTAAATATATCAGAATATTTTCATTGCTACATGTTATCTTTGTAAAATTTACCCTGAGCTCTGTGAAATGTAGCAGTAATGCTAGGGTAACTTTATTCCAGCAGTAGAGTGCTTATGGTTGTTCTGGAGCTTCTTTTTAAAACTCTAGTCATCACCTCTGACGTGATTTGCTTGCCCCTACATGCAAAATTGCTTGTCTGATTCCTAAAGGAGTCTTTGTAGCTGTAAGGGCTATTGTGGCACGTGCAGTCCTCTCTTCTCCATCTATAACAAAGATTTTACATGGAAAAAGTGGGTCTGTGCTCCTGCAGTGAATCTCTGGGCTGTAACCTGAAGCTTCACTAATGAGGTCCTTGAATCTTTCCACACTGCGTAACTGGCTGTGAGTTAAGAAGAGTGCAAACAGATTTTGAGCTGTGTCAAACGTGGGGTCATTACAAGGCCAAAGGTATCATGTCTTAGTCCTTTTTTCTTTTCTTTTTTCCTTTTCTTTTTAATTTGTATTCTGGTTTGGTGGCCTTCAAACATTAACCAGTGAGATGACTTAGCAGTAAGATAGAGTTGAAGAGACTTTTGTTTTGGTGGAGATGAAAGGGAGCTTAGCAGAGACAAAAATACTGACCTCATAATACAACGCAGTGCCGTAAGTTGAGAGGTGTGTGTCTAGTAAGGTGGTGTAAAATTTTTAGGGAAAAAAACCCAAACTCATCCATCTTTTAAATCTCATTCCATTGCAGTAGTTGAACAGCTATAACAAGTTCTGATCAATCAGGAGATCAGATCAATCTGATTTGAATAAAATCACTAGGATTAGTTGTTCTTAAAAGGCCACATGCGGAATATTTTCTACTTCTGTATATATTCATCACTGCAGAGTTTTGATCAGTGACACAGATGTTTCAGGGGAAAATCGTGTTTTCAAATGTTTTTTGTTTTAGAAAAACAGATATAGTTCCTTGATGTTGGGTATTACTTTGAAAATAGTGATGTAACATTCCTGGTGTCTGTAGTTAATTTGTAAGTGCTAATGGTTGAAAAATGATCCAGAATTTGAATTACCAATTTCCCAATGCACTCCAGACCATTAGTATCTATCGGAGTCTGAAAGTGATGCTTTTTGGATCAAAATCTCTTGCATACAAGGCTTTAAATACATGCTGCTTTTTAACTCTGATTTTTTTTTTTTCTTCCAACTGTTGCTGTTTTGTAGTTTCACCGGTGATAATTAAAGAATGGGCTGCTTACAAAGGAAAATCTCCTCAGACCCCTGAGCTGGTGGAAGCACTTGCGTTCAGGGAATGGACCTGTCCCAATCTGAAGAAGCTGTGGCTGGGAAAAGCAGTAGAAGACAAGAACCGACGAATGAGGGCATTTTTGGCCTGTATGAGATCAGATACACCAGCAATGCTCAATCCAACTAATGTGCCCACTCATCTTATGGTGCTCTGTTGTGTACTAAGGTCAGTGTTACCTTGAGATAAAACAGTGACTTGAAAAGTTTTGCTGTCTACTCTCTCTGACATATTTAACTTTGTATTAAACCCCGAGTATAGAAAGTATTCCTCTTTGCAGTGTCACTCAGCAAAGGGTTTTGTTTTTAGAACATCACTGCAGTGAATCTTCAGTCTCTAGACTGAAGAGAAGGGGGAAGAAACATCTTGTATTGTGGAGAGGCCACTGTAGCATTGGAATTAGTTTACTCTTGCTCCACTCTGGGCTTCAGCTACTAAAAACAATAGCATTTGGGGTCTCAGAAGCTGTGGGTGAAGTTGTAAAGCAAAGGAGAGAGCTCTTTAGAGAACAGCCACATAGCAGCTTATCAGGATGCAAAGATCACGTGAATGGTACTCTTGTCTATGATGTGTTAGATTCCCGGTGTCAGAACAACTCATCTAGTTGAGATGATGATAACCAACAGCTGAAGCGTTAAATCTGTACTTCAGTTTTTCTAAGAGCAAGGCACGAGGTCCAAAATACTTCCGTGTTAGATTGAAAATATCAGAACTGAAAGGTGCTTACCTTTTTGGAAAGGAGTAAATATTTCAGTACAACTGGCTTACAAATCTGGCAGAATCCAAGGATAGCATGGTGCACATGTAAAGCTTGAAGCCATTTTTGAGAGTGATAACTGTAAACATCTTCAGTTCCATTGTACTGTCTTGCCTTTTGAGCACTGAACTCCTTTCTTTTTCTTATAGAGTAGTAAGTACACAAAAACGTAGTCCAAATGTTATCTTAAAGCAGAGCTCCTTGTTTCACTTAGCGTGATTCTCTCCTGTGACATGGCATATATAAATTGTTGTTCATTAAGATGTGATGAAAATAAAATTCACCAACTAGATAAGTTCTGAGTAATATCCTGTCTGGGAACCATGTTCACAAAGTCCTTTACCATTGGTCTTTTTTGTAAAGAGCATTCATCTTTCTATTATTTTATTTTTAGATGTATCAGAATCCACTGACGTTTTAAATTCTATTTTGGTGGCCTGTCTCCCCCTTCTTCACTGGAAGCAGGATTTGCACAGCTGTTTCACAGCAAGCAGCTCTTCCATACAAATTTAAAGAAACTTTAACTTCAAATCTGCTATAGTGTCTTGGCCTTTTTAACTTCTCAAGTATAGACAAGAAAGATTAATTTTAATTTTGTTTCTGCATTCTGATGACTTCTGATCAGATGAAATCTTGCTCAGTTTACCTATTAAAGGAAGCTTCTGAACAGTTATGGGCTTGCTCTGTAGGTATATGGTACAGTGGCCGGGCGTTCGTATACTTCGTCGCCAGGAACTTGATGCTTTTCTTGCCCAAGCGTTGTCTCCAAAGCTCTATGAACCTGACCAGCTTCAGGAACTCAAGGTAATTCTTAACTTCTAACTTTGATAATCTGAGAGATTTATTCCCAGCTGATCCATATTGTTAAATGTCCTGGGTGATGTGTATGTGCCCAACTCACTAAAAGCCTTGCATAATTACCTATACTTTCCAAACTGTTAATCTTGGTATTTTAAAGTGTCGCAAAGGATGATAATCAGTTCTGTTTCACTGGTTGGATAGATAACTAAAATCTTCAGTGTATTCTATCAGCAGAATCTTTTCTTACAATTTCTCAAGTAATTGTCTCTTGGAAACAAATATGCTTCCACTGTAAAGATTTTTAAAAATAATAATAAAAAGATGCCTTTCCTTGTGTTGGGTCTCTTTCAAAACTAAGCTGGGTACTTTTTTTATGATTCAGAATCCAAAAGATTTTTTTCAGCTACATGTAGAAGTGGAGAGAGACTTGTATAGTCTCAAATGGAAAAATGCAGGAGAAAAAGGAAAACTATTAACACTCGCAGAACTGTGGAAATAATAATTTTGAGGATTTAAAAGGTTAAGATAGCAAAGTTTCTGTTTTTTTCTAACACAGTAGTATTATATGAAGTAAATACTGGCAGCTAATTGATAGATTTGTTTAGTTGTGGCATCCTTATTGTAAATAAAAAAATGCCTGTCAGTCTACGGAACATCACCTTACCCTGGGGGATTTCTCTGTTCAACCTCCATATGCTCACAGTGAAATTTCCTCTTCTAGCTTTTGAGAAAAAATATACAAGATTTGGCTTCTGCTTTTACCTTGCTTGCACTTCAGAATTTGTTCACAACCTGCTATGAAGTTATGTGAATAAAATGGTAGAAATTAGGAATTTAGTCCTTCTTATAAGCAAACATTTTCCGGTACTACTTTCTCCATAAATGTACTGGAAGCTATATTGGGATGTATAAGGAATGCACAACTAGAAGTGATCCATTGTATCTCCTGTCTGCATTGATGATCAGCCTCATGAAGAGGTGATCAGCACCTCATCTCTTTCATTACACTCCTTCATTCGCATAGCCTTGGGTACTGTAGAACTCAAGTCAGGCAAGTCTAGTGACAGGTTCTGCTCCTGGCAGTGCCTGGATACGAGCTCTCCTTAGTTAAATCAGCAAGGAGGAGGAGGTCCTTCTTTCCCAGGTTTGTTCGTATGCAGGGGTACAGATTGCGGAGGGGCACAGCCAAAAGCAGGACTCCTAGTATGGCTTTTTCAGAAGAAATAGTAATTAACCTCATGCAAATTTCAGTTATTAGGCTTTTCTGAGGAAAACATTGCCGATAATACCAAGTCTGGAATGGCATTCTCAGAGCCAGCAAGCATCCATTTCTCTTGTGTGGGTGCCAAGCAGAATGGGCTTGCATTCCTGCATCCTGGCAAGGACTTCTGTGTCTCAATCTATAGAACAAATCAGTCTGCTTGTGGAAAACCAGCAGTTAGCCATAGAAGTACTAACAAATGGGAAGAAAACAGCCAAATCCACTTCGGCATCTATGTGAACTTGTCACACAGCAAAGAGAGAATTCACGTGTAGTGGTCGTTAACAGAAAAATAAAATCCTCTTCCCACATACCAAAGAATGAATGCCAACAGCTCAAATAATAAGTAAACAAAATTCATCAGGAAGACGTTTCTTTGGCCTTTCCCTCATTGCTGAAAAAGATCTGAAGAAACACAGGGTGACAACAGCTGTAATGAACACCTCATGAGTTCATGCAAAGCTGCTTGGTTTTGCTTGAGCACTTAAGACTGGATTGCTGCTGACCTGGATTATGGACTCACGAGAACAGTGTTCTTGTGTACTCCTCATTGGGACTGATTCCTTAAAAGCACTTAAAAGTGGATGCTTGGGTGTTTGCTGGAACTCCTTTTTGAGGTGTTTGCTAGCTACTCATGCTGGAAGGCTTGCTGACTTCAGAACCCTAGAGAATATAGTCCAGAGTTGTGCTGTGTGAGGAGCACCTGGCTGACCAAAGAAAGGGACTGGCAGTGAGTTATCCTGTATGTACAGAAGAAAGGTGCGTAGCTCATGTGAGGTGATAGATACAGGGCTCAGCTGACTAGAAGTGAAAAGCCTATTAGAGTCTGATGAGAACCACAAGACCGTAATTCAGGATGCCCACCCCAAGCTCTCATGAAGTTGAGTCATTTTACCTGTGGGTGTCCATGAGAATTCAAATAACAGTTTTGTAGGCAAGGCTGGATGCATCAAGAACAGCAGTATGTCAGCCACTTTGTCTTTGGTGTTTTCAAAACACTGCACAATAAAAAAAATAACATCTTTGGCAAAGGTATCTATAAGAGCTATCAAAGTCTTGGCCTCTACCTTAAGATTTGATGCAAAGAGGAAGAATCCCCACTGTGAAAATTGTGGTCATAGAGATTTAAGCAAGGAATTCCCAGAGAAAGTATTTTTTCCATTCCAACACAAAATGAGAGGCAGAGACAAGACCAGTGATAATCAGCACAAAATTTCTTGTTAAATAGAAAATGTTAGTTTTATTTTTAACTAGTGCATGAAGAGTAATATGGATCATTCCCAAAATATATGTCTGTTAACTGAAAGATGCAATATTTCATGCAAAGTTGTTACTGTCTTCATATGAGGCAGCTGCTTCTCTTTTTATTGAAGTCAGACAGAAAGAGCAGCTGAGTTTGAACCCAGCTGTGTATCTGCAAAACCATCCGGATAGTCTTTGGATCTTAAAGGTTGCTTATGCATAAGGAAGGTAATGTAGTTTAATTTTAAAATTTAATACCAAGGTCTTGAATATGTTCCCAAGAAAGGGCTGATATTTTCAGAAGTATTTTAGAGAATGCCAGTACTGATATTTTCTTACTCCAGAGCTAAAAATATATTTGCTGCAAGCAAATCCTTTTTAGCTTCCACCGCCAGCTAATATTTGCTATTTAATTCTACCTTTGTGTATCTGCCCTGCATCCTAAATAAAGCTGTTGTATGCATAAACGTTACTCAAAAAGAGACATGTTCTACCAGCTAAACCTTGAATCAAACTTGCAGAAAATCCGTTACAGAGGAGTTGGAAGGGAACTGCAGTACGTGGGAAGAAAAATTGAATGCTGACATGAGCTTGTTCCTGGAACTTTCTACAAAATCAACTCAGAAGCACAAGTTTATTTGAAATAAATTTTTTATGCCGTTTTCTATTGCTTATTTCCTCTAAGTGTCTTAAAAGCTTTTCCTTGCTGCAACATGCTTTAGCATTGTTAGAAAAACTCTGTGCTGCATGTTTGTCATTGGTATTTGTGCAGCTAAAGTAGTCATCTCATGTTTTAGACACTGCATGTCACAAATTAAAGATGAGAATTTTACTTTTCACTGACTTCTTGATAATGACTTGACTTAAAACATCAGAGTATTAGATGTAATTGCCTGTGCTTTGTTGTTGAGAAAATAAGGGGGTTGGGGGTTCTCTCTCACATCCAGAGCAGGTGGATGGGAACAGCAGCCTTTCCTGAGTGTTACAGTTTTGCATATGCAGGCGATACATTCTGGTCCGTTCCTCTATTCAACCTGGCAATTACATGTGAAAAGTCTGGCTGACCTTTCAAAACTCTTGAAAACAGCAATTTTAAAAATCCTGTATCTATTGGAATAACTTTGAGTTACATTTCATTATTATCTAACTAATTTTACTGATTTTTTTTTTTTCCCAACCAGATTGAGAATCTTGATCCCCGAGGAATTCAGCTGTCTGCTTTATTTATGAGTGGTGTCGATATGGCGCTCTTTGCAAACGATGCTTGCGGACAGCCGATTCCATGGGAGCACTGCTGTCCGTGGATGTATTTTGATGGAAAATTATTCCAGACCAAGCTCATCAAAGCAAGCCGGGAGAAAGTTCCGCTCATTGACCTCTGTGATGGTCAGGTGCGTAGTTTCAGAGGTTGGACAGGCTCAAATGTGCCAGATTTTCTGAGGCATTAGGTGTGGTTGCTTTGTGAGTCATTCACGTCATGTATCATCTGTTTTTTGAAGGGATATCTGAGGTGAATGGCTGATAGGTCTTTTTTAGCTCTGTTTACTCTCCCCTCTTTTGTCAGTGATGAAGATAACATTTTGGAAACTTACATGTGATGTAACTATCTCTGCTCATTTGTTCAAGGGGTGTCTGTCTGAGTCAAGCTAGCAAGGCTGTTGCAATGGACTAAGCTGTAACGATTTTACAGGGAAAGAAAAACGTGTGATTTCTAACTTAATTCATGGACTGTGAAGTCATTCTTACCATCTTTAAGCTCGAGATCTGTTCACATTTTTTACAACCATCTTAAAGTAGAAAGAATTAGGGTTTTGTTGTATCCAAATCATGCATGACTAGAAAAACAGGAAACTGATACAAATCAACAGTTTAATGAGGGAGCAAAGCAGTTTTTTTCAGTTGAACTTTTTGGGAGGTATGAAAACAAAACAGCTTACCTCCTTCTGACTCAGGGGGACAGATAATAGGTTAAATCTTAATGATGGCAGTGGTCCCTCAGGCTTGTTATCTTCCAGGCATGCCTTAGCCTGTTTGCATAGACTTTGGTTTGCAGTCCAGGTTTATGGTGAGTATTCCCTGTAAAGTGAAGGGCCACATTAGGTGTTAAGGGGACTGTAGGTGGAGGTTTCTTGTCTCCTTTCTGGAAAACCCTTTTTAACTTTGAACTGCTTCTGTGTTACTGACTACTTAACTGTCTCAGTATTTAAACTCCCATCTATACCGTATATGATTTCCTTGTGGAAACCAAATTACCATTGAACTAATAGTAGGTATGCAAGGCAGGTTATTGTCATTTTCTAGCTAGCATTACAGAAGTTGTTTGCAATAGTTACCTGTTTTTCCATTATTCTGCTTGCTTCATTGGGGTTTTTTTGTGTAAATATAGCTTAACAATTGAAATCAGAATTTTAACATCTCTCTGTGGCCTTCTTTTTATTCATAGGCTGAGCAGGCAGCCAAGGTTGAAAAGATGCGTCAGAGCATCCTAGAAGGATTAAATTTCTCCAGGCAGAACCATCCTCTCCCTTTCCCACCTCCACCTGCCATGCCTTTCTATCCAGCTTCTATGTATCCTCGACACTTTGGGCCAGTCCCACCACCTCAGGGCAGGGGGAGAGGCTTTGCTGGTAAGTGATGGGACAGCAGAGCGAAACACAGTGCTCTGAAATGTTACGTTGTCTTTCACGTTCCCAAAGCTATGAGCTGATTTGCTCTTTGAATTCCTTAGGGAATATATGTAAAAGTGAGTGGTTGACATGTGTTGTCACGTGCCAGTCACTGTATTTTCTTGTTATTGTTACTCACTATAGCCTGTAGCAATATGGAATATGCTGTATTGCCATATATTGCCATCAGGATTTCTAGTACTGTGCCAGATTGAAATATTTTTACTGCTACTGTATTGAAAAAGGAAAAAAAGAGCAATGGATCAGCACTGGGTGATATCAAAGGCTCTTATTTGCACTGTATGTTGCTTCAAAACGTTTATATTTATAAATATAAAGAATGCTTAAATTGATGGACACAGTTTTAACTGTCAGGATTGAAGACAACCTTTCCTCCTCCCCACCCCTCTGTATTTTGCTACAGTTGTTTAACCATTGGCACCCGTGAGTGTAAGTACTGACCCAACCATTCCAGGCTGATTCTAGAACTCAAAATCTCTCCAGTCCCATGGCCCATAGAGGTATTGATCCTGGACACTGGGAGCAAGATGTTCTTGGGGTGCCATGACTGTAGCTATCGGAGCTCATTGCCAAAAGATTGTCGCAAACCTTTTTGGTGCACATTATGCAGTAGGAGTCAGGATGCTCGTTGCAAACCCAGGTTGGATGAGAGACCTGATGCTCACTAAGGCAGCAAGACATTTTTGGCCAGGGGTGGCTTGCTCTGACGCAGCGTCACCTGCTGACTGCAGAAGGGTGGAAGGAGGCAGCAGCATCTCTGCTAGGGGCCTTCCCGGATGCCTGGCCCCCTCACAGCTTTTCCCCTGTCTCTCTTTACCTGGGTCTAACAGGAGTCTATGGCTTTGGAGGCCCTTATGGGGAAACAGTAGCCACAGGCGCTTACCGGGCCTTCCGGGTGGCGGCAGCGGCAGGACACTCCGGAGCCTTCTCTGGCAATGACAGCAACAGGACTAGCAAGTTTCAGGGCGGTAATTATACCCAAAACCCTTTCTTAGAGCTTCTGGCAACGGCTTCCTTCACTTTACGGTTTGGTCTGAGGCTTTCCTACTGACTGCCAGTCTTCCTTTCTCCCTAACTGTCTCGGCTCTCCCTCCCTTGAGCCTGCCCAGGCTGCTGTCTGCTCTGCTCTCCCCAGATCCCTGCCGCAAGCCCCTCGGCACCAGCCTCTCACGCCTAGAAACCCTTCTCCCCACACAGAATAGCCGAAAAGCCTGACGAGACGGTCTGTCTCTCCTGCAAATTGCAAGGGCGGAATCCATAATCAGCTGAACTTTGCTGGGATGTATGAACTTTTCTCAAGTTCGGGGGCAGTTGAGCTTTTTGCAAAAAGAACTCAACATAGAAAGGACTAACCGCGGTGTTACTGCTGACCCATTGTTCGCTGGCATCAATGTCAGCATGGACACAGGCATGACATTTACTTCCTTACCTGTGTGCCCATCACTTGTCATCTGTACAAGGTGGGATGATGGAAACCCGTTAATTCCAGTCCCCCATTTAGGAAACAATTTTTCCCCTATATTTAGCTGTTCTTTCTGACCTCTGAGCTTTTTTATCCTTAGAGCGAACATCCCTTTAATGCTTCCTTGTGTGAATAACTTTGCCCCCGTAAACAATGTGCATTTGAAGCTGAAAGACATGGACAGGGAAGTCTGAACCTTACTGAATGTAATCAGTAATTTAGCTTGTAGCATATTAACATTTGAAGACTAACTGCAGCTGCATCAATGCTGTTTTGTAACCCTTTTGGTGCTGATGATCTTATCAGTAACATCTGGCTCAGTTGCACTTAGATAGATTTCTTGACATATATGTTATGCCCCAGAGTTGATTTTGAAGGGCAAAACACAGGTATAAAGATATGAGCAACTCAAATAGAATATATGTTCTGATTTTGGATAATTGCAATTTTAGCTGCTTTCCCAGTATGGGAAGGATAAACCTAGCTTTTACACCCAGATCAAATGCTCTGTTCTTATAACAACTTAGTACAGATGATTCTGCCTAGTAAGTCCTTTGTAGCAGCTATAACCTGTGTTTATGCATAATCTTTCAGATAGCTTATAAAATTTCACTTCAGTTTTGTAATACTCACCTAAGGTGTATTTTGAGTTACTGAAACTGAAGTGCTCACGTCAGATGATTTTTCTTCTCATTAATTCATATCTTCCCTTTAAAAAGGGGGGGAAAGAAACACTCTTGGAGTTACAATGCTTCTGAAAAACTGCAAAATGAGAAATATCTCCCAGTTTCAGGCGAGGAACCTGTATGTGTGATAAAATCTGGGCAAACCAGCTTTCCATTCATTCCTAACTTTAATGTTGTGATTGTGAAGATCAAGGTTTGGTTTTGCTTTTATGTGCAGGAGTCCAACCTATTCCTTCTCAGGGAGGAAAACTTGAAATTGCCGGCACTGTAGTCGGCCATTGGGCTGGAAGCAGACGCGGACGAGGGGGTAGAGGGCCATTTCCTCTGCAGGTCGTTTCTGTGGGAGGACCAGCGAGAGGGTAAGTGTGATCTCATGGAACGTACTGTTCATACCTAATCTCATGATTGGGGGGGGGGGCGGGGGTACACCAGGGAAAAGCTGGAGGTATTAGAAATTACATACCGTGCATTTTAGGACACATTAAGTAAATGATATCCACTGACTTCAAAAAAAGCATTTGCATTCATGGTAAGATGCTTTAAATCAGTTATTCAGAGGACTATAAGCATTTCTATGTGCAAATAAAATTCATACTCTGAATCTGACAGATACACTTACGCACACACTGGATTGCTTTGCATGAGGAAATGACTTGGGGGCTTTCTCCTACGTTAAATCAATACATGATACCTGATGAAAACTCTCACAGCACTCAATTACTTGCTTTGTCACAGTAGAACATTTATTAAGAAGTATGATAAAATTTTTTATAACTTCATTATGTAATTCTTTTGTGAAGCAGAAAACACCTGAAGGACACTCTAGGTTTAGTAGTTATCTGCTACAGTCATGATGGGAGATGTGCTTAGAAGAATAGTAATTTCTTAAGCTTTGTTCCACTACAGCTGAAATTGCATGTTTCTGAAAAAGAAACTTCTCGTTGCAGAAATAGCTTGTCCTTCACTTCTATATTTTTTCCATAGGCTCAATTGTTCATCACAGAACTGTCTGTCTTAATTAAGATTGTGTCTGTTACAGCAGACAATCCCAAAGTAATGTGACTTCTCTATTATGTCCATCTTTAAAGGAGTGGATTAAAGGAGATATATTAATGCCATCTTGAGACAGGAAGCAGTCTGGAGCTGAGCTGTGTGAATTCCTCTTTGTCTGTTAGGTAAATCAGATGCACATGATAAAGCACGGTGCTAAAACTGGAGCAGCTGTCCTCTTGGGCCCAGTGTGGAAGTAGTTGGATCTGAAGCCCTGGGGGGAATGGTAGCAGGGGGAGAAGTGAGAGCTACTGGTCTGGGTACAGAGAAGGGTGAGAAGAGCAGAACCAAAGACTGAAAAGTTCAGCAGGAGCAAACAGCACTGGTGTAAAAGCAGAGTTGATGCGTTAAGTGGAGCAAATCCAGGTAGGGCATGGAATTCTCTAGAAGGAGATTCAGTTGCCATAGCAAGTTTTCACCTCAAAAAGACAGGAAAATTCGCAATGCCAGATCTTCCTCTCCATCAGATCCTAACTGATGGTAAGTTTGTTACGTGTAGAGTTAGTCAAAGAGGAAAACAGCTTATCTGTTTGTTGTGTCAGTTGATACTAAGACTATAACCCAGTAGGAACACAGGCGCGTGTTAGTGTTCTCTCAAAAGACAAGTATTTTAAAGATGGGGTCTGTGTTGACAGATGCTGGTTGGTACTAAAGAACACTCCTGCAGTATGTTGTCTGCAATTTATCTCCTAGTCCTGCTCGCTTTGACTTAATTTTATCTGTTTCAGCAGAAGGGATCACTCCGGGCCTGTTTATGCTATTGTCTCATGTCTGTGCCACACTGAACTTGGATGTTCTTATTGTGTAAAATTATATCAGCTGCTTTTGATTGGCTTCAATCCATTGATGTATTTAGTGCCATTTTCTGAGTATGAAAAATCTTACTCTGCTTCCTGAAGGGAACACTTTCACCCTGTAAAAATAATCAGGATAGGTAAGCCTTGTTAAGGTCTTTGGAGAGAGTGTAGAGGGAGTTATTCAAATATAAACCCCAGCTCTTTCCTCTTTTTATTCTTTGCTGTTGTTTGCAAATCCAATTTTTAATTTCTTACTGCTCAGTGTGGGAATTTGCAGCATGTGTGAAAAGACTTGGACAGTGCACACAGGTCAGTGTTTCTCCACTGAGTCAGTTCAGTGTCAGGTAGTTTTTGCAGCTGGGAAGTAGGGGCAGTACAGAAAGGCTTCCCCCTTTTCAGGCAGGGTCCAGCCCACAGAGCCCTTGTTGGCATAAGGGAATTACTGGGTATGCTGAAAATGAGATGGAGTGGGATGGCAGCTGATGTGTTCTGCTAGAATGGCAAATGGGACAATTGCAGCCCACAGAGCTTGGCACCTGCCTGGATGCAGGCGCTGGCTCTGGAGGAACCAGGCTTCAGGCTGGGACCCCCCAGTATTGGGCAGTGGGTGGGGAGGATGGGTAAAACGATCCTGTGCTTCTAGTGAAGAGAACAAACAGTGTTTTTAGGCGAGATGGTCCTTGACATCATGATAAGGCAGTTGAGTGTCTGCAGTTGATGGCATTGAAGTTGTTTTAGCTGACTGAAAGTGTGTTTTGATCTTGTCTCCATTGAATCAAATCAAAAAGCCACCCCCTGACGCACCCTGATTGGAAGCCCCCACTGGAAGGCATCCAAACTCAATAAATTGCTGCATGTCAGCCAGGGATGAAGCCTACTTTCTTAACCTCAGGTTCTAGGGTGATTTTGAATTACGTTACTCTCCCATCAAAACTGGAGCAATTTCATATTTTGCCTGCCTTCCTTTTATCTGATTCTTTCTGTCTTGCATGTTTATATGTGGGAAGTGTTACTAAATGGGAGGGGTGGCCTTATAAATGGTTCAAATAATTTGTGTATGTTTTTAAGGTGAAAGAATTTTGAGCTCTGTTTTTAAAGCGCTGTAAGGATAATTTGACACTTTGAAAATGTTTCTGCAGAGCTTGAAAGTGCTCATTTATTGTTCTCTAGAAGTGAAATACGGAAATAGTCATTTCACTGCTGTGAAAACAAAAGGTTTATTAGGTTTCATATGCTTGCAAGCAGTAAGAATCCTGTAATTCTGAATTAGTTACTCAGGCAGCTTCTTTAAAGAAATGTAAGCGTTAGTCACTAAACAATAAAGCTGGAAAGAAAAATCTCCCAGCAAAACAAAATTGGAGCTAGTTTTAAACAAAGCTGATATGTTGTTTTTTTTCTCCCTTTTCCTTGAAACTTACAGGCGTCCTAGAGGAGTTATTTCCACTCCAGTGATAAGAACTTTTGGAAGAGGCGGAAGGTACTATGGGCGAGGTTATAAAAGCCAGGGAGCAATTCAGGTAATAAAGCCATGTGCCTGACTTCAAAACACTCTAGTTTAGAGGCTAGAATGGTATGGACTTCCAGACCAGCTAATACTGACAAGCACAACTTTAAAAGATAAAAGTGTTTCTTACCGTGACCTTGCCTGTGTGTGGCAGCTGTAAGCCTCACAGCCCGCCATGGATGACAGGCTGCTGTTACATCTCAGTTATAGGCAAACTTTGGTTATAGACAGACATGGAAAAGTGTTTCTTGATAGGAAGGCTGTGCCTGCATAGCTCAAACCAGCTGTGGGAGTAGAAGAAAATATAGGGAAATGGGAGAAATACAAAGCTGAAAGAAATTAGCCATTCCTGATCCAACCCGTTCTTTCCCAGTTTCTTTTCTGGGACCATGGTCCAACCTCATGAAGAAAAATTGGAAGCAGTAGGAAGGATCTTGCTCCAAATACAAAATCATGGCTCCAAATACAAGAATTTAAACTTCTAAGAAGTAACAGCCCCTTTGCCCCCATGAGCACAATTTCATTTTTGGTGTCGGTAGACCATGGGTTTTGTCTTTTCCATGGATCCTTTAAATGCAGCAGAAGCAAACTGCTGGTTTGGATTAAATGCCAATTGCTTCAGAGTTGTGTTTTCCTCCCTTTCCCATTGTTCTTGCTGCTATGCAGTTTTGAATATTGATGCAAGTTCCAGTGGCAAGGGCTGAGTCGATATTAAATTGGTGGAAAACTTTCATGACAAATATGTCAAATGGATCTGCTGTTTGTTGTGGAGACATGAGTATGTAAGAGTAGGGGGTGTTTGCAGGTATCGGAGAGTAAGAGGAGGTATGTTCTCCAGTGGATAATGAAGCTATTGTTAACTTACAGTAAAGCTTGCTGTGTTCTAGGTGTAAAAATTCAAATGCTTCTTGTTAAATTTATGGCTATACAGAGTATATATATCTACAAATGTACCTATGTATTTAAAGATTTACATCTTTAAGTAGAAGAGAAACTGCTATGTTCATTAATACTATCTAATTTTCAAGTACTTTAACCTATGAAATAAAGGAAGCCCTGAGAAGGACCTCCCAGATGTTTGGGCTTACTACAGGTTTACATATGGATGTGTAGTTCAGATAGTTCCTGTAGCTGGATGGTAGACAGCACTGATAGACAGGCAACAAGTTTGGGTATGCATATTCTAATTAATTATATGTCATTAATTATATGTGGATGGTAAATACTTCTGATCACAAGGGTCTCGGTCTAAAATAATTAAAATGCATGGGACAGGCAAAACCTGGGGAAGCTTAGTTAATGCACAAGTCTGTTACGCTTACCTAGCAACAGTGTGTGTCCCTGCCTCCCAGACCTGGGCAGTTAAGGAGAGAGTGCCCCTGTGGGCCAGGCTCAGATGTGCGTGTTTACACCAGGCAAGAACCTGCCTGCAGCAGCTTTATTCCTACTCATTAGGAGATGATGTGGGCACAGGTTGAAGAGTGACTGAAATAAGCAATTTGTAGTTACCAAGCAGAAGATGTACCTGTTTTGTCACAAGATGAGGCCTCTTGGTCTGGAATATGCAAAAGCATGTATTTAATTTAAAGTTTAACAGTTGGTAAAGCCTGTGAAGAGGTACATGTGATAAGTATCCATGTCCTCTCATGCCACTTGTATGCCTGTATGGTGTTGCAGCAGAATTTTTTGTGATTTTCTGGAAAGCAACGTTTGTGATCCCGATGCTAGTGAAGACTGGTCACCTGGTGAAACTTTCACCCACAGAACCTTTCAGCAGCTCAGAAAGGCACTAACCATGCTGTTCCTAGAGTGTCAGAGTTGAGATTACCCTACTCTCAATCCATGTGCTGCTGTTTGAGGTGTGGGAGACGTCCGTATCTTAACTCATTTCTTAGTCCTTGCCTTTGTTAGCAGCGTGACAGAGAAGCACGACCCCAACCTCCTTACTTGGGTTCCTTGTTTAAAGCCTGTAATGTTTCTGGAGCGCTAAGATTTATTGTTGCAGATACTTAAAAGCTAAACATATGTTCTAATGCTGCATAAATCCAGGGTTTTATCACTGTGCTCAGTCTTGTAAGACTCTGCTACATGCTTTTCGTGCAAAGTCACTCTCCTGATCTCAGGAGCACGTAACCCAGGGCAGATAATGCCAGATAATACTGGGACCTCTGCACTCCTTCAGAGACTGTCTGGAAAAAGTTCTGGTGTGTATTTGAATAACATGTAACACTATCATTAAATGATAAAGTCTGTGAACCAAGAAGCAGAGTTAAGCTGTATATTGATTCTCAGTTTTGGACTTTCCAGGCACTTATATAGCTCTTCTTTTTGACATGTCAGAGTCTGAAAGGGTGTTTAGCCGCGGGAGCACCAGGAGGCACAGCTAGGAGGGGCTCAGAGAGAGCCAAAATCCTTTCTCCTCTGGCTGTGCTGTTTATTCTGTGTGCTGCTTCTTATTTCAGCAGTCCGTAATACTCAGTGTTGGCTTGTGGTACTTCTGCACACTGCATGCTGCCTCTTAATAGTGTCTGTAACAGATTGTAAATATATCGCAGCGGTTCTTGAGTAATTCTCTTCTTTTTTCAAAAAATAGGGCAAACCTCCTTACGCTGCTTCAGCAGAAGAAGTAGCCAAAGAACTTAAGTCAAAATCAGAGGAATCTAAATCCTCAATTGTGTCTTCAGATGGATCCCTGGCTGAGAATGGAGTTGTGAATGAGGAAAAACCAGCTTCCCAGATGAATGGGAATACAGGAGACATCAGGGCTTCCAATCAGTCTGAAAGTGCCTTGAGTAATGACTCTAAAATGTGCAATACAAATCCTCACTTAAATGCACTAAATGCAGACAGTGTTTGCCATAAAGATGATGCTCTTGAGGCCACTGTCTTAAAAAAAGAAGAGTAAACTTATTTTTTATAGAGGGTGAAGGATGTTGGGAAGGGTCAGGATTAGGAATATCTGGAAAGAAAGAGAGCCTACAGTTACGTACATTTTTTCCTTTCCGTAAGAGAAAAATGAGGACTTTGGAAATTCGGATCCCTCTTTGATGTCAGAGATTTAAACAACACATTTTTAGTTTTAACCAGTTGTAGTCAAAATGCTACAATAAAACAAAAAAGAAAGAGAATGAAGAGCATTTGACTCCCGCACTTAAAAAGAAATATACATAAAGTTTAAACTGGTTATGACAAAAAGCTTGTAGTTTTGTTTTTTGAAATATAAAGAAAACAAATTTTGGCAGTCTTTAAGTATATATAGCTTAAAATATAATTTTTAGTACTTGGCACCATATGTATGCCATTATATTTGATTTTGCATTACTGTGTCACAATAAAGCTTTCTTTAAGGCTTTGATTTCATGATTATGGGGGGAAAAAGGCACAACCACAGTTTTTTCTTTCTTAAATTTCATCACCGTTGATGTGGTTCTTTTGTGTTAAAATGTGCAAACTATCGAAACTAAAAATTATAGAGTAATATTGCAGTTCTGCTGATTTTAAATATACATCATACATACGTTACAAGCAAGTTAAATGGAGATAAACTTGAAGTCATAGAAGATGCAAATGACCTTTCAAAATAAACACAATGTGTTCTGAAACTTTTTGTGACTAATACCATGCATCCGTGATCAATGAACTATGTGGTTTTGAATCAGACGTAGACCATTAGTACTACTATTTGAGCTAAACTTCTGCATGGTTCATAATTTTTAAAGTGTGTAGTTAATATTATGCATGTTATTGTCCTCTTTCTTCCATTCTTACAAGTACTGTGCCCATTTGCAAAACAAAAAAGCTAATAATCAGTAATAGTCCTATAAAAGATGTTAACTATGTTTAGTCATTGACTGATCTTGCTCTAACCTTAAAATTTTGTGATTATTGACCTCTGTTGCATTTATTCTAAAACTTTAAAAAAAAAAAATTATCTAGCCGTTTTGAATATCAACGTTACCCTGGTGTACTCATTGCTGTATGCATTATTGTTCTCTGTTGCTGTTTTATGCCTTCATATTAGCAAATATGAAATTCTGTGAAAAACAAAAAAAAAAGCTTTGATCTTCAGAAAAAAAAAAAAGTACCCCCCTTCTGTAGCAGGAAACAAATGGCTTGTTCTTGAGAACTTTCCCATCAAGAATTTAGTATAAGCAAATATACCTGTATCATTTTGATGTTTTTGTTAGTGTTTCCAAACTTAATGTACTTCAAAATCAGAATCATTTCTTTATATTCGTTTTCATATAATTCTCCTGATGCTCTTCATCACACATTAGTGATCAGAAATGAGGTGTAATTCCCCATTCCCTGCCCGCAAGAGCTAAGTAGGTATCTTAATGTAAGTTGAAGGGAGTTCTGCCCCAACTCATGGATTGTGCAAGAATGAACTACTGTTGGGTTTGATTGGTTGTAGATGGATTGTGGTGTGGTGTATTTGAAGGCTATTGAATGCAACTTACAGTGCTTAATAAAAATCTTTATTCTTTTAGTATAAAATACTGTATGCCTTTTTTGTCAAATATTTTTTTAATTAACATGTTGTAAATAAAAGGTTTTTTTCCTATGCCCAAATAAAGTGATTGAGTTAGCAGGCTGCATGATGTCCTCCCAAAGATGGAGAAGGAGAGCGGAGCCTCGACCCGCCGCCGCTGTGGGGATACCGCGCTGGTTGAGTGATGTGGGTAATCAAACCCTTTCCATTTCCAGCTGCATTTAAATGCAAGGTGGGTGATAAGGTGTGAGTAAAACACAACAGGCACCTGTTTTAAGGAAGAGGAACAACAGCTCCTGGTGCTCGCAGGGGTTGAAGGACGTGACAGACAGTGCCTGTGTCTCAGCCTCATAGCTGGGGACAAACAATTCCATGATGCAGGAGTTTCTTCTACATCACAGGTGATGCCAGCACAACATGAGGAGTTTCAGGTGTGTACTTTGGAGTGGGGAGGGCTTTGTTGTCTGTCTCTGGTTGCTGTCTGTCTGTCTGAATGTTCATCCCTTCAGTGCCTGACATGTTACTGAGAACAGACCCCGAGCGGTTCTGGTCTCATGCTGTGCCGACAGCTCTGCGTGCTTGGTGGTGATGTGGCATACAGCAGCGGTGCAGCCGTGTCTCACCCAACCAGCTGGAGAGGAGTGGTTGTGCTGGTGCCCTGCACTAGAGCCTGGCCATTCCAGAAACGGGACGGAGGTTCAAGGCTCCACTCACCCTCTTGCCCAGCGGCTGGCTTAGCCATAGCTCACCCTGCTCCCTGCCATGGTACAAAGTATCAACGGGTGGCGATTCCACTGCAGTGCCAGGTACTGTGGCGTGATGGGTTTGCCCCTTGCCTCAGTGTAGCTGCCAGAAGTGTTTTGTGGTCAAAGTGTGACAAGCTACACAAGTGTGAGTTAAATTAGGGTATGACAGTACAGCAAATGAACAATCTCCTCAGCCCAAACATAATAAGACTTTGTTCAGCAATGCGGGGCGGAAGGGTGGCCTGCACAACCTGCGTGTGCTTGACCTGAAGCTTGGGTTTTCTTTGTGACCCACTTAAGCCTCTGCCATCGTCCTGGAGTGGCTGGAACCCAACTCCTTGGGCAGAAACTGCACTGGGGCAGGAGGATGAGCCTGGAGCTGTTGGTAGATACTCATAGAGGCAGTGCCAGGGACATTCCACAGGTACCAGAGCTTTGCTGTCCAGGAGCATCACTCAAACCCACGTGCAGTTACCCTCTGCACTGGAGATGTGCAGTTTGGTGATGGAGGATTCAGGCAATGCAGTGGTGGGTGCTTGGGGTGAGCAGGCTGGGGGTGGACCCAGCAATACTCGAAAGGAGGGGGGTGTCTGCCTGAATGCAGAGGGGCTGCTGGTTTGGAAATGCTGAAGAGTGCTGGGAGAAGTGGGCTGGTTTGTTTCTAAAGTGAAAACTGATGTAAACAAAGCTGATGGTTTTCAGACCCCTCGGCTTAGATGTGACTGATGCCTCATCACCCATCTCTGAGACAAGTTAAACTGGGGCAATGGGCTGCCGGTGTGGTCAGCTGAGGGCAGGGCCCTGCTCCCCAGATCCAAACTCCCCTGTACCTCCCTGGGCTGGCCTCGCTAATTGTTTTAACTGTGTTGTTAAGGGCTAATGATGATCTGTGGTGCTACAGTTCATCACTTTTAGTGCTGTCTTACATCCAGTCCCCATAAACGCGGGCAGGCGGGTAATTACTGACAGCAGAGACGATTTAGGGGCCGGGTGTCAGCTCAGCGGGGGCGTCCCAGGGTGCTGTCTTTGGCCCTGATGTGTGTAGTGCAGCCCTGTTACAGGCAGAAGAAAGCGAGATTTGAGCAATGTGCTCAATTGTGAGCAGCCGTGTGCCCCACTCCCACCGGGGAGGGCGAGCAGGGGGGCGAGGAAGGGCTGCAACCATTTCATTTCCTGCGCTGGTGGTTGTGCTGTTGAAGGCGGTGTTTGCGTCGCTGGATGCCTGCGTCACGGCCGAGGGGGATGTGAGCCTGCCTGAGAGCAGCCGCTGCCACGCTGCCTTCCGGATCCTTGGTGAGAAGTCGTGGAGGGGCAAGTTTGTCAGGGCTGTGGAAAGCCCTGTGGCCAGGAGAGTCCTGCAGGCACCGGCAGCCGGGGGGCTGCTCCTGTGCCCCTCGGTGAAGGGCTCTGGTGACCCCTTGTCAGCACAGGACGGAGCCCCGGCACCCTGTCACAGCGCGCACGGGGAGTGGGGTGGATAGATAGTGTGGCCCCTGAGCTGCGGAGAGATGAAAGGCGAGATCCTGGTTTTTACCCGCAGTCAGTGCTTAGGAGCGTAATTATCCAGACCCGAGGCAGATTACAACTCCCTCAGTGAAAGTCTGTGTAATCCTTTTTATTGTGCTGAAAGCCCGTAAAATGCGCCGAGCCGAGCCCGGCCGTGCCCCGGGCTGGAGCGTGTGGGCGATGCAGTCCTGGAGCACGGCGAGGTCACTGTCTCGCCTGCCCCTCTCCATCCCCACCTGGTACCCCTGTCCCAGGGAGCTGGCAGGTCGTGCAGCAGGTCAGAGCGTGGTGGTTCCCAGTGCCAGCTTCTCACCAGTGTCCCCCCCACCCCAAGACTCCCAACCCCCCCCTGGATGAACACCACGATGTGTGAAGGGCTGGGGCTGAGCCCGCTGCGTGATGAACCCCCAAGATATCCTGAACGCTCCCGGTGGGTTTTGCAGGGTTTGGCAGTGCCCATCTCTGTGTACTATGAGTTAATAAAAAGGAAGAAGCAGGTTTGTTATTAATTATTGCCCAAAAGCCTGCTGTTCAAAAGACAACCTGTGGCTTAAATCCACTTGATAACTTCAGCAAAGCCAGTGGCAGTATCTGTGCAGAGCAAGCATGCAATTCCTTCCCACACAGTGGTACAGCAGGTTTTGCTCTGCTCCCCTCTGGGCACTGCCCCCAGCCTAGGGGGTTTCTTGGTGACCCCTTTTTCCTCTCAATCTGATGAGTTACAGGGGCTGCACCCCCCATTCCTCTGGGCCAGTGCGAGTGCCTGTAGCTGCCTCCTGCCGTGGGCCGTGGGTCTCCTCCAATGCTCCTCTACTGCCTGATCCTCACTTGTCCTAGATCTTGGCTTGAGCCACAGGCCCTGACACTGCTCAGTCTGCCCTGCCCTAGTCCAGCATGCAGCAGCAAGGTAGGATGGAGTGGGATGCAGCAGCAGGGTGGGATGCAACACATGCAGTGCAGCCCAGCTGAGGACAAACCCACGGCCTAGAGACCCTGTCTTGAGTTTTGCCCTGCGACACCTCTTGGAGCCAGTGGAGGAAAGGAGAAGCTTCAGCCCTTCCCCAGGGACTTCACCTTCCCATGGCAAAGCAGAGGGTAAGAGCAAAATAGTTTCTTTATACCTGAGCAGAGGAGGAACTTGTGGGTTTGGACAGGAAAATGTTCTGTAAAGCACCATGGGATTGGAATCTGTCCTTGGTTTGGCGTTTAGGTCGGGGGCTCACTGGGGTATTTTGTGAGATAAACAGCTGAAGGTGTGCCTTGGTTTCTGGTTGAAACTGCAACATTTCATACAGGGCTATGTGTAACAATGTGACAATGAACAAAATAAACCCATGAGTGAAGGGTGAGACCAAAAGCATCAAGTAAAGGTCAGGCAAGGTACAGGGAAGCAGGAATGTCATAAAGTACTGATGATGTTCTGCTAACTCTGAGTGGTTCTGTCACAGTGTTTGTAACCTGCTTAAAGTCATACCTGCCAGGTGCTGCTGGTGTGCACAGAGGGTGAAGGACATGGGCAAGGAGCTAAACCTGGGGAAGTGGGGAAGGAAGAAAGGAAGGAAGACCTGTGTGAGTGGGTCATGGGGATGGATCTGGGATGAGATGGGGATGGGGTGGAATGAGCTGGCCAGTGGGATGCCTAGTGGCTGCTGGGGGGTGGTGTTGGAGCCAATCAGCTCCTGGGGTGCTGGCCCCAAGGCACAGCACCCCTGGGTGCCCAGAGCCTTCTGGAGGGGACAAGGCCGAGGGCAGATACCCCAGTCTGCAGGTCAGGCTGGGCTCGCTGCTGGGCTGGGAGTGTGGCGATCACGCTTGGTTCTCATCTGCCCTTTCGGGTGGCATCTCAAGGAAGTCTTGACAGGTCTGTGGGCAGCAGCCCATCCTGCCATCTGTCCCAGGTGTCACTTCTAGTAAACCTTGTCAACGCAAACATCCTTTTGCCTTGCACCTGCCTGTCAGAGCTGTGCTCCTCTAATGTGTAACTCCACCTTATTGGTGCTCTGCTTTGTGGCAGGCTCTCAGCCACTCAAAGGAGGAGTTACACATGCTTTGAACTCTGGCTTACTCGGTCAACGTATGGCTTCTCTGGTTTTGTAAAGAACCAGTGTCCTGATCCCTCATAAAGCACAGCGGGGACGCAAACAGGAATGTGGCTGACAGCAGTGATGGGCTCGTGTGCATCTTCTTCCTTTACAAAGCTTCATAGGAGAAGATGCTTGCGGCCCCGCTCGGGCTGCACTGGGTGAGAGATGGAGACAGATGCAGCGTGCTCAGGGTGAACAACAAAATTGAGCCCAACTGCCGAGTTATGAAACCTTGTTTACAAGTGCTTTAACTGTTCACAGAAAGCGTTTCACACGAGGCTCTGCGGTGACCACAGTACTTGGGTAACCATGGCCAAAGTCCTGGTTTAGAATAAGAGCTGTGCTGGCGGGCTGCATCACCTGCGGACAATCACAGCGGCTGAGCTGGTGCCGATGCCTGAAGCTGCAGAGCGAGCCTGGGAGGAGCCTGGCATCTCTCCCCTCTCAGAAGATTACTTTTTCCCACAAAACGTGGCCAGCGAGTTGTGATTCCCAGAGACTGCCACTGAATCTCTCCCAGTAGTTTCCTCCTTGGGGCATCTTGGCCCTCATACCAGTGGCTCTGGTGGCTGTGCTGAGCCTGGATGCCCTTGCTCTAAGAACCAGCCATAAGCGACAGGATAAGTAACATGTGTTTTAATAAATATTAACAGTATTTTCCCCCCTTCCATCTGCCTTTCAGTTCCTTTTACCTGCAGCGCTGCGGGGGGAGGGGGGGGGGGGCTTTGCCCTGGTTTTAACATTGCCTTGGTGCGGCCAGGGGGCAGCCAGGAGTTTAGGGGGGCAGGAGCTGGGCTGGCATGTGGGTGATGTGGGATGTGCTGCAGTATTGCGCCTCGGTGTAATTTTTTTAATGTAAATGTCTGTGAGTGCCGGAGCTTCAGCCGATACATTTGCGTGCAGAGCCTGAAGAGGGCTGCCGAGCATAACCCGACTGCGCTGGGCGGGAGGAGCTGGGCGGAGTGGGGCAGAGGCAGGAGGCTGGACGTGGACACATCTTCCTTTGGCTTTTTTCCTTATTTTCTTCACGACCTCCATGAGAACCCTTCCCAGGCACTGGGGCACTTCGAGTGCGTGTGAGACTCAGGCACTGAGCAAGAAAGATGAGGACGGTGCAACGTTGATGCTGGGAAGCAGCAGAACTCCGCAAACACGTGAGCCAACTCTGGCCCTGGAGCACCTTACGCCAAGCCGAGCTGATGCCATCCTCACCCCGAACGGCAGCAGCCGTGGATGCCAGGTGGGTGCTCATTGCTGTGGCTACACGAGGTGGTCAGTGTGTGAGCGGTCCCACTCGATGCCACCCAACATGGGCCATCAGGGCCAATGCAGGTTAGGCAGAGTGAGGGGTGAACCCGACAGCAAGCCCGAGGATCTCCACAGAGGTCCCTCCACACCAGCCTGGCATGGCGATGGTCCTGCTGGCAGGACCCTGAAAATAACAGCAGCCCCATCGAACTGCTTGATGCTCCGTAACCTAACCATGGGGCACAACATAAACCGGGACTGACCCCAGCCAAGCCATGGGGCACCCCAGGGTGAGCAGCCCTGGGGACCCCAATGCCTCCAGCACCGAGGGCACAGGGTGCCCCCTGGGTCTCTTTTCTGTATTACCTATTTAATCTATTCTCCTGAAGGTTGCATTCGGTGAAGAGCTGCGCACACAACGGGGTCAGCGAGGGAAAAGATGTGGCCGGCACGATGGGCTCTGAACTTCAGGACCATGTTTAACAGGAACATTTCTGCTGATGGAATAAGTGTTCGCTTCAGTCGCTGGCTGGTGAAACGTGAGTCACTTCACTGCTTTACACCTGTAAAATGCAGGTGAAAACCACTTCAGAAATAGTGCTCTGTGCCACGTTCACTAAACTGGGGCATCTCTGGGCTCATCTGTGAACTAGGAGTGAGGTGCACCTCTGGGCATTTTCTGAATTATAATTGTTTTCCCTAAAAGAATTTAAAAAAAAAAAAATTTAAAATACCATTTAAAATTAAATAATGTAAAATACAACCCAGAATATTAAAGAGACTGAAAAATTCCCATTGACACCTGTAGAATGGTCAAAGCTCAGATTTTTCTCCATGTGCCCTGAACAGATCCTGGTGACTGACAATAAATGCAAGATTTTAGTGTAAGCCTGACACTGATGCCCAATGAAGTAACTTCTCCCTGTCGAGACAGTGCGTGACATGAGACTGGGCATCAAAATGTAAGGCCAGAGCGAGAAGGATGGGTAGAGACTGATACATATGAATGGCATTGAGAGTTAGGAATACAAAATGAATCCTTTAACTAGGTTTTTAAACTCATTTTCTATGTGAAAGGCCCTTTTAATCCAGTCTCCTCTTTTAAACATTTTTAATTAGAGATGCTGTGTACACCCTCAATCGCCTTGCTTCCATCTGCACAACTCACGGATCCCCCAGTTTGGGCTTACCATGTGTTGTGGTGGCATCTGAACTCTGACTCTGGGGCCACGGGCTGATGGGCGCTGCTCACCCTCGTGCCAACCAAAACAGAACCAAAAATCGGTATAGTGTGGTGTGAGATTGAAGTAGTCACTGCAGCTGGGAAAGCTGGTGTCAGAGGGGAAAACTGGAAGGGACATGTGCTATCATCTGCTGACCCCTCTCTTGCTGCAGCTCAGCTGTTTCAAGGCTGGTTTCATAGGTGGCTTAAAGAGTAGAAGAGGAAAAGAAGAGCACTTGGTGTACTCCTCTGCAGTAGCATGGAAATAACCAGGGACAATGAGTCTAAAGCTACAGGGCACTGTAAAACAGAAGAACCTTGGATATACCCCTGCAGAGGACATCTACAGAAGAATGACACAGATTGGTAAAACAAACTGGCAAGCTCAAAAACCAATGGTGATGCTTCTCTTCAAGCTGGTGACCATGCCTGAGCTCTTTCTAAGCACCACACCGGGGTGGGACTGAGGGCTTAGTACCGTGAGCCCTCACTGCTTGCAGTGAAGGAAGAGCCTGCTTCAAGATGCTGCCGGCAGTGATACTACTTCTCCCAGGTGACTCCAGTGCTCCTGGCACATCCATCCTTTCTTGTGAGCTCCAAGACAACAGAAGACCAATTCACATGATATAGCCCCCAGACTTTAACCACTCCTGCCTGCAGGTTCTGCGACCACATGCAGATGTTTTCTGGGTATCAGCCTATGTCACCCTTATTTTGTCTTCTCCCCCACCCCGTCCCCAGCTGATTTAAAAATCCATCTTAAAAACTCAGTTCAGAATGTCAGTGGAGTTAACCTGATGACAAAATCATATCACCCATCTCAGCAGAGCTCTACCACTCACTCCTCCCTGCCCGAGAGCAGCCAAGCCCTCTCCTTGCGTGGCTTCCAGATTGAAATACTCATGGAAATGTCAGGCCAATGCGACAACCTCAAAATTAGTCTCTTGATCTGCTAATCCCTGGCAAGACAACTGGTAAGATTCCCAAGTTCCCAGAACAGAGCCACTGAGCCTCATGTAGCTTGTTTCCATGCAGCATTGGCAACATCAGCTCCAGCAGCATCCAGCACAATTTAAGATAATCCAGCTGGTACCTGGTGGTAGGAGGTTTATCTCACCAGCAGCTGCAGAGGGGATGTGCTGACACTAATTTTTGGAAGCAGGGCTGTTTTCATGGAGAAGTTTGTGGGGCTTTAGGAAAGGCAAGAGAAGATAATTTTTCACAGATTGTGCGGGTTTGGTGTGAGCAAAGCAGCTGGGAGAGGGAGACAAGAGCAGAATGTGGGGCAGGTAAGTACCTACATTTTCCAGCACTCCCATGCTCTTTTTAAAATCCTGGTTTTATGATAGGAAGGTGGCACTCCAGGTTGCAGTTGCATGTGTTCTGGGTGTTCAGAGGCCTGACATCCAACTTCCATGGGACTGTCCCATACCAAAGGATGTCAACATTGCTGGGAGCTCTGCTTAAACCCTGAGCTGAAAGGTGCTGGCAGATGCACTGGATGCTGACAAGCAGCAGATGGGCTCTGTAAAGCTGCGTGCAACTCTCGCGACGGTTCCCAAGCCTTCCCTCTTTGTCCTGCTTTACTCCCTAGACTTGCTCTTCTACTTTCTGATTGAAGCTCCGAGCAATTAAAATCATGATAGATCAATCTAAAATTAAGAGAGGGCTGATTTTTAGAGGGCAGGTACTCAGCGCGATGAAAACGGGCCCCTTTGTGCATCTCGAGACACTCAAAACAGCCAAGCCCTGATTTAAATTGCAGGCCTATAATCTTCCCCCTGTGTCACCACACCTTGAGCTGTGTCAGAAATGTCATCTCACTCTCATAAACATCCATGGTGGACCAGAGCGTCCCATTTCTGACTTTACTTCAAAGGTAGCTCTGTCCCCACCCCAGATGACAGTCACCTCTGTGGCAGGCAAATTCAGTGGGCAAGGCAAAGCCATGTTGACAGTCCCACTCCAGCTGTCCCAAACCGGCTCTGCCTGCACGGACAATGGTCTTCTCTCTGGAGAAAAACTTAAAATTCAAGTTATTTAGTCTCTTGAATTTCTCTCATCCTCTAGAGGTGATTGCTGAGGAATTTTGCAAACTGATGAGGAAAGGCAGAGAAATGCAGATTTTTTTTTTCTCTAAGATAAATAGAAGATCTGCACCCACTTCCCCCCCGCCCCCCCCCCCAAAAAATGAAATTTGATGGATTCAAGACACTGACTCCATCACAACCGGCTTCTCTTCAGCCTCTGCTGCTGACCCATCTCTGAAGCTGGTGGGTCTATGCGGGATTACACGTGCGTTATGCACCCCGAATGCCCCTTGAAAGTGTATCCCCAGCACTGTTGGCTCTGACCAGGTGCTTCGTAGGTGTGTGGGGCCTCTTTTCTCCCTTGGGTGCAGCAGCCCCACTTGCTGCGGTGACAGCGCTGACACGGGTGGGGGTGAGAAACTTTATCCACAGTGATGCCATTCTACCCACTAAAAAGAAGGAGGGGGGGGGTATTATTATTATTTATTATCCCAAATCAACCCCGATGGACTCTGCGGGCTTTACCCCCATTCCCACCCATCCCATTCCCACCCACCAGTGGGACAGCACGACACTTCCAGCCACTTTCCAGCGCGCCCGCTCCGCGCTGCCGTGTCCTTACAAGACAGGCTTTCTGTGCTCCGCTCTCGCAGAGCCGCGCCGAGCATCGCCCCGCACTGAGGGCCGAGTGCGAGCAGCCAAGGGCTTCCCCCCCACCCTTCCCCCCCGCATCCCCCCACCGCCGCACGCCCCGCGGGAGGAGAGGGGGCAGAGCCGCCTGAGGGCCGCTTTTTAAAAGCGAAAAAAAAAATAATATTAATAATAATGATGATTAAAAGAGCGCTCGCTCCTCGGCAGCGGGAGGTAGAAGCTCCCCCCCCCCCTCCCCACCGAAGCCCCGCTCACCCTCCCGCCGGCCGCTCCGCCGAGCCCCGCCGCCGCCCAGCCCCGGCCCCGGCAGAGGAAATATTGCAATGTTGCAAGCTGACGTAAGGACATTACAAGGAAAGGGCTACATTTCGGAGTGTTTATGAAAAGCCTCGGTACTGTACTGTCACCAGGGGGCACGCAATAGAACGCATTTCGCCAAACATTTTGAATAATAATCATTTAACAACAACAACAACAAAAAAAAGCCCCAGTCCGGTCGGCGCTCGCAGAGCCGGAGGAACCATGCAGCCAAACTTTGGGAAGCCCTTTATTATTTTCCTGACATTGCTCGCCCGCCCTTGAGGAGCCGTAATTGTATTATCTGATTTTTTTTTTTCCCCTCTCTTCTTTCCCCCCCCCCCCTTTCCCCCCCCCCCCCCCCCTTTTCTTTTCTCCCTTCTCCCCCCACCCCGTCTCCTCTCGACATTGCAAATCCGCTGCGTTTCGGCAGGAGCAGCAGCCGGAGCGACCCCGCGGCAGGAGCCGCCGCCAGCCCCGCTCGCTCCGCTCCTCCGGGCGTCCAGCCTTGTTTTGAAGGGAGCTAACATGGCGACGGTGCCCGTCTATTGCATCTGTAGGCTGCCCTACGACGTAACCCGCTTCATGATCGAGTGCGATGCCTGCAAGGACTGGTTTCACGGCAGGTAACACAAAGAGATCGGGCCTTTCCCCCCCCTTTCGCCGCGGTCCCGCCGCCTTTTCTCCGCCGGGCAGCGCGGGGAGCGGCGCTGCCGGAGCCGCCGCCGTGTGCAGTTTTCCAACAGGCCTTTTTGGAGAGGAGGAGGAGGAGGAGCCACTCTGCCCCCGTCTCTCGCTCGCTCGCTCCCCGTTGTATTTTTGTGTGTGTGTGTGTGTGTGTTTTGTTTTGTAAATTTTGCTGGGTACCCCGCTCAAAGCTTCCCCCCCCCGCAACCCCCCTCCCCGTATCTCCGGGGCTCCGGTGTCACCGGGGTGGGGGGGGCCATTGTGCTTTCCTCGGGGAGGGGATCGTTCCCGCCGGCCGGCTGGGCGATGGCAGCGCGGCGCGCCGGCGGGCTCTTACGGCCGGGATGTTGTACGTCCCGCGCCGCCCTCCCCTCGGCTCTACACCGCTTCCCTCACGGAGACGGGGCCCGGGGCGGCGGGGAGCCCGGCCGCGGCGGGGCCGGGGGGAGCGGGGGACCGTGGCGCCGGAAGACGGGGCTCCGCCGCCCTGTCACCGGGCTCCGGCGCCTGGCGCGCCGGGCCGGGCCGGCCTCCTGGCCGGGAGGGTGGAAATTCCGGGCACCCCTCCTCCCCCCCCATTCCCCCGCGGCTCCCCGGGGCGGCGGGAGCGGGGAGACACGGGGTGTAGCGGGGACGGGGGGGCAGCCGGGGTGTTTCCCGGCTGACAGGGCTACCATCGCCGCGCCAGCCTTGCGGCTTAACCCTTGGCGGGGCGGGCGGAGGGCTGAAGGTAGCGCGGCGGGGCCCAGCTCCGCGCCCGCCCTGGCGGAGGGGCGGCGGGCGAGGGGAAGCCCCTCCGTGCCGAGAGCCGTGCGGGGCGGGAGAGCGCTCGCCCTGAGGCGGGGAGGGACGGGCGGGGAAGACCCCGCTCGCCCAGAGCCCGCCCCTGAGCCGGGGCAGGGCACCCCCCCGCCCCGCGGGGACGCGGCCGGTCGAGACCTCCGCCGCCCTGCTGCGCCTCACGGTGGGCGCCGGCGCCTCCCCGGGCAGCGGGGGCGGCTGACCCTGACCGCCGCCGCCGGCACCACCCCCCCCTCCGCTCGGGCCGGCCCTGCCGCCGCCGCCGAAGCGCCCGGGGCCTGCCGTAGCGGCGGCGGCCGCCGAGCGGGGGGGGGGGGAAGCGGCGGGCGGGGGAGGGGAAGCCTGAGTAGGGCGGGCCGGGGTGGAGGACTCCTCTTTTTTTGGCTCGTTTCTCCCCAAACCGTCCTCACGGAGCGCCGGTGCGGCAGACAATGGGAGGGTGGCCGCGCTGGAGTTGAGGCGGCCGGGTGCAACTTCAGGAGTGTGCGTGATTATTATCCTGCCCGGTGAGAAATGGGGGAAGCCGCTGACTGGGACGCCGAGAGCGTTGAAATTAACAGAATGACTCGAGAAGTCCGTCCTGCGGGCAGGCTGCCGGTCCCGGAGAGCTGCGGCGGGGGTCGGGGGGAAAGGAGCCGGGACCCGAGCTGCTGGGTGGCTGGCTGCCTTCCAGCCGTGGATGGGAGATGCTGGAGAAGCTGAAGGAACGGGGTCTTTGTGGGGCTGTCAGCTGGATTTGCTTCAGAGCGCACGACCAGATGTGTACCGCACCGGGGAGGCACTGGGGTGGCAGGGACTCTTGGACCGGTGGTACCGGAGGGTCGCTGTGCTGGGGGGTGAAGGTGGAAGAGGAGGCAGTGCAGGCTTGTTTTCCTTGCCTTGGGTGTTACGGAGGAGGCTGATGGGAACGTTACTGGCTTTGCAGCAATTCTCCATGAGTGATAAAAGTGTGAAAAGTGAAATTAAAATCCAGTAAATCACCCTATGGCAGGTATTCAGTCAGGTTGATGTGTACCTCTTTCATTTTAACCAACTCCAATAATTGTCTCCAAATAGTTGGTGGAGGAGGTGAAGGCACAAGGCACTGCTTTGTGCAGGTCACGGATGCCCCAGGAGGCTCTGGGTCAACCCCAGATCTTCCCCAAAAGTACCCCTGTGCACAAAAAAAACTGTTAAAGAAACTTTGCCATGGCATCAGGGATGATGTTCCACCATTGATTTTAAAAGTTGTGTGGAAACATAAAGTACTGGAATAAATAGCTTGGGTGCCAGTGTTGGCAGCGGGGTGCTCTACACGTGTGGTTTGGCATGAGGCATAAGGGATGCGTGCTTGCCTGTGTTTGCTAGGACGGCACGGGTTAGGCCAATTTAGAGGGTGGAGAGAAACTTCAAGTAAGTGTTGCACACTTGGAAGACTTAATAGCATGAAAGAATGAAGATTTTCATGTGATGTCGTGGTAGAGGGGCTTCGTGGAAAGCCAAATGGCAGAATGGAAAGTTGTATCTGAAGAAGAAAATGACTATTTCATGGATGGCTTGGGGGCAATGTCTCATGCATGCACAGAGAAAGGTATTTCCTTCTGTGGCATGAAGGGGTGGAATCGAACTGTAGCAGGGGTGTTATTGTACCCACTTTGTTTAGCTCATGGTGGCACCCAGAGATGGACTTGGAAAAAACCTCAGAAAGAGACTTCTCACTGTGCCGAAACCAAAGATTATTGTATAGGAGAAATTGACTGATTTGATAGAAACCAGCTTATATATGTCCCTGTTTGCTTTTCTATGAATGAATAAATGTTCAACAAACTAAAATTAAAAGTCAGGATTTGGATGTATAAAATTGTCCTGTCTCTCTCCTAGACACTCAGAGCGCTCGTAGTGTTTATTGCCGGGACAAGGCAGGTGTGCAAAGCTGCATGCTCCTAAAGAGGCTTACTCGGGACTTGGATCGTTTCATCATACTTGGGTCTTGACATGGCATACAGTGTGCATCTCAGAAACAAAAAAGTGTCATTTCTGTTTTGGTTTTGTAGAAGCAGATCCGGTGCTTTAATGCTTCCTTTCTGATGGTAGTTTGCAAATGTTTAAAGAATTGTTTTCTCATGGTTTTATTCTCCCTTGCATCTGAGGTTGGGTAACATTTCCGTGGCAACTTCAGGAGTTTGATGGTAAATTCGTGTCAAAGGAATATCAGATCCATGTTAAACTGATTGAATGCTGTTTAGAAGTTGGGAACGGGGAGATGGAACCATCGGCAGGTTGTGGCCAGGCAGTCCTTGACCACCGCCATGTACTCGGCAGCTTGCTGGTGTGGCACTGACTGCGATTTGGAAATCACTGCTCTGTGTCACTTCCTCATACAAGTGCCAGAGGGATGGATTCGGGGTTCTCCGAGGCCTTTCAATATCACTGATAGTTTTTATTCTCTCTTTCAGTGAGGGTTTCACTCATGAAGCCATGTTAGATCTTTCCATAGAAAGCATTACTTAATCCTGAGAACTGTTTGGATCTGGGCTCCTGCATGGCAGGGAAAGTGGTGCTTCCAAGCGCTCACTGCTCTTGCCTGGGTGTCCATCATCCTCTGCTCTTAGGCCTGCATGCTGTGAAGGTGCTGCGTTAGGCCCTAGGACTGACTGATATGCATGCATGATAGGTTTCTTCTGACAGACAAAGATGAGACATCTACATAGCTTTTGTAGGTCAGCAGCCTTTGGCAGCCTTGCTCATGCGGTGGTGTTGAAAGAGTAAAGAACTCATCATAGTTAGGTCTGTTCCTTTCAGAGAGCTTTCTGAGCTCCTTTGCTACGATTGCATGCTACTCATCATCAGAGACTGTTGGACCCTGCTTATGAAGTGTGTTGGGCTGCCCGGCCACTGGTGTGTTCACAGGATGCTACTTGAGACTTCTTGCTATATTGAGTTTCAGTCACTTCTGTGCCTTCCAGTTGCCTAAGCAGCTCAAGACCAGCAGCTTCCAGCTCTGTCTAGAGAGCATGGAGAGGATCTGGTAGGCAAAAGGAAAATAACATTAAAGCAGACGGTTCTTTGCCATCTGATGTGGATGTTTGGTCTAATGAAGTGCCACACACATTGGTGGCTTCCAATCCTTTGCTTTTCTGTAAAAGACCCACCTCGGCACTCTGTGCTTTCCTGGCCTCTCCATCACGCTGCTGTAATATGCATGTTATGTCCTCACCTCTTGGGCCCCCTTCCTGATGAGGCATGCCTGGCTTGGTTACCCAGCACCACTGCAGGCAGTAGCAGGGGTTGTCTCTCTGCTGGAAAGCCTCTTGGTATGGCAGATGGCTCCTTGGACTTGGAGAAGGCCCAGAGAGCATGATGAGGAGGGGGTTTCATTGTGGATAAAGAAGCTGAGAATCAGCAAGTGCCCAGGTAGTCACTCCGGTACCTGATCTCTAGGCCTGGCCGGACAGATGGCTTTGTGGAGCGGTGCTGTGGGCTGAAAGGAGATGTCTTCTGTGCCATGTACTGCACAGGCTTGTGTTGGCAGTGTGGGACAAGGCACTTCACCGGCTCCGTGGAGCAGTTTGGCCAAAGCACGTAATGCCCATGTGGTGTGTCAAGCACTGCTGTCTGCTTCCAGGGTGTGATGTTGGTAGTGGTCAGGGAGGTTGTGTGCGGTGTAGGAGCTGCCTGCCTCAGGGACACCCGCTTCTCCTCCGCACCTTTCCTACAGTCGCAGGCAGCTGGGGTGGGTTTGCAGATGGGTTGTGAGTGCAAACTGCTGCGGGGCGGAACAAGTTGTGTTTATTGACAGGTCTCCAGGTATCCCACCTGTTAAGGGAGTGTTACAGAGCTCAATAGGCAAGGCAAGTCATTTTCTACATGTTTGTTCAACTAGAAATTTGTTGAGGGTTATTTTTTACAGCTGTGGGTGTAGGAAGGTAAACTCTGCAGTACTTGTAACATGCACCAGGTGTTGTAGGATGGGATTGTACAGTCACCCCCTAAACAAAATCAAAGGTATTTTTGTATTTATTATTCTAGCCCATGTATATTTAAACTTTGAAACTTACTGACCCAGGCATAGCTGAAGTAAATAACTTGGTAAAATCACAGAAAGTTTAGTTTCCTAAAAGTAGTTGGTGCAGTTAGTGTAGCAGTGTAAAATTGTGATGGGTGTTAATCAGGGTGCCTGGAGGCACAGCATGAACTCCGGACAGGTGAAGGAAAGCGCCGTGTCTTGCATCACAAAACTAAAAACCCTGTGCTCGGGGAGATTTTAGTCTACTGGAGCATTCAGCATTGTCCCTTTTAAAAATAGGCCTAGCTTCACATGGCAGCATCTAGTTCCTCTCTTTCACGTAGGCTTATCGCAGGCTGTGGCCAAATTCGGAAATTTGGGTACGATTTTAAGATGAGGATAATCCTAAAACTACAGCACTGTTAGCTGTAGTATTATCACAGCGGTGGGAGTCACTAAGGTTAATTGTACCGAGCGATTTCCATTCATGTGAGGAGTGCAGGTAGGAACAAGGTAGGTAGGTTTTGCCAATAACTAAATATTTAAGATTATTTCAAGTTTTCCTGAAGAGTTAGTCAACACTGCAGCCTCAGTTATACTGGGAGATTGACCCAACCAGCCATTGTGAACAAGTCATGCTAATACCTATACCAGAGTGCTTTACCTTGTGCTCCATTCTAACAAAAAAAAAAAAAAAGAGAAAAGAAAACCAGGTTGTTTAGAAATTATTTTATAGAGCCCACAAAGCACAGTAGTTATTCTGGGTAAGTGTCCTCATGGACACTTCAGTGGGTATTGTTTGCCTTAGGAGGAAAACAACCCAGACAAACCAAAACACCCACTTTAAAAAAAAAAAAAAAGCCTTGTCAGTGTGGAATGTGAAGAAGATCTGGATTTAGGATAAAACTGTTAAAACCCTCTTTGGTTTTGGATTGAGATCGCTGTCTTTTAACCTTCCTTTTGGCAGCGTTATTTATTCTGCATGTTGATTGCAAGACATTCAGAAAACTTAAAAAGTTTTTTTAAGTACAAATTAATTATATATATTTATTTTTATTTTAAATTCTTTTTAAATGCCTAGGGCTGCATAGAGGTAGACACTTGTCCCAGTACTGTAGGTGCTGAGTTCGTTACCTTGTACTATTGTGTGGGTCCCATAGTGATGATTAACACCAACTTCCAGAGCATCGGGAGCCTGGCCAGGTGGTAAAGTGAGTTGGTTTTGCGTGTTGCTAGTCAGCCTTATGTTTCTGGTCCTTTGGCATGGCTAAATAAACTTCTTGTCCTACCATTTTGCATCCGTTTGTGCTCTGAGAAAGAGCCTGAGGTTCAGAATGGAAAATATGTCAGAGTTTTAGTATGCCGTGAAAACTTTCAGTTGACCTCAGAGTCTCTTGGGCCGATGCAGTATCAATCACAGCTGGGAGAATACTTTGCAAGTATTTGTTGAAAGTGTGGCCTCGATTCGTGTAGCAGATTTCCAAAGAGGAGGTTTTTATCTGTGGCTGTAACTTGCAGAAGTAGTGTGCTGGAAGATTGAGAACTTGTATTTGGTGTAAATTAAAAGGGTTGGATTCTTACTCAAAACAAAAAGAAGTTTTCGTGGAAATTGAGGTTGACCCTTAACTTCTCCACGGTGATACTGTAATGCTGACATCCCCAGGAAAAGCACTTGGCACAGCACTCTTGCTAAGCGAGAGGATAGGCTCCGTGTCTGGATATGCAGGGAAAAAGGGCATCAGTGTCCTCATTTCTGAGACCTCTGTCCTCTTCTGGACCACTGCCTAAGTACTGGACAGGTTTGCCATGGAAGTCCATGCAACATCTAGGTCCACAAAACTGGCTTTCAGGCAGAGCAGATGTTTCTTTTGCCATCAGTTCTTTGTGGTAGGACCCAGCATCACTTTGAGACACATCCAGATTGTGCCTGGGTGCCTTGTATTAACACTGGCTCATTAAAAACCCTGAGGGTTCAGTTCGGAAGTGTTTAACTGAGACATCGAGTCCAGTTGTGTAAGAAACTGATTACTCCAGGATATGCAAATAGGGATTACAGTATCATGAATGCTTAGCTGGCTTGAACGTCGAGGTGTTGATGTGTCAGCTCACAAACCTTGGAGTCTTTTCCCAAGGTATCCGTTAGAAAATCCAAGTCTAAATCATTCTCAGGATGGGCAGTAGTGTGGGAAGGGCTGGTCTGGAAATATGGTGTGTGGGATGCTGGTAATGAACCTACTTATCAGTAGGTGTAGGTCGTGGAAGGGATGTTGTTTCAGAAGAATTGTTTAACTTCAGAGGGTTTTACCTCTGAAAGGATAAAATGTGATGGATATTAAGCACATTTCATGTTTAATTAAAAAAGAATCATGAAAGAATATGAATTAATGAGTGCTCTTAAGCAGCCTGAAGCTTTAGCTTGTATTTGGGAAGCAGTTCTGCAAACACCCAGGTGCCTGGTAAGGTGGTAGCAGCACCGCACCCATACTGGGTGCTGGCTTTTAATCAGAAAAGTTTAGGCAATGTCGTTTTTCAGGCAACAAAAAATTAGTTTGGTGAACAGAGCAGGGTTTGGATACCCACTGCTTTATTCTTACTGCTGAATAGCACTATAATGAAGGGTATGGATAAAAAAAGTCCTGAGAAAAATTATCAAGGCAGCTTAACTATGTGTAAGGAGACACTGGTGTACAGAAGTGTTCTAGAATCACTGCAGGGCTTTCTGAGCCCCATCATCTTTAATATTACCTTCATGTATTTTCTTCCTTCTGGTCCATACACATTTTATAGTTCTAACTTAGCATATCTACAAGAAAAACGAGGGGTATTTGTCTGTCCTGGGTAGCATCCTGCAATGATGCAAGTGTGGGCCTCAGCTGGGGACAGGCCATACAACTGCAACTTCGGCCTGCTGTGGGGAGCGTGGGGTACGTTTTGGATGGCAGCGTGGCATGTGCAGAGGCTGCAACGAGCCTTTTCCCTGCCGTGAACAGGACATCCTTTTGCTGTTAAAAAGCAAGGGATCTTCATTTGCTTACAGGTTCGTTAGCAAAATTATATTGAACTTGCTAAAACGCATTTGAATGCTGGGATGCAGCAAATATAACATCCCACTGCTTGTGTTACACTCCTGCTGCGTATTGAACCCAGCTCCCTCAGCTAAGTGGCAGTAACTTTGTAGTTGTAATGACTTATTTTCCTGTTCCCCAGAAATTTGTATGTCTAAAATATGTTACAGTTCCTCAATACATTTCACTAAATGTAGCTTGGGACATTAAATGATATCCTATAAAAGTGCACTGTAGCAGTGCTAGGGTCTTTCCTGTTATCCGGGTGAGCAGACTCCCTGAAAGCCACTGGATTTTTCATAGTAACCATTTTATGTATCTTTTTTCTGGGCCCAGGAGCACCGCAGTGTGGGTGTAGGCTTGCAGCTCTTCCACTTGCTGAGTGATATGAATAGTAATTCCTTTCTAGATTTTTATTTCAAAACAAAAAAATCATGCACAATCTATTCTGGAGCATTCTGCACGATCTGTTTTAGGATGTTACCTGGCTGCTTGTTACATCTAGATACCTTCCACAGGGACTGTGGTAGCAACAACGAGGTTTTGGCAAATTTCACAAGGCCTCTGATGCGGACTCAATCCCGAGGGGTTTGTGCCTCACTCCACATAATGGTTGAGTAGCTCAACCCTTTTTGAAGAACACTCTTGGAGGGACAGTGCTGTCCCCGTGACAGTAGTGGGAAGTGTGGTGTGGTGACTGGAACATCTGTTTTGCTCTGGTGCTTGATGCTCTCCAGGATCCCAGCCTGGGGTGCATCCAAGGTGCTGAGGAACAGTTTTCTCATGGCCTTGGAGAGCGCAAACCCTCCCTTGCTGGGCTTGCCTGACCTTTTGATTGAGCTGCTGGGAGAAGCTGACAGTGTGTGAAGAATACCCACTCAGGAGTTCATGGAGGGGTTCCCCTCTTTGCTTCCTCTGAGGCACATCCCAAAAAATATCACCAGATGAAGCCGTGGCTTATCGATGTACTTACAGCCCTGTGCAGATGTGAGCATGCTGAGGTTCCTGTGTTGCTCTTGTGCTGGAAGTTGCACAGTTAAACGGGATAGGCCTCTGGTGGGACAGTCAGCAGGTTGTAGTGTTCCATCCTTTCGTTTGGCAAGTTGTTGAGACCAGCAGAAAGTTAATCTATGGTATGTTTTGACAGGAAAAACCAGATCAGTACTGTAAAATGTATTTTTAAATTTCCTATTTGCAGTTGTTAATCTGATCATCTCGAACTATGTGAGAGCACTTGGCCTCAAGAGTTGCCCTTTTGTTTTCATTGAGCCGCTTATAAATTTCATTGCATTCTCCTCTTTTAGTAAAAGATACGGTACAATTACTCTCAGGGAAAGCATTTTTCCTTAAAGTTTTCATGTGGCAGACTGAAAGGATGTAACAAGTGAAAAAAAAGAAGTGGGATAGTTCTGCCAGGAGTCATTACTTGTGATTTTTATGTTAAACCTCCTTTTTTTTTTTTTCTTTTTTTCTTTTTTTTTTTTTTTCTGTAACATCTCAATGGAAAGTGATGGAAATGTGAAAATTGGCAGGAATGCTATTCCTATGTCAGAGGTGCCAATCATTGGTCTGGAAAGCTGGATTAGGTATGGCCAAATTAGAATGATTTTTTAAAAAGAGCGGAAAACGTTTAATGCATACTTGCTATTTTTGGAAAAAAAAAAACCAGCCCCAGACTTCCCGTGCTGCTTTGGCACAGTGACACTGTGTCCATGGTGTGTGCGGCCGGCAGTGCCGGATCTCTGTTGACCAGACGATATCCTTGCTTTCCCTGGGGTCTGCATGCGGGGTAGGAATGAGCACAGTCCGCGCTTGTGATTGTTCGTGTGTATAAAAATACACTCGTTCACTGTGCGCCATGTGGTTGTGATTTACCCTTTCAGCCGGGATCTGTATTGTTACTGCTGTGGTGCAGAACAGTGTCCCATTGTACACCCCTCGCGCCGAGCACTGCGCGGCCCTCTGCCTTCTGATGCCAGAGACAGCAAAGGCTGCAAATGGTTTTCATTACGGGTTTGGATGAACGCAGAATAACGTGGGAGCACATGAAACAGCCAGGGGTCGTTATTCAGGAATACAATCCCCACAGCCAGAATACAAGCACCCTTTAATCCCTTCTGTTGAACATCTCATCAAAGTCTCTGGGTCGGGACAGGAAGGGGGAGTGAAAGGACTTAGACTTCTGTTGCTGTGTCTGAACAAGGAGGGTGTCTCCTGGATCACCCCGCTATCCATTTGTGATTTGCTTTCTCTCCATTCGTGATCACTAAATACCTTTAAATACAATTGCAGCAGTTGCTAAGGGATGTAAAAATAGAGTGTATCTTGTCTACTTTTTTTTTTTTTTATTTTAGCTAAAGCTTGCAATTTATTGTCTAGAATTAATTTGGAGCAGGACCACTTGAACATCTAGCTCCTTACAGAATACGACAGGTATAACATAGGAACTTCTATCCTAGAAATACTTATTGTGGAATTAAAGAACACTGTTGTGGTGAGGAACCCCTGGATACCTCAATGAATGTTAATTAAGCAAAGAATGGTAAGCTTGTAGGGCTTTGAAGTTTTTTTTCCATGGTCGCTTCAGAGAACAAAGTCTCAGAAGCACCATCAAGAGCATCAAGACCCACTGGATGGCCAAATCAGCTAAGGCAGCTGCCCAATGTGTGTCATCTAGCTGGAAAAGTAGTCTACAGGCAACTTATTGTCAGTCTCAGCTTGCTCATCCCTGCCCATTGTGTATGAAACACTAAAGCTTGTGCCCTACATTTAGTTGCTGACTAGGGATTAATCATTCTAAAGATTTGACTGATTTCTGGTCTGAGACCAGGCCTCTCAGTTAAGCTTTACCATTGAAAGCTATAAAGATGTGGAGAGCATTAGAACCGATCTGAGAAAGATGAGGATGCCATTTCCGTAGAGCCAAACATGGGACTGTTGTTCTAAGATGGGGTGGGCTTGCCCTTGCTTAGACCGTTGGGGAGATGTTGTTCTGAGACATTCAGGCTTGTTCTGAGAATTTCCTGTGAGTCCACAGATTTTAATGCCAAAACAGTGTTGACAATATCCAAACCCTTACGTAGGTCATCAGCCAACTTTTTTTTGCATCAGAATGAACATGTCAGCCAAAAGAAAGCACATCAAAAGTCAGTGCATCCACTAGTGTGTTGTCCCAATGGTTTTTTGTTCCATTATTAGGAGAATCAGGTGTATTTCCAATCTAGATGTGCTTATTTTCCTTTTGCAGGTATTATGTCTTTTTGTTAGTTGAGCTGAAGAGCCCTCTTTCTCTGTCAAATTTTTACATGAACATTTTGATGTCCTTCTGCTAAGAGAGTAATCTTTAATTGTGAGATGATATAATTGCCTTCTCCCAATAAAGTAGTTTCTTCCACAGTCCAAGAAACGTGCTTAATTTTCTAGTCCCATACACAGAGCTGTTAATTTTTGACCATATTTCAGTGAATGTTTTTTCACATCTCTTCAGCTCCACAATAATGTTTCCCTTTTGCTTTGTCTGTGCTTGCAGCAAGTGTTCGTTACCTGCATTAAACTTCCAAAGAGGCCAAATACAGGTTTACTGGTTATTTTTTAAAGCAAGTTGGTTCTGAAATTGCTTTTCTACCTTTTGAATTGGCTCACAAATAATAGCAGAAGACTGAGCTCTGAATCCAGAGAGAGGAAAACCCTCTCTGATGTGGTGAACTGGCACTGATAACTCCCAAGTCTGAGTATTTCAGAAAAGTGAAATCACTTGACAGCATGGTTGGTCACAACCGTGGTGTCATCATAGCAGAGCTACAACCCAACAGCTCTCAGAGGTTGGAATGGTTCATCGATTCTGCTGGAAAGCTCGGTGTTTCCCAGTCAGCCTGAGCAGGCATCAGCCTAAGCCATACCCAACTCTCTGCATTTCTTGGGTGTGAAATTCTGTGTTGGTCAGGGAAGGTGATGTACTGCTGCTGCTACAAGGGTTCGCACTCTGTTGGCAGTCTGGTCTGATGTTTAAGAGAGGGTAAAACTTTATGATAAAACTTCAGAATACTGCAGGGCATTCAAGTGCTGTAGGGGAATAATCCTTCCTGAGCGCTGCAGAAGGTATGCAGGAATTGGGGAGGTGAAATGGCTCTGAAGTATTTGCTTAATTCGTGAAGGTCCTGTGCAAGCAGCTCTCTTGATTTCTGAAGAATTAAGAGAAATAATGTGCTTATCTTCTTTGGAGCCTCTTTTACTCATTCAGAACAGAGTGTGTGTCCTGACATACCATGCCTTCTGCACTGACTTTGTCTTCCAGTTTACGCTTTATAAACATTATCAGAAATAGAAACATTTTTCATCCACAGCCGCATCTCACCCTGGGGTATTATTCATAGTCCCCTGCAGTTTTACTCCCACATCTTCAAGCAGTCCTAGCTTACTAATGACATTGCTGTATTCATCGAAACGTGCCCATCCCTTCTGCTGCACCTAGATCTCGGGGACGGAGCGATACAAGCTGAGCAGGACTCAGGCGAGAGGCCCACAGTGTTGGTAAAAGCAGTAATGAGGATTCAGTAGATAACGTGCTGTCTTTGGTGTGAGTATTGAACCAATCACCATCCTGCTAAGAGGAGCAGGAATCCTCCCCGGTGAGCAGGAGGCTGGTGGTGTGGCCTCAGCAGTCCTTTGAGTGCTTTGACCTGACTGCTTTTTGTAATGCTGAGTTCTGTTCTACGCAGTAGCCTAGTATTTATTATTTTGGGGAAGGAGGGGAGGTGGTGGAATGGAAATTTATGGATTTGCTTCTGCTTTCCTTGGCTCTTCAGCACAGTGGGTGTTCTGGTTGAAATGCATGGTACGATGCAGCCCTGTGCTGATTTGCTACGACTGCCTGTGGGTTTTGTAGGACTCAAGTGTAAAGGTACTCTGGATTTAGAGTTGCTAATTGTCAGAACTCAGAGTTAAATATCTGACATTTGTGTTTTCAGATGTAGTGGTTAAACACAATGCCCAGAAGGCCAACTGTATCCTGGGCTGCATCAAAAGGAGTGTGGCCAGCAGGTTAAGGGAGGTGATTCTGCCCCTCTACTCCACTCTCATGAGACCCCACCTGGGGTACTGTGCCCAGTTCTGGGGTCCCCAACATAAGAAGGACATGGAACTGGTCCAGAGGAGGTCCACAAAGATGATTAGGGGACTGGAGCACCTCTCCTGTTTAGACAGGCTGAGAGAGTTGTGGTTGTTCAGCCTGGAGAAGAGGAGGCTCTGGGGAGATCTTATAGCACCTTCCAGTACCTGAAGGGGTCTACAAGGAAGCTGGGAAAGGACTTTTCAGAAGGGCATGTAGTGATGGGAGGAGGGGGAGTGGTTTTCCATTGGAATGGGGTAGATTCATTCTTCACTGTGAGAGTGGTGAGGCCCTGGAACAGGTTACCTGGAGAAATGGTGGCTGCCCTCTCTCTCTGGAGGTGTTCAAGGCCAGGTTGGATGGGGTCTTGAGCAGCCTGGTCTATTGAGAGGTGTCCCTGCCCATGGCAGGGGTTGTAACTTTTTGATCTTTAAGGTCCTGTCCAGCCCTAACCATTGTATGATTCTGTGATTCTATGATTAACACAGAGGACAGAGAAATGGGACCACTAGGTTTTGATGCTGGCTTTACTCCTCCTGCAGAGATTTTGTTGACCTGGTTATTAACCTCTGTGGTTGAGTTCAGTTTAATTCTCTCTCATACATGCACATACAATAATTTAAATGTCATAAGTAACACAATGAAGAAAGGAGTATTTAATCTCTGGAAGAGAAAGGGAAGTGAACATTGAAGAGCCAGAACCAGAAGAGGACTGAGAAAGTCTGGTGGCAGTGCCATGGTTTGTGCTAGCTGGATTTCCCTTCTTGATGCCTGGCTGGCTGCTTGAGTTACCTCCGAATTGGGGTTCCCTATTGCCAGCATCCCCTCAGCTCTGCTGCCACCTGGCACTGACTCTTGCTGTGTAGCCTGGCAAACTTGTAATCACCTGGAGTCTTTTTCCATTGTTTGGTATCTCAAGAAAATGATTTCTTTATGGCAGAATTGGTGTCCTGAACACAGTGGGCTCCTTTGCAGCTCAGCAGGATGTGACAATCCACAGTGATTTTTCTGTATGTCAGAATATTTAACTCCTGTTACACGTGCTAGTTGAGTCAATGAATCTGAGTACAAGCTGCTGTCAGAAACTCAGGTAGTGTCAGTTCCTCGCTCTTCTGGGGGTTTGTTGGATTGCATTTGGGGTTTCATTTTTTCTCAGTGAAAGTGACCTGATTTTACTACTTCTGTAACTCCTGGGTTTTGTTTTGATCAGCTGTGTTTTCCTCTTGCTCGCTGCAACCCAGAAAAAAAAAACCAGGAGCTGGTTCTTGGGTGAGGTGAAGGGATTTTATTCTTCCCATTTCCAAGCTGAATGTGTTCCACTGCCCTTCTTGGATACTGTGTGATTCCTTTTTTAAAATGCTGAAATTAAGCCATTGCTGAAATTAAATTACTTCAGTACCATCTGAGGAATACTCGAAGGGCTGGAATAAGCAGCAGTTGGAGTTCCTTCCTGCTTCCAAAATAAAGGATGGTAAGAAACGATCCATCCAACGTATCGGTTGTAAATCAGAGATGCTGTTACCCATTATGTTAAAGAAATGACAAGCCAAACCTTGAAGTTTTTAATGTGTTAAGCCTACACTTTCTCCAGGGAGGCTTTCCTCAAGGAGGGGCTGGCACGTTTGTAGTTTGGTTGGTTTCTTGTTTGCTTGGCTCCGTTGTTTTTTTGAGGAAGCAGAACAAGCAGAGTGTCATTTTATGCCTTGGTAAAAGGATGGTTTTCACAGATACGAAGTACTTGCTACAAACGCTGTTCAGAATATTTCTTTTCTGCTTTTTCATGGTGAGAGAGCTGGCGAATGGAGATAGCAAGGAAAGCAGCCTTCAAGGAGGGGTTTCTGAACAGCTTAAACTGCATTTAGGAGCGAGCAGGAGTATGTTATGTTTTCAGAGCTCATCTGGCTGCTGATGGTCAGAGCCTAAACCTGCTGCCTTTTCGTTGTTCTTTCCAAATTATGTGTTTCTTTGCGTTCTCCAAAATCCCACTCAGAGCAGAGCCCTTTGCTTGAAATGCAGACCACGGCTTGCTGCCGGGGAGGCTCAGCTGCACTGGCCCGCTGCCTTCCCACCAAAGCCCATGGCAACATGCCTGGGAGCAGCAGGCTCCGTCCCAGGTCTTGTTCATGCCACAGGTCTTCAAGGGGACAGAAATTTTGCAGAAAATGTCGAAGATGATGGAGAATCTATGGGGAGCCCAGCCTGAACCCGTTCACTCGTTGGGTAAGGTTTTCCCTTTGAGGAGGGCATGGCTGAACTCAGTTTTGACAAGGCCTGAGTGGGGAAACAATATTAGCACTTTATGTTGTGTTTGTAAAAAGGCAGAGAAGTTATATGGATAAACCCTGAAAATTTATTACTTCCCATACAGTAACTTGAGTGGCCTTGGAAACAAATGTCTTTGGTGATGGCTTGTGTCTTCTTACTTCACATATGAGTTCCAGTAAACGTGCTGTCTTGATGCCCCACATAATTTTAAAATTCTAATTCAAAAGCATAATGCTAAACACAGCATTAGTCATGCTTAGGAATATGTATCGGAGTGAAAACAAGTCTTCATCTAAGACTCTGTGGATAGCAGGCTGATCTCAGCACCACACGTTGGGTACCGCAGGCTGAAAGCCGCAGAGGCCTCAGGTGTGGGGATGATCGAAGCCATTCCCTGTGTTTATGGAGACAAGTAATCCACATCGTAAGATGCAACCTGATTACATTATTGTTATTACTATTTTTTTACAGTTCTTGGGTAAATAGAAACCTGCTTCATAAATTGCACGCAGTAAGTGTGTGTCGATTCGCAGGCATCTGGACCAGCTGAAGCAAACAGCGATTTACAGCAGGGTAACATTGGGTTACAGTGTGTGATCTCAAGAGGAGGTTCGGTTCCTGATGTTGCTGAATGTGGCTCTGTGCTTTGGGTGCTGGTACTGCTCCTCTGCAGTTCAAAATAATGTGTCGGTAAGAAATATTTCGGGGTTGCCATGTCAGTTTGGACCAAATTAGTTGCAAATACGTGTAGTTAGCAGCTCCTAACACGTTTGGAGTAATGTGAAAATAGACTGAAAATTACAGGAGACTGTGACGTGTTTCCTGTTGGAAACAAATTCATGTTATTATTCACTAGTAATGGAATTATGGGAAACTTAAGGAATATGCTCTAGACAGGTTACTTTGGATGTTACTGCTTATATTTGATTTCAAATTCACTTTTTAAACTTTTAAACCATTTGTGCTTTGAAGTGATGCAACCCCACATAAGAGACTTGATAAGGAGAGAGAAGAAAAGTGTCACCTCAAATGTGCCTAGTTTATCTGCAAGACTCTGTTCTGGCTGGCCAAGATGGGCTTTAGTAGCAACCTCAGAAAGGTACAGAACAAAAAGGGCTTTTTTTTTTAAAAAAAAGGGACAAAAAAGTGAATCAGTTCACTGGGGAATGGGTAGTAGGAAGTTTCTATTTTAAGAGTTGCTTAGAGCTTCTTTGGGATATTATCTTGTTTGTCCATTTCACATGTATTGAAGCTGGTGGGTTTTGTGTGGTTTTCTTCCAGAGGGTGACATTAAAGGTGTAACTGGTCATGGCCAGTGCTGGGGGGGCTGCTCTGGGCTGCCAGGCAGGTCTCTGGCTGCCCCGGGTTGCCTTTGCCACGTGTTTCCCAGGAACGGAGCTGAGAACGTGGTTCCACTTAAAAATGCCAGGATAAATCCAATTCTGATACTTGCTGTTTTTCTGAGTTCTTTCCGCTGTGTATTCAGAGGAGGTTTGGGTCTGTCAAGTATCTTGTCCAGAGCCTTGAAAACCCCTCCCTGCTTCCTGCTGTGTCTTTGGTTTAGCTTACATTTCAGCTCAGGCAGGCTTACCTTCCAGGGTATTTATGTGCCAGTCTGGAAGTTTGTTTGAGCTTCAGCTTTATACAGTGTGCATGACTTTCACAAGTCTTCACTGTCACTCTGCTTCCATATGAGCAGCCCTGAGACCAGGAATTACTTTTGGTTAGCCCATCGCACGCTAAACAGCTTTGTAGATCCCACCACATGTCTTCGTAGGTTAAAATAAGCGTGAACTTCTCTTCCCTCTTTGGGAGATGGAAATCCCCATCACTGCATCATGTCTGCAGTCAAGCTGTGTTTCTCACATGAGTAAGCTGAAGTTCACCTCTGTGTCATGAGAGTAAGGCTGTGTGTTTGCTGAGTCAGACTCTAAGACTTCATCCCAAAATAGAGCTTAAAAGAACAGTTTTGTAAAATGGAGTAGTGGACAGCTGATTCATTTTCTAGGAATTGCTTATCAAATTGATGAGAGTTTGCTCGGCTACAGTGCCTACTGGGCTACTGGTTTCTGGAAGGTGTGGTGTCTTTGGGTGAGATGCTGTTGTGAAAGCTGTACTGAGCAACTTATTGCAACCTGTGTTAATACAGTATCTAGCTATGTGCTCTAAAACTGCTGATGAGCAAGAGTAACCCCCCAGCAATGTGCAGTGCACAGAAGGAACCTGCTCAGCAGTGATGCTTTGGGTCCAGTTTCAGTAAATAGCAGTTCAAGAGGGAGAAAAGGGACCCCAGGATCAAGACTCATTAACTGATCCAGTATCATGCCACTGTTTACACCCAGGGAGCATCCTGGGCTGCATCACAAGAAGTGTGGCCAGCAGATCCAGCAGATCCCCTTCTGCTCTGCGCTGATGAGACCCCACCTGCAGTGCTGCATCCAGCTCTGGAGCCCTCAGCACAAGAAGGACACGGACCTCTTGGAGCACGTCTAGAGGAGGGCCACAAAAATGATCAAATGGCTGGAGCACCTCTCCTGTGGAGACAGGCTGAGAGAGCTGTGCTTGTTCAGCCAGAAGAGGAGAAGGCTCCGGAGGGACATTGTAGCAGCCTTCCAATACCAGAAAGGCCCTTACAGGAAAGCTGGGGAAGAACTGTTCACAAGGGCGTATAGTGATAGGACAAGGGTAGTGGTTTTAAACTAGAAAAGGGGAGATTTAAGTTGGATATTAGGAAAAAGTTCTTTGTTATGAGGGTGGCAGATCACTGGAACAGGTTGCCCAGTGGTGTGGTGGAGGCCCCATCCCTGGAGACATTCGAAGTCAGGCTTGATGGGGCTCTGAGTGACCTACCTGGTCTAGTGGAGACATCCCTGCTCACTGCAGGGAGGTTGGACTAGATGACTTGTAAAGATCCCTTCCAACCTAACACATTCTATGATCCATTCTGTGATCTATTTGCAAACCCACCTTTTCTGATGTAAGTGCAGAGGTGTTTATCCAGGCTGAAATCCAACCCTGTTCATTATCTGTGTGCAGGAAAATTATCTGAACCTGGTTTTTAACAGTGGGGAAAAGCCCCATTTCTTCTCTGATTCTTGATTCAAATGGCACAGAGGTTTTCTTTTAAATTATCCACAGAAACTGAAAATTATTCTCCAGAAGAAAACAGAAGTGAGAACGATCCTCTTGAGGCACAGCCCTACACTACTGAAAATGTGGGTGTTGAAAATGCCAGAGAAACATGGCACTGTTCGTAAAGGGGGTCAGTTGGATGTTTTTTAGCTGTGCCCAGGGACACATGTGTGTGCCGGTATCCACCTAGGCATGTCCTGCTCCTGCCTTCTTCCTCCTCTTGCATGTCCTCAACTTGCAGTCTGGAAAGAGTGGGACATACCACTCAGCAGTGAAGCTAGGAGGTACTGGTTAGGCAGCTGGAGTTAGACATATATTTGTAAGGCTTTTACATAATGGTGTGGTTCCTGGTATGTATCTGCTGAATTTTAGAAGTGAATTCCTAGTATTGTAGAAGGCAAGAAATAAGGAATATGTTTGAGAAGGTGGTACTTAAATTGTTTTATGTTGTGATGCTGCGTTATGGGGGAAGTGAATTAGTTCATCTAGCTTGGCTGAACTCAGCTCCTGCTCCTTGGTTCTTGGGTTTAGCCCAGCATTTGATGTCCCTTCTGCCTCATGTCTGTGAGAACTGTCTTGGAGCTGACCCAGGAAGGTCATGGTGGGCTGGTATTTTCTACATTTGACTGGGATTGGTCTTCCACTGTTGGCTGTGGTAGTCTGTGGGGGCTTGCCTATACCATGGCTAGGTTGCTGTAGGTGCCCATCCTCCTCATCTGACATGAGTGCGTGATGTGTTATATTAAACCTTGAGACCTGGGTCTGTGGGGTCTCAGGAAACCCAACAGCGTGGTATTGCTGTTTTGGGGTTGCTGACTTTTGACTTTGGAAAACAGACTTGTCATCACTGGTGTGTACCAGTTCTACGTAGGCCACTCACGAGTATGGTGTGGGCAGTAACTTCAGGTTACCATGATCTGAAGACTTCATTTCTGTACCATTTATTTCTTATCCCCCCCCCCCCCCCTTTATATAATACATCCTTTATCCAACAGTACTGGTTTGGTTTTGCTGAAGAACAAAAGGCTCTTGCTAACAATAGGCACTTTTGCAAAGCAGTTTTGACCTGTACTCGCACAGAAGGTGTCACAGTCATGAGAACAAATGAAGGCAAAATCATGGTGCTTCTTTGGGGGGAGCAGTTTATGCTGGTTTCATTACGTGGCTGTAACACAAGACTGTTTTGACAGTAACTTTCATATGGGCTGTTCCTGGAGCTTTTTATGGAATGATGGCAAGCAGCAGAGGGGACACACTGAGACGCTAATATCACAGGATTTTGTTGACCTTACAGTAAAGCAAGGATGCATTTTTTCCCTTAAGAAAATTCCCATTCCTGCCCCCTTCTGTTTTGGGCAGAATTTAGCTTGTGGTTTCCAGTGCGTAGGTGAAAGCAAGTAGATTGGTGTCATTTTTTGTTTACTGTTGCACTTGACTCTCGGGATGTGTTTGGAAACACACTTCATCACTGGGTTATTTGCAGCTGATAGTAATGGCTGGTTTTGATCAACCCATCACCTAATTTTATGTAGAAGTTTCAAAGCATGTGTGGAGATAACCAGGGAGTTCGTAGCTCTCTGTGGAGTTCCCCAAACAGCCTGATAGCAAGCAGGGAGCCCGAGGGAGGAAGGGTAAAGGACAATTTTACGCCTGAGTCCACTTTTTGGTTCATTGCCACTAAAATGACAGTTTAAATCCAGACTGAGCCTCAGGACCAGTACTTGGCTTCCAAGTACTCTTTACCCACGTGAAGCTCTCAGTGACTTCGGTGGGCAGACTTTAGTGTGTACCCCATTTGGTTTTTAACATCTCAGCCATCAAGAACTGAGTGTGAGGAGTTGTTCTGCTGATGAGAGGGTTTTTTTAGGAGTACCCTGTGAGGATGGCAGGTTTGAAGGCATCATAAGGTGAATGTTGTGCAAGTCCATGCAGTAAAATGGTAACAAAGCTATGTACTTTGTTAAAGAGTGTGAGGCTGCAGAGGGGGTTAAGCATTGTTTGAAGTGGCTGCATTGCATTAAATGACCTGCCCTTGAACAAGACCCAGTCCCTCCTTCTTCATGCACAACAGAAACAATCTTCAGATTCCAGGGCAAAATGCTCTACTTCAGGCATATTTACTGTCCCAAAAGTATTTTCTTGAGTGACTTCCCGTGCTTGTTTGTGTTCTGTCGTTCTTGGGAGCCGAGCTGTTCCTGCTCAGACTCTGTGTGTAGCAGGAGGGAGTTTACAGTCTTGCATTACAAAGGTCCGTGGTTTCTGCTGATTGTAGGTCATGAACAAGGGATCTGCTGAAACGTGAGACGAGCTTTGAGACCCTACAGATACGTGTACTGTTTACTTTTTACAGTCTTGCAGCTAGTCTGCAAGGGAGGTTGAGGTCTGTTGTGCTAAGTGTCGTCTGAGACTAGAAGGAAGTCTCTCCTCAACAGTGCTTATCATCTGTAAGATACAATCAAAATAGAAGCTTTAAATGTCATTTTATGAAAATTACATATGCACATTAACATGGTCTCCAGATTATCTGGCCATTTTCTTGTGCTTGAGACCATTTTTCCCTTCTGTAGCGCTCTTTCCTCTTTCTGTATTTCCTTGACGAGCGTGTGCTTCACCTCCACCAACAAGAACCTTGTGGTCAATATATAAGAGACAAAGGCAAACCTGTTTTGCTTTTTTTTATGTAGAGGTGACAAAAACCTGCATTCAAACAGAGTGTGCCATCATGTGTGGAAACAAGGAGGCTAGGCCTGTTGAGAAAAAAATTTGTGATGACACAGGAGACACAACTGATGCCTGCAGAAATACATAGAAACTTTTGGGTGCTTTCAGATTCTGGACTGGGAGAACATTCCCATCCTATGGGATGCTCAAGGGCAAGTGTCAAGCTCTTTTACCTGACTAAACTGAGGTGTGTTGCAGGGACACACATGGGAATTGAGTTTCTTTAGTTGCAGGTCTTGCAGTGCTTTTTGGTCTCTTCTCTTGAGGTCTTGATCAGGACTAGAAAGGACAGATTTAAGTGGAGAAGCCCCATTCTTACACTGTGGTTTTGGAAGCTGATTTAGTGACTGGGGATGCCGATTTGATAATAAAAGCTCTGTTTCATCACCATTCCTGTCTTTCACACACAGAGGTGCTCACCAAGAGAACAAACACATTTGCCGAGTTTTCAGCCTTTTTTCATTATTAGAGGTAGAAGCACCCATGGAGTTCCATGCTGTATCCCTCTGTAGTGCTTAATGTGCCTTTTGAAAGCTTGGAAAAGTTGTGTCTGGGAACACTTATAACGAGTGATAACGTCAGGCATTCATTCTGTTGCTGATCTGTGGGCCCCTTATCTAAAACTTTAGGTAATACTGACCTGTTTATGTCAGTGGAAAACTCCTATGGATCTAACAGAGTTCAGATCAGGTGACTTTTGCTTATTAAAAGGTAATTCAGATTTTCCTTACGGATTCCTGTCCCAGTGCTGTCAGTGAGGTTATTGCATCTGTGTGTTGACTCCTGCGTCACAGAGCTGAGCACCACCAGGACAGAGAGATGAGTTTTGGGGTCTCACTGAGGTACATGCACAAAGGGTGGTATGAACTGTGCAGTCCACTTACAAGTTCTTCTGTAGAGTGCCAAAAATGGTCTGTTCAGGTGTATCTCCTTCATATTTTGGAACAGAGGAACTTGGATGCTGCCAGTGCTGGGTCAGAGCAGTGTCTTTTGCGGTCATTAGCTGGCAAGCACCTGGCACATCGGTTGAAGATGAAACAGAAAACTGTTTGTAAAGAACAGAAGGTAACTGGTGACAGGGGCGGGAGCGAGAAAGCAAGCGCAGAGCAAACATGTGTGTGCAGACCCATTCTGCTTTCACACCTGCAAGCCACCAGCTTTTGCCCTGGACCGGACTGGGGAGCTCCCTGGCCCTCCCAGCATCTGGCGTTGCTCAGCTCTGCTGCAAGGTGGTGCTTTGGAGCACTGCCTGAGGCTGGGGTCTGCCAGCTGGCACGATGGGCTCTGGGACACCCACCGCGACCGGGTCACGATGAGCTCCCAGGCTCCTGGCCTTCTCCTTATGTCCACGTAGCCTGGAAAAAAGCATGAGCTTTGTTACTATGTGTGCCCAGATTCTTCTGTGGGCCAGCACCGCTTCTTCCAGTTGAGTTACGCATTTGAAAAAGAAGAGGATGGATCTGAGAGGAGTTCGTGTGTTACTTGTTTAATGTACTTCTTGACCTTTTGTTTTTAATTCACTCTGGCTTTGCAATTCTTTTCCTTAAGTTTTGTTTTGTTCCTGCATTTTTCCACTGCCTCTTTCTCTGGTTCCTTCCCTCCTGGCTCATTTCCCATCTGCTTTTGGGAAATCCAGTAAGGAGAAAGGGCAGAACAAGGATCAGAACAGCTGTGATCATGCAGGGCCAAGCAGCTTCTCCACCAGACAGGCTGCATTTGGCAGAGCCCCGATTTCAGCGGTGAATCCTTGGCACAGTAAGAGGTTATCTCCAAACGTCCTGCATTGAGTGCAAGTGCTGCATGCCGTGGAGGCTGGAGGGCTCGACCCTAGCTGGCACTGCCACAAACCAAGGTGAGAGGGCAGCAATCATGTAAAGAAACTCCTAACTAGGGCATGGATTTAGGAAAGAAACTGTGTATTTGGATGAGTCTCTTGGTTTCCATTTGCATGGTCGTGCACGGCACCGTGATGTAGCTGAGAACAGAATCCAGCTCTGATTATCCAGTCGGCATGGGAAGGGGAGGGATTTTAGATAGAGATGGGAACATGTTGATGTACAAAAGTTGCATAAGCTGTTCTCCCGCGTTGTCTCTGGTGAAGGTGACCTCTTCGAGGTGTTGCCTTTGACGTCACCCAGATGACAGGCATTGCAGTCAGCTGGAATTATGTGACTGAACATCGAGGTCAGTCGCTGAGCCTTTAATTACTTCAAATTATAAGACAGCGTGATGAAGTAGAATTTTGATTTGAGATAAAATAAGAAGGGGGAAAAGAGTCTCATGAGGTACTCTTCACACTATTTGGAAAGACCTTGGTCTTTTCAGCCAAGGTTTATTTGTGGCTGGTCTGTGTATACATCTTTCAGTAGTAGGAACTGGGAGACCTTGGCTTGCTGCTTAAGTGTGCCGTGTGTTTTCGGTATTTTCTGCTCAGTGAGCCCCACTGAGCGACTTCTGTATTCAAACTCGACTGCTCTGCAGCCACAGATGATCCAGTGTGAAAGGGCAAACACTGACAGCTTCATGCACTGCTGAGATGTCTCCATGGGACACCCCCAAAGGATGCTGTAGGAACGAACTGGCCCTTGGCTTGAAGTTGTAACATCTCAGGTGTGCTTGCCTCTACATTAGCTGCTATCTCCTCAAGGGTGGTGTGTACAACAGACGTGTCTTCAGTGAGCCTCTGATCCTAGTGAGATAAACTAAACTATGAGAGCTGTAACCTGGGGAACTTCTCATCAAAGTTGTGACTGTAAATTTTCCTTCCCGAAATCACAACTGGTTTAGTTATATGCAGTACACTGTTTTGTGTTTCTCTGTCATCCTTTCCTGCAATCGGTGGCAAAAAATTGCACAGTGAACTCAGTATTAACATAACAGCTATCAGATGGCATCATACCCCAGAGTGTATGAAAAATGTCAACTGGAAAGAGTTGGTCTGTGGTGTATTTCCTTGGTCTGCACATGGCCTTAGTGAGAAGGAGTTGTTGGAAAATACTCATCTTAAACTAAACAGTAAGCCTCCTTCGAGTTATATCTTAATAAAAAAGAGAACATCTTGGAGAGTCTTTGATTTAGATATGCTGCATTTTAAATGCGTCCTAATTATAGTGCTCACTGCTTAACATTCATTTAATGAACATCCTCATTTATATGGACAAGGTTGGCAAATAGGAATTAATGCCATTAAAACCCACAGGTCTCCCAAAGGAAAAAAGTCAAAAGATCTCTGAAGAAAATGTAACCTTGTTATTTATAACAAGGCAAAGTGCAGAATCACCAGCCGTATGGCTTTGTAATTGGCTCAGGGGCCTTTAGCAGATGCAGTTTGGGAAGGACTGTGCTACCAGTGGCCATTGCCTGCCTGGCAAGTGGCTGGCAGGGACCAGCTCACTGGCATCGCCCCTGCTGAAGCACAGCTTGCTTTGAGGAACTTTCAGTTATAGTTTCCAGTCTTGTAGGTGGACCCTTGGCTTTGTTTGGGCTCAGTTGTCTGGATCAAGATGAAACGTCATCTGATCAGCTCCAGAAATAACCATGGTGGTTCATCAAGGTCCAAAAATAAGGACTGAAGGAAGGCATTGTTTTCTTGGTGGATCTGGAAAAGAACTAACAATGAACATCTCTCATTTTATCATCTAATTACATGCTGATATTAGATTTTATGAAACACCAGCTGTTGAGTTATTCTTCAGATACTGAATTCAACACCCATGGAAGGTGGATGATCCACTTGCTCCTTAAAAACCTTTGTCACCATGAACTGTGTTTTGGCGAAGTCATAGGAATTCAATCATTGACAGGTATTTTCCAGCCAAAGAGACCTAAGAGTATGTTACATTAAAAGAGGTGTAGTGTGATAAATTTGATAAATCTGACGAGTTCCACTGCTGACATCAGAGGATCCAAGTTTATAGAGCTTTATTCTGGAAATTAAAATTCCTCATAGTGAATTTTAAAAAAATCACCTCACCCTAAGATAAAATTATACAACTTAATCAGAGCTAAACTGGAGGGAAAAGTTGGTTTGAATGTTGCTGTGACAAAAGGGACCATAAGATAGGGCTTCCTCTGAAACCCAGGCAAAGGGTATTTGGCATGGAATGGAACATCCCCCAGTGAAAACACATGGGGTAGATCTATGTGTAGTTGAAAAACAGCCTTAGGATTCCTGGCATGCCTTTACCTTGTCTCAGTACAGGTGGTTTCCTCTTCTTTATTTCGTATCTCATAGTTAGGTTTCTTTCTGTTAATCAGGCATAAGCAGATCCAACCTCGGCTCCTGCATGCACAGAGGAGAGCGGAGTCTGAAGAGCAGAAAGTGGCTCAGATGATTAATATTTTGGTGTGAGTTTACACCTTTCAAGGCATTTTAATAACACCTTTTGGGAGCTGGAAACGTGTTGTTTCTGTGGTGCCGTGACGCTGCTGTCGGCCCATAGAAGCCGGGTGCACAGTAGGAACTGCACATCTTGAGTTCTTCCTATGAATGGCTGTTTACGTTACTGCACCAGGAAATGCTCAGTAAGGATGTCTCACAGTTTATTTATGTTAATATTTTGTCTTCTACTCAGGCTTCCTGCCTCTCTGATACCATTTTCATTTTGTAAATTTACATGCTTTGCTTAAAGCAAGGGTGAGATTACATCTCCGCTTGTCGCATGACCTATTTTTTTTGTTGCTTCAGAAAAGCAGTTTTGTGAGGCTCTCTGCCTCTCAGCTTCTTGTGAGATGCAGAACTGAGGATCTGCGTGGGGTACAGTGGCAGGGGGTGACGGCCAAGGCTGTGGCTCGCTTCCTTGCCACCCCTTCCTAATATCAAGGAAGGAATTACCTGAAGCGAAATGGAGTTGGGGGGATTCTGGCTCAGCATGGGCTGCCGAGTGAAGTGATTTACGGGCATGCTCCCCTAAGCAAAGACCACCACCATTTCCTTGGTGGATGTTTTGAAAATTAAAGCAGTAAATAGTGACCTGGAGCATGTTGGAATGAGCACGGAGACACCTCTGACAGGACATTGAGCTTCTCATACAACTCATGATAAAATTTGTTGTTTCCCTGGAAGACATCCACAGTGTTTGTGTTGCTGCCTGAAATGCAGTGATCATCCATATTTAAAAACCTGTTCTTTTCCTGACAAAATATGGGGGTTCTTGGGTACTGTGGAGAGGGAAACAGGTTTTTCTTTGGAAATCTAGAACCTTGGTTTGACCACACTGTGACAGATGAGAAGGGGGTGTGCATTGATTTATCAGTAAATACTTTTAAGAATTCTATGAACAAATAAGAAGAAGTTAGTGGGTTTTCAGAAAGTTTCAACAGATCTACTAATTCACCATCAAAGGAGGCTGTGGAAGAATAACCCAGGACACCCTGGTGTGCCCCCATGCATCCTTGGAAAACAAGAGGCAAGCTGCTTGCTCAAAGGGTCCTTCTCAGGCCGTGCTTTGCCAGCTGAGGACTTAGAGGTCAAAAGAACTTAAAACCCATTGAAACACCTTCTTAAGAGCAGAACGGCGGTGGCTTTCAAGTGACGCAGGGAGAAAGCTTCATGGAGGCTACGCTAGGGTGGGAACAGTTGTGAGAAGGCTGGGCGTGCAGTCACTTTGGAGAGAGGTTTATTTTAAATAAACAGTAGCTGCTTTCAGGAGGTTATTTGGCCACTGCTTACAGTTTGGCATGGCTCCTGGAGGGAGCAGAACTGCAGGTCTGAGCATGCATGAGGCTAGCTGAGCTAATTATGGCTTGCAGGGCAGTGCTGCCAACGCGCCGGCGCTGAGCGCAGTGCCAGACCCTTGTGCTGGCTGGGGGACCGCAAGCGGTGCAGCTGCACAAGTGCCAGGTGCAGCTTTACTGAAGACATAAGCGGGCTGCGGTTTCCCCCCCCCTTCTTCCACCCTTGTCACGGTGCAGCAACAACCATCTGGCTGCTCCAGCTCCCCAAAAGCATGAATGTTAGGGCAGCGTTGGGCCCCGCTCTGGTGGTGCTCCCCACTGTGGTGGCTCCAGTGGAGCAGGTCAGATGAACCTGGGCTGTGTGTTTGCTCACGGAGCCGTTGTCATGAACAGCTCATGAACAAGCCGTGAGAATGGGCCCAAGAGAGATGCTTGATCCTAAATAATAGTGCAAGCTCCTGTCTTGAAATCTGGTGCCCACAGAGGAGGTCAGGAGGACCTCCATGTAACTTCATCTGTTAACAACAGCACAAAGACACTCTGCCGGTCATCTAGTCCCTGTGCATGTGTGTGAAGCACGATTGCGCAAGTAAAACTCATAGGTGCTGGCAGGTGTCTTAGATTCAGGTTGTGCAAAACTGCTGGTTTACAAGTTCAAAATGCCTTTTTCTGGGGATAGTCTCAAACATCAGTATCGAATCTGCTTTTTCTGTGGGTTTCCCTGACACTAACCACCTCATGTAGACATCTGTGGTTCCTAAGCACGGTGGGTGTTAAATACAGAACCAGGAAAATCAAATTCTTATGCAAGTTGGTGTTTGTAAAATACTCTCTCGCCTCTTCCTGGCGGCCTGCTTGATAACTGGGTGAGAACAGTGATGTTGGCTGGCTCTTGCAACAAGGAGGAATTTGGCACACAGAGGAGAAATAGCGAGGCCAGAAGGAAGGTGTGGACTGCATGTTGACTTGTGTTCAAATCCCAGATAGCTGCTGCAATAGGAAACAGTCTTGGGTGCACCAGTAAACCACTCTGCAACAAACCTTACACAGAGGAGTTACTTACCTCAAATCCAGGTAATTGGTTAAGGAGGAAAATTGTATTACTGTGTCAGGTTGTGGTACCATCAAGTTGCTGACAACCATCAAGTTATTGTCAGGTGAATGGGACAGATTGTTGATAATAACTGTATTCAGCTTTTGAGATGCTCCTGCTTTCTGGTAAGATTGGCTGGCCAAAGCCTGGGCTGTTTCGTATCTCTCTGACTTTCTCCAGGTGTCAGAAAAGAGTCTTTTAAGCCAGTGTGTCCAGGGATCCCTTCAAATCATTGTCTGTTTTTAACAGACTTTTGATCTAACAAAAATGAGCCTTGTGTCAGTAGGCTTAAATTTGCCCTACAGAGGACATCAGGAAAACACATAGGACTCCACAGACCAGCAAAGGTTGGGAAACCACTTCTGAGTAATTACATTAGCTAAACATGATATTAAGAGAGATAAAGAAATGGGTTTGTAACAGTGGGTTCCAGTCCTCTTTCCCTATGTCAAATATATGAGTGTCCCGATTCTCTGCATCACTCTGGTTGGGAGAACTGTATGGTTTTTAAGAAAAGAAAATTAAATTAGTCTTGTGATTGAGCACTTTTGTCTCCTGATAGGAAATTAGGGGCTGGTTCCGTGGCACCCAGGCATTCCCCTGTGCTACAGCGATTCCCAGTTGAGAAATTAGGACAATTTTTCGGTCCTTTGTGCACCAGGAGCAGCCCAGAAAGACTAGAACTGCATCCAGCCTTTGGCCCATAGTTGAAATGCAAATGTACAACTGAGGCAAGGAAAAATTGAGCCAAACCTGCACTGCTTTGTAAGGAGCTGGGCTCTGCAGAGCCCTCGGCAGTGAGGCTGAGGGATGGAGAGTCATGGTCACGTGGCTAGATAACGGGGCTCACCATCTCTTCACCTGACTGGGGCTGGTGATTTAGGTAGCCTTAAATGCTTCAGGCAGCTCATTCACTAATAGGAATATGTAGTAACCAACATAACTATATGTAGTAACTAGCATAAGAATATGTAGTAACTAACATATGGCTCAGCAGCTTCTGCGTGTGAATACCAGTAAGAAGCCCAGACCTGGACTTCCAGGTGCTGTCAGGGATGCTTGTGAAAACCACACTACTTTCTTCAGCTTCACTTGACTCCTTGCTTCAAGACTCAAAACCCTTCCCCTCCTCCCTTATTTTTTTTTTCCATATAATTTTCTACTGCTGCTTTTGGGGTGAAGAATAGTTTGGGTTTTTTTTCTAACTTGGTCCTTCCTAAGGTGAAGTAGAGGTGTGTTGTGCAGTGTGATTTAAGGACTCCTTACCATCAATTTAGAAGAATCCTCCTTAAGGTATTTTGAAGTAGGTAGAGGCTGAATATGGGGTTTGTGTATCAAAGCCACGGGAGTATTCAGCATTTCATGCCTGTGAATAACAGAAAGGCAGCCACATAAAAATAGCAGCTCTCTGCAGAGTGATCTAAACTTTTGATTCCTTTGTAATGTCTTGAGATTACAAAAATCACTGGGGACTTCAGCGGGGGGATCAGACCCAAAGCCTTCAAAAAACAGGAGGTCTTGTTCCACAACAACTAACCTGCTCACAAAAATAGCAGCCGGGGATGGATTGTCATTATAAGTGCTCAGTGTAATAGAGACAGAACTGTTACACCTTAGGGAAATATGTCGTATAATAATAGCCTGAGTTGCTAAATATGATTCGTTTCTGGTGTTTTAAAACGTGTTTTATGACTCAGGCTTGAACAATCTGGATGTTGTTGATTACATAAAATCTGTAATTCTCTGAATGTAATTTGAGTTCTCGATGTCTGCATTTTGTTTCTACGCTTACTTCTATTTTAGCTTTCCTTGTTAACATTTTCCTTCTGAAAAATATTCAATCTGTGTTTTTGAAGCTCTGCCTGTGAGTTTTGCTCTCTGGAGAGCTTGGTGTGAGTTGCTGCTTGGAGCAAGGGCAGCAAGCCCTTATCCCCATATCACTGGGGGTTGTGAGATTCATGGTGGGACCTTTGCAGGTACGGCTCTGCGATAAACCCATAGGTGGAACGTACATTTGAATGCCTATATACTGCAGAAATAGGGTCTTCAAACCCAAAACAGAGCCAGTTTTTATCTTTTAATGTAGGAGGTGCCAAGTACCTGTGCTGGACAGTAACACCCCTGAACTCACTCAGCCATTTACAAATAAAATAATACTCTACAGCTGGCTTAGTTGGCTGTAGCATTTGTTATTCAGGGAGGTCCCAATTTCACTCACTTTTACAAATACTTTTAGAGAGGTCAAGTAATTCGTGCTCTCTCTCCAAGGGCTAATTCACTGCTGCAGGCCACAGCTGCAAATGAGTTTAAAAATAAAAAATAAAAAAGTAGGAAGATGGGGTTTGGTCAACCAAAGAGCAAAGTTTATCCAAAACAGCAAAACTCCTACACTGGGCTGCAGCGCAGGGATGAAGCAGCAGAGAGAGCAGCTCCTTGCTGTAATTCAATCCTGTTGGCATTTCTCAACCTAACTGTGACAGACAGATGTACTCTGCTCCCCTTTTTAAAAGGAAAGGGCACATGTTTTATAAGCAAGTGATTTACTGCCAGTACAATTGCAGACATCAAAAGGAGTGGCCGTACCCCCAGCCCAAAGAATTCCCAAGTAATCGATAAGGTAAAAAGAAGATCCAGCCCATGCTGTGTGCTGAGACAGCCCTGCCCTCTCTGGGTGCTGGAGCGGGTGGTGGGACCAAGCTTTTCATATCATACAGGTAAGGAGAGCATCATGCAGCCCATCCTGATTTCAGCAGTGGCCCTGCCTGTGCCCTTTTCTGTGTGGGAACTTGGATGTGGGTCTTGGGACAGGCTGATCCAGGGATACGCTGGGTGCTGGGCTGAGCTCGCATCCCACCTGGGTGCCCAAGGCCAGCCAGGGCCAGTGACCTCCCTGTCCTCCTGCTCTGAGGGCTGCAGCGTGTTGTGCCACTCTTACCCCTGCGCCTGCTTTTAACAGCACCCAGCCAGGGGGAAGCTGCAGGGCCAATATGTATGTATTTGTTTGTAGCCTGGTGGCAGTAGTGGTATGGATGATTTGCCATTAGGGTTGTGTGTCCATAGTAAGCATCCCTTAGCTGGTGTGAAATCACCACGGGTCCAGCTCTGCTAGCTGTAGTGCCTGCACCTTCTTCTGGTTTTTCCTCTAATCAGTTCAGATTGAAGGAAATTGGTCAAAATTGCATAGAACAGAAAAGAAGCCCCTTGAAGATTGTTACAAGCTGGAGGAGGCTATTTCTTCATGGTTCAAATACATGTTGTGTTTGCTCTAAACCAAGGCCCAGTGCTGGACCCAGAACTGGGGAAACCCAAATGTAAATTGTAGTTGAACAGAGTACCCAGGAAGTTACGTGGATTTGGGAGGGAAAGGACGGTGTGACAAGACAAACACTGGTGTGTAAATCCCCACAGGCAGTGGAGACAAACTTCTAAGGCAGAAGCCGTGCATGTAAGTAGCACAACCCAGCCCTTGCACAGAGATCGTCATCTTCAAAGCACCAAGTGAATGTATGTTAATTATACTACAGCGGCCATCGAGGCTCTCAGCAGGCGTTAGAGCTGCTGCTTTACAGGTGGAGAAGTTGAGTCAGAGGAGTTACGAAATTCAGTTGAGGTTAGGGACGTTCATTGTAGATTTTCCTTGCCTTTGTGTGTTGCTGAAGCTGCTGTGGATCCTGAAGGGATCCCCACAAGCACATCTGTGTGTGGAAGGGAAGGAAGCCTTTCCCTCTACAGTTACATTTCACATGCACTGAGGGTGAGTGGGTGCAAGGCAAGGTGAATTACTAGCTCTCCAGTATAGCTATTAACTCCCATTGAGGCCCTGATTCAACAAGTCCCACTTGCACATGTGCCCAAGCCAGTGTACGCAGGTTGTGTCTTACTGGTGCTTGTCCTTGGGTCTCCTGCTGAGGTGACACCGATGTGTGCACCTTTCTGTTCTCCCGAGTGAGTTCTGACCTCTCTGTTCAGCTTTAACCCAGGCTGATGGCAGGCTCGCAGGCCTCAAAGGTTCCTGCGTGTTTTGTGAAAATACGCGGCCGATTAGATGAGACAAATCCTTCTGCTTGGGAAAGGCTTGTCTGTCTATCTGCTCCAGAGGGACCGGGGAGCAATTCACCCCGTGTCAGGCACCTGGAAACAGCACATGACACGCAAATCACTTGCCTGCTCTGTGCATTGCTTCTTTCTTTCCTTTCTATTTCAGCCATTTCTTAATGTCTCTTGCATCCCTGGTGTCGGCTGTTGCATTTCTGGGTGCTGTGATTTGGACACAAGGAACTGCTGTGACATAACATTGGCCCAGCATCAAATTGTGGAGCAGGAGTCCCTCTGTTGCTGCATCATTCTGGCTTCCCCACAATATATACAGGGTTTTTGTCAGGCTCTGGAGGCTTCTGAAGCTGCACAGTACCTTCCTAATGACCCCTTGTTGTTAAGGAAGAGCATTATTGTGCAGCGCATGATGAGTGACATGTCAAGAAATTATAGCAGTTGTTAAGGGACATGGATGAGCTCAGGTTAATTACTAATTGTGACCTTTATTACCTACAGAAATGCTATGAATGCCTAAGGTGCGCTGGGCTTTGGTGCTTTATCCCCATGTGCTGGGGTGGAGTGGCTGCTTGCTGAGCACCCATGCTGCCCATAGTCCTGCCAGACCCCATCCTGATGCACAGATGTTGCCACCGCCTCCAGCTTAGGAGAGAGGGGTGTGACATCAATCACCACTTCCCAGCACTTAATGTGATGCTGGTATCCCGCGTTTGCGCCTGGGAATAAAAGTTACATGAATTTAGACTGACTTCGGGAGAGAAGCAGCAGAGAGGTGGTTGTATGGAATAAGAGTGGAAGTGTCATTTTCCAGCATATTTCTGGTGCCTACAACTACCTGACAGGAGATTGTAGAGAGGTGGGCGATGGTCTCTTCAGCCAGGTGACAGATGACAGGACAAGGGGAAATGGCACAAAGCTGCACCAGGGCAGGGTCAGATTAGATGTTAGGAAAAAATTCTTCACTGAAAGAGTTGTCAGGGTCTGGAACAGGCTGCCCAGGGAGGGGGTTGAGTCATCAACCCTGGATGTGTTTAAAAGATGGGTAGATGAGGTACTTCAGGATATGGTTTAGCGTAGGACAGGAACGGTTAGACTTGATGATCTTAAAGGTCTTTTCCAATCTTGTGATTCTATGGTGAAGCAGTCAACATTGAAAACAGATTTTGAGTTAAATACACAGAATATAACAATTAGTCCAGCGGTTTATTTGCTAGTTACAAATCCTGAGCAACACTCTTGGCCACGGACATGGCAGGCTCCGGTGCTGTGCCAGGCTATGCTGTTGGTCTGTGGTAACCTGAGCAAACCCCTCCAGTCCTGCCTGTGACAAGGTCCTGGTCTGCACAGAGGTACTATTGTACTGACCTTCTGGGCAAAGTACAGAGCTCAGGGAGAGTTGGGATTTTCTGCACGCTGGGAATTAATAAAGGGGTTGAGGTGGGGGTGAGGGTGCCCCTTCCTGTCTGAAGCCAGCGTGGTCAGTGGCTATGTAGCAAAGAGCTGTGATGCAGCACTTCCCCCCTAGGAGCATCCTGCTGCTGTCATTCTAGTCTGTGCTGGCTCAAAACCTTTCTTACAAACCCAATACCCTGGCTGAAGACCTTCCATTTCATCTTTGTGCTGTGCTTGGAGAGTGCTTCTCAGGAAGGGATGAAACGTTGGGCTTTGTTTTGTTTCCAGAAGTTAAGATGTTAGCTTGTTTCTCCTTCTCTATGTATTGCTAGCTTTTCTTTTCTTTCCCATTGAACAGCCTTTTCTTAGGTTCTTCAGTTTTTGATATTTTTCTCTACTTGTCTTCTGGTTGATAATGGCAGTCACATGGTTTTGATAGAACTGATATCATGTGGGTTAATTTTTCTCCTAAAATTACTTAAAATGTCATCTCACTGAAGGTGACAAATTTAGGTCCTCAGCAACATTCACGCTATAAAAACAGTTCCCATTTACGCACCTTTTATTATTGTTGCCTGCATAAAAAAAAATACCTTGTTAACTTTGTCAGAATACTGAAGTCTGAACATCTCTTCATTGTGAACACAGAAGCAATTTCATTCTGAAGTGGCAAAGGGCAGAGTTTCTAATAAAAATGTAATTTGTAGCCTCTGACTGCAAATGCTTCTGTTTGCGCTAATTCTCATTGAAGTCCCTGTAAAATGTGCGATAGATCAGCTTAAACAGCTGCAATATCAAACACTTTGCTTTTCATTATAATTTTTTTCATTCTGTAACTGTTTTGGTAAAACCCCAGTGCACTGGAAATAACGTCTCACTTTTGACTCATTATCTAGTTAGTTTTGCACCGCCTCAACCTGAGTTAAATCACTTAAATACCAGTGAAAACCCAACCGTTACATTGTTCTAAATCGTTCTGACAGGATATTCTTGGATGCAGGATAATTAATCTCTTACAACATCTTTACTGTGCGGGCAAACAGGTGGACTAGATTGTCTGTAGGTCGAGCGGGATGGTGGAGTGATGCGGGATGGCTGCCACCACAGTGCCGGTCCTGCCACATCCCTTGCCTCCGCACCAGCTGCATACCTGGTTCCCAGGTGGCACGTTACAGCCGCAGGCTTTCTGGCATTAATGCCACTGGGACAGCGAGTGCAAGGCTTTGCAGGGTGTCTGGGAAGAGTCTTCTTTTCTTGCTTTCTTTGCCTTCACCTAGGAAAAGGTTTTTCCCTTCTAATTTGCTTGGGAAACATGATGCTTTCCCTAAGAATGTCCTGCCAAACGCCGTCTTTGTCATGAGAGAGCTGGAGAGAATTCAGAGTCCGTCAGGGACATCCCTAAATACACCACTGGAAGACACCTGCTTTGTACCTCCAAGTAGGACATCTCCGGCACCTGCGAGGAGCCCTTGCCCTGCAAACAGGACGTGTTTAACCATCTCTTTGAAAGACACCACACTCCTTCATTTGTGAGTTCTTGCGGTGGGTTGGGGTCTCGCAGGGATGTCAGCACACTGGTTTGGGGTGTCTGTGGGCCTTGAGAAGTGGGTGCTTGGACTGCCAGCACAAACAAAGCAAGGAAACCTGCTCCACAGTTGTTCGGAAGGCTGCTGCAGGCCCGGCTGCCTGCTGCTTGGCCCGTCCCTTGCAGAGGGAACTTGCAAAGCTCTGCCCTACCACCTGTCTTATGTCCTTTGTTCTGATGTCCTTTTTTATCTCATTGGTGCACATGAAGGCATTTTCCGGTGGTCCTTTGTCGATGGCAGCACATCCACAGTTCATACTGACAGATTAACCTGGGGCTGGCAGCAGTGGGCCTGTTGCTGGAGGCTGCTCCTGAGGACGCTGCTGCTGATCCTGCGCCGTATGACTCCAAACCTGTTTGATCATTGTAGGGGGTCAAATGCTTGGCTCGAGTCTGTTTTAATGTTTGTCTTTTTCCTCCAGCAAACGGAGCTGAAAAAAGAAACCAGAGGGACCAAAGTAGAGCATTCTTGTGAAGAAAAATAGATGCAAAACACAAAGCACCATTTGTGCTCAAAAGTGGGGGGGTGAGGGGAAGGACAGTGCTGCTCAGCCGCTATGGATGACTTGGTTTTCTTCAGCTGGAGAAGTGCTTTGATTCCATTCTATTGTTAATTAAACACTCTGAGGGAAAAAAAAAAGTTTGTAAATTAGGTGGGAGGCCACTTCGGGACTCTGCGCTGCCTCCTGCCAAGGCTGGTTCTCCTGGTTCATATTCACAGGTGTGAGTCCTCTGGCAACCACCCCCAGGGTAGGTCAGGGCTGATGGCCCCCCCACTATCAATGCCCCCCTTGCCACATAAAACCAATAAACTGGCAAGAAATCCTGACTCCTCTTCCAGCAAGGACTGGCTCAGTCTGCCTTTAACTATGGAAGTTCAGGTTTTTATCCTTGTATTCACGTGGAAGCTCACAACCAGTTCTGCTGGTGGAAATAGCTGGCAAGCCAAGCCCTGCTCATTGAGAAGAAGGGGCACAAACTGGAACTGGTCCGTGTCTTGGTTTGGTTCACCTGAGGCATTTCAGTCCAGGCAGCTCTTGGAGAGTTGTACTTGCAGCTTCCCATATGGTGTGGAGAGCAGCTTTTGCCTGTGAGTAGCTGGAACTGGCCAAACCTTATTCAAAAGCCATGTTGTAACTGGAAAAGCTGACTGCATCTTTCAGAGGACCATTTGAGTTTGAGGTCAGTTATTTTTACTTTGCCTTTTTGTTCTAGTTAAATATTTTTACTTGCTCTCAGAACAATAGCTCCCACCACACTGAAGCCTTTGCCCAGTGCAGTAGCTTTTCATACCTCCTCCCGTAGCAATCCAGCAGCACCCAAGGGTCTCATCTCCTTAGTTTAGCTAAATATAGACTTTTCAAGCCCTCGTATAGAGCCTAATCCATACCTTTACTGAGCTTAACAAGATGAATCCAGCAGCATAAGCAGCTGATGCAGCTTTATGGGTAGAGGAATCCTCTACGTTCTCCTATGCTCTAATCTGCCAGGGTTTGTTTAAATTTTCTACTGCTTAATCTGGTATTTTGCTGCCTGTACGTACTTGACTCTGAGGACTGGATCGTTGTGGTGATTGTTCCTGTCTGCAAACTTACTTTTCACTTTTCCATGCTGTCTGCCTGATCATTTTGGGGTTTTTTTTCAAGTGACTGTTTCATAAAAACCCCATCGGCCAAACCTGCAGATGCTGTTACGCGATTCGGAACGACTGTCCTGTTTACCAGCCTGTTCGCCAGCTGACCTCGCAACAATGAGCATGTCTCTGGCTTTGGTTGCAAAGTCTCTCTCGTCCTTTGCTCTTTGGTTTGGAGGAGCTGGGTCCCATGCACACGCTGGCAACTGCAACAGGATGAAAATATCCACAGAGGTTTCTGGCAGAATCTTACTTTGACAAAACATTGACAATGGTTATAGAAACGATTTGTTTCCATATCTCAGCCAGTTTGGCTTTTTGCAGCTTGGTTGCAGGCTTGTTCTGGGTTTTGTTGATGCTCGTCTCTACAAGCAGGTAGATCTTAGAACTATAGAATAGTCTGGGTTGGAGGGAACCCTAAGAATTGTAGTCTTCCAACCCCCCTACCACAGGCAGGGCCACCGACTTCCAGGCATGATCTAGACAAGATTGTCCAGGGTCTCATCCAACCTGGCCTTGAACACCTCCAGGAACAGGGAATCCACCACCTCTCTGGGCAACCCATTCCAACATCTCACCACTCTCTCTGTAAAAAACCTTCCCCTAATATCCAATCTAAACCTTCCCTCCTTCAGCTTTGATCCATTCCCCCTTGTCCTGCCATTATCTACCCTTTTAACAAGACGATTCCCCTCCTGTTTCTCTGCTCCCTTAAGGGACTGGAAGGCTGTGATGAGGTCCCCCTGCAGCCTTTTAGATGTGTGGTTTGTAACGTTGATGTGTATGTACAGTTGCATATCATCACCGTGTACCTCAGATTCAAAAGTGGTTTCAAACCCACCTTTGGAACAGAGAGGGCCATGCTGTATTTTAACAGTTACTCCTCCTGCATGCTCGTGTTTGCCTGTGCGCTCACACCATGTACCTGCATCATCAGGCATCAAAAGAGCTCCGAGCTCTGCAGAGCCAGGCAGCTGGTTCACTCCTGAAGCATAAAAAAGCATAGAAGAGGTGGGCGTGCGTGATGATTACGGGTGTATCCAACCCACATGGATTTCTGTGGTTACTCCACTTGTTCGTAACTTTGGACACACCACAATACTGTCCCCAGGAGCGTGAACACACTGAGAATGGTTTGGGAGATTCTGTATGTCCCTTGACAGAACTGACCCAGCCTGTTGCCCTGCCTTGGGAGGAGCAAAAGTCCTTTCCTCTGCTTCCTGTGGGTCCGAATCAGCAGCTAAACCCTCTGAAGCCATCTCACTGCACCCATCATCGCTTTGCACTGCTGGCGGGCTGCACACTGCCGTATGCTGGGTGTTCAGCCTGAGCAAGCAGGAGCAGAATCCTGTTTGCTTCGCTCTGCCGGAGGAACGATGCCATCCTGGAGTTTGATTATTTGGCTGTCTGCTCGGCCCCTCGGCTGCGCAACAACTTCTTATCTTGGGTACTTCATTCCTCTGCAGTTCAGTTTTGTTTTTCCTCAGCACCGTGCTCTGCCATGGATCGCATTCACGCGGCGTGCCCGCAGGCTGTGCTGTATCGCTGCGTATGTTGTGCCATCCAGAATAATCCCGGTGGGTGTTCTAAGCAGCTGCCATGATACAACCCATCTTCTTGGCAGCCAGAAGTGCTGTGAGCTACATGTCTTCTGTTCCCGCTCCTCTTTGTATATTCTAATAGAGGTGGAGCCTATGGAAGTCTTGCATACAGTATGCCCTGCCAAGATTACTGAGCAGCTGCCCATACATGCTTGGTAAAGAAGATGTGTTTTGTTAAATAGGTTTATGTGGGATGGTGCTTGGAGCCCTCTATGTAGATACAAAATGGTCTGTCTGGAAAAAATTCTTTGGGATGCTCTGCTACATTTTAATGGCGGTCCACAGCGAGCTAGTAGTGGGGTTCTGACTGGCACCTTTTGTAACACCACATCAGCAACGTAGGCTGCAAAAACCCCACTCCAACTGTATTGCTGTAAAAAGCACCTAAGCTTTGCTTTGGTACAGCCGTCAGCAGTCAGCATGGTGGCAGAGTAGAGGCACAGCTTACTGGGGTTGGTTTCTTTCATTACTAATTGCATGCTTGCACACTTGGAGGTGGACTCAGGCTAATGTACTCTTTGCCTTCATGTGTTCCAGCTGTGTGGGTGTTGAAGAAGAAGAGGCACCAGACATCGACATCTATCACTGTCCAAATTGTGAGAAAACCCACGGAAAGTCAACTTGTAAGTATACTTGTAGAGCGGCTCCTCACACACATGGCAGATTATGTATGTTTAAGCAAAAGAAACGTTCTTTTTTTTTTAACTACAAAAAGATACGCCAAAATATCACGTGTCCTAAATATTAGAATTAAAACCTTGAGCTGAAAAAATAAGGGAAGAAAACCATGGGTCAGAGTGTGGACCTTTGGATGCAGGTCTCGGCAGTGTTGTATGAGCTAATGCAGGGCCCCTTGGGACAGCTTTGGATCCCAGTTCTGATGATTAAGGTGATGCTTCCTTCCTCATCTGGAATTAAGAACTGTGATGACACTTAGTGCAGCAGGCTAGATAGATCCTACAGACACAGCTAGTTGTAACATAACGAGTGTTGGAAACTACGTTGTGTTTTGTGTCTGTGGATGAGAAGAGTAAGAAACAGTATATTGTGCTTGGCCTGGGTATAAAACTACAGCGATTTCTGTGCAGTCAAAGTTGTAGGATGCACCGAGTGTGCCAGTTCTTGCAGTTCTTTCACAGGAAAAAGTTCTCCTGAGTAAAAGTGACAGTTGATCTCAGTGGGAGTTTTGTCTGGGAAAGAACTGTAGGATATGTTTGCTTTGGTTGGATTAATTCACAAATTCCTTATATTATACAATGGGGGGTGGGGGGATGGATGGGAAGAAACCAATCCCTTTAAAAGGTGGAACGCTTTACTTGCAAGCACTTTGTTGTAAATCAACAACAATGATGCGGAGGTTCTCACTGCTTTGCAACCTTAGAGCAACACATAAAGGAAGAGCACTGTGCTCACATCCCAGGAGCCCAACGAATCCTGCTGTTCCTGTCTTAGTGTGAAATAAGGGATGGCTGGAAAGTGACTTCTCTTTTGTTAAAATTCAGTAATTTTAAAAGCAAGCAATTATTTCTGCCCTGCCTTAAAACTTAAACTTTTAAAAATTTCTAGGGGGAAAGGGGAGGAATCCAAAATGAAAATAGGAACCATTTTCCACTTTGACTTTTTCAAAATCAAGTGTGAACTGGAGACTTGAAGGACCTGCAGCTGTTCTCCCTCCCAGATAGTCTGCTAACAACTTTGGCCCAAACAGGGCACCCACAAATGGCAAAGCTGGCAAATGCCCTCATGGAGGCTTGTTCTTAAGCACTTGGCAAAATCATTATACCCCCACAGAATGCTTTGAATTAGGAGAGTCAGCTTTCTAATGTGTTGTTGGAAGATTTCTGACAAACGCACTGGAAATTGGTCAGACAAATAACCGTGATCTTCAAGTGAGCAGTCTGGTGTTAGGCTCTGCAGCCGCAGAGAATTTTGTGGCTCTGTGGGTTTTGAGTAACACCGAAATGTGTCTAATGCTTTGATTTCCTTCACTTTGCTTTGAATTCTGAATGGGGAAAGGCACCTACTTTCCAGTGCGAGGGGAAAAAAACCAGACAGAAGCTGCAAAAGTCTATAATCAGAAATTAGATGTCAATTCTATAAAAACGGTGCTCGATAATTGTGGCATTCAAGCAATGGCAGTTTTGATAAAAAAATTACAAGTTTCATATACCAGTTAGGACAAGGAGACTTGAATCAGCAACAGTCTCCTGATGCTTTAAGAAGGTTTTTTGGGTATCCAATTCTTTTCATCCAAACAAAAATCTGACTTGTAGGTACATCCCTCGGTCTGCATCATGGCAGAAAGTGCTGTGGCTGCTCCTGGTCTCACCAATGTACGGGGTTACGGGTGAGGTAGGAAGACAGAACGTGACATAATTCTGTGGTACAGCAGTACAGCTTCATTTCCTCCCTTCACATGCAGTGCAGAGAGTTGACTGATATACAAGACCAATCATCAAACTAGTCGAGTGACAGAATTTCGGGAATGTTTAAGCATTAGTTATTGATAACCTTACCTTGGGCTCTGATGAAGTGCAAGACCACGGGGTTGTCGAGCTGCACAGCCGTTTTCACCATTAACTTGTAGAATTGGAGATCCTGTTGAAAAATGAGGCTGTTATCCTGCAGCCCCTCCTTGCGGAGTGCAATAGGCCAGGAAAGTTAAAAGACGGATTAAAGGAAGGCAGGAGCAGCTCGGTTTAATGCATTCGCTCTGTCAGGCTTCGGCGTTTGTATGCAGGGCATCCTGCTGCATGGCTGTGCTGCGACTTCTGCAAGACGATCCCTCTCATTTGTTTATTAACCTTACAATCTATGTTTAACCTAGTTGCCTAGCAGTATCAGTTTTGAAATAAAAGAGTAAGTGTTGTTCCAGAGCCAGTAGTTCACTGGTAGGATTTAATTATTGCAAGATTAGCAAAGGGAAACACAGACACCAATTGTCTGTTATGCAACTTGTCTGGATTTAAAAATATAAGTGTATTTCTGGAGCACACATTCCGCAATATATGTTTTCCAGATGTCAAATTTAAAAATCATTTTCCTCTTCTTACATTTTTCCACTTCACCGCTGTGGCTCAGTGGCTACTATTTCAGAAGATTGCTTCCTGTCATACGACATTTGAAGCCATTTCGGTTTAATGAAATTTGTAGGGACCGCTCTTTGGGAGAAATTACCCACATTCACACAGCATTTTCTGACATCATTTCAATAAAATGTAAGTGCTTTGTTTAGGCAGACTTGACTCGCTTTCGTACCGAGATCTGAAGTGTTGGGTTTGATTGCTGTCTCATTTGCCATGGGGAAAATCAGGAGAAATCCGTTGGAATCGGCAAAGTTACATAAACCAAAGCAAACCAAAGTCAGGCTGAAACTGGTTTTAAGTAGGTACCACCTTTTGCATAAACCAATAGAGAACTCTTAGGTGTCCCTGCTTCATAAATACATTTTGAAATAATGTAAGTGTACCTTTGAAGTCTAGGATCATTCCTTTTGGGATACAGTTTTCATAAAAATACATTCCCTTTTTCCTCTGGAGGGTTTGCTGTAGAAGGAGCGGGTTGTACTTTCCAACGCTCAAATGTGGATCAGAAAGTTCTGCAGACAAAGGAATCTGTAATCACTTAAAGAAAAGTGGCCTTGCTGGCCAAAGCTCGTATTTGTTGCACATGGGTAGTGGGCCTTTAATCCTTACTGTGGTGTTCGTGGTAAAGACGAAACATAAAGAGAATGGCTGAAAATAGGCCAAATGTCGATTGTTTGATGTAGTAGAAGGGGCCACAGCAGCCAGCTTGCTGCCATCCGGGAGAGAGCACATCCTGGGGAGTGGTCTGGCAGTGGAGGTGTCTTGGTTGCCTCTGCGTGAGTGATGCATGACGAGAGAGGTGGATGATGAGAGAGGTAGATGCTTGCCAGTGCTTGATGCAGAGGGAAACAGCTTCCCGGTGCTTTATGAAGAGTTGCAGTGGATTTCTTAATTCAGCACTGATTTGCTGCTTTTATTTCCGTGCTATCTGAAGTGTAATAAAAGAACAGGCTAATATGATAAGCTCTTTAATTTTCACTGTGGCAAGCGACACCTGTTTCACTGGGACTTGTGCAAAGAGCCCCAGTGTTGGTTCAGATCTGCTGAGAGGGGGAGGAGGCAGTCCTTAGAAAGGGAAGGAGAGGAGGAAGGTTTGGCATTCATGTAGGGCTTGTTTCCTTTGTTACCAGGAGCACTGAATTAATACACTAAGCCTGAGAGTCATTAAGATAAAGAACTAGCAGCTTTAATGAATATATCCAGCTAGGCTGGAGAGCTGCATGGAACTAATAAAACCAACATGCTTTGTGCAAAACCTGGGATGGATTCACTGGGAGATGTCTGCACTTGAGTTATCCCAGGGTTGTGGTCAGGAAAACAGAGTTAGCTTTTTCCAAACCTCGTGCCTTATAGCTGCAGCCTCCAGATTCCTTTCTTCATGAAAAAGTCTGTTGATCTGTGTGCATGTTCTTGTGCAAAGAGCAAGGAAAGAGTGCTGTCCATGATGGCACTGAGGAGCCTGTTCCCTTCTTTAACTATTCTGAGCAGTAAGAATGATCCAAGATTTTGACTTTCAGTTAAAATACCAAATTTCATGACTTCAAACAAGGGTGGAAAATGAAAGAAGGTTATGGCATACGCAGATTCTTCAAATGGAGGCTTGAAATGGTGAAAATGTGCACTTGGGACAATTTCCTACCAAAACAAATGTGTCCAGGCAGATTGTGAAAGTAGGAACAGCTGAGAGAGATAGTGATGACTAAGAGAAAAAGCTGGACCAGTTTTTCTTGCTCTGCATTATCTGCCTGTCAGTGGGGCAAGGCAGAACTACACTGATACTTGACTGTTTTATTTGTTGTTCTTTCACCTGATCCTTTTTCCATGAAGAACTTACCTTTATGTCTCTTCCATGGGGAGCAGAGTTGAGGGCTCTTCACTCTGTGTCATCAACTTAAGGCCTAAGCCTGGCTCGCCTTTCAAATCCTAGATAGGACTAAGGGGAGTTCTAAAAACTCCATTTGTGGTGCCCTTCCATCTCTTTTTTCTTTTACTTTTCCTTTATGCTCTGTGCAGGGCATAATTCAAAGCCCATCAAATTTGATGTCAAATCTGCCACTGCTGGACAGACCTTCAGACTAAGGTAATTAATGACAAATACATTCATAAAGATCTACACTGCATATTGAGAAGGCAGAAAAGTGGCTTTCTAGGAGTTTTATGATAAGGATTAAGTGTGTAGTCTGGCAAGTACAAAGCGTCCAGAGCCTGTGTTTGCATAAAGCCTGCGGTAGCTGTGCAGCTCGGTAATTATCCGTCTGGTTGCCCTTATGTTACAAAACGAACACTGTTCAGTATGTAATAGATCTTCAGGCTACAGTATAATTGCCTAATGGTGAATTGAGAGCGATATTAAAATTTGCAGTGCAGCATAGTAGGGGTTCCCTCTTCTCTGCTCACATAAGAAATGAAATGAAGATTTGTCCTTCCTTCAAATGTCTTCATAATTGTCTTCTACTTAACATGCAGTACTGTCCAATTCATTCTTTTCCAGTGAAAAAGAAAAGGAATTGGCATAAACACGATACTGGACAGACGACAGAGGTCAAACCTGTACAGAACGGGAGCCAAGTCTTTATAAAGGAACTTCGAAGTCGTACTTTTCCAAGGTAGGTTGTTTGGCTGCACGCACAGAGAGGGTTGTGGAGGTGAACCACACATAGCCAGCTTCCGTTGAAGCTGCTGCTGATCCCTGATGAAGTTGTTATAGAGGACAGAGCGCTGAAGTTCAACTGGCTGCTGCTGTTTTGCAAACATCCCAAGCTCTTTGCTTTATTATATTTGTGCAGCCATATCAAAATCTGCTTTTGATTGAGCCCAGGTCCAGTGGATTCCTGTAGAAGTTAGTATTTGTGAAGATGAGAACAAGAATGTGTTTGGCCCCTACACCGTTTGCTTGCATAAGAAGCCAACCAATTTATTGCAAAGAATTACCCGGTTCTGAAAAATACTAACGGTTTTGCTCAAGTCTGTCTCCATCTTGAAAAGAAGAACAATGACATCCTCAGTTGCTGCAGTGACAAAGGCTCTCTTGTTTGGGGTAATGAATAGTGCTAATTGTTAGGTGACATGTTCCACACTTTATTAGGCTGCTTCACAGCCATTTGTAAGAGTAATGATTTTCTTCTGGTTCTTTAATGGAGGCCTTAGCCAAATAAATCCTCAATTATTAATGACATTATTTTAGAAGAATCCTTGGAGACTGGTAAAGTGTACTTGGTAAACACAAAACTTCTTCCTTTTTACAGAGAATTTCATTTCAGATACTGGTCTTAGGCTGGTTAAGGAAAAGGTTGAAAGTATCGCTGCAAAGAGTTGGCAGTACTTAAAGATGTGTTTCATTGAACTCAGGACCCAGTGGGCTTTTGGCTCTTTTTATTTGGGCCTGTTAGATTTTTTTTAGATTTTTGTCTTAGCTTTTCTTTTCTTTTTTTTAGAGAGAGCAATTTGGCAGGTTGCAAAGAAATTTCTTTTAAAAGGTTTAAGGTTGGAACAGAATGATTTCAGTACCCTCGGATGGCCTCTGAGATTGCAGTCACAGATGCAATATCTCTGAGTCACTCCCAAATTGTAAAAAAACCCACCCAAAAACAGACTGAATTTTTTTGTTGTTGTTGTTTCTCACATAAATGTGCATGTAAGGAAATCCTTCTGCCAGGTTAAAGTTGCTGAGAAAGAAGGGTCTGTAGCCAAAAGGAGATTTTTCAAGACTCAGGCCTCTGACATCTACATTTGCACCACTGGTAGAACAACGTTGTGTGGAGAAATTCTCCCTCCTGAAGAAAATGAGTGAAATCTGCAGATGTTCACAGAACAAAACCTGATACTCGGTCAAAATGTGATGAGCAGAAAAAGGGGTCTCAGTTCAGAGACAGAAACATCATTGCTGATTCACAGCATACGACTGAGTTATAACCCACCGTTAGGCCCTGGCTGAGGCTTGGATCAAAAGGAACAGGAAGAAAGCAAAAAGGCAAAACCTACAATTTGTGCCTTTCCTCCTTAATGTTTAATACCAAAATAGCATTAGAGTAGTAAGAGTAGTAAAAATAGTCATTAAACTGATGGTCAGGTTCTCCAGCGTACGTGCCAGGCTCTCCATTTTGGCATGATCTCTGGCCCTGATCTCCCTTTATGTCTACGTGTAAGTGTCTGTGGCACATCTAGGAGCAAGTCAGACCTGAACAAGTACCTGAGGTGCATACAGGCGCTGTAAAGTAAGTGCAGAGGTGTAGGGGTAAATCATAGTTTGCTTCTTGCTCCTTAAAATCTTGAACCTCATTCTTTGCACATTGCTGGCATATGGTACCAGTGCTTGCATAAATGAAGAATGCTCTTTTAAATTAATTATTAATTAAATTTGCTTTCTGATCAGCTATTGCTGATGCACGATGTCCCAGAAATGATCTGGGCTTCTACAGCTTATCCCTCTTTGCGTCTGGCTATCTTCTTCTCCTGAGGTTCAAACTTCCTGGCCAGCATGTCCCCACAGGGGTGGCCTGAGCAGGCCTAGGGTGAGGGGGTCCCCCAACATGGGGGGTCCAGTGAGGAGCCCTGACACCAAAGGGGCATTGGACACCAAAGTTGAAGGGTGTCAGGAGCCCTGATATCAGCTGGGCTTCATGGACGGTGAAGGCAGGGAGGCCTGAGCCATGGCAGAGCTCACAGCCTGGTCCCCTGTCCTGCCATGCTGTGGGAGCTGTAGTTCAGAACTGCTGCCGGAGAGGTCAGGCATGTCTTGCCCACACCCTCTTGCACAGGTGGTGCTTTTTGGGGTGAACACTGCAAGTTTTGCTGTTCCCATGGCCAGTAGCCATGACCCAGGTCTGCCAGACAATTTTCAGAGCCTGTCTGACAAACAGCCCATGACAACAAGGAGACCTTGGGACTGATGGTCCTTCGTGTACAGTCACTTTTCACTCTGGAAAAGATCTTGAAACTGGAGTCAAATTTCCTTCAGCAGTTGTCAGTGAAGGCTGCTGATGAAGCTGCCCTTTCCTTTGTCCCTTTGACACCTTCCCAGCGACTTGAAAATGATTTGCAGAATATTTCCCTGAGCAATTTACTTGACTACTTAAATATGATTTGCTAAGTATTTCCTGGACAATTTATTTGGGATCATATGCGCTTTTTAATCTTGCCTTCTTTAGAGTGGAACATTTAACACTAATTTCTTTAACATCTATTGCTGGTAACCCAGCAGATCCCTATAGCTGAGGAAAACGATGTTTCTCTGTAAGCTGTTATTTTAGGATTTTCCAGTAGTTGGTGCATGAGGCTCAAGCAAATCGATTCTGGAAGATTTTAGCGTGCCATGCATGCTTTGCAGTAAATGGCCTTTTGGGTTTTTATTTATACACCTAATTTGCATTAAATTGCTTATTAATATTTTTCCCTTTCGGTGGAAATGCAGAAGATGCCAGACTCTGCGTGGAAGCACCTCACCCTTGAATCTGTGCTTACTTTTGCAGTGCGGAAGATATAGTTGTGAAAGTGCCAGGCAGCCAGCTAACAACAGAGTATTTGGAAGAAAATGGCTTTGCAGAGCCCATCCTTGTCCCAAAGAAGGATGGCCTGGGTTTGTCTGTACCTGCACCCACCTTCTACGTCAGCGATGTTGAAAACTACGTTGGTGGGTATCTGGCAAGCAGGTGGCATTGTACTGATTGACACTGCTTTTTCAACATATATATATTTATATATATATTATTTGTATAAAAATGTAAAATGTCAAATATTGTCTGTGTCTTGAGCTGTGTTGGCTTCAGTATTTTGTTATGTAGTGGCAGGTTGTAATTAGCAATTAATGCGCTCTTATTTCTTGTGCTGACTTGTGTATCTTACAGTGAGCCTGAGCCAGGTTGCTCTGCACTCCATAACACTGTGTTAGAAGGAAGAGTTGTAGTAGTATGAAAAAATTGTATTTCCAGTCCAGGTCCTAATTGATTACTGCCATCTTGCTCTGTATCAAAGAAAACACCGGACTGAGATTTCCACTGTGCAGAGGCAGTATATGTTTTAATAGGGGTGTCAGTGAGAGGTGTTTTAATTTCTGCTGGTCATGTGGATTCTTTGGGCATCCTTCTGTCTCTAACCTGTACAGGGTGTTGTACTGCGTCTTCTCACAAGTCATCACATCATCCCACCTTGAGACACCTCGCTGGTCTTGCCTTTGCATCCTTCTTCCTTTAGCATGTGTGATCTCAGCTCTTGTCCCTCTTGTACTCCATCCTTCCCCTGAGTCACTTTCTGCCTGATTTTCTCTCCCTTCAGTCTTCTGTGCAGGCATCTCTCTCTGGGAGCCATGACTTCAGCTCCGGCACATCTGTCTGTGTTTCATGGTCCCTTTCTCTCCTCATACAGCTTGCTCCTCCTGCGCCCCCCTGTCAGGCTGTGGACCAGTTCCCCAACCTGGGGGTGCTATCCCCAGCCACTGGTGGTCCTGATTGTATCTCTTGCCTTTGCAGCAACTGTGTGCAGTGAGATGACGATGAATAAAGGAGAATTCAAGACCCCTGATTTTATTGTTCTATTGCATTGCTTCTACAGGAAACATATTTTCCTTGCCCATCTGCTACACGTAGCAGATTTTCTTGTGTGACCTAGGTGCTCCCGATGCATCTGCTGGCTTTCTCTCAGCCTCTAGCTACAATAAACCACCCTACCAACAAAACATTTAGTGAAAAGCTGGAGAGAAGAACACAGGGTGTTTAATCTGGAGCTGGGACCCTGTTTGAAATTGAAGGGAACAAATACCTCCAGTGTAACCTCCGTGGGGTTAGTTTACTTGAATGGGATTTCACAGGCAGGGATTATCTTGCTGTTTTGTAGTTTATTGCACTGGACCTAAACTGTCTTTTAGAAACAACCTGAAGTAAGTAGCAGAGGACAAAACACCACAACTGAAACTGCCAAGTGCATCATTACTGTTCTGGCATTTCATGGAATGAGCAAATTGATTTCTTTTTCCTCTCCTAATGGGAAAAAAGCTCTGAATGAAACATTGGGAGAGGGGAAATAAGAAAATTAAAATCGAGGAGAGGAAAGACTGGAGAGATGTTTGTCTTGCAAAAAGGACAAGAGAGTGTGCTTGGAAATGGGTGCTTTTTATAAAGTTCTGACTTTCTCCATGTCTTCCCTGGCGTGCCCCATGTTAAATTCCACTAATTCACTAATACTGTTGGTATTAACACTGGAGATTTGTATCAAACAAGGTCTTTCAGAGGAGGTGTGGAAGTCCTAGCAGCTAATTCTCTGTACTCTTATACAGAAGGGATGGATTTTTGATAGATGTCATTTTGGGTAATTTTATTTTTTGTGGTGCACCTGAAAGATTATGTTAAAAAATGGGAATTACCCTACAAAACACCTCCTTGAGTATAGAGTTTGTAGGCAACATTTTAAAATGGGACATAAGAGAACTTACAGTTTGGGAAAATCAGTTTGGAAGGGCAGTACAGTATTACACCCTTTCTGCCTTCACAAGATTTTTACAGCCTGGTGGGCAGGGCTTACTCTGGATACACAGGTATTTGCATACCATTCTCACTATGCAAATAAAATGAAATTAACAGATTCAAAATAACATGAATCCTTCAAAGTTAAAAACAACTGAAAAAATTATGTCAGGGCCATGAATAAAATGCACTGTTTTAGGCATATACATTCTATGTTTATACATGTCTTTTATACATGTATGCGTATGTGTATGCATGCACAAACAACAGGGCAGACACAACAGCTGAGGTGAGAAAATCAGAAGACTGAGATGCTTCTCCAAGGCTAACTCACCCCCAAGCATACAGAACAGGGTGAGTTAATCTCTGTTTCTCATTCAATTAATTTTTAGGTCCAGAGAGGAGCGTTGATGTCACTGATGTCACAAAACAGAAAGACTGCAAGATGAAGCTCAAGGAATTTGTGGATTACTACTACAGTACAAACAGGAAAAGGGTCCTCAATGTGACCAACCTCGAGTTCTCAGACACGAGGTAAGAGCCCAGCCTGCTGCACCTCACAGTGCCCAGGACATGTGGGGAGCTTCGGTTGGGGAACAGCCTCTGCCTTGGTGGCTGGTTCCCTCTTTCGAGGTGCTGTTTAGCCATGGGTGAGCAGCTTCTTGTTGCTCTGACTCTGCTACATTGTCCATCTGCAGCCAGCCTGGGCAGCGCACAGAGATAAATGGCTCTTTGCTGTAATGATGAGAACAGTACATAGTACCTTGGAGTAAATGGGCCAATGTTTGTTACGGTCATTTGTGCCTGCTGTCATCAGCATTCTTGTGCTGTCAGCACTCACGTATAAGACAACATTTTTGCACCTTTCGGGTTTATTTTAACTCTAGTAGTATAGCTATAGTTAATTAATTGTGGCTAGATACTAGTGATTTTTAACTAGAACATAGCTTGATGCTCCAGGATCAAATGCTCTGCCTGGTCCTGGTAGTGAATGATGACATAGTGTGTTCCTTAGGGACACAGATACAGGTTGATAGCTACTGCTAAGACCAAAGAAAGGAGGACAGAGATGACCACAGAGGTTTGACAAAGCTGTTTGTGGGCTTGTGAGAGAACCTGGGCACAAGAGGGTTTATGTTTTTAATATTCTGTATTATTTTTCTGGTAAGAGAGGAATCCTGATGGATATAAGGCAACAACAACCATTCTTCTGCTTGAAACATGACAATCTCCTTGGAGCACTCTCTTTTAAAAGGTGTTCTCCAGTAGTGAGCATCCTACTTGTACAGCACTGCTTTGAGTGCATTATCTATTGCTTACTGAATTCTTGCATTCAGAGCAGTGGAGATTAAGTAAGGAGATGAGGTGTGGCTCCAGGTACAGTGTAACATGTCACTGGATGTCCCTGAGAGAGAGTTCAGTTTGGAAGTATCAGAATTTTGCAACCCCTGCCATGTATTATAGTTTTAGTTTCAGTGCTCTAGCGAGTTAAGATGCAATCTGTACGGCAGTGGCTCAGAATGACGCTGCCTTCCCCACAGAAGGCTGGGGTGTGCGATGGTACAGCTGAGCTCTGAGTGTGAGGCTGAGCTGCCTCAGTGATGCCGTGAGCCAGAGGTAATGGTACCAGCTCTGTGCACATTGTCAGCTCTCAGTGGCAGGGAGCCTACTACTCTCCTCATGGGCTGTATTTTATGTGTTGTACGTAGGATAACTGAGAGTTCGGGTTCCTTCTTTGTGCTTTACGGAGCTCTATTCATCACCTGAGCTGTGCTTTTATTCCAGAACCAGGCAGATGCATCTCTAATGTATTGAACTTTGTGCAACTGTGCAGATCATTTTTACAGCTCCTGTAGTCCTTCTGGTAGCTGGTGCTTGTAGGGAAGTGTCAGAGAAGGAGAAGATTCCTTTATAAACAAACACTACACAGAAGATGATGTGTGTCGACATAAAAATAAAGAATAGTTGTTTCAGAGAGTGTTCCATTTTAGCAAGAAGGCTTAAAGTAGCCTTAAAAAAGAAGGCAGATGAGTAATTACAAGCTCATTTTTTTTAAAGCCATTACCTTTAGCCCTGTAGTTAGTGTTTTAGTAGTGCACACCCATTTCTGCAGAAAGCATCTCTGGTAATTACAGGCTTCAAAGATTACCAGTATCTTCAGCTGAGATTTTTTTAGCTTCCTACCATTATTCCAGAATAACGGGAGGTCTTTTGTTCTGAAGGACTGCTGGAGCTGTCACTCATATGCTGCTAATTTAGACATTAACTAGCAAATATTTTATTTCTTAACACTGACAGTGACACTTTAATTGAATGCACTGCTCCATCTTCCCCTGCCATTTTAAATGGAGCTATTGTTATCAGTGTTTGACAGTGAGCATAAATGACACATGGGAGCATTGCATTTTAGCTTGAAGTGCGTATACTCCTTCTGATGTGATATTTTAGAGTGTCCAACAGTGAACCTCCACTCCCTGCAATTATTGGTCCAGATTTTGGACCATTTAAATGTGAAATTTAGCACATTTTGAAATGAAACACTTTTAATACCTGTTTATCATGCTGCTGCATCATCTTAGCGGTGACTTATAGTATATATTATATATTTATTATAAACGTGGAAATTATATAAATGCATATATACAGTACAAATATATCTCCAATGTAAATAAATGTTCATTTGTGTAAATTATATAAATACATATTATGGATGTTTTATTTTACATATATTCACATTATCACCCCAAATTAGACTTTTTCCTTCTTCTGAGCTTTTAATGCCATTTAGTCAACCTAAATAAAAAGATCACAGTGATTTTCAGCATCAGATCAGAACTTAGTCTTTAAGCATTAATGTTTTTGCTATTAAGAGTTTTAATACTAAGCTTAACTTGAAAATTTTTAAGATTTGTGTAAGAGAGCACACATTTCCCTTTTTCTTGGGAAGGGGGTGGGAAAAGTGGCTGTGATAACCATACTGTTGATAACTGAGCCTAACAGCAGGAGGCAGGAGCTAGAAAAATACAAACAGCGTATATTTGATCATAAATGCCGTTACTGAAAGAACTCAAAGGATTGTTGCTAAGTCATCATACTTGAAAAGCCTTAAATCTCTGTCTGGAAGCAGTTTTCACCACTTCTCTGAGTGAAGAGCAGTTCCCCTGATGCGTAAGGAGCTTGGCAAGCGAGTGTTGGAGTCACACTCCATGATTTATTGTGCCAGGGTCCTTGTGTTCCTTTTAAAAGACGCATGTTTGTTTTAAATCCTCTCTGTAAAGGATGTCCAGTTTTGTAGAGCCTCCAGATATAGTGAAGAAATTGTCCTGGGTGGAAAACTATTGGCCTGATGATGCTCTTCTGGCTAAACCAAAAGTTACCAAGTACTGCCTGATCTGCGTGAAGGACAGCTACACAGATTTCCACATAGATTCAGGAGGAGCTTCTGCATGGTACCATGTGCTGAAGGTGAGGAGTCATCATGTTGTGGTTTACCTAGCAACAGACTAAATCTCACATACAAAGACCATCTTGAAATCCTCTCAAAAATTCACAGCTCAGGGTTGGGTTTTTTTCCCCACAGTAATACTGTATCCATAAGAAATACACAGAACTTAGCTGCTGTAAGAGGGAATGCTCCCAACGGTGCCAGGGTCTGACAAGTGGGGAAGCTGTCTGTGTATTTGAACATTACTATTTGTTCAGTGCCTTCTAGACATGTGTTGCCTAAGACCTGAAAGATACTACATCCTGCTGTGGCAGGGTGATGGGGTCTGGCACTGCAAACTTTTTGCAACATCAGTCCCACAAACGTGAGCAAATGTGGTCAGCCAGTGGTTTAATTATTTCAACTGGTCTTTACAAAGCTAACGAGTAACTTTTATTTCACTAGTGGTAAAATATGCAATGCACTAGATGTCTTTATCTAAATACTTGTGTGTGTGTGTGCATGAATCTGTGCCAGTGCAGCAGTGCTTGCTTTGGCTGCCTGTTTCTAATTTTATATTTTCTAATTCAGGGAGAAAAGATATTTTATCTCATCAAACCAGCCTCTGCAAATATTTCTCTTTATGAACGCTGGCAATCGGCAGCAAACCACAGTGAGATGTTTTTTGCAGACCAAGTAGATAAATGTTACAAGTGCACAGTTAAACAAGGACAGACACTCTTCATACCATCAGGTGAGTGGGCTGTTGCAGGTGAGGTTTCCTGCTCCTTTCAGGGCTGCTGAAATAGCATGTCCAAAATGCTCGAGAGATGCGATTCTACCACCTTCTCTGACAAAGTTTAAAGTCTAATTCTTGGAGAAGTATAATTCCATATGCTTACAAATAATTAAAAAAACCCCACCAAACTCCAGAGCTTTCACTGCTTTCTGTTACTTTTAAAAGTACAACTGGTAGGCAGAGTATTCCACTGTTGGTCTAGTTGGGTTGCAGTAACTCCTGAGTTCACTCACCCATGACATAGGTGCTTTTTGCCAACTAACAGAGAATTCATGTTGAGTTCCTTGCTGACCATGACTCTCCCCAAAATCCTTTTCATGGTCACTGATTCCCAGTCACTAAAAGGAACCAGAGGTACCTTCGTGAATGTGAGTGTGAATTTATAGTTTCACGTAAGGCTGAGGACCTGGGTGTCACAGATTTTTATGGGGTTGCTTGATAAGCTCGGGCTTCCATTGCAGGTTAGGGATGGTGGATTTTGTTTTTTCTTCATCCCTGGGAGGATCTTCATAAGGATAGGGAACTGATCAGCAGATAGTCTTCCGTGAACACAGCTCTACTCCTGCCCTGCCCCTCGCCTTCCTCTCACCACTATCAATTATTTCCTCATTTACATGCTATTTCCCGCACTCCCTGTTACCTGGTGGAACTGTTGTCTCTTTGGAATGGGGATTTTCTCTGCCTCTGTGTGCCTTTAAAGGATGTGCTGCCCACTTGATCCATAATGTGAGCTGAGGCTTCTGGGCAGTGTGAGTAGGTAACACACTGGTACTTGTGTTTTTGAGGCAGCATCCAGTAGTGCCATTTTTCTATGAGTTAATGCTCTTGCACAGCGTGTTTACACACTTGAATTTTACTTTGACTGTAAAAAGTAGAAAGTAGGTGTCTCTCTTGTGACCATATGTGGCACAGATGGTGGAATAAACACTGAGCAATTTATAGAGATTCACTAATTTAAGTAGATTTTTGTGTGAAAATAAGTGTTTGGAAAACACCTGTTCCTGGCACTACAATAAAGTCGGTGTCAGGAGCTGTCACAGATTTTTATGGTGCTGTGAAAGCAGATACCATTATGTAGCTGCTGCTGCTTTTCACAGTAATGAGAAAGTAATGTCAGAGTGAGCAGTCTGTCCCCTTCCACTGTCTGCCACCGTCAAAGGTAGACCTGGGACTGAGAGTGAGGTGTGGAGCATCATCCTGGGCTGGGCTGTTCAAGGTGTATTTGTATGGTGAATGAAATCTTTGTTATTGTGTTTCCAGCTTTTTATCCTCTGGACTCTTTCTCTTTTAGGTTGGATTTATGCAACTCTAACGCCTGTAGACTGCCTGGCCTTTGCAGGACATTTTCTACACAGTCTAAGTGTTGAAATGCAGATGAGGTAATCTCTCTTTGAAATCTAAATTTAGGTAGAGGGCTCAGTTTTTAATAAATTAAAAATAAATTTCTCCTGTTAATTAGCCTACATTTGTGGTTACATTGATGCAGCTCTGTTGGGCAGTTTTGGAAAGTGCACCCACATTTTTCCCCCTTGACTGTGTTCTCACACGCTGAGTAATGCCAGGTTGCCATTACACCTAGTGCATAGCGCTCAGAAGGATGTGTGAGGTGTTTGGATTGATGGGGCCAACTCTTGAAGGAAGAACTGTTAAAAGCCATCAGGACTTTTACTTATAGAGAAGCCAAAAGCCTTCTGGATAAGCCCCCACCTGCTCAGTTGGGTCCTTTGCCTGCTGTAAGAGGATCCAAGTGGTTCTTTACTGATCCTGGACACATAATGTGGTATAACTACTATATCTGTAGCACACAGTTTCCTGCTTGTGTTATTTTTACTGTTTGCTTTTGGTCTGATGCCAGAATATATGACAGCAGCACAAAGAAATGATGCACCGCAAAATGAACCTCAGGCATTATGGACAGTGCTTGTCACTCTGCAACGTACTTGTGACTTGCTGTGCTTTAAGTTCACATGGCTTTGTATTGCAGGGCATACGAAGTAGAAAGACGGTTGAAAATTGTCAGTCTGACCCAGTTTCCGAACTTCGAAACCGCCTGTTGGTATATGGGGAAGCATCTACTAGAGACGTTCAAAGGTGAAGCTGGGTTTCTTTGTCTGCCTTAATTGCTTCACTCTGGGAGCCTGAAACTAGTTGCTCTTAATTTCTGCTGATATGTCACGTAGAAGATGGACAGGTGGCCAAAAGCAGTCTTGGTAGGTTTTGAAAACTGCTTTTAACATACCGGCAGAACATGCTGGTCTGGTCCATCTGCCATGTCGCTCTAGGAAGGACCTTAGCTGTCCCTCTTCCCTGTGCAGGTTTAATCTTCTTTATAAGAAGTATTTAAGTTGCCTCAGAGGCACATAATGTTGTAACATTTCATTTTAGTTTTTAGTTGCCTGTCAAGTCTGGATACATTCCCTGTTTTGAGCTACACACTCTGTCAGCCCGGGGCATAGAGCAGCACCACTTCTCCCATCATTCTGCCAATCCTGGTTGAAGTACGTGGGCAGATCACATATATACAGGGCCACAGGAACATCAGAGATGTGGCCAGAAGATTACTGGGAATGAAAGCAAAGCTTTCCATGAAATTAAAAATCTCCCCAGTCATGTTCCTTCAGAGTTGATCCAAACATCCATGTGTGTATGTTCTTTGCACATTTGGTCTCACTTTGCTCTTTGCCTCTATTTGTCCTACTACAGAATGTGTCTAGAGGCACCCACCAGATCTTTTTATAACAGGAAAAATGTGTCCAATTAATAAGCAAGGTGCAGGGTTCCTTTAAGTGTTTCCTTGAAGGGGACCTCTTGTGACCGACTCTAAACAGAACCTGCCATGAGGGGAGGAGTTTAGGCAAGCTTGTATGCATGCAGAAGTGAAATGCTTCAATATAACCATTGTATCCACATATTGGTACTTGCTTTTTCAGATAGAAAAAAAGTGCTGACGGTACCTTTTTATTCCCACAGCCTGGGATGTATGAACATGGAAGCTAGCTTGAGTATGGGACCAAGAAAGGAGCTGGAAGGATTGCCAGTATAGACATAACTTAGAGGAGCACAGTGTAGGAAAGCTGAATTGGATTTATGACACAGTAAATATACTCCTTATTACCATCAAGTTCTAATAGGGATTCATTTGTGGTGACCAACTTTCAAAGAGTTAACTTTCACAGTTAAACATTTTCAAATTAAAGACTTGATATGTCAAACAACTTTAGCTAGCACTGTTTGAATGGTATTGTTTTTTCCTCTCCTTAGGTTTGCATAAAGCTGGGCAACAACCTCCTGCTCATTTGCTCCAGGGAGCAAAAATTCTCAATGGTGCTTTCAGGTCATGGACTAAAAAACAGGTAGGAGAAGCAGCCTGTTTTAATACCTTGTGTTCATCGGGCTTTTCGCTCACTGGAACAGAGAGCAAATGCTAGAACAAACAGTATCTCTGTAGCAAAACAACTAATTGTAAAATCCTGAAGAGAAGGGACTGGGAGAAAGGGGAAGTAGAGCGATAGCTGGGGTTTCTTTGTGCCACACGAGGGGTCGGCAGGAAAAAAGGTACCACCAGCCTTTTAAAACAGCCTGTTCTGCACACAGCCAGAAGGATACTGAATGGACATTCTCCATGACACTGAATATCTTCATCTGCAGCCAAATCAATTAAGCAGAGGTTGTGTACACAGGTGAGGCCTAGAACATCACCTGCTTTTTTGTGTGCACAAGGTGCTCAGTTCCTGCAAATCAACACATTAATTGAGCCAGGAAAGACAAACTGGCTGGAGAGAAAGCTTAAAGAGATTTGCAGCCTCAGCTTCCTGCTGCAGTCATTTCAGAGGTGTTATTCTTGTGTGTGTGTTGCTTCTGAAGTTTTGGGGAATTAGTTGCAGGAGGCAGGTCATTCAGTCATAAAATGTGAACAAGGGAACTGGCAGCTTCAGGATTTTCAGACAGTTTAAGAAGGGGTGAGCAGCCGAGTGCACAGTGTTGCATGCACAGTTAGGGCGGGTAAGTGACTGTCCCAGATTTAAATGTAGTCAGGGACTTGGCTGCTCCCCACTGCCAAAAGCCAGTGCCAGAGCCCACATTCAGAATTGCTCCCCAGTTTCCTGTTCTCCCTGTCACACTCTTTATTTTTCCACTTGCCATGCAGATGAGAAGTAGCGAGTGAAAGGAAGTGAGGCTGTGTTGGCATTTAGGTAAAGTTGAACTTTGACTATTATAACATGACACGTGAATGCAAGTGTTGATCGTCCTGTCAGGGGGCTCCCAAACGACTCTGCTGAGTAGGTATCTGCCTGTTACACTCATCAAGGACGTCAGTCTAAGCCAATCTCTCCTTGTAGACGTAGAAAAAGAATTTCTCACAGTATCTCTTATAAGGAGATGAGCAAAGTGATGTTATAGTTGTGATAATGCACCAATATCTGAAAAAGACTATTGACTTTGTTGTTCTCTCAGGACAGCTATTTACAGTTACGTTCAGAAGGGAAAAGAGGTTTATTTTTTCCTTATTTAGACTACTGATGTAGTCAGTATTGATTTCAGTGCATAGGAATAATACTGATGTGTCACTTACTGAGTTTTTTTAATATATATATTTTTAAAAAAGAACCCAAAACCCACAAAACATGCACCAAACAGCAGTCTGGCTTTCTTCTGATTTAGGCTTTAGCAGAGCATGAAGATGAACTACCAGAAAACTTCAAACCAGCACAACTTATCAAGGACCTTGCCAAAGAAATCAGATTAAGTGAGGTTTGTGCTCTTTTCCTAATATTACCTATACTGGGAGTCTCTTGGTCATCTAGGCTATAAAATGTCTGACTTGAAATAAATGAATCTTTTTTCCCCACTTTTCACCAGAAGAATTAAAAGTAGGTTTTGCAGTGGGGAGACTGCTGAGGACTCTTGTCTTCATCTGACTTACCACATATTCTGGGCTCCCGTTCACTTCCTCCTCAGCTTTACGCTGTATCTGTCTCTCCTACATCCTTCCTCCTCCACCTTCTCCCAACCAGACTGGGCACACTCTCCTCTCAAGACTTATTTTCTCTTCTACTTTAGCTACTTCCTACCCAAATGCACCATAAAACTCAAAGAACACTGTTGCCATCCCTGTGATCATGCTCCCAAGGTAGTATGTGTTTTTCCCGATGTTCATTGGTGCTGTCTATGACATTGTCTGAATTTGGGACTGTTGTTCTGTACATTGTCCCAATAGGAAGCCTTATTCTTGGCTGGCTTCTGGACAGAATTACTGTAGCAAAAATAATAATAATTATACCCCCTAAAAAAACCAAACCCAAAAACCCAGAAAAAAGGAGATTGCGTGACAGTATCACCCATTAAGTCTGGTATTATGGTGGAAGGTCAGAGCAGCTCTTTCAGCTGTCTAAAGAAGATGTTGTGATACATTCCACCCCTTTTTAACTATCCAGAGACCCCAAAATGGAAATCTGTCTTGTCCTTTTATTCTCTTTGATGCAGTATGTAAGTTTTCTGATTGTCAGAATGGCAAATTAGGCAGAAAATAATATCTTTTTAATTAGTCAGACAATGGTAATTTTAATTGGGCAGCTATTTTACTGCTTATTTTTCCTGAGGGCATGAAACATGATTCTGCTACATTTATCACATTGGAATTAAATGGCAATGGTTTGTGCTCAAGCCAATTAATGCTCAAGCATTTTAAACAAAAGACCATTCATTTTCGACACGTGTTTGTACGGACAGTCTGTCTAACAGTCCTACCTGATGGTATAACCTGGTGAGACTTGCATTTCTTACAAAGGCACTGGAGTTCCTCCAAGCCAAACTTGTGCTTGTGCAAGGTGGGGGCAGAATTAGAGATCATTACTATGGGATGTGGTTTTCATCCCCTGGCCAGCCAGGCCTGTGTATGCAGTTACCTGCTTTAGTGAAGGGGGGCGATCCTGGGGGGTTTGTTGCCCCGCGGAAGGGAGGGTACATGGGAACATCTATCCTGAGACAGGTGGGTCTGAATGCCTTCCTGTTTTGTCCTAAACTACAGAATGCTTCAAAAGCCAGCAAAGCAGACACGAGTGCCAACACAAACACCGAGGAGATCTGTCCTGTGGAGAAGGAGGAGGCCCCATCACCCGTCCAAGTGACACCTCCGCCCCCACCTGTAGAAAAACTCCCTAAAAAAAAGACTCCCAAAACTGTGAAAACCCCCAAACAACCCAAGCCATCCAAACCCCCCAAACCTCCCAAGCCACCCAAACCCCCTAAACCTCCCAAAACACCAAAAGTGAAAGGAGAAGGTAAAAAGAAAGGAAAGAAGGCAAAAGAGAGTCCACCACCAGCCATTCCCAATCTCGACTTGCTGGAGGCGCACACAAAGGAGGCTTTGACAAAGATCGAGACGCCAAAGAAGGGGAAGGTGGGTCATATTTTAACCTTTCCTGTTCTCTCACTATAATAAGGATAAAATCACTCCTTACAGCTCATGCAAAAAGAATTGAAGTGATAGTCTAAAAGCCTGTCTCCACTGAAGTCAGAAAGTTTGTGAACATAGCGTATTGCCCTTTTTTCACTTGACTCTTCAGTTTGATTTGACTGTTTGCTTGGCATTTCAGTTGAGGCTCCAAGAAACCTGTTGATTAACGCTGAGTCTGGCAAACTGCTGCCAGTTCCCTGCCCAAACTGAGGCGAGGTGAAAATCAAAAGACATTTTTAATGTGGGGGTTATCAAAGATGCAGGAGCTCATTTTAAAACAGCTTATTTGCATGAGATTTTACTCTAGAATGAGTGAAAGAAGATAAAACAATACTTTGCCTCCATTTTTTTGCTCGTGATGGGCGACTTTCATTTTGATGTCTTTTAATTCGATCTGAATTTTGCTGCTGACAACAGTAAGGGACAGGATTTCATTGAATCATAACACTGTTTGTTCAGAAGTGTCCATAAGTCTTTCCTAAAACGCTTCCAAATTTCCTAATAGCTTGTATGCAGTTTGCTAAACCTTTTCCACGGAGCAGGAGCCCAGAGGTCAGTATGGTTTTACAGTAATCTTGTGTGTTGGCATATCCAGGAGAAAAGCAGCTAGTTTTCTGCATTCTCAAGCAGCAATATCGGATTGAGCCTCGTGTTTGGGTTCAAAAAGAATGAATCAGAGCAGGAGTTTTCAAAAATGTATCGCGTTGTATTCCAGATTAAAAAATGGGTTTCTATAACATGCCAGGACTCCATCCTCATTAAGAGTATGTGCTGACTTTTTCCCCAGGCTGCAAAGAATGTTTTAAGTGCTCCCAGTAAGGAAACTGCCAGTAAGCAGAATGAGGTGGAGAAATTTGAAGTTCGAGAGCAAAATAAAAGCAAAACGGAAGCCAAATGGAAATACAAGGTAATGTCTCCTTTTAAATTGTGCTGCTGATTCTGCCACATAGTGATAAGTTGGTCAAGGGGGGAGAAATGCTCCTGGGTCTTCCCACACAGAGAATACAAGGCACGAATTTTTAGTTCCCAAAGAAAGAAATTTGAGTAGAAAAATAATCAAATAATTGCTGATAAAGAAGGGGTGTGTGTGTGCAGATTCTTAAAAAGCACAGGCTGACCTGTCCATCTTCATCCTTGTTGAAACCAGTGGAACACTGTTAATAGTGAGATCTTTTGTGATTCTCCTTCAACGTCAAGTCTGGAGTAGTTCCAAAGAAATCGATAACTAATGATGGCATAAATGTAGAGTTAATGAAGTCTGAATTATGCTACGTGAATTAAAAGCTGGAGGGCTAGTGTAGGATGAGTGAAATTCATCCATAGAATAATCTGTTTCTTCTCCAGGGGCTATGTAAAACACGGTGATGCCAGGGTTTCTCACAGGAACAGTGAGCTGAATTTTGCCTGCTTTGTGAACTTCTAATGACAAAAGTGCAACCAAGTTCCCCAAAATAAAACAGAAGTACATGCTTTTTACAATGGGTAAACTACTAAGAATAATGAGTCATTAACATTAGTCATCTACATTTTTTTTGTGTTAAAAAAAGTCACAGTTAATGTGATTAGATCAACGTGTACCAATTAATTCCACAGCCAGTACAGTGAGGAAAGTATTAAGACAATGCTTAAAAGATAATCAAAGGCTTCCTTTGCACTCAATGACTTTGATGTAAAATTATTTAATTCATAATTCAGGCTCTTCTGAAGGTGTGAAAGAAGGAAGTGGAGCCTGGGAATGAAATGCAGTCATACTTGGAGGTTACGGGCACTCTGCTAGCTTGTGTCCTTAGCCACACAGCGCGGTGCTGGTGCAGTTAGTCTGTGCCCTGATTCCCATAGTGTGTGGTTAGTACTGCCCATTGCTTTGCACCAATTTGAGAAAGCAGTGTTTAAACTTGCCACCGTGTTTGTAGCTGGCGTTGCTTAAAGTGGTGCTGAGGTGCTTCCCGAATGGGGACAAGACCCTGAACTAAACCCTATGCAGTGTAAGGAGGAGTGCAATCCTCTGTTACTTACCTCATTTAGGGGAACATATTTTTCTCTGTGTGTAGATCAGTGGATTCTCTGAGGTTACCAAGGAATCTTGAAATACCAACAATTCATTCAGCTAATGTCATTGGCTTGGGGTTTGGGTCTTTTGCCTTTCAGAACAGTAAACCTGATTCACTTCTGAAAATGGAAGAGGAACACAAATCAGAAAAAACACCTTTGTCAGGAAATAAGGACAACAAATTTACCTTCTCTTTCTCTAATAAGAAGTTGCTTGGGTGAGTCAAAAATAATGACAGTGCACTTCAATTAAAAAAAAATAAACCCAACAAACCAGATTAAAAATTCATGTCATTATTTATGGGGGTTTTATACAGAAAGGTGAAAGTCTGCCTTTTGGGTCAAAGTAGAAGATACACCTGTGCAAAAAAGTTCTCTCTAGAACTCGCTTTTACCTAGAACCTGATGTAGTCGATCATAACAGCAACAACCTGTCTCTGAGGGTGGGTATTTGCTTGAGAACAGTCTTTTCAGTATTCAGGGAGCGTCACATGTTTTGGCACTTCAGGTTCTTACTAGTTGAGTTATATGTGGTGGCTTTTGTGCAGATCCTACTGTGGGTACGTTTTTAAGAAAGTGTTATGTGATCTCTACATCACATTCCATATTGTGTGTGCATCATGCATATCATGATATACCTTGAGACAGCTTTAAATAATACAGTGCTGACTCATCAGTATCATATCTTGAGATACAAATTGTAGGTGCAGAAATCTGTTCATAAACCCACTTGAACTACTGGCACATCTGAAAATATTCATATTGATGAAATTTCTACTTAAAGATACTCATTCTCTTCCATTCCAGCAATCCACAAAATGTTTTCCCATCAGAATATTGTTACTGATCTGTAATCTTTTTTTTTTTCAGTTCAAAGGGAGTCAAAACCCAGCTCAATACTAGTGTGTTTGGGTCACTGCAGAATTTTAAGGAAGATAAAGCAAAACCTGTACGAGATGAGTATGAATATGTGTCAGATGATGGTGAACTAAAAATTGATGAGTTTCCAATCAGAAGGAAGAAAAACACTACAAAAAGAGAACTTCCCTGTAAGAGTATTTCCTGTTTTGTCTGTAGCTGCACAACGAAGTCTTCTGTGTTGATTGTTCAAAATTAGTCTTTAAAAATTAATGTGATCTATAATAAAGCGAAATCTTAACTGTCAGTCAAATATAAGTGGATTTGAATTGCTTTAGATGTTGTGGCTTAGGAGTGCTCAGTTTTGAAGGGAATAGAATCATAACTGTTGTGGGTTTTTTCTTTTGTTTTTTAATTCAGTTCTGTCAGATAAAAAAGACACTCTGCAGCACACTCCTGTGAAGAAGCCAAAGGTGGAATCGGTACCATACAAGGTATGGTTATTATTGCACCTGTTGCTAGTAAGCACCCACAGTTCAACATGCATCAGTGTGTGGGGCAGTGCTGTAAGGACAGCAGAAGAGCCTTCCTGCAGGCAGTCTCTGATCCTCTCCTTTCTCCTGTAGCCACAGTCTGCCTTGGAACAGGGGCAGCACAGCTGCTCTGGGGAGCCTGTGCCAAGACCTCCCCACCCTCCCCAAGAAGGATTTCTGCCTCCCATCTCCCATCTGCCCTGCTGCAGCTGAAAGCCATTCCCCTTGGCCTGTCCCTCCCTCCCCAGCTTTCCTCAAGGGACTAGAAGGGGCTCAGAGCTCTCCCCAGAGCCTTCTCTTCTCCAGGCTGAACCACCCCGATTGTCCCAGCCTGTCTCCAGAGCAGAGGTGCTCCAGTCCTCAGCTCACCTCTGTAGCCTCCTCTGGATTCTCTCCAACAGCTTCATGTCCTGCTTTTCCTGGGGCCCCCTGAGCTGGATGCAGCGCTGCATTGGGGTGTCCCCAGAGAGGAGCAGAATCCCCCCGTGCCACCCTAGACCTGCTGGTCATGCTACTGGCATTCTGGAATGACAGCACACGTTGTCAGTCATGCTGTGCTTCTCATCCCCCAACACCCCCAAGTTCTCCTCAGGGCTCCTCTCCACACACTCTCATGGACCAAACATTTTCCACGTTCATGTCTGACAGATGAGACTAGGAGTAATGTTAGCACAACAGAACTCATGGTGTTTGGTGCTTCCCATTATTAGAAGCCCTTAATACCTGTTACAGAGCAATTAAAGGTTCTGTTTGCTGTCACTTAGCAGAATCCTCTGCCCTCTGGTATCTCCCTGCCCCGACGTGTAGGGAGGGAGGTCAGGTCCTGGGACGAGAAGTTGTTGGCAGTGTGAGCAGTAAGGGCTGGAGCTTGAAGGGCCTGAAAGCAGGATGGGAAGAGGGAAAAAGTTGTTCTGTTGGACTCTAGCTCACAGTGGATGAGGCCTCAAAGCTGGTCCTCCAGGGTTGGAAGGGGAAAAAAAAGTACTATGCCTACTGGCTGCAAGGAAACAGATTTTCTGCTGTATGCCTGGTTTTGGGTTGGGGTTTTCTTCAATGAAAGCAAATTATGAATGCTAGCCCTGTGTCAGTGGAGGAGGAGAAGGCTGCAAAAGTTACTGTGGTGTTCTTGTTGTCTAACTTACTGAGTTTCTGGGGGTTTGAGCCATTTCCTTGTTTTTGCAGAGTGATGACTCTTCAGATGAAGATTTGCTTCACATTGACACGGAGGCAAAGCCAGGGCGCAATTCCAAAGTAAAGAAAGAGAGTGGAAGTTCAGCAGGAATCCTTGATCTTCTGCAGGCAAGCAAGGAAGTTGGGGGTTTAGAATATAACACCAACAGGTATGCAGCATTTTTCCTCTTACCCATAAACTAAAATTGCTCTTTTGTGGGGGTGTGTGTGTGTATAAGAGGGAATGGATTTTGCAGCTCAGTAACTGCTTTATCTCCAGGAAGCAAACTCTTCCCTTATTCCTGTGATCTGGAGGGAGAGGTGGGAAAGATTTTGGTGGTTTAATTTAAACAAATAGAGGCATTTCATGTCTGTAAATGCAGAACATCCATTTTAGCAATAATATTGTAGTAGGTGAATCATTCAAAAGGGAGAGCACAGTGAATGCAGCCTGAGGGCATGCATAAGGTTTTTTCATGTGCTAATGATGTAATAAAGTAATCTAAATGGCCAGCATTCCTTTCATAAGGTGTTTTAAGGTGCAGTGTAGTTCCCTGAATATTGAATGTTTGAAAGAAGAAAATAAGAAACCATCTCCCTTCCCATACAGCCTTGGTCATCGTTCTTCTCCCCACCAAAACACACGACTTGGAAAAAAAGAAACACTTTCATGGGTTCTTCTATACCTAAAGTGGAAGTGTTTGCCTGGGCTTCCATATGGGACCACTGCAGGTGGCCACTAAATATTATTTAGTTAATAAGGTACAGCACTAGATCTTTTGGTAGTCCAGACAACGAGCCAAAAGAAATGCAAAATTGGAAAATAGAGATCCCAGGCTGAAATAAGGGTTTTGTTTGGGCCCATCTCAAAATAAATGTATGGGTTCCCTGCCTCCACTCTTCACAGACCAAGTTTGATCTTAAGCTACTGATGGAATAATTTGGCAATAACAGTACACGTCCCTGAAAGAAGCTAGTGGGACTCCTCACCTGTGGAAATGCATTGCTTAAACCTTAAGAGCAAATCCCCAAGGTTTATGGCTTCTGTGTACAGAGTGATATTTCAGACATCAAGTGTCCCCTCTTACACCCTGTGCTGCCTAGCAGTCTGGTGACTCAGTAGATCTTGGCTGCTGCAGTCTTAACTGAGTGATTTGCCCCCCTGCCTGTAGAAACCCAGAGGTATTCTCCTAAGCACAGTCCACTGCTCTGCAGGGACCACAGCTTTGGTGCTTTTGGGTGCTGGGGCTTTTTTTAAGTGGCTGGCACGAGTTCCTAACCTCTAAATGTGCCTGTTGTACAAGGAAAGAAATTGTCCTCTGAACAGTGAGGATGGCAGGCTAGGTGGTGATAGGGGAAATGAGGTGAAATGTGTGGTAAGGCTGTTCTTGTTTGGTGTTTTAATGAGTCAGCCCCATCCCTGCTCTGCCTTCATCCGAAAACCACCTCCACCAGGCAGACATGACATGTTGGTTCTCCAGGCCAGCTGTTTGAAGCAGCGTTTATACACCTCAGGATTCATGTAACAGATGTTGCATGGAAGCAAGAGGTACATTGCAGTATTTTATACGTGCAAAGAAGCAAAAACAATCAGCTTTGAGCAGTGAACCAGAGCCCACATTCAGTGTTTTCTGGGGTGCCCCAAGAGCATCTTTTTCCTCCCTGCTTTCTCCAGGTGAGCCTTGGTGATACAAAGCCTTAAAGCCTGTGCATAAAGTAGAAGTAGCAGTAGGAGTGGTCTGAGAGTTAAAAGCAGGCTGGGCAAAGAGAGACCAGTGCTGTCCTCCCCCCTGCTCTGCCCTCCCTGGGTGTTGGGTGCATGTGACTCAGGAAAAGTGCAGCGTCCAGCTTTGAAAGGACCTGTAAAGTGGACTGAGAAGATCCCCTCGTAGAGGAGGATGTCTTCTAAACCTGGGAAGGATTGGAAGTTAAAAGCCTTAACTGAGAATTCCAAAGGATATGCCTCGTGGTCGAAGGGGACCATATGGAATCAGTTACCACAGGAAACCATAGAAGCAAGTTTTTACAGTGAGTTTAAAAAAAAAAAAAAAGAGAAAATGGAATTTTTTAAGGTTGCAGTGTGGTGACAGAGCTACAGAGAAACCTAAAGCATCTCCTGGTTCATACTTCCTCAGTTCATTGGGCACTTGTTTCTTTCACAGCTTGGTTGTGAGAGAATAAGTGTATTACACAGCCCGGCTTTACACAGGGCACATCAGTTGTGAAGTGCCAGGCAGTTCTGAGAGATAGGCTTGCCTTTGTGCATCAGCATTTCAGGTTTAGGGCTTGCAGCTCAGCCACAGGGGTCTCCTCTCTCTTAAACAGAGGGGTGTGTGCAGTGTCCTGTGCAAGTTCTCTATTCATTCCCATATGGGTGAAAAAATCAGGTTTTTTCAATCCAGTAACACAGCCATTACATACCCTTAAAAGGCTTATCCTGACGAGGCTGCTGTTCCCAGGGAAGAGGTGTGATCTCAGTTTAGTCCTGGTTTTCCTCCATTGCTGCCTCCCCCCTGGCAAGGAGAGGTTGATCAAACAGCCAGCCACCTCCTGTGATTGTGGAGGGCATGGGCAGAAGTACTGGTGTGTGTGTAGCTCCCAGGATATGTTGGGCTTTTTGTTGTCTGAGCTCAAGTGGGTCAGTGGTTCTAGATTTTCCTCATCTCTTGAGATTTGGCCCCATCTCTACATCTGCCATTCAAAGGAAATAATCACTTTGGCACCCGTTGTCTCTTTGGCTGTTCCAGTGAATTCCTTTTCCATTCTGTGTTACGGTACATGGTGGAACTAGCATTTGTGTTCGAATTTACACTTACAGTGTGGCAGGTAGCTAGCTGTATCTAACCCTGGGAATAAAGTTGCCAGTGTAGTATGACTCCCATGCTTGAAGTTCAGTGTAAAGTGAGGAAAATTGTCAACCACTGAAGGAATTAAATCTGCCTTGGCCGTGTTTCCCTGCTAACCACTCCACGTCTCACAGTGGGAAAACCAGGTGAAAGAAGTGGTCCTCAAAGAGTCTCCGTGTTGCTCAGGAAGGGTCTTTTTGCTGTCTGCAATGGGTTAAAGGTGCCTGTCGGAGCAGGGCTCGAGCTTCTCTTGCTTCCTCCCCTCAGCCTGGGCTTTGTACCCAGCGCATGTGTAGACTTTGCGGTTTCCAAAATCAAAGTCACAAAAGGCAGTCGCGTAACCGAACTCTGCGGGAATCGCTGCGCTGTGTGGGGTACTTCAGGGGGAATGTGTCATAGCAATTCTGGCTCTTGAAGACACAATTAGGCTTTGGCAGGGCGTTGCAGCCCGATAAATGGAATCGCTGTGTTTCATGTCAGAATTACATGTGGCTTTTGAATGGCCATATCATGCTTTTTTTAAAGAACTGGGAGCAACATGATATGCAAACATACTGGGTCACAGCAGCGTGCCAGGGTGGGCCTGTCTGCCTCTTGGGAGCGGGTCCCATCTCTCTCTACTTGTAAGGCAGATGCAGGCATATGTACACATTTATATATGCACATACATATGTACATGCATGTCATCTATCTGGGTATCTCCAAGGCCTTTGACATGGTCCCCCACAATATCCTTCTCTCTAAGCTGGAGAGATATGGATTTGATGGGTGGACTGTTCAGTGGATAAGGAATTGGCTGGATGGTTGCATCCAGAGGGTGGTGGTCAGTGGCTTCAAGTCCAGATGGAAGACTGTGACAAGTGGTGTTCCTCAGGGGTCTGTGCTGGGACCAGTGCTGTTTAATATCTCTATTAATTATGTTATCAGTGGGATTGAGTGCACCCTCAGAAAATTTGCTTATGACACCAAGTTGAGCGGTGTGGTTCATGTATCAGAGGGGCAGGATGCCATCCAGAGGGACCTGCCCAGGCTAGAGAAGTGGGCCCAGGTGAACCTCAACAAAGCCAAATGCAGGGTCCTGCACCTGGGCTGGGACAATCCCAGTGCAGGTTAGGAGATGATGTGCTTGAAAGCAGCCCTGAGGAAAAGGACTCGGGAGTACTCATGGATGAGAAGCTGGACATGAGCCACCAATGTGCTTCTGCAGCCCAGAAGGCCAACTGCATCCTGGGCTGCATCAAAAGAAGTGTGGCCAGCAGACTGGGAGAGGTGGTTCTGCACCTCTACTCTGCTCTGGTGAGACCTCACTTGGAATGCTGTGTCCAGCTTTGGAGCCCTCAGCACAAGAAGAACATGGATCTATTGGAGCACATCTAGAGGAGGGCCACAAAAATGATCAAGGGGCTGGAGCACCTCTCCTATGAAGACAGGCTGAGAGAGTTGGGCTTGTTCATCCTAGAGAAGAGAAGGCTCCAGTGGGACCTTAGAGCAGCCTTCCAATACCAGAAAGATGCTTATAGGAAAGCTGGGGAAGAACTGTTCACGAGGGCCTGGAGCAGTAGGATGAGTGGCAATGGTTTTAAACTAGAAAAGGAAAAATTTAGGTTGGATGTTAGTAAAAAAATCTTAAATATGAGGGTGGCAGATCACTGGAACAGGTTGCCCAGAAACGAAATAGAGGGCCCATCCCTGGAGATATTCAAGGTCAGGCTTGATGGGGCTCTGAGTGACCTGATCTAGTGAAAGGTGTCCTTGCTCACTGCAGGGGGTGTGGACTAGATGGCCTCTAAATGTCCCTTCCAACCTAACACATTCTATGATTTGTATGTTCTGGATCTCCACGTAGCAGTAGTTCAGGTAGGTCTATGTGGAATTCCTTTGCTCACAGTGGTCTGTGTAGATGTGATCCAGCTCTCAGGTTGGAAGCCTAGAGTCCTCTCAGACCAGCGCCAAAGCTGTTGAAGCCCAACAGTAACTTGGGAATCAGGCCAGGGCTTGCTTTCAGATAATGACCTTACCTCACTCAGGTGAAACTTCACTCTGTATAATATTAGACCATCACTTGCAGCTGACCAAACCAAATGCCCTGATGGAATTACCATGGTGGCTCAAGAGCTGCATCTCCTGTACTTGGCTCAGTGGTAGAGGTGGGGAGAGACAATCACCAAGGTCCTGTGGAAAGGCTGAAGCAGTCTAAAATAACTGAAATGGCATATGGAAAGGTCTGGGGGTCACACGATCTTCAACTGAGCAAAGTTCTATGTTGTTTCCAGGTTTGATTCAAGAATGGAAGGAAATACTGGTTTCTTACTTGAATTACTTGAGTTCCACAGTTTTCTGTAACTGTCACTTCTCCAGGATATGGATAAGTCATTATTGCCAGGGCTCCTCTGCTTCTTTGGGGTTCACTGACATATGACCACAGGCAGGGTGAGGGGAAGTGCAGGAATGGCTGGGAAATACTGACCCAGAGCCGGGACAGTGATGTATTGCCTTCCTCTTACTGCTGCTCAGTGGTTCTTAGTTGGAGTATTCCAGACTAAGACCAGCTGGAAGGAACCTCAGGAACTCACCTGAGCTTTGAGCTGGTTGTTGAGGGCACTACCCCACTGAGTTTTAAATACATTCAGAGATGGGGATTCTGCAGCCTCTCTGTGTGAGCTGCTTGGCCACCCTCTGGGTCAACCTTTCCTTCTTGTGCCAGGTTAGGATGTCCTCTGCTGTGGCTTGTGCCCACGGCCTTTCACCCTGTTGGTGCTTTGCACCTCTGAGAAGGGTCTGTCTCTGTCTTCTTTGTAACCCAGTGAGATGGTTCTTGTTTCAAGTTAGTTCTTCTTTCCGTTTACAAAATGATGGGTTGCTCCTGTGACTTTCCTTTGCCCCTATCAATTTTCCCCCTAATCTCATGATGAGACTGGGTGATGGTAATTCAGTAGCGAGGTGAGAAATTAGTGAGCCAACCTTCTCTCACTTCCTTCTTGCCTTTCAGTGATTCCAGCCATCTGTGTACGTACCATAGAGAATGGGGAAGGAAAAACCCCATAAGTAACACTGCTGAAATGAGTAAATTCAGAATATGAGGTGAAAGGCTCAGTTACTGCTTGTGAGAGAAGGGGGAGATCTGCCTAGAGATGCTGAACCCTTGGAGGGAGATGGCAGCAGTAGAATTGGTTGTGAAAAGTGAGGCATTGATATCCTCTCCTGGCTTTGGAGCCTTGGGACCCTTCCCATGCCCAGGCAGTGCAGGGGCTGGCCTCAGCTGAGGACGGAAAGCCTTAGTCTGTCCATGCTGAGTTGTCTGTATTCTTGCCACGATCTCAGCTGTTTGCCTGTTGCCACTGGCTCTGGAACATGCTGTCTGGGAAAGAGTGCTCTTGTCACATTTTGGAGGGTAATGCAGGCAATACAAAAGCCCCAAAACACAGCCTGAAGGGATGCTTTATGCTCCTCCCTAATGAAGATACTGCTAGTGGGGCGAGCTGGCCTGTGGACACAGAGGCCCTGAGGCTTAAACCCAACACAGCAGACAGAGCACTGTGCATAGGGCACAAAGCCATCTGTGCTATACAGACCAAGGCCTTCTTCCTTGGGTTCCTACTGAGATGAGTTGTCCTTCCCTGCTCCTGGTCCTGCTGTCCCAACCAGCACTGCAGTCTGTCCTGGGGGAGATTTCAGTTGGGATGAGATTTAGCAGCAAATTTTCCCTTATGTTGTGGTCCTTCTCTCTGTTAGTAATGTGGCAATGTGCTGCCAATATCAGCTCTGGGAGCAGCAGCAGGAAGGCAGTTGCTGGTGATGACGATGCACATGGCTCATTAGCAGGCTCATGGGCTCAGACTGCTCAGCGTGGGTGCAAGCTTGGCCCGTCGGGCTCCGTACAGGCTCCGTGTGGGCTCTGGCTGGGAGCTGGGCCTGCAGACCTCAGACTTGTCCTCCACATCCCAGCCCTGGGGCCCTTTCAGGAGGCCACTGTGCTGCTTTGACCATGATTTTTCAGGCGACTGAGTGGTTCTTTTGCCTGCGGACTGTGTGGTGGCTGCACCAGGGTTTACCACACGGGGCTGGGTGTTACAGGGGAAGCTGGCAGTTTCCAGGGTGAACATCTTTCAGTTCCTGCATGACACACAGCTGAAAATCACCAGGTACTGAGTAGGCAGCAGACGGTTATTGCAGTGAACTGATCTCTCAAATGTGTCTCCTTGTCGTTACGAGAGTAAAAGGAGGCAAGAAAATCCCCAAAAGGGTGGCTGTGCACAGTCATAGAATCATTGAATGCATTAGGTTGGCAGGGACATTTAAAGGCCATTGAGGCCACCCCCCCTGCAGTAAGCAGGAGCATCTTTCACTGGGTCAGGCTGCTCAGAGCTTCATCAAGCCTAACCTTGAATGTCTGCAGGGATGAGACTTCCACCACCTCTCTGGGCAACCTGTGCCAGTGTCTTACCCTCCTCAGAGTGAAAAGCTTCTTCCTGATTTCTGATTTAAACCTCCCCTGCTCTAGTTTCAAACCATTGCCCCACGTCCTATTGCTACGTGCCCTTGCAAACAGTCCCTCCCCAGCTTTCCTCTAGGTCCCTTCAGGGACTGGAAGGGACCCTGAGGTCTCCCTGGAGCCTTCTCTTCTCCAGGCTGAACAATCCCCACTCTCTCAGCCTGTCTTTGTAGGAGGGGTGCTCCAGCCCTCAGGTCATCCTCATGACCTCCTCTGCACCCTCTCCAAGAGGTCCATGTCCTTCTTGTACTGAGTGCTCCAGAGCTCGACACAGCACTGCAGGAGGGCACAGACTGCTACCAGTCAGTTTGTTGAAGTGTCCTTTTCTCCATTCACCCACAACATCACTTTGTAGCTTGAGGAAAGGAAAGCAAGGCTGCTGGGGTTTGCAGGGCGGCAGCAGGGGTTGTCGTGTGGCCAGGCATCATCTCACTCTGTGTTCAGAGGGCCTTTACCAGCCAGCTGCTGGGACAGGAGTAGGGGAGCAGAAGCTTTCCTCCTGCTTCCGCTCTCATTTAAAATGTTCTTGAAGTCACAGCTGTAACTCACAGGTAGTTTACTTTCATAAATGTTTGGAGGTTTTTTTAATCACTGCTGAAGCTACAGAAAGGGGATATGGCCTTCCAGAGCCTAGAAATCGCTTCCTGAGTCTTCTTGATTTCTTTTTTTGGCTGAAATACCTCTAATGGAAGTCCACCAAGCACATGCCCTAATGAGAAACACTTTTGCCCCGTGTGCAGCTCTGTCTCCTTGAGACATTCCACCCCCATGTGCAGGTTGTGGTTTGACTCTCGGAGCCACTGGTTTTGATCATATTCCACAATTTATTTGTTGAAGCTTGTGTTGCTTAAGGCAGTTCCTCTCCGATTTGCCCATTTGGTGAGCAGGGTTTGATGGTCTGTTTGCAGTGTTTCCAGAGTCCTGTGTTTGCAAAAACAGTTGGGGGAAAAATTGAGTGCAAATATGTTAATTACTTATAGTTGGTGCAAAATAAGCCTTTGCTGGGGAGAAGGCTGAGGCATCTGGCATGATAATGAGGGATTATAATGTCTCTTTCCTAAATAAGTTTTTCAGTGTTCCTCTATTGGTTGAGTCTCTAACACCGGCCTTAACTCATTTTCAGGATTATTTATAAATGCAATTAGTGCCCAGAAACTCTCATTATGTCTTGTACGTTACTCTATCTGTAGTCCTGTAATGGTTTAAAGTGGATTAAATTAAGATCAAATAAGAGAAAGTGATGTGGTAATGCTAATTTACTTTGGAACTACTGCGTGTTCGTGGCTTCTATTGCATAACTGTCAGAAAAATCTTCCCCACAGCAAGTGTTCTTTGCATTGTAATGTTTGCCCGTGCTCCAAAGTTCTGAATATACCTGGTGATGTGTTCTGCCCATTGCAGAGTTAATGTCTGGTGGTCTCTGATGAGATTATCATTCTTCTACATCCTTCCGTATTGTGGGGAGCATGCTGTGCCACCTCGCTACGTGTGCACACCAGTCAGAATGTACACATCTGTTGACCTCAGCCTACTCTGAAGGAATGTCTTTCACTCTGCAGTAGATGTACCATGCCTGTTGACAACTGGCAGCAAAATGCCAAAAAAGCAAGCTCACAGGGTTTCCACCCACCCATCCAGTGTGTATCTCTCCAGCGTCCCCCATAATGGATCCATCCCACATCCACACCAGAAAACCCTCTCAGTGTGCTGCCAAAATCTCTGGAATTGCTCTTGCCCTGCCACGTTGCTCTTCCAGCAGACCCTGGAGTGGTGGTGGTCCAGGAGAACAGTGGCCTGGAATCATGGCCTTCCTTCCAGTGGTTCAAAATCTTCCTCTGCTTGCTTAGCAGTATGCAGCAGAAGCCCACCACAATGTGCCCTTCCAGCGCTGACCTGTAAACTCTGAGAGTTGGCAGTAGAGATGCTGTGCTGGTGGGAATGTTGTTACAGGCTGTGAAAAGTTACCTGAGTGCTGGCCTTGAGCCCAGAAGCTGCCTGTTGTGTCCCCAGCCTTGCAGCACATGGCTTCCTGACTTCTGGGGCAGCACCCCCAAACCTGTGGTGCTGTCTGTAATACTGCTATTGGCATCAAAGTAACTGGTGCTGCTCAAGGCATGCCCAGCTGCTCAATGGGCCGTCCTTAGGGACGGGGAAATGCTTCCAGCAATGCTGCACAGTGACAGGAGTCAACTGCTGGTGAAAGCTGCATGGAATCAGCAATAACTCTTGTATTTCTCACTGTTTCCCCGCAGTCAGCCACCCGCCTCACCCAGCACGCAAGAAGCAATCCAGGGCATGCTGTCAATGGCCAACCTCCAGTCGTCAGAGTCCTGCCTCCAGCCGTCGTGGGGTACCAACCAGGCAAAGAATAACTCCATCTCCACACAAAACTCGAAAAAAACAGGCGGTGGCAGCAACAAAAATGCTGGCAAGCGGTTACTAAAGAAAAGCACAAAGAACAGTATTGACATCGAAGATTACGATGAAGACCAGGACCACTTAGATGCCTGTTTTAAAGATTCAGATTACGGTAAGTACAACCAACATGGTCTGATCTGCCTCTTTGTGCAGATCCCCCCGTGTTCCTCATGACATTCCTCAAGTGCTTGCTCGCTTTCCGTCGCGTTCCAGTTGGTTGGGTGTCTCAGTGTAGAGGAGTGCAGATCACAAGAGGTCTGCACAGCAAAATTAAGCGAGGGCTGTATGATAGTAGGCTGACCGCAGAGCTGGTGGGGATACAGTTATCCAAGCAGGCTGTATTTGAGGCATGCTACAGGCAGATCTTAAGAATCAACTGAAACTGCAGCAGTCAGCCAAGAAACAGGAAACTGTCCCAGAAACGTGGGTCAGGCACGCTTGGGACCAAAATGTCCTTGTCTGCACAACAGCAATAAAATGTCTAGCTCAGGTGAGTGAAAAGTTGGAAAAGGGATCTGGTGGTGCTTTGGGTGTTGGCAGGGAATGCAGGCATCTGAAGGAGAAACAGGCACAAAGCTGGTTTGCGCCAGATGTATCGCTTCTCCCACAGCAATCCACAGGAGCATTTTGACATGAGAAGCAAGGAAATGAAGAGAAGTAATCGTATGAAGGCTGCTAGGGACTGGAAAGCCTGAAGTCCCAAAAAGGGGGAGAAGCTGGTCAAGGTTCATGCTGCATAACAAACAGTCTGGGTGTGTGCTTAAGTGTCCCTGGCAAGTACAGCTATCAGAAATCATCTCTCACAACTGGGGAAAGTAGAGCGTGTGTTTTCACACTGTGAACAGTGGTGCCCAGGCAAAATGGCAATTTTCCCATGACATGTTGCAGAAGAAGGCTGCCCAGCCTTTTAGAGCATGCTGCCCACGCTGGGATGCAGCGTAGTTGGGAAGGGGCAGCTCCGTGAAGCTCTTGGACCAGGGCATGTTCACAGACACACACATGAACAAGGCTCTGCTCTGCTCAGGGGTGGATTTGCTTGTTGCATGTCTGTGCTGCCAGTGAATGGAGAGTCACCGTGGTGAGCAGGCTGGCTTTCCAAAGGCTTCGTTTGTGCCACATCTGATGAGCAGGCTTCTGGTGTCAGTGGCCAAATGCCAGGGTAATGCCCGATGTAAGAAACAGCAACTGGCAAGGAAATCAAACAGATGTGGGGGAAGAAAAACCACAGAAGCTTCATAGTAAAGGCTGGGCCAAAGTTTAGGCAGAGAGTTTGATGTTTCTCCCAGAGGCCTGTGACAGGTCTTTTGGTAGAATAGTTCACATTCGCCTTTGGATACTTGCACTATGTCTCATTTCTGTCTGCCTAACCGTGCTGGGGTCAGAGAGGCCAGGAAGGTGTGGTGCTGAGCAAAGGGGTTGGCTGGTGAGTCTTCAGTGCCAGACTAGCTTGAGATAAGGAAACTTGTTTGTGTCTCTTCTGGCTGCGCTGCAGCTCCACAGGCAAGAGGAAGACTGATTTTTTCCTGAGAAGTTTCAGTGTGTGTCTTAAAGTTGGCTGGCCACAGTTCAGTGACAGCAACTGCCAAGTGTGGTGTGTGGATGGGAGCAGGAGAAAGTCCCTCAGGTGTTGCAGCTGTAGGACCCCTCAGTGGTACCTTGGGGGCACCTTGCTTTCTGAACTATGATGTCTGCAGTCACCATGCCTGTACAGAGCAAGCAGGGCTCTGTTCAAGCCAGGGCTGTTTCCTCCACTGAAACTATTGCCTTTGTTTTCTACTGTAGTTTACCCTTCTCTGGAATCAGATGAAGATAATCCAGTATTCAAATCCCGATCGAAGAAAAGGAAAAGTTCGGATGATGCCCCTTACAGTCCAACAGGTAAGTCCATGTGGTCTGTGCTCTCCAGACCCAGGCTGTTCTGCAAGTCCCTACAAAACTGGCTGTTTTTCAAGGAGTGGGAAATTTGTAGGACCACAGCTAGCAATTTCTTTATCATGTGAAGGATTAATCCCTTCCAGCACAGTGGGAGGTGATACCATGTGCTGAGACTCATGCCGAGCACTGTTAGCCTTCCTCCCTCAATCGGTTGGCAAGAAAAAGTTGTTCCTGGGTGTGTAGTTGGTTTATTTTTCTTCACACTCTTGGTGATGGAACACTTGTTGGCCACTTTAGCAGTGGTGTAACAGTGAAGTGCCAGACAGCTGAACAGCCACAGCTTTTAGGTGTAGTTGTTCATTGTGTAAAGAGAAACAAGAGCGTGAGAATGGTCTCCTCCAAGTTGAGTCTACAGGGGTGGTGGTTTAGTGGCTCACCAGAGGCAGGAGAGGCCAGGGAGTTCTTAGATCCCTTTGATGTGACCCACTAACAGGGGAGCCTCCACAGCTTGCTGCGTGTGTGCCCATGTCTCATCAGCTTGTGGCAGTGCATGTCCACCCCCAGCTGATGGAATGGTGAACACTGCCCATTTGGAAGTGATGCTCATATCTGTAGGCAGAAACCTCCATGGCTTCAGCTCCTAGTATCTCTGTCTACCAGTGAAGTTGCTCAGCTGTGTTACATCCTTGTTGGCAGCTTCTCCCCAAGCCACTGTGACTGCAGGCTGTCACTTCCTCCCGGCGTCACACACAGCCTGGGGAAGGGCAGGCAGACACTGCAGCACCCCTAGCTCCCTGCTCAGGAGAGCAGAGCCTCACTGCCCAGTGCGTGGTTACGCTGGTCACACGGGCACATTCTACACATCTCACCTGCATCTGCTTTTCCCTGCAGCACGAGTCGGCCCCTCGGTGCCTCGACAAGACAGACCGGTGCGGGAGGGCACGAGAGTCGCCTCCATTGAAACTGGACTTGCTGCCGCTGCTGCAAAGTTGTCACAGCAGGTGAGGTTGCTTGGGATGTAGTAGCTGCCAGGAAACGAAAGCCCTCTCCCCCAGCAGCAGTCAGCCCCAAAGAGCAGTGGGGTGCTAGTCCTCCTCCGTGTTTTTTCATGCCAGTGACACAGCTTGTCAGTCTTGGGGAGATAAATGGGATGGAAGTCCAATAGTGTCACAGCATTATCTGACAATGCCACGGAGCAGGCAAGGTATCAGAAGTATAGAGAAGTACAAGGGACTGAGCAGGGCTACCAGGCTAAGACAGAAGGAGGCTGCCCGAAAGGAGTGTGCATGAACCACGTATTGGTGTGTTTGAGACTGGTGTGATTGCTTTGTTTGTGGACATCACCTGCTGGGGAGCAAAAGGATTTACTGCCAAAGATTTGGCCAACAGTGGGTAATTATGGGTCAGTTTAATGAAGATACTCAGGCATTTTGAGTGTTGGCAAGTGTCTGGTCTCTGGAGAGGTCAGATGGGTGCTGAGCACCTAACGCACATAGGCCCCCTGAGGCACAAAGGTGACAAGGTCTGCTGGAGCAAGGTTGGTGTGACACCTTGGTGAGTTGCTGGAGATGCAGGTATTGGTGGCTTTGGCCTTCTGTGATGTGTATTGCTGAGTAGAAGAGCTGGTTGGAGAGTTTTGTCAAGAAGTGGACTGAAAGTAGGTGAGGGAAAGAGGCAGGTGACAGACGGCTGTTCTCGTGGTACATATGTGTAAGGACAGTTACAGGTCAAGAGATATGTGTGTGTGTCCTAGCAGGAAGCAGCCTGGGTTGTTTAAAATCCTCCATGCTATTGTGAAAGTGTGTGAAGATCCCTGAAGACAGGAGGTGCCAGTTTTTGTGGAACATCGAAAGATTTGTTCGTGCAAAGCCATGCTGCTCTCCCACACTGCAGGGTTGCTTTGGTCCTGGCTGGCTCCCGCTCGCTGCAGTGTACGCAGAGTTAACGCGCATGGAGGTTCTGCACAGAGCACGTACATAGATGCAAGAAAGGCAAATGTGTGTGTGCAGCAGAGCAAGCTGCAAGCGATATGGTATCGGAACAGACCCTGAGCAGTTTGTACATGGCAAACTTCATGGGTTTTCGTTGTATCAGGACACTAAGCAACGCCGCTGGCCCTTGCCGTAGCTAAAGGTCTTCCGAGGATTAATCTGAGCTTCATGTTTGTCATTTTAAAGGAGGAACAAAAAGGCAAGAAGAAAAAAAATACCAAAAAGAAGCTGTCAACCAACAACGCCGACAAACCGGCTCAGGAAGGCAGCTCGCCAGAGCCGAAGCTGGAGTCACATGCCAGCAGCCTCACAGATCACGAGTACACCGCAGGGGCCAGCACCTTTGGGGTCGCCCAGCCTAACAAGGGATCGCAGCCGATGGCACCTGGTGTTTTCCTCACACAGAGGAGACCCTCATCATCCTCGCAGAACAATGCCTCCACCAAAGGTACCAGGAAACGCCTGGGGTTACGCTGTAGGAATGGGGAAGGGTGAATTGGTCATGTAATCCCTGCCTTTTGTAGGGTCCTCATGTGTTGTGTCTCTTGGGTACGTAGAAGTGCTTTGGCAGGTCAGATCTGCTCAGGGAGAGGGTCTGTGGCTGTCTTGGCACTGTGGGCCAAAGTACACGTTTTGCTGCCAGGCTGCTGCAGGTGTGAGGCATCCCCTGCTAGGAAGTACTCCTGAGCGTGCCCCGAGGCTCCTGAGGAACTCCTCACATCGCAGTCCAGCCTGTCTGGTGAAGCCCAGGCTGGGGGAAGATGCATCCTTGAAGGCTGTTCTGCCCAGGGCTAGGTCAGGCACTGCTGTGGTTGGTTGGTGGTTGCACATGCTTGCCTGTGCTGACACGTGCATGAGGACATCCCACCCAGCGAGTGTAGAGCAGTGCAAACCTATGGCAAGGGAGCAGAGGAATGTCAGACCTCGGGAGTAACACAGCCACACAACCAAAGCCAAGAGAGAGGAAGGAAGAGGGCACTTCTTATCTGCTGTAGGCAATGTGTTACAAAGCTGAGGCTGCCCTGGAGTTCTGGGCTAGGACCTCCTATTCTCTGCTTGAACTTTGCTCAGGAAGCATGACACAGGCAGTGGTGGGGCACATGCACCATGTAGTGTGAAGAATAAGCGTGTGAGCCCACTGTGAGAGGCCCCCATGCAAAAAGTGAGACAGCGTGGCACGTTTCCTGCATTCCCCTGTGTTTGAGCAGAGAACATTAGAGATAGTGCACAGTGTCCTATCAGAGCAGCTTGAGTGGGCCATACCGGAGGCCATGGATAGCTCATGGTAGGTGCCAGTAACACCAGTGACTGTCTGCAGAACCAAGTGTGATGAAGATATTTGCTTGGACTTGTGTATTTGTGGTGAAATGGTGACATTAGTGACACAGGTCCATGCCAGTGGAAGACGTGATGGGAAGAGGAGTGCTGAACGGAGCCAAACTCCAGACTGGCCAGTAAGCTGGGCGACCCAGGCAGGGCATCGTGAAGGGAGCCTGACCAGGCACATGGATCACATCTTGCCCATGGTAGAGCTCAGTCCTCAAAAGAGGGAAGGAGCCATGTGCCAAGCAAGCGAGTGGCTGACCTAGCGGGGAGCAGAGCACTTTGAGGGTTCCCTGTACAGGGTCCCAGGGCAGCCAGGGACACTGAGAGGACTTGAAGGCGTCTCTCTGCGTGGAGCAGAGGAGAGTCCAGCCTGGGGACTCCCAGATTGGCCATCACTGGAAATGGACTGTGGAAGGTGATGGTGGGATGAAGCAGAATTAAAGCACTCTTGAATTCCTCAGGGAAGGTCTTTCAGTCTTAAAAGAGTGAGGCTAAAGGATGAGAAATGAGGACAATTCCCATGGAAAGTGTCACTCAGACTGACATGGATTTTAGGGCTGGGCCAATTAATGCAGATAGGAAGAGTGGAGAGGAACTGAGTCTTTGCAGGCATTGCACAAGAGTGACAGCATGATGGGAAGAGGACAAGCTGCATGGGTCTGTGTTGTGCCTGGTAGTCCCACCTTGGCAACCAGGGGTGTCTGTCTGTAAGGTGGTAGCTGGCAAGCCATGGGGCTGCACCAGTCCTGGAACCTCACCGAACCATGCAGTTCATGAGTAAAGGCTTGTGGTAGTGGTGTCTTCTCATCAGCACAGGGACTGGGAAGATTGTAGTCGTGTGTCACGGTGGCTTGGTGCTAGTTGCTGTGTGCATGTTGATACGTGTGTGTGCATCCTTTGGGTGACCTTCTGGTGAAGCTGAGTGCAGCCTGTCTCTCTGAGCTGGGGGAAGAGAGGGCAAGAAGAGATGTGGGGCCGCAGTGGTGTGTGGGCTGGGCGCAGGGCAGGGCGAGGGACCAGCACTTGGCATTGGTAACCGGAGCGCTCTAGAGGCGTCCCCGTGCCGCACGGCAGAGAGGTGCCCAGGGATGGCCAAGGGAGTGCGAGGTGCGGGCAGTGGGGCGCGCGGGGGCGGGGGGCGGGCAGCCCCTCCTGTGGGGCACCGAGGCAGGGTGCTGGAGCGGCTGGCTTCCGAGACGCCCCGGAGCGGCGAGACGAGGCGGGCCGGGCCGGGTGGTGGCACTGTGGAGGCAGGAGGGAACGGGAGCAGCCTCGGCCCGGCGCCGCTCGACGCACGCCTTGGGACGGGTGAGCGGCGGTGCCCGCCGAGGCCGCTCTGGTGCCGGAGGGGGGCCGGGCCGGCTGCGGGGGGGGCTCGGAGGAAGGAGGCGGCCGGTGCGGGGCCGGAGGGGTGGTTCCTGCGGGGCGGGAGCCGGCCCTCACCCCGCCGCCCCGCTCTCCTTGCAGGGAAGCGCACGAAGAAGGGGATGGCCACGGCCAAGCAGCGGCTCGGCAAGATCCTGAAGATCCACCGGAACGGGAAGCTGCTGCTCTAGCGGCGGGGCCAGCGGGCGCCGGGTCACCGCGCCGATACCCCCTCGAACTTTCAGCGGTCGGAGTGTACAGAGTCCTGCTATAAATATTTTTTAATATAGATGTCCTTTCTCGGAGCGCTGAGAGTGACTGCCCGCGACAAGTTCATATTAACCCCGGCCAAGGGGGAGCGCGCCGGACCCCCGGCCCCGTGGCCCGGCGCAGCAGCACTTAGGCGGGCAGCCGCCGGGCCGTACCGGCGAGCGGGCTGGGCAGGGCCGGGCGGGGCGGCAGCGGCCAGGCGGGGCGGGACGGGGGCTGGCGGGCTGTGGCGGCCGGCGGGCTGCGAGGTGTTGGGTGCGTTTCTCAGGCAACACCCCCCCCACACACACCCCTCCACCCCCTCCCCGTGTAGCTGCGATTCCCGAGGCATCCTTTTCCTAGAATGTAGCTTGTACATAGCTTTTGGAATAACCACCACCGGTTTTTTATAAGGGGAAAGTCTCTCCGGGCCGCCGCCCGCCGGTACCAGCTCTTTGCGTAACTTCTTGTACGAGGAGGGAGACGGTTATTTTACTAGCACCTTGTGGAGTGTTTTCCGTGTTTTGTGACGATGTAATTTATTAATGTTTGTAGCTTTTTATATTTGTACATTTCTTATGGGCTTTGTTTATATACACACATTACCGGGGCGCGGCGCCTGCGGGGAACCACAGCCACCTGCGGCCGTGGGCGAGGGCTGCAAGGGCCGCGCCGGCCTGGGCGTCGCGCCGGCTTTTTTTATTATGATTATTATTATTAGTATTATTATTATTTTTTCGCGACATGTACATTTCTAACAAAGTTTATCGTGGCTATCTTACCTTACGACGGTGTTTTATTTACCGATTCATATCAAATGCTCTTGTATCGAGTTCACGAAATCTTAAGCGAGCCTAGAGCAAAGTTTAAAAAAAAAGAGGAAAAAGGAAAAGAAAAAAAAAAAAAAAGGAAAGCAAAGTAAAACTATTTCAGGTTTTGTACAGAACTGCCTGGGCCTGGCCTTTTTGTGGGGTCGGCGTGGGGCAGTGCGTGGGCTGGGCGGGGGAGCAGAGGCAGCCAGTGGTCCCTGGGGCAGGCAGGAGGGAGGAGCGGGTAGGGACCCGCAGCAGTTGGAGCTGGCAGGCAGCCTGGCATGGTGCTCTCTCTGCCTGTTCAGCTTGCTCCTTGGTGGGAGCAGGTACGTGGGGACTCCGCTGCCCCTTTGCAAGCACCCCGGGGTGCTGAGCCAGCACCGCATGGAATCACCTGGGTTGGAAGAGACCCTTTAGATCATCGAGTCCAACCACAGCCTAAACCTAGAGGTCCACCTCTAGGTCGTGTCCTTAAGGACTTCATCTACACACCTTTTAAATACCTCCAGGGATGGTGACTTCACCACCTCCTTGGACAGCCTGTTCCAACCCTTTCAGTACAGAAAATCTTCCTGATATCTAACCCAAATCTCCCCTGGTGCATTTTTAAGCCATTCCCTCTCATCCTATTGCTTGTCATCAGAGAGAAGAGACCAACCCCGACATCTCTGCAGCTGCCTTGCAGGTAGTGGTAGAGAACGATAAAGTCTCCCCTCGGCCTCCTTTTCTCAAGGCTAAAAAACCTCAGCTCCCTCAGCCACTCCTCACAGGACTTGTGCTCCAGACCCTCCACCAGCTTCGTTGCCTTCCTCTGGATGTGCTCCAGCATCTCAACATCCATCTCATCCCCAGAACCCTCACCAAGACCTCCACATGCTGCAGCACTGCAGGAAGCCCCAGCTAACTTAGCATGGCCTTGAGTGTCCCGGTAAGATATCCCATGGTCTGCCCAGACACCTGCCCACTGTCCAACACTGCTCCTGTCATCCACCTCCGTGGGACAAGCATTCACACTTGCTTCCCTCTGCTTCCTCCCTCCATCTTGGAGGTCCCCTGGTGCTAGAGGCTTCCCCTTCTCACTCAAACATGAGAGACCTCACTACTTCTTTGAGCCTTTTCTCCATACTGACTCTCCTGTCCCTGGGGTTGCTTTCCAAATACACCTCGGTTACCACAAGAGAGGGTGAATGTGATGCCAGAGACATGCAACCACTGCTACCCCTGCAGTGGTCTTTCCCAAGGAAAGGCTGTCACATCCCACACTGAAGCTGCTTCTAGCACTTGGCACCTCACGCTGGCTGTGACGTGGCACCACAGCCTGCACAGTTACCTCTTAACCTCTTCTGGCAGCCTCAGCAGGCGCAGGGTTGGAGTTCTCTACCTAGAGGTAAGCATGGTGTGCCAGCAAACCCCAACTGCACTGTATTTGCTGGCTAGATGATGACCACACGATGAGATGATATGGATCTTTTCACTGGCATCTCTTCCAACAGGTTGACTTGATGAATTCCTTAGGACAGAGAGAAGGCCAGGTATGCCATGGAGGGATTGCTTCCCTTTTGGGAGGCTTTGCAATACCTATGCCATGTGTCCGCCCTGGCCTTGTGTGCGTAGGAGAGGTGGTCACCTGATACTGTGTGCAGTTCAAGGTGTTGCAAAATTGCTCCCAGTTAGATGATGTCAGCTTTCAGACCCATCAGCCAGTGGTGACACAAGGTCAGTGGATGAGGATGGTGCTTCCCAGAGAAAGGTTCTGGCAGTCTGTTTGGATTGAAGGATCCGGAGGAAAGTTGAGAAGTCACCAAGGGTAAGCTTTTGGCCAGAACAGCATGGCAAGTGTACTGAGAATGTTCCTGTGTGGAGCAGAGCTCTGGGTGGCAGCTTCATCCTCTTGTTGCCTTTCATCAGAGAGCTTGGCCAAATGCTGGCCGTTAGCTCCTTCTGAAGGCTAAACCTAGTCCCAGGTAGTTACCACCTTCTCTCGTAAGTTCCCTGCTCTTGCAGGGAAACCACTGCTAGCAGGGTGCCTTCTACCTGTGTCCCCACACCCTGCCTTCCCACTCCCACCTGTGCATTCCCCCAAGCATCCTGCATTGCCTCACTGAGCTGGTGAGAAGTTTCCCAGAGCCAAAAGAGGAAGCATTTCATTTTCCTGTTGAAAAGGTGTTTCAGCTCTTGGCAAGCCTGGCTTGCAACAAGTGCTAGAGCAGACTGATGCCCACACGAATGTGGAGTCAATCAGGAGTATGACGTTTGCTGGCTGGAAGCTCTTACCTTGGCTTCGCCCCTTGCACAACCAGAGCAGCACAACCAGCTGCTTTAAGACCCTATGAAGGTAAGTGCTGCTAAGCAGAGCTGATGTTTCTTTGATGTGTGCCACCTTCCCACTTACTGTGTGTGAGTGTGATCCTGACGCTCTGTCAGGGATGGCTGGTGGTCTGTTACCTGTAGTTCCTCTTACATACAGAGCCCAAAAGAACATGCAAGTGACCTGAAAGGTTTGTGACAGGGAACACAAAAGCGTGTTTGTTCTCTGCAGTCACACTTCAAGCCATCAGTGTGATGTGGGTATCAGTACCTTTACGGATATTGGTAGAGTATCGAAGGAGAAACTGCTGCCCCTGCAGCTGCTGGTGGTTTGGCTCTTCCACATTTCCTAGCCAGCATCCCACAGTGCTCAGGCTTTGGCTCGGCTCAACCCCATTCAACATCTGTCATCACAGGTTGACCTTGTTTCCCTTCACAAGTGACAGATGAGACAGTCACACTATTGCACTGCTTGCTTTGGTAGACATTGTCAGCTCCTCATCCTGCCGATGTGCATCGCTCAGCTTTCCCCTCTGACTTCTGACTGGCTGGACATCCCCAAGTGCTGGTGAGTTTGTGGGGCTGGTCTTGCAGTATAGAATCACAGAATCACAGACTGTGTTAGGTTGGAAAGGACCGTCAAAGGCCATCTAATCCAACCCCCCTGCAATAAGCTGGGACACCTTTCACTGGATCAGGTTGCTCAGAGCTTCATCAAGCCTGACCTTGAATGTCTGCAGGGATGGGGCCTCCACCACCTCTCTGGGCAACCTGTGCCCGTGTCTCACCAGCCTTAGAGTGAAGAACTTCTTCCTAATGTCTGATCTAAACTCACCTTGCATCTAGCCCAGGATGCGATTGGCCTTCTGGGCTGTGAGTGCCCGTTGTTGGCTCATGTCCAGCTTTTTGGCCATCAGTACCCCAAGTCCTTTTCCGCAGGGCTGCTCACTAATCACATCCCCAGCCAGTGTTGGTGGTGAGGACTGTCCAAACTCAAGTGCAGGACCTTGCACTTGCCCTCGTTGAACTCCATGAGGTTGGCACGCGCCCACCTCTCCAGCCTGCCCAGGTATACTCCTCACGGAGGTTGTTTTGGGCTGGCGGCAATGGTGGCAGTGGCCACGGTGGCTGGTGGCAATGGCAGATGGTCACCAGCTGGGGGAGTTCACAGTTCAGAAACGGCCTCAGCCTGTGAAACAGGCCCTGTTGCAAAAAGCCCAGCACCTCTTCAGGCTGGGTTCCAGCCTTTGTTTCCCAGGCTTGTGGCCCTGCAGTTGAGGATGCCCTGTGACTCGTTCAACTGTATGGCTGCCAGCCCTAGGAGGCCACGGCAAGGTCCCCGTTCAGTCCCCATAGCAAGCACCCTCAGGAATGCGAGAGCACAGCTGCTACAGCCCCAAGGAGGCCGTACGCGGGCAAACCAGCATTGAGGGGTAATGGTTGCTGCTCTGGCTCCCCTTTGCAGTAGCCCAGGGCAGACATGGGATGATGCAGTGCGGGCTTAAGAGCCCACGGCCCTGGGTGCAGCCAGGAGAACACACAAAGTCACCTTTGGAAAGCATGGACGAGAGAGCCTCATATGTACCAGCAGAGAGGCTTTTCCAGCAGCACCAGCCCAGGGCCATCCACAGGCACTGCAGCCCCTGAGCATTCCTGTGCCCGCTGGCCTGGCCTGGCCTGCCTCCTGGGCTGCCCCACACACCTCCGGCTAGATGGGCAGCTGTGATCATTGGATCTGTGGTTTCTGATAAGCACAGTGTGGCCATCAGAAGTTTGAACACTTTCCAAAGCAGTCCTTACCCTCCTCACCCAAAGCTAGTAGCAATGTTTGAGGTGAGTGCTGCAGATATCCTTCACATGCTGCTTCTCAGGTATCTCCGAGATGTCCTTTCAGAAAGGACAGCCTCGCCAGCCTCTTGGGATGCTAGGGGTTTCTTGCCATTTTAGTCCTGGTTTATCTTGGCTTTTTCAGCCTTCCTCCTAGGAAGGACACGCTACAAACCATTCCTCAGCCTGTGATTCTGCCCATTTTCTGAACTGATATCGCTTCCTTTGCCTGCACAGATTTTGCCCTTCCTCCGTGGCCCCAGAGAAGCCTGTGCCTTTCAGTCATTGCTCACACACCCACCGATGGGGTGTGTGGCTCAGTCCTGGCATTCGCTACATGTGGTTGGGAGAAGCGCAGTAGCATCCTTGTCTCTCCAGACTCACTGCTGACCCTGTGCCATTCACACCATTTCCAGGTGACTCCTCCACCCCCTTGGACAGACTCCAGAGGGTTCTGCACTTGACAAGTTGTTATGCTACAAAAATGGTATCAGAACCAGAGCATAGATAAATGTGGGGTAAGCCCAATTTACGCTCCAGCCAGGTTGGTTCTTCCCATCAATACAGCAGCCTGGTGCTGGCAACAGAGACGGAGGACGTGGCCCCTTCTCTCCTCAGCTCCTCCCCTCCTCAGGTCCTCAGCTGTTTGGGTGCCAGTGAGGTAGAAAGGTCACTTCCCCAACCCCTCACAGCCTGTCCAGCTGTGCCATTAGCCTCCCTGCAGCATCCTCCCCACTCTGCCTTGCTACTGTGCTTGGTGGATGCTGCCCCAGACCTCTGCTCCAAGGAAGCCCTGCTGCCTTCCATCTGCCCGACTCCCCATGCAGCACGGGCATGCATTACTTGCCCCGCAGGTGTTTGAAGAGGCCGCAGTGTGTTCCATGTCTACTCCTGCCGAGGTGGCTGAAGACATCTCACACCCTTGGATAGTCTCTCCACACTTCATGGGGGCTGCACTGGGTGCTTCTGTGGAAATACTGAAATACTTGGGGTTTTTTTCCTTTCTTTTCTGTTGCTAGTTGCAGGACAGACAATGAGCAGATCTTATGTTTTACTTTCACAGTCACCAGCAACTGGAAATTTGTAACCCTACCACCCAGTACACGAAGGCTGCCATTGCCAGGGGGTGTTTTCTGCACACATGTATGCAGAGAGGCTGTTGACTGTTCCTGGTAAACGATTGCTGACAACGTTTGGGTTTCTACTGTTTCTGTCTTTAAACCGACAAGAATCGTTTGAAACTGGATGTCTGGCACAGCCCCATGTCAGGCTCACAGGCCCTACATTCATCTTTCATCTCGGCGCAGGCTCTGACTGCACTGTGGAGCGCATGTTGGTTACTTAAAACAGTGGCACAGTGCCATCCTGCACTCCCAACGCCGTTCTTTCCATTAACATCTGACAGGGGGCTGTGGTACCCGTCCCACAGAATTCACAGCCTTCATGTAAACAGTTTTGAAGCAGTTCTCTGTATAGCGTGAGAGAAAGTCTGCTTCTCCTCTTCTCTTAAAAGTGTAATAATTATAATTAATTAGATTTCCTTCTGTTTCCAGTCTGCTGGGAAAGACGCACTTTGAGGCCCATTTTTAGGTCACTCTTCTGTCAAACTTTACATACTTCTTTCCCCCAGCTAACTGTATTTACTAAACATTTAGCTCCATGGCGCACTTCTTGGAGAAAGGCACGTAGCCGCTGCGGCTGCCAGCGGGGCTCGGCTCACCCCTGTGCACGCTGGTGGGTGCTTGGCGACCCTGTGGGGACCATGGGTCTTCCCCTCACTTTCAGCTCCATCAAATTAGTAAGTAGTAGTCACTTAGTGACAAGGAGACATGTCTTAAAAGGCTTTGTGTTTACACTGCTCCTTCATTTACTGGTTAAAAAGCTTGTCTTGGAAGCCAGAGGAAAATGGGAGGCACCCTTGCTTCCCAAGGTCAGCAAGGCATCTTCAGTCCTCAGTCTGGGCACACCAGCTGTGCTGGACCAGCATCCATCACGCATTTCTCGCCATTAGCTAGCAGAGGGCAGTGGGAACCATGGGCCAAACCCTTCGTGGGCACCGCTCGCTTGTGGATGCTGCTGCGTGGTCATGCAAACCCTGCTGTCACCCTGCAAACTTCTGCACTCATGCTGCAGGGCTCTGTGCGGGTGCCCAGGGCCTGTTATGGTGATGGCTCAAGCAGGAAAGCAGAACAACGTCTATGTGTTCCTTCGCTGTAACTGGAGGACTTTTGGCCATTGTGCAGTCCCTCCCACACATCTTCATTCTCAGGCTGCTCTATGCTACAGGGACTGTCTGTCCCAGAGGGGATTTGTTTTCCCCACATTTGTGGTGTGGAACAAAAGGCCCTTTCCCAGAACTGGATCCCTCTTTGATGTGGCGCTACTCACAAACCTACGGAGGAGTCCTGGGCCCCTCAGATCCCCTGCCTGCCTTCCTGCTTTCCTGGCTGCCTTCCCCTTCTCTCTTGAAACACCGTCACCTACCTCCAGCACCGTCAGACCGATACTCCCCCTCACCAATACTGGTCACCTTGCCAACATCCCTGCATAGGACTGCTGAGGTCAGGCAGCGCGATGCTACATGGCGTGTGAAGGCAAGACACTTCATGCAGGTGAGATGCGCCGTGGCAATAGATGGGGCAGAGACCGAGAGCATGGCTCCTCACACACGGGCATCCCTACGCATCCAGGCTTTGCCTTGTTGAATGGACAGTCATAATTCAAGTGGTTTCCCCTGGGACACCACAGCATCCTTTCTAACCTAGGTGTGCTGGTGGCTTAACGCCTTGGGATAGTGTCATGTGTCAGGATAGTGTCCTCTGATAATGGATGAGTGAGATGCTCAAGTGGTTCTTAACACACCTATGGAAGTGATGGTATATCCATGTCTCAGGAGCCATTAGGTGGATTAAGTCCCTCTTTCTCTTTCTGTGAACAGCCAGGGAGGGCTTGCTTCCCATAACACCTGATAAGCTCAGAGGTAAACCACTCAGCGAATCATGGCATTGCTTTTCTTACCTTACCCCCAGTTTACAAGCTTGAGATCAGTAATTACTTTGCTCTCTGGAGCAAGGATTAAAAAACAGTGGGATTAAAAAACTGCTGCTTGACAGTAATCTGTGGTGAAGAGACTGAGAAAATGTTGGCTGGAGTAGCCCAGCTTTGGCACAGTGCATAAACTATCTGATGGCTCCAACCAACCCAGGGGCTACCCTCGGTTGCCCAGGTCCAGGGAGGATCTTTCCTCCAGAGCTGGTGCATGGTGCCCTTGGCCAGCCTCACACAGGCTCAGGTGAACGTGAGGTGCCCAGTGTGCTGCGTCCATACAGCATGACCTTCATGTCACACAGCTCTTGGCCACAGTGGCCACTGATTCCAGACTCCTCACACTTGCTGGCAGCAGAAACTCTCCTCTGCTGGCCCTTTTTCCCCTACATTTTTGCTGAACTCAGCAGTTCCAGCCACATAGCAGCTTTATTTTATTGCTGTCATAAAACATATTTTGGTGGGTTGGTTTGGAAAACAGACACCTCCACAGAACATGGAATATCAGATGCCCTAGCCCAGCAGAGGTAGAAAGGGAAGAAGGGGGTGAGTGTTTCCTAGCAGCATTTGTATATAAAATTATTGGAGCAGCCCATAAAATAGGACATAGAACAAGTTATACAATGAAAAAGTGCACTAATACCGTATGGTTTACGTGTCCCTTGCCCAAGGTTAAAGACTGTAACAGCTCCTTTCAACACACTTTCTTAATTCAAGCTCACCAGCCTCATTACTTTGCCTGGAAACGTGCAAACCTTTAACATCTCTCAAGAGATAACTTGAAACTCGCTCTGAGAATGGAGTATTAACTAGAGTAAGGCATCTCGCAGTGTGCCTGGTCACTGTGTGGCCTCTGGGAAGGCAGAGGAAGCCAGAGCCTCCCGACCCAAAGTGCTGCCTTTGTGTGGAGCTTTTGTTCCCCACATTCCACCCGTTCTGCCCTGTCACAGCTGACAGCAGCTCCACAGCCCACTGAAAGAAAACTGTCATAGCTGAGTGTACGTCGGCCGCGGGAGCTATTAACGAGCTTGTTATCTCGAGCGGGGTTTACACAAATTGTTCCCTGTCCAGCATTTGGCATAAGCAGCGATGACAACTTTTTGACAGATGCTAGTGAGAAGAGAATAAAGATGCTGTGGCTTCAGACCATCTGCAGGGATTAAACCTTCATCGCATTAGGTGACTTTTCTGCTCTGGAGACAAAGGAAACTTCTTTTTCTCTAGCTGCACACCTCAGACACCGTTTCGTTGCCAGACACTTCCAAAACAAAAAAAAACCCACAAACCAACCCAGTGCGAGCTGACTTTTTTGCCCCTGTAACAGCCAGGCAGATTTAATCCATGCTGCTCATTTCTAAATCCCCATCTGCAACCTCCAGCTTGATCCAGGAAGGTTCTAAAGGCTGCTAAGGCCACCAATTTCCAGTACTGGCAAGAGCCTGCATGAGCCATGGATGCCCCAAGAGCAGGTGACTCTGCTTTGTAGCATGTGACCTTACAAGTCACAGCTTTTCGTAAGCTTCTGAGCTATGTGCAATGGCAAAAACCCCTGTAAGTCAGCAAGAATGGTGGGATTCTCCGTTTCCTGCACAATGGCACAATTAGGATTTGAGGAACAGAAAGGAGTGTTGGCTATAACATTTTTTTAAAAAGGGGAAATACTAACACTAGAGTTTGTCCGATGCTTAAAATTGAACAGGAAATGAAATATATCCAGGCAAAGAAATTAACCTCAGTTAAGAAACTGCTATTTGGTTTCAGTAGGTTTCAGCCTGGTTTGATAGCATGTGAGGAGGAAACAGCTTCAGATAGGGCCTGTTTATATGGTGGTTTATCTCATGGGAATGACCCAGTCCTCATGTCCAACAATTCTGAAAAAGCTGAGGCTTGCTCCTCATATTGCAGCCCTATTTCCATCAGGCTTTTATTACTTCTAGGACCCTGCTGTGTGTTTTCAGGTAAGAAGAACAATGTGGTTAGCTGGAATCCTATGGATCTCCACTGTTTAGGTATCATGGACCTGCTGATGGTAGGATCCCGTGTTGTATGTGTTGTCTTGGCCAGAGCTAGGGTTGTGCCATGCTGGAGGAACACCAACCCTCTGTACTAGCAGTAGCACACACAGCATGATGACTTCTCCTCCTGGCAGGTTTCTGCATGCTTTCCAAGTCTCCCTGTAGTGAGGAAAAGCCACAAAAGTGTCCTTTTGGTGCAGCTCAAATGCTTGTCATGATTTAGAGGCGTCCTGACTCTTCTCTTGATCAAAGTGACTCTTCTCTTTGCTTTTCAGATGAAAAAGAGAGGAGGTGCCTCCAGATTGTCAGAGCCCCAAACTCATGATGTGCACTCAGGTAATAAAATGCAAACAGAAGGCTATTCACAGAGTTGCATGCAGAATGGGACCATGAGGTGAGAGGCCAGGCTGATAATGAGGTAAGACTGGGGGTGTGAGGAAGGGCATAGGTGTTCAGGTCGTCAGAGGTAAATTATCCTGTTACATGCCGTGAAATTACTGGGAATGGAGGGTGTTGGCACACCACAAGGTCTGACAAAAGAGTTGGGCACCTTCTTTTGGCAGAGCCCAGAGGAGTCCAGAGAGATGGGAGGACGGATGGCATTTATCCCAATAATCCTGCCCTACCTGAAAACATGGCTCATTCCTCCGAGCACATTCCTTGTTGTGCAGAATAAAAGCAAATCAGCAGGTAAAAGCAAAGGTCCTTGTTATTTTAGTGCCAGCATTACAAAGAGCAGAGTCTCTTGTTTCTACGGATGTTGCTTTGACTCCTCAAAGCTCTGTTTGCCTAGTGCTGCTGATACCATAGATCCGGTACAGCGCTCTCTGCAAAACCTGCCACTGGTCTCTCAGCAATACAATCAGGAACATCAATCACCAGATGACTGTAGGCAAAGACCATCATTAATCTCCCCCATCCCTTTTGCTTTGGCAAGGCTGGATAACCTGTAACTCACCAAGCTGTACCCTTCCTAGGTGTTGCTGACCTCCCTTGTCTATCACTGTTACTCGAGAGCAACACCAACTCAATCATTACCCAACAAGCGCCTCATGAAATGCTTTCCTGAGCTTTCACAATCTGGGATTGGTAAACGAGGAGCAGGGGGAGAAATAAATCTGTGAAACTTGAGCAGCAAGTGGGTTTTTGATTCCTGCTCATGTTGTGCTGGACAAACAGGCTGGTGAAGCCATAGCGTGCCTCTGTGTCTGCAGATGGGTGTCCTTGGGGTTTGGAGAGCTGATTGTGAGCCTGAAAGCATCAAGTTCCAGTTGTTCTTGCCAGGGCTCTTCTTCCTGGTGCGGGCTGAGCATGGCACCACAGTAGCTGCCATCACCTCCATTGCTTTCTTACTGCTGCACCTGCCCCCGAGGGGTATGCACGTTTGTTGTACCCCAGGGAACGCACTCCTTTGCAGCCACCTTTTCCAGCGAGGGAGGGGAGAAGGGGCTGGGAGGGAGGTTAATGTAACTGCACATTGAAGAGGAAGAAGCCCACAGAGGCTATTTCATTAAAATAATTTCTTGGTAATCTCTAATTCACCGTGTTCCACAACAGCCACATGTTCCTACATTGCCATGAACCAGCATGAGCCCACCAGCCCATGGGGAAGGTCTGTAGGGCCTCTCAGATGGCTGAGCCACCCCGTACAAGTGAGGAGAAGCACGATGAGGAGCGTGATGAGTATGGCACTAAATGGGCAGGTGTGAGGCTGCATAAGGACCAGAGCTTCTGCTAAAGCTCTTCTCACTCCATACAGTCAGCACGCTGTATTCCAGGGAATTCCCACCCAACCATCACCTTCACGCACTACTGAGCAGCAGGTCAGCCCACTCCAGCAGCAACACATCACAGAGGAAGTGGCCAGAGGTACGTTTGGGATGTTACCACCAGATCTTCTTGTAGCTTCTTCCTTGTGCACAAGTTTTTATTCCACACATGTTACAGCCTGCAGGTACATAGACCAGCCCCTGAAGTGGGTTTGTCCTGCGGTGCTGCCAGGTCAACAAATTGATCCTGAATTTCTTTATTTTACTTTTTTACAAATGCTGTGTTTGCCAGCAGTGTGCTCTGAGCTCCTTAATTCATTGTCCTACATAACCCAATCTCCTTTTAAAAGAGAATAACTGAGCTTGAAAGAAACCATGACTTCAAAGATTAAGAGGTGGGATCAGAAGTAAGCCACCTGTCAGACAGGATAAGAACACGGGATTTTTTTCCTTTGGATTTAACTAGTCATTTAGAATATAATAGTCATATGGTTTAGTGTGCTCTATATGGTCTAATTTTAGACTATCTGTACAAAATAAAAGGTGCCTCGCATTTAAAGCTGTATTTTCAACTATTATCTTCCTCCTTGCACGAGCCAGTAATGACAGCGAACCAGACTCTATTGTAGTTATTTCTTGTCGGTGGCAGTTTGTTATCATTGTTATGCAGAAGTCAGGGGAGATTTCTTTCTTCAAACTGTGTCCTCCACTCTGGCTCTATGTGGTCAGTAACTGCTTGGCCAGGCGAGGTACCTCATACGCACACATCTGTCCCAGGAAGTCACAGCCATCCTGCTATGTGTCCACAGGAGACATTTGCATCGGCATAAATAAATAGACCTTTCTGTGCCTGCGGCCCTCAAACACACACATCTTTCCCTAGTTACACATCATGTTGGGTGAGATAAACCTTGGCCCAACTCCCTTTCCCAAAGCAGACCCGGCTTAGGTTGCAGATCCAAGCGTTGTTACTGCCAGCATCCCATGGACAAGCAGCTAGTTCTGTGTACCGAAGGCAGGCTGGCAGGATGTGGCATTTAAGAGGTGTTTCTCTTCCAAAAATGCCCTTGTTTCCACTATGAGCTGGATGAGCTGGTGGCTGATGGACCCACATGTGGTTTGGCTGCAGCTCTCCTGTGCAGCTCCATGGTAGGAGTCCTGAGCTTGGACCTACCCACAGATTGGGAAGGTGCATTGCGGTGCTGCTTGTTCCACAGCAAGTGGTGGGATGATAAATCTAGGATAGCTGGGGGGAAAGACACTGCTTTGACCTTAGGTATATTCCTTTTGTAGATAGATGTATGTATGTACGTACTTATAAAACATATATATATTTATTTATATATATAAAAAACAAACCCACCTTAGACATAACAATAGCTAAAAGCCATACTTCATAATGTTATTCATTGTTATTGCTATTAAACGGCTGTTATTCATAACACAGCCCTCCAGTACTTTGGATCTTAATCTCCTTTTGTGGTATAAAATGGTCCAAACAGCTGCTAAATGGAACAAAAGTGTAATCCATCAGTATCCATTTGAATAAACATAAACATCCCATTTCCTTGCAGACAAACATGGCATGGGCTGAGCAGCTTGCTTCCACCATCCGAGTGATGCTCCTGGAGCGCTGACAGCCTGGAAAACTAGGGTACTAACCTGAGCCTGGTGCACAGCACTCTGTTTTGGGGAGTCTGGGGGATTTGAGAGGATAGATAGGTTTTTGGGGGCCTGCAGTTGGGAAAGATGAACCTGTGAGGCCGAGCCATGGACTGTAAGTGCTGCTGTGGGTTGTGTTAATTCCCAGCTCTGGAGCTGGCTCCCCAGCCGCTCCTGCCTGCTCCAAAGAGCATTTTGCAGCTATCCAAGGGACAAGAAGTGTCTCAACAGTGACCAGAGCATGAAAACCCCAGCAGGAAGGAGTGCTCCTTGTGTTTGCTCTATCAGAAACCACACCGATGTATTTCTAAAGCCTGCCAGGGAAGGTTCTCTTCCAGGTAACAGAAATTAAGAGTGGAAGCTGTTGGCATGAGGTTTCTCTAGAGATCACACTGCCAAGTACTTCTTGGTCCCTTTCCTCCATAGCAGCAGCACTTGCCAGCGTGGTCCTGGCAGCTTGGAATGGACCGTGACTGTAGGAAGGGAAAGATCAGAAAAGTCTGGGCTTTAGGAAACAGAAATGATTTTTTTCTGATTGAATTTGAAAGTTATAAACCTGAAACTAATCAGGAAAATGTTTCTCCCTTTGAGATGCTCTGCTGCTTGGAGCACACGCGTGGTTCTGCTCATCTCGGTTCAAAGGAAAGCAGGCACTCGTTGTTCCAACGCCGCTCGGCTGACAGCTCGGGGTAGGACCAGTGAGGTCATGCTTGTTAGCCCCATCCCCATATATCTCCTGTACACTGTACCTACACATGGAGTGAATGAAAACGTGTCTGGAGACAGCTGAAAGCAGAGGATCAGGTATGTAGTGAGTAACTTACACTGAGCTGGAGACAGACTCTACAACTTGGGGGGATAGGAAAAATAATGGATGTGGAAGCAAACATGTTGCCTTCACCTGCAGGTAATGACTGCGTCCATCAGCCTCCCCAAGTTGTGGCTTTGCTGTCTTTCTCCAGCACTTACTGCACCAGACCCCACCATCACGTGCTTCCTCCAGAGCTCAGGTTGCTGAAGTGACCCCAGAAACAAGAGCACTGCTCTGTCCCAGCATCACCCGGTGCTCCAGGACTACCTGGGCAACTTGCACTTTGCTGTAGGTTTCGAACTGGTTAGTAGGTGTCTCTGTGTCTCCTCTGTCTCCCCTGGGAAGTGCTCCCCAGGTCTCGGCTTGCACTGTCCCTCAGTCAGGCAGAGGCATTAATACATCCATACTGAGGTAGGCCAAGGTGCCATCCACGAGAAACCACCAGATGTACAGCAAAGGAAACATTGCAGCTTTGAGCCTGGGACTACATGGGAGTTCTTCTTTGTCTAAACAGCCAGACTCTAAATCTTCCCTTGCAAAAGAAAGTTATCAACAACATGGCTTTGTTAATAACCAAAAGATTTTAGCGCGTCACAAGCTCGTGCAAAAGATCCGGGTGCTTTTAGCTGCCCTCAGCCCAAACTCAGAGTCCCGTTTGAATGTGATCTGCTGTATGAATGTAATTGGAAAAATATGGCCAAAAATGTGTGTGTGTGCACATGCACACTAGAAAAGCAGCTTTTGTTAAACAGCATTAAACATGCCAGGAGATTGACATCCCTGATGTTTCCTCTGATTTACTCCAAGCAGCACGGGATGTGGTACAGGGAGTGGTGCCTTGCTTGCCTGCAGAACTGATGGATACCTACGAGCAAAGAGAGGGCTGAAGTTTGGAGTCTGCCAAGTGAGTTTAGTGGATCTTCACTGTTCAGCTAGAAATTAACACCAAGTCGTTAGGAGCCATCATCGGGGGATAAACCACAAGACCTGTAAGAGTGAAACCTCCTTGTTTGCTTGTGGCAGCTGTCAGGGCAAGATCTGATGAAGATATAAACGGGGTTTTTTGGTAATAAAGGTGCAGGTAAGCACACCTTGGATCTCCTCTCAGTTTCTGCCTGCTGCTAACTGCCCATACGTACGTCTAGACTCAGGCTGGCTTTACGGAAGCACTTGGCAAGGGAACAAAAATGCTGCTGAAGCTCAGAGGGCTAGAAAAGCATCTCAGGCTGCCCACCCTGGTCATATGGCATGGTAAGGGCCCCTTCCTTTCCTGAGCTGCTCAGATCCCTGAGCCTGCTGGGGGATAAGAGCTGAGGCCCAGGCTGGGTGGTTGCCCACAGCATTCAGCACCTTTTCTGCCACAAACCAGCTCCAGCCCCACACACTGTACTACCCACAGGCCACGTCCAGGTCTCCAGCAGGAGCAGACCCCAAGACTTGGCATTTCACCTCCCCACTTGCAGCTCCTAGGAGGCCAGGAGATGGGTCACCAATGCATCATGGAGACTCAGAGCAGCACCCATTGCAGAGCACGTGTGGGTCACGGATGTCCTTCCTGAGCTCAGCAGCGATGCAGAACACCCACAGCAGCACGGGCAGATCCACATCTGCATGGGCAGCTGTTTTCAAAGCTCAGCTTGTGCATCACCACCGCAAACCTGTCAGTCAACCCCACCTAAGAGATTAAACTGCACCTAATCCTGCCTGTTTAATCTCGGGAAGCCTGCGCTGCCCCACGTCCTGGCCTGCTGCACCGCACTGATTCAAAAGCAGAGGTGCCATGCCGCTGCACAGCGCAGCACCATATCCTGTTTACAGTACGAGAGAATTAGCCAATCTGCCTGTTTATGCAGGATGTTAGCTGGCCTGCTGCTGTAATGGCAGTGCAAAGAGCAGGGGTTTAGTTTGTAATGTGTTTAACTTGTTTGTTTTGAGGCTAAATTACCAGACCTTTCTGTTAGGGAAGAAGGGAATTGTTTTTCAGGGGCCTCTGTAACACAAACCCAGGCGTTAGATGTGTCCTCACAAGGCAGCCTGTGACTAGACAAGGTTCAAGCGCAATACTTGAAAGAGAATTTGTAGTGGCCACCAAAAAGAAATATAAAGGGAAAAAAAAAAAGAAAAAGGTCTGCCAAGGACACCTTCCCTTATGTCTCTGTGTCCCTCCCTTCCCTTCCCTTCCCTTCCCTTCCCTTCCCTTCCCTTCCCTTCCCTTCCCTTCCCTTCCCTTCCCTTCCCTTCCCTTCCCTTCCCTTCCCTTCCCTTCCCTTCCCTTCCCTTCCCTTCCCTTCCCTTCCCTCCCCTCCGCTCCCCTCCGCTCCCCTCCCCTCCGCTCCCCTCCCCTTCCCCCCTTCCCCCTACCCCTTTTCCCCTCCCCTTCCCCCTACCCCCTTTTCCCCTTCCCCCTTTCTCCTTTCCCCTTTCCCCTTTCCTCTCCTCTCCTCTCTCTGGACACTTCATCACTGACAGTTACTATGTCCTCAACACAGCACAGCCCAAGGGCTGTGAAAGAAAATGGCTTCACAGATGCTTGGTGATTCCTGAAGCAGGGCCAAGGATGTAGGACACTGAGTGTCCCATGGGACCATGTCAAGGAAAGGGTCAGGACAGAAGAGCAATGGCAGAAGAGAAAGAGTGGAACAAGGGATCTTTGGAGGGGTAAATATGCAGTTGATATAATGGCCCTACAATGTATAATGTTTAGAAACATGAAACCAGTGGAGCCAGTAGGGTTTTTTTTAATTGGGAGTGTAGAGTTTTATTATTTAAAAGGTTTTATAAAGGAGTTTTAAATAGACCATGGAATTGCTGTAGCAGGTTTTTTTCTGTTGGAAATTACTCAGCCATTTGGTTTCTATTTTTGCAAAAAAGCACAAGCTTTTTGAACAATCATTTGATATGCTTGTTGATGCATCACAAGAAGGAGATATGCTTTGAATTCTCCTTAAAAACCCCATGTAAACACAAGGCTTATGTATAATTGCAACAAAATACCATCTCCTTATTGAGTGCTTTCACATGTAATTTCCTCTCTGACTACTGCATGTAAACACACTTATTGTATTTGGGAAACTCCCAAATCTCAGGCACAATCAGGATCAATAGCTCAGCAAAGGCAAATTATAGTTTAAAATGTCTGTGTTTTGCAACAAGATGCCTAGATGGTAACCGAGGGAGAAAGAGAGGGATGCTTTAACGTAGCAGGGTGGCTGGAGGGCCCCGTTTTCTGGTCCTTTGTGTTGCAGGTCACATCATGTGCACCAGCAGCATCCTCCACACCCAAAGACCACTGGTCCACAGGCTGTAGGAGAGACAGCGAGGCACAGACAACCAAGGGCATTTGCCTCTCTGTCTTCTTAATTGTCCCCTTCTGTAAAAGAAAAGACGATGGCTTCCACCCACTGGGGGTGAGCTCGTTTTTCAAGCATATTTGTTTCCCTAGAGCAGAGGGAGGCTGTAGCAGGTTGGACATCAGTGGCTGCTGCAGCCCCCTGTCCATGGCTGTGCTGTTCCATACTGGATCCTGACCAGTTCCTTGGCCACACTGCCACCAGCGCCCCAAAATGAGCTGAAGGAAAGGGCTGTGGAGGAGCCTTTAAATTAGGAACATCATAAGGAGTTAGGAACAAGCATAAAATTCAGCATTAAAAAGACAGTCAGAAAGTTACCACTGGAATAAGTGATTTGGCTTGGTTTCCCATTGTGCACCTAGCACATTTCTGGGCATGTGTTCTATCCCTGTCTTCTTTCCCTTTGCTTCCCCTCAGAAGCCAGCCAAAATGCTGTGCCCGTTTCCCATTTCTCATCTGCGGTGTTCCTGTGGAGACTTGCAAGGTCATTTTCGTTTACACACATAAACCATTAGCACGTTCTGCCCCACAGCTGGGCCCTCCAGACAAAGTGTAGAAAGTCTAGATCCAATTAATTTGGAGATGAATAGCCATGAAATCCTCTTAGAAAAATTCGAAAATACTATTTGCACTCCTAAGGCCACTTACGGTTTTAACGGTTACATGGTTACAACCATCTTTATGGTTATAATGATTTTACAGTTACAACCAACTTTATGGTTAGAATTTTCCCCTAGTGAAACTGATATTAAAATTTAAACTAGGTGTGGTGCCATTTGTACCTGAAGGCAACACAAGATCGGGTTTCTGCTCCATCAAAGCCCTTCAGCTTTCCCTGTGCAGAACCACATAGCTCTGGGCTGTGTGAAATGGGGGATTAATGCAATCTAGACTCTGCCAGCCTTGCAGTGAGTGCTCACCTAAAAGAGCTTTACCCATGAAAAGGCAATCACAGTACTGGAGGGCACAGTATCATCATTGATACTGTGTACGTCAGCGAAAGAGCTGCGTAACATGAGTATCCGGGAAGAACGGCACGACTGCAGGCTCAAATGGTTTTTCCCCTCAACTCTCTGTATATTTTTTATTTTCAAATTTGTTTCTGCCATGCCCTGATTTATCAAAGCACTAAAACACATGCTTGGCTTTAAATGCCTCGCTGCAGCTACAAGTAATTGCATACTTAGTCTTTGATGGCTCAAGGTCATAAAGAAATCACTAGCTTTTCCAAACAAATACTTCAATATGTTAATTGCTAGCAACCCCAATCCCAAACCTCTTTGGTTATGGGTGTAGGGCTGTATGGCTGACTCAAGGGTGAACATGTTTCTGCCTGGGATTTCCCAGCACAAATTTAGGCACCACACAATTACACAGGGCACAGAAAATCGGAACGAATCGGACTGCATGGCTCGGTCAGACATCAGTGTGTCACACGTTTACCTGGAAATGCCTGGCCACATGTATAGAGTAGGACAGTGAGCAGGGCACAGATGAAAAAAGCATGAAAATAATAGATAAATATCTAAACATTGACATACATGGAAATGTGAAAACATGAGTGGAGTTCCCATGGATGTTCTTTCTGACCATCCCGGGGATATTCTCTCCCTTCCTCGATACTGCCTGCTTCCCCCTCCAAAATTCTAAGTAGTACAATAATAATATTTTAACAGTTGCAGCTTTAAAAAGCCTGATTATGAACAATCATTTCTCCCAGGCAGTATATTTAGCAGAAGGGAAAAATTAAACTTCCCAGGAATGAGGTTATTTAGGGCATAAAATTCAAGGAAATAGGTATTTAGGTCATTGTGGGCATGGTTTTTATTTTCTCTAATTTTCAGATTACTTTCGATTAGGTCTGTTCAGAGTGGAAACTTCTTGATGTGAAATAGATACTATCTAAATCATTAGAGCTCATTCATTGCCATGTGCCACCTTTTAGAGCAATTAAACCTGACCTTGGGGTTACCTAGCTGAACACTCGCCGACCCAGGGCACTTCCTCTGAATAGGAATAAGGTTGTAGTACAAATACAGTCAGGAGCAGCATCGCTCCTGGCACAGATAATGCCTTTGTTAAACAGAGCCCAGCTCCGTGGGCTGTTAGACTATGGGGTCCATTGATTCAGAACATTCTCTGTTGGGATCAGCTCAGGGGTGGGTTGGGGTGGGGGTTGGGGTTTTGGGTTTTTCCTTCCTTTTTTCTTTCTTTTTTTGTTTGTCTGACATCTGGAGTCGATCCCTTAGTCAACCTCTCAACCCCCCACTCAAAAAAGGAGAAAGTGAGGGAAACAGATGGACAGACTCACAGACAGAATGAGCCCTGAAAAGGCTTCAGCAAAATAATAATTATAAAAAAAGATTTTAAAGAAACGAAACACACACAAAGAAAAACCCTTTTAATGAGTCTTTTTGATTTGTGTCAAGTATCTGCCAGCTGAAGTCAACACAGCCTCAAGAACCCATCCCCGACTCTCTCCGGGCAGGTTTCCTCTCACTTTCAAACTTTAGGTGGTTCTTGTTGCAGCGGCATCGTGCAGCACCTGCGCACCAGATTTGTAGCCCTTTGATCACGGTATATTTACAGGGCAAGGAACTTCCAATGTGAGAGTGACTGATTTCCCTGCAAATATCTGGGAGGCCAACCTACCCATCAGACTCAATTCAGTGCCTTCCTCCCTTGGCAGAACAAACGTGGAAGCTGCCTCTACTTATATTAAACAGAAAAGGAGATGCTGGTAAACAATTAAGTGGGGTCTTGTTTAGAGAACAAATCTTTTTATACGCTGCCAAGCTCTGCTAAACAATAACTGTCAGAGTTTGTTAAAAGAGCAGGAAACTGATATTGCTTGGTACAAAACTAATTTTACCAGCGTTTGTTCACAAACTGCATCGCACGTTTAGTCCCGTTTACTCCGGGAAATCTCAACAATCCCAGACAGCTCCAAATGTTTCTTTTAGCTTTCATAATGTGTTAAGTAGGGAAAAAAAGCCATATGGCATTCCTGTGCCTGGCAGGGCCACTTCTCATTAGGCTGCTGACCTGAAACGTAATCTCCGCTGTGACCTAGAGAGAGAAATGCACAGGACCCACCTGCAAAGTAAAAGCCCTTTTTGAGGCAGAATGCCAGATTCCCAGTTGCTGATGTGTTGGGATTCACCTTTGGGAGACTAGGTCAACCTGTATTTCGTTGTTGCAGTGTACAAAGGTAGGACACCATTGGGGTCTTCTTGGGTCGTGATGACTTTGCAGCTAATCCTTTGTTTCTTTTTTTTCTTTTTGTTTATTTGTTTGCTTGTTGTCTCCATGTAACATGCTGGATCACATGGCACTGGAAGGCTTTCTCTGTCGCCGTTAGCCTAGCATAAGGCCTGACCTACATGTGGCTTGTGTGTCTGTGCTGACTGCCAGAGATGTTCCAGTGATGCCATGATGAATCCACGCAGAGCAGAGGGAACTGCTGGCAGGAGAAAGATGGTTTTTTTCTGTCAGAAGACAGTAAGATTTTCTGTATTAATATTTGACAGTGGGTAAAGTGTTGCTGTTTTCAACATTTCCACCCCTACCCCCCACCCCATGTATTTAGGCAAGAGCGGTCCTGTGAGCAGAGCCAAAAGCCGGCCCTCAGCGCCGGCTCTGCTCACACTTCGGAGGCAGAATGTGCACATGGAGATGCGGTCCAAACTCTTGTGTACTGCCCAGCAGAATTAGGGGACCAGATTGCCCTGCAGTTATCCAAGTGATGGTAATGTGGGTGCATCGAGGTTACCAAGGCTCTTCTTAATAAACACTTGCTTCAGGCAAGCCTTTCTGTTTGTTTGCAGGTAGAAGGCAAAGCTACTGGAGGAACTAAATCAAACCTCCTTGTTCCTCACTGACACAATCCAAGAGGACAAGACATGGAAATACTCTGTATTGTACTGCTGATGAATTCCTTTACGCCATCCATTTTGTACACAGGGTGGGCAGAGTCACAGCACAGCATGCAGAAGCAAGGTTGGGACTTCATCTTGTTTTCCTTCCTATAAAACTTCATATAGTTTTCCACTATAGTCTCTAAAAGTCTAAAGAATAAGCAAATATCCACAGTCATAGCTGAGATGGGGATTCAAACACATTTTTTTTTGCAGGTGTATTTATCTCAAAAGAGGACAGAGACTATTTTAAATCCAAATTATCTTAAAAAAATCCATTCCAATGAAGGATGTAGGCAAATTAAATTGTTATGAGAAAGGTTCTTCATGCTGATTGCTATCTTCATAATTGCTGGTATGTTATAAAAATACTCGTTCAAGAAAAGCTTTAAAAGGTATAAGAAAGTCCTCAAACCTCTGAAGGCTTACGCACACTTTGGACTTGTTCAAAACTTGGCAGCTATACTTCCATGACAGGCTGACCTAGCCACAGTACCCTTTCAGCAAAGGGAAGCCAACATTTGGCGAGTCCATGTAGATGGATAAATGGATGCTACAGAAATCCACTGCTAAGGAGCGTTTTCTGAGTGTCTTTAACCACTGGCCTTACAGTATCCACAAGAGAAATAACTATGATCATTACAATGTTGTGCTCCACGCAGTCCCTGGCCATCTGATTCGGGATGTTTTTGTTTTCTAAACTGCAAAATTAAACATGCTAATGAACTGTTGAGTGCTTTATCCCAAATTAGACACAGAGGGAGGTTTCCTTTCCCTGGCATCCATATGTCCTCCATATATCCCTCTATCAATAAAATACGTATTTTTGTAGCGCTGAAAGTAGCAGATTTTGTATTAAACGTGACTTCATGATCTTAAATTGTCTGTAAACAAATAAGCATTGTGTAATACGATATAAAAATCATCATGCTATTAGGCCTATTCATTTCTTCTTCTCTAGTCCTCCACTTGCTCTGACTCTTGCATGGAAGCAGTGATGGATTGGACTGCTGCCTTTCAAAACCCAGCCTACATTAAAATCATCTGCTTGATTGGGGAATGGCATTTCCAGTAAGGAGGTAAAGTGAAAGATACTCTGAGAGTTAGAGCTATGGAAATTGCTGGCGTTTTTCTCTTCTCAAGGAAGGGGAAAATTATCATTGGGCCTCTTACAATAAAGACAAAATGATCAGGATTCCAGATGGAAATCTTATCATTTAATCCAGCCAAATGGTTTGGGTTGGTTTTGATTTTTCTAGGTGGAATGGCTGCTAATTCCTGGGGAACAGCATAGTAATTTGGGGATTCTGCCTGCACTGAGTTTATGAATGTACAAAGAAACGAAATACAAACTCATCCTGGCTTAACAAGAAATTGGAAGTTGCTCCATTACACAGTGGGGAACGTACTTTAGCCCCAGATTTTTATGGAGGCCTTGCACTCTTCCTGCAGCGCTGACATGACAACTATTTGACAATCCTGTGTTGCTTTGGACAACAGTGTACTGGGTGACAGAGGTCCTGCCTCCACACTTATGTGACTTTAAAAGTAACTGCCCCTACATCTGCAATAGCCTTCGGACTCAGCTCTTGATGCCTCGCTGAGCTTGTCATGTTTATTTATGGACTGGGATCAAAGTTACTGACTCCGAGACTGAAACTCCTGCCCAGCCTCCTCAGAAGACGTGTGTGTGTGAGCTGTTTTTCTCCTGGATTCTGTTCAGGCACGTTCCTGCCATGCTACACCCATGACGTGTATCTTAAACAAAACTCCCCATTCCCAGTTGGAATGCGGCACAGCCAGATACCCAGGGTTTGATGATAATTATGCCAACCGAGATTTTTTTTCTGTGCTTGTTTTTCAGCATTATAGGAGCCGACTGTTGCCTCCTAACACCTAAGGCGGCAGGACTTGGAGGAAACCAGTTTCCTTGGTGTCTGAACAGTTTCAGTGGGAAAGCTCTGCTCCATTTCCAGCTCCATGTACAAATGCAGGAGCAAACCAGATGCCGTTACCCACTCACAAGTGCAGCACTTGACTTCATGCAAACAGCACTCTTCACCTCTTGAAAGTTTCTCTCATCAGACCTTCATATCCCCAAGGGAGCAGCTGATTTCCTGCATAGGGACTTCATTTGAAAACTGTGATATTACTGTGCAGTGAATATAATGAAATGTCACCTGTGCTCGGATATCATGTTGGGAAGTAGAAGATGAAGATTCACACCACTGTCATCTTCTATGGAGAGCCAGCACTGCACTGCTGGCAGTGGAACTGTGTGATATGAACAAACTTGTATCTGCTCAGTTAAAATACTACAGTTTTACTCAATTAGCTGTTTCTACATATGCAAAACCAAACAAACATCAAAACCAAACACCCACCCTCCCAATCTGATTACAAAATCATAGTTTCTTTTTCAATTAAAAAATTAATAATTTAAAAACAATTGGAAAGCAATAAGTCCCACCTTTGACCAGGAGGCAGACAAACGCAGGGAACAGATGGGCTGTTATTATTGGTTGATGTCTATTTACTAGTGAAGGCATGGCAAGCGTACATGTAATCCAATTCCCATTAACTAAATCCTTCGCCACCCCCCAAAATCATCAGCACAAGGTAGAAGTGCTGGAAAAATGGCCAAGACAGTATTCCATTGGGATTTCAGTAGCCCTGCTAGCATCAGTCTGTTTCGAGTAGTTTAGCATTATTTTTTTTTAACTAAACTCCAAGTATCCTATTGCACAGGAGAAATTAAACAGAAAACCCTGGTTAAAGCCAGCCCATTTCTCACAGAAATTTAAATATCCCACTAGCAACACTACTCTGGCTCCTTTTTAGCATGCAAGTAGAAAGAGTAAAGGCTGAACAGGCTGGGGGGGGGTAGAGAGGGGGAGAGAGAGGTTTGTGGCAGTGGGAAATGCGATATTGCCAGCTCCACTCCAGCCATTAGCAAGAGTAATTTGCCCACAAACAATCTGGAAATAGTTTTCTCAGGTTACAGTAAAGTTAATGGAGTTGGAAATTCCTCTTTCGGATTAGCTCAGCCTTCTTTATGTGATCTTGAGCTGTATGGTGAAGCGTGAGGAAGGTTTCGATAGCAGCAGAAGCAACTGGGCAGCGTACAAGTACAACTGGTCTGTAAACTGCAGTGCGGGGGCTGGATCCAGGAGCTCCCAGTTACTCTGGGTGTGAAAGAACAAGACCTTGCCTTTGTAAACTGAGAGGAAAACTAAAACACACTTGTAGGCTATTTCTGATGTAACTGGTTATTTAAGGGGGTGGGGAGAATTGACATAAGCAACAGAAGTTTAGCAAGATACAGCATCACCACTTCGATATCAGATTTTGCTGACAGCCAGAACATCGCAGAACCTCATGAGCACAAAGCTGTTGAGAGGAGACACAAATATCACAGACGTGCCAATAGAAAACATGCATTCTAGATTAATTAAAATTAACTGTCAGCCTGAGCCAAAGTCCATGATGCGACACAGATTACCCAAAAACCTCAGAAACCAGCTCAGTTATTCTGCAAATCAGGAATCGCTTCATAGGCCTCCAACATTAAGGATTCTTCATACCGTCCTTTCAAAAGTACCATCCCACCTCCTCAGTTTAAGACCTGTTATTACAGTGTCAAAGTAACAGATGATAAAGAAAAATAAAATTGAACATCATCCATTTACATCAGAAGTGGATGAAGCAAAAGCTATGTATATTCTTCATCCACCTTTTTAAAATCTACGATTGTTAAATGAAAGTGAATTGGGATAAGTTATTGTTTGGAAGAAAGAGTCTTTTTGCTTAGAGGTCAGCAGGATTCATCAGAGAGGAGCTAGCAGGGCAGCAGCACACACCTGCTGCAGTCACCTCTACCTGCAGAAGAAATGAAAAAATGCCTGTGTGCTTTAGTTGTAAAAATGGAGAAGCTCTTGCACCACATAGACTTGATCCAGAACCTACTAGAGCCATCTCTTCTAAATAAAGTGGGTTTGAGATCTATCTGTGCAAAGGACCATGTCTTCTGTTAATCACCAAAGTAGCAGAGGCAAGGCAAGGAGGGGTGCTTCAAGGCTCATTTTCTTTGAAGCTAAATGATGGTTCGGCCAGGATGAGCTCACAGACACGGGTGACCCATCTTCAGGCACAGCCTCGGTCATCCTCAGATGATGGATGGAAGAAGCTGGTGAGGGCATATCCTCCTTCTTTTATCCCTGACTCTCTTTATTCTTTTTCTTTTTTTAAGTGCTATTGCATTTCTGAAAAAATACTTACAGTTAATCAGCACTGCTTAATCCTGTTCACTTCCATCTGTGCCTCTTTGTAGCCTGACACCTCTCCTGTCCCGAGGCCATGGAAAGCGGAGGGTATTTAGTGCTCAGGCTCTGCTGTTGGAGGCCTCTGGGGAGCAGCTGTCCCCAATCATCCCGTCCACCACGGCCCCTTCATTCCCAGATTACATCTTGTACCAACAGTTTGTGTGTGGGAAAAATCAAAGATGTCAGGGGCTCCTCCCAGGACGTGCACTTTGCGTAAGGTGCCCAATCACCGGGGCGCGGGCACTTGACCTTTGCACTTGCAGAGAATAATGAATTGGGGGCCAGTTTTCAGGCACTCGCCATCATCATCCAGCCCCCACCAGAGCTCGGCATTAGAGTAATCACTGACATGCTGAAGCAATGAAAGCAATCACTTGTTGACTGGCTGAACCGGCTTGTCCCAAGCCCCCAGACTTCCTCATTCAGGCACATTACACAATGGTGTAATCTCTTTAAAGAAGAAAAAACTCAACAGCGTAAAAGACATCTCCTTGTAGCCTTCCTCCCTGTGTCCAGGGGTTCAAGAACAGTTGTAAAAAATCTAAGAGTGAAATTTCAGAAACCATAGAGAGTGATGAAAGTTGAATGCCTGAATAAATCCTAATGGACTTGAAAGACTTGACAATGAAAAGAATTTCTCTAACGTTAGTTCTTCACCCAAGCTTACTGTGTTGAATCGATTTAATTGCTGGCATTCACTGCCTTGGAAAGGGACCTCGGTCTTCAGTTACAGCTGATTGGGGTATTTCCAATGGTTTGACATGAAAACATGCTTACAATTTCTTTACAGGTACAACTTTGAACAGAAATTCACGGGAGACAAAACCTCTATGGTTTGGGTGTCAACCCAGCTCCAAAGCAGGCAGAACCAAAAATGGGCTGGGCTGCATGCTTGACCTTCACCTGACAGCCATGCAGCAGCACCACTGGTCATCACCCATCTGTTCTGGGCTTTGCCCACACATTCTTCTCTCAGGTATCCACTTATTTACTGGTAGGTGCAAGCCTGCCAACAGTAGCATTTTGATTGTCTATTTAGCATTTAAATTAAGCGTTCAGTTGGGCAAGGACCAAAGACTGTGGGGTTCCTGCACATGGAGCTGCTGAGCTTGCTCCAGTACAGCATTGCCTGGCTTTTGGCTTTTGGTTATTCTTAACTTCAAACATGATCCTTTACACCACAGTATCCTCATAAATCCATAAAAATAAAGGGCAGGACAGCTAAGTGCCCCACTAAGCTCATTGCAGGAGCCCATGGCTGAGCTAGGAGGCAAATCTCACTGCTTGCCACTGAGATGATACTAACGTACCTGGACCATAATGAGTAACAGGCACTTCAGCAGCTTTATGGAGGGGATGGAGGGACCAAACACACTCGGCCTAGTTGCAAACCCTGCAGGGGTGCTGACTGTGCTCAAAGGCTGCGATCCCCTCCCAGGTCCCTCGCCCCACCACACTTCCTGCATGGCCCCGGCCCTGCTTGGTGCCGGGCTGTAAGCGCAGCCCAGCCCTCTAGTCTGTGGTTATTCCCAGCTAAGACATAGCCTTGCAAACATGGGTTGGGCTCACACAGCACGACCTGCACTCCCAGGCAGGACAGAGGCTTTAGTAACCCAGGAAACACAGGTTAAGAGTTCAAGGACAGACAGCATGAGAGCATTGCATCGAACTGCGATTAATGCTTGCAGAAGTTATGTATCCACCCTGAGATCAAATGCTCTGGTTTCACTGCAGAAATACCATTGTTGAGGATATCAACTGCACTACTAGATAAACTTGTCAAACCTGGGTGATATTTTATGAGTGATTTAAGCACTTTTTCCAGTTGTTAAACAAAGGCTTCTCTTCCAGCTTGGCTGGGGAAATGCTACTGAGAGCCTTGGTCACGGGTTAGAAAAGAAAAAAGAAAAAAAAGAGTATTGTTATTTTATGAACTGTGTGAGATGACGCTATCCCTCCTTCTTCTACACTTCAACAGCTTCCTGTTGCTGACTTGTTAGCAGGTATTTTGCAGGATTAAATGACCTGATGTTATCAGGCTGTAGGGCAGAATTTGGCATGTCTGAACGGATCTGATTGACTGGTGCAGTGTCCCCCTCTACAGCGCACAGAGAAATAATCCCCATTCTTATGCCATACGCCAGGAGATGTTGTCAGGCTTGCATAAACAGATATTTTGACAAGGAAATTTAAGTGTTCCCTCCGTTATTTTGTCTAATACTTCTCATGTTTTGTCTATTATATTGCAGATTGGTTAAAACAGAAGTGCAGCTGATGCAGCAGCACACAAAATATGTGGACAAAAAGATTCTGTCCACTTCATTTTTCTATGAGACAATACTCGTGGGTTGAAGAAATCTAGTCCAATTTAGGAAAAGGTTCTCATGTTTCAATGCAAACCCTTAAAAAAATGAAGTTTTAACACCAAAAGTGCCTATTCCAGCCACAACCTTGATGCTTGACCCTATCGTTATGCCTGCTGAACCTCAGTTGGGAGAAGGAGCTGTTTATGATACATAAACATTTCAGTTAAGGACTATAAAAACAAAGACATACCCCTGCTGAAGGGCCAGGCCACGTGCATCCTCCTGCTATCAAGGAGAAGCATGGCCACATGTCAGCAGGGTGCTCCAGGTCCTTCTCCACATCACCCACCTCACTGGGGAGGTCCAGTCCCTGTATTTGTCCCACTTGCCTCCAGGGACACAAGATCCTGTATCCATAACTGATGTGGCAGATCCACGTAATAATTTTGCTTGTCTTAATGTATTGAGGGACATCCCAGACCCTTGAACACCTCCTGGCAGGAGCAAAGCAACTTGCTCACCAAGTGCGTTGCTCACCAGGCCTGAGGAGAAACAAAGAGCAGAATGAGCCATTGGTTTCAAACAGCTGCAGGTGTATCCTACATCATTTAACTGATTTCCAGTCTTACCTTCATTTATAAATATATGTAATGTCATCGTTAATCTTCAGAGAGGTGGCTGAACCTTCCTGGCAATGTCTCACCACAAGGACCATGAGGTTCACATGATCCCTTGGTATTTCTGCCCTGCTTTGCCCGTCCTCCAGACCTTACAGGGGTACAAAACATAGTGTTTCTTAAGCAATTATCATTCAGAGTCCTATCAGTGTTATAGCACAGGTCTGGGCCGTTTCCTTTAAAACTAAACCAATCTTGAAATGTACCTTGAAAAATGAGGGAATTTGATGGATAAAATCTTGGCTCTCTCCAGCTAAGCATTAAAACTCTCATTGCTTCAGTGGAGGTTGGCTGTCACATCAGCTCTTCTGGTCTGGAGCAGAAAGGGAAATTACATGCACAGTGCAGGGCCCCTCTTTTGGGAGGGAAGGTGTTGGTTTAAGGGTCTCAGCCCAGCTTGGCAGCACTGGTGTATCAACAAGCAAGTTAATAGCTGATGTAGGTATCTCCAGTATGAGTTATGAAGCTGTTAATCCTCCACAGGTTTTAATAATCATTTAGTATTTGGTGAATACTCTATACTATAAATGTCTTATTAAAACTAAATTAAATGCAGGTTTGGAACATAAATGTGCTATAGAAATTTATGAGGGATCTTAGCAGAGAATAATTTTTTTAGACGCTCCTGTGAAAGCTACAGAATATCAGTTTCTGAATTAGGATAAAATACTGTGTGTTAGTTGTCAGTTGTTAGGGAATATGTCTATGGAAGTATGTCCTACCCACCCCCCACAATCCTCAAACTTAATTCATCAGCAGGAATTTCCAGGGCTGTAAAAAGCAAATGAATAATTTCCATGTTGGCACAGGACTCCATTACCAGGAATGCCATGACATGCTAACCAAGCTCAGGATGTGCAGAAGCGCTGTGTGCATCTCAACATCTGCAAACATGAGGGTTGATGGTGCTTGTTTGGCCCATCAGTGTTTGTATGCAACATCTAAGGATTTCCAGTGTGCTATGTTGGTTGCAGTACCAGATTTGACGCCAGGCTTCAAGAAAGGATGATTAGCACTAAATTTGTGGTTATTTTCTCTTAGCACCTGTTCACTGAATTGTTTTAACCCTGAGGCCTATGATCAACAAAAAAAAAAAATAATCAAAAATCACCTCAGCAAGTGTTTCATTTTACAGCCAAAACCTGTCGGGATAGCTCACACACCAGCGCACACACAAAAGACTTTGCTGGCTGAGTACATGTGTTCGTTTGTTCAGTCACAAACTGAGCACTTCTGACAAAGCTCGAGACTGTTTCAGGCACAGCTTGGACCAGAAGCCACCTTCCCCTGACCAGGTCAGTGATGAGCTGGGGCCCCTAAACCCACACGTCTGCCCCGGCTCAGCACCGTCCTATCTGGCCCAGCTCCCCTCAGCAAAAAATGGCAGAATATGTCCATCCAAAAGGGAGAAGAGTGGAGAAACCCACACCAAAATGAAAAGGAAGAAAGCAAAAGTACAAATGCGTTCTGCATCACGGCTGGCTCAGGCAGCTGCTGAGAAACCACAGTCAGAGCACCCCATGGTCTCCACAACACACTGAGATTCAGCCAGTAGTATTGTCACAGCTGAGTCCTGGGGAATGATGCTGCAATCTTTCAGGTCTTGGTTTCCTCTTCTACCCAGAGAATCATCATAACAGGTCCTGCAGCCCTTGCTGCAAAGCCAGGAGATGTGCAGTTGATACCTTCAGTGAAGCCATTTGCAGTAGATGTCCCGCATAACACACCATGAGGCACTGTTAGAGGACAGTACTGCACGTGTTGACATGTTCTTGGTAGAATTTACCTTGACAATGCTGCCCATTAATTTGAAATACTTCATGTTGTTTTAAAAGAAGAAAAGCAAACCTACAATTCCAACCAGCTTATGAAGCTGTTAATGACTGCCAAAGCTGGACCTCATTCACACTGCAGCCAGGTTTGGCTCAGATGGTCAAGCTCTGAGGCACGCAAGGATCCCATTTTCTGTAGGAGATCATCAGTCTTGCCCAGTTTCACACCTCTAGGCAGAGCAAACCTGTTAGCTGAGAAGTGAACAGCATCAGTACTATAGTCAAGAATCAGCATGTACCTAAAACTCCTTGGTGGCTGGGAGGTTGGAACGCATTTTAGGAAAGACAAAAGGGGAGAAGCAGCTAATTGGTCCAATGATTGTGCTTTATTTTAGAGTCACATCAAATTTATTTAATGGTCTGCACCAAAAACTAACACATAGCTGTCATGTCCACATGTGTATTTCCTAAAGGACCATCTCTGTTTCTAGTAATTCTAGAAGGAAATGTAAACCTTACTTAATCAGGCACCATGGAAATGTACTCCCATTCAGAGAGGGAAAGAAGGGGAGAAAGGAAGCATCAGGGCAAGGGCAAGCTCCTCCGAGTGCTGGTACAGGCACACTAGACAGTTTCTAGAGGAAAAAAAGACACTTTACATGGACTATGTACTTTCCACAGAGCAAATCAGTGTTGATGGCTTCCTATCACTCATGAGACTGATGCATCCATGATTTCTGTTTCCAGACCTGCACTTGATTAAAGGACACTCCACTTCCAGAGCAATGTTGTTATACAGAATGCCTGTGTTATCAAATTATAAACTAACTGTCACAATATTGGCTCAAGGTTCAGGAATTTTCTAGCATAGGAAGATTAAGACAATTACAGTTCAAATAAGTACCATTTTTGACTAATTGTTTGCAGATATGGCATAGAAACAATATGGCTTGCTTTGGGAAGTAGTATGATTTTACTATACAAATTTCTAGCTGAAACATAGATAGAAAAGAAATGTTCAGAGCCCAAACTTGCTTAAATCTGTACACTTACAGTCATGTGAAGAGAAGTTTCATGTACAGAGCTGAAGAGCTGTTCTCCCCTTTAAAACTGAAATAAAAAATCAGTTACCACACTGGATTCAATTACCTGGACTTAGATGTTCTTACAACCCCCATGGTTGTAAAACCGACAGACCAGACCTGTGGACAAGTCTTCCCTCTCCCTGCACCATACCCATAAAGATACACATACAGAAAGAATTTCACCCTACAAAATCTCCCAATGCTTCTTCTAACCATTAAGATTTGGTCTTTTCTATATAGGAATGTCCCAAAGTCCACCATGTCCCAATCACTCACTTCATATGCTCCTGCACTCTGTCCACCAGGAGCCACCAGAATCTTTGTGCTTCTCGTAATACAAAGGGAATTAATGCCATGCCTACATCCAAGCTAAGACTGGTTTGGATCTGGGTTATAAACAGAAAATCTATAAGTGGAGAAGTTATTGCTACTTTCCACCCCAAAACCCACCAGGGTTTGGAGTGCTATTCTCTGATTTGGGTTCACTGTTGCTGGTGACTTATTACCAGAGTGAGCTGATCTGTGGGGTCATCTACACAAGCACCCACTCCTCTATGGGCACTTGAGCTGCTCTGCAGCACGTCAAGCAAAAGGCATACAAGGAGAAAGATCTTGATTCTCCATTCCAGCTGAGTCAGAGGCTCAATATGTGACCTTCCATCGCTTGGTCTTCTTATGTGAAAACCAGGACTGAGTTTAAAACTAAGAACACACTGAGAACCAGATGCTCCGCCTGAGCCAAACCTTTCTGGGTAAATATATTGCAAAGAGCACAAATCATATAATTTCAAACTTTGGGAATCTGTATATATTTAAATGTATACAAAATTCTGCTGTTTCTCGACAATAGGTTCATACTCTGGAAGAACAGAAATCCAGCAGACTAAAATTAATAATGCATTAGAACAAACACCAGTGCATTGTTTCCCATGTAAGGAGCTGCCTGGATATAAATAAACCCTTACTCATATTCTGTGATTTAAATAATGGCATCATTCTTACCCGGAGTAACAACTGCACCTTTCAGAAAAATAAGAGATAAAAGTTATTTACCAGAAGAAATCTGAGGAATTAGTCCTAAACTCTGATGCACCGATGCTTTTGCTGTCAGAGGCCACACAACAGGAATGTGATTCAATTGAAAATTCTGCCTCTGAACGTCCCCAAAATTTTAGGAGACCACATTGGATGAGTGAAATGCAAGCTAAGGCCATTTCTGCTCTTGATGCTCTGCCTAGAGGCACCGTTTCTTCTAAGTGGCCAAACCATGCACCACCTAAACTTGCACTGGTGCTGCCTTTAAGACCAGGTTTTCCTCGTGCAGAATGCATGCAGCATGCAGTGTGTGGAAACACGGATGCACATCTTTACCCAAAGCAACCATTTAGTGAAAAGTCAAAAAAGATGAGGAAGGATCAGGTATCGTGGACCCTCTCTGACATAATCTTACCTAACCTGCCTCCTGGCAATGGGGCATGGTATTACAGCAGGAACCAGAATGTGTTTTGCCTCTTGGGTTATAGCCTGTAATGAGAGCAGCTCACGATTGTTCAAGTTCACTGGACAACAGGCTGCTGAACTGTTGCATATTAACAGATCTCTGACAATACCCCAAATAACACCAGAAAGATTCCAGGCAAATGTTTTTTAAAAAAAGTGTAATTTTAAAAGTTTGAAGGACAAATAAAGAGTTCAATTTCATAACCAGTTGTATATATGTATACAGGTCCAAAAAAAAGGTATAGTGCTTTACATTCAGATACAATAACAAGGTCTTTTACTGGCTTTTTCCCCTATAATTTCACAGTGGACAAAGCTGGTTGCAAGGTAAATTACTAGCCACTTTCTTTTTATTTTATTTATGGAACGTGTAAGCTTGGACTATCTCAGAGTATACACAGCATTTAGAGTGAACAGGAAAAAAACCAGATCATAAAGTATTTTCTTTTCCTTATATTATCAGTTTATGAAAACAACCATCTCACGAACAAACCATTTTAAACAAAGAAAATTTTATTGGTATGCAGTACAGCAAACCATGGTGATTTCTCATATAACTTCATTACACGGTGGGCACTGACTTCCTTCTCATGAAAATGAAAGCCTATAACCCGATGCAATTACCCTCCACACATACATTAGTTTAAATGCTGGGGCGCTACAAAAGTCATTTATCTTTCATACTTTCTGTTAGGCTGCAAGTCAGCACTGAGGTTTAAATTTTGTTTAAAAGTTCTTGGCTAATCGATCACTTTAGAGATGCTTTAAACACAGGTAAAACACCGACAAAGACTTTTAAAGTAAGCTTTCTTAATGGATGAATCGCAACTATCCATCATTCTGCTTGCTACTTCCCTACCACCGTCCCATTAAACCTAATAAGTTCTATTAAAGCTGTTAACATGTGGCATCTGTTAATGGAAAGTGTATAATGCACAAGGCATGAGGGGGACCTGAGGGCTCATAGGAGTAAAGTTTGGAACAGAGAGACAAACTCTGACCGTTTGTGAAGCTAATGTAACGACGGGTCAGTGTTTTGGGCCTTTCTCAGAGACGATTCCCATTTAAAGCCTCGCCGGTGCAGAGGCAGCAAGGTTAGGCTCACCGGTGCAGCCCAGCAGTGTGCATGTTATATTTCAAATGCTTCAGCAGATGAAACGTAGAAGCTGAAGGGGGAGGAAAAAAAAAAAAAAAAGAAATATTTATTTTTGGCTTGAGAAAACAGTGTGACACATGACAAGCCTGGATCTCTTTTGGCGAGGCTGTGCTCTATATTACTGAGATTAAGTTTGATCATTCCTGAAGGAACACAGAAATCCCCAAACCTGGATGGCAAGGGCTGTAATAGTTGCTCTTAATGTCTGCTGTTAGCTGATTACTGACATCTTGAAAGCATTGCTCAAGCAGGCGTTCTCGCAAGCTTCTGTCATGTGGATGCTCTCGCAGATGGAGAGCATGCATCTCAGAAAGCGTGTGACTGGGAGCTTCAAGGACCAGTGTGCAATCAAAAGCTTTGAACTGTTCCTAGCTTGTGAGACCGCTTTGCTTGTTACAAGGGGGGACTATCAGAACATATTATAATGACCAAAGCCAGCCCATGTAGTAACAGCTGTGAGTGTAATCCAAAAATTAGCTCATTAATTCACAGGAAAGTATTTTCTACTCGTCTTTCATTACAAAAAATGTGTCTGCTTGTTAGGGAAATCTAGAGCTTTAACGGGAACCTTTAAAACATTAGCAATGCACATGTGCTTTTCTATGCCTTAGTGGGAGATTTATTAAGTTTATTCTCTAATCTCTGTTTACAAGCAGAAATATGACGAACATAAATCATTTGAAATAAGATTTCAAGCTACAAACCCAGTTTGCTATTTTACGACGTCATCGTGTTATTTCAAACCTGCAATTAATTCCTTTCTTCATTGGCCTGTTTGTTTTTAAAAACAATTTCACTCCACTTGACCTTTGTATTTCTTGGAAAAATGTTCAAAGTTGGGAATAACTCTAGATGTTATCTGCTAGTGCTTATTTACCATACACAGCATGCTAAACTTGAACTGAAGCTTAGGAGTCCCAGAGAGGTACAAGATGTGAGGGGCAAAGCTGCAAACTACCAGTAGGAAACAGTATCACAGTTAGGCTGTGATCATTCTTAGGGACAGTCAGGTTACTCTTTGAGTGGTTGCTTTAACAAAAAACCTAATATATTAAAAAAAGCCCCCAAAAAGAGGAAAAAATAAAGGGTGATACCTTGCCAGCTCTCGCAGAAAGCTTCCTGCGTTGTTCCCATCCCAGGATGAAAGGGTGCAAGTGAGCAGCGATTTGTACAAACATTTAATATGCAGTACAACAGCCCCAACACAATGCACAGTGATTATCTTGTGAAGTGTTAGTGTTTCTAGTTTATGCAGTACACAAAGAATATATTTTCACAATGCGCTAGGTCGTGTTTGCTTCTGTAAATGAGGAAAGACATACACATGAAAAATTAGAGCTCTAAACAAGAAAGAGCTTTTGCACTTCGAACAGGAATGGGAGAGTTTGGGCACTGAATTATCAGTGCAGTGAATTATCACAGAACTGTGACACATCGCCTTGGCACACCCCTTCTTTTATGGTCCCTTTCTCTTAGGTTTCCTCATCACCATTCTGTCCAACACAGGAGCTGTATTCACATATATTTAAGAATTCTGTAAAGTTTGCTCTTTATTGCAAATTTGATGCAAAGCTTAAACTACAGTGAGCAAAATTTTAAATCCCTGCAGCTGTTCAGCCTCGGACTATGACCCTGTGGCACATCCAGAGTGGTCTCAAAGGCCAGCCTGCCAGTGCAGCTCCTCCAACCAGCTGAGACTTGGATGCTGGGACCATCCCCAAGCGCATGGACAAGTCCCTGTGCTGCTCATGCACCAGGATTGCAGCTCTGCAGTGGGAGGAAAACCCACGCTGCCATTTGCTCCTGGCACCAACCAGCACCCACATTAAAATGTAGCAGTGGACGAGCAGCTGGGAGACACGGCTGCTGCTACACTCACAAATAACCTGGCTCTGACTATTTTCCCCCACATTCAGGCCAATTACCCTGAAGTTTGGATTCCCAGATGAAGTTAGTGGGAAATGCATGGCTTTGGCAATACTTGAGCTGCCCCCCTCCCCTCAAAGCCAGCTCAAGGCAGCTCTTTACGGTCTGTGTCTCCAAAATGTCAGCCATAAAACCAGCCTCATCAGCTGTCTTTCAGAACGCAAAGCCTTTGCAGGCTCTATAAAGTTTGTTCTTTATTGCCAATTCACTGCAAAGCTTTTAATGAACGTGGATGCACCAGGCCTCTGGCACATCTCGCTCAGGACCACGCACTTGTTGGGCAGGAGAAACTTTTAATTAATGCAATAGCCTGATGCCCGTTCCCACAGGGCAAAGACCCTTTAGATGATTTACAGATGGAGAGGCAGGCTATGTTACACCTTCAGAGTTAAAAAAAAAACCCAAATAAATAAGCGTAAACTTTAAACAAGACTATTTTTTTAAAAAGACATTATTTCTGATCCTATAAGCACAGTATCAGACTGCAAAAGGGGACATGAGTCCTGTCTCAGGGTACACACATTTCTACAAGCATTTCTTCAGCTCCATACATTCAGTCTCCTGGGTCCACAACACCTTGCCATACCTCACATCTGTACTGCAGCACCCCAGACTGGAGGTCAAAGATATGTTATTTAGCTTACATTTTCTCGAGGAACAGCTGATTGTCTGCCTGGAATTGGGAAGAGAAAAGCTGTCCTCAAGCACCACCTCAGCGGCAGCAGCAGAATCGCAGACCCCAGATCAAGGGTTGCCTATCCCATGGGAAAGACAGATGCAGCTGAGAGAAAGCACAAAACCCAACAGCACAAAAAAAACCCCTGCAAATGAAGAGATTGATCCAAGAAAGGCCAAGCCAGAAAAGTACTGAAATGAGGAGACCCCATTTTTTCTGCTGACTTAGCTGTACCAGTCAGTAAACAGCACCGAGGAAAAACCCAGCTGCCAGGGCATTCCAGTGAGATTTACCGGTTCTCATTTATAAAAGTGAGAGGTGTTACAAGCTGATGAACAATGAGTTCCTGTGATGAGATAACAGTAGAAACTCTCTCACCTCTCCACAGAAGTTGCCAGCTGAAAAGGGGCTTTGGGGTGCTGTGGGGTGCTGCTGTGCGCTGCATGGCGGTGCCACTGCCAGACTTTACCTGGACACACAGGACCGATGCTTGTTTTTTACAGTGACTGCAGAAAAGCAACTATTGCCAAGCACTAAAATCTAATGGTATTCGGCTCCCGTGGCAGACCTACGTGAGTTTGGAAGGGCTTAGAAATATTTAACTCTCTTTGGCTGCTCTTAACCCACCTACCCATCATCCTCCTCCCTCCTTGCCAAAGAAGCACTTTTCAAGGCAGTGCCTTTTGACTATATTTATACAAAACTATCACCGAAAGGATTTTACTGCAACTTGGTGATGGACAGGACAAGCTTACCCTGGTGGAGCACAGTGGTGCTGTGCTGAACAACAGGATTAGAAACAAGACTTACTTTTTTGCAATTAAAATGCTTAGGGGAAGTATCAACCCTCTAACACCTCTTTAGAACTCAGTCCGTTGAGGTGCTGAGCACCCAGGCAAGCGCTGTGCCACTTGCCTAGACCCTGTGCCTGGAAGCCTTCAGGCCCACAAACATTGCCAGAGTAAGCACTTACGTGGGCACAGGTACAGAATTTGACCCAGGGTCCTGAACCAGAAACTGCTGTCATTACTCTTAACTAACTGCAATTATTGTCATTATATTATTGTCACTGAACAGGAAAAAATTGTGCTGATGGCTAACTGCTTTACAGCAACTCAATCCCCGTCATGGAAAGAATAGGACTCTACAAAGCTGGCGATCATGATACTAGAGCATTATTGGTACGTTCTGCAGCAGGATTCAGTGCTATCTGAATCTTAGGATTCAGTGGGAAATACATGTCTTGAAATAGCTGCGCTGGCCTTGAGACCTCTGCTGCCAACTAAGGATCTGCTAAAACTTGTGCCTTCAGAAGCGCTGACCAACTACACAGGATGAGGAACAGGGCAACACAGCTCTTTAGAAACATTAGCTAAACTGTTATACCTCCATCCTATATAGTCCAGATACACAATCTCTGTGCTATTTTTTTGTGTGCTAGAGGGAGAAAAATCATTCAACCCTGGCACCAAAAAAAAAAAAAAATCATTCAAAGAAAAAACTGTAATACAGAAAGCTGACAATATTTACATTTAACAGATTGTAGCATTTTGGTTTTCAAAAGACTGAGCCTGAGGTAATTAAAACTTTGGTGGCCTTTCAGTTTTTAAATTGCAAATAAAGGATAACAAAACCTAGAGAGTGAGGTCTTTCTCCAGCACATGTGGCATGAGAAGCCCATGCTGTCACAGTTTGACAGGTGTGTGCCTGTGTGCTGCTAGGGCTGCTGCTGCGCCGAGTTCCCCGTGAAACCTGAGAGTGTTTGTAAACAGTCTGTACTTTCTCAAAAGTGCCCTAGAGATTTGTTACAGGAAGTCAAATTGCTCAAATCTACCTAATTTGGCACGATACGTTGAAAGCATGCTTGAGTGATCATAATTGCACTGGGACTGACTTCATTTAGCAATCTCTAGGCATACCTTTCCAATAACAACTGCAGGCGATATAAATTCAATCTCTTGTTTGTTTCTGAAAGTGATTAGCCTAAAAAATTTGGAATTTAAACACTCATAATTGCAAAGTGTTATTTATATTCAATTTTGATTTATTAAATAAAAAAAAAAGTCCCCTGTTTTCCCTAGGAATGATTGGAGTTGCTTTGGAAAGTGAAAGGGATAGCAAACAGAAATGAAAGGAAAAAGATAACTCTAATCGGTGCTGCGTGCTGCTCTTACAATGGTGTCTTTTCCTTCTACAACATACAATATTGTAACAAGAGCACAACAGATTCTGATGTATGGCCTTTTTTGCTGTGAAATAACAGGTTGCCCAGGACCAATATATTTTTACTTCGTGTCTTTGAAGAAACATGCACAAAGATAAGCCAGAACTTAAGTGCTGTATGACTAAAAGGACAGAAGGAGAGCTGAAGAGTTTCATTTTCCTTCTGAGTATCATAATAGAAATGATGGAAAAGGCTGAAAGATATTTATTTGGTACATCCATTCAAGTTTTTTAAGCCAATTCATGTAATACATACTTACATCCTTTAATATTGGCATACTCCAGAAACTGTTGGGGCAAAAATTGTCCTGGCAGTGAATTCTGGGAGAAGATCTGCAGAAAGAAAACACTGAATTCATACATATAGGTAAACACTCGTGAAGCCTCATCAGCAGGATGCTAACTTTAAAAAGCCAAATTAATGACAAAAAAAAAAAAGAGAGCAACTTGTGTATAAATCCCACAACTGATTTTCAATTAAAGAAAAATACCCTGAATTCTTTATAAAGTTTGCTCACAAATTAAGAGCTGAAAGAATGGGAATTTAAAAGCTGGAAGAAAGGAAATTTCCAATGATTACATTGGAAAGAGCAGTTTAAAAAATTCAGAGAAACCCACAAAATTCATTAGAAAACACTGTTTGCTGAGAACCTCTTGCTTAGCCCTAATCACAAACAGACCTATGTGTAGCTTCCTTGCTCTAATTAAAAAGAAGAAATGAGAGATGAAGCAAAGCAGTACAAAATTTCTGTAAGGGTTAACCCTGTGGCCCCAACCTTACACCATCAGGAAGGACTGGGTTCTCCTTGAAAAAAAACAGAAGTTGGACAAGTCTCCTTTCCACACCATTTTTTTTTTGATCTTCTTAAAAACCATCCTCCTCCTCCTTCCCTGTTCCTCACCTGAACTGTTCTGACAGCTGACATGTCTCTGTGTGGCAATGGGGTCCCATCTCACTGTGAGGAACCTGTGTAGGAAACCCATGGGAAGCGCCTGGGCCAGCAAGTGCATCCAGTGGGGAACAGGTCACTTCAGAGGGGCTGGAAGAGAGGAGGAAGTTCTCAGACCCATCAGCTTTACCTAAAGTTTACTTTGTTTTTTCAGTAACAAATTAACCGAACTGTCCATAATGTAAAGCCAAACTTCAGGAAGAGATCTGTGCACAACCTGCTTCAAACTAGGGGGGACCTCCACCTACCTAAGCAAATAATTTAGTGCTATAATTTACCCCATTTCCCTTTCTGCAATATTACTGTTCACCCAAAACATCCCCATTTATTTTCAAACCAAACATATTATTTATTTATGGGAGGGAAGAGAACAGAAAGAGCAGCACAACCTGAACATTCATCATTGTTGTTTGTGCTCCTTGAAGGACATTGTTGAATTATTGCTATAAACATTCCACATTTGGCTAAATGTTGTTGATATAAACAAGGATTTTTCCTCATTAAGGTAATTTGGTGCAGTCTGAGAAACTGATTTATCAAGAGAATTAATTAAAGGCAGATATGATTTGTGGCTCTTTGTACTTGTAGATGTTTCAGCATAAACATCCCCATTAAACTTTAATTACTCCTAATCTGATCCTGCTAACAATCGTGTTTAAATCCCTTCACATATGCAGACACAATGACCTTATTCAAATTTGGAGCTGTGCAGCCCAGAGTCCCAAGCATGCAGTTGTCACGGTGGAGGAAGAGCTTTGCCACTGTGTTGGGTGGCGCACGGTCCCTTCACACTGAAGGTTTGCTGGCCTTGGGGGAGGGCAGTGAAAAAGTCTGGTTTCTCCTCCAATTCTTCCATGAAGTACAGATTTCAGAGGACTTTCTTGGCCCAGGGAAGGGGAGGATGTAACCAGGTAATTAAAAGAAAAACCTCTCCCTCCTCTCTGATCTGGACTTCATGCAGTCCATGGAGGCAGGGCACAGGTCAGGTATCGGTCAAACCAGCTCTCCCCAAATGAAGTAAGATTTGCCCTGGTTCAAGAGTCAGCTCTTTTATATAACATTTCCTAATCTCTTTCTTTTCAAAAGACTACAGAAGCAACAGGGAAAAAGGACACAGTGGCAGACGATGTTCTGCTTGTTGTAGTTGGCTGTTCGAAGCTCCTTCAGGACAGATGTTGATCACCCATGAAGCAGCTCTAACACAGAGGAACCCTGATACAGCTACAGAGCCACCACAGGGAGCCCTGTGTCTTCCTGGGGTATCATCTGGAGACCAGGCAAGAACAGTCCTGGAAACTTACGCTTGTGGGCCCTGAACCATCCTTTTACAGGTTCCTTGGTCTTTCCTTCATATAAACCCCCCAGGGGAAGGTTCACAAGCATTAACTAAAACTACGTTAGAGTTGTTCTTCAACCCCTGAGTGCTGTCCCTCAGAGCACATCCACAAAGCATAGATTTGGCCCACGTTTCCCAGGCTACCTTTACACAAACTGCTTTGGATGGTGCATGAGTCAGGCAGCAGCATCGGTTGTGCCATTCTGCCTGGAAACCAGGTCTGTTCTCGGGGAAGTACTGATTAAGACCCTGTTATCATTCATCTTGTTTCCCATGCTTGCTTGCCAAAACTGGTAAATAAATGTGGTGTCCACTGCTGCTCCACATGTACCAGTATTTGCTCCTTAGTTCTCGAAAGTCAAGGGTGCACAAACCAGACTGGTTCCAATGCTCTAACATAGGGGTTCAGATTCTAGGTAATCAAAAGTGATAACATTAGATGAATTTTCTTACCTGCTAGCAATACATAATATAATTTGATAAAGCAAGCAAAGACTTCTAACCCTGACACCGAAAGAAACCAGGCATGAAAAGGATGAGGGAAGAAGAGCAATCTAGCATAGGTCATGGAAGTATACCTCACATCATAAATTACTGCCTCAAAGACTGAAGCCCTTGCTGTTCAAAACAGAGATGAAAATGCCTGAATTTATCTACAGTTCAGGGACACAGGCATTTTGTGATTTAAGAGAAGCCACCTTTCTGTTCCCGGTCTTAGTGATCAATCCTGTAAAGATGCTGAACATCTTCAAACCCCTGTTAATTGAGTCAGCTAATTGCGGTGTTCAGCAGCTCACAACCCATGAACATCACAGAGCCAGATAGAGTACATATTTACAAAGAGAGCCTTTGGGAAGTCTAGATTAGTCTCAGGACAACTTGAAAGGAAAGATAAGGAAGCTTAAGGGGACTCTTCCTCTCCTGCAGCAGACGAATGAATTAGCAGCGAAGGCTCCAGCTCTGGTCAAAGAGAAGGGATAATGTGGTGATGAAGTAGGTCCTAAATCATTTTGATGCATTTAAGTGTCACTCTAAAGAAGATCTAGAGATGCAGAGAGAAAACAAAGTATCAGTCAAAATAGTTGGGCAAATTGGAGGATGTGATTGGTCAGTTGGACACATAGTCTTTTCAGCACTTTGAAAGCATCTTTTTTAGTATTGTTCATTTAAGTGACAGAGTTTCTGTTTAATTCAGTTAGTTGTCTAATCTCATTTAATTTCTCTCATAAAAAGTATTTTCTTTTCCACAGGCAGAACAGTGTCATGGGAGGCGGGAGAGTTTCTACTGCTTAACCAGGAAGCTACAACAGTTGTGGAGACTGAAGTGAAGTCCTTCCCTGGTCTCTGTCACAGGACAGAGCTTGGCATATGGACTTGGACACCAGACCATGGCCCATCTGCAACAGTAACACTGGAGTCACCGCTATGGTGGTACCTAAAGTTCCCAGCTGAGGTACAGTGGATATTGAACATGTTGATGTTCTGTGTAATTGGTAGGTGTCTGAGATGGTTAGGGGTTTGCCAGGCAGAGACCTGAATCCTGTGGGGCAGGGAAGAGCTGAGTTTCTCTTTCTTGAGTGCAGTGCAGGATGACCAGGATCATCTGGGACGCTGCAGGGGAGTAAAACAGTCCTATGCAAGAGCTGAGCTGAGCCAAGCTTTTTGGGCCAAGCTCCAGCTGAAATAAAGGCAACTGAGAGAATACATTGTGCTCTTCTATCTGAGATCTGAATTTCACAGAGGACATTCAGTGGAGAGGGAAAATGAAGGATTTATCTCATAGAACTCAAGAAGATACGGAAGTCATGTTGTTCCTACACTTCCCATAATGGTTGGCTGTCAACAGCTTCATTAAGTGGATCCCTCATTACAGGGATGGAAGCTGTCATCCAAATCAATTAGAGGCTTATATGGCCATAGTTGCATTTTATATTCTGCCGGCAATTTGCTGTCTGGAACATAAATGAGAAGTGGGCTGTGAAAAGGGGACACTAGTACCTAAGAACACAAAGTACGTAGATTATTTTTCCTTTCAAAATGGAATACTGTGGGCTTTTACAGCCATTTAAAGAGACTTTTTTTTAATATATTCCATTAGTAAAGAGCAGTTGTCGTCCTAAATCTTAACTAAAGATTATTCAGAAAGCATAAGTAATGTCTATGAGATAATACCACATTGGTAAAATTCAGATAATTAATAACTGATGCACTCGTGACTGCAAGCATAAGTGTCCCTACTTTAAACTTAGAAACAAACACAAATCCTCATTCACTTATAAAACCAATCATAGCAATAATAAAGTGCAAACATGAACTGACCTGATCCTTCTCACACCAGTTCTAGAGGAAGAAAAAAAAGACACATGAGATGTCTGTCTATGCCTCACCTCTCCAATACCGCAGCTGTCTTTGCAATGAGTGGTCGTACAGTAAAATCTGGAGGAACATTCTATAGCACAAGAAAACTTTGCTGCTCTTCCCAAGGCCACCAGCATGGGAGATGTGCCATAGGGACTGCAAGCATTGCCCGCACAGGGACCAGCAAAGAATGGAATATGTTGTCTGGGGTCTAGGTGACCTTCCCACCACCAGCAGCCGCTGTTATACCTTATATTGCTGTCTCCTGTGATGGACTGAAACCAAAGAAAATGTCCCAAAAAATTTCATGTTTACCAGGAAATTCTCCACTGCCCTGTGCTGGCTTGAGCCTGGCTTCCAGATGACCAAATACACAGGAGGACAAGAAAAGTGCCTACCTAGAAGAAACAAATGCATCTTTTAAATTTTTTTTTTGAAGTTTGAATAATGGGTATTTTAGAACGCAGAGGAGAAATTGTGAAGGTGTATATTTTATGCAGGTATATCCAGTTTTCTTGGGGTCAAGAAAAAATAGATCGCATGTTTTATACTAGCAAGAAAGAGGGGTGGGGTATAAGAGGGAGAAATCACTATTAGGTGAATACATATATTTATTTTGGTCCCAAAAAACTGATCCTCACTCACAACATGTGTAAAGCATGGCAGCACCCAGAACTGGCGAAGAGCTGCCTGCCTGCTGTCTGAAGGCTCTGGGGACAAGTATTCACCTTCACAGCTCATTGGCAATTCGCTGCAGGACTGTGATCCCACAAAGGGAACACATTTCCTTCCTGTGAAGGTGCAAAGCCGTTCATCATTTTCACGAGAGTACAAAACACCCACATGTTTCTTAACACAATGAGCTGTGTGTTGAAAATGCGAACTCCCTGTGTGGGAAGTGGGCAGATTTGAAGACAAGGCTTGAGTGGAAGTATCTCACAGACTATCACAAAAATAAGCCAATACAGCCCTCCTACTTTTTCTTGCTAAATTTGTCCATCTCTTAGATCAGTTTAGTTTCATGTTCAGTAACTTGTTGCTGAGCTCACTGACACCACCATATGGAAACAATACCCAAAAAGACAGGGTTTTTCTCTATCAGTCATGATCCTACAGCCCTTCCCCATCTATTATTCCTCAGTTTGTGTGCACAATGCAGTGACAAGAGCTCAACGCTCTGCCAGTGCCACCTCATCTTTCACAGCACTCAGGACAGTTCAGCAGTACAATCTGGATGCTGTGGAGTATTGCAGAAAAATGCTGAAGCATCACATTTTGCAGTGCTTCACAGCCTTCAGTCCTGCCTGTGGTTCCTGAATGTAGCTGCATTTATGAAAGGTGTTCTGCATTCTTGGTTGCAAAGTGAATGAAAATTACTAGGCCTAGCAAATTATCCTGATCTAGAAAAAAAAAACTAGGGTGTGAAAAAATAATTCAACAGAAGTCTAGAGAAATTGATACATTTAATGGTTAGATTTTTGTCATGCTAATCAGCCCAGCACACAATCAATAACAGGCTGTAAAACTTGAGCACCTCTGGGCTCCTTCCATACAATTCATCCATCCTCCTGAAACAAAAACTCTAGTAAAAAAGATGAGGTGGATCACAGAATCACAGAATTACAAGGTTGGAAAAGACTTTAAGATCAAGTCCAACTGTTTCCGTGCTATGCTAAACCATATCCCTAAGTACCTGATCTACCCTTCTTTAAATACATCCAGGATAATTCCAAGTGATTCGGTACATCACAAAATCATCTTAAATTCATCTGTTTGTACTTTTGAACCAAAACTCCTGACTCTATAAGCATAACTCAATAATCAATTGTCTCTTAAACGATATCTATTCAGCATTGTTATATATCATTGAATCATTCCTTCCTTCTGATTTAGCCTCATCTGTCCTATATGAAACAAGTCATGTCGCTTTTGAGTCTCTTGATCCAGAAGTGACATCCTTTTTGATCCAGTCATTTGTATTTGGTCTCAACCAGTCCAACTGCAAATTTGATCATAATCCACGCTATTTGGAGTTGGAGCCATTTTTCACAAATCCAAGAGTCAACAGAGAGAAAAGGGAGGTGTTGGATTTGCAGGTCACCTCTCAATGCAGATGAGTTTACTGAAATCCCAGTGAAAAGCTACTGTTGTGCAGTAGGCAATTTTCAAGTGTTAATAAAGCAGCTGGTTTTGCCAAGCAACACCCCAACTCCCAAGACTGTAATAAATGCTTGAGCATCCTGCCAAATTTCAGTGTAAACAATAAAGCGTTTTCTGTTATCAGAGCACGAAAAGCACTCTGTACTAGTGTAACTTGCCCCTTAACTTTAATTCAAGTCACCCCCCCAATCATTATCCCCTGAAAGGCAGGGCTCATTTAGGCAGGCAGCAGCCAAGCCTGGCTGGGGAGAGCTGGAGGCCTGACATTAATAAGGTGCTCTATGCCTGAAAGACCATAAAGGGAAAAACTTAACTAGGTGTTATAACAAGGGGATATGAAGTGGCACAAAGTGTGTAAATGTCATGAGCTCTCTGCAAGGCCTCTATGTTAAAAGTCTTCCTCATCTCAGCTCCTCTGGGTAAAATATTTTCCTTGTGCTGCTGCTCCTTTTAAAATATTTTGATAACAAGAGTGAAAATGATAATTTCAGTGGCACGTGTGCTGGCAGGTTTGTGGGGATGGCAGCACAGATCACAGCACTGAGGAGAAACAGGGACTACATGGCATGATAACCAAAAGCAAACATGTATTGCTATTAAAAGCTGTTTACAGAGTGCCAGAAATGTTTCAGATACAACATAAACCCTGCTTCCTACCGCCAGCATTTACAGCCTCGTGTTTAGGCATGTTCTTAACTTCATGCTTGCTAAATAATACCAGTAGGACTGGGGGCTGTGAGCCCAGTTCAGGCAGTCTTGAACCCATCTCCCAAATGAAGCTCATAGCTTTGTTAGGAAGGTTTCAGTGGAGAAAGCCCTACAATGAGATTGTATTAAATCACAGGAGAAACACCTCTGGAAAGAAATGGGCGGTCTTGTTTGTTGGGGCTTTTTTAGAGATAATGTTTTGGAGAGAAAATATGTCAAAGATGATGTGATAAGATGGCAGGCATATACCTATGCTATTTTATACCAACTCTTACGGACTGCTTTAGTTCCTAATTCCTGGTCCAACCAAAACCAGCAGTTTAAAGTTCATAGGAGACCTCCCAGCCTGCTCTTCTGCACTCCTGCAAGGGCAGGCAGAGCAGAGGCCATGGCTCCCTCCAGCAGCAGCCATCTTGCCCACGTGTCAGCCCTGTTCCCCTGACTCCAAATAACCCTGCATTTTACAGCCAGCCTTTATCTCTGCTGTGGACAGCAGTATAAATTGCTTTACATCATGTTTTCTTGTTAATGAGAAGAGTGCTGAAGTGCTGTGTGGAGCACCTTCCCCCAGCCCTGACACTGTCATTGTTGCCTGTGATGAATTAGGGCTGTGCTTGAACCTAAAGACCAGCAAATTAACAGTTAATTAGGAGTTGATAAATAGCAGAGTCACACAGACCCTCTGATTTAACTTGTTTTCAGCTGCTGCCCCTCTCCCATATCTTGAAACAGCAAGTGTTTATGTGCTTGTAACAAGTGCCTGAGTGGGTTGCCATGCCTGGGGTTTGTCAGGGGCCTGGATGGCTCTCCAGCGGCCCCCTCCAGCTCTCCCTCACTTACATGGCTCTACTTGACACAGCAGCTTTATCAGTATTTATCCTCAAGATTAAGAGATGTGACAGCGCTTTCGGGGGAAAATTAGGCATGTGGTGGGAGGGAGGGGAGCACTTCCTAGCCAGTTCTTTGGTAAAGCTCGCTTCACCCTGATGGAGGCACTCCTGGACCTGGGGTTCCCTCTCACAGGGACTGGTACCTCATCTGACTGCACCAGACAAACTCTTGGCTCTGAACAGTATTGTACAACGCCGAGGACTGCAATTTATCCCTCTTCTATATGAAGACAGTTTTCCCAATTCCTGCAGAATTCACTGAAGAAATTCTCTGTGGGAGCAGCTTTGCTCCATGGACCTCAAACAGGGCACAAATGCTGCCCTAGCGAGGTAAATGAACACTGTTGGATACAGGGGACCAGGGAAGGTTACCGGTAAAATAAAATTAAAGGATAAAATAACAAGATTTGATTAAACCTGGAGATGTTGTACATTTGCAGGATGCCTTTGGACCCATGAAATCCATGTGTATGCATGATGTAAGGGTATGAGTTGATGTCTGTATGCATGCTTACTCATTTGCTTCAGAGCAACATTAAGATCTAAGGTTGGAAGAAGTCCTTGAACTACTTTGAAACATACATGGTTTGGACAGCCATGGTGCAGGGACACAAATATGCATTTTCAAAATTCTGAATGTAATAGAGTTTTAGTCTTTTTCCTTGTGAATGGGAAGCTAAAGTCTGTGTACCCAAGTGAAATAAATAACATTGCCTAGATTCAACTGAAAACATCACCCATCTTCTTTAAAAAACTGTATACCCAGTCAAAGATAGCCTTCCCTAACTCTGTAACACCGTAACATTGCAAGGAAGGAGGTACAAGAAGTTATCCTGGAGAATGGGGTGCTTCAGGAGGGAAGGGATGCAGAGGGAAGGGATGCATAGGGAAATCGGTCAGGGCTAACAAGAATAAACCACTCATCCTCAAATGGCTTTGCTCTAACCAAGTTAAAACACTTCACTTCCCATTTTTGTGTCCCATTTTTACCCACCCAGTGGTTTTCTAGCTCTGCCTGGTATGGGAACATCAGCAGTTTCTTTATGCTGTATAGCCCTTTCCTGAAATTACTAGATTTGGTTGAAAGAGAGGAGAATAAACCCAAATATTACTCTTAATTTGAAGGGGTTGTATATTCATGAAGCAGGATCTAAAAGAACCCCTGTTAATAAATACATAAATCAATAAAATCCCTTAAGTGCCTTAAAGGTGATTAAACATGCACTCCAATTAAGTAAAATTCACTGTAGCTTTTACACATTTCTTTAAGTGACTTGAATAGGTTTGTTTTCCCTCAGAAAAAAAACCAACCACACAACCAAACCAAAAACTGTGTCACATTCACATAGGAGTGTTGCTTCTCTCAATAAAGGCACATTCAATCAAATCCAGAAACCAGCATTTAAATAACATTACAGCTAGGCTTAAACCAACAAGCAGAAAAGGCTGCAGTGAGGGAGTGATACCACCTTCCTCCCTGGTCCTTTTATAAAAGAAGGGCACCACTGTTAAGCAGAAACAATTTACTAGTTCTACTTTGGGAGTCTCTGTGGCTTTGCATTGCTAACATTTGGCTCCTAGTACCACGTAATTGTTTATTGAATAAGACTTCCATGTTTAGAGATGTGAAACAAGATGGAAACTTCTTTTAGGAGCTATTAAACAGTTATCAGTCTCCGAGGTAAATCATCATCTGCAAATACTAATATTCATCCTAATTAACGGTAGCCAGTGGTAAATGGGACATAATTTATCCCGTTACCATCAATCCTTGCTCACTGCTATGTGACAGAGGAACTGCTGAATCCCTCTTCATTTTTTAAATAATAAATTGAGTTCCTAGTATCAACAGAAAAAAAAGGTGTTGGTATGGCTGTATGTAACTATTTTATCCTATTTCTCTATCCTTGCACACACACATAACTTTAAGTAACTGTTTTAAACTTTTATTTTTCTGCCTTTAAGATTTCAGGCCATTCCTTCAACTGCAGTCTGGGACTTTCCTCAAGTTAGAAGCCTTAGAGAGGATGTGATCTTTTAGGGTTTGAGCTCGAGCTCACAGTGGCAAACTTAATCTACAGTTATCTTATTAATTGTGTATTCTCATAGGATTAACACTGTTCTGCAGCACAGATCATAAGTGTGTCTGGAGCAACTGGTGGTTATATTTAACCATGTAATTTGGACTCCTTGTTTAAGTAAAGGAAACAATAATGGTGGCCTTAATTGCAGAAATTACCAGTTACTTTGAGTTTGACATGTCCTTAATGACTAGGCGGATGGAAACACTAAACCTAATGTCACTCGGCAGACAATTGGAATGGATAATCACCTCTATAAAAGCTATTGATGGTAATCTGTTATGAACAGATTTGGCTAATTCCAAGCAGAAGCAGTGTATTGCTTAGCTTTAAGACACAGTCTTCAGTAGGTAGACAGTAATGGAGAGCATTCACTTATTTAAAACAGAAACACAGATCCTGTAAAGAAAACCACGGAGTTCTAAGAGGCAATGTTCTTTCCATCACTGTTGTTTTTAATAGAGGGTGCTTACATCCAAGTAATAACACACAGCACATTATTATCTGCCTTATGTTATTGCCTTTTATTACCACACATAATGTACTCCTTTTACTATTTGTGCTACATGCTCCCAAATAACACTCTTCCCAAAGTTGTGATGAAGTATGCTGACCTGCTGTTCAATATAAAAACTGTTCAATAGAAAAACTCTCCCCTCCAGCAGAGGGGAGTTCTTACATTTGCAATGTCAAGTTCTTGCAAACTAGTTGCAAAGCCAAGTTCTTATATTTGCTGAAGCTGCCTTTAGTGGAAGAAAAGCCTTAGAAGGGATAATTATAGGACTGATATTGAACAGATCAGTATCGGTGGATACCCCAGGTGAATTTTCATACATGAAGGCATGCAGAATGGCTTGCCCAAGTCTGTCTTGTTTCTTTGATTTCTATCTCCCCAACTGCTTGGCCAGTATTTTTCTTTTTTACTCTTAAAAATTCTTTCAGCAGAATTTGCAACTATCTTATATACTATGTAATTTGTATAGACAGCCTTGGTCTGTCCCAACCAAAATATTAACAGGATCCTCTGCTGAACTTTGTTGTAACCTAAACAAACCCATAGCAGAATGTGATGTTTTTGAGGTAATGTGTAATCACTGTTATAATTTTTCCTTTTCTGTTCTGTAAAAGAGACCCTGTTTTCCTGGGCAAAGTAGCCTAGCCAGTACTCTAACAAGTTCCAGCTTTACCTTGGGATTAGTCAGATACCCATCCTCGGTACCCAAAGATAGAAAATCATTATGATGCTTACACATGCTTCTATACCCTGACTAACCAGGTCAGGGCCAACAAACACTGGATTGCATTATTGTCCTAAAACAGGTATGTAAGAAAGCCTTGAAAGTTTGAGGTTGGTACAGAGATAAAACACTTGCCCTTGAAGGGCATCAGGATTCCTTAATGTAGAAAACAATTTCCAATTGTTATGTTAAATACTAACTGGTGACAAATTTCATACAGTTCTATGCTGAAATTTCAAGCACATCTGTAAGCTCAGACATGGAATCAGACACACAGAAAATGTGCCAAATCTAAGTTGCCAAAAATACCTCTTCCTTATCCACCTGCAGCTTTTGGGAAATAGTTTGCCAGAAAGCTTCAGAGTTTGTTCCAGGCTTGTTTCTTTGCTGTTTTGTCAGTGGAGGAAAATAAAGATTCTGAGGTTTCATGCAAAAGACCGGTCTTGACCCCATGCCCTTGCAACACAGCAATACACAGGCCTTCCATGCTTCCACTCATTCATTGGCAATTCCAACTATTTCACCGGGAGCAGAAACCAACAGTTGGCTAGACAGCCAAGTAATGCTGTTGTGTGATAACTCTCTCTCTCCAGATAAAACTTCCAGAAGCAGCTAAATGACTTAGGTGATTTTGGACTCTAGTCCAGGAAACTTAGGTATAGAAGTCACAGAACTAACCCTTTATTCTCTGCAATATCTACAGGACATTAACCCACCATGGGAAGAAAACCCTATGATAAAACCAAATTGCTTTTCTGCCAAAGCAAAAAGTTGAGATAGGGCTTTGATGTGACGTGGTTTTAGACATCCACCAGGATCTAAATTCCTTATACATAAGCCAACTACAACTTGCCTAAGCCTGTAACAGCTTCTGTGTAGTCAATGAGAAGTCAAGCAGGACACAGCATTAACTGATGCAGTGTAGAAGTGTAGAAAGAGACTTTGATGAAGTAAACTTGCCATGAGCTCATGGTACTGCAGAGAATGATGTCCTGCTTCGCATCTTATTTCAGTGCCTGCTTATTCTGTGCAGTGCATTCATATGTTGAGTGTTATTCACCAATTTGAATAAGCACAAGCCAGGTTTATTGGGTCCAGACCAAGCAACGAAGAGAACCCACCTCAGAAAAACAAGCATTAGGTGGTAAGAAGGAGGTCCTGAAGAGCCACATTTATAGATAACTAAGTACTGCTCAGGGCTTTGCCCTGCTGTGCATATGTCACACACTGAAATCCCACTCTCGTGTCCAAGCTGCATGTTGGAAAGAGCACTGCACAAGGGGGTCCCGGACTAACTTTCTAAAAGTTGGACCTTTATGTCAAAGGGTAAGACACTGCAAGGCTGATTGCTAGAGCTATTGAGTCAATGAGATAACTAAAAACATACCCAGAAGCACACACGAGCAGCCATGACTAACTCACAGGACTGAAATGGGAATACCTTTCATTGATATTCTCTTCCAGCTCAGAGATGGGAGGACTGTCAGCTTCAACATACTGATAAACAAAGGCCAGAGAAAAAGCAAGATCATACTGCAAAGCAGTGCTTGAGATAGGAGCATTACTTGTGGCATCCATGTGAGGATACATGAAGGATGAAAGAAGAAATCACTTTTTAAAATAATACCAGATTCAGTTCAGGAAAACAGCATCACCAAAATGCTTTCTATTAAGGTATGCTGCTGGGGCCAACACTGGGAAGGACAAGCAGAAAATGCACTGAGCAGCAGGATAAAGAACAGCTCCTTTTTTGATTACTATTTTTATGTTCTCTTAACTTGCTACAAACCTTTTGGCCAATTTTTCTGCATTAGTAGAGCTTTAGAAATAAAAAGGTTGATTAACAAGGAATATTTAGAGCCATATTTCTGTCTAGCCCAATGTACTTCACTCAGTACAACTAACTTACCCTAATGTAGAGGGAAAAATTAAAAGATTGGCCAGGAGGGGGCCTGAGGAAAATACATATTTTCGGTCACAAACCTAGGATAGAAATGAATGCTGCAATAGAAATATGAATAGAAAAATAAGTAAAATGAAAAAAAAGATCAGTGCAATTAAATAAAATCAAATTCCTTCGTTTGGAGTTTTTAATAGACTGCCTATCTACTGAATGACAGAAGTGGGATACTAAACTAATTTTAAAAGCCACTAAGTAAGGACATAAGTTACATAAATCCATTTAATAGAGGAACAGTTTTTAGGGAACGGAAAATGCTGTGATAAAGAAGGAAAATACTTCTGTAGGAAAGCCTTTACATTTGGGGGCTGCTTGAAGCAGCAGCCCTACTCCTTCAACCTCCCCCACAAACATTCTACATCGTGAATAAATATGAATGTTTTCATCCCAAAGGAGTTACGTATTTGAAGAAAGATGAAGCATGAGAAAATGGAAGATAATAGTGAAAATCCAAATATAACCTCCCCTGAACTTCAGCCATTTGGCAGACTACAATTATGTAGTGATTCTTGAGATAACAAGGAAGCTAGCAATAGAATCTGAACACCAGGTTCTCCATTTTAAAGTAGTACAGTTGTTATACTTAAAAATACTTTCCATGTAAGGAAAAAACCAAGTCCTGACTTACTTTATAATTTAGTAACATATCTCAGACGGTATTTATTTCATGCACAACAAATGCATAACCAACATCTCTCCTGAATAAGCAACGATATTTTTGTGAGCAGCCCAAGAGGATGTTTCATTCATTGGAAATGCACTCAACTACCATCAAAGATTGCAATGCTTGCAACTAATGATTTAATGTATATTTTAAAATGCTATTTTAGGTTTTAGTGCATTTCTGATACATGTATTCTATATTAACAGACTGTAATAAAAATAATTTTCTATTTCTTTTTCTTGCAAACCGCTCGAAATCTTTGGTTCTCTCTGTTTGTCAAGCCTAGTCCTGCCTATGTTCCAAAGAAGTCCAGCATCCTGTCCCCTTTGCATGGAACCACACACCCAACTCACCACCCCATTGCCCTCAGAAAACACGAAGCACAAAGCCCCTTGAAGGCACTCCTGAGCCATTTCAAGAGTCGAAGAATTCAGCAGTTCCCCCTCAGCCTCTGCCCTGCCCTTGCAGCAGCACATCCTGCCTGGCAGCCAGCGGTCCCTGGGGTTGGTGCTCAACTGCAACCACTCAGGCACCTCCGGCAGCAGTAATTCCATGGCAGAGAATTTTTCAGGGTTATACCTCAGCAAGCTCATATATGCAGAAGAGCCTGGGCTCAGGCTGTTCTTGGCTTTGGGATTGTAGCTATTCCCTCATGGTGGATACACAATGATGCTGAGTGACCCTCTTCTATTCCAACACACAGTAAAATCTGTTAGGTTAAACTAGCTTCACTGGCACCTTAGAGTAAAAGGTCTTTTATCATATGGCCATAGCAGAAAGGGAACAGCTACCACCTGACAAAGACTGGGTTCTTCATCTCCCTCTTGACTCTACTCACGTGTTTGCCAAATAGAAGACCTTACCAGAAAGTCAACACTTAACACAAGCCTGCTTACATTGCACTGGAGCAGATTGAATCTAAATGTGGAGGAGCATCAAAAGGTGACAACTGCTTCCCATCACTCTATGGAGAGTGCCCTGCCCAGGAACCCATGGCTGGGCACCTTCCCTGGGGCATGGGGGATGTCTCAACAACTCTTTACTTCACAGCAAACTTCCACTCTGCATATTTACTTCCAGCACAGTCAAGAATCCATGTATAAAGCAGTGCTCATTCTTAAATCATCAAAATGCCCTAATGCTAAAATGCAACGTACAGATCTATAACGAGATGGACACTAATCCTGATTCTGAACCTCAGACTGGGGCTAACGATGCAAATTTGTCTGAGAATATTTTAACACATAAATACATTTTAGGTGTAATTATCCACAAGGTTTATATTGATGCTTTTAAGAACAAGTTGAGAATTTGTTGTGAATGGTTGGAGACCCCCCCAGTTATCAAGGCATTATAAATAACTCCCCTACCTTATTCCAATGTCTACTTTTTGATGAAGCTGCAGGCAGTGAGATCCATCAGTAGGAAAAGCCAGCCAGTGTGCTGGAACCCTGTTGGTGACACAGCAGCCTCCTTGAGTGGGACACTGAATAAATACACAAGCAAATTCCATGTTTCCCTTCAAAGTACACAATTCCAAATAATCTAACAAGAAAAAAAAGATCTAAAAAGCAAGCCAGCAGCAATAGATATTATCAGCAGATAGCATCAGGAAATTCAACACAGCCCAGCTCTAGCTTTGATCTTACCAACTTTTAGGAATTTAAACATTTTTCCACATACACTAGTTCAGAAAGACTAAAAAACACCTCCTCAAACCTTTTAGATTTTGTAACATATAAATTTGTCTCCAAATTGGTGCTTAAAACAGGAGCTAACATTTCACCTACTCCTTTCAATAAACAATACGAATTCAGAATACAGTACTTCACTGTATAATGCTGAGGCTATGCATCAATTACATCCCACTTTGACCTAATTTGACAGTACAGCCTTTGTACTTGCTTCTTACATTAGCACTATTTCTAACCCCGATGCCCAGGTGACAATCCAAGCCAAAGTCAGACAATCTAATCTAGAAATACAATTTGTGGATATCAGTTAATAGTAAATATTGAATATGTTTTTATGATATTAAGATAGAAATGTCTACTTTTGGTGATGTTACACATTGTTTATGTCCAAATCAGGCTATGTGCATATAGCCATTAATCACTAGTAATTAGTCATCACTTGTTTAAGATATCATTTCAGTGGAATTTCTGCACTATAATCATGGAATTGTTGAGGCTGCATGTCACCTCTAGAGATCATCCCGCCCAAACCCTTTGCTTGAACAGGGATGTGTGCAGTCAGGCTTTGATTATCCCCAAGGATGGGACTCCATGACCCCTCTGAACAGCCTCTTCCAGTGTGTGACCAACCTCATTGCAAATCTCCAGCATTTCAATTTATGCCCATCACCTCTCATCTTGTCACTGGGCAACACTGAGAAGAGCCTGGCTCCATCTTTTTTAACTGTGTCCCTTTGGGTGTTTGCCTTCCTGTCTCAAGATTTACAAGGTGGAAACTGAATTGGCCTGCTATTTAATAATGATGACTATAAATGCACATGGATGAACTTCAGATCTTGCCCATGGCTACCTCACTAGCTACCTAAAGCTTTCATTGGCCCTGGAGTGTGAGACAAAGTCTCAAACATGAAGTTTTCACTGAAGTCTCTCATTCATTGCAGAAATGTGATGAGATTAGCCCTTCCAGTATGAAGCAATACGTTAGGTCACAGGTATTATTGCTTGGACATGACCAATGGAATCAAACATGTAAATTCTCCACAGACTCTTTTGAAGGTATCTGGACCATCTCAATACACTTGATTTTATCTCATGAGAAAACAAATTACAAAATACCATTATTCAACAGTATAAAAGCTACACACTGCCATTTGACTTGGAAGGTAATCTTCAGAGAATCAAAGACAAAGAGCATGCATGCAGCACGCATGCTCTTTGTCTTTGATTCTCTGAAGATTTACACTACCCCCAGTTATTTAAGCACAACACCAGTGCTTGAAACACATGAGTAAAATCCAAAAATAATGAAGTAAACCATTTTTGATGGGATTATTTTCCTTGCCTTCTGATTTATGATCTGTGGGGCTTACAGTATTTAGGCAATCTTGCATGCATTGGGCCTAGAGTTTGTTTTGAAGTAAGAGATGATTCACATAATTATTTGCCTGACGAGTCGGGGTCATTAGGCAAGAGTGAAATATTATGAGAACAATCATAAATTACAAATGTTAACCATACTGCCACCCAGCATATCAGGGAAAGATTGTGTTTTATTTCTCTACACGAGATTCAAGGCTAAACATTATTATATGTCAGAGATTCTCTGGCCAGAACCACGAACTGAGCCACAAACCTGATACTGAAAAAGGCACCGTGTTTGAATGGCAGCAGCCTGTTTCTCAGCTGCAAGTTGATTGCAAATCTGAGATCGAACTGAAATGGCCAGCATCAGTATCAAAACTCAGATAAATCCTGTGCTCTGATAACTTTAAAATACCTCTCTTTGACCAGACATACCCAGACCTGAGCAGTCTTTACATATGCATATATATTAAAACAAAATAAAAAATTCGCATTCTTAGGAACAATATCCTTGAAAACAGCCCATGATAATGTTGGTGTGAGATGAGAGCATAAAAAAATTTCATGGATTACATTCTTCACCTTTTTATTATACACAGAATTCTAGTATCTATAATGTTTTAAAGTACTTATATACACTATAGTCTAATATGATTTATTTGGTTATTGCAATAACATTTTAGTGCCATTTTATCTGAGAGTTCATGGAATGTTTTAAAATCCAAGCCTAATGGAAGCCAATCAATCATCACATTTTCAAAGAACAAATTATTTAAGTTTTTGTACTACACGGAGCTAATCACTGCAGAGAGATATCCTATTGTTTTGACTGATGTCATTCATTTTTCTTTAGGCTGACCTGATTGATAGTCTAAGTGCTGAAGTTAGCCAGACAAATGGATATGTACTTCTGGGGTATTTCCAGTCCAGCTGCCTTTTTAGCACTAAAAACTTCATACGCCTGATAGCAACGTGCAGCTGCTCCTGCTCATACAACTGAAATTAAAGTCTGGAACTGAAAGTGACAGCCTACACTTTTTCCTCTTACATTAAGGATTTTGTCCATGATGCCTCCAAGCAATCACCAGTTATAAATGAGCTGTATTAAATCCACGTCTATATTTGAGTATGTGGTGGCCTCGTTTCCAAGTTCCCACTTTCACAACTTAAAACACTTATTAATAGCGTTGCTGAGACACCCAAGTATTATTGCAGCCATTTTCCCCGCTCCTCTCTGAACTGGAATCCAGTGCTGTGTCATATTAAGGCTATTGCTTGTGATAACCAGAGAAGTCCTCTGTGTGCCAAAAGCTAGCTAAACTTCATCAGGGGAGCTAACTGAAATCTGCAGGACAATTACCTGATTAAGACAAGGAGAATTTGGCTTATCATGTGCAAAATCTTCAGTAATGAGAATGCAAGTCTGGGAAATCTACCACAAGGCAGGGCCAGCCCAAAGTACTGACTAGATTCTTTCACTCGAATGTATTACATTACTGCTTTATTGGCTGACATGTACTATAAAAAGTTTTAGGAAAGGTTTGTATGAGGAATTAAAAGAAAAACTTGCATATCCATGATTTTTCATTTATGCAGTCACTGGACCAAATATATCCCTGGTTCCAAGCAGTCACATTCAAAGCCATTAAAGCACAGATATATTTGGCCTCTGTGCTATGACAGAAAACATAAGCAAGCTATACAAGTTTTGATTGTTTAATCTAAATTTACATTTTGAAGTCTCTCCCAACATTTGCTGTGAAGAAAGTATCAGCACTGGGGGGTGGGAACTGGGGGGGGCGGATTGCTGCAATAAGGAAAAGTTTTCAGACTCTGGAAATGTGTGAGCAACTCTGTCATGACTTGAAATGGACTTTCTATTGCAGGCACAAGTAACACATGACTGCATTTGGGCTGAAATGGCAGAGCTGGAAATAAGAGTGTAGTTTATTACCTTGATAAAATGCAAGCATCTCTTTGTGAGGCTGCATTTTTACACAAGCATGAGACCTTCCACAAGTAGAAATGGTTCATACAGACCGACTCTTTGACCAAGTGTGCAAAAACACATGTCCACATGTATGTATGTATAGAATCATAGACTGGTCTGGGTTGGAAGGGACCCCAGAGATCACAGAATTCCAACCACCCTGCCACAGGCAGGGCCGCCAACCTCCAGGCCTAAATCTAGACAAGGTCACCCAGGGCTCCATCCAACCTGGCCTTGAACACCTCCAGGGATGGGAACACCTCCAGAATGATAAATAAACCATTAAATAAAATTCTCCATAGCACATAGCAGCATCCCCACTGCCCCCTCAGCAGCAGGGGAAGAATTTCTCTTTCCAAGGAGTTTTTGATTAAATCAGCACACCCAATGGTTTATATGTAGCGAAGCACACAAACTAAGCAGCTCTGCCTCTCGCCCATGAAGCGCCTCTCATGCTGCCTTTCTAACAGCTGACTTTTACTTCCCCAGCATACATATTTGCTATACAACCAGGAAGGTGAAAGCTCAAATATTCTTTTTGCATACTGGCATTTCTTTATAAGTGTTGCCAGCAAAGCTACTGCTCAGAGATCTGAAGGATTTAGCTCACAATTACATCAAATCTAAGCAAGCAACACATTCAATCTCCTATTGCCTGTAAGAACCATGTTTACAATATAGAAATAGCCAATACCATATAATGTGGCTTTTGTAAATGGAACTTCAACTGTGTGCCACCTGACAGAAGTACTCATATACGGGTTGAATGCTAATTATGTTATTCTAGTAAAAAAATCTGCCCTGTCAGCTGCAACTTAAAGGTCACTGCTGCTGTACAAGAAAAATAACAGTAAAGCAAAAGGCAAGTACAAAGAGTGAGAGGAAACAATTGCAGATATTAGTCCCAGTAGAAGTACCACAACTGCAATAAACAATGATGCAGGATTTAATGTTACCAAAATCAACAATGAAAAAAAACAACCCAACAACCCTGCCATAAATCAGCCTGCCCTGAATTGAACAAAACTGTGCTAGAAACTACCTCCACTGGAAAGAAAGCCCTTCCAATTTCTGCGATGCCTTCAGAGATACCAAGCCAAGTGACTCACCAACCCCAGAAAGATCACAAAAGCAGCATGGAGAGGTTGTCTTCAAACTGCCCTTGCAGAAAGACCAAGTATGTTTTTGCAAGGGTGAAATCCTGCTCCTTTTAAAATCAATTAGATTATTTTGCCGTGAAGCCCCGGGTCTGATGTCACAAGAGCCAAACAGAAAATAAATAGAAAGCAAATATTTTTGCAACCTTTCTTGTAAACAAAAATGTCATGCTGCAGTTTTGTTAACACGCATTGTGCTAAAGCTGAATTCTTAGAACACAGGTATTTCCAAGTGGCAGGTAGTTATCAACATGAAAAATTAATTCAGCCCCAAACTGGGGGTTGATTCCATAAATGTTCTGTTGACAGCAGACCTTGCACTGTCACATCATTTTTTGGCAAGCTAGAAAGTACTGGACTATGATTCACATTTAGTCCAGAATTTCATATAAAAGCACCTGTTCTCACTTAAGAAAATGACCAAAGGAAACCCAAACAACATTAAAAAAAATCCAGAACAAACCTTCACGCTGGGATATTTTACAATTTACTATATAGTTAATAATACAATCATATTTAAGAATCATGTTATGAAAAGCAAAACCACTTTCTAGCATGTGAGTCCACAAGGTTTTCTAGGATGAGTTGAGTGAAAATTGAATATGTTTCCTGCCATGTAGCCATACCATTCCCTTCTACGCTTTATCCTTTTTCTGACATATCTCTAGACTTTGTAAAAGTGGCAAATTCCCTCCAAAAGTGGCTTCTCCGAGCTCTCTCCGAACAAGCCAGAGTGAGAATTAGGCGGATTTCTTCCCCATATGGATGTCTCACAGGGGAGCATCTTGTCATCCATCTTCACACAAGAGAAATTTTGTATCATGCCACTCGTCACCTTTGCACAAATCTGTCTTCTACCCTGGCCTGAGAACCTCAGTGATGGCATCAGAGTTAAAATACAGGCAGAAGTGTCACATACAGCAGACCTAAAAATATTAACTTATCAGACTAGCTGGCTCTGTCATTTGCCAAGGAACTGGAGAGATTAGACAGAAATGTTGATTAGGGAAGCTCAACATTATTAGGTTTGAAGTGCCCAATGAGCATTTACTTGATAAAGTGCAGTTAGCAACTGCATTCTGGAATTTCATAGCAAAAATATCACGTTGAAAGCCAAATGACTGCAATTTTAAGCAGCAGCTGTTTAAAATGTGACAGACTTCTGCTTAGTCCAGAGAATGTGCATTTTAAAAACCATAAAACCAGGAACCTCCAAAGCACAGGCTACAGAAACTCTCAGTTCACCAAATAGTTACAGACTCTGTTCGCAGTTGGAATAAACTTAGTCAGAAAAAAGTTCTTCCCCGTGGAACTGGACTTCACAGTCTGGCAGCAACTACTATATGTCCACCAACACAGGCTGTGGGGCTGGTCTCCTCCCTTCACCCTGCCTTGTCCTGAGGACTGGGGTCCATGTTTCCTCATCCTGCCCATAACACTCACTTATTTGTGACAGTGACATACTACCACAGGAAGAAATGGTTTTTATTCTACTTCTCCCTATGAGTCTCGGCTTTATAAACAGCTGAAGCTGCACTGGCAGCTGTGTGGGGATGTCTGATTGTACCAGCTCTCGGGTTTGTCTGCCTTTCATAAGAAAAATGTTGATCATACAACATCAACAAAAGCTAAAATGGATGGCTTAATTTCACACAACTAGGTGAGTTGCCATTACCTATAAAGACTCAGAGACCCCATGGTGATTAAGCATTGAGCTTTTATAGTCATTTTCTATTTTACATTGAAAGAAAAACTGTTAAGGTTTTTTCCAAGACTTGGAAACAGCTCTGGGGGTAAAAAAAAGACCTCTCAATAAACAAATGGATTACTCTAAACCTTTAACCCTCTAATTTTTAAATTCAGCCATACGCTGTGCCTCCTTCAGTTCCACTGAGGGAGGTTTACATGACCTGTTTGCTCTGGCTTTATTCTTTTAGGTTTGTTCCTTTGTTGTTGACTCTGTAAAACATACAACAATCAGCCATGTGCACCAGGACCTTTGCAAACTTACATATTTCTATATAAGTCAGTCCCACTTCTTTGACTATGCCTAATAGTGAAAAAGTATTTCTTTTAGAATCTCTGAAGCAAATTACAGGAAGAAACCTAAACTTTGACAGAGCCACTGACACAAGAACAAACCATTACAATAATCTATTTTGACTTACTTCTTAGAGAGAACTTGCTGATACAGAACTTACTTCTCATACAGAACTTAACTAATACTTTCAGTGCCTGAACACGTTTCTAACACATCTTTTACAAACACTCACAGTCTTCAAGCAAGAATTTTCAAATGAAGACATCACTGTATGGAGGGGCAATGGATATGGCCAGCAGTCACTTTGGAAGAAACCCCATCTTTGCCAAAGAGAAAGTACTGAGCCGCCTACTAAACAAGACACACAATTCTCCCTTCCCTAGGACAACTTCCTGAGCAGCTTTTTCTCAGCCTACTCTGTTTTCTCCTTCGTACTTGTGTTTTATTTTTCAAGATGTCTGGGTTAATCTGGTTCCTGTCATAACTTCTCTGAATATCATGTCATGGTTTATAAATAGATGTGGCAAAAGGGAAAGCTGGGAAGTATGGAATACAAATGATGGCAAATATTTGTTAGCAGTAACTTTTTTGGTCCTAACTAAAACATTAGTTGCTTTATTTTTCTTTACATTTTTTCTTCTATGAAACTAACAAAAAAAAAAAAGTCCCATGCACCAAAACTTGTGATCGTATCTAATACCACTAAAACTTACTGGTTTTGTGTTCATCTGGGTGTTGTGACTTTATCTGGTATGCATCTGTGAAAGAGATGCTGTGTTTAATGTTGCAGTGATCTAAAGGTGCATCGCACACATGCAAAGCAGAGCATCTCTGCTGGATTTGCAAAGATCAAAACACATTCATCCCCATTCCCATGTATGAACTTGACCTTCCTGCACTGGGGTGTGCAGATGCACCTGGGTTTGCTTAAGCCAGGTGAGAAGAGCTCAGGATCACGATTACATCCCAGAGCTGTAAAGTGATTCACGCCACAGGGGAATCTAAAACATAACTTCCCTCTACACTTGCTCATCAGTAAACATATTGCCTGAGTTATTACTCACATTAACTTAGGGTCGTGTATCTTGGGGACAGATCAGATCAGCTAAGTGCTGTTTACACAGTAGCCCGTTGGAAAAGGTTGTGGAGTATTGTGCTGCTTGGGATAACTGAGGGCATCCAAACCTGTGTCTCAGAATGCCAACACAGGTGTGATTTAACACCTTCAAGATTTCACTTAAATAGCTTAAATGACTTTCATTTAATAAATGTAGCCAGATCCTCCTTTTATAGCATCTGCACTTTAAACCTTGGTTGGGGTGACAGAAAAGGGGAAATTCGTAACTATGACATGTAGGAAACACAGCACTGTAACTGATACGCCGTCTAACAGGGAACTAATGTAAATCCTTCAGCAAAGGGGAAATATGCTTTGAATGTTTACTTTGAGTGATAAGGCCTCCTGATACATTTTGAACCCGCTCAGCTCTGTAAAGAGTCATGCCAGCAAAACCTGTGAGCATTAGTGTAATGAGTGGTCAAAAAAATCTGGACTGCCATTCCTACTTGCAAATATAAAATGCATAGCTGGGCAATGTGCTAAATGGAGTCTTTAACTTTGAGACTAATATTTCCTAATGTTTATTTAAGAGCCCACAGTGATGGGAATTGCTGAGTATAGGTATCGTGTTATTCCTATTAATGGGAATGAAGAATAACACAAAAGAAGTTAAGTAATTGTTGAGTTTACTCCACCAGAATCTAATCCAATTTCCATTTTAGCAAGAAGAAATTTAGTTTTGTAATACTCAAGCAGATATCTTGCCTTTTTAAGAACTAAATGCATCTTTCTCTAATTTTAAAATAATTGCATCAAAAATATAAAAGGGGAAGATTTAATTTTCAGTAATTTTCCATAAAACATTATATTAAATGTTTCTGTTTGAAACATTTTGGGTTTCTGTTGGTTTTGGGTTTTTTAAATGAAAAGCATGTAACTCAGTTATGGCTGAGAGGAGTATTGTTTAAATAAAATGCCTGAAACAAAATCTCTTGAGTCAATGGAAAGACTTGCACTGGCTCCCTGGGCATTTGATCAAACTTTCATTCAGAAAACATTTTTCTCCACCAACATACTTAAGCTGTTAAAATTAAAATGCAATTTAAGCAATTACATAAATAAGAGTGACAAATGTTTCTTTTCCTAAGTGCAAGCAGGTGTAGAGCACAACCAAGGTTATTCTCCGAGAGCCGCAATCGTTACATACATGAGCAGCGCCGAAAGAGCCCAAGACGAAAGTGTTACGGACCTTAAACAAGATTAGCCCAGTTTACATCCTGTTGTGCAAACAGATCTACAGCATCATCTATTTGAACTGCACCAAGTGTTATCACAAGCCACTGTTAACACAAATACGCCTATTACTTCATGTGCACGACACCTGGGAGTAAGTAACATATTTAGGTTTAAAAGACAAAGTTGTGATGCTTTAGTGTGCATGATTGATCAGTTAAGCAAGTCATTATATTTTGAAGAAGTCAGAACTCATATACAAACTGGCTTACTTTAAAGTAGGAAGTTTACTACATACTACTACTATAAGGTGGTAACTTCACTGGAACAACACTGTTTTCCACAAAAATCTGATTAAAATAATATTTTTTAAAAATCAGTGAAAAAAAAACTTAGCATTTTAGTTGACAGATGCTTTGATCACCTTTGCTTGCTTATATAGCCAAAACCTAGTTCAATCCTTAAATACTCAGATTTCTGCCTTGGCCGATAACTCACTGTTCAACTTTAAGTGCAAATTACCTCGAATCTTTATAACATTTATGAAAATAAAAATTTAAAACATGGACCCCTCAGCAGCAGCAGCTCAGCAGCTAATACAAAATACCTACGCTCAAAACATACAGAAAGAAGTCAGAGAATCCCTTACCTGATAATGAAAACCTCTCCATTGCCGATCTCTATTGGATTTTCCTTCTGTTAGCCTCCAATGCTCAATATTTACTCACTCCATCAAGCCAAAACTTGCAGAATATTGATTATAAAGGTTTTCTTTAGTTAACCAGAAAGTGAAATCCTCCACTAGTACAAACAGATGCTGAATTACAGGTCACAGAGATTTGTTTTGATGGAAATAAGGTTTATTTTTGTTTATTTGTTTCTAATGGCTTCTGTTTGAACCAACTCCTCTATTTTCACTGCCAGCATGTGACTCTGTACAGACAAATATAGCTTATTATTTTTTCAAATCTCTTTTTGTATATATTCTTTCCTTTGATTTTTCTCCTGCTTGAAGTAAAACCAAATACAAGACCAAAAAACAATATAGAAACTGGTATTAAGTAATATAACTGAAAACTAAATTTGCATTTGTCTCTTATACATTTATCTCCCATTAATGTTTTTACTACTTTTAAATATCTTTTTTTTTTAAATGCTTTAATGAGGATCTTCCTTGAGATTCTCATATATATCCACATTACTATCAGAAATCACTGTAACATGCAGCTCTAAAATTGTCCAACATTTCCTGCTTTATACTGGTAAGGCTGCAGTTTCTCCTACCTTCATCTCACATTGACAGCCTACACCAAAATCCTGGTGCCACAGAAAACCCTACTGAGAGCAACAACGTCAGCGCTTCTTTCTCGAGAGCCCGGCGGAAAGTTGTGAAACACGAAATATAGCGATGGAAAGGCACGGCCCAAAGAGGATTTCAACGCTGCTCTTTGGGGAAGAAGAAACAACAAATATTGAAATAATAGCTTGGGTTTTTAGAGCAGTTTTGGTGACAGTAGGAAGGTATTCAATTGGGTGGTTCTTTTTTTTTAATCAAACCTGTTTCAGAAATATTTCTGAACAATCTCCGTAGAGGTTCTGTTTACTGAGCATTAAAAAATTTGCAGTTTGGTGCTTTTTCTTTCCCACATAGAACCATCTAAAAATTAACTATACCCATTGCCCAGTGCAGCTTTGTGGGAAGTAGATTGTTATGATGACTTTATACATGACTGAAGGCTTTCATTGCTGACCTGTATCAAAGGAAATTATTGAGAGTTTTGAAAAAAAATCTTTCCAGATTCCCATGTAATTTGCAGGCGGTATTCCGCTTGCCTGATCTCAGATGAACAATCAACCCTCAGAGCACTGCTACAGCTGCTATTGGTTTAGCTCCCCTTTATTGGAAGGTATGAAAATTTGGGTACAGGGTAGGTATGGTGGAAATTAAACAAACGGTCAGTTCTTGGAGATATCAATAAAAGCGCTCAGGAGTTTCACTGAGGCTGGTGTAGTTGCTTTGTATTTCCAACAGTGGAAGGAATGTGATTTTGTCATTGTTAACATGAAGGATAGCTCCAGGAATGGACTGACTGTCATGACCCCACAGCTCACAGAGGATGTTCAGTCAGCACTAATACTGACCAAGTCATGATGTCAACTGAGCAATCTGTTGGAATGAGTCCAGAGGAAGCCATGTTGATGCTTGGAGGGTTGGAGCCCCTCTGCTCTGAAGAGTTGGGCTGGTTCAGCTTCGAGAAGAGAAGGCTGCAGAGAGACCTCAGACCCCCTTCCAGTCCCTCCAGGGGCTTCAGGAAAGCTGGAGAGAGACTGGTGACAAGGGCAGGGAGGGACAGGACAAGGGGAATGGCCTTCAGCTGCAGGAGGGCAGATAGGGAGGAGATGTGGGGCAGAAATCTTACCCTGGGAGGGTGGGGACACCCTGGCACAGGGTGCCCAGAGAAGCTGTGGCTGCCCCTGGATCCCTGGCAGGGTTCAAGATCAGGTTGGATGGGGGCTTTGGACATCCTAGGGTAGTGGAGGGTGTTCCTGCCCTTGGCAGTGGTGGCACTGGGGAGGCTGTAAGGTCTGTTCCAACCCAAACCAATGGAATTCTATGATTCTTCCAGTAGAAAGAATTTTGGCAAAGATTTATGCTCCAATAATCTCCCTATGCTGCATGCCAACATGCAAAACTAGCACCAATTCTCTCTCTCTCTTCACTGATTGATCTGAGTGGGTTACCATACCATAAATGAAAGCCAATAGCTCTACTCATACCTTGCTCCCATCTCTCCTCCAAATTCCCTTTGCCCCGTGAATCTTCAACCAAATCAAAAGAAGCGTTAGACCATACGCACGTGATGGCCAGTGCAATTGGCAGACCCTCACAACGGGGTCTCTAGTCTCTGTGAAGAAAGTAATCAATGAAAACACAGTGGGGGGACTCAAGTATCCAGCGTGAGCTAGTGGATCTCCGTGGTCAGACCCTGCCTGGCAGGACACGAGAGAGGCCGCACGCCACTAGATGGCAATGCATAGCGGATAAGCAATAATCCCCATCATGCGCGCCGGGAGTGGATGAAGCCTCCTTTGCCACAGCACCACGAGCTTGCTTCCCTTCTGCCGCGCTCCGAGCATCGCTTGAGGAGGAGTCACAAATACCGTTCCATGCTACGTTTAGGATTTATTGCAATTTGGGAACTGAATAAATTACTTAAGTGCAAGTATCCCGGGAGAAGGAGCAGTAAAATACAGCGGGACCTGCTAGCTATTTTGGTAGTGTTGGTCTTCATGAAACAGTTTAAAATAAATCATTCTTTGATTTCTGTGCAGTTCTGTTATTATTATTAGAGACCCTGGTATCATCTGCAAACCACAAGAACAGGTCTTAAGTAGCAGAGCATATGTTTCGCATTTATCAAAATTCCAAAAGGAGGGAATTTTTTTAGCGCTGCCGTCTGCACCACGAACAACCAATTAATTTACTTGCAAAGTTTTGCAACAAGTGATATAAAGGAAAGGCTAATAAAATGCTTACGCTGTGTTATACAATCAGCCTTTAGAAGTTTTCTATTTTATAGTTAGAATTAGTACTCAGGTCATTTCTATTTTTGTTTTTACTACTGCTGAAAATTTCCTTGGGATTACAGCTACACATGCAAACACGTCAAAAATAACATATTTTAAACTAAACCCACATTTCTAAAACCATTCAGGGAAATAAAGAAGCATGTCATACTCACTAACTGTTCCCTAAAGGGGATTTTTTGGACTAATTTGTATTTGAAATATCTTTTATTACCTATCTTTTTCTTCTTTTTTTTTTTTTTTTTTAGATAGTGCCAGGAATCTCTTCCTGAGGGAGTTCTTTAGCAGTGTAAAATACCACTTCAGGGCATGTATCTTACTTCAGTCTCGAAGCAACAGTATAAACAACAGCATTTAAAATTCTTTCCAACTACAACTTCAGGACTGCAGCAGCACTTTATGATGAACGCATGCATCCATGGAGAGATTAAGACCTGGATCTGAAGCACAGCAAGCTCAACACAAAGACTTACCAATTTCAGTGGCCTTTGAAAGGTTATTAGATGCATGTACCCAGAAACCATGATCAGCACCTCCACTTTATTAGTTTTTATTTCCAGCCATCTGAAATGAAAGACAGGATGGGATGGGATGGGATGGGATGGGATGGGATGGGATGGGATGGGATGGGATGGGATGGGATGGGATGGGATGGGATGGTGTGTAGACTGAGTTTCTATAGCAGAGTTCAAAATCAAGAGCTCAAGTGGAAAATGCCAAAAGTATTTGTGCCTAAATTCTGCACCTATACCTAAAGTTGTAGGCTGAGAGGTAGCAGGATTTTTCAAAAATGCCTAAATAGTTTCATCACAAATGAAATTAGAGAAAATGGGCCAAATGCAGTCATTTCCTGGGACATTAGGTACTGATCTGCATCTTTAGACAGCTTGGATTTATTCACTCACACATCTAAAGCAGGGGCCTTTCTTATACTTCCAAATCCTAGCAGCATCTTCACTGTAATGTCATCTTCACAGTCAGAAAACCTGTCTCCCAACACCAGTTAGCTAAGGACAACAGTTCCCTTTCAAAACATTTAACAATTCGCAGATATTTATCTCCAAAGAATATCAACAGTAACAATCTGTAATCTTCAACTGTCAGTCCTTAAAAGGCACACTTTCCATTTCTGTGTTGCTTTACAGTAGAACCTGCTCCTGTACAATTCTGACAAATCTGTCTATTTTTATAAAAACCAAATGCTTATGAGTAGGCTGCAGTGAGGGGAGTGGTACTGACCTCTCAGGACTTAAAATCTAACACAGTTTTGGAGGAAAAGGGAGTCCCAGAGCTAGGTGCCCACTTTATCCATAGTCTTTTAAAAGAGATGCAAATATGTCTTTTTTTTTTTTTAATTCTACATTGTATCAATATTTTGTTTTCTGAGAATTAACACTTTTCTTCACAACTAGCATAAACAAGTCAGTTTGTACCTGGTAGGACTGCTCTAGCTACTAAGAATTCTGCACATTTGAAAAATAATCTGTAGATATTCCACGTGCTGACTAGGGATTTGCACAGTACTCATCCCAAGATTAATGAAAAGCACATTGTCAAAACTCCACATATCACCTGGAAAATGTATCTAAGCAGTGAGTAAATACTTGCTATGGGACAGACTCTCCTTGCTCTTACATAGGGAAATCCATTGGTACTAAGGGCATTGCTAATCCTAAGGAAGGATAATAAAATCTACTTTGTCTTCCCTCAACTGTGAGAACTTTGAGAACTTTCAAAGCAATTTTTCATCCTCTGAATTTGTTCCCAACATAGTATTAGAAGTCTGCAGAAACATTCAGTGCTGGATAAGTCTTCCCAGTGTATTCAAAGTAATACTGGATGCAATATAAGAAGCGGTTTGGCCTTTTAAGAAAACCATCAGTTCAAAGTATTTTCAGCATAATCCAGGACACTAAATCACTAGTTAAATAGAAACATTTACTGACAGCTTGAGCACAAATGTTTTATTGTGAAGAGCGATGAATATAATGACCAGAGCTGTAGCCTCTTGGTCTGGCTAAACAAGGTGGTGGCGTTGGTGGGTATATGTGATTAAAATGTCATTGCCAGGGCTAAGCTGGCAAGCTAAAAGGAAAACAGGAAAAGTCCTCACCAGGCCTATTAAAGCTTTAGAAGGGCTTTAATAACTTCTGTTGGATTAGGTCTAACTGAGATAGCCTTATTTACTCTGAAGAGGGCAAAAAGATCTATCAAAGTCAATAAAGCTTTTTCTGAAGTTTAATAAAACAGAAGACTCTCAATGCCACTCCCAAACGGATAAGCCATCTCAGAGCTGGCTGAACAAACCAGCCTTAAAAGCAAAGGTTTCCATGCCCACACTGAAATAAATTGTGCAACGGCAACAGATTCAAGCTGGCTTTAATCAAGTACAAGCCAGGTTTAATTTTACTGGTTCTGTTGTCCACAGCAGCGTGAGGGACATGCACATAGTCATCCAGAGACCCTCCTGTCTTTGCACAGCCCACACCAGACCTTTTGCTGCCCCAGAGGCACTGCACTTGGTACACAAATACCCAGTCTGGGACTATAATCTAGCTACATGCTTCATGGCTGCACCCATTGAGCAGATCCAAACTTGAGTTACTATCTTGATAACCAAATTGCACATATTTTCACAAGTTAGCATTTTAGTCTGAAAAAAGAAAATTCATTCTGGATTCAGTGCTCCAATTTCTCCTCTACCATATTCTTCTCATGCTGCTAACTTCTTTTTGCTCACTGCTACTCTTCTACAATAATCTTCTAATTAATGTTGAGCTTCTTTTCAATATTTCTTACTAAACACCAAAGATGACCGGAAAAAAAACCCCACCTCTAGCCCCTGTTACTTCTAAAACTTTGCAGAATTGCCTGACTACCAGTTGCATGTAATGCAACCCACCCTCACTTGCTGAATACTTGAAAACCTTTGTAGCTCAATGTCATGAAGAAGTGGCTTCAGAAGCATGATGAAATCTACCTTTTTGCAGCCAAAATTCTGGAGACTGCTATGCGTGAAATGGCACTTCAGTGATTTTGACAGCCAGTCTCCACCCCTCAGGACTTAAAGAAAAAGCACTATATCACATTGATATACCTGGGAAAAATAAACCAGTTTATGGATACAGAGACTGGTTTTCCAAGCTGCAAAATCTTTGGTAAGTATTGTTTTAGAAATTTGCTCGTCTTCTGAAGAAGTAGACAAGTCCCTCCTGCTACCCTGATGCTCTGCATCTGATGCCAGTAGGTTCTTACCCAGCAAAAACCACCCAGAACAGTCTCACAGCAGCTTTCTCATTCTTCATTAGGAAGAAAAGACACCAAGATATACAATAGGGTTATAATTATAGTCAAAGACTCATAGTGGAAACAAGGTACTATTCTGGCTCAGCTGAAAAATTCAATAATAATATTTCAAATTTAATAATACAAAATGTAAAGTGGGGGGGGGGGATTCTGCCAACAATCTACTTTAACTTTCACAATTATTAGAGAAATACTTTCTACGCACTTATGTGGAAGAATGTGTGGCTACCAGTCCATGTATATCCCATTTCTTTCACCAAATTTTAATATCATTGGGACCACAGAGAAACAGGGCACGTTTTAGTTGCACATGTCAGAAAAGTACGACAGGGACAGAGTTTGTAGAGAGGAAAGTAAACTAGCTCAGGTAGAAAAAAAATGGATAAACTTTCACATGCACAGACCTGGTTTTAATTAACTATTTACAGGGTATTTAGAGATGCTGCTATCACATCTTCATTATAGTATATTTTTTGTAGGTAGCACACATCACTACAGGATACTGGCACTGCCACTTCAACATTGCCAAACTAGATTTCATTTTATGGCCATTAACTAACAGTGAGGAGATACGTGCTGCTATAAAATACCTCATCACTCGATTTGTCAGGAACCAGAGTTGAGAAAAAGTGCAGGAGGGCAAGGCATTTTATTCACCAGATTATCCACATGTGCTGTGTGATGAGGGAGTTGCCATGATTGGTTCACCGTTTTTGTTGAAAAAACTAAATTAGTAAGCAAGAAAATATGCATTGACTTGTCAGCTTTTACATTAAGGCTGCCTCGGGCTTTTCTCCATGTCAGGATTGCTTTTTAATCCACATAGTTTGAGCACTGAAGCATAACCCATTTCTTCCTTAATTGATTCACAGGCTAGAAGCATATTGTTCTAAAGAAAAGCTTTAATAGTCCTTTAAGTCTAGGGTTAAATTATATTTGAGTCAATGCAATTTAGGCAAACATGTTAAGCTGGGTACATGTTTCCAGGCTTTGCTGAATGAGAGACTGCAATCCAAGTCACCCTCTGAAAATGGGCAAAGCTGGAAAGAGACCAGGAAAACCCATCACAAATGGTGCTTTCCCTCCTAGCTGCAGACTGGCTCTTTTATTTTTTTATCAACTACAAAATCTGACCAGATATTCATTTATTTGTCTGAATAAAAGGGCATTAGTAATTAAAAAAGAAATTGTACTGCAGGATGAAATGTTCTGGATTCCTCGATATTCTTCACAAGTTATATAAATGCTAGAGTACCAAAGACTAATGTCTCAATTTCCAGATGGCACAATGGCAATCATCTCTGCTTAATGCAAGAATTGTACAACCTTAAGTACAAATTAAAATTCAGATATATGCAATAAGGATGCTGTTGAAACAACATGCACCGTCACTTTACATGAGATTCCTTTCATCGAAAGGGTGTTTTTAGACTTCTGACTTGGTTTGGATAGGTCTGATATCTGCCTATTCCCCAAGATATAGGGAAAACCACCTAGCAAATACTAGAAGTCCTTAGGCCAGCTCCATCGGCAAGCAGTTTCATTCTAGATCACGTGTGCTTGTGCTTCAGTTTGCAAGGGTACATCTACAAGCACTGACAGGTCACACTGCAGTTCTGGAGACTGAACTGATAGATAAGCCTTTCTTGGAGCTCTTATGAAGGAAATCAAAATGCAGAAAAAACAACCTGATTGTAAAGGATTTCCTTCCCCAGTTTCTGAATACAAAGATGTGTGCCTCATACAGGAATCATTTGCATAGCCTGGTCAAGTAACAGCCAACATCTCTACTAACTTGAGATTACAACTCCATTTCTTACCTAAAATTATTTGCTCTAAGAAAAACATAGATATGACAGCTGGAAAACAAACCTCTCCAGCAATCACAGCTGAGTCCCAGTTGTTGTTTGTGGTGACTAACTTCATCCACCTATTCTTCCACCTGTCCCCATGGACTTCTTCCCACCTCCGTCTGCTCAAGCTACGTCATTCACGTTCTCAGTCAGCTGCAGGTGGCAAGGGTAACTTTTACTTAGTCTTCTTTCAGCACTTTTCTTTGGACCTTTTTTCCAACCTGGAAACTTGTACATGCTTTAGTCTAGACATGAATATGCTGTCTGTTTTTGCTCCTCAGACAGCATCTCTCACAGTAACTTCACACAGTATAGCTGAAAGTGGAACTTTGATATTTACCATTGGAGGAATGGAGGAAAAACCACCACCGCTTTGGCCGTCCCTGGTCTCTGTTTCACTGGGATCCTTTACCCAAATTCTGTTGGTCAACAGGGGCCACAGAGACAGTGGCATTTGCCACCAATAAATGGCATTGTAGGGGAGAAGACATCTTTACCACTGTAGAGCAGAGAAATGTCCTTAGCAGCACCCAGCAAGGAACTGCTAGCAAATTCCTTCCCTACACCAGAAATAAAGGAAGCTGGAATGCTCTCTCTGAGTGACAGCACTGTCCTGCTGTGCTAGCACAGTCAAAATCCAGAGTCTGAGGCAAGCCTGGAGGCGGTAGGGTGGCTTGATGCCACCTTTGCACCTTACCCACCCTCCTTGGTACCGAGACTGCTGAAAGACAAGGCTGACTTCTTCCTACCCATCTCCTCAGTGTCCTTTGCTTCCCACTAAAACAGAACAGCTGGCAGGCAAGGTCTTAGTGTACCTGAAAGAAGTTAAAAACAATTACCAAAAATGCTCAGGTTTTTTCATCAGGCTGGTTTCTAGGATTTCAGGGTAAGTACATTCCATCCCAAATGTACCGTCTCTGAAAAGCAGCTGAATTCCTCCTTCAAGCCTCGCTCTGTTCATCGCTCAGTACCCAGCTTGTGCCTCAAGCCCAGGCCACATTACTACTCACGGTTCATGAGCGCTAATACAGATTTTGTTTGAAAAGCCACACGTTAGCAAACCACAGTTATTTGCAAGCCTGGCCCAGGGCTAGTGTCAGACATCAACACATAAGCAGCACAGATATTTTATTTAATTAAGTCATGCCATCTGGGCCAACAATGAAGGCACTCATATACTTTGCCTTTGCTTTCAGACTGCACAGTGCTCTGATCCCCCCAAAATTGTTCTAAAAGGCAAATCTCAGTGGAGTTTAAAGAACACTTTCAGCTGCTACTTGCATTAGCCTGAATTTCTCCTGCAACATACTCAAGATTTTTCCTATCCTAATAAAGTGAGTGACCAGAGTCAGATTTATGCGTCTTAGTTTCGTCCGAATGCTGCATCTACCATGCAGGAAATTACTAATGAGCAACTAAAAGAACTGTGCTATATATAGTATATGTGTATACTACCACGTAGCCACCAACCTTATTCTGCCAAAGGTTTTTGCTATTAAAAACAAAGGTAGCAGCAAAGAGCCAGGCATTAGACAAGGAGAGTTCCTACCCGTGCTCCACAGGCTTTCCAGACCTGCAGCAATACTACTCTGTATGGACCCTCCCTACAAAGATGAACCTTTCTACCAAATCAGAGCTTCTCTAATGCACCCACAATGAGCAGAAACCAAAGCAAAATGTTTTGGGACAAATATGAGCTCAGTTCTTCAGGAATGGGAAATGTTTGAACTCTGTAAGTTTCCTGACTTAGTTTTGGGGCTCAGAGAAATGCAGAAACAAAAACCCTGCATAACCCAGCACCAGCTTTGTGCCACAGTCCTACCCTCATCCCCAAATAAGATCATGCACCTGTCAAATAGCTATGAGCAGACCAAAAAGTTTAAAAAGTTATAGATACCTACAGGGTTTGAGAACACTCATCATACCGAACAAGATTGAAAACCGAACGACACAAAAACCTGGTGCTTGGGCACTGATGGGCTCCTCAAGTTATTCTCATTGTCCTTTACTTGGACTGCAGCATTTCCACCTTGCTAAATTTTTATTTAAGGGAATTTACTGTCCCTTCTTGGTGATGGGTGGTGTGGGTCACACTTACTTGGTGTAATGATGTCTGATTACAGTATGACCCAGATGTGTTTAAAAGCAATTAAATCGTTTCAATAAAATTATTGGAATATTTTAAGAAAGTTTAATAACTTCAGCTGAAATGCAGAGTTGAGTCAGATGTGGAATTAAGTCACTGTTCATTCCCTCAAAATGTGTTGCCCTTGCCCTTTGAGATAGAGGGGATTTTGCTCCGTAAATCAAGTTAAATGGAAGTTAAATAGAACAAAGTGTTGCTAAAATGGGGCCTAAGACCATGGAAATGTAATTTTTGCTTACTGTACTAAGCAGCACAAGATAGTACTTAGGATATGTTGAATATCCAGCTTCATGAAGTTCTAGAAAGACATGTTCACTGAATTTTTGTGAGGTAAGAAAGTGGGGAACACAAGGTAATATCAAAGTACCATCAAGTCACTCTCTAACTTCTGGATCTCCAGGAAGTTACCTAGGTCTTTGCACTTCCTAGTTACAATTTATATCTGACTAAATTATACAATTAATTCTAACATTCTAACACACATATATTTTAGGACAACAAAAAAAAAAAAAAAAAAGAGAGACCCATCTCCATGTTATTAAAAACAAAAACCAACCCATATATCCTGGGAAATAACATCACAGAGCATTTTCAAGGGAAAGGGTATTTTCACATTCCTATTTTCCAAGTTTCTGTATTTAGCAGTGCTGGGCAGAAAGTCAAACATTTCCTTTTTACTGCAGCAGATGCGAACTGCTGAAACTTCTCACGCTCTTGCTACCATCTTACATTAAGAGAGCAAGAATAAGTACTCCTAAGCACTGCTGAAATCTCTCTGTTATAGATATGAACAACAGATGGACACTTCAGTCAAGGACTTCTTAGGATCACCAGGAGTCAAGGTTCAAGGACACCTGCAAATTAATTTCTTAAGCACTGAGCGTACTCTGGGCCACCATGGGCTGCCTATTATTCCATGATTATGGCACTTCCTATGCACAAACAGTTTTAATGGATCCAAAAGAAGTATAACAGAGGTCATTATGAAGTATTTCACTAATGTACTTGGTGCTCTTTTTCTTTGCTTCCAAAAATACAATCACACTGTTTTAACATAGCTGGTTTATGTAGTAATGAACTTAGGAATATCCAGCAGTAATGAAGATACTGTACAGAACAGCAAAACATTCTGGGGAAATTAAAGTATTGGAATGTGTTTTAGCGTGTCAGTTGATAAATCAAACAGAAAGGCCGGCATTGTGATTAGTAATTGCTTGGAAAGAAGAAAAAGAATCACTTGAGGCAAAGCATTCATGAAGTGTTCAAAACAGGGCATTTCAAGAACTGCTAATACCGTCCCAAATATTTCAGAAAATATTTAAGAGGATATCAATATTCTTACAAGGTGTAAAATTAATTTAGGTTTTTTAAGGACTGAAAAATCAACTTCCAACTTATCTACTCAATTTTAACCTAAAATGATTAGACTAGTGAGGTCTATGTACAACTTAAGTACAGATTTATATTTTTTTAGAAGGAAAATTTGGACGGCTAAGTAAGCACAGACTTGGGGGAAAAAATGCAGTTGGGAGTATTAGGAAATAGCATATTTGGGTAAATAGGAACTCTCCATATTTACACATGGCATGACTGGGAATGAAACCAAAGCAGTCTTTCCGTTGCTTGTATCACAAAACCCCTCATATGTATGATATATATAAGCCAGTATTACAAAAGGCATTTATTGGATGTGCAAGGTGATTCACAGTTCTAGCTCCCAAGTTGTGGGAACTTTTAAAAGACTGAATACAAAGAGCAAGTCTCAGAGGAGTTCAATTTTCCCAATCTAAAAAGAATTTTTAAGACCTTTAATGTACCTCGAAAGTACTGACTGTCCCTGCTTACCTGTCTCAAATATCCTAAGGCAATCTGTTCTGCTACAGCATCCCAGACACAGAAGCTGGTCTGCTGGAAGACTCTCCACTATAGACACAAAAGATATAGCAGGCAAAGAGAAACAGCCACAAACCAGAAAGAAATTTTCAGCAACAACATAGGAAAACATTTTGAGAAAGGACAACAGATGGACAGGGAAAGGGCTATTACGCTAGCAATGCATGAGCAAGGCACTGGAGTGTCATTAGTGACACTGAGAGACATTGTTTAGAAAGATCCTGCTAAGATGCAAGGGAGAATACTGGAGTAATGCAGTGTACATCTTTTGTAGAGCTTTTACAATCATGCTTTAGAAAGTGTAAGTACCCTACAAAGGATACAGACCTTCTTTTTTTTTTGAGATACAGTGTACAAAGATTGCCAGAATTTTATTCAGTTTATAAAGAATTTGAAAAGTGGTGGGAATACTTGACATCAGAAAGGCAATTTCTTCAATGCATCCAAAATCAGTTGAGCTACATGAGCCATACAAAAAAAAGCCTACACATAGTGGGTAAAAACTCAAGACAGATCAGAGTAGAAAGTTAAAGCTGAAAAATGGACTGGACATGTGCAGAAAGATGAAGTCACCTCACAAGAATATCATAATCTTTCTTTTGTCCTAATGCAGCAAGAGGACATAAGCCGAGTCTGAAGTCCACCCTATATGAGTCCAGCGTGTTCTTAAGCTCAGTGAGGTTTAAAAACATGCCTTAGATGCTTTACCAATTGGGATTAACGTGCTTTCCAGTGTAAAACAATAGCTTCATGATGACAAAGGTACAGCCTTTCAGTCTGCCTTAGACTTCTTTTGGCACCTTTGACTGCTTTCTTTGGACTACGGCATGATATTTACACACATTTTGAGCTTTCCCTCATTTCTAGGCTTTATCTATTCCAGTAGGAAGATGCATACAGGGTAAAACTTCACATGTGAGTTTGGAGCATTAAATCCAGTCCACAATTAACAAGATTTTAACCAAAGATGGAAAAGAATAATTTACCTGTTGTTTAAAAGATCTTCATAAGGATGCCTCAATTCTGTGGCCTTTGTCAAAACAGCTTATGTCAGATTTTGTGGTTCCTACATTTGCTGCTCTAAGGACAATTTCTAGGCTTTATCCTTCTGAAACAGATAAAGAGTGGAAAGGAAGGGAACTCCATGAAGATGAAGCTAACAGCAATTATGCATCTTTATGGAAAAAAAAACACACACAAATTTGGAGATGACGTTGAGCTTTCAGCTCAACTTGCAATTCATCACCCTCTTGCTCCAATGTTAGAATGTGTCACTTCACAGAATTTCAGGACTCTGATAACTGACTCATAGAAATTGAAAATCAACTTACTTTTTTCCCTTTTTGGCCTACAAATTCTCCAGCACTTAACATTTGCTACAATGAGGTGTATCTCTCTTAAATAACTTTCATGAAGAAAATAAAATGACACTGGTGTAAACATAAATTTGGCTTTCACATTTTTGTTGACTGTGAAGTGGTATCAGCTCTTGGTTGACTTTCTAATCGAAGTGCTCTTCAGCTTCAGAAAGTTATTTAAAGTCAGTGAGCACATGCTCTGGCATTTGCTTGCTTGCACGCTGCACGCGCAGACATTAAAACATATATACACATCCCTGTGTGTGCTTATGCACTATATCCAAACTACATTAAGTACCTATGTACATAAGTATGTTAGACACCTATAAACACTGCACCTTGTCACTGCCTTGAAAATGTGACAAAACTCCTATTGACATGAAGCGATCAAGATTTCAGCCCGACGGCTTGTAGGCCGCAGCTTCCAAACAGGTGTCTGGTTTGCAGAAAGGCCCTACACCATTATATGGGCCAAAACCAGAATACAGGGTCAAAACATGACAAAGGTTAAGAATCACTGTTTAATGCTATTTAATTCCAGCAAAATTGTGTCAGCCTGCCTTTAAAATAGGCTTTTCCTATATTTTACTCCTGCTGTTTCACCTGATTGGATTAATCTATTTTCCACTCAATGGTATGAAATAGCTGTGCGACAAAATGAAAAAGAAATCCCAAACAGAATATAAAATTAAGTATAAATTATTTGAAAGTATGTTACAGCAAAGGATAAAAACACATAATTCTATCAACGAAAAGAGTTGACTGTCAAAAATTCAACACACAAAGTACATATGAAATATACAATCTGGTTTTTTTCATGTTTGAAAAATTACATTAATCCTTTTAGTGAATTTTTTTAACGTGTGGAGTACATTAGTCTGGATTAACGGATGGTGTTTATCATACTTTGTATTGTGGTTTCAGGAAATAGTCTGGCAATGCTAGGTTTCTACAAATGGATTTAAAATTAATCAACATCTATTTATGAGAAAGTTTAAACCATTATTAATACACTGTAAATACAGATCTCCTTAGAGCTGACCCCAAGTGTCTACCATCTGCTCAACTGTTGTAATCACATTTTTAAAGAGCATGGTCATACATAATGATTCTTCTCAGGAAAGAGCATCCTTAAGTACATCAGCAAAATTTTAAATTCCACTTGTGTAATGCAATAATTTCCTACTGCCCTTTACTAAGGAAAAAAGCATATGGTGGTGACTAAAAGCCAATCAAGCAGTCCTCGATTTGTTTTCAGTGCAGCATGGGTGATGAAAGAGTTTTAATTTATTTTTAGAAAAAGCAAACAAAAAACTACAGCTTTCATAACTATTTTTTTTTAATTAAATGTAAGTATTCTCACTGGCTTAGCTAAATCAGTCTTGGTGTTAATATAGGCATAGATAATATTAATTCCAAATCCAAACATTGTGGTAACTGTAGATATATTATATGCATGAATTAAAGCATAGTTTTAGCAAAGCCAGCTGAACCAAATAATTTAGTTTGAAGTAGTCCACAAAATCCTTCCTAATCCTGACAACTTCATTCCAAGTTAATAAACAAGGTACGATGCACTGGTTTACGACTAATCTATTGGGAACAAGGGCAACACATCCCACACTCGCATTATTTACACACCCAGGACAAGCGATACTATCCGTTTAAGACATTTAAATTGTTTTTATGGTACAAAGGGGAGAGAGAAGGGGAGGAATAATGCACCCCACGTTGGTGTCCAGTTTTCAGAGCCCCTGTCAGGATACAAACCAGCTCAGGGACCACCGCAACATGGTTTTAAAGAGGACTTCACACCCTGCCTGCTCGCCACACCAACCTGCGTCTGGCCTCTCTCCAACAAGGAAGCAGGATCAGGGCTTCTGCGGGAAAGCCAGGCACTGTTTCCCAAGAAAACATCTTCATGCTGTGCCCCTCCTGTGTATGCTTCTCAGCATCAAAGCCCTCTGTAACCAACCAAAGCAAAGAAACCCTATTTGTTAGGGCGACAAAGGAAAGACACGTCAATCCAGCTTTCTTAAACTTAATACATATTTTCCCCAATCATGCATTTTTTCAGCTAACTCATAGTCAAGGTCAAGCTTTGATGCCTGAACAACATAAATCACTGACAGTAATATCAGTATTAATTCACTGTTTGCTTGTTCAACAACAAGAATCACTAGCAAGGAACTTTCCCATTTGTTCTGTTTCCACAGTGTTTTCTGCAATAGGCTCGTGGTGCACAGCCAAGACTACATTAACATAATTCAGTAATTTTAATCATCACTTTTCCCATGAAATGAGCACCAAGTGCAACCAAGACACTTACCAGCATGGTACTGTAAAGGGTCCATTTCCTACTCCTTAGTGCAAATGCATAATTCATTCACAAACTTGTTTTTGTGGGCCAGATCATCAGCAAATGTGAACTTTACTGGCTAAATGGTATTTCAGTGATTTATCCCAGACAAAATCTTGGGGGTTTGGGAGAGGTAACTTTCAACTGACTTTGGAGGAGGCAGAATATCTGTAATACTGGATTACCGTTTTGGAAGACACGAACAGAGGGACAACATCTCTTTCCCACCTCTATCTAAAAACCTATATTTATCTATCTGATGTAGAAATGAAGTTTCATTACTTTAAACCCGGAATCAGGTCCCAGAATCTAACACAGATTCATAGGAGCTCTTTCCAGGCTCCAGGTAAGATATTTGGGCTGCTTGCAGCCCTCACAGGTGGTGGGGCTCCATGGAGCATGGCTGCAATATACCAGTCATCCTTGATTAAGAAAACCAGGAATGAAGGGTGCACCTCTCCACCCACCCCATCCCTCTGCATATTTTCAGCAGTGATTAGCTCTCCCTTGGAGACTTCTGGAGAGTTTTCTGGTGGGTTTTTAAAAAATCTAACAGGTTGTTGAGCTGTCAAGTCAAGGAACTACAATTCCAGCTAAAGTCTGCAACTTCAAAAAAGAAATGAATTTTTGCATTTTATTTTACGAACATTTTTCTTTGAAGTAAGTGATGCACAAAGTTTATTCAACACTGTGACCCATATATAGTAGCCATATTTTATATGCTATTTCTATTGATATTCAACAGTGCTATGGATAAATGGAATGAGAACCACTAAATCAATTGAGAAATTATTCTTGATTTAATATGTTAAACTGTCTTCATGAAGCATGCCTATAATTCTCCCATTTAAAACAAACAAACAAAGAACTGCCAAAAGTTTAAATTAATCAAAAAGTTTGAAATAAGATACTGAGTTTTTTCAGTTTTAAGTCAACAGCCAGTAGATCCAGAACATCATTCTGCTTTTATAGCATAAAATAATTTTATTGTCATCTCAGCTCTGCACAGCCTGCAGAGCTTGCTCCTAACTGGTTTGCCAAACCACATTGGTGGACAGGCAGGCTTGATTTCACATGTCCAAAGGGACTCCTCTGTTACCCCAAAACAGTCCATGCGTTCCCAGAAGATATAGAGAAGACATTTTAGCAGCTAGGAAATATCCTGATGAGTCTGTCACTGCATGGACGGCTTCAGTGAAGACACCCGTGACTATGCAAATTGCCAATGAAACCTAAAAATCATTGCTTTGGAATTAATTGGATGTCTTGAATGCATGGGAGGACATCTAACAATGCACATTCATTCCACGCTCTCAGGCCTGCGAGAAGAAATTGTTGAGCTTATAAAATCAGTCCTATCTGCAAGGGCTTGTGTTTCTGTTTTGTAACTTAGCGGCATTCAGAGTTCAACTGGCAAGGAAAACAGATGGGGATGGACATAACTTCAGGAAAGCCCTCTGAAATGCTACCAGCAGGCTGCGATTAAGCTATTACTGCAGCTGATGACTTCAGTAATGGCTGGAGCAGCCTTTACTTCCCAGGTTACTTCCAGAACAGTAATCAAGGACTCATTTTCAGCCATGAAGGAAATCCAAATGAATTACTCTTTCACAATGGGCACAAATTTATGTCTGTGGAATCTGATGGATTTCCAAATGAGGGAATTATTAGTTACAGACATTCTCCTGTCTGCTAGCAGCACCCCAGTGGATGTAGAGTAAATTTGACTTAAGCAAGGCTTTGAAAGCTCCTTTGTAAGTCATTGTCCTACAAAGAGCTGTTGGCAGTGATTTGCTTAGTCTTCTTTGCCAACTTAACAGAAACTTGCCCAGCAGTCAAAGCTAGACTGTACAGGCAAAGCTGGTACAGTTAAACTCATGGGAGAAAAAGTGCAAGATGACATTGCAAAACCAAGCCAAATATAAGTTGATGCACAGTGACGCTGTTGCACGATATTACTGTTTCTTACAATTCTGTATTTATCAAAATCAAAGGTTAATATCTATCCACACCACTGTGCAACAGAAATGGGCTTCAGAGGAGAAAACACATGATATTTCTCACTTGTCCACTCAAAGGCTGGGTTTGCAATTCTGACTTGAATTTGGCAACTGCAGGTCTTTGTTTACTCTGCGTTTTGGCAGTGAAATGAAAACATATGATGTTTCTGTGTCGTCTCTATCCATACAGCCATATGCTAACTAAATAAATCCGTAAAGGCATTAAGATCCCAGTTGCCTTCCCCATAGCTGCTGTTCTGAGCACCCTGCTGAAGCACTTTGAGAACATTTTTGTTGCAAAGGTGCCAGTTTTGCACAACAAGAGCCAGACGTGCTCTGCAGAGGACAACAAATGTTGTCCACATAAAGGCTCTGGCATCTACAAGCAACATACAGAATAATTTTCATTCATTGGGCACATTCAGTTAAATCTTGTGGCTATTGCAATTATTTATACTTCTTTATTATATATTAATTTTATGGATTATTAATAAATACAACCAATTAAACTATTAGTAATTTTTGAAATGCATTCATATACTCATCATAAATTTTATTACTTTATTACTAAATTCCATTTAGTATAAAAAAATTGAATGCAAACACGCTTTTACAAGCATACATACTTACACCCCATGCTTCTCTTGCAAGACCTTTTCTTCGTTATTCACAGGTATTCTTGCTTTAGTGCGGGTTTTAAATCACTTCAAACTGTTCAGTGTCTTTTCACACTCCTAGGAGGAACACAGTACAATGCTCATGTTTAATAAAATTTGAAAGAAATATGGGACCGTTAATCATGGACTAAAATTTGAATCTATTGAAATTTTCAGACACACCTGCCCTCCTGAACTATTCCTCAGAAAAGATCGCCAGCCCTTACCTCAAACTACATATAATATGGTTTGGAATAGCCCAAAATCCTCTTTATTAGCAAATAATGCCACAGGAATGTACATAATTTGGCTTTTATAAGAATAATGACCCTTGTGAAAGAAATAAGCCCAAGAAACCGGGATTTACACCTGTGTTTGCCCATGGGTTCCTATTTGTTAACAGAACTGCAACAGACGCCTTCAGCCTGTGGTGAGGGTTGACTCTCTGTCCAAAAGCAATTAGCAGAACCCCTGTCAGACCAGCAGAGCAGAGCAAAGCTCTGCTGCTCTTGCTACATTGTCTTGGCCAAAGTCAAGACCATTAACTTTCCAGCCATCTTTCAGCAGAGTGTTGGGATCTCTTCCCATGTGTTGACACTGCTGCATGATTTTACCTTTGCCTGCTTCAATGCTCTAGTTTTTCTTTGCTTCTGCAGGGTAGCAGTCAGCTTTCTGCAACAGAATGTAAAGATAAATGAAAACCATGGGGATGAGCTTAGGCATCCCATTTCTTTAATTGATTTTACTAGATTAGTTGCTAAACCCTCAGTTTAAAAGTTTAAAACAAGCTGTTTGAATTTTTAGATTCCTCGATTCTATTAGGTTTTGCTCTCATAATGAAATGTTTTTAAGATCTCACTACTCAGTCCACAATTTCTTATTATTTCTTACTATATCTGTATGTTATTTCTGGTATTATTTATATTACTTGTTATAACGTATTGCAATATGATTTTCTAATGACCTGACAGCAGTTATCAGGATATCTAATTATCTGAAACATGCAGGCAATATTTAGCCAAGTTGCAAAAAAAATACTCTTTTTATCAGCACTGCTGACTGATGAGCAGGTCAGGAAGAATGCGAGGTAGGTTTCATGTGGATGCAATCTGAAGAGGAAGAGCTTTGCTTTTGTTTGCCTACTGAAAAATCTAAAGAGAAATTAATTTCCTTTCCTTTTAAAAAACTATTATTGATGGTGGCAGATTATTTGATTTCATGAAGCCTGTCTGAACATCTCACAGTTTTCTTTTTAATTAACAGCTTAAGAAATTAAACAAACCACTCGTTACTGTATTATTATTATTATTTGCTGCTGTTCAAAATCCACTTAGATATAAAAAAATGTTCTGGAAAACATTATTTCGTATCCATCTTCTTGACAACATCTCTCTTAGCCAAGTACTCACCAAGTCGCCCTCAGGAATTTCTCTTATTCTTCATCTCCAGGAACCTGGGTAGAGAAACCGCTTTTCAATGGAAATTTCTGGGCTGTGTATGCTCGCAGGCGCTTAGCAGCGATTGAGTGTTGCAGACCTCAATGGGTCTTTTTTTTCTTTTCTTTTTTTAGGTAATAACAAATCTTTAAAACCCACAACTTCAAGGAGAGAAGGATATTTTCATCAGTATATTTAGCTTGGTTTGTGTAGTTATGCTCAGACAAGTCTCACCGCAACCGCTTTGCAGTTGGATACTGCAATGGTCTATGCCAGGAATTCTAAATGCACAACTGATTTTTCAGCCATACCACAAGACTTTTTAGGATCGATATCGTAGAGAATCGCTCATTGCTCTTGAAGACAGTAGAGATGGATAGTGAGCTTGCCTAGCAGGAGATGGGTACTGCCTGGCAGGATAAAGTTGCTTGAAGCATCAACTACAATTTTGGGACGGATGGTGCCCAAACAGAGAGCCAAGGGGACATCAGAAGTATACACCAAGCTGAAAGGTTAATGACAAGGGCAGAGAGCAAGCACAAGCTTGTTTGACGAGTAAAAGAACTTGAGAGCATAGTTGAGGAGGGTTGAAAAGAGACAGCTTGTTACTTGCTGCCAGGTTTGATTTGATAGTGAAGGAGGGCTCTCCACTCCCACCAGCAGACATGTACCATCTTCACACGCATCCTTAATCCCAGCTAGGTGAGAAATCAGGGCATGGAACAACCTGCACTGGTATCACGTTCACATTTAAGTGTCTAAAACAAAAAAAACCCAACAAACCAACAAAACCCAAACCTGTTAAATTGCAAGCATAGAACCAGAACTTCTTTGAAGATAATTTTCTTTTTTCTTGCATCAAGGAAGATGTAGCTCTCTCTATATCATTGACTCATTAAGTTCCTCATGTAAAGAAAACAGTAATTGTTTCCTCTTGCAATGTTTCAAGCAATGTGCACGTCCTAGTGGAAAAAAAAAAAAAGGTGATTCCTCTGTGAATTAATACTGAATCACATAAATAGGATATTAAACAGGAATTCTTGCAATAGCAAGCATTTCAGAACATCTCACTCTGGAGTGTCACTATAGTTACACTGTCTTAGGCACAACAGCTGCTGAGGTAACATATGAACAAAAGAATTAAAATTTAAATGCAGGGGCCAACTTTTTGATTGTGATGCAGACAAGCTCCTAGGATCGTGAGTGTGAAAGTGTAAAATCAGGTCCTTAAGAAACCTTCCCTTTACTCAACTTTATTTACCTAGGATTGCATTTAACAGTCATGGAAGACTGAAAATCAACGATGCAGAAAGCACTTGGTAATTTATTTTGTAAAAAATCTCCCCAATGTTTTTTTGGAAGCCACAGCTGGATATCCAGCAGAATTTAAATGAAAGTTTTACTTTACAACATAACAGTGTAAAGTTTGGAAGGGCCGACTTATAAAGTGCTGTAGCACTTCTAAAAATTTCACTGACACATATTGCTTCAGATTTATTTTTCTTAAATTCTTTTAAGCTAAATATTCAATATTTTACTGTGAAATGCACTGTTTCTTTCCTAAAGGAAGTAATTTGCTTACCTATGATTTCTGCATTTATGTGTATGATTGTGCACTGCACAGATAAAAGGGTTCCACATCCCTTTCCCATATCAGATGAACTTGCTTCCAAATATTACTATTTCAGGCTAGTTACTTTTTTACATTCTTTTTGCTTCAGGATAAATGAAAACATGGAATACAATGGAAAATACAAATTGGCTTGCCGAATCTAGTATTTACTTACCTAACACAATGCAGAAGGTGTTCCTACATAAGAAGAAGCTTTGTTAGTGCATATGAAGAGCAAGAATTTAACATTTCAATGTGAATTTCAGTTTCATTTTAATTTCTCAAAATATGGCTTGAAAATGAATTGCACCTACCTGCAGGTTTAAAATGAGAAAGGAAACCATTTGGGAAGCTGAGCAAATGTTAAACTGACATTTCATTACTTTGGAATTTATTACAATCTTCCTTAGGTGCTCACATAAAAATATTATCTGGAATACATTATTGCTTGTGGGAGATGCATGATATTTCTATGTTTATGGCAACATATAGCCGTTGATATTAAATATAGCAGGGGCTGAGGGGGTTAATGCATCCCTCCTTTCCTTCGGGATGCCTGGGTTCAAATGCAGTTCAAGTCACAAGTGAAAATGAGTTTGGTGGTCTCGAAGCAAAACACATTTGTCCGTATGCTACAAAACCGCCGCGTAATTTGGCACACGTCTGCTCCATTGAATGTTTTTGCTCCGAAGAGCAGAGCTGAGCGCGTTGGAATGCTGCAGGTCAGCTCTGCGGTGTGCCGGCGGGAGGACGTGGGAAAACGTCAGCGCTCGCCCCTCTCCTCCCATAGATCTCACTGGGGGTACCAGGCTCAGGCATCTCAGCCACTGCACCACGAATCGCTCCCTGATTGATCAGCAAGAAAGTAAATCACCCTTTTATTGGTGAAATAGGGAAGGGGTTTTGCTTTTTGTAAGATTCTGATTGTTTTCAGAAGATTTGGGAAATATTTTGGCAGCTGAAACACTCAGGTTGCACAGAATAACTTCGAAAAGGAATTCTAAAAATGTATTAAAAATAATCAAAAGGTGAAGCTCTGACTGCAACCTTTTCACTTCAAATTTTTCATTCATTTCAATGAGCTAGTTTCTAAAAACTATTTAGAAATATTATTGCTAGGGCCCATTGTCTGCTGTTGAAGCTGAAATGCTGTTTCTATGCACTCTAGTCCTTGCTAGCATCTGCTTCATTTGAGCAAAGTGTTTCTTCATGCATCTATTGACCCTGTTTCATCTCCATAAAGTAACTTTTAATTACAGGAAATCTCAAAGTTACTATTGGAGTAATTTTATTTTGCCACATTTTCAATGCAGAGTCTTTACTACTCCAAACTAATAGGAGACATAACAAGGAAAGAGCAATCTAATAATTTTTTATTTAAAAAAGAACAAAAAAAGAACTAGCCATAGTGTATGTATTAAAAATAAGAATTAGTTATGTGCCTACTGAAAATGCATTTCTTTAAAAATCCTGGTACCCAATTTAAATACTGGGTAAGTGGACAAGGTTAAAGAATTTTTCTTCCTTGCCAAATGCTAGTTACGTTTGACACATCAGGTGATATCAGATGAAATTATTAGAAAGTAATACCTTCCCCTGCAACTCAGAAATTTATTGAAATTCTTAGAAGAAATTATGTAAAGGTTGAACAAAAGGACAGCACTGAACCCTTTTGAAATATTTAATTCCTGAAAATTCTGTTCTTGGATGCAGACCACGGATTGACCAGGGAGACATTCGTCTTCCCTGAAGAACAAATACACATAAATTCTCCTGCAGCCTTCTGTGGTACATTTACACTACGTATAAGCAAGTGACCAGAAATACAAAATTCCTAAGGTTTTCTCCACCCTTCAACGTTCTTCATTCTTTCTCTCCAATATCAATCAGAACAGTTCAAAACTGGAAAAATAAGCCAAGCATTTGAAGGCTTTTTGGTGATTTATTTCTTCAGTGACTGACATAACCAATATGAGGAGTGCCTATGCAGCAGGATGCTTTCCACTCCTGAGATGGTTGGCTACTCTCACCTGCCTCCTTCCTTCTTAAATATTTGTTTCTGCAAATATTTGTTCATTTGAATTTAACTCCCCCAAAAAATAGCAAGAAAGTGAAGCTTTCAGCTGGAATGTCTTTGAGCAACTGCATCAGAAAAATGCATATTTTTTTATAGCAAGGGAAACCTGACACATCTTTTACTAGGGTAAAACTCACTCTCACCTTCTCCGGACCATGGAGATGTCAGCTAGGTTTGCCTGCTTTATTGCAGAACAAAATGTGCTGACCATTCTTCAGTTTCTGGACACCAGCTTTGGGGGATGGCATAAGAGCAGGATCATACAGCTCACGCTTTAAAACCAAACATAAATCAAGGAGAACAAGAAAGCTTTTGGCATCTTTCCTCATCCAAAAGCCAATGACAGGATTTTCTATGGCATCTGAGGTTTCATCCTGGTGGGTTTCTGCATTTGGAGTGGAAACTTAGATTTAAACACACCTAAGTGTAGAACTAATGAGATTATTGCAAACAATAGAAAGAAAATGCAAGAACCTGAAAACCAACACTCCATAAAGAAATAAAATCCTGTATTTTTTTATACCAACTCTAATATTTACATTAACCATCCTGACTCTATCCAAAGGTAGTTTTTAGTTGAGGAAATAATAATAGATCAAAACACTAAGCATTTGCTACTAGTGTCAATTTTTAGGAGCTGGCAAACAAGTTTATCTCACATTTTAACTGAAGAGCATGTAAGGTTGCCTGCAAAATCTTACGAGACTTAAAAGTGATCTGGAGTATATAAAGCAATAAGAAAATCTCTGTCATTTCCCAGTGAGAGACTTGGATGCCGTCTAGTTCCACATGCCATAATTTTTGGGAAAATATTTTTTTGCAAATGGTGGGAAGTCAGTAGTTACAGTTACTGCTTACTGTTGACATTAGGTGACTGTTCGTATGCCCAGAATACCACCTACCTCAGCTAAATGGTATCTTTATGAAATTAACAGAATGCGGTTACAACATGGCCATAAGAAAAAATATTAACGTCAAATTTTGGATTATAATTGGAAAACTGACCTTTGGAAAATATGTTACCACTGCGGTCCTGAAGCATACTGTAAAACGACAACTTTAAGATCCAGAAGAATGACTCTATTATGCAGTTTAGAAATGCAGCAAAATAAAAATAATTATACTCTTCACGCTTCACTAGAATTCTAAATTAAAAAAACCTTGAAGCTTTCTATGGCCTTCCTCCTGTGAGGCAATTCACATCCTTTTCTGTCTTCCAATTTTTTGTAAGTGTCTGTCAAACACTTTAAAATACTTTTAGTAAACTGGATTTTTTTTCGTCATTATATGGGCAAACTTTATAGGCAATTGTGGTGGGTATTGTAAATAAAATTTTTCCTAGAAACATCCCACAGCAGTATTATTTAACAATGCATACATGATCTGCTCTGATGCTGTTAAACATCCATATTTGATTGAAAAACCTGAAATGCAAATATCCCAAAATGCATCACAAAAGAAAATTTTGAGAAGCTTCTGCAAGACCCACTTTGATCTTTTACAGTTTCTCTTGGCTATGTTACTCTTAAGACTTCTGTCACTCTCTAAAATTTCAGTGTTGCCTACGTTTTCAGCCACTTCTATCCCATTGCTTTCCGCCTCAAGTCAGTTCCTATTGGTGTATATATCACCATATGCATACAGTTTTATTAGCATTTATTAACCATTAAGCTAGTCTTATATCTTTAACTCCAGTGGCATTTTTCCAGTAAAGACTCAAAGAAAATGTCAACCTCTCAGTATTTTTTTCTTTATGGACTCATCACAAATATTGGAGGTTTCCTTTCTGAGACGTGAAAGGTGAATTATAGTATTGTTTCTCACTGGATGTGTAAAAATCCCACTTCCATACAAACCCTTTTATCAGGAAATTAATAAATACATATTTCTGTATAGATGAGTACAAGTATATTGCAATTGTATTTAATCCAGCTGTGCTAAATTGCCATCTAATAGAAAATACAGAACTCAAAACATTTAGCCCAGTATTTGTTTCTAAGACAACATTTCAGTTTATTCACAGGACAGAAACAACTGGAGAATTAGAAATATTGCATCTGTCCCAACATCAATGCAGAACACCTCCATAGGGGAATGTCACTCTGGTTACATCAGTGGAGCTGGCAAAACCCTTCCAAACACTAAACCAGATCTAAGGATTACCAAACTCAAGCCAAAAATAGAATTTAAAACCTAAAAATTTAAAGTTTTTGCAAAAAAAAACCAACCTTCAGAATTCTGTTCTGTTCAACAAAACAGCTAAAGACTAATCTTATTTAATTTAAAAACCAAAATAAATATTTTAAAATAAGCAGATTAAATTGGTTATTTTTGAACTAAGCATTCCGGATTGGTTTGTCCTGGGGTTTTTATGCTTTGGTTTTTATTTTGCTTAGAACTATAGAATAGATTTCATCTTATAGTGACTTGAAATGATCCAAGTTTTTGAGCTTCGCCAATGAAATTAAAAGAATAAAGTATTTTAGATACTGCTGGTGTAAACTAAAAGGTGGGAGTTAAAGCTCACTCACAGAACAAGGAGTGAGAATCTTCTGGACAGCCCTACAGCATTTTTTTCACCACCTTTTGACTACCGTGTAATAGAACATGGACATTAGTGATTCTTGAGGTATGACAACTAATTGTGGCCAATTCCTCTAGAGTTTGTTATATGTAATAAAGGTAATCCCTGAAAAATCAGTCCTGGGAGGGGACAATACAACCACAAAACAAGCTGGTTTTCACCATTTTATGCTAATCATTACTGTTAATTTGGAATATGTCCATACTCTTATCATCCATCCCATCCCGTCTGGGTTTATGTTGTATTTTGCTACAAAATTACCTCCACTCTGGTCACCTGCAGAACAATCTCTCCTAGCTTCCCATCTTAGCAGAGCAGCTATTTTTCTCTCTTTTAATTAAATTTTTCACGTCAGTAGCATGTATTAAATCAAGTTCTATTACAAGCCTGACTTTCAAAAGTGAATTTCTTTAAGCAGCTCATATTTTGTCAAGCCTAATTGCTTCAGTTCTAGGCAATATTAGTTGCAGAACAGCCAGTAATAACCTTTAGTCCTGGCAAATTTTCTCTCTACGAGAACTCAATCACATAACATAAACAGCTATAAAAGGAGGCTTTTTAAAGCTTTATTCATAATGTGTAGCACATGCATGTGGCAATGTATATCAGATCACAACACAGAATGAAATGCGAGATTTATCCATGATGTAAGTTATGCCAACGTATAGTAAGTTGACAGCATTAATTTGAATTCAGCTATATTAGAAAGGAGAGGGGGGGGGAACCGACATGCTGCTTTATTAGTGCCGGCTTGCTCAAGTTAGTATTAAAAATTGTGCCTTGTTCCCTGACTGTACTCCATAGTGGCACAATACTTGGTGATGCAACTCAATGGAGAAAGACACGCAGAGCTGCTGGCAGCAGAGAATCACGGCGGTCTGCGTGAAGAAACGCATGCTCGGGATTCATGGTAAGGAAGCCAGATTTTACCTCTGCCATGGTATGGCAATAAAAAAGAAAGCTGTACAGACTGAAAAATCAGAACAAGAATTTAGGATGGCCCCCCCAGGCCAGCACATGCCCGTGGGCTGACAGAGCCCCGGCCTCAGACACATACCTGAGAGCATTCCCGAGGTCCACAGGCAATGGAAAAGCCACATGTTGGCCATCCCCGACTGGCTGTGTATCCCACAGCGCAGCCTGGGTTATTCTCAAAAACCCATGTGTAATTTATGGGGTGTATTTACAAAACGTCTTTAGCTTAAGCCACTGAATTTGTTAATCCCCAGAGATGAGGATATGGTCTTCAATATGGCAAACATACTGCAAGGATTTAATGCCAATATATTTAACACTTAATCTAGTATATTTTAAGCCAATCTATTAGAGGAATATGCCTCGCAGGCAGTTTTCAGCCTAACCAGTGGTCAGCAAGAAAGACAGTCTTCTCAACCCCTCCACCACCACACTAAAAGATGACACAGTAACAGAGGGCACATTTATTCCATGCAGTAGGTTCACTGCTTTGAGTAACTAATGAATTACCAAAAAAGAGAACCAGAACAGACTAATCTGAAACATTGCTGTGGTCAAGGCTATTAGTTTGAGAGCAGTAAGATAAGCATGGAGCAAGTCACCCAGACTTTAAAACAGAGAGAAGGCAGATGAATTATTTTTTATAGTCTCACCTCAGCTAAGAGTAGTATAGAATAAAGAATCTCAAAGATGGTATTAGAACATTCTTTGTGATGTATAAACTTCATTAATTTCACAAAGGCTAGATGCAGAGAGGTATGTAAAGGGAAAACCTATTTCACAAGTTTCAAGGTAAAAAGGCTGAAATTCTCAAGAAAGACACTCTTCTGTAGGACCGTTACTTATTTCACCAATAAGTTTGCAAGAGGCAAGTTGTTTTTCTAAAATGTAATACAATCCTTTTTCAAAGGATGCATTGCCAAGTGCAATTATTTGTGAGCACTTGAGAAGTTCATAGAAACGTTATGCATACAAATTCAATTTGAGAAGTTTTAGGAAGTCCAAATTCATTAAGGAAGGCTGATCACAACTGAAAAGCAATTTGTGACTACGTCCAGCCCATTTAGGAGTGTTTTGCAGTCTCTGAAATGAAATGTTTTCTTTAGAAGTTAGAAAAACTGATCAGCACTCTGTATCTTGTTTGTTCTATAAACACTGTACAATTATTTACATGTAAGAAAAATATTATCACAAAACTGAAAAAAAATTTAAATATCTAGATTATTTTCAAAATTAAATATGGGTTTGCCCGTATCCTTAACACACAATTTTCCTACTTGAAAAAATGTATGGCTACCTGATTTTGTGTCTTTCCTATGAAGATTTCAGAATTGAATGTACAAATGAGGCACATATTAAAAAACCTTAACTTCCAGCATGCTAAAATCTTAAAATTAGGAATCTCTAATAAATCTTTGCTGGACAATGGAATTAATGTTATTTAAAAATGAATAATATGGATATGTTTGCTTAAAACATTTTTCTTTTCTTCTAAACCAGATCAAATCCACAAAGCCTGCCATACCACCCTTGACCTGCTTCAGTGGACTGAACCTGAATGCAAAACTGGACAGGCACAAGTATCACCTACCTGTGGCAGAGCCACATAATCTGATAATTTTGTTATCTCTGTCACCTTCAGATATAAAAGTACAAAGTTACCAAGGAGGATCACCAATAGAAGACAAGTATCAGACAAATGCAAGCACCACTTTCTGACACACAAGTTAAATAAACATTTCCAAACAGCTCACCTGGTTGTCATGAACTCACCCCATGAAAAAAAACCAAACCTAGTTTTCTTCTCATTCTTGAGGAAATAATGACTGTGCAGATGGATTCCCCAACACAGAGCCCCACTACTGACCCAGGCGAGCTGCTGCACCAGTTCATCCCTGCCTGCCACACTGTATATTCCAGAGCTCTCCCATGAGATTATGTAGAGTAACCCAGAAATTACAGGAGCTCGTTCATAAGAATACCACTGGAGGAGACGTAAAGACAGAAAACAGATCTAGAACAGTGCTTTAAGAATGTTTTTTCTTCAAATAAACTTGCTGGTGGTATTCACACAGAAGAGTGATATAAAGTACTATGTTTAAAAAGTAAGAAACAAAAGGTTTTCTTTCTGGAAATAACCTTAAAGAAGTTACCATGCAAAGGTAGTTCATTAAATTTCATATCTCTTAAGGAGACTTAATTTCTGTTTGTCAGCTCGTATTTTTATTTGTAGTTATTTTTGATTTAGAAAGTCACACAAAAGGTCATTTAAACACATACACACAACTAAATATTAATAGCATTCTGTTTAAAAAAGTCAGTATGCCCTGAAAATACAGTTTTATACTCCCTAACTATCCTAATTTCCTGAAGAAGAATGTCAATAGCTTCAGGATTAGTTTGTGTACCAGATAACGGGACCCAACAGATTTCAAAACTATAAAAAAAAGAGGTAGCTTTATTTGTGTTGTTTACATTGCATACTGGCTTAACCTGTAATTACAGAAAAGTTTTCTTTAGCAGAGACCACAGCAAGCGGAAACCACACTCACTTGTGCCAAGAAAACTGCTGCCTGCTCCAGTTAATTACTAAATGCATTTCTCCAAGTGAATTTTATCTTTAAGACCAATTTTCACATTAGCAACTTGGCCTTTTTCTGACACATTGCCTGCATTACCATCCTCATACATTCCCTAAGTATCTACGAGACAAAGACATTCACAATGGAGGTGAAAGCAGGAATTTTCTCTCTTCAAACTTTCTTGAACCAGCATTACCAGCTCCTTAGGTCCTTCCTCACAAACCCTGTAAAGCCAACTGGATATGGGCCACTGGAGAAGTAACAGGTTATCGCAGAATTATTGCGGATCGGGTGTTTGTGGTATGACTCTGGCAATGAGTTAGACGTGACCACCAGAACTTTGCAAGTATATTTAACATTTGCCTGTGAATGCACAGGGTAAGGTTCCCCAGTTGTTAAAAAAAACCCATGTGGCTTCATTGACATCTCTGTTTCACATTAATTTTCATCTACACATTAAAAAGAACCCCAAACTTCCTTTTTAAAGTGGATGGGAAAAAATCAGACTAGACCATTTGAAAATGGGAAAAATGATCACTATATCAGCTCACAGACCCCAGGCACACAAACCTTTTTATAACATAAATGGGTTTGGTTCCTCAGGGGTGTCAAGGACTGAGAACTCAACTGAACCAAAGCTTCACTATTAAATCAAGTATCATCGTGAAAGAGTGTATCAAGCACATCATATTTCTGTTCATGATTCACATGTGGCATTTTCACTAGGTTCTAATGTAATAAAGGATCTTAAATATCACAATTCACACTTAAAAGGCCACCAAATGAATTCCTCTCCATTCATTCTCTTAATTGCAGTCTCCACTGCTCCGATTTTACAGGTTTTCTCACCCTTTTTAATTTAATACCTTCTTTACTGTACTACCACATCTAAGAATCAGGAACATACTTTACTACCTTGTCATGTGATGAGAATTTTTTTTTTTTGTTCTCTACAAGGAAGGGACTGGATTTTGAGTGCCTCCTTGCTTGATTTTCACAAAAGAGTGTTTATTGCTGTCAAAAGTTCCAATTACTAGCAGGAACATTGAAGACATCACACTTAGAGGTATTTATCATTCAGAATCTTACATCATGTATGATCACGTGCCACTAAGTAGAAAAAAAAAAAAAGCAAAACATCTATAGCAATGAGGGCAAAGACAAAATGTTTAAGAGGAATAATTTAAAAACCTTTCTTCCACTAAAACCCGTGTTCTTATGTTGCATCACAAAAGCCAATCGTTCAGCCATTTCCTGTATCTACTACTGTAATCCTCCTGACCTTGACTGTCACCTATTAACAAGCCCCATACAGACCAACTTCTCTCCTTATTAAACGGGCAAAAATGACTAAGCCACTATCAAGAAAGTAATAAAAAGGTTCTTATTAAATACTAGATATTATTAAAAATCTAAAAATATCCTATCCTATCCATCTTGGTAGTCATCCTGACTGTACCTGTAAAACAGCAAATTATCACTGCCTGTACAGTATGTGTGCAATTCTCAAATTCCCTTCAATTGGTAAACAGAAAAAGGTTTTCTTACTAAATTTCCATGCCATTTTTCTTGAAAGAATAATCTTACGGGCTGTCCTGAAGTGCTCTTCATACCTGGAGCAAAGAAGAATAAAGCTAACTGAAGAGCTACATGTTTCTATTGTCCAGTAACTTTCACTTTCACACTAGAAAGACACTAACTTAATTAAAGGATGAACCAAACCTCACTTGGCTCACGCTGTGTCTTTGCTGGTTTTGCTTTTTAAAAAAGAAGTTTGCAAATTTAGAATTAATCAAATTAACAGACAATATCTACTGGTAGACCATTAAGCTCCTGCTCTTACAAAATTCCTGTATTTTCATTCACTCCTATCAGCAGGCTTTGTCTTAAAGCAATTACTCTGCTCACTCTTGCCTGGCTTATGATGTGCACTGAAAAACTTGTCCCAAGTGCTTCAGCAACGAGAGGCAGCACTGCAAGGAACTGAGCACTGAGCCCTAGAACTGCAAATCCATCTTTATCACATATAAAATCTATTCTGGATTGTTCAACTTGAGATACTCAATGAAGATGATGTTTACCTCTTTGGAAAACAGCTATGAACTCAATTAGATATGCCTACAAATTCAGACCTCTGCTGCTCAGTTTTCAATTCTGAAGAAGCTGCATAGCTAGAAATAGAACGTGAAAGCAAGAAAAATCCATTAGCAGACACTGACGGTGTTCTCATAGTGCAAAACTAGAATTCAGATCCGGGTTTGGACGTTAGAAATCCTCAGAATATAGAAGTGCTTAGATCTGGACAGATACTGTAAATTTGTTTTCTTATTTTCCTTTTTATAATGCACCAGAAAAGGGTCAGATACTTTGTATGACCACATAAAACACTGTGGGTGCAGTACAGCAAAGTGTTTAAGCATATAAGTGCGTGTTTAAATACCATTAACTGCATAGAGAATTTACAATACTATTAAAATCATTTGCTGTGTTACAGATGAGAGTAGGCGTGCTTACTACTACCAAATCCTATGTTATTTTATTTCTAAAACCTAGATGCAATTTTGATTTTGCTTTCTAAAACCAGCAAACTATTTGTATGGGCTAATGCACCAGCCTGCTTGCCAGTGCCAAATCTCGACCTGTAAACTTTTGCAGGCGCGTGAACCAGACTTTAAATGCACCTGGACACTGCTATGGAAATACAGAAATAAATAGCAGAAGCAGTGGGAAAACCTATCCCGATGGAAGAAAAATGTTACATCCAGGAGGGAATGCAGCTAGCAGATACGATTGCAATAAGTACAAGTGAAATGGTTCTGTAAGTAGGTATCATACGGAAAACAAATTAGCAGAACTTGAAAACATCTGGAAGAGATATCAACATAAAGCTCAACAATGCATTTGAAAAGCAAACAAGATTCCAGCAGAAATAGCATGGAAATAAAAGCCTGGAAGCAATACTTAAGTACTGAATCACGGAGGCCTCAGTTCAGTTAACATAAAGGATTTGTTATTTTTATGTCATTGTCATTATCGGTTTGCTGTATGTATTTTGTTTAATAAAGTGATATGTGAAAGCAGTTGACACGATGGTACTGAAACATGAAAGACTAAGAAAAAGAAAGATCCTGATTTAACTAGTTTACTTTTACTGTATTTTGTCAACATTTTACCTAAGTCTACTCATGTCATTTTAGCAATAGTATATATAGGAGGGGGAAAAAAATAATCCAAACAACCCCCCTTCCAGAATGAACCACATTTACTGGAACGATTCTTGGTTGAAATGTGAAAAGCAGCCTACATTTTAAGATTCAAAAAATGCAGAATATGGCATTGTTCTGTACCAGATGTTTTAAATATACAAGAAATAGCCAGTTTGGGGTTAATTTAAATGTCTTTTTACATTGATTCATATTTTTCATAATGCAGAATACAACATATTTTCTTCATATATAAACACTCATATATTTCTGCAGTTGGAACATGAGGATTTTAGTACCAATTGCATTACCAGGGTGCTACTTTAAATCTATTAACCATTTTAAAAAGCCAGAAAATCCCCTTACATCATCGCAGCTTCGAGACACGTTTCTTGGTAACTTCTTTACCTTTTCCTCCCTTGACTGCCCTGGTTGCTGAAGGGTCTGTTCCTTGTCCCATTCCTCATCTCAAGGGGATAGACTCTTTCCTTCTGAGCATCTGCGGATGTTAATTGATCCTTCCTCGCTCATGATACAATAGAGCCTATCACAGATATACAGACAGATCTTCCTCACTTCTCTATTTACTAGCCTTTGTCTTGAAAGCAGTATTTCTTTCATAAGCATGTTTAAAACCACAGGGAGGTTGCTTTTTACTGCCTCTACCATTCCACTACTTGAAAACGCGCCGTTTTTCTCCTTCATTGTAGAAAAGTAACTTTAGATGGTTATAAAGACCATGCTTACTGTGATGCCACTGACCTCCAAGAACACAATGCTGGGCATGACCTGGGAGTTTTGTAGAGTCAAGACCTTACAGTAACGCTTGAAAGACTCTGCTTTGCCACAGTGGGCAGAGCAGGGAGACAACACAAAACCAGGACTACCCACTACAGCCACCTCCTCTTCCCCATCTGGATATTCTACCTATACTCTGTTATCACAGAATCATCAAGGTTGGAAAAGACCTTCAAGATCAAGTCCAACCATCAGCCCTTAACCGTCATAACCTCTAAACCATCTTCTGAAGTGCCATATCTACACGTTTTTTGACCAGCTCCAGGGATGGCGATTCCACAACCTCCCTGGGCAGCCTGTTCCAATGCTTCACGACAAGAGTGGTGAAGCAATTTTACCTAATATACAATCTGAACTGCTCTGGCACAACTTGAACCCATTCCGTCTTATCTTGTCTTGTTATCTCCACAATCCTGAGCTCTACAAAAAACATGAATATATGATGAAACAAAGTAGGTTCTATTTTAGTATTTAAAAATAACAGGAATAAGTATTTTAATTTAGGAAACCGAAGATCTTGAACCTATCTTCATTTGAACTGTGCAACCATCTTTTCTTCTGATCCAGCTTTTCCTGTTCAACTGTACCTGTAGTTGAACCATTTCTTCCACAATCACTCTTTTTTCAAGAGTATCCAAGTTTAAAGCACAGTTCCATGTGCTAATATAAAAGAGTACCTTCTTATTAAGCGGTTTTCCACCATTTAAAAATTCTGTTCAGTATTATTCACTGACAGCAGTCAGAGAATTCAATTGCAACCAACATCGGTGTTAACAAAAACTGGAGCTAAAAGATTAATTATCAGTGATGGAAAATATTTCAGACCAACCATGATTTTGTCTGAGTTCATAGATATGGCAGTAAGATGCAAAATAAGCAAAGCAATATTATATGTGATTTAAGTAAAAATTCATAAGAATTAATAAATATTAATTAGCAGTTATGCTTAGACACATCTAGCATGCTGTAGAGTTATAAGCACATTGATAGATGGTATTACAGAAAGTTAACAAGGAGTATTGTTATTGCCCTGCTATACTCTGCAAAGACTGATTTGTAGATGTCTTAAAAGATTAACCATTAGCTTTTACAAATTAAGTCATATATGTTAGCATAAATATCTATACTAACATATGAATATTAATTTACAGGTTGACCAAAATCTTTAGTAAGGTTTTTTTGTTTGGTTCATTTATTTTTTAAACAAATGTTTTTCACTAGAAATAAATGGCAATAACCACAGTTTTCAATACTGGTAACAAATCAAACTATAAGGCGGTAAATATTCATGAAACACAAAGAAATTATGAAATGCAACTATGGAAGAGCAAAAAAGATGGACCCCCAAAACCACCTTTAAATCTTCTTTCACTTTATTGCCTTTTCAGATACCTGGGTTGGCTGAGAGTATTTTGGTAATTTCTGCTTGACTGACTGAAGGTGACTTTCTATCCTGCAGCACTGAAGCTGCACAATGGTGATTTGGAGCTGAAATCCCAAACTTTTCACAGCAATTTGGCACTGTGTCAGAACTTTTTCTGTGTTTCATGTAGCACCACGTAGCTTCGTCATCATTTGTTTCCTCCATCATCACCAAATTGGTCCCATAATTTGAAATTAATTACAGGCTCTTTGGAGTATGTCACAACTCCAAGTAATTTAACATTAAACCAGAGGCTAATTATAATTTCAAGCTCAGAGAGATACCTGAAGTGTTCGTAACAGAGCACGTGACAAATTGCCCATTTCACAGATCTGGTGAACAAGCTGTCGCAGCAGAGGTACTGTCAGGTGAGACAGATCTTCGGCGACTCGCTATCTCCCTCTGTTTCCCTAACACTACATTAAATTCGTAAAACTAAGTTTATGGCACCACGCTAGGTATGAAGAGATTCTTCAGTAGTTCCAAGCTAATGCTTTTTTAGAAACTGATAATAAAAAAAACTGGCTCCAAATAGTCATGGTTCTTTTTTCAAACCACTGTTTACTTACCAGATGTTTTCTGCAGGTACGATCGCATCTGGCACAAAGAGCATCCAGCTAATGTTCTCCAGCAAGGGAAAGCACATGCACTGCAGTCTGCTCTAACCACAAGAGGCTTAGCTTTCATTAAAGCTGTGTTTACTCTAGCTAAGTAACTTTTGGGGAGTGCAAAGATGCAAAACAGAGGGTGTGCTAGACAAGGAGCTCGTGGAAACAACAGCTCCATGTATTCTTTGAATTGTTCATTACTGAAAATATTAGTGCCAAATCTCTGGGCATCATATTCTTTAGAAAGAAATAGATATTTGGGGGTTGGACTCGATCTCTGGAGGTCCTTTCCAACCCCTACAATTCTGTGACATTTGAGAGAAAAGAATTATGGCTGAGTTAGGATCAGTAAAAAAAAATCAGCCTGCTAATTGCACTTGGCCTCCCTGAGACATAGGTGCAAGCGGACAGAGTCCGGTTTCTCTACAGAAAACCTTTTACTTCTGTTCCTGCTCTATTTTGGTTTCATATGACAGACACTACTAATTCAGTGAAGGAGTGACCCCTAGACCCTGTTTCTTCTCCCCAGGGGAGCTCAAATCAGTCAGATTTTTCTCTGCCTTCCTTGCTACCAATGTATTTCAACTGGTTTCCCTAATTTTTATTTTTTTTCTGCTAATTCCCATTTCCTTCATAATCACAGGCTTTTATGTGACTTGCTGGCCAAGCAATTTTCAGGGGAGCTGTAATTGCCACAGGTCTTAAACATTAACCTTGCCAGGTGTCAGTGCTGGGACTGCTTGCGCATTTGATTAATGATACCAGAGCAAAAAAATTGGTTTTTAATTGACTGTCATGTTTTTCTTCTTGTTCAAGTGCTCCTGAAACAGTCAGATGATCTGGAACAAAGGTTTCTTGGGAAAAAACACCTGAGGTGGCATGCTGAAATACAAGAAATACAATCTAACCTAATGAAAAGTAGAAAGTCTCAGAAGCCCAGGATGTATTGACTGCTTTACACATGCAGAAATCTCAGCCAGTCGGAAGCATTTCCAGCTTGGAAATTCCAGCATTTCCAGCATTTTATCACCTTGGGTGGATGTTACACCATTGGGAGTGGAGACTCAACCAACAACTTTAAACCTTGTCTCTCTGTTACATAAAGACATACACACAAAATAAAGATAACCTTGATATAATTCTTTAAGAACACTGCTTTTACTTGGCTGTGGAAAGCCACACAACCAGGCTCACCATCACAGAAGGATAAGGAACTCTTATTTTCCAGCTTGCCATCAAGGGGTCAGTTTACATGCTGGGAGTTCGGCACACACACAGCTGAACTCACAAGTTTCAGATATTTTTTCAGAGTCAATAAGACAGCAAGATTCTTACATCTTTTCAGCACATTTAGGATCAGAAATTTCATTATTTCAATGAGCCGTTCAAGATAAGATTATTTCCCTGAATGGTCATAACGGGAGAGAAGCTGCTGATGATCCATCAGTTATGAAAAAGTAGCCTTAGGAACTCTCCCTAAGCCATCAACTGTAAACAAAATACAGCATTTAAAAACACCTATCTCTGCAAGCTGCTACTTGAATCACGTTACTTAACGAAAGTTGGCTGTAAGTGAATTTATCACGACAATCTGCAGCCAGACCTAGAAAAATTAATCCCTCAAAAAAGAGCATAGCATTAAATTTACCAATTATTAGAATTCTGTTTAAATGTGTTTAAAGCTCTTTTTTCTTTGTCAATTAATTATGTGGGATAATTCCACTGAATCCCACTGTCCAAAGTGAAACAGGAGAGAAGGAATATAAGTGCAGGCGACTCTCCCATGGCCTCAGAGCACATTCTTTTAGGTGTCTCACCTCTGCCGACACCTGTCCCAAACTGGGCTGCTTTTTTTAGATACAGGACATCCAAGTCAAAAAAGTAGGCTCAAGTTAGTTCAACTATTTAGGGGTGTGAATTGATGCAAATCAGTTGGGGTGATGCTCTCTTGAAGTCTCCTATTTCAGTACAACAGCCCTTGTATTTTAAGTGCTTTAATGACATCTTGCAAACCCAGAACCTTCAAGAAACACCAGTACACCTCCTACTCCTGGCCTATCTTCAGTGCTGGAAATCAGTTTCTTTCACAGACTGGTATTGGTGTATAAATAGAGCTTGATTTTGATACTGGGCTATAAGAGGATAATTCCACAACATATTTAAGATTCTCATTTAGTTGCACTCATGAGCACTTAATGTATTGTTAACTTCTAGCTTTTCAAGTTGCAATTCCTTCAAGATCCCTCTTATTGTAAAATTGCCCTCCAGGAGACAGAAATCACTGTATGAGAAAAAAACCCAGCAAAAAACCTCACAAAAACAACAACAAAAAAACTATTGAAAAAGAGAGGAGCTAGAATGGAAGCCGGAACTCTATTTCTTAACAATAGCAAACAGTGCAAGTGATCATTATAATAAGTGTTTGTTTGAGATATAGTTATTATATATTGCCTAAATATTTAAGTTAGCCAAACCTCTGATCAACTGAAACAAAACCTGCTCTGGCCAAGGAGCTGGAGCTAAGCTGTTAGGGGGAATGCGAAGCTGGCATTAGCACTGAAGCAGGAGCAGAGGTGGTGTGAGGCACACAAAACCACAAAAAGTGATCTCATGTCTTTAAACTGTCCAAAGAATCATAATAATAAAGTTCTAGATGAGTGTTGAGGGGACACATGCCATTTCAATGAAAAAAGTAATAATTTTAAATGACATTTTGAAACATTCCATGGAAATGTATTTGAAATGTAATATGGGGACTCCAATAAAGAATATGCTTTTAATACATTACAGATTATATGTGATCATCAGTTTAAGACTTCCCCTCAACAAGCAAGATAATTCAAGTAGACATCTAGTCTGTCCATACAGTTTGTATTGCCATCCTTTCAAATGCAAACTCTGATGTTTCTTCATGGCTGGAGAAATACAGAGAAGGTATGGTTTTAATTTTTCAAACTCCTTTGCAAATAAGCTTAAACATTTTACAGTTAAAAGGACAGAATTTACATTTGCTGTGTCTGGTCAGTTTTAAAATGGTATCTGTTATGAATCATGTTCACTTTTAAAGTTCATTTAACTTGGCTTATAGTTTACTTTAAAAAAAATGTTATGCATCATTTGGAGCTGCACTCCTAGCCACTATTAGTAATAATAAAGGCGTGCAGGTTCCATCTGAAGCCCCTTGTATAAACTTGGATTTCCATAGGAAAAAACAAACAGGATCCACACAGACAGTAATAAATCCCACAGGCTCGAGGTGTTGTCGATGCCAGGAGTTTTAATCAAGGTAGAGCCATTACAGATCTTTCTGCTGCCTTAATGGGATGCCTGTGTGGATGGTGCTAGGGACAAATACAAGAATCCCATTAACCAGAAATGCAGTAGGTTTGGTGGGGTTTTTTTGCTTTTAATCCTAATGAGCAAAAATGCCTTCATGGTAAGATGAAGTCACAAAAAAAACCTGCAGTGGGATCTAAGGACTCTCGGCATCTTCTGGTACCAAGCACTTTTTGGCCAGCTATTCACTCAGGTTACCTGAAGTGGGCAGGTAACAGAAACACGTCCAGAAAGAGAAGAAATTAAATACTGTTAAGATAATTTGCTTTCAAGGTAGATTAAAGTCCTTCAAATAACAGAGACAGGTTCACACAATCCCTTTCTCTTTCTCAATCCCAAATACAATGCTTCCCATCAGACCGGATCACCATCTTTGAGGCCTCTGTGCTACTGTATTGGGACCATTCCATTGTTGCCCCCACAAAACCTTCCCCACTGTTTTGTTTTGTGCTTTTTTAAAATAAGCAATAATAGAAAAGCCAGTGGAGTTCATGACCAAGCCAAAGAAGCCAAAGAAACCAAAACATTGTCACCTCCAATGTTCTGATAAACACAAAATGAGCCTCTGCAAGTCAGATGTGGAAGCCAAGGAACAGAGGGATCCAGAACTCGGACTGAACACACACCATCTTACACCTCCAATTAATGTTCTTTTCCTTTCACTATCATGTATTTCAAAGGAAGGAGAAAAAAAAAATCCCCATGTGTTCATACACAAGTCCTTGTAATGATGCAAGCTCTTGCCCCCCTTTCAGTGATATTCACTGACATTTCTGACACAAGAAAAACAGTTTTCTTATAATTACGTTTCATAAATACAACAAAATGTCCTTTCCAAAAGCCACCACATGTAATCTAAACATGAGTGTAATGCGTAAAAAAATCACTTTTGAACACTGCAGTTTATAAACTCAAAGATCAAGCAATGTTTTCCTGATGCTTTCCCAATGCCCAATTTTATATGTTATGCAGAGCAGTTTTTTCTGGCTATTATGTTCTTAGCCTCTGTTCTATCTCCTGTCCATCACTGATGGATAAAGAGATCTTTCTCTCACAGAAAAATATTGGAGTAAGATTGTCTTGCACTCCCCAGCCTCTTCATGGTAATTTTTTCCACTCTGTGGAACTCACAACATGCACATTTACCTGTTACTGAGCAGCTGTTTAATCCAGTTAAATAATACATCCTCCAAATCTAAGAGCCCAGTAAACAGCTCTGTTAGACATAAAAACAAACAATAAAAAAAGATCACCTAAGAACATCTGTGGAAATCACATCACTGACACGGTGAGTAATTGCAATAGCCCATGGTCCACTTTCTGAAGCAGATGGACCATAAAGTTTCTTAAGACATGAAGCTTCTCCAAGCAGATAAGACTGAATCCACAAGGGCCAACCAGGTCTTAGAGCATGATGAAAAGTCACATCTCTGTGGCACCATGAAGAGCACCGATACAGCTTCAGAATCACTAAAAGGTTTCTGGCTGTTCATGACCTACCTGTTAAACTTTATTGAGATGCACCACTGAGCATCTCTGCAATAAAAGCCTGAATGTTAACATGCCACTGGCAGCCCAGTGAGCTTCTAGTAAATGCTGAGAACTGAGAACTTGCTGTAGAGCTGGCCTTCACCTTTCAGGATGAGTTGCCTGCATGGTGCCAGTCTCTCAAGCCAAAAATACGCATAATGAAGCTGCTAGAACCAAAGTTCATCTACAGGTAAGGACCTAATTTTATCTTCTGCTGCTTTTTTTAGTATCGCAGTATTCCAGCTGCATGGCAGTGGCTGCAATTGTTGGATAATAGTGCTGGCTCATGTGAACCATCCCAGCTTGAGTTCAAGTCCCACTGCCATAACCCCCCCTCCCCAAACCCTCTGGTTTCTAGAAGTTGCACTAAGAAAAAGCTGAGGGGATGCAGAGTCCAGCTCCACTGTGGATATCTGCCCAGATGCTGCTTAGTAATTTGGATGAACAAAATAAATAAACAAACAAAACAAAACCCCCAAACCCACCAGGTCTGCATATATAGGGGAGAGTAGGTTAATCCCAGCCATGCAGATATCACGAGTTATCACTCAGCAAGTCTGTGCTCTAAAGCATAATCAATAAAAGAAACAAACAAACAAACCAACCAACCCAACCAACCTTGGGAAACCTCAAGTCCACAGATGGCGGGTGCTAAAGTGTGAAGTATTTCTCTAGTGCCACAAAGGTATTTAACAGCAGCACAAATGTTTTCCTCCATATTGCCTTTAAAAACAAAGGAATTTTATGCACACTGGAAAACACAGCAGGGAACAGGCAATACAATGAGCTTTATTTACCACGTACAGCAAGGAAATTTGCCAGACATGCCTGAGAAATTCAGAGCTTTAATGGGAATGACCAGCAGTCATCTAATAGAGGTAGGTGAGTAATGGCTAATGAATAATCTATTCCCTGCATTTAGGACTTCTTTCCAGCTCAGAACTGTCTATGAACACATTACATACTGTCAAATAACTCCTAGAGTGGTTACTTGTAAGCTTTCACATTCAAAATACATTAGTCAGATGTGCATAATCCTTGGAATTACTTCTTGTACCACGCTAAAAACAATAAGCCCAACTTTTTACAGAAACAAAAAACATTAATTATTTTATTCATGTTTCCTATTTTGTTGGATGCTCATACCTCAGTGGCTGGAATATGTTCAGAAAGCAGAATAAGGAAGGGTTCCCATAACAAAAACCTATGAAGTAGGCGTTATTTAAACATCTCCCTCTGTCATTCTGGAGACATCCCTAGTTCTCTGTTTGCCCCCTCCAGAAGTTAATTAAAAAGAATGAAGTTCTTTTGCCTCCGTTTCTGGGTCCAGTGCTGCCAGCAGAGCTCTCAAGTGACACAAGAATCACCAGCCAGTGCTGCAACTGCGCCAGCAGCTAGCTTGGTGCTCAGGGACATGCCTCCTGGGTGAGCCAAAAAGAACGTCACTCTGAGGAGCCTCATCTCTTCAGCAAGAGTATTTACTTTGGAGCAAAGGAGGGTGAGCTCACTCAGAAACACAGGGATGCTCTCAGCAATCGTGGTGACTGCATTCCTGTTCCTTATTCAGAAGGAAAAGGTCAGTGATTCGAGCCCTAGCTTTGGCACATTGAAAGCAGATTGGTACTAACCCAGTCTGAGGTCTGCAAGCAGCACCCTGGAGAAATAGAGAGCAATACTCAGCTAAGGATCTTCTTGATATTTACGTCCAAAATGTTGTCCCAACAATGTATTTGTGGAGTCTGCTGCATGCTGGAAGTATAGCTGAGTTGAAAGGTATGGTATCTATTTGTCATAGTAAATAATAAAAGTAAAGATTCAAACATTCCTTGTGTGCACCTGACATACCATATAGACTTTGGGTATGAAAATGGAGACCTAATACTCCTTATGTATTTTAAACACACACATTCCAAACTGCAGCTCTTACCGTTTCCAATTCCCTGTTTCTGTCAACATGTAAGTACAAGTGAAAGCATGGTTATAATCAAATCAAAGTAAATATTGCAAACTGGAGAGATCAGAGACATACATGCATAAGCAAGCTATTGAAAGGTAGAGCATACTACAGATGGGCCCTGGGATTTGCAATTTGTTGTGGAAACCAGGATCAAACGCAGCACAATGCAGGCTAGCAGGGCACTGTCATGTCAAGACAGAGCGATTGAATGTGTTATGTTGGAAAGGACCTTCAAAAGCCATCTAATCCAACCCTTCTGCAATAAGCTGGGACACCTTTCAACTAGATCAGGTTTCTCAGAGCTTTCTCAAGCCTGACCTTGAATGTTTCCAGGGATGGGGCCTCCACCACCTCTCTGGTCAACCTGTGCCAGTGTCTCACCAGCCTCAGAGTGAAGAACTTCTTCCTAATGCCTGATCTAAACCTCCCCTCCTCTAGTTTCAAACCATTGCCCCTTGTCCTATCACTACAGCTTTCCTGTAGGTTCCTTCACAGACTGGAAGTGGCTCTAAGTTCCCCCCAGAGCCTTCTTTTCTCCTGGCTGAAAAAGACCAATTCTCTCAGCCTTCTTCATAGGAGAGGTGCTCCAGCCCTTTGAACATTTTTGTGGCCTCCTCTGGACACACTTCAAGAGGTCCATGTCCTTCTGGTGCTCAGGGATGCTGGATGCATCACTGCAGTGGGGTCTCAGCAGAGCAGTGGGGGAGAATCCCCTCTTTCAACCTGCTGGACACATTTTTTACAATGCAGACCAGGATGCAACTGGCCTTCTGGTCTGAGAGTGCCCATTAGTGGCTCATACCCAGCTTTTTTGTCCTTCTGACAATCTTTTCCCACCTGCTGCAGCACCAAGCTGTTTTGTAGAGGGGATAACTCAGACCATGAGTTAGCAAACAGGTACTTTCATGATGAAGCAGTTAATCTGTGCTCCATTTCACAGGTGTCCTTTGCTATTAGGAGAAGACCTGCCAGTGTTGTTCAAAACACATTCAGGAATTCATTCCAAAATCCAATTCAATCCAAATTCAATCCATTTGGACATGCAAGCTGCTCCTACCCTCTAACTGCAAGGCAGCACCAACAGACTCTCCTTTTGATTACAAAGCAGATTTAGGTACCCCACTCTGTAGCACTTGGATAGGTCATTTAGCCCGACTTGGCCTCAGCTTCCCTTCCTATGAAATGATATTAATTTTTCTGTATCACTCATGTTTATTAGGGCCTTCACAGCTGGCGGTGATGGGCATTAGGGAATGCCTCTAACAACAAATAGCCTACGCAGTTGACTGCCTTGTTCCAAACATAGATGAGATGTTTAATGCTAATCTGAGGTGCATCCACCTCACTGAACTGGAAACTGAGTAAGTGAAAACTTTCCCATGTCAGTTTAAATCGCATCATTACCTACACATGCATTAGTAACAGTAATGTTAAATTCTGAACAAGTTGTTACTGGAGCATTCAGGGAACAATAAGAGCAAATGGAAGATTTTAATCAAATTCTGCACATCTGATAGCTAGCCTATTTTCCAAAATACAGGTTAAGGGGACCAAATACACCTAATGAATATCTGCACGTTTTCTACTGTCTAAAAGCTTTCAGGACTTGCTTCAATACAACTCACTTCCATGGGAACTGCACTTTTATCAGTGTAGAAGATTAAATTAATTATTACTGAAATAAAACATTGAAAAAATTCATTAGTAATGCTCATATTTTGCTATAATAAATAATTCCCCATCCACATAAAACATTTCTAAAGGAAATAAGCAGTTGTTTCACAAACACTGGAGGTAATGTCTGCAGACAGGCTCTTTCCTGTCTGGCTTCTCTGGTGCTAACCAGGCAGTGCAGTCACATTATAGCACTACTTTTACTGTGGGTGCTTAATACAATTTCTCTCCTCTATTCTAACACTTGCTGAAGGGAAAAGAGACTTATGTTTTGCTTCATGTGAAATTAGGTAATATAGCAACACTATGCTTCTTTTTCATAATGCATTATACACATCCCTGACCAAGATGCTGCAGTTGCACGGCCTTAAGTATTAATTTAGCATTAAAAATCTGCAGTTCTGATACTGATACAGTCAAGAGACTCTGTGCCATTTCTATTGTCACTCTTAAGAGCATGATCAACTTACCTGCATCATTTGTGGTAAGTACATATCTAGTCTCACATCAAATTCCTCTAATAGTAGAGGTTCCCAACCCACCCAAACAATCGTTATGATTTCAACAGCCACACTATTTAGGAAACATGAACCACGTTCTCTGAAGCAACTCAAGACCACTATAGTGCATCATGTCTGTTTACCAATATAGAAAAAATGTTCTCCTCTTCCTTGCAACATCCGTCTAGATGCTTCATGTCACCATTTTCACTCAAGTATTTTCTTCTTTAAGCAACCCCTGCTCTCTCCTTGAACTGTTTCTGGACTGCTAATCACTTCCACTGATGCTCTTTGGACTTGACACTTTTAATAAGGCTTGGTGCCCAAAACTGGTCATGATATTTCCATGAAGGTCTTTGCCTTTCAATAGCCAAGTAGAAGAGAAACTTCTTTCTTCACGCCTCTTGCTGGCTGTAATTTTAATTCTGCTGACATAATTTTATCATGATGTTTGTATTTTCACAACAATGAGACATTGCTCATGTCCCAGTAAAGCACAAGTCATTGTTTGCAGAAAATGGTTCAGCCCATGGATTGCTATGAGGCATTTCACAATTTTTTCTCTATTCAGTAGAAACAAAAATAAATCACTGAAACCCATCTCCCATTTGTCAGAACAATTTTGAATTCAGAGTCTGTTCTCCAACATACTTACAGAACTCCACTTTTATCGTTTTTATCAAATTTCTTTTATCTCAAAACAAAATTGTGAAGAATAAGCAAACTACACATGACACACTCAGTATTGCCTTCCCATTCTGGTAGTGAATTGGTAACAGCTACTCTCTGAAACTGGATTTCCAAAGGGTTTGTATCCCTCCCAGAGTATTTTCTATATTACCAGTATTCAATACCTTTTGAAGATAGCACACAAAATCATCTCAAAAGCCTTACTAAGGTATGATACATGACATCAGCTGTAGGTTCAAAAATGTTTTCTTAAAGTGTTCATCTCTGCAGTAGACACCAGCTAGGCAAGAACTGGAAACTGCTCAACAGGGTGAAGTTAAATTTGGAAACTACAATAGGCTTGGGGTTTACTTCATCCAACTCAGATGTGAAGCAAAATCTGTGTTCCACAAAGTTAGGCTATTCCTTTCACCCCCAAAAAAATCTAATTTCATTTGCTAAAAGACACAATCACAGCTCCTCTCCATTTGGCACCATCCTAGGCTCCAGTATAAGATTCAGGACTATTGAATCTTTTCCACTTGACTTGCATTTTCTTTTCTGACCAAGAGAGACCATGAGACTTTTATATCTTATTCCTAGTATCCCACATTGGAGTATACCAACACTGCAACAATCCAAGCCATAACACATCTAACTTACACCACTGAGATCACGTTAGTGTATTGCGTTTTATTCTCAGGTCCCAAAGACATGCAAAAGTACTCATCCCAGTCTCCCTTTTCATGGAAAACATACCTCTTGTAAGAAACTAACATTCCTTTACACCTTTCCAAACTGGTTACTAAGCTTAGTAATCATCAAACTGTTGCATAAAACAGAGACAGAGATTAATTTAGCAGTACGCCAAATAATATTTCATCTGAAGTGTGTGTAAGGTAATTTCTGTCAGCATTGCAACAAGGAGAGATTTCTTCAAGGAAATCAAAGAGAGCGAAGTCCCATTTTCTTAAAATAAAGCAGATATAAAGTGGGATTATGAGTAATTCAAAGATGAGCCAACAAGCACAATACTAACAATCAAATATGAAACAGGAAAAAAAGCCCAGGTTTTTCGGGTTTTCCTTCTCAAACATAGCCAAAAAGGTTTTTATTTCAAGTTTGTTCACTTTTCTGCTTGACATTCAAGGGAAGATTTAAGCAGTCCAGTAAAAACCTCCACTAGAGGACATAAAAAGTTTAAGTCTGGGGATTAAATACCCATCTTGCGGAAGCTGGTTAGTGAAGATTTCTTGTGTGTACACATAGGTAAAGAATTAAAATGCCTTCCTTAAAGTTTCCTTTTTATTTTAGAGCTTCCAGACATTTAATACCTTTTTAGAGAAAAAAACCCTCAAAGCTTCCACTTTTGGAAGAAGCAGAAACATCTTGCTATGGTACAAACATAACAGATTGCTTCCTTATGTACTTGTTGAAATATATTACTTTAGAGTTCATTAGAACAAGGATGCTATATTTTGTGGTTAGCAAATCACATATTTTGTCATCCAATTCTTGGCAATCAGCAACAGTCACGGAAGAAAAATCGTTGGGGGAAAAACAAGTTGTTGGTCCTTCAGATTTCCTATTGAAAGTCATACATCTTCATTGAGGTGCTTTAAGAAATCTCTGTTAAAAGATACAGAATCAAACAGCTCCTCATCTATCACAGAGTGAGCACAGAAACAGGTCCAGGGTGTGAGAGTGTCAAAAAGACAACATCTATACTGCTGCAATACTCTTCATCCAGTAAAAACTCCCACTCAAAAGCTCTGCACTCCCCAATACCTAACTGGCAAACCAAGACAAAACCCCACCACTGTACCCTTAACATGTCCTGTGGCAGTTCCTCTTCTCACAGGAGCTGGCAAGCTAGCTTCAGGTTCAGTTAATCCAGTTAATAAAATAAAATTAGCATTTCTAAATGAGGAAAGTCCTACTCTGTTATTTAGTCTGGTAGTCAAAATTAATCAAACTATCCATGATTTGACCAGTTCCACAGCTCCAAATTCCACAAATACAGCAGCTAAAAAGACTAAAATTCACTGCACTTCAACCTCAGTTAAGATGCCATAACAAGGCAACTCCTCACACACTATCAGGCAGACAGGCTTGGAAGACATTTCATAGAATCACAGAATCTTTTAAGGTTGGAAAAGACCTTTAAAATCAAGTCAAGTCCAAACTTCTGTCCCATACCACCATGTCAACCAAACCGTGTCCTGGAATGCCATGTCTACTCGAGTTTTGAACACCTGCAGGGATGGTGACTCCACCACCTCTCTGGGCAGCCTGTTCCAATGCCTGACCAATCTCCATGTCCTCTACTACAGCTTTTCCTTCTCCTGCCTTTTTTGTGTCACAAGCTACTGGAAAACACAGTGACATGCCAAGTTCGTTTTTGTTAGTCACCCTACAACACTGCCACATCAGATGTCTGTCCATAACATGGAACAATTGTGTTTCTGCTCTCAGTATGCTACAAGAATGGAAAAGAGCATCCCTAAGCTCTTCTATTCCTAGTCTCTAGTTCTACTCCTTCCAAACACTGTTATGTCAATTAGGTTCACTAAGAGTCTTTTAACACTTGGGTAACAACCCAAAAAGGCTGTGATCTTATCCCTGGCTGTGTTAAGAATTGGCTGTACTACTAACAAAAAGATGTTATCCATCCATTCTTGGATTTATTTATTTTTTACTATTAAGGTCTTCCTGAAGTAGACACTCTCACTCCCAGGTGGAGAAAAGAGCTGTAAAATTACAGGTGCTAGCAAAACATGTGCCAGTGGTATATGGCTGCATTCAGGCACACTAAAGGGCATTTCAGTTTATGTGATTGTAAATGATGCTTCGGTGGTTGAAGTCATTATCAATGGAATAATAGGAAGAGGTTTGTTTGTAACAGGTACTCAAACACAGCTGAGCTCTAAACCATCAAATCCCACCAATCATGTCGCCCTTCAAGGAGACAGAAGCATAAACACCGTCCTGAACTGGATAGGTTGTTTGTCCAGAGCATGTCCTCAGCTTTCAAACTCATTGTACAGAGGAAGCCAAGGTATATTTGCTCTTATATTTGTCTTCGTAAGCTTTTAGAAAATGTAAAGCAGACCCAGACTGCAGACTGGTTAAGTGTCATCTGAAACATGGTCCGCTCACAGGCTAAATGATGTTTATCTAGTTGTTTTATTTAATAGTGAAGCAATTATGTAATTTGAATTCTGACAACAAGCACCAAAAGCAAAAGAATTCCTTGGCTTGGTTGTCACTGAAATCTGCTGTTAATAAGATACGTGGTTATATATAAAATCCTTGGAATTATAGAAGAATCCAATGGCTTAGGCATAATGGAAATTTTGAAACTTGTGGCATTAAATCTGAATGAAGCAGCTTATCTCAAAACAATGAAAAAGCCTTAAAATAAGATTTGGGTAAATATTAATCTTAAGTTACATAGGGATAGAAAAAACCTTGAGATCTTGCGATCTGTGGTGAAAAAAAATTTTTAAATCACAAAATACTAAAAGCCAAATTATTCATCCTCCCACTTTTCATCCTCCCACTTACCATATACACATCCATTTATTTTCAATCTGCAGTTATTCTAAAACAGTTTTGCTCTGTCCTGGCTTGAGAACTGGACGTTCTGCTAACAGACAACTTTCCATAGTACTCTAAAAACACAAAGTCAGTGCAGACCACCTGCCAGCATCAAGGATGATCAAAGTCACTGGGTGCTATATCAACACACAAATATTTCATTATGTAGAAGTCACTATAGTTTGATCCAACCTACTGAACTCAAAGGGAGCTTTTTATTAATGACAATGGCTCCTTTTTTTAAAACAGTTTTTGGACAAGATTTCAAACAAAAACATAGTTACGATGCTGCAGTGTTAAGATCAGGAGTCGTCTAGAGATTCTCAATGCAGCATGGCCCCATAGCCCCTTTTACACAGATCAAAAGGGAATTCACCAAGACCTAAACATTTCGAAGTTTTAATGCTATAAGCCAAAATAATTGGCTAAGGCATGGTAATCTCTTTAATGGAGTTCCAAGAAGAAAATCTGACTCCTTTACCTCTCACAGACATATATGAAAAATATATTCTTCTTCAGTATTAACAAAAAAATAGGAATAAGCAAAATTTAACCAAAAAAAATAGGAATAAGCAAAATCAAACATTCTACAATCATTAGTCTTAGTACTAGAACAATTTACTCAGAGCTTGGCAGAAGTCCCTTCCCATCGTGCAAAAAGCTGTATTTTCGTAGTTTTTACAAATTACTGTCATGTGCTTCAATTATATAGCCTTTTCTGCCTGTTGGCTCCACCTTGTAAGGAACCTGCTGCTTCTGCTTACTTCAATGTATGTCCATTTTCCACTGATTTAAGCAGAAAACTTATTGTTCAGGGCTGAAGATGCTGTAGATTGCTGTTATATAGCATATAACAATATGAATAACTGGGTAAGAGGAGCAGATCAGTGAGGGAGCTCTGGTTCCAACACAAAAATCTGGATAATTACTACTGATGTGAAGCAAAAAAAACCCCATGGTAGTTAAACTGAGTTTATGAAAATATTTTGGTTTTTTAATTTGCTTGAATGTGACAGGAGCTTTTCTAAATTTACAGAAGTGTCACAGTTAATTTGCTGGTGGAATTCATATCAGGTTTTTTCAGTCAATATAAACTAACAAGCATTAGTCCTTTTTTTCATCTCTCATTTCTTAAGGACATGCAATTTTATTGCATTTGTGAGCAGTCTGAACAGTTACACGCACACACACCCTACCTTCCCCCCTTCTAAAAAAAAAAAAAAAAATCAAGCCAAAAATAAGAGCTGGGAAGGAAACAAAGTGTGGATCATCAGTGCTGCTTAGCCATCATTCCCCTCTACTTGATAGCAAGTGAAGGATGCTGCACTGGCACATATGCTCCCATGACATGAAGGCTTTCCATCCTTCTGATGTGATGCTGGAGAGTGCAGTCACACTTGAGGTCACACCTCTGCCCCTCTGGCAGCTCAGACAACATATCCACCTGCTCCCGGCCACAAGCAAGGCTATATTTCACATGAAACCAGCACATGGGGAGCACTCTTTCTGAGAAGACAGCATGCTCATAGAGCTAAGGAACAGTCAATGAAGACTGGAGAAACATCCAAGAAGGGCTGCAAAATCATGTTCAACTATGGGGATGTTCTGGTCTGAATGTCTGCACATTTATGTCCATATGCAGATCTGTTCTCTGCCTCCTCAGCAACTCTCACTCCCATCAAAGTCCAGGCAAGAGCAGGTTGGGACCATAAATTTTCAGAATACTTCCATTTTTAACTAAGGAACCGAATTTAAAAACCTGATTTCAAATCAGCTTATTCTAATCTATCCTCAGCAGCTTTGTTTAGAAATTAAGGATGGTTGTGGCCAAGTCTTCATCTGACACCAAACCATCACAGTCTCATTGGCTTTCCCTGAACTGAACATGCAAAGGGCAGGCTGCCTTCCAACAACGTTTTTAACTCAGTATCACCTCATTCTTACAGAGAGTTTGCAACAAGATCTGCCTTAATGAATTTTGTTATTAAAAAAACAAAACAAAACAAAAACCTGCAGGCCAAATCCCAACATGTCTCCAGCTTCCACAAATCTTGGAGTTTTAGCCAAAGTCTTGGAACTGTTTTCTAATTCGGTATTTTCAGAGAGGAAAGACAGTACATCTTGGAGAAAAGTAAAATAGATTTTCCAGTCTTTTGCTGGCTTTATTTAACCTCTAGTCAATGTTAATTGCAGCTGCTCAGCATTTCCTTAAGATATTTTCTCTGCATCATGGTTTTTATGGTTTGGGTTCTGGGGGCTTTTTTCCCCTTTTGATGTGACAATTGTAATTTTTTAATTATTTCTAAACAGAGATTTGCGGTTAAGAATATAATCTGAAGTGCTACTTTAAAAAGACAGTGCTTGGATCAAGCATCCTAACAATTTACTATCAGCTGTATTTCCTGCTTTTAGAAAAGGGACATACAAAGATCACCATAATGCCAAATAACACAAAGATGGGAGCATGCTGGCCAAAGCAAGCACATGTATATTGATGGAGAGATTAGATGGAGAGAGTAAAACCAAACCCAAAGATACTCCTGCCCAGTAATCACCCTCTTCCAAAAAAGCTGTGCTTGTACTATGCAGGAAAACACTTACAGGTAAATGGTTTGCTCAGAGATTTCCCCAGGCATGTTTTAGGTGGGAATTCAGCCCACTAGATGTTACTGCAACATGAGCTGGTCTCACCTTCCCCCAGAAAAGTTCTTGCATATGGCCTGTGCTTGCAGTTCACATGGAAGATGAAATGTTCAGATTTACAAACCAGTGAAACAATTAAAACCAGCAAGATGGTGTCAGACCCAAAAAACCAAAAGCAGACTAGAGTAAAACTACAAGAAGAGGTCATGATGAAAGGCTAAAATACCATAGTAATTCCTCTGTTTCTGTAGAAAAGACATTCTGCTTGACTCAGAAAACTATGCATAATACAAAGCAATCACAGACATGCTCCTGACAGTGGAACTCTTCTACTTCTTTCAGCACTTACAAACGTGTCAGCAAGAGAGAGAGCACATAAAAACACCTCTACTGTAAAGCTGCATTCTCTTCTCTAATAGCTATTGCACCACTTTAGAAAGAACTTCTGTTCAAAAGAAATATCCAAGAGGGTTCAGTAATGATATCAAAGCCACATCCGCAAGTTTAAAAAAATAATCAAACCACTCCGAAGCAAGAGCAAGAGACCAGAGCACAGATATATAGATGCAGACTGCAAACCACAGAACATCTGAATTTCTTAATTTGCATGGGTAACCAGGAATATATGTTTCTTGAAATCTTTCTTTTGTTTTCTTTAAAGCAACACCCTATTTGCTAACAAGATAAAGTATTTTTCTACTTTTCCTTCCTGACTAATACTCCCATTCTGGTCTTGCCACATTCAGCACAATGCAATTTGTGTGCCATTACCATGCAATTTGTGTGCCGTTGCTTTACACTCTTAAAAAGAACTAAAAAATTACTTACCCATTATTCGTTTTACAAAACTTACCTAATTTCACCTCCAGTTTCATCTGTTTGCTGTGAAATGAGCCCAAAACATTTTTCTAGGTCTTTATTTCAGCCAACAATAGAAAAACATTGTTTGAACATATGTTAGCTGCAGAAAACAAAACAAAATAAAACAAAACAAAAAACCCAGAAGAAAGTACATCTGTGAATCAAGTCCTGCAGCAATTGTCCCTTTGACAAAACTACCCACTAAGACTGAGAGGTGGGTCATTTCCTAAAGAGTGCAAGACTCAGGATGTAAATAACAAGGCCTGACACAGCTACCTTTTCCTCAACTCTGATAATTTAAAAATAAATGCTGGAGAGAAAATAGCCTGATCTTTGTTCGAAGAAGATAGATACAGAAGGTGTTCAAACTCTAGGTGCAGTTGTTAGTTACACAATGAGATTAGCAACATACACAGGGATTTGGATAAAGAATAAAAGAGCAGATGGACAGTAGCTTCACTGACAAGCTATAACTAGGACATTGTTATTGTGCCACCATTTGATGGCTTCAAAAATCTGAGTATTTTTGAAATTAAAATGTTAAGAAGTGTAATCAAGCACTGTTAAGCACTGGTCAAAAAAAATGTAAAACTGGGTACTATTCTACTTGCCATGCAATATCAAGATTAAAAAACAAGATTACATGTAATTCCAATCCCTGCAACCTTTATCCCATGCAGGACTAGATGTTGGTTTCACCTTTCTTCATCATGACAAAGAAAAAGAATTAAACCCAGGGAAATATTGAGGGGTTAAGCAGGTCTTTTTTTTTTTTGCATTAAAGATGCATCAGATTCCCATTTTCTGACTTCTCTTCACCTTCAGTACGTGTCTTATTTTAAACATGTTACTCCATAATCACACATAGATGGATGTCATCTACTGTAGCTTTCTTCAAAGCTTTGGGCCAGATTTGTAGGTCATCAATTTACTACCGATTTCGGGGGAGCTGAGTGAATTTGGCATCAAGAGAAAGTCAGGGTTCCTGTAGGCACTACGGCCTTGATGTAAGGGTACCTGAACCCACAGGCACACACACTGTCAAAACAGTGGTTACTTAATGACAGGCTTCCAATATAACATTCAGGCATCTAATTAAGATTCTTTAATTACAAAAGCACTCAGCAGCATCCAAGTTGTCTGAAGTTCAACATCATGCTCCTGTTTTTAATATCATTTCAGCTACACACCATCTGATGGCATCCATAGATAGAATAACTTTTTGTTTGGGTTTTTTATGTGAGGACTGGAAGGATGCTGCAGTTAATCATAAGTCTCGTACAAGGAATAAGGTGAAGTCCCCGAAGCAGGTGGGAGGTGGATGGTTGGCCAGGGAATGATCGAACTCCAGAGCTTGCCTAGCCCAAACACTATAAGTAGGGACAGAAATGACACAAGGAATTACGTATCTAAAAGTAATTTCTGACTGTTAGAATTCATTTCAGATCTCCTTTGTAACTGGGATACAAATCCATTTTCTTTGTAAGAATTCCTCCCCAATAGCATATAATTTTCCCCCAAAAGTTACAAACAAAACCCCAACCAAACAAAAGCCCACAATGTACTTAACATCACGTGGCAAGAAGAGTCTTAAGACCACAGGACCTATTTCCTCTCTGTTGGGAATTTGTGGGCACTCTCTGTCCTGCTCAATTTTACTGAGCTTTACACAATTCCAAACACTGGGGTTTTTTGATCACTTAATGGATTAAAATCTGTCAGCCTTTAGCCAAGGAAAAAAAAAAAGAGGAAGAAAAGAAAAATTAAATAAAAGAAAAAAGTGCCAAGTGACACATTAGAAGCACTATATTGTTGCTAAGCACTTACAGCAGGTTCACCTTGACAGTCTGTCACAACATAATGGGATGTTCTGTCACAGATGAATCACCTAACACCCTTCTTACAAAGGAGAAGCACTGAATTCAAAGTAACATGACAAGCCATGATTTGCCTCAATCCTCCAAAACATTCTAAGGTGGAATGCAGAAGAGAAAGCCAAGCAGGAAGAGATGAAAGTTTAAGGCAACAACGCAGAGTTTCAAGACAGCACGTGTTTTTCTCTGCTGTGTTTGATGGACATGGCATGACTAAATGGCTAAATATGAGGTTAATTAAAAACAAACAGTTCATTTTTTAAAAGTATATTATTGACCAAAAATATTATTTTCTCAGGAGCTTGTTACATGAGCATTATTGACGTGATTGAGCATTATTAGCATGTCAATCACTTCCAGGCTATTTTTATAACCTTGCACATGTTGTTCTATTGCAACATATACAGATAGAGAAGTAGATACACACTGTAAAGAGCGCTGGAATTCATAATCTCTACCAACAATATCTGTTTTGTAGTGTCTGGGGCCACGAGGAGGCTATAAGGAGGGCCTTGTACATTGGTGCAAACATGGGAATTGGATAATCATCGCTTTCAGCATTGTAGGTTTGCTCCCCTGACCTTCTGTTGCCAGGACTGTTTGGTCCCCAAGACCAAAGATGGTCTCTCAGGACATGCTTGTTGCCACAGCTTGATGTCCCAGTATTAAATCTAGGCAGAGCATGCAAATCAAAGTGATTCTATGTTATGAAGAATCATATAGAGGGAGTGGAAAGGCTTGCTTAGCCAGCTCCATAAGTACACAAGAATTGGCATTTAGGCTCATTGTGGGAGATATTAAGGTTACAATTGTTTGGCTTTTTGGAAAGAGCCAGCGACAGTCCTGATGCCTAGCCTAGCCGCAGAACTACAACAGAAGTACCAGCGGTTATAAAACTAGTTCCTTCATTTAATTGCCAGAGAAGTAACACATTGAAGAACTTCACCCTTTGGCTATCCTGTTAGCCACCAAGAGATGAAGAGCCTGATTACTGCCAAGAACGAGACTGAAACAATGCAGGATATAGAAAGAAATCTCATTAGGGACCACAGCTATTCCCATTGTCTAGCTAGGTCAAATACAATGAACATGCATACCCCCAAATAGCCTGTTTTCTGTGCCAGTAACAGTTTCACTGTACAAAACATATACTTTAATTATTTGTTATCTGCAAGATGAGAAGGTAGCAAAAGCCTGCACCACAGGACAAACCCAGTCTTGGTTTCCTGGGCTGCCTGAACCTTTTTCCCTTGCTAGGGAAATGAGCGGAGTGGTTCCATTTCATTTTTACTGAAGGAAATGAGCAGTATTTTGTGTTCTTTACTTGGGGCAGTGAGAAAATCACTGTCAGACTCAAAAGTCCTGCGGAAAGCTAAAAGATTTAAGCATAAGCCAACCAAAGACTTTTTTTGTAAAGCGACACCCATCCATTACAATGCCTGCTGGGCATTTGCTGGCTCCAGCAAAAAAACAGGAGATGCAAGCAATACGACTGTTTTCAATTTCAACATTTCTTTTTCTTTTGTCTGTCATGAGAAGGAATAAACCACAGCAAGCTGACAGTTCATTGAAACTCAGTGTCACGTGGGATGGTAAACAAAGAAATAAGGCAAATTGTTTATGAAAACGTCTAACCAAGAGAGACTCTGTCAAGCCACCACCATGGTTGCAAGGCTCTCCTTTCCTTTTGACTCTGGTCAAAGTGCAACTGTGTTGTGCAGCTCCGGTATTTACTCATATTGTGAAGCAAAATTTAAACATTCGTTTTATTTTATCTCTTCTTCAGAGCTCGGTACAATCAAGGTTCGATCTGTACTTGAAAACAAAGTTGAAGTAGAAATTTTAAGAGGGTCCTGAAAACAGGGCTAAAAAAGTAGCACTTTTTCATTTCAAAATAAAATCGTTACTTGAAACCCCTTCAATGGGTTTATATCAGCAAGTCCCCATAAAACCTCGCAACTGAATTGGGTGGAGTAATAAAAATAGACCTGTAATCCAATTAACTTCTCTATTTGTATTTTTTGAAAGCTTGAGGAGCTTTCTACAGATGGCTTCCTGGGCCAGTAGAATGCTCAGTAAGTCTTATGCTAGAAACACACTTAAACTACAGGGTTTGGTGACTATTCTTAGAGTAAAAAAGGGAGAAAGCCTGAACTTTCTAAATACTGTGAGAAAAGGGAAGCCAAATGTAAGCTGTACAGCAAATGTAATTTTTACTGAAAAAAGAAATTTAAAAACTAGTTTCTTGAGTTATTCCATGGCTTGCAACATCACCACATGAGATCACTCTGTTGTGTCAGGTCAACAGTTATTACAACAGTCAGTTGTTACTACAGCTATCTGTTCAAGAGTTACTGCATGGATGAGCAGGAGACAAAAAGCAAAAAAGAAAATGTGAACATTATGTTTCCTTGCACACATTTCAGAAAAGGAATAGCATTCAGACAGAATTAAACAGTGCTCTCAAGATTACAGAGTCCTGAGCAAACTCCGATTTAGATTTTCAGTGTAGTGAGTTAAGGGAAAGATGTAGGCCTCCCCCGCCCTGCAACGTGCATGGCTTTACTTAGTCAGTCCTAACCATTTTAAAGGTCAAGGTTGCTGCTTCCTTTTGCCAAATCCTACAGCCTCTTCAGTGGAAGTCTCTCTCAATCACACTATTCTGTAAATTGTGGTGATTTGATGCTGGCTGAGAAGGAGCAGGACAAACCTGCAAAATAATTTCAAAAACCCCTTTACCCTTCTGTGGTCACTCAATTAACCAAGAGGAACAGTCATTCTCCACACAGAATCATCCTCCTGTAGTCAGCCTTTCAGGAGACAGATCCTTGGGGAACTTCTCATCCTTCTTGCTCTGTCAGTGTTGGAAATCAACCATACTTTCAGCAGATTAGGAGCATCTGTCTATAGTTTTGTTACAAAGCAGAGCAAGCTTTGATCTCCAGAACCACTGGACCAACACCTACACAAACGTTCCATGAGGGTGCTGCACAGGACAGTTGCAGTGGTTGCTGACACCAGCCCAATTTTGCATAAGACTGTCTGAAGCTTTTTTGCATGAGTCTTATTCAATCTTGGCCAACCGCCATCCTACCCAATCTTCTTAAATATAATCTGCACACACAGGCATGTCCCATAAGAGCTGATGGCTTTCCAGCAAAATGACAAACATATTACACAGCACAAGAACAAGCACATTTAGTAAAGTCAGAAACTCTATTTTCAGAAAGCAGTAGCAAACTAAGTACAGGGTAGAAGCCTTGAACCACAATTTGAAATCCAAAGCCCCAGAGGTTACTCTTTGGAGCATGTAAAATCCAGTGTACCATTGTTCTGAAAAGTATTCACAGGCTCTAGGATGGATGGGATTAACCTCTGACTGGAAGAAGAAAAAAGCTATTGATCATACAGCTTATACACAATCAATATGAGCAAAAACATCAAGAGGTAGCTAAGGAAACCTTAAGCAAAACAAAGCACTGGACAATCATTATCTAAGGACATGCCAAGGGAAATAATTAAACTAAAAAAAAAATATCTCATGATGTTCATTCAAAGCAAAATACACTGGTGTTTTTGCGTGAGAATGACAATACTTCCGGCTTTATTCTTTGCACCTCTGCCTCTATATTTGACCTAAGATCATAAAATACTGCACATTGCCAAAAATATTTGATGATGATGGAGGCTGCAAAGGCCAGAACCCACTATGGCTCAAGATTTGTTGCTGTCAGCATCCCTATAACCTTCACCGTGCTAATACCTAGTACCAACTTTCTCTATGCTTGCCTCCCCAGCCATGGGTTTCCTCACCTTGCTTTGTGGGAGCTATACTTCACACATCAGAGAACCAACCTCGGCATCTATGGAAGGGAACAGGTAGGAACTTGTATCTAGACAGAACGAAAGAATAAGAAAAGCTCTCATGCTTATTCCAGGCTGCAATTCCACAATTTCTTTCTACAAAAAACCCCACAGAACTGAAGCAAGGCACACTTTGAGGACCTCAAGCCTCAGGAAACCCCGCTTTGAAACAGCAAAAAACTATCAGTTCAGCTGCCTTTAAGTGCAGGTGGCTGACACCACGTCACCCAGGATCATTTTTCCCTGCTCCCAGACACCCACAGGAATCCAAAGCAGCTCTGGCAATACTGACATTCACTGCTCAGATGAAAACCTTTATGTGTATGAAATATCAAGCTTTACCTGGTTTTACTGATTCTTGTTGAATGTGCAGAAATCAGGCCTACTTCCAGTCTATTTCTGAGAAGTAAACAAACAATCAACAGAATATTGGCAAACTTTCAAAGTTTCTGAGACTGATACTGGATTTCTACATCAAAGAGTGAATACAGGAAAAAAATCTCTCTCCAATGAAGAGGAAAAGCCTTTGAAATGGCATTTGCAATGCCTGACAGTGTAAGTATCTGTGTGAAAAGAACAGAAAGAATATTCAGAGGAAATGCACTGGCATGTATCTGCTCCTCATGGGTCTATACAATTACTGTAAATGAGCTAATTAAATTAATTTGAAGATAAACACTCTGCCTTATTTAATAATAATAATAATAATTAATAACCCACAACTGAAGCTCATACTTCTGCAGCCCTTTCTGAGGTATCATTTTTTTCATCAGCATTTCAACAGCTGTGACTCATAAACCACGAACACTTAGAACCAACAAATTCTAAATGACATATGATTTATGATGTGTTTGTATCTTTCCATATAAAAATGTCTTTTCTTTACATACAGGCCCAATGTGCTGGACACAGCAAGTATGACTCTTGCGTAAAAGGAAATCAGTGATGCAACTAGGACTCCCGGCCATGAACTTAAGTTGACACAGGCAGGTTCTCTTTAGCATACTAATTAAGTTCTTTAGTACTGAATTTGAATGATACTGAACTGCCTCTATTGTCGCATGGACAAAGACTTAAGATTTAAACAAAAAAAGCTTTTCTCTTATAAGGAGCCACAATGTTCCAAGATTGTGGCATGTGTCTGATCACATTGCATTACAGAACTGGTTTCTTATTCAAATCTTTTTAAACAAAAGCATGTATATTCTGTCAACAACATTCCACATTTCCCAAAAAGCAAAAAACAGAGCAAACCAGTTTTAACAACTTACATCAGAGATGCTCGGGTAACTTCGGATTATTGTTTCCTGTCATCACTGCATAATAGGAGTAAAGCCACAGTGTTTTACAGACTAGTCTGATTTCCTGTTAAAAAAAAAAGACAAAAATGCTTAACCACACCCCACATGGAAGGTGTAGAAACACCATGGTACACAACATACATAATCCTACAGACATACTTTAGGTGACCCTCAACGGTACAAAAGAACAGCATAAATCCAGGAGCATAAAATCTGTGTGTCAATACATCCAAAGGTAGCCAAAATGACAACAGCATGAAGGACCAGGCACACAAAATCCTGTTCATCACACATGGAAGATGAAATACCAGTCTGGTCCTGGATCTATTCAGCTCCAGTTGGGTTTTTTTATTGTTCTTGTGTTTTCTCACACTGCAACAAGTTCCCCTCCATCATCGACAGCTTGTGAAGGAGTTAAAACTATATTTTATTCTTCTCCTAAGCAATACAAGGCTGTTAGATTGGGCCATCTACAGGGATCACTTTACTGTAATATAAACAAGCACTAACTGTAATGTGTATTTCACAGGCAAATGACCATGTGGGAGCAAGAATATTTTTATTTTTTTTTAAAAAGGCTTTTATGTATTGAATAATGTACTGTAGTTGAAGCATGTGCAAGGAAATGATGCATCACGTAACATCATATGAAATTTAAAATCAGATTTTTTAGGGTACTTAAAAGTTGGACTAAAACACCTGCTATAAAAATGCATTTGAAAGCTCCCAAATTCCAACAGGCTTCCCTTTATTTGCGATAGAAAAGCCTTGGATTTTGTTTCATGCGATTCATTACATGCTGCAACTTTTCTCCAAAGCTGGAGGAAGTTTTTTTTTTAAAATAGCAACAAAACAATCTGTTCTTGGTGTGTCCTGATGTTTTTCTGAGTTGTAATAGGATGTTCCATTTTTCCCTATTTTAAGGGTAAATCCAGCCAAAATAAGGGGAAATGACGAACTGTACTCATGAACTGAAGACTTGGCCATCCATTCTACAGTCAAATAGACACTTAGATAAACTGAAATTTCAACTCCATCTATAGGTCTTAGCTAATGAAAGAACTTTCTTTTATAATATCCATAGCAACCAATATCCATAGCAGATACAGTTTTTATATTGCTCTCTAGTAGTTGTTGCTCTAACAACAGAAACACTTCTCCAGAACTACCCAATTGTGAGAATAAAGCCTGAGGAGCAAATTCTTGACTTCTTCTTTCTGATTTATGAGCCAGAAAGCCAATTATCCTACTCTGTTTTATTCTAGTCTATATTTTGGTTTTTGCAAAGGAAAATCATCACTTCAGTAGAGAACAACACTTTTACCAAGTGATTTACGAAAAACCCCACGCTGAGGAGGAAATACTAAAGAACTGCATGCATATTATTTTGAACAGCTTTTCCAAAAACATACTGGAATCTAGTTTTGATTTGTGATGGAAAGTCCAGTTAATGAACTGGTGGAACCCAAATCCTGGTGAATGTAATGGAAGTAGGAAACAAACGGATGATGTAAAACAGCTAGAGATGTGTCCTGGATACAGAAATAGCTTGGACTTCATACAGCTCAGATGTGCTTAACTTGTAAGAGCATCCACAGCACTGACAAATAAAACCCAATAGAGAACATTTCTACTTCAGGAGGTAAAGACTCATCACAAAAGGCTACTGCAAAGAAGCAAATAAAGTAAAATGTGATAGACAAATGAGTGACAAAGAGTACCCTGAAGATAGCATGAAACTTAAGAAGGCAACAACAATTGCCAAAAGGGAAGCACAAGCTTGCAAATGGTACTAAGAGAAAGGATGTCAAATTCTATTGCAAGTGAAAGATGCATTGCAAGACAAAGCAAAGCCACTTTGCAATGGACAGAGGGTGAGTACTGCAGGTGAACTAGGGAAAGCACATGAAGTAAAGTTTATCTCTGCTATCAATCAGGATCATCATGTTGAACATGAAGCAGGATGTTTAATCTGTATTAGACTACAGAAAAGAACTACATTAAACTGGGGATAAACCCCCAAAGCCTGAAAAACCTCAGGCTGGGGGAATCACACGATTCTCCGCCCAGACTGAAGGAACACCAACTAACAGTAGTGGCTTTAAGCTGGTTTGGGGTATTCTTTTCATGTTGTAAGTGATATCAGTTACTCAGTAGGTAGCAATGTGTTACTGGCTTCAACAATATTTCTGTTTCCAGAACAAGTTACAGAAGTAAAGGGAAAGCAGAATAAAATGCAACATAAAGAAAAGCTGATCATGATAAAGGCTTAAGACAAAAGAACATAGCAGATCCTCGTGGTTTATATTTTTTCTTGCAGTTGAAAGAACACTGCAAGAGTAAAGGGGGCAAACACAGAGTAGCAAACCACTGCTCCTTATCTCATATAATAGGAAAATATGGGGCACATGAATATGAAATTAATAAGAAGCAGGTTCAAAACAAACAGAAGGAAGAGGGGTTTTGTGTATTAAGCTGCAGGAGAGCTGATCTCTTGATGTTGAGTGCTACAAGCTTGTCTGGATATAAAAGTGACCATTCAAATTTTGGAGAAAAAAAACCAAATCATCAACGGCTATTAAACAACAAGAAACCACCTCTGACTTGGAAAGTCCTATGGCAGCCTAGGAGTATAATTTCATGCCTGACAATTTCCTCAATTAAACATCCGCTATTGGCCACTTAAAAACCAAAATGCTTTGTTGAAGGTATCATCCCAGTAGAGATGGTTTCTTTTACCTGCACTCCAGAAGAGGTTCCCACGTAGCTGAAGGAGACTGGAGGACTTGGGCACTCTTCAGCAGTTCCTTTGCCTAGCTAAATTTCTACCTCCAGCCCCTCCAATTCTCTTCCAGAGTTCCTACAGCCAAAGCAAATGCCAAGGAAGAAAAGCATAAGATATAGTATAATGATGCAGGAAAATACATGGACAAAAATTGGTGATAATACATTAAGTTTAAGATCTGGAGAAATATTTCCAAAACCCTTGAGCAATGGCTAGAATAAGCTTTCAGTGGAAAGAGTGTAACAAATAACTAGTTTTAAGTTTGAGGTGGATTGTAAAAGAGCTCATGTGCCACAGTTTCCTGTAAAAGCAGCAGATTGGACCTACCAAGGCAAAAGATCTTTTCAAGTCTTGCACTGCTACTCTGGTTTATTTGTCTGGAGCTAATCTTTCATCTCCTTTGATTTAGGAGGAACACAAATATTACTTTATGCTTCATGGTGGTGCATGGACCAAGGGCCACAGAGAAGTAATTGCTATGGCACAGAAATTAAAGTAGGGACACTGAGGGGTTCAATCTTGAACACACTTGTCATCCTGAAAGTGCTCAGAAAAGGTATGTCTATTACAGTTGTTTTCTGTACTTTTGTATCCCTCTTGCATTTTGAATGTATTTACAACTTCACAAAAACCATTCAAGATCAGAGCATTAGCTATAAATAAGTATATCTTTCTTTGGTCTTAAACCCTGAATTCTTTCCAGGGGAAGACTGTAATTAGCATGACATGGGGGCTTTTAGCAGATGTGAAACCGGATAGATTGAGCTCTCATATGAATAGCCTGAAACGAGGTCTGCTTTGCATGGTTTGTAGTAATGGAGAGGAAATTGAGCATTAAATACAAATCAACAATCATTCATTTCACTGCAGCAGTGGAGCAGCAGAGCTAGTGAAGTCACTCTTTTCAGCACCTTGCATCCTGCTGGACTTTATTTACAGCACCGGAGCTCCCATCTTTGGAAACGGCCACCTACAGGGTAACTCAAACAAAGAATGATTAAGAGAGAAAGCAATTTAAGGTCCAACTTTTATACACAAACATCAGAGAAGTGACATTTTCTTTGCTTGCAATTTATGATGGGTCTTCAGATATATTCATTAAGCTATCATTCTAACAGCCTGAAGTGAGGTCAACGTGGCATGGTACCACAAGCCAGGATAGCAGTAGATATTAGCTGGATACTTGTACAATAAAGTGAAGTCAGAAGATTTATTAGTTTTCTAATCCAAAGACTGACCTGACTCTCCATTTAAAAGTTGAATAGGAAGTTGAAAATCCCTCCTAATGTTTTTGAGAGGTGTGAGGAGATGAGGAGAGCACCTGCAATGCATCACTCTGTTTAGATTGCAGCATGAAACTCTGGATTTGTTGGCTGCAGCAGTCTCTCAGCAGAGGGAACAGACAACAACAATCAAGGAGTTCACTGCTCATTATGTGTGAAGAGAAAAATGGAACACTATCCCCTGAAACACCAAAACGCTCTCAGGGTCAACAGCTCTAAAAAGCTGCCACGAAAAAAAAACTGATTTAAGCTTGGAACAGTTCAAGTTCATGCTAACGTTTGGATACAATTCTGTACACAGTTTAACATAAAAGAAAAAAGTTCATATTTGGCTATTAAGCTGGCATCTGGGATGTACAAAAAGAACTCCAAGCTCAGAAGAAAGCCATATCTTCACTGTACAAGCTATGATTACTCTCCATGGTGTTTTCTGAAGAGAGAACACCAAATCATACGGCTAGTTTCTTAAATTTTATTCCTAATTAATTCCAGAATAAAAGTTGCACCATTACCAAGCCCATAACCACAATGATATCAATATTCAATGCACCACCGGTTTGACTCGAATTTATAACAGCCCCATGGCTTCCTGGGAAGTGGCACCAGGTACCTGGTCCCCCTGTCTCAGCTCTTTCCTCCGGACAGAGATGCATTCTCCTTCTGGCTTGATTGCAAGGGAATGCAGAGCGACAACCACTGTAAAAACCAAACCATGCAGCCAGAGTCGTGGCACTGTACAAAGTGGTTTAGGAAACAAGTTAGTGAACTGAAAAGAAAAAACAACTTCTTTAAACACAATTCCCTTCGAAAAGAAATACTTTATGAGGGCAAAGACAGATATTTCCAATGAAAGCAGAAACAAGAATATGAGAATACAAAAACTCTAAACGAGTAGATTTACAACTGAAACTACTAATATGTAAATCTAAGAAATATACTTAAGGAGCAATAATATTTTCTGAGTTAAAATGGTCCCCACATTTATTGTACATTTGATTTATGAAACACAAGGAAGAAAACTAGTATTTTTGTGTTTTATCCATAAAATATTTATTTAAAAAATAATAATAGTAATGAAAACTGCTATTTTATGAACTCTTAACTCAAAGATCTGCCCTAGAGTCAGCAAAGTCTATAAACTTTTTATATATTATTAAAATGCAAGAGTCAGGAGAAGTTTTACACAAATCTGCCTTCAAGGTGATAGCTAAAGATGCGAAGCAGCTGCAGATTTTCTAACATTTTTTGTGACAGTTATCTATGGCTTTTCACCAGATTCAGCATACTGCAACTGAGTTCACCAGTCTATTTTTAGCCTAAACTAAGAAAAATCTATGTAATTATCAGCTCAATAATAAGATGTGTAATTGCATAATTAATTACAAACTTCATTGTATATTAATTTCCTACAAATAAAAGCTTAACTAGATAAGCATTATTATAACCAGCACATTCAATATTTTTTTTAAATTCATGCTTGAAAACAGGTCTGTCATTCAAGAGGAGACAAGAATCAATGGAAAACATCTTGCTGTAAACTTTTGGCTGAGATGCAACAAAAGCTCTTAAAACCAAGCTTGCTTTTGTTCACTTGAACTAAGCTTAATAATATGTAGGACTGCAAAAAATTAAGCATTTTAATTCACATATTACAGTTATTAAAGTAAGCATCACTAGTCTTCAAGCATTTAAAGTACTAGCACATCTTTGTGAATCACAGGATTGTAAAAGAATTCTTGGTTATCCCTTTCCCACAAACTTCCCTCATTTTTTTTATGCTTTATTTGAGTTCTTAAAAGGTGATACAACTCCAAACCAATGAAAACTACTGAGCTAGAACATCACCAATATGTGAGCAATAGTTTACCATGATCATTATGTTTCTACATCTGTTTGTTACTGATGTACAAGAAACTTTGTCCCCTCAGGGACTCCAGTTCTGTTGTGGATGTTGAAGGAGACCAAGATTCCTCGCTCAAGGAGGACATGAGTATGACAGCCCCTTCCCCATTCTTTCTCTCTTTCTCTGTCCTTGATTAAGTACAGAACAACACATGCACACAAATATATGTTCAGGACACCTAAAAGAAAATTCAGGCACTGCTTATGGCTCACTGTTAAAACAGTTCATCAGCAAGCTAAGAGACAAGTCTAGCAAGACAGCCCAAAACCCCTGGTTTTTTTGCAAAAAGGTTAAAAACATCAGGGCTTAAGCCCAAACACAGTGATACCAGATTAGCTGGTGAGGAATTCCAGAGAATTTTCACCAAGCAAAACCAGAATTTATAACATACTCTAAAGACCTGAAATGCTCATTTCAGTAGCAGTACCCTCTCACTAAAAACTTTCTCCTTAGTATGAAGTTCTCTGATTGTTAAAATTAATGTCAAACACCACAGACCAAGTCAAAACAGTTAATGGGAACTAAGTAAAAAAAGAAAAAAACAAACCACAACAACAAACCTCATTAAAAGACTAAAGGAACCAGCTGACAAGCTGCAATGCTCCACCTCAAGGTGGAGAGATAAGTCTCAACAAGTAGGAATAACCAGGAAAGGGGATCACAGAATTACTAGGTTGGTAAAAGACCTTTGAGATCATTGAGTCCAACCAGACCTGTACTCTACTAAACCACATCATGAGCACCACATCTACCCATCTTTTAAATACACCCAGGGTCAGTAAGCCAAACCCCTCCCTGGGCAGCCTGTTCCAGTGCCCGATAACCCTTTTGGTGAAGAATTTTTTCCTAATGTCTAATCTGAACCTGCCCTGGCACAGCTTGAGGCCATTCCCTCTCATCCTATCACTTGTCCTTGGGTGAAGAGACCAACACCCACCTCTCTACAACTTCCTTTCAGGTAATTGTAGACAGCGATAAGGTGTCCTCTCAGCCTTCTCTTCTCCAGGCCCTCAGCTGCTCCTCAGAAGGTGTGCTCTCCAGCCCCTTCCCCAATCTGGTTGCCCCTCTCTGGACACACTCCAGGATCTCAGTGTCCAAAACCAAACACAGTACTTGAGGTACGACCTCACCAATACCAAGTACAGGGGCACTATCCCTTCCTTGGACCTTCTGGCCATGCTGTTTCTGATACAAGCCAGGATGCTGTTGGCCTTCTTGGCCACCTGGGCACCCTGCTGGCTCACATCCACTTGACAGTCAACCAACACTTCCAGGTCCTTCTCCGCCAGGGAGCTTTCTTCTTTATGTTTCAACAGAATTCCAAATTCAGCTGTCTTCGTACTCTCTTTGACTCAGTGCTGAGACCTGCTTCTGACAGACTGAGCAGATGATACACAACATGGAGAAGTCGGCTATGGTAAGATGATTCACTGATTATCATAACACCAGATACATGGTAAATCACATCTATTCGCTAACAAGAAAACACTTTTTCATATTTTAATTACACGTGAATTTATTGCTGTGGAATGGGCTTCACCTTTCTGTAACAGTTCACTAAGATCACAGTTGCTCTTCAGGATATGAAGGTTGTTCCCAAATCACGCATGCACAAACATGTAAAAGTCTGCACAAGCTCCAAAAGTGACTGGAAATAACCAGCAAAGTAAACATTTACTCATATCATCCAGCAAGGATGCAAATCTGTATCCAGTTACAGATGATGCACTGAAAGAACTCTGTATCATTTCCAACACTTATAAAAACCTCCTGTAAACTGTTTCAACACTTGGACACCTGAAACTGAGTCTTATCCTATATCTTCAAACCACTAAAAGAGCCATTCTTTATTGGAGGAAGAATCTGAATAAGTAAATCATCAAGAAACACGATTAAAAGGTTTAATTAGAAATTCACTGAGCCTTCACAAGTACAGCAAGCCTACAAAGACATTCCACACCATCAAACCCAAGGGCAATAACACTGCTTTGCAAAAATATTATTTGGGAGAAAAGAATCACTTGCACTTCCCTGTTCTTGGGGCTGCTGGGTTCTGATGAATGTTGATTTAACAACATGAGATCCACGGGCTGCCATTGCCACCTATCCTTTCCCACAACATGGCCTACCATGCTGGTTTGAGGAATGGGACTGGGAGGGGAGGCTGGACAACTGGGTGTGTGAAATGGAATCAGGAGGATCCGCATCAGCTCCATGTCAGCTAAGGATCGTACTGCATGGAAGTAAAAACCAAATGTTCTAGTCTTAATGCAGCTCAAACATCACTAGAAGAGCAAACAGCAGTGAGGATTCGTACCAAGACAGCTGCAAAATACAACCATGGGCTGACTTCTTCACTAGCAAACATACATGTTCCCAACACTGATGACTTAGGATATGATATGCAAACACTGACAACATCAAAGGCAGACTTAAACAAGCACTGATAAAAGATTGCCAGAACAACATCCAGCTCCCCTGCCACCCTGATCAGAATGACAGCCTCTTTGATTTTGGTGGCTGCACATCTTTGCAAAATAGAACAAGGAGGAGCTCTCCGATTTTCAGACTTGATCATTATAACACATATTATATAAGCTGAACCAAAATTACAAATTTTTTGAAGTTGATGGGTGCTCAGTATTGTAATGGTTAACAGGATCTCTAATCTGAAAGGTTTCACACTCTGGCAATGATAAAAGATAATAAAATCATACGCTTTCAAGATAAAATTGGAGCCAATTCTTCTAATGTTTTGCTGCAAAGTACTTACATTTTTTCTGCAATCCTGTTGTGTTTGTTAACACAGCACTGATGAATCACAGTTGTAGACCAGGCAGCTCTCACACCCAGAAATATCAGTCTCCCTATTAGTATTTACTTAAAAGACCACCCCAGCCCCCAAGACCTGTTCTCAGCAATAAAAAATGAAAGCAGACAAAATGTTTTTAACTTCCTTAAGATTATCAAGACTACACAGCTTCTTGTAAACATCAGAAGGAATTAACGGGACGAAGCCTCAACTAGCTCTGTACACCACTTCACCAGGGTATGATCTCACCTAATAAAATGAAAATCAGAAACACGTAATGGAAGCAAACAGGTTTTCAGACACGTGAAAATCAACAGGAACTGTGTCTGCTTATGCTTAGAGTGTCTTTAGTCCATTATGTGCGCTCAACTGCAACCAAATAAGAATCCTACTTATCCAGCAAGAGCTGTCGCCAGAAACATAAACATCACACCACATCGGGACGAGGTTGGACTCTCGTCGGCAGCACATGGGCATCTGCTGCGGGTTGCTTGGTAGAGCTTAACTGTGATGAACAACTCGTATAAAAGCAGACCCGGTGGCTTCTCTGTGCAGCTTTTATGTCCAACGCTTGCTAGCACACAAACGCTACCAGGAGAAAAACATTTCTGACTCTTCTTTATTCTAGGCAGATTTGGGGAGGGGAGGGGGGGGGAAGTAGTGCTCATTTTGGAATGCGAGCAATAAAGATCATTACCCTCAGTACTGACACCTTGTATAATTTGAAAAATGATGTGACTTTTGGGTAAACATGAACATGCCATAAAGGAGGTGTTCTTACATTAATTAAAAAAAATCAACTCTACAGGCTGGGTAATGAGCCAGAAAAAGGCCTGATTTTTAAAACATGCATTACAAGGCATGAATTATGTTCTTAGCCGTTTGAAGGTATTTATTGCCTATATATTTTTAGCCATTAGATTCGGAGGCTATCTTCAAAAAGGAAGAGAACATGGAATAGATATACTTTACTACTTATTTTTAAATGCTGTTTGTAAATTGGTGAATCAACTTCAACCACAATATAGTATTCAAACTGCCTCATTGATTCACAGCCAAGCACAATCATGGGAACTTTTCCGTGGGCTTTAACAGGCCCCAAATTGGAGCAGAGTTGATGGGAGTTTTGCTGAGTAACAACCAAGTAGAAACCTCATGGCTTGTCTCTGGTACAGGTGCAAAGTACAACTCAGAAATGGTTTGCGATGGAGCCCTCAACGACAGCCTCAGAAGTGGGTCAAATAGGCAGAAATAGCATGACTTTAAAAATTCACTTGAAATACCATGAAACTGGATACAACACATCACCGTACTCCAAAAGTTGAGACTCTATTTGTTTAATTTGGATGAGTTTTCAAATAACTCAGAACTGAAGTGATCTATGATGGGCACAACAACACGAAGGAAATAGTGAAGCTGGTGTGTCATACACCCTTCACCATAGCTGTTGAAACAGGACTCTTAAATGCCTGTCCTTGTGAGGGGCCTGTGCTAGACATGCCAAGGCACATTTTCCCAGCAAATGTTTTTCAAAGCTTGTGCAAAACCAACAAGCAAACTTAAAAATATTTTAGGTTCAAAATTAATTAATTTTACGACACAGAGAGAAGGCAAATAGAAAGGACATAATGTAGTACCACTGTTATTTATTAATTGTATCCAACTGTAGGCATGTTTGACCTAAGTGCAGGACACACTGAATGCATAAATTAAAGTCAAGGTATTAGTTACATTTAATAAACACAGATTACACTTTTCAGTCATCACTTTGTAGCCCTATCCTTAGCCCTTACTACATCAAACCACCCCTCAGACCTTTGGGTTTTGACAATGTGTTCTGCCCCACCAGCGTCAATGGAGTCAAGCAGTTTTCATCACGCGAGACCCTGGATCAAGATGAAGGTAGCACTGAATTACCTTGCTTCCTCGGCTATTGAAAATATACAAACTGTACATTATAAATAGACTTGATAAAAAGTTCTTCCCCTCTCAGCTAGTACAAGGGAGACTGTGGGAATATGAGATGCAGAAACATGAGCAGTGCTGTATTTCAGGAACTGCCAGGGAGGGCAATACCAGTTCAGCTGCCACAGCAGATCAGAGTCACCTCCCCTGGACATCTCCAGAACCCAGCAGAGCACATTACAAACATCAGTAGCTCTCCAGCAAGGCTCTAGAGGCAGTTTATCACAGAGGCATTATGAGCATCTCATACAGGCAAATATGGAGCTCCACCTATGTGCAATTCTACAGACAAATCAATCTAGAAAATGCTAGAACTAGTTTGCTGTTTCTGAAAGAAACAAACAGGTATATACGTAGCATTGAGAAATGCAAATGTGTTTCTCTGTTGCACAACAGATCCCCTATGCAACCCTGGGCCTAGCCACTGTAGCATCTGCTAGTCTGCAGATGCCAGAAAAAGCCCCTGAATACCCAAATTCTCCTCATTTTTCAAATTTCCTTGACAATACACATATGACTACTACGTACAACACAACTTCAGATACAAAGCTACAACCAGCTACAATAAGCGGTTACCTGGCAGTCCACAAGAGCATGAACTTGCATGGAGTATATCAACACGACAGGACCAAACAGTAGGTGCCTGTACACCCTTTCTTCATTGTGTACCTCTTTGGGAGGGAACATGCCTATGACAGACTGATAGCGCCCACCACAGCTGAGTGACATAGCAGGGAGTCACACCAGCACTCCTTCACTTGAACTTGAACTTCACTTGAACACCAGCACAACTTCACTTGCCCATAGTCTGGAGCACCCTAACTTCTGCCTAGATCATCTCAACTAATCATTGGTATTAAGCATAAAAAGGATCATGAAAAAAATAATAAAAATCAACAACTGATAACAAGGAAAGGCCACCATCTTAAAGAAGAGCCAGCTTACCCCATTCTTTGAGTGAGACGTTCAGTTAAAGCACATGATCTGCAAATTTTCCACTTCATCAAATCCTGCTAATAGAATTCTACAATCTGGTAGTTTAAGCTGCACATTAGAAAAAGCCAGGGAAACATTTGCTTTGGCACTGGCAGGTTCTCAGATTTTTCCAGTTGGAACAATGATAAATGACTTAACCCTGATCATTTTTCTGAAACTTGATTTTTTTTTTGTTTGACATTTTATTTACAGTTTCTATAAACACTAACACCTATAAAACATGGTTTACTGTTTGATTGCTTGGCGGACAAGCAAGCCTTAAATACATAAATTATGAGCACCTAGTTAATGAGTGACATGACGGACATGAAGTTTTATTTACCATTGGCATGAGCCTTCATATAAAATTAGTGGCATAAGAAAGCCAGGTTTTGTGAATGCACATAGTCATACCTATTCATGGCCTGACTTTTTCTTTTTTTTTTACTTTTTTTCTTTCTTTTTTTTTTTTTAAAGACTTGACATAAGACTGTGGCCTATGTGTAATTTCATTGCCTGGAGCAAGGTTAGGGGAAAGCCGCTCCATCTGGCAATTTCCCTTTGACTGGCACATAGTTAAACAATGATGCAGTTTGACAAATTTCAAACCCTGCTTATGAAAAAATAACATAAACACAATAGTCACTCTGAGTAGATTGTCCACCTGTGCAAGCGGGCATGAAGTGTTAAGTAAAGGCTGCTGGTAATGAATAAAGATGCAGTGCATAGTTGGATTAGGTCGTTCCAAATGTAAATCACTGTCAGATAAAGCACTTGTGTTTACATGTAGCATTAATATTTTGATCAGTATGTTTAAGAGAATTAGCTTCTTAATGCAGATGTTCTCATTTGGACCTTCACACCCGTAGCTTCAGCCAACTCCTTTACCATCAGTTATGTCAACATGTCATAAATCTTAGCTGCTTTAACTTCTATTTTAAACAAAGCTTTGTTGTAAAATTTGGAGGCGTGGATCCTTCGGGTTTTATTTTTGGCAAATTTCTTGGTTTTTTGTTGAAAATCTGACACATTAATGTCCAATTAACCATCTTTGAGTATTTTACTGACAAGGATACCAGCAGCAATCAAATGCCTTTTTATTGTAAGAACTTCCCTGCCCCCCACACAACCAGCTGTATCCATTATGTGAACAAGAAGTCTTTATATCTTGACACACAAACAATAAAGGCATTACACTTAGCGGAAATGGGACATGTGTCTCAACAGCTACGCACTCCATGCCCTTTTGGACAACATACTGTAAAGGCAAATACTCACAAAATAGGATATAGTGAAATTCCAACACAAAATATACAGACAGTCAGCACCATCTTTTTTAAACAAGGAAAATCTTTTAGCCTATCCAAGTTATTTTAACGTTGATGCCATTCATCAGGGGTTGCTGGGGGATGCGATGCCCATGATAAAACACAGCCCATAGATGAAATGGTTCAAAGCTCCCTTAGGTCTTTACGACTGTAATGGTGGTGCCACTTTGTGAACTTTGTGGGCTTACCTTTCATGAAGTGAACACTACCCCTTTTTTAATTAGTGACTTTACATTCTCTTAAATGTCAATTTTTACAAGACACTTTTAAATATTGAGAACAAAATAATAATTTATTCTTAAAGCCTTTTTTTGTTTGGTTTTGGGGTTGTTTTTTTTAAGAAGACTGATTAATGTTTGCAGAAATATATGCAGCAAACAAGATACCTTGCTGTAGCCCCTCTGCTCTGGAAGCAGGCTGAGGGAGTTGGGCTGGTTCAGACTGGAGAAGAGAAGGCTGCAGGGAGACCTCTGAGCCCATTCCTGACCCCCTCCAGGGGCTCCAGAAAAGCTGGCGAGGGATTGGTGACAAGGGAATGGCCTTCAGCTGCAGGAGGGCATATGGAGAGATGCGAGGCAGAAATCTTTCCCATGGAGGGTGGGAGGTCCTAGAACAGTGCCCAGAGAGCTGTGGCTGCCTCTGGGGCAGAGTTTGAGGCTAGGTTGGATGGGACTTTGCCACCCTGGGCTAGTGGAGCGTGTCCCTGCCCATGACAGGGGTGACACTGGAGGGGGACTCTGAGGTCCCTTCCCACCCAAACCTGACTCAGTGATTCTATGAAATTTGACAGCCAGTGTTCAAAGCACATGGAAGTTGGGGGACAGACACAGGGTGGGAGCTTTGAGGTCTCAGACCCAAACCATTCTATGAAAATGAGAAATATTTGCATTTTTAAGGTTTTGTTTTTCATTAAAAGAATAGTTTGCATACCTCTGATAAACCATGGAGCTCTAAACTTCAATGAATTGTTACTATTCAATATGGGTTTCTAACTGCAATTTGTATAAAACTTGACATGTATATATCTTCTGTATAATCTCCCCATACACCACAATCATTGTCAAGAAATAATGTGGACTTCTGCAAGCATAGGACCATATGGAAAGACTGCCTTACCCCCAGAGTCTCTCTGCCATTGCAGCCATGACATCGGGGTAATTTTTTAAGCAATTTTCCCCTTTTGGTTAATTTATTGTAACAGGTTTGCTGTCTTTCAGTATGATAAGTGAATGAGCTAAAATTCGTGGGAGCAAGATTTGGCAACAGGGATCATTCAGTCATACATCAGTCATCATGTTGAACACCGTGGAACAGATCCTTTGCAAGGAAACGAATTTGCTCAAAAACCTGTTTCAGCATCAGGAAGCCTGACACAGTTTGTGGGCTATTACAGCCTTTGGGATAAAAAGAGGGGAACAAAAACCAAGAACTGTATTAAAGATACCATAAAGGAAACTGGTATGATGGGACAAAAGTGCCACTTAGTCTCTGCTCCCAAGATGAAAGGAACTTGCTAGTGAAAGAAATACACAGCAAACAATTTGGTGCCCCAGTGAGGTAACTGTTCTCATGAGCATTTAAGCCTAAAAATAAATCTACCTAAAACAGAGCAAGAAAATCTACCACAGAGGACTGGCATATTTTATAGATCATTTCTTTTCTGTCTGGCATGTGAAATGAAAACCCAGAAACAAGAAAAAGTGAAAGGCTGAGAATATATGACTAGAGCCTATTGCTCTGGTCACAGGCCAGCAAAGCTTTATGCAGATACTTAACCAAATTCCTGAGGAATTCTACCATCACCTCTGCATCAGCATTACTGCCACTACATAGGAGACAGCACTCCAAAGGGATTAAGGAGTAGGACCGTGCAGGTGTAATGACAATGATTATATCGGAATTTTTCTCCTGCTTGGCACTTTGTATTGAGTATTGATTTGCCAAAAAATATTATTTGCCTGCATCCCTGTGCCCACAGATAACCTGGACTTGTCTCAGCAGGAACGGCCTCCTTTTTGAGTTTATTTTCAATGTTATTGTCAATGCATTAACTTTCAATAAACCTGCAAGTGGGATGAGCCCTAAACCCCTAAAGCTGTGGGGGAGATGCCATCCTTGGCTAGCTGATGTGGAAGAAACTCATTTGCCCAGTGATAAAACCAGAGGTTGACAAGCACTTTGTGCTCGCACCAAGTTCCAGATTGACTGTTCTGTACACAGCTGCTACATCATGGACTGTCAGCTGCTTTGTATCTGTAGGGCGAAGGAAAATAGAGTAATATATGGATTAAAACTTGGGGTATCAAGTCACTTGATGCTGCTACCGCCTGTCTGTGGAGTGAAGTTGTCAAACCCACTAAATTCTGGACTGGTGTCATGGAAAACACACAGAGTCCAGGGTCTGGCTGCAACAAGGTCCCTGCTGAAACCTTCAAAGAAAGAAAAAGTAGAAGTATATTTTGACAAGCAGAATGTCTTCATTTAACTTCAGAGAGCCATTCATTAAAAAATAAATGAAGGGCTGACTGATCTACTCAGGGACCCTAACAATTAAGCTAGCATCAAAATTCAACTCCCAAAACACTCTGGAAAAGAAAAATCAAATCATAAACCAGTACAATTCACCAAAAATTGCAAACAGTACTCCTCATTCTTTTACTTAAATTTCAGAGATTTATTAATGAAAAAACAATATAAACATTAAAGTCTGCCTGTTGCTTTGCTACAAGAATTACATAAAGTGACCTCACTTCAGTGAGAAATCAAACTCATACGTGTCAAAGCCCTAAACATCATTCAAATTTCCCAAATTGTCCAAGAAAACTACAGGACACAGCTGAAAATGTCTCACTGCTCCTTCCAACCCTCCGTATGCACCTTTTGTCAGATGAACCAGAAGAGTCACACTCTTCTATTCTTCTTTCTCAGCTTTGTGACACCCATGGGAAAGAAGAACTCATACTTCAAAGATTTCCAAATTCATTAGCAAATTGCTATAAACATAAATATATCCATATCTAGACAACACTACAAAATTATATATGGAATAAATAAGTTCTTCTGCTGTATAATGCTGGTTCCTAAATATTCTTATTGCCCAGAATGAAATCAAGTCATTCAACGCTTGTTGTTGTTTATGCTAATCCTTTAATATTACTATTTATTCCAGCTGAGAAAAAAGGGCTGAGCCAGCTGGTCAAAACATCAGCATTTTAATGTTCTCAGCAGGGGAGTAATATTTTGTCACCTGCTCTTTATGTTCTGTCTCAATTCATACGTTACATGATACGTCAGAGTTACTTATGGGCACAGCAACCAGTTTATACTGATTTAATATGGCAATAAAATTTGCACAAGAGTCTGAAAAAATATAAAATGCCACTGACATAGTCACGCTCCCTTACACCATCACATGGCCCTGAAAAGAGCTGCTGAATCCAAGCCCCAGAATTTTCTGGGCCCTAACCTGAGCTCCAATAGTCTGTAATGTTGTATGAGCAGTTCTGCTTTAAGTATCACTTGCTCAACTTAAAATTCTTAGCTGTATTCTTGTTCCCACAAGGAAAGTAATTTTACAGCTGAAAATGGCATAGAGGATTTTTCAGAGAAGGAAATAGGAGAGTGTTACTCAAAATAATTATTTTTGTGGTAATGACTGATTTGGAAAAAAGAAGAAAAAAGAAAAAAAAATAATCACCAAACTGCTTATGTTACTGAGCTTTCAACTTCTTGTTTAATCCCACAATAAAGGTACAGCATATCTGAATTCATTGCTTTTCTGGCAGTTCATTTTTGCTCAAGTATGATGCCAAACCAAAAATGAAAAATAATGGATGCACATAAGGAAAAGAATGGAAGATGCTATCTATCCATCCAGGGAAAATGGAGCAACTGCGTTTGCACGGAAATACATGATCCAGGATAAGCCCCTGCCCAGCCTATTTATTCCTACACGACATAGGATGTGTCAACGTCAACTAATGACTGCAGTGTTAAGCCAGTATGAATATGGGATTTGTATACTCTGCTTTTGTTAGCAGAGGTTGTGGAGATTTTTTTTATTAAACATTACGCTTCGGTGATGCATTGAATTCCTTTTGCCTGACTGTCTAAACATAAGGAAACAACACTAGTGGGTTTTCAAAATCCCCGACTATTATACAACTGGTTTAGGTCCTGTGAAAAGGCTGCAGAGTACCCCAAACCCTGGTCTCCACCTTCTTCTGCTTGCGACAAGGAATTGCTAGTATTTATTTACACCCAAAAGCTACTGTCTCTAGTCCCGATCAGCAAGGGCTCAACAAACATACAAGAAAAATACCCAATGCTACTGGTTTTATTCCTTTGCATGAGCATTGACCCATAAGGCAACCAAATGAAGGTGAAGAGGAACCAGTTTCTCAATGCCCCAGCAGAGAGAGACCTGGAAAAGCTGAAAAGCTTGCACACCCTGGAAAATGAATCCTGCACTTCAAGCAATGGACCTCCAGCATCCTTTGTTCATCTGTAGTGACTTCCTGGGGAGATCAGACTCAAAGGATGATTTGGGTTGGAAGGTACCTCTGAAGATCATCCAGTCCAACCCCCTGCCAGAGTAGGGTCACCTCGAGCAGGCTGCACAGGACAGCGTCCAGGTGGGGTCTCAATGTCTCCAGAGATGGAGGCTCCACCACCTCTCTGGGCAGCCTGTCCCAGGGTTCTGCCATCCTCACAGAAAAGAAGTTCCTCCTCATGTTTAGGCAGAGCTTCCTATAGTCCAGTTTATGCCCATTGTCTCTTGTCCTGTCCCTGAGCACCACTGAAACAAGACTGACCCCAACCTCCTGACCCCACCCCTCAAGCATTTATAAGTATTGATGAGATCCCCCCTCAACCTTCTCTTGTCTAGGCTAAGAAGTCCCAAGTCCCTCAGCCTCTCTTTGTAATAGATGTTCTAGTCCCCTCATCATTTCCATAGCCCTTTTTTGTAGCCTCTCCAGTAGCTTCCTGTCCTTGACCCAGAGAGCCCAGCACTGTACACACTATTCCAGATGCCCAAAGGCTTCTAAACCCTTTGATGTTAACAGCAGCACTTTTGCTACAGATCAACTCAATCTCTTCCCAGATACCGTTTTAACAGAGATCTGTTCCTCATTTTTGGCTACAGTCTTGCAAAGTTTTTCCTGGTTACATTTGCTCTAACCACTTTCTTCCCAATTATTTACCCATTTGCAAATGTGTTTGTACAAATATTTTGATAGCTGCGTTTACTTGATGCTGCATGCAAATAAAGACAAATATATATTAGGCTACCCTGACACAGATTAGGTTTTGTCACAACAACTGGCGTGATCCTGAATTATTTTTGTATTATCTCAATTTAATATCTAAGTCCTGGCTGTAATTTTCAAGTGATCAATATTAACAAGCTCTAGCACAAATTTTCAAATATCTGGAGTCCTAGGAAATGTTTCCTACAACATGCTTCTGTATCAGCAAGGTTATTAATAAGATTTGAAGATTTATCAGTTACATAGTTCATGACCCTTGTAATTTATTCAGTAGTAACGAGCAATGACATTTTGCTAAACCAGGGAATTTATAAACACTTTGATTCCTCCTTCAAAAAAAGATACCAGGTGTCTTTATGAAATTTTAACTGTCTCCCAAAGTACACAATTCTTTCTTTTTCTGACTAAAGTCACTCATCCAAAGGTTGGAAGGTGCTCTAAAAGCCAGACCTTACCTTGCATGGCAAAGGAGAGCAGTGCGCTGCTCTTCCTCACGACAGCTCTGTGAAGGCTCCTGATTCACCAGCATACAGACAGCACAAGAATAATCACATTAGTCATCTGAGGTGACATCCGAGCACAGTGATATTAATTATCTGGCAATTAAATACGGGTAATTATGATCCACAGCTATGGGAAGCATAAGATGATTCTTCAGATGTCCAGTCCTCAGCAAAGTCCATTCAAAACTTTTCTGGAATAACCCAGGGACCTTGGTGTCCTTAAGTGCTCAGAACGAAAGAAAATTTGATATGAAAAGCTATTGTTTAGTAGGAAGTTGAATTCCACGTAGGTCTCAACTGTTCTGGTAGTCCCTGCAAGTTTTGACTGAAATTAAAAGGTGTTTGGACAAAGGAAACCAGTGTTTCAGTCAAACTGTGCTTAGAGGGGAGTGGAGCAATCTTCAGCAAGTCCAAGTAAACCAAGGATATGTCTATTCCAAACACTACCGAGGTGAGTTTTCTCTTAAGCCCTGTTTTCTCTTATATAGCTGCCTATGAAGGTTTTAGCAGTGATGGGAAGAAAACGTCTACACAGACAAGATTTACCCACTGTTTTGATACAGTTAACTAATATGAACAGCTCTGGCAAAAAAGTTCTCAGCCTGGTGTTGAGAACAAGTCCAAGAAAGTCCATTTACAGTCTACTATAGAAGAAATTACATGGCAAAAAATACACATTTTAGCCTTTTCTGTATTGCTAAATTCTGCTCAGTAGTGGCAAATGACAGTTGTTCTGTGCCTAAAATAATTCCAATTTTATGTGCGATATTACTCTCTGAACTTTTTAATTACTTTCAAGAATAAACCACAATATTTTATCCCCTCTGACAGTCATCCTTTCCCAAACTCACTCTGTGATGAGTAACCAGCAGTTATCTTGAGTCACAACAGGGCCATCACCTCTTTCATCATTATCCTTTACTACCCACCAGCCAACACGCCTTTTTTAGTCCAAATTTATTGCCATTACTGTAACAAGAGCTCAAGATCACATACCTCAGTTTCGGTAAGTTCTCAACAAATCCAATGCAGAGGATACATCTCACCTCTGCTTGAACACGTCAGGGCAAGGCCATATCCTTAGCCACAGCTGCTTGCTATATGATGCATGATACAGTAAGAGTGGCCAGTTAATTTTACATTGAAACCTCCTCCTCTTAATCCAGAGGCCTACAAACTTGGCTAAGAATTTGTTTAATTCTTGCAGAACGAAGGTACAGCCCAATGACGCACGAGTCATTTCAAACAACAGTTTAACAATCCCTCCTCATGAGTTTCAGTATAATAATAGGCAGAACCTGTTGGGAGAGACAAGGATTTATCTGACAGGATGTACAAAATCATTGCTTCACTGTAACGAAAGAGATGGGGCTACTAGCAAAGCTTCCATAGGAGGGAGAGACCCTGCAGAGGAACCAGAAAAAAAAAAAGCAATCAAGCTGCAATAAAATACTATGCTTTTATTTCCTGGGGACTTCTTTCACGACCTGCGCATTGTGATGGCACTCCACATGAATAAATAAATATTTTCATTCACACAGATGTATTGGTAAGGACCTTCATTTCACTATCACTCTAAACAGTTTAACATCCAGCCTCTGCAAGCATTCAGTAGCATGAAAAGCAGTACAAATGCATATTTATATTAGATAATTTTAACTTTTGTGGATTTCTCAGATGAAGGGTACAAACTAGGTTGGATGAGGTAGTTAGGGACATGGTCTAGTAAGTAATATAGGTGGTAAGGGGACAGTTGCACTGGATTATCTTGGAGGTCTTTTCCAACTTTAATGATTCTATGATTCCATGAACTGCAACATCAAAGGATGATTAGGAAACACATAGAACAGTTCACAGCTTGTTTTCTGGGTGCTTTGTAAGTTATTGGCCCTTTCATTTCTAATGTAAAGTGTGTTTAATTGTTTACACTTTAAAAAGAATGCATTTGTTTTTAAAAAAAAATGTTCTGTTGAGGCAGCAAAAGGAATGGAAATAACTCCAGAGACAGCATCCCAACATTTAAGGCCAAGAATATTAAAAGATGGCTTAGAGACTCTGCCACTGGTATTTAGTCATCCTTTTGTGCATCACACTCCTGTCTGCTCTTGCTAGTTAGATTATGAATTTCACAGGGCGTGGGTTGTCTCTTATTCTACGTCTGTACAATGTCTAGGGCTGTAGGGCCTCATCTCAACTGGGACCTTGAGGCACTAATGCTATAAAAGTATTACTAACAACAGTAAAGCAGTTCTTTGATCGCACTGAATTTCGAGAACTTAGTGGAGCGATGGTTCAAAAATAAGTAGCGACCTGCCAGAACCTTATTTATCATAGTGCAGCCACGATCTGCCAAAGCAATGCAAAACATTAAATTCCTCTCTAATGAAAGGCTACCTGGTTAAATGGCATTACAGGAAGAGTGAATACAGTGCTCTGCATATAAAGATACTCAGGGTCAATCTGTAAACATAACAAGAAAAATTTAAAAAATTCTCATTTAGATATAAATAAATAGTTAGCTCTTCAAATATTTAACACTGAATTGATTGTACATGTAGAATATAGACTGGCTCGTTTCCAGTTCCACAGAATCCTAATTAGTGGTGCCAAAACTGTGTATTTGTGTAGGTGATTAGATTGTTACAGTGATCCAACACAGAGTTAAGAAACCACGCAGATGATTACTGATTACAGAAATGTTTACGGGATATAAATGAAGTGACCCACGTAGTTCCTCAGTATCCTCTTACCCAGAGCATTGCAAAACGTATCCGCACAGCGGCTAATGTCACCCTTTGGCTGCCCGGAGTAGCTGCTGCTATTTCAATCTGGTTGCTAAAGCATTTCTAAATTTTTTTTGAGGGTTTTGGTTTTTTTGGAGGTATTTCAGGATTTGTTACAATATCAAATTTTCTTACAATCATGACTGCTTCTATAAACACATTGGCCCGTTCCCTGCGCATTCTTCCTTGAACTTAAACTTGGGAGACAAATGAGGCAGAGGGTATGGCATAGCCCGGTGTACACAACGGCACTGAGGACTGTAGGTGGGCTCAGAAATGCCACATACTCTTCAGTTCAATCTCTCCTGTTTAAATTGGACCAGGGGACACAGTCCCCATCCAAAACAGCCCTCTCCTTACCTTTGTGGAGCATCTTGAAGATGCTCTATTGGACAAGCCTTGCTTTTGAGAGAGAAGAATGGGAGAAGCCTTACTCTATAAAGCACACTGTGATTGTTACTACTCATTTATTAAACATTTCTGCAGCATTTTATGGAAGTCAAAAAACCCATTAAGATCCAAACTAGCCTGGAAGACCAACGGATTCTTGCCAACAGGTTCTTGAGCAGCAACTGCCACACGTTACATCAATGTGTCTGACTAGAAATAAAAAACTAGACCAAAGAGGAATTTGGAATCTGACTCCAACTACTATCTAAACCTAGCCTCCACCAAATTTTTGGGTCAAAGGTGTTTCAGTCCCTGAGTTTTGGTTCTGGCTCATCTCCAGCAGGACCATAGAACTGGATAAGATTTTCAGAGTTAGCATAGCAAAGAACCCAGTTATTAGTCCTTCAAACTATTGGCTAGCACCCAACCCCTCCAAACAGACAGACGGCACGGGAAAAATAAATAAAATCATCACATAACGCATTTCCAAATAAACTGATCTTCTTCAAGAGTGTGCTCATACCATCTGCAAAGGGCATGTTCCACAAAACAAAATACTATCTTTCAGATCTAGGTATAACTGTAAAATGAGGTTTTTTAATTGGGGTTTTATTTTTTCCTTTCTGCCTTAGAAGGAAAGTAGATTTGTTTGGATACAACTAATTTATCCAAAACCCTAATTAATTAAAATTAAACCAACATATCTAATTTTAGCAAGGAAAAGAACTGCAAACTGGTGTGCTGCGATCCACAGGGACTCTGGAAGTGAGCCAAAGTCTCGCAGCCACAGAAACTCAGCTGACAACTGGGGAATTCAACTGAACGGCTTCCATTGCCTGCTGCCTCATGACAAACTCCCATTGTAAAATCACGTTACCAGAAATTGTCTGTTTTATGGAGCAGTTAAAAAAACTGAGAGAATACAAGCGTAATTTTTTTAGGGCTCGCTTAAGCGGACTCAGGCTTTGGAGGGCTTTCCCTCCGCCTCCCTCCAGTAATTGCTATTTAAAGATCATTTGAATGACCTTCTAGTACATCTTAGCCATCTTTTTATTTACTTGTCTGGTAAAACCCAATCCTTCATCGGGCCAAATAGTCAAAGAGATGGAAAATTCAAACCTTTCCAGCTCCTGAAGGAAAGTTTCTCCCAACAGCTGTCTTGCTTTATGAAAGCATGAAGTCAGTACATCCAATCTCATGCTATCAATCATGCCGGCTGACATTTCCTGCAAACTGTGTCCACAAGACAAACGGGGAAAGAGAACCTAAAAGGAACAACAAATTGCCAAAAGCAGATGGAATTATGTGCGCTTGTTTATATTTGGCTGTTCAAATGAGCCCGGTCTAAATGCCTTCCCCTTCAGAATTATAGCACTAAGCAGTCGTTTGCATCACTGCTGAAAACACCTGACACTTGTATTAAGAAATATTGGGTTTAATTGCAGTCCATTAAAATGTGGAAATGTCTTCAATGTAGGATTAATGATTTAAGTGAACTGTCGGCTTTTAGAGTATTTTTAGGCCCTCCTCCTGCAGATGCAAACATCCTCTTGGTTCCCCCTCCCCACCCTGAACTTTTGCAAAAAAGGTCTGCCACATGTTTCTCATCTCCTGGCTTTAGGTAAGTAGCATTTAAAATGACTCTGAACATCAAGCATCTATGATTTGTGACTTTCAGAAGAGTGTTTGTGTACACAAAGGGATGTTAAATTGTTGTTTTGACTTTAATCTAAATAATTTTCATTTCCTCTTACGGTGAACATTTTCTACACATACCAAAACAGGATTTTGTTTTTGTCAGCCCTTCTATATGCACAAGTATGAAGTTATAGGCTGGATGGAAGGCACCAAGCACTGGCACTCTGGTTATGACTTTTCCTTACAGATAATGGTTAGCTTTTGCCCCAGACAAAACTTGTGGTTGGATGCAAGTTGTGCTGGCATTTAGGTCTCCACACATGCACACAGGGCAGAATGAGGGCAAGAGCTGTTGTTGCTGACAATTGTAAAATCACAGTGGGGGAAAATACAAACAATTCAGTGCATTGATTACTGTGCATGGAAATGTTTGAATTATCAGGGGAAAAAAATGTCTGCTTCTTGGGTGAAATCTCCAGGATTTAGGTTGTTAAACAATTGTTTGACATTCTGGGATATTAACTGCAGAGCTTTCAACGTTTGAGGAAGGAATGGTGGATTAAAACTAAGAGCAATTTTAATGGAAAATAATTTCTGGCAGTTAACCCAGAAGAATCACCGGCTCACTACACCTCTACACCTTTGGTTCTGACCAAAGCGCATGGATCCTGCTGGATGCAGTGATCATGGAATAACACCATTCCCTCTCCTCTCTTAATTCCCTATCCCAGGATCATCCAAAGAAAGATCTGTGAAGCTGTGCTAACTGGCACCCAACTTCCACAATTTCTTGTAGTAAAAAAAATTAGTAAGTCAGGAAGGTGAAGGTGGCCCAACAGCTCAAGAAGTTTAAAAAACAATTCATCAATACATCCTCCACCTGTGAGCCTAGAAAACGTTGCTCTCTTCTATACCCCTTACAGTTGGTATCTGGAACCTATCTTTATATATCCATGCCCTCTCTCTCTCCTTTCACATACTAAGAATCATTATAACATATAAACCCTACTAGATCAGCTATGAAGCTTGTAGATGTGAGCATAGACAGTGTGTAAATACAGGTGCCACTTAAATAGACTTCGGGTTCAGTCAATCAAAAGAAAACAAGAAAAATCAACTCTAAAATCTAAAGTTATATTTACCGAGTAAATTAATGGAAAATGAGTTTTAATGTTCAAGAACAGAAAAGGATTTCAAAACCTTCAGTTTCTTTATTTAGCAAACTGGTCACAATTCTCATACCATGTGTATCTCTACAGGAAACTGCAAGAAAGACAATGTCTGCAGTGTCTTAAGGCCAAAAATTACGAAAAATATAGTTGAAGCTTAGGGTTGTGAGAGGTTAAACTTGTGCCTTAAAAAAAAAGCAGATATTACCTGGTCATTTGCCATACATTTGACATTTAACTGTTACAGAAATTGGTATTTTACATTTCACATATAAAAATCTTTAATTATCATCTCCTGTATATGCGAAAAAAATGCCCCATCATTTTCAGCAGATGTATTTTCTTATGTGCTTCTCTCACCATTACCAGAGAGCGCTATAAAAAAATCCTCCGATTATTTTAAAACAGGTCTGGAAACTTCTCAGTTTGCACACATACACACCATTTACCATGTACTAGATCATTAACATTCAACTATTAAAAACACTGTTTGCAGACTAGGTTTAATCTCCTAGCACATCCAGCTCTTCACAAAGTGTTCAACACTGTTGGAGATAGGCAAAGCCTAATGTTTAGCAGGTTTTACAATATTTGAAAAAATACTGTACTTAAAGATTTAAAACATTTTTCTTTAAGGTTTTTGGCATGCCTGTGCATGTGTGTGGGCTCAAGTAAAGAGTGTGCAGAAATGTAATTTGCAACTAAATTGAAACTTGGTTTAAAGCATTGCCATCCTTTTTGGAAAACATGACCATTCAACTCCTTTTAGCATCATTCAGCCTTTTCTTTCAAGTCAATGCTAGTATCACAATTTACCTCAATACAGTCTAAGAAAGAAGAATTTCTGAAGACATCTGATCACATTTCTCTCCCATGAATTTTTCCATGATAACTACTGCTGCAAGTACCATCCTCAAGAGCATTAGCTTCTCAGCAATGATTTTAGTGTTACTTGGACATGACTGACACAACTTTTAAGTTCCTAAAGACAAAGAAGCACCTGAAGATGGATTGCACTCCTCAGGTCCCCAACAGAACTTGACCTGGGCATTGGGTATTTTCAGGGCCATCATTATTTTCACCTCTCTGACAGAGGATTAGCTCTTATTTCCATCAGCAAGAACGATGTTCCACAAACAGCACTTTCCATGATAAAATGGCTAGAGATTAGGGCAAATCTTGCAAAAGATGTATGATTCTCCCAAAAGTCAGGGATTTAGAAGAGACAGAATTAAGACATGAAATAGTAGTTTGTTTGGTTTTTTTTTAAACCAATAACCTCCCCATATTCTGTCTCAGTCCCAAGAATCTGACATAAGCAAGAACATCCAGTGAATACTGAAGACTGACAAAGTAGGGTAAGACAGTCAGAAAGACCATAGCTCCTGGACAGCCAGCCAATAAATCACCATCTACATGGATTATATCACTTTTACAGCAGAGAAAGAGGAACTACAGTCCTTTGTGACTGCCATGGTCCAGTGAACAGGAACTCCATGGACAGAAAGAGGGGAGGATATCTACAAGGCATTTATGAGGCAAGCACCACCCACCCCAGCCTTCATCTTTGCCGGACAATATGGATAAATGCTCAGGACCTGCAGGCTCAGCCCTTGGCAGAGATGCCCTGTAGACAACAAGCAGTTCTGTAGGGAAGTACTGTAGCTGCTTTAAGAAAGTTCAAGCATCTGGCATGGCATAAATCAAATCTGAAAGGAAGAAGTTTCCTATACTGTTATTTTTCTTTCTGCAAGATCCATGCCACCCCAGGATAATAAAATGCTATATTTTCAGGTACAGAAACATTCAGGTTGTTCAGTTCTTGTTGTTAGAGAGCTGTGTCCACCTACCTCTTGCTTCCTTCTGTTGTCGAAGTTTTCAGCCAAAATCTCAGAAAAAAAATCAGATGCACCCAGATGTCCACAGATTTGGAACCAGACCCCAAAGGTACCAGGACATGGAAGTTTCACTGAAATCCACTGGCAATCAACTATTACCCGTTAGCCACTAGCTGTGTCTGCAAAACCGGGTCTCACGATCTGGGTCTCCATCTGCTGGTGAAGAGAACGACAATCCAAGACCAAGGGCTATTGTACCTCCACGGTTAGTTGGCAGTATGCTTGCGGTTGTACTAAACACAACAGAGCACTTACCTCTATCCACAAAAATATGGTAGAGTGTAATTCCTATTAAATACAGGTATTATGTGATCCAGGACATACAGCATGGACAGTGGGTGATACCTTACCACCATGAAAACCAACCAATAAAATCCAAGTTGCACAGGCACAAACACATTTTTTTTTAATCAAAGCAATCTACCTCTAGCAGAAACCTTACAGAGTTAGGAAATATTTTGACAAGGTGTTTGATTACCATGCTGCACAGCTCTATTCTTCCATCTGAACTGCCATGCTATTCATGTACACTTCTAGACAAGTCTTGCCCTTGAAGAATATCCAGTAGGATGGAAAAGATGTTATCTATGGAAGTCAGAAAGGTCCAAAGACAGATAACAGACAAACACAGCAGAGTATTTTAGAACTTTTGATTACATCTCTCCTATCCAACAATATATTCATCAAAAAAAAAAAGAAGAGAATTAATTTTAAAAAGATAGTTAAACATGCCTGAACAAAATAGTTTGCAAATCCTGAACCTCAGGAGCCAATATAAAAAAAACCTTAAAAACAGATCATTTTTTGCACCATATTTGTTATTGTTTTATAAAGGCTGAAAACACTGCTACTCAATTACTCTACACTGATGCTGATTTCCCATGCACATATCCTCCACAACTGCACCCCTGCCCCAGCCTTTGCAACTGAAACATGTGGAATCAGGAAACAAAAGAATCCCAAATGAGGGATAGATGTGCATGAGAAGAATGACAAGGTGAACCAAAAAACCCTCACCAAAAAAAAGAACATTATATTATGGGAAAGAATACAAGAAGTGACCTTCAAACAACACCAAAAAGGTGGTAGTGGTTTGGAGGGAAAGAAGAAACTTAACAGAAAGTTCAAAACTTGCAGTGGATGGGTCTGCCAGATGAACGCCCAATTAAGGTACCAGGAAAGAATGAAAAGACAGAACAAGCACCAGTGAGTTAGGATTTTCTGCTGCACGGTACTTAGAGAGGGAGTATTTTTGACAGGAATATTGGGGCTAATTAACGACAAGTTGTAATTAAACACCTTTTACAATCTGTGGGCTTAATTCAGCAAGACTGAGCTTCTCTGACCAAAACTATTTGTATAAAACAGAGTTAAATTTTGTTAGTCTCTGAAGCCCAAGGCTGCACACAGACTGCACTCAGTGCACATACTGGGAACAACCAAAAAAATCATGAAGGTAGAAATTTCATGAAGAAATGAAGCAGTTCACAGCTCCTGCTGCAGACCTTTTCACATGGGTTGAAGAAGAGTGCTCAACTCAAAAGAATTGATTATTTCTGCTAGGAAAATATAACAGATATTCAGAAACCTTCCTTTTCAGGAAACTCACATCACGTCCAGGTTTCAATAAAAGGTGGCTTTAGCTTTTTTATTAACAATTTATGTAAGAGCCTCCGAACTAAGCTATACCCGGAAGAACACAAGTGATTTATGCAATGAAACTTCTCTAACATGAAGCATGCTGACAGTATTACATAGGAAAATTGCGCCTTACATAAAACAGGAAGCAGCTTTTAAGACAAAAATCATTTGGCAATTTTATTTGAAGCTTCCTAGCCACAGGAAAAGATTGTTATCACTGTCACCGTGTCCTGATCCTTCCTTCTAGCTTCCACAGCTGTTACACGTACATGGATTAGTGATAGCCATCTCAAGATCAATTTTGCACATCATCTATAATTTTTTTCCCCAAAGTTGTCAAAAAGAGATGCCAATATACCTAGCAAAACCCCTGTTGCTTAGATGTGAGAGTCCACACATGAGAAACGGCAAAGGAATACATCAACTGCAACGGGATGGCTAGAAAACCACACGCAGCGCTCCGCATGAATGCAGCTGCTCCAACTGCAAAGTACTTAAATGGCCTGCTGAAGGGATATAGATTTTATCTGCACAAAAAGCTCTTCAAATTTACTCTGATCAACCACCTTGTGCATGGTTGGGACCACTTTTTCTTTTTTACTTAAAAGCAAAACTAGCTATAAACCCACTTTGTCTCACTGACGTGTAAACACATTTCATACTAATTGCACAAGAAATGTGCTCTGGGTTATAGCCTTAATATCTGAGTCACACAACTTTTAGAGCCCCTGTGCTCTTTGTGGATTAACAAACTATCAGAATTATTAGGCAGCATTAAAGGGTAATTTCCTTCATTTTGTAGAGTATAATTATTCAAGCAATTATGCAAGCTTGGGAAGCAATTGCTGATAACTTATTTTTTCAGAAACAGGACCCTAGTTTTTCAGAAATAGCTTCCAACGTAATTGCCATGAAACCTGAAGAGCAAAACCAGCCACTTTGTAAATACACAGATTTACAATTTAAATAAATGGTTATTTTTTTCCTTATAAAATAAAGTGTTACCTGATGCCTGAAAGTTTCAGATGGCATGAAAATTAGGCTCCAATTGCACAGAGAAAGTAACTACTTTGTACTGGTAATGGCTAAACACTATAATGATTTGTAAATTAAACTGTGCTGTAATTGCTGTACAGAGTTCTACAGCAAGTGGGAGTATGGCAACATCAGGCTTATAAAACAGGGCGACACATTTTGCATAGGGCTGCTTTAGAAATCACAGCCACCACAGAACAAAGTGTGCATTAGCAGCACTAACTGTAACTGCAGTTCCCCACCAGCAGCACTCAATATCTCCAGCCAATTACCTCTCATCCACACCAGCATAAAGAAATTCAGAAACCATTTAATTACTTGGGTTTCTGGCAATGAATGAGAGATCTGTGGCAAGACTCACAGCTTCTCCCGCTCTTCTGCCCTACCTCCTCCTTCCCCATAGATGCAATAGGTGAAGTTCAAACTCTCTGGGAAGTCCCTCCATTGGCAAGCCTGGAGGCCAGGAGGAACATTTTTGTTGCCTTGAACTGCCCAACATGGCCTCTGAGTCATCAGAAACATTCACATGCCACATACACACTAATCTAATGATTTTGTTTTAGGACTATAAACCCTTTATGGAAGCAACTACGTCAACACACGGTAGAAGTTGGAGCTGACTGACATGGATGCAAACTTCAAGTCACTCAGAGGCTGATGTCACAGGATTCAGTAGGCCAAGTCAAACCCTATAATATTAGGCTTGTTAGAATATCATCGTCAAATAAATGTAAGGGTGTGGACATGGCTGAAGTGAACACAGAAAAATGACCTTCACTTTGGAAAAATTTGTGAAGGTCACCTAACTGCACACAGTGCTCATGTCACTCACCCTACTCAATCTCATTTTCTTCTTTCACTGGAGACAACGTTGAGCAAACACTTAGTGCTGTTCCAACTGCCTCTGTCTTTTGTTAATCTGAAGTTTAGCACTGACATGTTCTGCTGGCTGGCAACATCTTCTCAGTTATACACAATCCAGTTCCAACCCTCTTCCTACTGGAAGCCCTGCAGCCATGCATGTGGTCCCCTGAAAGCTCTCTTCCTCATGCTCCACTCTTCAGACTGTCTGTTGCACTTGACCATCACTGTCTTCCTGCTCCTCAGTTCTTTGTAATTTCCTGAACCACTTAATCTCTCCTTTTATGTCTTCTTTGCAGCAACATACTAGCACAGCTTCATTCCACATGTCCATTATTCTCATTTCTAAACTAACTTCTAATTCAGCATCGGCATTTTTCTGAAAAGAACGTATGCTTTCTCCCACATTTCTTCTGCTCCTTCCAGTTCACCACCAGCACAGGGATAACTGAACTGGTAATTTTTCACACTCTCCTTCCTACTTCACCCTAGCTGAGGTGACATCCTCAGTGTCTTTTCTGCATTACTGAGAAATTATCATTGCTTTAATCAGCCTGCAATGGCAGTCAATCCACATTTCTGCAGCACCTCTTAGGCCCAACTCTTCTTCCTTATCATTGTCAAACGTTTATTGGCATGCTGCACCCAGATCACTTCAGCTTCCTCATTTCCCACCTCTTACCTCCCCTCCTCAGCCAAGGATCCCTTGTTGAACTGTCCCCATCTGTAGCTATGTGGTGGTTTCTCCCCTTCCCCCTCCAATTTTAGGACTCTTTTGTTTTGCCTTTGAAGTTTCTCCTGGTCGAGCTTATTGTGAATGCTTGTCCAACTTCTCCATTCATCTTCCTTGCACAAGTCCCTTTCCCTCTTCATTTTCACAATTTTCCACCTTACAGTCATCCTCTCTGTTAGCATCACCTTTCCTCCTCTTTCTAAAGTCTCCTTTCTTCCAGCCTCGACATCACTGGCACTGCAAAACTGTGAACATTGAACAATTCTCACTTCTAAACTAACCTCTAACTCAACACCAGCACCTTTCTGAAAAGAACATACATCCGAGTTTGTTTTCTCTGCTCTAGCTCTTGCTCCATGCTCCCCCCAAATTAATGAGTTAATTGTTTCTTTCTTGACTCTGCTAAATTTATGAATTGAATACAGATCAAACTTTTCTTTCTAAACAAAACCAAGCACTGGTATTGTAAGCTCAGTAATGCTAACTATAATTTTACTCTGAGCATGTTGAGTAATTGAAAGCAAAGAATAAAGAAAGGATATTAAAAATTAAATTACATAAGGAATCAGGCATTTTTAGAAAAAAATAGGTACCCAGAAAATTATTTAGCTGGAGATGGTCTAGAAATGCTGCTACTATTTTGCAAAATTACAGAAATCCTAATTTACTTAATGGAATACTTTTATTTAGCTTTACTTTATTAGAATTAAAAGCTCTTAGTTGCCTGGTTTTATTCCTGAAGCTATTCCAACAGAGCTTATGCACTGTTTAGATTGTCTGGCCTAATCAATGATAAAGTCTATAATTAAATCAGAATGCTGTCATTCAAACATACTTAATTTGGAATATATTATAGATTTAAAAGCGTAAACAATGACAAGGAAATAGCAAGCTTAATACAGCAATTAGAGAAAGGGTTTCATTAAGGGTCACCCCAGCATATGGATTCCATTTCACAGAAAATATCTGCCAAAGCCACGCAGAAGCCACAGGGGTTATTCTGTTACCACCAAATACGAGTGCATCTGATCTTACACGACTACGGGAGAAGGAACACGTGTAAATACTTGCTTGTTGATGTCAATGGAAAGCTGTCCACTGAAGCCACTGCACACCAGAGTAAGGAAAGGAGGCATTTCAAGGCATAAAATTATTCCAGAAGTGGCAACTGATTCCTCCTGGTTATGGGAAGCATCATCCATTGCGTGGCTGTACAGCAGTGGTGCCAGCAACATGGGTCAGTAGCACGCTTACATGATCAAAACATGTTTTTCCTTCACCTCCATTACTGAGAAAGAATTCTGCCTGTTCTCAAGCCACATACTGTGTGCAAAATTTTAATTTCTCTGCTATTAAAAGGGACCTCATGGTGGCACCTACCCTTAATTTCATCAGATTTCTTTAAATGGAAATGTGCATCAAGAAAATAAGAATTTGAGTCAGATTACTGCAAAAGTCCCTTTGGCCCTCAAATAATATACAACTCCATGAAATTTTCAAAATTCCCTTTTTTACAAAAATTTCCCACAAGTCTGCAGGCATAAGTCTTGGTTTTTTTCCATTATTTAAATAGAAACCAGGGATAGGAAAGCTATAAAGTGTTGCAACATGTGTGGCTTCTTTATATACCAACTAATACCTCTTTAAAAAACGGATACAGACCCCTCCAAAATCAACTTCTCTAAACTGAAGCTACAGCCTTTTCAGAATTTGCCTTGCTAGAGTTACAAACAACTCTATTAACACAGAATAATAAATAGAAAAATAATACTAATTAAAAAAATTTTTTATAAAACACAGATATGTATTCCCCTGGCATCTCCATACAAAGCAATTCTAGCTCTTATTTTGCAAGATTGCAATTAGATTCTCAACAACTGCCCTCCAAGATAAAGGTTCTTGCCCCTGAAGAGCCCTCCAGCACTCAGAAGTTGTCAGATTGGCATGGACCTGGTACTGGCCCCACTCCTCAATTGCCACTGCACTGGGAGCTGCATGGAACCAGGAGGTCCAAGAGAACTGTCAGCCCTGACACTAACCCACACTTACAGAGAAGACTCACATACATTAGGCAAAATCAGATTTGACATTTTAAATGGAATTTAAGATTTGGCCAGTGGTAAGATGCTCATGTGCCTTTTCCTTGAAAAAGGGTCATATTCTCAAAATTTCTAGACCAAAGTTTTCTTTTTTTTTTTTTAACTCCAGGCCCTAGGGCCACTTCACTACAGCATAAGTTCTGCATTTGGTCCCTCTCCTGAAAAAATGCTCCAGAGATTTACCAGCATGCTGCATCACCACAACATGCAGCAAACCAGGACTGTGTGCCCTGCTCCTCTATGCAGCCTTCAAAATCCTCCATGCACAGATTCCCTTGGGCCTGGAATCCCTCTTTTCCCACACACGAGGAGCCAAACTGCTGAATTCTAAGTAGTACTAATACTGGTTTGGAAGAGCACTTAAAATGCGATGATACTAGTTCATTAGAGTTCGTGTTTCCAGGATGTTTTGGGATTAGCGGTATTAAAAAAACTCTCAGAAACAAGCTAGAGCAACTGCTGCATATTAGAACAGGATGGAAAAAGTTATTCTATTGATGCCAGCTATGTTAGTCCACTAACTAAATGATTAATGTTGATAATTCCTCTCCAGCAGACTCATTAAACCTGAACTTATTTTTCTTACAGGCCTTTGACATTTCCTACTTTCTTAATATCAGAGGTAATGACAGTGGCGTGATTATATACTTATTCCTTTCCACCTTCAAGAAGTTTTCTTTGGCAAGAGTTACTTTTTAAGCAGAAAACCTGCACACGAGTATTCATTCTTTCCCAAAAACTGTTACAGCTCCATTAGCAACGCTAAATGGCAGTGCCTTAGAGGAATGCACAACAACCCCTCTAAAAATTAAATAGTCAAGGTATTCAGAGCAGTGCCACGAGAAAGATATTTTCTACAGAGCTGCAATTTATAATGGCAGGGAGGGTTCTGCCCCCTCCCCCCACATTTCTTTTAGATCCTGTTGTCAAAAAATGTCCAAGTTAAACAAAGAAGAAATTACAGAATGAATCTGGAGCTTAGCCTTGAAGAATTAGGTTTCACTCTAATTGAGATCATACGCTGCATGTGCAGTTTTGGCACATAAGCCATATTAATCAGAAACTCTTTAATCGTGGATAATTTCTCCTGTGTGTGCCAGATTGGGCATTCTGCTGCTGGCCCAGCTTCTAAGTCTGTTTAAGAGGCCACCTTTGACTTCATAAACACCCGCTTACAAAATTGGGGTCAACTTCCTCCTATGAAGGTATGCTACACTGGCGCTAAAAAAAAATTCTCTTAATGATTAAATTGCATCTCATATGGAAATAAAAATGTGCAGATTCCAAAGGAGTGACTATTTCGAGTGATTACAATTTGTGTTGGAAGTAGCCCTTGCTCAAGCCCGTCGTTCTATGAAGTTTACAACAGATGAAAACCAGGGAAGATGATCCAATAGCCGCAGTATGAAATTTGATGACTGCGCTGAGCATCATTTAATCTACTGCTATTATACTACTGCCGGGATCCAAGTCCAGAAAGAGTAAACAGGACACAAAAACGTTTCTTGAAGATTGAATGGGGAGGGTGAGTAACTGATGGTACGCCCATAACGACTGGGTTTTCATCCCTTTGCTGTAGGAATGAAGATGGACCTACCAAAGCAGAGAGTGAAATGCCACACACACACAAAACACTGTTCCTGCCAAATTAGGGTATGAGTTTTGAGCCACTATGACTTCAATGGAGTCAGCAACATCATTCTGTTTGGCTGCATTTGCTGGAGATGAGCATTAACTGTGCTCCTCCCACCAAAACATATTAACACTCACGTCACTCATACCTTTTCAGAGATTGTTGGTATACTTAAAAATCTAATCTCCATAGCACATACAGAGATCCATAAAACCTAGCTTTTATTTGTCATAATGCACAAGCAGCCTTTTATAATAAATGGATCTGACTGTAAATTTCTGCACCTGTAGGTTCAAAATGAGCCCCAGTGTTCCATTTGATGTTTAAACTATTCAACAGTATGACACCCCTGAAAGATACAATTACTGCTACAGAATTACCCCCATATGAATTTTGAAGTAATAAAGGAAAACCAACTGCAGCATAATATATAAACCTTCAAAAAATAAAGTAAGAGAACCCTCTTTACTTGAGCATACCACTTCCATGAAACATCACACAGCACTCATGTCCATAATTTATTTTAGTGGTGACTGCTAGACTTTCCATTATAACATTTCCAGCTTCAGACACCCCTCCTCTTTTCTACAACTTTGTATTAACTAGCTCCAGCCTGCCCCATGCACCTTGTGTCTCTGCTCCCTCACTTCACTATAGCAAAATTCCCCTCCTCTTTCTCTCATTGTACGTCGTTATCCGCTTCCCTCTCTGCATTTCACGTGAGAAGGCTCTTCTAAACATTATCTCTTCACCTAATTAACTCAAGGAATTTTTGCTCATCTGCCAAAGTTTATGCTTTCCTCCTTTGCCCATATAAATTGTTATTTGCCTCCTCTCCCCTCTCAAACTGGGTTTATTATAGATGGGTTCTGCTTCTGAAGGAGGAACGGAGGGTCTGTATGCAGTCTGTTGACAAATCGGGAGTCACAAGCTGCTCACACTAGGGCAGAAGAACTGAAAAAACCAAAAGCCTTATCTCCCAAAAAGTCTGTTTGGATGTTTTGGATGTTTTCCAGGGAAAGAAGGGTTCTTTGTCTCTTCTGGTGTTTTTATTTCAATTTATTAGGCATCATTTCCAGGTGACTTCCACGAGCGGTTAGCACAAGCACAATGTTGCTCCTTGCCAGGTTTACCATGCCAGGTTTTCCATGCAGACCAATGATCCGACGTTTATAAAAATATATACTCTTCAAAGTTAACAGTCAAACTTTGAGTGCAATGACTCAAGAACACTTCAAATAGAACAGTTTCTCTTACACACATTTACAACAATCACATCTCTGGATAATTCATATTGATTTGCTTTAGAACAAATGCAACAAAATTAAACCCTCATGAGCACCATGAGACACAAGGACAATTAGAAGGAATCCTACATGCTAATGAGGCTATAAAAAAAAAGAAAGAAAAAAGCTCTCAAACATCTGGAAGTCTCAAGTGTCTTTCAGTGAAAGACAGGCTGGGAAGCAGCAAATAAAGGGTTTTGTGGTCCTCTCTTGGAAAGAAAGACATTAAGAGCACAGGTTTTTGTGCTCCCCGAAAGTTTGATGGCAGGAACCTCCAACTGGAAATAACAAGCGTGTCTGTGGTTCCAGACTCTCAGCTCAAATGTTTCCAGAAGGAAATGTGAAAGGAATGAGAATGTAAAAAAGCCCCTTGAAGATGACAGAGGACAGAACCACAATAGAAGCTGCTCACCCAGGTGACTGGGAAAGCACACATCACCTCTGGCATACCTCAGACCCTTTTCCAGCTGCCGACAGCAAAGAGATGTCCCACAGGTAACTGATTCCTGGTAACACCATGGTGTTCAATTAACTTATACATCCAGTTAGGCTTAAAAGCTAAGTCAGGACTCAAAATCAAAACCAAATCACCTCAGCATGGCAAGCGTTGGCTTGTCAGCCAAGGCATGGTATCTGCCTACACGATGTCACTTCACTTCCAGAAGAGGAAAAAACAAATAAATGTAATATCAGAATTTAAAAGTTATCCAAATTGCATCATGTTTTTCTATGGGCCAAGAGCATGCAGAAAATAAATATTAATAATCATATTTTACTCTTTCAAGAGCCAGGAAGAGAGATCCTCTTCACCTCTGACAGATGACGGGTTAAAATTTAAGTCAGGCTATGGATCAGGTAGGGCTTTAACCAGTACCATTAATAAAATAGCCTCCATCCCCAAAGCTCAGTTCAACTTAGCACTTTAATAAAGTTCCAGCTTCATTAAAATGCTTGCGAAGGGGTTAGGGAAAATGAATGGACAACTCCTAACTGTTTGGAACTGCTTTAGAGTACAAGCTGACACTATGGTTGTTGATATCTATTTTGCATATTTCCAAACTCAATGTTTCTGTGCTTTCTTTACATATAATCTTAGACACACATTTATTGCACACAACAGTTTTCGCTTGACATTGTCAGTTATTCTAGCGTAAACTTTATACTTCTTCCAAACTTTAAGAGATTCCCTGTATAAACTACAAAACTCCGTCTATAAATAATTTCTTATCTAGGAAAAGAAACAAAGGTCCTCTAGCATTGCATTAGCTAACAAAGAAGGTAAAATAAGCTGCCTTTTCATTTTTGAACTAGGGAAATGGGAATGACAGGAGGAGGAGACTAAGGGCTACTTCACTAGACAATTCCACGGAAAATCTGCTCTTCATTTCCTCCTTCCATACTAGCATTGCTTTTCCTTATCTGAGTATCAAAGTCAAATAGAAGTGTATAACATCACTGATTTATGGGAAAATTGACTGTGCATCTGCACCAGTTATCTTACTATTTCTTTTAGCAACACTTAACAAATATGATAATGTAAACCTCCAAGGCAGAACAGCACGCTAACTATCGACCATCAAACTCCAGAGTCACATTTCAAAGCTCATCATTCAGATTCAAAGCGAAACACGCTGCACACAGCTCTGGTCATTAGGGATTTCTCAACATTCAATACACCAAAAAGATAAAGGCTAAAATCTCCGACTCACTGAAGCCTATGGAAGTTCTGCCCTCGATTTCAGCAGGGCCAAGGTATCACTGACGGAATTAGGGAAGCCTCTGTCAATAGATGTAAACTAGTAAAAATGTCTCCTCTGAAGGAATGTTAGGTTCCAAGTCAGATAATGGCACCATTCACCAGCAAGAATGACATGTTTAATCTGATGGATCGAGCATCCTTTAATCCTTCCAGCTATCCATTAAACTGTTTATTCTCAATGTAAATTGTTCCAGCCATAAATTTACACCGGCTAAAGTGCCTATCATTCTGGTTTATGCACAGCCATAGCCACAACCACAACTTCTTTTTGTATTTTCTGACACATATCTACAGATCTTTCAAAGCTTGTGCTGTCTAAGCGTAAAATCCCAAGGCAGGCCAAGTTAAAGCTTCATTTTCCAACATATGGGTATTCCAACTGTAAGGAAATACAATCTGTATTTAAAAGGCACACTTCTTCGATTCCACCCCAAACATTTGTATTCTATAGTATCCGAAATGGAGGAACTTATTAAAAAAAACCCTCTTTATAAGATTTTTCTGTATGACTCTGGCCCCAAACTGGCATTTCCAATTAGGGGACAACAACTATATCCTAAATTATCAACTCTGATTCATATATATCAGCCAAAGATGATGTTGTTCACAGAATTATCACAAAGAAATTGAGATTTAAATTATTTTAACACAGGTATTTTCCCCTTTTCTCATCAAATTCTGGCTAGCAATTGTCTTTGTAAGTAACTTACAATTAAATTGTATTTAACAGGTTATTTAAAGGGAGGTGGCAGCAAAGAGACCACATTTGCTGTGGTTCTGTAGATGCAGACTTGCAGGAAGTTTCCAGGAGCTGTAATTAAGTGCAAACTTCTCATGACAAGTTAGAGATTGAAAAGTAAGTTTAAGTGTACCCATAATGTAAACCCCTAAATCCTCAGGTAAACTAATAATGAGGATTTGCATAAAGTAAGGAGAGAAAAAAAGGGTGGGGAAAGCGCATTGAGACACCAGTTCAGAGCATCCTGGTTTCCTATGAATCTCTTTTGAGTATCATTTAGTTGCTTATAAGAGGTATCATAAGTAAAGATTGTGTTAAGCTACCGTAAATAATTCCAGCAGTTAAGTTTTCCAGAAGATGTTAAATAGAAGTGCAACTGTTTTTATAAAAATTTAATAGTAGTGCCATACCAAAGTCACTTGTGTTTATTTTCCTGTGTACACATCACTTTACAAAAGCTCCCCAGACAAAAAATTAAAGCCCACTAACATTGCTCATATGAGACTTTCAAGAAGAAACATTATGCAGTGCACGTGTTAACCTAGCATGCCAAAGAGCTTCCCACTGAATAGGGTCTGAGTCAACCCATCAGTTATCAAATAGACTTTGAGTTGACAATAACCAAAAAGGGTATTCAATCTGAAATTGATATGCCTAATAAAATTAAGTGAAAACTGTTCTCTTCTCCCACATTTTTCCCTATTTTAGAACACCACTCCCTCCATAACATTCTTTTTGTTTAATGGTTAACAACAGACCTGCTACAAAGCTTCTTGCATCCCAGTTTATATGATCTTTGCACCCATTGACACATTCATGATTCAGACTAGATTCCTAAAATTAACTTTCTCATTTTATTAGGAAAATATTTCTCTCTGTTGAGACAGCAAGTTACCACATTCTACTCGCATCATATTTCATTAGAAACTTGTTTCTTAGCAGGAAAAAATAAATAAATGCCAGAGCAAGTAAAAGAGAATTGGTGCTCATTTTTATAAAAGGGTAATTTAATTAATTTGGATTCATCAAATACCACATGAAAACAAAGTCTGGCCTCAGCTACTACTAGTAGTTCTCATTTGTAAAAGAGCCAGCAGGGATGCCAGAGTAATGGCCTCACTTGTCCCTTGCTGGCCAGACTCCCAACCCCCAAAGTCTAAAGCAAATGACCCAGAGCCACGCTGTTTCAGAAACAGCTGATGGGCCAGTCACACCTGCTAGAAGCATATAACATCTTTAAAGGATGGTGTGGTAATCAGACTCCTCCTTTAACAGAGGCACCCTCACACTTCTGCTGGATTTTTTGGGGCACAAGGGATGTATTCCAACTGTGTGTTTAAGTGAGCCCTGGGAGGGCAGATGATGTGCGATACCACTAAACTAGAGGATACCTCAGCATAAGCACTGCTGATCTGAGGCTGACCTAACAACAGAAAAAAATAATGTGAAGCAAAGAAAGATTACACTGAATCAATGCCTTGTGTTGTACAGGAGGAAACAAAGCCAGACCCATTACAAAACCAAACAGCAGCTTCAGAAAAATGCATCTTATAGTTACAGATCACGGGTTTCAATTTTTTCCCCATTGAGTAACAACCAAGGTCTAAACCAGTACATGTCTAAACCTCAAAACCTCACCCATACTGGAGTTGGAGCATCAGCTCTTCCACTAGATTTAAGATTTCAGCTCTGACATTTTGGGTGGGACAAAATAACAATGTCATACCCAATTTCCTCACAGTTTCTAGCACTCAGTTTGCTTGTCAGGAATTTTGGTGTGTTTGTGTTGCTGACTAGATGTAAACCAAACCCAGAGCATTAACAGCAAAGTACGTTGCTCACCTTTTCTCTGAGCATCAATAAGAAACAGCAAGGATGAATGCACTCAGTTGACCTCACACTTTGAGGCCAGTCCCTGATCTCTCAAGCCCCATCTCACAGTCTGCGGAAGGGCACAATGTATCTTAAGCATCCGATCTGAAGTCAGAGCAAGTTTCCCAATTAGCTGGAACATACAACCTAACAGCAACACATTGCAACTCTTGTAATAAAACTTACATGAAAACTTACACAGAACTCTACTGCAGGTAGTGTGAGCCAACTGAAGCTACCATCTAGGATGGCAAGTCCTGCTCAAATCACAGCTACAGACTAGGTTATGTGGCACAAAGCTTGGCACAAGTTCAGACAGTACTGACAGCAGTTCCATGCAAGTCCTAGGTGGGAGGAAGTTCATGTGCCCCTTGACTGACTTTTACTCCTTATTTCCTCTTCTTTTCACATCTGATTGTTTTCAGCTTGAATCTTCACTAATGAAAGTTAGAAGTGTCTTTTGTTACATTTAAAATCCAACCCATGTTTTGAGTTATGTGTGGAAGTAAAGCTGTTATTTCTGGTTTGGGTTCTTTCCATACCAAACTCTAATTCTCAGTTCAATGTATTGCATTCCCAATACTGACAACAAGGCAAGGGTGAAGAATTAAATTAGCAGAGAGCTGTGCTCCATCACTTTATAGTGTGTCAGGGTTAGCTGCATTTCAGATTTTCTCCTTCTTATGAAATGGCTCAAGGTTTGAGAACGTGCTTTGGTAGAGCACCAGGAATCACATCTTCCTTACCACTATTCATTGTCTCCACTAATATGCAGCATAGCAATCCTGTTCAGACCAACTTATTTTCCTTCCACACTTCTATTTGATAAAGTAACTTTCTGCTTGATAAAGAACATTTTCTAGGATTTTGGGATATGTCTTTTTAAAATATACTGGCACATTATGCAAGGCTTTGGAAAGAAAACATTGCTCTGAGACACAATTTTACCAAAGCCTGTAATTTTATATATCCCTTTTCCCTCAATTCTCTTTAAAAAAGCAGCAAAGATGTTTACACTTAAATTTGATCTTCCTTTAGGATTTTTCCAACTCCACCTTTATTAACTCTCTCCTAAAAATAGTGTATCTCTATATATTAATCCGGCCTTTTTATATGAGAGCTGCGGAGTTTGGAAAGTAAATTTGACCTTAAAAATAGAAATATATATGTACATATAACCAGTTTTCAAACAAACACCAGGAGGGGAAAAAACATTAAGTGGCACCTAAAGGTTGTAACTGATAACAAAACCCCCAGAAAACAAACAAACGAACAAACACTTCTAAAACCACTTGATTCAAATAAACTTACAAAACTGAAATTTTTTTTTTCTTTTCCTAAACATCTCTTTCAAGAGGTAAATGCAGGACATATTTTGGGGACCGAGTAACTATTAAAAGATGCACTCTTCAAGAGTTCTCTTTTGTCACCAGCTAAACAAGAGTTCATCTGGAACATACACAGGCATTTTGACATCCAACACTGACCTTGCAGGCTCCAGAGCAATCAAAAAAAAAAGATATACAGAAAGACTAGGAAATTACTTCCCCATTCCTTTTTTGTTGTTGTTTCTTACTTCCAGGTAGTGCGCAGTTTTAATGTCAGATTCACCAGTTTACTGACATGATTATAAGAAATATAATGTTTAGCGTAGATCTGTATAAAATACAGTGTGTGTGTATAGTAAACATACAATTTGTACAGTAATTCTATGGTAAATTTACCAATGGAGTTCTGTGATAAGCTGCATCTTGTATCTGAAGAACTTATAGACACATATCAGTAGAAATGTCAGGCTTGAGCATGAGTAAAGCATAATTGGCAATAAACATAGCAGGAGCTATCCCCAAAGACTACGTACATTAAAAAGCAGGGTGCCAGATGAGAACCCCGTTGCTGGATCTACTTGCTGTCTCATTTTATATACATCCTGTGGACCAGGTTTCAGTAGCCCAGGCAATGCCGCCTGCAGAAGCATGTATAGACATGCATCAGAGCACTTCCCTCAGGCTGGCACCCATGGACTTCTACCTCTGAGGAAGCTTGAAACAGAACTGCAGTCAGACCTGCCAATCTTTGTCCAATCTGGGGACAAACAAACCGAAAAGAATGATGACAAGGTAGGAATTGTCAGATCTTTCTTCTATTTCTCCTTCCACAATCTGAAATCTAAAACCTTTAGATTAGATATTAGGAAAAATGTCTTTACTGAAAGAGTGGGTAAGCATTGGACCAGGCTGCCCAACAAGGTGGTGGAGTCACCATCCCTGAAGGGGTTCAAAACACATGGAGACATGGCATTCCAGCACAGTTTAGTTGTCCCGGTGGTACTGGACAGACAGTTGGACTTGATCTAAGCAGACTTTTCCAACTTTATAGATTTGGTGATTTTATGATTCCAAGCGATGTTCTGTGAAATCTGTGGCCCCAGTTGCAAAAGGCTGGAGCATTTCACTGGACTCACTCAAGCAGTAGATGGATCTTCACATCAGTTCTTTGCACATAACAATACAGAGAAGGACAATCAGAAACATGAGTGTGGTGAAGCAAGATCTTCTCCCAGTAATACAACCTTACTGACCTGAGCAGGCTTCCCAGGCTTTGGCATACCAGCTCAATTGGGAAATGTTTCCAAAAATCAGAAGCTGATGTGAAACTCCTTCAGGTGACTGTACGTCCAGGCCAGAAATTTTCTGTTCTGGGGTACATCTCCCATGACAAGGCAGCTCACCACAAACAAGATTGCATCTGTGCATCATCACTTCCATAAGGCAGGTTCCTGCACCACACGAACACAGTGTTCATCCTCCCTGTGTATTGCAACAGGAATAGGATGGGGAGCTCACACTAGATTAACAATACAGCAGACACATATAGGATGCAGAGGTTTCCTTGTTCTGATGAAGATGTCATTCCACACCATGACAGAAATACCATACTGCAGTAAATTACACATTTACACTAAGAGCAAGAACCTCTGTAAGAGATTCCAGGCTGCCAACTCAAAGTGTCCTGCGATGATTTGGTTTGATGCTTCTGCCTCTTGGTTTCTTTCCAGGTGCACCATACATCCCCGTATTGCATTTGGTCCTGCTCAAATCCCACCCACCCCACCATGCTCCAAGAGCACAAGGGAAACAAATCACAGGTTAAAACACGGTGGGGAAGAAGTTAAACAGCACAGTACACCCTATGGAGCATTGCAGATAACAGAACACCTCAATATTTACTACTACTATTTACTAGTTCCGTAGATGGTTCTGCAAACACCAACACTGTGCAAACAGATCTTTTTAATGAGTTTGTTCACTCTCCCCTGTGCACAACACCTCAGATAAGCCTCCACACTGAGCTAAACCAGAGAAGGGCCTAGAATAAATTCGTGCATTGCCAATGTTGGGAACAACCAGCTCCTGACCGAGTGCCAAAACATTCAAGAGGTCTGCTAAATAGGTCTGGCCTTTCATAGAAGTTATGATTTTGAGACACCCAGATCTCTCCTGCTTAAGTTCAATCTAGATAAATTCACCTGATTCTGCTGATACATTGCTTTTCCTGCAATACACTGACATACCCCTCAACCAAATTAAATTCTAATGTAATAGACTCCTTGGAGCAAAAAATTTCGGATGCTTTCCAAATTTCAAGAAAGCAAAACATGCATCTCCTCATGAGCAGAAGGGTTTAGCCAACTACTGCTGCACACTAAATGTTACACAGAAAACACTCTGGATATTTCATCAACTGTTAATCCTGCAGTTTGGTGTTAAATACCATACTGATACAAAACCTTTACTGCACTTGATATTTGGGAGAGTGTTTTTGCATTAGTGTGTGTAATCCAGAGCAATTTCTCTGCTGCCTTTGGCAATCTTCAGGGAAATCTTTGCATTTATTCCTGCTGAGGATCTTGTCATCCCTATATTGAGAAGAAATAAATAATATTGGATGAACTGTTAATTTCATGCTCTGCACTGAGCACTGGCTACAGGACATGGAGTGTGTCCAGAGGAGTGCCAAAAAAATGGTCCAAGGGCTGGAGCACCTCTCCTATGAAGACAGGCTGAGAGAGTTGGGCTGGCTCCAGGAGGACCTTACAGCAGCCTTCCAATACCTGAAAAGTGCCTGTAAGAAAGCTGGGGAAGAACTGTTCACAAGGACACGGAGCCGTAAGACAAGGGGTGATGGTTTTAAACTAGAAAAGGGGAGATTTCGATTGGATATTAGGAAAAAAATTCTTCAGTATGATGGTGGTAGATCACTGGCACAGGTTGCCCAGGAAAGTGGCAGAGGCCCATCCCTGGAGACATTCAAGGTCAGGCTTGATGAAGCTCTGAACAACCTGATCTAGCAAAGATGTCCCTGCTCACTGCTAGGGGGGTTGGACTAGATGGCCTTTGAAGGTCCTTGCCAACCTAACACATTCTATGATTCTAAATGCCATTGTTCTGTAAGTAGGACATATTCTTTCTGATCTTTCAGCAGACATGATTTTTTTCATGCTTCACCTGGTATTTGATTAGATTAGCCCTATTTTTTCTTAAAACATGTCTCAATAACAGATACGATCACCTGTTAAGTTACTCCCTTACCCCAAGAAGCAAGTTCTTTCAAAGTCTTAAAAATAAACGTTGAGATATCTCCCCACCCCTTAAAATTTGCATTCTTAATACTTTTATTAATAGAGCAACAAATCCTATGCAAACTCAGATAACTTACAGAACAACAGCTGAATAGTGATGGTGGACAGCATATGCCTGCAAGGGAGCCAGAAGCAGCCACCCCAGCCCCCGGGCATACTTCTGCCATGGGAGAAGGTTACAGCTTGCTTGGCTGGAATAGCAACAACTGCTGCGAATGAAAGACTCTGCATATGTATGGGGAACATAAGCATGATATTAATTATTAATTCTGACAAGTCTGAATACCTTAATAATGTATTATTTTAAGCTGTAGCTTTTTAAAAAGCCATTGAGGCTAAAATGAGCCGACTTTGCGGCTTGGACTCTCATTCCTCAGTGTACAGCAAAATGCACTGTGACAACAAAATGGGCTGTGACAGACTTTGGTGAGTGTGGTCTTGTTTTGTATATTTAATAAAAAGCTGATAAATACAAGGTTTAAAGCGTAAGGGTTGGAATAAATCAGCCAGAAAACACCACGTGTTAAACAACCTGTCAAGGCAGAAAAGGCTCTTTAACTTAATTCTTGCACAAATGGACTTGATCCCCTCCTGCTTTAGTGGCATAAGTGCAGGTAATTTGAATAAAACCAGATTATTTGGACAACAAGACATACCATGAACTAATCCTACTCTATCCTGCAAACTTACTGAGGTGAGAACTATGTTAGATTCCTACCACTTATTTAAGAGTAACTTACTAGGCAATTTACAATAAGAATTTCAGAAGTACTCAAGGGAAGCTTTACTTTTGACACCAACTGCAGCACCAATACCAAGCATCATTTAAAACCCATCATAAACCTACAAAGCACATCCTACCTATGAATCCTGTGTCTTTCTGCACCTGTTAAAGAGAGAATATCTTGCAATATTCCCACAAGTTACGTGCTGCTACCTTTATTAAGCAGATTTAAGAAAAGGAGAGTTCAGTAATTTGAACAGAAATTATTTTTCCAAGGCTTCCTCGTGGCACAGATAAAACTGTAGACTATCTGAAACTGGCAGTAAAAAATAAATACAGCACCAAGGTAGCAATGAATGTATTTTAAAAGTGAAATCAGGTCTGTGGGTTTTCCCCCCTACCATCCTATACACCCACAGAAAGGTTTGCAGATTTAGTAAATCCCACTTGTACATGTCAATTTCTAGTACAATCTCAGATGAATTAGGAAGCGCTTGTATGTCCAGGGACTGTCACAATATTGCCTGTTATCTTTTACCTTGGATCTCATGGCAATTGGGCTGTGGGTTTTTCTTAGATATGTATAAAATGAAGTTGAGGCTTTAAGTTTCTAACTCTCAGTGGCACAGAGTGAATAGAAAGTGTAGAGAGAAGCTTAAGAAAGCACAGCCCAAACAACTTAAATATCACAAGCCAAACAATTACTGTTTCACTAAGCTTTGTGATTCTTCTCAAGCCAGTCTCGTGATTGGGGTTGGAACCATATGATCCCTGGGATCCCTTCCAACCCAGACCATTCGGTGATTCCTGGAGGCTTGACTCCTGCTTTTGAGCTGGGATTGGCCATTTTTGGGGCACCATTTACCACATTGTGGCATTGAGAAATTCAGGCCATGATACATAAAGATGTTTTCTTGCATGTGGTATCTGACTAGAAATTGAGATATATTGGGGGGTGGAGGTGTGTTTGAGGAAAAAGGAGTGAAGACAAATTCCCCATCTCTAGGTCACACACAGAAAACCTCCCAAGTTGGTCAACGACCTAATGAAACTTTGTTTTCCTGTAGATGTTTTTCCTCAGAAAACATGTTGAAAAATCAGAAATTGGCAATTTTCATTGCAGTAAACAGGGATTTTGTAAGAAAGTAAAAATTTTGTTGAACTGCTCGTTGCTGTATCCCAAAATGTGTCCTGCTTACAGACTGAATAACAACCTCAAAGACAAGTACCCAATACTTTCACTTCCTTAACTCTTTTCTTCAGAGCAGATGTCCTTAAAATATTAACAGCAACATAAAACTTTATTAAGATAAATGCCCATTTCTTCTGCATAAACAAGGAACCTGAAAGAAAGGATGCATCCAAATTTTGCATCCTTTTTGTTCCAGTTAGCAAACAATGGAGGTTTTGTGATACCCAGGCTCTGATGCAACTGTCTATGTGATGCTCAGTCCATGCAGTTCCACAACTTTTATGTCCAGGTCCAATATTCCCATTCATTTCAGAAAATTTGATCTCAATAATGAGAACAGTCCAGAGATGGGCCAACGTTTCAGTAAATTTCTAACACACCCAGAAGCACCATTTACACAATCATCTCTAACAAGCTTGTTAGCTCATCTCTGTGGAAGGTGGCAAGGCTCCTTGTATACTCAGAGCATCTTATCCATAGCAGCAGAGTTCTGCACCATTTAGTATTTCCTTTACTTCTTAAATTAGTACACTCCAGTAGCTAGACAAGATCTTGTTGAAAACCACCCCCATGATTCCACATTACACGTCAATCTACACTGCTAATTAACCTTAAATCTAGCTGAAACTCACCTAAGCTGTGTTTATGCAAGCACACTTCCCTAACTGATGCCAACACTGCCCTTTTCCTCCTAACAAAATAATTAAGAATGCTGCTCTGTAAAAAAATAATACGCTTCCTGGGAAGATGAAGTCAATGGGTATCAATCTATGTGTTACAAAAACTGAATGAAAAAGGAAAATAAAGAAACAAATTACTTAGTGATATCAGAAAATAAACACAATATCTATGCCTCCAAAACCCTATTTAAATTCCTTAGCAGGAATAGGAATAGCAGATAGAACCATCATGTTTAAGTTATGCAGATTATTCACCATTCTCTCCAACTTTGCAAATAGCTTGTTTCAAGGGAAGAATATGTGTTCTGTCAGTCTAATTCCTTAGAAGCTGCAGTCCGATGTCCAGGCTGTAACAGTAATACATCAACAAACCTGAACACTCATGTAGATCTCATTTTTCTGCACCTATTTTATAGTCCTACTAAGTAAAGATGGTAGGAAACAAAAACAACAGTTGAAATTCAAGCTCTTAAGGCATTAAAATACTGTTTCTTAAAGAAAACAAATGCATCTTTCCCAGTAGTTGCAATAAGCATTATCACTCAAATTATCCGAAACAGTAAGAGGAGGATTCAGTTAAGTACAATTTCCAGAATCTCCTATCTGGTACTTTTCTTTAGGCCTGAGCCACACATTATCAAACAGGTTTTTAATAAAGCAGAGCTAACAAATCTCATCCTAAACCCTCTAAAGACAAAATAGGTCAATCACCTTCTACCAGCCACTGATGTCCCCAATTCCACAAAAACTCTTCTTAAAACTTATTCAACCAAGCCCTTCCAGCACACGTGTAACCCTGAGCTCTGCTGAAGTCCCACAACTTCAGAACATGCTTTTAAAATGGGGTTTTTGCCAAAGTAAAGAGATTTAACAGGAACAAAGCAACCTAAACTTTAAGCAAATGCCTAAAAATAGCTGTTTGTTCTGTGAGGAACAGTATTGTCGGCTTCTTCCTGTGCGTTCAATTAATCAAAAAAATCCTTTTAAGTAAGGATTAAATTGCAGTTACTAGCAAGAAACCTTAGCAACATGTGCTATTTAAATGGATTTTTGGTCTGAATAAACTCTTGCCTCTGTTTTTATACCCAATAATGAGCACAAGAATGTATTTCCCAGTCAAACACTAAAGAGTCATTCGAAGTGAATTAAAGTGAAATGCATATATGTTCATCTCTGCCTGTATGATGCAGCAATCTTGTGTAATCATGCTCCAAACACTGGGAATCTGCTCACTCAGTCAAGTCAGCATGCTGCTAAAAAGGGATATTTTAGTCATTTAAATATACTACTAAAAATCAAAGTCACAAAAGTCTGGGGTAGGTATTTAACACCTTGTGTATTAGATGGAGCTGTGTCCCATACACAAGGTAAGTTTACCCCAACTCATTCAGAGCTCTATGTGCTCAGATGATGGACAAGCATATCCATTCTATATACAAAATGCATATTATAATATACCTGCAGGCATATGGTGGAGTATTGGTAAAACAAGCAAAACCCCTGCACCCAGACTGCTGAGCATTCACAATGCCATCTACCTGATCTCCACATCTTGGTGTTTAACTGGACAATATTCATCATAGCCACTCATAAACTGTTCCTAGATTATCACCAGCCGTTTCCCTCTGACTCCAGCCAATGAGAATGGGAAAGTCACAGAGAAATAGAAAGCTGTTAAAGCCAGTGACTTCTTCTAGGATTGTTACAATTTGGTTTAATTACATGTATCTTGCTCTTCACCTCCCTACCCAATGGCTCTCAACTCAACTGAATTAACAGAGACTAAGATAAAGCCGTAGCAAGTAATTTCTGAGCTTAGAAGGACATCCCATTATTACCACCTGAAAAGTTACTTGTTTAACAGAAACATATGGATGAATAGGTGGAAGAATCCACCAAAACAGACAAGAAACCAATAAAGCTGTGATGCTAATGCCTGTCAACAGAAACCCCTTAAGAAGTTACATTTGTGTGTAATATATAAGCAACACTACAAATTATATTTGTATGTGATATATTTAAACATTTACATGCCCATATAAACATTTCCACGTTTACAGCCCTTGAAATATTTGAAACACTTTGCAACAAATATTTGATGAGGTATGATACTGTTCCATATTAGACACTAATAAGAGTGCACAAATGAAATGAGCAGCTACACTGGTAAATAGACAATTATCATTGAATCCCAGACTAGTTCAGGTAGGAAGGAATCTCTCAGACCACCCAGTACCACCCTCTGCCATGGGCAGAGACACCTCCAATAGCTCAGGTTGCCCAAGGACTCATCCAACCTGGCCTTGAGCATTTATTATAAACTTAAATTATTATCCAGTTTAGGTAAAAATAGGGCTTTAAAGATGGTAAGTGCTAAGTAATAACAATACAAAAAAAGAAAGGTAAGTCCCAGACATGGCATTATGCTTGGGAATAAGGACAGAAGCAACAGTCTTGGTTAAGGAGTAACACTAATTCTTCAGCTGCCCTGTGGAACAAATCTCTGCTTTATTTCCAGTGAATAGACACAACTCTCCGAAGCCACCCTTTAGTTTGCCATTTTAGTTGGGTGGTCAGAGAAGACAGTAAGGGTAACAGACATCAGAACAACAAGGTCAGAGGCGAAACATGTTGGTCAAGGCCCACAAGGAAGTTTGAGCCACCATAGCCTTGATGTTCTTGTTCTGTAGCCAAGCAGCCAACCACTGCCTCTAAGACTGCAAATCCCATCTTTTTCACAAGTACTGGATTCAACTAGAAAAAAAACACTATTAAAAGACAGGTTTCAGTTAAATGCTAACTAGTTACATCACTAGTACTAAAAGCTCACTGTTGCTTCCACTGCCAGAACTTCCAAATAAACTAAGCAAACCTGCTTATAATAGCAGGAAGAAACCAGATCTTTCCAAACGCAGAGGCTCAGCCAAATGCATCCCAGAGTCCTGTGTTGCCATGAACAAGCCAACCGTCATTTGAACTGGGGCTGGAGCTGGATTCCACATTGCTTTGTTTATATTGACTGCATTTATGATGCCTCAGAAGTTGCCAGTAAAATATTTATTTAGCAGTTAAAACGTTCTGCAAATGATTTTGCTGTCCCAAAAGATAAATATTTCTCAGCATGCTGAAATGATACATTGATGTTTTTGTTAAGGAAATTGCATGTTGATAAAATTCTCTCAGATTACACTTTGTCGTTCCTTTGTATTTGAAGTGGCCACATTAATTTTTTGTGATATTTATTGTAATTGTAAATTGCACTGAGATTAGAAACATTAAACTTACCATAAAATGAAACACATTTCAAGTATTTCCGAGTCATCTATTTAAGGGCTTGAGGACATGTTTGATCCTTCAGGTGGATGGAAGTACTCTAAGCTTACAGGACAGGGATCCAACACAAACCAGAATCCCACTTTAAACTCCTGGGAAAACTTTTTTCCCCTCTTCCTTTTTTTTTTCCCCTCTTTTCTGTTCTCTTTCATTCTTTCCTAATACACTACTATCCAGTGCCACTTTGGAGTGTCCCTACACTGCAAAATTTCAATCTGATTGTGAGGTTTACAGCAGATTAGGCCATTAAATAAAAACCAGACAGCACTGCCATCTTCACCCCTCCCTTCTGCTGCTTCTAACCTCCAAGTGACATTCATATCCATGGTTCTGGTTGAGCTTACCAGCTTGAGGCAACAGCATTATTTCCCTAGATAAGTCCAGACACTTGCAAACGTTACTCCAGATCATAAAAATTTCCAATAAATGCTGTGGCCTTTGCACCTCCTGTATTGCTGTGAAAAAATTCACTACAGGATGCAAACATGATCTCAGTGCAAGACCATGGCTCCTAAATCCAGCTTAGCAACCTCAACCTTGTTGGCCATCATCCCAAATCCAGCCAGTGCAAAACCTCTGCAAGGTTTGATTTCAGTCTATGCTCCAAGAAATAGGATCACAAAAAATAGAAATGATTTGGGTTGGAAGGTACCTCTGGAGATCATCCAGTCGAACTCCCTGCAGGACCACCTCAATCAGGCTGCACAGACCCGCATCCAGGCAGGTTTTAAATGTCTTTCAGAGATGGAGACTCCACAGCCTCTCTGGGCAGCCTGTCCCAAGGCTCTGCCACCCTCCCAAGAAAGAAGTTCCTCCTCATGTTTAGGTAGAACTGCCCGTATTCCAGTTTGTGCCCATGGCCTCTTGTCCTGTCCCTGGGCACCACTGAAACAAGACTGACCCATCCTCCCACCCCTCAAGAATTTATAAGCATTTATAAGATTCCACATACATGGGGGTGTGTTGCACAAATGGGTGCAAACCTTCTGAGGTCTTCATATATATATTGCAAATGGACTGCAGAACGAACCCACACTTTTGCCACCTTCTGTGGTGGTATGGCTTGGCCCCATCATACACTTCAATATCCAGCTCAGTTTGTGCCATTAACAATTCTCACAATTTGAGGATACACAGCGTCTGCTTCAGCTACTGTGTAAGCCATACAGAGATCACCCCAGACAGAAACCTTCAGGTGCAACACAGGAACTGTTTAGTAACTGCATTAATCAAGTAAACTTTGATTTTTGGCTGCTCCTCTATTAGGTATTAATGAAACAAGACATGTGAAGAGCAATAGAAAGCCAGATGTCTTTCCTCTTTCTAGCATAAAGGAAGCTAGCTTCATCTTATCCAAGTATCTGCTGAGGTAATGTGGCTTACCAAGGACAGGAGGTATGCTTGTTTGAACAGGTTCAATGCCTCATCTGCTACAGAAATAGTCTCTAAGCAGCTTCATATCTGGCAAGCGAAGTGTTACCAGGAGAATAAGGCATCTCAGGTAATGTATAAACACACAGAGATCCATAGATGTCATTCTGAAAAAGGTTTGCACCACAGGTGAACAGGCAGAAACACATTCTTCTTGAGTATAAATAAATATCCATGTATTGCTAAACAGAACATCTTCAATTTGCCTCTCAGATTGCCAGGACAACTTTGGTTTACACTTCCAATAAGTGTTAAAAGGAATTTAGGAATTAAATGAGCTTTTGTACTCTGTTGATGCTGTTATATTACCCCTGCTGCTGCAAGAAAACCATTTTATGTCTGTGTACCTCAGTGTACCTGGAGAGAGTAGGGAAACAGAGGAAGAACATGCATAATGTACAAGGAAAAGTAAAACTGTCCTTATATACTATTTCTTCAATTCTTCTTCCAAGAATGTTGTTTGTCTTCATACTTTGAAAAGAAACAACATTTATTTTGGATAAGGGGTAAGATTTTCATGTTAAGATCTGGTAAGAAAAAATCTTTGCCTCCCTAAACCTCTCCTCAACAAGTCAAATTAACTTCAAGGATGCTGGTATGCTACCTGATGAACAACTCAGTGTCACTGGTCTTTAAGGGTGGTTTCTCTTACCAAAAAAAATACTTGGGATTCATTAACACATATGACAGAAGACTACATCTTCCTTATGTTAGCTTTTAAAAATTGGTTAGTTTTGCTGCTGTTATTTAGAGATCTTCTTCCTGATTTTCTTTTATGTAGGTGGACTTTTTATTTTTAGTTATTTAGTATTACCTGCAGATGCATTCCTGGCACAAGCCACCGATTCACCTCTCTATCCAAATCATCATATTATATAAAGTACCAGTGTCAACTGGAACTGATCCTCAGCTACGCCTTCTGAGAACAATCAAGCTGAGCACATAACCTGAATGCCATCAGAGTATGTTCTCAGAGAGCACAGGATACTACAGTTCCCAGAACTCCACTGCCACTCAAAACAATGCCAGCCTTAGCAGTCAACAAGCAAAATAGTCTACTTTGTTAAAATCTTTGATCTTCCTCACCACACTTAATGCATCATATTACCTAGGTTTAAAATAAATAAGCATTGTCCATTGTTTGGATGGAGTTTTTCATATCTGCCTATGCAAGTAACTTCTCCATTTTGTGGGTTGTTTCTTGGGTTTGTTGGGGTTCTTATGTGCAATTTGACTTTAGGGAATATCATTGAACTCATTGGGAAACTACAGGGACAGAAAGAAACCCCAGACACATAAGAAGCTCTCATTCTAGCCATTTGCAGTCCAATCTTTTTATTCAGATTTTTCAATAATTAACCTTGACATCAATGCATTCCTGGTGTTTAAATGTACAGTTAATTAAAAGAAATCAAAAACAGTTTTCTAAGTGGACAGGGTTGCAAACACAGCCTCCAAAAAGAGTCTTCCAACCCTTTCCTCTGTGAAGCACAGGTCCATCGCCCAGCCAGCATGTGAACCATAGTCTGGCAGAGTAAAACACTCAGGTCTCTTCCACGGGAATTAAAAATTCCTCCAGCCATCAGTCAGCCTGAGAGCTCTCTGAATCAAAGCTAACCATTAGAGGGCAACCTGATTACATGAGCAAGGATTAGCCTAGCACAAGGACTGGGTTTCACTCCAAAACCCCTAATACATGGGATTTAAAGATATCAGGGACAGGCATGGATTTACAGCTAGAACTCTGAAAAAGGTTTTGATAAAAATATATGGAGGAGCACAAAACAAAATAGTCCATGCTAACATTTCTTGCTTCAAAAACTGCCAAACTTACCTACATAGTTACTGAAGCTCTTCAGTTAGAGATTAAACCCAGGGTATCTTAGACCAAAAAGTGTGATGAACCTTGGTATAGTTCAGTGGGTATGACTGAGATGCAGGGAAGGCAGAAAGCAGCTGAGGGAAACGGTGAAAGAGCTCCATACAGCAAAGAGTTGCTTGTGGTAAAGAGAGGCCATTGTTTTTACAGAAACATACTGCTTAAGTACATCAAGTGAAATTATCAGGCATTGAGTTAACAAGCAGAGAGTAGTTCTTCACCTATTGCACAGATAATGAAACTTCTTGCCAGACAACCTGGCATATACCATGGACAACTTGGCTGAAAAAGGCAAATGCATATAGGAAATGCCTACTAGAGGCTAATAATCATACCCACTTCTGCCTTGGGAAAACCTCGAGCAACAAATCACCATCAAGTGCAACTGCAAGAGAGAGGAGGATCACTCTTTGCTTACCTTTTTTTATAAGTTTCTCTAGGCTTACGGCTGACTGCTATCAAATACAGGTCGTGGTTAAGGCTGAACCAGTGGTGCAATCCTCACAGTCTTAGGAAATTCGACATTCTCATCATCACCCTTCTCTCTGGGTAAATACTGTTCTTGACAGAGATGTGGTGAGGGTGGGGACACCAAAACTCAGTCACTTCAGTGCACACCAAGATAGTTAAGGATTGAAATGAAGGAGGGAGAAAGTAAATTCTCTGGAGTTCTCTCATTGCACATCTTCTAATTGTTCAGGTGGTTCTTCATCTCCACGTGTCAACTCTTAAGGGTGCAGTGCAACAGAAACTAGAGGGATCAGAATATAACAAACAACATTCTGCCAGATCAAGAACTTGGGGTCTGTAGGGAAAATTACTTCTGCATAGGAATGAACAGGGTGAAACCTGTATTCACACCATTTAACCCATCACTACTTCTGAGCCTCGTTTTAATTCATTAAATCAGTGGTTAGAAGGATCTAAACCTACAACCCTTTCTTGGGAAGAGAAGTTGCATCTCCAGGTACAGCAGCTCTATTTATAAAAACTTTGACTCTGGAAATTAATGCTTTGCCTCCAAAGCAGTTGAGAACACATTTACCATGAATACATTAATAAAAATATCAGGGAAAATGCACATGGGAAGTGTGAGATATGTGAATATAAGGTCAAAGAGAAGAATTCCTGTCGGGTGCATATGTCCAAGCCTAAGAAAACAGGGTGGGTTTTTCATTTTAGTAGGGCAGAAAACACAAATAAGTGCCACAGCCTTTAACCCAGTTTTGGGTACCACCAATTACAGTCTCTCTGGTTATAAAAGTAGTATTTTTCTTATCCAGCCCAAATATGACTATTCCAAATTCATACAGGGATAACATCTCCTCTGGAGTTTGTCTTATCCAAGAGAGGACACTGTGAGGGAACATACAGAAACAAAGACTTTAGTTACAAAGAATTATCTTTCCTTCTCAATTGCTTTTTTCTTCCAAAACTCAAACAGATATGGTTACAAAAATTTCCATCAGGATATCATCTGCTCTTATAAATCCATTCATATGAAGTAGGACTATAACACAAGAGAAACAATACAACAGGATCATCATGTTCATCTGACATCATGACACTCAGAAACACAGATACTGGTCTGTGATGTGCTAACGTGGTATAAACATACCCTAAAAATACTCTAGGACTGCTTTAGAGAGTTCAGGACAATAGAATCATAGAATGCTTTGGGTTGGAAGGGACATCAAAGATCATCCAGTTCCAACCCCCTGCCAAGGGTAAGGACACAATACAGAGAATCTTCCTCCCCTATACATGTCTCTGAGCACCATTTCTATGTGCATCCTTGTTAACCACGTAAGTTTTGCAGGCTGCAGGTTACAAGAGGCTCACAGCAAACCATAGGATCTCTTCCTTGCCTTCATGACAACCTTCTGAATTAAGGATCATTTCAAAACCCAAAAGCTGTATCATACACCACAGGAGAGAGGGCTCTGCTGGGAGAATAAAGATCTGTAGGTAGAAGGAAAGCCCAGAAATTTGAAAACTAGGCATATATAAACCTCTGCTTGCACAACTGCACTAAGCAAGGAAACAAGCAAATGCCTTTTACGCATTCAGAGGCCTGGAAAACAGGAAACATCACCCTTTTTGCAGAATTTGTGAGTCTGCAGAGGAAACAGTCAATACAACTTTCTGACCGCACAAGTGCCACAAACACACTTGCCAATACTACAGCCAGCCTTACACTTCACCTGCAGCTTCTTTGACCATCCGATCAGCATTTCTGGACACCCAAGAAGCTCAGCAGAAGCACAGCAAGACACCTCATACAATGCACACACACAGCAGGTCTGCACCTCCCGCGTCCCTTGGGTTACATTTGAGCACAGAGAAAATTCTGGAAATCTAGAGCAGGAATTATGGCAGCCACCCTTTTAATAAATTTTAGGAGTTTGGAATGCTGGTGAGAGATCCTCATAGAAAAACCCTATGAAAGCTTTGCCAGATATTTCCTGTTCTGCTGGGGGGAAGAGCAGCTAAGTTAACCAGAAGTTATCCGTATTAAAGCAGCAGAGAGGTGGCTGACTGATGCCACGTGCTGTCCCTGGAGCACATCACCCGAGTGTGCTCGCCTTAGCAAGCTTTCCAGATTATAACAAACTGCATCCCTTTGAAACCCAACACTCTTCCCTGAGCCCTGCTCACATAGAACCTATTTTCACACTGAAAGAACCCAATGTTGGCTACAAATGACATTTTGTGAAGACTGCAGCAAATTCCATAACCCCAGCGCAGAGAATGAGATCTTCAGGACAGAGGGGAAGAGATCTTGGCTTGCAAAGCTCATCCTGGACAACACACTTCATCCTCTGGGTATCACTTGCTGGAAATGAAAGAGTTAAGCTACACACTACGTACTTCTACCCACAAGCCAGTGAAGGCTACAGACCACTAATTTATGTGTTTATCTAAAGCTTCTGATGTTCTATGTGTTTTTTGAAGGGCTTTGTTTTTGGGGTTTTTTTCAAGCTAGTCCATATTTTTCCCTTTAAACTAAGGATATAAAAGTTAAATCCAGTGGGCTTAGCTGCAATTTACACACCAGCAAGTGTAAAGCACTGGCATTTACAAGCCTTCGGCCCATACACACACATATCACAGCTTAGCCAAAAACCTGCAAATATTCATTAAAATTCAGAAGCAAGTTCAACCATATTTACAGCTGCTTTGCATTTGCTTTCTGCAAATATTTGAGCACTTGTACTTTACTAGAGCAGATACTAGTGAATACAGAATTTTCATTTGAATTTACTGCTGAGCTCGCTGTGGGATGTTCAGTTAAACACACCCAGTGCGTGCACTAGCACTTACCCAGTGAGGAACACCAGCCAGCCAGGAAACAGTACTCTGACTTGTACAATTAACTGCATAAAATCTGAATATGAAACACTTCCATGCTCTTTAACGTGGAAATTTCACGGCACACCACAGAATTTAAAAAAACCCCACCACAACACAAACAACCTTTATGATGGCCTTTAAACCTTACCTATGGCAGTAAAAATCCTCAGAGGGCAAGGATCATAGAATGGTCTAGGTTGGAAGGGACCCCAAGGATCATAGAGCTCAAACCCCCCTGCCACAGGCAGGGCCACCAACCTCCAGGCCTGGAGCTACACAAGGTCACCCAGGGCCCCAGCCAACCTGGCCTTGAACACTTCCAGGGATGGGGCATCCACCACCTCTCTGGGCAGCCTGTTCCAGCACCTCACCACTCTCTCTATAAAGAGCTTCCCCCTAATATCTAATCTAAACCTTCCCAACTTTAGCTTCAATCCACTCCCCCTTGTCCTGCCATTATCTGCCCTTTTAAGTTGATTCCCCTCCTGTTTCTCTGCTCCCTTCAGGTACTGGAAGGCTGCAATGAGGTCCCCCTGCAGCCTTCTCTTCTCCAGCTGAACAAGCCCATCTCCCTCAGCCTCTCATGGTAGGGGAGGTGCTCCAGCCCTCTAATCATCTTCATGGCCCTCCTCTGAACCCCCTCCAACAGTTCTACATCTTTCTTGTATTGGGGCCCCCAGATCTGGATACAGGACTCCAGCTGGGGCCTCATGAGGGCAGAGTAGAGGGGAACAATCACCTCCCTGTCCCTGCTGGGCATCCCTCTTCTGATGGAGCCAGGGATACCATTGTCCTTCCAAGCTGCAAGAGCACACTGCTGGCTCATACACCAGAACGTCTAGGTCCTTCTCAGCAGGGTTACTCTCCAGAAGCTCTTCTCCCAATCTGTATCTATTTCTGGGATTCCTCCAGCCCAAGTTCAACCCTTTGCAGTGTTGAGACTCATTAGGTTCACCCAGGCCCACCTTTCCAGCCTGTCAAGATCCCTCTGGATGGCTTCCTTTCCTTCTAGTGTGTCAACTGCACCACTCAGCTCTCATCTGGATGAGGAATCTCTGAACATCTGCAAGGACTGGCATAAAAATTCCTATTTTTGAGTTGATCAACAGGCCCTGTGAGAATTTGAATAAGAAACAGGAATATTCAGCAAGCCAGCTCCTGCTTTTACCAAAAGAGGACAAGATGCACAAATGATTCTTTTTTTAAAACATCTCTTAAGAGTATTTTAATTTAGTGAAGACCTTCACTTCCATACTTCAGCAAATTATATAAACAAGAACTTAATTTGAAATTATTTGAGGCTTATGTGAAATTCTTAAATATTTGTGTTTAATCTTCAGTAAATACCTCAGAACATATGCCCAGCAGCATTAATTGGGTAGCATCCCTTCAAGACCTTGTAGCCAGAGAAGGAAAAAGCCAGCTAGCTCAAGCTGAACAGCCAGCTACTCCCTCAGAGGCCTTCCCATGGTGAGGGAAAAAAGATTAAGATAACCATATTTTGGGATTCCCTTCCTTGCCAGCCAAAGTCAGACTCGCATTTTGCCAAGATCTACTGCTACACAGACTCGCACCTAGAGCACTTCTCTGAGGCAACATTCACACTACACCAAGCATAAGCCTGGGAGCTGGAGAACTGTTGCACCATAATTCATGTGAGATTGCCCAGTTATGGTCACAGCACATCTTCAGAAAGATATCAGAGCTCCCGGGACACACATCTCTCACGTGGACAACTACTAGCATGTCTGCCTATTCTCTTCAGGGCTCTGTTTACCCTTTGTCATCTTCATCCTTGTGGAATGTCGCTGAGGTCCAGGGATCCCACACAAGCACATTGTCAGGCTAGCAGTTAGGAAATAACAGGTTGGAAACACTTGTCATAAGTTAATGGGTTTTGCATAATTTTTTCCCCACAAGTCATGCCTGAGTAGCTTTTGAGCATGAAAAAGACATTGTGCTTCAGGCATACCTGTGCTTGAACTCAGCAGGTAATCTCTTTAACCCCAGGGTTTCCTCCTTGATTGGTACCCTCCATTTAAATATAATCCACAAACTTCAATATTTATCCAGAGAATGAGTGTTAAGCAATGTGTATTCACTAAATCAACTGTCTGGGGAGAAAAAGTTGTGTTAAAAAAACCCTGACATTTTTTCATTGCAGCTAATGCTCAAACCCTAGACACAAATCAATCTTCTGTCACTCCTTTGCCTGATGGGCCACTGCAAGTTTGGGAAATTTCCACATCCCCATCCTTTAAAAAAAAAGTTTTAGAAATGCCACAAGCTTATTTTGTGGTTTGTTAATATAGGTACAGTATAAACAATGGATTTGGGGATCTTGCAGAGGAAGAACCTGGTTTTATACATAATCATGTTTTAATGGACTCTGTTTGTAAACTGATGAACTGAGATTTTTTTTCCATCAACACAGAGCTGCCTGGGTAAGAGCATGTGCTTTTAAAGTATGCTACAAAAACTGCTGCCTACTGACCCAACGCCCACCACAAATGTCATTAAAGGTGACCATCCATATGCCAGAGCCTTGATTCTGGTCCATTTCCTGCAGATTTCATGGAAAGGTTTAGCCAAGCAGAGGTGATATTATCAAGAGCCATGCTAGCACATTGAATGCAAACTTGTTCTGAACTTCACTTACATGTTGCTCAGCCAAATTTGATGGAATAAGGCACTCTGTTTAGATTTTATCTACCATACAAGTCAGCTGAAACAACCAAGCATGGAATGACCTCAATCCAAGATTTTGGGTTAAGACAAACAGCTAATAACAGTACTTCACATGCTGGGTAATGATTTTTAGAGAATTTGACTGAACTCAATAGGTTGTATTGATGCCTTTATTACATTTTTACCCAAAATGGCAATAAAGAGTCCCAAATAGATGTTAACATTTTTCTCACCAGGTCTAAGGTGGCTTGCCCCACCCCAGCTTCAGCTGAGCATCAACACATGGTGCGAAGTGGTATATTTTACCAGCACCCAAGGGGTGCAGGCTGCAGCCACCCACAGCAACCAACTCTATTCCTCCCACATGCCACTCCCTCTCATGTCCCCCTCTAGCTTCCACAATTATTATCGCCACATCACCACACATGTACCCCCCATATTCCCTCCATTGACTCCACATCCCCCTGCGCACACTCTTGCATCCTCCCACATCTCCCTCCATCCTCCCCATGTCCCATCACAACCCTTCACTTCCTCCCATACACACCTTTGTGTCCTTCCACATCCTCCCTCTCCTACCTGTGTCCCCTCACCCTCCTTGCATCCCACCCCCAACTCCACCCTCCCCATGTGCTACTCTCTTCCCCATCTCCTCACACACACCTCCCCCACATCCTCCCCTCACAACCATCAACATTTTTCCCCATTGACTCCATATCTCCCTCCCACATGCACCCTCTCGCATCCTCCTACATCCCACCCCCATCCTCCCCACTCATCATTCCCACATACACCTCCTCTGCATCCCTCCAGACCCCTCAATATCCACCTCCCATCCATCCTGCATCCCCTCACACACTCTTGCCCCCTCTCACATCCCCACTCCTCTAAACCCCTGCATCCCTCCATTCCCTCCCCAAACCCCCCCCCGCATCCTCCTATCACAAGCCTCTGCACCCCTCCACACTCCCCAAATCCATCTCCACACACCCACAAAGAAGCCCACCACTGTAGGTGAAAGGGCAGCATCAAGACCGTGCTTTGGGGTTTTTTTTAGTGGAAGGTGCCCCCAAGGTCCAATTTTTGCTTTCAGCAAGGCACAGCAGACTTCCACTCGCCTTGCAGGTGCAGAGCCAAGAATCAGGGTGTGGTTGTCACCCCCCAGGAGCAGGGCACCTCCTCACAAGCACCAACACAGTGCCCTATCCACTCCCAACAGCGCTCCTGTGCTTTTACCTCAGAATAAACCCAATGTCATTAATTTTAAAATCCTCTGGCTCCATGGAGCTATTTTTAAATTGACATTGATGAAAGAGCAGAACCTGTCTCACGTTCCCCCAAAATGCTTCATAAAAAGGAAATTTAGGATGTTTGAATTGGAAACTCACCTAAATGGATTTTTGTTAAGAAAACCGTCATAATGTTCAGCAATTAACTGTGACCTGATTAGCATTCAAACATGGGAAGGACCCACTTTCAAAGCTGCGTTTCCTCCTTTCAATCTATGCCCTTCTACTTTATTTACAGAGAAAACACATGCTGCTTTACCTGTACTGGGGCAATTAAAATGGTAGAGTTCCCCAGCACGGATGCGTTTCTGCCAGAATAAATGTGTTACACCAATACAGCTTATTTATGTACAGGAAAGAGGATAAACATCAGGTCTGAGCTATGAGTATCCTGGACCCAGAATTATACATCACTGACAGACACCCCCTTGGGGGGGAGGCACAGCTTTTCCAGGAACAGCCCTTTGGGGTGCTGCAGAGAAAGATCATCCCTGCAGACAGAAGGGAGCTCTGAGGAGACATCACAGTGTTGAACAAAGTCACCTGTATCTTCTCCAGGGCTCCCATAAGATGCCCCTGACTCCCTCCCGTGCTGGCACAGGTCTACTGCTGAAGTGCTGTCAATATGGGTATCACCCAGGGCAGCCTAACCACATCCATTCTGCTTAATTAGAAGAAGTAATTAGAGAATGTAATTACATCATACTAACAAATATCAACTATCAGCACCAAACTCGTGTGCTGCTGAGGCCTGTTGTAATTTACTCGTGGTAGCTCACCAGCCAGCAAAGGCTATTGATGCTGGTTGAGGTGAGCCCTGAATCCCTCCCTGTTCGTTAGCACACTCGGATATTATCCAAACACGTTGGGAAGGGCTGTCACTAAGCTGGTGGCACTTGCCTGCGCCGCTCAAACAGAAGGATCCCTCTGCTCCCAGCACTGTCACTGATGTGAACACCACACCAGCCAGCCTACCCCGAGAGAAACAAAAATAACCCCACGCACAGATTTTACAAGGAAAAACCCCGTTTATCACACTGTCAGTAACTTCTAACGGGTTTCTCATCCGATTCAGAGGACTTTGGGGGTTATTGGCATCAGTGACAAAGCGAGGAGGGCTCCCCCGTGCTGTAAACAGCTCCTCCCAAAAGCCAAACTTTGTCATTAAGTCGTTACTGCTAAAAACCGTTCCTAGGCGAGCGGCTCCAAACACGGAGCCTATTAACGCAGAGGTCACGGAACGCTGCTGGAGGTACAGTGTTTTCATTCATCGCCTGTTTACACACCCAAAACACACTTCTAGCCTGTTTGCTGACACCCCGGGCTGGCTGCTCCGGTACCCCGGGGAGGGGGGAGCGGGGTGCCCTGCGCCTGCTGCCGCCGGCTCGGAGCCCGGCTGTCGGACAGCCGTCTCCCACCTGGTTTTATTCTGCTGGAGTGAAGCGCTGAGCGGCAGGAACAGGGCTGGAGAGTCCGGGAGGCTCTGCTCTGCCCAGGACTCCGCGGTCAGCCCCACGCAGGAATCGGTTCTCGGGCAGCTGGTGACGAGGGAGGGGAGGAAGGCTCCCCCCGAGCGCCCGCCCGAGCTTATTGTGCCGTGGGGCCAGCGGAGAGAAGGAAATAATAATAGTATTCCTGCTGGGAAATCCGAAGGGGCTGACGCGCAACGCCCGGAGAGGTGCCCCTGCGCGGGTGCGCAGCCTGCGCTGCCCGGCGCGCCGCGGGAACGCAATTCTACCCGGCGATCCCGGAAACCGGGGAGGTTCGGTGCGAGACGCCGGGAACCAGGGAAGGCGGCCGAGGGCCGCTCCGCACCGCGCCCCGGCCCGCATCGCCCCGCGCAAGGCCGGAGCTCTGCCGAGCCCGCCTTAACCCCTCTTGGGCTTCTCCCTCCCTGTCGAGGAGAGGAGAAAAAATAATAAATATAATAAATTAACTTTTCTCCTTTAATGCCTTTATGGTCCGTGAAGAATAATCGCTTTATGGTCTGCGAAAAATAATCGCTTGTCTGTCACTTACTCAAACGTGGAAAGAAAACATTCACATCATACCCCGAGCGCGATAGCAATGACCGAAGCCGAGCTATTTCCAAACCCCTGTTAAACCCCGGTGATGGACACAGCGCGTCATTCTGTCAATTGAGGTTAGTGAGCCAGCGAATCTACCTGTTCATTATAAGCGGCTGCTGTTTTCACGCGCAGAAAAAGTAGACAGAAGATGGAATAAAGAAGTGACGAAGTCAAGCACCCACCGTGACCTGTCCGCGTCGAGGGACCCCGCAGCCTGCCAGGGCTCTGCCCGGTCCCTCCACCCGCCACACCGCCGCCTCCCCGCTTCCCAACGTTAATCCTTGTCCCCAGGTTAAATGAAACATTTTCAAAGCTGTTGTTTGTTTAAATATACGTGTCGTTCCAGTGTAACAATACGAGATTGCTTCCCGTTTACCCAGCAATGACCGCATCCTGTGCTTATAAACACTCCATCGCTCATCCCGGGAGTTTATTTAACCTGGGATAGGGGAATCCACCCCCAGACACCCTCCGAGCCGTACCGGGGCGGCGGGGAGCCCTCCACTCACCTTCCGCCGCCCTGCAGCGAGCTCGGACACCTTAGAGTGAGAGCAAACGGGGGGAAACCGCGTCGGGAACGGGGCGGCCACAGAGGGCATCGCCGGAAGCAGGCTCGGAGCGGCAAGGCTTGGGGCTATGCTTAATTAAAGCCCGTAAACCTTGTCAGCGCAATTTACGTACCGATAGCGAACGACGGAGGCGTTGCCGAAAGGCGGCTTTGCTGCGGGGGTCTGTCGGGCGAGAGTCAGAGCCGCTCCTCAGCGCGCCCGGAGGCCACCGCTACCGCCAGCGGAGCACCCGGGAAAAGGAAGGGCCGACAGCTGGGGTAACGCTGCTAATTACCACTTTAAATTGGGAGGCCCGCCTAATTACCGCCCCCGCAAACGGGGTCTCAGCCCAGGCCCCCTCCGCTCCCAGCTGCGCAAGTAACGCGCCCGCACTGCCTCCGGCCCCGCTCCCCTTCGCTCGCTGCCGCTCGTCGTTTTCTGCGGTGCTTCTGGATCTTAGCAGGATGGTGGTCTGGCTAGATGCTCTAGAATTTGGTATCTCGATGGAAAAGGTCCATCGGGGACTTGAGGAAAGCAAGCAAACAAACAAACAAACAAACACCACCACCCCCCCAAAAAAAAACCTCACCAAAAAAACCCCAAAGTGACACAGTTTCGTGCTACGTCGCATCGGTTCACAAAGAGCCCCGGGAGAGCGGCGGGGAACCGGGCCGGGCATCCCGCTCCACCGGGCACTGCAGCAGCTGACGGCCTCGGTGCGGGACCAGCCGGGTACCGGCGCTGGGAGGGACGCGCTCGGCCGTGCTGCGGGACCGGGTGGGATTCGCTCAGGCCGCTCGCTGCCCCACACTATCAGACCTGCTACAGCCTGCCCCAACCGCGTTTTAAAAAAATAACCGTCTAGGATGCGCGGTGAGGAACCAAATTAACTTATTTGACAGCAAATAACGTTATCTTTAAAAGGCGAAAGCATCCGAATTTGTCCTAGCAAACAGGCTGAATCGTCAGGGGCAGCGAGAGGAGAATCCGGCCCGGTACCGGCCGGGACAGCACCGCGCCGTCCTGCGATCCTGGATTTGAACCTTTAACTTGCCCCGGAGGGGGAAAAAATAATAATAATGAAAAAGCATTACATTACTCAGAGCAATAGTTCATAAAATACTTTATTGAAATAAAGTAAATATCTTCGCATTAATAAAACTGATCATAAAATGCAGTTTTCGAATAACTAGGGGCACCACAGGGTTTTAGAGAGCGAGTAGATGTGAAAGTTGGGATCCAGTGTCCTCCTGGCCCCTTCGGGCCGTCGCACAACACAGGCGTCCGTGGCGCAGCGCTCCGCGGGCGCGGAGAGGAGCGGCGGGGCGGGGAGACGGGGACGTGACCGACCAAGACGCCCAATTCACCGGAGACCAAAGGCGACCATAATCACTAACCGTGCTGTCCCCCGTTCTCTTTCACACATCCCCGGGCAGGGCGGAGAAGTCCGGGGCCGGCAGCGGGCTCGGCGGGCAGTGCCTGGAGGGGGCGGCCGGGGCCGGCGGCGGCGGGGCCGGGCGGTCACCCTCACTCCTCCTGGCTGACCTCGGCCGGCGAGCCGAGGCTCTCGGGCGGCTTCTCGGCGTCCCGGGCTCGCTCCTGCTCCGAGAGCTGCTCGCTGCTGGGGATGGAGTTCTTCTTGGGGCGGCCCTTCGGCTTGGTGGGGGACTCCAGGCCGCCTCCTTGCAACACCTGCGGGGCGGGGAGGGAGCAGAGGAGGGGGGAACCTCGGTAAAACCGTGCTGCCGTCGTCAGACCGGGGCAGGAGGAACCTCCCTCTGCTCCGTCCACCGGAGCGAAGTACTACACTTGGACCGCAACCGAGGGAGAAGCCGCGGCTCCTCTCGATCTGCGCCGATCGCTCTCTGCACCCAGGGACCGAGCTGCAAAGCCCGGCGGGCTCGGCCCCGAGGGGGATGGTGTGTGTGTGGCAGGCGAGGGCCTAGGCGATGCTTACCTTAAAGACTGGGGCAAGCATCGCCTGCTTAAAGACTATGGGTTTCTATATTATTTTTTAAATTATTGTTACTATATTTTTGGCCAGGGGTAGCATGCAGAAGGACGACCCGCGGGGAAGTGCTCGGTGACCCGCGGGGAAGCGCTCGGTACCCCGCGGCGCGCGGACCCAGCGCGCAGAAGGGGCGGGCTCGGGCACTTACTATTTTCTTCCACTTCATGCGCCTGTTCTGGTACCAGGTTTTCACCTGGAGCTGGCTGAGCCCCAGCGATTCGGCCAGGTCTATTCTGCGGGCGAGAGAGAGAGGCGGTGAGCCCCGACAGCTTTCGTCTCAGCTGGCATCTTCCCTCCTTTTTTTCCACGAAAAACAAGTCCCCATCCCATCCCATCCGTACCGCCCCCGGTCCGGAGGGTCCGGCATCGCCTACCTGTCGGGCGTAGAGAGGTATTTCTGCTTCTCGAAGCGCTTCTCTAGCCCCATGAGCTGCAGCTCGGTGAAGACGGTGCGGCTGCGGCGTCCCTTCTTGGCCTTGCTGCCCGGCTCCGGAGGGCCCGGCTCCAGCTTGCCGCGGAGGTGCAGCTCCAGCGGGAGATGGGGCGATGCGGAGCCGCCCTGCAGCCCCGAGCCGGCGGCCAGAAGCGCCGAGCCCAGCCCCGAGCAGCCCAAAGGAGCCAGCGGGAACTTGAACACGGCGGCCGGTTCCGCCTTCAGCACCGCTGCGGGAGAGAGGGGCTGTCAGCGCCGGGCAGACCCCGGCACGGACCGCGGGGACCCCCGGGACTGCAAGGTGCCTCGGGCTCCCCGGGGATAAGACCCGTAAGAAAGCCCGGGCCCTTCTTCCTTCTCGTCAACGACGCAGTGAAGCGGAGCCCTCCTCCCATCCCCGGGACCGGCCGGTATCGGGGCCAGCCCTGCACGGGTCCCTCCACCTCAGCTGCACAGGGCCACGTTTTACCCTTCAACCGGCAGTTGCTAATTTCGGGATGATTTGGGGGAGTTACAAGTGAAAAAAAGTTTAAATCAACGGAAAAGAGTTCGCCTCCAGTGCCAGCCAAAAGCTGCCGGGCCTGCTGCAGCAGGCTGAGCCCGGCGGGCGGCGGGGACCCGGGCACGGTACCGAATTTCTCTCCCGAGCACTTTTCAGGACATTCTCGATAAGGGAACGATCTGTTTCCCTCCCCGTGAATGGGAGCCTCACTATTTTCCTATGAACATGCGCCCAGAGAGAGGACGGGGAGATTTTCCAAAAAAAAAATCGAGCCCATCCCGGAGGATGCTACTGCATCCAGCCGCTCCCGGCCCAGGCCGTGGCCGCGTAGCCTCTCTGCTCCTCGGCGGGCTGGGGCCACTGCCCGCCCCGGCTCGGCTCCGTTCTCCCCAGCCTCTTCTCCTTTCTCCGCAACTCGGGGTCGCCCCGGCCTGGTCCCACGAACCCAGCGCTGGTCCCAAACCCGGCAAAAAACGAGGGTGCCCGGTGCCGGTGGGGACAGGCTCTGGTCCTGCCTCTGCCCTCCCCGCCGGCACACACGGAGCAACCCCGAGGCATGAGAAGGACATCTGCGGGCTCCCCCCTGCTCGGCCTAAGCTGAAATTTTGCTGTTGAAGCAAATACACGTCTCGGTCCCTTACGGGGCCTGATCCTGCTCCCGCTGAACCCGGCGGGAGCTCTGCTGTGAGACAGCCTTTCGCCTGGTCCGCTATTTGAAACCCTTCTGCCCGTCTTGAAAGTAATAACAATTCCCAGATATTCTGCTGTACGTCGCTCCCTTGCCGTGGGGTTTGACGCTTTGCTCTTTCCCTTTTCAAAGGAAAACGAGAAGCTGGGACCGTCCTATCCCGTTCGTTTCTGAAGAGCGGTGTCCCCGCAGACTAAGATGGCTCGGGAAATGAAAGCTTCCGCATTGAAAATATAATGCCATTATGTGCTGACCTTTAAAATGTATTAAAATGCTGGCTTAAAAAAAAAAAACAACCAACCCAACAAAACCACCAACAAAAAAACCCCTCAGAAAAACCTGTCGTTAATATACTGTATTTATCCTAGATGCTACATCAAGCTGTATAGAGCACGTTAGCTCCCTCTTTCAATAAATATATATATAAATTATATATATACATAAAAATAATATCTATATTTTCTATATGCCGGGCTTCCAGCTAAATCCGTGCCCGCAGAGCGCCGTGCCGCCTCTTGCAGCCACGCAGATACACAGCCCACCGCCTCGGCTCCGGCAATTCACACCTCATCCAAAAACAGCGAGAAAAAAAAATAAAAAAGCCCCGACCAACAACAACGTTTTCCCGGTGAAATTCAATGGCCAGTCTGTGCAAGCGGCCCCGGAGCCGCAAAGCCGCTTTTCTTCGTTTTAGGCCCAAAATATTCGCCGGGCTCCAGGCCGGGAGCCTCCCGCGGCACGGCGAGGGGATGCGCACGGTGGAAAAGCCCGGCGGCTATTTTTTCTGTAGGCAAAATTCACGGGATTTTCTTCAACGGGGTCGGCTCTAAGCCGCGCTCGAGTACCTCAGCGGGAAATGCGTCCTCGCGTCGCCGCCCCGCAGCCCCCAGCCCGTTCCCCCCACCCCACCGCCCGCGGGACCCCTCGGGGCGAGCGCGGGGGGCTCCTCCGGCTACTCTCCCTCCCCTCCTCCGCGGAGACGTACCGAGGTGGTTGTGGTAGGGCCGGGCGGAGAGCAGCGCCTGCACCCCGAACTTGAGCAGCTCCCCGGCCGGCGCGGTCCCCTTGGCGTCCGGGGGGTCGGTGAGGATCTCCTCGATCATGAAGCTCCGGTAGCGGTGCGAGCGGTGGTCGGGGAAGGCTTCGGCCGGGAAGTAGTGCGCGGCCCCCAGCTCCAGCGGGTGCTGCATCCTCGCCGCCGCCCCGGGCGGGTGGGGGTTGGGGGTAGCCCCGGCCGCCGAGGCCGCCGGGCCGCCCTAGCGCAGCCCCCCGTCTGGTGCTGCTGGCAGCCGGGCAGCGGAGCGTCCCGCGGGGGCTCTGCCCATCGCCCCGCCGCCCCTTACCCTGCCCCTGCCCCTGCGGGCCGGGCCCGACGAGGCCCCCCCAGCGCGAGTGGCCCGGGACCGCCTTGAGCAGCGCGGCGGGCCGGAGCCGTTACCGCCGCATGCACACGGGGCGCGGCACCGGGGAGCGTTTCTCCACCCCGGGACGGCGGGCAGCGGCCTATTATACCGCCGGCCCCGGCGGGGCTGTCAGCGCTGCGGGGGAGGGCGCGGGAGGGGCTGCGGAGGAAGGAAGGGGCCGGGGCGGGCGAGTACCTGGAAGCGAGAGGTTACAGCAGAGCATTTGATCCCCTGCCATATAAAGCAAATTAGCCCTTCTGCCCGCCGCGGGAGAGCAGACACCCAAACACGAGCGGGCCCCTTCGGAGCGCGGCCTTGGCCCCGTCCCCATCCCGGTCCCCCTCCCCGCCTCCCCGTGCCCATCTCCGTCTCCATCCCCATCCCCATTCCCGTCCCCATCCCCCGTTCCTATCCCTGTTCCCGTCCCCCGTCCCCGTCCCCCCCCCGCGTCGTCGTGTGTGTTTGTCCCCGCCACTCTGGGGCGCGCTCGGTCGCAGGGGACACGGAGCCACTCCCGGGGACCGCCCCGCCACCTGCCCGAGCCGGCCGTCCCCATGGCCGGTTTCCCTCGGGGGAGGGAGGGGCGGAGGGCAGCCCCGCGGCCCCAGCCGTGGACCCTCATGTCCCCTCCGGCAGGGAAAAGCCGCCGTCCCGAGGCCCCGCCGGCGGCTCGGAGCCCTCAGGGCACCCCCGGGGCGGACGGCCGGGGCCGCGCTGCCGGTCTGGGCTCGGCGCTGCCCGTCGAGGGTGTCTGGCCCTGAGCCCTCAGCTCCGGGCTCACTCCGGGCCTCGGCCAAACCGCTGCAAAGATCTAACCCGAGCTGGTCAGGAAACGGGAAAAGAAAAACAAAACAAAACAAAACACGCCACAACACGAAGCGTGGCATTTCCCTTGACTTTTATAGACTTTTATTTTGCTCCGTACAACAGGATTCGTTTAATTCGCCTTTAGCCCGTGTCACGCAGGAGAGCAGACAATTAGTCAGCGATTTCCACTCATTACTGACGTACTTCGTGCAAGATTTACGCGTGAGAATCGCAACGCTCATCATCCCCATCAGAATCGTAGGCTCCGACGGATTACCGGGGCGGTAATTTTGTTACAGCGCCGGCAGCCCGTCCGGAGGGGTGCCCACGGCAGAGAGAGCCCGCGACTGCCGTGGGACAGTCCCACGGCGGCACCGGACGGCGCGTTGGTGATTTTCCACGGGAGGGTTCCCATGGACTCAGCCCAGCAGCTGCCTCTGCGACGGAGCTGTCCCACGCAGAGACGCGGGCGTTGGGCTCATCCCGGTGGAACGGGGAGCTCAGTCGCCGTCCTGATGGGCTTCGACTGGGGAAAAAAAAAAGGGGTGGGGGTGGGGATTTCGGCACGTTTTCTCGTGGCTGGCGAGGGGTCTGCGGAGGATGCGCTGCGGCGTGCAGAGCCGTCGGCGGGATCTCGCCCGGCCCCGCACCGCGAGCAGTGAGGCAGGACGGGACCGCCGCGGAGGTCACCCGTGGATGTCTTCTTCCCACGGAGAGACGTGTCCCAGTCGCCGCGCAAGCGGTACTCCGCGGCCGTAGGGGGCCGGGGGGCCGGCCGGCTGCCCCCGCTGTCCCGGCCCCGGGCTCCCCTCCTCTGTCCCGGCTCCAGCGCTTCCCTCCCGGCTCCGCAACACGAGGGGCAGGACCCGCAGCCAGCGCCCAACCTCGCGGGTGGCCTTTGCACTCGGAGGGAGATGCACAGGGTCGGGCTGCCGGGACCCTCGGAGGATCGGGACCCCCGGGCCGATATTTTTAATTAAACGGTGACGAAAGCTCTACGTGGAGGCAGTTAATGAACGATCGCGGACACGAGGCCGAGCTGCCCGCTCTTGTTAGCGTTCGCTAAGCCCCACTGCCCCGTCGTTTCACCGAACCACTCAACCGCCGCATTCGACTAAAAACGAGGTGTTTCTTGAATTAATTTATGCTCCGCACTTCCACTGCCTTCCCCGATAACCTGTTCCATATGGCCACTGCCGCTCGCACGGAGCCGTGCCGCGCGGGTTTCTCTCTTTCCTCCGCGTTTCTTCAGTTTAATATTACGCCCCTCGCTCTGTGAAACACTAACGAGCTGAAAACCACCCCATTACCGCTCCCCGGCCCTCCTGCTGTCCCGATTTCTGTTCGAGGGCTGTCATTTCTTCAAACGTCACCTTTAGTGTTGGGACCGCCAACGAGTTAGTGAAACAGGGGCGTGGGGCAGCGGTAGGGACCGGCAGCGCTGAGCCCACGGAGATGCTGCGCGGCCCCGGGGTCCCCCAGTCCCCACACGCTGGGCATCAGTGTCCCTACGCACACCTGCCCAGCACACCGGGGAGCCTTGACCGAAGTTGCGGGAGCCCCAAAAAATCGGGACAACCCCCCTCCCAGTTTCCTTACGTGGCTTTTTGTCCGCCCATGTTTTTGTCCATCTTCTCTATTTAGATCACATGGTATTTTCGTGACAAGGTACCGAGGCAAAGGGGCCGTAGGAGCTATTGTAACAAATAACAAGAATAAAGAAATATGAGCGAAGTGAGAGGAATTTGGGCCGCATTCAAGCGAGCAGACAAATGCACATCAGGTTGTTTAAACAACCTCACCTCCGAGACTCGCGTACTAATAAACAAATTGGACGCGTAAAATTATTTCCCAACTCCCTCCCTCCCTCAAAGCACACACCTTGACTTTTTTCTTTTCTTTCCTTCCTTGAATACAAATGAATTGTAAAAATTTAGCGTCACTACCCCCGTGTCCCAGCGGGTCAGGTTCAGTGCAGGGCAGACCTGGTATCATTTCCCATAATCCGAAATTACCTCTGATAATTTAAGGGTTTATATACCTCGTGAAATATCTGCCCCGAGGCTGCTTATGTGAGGAGTCGCAGCCAGGCAGGATCACACATCAGAAACCCATCCTTGGCGCAGGCCCACAGACCCCATGGTCATTAAAAAAAATAATAATAAAAAAACCCAAACCAAGCCCAGACCCAAAACAAAACCCGCCCCTGTTGTAGGATTTCGATACTGCGCTATGAGAAATGAAGGATGAACTTCGCCATCCAGCTGCGCTCACAGTCAATAACCCAAAATCGTTTCAAAGCAAATCCTACTGCTAAAAGCACGCCGGTATATCTATTTTTTTTTTTAAATTGTGCCCCTCACAGTGTCTGAAATCGCCTCATTTCCCGTGCTCTGACTGAGCACCTAAACCCGCGCTCTTATTTTGCATCACTCTGTCCGGTGGATACAGCCCTGAGTGATTCGCATAACCGCTCCTTTATAAATAGCATCGTTTCAGGGTGGAAGTTCTGCAAAATACGGGGGGGAGAGGGGGGGAAGGGTTAGGGAGGAACTGGATGAACAAGCTGCAGGCCCCAATTTTCAATTTTGATAAACGTTTTTTCCCAGCTACTAGAAGGGAACCACCTTTCTCTGCAAAACCTCACTTAATGAGCGGGGTTTTTTGCTTGCACTGGGGACAAGCTTTATGTGACTGCTAGAAACCCGGGCTAGTTCTAGAGATACCTATCGCGAATTAATTTTATACGATTGCCTGTAAACAGTTCCGAAAATTATTGATACATCTTCCCCGTTCGGAGGCTCCTGTAATCTCTATTTTATCTGAAACGCGGACCGCGTTTCTAAAGGCTCCCTGCGCTTTATTTTCACACCTCGGTTACAGAGATCTCGGTCCCGGTCGGGCGACGCGGAAAAGGATGACGGGTCGGCTCTTATTCTTTTTACTATGAAGAAAGAAACGGGTTCACCCGATAATTTAAACTTCTTCCCCGGGGTAGGAGTGGTTTTGCTTCGCCGGTTAATCGCCGCTGTGACGGGAATAAGAGTTTTGCCGAATTTCGCGCATATACCGGCCCCTCGGTTCTCGGAGTTCTCCGAACTCGAACGGCCGCCACGCGAAAAAAAACCCCAATGAAAATAAACCTCTTTGCTCCTCGGATCCCCCAAGAAAAATCCCGATAGGGGAATATATATATTTTTGTTTGTTTGTTTTAAACACACACAAAAAGGGAGCAAACGGCCCGCCGGTGCGATGGGAAGCGCCGCAGAAGCAGCGCGCAGCTCCCGTTCTCCGCCCGGGATCTCCACGGGGCTCTACGCGAGAGGAGAGCACAGCTCCGAGCTGTCAGATCGAAGTCTCGGCTTGCCCAGGAGCAAAGGCGTGTGTGTGTGTGTGTGTGTGTGTGTGTGCGCCCGGTCTGGGGGGGCGGGGGGGGTGTGCTCCCCACCCTGCAGCGGTCTTTAGATTAATTACTCAGCGCTTTTTGTACCCGGTGTTTTTTAAACCCAAACGCTTCTCTCTTTTTCCAACATCACCTTTTAAAAAGTCTGATAAAGTCGTCCCTGCTGCAGCGGCAACGGGGTTGTGTAGGGTGTGTGAGGGTGACACCCGTTTCCCGGAGCCCTCCCCGGGCGGGGGGGTACCCGGCTCTGCTCGCCGCCGTCCCCAGCTGCAGGAAAGCGGGGTGACCCTCATGCCATGGCGGGAACATCACCCCCGCCGGCCCCGCGCCTTCCCACGGCTGCTGGGTGTCCGAGGAGGGGAGTTAGTCACAGTCATCTCCGGCCCGCTCGCTTCTCGTGGCACTTAATATTCAGGAAATCCACAAAGTGGTACGAAGAGAGTGGAAAACGTGACATCACAGGCTAATTGGGAAGGAGCATTAGGGCTGAGGGAATAGCTCAGTCCTGAGTAATATATTATGTTTAATGGCTGAGTAAAGTTTCATCAGCATTTACACACGTATCTCTCTCGAAATGATTTTCTGCAAACACCTGGCTTCATCAGACACTTTGGCGATGTAATTATCTTTGAAAGTCACGTTTAGAGGATGCAATTAGATTTGAGCAAGAGCCACAGGGAACAGTACTCTGGCCCCTCCGTTTCCCTGCCAGACGAGGAGCATCTCCCCAGCCTGCATGATCCAACAGCTCCCACAAGCTAGATGACCCCCGCTGCTTCCAGAGCTTTACAAACATGAGGAGACCGCCCCTAAAACGGCTATTGTCTGAATGCGTTTAATTTATACCCAGTAGAATAGCCTGCAACGCCAGCAGCTCCTCAGAAGAGCGGTGTTGGGGGCAGCACACGCCTGAGCGTCACACTTCTGTCACCTGCCACCTTATACCCATCCATCCCACTGTGACACCTTCTCCCTGGCATCCTTTTATTGTGTAGAACACCAAACCCACCCACAGTGAGCAAGACACGCACTGAGAAAGATGGTAAAGTCTCTCCCTCTCCTTATTTTAAAAACTTTATTTATTAGTTTTACTTTTTTTCCCAGTTCAAAGACAAGAGGCACAATACTTGGAAACACAGACCAGTTACTACCCACAGACAAGATTGGATTTCAGGCTGGACAGTGCTTCTCATGACAACCTGTAGGGTCAGAAACTCCTTCACCAGCACTATCACAACCACGGTGGCCGCACCCCTGAAAACCAGTGTCCCAGCCAACCAATGAGGGCAGTTACACCTTCTTTCCTGGCACCCTATGTACCCATCTTTCTCCACCCAGAGCTGCTGTCAATGAGCGATGCGATGGTGTGCACAGGCCTTGGACTGCGGTCAGCAGAAACATCCCCCACAACCCCCCCGCCCCAGTGTGCACAGCACAACCACAACAGGAGGTATGGATGCGGAGTTGAAACTGCAGGTAGCAGATGTGCTTTGCTGGGAGATATGCACAAGGGTAAGTTAAATAACGCTGCTCAATCCAAAACGGCACCATCACTGCACCATCCGTTTCTGGATGCTGAACGAGTTCTGGATGGAAAACAATGAATTGCCCTTATCACCCTGGTATTAGCTGAAATTCAAGCAACCCCTGCATCTGCTAGAAAATTAAGGATGTCCTTAACGATATCACATTAGCCCCTGCGCTGTAAACACCTGAATGTGCACTTAGATTATTCTCTGTGAGCACAGTCGACAGACTGGAATGGGACTGTTTATAGTTCATAAAACTAAGTTAATGACTACATCTGTGCAGAGCTAGGGCCTTCAGTTTTTAAAAGTGAAGAAACAGAATAAAATCCCTGCATTCTTTGTTTTACGGGTAGCCTCCAGTCAGTTTTGGTTCCCAGTTCTCGAGTACGACATCAGATCTGGATGGTTTGGGTTTATAGATCAGCAGGGAGATGTTTAAGTCATTTAACACAATAATGACTAATTGAAACATTTTATTTAAAAAAATAACAAGATGTTTTATACATATTAAAATCATATTAAAGCTGACTTCCCAGTCCCTCACAAGGGCCACTACAGCTAGTTAACGCCCCCCAAGCCAATTACATAAAATAGCTTTCGTTAAATGCCAATCAATGTGAGACAATTAAGTGATGAAGGGGCCCTTTCTGCTGGTTTATTTCTTAAATGCTCTCTTGATTTGTGCATGTATCTTGGTTTTCAAGTAGGGGTACAAAGCCAGCAAAGTGCCTCTACATCAGGGATTAGGAACAGAGTCTCTTCTCTTTCCTCTGGAAGTTAATGGCCCTGGCACAGGAAAAGGGTCTGCAGCCTGGGCTCACCAAAATGAAAATCAGAGCAATCAAAAATACTTAAGAAAAACGTTCTAAAAATGAACAACCAGGTGTCTGACATCTCCTAAATGGCTCCTATTTTTAGAAGTTTCCCTTTGCAATGCAGACTGCTGCAGATATTCCACCTGACAGGCCAAGTGATCTGGTGTGGCTGAAACCTGCCATCATGGAAATATCAACTCCAATGGACCAAGGGACATCAGGCAAGCGTTACCTGCTGCCAGGAGAATTAATAACTGAAGGCAATTAAAGATATATGGGTTCCCATACATCAGACACTCAGAAACTGGGTATGATTTACCACTGTAGGCTGGAATAGCTTTTTTTTTTATAATAAAATTGTGCCCTGCGGATTGGGATTTCTGGACCCTGATTGCTTTCCTCAGAGTCTTTATCTGTTTAATCTCTGCATCTTGCCTGAGATTCAACAAATCCTTAGAAACATAACTTGTTGTAGGAGCCTTGTTCATAAATCAGCAGACAAAGTTAGCTTCTTTAACAGAGGTAGGCTCAGGCCACATGCAGGAGGCACCTAGGCGACTTGCTCTTCTTGTCTTCATCTGAGCAGGGAGCCCCCTGGCCTGTGACGAAACCCGGGTGCTTTGTGATGATGTGCTAAATTTAACCAAACTGAAAACAAGGCTTGGTCCTGAACCAGCTGACTTTGGCAGCAGTTGTGTGACCTGTTCCATGTGAGCAGGATCTGGGCTTAAGGGAACTGGATTTTCATGAGGGACAGCAGGAAACCAGTGGCACCAGTTCACAGGTGTATGCACAGGGGCTCACAGAGTGGTGTTTATGTCATTTCCTATTGCAGGGAGCTCCCAAACATCCAGAAGTACCAGTGTCCTGGCTTAAATCACCCCCTGATGCTGTAAGTCAACCTGTGGGAAGATTCTCTGTATGACCACTCATGCCAAGGATTTCCTCAGCGCATCCTACTCTGAAACAACTCCTGGTCACAGAAGATGTGCAAGCAAAGTCAGGCTTAATTTTCTCTCTGTTAATTTCAGTGAAGGACTTGGGCAGGTGGGGCTCACGTGGTCTTTCCTCAGCTCTGCCTGCTGCAGCTTAGATCCTGCAGCAACCCTCCACAGCTCACATTGCTGTCTTTGGACACTGATAACCCCACCATGATGCTTATATCCATGGAAAACCCATCCAATTGGGTTGGGATAGAAGAGTGAAAGGGTAAACTGTCAATATCCTCCCCCCTGCATCCCGCTCAGTTAAAATAAGTATGTTTTTCCTTACTACCAGTCAGGGAGCACGCTAATTTAGAACAAAACAGGAAATGAGGAAGGTCATATTTTAATTAAATACTTCAAAAGAAGCAATGCTAATAGAGGCAAATCAGTATACAGAAAATTCCCCTTGAAGGTGTGAGGCTTTGAAGAATTCCTCCATCACTCCCCATACAAAGGGAACTATGAACTACCTGTATGAAGCGATTCATGACTCTCAAGTTGCACCCTTGGGCATATACAGGCTTCACTATCAATCTGAAAGTTATAATGAACCTACAATATTGCAGGAACAGATTCCCACTCCCTTCTGAGAGACTGTTACAAGAGTTTTAGGGCTTTCTAAAATTAGCCTTGAGAGAGCAATGTTTCAACAACATTAAAGAAAGTGGGAAGGTTTCTGATTCCCAGTCTGACCCGGCAAACCTTTCTCAGGCAAAACCTGGATCGCACTTTAGGTCTTTTATTCTCCTTGCACAACTGGACTGGGATTCCCTGTAGGATTTAAGGCCCCTGGTGCTGCATTCTGCCAAGGTGGGACAACTTCGCTCGCACTGAAGCCACCAGCAGATTTGCTATCCACTTCAGGTGAAATGAAGACTGCTTTTTACATCACCTGCACTGCAATTCTTACACCCCATGCAGCAAACTGCTACTTGCTATGCCCAGAACTAAATTCCAAACCCATATATATATATATATATGGCCATGACCGCTTAAGAAGTTTAAAAGATTTTGCTTTCCAAACATTTATTATGACACTTGCAAATTTTTGGACCCTGCCACGAAATTCCAGGAACCCATCGGCGGTTGTGCCCGCACTTCAGACGCCATCGATTTCCCGGCGCGCCGACCCCATCTTGCCTCTCCGCCTTGGAAGCTGCTTTAGGAAGGGGCAGGCACGGAGGGAGGCGACAGGGACCCTCCGCAGCATCCCGGGGTGCGGGTGCCCTCTGCCGGCATCGGGAACCGGCCGGTTCCCTCACCGATGGGGCTCGGGAGGCTTCGAAGGCAAGGCGCTGGGAGGTTTGTACGCGGTGGGTGGGGGAGTCCCCGCTCCCACCGCATCCTCGGTCCCCCACAGCCACGGAGCTGGGGAGATGTTCGGGCGCAGCTTGAGTTATGTCATGCTAAATACAAGTTGAGAATATGTCCTCAGGCACGTTAAAACGTCCAAAATCACATCAGCCTAAAGCCTCCCATGTGCCTGTACATGTGCATTGGTGCTGATCAGGAAATGGGAAAAAAGGGCAAACACTTTAACATTAAAGTCAGGTTTATCGGTTAATGCAAGCCTGCCCACTGCTCAAACAGCATCCAAAGCTGTGCATGCTGAATCTTTCCTTTAGGTGTTTAAGGATTTCAGAAGCTTACGGTCCAAAACTTGGATTATAATGTTTTGGGGGGGGCCAAAACTAGGGGGGTTGAGTAAAAAACGTTGACAGTTTGGGTGAAGACTCAATCCAGCAGTAGCTCCCAAACCAAGGCAGCCAGCACTGAAACACATTACTGGCCTGAAATCTCCAAAAGGGCCTACAAGCAGCATTTTTCACCCTGGGACTCAGAGCTTTCCTTTGCCTGTCAAACTTCCCTGCCTGCCTCCACAACCTTTCCAAACATCCAGCAATAGCTCCCAAACCAAAGAGAGCCAGAACTGAAAGACAGACCTGGATTGAAACCTCCCCAAAAGGGACCCACAAGGAGCCCCAGCAACATGGCATACCCCCACACTCCCACCGAGGCAACTACCAAGGGCACAGAGCTCCCCATCTTCCACCTTCACCTGTAAAATCCATAAATCCCTTGGGTTTAGGCTTTTCCCCACGACTCCCCAGCCACCCTCCAGTGCTGCTCACCTTATCTCCTGGTGCACCGTCTGCCTTCTTACAGCAACACTCCCTCCTCAGCTCAGCTCTTGTCTTCTGCAGCAGCCCAAAGGAAGCACCAAACCCCCATCCCCAGCTAGCTGCCTTTTAACAGGGAGAGCTCTCTCCATCAGCCCAATTTTTGGCACCTGGGGCTCACCAAGCCCCAGTACCTTCCAGTGGGGATGGGCAATACCACCTACACCTGTGGTGCTCCCTCCATGGCAGGAGGCCAGGAAGCCCTTAAAGCCCCTCTGGCCCCGGGGTCAGGGCTTCCCTTCCCCAGGGATCGATCCTAAATGTGCCTTATGTCATTGTCCAGCTGTAGCAACATCCCTGTTCAACTGTGCTAAACACCCGGCAACAACTCCCAAACCACAGTGTTGAGGACTGAGAGAAATTCCTGGGAGGGAAATGCGAAATTTTTGGGTCAAAACCAGAAGATTTAAGGACAAGAATCTGAGATTTCTGGCCAAAATTTTGAGATTTGGGTCCAGAATTAGAGGGGTTTGGGGGTAAAAAAATTGGAGATTTTTTGAGATTTTGGTCAAGGATTTTGACATTTGGGACCAGAATTTGGGGGCAAAAACATTAAGGCTTGGGGCAGGAATTTCATGTTTGGGGTGAAATTTGAGACAAGAATTTGGGTCAAATGGTCCGGGTTTTGCGGCGACTCCGGTCCGGGTTTTGCGGCGACTCCGGTCCGGGTTTTGCGGCGACTCCGGTCCGGGTTTTGCGGCGACTCCGGTCCGGGTTTTGCGGCGACTCCGGTCCGGGTTTTGCGGCGACTCCGGTCCGGGTTTTGCGGCGACTCCGGTCCGGGTTTTGCGGCGACTCCGGTCCGGGTTTTGCGGCGACTCCGGTCCGGGTTTTGCGGCGACTCCGGTCCGGGTTTTGCGGCGACTCCGGTCCGGGTTTTGCGGCGACTCCGGTCCGGGTTTTGCGGCGACTCCGGTCCGGGTTTTGCGGCGACTCCGGTCCGGGTTTTGCGGCGACTCCGGTCCGGGTTTTGCGGCGACTCCGGTCCGGGTTTTGCGGCGACTCCGGTCCGGGTTTTGCGGCGACTCCGGTCCGGGTTTTGCGGCGACTCCGGTCCGGGTTTTGCGGCGACTCCGGTCCGGGTTTTGCGGCGACTCCGGTCCGGGTTTTGCGGCGACTCCGGTCCGGGTTTTGCGGCGACTCCGGTCCGGGTTTTGCGGCGACTCCGGTCCGGGTTTTGCGGCGACTCCGGTCCGGGTTTTGCGGCGACTCCGGTCCGGGTTTTGCGGCGACTCCGGTCCGGGTTTTGCGGCGACTCCGGTCCGGGTTTTGCGGCGACTCCGGTCCGGGTTTTGCGGCGACTCCGGTCCGGGTTTTGCGGCGACTCCGGTCCGGGTTTTGCGGCGACTCCGGTCCGGGTTTTGCGGCGACTCCGGTCCGGGTTTTGCGGCGACTCCGGTCCGGGTTTTGCGGCGACTCCGGTCCGGGTTTTGCGGCGACTCCGGTCCGGGTTTTGCGGCGACTCCGGTCCGGGTTTTGCGGCGACTCCGGTCCGGGTTTTGCGGCGACTCCGGTCCGGGTTTTGCGGCGACTCCGGTCCGGGTTTTGCGGCGACTCCGGTCCGGGTTTTGCGGCGACTCCGGTCCGGGTTTTGCGGCGACTCCGGTCCGGGTTTTGCGGCGACTCCGGTCCGGGTTTTGCGGCGACTCCGGTCCGGGTTTTGCGGCGACTCCGGTCCGGGTTTTGCGGCGACTCCGGTCCGGGTTTTGCGGCGACTCCGGTCCGGGTTTTGCGGCGACTCCGGTCCGGGTTTTGCGGCGACTCCGGTCCGGGTTTTGCGGCGACTCCGGTCCGGGTTTTGCGGCGACTCCGGTCCGGGTTTTGCGGCGACTCCGGTCCGGGTTTTGCGGCGACTCCGGTCCGGGTTTTGCGGCGACTCCGGTCCGGGTTTTGCGGCGACTCCGGTCCGGGTTTTGCGGCGACTCCGGTCCGGGTTTTGCGGCGACTCCGGTCCGGGTTTTGCGGCGACTCCGGTCCGGGTTTTGCGGCGACTCCGGTCCGGGTTTTGCGGCGACTCCGGTCCGGGTTTTGCGGCGACTCCGGTCCGGGTTTTGCGGCGACTCCGGTCCGGGTTTTGCGGCGACTCCGGTCCGGGTTTTGCGGCGACTCCGGTCCGGGTTTTGCGGCGACTCCGGTCCGGGTTTTGCGGCGACTCCGGTCCGGGTTTTGCGGCGACTCCGGTCCGGGTTTTGCGGCGACTCCGGTCCGGGTTTTGCGGCGACTCCGGTCCGGGTTTTGCGGCGACTCCGGTCCGGGTTTTGCGGCGACTCCGGTCCGGGTTTTGCGGCGACTCCGGTCCGGGTTTTGCGGCGACTCCGGTCCGGGTTTTGCGGCGACTCCGGTCCGGGTTTTGCGGCGACTCCGGTCCGGGTTTTGCGGCGACTCCGGTCCGGGTTTTGCGGCGACTCCGGTCCGGGTTTTGCGGCGACTCCGGTCCGGGTTTTGCGGCGACTCCGGTCCGGGTTTTGCGGCGACTCCGGTCCGGGTTTTGCGGCGACTCCGGTCCGGGTTTTGCGGCGACTCCGGTCCGGGTTTTGCGGCGACTCCGGTCCGGGTTTTGCGGCGACTCCGGTCCGGGTTTTGCGGCGACTCCGGTCCGGGTTTTGCGGCGACTCCGGTCCGGGTTTTGCGGCGACTCCGGTCCGGGTTTTGCGGCGACTCCGGTCCGGGTTTTGCGGCGACTCCGGTCCGGGTTTTGCGGCGACTCCGGTCCGGGTTTTGCGGCGACTCCGGTCCGGGTTTTGCGGCGACTCCGGTCCGGGTTTTGCGGCGACTCCGGTCCGGGTTTTGCGGCGACTCCGGTCCGGGTTTTGCGGCGACTCCGGTCCGGGTTTTGCGGCGACTCCGGTCCGGGTTTTGCGGCGACTCCGGTCCGGGTTTTGCGGCGACTCCGGTCCGGGTTTTGCGGCGACTCCGGTCCGGGTTTTGCGGCGACTCCGGTCCGGGTTTTGCGGCGACTCCGGTCCGGGTTTTGCGGCGACTCCGGTCCGGGTTTTGCGGCGACTCCGGTCCGGGTTTTGCGGCGACTCCGGTCCGGGTTTTGCGGCGACTCCGGTCCGGGTTTTGCGGCGACTCCGGTCCGGGTTTTGCGGCGACTCCGGTCCGGGTTTTGCGGCGACTCCGGTCCGGGTTTTGCGGCGACTCCGGTCCGGGTTTTGCGGCGACTCCGGTCCGGGTTTTGCGGCGACTCCGGTCCGGGTTTTGCGGCGACTCCGGTCCGGGTTTTGCGGCGACTCCGGTCCGGGTTTTGCGGCGACTCCGGTCCGGGTTTTGCGGCGACTCCGGTCCGGGTTTTGCGGCGACTCCGGTCCGGGTTTTGCGGCGACTCCGGTCCGGGTTTTGCGGCGACTCCGGTCCGGGTTTTGCGGCGACTCCGGTCCGGGTTTTGCGGCGACTCCGGTCCGGGTTTTGCGGCGACTCCGGTCCGGGTTTTGCGGCGACTCCGGTCCGGGTTTTGCGGCGACTCCGGTCCGGGTTTTGCGGCGACTCCGGTCCGGGTTTTGCGGCGACTCCGGTCCGGGTTTTGCGGCGACTCCGGTCCGGGTTTTGCGGCGACTCCGGTCCGGGTTTTGCGGCGACTCCGGTCCGGGTTTTGCGGCGACTCCGGTCCGGGTTTTGCGGCGACTCCGGTCCGGGTTTTGCGGCGACTCCGGTCCGGGTTTTGCGGCGACTCCGGTCCGGGTTTTGCGGCGACTCCGGTCCGGGTTTTGCGGCGACTCCGGTCCGGGTTTTGCGGCGACTCCGGTCCGGGTTTTGCGGCGACTCCGGTCCGGGTTTTGCGGCGACTCCGGTCCGGGTTTTGCGGCGACTCCGGTCCGGGTTTTGCGGCGACTCCGGTCCGGGTTTTGCGGCGACTCCGGTCCGGGTTTTGCGGCGACTCCGGTCCGGGTTTTGCGGCGACTCCGGTCCGGGTTTTGCGGCGACTCCGGTCCGGGTTTTGCGGCGACTCCGGTCCGGGTTTTGCGGCGACTCCGGTCCGGGTTTTGCGGCGACTCCGGTCCGGGTTTTGCGGCGACTCCGGTCCGGGTTTTGCGGCGACTCCGGTCCGGGTTTTGCGGCGACTCCGGTCCGGGTTTTGCGGCGACTCCGGTCCGGGTTTTGCGGCGACTCCGGTCCGGGTTTTGCGGCGACTCCGGTCCGGGTTTTGCGGCGACTCCGGTCCGGGTTTTGCGGCGACTCCGGTCCGGGTTTTGCGGCGACTCCGGTCCGGGTTTTGCGGCGACTCCGGTCCGGGTTTTGCGGCGACTCCGGTCCGGGTTTTGCGGCGACTCCGGTCCGGGTTTTGCGGCGACTCCGGTCCGGGTTTTGCGGCGACTCCGGTCCGGGTTTTGCGGCGACTCCGGTCCGGGTTTTGCGGCGACTCCGGTCCGGGTTTTGCGGCGACTCCGGTCCGGGTTTTGCGGCGACTCCGGTCCGGGTTTTGCGGCGACTCCGGTCCGGGTTTTGCGGCGACTCCGGTCCGGGTTTTGCGGCGACTCCGGTCCGGGTTTTGCGGCGACTCCGGTCCGGGTTTTGCGGCGACTCCGGTCCGGGTTTTGCGGCGACTCCGGTCCGGGTTTTGCGGCGACTCCGGTCCGGGTTTTGCGGCGACTCCGGTCCGGGTTTTGCGGCGACTCCGGTCCGGGTTTTGCGGCAATTTTCTGTCAGAAATTGCCATTTTGGACAACAATTTTTAGATTACGGTCCAATATTTGGATTATTAAGTTTCAGGGGGGCCAAAACTAGGGGTGCTTAGAGAAAAACATTGACAGTTTGGGCGAAGAACCAATCCAGCAGTAGCTCCCAAACCAAGGCAGCCAGCACTGTAAGACATTACTGGCCTGAAATCTCCAAGAGGGCCTACAAGCAGCATTTTTCACCCTGGGACTCAGCGCTTTCCTTTGCCTGTCAAACTTCCCTTCCTGCCTCCACAGCCTTTCCAAACAACCCTCCCAAACATCCAGCAATAGCTCCCAAACCAAAGAGAGCCAGGACTGAAAGACAGACCTGGATTGAAACCTCCTCAAAGGGGAGTCACAAGCAGCCCCAGCAACATGGCATATCCCCACACTCCCACCAAGGCAACTACCAAGGGCACAGAGCTCCCCATCTTCCACCTTCACCTGTAAAATCCATAAATCCCTTGGGTTTTGGCTTTTCCCCACGACTCCCCAGCCACCCTCCAGTGTTGCTCACCTTATCTCCCGGTGTACCTTCTGCCTTCTTACAGCAACATGCTCTGCTCTGCTCTTGTCTTCTGCAGCAGCCCAAAGGAAGCACCAAACCCCCATCCCCAGCTAGCTGCCTTTTAACAGGGAGAGCTCTCTCCATCAGCCCAATTTTTGGCACCTGGGGCTCACCAAGCCCCAGTACCTTCCAGTGGGGATGGGCAATACCACCTACACCTGTGGTGCTCCCTCCATGGCTGGAGGCCAGGTAGCCCCTAAAGCCCCTCTGGCCCTGGGGTCAGGGCTTTCCTTCCCCAGGGATCGGTCCTAAATGTGCCTTATGTCATTGTCCAGCTGTAGCAACATCCCTGTTCAACTGTGCTAAACACCCGGCAGCAACTCCCAAACCACAGTGTTGAGGACAGAGACATTCCTGGGAGGGAAATGTGACATTTTTGGGCCAAAACCAGAAGATTTAAGGACAAGAATCTGAGATTTCTGGCCAAAATTTTGAGATTTGGGTCCAGAATTAGAGGGGTTTGGGGGTAAAAAAATTGGAGATTTTTTGAGATTTTGGTCAAGGATTTTGACATTTGGGACCAGAATTTGGAATTTGGAATTTGGGGGCAAAAAATTGAGGTTTGGGGCAGGAATTTCATGTTTGGGGTGAAATTTGAGACAAGAATTTGGGTCAAGAATTTGACATTTTGTGTCAAAACCTTGAAGTTTTGGTCAAAAATTTTGAGATTTGGGACAAAAATTTGGAATTTGGGGGCAAAAATTTGAGTTTTAGGGCAAGAATTTCCTGTTTGGGGCGAAAGTTTGGAGTAGGAGCTGGAGATTTGGGTCAAGGATGTGACATTTTGTGTAAAATCATGAAGTTTTGCTCAAGAATTTTGAGATTTGGGTCATGAATTTTGACATTTTGGATATGAATTTCGGTTTTGGGGGCATGAATTTCATGTTTGGGTCAAGAATTTCATGTTTGGGTCAAAATTTAGCCTTCCCAGCCCACACTTGGGGTTTCAGCTCCGTGATGGCAGCGGTGGGTCCCACAACCTCCCTTTATCCCAGGGGAGGTGCTTTGCCTAGGGCAGAGCCAAAGTTAGGACTCAGAGATCCCAGGAAGTGCTTCCCATTAATGTGTTTTCATCAGTTTGGGGTTGGTTGGGGGGTTTTTTTCAGTAGTAGAACCAGTAACCCTGCTTGTTATTCAGCTGTGGCTCTTGGGTCTGAGCAGCAGCGTTCAGTTCCCAATCCCACTTCACAGCAGGTGATCCGGAGCCATACAAGCCACCCTGCATGCCTCACGTGCCTTTTATTTGCTGGGAGAGTTCACCAGCCCTGGGAAAGGGTGGGTTCTGCCCAGGGAAGTGAAGCAGGAGAGATGAATATATATTTTTTAAATTTAATTCTTTCTCCAGATAGTCCAATCTTGCTTGCTCCAAAGGCAACAGAGCTGTTTTGTTGATCCAAGCATGGCAGGAGCATGCAAGCCAAGCTCCCTGCTCACTGGCATGTGCCTCATTTCTTTTGAAAATCAGGCGCTTTAGGGGAAAGTTTCTCCTTCCAGGTTTCCTTGCCCACATCTTGCATATGCAGGTGATCTGGCACACCTCTGCTCTGCATGCAGATAAAGGCACAGGCAGGCTGCCGGGAGGGAGCTGGGCTGGGAGCGTGCTGGAGCTCATTAGAAACTTCCCCATGCTGCCATGGGGGTGCAAATTTTGGGTTGAAGCACAGCATTGCACCCCTGAACAACAGAGGGGAAATCGCCTTCTCTCTGGTCATTGCTGTGTGGCTGAAGGTTGAGCGCCCTTGTGCTTTGTCAGGAACAGGATTGCTGGCCATGGCTCAGGAACCCAGTATGACTTTTGGGGGGGAGAAGGTCCCACGTGGAAGTCCCTCTTCTTCCAGGACACCCTGGGCTTTGCTGACCTGCTTGTGGGTTTGCATATTCCTCCTGCCTAAATGCTGGGGACCCTCCATAGTGCTCTGTAGGGATGCTCAGACAGAAGCCACTCCCCAGTACCACCATGGTCCAGGAAGGACCTGCTCCCAGGGCTATATCTGAGGTTCTCCAAGGCTTTGGCTGATGGAAAGGAAAAAGTTTATCCCAACACCAGCATCTCAAGGATGAATGAGTTCATCAATGATGTCATGAGCTTTCTCATCACCAAAACTTCTGCTTTCCACCCCTACTAGTAAGTTCCGAATTTATGGGACATGGGCAGAACTCTTAGAAAATAACCACTTCACTTTCAGGCTGTTTGTTTACCTCCTGCTTTACCCAGCATACTGAGCTAGGGGTGTCATGGGGTGCTCTCCACCTCTTCTGTTACTTAGGGGTGTTTTCAACCCAAAAAGGGGAAAAGGGGGTTTTTAGAAAAAAAAAAAAAAGCAAGAACTTTTTTTTAGACAAAAAAAAACTTTTGGGCTGCTGCAGAAGACAAGAGCTGAGCTGAGCTGAGGAGGGAGTGTTGCTGTAAGAAGGGAGAAGGTACACTAGGAGATAAGGCGAGCAGCACTGGAGGGTGGCTGGGGAGTCGTGGGGAAAAGCCTAAACCCAAGGGATTTATGGATTTTACAGGTGAAGGTGGAAGATGGGGAGCTCTGTGTCCTCGGTAGTTGCCTTGGTGGGAGTGTGGGGATATGCTATGTTGCTGGGGCTGCTTGTGGGTCCCCTTTGGGGAGGTTTCAATCCAGGTCTGTCTTTCAGTCCTGGCTCTCTTTGGTTTGGGAGCTATTGCTGGATGTTTGGAAAGGATGTTTGGAAAGGCTGTGGAGGCAGGCAGGGAAAGAAAAACTTGTGTAGGTCTCTGGGGATGCCAGGAGTGTGTCAGCCATGTCAACCAGCTATGGTAGAACCACTGGGTACAGGGATCCAAATTTTGGACCGTAATCTCAAAATTCTTGACCAAAACATCAAATTTTTGATGGAAAATTGCATAACCTGGACTGGGGTCACCGCAAAACCCGGACCGGGGTCGCCCCTTGAATCCCACAGTTCTTGGAGCTGCTTTGTACCAAGCTTAAAGCACAAACCAAACACAAGAGTGAGGAAGGGCTACATGCTGCAGAACCCACTCCTCCTGCAGCCCTCTCTGATCTTTTTAGTTACATCCAGATTTCTCCAGTCTTCTTTTAACACGCTTGCTGCTGATGCTCTGCCAAGGCATCAGAGCAGTAACTCATGAGTAGAAGCTCAGGATTAGCTTTTCTCTCTGGAGGACTTCTTGAATGATAGCAATCCTCTAACAAGTTATGGAAGAGCCTTTGAGCTTGACATTTTTATAAACACTAACCTTTTCATCTTCAATGTTTGTTGTTTAAGGAAATCCCTTCTAGTTCTTATGCATGTATAACACATAAAACAGTTGAATGAATACCATATGAGGCTAGAGGGGTGAAAAAGCACATCTATAGCCCAAGTAATTTAGAAAAAAAACCCCATAAGATGCCAAGAGACTTGTGCCAGCATGGAGCTGAGGGCAGGCCTAGGGGTAAATGCTCACGCCGCTCCTCTCCCAAACTTGCAGTCCACGCTGACCTTCATGCTGTCACAGGTGAGTACAGCTACTGCTACTGTGCCCAAGCTGCGAGTTCAAAGCCCCTTAGCTGTGCCAGCATAGGCAGCAGGCAGGGCGTGAGGCAGCTGGGAAGGATGTAAGGAAATAGTTGTTAGAGTAGTTAAGGGAGAGAAGAAGGGATCTATTAGCTGAGGTTAACCTACTAAAGATGATTTTCCTTGGCTCCCTATGCAGTCAATGGAGATTCTCATGTGCAACCTGTAACCCAAATAAACTGTCCTCCTGCAACTCAAATATGGTCTTTTGTGAGCCCTGAGCTCTCTCTCTCCCTTAGTGGTGACAGCCCTTTGTGGTAAGCAGGTCCCAGTCAGAGATGCTGTGGTGCAATTAGGTTTAGAAACACTTTTACTCACAGGCAGTGCTTAGCCAAAGAGTAATACTTATCAAGCCAAGAAGCATTGTGGTTGCCTCATGTGAGTTCTCCTCTTGTAAACACTACCTGATGCCAGACCTGCAAGAATTTTCAGTTGATGGCCAGAATCTTGCTGTCCATCACTGCACTGCAACAAAGGGCACCAGGAACAGCTGGCTGAGTGTCTGCACTGAAGAAGTTCTAACAATAGTGGAAAGCTGCATTGTTTAGCTCAGGCTCTCAACAGCAAGTGGTATTTCTCACTCCTATGCCAGGAGTTTACACAGAGTTAAACAAACAGCTTTATGGGGGAGGAAGGAGGAACCCAGAGAGGGTAAATCTGGAGATCCCAAAGAGCTAATAGAAGGTGAGACTCCCACCCTCCAGTTATGTCTACCCCTCCTCTGGCTGCAGTGGCTGCTGAGGTAGCCCAACCACCGCCTTCGCCCTTGCTTACAGCTCACTTATCTATCGCCAGGGCTGAGAAAAAACAAGTAGTCTTGGCCAGATGAGCCTCTTATTCCTCGTGGACACGCAGCATCTGGGGCTCTATCCAGCAGCTGAATCACCATAAGGACTTCTGCAAATTACACTTTTCAATAAATTCTATTTTACTTTGACACATTTAACTGTTTACAAGGTTTATTTGGGAGATGAAACAAAAGTTAATTACAGCAACTGATGCGTCAAGAGAACGGATTGATTTGATATCCCCTCCAGATGGGCTTCCATTGCGTGGCAGTACGCATACCACATCTTAAAGGAGATGGGATACGTTAGGAAGGCACATCTGAGCCATCAGACTGACACTTCTTTATTACAGTGTATTTATTTTTTATCATGTACTTTGACAGAAGTCTCATAAAGTGTTACACTCCTTCTGTAGGGTCAAAGTCTTGTGACCTTCCATGATTTTAGAGAGAAGGAACATAATTTTAGAGGGCATGTTTATTATTTCTGTAAACACACTGTTTTCCATGCCAAGAGAACAGTTTTTCTGTATGTACTTAGATGACAGCTCAACTTCACTGGCTCACTTTCCTGACTAAGCCTTGCCTGCCAAATGTTTTTGATCACAGTCTGGCAAACAACACAATATTAATAGTAGAGCTGAGCAAATAATCTCCAGAAAACGGCTGTATTTTTTAAACCACTTTTTATTGCTTCCATATTATCCCTGAATCAAATGCAGTTTCCTTGAGTTCAATTACAATTTTAAAGCACCCTATATTTTATTGAAATGAAAATATCTCAACTCTATGGAACCAGAAAAGCTTCTCACTGAACAGTCAGCTGTGACAAAACAGGTCCATCACACGGTGTTGCTTACATCCCCAAGGAAACAAGTGCCTGCATCATTCCAGTGGGATTCCACATGCTTGTCAATTTAAATGCAGGACAGGCAGCTTCCAAATCTGTTTTTACTGGCATGACTGTTCATGGATGGTAGACAAGACCACAGCCAAAACAAACTTGTTTTAAAATCTGAGCAGTCTACTTTCGCAATTTATACTGACTTCTGATAAATGCACTTGCTTTGCCTTCAAAGGGTGAAGATGTATTTGAAATACAGCTTTCTGAATGTCCTGCATTCATAACCACCTGATGCTCTGTTAATCTGGTTACCATGCAATGCATGATCTTCTCTGACAAGGGCCAGAAAACTACTGCAGCGCCCAGCAGCTGCTATGCGCTTGAAGCAAACTGACTCCTTACCTAAAGGATTTTGGGGGGTTTCTGAGGGGCCCAGAGCTCATAAAATCCCTCCACATTGTCCCACTGTTATGTCAAGAAAGGCAGAATTATGGTATGTGCATTTGACTGTGATTCATACAACACCCTTCTGGAAACCAGCGTAGCTGAATGCAAGACAGGCTTTAAGATCTGATGACAGTACTGATGGCACTGAGCTAGACCTCATCAGATTTCACTCCTCCTCCTGCACAGTCTAAGAGGGATGAAGGCTCCAGCTCAGTACCCCTCCACAAATATTTGGTTTCCTCTTGTAGGGATGGGTTTGTTCAAGGACTTGGATGGGACTTAGTGAAACTCCTAACACCATGCAAACTGCCCACAGCTGTAGTCGGAACGACCCTGCTTTTCAGACAACTTGTGATACTACTCTCTATCCATACTTCCATATCCTCCAGGAGCCGTCCCTTTCCCTCCAGACACCCAGTTGCAGGTGTACCAATGAATTCCTACAAATCCCTGCAATTCTCTTTGTCAAAGTCCAACTCATCCTGAGGTCTTTTTGGGTTTTCTTCAGTGACTTAATGGTCAGAAACCACGAGACTTCACTTTTGCAGCTCAGTCTTCTGGATCTATGTTTTTGCCTTCTTCTTACAGCAGTCTTGTGGCAGGTTGATCTGTTTTGCAACCAAAAGATTGGCTCATTGCCTGTGTCTGCTCCTTGGCCATTCCAGCTGTTTTCTTACAATAGAATTCAACTTCTTAGTCCTTGTTATCTTTTTCCCAACTGAAAAAAACCCAACCCAACTCAAAAAACAACCCACTCGCTGCTTCAATCCTTCCTCTTTCAGCATCTCACCCATCCCATTCTCCCAACATGTTCTTGTCTGATGGAAAGAAAACTATTATTTAGTCAATAATAATTTCTAATCTGAGATACAGATAATAGCCATTCTTGCAGCAAATTAGCTGGTTTTGTTTATACAGTGGCCCTTAGCAGCTGCTGAGTTTAAGAAATCAATCAAATTTTGTACAGATATGACTCTGATTTTTCACTGAGCATCACAGGAGAACCTGGCATTTATTGCCTGCAGGTCAGAAACACCAATCCAAACTAATAGAGAAGGCACTGAAAATCCCCTGCAACTGAACACTTATGATGTGTGTGTGTGTGTGTGTGTGTGTGTGTGAAAGCAAAGCTGTAAACTGATAAGCTTTATCTCTAAAATATTTACCACCAGAATTATGACTGGTATGAACTACATCTCACTTAGGATATTTCTTACTAACACTTGAGGCAGACTGGTAAGAGTGAACGGTTTAAATTAGCTCCCTGCAAACTCACAGCTGCTGCTGTTATGCTATTAAAATTTACTCTCCTCTATTGTGGCTCATATTAACTTGCAGCTATGGAGCTGTGCCTAACTTCAACCATTTCAGGCTCTATAAATTGAAATATATGCAAGCATTTATTTTAGAAATCAAATGGTTACTCACAGATAAATGCTGAAAGCAGATTAGTGAAATAAATGCAGCAGGTTATACCTTCATCGCCTGCAAAGTAATTTCTTTAGCACCTTTCTGGAGGGAGAACACACACCACACAAGAGGGCAGAAAAGGGTCTCAAAGTCCATGTATTCCCCACCTCAATCTGGGAAAGAATTCACCATAGGCAAAGCTGTAGACTGGCTATCAAATTTCTCAGTCATTAAAGTATAGCTGCTCAAAGCCCAGGACACTCACACCATGCCCCATTAGTTTACCAGTGCTGTTGTAAAATGGGGGGGATTATTCACTTTCTGCTGAGGTACAGTTACTATTTTAAAAATCCCTTCAATGAAAAGTGTGGGTAAGGTAAACTACATCTGCCTTTCTGTGACAGCCAACTTACTTTGAACAACTCCTCACTGGACTTACGAGGCTATCAGAACTGTAAAGGCCAAAGCAGAGTTTTAAGGTCTTGAAGCTAACCAACGTGAAGCTTGTAAAAAACAAAAAAGGGAATTCAATACAAAGTCCCATTTAAAATCCAATTTAAAAACAAGCAGTGAGAATAAGAAATCTCTCCAGAACAGGGAGAAGATGGGTAACATGGCAGAAAAACACTCACATCTTTTTTAGAAATAGGAATCAAATCCACACAACACCAAAGGAAAGGACATGAAAAGGGCACGGTGGGAAGCCCAGTTGTATCTGCTGCACTTGGCTTGCTCTGGAACAAAACCCAGCTGGCAGTGAGAGGTTTCCATCCTCATGGTGTGGTATGCCAGAGAGAAGGGATGAGCGGGAGGTGTCCTCAACATGCTGCCCAAGAAAAACATCTTGGAAAACCTGTGGCAGGAGGCATAATTCTTCTTTTCCAAGAAAAGGTGGTAAGTTAAAAAGGTGAATGAGTTCCAGTAAAATACTCAAACAGTATGTAGATGATCCATGGGCTCTGGTGAATCTGCGTAACAATCTTGCTCATACTTAGGATCCACTCTCCAAAATCACAAAGACTGCATTACTGCATTCCACTGAGGACTTTTCTAACCCCAGGAGCAGCCTCGCCAACTATTCTCTCTGGCTTTTGGCATTGTTTCACGACATCTGCTGATTATCCCTCGGAGCCCTTTGTTCCCTTCCCATCAGGCTAGTGTTCATCTCGAACAAGACAGATACTGTACGATGCGTGACGTGCCTGTGTAAACAGTGCAAATTAAAGGCTCGTAGTGAAAACCAAAATCATCTTTGTAAAGGCTGTGTTTATACGCTGGAAAAGAACACTGCTATCCCCAGTGAGCAAGCAGGATGTCAGGAAACAAAAAGAGGAAAAAAAGCGTTCAAATCCAGTGCTTGTGCAGGAGAGGTAAGGACCACAAACAATTTGGATACAGAAATGAAGGTGAATGGTTAAAGGCAAACGTTCCATGCTCTTTACAATACCAACTTGACAGTTATTCTTTGGCTAGCTGCTCACTTTGGATCAGAGAGCGCTCAGAACACCTTGCCGAAAAGCCCACTTTATGGTAACTTAACATCCAGCTGCAACGTACCACCAGGCTACGTGGGAACTGCAGAGATGAAACACAGGAACTTTGGAGATGAAACCTGTCTTGCCCCCCAGCGATCCAAGGACTATAAAAAGAGGGCGGAATCTTAATAAAGAAAAAAGTGGTTTACAGAGTTGGAAAAGGAACAGCTGCATCATGTTAATTAGCCACAAGGTGGCATGTGCTGATCTAAAATACGTTCCAGTCAGGTAGGATTTGTAAGCAGCAAAGCTCAGGTCTGGGGTAGGCATGTTCAGCTTCACTGGAGTTAGTCACAGGTTTCAGCTCAGCCCTACGGTATTAGAGTATCTCATCGTTCCTAGGATTAGCACCAAACTTGAATTCACGCCTCTTCCTGGAACAGAAAAAAGTTTCCTTTTCCCTCTTTCAGCCCTTATATTCTATTGAGTTGCTCTCACCAAGCAAAATAACCTTCTCCTGGCTCGATCTGGGAGCCAGCATCTCATGTTCAATGCCAGTGAGTTTTCTGCTGGTTCTGATTCACTCTCTGAACTGAAATCCCCAACTCTTTCAAAATATGACATTACAAATCTTCCTGCAACATACTGCAGACTTGCCCCACTCCGCACCACCATACTGGCACAAGTGTTTGTGCAGCTGCACCTCGAGCAGGACATGGAGCAATGAAAACCTTTTTCCTTATTTTGGACAGACAGAAGTAAAGCCAGTGTTTATTTTCAAGAAGTGTGGTATACCTCTGGGGTCTCATCGTCACAGCAAGACAAAGAAAACTCTATACTTTCCTCTATGAATTTTATGAACTTAATAAATTCTTTCTGAAGCACATAGGAAGTTTGTTTATTCAAGTAATTATGTAATGATAAACAGAAATTTTGGGAACAGTTATCACATGGCGTGCTCACGGCCATGCTTGACATTCCAGCCCTAAGCCAGCAAAACCCTAAACACATGAGAATTATAATTGATGGCAAAGGCGCAAATCGCACTCAGCAGGGCTGAACACTAAATGCACGCCCTGTAGTTAATTTAAAAAAATGAAACTTGTAAATTTTAGCAACAGTTTCTGACAGGTAAGACAGAGGAAGGGAAACCACATTTGAGTCTTTTAGAGGGAGACAAAGCTAAGTGTCACACGGGCATTTTTTCTGATTGTTTAGAAACCAGAGTTTTTGTGGGAAATGTGATATGCAAATGCTGCCAAAACCCAAGACATGTTTAAGACACTTGGTACTCACAGGACTGACACATTTTGAGAAGCAAGCCCTGCCTCTCCTATGCCAATAGCTCCTTTAGCTTAGTAAAAAGTAAAGGAGCAACCAAGATCTCTTTGGCATCTCCGCCAAGTTCCTGAATCCCTCTTAAAAAACGTAAGTTAAAAATACATAAACATCACTGGTGTTTATACAATTTATATGATGTACTAGAGACTCTTAATTCCACCAGCTAACATACTGATGTGACTAATGAGACAGACACATAATACTGCCATAATTCTGCAAGCACTTTGAAAACCACGACTTGACTTCACGAGCGCGTTACAAGGACACTCACTCCACAAGTATCCCAATTACCCGGCAGACAGATGTTTCAGCCCAGCACACTAATGCGCTGCACAGGTTTACAGCTCTCATTACTCCTTTAATCAGGCACTGTGTATTCAACTCTAGCATTAAAATAAACCATTACGAACCTCTCCTGCTCCATGTCCAAGACCTTTTATGTCTGCTAAAAACACTAGTATACCCCTTGAACTAAGCCTCTGGCAACACTAGTAATGTCTTATTTGGCATCTCATCACAGCTGACACGAACACCCGTGATAGGTGTAACACAGCGCACGGCTGAAGCAGAGTGAGACCCTTTGGCCTGTGGCAGCTGCCCACTGGCTGCAGCCCCCATTTACCTCATGGATACAGCCTGCTGAAACGGTCCTGCCCAGTTCCCAAACTTTTAAGCACTGAAGAAGAACCAACGACTCACGATGATGTTACAAACGTTACACCGAGCCAGTAACTCTGCTCGCTGCTGCCTGGGGTGCTTCCCGGCGGGTGGCGGCACAGGGAGGCCAAGGCCGGGGTGTCACAGCGGGAGGCTGAGCGGGACACCGACCCCTCACGCGTCTCCCATCTGCTACAAAAACACAGTATCGGTAATAGTGAGGGTGCCACGCTGCAGCTCTCGGGGGAGGGCAAGTTCTCCCTGCGGCATTTCTCTGCGAGAGGAGGCCTGTGCTCTCCCGGCTTTGTGTCACGCCGCCGCCCCGCGCCTCTGAAGCCACTCTGGGGAAGCGTAAGGAGAGCTCAGCCGCCAGGGAACGGGTCGGCGGAGATAGGCCCTTCGCCCCGCCCGGCCTCCCGTCAGCCCGCTCCCTCACAGCGGCGCATGCGCCCGCCGCCAGCACCGCCTTTCCCTATGTCGGGCGGCGGAGCTGCGGCTTCAGGCGGCGGGAGCCAGGTGGGTCCGGCGCCCTCCCCGCAGCGCTGTCCGCCCGCGGGGATCACGGCCCCGCGCGCCGCTCACCCCCTTCTCCCCCTGCCCGTCACGGTCGCCCCGCTCTCGCCGTCCCCCGGGGCCCGCCCCCGTCGCCATGGCAGCACGGCACGCCCGTTGCGGCCCGTCTGCGCGGCAGCCGCCATTTCGCTCCCCTGTCCCCCGGGGCACCGGTCCTGCTGCCCGCCGGAGACCCTCGGCTGCAGGCCTCGCCCGCGGGTGGCTGCCTCTCCCCGCCCCCGGCTGAGGTCAGCGCCTACGGTGTGCTGAGCACGGACAAAGAAGCGCCTTAAAATACACTTCCTTCGGTAGTGACTGTAGCATCTCCTGCGATTCACCTTCACTGCCTCGCTGACACCCAGCGCAGAGGCCTCCCTTAAGGCGTTAAGACCCACAGACACCCCCTGAGCGCCCCAAGCCCTCCTGGCTCCCGAGGGTGGGAGGTACCGCGCTCCCTCCGGGATGACCCGCCCGGCACCGGCAGCTGTCCGAGTAACGCCCGGCGGTCGGGCTGTAGGGCCAGCCGTTTGCCAGGTAACCCTGCGGCATTTCACCCCTTGTCAGGGAATGAGAGGACCGGGAGTGGGAGCAGGAGAGGACGGGTTCTGGCGGCGATACCTGCCGTGTGAGAGGCTTCTCCTGCACTTTGGTGGCTGGTAGCAGTCGTACCCTACCTCTCATCGTGGCTTACTCACCTTCAAGAAACACAGCTTGCTCAGTCCCCTTTGGAGTTGGAAAGGCAGATGTGCATAAGTCATACTCTTCAAACATGGGATAGTGATTTTTAGATGGAATTCCTACTGCTTTTGCCAGCTGTACCCACGCTCTGGAGTAGATTAACAAAAAGAGAATCTAGTAACCTAGGCTTGAGCGTTTTCCCTTTCCACAGCTCCCTTGCTTTGCTTGTCTTAGAGCCATGTTTTCGGGTGGCCTGCACCTCAGTTACTGAAACTGAGCACCACATCTGTGGAGTAATTAATCCCAAAAGAGTATGTACAAAATTAAGGCAAGTATTTGCAATTATGTATCACTTGAAAGCCTTTTTTTTCCATCTCTTGTTTTGATTAGTAGCTTATGTGAAACATACATGGAGCTGCGTGCCTAAGAAGGATGAAATTAGTTTAGGGAGAGGGTCTTGAGTGCTGTAAGAATATCACCTCAGAGATATAACTAGCAATGTAATCCTTTCTCCTTATGCAATTGCTAGGGTAGCAGCATAAACTGCTCTGAATAGTCTTTCTTTCACGTGTTTGAGTAAATATTCCAGTGATACCATTATGAGTATTTTTCACAGTAGTAGTAAAATTACAAATGAGAGGAGTCATGAGTAGAAATTGTGAAACCTGACAGGGGTAAAGCTAGTTGCTGGGAAGGAAAGAGCTAGAAATATTGTAAGAAGTGGATTGCAAGGTACAAGATTGCTTGCATATTTTAGTACTAGCTGACAAATACACTCCTAGTTTCTGGTGATACATTTCCACATTTCTGAGTGGAGAATACAGTTTGCTGGCTTACTTTAATTTTTCTTCCTGCTAGTTTATCATGCAGAATTAAAAATGCCTAGTTCAACCAGGCAAGGTGACTTTCTCGTGTACTTCACCAGGCGACTCAGAAGAGTCCCAGGTTGGGTGTTTTCCAGCCATGCTGCAGAAACTACTCAGCTAATGATGACCTAGAGCTGGATCGCTGTTGCTGACTGCTGACCTCAAAGTGCTCAGCCCCTTTACAGCGTAATTAATTGCCTGTAACTCCTTAAAACAAGTACATTTCAAAACAGAATCACAGAATTGTAGGAGTTGGAAGGGACCTCCAGAGATCATCGAGTCCAACCTCCCTGCCAAAGCAGGTTCCCTAGAACAGGTTGCACAGGTAGGCATCCAGACAGGTCTTGAATGAGGAGACCCCACAACCCCCCTGGGCAGCCTGTCCCAGTGCTCTATCACCCTTACTGTGAAAAAGTTCTTCCACATATTGGTGTGGAACTTCCTAAGCTCCAAACAAAAGTAATTCTTTTCCTGCTCCTGCCACATAAAGACTGCCTGTCTGGCATGAAGCAGTTCATTGAATTTCCTTCTGAGGTGGAGTGTCTGAGGTGGGGTATCCCGACATGGCTCCAAGCTGCAGCTTGCTGTGAGAGACACCATGCCTGTGGGCCTGCCATCGTCTGCAGTGACCCCCTGCTCCTTTCTCAGACACATTTCCTAGGCATAGATTTCTGTTTCTTTGTGAAACAAGGTTCAGACTCCAAAATTGCTTAAGCAAATACACAACAAACTCCCAATTATTCCCTATCTTGTATTCTTTGGTTATTTAAAAAAGATAAACCACAGGAATTTGTAAACACTTTTACTCCTGATTTTCGGTAATTTGTTAATTAGGAAAAATATGTATAAATACACCTACTTCCTCAGTTTTCTTTCCACTCTGGAGTATTTCGTAGACTTGGTCCAATCACAGGAATATGAGAGAATTACAACCACCTCGATCTCTTATTCTCTGGCCTTTATGAGTTTCCTTTGACCTCTTTGGTCCTTCACTCAAACAGTTCCCTCTGTTACAGAGCTTGACCATTTTGTTCCTTAGCATGAAACACATGATAAAATGCCAAAAAGGACTGGCTTAGAGCTAATTAATTTTCTTAACATTTCCTCTTCCTACTCTGCCATTTTTAATAAGTTTTATTGCTGTTCTACATATCCACAGCAGGGCCAGAAATTCTTAGAAATTCTGTGTGCATTAAACAGTGCTTTTGCAACAGTCATCACAAATTGGCTTACTATACACTTCAGTAGTTCTAAAGTTCAGGAAATAATTTCTTCCCTATTCTGTCTGTTTTCCAACAACCTGAGAGGTGCCAGCTATTGCAAAGACAGAGCTACTGTCTCCCAGTAGACTGTTCCTTGGATGAGGGTTTTGCATTTACATGGATGGGTACAGCTGTGTTGTACATGTAGAAAATAAGGGATCTCCCAAAGCAGAGCTAGAGAGGGTTGCTATAGCTCTGTAACACTTATCTTTATAATTCTATCTAGTTTAAGTTGCAATTTTTATTTCATTTTAAGGCCTGTGGTTAAAAAGAGGTTCTAGACTCTTTTCCTAGCTTGCAGTCACCTGTTGCATTCCAAGTGCTATGCTGCCTTTGCCTGACATTTCCCTACATTTCCATTTTATGATTTATTGGCAATTTTAGCTAACAGTGGAACAAAGAGAAGAAGAGGGACTGCCAGAAGTACAGATGATGAAAGAGGACAGGGATCCAGCTGCTCTGGGATCTCATTAAGAAGCTAAAAATAGATATTTATCTCACAACTGTAACACTGCTGGTGTAGTCTGAGGGCTAGCAAAGATAGTCTTTGACCCTGCTTTTAAGATTGATTTGCAGTGGTACTGCATTATACTTAAAGGGCAAAAATATGTATGAAATGAGAATCTAAAAGCAACACTTTAAAATCTTTATCACATGTCATACAGTTTTAAACTGAAGGATTCTCTGCAGTGTTTCAATACAAGATGAAAACAAAGTGATATGAATTGATTTTTATCTATGAGAAGAGCAGAAAGCAAAAGGTAAAGCTGGAATTGTCCAAAGCCAGCTAGGAATCTAAATACATAGTTTGTACTAAATTAAAATGAATCTTAATTAGTTTTTAGTAAACTTTAAGCTTTAGGCTAATCTGATGTTTTGATTCTGTCTTATGTACCAATGAAAACAATGCAGTCTAAGCAATGGTCAAACATTTTATTGCATCAAGCTCATTCTGAGACAATTTAGACAGTTTTCTACCTGCCTAATCAGATACATTAGAACTTAAGGTCACAGGGCAGCTGGATTTGCTAAGTCCGCCTTAAAGAAGCCATGAGGCTTCAGCTGCCAGAAGCCCAGTGATCCTGTTCTACTTACCTAAAAAGCTCGTTAGTATCTTTAAATGGCAATCATAGTTCAGTAGAACTTTCCAGAGGATTTGAAATTCTTCATTTTGTTTAAACAGAAAAATGTCAAGCCTAGAGAGATAAAGATTATTAGTTTAGTCACTAGCACCCCACCTACTCCGTGTATTCTTTCCTTGGAAATGGCAGATAATTGCAACCTAATGGTTAACTCCCCCAAAAAGTCATCCTCAGTTAGCACAAAGCCTTCTCTTGACAAAAATATGATGACATAGCCTGTTTGAACAAACATGTTTGGCATCAATTCCTGGTACTAGCTCAACTTCCCAGATCACTAGAAAAAAATTCTTCTACTGAATAAACTGGCATTATTACTGCAAAGTACAAATGTAGGAACAGATATAAGTGGCGACACAGCAAACCTCTAACACCTACAGATTGATGCAGCAAAGCAGCAGGCTGTTGCATCAAGAATCCAAATCATCCAAGAATTAACCCCTGTTTGGAATCAAATAGGTAAATAGTAGCATTATGCTCTCCATATGAAAATAATCACCAAGTATGTCAGCAACAACTTTTCAACTGTAAGCATTTAGAACTTACCGCAAAAATGTATGCTTATATTAAGAAACTAATTTAATTAATATTTCTTAATTATCTGAAGCTGCTTTGTTCTTTAGTCAACGAAAAAAAATGCTAACTTCCTCCATTCCCTCCTACAAAACGTTTCACCAGATGCTCCATTTGTTTAACACATTTTTTCAGTGCTGACACTTGAAAAATACATGTGTCCTTTTACCCATAATCCTTAGATTCTGATTTCTAGAGCCACTTCTGTAATGACTATGAGAACAGCGTGTGATGAAACCAAGAAGTGATGCTGTCATTGGGGAGCGTTACTTGTGCAGGGGTCTTCAGATAGGGAATCTGTCAGTGCTTGATGTGACCTGGGAGTCAGGCCTGCCTTGAGCAGGATGTTGGACTAACTGACCTCCAGTTCTTTATGCCCTACATTTCCATGATGCTAAATACAGGTTCCTACTGAAGGTCTTTAATTCCCAGGAAGTCAGCACTGTGTTCTGCTGGGCCTCTGAAGCAGTGACGTGCTTTGGTTACTTTTAGGGGTATGCTTTCATGAATACCTAAGTGAATGAGTCATTCCCTGGGCTTACAGCCTGGGTTTGAGTGGGGCTGCTGGAGGCAGCGGAGCTGTTGACCAGTTCTTGTCACATAGGGACCAGCAAGGACCAGTGTTTGTGAGGTTCTGAACCCTCCAGTTCCACCTGCAGGCTGTGGGCGCTTGGCACCTTTGAAACTGAAACTCCTGCTGACGTGTTAAAGAAAGATGTGGAATGTAGGATTTTAGGCTCCACAATCTATCCAGGCTTATAAGTACCTGAGATACCTTAGCATGGTTTCCAAAATTGTGTGCAAATCTTCGGAAACCTCATTTTTATTTAAGAATTTAAATTTTTCCCCCTCCCCCATAAACATCCATACTTGTATATAAAAATGATATTTGCTGTTTACTAAAATGATTGGATGCAGTTTAGTCCATACATGTGATTCTTTTTTGTCCCTGAGAGATTAGTGAAAAGCTACATGTGTAATTCCAAGGACGACTTTACTGATTTGTCTCTGATATCAGTAAGTTATTTTTTTCTATAGAAAAGTAATTGTAGTCTTCGTTCTGATCTTCACTAGCAGTGTACATCAAAAACCACCAGTGAAGTCTGACTACAAAATTATTCCTGAAAATGAACAAAACAATTTAGTCCTGTTATATGCTCCATCTCTCTATTTGCCAAACGAAGGCAGGTATTTAGCCGAGGTGATGGTTTTGGCATTGGCCTTAAGTTGTGTCCTGTAACTTGCTCTCCTTGCTTGTTTAAATAATTAATGTACACTGTCCACAGAAGCTAGCACAAGTATTTTGTCTCTAAATAACTGGGAGGCATTTTTTAATGATGAACAGTGAGTAGTGCTTAATTAACGCTAGGGATTTTTTAATAAGATGTGATGGAAAAAGATGAAAGCCTTTTTTTTTTTTTGGTCAGCTAATATTTAGTGGCTGAAATTGATTTAGTAACACAGAGTAAGATACTGTATCCTATTTTATTTACCTTGTTAATTTATGTAGTATTTAGTTAAATCATTGCAGTCTTTGCTTTGGTTTTTAGTAGATTATATTCTTTACATTGAGATTAATTTATTTTTTTATGGTCTTGACATGACTTTTACTGCAGTTACTTTCTACTCAGTGTAAATACTTCAAGGATATTCCATGCTTTATTGGGTGGTAAAAATGTTTTGTTTGGTGTAAGCACAGATAACAACACAACATTTATCTCTCATTTTCTTTTCATGGAATTTCAAACATAATGTATCAGTTTAAATGTGTTTAATGTAATTTCATAAAATTTTAACTATAGCTATGTGCTTAGCTGTCTGATGCATGTAGACACACACATATATATGTTTACTTGTGGTTGATAATAGGAAAATCAGATGAACAGAAAAAAAGAGGTGGAAGATCCAGTTATTAAAACATCAGCTTGGTGTGGCCTGTTTGCCTCAATCCCTTTAAAATCTAGGCAGATACAGAAAGCAGTTTATGGGATGATTATCTGCATAGTCCATAGGGCACTCCTCATACAGTCTTAAGTTAAGAAAAGATAGTTACTGGCTCCTCCCAGATTACCATCAAGAATCCAATTAACTACAGGAAATACCTGTGGCAACATCATTCAGCTTCGCTTCTGTACAATGTGAATTCCCTACACCGTGTTTCTTGTGGTTGATACTGCAGCAATGAAGGGATCAACAATCACTCATTCTTTTTGCAGAGTAACAGGTAAGATGTTAAAATGAAATTATCGAAACTGTTAGAACTCATGCAAATTTAGTATGGTTTTGACTATATGAGATTTAGAAATAATTCCTCTAACTTGCAAGATTTGTTTTTAAACTTTTCCACTTCTGAATGCTGTTAAAATGCATTTCTGACAATATTTAGTTCTGCTGCATGTAGTCAGTCTTACAAGTCCGGTCTGTTCATGATCAAGAGTATCTGAGTCACCAGTTTTGTTTGTAGAACAGTTAATAAATTCGTTTTACATCATCTCTTTTATAATCCTCAATAGTAATTACTGGCTGCCAGGCTGTTCAAGGTAGTTTAAAATAACTTCTGTTAACTCCTGTGTTAACACTACCACTGAAAGCTGACGTGGCTTAAATAACATGAATCAAGTCAATTGGGAGACCTGTCCATCAGTTCAGCTTGCAATTTCTTGCTATTTCTGTCCAAAAAATCTATGTATAGCAAACACTGAATCACCAGACCACCTACAGAATCTTCTAATGAATTATATTCTTTTGTCTCTTTTGTACATGAATATCAAACTTAATGATTAAATGGCATTCACCTTCTACTAAACCAGATGGTGAATATTTTTTTCCCAAGGAGAAAAAGACACACACAGAATTAGCAAATCCATTATCATTGTGATCCTAGTGAAATCCCTGGAGTTTTACAGGATCTATAGTACTGTTCTCCCATGTAAATTACATATAGCTAAACTATAATTTTTGTTTAAATTATCCCCTAATCTTTCTCCCAGATCTACGTGTTTATTTTCTTTTTTCTTCCTTTTTTTGGTATTTGCTCATAGGTAGTAAACATTTCACATTTCAAGTAAGCCTAGGGAATTGAGGTGTGTGCCTACTGAAGTAAGTGCCTTCAAGCCTTTTGTTAATTGTAGCTGAAGTATCTGTGAAATACTTACTGTCAGTGAAAGCTTTTTTACTGATGTGTATGTTAGAACAGCCTTCGAATTTTATTATTCATAATAATAGAGTTGAACAAAATCCAGTTATCTGCAATTTTCACAAAACTTTAGAAATAAATGCTTTGAGATTTTGGCAGCACTGAAATGATACAAGTCTGTTGTAATTTAAACCGTTATTTCATTTACCAGTGATTCCTGTAGAAGTTACTATGTCTTGGCAAATTTAGAAGAGTTTGTTAGAAACTCTCATGATCTATCTTAAGCATCAGATTTAGACACCAAAATATAATTTAGTAGCTCTTAACCACTTCATTATATATTTTTGCTTAGTAATCTAAGTTATCTCTAGTTATCTATCTAAAACTTCTTAATTAGTGCAGTTTGCAGAATCTTTGCATTTTGGCAATAAAACTTTATCCCTTATCATCTTATGTTTAGACAAATACCCCATTCACCTCTGTGGGACTGATCACAAAAGCAAAGCTTCTCAGGAAGATAAGGACCTGTAGAATCAGGCCACCGAGTACATTTTAGAAGTGTTACCTGAGTGCTTAGGTACTAAGCGAGCAGGGCTTCTACCTGCATCTGTCATTGACTGTGTTCCTTTAAAAATTTGGGTACCGGGTAGTTACTTGCACGTTACTGCAACAGAGAGAGAACAAAATCACTTGAGAAGACAGTAAAAATAACATCAAAATTTTATGTGACTGGTATAAGCATCATCATTTGCCTGTAGTGTATTCATATATACATATACATTCACATACTAGTGAGCTTTGCTTACAGCTTTTCTTGCACACTGATAATTTAAAATTGAAAGCTTACCTGAGATTTTTCTTCATGTTAATAGACAAATGTAATTTTTTGAAATGTGTGATCCACTGTTGAATGGTGGGTTACAAAATCCACACAGATCTGGAGAGATGGGACCTCACTATCAGTAGGTGAGGAGCTTTGCAATTGCAATACTGTTGGTGCCAGCAGCTGAACTGCCCCATCTGGAATTGTTCCAGTCTGGAACACAAGCTCTTATCCCTGTTTCGGAAACATGTTCTGAAGTGAAAGACAGAAAAATTGCATCTTTTAAATAACCATTTTAATAGCTAAGGTAGAGACAGATCAGCATCTTGTCTCAACACTTTATGGCTATACAATTGATTTCTGGCTGCTAAAACATTGGAAATTGTTCCTTTCTCTCACTTAATTCTGGACCAAAAATTCTGCCCAGTGACTACTAGAAGCCACCAATTTCCAATTCTGAAATACCCAAAAAAAAAAGACATCTTCCATGCTACAAAGCAGAGTATCACCTAAGCCGGTTGAAAATTTGCCAACGCCTTTGCCAGTTTGCTGAGCCCGTCCTGCAGCCTGCTTGTGTGAACCAGTAAGGTATTCCTCAGTGGTGCTCTTCCTTTGTAAGTCTGCCCACCAGTTAGGTGCAGAACTTGCTCCTTGTGGATCCCTGACCTCCCAGTTGTCATCACTTTACTACTCAACTTGCAAGTTCACAAAGAGAAGTGGTTTTATTCCAGAGGAAATGGATGCGGACAAGGTGTTAAGCACAGTGATCTGACCTGTGGCAGGGCTGCACGCCTGTACACTTTCCTCTGCAAGCAAGTCACCTCTGCATGTATGGAGCAGTGAGTAGGACAGCTGTCACATTACATCCTTTTTGTTAGGAATAGGTCTACTCAAAAGTGGAACAGCCCCCCACCTCAAAAATACAGAGATCAAAACAAGTATAAAATCCACACTGAGAAGGTCTCTCCTGAAATGTTCCCCTTAGTGCCTGACAGCTGACTGTGCCATGATTTCCAGAGCCCCTTGGTTCCTCGGGCAGTGGGATGCTGCAATTTACTTCAGTCAGCCAACAACATGGATTGTTTTGGTTTCATTAGCTGTGGTGTTTATGCACATTAATGATGTTGCTTCCTGTGATAAAACATACAGAGATGGAACATCACCTGGGACACCATTCTGTTTCTTGAATTGGGAAACACGGATTAGAAGACCAGCTTCTTTGCTGTCATGGCAATAGGAATGCATGTCAGAGATAACAGAGCGGATCTGATTAAGGTGGTATCGCTATTGCCACCAGGCACGTGACTCAGTTCCCTCAGCTAATGAGGACTGTGACCTGGAATAATGCTCCCGGGTTGTTTTTTCCCCTGGCATCTATCAAGTGTTCACACAATGAACAAAACGCTGATGAGAACCTTTTAAAAACTAAGAATATCTGGCACATGAAGAATTTAGAGAGTTGTTTCTTTTACCCACACTTCTTATTTTTAACACTCTTTTAATCTCTGCAGGAATATAATACCCCTTTCTAGGAACATCAGCACTGAAATAGTACTTCTTGTCCCAAATTACCTTTTACATCTCGTTGAGGGAGTGCCATGTAACTCTGTGAAGTGGAATTGCTCACATTGATCACACTGTGGAATTTAAAACACCTGTCAGGAAATAAATGTAGCAAACTGAAAGGCACACCAAGTATTTATGTCAGTTGGACCTGCCTGGTTGTACAGAACAGGATTTGGTCAGAAAGATCTGAAATAAAATTAAGGGAGGGAATTTGTTACACAGCACATTGTTTACCTCTGCCATTTAGAAGTCTTGCTAGTGTACTGTAATACTGTAGGTATATTCTGCATTAATCTTCATCTCCTTTCTTTTATGTTAAGAGTCTCTGTCATTCTGATTCTGGGTTAAAACAAAAAAAAAGTAGTTTTGGATGATAGAAATTTCCCTGATTTTTCATCTCATTTTTTTTAACATTTGTGTAGAAGGAAGTAGGCAAACTAAATAGTCATAGTGGTGGCGATTCTGCTGCCCATGTGATGAGATGTGTCTTTTACAAATGCTTATATGTTCCCTGCACAACCTATTATGATTTTTTTAAGGGAACTTTATGAAAAAGATAAACCAACACTTTTTTGTTCAATCAGCTCTATTAATAAACTCTAAAAATAATTTCTGGAGATAAAGTTATTTCTTTAGCTACAGTTTTTGTTTTCTGATCATGAAAGCCACCCCTTACTGATTTCAAAGACCACTGGAAAAAAAATACTTGAGGTTTTGGAGCTTATCTGAAGAGAATGCAATTATAGGCAAGTATTCCTGTCTGTTTATTAAGGGATTGACTTTCAAAAGAGTCAAATGGTCAAGTAGCTGAGTAGAAAATGCTCCAGATACTCATTAATCTTTATTAGGATTAATCTTAATTCAAATACTTATTAATGTATTTATCTTTGAAATGCATTTCTGAGTACCAGTGAGGTTTCAAAAGACCTTTGGCTTTCACAGCAAATGTAATTCTCATCTTTCTGAGGCAACTGACAGCAGCATTGAAGGGTTATTAATACATATGTGTATTTAATTGCTGCCTTTAATTTTGAATCTATTTAAATATTTACCCTAAAAAGAGTTATGCAGACTTACAGACAAAAGGTGGACAATGAACAGCAGTTACCACCACCTAATCTCCACAATACTTCTCGGTTTTGTTTTGCATGTTTGGTTGTTTTGGGGTTTTGTGTGTGTGTGTGTGTGTGTGTTTTGTTTTGTGTTTATTTTTAGCAAATGTCTGTTTTAAAACAATTTACACTGCTGAATCCTAATGGTTTTCCAGAATTTGGGACTTAGGGTTTGCCTGTTTAGATCATTTTCAATAGTTGCACATACAGCAGAGATGTACTTAGTTTGGTATTAAAAAAAAAGCTTTTTGTTTACACTGGCAACTGTTTGCATAAGAAGAGAAGAGAAACAGAATCTTATAATGGGTAAGAATTTCCACTGGAGATCCATGTAAATAGTTCATTTAAACATCACTAGGTACCAAGTACTCAGCTGTATTTTGCATTTTTGAGCTTCTGTTGTAGGTTTTCAGTGAGTGTGTTACTGTTTCAACAGGTACTGCTATGGCTGCAGGAGTTCTGCTGCAGAATGAACTACCATATTCTTCGTTGCTAGAGAGCAGTCTGTATCTTGCAAATATGAGTTCAGGTAATAATTTTTCTCAAATATGCCATTCCTGAAATGTGCTTAGAAAAATTCTACCCCTCCCCTCAACCTATAGAAAATAAGTAAGAAAACCCAACCCAGAAATGTTACTCAAAATTAGAAACATAAAATGCCTGTATCAAAACCAAACTGCATTACCACAACATGTAAACATGTTGAACTTTAATTTTCATATTGTGAGATCTGTTAATGGAAGAAACTATAATTTTTGTGTTCAGAAACTGCCCAGTTCTATAAAACTACAAGCATGTCTTCAACAAAATGTCCCTTTCTAATATTTAAACTTTTCTGAGGTATAATTTTTTCTTATTATTTTTGGTGAATACTTGCAAATCCTGCTAGATTCGGTAGGAAAATAATTATGTGCATCATTTTATTTTGCTCTTTCTGGCTCCACTATAATTTGATATATATTGAAGGAAAGTTTCTGAGAAGAGAAAAAGAATTATATATAAGCAATATAATAAACATCTTTCATGTTGTCTGGATAAATGTAGCACTTGCAATAGGCTTTTCATGTCCTTTCTCTTCCATCCACTTCCCAAAATCAAAGCAGCACTCAGTTCCTGTTCAGTGCTTAGAAGAAGCAGTAGGTTTCTGCCTGATGGAATTTTTATCAGAAGAGTACTTTCTCAATTTCCCCAGTTCCTGTCTCTTTCACATGCAGTCTGATGCAGAGATAATGGGATGACAAACTTTTTATCATTGCTATAGCCTGTTCTCCACTTAGTTGCATGAGAATTTTGTGCTTTTTGAGACTATTGCAGTTTTTCTGGCCAGCACATTCTCCTTCTTAGCAAGGTGGGAGGCAATTTGCCACCTAATATCTACCTACAAAAGCATGAAGCACTTACAGATGCATCTTCTCCTCCCTGTAATCTGCTTTATCTCAGTCTGCAGGGCTAACGGCTTTGCTTAGTAAGAAAGCTGTACCCTGAAAAAAAGAAGCCTTTTGTTTTGAATAACAAATTGTGTTTTGTTAGAAGATATGAATGGTCCAGAGTGAACAGTCTACAATTCATCATGTTCTGAACCATTTCAGTAGGAACACACTAATCCCAATCATTACAGAGCTAATGATGTATTTTGGAGCAACTGAGTGGAGGAGGAGAGGTGGTTGTGGAATGTTAAACCAAGAGGTGGGGGAGTATAATGTACTTACAGATTTCTCAGGAAGCAGAGCCTCCAGCTACATTTTGATTGTTCTTTTGAATTCAGTATTTTGTATCTTAGCAAATTCTGAATGCATGTTATTTGCAACTAACTAAATACTCACATTGTTTATGGAAAATGTTTTGGTTGGTCCCAGTCCGTTTTCAAAATTATCTACTTGAAATGCAACTGTTTTCGTCAAGCAGCAGAACAGTTTGTCCTAAACAGACTCAATTCCTATAGAATAGAGCAGCCCCAAGGATAGCTGGCAGCAGTGCCTTCATTGTTAGTTCCTATGGAGACAGCTCAGCCCATGCTGACTAGCTGCTGGAGCGTACAGAAGGATGCACAGCTCTCTGCAACTTCAACGCTGAGCAACTTGGATTTCCTACCAGTGCGTGCCCAGCAGCCTTCCTAGACGGTGGCTGGGGCTGGTCAGTCATGCAGGGCTCACCCCGAAGGCGTTCGGCAGTGAGTATTTTCAGCAACTTTTTCCAGGGTCGGAGGCATTCTTCCTCTGATCCCCTTCTTCGCATAATCCAGAGGCGACGGAGCTCAGTCGTAGAGCTGCTCTCATCTTCGACTCACCGGGTTATGGTAGCAGTATCGTCTCTCAGCCCTGAGGAGCTGGATACAACTTTTCCTGAAAAAAAAAGTAAAGTATTTTTCATTAAGACTGTCATCAGTTTGGGGTATTTTCTGGGTATTAAATGAATACACTTTTGTTCTGTTAACTGTATCTTATATGTATGCATACAATACTGGGCTTTGTGAATTTTTTTCCTGTATTTTCTATTTTGTTCGCTGATGCCTTATTCAAGGATTAATATATTCTTTTCACTCATAATAGTTAGCTTTAGAGAACAGATAAAACAGAAGCACACATTCACACATACACGAAGTATGTGGCTAAATATTTTCAATTTCAGGTAGAAGAGGACTGTGACATTTTGTTCTATTGCAAAGGATATCACACACCTTCAACTTTATCAGAAAAAGCAAAGTTACTGAGAGAAAAAACAACTTCTGCAGGAAATCAAGCAATTTTCCCCCCCGTTGAATAGTTACTTGAAATCTGTGTTGAAAAATGAGTCTTAAGTATCTATTACACATATTTATGTTGTTTTTAACTCCATCAATTTAAGGCTGAACTGATACTTTTAAGGTGGAGATGAATTTCTGAGTATGTTTTTGCCTGTGTTCTAGGAAGTTCGAGGCGTCCAACAGCAAAATACACTAAAGTAGGGGAGCGCCTTCGCCATGTCATCCCTGGTCATATGCAGTGCTCTATGGCATGCGGGGGACGTGCCTGCAAGTATGAAAATCCAGCTCGATGGAGTGACCAGGAGCAAGCCATTAAAGGGCTCTACTCTTCTTGGTAATAAGCAGTATTTGTTCTCACTAAATTTAACTGCATCTGTTGTATTTATTGAAAGAGAGAATTCAAGGTAAAATAATAGGGTTTTTTTTTCACATCAGTTACTGCTAACTTAAGTATAAAACATAATGACAGCTTGATTCAGAATTTCTACTTAAAAGCAAACCATAGTGGCCATGGTACACAGCCCAGTAAGGATGATGAAAGACTTCTGTTTACTTACAGTAAGTTTGGTTCAGATCCAGAAGAATAAATGCAAATTACAAAAAACCTATTCTGGGTTAGAGACAGTTCTTGCTAAAATTAAAATGCATATGAATTAAAATGTATTCATAATAGAATTTAAAAGTAAAAACACTTGCTGAAGATGAAATAATGTCTGTGTTCAAAACCCTGTTCCTATGCAGTAATACATAAAATCCATCTTTACATTCTTACTGACTTTTTTTATAACAGCAAATGTTATTCAGAAGTATACAAACCTTAAAGAGCCAGAGATCTGAGTCCAGAGTTCTATTCAAAGGACATTTATAATCTGTTCACTGGCCTGGCATTTGAACAGTCTTTTGAGATGTTCGATCTGTATTCAGCTTAACAGGATTTATCACTATATCACAGTAGATTAAAAAAAATTTAAAAAAAGTTTCTAGTTATTCAGCAAAGTATTTCTGTCTTGAAAATAACACAGTAGTCTTCTTTTGGCAGATTCATACCCAGGGAATTATTAATAACAACATCTACTTTTCTAAATTCACAGGATAACAGATAACATATTGGCTATGGCTCGACCCTCAACAGAATTAATTGAAAAGTACAACATTATTGAACAGTTTGAAAGGTAACAGATTTAGTAATTGTTTCTTAAAGGTCTTACTAATGTAATTCCCGATACATTTTCTTTTTCAACATAGATTTGGATTGTTGATAAAGATCCTTTCATTTTAACAGTATACAGGTAAAGATTTATTCTCTGCTACGAATAAATTTGTGTTGCAGAAAATTATAGGATAATGAGATTTTGGCTGCACATAATACTTTGACTCATCTATTCCTTCCTTAAGATGTGGCATAAAAACCATCATTAACCTTCAGCGTCCTGGGGAGCATGCGAGCTGTGGGAATCCACTGGAACAAGAAAGCGGCTTCACTTACCTTCCTGAAGCTTTCATGGAGGCTGGAAGTAAGTTCACTCCTGCTGCTGTTCCTGTTAATTATTGATTTGGCACTTGAAGGTATTTTTGCTTGAATTTTTGTCTGTTAAAAGCAGCTCTGTAAGAAACGTTGCAAAAAATGGGATGTAAACATGAAACTTGGAAAATACAATCACAGAATCACAGAATGATAGGGGTTGGAAGGGACCTTTGGAGTTCATCTAGTCCAACCCCACAATCAGGAGTGAATAACACATTACTGATGATCGTATATGTGTAGAGTGAAATGGAGGGGTTTATTCAGGTGTTCAGAATAAAGAAAGGACGACAGCCAGTTAATTTTTTCTTTTCATTCTGAGTTCCCAAGTATATAAAACATTAATAGCATTTCAAATTCTGATACAATTCAGGCTTTCTTATCCTAACTATAAGAGGTTATTTAATTTGAGGCTGTTTGTATTGACAGGGTTTTTTTTATTTTCATATTACGGGGAGATGAGAAAAAGTGCCTCACGGTAAGAAACAGCTTTTGACAGAAGTGCTGTTATTTCTAAAAAGAAAAAAATTGCCCTCTACCTATAAATAGCTCAGTAATTTTTGCATGAATCACTCAGTTTTGTTACACCTTCTACATTCTATCTGAACTTCAGATTGACAAATCTTTGCTAGCTTCACGTATTTATTAAATTTCAATAGCAAGTGTACTCTGAAATGGGAAAATAATCTCTTGCAAACAATATGCAGTGGGATTCTAAGATCTATTATATAAATTTAGTACTATAATTTATTATTAGTCATTTCTCCTCTGCATATAGTACTGACAATTTCACGTTTGGTACAACAGAAAATAACTCTCTCTTTTTATTTTAGTTTATTTTTATAATTTTGGATGGAAGGATTATGGAGTAGCATCTCTCACGACTATACTTGATATGGTAAAAGTCATGGCTTTCGCGTTGCAGGAAGGGAGGGTAGCTGTTCATTGTCACGCAGGACTTGGTCGAACAGGTATGTTCTCTACTGCAACATCAACAAAATTGTTTTTCTAAAACATTCTCTGGTTATACATTATTAACAGTTTATGTTCAGTATCACTGCAAGATGTACATCTGTAGAATCATTAAAAACACTAAACACTAAAATCACTAAACAAATTTGTGAAACTTATCTGAAAGGCTGGAGATCATTAAATGACTGATGTGTATGGTTAGAAAATGTTGGAATCTGTATAATAGTTTCCTGTTACATTCAAATGGGGCAGCTTCTCTTGATGGGAAAAATTCACCCAGTATACTTCTATTTTCCAGTATTACATGTTTACAAATCTGCCACTCATTGTTAGAACAGGTAGATTTGGTGGAGCAGCTAAAATTTCACTGACTTCTGCCCCTTTCAAGACCTTTTTGCTTATGCCCTTCCTGAAGAAGCGACCATTGCTCCTGTGGTCAGAAATGATGGAACTCCCTAGAGATGCTGTGGTGAGAAAGGCTCTCAGTGTAGTTAAGAACAGGTCCAACAAATGCAACTATACGTGGGTAACAGCCTCATGTAGTAAGGTCATAAAGCCGGGATCTTTACCTATATTTTTACTCTATATTTCTAAAGAATATTTTTTAGCCTGATATTTCTTCAACTAATGCTTGTTTTTGTAATTTCCAGGTGTTCTGATCGCTTGCTACTTAGTTTTTGCAACAAGAATGAGTGCTGATCAAGCAATTCTTTTTGTCAGAGCAAAAAGGCCTAATTCTATTCAGACTCGAGGGCAGTTGTTATGCATCAGAGAATTCACTCAGTTTTTGGTTCCTCTGAGAAACGTATTTGCTTGCTGTGAGCCCAAGGCACACACCGTGACGCTGTCCCAGTACCTGACCCGTCAGAGACATCTACTCCATGGTTATGAGAGCCGGCATCTCAAACATGTGCCAAAACTTATTCATCTAGTTTGCAAATTGTTGCTAGACTTGGCTGAAAACAGACAAGTGATAGAGGCAGAGCTGTTAGATATACCAGATCTCTCTGCTGAAATTGAAGAGACCGTTTCTCAGCTGGTGTCCACACAGCTAGATAGAGAGCTTGCACGGCAGGACAGCGACATGTCAGACTCCTCCCACACCCACTCATCCACTTATGAGAACCAGGATTCTCTTTTTTCCTTGGGAAATGAATGTGATCCTCTTTGGAAAAGAAGGAATGTCGAATGCCTTCAGCCTCTCACTTATCTAAAAAGGCGTCTAAGCTATAGTGAGTCAGATTTAAGGAGGACTGAGTTTCTCTTAGAACAAGGAGAAACCGCATGGACAGTACCTGCCCAGATACTACTGTGCAGCAAACTTAAGCAGAACAGTGGTGAGGAAAGTTCTGCCACAGGCGAACAAAAACCACAGCTGGATTTAAACAAAGAAGTCTTAGTGCGTAACACATGCATGTTCTGGAGTCAAGGTAAGTTTAATTTGGATGGACGAAAAGATGGATCCTCACTTTATCACAGAAGGAACTCTACCAAAGAAGTACAACGCAGCAGAACCTTTTCTTCCGGTCTGGCATCCATCCACAACACTGGGGAACCTGGAACGCCACGGCATAATTTTGCCAATGAGATTGGTCATAGAAAAGACCACAAAACTAGTATGTATAGCAGAAGAGTCTATGTTTCCGAGGACTCTGATTCTTCTTCTTCTTCTAAAGTGAACTTTTCCATTGGATATGAAAGCCAAGGTAGCAAAGACGTGTCAGAGACAATTCCACACATTGTTCTGCAGTCAGAATTAAGTTTGGAAGCCCGAAGAGTTTTGGCAGCAAAAGCACTTGCAGATATAAATGAATTTCTGGGAGAGGATGAGGTGAAACAGAAGGTAGAAATGTGGCAGGTAATATTTAACTTGATTTTTTCTGCATGTTTTCCTTAGGTTAATTCCTCGAGTGGCAAAATTGCCATCATGTGCTTTGAGATGGCACACTGAGACACAGGTTTATGCTGTGGTGTGCTAAAGAATTGTATTTATCAGTTATGGGCCAGTTCATTCAAAAGGAAGCAAAAGACAACTGCAAATTTTGGTCTCTAGCAGGACTAGATTCCAACATTGTTTCTGTTTGTTTCATTCTTTTTACTAACTAATGAAAATGGATACAGTTACCTGTGGTTGTAACTTGGCTGCTAGTAGCATACAAACACTACGGATTTTAAGACAGAGTTGGGTTGGTTTTAATCAGTGCTTTTTTAGAACCATAAGACTCTTCTATGTGTAAAATAATTTAGTAGAAACTTAACTGATTATCCTCAAAAATAAACCCTCCTAGCAACATTTGATTTGCAGTTTGAGTCCAAAGCTGGTGTATGTATCCTAGTAAAAATTGGGAGGTTCTGAACTGCACTGCTGAAGTGATCGTTCTGTTTTAAAGAACCACTTTTATTAATGCTCATTAATGTTGTTTTGGGAAAAATCTAGATTATTTTTTTACTTTTTTTTTTTGTTACAAAGTGGTTGCATACTGTTACAGTCAAAGAGAATGTTAGCAAAAGTAAATAGATGATGCATTTTCTTTACTTTTTTCTTTTTAAGAAAGAACTGAATTCTCGCGATGGAGCTTGGGATAAAATCTGTACAGAGAGAGATCCTTTTATCCTCTGTAACTTGATGTGGTCCTGGATAGAGCAGCTGAAAGAACCTGTTATATCCAAAGATGATATTGACTTGCTGGCAAAAAATTGCACAGAATCACAGGATGCATTTTACTTACTGAGAAAGGTAGATATGTCAATTAATTCTTTCACTGCCAGGTGTATTTTGTTAATAACTGTTAAACTATTAATTTATGGCCTTTAGGAAAGGAAATTGTTCATTTAAAAGGAAGCTTCAATCTCTTAAAAAAAATTAGTATTATTTTGATATTGAATATTATGAGTTGTAATCAATACTATGATGATGAATATTCTAAGAAAAATACTAGATATTAGCTTTGAACACTGTTTGGTAGAAGCCAAACTTCAGAATATTTACCTGCAAGTTTAATTCTGAAGTTTAAAATCCAGAGGCAAAGATGAGAAACTTTCTCTTGCTGTATGGCTTTCATTAACGCGACGTCTGGCAGCCGTGCTTAATTGTTGTCATACTTGCTGTGCAAAGATCTTCATCCATCAGCTGTGGCAGAGCTGAGGCAAGGAATAGAAAGAAATTGCCAATTCAAGGAATCAGAAGCCAGGCCAAATTCCTTTAAGTAAGTCAGAACTGGGGCCATCTGTATTGTGAAATCCCCATGAAAAACAGGTACTTCTGATCCAAACTGTTCAACTGTGCTTCCCCCAAAGGGCTAGATGTCAGGTAAATAAGAAATCCCAAACCACCATAACTCTCTTCTCAATCTCTTCATTACACAAACTCATTTCCTAATTCTTTGGGAATTCTTTGTTTCTGAAGTATTTATGAAGTAAATAGGACTTCTTTTAACAGCTTCCAGATATCCAAGAATACAGCTGCTGGTCAGAACTGTCTCTGCAGCCACCATCTTCATGTCATGACATTCAGAATTCTGAGGTTCATTTAAAAGTGCCAAGTTTCTTCCTGAAGCATTTTTTCCACTCTCTCACTTTTAACTTTTGATTTGTATTAAAAAAAACCCCAACAACTGTTATAAATTAATGGGAAAGGAATATATATATATTTTAAAAATTTAAAATATTATTTTACCTTATTTCAGAACTCAGAATAGTTGAGCTGGCAGGGACCTTTGGATATCTTCTAGTCCCACCACCATACTTGAAACAGTCAACTGGAGTTGCTTGTATGACAGATGTTCCAGTCCCTTAATTATCTTTGTGGCCCCTTGCTGCACTTGTTCTACTATGTCAATGTCCTTCTAGTACCACAGAGACCAGAGCTGAACCCAGCACTCCATATGTGTCAGCTCTGTTGACCTGCTCCAGGTCAGCTTTGTGTGCACTGGGACACCCAGATTTGTTCCTGCTCATCTGCTCTCCAGCTAGTCAACCCCTGGTGCATGTTTAGCTGCTCTTCCCAGAAATTCCTCAAGTTTTAGTTTAATTTTCACTGCTAAGTGACTGCCAGCATGGATATCTGTCTCCCTTAGAAAAGGGATGGGAACTAGTAGTCATGAAGATGCTCTTGCTCAATTTATTCATCCTTGCTAGCACTACCCAGGTGTCTTTCTGCAAGCTTCCTTTAATTATGGAGATTTGGTAGGACTGAGAGGTGCACATTATCCTATGTTAGTTGGGTAAAAAGCCCTAAACACGGTATTTTGGGCTGAAAAGATCAAATCTCACTTTTTCTATGCCAATTAACATGAATTGCTACTGTTTGTGTAGGGGACCTTGAAAAAGAAGTCTTCAGATGCAAGCCTGACTTCCTAGAGATTTCCAGAGCAGTTTGTGGTACACTGCAAGAGAAAAGTGTCTCCCATCCTGACTGAAATAATTATGTAGAGGCTCTTTTAGGTTTGTGAAAATTCCCACCCCAACTCCTACTCCTGAAGGTTTCAATACAGGAAGGCACAGTCTGATATTTAAACAGCAATTACCAAAACCTGGAAGTTAAATTTGTGCATTGAAAATACTTCTAATGAGCTGCTGTTCCTTTTACCCACCAGGAACAGTGTCAGACTATCCTTTGTATTTTACACTGTGTGGTGAACTTGCAAATGCTACCAGCTGATGTGGAGGAGGCCTTACTTGCTCGTGCTATTAAAGCTTTCACTAAGGCAAGTAACCATTTGTTCAGGACATCATATTTGTGTGTTTTAAATCATGAAAGGTGGATCAACAGAGCAGGCCTCTGTGAGGAAAGCTAAGTAATTCCTTCACATGTGGTCTACTCATGCTTATCTCTTTCACAGTTTACATTTTATAAGACATCAGCCTACCTAAAGGATAGGAAGTATTATCAACAAAATCAAATTCTGTCACTACAGCCTTGATCTTTTAGTCCCATTTTTCTATTTCTGGATCACTGCCAATTCATGGACTTTTTAAAATGAGGTAAAAGATACTTTTTAGTGGTGAGAATAGTCACTGGGTGCAGCTTACCTCAGGCTTTGGAAGATTCCATACTACTTGGGAGTCTTTCCATCAGATTAAATCATTCTCTGAAATGACACTGCAATGCAGTTATGTTTTGCACCCATAGTATAGGATGTGTATAACTTCTGCTTTTTGGAATCATTTAATAACAGTGATGCACTAAGCTCACTATTGCTCAGCTCAGACCTGCTGTCTTCTCAGCTTCAGCAGGTGAAATTACTGGAGCAGAATAAATCAGCATACTACTTCCTAATCTCTTGTAAATCTACAGACATACCACTTTTAAAAAAAGTCATATTTCTCCTGCTAGTTTGTTTTAATAAAATGTTTCATAAAAATGAAAATACTTAGCATTAAGTATCATTAATTACCTAGTATTAAGTATCATGAAACATATTTTCTTTGATAAATCTTTTCTTTTTAAATGTTGGTCATCTACTTTGCATTTTGATATATGGAATCTATTTAACAGCTGAACTTATATATCTCCCTTTTATTAGACAAGCTTTGATTCTGAAAATGGACCATATGTTTACAATACCTTGAAAAAAGTCTTTAAGCAAACATTGGAAGAAAAAAGAAAAAAGCTTAAGGAAGGAACAGAGAACACCTCTTGATGCCTGCACAGCTATGCCGAAGAATTACACCAGCCTACCAAATTACTTTGCATTTTACAGCTACTGCATTTTGTGCTGTTTGGCATGATTTACCTAACTTTAGATAATAGTAGTTATTAACAAAGCATTTTATTTTTTTAGAGAGATTTTTAGTGACGAATGTTCTACCAACACAGCTCTAAAGAACAGCTCCCGTGTGACCGTACTGTAGCATTTGGTTCCAGGCACTAATCGTTTATATTGTGAACTGTTCTCTCATTTTCAAATCTATTTATTGCTTTAGAAACTTCTGTCATTGGCAAGCAACATTATTTTCAAGTTACATGACTGCCATAAGTTCAGTGCCATGGTACACAAAGGTTTAATGGCTTGAGTTAATATTTATGTATTATTAAGTATGTTTACATTAATGTTACTTGATTTTACTTTGCAGAAAATAAATACTGACTGAACTGAAACTCCTTTTCCTTTTAGAAATTTAAAAATAATAGCTACCAGATATCTTGAGACCTACTGTTGCCAGCAGCTAATTTTTTCCTTTGGGTCTTTTAAATAATTGCCACCAATGTGTTTCTAAAGGGTGCTGCAGTAGAGAAATACATTAAGTGTGTTAAGTTGTCAAGGCCTTAATTTAGACTTTTTTGGCTAAGAACACTTTTACAGTGTTTTTAACAGAAAACTGGATGTGACGCTTTAAGTGCTTTGAATAAAATTTTACCTTATTTGCTAAATTTATAGATCTTACAGATGTATAGATCTTATTTTAAGTGAGAAAACAATTAGCAAACCTTAATAAGGATATAATTCTGTCTGTACCTATGTTCAGCAAGAACTTGCATAAGTAAGTGTAATATAATACTACAAATAATGTAAATACTAATACCTACAATATACTTTGTAGAGGTATTTTTATCTAACATGATAGAAACAACTAGGCTATATCATCCTAACTGCAGGTTTTGATCACAGCCATAGGATTCAGGCAGGAATACCAGTTTGCAGGATTAACAGTTTATCCAGTTTGATACATTTAAGTAGTTAAATAATAATCTGTCCTTTTCCAAAGTGTTTTAATCACTGTAAATGAGTAATATTTAGAGCTAAATATGTATGTTATACATGCTTCCACTGTTAATGATGATACATTAAATTCAGATCCAAACAAGTCCTTCGGCAGAATCATCCTAAAGTGAGCACACTTGAAAGATACTGCGTATGACTCAGATGAAAGCAGCTTGGTAAAGAGGCAAGGCAACCTAACGTACAGTTTTACGGCAGCCAGCACACCTTGCAGTCACACTTGGGAATATCATGATACATTTGCAGGTATCTTAGTTTCCCAAGAAATTCTGTTTACTACAGTTAGCTGCTCTGAATAGCTACTAGCACCAATGCCTGGTATTACACAGGTGGAAAAACCTGCCCAGAACTCTGTAAATTGGTATAAATAACAAGGATTTTCACATATCATTAAATCCAGCTAATGTTTCTAGAAGTCTCCAGCCAGGCCTAGATGAGTTCTAAGGTGGGTTTCCATATAATCCAAAACCACTGGGAATTTTCATTGGGTGAGCAGGGGTGCAGGAAGGAGCTTTTTAGATATGGTCACCAACTACAAGAGAGTTTCGGGTGTAGCCAAAACCAGGCAATTTTGTGTGGGTTCTCTGAGCCCTGTGTATTTCCAGCTTTCAGCCCAGGGCTCTCTGCAAGGAAATGGGGGCTTTTTGTAAACCTATTTGATCTGGCTCTCCAAATGCCAAGAAAGCCTTGTGAGGCATGGCTGAAAAGTGATGCAGCACAGATCCTGCAGAGATTGGAGTCTTACAGCAGTCTGTGGAGGAGAGCAAAGGGATACAGGAATGTGAAGCCCAGGAGAGGAAACAACCTGGGTAAACCTCTGTTGTGGTTTAACCCGTCTGGCAGCTAAAAAAGGTACAGCTGTTCACACACCCCCTTGCAGTGGGATGGGGGGGAATTTTGTAAATGAAAAAGAAAAGTAAAACTCATGGGTTGAGGCAAAGACAATTTGATAGGATAGAAAAAGGAAGGTAATAACAGCAATTAATAATATACAAACAAGTAATGAACAGCACAATCTCTTACCATCTGAAGTGTATGCTCCACAAGACCCCAAGGTGGCATGTCCCCCAGCCCACCCCCCCAGTTATTTTTTTTATATATTAGGGGATAAAAAAAGAGCATCAGTATATGCAGCCAGAGAGGAGTGATACGATGTGAGAGGAGCATTCTGCAGACACCAAGGTCAGTGGAGAAGGAGAGGGAGGAGATGGCTCCAGTCACCAGAGCAAAGATTCCACCTGCAGCCCATGCAGGACCCCACGGTGGAACAGATAGAGACAGCTGAAGGACACTGTGACCCAGTGGGAAGCCCACACTGGAGCAAGCTCCTGGCAGGACCTGCAGCCCATGGAGAGAGATGGTCCCATGCTGGAGCAGGTTTGCTGGGGAGACTTGTGACATTGTGGGGGCCTGTGTTGGGGCAGACTGGTCCTGAAGGTCTGCACCCTATGGGAGGGACCCACGTTACAGTTTATGAAGAAAGGCAAAGGGGAAACCTAACCTCCATATTTCAAAAGAAAAAAGCAAGATCCAGGGAGCTAAAGGCTGGTCTGTCTCACCCCCATGCTCAGCAAGATCACGGAACAAATCCTCCTGGAGATTATGCTCAGGCACATGGAAATTATGAGGTGACTGGTGAATGCCAACATGGCTTCACTAAGAGCAAATCATGCCTGACAAATCTGGTGGCTGCCTATAGTGGGTTTACAGCACAGGTGGAAAAGGATGAGTGACAGACATCTACCTGGACTTGTGCAAAGTGACTGACATCGTCCTGCACAACATCCTTGTCTTTAAATTGAAGGTAAGGATTTCACAGATGGACCACTTGGTGGGTAAGGAATTGGCTGGATGATTGCAGTCCGAAAGAGTTGTGGTCCACAGCAAAACGTCCAAGTGGAGACCAGTGAGGAGTGGCGTTCCTCAGGGGTTGGTACTGGTACCTGCACTGTTAACCATCTCTGTCAGATATGTGCACAGTGGGATCGAGTGTACCCTCAGGAAATTTGCTGATGACACCAAGCTGTGAGGTGTGGCTGCTGGAAGGATGGGATGCCATCAGGAGGGACCTAGACAGGCTGGAGAGGGGCCGCTTATGTGAACCACATGAAGTTCAATATGGGCAAGGTCCTTCACATGGGTCAGGGCAATCCCAAGCATAAAGCTGGACAAAGAACAGATGGAGAGCAGCCTGGGGGTGAAAGCCTTAGGGGTGTTGGGGGATGAGAGGCTCAACATGAGCCAGCAATGCATTCTTGCAGACCAGAAAGCCAACTGTGTCCTGGGCAGCATCCAAAGCAGCATGATCAGCAAGTCGAGGGAAGGGATTCTGCTCCTAGACTCTGCAATGGATAGGCCCTAGCCCCTGTAGTACTTGTGCCTCAACAACCTGCAGGCCCTGGAACAGGGGAACTTAGCAACGTGGCAGCCAAGTGCAGGAGGAGATGGGCAAAGCTGCCAACTGGTCACCTCTTGGCTGGCTCCTTGCAGTTCCCTAAACATGCTTTGCAGGCCATGTGCAACACCCCTCCAGGAGCAGATGCACAAGCAAATGGCCCTGCAGGGCTTTTTTGCTGGAGACCTCTTATGCACAGAGAAGCCCTTGCTAAAACTCTCGAGTGAAAAACCATCATCCACACTAAGCATAACGTTTCAGTGCAAGAGTATTTTGCAGAGCTCAAGGTAATTAAGGATTATCTGCCTACTGCATGTGAGGAGATGTTTTCAAGTACCACAGATGTACACGAGACACATCAATCAGAATGTCCTGCCTTTGTTTCCTCAGATGAGAATCCTGATCATCTCTTCCACAAAGAAGTACTGCAACAATTTGAGTCAAATAACATCAAACATGGTAATTTTGAAAATGCAGCTCGCCCTGCACTGCAGCACCAACGCTAACACTAGCATTAGTGAAAATGAAGCTTTTACAGATTTGCTGACAGGATAAATTAAAGCATAGTCCCCTGACATTTAGCCTTAATTTCCCTGTCATATGTGCTGCCTACGGATTCCATCAAACATCTGAGCGCACTTTGCAAGGTAAACAGAACAAGAGGTCTTTAGTGTATGTGCTCTGTTGCACACTTTGCTGTACCACCACAAATTAACAGCCGTTGGGAGGGCGGCACGAAATGAGCACCCTAGGATGCAGTAACACAGGCTGTCTAACCAGGGGGTAGAGATGCTGGGGAAAAGGAGCGTGAGCACAGCGTGTGCTGTGCAATCAGCTTCCTTCCCACGACCCTGACAGCTTCAAGTGCTTCAAGTTTATTCTCTCAGAGGAATATAATTCACATCCTAACCACTAAATCTGAGCTCTGAACTACCGCCACACAGAGTGAATTCTGTATAAACTGAGCTGAGGTTAGGTTAATAAGAGAATTACAAACTTAATTTTAAAATGATAAATGCTAGGCTACACCACTTCATATGTTTAGTAATCTGCCCGTTAATTTATCCAGAACAGTCAATGAGATATTCCTATAAGTGCATCCACTGAATTTCTGACAGGTACAGAGACTACCTACCACTTTTTTCCCCTTCCATTATTTCAGTAATTAATACAAAAGCATTTCTGCTTTTCAGGGTAATTCCTGATATATCTCTGCACATTTTAACTTTGGAAAAATCTAAGTATTGGCTTGGTTTTCTTTCAGTTCTTTTGGTAGGACCAGAGCTCTTCTGGAACTCTTAACAAATACAGGGCATGTCAAACAGTACTCCTGGTACTATCTGAGGAGAGATCCATAGGATTCGGGGGGAATATTATATTCTACATGTAGAACGCTATATCCATTTCAGATGAGGTCAGGGGGTGGCAGTGACCAAAGCCCTGATGCCAAAAGCTTACAGGATCAGCTCACACTCAGTAGCAGGGCCCCTCAAGTGAGTGTTAATGCAGGTAACAGACGAAACCAGACCTAAAGCTGTTATTTCCTCTCAGCTCCTTGGCACCCCATGTGAACACAGGAGGACAGGCATACCAGTGGAATGCAAGTATCAAATCTAAAGAGTGGATATGCTTAATGCAAGAAGTGGGAGGCACAGTCCTTGTACTGCATTCCACTTTATGCTTTTAGCCTGGTTCCCAAGGTATGTGCATGTCTCCATCCTTCTTCTCATTCCTTTTGAGCCCCCCAACCACTTTCAAACCAATTTAAGTGAAATAAGTGCAAAGATAGTAAGTTCTCACAAGCTTCATGATCTTTTTCTACTAGCAGCCTCTGTGAAAAGAGGGTGCAAAACAAGTTCACACTTTTTTGACATTACAGGATTCACATGGGAATGGTGGAGAAACATGAATGCCCTAATTGTGAGAAAAGGTTCAGTCATCACTTTTATGTTACCAGATAATGGAAAATCCAGAAGAAAACAGAAAACAGGACTCTGATTTCACTAGTTCAGCTATGTGACCAGCACTTCAAAACCCATCAGACTGAGCCACTCACTCCCTCCAGCCCCAGTGCTGCCAGGTCTTCTCACACTTTTTTTCACCTTTGCTATTTCTGACCATCTAATTTGGTGCAATTAGTAAAGGTGCACTGACATCTTCACTGGTATGCAGAATGACTAGAACCGAGATCCACCGTGAAATTTATCGCACTTATCTCTTGCTTCTCACTTAGAGCCTGCCCTAAGGTGCTGCTTACTTGTAATGAACACTGTGGTCAGAAGGTAATTGGAGCTTCATGGTGTCTAAAGTTACAAGCTTGTAATCACTTGCTGCTCCAGGCAATGCTTAAGAAGTCAAAAGCTCAGAGGAACTTTACTATCTGTTCTTTTACACTTGGTGCAACCGAAGCTCAAGCACTGTATGAGGAAATCCTCAGCAGCTCATGGCAATGTGCTGCCTGTTTACTGCATCTACCATTTCAGGTCAGAGGTCAGGCTTCCTACATCCCCCCTCTTTAAAAGAACTTTATTTGAAAAGTTGATCATAACACATTGTTTGTGCACCTCAATTATTTCCTTCCATAGTGATACCAGTTGCATTTATCCACAGTGTTTGTTTTCAATGTTTTCTATGCTGTGATATACTCTTAGATGAGGAAAAGGACTCCTATCTGACTTAGAGAAACAAGAGAGTAACATAAGAACTATTTAGCACTATTTTGCAAGACCAGAGATTCTAGCTAGGATATTACCATTCAAAACACACAGTGTCCTTCAATCTGCTTTTAAAATAGCCACTGTAATAGCATTTCTTACTAAAACACAAGATTTAAGCTAACTGTAAAGTAACAAAACTATTCACTTTCCAAAGAAAAACCTGTAAACAACTGCCTGGTGCCTGACTGGACATACTGTGGAATTGTTCTCCTCTTGAAGCCAAACCCAATGTCACTTCCCAATTAAGGGTATAATGAGCAACAGCCACCACTGCATCAGCATGCACCTGGCAAAGCCCAGACCCAGAAGAACACTGTCACTCAGTATGTCCTGCTTTGAAAACAAATGGGTTGGCTCCTTTTTTTTTTTTTTCGGAAAAATGCTTCTGTATCCCTTCTCGTTTATCTGCTACCTGGGGCTGATGTTTTTATTGCAGCACTTTGCTGCTCCAAGCAAATCCAGCCCTCCAGCCACACTCACTATAGCCCGCAAGGTACTAAAAATGTGTACATGGATTTACATATCCCTCTCATAGCCTCTCTGAATAGACTCCTTTAATAACTACAACTCCTAGTAAATAAACTCCGCGTGCTAGCAAAAATTATTACAGCGCTTAAGCAAAACAGAATGGCAAGCGTGTTTCACTGTTGAATGCCTTACTTGGACAGCCGTCTTTCTGGGTATCATACCCCATCTTGTGTCCTACAGTGGAAGTGCAGGAGCTCCCAAAGCGCTTCTCGTTGTACCTGGTAGACGCTGACAAAAGTTTTTCACACTGACACGGGTTGTACCTTCTGCATTCATCAGGAAATGAGCCAACGTACATCTGAAAGTAAAGTTCAAACAGTAATTTGGTAGCTGGCCGAATGTTCACGACACAGTTTTACCTGTGCGAGGGTGAAAACTGTACATGGGTTCATGTTTTAGGAGTGAAGGAATGGTGATTTTAGTTTGTATGACATAGAAAATGCCTGCCTTAACCAGACAGGTGCTTGGTCAGTCTGTGTAGTCTGCGTGTTGCTCTGATCACTGAAAACATGGCCTCATGTTCCTTTCTCACTTCTGATAAAAATTACTATTTGTGAAGCAAGACAGGACACCACACACACATGATCATTCAAACTCTAAACTTCTACACAATCGTTAAGAACTCATAGAAGTTGTACTATTTCTAAAGTTTCTCAAAGAAAATTGAAAAGCTTAATTACAGAGACTAACAAGACTACTTCATGCACTTGCACTTTTAAATGCACCTGTCCCAATGACCCTGTGAGAATCAGAAGTGACTGAAGTCTGTTTTTCAACACTGCATTTCCATCCCTGAGCTTTTATTAAGCACGGTTACTCTGATATTGCTGACATAGGACTACCTCTCCTCCTCTGAAAGCCTCTGACATACCCTATATGCCCTCCACATCTCCAAAACAAACAAACAAAAAAAATCCCAATCAAATACATAACAGGTAAAAGTATTTTGATCAAGTAACAACAGACTAACACTTTCAAGTCAGTATTCCTTCCAAAATAGAAGAGGATAAAACCCAAACGTGTCAGCAGAGGAAAAAGCGCTGACAAATTTACAAAAATACACAATTCACACTAGATGGTCAACAGTGAGCTAGAGGCTTAACTCACCCAACTGCAGATGCTACTAACATGGGAACAGGCATCACCTACAAGTGTGGCTAGTAGAACAGAGAGACTCTCCCTCTTCCCAACACAGGGCAGCAGCAACTCATCACTTCAAGAACTCACTGGGATGGCAGGGAAGGATGAAGGAAGAGAGAGTGCTTCAGTGGTTGCTCCTCAATAAAAAAAGATTATAATCAGCAAAGTAATTAAGACTCGAGCTGCGTTGTTCATTCAACCATCCACTTAGACTACAAGAATATGACAAAGCCAAGAACGGTCAATGCCAAAGGAGAAAAGCTGCACTTGGAACGCTGTAGGGCTAACGTGAGACTAATCCACAGAGAGTGGATTTACCTGGCGGCGTTACTCCTCACGCCCTCAGGAAAACCTGCTAAGGACACCCGTTGCCCACGCTGGTTACTGGCTCCTGCTGCAGCCGGCAGCTGAGATTTATCCAGTGTTACGACTTGACACCGCGCCACAGTTTGAATAGCCACGGTTTGGAAAGAGCTACGCATTATAACTAGCGTCTCACCTTAACCACCGTCCTTCCGAGCAACCGCCAGCCTCACCGCTGTACGAGACACAGCGCAGAAGCGGCTGCAAGGGAGAAGGCCATCCAAAGCCCCCGAGTCAGGCAAAAAGACACTAAAGGGAACGGGGACCGGAGGCTGAGCCCTGCCATCCTGCAGAGTCGAGAGACTGCCAGCCCCAGCGCTACGAACCGCGGGCGGAACGCCACGCGTGGCGGCCAGGCGGCGCGGGGCCGCCCGGCTCCGGCCGGGCAGCCCTTTGCTGAGGTAAAAGAAACTGACTGCAAGCCTTTGGGCATCCCCTGCACCCACACCGCCGTGAACGGGCGGCCCGGAGGCGGAGGCATAAGGGCGGCACGGCCCGGGAGGGGCGAGACGGGGTGGGCAGAGGCGGGGCCAGGCCGCGCCCCGCTCAGCCGGGGCGGGCACGGCAGCAGTGGGGCTGCCGCCGGAGGCGCCATTTCAGGGCTACCCCGAAAAGGCCTGAAAAAAATGGCGGAGGAGGCGGAGCCTGCTTCCCCTCCATCCAGTGAGGGTAGTCCCAGGTGGGGGCGGTGTCTCACGGCTCTGAAACCAATGGGCGTGAGAAGCTGTGGATGATCGACGGGCGGCTCTCTCCGCCCGGCGCCGCACGTAGGCGGGGCTTAGCACTCGTCTGCCAATGAGCCGGGCGGCGCGGGGCGCGTCGCGCCTTCCCGTGGTGCCGTGCGGCGAGCGGCGGCAGGAGCGGCCGCGACTCCATCCGGGTCCCGGCGCGGCTCCGGGTCACCCTGCGGCAGGTAACGGGGCGGCGGCAGCGGGCGCGGTCCCTGTGATCGCCCGCGTGGCGCGCGGTGAGCTGGGGGCGGCCTGTGGGAAGCACTCGGTGGAGCCCGGGTGCAGGAGCCTGGGCGCGGGCGGGGCGGCGCGCTGGATGGATGGGCCTGGCCCGCTCCTCGTTGCGGATGGGCGCGGGGAGCCTCAGTCTAACCCATCCCTTCCGCTTGGCGCCGCCGCCCCGCGGAACGGGGGCTGTCCCCGGTGGGGGAAGAGGCCCGGGCCGCGGGCAGAGGCGGTGGCTGTGGCCGCTTGTCCCGGCGAGAGGCGGAGGTGTGGCTGCCGCTGCTGGGCGGGCGATCCCCGCCGACCCCCACCCCCGGCGCCGCCGGGAGCCTCCGTTTGTTGCCGCTGTTTCTGTAATTGAGGCCTTTTTCCCTTTTCCTCCCCCCCCTCTCCTCCAGACTAACTTGAAGGCCCGGAAGTGCCGCCCCCGGGCGCTCCTGAATGGTGGGTTGGCCCCGCCACCCGTCGGGGATAGGCTGCGGATGCCGTCAGCGCCTGGGTACGTCACTTCCGCTATCAAGTGTGTGGGCAGGGGAGACCTTGGCCGCGGGGGGTGGGGGGGAGGAACGGGGAAGGGACCCCCGGTACGCGGGGGGGAGAGGAGGTGGCGTGTCGAGGGCGGGGGACACCGGCCTTGCCCGGGGCTGCCGCGCCTCGAGTACCGGGGCGCTCCAGCCGAAGGAAGCTGCGGCGGGCAGGGCCGCAGGCAGCGGCGGGAAGGGCGTTAGAGACGGGCAGAGCAGACAGGAGCCTGCGCGGCATGACAAGAGTTAGACCCGCAGGCGCGGAGGCAGGAGTCGAAAGGAAGACGATACCTTGAGAAGCGTACCTCCTTGGGAGCTGCGGGCACTGCGAGTGCACAGCGGGGCCAGGGCTGGGATTGCTGAACACCAAACTTCAGTGCTGGCCAGTGTGCACTGACAGGAACTAAACACCTGCCTCACCCCTGGGTTGTGGTGTTGCCGCAGTGCTCAGGCCCTCCCTGATGTGGAGTTATGTGCTTGCAGCGACTTTCTTCTTGCACAGCGCCGTCAGCTTTAGAGAAAGCTGGTACTCAATCAAATTATTATGGCTTATTTTTTGTAGGAGTGGCAACTCTACCTGATGCCCAAGGTTATGATAATCCTCATTGTTTGATTTGCCTTTTCTGTGCTGTGCGTGCTCCTCCTGATTTGTGCTGTTTTGCACAGACCGTTTTGTCTGTAATGAAAGCCCTAACTGGCAAGGAAAAATAGCTTCCACTGAAAACATGTAGAAAATGCTACAGAACGATGCTTGATCACAGCAATGGGTCAAATTTAATGTATGACTAAATTTTTTGAGAAATGCATATCTGTCCCTTCAGTAATATTTCTTGAACTTAATTAAAGAGTAGTTAAGAAACAGGGCTTCACCTTCTTAATTCTACAAGTGGGTGAGCTGCCCTAGCTACTGGTGGGCTTCATCAGAACAGTTACCCACTGGTGTGGTACCTGCCATCAAATTTGATGTGTTCTGTTCACAGCAACGCTCAGATGTTAAATAGCCTGAACTTAATCAATATGTTACTTGCAGTAGCAGCTCAAACCTGCAGCAGTCTTTCCACTCTATTCAATATGCAATAATAAATTTAATAGTTTTCTTGCCGTGCAATAGCTAGCTTCAGGAAGAGGAACTTAGTCAATATCTGTAGTGGGATTAGTTGTTTTTTTCTAATACAAAATTGTTAATTGAGATTTTGTTTCACTGAGCTTTTCACCAGGTTGTACTCTGTACTTCTTAAATGCAACCTCAGTTCACCCAGGTCATGCTAGGAAGTTATGTTGTATAGTGAGGCTGGATACTTGGTAAAAGGAAGCTTAGATAAAACTTAGCATCACTTGCTGTGTTTTTCTTATACAACTGGAAAGCTGTAGCCTTATTTCACTGTCCTTTTGATAAAATGTCTTCTGTATTTTCCTCTACTGGTTTGAAATACTGAAAGGCTCACAGGACTCAGGGCAGTAGATGTTTAAATATGTTGCCAATTAACAGCATAACACAGCGTTCCTGCAATCATTGTTCTTGTGCACCTACTTCATTATCTGCTGAATTTGTGCCATTAGATTAACATGCAAACACTTTATGCAGAAAAAGTTAGCCTGATGACTAGTATCGTGTCCTACGAGAGACAAGTCTGAGGAGTAGCTACACATTTGTCTAAGTAAGTATCTGTGTCTGTCTGAAGCAGGAATAACCCACATGATGGTATCCTTGGAGAAATGTGCTGTTTGAAATGGTAGCTAAACTGAAGTTTGCCCAGATGTATCTTTCTTCTACCAGTGTACAGACAGATGGGTGTTCAAATTTTTACTGATCTTTTATGATAACATTTTAGTGTGGTCCCTTTCCTTATTACTGAATTTCACTGAGGTTTTTGCCAGTTCAGAACTGTAATGCAGGCACTGCTTGCACACAGATAGCTTAAAACTAATGTTGTGAAATTAAGTGTGTGTACAGGAAAATGCTAGGATTCATATTATTACTTCATTTCATTATTTCTTTGTTCATATTAGAAATTATTATGATTCCATACTTTTACTTTTCCATAGATGTGCGCTTCATTCAGTGCATGAGTGGGCAGTAGTGACTTCTTGTCTCTTCAAGCTGTGGTTTCTGGGTATTTATATTCCATCTGTAACTGCATGGTTAGAAAAATAAGCCAAAACCAAACATGGTAATTGAAAATGTGGCAAAACAGTAATATTCCATGCTATAATAACTTAAAACCAGGGTGCTTTGTGTTAAAGTGGTTAAATGTCAGTGGGATATAGATTTTTCTAACCAAATTTGGCATTTCTGATTGAGACATGAGAGAAATACATACTTGATGACAGGGAGAGAACTTAGTCTTACAGTGTTGTGTGAAAAATTCCAAGAAACACCGTTGTGACACCTATCCCTGTCTAGGTGCATGGACTTTTGTACTGCTCGTGCTTAAAGTTACAGCACATCTCTAAGCCTGTGTAGCGTTCTGTATTGAAACTGCTTGTATTCCTTTTCTCCTCTCTGTAAAATTTGCCACTTCAAACACTGAAGTGCAGTGTATTGCAGCTAAATGGACTGTGGTGTCCAAATAAAGGTATGAATCATAAACATTTTGGGCATAAGCAAGGGATTCTTAAAACAGTGCCTGGACATGAGAATTTTTGCTTTCTTGGTCAGTGCCTGTTTTCAGTGTGGATGAATTTACTTGACATAAATTAAAAAAACAAAACTCCCCAAAACCAAACAAACCATGCACCCTACTCCCCTCAAAACCCCCCAAAAAGTCAAACCACAAAACTATTTGGTTTTGATCTTCACTCAGGCTTTTAACTTACAGCTTTTACTTTTCTGTTACACCTAATTTTGTCCGCTGAAGATAAGCACTGTGGTTGTAGTGTGTTATACCACTGTAAGATAACGTGGTGTTTACAGATTTGCAATTTCCAAATGATCTTTTCCCAGAAGAATATACTGCAGTGTTACATACCTCAAATTAATGTATCTGTTTGTCTCCAGACTGCATGTAGCAGGTGTCAGTGAATCACAGTTAGTGGAGGAACTATTCTTTCTACAGTCTCACTTTCAGCTTTAGGTGGCTTCTCCAGTGCTGCAAAGTGGACAAAATAAATGGTAGAATAAAGCATTTGCCTTTTAGGAACATGCTGAGAGGGAACAGGACTTTGGTTGTTTCCACAAATTACATTTTATTCTTTCAGCAGAGTCATGAATGCAAGTCATAACTGTCACTTGAGCAGAGGTTGGAGAATAGTTTGAGTGCTCATGTTCTGCTATGTGCTTCTAAACAAGAACATGTAAATTATTGAAGGTTTTTTTTAATATGCAGCATAGGATCGTTTCACTGGCTTTAAGCTTAGAGGTAGCTAAAGAAAACCACAACAAGCGTGCTTCAGAGTGCAAGTGCCTGTTTAGATTCTACTGCTGTCACTTGGACACAGCTGAGGTGCCATGACTCTGACAAGATAAGCACTGTGTTTAAACAAAGGAAGGTGTGCTCTGAAACCGAAGAGGAAGCTCTTTTAGTTCTCACTAAAACTTTGATGTCTCTAACTATGTAATCTTACTGATCTGCTTGGAAAGGAAAGATGAGGTATGCATGTGGTGACAGTGTCATCATGTAGTAGTTGAGTGAAGTGAGGGGAAGCCAGATGAAGGATACCTGGGTTTGCATTAGTCTTGCTGCTTCCTTTCCCCCTCCAGTCCCCACCAGTCAAACCAGAAGCCCACAGAACCGTCAGACCTGAGTTTATAAGCTTGCATGTAGTCATATGGGGTGCTCGATGTGCAGGTACTCCAGGCGCAGCTGGAGGTGGGAGCTGTGGCTCCAGTGCAGGGGTTGGGGTAAAACCTTGAGGCTTTGGTTTTAATGCTGGTCCGGTAAAGCCTGGAGCTCCATCGTGTGGTGAAAGCTGCGTGCAGGCTAGAGCCTTGGCTGCGGTAGGCAGCTCCAGTGAGGTCATGTTTGGCAGTGAAACGCCTTCATCTGTGCCGGTGTTATGTGAAAGTTACACAATTGCACAATTACAGTGTCGTTTCCTTCACTTTCCCTGCTTTGGGGATTTTAAACACAAACACAGGGGGACTGGAAAAAGAGCACTTTGGACTCGTGAAGACAAATTAACTGTTATTTCTTAACAGCTGAAACTCTCATTGCAGGTGTTTGTTGCTGAAGGAGAGAATATGCAGGTAAACAACCCAGAAATTCTTGTGCTATACTAAGATGTGATATCATCAGTACAGTGACTTCAGCAACAGGGGTGTATGTAATAGCAGATTTGCTCGATGATGAGAACATACCTAATGAGTAGGGGCTGTGCCAGGAGTGCAATTCATCAAGCATGCTGTACATCAAGCTTGTCTGCTTCTGCCAGAAAGCCCTAATGCGTGGTATCAGAGAAGCAGCATGCAGCAGGCCTCCAAGGAGACCTGGCAGATCTCATTCTGTAAAAGGACATTGCAACATAGGTGATACAGTTTTTAAAATCTATCAGAATTCCATGATCCACAAGTTAGAAACCCCCAAAAACTGGGATTAATGCAAAGCAGAATGCTAATTTGCTAGACTTTACATGAATACACAGTAAAACATAAAATACCCCCAAAAGATAACCTGAACTATTTCCAAACCATGTTGACTAGAATTTTAATTCCTACCCTCCTAGTATTAAACTGAATAAAAAATGATACCTGAGTGATGTAGTGTCAATACAATTGCTTTTCTGCCAGAGAAGACAAGATACCTGATGATCTTCCATAAGGTGTATTAAGGGATGTGATTTTCCTCATCTCATATGTACACCTTGTGATCTCAAGCCAGGGTGCTCTACATATAACCACAGGATAACAATTAGAAGTCATTCCTACTATTTTTGCAAAGACACTTTTTTTTTAGCTCTTTACCTTAAGTAACAGCCCATCCAGATGTGTTTTAATGAAAGGAGGATTAGGGAGCTGCAAGTACTTAACAGGAAAATCTGGTGGTGGCAGTAGAAAGTGATTTAGAATTCTTGATGATGGAACTTGATTGAGAAGTCTTCCAGTCAGTGGAAATAAAAATAAAAGCTGCTTGATATATCTTCTCAAGTGGGTCAGGTTTTTAGCTGATTTTTGCCTAGAGGTGGTGAAATGGAGCAGCTCAGGTTCTAGTTTATTACAATCCTTGTGTCCTTTAGGTTCTACTAAAAAAAAAAAGATTTGGAAGTATTTTATGCATTTTACATTTTTGACATAAGGTTTTCCTGTAGTAACACCTATCCAGTTTTTAAAGCACTTAAACCACATTCAGTACATCAGAGACTCATCGGCTTCATCTTAAAGTTCCTTCTGAAACTAAACATCTGGGACATCATTAACTTTATAGAATCACCAAGTAGCAAACTGAAGACATGGAGTTGGCGCTCTCTGCAGAGAGGTCTCAGCAGGCTGCCTCTCACTGAGAAATGGGGTTTTTTAACATGAATTCTGTTCGTCTGTTGAGGGTTTGGATGCAGGAAGGAGGGAACTGAAAGGACTGTCAGCTTCCCTACTGAGTATCTGCTTGACAGCAGGACCTCTGCCTGAGCTAATTGGAAAGGATGTGATGCGTGCCAGTGCTCATAATGGTTTGACTTTGTCCTGGTGCTACTGTTCCAATTTATTTCTGTTTTGGGCATTAGGGCCAACTGCTCGTGTCCATCTGTGCATGGTAAACTACATGTTCTGGTAGGCGCCCGAGTTAGCAAGAGCAAATAGCGGGCTCTATACCAATTACAAGCAAGATTTTAAGAGTGATTCACCAAAATTTGTCATCAATATTGTAAGGGATTCTGGAGTAGAGCATTGAGGAGGTTGGAAAATACTTTTTTTTTCTTTCTCTGTTCAAGGAATAACGTCATCCCTTTGTATATTAATGCATCGGATCACGCGTTGTGTTTTTTGGCAAGGACATTAACATGCATTAGGGCGCTCTTGTTCTATCAAGGCTTTGTTTGAAGAGTGGTCTGAAACCCTCTGGTTTAGAATTGGGATGAAGTAGTAGTAAAACATGTATTTAATGATTTGAAAACTGCATTTCTGTAAACGTTTTCAACTATTTGTCTTGTAAATTACAGGGACAAACCCATCAGTTTTCCTCTCCAGCTCTGTTCTCAAGATGTCCTCGCTAAGAAGGGGATTGTAAGTCACACATCTGCCTGGCAAGTATTTCGATTTCAGTATTCTAAGACTTTACTTCAAAGTCATGTTAAGCTGCATTAATGTAGAAATTGGCTTTCAGGTTCTATCAGGAGCAGTTAGAGAAACCCACTGTTTTCTAATCTGAAAACAATGTCTATTTTCAGTGGCCTTTTGGTAAGCCAGTTTTAGCAATTAAATGTCAGGATATAGGCCGTAATCGTAATTTTCTTTGTAATAATAAAAGAGTCCCTGTGCATGGGACTATACATAATTTTAAGACTAACAGAAGCAGTAGGAAATACTACTTTTAACAGTACATGATTTTCTTTGAGCTGTTAAATGTTATGATAGCTGAAAATAGTCGCTGTATGTAATTCTATTAATGTTTATTTTGTCAGAAATACAAATATTAGGGCCTTGTACTGATCCATGTAAATTGGCTGCATAGCTACAGTTCTAGATTTTTACTATTTTTAAGTTCTAAAGAGGAAGAAATTAAGGTCTGCATACAATGTTTCTGATAGACTTTTCTTATTTCAGATGAGAGGTTACATCTGTGGAACATGAATAGTACTTTGACAGAGGAGTTTAATGACTGTAGTTGCTATGACTACTACAACTTACTGTCTAAAGATGGAATGTATTAAGACCCAAGCAATTGGTAAAATTTTGAAATTAAGGAATCTTATCTGTAAAAGGGCTTTATTGCTCAATGGGGGGAGTAAAGGGAATGTTTTTTCCATGGTCAATATTTCAGGCTGTGAATGCTGTCTGCAGCTAACCTAACTTGTCTTTACTAAAGCGACGCTCTTTCCACATCATCTCTGAAGATGCCTGCACTGTGGGATGAGGTAGTAGGTTGTATAGTTTTAGGGTCATACCCACAACTGGGAGATAACTATACAATCTACTGTCTTTCCTAAAGCAGCAGAAAATCAACAATGGAAACGTGTTCAGATTCTACTGAACTTCTGTACTTAACAGTGCTTATTATAGGAGAAAATACTCCTGTAACAACTATGGGTTATATTGTGTTTAGACTTCTGTAATTCTTGGAAAAGGCAGGTTAGCATTCTACATGAATTCTCCTCCTATAACAGGCAAAAAAAAATAAATTTGATTGGTTCCTATACATGTGTGTTGGGATAATCAAATACAAATTGTTGGCCTGCCAGTTGTGGTGTTTTACATTGCTAACTGAAGTATAAGATACCTTTAGAATGGTTAGTGCCTAAGCTCTTTGCTGAAGTATATGCTTCTCTGTCAGAGTGAGGTAGTAGATTGTATAGTTGTAGGGTAGTTATTTTACCCTGTTCAGGAGATAACTATACAATCTATTGCCTTCCCTGAGGAGTAAAACAAACTGCCGTCCTTTGCAGTCGTTCATGTCCACAATGAGTAAAAAAATAGAGCTGTCAGATAAATGTAGGGTTGTAAAGTATCAGAATAATCAGTGACAGGATTTTCAGGATTAATAATCAGTGTGAATGGTGCAACCCCCCAGTGATATATTTGACTAATATGACTTTTCTTTCAAGGTGAGCCGCACAGAGCTGACTGGATATCAAAAATGCTTATGGTAACTAGATACAGAGTGGAATACCCCATAGACTGGAAAATACTCTAAACAAAGTTGGTTTTGAATGTAAAAATACAGGTAGCTCAAACTTGTACACTGAGACCCCAATTTCTATAGCACATTAAAGCTGCATGACTCCCAACTGCTTACTTGAAAGTTGGAGGGAAAGCTTGCAATTATACTTCATGAGTAAATCTGCTTATTTTTCTCCAGCCTTTCTAACAAGTGAGACTTAAACAATGTAATACAAAATGAAAGTGTTAAATGGCCAAAACTGACACACTCATCTTTTGGGGGGAGTGTAAAGCGACAAAGTTTGAGCATCCAAGATCCAGAACTGCAGTTTTTCCCTTGAGGTGGCTACTGTTTTTACGAAAAGACATTTTAAGCTTACAGCACTGTTTTTTCTCCTGCTGTCCTAGGTGTGCCCAGTCTAACTGCTTCTGCACTAGAGCAAGCATCTAGCAGCTTGCTATAGTAACAAAAAGAAAAGCATGAAAGTGTTTTTTGGGACTGAAAGTTTAGCATAGTAGGTCAGAGTGAAAACAAAGCCATTTGTGAGTAATCCTGGAGCATTAGAACTGGTGAACCACTCGCCAAGCAGTGGTAATGGCATACGTTTGTGGTACGTTCTCAGACCTAGAAGGCAGAAGACCAAAAGCAGCTGGTAAGCTAGACTGACTTCACAGAGCAGCTGCTAAGTAAGAAGAACTGCAAAAAGGAAGCGTTGGGCTCCTAGGAAGAGGTAGTAGGTTGCATAGTTTTAGGGCAGGGATTTTGCTCACAAGGAGGTAACTATACAACCTGCTGCCTTTCTTAGGGCTTTATTATAACACCAGGACTGTTTTGGCTCCTTCCTAACCTCTGCAGCTTTGGTATGTGAAGAGAAATGACAAGCTATTTCTAAGTGTACTGAGGCTTAACGAAAGGAGTATTCAGTACCAAAGTGCTGCTGGCTGGAACGCAGCATGGTGAAATGCTGCATCCGAGGGTGTGATCGCCGTTTCCGTGGCACTTGGATGCCATATCCTGCTGTGTTGGCAGGCAGCTGCTTCAAGGGTAAGATCAAGTTCCTTGCAATTCAGGTGGAGGAGTATGCTGTTCACTTGGGGCACTACTACTACTACATTGTTACACGGGTGGTTAGATTACATCTTCCTTTGTGCATTTCAAGTAGAGAAACTAAAAAGGTTTTCATCCCCAAAAGGATGGCCTGAAAGCTGTTGGTTTCTCAGCAGGTACAGGCACTCCTAATAACGCAAGCTCTCAATCATGGATCATTTGCGTCCTGCAGAGGGAGGTTTTTGGTCAGTCAAGGTGAATGATTGCATGGTTTGTCTGTCATGGAAAGCAGACCATGCGTTCTGATGTCATTATGCTGCACGACAGCAGTAGTTCTGGTAGGGCTTCAGCTGCATGGCCTGTACCATGTGATACAGAAACTATTTTAACTGCTCAGCATCTTGTAATGTTAACAAGTTATGTCTACACCAGCCACTGTTAGAACTTCAGACAATAAGAATAGTATGTGCAATAAAGATGTTATATATACTTATATTCGACATCCTGTATGAATTCAGTTGTACACATTTGATTTAGTCAATAAAACACAGCATTTTGTGCAACTCTCAGTGAGTGGGCTTTACTTTCTCCAAAATAAGGAAGTGATTTTTACAAGAATAGAGTGCCCACATTCTTGAAATAAAGACCACGCTACAAAAATTACTCCATTAATTGGAATTAGTGTTAACTGGTTACTCTGGTGTTAACTGCAACTTCTGTTAGAGAGCTTTGGTACAAGACTTGGCTGGGGGAATCTTTATTTTCAGTGTTGCTGACAAGCGTGCCAGAACTGCTCATTCTGGAGTGGGTTTCTGAGCACAAGTTGAAACTGCTGCATGTAAATCTAGACTTTAAGAGGTTGGGCTCTAATACTCTTACCTGCACCTTGGGTTTTGCATAACTGCAGGTGGTAAGGTATCAGCAGGCGAGATTCAAGCAGATTCAACACACCAATCCATATGGTAGTACAGAATGCCTCAAAATCTGTAAAACAACATTTCACAAGTAAGTTCAGGGCACGTACTTATAAAAGACTTAAATAGGCTTGTGTTAGCTGCTCCAGGTGTGGTAGTCCCATTGTGCCTGCCACATTTGTACAGCCTCTTGGGTGAAGAAGAACAACTTGGCTCCTAGATGAAAATTAATACCTGTTTTACATTAACTTTGGGGTTAAATGCAAGTTAGAGGCTTGATGTGCCTATTTCTGCCCTGCTGTTACCCAACACTTGATACTGGTTCTCAGTGTTGCTGGGCTTCTTTAACAGTGTGCTTCACATAACAAGTAGACAACATTAGTCATTTCTTAGTCTCAGACACCTCAACATTATTATCAGAGACAGAGGGTTTTTTTGATTTTTTTCCACAGTTAAAAGCAGAACACATCTTCACAGAATCCTAAGTGTTTCTTTGCAAAAATTCTGGAATTTTGGGATTAACATCTCCGTATGCTTTCAGTGTATCTTGATGAGCAGGTATGGAGAGAGCTGTGGCAGTATGGGTTTTGCTGCATCAAGTCTAGCCCTGCTTGGGCAAGTGACCATCATGTCTGCACAAAGGAAGGCAATACTGCTCAGTTAACTGCTATCCCTTGGCCCCCAGCTTTCTACTACTCGTTCTGCCTTACCTAGAGCAGGTACAGGCACTTATTTCCTACTAATTGGGAGCAGTGTGATGAAATGATCCGGCTCAAACTAGAAAGGAATTGCACTGTGGCTTAGCAGTCCTGTCTCATCAGATCATTCCTTACCTTGACTTATCTGTGGACACCACCTAGTAAATGGTACCTGCTCAGCAAAGCACGGAGCTGGTTTGCTTTCTTGCACATGTACGTTCATAGGGGGATCTGAGGGTGAGGTGACCATGTGGCAAGAATCCTTCCAGCAACAAAGAGGTGGTTAAAGAACACAGAGCGAAGGGTGCAGAAGCATTTGCAGTAACAGCAGAGACATGTTTACCACCCATACTGAAGTAATTGTGTCATGGTGGTCTTGGAAACAGTCCAGCAGAGCTCCAAAAATAGACTACAGCTTCAGCACAGACCCACATCCCAGGAGAGTTAGTTCTGTTCCCTGCCCTTCCATGCAGGAAGGTGTGCTCGGAAATCTGCCCGGTAGTGTGAAACCTGGTGAGCTTTTTCCATAAGAAAACACTACTAAAACATTTTAGTGCTTCCGATGGGGACTCTGGGCACTTGGGCCACGTGCACAGTAGAGGAACTTCATGCATCAGAAATTCCCTCCCCTGTGCTGCCACATGCTGCAAGCTGGGCCTGTGGCAGGCTTGGTTTCTATACTTTGTGCTCTGCAGAAGACAACAAAGCTCCAGGAAAACAGCTGCCACCACAGGTACCTACAGCAGTTTTACCCACCTCAGAAGGTTCTCACAGGGTTTTCCCAGGTTGGGAAGGGGATTTGTGTCTAACTGTGACCTTTCCTTTGTGCTTCAGTATCTAGCTTCCATCCACCCTGAGAGAACTGATGGAAGAAAACTAACCTTTAGCTATCAAACATCTATAAAAAGATGTTAGCAGTTGTGGAGTCTTAGGTGCGTGTTGCTAGACCCAACGCTGCAGCCATGGGTGTCAGCCTGGTGCCAAAAAAGCTCTTGTTCTCTTTGGGTAGCCAGCAGGCTGGGCCTATTGATAGATATGTACAGGTGGGTCATCTGACCTTACCAAATAATCTGTAAAATACCTGCTATATGCAGGGGGAAATAAAAACAGAGAGAGGAAGGAAAAATCTCAAGTTATATGGGTCAAAACAAGTGTGACAAGTTCAGCTGAGGATTAGTGGCTTCAGCTGAGATTTACAAAAGACAACTGAAATCCCTCACTTCCAGAGGCCACAGTGCCTGGTGTGGCCATCAGAGTTCAAAGCTTTATGAGTCCAAACCATGATTTTGGCAAGAAAGTGGATTTCACCAAGCAAGCTTAGCTGCATATTTATTGACATAGTTCTGTAAAGCTGAATCATGGCAGAAGCTACTGGACGCATCAGGTGTCCCTGTAGGTTTTGTTTGTGACACAAGAAGTGCAATTTGTTCTTACTGCACAGGCACTCTTACCGGAATTCGATTTATATACGAGTTTGTTTCAGACACTTAAAACCACAACAGCGAAGAGGGCTTAGAAAACAAGACACTCTTCTATTTCAGCCTGTCGTGCTAAAGCAATCTCCAAAATAAAGCCATTACAAGTCATATAATGCTGCTAAGGGCCATATTTTTGGTGACTGAAAAGGTCCCTTCTGAAACAGGAGAACGTTACTGGAAAAAAATACTTCCTTTGACACTAAAACTCTCCTATATAAATGAGGTGGCACTGGTTAGTTAAATGCAGCACAGCATAAAACCAGAGAAAGACGAAATCATGCAAGTCACAGTTCTGTGAAGGACTTCAATACTGTATGCATTATCTTATATATTACATGCTCTTTAGTACATCACTTTTGGAGACAATGGGGATATCTATGGCCCCGTTGTGCCCAACAGTTGCTCAGTGAAAGTAGTAAGGAGCAGTAAATCAGTCTCACTATGCCAAAATGCAGTTGCACGTGAAACCTGAGTCATGCCTGGAGTCTTTAAGTGGCTCCCTACAATGGAGATAAGGAGAGAAAGATGTCACTTGGCCTTCCCAACTCCTACCAAAATGCATTTGAACAGTGTTAGAGCTAACACCTGTGATGAACATTTTTATTATGGAATGGGGTGGGTGGGAAGGGTCCTCAAAGCTGCCCCAGCACCACCCCTGCCATGGGCAGGGACACCCTTCACTAACCCAGGGTGCCCAAAGCCTTATAACCCTGCCAGGGATCCAGGGGCAGACCAAACTGGATTTCTGCCTCACATCTCCTCTCCAGCTGCCCTCTTGTAGCTGACAGCCATTCCCCTTGTCCAGTCTCTCCCCAGCTGTCCTAGAGCCTCTGGGGGGACTGTACAGGGGCTCTGAGGTCTGTCTGGAGCCTTCTCTTCTCCAGGCTGAACCAGCTCAACTCAGCCTGTCTCCAGAGCAGAGGTGTTCCAGCACAAATCTGCCCAATGAAGCTGTGACTGATGCTATTAGGACTCAGTACATAAAACTAAAGCATATCTTGTGCCAAAACAAGCAGAGTCAAAGACTTTCCTCGATACTTATTTTGTAAAATAAGTAAGACCAGAGCTGTTTTTAGAGACTGATGTAATACCATCCTGATCGTTTCTTCATCAGCTGGCACATACTGCCCCAGTTGCATTACAGCACATGCTGTAATGAAAGAGGTGACACATAGCTGCAGAAACCAATGGATGGACAAGACAGTAACAAGCAGATTTCCCTCAGTTTTGGACAAATGGAGTGTATTTCCTTTTTCTACTGCTGTTTCAAATTAAATGCAGCTATCGTGGAGGGCACAGGAGAGCGGGCAGTGAATGCTGCTACTGCCATGTAAATAGGCAAAGTCAGCATGTCTGACATCGCTGCTGCTCCCTGCTCCATGCTGTCCCACTACAGCAACACTGGCAATGCTGTTCCCATACACTGGTTGAACACTGAGTCCTATGGGGTGTTTCTGGTGCTTTAACAGGTGAAAGAGGTAGGTTGAACCTCATCAAGCCAGGGGAAAATAGCCAAAGGTTAAGTACAACAGCTGGAGCCTCAGGCATGAGAAGAACTAATGAATAGTGTGAAATAACTAGAGTGTGTGAGAATCTGAAGGATGCAAATGCAGGAAACATGGTTTTTGTTAGGATGCTGTTAAAAAGTTTCCACTAGCTGTCACAAAAGGTTGCAGTGAAGTATGGAAAACTATTGTGGAGATAGTTTTACTGGATGAAGTGCCAAGGAGCACAGCTCTGGAAAGCTGCCCCTTGACAGGAAGAGACATGTTTAAACCCTGTTGCAGCTGAAGTCGATGGAAATCCTTCCCTCAGTCTCAGGGCAGGACTTTACTTTAGGCCCAAGCACATTTCTTACATAAGCAATTGAAATGAGGTGACCGGCTAACTCATTACCATATGAATCAACATATTGGTATAATTAATAGATAAGAGATTAATAAGCATTTTAAAAAAAAATCTACTCAGAGTTAGATAAGGCTTACCGACTGTGGAGCCAAGCTGCAAGGAGGTGGTGATGTGGAAAATGCAGTGAGCCGTTCTCCAGAGCTGTCCTCTGCCAGGTCTGGATCGCTTGGTGGTCAGTCGCTGCTGGCATTTACTTTGAGGAGCTTGACCACATCTGCTTAAAGGTAAGTAAGGTGTCAGTTAGTAACTATCTAATCGAGTTAATTACTCCAGTGTTATTATTTCATTCGTATTGAAGTCGATTGGACCACATGAAATTCCCAAAGATGTGTAGATTTCTTGTACACATGGTGAAGTTTTTACTCTTAGCAAAATACCTGTTTGCCATGTCACATTCCAGCCCTGGTTGGACCTGTGTCCCCGGTGGATTACAATGACTCAGTGCACTCCATTGTGTTTCAGGAGTTCTGAAACGCGGCCAAGAAGTCCCTTCGGAAGATTACCTTGTTAAAGAAAAAAGTATCCGCTGTATTGCTTGCCCTTCAGCTCTCATTCAGTGACAGCTGCTGGTTGTTTTTCAAGTAGGGGAAACAGGAGTTTTCCTCTGTCGCCATCCCTGGGGAAGTTCAAAAAATGGGTAGACAAAGCACTTTGGAGATGGTTTAGGGGTTGCTGTGGTGTAGGGCTGGTGGTTGGACATGATGAGCTTGTATGTCTTTTCCAACCTTAAACATTCTATGATTCTATTCCTGACAACTTCTCTTAAAATGCAGAAACTAAAATTGGCACCTCCATTCCTTTCTACTCCCTTTCCTCTGGTTGATGGAACAGCATTACGGTCCTGGGACATTCAGGGTCTTTTTCTGGATCCACACATAGCACAACTGTACCCAAAACCTGTCTACCTTCCCTGCCCACTGCTTTCACCATTGGCTCACAGATACCCTTGGTCTTTTAAGGCATCTCTCAAATAGCATTCATTACTTTTAGGGTGGTTAGCAGGGGTTCCAGTGTGTGAGACCCAATTTCTGAGAATAAAAATTAAAAAAAAAGTCCAAAGTGCTGATCAGTACATTTAATCCCAAACAGCGTTTCACTTGGTGGGTACCAGTATGGGGTTGGTCACTGTGTGGTCCCTCTCCAACCCAGTTTCCTCTGTAAAAGGTATCAACAGAAAATAACCAAAAGCTGCCCTTAGATTCAATGCAAAGTCAATGCCTAGATGGGTGCTAGACCTCTCCTGTGCATCGATCCAGTGGTGGCCAAAAAAACCCATGAGCTGTCAAACAACCCATCACATTCCCTTCTTCCTTTCTGTCTTTCAGACAGGTCAGGAAGCAATGAACTATTTGTACATCCTTGATACCCAGTTTTTTACTTTCTACAGTGTTTTAACTTAGGGTGTAAAAAAACCAATGAGGTGATCAGCAACCCAAATACCTGGAGATTTATGTGTAAGAGCAAATATATAATTATACGAAGACATTAGAAAGCTCTAGATGCTTTTATGCAACTGTCACATGGCATCCGTGTTTCCAGTGGAGTTCCCTATGTCTGGCTTGGAAAGAGCTTGGCATGTGAAGCGCTGTCTGCTGAAAGCTGGAGTTCTCGGATCACAATAGTTGTTTGCTAAGTGGAGCAGGATTCTGTAAGGGAAAAAAACCCAAGAGAAGAGGGCATAAATATTGCAGATACATTTAGGCCTTAAATTTCACTTTCCATCACCAAGTGTGCTCGCTGTTGGTTGCACAAGCCACAGCAACTGCTTTTCCTACAGCAAAATTACAAACCAAAACATTGCTACCTGGACCTGAAAGGTTTGATTCTCCCCCAGCTGTTCAGCAGAGTGTTTAAAGGTGTGGAGCTCAGTAAACCCAGAAAAAAAACGTGCCCTTTAGGCAGCGTATGCTAAGCTTTAACTGACTGCATGTGTAAAAGAGCATTGCATTACGGATGACTAGGAATTCAGATTTTACCAGTTTCAAGAAGCAGATTTGCAGCATTTGTAGGTAGATACCCAGCCAAGAAAGATGGGAAAGACTTTAAAAATATGCCATTTCTTCACCACTGTTGATGAACTAATAAGACGTGCTATCCAGATAAGGTTTTGTGTCACTGTCTTGTATGTAAGTTCTTTTGGGTGGATCAGTGTTAACAGTTAGCTACTTCAGAGAGAAAAACAAATGGAAAGCACTCTATTTTTAGCCTCCTGAGGCTATAATACACAATCACCATTTTTCCAGAGGCGATTTGTTGAGTTTCCACATTTCTGCTTATGTCCAGCAAAGCTTTCAAGAGGAACCCTGTAGGGGTTTGCATCCTAAATTCACGTGACAGTTGCGTACAGAAATCTTACAGGCTGTTGTATCTGATGCCTAACGTTAAATTAACAGGTGGCTTCTTTCAACAGGCATCTTTGAGAGCTTCATCAAGGCTCAATTAATTCCAACTAAGGATTTTGAAAACAGTTACCTACCATGACACAAATAACCAAACAAAACGACTTTCTCTACCACCCAAGCCTAAATCAGGGTGAATTTACCCCTCCTATTCCCTTCCCTTGGGTTTTTATATTCTTAACTGGACAGAGCATTTACTGACTCTGATCTTGCTTGGGTGGTCTGTATGTCTGCCCAGTCACCAACCTACTATCAGGGACAGTACTCAGGTATTTACCTCGTACAGTAGTAAAAACCTAAGCAAATCCATACAAGGTGACCCTCTACACCATGAATGGTTTCATGTCAGTGCCACACAACCAAAAGAAACTTATTTTGATACTTTGGACAGTGAAATAAACCCCCAAATTTTACTTGTCCAGAGAGCTGCTCTCTGAAGTGCCACATGAAATAAAAAACATTTTAGATACGCTGAAGCCAGTTTGAAGTATTTAATGTCTTTTGTTGTCGAGGATGTAGAAACAGTTTGAATCTCTGCTCTGCCACTAAAGCCCCAGTTCTTTGAACCTTTGGTGTTACACATTCAAAGAAACTGTAAGTGTAAGCTTGTGGGAGAATTTTCCAAACAAATCACTGGGGCCATTGTTTATGTTAACTTTTTCATGGAAGTGTGAGAATTTTAAAAAAACAACAAAAAAATCACTATAATATTACTTTTTTTTTTAAAGTCCTTAACTTTATGCCATGCCATGAAGGGCAGTAAGACTACAATCATGTACAAAGTCAGTTTGGTGCTGAAAATATTATCTTCAGTGACAAGGAGCCACTTCTGACCCATGAAGATCCCACAAAGTCATCACTAGGCACAGCATTCTGCAGAGTCCAGGGCTGCCATCTCTCCCACTGTGTGGCTCCAGGACACCTAGTTCGAGTCCCTGAGGAACCTGTTACTGGTTGGTTTTGGCTGGTCCTTGTGCAAGCTTTCACTTTGTGCCTCACTGGGTGCATGCAGGTTGTTGTTTTGTGACACCCAAAGTTACACACTGTGGTTTGGAGATGGGCATTGTGCTCCACCTGTATGTGAGAGACGTACTCTGCTGTGCAAGCATCCTGACACAGTGACATTAAAACACAGCCCAACTCACCAGATGGATCCTGGAGGAGATGGAACAGGCGCACACAGAAGGCAACCAGCACAGGCACAGCTCTGTGCTGCAGAAGACACCTGGCAGCAGACATCCTGGTCCTGGGAGCACAATGAGCTCATGGGAGCTCTCTGGTGCCAGCAAAGGCAGCTCAGCCAGCCAGGTCATGAGAGCAGGAGGGGTGGGCTTAGTAAGACCAGAGTTCCTCACTGCAAGCATGCTTCGGTACAGTGAGCTGACATCCTGTGAAAGGGGAGCAGGACCAGCTGTAACTGCTGCCACCTGCATCTTACACACTACAAAAAAGTGAAGTGTGATGGGATTTTCCTCTGACCCTAGGAGAGCTTTACTCAGGACTGTGATTTCCTCCAAAGCACCCAAAATAAAGTGGGGTGCGGCTGGAGGTAACAGCTGGCCACCAAAGTGCCATCAGGTTCTGCTGTCCTCAGCTAAAGGCAGCACTGTGCAGGATTTCCTTGCTTATACACATTTCCCATCCTACCTGGAAGTTGTGGACCTGAAGCTGCCTTACCATTGCAGTTCAGGTGCTGCACATCTGAGATGTAGCTGCATCGTACTCACAGATGCTAGTCTGTATGGTGGAGCTGCAGGGTGGCTGCTCCAGCTGGGTTCCATACTGTGCCAGAGGGGAGTCGTGGTGCTTCTCAGCTTGGCAGCAAGGTCAAGCGCTGGCCCTGGTCTGCTGGGACACAGCTGGTGCCAGCAGCCTCACAAAAGAGGACAAAGGAACTGCCTGGTCAGGGTTTGGTTCCGATCTGCCTTTTAGGTGGCATTCCTGGGCTTCATCCAGCTTCTGTGTCCTGAGAAAGAACCTGAGATTAGACAGCTATGAGTGCTGGGTAACATCTGCCTGCTGCAGAACGTGGTGGTTTGCACCTGAACAGAGCAGCACGGGATGTACGAGCAGACCCTAACAAGCAGGCTGGCAGGAAAAGCGTAGCACAGGTCTCCTGAGCGTTAATCCTGCCTGTTGGGCACATTCCCTTCCCCATGGCCTCCGAGCCATGCAGAACTCATGTTAAAGCCTGCACAGGTTCTGCTTTTCACGTTCAGTAAAATTTGACTCAATTTGTGCCAAAAACTTTCAGGATTCTCCCCCCCTGTCCCCACATGAGTTATGTTTCCTTGAAAAACCACAACCCTCTCTAAGTACCTTAGAAATGCACCATAAGCATTAAGCCAGTGCTAGACAATAATAAATGAGGCAGAATTACATGCCAGGATGTGCTGGTGATAATGTTTTCCACTAAAGACAGGAGCGGTGAAATTTTCCAGCATAACAACAGAGGCACCAGTGTCATCATCCCCCAGCCCCGTGTGAAACACAAGTGAATGGTACCTGACCACCCTGTACAGCCCCACAAACCTTCACCCATGTGATGGGCCCGTCCCATAGGTGATGCACGAAGCCTCCCGTGTAGCGTGCCAAGGTTGGCCAGCCTGGCCGTCTCTGACCTTTAAATCCATCTTGTCTGCGTGCCCAAGAGGAAATCACATGTGTGGCACGAGCCTGACCCAGGAATATTGCAGGGAGCAGGATATTTTGTGTGAATAAGGAAGGGCAGGGTCTGTAAGATGAATCACCGAAACAATAATTATCCTGAGGAAAAACCTTGGAGGGTGGATTAACCATGATAACTGCCCTTTCAAGGTAACAACAATGCGAGCCGTCAGCTCTTCTCAGTGGTGAGGAGGAGCAGAAAATGCCTCAGCACAAACCATAAAAATAAAAATGATGGAAGTTCACAAGAAGAGATTGGCCAAGGCAGCATCCTTCACTTCCCAACCGCTCTGACTTCAGCCTGCGATTGTTTTACAATCCAACACATGAATTGCTCCAAAAATTATTTTTAGCGCACCAGTGGCTTTCAGTGAAAATAAATAAAGGGACAGACAGTTGCTATAAAGACAGGAAATAAACTTTAGAAGCTATTTGGCTTTTGGCTGAGCAGGGCGACTGAGTTACACAGTTCCTGAGTGTGCATGATAGTCTCAGATAAGATGAGCTCCAAATGATAATTTTCTTCTCTTTCCTCTGATCAGCCCAGTTATAACATAGCGGTTGATGCTTTGTGATAGCTCCACACCTGGGGCAACCCCTAAATCCGGGAATCTCAGGGGCTGTGGCCTCTGTGTGGATGGTGTGCATTTCCCTTGGCTGTGTCAAATCTGACTGCAATGCGCTGGCATGGCGTTGGGGGCCAGCATCTCCCATCATCAGTATGTGTAGCACTATGCTGCTCCCTGTCCTGGGGCAGCCCCCCTGGCCATAGCTTGTCCCTGGAGCAGCAGCATCCTCCTTTCTAACTTCCTTCCTTCCATTAGTGCCTCCAGGAGGAGTGGGATAACTCTGCTTGTGTTGCACTTAGGCTGCTCAGAGTGGCTTCAAGCATCCCAGGGAGAGGCAGAGCCATGGTGGCAGGGAGGGACATGTCCTCCCAGCCGGAGATGGGAAGAGGTGGTAGCAGCTCTAGGGCTACATTATGGGGAGCAGGGGCTGGCAGAAGCCCTCAGTAAAAATGAGCTGCAGCTACTCAAACATTCCCTGCACTGAGAGAGGCAAAGGCCCACCTCAGTCTCCCAACTGAACCAATACTCCTATTTTTGTAAACGAGCCAGCCTTGCGTCCAGCCTCAGTTACCTCAGCTAGGTGCTCTTGGCTGACCTGCTGCCAGAGCTGGTGGCCAGGATGACACATTATTTTGCTGCCTTTCAGTTTTTCAACCAGTAACTCTCTCAAACCTTCTGTGAGCATCAGAGCTGCCACAGTCCGGTTGGTGCTTCATCCCCAACCGCCCCTTGAGGGCTTCACTCCCCATCTGCCCCTGGGTTGGTGACCGCTCCTATGCATGCTGCACGGCACAGATGCCTGTGGGTGCTTCTCAGTGTGAAAAAAACTCATCTGGGGGTCACTCAGTTCCCATCTGAACAGAAAAGCTCTCTGCAGTGACACCATTTGGGGTAAATAAGCCTGAATTTGGAAGATAAAACCACAGGCAATCCGTGCTCAGCAAAGGTTGCCGTATGCAGAGCATGAGTGCTCGTCTGCCCATTCCTTGCCAGACAGGGAAGCTGCTGCCTTGCACGCCATTGGCATTATGAGGAGTGAGCTGTCAGGCTCACACCGGGTGTATGCGGAGGAAGGGCTCTTCCCCAGACCAGCTGAACAGCTGCCAGCAGCAAACGCAGAGACGGACACAGAAAGTGAAACCACAGCGCCATGGGGAGAGAAAACCAGGAGGAGGAGAAGGTGCTGCTTGGGTGATGCTCTTTTGCTCTGGTACCAAGGGCTCAAGCTTGCAGTTACTGCAAAATGGTGCCCTTGGCAAATGGTGGAATAATTAATAATAATAATAATAATAATGTCCTTGTTCCAACGTTCATGGATGCCTTTCCACCTCCCTGCTCCTGAATTATGAGAAAGTAAATAGGATGGTTGAAACTTCCCATTACTAGAGTGGTTTGCAGTGTTACATACCTCTGCCACCGCTGCCTGAGCCAGGCGGCCAGTGTCCCCGCATCTCTCCCCACAAGCCTCCCCCAAATGCTTCGGGTGGCTGTTGTTTCAAGATGGGTCCATCAGCCTTTGAAGGGTGGTCTAGGGGTAAGGGAAGCTGAAATTACTTAAACACCCTTATTTAGCTTATTTAGCTGCACATGGGGCTCCCTTCTGACCACAGCAACATCTCTCCCTTCTATTTTCAATTTCAGGTTTAACAAAAGGATTTTCACATTTGTGTGTCCCCAACACATAATAAAACCACCTTCAGCCTGGACTCAGTCATGCCTCTCTGTGACGGAGCGGGAGCAGAGCACGTTATCAATTTGAACAGATCAGTTTCCTCTATGGTGGAGTTGTTTTCAGCATGCCGTGATCTGTATTACAAAAGCCAAAGATATAAATGATCAACTGGAAGCTTGAGTTAATTTTTCCTCGTGTCTAAATTAGGAGGGTGAGTAATTGCTGCAGTAATCACAAGCAGAGCCTGTTTATCAATGCCGGTGAATAATTGGCTATTAAACAATAGTGCACTTTGCTTTTGAAAATTCACAACACTCGAACAGGAAGCATGCTGCCAGTTTTATATTAGCTGGGTGATGGATGAGAGGAGTGGCAGGATTACAAACGCGGTTTGGGGAAAAAGCTTTCTGACATTTCTCCCCCCAAAAGCATCCCTACGCCTAACGAGTTATCCTCGCTGCAAGGATAAGCACACAGTGGGCTTGGATTACAGCGTCTGAAGTCACAGGGCCAAAATAGCGCAAGCCTAATTCCGTAATCAATCACTGTTGATTGCAGGCAGCCAAGCGCCGTACCTAGAAACCACAGGCAGGAGCTGCCTCTTGTTTTCTGTTTTCGTACACGCGTCCGTCTGCCACTCAGGCGCTGCTCTGACCTCACCCTTTGTTCACAGCAGCATCTGCCCCTGTTATCTTCCTTGTGCCTGCCCATTTTCCATGCCAAGCCTATCCTCTTCCCACCATGCTCCTCATTCCTTCCTTTTACAACTCTGGACCAAGTCCCTGTCCTCCTGTACTGCCACTACACCCAGCTACACTGAGCCCTCACCTCGACCTGCCTATCAGTGCCACCACTGCATTTCTTCCCTTTCTCGGCTGTTTCTGGGCTCTGTGTTCTCACCCAAGCACCCATAGCTCCTCCAGCTCTCAGAACAGAACCTCACCCATTTTCTCATCCTTTTCCATCCATCTTTCTTTCTCTGAGCTCCCTGGATGAGGAGCAGATATGGTGGTACCAGTTAGCGATCCCTCCCACTCCTGCTGCTTTCAAGCCCTTTCTCTTGCCCAGACTCTCCCCATCCGTGCTTGATCCAAAGCTTTTTTTCCTCCTCCCAGATACCCATACCCACTCCCGGTGGTGTCAGGTTCCAATGTGACAGCCCAACCAATTTCTTACATTGGTATCTCCGTACCCTTGTGCCTTCAGACGGTCTGCAGCTCCTGTCTGACCCAGTCACTCTGAAGTAGTTCACCTACCACATTTCTCTTCTAGCACTGCTCTTCCTCTCTTCCTCGCCTCTCCGCTCTGCAGATTTCCCCCTCTGGTCACTGCTCATCCAGGTAATTCAATTACCTTTTCTTTCCTCCTCTGTTTGCAGACCTCTCCTCCCCGTCCTTTTCTCAATTTGGAAATTGCTCATTTGCTTTCAGGCTTCATTTCAGTCCGGTCTAGACTGCCTTCCCAGAGGCTGGCCTACTGACTTCATTTCACTCCCCCCCACCCCCCGAGCTATTAACACAGCAGCAGATTCAGATTTATTCTCTCTACCTCTCCGTGCTGTCACCTTCCCAATGAAGTAGCTGTAAGATCCCTGAGTCTGAAGAAGGGTATCTGCAGCTCTGGCTGATGCAGCTTCTCAAATGCTTTCTTCTCCTGGTTCCCCTGTTCTCACAGGAAATATGAGCTGGCTGGTTTCCATCCTCTCTGCGGCAGGGTACCAGTCTGTTTTCCCTTCCAACAGCATTGCCATGCCATCTCACTTTCTTTCATCCCTTTTAATTCTGATTAACCTTAACCCTCTTCATTTGACCTTGAATTCTGCAATTTCCCCTTCACTGACATTCTTAGACCACCACCACCCTGGCCCAGACCCCCCAAAACAACCCCAACACCCTGTGGCCTGATATTGAGCTACCTCTGCATTACGTCTTTCCAACTCTACAAGTACATGCTAGGACGTGATCATGCTGCTCTCTAGATCATTAGACCCCCAACAGTTCACAATTAGATGCCTGATAACTTTATTTACTCCACAATTACTGTTAGGAAATACATATCTGAAGACATTACGGGGCCCACAGTAAACAGCTGTGCTGTAAGTGTCTGTACAGGCAGCCTTTCCAAAACCACAGATTAGCTCAGTCAAGCATTTTTGACAGATCAGTTAATATTGTTTACATAATTTTAAATGAAATATTGAATGAAAGCCTGTTTTACCTTACATCTTGACATAAAATATATCTCTGCCTAGGTGGATAGGGAAAAGTTCCTGGTTCTGCAAGGAGATAGGGAATTATTGATCAGAGCTCTGATAGCTGCAATACAATTCTCTTTCCTAGGGTTCACAGAAATCCCCCAAAGCTCTCCTATTAGCAAACACTGTTTGAAAAAAACTTGGCTGGAAAACAAAATCTAGTTCAGTACTTTTCCTTTTATTTAAAAAAAAAAAAAAAAAAAGCACCACCCCACAGTGCTATTTTAAGACCAGTTTTATGGTTTAGGCAAAGGCTAAAACAGAAGGGGAAAAAAAAAGGACAATATTTCATAAAGTTTATGTGTGCTGCTCGTAACTCTCCCTCACCATGATATCACCGTGGCCCTGTGCACTTCTAGTGATCCCTTTGACATCAGCCATGTAAAAGCTCGTCTCAAATCTCTGAATAGAGGGGGTGAAGAAGGGAAGCTGCATTTTGGAGGAAGGCAGGTTTTGAGTTCTATTGTTTTAGCCATAATCACTGTGATACGGATCTCATCGCTTGTGGTAATAGTCTCAAAATCCCTGCTGCTGCCTGTCAGGTTTGTAAATATGCACCAGCCCAAGGTCAGTCTTTGTCAGAACAAAAAGGGGACCCGTGCCTGCCCGTGCCTTCCCCCCATCACTCCACTTTCTCCACCCTTTCTCTCCTTCCTGCCACGGACACGAGCTTGCTTCCCCTCATCTCCACATGATTTCCTCATGCTATTTGTTACCCCTTCCCATACACGATTTTGTGACTCCGCCCTGCGCCCATTCGGGGAACCGACAACACCCTTGTTGTCCACGCTGCTGCTCCCCACCCAGCCACAGGAGCTGTCTGCTCCGTGCATCACCGTGCTCTTCTCGCAGTGACCAGTGCCACGCACGGCACTGCTCCATCCCAGTGCTGTGAGCTGCTGGTACCCACCACCTAAATGTACCTGAGTAACTGCGATGGGGTTTGACACCCGGTCCTGTGACACCGCTCCCTTCCCTTCCATTGCTGCTCCATCTCTCTGTAGACTTGGGGAAAATCAGACAGCTTTGGAAATATCTTCTTTTAACTACATCCGTGGTTCTCCGGTCCTTGTGCTGCCTGGAAGTCCATGTCTTAAGACTTTTCTTTGGCAACAAATAATCTGCTTTAACAGTTCATCTTTTCACCTCTGTGTCCATTAATAAATGCTTAAAGGAAATGTCAGGGTTTTTTTTTAAAAAAAAAGCAAAAAATAGCATTTGCCTGAGCACACATGGTGATAACTGAGGAATATTATTTTTTGCAAATGCAACATATTCCTCAGGGGGGTTGGAATTAATAACTTGTTATGGGGTAGGCTCAGAAAATTCTTACAGGGGAAAGCAAGAAGCCTGGATGAGCAGCATTCCTGTGTTCAGATAGCTGTGTTTGTGTGTTTATACCTGCCAGGGCACAAAAGGTAAAGAGCTATGGTAGAACTGGAGGTCTTCACGTGACATGCAGCAGGTCCCTAGTGATACTTCACAGATTCACAGAATCATAGGGGTTGGAAGGGACCTCCAGAGATTGAATTCAACCCCCCTGCCAAAGCACGTTCGTTAAGACAGATTTCACAGGTAGGCACATCCAGGCATCTCTTAAATACCTCCAGAGACCACCCCACAACACCTCTGGCAGCCTGTTCCAGGGCTCTGTCACAGTCACTGTGAAGAAGTTACGCATATTGGTGAGGAACTTCCCATGCTCCAACTTGAAGCCATTGCCCCTCATCCTGTCCCCACAGACAACTGAAAAGAGGCTGGCCATTTCCCCCTGTGTCCCACACTTTAGACATTTATAAACATTGATCAGATCCCCTCTCAGTCTTCTTTTCTCCAGGCTGAACACCCCCAGTTCATTCAGCCTTTTCTCATAGGGGAGATGCTCCAGGCCCTTAATCATCTTTGTAGCCCTCGGCTAGACTCTTTCCAGGAGATCCCTGTCTTTTTCATATCAGGGAGCCCAGAACTGGACATGATAATCCAGGTGGGGCCTGACCAGGGCAGAGTAGGAGGGGGAGGATCACCTCCTTGTGCTCAATCACTGCTTGAGGGAATGGGAGAAGGAGACCAGTGAGTTTCACGCACTTGACTCAAACCAACTGAAAACAGAGGCCGGCTTCTCCAGTTCTGCCATTGGTGTTGAGGATTAGTTTTGGGGAGAGCAGTTTACTTCATGTGTATTAATCATTAGCTCCTTCGCTGGCACGTGCAGCAACCACAGAGCCCAAACTTGAAGCAACTCAGGTGGTATCCAGGGGGAACAGGCAGCAGCCGTTAGGATGTGGCCCCAATATCAGGCACAGTCCATGCTGGCACGTGGCTGCAGGAGCACGGGAAACCCTTGTACAGCAGCAGTGAGTTACCTACATAAAAAAGATGAAGGCATTTTCCAAACAGCTACAACCAGCCTCTCAGTCCCACTACCTGTAGCTTTTTCATGCTCAATAGCATCAACAATCACATCTTTGCATGGGGATTGCTCCTCAACTCTGAGACCTACAATTTTGCCCCAAAACTGGCCTCAGTGGGATCCACCAGCTGAGGCTTCAGGCAGCTCCATTAGTCTGTTACTTCAGATTTAATGTAAAGTATTCCTTCATACACACCAAGATTAGAAAGTCTGAGCAAACAAACTCAAAGAAATCCTGGAATTGCAGACCTTGGTTTCAGAAGCTCCTCAAGCAGCATCTAACTCCAAAGCCAAGAGACAAGTTGGAGGCTGCAGCAGGGGAACAAGAAATTCACATCTAGGTCCTGACATACAGACACAACACTGCAACACATTAGCATTAAATCACAACATCTTCCAAGTCACCAAGTACCCAGCAGAGTCCTGAACCATCCAAACAGTACAACTAGTTCCTCACCTCAAGCCTTCTACTGATCTCCAGTCATCCATCTCTCCTCACCCAACTCCTACAGCACCCCAAGCCCACCAGTTACTAATTAGATGAAGCTTCAGATCATTAGCTCCCAAGGACATGGTGCTTGCTAAATAACTTTCACCAGCTGGTTTGCCTTAACTGCTGAGGTCACCATCTGTCTGGCTTTGATGGACCTCACCTGGAGCATCCCTCAGCAGGACCTGGGCAGTTGAGCTTCCCCTGAAGGGCTGATCCCTCCTACCCTGGATCTCTCAGACCCCCACCCCCCCACTCTCAGCTTGCCAGACACCACTTACATCACCAAGTTGATCGATCACAAGGCGATCGATGACGACAAGGGGTATGTTGGCTTTATATTGCCACAAGTGTTCAAACCCAGACAGGACTTACTCTGGAAAGTGGCGCGGTCAGCCCTGCCAGGCAGGGAAAGAGGCTCTCGCCCTTCCTGAGCTACTTGTGTAATTTACTCCTCGTGGAGAGAAACTCAGCAGCAGGCTATTTATTGCTCGTTTGTGCGGTCCTGTTAATACATCTGTAAGATGAGAAGTTACTGTGGTTGCTGATGCTACAAGACATTGCAGGAGCGGGCCAAGAAGGGCCTGGGAAATTAACTGGTGTTATGGATGCTATTTATTTGTTTATTGTAATTTTTTTCTCTCTAGGCATCCTTTTAGGAGGTAGGAGATTCTTAATATGAGGAGCGTTGGTATATGAACCTCACAGTTTTGTCACTGAAAGGACTCTGGTCTGATTTTTGCAGAAGATGTTTTGACAACAAAACAGTGAAGCTATGATTAGCCTGATAAAAGAGAGCTGGAGTTGGAGCACTGATGGTATGTGCATCTCGGATCTAGTTACAAAATGGGCTTTTAACCACATTCTCCCTCGTGAATTTGTGTTATCAGAGGCCATCTTAAAAATAAAGGAAAGAAAAAGAGAAAAAGAAAAGACAGCCAACCTTTCTTTCTCATTTTATATGGGCATGTTTCTTGTATTTCTTTATGTTTATGAAAAATGAGACATTAATAACCTTAACCAGAGCCACACAGTAAGCAGACAGGCCTTGTGCAAACTTCAGCAACCCGTGTCAGTGCAGAGACCAGGAGCAGTGGTGACTCTCTTGCACCAGGGCAAACTGCTGGATCCAGCTGTGGGTTTGCAAGGGAGTCCAGAAAGATTGTGTTGAGACCCACAGACAAGCTTGGTGGGGTTTTTTTTTCCTAATTTATTTTGAGAATACATTTTCAGAGCTGATTAATTAGCGTACTAAATCACTGCACCGCCTAACCCCAAAAAGAAGCCCTGACAAACAATTAACAATAGAAACACCATTGTGGCAATGCGTGATGGATGGCTCAAGGGTGTAGCTTGGGCCTCGTCTTTGTTCAGAAGAAAGTTGCTGCTGCTAAATAAAGAATTGGGCAGTAAAAGGTGAGAGTGAGCAGATCATATCTGGAATAAAACTATTCGCTCTGCTTGCAGATATGTTTCCTCAGAGCAGTGAGCATCTTGGGATGAAACAGCCTGTCAAGGTTTCTCCTCTTTCACTGTGGCAAAATATGGCACCTGCTTGCCTGCAGGCCAGGCGGTAAGGTGGGGTGACTGTCCTGGGATATATTCACCTCTCTGCCTCCCTTGGACCTCTGCAGTGAATGCCTGTCTGGGTATCTCAGTCCAGCTGCCAGCTCGACCCTGCCAGAGCCACATCTTGGTCCAGCCAGGCTGCCTGGCACCTGCCCTGTGCACTGGGTACTTTCCCCACCGGCGAAGCAAGCTGGACCCTCCCAGATTCCTCTGACCCTTGGAGAAAGTAAGTTCCTGCAAAGAGACCATGCTGTTCTCCCAAGTGAAAGGTCCAAAGAGCTGGATTTTTATGTGCATGCATCTTATGAACCAGGAGCTCTGGAGTGTCTTCTTAGCCCGCTTAAGAGCATGGTCTCAGGTTCATTTCTATTGCCACAGAAGACTTCCTGATTCCTAATTTTCTGTCATTAATTTCGAATTGTTGTTCCAAGTTCTGTGTTAACAGTTTGCCTGTAACTTACTGCTGTACTCCGTTAAGAGAAATAATCTATCATAATGCCTCCTATGGATTTCATTGCTCAGAGATTAGAAAGGAATAAATATAGAGTGGAAAAAAGGAGGGTGGATACCAACGCACTGTAAAACAGGCGTTAGGTAAACATGAGTTACTACAGACCACTGGAAAGACCGTGTGGTCGGAAGGACCATTTAAGGTCTACTGCACTTTAAATGGTGATTAAAACGTTGGAGAAACTTTGCTAAACAAGACAAACTACCCCTCTGTAATCTGCACAGGAATGTTATTTTATGTATGCTTCACATGCGCATGCACACATGCTCACAATGTATCTAGGTCACAATTTCTTTAGGAGCAAGCAAAGGAAGAGAAAGACATTGATTAGTCCAGTAAATTATTTATCTGCATTTTCTGAGGAGGCCTTGGCATTTTCTGCTCTTACTGAAGCCTAAGACAACAATTTACTCAGCCTTGACCTATCCCATACCCCTGTGCTGTGTCAAATGGCCGACTCACTGAGGTTGAATCAGACAAAATATCTCTAGCTTCAGCATCAGAAGTACAAAAGAAGCAAAACCAAGGCTGAACAAGCTCCTCAACTGTGTCTGATGTGCCAGATCACCATAGGGGAATATGGACTGAAACCCTGATGGAAATCTAAAATGACCTCCCAGTTCTTTCAGTGTTCAGAGGTTCACTTTGGGGTTAGATTTGTTCTTTGGAAAGCAGGTTTAGCTTCAGGATGAGACTCCTGAGACTGTGTCCATTTATGTCCAAGGACTATCGAACCATCATGACCAATCATACTAAGCAACAAAAAAAGCAGCAAACCCCACCTCCACCCTGAGGCCTCTCCAGCAGCAACACTACTGCTTACCTGCAGTGTTTTGGTGGCTGTTTTCGTTGCCCCAGCCCTTCAGAGCCCAGGTGGCAGGTCAGAATGTCATTGTACTGAGCTATACATGGAGCAAAAGTTTAAAAACCCCACCCTTCATTCTCAAAATCCACACAGGCAAAGTGTGCTTTGGTGATGGGCTGTGATGATGGGAATCTTCTATCACTCGGGACAATTCTGCTTGCTGTGCAAAGGGGACAGTGTACTGAGCATGTCCACATTTCCCAGCCGATCTGATAAAACTTACGCTGTGGTGATGCTTCATACAGGGCCATCCCACCTCTCCTGAACTGCCGGCCTATGGACCTCCCAAGAGCTAGGGGACTATCTCTGTATGTATTTGCTGCAGTCATGCGTGGGGTGCACCAGTTCCCCAAAATCCTCTGGTTGTTACACACCTATCCCCATTGCTTCCCCAGGTGTACAGCGGTGATGGTGTGGGCACTCAGTGCAGGGTGTCTGTCCCAGCCTGGGGTCACTGCTGTCATCAACGTGGTGTGCTCCTCGCTGATCTGAGGGGATGATAGGCACGTGGGAATAATGCCTTTCTGCCTCTCATAATGGCACTTTCCTGTTCTGGGGGGTTTCCACCCCACCCAAAGAGGATATGCCTTGAATTCACTTCTCCTGGGTGCATATCCACGCACGCAGGCTGTGCCCTGCCGCACCGGTCTGTGTCTGGTGCGGGATGAGCTCCAGGGCTGGGCAATAGCTGTGCCCCACTTCGGGATGCAAAAAACTCCTGTGGCTGCTCCCACCGCCCCTGAACGCAATGGAGGTGCCGGGGGCTGCCCGCCCTGCCTTACCCGTCCTTCCCTGCCCTGCCAGTCCCTCTTCCCTGCCCACCCTACCTGCTATGCCCTACACGTCCTTCCCTGCCCACTATGCCCTGTCTGTCCTTCCGTGCCCTGCCCGCTATGACCTACCTGTCCTTCCCTGCCCTGCCCGCCGCTGCGGCTGGTGGCTCCAGCGCTGCCCGCCAGGTGGCGCCCTGACCAAGAGGTAGCGGCCGCGCAGCCCGTGGGACTCGCGTCGCTGCCTCCCACCCCGCTGCCCCAGCGCCACGGCGGGCCCCGCACACGGCCGGCCGCTGGCTCCGGCTGCCCGTGGGGAGGATGGCCCGGCCCGGCCAGGCCCACGGTGGGAGCCGGCAGGGGGGAAAGGTGATGTGAAAGCATCCGCTGCGCTGCGAAAGCTCTGAGCGGTGGGGAGGGGGTGGAGGGGGGAGCGGGCGCGGGGGAGCCCTGAGAGCGCTCGGCAGGGACAGGCTGGGCAGCACTGCCCCCCGCCCGCCCGCTAGGGCCGACTGCTCCCCCACTCGGAAGCCCCTTCTGGGGCGGTGACAGGGAGCGGCGGCGGGTCTGTGCGGGCGCACCGGCGGGGTCCGGCCGCCGCTCCGCTCGCTGCCCCGCGAGAGGGACTTCACACCGGCTGCCTAGGAGGGGTGCCGCGTGCCTGTCACCGGCGTTTTGTTTTCAGGCAAGCACTATCAGCAGAACAATTCCCGCACCACACCCCTGTTATCATTTAGGTAACCTCCCTGTTTGAAATATTTTAAGTGGATAATAAAATAGTCACCATATCCGTGCAAATTCCCGCAACGAGGAGCTGGGATACTCCTCTCTCGGCCGGGCCGCCCCCCCTTCCTCCTCCCCCGCGGCAGGAAGGCGGCTCTGCGGAGCGTCCCTGCAGCCGCAGCCGTTTGCTTCCCCTGTGGGGGTCGGGCCCGTGGCGGCCAAGTCCCACGGACACCTGTTGTGAGCCCACTGCCACGCAGGGTCTGGCGGGACACCCGGCTGCGAGCGGCAAAGGTTCCCTGTCTTTGGCGTTGGAAGGCTCGGTCGAAAAATAAGCGGAGAGGGCACCGCAGGTACACAGGGCAACGCGCTAGCGGCCGGGGGTGGGGCAGCAGCCGCCCCCGCCCCGTACCTGCCGGTGCCCCCTAACTCGCGCCGGTGCGGGACGAGGAGGCTATCCCTCCCGGGCGCACACGCTGCGTGCTTCCCGGGGCTCGCCCCGCCGCGCCGGCTCGGAAACCGTGAGGGAGAGGAGCAGCAGCACGTTCCCAGCAGGGAGGCAGAGCGAGGGGAGGAGCATCGGGGCCGGGGCAAACGCATAAAACCAGCCCCAGGTGCTCAGCAGCCCCGGCGAACGGACGGCAATCGCGGAGTAAAAACTTCAGCCCCCCCTTCCCGGTACCGGCCGGCGCGGAGCAGCGCGGGGTGCGGGCAGAGCGCGGCAGCCCCATGCCGCCCGGCGGGCCGGGGCCATCCCCGGGGGCACCTCCCGGTGACACCCCCCGGAGCCTCTGCCCCTTTCCCGCGGGCTGTGCCCGCAGGAGGAACCGCGCTGTCCGCCCGAGGAGGATCGCCGTGAGCCTCCTGGCAGGCAGGTGATCCGTCTGCCATTGCTGGTTACCCTTCTTCCCACCTCCCCCGCCTTTCTTCCCCCCCGGCTGGACAACTCCCTCCTTTGGAGAACACGCCCAAGTATCTGAAGAAGAGAGAAGGGGAGGAAAGGGGGGGGGGGGGGGGGGTGAAGAGGAAAAAAAAAAGAAAAAAAGGAGAGAGAGGGAGATAGTTAACATTGAACCTGGGGGGAGCGCCCGGAGCCGCTGCCGCTCAGGAGGATCCCGCAGCCCGCAATAAAGCGCTCCGTGTGACAGGCATACAGATCCGGGAGAGAGGGGAAGGAGAGCCAGAGGGGCAGGCGGACAGGCAGAGCGGAGAGCCCCGGAGAGGGACATGGTGAGTGCCTGCGGGGGCTCCCCAGCGCGCAGCGGCGGGGCGCGGCGGGGGCTGCCCCTCTCGGCCGCGCTGTCGTGACCCGCGGCGGCTCCGCCAGAAACGGCCCCGGGCCAGGAGCACGGCACGCATCGTTTCGCATGTTGGGCTGAGACACGGCAAGCAAGGAATATGAACAGGAAAACAAGGCGCTGGATCTTCCACATCTTCCTGAGCCTGGGGATTGTCTATATCAAGATCGGGTAAGTAACTTTTTTTTTTTTTTCTTTTATAACAATTGCGCTCTCTCTCGCTCTCCGCCCAACCTGCCCGGACCTGTTACTATTTAACTCGGGAAGTCTCAAAAAAACCAACAACCCAAACCCAAAAAAAAACTCCAACAAAAAAGATGACGGTGGGGATCACGATTATTTCTTAAAATACAGGTAGACCCTCCCACCCCCCTAGCCTTCAAGTGACCCTCAGGGCTGCAGCCTCTGGCGGGGTGAAGTGTCGGCCACTGCTATGAGCGGAGATCTGGGGGCCGGGCGGCCGCCCCTGCCGTCGGGGGTGGGAGTGGGACACGACCCGGGGGGGACCCCGCGGGGCAGTCGGCCCTTCTCCGCTGCGGTGCCGCGGCCGGCCTCGCTCTGCTCCCGCAACTACCTGCCCAGGCTCGGAGCTGGCTTCCGCCTCCCCTCTGGGAAATCCCTCGGCGGCTGCAGCCGGAGGAGACACCGCCGCCCGCACCGAAAGGGCAATGGGGAGGGTGGCGGCTCTCCGGCCTCGCAGCATCCCTAGCCCGGCCCGAGCTGCCGCGGCGCTGCCCGTCCAGGTGCGCCCGGCTGCGGGGTGGGGAGGCGGCGCAGCCCCGGGGCAGAGAGCGCGGGCCGTCCCCTTCCCTACCCTCCTGCCTCCAACTGCTCAGCTGGAGAGGGAAAACCCTCCCAGCCCGTTGCCTGTGCGTGGCCCGGGCACGCAACGCCGCTGCATGCGCTTTAATTCACGAACGAGGAAGTCGGGTCCCGTTTGGGCAGGAGCCCGAGCGCTCCTTATCTCTGCTCTGGCTTGCGGAGAGAGGGAGAGGGAAGCGGCAGGGGTAGAAGGCGGGTACTTTCCGGGGGCACCTGCTAAAGCTGGACCCCGCAGCGTGGGAAGGTGGCAGGCTGCTGTGGCTGCCTCTGGAGCAAGTCTCCCCCCCAGCCACCTCTGGTGTCTTGTCGTTGCAGGGGTTTTTCCTCTGTGGTGGCCCTGGGAGCCAGCATCATCTGTAACAAGATCCCGGGTCTTGCCCCTCGACAGCGGGCGATCTGCCAGAGCAGGCCTGACGCTATTATCGTCATCGGGGAAGGGTCCCAGATGGGCATCAACGAGTGCCAGTTCCAGTTTCGCAACGGGCGCTGGAACTGCTCTGCCCTGGGAGAGAGGACCGTCTTCGGGAAGGAGCTGAAAGTGGGTATGTTGCCTCTCTGCTTGCTACTGACCCGCTCCCACCCACATGACACCAGAAGGGGGGCACATGGGGAGCATCACAGGGCAGAGCTGTTGGTGTTGGGAAGGACCAGCTAGCTCATGCAGCTTGTGCCAGCTCGGGCAGGACCCTCACCTTGAGGGTGTTCACTTGGACACTACGGCTGTCGTCACCAATGTGATGGACGTCTGTGCTGTCCCCTGGCAGGATGCCTGCCGCAGTCCTTGCTGTGGGTCAGGAGAGCGTTTCCAGCACAGTATTTCACTGTCCTGCTCTCACAAATCCTCTCTGAAAGATGTTCTATCTGCATGTGCAGGACAGCAGCCTCATTTGTATGTGTGAGGATGTGAAAAAAAGTGTTTGGTCCTGGTTAAAGGTAGTTGCCAGTGACTGAATGGGGTTAGAATTATGTTTCTAGGGTGAGGATACCTCAACAGTGATACTGGCCTGGTGTCTCTACCTGTTGGGATTGAGGTCAAGCAGTCAGTCTCATTAGAAGAGGTTCCTACCACCTAAAGTAGTTATAGATGCTCTCTCTAGTGCCCTCTCTCCTGTGTGTGTGTGCTCAGACCTTAGGTGCCAAGCATTTGCAGGTGGACTGCTCCTACCAACAGGCAGAAGATCCCATTTCCAGTTTCCATTTCTTTTTCTTTTCCCATTTATTGCAACAGTACAAAACATTGAAATTCTTAGCTAAAGCAGGCATTAATAGTGACAAGCACCAATACCTCAGGAAACAGAGCTGAGGTTAAAACTCTCATACCCCTGTACTGCAAAACAGGTAGTAGAGGAGCCTACTCAGCGTTTGCTGATTCCACAGCACTTAAAATACAAGGCGTGAGAAAATGTCTTTTCCAAATATGGGTATGGCCATTTTTAGAGCCACCACTGAAAGCTAATTGCTCACAGAATAGTGTTCTGCATCCAGAAGTCAAAGTTGAGATCTGCGGTTTCCAGCCTTCAGGACTTTTTGCCTCCTCCCCATCTAAAATGTAGATGGAAAAAACAAAAAGCGAACCCAGTGAAATGCTGCTTAGTGCAGTAGAAAACACGGATGTTTCGTGGGAACGGAGGAAGCGACCAAGGGCAGAAGCTAGAAAAGCCCCGAGCAGTGGTGCTGTGTCTGGCTTCTGCCTTGTTGGGAAAGCCTCTTGGACTGGCCTGGCTCCAGGTGCTGTTTAGTTATAGGCAGACGGCAGGGTACGGCTCTAGTGCCTCATTCCTCACATTCCCATGAAACGCAGAGATACAGCACTGCTGCTCTGCTCCGGAACTCCCGAGAACGCCTGCTGTTGACCCAACGTATGCTTTACCACGTGGGCACAATGGGTGTGTTTTCCAAAACTTGGAGGTGTTTTAAGGAAAGACCAGAAAAAGAACAAGACGACTAAATTCGAAAGCCCTGCGTGAGTGACCAGGTCTTTCAACACCTTCAATAATCAAACACAGCCAGTCAAGTAGGGAATGTAAAAACCACCCCACGCAACACTGCGAAACATCTGAGGACGGACCATTTATTCAGATTAGCTCATTGTTTCTATTCCTTGAGCTGAGCTGTTCCTGTCAGTGATCCGTGCAAGTGTTTGCCACTTATGTCAGTGAAGAGTCCATTTGGATGGCTGACAGGTTTGGGCTCATTTAGTCTTAGAGTAACATTTCCTTAAACAGAAAATGTGAGAAGAAGGGTTTCTTCTCCAACAAATCATAGAACTGCAGAGTTATTGTGGTCTGTTGTATAAACAAGCACTCAGCTCCCCCCTCCCTAAAAAAAATTGAATTATTTAGCTAGCGGGTTATATTTAGGACCTTTTAAAGAAAGTCAATATTAAAGGAAGTAGACTTTGATCTGTCTTTGAGGTGATAAGTCTTAATACGTTCTATCTGTCCATTACGAGGCTAAGATGGATAGGGAAAATTCATCGCTGGTTTCAGAACACTGAGAAGCATTGAATGGCATCCAAATGATAAAGCTAATTTAAAGAATAACTGAAAACTTCAAATTTAATCAGGTCATACACTTAGATTTGAAAATAAACTTCAATGAAAATCATGCAGCTTTGAAATCTGCAATGGTGACTTCTGCTTGTGTGCAAGGCACACGTGATGTCCCAAGGATAAAAATACTCAAACACCATGAAACACCAACTAGCATAACCACTCCTGCTCAGGTTGTCTCCTTGTTCTTCCTCTTCTTCCCTGTCAGCGTGTATAGAAACCTAGAATATCTGGCACAGCTCACCTTTTGATGGATGTGGGGGAAAAGCATCTCCTATGTTCTCTTCTCTTTGCTGTTCAAAGAAATATTTTGCGCTGGTTAAAAAGGGTAAAACCTGTGTGCCAGAAAGCTCTAAGCCGAATTTAGTGCCCACAACCAGGCCTGCATGCCTTACCTTGATGGGAAAGACAGAGAGATGCGATGTGAAGGATGGTATAACCTGTAGGTTGTGTTTTAATGTTGGAGCAATCTGGTTTAACATCAGGGCAGACACCATACCCTCATAGCTTCTTAATTACCAGTGCCAGCTCTAGGTTCTTCATCCTCTGACACCTTTCAAACAGCATCTAATACATTAGTACCTTTGCTATCTCACTGTATTTCCTGGCCAATGTCACCCTTAAAGTTATTACCTCAGAAGTACACAGGGCATCTTTGTCTCACCCCTTGCCATAAAGTCAGTGAGCCACACGCTACCCTCTGTCTGTTAGAGCCTTGGCTCTGAGGTGGCACTGGTGGACTTGGTCTATGATTAGGGTATGATTTAAGAATGACAGCGATGTGGCTGGCCTTGCCATGACGCTGCTGAATGTGTGTGGGGAGCACATCTGATGTCAATTTTGGGGGATGTGTTTAAGTAACTCTCATAGCAATGGGATTTACATGGGTTAGTTCCCATGGATTCCTGTGAACTGTTTCCCAACCCATGATTTTGATACACATGAGCTAAAGCTCTGCAAAACCCAGGTTACATTGCTTTCACCTTCACTGGCTAATCTGTGTAATGAGTGTTATGCAAATGTACCTGGATTATTTAGATGGTCTTGTTGATACTGCAGGGTGATTCAGGGGGGTCTTTCTTCTCATGGCTCTGCCGATATGTGGCCAAGGGACTGTGGCACCTTACTCCTCTGTGCTTCCCCTTTCCTATTTTCAAAGGGATGCTGCCTTGGTGAAACAGTAGAAGGAAAGCACCAAACAGAATTTTCCTCTTCTAATCTGTAGCATGTGTCTACCCATATTTTAACAAATTTGCATTTAATTCATCTTCCAGGGATAATTTAGTTGTGGAGTTATAGTTAGCATCATTTAAATTCAGCCATGCTTCATATGACGCATTCATGGTCATAGGCTTGAGTTTCCAGAGCCTTACAGCATCCTTCCAACCAGTGCACAGTATATACTCTCCCTTCCTTGTGTAATTTCACTGAGTCTGTCCGTTGACAGAGAGATTCTTCCCTACTGACATACCATGGATATCTGTCCTAGCTAAACCATGACAGTATCTTATCGTGACAGCTGGTGACAACAGTACCAGTAACACGGAGAAGAATAACGGAGTAGAAGTGACATCAGTTCACTCCAGCTGAGGACTTGGTCCAGTTACGACAGGAAGTGATAAAGTCACGTTCAGTCAGGATCAACAGAAGGATTTCTTTTTCTAGACAGTTCTGTAGACACCTTATTAATAATGTAAAGTCACAAAGAGAATTTTTAAAATAACTGTGGAGATGATGCAACGCTGCAGTTACGGACACGTTAAACACAAGTGTGTTTGTTACAGTGGTCAGCAGTTTTGCTCCTGCAGATGGCCACAAACAAATAGAGGTTTTTAAAGCAGGATAGACCAAAAATCTGCTTATGTCCTCTCAGGTGTAATGTGGTTCAAACCTAAATATCAGAGCACCCCGAGATGCCTTTGATAGAATCTGGAAATGAGATCTGGGCTCTGATGGATGCAGAGCAGCCATTTCTGCACCACGTCCCTTGTGAACAGGTGGTCAACAGTAAGTTTGCTGTTTGTGATAGCCACCAGCCAAGGAGTAATGATCTCAAATACTTCCCTTAGGATACAGACTGTGTTAGGTTGGCAGGGACCTTCAAAGGCCATTGAGTCCAACCCCTCTGCAGTGAGCAGGGACATCTTTCAATAGATCAGGTTGCTCAGAGCTTCATCAAGCCTGATCTTGAATGTCTCCAGGGATGGGGCCTCCACCACCTCTCTGGGCAACCTGTGCCAGTGTCTCACCAGCCTCAGAGTGAAGAACTTCTTCCTAATGTCTGATCTAAACTCCCCCTGCTCTAGTTTAAAGCCATTGCCTCTTGTCCTATTGCTACATGCCCTTGCAAACAGTCTCTCCCCAGCTTTCCTGTGGGTCCCTTCAGGGACTGGAAGGGGCTCTGAGATCTCCCCCGAGCCTTCTCTTCTTCTGGCTGACCAAACCCCACTCTCCAGCCTCCTTCAGAGGAGAGGTGCTCCAGCCCTTGGATCATCCTCATGGCCTCCTCTGGACCCACTCCAAGATGTCCATGTGCTGAGGGCTCCAGAGCTGGATGCAGCATTGCAGGTGGTATCTCACCAGAGCAAAGCAGCATGGACTACATTTCATGGTATCTAGTGGACAGCACCATGTGGGCATCATCGGGCAAAAATACAAAAACTTGTCCCTTTGTCATAACTGAGCCACATTGCCACTATAAAATGAGACTTCCCAAGTAAAAATAATGCAATGTAAACTGTTTTGTCGCATCTCTATGAAGTGCAATGGCAAAGTGGAAACTCATTTTGGTGCAGATCTATGAAAAGAAAGGCCTTGCAGAAGCCATTGTGGGACCTGCTTGTGACCTCCTGCTTGGAGGGAATCAGGCAAGGGGTGTGAAGAGAATTGGTGGTCTCCAAAAGGCATTATAACAAAAGTGGTTTCAACCAAGTTGTCATCCTGGTCTTACTAAAGTGCACCCATTCTTTGGCTTCTTCTACACTGATGGATGTTTCAGTGTAATCGCATTGATGCTTTAGTGGTGGTCTGACCCTGGCTGGAGGCCGGATGCCCACCAAAGCGTTTCTGTGGCTCCCCTGCTCATCTGGACAGGGGATTTCAGGTCAAGATGAGGACAGGGAAAGATAATTCAGCAATTACCATCACAGGCAAAACAGATTCAACATAGAATAAAATGCATCTCAGTTATTATCCAAGCAAAAGGGAATGGGATAATGAGCAATAAAACCAAATCTTAACTCACCTCTCCCCCCTCACCCCAGCTCCTTTCTTTCTGGGCTTATCTTTATTCCACATTGTTCTTCCTCTTCCCCTCCTTGAAATGGGGGAGACGGGGATGGGGTTTGTGGTCAGTCCATCACACATCTCTGCCTCTCCTTCTTCAGGGGAAGACTCCTCACACTCTGCCCTGCTCCAGTGTGGGGTATCTCCCATGGCAGACAGTAATCTATGAACTTCTCCAATGTGAGTCCTTTCCCACAGAGCTTCAATTCCTCATCAACTGCTCCAGTGTGGGTCCCTCCCATGGGTTGCAGACCTTCAGGACCAGGCTGCTCCAGCACTGGCCCCACAGGGTCACAAATACTCCCGGAAAATCTCTCCAGCATGAGCCACTCTCTCCACAGGCTGCAGGTCCTGCCAGGAGCTTTCTCCAGCACAGGCTTCCCAACGGGTCACAGAATCCTTCAGGTGTCTTCACCTGCTCCAGCTTGGGGTCCTCCACAGGCTGCAGGTGGAAAATCTGCTCACCATCATCCTCCATGCGCTGCAGAGGGACAGTCTGCCTCACCATGGTCTTCTTTAGGAGATGCAGGAGAATCTCTGCTCCAGCATCTGAGCACCTCCTGCCCTCCTTCTGTACTGATCTTGGGGTCTGCAAAGTTTCTCACATCTTCTCACTCATTTCTCTGATGTCAAAAAGCTGCTGCTTGCATTTTTTAAACCTTCTTAACTCTGATGGGCCATCACTGATGGGCTCAGTCTTGGCCAGAGTCAGGTCCATCCTTGTTCCAACTGATGTTGGCTCTGTCAGACCGGGGGGAGGCTTCCAGCAGCTTCTTGCAGAAACCACCCCTGCAGCCCCCCCGCCCTTTATCAAAACCTTGCCATGCAAAGCCACACCATACCTTCATCCATCTGACACTGTGAATCTGCATGAGGAAAGCTGAAATCCAACCACAAATCCACATGGACAAACTGGTGCTAAAACCCATGAGCGTTGCAGGCCAGTGGGGCATTGTGCACAGCGCCTCTGACGCGGCATCCTTACAGATACATGGCTGTTACCTTTCCTTTATACCCATCACTATTAGCTCTGCACTGCCCGCTGCACTGAGTGTAGCAGTGATTTATTTTCCATACATTAAAATAAGCTTTTCTTCTACGGCTTCAGCAACGTAAAGCGAGAGGGGCCATTCCCACGCTCGTCTATTGAAATGCGTGACAACTGTCCTACAAGCCGAACTCTTAACTAGCCTGTCCAGCAGCTCTCAGGAACGCTGCCTTTTGCTAGTATGCAAAAGAGAGGAAGATGTAGCTAATTCTTCCATCTTGTCTGGTGGATTTAAAAGAAGAATAATAGAGTAAAGCTTTGTTTTGTCACTGTGTTAAATGCCTTTGAAATCATCCCGGTGTGTTCAAGAGAGGATTTAATCTTGAATAATTTTCTAGAGCTTTTTTTGATTTTTAAATGCCAGTGGTTTTTATATCCTCTCGTGTCAGGTTTTGAGTCTGTGAATTACAGACCAAGTAAACAACTGCTGGTAGATCACCATGAAAACACGTGCTGCACTAGGCTTGAAGTGCTGCCGTACCACTCAACGCGGTTGATATTTCGAGGAAAGGTTGATAAATGCTCTGTTTTCTGAAGTGGTGGTGTTATGACCCACCCCTGAGATACGCAGGGAAGAAATCCTGCAAGTAACAGGAGTCTTGCTATCTACTCTACTCCAGGTCAGAATTTGCATCTCTGCACTAAGTTTCCAGCCCTTACAACCGGTTTTTAATGTCAGGGTCTTGTACAAGAACAGTTGTTTGCAGGCAAAACAGAGGCCAAGCTGAAACGTGGCCTGAACCTCCAAACCCAGCATGCTGCTTTATGCCAAGAAGTCAATCTTTCTCGGCGGGGACTGTCACAGGAAGATAAAACATTGCCCCAAGGTCACTGCAGTTGGAATTCCCATCAGGAGGTTTTCATACCTGCCTTCAGAGGTGTCTTGTGAGTACATGTTTCAGAGAAACAAAAAGATCACAGTTTGTTAGAAAGGTAGAAGAACTATCTCCTATTGCCTTCCCAGATAAAGCTGTGGTGTGGAGGGATCAGAGCCCTCTGAGGAGGGGAAGCTGTTGTTTGAACCCCATAGTGCTGCCTGTGACTTCTGCCATGCACATGCCTGGAGTAGTGATTTTATAAGTATAAAGAGGATCTTTTGAAAAATACACCTGAAGTGTTTCCTCTCTGGGAATTACACGTGTTGACAAAACAACCTTTAGCTTGTGAAAGTGGGCAGTGACTGAACTCCCCACAGTCTCAGATACCTCCTAGAGCAACTCTGCTTATTTTAGATATGGGTCCCAATCCTTGCAAAGAACAGGCTGCCGATTTGCAGGGATCCACCTTTTTAATTTCAAGTCAGTGCAATATCTTAAGGCATCAAACCCCTTTAAAACGTTGAGCCATTACAGAAGGGGGAAGGAAAGAAGGAGAAGGATGCTACAACGATTGTTTTTTTAAGCTCCCATTTGTATTAATCACACATGCTAGGTTAAAGAAAGATAAAAATAATAAAAAAAAACCCCCTCAAGACCATACATAGCCTACCAAGGAAGGAGGAGGCACACCCCAAAGTAGGCAGGGTATGAGTTCTGCTCTTCGTTTTTCCTAGCTATGAGTTATGACCTCTATAGAGAGATGTGCAGTAATGTTAGCTATGGCACATAATTGGCAAGGTACGTTGTATTTTCCATCTTTATATTTTCACAATCATATTTCAGCTCATGTCACTGCGGATAACTCCCTCTCTGACCCTTTGGCTTCAAACAGCAGAAAATACAACCCATCTTTTCCAGCGAGATAAATAGAAATTTGTCTTTTTTATTTCACAGCTTAGTCAATTTATGAGGGGAACTGATAGGGCGGGCTGGGCTGTCTAGAAACATACCTAGATCCCTGGAGGTACCCAGCTGCCAAGCACCTACCAACTCACTGCAAGTACATTCGCTCTGTGTCTTGCAGGCTTAAGTCCCGTTTCCTGTGTGACATGGAGGTATTGTGCTTCGTTTTAAAACTAAGCTCTCATTTCTGATCAGTGGGAATGAAGCTTTTTTACAAACTCCTCATGTTTTATAATGAAACTTAAAAAATAAGTTAGTAGTTGAATTAAAACCAGAGTGCAGACATAGATAGACAGGTGATAGGCTGGCTGGCAACTTGCTGATCAAAACCCAGCCTCACCAACTTGTCTCTACAAGGGCAGAGATGGACAGGTGAATTTTTGCAGGGTTAATGCCCCCAAGGGGTGCATGCATTGTGTATGCTCAGTGTTAGGAGAGGCACCCGTGCTGGTCATATTTAATTTTGCACTTACCTGTGATAATCTTAGTGCTTCCATCTGACATTCTGTGAGGTTGGTTGCCTATCCAGAGCTCAGAGACAAAGGTAAAGACAGGTTGGGTTTGCCATGTGCCAACCAATGCAGGGTCTAAAGATGGGGCTTCAGAAATGCTGGAAGCCACGGACGCTGAGCTGTCTGCCTTCAGAGTGAGTGGAGCTGCAACACGCTGCATTTCTGGAGTCCAGAACAAAAATAGAAAGAGAGGGGAGATGTTGGTGCCTGACACATGAAGAGAAGTCTCTGTGGTCATACAGCACTGTTTAGGCTGAGGACAGCCCCAGCTCTGGGTGGTGGGAGTGGACCAGGCAGATGTTGGTGCCAGTGGGTGATGCTGCTGGGGTCAGGTGCTCCCACTCTCCACCAGCTCCAGAGCATCTGGACCGAGCTTGAACATTGCTTATGGTAACACAATGGTTATACCTGGAAATGCTGCCACGGTTGGAGACCAGTTGAGCTCTGGCGTGTTTGGCCTGTGTGTGTTGGAGGCTATGAGCAAAGTCTTTCAAGAGCTGGAATGACAGTGTACAGGTCTTGTATGCATGTAGCTAACTCCCCACCTTTCTCCATAACTCCTGTAGGTCTCAGGCATTCTTTCTTTGACCAGTTTATTCTTCACAAGTGGTTTTATGTACACCCTTGCAAGTCACTGGCTGGAAAAGTCTCCACAAAAACCTCTTAAGTGTACCCAGCATCTGGGATCATGATTTGCACCAAACCTCCACAAAGATCAACCAATCTGTTCACTGTCTGCATTTTAAAATTTAATTGCTGCACTTTTTTTTCCAAATACTTAAAAAAAGAAATATTGTAGCGTTAAGTCCAGTTTCAGTTTAAGGATGGATTCAGCGGGAATTGACTGCAAGATTTACTTCCTGGGTCTCCACCCAACACTTCTAGCAAATGTGTCAGAAAGTAGTTCAAGAGACAGTTTGAGTAGCTCATTCCAATTTTATTTAAACTCTGTCCAAAGGTCTTTTCTGATCTCACTGCTGAAAATATACCAGTTCATTCTTCCAGCTACTGCGTGACCTTTCTAGCCATCTAGAGAAGGTGATGGTTGCAGATTAGCATTTTCCACACTGTTTCAGTTATGCAGAGGAGCAGAACCCTTGATGTTACTATCAGTTTACTATTTATTTTTGCTAGGAAATAAGTGTTTTGTTTATTCTGGTTATGAAGCAAAGTGAGCGCTCTGTCTCACGGGGCGGTGCGTGGCTGTTAGTTCTTTCCTTACACTATATTTTATACCATATCACCTGCTCTGCTAGCTTTCTTGGTCTCTCTTGAACCAGAAGTGCTGTTTCCACCTATGAAGTATTTTGTGATGCCACAGTCACCATCTCAAAATCAGTACAAGAGAGTCTCAGTATTGTGTTGATATCAAAGCCTGACCTTTCTGTAAAGTTAGGTTCTCAAATATTTCACCTCTAGATTTTCAGAGGGCAAGTAAGGCACAGTGTCAGATGAGCACAAAAACTGTAGGGTGAAAAGTAAACAAGAAAGAAAAAAGTAGGATCCAATTATTCAGACTTCCACAAATCATGAACAAAGAGTTCATCTTTGGGAACCATATGTTGAGGCTGGACTGAATGTGGAGCAGTACCTACCTTACCAGGCTCCTTTAGAGCATCAGCAAAAGCTCAGAGGAAACAAACTGTTGCCTGCAGGGTGTAGCTGTCTGAGCGTACCTTCTTGCAGAAACGTGTGCTTCCCTCTCAGATCCTCCAGGAATTTCTGCTGAAATCAGGAGGAGAGCACCAGCATTTAGTATTTAGTAGTGGCAGGAAAACACATCCTCTCGTGTTATCCCACTTGGTTACAAAAGCCCTACTGCACTGTTTTGGTATCTAAAGCACGGCTGCAGAAAAGGCTGGAAATGAACCAAGCCTAACCCAACCCTGTACACTGACATTTCTGTGCGCCAGACAAGGGTAGTGAAGCTTAAAGAAGTGAATCATTTATGAAAAACAGGGATCACTTGATGCAGATGTGACAAGCCTGCACCACTTTATCAATGCTGCACAAGTGCCAAGGTATTTCCTACCTGGATCAATTCCTCCAGACTTTGTTTACCTTGTAATCGCCAAACTTTTAGTTTAAAAAAGCTGATAAATTTCCCCTCCCCCACAAGAAAAACTTATAAAATAACTTACTTTGTGGAATATAGTTTATGATCAAGCTTGATATTGGATTCTCTTTCTGACCGTGCTGGTTTTATACCCCGTGTTGCATTCTGTTCGATGTCACGATGCTGAGCATGTCAGATGAAAATGCTCTCCCAGTGGTTTTTATTTGAGATCTTGAAAACAACTTGTGCTAGATCAGAAACCACCCAACCAAAGGGAGAACAGAAACAGATGCAGATTTCAACTAAATTTTTATTTCTGTTGATGATTCCCCATTTTTCCTGCTTCATGAAATGGAAATCTGGTGCAATGCCTTGTTCCCCTCTGAGCGGAGACCCCGGGCCTTCTTGTTGCATCTTCCCCCATTTATCAGTGCATTTTTCATAGCGTTGTATGTAAAATAGAAATAGCATTGTTGAGGATAAACTGGAGGAGAAACTAGCAGGATGCCCTGGCTGGTCCTTGTGGATTTGCTCTGGAGCTGGACCACACTTCCAGCCACCTCCTCTGGCCTTGCCATGCAGCCACACAACTCCAAATACACCCAAAACCTCAGGTTTCTATCCCACAGCTGGAGTTCCATGAAAAGCCACCAGTTCTAGAAAACCTAATCTGCAAAGGCCACAACATTTAATGATTTTTCTGGGTTTTTTTTATTTCTTAAATAAGGGTAACCAAGAAGGAAGTCTGATACCTGACTGCAGGTTCCTTGATAAACACAGTGCAGAGCAGTATCAATGGGAATATTGCCGATGCTAATAAAAGGGCACGAAGTTGCCTATTAACAGATTTTGATTACGTCACCTTGTTTTCCATTTTACTTCCTAGCCATAAGGAAGTGAATATTTTCCATTAAAAGAACCACTTAATGACAAATACAGAAATTAGATCATACGTGCAAAATGGACGTAGATGAGAATGAAATACTTGTGAGATTGCTTTCTAAAGTGATTTTCTTTTTTTTTGGTGTGAAATCACATGAGCATCAGAAACGTCCTTGTTTCATGTAGAATAAATGGTTGCCAGCAGTTGAGATCTGCCAGAACTTAACTGGCGGGTGCTTGGAGATGGGAAGCTGGTCTTTCCATCTGCCTTTTCCTAACGAAGAGCCTGATTCGGCTTGCAGTGATGGAAGAGTTTTGTCATTGGGGAAACAAGAGTAGGGATGTTTGATATAACGTGGACAACCTTTGCCAACCTCCTTGTGTTTAGAAGAGCTTCTCTCTCAGCAGAACTGGTTCCAATAGCTTCATGGGTACCATGGGATCTGCATGTGGCAGGTCCACGCACCAGCATGCAACACGGCTTTGAGAAGATAAATTAAATTGCAGATTTAAAGTGAGAACCTCCCCCAGTAAATGGAAGCCTGTCATTACAGCCAAGCTGCACAAAATAGTGTTGGCTTAACCACATCCCTGCAGCCCTCCAGCAAGGCTGTTACTGCGCTTTGCTTTTGCCATGGTGCCTACAACAGGACAGGATTTCTTTATTTTTTTATATCCCACCCTGTGAGAAACTTTGAAATTAAACCCAAAACTTATGTCACTGGCTTTGCACAAATGTCCATGTTGAAAACTTTATGACCCCTACATCATGAAAAAGTCTTCCAGTTCAGCTACAATATTTTCAGAACATGATTTTAATGACTTGGGGTTTTTTTCCTTGTAAAAATACCTTTTAGTGTAGAATTACATTTCTAAATAGAAACCCATTTCTGAGCTAATTAAAAAAAAAAAATTGAACATGGATCTTTTCTCAATTTCACCCCCAATTCCACCTATTTTTTTTTTTTTCTTTTTGAACTAGAGCATTTGCCACCCCACTGTTTTGCTATAAAAAAGTTTAGCTTGACTACTACTACTACCATCTGGAAATACATATACATACACATATATGTGTTTTTCTAAATATATGAAGTTGCCTAACCAATACTTCAACTCCTACTACCTTATGGAGAGCTATCATTTTAGAGAGTGAACATCCACAGAAATCAATACTTAGAAGAGCAGAGACCTGCTTATGCCTGCAGATTTACAAGACTTCTAATAATAGCCTTCTGATGTTTGCACCGCTGGAATGTACCTATCATTCTCTAACCGATGTCACTGTGTTGTATCACGTATTTACATGATATTTGCATGTATTCACAGCACTGTTTTAATTTCAGGTAGCAGAGAAGCAGCGTTCACATACGCCATCATTGCTGCTGGAGTAGCACATGCAATCACGGCTGCCTGTACGCAGGGCAACCTGAGCGACTGCGGTTGTGACAAAGAAAAACAAGGACAGTACCATAAAGAGGAAGGATGGAAGTGGGGAGGCTGCTCTGCTGACATCAGATACGGAATAGGATTTGCCAAAGTGTTTGTAGATGCCCGGGAGATTAAGCAAAACGCAAGGACGCTCATGAACCTGCACAACAATGAGGCCGGGCGGAAGGTAAGTACCTCTGCTCCATCCCTTGTGTGTCTGTCTCCAGCTTAGGACTGGAGATGGGGTTGGATCATCTGCAGTTCATGAGAGCTACAGTGCACTTTAGTGCTTCCCTCTGTTTGCAGTAGACAGGTAGGCACCTTCGTGAGTTATACGAGCCTGCTGGACCGTCTGTCCGGCACATATTTGTCTAAATGTTACTCTTTACAACTGTAAAAAGGGGAAAAAAAAAAAGCCAACAAACATTTTATCTGCAAGGCTGAATGGTACTTGTGATAAAAAGCTTTCCTGCTACTGTGTGGGTGAATGGGATTCTCGTCAGGTTCAGACATGAACTTCTCACTGATTTGAGAAGGGATCGTTTTCACCCCACTCTCTAAACCTCACTCTTTGTGTGAGGACTGCCTCTACGTGGAGAAAAATGCTTCAGCAGAAAGGCCGCAGCCTGGTTTATTGTTATGCCGTAGCATGGGTCTAGCTTGTCACTTGGCATAGCAACACCCACCCCCCGCAGTTCTCTGGTAAGAAGTAGCTGGAAGCAGCTATTGCAGGACCAGCACCCAGGGTGACAGCTCCAGTGCCCCTTCCTGGGGAGAAGGACAAAGTCAGGGCTTTGCCGCCTTTGCTGTTGGCTGCATTTGGCCACTTCTCTGATTGCCCATGTTGGTCGTTGTGGATGCAAGATCCAAGGGTCAGGCACTCCCCAGCACACCTTGGAGCAGGCTCTGTGGCTCTGGCTTACACCAGCTAGGGGTTTTCTCTGTGCCCACTCCTCAGGCAGCCATGTGTTGGTGTCATCCAGCACTGCTCTCCACACGGGAGTCACTGTGCTGTCGATCGCATCCTGCAGAACAAGTGTAGATCCCCTTGCTTTCTTCATTCTCTATTTTACCTTCTCTGCAATCCCGGGCATTAGTACTGATTACTGCTAGGGTGACTTAGAAGCAAATGGGAGAAGGAAATTAGGAGCAGCGGGTAATTTTTGTAGACTATTTTTGTTGTGGCAATTACGTGTCGGCTCTGAGACATCTCTACTTACGCTGGAGCCAAGCAGATGGCATTGAAGAAAAGCCATTTCCACCCCAAACAAAAGCCTAACTTATCTTTTGCTTAATGCCACTGTAGCGCTTTTATAGGTTATATGATGGTGTTTACTCTGCCTGCTGTCCCAAATGCCCATGCCTGGCTCTCTGGTGCAAACATGGTAGTTCAAAACACCACCAAAATTAACACTAAATTCTGAGAGTATCGCAAGGAACAAGCATTAATCTTTTTAAATCAAATGATCTTTTGTATCTTTTGTATGTGGCTTCTGAAAGCACATCCTGGAGAGCATGGTAAAGCACCAAGGCCCACGGTCTGCTCTGCTATACAAGCACAAATCCACCAAAATTAAAAATAGCAGAGGAGTTTCACCTTTATGGGAAAGCCATTTCCCTGAAAGCTCTGCTTTTATTCAGTAGGTGCTGGTAGTAAAAGATTGCCAGGAAATGACACACCAGCCTATCAAGGGCTGCAAACATAAGTGGAACAGGCTACTATTGTAGAAAATTGTTTCAATTACAAAGCTCAAGATATGGACAAAGAAGGAAGTTGCATTGAGCCACCAATGGGCACTTGCAGTCCAAAAGGCCAATCGCATCCTGAGCTGCATCACAAGAAGTGTGGCCAGCAGATCAAGAGAGGGGATTCTCCCCCTTGCTCTGCTCTGGTGAGACCCCACCTGCAGTGCTGTGTCCAGCTCTGGAGCCCTCAGCACAAGAAGGACGTGGACCTCTACGAGTGGGTGCAGAAGAGGCCATGAGGATGATCTGAGGGCTGGAGCACCTCTCCTACAAAGGCAGGCTGAGAGAGTTGGGCTTGTTCAGCCTGAAGAAGAGAAGGCTCTGGGGAGAGCTCAGAGCCCTTCCAGTCCCTGAAGGGAACCACAGGAAAGCTGGGGAGGGACTGTTTGTAAGGGTTCATAGTGATGGGAGGAGGGACAATGGCTTTAAGCTAGAGCAGGAGAGATTTAGATTAGCCATCAGGAAGACGTTCTTCACTCTGAGGCTGGTGAGACACTGGCACAGGTAGTCCAGAGAGGTGGTGGAGGCCCCATCCCTGGAGACATTCAGGGTCAGGCTTGATGAAGCTCTGAGCAGCCTGATCTAGTGAAAGGTGTCCCTGCTTACTGCAGAGGGGTTGGACTCAATGGCCTTTGAAGGTCCCTGCCAACCTAAAACAGTCTGTGATTCTATGATCTGTTATCACCCAGGTATGGACCTGGAATGGAGGAGGAGGGAAACTCATCCTGGAGCTGGCCTGTTGGAAGGCAAAGCATTCAGCAGCCTCCCCTTGAGGACAGGAGCTCCTCGAGTTTCTAACCTATGTATGCATTATTTGCTGTCCCAAAAGATCATGCCTGGAAGACTCAGCTCTACACATTGTTATCTGGGAGAACGGTGGTGTGTCCTATCTCTGGCAATCTGCCATTTTTCCAGCAGGCTCAGGAACTGTTCTGATCTAGAGATATTTCTACGCTTCTTCCTGCATCCCTAACAGAGCAAAATTACTGATCTTTGTTCGAACAAATCTCTGTTTGAAATCTGCAGGGGAAAGAAAGAGCAATGCGACTGCGGAGAGGCATGTTACTCCTGTAGAGAATGAATAAATGATGTTTTTGCTAGAGAGATTCCTTTCAGGCTTCGCTCTTATGTGAAAGATCACAGTATTTAAAGACAATTGGCAGAGGGAGGCCATTACGGGTATTTGGCAAGCTAGGTCTCTCACAATCTAAACCTTTCACAACAAAGACTGTCTTGTTTTGAGGTGGTGCTCTCCCTTTTGGAGCAAGATGGATCTTATCAGCATCTACACAATTTGCTCTTGGTGGCTTTCCTCTGGGCTACAAATTCTTGTCTAGTTTTACCTGCCCATGGCTAGGTTTTTGATGATATTTATGCACCTAGGAGACAGACTGGCACCTACTGCGCTTCCAAAAATAAACCAGATGTTCAATTTGTATTGATTTGCTGCCTTCACCTGTAGGCACCACTAAGGCAGTTCAAAAGTCAGTCCTCTCTACTTCTTTGGCCTTGCCATGTGAAGGGGCACTGTGCGCACTGTGCTCATGCCCATGGGTGCTCATGAATGACCCGTGAAAGGGTCCTTCTTTAGGATGACCCCAGCTGCAAGAGATTCAGGATCCACTCTGGTAAATCTAACATGCATTATTATCTAGTTGTCTTCTTAATAATTGCTAATATGTTAATATGTCCCATCTCCAGTCTCTTTGGAGACCTCACTTCAAGACTTACCACCTTTTCCTAGTCTTGTTTTACCCAGGCAGATGTCTCTCAGTGCCAACAACATTCTCTCTGAACCTACTGAATGAGTGACTGTCAGAGCAGTAGTACAAGCATCTGTCAGCTCTTTCTAGAAGCAAATTAAAAACTAGCTGTGTCAGACGTGGCGGATTTGAGAGGTCATAGGTGGAGAACATCCACGCTGCTATTCCCTTTCCTGAACAGCCTGGCCAGTCCAACGCTTGAAAAACACTTGTGTGCACACCCAGGATGCAGCAAGAAGCAGTCCCACCCGAGATGAGCATGTGAAACATCTCTGTTTCCAGCTGCTCCTACACTCCAAACTAATGCCAGCGATGCCAGTGGTTCCTGCAGAGCAAGCACTCGTGCTACTCAATGAGTAGCACTCTTCCTTGCAGTTCAAGTACAGGGCTCCTCTCTGTCATGGGACAGACCTCCACTGTCAGGTCTGTAGCACTTAGGCACAACTTCAACGTTACTTGGAGGGGAAGGGGCAGAGTTCAAAACAGGGGTCACACAAACCCTACAAAACTGGCCCCAAGCAGCCCGAGAAACCTCACATCATTTGTCAAACAGCTACTTCTGACCTCCAGAAGCAGAGTTTAGGGTGTCTTTCCTCTTTGAATTAGTGTTTCCTGAAATGCTGATTCACTGCAGGAAGAAGCAAGCAGCACAGAGAGCACAGGAGGAGAATTCATAACAGTTGGGTCAGAAGAGACAGATAAAGCTTGAATTAATTTAAAGGCATAATCCTGATTTGCCCTGAAAACATCCATGTGAGGGGTTATAATTGCAAGGCTGAACTGTCTGTTAGCAAATTTGTCTTCTCAAGTACAAAGTTAATTAAATTACTGAAAGTAACACAATAATGTATGTCTGAGAGATATTTATGCTCCAGGAAATAAAAATGTTATTCTCTGAGTTACTCTGCTAAAAAATAGTGAAGTGGGTACTGAAAGCTTCTACATATTTTGGCTGTAAACTCTTCATTCTGACAGCACGCAAGGTACATGACCAGATTGCTCTCTCCTCTCTTTTTCTCTATGACATTGAAATTCCACGAATGGCATCTTGCATCAGCGTTACATCATATTAAGTATAATGCAATATTATGAGTCATTGTTATAAATCATGGGCACAGGCTGCATTAGAAGGCTTTTGCAATTCAAGAGCACATCAAGGTGGATTTTTTTTTCAGCATTTCTCTTTGGAGGCTTACCTAGGCGCACTAACTTTGCAATGTATCTTCATCCTCTGCATCAGTAGCACTTTGGTTTTCCCTCTCAGCTGTAGGGCTGCTAGGAGGAGTGCAGTACACACCTAACGGAGTTGCTGCAGGTATTAAGCAAAGCTATGAGAAACCAGAAGGTATTTCTGAGGCAGATCATGCAACAATCATAACAGACCAAAACGTTTACTGTTTTATCCTTTGGGGAAAACTGTAATAATGTGGAAGCATTTGGAAAGCCAGGAGTTCTCCCAAGCTGTTCTGTAATGTCTACACTTGTGACACTTTATTTCCTAGCATTTCTGATCTCAAGAGGAGAGCGTAACTTTCCTGAACTTCTTCCAGTGCTTGTATAGCATGCAGTCACCATGTCACTGCAAGAATTTAACTGTCTGCTGCAGGAAACAGCTATCTCTGCTTTGTTCAAGACATCTTATATGTAGAAGAACTTCTTCACAGTGAGGGTGACAGAGCACTGGAACAGGCTGCCCAGAGGGGTTGTGGAGTCTCCTTCTCTGGAGATATTCAAGACCCGTCTGGATGCTGACCTGTGCTATATGTCCTAGGGAACCTGCTTTGGCAGGGGGGTTGGCCCTGATGATCTCTGGAGGTCCCTTCCAACCCCTACGATTCTGTGATTCTGTGATCTTTTACTTAACACCAAGCAGCAGAGAACGCAAGCTCTGGTGGATGAACCCCTTGAAAGGTTGTAAGCATCTAGTGCGTTGTTAGATAAGACTAATAAGAGAGACTGCCAAACAATTAACATTTATAATTTTCCTGAATATAGGCATGAAATTCTGGAGATTTAATAGCATGCACACAGCACAATGGGCGAATCATAACCAAACCCATGTGCTTATGTATTCAGCTGTGTCTCAGCTCCAAGAGAAAGAATGCCTCTAATGGCATATGCACACCAGAATAAAGCTTGCCCGTGTCTGGAGCTGCTGGAAATTACCATAGACTCCAGAGAGTCTAGGAGACCAGCTTCGAGCAGAACAGAACTGGGTGAGGCTGCCCCGATACTCCTGGCACCCACAATCAAGTGATATTACAGAATCAGCAGCACAGCCGCATGTTCCTTGGAGTTCAGAACTCAGCAGTGTCCTTGCAATTGCACTGCACATTTTCTAGTGGTTTTTCACCATTTTTTTGGGCACAGGCACAATAATGTTCCTGATTTTTTTGTATTCAGAAGCTTCTAGTTCTTAATATAAGGGACTCTCCTTAAATACCAACCTGCTAAATGACTTTTTACTGGTAGATGCTAACTACTGCTGAAACCATCGCAGCTGTGGTAAATTCCTGACCTAGAGCGGCCTGAAGTTGGAAAGTATTTTTTCAGGAGTAATCTTTCACTAGTTACAAGTTCCTGTGAGGTAGAGAAGCATAACCAGGACTTGTTGGGATGCCTGTTAGTTAAAGAGCTTGTCCATTTACCTCCAGGTCCCTCACTTGGACCTCTATCTTCAATAGATGTGTTGACTGTGTAAGAGCAGCAAGCACCACACTTAGCCCAGTGCTGCACCGGCACTGCACATCTGCCTGAGCCCTTTCCAAGGTTATTTGCCCAGCTGATAAGAGACCAGGAAATGTTTCCCCATGCATCCCTTCCTGTAGGAAGATGGGGAGCTCTGTCTGCTGGCAGGCGTGTGCCCCTTGCTGACAGTTGGCAGTAGCAATTCTGACAGATGAGGTTGCTAGACACGTGAACACAGAGCCTGGCAGTGGAGATTGGGGCAGAGCAATGCCACAACTGAATAAAGCAGACGGTAATGGAGATAACCAGGCCGAAAGCACCATGAGAACGTTCTTCAGCCAAAGCAGATTAACACAATACTTCCACTCACAAAGCAATAACAGTCTTAAATCAAAAATGTGGCTCTGCTGCTAAAATGTCATGTCACATCTAGAAAATCTGGTGTTAGGTGTAGAACATCCTGGTAGCTCTTTTGCTTAATTCATCTGTACACTATTTTGCCTAGTTTAAACTGGGCAGATGGAGTAGGTTTAGGGGAAGGTTTATACATGTGGCTTGTGCCTCCCTGTGAGCAGATGGCATATGTAAAAAGCACTACTGATAGGATATGTCAAAAAATGCTACTGAGAGATCTCAGGCATGGCTGGCTGGGCAAAGAGAAGGAGCATCGACGCACAAACCTGTGTCTGGTTAAAGCACGTTATCCCTGTCCCCCGCTGCAGTGCCAGTGTTTCCCAGCCCTCTTGCTCGAAGTACCTTCCATCACCCCAAGCGCTCCAGCCTCAAGGCCCGGCACCACAGCTCTAGTCTAATGCAATTAGAAAAGCAGTGCTAGATGCAATAGTTTTCCCTGGCAACCTCGTCACCACTCGTTTGCTGGGGGGCAACAGGATTTCCAGAAAGGCCAAGCATGGAATTTGGAGGAAATCCAATTCAGTGAGTGGGAAAACTCTCATTGAGGTTGGTGGGACCACAGGACACATCTGAGTGCTTCAAAAACCCCATCCCTACTGAGTGTTTGCAGTGTGCAATGAGTCTCTACTGGACGATTTCCTAGGTGTGAAAAAATATATACATCCTGTACACTCTCACAGTGTTTTGTTTGCACTTGAAAGGATCAAAGTTCTATTTTATGGCTTTCCTACTTTTTTTAGATAATAGTCTTAAAACAAGTCCAAACTTGACAGACAAGCTCTGCATCTTCTCAACAGCCCAGAGGTAAGATAAAGGGAACGTTAATGTTAGTCTAAATTATGAGGGGGATTTGGACTGCACAAGGACTGTAATCCACAAGAATGAATTTTCATTCCACTTGTCCTCCACTTTCAGCTAATCAGAAATCGTGATACATGGTCCCACTTGTGTTTTGGCTTTCAACTCCCTCCTATATCTTATGTGGTTGAAAACTGAATTCCTGATTTATGCTGAAGATTAGGGAATGATAAATGCTATCACTTACCTGCAGTCGCAATTTTAGAAGATTCTGGCATTATGAGCAAAACATGCATTTCATGTATATGATTACTAGGGCTGACAATCTGTCATGCTGCTGACAAAGATAGCTGAGACCAAGGGCTAGGGTCTGCTAATAAATAACAGAGATCTCAAATTCCAAATTTTATATCGTGCACCTTTTATAACTGAAATAATCAGATGCTTGCTGTAGTGATTAATTTGCTCAGCAAAGGCACTAGCTGGGTCACATGTTTTTGGACATTTTAAAATTTAATTCAGTCTTTGGACAATTAGCAACGTTTCCCACAGGGCATACAATTGTCATTCAGAACATTCTCTGGATGGAAATAGCTGCTGTGTGGATTATTCAGGTCTCCCACTCTTTTCAGCACCTTTGGATGGGACCCTTTGTAGGGTCTTCAGCATCTCTCTCCTGTTGTAGAACAAAAGCCTTACTTTCTAAACAGAACTGATTTGAAAGGCACACAGCTATCACAAAACATAAGCATTTCAAAGCAAACACAGGCTATGTTTGGGTATTGTAAAACTTATGCTGATTGCATAACAGAAGTTGTAAGAGAGAGAAAACATAGCACCTGTTAGCCTTAACTCTGACCTATGAATGTGTTTTGCCTTATACCATTCCTATCAACCTGCACTTTTTGGTGTTTTATTTAGAAATTAAATCAGTCTCCAACATTTTTTGAGCTTAGTGCCTGAATTCAAGTTGGTGCAAAATTTTCAGAAATTGCTGGTGAGCCCAGTTCTGCTTCTCCTGTATTCCCCAAATGATGTTCATCAAACTTCAAACTTAGGTTTCCAAATCTAAGACTGGCTAGTTACATAAAACTGGACACTTCTATCTCCATAATTTAGCGATTTAAGTAAAAAACAATAGAAGACAGGTACTTATCAAGTTAGCAGGAAACTAATGGTCAGGCCAGCCTATTCACTGGGTATATTTTTAATTTACAAAGGGGCAGTGTTTATACCACACATAAAGTTTACGCCAAATTCTGGTGGAAATCTCACACTGTGCAGTCTCATTTGTCACATCTCTAAGTATCCCCACTCATTACTTACCTCAATGTTTCTGTGGTCGAATCTCTGCTACCATGCTGTGTCAACAGGGATAGAAATGGGAATCTTCAGCAGTTGCAACCCGAATCTCTCAAGCACAATCTCAGTAGTATCCTCAGAGTACCTCCGGGAACATTTCCAAGAGCCTTGCAATTCTGAGTCAGTAACCTGGTTAGTTGGAGCAATCCATAACAGAGATTTTGGTAAAGATGAAAGTTAAACCAAGGTTTGGTTAAAATACTTTAACAGACAGAAAACTCTGAAGTCATGAAGCTCTGAACACTCACCAAAAGCAATAACTGCTAGCATTTGCTGTGCAAATGGAACAGATGCTTACTTTAATGGCAAGAATTTCCAGGTATTTTGAAGTAAACAATTAAAAAATCGATTAAATGAAGAACAACCTTTTAGTCCAAGGACACAAACAAGGCCCTGTTTTGGTACTGGAAGAATGCAGAATGGATCTATTAAAGGATAAGGGTTTCAGGTAATTGCGGAGAGGATGCTTGGCTCTGCATGCCCAATTAGTGCCAAAAGCACTAGTATTAATTTGTATTAGAACTGGTTATTGAAATGACCCTGAGCCTTTTGGTGCTTAAAAGTGAGCTGCACCTAGTGGACTATACTTGGTCCCCCGGGATAAACAGAAGGAAAGCGTCAATACTCATAGACTCTAAGCACATGTAAACCTAGGTTCTCTTGCTAGCATCAGCTGGTGGCTCACACTAAGGAAACTAGCCTTGCCTTAAGCATACAGGATCTTACTCTAAACATAAGAGCACACAGCGCTATGAGTATAGCCATGTATTCTCTTACAGGGCTATTCCCACATGAGATTTTAATTGAGTCACAGCACATATCGTTATCTCTGTGTACATAAATCCTGCAGTCATGAAACAATTAACTCTGGAGATAGCACAGTAGTTAGTGTGTAAATAAAGAAGTTCAATAAGGAGTCAAGAATGTGTCCAAAAGGCTTGAATTAACACCTTGGTTAAAAAAAGCAAAGCTCCAGGAAATATAAATAGTGAAGATGATGTTCTCCTGCAAAAGCATGTCTTACAGGTGATGGCAAACTCTCTGTGAATTGCCCAGGATCTAACAGCAGCAGCCTTCACACTGTACCTGAAGTATTTGTAGAATCTGAATCCTCCTCATGGCCTTTAATTTCACAGGAGTTTCTTCAAAAAGTCTGCCCTTAGTCATCTTTGCTAGAAAGGTGCAGCCAAAACCAATGGGATGTAAGAAGATAGGAAGGCAGAAAGGAGGCAGACATCAAGTGAGACAGGCTTTGTTTTCTCAAGAGATCTGCCATGCTATAGAAGGAGCAGATTTAGGCTAAAAGGGGTAATCAAAGTCCTAAAATATTTTCCAGGACATTCTAGATTTAATACCTTAGCATGAAGATTTAAAAAAAATTTTGTAATTCTATTTAACAGAATTATACTTTATACATTAAAGGTGTGCTGCAGACATGCACAGTTTCTTTTATTAATGGGTTACGTACTAGTGAAGCTGATGGTTAGGAGCTATTGTTACAGGCATCCTATGACCTTCTGAACTGAAGACCTAGAACAGTCAGTTAACTGTTAAAAACACAAATCTTGACATCAAGACTCATTTATTATGTGGCTTTTAAAGAAAAACTATTAATGGTATTGTTGGATGTTGATATTTAACATTTCTAAGTAGTAAACAGGTAGAACTATGACCAAAAAGCAACAACCATTATGTGCATCAATAATGATAATATGTAAATATGTGGCAAGACAAAAGCTTCAACTATTGCTTAAAATACCTGTTAGAATGAAAAGGAGAAGAATTCAATACGCCAGGTAAGCAAGGCAGAAAACCAAAGAGGTTGAGCAAACCTCTTTGCTTAGGCATAGGCATTATGCATAAAATTAGGAAATTCCACTTTCTTCTGTATAGGAGGAAATTTTCATTGACAACAGGCCAGAAGATCCTTGTTAAAATTCTTGGCTTGGATATGGGCATGCTGATCTTGGCAGCTGCTAGGCTACAGAGATAGGCTCTGCTGGTAGGATCTTATCTCTGATAAGTGGAAGCTATTTGAAAACATGGAAGCGTGGATCTATTGTCCCAGCTGCAACAGGAGAGGGAAAGCTCTTATGTGTAGAAATTAATTAAAAACTAATTTTTGTGGAAAAATTATTCTTATAAGAATGTTACAATTAACACCAAGATCATGCTTTTGTGATAATGGGAATATTTTTGCATAGTAAACACGAACTGTGTGGAAATACATTGATAACACACAGTGTGTTATTGTGATCAGGTTTCTGCCTTTTGATAACTAAAACAATTGTATGTGGATTAGCCAGAGGACCAACGGGAAATTTCTCTTAAAATGACAAGCATAGCCATAACTTTCCTGAGCTTGACAAGCCAGCATGGCCACGTCCTACCCAGGGTACAACCAGCCCTGGCAATGGGCTCGAAGCCTCTGCCACAGTCTAGACGGTGTTATCTCTGTGGAATAGTGTGACTGAAGGGAACAGAAGAGAGTTTGAAAGAGCTCAGGTGCTGAATCAGGTGTAGTAGGTAGGTACAGTGGGCAGTGGGTATACCTCTGGGGTCATTTACCAAGTTGTGAGAAGCATGTTAGGAATTGGGATTGAAGCTTAGAGGTGTCTGTCCATGAATCAGATGTGAAGGTACCTGGCACTTCTTTCCAGACCAAAAGTGTTAATGAAGAAGTTAAGCTAAGAAACAGTGTTTTTATAAAGGCAATACTGAAGAATTAACATAGAAGTGCTTGTAAATCACCTCTAAAAGCTTGATAGAAAGGGAAAACATCCTTTGCTTAGTAAAAGTGCTGTCTTGGGGAACCAAAGCTTTTCTAAATTTTTCAGCAGGAGAAACATGCCTTTCATAGAGTTATTTGCTGAGTACCTAAGGGTTAACTCTCATAGTTTGGTATGCAACTAAATGAGCCTATAATTAGCTGTGTGGCTATTGGTTAAAAATGTTTGGAAGCAATATGAAGCGATTACATTTTGCAACTAGTACTCATGCCAGTACCTGGCTTTATAAGTTTAGCACATGAGGTGTTTTCTGATGAGTTGTCTGGAACAAGTAAGACTATTCTTTTGGTTTCTATCACTCTTTGGAAACGTTTCTGTGGGCAGTTTATGCATTTGTCAAAATGCTCTACCTGGTCTCTCCCAGTTCCTTACTGCCAGCACCACTTCCTTGAGTTCTTCACCACCAGTGCGGAGAGTTTCGTGGACGATGAAGTTCAGTGGGAATGAGTCAACTCTGCACCATTCCTCTCTCTGTGTACATTAGCTGTGGTGAGGATGAATTCCAGTCGTGTCATTTCCTGTTTTCCTTACGTAATTTTACGTGAAGAATGACTCAGGCTCCATGACATAGCCCAAAGTGATTGGTCAGCAGTGACATCCCTGCCTATATAACCCCCAAGACTTTAACTCATTGTGTTCCCAAACTGAGTAGCATAAATTTTAGTTCATCTTGCCTGGGAGTACTTCCAATTTCTTCAGAAATCGCATGCTGAAAGTACAAGCTCTAAGCACAATCACTTTCTTTTTAAAGGAAAAAACCCCAACAAACCAAACCACTACTCCATCCTATGTTTTAATGCAGCTTGACGCATTGCCATTTGGAAGCCCAGAGTAAGGGTGAAGATCCCTATCCCAAGATCAAAACTAAAAACAGACACCATGGGCATAGGATGCTGGAAGAATTGTATTGACTTTGTAGAGGTCCAGGGCGGCAGACATCACTCAGTTGAGATTTCATTGACTTCATTACTCTGATCCATACATTGACTGCAGGACTGTGCTCCTAGACTGAAGCAGGGATTAAGGAAAGCGGCATTTTTAAACAATGGACATTCATCATGGCAAAGTACCACATAGATGACTATTTTAGAGAGTTCTGCTTTAGAAATATCAGTATTTTGAAGTGATTTTTCTAATTTGTGACCAGAGAGTAAGGAAAGTATATAGAATCTAAGAAGAAATGTTATGTTGGTAACGTGTCCAAATCCAGAAAAACTGCTGTCTCATCTGCTTTGTAAAATGCCTTAGTGTCAGTACACACCATGTTGTTTCTTCATTTTCAAAACTTCATGATCATCATCTTTTATTCACTTCTGGCATGGACATGCTACCCAGTATCTTTTTGGAAAGGAAGATACATACTGTAGAAAACTTCTATAGTGATAGGAAGGTAAACTAGATAATATAACCAATAACTCTGTCTGTAATTCTGTTAACACCATGCCCCTTGCCAGTCTATTTTAGCTGTACCAAGTGCCTGGGTAGACCAGACAACAAGACTATTCAGTATTTCATAAGCGAAAATCCATCATATTCAGTGTCAGTTTTGCTTGGACAGCAGCAAATAATGAGCCTAGATAAATTTTCTCTCAGTCTCAAAATCCTGTGTCAGTAAAGGGGATAGGAAATCACACACTTTTGCTTAAACAAATCTAGAATACAAAATAACAAACACAGTGAATGTCTTGAAGACAATTCAGCTATATTCCACTGGCAGTGGGTGAAAGCACATTAAAAGAAACCTTTATATGACTGATCTTTAAACTTCCTACATGATTACATTTAACTTGGCACTGCATGGATTCAGTCTAATCTAGGTGATAATGGGTCTCCCAAAAGTTATTTTTAAAAAATAAGTAGTTTATAAAACACATCACATTAACAAGTTATGTTTTCAAATTATTTCCTTTTTTTTTTCCCTGTTAAAATATTTGCCTTGCTTTTAAACATGGAAAACACAAACCCAAAATGCAGGCTGATGTACCAGGAAGGCATCGCAGCAGTAACTCCTCAGTACACTGCCAAGGCAGCTTTCAAGTACTGAGCTTTTGTCAGTAGCAGCTTGGAAAACAAAAAGACAGACACCAAGAAGCCCCCATGTCACAGCCTGATTGCCCCAGTACAGTAGGAATATACTCCTTTCAGTCTATTTCCTGATATAAAACTTACCTAAACATTACTCTGAGAAGTCATAGTTGAAAAAACCCAAACTATTAAGAGAAGACTTCCTGCCAAGAGAAGGAAGGGCAGGTAAGAAAGGTTTTATATCTGATATTACACAGAAAACTTTGTCACCAACCACATGCTTTAAGAGTGTGTGAAACTCAATCTGAAGCTCACAGTTTCAGCTTGTGAATCAGTGGTTTCGATTTACATTTTGATGACCAGAGAGAGAGAGAGAGGAGGGTGCAGGTACTTTCTCTCTGGGGAAAACTGGAATGTGTTCATGAGACGTAAAAAGGCAAGGAATCCCACAGACAAGCTCGCAGCTGTTATCAGATATGATGGAAAAGGGAGGGGGTGAGGGAGAAGAGAATACCTGGCATGAGACTTGCTCCAAGGAGGGACTGACGTGGCAGTGTGGATTTCTGTGTGTATCATTCCTCTCAAATCCCTATCAGATTTTGCTGAGCTATTAACATCAGGTGTTGCCACATCATGCCCACTATCTCTGCAAGCAGTATCTTGATGAAGATAAATAAAAACCTAAGAACTTTATTCGACTTTCATGGGCCATGATTAGATTTGCAGAGCTGTCAGAGAAAAATATCGAGGAACAAGTGAGCTAGGTACAGAATCTGAGCCACATACATGGAATCCACTTTCATAGGTGCTTATGCAAAACAGAGAGGGGTTTGGCAGAAATTTATCCTAGGAACAGCCTCTGTGGGATGGAAGGTGTCCTGGAAGGACCCCTCAGTGACTGAAAGCAGAAGCATTATGATGCCTTGTATTTCTCGTAAAAATTCCTACAGTTTGAAAAAAGGCAAAGGTCTTTTGAGGTTTAATTTGAGAAGGGCATAATTAGGTTGTGTTGAGAATCTGTCTCATTAAAACTCTTTTTTTAAAAAAAAGCAGCAATGTCCTTTTTACCCTAAATCCAACTATTCTTCAGAAGTAACAATTCCAAAAGAATCCCGTGCCATCTATTTTCTACTGCTTTTTTTGGTTTTTGGTCCCAGAAGTGGCGATGAATTGATTTAGTACATGGCAAGCCTTGAAGGTTATCAGAAGTATAAGAAAAAAATGTAGGAGAAAATATTTTTTTGCTGCATTCCTCTCAGCTTTTACTGGCCTTGCCCTCAGACTTCTGCATTCGTTTGCTGTTCTGCACAGTGCTAGTCATTGAGTGAAGGGTAAGAGGTCTTCTGCCCTCTAAACAATACTAGTTACCCAGGAAAGAAGACCCTCTCATTTAGCTCATGTGTGCTGACAAGCATGCATGAGTATGATGACCATATCAGAAGACTAACTAATATTTTTTTTCTTTACTCATGTGATCTATATATATAGTGAGGGTGACAGAGCACTGGGACAGGCTGTCCAGGGAGGTGGTGGAGTCTCCATCTCTGGAGATATTCAAGACTCATCTGGATGCCTATCTGTGCAGTATGAGCTGGGGAGCTGCTTTGGCAGGGGGGGTTGGACCCGATGATCTCTTGGGGTCCCTTCCAATTCCTATGGTTCTATGATATATAGAATCTGCATTTAGAAAATAATTACTGTGATGTGGTCAACTTTTTAAAATAAAGCTGAAGTAAAGGGAAACAAATATTCCAGGACAGGAAGTATTAAAATAATTATGAAACTCTATAAAGTGCCTATAGGAGTTGTAAGGAACCTCCTGTTTTGTGGTGGCATAGGGAAAAGGTACAAATGGTACACCAAAGGTTAAACTTAGGAGAGTGCAAAATTCCTGAACTCTTAATTTTTAAGGGGATCATGAGTTAGAATCTGGAAAAAGTATTTCTGGTCTTTCAAATAAGGTATCCATTATTAAAGGTAGATGGTGGTATTGGGAAATACCACCCATCTCTGCTGTTTCTAGCATTATGTCATTTATCAGCATTCTTCAGCTGTCTTTATAATTACTCCCCAGACCAGCATGTCGCCTGATTTTCTTTTGACATCTATTCTGAGGAAAATGCGATGGGGATTTGATTGACGTAGGTCACATGCTGTGGTGATTTCCCAGCCTTTATTAATTTGAAACAAAAAATTTCTTATAATGAGAAGAATGGTTCAACCTGCCAGGGGTAGCTGTATTTCTGGGATAGTTACGGCTCAGGGCATTCAATGTATCAAATTTGTTTGATAGCAAATTCAGATATTATTCTTTCACACAGATTTACTCATCAAAAACACAAGAAAAATAATTCTTTTGGCTGTGCTTAGTAAGGTCTTCATAATATGTTCAGCTGAAATATGAAAGACTGTCTGGGATGAATCATTCTTCATATGGGACACAATCGGTTCCAAACTCATCCACAGTTAAGTTTGCCATAGGATATTAATGCAAAATACATTATGTTTCTCCAGAACACATTTTACAACAGCTCTATTAATATAGTAAGTGAACATCCACCAATAACATTTTCTGGTTTAATATGCCTTTTATCACTTTAAACTTGCATTTAGGTACTTTTTAATTATGCTGTTCCTTACATTCCTTGAAGGTTTCACAGGGCTTGTCTTTAATATCAATGTTTCTTCTTTTGTGCTCACACATTTTCTTTTTTGGTTCCTGATGAAAGAGCACCAGGTATTATTTCTACTTTCCTAATGTGTCAGACAGTCCTACAAGTTACTTAAATAGTAGCATCCTTTTGAGATTATGGTCACACTTGAATATAAAAAAAAGTGACAGAGTCATTTCCTAGTCGTTTTAATTAGACATAGTCCTTTTACTGCCTGTCAGATCAATCTTACGTATGCATCCACTGCCCTTTCCAATGCCCAGTCTCACCCTAAACCTCACTGCCAATTGCACTAGATAAGCTTTGGTTCTCAAGTTAAGTCTTGATAGACTGAATAGGACAAAGATTTATTATATTACCTTAAAACATTATTTTTACTTGGTAAATCCTTCCTCAAAAGCAAAGCCTGTACCTCTAATGTTGTTCATTAAGTTTGAGGAACTTTGTCTTACAGCTACAATTCTATCGGAAAGTAATATAAATGATAAATCTTAGTAAAATAAATCATAAATCCTAGTAATATAAATCATGAATACTCCTCTACCACAAGCTGAAAGGGGCAGGTTTGCATTCTGCCCACAGAAATGTCGTGACCGCTCTCCGAGCCCTCTCCAGAGTGACAAATTCACTCTTGTTTTGCCAATAGCTGTGTTTTCTTTGACCTATAGGGAAAGTATGTGTGCAGGCACCTGTAGCAAACAGGTATTTCCTGACCCAGATGATCTGATGTCAGACAAAATTAGGAAAGATTATGGCCTTGGTGGGATAGGAATCAGTGTCTGTTGTCTCCCTAATTACATCTGCTTCACATATAGGCTGGAGCCTTAGTGACTTCTGAGGAAGCAGAGAAGGGTCCCTGGCCTTGGGTACTATGGTGTCAGCAGTGCATTGACTGTGCCGCAGGATCCTGTTGGTTGGTGACAGAGAACGCACATGCTGGAGGTGTGATGTTCACTCTATTTCATGCAGTAGTTCCTCCAGGACAGGTTTAGCATTGAGCACGTTAGTGTTCTGCTGAACAAACCCAGGGCTGTGCAGTGCCTGAGTGGGCGTGTGGGGTCCCACACAGCCCTGGCAGGTGCGTTTGCAAAGCCAGCTGACTTCAGATGCTGGAAACCCAGGGAGGTACAGACCACTGACTGACTCAGGCAGACACATAGCCAAGAAAACCCACCGCACGCAGGTGTCAGTATTACTGAGCACGCCAGCCCCACAACGAGCTCTCCATTTGCCCAGATGAGAGCACTCATGGCACCCATCCCAACCAGGGTGCACGCCTCTTTGGCCACACTCCTAAGGAAATGCTGCTCCAGCACCAAGTCGCACCAACCAGCACGTTCTGCTGGTTTCACTAGAAACTAGGACTGTTAGCCCAGCCAGACCCCAGCTGGGTTATGGTACCTTGCACCTCTGCTCATCGCTGCCCACTGCAGGACCATGGTGCTGGGACCAGCCTGTATAGCTCCAGGGCTGCTGGGTTCTCTGAAGCTTGCCACCCTCACCTGATGCACCCTGTGCACTCTCTGCTAAACTAAAGGCAAAGAAAAAACATGTTAAGTTCCTGATGGCAGTGCCCAAAGGTACTACATCTGAAGATAACATCAATGGAGAGAGCCAGAACAAGTTCTCTTCACACAAACTATTTCCCAGAGGCTAATGGCAAGGCAGAGGGAGAGAGAGAAACAAGTACTGACAGTTTACTGTAGGAGCTCAAAGAAAAAGTGGACAAAGCTAAAAGAACTCCAGCTCTTTGTTCGCATTTAATCCAGTGCAGAGCATTCACTGGTGCATACAGATTTACTTTCCATGGCTGACGGAGCTGGATATAGTCATTTGGTAAGAAAAAGGGGCTCTGGGATTTTAAATTTTGTACCCTTCAGGCTCTTACATTTTAGAAAAAGTCAATCTGTAACATAATTATGAAGTTTTAATCTAACGTAAAAAATGTCAGCTGCTGGCTAATACCTTCAAAGAAATCCTGACCTGGAAATGTGAAGAACACTTTCTGGTTTTAACAGAAAAGGGGCAGAGCTCTTCTTTTGGCTCATGGAAACCAAAGGAAAGACCAGGGGCTCCTGTTCCTACCCAGAGAACACCCTACTTTATTTTCCTCCTTCTCTTTTCAATTCACGTCCTGAATTTATAAAGGCACTGATTTATCAGAGGCTATAATACTCTAATGTAACAGTATTAAAGTACCACAGTCCACATATTTTAATGCAAAACGGATAGTCCAAACACCTGATATCACAGTACAATAAAACTATCAAGTCACCATCACAGGCTCTTGCTATTGCTGAGGTTTGACAGTTCAAGTTACTATTTTCTAAAGGCTACAGAATCAATTCTTCTCTGGCTGAATTTTCAAAACGCCGTGCTGAAAGGTGGCACCAGTGAGGAGGATATATCTACAGGCACAGAACCAGCACAAGGGTTTGTGAGGGAAAGGTGGAGGGGCTGGGTTAGAAAATGCAGAACTGGGAGGGAAAGTTCAATTGCAGAGTACAGTGGATCCAAATTAGGGAGATGTGTTGGAGCAATGCACCCCCAACAAGCACAAAGAGAAAGGGGGAGGTTAGCCTGTAAATCTTAGGAAATTATATCTATATAGAAATAAAAATAAAAGAGAATGATAAATGTGGCACAACAACTCTTCTGCATCCCTCTGCCTCTTCCTGTCCCACTCCAAGCTTTTTTGGTAACCTAAGAAAGACCCCTAATACTTAGCTAGTATTGCTTAACTAGTAATTGCCCAAAACTGTCATGTTCACCCAAACCTAGACCTTGTTATCCTAACCACTCATGCCCAGCCTTAGCTGAGACCAGAAAACCTGACACTTGTTCTGGTTGGCATCGTGTCAGCCAGAGCAGGAGACAAAGATGTGACATGGGGCCACCTGGTTGCTGAAATGCTCCAGCTGCTTGCTCAGCTCTTTCCAGTGGAACTACTCATTCTCTCAGAGATCGCTGGCTGTGAACAGGATGCTAATGAAATAAACCAAAAGGCAATTTAGGCTGTTTAACTACACTTGAGGAAAAAAGCCCTACCTGGATAGATGACCCCAGGCCATGATGTATTTTGTATAAATGCTTCAAGTCAAATTGGTGGATCCTGATGGCAGGAGAGTTAGAAATATTTTGTTGCAAGTTTGTACGTTGTAGCAGGATATAGGGCCAGCCACTTGAACAAGAGCTGTGATTGAATTAGGGCTGAGAAATGTATCCCTGGCTAGTTTCAAATTAAAAAAGGAGAGCTTTTTAAAAGGTACAAATGAGGCTAAAAGAATTTATGTTATTTTTCCGGTTTCTGTGCTATAACTCCTTTTCCCTCTCCTCATCTATCTTCTAAGTGTACCACCTTATGAATGAGTGAGCAATAAAAGAAGTATGCGGTGACTGAGAGAGAAACTCAAGATAACAAGATAATGCAAAACGTAAGCCAAAGCTTGAGCAGAGTGCAAGTTAAGATGTTGATCCGAATGTAAAAGTCTCTCACGTCTGAGTTTTAGGGCAACCATTAGACAGTTTGTGTGAAAATACAATTTAAAAACAGTAGCACAACATGCGACCTAACTGATGCTAAGTTCACATCTGCCAAAATCCTGGACTTACACTTTCTAGGGGTTTTAATCCTGTCCTCAGACTGGATTCACTCATAGCCTAAAATAAAAATAAAGCAACGTGAATGCCTTTGAAATCCTTGTCTTCATCGAAAAGAGGAAGAGGAAGAACGATGAGTGAAGACACAGCCCCTAAGTGTCCCAAGGTTAGGCGATAGCAATCATTGTGGCTAGGGAATATGGGAATGGCCTTGAGACCAAAAGGTATGACAATAACATGTTACTACTATGCGCAGCCTTTAAATTACTTGTTTTAAAGGTTGCCAAGAACAGGACAGACTGCAGGCTGCACAACTTCAGGTGTGTTCTTCCTCCTTGCCACCCTTGCTTAGGCTGACATTAGATCTGAAGTCCTGATGCACACATCTAGGCCTTTGAGCCAGACTTGGCTTCTTCAGTGCAGGCTATACCATTTTCACTTGCAGCCGTTGACCGTGTCTGCGCGGCAAATTTTCCAATCAAAACTGAAGAGCGGGATGGTTTATAGCAAAGAGTTAATTTGGATTCCTGTATCGCTGACCTCCCTCCAGCCTTCGAGGCTGCCCAGGTTTGGAACTCGGGTTTCTCAGGGGAAAAATTATGTGGCCACTCCCTGAACCCAGATAATCCCTCTGGCTGGGCTTTGCACTGACGGTATCTGCCAGGTTCGGCAGAATTTAATCATCAAACTTTCTCTGTTCTCTTTCAAGCAAAGACCAGTGGGAAATTAATTGCTGGAATTAGGTATGTTTTCTAGCATTAACCCAATGTAGTTGCTAAGCAAGGTCAGTTCTAGGGCTCAGGACAGACGGCAGGCACTAAGCCGATCTCCATTTTTATTTGGCAAAAACTGTGTTGGTAACAAACAGTGGAAGGGAGAAGGTGCAAGGATAAAATTTTAAGGGATGTGGAGGTTGAAGGAAAGATGAAGTTTGTTGTCTTCAAAAGGAAAGGTATGACAAATCAAGCATAAACATGAGAGAGATCTACAAAGAAAAGATCAGGAGACAGGGTAGAGCAAGCCATGATGTTGAGGTGTTTGAGATGCTCCCACAGTATTAAGGAGGAAGAAAATTGTTCACAAGAATTGATGAGAAAACATGAAAGCAATTCCTCATCTTTACTCTTCCCCTTTACTCTCTAAGACAGACCTCATTTTCTTGCAGAGCATCTGGGGCATTTTCTAGGCTCTGTTATCCATCTGAGAAGAGGCAAAGCACTTCAAACCCTCCAGAAAGTCCAAAGAACTTGGGACTATGGATATCAAAATAGTTCTTAGACCTCCAAATCAGAATGTTAACCTGCAATGTTTAGAACAGATAATGCCTGTATGAATAAATGACCATGTGCTCTACACTGTTAATTAATATGAGATCAACAGAAGGATAAAAGTTGACAGAGTTTATTTGCATCTTGCACCAGCTTGTGTCATTTTCAGGGGCAAGAACCAAAATGCAGTTAGAAAAATCAAGTTCTAGTACCTGTTGTTGAACTTCCAAAGCATTCTACCTGTGGTGTTTCACATACTGGTGCCATTTTCTGCCAGACCCTAATTTCACTGCCATATGCCAAAAACTGCAACAGGAGACAAATCGGAAGCATGCTGTGACTGTATTGCAGGTGAACATGATGAAAAGCGGTGCTTAAGGAGGGTCCCATTTTACCTTTGACACATGGGCTGTGAAATTAGGCGAAGTTATCATCCCTGTTTAAGTCCTAGTGCAGTCAGCATTGCGGGCAGAACTCGAGTGACACTGCTGAGCCTTTGCTACCTGGGACAACAGCATCACCAGGCAAGCGAATCCCACAGCTTTGGTGGGAACAAGGCTCATGTCCGGTGGTATCGTGCTGGACAGTAAAGCCATGCGTGGCTGTTATTCAATACACATCAAATAACCCTGTTTTATTGAAGAGACTAGCTTGTATTAACATGTTATTCTTTGTTCCTTCCAAATACAGATTCTGGAAGAAAACATGAAGTTAGAGTGCAAATGCCATGGAGTCTCAGGATCTTGTACCACTAAAACGTGCTGGACAACCCTGCCTAAATTCCGGGAGCTGGGCTACATCCTTAAGGACAAATACAATGAAGCTGTTCAAGTCGAACCAGTGAGAGCGAGTCGTAACAAGCGTCCAACTTTCCTCAAGATCAAGAAGCCACTTTCCTATCGCAAACCCATGGATACAGATTTAGTGTACATAGAGAAATCTCCCAATTATTGTGAAGAAGACCCTGTCACTGGCAGCGTGGGGACGCAGGGAAGGATGTGCAACAAGACAGCCCAGCAGTCCAATGGCTGCGACCTGATGTGCTGTGGTCGAGGGTACAATACACACCAGTACTCAAGAGTGTGGCAATGCAACTGCAAATTTCATTGGTGCTGCTATGTCAAATGCAACACGTGCAGTGAAAGAACAGAGGTATATACCTGTAAGTGAGTATGGGGCTGGGCAGGCCAGCACGTCCCTGGCCGCGAATACTTTTGCACATGCACTCAACATACCTACACAAGACTGTAGGAAAGATCTGCTCTCCCAGAAGAAATGCTGATGAATGGAGCCCTCTCTTTTCTTCTCATGTTTCATTGCTTATGTGGATACACATTTCAGACTCTTACGAAAGTCAGCCAAGAAACAAAAACAAACAAACCCCACCCTGAGCCACCTGACACGCAAAACAGAGAGAAAAAAGATCATCTTGGCTAACAGACACCTCTAGAGCAAGAAGCATTGACTGCCTCGTGAAGAGACACCAGTCAGAGAGAAATCTCTGAGTGTGGCAACTAACTCATGGTCTGGAAAAAAAAAATGGTCAAAAACTTCAGTGTATAAGGAGCAGGGAGGGGTAGGGGAGCACTCCTCAAAAAGGGCTTTGCACGGGATGGGACGGACAGTGCCCCGTTGCAAATAGCCTATGCAAGCATGGAGGTGACACAGATTTAGGCTTCTACGCTTGTGAAAAGCTTCTGATGGTCTCGCCTATCTTTCTACTTCATACCATTTGCTACCGCGAGTAGAACTGTTGGACTTTTCTGTAGACACTGCTTTATCTGCCTATTTTGTGTGTGTGTGTGTGTGCTGCAGATTTTAGCACAGGGATTTGGGACACTCGGGCATAATAATAGCAATATTTAACAATTTATTCAGATAAAACTAATATTAATTTATTTAATTAAAAAGAAATCTTCCAACATTTTTGGAACTATTCTGCAATTAAAGTAGATAGCTGGCTTTGTGGAATAATTTTGTAGAAACAGCAAGGAAAAACTGGAGCTGTATATATTATTCTTAACTAGGATATTTCTATTAGTTGGACTTGCAGGATATGTTCTACAGTACTAGATATGTTTAAGTACAAAAGCTGGCATCTTTATATATATGTACATACACAAACACACACTGTTGGTTTTGTTGGTTTTATCATCTTTTTGTTTGGTTTTATTATTTTTTTTTCCTCCTGTTTGCTGCTAGTTGTCTGGAACAAAAGTCAAACGGTAGGGGTTACAAATCTTTACTAGTTTTGTTTTGTTTTGGTTATGTGTTTTGTTTTGGTGTTTTGGTTTCTTTTTTTTTTCAATTAAAGAAAGAAGCATTAATAAAATCCTGTTTGGAATATGCCTAAAAATAAGAAAATCCAGACAAACTTCCATCTTTTGGAAAAATCAACCATAGGATAAGAGAGTATATTTTGTAAGAGACTATTTTTATATAAATATTTTATTTATACTACGTCTGCTTGTTCAACCTGTACTTTTTCTCAAAACAGGCATACAATTTGTAATTCTTAGGCTATTTAACAGAGAAAGGGTAATTAGTTTGTGGACACAGCAGCAGCAAGCTGGATACGTTCAGCTGCAATCTGTGGACGCGTCAGAAAGCAGAATGAACTTTCTCTCCGGATGTGTGTACAAACTGGCTCTTTTCCTGCAGCTCGATTTGCAGAATATGCAAAACAAGAACAGGGTATGTAGCATCAATTTTGTCACATGGCTTGAATTCCTGATTGGTATTAACTGGATGCTCATTTATCCCATTCAAGGAGAAAAAAAAAAAATCCGAATTAGCTTCTCACATGCGTCAGTCATTAAACTGTGGCGTTATGACTAGCAAATGTGCTGTGTGTGCTGTCAGTTAAACCTCTATATTGTGTTACTGTCAAATTGGATTTTAATCACTGGAAGAACGTAGACTATGACTGTAAAAACTAGCATGACACACATCGTCTGATTCTCATAGATGGGATGCAAGGCTTACTCTTTGTCCAGCTCTTTTGCGCATTTACATTATTCTTCCCCACCCCCATCTACCGTCCCTGGCCCTAAATGCCCAAAGAGTTCAAAAATCTGGGAAAAAACATTTAGGCAAGTTTAAAGACCGCACACTTCTTTTCTCAGAGCCCAGCCAAGTCACTTCATGTTCCCTTTACGGTATTGCCTTTTTATCACTGCTCATTTAGTCAGATTTTTGCGTGGTAAATATTTCTCTGGTTTTAGAATAATTCCATTCCTCCTGATTGACTCGCTTATGACCGATTTAAAAAAAAATAAATTAAAAAGAAAATCTATTTCTTTAATGCTGTTTTCATTGGGTAAGAAACATGGCCCAGTGCGTGCCCAGATTCTTCCCTACTTCCAGACTACAGGATTTCACACATCTAATCGGGCTAAGAAGGGCATCAGCAGAGAAAACTAACCTCGGTCCAGCGCGTGGTGGCCTTTTGCTGACTGCTGTGGATACAAGGAGTAGATGCTACAGATAAATCCTGTGCCCATCGGTCTTTCTGAGGCAAAACTCCCACCGAAGTCTGCAAAACCAGAGAAGGTTTTCTGAGAAAGAAAACAGAAGTATCACAAAAGGCATTGCAAAGTTTTCATCTAACAACCTAACTTTTTAAAAACTTGTCTTCATGCGGTGCTTTTTTAAGACACCCCCCCACTTCTTGTGCACACGTTATTCATGTGAGAACACGAGCCCATTCAGTACCTGATCCTACGATGTATAATTAGGATTAAATATACAGTTTCTTTGCAGACCTGCCACTTAACACAAAATAGAATTTTAATGCAATCAGACACCAGCACCAGATATCAAAGTAAAATGATTAACGTAATTTACCTTCAAACTTACAGCTTGTCAATATAAAGCAATATAAAAGCAATTCTGTTGGGTAATCGAGGCACGCGGCTTTTAGTTCTTCTAAATTCCACACATCAAGAATTGGTAAGACATAAAATGCAATTAAGCACCTACAGTATTGATGTTAATTACAACACTATATTATGGTTAAATAATTCAGATCTGACATTTAATTTTGGAATCCCCCCACCCGTTTGTATTGGGTTTTTTACTTAGTGAATACCATATCATAGTCAAAAGTGTGTTTTCTTCACTGATTAGACTTATTTTACAAATTATTGCCTTTGAAACATGCTTTTAAGATGGAAAATAATCTGTAAAACTCCTGCTTCCTGTATATTTCAGTATGCAGTGATGTGCAATGTACAGCTAGCAGATTAGTTATTGAAGAACAAATATCTTTAAACAGTTTTACTCACAATAATAAAGACCTGGATGCACAATAAAATTAATTTGGTACACATTTTCCCTATATTTTCCAATATTGCTGGTGATCAGTGCATTAAGTGGAGAGAATGTCGATTTGTTTGATAACTGGAATATCAGTTTGGGAAATGTGAGTTGAATAGCCAGGAAAACCAAATGCTGTGTTAAACTATTTTGGAAAATTGGCTGTGTCATCTCAGATAGGAGATATCTGGCCCATCAGAATCTGTCGTGATCTGGAGTTAATTGGTCATTCTCTAAATGGGTTTGAATGACATGAAGAATAAACAGAGGAAGGAAAAAGATTTATGATTCTGTAGATATTCCTCCCCGCCCGCCCTGCCTGCCCCCCCACCCCTGTCAACAGTTTGCTCTTTGTCCTTGGGGACAGAAGAGCTCTGTTTTAACTTGGTGAAGAACCACACAACGGGAGTGAAATGCACACAACAGCAGCACAATACAGCTCTCAAATGAAAATACAACTTTTCATCTCTACTAACCAAGGAAAGCACTCGATTCACATTAATAACCTAGCTGAGGCTTTTAAATAAAACATATACTGAAGAAGCAGGAAGAGGAATAGGAAGCATAAGAGAACAAGTAGATTGCAAGTTGGGAAGCTATTATTTATGAATTCTCACTTCCTTATTTGATAGCAGAACCGTGATTTGTGGAAATGACGCTGTTCTACCTTGGGATTCCCAAGCAAGTTTTTAGGTTTTTACCTCTTGGCCTTTTCAAAGGGACAACTAACCTGAATACAATTAGCTTGAATACTCGAAGTACCTACATAAAACATGAATCAGTCAATGATTAAGTTTTCTTTGAAATGTATGCACAAACCTAATGGAGATGTGTCTTTCAACAGTGATAATTAAACTGAAAACATCCTTAAAACCTACTCTTCAGTGGCTCATTGGTGAAGTTATTGCACGGGTACATAGTGACTTAGAAAAAGAAAATAATGGACACCTACCATATTACACAAGGCTCTTAATGAACTGTCTTTTGTATTATAAAACTGTTTTTAACTAAACACACTCAAAAATCAATTTGTTGAATACAGAAACATTGCACACTACAGTCAGGGTGCACATGTGCCAAATTAAGATTCCACATAAGTATTTCTGACAACATTTTTACATTTATCATTTATAACAGACACCAAGAAATAGGTGCTGTGAATGTCCAAAATAAGAATATTCACTAACACAGCCCCTTGTCCCCAGCTTGTAACCCCAAGCTCAACAAGAATCTTGAGCCTAAATTAAGGGAATCCTGCCTCTGGAAAAACAAAACTAAACAAAACATATGATTAAGTCGAAACTATGAAGAGATGTACTTGGAGTTACAGGACTCCAGGTGCTTGGAGAAGGCCATCAGAACTTCAAACCACTAAAGACTGCTTCTGATGCTTTGGAGTTTTATGAAACTGCAGATTCTTTCAACTTTTGGGGTATTACATATACATTGATTTATCAATAGCACATAAAATGTAATGAGTAGGTCAGAAGCAAGTCACAGAGAAATCACATTTCTAAGTGCAGCACAATGCATTTAGTACTGGTGTTCTCAGATTCATGTAGTTCCTTACCTTGATCTTGTATTTTTGTTAGCTAAGTCACCGTGTCACACTCTTGTTAGGAATGATGCCTGCTTTGTATAAAGGTTTGATATCTCTGGGAGAAGATGAGGTTGTATTTACCTTAGAGAAACGTGTCTAGAATTTTGTGTGTACAAACCCCTCCCAAATTAGGTAAAGCAGATGGTATCCAAACTGCACCACTTACCCATGGTTATTAACACATAGCCAAGCACTCTTAGCACAGAAAACTCAACCCCAGTTTTTGCACTTCCTACGCTAGCTTGCCTCCATCCCTATACCCACAAATTACACGTTGTATGTATCGTACCAGGTCCGCAGCTGATTTTCTGGTTGCTGATGCAAACAATTCACTAGACTGATACTAACAGCAGAGAAAAGCCTGTGCAACTGTAATTTATGAGAATATGCAGAAATTTTCCTTGGGAACAGCATGGTATGCACACCTTCCTGCTACTTCAGTGCTTCACTTTCCCACTGTCACTAGCACACCTGCTTGCAGTGTGTACATCCTTGTTATTTTATTCTCTCCAAGCACTTGGGGTTTTAGCTCACCACTGAGTGTTTATAAGCTCTCCAATCCATCCCCAGTAACTCATGGCTTGTTGTCTTGATTTTTGGGCTATGACACAACAGAGGAGGCAGCTCAACACAAAAAAACATTCATCCTCTCACAACATACCTTTAACTCTTCAGACCAAAACAAGAAATACAGGATTACTCCAGGCATCTAATACACCAGGTTCTCCAAACTCACCTTTTCAAGTCTCCTGAGACACCTGAAGTAGTGGTTATTTAAAACAAAGTTCAAGAAAGTGGACCAGAAGAGGTGTTCTCTAATCAGCAAAACTCACATAAGAAATTGTATGAAAACCTGCAAAGAGGCTGTGCTGAGTCTTGTCCTTCATCAATTTAAACGGGACTCCACAGGGACCATACCCTAGACAGTGTTTAGTATTATTCATTGATCACATTCACCCATTATTCACAACCTTTTCCCAGTCACTCATTTCTCTTATTATCTCAATGTAACTGAGCTTGCTTCACTCACACAGTATCAGCAAACACTGCTTTAACTATTAAGATTTTACAAATCAGTTTGGCAGACTCTCCTGATGCCTTATATTGTTCCTTCTTTTATCTTGAAATTCGTTTATTATTTGCGCAACAGGGGGCCATAAATGTCATAATGCTCTTAACACCTCAGTGACAACAAAAAAACCATCCAAAAATTCATTTTTGGCCCCACAGAATATACAGAATAAATGAAATAAAATCTCATTAGAGATGTTTCTGGTACAGTCCCAAGGGTTGCGTTTTACTGGCACACACTTTGACTCGGCCTCGGTAGCGGAGCATAATGATTGTCCAAGTGATGGCAACAGTATCGTGCACAAAAGTAATTTCTACCGAACTCCAACAGACTGTTTTTCAGTGTGTCCAGAGAAAAGCAGCTCACCAGACAAGAACTAGTGTAACTAGGAGACAGATAAAGAAACCAGCGGCCTATTACAGGAAGGAAACCCCCTGAACAATTCAATGTGTGGAAGGCGCTCTACTGAGTCTACCCAGGAACACAGACAGGGCTTGGTGAAACGGGCAGACTTCAGCCAACGCTAAGGCTGCCAAGTTGTTGCACAGCTCATGGGGTGATTTCATTTGGCTCAAGCCAAATCCAAACATCGGCTCCATTGAATCAGCAACGAACCTGCTTTGAGAGTCGTTTCTCGCGCTTAATTTCTTTCCTAGCAACTTCTCTTTTGCACGTGGGCCTGTGGAAATGTGCACTGTGGCATCACATCTGTCTGCATGCAGGTTATTCTGAAACTATTTAAATTTGATCTAACTGTTTTAAGCTACTCAGGATATTAAATACCTAGTGCCTTGAGAAAGAAGTTAATGAAGGACAGAGACGTAGTAGACAGGTAGTAGAGTTAGACCATAAAGCCACTATGTAGACTAGAGGAAGATCCATAGTTTATCACTGAAAAACAACAATAAAAAAGTTTTTTTCATACATTTAAAAAAATAAATCAGGATAAATCCTTCTGGCCTTCTCTAATGCTTGTGGTATCAAGTGGTAGAAACTTTCTGCACTGAGCCTGGCCTCAGTGAGCCACTATTGTCCCCATAAAGACACAGGAAATCAGGAGACACAAAGCACAAGGGGGCTGGCCAGTGGGCACAAAGGAAGCCTGGGAAAGAATTAGGACTATGGCCCAGATTCCTCAGCTTTTGCCATCCTGTTTCACGGAACTCTGGTTTGCCTCCATTTATAAAAATACATATACAGTTTGCAGTGTTGTGGGGAAATACATTCACTGCATGTAGTAGGCTCACTGCGTGCCGCGTGTAGCTGAAATGAGGGGACTCCTTCTCGACCTCATTAAATGCTAAGCACGCAGTAATTAATATAGCCTGCACATTAAGTATGACTCATGCACCAGGGAAATCATAGAAAACCAGTCTCATGTTTTGTCTCCTTAAGTCAAATGATTAACAAAGATGTGAGGCAAAGGAGGTAGCAGAGTAGGCAGCAGAGTAGGCTTTTTAAGACAGAAGATGTGGACAGAAGTTCTGAAGGGGAAACAAACAGCCTCTGGCAAGCTGAAATGAGTGCAAAGTCTGAGGATCTCCATAAAGCAGGGAGAGGTTGCTGTGACACTTTGTCACTGAAAGCATATAAAAAAAAGTTAGCAAATATTCTAATGGAAAGCATTTAATAGGACAGGGCTAAAACATAGTGTATTTTCTACCACCAAAAAACGAGGATGTGAGGTGACTCACTCGGGTCAATGAGTTCTACCAACTAAGTACAAATTGTGAGAGTTAGAATAGAAGCTAAATAAATAACTAAATAAATGGATTAAAGCCTTTCTGAAAAGTTAGAAAGGCAATTTATCTGCTTCTGTCTCTCCTTTTGTACTCTGCTTGGGTACCAGTCAGATTATTTTGATGCTTGCCCATCTTTAGTTGCAAGCCACATGAGCTGAATTCAGATTAAACAGTAAAGGAAAAAACCCAAACCCAAACTTCCCAGAATATAGATTGTGTTTATTTAGGCCAGACCAACTTGGACGAAGGCACAGAATCAATCAAAGCCTAAAAGGAAGCTGGCAAACTGTCAGTGCCTCAGCACATCCTAGCTGTGTTTCTGCCATGAGAAAGACAACGGCAAGGGGCAGAGAAATTCTTATAACATTGGTTTATATAACAACAAGATGAGATAAGGTGATATGCAGGCCTTTAATTAATGACTGCACACCAAAGTTGTCATTCTGATGACTTGTTTGGGCAGGAGTGGTAGTGGCTGGGTGATAGATTATTCTCTCTTTATCCTGCCACAATGACATCTGCTTTATTCACAGATCAGCCACCAGTTGCTACAACAACGCCAGTGTGCTTTAGAAAATGTTGTTGAGCTGCTGAGAGAATCTTGGCTACCCATTAGCAAAATGTTAACTATGCAAAACCAAATAGCGTTTGGTTTTGTTGCAGGAAAGAAGTCAATGCTCTGCAATAAGTAAGAATGTCAAAAAGAATTTACATTCAAAAAGTAGAGAAGGGGTTTAACCCATGATATCACCATGATTCAAAAATCCCCCTGGAATTCATTAGTGAGACATTAGGCCTGAAGAATAGAGAAAATAAATAACGAGTTTTAAAAAGAAAGAACAAATACACTTTCCTCTGAGTAGCTTGTTGTCTGCAACATTTCAACGTGTCCGCTGCCCCTTCACTTTTCCTGTTCATTGTCTTGGAGTTTTACACAGTAATCCTTTGCTAATAGGGCTTTATTTATTTTTATTTATTTCTTTTTTCCCCACTTAGCACTTTGAGGAGACACTAGATGCTGTTACACCATGCTAGGAAAGCTATTTGTCTGCCAGTAAAGTATACTTCAGTAGAAGGTAAGAGAACTTTGCTCTCCAACATGTTCCTTAGAAAGCCAATTATAGGAAAGCATGTGCAGGAACAGCTTTGTCTCTGGCCAAAGGATGTAGCATCGCAGTGGAGAGCCAAAGCAGGCATGCCATACCTAAGGAGACAGGCTGAGAGCAGGTGAGTGTCCACTGGCAAGGTATCTGTGGATGGCACGGTGAGGACAGGGTCAAAAGGCTGAAATCCAGCTGCTCAAGGAGCCACTTTGTTGAAGAGGCGTCTGAGACACAATATTTGAAGTGAAATTCCTCCAATTTCTAGGAAAGGGCTGCTTGTCATCTCCAGAGTGATTCATGTCAGGCTGCCTGCTACTGACAGTGGTGTTAATATACATCGGACAGCATCTAACAGGGAGAGGTGTGCCCTGCTCCCGCTATGAGCTTCCTTTTGAAATAGAATGGGTCTATCAGTCTCAGTCATAATTTTCCCTCTACCTCAAAGTTAAGTGAATATAAGTCTTAATTTGTTTTCCAAATGACTCAAACAATTTTCTTCCTTTTGTCTCCCCAGCAAGATCAGATCGATTTTACAATGTGTTGTACTTCAAATTTAACTTCATTAAATGTTTATAACATTAAAAGACTAATGACATAAGCCCTGTCTGTGGTATTTATAGGCTTTATGAAGAGGTTGAAGACCTGAAAGGATTGAAGCTCAGGTTGATTCCTTGAGAACTAATTTCAACACCTATTCTTATCTGTCAAAACCCAAACTACTACTACTATTTCAGGGCTATCATGTTGATTTAACTGCAAGTTTACCAACTGCACTTGGCACTGGAGTTGGAAATCTAAGACCAGCCAATGATAGATCATGGCTGTATTGTTTTTCTGTCACAATAAATAGATCCCAAACATTAATCTAACGATCTAGTTACATAACCAGGCTCAAGAAATTTTAAGCTACTGATTACGGGAAGAATAGATGTGGAAAATCATCGGTAGCTGTTTTTCCTGCCTTGTTACAGTCCCCTCCCCAAAGTGGCTTACTGGTATTTATAGGCAAAACCATATTTTTAAATGAAAAAAGCACAAAATGTGATTCCTGCTCACTGGCCATTCTGCCCAACTAACATACATCCAGTTTTCTTCCTTTGTCTTGAGCTTTCTGCTTCTTCCAGAAATTCCTCCCAGAACTGATCTTCAGTCCATGGGAATTAAAGGGAAATTTGACTCAGTACTAGATGACCTATATTCCAATGCAATGTTAATTTTCAGGAAGTAGTATTGTTTTTCTGGGTGGTGGTGGTGGGGGGGTTTGTTTGTTTTGGTTTTTTGGGCATTCTTGGTTGGTTTGCTTTTGCGTGTGTTTTGATTTGGTTTCCTTTTAGTTCCTATTATAATCAGAGCTTCTAGAGGGCCAGGGGCAAACGCTGTTCAGAAAGGGATGGCTGCAGGAAGCCACCTGTGATGTGCCCATCCAAGCACAATTCTCTGAGTGCTGCCTGTTCCAACCACCCAGGGACGGCATTTCTGCTGCGCAAGAGGAAACATACCCCTTGCACTGCTCCTGTGAGCGCTTGAGAGTGTCAGCATGTCCTTGGAAGTGTTCAAGGCCAGGCTGAATGGGGCCCTGGGCAACCTTGTTTAGATCCAGGCCTGGAGGCTGGTGGCCCTGCCTGTGGCAGGGGGGTTGGAGCTCTATGATCCTTGGGGTCCCTTCCAACCCTTGCCATTCTATGATTCTGTGATGAAACAGGGAAACGATGCATAGCAGGTGACTAATGGGTTGCTTGAAGCTTTTTAACATGTTTGATCATACCTTCCCAACTTTACCCAGGAATATCAACAGACTTTGCAGTCTAACTGAGCAGTAGATTGAATTCAGGTTTCAATAGGAATCTGGAATGAGCCTAAGGGACTCGGTATTTTTCTTTTAGACTTAATGTGGTTCAAGACTAAGTTCAGCAGCTCAGCACTTCTACCCAACACACTGGCAGTTCACTCAGCGTTTCATCTTTTCAGGGGCTGAAGTTCAATCTCAACTTTGAAGACAGAGCATAGCACAGAGGGTAGTTTTTAAAAGGGCTCTGTACATCACAGCTACACCAAGCAAGGGGAAAAGCAGCATTCGCCAGCATCGTTGTCAAGACTACAAACTGATCTCTCATCTTCCACACATATGGTATGTAATCTGGGATAAGTCCAGAGAACATCCTTAAAAGGCCCCCAACACCTGCCCACAGCCCATGGTGAGAAGTGGAGTCAGTCATGCTGGCTCAGTCCTGGAGCTGATCCATTCAGCAATGTGGTGCTGGTAGGTCCTGGACTCACTTGGCCACTGCCAGCCCACACTAGCAGCCATTCTCCACTGTCCCCCATGTTCAGGCTGTGGTATTGGCAAAGAGGGACATCTCTTTCAAGCTCTCCAGATAAAAACCAACACATGTCCCTACTGCCCTACGGACTGCCATTTCAAGCTAATTATACACCATGAACTTTATTTCCTGAAAACATATATTGCCTTACCAAGAGGAATGGATAACATCTTCATCTGCCAGAAACAGGATTAGTTTTGACAGAGTTATGTTTACAAACATAAAATTTATCACTTTTTTTTTTCTTTTTCTTTAAAATAGCACCTGTGTACACCTGGAACAAGACAGTAGCTAATGATTTATGTCGGACAGTAACAACGGCTGTTTTTGCTGGAGCTATGCCATAACTTAGTGTCTGTTACACTGCCCTATTGGGTCAAGACAACACATCAGTCAAGTAAATCACTTAAGTAAATTATTGAGAACTTAAATTGACTTTTTCTACATAATATGTAATTACTTCCTTGAACCAACATTCCCTTACATCACCGATCTAAAAAGCTTTCTATTTATTTTTTAACTGAATATTGATTGAATTTAAATTACAGCCAGCATGGACTATTTTTCTGAAGTTCAGATTCTAGGGAACAAACTTTCCAGCAACTTTGTCAGCCTTTGCTTGCAGTTTCCTGCCACCTACATGCCCACATCATTCAGTACAGCAAGCCTTGAAGTTGTAGATCTGCCCAACACATTCATGACACAAAAAAAAAGACCCCAATGCATCTGCTGAAAGTTTTTCAGTGCCAAGACACTTGAAATTAAATTACTGGTAGATGCTGAAAGTAGTACAACAGCACAGGAGAAGATAAAAGATAAATTTGCAGCATTGAGTTCTCACTAAGATGCTGTGAAGCAATGAGGATTTTTGCTGTAGCCAGCAAGACAGTCCAAGCCCAGAACTGAGAACTGCAAATGTAAAATCTCCATGAGGACTACTGAGATCTGGCGTTCCACACAGCCATACCTGCTGCTGACTATGCTAGTACTCCTATCTAGAAGGAAAAACAAATACACAGAGATTTCTCATGTCATTACAGAGACAGCAAGAGAGACTTTGCAGATCATGTTCTGGTCCCCAGCTCCCGTCCTTACTTCAAACACAGAGTGTCAGAGCTCAGCAGCCCTGAGAGGAACCTGGTTGGGTCAGCTGCTCCCTACGGAGGTTTGGCCTGTGATGTATAGCACGAAGACAATTCAGCTAATAGCATGTATCACTGGAATCATCTCTGATGTTAGGAAAAAGACCTCTCCGGGTGCAAATAACCTTCCTGTCAGACAGTCGTTGTGTCCTGCCCTCAATCATCCTCCCCAAAACTACCCTTCTAAAACCTATAAAGAAAAATTATCCCTCTGTATAGTATTTTTCCCGCTTTAGGAGATGATCAAGTGGAAACAAATACCAACCATTTTCAAAAACGTCTGCATGCAAGTTTGGTGGAGGGGAGAAGAGGCAGGGAGAAGGCTCTGGGCTCAAATGAGGAAGTTTTCGAGTAACCTGTGCTGCTTTGGGTATAAATTAAAAGCCCTTTAAATTTAAGTTTGAAACTGGTCAAATGACCCTGGGCTGTAAATATGGCTGGTTTTCAGAAAAGGCTGAGGAGGTGGCTGCCGATCCCAGCAAGGGCTAGCAGGAAATCAAATTTGTCAACGTGCATCATTTAATATTCCTTAGTCAGAATCGTTTCCGGTTAAAATTGGCAGAAATGGTGAATATAATTCTCTCTGTATTTTATTAGTGAGATGGGAAGTTAATGGGAAAGGGCAGCTAAAAGTACGTCTTTCTGCTAAGGCTAGAAAATACATTAAAGTCAGCACCGTCATGGGTTACACCCAAGGTCACAGGATTCAGTCACAGGGATTGATTAGTGATATTTACAACTCAACAAATTGCTTCAAGCAAGTGTGACATCATGCCCCACACTATTTACCAGAGGAACTGCATACAGTGAGGCTATAAAATAGCTCATCAGCCTGCGAGCAGGTTGATGTAGGTGGGGTGATCTCCAGCTAGAATAAGTATAATTCTGCTCTCACAATGTAATATTCTGATCGAAGGTGCAACTGTGGGGTGCTGGGAAAGCAAGAGGGGTGGTGTTAGTGGTTGACACATTCCTGAGCTTTCTGAGGACTGACATTTATAGTAAGCCCTTTTATTCAAACATGAGACTAGAGAAAGCTGCTTTCTATTGAAATGCACTTAATTGTATTTTAATTAAGAATAGTTAAAAAAAAACCCCAAGGTCCTACTTGTATCTGTTGCAACAGTGTAAAGTGAGCCCTCTCTGCAGACCAGCAGGCAAAGTAGTGTGCTGTGCTCAAGCCAGCTTGTACCTGCATCCTGAGCACTTCTCATTAGCAGTTACAGATGCTTGGACAGGATCATTGTTTCTCTCTTTACCACATATACTCCATCCCGTTTTACAAGGTTAGTTTTATGCTGGTGTGTTTTATATCAGTTGAACATGTTGGTGCAGAAGGGCACCAGGGAATCCTAAACCAGGAGGCATTTTGTGGGTTGCCTACGGTCTGTGTGGACAAGAAGCTGGAGGACAATATTTCCCACCAGCCCCCCATGGAGGGGAGATGCCCCCTCCACACATTCCCCAGGAGAAATCTGAGGCAGGAGCACTCCCAAAGCTCACAGGGAGATGGAGCTGGCTTTGGCCCAGAGCACCAGCATTACCCGTGGTGGGAACTGTTGGTGGGTGCTGCATCTCAGGCTCTGCATCCCACCCCAGCACTGCACAGCTCTTATGCATGCTGTGGGCTGTGCCCCAAGTACCTGATGGAGCTGTGCATGCGTGATGTGCCTCCTCAGGCCCCAACCTTCCTGCACAGGAGGGCACAGTACTTCACAACTGTGAAAGGGCAATCTTTTCAAGTGCCAAAGGAGGCAAATCCACTTTTGTGCAATTGTATGTGCTTCAAGGTGAGCTTGGACTTTGACCAACTGGTTTGTACAATCAGACTTTTTTCTCCTCCCTCTGGAACCAGTCATTTTTCCAACACATTGCATTACATAGTAAATTGGATGTGGGTTTAGTTTTGTGTGTGGGTGGTTTGGTTTTTTTTGGGTGGGGTTTGGTGGGGTTTTTTTGGGTGGGTTTTTTTTTTTTTCTTGCTAACCTTTAGGCATCCTCTTGAGTGATCTGTGGATGGGATCAGCAAACAAATTTTACTTTAGCTCTCCAAATCCTGACACATGAATTGATTTCAGCAGGACACATTAAGTGAATGATGGATCTCTGCCAAAAAGGCATGTAAGATTTTGCAAGGGGGAGGGGAAGAAGAAAGAGACTTTGCTTTCTCCCTTTTTCTCCTTCTTAGCCTTGTTAAGAAAGGGCAAAAGCACTTAAATTCATTGCTCTCAAAGTAAATGGGTTTTCTCTCCTCTCAGAAGTCCTTTTTCTTCTGGGCTTATCCCATCATTGCCTTCCTCATGCTTAAAGCAAAAAAGAGGCAAGATATCTGCTGTCCCCAGAGACGCATCCACCCTGCGAGCAGCCCTAGTGCTGCTCCAGTGAGGCATGAGCTTCATGTGGGTTCAGTTTCCCACTGGCCGCCTTGGCATCGCCATCTCTGCCGGTCGCTTTCTGAGGCTCAGCTGACAGTTTCTCAAGCACATTAAGACTGGCAACAAGAGCGGGGCTGTTGTACTAAATGACAGTAAGATCACAAGCTTGAGGGAGCTTGTTCCTCCCTGTTCGCAGCTCTCTTGAGAAGTTTTCAGAGGCTGTAGTTATCACCCTGTTCTGTATGCTGAGCCAGTGCTTTTGATGCTAATTTGTTGGCACTGCAAACTCCCACCGCCAACGATAGATCCCATGACCTTCTTCAGTTACAGATAACACAAACTACAGTTATATTTAAGTGGCACATTGGTTAACCTCAGTGGCTTGCAATACTTTCGTTTGACTCAGTTTCTGTCGTTAATAAAGGGTTATGTTACAAAGGCACCTTGGAGTTTCTCTTGGGGAAATCTAGCCAACAAGCTCTTTCTTGTAAGCAGATTTCTGCATGGAGCTTCTGTTTTAGCCTGGCTGCACATTACAGACAATCTGAAACACCAGCAGCAATGAAGACATTAACACTGAATTAGGACAGGTATTCTGGCAAAACACTTGCAGAATGCACTCTGTAGCAACCACAACTGCTGCTCTTACTTTCAAATCCTCTGAAAGGCTTCGTGGACAGAAACACCACATAAAACCTGGTCTGGCTTACGACATCCAGGGGGACTGCTAAGAAGAGAATGGGATCAGAGTGTGATTTTTGTCTTCAAAAACTCAAGACCGCTACCTCACTAAGAAAATCCATGAAATCCAGCTTCTCTTGTATTCTGGGGAGTAGTGTTACATTTAGCAGTTCGAATCCAATTTTCTCACACACATACACACATTTAAACACTTAGTGGTGACACTAAGAAACCTTCGCCACAACCCTTGGAAAAGTTATTGCTGACAATCATTAACATGAAGACATGAACTGCTCCATGCTGTTTTAGGGCAGCTCTCTGCAAAAATACCCTTAGGAACAGTGGAGTAGTAACCAGCAACCATGCATCAGGAAGACATTACTTCTGTGTTGGTTTGAGAGGAGAATAAATGCTTTGTGGTGACCAAGCCTCCTTGAGACCTGTCACAAGGTAGTGGGAGCATTTCAGCTCCTGGGGAAAGGAAAGCTGCAAACCAAACCACCTGAGGGTCTATAAGCAGTGCTAGTGCCAACAAGGAGTTGTAATTTCTAACCTTCCCAGAAAGACATGGACAGGGTCCTTTGGTAGCTCTTCTATTCTTAAAGCCAACACACTTCCCTCTATTGAGGAATATAATTTTCTTATTGAATAAAACCTGACCTTTTATATTAATTTAGTCAAATGATAAGAAAGCAATGAGGCTCCAGAGTTTGGGTTATCACCAATTCATGTATTTCCACGAGCCACAGAACCAAATATACCACATTTTCTTCTGGATACCAGACACATGGATGACCAACCAAAACTTGTAATACTTTCCACTGTAAAAGGCTAGGAAAAGCCATTTTTCAGTACTACTCCAAAAAGCCTAGTTCCTATTATCCCCAGCAGATTTACCATACACCGTTTTCACAAGAAAATAACAAATCATAATTTCCTCATCTCTTCTTCCCAGCAACAGAATAGTAACTTCCTTTTGCTGATGGAGGAAGGCAGCCACCACAGTCTGTATATATTGCTTCTGCTTCAGCCCTAGATGGGAAACCAGATGGAAGGGTTGGTCCATACCAGTTCCTGCTATCATTGACATTTCAAGTCAACCTTTTCTATGGATATTTGCTCAAAAATGGGATTCTCAAGAGCAAAACTGGTAGCGTCCACAAAGTGTACTTCTGACCAGTGCTTTATGCTTGCGTGGGCTGTTAGTCACCTTTGAAGGAGAATCACAAAATCGTAGAATGAACTGGGTTCGAAGGGACCCCAAGGATCATAGAGGTTGAAACCAACTCTCCTTGGGTTGCAAAAGTCAAATTAGAGTTATGTAGATTTTTCTGCTTCTCATTAGGACATTCAATACCAAGCCAAAAAAGTCTTAAATGTTACTTCATATGGCTATATCACATCTGTAGGTACTTTCACCTGCAACTATCTAAAAATCTCCTAAGGATTTCAGCAGACAGTGAAAATTTTGTCTTACTACTCCTGGTGGTGTAGGGCCACACATGAAATTTTGCTATGTATGCTGGATATCCTTTAGCTTGTAAGTTAAGAATGGTGCCATCTCCACCAGAGAAATGCTATTCCACATCAGAGTCAAATCCATGATCTCAAGAAGTTAAAATTTTTCTGAGATACAGCACAGCAGGACCTGCAGGATGTAATGATAAAGTCTACATCAAATGCATGTACAGCTGCCAGGTTACAGCAGTGTTTCAGGGTACCATCAGCCTGGGGAAGCATATTGTGTACAGGTAATGACAGAAGTCCAAACATGGAAAAGCATGGAAAAACGAGTGGCTCCCAAACTGTAGCAATTGTGGGATTCTTTTGGTTTTGTTTTGTTTTTTCTTTTTTTAAACAAGGATGTTCTTTTGCAGTTCGTTCAGCATGGCACACAATTTAGAGCTGCTGCTATGGAAGGGAAAGAAGGTGTAGACAGCTTCTCAGTCCTTCGCAAGGTAAAGAAATTCTAGACAATTTACCTTGTTTAAAGACTCATAGAAGTCTAAGAAGCATAAAAAGCTACTAAGTTTAAGCTTCTCCCTCTTTAAAACAAAGAGCAAAATGAATGGGTACCAATCTGTGCAGATAGGTCTCATTTACAACCGTCCATTCCTTTCTATCCTCCAATCTCAGCACCTGTCTTCCATGCACCAGTCCCTCTCCTGTTCCTTTTTTCTCACTTGTACCATCTACCTGTTCACTGCTTGACTGTACAGACCCAGATAAATTCAATCCAGTAAGACAAATCTCCTCCTTGTTTCCAATATATCTCATCTGAGTCAACTGTGTGCCAAAATTGTCTTAAGCCTTCTAAAAGTTGATGCAGTTACATAAACAAAAAGTCATTATTGAATTGGCTGCAGATCTGCTCATTCATCTAATTCCTCAATAGCTTGTTCAAGAATGTTAATTGTTATAAGCTTATCATTAACTAGCTTGCTTTTGTTACCAAGATTTGACTTTGGTTTGCCAGGAACAAGACTGCTGAATTTTTTTTCTGTTGTCTGACTTACATCTTGTTGAAGGTTATGAACTGGATTTATACAGTATGAAATGATGAACAGGGATTGAGTCATTTTCTATGTTAGCATTCCATACTTGCTTAAATGAGACAATTAATTAAGATAATTTCTACAACATGTGTAATTGTTCCTATACATCTGAAGAAATACTACAATTTTACTATGTCATAGTAAGTCTGAGCATCCAAGTATCTTCCAATCTTTTCAGTGAGGTTTATGATCACAGAGATGATACATCTTCTCCGTGTTACTAAAATAAGGCACCAGCATATGAGAGAGATGCCAGCACCTTACATATCTAGAACAGCATTTAAATCCACACAGCAATTCACCCACATGGCAGCACGTGCACTTAAACAAGTGATACTCCTGAAAAAGATTTTTCTCCCTGGAAATAGTTATCATCCACTCACTATAGTTAAGGAAAGCATTCTGATTTTAAACATGCCAGGTCAGGTTATGCTGCCAGTAAAGATGGTACTTGGGTGCAGTAAGACCCAGAAGAGGTAAAATCTATCTCTAGGGCTATATTACAGGGCACGGGAAGTGCAGAATCATGGCAGATTACCAATGTGGGAACCGTCCACTGGGGAAGTTATCCAACTCACTTGCCCTTTTCTCCCAGTCACTAAAGGTGAGGAGCAGGACATGGCAACCAGTAAGGCAGAGAGGTCTTAAAAACCACCAATGAATAGAAAACAGTCTTTCCCAGTGCTCAGTGCCAGGTGTCACTCCACTGCTAGAGCACAGCAAAGAGAAGAAAAATGAGAGAGGTCTGTTAGCTTCCACAAAGTGCCTGTAATGCAAGACTCATTCTACGGCATCCCACTCCATTATGCAGTGTAGGTAATGTTGATAACCTTTGCGTTTTACGGCAGACGTACTGTTCTGAAGCAGCCATTGAAGGGCTTGCCTTGGCATTGGTAATTCCTGGTGGACACCACCAGCTCCTTCTCCCATGTATGCTGCTTCCTTTCTCCATCTCCACCTCGGACTCTTTCTAGACTAGCTCCATTTCCTTTCTGTAGCAGTTTCAATGTCAAAAGTACCTCCTTGGATTGATATTAGTGGCATAGTATTTTGAGTTAATTACATTAGATTGATGCCCTCCTTCAGTTATTGCTGTGGCAATTAAAAAGGGTTAACTAACAAAGGTAGCCAGGTTTACTGAATGACTGAATATATACAATATATTTTACTTTGAATTATTCCTCAGTTTCCAAGAGTAACTATTGTAATGCACATTAATATATTACACCGAGCGCTTCCTCATTAGATTCTAATGCAATGAGATAATTTTCTTCCTTCAACAGTAGTATTTGTATCAACATAGGAGAGAAAACACATCTATCTTTTTTTATTCTGAGGGCTATTTGCAATAACTCCATAGACCGTTCTTCCAACCCATTATTAAAGCATGGGCACTCCAGTTCAACTATGTGGACCAAAATCACACAAAAGTTTGAATAACTAAGGAACGCAATCAAATCATGCTCTGCTACGTTTCATGATACAACAATTGAAAAATAAACCACAGAGCCCTGCAAAATACATAGCACTAAAAACTATATTACAGTGTGAGACACCAGGGTTTGTGTTATTCAGGACCGCTAAATTCACATCATCAAATATTACACAATAACTATACTACTTAGGTTTGCATTTTCTGGGGGCCCTATTATTTCATGATTTAGAGCACACTGTCTCATTCCTAAGCTATAAAGCATTACAAATAGGATTTGCAGGGTGGGTGCTTCAGTTTTTAAATGAAAACTTTGCTATAAAAGAAGTAAAATGAAGATACGTACATCTATGTGTGAAGATTGGAGACAATTACAGCCTAACCCCAGTCAGCTGATACCTATTCACTACATGTTCAGTGTACAGAATTATTTTGCAGAAAGATGTTCCCTAAAAACAAGCAATCAATAAAGCCCCTCCTCAGCAAAATGCACCTCTAATGAAAGACTAAATGTGAACATTACCCATATTCTCTACAGTGGCTAAGGTTGTGCCTGATGGGCAGTGAAGAACCATGGCTACATCAAGACCAAGTGAGGGCTTTTGTTCTACAAGGTGCTTGTGTTCACCTAAACATGGGTTGGCATTTGCTGGTAAGAGGCTTGTACTAGACAACTTCATTCTGCTATGTCCTGTCATACAGATGTGATGTGCCATAGATTCATTCTCTAATTAACGCACAGTGACCTGGACTGCACTCTGGTGTGATGTAGGCCCATATACTTGATGTAGTATCACACTGAAGCCTAAAAAAAATCCTTTCATTTAACTCTCCTTCTGTGCTTGTGAGCCTGGGTATAGTAGCCAAAATACCTGAACAGGATAAGAAGCAGTTCAGATTTTCCAGCCCAGGTTTTGCAGACCAAGTTGGCAGATAGTTATGTCACAGTTATCATCTGTTCTGAAATGGAGCTTTCAGAGCCACTTCAGCACGGATTCTGAGGCTGTCCTTTGAAACACAGATAAAGTCCTTGGCTAATGCTGCTGTGAACTAAAGTAAATTCAGATTCTGTCAGGGTGTTTTGAAATGCAGGATTTGGCTCAGAGCAGATTATCTTCCAACATTTAAACATTTCAGACTTTTCTTGGATTTCGTAATCTTTCATTTGTTGTGATTTAATCCAGGAACAGGGAATGACCGGGTCCTTTCGAACTGCCTCATCCGATGGCTTCTTTGCCACATCACTCCCTATTCACTCTGTCACTTGTGAAACCATTAAAAATGCCTTTTGATCTCACTGGCCAGATGCATTTCAATAACAGGGACCTCCTTCTGCTTGTTCCCCCTATTGCATCTTGCACCCGGACTTAAGTCAGTTTGCCATTCAGAGGATTCACAGAGACAGGAGGAATGGATACACTGCGACTTCACAGATCACCCTGACAATTTCTGAATTCCAGGAGAGTAAAAAACATGATGGGTTGTGACAAAACAAAGCAGTCTTTCTTGAATTTCATGGGTTATATGGGTTGCTACCCTTTTTTTGAATTCCTTAAATATCTTAAAACTTTCCCCACAGGCACATGCGTACTGGTTTTGCTGAAGTATTTAACCAGTAATCAGTAAATCACTGTAGCATCTGAGAGATGTCCAGGGAGTATTATTCCATATACAGCATCCATGGAATAGCTCTACTGGTTTGTCACTTCCATCTTGTCACTGTTTAAGACCAAATTCTAGTGTGGAGACTAAATGGGTTTGGATACCAGAACACTAATCACAGATAGATTTTGCATGGGAGGGGGCAATGTGGGTCAGGAAAAGAGTCTGGTAGGTCAGTGTAGTGGTACCCACAGTCCTGGTGCAGGCTTGGGCGTTACCTCAGGTTCTCCCTGTTCTCTTGGCACTGAAATGATCACCCCAAATTGGGGTGCAGGAAGTTGGGTTCCCTTCAGAGTATCTCAGGTTCTCTCCCTCCTTTCTGGCTTCCAGATGAATTTTCTCTTCCAGCATCTCTGCCCCACAGAGTCTCCCAAAAAATTCTGTAGTTTTCGCCTTTAGAGGATTGGGCAGAAAATACCTCTTCAGTGACTGATCTGGTCAAACTGCACTGCTGTATTCTAATCTGCTGGTGCTGTCGTCGATGTTCATGGTTTGCTTGATCAGAACACTTCTGGACAAGATTGTACTTCATGATGAACAGGTCACTTGGGTAGTTTTGTTATTTATTTCCTTAAGCAGGCAAATGGTAATCAAAGTTCTTTCTGTTTGGGACAAGGCGTTGGTCATATTTTGTATGTTTCCATTAAAAAAATCCAGGGATAAATTTATTTTGTGAATTTTATGAAGTCTTAAATTGAAGTTCTACATTTCATGAAACCTACCGAGGCATGAACTTGGTGCTCAAGTACCGTACATTGATCACTGGCTGAAGGGAAGTGCTCATACCAGGCAAAGCAAAGTCCCATGGAAAATGCAATCACTCCGTCTGCAGAGTCCCATGTGTCAGGATTTCAGTGAGGTTAATCGCAAAGTCACGACTGGAGTCAAGATTAATCTGCCAAACTACTTTTCACATGAATTCACAATCTGTGCACTAGTGATATCAAACTGCTCAGAACTCTTCATGTGAGCAGCTGTTAACTGACTCGGATTTGTAAACACTTAAAAAAATTCTTGCAACTTAAGGAAATCTTATTATGATTGGGGAAAATTCCTATCCTTTCTCCTCATACTAGGCAGCCAGAAAACTAGGATGCTTTAAATTCTTTGAATTTAAAGGAGTTTGAGATGTACTTTGAAACAAGAAATATATTTCCTCTTCCAGTCTCAACTTCCATGTACTCTAAAAATGGTTTGTATTTAACAGAAAAATTAAAGCAAACAGATCAAACACAGAGAATTTCAGAACCTAGAGTCTGAAATTATTTTTCCTCCCCCCCCCAGCAACTTCTATGCCAGTTAAAAGAAAGGCAGCGGGGCCATCATGTTGTGAAGAAAGCCCAAACCACACCAGTCCTGCAGGTTTATGAGTATGGGAAACATCTGAGAGGAAACACGGTTCTCATTCCTTCCTGGGATAAACCTCAAAAGTTTTTCCCTTCCTACACAGACAGCCTTGGTGAACGCAGAGACTCCCTCCAGGACACTGAGGCACCCACTTTCATGGGGCTGCACGCTGGATTTGGGGAACAAAGCCACGAACCTGGTCCTTCCACAACCCTGCCTTTTGTCCCAAGCACATGGCTATTCAGACTCAAACAAACCAGGAGAATCTTTCAGCACTTCAGTTTAAATTACCAAATCCTCGTGGAAAGTTTTCCCGGATACTTTTAGATCAAGCGAAATGTAACATAGGTGCATCCAAGCTGTTTAGAGCATCTGGAAAGCCTTGGAGAGGTGGCAAGCTGGAGTGTGGCATGCTCTCCCCCCAGGCATGGCCGTGCCCTCAGTCCAGCAGCCGAGCTGTTTGCTGAGGCCAGGATCGCAGTCCCCAGAGGAGCTCTCATTCCTTGCATTTTTAAGGGGAGAAATTCTGATACTTAACAGAAGCAGAACCAACAGTTGGTTGTTTCTCCTCCTCTCTTCTACCAACAGGTGACTTTGAGCTGAATTAAAATGGGACTTGGAATGAAAAATAGCCACTTTTGCCGTGCAGCCTCTAATTACTCAAAGGCATTAAGAAGCTCTTGTAGAATGGAAAAGCCGCAGTGTTATTTTCACTTCTCTTTTCCCTTGTTGGTAACCTATGCAGCATCCAAGGAGTTCTCTTTGTGCACGCTGAGCTGGATACATAAAACAAAGTCTGTACAACACACTCCATCTAACGAAGTTGTCTGAGGTAAATAGCTCCCTGACACCCTTTGAGAGTTTTCTCTCCCCTTATTTCTTCTTTTTTTTCTTTTTTTTTAATTCTATCTCAGCAATCGCTAGCACTCTGGCTGAATGCAGGGCCCTTCCTCTTCAGAAGCTGATTGTAGCAAGACTTAGATTGCTACCCCTTTCGAAGAAAAATGCCTCTTGACAGCTCTTTGGAATGAAGGGGGAGTTACGTGCAGGGGTGACACTGGCAGAAAGAGTTGGCTCTCACCATTTCTTGAAACTGCATAATGAATGAAATGTTTAACAGAAGAGAGGATGTAGGGCTGGCAACACGTATTAGTTAAAGGGCTTTTTGAAGCCATCTGTCCACCAGCTTTAGCCACTACTGAATGAAAATTCGTTTTGAAAGCAAAAGGGACAGACACTCTAATCTTCCAGCTCTTCATCCTCTGCTGCAAGCCAACCAAAGGCACTCACAACGCTCTGGGGAGGAATGTGTTCCCCAGCTAAGGGAAGGCTGCTTTGCAATCATTTAAGATCATGACACTGACAATACTTACATCAGTTAACAGTGTTTATAAATGCAAAGTACCACTGAGGACCGAAACAGTAACAGTCAGCCACATAAAAATCAGGTACCCTTTACGTGCACTTCAGAGTGCAAAATCACAGAATTTTAGGTAAACCAAGGAGACCTTCAGTCTTTTTCTCCAAAAAGAAAGCTGCAGCTTAGGGAGCCAGTCAGAAGTCCAGACTTTCGACTCCTTCCTTTAATCACTGAACCAAAACATCCCTGCGCTGGCCGGCCCTGCTGATGCTAGTTTTGGAAGTACCACTCTCAATGATTTATACTGGCCTCTATTTCTGCAGACCGAAGGATAGAACAATTCCTGCTTTGTGGGGATAATTTGTGGTATTTACACTTTGCAGGACATGGACCAAATAAAAAGCTTAGTGGTTGGTCAGCGCAAACCTGAGATTTACAGACAAACATTTCATTTCAAAGCTTATGAAGCTACCAAACAAGAGCACAAATTGCAGACTTAAGAGCTTCCTACCATCACAGCTGTGAGCAAACAGTAAGAAACAAAGATTGTTTCTTACACAACATGAAAATGCAGTTAACTCTCCGATGAAACTCATCATACTCGAGACCCACTTCCTACCCAACACTGTACACTCTTGATTCAACACAAACGAGAATGAAACCGTGTTCAACCACTAATCCTACATTACCAAATGTGGGAAAATGACGTGTTAATTTATGCAACAGGATCTGAAGAGTAATGTAAAAGGAAAGAAAACCATCCAGGCAAATGTCTTGGGTGCGCCCTGGCCTACTGGATCCGTGCACCTGGCAAATCAGCAAACTAAAGCAAACAAATGTGGGAAGTAAGTTCATGTTTCTGAAGAAAAGAAAATAAGACAATTTCCCTCGCCCCCATTCTAAGTTTGCATTATTGTACTTTCCCAGGGCTATTCCATGTTAGTTGTTACCATCATTCACAGCCGTTGTTTAGACAGCTTGAGCCGTGGCAACAGAAATGAAGTAGATATTTATGCAGTTGAAACTATCGCATACAAGTGCATCTTTGGTCCCAACTTCAGCAGGAAGAGATTATACGGAGAGAGTTAAAACAGATACAATGTTGAGGGAAAAATAAGTCCTTGAAAGGTTTATCCCAAAACATTAAAAGTTAGCATTTGAACAATGTACTCTCTTAGTGACACCTCTCTGTTTAGGTTGCACGGTTTGCCATCTGGAGCCCAAAGAGCTGACACAAAATTACAGGCCGGAGAACACAGCATGGGTCTACAGCCCTGCTAACAGAGTATCTTGCAATCAGCTCGCAAAGGGCCTATTTGGTAGCCACAATGTGTATATGGCAAGAAGAAATAAGGTGACATTGGGAAATGTTGGTGCTCCTCTGTTGGCAAAGCAGTGAGAATCTGCCTGTGAATCATGTACCTGAGAGCTGGCTCTGGGACCCGGGGCCTGGATTGCATTGCGTTGACTCAGCAATGGGGACAGATGCGGTCCCATGTGGGTGGTAAGAGGTGGGAGCCCCAAGAGGGTTGAAATTGAAACCTGGAAGTGAATGATAAACTTCTTTCCCCAGAGCCTGGAAAACAGCATCAAGGGGCTCTGGCAAATCTGAGTCCAGGCTTGGCTGGAAGAACATGTGCAGGGAAGAGGACTTGTAGATTTACAGAGACCCCGAGAAGTGACGATGCAGAGCAGCATGGCCCAGAGCGCAACAAACAGGAGCAGCTGACAGATCCAGCAGTTTTCTACTACTGTCACTATATTTGTTACCATTGATCAAAATATTTATATGCAAAGTGCAAACGTACTGAAGAGCTTAGTCCTCCACTGTGCTCAGAACACCTAACAATTACCACCCTCTTCAAAACAGTACCTTGCAGGAAAGTAAATTGGTACCATCTATCAATTCCATCACTGGTCCAAGAGAGTAATGTGTGAGTTGCAGACTGTAATGCACCAATGGGGGAAAACGGTCACTCGAGTCGTGCACTACTTTCTCCCCTGCATTTAATTTAAGCAGGACAGAACAGATTAGAGCATAACATAATGAAAGACGGAGAATGTGCTTTGTCCAAATGGAAATGGAGTTTGAATGAATAGTGGTATAAAATAGAACGTGTATTCTTGTTTATGTGAAACAAGTATCTACAGACTAAAATGACTGAAAAGTATCTATATAGGTCTATTTAAAACTGAAAAGAGAGAGGCAATTTGAAAAATAACTATTTTATCTGCTAGCAAGCTGATAAGGGAAGCGATGTGACTGAATGCTGCTTTTGTTTAAAAGCAACTGAAAAGATAAGAACCAGAATCCTTGCAGAGATGTGTGGCCAGGCTACATTACTAGCTGGACACAGCCTAAAAAACCCAACCCCTAACTAAAATGGCAAATTACTTACTTGGCAAATACAGAAACATAGCCCCGGCTTGTGCCAGCTCCCAGGCCCGGCTCCACCGAGGCACCTGAACAAAGGCCTTTCATAGGCAGTGTAATTTAGGCTACCCGAGTTCGTCAGGATGCTCAGGTGTATAGAGGGGCCTCACGGAGCGCCAGACAGAGACAAATTCACATGGAGTAAGCGAAGCACTTTGCTGGCATGTGGACGTGGGTTCCGGAGGCTATTCCCAACACAGAAGACAATCACTGGCAGGTAATAAAGGAGGCATTTATGCGATATGTCAGCGGTTAGTGCAAAGCTTAAAAGAAATGAGATCATGTGGCAAGATAGCATTCTCTGCCTTTCCCCCAGGGGAAGGAGCATTACTGTTATTACTATAAGCCATTGTTACCGCTACTTCTTTGAAATAAAACGTGACACAGTACCGTCAGCTGATACTTGTGCGATCGCAGCTATCATAAATTGTGGTTTCCAGAATATTAATCTCCGGTTACGCTGTGTAACTACCACACAAGTGTGCAGCATGGAGACAGACAGATCCCTAGGAAAAAAAAAAAACCCACAACAAAACAACCTACAACAAGACCACCTCCCCCCCGCTTCCCCCCCCTGCCAGGTACTGCTTTACTTCGAGCTTTCAAAAGTTAAAAATAAAAAGAACAAACTGAAGCACAAACAGGTTAACACAACAAGTTTCATTTGTGCCCTTGGCATAGACAGAGTAGTTATGGTAGCTCAGCCTAAGAAGGCCAAAAGAAACAAAGATGGTCCATTTCTTCATGCCCCACACACTAGACTTTATAAGACTAATTTTCCATTTTTTCCCTATATTTTATATAGGAAAAAACCCCTCTAAAATAACTTCATTTGAAATGCAAATCTAATTGCTTGTAATGGACATGACAGGTATGATATGGCTCCTATTAAGATAGAATATTTTAAGCTTAACAGCTGAATTCCAATTTCTTAGTACATGGAGAAGACATAATTTAATTAAATGATGTAAACATTGAAGCATTGGAATTAATTTGAAATTTTAAATTAATTTTTATGGCATCCATTAAAATGTCAACTTTTCTTCAGAAAAGTCACAAGCATGCTATTATTTGTCTTTCTAAGCTTTAAATGAAGCATATGCATGACAACTATCCTTAAAAGAATTAAACTAACAGATAACTGAAGAACCGATGAGGACCTTTTGAGATTGAACTGCTGTATCTATTAAACCCCTTGCTAAACCACTGAACGCATGGTTTGAAAAGCTAACCCTGCCAGTAGACTATAAAATAGGTCACTTAAGCTTCAGTCTAGTCATGTCCAACTAATGGTAAGAGAAGGTTTAAAGTAAAAACAAAGTAAAAAATCCCAAACAACCCAGTGCGAAGGTTTGTATTTATCCATCTGTGACTTGCATCTAATTATCAATTACTTTGTGACTTTTTTCTTTCTTTTTTTTTTTTCCTGATAACTAAATTACATCACTTATTGAGTGGAAAAGATTTCGCCCATGGATTCCAGGCCATGAATCAATGATTAAGAGCGAGGAGTACTAGTTGGAACTAAATTTCCAGGTTGTGGGAAAAGCATGCTGCTTACTTTCATGTGCTTTTATAAGCACATGGAGTCGCAATAAAGGAGTATATAATAGCATCAGAGTCATAACAGAGCTAATTAAAAGACACTTTCCCACAAGAACCCCAGGTCAATTCAGTTTACGTTTGGTTTCTCAAATATTTCTGCAAAGGCATTTCCAACTACCTCCACGATTACCACTTAGCTACCTGCCAGGGCTGGTCACTTGTCATGAATGATACCTTGGATCACTCCAACTACAGCAGCTTCATACTTCTATCTGTAAAAGTCAAACAAGGAACAAAGGCAATATGCACCATCACAGTTTCATTTCTATTCAAAATGCTCCCTCATTTCCCTGAACTTTGCAGCTACATGACAGACAAGCAAAGAACATCCCCCGCCCCAACAGCTACTGAGTTCATTTCCTCACTCTCCAGGGACCAGTCTGGTGCAGGTGTAGGGAATGTTTGACATCGTATGAGATCCTACAGCTGACAGACTACCACAGTGCCCTCAAACAGAACAAAATCTGAAAGGAAAGTAGACAAGAGCATCTATCTTGATCTCTTTTAAGCTGTAAAATACATCATACAATAAAACTCCATAGAATAAGCTAACAGGCTTTCATGTATATTATAATGTAATCGACAGCGCCATGTTTCAGAACACTAGTGCACAGTTTCCATTCAGGACAGTTTGAAATCTCAGAGTTGGGTGTAAATCCCATGAAGGGTTGGGTTGAAGAGCTAGAGACATGTTTATGCCGCACTGATGATTTACAGTGTAAATGGTCGTAGTCAGCTACCTGCCTATCTTCAAATTGGTGTTTTATTACAGAAGTCTGTGCAGAAGAAGGGGCTGGGAAGTGGGTCCTAGAAGAGGACAAGCTCTGCCACTTGTGCACATAATGCTTCCCAAATGAAGAGCAGGCAGGGGCTTACTGAAGAAACAGTGCAGTTATGGATGAAAAGCAAAAGTGATCCTGGGTCAAAGTGATGAGGTTTGTTGATTGCTTCAGTTGTTAACCTACTAAATTGAAACTGGAGCACTGGAGAAAACTATGGTACAATGGAAGCACTTCAAAGCAAAGAGAAGTCCTTTACAGTGGCAGAGAAGTGTATATACCTGCTGGGACAAGGAGATAGGGACCGGGGGAAATATAAAATATGAACAGTGCAAAAATGGGCAGGAAGACAAAAAAATCACCTAATGCATTTAGAGATGGAGAATGTGTAACAGATAAAGAAGTTCAGACAGTTCAGAAGGTTTAACAGAGAAGGCAACGCAGTTGGATCCTGGTGGGGGACAATTAACAAGACTCAGTGTGTAGATTGCAAGTGTGGGATGTGATCTGTCTGATTGGGGGTGGAACTGTCTCTGCAGACAGTTTAAGAAGGAAGATAGCCTACTACCTTGGACAGAGGAAAGGAAGCAATCAGCAAAGCAAATTCACTGCCTCTTTCTGGTAGTAGAGGACTGAAGGAAGGAGATGCTGGAGATAATGCACAACTATAGAGAGAAGCTGCGAGAGATGAAAAGACACAGCATGAAACTCAGAGCAGAGCAAGTATGTAACAGTAAGAGAAGTGTAAGCGTGAGCCAAGGAATTGCCGATGTTCCTCATCTGCTGGGGTGGAAGAAAGTTGAAAATGCAGTAACAAGCACAGTAGTGAGCTCAGCAATCCAGCCTAAACTCTTTCTTTCCCTCTTAGGCTGAAATAATTTACAATTCTATTATATTCCTTAGCTCAAACTACTATGTTCAGATTGCTTCATTTTGTTCATAGCATATTGAAAAGCATAGAAGACCTATGACATAAGAGGCTTTAACTGTACCTATTCCCTTAGGTATAGGGTGCTGCTCACTACAGTTCTTGCCGAGTTTGCATGCATTATGCATTAATGACCCAGATGATGCTCATTCCTCTTCCTGCCATGTTGATTCATTTTCTGGTTCTGCCACCATCCATGTGCATTCCATCTCCACTTTGCTCTGCAATGGAGCTTCAACCAGTAACTTAAAAAACTTAATAGACCCCCAGATATGCAGACAGAACTGTACAATAGGCAAATGCTTATTTTGAAAAGCAGTGCACTCCAGTGCACAGAAAACTCACATCCCACCTTGCTGAAAACCCCCATACTTCCCTCCAGGCAGCTCACAAAATGAAGAACGCAAGTGGGATTTTATTTTTACCTCATACTTAGCAAATGGATTGCTATGCAAGCTTGAACAGGAGATCCAAGTTTTGCCCCATTTATGCCTGTACAAGGACGTCAGGTGAGAAGAGCGGAGCAGCACAAGCATACCTGTTGTCAGAGCTCATCACCATGGGTGATATACAAACCCAGGAGCTGGAAACTGCAGAGCACTGGTTATGTACACCGAGGCAGCAGACAAGTAAAAATAACTGAGAGCATCACCTAGTAAGCAGGCCTATCACAACGTGGTACTTAAAATTATTGTTTCAGATAAGAAGCCTCTTGGATTTGTAGCTGGCCTCAAACAGGCCAATCACTGCAGTTCATTTGAGAGGTATTCCTTAGATCTGCAGCTTCTGGGAAGAGAGATGGACAAAAATTACAAATTTACTTTCATGCTCTTCGCCAGCCATGTCCAATGAAGCCAAGATACACCTGATGTTAACCTGCTGGAGGAAAGAAAGGTCTGCAACAAGGGAGAGCACATAAAGACTATGAAGAGAATGAAAACCTTTAACTAAAACATAGTTTAGAAGCAAGAGTCAAAGAGCATGTAAGAAGGACAGTAACTGAAAGGCTTCATCAGCATCCAAAAGGATGCTGACTGAACTAATTTATCTTCCAAAAAAGACTATCCAGACAATCACAGCACATCTAAGGCATGCAACACCGCCCAGCCACATGTGGTGCGATACAATATTGCCAGTAGCTCAGCAAACTGTATTTTGCAGGAGTTTCACCTACCAGCTAGCACCAGTCAGACATTACAAAGGCAGCACACATGCTTCCCAGAAAGCTAACAAGGTCTCAGCCACCCTCAATCTTGATAGCAGACTGACCAAAGAATAGTTTCATGGTAGAATTGCAGAGGTGTTTCAAGGACCAGAGTGGCCACAGGCCTCGGAGTTACCTGTCTTTCTGCTTTTTGATTTTCCTATGTTAAAAAAGCAGTGGCTGACACAGCCTTGTCCTACAAGAAATAATGATGGTCATCTTCCACCCTCGGGAGATGGCTGGCTGGGACACAAATTTGTAACTGCATGCAAATAGGACTAAGAGAATATTTCAGCCTCTGAACAAACAATGAATTTTGCTTCACCCCAGGCAAGATAATTGCTTCTGGTATTCCAGTGGGAACTTTAGAGCCCATCACTTGTCTTCATGAATGTAACGACCTGACCTATAGACAGGACGAGCAATTTGAAAAATAATGTGTTTTTATATATTAGATTATAACTATGTAGACAGCGGCTATTTTTCCCCGTTGATAATATTAATGCAATGTAATCTAAAACATAATCCCTCACAAAACACAAATAAAAAGATCATGATCTCTAATTAAATGGAATTTTCTTGTTGATACAACACATACAGATTCTTCTCCTGTCTGATCTTTCTCAAATACCGTTGGATGCAATTTCTGTTATCATCCTGCTTTTGGCTAAAACCTGCATGACTGACTTAAAAGAAATCAAAGAAAGATCTTCTAGCTCTCCTGCACTGCCCAAACATCTAGTCCTTCAAAGCTGATTCCCATAAACTGCAAGATTTTCCAGAAATTCCATTTACACCCCAAGAATCCTGGGAGTAAGTCCTAATTTCTGGAATACTGTTTAGCAATGAATAAGAAGCATTTTCTTCTTTCTTTCCCTGCAGTGATGCTCAAGTGGGCTCTGAATAATCTCAAAAGAACTGTGGATTAAATATTAGCTTGAAGATGATTTATTACTATGTAATTCAACAGATTAAAAACTTGCATTTAAAATATGTAATTCAGCTAAATACTAAAACTTGTAGCCTTAAAGAGTGAGTGTGTGTGTGAGCCTAGTATGGACCCCCATGCAGAATACTCCTCCTAGTCTCCTACAGCAGGGTAACTGACCTTGATTTTTCATTATGTTTTCAGTCTGGGACATATAACTCACTTTGTGGTTAATTATCTTGCGCTGGAGTCCCTGACAGTGGTTTGAGGGTAGAGCTCTTGTGGGTATAACCAAATCCATTAGAGTCTCGCTGAGTACAGGAGGAGACCTAAGCTTAAGAATTTACCAACTCAGTGTAATTACTGTCAGCACGAGGCAGGCAGCTATGAAAGGAGGAAGAGAGGGAACTGGCTTTTTTTTTTCCTTCCCTGCAAAGTGCCTGATTTTAAATATATAAAATTGTGAATATATGGATAGCAAGTGAGAACAGCCTATAATTCCTATATGGAGAAAGGCTTTATTTAGGTTCCCAGGCTTCCTTCTTGCCTGCCTGCCTTCTTCTTGCCTGTCTGCCTTCCTTCTTGCCTTCCATCCTACCTGCCTTCCTCCCCTTGGAAAGTTAGGGATGCGCTATTTCAGGACGGTGATGAGCAGCTACTAGGTAAAGTGGTAAGAAGATGCAAAGGTTACGATGGGAAGAATTGAGAGGTACTTAGGAAGCAGCAATTGCAGCACTGCAGACAAGTCTTGGCAAAGAAGTGGTAACAATTAGGGGTAATTCTAATTGCATTTGAAATACATAGAAAACAGTCTTGCAGTTTAACATACATATTAGGGCAGGGCTGAAGCACATGCTGTGCCCTGAAGCAGCAACATCTGCAGGACAGCCGGTTCCTTTGGCAAACAGGCTTGGCTGTCACCTGGGCAAAACGGAGATGCTGCAGGCAGCAGCGGCCCGTTTCTAACGCGGAGCCGGGCTGCGACTCCACCGTTTGGCAAAACTAACGAGCAGCGCTCTGAACAGCGGCCGGTCTGCCTCCGCAGCAGCTTGGAGGCCGCGGCCCCTCCGCAGGCACCGTCAGGCACTTCGGAGGCTCTGCTTGCTGTTGGAGCTGCGCCGCCTTTAAGTGCGGAGGAGCTCTGGCCGAGGTCAGGAAGGATCCTAGAGAGCGTTGCGAGGAGCTGTCCACGGCGGCGGAGCGGAGCGGGCGGCGGCCCCGGCTACCCGCTCGCCCGGTGCCGCTGCGGGATGAGTTCCTCTCTCCAGTAGCACACGGCTGGTTCCGCAGGCCTACGGCGTAGAGCCCACAGGTTCCCGTCAGAAAACCAGAGCTGTTATGTTCTGCGGGGCCTCAGTCCGCAGTTTTTGGTTCTCCAGGGTCGTCAGAGCCAGCACAGCCTTTTGTGCCACCCAGAAGGCACACGGCTGCCGAAAGCAACACACAGGCCTGCTGCTCTGAGGTGCTGCTGTTATCAAAGGCCATAGAAGTTCAAAATACATATTCCATTAAATTTTTTTTTTTAAAAAATCCCCTTTTCACAGTGAAATGTTTGCCAGCCACTGCCTGGTCTGCAGGCTCTCTAAAGAAAACTGTCAGAATCTGGTAGCAATGTATCTTCAAGCAGATGTGGTCACCAAACCCCCTGGGGCAGATGCCACCCTTTCTGTTTGGCAGCAGAATTTGCCAGATCACTTACGATTTTGGTGCTGCCACTGCAGTTGCTAGGGTCACAAACCGTGGTGAATAATTTAAAGTCATTTTTTCCACAGCAAGTGATGAGCTGTCATGGGGACAGTGGACTTTTTGATCCTTGACCTCCTGTCTACTTGCAAGCACTTGCTTTCAGAGGGATGTCTTGACTTAGGTATTTGTCTGCACTGATATAAAGCATCCCCAATGCTTTTCCACCTGAGAGAAGTTAGTAATAGGCAAATACAAATTATATTGCTAATATTTGCGTCAGAATGGTATCTTCATATCTAGATATGAAACTTCACAGCATGAGCTGCAGGTGTGCAGCTCCCAAACAAATTTCATTTGATATTATAGCCATAGGGGGCTCCTGGAAAGGCAGGTTTTGCTGCATTGAGCATCGCTTTGCCAGGGGAACTTCCAGCTCTAGGCTAGCAGGGTCAGGCAGCCACGCAAACCCTAAGCTCCCACCATTCCACTGAGCCCCAGCGCTGCTGTCTCCTAGGAGATCGAATCCCTTATTTCCCAGTACCTACGTTTTACTCTGCAGCCTCCAGGATTTTTTCAACACTGCTCTGCAAATGATTTGAATATTTAGTTTGCAATAGCTGTATTGAAGGTGCTGATAAAGCTTTTAGGGATGTAAGCACTTGTCTGGTTTCACTTGGAATTTACTTGATGTATAAAATAAAAAATTATCACAATGCTAGTACAAATTATGACCTGTGCCCACATAAATATTTACTTGTATTTGGTAAATGTTTTTATATATAATTTCTGAAAAGCTCCTCTTACTACTGCAATCTCATGCTTTTAAAAATAAAAATAATAATACAAAAAACCCCTTTTCTCCCTACTTTATTTGCACTGCTACAGGAAATCAGTGGTTAAGCAAACTTCTTTAAAAAAGCCTTAACAAAGCATGTTGTGCAAGTTCATTCAGTTTTGAATGAACTTGACAAATTTTGAAAGCAACCATAATTGGAGTTTGACCAATTTCAGAGCACTGCCGAAAGCCTTCTTTGCTGTTTGAATTTTAAAGATTGGCCAAAGTCTTGTGTCAGCTGCCTTGTTCCGCAGCCTGTCTTTGAATCCTCTTAGGAAAGTCAGGGATACCCACAAACAATAGCATTAAAATCTGTCTTTAGGACTGGCAAACCATTCAAAGTTGTGTCTAGCTGCTTAGCATAGACTGTGCGAGGCCTCAAGAAGAGAATAGGCCCCTAAAGAAGCAATAATTTTCAGATTGTTGTGTACAATGCAGTGATAAAGCTCCCTGTCACATTTTTCTTCCCAGTTACTGAAGTTCCCATTCAGATGAATTGTCACAGCTTCTTCAATCCAAACAAGCACCCTTCCGGCCTTGTTTGCATTAAAATGTGATAAAACTAAAGGTGACTTTAGCACAGCTGTGCAGAAAAGTGGATTAGGTCAAAGTGACAGCGTTTGTTAGGCCTTGCCACAAAGGTGGTTCAAGATTTGTCTAGAGCGCTAATGTGGGAGAAGCAGAAGTTTCTTAAACCCAGACATTTGTAATAAGGCCACAAACAAAAAATAGTATTTCTTTCACCCAAACGTAGTTTCCCAATGGCAGCAGGCCAGCCTGTTGACCTGTTGTCACAGAAAAATTTGGAACGGCACCACAGAACAAAGTGCCTTGTATTTTCTGTCATTCCTGCCAGCCATCGTGCAGAAATCAAGCGCTGCTGTCAACACCCAAAGCCCTGAAAAGGCAAGGGCCAGCATCCTGACAGCACGATGCCACTCAGACTCCTCATGGACAGACAGACACCAGCTCCAGAGCTCCGCAATCCCAAAATGCAGAAATGTTTTGTAACACTATTTTAGGAGGAGAAATAAGGAAAGGCATTTTTTTCTTAGTGGTGCCTATCCTGCGATCGCTGGCCCTCCAGCAAAGAGGGCATCGCTCACATCGCCACGTTTTCAGCTCCCATTTCTATTTTAGTTTGGTAAAACCCCACCAAAGCCAACTGCCATCAGAAATACCACCCTAGGCATGCCACCTACTGGCAATGCTCTGCACATGGCCACGGTGGGGGGCACAGCATCTCTGTCTCCCTATCAAGAAGCACTTATTATACCAAAGGCTGGCAGAACAGCCAGCCAGAGTCCCACAAGAAGGGACTTGGGTTCTACCTGGTTCACTCCTACGAGTGAAAGGATGTTTTTATGTGTCCAACCAAAGTTACTTGCACACTGTTCTCAGCAAAGGTTTCCTAGGCAAGAACAACAGCTGAACGTAGTCCATTGCAACAAACACAGCCCTTCATGGCAGAGAACAGACACGGCACTGCTGGTAATGGAGCTGCAGCATCAGGCAGCCAACCATCAGAAAAGGGTGCCAGGACACCCAGGATTTCAGTGAGGCACACCAGCTTATTTGAAATGGTTTCCTAGAGCAAAGAGGTTTAGGCATGTTTCAAGGGCAGCTATTTAATATCACCTTAGACAACCTACTGTGCCTGAAAAAAAAAGACTGTCTGCTGTATCTGCAGTCAGACACCTGCAGTGACAGCAAGCCAAACTGCATCGCTAAGAAAGTCCAGGAAAACAGCTTCTTAAGGAGCTGGCCATCATCAGTGCTGTCTCGATGCAAAATGCAGAGGAAACAAAATCTGCTCCTGGTTTATGATGGGGCTTTACAACCCCTTATGGAGGTTGGAGACTAAAGGATAGGTCTGTCTGGGGTGGGGTTGAAATTTTTGGGAAGGGTTCAGGAATCCCAAAGGCTAGTGCCTCAAAAGGGAGGGTAAAAATATTACTTTAGAAATTAATGTAACCTGGAAGCAAGCATGTCTGAAGCCTAGCCAGATAAGAAGCCAGATGACATTTGAATAGCTCTGTAGCTTGGCAGATGCTCTCAGAGCTAACTACATACAAGTGCTGATCAAGAGATGCAAAACCCAACACCTTGTGGTGTGGCACACAGCAGAATGAAGCTCAGCACGTGGTCTCACTAAGGCCAATTGTATGACAAGACAAAGACAGATGAGACATTTTATGAAAAAATTATTCACGGTATATATCCCTTTCCATCACTTCAAATGCACTACAAGGCTTGAGTTTGGGCTCATATTAAATTATTACTAGTTAACGTCACAGAATCACAGACTGTGTTAGGTGGGAAGAGACCTTCAAAGGCCATCCAGTCCAACCCCCCTGCAGTGAGCAGGGACACCTTTCACTAGGTCAGGTTGCTCAGAGCTCCATCAAGCCTGACCTTGAATGTCTTCAGGGATGGGGCCTCCACCACCTCTCTGGGCAACCTGTGCCAGTGTCTCACCAGCCTCAGAGTGAAGAACTTCTTCCTAATGTCTGATCTAAACCTGCCTTGCTCTAGTTTCAAACCATTGCCCCTCGTCCTATCGCTACATGCCCTTGCAAACAGTCTCTCCCCAGCTTTCCTGTGGTTCCCTTCAGGGACTGGAAGCTCTCCCCAGAGCCTTCTCTTCTCCGGGCTGACCAAGCCCAATCCTCTCAGCCTGTCTTTGTAGAAGAGGTGCTCCAGCCCTCAGCTCACTTACAACTTTGTAAACACTAACTAGGCAGTCCACAAGTGCAAAGGTGCAGAGGTCACCCTAGCTTTAACTCAGAGAAAATATCTGTAGAACATCTCTTTGGTATTTCTTTTTCCCCTTTTAAAAGGAGGTTGGTGAGGTCTCTGGAGATCCCTGTGACTGTGTAGTGACAAATCACAGCAGCCTGCATTTGGCACTAACAAGCCTTTAGGTGACACCCCTGCCTCTGCACCATGTTTGCCCACACCTCTGTTTCTGGAATTACCAGAAGAGGAGCCCAACTTGGAAAGAGCAGACAGGCTGCCAACTGACCTAAGTCCAGTTTGTGTTCCGCAACTTTAAGAGGATTGTGGGCTTTTTCAGCATTGATGCTCCAGGGCAAAGTGTGGTGAAACCTACTGCACGTTTAACTCTCAATAATGAAGTGCATAAAGATACTTTCAAAGGTAATTCACTAAGGCAATATTACTAGGGCAATAGTACAACAGTTTAAAAGGAGTTTCTAGCCTCAAACGTTTGCATGTTTTGGAAATGTTAAGTCTGGATTAGAAAGGATCAGCATTATTGTTCTCATCGGTTGCATCTTGTGAAGTTTCCTGCTAAGTCATCATTCCTTCTCTATTCAGGCTGCCACTGTTAGAGTTTCACTGTCAGTTTTCCCCACACAAAGAACAAACTGTAGAACTATTTATTTAACAATAAAAAGCATTGGACTATCATCCTTTACTGGCTTTAAAAAGACATACTTGAAGGCTGGCCTATTCCAGTTTGTTGAAAGGCAGGGATGTATACCACTGCATTCATCTCTAACAAAATAACTAAATAAAATAATCCCTATTATTCTTCTGGCAGAAATGCCAGCTCCAGAGTTTTTAAAGAGCAGATCAAATGAGTGATGTGTTTTCTTAATTGTGCAGTTGTTGATAAGACATCCTTACATTGCATTTAAGGAAGTTTTAGAAGTTATAAACTGTATGTTCTCATTTACAGAGGCACCTGAAATGAAGAGTCCAATTCCTAATTATTGAGCATAAAAACATGCATGTGTTGCAGGCCTTGTGCAGACCTGGTAGTGTATTTATATTTGAAATCACACAGTGATTCTTTAGCTGCAATGGTGAGAAGTGCATTCTTTCTGAACAGCACTTCTCAATCCCAAAACATGCTCTGAAAGCGTTGATATAATGACTTAAAGAGTTTGTATCACATCATGCCCTTCAAAGAGCCTAAGGAGATTAGGCACTGTTTGGCTAGGGACAAGTCTTGCAGTTTGCACGAGTTTTGCAGGAGACAAGCTGAGAAACGTGGAGTAACTGATGGCTGAGAACGCTGCCAAGCAAGGCAGCCGGAGGCCTTGCAGACGTGATGCCTGTTAATTGCCAAGTTCATCAAAGCAGGAGCAGCCTACGTTACAAAGAGAACAGGTCCCACTGAACCCGCTGACACCTCTGATGGCCCCTGTGCCAGCACTGCTGTGAATTATGCAAGCTCTGCAAGGGCTTGGGAGCAGGCGCGCAGAGTCCACAGGTGCCTGAGCTCCCTTAGAGAGTCAGTCCCTCTAGTCCACCCCTCCTCACTCTCAAAGGCCACTTCTGAGCTAGGACACTCTTCAGACACTTCTCTGTGGACACAAGTGTGTTTCACTACAGCTTTCATGATGGAGAACTACACGCTTCTTATGTACGCAAAAAGGAAACATGCCAACACGCGCCTACAGAAAGACGACAGGCAAATCAGTCTAAGTTTACAGGTGAAATAACAGTACTTCTACTGGAGCTCACTAGTCTGCGTCGCTGGTAGAGTATCTTCCAGAATCACAGAATGTCTAGATTGGAAAAGGCCTTTGAGATCACTGAGTCCAACCATACCTGTCCTCTACTAAACCATATCCCTGAGAACCTCATCTACCTGTCTTTTAAATACACCCAGGGTCAGTAACTCAAACCCCTCCCTGGGCAGCCTGTTCCAGTGCCTGATAACCCTTTCAGTGGAGAATTTTTTCCTAATGTCTAATCTGAACCTGCCCTGGTGCAGCTTGAGGCCATTCCCCCTCATCCTATCACTTGTCGCTTGGGTGAAGAGACCAACACCCACCTCTCTACAAACTCCTTTCAGGTAACTGTAAGCAGAGATAAGGTCCCCCCTCAGCCTCCTCTTCTCCAGGCTAAACATCCCCAGCTCTCTCAGCTGCTTCTCATAAGGTTTGCTCTCCAGCCCCTTTCCCAGCCTGGTTGCCCTTCTCTGTACACGCTTCAGGACCTTGATGTCTTTTTTGTAGTGAGGTGCCCAAAACTGATGCAGCCTCACCAATTCCAGGTACAGGGGCACAATCCCTTCTCTTGACCTGCTGTTCATGCTATTTCTGATACGTGCCAAGATGTCATTAGCCTTCTTAGGCTAATTTTGAAAGTCAATTTTGGGATAATTTGAAAGTTAAGTAGTTGCTTTCACCCTACACATGCATCGCCACCCACCTCTGGCTTGCGAGAAAGTACTGGGAAAGAAGGAAAGGAGAAGGAACAGAAAAAGTATGGGAGTAGTACAGAGACACACATTCAGTATAATACTGAAATCAGGCCTAGAAAACATTAGAGTGAATCAATCCTACGTGTAAATAGCAGTGTTATTACTTTTCTAATTAGCCTGGCCAGGTAGAGGGCCAAGGTGTTAACGCTACACAACCACAAAACAGAAAGATGATCCTTTCTTGAAAAGCTGCTGAGTCTGAACTGACTGGCTTTAATAGCTGGTGTAAGGGTACAGATTCTGAAGTTTAAAAGCCTGGTTCTTCAGACATGCTGTCTAACTGAAATGCAAACTCTGCAAGCCTACACGCACGGTATAATTTTCCTTAAACCAAGTCTCACTCCTAAGACTGACCTTTAATTTTGTATTGATCAAAAGAAATTTCTTTTTATGCCATTGCACACACCCCATACTCTGCATACTGTAAGTACTGTAATGACACTCCCAAATATTTTTATCCTTTGGTTTCTTAATAATTATGACCTTTATTATTCTTGTTGGAGGGATTTTCACCTTGTTGTAACTGCATTCTCCAAAGCAAGAGAATGAATTTATTGTCTTTGCCAACTCCTGCCTGTTGATGCATGCCCCTAGGTCAGTAGTACACATGAGCTCTAATCATGCCGAGATGACGTTAGTTTAAGTTTTTCCCAACCTGAAGGCAAATGCCTTCTTCATCACCAAAGTGTACTTTCATTTCAAGGCATCCAAAGTTAAACCTCCAGGCTTTGGATTCAAAGTAAATACATTAAGCACATAAGAAACAATTTGGTGCAACAGTTAGAGGACACACATTATTTAACCTGCAATCAAGGCTTTTCCTTCTGAAAAGGAAAAATTCTAGGAAAAGAGAGAGAAAGAAAGAAATGTGATACACTTTCACAGATATGATAAATTAAACCAGTTCAGCTTTCTGGTTCAAGCGCATTTTTACAGTCAAATGAGGCAACACTTCACTCTAGAATAAACACGGTGATATTTTACATGCAATTTACTTAAACTTTCCCTTAAGTTGGAAGCTAGCACTTTAAAATGTTTTTAGTGTTAATGATTTGAGAACCTAATGTATTATATCTACTGTGTATAACTTTCTGTGACACCTACTTGCTTCAGAATACATATGAAAAACCAAAGTCCAGATACTTTCCATGGCCTGTGTGCATGCAGACATAGGTTTGTTTAGATGCCAGGTATCACAGGGTTGTTATTAGTTTTGAAGCTTTTAGTTCATGCACTGAATGTTTTACATGATCTTTTCCTTTCCTCCTTCTTCCCCAACAAAAAACATAGGCTGGAGGACCTGAGACGAGTTGACAATAGACACTATCCTGTAATAAAGTAAGAAAGAACTTGGACAGTGGTCTTCTGGGCAGAGTACCAGCTACAGAAAAAGTCCCTCCTATCTGGTAGGTCCCTACCAGGTCTTCTAGGAAGTCTGAACGGACAACTCAGCATTTAGCATGGTATACAGGTGAACTGTGAGGTAAGGTCACTTCATGTCCTCTCTGTACAACACTTTAGCCCTGTGTAGAGCTCTTCAATGCTATGCTGCTGCCTCACATATTTGCTAAATCAGTATAAACATACTCCAGTGCTGCCGAAGTACATCGCTTTGAAGGGCTGGTATTTCAAGAGGAGCCCCGCTGCCTTGTGCCACATTGCAGAAAGTAGAGAAAGAACAAACTGTTGCACTTCATAAACCTCTGAGCTTGAACCACAAACTGACAGTTGGCTGAATCCACCTCACCATGCAAACACGTATTCAGGCACACACCTCAACATGGACCCAGGGAGTTCTGCTTTTGATTTGGCAGGTGACTTCCCTTCCCTTGTATTCTTTCTGTTCACCAAGAGTAAATTCCAAGAATGATAGTAAGTGATGTTCACTCGGTTCACTTAATTTCCTTCCTAAAAATAGGAACAATATTTATATTAAAGTCAATGGAATCTGAACAAGTGCTGAGAAAATTTCCTCAACTCTGATACTTGTGTCGGGACCATTGCTGTGACTATAAGCATATTGAAATATCCAATCTTGAATAACAACCTCTCAACAGCAGCCCCATATTCTCCCTATCAGCCAACTTTGACAAAAGATATCAGAGATCACAAGCTATAAGAATATAATTTCTATGAAAAGCTTTAAAGTGACATTGAACAATTTCCAACAAACTTCAAGGCACCTAGAGCTTCACGGGCATCTAGAACTTCAGCTTTAAGAAGTTACTTCATCACTGTCCTACCACTTTGACCCAAACACTCTTAAACTGATAACAGAGTCTAACTGGTGCTGAAACCTTGCAAGCTTAATTGGCTGAAACCTTTATGCATTGTTTCATAATATTATTTCAGTACAAGTTTGTCTGCTTTTTAATTGGGAAAAATAATTAAGCAATAAAACAGGCACATACTAGCCCAAAACAGAGAAAATTGCTTACTCGTCTGGAGCCCTGGCAACTAACAGACATTATTTGACTAGAGCTTCTTTCAAGAACTGCATAAAAGCAGAAACAGGACAGTCAAACTTTTACATGATATTTCTGTATAATTTACTGTGTTCTAATAACAGACAAAAAGAAACCCAAGCCCAAACCCCAACCTAATAAAACCCCACAAACACCAAACACCTCATACCACAGCTACCTAGGAGACTATGTGATCACTAACAGGAATTCTCACGAATCAATTGTGCATTACAACCACTTTTTAGACAAGCAATTAGATCAACATCTTCACAACTGGCTTGAAATTTTAAAATTTCACTTTCTTAAGAAGAGAGGGGTTTTTTTTTCTCTTCTCCCACCTTTTAATTTCTTTCCAGTGGGTGGGGCCTGCTCATCATGGAAAGTGTCGGAACCCTTAATAACAGAAAACCACAACTTTTGCTCCGCAAACTGTGAGCTCAAGAGAAGCTCTCAGCTATTCTTTGCTCCCTATTCCCTGTTCCTCAAAATTGACTATTGCTGTGCTGTAATTAAAAGAACATGTAGCATGGGCTCTGATGTTCCTGTTTCACCTGTCAGAGCCCAGAATTGTGTACTGAAAACTGAAGTCATTCAAACACTTGGAGGAAACATACATGGAAAGTGTCTGACCTGAGAATGTGGCAAATGAGAGGAATTCAGGGAATTTCAGGTCTATTCTTAACTCCGCTGCCTACCTCTAGTACTGTGCAAAGGTGTTTCAGAGGTCAGTCAGTCATCCTTCATACTCTAACTACCATTTTTCCATACTGCAATGCCTCTAAATCTTAGCAAAACTGTAAATGGTGGTGGAGAAACCAAATCTTGACAATGAAATCCAGACTAGAAGTAAAGCATTAGCATTTTTGTAGTGAACTAAGAAATAGTCAGAATTCTAGGAGGATATAGAAAATTTGAAGCCAACTCTTAACTCGTGCACTAATGCTGTGAAGAAAGCCCTTGGGATTATAGCCTCTTTCTCTTCAGCAGCAGCCTTCAGTTTCATCTCAATTTCAAATTAAAAAGGCTCTTACTTGATACCAAGTGCAGTATAATGTTTCCATAACTGATCACAGATTTGCATAAGTTATGTTAAAAATAGCTAGGCTGATGTTTTAGTCTCAATCTTAAAACTTATAATTGATCAGAGTATCACAATTATGTGCTACACTGATGTGTTCACTCTTTTTACATTGCATTTTACTGATGCACAAGCTGTATGGTGAAGGCAAAGAACTTGTGAGTAAATGAGGTGTATATTAAGTTTGCTAGGTAAGGAGGTCACCCTATCTTTAGTGCTCAGTGGTACAAACATTGCTGTAAGGGATTCAACACTTGAACTTGTCCAGAGTTCAGGGAAAGTGCTCAAACCTATGGCTTCCCCTTTCTGTGATGGGTGAGGAATGGCTCACTGTGGGACAAGAAGCAGACTGGCTGATTGTTACTTCTTCAGTCTACTCTGGCAATTCCAACACTCTGAGCTTGTCGCTTAAAAACAAACCACAAAAAAACCCCAAACCCCACTTAAAAAAATTATTTTTAAATAAGAGATATGATTTTTTTTGAGGTTCTGATTATTTTTTGAGTTTCACTATATCATATGTGGACTAGGTGCTGAAGAGAGCAAGCAAAATGATTTTTTGCAGAGAGATATAACAGCTTTCATTGAAACTCACTTCTCCATTTGGTCTAAAGCACTGAAACCCTTCTTCAAGTGTGAAGACATAGAAGCATTGATCTTTGTAGCTAAATACAAGTTGAAAGCAATTGCTGTAAAGGCAAACAGCTGAAACCCGCACAGGGCTGAGGAAGAACTCACTGCCAATTTCATCAGACATCCATTGAAGGGCATGAGGAGGCCCTGGAGGAGAAGCAATGTTTTCTAGGGCTGCAGTAACTGCGAGTGCCATAAGGCTATCCAGAAAAGCAAAGCAAAGACCACTTCAGCATTGCTCCAGACTTTTGAGAAAAGCCCATCACAAAACCACTACATAATAATCACTGAAAGGCTTAAATAAAGGGATTATTACTTAAGATTGCTCGCTTGGAAAATGAATCAGAAATTAGGATAAAATTAACCAGAAATTGGTAATGTCTTCCCTGTGCACGTGTACTATTACAGTTTTAACAACAGAGAAGCATACTTAAAAACCCCAAGAGCCCAAGTACCAGAATCTATTTTTGTTTAGTGCATAGCACAGCTTATGTTTCTTCAACAAACTATTCCGCATTGTTAAAAGTTCAATTGCTCAGCATGTGGCTTTGCTGGAACTGTGCATAGACCCAACAGGGACGTGCTAAGTGTGTGTTTTCTAAACACAACACTGGCAAGCCTGGGAAATGTTCACAACAAAACTTTTCTTCCCCTTCACTTTCAAAGAAATCTCTTCTTCGAGGCTCAGACGTGCTGAAATGGCTCAATTTAAGCTTTTAACACAGGCAGAAATATTTAATACTTCCCAGACAAGACTGAGGCATTTGAGTGGCAATACTATAGGAAGAAATAATAATAAAATAAATCACTGAATGGCATAAGAATTGCATAGTTATTTCTCCCTAGTTAGAGAATCTCTAAGTTGGGTCACATTTTGACAGCTGAAAACACAGTCTTAAGATAAATGCTGTCCCAGCCACTGAGGACTCTTCACCTCTGGAGAGAAGATTTCATTCAAACAACTCACAGCATTTCTTACACAACTAATTCAACTTCACCCTTCTGCTATTTGGAAATTAGTAAACACTCCAGAGAGGCTTTTGGGTTTTTTTTTTCCCTTTTTCTTTTAAAAAGCCAGTCATCACCCATGCTCAGTTTTTATTTCCTATTTGGCTGAACCCTTCCCTCTGTGCACCCTGCTTACACTCCCTTCTGCGCTGAGGGAAAACCTTGCTATGAGCCACAGGTACAGGAAGCTATAGGAAATTTATATAAATTATAAAACCTATTGGCTGGTATCAAGTGTTTGTACAAGCCACATGAAAATGCCGAGGTAGATGTTGGCCTGCTATTTGCAGACACTTTCAGAGGCCGGCATTTTGTCATTCTTTCAGCCTAAAATAAAGCAACATATACGTTATTCCTTTTACACTTTGCTTTCTTATCACTAGTGTAGAATTTACTACAAGGTGATTGTTTGGAGCAGAAAGTAGTTGTTTGCACTAGGGTTTCAAGAATTTGCTTTCAAAACAGTAGTGCAACAAAGCTGATCAGACACTAAAACATAATCAAAGTACACCGAAATGTAATAATCTATTTCCATTTTATATAGTTCTGTAAATACAGTCCATCATTATATCCTTCCAAAAACGGGGGTTAGGCTTTCAAAGGACTATGCGGGGGGATTTAACCACAAAAGTTCCCATTAACATCAATGACTCACTCAGCACTACTTTGAAAGGTTACCCCAGGCGGTTATCCTCCTCCTGCTGCACAGGGGCTTTATACCCCCAGCTCCTCTTAATGTTAGGAAGAATTAAGTTTGTCTCTTTTCTGTTCCCTGATCAGAGAATACTTTTTTTTTTTCCTGTAACTTCTGACTGTTAATTTTCTAAGTCCCAAACTTAAATGGCTGTTTTGCTTTAGGGAAAGGAGGATCAACAAGCTCAAGGTTTTCTACCCTTAATATCCCTCTTCTTAGTGCTAAAGAGTGCAGAACATCTCTCTTCAACATTGCTGCTGCTGCTAAAAGTTTCATTTAATTAACTATATGCACATACACACAATCCAAATCTGTTTTACAATCCTTAGCCAAAGCTGCATGTCAATCTAAAAATTAAATAATGGAAAACAGACATTTAGCTTAGTTTATATAACCTGACAGTGCTCCTATCCTTCCTCTGTTTCACCTAGTGTCATCTTTCAGTGTTCCTCTCTAATTTTATTTGGAACAAAATAAAAAGATTAAGATAAAATAATTCCCAAAAGATAATTGCAAAATGATTTATGTGCAGGTGTTAAATTATTTCTGGCATTGATGTTCCATAGAGTGCAACATTACAACATTATGGTATTCAACAGAGCATCTACATTTGATAATCCTGCTAATCATCAAAAGACACTGGATCTGAATCCCAAAGGCAATGTTACATTTTGATTAAATTTTATCATCAGTGATTCTGTTTATGGTTCACTAAGGTATGAATTTCTTTCACATTCCATTGGGTTTACCGCTTATTGTGTTTGACTTGGAACACAGTCAGTTTAAGCTTTCTATAAGCCACCAGTTTTTCAGCTACTGCTTTTGCACTCTTCAGATATACCGAGTAATCCTCAACAGAAAGATCTGAACTCTTTTTGGGTGCCTCCTGTTAGCGAGCTCTAGTACCACCCCGATGAGAGAGACAAGACACCATTGCAGGACCCTGAGCCACGCAGAGTTTGTGCTTGGCTGGCTCTTTAAGAAAGCGCTCCATCAGCAGCACACATTTCTCAAATGGTATTGCCAAACGGCAGAACAACTTGTATAGCAGCCTGTTAGCATATATTAGCATTGTGTACATTGCTGTGAGTCGTGTAGCAATGCTTGGAGAGCTTGTTGTAATTAAACACTACTCCTTCGGAATCTTAATCCCACGGGGCTTTCTGATTCGGGATTCTACCTTCATGGCTGCACGACCAATTTTCTGTTCCTCAGCTGCTGCAGCACAGCTCTGGGCCGAAGGATGTCTCCACACCAGCCACATGGCAAGCAGGGGACACACGGCAGAAAGGTCCCTTTAAAATCACATGCCTGCTTAGAGGAGCCATCACTTCCAAAGAGCGGTTCAGTGCCTGTGTTTACTCTTCACACTTATTCCAAACCAAATCACTGCTGTTTCACAAGGTTTCAAGCTTCTCCTCCCACCCCGCCCTTTCATGCTGCACTCAGCTTGATCCTACACCACCTCACCCCTTTATTTTACTCGCATCCACACTACTTCAGCACACACAGCTGAGAACATGCTTGGCAACTGCACACATAAAGCAGATTCAAGTGCAGTTCTCCATTTAGCCAAAAGAGGATTTGGGAGGTTAAAGGAAAAGAAGTGTGTCATCGCTAAGCTACGTCACGCAACTAGACCTGCGCACAGTTTTGGAGAATATAGCTGATATTAACAGCAGTAATTCTTGAAGTAGAACTGCACAGAAAAAAAAACAACCAGAAAAATGAAACCCCTCCTTCCCTTGGAGGGATTTCCCATCATTGATTCTAATAACAGTAACAATACCACAACAAGAAACCCTATGGACTGTAGAGCTGGCTGCTTGGCAGTGCTCAGACCAAAGCTGTATTACTGTGCCATCATCTCTCTACTTTGGACTGCCATAACTGCGCACACGCACCACTGCCTGCCTTTTATGCCTTTTGTGCTTATTTTTGGTGTATCATGGGGCAGCAACAAAACCTCTGGCTGGGGGAAGGCAAGGGGAACATGGGAAGGTGGCTAGTTTTTTATATTGAGTTGATGCACTTCTCACATTTTGAGGAATAATTTTGAGTTGCTTTTTGGCACAAAAGCAGTTTTGGTATCAAACAAAGAATAAAAAGGAAAATGCTTAGAGAACAAAGAAAAATGCCTTCAGCGCTACAGGTTATAAAAAAAAAAGAAAATAGGACTATGAACGCTAACTTTATTTTCAACATTCCTCACATTTTTTTTGGTGATAAATGACTTCACATGTAGTTGCCTTCAGGGTTATATCCACAGCATTGTTTCACATTATCCTAAATAAAATTTAAGGTGGACACTAGAGCAGGCTTTGCTAAATCCTAGCTGTAGCTGGTACATGCACACAATCCACATACGATTCACACCAGGAAGAGAAACAGAGTGAGAAGTAATGTGTGAAACAATTTGGTATTTTTCTCTTGCTTAAAAGGGCATTATTATATGATTAAGCTTTTCTGTATGGTTAGGACAAACTTCAGCAATGCATGCTGGAAAGGTGAACAGTAAAAGGAATTGAGCTATTATGGGAGGACTAGAATTTGTGAAGGAGCTTTGATTTTCCTGCACATAAATAAATAATGGTTTATTGTAATGATTGGGTAGCTTTAGTTACAAGAATAAGGCAGAACTGAACAGAAGGAATGGTAAGAGATTCTCATATTTCATCGCAACTAATGAAAAATACCAACTTAACGCCTGTAACATTCTACAAGTCAATCAATGGGGGCACACAGCCAAGCAGTGTGGGGGACATGTCATTAGCGTTTGTTTTATGAACTTGTTCAGCTCCACTTAATTGTTTCAGAGGTTTGGTTTAAAATTCACACAAATATTTCTTTTTTTTTTGGGGGTAGAGGAGGGGGTAAGAAAGAGTTTGGCATTGACCAAACTTCATAGCTGGCACCTGACAACCTGCAGTACATCAGCAGCTAATAATTTCACTTGCCATTTGTTTATAGTTGCATATAGGAGTAGGAGAGGATCTAAAATTATATTTGCTTTGCAGTAAAAGCTTTTACCTATAAGAAATGTTGGGGCAGCAAGGGCCATGGCAGTCACCTTATTCTTCCCCTTGGTGGAACTGTTGGAGCTCTCTGAAACTGAAGCAGACGTAACTCCATCTACCATCTTCTGACTAAAACGAGAAAGTTGTTCCTACCAAATAGTTGGGTTTTACTTCCTGACCCCAACCTGGATTACAAACAGTTAATGCCCACTGCACGACATGGGTTGTGATCTGCAAACTCCAGTGGCCCGGAGTGCTTTGTAGACAGTGGTCCTGCATACTCCTTCCTCAGGTGCGGGCAGATCACAGCTCGCTATGTCTCATAAAGGTCTCACGGTAGCTTTAGTCCCTCGAGGTATGCTGGCATCGCCTTATTCTGACACAGTCTGCACAGAGGATTTTCTAGTTCAAGCAAACCTGGGCCAGGTAACCCACCTTGGCAGGTGGTGCTGCCTAAAGCTTAAGGGTTACCCAGATGCCTAATCCCGACAGAGGACTCTGATACTCTCTGCTGAAAATTCCAGTCCCACTGTACAGCTCTCACCTCTTGCACTGGGATGTGAGTCTTCCTGCTCAACTCTGACGTGAATTGGGCCAAAAGCGAAGCTGTATGAAATGTTTTTTCCTTCTCAAATCTGCCACAAGCAATAGCAGCGCTGATCTTTACAGGAAAAACACCCAGCAAAAACTCATGAGGAACATGTTATGTGTGCAGGTCCGTAATTTGCTACGTATGACTTTACAAGAGCAGTATCAAAAGACTGGCAGAGGTGCACAGACAGAACTCAAGAACATGTTAACTAAGAAACACAACGGAAATGTTAACAAAGGGCTAGGGAAGAATAAGTGTGTAGAAGCCAAATAATCCCTATCTCATTGAACTGCAGGGGCTAAGACTGGGCTGAATTTAGGATTCCGAAAGTGTTTAGTTTTGAGTTGGGGAGCAGCAGGGAGTCATTAGACCAGAACTCCAACATGAGGTTATGAGGAACTCCCAACATATTCTAAGTAGCTTACATCTTATTACAGCTTCTTTGCATATCCATGTTTATAAGTAATTATTAATTTATGCTTGAAGGCTATGGACTAATAAAGCTATCCCTAAGGCTAGCTGACACACAGGCAGTCACTACCATAAGGTAAGGTGCAATACAATGTGTACCTGGGTTTTAGCAGTGGGCTAGCTCATTGGTATGTGTATCCCAAGAAGCATATCTTGTTTCCCTAGGAGCTGCTCAGGTTTGTTTAAAAGCTAATAATGCAGAGATCAGGAGTGGTATTCAAAGATGCTGCCTTCTTTCAATAGCTAGGGAAGACCATCAATAGCTACAGGTCCTCTTTCATAGAGAAGTAGTTGGGAGTACACCTAATTCTTGAGTCTCAATGCATGTGCAGCATGAACTTCCCCATAATGAAGGCAAGCACATTCACTCTGTGTCTCAGACAAGATGTGAGCATCCAGGGATGTTTCACAGTGCAAGCAGCCACATCTGGTGTGAACTTCAGTACACCATATCCAGAAACAAGACAAAAGCACACAAATTGTGACATCTGCAGCCTAGAACCCTTTCTTTTATCTCAGGAGCTTTCGCTAGAGCTCACACCCACACCATTGGTTTTCTTAGGGTGTTGCAAGTCATTCCATACATGTGACATTGGCACACACAAAAAAAACAGTTTCAGAGAAAAAAACACCAAAAAGCTAGTGAGGGTGCAGGCTTTCGACAGCTGCTGTCTGCCTCGGGGCTCTCAGCATCGCTTTGCATTAGTTCTCTCTCTGTACAGTTAGCATTTTTCTCCTCTGTTTCTCCTTAGAAACTTTAAATGAATAGGAACACTTTACTGCACAACTAAACTCAGCTGGACTACAAGCATGATATGTCCTTTTCAGTTGGAAGATGCTTTTCCTTCTGCCACAGTGAAGTTTGCTGCACGTAATGACTCATTGTAAAGAGTCACATTTCTATCAGCTCGATTTCTGCCTTTCCATCAGATGAGAAAGCAGATTAAAACCACCATCCTCCAACTGGGTGTTAGAAAGCGATTCTCCAGTGTTCTGAGATTGTATGTTGTCCTGTAGATTTCTTGAAGATTTCCTTGTGATGTAACAATTAAGAAAACATCATGAGGGTATGCCAGGAGAGAACTGTACCACAGCATGTTTTGTTTGGAGGGGTATACTTGTAAGGCTTAAGTAAGAGCTGAAGGAAAAGATGACATAAATTGTTGATTAGATCGTTATCAAAGCACCTTCTCTATAAATACGCCTGCATTATTTGTGTGTGTAGTGCAGCTTTTATATCAGAATTAGGGTGGCATGGAGAAAAGGATAGCACACAACAAAGAGTAATCAGAAGCTGACAGATGGTTCAATCTGAACTTGGATGAGCTGTCATGAATTTATTCTTTCTTTTAACTCTGCTGGATCTTTCCACTCCCCTTCATGCTGCATGCATTGCCAAATGTTACTCACAGAACTTCAGTGTCAAGCTGACTAGCTGTTAGGAGACCCAGCCAGTGTGAGACCCTCCAGTCAAGAACAACTGTAATTAACCTACTGACTGTAATCCCAAAGTGAGAGCGGGCCAATTTTTTATATGAGTTAATGTGTGAATATACCCAGAAAGGATCAATATGTCAGCAGGTGGAACTGAGGTCACAAGCAGAACCACCAGTCTGATCGTTTCTATTAGATCACAGATCATTCAGAAGGAAAAACTTCTGCACCAAAATGAGCACACTTGAAAGCACCCTCCCATCTTCAAGTGAGCCACATCCCTCTTTGGGGAAACAGAGTAGGAGTTGTGGAGCGAGATGGCAAATTTTTCTCCCTCCAGGCTGCAGTACTTGAGGGGTAAGCATTCCTGCTGACAGTACGAGAGCGAGTATAGATTGTTGTCTTTGTAGTAATGGAAGGAATCACATTCACAGCAAGAAGTTTGGGAATTCAGAAGAATAATATTCTTGGCATACTGTTTTTAATGACAAAAGGGGGAAAAAAAAATAAATAACTTTAGGAACAAAGATCCTGGTTCTCTCTGAAAAGATTTGAGTCAGGTTATGGTCATTTTGAGTCAGTTATCTAAGAACACCGGAGGGACAAAGATTATGGGGATGAAAGGTACACTATTATACTGTTTATATGATCTGTCTTCTAATTTTCTATATTGAATTCTGTAGGTAATTTTCTGAAAGATGATGCTTACATATTTGAACAAATTTAGGAAGTCCCAAACTGCTTTCAGGCAGCAAAAAAATCACCCTGCTATTGGATATTATTGTGCAGTTGAGTCTCCATTGCTATGCTTACCTGAAATCATATTTTTCAGATGCCCAACATAATCACATACTCTCAAAGGAACATCCTGGCTGCTGGGTCATATAACAGGAGGTCTAATACTTCCCCTGGAAACTGTCTTTGGACTTCTAACAGCCTGTTTGCTTTTCAGGAAGAAGATTTCACATAGTTCAAGTCTGTCTTGTTCTTCACATTTTTGGAAAGTTGATTTTTGTTTTAACGTTAGCATATCTCTGCATCTTGTTTAACAAGCTCTCCTCTATTAGCATTAGAAAACAGACTCCCTCATTTGCTTGTTCTGTAAAGTGAAAAAATACTTCAGATGTTGACAGATGACACTTCTAGTTAAAAGCACGTATTGGGATAAACCCAAGTCAATGGCAAATCAGGAGACTGAAAATACCTATTCCCTTTCATTACATATTGTTATTACCAACGTGTGAAAGAAGGGAAGCAAGTCATAACTGGCCAATAATATTCTTTAGATACATCAGCCTGTATCTCTCAGCCCTGTGTTCTGTATGCAGACATGTAATGTCAGTTGTTACTCTAGTGAAAAGATTGCACAACAGATGAAAATAGGCTGGATGATGTGAATAAATACAGTGGGGAGCATGGCATCCCCAACACGTGCTGCCATTGGTGCTACAGAAGGACATGCATGGAAGTAGCACTAACACGCAGTGTGTGTAGAACACCGGGCAGAACTCGGAGGTGCTGTAGCGACTGGCAGCAGTTCCTGATCACAGTAGGTCATACATGAAGTGCCTTGCCTGTTTTGTTCAAGATCTTGCAGCCAGGCTGAAAATGAAGATCAATCCTACTCTGAAATAAAGTGCCTGGAGTACGCAGCCTCCTGAGGCCCCTTGCAGTACCAGTTGTCTGTGGATCTGCAAAGGTGAAAGTCAACTTTTGCTCCAAACATGACAGTGCCCAAACTATTTATTTATTTATTTAAAGCCAGGACATTCACATCCTCCTAATAAAGCAAAAGTGAGACGTTATTTCTGGGAAAGGAAGGAACTTGCTGATGAAAGTAATGCAAAGGGTCTTTCTTACATACAAGTTACAAAGTCAGCTGTCCAGTTTACACCATAAACAGCTGCAGATTTTTGTTTCACTGACCTGGCTTTACTTCTGAGAGCTGCAGATGTCATATGGTCATGGTTTTAGATGCAAGCAAATACGCACTTTCACAAATATCTACTAATACTCCAGTAACGGTACCAGTAGATGGTGCTCAAGAATACACAGCAAAGCTCAGGTGATTTGTAGCACGGATACAACCTGTGCACCACAAATGGTTTCCTCTGACACCTTTTCCCATGAATGCTGAGAGAAGTGCACGGTCACTGTTTCACCAGTATTAGAGTGGACAAAGTTTGGTTAGCAGCCCATCCTCACCATTAACACCACCCAGGGAGGGAGGTTCACACCAAGGAGCACCTCATTCTACCCAGGTCATGGTGCTATCTGCCTAGGTTGTACATGGGGTTCAGATGAAAACTAACAGATCCGGATTACTGAAACAAAATGGCGACTATTGCAAAGTACTAGAAGAAAGTGCCACCAAAAAAGTGGCTTTGGGAGAAGGTGCAGGTTGCAGGGAATGTGCATACAGAGGTGTCACTAACAGACATGCAGAACTCATCACACTCTGTCTGCTGCATCAGTTCCCAGTGAATTTGGGTGGGAAACTGCTGCATTTTGGGCCCACCTCTCATGGGCAACATCTAAACTCCTCCAGCAAGAACCAACACCAAATTGGTGCGAAGAATTCCAGCAATAAACCTGCCTACATATAAGTGATGTCCATCAAGTACTCAGCACCTTACAGCAGAAGCAATTTTTCCAAAAGAGTTTGTGTCAGGCTCTGTAACTTTTTGGGAAGGAAGGTATTTTTGCAGGGAGAAGACAAAAGTTTCTTTCTTAGGTAAAGTTTTTCAGTAGCATCTGGCCGACCTCAAGAACAACTCAAGATGCCATGCAACTTATCCCTGTCATCAGATCTAGTGCAGTGAAATGGTTATTCTTCCTGTGAACAGCATTTGAGGGCTTTGCTCAGGAATTACCATCACCTTTTTGGTGTTTTGACCTGGATATTTAATTTTTAAATCCTGTTACAGACAGATATAATGCTCAGACTTACTGAAGTAAACAACTGGGAAGACCTGCATCACTTTTATAGGTTGTTTTGAACTGATGTATTCAGTTGCTGAAGTTGTCAGTTGTTATGACATCCAGCCTGTAAAAATCACGGACAGGGTTCTTACTGTGTGCGTTTTTTCACAATAGGCTTCAAGACACTTCTTGTATGTTCAGTGTCACTCAGGATTGCTTTCTTCAAGCAATGAAATCTCTGCCATCATGTCATCAGGTTACATGGAAATTATGGAGCCTTTAGCTGTGCATCAACTGAGCCCAGTGTCCCTCTAACTGAAACCTTGTTATGACTTTGCAGATGTAATATTTCACTGGTAGTATTGCATCTTTACCCGAAGCATTTAGTAAGACAGCAAGAGATCAGAGAAAATGTTTTCTTTATATCAGCAAGAAAACTTGCAGTCTGAAACCTTGTCCTGCTTCCTAGTGACATTCCCTGTACAACACACAGCTAAACAGCTAGGATGGAGTATTTCCTACAGGTTTCCTATAGAACCCTATGGGTTCTCAAAAAGAAATGTTTATACAAAAAGAAATAATTAAAGGACACCAAATAGACTCATAGAATGTGCTTGGCTGGAAGGGACCTTTAAAGGTCATCTAGTCCAATCCCTCAAACAGGAATTTAAAAATTATTACAGGCACTTTTTTTTTTTGAGCTTCTATCCATTCTACCTTCAAGGTAGGAACTTCTCACTCGAATTTTTGTGGCTATCCCAGTCTTTTTTGTTGCTTTGTTAACTCATTGATTGCCATCTATAAACGTGTTCACTGACTCGAACGAAAAGCCAGGCACGTTTAAAGAATCTGATGAGGGGAAAAGGAGGATGGAAAGAAGTGAGACACAGAGAAACCTGCAATTATCAATAGGATGGATTTTCTTCCCTTTTTGACAGGGATAGAGTTACCCAACCTATTATTATGTGGTCCTAATTACATATCTCTGCAATAGATCACTCAGTTAAGGAGAAATATCTACTGACTGGGAAACATCACTAATTGTTCCTTTTTTGTTGGCATACTATCTGATTGGAGTAATTATAGAGCTGCTTTCCCATTCTCTTTTGCTCTGAAGATTTTCAAGTCATATTTCTTCACAGATTGCATAGAATTTAGCATCCTGAATCTCCTTACTTTGGCTTTTATGTTCCTCTTTCCTAGCTTTTCTTCATTTGGACAGTCTATATAACACTATTGGAGGAAACCTACTGTGACAATTTCAGCATCCCATCACAGTCTGTGCTGTACATGCTACAAAATACCCTTTCTTTCAATCGCTACAAAATTCTTCCACTAATTTTATAAAAGTTTTGGACTTCCAGGATTATCAGATGTACCAAAAAAGCAGGGGAGGTGGGGAAAAAAAATTAGATCTATTAAGTGGCTTATCTCTTTAATAGAAGTAGTTAGCTAATTTGCTTGGATATACTGAAATCAAGTTTTAACTGTCTGGGAGATATCCATCTATGGTATGTCAGCAAGTTATTTAACAAGAATCTGCAAACATAGCTATAGCTGCAACAGCTCACACTTTTAGACAGGTCACACAGCAGCACAAAAGCTACAGCACAAAATCGGAAGAGGAGCACAAAGATAATAATGCCCTTTCATAGTCAGGAATTACAGATTTTTCCCTGAGTCTTGCATTGAGCCCAGCAGCTTGCATTTGCCTTTTAAACACAACTTACAGAAAGACATTGCACCATGACTGAAGGATCCAGCAGTGCTGAACACCTCCAACCTCTTTTGATAGGTCTTTTCTACCTAACTTGATGGTTCTACATCCACCATTCATTACCACCTTGAACAAAGATAAATTAAATCTTCTGGAGTATAACTTCTCACCCTGACTTGCACAGACCGTTTTATTCCAACTAGACACTGACCTTTATTAATGCTCTTTGAGAAAGATTTTCTGCAAACTTCTGGGTTTTTCTGTAGAAATGAATCAGAGTTAAAATCTCCATACTTTCAGAAGATTGTAATCACTTTCAAAAGATGTGCCTCCAGAAGCCAGAATTCCTTTATACAATCAGATGCTTCAAAGGCAGGCAATGAATGTTCATTCTTAATCCCACTGGACTTCACTTATTCCAAGAAAAATCACCATGAGCAGCCAAAGTGCAGAAGTCCCTCTTTTTTTTCCCTTCATCCTGTACCATGGGCTTTATAACAGATTGAAAGAAAAATTTTTGTCTCATTCATTCTGCCCATCCCATGCAAAGTTTTCTCTTACCTAGGTGCTCCTGTTCCAATATATATGAGTAGAAACAGCAGGAAAGAAATTCAATTTTTAATCAGATCTTAAAACTAGGTCTAAACCCCAGTATAGTCAGTGGGAAGACTTGTGCCACACACAGGTTGTGTCCAAGCCTTAAGTCTGGGACAATTTTGTTTATTTACTGGACCTATCCCCTGTCTAAGAAACGCAGTAACTTTTCCATGCATCTACATAACCTGATGATATGAAGTTCCTTAATGAAGATGTGTATCTTTGAAGTAATGAATTTATCACGTGATGGACCTGTTGCCCTGGTTACTACAGAAATTATTCAATAACAGAGCAAATTGGTATGTAAACAGTAATGCTTATCTAACCTATTGGCACAAAAATAACTGCTGACAAGTGCATTCCACACACTCCAAAGGCCCTGTCCAGCTTGAATTTACTTCCTTTTCCAGAGTCCTCCTGTATTCAGAGCCTATTCCTTTTTCAGTGATTTCTCAGCATCCTAAAGACCCTGATAACACCAACATCATTAGTATTCAGCTGCTAAAAGCATCTTTTTCCTTGGACTAGAGCTGCATGCCATCCAAACATCAAACACATGGAAATAACATCCAAGAACTGCATCCTCTATCAATTCAATGTCATCAGCAGGCTATCCCTTATCAGATTAAATGCTAAAGAGAAGACAATTGCTCAGAAGGTCAGATAACCTAAGCTTATTGCCCCTATTGGCTGGCATTTTTAATAAAGGATACCTGGTGTTGAAAACAGTGGTCAACAGAAACAGGATTTCCTTCTCTCCCCCATATGAGACTGGAAGGGTCTCTACATTAAAGGTTGGATTTTACTCTCATGGAAATTAATATGGTCACACTATGTTCAGTGGGGTAATAGTCACCATAGGAAATGAATATGTTTAGTTGTGGATGCTTGAAACTCACTTTCACAGAATGAAAAGAAGAATAAATAAATAATAAAGAATATATATTTAATATATATATATTTAATATATATAATATATATAATAAGAATAAATAAATAATAAAGAAGCAACTATGTAGTTAAGGCCCACGATTTCCTACAACCCGCTCTGCAAACAGCAGTGTGTGTGTCTAGCACCCTATGTGCTGGGTTGCTGAGCAGCCATTTGCACACAGTGCTGAAGGATGTGCACCTTGTTTTTAATTCTTCAGTCCCATGGATTATTTTTTATCTGCATGCAAAAGGCATGGCCAATAACTTACCTGGGTAACTCTCACATACATTACAGAGTGCTTTAAGATTTACCTTTATGATTGCCTGTCCTTTCAGCAGGATTTATTAGCTTTAAGAAATGATCTCCTAAAACAATTGAATTTTTTTATGGGTGTGTAAAGTTTCAACAAAGGCCTGTACAGTTTGATGAAGAAGCCCCTCTCAATTCCTGAAAAGTGCTACGTTACAGAACACTATATCCAAATTCTCTATCGATCAGCTTTAAAGGACAAAGTTTTCCTTAAAGCTGTAAGGTAACTCATTTAACATCACCCTCATGTAAGATAACTCATTTAACATCACCAACATGACTATATTGAACTGGACAAGGCAGACGTAGCTGATATACAAGACATTTCAGCTGGAATGGGAAGGGACTACCTAGTCTCATGGGCACGATGTGATGCACCATATGCTGAAGCCCATTTCAGCTGCTCTTCATAGAATCATAGACTGGTCTGGGTTGGAACGGACCCCAAGGATCATAGAGTTCCAGCCCCCCTGCCACAGACAGGGGCTGGATCTATACAAGGTTGCCCAGGGCCCCATCCAACCTGGCCTTGAACACATCCAGGGACGGGGCATCCACCACCTCTCTGGGCAGCATTTCCCAGCACCTTACCACTCTCTTCTACCCCTAACTCCACTGAGAAGTCCACACTTGATAAACAAAACATAAAAGGTATGTAGAGAAACAACTTGACATGAGATTTATCCTAATACACAGCACCAGAGACATTGTGAAGTTTTCCAGTGCAAAACCCACAGGAGAACAAAACAAAACTCCCTATGAGAAGCCAGCTGCTATAGGTATGTGTATATTCATAAGAGAAATTTCTATATATGACTTGAAACAGCCATTTCTGTGCAGCAGCTTCACCCAGGGGCTGGGTATACATGCAGTTGAGAATGTTGTTCCTGCATGTTGTGATGCACAGGATAAAATTATTATGAAAATGTGGGCCTTAACTAAGTTTTAGCAACGCCATGCCTGCCTGCTGCTGCTCTTATTTTAAAAGGAGACATCAAGAAAGTTGCTTTTTAATCTCTTGGAGGATTTAAGAAACAGCATAATGCAGCATGGCAGAGTTTTTTAACTATTATCTTGTGCACAGAGAAGTAGCACAGAATATTTAAAGGTGAAGCCCAAGTTCAGACAAACTAAGATGTTTATTTCAACTGGATAAATTTAGACTGATGGGGTAATGAAAGGGGCATTGACAACCACTTGTGAGCTCCTTTAACATATCTATTTTCAGGAAATGTAACATCTGGTGTATACCACATCCATTATCCTATCTGTCCAACTTAAGTGCACACAAATAATATATGTGCATGACTGATTTCCCTGCTGATGTCTTTATTATTACTTTGAGCAGATGAAATCTAGACCAGTCTTTTACTGTTACATTTTGTTTTCTGCATTCCAATGTCAAATTGCTTAATTACGTGATACCTGGTCACACTCTGCAAACGTTCCTTGCTGTCATTCTAGTGCCCAGTAGTTAGAACAACAAATAGAAAACCAAGAGAAAGCGCAGAAACAAGAATTATTTCAATTCAAAACTGTATCGGCTCATAACTGCATTACTTACAAAAACCAGAAGCAAAATCATTAATGATTTGTCAGCAACACGGTAGCTAAACTAGAGACTGCTTCCTGTGATTACTAAGAGCAGGAGGACCCGTTCTGATCTCATAACCCGACCTCTCACTCCCCTCCCGGGCCCTGAACTCCACCCCATCGTGTCTGCCTAGAGCCCTGGGCTTGTTCAGCCTGGAGAAGAGAAGGCTGCGGGGGGACCTCATTGCAGCCTTCCAGTAAATGAAGGGAGCATACAAACAGGAGGGGAATCAACTTTTTAAAAGGGCAGACAATGGCAGGACAAGGGGGAATGTTTTAAAGCTGAAGGAGGGAAGGTTTAGATTGAATATTAGGGGGAAGTTTTTTACAGAAAGAGTGGTGAGGTGCTGGAACAGGCTTCCCAGAGAGGTGGTGGATGCCCCATCCCTGAAGTGTTCAAGGCCAGGTTGGATGGGGCCCTGGTCAACCTTGTGTAGCTCCAGGCCTGAGGTTGGTGTCCCTGCCTGTGGCAGGGGTTTGGAGCTCTATGATCCTTGGGGTCCCTTCCACCCCTTGCCATTCTATGATTCTATGATTTCTGGCTGTGTTTTCCCAGCTGATTTCAAAGCCATCCGAAATTGTACTATGTAACTTCACTAGCCACAGAAAGTACTACAGCCCAGCAGCGACATCATGTCAGCCTCAGTGAGCACAAATGCTTTAACATTTAACTTGAGGTATCAAAGAGTAGATGTAATTAGTAATAAAGAAATTAAGTGATCCTAACTTTGTCCTCATAGGTATTTTCTTGGTCTAAGAGAGAAATATACATCAGAACTACTTCTTTCTTTTCCTGGGCTGGAAAGAGAACAGTCTTATGTGTAAGAACCACTTCATCAAAACTAAGGAAGCAATTTTTTGGTTTGTGGAAGTTTACATTCAGAGCATCTAAATTTCCACAGGACAGTGCTTCACACACAAATAAGGCCTGTAACACAAAGAAAATACACTAGGCCCATCTTACCTTCTCCAACAGCTGCATGTTTATATTTTGACATGGAAACAGCTCTTAAAAGCAACTGCTTTCAAATTTCAAATTTTCTGATAGAAGCTGCATTTGTCTCAAGTTTTATAAGATGGCAAAACTCAAGAGCTATTTTATTGCTTAAAATGGGGAAGAAAGAGCACTCAGCAGATACTCAGTTTTAGAGCTGGCTAACCAAGAGTGTCAGCATGGCATCACTGGAATGCTCAGGAACCTGCTGCCCAGCTCTCGGTTCCTGCAACCTCCATCCAACTCTCAGCTTGCAGGGGTCCTCACTAATACCTCCAACTTTGTTAGCAGGAAAAGGGAACTTCTCCTTAACCATGCAGAGATAGACTGGAGACAGAAAGAATGCAAGTGGTGAAAGATCACAGAAGACCGAGCCTTGCCTTAGATTGATACAGGCATTGCAGAGGAGCAGTAAGAAGCAGGCAGAGAATCCTGGGCCATATGTACACAGACACTTTAAAATTAAGACAAGGTAAAATTTTATTTTGCATTTTAAAATGGTGTGAAAAGGGCTTTTGGATCAGTATCATCTCTGTATAGGTGAAACGCTACTGAAAGAAGAAAGGAAAAAAAAAATCAACATGAACTGAATGTTGCAAGAGGCCAGAAAGCTTTGAAAGACAAACACTAGCCAAACACATAAACAAACGTACATGTATGTCATTACCAAGGCATCTAGTATAGATGCACAGCAAGCAAAAAGTCAGCTAAGCCTCCCCACCCCCTTACTTAGCAACATGCATGGCATGTCATTTTGTCTACCTCAGAGAGATGAAGGGCAGCATGTGCACAGCGATGCTGCTCTGTGAACCCAGATGCTTCAGCCTCTGTGCTTCAAACTCTAGCTCAAGGAACAACCTGCATTAAAGCACAACTGCATTCACTGCAGTCAGACTTTTATGCTGATGCAACATCCCCCATTTCTTTACTCAGTGTGGAAGCCAAAACAAACATGGAGGATGAACATTAATATTTCCAGATGCACACAGCCACACAAAACACACCAAACGAGCACGTTGAACACTGCTCTCTAGGAACCATTCTACTCTGTCCCACCCCCAATCACTCTTTCCATATGAAGTTGCTATGGTGATGATAATTATTCTTGATCAGCAGGATACAGTAATTATTGCAATAAAAATCACGTAAAGCTTGTCACTACATGTGTGAGACAGGGATTGTCTCTTCAATTATGCACCCTTCTCTGCCCTTCCCCACGTTTTAAGGTAGGGTATTGGGGTTTTTTAGAGGGTTTTTTGCAATTATATAGTAAAAGATAAGAAATCCAATGATTTCCTGCTAATATCAACTTTGCAAGAGATGATTGGCAGTTGCTAGCAGCTGTTCAGATCATTCCAATAAAGCAGGCTCGTATCATTTCCACAACAAAGGAGTTAAACTGGATTTCAATTGAGAGAGTGTATGGCAAAAATTAAATGGCTTAGTACCTCAAAACACATTCTGAAGTGTTTTAAATATTGGCCTAAAGGTTTACAACCACTGAGGTCCCTCACATCTGTTTGATGCTTAGTTCAAGGATGCTATACCTGAAACTCAACAGAAGAGTCCCTGTATGTGCCATCCACACGCTGGCTGCAGTTTCCTGACGGATGAGTTTGCAGTCAGGATGGTGCCCATAGAGCACCTGGTTCTAGAGCACTACAACCAATCCAAACTTCATGGCAATGGCTCCTACCTGATCAGCTCTACAGTGCCTTCCCCTAAGACTTGTTTACCCCCTATTTGTCATTTTAATTGGTAGACCTTCATTTTCAATGTAGTTGCAAAAATGAGATGATCGATGGAGAGGGTAACATGATATCAATATTCTGAAGGCATCCATCATGAATACTAATCTTATATATAACCATACACTGAAGCCTTTCTAGAAATCAGTCTTCTCTTTTGTGTACCTGAGTGCACATAAAATGTTAGCTTCCACATTTATACAGAAACATTTTGCTTTAGGATATCTGTTGCACATTGAGCTGGAATAACCACCAATTGGCTGAGTCATTCTTGACTAGCTTTTGGGTATTTGATGCTTTGGATATTGCTTAAAGCGTGTCAGACATACTGCCCAAATGTTTCTATCTCCCTTGAGACCATAAACTCGTCCCTTTCATTACCCGTGGATCAGGTAGAATCTATTCAAATTGCATTTTACAGGATCTTGTTTCATCTCCACATTTTGTAACTACTTCAAAAGAAGTAGAGGGAAAACAGTATCACACAATAGTTTCCGAAGGTCGTACGTTGGACAATAGCAGAGCAGAAATCAATCAGCATTTCAGTAATGCAAACGTTTTAAAGAGCAGAAAAAGTTGTTTATGCTAGTGTAAGATCTGCTGAGCCAACAGGTTTTTAAACTCTGCCTTAGGAAGGTAGCTGCTTCCTTTTTAGTACCTATATGACACAATCTTTTGTTATAGTTCTGTATGACATAGCGTTCTGTAGTCATTAATACAGGACTAATCTTACAGTCATCTCATGTGCTTTCAATGGATTGGGAGTGGGGCCAGATTCTTAAGTATGCAAAAATCCAGGAAAAAGATTTATCTGTCTATCAACATGTATTCATTACACTAAAATTATTATTTGCTCACTATCCATGTAACCAGCACTGCACAATGTACAGAAACTAGATGGGCTCTATCAATAGGCACGGCAGGTTTGGGGAAAAAGCCAGGCTGAGAAGCTTGCAGCCTAGGCTCTGGACAGGGAAGGCAACTGTGTTTTCCCCCATATTAAAGGAGACAGCAGAAAGAGAAGTTGGTAAATTGCCTTTCAAATGTTTCTGATGTGTCTGTTTGGTTCCTGCATTTGGCTGGTTGCAATTGTAAACTATGACAATTGCAAGTCTCTCTCAAAGCAATGTGAACTGCCGTTTTAGAAAAGTCTCCTGGAAATGGGATTCACAGCCTGCTGTCCACTTACCATGAGCTTTCACTAAGACCTTGTTCATACCACTCAGGGTAGAATGTGAAGTCAGGTAATTGGAAGGTTTTCAATTTTGGGAGTCTTTGACAAGATTTGAGAGCTGACACCCAAATGTCAGGTGAAACATTGTCTATGTCCTTCCTGACATGTCACGCACCTTAAACAAGGAAACCCCTGAAATGTTTATAAAATACATGGAAAGCACTTCATACGCAAGCTACCACAGTATGAACTCAGCATCATTTGAACCAGCAGACGCTTGGGTTTTGGATGGGCTGACAAATCGGAGCTTCTGTTGTGCCTTCAAATGACATTTCTCAATTAGTCGCCTAAATCTAAACTTGTACATACAGCATGTTGCCAAAAATGAAGCCAAATACCACCTCAGGCTGAAGCCTTTCTATCACTGTGCTGCTAGTTGCCGTCTCGAGTTACACTCTAGATGCTGTTTTCTGACAGTCCAGTTCAGGAAAACCAAAGTTTTTCTTGTCAAAGAATCCTATATATTGTTCATACACTCACATGTGTGTGAGCACCCTGCACACTCACACACATACCCCAGGGCTGCCCAGCCGGTTAATTAGCCGCTGCTCGGCTAACATGTCTCTTCTTCCTTTTTTCTCCCCTTTGCCTAGCCCATCTTATTTTCTAAATTTTCTTTCCAGCATACCATACAGATGGTGACTGGTGTTTTCCTCTCTATGTGAAGTATGCAGACTTCTCTGCCCCAACAAGACAATGTTTCACTTGTTCACCTTCCAAAAGGGATGGCTGGAAGATGCACCAGCCTTCCGCAAGGAGATCAAAGGACTGCTAAGACATGCTGGTCAAGTATTTCCCTTTCATCTGAATATATTGTTTGTGACCGTATGCCATTCTTAAAGGGCAAAGAAGGTTTCTAATCATTGCAGGAAGAGCACTCAGAGATGACAGCGAGAGAAAAGGGAAGATTAACATTTGCTTATCAGCAGGCTGCTGTACGGGAACAGCAGGTTACATATTTGGAGTAAACTGGATATAGGGCCTGAGCAGCAACAAAAAATTAGATATTCAAGGAACATAAATGAAAATCATTAAGCATCGATACTTTATGATATTGTAGAGATTGCTTTATTCCCAGTATGAGTATCATACCATTAGATATGCAATTTGTTTTGCATTTCCAAGAATTAAGAGTGCACTACAATAAAAAGAACTTAAATTATTTGCAGTACACTTAATTCTCTGCAGAACTAGAGAATTCCCAACTTCATAAAGCAAAACAGTGCCAAAAATTCACCTACTTTCCCATAAACCATATTATAAACTGGAAACGAGATAGCACTCTCTAAACTGAAAAAGACCAGACCACAGAATTTAAAGTTTCTTGTAGCATGGCTTTTCTTTTAGTTCAGCAATTCAGTTTTAAAACACCGAACTGAAATTTATCCAAATTTCACTTTGTTGTTAAATCATCTTTCCTAACAAATTTTGACAAACCCCGTCTACAACTCATTTGCTTTAAGAATGTGTCCTTTACCCCTAGAAGGGATCTAGTGTGACTTCTGTAATTTAAAAAAAAATAATCAATGGAATAAAAAAATTTTTAATCATCTTTTATTTCTAATTTTCTACACTGTGGCAGTGCTGCAGGAACAACTGGTGAGGAGCAGTTGGCTAGTCAGAGCTCAGTAAGACTTCCAGCAACATCTCCCACTGCACGACAGCTGGAGTGAAGGGCAAGGAACGTGAGGAACCACGACAGAGCTCACTGCACCACGCAGATTGAAGACCCTCAGCCAAACCCTGCCACCTCACTGCTGTGGTGCATTGCCTGGCAGGTAAGGTGTGTGACTCCATGAGGTAGATGGAATGTAGTAAATTTGACCTCCCAGAATTAAGGCTCATTCAAATCCGTCAAGTGGTTCAAGTGCAACTAATGTACTGAATGAGGGTTAGGGGAAGGGATGCTGCACAGCAGACCTCCCCAGAAAGGCTGGAGGTAAAGTCCCCAGACGCCAACCCTTTCCTACCATCTCATGGTGCCAGTAGCCTAAAGCTGTGAGTTCTTCTAGATTATTGCTGTGAGTGAAGTTCTGCAGTGAATAATCCGTGCAAGATGTTAAATCTCAAGAAGCAGATGGACCTGCTATATGCAGATGAGCTGCATCATATTTCTATCTGAGTCTGTTTTAATAGTAATATTTTCACTGAAACAAAATGAAAATAAGCAGTATTAAGTGCAAGTCTCTCCTGTATAAATATTTATCTAAGGAAGAAAAAGTGTCCTTGTGTGCAACCACAGGTGCACAGACAAACACTCAACACTAAATTCCATAAAATAGCCTTTGGACACAAAGCTGAGCAGTGTTTGGACAGATGGCTAGATTTTCTGTAAGTGCTTCGTTTGACTTCTATTGTTTTTTTCAGGGCAGGGTGTTGTACTGGAAAAAAATATCCAGAGCACCCTTTTCATTTAGTACTTCCTGTGAATTATAGAAACAAAACTTCACTGCAGTCCACACATAAATTGCACGGAGACTAAAACATCCGGGGTACGTGCGTCTCCACAGGACATACACAGCACCAAGCACAAGCGGTGGGAGTCCCACTTGCAAAGAAGCAACTAGGAAAGTTGAAAGCCTTGGGGGGCCAAAACTGAAAGACTTTGAAAGAGTCCCATAAAAACTGTGAGAAGCATATTAAAAACACCTCCAACAAACCAGACAACACACAGCAAAAAAGAAAACAACCCAGCTTCAGTGATAAGCGTGAATAAAATCTGAAATAGAGGAAAAAATTCTTTCAACTCCTGTAGCTAGCTGGGACAAGTTCCTTGGTATTTCTTAACTTGGAAGATTCTTCCCTTTGGCTATATAGCAACTCATGCCTACAAGAGAGGAGAAAGCTGATAACTAGGATTAGGTGAACTGGTTTAAAGAACTGACTTGAACCTCTGCCCAAGGTTTGAACCCAAAGCTTGCTTTAAAAATCAATATCAGGAGGTAGGTTTTCTCCTTTCTTTTTCCCCTTGTTTCCCCTTCTCCAAAACCTGCTATTTTTCCATTCCTGGTAATCAGATGCCCTAGGATCTTGCATCCCAAAGAACCTTTTTCTTTGATTTGTCCTATAAATCCTGTAGCTCCTTTCCAGTCTTACAGTTCTTCAGATTTGGCTGAAAGCAGAGCTCAGTCAGGTTACTTAAAACTGCTGGTCCCAAATCAAAGTCTCACCTCTATCTCTGCTTCTTAGCCAGGTAGTGACACTTGAGACTTTATCCTCAAGGAATCTATTACTACATAACATTAAAAGTGGAAAAAAAAGGAAAGGTTTTTAAAAAAATATTAAGAAGGAGATCCAGGCAATACCAACTAAGAAGTCATTTTGACATCAGCTGCCCAGAACACACACTCAGTACCACTGCCCTTGCTCTCCATAGACAGCACATGGTGACAAACAAGCCAGCTAAGGGATGAGTGTTTACAGTTGCCATACAAGTTGCTGTTGGCAACCACAGGCTTTTTCTTTTTTTAAAAATTTATTATTTTTCTAATTTTACTTCTCCCCTTCCAGTATTCCATACAAGCTGCCCATCCCTTAAGCAGCACATGAAAAGTCCAACAGCCACCAGTTTTGTGATATTAAAGCACATGTTTTTTGGCAAAGTGATAATGACATAATTTTCAGTACTTACACGACATAATTGTTGTCAGAATAACAAGAACTTCCATTGGGATATTATTCTCCCTGTGACTTAGAAAAGCATCATATTTCCGCTGCAAGTCTGTCCTCTCACACAAGGCCATCAGTAGACAAAGTGGATCTGTGTCTCCTCACATGCCTATGACTTTCTGACTGTGCTTAGCCACACCATAATGCCACGTAGCACCATATTCTATCTCTTAAAGCAGAATCAGGTGTCAACTAGATTAAAGGAGGGGATGTACTAGGAACAAACTGTTTGATTCTTATCTATCATGTCCTCATCTCTCCAACTCAAGTTTTTGTGATGCCCTATGTTAAAAATGTCCTCTATATTGCCCAGTTGAAACTACCTGAAATGGAGACACCATCCAGGACTATCTACAAACTCTTTCAACTCAGTACCCAGTCTTTGCAAGACACATCAACTGGCAGCTAGAAAAATAGTACTGTATTTTTATCAACTTGGATTTTCTCTGTTGCAAGCCAGTATGCAGGCCATACCACACAACTAAAACAGGGTTGTGGGACAAGAAAAGCAGCAGTTGTAGATAAAGTTGATGGGAGCAGTGGGGATGTCACTGTGAATGATAAACATTTTCCCTGGGAGAAAAGAAATTAGAAGAGCTCATTAAATGGGAAAATGGCAATAGTGCGTGCTGGTTTTCAAAGGTTTATGTCTCTATTCTTCATGTTGGCTCAGAGTCATTATGGTAAAATGATGTTTTATGGTTTCTTGAAAGGTATTTGGTCAAATATTTCAGGTGTTGGTAAAGAAACAGTTCTTTAACAGGCAAACTCCTTTCCAACAGAATCTTGTCTGAGCAACACATACAGGAAAACAGCACCCAGCCCACCCTAACATTGCTTTATTTAGAAAAAACGCTTTGCATATAAAAAGGAAATCACTGCCTTTGATGAATTTTCCCTTCTAACTCACCTGGTTTTGTTGGCTACTTTATAATGAATGCTATTGGCAAGACAGAGATCCTTTTGCAAAAGTTTTGGGAGTACAGGTTGTTCAACACTAATGTAGGAGAAGTGATTCTTAAAAACATTTCTAACACGTACAGCAATTTTGAAATATGATTAAAGGCAGATGAGATGTTAATGAAATTTTAGTAGGAAAACAATACAACTGAAAGCATGCCTCTGGAAAACATACTACCTGCTGATCACAGAAAGATTAAGGAACCAAATGGGAGTAGAATGTGGTGTCGACAGGACTCTTGGACACCTGAAGTCTCCACAAGCAGTTTAGATACTGCACAGATGCAGTCAGTAAATGGGAGTAAGAAAGCTGGTTCTACATCACCAGCACAGCAATCTTTGTATCAACTGTAAGTTATCTGAAGCTTGCAGATAGCTTGTTGCCCTCCCAGTGCTCTAAATCCTAAAACCTCTCAAGAGGTTCTGGCATACAGAGATCATCAAATCATGGGGTCATGATGATACATTTTATCAAAAAAATGTAAGTAATCTGACATTTCTGTAGCCACAACATTCTCTGAACTGCATGTAGACTATATAGCGATGTAATGCTGTTGAGCAGCAGAAAGCTTGCAAGAATTTCATCAACCAGTTAGGCCAAGCACTGCTGATGGCCTCTGGACTCGCACACTGAATGCTGTTTAAGAACACCAGCTTCTAAAGCTGCACTCTCTGTCCTTTGAAAAGACAAAATTATTTAGTATGTGGACATATACTTAGAAAAAAATCTATAAAGGTGCCAGTCGGGCATCAAATATCTATTTGCAGATAGTCTCTTTTCTAAAGCCAAGTGGATGGTATCAATAAAGAAGAAAAAAATAAAAGGAATCCTTAAATGAAGTAGCCGTTCCTGCTCAATTGTTCTTTAAATATTAGGCAATTTAGGAGAAAGGCAAGATCAAAATGCAGGATAATCAATATAAGCCAGCACAAGGCTTAAATTTTATCTTCCTTTTCCTATTTCTCTTCCAAAATATCCGAGGATGATTAAATATAGTTTAAAAATGAGCATACTTAATGTACTTTCAAATGAACAATAAACAGCTGAAGCAGCTCTTCAGCTCATTCTTTTGAAATGCAACTAATGTGTAATCCTAGTAACACTTAACTTTCATTTGAATATGAAAAGACTTCAGGCTAGAGGTGCTAATAAGAGCACCCCACACTTCAGATTTAAACAGACATGGCAATTTGTATTTCAATAAGAAAAAAAAAATCACTGTTCAGTCTTGAGGAAAGAAATACCTTCACTCCTACACTGTATCCATTTACAGTACTTAGATGCACACATTTTAGCATCACTAATGCAAACCATGCTTCAGGAAGACAATTTAAATTGCCCTTCAAAAGGCAGAAAAAGGAACATATCATTAGCGTGACACCTCTACTCTTAAATGCATGAAAGGTTGGTTGTGCTACATAAAGTTACAGGTAAAAGAAAAAATACATTCTTTTCTTGGTGATAAGGAAAATGTGGAAACAGAAATGCCAGCGTGGCAGAGCGCCTTCTGCTTTCTCTCACACTGGAGGTCTGACAACTTTAAATTAAAGCTTCTTATAAGGTTGGAATCTTTTACCTATTGGCAATGTAGTACATGTATTCATTGTTGCTTTAATAAGGGAAAAAAACCCCACCAAATGTAAAGAACTCATCACTAGCACTGCATCTTGTTCATTAATTTTTTGTGAGTCTCTCAACATTTTCTGTCTTGTCAAAATACATTTTAATTGCTACAGGATGAAAACTTTTATGATGTTACCTTTTTTGGGAACCAGATCTAACTTCAGTTTCTGTATGCAGATAGAGGTACCATGAAAAACCTGAAATAAGTTTTGAAAACTAAATTCTCCAGAAAATTCAGTTTTAACTGTCTTGTTTTTTCTGATTAAACAATTACCTGAGTTTACCTTGAAGTCAGGAACAAATACAAGCAAAATGCTCATTCACCTTTTTTATGATCCGCTTCTCTCATTTTTAACTCATCAAATCCAGTTTAATTGACCAGAGCTACTTCTAATAACATGCTAGCAAAGTTATCCCAGCAAAATCATGCCTGGAGTATATGTGAGCATTTCCTTTAAGTACTAGAAATCCTCACTAAAAGATACTGGAAAAAGTAAGAGTCAAGAGCATAAATTGCAGCGAACATATCAGCATTACTCATTTTTCTGATGATATAACCCAATTGATCTATCCTAATTGTTTTAGATTTGATCCCAGCAGCTTCAGGGCACATTTTTTGCTGAGGCTGTTGGAGGTAGTCTCACATCCCATTGACGTTCTTGGGAAAAGAGGACATTAGCTGTATGAAAATTAACGCAAGCTGTTATGGGAACACCTTAAGCAATTTCATGAAAAACCTTATAAGCTGCCAAACCAAAGGAGGAGAAGGACCAAGTTAGTTCTGAGAATATGCTGTGGAAATAAAAAGCTGCACAATAAACCCTGTGCTTCTTCCTATAAAGCGAAACAAGAAAATAGTGATTGCTGATACAAGGTACGCAAGTTGCTAAGATCTTCTCTCTCTTCCTTGTGCATGTATTCTGATTTGATTACCTCCAGAAACCTGGGCCTGAGACACCAGAGACTGCTGCTTCTTTCCTCTCTTTTTTTTTTTTTTTTCTTTTGGTGAGCTTTTATTTCCCTGTGACTTTTATGCTTTTGCCACTGTTTAAAAATATCCTCTAAAATCTGATGTAATAAAGACAGAATTACATCCCTAGGCCCTCAGAAAGATCAATAAGTAAGTTAATTTCCTGAGTGGCCATACTGCTCCTGGTTTGTAAGAGAGGAAAAAGGACTAAAGGTACAGAAATATGTGCCCAGAGAGACAGCTCTAGCAGCAAACCTGATTCCCTGCAAAAACAGGCACCTGTGATGTTCAAGCTGCAGAGTCCCTTCTCCCTTCGCACGAAGGCACATCTACATCTCTCAGAAATAAGAAGCATGCATCCTATCCCTGGGGTAGCATCTTCTGGGACCTGCAGCAGGGGTTGAGGGGGAAGAAGAGAGAAGGGCAGCAAGTGAAGAAGAGGCACCTGTGAGGGTTTTGCCTCTCGCCTTCCCACAACATGGCTAGCAGGACACAAGGCTGCCTGCACCATGGAGCAGCTATGTGCTGCCTGTTCAGACTATTTCTGCCCTCAAGGACACTTGTTTTCACTCCTACAAATCATGGGTCATAGAGAAAATAAAACTAATTATAGAGAAAGATCAGTTTGGTGAGCAGACACCACGCAATCGCCACACTGGACTGGAAATCGATATGTGCAGGGAAGCACACTAGAAAAGGCTAAGATTGACAAACCCTTTTTATGAAGATATTACCAAGCTTTCACAGCCCTACAAAAGCAGCTCCTCTTCTCTATCCTAGCTAAGAGCCTGTTTAGGCAACCCTTGAACGACAAACTCCATCTGGGTCCTGGTTTCCTGAGAACTGGACTAAGATTAGTGCCAGCAGACCCCACATGTGATCTCTGTGCTGTTCTCAAGCAGAAGAAATCACCAGGTCTTGTGTGGCTCACCAGTACCTCCTGTCTATCTCAGTGACCCTCTTGGCTCAGGGGACAGCTGCCCCATGCACATGACAGATCACAATGGCCGTACAAAAAAATCTTTGAAGTGCTTTTACTGTCAGTCTTCAATGTGTCCACGCTATTGCTGTTATCTTGCCAACCAAACACAGTTCTTGCATGCACAGTTATTGCCAGATAGAAGACACCAGTCCCATAACTGCTACCATGGCTAACAGAGGTCTTGCTGTTCCATTTAACCTGGAAGCTTCCCGTGTAAGTTCCAGTTTCATATTCAGTAAAAGGGCATCGAGAGAGCAACATTTACTTTAAAGTTGTCTATTATGGGGGATCCTAATGCAACTGCCACCTGATGTCGCAGTTAGGGGCTGGGTCTCAGATCGGTTCAGGTGGCTCTCAGCAACCAGCTCTATCCTCTGCATCAAATGTTTCTCAGTGTCATTCCTTTTCTTTCTAGATTAAGAACAAAACCAAGTAGCATAGGTCAAGTCTCGTAAGATTGCTTTAGAAACCCATTCACTCAGAGACGACTCCTAGTTTATAGCCAGTGGCCTATTTGAGCAGATTTTAATCCATCTTGAATGCACAAATTGCTTCCATTGTTCCTATTTAACCAAAGTTTTTTCCCTACTAGATACCCTATTAACACAGCTTGTTATGGCATATTTAGGACTTATTCTCCTTGAAGCCACAACAATTAGCTAACACAGAAATATTCACCTAATCATACACATAAATTTCAGATTTTATGTGTGACATGCTTCATCCAGCAGACCAACAGTATCTTTGGTCATTCCATTTGTGTAGTTTTAATGTAAAGTCCTGGTGCAACTCCAGAATGTCCTGGTTTTCTCTAGCTGGAGAGGGTGTGATAGTCATGAAGCTACATCCCTCTTTCCACTAATAGCAGTTCACAGACTTCCTTGCTCAAATCTTTGAAAGCTTTTGGATGTCTATTGTCCAAAGTCACCATGTTATACTAGTTTTTTGGCATAATTTCCTCTAATGATGCTAGAATGATGACAATACTCCACTGACCCACTCCCATAATCTATTTTTCCTGCTGGGATTTATAACCTACCTGTATGGATTGCCAATGATTCAATAATAGTACTGTAGTACCAGACTAAAGCATGATCAGAATTCATTTTGATCCTATTGCTCTCAGGAAAAAGGGGGTTAACTCTATTTTCACTGGCCCTATATTACTCCTTGCCTTCTTTTTCTGCCCCAAACAGTCATCTAGACACTACTAATATCAGCCACCTCCATTGCCCTTCAGCTTAGGATTTTCTCTTCACTTCATAGAGGAAAAACCAGCTCATCAGAGTCTTTTCCCTCAACAACAACTTAGTAGCTTTGCAAACATCCGTTAAAGCATCTTTAAACAACTCTCTACTATTAACTATTGTTGCATGTCTCAAATGCTTGCTTGGGAAAACAGGTGACCAAAGTAAACGAGGAAATCACTGCCACTCACAAACACAAGCCCTTAACTCAAGGGAACTTTAAACTCATTCTGTTGTGCTTATAAAAAGGAGGCACCTTGACTGTCAACTTGTAGGCTGGTACCTTGCAATGTTGCAACAAGAAAGGAGGCGCAGGAAAGGAAAAGGCTGCTGGAAATATCATGGCTGTTGGATATTGTGAAGGTCCATTTTTTCCTGCAGTGCAGTTACTAAAGCTGGATACACAGATAAAAACTCCAGAGTTCATGTATCTTGCATTGCAGAGCCAACAAGACACGCTTGCATGGAAAAGGGGAAGAGTCTTTTCCATTGAATATTACTGCACATCTTGTCTTACCAAAATCCTGTTCTACCTTGAGAGCTGTTGGACGACCCAGCAGTTAGTTTCCCATATATGTTTGAGGGAGGGAGAGTTCTAGAAATTACTGTCTGTGTACACTAGAAGGACAGAGGCTAACGAGTGCTGGAGAAAACCACCACGTTATATTTAAGGTAATGCATACGGCTTCTGCACTGCTGTGTCAGTTTTCTGTTTCAAGGTATGAGTAAGTATAAAGAGTAGGTAAGTATATGAAAAGTTCTAAGAGTGATCAAATCCACTTTAACGGGCCTTTAGTATAAAGGGTAACATGGATAAGCTTTCCTAAGCAGCCTAAAATAAAGGTTTACATTAAAAGATGGAACAGATACACAACTATGCTCAAATATTTTTATTTGTCTAACATATGAAATAAAACAAGTTACAGCAAAGCATGAAATCTGATGAGGATTCTACCTTAAGGAAAAAAAATTGTCTTTTGTAATAACAAATAGTTGGAACCAGTGCATTGCTTTAGCGACATTGTTCCCTTCAAGACAAGTCTAAACTCTTCAACGTTATGAAAACTCTGCCTATTGCTTTGTACCAGAAAATTTATTACCCCCAAATCATTTACAACAGACAGCATGCATTCCAAAACTGATTTGTTACTTTAGGCCACAACAACTCATTTTCAAAGCTTAAAGAATCCATTATACTGTGCAAAGGGAAGAGCATGAACAAGACACGTATCAGAGAGGAGTTTAAATGGAATTCCATTTAAAAAGTTTAGATCGAGGAAGCCTACAAACACAGCTATACACTTTACTTGAAGCATTCTTGGCACAGTGGCCTGGGGAAAAAATGATTGAACACAATTTTTATTTCATAAAGTGTGCAAGCATTTGTCACAATTTCAGCAACCTGCTTTCTTGGTTGGGAGAAGGAAGCAAGCCAGTTAGAGAAGTCAAATATGATTAACACAGGAACTCTTCTGTTTGGGAGATGTTATCACTTTCTTACACAGTATGTATCATTTATTTTATTTTGGTGCAGTGCAAAACAGCGTGGGTGTGTGTTCAGCACCACTCTGTTTCTATTATTTGGTTATAAAACTTGAGTCAGGGGGAGCTATTTGATTAACACACCTGATGTGTCTTCCAGCTACGGAGGCTACTGAATTTTAACAACTGCTTCCCTGTTCTAATCAATTTTCCTAAGATCAGAGAGAGCTTTACACCTCAAGAGGCAAAACAAGGTCAAAGAAGTCAGAGTTTTCTCAAGCCAGGTTGGGAAGGGGCTGCAGAGGCTGGTGTGGGCGCAGCGCCCTGGTGCTTAGGGCAGAGGGTGCAGGACACTGATAAGACTTAAAAGAGGTGACGTGAGGGCTCAGGTGTCAGCTGATGTTGGACTCTACTGTGGCACTGGGCTGAACATCTGCATTTAAAGATCAAAGAACTTATGCAGAAAGCAAAGATCTAGAAGCTTACCTACATGCTTGATTTATAGCCTCTTTAATCACAGGAGACAATTCTCGGTATTTTTTTTTTAATCACTGCAAATTCACATCATTAAGAGCCTTTTCCTACTTAGTTATCACAAATTTGAAAGGCAACATGGAAAAAGCATATAGAAGCAATACATACTTGGTCAGCATTTTAAAGTCCTGTATTTCTTTGAACTGCAGCATACCCAAACAGTTCAACCTCAGCTTTAAACTGTAATTCTATATGACCAAAATACAAGAAGCTGCTTTGAAAAGAAAAGCACACACCACAACTGTGAGCAACCGACTGTAGGTGCTCAGCTGCCCTTTGGGGTTAGCCCATGACAGTAGGTAACCGAATTCTTTGCAGGTGACAGCATTGTGCTGAGTTTAACACATGGGTGTCTGCAACTCACTTTTCTGTTCAAAGCCACAGGACGAAGGAGCCTCAGCATCACAGGGTCTGGTTTGTAGCTCTCGCAGAGAAGCTTCTTTTAAAACCTGCCCAGGGACTGATGAAGCTAAAAAAAAATCTCTTTGGGTTCCTTAATCCATTGCCACTCTCTCTGCCTGGAGCCATGACACTTTCAGCTACTGCTGGAAATGGTTTATTAGTACTTTGTTTTAAAAGCTGTCAAACATCTGTTCTTCCTTCAGCTTAATTGTCTTTTTTTTTATTGTATACAAAACCCACACCTATTTTCTTTTTCAATTCTCACTTGAAATATTGACTAAAAAAACCCAAACCGGTCAAAACCAATCCAAGTTAACCTGAGCATGCTAACTCAGAATAAAGACTAGAGTAAAAAAGCGCATCATTATCTAATGTTTAAACAACTTCCACATAGCTACCATTTACAATCTGCATCTTCCATGATCTTTGTCCAAGGGAAATCACCAGTGAGATTAATGAAATTTATTTAGGTAGATTAGAGCCCTATATTATCAGGGGATTTTATAGCACACAGAACCAACTCTGTTGCAGGCAAGCATTCACATTTGGTAGCAGACAGAGGCGCTACTGAACGAGCTTGTATCCAGCTGATTATTTTTTTTTTCTTTCCTACAGCAACGCTACTTCTCAGCAATGCATCCTCAAAGAAAATGCTTTGATTTTTTCATCTGGGTCAACTGCCCATATGTATGATCCAAACCCCATTTCTAAACAAGGGCAAGTAACGAACTGTAAATCGACTTCATGAAGGCAACAAGCCTAGGTTCATTCCCTGAATTTTGGGAAGTGAGATGGTACAACTCAAGCACACGCAGCAACACAAAATACTACTAGAAAGCATCCAAACCCCAGTCAGCACATGCCCCAAGTCCTGATTTCCAGCTGGTCTCTGCATTAAACCTCCCCGAGGTCAGATGAGGAAAACACAGCTAACGCTTCCAATAGCGATACAGCTCCCAGTTCCTACTTGCAATTTGTGGTGTCAAGTGTTCCACGTACACCCCGCCTTAGCTCTGTGACTAGTGCCGAGCTGCAGTTTGTAAACTAACGAGTCAAAAGAGCATGTTTCTCGTTTCCAAAAACAAACAAGCCCACAGAGGTTTCTGCGAGCAGTAGCTGGCTGGCAGGGAGGCGGAGATCAGCACCACGCAGCGCGACAGCACAGCGATCAGTCATCAGCCTTTGTTGCACCAAAGTCTTGCTAAAGCTAGGTGTTGAAAATGGGGGTGAAAAGGCCAACATTTAAAGTCCTTTAGGGTGAGTTTTATCCAACCTTGGCTTTTCTTCACGTTTCTGGTCACTTAGTACTGTAGCAGAATAATGAAAACAAGAAGCTTTGATTGCTGCCTTGGTGAAATTATTTGATGGCAATAATGAAAACCATTTGTAGTTCACCACAGCCAGCTCTGGGTACCAAAAGCTCTCATAAAGCTTTCTCTCTTGTCCCTCTGTGATAGGCAAGGGCCACATCCTTGTGAAATATATTTGCACAAAGCAAAACTTCCATCTGTGTGTGCATGTGAGCACTGTGCTAGTAAGAGGGACCAATTTAGAGGATGCTGAAATATAATTACATCATATATCCATTAGAAGGATGGTCTCTGCAGCTCCCGGAGAATTTGGCAGAGCATTAAAAGCTCGTCAAGGTTGACCACACAGTAACTGAAGGGGAGGAAGAAAAAAAACAGACTACCACACAACAAAACACCCAACCACAGCAAAAAACTGTAAAGGATTGCTAGGGTGTTTCTGCATTTTTCTTTGATCTGAAATAGAAGCAGTATTCCAAAAGTGTACCCAAGACAAAACAGTGAGAATGTACCCAGCATACCTCCCCAAGACTTTGCCAGAGAGGTTTGCGGCAGAAGCTTTTCCTCTCCAAGGACATCCCTATTATTACATGTTTCACTGGAAGATAGGTGACAAAGGTTTAAGTATAAGAGAGGAAAGCTCTGCAGAAACACTCCCAAAAACATTTCCAATGGAAGTCCCAGCTAGGCATCCATCTTCCTTTGTTTTAAATCAGAGATTTCTTTCAGAGTCCTGTCCAGAAATTCTTTTAGAAGATGCTAAAAAGCGATATTTTTGACAAATTTTATTTGCACTAGAATAAATAAGGGGTTTTGATCAACTCATAGCTAAGATGGCAGACTGTAAAATTAAAGAAAAATATATTTCCTCACCTCTTCCCACTCCCACCTCTCAGTAGTGTCCAGCTCAGTCTTAGAAACCTGAGCTCAGATTCAGGAAACTAAATTTGATTTTTTCTTTGAGGATACTGATAGTGACTTGTTGCAACTTGTTAAGAGAAGCTGCTCACTTGTTCAACTTAATCACTACTAACAGGTTTTCCCAGCTTCACACAGTCCCTTTACAGTGGTCTTCATTTACAGGACATATAATGGGCTCACGCGTACGGCTGCCAAGATTCCCTTCTGTTCAATAAGGCATCCCAGCTTCTGCTTGGAGAGCTTGCTTTCTGCTTTACTAAATGCCATCCCTCCTGCTCTTCTGGCACAAGACATTTATTTTGCAGGAATGGATAGAGAGCAAAGGGAAGGTTCAAATCTATGGCTAACTGGCAGTTGTAAGTGGTAGGGAGAGGTTTTGGGTTTGATTTCACACATGGAGGTGCAAGTTTGGATAGATTTTGGGTTTATAGCTTAACAAATTGCACGTGGCTCTCATGCTGGAAAGCCAAGCCTTTCTGCTCAAGTTTTAGCTGGTGCTAGTCTGCATTCTTCAGCTGACTTGGAACAAAACAGGTTCACGCTACCGTAGTCTCCAGCTTGTACTTTGTGCTTTCACTGAGGTTTGTTCTGAGCCTTCATCACCAGGTTTGACTCAGAGAATACTCTGACACTTTTTTCAACCCTTATGGCTCTGCACTGAACTTGAATAGATTTGATTTTCTAATCCCCTCTATTGATTTTTAGGCATGTTTTTGAAACGTTAAATGATTTAGATCCTTCATTTGGAACAAAGGACCTGGCACAGGGCCTCCTCACGGTACAACCAAGCTGTGGCAAACACAGAGTGGAGTAGAAGAAAGTTGCAATGGTTATGTCAAATCCATGAACTGAAAATGATGTCTCAATAGCAGTATCTGCCAGCCAGAGAAAGAGACTGACAACCAAATGCATTTGCAGCTGAAGCTTACAACTGTTTGATGAGTTTCCGAGACGTCTCGGCTAACTTTCGGAAGGGTCCCCAGGGACAGGGAAGTTAGAGTAAGGCCAACTCTAAGGAACATTTCTATTTTTGCATCTTCCTGCCTGAAGAGAATTTATGAAATCTAGTATTGCCGTCAGTCACTGGGACTTTTGTGTGTGCAGGCAGCTACCCTTAGAAGAACAAAAAGCCTTATAGAATTCAAAAGTAGCTTTGAAATGTTAATGACTGTTTTTGTCACAAGCATCAGAAGGAGAAGGGCCAGATCCGAAATGTGTCATGGCTGTAGATGACACAATTAAGCACTTTTGTTTCTATTCCTTGATTTTACATTTTGATTCTTTATTGACTTAGAAGTGCCAACTTCAACCCTATCCAGTACTTACTGAATTTGGCTTTTTCTATAAAGACTGCATCTCCAACAAGCATGTTTTTTTCAAGCATAGAGGCAAATTTTATTTTTACATAGGAACTGTTTTATGGTGGATCACTCTCTTATTATTATTTAAAACATTATCCCTGTCATTTTATTATTTAAAACATTCCTTGCCAGATAAACTGGTCCAAAGACTATCCTCAAAAAAAAAAATAAATGGCCATCTCAATGTCATCCTATACCTTGGAATACAGGGTTGTGCAGCATGTATGAAATAAAAGAGATTCTCTAAAGTATACCCATTGCTGTCAGAGATGAAAGCCCGAAGCTGCCTATTTATTTTGTCTACAATTGTTTTCTTTCTGCAAGAGTGGAAAGAACACCAGTCATTGCCTGCCCTTCTGTTCCTCTTACTGCAGACAGGATCACAGAAGAGCCAATTTGGATGTGAAGCACCAAATGTTCCAGATGAAACATTTTAAAATTAATTAATATATCCATTGGTAATTCCTCTGTTTTCCTTGAAGGGGCTTTATCCCAAGAATTATTGCACCTTTGTTCTAAAACTGGCTTTCTTATGCGTGAACAAGGAATCAGAAGAATAGGCATTAACAGCATTGAGACAAAATTCAGAATACATTGCAAGACGTCAGCTTTTCTGTGGCACCATGAGACACACACAAGTTCCTCTGTTTCAGTAGTCTTAAAAAACCCAAAAAACAAACCAACAAAAAAATCCTGACACAAAACCCCTAAAACTCCAAGGAACATCCAACCCCCTATTGAAGCATGGCTCTGTTCACCCACAGCATCTTCCAGCTTAGGAAATCAGTTTTCTACCTCTGTGAAGGACTAAAAGACGAAGCCAGAGCATCCAAACTTGCATACTGAAAGTTGATAAGGGTGCTAATCCAGATACTGCCGCATCTCCCTTAATCCCACTCTGAACAGAAACAAAGCCACACAAACCTACATATCATTTCACAGAGAAGGGCAGTCTTTATAGAACCAATATAATTACTTTGGTGTAAATCAAGGGAAAAACTATCAAATGCCTAACGAAGACACAGCCACCTCCTTACAAACTGTGCATTAGAACTGATGTCAATTGATATTGCACTGAAAAGACGGAGAAAGGAGAAGAGAACAAAATGCTTGCAAAGAGGTTTTAAGCCAGCCTTTTTGAGGCAGCTGTGTTAGCAGGCGTGCTGACACTCAACCGGTTCCACTAGATGGCAATAGGCAGTGTTGGCATTCCTAACCCTCATGCTGTGTGGCTCCGACTTTTCTTTCCCTCCCTTTTGCTTACTGTCAAGCCAATATCGATATTTTAGGTGAAACAGGAAAAAAAACCCAGCTTCTTTAACTGTGTTCTTTTCACGACTACAAACATTGCCTGAAGCATTATGGTATTCAGATCTCACCGTGCTCCAGAGCCGTGGTTCTACTTCGACTCAGAGTTTTGCTCAACTCGCACAACTTGTCTGAAGGGCCAGAAAGACTAATGTATTAAGTAGGCAATTGCACAAGAGTGGGTGTAGGTACAGAGCATGAAAATCCAACAGGTAACGGTTGCCATATTCACACTCATCATGCATCGCTTCAGGGATACTCATTTTGCATTTGCTGAGAGTGCCAGATCAGTACTCTCTTACCCTGCAATATCAGTATCTTAATCTCCTTTCGCTTGAAACGTGTAAACTTGCCTCAAAGTGCCAGCTGCAGTACAAGTCAGCCATACAGGCTATTGCCAGCAATAAAACCCATATCCAAATTCTGATTCTTAACAATGCAAGAGTCTCAGCCATCTATTGGGAACTTAGTGGAGATTTTGCTACAGCAAAAGTTTCAAACCCAGCTCTTTCTGTTAGAACTACAATCCACTTCCATCACCACATTAGAAAATCCAGGAGTGAGGTTTGGTTACATCGCTACCACGCTGACAACAGTTTAATGTAATTCAATAAAGCTTTCTTCTTTTATTGCAAACCAGTATGTTCTACACGCAGGCAGAATTGCTTTATAGATTATACTGCTTTTGATGTCATCTTTGATCAGGTTTACTCCTCAACTTCAATAGAGCTATTTCAGATCAGCACCTGCCTGGATGACATCAGAATCAAGAGCAACACTAACATTTTTCTAATTTGTGCATTGATTGAGAATATTTGTTCCTGATTGCAACAACTGTAAATGAGCAAATGTCTTCCTAAAAATAGACAGAGTGCAGCATTAGAGCACATCCTTCCCACAAACTGCACTTTCCCTTATTAAAAATGCATGAAGCCTATAAATGCAGACAGCATTGTACAAGACAAACCAAGACTCGGTCTCTGCCCCGAAGAGCTAGTTTACAGCATCTCTCTCAAGCAATATCTAGGAACGCTTGGTTTATGTGCTCCATTTCCCTGTCACAGGAAGACAAATTAGAGAAGAATTATCTGGCAAGCAGAGAGATGAAAGACCTATATAGAGCATAGGTTTAGCAGAACAAGGAAAGGAACCAACAGTTTCGGTTACCATGCACCAGTATTACCCTTGTGATCTCCCAAAGGGTGTCATACAGACAACATATTACAGACAGCAGCAGCCTTGGGCCGAACTGATGGGTATGTGCAGATGCCTGCCTTTCGCTCACTTTCAAAAGAGCCTCTTGATCATGTTTGTATGAGTACATGATATCACGAAAGAAACACACCTTGTACAGCTGTGATTCACAAGGGGACGTTCAAACTGCCTCATTCAACATGTACCTTCAAGGCAAGCTGTCACCAATCAACTATGGCGATGTGCCAACAACAGGCCATGTAACACCTATGTTTATACAAATCTTTGCTTTTTCATATATTCTAAGGTTACAATGTCCAAAGGATGAACCAATATAAGGTATCATAAGAGACCTAGGAGCAGAAACTAGAATAAATCTGGAGCGATCCTAATACCATCAGCACCGGGATTTCTTGCAAAGCTGTGGGTGCAATGCCATAGGCAGCCTGGTATTTCCTTTGCCACTACCACTCAATCCTGCAGCCCAGAGGTTTAATAAGGGCTGCACTTTAACTAATGATACATTATATAATGTTCAAAACATTTCTGGTTTTGTAATATTTTTAAGGGAAGCAAGATTATGCATTATAATCCAGGTCCCACTGGTCATTAAACTTTTCATCTACAGTTCCAGTAGGCTAGAAGAATAATCCAGCTGATAAAAGACTGGAGTTAACTACCTCTGCTAGAAGGAGCTTCTTGTTTTTAAATCAGATTCCCTTGTACAATAAACCTGTTGTTTATATCAATTTCATTTTCAGACTAATTCAACAATAATTGTCTTATGCAGAACTGGGTGTATACTCTCAATTCAGTACCAAGGAAAAAAGATAATGCATAACATAGACTGGTATTTCTGAAGTTAGAAAAGATTAGCTACATACAAGGTAAGACTAGAAAAGAAACCCCAAGGAATTTCCAAAAACCTGGCAAAACTCCCATGTGTTCTTTGGAGGGGTACAAAACCTCACACAAATCCAGCAAGCAGTTTGCTTGGCAACTGAAGTCTGCTGCTGTATTCCTTGGTGCCTGAGGAAGAGTTTTAGCTAGTGACACGTTGTCATCTGCTGGTGAAGGAAAAGAGGTATATTCAGAACCCTAGGGTGCTTCTTTGCTTCACAACCACCAAAACCACCTGTGAAGAACTGTGGTTCATCCCAAACAAATGCATAGTTCATATCTGCAATGGAAGATTTGTCGAGCAAGAAGCAAGCTCTCCAAAGCTGGTAGACAATGGCACGGGGAGATATGCTGCTAAAGCCTGCAGAAGAGGCATGGAAGAAAACAAGATATAACTATTCAACATATCCAGGTGAAGACGGGGGACAGACTGATGCCCTTTACATGGAGGATCCTAAAGCATTCTCCAGTACAAGGTGTAGGGGAAGGTGCTCGGGTTTTGTCTGTATAGGTGACAGCACCCTTTTAGTTTAACCCACTTATACAAACAACTTTTTTCTCCAGAACTGTCTGCTTCTCTGTCCCTCATTTCTCAACCCCCTTTTGCTCCTGTTATACCTGTGTATGTACCCAGCACTTCTGTACATGGTGCCCCAAAAGCCCTTCAGACAGGTTTATCTTTAAATATTTTGGAGAAGGACAGAATGAAAGGAGTTGTACAATTTCTAGATACTGAGAAATTAATTTGTTTGCAGAAAGACTCCTTGGACACATAGTAGGCTGAGGCATGACCAGGAAATACAGAGACAGGATTCTGATTTGGGGCAGAACCTCTTCTGGAGACCTGCCAGATAAAAGACTATGCGGAAAGGGGAAAAGGATGGGAGGATGGCTAATTAAAAAAAATAATAGAGAAGTCAAATCCAGGAAGCCAGAATTTATGGCTAAATGGGAAAGAAAGGCCTAATTTTGCTGTGTTTTTAAAATGGAGCAATGATATAGAAAAGACCAAGAGCTGCTACTGGTTAAGTAAAGAATCAGGAAGTCCAGACAGAGAACCTGGGACAAAACACTCCACAGCTTTCTCCTCTGGAGGCAGCAAAACAGTGACGAAACTGCATTTAAAAACACATCCTGAATAAGTCCATCTAAAAATACAGTTTTTAAAGCAAGAAACTTCCAGCAATAATTGTCCTGACTGGAGACATTGGTGAGCCTCTGCACATACCCTCTTGGGCTGAGGAGGAAGAATGCCACAGGAGAGCAGGCGATGCAGCTGGCACACGATTGCTTCAGTGCATGCACAGGGAGGTGATAAATCATTTAGAGCTTCAGGGATTAGGGCCTCCTGCCAAACCCTCAAAAATGCTTGAAACTTGATAAGAAAGAAAGAAACAAAGAAAAAGTCGATACTATGTAAGCCTTATTTCTCTAACCTGGGCAGTATTAATTAAAAAAAAATAAAAATCAGAGTATTTTATATAACTTATCTCACGCTGCATTACTGTGTAGAACCTGAAAGGAATCACTGAATAAAACTGATATTAAAGCCCAAGTCTGTGCCTCCAATTATTTTACTGAAATCAGTTGGTCTATATATAGAAGTTATCCCTTATGGTATTCTTGCTATTATGGCAAGGGAAAGGCGATGTTTAATAGATACCCCTGGCAGAAATTTTAATTCCATTAAGATAATTTTTAAAAACTGCTTTCAAAATTAAAGGAAACAAGAACCCCTTAACTGGCCAAAGCAGCAACAAAAGCTCTGTTGTTTTGTTGCTGGACTTGTTTTGTGGAGTTTGGTTTTTTCCCCCTACTAAAACTGGAGAGTTACATTAGGGAAAGTCTGAGAAAATCAGCTTACTGCTGATGGGTGAGTGGGAGTGCTCTGGTCCCTCTACCTGCAAGCTTCTGTTGCAGCTTCCACAATCCAGTCTGTACTCACTGTTTGGTACCTGTTTATGCCTGGGTTTTAGGTGTATGGACAAGTCCTCTTCTGCCATACGCTTGACTGTCCCTACAGTGTGCAAGTAATACTGCAGTGCTCGTTAGTCACAGAGTTTCATTCGCTGGCAGGCTAAAGCTACAGAAATTCAGACTCGAGCTTGCAGTCAGAGCCCCTGAAAGGTGGTGTGAAATGCCCGGTGGGTCTGGCCAATGTTCCACTCGCCACTTGTGGCAGAAGTGTTATTCAAACAAACTATGCATGCCCAGCCACTTTGAACAGGCCATTCCCTTTGTACATCACTGACATCCACGACTGCTCTGCTGTGGCTGCTATGGAGACATCTCTGCCAGGTCCCCACTGCTTGTCTTCATAGAACATCAGCTGTTCCAGGAAGACTCAGAAAGTCACTGCTTGCTGTGTAGAAAAGTATTCCCCCTTTCAGTTCTTCTATGTTAATGTCTTACTGTATTTTCTTCAGGTGTTTCCTAGCACTAGCGCTGCAAGATTTGGTGAGCAGTTAGTTCCACACTTGGTTCATCCACCACCATTCAGGACGTCCTTCAATGCTGATAAATGCCTCCCAAAAGAATCCACAGAAGTAGCAGCAATACACGCAAGTGACAGGAGCTCCTATCATCCTTGCCCAAATCATACAAAATACTAATTTCACAAGACAATCCAGGATGGGAAATAAATGTATTTACATTTTCCTGTGTCTTGTAATAAGCAGTGGAAGCTGTGATCACAACCTATTGAGGCCAGCTCCCATAAGTCATTTTTAGAGATGGTTTATTGACACAAGAGAGCGTCAGTTCCAAAAGCAGCACCCAACATGTAGTTTTAAATATTCCAGCATTAAAGAAAACAAAGCTTAGCGTGGCTGTAGGATCTTTGAGTATCAAGGTCCATCCTTTTACCTGTAAAATACAGGTACCTTCCATGAACATTAAACCACAGAGCAAAGCACTCAGATTTTTCTAGAGCCCTGATATGCATAACTGCATATCGTGGCCATTCAGCATGGTGCTTGTAAGCCAATCAAGCAACCTTGTCATGCCACAGAGTGCCTTGCCCTGCTCATCTGAGAAGCTGCTGCATCTTTTCAAAGCAGCGATTTGCTCCATCCCAAAAGAATGAAGAGAAAGCGAAGATGAGAAATGGTATTTGAAAAGTGGAAGTCAGAACTGTAGCAAAGCAATTTCCTTTTGAAAACATGACAGTTGCTCAAGGCACAGGAACAAAGTGGCAAATCCTATTTCCCCAAGTATTGGGATCACTAGCAAAGCCAAAGTCTTGCTGCACCTCTGCACCGATGGAACAGCTGCCTGGCAAGTAAAGACAGCTCCTGTTTCATCAGCACCAAGCACTGCTCAGGCGCTTGTCAGCCTCCTTTCCTCTCCAGTGGCTTCAAACTGTGGAACCAAACCCCGTTCCTGTAATCTGTTGGCCTTTTGAAGAAAAGATGCATTTTAAAGAATAACAAGGCCTCAGGTCCTGACATAAAACGTTGTTACGACTCCCTTGATTTCCAATCCCAAACCATCTCCAGAGGCCAGAGCCCTGACTCACAGTGATAATTTGTTCTGCTGCTGAGAGGTTTGTTGTTGCTGCTCTTTCCATGCTAACACACACACACTCTTATGGCTGACTCACTTGTGGTTGGTAACTAATCACACGTCTGGACTCTGCACTGTCCGCATACAGTTGAGTGACCACATAGCTTTGTTCCCTTTAATCTAATAAGGGAAAAAATTCCCTAGATTTCCTTCAACATCCTCTTCCTTAGAAGAGCACACCTCAGCAGCCAAAGCACTAAAGCAAAGGTCTGTTTAGCCTCAGGAAAGTACGTACAATACCTGCCTGCCTCCCAACTTGCTCAAGCTTGTGCTGTTTTCCTCTGTGGTCATGAAATAAAATTAAAGATCAATTTAACCGCCTGGAAGAAACAAACCTATAAATAAGTAGTCATAAAACCTAGAAGACAAGACAGGAAGAAACAAAAATCTAACGCACAAGAACAGAGGCTGAAAATTTAATTCCAGAACTAACTAAAGAAAGAGCAAACTTTCTGCTGAATAGTCATGGGAAAGAAAGTAATTTGCAATTTTTCCTGGAAACACTTGTCAGTCATACGTATGCCTTGAAAAAGGCAGATTCTGATGTCTGAGGCTACAGTTTGTTCACTGCTATGAAAATCACACTGCTGTTGTAGGCATGACACTTCCTGGTATAGACTTCTAAATGAGCAATATGTCATTACTCAATGCCTACATAATTAACCATTCTCAAAAATCTCCCAAATAAGGATAACGTGTCCCAATAAATTATAAAACAAACTCTGTATTTGCAAAAACATGTGCAACTGCTGGAGAAGCTCTCACACAACCTGTTCTAACTCAGATCATAAAAGCATCATAGGAAATGCACAAAGGGACTGACTTTAACTCCAACATTTTGGGGAAAATTGCTGAAGGGGTATACCTATATATGTTTTTTCACTGTATTTGGTAAGAAAACATGCATTGCCAAGCTAAGAGTGTTGCTTCATTAAGTTTGTATTAGCTTCACTAGAACCAGAATTCATTCTCATGAAAGCAGCTAAGAGTCTTGTCCGAAATTCAGGTTATTAATGAACACTGACAACAAATAAAGGCAGAAAGGCAACTCACTGCTGCTAAAAAGAAAATATACAGCAGAACTCAAAGGCACCTACATGCATATCCTTCTTCAGGACAGCAATTACAGTCTCACAATAGATTAAGCAATATGTTCAAAGGGTAAGCAAGAGGGAAATCATAATATTACTCAATTCTTGTGCAGAGCAATTTATTTTCTCTAGTTCTCAATGTTTATTTTAGAGATTTAATATCAGATATACCAAACTGTAATTCTGACTCTTCTTGAGCTTCGTGGATAACTTGCTAACCTACTAGAGAGAAAATTTTTTAACCTCAGATAAAAACCCAGATTGTCTGATTTCTTGATTGGCTGGCTGCCTGTATTCCAAGTCAGGCTAAACTTGTAGGTATAGACCTTGAAGTGTCTACTCATTTTGGGTGGGGAATTCTCTCCAGAGTACATATCCCAAGGGGTAAACATTTGTTGCTGTTTTTACTGCTTGCTGAGTGAGTTTTCTTCATTGCTGATTTGCAACATGACAAAAAAACAAAGATGAACTCAGAATAAGAAGTACCAAGACAGAAACCGCTTCTGTTTCTTTCCTTAGGGTAATAAAGTGTCTTGACTGTTCACTAAATGCTGAGGCTGGAAAGCATACAGACTTTATATGCTAGAAGCTTTGCCAACACAAAATAATCTTTTTAATGTCATAGGTATAACCTATTCTATACCATTTAGCCATAAAGAGAGATAGAAGGCCACAAGTGTATCACCAAACCCTTCTTTGCTGCAGGTAGGTGAAAAGGCCTCAGAATCAGGTAGCCTTGGTAAATGAAACCAGAGAAAAATCTATGTGCAACAGAAAGACCAAATCTGTGCATCCAAAGCATAAAACAGCTAAGCCAGCTTTCTCATGGGCTTTCACTCCTGGTCATTGGTTCTGAGCAACAATTACATGAATTAATTAGCAAAGGATTCAGTTACAAACAACACCATTTTAAGGTAGTTCTCAGACCATACAGATTCCTGTATCTGAAGCACCAAAAACCTGCTTCTATCCAATCAGGCATTTTATTGTGCCAGCTCTCCAAGGTGCACACAGCTGAGCCACAGGAGCCAGTACCCCTATGAGGCTACTTGAGGAACAGGTGCCGCCCTGCCCCTGGGCTCAGCTCCTCTACCTGTGCAAAACCATGGTTTAACAAAAGTCCTCTTAAGACAGAACTTAAGTTACTTAAGACAGAAAAGTCTTAAGTAATGCACTTCTTTGTTCATCTATCTATATATATATGAAAGCAGAGGTGAGACTGAGGAGGGGCAGGGGAACTTCAAAGCTCCAAGCCACAGGTCTCTGAGGTTTTTGCAAAAACCACCTGAGGAAATATGTCAAATGGTGGGTGTTATGCAGTGATTTTTTCATTAATTTTAATTACTGTCATTCTATAGGATAGTGAGCATCCTCAGTCCTTCGCCTCCAAATTGCACTGGGATTTATGCCAAATTTCTTCTCCCCCACTGGTTCCCTCAAGCAGTATTTAATAATGGAAGCGCTTTAACATGTTTAAATAAGAAGTGTAAATGCCAAATACTTCTGAATGAGAAGGAACCTGTATCTTAAATGGCATATGAAGCCTTTATTCACCGTTCTATAAACTAAAAACCTGGACTATTTGGGATCAAATAAAAGGCTTGATCAGGCTTGAGAAGAGAGTAGATGGAACATCCCTGTTTAAGGAAAAGCAGAACAAAACACAAAGCAACTCTAAGTTTTTATAACCATTAGTAGTGCATGTTGGGGATGGAGGAGGAAGAGACAAAACCCCACAATCAGTTCCCTTGACGGTAGCTTATTGTTTTATTTTTTAAAAAAATCCCAAAAACTTATTGCCTGCACCTTAGTTACAGTACAAGTGATCTAATAATAGCAATTTAATCCTGGTTTCCCTGAGCCACGATGACTCCAGATTCCATTCTACTCTCACACCCCCCAACAACCACATGAGAACTGTTTTTCAAATGCAGGCAGCTTTGTAGCAGTGCTCATTTTCAGATACATTATCCCAACAGGCCAGAAGTGCCTGTCCTGACAGTGACCCATGTTTAGAGCTACCCAGACAGGAGCTATGGCCAATCCAGAATTAGCTCAGCCACATTACCCAAGTTTGGGTCCTGATTAGGTGTCTAAGTTCTAGGAAGCAAGGAAAAAAAGAATTAAAAAGTGGAAAAAAAATCAGCAAACTAGAAGTATCCTCTTAGGATTGATCATTAATGGCTTGAGAAGAGGGTCTTACTGGTTTATGAAGTAAAGATTTTGTTAGAGGATGAATGCTGACTGGAAAGCTTGGAGGCAGCAGTCCCAACACTTCAGATTTCCTATTCCTCCTACATCTACACCTCTGAACTCCCCCTCACCGTGCTTGCCAGGTCCCAGGTTGGCTTTGCCCCACCTTCCCCAGCTCTCCCATTCACTTTAGGTAAAAGCCAGCTGTGTGCCAGACCCTGGGCTTTCGCAACACCTTTTGCTCAGTATTTCCCACAAAAAAGCCTCCCGAAGAACTCTCTTTCCACCTAAAGAGAAAGCTTGTTTTGGGGGCTTTTTTGGGGGGGCGGGGGGTGTCCCTCTGTGTGTGTCCAGTCCACCCAAGTACAATGTTCTTCCTGCACCATTGCCAGCACAAGGAAATCCGCCACTATACAGTTCAATAGCCTCTTTATGTTTTCATTTCCCTGTAATGCCTCAAAATCTCAGAGTATAAAGTGAAATCTGGGGAGCAAACTGTGCTAGAGACTATTTAGAGACCTAAATTTAAACACAGATAAATCCAAGGCAGAGTTACAACCAAGTTATGGAAATACCCAAGAGATTCTCTCATTCACTCTCCAAGTGTTTTTTTACCTACAAAGCATATCTAGTTGTCTTGAAATAAAATCCAGCTCTTTTAAATTCAATTTAAATTCATCACCTAGCACCATACAGTGGAAGGAGTCAGAAATTGCACAATACATCAGGCATAGATTGCAATATGAGAAGGAAGGACAATTACTACTGTCAAGTCACCCCAAATGGATTTGGCCCAATATCTCCTTCAATGTCTGCCTGCCTTAGAACAGCAGCATCAAGCCAAACTCCACTGAATGTCACAGCTTCCAGGCCATGGGATCCCTTGCAGCCAGGCCCTGGTTGTGCATCTTTGAAGATGGAAGACAACAAGCTGATGAAGTTAGTTTATGGACTGCACAGAAAGGGAAGAACTACAATGAAACAGTGGTCCAAGAAAAGCAACAAATGTTTTCATGCAGTAAAGAGCTTTCCTTGCAGGTATTTAAATTGAAATAGCGAATTAATTTCTGTCTTTATATTTAAATCCCAAAGATATAACTTATATTACTTGAAAAAAACCCAGAAAACCCCTCCCCACCCTTCCAGGTTTCAGTAATGGCTTTATGCTTTACTTTTAATTTTTCTGGCCAAAAACCGGAGTGGAAAATAAGTTGAATTTGAGGAAAAAAAATCTATATTTGGGGGAGTTTAATTAAATAAATAATCAGGTAACATTTCAGAACTAAACCCATTTTGCTTAGAAGCTTTGGAATTATTCTTTTTTGACCCTTCTAAAGGCTTTATTGGTGTCAGTCCTCAGCTGAAATGTTTACTTGAAGCTACTGAGTCTAGCTGCGGTCTGTGAATTGAAGGGTCCCTTAGGGATTCCTTTGATTCTGGTGACATCAGAATTTCATCTTTGTTACTGATTAGAGTCTTTGAGACAAAGATTTTCAACACCAAAGAGAAGGGAGGTAATAGTACAATCAGGAAGTGGAAATTCTTACAGACACAGCCTCAGAGTGCGAGATTCTTAACGATCTGCAGCAGCATAAGAAAGCAACGTCCGTGAGACTCAATATACACCAGTGAGTTCTGTGTTGGAAAGAAATAGCACAGGTCTTTTTCAGGGGATGCAAGAAGAATGGAAGGTAACCTCTGGGTTCTCTCTGTGATGCATATGGTAGCACAGGGATCAGTTTTCCATTGGGAAGGGATATTTCACTATGCAAGTGTTTCACGTGAGTACATGGTAGTGCTAGTCGTGCAAGCCGGACCTGGAATGGTTCTGCTTTCTTTGGTAAAAAGGCAACACAGAAGCAGCACAAAGAATATCATTACCATTCCTCATGCCGTACTCTCTTCTCTAACGCTTTCCACACAGATCCCTAGATAAAACATTAATGAGAATTCTTCATATTCACCTTATCAACAGCATAAATCCTCACGCTAATGAGGAGCGCAAAGCAGTTTTATACCAAGCTGTGGTGTTTGTTTACCTTTGCATGACACATTACAACCCAACCTCCAAGAAATAAAACAAGGTCACTCCTTTACCAGTACTCTCTGTAGCTGTTTGGCACTGAGATTTGGACACGCAGAGAGACGCATCTTTCAGCATCAGCAGATTTACAGAATACACGCTCTGCTTTGAAATACAGGAAAATTGATCCTGCAGGGCTGTTTACTTCATCGACACACCTTTAAGTGCTATCAGGGCACCTGCATGTTGCGTAATTGCTATTTCTCTCTCAAGTAAACATCAGCAAAATTTGTAGCAGGTACAGCTATAATCATAGGGAGTGCCACAGCCAATTTTCACAGTTCACATTCAGAAAAAGAGAAAAAAACCTAATTAACAAGATCTATTCTGGAGCCTACCTGCTATCTTCCTCCATTGCATGCCCTCTGTACTGGCACTAGCATTGGAAAGGTGGCTTATATGAGTATGTGTGATAACCAGGTACTACATATCTTTTCCTTTGTGTTAAGCTTTCACATAAACACTCAGCTTAAGAGTGATTCAGAAGTACTCAGTGTTCCCCAGCATTTTGTGGAAGCTAAGTTTGCCTGCATGGCTTTGATACATCAGAACAAAGTAAAGTGCTCCGAGCAGGAGTGTGTTGCCCTTCATGTTTTTTTATTTATTTTTTTTACCCAGCTCTTTCCCTGACTCAGTTGATGAGGCCTTAAAGTCTCACAGCTGCTTAGGAGGGAAGAAAAAAAGAAAATCAAGAAAGAAAAAAGCCTCTCTCCTCCCCCTGAAGGCAGCTTTGAGTTCGGTTTGTGACTAGACAGTTAAGCCAGGCAGTTCAGTCACGACCAGTCATCAGTGGCATCAGGCAAAGATCAGAACCCAGGTCAGCCCTTGTGAGTGTAAGGTTACAGATAGAAAGTATCTATAAACAGCTTTATGCTTAATAAGGACTTCTTCCCTTTTTTTAAAATAAAAAACAAACCACCCCACCAAACCTAAGTTCAGAGGCTGTATTAAAGTTCATAGATTTTAAAAGTGGAATTAAGCATAGCTATCCCCGTTTATGGATAAGCAAATCTATAAAGCACAGACTCATGGAAAGATTCCTCTGTAGTCACCTTACTGACTGATGATAGATCTTAAATAGCACCAGGTCTTCAGCCTCACAGTTTGACGCACAAGAGCCGAGTGACACTGTGCCACTTGATACAGCTGCTGGTGGTATGTATTCAGTAGACAGACTTATTTTCCCAAGCTCCTAAATTAGTTTTTTCTTTAACATTCTACATTAGCATTATTTAAATTCTGTGTTCATACCTCCAAAGTTAGACTGTTCTACTAAGTGTCTTCTACTTCCTTGACTTTAATGAAGGCAATCCTCTGATCCTAGTGATCTACAAACAGGTGATTCCTGTTGCCACAAATCACAGCTTTTCTCCAAGTAGAAGTCCAAGATAACAGATTAACAGTCACTGGCTTAGGAATGCCTCCTTTACATGAAAGGCTCCATCTTCACAGCACCATTCTGCTCCCCAGGCAAGGTTTGAGCTTCATGTGCTCTTTCAGCCTGCCTGTCACCTCTCACATGTATCTGCAGTTTCATGCCATGGTTTGTACAGCATTGATCTATACACAATGAAAACTACTACAGGTAATCTAAGCTATTTTCTTCAACACGTTCCCCCAGAGAGCTATGCAAACCCTGAGATTCTTTGTGTAGTGTTGTCTCTCCAAAACAAAAACATGGACATGGACAAACTTACGCTGCATTTTCTGTATCTCTAGGACAAAAGTTTTAGGAAAAAAAAAAGTCAGAATATTACTTTGGACCAAGAATATAAGCCTAATATTTTAAGGGCCTAGTTAACAGACCCTTACACCACTTCCTTCTATGCCTCATGAAATTATAAGAAAACTCACAAAAAGCCCTAAGAAAACATGAAACAAACAAAAATAACCCGCCAAACAAAACCCAACAAAACTGTGAATTTTGAGGAGATAAAGAACCAAAGCAACTCCTCCCATTGCCACACTCCAGGCTGAACAATATGACCCAGTTCATCAGTCTCAGAATTTGGGCTCAGTCTCTGCCTAGCTACTAAAAGTATACAGCACTTGCCAGAACGAATGTATGGATGATTAAGGATGCTTAAGGGTATGCAACAGTAAATAGATATTTCACATGTGACTGATCAGAATGAAAACTATATTCCAGTTTATTACATAGCCTGCAGACATAAAATTGAATAGTAATTGTTTGAACTAGATTCAGCAATTTCTACCACAATCCACTAATGAAAGAGACCTGTGTTGTCTTGCACTTCTGGATTAAGATTGCTGAACATATTGTATTTTTAGAACAGCAATAAGGAGCTTTTACATTGCTCACGAAACACATGACACAAGCATTTAACCAGGTAGAACAACTAGTCTGTCTAGTAAAGAACTGCAACACGAGAAAAGCTTGGGATAATTAATCTCTAATTCAAAGCTATTCTGACTTAGTGGAGGACTTGTAGTGGTTTCACTGGATTTTACTCCAGTCTGTATTGAAGCCAATTAAGGCTAATTAAGAAAGTTACCAAATTAGTCTCTATGGAACAGCTCTGTGATTTTATTTTGTTTTAAATCTGGTCCTGCTTTCCAGTGAAAATCCTTTTGAAATAACAAATCTCTCACACATTTGTATAAAATAGACAAGAGCCACATAAAAAATAAAAAAGGTACAGATCTCCACCTCAAAACATTTTAGGAATAACTGTAGACAACCCATAAGACCTTAAAAATCTAGCAAGGGTGTATACAAGATTGATAAGCTTCTTCAGGAGTAACTGATGCAGAACAACACCTGATGAAGTCTCTGGCTTCACAACCTGCTATTAACACCAAAGCATGAGGAGGTAAGCATGAGTGCCAGCTCACATCAGCTTTATGATTTAGAGAAAGCAGAACATGTTCATTTATCATGGGCAGCACTGACATCAAAGTGCTGATTATATGCCACTGCAGGGCTACCCAAACTTAATTGCTCCATGGTTGCTCAACATCAATATTGCAAAAAAAATGTTGCAGACAGATCCCTGTTGATGCAAAGGAAAGGATGCAGCAAAGATGAGGCTGCTGGACTGGAGAGAAGGCAGCTGTACCAGGAAAACAAACACTAAACAAGAACCCCAGCATTTTAATTGCTTCTGAGCAGGTCTGTTCTTACTAGGAAGCAATGCTTTAAAGGAGTCTGGGAGCAAAGCAAATGCACAATACCAGGGAGGCAGCGGGGCGTTACTGGAGTCTAGCTCTGGTCACACTCAAACTATACCCAAGAAGAAAAAGCAGGAGCAGGATAAAGAGCCCTGGAAGAAGCTGCCCAGGGAAGTGGCTGACTCACCATCTCTGGAGGTATTTAAGAGACACAGATCTGGTGCTCAGGGACATGGCTTAGTGGTGGACTTGGTGGTGCTAAGTTAATGGTTGAACTGAACTTAAAGGTCTTTACCAACCTAAATGATTCTGTGGAAAGATCTGAGCTTCCCTGTCAAGCTGGGAGGTTTCTCAGTTTTCTTTTGGCAGTAACCACTCAAATCACACAGGAAGAGAAATAACACTTCAGAGAGAAAGAAATAAAAGAAAGGCCCAAACAACACCCATGACTTACACAGACTTATCCCTTACTACCACAACTACAGTACATATCCAGAAACTAGGAAAAGGGGAACCATTGTCCAAGAAAAAACCTCCAAAACAATAGCAAGACAAAAAAAACCTCAAATGAAGTAAGATAGTGTGAAAACCCAACTATTTTTGGCTACACCACCTCAGAAGTTAGGGCAGTCTCCATAATCATATAACACAGGAGCTAAAACCAGTATTATAATCTTCATGTCACCTATTCCTTAAGCATCATGACTTGACACAGGAGAATAACCATAAAAAAAGGCTCAGTACAGAAATATTCCCTCCTCCCCCCCTTAGAACCTTAGCCACACTGATTTTACCTCTTGAAGGACAGGAACTGTATATTGAGTAACTGGAGCCCAAGAAGACACGTGGCTGTTAAGCTGAAGCTCCCTGAGCACTGAGATGCATGCCCAGCCCTGGAAACCCCCATTTTGAATCACAGCTGAAACAGGTTACAACTACTTTCCACCTGCACCCAACAACACCTATACCAAGAACCCACCACAGCCCCAGGCCTCTCCAGGTGCTGCACTTACATCCTCCTGCCTTTCATTTAAGGAGGACCACAGAGATATTTTTGTCACAGTAGCAAAAAGGGACCCCAAGGAAATGTGATGTGCAGAGGTATGTTTTCCCCTCCTCTCACTCTACTGATGCCAGCAGCTTCATCACAGTCCCTCTTCACTTGACATGAGAGCACCAGGGTTCTTGTTGAAAGTATTAAGAAATGCTTCATTTTAAACCAGGAACTTATGCATAGATCAAGGCTGCTCACTATTGGCCACTGAGCCCTAGGAGGTGGCTCACAAACTATGCATTTTTGAGATAAATAGAAAGAACATGAAAGTGACCATTTTTAATTAATTTTTCATTACTGTGCTTTTATATTTCAGGCCAGATTTGGGACTGAACTGTAATTTAGATTCTGCTCAAATTCTGGCATCTGTAAAATGTACCAGATCTGACATTTGCAGGGAATGCCTAACATTGCAGTGAGCCAATTATTTTTGGAAGACGAATTGCTGAGAATTAATATGCATGGATGTTTTCTAAAGGGAAGATGCTTTCAGATCTATCACTTTATTGTCACTTATGCATATCTTGTAGAGGGCATGGCCTGCCAAGTAAAATACAGTGAGAGGAGGAGAATAATGGTGATATAACAACAGGATAGGGAGTGTAACCACTCTCCTATCTTAGACAATATTGCACCTGAGTATTCTTACACAGTACCACACAATACTGCACCTGAGGTGTAACACCATGCTCAGGGTTTAGCTCTTTTGCTATGGCTCCTGAGATGTATGCTTATTGTGGCTACAAATACCCAGTGAAAGGTTTGAAGAAAATTTTATTGCTTTATGTATGTAATCCATGTAAAATATAAAAATGACATGCTTCTATTTGCAAAAAGTCAGTTCAGTCATGAGATGCATTAGACAAGGCTCAGCTATCAAAAACTTTAGCATCCAATGCCATAAATGTTTTTACTGAAGCACTGGAGTGACACCAATGAAGTCCTTGATAGGATTACCACAGTAGCAGTCATACAGCTTGGCTGTGAATGCTTTCATGTTCACGTCTAATAAAATGGGATTAGGATGACTGATAATGAATTATGGCATTCGAACTAGATTTTTCCCTGTTGATTACACGTTATTTAGCCTTCCTGTGTTTTTGGAGAAATCTGTTACTAACTATATACTTTTGCAGTGGTCAAGTAACATTTTACAAAATAGGTACCCTTCCAAATTTGTTTGTAACACGTCGTAAGTGCCCCAGGACAGTATTTTCCATTCTATTGAAGAGCTGACTTCCTTTTTTCACTTGCTAATGGCACATTTCCCAGTGATTACTTCTTATTGGCAACCCCTGCACTGCGTTACAGCAAAACAGCGGCAAAGGTGTTTCGCTGCTGAGTCAAAGGTATAAATTTGAGCTTTGCGGTAAACTTGTGCTGAAAGTCATAACCAGGCAAGACCAATGCTTATGAGCACAGGACTATTTCATCTGGGGGTTCAGGTTGCCAGGTACACCCTCAGCTGCGTTACTTCCTTGTTGTTACAGCAGCTGAAAGACCTGGTCTCTCTTCATCGAGTTATCCTGGTGCATCACCTAGGGGTGTGACCCTAATTGACAACATTATCTCTCTGAGTTTAACAATGTATGGTCAACGACTATATTTTGTAGCACAAACAGATGTGATTGGTATTTTTTAAGTGAAAATGCTTCAGGTTTTGGGGTTGGGTTATTTTTTTCCCTGGGAAACTTTTGCTTCAGGGAGGAAAATAAAAACATCAAGCAATGGCTGTGATGAAAATATGTGATCAGGGCAACTTTCTCACAAAGGATTATGTCAATCAGAACAAATTGTTGGTAAGATATCCAGGACAGGTAGATGTCTTATTAAGCTCAGGCCTTGAACAAAAATTCTCCAGCAAGGGACCTGTTTATTTGCATTTAAGACAAGTACTTCTGTGGAAGAATTCTCCCAACCTTTTCCAAGTTCTTTAGACCATAAAGAGACTGGGGAGTAAAGAACAAGAAAACCTCAGTGAGTAAAATTGTAGTAGCTTGACAGTGACAACATCAACTTGTGTGCTCCAGCACCATTGCCAGGAGCAGCAGGGCTTATAGAGCAGCAGGTACAGCTGCAGAAGCCAAAATGTCACTTCAGCCCTTGCATGCAAATCAGTACAGAAACAGGTGTCTGAAGTCACTACATCTGTAATACCAAACTCGCATAAGCAGCCTAGGATTTGAAGGTGTCTATGCAAACGTCAAGAAGCATGAAAGAACACTTGCATTTTCTATTTGCAGAAGCTGCATTTAGTCAGCTCTATTTAGATAAAAATTGATGGAAAACACTGTGAGCTGAAATGTCAGTTCTGAACTCTCCTGTGAGACTCTCATTCAGAATACCTGTGTTTTATTTTTTTTCCCCCCAGTTTTATTAGCTCTCTCTTAATTGGAGACACTGAGCCAAATTCATGAGGCTGAACAGAGCTGTGTTGTTTTGCATCAGTGCTTGAGACCAGTATCCACCTCAGACCTCACATAACAGTAATAATAGTTGCTAAGAGATCTCAGAGAGAAAACACCCTTTTGATTGCAGCAAGGGCTGTGGGGAAGCTGATGGGCAGATGAAGAAGGCTGAGAAGGAAACACATTGAAGATGATATGGCTATGAAAAAGAGGTTCCCATTCCTTAGCACATTCGGATTTGCAATCATATCTCACTGTCTGTAGGAAGCTAAAGAGCTACACACCCTGTTATAAATATGGACATGAAACTCCCAGTGACGTTGTGTCAGGACATTTGTCAACAGAAACAGGAGCTTTTCCTAAGGACAAGGGAAGCTGGAGTCTAGTACAAAAGAATGGCTGCAGAATGGAGTACAGGAGAGGAGGGCTCCCACTACATTAAATACTGCCTTTAGGAACATAATTCCTACATTCTGATTACTCTCATCTTAAGCCAGTTCTGTTATCAAGGAAGAAAAATATATACCAACTGCTTGTTTCTTTTGTTTGTTCTGGCTCTGGCACCTCCATGCCAGTGCCTGTCTCCTGCACTAAACATGCTACTCCTCCCTGCCCAGCAATGCTCTTTGTTGCCACCTTTTCACTTGCTGCTGGCCCTTGTGCCAATCATACTTGCGCTAATGTAATCACACTCCAAACAAAGCAAGGGCAACTCTGACACCCCTACCTAGTTTTCAAACAGACAGACTCCCACCAGGTCTTGCCAGCAGCATCGTGCCAACCACAGTGGGAGGGAAACTCCCTCGATTTGCCCTGGTAGCCCAGGGAAGGAGGAGCAAAGCCAACACCAGCAATGTCCCACTGGAGAAAGGGCTGAGTAACCAAAGGGCTGAGGACATTTTCTGTTGTGAAGTAGGAAGTGGGTAAATTAAACTAAACCAGGAGTGGAATCCAGCTGGCTTGTGCTTACTCACAGCACTGGGACTGGTTTTGCATAAGGCTTAGAGAAAAATTCGCTGCCCTTCAGCTTCTCCATCTGCAAGCTGGGTATAGCGACACCCACCTTTCTTTGTAGCAGAGTCGAGGGGCGTAGTTTCATGATCTACACTGGAATTTTCACAGAGGCTATCAGTGTGTCAGCTACTATATTCCATTTATGTCTGGTTGTGAAGGGACATGGGGGAAAAAACAAAATTAAAGTGTTAATCAAGTGTTAATCTTGCTGCTAATTATTTTAACTGCCTACATTTGGATTTTCTGTATATGTTTCTTTTATTTTCCTTCTCCAAATGGGAGTAAAATGTACAAAAGGGCAGGTATTTCCTCCTTTCTGGTCCTACTCCACCTATTTATTGGGCCATACTACATGCCTGGGAGTTTCATAATGGGAATTGGAAATGGAATTAAAGAAAAGGAAATTGCTGCAAATGAAGCAATTTCCTGGGTGTAAACAGAGCTTGTAATTTTGAAGAGCAGATTTAACATGAAAACATATTTTGTTCTGTTGAACAACTGTGATGATTTGTTGTTAGATATTATTTAGCTGAGAACATTAACAAATAACCTCATTATGATAGCTGATGACATAAAAGGCCAAGGGCTGAACACTGAAGTCCTAATTTGGGCAAAACTCCAAAACTTCAATGATACTTTTGTCTAAGCAATCACATTAGGATCTGGTCTTGGCAGGTTCCAACCCTAATGGATAACAATACACCCTGGACAAAGTTTTAAAAATTTAGTAACTTGCTTTAAAAAATAAAATGAGAATGGAGGAGCTAAATCCCATTGACTTCTGCTAAAAGTAAAACTCAGCGTGTTGTTTTATGACACCTTTTAGATAGCTGAGATTCTCCACTAAGTATTTCCTAGGATCTCAGATGCACGACTCCCAATAGCCACCGGCATACCCCTCATCCAGATCCTGAGAAAATCCCATTCTGGCTGCAGTCTTCTTTGAGTCTTCAGGTTGCAGGCACTGCCTTGCTGCAGCGATGCCCTGCAAGAGCTCCCACAGGAGCTTCAAAAAGCACTGAAGAATGCTGCCTCCTGGTGAGTGGCAGGCCACATGTGTCATTCATTGTACCCCTGGCTACCGGAATCCCTTTGAAAGTCAGTTCCCCAATTCTTTTGGAAAATACAATTTAAAACCTCCTTGATACTTTCCCTCCTGTTTATTTCAGCATTGAAATGGGTGGTTGGATGTTGAGAATTGGCCTTCATCTGACCAGTATGTGGCTTTGAACACAGAAGACTTGGTTAATTTGTCCAAACAAAGCAACCCCTTGAAGTTGCTGGATGAACTAATACTTTCTGAATGTCTTAGTAGATAGCCCTCTTGACCAGCCTACAGACAGGCTTGTTGGTAGTCACACTGGTTTGAATAGTTAGGGCTCATTTCAGTTGTCTGAGAAGTCACCTTGCTGCCATGAAAAATGAATTTTGTGGTGTTTACTTTTTGTATATTCTACAACAGAAAGGAGTATTACATCTTCTAGCACTGCCTCCTGCCAGCATGCATAACCCATTGAAGACTTTGGATCAAATTGAAAGGTATTACATTCCATTTTAGCCTTTGCTCTTGTAAATCGTGTGGCCCGATGAATACCTACACCATACAGGGATAAACCATCAACATGAAAAACATCAGCAAACATATCCACTGCCATGTGTGAAACGAATTTCACCACCCCAGACTGATGTATCGCTGAGGCACAGCGTTTGGTTAGTTGTCTATCATAGCAGCATAAGCAAATTATACTTCAGCAATTCTGGATGTACTAGAGGTAAGAAAATCATTCATCCAAGAATAATCAACTTCTGGAAATCATTCACAGCTGCTATAACTGAGCACAATGCACCAGCAATTAGTTGTGCATCATTGCTTTCAAATTGCACAGAGCTGACTGCAGTGGGGGTGGTGAACATTTGTTAAACTAGGTTTATATGAACTAAGAGATCACCTGGAGGAGGAATATTACTGGAATTTATGTTTCAGGTCATATCTGGGAATTTACATTTCAATTGTAGAATGTCTCCACTTGGCTTTCACAACCGATGATGTCATAGATCAAAGATACTGGTATCTTAGAAAGCCCTGCTGGAGAGATAGAATGAATAATTCAACATTCGCAGACCAGCTCCTACTCTCATTTGTACAGGGATTAATAAGAAGTGATTCCACTGATACTAAAAGGAAGATTTTATTCCGGTGCGAGGGATTTCAGGATGCAAGAAACAGGCTGCACCCACGGTTTTACTGCCTTCACAGTGGGTGTCAGACCCAGAGCCAGTCCACCCAGGTTTAATTAAATACCTGCTCTTTAAATATACCTGCAGGCCATGAAGAGAGAGACACTTTGAAAGGGAAGAGGACTGTGGGCTATACAGAAGATTAAGGGAGCTAAACTAGCTCAGGAGCTTCACTGAGGTACCTGATGACAGACCAGAGGAATTCACTGCATACACAGCAAGGTCAATGGAAACATAGATCTGGACAGTAACAAAGTGTCTGCATTTGCATGACGTACAAATGATCCCTGTTCTTTTTTTCATGAACATTTTGCAATGACAAGAGGGAACAAACCTGGCAGTGTTTTGTAACAGGCTTCTACACACACCCAGAAAAATACAAAGAAACAAACAAACAAATACATGAAGAAGTAGATATTAAAGGCCCAGTTTCAGCCTCACAAAATCTGTAATTGGACTGTACCAAGCATCACTGTTTGGCACTGCCCAAAGTGTGTACACAAACTCCATGCTCGAATGCACATGTCAGTCTTTACCGCCCAACCTGGGAACCACTGTGTTCTCCTACGATATTTGGCTTCAGCCCCACAGAAAAATTTCCATCTGATGCCCTTTCCATGCTTTTCCAGTCAGATTTGTCTCATGAGTTTACTGCAGAAGGGACAAAAGAGGCAGCAGGACCTAAAGAAGCACAGGATGAAAACCCTGCCTAAGTAAGGTGTCTTGTTAGATAAGGAAGGCTGGATCTTCTGCTATCAGAAGCCGTTACTCACTTCATACACACCTAACCTGAGTTTTTCTGGTTTGTTGGGGGGTTTTTGTTTGTTTGATTTTTATCAGAGGGACTTGTATGTGACTCCTCATGATTGTATGGACACAATCATGTGCAAACACTAAATAATTCTATCAGTCCAGACAGGGTTTGTGTACATTTTACATTGAGAAGGTTTCATTACTAAAGGAAGCAAAGGTCAATGTCATCTTGGACAAAGAAGTCGACATATTAGGGCATATATTATATGCTTTCATAAGCTACATAGAGACAGATATTACAGGCGTTTAGCACAACTCAAATGCAAAGGAATCATAGTAATTGCCTTTTTTTTTGTTTTAAACTAAATCAAAACATGGACAAAATTATTAGAAAAGTCAAAAGGCAATATTGGCTGCTCAGACCTTCAAATCTTCAACATTTGGATTTCTGACTCAAGTGAAATCAATAGGAGCATCAATTACAGCACACAGTGATCTGTGGGAATATACAATGGTTAAAATTAACTCCAAGAAGGAAATTATTGTAAGAGGATAAACCTTAAACGTGGCAAAATAAGGAAGCCTGAGGAAGAATAGCTCTTTCCACCTGTCCAGTAAAGAATAAAATATAGCATGTCATGAAGAATTTGAAAGATGGCCAGAAGTTTTCTTTTCTGAAGACTCTTCTAGCATTAATTTTTTCTGATGAATAGAGACAGCAGTTTAGAAGAAAAATTAAAATGTAAATGAAATACATCACAAAGCCTCAGCTATAAAATATCACTGTGGGCATTGTTATCAATAGTTCCTGGGAGCACACAGGCTCAAAAAGAAGTTTCAATGTGCTTTACATTATACTTCCTCCTCTGGTTCTATGCCATGATTGGGAAAACCAAAGTGTGACAATAAATTTCTGACAGAACTTAAGAAGCAATTGGTCTTTATAAAAATCACAAAGTTTCCTAGAGAACCAGCATCTATGCAACAGCTGAGAAAGGAAAAATAATGTGCACAGTTACTTTCCTGGCCTCGAGGGATTTGTGGCTCAAGGCTGACTTCCTCTACACTGATCTTCTCTCTGCAACTTCCCTTTGCAACCTCCTCCAATTCTTGTCTTCACTTCTATCCTATCCTAGAGATATCCTTCCTAGCCTTGAAGGCTCAGATGGTTTCTGACTTCTCATTTAAACCCTTCCTTCAAACATCTTTTTTTCCCTGAAACAATCTAAGTATGCTTTATTATAGCTCCTGAAACCACATCAAAATGATCCTCATCTTCAGCCTGCTGTATATTCTTTGTATGAAGGACCTAGTCTTTTTCCACAGGAAATTTTTCAGCAGTATCTACATCCCTTTACAGCAGCCATTTCATTGACATCACACAAGTGAGTAATACATCTGGGTAAGTTAATAGAAAAGCTGTAAATTGCAGACTGTGCAGTAAAAGCAATATTTAAGAGCAGTAAATACCATTATCATTTACAGTTAGAATATATACACTATCCACTGGTGTGGCAGTTCAAAAGTAAGCTAGGAACTACATCAGTAGGCTGTTTTGTTTTGAATAATTAGTTTTATAAGAGAACATTGATCAAAGGCATTGGTAGCAAGTTGAGTAAGGTGTTCATCATGTACAAAGTCCCTGGAAAATTGCTCAGACCTGAACTCAGCTCAGCCAAATTCAGGTAAACCATAAATAATCAGGGTTAAAGATGAGCTGTCAGATCTGAACAAAGACATTCCACAGGCAGGAAAGCATGGCTACAGCCTCAGCAGCAACTGGGAGGGCTGTTAATGAGGACCCTTGCAGGACTTTGGAACTTCAGTACCCAAATTGTGGCACCATATGTGCCCCAATCAGCTGATTCCCTCTTGGCTGCAGCAGATGGTAGATGTGCTATAGAAAACAACATCACTTGTGCCATTTCTTCGTACAGTTTCTTGATGCCATCTAGTTTATGAAAAGATAGTGAAATACTGGGGATATGGGCTAAAGTTCCTAATATTTTGCAGTGAACACAGGGGAAAAAAAATCAGGTTTGCTGGAAGAAGTTATTTTCCGCTCATCCTGCTGAAACATGGTGCAAGGTCCTGTCCATTGCCCAGGGCTGTCCAAAGAGCTTACTGCAGAAACTCAAATTTTGCCAAGTTGCTTTCTATATTTTCTGATGTTTACAGCTACCTAATGAAAGGCTTCTCTACACTCAGTGAAAATTGGTTGTACTCCTAATTAGATAACTAGTTCTCAAAGTACATAGGACAGATTTTTTTCTTTCCAACATAGAAATCAATTCAGACTTTGAGTAACTCAACACGTACCTGCTGAACTCATGGTAAGTATATTAATTCCTTATTTCCATGGGGATCAGGGAGTGAACCACATGTGATTACGTTAAAAATGGTTACTCTAGTGATATAATCAATAAAACTGAATTAAAGGAGGACAAACTAGATGCTGCTTGGCTTAGTTTCTAGCCCCTCGGAACGATCAAATAACTACTATCATCTTCCCCCACCCAGCAACAGAGCAAATGCCAGCATGCTTGCTCTTTTAATGCCACCATCAACCTATTGGCTAGTATATGTCACTGAGAAAAAGCTACACTTTCTCATTCCTTGTTGAAGTTCACATTTGAGACAAAACTCCAAGGAACTGAATTTGACCTTGAACCGATTCCAAAAATTTGGCTTGTGCACTCCCAGTTGAAAGAAAAATCAGGGATCCTGGCTCAAGGGTGAAATGGAAGCCTTGTTTGAACTATAAAATTAGTGCAGTTTGAGAAAAATGACTGTACAGTAAGGGAACATAAATTAAAGGTGAATCATGAAAACAATGAAGGTTTTTTTTAAAAATAAAATCACTTTCCGTTAAAAGTCAATTATTTTGCTAGAAGGTCAAATTTATTTTCAGTAATAACACTGTTCACTAGTAGACCATGAAGACCTGTACACCTCTGAAATATGTAGATCTTTTAATATGCCCAACAGAAACTGAATGTTGGAACAGTGTCAAACAGCCTCTGCAAAATTACAATGCAAGTCGGACCACATGAAGTAATCAAAGTCTCAGTTTATTAAAATGTGTTATTTATGACTTACAGAAAATATTTCTTGCCTGTGAAAGAGAAACGAGTTAAGAATTAACCCTTTTAATATTAAAAAGGTTTCTTTTTTTTTTTCATTAAACTTCCAAATACTGGATTTTATTCATGAAGCAGGCAAAACAGAGATGCCAAGTCTCCCACCTTATCATCTACTGGATTCATTCTCTAGCTAATAAATCTTCTGATTCACAGACTCTTTTTACAGAATCACAGTGTCTTACCCTGCTGGCTAGGGTTGCTGACATCCTCGACGCAAAGATTGCCTTGGCTGCTGGCACCATACCATAACTACAACTAAGCAAACACTGATTTGAAGGGTTGCTTTAGAATGGTTAATGGTTGTCTTAGACCAATGCTTGTCAAGATCTGCTGTCAAAAGTGAGATAAAATAGGTTGGGTCTGCCTGGGTCGATCTAGTCAGCACAAACACTTGCTTCACTTTTTTATTTAAAGAAAAAAAATAAAAAGAAGGTTTTACAATTTTCTTTAGTTTATTTTAGGGCCCAGTCTTTCTGTTCACAATTGTAACCTAGCCAAAAAATTTAGGGACCAGCCTAACAGTCTTCGCCCCTGATGCTCCCTAGATGCAAATCTGGCAATCATCTATTGGAAAAGCTTGGATTCATCTCATCTGACTTGAGAAACTTGTGGCCAAGCTCTGTCCTCACAAACACAGCTTATGGCAGCTTACTCTTCCAGTGTGAAGGCAAAATTGGTCTTTCTAGATATACCACTTAAATTTCCATGGCCGCTTGGTTAACAGAGACAGGAGAAACTAAATCAAGAGTCAGCCATTGCTTGGTAAAGCCCTGCTGTCACAGACGAATCCTCAGGATTTTATTACTGTGTGGCAACGAGGCCTGATTCAGGAAATACATTCACACCTTTCATACTGGATATACTCTCACCTCCTGTATTTCAGTTTTGATGCATAATAGTTTTTAAGTTAATTTAGATTTTGATGTGGAACATTCGTATTTGGTTGGAGTATTTGCCCCTTTTCGGGCAAGTTTATGCTTTGTCTCTGATTCCAACTTTGGCTTTTCAGCAAAAGTTGAAAAAAAAACTTTTTTATGTAAAAAGAAAGGCAATGTTTTTGCTTAAACATAATTCACAGCTCAAATCGTTACAGTTAATGATTTTCCAGTTAGTTAGGACGGCTTGGTCCAGTATCTCTTGACTAGCTCAGGTGACAACCAAGGTGACCATTGCATTGGTACGATCAGCAAGTCACAAACCCAGCCAGAACAAATGAGGAAGATACAGGAGATATCAGCTGCTCGCTGCATTTGTGTACATGATGTACTGCTGTCCAATGAATAATCCTGAATATCTAACAAACCTTGAAGTAAGGATTAACTTGTTATGGTCCAATAAAATGGCAATTTTAAGCAATTTTTCTGTTCTTGCCCATGCTAACTATAACCTGGATTTGAAAAGGGAAAGGCTGGATTCAGTCAGGAGGAAAAAAAAAAGATGCATCAAGAGCCTTTACTAGTCTTAGCAAAGTGGTGTCAGTCCAGCAATGCCAACGGTACAAACAAGACTCTTAGCACCCAGCCACAGTTGTATGTAATTGTAAAAGGTGTCTGAAGTCATACTTCTCACTCAGCAAGTATGCTTACAATAAAGGGTAACATAAAATATACAATTAGTCAAAGAAATAGCCTTGTCTAGCAGGGTTGGATATTTTTGGTTAGAATACAGGAAAATGACTCTAACACATTAGAGTTTCTTCCACTATAACTGTTCAGGTAGGGTTTGGGTTTTGTTTTTATTTTGGTTTTTTGAAGTCAATATATTGAAATGACAGTGAGTTTAACACTTTCCAAATGCTTTTAAGTCAGAATATTTCAGACCTGAAGTAAGACTTCCCTAAGGGATTTAATGTATTTAATTATCTCTGAAGTTTTATCCATCATAATAGCTAAGTGAAATCATTGCTCTTGTATAGAACAAAGGGAAGCCAAACATATAAATCAATATTTGATTTTTTAAAGTTATTTACTGGAATAACACATGACAGACACTGAAATAGTAAAAGAATCCTCAATAATTACCTTTTTACAAAAAAATGAACAAAAGGGTATTTTAAAACAACAAAATTCAAGGCTAATTATTTCAGAGAGATGGAGATGTACTCAGCACTGTGGTGCCAAACAGATGAACCATGGAGACTTCTAATTAATTTTAATTATTTTTGCATTAACTTGGGTAGCATTTGACTGGTCACTGCTTATATAAAAGTAATCTTGAAGTTGCCTCAAGTCACAAAATACTTTCCCAAATGCTCAGCGTAGCTCAACCGTTTTATGAGCATCATTCTACTAGGGACATCATACTACTTGTTTTCTTTGTGGTCACATCCTAATGCAGTTCTTGGAGTTTTGGAAGGGCAAGGGGAGATCAACTCTTCCAATTCTACTCCTTCAAGCACTCATAGCCCTCTATCACCAAGATGCATAAAACTATGGATCCCAATGCAATCAGATTCCAAAAATAGATATATAACCACTTCCCACCTTTTAGCAAAGGTGGGATTTTTATTACTTGTTATTATTTGCTCTGTCTACATTGGGGGAAAAAGGTTGGAGGAAAAGATCAGATTTCCAGTCCTTTTCCAGAACACTAACGTGGTCTAGAGCCACCTTTGTCTGGCCCAGTCCTGTGCTCTGTTCCTCCTGTTTGCCTGTCCAAACCTCTGACCTCTCTCCAAGCTGAGATCCCAGCCCCGGTTTCTGTATCTTCTGCTTCTCCAGTTGCACTTGTCCACACCCTGCAAGGCATACGTACACCCAGGCTCTCCTCCTCCATGGACTCCATGGCCTGAACATCACAAAACTTGTAGCCTTTACCTGTGGTCTGTGAGTATGACCTCCCTTGCCTCAGAAGGCAAATACCCTGGCTGCAGCTTGCTTCCCCTCTTCCCCAGTAAACAACTTGAGTATCTCCATCCTTCTCTCCACCTTATGAGGCTTCATGTGACCCCTTCACCTCTGAACAGCCTGATGCAGCCTGTCTGTCACCCCTGACACATCAGAGAAGATTGAATGAGAGAGGGCTGGGGCATGCTAAGGGGCAACTTGCTGTCTGTAACTCCTCTACCTCTGCCTGACACACATAGAAGGTGTGAGGGTAGCTCAGTACGCACAGCCAGCATGTATTCTGCACTCCAAGCCAGCACATAAACACTGTATCACATCTCATTAGACTGTACACTAGCACATCCACGCTTGTGGAACACTTGAATGTAAATTCCACACTCTGAATCTGTGTGGTATTTAGGAGATTCCATGAAGGTTGCAGAACATGCCAATTTACTTATTACTTATATTCCTAAACTTTGCTTTACATTATACGTAAGCCCATCCTATCTCTAAATACACAGTCCACAAGGGATATAATCTGGATCATTTTCCAACCAGGCATTAAAAAAGAAAGGATTAATTCTCAAGTACATTAATCAATGCTTTGCCTCTTGGCATTAATTCCTCATTCCCCCCATCGAGCGGCGGTGCTTGGAGCTAGCTGTCACAGGCTGCCAGCTCTTCTGCCACTCAAGCTGAGAGCTGGAACAGCAGTCAGAGAGGAAACTATTACATCAGCATTACACGCCGCAATTGCAGTCAATACTGGCATAGAAGTGGAGCAACAAAGCAGAGAACGAGGACATGAATTCTGCCTAAATCTCACAGCCCTGCTGCAACACCTGCAAGTCATGTGTTTTCCCTCCAGGATTTGAGATTAGCCTGGCCACACCCTGTTCAGAGAGACAAAGGCAATGCCACTCCTCTGATAAGGAAATTCAAAGTGTTTCCTTGGATTTTTTAACTCCCAAAGTTTCCTGGACCATGGAATTTAGGCCTGCATAGGATATGATCTGGCAGTCATCTCCTGTGCTATTGAAAAAGGTGCAAATGCCTTACCCCCAGGTACAATATGGAAAGATTGGACAGAAATGAGCAATTGGCATTTGCTTTCTGCTGGATACTACTGTTGCTGGCAACATAGGAACTACAGTTTTATAAGAGGAGAAACATGGAATCAAATCCCAATTTACAAACAAGGAAACCAAGGCATACAGGGGAAAATAACTTGCACACTTTCACAAAGGGAATCAGAAGTCCATGTTGCAAAGCTGCTGTTAGATGTCATGCATTTGGTAACCATCATGGCCAGTAACAAGTGGCAAACATTTGAGGCTTGTGTTGGGAAACATCCCGTTTAGCATTCCCATTATTTACTGGGAAGATGACACAGTAGGGGACCATAAAACTGTGCCACATACTGCAGGATTGGTTCCAGATGAAAGCTGGAAGTAGAAACATAAGCCCACACTGACCAAGAAACAGGATGTTATGTAAATTTACCACTGACACCTGGAGTGACAGCCAATTGAAGTAAAATAAATTATCCCAATCAGATTGTTAGAAAGCAAGTTACTGGGCTGGTTTGCTTTTTTGGGTTTTTTTTTTTTTTTTGGTTTAAAGATAACCCTGCAGCACTTAGATACCAATCACATCACCACCACAAAGTTACAAACAGGAAAGGAGCTACAGTCCAACATATGCACCCAGGTTTCTTTAATCCTTTTTCCTTTCAGGCAAATTCCAGACTATTCCCACCTGCCTGCTGTACCCTTGCTGATCAATTATCCTGTTGAACTGAAAGTGAACCTGCTGCAAAGGGCTAAGGGTGCTGCACTGTCACAGAGACAATCGCGTGGAAAGCAAGATGTATAAAATGCTCCCAAGAAGAACGAACATACTCATGTCCATTTTAGCTGGTGTCTAGCATGGACTATTTGTTTTGTTTCATTAAACACAAGGATCATAACGCAACCAAGTGTAAAAACTCTAGTAGTTCTAAAAGGGGTTGAGGAGTTACTTTTGAAAGATTACTTACTTCCCTAACAAGCCCTAAAAATATTAAGAAGGGCGCCATGGGTGCAACTTTCCTGATGCATCAGCTTATAGATTTACAGCATTTTGGGGAAAACAATGGCTACCTTGCAAAAAAACCATGCCTGTTCTTTGTAAGGCGTAATAAGAGCCTTGAAATGTGAAGCCATCTGTTTTGGCTTGTACCCTCAGAGGGGATTTTGAGGACACCAGGAGAGGTAAAGTTTACCAAGATGAGTTGTGGCTATCCCGACACTAAACTGCAAGTGCCACTACACCGTGCTACCAATCACTGCTTGAGAGAGCCCTTCTCTACTTGGCTGCTTTGTTAACAGTGCTGATAAAAGAGCCATTTAATAATAAGAGTAATGGTTATGTTAGGGTATTTGTGCTCTCCAAACAGCATCTAGAATGAACTGCCTTACAGAATGGGCTGAGCTTCCTTTGAAATATAAAAAGTTTTCTGTCACTACCAACCTGGACTCCTTTTGAACTGTCTGTCTGCTTTTATATACAACCTGTTCTCCTGTAAAAATCTGTAAAAAAAGTTGAGGATGCTGCATAATTGGTATTGTTCAGAATTTTGCATATTGTACTTTGTATTCAGATTCTGTCCTCTGATTTAAATTTTACGGTCTGTTTTCTCTCCTCCTCCCCTTCCTCCCCTTATTTTTTTCTTTTAAGTAAAAAGGTTTTCCAGAAAAAAAAAAATTAGGTTATATTTTTGCCACCACACTTGGTTTTCAAGAATTCTGTCACTGGAATTCATGAGGATTATCTTGATCTGGAAAAGATTCCCCCTTCCTTCATTCATACCTTGGGCACGTACTAACAAGTCAGGGTATTTAATGAATGTCAGAGAACAAATCTCAGCAGCATGCTGATAGAGTACTGACATACAGTGGTGACATGTGTTATCTTCTGCGCCAAACTGATGTGCCATATGATTATGCATGCCATCCTATACCAACTCAACTTAAACCGAAGACAATGGCAACAGAAAATTTTAACACTCATGATCTCATGAGAAAATGAGCCTGCCATTTCACAACAAAGCAAAGCACTAACAAGTATTTGCACTGTCCTAGCTATAAACCTAAAGATTCTTGTCAACAGATATGATTAATCTGCTGGTTTTGCAGTATTGCCAACCCCTCACACTTTCAGAAGTCATGAGTCAATCCCCAAAAGCTCATCAGACAGGTTTAAAAGGGTTCTCTCCCTCTTTATATATAAATATACGTCTCTCTCTATATATATATATAAACACACATATGGATTACTGTTTGCCTTTGGGATATCAGATCTTGAGGTCTGAGGATCTATTATCAAATTTTCTAGCTTTTTGCTTCGACTAAGGGAACTTAAGTAGCTATTTTTAATAAGCAGAGAAAATTATAACATGAAAGATTACATTCAGGAACTACCTCATCTTTAAAATAGAAAAGAGTGTGTTCTGTAGTACAGTATGAATTGGCAAAACCATTAAAGATGTTAGACAATTCAAATTATTGAACTTTGAGACAACATTTCTGGACAGCAGTTTTTAAGGGGTAGCTTCAGAAGTTCTAGCATTCAGCAACAAGATCACAGTGGACATTTATACTTTAGACAGTATATGAAACTGCCCAGTCAGTCAGGATTTACACTTTCAACAACCTAGTGGCTTAAAATTACAGTTTATGTGTTTCCCATTTAAAAGATAACAAATCTTAGACAATAAGAATTAAATATAAATAACTGACAAACTCAGATAATGGACCAGTGGGGGTTGCTGTGAGTTAGGTAAAACAAGTACATTTCTTTCATTCTCTTTACAAAGGCTAGGATGACCAGTTTACTTAGTCTAAACAGACACTGTTCTAATGAAAGGACATTGATCACCTTTACTATTAAATTAGTAAAGATGAAGCATCAGAGAATGAGTTTAGATTCATCGTCACAGCTTGTCCAAGAATGTTCTACCCTCAACATGGCAATAATCAGACTGGAAACTCCTTAGAGTCTGACCCCCTGGAGATAGTGAGTACTTCCTCATTATGTCAATGACAAAATTTCTTTAGAAAACCATTCCAGTATTATTTTGTTTTTTAAAATTTTCCAGTAAACTAAAGAATTGATAGCCAAAAGAACGAATGTAATCCTAAAGCCTAATCCACATACCCCTGAAGTCAAGGGAAGTCTTTACCAATTTTCATCCTATCCCAAGTGGTGTTGGACAGACATCACTTCAAGATGGCCACGCACCAGTTTCTGAAGCATTTGTACAGATAGACCTGCCACAACATGTACTCAATTTGAATTGGTATTTTTTTCAAGAAAGGACATTACAATTTTTCACTGAGTGATTGCATCATCACCCAGTGATGATCCTTAAAATATTTCCAGGTATCGGTAGTTACAATCACTAGCCTGTGTGAAGTGGCCAAAATTACTCTTCTTTCTACACTGAAAGTGAGACATAGAGGACAAGTGATTGTCCAGGAGACCTGAGTTATCCTCTGAGCTCTGCACAAAGCAAAGGAAGAACTACAAATTGGCACCTCCATATTTGCAGGACTTTAGTGGTCTTCCAGGTGGAAGTGATTTCCTAGAGGACACAGAGGGATGGAAATGTCATTAAATTGAATGGGTTTGAATATATTTTTCATATTTGGTAAAGTGCAATAAATGCCCTGTCGATTCTGTGTTTCAGTAGTAAAAAGATGTTAACTCTGTGCAAGCACCAATTTTGCTCATGGAATTTATATCTTGACCATGGTTTAAATTTGAACAAGCCATCAAGTATGATAAGTGTGGATTTTAAAGGTATTGAGTGCTCTGGGATAAGAGCACTAACTAGATATAGTTTCCTTTTTCAATGGGCACTGAGGGTATCCAGCATCCTTTCCAGATTTAACTTACAGAATCAGGATGATATTGTTCAGATTCACGTAGCTCAGCACAGCAGCAAACAGCCACTACTGTCCCATAACAGGCTATCTCCAGCAATATATTGACAGTGGCACTGAAAAGTAGATGACACTTTTGCTTCTTTTTTTCCCCCTTTCATGTGTCTCTCTAATGCATTTTGTTTTTCTCAGGGCCAAAGAGCTTTAATTTACAGAGCCACATTTGCAGAGGAGATGCAGGGATTTCCTACACCCATTGTGCCTAATAGAGATTCTGGCACTAGAGCATGCAACTCCCACACTACTACTATATTTGTCTAAAACAAGCTTGGGCAGATCACAAAGACTACAAATTGCAATAATACAACATTATGAATGTGCAGGGCAGCTTCCAAGTATTTGGAAATGCTCTCCAACAGCATCTCAGCAACTGTGCCAGAAGTGTTGCTTTTTGGACTTATGGGCTTGGTCCTTCATTTCAAATTAAGTGGTGTCATATACATCTGAATAAAGGGAAGAAAAGAAATTTAAACAACTGGCCCAGTTAGAAAAATTTACCACTATTAACAGGGAACAGCACTGTGAGTCTCAAGAAGGAGCACCATGGGTCCCTTTGCAGCACAGGCATATCATAGAAAGAACTTTCCGTAGAGATGAGAAGTAGGGGAAACAAGCACACAGATTTACTTGATAATAGTTAGGCAAAAGAAATATTCCCCTAGCACATTAATTTCATGTGCATGCTTCCCTTTTTTATTTAAAAATATAAAAGATCACAAATCTGCCAATACTCTGCAATAACTTTTGGTCACTACCATATAGGACTAGGTACAGGAACTAGACTGGAAATAATGGGGTGTGTAACCATAAAGAGCTGATTAGCCTCTTCGTTTTTCCTTGATCAGAATGGAATGGTGAAGTTGCTGTTGTATTTTTGTGCTTGCTACTGAAGCCACTAGGTAGACACATTAAGAAGATATGCAAGAGATTCATATTTTGAATTTTGACTTACCAAAATAGATGAAACAAATAACCAACCCCATCAGCAACTGACCCAATGCAAGTTGACTGACCCCTGATTTTAAGTTCATGGTTAGACCCTGGAGTTGCAAAACACAAAACTGTTTTCCTGCAGCAGAACTGTTTTCCTGCACTCAGAACACTTTGCACTTGTCTCTCTAATAACAGCTAACCCTCTGCTACTGCCTTTTCCATTACTAGTAAATGCTCTTATATTTCACCAGGTACTTCTATGAAGCATGAAGGAACTTTAAAAAACCCTTGACCACTTCTAGGTGGTAACAGGGTCGGTATTAGAGCCTGGTGGCAGCATCCCACTAACTCCTCAAAAACATGGCCTAAAAAGGTAAAGGTTGAAGAAATGAAGAAAATGACAACAAAAACTGTTTTCCAGTTATTAAGCCTAACAATCTACATACAGTTTAATTGCTTACCCTGTTTGCATTTTGAGCACATGCTGTTGTAATCATCAAGTAAAACCAGGGTTTAGGTATGCAAGATAAGTTTGTGGATAATGTGAAAGAAAAAAAAATGTTGAGGCATACTATACCTTGAGTATTTACATTCCTGTTTTTATAATTATCTTAATTAAAGAGTAATTACTTCTCTTACAGATAGGCTTATCTCTAACATGAAACTACCTGTCTACCATTAAAAAAAAAAACCTAAAAAACATCAAAATTGCTTTTTTTTTTTACTGTCTTTAATAGCTGTTCTGTACTTTAAATGCTGTCTTCAGCACAAGGAAAAGATATTGTTATACTCACTTAGTATTCATAGTTTGTAAAAAGCAGTCAGGTTGCTAATAATGGAAGCAGGATTTCCAGAAGCACACAATTAGCTGGCTGACAAAAACATGCTTTCACCTTACTGAAATAAAAGACAAAGCCAGAAACTGCTACCACGGGGTTAGTCATGAAAATTTAAGACCAACCTTGTAAAACAAGGACTCATGGTCAAACCTATGTAAGCTTCCTTCTGCCTTTGCAGGTGCTGCTTCGTGCCTGGGGAGAGCACCCAGACAGAGCAGGTCTCAGGCCTTCACCTGGGCGATCCTGGAACGCAGAGCCAGCTGCAGGTAGCCCACCTGTTTCTGCAGCTGATGTGAACTATCAGGCAAACATATCATCAAGTCATCTTTTTGGCTGGCACCTGTACTCCTGATTCCCTTTACAAGGTAGAACCAGATCTCATAAGATCCAACCTAAGAGCTGTCCTGTGACATAAAGGAGCCCTTCTATTTGTAGAGAAGCAAAACCAGACAAGTAAAACATAGGATACATATAGGATATGTATTTTCACTAGGAATGGCCTGTCTTACAGCCACTTGACACCTCACCTGTGTTAAATCTTAGATCAAAGTGGAACAACCTCACGGAAGTTGCTGGGTTACTGTTCTGCATGGAGAACTGGCAGGCAAGTAGGTGGGACCTTAAACTAGGTCAATTCACAAAACTTACTTCATATATTTTAAATACTGCCTAGAACATAAATTAGGCAAGGTCTTACAAAGTTGCTAAAGTTGCAGTCAGCCTTACCACTCACAAGGACCAAGGGGAAGTACTCATCAATAAGACTGTCTTTGTCTCTAGTGTATGTGTTGTTTAAATTGATGTTATTTAGCTCATCTTCATGCTGAAGTGCCTTCTAACCCCACATATTTTCCCAGAGGGGTTTTTTTTTTTTTAACCTATATAATACAGGTAAACGATGCACTCAGTACCCAAATGCTTCACTGCTAAGTGGAGCCTAAGCTTGTTTCTACTTAACTCAGAATAGCACAGGATCAAGACCAGACCTGGACCTTTAACAGAGCTGGACTTGCTGGTACCAGTTGTTTTATTGCTTGCTGAGAAGACGGTGAAGAAGTAGGCCCACTGGCATCTACTGTTTTATACGTCACAATGGCAGGCACTGCATTTGTGGTGTTAAGGCAAAAAAACAACAACAAAAAGCAGCTATAATGCGTCACAAGAAATGTGGAAATCCCTGTGATGGGTGCAGAGCAGCATGCAGGGGACTAAGCTTTCCCTCCTGAGGAGGGACAAGCACAATGCTGAATTAGTGGCACTTCACTAGCCTCAAACATGCTCTCTGAATGCTAACGCACTCTGCTGCCACAAGGACTTTTGTGTTTACTACATACCCTTCAAAGGTTGTTCTTTCCATGAGTCATTTTTGTGGTGGAAATCAATAACGTATGTTAGGGATATTCATTTGTACTTGCAACCAACTCATTGCAGTGATATCAGCATTCACTGATTTGTGTGGTTTATGTTGCTTTGCTGAGAGTGTTTTGTTGAGTGCTGTTAATTGTGTCACTGCTATGGAGCAGAATGTGTTTCCCCTGAAAGAAAACAGAAAACCTACCAAAAAACCACCCCAACAACCCACAAAGACCACTTCAATACAGCCCCTAAGCCTTTTAGTTTTAAATAACTGGAACAAGAAGACATAAGAACTACAAAATACATTGAGACAATGGAGCCCCTACAGCTGTATTGGAACAATTGCATCAAATATACAGAAAATTTGATACCTGTAACAAGATACACAGTAGTATGGGAAGGATGACATCTATAAGATGATATAAAGCAGTGTTTTACTTATGCAAATAGAAAATCCAGCTTATGTGTTTGCCCAAATAAAGTGAATTTCAACCTAAGTCCCCTATTTTAGATGACCAAAAGTGATGACACCATCTGGCTGAAGCCTAGGCATGCCCTGCTGTCAAATGAACACTTCATTTCTTTAATTTTGGAGTTGTTTTTTCTGCAGCACGTTTTGCAATAGTGCTCAAGGAGGCTTAATCCATCACTTACCAAAAGAATTTTCAAAATATTGGATAAAACATCTGACTCTTATTCAAAATAATTGTAGTTTTCCTCTAATTACTCGTGCCAGCATTTCTCTGTGTATGGACTTAATCACAATGACCAGAAATGGAGCTTCAGAATCCTGGAAATAAATGTTCTGTGTGCACACATCCCTGTGACACAGAAACTCCTGTGTTGGGAGCAGGTTTCCTTTGTCTCTGTTCTGCCCTCCAGTGGTTTCTCAACAGCACAGGTCAAGGCAATGGGAATAAAATGCACTCCCCCAAACGTACTAGATTATTCCTCTACCTGGCTAAAGTACTGATGGGTGCAAGAAACAGGATGGTCCGATCTTGAAATAATCGTATTTTCAAAAAGGACAACAAAATAAGGTATTTTTTTTTATTGTTTAGCATAGCAATGGGCTGTTAATAAAAGAGAGTTCCTGAGATAAATGCTTTTCAACCCTGATTTAAGCTCATTATGAAGTAAAATCACTTTGCAAGTATAATTTTCAAAGCCTCATGCAGAAGACAGGTTTTAATTGAATCTTTCTCAATTAGATCAGAGATGTACATGCCTACCAATTCAGTAAAATAACTGTACACAGCCTTTGGTCATGGTTTATTCTGATGAAACACAACCTCTTATTGGAAGAAATGTCTATTCTCACCTAAGCTGCTTCAAAGTGATTATAAAAGTGCATTTTCCCTAAACAGCTTGGTCTTGTGCTGTATATTCAGGAGTGTGCTTGGTGCTGTTTGATATGGCATCACAATCTAAAGAACACAGATGTGAGGGTAGCAGTGGACTCGTGTATATATGATGTATTCCTTGTAAATATACTTCAGAAGCACTACTAGCAGTTACTTTACTTAGAATATAATATGAACTCCTGTCCTCCTCTGAAATTCTTGCTTTCCCATGCAGGAAGTAACCTTGGAAGTATGGCTTGGAGGAAAGAAAGGGAGCTCAGGTTCAACCATGTGCAGGTATTTTGCAGCCTGACATTCTCACTGCATGGCATGGTGCCTACCTGGTGGATTTTATGATGCATGCAGGTGGTAAATACTACCATTAACAGGAGAGACGAGCAGGACGAGTAAAGGAAGCTCATCTCTTCTGGCCCTTACCATGGAGGCTTTATCTGCAGAGCTGTCCTCAGTGACAAGTGCCTCACACTCCCAAACTTGGTGTGGGGTTGGCTTTCCCTCCAGTTTACCCTCAGTGCATGTAAGACTGTCCAGCGCCAAGACTTTCTTGTTTTCTTCTGCCTGAGGTGGGGTTTGTTCAGGATTTCTTCCGTCGCTCCCAGATGCTGTTTTTCAACCTGTGGTTTGACCTTATTTTTCTGCCTGAGGCAATGTTCTTTCTAATTCCACCTTGTTACAACCTTCCCTGTTTTCTGTCTGTCACCCACACCCCTCCCCGTCACCACCCCTCCTTCTATAGCCTAGCTGTGTGGAAGGATGGGTCCCATACTGCACATCTTCCCTTTCTGTTTGCTACAGCCTGAACAGATATTTCTGTGTGAAAGAGCTGGCAACATGGCACTGTGTGGGAGCAGCCAGAGCAGTGCACAGGGGTGTATGTGCAGTCATAGCTAGAATACAAGGAAAATGCTCCACGCTGTAGCAGCTTGTGCAGTGTGGCAATTCCACAATTCAGCAAGAAATTGTGGAGCACCAGAAGGCTATTTTTACAATCCCAGGGCCAAGGAACAGCCCTGCAGTTTCCTCCTAAATGACACCTCTTCAACTCTTTACATCAGTCCCGGTTCTGAGCCTTTAAACTTTTCTTGAACACCAGGACAGCCACTGCCTCCTGAGCATAAACGGAGATCCTCTCTTACTAGCAGGTATCCGTTTGTTATGATCCTTAGAAAACAAGCATCTAGACAGTTTCAGCCAGACCTATGATTTTTCTTACTAAACCAACTTACTGTGAGTCTAAGTCAGTCAGACGGTTAGGACTCCACAAGACCAGAAAGCTGTCAGGATATGGGGACAGTGCTCCTGCTCACAGCACCAGCTGAAGAATTGACAAGTCAAACCTTCTAAGTCCCCAGCATTAAACTGTGTCATAAACCCATTTCTAAACAATAAAGACAGGTGACAAAATACTCTATCTTTTTTTTTTAAACCTCTAAATCACAATTTCAAGTCTGTAACACTGTGAAATCTCCAGCTCTCAAAATAAATACCCAGATTCTCAATGATTAAAAAGAATGCACGTGCAAAGAGAGCAGTCTGTGTTAGTTTGCTCCTTGCCATTATGGATAATTTACCTGCTGAGAAGGGGTTTAAAACAAAACACAAACCCACACCATTCTCTGAACCACAGTGAGTAGACAATGGCAATTATTCCTACACTGGTGGCATGAGACCTTTGCTCCACTTTAACGAAGCCAAGGGGAGAATGGATTTTGTTCTGCAGAATAACGGGGGTGGAAGAAAGTCTCTTTCACTGGAAGGTTACGAGCTTATTGCTCACACTACCCAGTACCATGCTGTGCTCTGAACAATAAAATGCCATGGTAGCATTCAGCCCACACCAATCCCTAAGCAGGATGCAGATACAAACCGTTACCCTGCTGACCAGGTGGCATTAAACACTGTCTGCATCAAACCCATGTAGCATGGAGACTCCATGCCCTGGTTTTCCTTCCACTTTCTGCCTCTCATTTTCTGTTCAAAGCCTAAGGAAATATCTTAGTGGCATTTAGTATCTAAGGCTAAAACTACAAACCATTCCTTTCCCCTGCAGATCAGCTGTTACCACATTTTTTTACGTCAGAGCTCCCTGGAGGTTCATACCTCTGCACACACCCAGTGTCAGCCCTGCATTGAGATCCACACCTAGTCAAGGCCTGACTAAGAGTGGATCTCACTTAGCTCTTTGCTGCCAGTGTGCTGCAAGAGCTTTGGGACAGTACCTATCATTAAAGAATGCACAGCACACAGAGACGAAAACAGTTCCTTACAGAAATAAGTACCGATTTCTGTAAAGTTCTGATAAATAGTACTGAATATTATTTTTACAGGAGCCTGATTTTGAGAGGCAGGACTTATAAGCCCTTCAAAAGGGAATGACCAAACTTCAGCCACCTCTGCCTGTCCAGGAAGTCACGGCTTTATGAAACATATTCACAGTTGCACAGGTAAAAGCAGGATTTTTGCACAGAGAACAGGAACCTCAGGGGAGACTGATTTCCCAGTTGTAAGTCATCTAATACAAACAAGGAAGCAGAAAGAACACATGGAGCATGACAGAGGCATGACAACACACACCTTTACATCATATACCCCTACAGCCAGAATATAACTGTTGATACGTGAAGGGCACTCCAACACCACAGTGATGGACCGCACTAAAAAAACCCCCCAAAATCTTAAAAGAGGTCAAAATCAGTTCTCGTTTCACCTCCTACCTCTGAATGCTTCACTTTCAATGGACTGACTTACATTATTCAAGATTTCCTCCATGAGAGAACACTGAACTGGCCCAGTTGAAGCCTTGGTTAGGCTTTGAAATCCACAAGTCAAGTTTTCCTCTCGGTATCACCAGAGTAACTGAAATAGTAAAGGGAGTTTCTCTGATCTCATACAACTAACCCTAAAGGGAGGGTAGCACTTGGCTCTTGCTGAGAACATTAAAACACTTGGATTGATCCTTGTGAGCCATTAGGAAATGCCATCAGTACCCACGTACCGACACGATTGTTGTTTTGGGTAAACTTCTGTTGTGGCCGGAACCGCGATTATACAATATACAATAAGAAACAGAGAACAGGCCACCAGCTTCCAATTCCTGTCCCACCACATGAGACACTTTTTTCCAAAGGGAATGTTTAAACATTCTCTGTTTAATGTTTAATCACAGATGTGTTGAAAAGGGGAAGGAAAAAAGGTAATTAATGATTATGTTACTAAAATTGGTTACAACCACCTGCCAAATTAATCCCTTCATTTGCCACAGCAAGCATACATGGAGGGGTAGATCAGACCCACCTTTAATAAATTTTAATAATGGTTAATAATAATCTTGATCATTGTCAGTAGCAGTAGTATGACAAACTTCCCAAAAGCTGTACAGATCTTTGAATTTCTCCAGACAGAACACGGATTTTTAAAAAATATATAATGGTAAAAACATATAATCTGCAGTTTTCACAAAACATAAGTATCCTGCAAGTGCCACCTACTGCGCTGGCTGTTTTCTAGTGAATCTTCTCACCCGTTCAATCAGAACGTCTCTGGTTCATTTCCCATCACTTGGTATTACGAAAACCAGGCTGGCGTTCAGTCAACCTAGGACAGCTTTACTGATAAAGCCAGCAGGGGAAGCAAATAATTTGTCAAATCTTGCTACTCCTAAACATAAAGAGCACTGCAAATCAATACACGGAAGTGTTCTCAGTTTGATTCCGACTGCAGAGAGGAAAGGGCAGCACCGTGTTCACTGTCTCCTTGCTAATTGAGTGAGAGTGCATTCTCCATCATATCTGCTCCCTACCAGAAAGGAAATGTGCGAGATACTGTGTAAAACTCAAGGGGTGGGGGGAAGGAGAAGTAAGAAAAGACTTCTTGAATTGCACCTTCATTAGGTGTACATCCTCCCCATCCCTTCCTTATGCCCACACTGCTGGCATGTCGTCTGCTGGACAAAGCAGAATTCAACAGTTTCTCATTAACAAATCTTTGTGAACTTAGGTTTCATATCAAAGTATCTATATATAGGCCAGGACAGTACAAATCCATAGTGATATCATGAGGTGCATTTATGTTTTCCATGTCATCATTCAACACAGCTATTATTTTGTGGCATCTGTATTTTTGGAGACCAAAACTCAAGCCATGCATGCAATCCATTTGTCAAACTAACATTCAAAAATCCAAATTTTTGCTAATGTTATTCAGAATAAAAATTATTTTTATGAAAAGCTATTTGTATCTGTTAATGCAACATCTAGCCTTTCTGAACTTTAACCAACCTATGTGCTAACACTACAACCTGGAATGTTTACCCACCTCTCCAAGTTGAAGTGGGCTATTAAAATATGCCCAAAGACTCTGCTGAGAACCCTCATCTTCCCAAAAGGACAGCAAAGCAGGCAAGTTGTTTGCATCTCAGTTACTAGCAGATTGTTACAACTCATTTAGGTTTGTTGGCAAGCCAGTGGTTACCCCAAAGAGTTCACTTTTACATTTCCCAGGAATACTAGTGCCAAGAAAACTATTGCTAAGTTATGACAGTTGTACCTACATTACTTTTCATCTAAAACTATGCAAGGAAGAAATCTGATTTCATGCACTTCCCCCTGGCTGGGTCTGATACTTTTTATCACAAAGGAACACAAGCACATTCTTCTGTCTGATGATGGCCTACAGAGAAAGGCAGCACCTATTCTGCTCAACCACACTGGGCATCTCACATGGGCTTTATGCTTTCCAGGCACGTAGAAATGCTACATACAAGGCCTCTGTCTGGCTAAAGCATTCCCAGGAGTCCGTTCCCAGCAGGGCATGGGGGTTTATATCACTGGGTATGTTTTGAAAGACAGAAGTGGGGTTAGGTGGGTTGTATTCCTTTGGCATTGGTTCACCCAGCTGACAGCTGGTTCGGCGGACGTGGTTATGTAACGGGAAACAGGGAGCCTGCCTGGACAAGACGGTGCCTATCCAGAAGGTGCAGGATCTATGCAATCTTTCATCACTGAGAATAAGCCAAATTAACATAAGCTCTTTAGCTTTCATGCTTGTGGACTCTTCTGTTACCCTAAAGCTTTAGCAATAACAGTGTTACCTTGGTGCTTTTTAGTACATGTTGTAAATTTTACACAAGCCAGGGAAGCAGGGTGCAGGTATAAAATCCGTGTAATGGGTTCAAATGTTAAAACTACTGTACAAACCTCCATTTCTTTGCCCAAAATCCTTTGTTGCTGCAGCATGCAATACATCAGCCCTTATCGCTTTTGACATGACAAAGAATCTCCTACTGCCAGCATTCTCAGCTCACAACCAGCCAATTAATTCTCATTTCTCCATCAGGGCAAGCACTCCAGAGTTAATAACACACTAAGGAACACTTTCTTAAGGAAATTCACCCTTTCTTGGAAGTTTACACTCATATTCTTAGAAGGGAAAAAAACCTGAGCACCTGTTTCTCTAAGGAAAGTGCAAGGAATATTTAGATGAATTAGACTCATACAGTTTTCTTCTTTTTAAAGTGAACATTAGGAATGTGAATTACAGCAATTCTTCAAGAACCTCGATACTCTGCAACTAGCTGAACACAGAATGATATCTGGAAGGTGTGTAAGTGTATTAATATGGCATGATGACTGAGATGGTAAGTCCTGTATCTACACAACTCCAGGATGGCTGCTCTCTGGGCTGTTTACAAAACACAAAGCCGCTGCCTGTGGGTTCCTAAACAGATTGTGAAAATTAAATGCCTGTTCAGGTGTTTTTGGCTAGTCACTACAAGACTAAGAGACTGCAGATGAGTCTCCCTGAGGCTAGGAGTAACTTAACTAGAGTTAAGAACAGTACCTATGCTTTATCTCAGAGAAGACACACAGCCCAACAGTAGCTCAAGGCTTAACTGGATCCAGAAAGGTTACAGCAATGCAGAAAGCTAGATCCCCAGAGCAAAAACTAAAATGCTCAGCTGCGTTCATAGATTCTCTGTGTGGTAAAGGAGCTTAAAAAAATCACTAGCCAGTCTCAGATATTGAATGGGAAGCAGCCTAAAGTCATACTTAGTTTATAGTTACTGATAACACTACAAAAAAAAAATAAAAATCTCAGCATTTCTTAAAACCCATCCGTCCCGTAATGCACAAGTAAGATTTGCACTGAAGTGAGGGTGTGACAGTTGGGCTTGTTCAGCCTGGAGAAGAGAAGGCTCTGAAGGAACCTCATAGTAGCCTTCCAATACCAGAAAGGTGCGTGTAAGAAAGCTGGGGAAGAACTGTTCATGAGGGCATGGAGCAGTAGGAGGAGGGGTGATGGTTTTAAACTTGAAAAGGGGAGATTTAGGTTGGATATTAGGAAAAAGTTCTTCAATACGAGGGTGGTGGATCACAGACACAGATTTCCCAGAGAGGTGGTGGGGGCCCCACCCCGGACACATTCAAGGTCAGGTTTGATGGGGCTCTGAGTGACCAGATCTAATGAAGATGCCCCTGATCACTGCAGGGAGGTTGGACTAGATGACGTTTAAAGGTCCTTGCCAACCTTACATAGTCTATGATTCTATCCACTTAGAAACACAGACTAGAACATTGCACGAATAAAAACACCTACCCCTTTATTCTCACAAACCTGAACCTGGCACCTTGTTGAAAGTGGAGGCAGAAAAGGTTAGACTGCTCACACCAGCAACGATTCTGGTCCAATCTCTGCTCCTCACTCACAGCATCACACCCTAAGCACCACCTGGCAGCTCATTCCGAGTGGTCATGCTCCCCTCCCCGACGCTGGAGCCAGAGCATTACTCGACAAGAGCTCTACTGAAATGGCAAGGGAGTGCAAGTGCATAGGGTAGGGGTTAGAGCCTTTACCTGTGAGGGAAGAGTCCTGTGGTCTTGAACACTGGTTCCATGGCTCCTGCTTTATTTTATACACAGCTTACCACTGAAAAAGGGCAGAACTAGTCCTGGGAGCAGGGAACCGAAATCTCTCCTCCCAATTTATTTCCCTAAGACTCATGCTAACTTCTTCCTCTCTGTCTGGCCTAATGAAAATTATGCCCTACAGAGTTCAGCAAGAGCAGTGAAGATCACCCGTGCCAAAGCTTCTCCTGAGAGGTGGGAGTTGAGGACGTTAATGATACCAGACAGAGGAGGGGATTCCTTATCTCACTTCCTGTCAAATCCCTTAGGACGTGGAATACCAGGTTGCAGAGCAACAAACTTTAAAAAAGAAAAACAAAACCCATCACTCTTGTGTTTCTGCAGGAAGCCTGATCCTGCCTGTGCCACAGAACACATAAATTGTCTGGGTCATGTTTCCTATTTAAGATGATATTTTCTTGAACATGGCAATCACATTGGTAGTAGCACTTAGTATAAACGCTGTTTTCTAGGCCAGAAATAGATGGCAAAATCATTTAAAATATAGCTGAAAATTATTTTATGGGACACAAAATCACTCAGTTTCAGCTACACAAGGCTAACCTCTAAGACTCAATGTTATTTGCATCAGTCATGTGCCAAAGGAACTTTTTGTTGCAGTGTTGCACATCGGTGGAAATGTCTGGTAAGTGGAACCAGGACATCTAATGGCTGTTTGGAGATGCACAAAGTCATTGAACCTTAAAATTTACATTACAGAGTAAGAGAAAGAGAAGTGGTTTAGTGGGCACAGTGAAAACACTGCCAAAGAGCCATATTTAAGAGCACTTCACTTTCAGCATCATCTGGTCTATATAAATTGCATACAAACATTTTATATTCCAGATTGGTATTTCTTTGCCCCCGACTAAGTCCTCAAGTCTGAACACTTGCGAGCTGTGAGGTTTAAACTGAAGTAGGAATGATCAATATGGATCTAGATAGCACCAGATAGAAGTACCTAGAAATAGAGTTCTTTTTTAACAAAACAGATCAATCGATATGAAAGTATTTACTGCATCACTGTGTTGATTGCACCAATGCATAACAGCATAGTGCAATATGGCATCAAGACACACACTGCCTTTCTGAAGCCGTATATAAACCTGCACCCCAAGCAGAGACTCTGTAAAGAGAGCTGTTGCCCATTTACCTTGTGTCAGTAAAATTATTACCCATGTTATATTTAGCTAGATGACAGAAAAGTTACAGGGCGTGAGCAGACTTTTGCAGGAACATCCTTTGGCAGCTGATTCACTGAGAGACATTGACCGTGGCCTTGGGAGGAGAAGGCTGTGAGATTAGCTTTTTCCTTCTGGTGGGAGGAAGGCCTATTGCCTGGCTGATTGCAACAGAGGCAAAGTAAATGACATTGGAAGAGGTCAGGGGGGGTGTTAATATTTGCCAGGAGGTATACTCACATACACCAGGCAAGGATTGTGAGATAGTCGGGGATGGCTCACCACATCTCTTCAAAGCTATAAATCATCTCTTTCCTGCCTGTTTGGTCTCTTCTCTCCTACTTTGCATTTGGGAGGTACTAACACACTTCATGCACTCTTGCCCAGTGTGTGAAGGGTGCACAGAAAACAGCTGCTACAGCTTTACTCCAGCAATGCTTGCTAAGACATAGTCCTCAGTGTAACTGCTAACATCATCTGTGCTACACACATACATCTGGGTTGAAATATATTGAGCAGAGGATGGGAGCAGAGGGGAGATGATGGGTGAGATGTAAACAAATGTCAGTGAATTCAGCAGTGCTAATCACCTAACTGAAAGCTATAATATTTTCCTATTCAGTTACAATATAAGAGAAACTATGCTTGGAGGGGAGAACTAGTTCTGGGATTCTCTCCCCCTCTCTCTCTTTTTTTTATAATGGGGAATTTAAAGGTGCCTCTCATGCTTTCAGATATGAGATTATTTCTGGCTGGGCATAATCACATCCAACAGCATTCCTCTCTGATGAAGTGAGATAATGTATCCGCATCTCTAGTCAATGTTACTTTTCCCAGAGCGCTGTAATGCAGCCCTTTGTCTTAATCAATAGATCACAAAGATGCACCATGGTTCCAGAGCTACTGAGGAATAGCAGGTGACTTTTTCCCTCTCCAGTTTATGTATTCAAGAGAGGACAAAATGACGCACACGACAGGCCAGACTGACTAGCAGAGCCAATTGCAAAGCTCTGATGCTGAGCCTCTGCAGCACAGCCTCGCAGAATACCTGCCAAAGCAGCACAAGCAGACCACAAAAAGTAGTGATTTAAATGAAAAGCAATCCCTCCTTTGAACTGCATTTCACACAGGTATGTGTGTGCAACTAGAGCAATGAGTTACAGGAATATAGTTGTTGCTAAAATAAAAGAAAATCAGCCTCGTTTCTGCAAAGCTGTGTTAGAGACCCACATCTGCAAGAAAACTCCCTTCCTGTCCTGTTGCAATCAGCTGACAGAGTTGCCTGCTGCTTTTTGAGCCATTCCCAGGAGCACACAACAGTTTTGGTCCTGTTCAAAAGAAGTGCTTCCTTAGTAACAAAAAGGAGTGTGTACCCCAGTTTTTAGGAAAAAAGGAGAAGTGCTCTCACCTGAGTTCTGGACCTTTTGACACAGCTATCTTTGCTGTCAGATTTAATGCTATGATGCAGAGCTCTCCTAGGGAACCAGTTATTCATGCCCCCAGGCAGGTCTCTGGAGACCTGAGAACAGCTCAGGGTTAAGTAAAAGGATTGGGCAACTTCCCAGTAACAATATACCCAGCTTCCCTAGGAGCATTTGGCTCCCATTGTTTTCTAGTGGTATTTTCCATTTGCTTCCTAAGTGTTTACATCTTCCATACCCAGTAGGCTCTTCAGGATACCCAAGTAATAGGGAACACTCATCAGGAAGTCTCAGAGAGTGGAGGGTGAAAGGCTACAATGGCTCTGAGAGACAAACTGGGCCAAGATACGCAGTGCCCAAAGCTCATAATCTGCCTGCAATTAAGATACTACCTAAGCAAATAAGCACATCCAGCCTGGAGAAATTGAGCTATAACTGCCTCCAGAGGAGTCACCAAGACAGGGAACCTTAAAGAAGTATTCAGGATGCAACTGCAGTGAGCCAGTGCAGATGAGAACCTGGAAAAGTGCTCCTTTGTCTCACATTAAGCCACCCTGCGTTAGTGTAGAGCCAGATACTTCCTTTGCTGGTAGAGATTTACATGCCATTATGGAGCTGAACCCAGAGGTTTAATTTTTGTTTTTCCTTTGCTGCAAATGAGGAATCAAAAAACTCTGTAGGTAAATAGTTTACAGCATTTCTCTTGTAAGCACACGTTAGGTGTGCCTTTCTGAATGCACTTATGTCCAGTAGTAACATTAGGGTAAATCTTGGGGTCTGTTTGTAGTCAAGAAAGGAAAGGATGAAGGCTACTCTTACTGTAAATTTAAGAGAGGTTCTGAAAAGCACAGAGCCACTTGACCCAGCTCTCTAACTGCCAGTTGCCCTTCTGCAAGCTTTCCCTGGTGAAGCTGCCCCTGAAAAAAACATCAAAGAGAACTCACAACAGAAGTGTTTGACAACAGCTTCTATCATCAAGTGAATGAGCTTCCAAGGGTGGTAGCTGGGACCTGGGCAAAGGAAGGAACTCCTCACAACACAGAGGGTCTCCAAGAGTCCAGCAGATCTGGTTTCACAAGACATGTAGTCAGAGAAGTCAAATGTGCTGTGTCTGTCCTGGCACTTCTGTCCCTCCCAGTATCCCAAACGTGTCTCTGTGAGGAAATAAATGCTTGCTGGTCTCACGATACCATCTACCAGCATCCTACATGTTGAATCAGCTGTCGTACCAAAACCTTCAAGAGAGAGTAGGAGAGTCAGAATTGAAGGCAGCACAGACCAGAGCGATTCAAACAGCATTTTTACCCAGGGACACTGTGACAGTGGGCAAGCCCTGTCTGTAAATCAGGCTTTGGCAATAAACAGATACCGGTGCTACCATTTACAAGGAGATGTTCTGCAGTGTGTTATTCCCACTGAGAGAAAACAGAAGGGGATCTTGGGGGAGGGGGTAAACCAATGTATTCTGGAGAGAGTAAAACAATAATATTATGGAAATGCATGGCAAAGCAAAAATTAAATTACGCTGTAATAAAGGAAATTAAATTAATTATTTACAACTAGTTATAATTTATTTTTAATGATAGTAAAGACAATGATCTTGAATGGAACATACGATCCTATATATATATCAACGTCCAAGTCCTTTTCACACCCTTTCCTATATTTATAATTAAGAAGGAAGTCTTCTGATGACGTGCTTCAGGAAGAATGAGAAATTACTTAGGTAAGTTAAATAGCAGTTTCAAGTCCTCCTGGAAAATGAATTGTGATCAGAGGTCACGTTCATCAGTAGGTCTGAACATAATGAGAGAAATTCTTTGTACATATTATCCATGTGTAAATTAGCTGTGTTTACACTCACCCAGAGTACCCAACATATGGCATATATAGTAGGTGACTCAAGATAGTGGGTTTCCTACGAACTGCTTTTACCCAGGTACTGAGAATTTGCTTTCAAAGTCAATCTCAGATGTTATTTTGGTTCCTTGGTGAGCAGAGGTCCTAAAGTAAGAGTATGACCACACAAAACGCTGGCTTTGAGTGTCTTTGAGTCTTTAGGCATTGCACTGCATCTTCAAATATAAATGCAAAACTAAAGCACTTTAATGCTGCCACAGTGGCACTCAAACATCACTGTCACTACTGCTGTGAACAACTATACGTCATTCTTAGTAACTGCATGATTAACTACTCCATTTTAATCTCTTAACTTTGTATAAATGCATTGCAATTGAAACTCTTAGAATCTGTTTCCATTGTACTTCTTGGATACTGGATCTATCCTGCACTTAATGTGTGCTGAATTTTACGAACTATTTAACTCCTTTTTGAAGACTGCATTTCTCTGGATGAGAATTCAGCTACTGTGGGAAGGTTGCTTCCCTCCCATTATAATTAGGATGGTTCAGCCTGGAGAAGGGAAGGCTCCAGGGAGACCTTACAGCGCTTTTCAGTCCCTCAGGGGGTTCCAGGAAAGCTGGAGAGGGACTGGTGACAAGGTCAGGGAGGGACAGGACAAGGGGAATGGCCTTCAGCTGAAGGACAGAATCGGACTAGATATAACACAGAAGGGGAGGGTGGGGATGCCCTGGCACAGGGTGCCCAGAGCAGCTGTGGCTGCCCCAGGATCCCTGGCAGTGTTCAAGACCAAGGTTGGATGGGTCTTTGGGCATCCTGGGCTAGTGGAGGGTGTCCCAGCCATGGCAGAGGGTGGGACTGAATGGACTTTGAGGGCCCTTCCCACTCACTCCAGTCCAGGATTCTGGGATTCTATACTGTGAAGGCAATCTATCTCCAACATCTGTCACCCCATTGATCACCAGGGTTGATTTGGCTGATCTTGCTGGCTAAGCAAGTGTCCTCTTCCTCCCTCACCGCTCCATGTGTGTCCCTCCCAAAGGTGTGCACTCGGTTGAAGAGGACAGCCTTCCCTGATAGAAATGTACAGTTCAGTGGTCAAGGGTGTAGGGTGGCTGCACTCTCCTGCTAGAGCTTCCTAACAAGCATCATCCTGGAAAACAAGACAAAACCAGACTGAACCTGACAGTCCACAGTCTTCACCTTCCCTTTTTCATACACAACTCTAAAGATCCATTCACTTTGTTTTCTAGCCTCTGAGATCTGCACTTCTCTCATGGACACAAACTTAACTATGGGACTAAATGCCATAGGATATTGTATCTATACGATATGGTATCTATGGTTTCTACATATCATAAAAACATTTGGTTCTATATTTGCCTAGAATGTTGTTCCTTGTGTACTCAGCTTGCATTTATCCACCAGATAGATAGGTCCTGCAATTCTCAGCCCAGTAAATGGCAACAAGAGTACTTTTGACAGAGAAAATGGAAGTGAAAGAGCAAACTGCTGGGAGCAGGTGGGCTGGAACTTCCCTCTGTTATTTCATCTACTCTTAAGTTGCTGCTTTGGACTAGTCCTACCTGAAACGGCTGGGGACTGACCCACCTGAGTTACTGCTTTTCTCCTCATGGCTTCTTGCCAGAGTTGCTGAACCCTCTGATTATGAAAAAGCAAGGAATGGGTGTTCTTTGGGTGGACTCCAGTATGCTGGAAGGAGTTCTTTATCTTGGCCCACACAACTGAAATTGTTGCCCTGCTAAGCACACTGGGAATAAAAAGGTTTGAAGCAGGTCCAGTTCTGCTTCCCCCAAAGAGCCAGAGAAAAAAGGCCTGAAGAGCCTTTGGGCTGTCATCATTCTCCCACTCCAGCCCAGGCTGAACAATGCCGGTCTGTAAGATAAGCGCTGGGAGGGAAGGGCAGGCACTGACAGGGTGGGTTCATGCAGCAGGGCATGGGCACTTGGGAACAGAGCCCAGCACCTCTCCCAGGTCAATGTGCCACTCGTAAGACACAGATAGCGGGCATTCGTGAACTGAACAGCGCCGACGAGTTTCTCTCTCTGTTCTTATTGCTGAAACTCACACTCTGCATTCAAAACCTGAAAGAGTTTTCACTGTGTGTCGTTTAGAACAGACAGAATCTTACTTGGTATGGATCTCTCACTGAGTGAAGGAACTGGGTACATGCAAGGGGCTGGGTGTCCTCCAGACCGCGCAGCACATCTGGGTCTGCCTGGCTCAGGGCAACTTCTGAAACCTCTGACGTGAACAGATGTAATCTAGCTTGTTCTGGTCATGTGTGCTCACAGGTCACATCTTGTGCGTAACACAAGGTGACAGTTTGAAGGAAGCAGGACATACCAGTTACCCCGAGTCAGCGGATTTAATTTTTAAAGTTTATAGTGAAAGTTTCCTTTAGAAATACCTCCCTTGCCCTGTCACTATTTTCATTAGTTAGTGAAAAAGATTATGTGTTAGGGTCAGCAGTGTGCTTGTCATGTGCTTGTCCCAAGGAAAAGGGTGAAGCCATTGCTCGTGTAGCTCAGCAGCATGGCAAGTACCAGATTACAGCCCAATTCTGACAAGACCTGTGCAGCTATGGTCCATCTCTATGACCAGACACTTTTCTGCCAAATTTACTCTACCTGTAGTCAACACTATAGCATCTACCAGCATTGGTGAGGCTGCATGTCAAATACTGTGTCCAGTTCTGGGCTCCTCAGCATAAGAAGGACATTGAGGTCCTTGAGAGAGCCCAGAAAAGGGCAGCCAGGCTGGGGAAGGGGCTAGAGGGAAAATCATATGAGCAGCAGCTGAGGGAGCTGGGGATGTTTAGCCTGGAGAAGAGGAGGCTGAGGAGAGACCTTATCACTGCCTACAACTACCTGAAAGGAGGTTGTAGAGAGGTGGGCAATGGTCTCTTCAGTCAGGTGGCAGGAAGCTGGCACAAAGCTGTGCCTGGGCAGGGTCAGATTAGATGTTAGGAAAAAATTTTTCACTGAAAGAGCTGTCAGGGCCTGGAACAGGCGGCCCAGGGAGGGGCTTGAGTCACCATCCTAGGATGTGTTTAAAAAAAGGGTAGATGAGGTACTTAGGGATATGGTTTAGCATAGGACAGGAATAGTTGGACTTGATGATCTTAAAGGTCTTTTCCAACCTTGTGATTCTGTGAAAAGCACTCCAGAAATACAAAAAGCCTCAGTCCAAGACAGCACATCATGGCATCTGTGGCCCAAACCAAGGAGAAGAGATCAGATCCTGCTGGTTTTGATGGGGGTAGAAAGATTGTTGGTGCGACAGCACCTGATTTCCATTGCCTTTGCCCACTCCCGTCAGAGCAGGGGGGGGTGCACACTGGTGTAACTTCCCCCAAATCTGTTAGCCTTTTAACCATTCAGAAGATAAATTAATAGCACCTTTTCTTGAAGTTCTCAGCTGCCCATGGCCCTCTTCTCTCCTGTGCTGCGTGCTGGCCTTTGCATCACACAGCCCTGGCCACCAGCCTGTGTCCCCCCTTCCCTTGGCTATTTTCCTTCATCTTGCTCACAAAAAAGACTAAAAATTCCAGAAAGTGTCAAAGAAAAACAAAGCCCCCCCCCCAAAGTCCCGAACAAACAAACAAAACCCAGGAAAAACAAAAATCAACAAAAAAGAGCCAAAACAATCACCAAAACTTAACCCCCCCACACTATTACAGAAAGGAGTTTAAAATTACAGACTTAAGTACATATGATAGTCTCTGTTCCTTCCTCTTAAAAATCCCGAAAAGACGTTCGGGGTGAATGGTAGTCAGGTTATCCATCCCCATCCCTGGTAGGGAATCACTGAGAAAACCTTGGGAAGCCCTGATGGCTTTTGCAGAGGCTGCAAGGAGAGTGCCAGACATGTGCAATGAGAGCAGGCACCACTAGATGTCACGGTTGGTGCACAAAACCGGCCAGCCGATAATTTAGCTGAAAAAACCTTTGTTTTATAAGTTTCTGCCCATACGTGACAATGGGTGGCTGGCCAAGGGCACTTCCCCACGCAAGCAGTCCTAAGCAGGTGCCAGGCGAAGCGATGCTCTCCCCATCTCTGTGGCCCTGGGAGCAAAGGGAAAATGGGTTTGAGTACTTCTGGGCTGGCTCAGCAGTTTCCCACTTGGGGTATTGTGCCCAGTTCTGGGCTTCCTGGTACAAAAAGGACAGGGATCTTCTGGAAAGAGTCCAGGGGAAGCTATGAAGATGGTTAAAGGACTGGAGAATCTCCCCTATGAGAAAAGGCTGAGTGACCTGGGGCTGTTCAGCCTTGAGAAGAGAAGGTTAAGAGGGGATCTTATCAATGTTTATAAATATCTCAAGTGTGGGGGACAGGGGGAAATGGCCAGCCTCCTTTCAATGCTCTGTGGAGACAGGATAAAGGCAAATGGTCTCAAGTCAGAGCATGGGAAGTTCCACACCAACATGCTGAAGAACTTTTTCATGGTGAGGGTGACAGAGCCCTGGGACAGGTTGCTGGGGGGGGTGGGGGGTGGAGTCCCCTTCTCCGGAGATATTTAAGACCTGTCTGGATGCTGACCTGTACAACCTGTCCTAGGGACCCTGTTTTGGCAGGGGGTTGGACCCAATGATCTCTGGAGGTCCCTTCCAACCCCTGCAATTCTGTGAATATTTCCCATCAAGACTGAAATGATCACCCAGATTTTAGAAGGAGTTGGCCAACTCTTTGGGCTTTGAAATCCTGGTTTTCAGGTACTGGAGAACAGGCTGCCTCTGTGCCACCTAACCGCCTCCTGCCATCCCAATCAAACATGGGGTTTTATTTGTTTAAATGAGGGCAAGCACATTTCCCACCCCACCTCCGGGGTGGACATCACATCAGGGATGCTGAGGAAATTCTTTTAAATTTCTTCTTTGCTAGAGTACAGCTGAAGAAGAGGACTTGCAGAAACAAGTTTTCAAAGAGAGGAGCAGAGAAGAAAAAAGAATGTAAAGGAAAAAATAGTGTTAGGAATAAAATGAGGGATGGATACTGCTGAGCATGGATGAGGGATGGATACTGAGAGGCAGGTGGAGGAGTGAAAGTAGACAAATGCTGGCAGCTCCTGTGGTGATTTGATGTTGGAAGCAAGGAAGAGGTGGCACTTGATGGACCTCATGACAGTGCGATGACCTAAGTAGTATTAGCAGCTCAGTGAGATAAGAATCTACCACCTGGGAGACAGACCTGCATCTGGAGGCTAGAGATGCTTGGAAAGAGTGAGAAGGACAGGATGGTTCCTCTAGCTTCCTGGCAAAGAATGTGAGGAAATGGTGAGTGAAGGGCAGCAGCAGAGCTTGTGGGAATAGATGGCTTGTGGGAGACCAAAGCACAGACCACAGTTCAAAAACAGAGAGACTGGACGAAGCAGAGGTCACCTCAGGACAGAAGGTGAGTCAAAATCTGATGGTGAGGAAAGCTGGAAGGTATTTTCCTTCATGTGCAGTCCACTAAGGAGTGGAAAACAGGAGGTATACCCATAAAGGGGCAAAAGCTAAACTGGGACCAGCTGTGAACATCTCCATCTAACGAAAGGCACTGTATCTTTTGGACAACAGGCCTGATGCTACTGCATAAGAAGATCCCGACTTAGTCTTAATTCTCAAGCATGGGAGCATCCCTGCACCAACAGCAGTCCGGGGCCTTGCCTGGAAGAGAGTCTGTGAGTGGCTAAAGCAATTTGCAGATAACAAGAACTTGGAGCAAAATATTCCAGTTAATTGGAGAAAATATTTTACAATTCATTCTGAAGAAAGGGAGCAAAGGCATTTTCTATATCCATCCACACCAATAATCCGTATTAGTGAAACTGCACTGATATAAAACTTTTAAAGAGAGAACTGGCCTTGTATTTTGGCAGCTGCTTTCTTTAGGTTAGACTTTTATAGCTTGGCCAATTGTTCTGCTTCCTATTCTCCCCTGAAGAATCCTGACTGGCTTCATGTTAATTTGCTGAAAGCCAGAAATCCAGTAAAAATGTAATTTTCCCCTTGCTAACAGCTGGAAAACCCAAATCCATTTCAGCAGCTTGCTGAGTAATGAAATTAGAGGGCTCACAGCTAACAGAAACCTCACCTGACCCATCTGAAGGGCAGCGCCGTCACTTTTACTTCACCCACCCTCCCAACGCTGGCACCCTGCAGACGCAGCTGGGAAAGCAGTGCTAGGCATATCTCCTTAATCTTAAAGGATGCTTCTGCTGAAAGAAGATGCAGCAGTAAATGACAGAAAGCCTGTTTTGACTAAATTATGAGGTAACACAGACAGAGGGTGGGTAAGCTCCAACACCTGGACATGACCATCTAGCGCTTCCATAGCTCAACCACCTCTAGGAGGAGGAAAGGTTTGGTGAGGGAGTTAGTGGTCCTCACTGGTGTCAGTTATTAAACTGGGACGCTGTCAGAGCCAAGATGGCCATTTTTAAAGTTAGCACCCTCCTTTCATTTTTTTCCCCTGAATTATTTTAGAAGAAACTGAGCAGCCTGCACCATCATCAGGCAGAGCTCCGGCCAGTTGTACAACTTCCTGCCACATACTCATTAATACTATTTTTATGGATGCTTTGAAAATGACTACAGTAAAATGTGACACTCTGGTTGGCAGCCTCTTGAGAAATAAGAGGGAAGAAACTGATATTTTCTAAAGGAATGAAGTGATTTAAACGTGGAAAGGAACACTGAAACATCATGGCTTTAATTACATTTATTATTCTACTGGTTGCATAGAGGGACTGGTTTAGAGATTAGAAAGCTCAAGGACTAGATTAGAAAATTTGATATTGGAAGGAAACTGCTGAGTTATTATTATTTTTTTAATTAAAGGCAGCTTCTGAGTTCATATGCTTTGATAGCAGATTAGTTATTTACCAGCAACATACAAGCACCTCGTTTTACATCACCAGTGAGTGATGTTGGCAAAGTGTGTCCTGGGGGACATGATCCCTGCAGGATAAGTGTGGTTACAAACTGGAAGAATCCCACCACCTGGCCAATGGCTACCTTCCAAATGGATGGGCACAGCAACGTCATGATGTTTATTGGCAATTTGCAGCTGTCAGGGAACCCCCACAACCCAGTTCTGTGGTGGGTACAGCTTTCTGCTGGGTGGAAACGGCCTGTTATTGGCAGGCTGAACCCAGTCATTTTGCCATGCAGCTAAAAGGCAGGTGAGTGGTGTCTTTATAGGGAGAAAAACAGTTTTAAAAATCAATCTGTGCAGCTGTAAAGACCTCACCGCTTTCCCCCCATCCCCTCTTTTCTCAGTATTGAGCTGAGAAAATCATAGAACTATAGAACACACTGATTTGGAAGGGACTGAGCTTGGCTGGAAGCAAACTTCTGACTTCGTGTGCAGGCTTCAATCTAACGTGAGCTGGGAAGCCTTCAGAATGCGGCATCTACTGTGTGAGTACCTGAGAAGGCATTCATAGCAGAAACCCCATTCCTTGTTCCATGCTGGCCACATGAGCTCCCTTCTCCTCATGCAGATGTGGGAAACAAAAGCAAGGGCAGCATCCAGAAAGATGGAAATTGCCTTAATGAGATACCTGTGTTTGACCTTCATTTGGGTCCTAGCCTAACTGCACGTTACCTTGCTCCCTTGTCCCCAATTCTTCCCTACATTATATGTTTTCCTCTTCTGCAGAACAGATGGATTCCTAAATCCTCTGACCTCTTCTCCTGGTCCTAGTGAGCTCACAGCTTGCAGAACCATGGGAGGTTTATGTTGCTCAGAGTACTCAGGGGTTCGTGTTCCCCAGAGTAACTTCAGGGACAATATACCCGAGTCCGTACAGTCAAATAGACCCTGAGAGACTGCCAAACATGAGATTCAAATACCAACGTTTTACTGCAGTGCAGAACCTGTTCAAGGAAAAAAGCCCATGAGGGAGCACAACCTCTTCATCCCTAACAAAGGTGTCAGAGGCATCAGGGTATGACTCAGCTGCCAGGGACTGGTCTGCACTGTGCCACAGCAAACGCTGCTGCGCGGTGACAAGCAGCAGGCAACCGAGATGATTTCTTTTCATGAAACAGCAAGAATTCTGTCTTTGCAGGTCCTTGTGAATGCTGCTCGGACTGATCAAGCTGCCCAATTTGAAGCTGGCTCAGGATTAGGTCCACACATGGTGGTCACACTTTTGATTGCAATTTAAACTTAACTGAAGTATCCACGCAGTGTTTAACAAGACAGAGGCCCAGTGTCTGAACTCCCCAAATAAAACATTGCTAACAAGAGCCTGCTTTCCTGGGGTGCATCAGGAGGAGTGTGGTCAGCAGGTCTAAGGAGGTGATCCTCCTCCTCTACTCTGCCCTGGTCAGGCCCCACCTGGAGTATTGTGTCCAGTTCTGGGCTCCCTGGTATAAAAAGGACAGGGATCTCCTGGAGAGAGTCCAGAGAAGGGCTACGAAGATGATTAGGGGCCTGGAACATCTATCCTATGAGGAAAGGCTGAGAGAGCTGGGGCTGTTCAGCCTGGAGAAAAGAAGACTGAGAGGGGACCTAATCAATGTTTATAAATATCTTAAGCATGGGGTACAGGGGGAATTGACCAGCCCCTTTTCTGTGGTCAGTGGAGACAGGACAAGGGGCAATGGCTGCAAGTTGGAGCACAGGAAGTTCTGCACCAACATGGGGAGGAACTTTTCCCCAGTGAGGGTGCCAGAGCCCTGGGATAGGCTGCCCAGGGAGGTGGTGGAGTCTCCTTCTCTGGAGATATTCAAGACCCATCTGGATGCCTATCTGTGCAGTATGAGCTGGGGAGCTGCTTTGGCAGAGGGGTTGGACCGGATGATCTCTCGAGGTCCCTTCCAACCCCTACAGCTCTGTGATTCTTATAACTACTCCCTGTCTCAGCCTCAGTGCTTTCTCTAGCCCAGTTCCTGCCTGTCTCTGTGCTCCAACAATTTCACTCCTGCCCTTTGCTCACCCGTATTCCTGGAAGGAGGACACAGATTAGGACACTGGTAACACCAGTCTCTTGGAGAAAGACCTGATCTTCCTGGAGTTTGTCTCACTGTGGAGAGGAGACTCCAAGCTAAACAAACAATGAAAAATATCCACCTCGCCCAATCCCATGCCCTGCTTCTACAGGGAGAAAAAAACAGAGGCTCTAAATGGAAAAGTCAGGATTTAACCTAAACCAGAAAAGCACTTTGACCCTCCAGTAAAAGCACTGAACTTAATGCAAAGTAAAAATCCTACTTGAAGAACTCTGGCTTTGAAGACCGCATGGTCAGGTTACTTTCAATACAGGATTAATAACTATCACCAGGTGCTGGTTTATACCTGCATTAACTTCTTGTACCTGGAAGAAGTAGTATAAAGATACTAAAAAACACTGTGAACAACCTTGCCATGACAACAGTGATTCTGTCTCAGTAGCACCAACAGAAATCCTTGCCTGAAGTAAGGTCTCTGGCACATTCCAAACACACACCAAAAAAACCCAAACCCAACAACAGTGACAACAAAACAAAACAACCCACCCACAAAAAACCCCCAAAGAACCCCTAAAACAAAACCAAACCCTGAATCCAAGCACTTTGCACAAAACCAAAACCAACCCACCACCCCTCCAAATAAACCCCCAAAAACCATACCTCTACCCCAACCCTTCTTCCTTCTTGTAAGTAAGAACACTCTACAAAACTTGGGAGGTTTTTCCAGTTTAATCCAAACCACCTCAGCATTTATATTCTAAATGTTCTTTTCAGGACTGATGCAAGGCTATTTATTTTTTTAACACTGAAAAAAAACCCTAATCATGCAGGTAGAAGCTTGACAATCTGGCTCTCAGCCCAGGAGCTCTTCAAAAAAATGTTTAAAATCAAGAATCCCTGGACTCTGTGGGTTATAAGTAGGTTCAAATACATAAGTTTACAAATGAAGCATCTCTAAAACCATTCCTCCTTAAGGGCCGGATCAGTCTGTATCCCACCCAACAGTGTAGATTCTCTTGGAGGATTTCTTTTAGTGAAAGAGACTGCAGAGAGCTACAGAATACATTCTGGCATACAGCAAAGTCCCTCACTCTCAAATTACAGTGGAGGTGGGCCTGCATAAAATTTACATACCTTGTAAAGTATGGCTTTATGGAGAATATGGGCTATAACTGGGCATTGTGCTTTTGTGAACATGAACTTTATAGTCACTGTGATTTAAGCATGTTTAATATGCATGTCTGAAAAGTTTCCAAGGGGAAGTTGGATTAATTTTGCTCCATTTATGATACTCTGTGCATCACTCTAGAAGCTGCCAGCGTTCGCCAAATTCTAATCTGCCTGGGATTTTGAAAAAATAAGTATTGAATAAATAAGTAACTCAATAATCAGACTGGCTGGCTGGCATCCCAAGGCACAATTAACCTGCCTAAGCCACGGAGCAGAGCTGAAAGTGCTGAGCTGCATTCTGCACGGGTCTGGTCTCCTCCCAGACCTAAGGGACCCACCCCTCCTCCGTAAAAATCTTTCCCCAGTGAGATTATTTAGGTGGCTCTTGTTTAATGAGTTGATACAAATTCCTTGTCATCTAAGCATGAACGTGAGTGTGCCCTGTGCCTCCTTGTGTCTCAGAGGAGTGTGTATCTCCACCCATCCTCACTCTCCAAGGTACAGTCTCAGTTTAACTTTCCATTGGAAACGGATGATCAGGAATGCAAGCCTGCAGTTAAACCACACACCAGCTAGGTAACATACCTGAAACATAGAGCCAGGCATATTGCATACTCACAAGCCACCTGTGGTAGGGGGGTTGGAACTCTGTGATCCTTGGGATCCCTTCCAACCCAGATCTTTCCATGATAAACCTGGCTTTCAGATCTTGTTTTGCTACTGTTTCACTATGGCCCTGTTCAAATCACTTTGTTCTCCATGACAATTTCCCATTGGACTCATCTAAATAGATCTGCCTGTCTTCAGGACTGGGACAGTCTCTAATCACCATTTAGAGGTGGTCAATAACCTTTCCTAGTTATTAACAAATTTTAGTTGATAATTAAGCTGTAATCCCAATAAAAGGAAATGCAATAGTATAAAATAACCTTCCTCTTGCTTCTGAGGATAAAAAAAGCCTTTCCAAATTGTTCTAAAGTATCTTCATAAAATATTTTCGCCAAAGTCTGATTCCAGAAGCCTTTCCTATTGATTCATCAGCTTCGTGGCAGCTGAGGTTGGTTCTTTTTCACAGTCCCCTAACATAAATCCTGGCTTTCCTCTCTTCCCATTTGTCAGCACTGACAATACCTGCAGGATTACTCGACAGATAGTCCTTGCTAACCTGCTTCTGCTGTTAACACACCACTTGAAGTTGACACCCATCTTCTGATCCCTGTCCTGCTTGAAGCTACGGGAGTGACCTCAAATAGGTAGGCAGCACACTGGAGCTGAACACATCCCATCTAGAAATGTCCCAGTCCATAAACAAAAGGGCACGGAGCATCAGCTTCAGGCCAGGTCTTTGTCCAGGTCTTCTCTGTGCATCTCAAGATGATCACACAGCCACAGGACTCTGCTATAATTTGTTTCTGGGTTTGCTTCCTGGTTTGAGGACTTTTTTCCCCCAAAGCATTTGAATGTGTGATGCCTCTCCTGCAGGCCACAAGGGGGGGTATTTTTTTGGCATGAATCTGAATATGCATAGTGCCTGTGTTCTGTTTGAAGGTGCAGGGCTCGCTGGGGCAGCAAGGACCGTATAGGACAGAGGAAGGTCAATCTGGCCTTCTCTCCCACACTCCTGCACAGAGACTCAATCCCAAAAAGAGCTAAGTGGTTCACAGCAGCCACGGTGCCCAAGAGCAAAAACATGCAGGAGGGAATGAGGACCTCAAAACAAGTGCAAGGATTAAGATACCCCCTATACAGCCATTCCTCATCAAGACCCACAGAAATGCTGCAAGAAGATGCAGAAGTCGTTTGCCCTTGGTATTTATACTCGCTGTTGTAGCTATGCTCACAGTCTTTGCACCATCTGTATTCAAACAGGTAAAGGACTGATGAACACAGAAGGAGTAATGCTTGTCACCAAAGCCCCAGTTGTGATGGAAATGTTATTTAGGGGACATTTCCTCAGAGACAGACACAGCTCTACTCCTGAAAATCCCCAACACACACATGCCCTGGCAGTCCTCGGGTCTCCTAACACAGAGTCATAGAATCCTTTGGGTCGGAAAAGACCTTTAAGATCACCAAGTCCAACCATTAACCTAGCACTGCCAAGGCCACCGCTAAACCGTGTCCCTAAGCACCACATCTACATGTCATTTAAACACCTCCAGGGCTGGTAACTCAGGACTACGTTTCGCGGGGCTCAGAGCTTTTGTCTTTCCGAAGCATCACAGACCCGCACAGCAAACCAAAGCAATTCTGCTCCAAAGGCCGGGAATTCAGAAAAGCCCCGCAGAGCAAAGGGAGCCAGCCTGAGCGAACAACGCAGCGACGGGAGCTGTTCGCTGGGTGGCGGTGGTGAACCGCGGCAGAGCAGCTGCGCCCTGCGTACGCGGTGGGCTGCGGAGCACGGGGAGGGGGTGGGAGCGGAGAGTGGGGGGGGGGGGGGGGTTGGAAACAGCTCAGTTTTTAGAGAAGTAACATTGAGCTGGTACAGGCAGAGTTTAAGTTGGGAATTCATAGTCTGTACGGGTGAGTTTGTCTTCCCCACACGCCGGTGCCCACTTGTCTCCCACGCAGGAAGGTCCGGGGTTCAGCCAGGAGCCCCGGGGTGCTCTGCCGAGGAGGATCTCTTGGGGGGATCCCAGGCACGGTCCATAGGCGCTGGCTGGGAAAAGGGGAGGCATAAGCTCTCTACACTGCCTTTAAGCAGCAGCTTGAACCTCCTGTCTGAGCATCACAGCAGCGCTGGTAGCATGGTGACCAGGACGCAGGGCATTTCACTGCTTCCCGGCTTTACATGAAAGAGATGCTGATGTGGCATCTGCATCTGAAGAGGGGTCACACGGGATGAAACCCCTCCATCTCCCACAACAGCTGTAGATAAACTCTGTGCTAAGAGTTTTCCCAGAGGCTGTGGTTTTAGGAGGGCATAGGCTCAGGCTTTCACTGGATCCCTCAGCCTCCCATTCTCAGTAGGAAGCTCTGCTGCTTTGTCAGGTACAAAAGGGTTTCCCCACCATTAGCTTTTATATATTGGAACTATGTTTTTTTAAGATCACTGTATAAACCTTATGTTCTTCAAAGAAAGGATTCCTAGGCCATACTTGACAGAAATCCCTTAAAAACACCTTCTATTGTCCTCCTTTTTCTAGCAGCTATGTGCTTCTTAACAAAACAGCCCTTCTCCCTGAGTCCTTTGGGCAATCAGCCGAAGATGAGGAAAAGTGAAGGTACGGGTGGGAGCAATGCAGTGAGACTGCAGCATAAAGTTAAAGACAAAAGCAATCTGTTTGGCTTCATTTAAATTTCAGCCCTCACATTAGAGTCAACCGTAAAGCTGAAGGTCAAGTGCTGATTTGCACTGCTGAAGGGCAGCCTGTGCCCTGTCCATGGCACACAAGAGGGCTGGAACACAGAGTGGTGCAGCAGCAGCTCCATTCTTCTCTACAGCAGCTGGCCCGGTCCGGTAATAGATGAGATCTACACCAGAATGGAAGATCATCACCCACAGTGGCATATTTCAGCCTATTCTTTCTCTTCTCCCCTTCATGCAGATGATGCATTTTCTTTCAACTCTACTGACTGACCCCTCCACAGAAGCTTTTGCTTCCAACCCAGCTGTGAAGCCACCAGACAACTGCATGTCTCAAAGCCCAGGGTTTATTTTCAGCAAAATAGTTTTTCACACACTCCTAGCCTGTCTTCTGATGAAAGAAATTCTGAAGCAGAGCCCGCTTACCAGCAGGAGCAGTAATGGGAGTAATAGGGTAGCGCAGCGCTAACTGTGGCGCTTAGTGACTGTGACACTGCCTGACACTGATTGATTAAGAGGCTGCAACTCTGACTGTGGCACTGGGCTGTTAAGAATAAAACGAACTTTCCCTTCTCATTCATACACATCCATCACCAGCAGACAAGCGTTAGCTTTGGTAGGAATGACTGCGGCTTCTTTTGAGCGAGATACAAGTAGGAGATGTAAATGCAGTTTCTTCCGTGCTTTCAGAAGCGTTTTAATTCATCAGCATTTTTTGAAAGGATCTTTAAAGAAGAAATAGAACTTTTTGGTAACACAGCTGGGTTTCAGCAAGTTCAGCATCTTGGCTATCAAAGGCTCTTCCTTGTTTGGCTTGAGAACCTGGCTGGAGATTTGGAAGCGATTAGCTACCTGCTGTTGTTCCCTGGAGGCTCCAGATATCAGCCCCCAGTGCAGGAGAGCTGCAGCACTCCCAAAACACCAGGCTCTTGTCTGTTAAAGTTAAGAATACCCTGAAGCCCTGCCTTGAACCGAGGATGTGTATAGATGCTATAGGGGGCATCCCTATGGGATCAGCCAGCGCATTACAGGAGACTCTCATGTTTTTTTACTGCCCTGTACGTACATCTCCAACCAGTCCAGCTTCAGGAGTGACTGTGATGGTAGCTCTGTGGTTCAGGGCCTTTTCAGTCTTGAAAGAGATAGAAGGAAGCTCCCCTTCTGCCTTTGGCCTCATGTTAGTGGTTCTTCCTGTGACACGACCATAGCTGTTGTGTGAAGATGCCTGAAAATTTCTTCAAGACAGCAAGTCACAACAGCGACTCAATAGGAACAAGCCAAACCAAGACTCTAAGGATTATCTTTAGGAATAATGACAATACCACAGATTTCTGAAGAGGTAATTGTCCTCTGCAGACATTCCAGAAGGCAAGAGCACAAAGTCATTTAATGCTGCAATTTGAAAGTGTCGCTAAATAGAGACAGTGAGTACGAAAGCACAAAGACCAACTCAGCTAAATGTTTAAACAAGCAAATAGTCATCAGCTGAACCATGTACTGCCTAGAGTGGCTCATATGTAAGTGATTTACTGAACCAAATCTCTCAGGACTGTTGGCATTGCCATGTAGGAATCATGTTACAGTTTCCAGCACTGATCTCTCTTGTTCAGATCATAAAATGACTTGGGTTTTCACAAATTGGTTTCACATTTCCCACAGCTGCATTTGGCTCCAGTCTACTTTGATCTCTCTCCCTCTTTCTCCCTCTATCCTAACTTTGGCCTGTCTTCAAAAAAATAAGAATTTACATTATGGTCTGAATGTGCCTTAATTTGACATTCGCCATTCTGAGATACAGCTTGTTTGCCTTCCCAAAACCAGAAAAAAAAGCTTCAGTAGAAATGTCAGGAGAATTTCATCCATCCATCCAGGACATTTCAATTATCTGAAACATGAAACTCTTCCAAACTCTGTCACCCTCCTCACAGCGCTACTGCAGCGCCAGTGAGAGACGATGGCTGCCGAAACAAGCTATTTGAGACCATAGACAACTGCAGCATCACTTGTTTAGTTCCCCGCTTCATCCTCCTCAGTTCCTCCTTCTATCTGTCTTGTCCACTCACTGTAACTTGTCATAACCTATACACCTGCTGCTTCACAAATGGACAGCCTGTGACATACTTGCATGTCACCTGAAATTAAAGTGTTGTAGAATGCCATGGCTGTGCCAAAGAGCCCAAAATGGAAGCTCCCACAGTCTGAATGCTGTTTCATTCAGACCTTTACTAGCCTCAGATCAAACACTACACAACCGTAACAAGCTGTCACATCAACTAACAGCATTTGGACAATTAATTTATTTGCCAGGTTTTACTGTCATAAAAAACTATCTACTAAAGAACTACCCAAATAGGTAACAGCAGCTTCGATTATTCCCAAGACAAACATGTTGCTCTAGTACCCTGACAAGATGAGCATAATTTTCTTATATTCTTGATCAAAACAGAACTCCAAAGCAAAAATGAAAAGCCACCATTTGCTGGTGTCCATGCTTCCAAATTAAAAATAGCTTGCAGCGAGCGTAGCCACGGCAAAACTACCCCGATGCCTATATGTTCTTACAAGAAGAAAATACAAACAGGACATGAGCATATCCAAAGCTAATCCATTTGAAAAGTTTAACAGCTATCTGCAGAATGCTACTTTGGAGTAGTCAATCAGTGCAGACAGCTACGATGTCTTCCTCTTCAAAGAATGCCGGCCTTTCATGTAGGCTGGCTTTGTGCATAAGGAAAGTATTTTTAGCCACGCATTGAATGATTTGACATTGAGAGAACGGAGGGACGTTGTCAAACTGGGAAAAGTTGGATTGTTAGTACTTGCACTGAAGACTTTCTGGGCTTAGAGAGCAGTTTTCCCCTCCGATACCACTCTAGAAGACTCACAGACATTTAACTATATAAGTTTCTATGTCATGCTTTAAGAAAAAACCAAACCAAAACAACCCCCAACCCATTCGTTCATCCCATCATCCCAGAGATGGCTAAAACACTCCTTTGCATTTTCCTATTTCAAATTCAGAATTTAGGTAGACACAAGGTCAAAGATGTTGGAACGAGAAAGGGGGCTTTAGTGGGTATAACACACAAATCAGCACCCACTTTGCGTGCAGTATAACCCAGTTCCCTGCCGAATACAGAGCCAGCACAGTACAGCCTGTACCAGAGAGACTTACCCAGTGCCTTGGACCCAGCAGACACCACAAGGATAACACTGTCTCCTAACATTATTATAGCCTTAAAAGAAGACACCAGGTAGATGTGGACAACATCTACAGTTTAAAAACTATTTTTTCCCCTTCAGGACCCAAGTTTTCAGCTATCATATTAATATTCTGCCACTGCCAATCTTGTGTTCTGTACTCACTAATTAGGAGCCGAGTGTTATTGGTACCATAGAAAACAGATCTGTGCCATTCCTTGCCATTACACAATGAAAACCTACAGTCCTTAAAAAGCTATTCAAAGAACAACATTCTTAATGTCTGACTTGAAAAGAATCAACATGCACAGCCTTTCTTGAACCAGAAGTCTTAAATTACGACTGGTATTAATTGTATATAATTGAAATGATAAACTCACCGAGATAAATCATATCTCACTTGTAAATCAAATACTTCTTTCCTAACATTTATAAATAAGTTCTCATTCATAAGCATTTACAGATTAATGCAGAGCTATGGATGTAATTTCTTTGCAAATGAAGCTATGTCAATGTCACTGTTATTTATAAATCTCTAGACTCCATTTTTTTTAATCAAGTGTAACGGGTTATGAATCAAGGCATTTTTTATTGTTTGGTGTATATGCCTTAAGAATCAGAAGCAGGCTGTATAATCTAATTTCCCCTGAGATTATGTAACAAAAGTGATAAACTTATAGTTAGTACAGCAATGGTTTTGACAGCTCTAATTTTTTTCCCCCCAGAAGAAAGTAATTTGAATTTAGATTAAGACACATCACTATAGCCTTCCTTAAAAACTGTTGGATTAAGTTTCTTGATTGCTCTGCATGCACGTTTGCCTGAGCGAACCAAAATGTAGAAATTAAAAATGTAGGAAGAGAGGAGCTTTATGCATTCCATTGACCTTTATATTAGTTAAGCAGTTGAATTTTAATATATGTATGATACATACTTTAATTAAACTGTAAATCAGAACTCTGGATTTCTCAGATTTATGAGCCATGTATCACTGGAGCTTCGCTCTAAAGCTTGTCAGCCAGCAGGCTTCTACATGGTGAGAGCGATTGCCCAACGACACGCTGCTCAATGAGGATGGTAAAAGAGATCATGCAAGCTAAAGGTGAGAACTTCCGGCCTTTTAAAAAATTATTCATTTAAATATGCAGACAATCGGAGGGAAACATTGCATAGAGAAAGAATTCTAGGTGGCTGTGTAAATCGATTGCTACAGAGGAATAGCAGTCTTCTCTTTCTGCCTATAGATAATTTTATAGCATAGCTTCTCTGTGTTTTTCCCTAACTGTTGGGTAATACAGACATGCTCTGTACCGATCGTAGAGGGTTTACTCAGTTCTTCGTGCTACATGTAAATGTACAGAGGTAACAGAGGTCTGCTGGCTTCTCTGACACCACGAAAGGCAAAGGCTATGTTTCTCCTGCTTTAAACACCATTTCAGAAGAAGCTGTTCAGTAAAAAACACCGCAAACACCAATAAAAAAATAAAAGACACAAACAGAGCCCCTTGAAACATCACCACCCAGCCCGCTAAAGCCCTCAGACCATAAAATGAGCCCTCACTACAGACTCCAGTGGAGTGCAGGCAGCACGGAGACCTGCCCAAGCACTGCTTTTGTATGAGTGGAACACAGCGAGCACATTGCTCACAAATAACCACACTGGAGGATGTTGGATAAAAATCAACCCAGTTCCTCAGATGGGCTGTTTATTACCTTCCCCATGGATCCTTTAAAGCAAGCTGTATATTTATAGCAGCCAAAATACGTTCATCACAATTACCATTACTCACCACAGCATTTCCAGCACGTTCCCTTTCCCTCCTACCTTTTGTTGCTCTGCAAAGCTGCGAGATGCGAAAAGATGCTAAAAATTAACTCTGAGGAGATCTCGTTCTGCACTTCCATAGACTTTTATTAGCTTAACTCACATCAACAACTGAGTTCTAGAAGACCAGCTTGGAAGGCACAATTCCAAGTTGGTTTCTTGTTTGGATTGCACCTCTCACAAGAGCATCTGGGCTTGTGCAAAACAGAGCACCCTCCCGAAGAAAGGGTAGTGCGGCTTACCTACCCCCCCCAGGCCCAAAGTACCCCGACTGGAAAGCCCTGTGAGCAATAGTATTATGTTGGGAAAGCAGGATCACAAGAGAAATGAGTCTCCAGCTGGACAACTTGTGTGAGTTTGCTTAGTTCTGAAAGGAACCCCTGAGATGTGGGGTTTGATGTTGGATATCACTTGCACTTCCCTTTCTGGGAGCGATGGTGGTACCCGTTATCTTCCTGGCTATTTCTGCTGCTGGATGTAATGTAGCGCTGTGAATTTTATCTAGCTTAAGATCAGCTGATGCTCCTCTTTTTCTAAAGAGGCCTTTATCCTTGGAAGCTGAGAAACAGTTCTTGCAACAATTTATCATGAATGACAAAATCTTCAACAATCCCGTTCTCACTCTGACCTATCTACAATACTCAGATGTTGTTTCCACTCAGAACAATGTTATCGGAGATGCAGAACCATTCAGTCATAGTGCTGCGAGGGCAAATACAGGAGCTGAGCCTCACAGCCTGCCCATGATCTGTGGGCAGCCCGGTCCTGCCTCAAAAGCCATGGGATCGCATGAGGAAGGGACAATGGTCCAGACAGAAGAACTTAAGGAATGAGAGAAACATCCAGAAATGAGAGGCTGCTAGTAACCCTTGAGTTCAGCGAAAACTAACATCTTGCACTGCCCTGCAGCTCTGAAAGCTGATTATTGCCCCCAGTGCATCCTGCAAATCTTGCCCACTTGATGGACAAAATGACATTGGCCCAGCACATCCACTCACTTGCACCTTGGCAGTCCCATGTTGCCTTCCGCAGCCAGGCGACGCTGCCTACATACATTTATGCCATGACTGGAGGCCGTGGCCACTGTCCATAATTTCCTTTTGGCTTGTGAGGCCAAAATGGTTTGCACAGCCAGAGGGAGTGGTGAAACTGAAAGGGGGGGTGGCAGCCATAGTGTTCCCTTGTCACGTTATTGTGCAGCACTCAAGCAAACTGTAAGAACGTCACTAACTGGCGGCTGAAACCAAAGCCTACCTCGAAAGTCAGCATCTGCTGGTTGGCAGAGTCTGATTTAACACTGATTTATGCACAGCAGTGAGATAATTAAGCAAGGTCATCGTGGGCATACCTCTGTAAAGATGGTGGACTGCATCATGGACAACTTGTGCCCGTCAGTGGTGTTGGCACACTGACTGGCTGGGGCTGCAGCCAAACAAGGTGAAGGGGTGCAGGTGTGGGACACAGTTCCAAGGAAAGTGCTGCAGCAAGAGAGTTGCTAATTAATTCAACACCAAAATACTTGCTTGCTTGGAAGGCCGCTTCAGTAATCCCTGTGGATCGAAACAGCCAAATTGCAGCTTCGATGCCACACTGAGGTTTGTGGTACTTTGCTGACAGGCTCCAAGATTTTAATCTTAGCAAAGGAGTGAAGTAAGTGCAAATCAGCTCTCCTCACAGCCATATGCAGTGGTACCCCCGTTCAGCCCACGCCACAGAGTTCCCACCCCCGTCCTCAGAGTTAGCTTATCTTTAGAAACCGTCCTGCCACCCACCTCATTCACAAGAGCCCCTCCAGATCCCCACCCTGGAGGGAGCAGAAAGAATTCATTTCCCTTTACAAGGTAAAGAGCATACCATTGATGCTGGGTGATGGGAAGCCCCTGGGGAATGAGAATAATTTGAAGACTGCTGGGATGCTCAAAGCCTCAGAGAAGCTGCATTTATTTTATATAATAGGTCTCGGTTGTCTCTGACATCCCGAGGGCAGAGCCCTCTTTCCCTATGACTTGTTTCCTTGGGCAGGCCAGTTCCATCCCCTGTTACCCCGGACCATCCTTTCTTTCTACCTCATCCGTGGTCCCATCTCCCTCCCAGCTGCACCTATCATTTTGTTCTTTCCAAATACCATAATCCTAGCTTTTGTCCTGGAAAACACCAGGTAGACATAGATGCACCCACTTTCCAATCAAGATATTAAACCTAACCAAACAAACCAGAGATTTCTTCCCAAGCCAACTCCTTTTTCCCCATGCTACCACAAAAGCATGGGCCATGTCCCTAAGGCTGTTGCTTCAATCAGCTAGTTTGGGTATGCACTTCTACTCCTTATTGCTGTTAATCCCCCTTCTATTCTCTAGAAGATGGATAAGGTAAGACTGAACTCTATCATGATTATATAATTCTCCGGCTTCCCACACAGCCTGAATATATTTTCACAGAGCCTGTATGAGACAGAAGAACATTATTATACTTTACTGTATGCCTGAAGCAGCGAGGCCGATGGGCCTGACAGCCAATGAACACTTTTCAGGCTGAATGTTTTAGGGGAGAGAGGGGGGAAAGAAAGAATCTGTCCTGAAAACATTCTACAAGCATAAGTTAGTTGCTTAAGGTCACGTAGGACGTTTTCTGCATGAAGGAATTAAACCCAGGTCTCCTAAACCTTGTGAGCATCTTGTCACCTACCCAGCCTGACAATCCTCTCCATAAAGAGCAAACAGACTTCTGCCTTAACATTGAGCATATGGTGAAGGGACGGCGTTTAAAGGCGAAAAAAAAGAGAGAAAGAGGTGATTGTGTTCTTTCCTGACTTATTCCTTGAAAGAAAAAAGCGACATCTCTGTCACTGTCTTTTTGCCCATCTGTTTTAGAATCCATGAAAGCTGCTAATTGTCCTTGATAGCACACACGTTTATTTTTGATTTCAGCCCCATAGCGTACATTGTGAGAGCAGTGACTGCTCTAGCCTGGGTGCTGCACCTAATCAGGGGTAGCAAGCTTCATGGCATATTACTCTCTGTATTTACGTTTTCATAACAATTTCTTCCTGAAGATGCTGTCTGTTTTTCATGGGAAAGACAAATTACACCGAAACTGGAGACGGCCAACACTGCCTCCAAGAAAATCCATGCATTTCCTGCATTCCCCAGTGCCAGTGCATGGGGAGGCTGTTAGGATAAAGGCCAGGATTCAGGAGAAACTGGAGGGAGATATGGGGCAACGATCCCAGAATACCAGAGAAGGTTATCCTGACCCATTCCTCTTCAGATGAGACTCCTGACTTCCATCAGGCAACCAAGGAAGGAAGAAACTAAGCATTCTTGTTCTCTGAAGACACTACATTGCTCTGTGTGATGAAAAGGACGTGATAATCAGGACACTTTGGCCACGTGCACCTTGCCCTTAACCAGTGCAGCCTAAATGCTGCTCTGCTGACAGCTTGGGTAGGATTTTTAGACAGAAATGAAGCAGTGGGAGGATGTTGAACAGAGAGTTCCGGTTGCTTCCACAAGCCTAAGAGTACTCTTCAGATTTAATTTTTGCAGTTTTATTTTGTAAGATGTCAACATACAGCTTACATTAAATGCATCTACTCAAGTCCGAGCTTGAGTATTTTTCAGTTCTTCTGCAAATAAATCATCAGGTCGGTATCCATCATTTACCATCCTATCTCCACCTGCCCTAATAAGCAACACATGGCATTCATCACCACCTTCTACCATCGTTTATCATGGTGCAGCCTGCTATCATCCTTGGACAAACCTCTCCTCTGCACTGAGGAGCTGCAGGACTTGGCCCACTAAAACTGAATAACCAAGACAAATCCTGTCTGAGGTCTCTCTGGTGTTAGTAACTCCAATGGTTTTCTTTTTTTAAGATCTGGTTTTATTGCCTCGTATTTAAGGCTCAGACAATTAAGTAGATTTATATTTATATTGTCTTTCTTACTTAGTCATGCCTGTTACTTAAAACCTAATAACAAACAATGACATTATTACTCAAGTCCACAGGATGTCCATAATCTAAATTAAGATCCAGGACAAATGACTGCTTATTCTGACTTGATGGATAAATAAACATTCAGCAGTAAAACCAATCAGGACAGCAAAATAAAGCCTTGCTCTCCCCTCCTCTGCCATGTGTCAGCACATACAGCATGCCTTAGAGATGGGTAGGCATAGGCATGAAGAAATCTCTGGTGTGGAAAAGCAAGTTAGAAAGGCAAATCCTACAAGTATAATTTTGGACATGACACGAAGTTCTCGGGATACAAGCAAGACAAGGTCTGAGGGAAGAGCTAACACCCTCATGGCATGTAAGGAGAAAGCAGTGAAAAGGAATAAATGTTACCGACTCAAAACACTTTTTCAGCTTGTGGCTGCTTTTTCCAAGTGTATCATTATAACCCAGAAATTATAATCTCTCCTTGAAGACTTCATGGTGCTTTAAATGTCAACTCTTCTTGAAGATGTCTGCTTTGCACCCTCCATCTGTTTCCAAGGATGAAGCTGCTGCCCATCACTGCTTCCCACCCCTCCCACAGCACCATGGGAAAAGGTATGCTTCTGTAGATCAGAGTTTCCAAATAAATTATAGCTTGTAGATGAACGTTAACCTCATTTCAATACCTAAAACTAGTTGCAGAGACCACGGAGCCTGGGTATTACACGCTTGCCATATGAAATTCTATTTATAGGGCCCGGCTCTCAGGGTAGGCACAAGAAGAAGTTACCAGTGGTTTCAGTACAATATATGTACAGTAAAATCAGTCTAACATTCCTAAGAAAAATCTTTTACTAGAAAAAAAAGTTATGAGGTAAGAGTTGGTGACTGCAGGAAAATTGGTTTTAGTTCTTCCCAAAAGAAATGGGAAAAAATTAAAGCAAACAGGATGGGCCCTAAACTTAAATGCTTAGACAGCATTTCTTTTTATTGGAATTGGAAAAAAAAAAAAAAGTCAGTCTTTTGTGTTGGTGCAACGTGGGTAGGGTGGAATAAATCTCATCTTGGGGAGGAAAGCAAGGCATGAGGAGCCTAGCTGATTTGCCTGGTCACATCAAGCAATCAAGCACACAGCAGCAAAAGGAATTAAACCTCTGTGGAGCCTGTACCACATGTGGGCATCTGGCCAGTGTCCCCACAAAAGGCCACAGTCAAGTCCCACCAGGTTTTTACAGAAGGCAGAATCAAGGGGAGGCCTTCTGGCCAGCGAGGCATCTTTTACACTCACACCATTTTGCATCCCTTTTACCAGGGTAGGGCAGCCTTACGTTGACTATAGGCACAATTTATGTCCCCAGAAATACATTTATGTGCTGCTAAGGGGGCACACGGTGGTCTTGACATCAGTGAAGATGAGGCTGAAGAACTCAATTGCCGTGGTCTGGGCTGGTCTCCATCTCAGCAGCGTCCTGGCAGTGTCACCGTACAAACATAAGGGGATGGGGTCACAGACAAATGAGGCAATACCTGCGTTCCCATGGAACACGACAGTCTTTCTGCCAGGCGCAGATGGAAAAGGCGCAGTCGCTGTCTCTTGGCCGCGGCTGCTACCTGGGGCAGCCCAGTCTTTAGCAGCCCACTCGCACCGAGCGCTCATATTACAAATGCCAGCCACGCTCACGTAGTCAGGAGCGCCAGCAAGAAATCCACCCACTCTTCTGGCTCCTTTCTTCAACATTATGTCAGTCTGTTATAAACCAGTGAAGCCAGCAAGCTCCCCCCGTCAAATCCCTGCACTCATATAGTCAAAAATATTCCTCCCGTCTGTTCCTGCCAGCTTTCAGCAAGGGGGAGTTCTGCTTTGCTCCATTTTTTAAGCCAGCCACATGCCATACTGCGATGACTTCATGCAAGTCTGTGGACTAATCTTGCCAAGAACCCAGAACTAAACTGCATCCACTGAACCATGGTAAACCTCAGCACTTATGGTTTGATGGATGTAATTCCTGGCAGTGATGTCCTAAAATGGTGCTTTCCAACTCTTCCTGGTGGAAAGCCTCCAAAAACATGTCTGCCCCAACGCTCAGCCTCCGATGTGTTCACCACCATGCAAGGAGCTGGTGCTTCGCTGTGTGGTGAACAGCTCATCCCTCCTGCCCGCGGCTTTACTGATGTGCATTTCTCTCTCGCTGAGGAAACGTGGGCATGGCCGAACGATGGGAAGTGCCTGGAGGTGCGCTACTTCCCTGAGCAGTACTAATTAAAAGTAGGTTATGATCCATCCTGTTTATTGTTTTAGGGTCCTAAAAATTTTACACTGCTAAAGCTAGTTTTAAACTTTTATGATGCCTGCCAGCTGGTCATTAGCTGGCAGCACGGCTGGTAGAACTGCAACTAGTTCACGCGGTGCTCTTACCAATTGCACTTCAAAGAAAGCCTGAACTTTATGGAACTGGCAGATTTTCCATGGGTGACACCCCTGCCTGTTTTCCTTTTTATGTGGATCTTCCATTTATGATGGTTCTTTCTGGCAAACTGATAACATTCCAATCAGATACCCAGAAAGCAACATTTCCTCATCTTCCATGCACCAAGGAAAGCCATGATCTAAAGATCCAACCTATTTCCAGGTGTCCCCACTTTTCCTCTTTTTAAAGTGGAGCTGCTGCATTGATTTTGTCAACCTAGAGAGTTGGGAAATGGTCTTTTCAGCCAGGTGACAGGAGATAGGACAAGGGGAAATGGCACAAAGATGCGCCATGGCAGTGTCAGGTTAGACATTAGGAAAAAAATGATTCACTGAAAGAGCTGTCAGGGCCTGGAACAGGCTGCCCAGGGAGGGGGCTTGAGTCACTATCCCTGGATGTGTTTAAAAAAGGGTAGATGAGGTACTTAGGGATATGGTTTAGCATAGGACAGGAACGGTTGGACTCCATGATCTTAAATGTCTTTTCCAACCTTGTGATTCTGTGATTCAGGCCATCAAAACTAACTTCCTCTGAACTCACATTAAAACACTGTGCCCTCTTGAATCATTAAGATGGTTTTACTGTCACCTTCTCTTCCAATAGGTGTATTGGATATATACAGATACTTTTAGACACTTTGCCTCTTTTGGTCTGAGTGGAGTAGTCGTTCATTGTTCCTAAGATAGCCCATCAGGACACAAACAAAGGACAGGAGAAATCACACCAGGAAGCTCACAAACCCCTCTTTTAGTCCCTCCCGAGCAATACAGAGCAAATCAGAGCATCTCCCGCATTTCTGGGAGTCTTTAAATGTTTGTGGATCTCAAAATGATTAAATGCTGCTGAAGTAAACAGAGAGGTTTCTGCTGTCGTGGCTTAACTCCAGACAGTAACTAAGCACCATGCAGCCGCTTGCTCACCCTCTTCCTCACCTGTGCAGTGATCCCACCTCCCAGCTGGCTTCCCTAGTTCTATAGGAGCACAACAGGATATGGTATGGAATGTCCCTTTGGCCAGCCTGGCTCAGCCACTCTGGCTATGTTCTCCTGGCTTCTTGTGCCTGAGAAGCTGGAAAGTCCTTGACTACAACTACCCAGCAACAACTAAAGCATCAGTGTTTATCAACATGATTCTCATCCTAAATCTGAAGCACAGCACTACACTGGCTGCTAGAAAGAAAATCAACTGGCTGAAACCAGGACACTACCAAAAAAAAAAACAAGCACCCTTTGAGACACTTATCTTTCACCTCAGCATTGAATGAAACAGGAGGATTATCAACAATGCCAACATTTCAGTGAAAACAGTGTTGATGGAACAGCAAGGAAGCAGTCTGCCCTGTACCCAGGCTACCCGGCACCTTCAGTCAGAGGCTGTACCGCTGGTCAGCCCAGCCCAAACTTTCCTTGGGAACCTCAGCCTTCCAAGTGATTGCGGTGAGCTCCTGGACCTTTGCCACTCAGCCCAGGATATTCTTGGCAACAGTGATAAGGGCACTTGTTCCAAATAAGGAGAAATCTAGAAACTGGTTTGTCTCGGCACTCTTGGAGCCAAGCAAACCTGCCAAAACTCATGGAGCCGGACACAGGAGGAGGGAGGAAAAAAAACTCCACAAAAACCCAACTGAAGAAACAGAGTGAACTTATGACTGTCTGTCTAGCCAGTACCAGCAAGATCTCATTATAGAGCAATGATGATGAAATACAGGGACAGTAAGCGTAACAGATCTGATGAAAGACCTTGAAATGTTTATGCTAACCCTAAGTTTCAGTTTCACATTCCATACAAGCTTTTTTAAACAAGAACAGTGCCAGGAAACACGGAAAAATGGTCTTAAGTTTTACCTTTTTCTTTAAACCATCCCTCCACCCCTCCCCAAACCCCAAACCCCTGTTCCCCAGTTTTTCATTACAGCCCACATACTCTGTGAGACAGGTAAAAAAGGGGGTTTATAGTTGGGAAAAAACCTGCTGCTTCTTGCTTATCAGTAAATTGTGTCAGTCAGGCACTCGGTGGCCATGGTGTGCCCAGAACCCCAACTTAGAGTTTGGAGGAAGAGCGTGGAGCCAGCGGAGCAGCTGGTAGACAGCCACACAGACCATGATTTATACCACTTAGGAACTACCCTTTTACCCTCACAGTCCCTACACATCTATTCACTAGCAGGACACCTGTAGGTGCAGAATGAATAATTCAGCATTTTGAAAACAAAACCAGCCCCCCCAGAAAGCTCTAGTCCTGGTCCTACTCCAAACATCTATTTTTCAGTCTGACTGCCTCCATTCCATTTCCTTCCCTTTGATCAGCTAATGGCCAAGGAAAGCCATTACCAGCATAAGAAAAACATATTCCTGCTATCTCCAAACCGCTGTGGTGAGTGTAAATGCATTGCTCTCTGCAAGAATAGGGGAAGAATTTCTTCAGTGGCTAAGATGAGAAATGAGAGAAAAAGAGGTAGGGGAGAAACTATTGTTCTATTAACTAATTAGATTGGTGTTAAGAGGAAAGGAGCCTGCCAGCAAATCTCTGGGTTATTGATTCTGAGGAGGAAGTTGTAGTATACAATGGAGATAACACACACTTTGAATTGCATTCCAAAGTGGCTAGCCCTGCCTGGATGGGGAATCTGCTAAACAGCCTAGTAATTTTAACGATGGGGGGGCAGGAGGGGATAAAGCAACAAAACATAATCACTGCCAGCACATGAAAGACAAGAACTGCTGTTGAAGAAGTACAACCTTTACTGCTTCCCACACACACCCCCACAGCCAAGGCTGCTGCAGCCAGCCGTGCCACTGGCACAGCCCTGGAGTAAAGCCAAACGGCTCTGTGGTCATGGATGAGCCCAAACCAGCTCAGTCACTCGATCACCAGCTGCAGGCCAGGCTGGGCACTGCCTGGTAATGCCGCTGCACTGCCCTGAGCGCATCCTTGTGCTTGCCCATGGCAAATATAATGCTTTAGGACATAAAGTGGGAAAATCCAACACACTCGCTAAACAAACATGAAGAGTGTGCAGGAGCAAATATTCACCATTAAACCCTACGCTTAATTTCTTCTACAAAAGCAGTCCAGGAAAGAAGGAAACATAGATCCTTGACAATGCCCATTCCCCGCCCCCCCACGGAATTTGGGAAAATATAATTCATCTTTTATTAATGATTTCCCAGGGCGCTCATTCAACACCACACTGCAAAGTCCCCAAAGCGCCCACACCAGCTGCTGTCCAAACCTGCCACAGTTTAAAGCGCCGAGTGTAACTTGGAATAATATTATTCTCCAGACCCGGAGTGGCAGCTCAGCGGTACCGCCAGCGCGTTCGTGAGCTGCTGGCCCTGCTGCAGTCTCGCAGGCACCCGTGAGAAAGGGGTGATGGATTTTTGGATGTTTGTCTTTTTGACCTGTCCCCTTGTAAAATGGAGAGAAGTGAGGAAACAGAACCCTCCTGGCAATAGGGCAAGATCAAGGCAACCCACAGGAGGCAGCTCCAGGATGGGGGAGGCTGGAAGAGGAATTCATGAAAGGAAGAGATGAAGACTGTTGCTGGGTTAAAGGTACCAAAATTACGAAATACCTGTGAAGTCCAAGGATTTCTAAAGGCAGGAGGGACTGATGGGCCTTTTGTGGTCCTGAGCAGGTAAATACCACACATAAAAGCAGCTCTGCACCAGGTGCCAAAGGACTTGGACTCTACCACAGTGCTGTGCAGATTCCCAGCACAACGTACCACAGCAGAGATGTGAACACCCACTCTCTCCAGATGCTCGCCAATCCAAACCACTCAAGGCCCAAACCAACCCCCAGAGCCCAACAGCCGCCAGACACACCACCCCCACAGGCTGCGCACAGGCAGAGGGCTGGTGGGAGGGTGAGGAGTCTGACGGCCCCAACACTGACCCTTGAATGTCCCTCCGGACAGGAGGCCTGGCCATCACCCTCTTCCAATCACTTAATTGACAAGCTGAAAGGTGTGTGTTTGAACAACAGGATAGCTGCCTATATGGAGTGATCATATTCTTAAATGGCCTTCATCATTACACATGTCAGAGTCTTCCAGATAGGATTCAGACAACGTTACAGGCATCTGCCATGTGTATTTTTGTTCCTCTCCCCAGAGGAATATTAAGTTTGGATTAAAGCTGTGTCTTCACCTCCCTCACTTCAGTGGAGTTCTGCATCAACAGCTGTTGGGAAATGGTGGAAAACTTTTTCTTAAGAAAATGAAGCATTTTGCTTTGGAAATAATGATTCTCCAGGTTACTGAGGTTGGGAATTTTGTTGGCTGGTTGCTTTGGGGATTATTCTTGGTGTTTTCAGTGCTGCCTGAGTTAGCAGATGATATGAGGCGGTGCACAGCCCAGCCATGTCACATCAGCTGTGACATCCGAGATTACACACAGCCTCAACTGCTCTGGTGAGAGGCGACTGGTACAGGACATCCTGGGGGACAGGGAACAAACAGCCAGGAAGATTTATTCCAGCCTCCAACATGTCAACAACAGGCATGCAACCACAAGTACTCTGACAGCAGGAAGTAGATGGTTTATTCTATAACTCTGGAAAAGTTTATGAATATCTACATCTCCTGTCAGAGTCGCCTGATCTGCCGACATAGCAAGTCTTACACTGACTTTAGGAACCCTTAAACTTTGTGGCTAAACTCCATGCATGTGCTCTCCCAACTCCAGCAATATCCAAGCAGAAGTCACTACAGAACTCTCTTTTACTGTCACCAATACCACAGCACCTTCCCGTCCATTCACACTGTGCTAAGTTGGTATCATGCTGAAAACTTGCCCTAAAGTTGAGAGAAATACCTGTGATGTGGAGTTCAGTCATTATGACATGCAGCTGGGGATTACACTAACAGCTTACTCATAGCAACAGTTCTACACCGCATTGTATCATTACTCCAAAATTACATTTCTACAAAACTCTATCTGAAATATTCCTGGTCAACATGAAAGCTATGTCTCCAAGGTGTCACTGTATGATAGCAGGATTAACTTTAACAGATTGCTGCAACATCAAGAATTGGCTGGGATTACTCATATAAAACCACTGCAAAGAGCATCCTGAAGAAAAGAAAACGGTAACTTTGCATTTCTGTGGCTGCAGCACCATGGTGCACACACTGCTCCACCTTTGCTACAGTTTGCTAGTTGACACAGTTAACTCAAACTCCCCAGACAGCAAGGCTTTGCTTCAAACCTAACACATCAAAGACTGTCAGACATTTTTCCCCTATTGAAAGGATTACACACACATTTTTCTCTACTGACTGTCAATACCAGGGAGGATCTATCCTCCTCTGTGGTGCATCTGGCTGCAATCAGTAATTTGGTAATCACAGCAAGTTAAAATCCTCTCTGGGGTGTGCGCAGCACAGTCCATGCTGTGGTAAGGCACCCTCATCAACACAGAGAAAGGCCTCTCCAGCCTCCCACCTCTCAAGACATATTTATGTGAGATTTCATTGGATGCTTTAGTTCTAGATTATTACCAAAGAAACACATCTCCAGCAACCCAGGACCTTTTTTTTGGCAGCATCTCTCCCAAGCCCTGCCCCACCAGTTGAGACCTTCCAGGCCACCATTACCACTGCACCATTCCAAGCTCCAAGCAATTAAAACATCCTGCAATGAATTCTTGCAGTTAGCACAATTCTTGGCTACAACGCAAAAGACTTAACTATTGCACCAAACATCTCCTCCTGTCCCTCATTTCACAGGATGCAGGGCACCATGATGGCATCCTCTTCCTCACCAAACACAGATTAAAAAAAAGCAAAATTCACAGCAGATGCCATAACTTTTAATCCCACTGTAATGGAAGCCTCAGCCCATGGGAATTCAACGTCACTTCCATCTCCAAAGGCTCTGAAGCTCTGGAATAGTCCCACATGTTGACTGCTATCCATAGAGAACATGCAAGTTTAGAAATGTGCTTTAGAAGACAAAAGTCTGAAGTTTGGGACTTCAGTTTCACATCACTGAAACTGGGTATAATTAAACCCTGGCTTTCAATAGCCATTTCAGAATGAACGCCTCTGTGATGCAGAGAACACTCCAAATGGGAAGATACTTTTTATTTAACCTCAAAATCTATTTTTACTACTGAATCCTAATTCTCCCCTGCTGGAACTTTCTCTTCCTCTTGGCATGAGTAGGAGGAATGGAAAGATGAAGACAAAAGAAACAAAACAAAAACCCAAAGAGAAGTGGATGAGGAAGAACAGCCAGAGGCTCTCATATGAGCTAGAGACAACAAGGAGGGAGACAAAGAATAAGCAACAGATTCCCTGTGTCCCACAAACCGGATGAAAGCAACTCCTGACCCTGCAAAAGTCCAAGGGGCAGTACAATTTCTCCCTCCTCACAAAGGAGACCAGCTTCCATCACATACTCAAGGTTTTACCACCAGACCACACAAACCCTCCAACTCAGCACCATCACCACCTATCACAGTACCAGAGAACTGTAAAATCTTACTTCATTGTTGTTGGCTTTATTGCTTTTCTCCTTTGCATTCCACCTTGCACATGCAGTTTTCAGCTATCTTGCTTCTGGCTGGGCTGTGCAGAGCAGCATTTCTCAGAGCAGTACAGGCCCCCGCCCCAGCTCACAGGGTGGGCACAAGCAGCAAGCCAGCAGGTGCAGACACTCAAAAGCTAAGTGCTGTCAGGTGCTGAGCATCTGCAAAGCCAAGCAGAGAGCAAGCTAGCCCCTTAGCTTCATTTATCTCCCTGCTCCTCATCACCAGCTGGTAGGTGAACTTCTGGCTGGCTTTCTCAAGTGAAGCATGTCTGCAAGGGAGTGGGCTCTGCAAGCAAACCTCCCACATGAGGAGGGGGCTCAGCTTTTCCCCCAGTCTGAAACACCAACTCTTGTGCTGGTAGAGGCATTTTGAATGGGACCCTTGCACAGGAGGATGTCTTATGCGCTGACGTTGAGGCCAATAGTGTAGTATGTCCTCTGTCACTGCTATAGCCTCAAAGGGTGATCCAAACCACAAAATCTCTAAATTTGAAATCTGCTTCTGCCCCACATCACTAGACTAAAGAATAACTGATATGAAGGATAAGAAAAATAAGAGAATGTTTTGTGTGGGACACCTCAGAGCTAATGTAAGAATTCTGTCCCATTACAGTTAGCAGCTTACTCTTCTGTGAGAGGGGAGCTGTGCTCTGCTCCTCCTCTGAGGAGCAAGCTCCAAGCTGAGCACATGATGCCTTTTCTCCACATCAGGCTCACAGAGGAATGCTCGCACAGACCAGTCAGCAGTAATCCACATATAGGTAGTTTTTACATACAAAGAGGTTGGAAACCACTTCCTCTCTGGTGCAGAAATGAAACAATCCATAGTATTAGGTAGAAACATCTTTCTCACCCATCTACTGCTATTTCAACTAGATGTTATGTAAATTCCAGTGAAAAGAAAACCTGACATTTCATTCTGCAATAGTCCAATTCAAATTTCCAGCAAATACGCAGATTCTCATTTCTTCTTCCTTCCAAAGCTACATTTGACCTTCTTCAGTCTCTGGGATCACTGATCTCCCAAGGGATCCAACAGCCATGTTCATGGAGGCAGGAGTAAGGAACCTGCAAAGCCAAGCAGCACATGCGCTGTTCAGAGAGGTCACGTAAAGGCCATTTCTAATTTTGGGAACATACTAATAATCTGAGTTTTTACAGATATATATAAACATATGCCTCAAGTCTGCTGTAATTCTTTATTACATCTGCAGCCATTGTTTTCCTCATGAATTTATCATTTTGCAAAGTTATGGGAGGCTGGTCTTAATTCACTGGGATCTTTAGGAGCTAGACCAGCCCAAAGCCTGTGCGTCTCAGTGAAAGCCTGTCCTCAGAGGGTCATTGGTGGATGTAAGCAATTTTACCTGTGCGACCTGTCCTAGGGAACATGCTTTGGCAAGGGGGTTGGACTCGATCTCTGGAGGTTCCTTCCAACCCCTACAACCCTGTGAATCTGTATCAGTTTGAGTTCAATCATGAGAACTGTCCTAAGGAAAAGCAAAGGATGCAGTGCTGACTGCCCCTGCATTGCAGCTCCTCCTAAAACTGACAGGGCGTACGCTTTGGGTTGGTAAGAGGTAAAAGATTCCTCTGGTCCTTTTGGGAATGGAGGAATGTGAACTTTTCTACCGTAAGCCTTTCCTTTGGCCAGCTTCACTGAACAACTACTTCTAACACCTACAGGACATGGTACTGATGAAGACATGGGTTTTTTTTGTTTTTTTTTAAGAACAAAGCATTTTTCTTATCATAGTATGCAAAGCCTTTCCTAAAACTTTCTTCATCAATTACCTGTCTAGAAAATGAAACGTCGCTGTTACAAACTGCCAGATCCGTAATTTGATTGACTACGGCCGGTTTTAGTCAGCAAAAGGTCTCCAAGTAACAAATGGCTTGTCCATTTGTTCTCTGACAAGAAAGACTGTCGAGGCTTGAATATCATTTACGCTCAATCAAATACTAATGCTGATGGAAAACTCAGGGGTTCAGTGACTCTTGATGTGCCCCAGTAGGGCACAGAGAAGTGTATCACTGCCTAAGATGTATACCGCATAATGGATCTGAAAAGCTCTCCTACTCCTTCCTTGCTGCGGCTGCCTCTTTGCTTTGCCAGGCCTGAAGCAGTAAGATACGTGTTAACTGAAACAATAAATTGCATAAACATGTGATTCTCAGTTGGCACTTCCCTGCTAAATGCTTGTGAAACTGGTAGCTACAGAAAACAAAAAGAGGGATGGAAGAAAAATAATTTTACAAAATTATTTTTATAGAAAAAAACAAAGGAAAGCTTGATGTACGCAAACTCACAGGCATCCCATACTTTACAGCTGGGGAATAGCAATAATTTTTTCTAGGTAATGGGTGTTTATGATATCAGATACAGTAAGATTTGCACTTTATTATTGATAAGAGAGTCCAAATTAAAGAAGCGACTTGAAGAGGTAGAGAAATTGGCCTTGGGATATAGTGAGTACAGTCCCACTCCCCTCTCACTGTATCGGTACAGTTCAAACAAGTATTTTACAGTATAACAATATTGTTGTTTATGGCATAAAAAGCCATAAATTTGATTTCTACATTAATTGTGTGTGTGTGTGTGTACATAGTGGTCAAAATCAGATCAACTGTAGAAAAGAACAGATTATTAAACTGCAGTGCAGTAAACATCAATATATTGTAGCTATGTTGTCCCTTTAAACATTTTTCAGCATAGTTATAGCTGGAACAAAGGAAGCTCAGAAAATTTCAACATTGGAGCCTTTTTGGGAAAAAAAAATAAAACAAAACAGCCATAAAGGAAGTTCTGAGACTCATTCCTAAATTCTAACAAGTACTTCGATTATACTACACTTTGCCACATCTGGCCTTCAGCTTTGGACCTCATCCAGGTTCCTGTGGAACTAGAGGAAACCCAGCTCAAAACTCAGGTTGTGTTATTTTCTACATGGCATAACACAACCCAGCAATCTAACTAATGTTTTTCTCTGCATCATTAAGAAACACAACTGAAGTAACATTCCCGAAGAAGAGAAACAACTCTTCTTTTTGTTTATTTAAAATTGCAAGTGAGTCCTCTTTGGCACACCCAAGCTTTAAAATCATCAGCAGCTATTGATTATTTCATGTTTCCTCTTTGTCATTCCTTTAAGAATGATAATGCACCTGCACTTACAGTTCCCTACACAGAAAGAGTCTGTGTAGAGAGCAATCCCACCACCTATAAAGACAACTACTAAAAAGGCAATGTGAGCTTTTACCCTCAAGCACGAGATACTCTTAAGGCCTCGGCCTTGCCAATATTTAGCATATGAGTAGTCCTACTGAAGCAAGACTCAATCATAGGCTTTTTCACTGGTGGAGTTTTCTTTTATTTATATATATTTTTAGACAACATATTATGAAAGTTGGAAGGAGGAAAATAAACCAGTAATATGAGGTGAGCTAACCGTCAGCTTACGCGTGTGGCCTTCAACACAGCATCTCAACACAGAGAAACCTCGGTGAATTCAGTGGCAAAGCCAAACCAAAAGTTTGTATAATAAAGAGAAATTGCTCAAGGTTCTTTCCCTTAGCGGCAAAAAACAACACTCCCAAGTGAACATCTTCCCTCTCTAGTGCAATACCCTGCAGATGTGACTAAACCTAAAAATAATTTCTACAAAAAGGTTCCAGCATTTAACACAATGTATGTACTGCCTTTCCTTTGCTCATTGTCCAACGATGATATGAAGAATTACATAAGAAAACAAAACAAAAAATAAAAATTAACTTAATTTACACAACCAATAAAAAAAGTTTAAAGCCATGATAGAAAAATAATATAAAGGCTAGATACATTAAATGTCAGTTCAACAGTATTAAGCTTTGGTAGAACAGTTAAAGAGCATAGCACCAATAAAATCCGATGTCGATACATGCTTCAGTATGCATGAGCTGTGATGAAAATGTAAATTTTGGCAAGGAAAGTAGTGTATGTTCCCTGACGCCACAGTTTCATTTCAACATCTAACAAAAAGTCTTTAGGCTCTTTCACTTGCCGCTGAAGATAGACGATGCCTGTGTACGAGTTCAGCCTTCGAGTGCTGAAGTAGTTTTCTTCATTTCCCTTGTTGATAGTAAGGATTATGTTGTCTCCAGCATAGGCAGGCGATGGTCCGATACGGAAAATATGAGCTGGGACCACGATATTGGTTTGGAAGTTCAGTTGGTAATAGGTAATGCGCACTGGGGTATTTTGGCAGTCCAGATAATTAAAACAACTGATTCGTTCACACCTCCTAAAAGATGAGGAATGAAGCACATTCAGTGTCCATGTAATAGCAGGTAAAGCTATGCATATTTCAGAGTTTCACAAAGGTATTAGACAAACAGGAGTCCCAAACTTCAGCTGCATAATTACCAGCTGCTTGTTCTGCTTTTACAGTGCCCATAAAGAATTTCTAAGTGATATAATTGCCAGAGTACAACAGTGCAAGAAAAAAGATCACGGACATGGAGAGCTGTGTTGGGAAGCTCCACAAGGAAGAAAGAGCAAGCAGCACAGAGCTTGGAAGAAGCATCTGTGATTCATAAATGACAGCACAAGCTTGGGACACTGCTCCAAGAAAGTAAAAACAATCACTCTTAAAAAGGTAACTGAGACATGGGAATGAGAAGCTAGCTCCTCAGCTTATAAAGCTGCTTAGTTCTGTAAGCTAGGAAAAGTACACGTTAAGTCATCATCAACTGAATATGGCTTCCCAAAGAGTTGGGAGCCATTGAGGCAGGAAATGGGTAGGGGGTTTTGGGGTTCCCAGGCCTCAGGTGCTGAGGAGCTGGGAGCTGTGGGGCTGTGCCATTCCCAGAACCCTGCAACTTGGCAAGCTCGTTGTCTCACTCCCCCTCAACAGTTCAAAAACCTCTGAGGAACTGCAATGTGAATTTTAAACAGTGAGCCCCAAACCCACTGCAGAAGTGGCACATGAGCAGCCTAGCAGCCACTGCAGTGGCACAAGCAGCAGACATGATCTTATTTTCTTAAAGAAATTTTATTTTCTCATTATAAACAGAGCCCTTGTAGAGCTGCAAGCTCTGATGACTACTGTTACAGCAGCAGTTGTGGGGCAAACAGGGACTCTAGACCTCAGAAGATGGAAGAGGCAAAACTGGACTGAAGCTCTATGTAGAGAAAGTCTACGTGCCTTGGGTACCAAAGTGTCTCCTTGGAGCTCTGAGCACTTATACTCCCCTACCAACTCAAGCACTGTGTGACATCCACAGTCACTGGACAGGGCTGCTCACCCTGTTGTGACAGCCATACTTACATGTCAGATACTTTTCTGTAGTTGGAAGGGCACTCGAAGGACAAGCAGCGGAAGCTGCCCTGGATGTTATAGCATGTCTCAGCAGATGAACAGTTATGGGTTCCTGTTGCACATTCATCGACATCTAACAATAAGAAACAGAAGGAAAAAGTTCAGAAGTAAGGCATAATTATAATTTATGGGCTGTAAATGCAAATGAGACTATGATTGCGTAAGAAGTATGAGGAATCTGTGGGTTTGGCTCTGTGAGCTGAGGACTCTTGTTTTCTCCACTCGGTGCCTCTTGAGTACCTGTGCCAGTTGCCTGTGAAAACCCTGGAGGAAACCCACAGGTGAGGTGTGTCAGGTTCATCTCTGTGCACACTGTTCGGAGCTTGGAGTGACAGGGTAAATCACATTGATTCCAATCCTGTTAAACTTCTTAGGTCTTCTGCAGAAAACAGTTCCCTCCTTGACATTATCAGCCAAAAAGAGATGACCATTCCACTCGGCAGTGTCTGCAACAAACAACGGAGCCCCCTCTTCCTGACAAGCACCCCGTGATACTTTTCATGCTGTTCGACTGTCCTTCCCTTCCACGTGGCCAGGGCTGGCTGCCTATCATAGTCTTTTTCTTTACCAATACTTCACAAACACTGGCACGCTCCTGTCATTGTAGCTGTTTGCGTGCCAAACATACCTGATGCCACACAGGGTTTAACTGCAGTGGAGAGTAAATGTGAGAAGGTAAAAAAGTTCTCAAAACCCAAGATCCTCCTGTCTTGCCACTTCTCACTGCAATAAAAACCAAATGTGAACACCTAAACTGAATCGCCTGTGTTGTCATACTCTCCCTTGCTTCTGAGGGGTCAGAGATGTGTTGTACGTAATTTTGTAAACTAGGTGAAAGGAAACAGAACAAAACAACTATAAAAGGGAGTGGAACCCTAAACTTCTCTGACCAGTCAACAGCAGTATAAGGAACAGACCTTGACAAAAAGACAGCCACTGCTATAAATCGCTTGTATGCTGCATCTATGATCGCTGTGTGTGATGGTCTCCTGTGACAAAAGCTATCACTCAGGAATAAAGAAACCCCATCAGAATTTGACCAACCCATGTTAAAAGCCAGCAGGACCTTCTCACTAACCCTTTGAGAACAGAGAAAGCTGGGCTATGTCAGCAAGAGAATTTTACCATGCATGAAGATTGCTCTGGATTAAAGCAGAGGGCAAATACAAAGCAAAGTAACCATTGCTGTACAGCTGCATGATCCAGGAGACATAAGATCCATCAGACTACTTGGAAAAATGGGAACTTAAGAACAACACTTTAGAATAAGGCACACATTTTTGAGAATTTAAGTTAAATGTAAATTACCTTCTGGTAATGAAAAGTAATGTTGCATAAGACAAAAAGGAGCATTTAAAGCTCAAAGACACTTTATGGCCCAGAGCATAAACGTGGTTACCTAAATAATACATAAGCACAAGCCCAAACCGTGGAGTTTAAAATGCTGAAAACCAGATGCAATAACAAGGATCCAGCTTGAGCAGAAAATACTGGCAAAGATCTCACAGTCACATTGTGTACTCCCAAATGTCTAGACAATGCACGGAGGCTTTAAAATGAAATAAATGCTAGCAGACAAACCACGTGGACTGTGTAGGGCTCTGCAGTTCTGCCAGCTGTCACAGAGGAGAGACTCCTTGGAGGAAAACTATAACCTTCCACTCCCTCCATTCCCCTGGGATGAGAACTGATCTCATGCACTGACCTGACTGGTTTAAAAGTCTCACAAAAAAAAGTATACAATAGGAAGTAGGAGAGAATCAAAGTAAATTAAATCCCTTGCTGATTCTCAGAAGTGCCCCTAGGTGAAAAGAAAATTTCTTCCATATTGCAATCATTGTCATGGAAGCACTCATTTCACCAGTTTGGCTGGACTGCAAAATACCATAGGCGGTTTCTCCAAAAAGATCCATATGTCGAGACACTATTACACAAGATACAACTTGTCTGTCTGAAAAAAAAGTACAAAGAATGTACCACCAGTAACTCTTCAGAGCTGGTCAGACGCTAAGGAACTGGAGGCAGATCTTTAGCTGGTGCAAACCAATACAGTCTTAGTTTAGTTTAGTGCAGCTGGCATCCATTCAGACTGTTCCTTTGACCATATTTTCAGACACCTGAACACCTAAACCTGCCCCAACTTGTGACTACAAACATGCAAAGCTCAAAAAAAGAGCACGTACACAGGGTTCGTTCCAGCGCCTGAGAAAGCACCAGCCTACCCAGCCATGAGCAGAGCTGCTGCACACACATTAAGTCTTGCAAGCAGACGGACTTCCCTCTCTAAGGAGGGTGTGCGGACCAGGTGACTTAGGTACCTGGAAAAGCTTTTCCCAGTGTCACTGTCTACTCACTCAGCAGGGTTAGTCTATACAGCAGGAGCCCTCTCCACGTGGGGTGAGCATGCAGGGAGGGTTTCACACCACACAGACAATGGGAGTGCAATCCCCAGGTCTGTGGGGACCTTATTCTAGCGCCTGGAGCCTGCTGGGTGCTTGCAGCTCTGCAAAGCTCTGCTGGCAGATTAACACAGTGACTCACACAATTCACTCGGGAAGCTCAAATCTCACTGCTGGCAGAGCTGGCAACTAACAAAACAGCACTCCAAGTTAGCAGGAGAAAACCCAACAAACCCACAAATAAAGCCTGAGAGGAGTTACAGCTGGTTTTCTAAAGGTGACTTTTAGGTAAGAATTCAAATGCACATGGATATATTTACATTCATTCTTAAAATATATATATATATATATAAAAGCAGCTTTTAGAATCTTCTTAAAATGTTTTAATTGTCATTTAGTCTGTTTCTGTGCCCCAAAGTCAGGACCAAGTACACTCATGTCATTTGTGATTTACACAGTGTAAATTCTCTGCAGTTACCACTGAGAAGTGAATTTAAGTGTAGGAGATACAGAACCAAAAGTTATGTGAAGGGTTCCCAAAAAACCTAAGGGCTGGAAATGCTTGGTAGTTAGTGCAACCGACTGCAGGAATGTGTGTAGAGTACATAAAGGTAATCAGATCTTCAATCATCGTTACACAGTCATTGCATCCTTTGGAAACGGGGGATTTTTACTTTAAGACCAGACAGCTGTGCACCAGATGAAAACCACCAGGCACAACATTTCTGTGATTCTGGGCGTGCGTGAGGAAGGTACAAGCCATTTACACTAACATTTACTAATGCCACATATTTAAGCTTAGGTGGCAGATGTCAGGATGTCCAAGTCCCCATTACAGCTCCCATGTTCACTCCCAGGTTTCTGGGGCAGGAAATCACAACTCATAATGGAGCTACAGATTTCTACATTTGGCACCCCTAAAAAACTAGATCACTTACTGCTGTGCCAAGGTACAGCTCATGCAAGAAATCAAGTGCCCCAATTTGGATGATGAAGAGAGCTCCCTTAGGAATTCATTTAATTGATTAGCGCTCATTGCCACAGTACATTTTCCAAGACAGGACAAAGCTGACAATGCAAATATCAATATGTGGCAACTTTATCAAATACTGGCTTTTTAACAGCGACCAATATAAAAAATGGTGACTTGAATGGCTTAGATCATTCCAAGGATTAACACTTGATGATATAATCCTTTTCGTTTCTATGCTCCTCATTACCTCGACAGGTTCTTCCGTTTGCTGCCATGGTATATCCCTGCTCAGGACAAGCACACTGATAACTGCCAGGAACATTCACACAACGGAAAGTACAAAGAATGCCTGCACTTTGTGTGCACTCATCGATATCTGGGGAGAAAACACAGTTAAAAACATATGAAAAGAACAGAAACCTGAAAAGGAAGGCTGTAGAAGGAAATTGTTATCTGATGCATTCATAATATAATTTTAAACAAGAATGCAACCATGAGAGTTTGGCATTCGTTCTTTCTGAAATGCTAAACATGAGGCTGCTCCAAAAAATATCAGTTGCAAGTAGTATGGACTTACAGAAAAGAACAATAGTCTGGGTTTGACAAGCTCTCTCTGGTGCCTCTAGGATTGCTTTGGGGGCTTCCTTGTGCTAGAAACATGGGGTTCTTCATCATATCTTAAACAGAGACTCTCCAAAGTATGCGTTGGTATTGGTAACTTCAAGAAAACAGGTAAACCCTCCCTTTCACAGGTAAACCCTCTTTCTCTGTTCTGATCACCCTACTCCTCATTTAACCACCACCAGTGAAAGTCAGAGCAAGTCCTAACCTAACCACGGCTGAGCAGAGGCTTTAATTGATGCAATATAGGTAACCACATCTTTCATCCTAATTTTTTCTGTCACAAGCTCTAGCCCCATGAACCAATAACCTCACTGGTTCTATGGTTATACGAGTGTGTTCCAGCCCCAAGTAGGAGGCACAGAAAGAAATGGCATTTCCCTGAAGTTGCCTTTTGCAGTTGCTGCAGCAGGGTATAACTCAGAATCATCCCTAGGCATCCTCTGCCACAGCACTTACTGCTAAGTGTTAGACAGCACTAACCATTAAAGGGCGTGCACACATTTAACTTGACTTGAGGAAGTGGGAACTGCCTTACCTTTACAAGAATGCCCGTCTTCTGCGAGCTGGAAACCTTGCCTGCAGTAACACTGATAGGAACCATAAACATTGGCACACTCCTGGCTGCAGGGACTAGTATCGCATTCATTCACATCTGCATCCAAAAACAAAACCACAGACATTACCACAACAGTTCAGAACAGTATCTCCCACCATTTCCTGCCTCTGAGATCAGCTACCAGATCTTTGTGGTCAGAGGGAATACAGAGATAATAATTTGTCCCCAAAGGATGTTTTTTCCTGCAGAATGCCAGGAAGTGGAAGGATGTCTGCTGCACCTGAATTTCATTTCTATATATGCCAATGCAAACACACATCAGACTGTATATGTTAAGGATGATTTAAAATATGTAATCATTGCTTTTAAAAAGTCATGATAACTTAAAAAATTTCCATTCAATTAAAAATCCATTTTTTCCAATTTTTTTCATTACCAAGTTTTGTCTTTCTTAAAATTTGAATGGAAAGTCTCCTTTTAACTTTATTATGTTCTTCTTTTCCCTCATCTAGTAGGAAAGGAAAAAGTACATGAGGAAAAGGAAGAAAGAGGAGAAACCCATAAGGTCTCTTCTGCCAGTTTGGGTGTTGGATTGATTACGTGCAAATCTGAGCATACATAAATCATGGGTTTCACCTCAACTGCTTCTCTAAAGCTCCATAACTCGTTTCTTCATGGAAAAAATGTCAGGTACCTTCACAATGCTTCCCATCATATGACAAGTGGAAACCAGAAGAACAAGTGCAATGGTAGGATCCAGGGGTGTTCTCACATGTGTGCTGACACAGGCGTCCAGGGTAATTCCAGCACTCATTTATATCTGCAAGCATAACAAGAAAATACACAATCAACTCAGAACCAAAAGCATCAAACAAGATGCAAGAGGATATTTTTAGAAATGTCAGAGACTGATTTGCAGAGCAAGAAATGCTGCCACCTCAGATTTTATGCTGTCTGACTTTGGGCTCTAATTGGTGTATAGTAGCGGTAAAATACTAATCGCTGCATCACAGTCTCTTAAAAAGTTGGTCGTGAAATCTTCAGAAAGATACATTTCTACAGCAGCAGAGGCATAACCTGTAGGAGAGTGCTTTGCAGATGACTTTAATGGATAGCTGAAAGCTAAGCCAAACCAAGGGCACCTGGTCTGAAATCACAACGTGGTGCAGCAGGGTTCTACTGGGCAGTCGCATTGCATGATGGCTGCTTTGGAGGTGATTCCATTATCTTTTGAGGCACTGCATTGCAGAACTAATAACTGCACACTGCAACGGTGCTAAATACTGCTTTGAGGTCCAAGGCTCAATCAATCAGTCATTTCATCTCATCTTGTGCCTTACATACCGATGCAGCTTCTGCTGAAAGCATCGTACTGATACCCCATCTTGCAGTCACAGCGATAAGACCCAGGAAGATTATGACAAATCTGCCCTTCGCCACAACGGTGTACACCGGTTTGACATTCATCCACATCTGCAGAACCAGAGAAAGCAATTAGCTTAAATATAGTCTGCTGAAACTCAATGTTTATGAAAAGAGTAAAAAAAAAAAGAAATCAATGAAATAACAGAAAGAAAAATTGTGACGGTTGTCCCCTGGACAGAGCAGAGACAGTACCAACTTTATCCACTCTGCTCTTCTCAGTCAGTTTTACTTATCCCTAAGTCTAACTTTTGAAAAGCAATACAGTATTTTAAGAGTGAAAACGGTAACTTAAACTGCAGTGGAGATTTCCCAGCATATTCTGCATTTCAATGTAAACACATTTTGATTCTGATCAAACCATGACATTTAAACACCCTATTCTGATGTTCTGCCATTACATGAGTCACAGCAAGCCATTTAAAGTGAAACAAGAGCTAGCCAGAAATTCTGCTCATCCCTTCAATTACAGCAATCGCTATTTTCATCTGCAGTTGCCCTTTCAGTCTTCCTTCTGCTGTCTACCTTTTGCTCTCTCCCAATGTTGATCATTTTTATTTTCTCAATCAACTCACATTTTGATATTCCTCACAGCCTCTCATCCAAAATCCAGTATCAACAAATTCGTTGCTTCTCCAGTCACATGCATCCCTTCCAATCTGATTTTAAAAATCCTCAGATGAAGATGAGAGTTTTCAATACACTCTGATTTACAAAACTTGCAACATGACTAAATAGCTCATCAGTATCTAACAAATCCCTGCTACCATCTGTGACAAGAAGCACCAAAAAGTCTGATTAACCCTCAGAATCTTATATTTCAGCAAGTAATCCAAGTGCTGCCATTTCCTAAGCCATCAAATGCTGCTTCCTTCCTAGTACTCCCATCTTCAAGTACATTTACAACCCAAATCCCTGTTCAAGTAATATTAATTAGATGGTTCTCCAGGCTGCCCTATTAGAAGTCATAAATTTGAGCATTATTTCATTTTGAAGAGATCCTGGGCAGTTCTCCATCAAACAGCCACCCTGGAGAGAGCTCTGGAAAGGAGTAACTTGCTCAGAAAATGATAAGGAGCAAGTTATGTGTCACGGTAACTTGGACTCAGAAAAGTGGAGATTATATTGACCCCAATGAGAAGCCCAGACACCTACTTTGTTCAGTATTTTAGCACAGATTCCCACCTACACACTGGGCCTCAGAGTGAGGGATGGCAGGGAATGCCATTCACTGCCGTGGGACACTGTCTCCTCATTTTCTTTTAAGACCACAGAATCACAGAATGTTAGGAGTTGGAAATATTTAGTTCAACCTCAAAAGATCACTTAGACCAACCCCTCTGCCAGAGCAGAATCACCTAGGCTAAATCGCACAGGAATGCATCCAGGCAGGTTTTGAATGTCTCCGGAGAAGGAGACTCCAGAATCTCTCTGGGCAGCCTGTCCCAGGGCTCTGTCACCCTCACAGTGAAAAAGTTCCTCCCTACATTCCATGGAACTACTTCTGCTCCAGCTTGCACCCATTGCCCCTTGTCCTATCACTGGGCATCACTGAGAAGAGCCTGGCTCCATCCTCCTGCCTCTCACACTTTACCTATTTATAAACATTAATAAGGTCACCCCCTCAGTCTCCTCCAAGCAAACAGATCCAGCTCCCTCAGCCTCTCCTCATAAGGAAGGTGTTCCACTCCCTTAATCATCTTGGTGGCCAAGATCAGAGGTAGAATCAAAATAAAGGAGCTTCTAATGCAGAGAGAATTTTTTAAAGCAGCGGGTTTATCTGCTTTAAATTATGTTGCACAACCATTCCATTAGTTTGTACAAAATCATATATTCCATGGCATTCAGCCTTTAATTAGTTCTAGGCCATTATTCCATCAGAAGTGTGCTATATTTCCTGATAGTTCCAGTAGATTTTAGTTAAAAGCAAGAAGCAATTTTTAATAATTCATTTACTTCATCAGAAAATATGAACATTTTAGAGAGAGATGAAGCCTCTAAAGAGAGAGGATGACCATACAACTGTAGTTCTGCAGGAGAAAAATGTGCAGATGATGTATTTACTACTGTGAATAAATCTAAATCAGAAATATAATTAGCTATTGTAATTCCTTAAGAGGAAATTAGGACCATATGCTTCTCTTTTGTCTTCTCCATGCTCTCTGCCTACTTAAAGAGTGTCATACCAAAAAAATACCAAGAGATACAGACTGCAAACAGAGCACATGCAGCCGAGGAAGAGAAATCACCAATTAACATTAAACATTTGTTTTCCCAAAATCAAACTAGAGAAGCTTCCCTAAACCCAGCTCCTTAAAGGCATTGTCAGTCATGTAAAGTAGAGACAAATTATCATCAGTGATTACAATGCATTGTGTTATCTCATCATACTTTAGAGATATAAATGCTGCATGAATAATGGCAATTTCCTCCTCTCCCCTGTATTTACTCACAGTCATTCTCTTTTATGAACAACTGGGGAGAAAAAGCAGGATTCTTTCTAGAAATCATCAGTTTGAAATTTAGGAACATATTTTGCCCTGGCCATTAGTAGGACCTGTAAATGCACCACAGCCAGGACTTCTGAGCTTCTCAGTGATGACTTCTGACTTGTGTTAAAAAAAAAAAAAAAGCATTTGTGGAGAAGGGATGAAGGTGGCATGGTGGTTACACTAAAAAGAATTCCAGAATCACCACATTTCAGGGGGTGCACATGTTCCTACACTGGTTGACTTTGCTGTAATAAGACTGATGGAAACCAGTTTTGTCTTCACAGGAATGGGAAGAGAATGGACTTTGTAACAATCAAAATATTTCAGGCTGCTATATAATATGACAGCAAATAAAACTGTGCTACTTTGCCTTGAATTTACAAAACACAACTGTATTAGGAAAGCTTCCTGATTTCCTACTTTACAAACAATCTATCTCCTCCTTCTGCTACTTCTAAACATTCCCCACCTTCTCACTGGCCAAACACAGACTGGATAGTCCTGAAGGCAAAATCATGAATCGAGATAGAGTGCAGTGAAGAGGAATAAAGGAGAATGCTGAAGTTTATGTGGAAATGAGGTCTCTCCATACAACTATTTTTCATTACAAGTTGCTACTCATGACCAATATAATAGCTGCCAACACAGCTTTCACCCACCTGTAGTATCACAAAACCATATTTTGTTTGTTTTCCATCCTTCCTTTGATTCAAAGGGAACGTAGACAGACATCATGAGGATATCATCACTAACCAAAATGCTGATTTGTCATTTCTTTTTTTTTTGTTGTTTGATGATTTCCTACTCTGTGTACCACAGAACACGGGGAATGAAAGAATGCAGAGCCAGCCTTGCCTTGGGCACCAAGGACTGAAGTTTCAATTCCTTTGTGACTAGTGTGCTCATATACAGAACAAATGCTAATAAGAGATGAAATCGCCTATTCTGAGTCAGTAACTCCATAAACACACTGGAACAAACACAAATCACTATCGAGCTGCACATCAGCCATATGAATATTTGAAACATTCTTTTCACGAAGAATGTAAGAATTTGTCCTAACCATACCCACAACTGGATGTAGACGGGGAACACCACATATAGCACTACAAAGAACATCCACTTAGCACTACCTCAAATCCACAAACTCAGTGCCTCTCGTTCGCTGCATCCCATGGCTTCAGATCAGGTTGCTTACAGTGAGGTACCATAAAAAACCACCAAAGCATAGTGGCTTTGACTGACAGCATGAGTTTATAAAGTAACCAAATCACATTCACTCCAGAACTCAGTGTATCCCATATGCAGTCAAAACCCATACAACCTGGTGTACCCAGAGCTCCATGCAGCCATCAGGCATCAGAGCAGCATCCTGTAGTGTGAACAAATCACTGAGCTGCTTGGACAGCAGATGCACACAGCAAATTCCCATTCTTCAGAAGAATTTAGGAAACTGGTGATAACTCAAAACCTCTTTTTAGAACTGAAATGTACTTTTTCATCTGAGAGGGCATCTGACCAGACACTGGAGTCCAACCTTACCGATGCATCGGGTTCCCTCCTCATTGGAATGGTAGCCTCGGCTGCATGTCAGCATGTTCCTTTGGCAGGTGTAAGACCCAACGGTGTTGATGCAGTTGAATCCTGGTTTACACGGCTCAGGGAGAGATGTGCATTCATTAATATCTGGTAAAGACAAAGGATTAGAATAATGAGAGAAGCTATGCAACCTTTCTGGTCTGTTTGTTTCCAGCTGTCACTTCTTTTCCTTCATTTCAATTTATTATGCTACAAAATATAAGGCTGATGAAGGTCTGTTGTGGTAACCCTTTCAAATTCAATATGCCCGTATACATATCTTAAAAAGAACAGTGATTCTTTAATTTAATTCACAGCAGGCTCTGAGGAAAGTTCCATGTGGTCAGTATACAGCCCTCAGACAGGCCAAATAACAGGAACAGGATTTGGCTGCTACTGCTGCGAATATCACAAGCCTACTGGTGGTCACACTTACCAACACAGTTTCCCTCAGGGTCTTGTAGAAATCCATCCATGCAGCGCTGCTTTGACTCACAGTAGAATGATCCTTCTGTATTCTGACAAACGAAGTTTACTTTACAACTGTGAGTTCCTCTCTTGCATTCATCAATGTCTGTTAATCAGATCAAAACACCAAATTGTGATGAGTTAAGCTGCAATTTTCAACCATCTTCATGACTAGTTTATAACTTCTTATCTCAGAAGTCAGGAAGCATCACTGAAGCCAGACACTCAACTTTGTCTTTGGGAAATCTGAGGTTTAAGTGTGTTTGCCACTTTAGCACAGCCTTGAGGATTTTTCAGGTCCTGCAGCAAATGTGATTCAGGTCCCTACTGCCATGTTCATGGCATCTCCTGTACACTACAAATACTATAACATCTGGTAGCTTAAAATCCTGAAGGCCCAAATTAAAACTAGGCACAAAGATGTGGAAAGATGAGTAATACTCTATTTCGAAAGCAAAATGGCCTCGTTCCTTATATACCTCAGGAATTCTAGGTAGAAACCTACCTCCACTGAGTTTAATACTAAAAGGATAGCTCACTTGAATGGAGCTGGGATTTCCCTTTGTCCACAGGCACATGTGTATACGTGCATGTACGGACACACACAGAATTAACACTTATCTAACTCTGAAAAGTAATCTGAAAAAAAAATTGAATTAGAGGTAGTAATATTAGTAGCAAACGTTGCTTTTTTTCTCTTACTCTGCAGCCAGAGCTCAACAGAACTTTCCCATTTTTTGTTATGCATATGAAATTATTTCTCAGACCAAGTTCACCCACTTAATGCTTATTGTCTAGGTACATTGAAAATGCTTCCTGCTAGCTTCAAACATAAATTTACACCCAACTGATCTGTGTTGAGTAACTCCATGGATCAGTTGGTACAGTGGCATCACTTCCATTTTCCAGCTGAAGAAACCCCAGCCAGGAGCAGATTTGAACTATAAATACACTCAAAATTCACTTCCTCTGAATATTTTCAAATGCTACTTTGACACATACTGGTTGCTGAAAACGGTCCCTATGATGAACATCTTTACTGAAAGATCAAGCCACATGGAGGAAACTCCACAACTGAGGAGTCCCCAGTCCTCCAGGCAAACAAGAGAAGAAATGCCATCACTTCTCTTTCTACCCTAACTCCTCAATTAAACGTTGAGGTTACAAGGGAACATCACGAATCGTCCATGAGGTATTTTATTCATAAGTTTTGCTACTATATTTATTGACTGAGACAAGTAAAATATGTGGAATTCAGTATTTCAGAGACCTCTGCAAATTCAATAGTTATCTGTAGGCAATTCTACACCGAGTAATTCTGGCATTCTAGTCTTAGAATCTATAAGTAATTACCTGGAAGCAACTAAGACTAGAAAACAATTTATATTAACAATACATGTTAGAAATGCTGTAGAATCAGACAACAGAACAAGACATTCACAAACAGCCTCTTCAAGTAAAACACAGTTTACTTATGACAGCTGGATATAAAGCTGATCATGATAATTTCTATTTTACAGCCTTATGTTATATGTTAAGAGCTAAGTTGTTTCCTTAGGCATCTCTTACTCCAGCTGTTAGGAAACTTTGTGTAGAGAATTTAGGAGTAAATAGCCCTGTCTTTTGCCCTGAAAGACAAGGGACATGTGACCCTTACACACTCTTGTGCTGCAGAGCAACTCCTGCTGTGCTCTGGTTACTGAGGTTGGCTTCTCCAGTAGACTTCTGTATAGACCAAGAAGGGGAGATGAAGAATAACTTAACTACATGACCCATCAAAGTGTAAATACATGCAGGCAGACCTCCTAAACCCAGGAAGGACTGCACTGAGTCAGCCCCATGATCCATTCAGGCTGCGATGTTCTATAGCAAACACAACCAGCCCCTTCAGAGAGAAGCAGAGCTAAGCCAGAGGAACATAATAGGAATTCCTCAATCAGTGAGATCTCTCTCTAATCTCTTGAAAACAGGGTAAACTCTAATTCATAAGGTTTCATGCATTTACAAAGTAGTTACAGTTATCATGGGGATCTATTTCAAATAAACATACATACAGAAGGGGTTTAGAAAGCCAAACATTTCCATGATTATCAGCCTTTTTTGAGTCACAATCCTGATATCACAGACTAGCAACAATAAAAAGCTTTGCAAGACCTTCCTTTCTTTTTTGGGAACAGCAATCGCATCATCTGAAAAACCACTTGTCTTACCAACACATTCTCCATCCTTAAGTTCATAACCTGGCTGACAGCTCAATTCCTGGAGACATTTGAATGATCCCATGGTGTTGACACAGTGCTCTCTCCGCTGGCAGGTGTGTGCATCTGTTACGCATTCATTAATGTCTACGAGAAATAGTTAAACAATTCAATGCCTCATATTTATCAAGAGATCTACCTCTTCTTGCTCTTTTGGAAGGAGTCAAAAGCTCAAGTGAAACCTTTTCATCCAAAAGATAGCATATGCCTTGCCACAGTGTTCTGATATAACATGTTTTATTCCAGGATCTTTTGTTACCACTGGGTAACTCAAGAGACACAAAACACAGGGATATTTCCTTCTCCTCCCAAGTGCATGGTGGATGGTACAGGCATTAAGGACAGGGACTGGACCAAACTGGTTAAATGCAGGGTGGGCAGACCACTGATGGATGATCAGCTCCTACTCTAACGGATAAAAATTTCCTGGATAACTTAAGTGAGAAAGTTATTAAATCTCATTGCTCATTGCCATGTTTTCATAGTGCAGACCTGCTGCTTCACACCAGACAGACTGTAGCTGCTGATGCAGCACTGCTGATGGAGGCAGGTACTGAAACTGCCTGCTGGAGGCAGGCAACCTACTTATCTCCAAAGGAATGTGCCATTAGGAATGCACAGACAAGAAAACATGAAGAGTCCTGAATCTCAATCAAGCTTCTAAACCTTGTATTTAAATCCTTAAAGAGATTTGATTTCAGTAGGTGAAGTGGTAGAAAAGTTATTTAAAAAAAACACCTTTAAATACAAGATTGCAGAATTTAGGACAATTTGGAAAGGAACATGTCACACCTTTAAACTGATACATTTTGAGAGGCTTGGGTGAAATAATCTCACATTTTAAATAATGAAAGGTAGGAACAGCACAATGAGCAAATACTTTGAAGCAACAAAAAGGGAGGCAGGGAAGAGAAGCTTTTTTGCCATCTTCACCAGAACCTCAGCCATTTGCAGTTCTATGTAAAGCTAAGAGGTATTTCTAGAACAAAGAAAACCCCAAATGTGACCATAACTATTACCAATCATCCCGTTTCTCTGCACATGGAGCTATTTTCATACTACACAATAAAGCAATTATTGTTTAAATCACATTTTCATTTTGGCTGTGGAACCTCACTCCCAGGTAAGTACAACATCAGATACATTACTTCCTCTTGAGGAGCATGAAAACAGGAAAAGCCATTTTTTTAAAAAGCTTTTTGTCTTCTAAAACCTGCCAGATTGTTTCCTACCAAACAGATGAAGAGAGGCACCAAGAAGTTTCAGGTCCAGCTGAAGTCAGCTAGCTGGTGATGTGCACAGAGTTTTACAAGACCGGTATGTCAGCTGGGTGCCATTTCACTTCTCATTTACTTGTGTTTTCTTTTTCTTCATCACTGCTGTTCTTCACACGCTGTGTAATGCTTTCCAACACCAGCCAATCAATCTACAGCAAGGTCTCTGCCCTCTTTGTGCCTGTCCCGCTTGTGTTTCTGAGCTTCCACTGAGTGGCAGGTACTTTCTTGCCCCACAGTTTTTACAGAGATATGTCCTCCTAATGCTTGTATGCTTTCCTAGTTCCTACACATCACAATGAAGCTGCAATATTCTCATATGTGAAGAACACCACAAAACCCACAGTAAAACCCCCTTACACACTGGGAAAAGAGTAAGAGTTGCTGTGGTAGACCTCTCCCACCTCACTTGATTTAGTTCTTAAATAAATCTGAATTTGGTTTGGGGGGATTTTTTATTATTTTTAAAGATAAATGTCCCCTTAACAGCATCCAAATGAATGCAAGACTTTCTACTGGCTGTACAACAGATCTGAGATTATCTTTTCTTACAAACCCTAAAAAGCCTTCTCACATAAACAACCTGTCAGCACTATGCTGCAGGACAGGAACTGAAGTCACTAGGAGGGAAGCATGCTTGTTCAATATCCTACCCAAATAAAGCAGGAAGTATGCTGCCTGATTACCAGGCATAAACAGGTAAAAAGGTGCTTAAGACTTCACAGAGAAAAAAAATCTAATATAATTTAATGTTTTTTTCTGTATTTTTTGATTTGATTTTCAAAGTTCTGAGTACTTGATAAAATAAGAACTGGCCAGAACTCATTTCAGGAAATTAAAATAATGGAAAATTGAGTATTACAGGCAGAATTTTTGCTTTCAGTGGAAGTTTTGCACACAAGTGAAACACTGAGTATCTCTAAAGCCTAATGATTATGACCTGGGCTGAGATCAAAACTTATATTATGAGCCATGCATCCTAACCAATGCTAAAGAATGAATATATCATATAGATATGTAATATATATACACACACACACATATATATTAGGCCATTTACAAGCTCTCCAAAGTTCCATTTTCACTGTTATTTAACAGATGTGCCATTTTTTTTTTCGTTTCTCTAAACAAATTTCTATATGGTCGTGCCCCAAAATGAGATCTCAGACGACTTGCAGCATGTTTCTCCTGAGTTTCCATCTGTCCATATCCTTGCTCAACCATTATGGCACAAGGCAGAGGGGAACTGAGGACTGAATACACTTTTATAATACAGGACAAACTTTCTTCCTCCCTTTTTTTCTTCTGATGATTATTCATAAAATCAAGACCCTTCAGTACTGGAAACCGACTTAACAAGTCAGTAGGATGGTTGACAGAGCACTAGGAAAAATGAGAATTCTTTTTCCAGTCTGAAACCAAGTTAATTCCCAACACTGAACCAGCTGTAGTCTTTATCCAACCCAATTATTACTGTGAGGTAGGGCAAGATTATATTTATTTTAAAAAAACCCACCAGAAAATAAGAGGAAAAATAATTCAGTAATATATTAAAAACAAGCCACATGGTTAATTTTTATGTCTACATATGTGGCAACAACATTCTTCACTTTAGGTCAGTAAAAACCAGAATGAAATGTAATCATATATATCTCAGCTTTTCCCTGGAACTGTTGAAAACAGCAGCATACACATGATCCCTGGGCATATCTGTTACATCAAAGCAGCTGAAATTTTGCAAAAGGATACAAACATTTACCTAGAGCTATTTTTCCAGTAAGTACATCGACACTGAAAATTAACTTTTTTGTGTGTCTTATAAAAATGTGAAATGCAGAATTTTTTTGTCCTGCATCTGTAGTTGTGATTTTTTTTTCCTCTCCTCAAATTCTTCCAGCTCATTTTTTTTAATGGAATACATCTGTTTTATTTAGACCCGTTGTTATTTGGAACCACCCATCCTGTGCTCATGCACAGTCCCGATGGTTCAGCAGTATAATGACCACTCACTATGCTCACTATGGCAGGAGGGAAAACTTAAGACAGGAGCAGCAAAGCAAGTAGCAAAGTAGTCTCCTGTCGATGTGCATGTGGGTGGTAGTAATGACTTTGCCTGAAAGTCACCAGGAAAAGTAATCCACGTTAAAACCATCCATTCTGGTTCTTATCTCTGGGGGACATGGACCCTTTAAGCCTCAAGACATTTTAATATCTATTAATGAAATTACACATAGCTGGTGTGTGCAAGCTACTTAAACAGCTAGTGACTCTTCATTGAGCACGGTTGGTTTTCAGGAATTCTAGATATCTGCTCCTGAATGCACCTGGGATTGTAATCTCCCACAGATTGACTAAAGGAAATTCAACAGTTAAATGGTTATCGGTTGTTTTGTTGCTGTGCAAAGACTATCCCTCCTGTCCCTAAAATGTGTAGAGAGAAACATCATTAAATTAACAATAACTTGCAAACAAATTGTCAAAGCCTTCCTCATGGTGTTTGAGATAGAGGCCAGAAACCGTTAAGCTGGAAAAGGATACCTTCGGCAAATAGGGCTGCCATGAGGCTGCTGAACAAACCAGAAACCACGGTATGCTTGTGGCTTTCCCCTCTGACTAGGCCAGAAGGAAAAATGCTAAATACAGCAAATGTTCTGCAGGCAAAAGCACAGAGCAGAGCTGTGTCTGAGGAGGAAGAACACAGGGCATAGCTACCCAAAAAGAAAGAGAAACTTCAAAGTGTCTAGATTATTTACAAGGAGACCTGTAAAAACCTGGCTTGCATTAGAGACATACAGAGGTTTGTAATTTGGGGAGGGAGAAGAGGATCTTTTAGCTTTACAGATGAGAGTTGTAGCTTCCACGTCACTGGCAATGACTGAGATTTATCTGCCAGCAGTAGCAATCAAAATCTGTTATAATGTCATACAGACAGGAGAGGAGAGTAGATGAAAGGAAGCACTTGGTATTGTCTGTAGTGCCTTCTGCCAAAGTAGCTGACAAAGATGCATTATTTCAGTTCAAAAAGTTCCCAGGAACTGTAGAAAAGGACAGACATATCCTTACTGATAGTGCAGGAAAAACACCAGGGGATTAAATGGCAAGGTTTTCAGAGGCAGAAGGCAAACTGAAACAGTTCCTTCAGCTGCTCACTCACTAGTCCTCTTCACAAGTGTGGGGCATGCAGCAGGCTCCGTGAAAGCCATGAAACATGCCATGCAGGCTCTGGCCAATCACAAATACTATCTTCCACCTCACAATCTGATAGTTTCTCAGAAAAGCATCCTTCCTTCCAGTGGTGTTCTCAGTCATTTCATTTAAATTCAATAATTTAATTTACTTTCCATGCTTAGCAGTATCACTGATTTCAAAGTAAAGAATAATAATAATTAAGCAATAAATTTTTTTTGGCATTTTAAGGAAAATCCAGAACTCACATTTCTGCTGTAAACTATGATGCTGTATAAACTTCCTAGCTCATGCCATATGATGCTCATTAAAAAGATGAGATCATAGAGCTTTAAATGATAAGAGTAAAACCAAAGCCGTGATGGTCAGAAAAACAGTGTTATAAAAGTAGGAGGAAGGACAGGGGTGGAGGAAGATGAATGTGCTCACACATTACATTATAGTCACAGGCACTGCTGCTTTTGTTAGTGACTAGAGGGTTCCAGGTTTCCTAGTGCTACCACATGGCTCTGTTGCAGCTCAGGTGACTCCTAGACTATCACCCCAAAATATACTCCAGACAGAAACTCTTTTATAAGCTCTGGCCTTGGCTTTTTGAAGCAAATTAAACCCTCATAAATACACTTGTAAAAATAGATTGGTTTCTTATATGAACTTAAATAGCAGGGATGATACAGCACAATTAGGATACACCTTTGACATTCATACAAAGAAATTTGTGCCAGAATCAACAAAGGACTAATCTGAATTTTACCATTCCAATCACTTTGGAGTGGATCTTTCCCACTCCCTGGATTTCTGCAGATTTCTTGACCTATATGGATGAAGTTCTGCTGTTTCATGATGTCCAGGGATTGACACTGTCCAGAGAGATCAACTGCTATTTTTTCTTAGTCCTGTTCAGTTGTCATCAGCACTGGTGTGGTCATCACACCTATGAACTTTTATGACTTCTGAGTAAAGTTATATGTATCCTGAGAACGTATTGCTGGGGAAACAGCCAAATTGCATACAGGTCACTATGTTAAGTGGCTGAGCAAATGGTGCACATGTGTTTTTACTAACTCATATTGAAATGTCATATGCAAAGATGGCCAGAGAGCCTTTAAGCACAAATGGTTTAAATGCATTGCAGAGCATGAAAAAATATGATGCTGTGGTGAACGGCTTATACCTATCATCTTACCAACACATTTTCTGTGCCTGTTGAGTATAAAGCCCTCTGCACAGATCACTCTGTGGCTGACACAGTAGAATGATCCCAATGCGTTCACACATAATTGTGCTCTGGAACAAGTGTGAGCACCTGTGAGGCACCCATCCAAGTCTGTATCAGCATGTTGCAACCAAAAGGGAAAACTAGAATTCCATTAGAACAATTCCTGAAACGAAACAACACTACTTTCACACTGGAGATCTCTAAATGAAGTGTGTTGGAGCTACCACATCAGCAACATGGTATAATACATACAGTGTTACACTGAAAAGAGGGGTGGGATAAACCCTGGAGAGGGTCCTTGCTCACACCCCTATGCTTTTGTCATTGCAGAAAGAGCTGTTCTTAAAAACAGGCAGTCACACTGATGCACCTCACACTCTTTGCAGGGAACTTGTTTCAACCCCTTACCATCAAGTACTTTAATATAGATTTTAAATGTCCCATGCTACAATTTAAACTACTTCCACTGACACTTCTGAATGTTTCCACCTCCTGCAGGACAACAATTGCCTTGAAATGCCCCTTTTGATTCTGACATCAATTAATCAAATTAGCTTCTGCCACACTTGAGTAAGCAATGCACAGTGAATATTTTATCTGGTGATATTAAATTCCCATTTTCTTCACAGACTATCTGGAATAGCATGAAAATGATTTGTTATTCAATAAGATCTGGGATTAAGATGGATGTGGATCACTTGTGAGCAAATCTGAGCATCAGGACATTCTACTTGTGTTTCACTGCTGCCTGTTACTGCTCCTATAGTTACAGATTTACAGTTGTGGTATGCCAACATTGCTTCCAACCCCCAAATCTTTGCTGGGCAAAAGCATCCTTTGTCACTACCTAAACACGCCCATTTAAAATGTATATAATGCAAATGATCATGCTGCAGCTTTGCAAGTCACTGTTCATCACTGCATAGGCCTGAGCTTCAGTGACAAGTGAAACATGTGAAGCTGTACCAGCCCATAATGGCTCCTTCTTCCGAGCAGCAAAGCCTCACTGAACTCATTTCAAGACAAACAGAAATAAACCAAAACAAAACAGAGCTGCAGCTCTGAGGGAGTTCCTCAGGCCAGCAAATCAGACCACGTCCTGCTAGCTGCTCCCATTCTTGTGAAGAACACTTGCGTGTCCGTAGCCGAGTAGACAGACCCTGAGGAGGAACACTACTGGGATGACAAGCCAAGGAGGCTGAAAGAACATCAGAGGAAAAGAGCACAGGTCCAGGCTTGCCTTCACATGAAGTCCCCAGGTAACAGGCACACTGAGAGATGGCTTCAGGAGTTCTCTGTGAAGCAGATCTGGCAGACAGTCTTGGTACTGCCACTGACAATTTGCAATACCAAAAATAAGGAACCCTTATAGAGAAACACCTAGGGATAAAAGATCAATGAGATCTCTATAAAAGTGTTTTAACCACGTCTCTATGGTGAGCCCAAACCACTTACCTTCACAAGAAATCCCATCAGCCATGATAGTATACCCGGACAAACAAGCACACACAACATTTCCTTCCACAATATTGCAGATGTGCTTGCAGGGGCCATTATCTATACAAAGCAAAATTGCAAAATACATTAGCATTCACAACACAGATCCACTGAAGTTACAAACCTCCAGGTTATCCAAATAAAATCCCAGTTTAGGCAGCAGGGAATGCAGTTTGTAAACAACCTGTCCAGACAGCTCTCATTATTACATAGAGCCCCCCTGTTACACAGACACACACCTGTGCTATTCCTACCTGTGTTGTCACATTACACTGCAGAGCTGTGCTGCTTACCTTTAACTAAATAGCAGGTGTGTAACAACCTTGAAACCAGAGTATTGCCTGAAATTACTTCCTCAAGTTTCCCCTGACAATTCCTCAGCCTTATGCTAGAGCCAACAAACTAGGGATGTGTGCTGAAGTGAGATCAGTGAAGGGATGTGTGGGGTTTTATTCAGGTGCTCTAAGCATTCTTCACTCATCTGTATCTGCAGTTTACACCATCAACATACCTTTGCACTTATCCTGCTCTTCTTGTAAGGATACAATGAGAAGAGGCTGAGAAGGAGAGGCTGCTGGAGGGATGGTGGCTTCTGCTTCCAGCCTTGTTACCTGTCCTCTATCTGGATCTGTGAGGCAAAGGAGGAAGAGGTGGATCAGGGACAGCATCATCCCCACCAGGCATCCCATGGCAAGGGTCCCGGTCCCATTCCTCCCTCTCCATAATGGTTTGTAGGAGGAAGCAATGTGGTGACCTAAACAGCTGCTGGTGCACAGAGGTGAATAGTCAGGTTTGGATGCTGCCATCTGTTTGGTATGAACAACTGTCCGATGGCACACATGGAGTGTTGCACACTACTGGGGACGTTCACAAACAGCGTGGATACAGATAGGGGAACTTGGCTGCAAGGGACTTCCACATAGTGAAATATTGCAACACCTAATGAATCCAACAGAAAGTGTTAATTCTAGTGTTTAAAATGCTGGTTATTGTAGACAGTGGTTGTCTTTCATTTGTATGATGAAAAAAAGTAGAACCCCAAACAAGTCTTTAAACTTATTCTATACACCTCACCTTGTTTTAATGTAGATGAGAAGCAAGCGTTCACCTTTACAAACATGATACTCTGGAAGGACTTACACAGCCAAGTGGAAAACACGACAGCTGCTATCTGTCATTAAGATTTTCAGCAAACAGTCATGTTAAATGTATCAGAATACTTAAAAAAAATTCTTATATCAATAAGAGCAATCCAGTTTATCAATATCATTAAAATGGAAGACAAAATCCATAAAGCTAAAGTCTTCCTTAAGAAGAATATGTCCTATTCCTATTGATTTGAGTTCAAATGTCACCTGGAGCAAAGTGTGAGCCACCAAACGATGACAAGACTGTATGATGAAGCACAACTGCAATACAGGTTCATGGTACAGGAAGAGCAATTTCATTAAAAAAAATACATAAAATCACAGCCAGACAATAGGCTGAGGCACAGAGGTGAATACAAGACACCTGCTTAGGGCATATCCTGAATGATCTTCCTGTGAGAGCAGAGAAGGGAGAAGCAGCTTTTGACGTTTCATCAAGGTATGATTTTTCCTTGCCTCCCAGAACCACTGCGAGAACATCTCCTCTTCCAAGCCTTGTGAAAAAGCATGATGTGCTTTAAAGGCCAGAAGTTAAATACAAAAACATTCACCATCCAGCAAAGAGCAGAAAACGTACTGGGACAGGTACAAATACAGAAGCATTATATCTAATCACAAGAATAAGAGTTACCAACAGTATGAGATTTCAAACTGTGTGCTGTGGGTCTCTGTTTATGGACCCCATCACAGAGGTGTGCACACACACAGAGCGAAACTGAGAAACACAAGAGCAAAACTGAGAAACACAAGGGCATTGTACCATGTTGACAGGCAGAGCACGTAAGATTTAGCCAGGCACTGCAAGTGAGGTCCCTTGCCCTGCCATCTCCCTCACGCAGCCTTTAATTTGCCCCAGGACTCCACAACGACAGCAGCATCTCACTGTTCCTACGTGCCTCAGATGCCTTACCCGCAGTCCCCTACCCTCATTGCAATCTTCAACTTCAGCTGAGCCCTGTAAATCCCCTACACCTCTTGGCACAGCCATAAGCACTGCGGTCTTGCAGATCTGCCAGGAATACTGACTACCCAGATACAAGACGTATTAACACAAATCTACACTTCGACAGAGTTAGTAATGGGAGAAGCAAAGCAAAGCAAACACTCATTCTCCAGGTGAGCACTCAAGCCAAATTTTGCAGTGCTGAAATAAGAACTATTTTCTTTACCTCTTTTGGATTAGGCTCATTCCCCAGAATTTTAATATAAACAAGAGAGCAGACAGCTGCTGCAGAAACACTGTCAAACGTACTATTGATGTAAATGCTGTAACATCACATCGAGAAGAATGACACAGTGAATGCTCATTGTTTGGCTTGGGCAGAAGTGATTTGAAGTCTGAGGGATTTTGTCATTGGATGGCAGTGCTTATTTTCCTTGTTAAAAAACTGAAAGCACTTGTAACTAATACAAGGTTTCAACTTTTCGGGTTATCTGATTTGAAATCCTGCCATTGGAAAACTCCAGACATCAAAACAATTACAACACAATAGACTTTCTTTTCAAGACTTCCACCACACTAGATATATTTAGATTTTGTATCACTGAAAGATGTTAATGATTTTAGATAAAAATCAAAGTTCAGGAAGCAATGCTGTCTGTCTGAACTGAGTGAAGTTTATCTCAAGAACAGCTAAATGTGAAATGCAAAATGAGTCTAAGAAGAAAGATATTTTGTTAACAAACTTTAATAATCCTCTTCTGAAAAGTGACAACAGGCTTCATGTGAAGATATTAAATACCACCCTGACTGCATGCCACTGATACACAAAACAGGGCATAATTCTGTTTCCTTAACAGTTGTTTTTCTTTACATTATTAATGTGTCCGATTTCCACATAAAATATCCATACATCAGCCCCCATAAAAACCTCACAGAAACTACAGAGGAACTAAAAGAAAAGCTTTGTAGATCAATGGCACAGGGACTCCATTATTCACAGTGATTCTCACCCATTTTCTCACCTGGAGAGCAGCTGGTCCCATCATCCTGCAGAGTAAATTCTGGAAAACAGGAGCACTTGTAGGACCCCACGGTGTTTATACACAAATGCTGACAGAGTTCCCCACCATAGATAAGACATTCATCCAGGTCATCTCCAGGCAGGTTATTTGACAGTTCAGCTTCATTACTGATGGACAAAGCTTCATTGTGATCTTCTGTCTCTGAAACTACCACAGAACAACACATGTTGGTTCTCCAACAGGTGTTTTGGCATTAGGACTGTACAGTGCAGAGCATCTGGCTACAGAAACCCCATACGGTCAAATCTACTCAAAACAGTTACTCTAAGAGCAAGAGAAAATGAACCTGTTCTGACGGTAAGAGCACTGTATCAAATCAAGGTCCACTGCTGCCTCCCATAAAGCTGGAGGGATGGACATTTTAGAGGAGCCACCAGACTACTAATGCCACTGCTTTTATTTGAACTAAGGTTCACCGAAGCCCCACCTGACATTGGTCCCACTGGAGAATCACAGTGCACTTCTAATTTCAGGGGAGAAAGTTACCTAGTTGGTTTGGAAACTCTTCTCAACACCACTATTACTTTATTAGCTACTTCTGCAGCTAGCATTACAACCATCCTGGGGCCCACTCATTAGTGACCTGGCTATCCTACTTACTACTTCTGAGCACAGCAAAAGCACTATCTTTTTCATTTCATGACTAAGGTTGACAAGACTTTCTGTGATACTAAACCAAATTGTTCAGCGAGATTTTCAGTCAGATTTTCTTAAACACACAGATGCAAACTCCCTTGCTCAGTGAGGTCTCAGCTAGGCTGAAATAAACCCTTACATCTGTTGGCAAGAGAAAATACACATTCAGTTCATAAGAAGAGAATGGACAGAAATTGAACCCTACCATAGGCAGGAAGTTACCATGCAACTCATGCATGACAGGTAGCTACAGAGTGATGCTGGAAGGATTGTGACCTTGGGCTGAGGGAGGAAGCCTAGCTGTCCAAGCTCCAGATTTGACATGCTCCCTTTGTCATGCCTCTTTGCCTGCAGGGATTTGATTTAGCTCTTCAGCATCGCTATGTTCATACATTGAAAGAGTACTAACAAACTTCCAAGTGCTCTGGGGCATCTCCAGAGCATGCTGTGAGAAAGCTGGCATGATGTTCAGCAGTACAATAGGAAATCTATTCCCAGGATGTTTCACTGGTATCATAATCCATGGGACTACTTTGGCCAGAAAACACACATAATTTTCTTTATGCAGAATCTTTCAGGATTGCTCCTGCTGATCCCTGCTTTACCCAGGGCTAGTGGCAGGTCTGCACTATGTGACTCAGAGGAAAAAGATACCAACAAAACCCAAACAAACCTCCATACTCCTAAAGAAGGTATGTTTTGAGGATCAGAAACACCCACTTTGATTTTTTCAAAACATTTTTAAGAATAAGGAGTCTGTATTTGATCTGAGAGAGAAGGCAACTGCACTCCTAGAGCATTAATCCTTCCAGCACCTCCCCACATGAGACTACCTGTGATGTCTTAAACTATAAACTTACCCTTCTCAGGTGTCACTGTTGGCAAAGGTTCAGGATGTCTTTTTATTTCAGGATGGATAAAGTGATCTCCCCCTTCACAGCAGGACAGCATCACATGACTGCAGGGGTAGCCTAGATTTATGTTGGACTCACAGGTTTTCCCCTCACTCCTTAATCGCAGGCCCAGGTTACAGCAATCGCAGCATTGCTGCAAAAGGAGGAGACTATCAGTAAGACTATCAGATTTAATACAGTCTGCTTCAGGGATGAACCACCCCCACACACACACCTGGAACTGATCGGCACTTTCTTTAACAGTGGAGCATCTGGAAAAGCACTTGGGGTTTGGACAAGCTCAAACATCAAAGTTTTACTTGTGCTTGTTTTTGCCATCCCTGCACAAATGGGTCAGCTGCAACCAGGGTAACCACAAACCCGCTGTGACGATGATTTCAGCAGCTTCGCGTGCAAGGAAGCAGTGGTGCCACAGACCACCTCTTTCTAGCTCTCACACACAGCCATTGCTTTGATTGTAGTATATTGTAAACAGAATAATACAGAGCTACAGCTCTTCACATTAGATCTCAAAAACTGGAGCAATGTGAAAAGAATTGTAAATATCTTGCATGGACATGAGGATCAGCAGCAGCATCTGAACTCTATCTCATCAGTAAACACTCTTTCCTCTATGCACCACTGCCCTGCAAACCTACTGTGACCTTTAATTACCCAACTGTCCTGGATGGCATCTGGACAAGACAGTGGCTAGAGAAAAGGAAGGGTATATTTTATGAGCTATAGGCCTTCCTTTTCTTTCCTCAGTGCATCTAAGCTTCACTGACAGGTTCATGCAACGGGGCACCCCTGAAATGTAATCTCTCTTGTGGCCTCCTTTGCTGCAGGTGGCAAGCAAAAACTGTGCTGTACTTTACTCAGTCACATACAAATTTATGGCATAGTCAAGGACACAAAAATACACCAGATAAATCATATTGAATTCCAAAAGTCCATACCGTGTGTGCACAGTGGATACCTAATCAAGCAAGGAAGCTGAGGAGCTGTAAGTCTCTGCTACCAAGACATACAGGGGTCATAGGTGAACTGAAGATGCCTGTCTGGATTCAAATGTAAGTGTCTGGACATCCCTTATAAATATATATTTAGGTGCTTTCACTGACAGAATGTTTATAAAATACAGTCACTCTCACTACAACTCCCTTCATGGTCAAGACATCCTTCCCAGTAGCATCATTTAAGGCTTGCAGTTTCACTGAAACAGCCTTTCTGAACAAAGAGAAGTGATTTCAGTCTATTCAAATATGCAGTCTATGAAAAGGTGTCAGACATGAAATGAAGGTCATAATTCAACCTGGCACCAGTTAGCTATGTCAACAGAAAGTCCAAGGATGGAACAGAAGAAAACTGCACTAAGCTCCCACTTGCCAGAAGATAGCAAATAGGATAGCAAATAAGGATAGCAAATAAGAGAAGCAGTGTTGTAAGGGCTGGTTGCAGAATGGACCTGGAAAGGAGTCATGGTTCACGATCAGCAATCCTAGATGGGAATTTGCATAAAACCAGAGTCTGTCTCCACCTGGGAGATAGGGAAACCTGTCTGCTAACACCTCCACCTGCAGAAACTCTGCTGCTGAGTCACTGTGTTGAAGATTCAAACTACTAAAGGGGCTAAATAATCTTTTCAAAGGAAGTATTAAAAAAAAATCTAATTCTAATTGGCTGTGGTTGTGCTAGAAAAGAGAAAAATCCTGGTTTTGTCCTCCCTGAGTTCAAAATGCTATGAACTGAAAATTCTACTCTCTGTAAATATTATGAGTTTTGGTACTTTTTTTTCAGTTTTGATACGCAAAATAAAAGAATTTAAGGATAATACAGGCTTTTATTCAAGTGGAGTACAATTTTGGAATATTTGCCTTGAATTACATAGTTGTTTTCAGTCACCCTTTTGGTTCACAATTTATCCTATGTGCAGCCATCACAGAAAGTATTAAATCAGCCACACACTTTTGGGTCCACATAGTTTCCAGATGAACACAAGCCTCTCATTTTCCAGTGGAAAAATTTATTCATTGAAAAGTTCCTTCTAAAATGTAGAAACTTGAATGTCTTGATCTTCTATTAGCTGCCTTTTGCAATTCAGTAGAATTCTACAACTGATTTTGTAATAAATTTTTACATACTTCAGAACCACTGTTTGAGTCACAGCTTTCCCTGGGCCTCTAAAAAATACCTTTCTTGGAATACAGTGTAATTAGATTTACTGTGATGGCATCTCCATCCTCTAGCAAAACATCACTAAGCACATGCTTCTTGTCTTAAGAGTAAGGAACAGGTAAAATCTGTCTGAGATTAAATTGTATTGAACACAAGCTGAGTACCTGAATCTAAAGAACTGGCACTCCTGCATTCATCTCAACGCAAAAGGAAGTACCCCACATCTAAAATGCCAGAAGAAGTCCCACACACTTTTGTTACCTGGAAGCAAAAGCCCTAGCTTTTGGCAGGACAGTGTAAATGTCTTGCAAAGTATTTGGGGCAAGAAACTTTTCTTCCACACTGCAGACAAACACAATTGATGATGCCCAGACACAGCAGTTACTAATAGTGGAGCGGATCAGGGGAAATATCACTACACACCTTCAGCATTTTCTGCCAGGGCACCAGGTTAGAAGGGCTTTCATAAAGACTCAAGCTTTTCAGTATTTATTATTTTTATTATTTTTTTCAATCAGTAGCTGAAATAACTTAGGAGCAAAGAAGGAGCGAAAAGCCGCTCCTTCATTAATTTTACAATTTCAGATGGTTTCTCTTGAAAGAAAACATCACATTGGAACTGGGACAAGGAGCTATTCCACAAGAGTATGGCGTAACCTGTTTCAGTTTAGACAGGAACGATGAAGTTTTCCTTCTCCACTTCCTCCTGAGGAATGGCATGTGTGATAAGTCACTCTATGGCTTGTGCTCTGTCTGGCACGTAAAGGACCCACAGTGAAAACCTAAGAATAACTCTGTCACACTTCAGAAACCTTAACGTCCTCTCCCAAGTACACAAATTCTCTATAGTAAATTCTAGACCAGAGTAAATAATAGTTCTGAAAATGACAAATTGGCATAGCTAATTAAACTTGAAACTCTGCAGTAGAGCACCACGTATTTTGCTATTCCAGAGAACAATTATCTGCAAGAATCCCCGACATATAGGAACAGACAGAACTAATCAGTTTCTTGCTGAGACAACGGAAGCTGCACTTAAGCTCAGATATAGCTATGTAAATTATTATCAGATCAAAATGAACTCTGAAATGCACCCTTCTGGTAAAAACAAGACAAGCGAGCGAGCAAGATGCTGAATCTTCAAACTGGTTTAAATTGGTTTGGCTCCACTGATTCTCATAAAGGAAATCTCATTTGTGCAAGCTGAGGCTGCGGCTCGTGATTTGTGATTTGAACCATTCGTTAATGGTCTGCCTTTATTTATGAAGAAAAGCTTCCATCATCATCTAAAATGCTTGTTCCTCTAGTCCATCGTTTTGTTTAAGTGAGAAAGGAGGCTGCAATTCAACACTGCAGCCAAGCAAATGGCTCAATATGAGTTTTGCATTACATCTTTGATTAAGTTTTGCCCTATCATTTTCTAAATTCATCTACACTATAGACATAAAAACTTAAATGGTCTTTTCAGCTACTTCCAAAGTGAGGAAGCAAAAGTAATACAGCAAGTTAAATCCTAAAAATTGAGATGGAAATAATTCAAAGCAACATTACTATGAAGTATTAAAAGGGGCAATTGAAACTTAAATTCAAACAGTATAATTTCCCTGACACATTCCTGCAACTTTATAATTTATCATGCTCCATAATAATGGGTCAACAATTTACTGCTGAATGCAGGAAGTGAGGACACTTCATATTCAGAACAAAACTGATAGAAGCATCAGGGCAACTTACCTTATATGATGATCCTCCACAGGGATCGCTTTCCTCTGGTCCGCACACATCTCCTTCCTTCGCAGCGATCATGCCAGCCAGGCAGCTGTTCTCCTTTACGGTGGAGACGCAACACTGCTTCTGAGCAATTCTGCAAGGGACCGGGGAGGTCAAGTGTTCACAGACATTGAGAAGACATCAGGATGGGATACAAAAACCCCAGACCAATTGGATTCACCACACATTCCACAGATTTGGTCTCTGACATGTGTGTCAATACTAGTATAATGCAGACTGTACCAATGACCTTTGCAGGATATTTTTCCCCCCTCTCATTTCTAAGAAAAAGATGGACCAATAATTGCTCAAGAAGTCTTGTGTTTAGGTCACTGTCTCAAAATCTGGTCACAATTATCCCTTAAAGCTCATCTATATTCCGTAACAGTGCCTCTTCCCCATGTTTTGCTTCTCAGAAGTCTTCAGGAGGTTTCAGACACAGAAAACAGACAGAAACCATTTTTCCTGGGAAGTGGGGAAATGCATGTGTAGGCACGGACTTCTTCAACAGCCACAGGACTGAAACTCAGGACAGGACTTACAGAAAGTGTCACAACACAAAACCCTACAAATTCTCCTTCATAGCCCTGCAGATTGTTACCCAGAAATTAAGCTTTCCTCCAACTTTGGCTATCAAAGAGAAGGTTATGGGTGGTTTGTTCACTGTACATGAAGTACTTTGGGAACATATATTTCCTATGCATGGCTTTTCAGATCAGACATTTTAACAAGATTCACTGAAGGTTGAAATGAAATAGATAAAATGATAAAAGGCAAATTCCTAAATGAAATTTAAAAGATGACCATGGAAATAATAAAATAATCTTCCTGAATATCTAAAAAACTATAGTGGTTTCTCCCAGCCCCTTCTAAGAGGTGTCTGCTTCTTTTACTCATGTACAAAAGTGCAGACAAAAATCACACAGTCCCTTTGGCTTTACTCCATGACCCTGTCTCTTGATCCATGCAGCATGGAGACAAGGAGCACCCTGGAGGGTGTGTGTCTGGTCCTGGGACAGGGAGGGCCTATGATGGGGAATGGTGAGGACTCAGAGCTGCATGCCACAAGATTTCTCCAGAGAAGGTTACGTTGAGGATGTGATTTGTAGATTGGGCATATGTGACACAGATGAACATGGTAAAGCTTAGATGAAATAATGTATTATTTTATGAGCAAGGGTAAATTTATCTTCTGGACAGATTTGGTGGCATGCAGGATGTAAGTAAAGCTTTTCCCTTTCCAACCATAACCTTGGTGTCTAAGTATGCACTGTCACACACCTACCCTTCACAGACCAGATCACTGAGTTGTTGGTTCAAAGAAGATTTGGAGCATTTCTACTTTAGGGAAAGAGTTAATGAGTTAAGATCAGTGAATTGACGTCAGTGTATTAAACTGATGTGAGTCTCAAATCAGGACACAGAGTGTCAGCAATAAGCAGGATTCATATTTGTACAGCTGATGTAAATGCCACCCAGGCAAACACTACTCTGTTATGATAAAACACATACCAATTATGTGATAAGAACTACTATGCTGGGTCAGATGAGATTTTATCTAGCCTAACATATATTTCTGATACAGACAGCAGTACAAGCTCTAGGAGCATTTTTGCATCTGGCCATCAACAGACTATCTAAGGATTTCTTGCAGCTTGCTTTGTTTTCATTCATCTCTTTCAGGCAGTCCCAGTTCCCATCCTGTAAGTAGTGTTGTTGGTCACTACACAGGGATAGGCCAAGTCAGTACATGAATGTCCAGTGACAACAAGACACATCAATAAGAAGCTTTAACGTTTACGATTTTGCCACCTGAAAATTCCAAAATGACATTTGGAAACAACAGACACCTCAAATTGCAACATCTATGCAAACAATCTACAGCCTCCACAGACACCAGGGAGGCTTCACTCATCTGCTTCAGCTGAAAAAAATCAATCCCCAGCACTGGTCACTTGTAAAACCCAAAGATTTCTAGACAACTATCCTCGCAAAGCAGTGACTGATTTTCACAGTTAGTATCTATCTTTAGCTGTTGAGTCAAGCTAGTGGCAGACCCTTGGGAGATGCCATTACTTGCAGGCATTCTGGCACACAGACTGGTACAGTTGAGGTTGGATGTGTGCATGGTGACCAGCTCTGCACCATGACACATCTCCCAGTGGGAATAGAAAGTTTTTGTCTGTGCTTTCAAGGGTCTGAGGCCATGGTTCTGAATATTTCTCTACATGAAATCTTTTCTTTACACAGAATACTTACAGGTGGCTTTAAATCTTTAAAACACAGACACAACTGAAATTTCAAAAGTAAAACAACTCCTGATCTCTTATTCTTTCAATTCCCAATAGATTCACAGGGACTGAAACATTTAGGATCCAGCTTTTTCATATAAACCCAGCCTCAGATGTGCAAGTGCAACTCATTAACGTATTGGATTTGCACCTACTTAGGCCCAGGCTGGAATTTTTTAATCTGTCTTTACTTCATAGACAGTTGGTATGTGTCTGTTATGTAATGCCAGATGCCAGTGAGGGGGATTTTAACCTCCCAGTAACTTCAGATACGTGCAGTGATACTAACTCTGATCAAACTGATTACATCACACTTTTTAAAATGCTGAAAATGTTGGGATCACTCTTTGAGAAATCCATCTGTCTTATGCCCTGTGTGAGACTCAGATGACTCTGCCTTCATCCCTCCCTAAGGCCTGTTTCAGACTAGGGGGGAGGAGAGAGATGGGCTGCAGCTAATGTCGTATTTCTCCAGGTTACTCTGTACCCATTCTTCTTTTCTCACTGCGCAGTTTGAATCTGGCACCCTCACTCAGACCAGATGCTATCGATACCAGCAGCATTATCATGGTCCCCTCTCCAGCTGAACACAGACATCAGACCTAGCAGCCATTCATACTGGACAATAAATACATCATTTAATGATATGGATAATTATTGCATTTAGCACTTGCCAAATGGAAGACAAACTCTGCCCTTCTATTTATCTGCAGCTCCACAGATGCCCATAAAACTGGAAAACAAAAATTTGTTCTCTGATCACATGGTAGAGGAAAAGAACCCTTAAAAGACTTTTCTTTATATTAGAATCCTTCTTTCTAATTTATCACCACATATTGTCAGTCTACTGGTACTTTATACAACCAAAGGAAACTGTTCCCAGTCTCCTGGACACCCCATGAGTTGCACAATCATTTGATTGCTTCTAAAGGGCAGCACTCTATGTTAATCTAAAATGCTTGGGTTTGCCTTACGTACCTGCAAATATCACCATCCGTTCCACTTACAGGGATTTCGGTGCACTCTCCATTGTCTACAGCCCACTGCTGTCCAGCTCCACAGCAGCTCTCAATCAATTCCTTTGTGGAACCTGTATAAAACATAGACCCAAATTTTTTGTATGGAATGGATTGCATTTAAAAGACAGGTAGTTGAGGTGCTCAGGGATATGGTTTAGTAGAGGACAGGTATGGTTGGAGTCGATCATCTCAAAGGTCTTTTCCAACATTGTGACTCTGTGATAAAGGGAAGGGTTTAAGAGACATAACTCTGACTCTGCTAACAAGCAGATGTAAAACACTGGCACTATAAGAGAGATGGACATGCAGAATGCTGCACTACTTCTTCTATTTCCCCTTAGGATGTAAATTTTCATTAAAATACAACTGAAGCCACTAAATTTTCAATATACTACCTATCCACTGCATACAACAGGCTCAGGACACATTAGACTGAGCAGAAACAATATTTTTTGGAGTCTGTGCAGACGTTTACTTCATGATGGGACACCTGACATGCTACTGGGGTGCAAACACCAAACATGAGCTAACATAAGATAGCTAAACTGATGCTGGAGTGTGAGGAGCCTGCTCCGTGGCAGCAGCTGGCAAGTGCTGTGCTGTGTCATTCAGAATATTTCTCCTGCGACTGCTCAGGCAGCGGATGGGCTCCATCACACACAAAGCTGAAGCACATGGTCTGCCCCTTAGCAGCTCACAGGTCTACAGCAGGAGCTGTCTGCTTTGGAAACACTTACACAGAGATTGGGTAAGAAAATGATTAAGAGATGCCTTTCAGAGAGATATGAGATGCATTACAAATGCTTGGGGGCTGTGATTTCACAGCACTGATATAAATATCAATACACATAATAAAGGCCAGAGGGCTCTGCCTTCTCCACAGTCACTGGCCCTGTGCTGATGAGTTAGAGCAGTGCCTGGTCTCTCTGCCGGCTCATCAGATGGGTTCCAGTTCCTTTGAAAACCGTTTTCATGGATACAGGCATAGTGTGTGCATTTTCTTCATCCTCCCATGCCAGGCTCTGCATAGTTTGGTGAGACCATTAAGAGGAAAAAAGACAAAACCACCTCAAAGTTGAGTTGTAAGAGATGTGTGGGTGCAAGGGACCAGATCTGAGCACTCACTGACTAACACCCAGCAGCCCCTGCTGCAGAACATGGTATTTTTAGGTAAACCCCTCCTGAATCAGTTCTGCCTACAATGGAAGGGGGAACCTCTTTCTCAAGCAGGGTTTTAGGAAAAATGCCACTGCTGCAGAATGGCACTCCTGAAGGTACAGTGCTCTCCTGTTGAGACTTGGCAACAAAACTAGGCACTGGGAAGTCACTGCCGGACTGGCCTTGCCCAATTTTCACCTAGTATAGAACTGCATTCAGGCTGACAGGAGCGATGTTGCAGTCATCTGATCTGAAGGGGGAATCCTCTCCTCCTGCCAGTTGACAGCAGTGCTAGAAGGCAGCTGCTTCTGCTGCCATGAAAATGTTAAGAGAATCCCTCCTTTTGTCTGCAGTTGGTATATGGAATCAAGAAAAATAATTTTTCTTTGCAAAATTGCAACAACTAAAAGTGAGACATTTTTAGAAATTAATTCAAAACATCTGGGTACTCATGATGCACAGTTCAGGAGAAAGAGACAGCCTATGTACTGGCACAGTTCTACTGTCATGTATTTACAGCAGTTATTCTGTTTCAAACAATAGGGGAAGAACTTTATATAGTGTCTTGCTAAGTACTCATTAGATACCAAGTGTAAGAAGTTTAAGTGAAGTATAGTGCTATCTTCAATGTTAAAAATTACTGGCACCTGCACAGATAATATGAAGCCCCTCAGTAGAAGACTATTCGTTTGTAGTTGTTACAGTTAATATAGAACATCTTATTACATTTTGGAAACTGGGAAATTCTCACCACCAGTATGGCTTGCTTTACAAGAACTAGAGAAATGAAACACGTACAAAGTACAGTGCTTGCAATCGTGAAATGCCTGCTTATGAGAGAATGGCTTTAAGAAACAGGAGGGACAAGGAGGGGTAGAAAGAATGAATGCACGTCCCATTACTGGTCAAGAACTCACAGGAGATAAATCATGAAAGTTCATTTCCTTCTTCATTCTCTGATCCCTGGCAGGGTGGCGGGTGGCTCTGCGGGTGCCACTGCCTCGTGCTCTACTCCTGGCTGCACAGTGCTACTGCAGGAACTTCCATCATTCCCACACGGAGCTTCTTGGTGAAAATATTTTTACTTCTTAATGACCTATTTCACTGCAAAAGGAAAATGGTCTATTGAAAACTATCTCCTCCCTCACAAACTCGAATGGACAGGTGAGGGCAGGAGGTTACAGCACAGGATGAGGTGGCTCCTCACCACTCCAGATGTGTGTGCCCACACCAGCAGCAGCCTCGTTGCCTGGAGCACTGAACCCTGCACCACCTGCCCCCTGCTTGCCCCATCCCTTCCGCATGTGTTGGTAGCGCATTGATCAACAGTAACTCCACAAAAGCAGTAACAGCTTTAATAGGTGATGCTAAGAGGGAGACTTGGGCTTCCAGGCAAAGAACCAGTCTTTTTGTGCCCACGAATTCCAGTTGTTGAACTCCATGAGGTTACAAAGAGAAGGGGGGAGGGCTTACGGCGAGGAAATGCTGCAGAAAACTTGTGTGCAAAGTAAGGACAACAGATGAGATGGTGGCACAGAGAGCTTCATCTCTCACCCAAGTCCTTATGTACCTGCTGAAAGATGAGGAGGGAGGGGGGAAAGGTGGCACACCTCACACTTTGTAAATTTTACCTTGTTTCTTTAAGGCTTCAGGGAGAGACAGCCCAAAAGACCGTCAGCCTCTGCCCCCTCACACTCACCCAGCTGCAGAGGGGCTCTGATGAGCAGAGCTGTTCCTACCCCACCGTGGTAGGAACATGTACATGCACAAGGGCACACACTGGGCTTCATTTTCTGCAGCACATCGCAAAGATAAAAATGTACTTAAGTCTTGAAAGCTATAAGAGTTGATATATGACATGAGAGGGGTGATAAATGCAGTTAAACTAGGCAGGAAATACACCTGGTGCCAGATAGTTACAAAACATTGCTATAAAACAGTTACTTAACATAGTTTTAATTCAGTCCCTTGGTGGAAACTCCATTCATTGTACCAAGCACTGAAACACATTTGTTGCTGCAGTACTGCTAGGTTTAAAACACAAAATGCAGCTGAATTTACTAATCTGTACTGCAGTAATCCACATTATTTAGAATTCAAATAAAAATTTATTACTCATTCCTCACTAGAGATTCAATATCAGATTGCTGTACTGAAAGTCATGCTATTAAGCAGTCATATTTACAAAATGTATTGCCTTTTGTTATGATCTAGAATGCAGTTATAACAAAATGAACAAACTTGCAATTTATCTCAATCAGGAATTAGAAACTGAGTAATTCATAATAGGATTCACAGTCATTAGCACAGATTTATGATATGTTGATTGTATATTGGTAAGAACAAATATAGAGAACTAGAATCACACACATGGCTGAAGATCACATAGCTTCTACACTGAATGAAGACTATAAGCTATATGAATAGCAGACTGAAATACTTCAGAATTCAAGCAGAGCTTTGTTTATTTAGGGCTTTCATGATATTAGCAGGTTTAGAAGTAGATTTCCATCAGCTCATGGAAAACAAATTAATTTTATTGGAGGACACTATAATCCTGAATATTTGTTACACTGTGCACATCTATGATACTTCATACAGTCATTTAACAAGGCGTTTGTTAACAGATAATTTGCTATTTATTAATTTCTTCACTAGGAAAAAAAAAAGTCGTTTATTTTAGGCTGTACTATAAACCAGTATCATGGCTCCTCACTTGTTTTCAATTTAGTAACTTATCTCCTACAATTATCACTCTACATCACTCTGAAGATATGAACTAAAGTACATTTTGGCCTAATCTCAAAAGTTTGTGTATTGTTTTTTAGAGACATTTATAATTTAATTCAAATATTTAGAGAAACATTTTCCCTCTGGACAACTTGAACTTGTCTGTGTCTGTGTCTTACAACGTCTGTTATCCCACTGCCTGGTCCAACCCCAACGAGCGGTGGGATGGCCTCCCACCGACTCAGGGTCACATCAAGTTTTTCTGTAGCCACATGACAGCCACCCAGCTTTTACATTCTACTCTGGATTTTGATCTTTCAGCTCAAAAAATGTGGTATGGGGGTTGTGCATTTTTACACTTTTAGCCGAAGCTCAAACATTACACTGAGGAAAACACAGTTAAAGGATACTAAATTATCCCCCCCCCCTCCTTTAAACAGTGAAACATAAGTTTGTTAGAACAGCAAAGGAGAAAAAAGGGATTTTCAAAATCCCTCCTCCCCCTTTTCTGCCCAGTGTTCACAATTTGTGTTTCAAGAGTGATAAAAAACCAGCCAGCTCTGTGACTAGTCAAGAAGAGCGATAGAATATTTCAGTTTCTTGCCAGAGCTTTTCTGACACTGAAGTTTCCCTGATTTCAGTTTCATCTGAATTTCCACTCAGGGCATTTAAGCTGCTTCACACCTCTGATTTCATCACTTACTTCCATTCTCATGTAGTGTTGCAGCTCTGCAGAGCATTTTCATCGATTGACTAACTCCAGTTGTGCAAATATCCATTCTTTGAGCAACAGCACTGACTCACTGACCAAGCATGTTTTATCCACCACTCTTCTGCTCTTACTGGTTTTTTTTGTCTGAGCAGACACAGGCAGACAAGCCTTCAGACTTCAGCACCTACCCCATGCTTGGCAAGTCATGGGTTAACTCTTGACCATTAGCTTTAACAGCACCAAGGTTTCCTTCAGTTAAAACAAACAATTCCTTTCCTTTTTACTAAAATTATTATATGACAGAGTCTTAAAAGTTTTTATCTACAGAGGGTCCCGGGTTGGATATAGCCACTTGATCCAAGATATAGGTTGGAATTCATGTCATTCCCAAATAAGATTACCTATTGGCCAGGGAAAGTTGGTGCACTGTGTTGCACATGAAGCACAAAGACTGGCGTTTCAGGGGCAGCACGATGCTGTCAGCCCCAGGCAGCTACATCTCTTCAGTGCTGGTTTTCATTTAGGCTGTTAATTGCTGGATCAGTACTCACACACCAAAAAGGCAATGTTCATACCTCCGTAACTGAGCTGAGCTCATGTTCTTATGAAGCAAGCTATTCGGTTCCTATACCTGAGGAAAATAACGTATCTTCCCAAAACTATGGCTCTTACACTTTGGGGTGGGGGGGCTGGGGACTAAGAACAAATGAACAGCACTGGGTCTTGCAAAGAAATGAGTTTGTGCACTCAGATTAATTTTGTTATGGAACCTTCTAGAAATAAGGCATTGTATTAAGATGCATTTTCATGTTGAGGGTCTCATTGCTCATCCACATGGGAAGCTGACAGCCATGACTCTCCAGCTATAATGTAATTCTGAAAAACATTGTGCAACCTGCCTAAGTCCTGAGCCGGCATATATCAGCCACCCCAGAGCTCGAGAGAGCGGACTCCCAGCCCAGCATCACGTGCGTGAAGGCAGCAGCAGCAGGCTCCCGCATATCAGGCTAATGAAGTGGCTTCTGAGAGCAGTTAATGAGTCTTCCCAGCAGCAGCCATGGTGGATTATTATTTCCCAGGTAGCAAAGCATACAGGCTGACTCCTGGGGTATGGGAACTCACCAGCACCTTGTCACAGGTCAAAGGAAAGCTGTTGTTTGGTATAAAGGCTGAACCAGTGGGATAGTTTGCTTTCACCTGCTGCAGCCATCCTCACCCACCAGAAATGAATGGGGTAAGACAAAAACAATACTAATGGGAGCAGTTTCCACTGCTTTTCTTTGAGCACACATCATGAAGGAAGGGACCAAAGCAGAGTGCTGCTTTTCCTGTCTAGTCAGTGTTCACAAGCTGTTTCCCACTCCCCTATTTAAAAAAACAAAACAAACTAAAACCCACCTTGAAAATATGCTTCTACTTTTCTATATGTCTGTCTTCCCTTTTCAAGAAGGGGTATCTAGGCCTGCAATGCACCCAGCTCATACATTTCACAGGAACTGCTTGCTCACACTGGAAAAAAAGGGATGTCTCTATCAAATACCTGCCTGAGAACATACACCCATATGTTATGACAAATAATGAAGGACTTCACAGAACAGCTGTTAACTTGATGGAGTTCCTCAAATACTGAGAAATGCCTGTTTCCAGTGGGTCTTTGCATCTGCTCCAACCTCTTCATCATTTAAAGCTTTAATAAATTTTTAAAAAGTGCTGTAGCTTTACCCCTTCCTAGGTTGTTGTTTCTTATCAACAGTCTGAGAGGCTTTATTAAATTCCTTCATTAAATTTCACCATTTGGTTGTGCAATGTAACATGTTCTTAACTCAATTTATCTTAGACGGCTAGGAAGACATTTTAATGAGTAAAGGTAAAGAGGAGAAGAACATTTATCTTGGCAAAGACAGGGGAGGGGAGAGCAACAACACAGCCCCAAAGCCAGCTGCTTTCACTTGAAACTGAACTCTCACTTACATCATTAGGACTGGTTAAGCTTTCTTCAGGATCTGTTCCCAAATAAATTAGCGTATGGTTTATTCTGTGCAGGTTACTGCAGGCTCCTCTAAGTGCCTCAGTGTTCAGGAGCATATTTGACTCTAAATCTTACTAAAACGAGAGTAGAGCTCAAGTGTTTCCATGACCAAATCCTAGGTTAGCTCATTGCTGGGGAAGGGGCTTTAACCCACGAGCACTCATTAGACTTTTAGGCTCCTCTCACTGGAAATAATGAAAAAGCAGATTGCAAGAGAAATACAGGCGGAGATGAGAGTTAAAAACACATCTCATGGCTTCAATCCAGTACCTAATCCTTCTCTTTTCCATCATCCTCTTCCATTCCTACTGGACTCAATTTAACATGCCATCACCACAGTAATGTAAGTGAGGTCCTTCACACTAGCAGCAACCTGACTTCATTTTAAACTTCATACAGCAAAATGATTTCTGCGCTCTCCTACTTCCTCTGAAGTCACCTGCGTCTCTTTAGAAATCCATCCCTCCATTCATCCAGGACAAGTTCCTGTTATATTGCACTCACTCCTTGGGAGGCATCTGCTTTCCATTTCGACCTGAAAACACTCTGTTTCCTACATTACTCTTTTTTCATAAATTCCTTATGCTGGCTTGCTTGGCAAAATATAAAGAGTTGTGTCTGCCCAAAGGCACAATGAAAAACTGGATAAAACAAACTGAATGTTCTCATTTTACTATGCACTGTACAATAGAGACATACATCAACATAACCTCAGCCAGGATTGTTTGGCAGATTTTGTTCAAAGTGTGAATGAATAGCAACCTTATATTCCCTCTGGCTTTAGTTCTGGATAATCCTTGTAAGTCAAAACTTGTATTACCTGTGCCAGAGGTCAGATAATTTAGACTATGTTTGGTCTTTAATGTTTCCATGACAGCATCCTTTATTAGCTCCAGGTTGAAAGAAGGGAGGGGAGAAAAAACTAAATAAATTCTTTAACCTTTTTCACCAACTAAAAACCTAAGCAATTTCTCTTCCTGCCTTTTAAACACTTGGCTCGTTTGGATCTCCTCTTCTGTCGCTGAGTTTAAAGTGAAGCAGTTCATACACAATCATCCTTCTATCAGCTACAATAATAACTCAAAGTAGGCATAATGGTTCTTGCCCTTCAGCATGGTCTTGGCTGTATTTTCCAACTCGACTTTCCTTCCCCAGATATTGCACAGAGTATATTTATGCTGTCTATTAACTTTCAAAAGAGCTGAGGCTTTGGAAAGCCTGGTTCCGATTACCCTTGTAATTCCTGTCTAAAGAATTTTATCTCGGGGGAGAGCATGCTCTTTGCACACTCCTTTTTGTGGTGAGGTAGGCTTCTTTCTTCAAAGCCGGCATTTCCACCAGCCCTGTTTCATTTTAAAGTTAAAATTAAGAGGCATAGTGTTTGTCAGGGGGTGTAATCAGTGACTGTCAGAGCACTTGGGAAATTTAGGCAGGATCACTGAATCTGCTGCAATTCAAGCATTTAGTAACAGAAGCCCTTGCAGTATGTTCTTAGCCAGTTACAAATTGAGCTGAGGTTATAATGATAATTAAATTACAGAAATAATATTCTGTTTATTTTAGAAAAAAACCAAACTAACATGAAGAGGCAAATGGATGTGTAAGGCCTTAATTTTACTTATATGCACCCTCCTACCTGTGTGCGTTTATGTACAGGAAAAAAAATTCATTAGTTTCACCATGTAACTATTCAAAGCCACACACTGCAATTTGAGGGACAGCCATCAATCAAGACATTGTGATGCTTTTGATTTTAAGAGCATAGCAGTGAAGGTGGTCATTGTTTTGCACTGGGAACGTTGACCAAGGACAAGCCAAGCTATTGTGCCTTTTCAGTTGGTTAACAACGCTAGACACACCTTAAGCATGCAACCCATGTAAGTACCTCATTTGATCTCCTACCAAGCCCAGTAGAAATTGTACTTCTATTGAAAGTCACAAAGGAGGATTGTACATGTGTATTCAAAATGTATCGTCTTCTTCCCTGGGACACAGATCACAGGTTTAGACATGGCACATGCACCGGCTGAGCTAACACACGAGAAGAAGCTACTTATGAATAGTCACACAAAGCCAACAACAAAGTACACTCATCTGTCAGGTTGCAGCTGTGAGCTGTTAGGAATTTAAGTTTTGCAACTTTGGTAATTGAAAAGACAAATAAATCCCAAGCAGACCAGTAGCCTGATCATACCGATCAGCTTTGATCAGTACGACCACACGCAGCAGAGACTAAAAATACACACCCTGAGCTGCGCTCTAGGAGAGCCCATCCAGAAACTGTTGACAGAAAAGCTCTTGAATCATTTTTGGGGAAAAAAATGGCCAAGGTTTTCTTTTCTCCTTGTGATCAATTCTGGCAAAAATAGAAAACCAGTAAAAATCATCAGAGAAGTTATTCACTGAATATTGAATGCTCATCTCTATTCAGAACATTACTGAAACCAACTGGGAAAATTTACTCACTGACTCATCCCCAGCTGCTGGTGTCAGCTCCTTTCCTCTGCTACATTTCTCAATACAACTTTCAAAGTAACTTCATACAGGATGTTAACAACAGAAGTAGCAGCCCTAGCCAGTCTTGCACACCTTGGAAAAGTAAGAAAAGATTACACAATAACATCAGTCAGCGATCCCAGCACGCCTCAGGAGCCTGATCTGGTCCTGGTGAAATACATGCCCTCCAGCTATATGGACAGGGCTGAGGATTGTTGACCAAAAATTCTGTACATCAGAGGAAGGAAACCTTGGGACTTTGCTGCATTTCTAAGAAGTGTGTAGGGATGTTTAAACTGAACAGAGAAGTTGTTGTAAGGCTCCAAATACTCCTTATTTGAGTATCCTACTGTACTCCTTGCTAGTCCTTGTCAGGTTTATAATCATAAATTACCCTGTTTATTTACTTTATGATGTTCTGAAGAGCTCTCTCATTTCCTTTGGCTTTTCTTTATGAAGTTCTGCAATCAGTGTTTGTGCAAGAATTTCAGCAATAACGATTGCGGCCCGGGGCACTTCCTGGATTAATGACAGGCTGGAAGAGTTGATGGCCCACGGTTCTGCCTTGATGCATTAACCCCAAGGAGGTTTAAATTCTCCAGGAAGCACCCAGTGCCAGAGCAGTTATTGCAAAGGAAATTCAGTGGGATACTTGAGTCAACATCAACAGAACAAACTTCCTTTCATCCCTCACAAACGTAGGAGGAAATATTAATTTGAACAGGCCAATAATGATGTTTGGAGTGTTTCAGGGGAATTTAGCAGCACTAGCAGGAAGCACAATAGGAAATTTCTCTTTTGCCATGCATTATGCTTCAGAACCAGAGCTGTTTGGAAAGAAGGGGTTTCAATTCCCTAAGAAATTAATGATTAGGGAGGGAAATTAGTAAAACAGAGTTCTTAACTTCTAAATGACACTGTTACTGTGGTCTGATACAGGTGTTAGGTGACTCACTTTGCTCATTTCAACTTCAGACTTTATCTGCAGCTCAAACTATCTGGTCTAAGATAGTGCAGTTCAGTGGAACGTCACTGCAGCCTTTGGCCACAATGCACCAAGAGAAATACAGTGACATTAAGTGTTAAATTCCCTAATTCCTCCCTGTTAAAAATCTGCACCACTCAGATCACACCCAAAACTCACTTGTTTCTAACTAAAGGGAGCAAGTCATGCTTGTATGTGCTCATTAACAGTACTACTATACACATGCAAGCACCGTCACTTAAGTCACCTTCAAATAAGAAAAACATTTTCAAATTATTGTAAACTATGGTAGAAGTGGATACTTGCTCCGAATGCTAGTATGTCTGTACCAGTGCCCATGGAAGCCTACAAGTTGTGTCTGCTCCTCTACTAAAACTTAAAGCACAAGGCCCTTGAATACATTGGATAACCGTGAACATGTGTATATCATAGCAAGTCCTTAGCTCAGGAGCACTGATGAAACTCAGACATGAGCTGAAGTCCTTTGCTGACTCAAGTCCTGTACGAGGCGCAGTGAGATCAAGTATGACAGTGCTTCCTACAGGGAATATTCAACAAGTAACATCTGTCTCCAGCAAAGTATGAAATAATCATAAGGTTGTTGTGAAAAGATTAGCATTTCATTAGCTGACAGCTTGTATCTGTCTCTGCAGAAACTATTTCTTCAGCCATTTCAGCATTTTATGCTTTTTGTAAGCTGCAGAGACAGTCACAATACTTTTCCCTCTCAAGCTCTTACATGGACACCGCTCCAAAGAAGCACGAACACAACTGGAAACGCAGAACCATGGTCCAGCTAGCCAGGCACTCCACACCCTCCATACTCAGCTAGGAGGGAGATTTCTCTCTCTGATCCTGACCATCCGGAGGAGGAGGAGGAGGGCTGTGTACCTCAGCAGCACTGGGGCAGTCTCCACCACCCTGCATGCAGCACCTGAAACAGGCACGACTTAAAATCTCAGCTGGAATTTGATCTCCTGCAACAGACTCTGGCTACACTTCCTACTTGGAAACTACAGGCTGCAGCCAATTTTAAAGGAATTTACATTCCTGAACATATTTTACTTTGGAACCACAGATGAAGAGAGAGAAAAGGGACTGACTTGTGAAAAGCTCCACCTCTGTGATTTAAATGTGTTTTGGAGCATTTGGGATAAGGCGGCAAATTCTAATGAAGGGTGGAGGTGTCAATTCATCTCTCCCACAAAGGCTCATTACAGTTTCTTACTGCAGGAGCCAACTGAAATGAAGTAAAAGACAATATTAAAAGCAGCAGAACTTTTCATACTACCTCATTAATAATTTTTCAAACCCCAGGGTTTATTATTTGCATGTAAATAAGAGTCCACTGCTCATTTTCTTTCTCTTTAAATAGTCATGAGCTAGGAAAGCATGTCCATTTCCACACAGCACCTCTCCTGTCTGAGGAAAGAGGAGCTAGACAAGGGAGGAGATGATGGAGAACAGAAGTAACTGAAAAAAAAGAGTGGGGAAGTGCTTTTAGTGCTTCATGTTCAAACTCTAAACAAATGATCAAAGTATCTGCATGGATCAATTTTGAAATTTCGTATCCAGTTCAAGTCATCCTCCTAATAGCTAGCAACAGGTGTGCAGTCAGCTTTGTATTGCAGGCTGTTCTTAACAAGATCCATGCAAAGCACTTTGTGGTGACAGAGACTTCTTGGGGGAGTACATAAAAAAGGAACTAAGTCTCTATAAACTTAAAATCAGAAAAGTCTGGACACAGCCACAAAAAGAAAGTAACTTAGAGGGTCATTGTCCATGAAGTAGGGGTGCAAGTGGTTCAAACACCAGGCTCTTCTTGGCTGAGAGGTTTTGGAGCACCACAGAACTGTAAAGGCCCATGTAGACAAGCACAATGCTTAGAAAGGCCAAGGTCCTTCACTTCATTCTCCAAATTTTAGTTGATAGCTTAACAACTGTGCTCCATTAGCTGAGTTGGCCACTAGCTTCCAACGTGACAGTGTTTGTTTACAGTTTTAGGCTACAAAATGTTGATGCAGAGTCAAGCTTTTTAATGTTTGCATGTGTTTAAAATAAAAGCTTTTTCTCACCCCTCTTGAGCTCTCAGTGACCTATTAATTTCTAAGGAAAATGAACACAATCCTTGTACCTTCACTTAGAAGGGAGCTGCCCATTTTTTCTGGAGAAAGGAAAAATACATTCTCAGCCCAACAAAGCATAAATTTTATCTTCACATATGAGGTAATTCCTTCAGAGAGAGCTGCTTGCATAATGAAGAGCTACAAACACACACAATTCTGGTAACTCCATGGTTTATATATACTGCATTTGGTCTTGAGGTGGCTTCACAGCCTAAACTCTCTCTGAAGTGTGTGGTTACCACCTCAACCATGTTTCACTAATCCAGCTGCATTTCCACCCCTGAAGTCAAAGAAAGGGGTGTATATATATCCTGCATATAGATCAAAATCACTAGGCAGATAGTTTTTCAATGGGGTTTTTTTTTTTTCATTCTGCATCAAAACACCTCATGAAAAACAGACTCTTTCAATAAGGCACTGAGAAGATGAATGAAAAATAAACTCACCCCCTCTTGCTCTTTCAATAGTTCCAGGCCAAGAGGAGCAATCTCTTAGTGCTGAGTTCCCATATGCTATGTCTGCACATTGGCTGCACTACTTAGAAACACTGACATCATTCTGTAAAAGGGATTGTCAAGTAGATTTTTAATTATGTAGTTGATTTAATCTAATTTATTTTGCTATTTATGTGCATGAAGGTAAATCGACAGAAAATGGTTCTTTTAGAAATGACTCCGCAGAAGTAGGAGTCTCTATGTAGTACTTGGTCTCCCAGCACTTTTAAAATGATGACTTCTAGCTGAGATCGAATTTGGTTTTATGTGGATTTGCCAATTACACCTTTCTGTGCTGTAGCTGCAATCTCAAATGGATGTGAAATTGATCTTTAAAAAAAATACAACACGAGGCAGCATCCACAGATCTCAGTACAGTACCAGTAGCATCCTCTCATTTTCTTCCACTCGTTTTCCTCATCAGATGCAACATCTTCCTATTAACCTCTGAAAAATCTTCTTTTCCTGAGAAAGGCTCTGGTGAACCAAGCAACACATCCCTCATATCCCAAATGGGTTCCTGGAGGCAGGAAAGAAGGCAAGTTCCCGTGGGAGGAACCCTGCTTACCTCTGTTCCAGGTCACATTTAAACCAAATAACTCAGTAACCTCAATCCCTAACTCATCCAAGGGGAAATCATCTCTCTTACAGCACTGAGGCTCAAACTTCTGAAGACTTCAGAGATGAAACATGATGCAATGCACACATGGACTCCAGAATAATGTGCTTTCCTATGACAACTATGCGATGAGAGCTTCTGTGCTTAGCACCTGCATTTCTACAAGGTCCAGAAGCTGCTACTCTGCTTTCCACCCTCTGTTGCCAATAAATGGATCTAGACCTCAGCAGGAAGGAGAAAGGGAGCAACGTGCAGGACAACACGGCACAGCACGTTCTTGGCAGCAGCCGGGTACCATCCAGATCCCTCCCCCAGGAAGGAATGCATCTTTCTTAATCAAGGGAGAAGTTCAACTTTGAACTTGCTGCTTCTCCCAGTCAACAAACACTCTTTGTTAACTGCCAGCTGTTTCCTAATCACTGTGAGACATCAGCTTTCACATAGGACAAGGGCCACACAGGGGTGAGAGGTGAGCAATTGTTCCCCTCTACCATACAGCTGGAAATACAGCCTCAAAATCCAAGCTGAGGTGGGGCTTTGCCACTCTGTATAAACTGGCAATGAAAATGAAGAAGGGTGGAGGGAAGATGGGGCAGGTATGACTACAGCAGAGCATTGGCACCTATTTTCGTTGTGTCTGCAAACCAAATGAAACCCAGAAATTCTTACCACATCAGATAGGTCAGTCCTTATAAAAATCTGAAGAAAAACGTACCTGTTTCCAGCACAGGAGTTCTCTGGAATGCCACCAACCCAACTGGACCAAGCTGCAGGCACCTAAGATGCATTTCACTTTGAAGGATTTTCCAGTCCTTCCTGCAGATAGGCAGAAAGCTTTCTGAGGCCTAATGTCTCAACTGCTCTGATGCTCGGTCCAAGGGCATGGGAGAAGGCTTTTCCATAATGGGAGCACAGTTAAAGGTTAAAGCTGACATGCCAGAGGGGCTCCAAAGCTGCTGGGAGAAGCACCCGCCCTGAGCTTTGCTCCCTTCGGGAAGGGTTAGGACCACCAACAGTTTATTGGCAAGGCTGCTTTTAGGGAGGAGATGTTTGTTTTCAAATTCAAGTTAAATGCACTGCAACCACATTATAATGAAAGATTGGCTATCTAGCAAAAGACAATATAAAACCTCTTGGGATCACAAGATTTCTAGGCAATTTGTTACACAAACTTTCATATAAAATATGAATATTCAGCTTTCAGCAACAGAAAAGTGCCATCCACATGTTTCAGGTTAGGACCACACTTCTTAATCCTCTTGTCTCACCCAAATTGCACTGGGCAAAGGGCAGTGCTGTGCACGCAGCTGTGACCATGACCCAAGGCTGCTGCTCACATGGCACCGTACCATATCAATAAAAGCATCAGTATGCCAGCTGCTGGGACCACAGGAGTAACAAATCGCAGTGACAGCTCCCCACAACACTAAGCAACATCATCTGTGTCCAGCTGGCTCCCTGCTCCTCTGTTTCGCTACTAGTGTTTGTCCTCAAGGCCCTGACTCCTCTCCCTGTGCTACCTGCACACACTACTTCTGTTCTTGACCCTTTTTCCTTATCTCCCCCCAAATGCTGTCTCTTTTCCCATGTCTTTCTGAAACCTCTTCAACAGAAAAATAAAGCAATCCCCTTCCATTTATGTCAGGACACAAAACAACCCTCCGGAAAGCCCCCAATTACTGATGCCACATTACCTGATCCCAGCACTGTTCTCCTGGACCTTCATCAGTCTTAAACCTCTTTGCACGTTCACTAGCTGACTCCACAAAGCTTCTGATTTCAGTCAGCACACCATATTCAAAGTGCTTTAAACAGTGCTGTTAGCCCTCAGCTCGTCTTCAACAGGTATTAAAGGTCTGAGGAGATCCATTATCCTCTCGGCAGCACCAGCAGATACCACAGCTGTGCTGCACCACCTCACTGCACAATTCCTGTTTGCAACCACCTCAAGCCAATGGATGAAATCAAAGGCATATGATACTTGTAATTGGAAAAGATTTTATTCCTGCGCAGCGGTTCATTGACTTTTATATGAGTTTTAATCTCCAGTGTCTGCACATGAACTGACTAGCATGAAAGTGAATGAATAATATTTCAAGAACTTGAGAGAACACTGAAACTTGAGTGAACAGTTTGATGAATTCATAATGATATTAAGATGACTTACATTTACAGCATATGAAATCTGATGCAAAACTGCCTGGCATAGCAGGAAGTTAAATAATGATATAATCAATAAAGTACTATAATATAAATATAATAAAAATAATACTTGTTAAATAAAAATTTGTCATTTAAGGCTAATTACTTTTCCACATCATCATCTGTTAAAGTAATGACTAGTGCAAGTCCATGCACTTGATTTGTGGATAAAAGTTATTTAGCAAGGAAGTAATATTGAATACTGAAAGAACCAAAAAGATGACGTCTAAATTTTGCTTTCCACCTTCTCTTCCCTCTATGCAAGTTTTCCCACACTATAGTTACTTAACTGCCTAGGAACAGGGAAACTTTTGCCACTTCCAGCTTTCCAAGTTTTTTTCATCAATTTACATCTATGATACAAAAAGTTTAATGACATTGACCGTCACTCAGAATCAGTGATTAAAAAGAAGTTATTTTACAAACATTGGTACAGGAGGGTTGGCACATAAAAAACAACCACGAGCGAATGAAACATGTTGGCATTTAAACACAGAAGGGTACATTAATTCCAAGGCCAGCAAGAGCCCAAATTGCCCAGATCTCTGCCAGCAACATATAGATCCAACTTGAACAGAAACAGTACTGACAGGTAGGACTTTCTAAATGCTATTGTCATGGAATAGTTCCAAAACACTTCATGTGCTTAAGAAGTCAATTAAATTTGATATGTTTGCTTGACATCTAGTGATATTTGCTAAAAAAAAAGACTCAACATTTTTAACTCTTGATGTAATATGTGTAGAATCCAGTCCAGCACAAGAAAACAAGTTTGAAGGTGAACTTATGAACTACATACCCAGCACCATCCACTACCAACTCTGCTGGAGGAAAGAAAGTCACTTGGCATTTTACAATGCTATACCTGCAATCAGCAATTTAAAAAAAAAATAAATCCTTGATTATAACTGGTGTCACACCTCCACAGATGCTCAGCCTTTCAGGATTTTTCCCCACTGCAATGTGTTCACTTTGTTAGTAACTATTTTTATTACTTTAAATTCTGCAAACAGACTGACCTGATGCTAATTAGAATGACTTCAATACATTCTCTTCAATATGGCCATAAATTTAAATCTCAGCAATCTAACTCACAATAACTTCTCTTTATGCATATCTTGAAAATCTCAGTGCCTTACAAACTGCTATGGCTGCTGGAATCTGGTATTGCTCCCATCTACAAAGTTATGTACAGCATGGCTGAGGTCATCTTCAATTCCTTTCTTGCTGAGATGACTCTCTCCTTCCTTCGTCACCTCAGATAAACAAATGGGTCCATCACACATCACCTTTTCAGAATGATTTTTAAAAGTAGGATCCAAGCTAACATATATATATATATATATATCTTTTTAAGCATCTTGTCAATGTATTTTTCCCCTTAATGGCAATAAGCTTCCCTTACTGGAGCAAGTGAAATACAAATCCCCCTCCCAATCCTTCTTCCCCCATAAAAGAGATGACAATGTATTTTTTTCACACTTTATGAATAAATATCTTAATTTTCTTTTTGTAAGTGGCAGGATTTGGAGAAACTAGGGTACAGGGATAACAACAAAAGATAACAATGCAGTGGGGCTAACATCCCCTGGCCTCCCAAAACAGCAGGGAGGAATGGACTCCTCCAGACACTGAGGCAAAACATTTAAATTGAATTCGTGCTCCACATCATTCTCTCAAGTGAAGGTTGCCAGTTCCTGGGCCAAAGGCCTTCACAGGTGCCAAGTCACATCAGCTGAAGAGCCAAAGGGAGGGGAGGCTGCAGGCATGGCTCCTACACAGGAGGTGCCAGCAGATTCCCTTGCGCTAGATGGACAGACCAGCACACCCAGGTCCTGGGATCGCCCTGCATCACTGAACAGGAGCTGTGTAAGCTGCTTCTGTGGGCCAGGACCCCCATGACTAGTGCCTAGTTGCACTCCCAGTGGCAGAACCCCATGCCAGCCCAGGGCTGTGAGTGACTCCAGGCCCACGTTCCTCCTTCACCTGGAGAAGGAGCCAACAAATCAAAGTCTCTAGGCTGAAGGTATCCTTTGTGAGCAATCCACAGCCCTGCTGACACTGAGGAGTTCATGCAAACCCTGTGCATTGTTCGCTTGATTTACTACAACTGCGTAACCATTCCTGCCTCCCCACAGGAGACTTGGCTCAGCTAGCTCCAGTTCACAAGTATAAGCATCATGTTAGTTATGATTTACTTCAGTAGTTACAACTTTATTTCAACAGACCAAAAAGAAGGGGGAGAAAAAAGGCAGAGGGGAAGAAAAAAAGGAGAGGGAAAAGGAAAAAAGGAGGGGACATCAAAAAAGAGAAAAAAAATCAAAAAAAGAATAACAAAAAAAGATTTTAAAAGGCCAGCCATATGTCCCACTGGATCCACAGGATAGTATTTTCTACCGCTTAATCTGGCATTGTGAAAAATGAAGATCTGCCTTGCCTCATAGTACATTAATTTTGAATTACATTCCCAAGGATTACATCTGTAAATAAGTCATAATTGGAGTAAACTGAAGGTCACAGGGGAAAAAAAAAAAAAAAAAAGCCATGCCCTGGCAAGAAGCCAACAGAAAGTAAGACCTACATGTACTACAATGATTCTTTCTGTCTTCTTCAAAAATGGCTAAAAATATTCACATATATTCCCTCACAATTTACTTACTATCCAATGTATCTTTAAAAATACCTGAACATTTGCAGTGCCAAATACACCCAGGTCTGTAAAACAGAGATGATGCACTACTTACCTATTTTTATTACCCTGACACAATGCTCATTAGGTTTTGTTTTCTTTTCTTTTTTTCCCAAAGGATGTCCTAAACTGCAAATGGCAGAAGTGGAATTTTTACCTATAGGGATTGATGCTGCTTATCGTAACACAGTACCCAAAGGTAAGTCTTTATGGGTACAGTAATTGCTCATGGGAAGACCAGCCTTAACACTGTGACAACAGCTGAAGGAGGGATGCTGTGTACACCTTCAATCACTCTGGGCTCTACACTGTAAGCCTCATGGCAGATTTAAGCCTTGTTGGCCTTGCCAGGCTGTAAAATGAGAGAGTCAGCTTTTTCTTTGTCTTTCCTGACCGAAAAATCCCAGTGAATGACCTTAGACTTGACTATGCTAAAGTGCAAGCAATTCACATACCCCTGTGCTGGCCTCCTCGATACTCACCGCTCCGTCAGCCTACATGTCTACAGGCTTCAGCAGCAGTGACTGAAATTTCTGATTAGAAAAAGCAAAAGAAAAACCCCTAAATGCTGTTATGGGAATAGCATGCAGATTCCCCTCAGGTCTTTTGGCTTTTTCACTTTCATAGCTCACATCATAAAGAAATACCCCACAGAACTGCACATTACACATCCCTCTAAGAATTTCCAGTCTTGTATTGTTTTAAAGTTGTTAGCCAGCCTTCCAGATGAACCTGACAGAAAGATAGTGATATCAAAGATGTCTAGCCCCTGGAAATGCTGTGAGGCTGGCTGGACCAGGCAGGGAGAGGCAGCCCAGCCACGGTGCCCCAGGCAGGACCAGCTCCATGTCAGGCAGGACCTCGCTGCAGACACACACAAATCCTCTCGGGAGGAGTTTTTGGAATGTCTGCCCTCCCAAGACTCAGCTTGTACAATCAGTATTTAGGACAGCACTACGTTTAAGTGTAAAATAGTCTTTGATCTTTTTAAAATTGTTAGATCCACACCTTCTCACACACATACACTTTCAGTTCAGAGACTGGAAGAGGAAAACCTGCTTTGCAAGACTTTGCAATGCCCCCAGAGCGATTTCCAAGCTCCGATGAGAGGAATGATGGAACAGAACTGGTTCAGCCAGAATGGAGATGATACCCTCTGGATCTGCAGCAGAACCTGCAGACACTGATTTACAGCTTGGCAGGCTGAGGCACAGAGGGCCCAGGCACTGAATTCACCACTTGCAATACAATTCAGTTCCTTTCAGAATTATTCAGCTGCACATATGAATGGTTTCAGCAGCATTAAGTTAAATCACTGCTTGTTCATTAGTTAACTAAAGCTATTTTTATTTCCCATACAGACATGCCAGGCTGCTCATTCTCTGCTTCAGTTGCAGAAATCCTTACCACATCAGAAGCATCTCTGTTTGCCTCGGCCCTTCCAAAGACAGGTATCACCACGCTCCAAAGCCATCCTTTCCTCTCCCCTCAGAGAGAAGCCCAGGCAGAGTCACGCCTGCACATCAGTGGAGCCAACCCTGCATAAATCCTTCTTTACTTGAGCACAGATGCGATGCAGCCACAAAACTTTCATGTCTCTTAGCAAGGCAGCACCTTATTTACTTATTTCATACTTCTTATATCCCCTCAAGTGCTCTTTTTGATTGCGATCTGGTGACACTTCACTAGTGAAGCTGCAGGACCAGGTGGATTTGCACTGGAGCTCTGCTGTGCGAGATGCTTTCTTGGAGCACAGACTCTGCTGCTCAAGTCCTAAGTACAGGTCCAGTGACGTACAAGTTCACAATCCTTACAATAAGTGTAACTCCTTCAAAATGAAAGGTATGTTTAAATTTTCATACAGGACTCTTTTTGCAAATGATAAAAATAACAGAATATCCATACAGATACTCATTGAGTCAGGAATTGTTTAAGGTTCATTCTGGCTGCACCAATTCCATCGAGTATCAAATATACAGTAAAAGAAATCTCTAAAGTAAAATAGAAAATTTCTTCTTCTAGCTAATGGGAGTATTTAAAATCAAGCTCCATTAAAACCAACAGAAACTACCAACACAGCCTGCTACCTATCTGAGAGATAACAATTTCCATTTATAAAAACACATCCCTGAAGTGACAACCCAAAATTTTAGAGTGATAGAGAAACCTGCTTATCTGCTCATTAAAAGACAATTCAAAAATAAATTTCTCATTCTATTGAACCAAATTACTAGCAAACAGATAGCTATTAAATGCTACTAAATAAATCTTTTCAAGCCTCAGACTTAATTCCTTGACTGCATGTGTAATAAATACCAAGTGCCTGAGGTAATACAATGCGCAAGAGGACTGAATCACTTTTTGGCCATACAAAGAGAAGATAATTTAAAAACTTTATGTAATCTTAACAGACTGACAGCTGAGGTAACCACCTCAAATGACAGATATATCTAAATAACCATATGAAGCATGGCACCATCCCAAAACTCCTCTCTCCATCATCAGTCATTGAGTGAAAGCTATTGTCTGTGTGCAACTTTTAATACTAGATCCTGTTTTCAGTATGGAAAGAAAACCTTTACCCAAATATGACCTAAGCAGCTTCAATAAGTGCCACTAGTACAAAGAGTGGAAGAGTTGATGGAAAGTAGAGATGATCTGCTGTCTTGAATGGCATGTACAACTTGCCTTATGAGTGGTTAGAGGGTAACTCCAAGTCATGCAATGGCAGTGCCAATTTGGAGTGCAGAACTAAGCAACAAAAGCCAGAAGGCACAACAAATTATTTACTCACTCTGTATTAAACAACAGGTTCCAGTTTGTGCATTGGAGGATGAGAGTGATTTTAAAAAGAAAAAGAAAACTTACCTGCACAACTCAGAGCTACCAATGGGTTGGACAGTGAAGTTTCAACCAGTAACCCAGAACAACATGCCGAGGACATACTGGCAGAGGAAGGAAAGACTCATCTGTGCCAGAGGACTTCACTTCCTCCTTGCACGCTTGCCCATCACCCACAGGACTCCTGGCAGAAACTTTTGGTGTTGCTTCAGGATCAAAAATTTATTGTAGCCTTAAACTAACAACAACACTAAGTCTTCAATGCATTTTTATAGCCAGGTAATACTAACAGCAGTTATAAACTCACAGCACCTGCAATTCCACTCCTTTAGCCCAAATTGCCAAGTGAGAGTCATTAAAGGTTCTGCTGTGCACCCCAAAGCTGACAAAAGTATCATACTTGCAATGCAAGTGTCATGTGAGACTTGCCTGCAGCTGTATCACAGCTCTGAGGGCTCCAAATTTCCGTGTGCTAGAACATTCTGTATGGAGGCACCTAACACTTTGAGTATTGTACCCTCCAAGTCCTACAGCAAACATGGGTTTCTTCGAATCTTGGGGATTTGGTGCTTAGTACACCCTCAATCAATTACCTTTCTTAAAACTTTTTATTTACCTATAAACAGGTAACAGAACTGCAAACTTTGTTACAAAGGCAATAGCTGGCATGCAGAGAGCTCCACACAGGCCTGGGCACCACCTGTCTCTTCTAACTCCTAGAACTAAAGTTTAGTTGAAGTTATAGGATGCACAGATCACATTGGGAATGTATTACACTGGTACACCACTCACAGAAAATCTCAGAGGAAGACAGCTTTGTTCCCATTATATAGAGAGAAGGACTGAGACACATACATTTTTACAATCTGGGTTTCTCAGCTGCGGATTCAAGACCTGTGACAACCTGAAAAAGTCAAATGTTTTTTAACTTACAACTTTCTTAAAACTTGGGTTAAATGTGAAAGTGTAGGCAGCAGTGCCAGTCATTTTTAAGATGGAAGGAAAATGAAGTCTTTAGCAAGGCATAGATTTTCACAGCACAACAGGAACGAGAGAAGATGCTGATGATAAAGGAGCTGAGTCAGATCAGGAATAGACAGCTTGAGAGCATCTGCAAAGCAGAACGGATGAGATCTCTGCTGCGATGAGTCACCAGAGATATGCAGGAAATGAGGATTACTCAAAACAGGAACAATTATCAGAGCAACATAATGTTTTTTAATGGGAAATTAATGTTTTATTCAAGCAATGTTTGCTAGATGTAATTCCTTGCATCCAAGCAAGTCTAGAATTCCAGCTCCACCTTTAAGACTTGGATCTGATTTTCTGCTCAGTTATGAACTCCCACAATTGCACAAGCCTCTTGAACGACAGACTGTGCCTTTTCACAAGCTAGGAAGCTGAATGGTATAAATCAGATTTACCATACATAATGTGATATAGACATAGATGAATAGGGGTTTTTTTTATAGATAAAAGCTCTTTGGGAACAAACATTTATCCCAGTATATGGTATAAAAGATAAACAAGCACTATAAAGTCTTCCATAGATTTTGAGAAAGGCTGAACCACAAAGACATTCAGCTCCAGCCTTATCCAAAAATGTAAACAGTTTAAGGGGGCTGGTTGTTGTCCACAGCCTGCAAGTAATTAAGCACTAATTCTCTACCACCTACCGAGCCAGAAATTGGAGAGGAAATATGACAGGATGCTAAGCATGCGTTTTTCAGGCCAGACTCAACTGTTGTATTCCGTACATCTCAGTCATTTTCACCAATCCACTTCTGCTTTGCCCTCCCCATCTAAAAATGGACAGATGAAACTAGAAATCTCCAAAGGCAGAACAGATTTTTATCTCAAAGTGGGGGATTTCCAGTGGCAGCTGAAATTGCCCCAATATATCCAATGCCACCCACAAAGCAGGAACAGAGTGAAACATTTCCAGTTCCCTTAAGTGGGGCCCATTTGTGATAACCAAATCCTTGAAAAGACCTTCGTACATTTCACCAAAAGATTTTCCACTTTATTGCAGATTCTTCTTCACTGAAAGAAGATGAAAGGTTTAGTTGCCTTATCTGTAATTAGACACACATTTGCCACACATTCCTGGGACAAGCAAACTGAATTTACCTTATTAGGAAGCTTTTATCCAGCTGAACTACTTTAAATTTGCTGCTGCTTTGTTGCACAATAACATTTAAAAAATAAAAATCAAGCCCAGTCCCTAGAAAGCAATGTTCCATGGCATTTTTCTGAGTTCTGCAGACCTCCTGGGGCAAAGAAAGGAGGGAAACATTTGAAGCATGAAGGATTTTTCCCTTCCCAGAATCTCCAGGCCCATGTGAATCCTTGCTGGAGCTGCTCAGTGATGTCACACATCCACAGCCTCTGCGGTGCAGCTGAATCATTGACTGTGGCAATGCAACCTTCCGCATGATCCCTCAAACCCACTCAGGTTTCATCACTCAGGTCCAAGTTCTGCTTTGGTGGGCAGATTAAAAGCTTGGTCCAGACCTGCATTTTCCATTTAGACAAGTATCTATGGCAACTACGATACTATTTTAAACCATCCCTATTTACCCACCTCCAGCTTGAATGTAAAATAGAAAAAAATGCTAAGCCCACCCCATCACCCACTCCTCTAACAGCTCACAGAGTGCAACAAAGTAGGACATACCTGTCTGCTCGTCTCCCTTCCCTCACTGAAATCTCAGGAGGGGTCTGCTTCCCCTCTTTAGTGGTTTCTGGGTCTAAGTGAGAGAATCGCCTTCATTCAGCCCTCATACTCCACATTTGCCTGGCACATCTTGGGTTCCTCCTTGCTGCAGTGACTGTCCTATGCTCGTGCTCCAGGTGCACGCAGAGAGGTGCCTGCACAGACATTCCCCCCCAGGCTCATAGGCACTCACCCCTCCATGGTGCTGTTACTACATGCTGTGCTGCCCATGGAACAAGGTGGCTGGGGAAGAACTGTGCCGGTGCCAGTACCACACACGTTTGAATTCTTGTCATTTGCCATCTATCTGCATGCTGAGGAATGGGTTGGTTGGTTTGTTTTTTAACACTTGAAATTTAGCTCTTTAAGGAAGACACTGCAACTCGCCCACTTGTACTTTTTTTTTTTAAATCTCTTAAATGAAAAATGATGGGTTTGGACAGCCACATGACTCTGGGAGATGGACCCTTATGAGTAACCTCAAACATCAGATTATTTTGAAACATGTTCTAGGATTTGGTACTCTCTTCTTAATTTTCTAAGTTATGTCCAAGACACACATTTCCATGCTGCAAAGTGTTTATTAGGCTCTTTTACACGCATGTGCGGTACAACACCTGACAAGCAGCTTCACCACAGACTAGATTTGCAGTCTTTCTTGTTCTGAACAAGACTTGCCACAAAAAGCATAAATTTGTCAAAACAATCAATTTGCATTACTGGCAGTTAGGGGAGAAAATGCCAGGCAAGTGTGAGCTGCAAGGAATGTTGTAGTTGAATGTGAAACCCGGTGAAGCCTGTGCACGTTTCTTGCTATCAAGGTACATTTCAAAATGCATTTGCTATAGTGTGTGGGTTTTGCAAATCAGGACCTATTTTGCATTGCTTTGAGGATTTTCCAAGCTTTGGGGCTCATCTCAGTTCCCCAAGCAAAGGCTCTGTGTGTCACTTGGGACACCTTACAATATGGCTTGACCTCCAGCTGTCGAATCTGTGGGGCTGCCGGCAACACTAAACTTTTAAGAGATATAAAGAAATTTTCCATCTGTCTATACAGATGAAGCACTCCTAGAGCACCATGCAAACCTGTGGAATAATTTATCACTTATAAAGTCCTGCTTATAGAACTTCTGGTTTCAGCTACATAAATTGTGGCAATGGCCATCACCGCTGCAGAGCTGAGTGTCACACTGAGGTGGAGTTTTTAATTATACACAAGTGGTTAAACGTTGAGCAATTTGAATGTTTGTGACCAAGTCTTACTAGCAGGGAATAAGAAAAGAAGAGGGCAAACAAGATAAAAACATTTTCCAGTCTTACCACACAGCTCCCCAGCACACAGCTGGAAGTTGCTTTGCACCTGGTTTTAAGGTATTTGGTACCCAACAGTCATACACAGTCTGTAGCCAGCACTGGCTGCATTTATGCATTCATCCTGTATGCTCTCTGTGTGAGACCGCTGTAATGAACACCAACTTTAAATTCTACACTGTAGCTCAGCCTGCATATCTGTGCACGAGGGTAGAGCAGTCTCCTTACTCTTCACCAGCTGCACGCACAGACAAGCCCTGAAACAGGACACAGGAGCCCACATGTACCATTTTCTCATAATTAGATCAAGACAGGGCATATATAAAGCCTGAACTTTACCTTTCAGTCCCAGGAGAGGCACTGCTGAACAAACCTGTGCTGTACCACTAGCAGTAAAAAAGCAGCAGAGGAGTCAGCTTATGAAAGCAAATAATATGCTTTCCATTCCTGGGGGAAGGCACAGATAGGACAACACATACCCATGGTACTGAGTCTGCCACAGGCTCTGATGCCAGAGATATCAGTCCTCTTATCACCCATTGCTAACTTGCATCCTCCCTCCACTGCACCAACGCTTGCTCTTTCCCATTTGTCATCAGCTTTGGCAATTTCAGGTTCCGAAGAGTCTGGCACAGACTCAACCAGTAAAAGAAAAATCTCAGCAAGGTGGCAGCAAACAGCTAGCCAAAACAAACAAGTCAGGTTTAGAAAACCTCTAGTTCATCTTTGAGAGAAGAATCAATCACCATTTCAGCAGCGTGGTCCTCCGGCCTTCCAGGAAATGGATTTATTCCCTAATCTCTCAGCATTTATACATTCCTGTTTCTTGCCATTAAAGAATATAAACTATGAAAGCACTGTGAAGATTTCTTCACTAGTAGCAGGACCTACCTGTGTTGCAACTGCACCCAAGTAAGGCAAGACTTGCTCCAAGAACAGTACTGTTCTGACCTAGTGTGAGGGCAGTACACAAGGCCATTTCTCATACTACTGTAACTGCAATTACTCTGGGTTTATAGAGTAGCAAATTAACTAATTGGTCTCTCTGAAAGAGAGAGTTACGTTCATTTAGAAAAATGACCGTAATCCAGATACTTGTGCTCAGGTGCATGATTAACTCCCTGGGGGAGTCTGGGCTTCTCTGTGCCGGATTTGACAGCAGTGTGAACCTCAGTTCCATTAAACCAACACAGACGGGGGAACCGTATTCGTCAATCAACACCAGCTTGTCTTTTCTGAAGGAGCATGCTTTGTGGTGCCAGATCAGTAGGCATCAAGCCCTTCCCTGCCAGGGATGGGAAGAGGGGTTCATTCATGACCCTCAGCACCGTGTCGTGCCATGGATTCAGACAGTGCTATTGACTCCATCTCCATGAACATCCATTACCCAGACATTGAATTTATGGAATTTACAAACATAAAGACAAATGGCTATAATAACATATTTGTATAATGATCACAGGTTTTATGAGGCATTCATTTACTACAAATGCCCTGTAAGATCTGGGAGAGGAACTTGAGTCTGACTGAAAAACATAACAAAGATTTTTGTGACTGCAAAGCAAGCCCTGTAAATCAGAGCAATTGTACGTTTGTGTGAAGCACAAGGAGTTCTTTCTTAGAGACAGAATTTAATCTTTAGACTTTCGAATGCTTAACAGTTACTCTTTACCTTTTAAGTGTAACATAGGAGGAAGCAATACAGCTGAAATGAGTGTATACCTTACTGGAACTAATGGGCTTAATGTGGCATTGACAGGACAGGATTTGCCCTTCAAAGTCTTTTTTCAAGAAACGTTACCGACTCCATTTAAATGCTGAAAACCAGTGAGCAATCTCTCTGAAATACCAGGGTCACACTTCAGGACTGTGCAAAGCTGTTCACCATACCATTCCCTAATAAAGGTCAGATCCCATGGTTTAAAGGAGTGCAGGCAAACAGCAGTGATGCTGAAGCATTCCACCTCTGAAGTCACTGACATGTCCTTACGCGTGAGCTGCCTGCTCTGCCAGACTGCACTGCCATTCTGCAAGGTCAGCACTCATCAAAGTGAGAACTGGGACCAGGCTTGAGGGTTAAAGGATGCTTAGCTTCAGCCCCAAAGTGTTAAAACTCATTTAACCTTAGCACAAGAGTGTGAGCAGAAACAGTAAGCCTAAGCTGGCCTCTCTGCCACATACCAGCATTTCTAAGCATATCAAATTATTCACACTGGAAAGCAAATGTAACTGGTTGACTCCAAAAGCTCCTCCTATTCATTTCAAGTGGTTGCTTTAACTCATCAAGCATAAGAAAACCAGTAGTATAACTTTTTTTCATCAGAACTGGTTAGTTTTCACCTAATGTCAAGGCAGCAAGAGTTCCTGCCAGTTCCACAATAGTTCCTCCCTGGTCCCACAGTACAAATCTGCTCCTCTTGTACCCAGGTCCAAGTACAAAGGGCTCACACTACCAGGAACATTGCTGCCAGGGCTACATGCAGAGCAAGGCAAAAGTTCCTATTTCAAGAAGATAAATAAAATGCAGACATTAGTTTAATGCAACAACCCAAACTTCTGAGACCACCGCATAAGGATTTGGTAAGCCTCCACCTCACTTAAAGATACAAGCAAAACCACAATGTGCTTGTGACAACAGCCAATCCAAGTTGATTGAAATTAAACATTTATGTAGTCTTCTAATGTAAAACCTACTCATCACTGAGGTTTGCTATACTTTTCTTTTGATTTCAGTGCCATGAGATAACACTTATCAACTTTGACCCAGAACCAGTAAAAGCAGAAATTTTATCATTAATATACAGACATTACTTAAGTGTATGTTATCATCAATGAAAACAGTTCCTCAGAGTAAATCTCTTACAAAATCATTTGGCTGGAGTGCTGCCGTTTGGAATCTGGAAATGAAAACTAGTAGTACATTCATGCAAGGCAATTCCAACACAAGGAAAATTAATGCACATTGCAGAGAAAGAATTCTTGGATAAGAGGGAGAACTACACTAATCTTCAGCTGCTTATAGGCCATAAACAAGATGTTTTATAGAGGGAGCTGAAGAATTACAGTTGGGTCTACTTGAGCATTAGAGAGGCAGCCATCAACTGAAAGCTTGGTCGTCAAATACTGACAGCCCTTGGCAGAGTTGGTGGGTGGATGTAAGGCTTTCCATGCCACCAAGGAGATAATGGATTGACCTAATACTTTTATCTAAAAGCTCTTCTCCTAGTGATTTCTCAGAATCCTTATTAAAAAGCACCAAACAAAAAGACTCTGTAAACACCATTAATCTAGCTGAAAGTTTCCCATTCTGCTTGCTCAGTAAAAAAGAGCTCTTTAACCTTATGGAAAGAGTCATAAGAAATTAACATTATAGATATAGTAAGCTCAATTTTCATTAAAAAGATATGTTTTTAGTAATGAACTTCACTATTTTAATGCCAAACTAGACAATTTTAAACATGAGACTTCTACAAAACCCGTCCTCCCAAAACACAATGCCTGCATCAGGCACACAGGGCTATCTGCTTTCACTGCTGAGCTAGCTGGGGGAGAGGACAAGCTTTTCATGTCAGTGTTTGCTTTTCAGGAAATCCTGCTCCCCACTGAAGCTGTTTGTGTTTCTGGAATTCCTTTTGCCACGTGCTATTGGCACACAGTAGGTTTGGTATTAGGTATAATAAATTCTATGTTACAAATCACTGACAGCAAAATACAATTCTTTCCTCAGTCCCTGTAGGATGTCTCAATCAGAATACAAATACAAGCACTTTTGATGCTTCGTTTCATACAAGATGTATGACTCTATAATATTAATCAATTTAACTTCTGCTCAGAAAATTATTCCAGTAAGTAGCAAACACAATGTCTTTCAAAACTCAGACAGAAACTAACATATAAATAGTGAGAGGTGAAAAGAAAAGGAAGCTGAAGTATAGCCAGATGTTCTTGTTACAAGAGCTCATTCATTTTCTTCTCAATTCTGCTCCCTGCACGAGAGCCAGCTCCAGTCAAGCTCCCCTGCTCCAAAAGCAACTGATGATGTTGCTCACAATGAATATAAGGAGGAGGTGAGTGCTATTACAGCTCAGTGCCAGACTGCAGCCCTCACACAGTGCTATTGAGCAGATTACTCACAAAAAATACACCAAAAGCACCTTGGTGACATATTGCATAAAATAATCTTGAAATTCCTTGGGTTATGTATGATATCCATGGCAAAGGGTAGGTTTTCCCATGCTGTGCTCTTCTGTCCCTTTTCCACAGTGCTCACTGATGATCCTGCTCTGACTAATTACGTGCTTTTTCAGTTTATATGGAGTTTGCTACCCTCCTCAGTTCCCTAACAGCACTCAGGGCACATCTTCCTCCATTTCTATCCTGCAGTTCTCCCAGCAGAGCTCCTGTACTGGTCCCCAGTGTCTGGTGGCCAACACCAGGCCGTGAAGTCCTTGGGCTGGGCTGCAGCCACACACAGCCAGTGCAGCAACCATGCCACCTCCAACCTGCAGCTATCAGCATGCCCCAGAGGGCTGACTTCAAGAGAAAGGACACATTTACTCAGCTCCCAAGCCACAGAAGTTGGCTCCTCAATGGGAAGATGAGGAAGAGACACGCAGCAAATGAGGAGGGAAAAAACCCCACAGTGAAGTCCAGCAATGGCCAAAAAATAATCAAGGGAAGGCAGCACACTAGACTAACACAGGAGAGAAGATGCAAATTCTTCTTGAAATAAAATGCCTACATAGTGACCTCATACAAAAGAAAGCTTATCCCAAGCACTTGCATTACTTATCCTTGAGACATAACCACATACACAATTCAAATAGTCTCAGTGGAAAGGCACACAACACTATACAAACCAGTGCAGTACGGAGATGCAAGTGCTGGACCACCACTGGAGATGCAGCAATAACTCGCCCTATGAACGGTAACAGTAGGGCTACAAGGTTTCCTTTGATGATTTTTAAGATGCAACAGAGCAGCAGCTCACAAAAGCATCGACTTTCACAACATCTTTTAAAAGTTGCTGATGCAAATCCTCCCCTTTCATGCAACTGTTTATACTGTTAACAGGTTTTAAACTCAGAGTTGGAGCCATAACATTTCTTTTGGTACTTGGTAATTCAAAACTACTGTCAAACAACTCTGAGCCCTTTTGAATGCAATCAGCATCCCTGTGGTTCACCGAAGCAACACAAAACCAACCAGCACTCATAGTAAGGAAGGAGAAGTAACAAGGGAGGAGGAGTTATTGTTCCATGTATTTTTCTAAATTGCTGGGTTTTTTGGTATATGAATGCATCGAATAAGTTGCAGCCAGAACAGCACCGGGCAGGACCAGGCTGGAGAGGAGCAGGCAGGGTAGCTGTGCTTGGGTAGCTGCAGGCAAAGAAGTCTCAACACACTGCCCAGGTATTCCCCTTAGCCTGAGACCCCGTTGCTCTGCAGGCTGTCTGATGAAGCACCCATGTTAGCAACTGCTACCACCTATGTAGGTTCTCCATGACCATCAGTGTGACTGTCCCAGCGATGGAGGAAAACCCAGAAATTCTGCTCAGCAGCAACCACTGCAGAGCCAGGGGCAATGTAAGGTTGCTGCCTACACTGCAGTGTGCATGGTGAGCTCCCAGCTTCTCCACGTGTAGTGTCTGAACAAACGCAAGTGACTCCGGGGGGGACTGCAGGTCCTTCTCCCCCAGGGAAAGGCAGGAATGGGAAATCAGGCAGCAGAGGTTTGCTGGTCCTAAAGATAGCATAATCCCTTTATTCCCCTATACCCCACTCAAACTTCGGCCTAGAGCCAACACCACACACACTTTGGGATGGCAGTTCAGGTCTTTCTGGTGGCTTTGGAGGAGAATTGGTCACTTTAGGGACAGCACAGCCAGACTGGGAACAGTCAGTAAAACACAAAACCTGCCCACACATAAGGGGATATTTATAAAATTCCAATTACTGCTGGGTTGTTACCTAAGAATCCCTGAGAGGTAAGAGATACTGCTCACTGCAAGGCTCGGGGTAATGAAATTACAAATCCTTCCATGAGTAAGCATATGCTAGAAAGCTACATTTATTTGGCCTACATATTTGAAACTGTTCAAAAGGTTATTGTCTCACAAAATTTGGATCAGAAATTACTACTTATATTTCTCTAACAAGGAGCTACATTCAGGCTCATTTTTAATTCCTCAGTGATCGACTAGAATACTACAAACACAACCACAAAGAAGACTCATTTAAATTCTGTTTTCTGAAGAAGTATTAAACATGCATGCAAAAATACCCCACTCTCAGATACACACTCTAAGTAACCAGGAAATGCAGCCCCCTTGAGAAATCTGGGGAGCCCAACAGCCTTGTCTTTTCAAGTGGTTAATTAATTTGTACAAGAAAACTCCTATCTTATTTCAATAGCTTGTCTCCAGGATGTTTTCAGTTCAGAATTGAGATCAAACAACCCACATACTTTTCACAAACAGTGATGCTTACCTCTGCAAAAGAGGCAGACGGGATGGGTTTCCAAAAATATTTTGATGCCACCCTAAGTTAGACGCTTAACTCCAGTTGAATTTTTAATTTCAACATACAAGATTTAAACTAATGTAAACATGTAAGTTCTTAACTAAACCCCACGAAGTTCAGGATATCTGAAAACCCTAATGTGTGTTTGGTATTGCTGTGGAAAACCTGTCCCTCACAGACATTGCCTTCTGGGCTACTGCCAGCACCAGCAGTGCCGTGCTGCTCCAGGGCAGGATAGGACACCGATACGGCCGCTCTACATTCCCCAGCCAGGCGTCAATGTTTCATCCTGTTTCACATTTTCTCCAAACATTCTCTGCACCTCCCCTTGGTGCCAACACTTAACACAATGAATTTCCTTATAAAAAAACCCCTGCTCCAGCCAACTGCATGAGTAATAGTCCTTGTGCTGCAGCAAAAAGACCTCAGTGTATAAAATGGATGGGAAATCTGACTGCACCACATCGTTGCACCAGATGCTGGGATAAAGACCTTACTCTTCAGAGTGCAGTTAATGAAGGCAAGACTAGCAAGGCCTGAAGGAACATAGATGTTTGTCCCACTTGCACCTGCTTGCTGCAGTCCCCAGTGAGCCCTGACCATAAGCTCTCACTGAAATGAGGGGCTGTAACCTTCATTTCATGGGCAACTCAGGAAGAGAGATCCACCTTCTCCAACATCTCTAATTCCTAGACTGGTAGGTACTGGGGTTTAAAAAGAAAAGACCTCAAGACCTGAGCATGTCTGTACGTTGTTTAAGTGGTTACAAATCTGCATACATCTGACTATGGCAGGTTATGCTGCTGTTTTTTAGCAAAGCATGGTTCTGAAGCTTGGCATCCTCTATATCAGGTCTGGGCGTGCACCACTTCACAGATCTTCATGTCTTTAAAAAAAGATCCTCTAAACTATTTTCTAACTAAAGATTATGAGTTCCTGGTTCAATATACATCTTCCACTTAAAGTCCTCTAAGTATTTCGTTAAGGACCAAAACAGCACCATAAAAGCCTGACATGAAAGTATTGCTAACCAGGAGCTCATGACCTTTGGTTAGTATCTCCATTTTAGTGAGGAAATGCATATGGTGAATGGAAGAAAGTCCATAGGGGATCCTTGCAAAGAAAGAATAACATTCCAAATTCAGAGCCCGCAGCTCTGAGAAGCACACTGAAGCTGGAAAACCAGTAGCAGTGGTCTGTCCCATAGCAGCTCCCAAAACATAAACAGCAGCAGTCATGCAGTAACATGACCAGAGAGATCATCTACACACAAACACCAAAACAGCCGCTGACCCTAAAAGTATGCCCCTGGGTAGGGCAAGTCTGGATACTCATAATTCAGCCTCTGCCTACATGCCCAGGCTGGCAGGTTAGATCCTCCTGATCTGTGCTCAAATTCCTCAAGTGGGACTTTTCAAAGCGCTTGATAGAGGCCTAATGCTGCATCCACTGAAACCAAGGGCGTTGGGAACAGAAATCCTGGCCACATCTGGCAGTCCAGCGGGGAGATCTGAAACCTTTGGCAACTGCCTATTTCAGAGCCTGCAATCAATTAGTCTGAATGTACTCCTCCCTGTCGTTGGGGCAGGCTTTGGTTTTCCTCACACCCTTTGTGCACTAATTCATGCCACAAGCAGTGTTTAGTGCACACACACACACACACACTTGAAATTACAGGTCTTGTTAAACTGGAAAGTGCCAAGAGGCCCCATCCCAGTAGATGTGGTTCCCTTCTTGCTCTCCAACCTCAGCTCCTACTTGTGCCTTTAGATATTGGAAGGAAGACAAATAAAAAGAAAAGGAAACACAACAGTGGTGACTACTGCATCTTCAGCAGGTTTCCTTCCAGATCTTGTGCAGAGGAGGGCAGACCTAGCCATACTTCATCCTGCAATGCTTCCCTCAAACACAAACTTGATGTGACAGGTCCACTCAGCTGGGCCAGTTGGAAACGGCCCAGCTGCCCAAATCTACCAGGCTGGTCCAAGAAGTCCCTGCATGACCTGCTTCACCACCAGCTGGGCCAGCAGAGCTGGCAAGGAGGAGGTGGCAGCAGCCCCCCCCTCCAGCCTCAGGTGCTGCATTGAGGTGAGCAAGGGAATGGTGAGCAAGGAGGTTACGTGGTATTTTTTTAACTAGGAAAGAAACTGTTGCACTTTCTTTCCTTCTAACCTGCACCCAGCTATTTAGTAAGGTGTGGACACTATTTCTGGCAGAACAGCTAGATCTCTTTTGTAGTTCTCTCTTTAAAATGCTTCTTAATTCAATTTCAGTTGTCCTCCTTCTCTAAGTCTCTCAGCCTGCTTTATAGCCATTCACACGACCTTCCTCTATAATCTTCCTCAGAACCAGGACTGACAAAGAGACAGCTGAACTCTGTCACCTGGGGCTAGAATTCAGACTGATTTGCACTTACTGGCTTGGAGGCTTCTTCTCCCCACACCTCCTTCTCCTGAGGTCTATTCCTATGCCTCAATTATTCTAGTTTAAGGGCTCAGAGCTGATTTCTTTTTCCTGCTGCACAGAATGAGGGCAATGTAGACCACATAGAACTAAGCAAAAATACAAAGTAACTGCAAATAAAGTTGGTGTTTCTGAAGCACCATCCATCAATATTGTGCCCCCTGGGGCATTTTAGGATGGCAGTGGGAGAGATGAAGGGTCAGTGCACCCTTGGAAACCCTCCCTGCAGGTATGCTTTATGCATCTCATTTCCTGCCTGTTCTTCTTTGAGAAATTCAAGGCCATCTTTTCCTCACCAGCCTCAATATCAGAAAACATGCAGTATTTAGGAGAGTTGAAATCTTCACTGCATCCCTAGAACACACACGAGCACTGCCCAATACCTGCTACCCAGTCAGGATTCACATGCAATAAACGCCACTCTCACATCTGCTGCTCTTGGCTTGCAAATATTTACTTCAGTTGGGAGAGTGATTATCCTTATCTCCAGAAATGACCATGATATAAAAATTACCAGTTGTGGATGAGTTTAAGTGGAAAAATACCTCCATTCTGAAATGTTATGGTTCCAGCTAGACACAAATTGTCATTCAGCCTGCCAAAACCAGAATGCAAATCATTAAACATTCTCAATGAGGCTGTTTGCTACCTGAGCTACATTCCCCCAAGAAACAGTACTCTACAGGCAGGGCACAGGGAGATGGAAAAAAGTGGGAAAATAATAACAGAACTTGACAGGAATATCTTTAAGCATGTTTTATTCAACCCTCCCCTGATCAGGGCATTTTTAGGTTGAGGAAATAGGAAATAAAGAAATTAAAACTCCCTCTGTTGCTCTTGCAGTGACAGAATAAGATCAATGTTTGGAAAGAGACAGCATGAAGTGAATAGTCTCCATCAACCTCATCCCTTCCCTTGGTGAAAGTATTTAATTTACACTTTTGCAGCTGAGTAATTACATCTACTTTCTACTTACAGTTCCTTTAGGAATGGAGTAATTAGCATGTGCTACAGAAATTTCAATAGGTCTGTATGTTGCTCAAGAAAGCTGCTCTTTAGTCTGTATTCAGGATCTATGACAAACACTCTCACATGGAGCAAAAGGCCAACATTTCCAGAGCAGGGAGTGCTATGGGCTGGCACAGAGCAGAGTGTGCCTGAGACCCCTGAGCAGCAGCCACCACCGTTGGACATAGGAAAGCATCCGCCTGTTTCATACAGCCCAGCAGAGCTGGAGCTGCGCTTCCCAGATCACAACTGGAGAAACTGGCTCCCCACTGTCACTATTTTACCAGTGTGTTTGTAAGGGCACCCATTTCTCTCATAGTAGCAGCACCCACTATCTCTCTGGGGGCTGTGAGTGCTGCTGCTGCCCCAGAGAGGCACTGGTGAGGACTCACACTGCACCCAGATATTCAGCAAAACAGGCTGGTCCAGTAAAGCTCAGAGCACCAAAAAAGGAGGGGGAAGGAAATTCCTAAAACAAATGGCAATTCACTGGAGTAAGGCCCTAAATAGACCATCTCAGCTGGCTGATGCAAAACACAGGACACTATTACATCTCATTGTATATGCTTGCATCTAACAACAGCAGCTTTCTAGATGCAGAGTTATTTCGGTCACTGGACAGGCAGAGCTCAGCACATACCCCAGGGCAGCCTCGCCAGGGACCGAGAAGGGAAGCAGTGTGTGCCAGCCTCACAATCACACTGAAGCACAGATGAAAAACGAAGTGCAAAAGGAGAAAAAGAATAAAAATACAAAATTAACCTTTCCTGAGCACCAAAGTACTCCACGTTGTTTCCACCACTGGATTACATATGAGGCATCAGAGATTTGGGAGATGAAAACTCAACTACATATAAAACCAAAGTGAGATACATAAAGTATAAGTAATGAAGCCAAGTTTTTAACCAAAGGCATCAGGGATCCAACCACAGCTGAGTTCTTGTGCCAGGACACAGCTAATAGGAAGAACAAATGCAATAACCATCTAAGTCAGGCTGAGTTGTTAGTGGCAGCAAATGTTTCTATGAAGCAATGAAGCCTCCTATATTTTTATAAACTCTGGAGAAAAAAAAAAGACTAAAAAAAAGCCCATGGAATGTCTCAATAGTCACAAAAATGTATTTCTCACTGACTCAGGAACCTATATAAATTTAGCAATTAAGATGAAATGTTAATAACATATTGATGATTCCAGGGAAGGAAAATCTAAAATAAAGAAAATCCATCACCATACACAGCCTGATGAGGAAACCAGGGAAACTTAATTAAGTGCAAAACCCTCAAACAATCCCCTAAGCCAGCCCTCCTCTCCAAGACAGCCACTGCTGGAAAGGCACAGTCACTTCTAACCCCTCTGTCTGCACACAGCTCCCCTGCCCACTGCAGACATTCTGCCTTCGCACAGCATTCACAGTGCCCAAAGCACCCCTCCCCAAGCTGCCAGCAACGGCCTCTGCACCCCACAGCACCCTGCTCAGGGCCAGTCAGACAAAATCCATGCTGGCTGCTTTCAGGACCCCATGGGCAGGGTGCAGCTGGTGGCTTGGGAGCACCTATGTGTTTGGGACATGAAAGACTCCAGGCCTGCATGAGGGCTGGCTCACATTGCACCCCAAAGGTCAGGGCAGGACCTAAACCCTATGTTGGGCCTGTCCATGGGCCCAACTGCACCCAGAGGTGCGGCACCACCCTGCTACAAGAGCAGCAGCCCCTTCAGGAAACAGCAAAATGACCTCACAGGTTTAGAAATGAAGGGCTTGGTGCAATTTACATCATGCTGCTGCTTCCTGATGGGGAAAAAGTAGTTACTTGGCAATACAGGTAGATTTTGCCACTTAATATTTAGAAGTACACATACAAAATTTATGTTTTCATTCTATATCTGAAGGCAAAACTAATTTTGCTTTCGAGTCTGACAAATATCTTCACTCAGCCGCTATCGCTGGCTCAGGAGTCACCAGAGAGACAGAAGATGTATGTGTTGTATTACTCAAAACATATGGATCTACTCGCATGAGTCACAACCACACCAATTAAAACAACAACAAAACAAGGGAAAATACAGCAGTCCCCACGCTTAGCACTGGTGCTAGCCATGCCAAGGGAGATTCCTGATGTCTGGAGAAGGTTCTGTAGCTCCTTTACAGCCAGTACAGATCTGCTTCCATCGACTGGTGGGGTGGGCAGTGGGCAGAGGCTGCCTGACCAGCCCCCCTTGCCAGCGGGTGATGCACGTGGTGCAGTGACACTGGTGCTCACTGCCAGGATGTGCAGCAATTCTGTGCACCAGAGAACCAGAGCCTCAGAACTGCTCTGTCTACATCCAGAGTGTGCTGTGCTCTCAACCACTATTTATTTTTATTTCTACTTCTACAATATTTAAAAGCAACATATATGTGTCAGCAAAGGCACAAATGGCATCCAGTGTTTTCCCAGCCTGCTCCTGTAAGCTAGACAATTCCTGCCTGGCATGACATCCATCACATTTTGCTCTTATCCAACAAGCATGCCAACCTAATCTGGTCCCCAACCAGAACTGTCTCAGCCAGCACTTCCCAAGAATCACAGACTAGAAATCACCCAAGGAGACTAAAATGTAGCAGTTACCTCTGCCGCTTAGACACTTTCACCCCAACAGGCTGTCTTAAAACCTGTCATCAAGTATTTCAGATTTCAGGAGGGTCCACCTATCTTTTCTTTTTGTGAGGGAAAAAAAGAAAAAAATGGCAATTTATTTTAAATAGATTTTTTTTAAGTTACATCAGAAAATAGGTTGTGATGTATTAGTCCTAACTCAGACCCACACAGAACCTTGATGCACAGCTCAGATCTAATTTTGTTGCAGGCTACAAGATACAGAAGGGAAAAGCTTTGCACTTAAGCTGCATGGTACTTCTGAGCAGCGTAAAATCTGGCTACAGGTGAACTCGGTGCACCAGGTAGACTGGTGCTGTTTGCCACTTCATTTGCACAGATCATATGAAGGTGTTGCAGACAGATCCTTTTATTCAGGTTACACAAACTGGAAGGCTGGAATTGGTTCGCTACTTCCCTAGGATAGTGAGCCAGTTGCCCCTGTTTGATTCACTGGTCACATTACAAAAGGAGCTAGCAGTAAAATACAACAAGCATCCATGAAGAAATGGTAGCATAGAAGTAAGGTTTCGAGCACATTAACTGTCTATTACACCACTTCTGAAAGTCTACATCTCCTAATGGCATCCCCCCAGATGGTATGTGCACTCATTCATGTTTTCTCATTTCAAGGCACTGCATTCAAATGCTGCTGCCTGGTGAATTCCTACTATGCAGTGAGATCCCTAGAAACCAGTCTTAACTGGGATATTGATTTAGCGAAATCGAGAAGTCGAGTTTATAGCTGCTATGGCTAATTGTGAGATCAATATTTACAGTAAAAACATACATGGAAGTGAAAGCAAAAGGCTACCATTTCCAAATTCATGTTCCTTGTACTTCTTTTGCTTGGTAAGCAGTCATGAGGTGCTCTTTGTGGGACCTCCCAGCTCCACATCTGCTCTCCTCCTATCTCCCTCAAACTTTTCAAGTGGATGGACTAGGCAGCTCAAGATGTTTAAGGGCTATCTAGATAACCCAGGAAGAAATATCACTGTCTAGGGAGTAATCAGTAGTCCCTACTCAGACTGCAAGTGTGATACATCTGAATCTCATGAGAACATTTTGTGCCACATCTTGAAAAAGAAAATATTACTCCTGATTTGATGAAAAATGAATTGGAAATAGGAGCTGTACATATGCTAATTTATAGCGATGAGGTTTGCATTCATTACAGTAATGAGCATTGCATAAAGCATATAATCAACATTCATTGCAGATGTCAAGAGTAATCCAGAGGCAGAGAGGAAATACGTACACTTGCCACAGTTGATCATAAACATCACAAACTTCCAGCCCCCAAAAAACACAAAGAAAGATGCAGTCCCTTTTCTCCCTACTAGTCCTCGCGGGTATTTGAGTGTATCTATCAAGTTCTTGTACTAACGAGCTTAGACAGCCTTTCAACCATAGGATAAATATTACAACAAGTGCTGTAAATATTTTCGCAGTAGAAGCACAACTGTTCCACTTCCTCCCCAGCAAAAGACAAAAGCTACAAATGTGATTACATTCAGTTGGTAACTGGAGGATCCAAACAGATAACTAATTAAATCCTTTTGTGTAGAGAAAAGATGTTTCTTTAACATCACATTAGAAATTAAAAGTGAGCAATGGAAGGAAAAGGTCAGATTTTAACAAATCATCATCTGAAATAAACTACCAGAAAACACCAGAAAACACAACAGCCTGCAAAATTAAAGCAAGGCAGGCAATAGTGAAATGGAATCGATTATGTCAAATGAAACACAAACCATCTCTCGAAAGGGATGAAAGTAACTGGAGGTTTGCTTGATTTCACACTCACATGGAGCTGTAATAAGAGAACAGTGGATATGCACCAACATTTTTATGAGTAGATATTCTCTATACATCTATGCTGGAAGTAGTTCTTACCTTCTGGTAACCTGGGGTTAGCATGAATAGAATTTGGGTCCCCATCTTCCTCAGGTTGGTAACGATAAAGCGTCTGTGACTGCTTTTGGGATGACTGACTACGGTCTTCCTTTAGAGCAACAGGAGGAGAGGTTGTTGCACTGAACTTTACCTTGGGGAAATCATTCCCCTCATGTGTTTCATGGGAAGATTTTGACCAACTTGGCTCTGTTAAATTCCCCTCTTTCAAGTTCAGATGCATGGTGTTCACTGGGTCTTCTTTTCTGGCATGCTTTTTCATTTTAGAATGGGGGACTTTTTCTTGCTCATGCCTCTCTTTGTCCCCATGCTTCCCCTTTGGTCTCTTCTCCAACTCCTCTGGGTGCTTAGGTGTCTCAGTGGTGGCCGTTGTGTGCTCTGGAGGAGCACTGGTAGTTACTGGTGCTTCCCTACGTGTCACTTGCTGCAGGGATGCTGCCGTGGTGCGGGGCACCCTCTTTCGCTCACTTCTTTCTGTAGCACTGCGAACTTCAGAGGGGACCTTAGGCACTGGTGTGTTGAGTGGCACAGCTGTTTCCTCAGTGTACAGATCAGATGGAGCCAAAGCTGAAGGAGCAATGCTGGCTGGTAGGTAGTCATAATCCTCACCTTGCTCTTGGCTGATGTTCTCTTGCTCTAGGTGGGATGAGTAACTCCTGTATTTTTTTGGAGACTCCACCTGAGTGTTGTCTCCTTCTGGAGCCTCCTGGTCGTAGCTGTACGGATCATCATAGTGTCTCTCTGGTTCATTATCTTCAGCATCTATCGGACTTGCAGTGTTTAAGGCGAAGGTGTCACAGTCTGGAAGCTGGTAGCACATCAGCTCACCACCAGCGTTTGGGCAATGGCAAACCTTGCAGGGGGGCATGTGGAAGGTGTGTCCCGCTACATACTTCTGGCCCTCGTGGAGGCAACCTATTCTCCCACACTGAGGGCACCCGTCAGCTGGCACCACGGCATCGATGCAGTTTGGGGGCAGCTCTGGACACAGCATGAACTGGCAGCTGATTTTGCCTCCTCCCTTGGGGCATGAACACTCAGTGCTTCCAAAGTCCACAAAGTAAGACTGCCCTTCAGGTACTTTGCCATTGATAAAGCCCACGTTGACGCAGTCATAGTACTGGTAGCCTTCGCACGTGCAGCCGTGCTGCAGACATGTGGCACAGCACTCTCCTGGCTCCAGCACGTCTGCGATGCAGTTGTCCAGGGGCTGGCACTCAGCACCTGTGCAGTCCCTCTGTGCGCTGGAAATGCTGGTCCACAGCAGCACAAGGAGGATGGCATTCAAACAGCTCAGCTGCCAGCTCCGGTACCTATCCATAGTCTTCCCAAACAAATATAGCTCCAGTCCAAACTTGCACATTTAATGGCTTTTTTCCCTAGAAGGCTGTAGATTCAGCTCCAAATCTGCAGTGCTTTCCCGAGTTACCTTTTCTCATAGACCCTAGAGTTATGAAAGAAAACTCTGTTAAAGACTATACTCAGCACATATCCTGTTAAACATTAGAGGTCTTTAAAAGTTGGGACATAATCCAACATCTGGAAACCTAAGTACGAAATTAATCATAATGTCTTCCAAGCATTGTAGGCACCAAGTTTGGAGTTGCATGCTTCCCCCCCACACCCGTTTTGAAAAGGAAAGAGAGAAAAAGAAAGAAAAAAAGGGGTGTTCACAGAATCTATATATATTTCAATTAAAAGAAGGCCTTTATACTTCAATGCCTTTTTTTTCTTAATCTTTCTAGCTAAAAAGAGAAAGATTTTTTGGCAGATAAGAAGTAAATACACCATTCTTCCACTACAGATGTAAGTTTAAGATAATTTTCTTTATGTTTTAATTACAAAGACCTAAATCTTAAAGATCTTTCTTAGCCAAAACTTAGACTTGAGACGTGAGAATTTGTCTGTACACATGCTAACTCAAAATAAGAGGTTTTTTTCTGTCTCCTTCCCCCACTACACAATCTTTTGCACTTCGGTCTTTGGCATTAATACTTATTTTTCTGCCCTAGCAGTGCTAAAATAGAACTTCTTTGTATATTGCGGTTACTGTGTGGTTAAACACCCTATTAGCTATCCTGTAATACATATTAGAGGCCGGATCCTCATCTCACAGAATTTGGCACAGCTCCACAACAGGCCTCTAGCGCAGAGAGGGATTGACTTTGACTTCACTACAGTTATAACTGAGTGGACATTTACACCAAATGAGGATGGGCCACCACTGGCAACCACTTCTTTTTCACACCACCAGTAATACTTCACGGTGAATTACTGCATTATGAACAGAATACGTGTGTGTATGTGTATATACATATGAGTTGGCATAATAACACTGTTAAAATGCATCGAGGAAAAGAAAGTTGTTAGCTTTTTAATTACTAAACCCTTTGACTCTAGAAAAGTTTAAGAGTTAAAGTATATCAGCTGTTGTCCTTTGTAGCAAAGGCATACTCAAAAAGCTACACAATTAACACGGAAAAGTAGTTACAACAGAAAAAAGTTTTCCTATAGAATTTTATAGAATTAGCGACCTGATTATTCTTCCAGAACCCCTCCCATCATCAAAAAAATAAAGACCCTAAAACATTTATCTAGGGGGTAAAATGTAGTCACATCACCAAGAACAATAAACCACACACGCAACAGGAATTCTGCCAGAAAATCCATTCAGAAAGATTACTTCTCTCATTCAAACCAGGCTCACAACGAGCCTGCTTCAGCACTGCTGGAAAGCAGCCAGGCTGTGGGAAAAGCGTGTCTGTTCTGATAAGATACGGACAAACTGTGCTAAGAATTTCCCCAGCTCTGCCCTGGAATTCGAATTACTTTGGTACATTGTATAGAGATACAATTCTTAGAAATTTAGGTTTTCTACTACTAGTTTAAGTATATTAGTTGGGTGAGCTAAATGATACTGACTGAAGGAAAAATAATATTGTCAGGAAGTATAATAATGACTTGGAAGAATCCTACCTTTTCAGAACTCCTCTCAAAACTAGGACTTTTCATATGAAGGAGAATTTTCAATATGTGTTGCTGAAATTAATTCTTCAGAATACAGCCTGGGAATTAATAATTTCTCCTACTTTCAGCAGCTTTTCCAGGTAATCCACATTTATAACTATTACAAATAGCTTTATCTGGGAAATAATTAATCACAGAACAATAAAAGATAAGCTACTGCTTTGAGGAAGCAGGGTTTTGTCACCATCCACTCCCACTGGTACCTCCTGGCTTTAACACTTCAGCGCATCCAAACCCCTTGGTCTGACTCTGTGCTTGTCAGAGCACTGCTGGTAGCAGCTGAGCTCAGCTCTGCCCTTACCCACTCATCCCTCTCCCACATCAGAGCTTCACAGGCTCAAAAGGCCCCAGAACAACAGAGTGGGCTGTTTGGCCATCACAGTTCCAAGTTTGGCCATTACAGCCCCAGGTTTGGTGGGCCTCAGGATGCACAAAGATAGGGCAGAGCATTGCCTTAGAGGCACCTGTGGACCGTGTAAAGGGCAACCTTCTGTGCATCACCCATTTTATATCCAGACACTACTCACAGTCAACTACTGATGTCCTGGTGCACCGCAGTCTGTCAGGTAAATGTGACACAGGGAGCAGGACACTCACATGACCCATTTGCCTGCTCTGCTTGTACATTCAGGTCTTCCCAAAACAAGCACTCATTTCTTTGGCATAAACTTGAACTCCCAATAAGAGCCCCCAAGTTACCTTGTATCATGAAGCAAGGAGCAGAAAGCCAGGCATACTTCATATCTAGCATGCCTAGAGTTCAAGCACAACTCAGGGTTTGTCATGGGACAGTCCTGTTTTCATGAAAGGACCTGTTTGCCTGCCTTCCTCTGCACAGTTACATCCTCATCTCCTCCTCTGCATCCCTTTTCTGTCCAAGGGTTTGTTTGCTTGACCAGGTTACCTTCAGTTTTTCCTCCCTTCCTTCCTCTCCTTGCTCCTGTCTCTCGCCCACGGAGAGGCCCAGGGAGCTCATGGCCCCTCTGTGGCAGCAAGCCCTGACCCGCTCCCCGCCTCTCACACTTTCTGCTCAATGCCTTATTCAGTCCCTCTGTACCTTTCTCTTTTGATGATTTCCACGTCCCTCAACATTTGGTTTCTCAAGCTACCAACCACAAACTGATAGGGCTGAAATCTGTATAAACCCCTTTCTCTGTTGGCTCACTTTCCTCCACCAGAGGCTCCTTCTTTCTGGTGTAATGATTCCAACAAAAGTATCTTTTTAATATTTCTTCAAACCACTGCATTTTCCCTGAGCTTTCTCCATCTGTTCCCCACACCCATCGCTCCTCCCATCAACAACAACCCATAAACTTGCATATCAAAGAAACAGTCCCTCCTTGAGGCACAGAGAGAAACAGCTTTGAGCGAAGAGCACAGACACAACTATTGAGCCCCACTGAGAAAATGCATCCCTCCAAACAGAGTGTGTGTGCTCTTGCCAGCCCACGCAGCTGATGTGCAACTGCCTCTGGATCTATGCCCTTCCCCAGCACTGAAACAATGCTCTGGAGGGAGCAGCTAATTACTTGGTAATGACATCAAAAACTGGAGCTGTGAAATAGAGGTGTCTATACCAAGCAGGTAAAAAGCGCACTGTCTGTGGAGGACAGGGAAGTTTAAAATTAGTAGGTATAGCAAAATCTGTTTCTATTAACTATTTTAATGCTTTCTTTACTGTCCTTTTACGCAACAGGGCCAATATGCAAGGGCTTCACCTAAATGAGAATCAGGTTTTTTTATTCTCAACTCTGCCCTTCACCCACTCTCATCAATATCATTGACTTTCACTGCTCAGTTGGGTGGGATGTCGCAACAAATTAAGCCCTGCACACCTAAAATATTGGTCTTTCAAAGTCTCTGTGAAAAACTTTCCAGAGCTCTACAGCAAGGTAACCCAAGTGTCAGCCTGGACCTCATGCACTGCTTCATGACCAAAAGGCTTCAATTTATGTCCTTTGTTGAGTTTCATAACCTGCATATCATTCTCTGCTTTGGTTTCAGCATTTTAGTGGGGTCACGCTGGGCCACAGTTAAAGTAGCTGTTGCCAGTCCTGTGCACACAGTGCATCCTGAGAAGTGCCTGTGCAAGGGGGGCAAATGCTCTGAACTGGAACTGTCCCCCTCAGATTCAACAGAAGTAAACCTGAGAGGTAAATCAGCAGAAAATAGAGGATGGTCAGACCACAATGGAGTTTCTTATTCCTCAATTCTTTCCTTAAAAATTATTCCTAAGAAATGCAAAGCAAAGGCACCTTATGGAAAACCAGTTTAAAAAAGTAAGAGTCCAAATGAACAAGAACCACAGACACACATCTTCCTGGAAAAGGAAATGAGAATGCTTCACATCGCAGATGAAACCAGTATCTGTGTGACAGGCTAACACCAACATCCAGCAAAATTATAACTAGCACTGGCTGAAAAACATCATATTCCTGTCTCCTGGCAGGGGAAGTGGGTAGAACAAAACAGGATTTCAAAGTGCTTCAGTTTGGGGCCAAAAACTTATAAATTCTGTCATTTTTGAAAAACAATATACTCAGAATGATTTACTTCAATCAAAGCCATAGCATAAAGTCAAAAGGAAGAATGTTGACTTATTAAAACAGTTCAGCTGTATTACTTGAAAATGTTGATGCAACCAGTGTGTTCCCACAGAAGATTTAGACATTTTAGACGTGCAACTTCTTTAAATTAAGAGGAGTATTTTATTTGGAAGATTTTTTTCCCAGATGGTTTCATTTCAGTGCTGAACCAGAAAGCTTATTCCAGGTAAGCAGGGATGACAAGAGGCATCTCCCTTCAAGGACTTAACATGAACATCATCTTTCTGGGTGATGCAGAAGGTGTGCATGTGTGGAAGAGATACTGCAGGATCAAGAGCATTCTTTCAAATATTCACAGAATAAAGAGGCAGCCATTTATAAACAAAAAGCAATAAATAGAATAAATTCAGCCCACAGCAGAGGACACCACCTGCATGAGGACCCACTGACTTCCAGCTTTGAAGATGTACCTGCAATTTAATCAGCTGCAGATCCCTGCAAACAGGTTTAGAGAGAACAAATATTTTCTCTGTCCTACCTCTCAATTCCTCACTAAATTTCCCTTTTCAAGGATGGTAAAAATAGACATGCTGTTTTGATATACATCTCTTTTTGAACAGAGCCAGATGCAAGACTGATGTGAAAGCAGAAGGTGGCAGACAGCTGTGTGATCCTTCCCATGCCACATACTGGGAGCACACTCCCTGCTGGGTACAACTGGAAGGGATAGCGACTGACATCACCCATTAATCTCCACCCAGGTTTCATGCATGCGAAGAAAAAAGTCTGTCCATGTATTAAGGTACTGGAAAACAAATGCAGTAGTGGCACTCACCACCTGCACGCAAAGCAAGTTCATCAACCTACAGAGCAGCTATGAGTGGTTCCTCCCGGTCTCCCAGTACTACCCGGTCCAAACTGGCTCTCCAGGCTTAGGCTGTGCATAACCAGGGACCAAACACAGCTCTGGTCTGTGATGCTGAATGTCTTCTCTATCACACTGGATAAAAAGCATTGCAAAAAGTACAGTAGATGTTCAAAGCGCATGTGCACACCCACACTGAACAACGAGGCTGAGGTATTTCACCAGTCTGCGTATTTTAGCACCTCTCCCCAGCCAGACCTCTCCAGTCTGCTGCAGCTGCCAGCAGCTCTTAAATGGCTGTTGTCATAGTTTAGACTAAGGGACGAAGAAGGGAGGGGATGGAAGGAAATATCAATTTAAAAACAATCCCTTTTAAGAGCGAGAGAAAAATGGAAATTTGTTAAAGATCTTTCATGTACAAAACCCAGAAAAAACCCCTAAGCCTGGTAACTCCTGACTGAGCTGTGCCAGCCAGTGGATTAGCTCTTCCTTTCACACCCTCTCAGTCCGGAAACTTGTGATCTCACCAAACGCTGGAAGGGATTGCTGCTGGCTGCTCCAGCCCATCTCGCTCACAGAGGTAACTAAAGTGCTATTCAGCAGACGGATGAATGAAAAGTGGAGAAGGGTTTCCTTTACTGCTGTTATGCAACACAGAGCGCACAGAGCCAGTCATTTCTGCCTTCTAATTAATGAAACTGGAGATGAGCTGAAGGAACCTTCTAATTCAGGGCACCTGGGTTGGGGACAAAAAGAACAGGGTAAACCCCAGTGTAAATCCAAATCCCACAAGCTGCTTTTTCTTATCGAAAGTAAAGCACGAGATGCTTAGTCACTACAGTGTTGTCACCACTCCAGTTCTTGGCAAAATCAGCCCATTTTCAGAAGTCATAGCTTTTGCAGGCGGTTTTCCTCAGCTTTATTTTCAATAAGAAATCAGTTACTGTTAACCTCTTTTCATGGAAAAGCTTAAAAAATGGACATTTGGGAGTCTGAAGGATCATTACTTCATTCAACAGAGAACTCAAGAGTTGGACAAACAAGGAGCGAGCAGCACGAGATCAAAACTCACGCAGTTTCCCAAAAGCGGCTCCGATAAGACCTCCCTTCCCAGCTGAAGCACCCCTGGGCAGAGATGCTCCTGACGCTCTCCAGGACATTCCCCACGCTCAAATCCAAACAGGAACCTGACACGCTGCAGTAATGGAAAAGCATCACCCAAGGTATTTCAGCTGAAGTAGCCAAGCATTAGCAATAGCGAGCAGGCAGCTCTGGGATGTATTCTTCCAGAATGTGCAGATTTTGAAGCCATTTTTGAAGTCCTGGAGAGTGAAGGCAGCCTTTTTCCAAGTGAATGACAGGGCAGAACTGAGGAGGGGAGGATCGTGTCTTGGGTCTAGTGGGTCAGTGCTCCCCCTCACCCCAGACCAGCCCGAAATAACAGGGCAGGTACTTGGCTCACTGAAAAGTGAAATTCTGTGTCATTGGGAGTCGCCACTGCAGCAGATCCAAAGTGACTCAGTGGGAGGATGGCAGCTGCAGAGGAGCAAGAGAGAACGACTCACATGGGGGAAAGGAGGGGAACAGAAACACCGTCCCGCCCAGCGCACGTGGCTGGTCCTCGTCCCAGCTCTGACACGCTGGCAACGGATAGCTCTGCAAAGGGGCTGTGCATGGATGGGGGGACTAGAACAGCTGAAACATGCCAAGCACACTGCCACGGAGCCTCCTGACAAACCAGCAAAGAGCTGGTTTCCCTTAGGACGATGCAAGTGCAGTGTCCATGCACAGGAGGCTCAGCATGTACTTGCAGCCGGGCCAGGGCCATGCAGCACTGCTGCAGAAGGAGCCTAACTCTTTCTTTAGAGGGAAAATAAATGTTCTTGTTATCGATACACTTTTTTTTTTCTAAATCACCAAGTTTCAGGTGAATATATATGCACCTCAAAAACACAATTAAATAATCCAGCTATTTCCACGACAGCCAAAATATCTGGGAAAAGATTAAAGCAAACTCAGCAACAGCCATTCAAAAACTTTTCCCAAGGCACAGCCAACAAAAACTTGTCAAAGCTCATAACTTATGAACCAATTTGCACAGAGAGAGCTCTTTTGGCAGCAAGCAGGCAGACCGTGTCCCTCAGCTCCAAGGCACCTCGAGCAGCTGCACACATGTGGAGACAGTCTCAAGAGATGTGGCAGCACAGCTTCAGTGACCACCTTGCCCCAGGTGCCATCACCAGCACCGGTTCAATGCTCTGAGCTCAGGTGAACACCATAAATACTGGCAGATACTCTGATGAGTGAAGGAAATAATTTCTTCTCATTTACTTGAAAACCTCCAGTCTTCCCTTCCCTCTCTGGAAGAAAAAAAATCCCTAGTTTCCATGATGCTCCCCATTATTTAGATCCTTTTTGGTGTGAAATTGTAAGTAGAATGTACTCCTGCAAAGTCTCATGACAGTGCTCCTCAAAAGGCATCCATCCTTTCAACATCCTGGATTATGTTTCTTTCTCTCCTCCTTTCTTTCCCTAATCTTTCTCCAGGATATCCAGTCCTCTGCTCCTTCCTAGTGTTTTACAGAGCTTACATATTTGTGGGGATGCTGCTGACTCTCAAAAAGGAAAAAAAAAAGCAAACCAGCTGCAATCTCAGGGACAGTGGCATACAAACATAAGCATCTCATTTCCACTCCCTCTGCAATCCCCCCTCCCCATTTCTACCTTATTCATTGAAATAACTATGATGCTACCGGAACTTTCAGTAAGCAACAGATTCAAGCTTTGAACTTGTTTTCTTAATCCAGTCTTCTATTATGCACCATTCCTGCCAGCACTTCAAACCCCACTGCTCTAAGCAATGACAGTCAGTAATACAGATCTTCTCCTTTTGTTGGGAAACATGCTGGCAGGAGCATCTGAGCGTTAAAGAGGAGCACATCTGGGTACTACCTACCTATTTCAGGCAGCTCTCTGGAAACAGTTGAAAATCAAAGTTTCCCCACCCCCACCCTAAAATCCAAAAGAAAGCCTATTATTAACTGACAGCTTAACAAGTGGCCTTTCCTGCCCTGTGCACTGCCATGTGCCAATTTGGAAATAATTAACAACTGTTTTCATTGAGGGAAGACTGAAGGGGACCACAACACAGCGTTCCACAGTCTACCTGTGAGGCAGAACTGCTCACCAGCCAGAGGAGCAGAGGTCCCTCCATTGCCCAGACTTCAACCTCAGAATTGGAGAACTGGATTTGAGGCTCTCCAGAGTAACTCGGGGGGGTTTGCTTCAGTCTGCCAATTAATTCCAAATGAGTATCAAAACAACATGTCAACACAGTAAGTTTGTAGTAAATAATTTTTCAGTAAATGTGTCCTGGCCTTGTCACTGTCATGATTAATAGTGAAATTCTATCTGCTGATGAGGTGAAAATAACACATATTGTGCAGTGAACATTTTGTAGTCTCTTACTAATTTGGATCACAGTTTCCCCACGACTTTTATACTGAGCTCTGTCAATGTACCTCTCTTGATCCACAGCACACACAATTGCTGTCTACAATCAGTATTTCCCTAAGAGTAGGCTGTGAATCCTGACATGTTCCCCACAAAAGGCACAATGATTTTCCAGTGTAGCAAAATCCCCAGAAGGGCCCAACATCAAAACTCTTTTCCCTTTATGACTCAACAGGATCCAAATCTGTCCCTCAAGAGAATAAATGTGCTCTCAGCAACCAATTGCAGCAACAAACCTTTCATTAGCTGTATTCTGCTGTGCAGCTGAGAAAATACATCTTCCGCTCTCCCAGCTGCAGAACGCACCTAGCTGAGACTCGTGTGACAGTAGGTGAACTTTTGCACACCCACTGTTCTGCCTGTGCTCTGGCTCTTAAATAAATAACATTTAGAGACAGAGAGGGCATTCTTTGGCTGAGGGAAAAACTAGAGAAAGAAGACGACTCAGCTTATTCTAACTGGTGGATAAAATGCTAGCTCAAATCTATACATTGCAAGCGCACCATAGCCTGTGATCCCTTTCCCATTTTGGAGACATCACTGCTGTCATCTTCAGCTCTTCCTCACAGTTAGAGGATGTAGCTCTGTCTTGAGTAACTGTGATCACATTTTCTTTGTTACAGTATTTTCTCAGAATTTTTCATTTGCAAAATCTTCAGCCCACTGTACAACCCTGAGCACATTCTTACTGTTGGAATCATCCACAGTTTGCTAGTTCTGCCCTTGAGAGTGATCCTGAGAGTCTGCAGTGCACAAACCTGAACAGAGCATCTTCCTGTTAGAATGAAGGGATGAGAATAAGCTGTGCAAGAAACTGTCCTGGCCACTACTTCTACCCATAAGGCTTACCTGGTGTAAGCCTGGCTTGAACGAATTGTTGGCACTTTGCTACAGGATGGGTTGCGTAGGACTGTGCCTGAACCTCTGCACAAGAACCAGGGATACAGGATGGAATGGAGGTATAAAAGACACAAGGATGGATGCATCACTAGCTATCTCCTTCACTCTGCCACCACTCCGCCCCATTTCCTGATTTCCCAATCCCACGGTTTTCTACAAGCCATGAAGGAGGAGACAGGATTTAGAAATCAACTCCACAAAGGCAGGCTGGATCAAGGATCAAGGAACCAGCCTTGCAATTTTGCACTGAAAACTATTTAGCTAATTGATCCAGTTGAGAATCCACCCAGATATTCTTTGGTATGAAGAGGAACTCGGATTTATTTCAGCACTCACATACATGCCCTCTCTCCACCCACACCATGAGACAATGGACTGCAGACAGCACCTATCTGTAGTAAGAGGACTGGGTGTACCATGAGGCATATTGCCAATTATAAATTAACGAAGTCCAGAAAAAGCAACAGTGATCATTTCTCAGGAACAGTTTCCTCTCATATGGTGACAAAAGAAATCCCAAATCAGGGTTATTATATATACACCAATTAAATTCTTTAGCTAAAGCAAAAAATTATTATTTTAATGGAGGAGAAACTAGAACATTTGGTTAAAATGTTCTCACAGAAATGTTAATTACCACAGGCATTAAACAAACGGAAATCAAAGCCTACCATTTCTTGTGCACTTTGAAAAGTTTTAATGCAAAAAATGTGCTGGAAAGAAACCTTCAATTTTTCCTCATGAATGAAAGCAAATCCCTGTAAATGAAGCTACATCTATCATGCTGCTAATCAGTCGGCAGCCACAGATGTAATCCATCAATCAAAAACTGTTCCTGCACAAACTTTCCATAAAAGATAATGGAATTAATTTGGTTTGTTGGATACCAAAATGTGAAGATGCCTGCTCTGCTATTTCATCTCAGAGCCTGTCATTCAGAGACAACAATAATGCCAGATGTAACTAATAGAAGTTACCCTCGTAATACCTCCCATCTTCCACCCTGTGGAAGATCCTCATTGATCTTCAAAGACTGCAAGGGGGTTGTGCAAGAGAAGTTGAAAGTTTTTGTGTGACTCTCATTTTGGAACATAATCGATCCTGTGCTTTGCTGGCTGGGCATGAGGCTGGGGAAGGCTTTGCCTCTCGGTGGCCATGGCCAGCAAGTCTTTGAGGCGATGGGACAAGCGGGTCAGGGTCCCATGCACACAGCACGCACACACTGCCTGGGAACTTCCATTATATCTGCTGTAGCATATAATTATATGAACTAAGCATGATGCTGATCAGGAAGATGTCTAGCTCCTACAGACAGACAGATTCCCTTGTCTGGCAGAGGTGTTCCGGATGGATAGTGCTTTGAGCACTGTTTATCCTTCAAGAGAAGCATAGGCCAGTCATGGTACCTTATTTACTGAAGATTAAGATCTAGAGAAGTCTTTCAGAGGAAGCATTGTACTAGATGCTGTTTGTTTCTTCAGTGAAGAGACCTGTTCTCTTCTGGGCTGCAAATATATAGCCAGCCTGAAATAGGTTTAAGGCTATTTAGAAGCCACCACAAGATAAAGGAATTGGCTGGTATTTTGAAACTCACAAAAGCAAAATATTTAGTATTGCTGAAAGGTTTCAACATAAACAGATATAGAAACATATATATACACATGTATTTCCTGTAGTGCTCTAAGGAAGAGAGCTAAGAGCTGTGTGTGAGGCACAAGTCTTTTATGTGCTGCACACGTGGAACCTTGGATCCTGAATAATTCCATTTATTTCTATAGTTCTGGACCAGATCCAAATTGATCAAGGCATAGCCTTAATTCAGAGAACAATTTTCTGGAGGTAGGAGCACTGTTTTTTTCTGTGTACTGGACAGAACCTCAAAATGACATCCTTGGTGACCACAGATAGTCTGCTATACATCTAAACTCATTTAGACAAGTTCTGCCCTCAGACACACGTATATAGCTCTTGTGTTCATAACAATTTGTGGTTCTGTACTGTATTTACCCTATAAACCAGAATGATATTAGGGGAGGAAGTCTTGTTTACTTTGCAAGTTATACATTACATTTTCTATTACCACTGGAAGCTAGTATCATCTGCTGTGTAAATATGCAACCCACGTGCCTGAAAATTTTAAGTTACTGATCATTAACAAATATAAGTAAACCCACGGTAACTTGCAATTAAAAACAGAACATTCAAAAATCAGAAGTCTCAGCAACTCAGGAGCACTGATGCTACAAAATCTGGCCTTGCTCTAACAGGGAATATACTATGTGTTTTAAGGTATCTAACAACCTGGAAATTTTACTTTACTGCCTAGAAGAGATTGGGTCTCATCACTGAATAACCAACCTGCCTTCTCCAACATTTATAAGAAAAAGGAAGCTCCTTTCATGTACACTAAAAGTCAGCTGGCCCATATTCTCCTATAAAATTTTTGGGAAATGAAAATATCAATGTAAACTTTGCTTTTCATGTCAGGCCACACCTAGGTATTCCTCTAATGCCGTGGAGACAATCCAGAGCAATCAACTGATGAGAGCACTGGTTTTGCATTAAATTATGTACACACAGGTACTCTCAGTAACATAAAATGCTGATTGAACATGTTTTATATGTTACTTTATAGAGGTGTATGTAATTTAGAATACTACTTTTCCTTTCATAACATCTTGTTTTGGTTGAACACAGTGATGAAACATTAAATTGAGTCTGATTTTCATCACAACGAGCAATACTCCAAGAAGTTGGTATTGATAGCATCATTTTTTTAGTCTTAGTACATGAAAACATATATATATGTTTTGGTCAATTTTCTCCTGGAAGGCAAAGAAGGCATTTTATTTTCCAGAAAAAGAAATCCTACAACCGTAAGGATGATTTATGCAATGGGAAAGAAATTATTCATACAATGGAAGAAGAATGAGCTGATACTCCCTCCCTCCACACTCATTATACACAGCCCAGCACATGACTGGCAAGAAAAATTAAGATGACAAAGTTATTAATATGCAAAATATAAAAACACCAAGGAAAGTGAAATGAGAGGTATTTCAGCTTTCCAGCCTTCTCTCAAACTCCTCCATTAGTGCTTCCAGAAATGCTGCTGCTGAGGCCGGGCTAAAAGGCAGCCGTCCGGCAGAAAAAGGCACCTGCAGAGAGCCTTCCTGTGGCATGACCCCACCTCACCCCAGAATGATTTTAAACACTTTGGCAGCCCAGTCAGACGTTCACACCCAGCTGACTGGTTTTGGAGGCTGGGAGAGGGAAGATTTTCACTCAATTTCCAATAATATAAGAAGCCTCCGACTTAGCCGAATCAATTCTAAAAGGAGGTTACTGATACAGTGATCTTGGGTATTCAAAGCACAGAGAACAAGAACAGAACAAAGGGAACCACGAATATAAATTCTCTGAAGATCATGGGTTCACTTTGAGTTTTCCAGGGGTTACCTCACAGATGAGGCTTCTTTGACAGTCAGTGGAGAGGAGGGTAAAACTTCAGAGGGCAACTAGTATCACTGTTACTGTGATATTTTAGAATGGATGAATTGCCTTCTAGATGTGAGCTTGTCTTTATACACCATAAGGGGACCTTACATGATTAATCACCTTATTTTCAGGTAGATAAAGCTGAAGAGCCTGTGATTTTTCAATTTGTGAAGGGGAATAGGAATAAAATGCATAGAATTGTAAGACAGACCAATAAAGTGAAAGGGACACTCATTCACCAACTGTGGACCAGAAATGCAGAGGCCAATGGAGAGAAAGCAAACATTCCCCAGGAAGCCAGCCGGCAGAATTGCAACAGAGCTCTGAAAAACCATGGATACCATCATCTTAGCAGTTCCTGCTCATTCAGAAGAATGGAGAAGTGGCACAACTTCTCACAGTTCTGACAATCCTCTGTTTGACTTGCAAGAACAACATTCATGGAGGGTGCAAGGTAGGTATCACAGTTGGAGACATTGTGCTTGGTTCTGTAGTTAGCTACATTACACATTGACGTGACTGTCAGGATCTGGGTCTTCATTGCTCCCATGCTGTTCTCAGAGAGCCAAAGCTCTATAAATCAAATAAGACAGAACTTTATTGCATGGAGGCAAGATGAAGACCTAGCCAATCTACCTTATTAGAAATGTAACATACTCTTATTATACACAGACTACTGTCTGTATTTATTGACCACATTATATACTAACCATTGCCTTCCAACTCCCCATTTATCAGATTTCCCATTGGGGAATTAATGTTTACCTTTAAAATAATGTTAAACAGTCACCTCAGTCTAGAGGCACCATTTTTCCTTCAGAGGATAATTTCAAGTAGTTTCACTCTACCCTGTTTCTTTTACACAAATACTATTCCTTTCTTACAGATGGATATGATCTGTTGAAGACCTGGAACATTTTATCCCATAGCAAAACTCATTCAAAAGTACCATCTGTTCTTCCTGCAGGGGCACAGTAATGCCAGAAACTGTTTAATATTCCATAAATTAAGACCATATAATGGATAGCTCATTGTTAAAGTGAAGCAAGGAATCATTTGGAACCTGATGACAGACATTTTGCTGGGATTTTGCCTTAAAAATAGTAACCAATGTATTATTTTTGGTTTGGTTCTTTAAAAACTTCACATACAACACTAATCAGCAAAGGCGTGTCACAATCTAGACCATCTTAATGCCTGGCTTTAGACCCACTTCCATCAGTGTCAGCAGGGTCCTTTCTAATAACTTCAGGGGGAAGCTTGGACTGGGCCAATGGGCTAGAACAGATTCCCTGAAAAAACAAATTATTTTCTCATTTCCCCTGGTATGTGTCTGTTGTATCTGCATGATATACTTCCAAAGAGAGAAGAATTCATTCTCCAAGTTTAAGAGACATTAAAATAAGTCTTATTTTATAGATGTCACACTAATGTATTACAGTCACACACATAGAGCTCCCCGCCCCACCTTTCACTTGTTGGTAAAAAAGCATAAATGTCAGAAATTAATAGGAAAATAACATTTGCTATTCCTTTCTACATCCAAACACTGACATGCAGATGTTTAATCAATAAAAAGGCTGGACTGAAAATCCTGCTATGAGTATGTTTCATCTGAGTCAACATTAAAACAGCCTTCATTTGCCATCCATACAGAGAAACCACAGATTAAAAAAAACCCCTCTACAACAAATAATAAAACATGCACAAAAGAAATCAATAGTGCTTAATTGGAAAAAAATGGCACTATAAAATTCTCCACCCAAGAGTGGGACTCAAGTGGCACTCTGCCCGGTTCTCTGGGCTTCCTGGGGACAAGCAGTCCTCCCTGACATGCAACTCTTGTCACAGGCGCCGGGAGCTGCGTGTGAGCTGTGCTCCCGCAGCTCAATGCAAAGCTTACACTTCTTCAATCAGAAAGGACTGTGTAGCTGTGTGTTTCAAAGCCTGCTAGTGAAACCAAGAAGTAGATGACACTTAATTCTTCTAACTCAGAGCATGTATCATCTAAAACTGGAGCTATGTAAGCCCATAAAGTTGTTACTCAGGACTATGTATGGAAGCACACACAATTACTACCATCTCTTTGTAAAGCTCTTGTATTGCTATAATAAAATTAGCAGAAACAAAGCACTTTTAGCCCAACCATTCCTATTCCCAGAGACAATGCCTATATTTTTCCATCACACCAGATCCTGGATGGTGGGGGAAGGGCAGGAGTGGCGGGGAGGGGGAAATGCAACTTGAGAAGTGGTAAGTGTGTCAAAATCTAAATTACTTTGAGAAATTTTGCAGCACAATCATCCTTTATGCTTGTGCAGCTCAGCTCATATGGCTCACATTCAGCCTGTCACACTGAATCATTGCTACTTCTTGACTTACATTAACAAAAACAAACCTAACTTTCGCTTCAGTATGTGAGGTAAAATGCTCTCTGAATTCCCAGTCAAAAGGCCAGAAGCAGCATTAAAAGTAATTGTTATTGTAAGAAGCTCACTTCAGAGGAGAAGATTAAAAAAAGACCGTGAAGATATGCCTAATAGCACAAACACATGTGTTGCCTATGGAGTATTTTGCAAAAAAATCCGTACTGCAAAAAGCTTTGTCCACAAGCAAAGTAGACGCAGCTTTAGCAGTCTTAACTAACAAAGCAAATCCACCCCATTTAAATAAGTCTTTAAACTGTATCAAACAGAAGATATTTAATAAGAGCTTTAGAGTCTGATGAAGAGTTAGAAAGTAAATCTAGAAAACAAAGTATAAAATCAAAGAGCAACACAGCCAGATACAATCTTTGCAACTAGCAGAACACAAGGCACAAAGCAAAGCCAGCACTCAAACAAAGTATTTTACGCTTCTCCCAGTAAATTCGCAAGGAACGTCCAGTTAGGAAGGATTTCTGCTGACCTGTGGATGTGCAGCAATGTAGATGCAGTGAGTTTTCCTGTCACCTTTTGTTCCCAGCCATGTCAGCTGTGCTCTGCTCCAAGTGCTGCTCACACTCCCAAATCCCCTTTTCCAGCTCTATCTTAGGAACTGCCCAGATTTTGTAGTGTAATCTGAGCAGGGAAGTACCATGTGCCTATGATATGGTTAATTCACTTTTTACCCCCCGCAACGCCTAAGGAAGCTGCTTCGTATTTCAAAGCCGTGCCTGACCGTCTGACCCAGGTACGGCCAGGGCAGCACTGGGGCTGCCTCCTCCACCCAAGTGGGGCTGTTACACAGCTTGTTCCCACCTACCAAATCCTGGGATGGGGGACTCACCAGGCTGCTTTCCTTGGCTCTTTTTCCCTTGGGGACAGAGCACAGAGGGGACCGTAACCCCCACACCAAAGGGAGCCAGCTCTCCTTGCTGAGGGCCCCCATTACAGTGCTGGGGCCATCGCCAACCCCCACAGCCAATAGCAAGGCCCTTCACAGACAGCTCAAGCAAGGCCTATTGAGAGGAGGCTCTCAAGGCCCCCTGAGACCCAGTGAAGCCTGGGCATCCTGTCCAGGATCTTGGGCAATGACCACATCGCCATTCCTCTCCAGTGTTGCCATCAGCTAAGCAAAAAACAATCTCAGTTTCCTCTGCTAAGAGAAAAAGGCTTTCTGCTACACATATACAAAGCAGTCTCTAAACTTTCTTCTATTATATTTTCTGTTAATATTCTTCTACCATACTGACCTATTTCGGGGGGGGGGGGCGTTTATTTGGTAAGGAGAAGACTGCACTGCAGAGAAGGAAATGCCTTTTCTTCCCAAATTCTGCAAAGGGAAGAGTTAAACCAGTTGTGAAGCTGCCAACCAAACACACCAGAGAAGGGACAGAGAAGAAGGGGTAGAGGAGTCCTCAAGTGCTGTCACTCCTGCTCATTCAGGCCCAACCACACCAGCAGGTCCTAATTGTTGGCCACCAAGTCCCAGGTGATTCACAATTGACACAGTCTTGTGTAGGCTTTTCCTGAACGTTTAGGTCTATGAAAAACGAACTGCCAATGGTTGTGCTATTCCTTAACTTTCTTGACAGCAAACTCCATGTAATCCAAACGTCAACATAGCCAGTATCTCCAACACTGCTAAATCACATCACACAGGGAGGCTGAAGGAGCCCCACTTGGCAAAGAAAGGGGAGGTTTCCATTACTCTCTCTGCCAGCCCTAGGCAGATTGGGGGTGGGAGGGGAGGGTGGGAGGCAGCTGAAGCTCCTTTAAACAGCTGAGAAAGGGCCCCCAAAAGAGATTAAAGGGGAGCAACTGTTCAGGGATCTTGGGGAAGTAAAACACAAAAGATGGCAGAAAATCAAAAAGCTTCAGGGGAACTTCAGCTCTTGGCGACTTTGTGTAAGGAACCTTCTTTTTGAATTCTTGGCCTTGTGAGTAACACCTGAAAATACCTTGTGCAGGACTTCTAATGACTGCATTACGCATCTACAGTTTTCCTTTCTTCAACCTCTAGACCTTTATTCTGAAGGAAAGGTGCTAGCTGCATCCACCCTGTTGCATAATTTACTGGAACCAGTTATGTCTGAAATCAGCAGAGATGTAAGGTAAACCTTGAAATACTGTACTATATAAGATTTCAGAAAAATATACATTGGTCAATGATTAATTCAAGATCTCAGCTCAGAAACTTGATCTTGATTAGTTATAATGACGATCACTTACCAAAAAAGTAACAAAAGGAAATGAAGTGATCTCAAAGGTTAGGAATTGCGGCCAACCGACGGCTTGCTGTCTGTCTGCATTTTTGTCCACAACTTGTACCTCCGTCAGGCACAGGCATCAATCTCCACTGTGCCCTCCATGGTCCTCACCCCACTGACAAGGGACTCTATACTTCCCAGCCTGATTCCTGCCGGTGACCCCTCTGATTTCTGTGCACCTCAAGCCCCCAGGTCAGGGCCAGGCAGCAAGGGCTGCACAGCTAGGGCAGATCACAGCTGCACATGAGAAGCCAGCTCTTCACTGCTTCATTCCATTAGCCTGTAGAACAGGCTTCAATTTGCTGAAATGATGATTAATCAGATCTTATTTTTCTCTAAGGCAGTTAATGAACAGCCAATTAACTGTCCCAGAAATCCTGAAATAACAAAGGAATACTTTGTAATGAGTGACAACTAGCAGCTACTTTCCAGCACAAGCCAGGATCACAGTAAAAGGCTGGCTGAAAGGACAGCAGATAGTGGCTAGAAGGTCCTTTCATCCCAAAGCCACCACGTCTTCTATGCCTCAGGCAGCCCCTTAGAGCTCAGAGGCCCCAGAATGGGCACTGTACAGGCACTGAGCGCACCAAGGGTCAGTGTTCCACCACTCCCCACCAGTGCTTGCTCCTAGGGCTTTACTTTTTTTTCCCTCTATCCCGGGACAGGTAACCACCTGGGATGCCCTGGAGAAAGGGCAGCACACAGCTGCTATAGCAGCCTAGCCTCCAGCTGGAAGAGACCAGGCATCCACAGCCTCCAACTTCAGTAAGGCAGTGACTCTATCTTGTGGTTCAGTTCTTATCTTTTCCAGACTCCAAACAAATCCATGAAAGCTTAATTTTGATCATATAATTCAGGATGAGATTAAGATATATAAACATAACTTAGTGCAGTACCCAAAAAGCAAGGAATGACATTTTTAAAAGAATCCATAATCTTGTTTTTTGAAGTATTTCTTCAGTGGGAATTGTGCTGAAGCAAAGAATGCAAAACTTGGAAGCTTCCAAGAGGGGGTCATGTGAAATTACTGTTTCGAGATTTTTCCAAATCACTAACATTTTGATTCTGAATGTATTTGTAAGAATCTGCCAACAATTTTTTCACCATCAAAACAGGCAACTTTTTTGCATTTTATAGCTGTCCTTCTTTTTTCCAGGTTCAAAAAAAAATCTTGCAGAGAACTTATGCCATTTCTGTAGAAGCCTCTGCAATCTACAATGACATTGCAGATTTTATTCAAATTAATAAAGTCCAACAAAAAAGAACAAAGAACATCCTTTGTTTCAGACAAAGAATTTCAGGAGAAACCACAAAATGTTCAAGCAAAACATTAAACATTTGATTTTCCACCCGTTTTGCCAGCAGCCTAAGTTTTCCCATAGTTCTAATATCAGTGTCAATAATGAGGGGAAGGGAGGTAGGTCAAAGGGACTACACTCACTCTGCAACTTAAAAATCCGTGCTAATTGGATGATGATGACAACAGGATGTGATCTGCAGAAAGTACTTTTCTTCTTTACAAAGCTTTTCTTTTAATGAGGAAACAAGACCTCCTTAATTTGCTCATCAGGAAAAAAAAATGCATTGAAAAACAATTAAGAAAGTTATTAGCATTATTCCTCAAATCCTGTGCTCTGCCCCTGCCCAAGCACTTGCCCCTGCACACCTGGCTCTACAGCCCATCCTGGTGACTAACATGAACGTGCCTTGGTGCTCTCAAGGCTCAGGCCCAAACACAAGGATGTTACTGATGGCAGATGTTATTTAGTCTCTTTAAATGAGTTTTAGAAATGCAGGCTTAAAAAGAAATGGAAACATTTCATTTTAAACCCAGTGGAGACTATTTTATTTAAAACACACACATGCTTGCCTGACACACGTCACTGACTAATTTAGTGGGGTTTTTCTCCAGTGCCAAGATGTATCACAGCCATGGCAGCACCTGGAACCATAGTTGCATGTTGGAGTACTGCAGAGTCCAGCACTTCACGAGCATGCAACAAAATGCTATTTCAAGCCCCAAAGATAAGCAACCACAAACTAAAGATATGCAACCAAGAATTAGAAATAAAGATACAAAACTGTCTATCCTGGAGGAATGCTCCCTCCTTAGGCTAAAAATCATACAGTGCTAATTTCCTTTTTCACTCTTTATAGGAGAGATTTGATAACACAAACATAGACCACTGAGTTTCCTTTAGATTACATGCATCTTAGTTCATTTTATTCAAATGGAAGAATAAAAAGGATGCATTCAAGTTAACCTGCTTGCCCAGGCTGAAGAGACATTACACGTTCATTATCTTTTATACATCCCAAGTACTCAGACACTTGCAGCACCCCAGAGGACACTCTACTGCATCAACACTTTGAGAAGGCAGCAAAACAAAAATCTTAATAAAAGTGAAGAGAGATTGCTTATCATGTCATCTTGCTTTAACACCTGCATTTTAGAAACCCCCACAAATGATTACTAACACTTTCCACAAGACATATCCTCCTGGCCATGCAAACAGCCATGCTGGGAAGCAAGCGGCATGTCGGAAAGCAGACTGCATTGTGGTTCTGCACTAAACCAAATGAATGTTTCAAAGCATACTGCAGGTAGTTTCTCTTACTGAGAGGATCCACCAATGGTACTTACCAATTCGGAACTGAGGGGTAATCCTCCAAATCAATCTGCTCTGTACAGTATCCTATATATCCTTTCCAAGTGGCCGTCTAAGTTTTATACACTAATCATACGCATTCTTTCAGGATCGTCAGACTGTATATTATATTGATTATATGACAGAGCTCCATGCATGAGGCAGATTGGTTTAGGAAAGGAAAACATGACACACTACCAAATGTAAGTGTTCCTCTTATGAAAATTGAATAAAAAAAGATTACGCCTCAACAGACCTCACTGGGCAAGCAGCTCAGCAAGAAAGATGTTCTCCTTCAGTAATGATTTCATTAGGCTGATAGAGAGGCCATGGGGGCTATCCCCACACTCCACTGCAGCTGTGCTGGTGAGGAGACCTCCAACTGCCTGTCCTAACACCCAGCAACAGCCCTGCTTCCTTCAGATGTGGCTTCTGGGGCAGCCTCTCACAGCCCTCCCTAATTCACTGCAGGAACTAAAGACACAAACCCCAAAGCCAGCAGGATTATCTTCAATAGTCTAATTAATGGCTTGAGATAATCCATTTGATTTTGCCTAAAGCAAATTAGGAAGTGCTCACTCGAACTGTGCAGCCATCACATAGGAGGACTGCGCCCTCCTGCCAAGAGGCAGTGACCAGGCACAGCCCATACCAGGGAAAAGCTCTGGGAGTGGTCAGAGAGGTCAAATACCTGCACGGATGCCCACTCTTGACCCCAGCCCCAAGGGGTTTCACAGAAGGTGCAAGCCAGTTCCAATAAGTGCCCAGTTGAGTTGCTAGCATCTCCTCTGCCAACTCCACTAAAACCCAAAGAGTAAATACCTTCTACAAAATAAAACTGTATTAAAATAAACCAAAATTGAGCTTTGGTATCAAAACTAAATTCTGGCAGGCTGTTCCCATGCAAAATCCATCACGAGTGATACATTTCTGGAGGACAGCTGGAACAAATCCATGACATTTAATGACATGGTAAAAGCAAACCTTGAGCAAACAACTTTAAATCATTTGAAACACTACTGTGAATAGATGAAACTTTACAACGCTCGTATGTTACAATAATTAATCATTTCTAAATAGTTGGGTTTAATTCTTAAAAAAAAAAAATCATCATTTGCAGAAGTGATTTTGTTTTTTCTTGCATTCCAGCCATGCATTTAAAGCAGCATTCTCCTGTGAAAAGGTTGCAGGCTACACGACAGTTCAGAGTTTTAAAAGTGTTCTCTTTCTCTCCTATCTAAAGATTTGTGACACTGGTAATTCAGTACTTTTCTGTCTCCCATCACCATTTCCACAAGTAACCTGACCTCCAAAGTCCAGTGGATTGTTCAGAAAAGCAAGAGTCCCAGAAGTTGTTTCAATAAAACCCTTCAGGGAAACACAGAAAACACACTGCTTTTTCATTTAAATGGGAATTCAGATCTCAGAGGCATCCTTTAAATTTCTGTCCACTCGTGTTCACCCAGCATCATCCTAACTGGTTCACAAATCCTCAAGTCAAAGAACAGCTCTGTCCTTCCATGGGTACAAGAGCTGTTCAATCTGAATCACACCGACACACTGGAGGAGTTCAGCTTGTCCTACTCATCATGGCTGCCACAGAGTACCAGTGACCTGTGAAATTTCCCAGAAAGAACTGCTAATGGGACCTGAGCTAAGCGCTGGGGAATAGGTACCAAGCTGAAATGATTTAGGACAGCACAAACAACAACGTAGAGGGGCACATCTTAAGCTGATTCTGTCTGACAAACGTGGTTAATTCGATACTGGACAAATGGCTCTGCTCTCCTCAAGTAAAGCCTGAGGGGAGCGACAGACAGTCTCTCATGGATGTGGCTATAGCAGGAGTTGGCCGAGCACCAGCAGCTGGCTGGTAGTCCCCCACCACACGTCTGGCAGGAGGGACAGAGAGAACATTCACTGTGCGAGTGCAGACTCAGCTAATTTAAGGCAAAAACAAAGGTGGTTTGAGCTAACCTGGCTGACTTTGCAGTGAGGTGGATTACGAACACCCATAAGACCCCTCCTGCCAGCTCTGTTGAGGATATAATCTTTTCTGGTTGTATTTTCTGCTTTTAAAAGTCATGTAACCATGCCCCAGGAATAGCTTTCTCTCTCTCCCTCCATCCCAAGTCTAGACAAAACCATGCTAAGATCCTTTTTTGACTACACATGTACAGGTGTAAAGGGTTAGCAGTTACTAAAAGATTTTGTGGATACAGGAAAAAATGAGTTCCTTGTCTCTGAAGTGTGTTCACTGAATAAAGTCAAGAGTAAAAACCGAAGCTGAAATAAAAGAAGTTTGACTCTAAGGATAAAAAAGGTAAATCCTACCATACTAAGTCAGGAAAGAGTCTGTGAGGCGAGAAGGGACATTTTTTTAGCCCTCACTTCACAGAAAGAACTGTATGATGTACTTCTTCATGACTTTTTCTTCAGGGTCCCCCCAAGCTCAGACCACCGAAGCAGCATGGCTGTCTATTTCTCCCAGGGCTGGACATGCAGCTGTGCCACGGTGGGACTGCCAGCGCAGAAGCACTTCTCACGCTCCTGTCTCCACCCACGTCTCTACAATACCGGATTTCTGGCACCACTTTGGACAGCTCGGCAGTCACTGCCTGCCTTCATTCATAAAAACGAGACCACACTGATGAAAGCCACAGGCTCTAGTGCACCCAGCAATAAATGTCAGTGACATCTCCCGGTCAAACATCTACTTCCACAGCCACCCCCACGTGGGAAGCTCGCAGGTCACATCTGGACAATGAAGTCAGGGCGAGTTCCATGCGTGGATCAGTGACAGCGCTTGAACTTCTTCCCCGTTTTGGATTCAATCCACAGAGTTCATTAGCAAGCAAGACAGACAGGAATGTACGTCTGTCTTAAAGCAGACCAGGAGATGTAATTAACATGACTTTAATTTTCCTGAATAATATATTAGGTTTGTAACAACATGAGAATGAAAAGGTAATTCAAAGGGTCTTGCTCTAATCATGTTCAGCAAGAGGAGGTATGGATCCAGACCACAAGTGAGCTGTGATTTCTTCATATCTGAGCAGGATATATGTTTGCTTCAACCATTTGATTTCTTAAAAAAAGACCACAATAATGTAAGAAAAAAAACACACTGTTTGGAAAGCCCCTTTCTGAAGACTCTTCCTTTCAGCTCCTGATCTACATGAACATGGAATTGGAAAAAGACCTCTTGGGATATTAAATTCAGGTCCCTGTTATTGAAGGCAACATGTCATTTCCAGCAAAAAGAAAGGCTAATATTTTCCCAATGAGCTGGAAGGAAATCCAAATTTCTAATGCAAGAGAATGAGGGGAAGAGCTAAACAAAAGTGAATGCATGAGACTATGCCACTGTATCAGGGCCTTATTCTAAACACATGGGACTGCTGGTACATCTAAGAGGAGATAAGAGGCAGAATAATTGAGTCAAGGTTCTTTCTACCACCAGGGATCTGCATGCAACTCAGAAAAGAAACACCTCAGTATGGTTCAGCCCTGGGACAGAGGAGGAAAGGGAGCTCCCAGCAGGCTCAGCCCTTCCTCAAGGCTCTGTGAGGCCACCAGAGATAATGGCTGTTGCCCCAAGGCTGAAGGCTCATGTAAGTGGCAATCAGCACCGGGCACTGGTGAGCCAGCTTGCAGCATGCTGGGTTCTTCAGGGTATGACACTGAAAAGCCAGAAGGCAGCTGCAGGAAAGCATGTGCCCACTCTAAAGTCTTTCAGCAACCACAAAAATCTCTGGATAATTTAAGGGACACTTCTGGTTTTGCCAGAAGCCATTAAATCCCACCTCTTACCCACAAACTAGGGGAAGAAACTCACAGGCGTGGAAAAATTTCCAAACAGCTTGAAAGAGAAGACCAACACTGTAAACATTTGTCATCCCCCCAGAATAAAGGAAAGCAAGCAGCTGTGAAAGGCAGGGCTGGCGGTAGGTTTGCTTTGGTTTACACGCCATGCAAAACCTAACGGCACACGAATGACGAGGAAGGAGAACCACGGTAGCCTCCATACAAGAGCAGATACAACTAAGAGCAAATACCAGCTACTAGAGCAGCGAGAGCCACAGGGGCTTTCAGACATCCCAACATGCACAGAAAAGGCACAAACCCCATCATTTTTAGCATGGGGTAAATGTGGAAGCCTGGAGATCAGATGTAACTTCTCTCTGCTCCTACCAACGCAGAGGAATGGACATCCACGGGGCTGGAGCAGTTCTGGCAGCACAGAAATGCCCCAACACCATCCCTCCTGCTGCTGAGGAACTGTCCAGCAAAACAAAATATTACCAAAAAAGTGTAATAACTGGGCTCAATGCCAAACTGACAGACAGCAGTCAAGAAGATGCCATTTCCTCACTGCTGCTCTATAGTAATCTGCCACCAGAACCAAAATCCAGCCTGGGACATCTGGCAGGCTTCATTGTATGTATAGGCAGGAGTAAAGTTACACTCAGGAGCACTCCCCAGTGTAGACTCACGAGGGCTCACAGGCCTCTTCCCGTGGGCCAAGTGATCCTCAGCTGTGCTCCCCCAACCAGCGCTCTGGTACCTGGGCCGTTGGTCTCTTGTGCTGCATGCCCAAGCAAGACAGAAGATGCCAGTGGCACTAGAATGTTACCATTATTGCCATCAAGCACTGTTGGACTTGTTGCCCATCATCACCCCTGAAAAGCTAGCTACAAAGTTGCATAAAGACAGTATCTTTAAGCTTCCAGTAGATTTGATAAATTTAGAAATATATAATGCTGTTATCACCTAATGCCACAGAAAAGGTGTTAAAAATGGATGGATGGCAGCAAAAGAGATATCTCTCCAATCAAAGAAACTGATTTGAATTAAAATAAAAACATATTTCCTAGCACTTAAATACACTGCAAGGCTAGTGATTACCTCTTATTTATCCCAGTGTTGCTTGCAAAGCAGCTTGTGGCAGTATACAGACCAGCAGTCCCACAAAAGGGGAACCCCTGAAGATCTACAAGGACTGAAGGCCTCAGCTGCTTTGCCATTGGCTTCCTGTCTTTACTGGAGAAGGTAAAGCTCCAGCCACCACACTGAATTCAATAAATCCTGCTGAAAGCCTTTCCCATGAGACACAATACATGGATACAATTAACATGGCTGTTGAAGAATAAGGCAGCACTGGAAAATGTTTGCCAACATAGTAATGCCAATTAAGGGTGTGATTTTTGGATGATATTTTTACACCAACACCAGCCCCATTAATGCTGGTGTAACAGTCTTCAACAAAGTGATTTTGAAGGTCCAGCTGACTCCATTTGGCAAAAGCAGCAGTTAAAAGACCCTTTTTTGGCCTCTACAGGCCCCTTTCTGCCATTAGGGGAAAAGCTTTCATATTAAAAATAGTTTCATCCATTCTACTACTAAGTGTGTTTTAAGTCAAGAAAGTTGTGTCTTTCTCAGCTAATTTTATACCCATTACCATAAGTTGTAGTTTTTGTTGTTAAATGGCAGTCTAACCAAGTTATAAGTAAAGCCATTTTTATGGGATGTGCCCACAGCCCCTCTCTGCAACCAAAAGGATACAGATGCCTAAAACAAAGATATCCCATGAGGACAGGAAAGAGGAGAATTCAGGGGTTGATGATATGTGAAAGAAAACCCACACAGGAACATATACAAGCTCAAGCACCACCCCTCTACTCATCACCTCTAGGTGCAAAGAAATGAAACTCAGTACTAACAGAACTCAGCAATAACGTCTTTTCCTTCAGTACCAAATGCCAGTGTGACACCAGTAAGCTCAAAGGACCTTCCCGCAGGTGGTACCGACCATGCGCCCAGCGCCAGCGTCTCTGGTCTCGCTGCCCCAGGGTGGCTCAGCTCCCGGAGGACCCACAGGCCAGAGCACAAGCCGTTTGAGTGACAAGAGGAAGAGATAAGGTGAGGGGAGGCATGGGGACAGAGAACAGGCTGGCTCTTGCTCAAGCCCTGAACACACCGCAAGCCATCCTGCTGCCGGGGGCTGGATTTCTCCACCGATCCTGCAAGCCTGGTCCCCCAAATCTCCCTGATGTAGCCCCTTGTTCCGCTCTGCCGGTGAGTATTTACACCCGGTGCCGCTCCGGGAATCCAAGCACACCAGCAAAAGCAGGCAGAGAGCACTTTCCTTAGCTATCCCATGTATTTGCTCCTCTTCCTTTCAGACTTCCCCTTGGATTTCGTTAAGCGCGCAGGAGGTGAGCAAGCCTGCGCGACTCGGAGAACTCGGTTACAGAACAATTTTGTCAATTTCCCCCCCACCTCCGAATGACATTTGATTTGCAAACACTCCCACCGAACCGCAGGCTGCTCTCGCCTCCACCCCGGGAGATGTTTTCAATAAAGCAAGAGCTCTGGAACATCTACAGCAACTTTTCTTTGACAATTTGCCACTCTCGGAGCAAGGAAAAAAAAAATATCTCAAAGAAGATAAGAAAAACCGCGTAAGGAAATATTTGCATCGTTGTCCCAGTAGCCGGGAAAAGCCTTTGAATCGTGTTCCCCGCTCCCAGGGGCTGCAGCCGGCTCCGCTCCGCCCGGGACCGGCGGGCGTCCCGGGACCTACCGCGGGGCTCCGCGGAGGCGGCTCAGCGCTGCAGCTCCGCGGAGCGAGGCGCCGAGGGGTGATCCGCTCCCTGGCCTCCGCGCCCGCGCTCTCCGGCCGCTCCACTTACCGCCCCGCTCCGCGCCGCGCTGCTCCGCTCCGCGGGGGAAGGGGCAAGGGGACCCCGGGAACTAGAGGGAGGGGCCGGAAAGCTGCGGCGGGGCTGACCGGCGGCGCGGGGTGTTTGTCTAACCTGACACCGGGGTTTGCTGCTGTTGCTGCTGCCGCCGCACCGCGCTCCGCACCGCGGTCAGCGGCAGCCCGGCCTCAGCGCGGGCCGGGCGGGAGGCGAGTGCCTGCCGCCCCGGGGAGACCCGGAGCGGGGCTGGACATACTGAAACAATGAGATCGGCTGTTTTGTAACGCTCACGTGGAGGAGAAAAGTCTGCATCCCATTTCCTGGGGTTTCCAATTAACACAAAACAAAAACAAAAAGTGAGGGGGTGAAAGCCGAGCCCCATGCCCGCCCTGGGGCAGAGGTGCATCCCTCCGGGGTTTGCCCAGGTTAGGCCCACTCAAAGGTGGCTTCAAAACTGTTGAGAAGTGCTTTTAATTTTCTTTTTCATCCCACTGCTCCTTCCTAAGGCCCGAGTGGCCCCAAACTTACCTCACCATCAGCTCCCAGAGAGGCATCTGGTGATTTTCATGCTAATCTTTACATCGAGAAGGTCCAGTTGTCATATTTATATGACAAGAGAGCCTGTTTGTAGAAACTCATCCTGGTACAAATTAAAGGCAAGTCCTGAGGAAGGGCAAGGTCATCACAGCACTATGTCATTGAGAAAACATCTCTCAGAGAAAACCCTGGGTGACTTCTCCCTTCCAGGAGGACACGCTCGCAAGCACACTGGGTGCTTGCTGTAGTGCTTCCTGTAGTGCAGTCAGAGGAAGCCTGTCTTGCCTTGGATGGGAGCTCAGGGACTCCCCACTGCATTTCTGCTTCTTCAGCACAGGACATTTCTAGCCCATAGCCTAGCCATAGGGCCAGGACTCAACAGGCTTTGAGGACAGGCAGCCCAGGGAGACCCAGCTGGGCTGTTTTTCATGCCACAGAGCTCCTCCATGTCCTCAGGCACTTAGCTACAGGAGGAAGGGACACACTGAACACACCCACAGGTCCAGGCCCCAGTACTCACCTTGTTTAATGCCCAGCAAAGCTGAGGGTAGAGGACTGCTCTGCCCAAGGCCACGTGGGAAGAGCCACAGAACATGGCCCTCAGCACCTCACCAAGGCTGCTGATTGAGCCCTCAGCTAAACAGCTCTGCACCACCACCACCCCCCTAAGCACGGACAGTGCTGACAGGTGCTGGAGCAACTGGCTGATGGGTGCAGCCCAGCACCCATGGTATGGCTGCTGGCTTTGCCTTTCCCAGCAAGCAAGGGATGGAGCAGCATCCACTGCTGCAGACAGAGGTGGGAGCTTCCTGCAGTGCTTGGTCACCTTCTCCTGTCACTGCCACCCTGGGGCAGAGGTTCCTGCACATGCCCTCCTCCTCCTGCACTATCCTCCTCATAGCAAACGCAGCTCAGACCAGTCTATGACAGTAAAAATGCATCATTATTGAAGAAGCTTTTGGGTCACCTCTGGCTTTCAGCAGCTCCCATTCACAGGGAAGTTTGAAATCTGCACAGACAAAATGTGCGTGCAATTAGGGGAAAGCAGCAGTGTAAGAATTTCCATTTCTGAGTACTGTGGTATCCTGTCTGACACAGCCAAAGCTTGGGAAAGTGGGGCTGTCTTATTGTGTGATGTTACAGTGTTTGTGGGGAGGGGGGTTGCTGCTGGATGCCCTCAGGGCTAACCAAGTATACAAAATTATTGTGTAACTTTAGCCAGACAGAGAAGCACTATTTACTTTGTGAGGAAACAATCAACCCTCCAAAAGTGATCCTACACAGCCTCGAATTTCATCTGAAGGAAAAAAGAAGCATAGAAAGAGCAGAGGACTCTGATTTCTCTCTACCTCTGTGGAGATGTGATGTGAGCTCTGCTACTCTGAAGGGAGTGTTTACAATCTCCTTAAATCCTCTGGTGACAGCCCATGAGTGCCACTTGCTGTCACCCAGCTGTGCCACAAGCAGATGGGAAGCAGCAGAGCCAGCGGTAATGCTTCATCTGGGCTTTGCACGTTAGGTTTGCGGCTGAGCTGGGACTGAGCCCTCATTGGCCAGCTCCACACCCCAGGGCCCAAGACACACATGCTTGAGGAAGACCAGAAGAGACCAGTGGAAATAATCTCAGGACAGTGAGAAAACTAAAACAGGGATTACAGGAGACTCCCAAAATCACTTCAGCAGTTTTTGCTATTACAGCCACGCTGGCCTCAGCAAGGCAAAGTCTGTAGCTAGGGGTAACATCTTACATCAGACCAACCAATGCACACAGGAGATACTTAAGAAGCTTTCACACACAGAGATCCTTCCTTGGATCTAAGATGAGGCTGCAAGCTGTACCCTTGACTCTGTTAGATCTTCACCATGATGTTTCCTTCCCCTGAGACACTCGCTGACTGTTATCACCATTTTTACTCCATCAGCCCAACAAACACAGGTAGAGGCAATAGGAGATCCCAACAACCAGACCCATTAAAGACAGAAGGTAAAAATCCTTGTCACCACTTGTACAGCATCATTCCCTGTGTATAGTAATGAGGGAGGAGGCTTCAGGAGGAAACACAACCACAGCCTCGGTGTTTGCTGACACACATTTAGGAGAGGAGAGGTGCAGGGAAGTTGTACACAAGGTCTCAGCCTCATGTCCAACAGCTGAAGATCGAGTGACAGGAGAGCAATGGCACTGTGCTGGTGGCTAACTGTGACATGAGGACCTGACTCTACCCTGCTCTGCCAATGATGTCCTGACAAATCAATTCACCCTTCTACATATCAGTGTAAAACATAGCCCCAGAGTATCTTACCATATAGGATACAAACTCCTCAGCACAACAAAGCAAAATAGCTGTTAAGAACCTGCCAGCTCATCTCTGCTGCACCTCACCACAACAGCACTCACCTGAATAAACCCAGAAAGTCCTTAACCTAAACCAGAATCTGGAGTTCTACACTGGTGGACTATCCCCAGACAGAACTTTCCCTCAATTGCCTGAGTAAAAATATGGCTCAGAAACAGAATGATTGTTTTCTTAACATTGTAAGATCACTTAAAATATTTTGCTTAGATTTAAGTGACACTGAAGAACTAATAGCCAAGACTTCATGAAGTGAGGCTATAATGGAAATATCCATAATTTCTAAAAGAAAACTGACAAAAAAAATATTTCTTGGGGGCAGAAAGGGTAAGACAAGCTGTTTGAATCTGTACAAGATACAGAACTGCCACCATCATTGGTGGGATTAGCTCATAGCCACTCAGGGACTAGCTTTGGAAGGAAAAACTAACTCTTTGAAAGTCTGACTTAAAGAGAAAAATGTTCTTTTGGACTTTCATTCAGGCCCTTTTTGCATCTCCAACACTCTGGAAACTGGGCTCTGCATTGGGCACTAAAGGGCAGAGGGATAGAGTACTGCCTCCTTCCAAGAGGAAGGCAGGAAACCTGGGCATGTGGAAAAACTCTCTGTGCGTGGTGTAGTTAATCTTACAGAACCTGACCCACTTAGAAGCAACTGGGGCTTTAAAAAAAAAAAAAAACATAAAAAAGAGAAACCAACTGGGGGGGGCGGGGGGGGGGGTGAGGAAGGGAATGTAACTTTTTTTAATTCCAGCATTAATTTTAAAAAAATGTATTTTGTGTTCCTAGCCAGCAATTTCCCAATTGCAGACTGGTGGAAACCACCAGTGCCCTCTATGCCTTTTTTCCTGACACTGTAAAGTGTAGGAACTCTTTTGTCACATCTCTTTCATGACCCTCATTCCCACATGGCTATAGCATTCCCACTTCAGAGCAGTGCTGCTACGGCTGAAGAGCCACAGAGCAGAGCTGAGCAATTGCCAAGTGCTCGCAGACTCAGACTGAAATATTTCCTCACATGTCCTCATCCAGCCACAGTTTTTCAGAATTTGGGAAGATGTCACAAAGGAACAGAAAACAATGCCTACTTGACCAAAGTCAGCCCATCCAACAGCATGACTTGTACTGTGGTGTACGAATGAGAAACGTAAGGAATGTACAGCTCATATAGGATAAGCAGCTCTTAGCAGATGCTGCTGCTTTGAAACACCAGAGTCAATATTCTAACATGTTTCAAACAAGAGAAAAAATGCACAATTTTTGGACTAACCAGATCCAACAAAATCAATTGCAAAGTATGTCTACTCTGAACCCAGTGGACAAAAGCTCATACTGTTCTGGAGAGTTCTGCTCACCAGGACTCACAAAAATTTGCTGTTACCTGCATGGTTGAACTCTTAACAGTGAAAAGTTAAAGAAACAGCATACAAGAGAAGATTCCAGCAGTGTTGTGTGAGTGTAGGGTGAGAATTACCTACCTGGACAATTTAGGAGGAAAGCAGCATCCTCCTTTCTTTATCATCAGCCAGTTTTTCCTGCAGGTATTTGGTCAAATTCAGAACTCTTGGAGGAAATAAAGTACACCTGAAACAGAGTAAAGCATAATTCTTCAAGGAAGGAAGAAGTGTACACGAGAGTGACATGCTGTCAGTTCAACCTACTGGCAAACTGAAAGCACTTATAAGCTCTCCGTTGGTAAGGTATTCTCTCAGATTCTGACATTTTACTGCAAGTGTCTGAGAAATGTACCCAAATCTAAGATCAAAGGGCTCTTTCAAGTCAAATGGCAGGAAAATGATCTTTATCTGGGAACCTGACTTCAAACTATTCCTTGTTCTCGGAATTTTTCACCATCAGGAAGTACACAACAGAAGGCAGGGCACTCAGAAATCAGCACTCTGATGCCAGCAAATATCATGTCATTGATGAATTTTTGGATTGCAAATGCTGAGACAAATCCTCTGCCAAGGTGAGCTCTTCCTTTACCACATAGCCACAGAAATAGGTACAACATCCACATTAACTTCATTTCTGTCACACATAATTTCCAAACAAACCCTAGCTGAGCACGTCCATGCACTTTAGTTTGGACTGATTTCCAATTATGCAGCAGTGGCTCAAACCTGACACCCATACAGGTGTGCAGTGAGCTGGCAGAGTTGTGATTTTCCCCAGTTACCCATGCTGGCATGTCCCATTTCCTCCTGGCTATTCCATCTTGTCTCACAAGATCTTCCATACCTGAAGATTTGGAGAGTGAAGAAGTTGAGGATGCAACTGAAACAAGAAGTTTCTTTTTATTATTTTCTTTTTTGAAAGTACAGTTTTGACCTTGAAAGTTTTCAAAAAACAGATGAAGCTCTAGGTCTTTTTATGGTGGGTGAGCTGACTAATGCAAACTGTTAAAATCCACCTCAGATTTGCTGCAGCAAATTACATGCAGGTTGTAAACAAAACAAAACACATATCTGAGATAAGAATGACCACCAACGTGCTACATAATGTGAAGCTATCCTCCGAGTAACACTTTGCATTACAATTCTGAAACGTGCTCTTAATTTAGAAAGGATAACAGAACTGAAATGTCATTTCAACAGAACATTACAAATATTTAAGGTTGCCAGCTAGAATCCAGAGCCCACGGGCTCTTTCTGTGTGGGCTCTTTTTATGTGGGTTTTTGCACCCACATACAGCTCTGCTAACGTCAGCAGGGCTCTCTGTGGGTGCAGAGATCTGTCAGCACTGTACCCAGCTTTGCTGGATATAGCAGTAGGTAGGACGCAGGAGAGCAGCCAGTGTGAAAGCCAGGATGGCTACAGGTTGCAAGAAGAAAGTAAGCAAGCTGAAGGCTGGCAGCAGATCGTGAGCAGGGCTGAAGTGCCCCACAGATCTCTGCACACTCTACATTGCTGTTCTTGCAAAGAGCCGCTCCAGTTTTCAAAGACTGGGGTTCTCTTAGAGTTTTATCCCCTATTGATGTACAGAACAAATTCACAAGACAGATACTTATCTGGGGAGGACAGACTGACAGGGCAAACTGCCCAGAGCTGTTCAGAGCAAAGAAGGAATTAAGGATTAGGACTTCTCCCAAGGAGCATCGACTGAGCAAGCAGGAGAGGGACTGAGAGCAAAGGAAATAAGGTGGCAAAGGTCCCGTTTTATAACTTTGGACTGCTGCTTCTCCAGGTCCAGTCAAGATCTGAGCACAGGACAGGAGCGCAGGGTGCTCCCAAGGGAGCAGGACTGCCACAGCTCTGTGCCCCAACAGCCACACAGCAAAGAGTGAGGGCAGCAGCCACCTGCCAGGGGAGGAGAAGGGAAATCGTTGGAGAGGTGCAGGGGCATGCAGCCAGCCCCAGGCAGGGTGGTGGGGATAACTTTAAGCTTTCCCTTAAGTATGTGGGTTTCTGTTTGGGGTTTTTTTAATCCCTTGTCATTTCAGAGCAAGCATGGACTTGCCAGGGTTTTAACCTGAAGTAAATTGTATCTTCTGTTGTTCCTTTACTTCGATAGTTTACACACCTCCCAACTGCTGGATTTTACACGCTCATCTTCTACTGCCAGGACTTTTTCCCCTCTGTGGAAATATTTCTGCTTGTAGCAGTATATTAGCTCATATTTGTATGACCACCTTAAAATGAATAGCTCTTGCATTTGTTTCCATTGTATCCATCTCCTGCTGCAGTATCTTGCAGTATCAGAAGGAGCCGTTGCTACTGCTGGTGTCAGCATCTTTGTTCTCATGCACACTACTCACGCCACAGAACTCCCCCAAAATAGCGTATGTGTGTATTCCAGTTGCAATCTCATTATCCCCATAACACTCTCCTTTACCAACTCAAAATGGGAAGGGATTCACTGAAGGAATGGTTTCACTCTGATTTTTCTACATTTCTCAGCATGGGAAATATCATTTCCCAAATTTCTGGGTTTCTGTCTGGAGCTGCCTTTGCCCACCCTCCGGGTCACCAAAAAATTGCCAGAAATATCCCTTCAAAAGCCTTCAAATCATAAATAAGACTCCCTCTCTCTCCTCTCTAGTGCTCAACAAATGCAGAGGGAAACACTGTTTAAGCCTAGCACAGTTCTCCACTCTCCAGCAGGAGCTCAAATCCCAGCAGAACTTTACATCACCGAGTTAACTGAGGCTGTTGCTTTGTCTGCTCCAGATACCGGGCATTGCTCAGTCCTCACATATGACTCGCACACAGGAGTCTGTTCTAATCAGCACCTGAATTCTTGTGAGGAGGCTGATGTAAACCCAGCCACAGTGACACATGAGACCAAGCAGAGACCATCACTGCCAATTAGAGGTTTCTAGCTCTACCTGTGCAGGCAGAGACCCATCATCTGTCAGTGTAAGCCAGAGGTGACAACCAATGCATTTGGGGGGTACAGCACGGTCCCCTTTGACAAAGAATTGCCTAAACCCTTGTAATTGCTTGACACATAATTGTTTTCCTCTGGTGGATGGCTCAGAAATGTTTGCATTGAGGCCAAGAATGCAGGGAAGGAGCCAGAGTGACATCCTGCATTTGTAACAAATACCTACTATACAAATAAACCACCCACATGGCTATTTCCCCAGATGACACAAAGTACACTCTATGCAAGTTCCAGTTTGATGCTGCCTACTATCCCAAAGGAGGATCCTTGCCATAATACATTTCAGTACCAATTACTAGCCATTATCACTGAAGCATCCAAGAAGTTGCCCTAAATCCAAGTGTGGATCCAGCCATGAGGCTGGGAGAGCTGCACCACACTGCCTAGCTCTGCCCTCCAGTTACACACCAATATGGGGACAGACAGCTGGTTTTACTGCTATATCTGTCTTTGATCCCCTGGGCAGTGGTGGCCACCACCAGAATACCCATTTTTATGTGTGTTTTCCCCACAAGCTACTCTCTAGTAAAAGCATCAGCCTCAGGCTTTCAGCACCTCTCCCACAGAAAAACAGTCTTATGTTAAAATAAACTAATTGAGTTAGAAATTAATCTACTGTTATTTAGAGTGCAATTGTCATTGCTGATTCCCTTGCTTGTTTAAAAATGCAAACGACTCAAAGCAACAAGTAAAACTGTATTTGACTGCTATGGGGAAATGGGTGACTGTCACCAAGTGCTGTCAGACCATATCTCTCCTTCAGCCAGGAACAAGGCCTCACATTAGAGGCTTCCCAAATCGGATAAGGTGTGGAGCTAATAAAAACTTGAATCAGCCTAGAGACCTGATGATTAAATCTTGGAAAGCCAAAGGCCACATGAGCCAGTTAGTACTGACTTCTGCCATGATGGATCTCTAACAACATGTGAAAGTTATCATCCAGTGAGGCAAAACATCCCTGTTGTTGGGCAGCACAGACACACAACTAGCCAAGTTCTTAGCAAAACCATCTCATGAACCCCACAGGGACTATTTGGGGATGTCATCTTGCACAAATATACCTAGTTCACACAAAATCATCTCAGTTCAAAAGTTGAAAAAGTACTCCCAATGTTACCTGCACTGGAAAATCCAACTGAGATGTTTCTTCATTTTTTTTTTCCATCCTAGATGAAACTGCAGCTTTGGAGCTGGATCCACGCAATAGGCATCTACATACAGCACATACTTCTTTGCTGAATTTGTGGATGCTGCTGTGAGGGAAAGTAACAAGGCTGTAATACTATGTGGCCCTGGTTAGTTTATACTCAAAGGTCAACTCATGATTTCCTTGGACATGGTTCTTCTGTTACTACTGAAGGGAATAGATGACCCCATAAAACAGACAGCAGCAACGCCCCTTTCACAGCTGTCTTCAGTTTCTCTCCTCAAATTTGGCTGGGTGCTTTTTTCAAGATTCAGAACACAGATGTAAACTGTTTAGGGATATCCCTATATCCTTGTTTCTCCTTAACAATGCCAGAGAGAATGAAAAATGTGGCCCATTAGTTTTATAACTATCAGAAAGGAAAAAAAAAAAAAAAAAAAGAGGCAAAAAACCCCAAACCCACTCTATACTGTGAGAGTCTGACCTACAGCATCCTGATCTGAAACAATACAGTTTCTGGGGAAGCATTGCTCTGTAGAATTTTTTGGGTGGGGTGGGCAGATCCCTAGCTGTCCACAGATCCCACTGTGGTGGTGGTCTCCAGTGTAAGCCACACACCTCTGCAGGGTAAAGAAAGGTTCACAGAGAAAATTCTGTTTATTTCTGTTTTTTCTGTTATGGTTGAGATCTTTAAACTGAAACTAATGATTACCAAAGTGCAATGGTAGCTGCTCATCAGAAAGGCCTCACTTAACCTGTGTTATCTTCTCACCTTCTGAACCTCTCTGAAATAGTTACAGCTGGCCCATGCTTTGCCCTTGCACAGGGGGGGGGAAGAAGGAAAAATCTGGAGTTCACACCTGTAGCCTATGCAAACCCCTGCCACCAAAGAAGGAAGGGGGATCCAATTTCTCCCTGATTTTAATTTTTTTAAATTATTTTTATTAAATAAAGTTTGAGGAGAAGAGGTGACTCGGTGTGGCTGCCAAATGCCCTGTTCACACAAGCAGCCCTTGGAGACACAGGGATCCTCTTTGCAGGAGTGCCTGGCCTTCCCCAGCATCTCTGCATATGGGCAGCAGGGACTTGGGTCCCACTTGTGCACATAGCAAACTTGCAAGAGCTGAGGTTGCCACCAAGATGTGGATAAGAAGATAAGAGAGTGAGCAACAAATTAAGGAAGGGAAAATCATGCAATAACAGAATCATAGACTGGTTTGGCTGGCAAAGGCCCTCAAAGCCCACCCAGTCCCACCCCCTGACATAGGCAGTCCAGGATGCCCCAATCCACATCCAGCCTTGCCTTGAACCCTGCTATGGATGCAGGGGCAGCCACAGCTTCTCTGGGCACCCTGTACCAGGGCCTCCCTGGGAAGGATTTCTGCCTCACATCTCCCCATCTGTCCTCCTGCGGCTGAAGGCCATTCCCCTTGTCCTGTCCCTCTCCAGCTTTCCTGAACCCCCTGGAGGGACTGGAAGGGGCTCAGAGGTCTGCCTGGAGCCTTCTCTTCTCTTCTCAAGGCTGAACTAGCCCAACTCAGCCTGTCTCCAGAGCAGAGGTGCTCCACTCCCCAGCATCTTTGTGGCCTCCTCTGGACTCGCTCTAACAGCACTGTGTCCTTCTTGTTCTGGGGACCCTTGAGTACAGTTTACAGCCTCCTGAGGCAGAGTGTATGCCAGAAACCAGTGAGCCTCTGACCATGGAAGAGAGTTTCAGGCTGTGGGAAAAGGGACAAGCAGGGGGAAAGTCTCCCAAGATGAACTGTCGCACTTACAACTCCTGCTGTATGAAACAGCAGAAATGGATGTGGGGAGTACATACCCTTTGCTGCAGGGCAAGGGCTGGGTGAGCCACAGCAGTTCTTCCCGCCTCCCGGTACTCACCTGCACTCTGCTTTTGAAACACCTTTTGAGGGGTGCAGTGGCTTTTGTTTCTTATGGTTTTCACAGGGGAAAAAAACCCATACCCTTTTCCTTCTTTCTCCTAGTACTGGGTGCCTATGGCAAGACTCAGGGGGGCTGTAGGGTATCTCTGAGGGCAGCCCAGACCGGTTCCGGCCTTTTCTGGCTGCTTCTGCAGCCGCCCCACCTCAGCCCCTCAGAGAGAGGCCCATACTGACGGCTAAAATACCACACTGCTCTGAGGTTAAAAAGTGCTAGAAACAGTCCTGTGACACCCCAGAGAGGTGAGGAGGAGCAAGGTGGTTTAGAGTTTGGGTTTTTTTTTCCCGAACATCTCTATTTTAAACAGCAATAAATTAAATGAACCGCCTCCAAGACCGCAATGTTAACAGCTTCTGTGACAAGCAGGAAGCGCCAGTCACCTAGAAACAGGAAGAGATAACAAAGATTTCCCTCTCAAACATTATGTATACAAAGTTGCACAAAACAAGATAGTTGGAAATAATCACCATAACTAGAAAGCTTCATGACATTTGTGATGAGAGTAGCTGCACCCCTCACTTGAGGTGGAACCACAGCAATGGCTGCTGCCCCACTAGCCTGCACCTCCAATTGTGGGCAGCTCTGCCTATCCTTTAGTCACGCTGCTGTTGAATTTCACCCCAAGGTGGTGAGTGCAAGGTGTTGTTAATCCCTTATTTATCTTGCAGGGGAGCTGGGATATTTGATCAGTGCCTGGGAACAGCTCAGAGCTCCTCCAGAGCCAAACCCTGTGGCAGAGAAAGTCACGTTTTCATCCTGCACCCAGGCATTGCCTCATATTTAGAAGTTTTCCAGCAGAACCTAGTCTCTGTTTGAGGTTCAGAAAGGCTAAATTTAAGCTTGCTGTTATTTGAGAAATGATTTTTTATTTTTTTGCTAATGAGACATATCTGTGCGCAAAGAATTTTGTGGAAAGTATGTGTGGGTTTGAGGAGTGGGAGAGAGCTGTGAATAGATTCAAGTTCTTCAGCAGTTACGAAGAGTCTGCTCAAGATGTAAATTCATCCTTAGCCCTTAGTACCAAGATCTTAAAAATGTGTGGAGACCTGAGCTGATAGTCTCTTATTTAGACCTATATCTTCAAATAATAAACTGATGCTTTGGCTTATGGAAGGCGTTGCTGAAAAGGAAGGGAGAGAGAACATCTTTTATCTCCTACGTTGCTATGTAGGATCATCACAGCATTTAATAAAAAGCATCTTGATATAATAATAAAGTTTGTTTTCCAAACAAAACTGTTGTTTGCCCATAGTAATGTAAATTTGCAGTTCTTTACACTTCACAGATGATGAGAGAAAATGATTTTAAGATCTCCCCAAAGGAGAGATTTAATTGTAAAACAAAGCACTAAGTATGACTTTTAGCTGACTTCTAAAGGCTACAGTAATTAAAAAGACTAAAACATATGGTGCATTTCACGAGGGTGGTTAATATGATCTCCCAAACGAACCTTTTTGGTTACTGAGAAGAAACAGGAAAATACTGCTATTCTCCTCAATGCTGAATCATAAAATAAGCCTTTGCTTTAGTCCTGGTGAATCAGGAACAGCACTCCCATTTTAATTCAGTTAATCCGAAGGAGAAAGATTTCCTTTCATCTGCTAAGAAAGATATGAGCTACAGTTGCGATCTATTAATGCGTTTACAATACAATATAAGGGAAGGAAATTATCATCAGTGGCTTGTAAGAGTGTCAGCTGATGCCAGCACATGATAGTGTCACACTGCAGCTGGAGGAGATATGTCCCCTAATCAGCACTTACTCTCTAATCACAAATGCTAGGTTATATTTCAGTGATGTTACAGATGCGATATAGATCACAAGCAAACCTTTGTCAGCAGGGTCTTTGGCAGGCTTCTAGCTGGGGATGTTGCAATGCAGTCAAATCCTGTAACAGCAGACCTGGAGATAAAACCAAACCAAAACAAACCCCACAACATCAAACTTGTGTCATCAATAATTCATAGAAGCTGAAAGGCAAATCCTCAGTTGGTGTTAACTAGGGTAGGTCTATACATCTACACTCACCTTCTCCATTCTGGGCTCAGTTCTCATTATTTCATAACTTTTCAGCTCACCTTCCCACTTCAAGGTACAGATAAACAGACTACCAATATTGAGTAACCAGTTTGAAACTGTGTTTAGTGAAGATCTATGCTTGGTTAAAACCCACCCAAACATTCACATCTTTTGCTGCTGGGCATTGACCGGGTGCAGATGGCTTGGACTGGTTAAGTGTCCTTTTCTGACAGTATGTCAGTACCTGTTGACTATTTAAGCCTTCCATCAGAGAGGGCACTACAACTTGAACTAAGTGGGATGAACGTTCACAGCTGTTTGGCTTTCATAAAGACAGTCCAAAAGGAAGCCAAGGAAAAGGGTACACTGTTTCTTCCCACTTCCTGAAAAAGAGATCAGAAATAGGAGAATATCTGCAAAAGGCAAAAATATATATCTGAAAACAAAAACAGGTAAGAAAATGTATCTGGCTGACATTAAGCCAAACATTATTTAGGATCACATGCTTGCTATGACCCAGGCATGAGATGTAAGCCTGGTGTGCTACATATACCTCACGATATATAAAGCGTATCACAAGATGACTGGATTCTGGGCTCATGCTAGCTCCCCGTGGACTCCCTGGTATCCCTTAGACAAGCACCCAAATGTAGCATTGATTGAGAACCCTCTTCCTCAGCCCAACCAGCCACCACCACATAGAGCTTTTTCCTGATCTTCTGAATTTGCCCCAAATTCACAATTCAGTGGCTTTTGAAGTCATAAACATCAGCACCCAGGAATGTATCAAATAATAACACAGCATAACGGCAAGTGCCATCCTCACATCTCAGGAAGCAGAAGGACTGGACCATCCCACACACATTAAGCTGGTAGCTCCATCGATTCAGAGGCACCTTCAAACAGAAGGGGAGGGATTTTGGCACATTTTTCCTGGTGGGTAGACTGAAACTTGTAGCCCTCTGTCAGCAGTATTTAAAAGACATAATTTGCCCAATAAAATCACTGCTGGAGCAAAGATGGGCTGATCTGTCAGACCTGCAAAGCAATAAACATTGGCGACAGCAGCAGCTGGAAGAGCAAGTACATAGCAACAAGTAGCTCAGGAAAATTCTTCCCTGAGATATATCATCCCTGAAAAAGTAATATCATGCTCATAAAAGCTGGCAGTTTGTTTCTTTATTTTTTCCCCCCTTCCTCTGTATAAGTAACATGGAAACAAAACAGAAGAAAGAATAATTTCTTTGGTATTAAAGTGCTCTCTGACTGCAGCTACTTCTGGATTCCCCAAACCCGACATTTGCAGTTTCATTCCAGGAGGAGAAAGTTGTGTGGCTTGCATTCTTAGAAAAAAAAAATTCTCAGATGAATTTGTCATATCCAGATGAATTTGTCAGATCCAAATCTCAGATTTGGATATAGATTGCTTTCAGGCTCAGTTTCCATCACGATGGCAAGTCTTGTTTGTGGCTCCCTGACTGTCTGCAGTCTCCAGTAATTATAGCAGCCTGTAGGTATTCTCTGAAGTTGGGTTTGCTTCTTTCATTTGAGTATAAGCTCAAAGGCAAAAAGATGTTCTCTTCTACCAGATGCCTTATTTAGATGTGATTTACATAAGGGAAAAAAAGTGTGTGAAATATCAATATTTGCATTTTAAAACATTATTTCAGGATGTCTGCTGTGGTTCATTAATCTGCTTTTTGGCTCTTTACATTTAGTTCTTTTATTTGACTGCTCAAGCATATGGGTCTCATTAGTTTAATGGCAAGTGTATTTATCCTTCATCCTTGCTGGCACCTTTTAACTGCGGGGTGGGGGAGGAGCTGGTAGGTGAACTACGTTTGTATTCAAAATTGTCCATATCATGGCTAACCCGATTGGTAACTCAAAGATCCTAGATGGATACCCAAGAAAACTTTGTGTGATGATCATCTTGGTTTTCCTCTTTTTAGGTAAGATGTTGAAGGAGTACCATCAAGGATGTGTTTTCTGAAGCTACCTGAGGACCTGTAGCTTCCAGGATCTCTCAGGTCCAATGTGGCCACATAGAAACCAAGTACAAATATTCTTCCTGCAGTCAGACAGCAAGTGCATGTCCTGCTCAAACAACCAGGAAAAATGCCTAAGAGGAGAAACAACCTCCACAGGTATTGGATGTTCACAGTTTAACACAGGCATTACGTGGGCTGGTCACTGCCCTGGTGGCACTGGCATACCACAGATGTCTCCCTGGAGCCCAGGGCAACCTCCAGCACAGAGTCAAGGCAGTTATTATATAGGTCCAGTGGCCACCTTGAACTTCAGTTTCAGGTCCATGACAGTTTTCCTTTGAAATCTCTGCAGATTGCCTAATCCCCTGGGCGAGTTCAACAGAAGCATGCCTTTAACTCAAATAGTGTCACAATAACAGATCTTCTACCTTTTCTCTTCCCCAAAGGGAGATATATAGATATATGAAATAACCAAGCCAACTCCTGGGACACAGAAAAAAAACGGTGTGCTTAGATAACGTTCAACAGCCTCAGAGAGAAGGTGGGAAAGGAAGGAGTGCTGCTTGGAAAAGCTACTGAGAAAAATGAAGTAGCTGTCTCTGCAGAGGAAATACCACGACAGCTATTTAACACTCCAAGCTGAGCTCCCATGTCTAGGAAATACGTGGGTAATTTACCACTTACCAAGCGCGTTGCACGGAGCCTAGCAGCTCATAACCACAGCCCTGCTAGATATTTGCAAAATCACTCCGAGCGTATCTCATTTTTCACTCTAGTCCAACTGATAAAAATAATAAAGAGGCTTTGACCTCCCTTGTGAAATGTTTATGTTCAGGCTTCCATTGCTATTTGTATTGCTCGCTTTTGCCTTTCTTCTGCCGCGGGTGACGACTGACTGTTGGAGGATCACAGGCTCCCTTCCAGCGGCGATCCTGCACTGCTTGGTGCCCGCCATCCCTCACAGCTGCTTGATGCCTGCCTGCGGTTGATGTCATGCTTAGACTTCTCTGTTCTTCCTAGTGAGTCCCTGTGGTGGTAGCAACTTGAAAGCATTAACACCCACCTGATGTGCCAGAGACAAGAAAATTGTTGAAAAAATACAGCCATTGAATTTCCTAGCTTATCAAGCGGTGTTGAACAGCCTTCCTCCCCTTCAAATTTCACACAGAAGACTTTCACTTTGTCTTCCAGTTGTTCCATCGATGCCGACAAGTTTTAACTGTGAGGGAGGTTGTAGTGATGGAGGGCTTGTTTCACAGCTCCCACAAACCAAATTGGGGTTTCTGGCAGGGGCACTAAACAGTTTGGCTTACCTGCCCTCCTTGTGCTTCCCAAAACAGTAACTCCCCAGAGCTCACGTTATCAAACCCATCCTGTAGATCACCAAAAACATCTTCTTATTTAAAGTCTACCTTTTACATTATATGCAATTTCTCCAAAGAACTACTCTGCATAGTGTAGAAAGAGAAATAACACATGCTAAAGATCACAGGGAAAATTGGTTTTGTTTCAAGAAATCAGTTCTGTGACAAAGATCCATCAGCTTACAAATGCAGATACATCGTTTCCTTTCAAATTTCTGCATAGGGCATGCAGGAATATCTAAAATAATTCCACTAAAACAGAAAAAAGGGTGAAAAAAATCAGCACTCTCCAAGATAAATGCTTCTGTATGCAAGAGCAAGTGAAGCTGATAATTTTTTACAGTGAAATTCACTCTGCTGTAGAAGGAATGTCCCCAGGGCCCAGGGATTACATAGCTTATTCCAACCTGTCCTATTCCTTGTTCCCTCCTGCTCCTGCATCTTCCAAACCAGAGGCCCCAACAGAGCCCAGGGAGTTTGAATTAGCAGGAATGTTCCTCTGACCCCAGCTGAGCAGTCCCACAGAAACTAAGGGGATGCTCAGAGACCAGTTTCTGTTTGGCCCAGGAAAATAATACAGAACTCTGAGCATTTCTTTACAGGGATGTTTGGTTTTGCATAAAACAATAGTTACATCCTAAGTGGAACACTATGGCAGAAGTGCTCTGCCCTTCACACGGGCCCAGAAGGAAGACAGGCAGCATTCAGCAAGCCATGTGTGCCACAGACCTTTTCCTGGCATCCTGGGCATCGTATTATTCATCATTTTCCAATTTTCCCATAGGCCATACATGGACCTTGACATTTTTGTAGCCTTCCATGTCCACCTTGGGCTGTAACTTAAAAAGTATCTACCTAGAAACCATCTAATACAGGGTTATTAACAGAGAAAGCCATGAAGTATTGCACCATTCTTATGTGGAAGGCTTTGATAATAAGCCAGCTGCGGTAAGCCAGCTTGTTGCCAAAAATGTCACCATGAAAGCCAGGTCATCCAGGGGAGGTGAAGAGTTCAGGAGCAACAGGGTGGAGGACAAAAAGGCAGAAGCAGTTTTTGATGAGCAACTCCCACCAGCTCAGAGTGGATCAAAAGGGCAGAACTGTCAGGCACAGGGTTCCACCTCCTCCACTGCAAGCACAGATCTTCAGGGACTGTGGGAAGAAACACAAGTCAGTGGGGATCCATGCAGAACTCAGACCAGCCACGATCTGAGGTCTGTTCTTCTACCAATTCCATGCTCCATCTTAATAGATGACCTTAAAATGCAGGGGATAACATCACCATTCCAGAAAAATAACTTCATGAAGCACTTGGCTGCTGACACACTCCAAACTCTTTCCAGTTAGGAAGTGTTATCACTTCCACAGGAGCTGGTATGCGAGCAATGAAACAGTAGGTAGCATCATTATGTACCAACATAGAGAAGAGAGGAAATGAGCCTCACTTGAAATGCTGTCTGTGCTTCTGCCAGGGCAGCGTAGTGAAAATGCTGGGGCAGGTCTAAGCCTGGAAAAGAGGAGAACCTCTCTGGAATGGCAGAAGCTAGAATGTATTGCTAATGAATGCCCCTGCAGTCCCTGTACCACTAGCACGAAAGTTGTATTCTCTACAAACTCAGGCTTGCAGGCAAAGTTAGCAGTGGGTTTAGTTACACAAGGAATGCTGAATAGAGCAGTAAGTTGGTCTGCTGTGACAACAGAAAATCCTACAGAGGAGTTAAGCAATACAAGCATTAACAATGAGATATTGCAGTTCTGGGCTAATAAAACATGCAGGCACAACAGCAAATCCAAAGCTCACACTCTGAGCCCTGCAAGTCTCCCCTACACCAGAGGTCCCACTTCGGTTTCCTACCTGCCCTTACACAGGGCATCTGCTCAGCTGATGGTGCATTTTGCACCACAGTTCACACTAAACAAGCTGTTTTGTATCTCTTTAACGGAATACAGCCCAATATTAAGAAATGTTCCCTTAATATTTTGAGAATTAATGATGCATGAGTAATGCAGTTGTCTGATCCAAGAAATGTTCCAGTATACTTTCATATTATCAAGTTTTTCCAAGCACCTAATTTCACTAACTACCCACAGAATATTGGAAGTGTCTAGTCACCATCTGAGGAAGGAGGGACTGTGGTTTTTAGAAGTTGAAGCAGCCGAAACCATCAGGTCCCTGCCAGGCTCACCAAAGGCGCAGGGGATGGGATCACAAACAGGTATCTGTAACACGTGTGCTCACTTGCTGGAGGCTGCACAGCTCCTGAAACTCACTCAAACAAGTTGTGTGTGCTTATTTAGAATTCACAGACAAACTTTCCCAATGGAGTCAGACAGAAAGCTGTCCACAGGCATATTCACACCATTTCTGCAGCAGTAGTCACAGGCCCCAGCTGACTGTGCAGCACAGCTCCTCCTGTGCTGCCTGAGAAGTTGCAGTCCTGTTTGCTTCTCTGTTGTCAACCACAGGATTTCTTTTAACTAAAAGCCGCCTCCTAATCAGCATTTTTTGGAGCTGAAGAGTTTCTGGAACTCAGAAGATCATATGGGGTTACTTAATGAATTGCATGTTTTGTCTTGCATCTGCTAGTTGCTTTTTTTTTTAAGGCTACATTCATTAGCCTGCCCTGCTCAGCAGTGTGTCAGCTGTGCCATACCTCTCACCAAGGTGTTAATATGGTTCTAACTCAATATATATGACTTCTTACCAGAAGAATGGCTGCAGATGCTTGAATTGAGGAGCCTGATGGGTTTTATTTGTTGAAGTGATCAGAAAAAAAAGTGTCCTTGCTTAGCACAAGTTACCACACAGTAATAGAAGTCTCATCTTAGCTGCATTTCTCTGTGTGAACAATTATGTGTTTTTTCAAAAGGTTAGACAGATTTGGGCCTTTTCAAAAGTATTAGCAACTTTCTAAGTAGTTTATCATGCAAGACTTAAAACTGATCTACTTTACACAGCCCAGTGGATGAGCTGGTGGTGGCAGACACAAAGATGGGCTTGCACAGCCACCTGGTTTTGAACGACCAGTTGTACACAGACCATATCACTGAGCACCCTTGTGCTGCTCTGAGGTCCTGTTAGTGACCTCTTTTTTCAAATGCAATTCCACTCTGCTGTTTGACATTTGGAAGCTGGCCTGGTGGGGTGGTGTACTGACCTGGAAATCCATAGGAAATGACAATGTGTGAGCAGTTCTCAGGGTGATATATATATATATATATATATATTCTTACTAGGTTTTTTGATTTATTGCTGACTAAAAACCGAATCTGGGATCTGAAAGGCAAGCTGGGTCCATTCCTTGTCATACCCTAGCAATAAAGATCTGCAGAAAAAACCCACACTTAACCCTTCTTCCTAATGAACACTATGCAGAGGCTCTGTCTCCTGAAGCTCTTGGTGCTCAGCAGTTGGGAGGGCAGGGCAAGGGCAGGGCAACCAGCATGGACTGAGACTGTACTTTCATGGAATTTGCACCTTTAAAAGCTAGGCAGTGCTTTAAATAATCCTAAATATCTTCAAATACATGGGGTTTTTGGGGTTTTTTTCAGCAGTGAAAACAAAAAAAAAAACAGGTTCCTGGTGAAAATACAGGTGCTATTAGATTTCCAGTGTCACTATTAGATTCTGCACAAAAAACACCTGGACAAAAGACAAGAGTTTTAACAGGGCAAAGAGGCTTCATTTGGTTCTCTCATTTCCCTGTTTTGGTCCCAATCTCACCTTCCAGTTGCACCAGTCCCCAAGGATTTTATCTGTTGCTGGCTGATCTGATTTTTTTTTTTTTTTAACATTTTTTTGCTTTCTCTGTTTCTGCCCAAGGTCCCACAGTGTCTTGGCCATTTATCACCCTGAGCCTCAACCCTCTTCTTCTCAACCCTCCAGTCCATCTCCACTGGATTGCAAGGCATCCACTATACATAATCCTCTTGCAAACCCCTCACTATTTAACAGCAGGTCGAACACCTCTGCCACCACCTACCCTGTTCCTAGTGCCAGACTGTCAGAGCAGTGAACAGGCAAATATTTTGTTTGGTAGTACTGGTTGCAGTAGGAACACTCTTTTGCAAACTGAGTTTAATGTCCAGAGAAATGAGTTCCCTTTTTATAATGCAATATAAACTGTACAGGAAAGTATGCTCAGTTTTCTGCACCTGGTATGGAGAGAAAATATTAAATCAGTGAAGCAGACAGTGGCATTGCTCCTGTAACGAGGGGCATGCTGGTAGCTGTAGTTTGACTGTGTATGCATTAAAATGACACCTCACTATAGTCATAAATAGGGAGATAAGATTACTTGAACAGATCCCTGAAGCACAAACCAAAATTACCCCTTCCTTATTGCAAGACAAAGATGACAAATCAGTAAACTTGTATTTTAAAGAGGTGTGCCAAAAAAAAAAAAAAAAGTTGCTAGGGCTGCTGTTGTAACCTTGACAGACAGGCACAACCATGTCAACATTTCCCATAAATCTTTATGTGGTGTGAAAAATGTGTGTGGTTTATTGTGCTCCTGCAGAGCTAAACAAAAAATTGCTCCATCTTTATCCCTGAGCAGCTCACTGTGCTCTTGTGCAATGGAAAGACATTTCAGCCCAGGGTAAACCTGGAGTGGGATTTCAAAAATGTTGGCTTTCCCTTCATGGTTAATGCTGCTCTGACGCACAAGAGAATAGTCTTTGCTGGTACAAAACCACTGTTGGCCCAGAGACCTCTGCACAGGGAAGATGTGATGCAGTAACACTCACCCCATTTACCTTTTGCTTCGAAGCGAGGAGCAATTCTAGGGAGACTTCTTAAGTGGGCACTTAGCACAGACACACGGATGGCCATGCTACAGAACTGCTCTCCATGCACATCAGTAATTAGTAGCCAGAGGTGCCCTGTTTCACCAAGGCATTTAAGGAGGTGCAGCCTGTTGCATCTGCAGTGCAGAGACCCTCCTGCTCCTGCTAGGCTGTGCAGCTCCTGCCAGGAGTGAGATTCCAAGGCACAATCCTCCTCTCACCCACATTTCTGTATGAGTATTTTCTGCATTACTGTAAATACCAGTGGGTTTTCCCAAGTGGCACCAGTGGCCTTCTTGTCTGTCCTTTCATCTAACCAGTCACAAGAGTCAAAAGGCCAATTTAGAGATGAGGGCAGTTTAGCAAACAGGTTAACTACTTGCAACAAAACCAAAAAAAGACATTTTTTCATTCCTCTGTATTGAAGGTGGGTTTTAATAGGTGTATTTGACCTGAATACTCACAGCTTCATCTAAGTCCAGGGCTATCAGGTCTAGTTCCCATTTCCAAGAAACCAATTCTGCAAGACATCAGAAATCAGGCTGCTGCTTCAACAAAACTAGAGAGAAGGGGTTTTTTTTAATCTTTTTTGGGGGAAGGCAAACCAGCTGGTGGCCATCAGTCCAATAATCTCATTCCAAGAACTGCCTCCTGTACCCTCAACCCAGCACTGAAAGGCTGCGCATGCCTGGCTGTGCTTTTCCCAACGTTTTCATGCTCAGCCAAGAGGTGCTGCTCTGGGACCCTCTCCAGTCACCCAGGAGAGTTCAGTTTCTCATTTCCTCCAAACACTCTCTCCTGCTTGTACCTTATTCTCTCTGCTGCTGGCAGAGGTACTAATGCAGGTCACCCAAGACAGCTCACTGGCCCGTTGGCTGCCCTCTTGCACCCAGAGTGGGGACCCAGTCCCTTTCACTCCCTTCTCTTGCATGCAGGCTCCAGCCCTGTGTGGAGCAGTGGGACCTTGTTAGACCTGCAGTCTCTCGGGCTTCATTTTGCACTTACTTTCCCATTGCTGCTCAACCCTTTAGAGAAGCACCACATGACTAACTCATCAGAACAAGCACTTCTTCCATGTGCTTTGGGTGTACAAGGCGTTCGGCCCTAAGCCTCCCTGCAAATCTCAGGCACACTCACCTTCCTGCAGGCTGACTGCAGGACAGCCATTCTTGCAAGCTGGCATCCATGCTGGTCATACCTGGAGGATATGGCCACCACTGTCACTGCTAGCAGCTGAAGCATCCTATGGCACCAACACAGCTGTATAAACTACGGGCGTCTCCGTATGCTTCATGCAGTCAGAGGAAATGTTTTAGGACTGAAACAGATTTAATACAATGTGACAGGGGGTCTCTGGGCTTGGTTTTGCTTCACGTGGTATACGTTGTAGAATGATGTCTGGGAGAATGGGATAGCGACAGAGCAAGTTTTGCCATACAGCTGCCTCTGGAGCCACATCATTTTCTGGAGGCAGCAGAAAGCCAAGGCCTTGAATACAGCATGCTCTGAAATCTTCTTTATCACATTCCCGTTCCCCACTAACAAGAGAGGCATTTCTGACACAGCAGTGGCCAACTGGGAGGCACACACAGAGATCAAAGGCTTTCCTGCGGCTCTGTGGCTCTCCAGTGGATCGCTCTGCAGGTCAGGCCAATGCTTTGTGCTGTGAATTGTGTGACCCTTGTGAACCTGCTGAATCAGGACCAAAAAAATGTTTGTCCCATCCTTGCATCTGTAAAGTCTACAAAGAGCAAAGCTATTTTTCATTAATTGCCAACTATTCCTCTTGGCAAGCTAGTTTTCCTCCCACTTTTATTCACTTTGAAAAGATTATCAAGAGCTGATTTACTCCACCACGGCAATGGGACTGATAGTGTATATCTATATATCCTAGCTTCTTTTCCAGATCCCCATACTAGATAGCATATATTGGCATGTAACAATTAACCCAGTGTACCCTCTACTTGAAATCTGAGATAAATGGTATCATTAAAAGTGTGGTTAAGCAATGCTAAGTGGGCACTCAGAAACAATAGCATGCTTCAAAGAGCTGTGGGCCCAGCTGGAACCAGACCAGAGGAAAAGCAGTTAAACCCACCTGTTTGAGAGAGGAGACTGTTTATGTGATGACAGCCCTGGGCGCTGTATCCCCAGAAATTCCTGGGAGACAGGATTTTGGAAGCTGCCTTTAGTTACCCATATTTGCATCAGGGATTTCCCAGGTCAGTGAGCTGAGCGTCATGTACTGCGCCTGACCTGAGGCTGCTGCAGCCTCTTGTAGCCTCCTGCATCACCACCTTCAAGTTCCCATCACTCCTGAGCCCTGTTTTTCACCAGACAGGACAGGATGTGCAGGAAACCCACAACCAAGAAACTCTGGGACTGTCTTTCAATGGAGGCCCAAACCTGGTACCCAGATCATCTTTTATAGCTTTCAAAATCAAATGCTGTGGTATTTTCCTGTCAATGTAAAAATGTCAGAAATTCTGCTAGTTGCCTTTAAAGGGAAGTGAGAGCTCTGCAGCCTCCCCAGCAGTGAAAGTTCTGATTTCTGATCAGTTTTAGTCACAGCCCGATAACGTGAATGTTTCTGACACAACATGTAAATTTCCTCTTTCCTTAATTTCATGCTAATTTGCCTTTTTGCTTTACATAATTAGTTTCTTCTCAGTGGTATTTACAAATCTAAAATATTTGTTCCGTTTTAGTCATCCATTAAATATCTGGTTTGTCTTTAGTGAGAGTGGAAAGCAGCACAGCCATTTCCTTGTTGCCTGGGAAACTCGTCTAAGAGTTATCATCAAATTAACATGTCAGCAAGGTCCTCTTTTAGATGTTACCCAAAAATAACTGAGGATTGCAAGACGCCAAACAGCACCTGTCTGAAATTCACCCTCCCCGCTTCGTCTCGGGGGCAAAGGTGAGAAGTGATGTACTCACTTGCTGGAGAGGAGGGAGGCAGGAGTGATGCTCCAAAAATCCATCTCACAGTATCAATACCAGAAGAGTCTTCAGAACAGTCCAACCCACAATATCTTACAGAACATTTCTTTTTCCTCCATCCTCTTCCACAAGATTGAAATCACAGCATGCAAAAAAGTTTGGATACAGCAGAAGCCATGCCCCATAAGCCTCTCCAGGTCTTCAAAAGTGAGCGTTATGCAGTTTCACGGCACTCCATACAACTCAAGTGCTTTCTTTTAACTGATCTCTTTTTATTCAGCAGATATTTTTTCTGAATACCTTCCACTTAAGGTAATTCATGTAATTACAGTTCTCCCTCATTCACAAGTCATCTCTGGATCACCAAGCTCCTTGTACAGTGAACATCACCTTCAATGCTGACTGCACAGAGCATCCCTTTTCCCAGCAGCTGGAGTTTAAGACTGTGTTATTTTGGGAGAAACACTCTTGCTTTCACTTATAAAAACCTAGGAGGGGAAAAAAATAATAATCAGTTAACAATTCTGTATCTTGAGCAATATAAATATAAAGCACCTGGCAAACGTGTCCTCACCAAGGGAAGCAGCCTGGCACAGATAACCCTGGGCGAGTGGCTGCTCTTTTCACTGATTTGTCAATTTGAATAAAGGTCTTGAAAAAGCAGTGACCCAGGATAAAGACATAATTAGAAAAGCTGTCTGTTTATGGAGTGCCATTTGATATTCCTGAGACTAAAAATAAGCTATTTTTCAAATGCCCATTGATTTTGTCACTGACTAGTAACGTTAGCACAATGACAGAATTCATGTCTTTTGTGTAATACTACATTAGGATCCGTCAGAAAAAGTAAAACCTCCCTAAATTTTTAAGAGCACTGTAAATAGAATATCCTCAGGATGCTCACTGAGTGATTCAAGTGATCCAAATTGGAAATAACAAAATACTATAGAGAGCACAATTACATAGAGAATACATTAAAAATTTAAACGCAAAACCAGCGTTACTACATGTGCCAAAACCACAGCACAACAGCTTGTAAGAGCATATTATGTACATGTGTACCAGTCTTAACCTACAAATCTCTGGGGACAAAAAGGCATCTACGAGAGCACAAGATAGTATTTCATCACTAGTCACCACCTTAGGGCAATATTCCAGGTTCTTGTCAAGTTTTATATTAAATATATTGTGCCCAGGAGATGAGAAAGATGTAAGAGAAAAATATCAAAGATTAAAAAAAAAAAAGTTATGTACTATCTTTTGAGTTAGTAGCTCATGAAATGCCTTCAAGGCCTCTACTTCAATTTCGTGATACAACGCACAAAGTTCATGTAGCTAACATCCCATACTGCCACAAGTGATGTTAAAGATCCCAAGACAGCCTTTACTAGACAAGAGTGGGCTTGGCTTTTTCTTTTTTTTTCCTTTTTCTTTTGTTTCTCCTCCTCCCAGCCACAAAATCCCATGCTCTTCAGATCCCCCTGACTCCCCCTTGCCCCAGGGCTTTTCCAAGGGAGCACACGGAAATTCATTTAGAGCTTCACCAATCACCCTCCTAAAACAAAACAAAACAACCCCAAAATCCCAACAATAACAACAAAAATTATATCAGGGACCAGATCTTCCATAGCTGTTGATTGAAAGAGACTGGGAGAGAAGGCTGATGCCAAGGAGCTCTGGGTGAAACAGCAGGTAACAGCAGGAAAATATTTTACAGGGAGCTGCTGCTGTTGAGGTGTTTGCCCTGACTATTAGAAGGTGAAAAAGGTTCTTCCCTGCAGGTTGTTTCAGCTGCTGGGGTACTCTGAGCTGCCAGGGAGCTGCACTGCCAAAACAGCCACTGCACAGGGAAAAACACCTCAGGGGTGATGTGATGCTCATCTCATCTCCGCTCCTACTTTGCAAGGGTCTGCCCCAAGTATAAGACAAGATTTTGTTCTTTAATTGGGATATTACACCTTTTCAGTCCTTTCCAACCAAGTTACCTAATTAAACTGAATTTAGATTCTACCGTGGGCGTATGTTTGGGTTTGTGTTGTGGATGATATTTGGCCCTTTTCTTTCTCATTTAACACTACCACTGCATCCTGTGCACACTGTTCGCGAGCCTCGAGCGCTTGCCGGTGGTGTCTGCATCAGGCGAGAGCTGTAAGGCCTGTTCACTCTTTCCATACCTTTGAAGTGGTTACAGTGCTGCAGCTCTACCCAGAACAAAGACAAAGACATTCTCATCCCTCGACATGCCGCACCGCTGAGGAATTTTGTCTACCAGATGGATTGCAATAGTGAAGAATCACCACAGACAAGAAGTAATTTATGGTTTCCATTAATTCCTGTCGCCAACCGCACTAACTGGCATTTATCAGCAAGAAAGGGATGAACAATTAGCCACAGGAATAAAAACGAGGGAGTAGACCCTTGAAATGAGAAGAGGATTATTACTGTTTAAAAATCAAAATTGCATTGGCTCCCTTTTAAGTGATTAGGTACAGAACTTAGAGGAGACTATGCCAGACACTCGAATGTGAATCTGCTTAATTGTGGGAAAAAGTTATGATGTGTCTATGTGCTTTGGTGGGTACTGTCAAACGGCTGATAGTATGAGCCATTCTTCCAAGATTCAAGCAATGAGAAGTAATTGTCTGAAGCCCTTGTTGCCAAGTAGTCATTAATTTGTACAGTTATCATCAAAATTTTCAATGTAAGAAGCAGATTAAATCCAGCCTTGGGACAAGCAGAGACAACAGCACTGGCCCTCCCACATTCCCAAATAGCCCAGGTTCCCAGGATCTTCCCTCAGAAAAGGACATACTCAAGTTCTGCTGGATCTGGAGGCACTTACCCATGGCCCCATAGAGAAAAGTGCTTATTTTGGACCACAAAGCCCATGCAAGCCCCTCCAATGTCATCATCTCTCACCTCTGTACCTCCTAGGCTATATCCCAGGGGCTCTGCAGAGTCGGGCTCCAAACATACGAGCTTGTTTATTCCCAAAGTCCTAGTGATTTCCGTAAGTTATACTCAGAGCACAGAATTTTCCAGGTTAAAAGATTGTCTCTATAAAAGCGTTGATATGAGAGAAATATTCCCTGTGGATTTTTAAAGAATTACAGAATCTTTCCCTGAACTATGGTTTATATCGTTTTCTTAATGGAATGCAGCTGGCTTAATGAATAGAAATATTCAAGAATAATTTAGTCAGTGACTGATAGGGGGGAAGTATCCTAAATAATTTATTTATATTCTACAAAGCTGATCTATTAATGAAGACATTTATTCATAAGAAATATGTTCAACAATGATGGTGAGAATTAATCAAACACATTATTAGCAATTATTATTCCACCGATCCTAATTGAGAGATAAAATGCCCTTTAACTGTATTTTCTATATAAAGCCCACAGTGAAGTAATTATTCAGGTACCTGCGCCAGAAATAGCTCAGCAGATTTCAGGAGCAATGGATGCATCAAACAATATCAATTAAACCCATTCTAGCTAAAAATTGCAATGTTCTCCTTGAGACTTCTCCTACTTTTTAGTTATTTTGCATTATTAATTTGGAATAATGCTTACACTGAATACCAACAGGAATTGGACAGGAAATTAATGTAGAGACTCCCCCCAGAGATCTTAGATGTTGCTAAGCCCATTTTTTCTTACCCAGAGTTAATGAATAATCATCTCCTTGGCAATGGTTCCTGGAGTAGAGACGTGTACTTTGGTTTCTATTAAATATAGAAAAATAAAAAGTGTCAGATAATGTAGGGATCAGGGGGAATTATCTAAAGAAACTCAGTGAGTAAATATCCTCCAATGCAGCAAGTCATTTACTTGCTCCAAACTGTTAGGAATATTCAGATAGCTAACTTCACTTCTAAAGGCAGCTTTATATACAAGTACCATTTATTGCTGTTCATTCTAAAGATACCTCCACATCTCCTCCACATTCAAAAGCAGCATTCCCTCCCGCCTCAGCCCTACACCCAACACAAATCTTTCATTCTTTCTATCTCAAGCTGCAGAACAACATCTTTCTTAGGTGTCTTTCTAGTACTTCATCACTTAATTTATTGCAGGCACAACAGGTGAGCACTGGAAGTGGTTTCCCCGTTGCTTTTGTGCTAAGGAAAAGCCGACCTCCAGGACAATCCTACAGGGATTGAGATTTCCTTGAGAAACCTGAAACTCTGAGCCAGAGCTTAATGCCTGTAAGAAAATTGATTACATCCCCCCTCTCGCTGATTGCTGCAGAACAGGAGCTGCTGCAGCTCTCAAAGCAAGCTCAGCTTTTCCCTCCTGGATATGCAGCCTCCCCCATCCTAACATGATGCACCGGTCAGGCTGGGTGTTCTGTAGCACTCCTGCTACCTGAGCTTGTGAGGACAGTGAGACCAGGACTGAGTTCAGATCACAAGGGGGAAAGGGGTGTGGGGGACACACACCTGATCTCCATCCCCTCCAGTATGGTGCAGTGGGACCAGAAGGACACAGCAGCCACTTCCAGGATCACAGCAATATTTACAGGCCAATCCGTGACATCTTCCCAAGGACAGACAGAATGACATAGTTACTGTGGCATTCCAGCAGCCAAGGTCTGCAGCGAGACAGCAACAAACGGTCTACAAAGCTGTTAATATTAAAAGCCAGGCTGCAAAAGAGACATAATCAAACCTTTCTGTTTCAACTGTCTCTCTCCCAAGGCTAATGCCAAATTAGACTCTAAGTTAAATTATTTTGCTACCTCCAAAAGCATAAGAGGCTCATATTTTCGCTACTTTTTCCTTTGGCCAGACCCACAAGGAGAATTGGACAAGGCAGAAGAGGCTGCTTAGGACCTTCTGTGGCAGGAGACTGATCAAAGGTGATAGGACAAGGGGCAACAGCATGAAGCTGAGCCAATGCAGGGTCAGGTTAGATGTTAGGAAAGAAATTTCCACTGAAAGAGTTGTCAGGACCTGGAACAGCCTGCCCAGGGAGGAGGTTGAATCACCATCCCTGAGTGTGTTTTAAAAAAGGGGTGATCAAATACTTAGGGATATGGTTTAGCATAGGAAAGCAACAGTTGGACTCGATCTTAAAGATCTTTTCCAACCTTGTGATTCTGTAAAATGTAACTTTACCATCATGGAGCATGAGAAGTGCTAAATACATAAAAACAACAGACCTGAGGTCCCTGTGAGCAGCAGGTCTTTTTGGTGGGGAGGATGTGCTGATCTAGGCCCCTGCTGCCCCTCCGATGGCTGCACCCAGCACCGCACAGCCGTGCTGCCTGCTGCTCTGGCACAGTCAAGCCCGTGTCACCTGGCATGCTGGGAGCCAGGTCTGCATGGCTTGAGGCTCAGCACATCCACACTGGGATCTTCACAAGACACAAATGCTCTTCCATGAGTTTTCCACATGCACTGCAATACAAAGATATATGAAAATTAGGTCAAATCTTCTATAAACCTTTTGCATAGACTAGCCACGTATGATTTAGGATCATTTTCCATTTTTATATGTATAAAAGGACATGATTTGCTAAATTCCTCGAAGTGCTTGTATTTCAAGTGCAGAGCATATATTTTTTTCAGTAAACATTTAGAACGATAGCACTGCCATACAGAAAATTCTATTTGCAAGTCCCATCTCTACAGCCTTAAATGCACCACACCCAAAATTATCAGTTCCAATAAGGACTGCAGCAGCAAGCCCCAAAACCCTCTGTGGAAAGCAAAACAAGTTGTGAATATGAAAATAAAATACATTTACAGCTTAAAACGTAGGTCCAGTTGTGGGAAGAATCCTACTCTTGCACATATGGAATGGTAACTGCTATTGTCAGTGCCTCAAGGAGACAATTCACTCACATTTATCTGCGCCTGCGTGCACGGATGTGTGTGGGGTGAAGGGCCAGGCACCAGTCCCTCGGGACACGGAGCGATGCAGTGGTGCAGCCAGTTTGTGATGGCTCTCATGCTGGAAGCTGGTTACTGCAGTGTGGGTCTTCTCAGAGGTGGGACAGCAAATAAGGACTAGAAGCTGTTTCTCAATACCTCTCTGGCTTGGGTTATGAATTTTTTCACTTTAAGAGGGTTTTTTTTTTATTATTCCACTCTCCTTTCTAAAGGATATTCTATAGCTAGACTTTGATTTACTTTTATAACTACCAAATGTACTTATAAAATGATAAAGCTTTTTTTATCTGGTCTACATCTACACGTCACTCTTTAAGCCATCCTTTCAAGAGCATTCTTTGTGCTAGAATTGTTCCTTGAACCAATTTCTAAGTAAATTCATCTTATTAAAAAAAATGACAAAAAAGGCAGAAACCTTCACCCTGCAAAGATTCAGCTTGACTTTACTCACTCTCTGAACCATGCTGGGTTCTGCTACCTCCACCACGCAGAATGTGACCAGCATTGAGCAACAGGCTAGAAAATGAAGGGCAAGTAGAGGAGAGGAAGGGGCAGAGGCTCCGGCCTGTGCTTTGAGCCCTGCTGTCTGCCTGCCTGCCCTCAGGGGAAGCCCTGGGGAAGGGCAGGGGATGTGGCCAGGGCACTAGGACACACTGGTGGTGGCAGCCCTGCAACAGGGGCTGGAGGGTCCCCCCCCCCAAAAAACAGGGCTGAGGTCCCCATCTTGCTGTTTGATATCTGACCCTGAAGAATTAGCTTCACCTCTCTGTGCCCCTGCTGTCTCACCTGCAGCCGCAGCATGCCTGCTGTTGGTACAGGCTGGAGCAGGGCGCAGAGAGTGAAGAAACAGCAGAGGCAGGCAGTGCCCAGGGAATATGTTCTCACCTAAGCAACACAGCTTTCTGCAGGATGCTAAAAACAAACAGCGTTTTGAAGTTGAGCCACCCCCAACCACAGCTGCACCCATAAATCCAGCCCGCTAATCACGAATAGCAAGAGCAGAAGAAATCAATCCACCCACCCCACTGGGGACATGTAATCAGCTGTGGGCACTACCCCGAACCTGATAAGCTCCTATTGACGTCATTAAGACCAGGCTTCTGTTTGGAGAGTTCAGTCTGCTCCTCAAATACAAACTGAAAATCAAACACAAAAGGTAAATGTACAAAGGGATCCAGTTTATCCCGAGGCCTCTGGTGGGCACTGAAGACCTCTGAATAATTCAGAGGGCAGCTCTCCTCTGCTATCTGCACTTAGCTTTCCTCTCCCTGGGTAAAGACAAGGGAATTGTCATTTTCCCCATAAACCTTCAGATAATGTTCTAAACTGTGCAGTGTTTCAACTGTTTCTCAGGCTCCCCTGCAAATATTAGCAGGTTCAGAGCCAAAACCATGGCATTTTTGCAAGGACTGCAAGATGAGGATGGCAGAGCTCACCGAGATGCGGGAGATAAGATCCAAATTAAAATGATTCCCCTGAGGTAGCTCCAACATGCAACTGAAGGCAACATTAAGCCAAAGCCCATCCATCCTCCCCACAAGAGCAACAACTGTAGAAACACAAGCCTGTCTCTAACACCATTTGGGTGAATCATGGTCAGGGGGTGCTCCACCAAAGGTGGCGTTTTCTGGGCAGCATGAGTGCACCTTTCAGCGTGGGTAGGTGACTGCCTGAGCAGAAAGCTGACTGCTGCCCACGCCTGAACAGCCCACAGTGTTGAAAGAGGACACCACTACACCGATGAAGCTGCACAACTGACAGCAGCTTGTCAAAACAAGCCGGGCTTGGAGCTGTGGTGCCAGAAGAGCAGAGAAGCTGATCCCCTCCCAGCTTTGAGACACGAGGGGCCCTCGAGCAGAGTGGGTTTTGTGAGCTGTAGGAGTTAATCACTCTGATTGCCCCCTCAGCAATCACTTCAGAGCCCATGGAGTGACAGTCATCACAGAGCTTAACAAGAGGGATGCTTAGGATGTTGTAGTACACTGACCACTTCATTTGGCTGATCCTGCCACCACCCTCCTGCTAGCAGAGTCTCGGGCATCAGAGGACTCAATGCATAGAACGTGCTCTCAAGCAGGTACCCATCTGTCTGAATGTGGATCATTCCTCTTAGGGTTCAGGTGAAAATGAGGCATTTTCAGTAGTATTTGCATCCCGCAGCAGCACTCCCAGTTCTTAACACAGACCAGGGCAGCCAATGGAGACTGTGAAAAAAGCAGTAATTACCCAAAATTGGTGTTGGGAAAGCAGGAGGTAGGAAAGTACAGGCGAGAGCGGAGAGTGTATATGATGTAAAATTATTGCATTGTTTAATTGATATACTGCAGGATATTGTTCTAATGCTATGGGGAAAAAGAAATAATGATCAGTTAACTCATTATTAATGTTCATTTTCTTTTCCAGAATTGCCAGCGGCTTGAGTTAATTATTAAGCATGACAGTTGGGCTTTAATATATCAGCTATAGATTCCAGTCACAGCAGTCTAGTTCAATAATTGGGTTTCTTTCTGCTTCATTTTGACTAATAGCATACTTAGAGCAATTATTAAAATTCATCATAGCACAAAAATAGGCTGCTTGAAACCTCCCCAAAAATGGCAGCACAGCAGACCTCTGCTCATTATTTAGCAGCAAATCCCAAACAGTCGCTCGGAAAACATCGAGCAGCTTCTCCAACAACTTTTCAACAGTCCCAACACGAACGTGGAACATTCAGTGAAAGCCAGTGGTGCTTCAGGCAAGCCAAGGCAGCTCGAACAGGCAAAGAAAGCGCGATAGGATTTCACAGGAAAATAAACTTCCCTCTGTAAATGCAAATCCAGATGCGATGCTTTATCTGCAGGCAGTGCTGCCGAGCCATGGAAGGTTACAAGTCTTGGTGGAAAGGCAGATGCTTTAACCCTGTATTATCACTGTTGACTGAGAGTTTATCATCTCCCTTCAAATGGTGGTTGGTCCCAACCGGACACAGCCTCTACCACAAGGAACTCAAAATCCTTGATGCTGATCTCTCAATGGGCTCTTTAAGAAGTTTGACTTCCAATGTGAGCACAGCTCTGTGTAAGCACCCTAAATTTAAGACCTGCAGGAAAGGTACCTAGCAGAAACCTCACCAGGGAGGGCTGGGACTTACACCAGGGCTGATATATAGGCAAGATTTTGAGTGGTGAAAGATATAATGAATTAAAAAATAGAGAATTCAAATAGAAAACTTCAGCAAAGGCACTAGAAAAGGATCAAAGGACTGCAGGCTGCATGCTCACCATCTCTTCCTGCAAAGTCCAGCAAATGGATGGAGTCTAGATTTCAAACAGCTGCATGGTATGATGCCGGCATCAAAACCACTGTGGACTTGAAATCTGGTAAAAATAAGGACAAAATAATCAAGTAGCTGGTTACACGTGGACTAGTAAATTCCCCACTGCTATGGTAGGCTGCAATAAATGCATGCTTAATCATGTCCCACACAAACTGCCACAGGTTCCTCTTGCACACATCACTTGGGCTCTGCTCAGGCAGCAGCTCTCCAAACAAGTCCAGCAGCCACTCTCACAGCCAAGGCAGACCTGGGAAGGGTTGTGTCCTGGCCAGGGCCAGCAGCCTTCCTGCCAGCACAAGGAGGGCGCGTGTCCACAGGAGCGGTGGGTGCCACCACAGACCGACTGAGGGAGCAGGGGTGAACATTTCTGTTTTCACCCTGAAGCTGAAATGGGATCACTATGAGTCTGAAAAACACTTCTCCCCACACTACCCCCCTCTCCCCAAATGATCTAAAAGTAAAACCAGACAACTTAGTAATTAGCAACCTTCTAACTAATACTTGAGGAAAAACTAAAGACTGGAAAGATATGGAAGACTTTCTTCACAAGCTCATTCAGTGACATGCTACTCGATAAAACAGGTCACGTACAACCTCATCCTCCAGCCATTATTTCAGAGTCAGTGGGAAAAGACTCTGGCAGTGAGAAAACACCAGTTTGTTAGAAGTTTTGTTTTGAATCAAGACTCCTTTGGCAAAGGAACACCAGGTTTGCACACAGAGTGCTTTATCATTTCATGCCACTGTTAAAAGCCTCGGTTTATGTGCTCAGCTGCTGCATAGCCCATCATTTGGCCAAGCAGGCCAACATTTGGAGCACTAGAGAATGTTATCAGAGCAGTGGAAATGATTTATAAGTCTTGTTTTGCATAGTTATCTGGTTAAATGATCACCTGAGAAAAGAAATACCATGTATGTATCATTAATTGATTTAGAACTCTTTGAAAATTAATCATATTGGATGTTAAAATGTTCCTTGGTGGTTCATTAATAAACAAAATTCCTCATTATTTTCATTCTGATCGTACTAGAAATTACCAAGCTGGACTTTGATGTCTACCTCTTCTGTTATTACCTATCACACTGTCCATGAAGTGATAAATACCCGAGCTGCAAGTTCCCTGCAGCGAAGAACTGATCCTTTAGGCCCTCACAGATACACACAGATACCAGCAGCCCAACAAGCAGAGCTGTTTGGGCGTCTAAAATCTAGGGGTGTTTGCAGTGGTTGGTACCAGTTAAGGGGTGAGCAGCTGCTCAAAGGAACAATAGCCATAGGGTTGTATGTGCTCACTACAAGTTAATTGAAGTATAGCCCACCCAGACCTACTCTCTTACTCCCTGACCTTTTCATTTTCAGGTTTAAGTTTTACTTTGTTAGTATTTACTGGCCTGAAAAATTCCTGAAAGATGGGAATCTTCAGGAGGGACGTGAGGGAGGCAGTAAAGTGACAGCGATGTATCTAAGAAAGAAATGGAGACACTCTTCAAAGAGACTGGGGAAGAGGATCAAGAGAGAAGCATAAGCAGTACCAAAGGAAGGATGCCATGGCCCAGAACAGTCAGTGGCCCATAATGTTCAAGAGCCTTACACCAGCACAGGCGGAGCACCAGCACACAAGGAGGACTTGATTTCAGTGGATACATCAAATGGAGATGCCAGCAGTACCAACAAAAAAAGTTTTAAGAAAGGAAGGACAGCAAATGATTCTAGATCAATAAAGCAGCTATGGAAGGAACCAGGAAGACATTCTGGAAAATAAAAAAATAATCAAAATTAAAGCAGAAAATCAAAGACCAAACCAGCTTCCCAACAGCACCGTTTCCCTGAACGGTGGTTCTGGTCTCTAACTGGTGAAGAGCAACAGACCCAGTAAATAACTGGTGGTGGCTGAGACCACAGGGCAAGGCTGTGGCACAGTCAGAGGCAGACTAGAGAGGATAAGAGCCCATCACCTCCAACCTTAGGTACTTTGGCTGGGAGAAATATTCTCTGAAATAAAGCTCCAGAGCTGCACTGTAAAATATTTACATCACTACTTTGAAAGGTGTACAGGCTATCAAAGCCTGCAACAAGTCTCAGGATCCCTTTTGTTCCCCCTCTACAGAAGCAGCTGATCCCCTTTTCCTGGGGAAAATAAAGAGGGCAAAGCACACCAGCCCATGCTGTGCACTCGGCGTACAAACAGCACATCCCTGCATTGGTGCATACTGCAAGTCAACAGACTTGTAATTTAAAATTGATTTTTAAAAAAATGACCCAAAGACACTGCATCACAGTGGAAACACGTGAGCTGCTAGCATGACTGCGAGGAAGGAAGCTGTAAAACTGAGCTAAAGAAAAATATTTGCAATACCACAGGACATATGTACAGTATTTTTCTTTCCCCATATGGTGAGACTTGGGTAAACAAGCCCTAGGACCTGCAGTAAAAGATGCAAAGCTTGCTTCAAATTCAGCCTTTCTTGAATACAGCGTTTTGTGCCAAAATACCTGGGGAAATGCACTCAGTGTTGCAGACTTACTGTGAGCCTGCTCAGGGTTAAGACAGTTTCTGCTGTATGTGTAATGAAGGGACTAAATAAATAGGAAATGGTGTTTTTAATGATGGCCCTGATGCCACAGCCTTAACTAGCTGTATTTACTGAAGGCTGCAATACAAACCACTCTAAACCAGCATTCCCACAGCACTACCCACCCTCTTGGCTTTCCAGTTGCCCATAAACAGGCAAGAAGAGGAATCCCAGGGGCTGACTGGACTCCAGCTTCTGCACCCAGGTAGGGCGAGGCACACTCACCACAGCGCTCACAACTCATCAGTGCAGACCTTCCAGAGTCCTCTCCGTGCCATTTACCTAACACATCTTCCTCACAAGGGCTGCCTTGGGATGAAGACATCTTTGTTTAGATGTCTTGCAGAAAAACATTATCTCAACCTGAAGCAGTTGCCAGTTTTCTTTTGTTTCTCCACTGCAACCTTTGAGACTGCTCATTCCACTAGAGTAACCAGTGCTTGGGAAGACACCTGAAAAACAGATCCATTGCCTGGTGCTGATTCAGTGAAAAGTAATCATGCTGAATAGATTGATATAGGTGTAGTTTAAGAGACAATTAATATAACTTCAATATAAGAACTTTCATAGTTTTAAGAATAGACTAGTTTAAGAGAAAGCTGTAACTGTGTGCCCAGCACTGCAATAAAGGATACCTGCTTAATTGTCACCAAGGCTATTGAGTTTTGATTCTGGCTTTCCGAGGCATCAGTGCACAGCAGGCATTGCTTTGGTGTTCAAAGTAACCACAGGCAGCTCTAAGCTCAAATGCTGCTTTCACAAACTCAAGAGTGGCTCCACATTGGTGTAGCAGCACAAAGAGGCAGCGTGGACAGATGAGCCTGGCCGTCCTCTATGTCCTGAGAAACTTCTACCCATCTTCTGCACGTGCAGAGCCTACCCATGCAGCGCAGGGCAACACTGACAATGCTAACACAGAAAAGCTGTAGGAGTGTACAAGACTAATTACCTGAGACTGAACATCCTCAGATAGCATCAACATCCCTTCTCAAAGCTCAGTCCCACACTCGAGGCATGAAGACAGGTGTATGTTCTTCAGAACCCCACCTGAAGCACTTGCTGGCACCAGCACCTCACCCTAATTAGCTGTTTGCATTTACTTTGCAAATTCCTGTTTGTTTGGGGTTTTTTAAAGTTTTTAAATTAAAAAAATAAACACTAATAAATTATTCATTAATCTATTCAGGCGATTTCATACCTTGCCATTCTAATTAACCCTGGCAATTAGAAGCTGATACATTGGATTGGTACAGTACTCCCATCTCAGCTACTGTGCAACTTTCACACAAAGTCTTTGGGTGCTCCTTGCCTGTAACATCGAAACATTAAAGAACTGATGTGGTTACACCTGAGGCCAAGATGCTGCCAGTGGTGCATGTTTCCCACCCAGTCGTGCTGTGTGTCCAGTTTTCTCCAGCTCATGAGGGAAATAACGGAGGCCTTGTAAAAACCCCACAGCTTTGTTTGCATTTCCAGACCGGTCTCACCCTCCTCTCCACCTATGTGAGCACTCCAAAAACAGCCATCTACTCTTGTCCTCCTGGCACACCCAGTTCCTTCAGATCCACCAGTCTCCCTGTGACCATCATCCTGGTGCCCCAAACACCCACACTTTTAACTTCTTGGGTTGTGTGTTTTGATTAACGAGGTTCTGGTTCCCAGCGCACGGCTCGGCGGGATGCAGCAGATGTTGATACGCGGCTCTGTGGAGCGAGCCATCCATCGGAGATGCCCTGCAGAAAGAAATACAGATAGAACTGAAGCTGCGTTCTCTTCCTATTGGCATTCGGATCAGGGATGCCGAATCAATCATTTCAGAACATCAAGTAACTGAAAAACAATACTGCTGCACAGGCAGCCTTCTCCCACAGTAGTGATACCCACAAAAGAAACAACAAAATGTTCCTAAAGTGGCACATTTGTGCTTTTCTAGGGCTGTTTCAGAATCAAGCACAAAGGCACTCTTTTCAGCCTTGCAATAGCACCTCATCTTTACCGATTCTGCAATGCAAATTGGTTGCTGAATGCCAGCTACAAATGAATTAGTGACCAATTAGCCAAAACCCCCTCTTTCCTGTCACCAGCCTACCTCTAGTGATGGCTCTGCACCTCCAGAAATTACATGCTAACAAAAGATTTTCTCCCCTTCCCAGCAATAATGCACAATTGTGGCAGACAGTTTTGTGTTTTAATTAAAACCTGTGGTCCCCAGAGATGTTTCTGCGTAACCCAACCATTCAGACAAGTCCCAGTTCCCTCAAACACTGCTCCACCACCCACAGACGCTTTGTTTTGCAGCCCATAGCAGCATATCCCTGCTGCAAGGCTCCACCGAGCCAGTGGTCCGTGCTGCAAACCAAGCAGACACTCACATCTCTTCTCTTGCAACCCCTTTTCTCTGGCAGGGGTGGAGGAGCAGGAGCTCTTACAGGACTACAGAACCCTTAAGGTTGGAAAAACCCTCCAAGACCATCTAGTCCAACTGTCCTCCTACCACCTGCGTTACCTACTAAGCCACATCCCTAAAGACCTCATCCACCCTTTCCTTGGACACCCCAAGGGACAGACACTCCACTGCCCCCCCATGTAACCCATTCCAATGCCCAACTGCTCTTTTGGAGAAGAAATTTCTCCTAATTTCTAACCTGAACCTCCGCTGGTGTAACCTGCAGCCATTCCCTCTTGTCCTATCACCAGCTATCTGCAAGAACTTACTGAACGTACCTGAAGCTGATCAATGGCAGCATCTTCAGAATTGTTTTTATTGTCTCTGCCTCAGGGCTAAGGAGGAGAACCTGCCAGCTTGTCAGGGATCTCATGCTGCTCTCAGGTGAGCATGCTGTCTGCGGGAAGCTCCCATCCATCCCTGCCTTCACTTATTTCAGCTCATGCTGTCGTCCCAGACCTGCTGCTTGGGAAACCAGTGCCACTGCAGCTGCCAGCAGATAACACCAGCTGCTGGAAGGGTCCCAGCTGGATACTGACAGCTCTGCCTGCGCTGGGACCTCACTCACCCCCTACAGACACAGCTCGTAAAAGCTCTGTGAGCCACCAGCATTACAGCACTGCTCACGCATTGCTGTGAGGCTATGTCACTGCTTCCATAATAAAATTACTCCAGCAGGTCGTAAGTCAGGTGTCAAAGCTCTCCTTGGGCTGAAACTTGGCACATGCTGCGGGCAAACACCCACTGAGCCCCATTTCTGGGAAGAGGGGAGGCGGGGAGAGGCTCTGCATTGCCCGAGTGCTGCGCAGGAGGAAAGGGCCTTCTGTGGAGCATTTCTGAGGGGAGAAGTGTGGAGCTCCTGCAAGGGCAGTGGGGAGGGCAGAGACTGCTGGGGATAGAATGAATGGCTCCCAGCACTTGCCATCCCACTGCCCAGCTCTGGAAGTGAAAGGGCAAGGGAAGCTCATCTGCCTGGCGTGGGGTGAGGGATACATCTTGTCGAAGGGTGGTCTCTGAGGATATAGGAACACTTCAGACTCCCCTCCCCCACACATACTGTGCTCCCCCAGAGCAGATTTAAAGGAGGATTTCTTGGAAGCACACGGAGAACAGCCTGACACTGGAAACACACTGTGCTGCTGAGTCCTTTGGACACCCCTGAATGTTGCTGCCAACAGCAGAGGAGGAGAAACACCTCTACATAAGCAGGGACCCTGTGCAGGGCCTGTGCTGGAAAAACAACTCACGGAACTGGAAGCCACATCAATTGGTGCTGGTACAGGATGTGTAGGGGGAACAGGGGAGGAGTTTTTAAGCAGCACAAAGCAGAAGGGAGCCTCTTGCTACCTCCTGAAACTTCACTGGCTCCTCTTTGCAGAGCCAGAGGAGAAGAGGCCGCAAATTGACTCTAACCAGAACATTCTCCAGCTCACGTGAAGGTGTTCAGCATACTTGACCTTCTGTGCAACAATAAGTGCATTTTCTTCACGCTTACTTCACAGCCCACAAGCCCGTTAAGAACCAGATCAAACTCGAAGCAGACGTTTGCTGTGACATTTTGTTCCCCAAGTAACACAACGCTCCACCTTTATGTCAGTCTTCCTGTGGTTCACTGGGTCAAAAATCCATGTCTAGCCCATGGGAGGTGAGTCATTTCCCCGTATGCTCCCATTCCTCCTGCAGCTGCAGCTGATGAACGTATATAGAGAAGACATACACAGAGAGAACTAGAAATACGTATTACCATATTATCTGGTAATAAAAAAGGGAATGCGGTTTATGATAAGGGTATTCTTATTTAATCTCATGCAACTGTGCTTAGTGGTATTCGTGGTTTAAGTGTTGCTATCTGTCCCAGCTAGAGGCCTCTGACGTTCTGGTTACGCACGTCACTTGAGACACATCACAGCTCTGTCTTTGCACGGCGCGGCTGTAGCATCCCAGTGACTATTTCGCCGAGCGCAGCAGTTCGCTTCAGCTCCAAGCACAGGGTGATCCCAACCTAACAAATTCTGAAGGATGAATTATGAAGAGTATCGTTACAGCAGCCACTCTGATTATCTCATGATAGCCATCATCACACATCTGTATTTCTAAGACACAGGGCACAGTCTGGTGATTTCTAGTCCCGAGTGACATGATCTCATAACCACACACCCCTGGAGCTGTACCGTGGCCGCTGTTAACAGAGTGCTTTATGGTGGGGGAAGCATGCATTGCTGTGCTGGAAGAACACGAAGTTGGCAGCTCATAGCTGTAGTTTACACAATGCTGTTTGTTTCTTGTAAACAGAGTTATTTTCCTTCGATGGAAGGGACCCAGGAGACCCACCAGAAGCATTAGAGAGAGCATCCTCCTGCAGAGCAGTAACGGGGGAAGGACGGACCTTCCGGCGTAGGCAGAGTGCTCCCACGATGATTGTTTAAACCAAGAAGCACAGTGAATATGTAAGGGTAGGTAAGGTCAGAAAAGCATTTGCTGTATGAATGAACTCCCCAGTATTTGTGTCGCCAAGGCTTCCAGGCATCCTGCTGATAACTCTTCCCAAATGGAGCAGGTGCCCTGTTGCTCATCCCATGGTCCATCTGTAACTGTCTGGTTGCTCCTCACAAGACTGGCTCCAGCCCGATGCTCTGTTTGCGGGATTGAAACGCTTCTTACCCTCTGCCCAGGGAGATGTACTGACACACACACCCCCATGATGGAACATACCCACACTCAAAGCACCCACCCAACAGGACTCAGTGTGCCCATCCCCACATCAGACCCTAGGGCAGGAAGGGGAACCAAGGACCAACACCAAAGCACAAATTCACTCAGGACTCCTGTCATCTCAGGCGCATGTGGGGCATCCCTCTCCCCAGCCTGCCTCACTCCTCATCAGCGAGGAAGGACAGTGCCCACCCACACCACAGCTAGGGCAGCCTGAGCTTGCACTTCAGCTCCCTCTGATGTCACCAGGCTGGTGTCTGGGAACAGCATAACCTCAACCATGATGCTCAGCACAGGCTGCAAAACCTGCTGGAAACAGATGGCAACTCTCATGTAGTTTCCTCCACAAACCTCCGGTTCATTGATACTGCTCCTGGTACCTGTGCCAGGTGAAAAGGGGCTGCAGATGTCCTTGGAGCAGAGATGATGCTTTGGGGGCAGCTGCCTAATGGCAGGGAGGCAGCAAGCTCTGCAGTCACTGGTGTCCTCAGCCTGCAATGCAATTACACAGCCACAAAACACCTACCTCCCTGTTATTCCTTCTCCCTGGTCCCTCAGCTCATCACCCTTCTTTCTGCCTCTGGTCTCTGGAAGCTGTCAGCTTTGCTGACCCCTCCCTGGGAAAGCACCGAGGGCTCCCTCCCCTGCCCCAGGCTTCCCACCCAGTGCATTCCTGCCCTGTGCTGAGAGATGTATTGGAGGAGGGATGTGGAGAAAGCAGCAGAGAGCAGAACGAGCCGTTCCTACAGGAGACAAGTCAGAACAGTACATAGCTATCAGGCCTTTTTTCACCCCATTCCTCCTCCTCTTCCTTTGCCAGTGACTGTAGAGGCTGCCTGACCTCTCCTTGCTCCTGAGAGCAGAAAGGAGATCTCTGACCCGGGCCCCAGCACTCTAGATCCTCATGCTGTCCAAGAAGCACGGCTTGCAGTGGGATTCCCCCTCAAAGCAGCATGACAGCTCCCCTCAGCACAAGGGCATCCCAGCTCCCACTGGCCCCAGGCCCAGCAGGGAACAGTGCCCGCTTCACATGCTGCTGATTACCTGCTGCTCCGCTCCCGTTCCTCTGAGAGGCAGCAGCCTGCCCGCTCCGTCCAGCTCCATCCTCTGCCTCTGCCCTCAGCTACACGTGCTTGATGGATGGGGCTGGGGAATCCAGGGAAAGGAAACTCAACCAACAGGGCAGAATTTATGGTGGTGCCTCCTGGCAGCACCTGGTGAGTGGTACGCAGGGGAGCCAAAGTGGTAGGAGCAGGGATAATCCCAAGCTTTAGTGTCAAAATAAATCTTTGAACAATGTAACACAGAGAGTTCCTGTCCTCATGTGTGGGTGAGGGGTGCAGCATCTGCTGTGGCTGCAGCAGACTGAATGAACAGCAAGAGACACAAGACGCCTGCGGTAAAACACATCACCAGGTCTGCAGGGCAAAGAAACAAAGCTGTATTTTACAGCAGAGGTGAAGCTGGCATTTGGGGAACACTGAGCCTGGGTTTCTCCAAAAGGCTGCCCTCTGCTCCCCAGGGAATCCCTAGGCAAGGGGGAAAAAAGAAAAAAAAAATCACTCCAACTGCCTAACAGCAGCGGTAAGGGAACATACCTGCTTTCATCTGCTCAGGTATCTCCTGATTAAAGTGTATCAGCCATGCAGTGAATCCACACAGGGAAAACAATTGCCCATAACCACACACACACACACCCCCCCAACCTTACAGCCTGCTTGCTACAAGAACCAGGGGTTCTCCATCAGTAACAGGTCATATTTAGGGATAACTCCCAAACAGAGCAGGACGTACTAGGGAGAGAAAATCATTCCCAGCCAATTACCCAGGCACCTTAGCCACAGACCAGGGATCCCAGGGCACAACACAGTGACCCAGTACCACGTTATTGAAAGGTTTGGACTAGAAGGAATCTTTTAAGGTCAGCAAGTCTAGTGCCCTGCCAGGAGCTGGGACACCTCCAACTAGATCAGGTTGCTCAGAGCTCTATGCAACCTGACTGTGGATATTTCCAAGGATGGGGCATCTCCTACCTCCCTGAGCAACCTGTGCTTGTGTCTAACCACCCTTCTCCACATCAATTTACATCTTCCTTATATCTAGGCTGACCATGCCCTCTTGGGAGTTTAAAACCATGACCCCTGTCCTTCTCACACCCTTTTACAAGCCCCAGTTTACAGGCTGCCCTCAGGGTTTAAAAGAGGAGGATGGCAACATAGGGTGCAGTGAGCAGCCAAGGCAGCCGAGCACATGGAGGTGTCTCTGAGCAAGCTACCACAGCGTGGGGACCTCTCACTGGGAGCCTGCAGCCAACCTGTGGCTCTTCCTCCCTATCCCACAGCAAGAACTGAAAGTTTCTCCTACCAAAAGAAAAAAAAGGGACTTGAGAGCTCCATGTCAGCAGATGCAGCACTGGGAGGACAGAGCAGACTCACACCTTATCCCAGCACATCTGTGCTCAGCCACAGGTCCCATCACTGAGGAACTGCTGCCAGAACCACACTGCATGCAAAGGTTAACATGTTAGGTCATGGGGACCTAGTTTTTGGGATACATGTTAAGTTCATATCCTTTTCTCCATCACGTTATCATGTCCCCCCAAGATTTTATGTGCTGAAAGGTTCACGTCCTCCTTCCTCAGTAGCCATGTCTCCATGGAAGCCTGTCTTCAATGCGACATCTCTTTCCCTTCCAAGAAGTAATAAGAAAAAGCTTCTGCATCTAGTTTTACATCTGTGTTGACAGAGGTAAATGAGAAACAAACGACATGACGGGAGCCAGAGCAAGCACCGGACGGTGTTTGGCCACCCTCAGCCACAAGTCAGAGCATCACCATCCCAGAGTGACACAACAAGGCAGAGGTCCCTCCCCACGCCGGCTGCAGCCAGGCCCCTCACACCCATGGTTATGGGCACTGACCCTATCACAGCTCAGCAGCTTCAAATCAAGTTACTGATTCAAGCGTGTGAAGCTTCAGCTACAGTAACCCCTTCCAACATCAACTGCATCTTCAGAAACATGCTCCTTGATGATTTTGATGTGTTTTTTATTTTTTAAAACCAGCTATCCATTAAAAATGGATTACTTAATTACTGCTTGTGCTCATTAAAGACAGTATTTTTCATTGAAAAGAAAACCAAATACTTGTCCCCCTCTCCCCTGCCAGGTCAGTGTTTAATCAAACTATTTTCACAGTTCCAAGAAACCAAAAATCCTCCAACATTTCTGCAGGAAAAAGTAGATAACACACAATTAATAATCCCTAGGAAGCACTAGGATACTTTGGGGAGAACCAACCTGCCACAGAGACTCTTTTCCAATTGGAGATTTGTACCTAACCACAGCCAGCCTACAAGCTTGGCAACACCAGTCCTTCCAAAGGGATTTCTGAGGACTTCTGTTCTTCCATGGGTTTGCAAAACCATTTCCTGCACGGGGCATTTCTGAGCAGGTAACTGGTGGTCTGCAGAGACGAGCTGTACGCACAGAGGGCTCCGGCAAGCTCCAGAAGACACGGTCTTGGTTTGCTCCTGGAAGAACTCACATTCTCCTAGAGAACAGATGAATTGCTTGCAGCTTTCTGCCACCTTGCTCCTCTCCAGAGCTGTCCCTGCTGAGCTGTCCCTACACCTCCAGCTGGAGATGCAGCGCCGATGTGGTTCCCAGCTCGCTTTCCCTGGGAACTGATGTGAGTGCTGTAAAAGACATTACCTCTGCAAAAACAGCTCAGCAGGATTTGAGAAGCTTTATATCCTTGTTTACATTAGCTTTTTGGATTGTCTGAACAAGAGTTTAGCTGTTGTTGAATGATATATTTCACCTGGCAGAAGAACTGATGCTCCATTTCTTACAGGGTCTAAACTCCCATTGACTTTAATAGCTGTCTGGCCAGCGCAGGACCTGGAAAACCATTTAACAGAGCCATTTAGTACTGAAAATTGCCCAATATATGTATGAAAAGAGGCTTGTTTAAATGTTGGAGCAGATTAGAGCATCCCTCTCCACAACTCGGAGCATGCTAAGGGGGTCTCAGGCTGCCGACAACCCATCTCTCTCAGCACTAACCCTGCATTGGGACTGTGCCTGGATGCAGACCAGAAATAGCATCTGGCAAGAAGCGAACAAGGCAAGTGGGTCAGGACACGGCTGAAAGAGTCCACCCAGAAGGGCTGCCCAGACAAGAGCTCTTCTGAGCCCACCGCACTCGGGGTCTGAATGAGTCTAAAGCTCAAGCATTCCTCACACTGTAGCAGGCAGGGCAATAAATGCATATACTGTTCAGCTCTTGGGAAGAAGTCAGTCCAAGCCAGCTTGTGGTCTTGCTACTCTGGGCACCCTGTGAGGGTCATGACACTGAAGCTCTCAAAGCAAGTCAGCGGAAGCAGACAGCTAAAGCACCACTCCATGAAGATAACCAATAACCTCCAGGAATGTTGAGCGTACAGACTTGCTGCCCTGAAGGGGAAAATATGAGTCCAGGGAGACGCTGCCTTTTTGTCAAAGCTCCTCTGCCCTGGGAGGACAGATGCCTTCACTTCATTTTTCTGATCTTTGCTTTACACTGTGAAAGACAAGAGGGACTGAGTGCATTGATCTTCAATCACTAAGCCTCAAGCCAGCTGCTGCACCTCTACTTAACACCAGCTCTTCAGAAGCTCCCCCCAGCAGCTTTCCCATACTGCAGGACATGGGTGGTCTGCAGCAAATCCACAGCCCTGACACTTGGCCCCACTGCCACCCAGAGTGAGAAGCAGAACGAACACACTCCAGACAGACTGGCCATTCCTGCTCTGGGGCAAGAAGATGGCACGAGGCTCAGACGCTGCATACAACTGAACGAAGATGCCAACTGAGGAGACGCTTACACAGCCGGTCGCTCTCATCTTAGTGGCTTGCAGGGTGCTGGTTACAGATTGCACTCCATGGGATTTTACAGACGACTCCCAGTCTTTCTGCTCTTTGTTTCTTGGATTTATTTTTCTCATCCAAAAAAGGTGAGCAATACAGGCTGGAAACCCTCTGATCACACGTTCAGACATTGGCAGGGGTACAGAAAAATTGGCATTACCTTCCCAGTTGTGCCCTCACCAACCCGCACACACTGCTCCAGGTTAGCTTGCCTTTGGGAAACAGCACTGTTGCTGATAAACAGAGCTTTGCCTTTTTTCCTTAATCAACTTTTAGCACTGCTAAATGGGGAATTAATATTTTTAAAGTTACAATCTTCTCTGACTGTCCCAGAGATGGGAAAATGTCCCCCTGCAAGTACAAACCCAAAGTGAAGAATCATTAAGTATCAAGAAACAACAGAAACACCACGACGATGAGGATTTTCTGTGGGAAATGTTTCCCACAAGACCAGACCAAAAAACCCAACCAAAACCCCACCTACTCTTACAGAAGAGGGACTCACTGATTTCACAGACCCCTCTTCATCCATCAGGGCATCCTCCCAGTCTGCTGTCTTCCCCGCTTCGCATCTCCAGCTCCCAACAGACTTGGGGCTCCCAGGTGAGTCACTGAAACACAAAAAAAGGTAGCAGCAAGACATTCCCTGGGGTGGAAAGTGCATAGTTGGGGTAGCTATAATTGCTGAAGCTGCCAGCCGAGGTACACCATGCCCTTGGCCTCTCCTCCAAAGCACCCAGAAAGCAGCCCGAGTCCTGTAGTCACATTGCTTCAGCTTAAACCCCTTCAGAGGTTACATATTTTACCTCTGGGGTGTAAAGGAAGAAAACTGCATGTGATACCTTTGATGGGAAAGGGAGAAGCTCCAACATAATTGGATTGTCCTTACAAAGAACAAATAAAACCCTTCTGCTGAACTTGGTACGTGAAGTGCTGCGAGGTTCAGATTTCCTGCCAGAGTTTCACGTCGCCCATCCAAACGAAGTCTAAGTGCTTCTTTAATGAGAAACAAACCCAGGAAACCTGATAAAAAAAACTGGTTTTAGTTGTTGTGACCAAGGTAAATGTAGACGTGGAGCAGAACACAGTGTTGTAGTTGGACTTGGCTGTATGGCCAAATTACCTGGAAACAAATCCCTTGCAGTTATTGTGGGCGCTTTAGAAATGCACTTTGCGAACCTCAAAATGAATAATGAAAAGCATCTCTTTTCCTAAAAGGACAGCTATATTGTTGTGTAACGAAGAGCAGATGTCAAAAAGCATTTCAAAGACTTGAAAAAAGAAACCAACCCCAAACTTAGAGAAATAAAAATACCCCAATGTCCCCCAGACTTAGAAAAACAGCACAAAAGCTTCACTCGATCTTTGCTGGAGCTGCTCCCGCCCCCCCTACAGTGACGCTGCGTGTTGTCACTTTGCTTTCACTTGAGAGGATGGTCCCTGGGAGCTTCAGGATGTGCAATTTGTGCCCAGCCACTCCTTCCCTTGCACAGGCACATCCCAGCTTAGGAAAGCTCTTCCCAGCAGCGGGATATTTCCCTTAGCACGACGGGCAGCAAACAGCCCAACCTTCCTCATCGGATGGTCAGCAGCAGGCTCGCTTCGGCAGCTCTGCCAGCTCACACTGTTGAGGAACCAGGTCATTGTGGTGAGGGTGTTTAAACTGCAGAATAGAGTTTAAGTTTCACATAGGATTTTATTAGAGGGCAGAACTGCAGCCAACTGTTTATCTGGTGTCTGGCCTAAGTGCTGATAAAGGCTTGGCTGAAATGTATGTAATCTGCCATTAATAACTGCAATTTATGATCGTCTCAGGGAAAGACATGAGCCCGGCTGGCTCTGCGAACAGTTCGCACAGCAGAGGCCAGGGATTTAGTCTCTGCAGAGACAAGGCTTAATTCATTGCTTGTCCCTAAACACTGGTGATTTAGGCCAGGCCTAAGACAGAAGACTACGTAAATCAAAAGGCTCCAAGTCAGAGCTGCCAGGCTTTGCTAACACAACCTCAGTTGCTTTAGCACCACCCAGTCCCCTCCTCTATAACCCCAGCAACCCCCTAAAGCAAACACTGGCTCCAGAAACCACACTCCAGTCAAAGCGATAAGCCCCAGACCTGACGCGATAGATGTATGAGCTTAGTGTTACACTGGGGCAGTGCAGGGGGACAGAGCACAGCTCAAAGGCCTTTTCAGAGCTGGAGACAGAATACGTCATGTCAGCCCAGCACCCCTCGCTGCTCTCCCCATCCCCCTTTTATTTTTCCCCCCTGCATTCTGGTTATTTATGAGCTGGCACCAACAGTCTTTGGGTCTTTGTGCTCTGCCTTGGCCCAGCACTGGGCCCAAACACCAGGATCCCAGCTCTGGACAGGGCTGCTACTCACCCCAGTGTAAAACATGAAGGAGAAACAGCATAAGCAAGCTGATAAAAAAAAATAAGAATGTACAGGGAAACCTTTGGTTTCTATTCACAAGGACTGACCAGAATTAATTCAAGGAAATCAACCTATTTGGCAAACACTATCACCTTCAAACCCAGCTTCAGGGTGCATATTCCACTGGCTACAGTACATTTTAAATGTGCACTAGCAACAGAGGAATGCACACAAAGCGGGTCCTTACGTAAGCTCTGCACATTTAAAGGAACCTATATTTAAATGTATATACACTTTACAGTTCAAATTCATCCTTTGAAAAATTCCACAGCCCCATCTGAAAGCCAAGAGACGTTTCTTTTCAAGATCTGCGATGAATGAGATCCAGACACAGGACTGTTTCAGAGTATCATCAGTGCCAAAATCTTCATCCAAAGAAAAATTCCAAGAACAATTATGAGAATCTAAATATCAAAGACCGAGTTCTGCTGTATTCCAAGCAAAAGAGAAATTTATAAATGCATCGATAAATCACTTAGAGTATATGTCAGGAGACATTAAAAGACAGGCACCTAAAATAATTTCTAAATTATTACTAAATGAGTAATTTTTGGATTATCTTTTCAGTGTCTAACATAATATCACTGTGATTTAGAGCAAAAGGATCCCCATATGTTTACTCGTTTTAATGTGGAATTTAATCATCTGAGTTTAACTCTTCTGGATAATCTGACTCTGAAACAAGGTGAAATTCAAAGAAGACAATGTAAGTAACAGCCACCACTACAGAACTTCACCCAAAACCATTCTAAAACTCATCCAGGCTCTTTTCTCTCTCTGCCCCCACCTGCTCTGAACTGCTCCAACACTGCCAACCAGACAGGACACAGATTCTTGGCATCAAAGATTATGCCACTGCTAAAATTTGGCTCCAGGTCTGAAGTTGTCCAGAGCCAACCTTCTCTGAGCACTCTTGTCAAGAGACCCAGTTCTTGGGTCCTCTTCACAGTTTGCCCAACCTGCTCCATCTCCTGCGTACCTTCAGGTGGTGTGATCCCTCCACCCGCTCTGTGGGGTGTGATTCAAGCCCAATCATTTTCAACACGCAGCCCTACCACCACCACCCCTCTCCACGGGATGCACCTGAGAGCAGACAGAATACCAAACACCTCTAGACCGCATCTGAAACACAAAACTACTGAGCATTGAGGAACCTGGGTGACCTTCAGTTGCACCTAATCCCCAGCAGTGCAAAGGAAGCGGTGATAGAGATGAACTCCATTTACAACCACTAACAAGAGAATTCCGTTTTTTTTCAACCCAAGACAAAACCTGACCTGCTGCTCTCCAAGGAATGGGGCTGCTTCCATGGGGTTTTCTGCCAGACATCTCAAGCCTGACGTGTTCATCTGTCCCTCACCACAGTGATGCCAGAGAAATATCCAGGGGAAAATCTGGATAGACCAAATCCCTGAAGACACTCCTTGACTTTGCTCTTGAACACAGGGGTCCGTCAGATATTGCAGAATCACAAAACCAGCTCTCCTTGGCACCCCAAGTAAAACAGCCTGACTCACAGGTACATGAAAACCCCACAACCGAACTTTGACATACCTATAATAATTTTTAACATGGATGGGAACAGCTCTTGATTGAAAGCCACGGTGCTGAGGCCAGCAGCCAGCCACCCGGTGATGGTGCCTGCTCAAGGAACAGAAACATACAGTAAGACTTAGGTGAGCCATTCCAATCATTAAAATGCTTTATAACAGCACTGCATTGAAAAAGAAAGCATTCCACAACTTGCATAGTCAATACGTTTAGGAAAAACCTACTGCTTGTATACAAGATGATCATTAAATTTGCTTTATAGATGTTTCTGTCACAGGTGGCACGGGTGGTTTTCATGCCCATGCTGCACCCACATGGTTTGCCTGCCAGCAGCAGGCAGGCACCCCTCAGGAAAACACCCCTGGGAGGAGCCAGGACCGTGCCTAAAGAATGACACCTTTCCTGGACTCAAAGAGGGGCCCAGAACACAATTGGTCACATGGAACACAGATCATCACAAAGAAACAAAACTGCTTTGTCATGGGCATGAAGAGAAAGAGCCTCCTGAGCCGCAGAGCCCAAGTTCCCCAGCACATCCCACACACTTGCATCCCTCTGGCAGCCCAGCCACTGTGGCCAAGGGGGTCCCTGTGGTCACTTGCTCTGCTCCAGGGTGGCATATCAGTGTTTCACAGCTCATGTTACACTGCTCTGATCCAGCTGGCTGGCCCATTTGTGTTTGTGGGGAGATTTTATTGGTTATAATTTTTTGAACAAACGCAGCACCTATTGAACATACCCTTTTAAGGCTGTCTTCACCACAGATTTAGTTTGAGCTTGCTGCACTCGAGGTAACTCCCCTTGTGTTAGTTGCATGTAAATGAGAGCAGACGCAGCACTACACATTACTCAGACTGCACAGGGACCGTGTGAGCAGCTGGGGAGCACGGGCTGGGCACAACATCATCCCCTGAGACAGCAGCCAGCTCAAGTTCAAAAAGACAAATAATCCTTGGCATGCACAGACAGGTCTGAGGGGTAGGAGGAGAGGAAAGCCCGCAGCGAGCGCTTGCCTCAGCAAACATCACCTGTCAGCTGGCTGGGCGCCGAGGAGAGTTTGATGCGATCCCACAGCGAGTTTTAAAGACAAACCCAAACGCCCTCCTAATAAAAGGAATGCAGAGCAATTTACATTTGTCATTGCTTATGCAATGGATGTGGGCCTCCAGAAGCGATGGAGCTCTTCACATTTCCACACATGGACAATCATTATTTGCCCATTCCTGACACTCCCTTTTTGCTAAAGACCTTGTGTTCTGAGCTCCCCCCGTTTTTCCCAGAAGCGTTAGGGCTACAGATCTCAGGCATCTGTCAGTCACAAATATGTTTTCCATCTGGCTGCCTTTCAGTCAAACTGCAGCCTCAAGAGACCTTTGTGCCAAAATGATTCTCAAAACAACAGAAAAGCTGCTCAGTGTACAAGAGAAGAATTCACCACAGTTATAACAGGAATTAGTAAACCCATCGTGCGTTTGGAAATGAAGCGGCACTGGCTGGCAGCACTCAGCGAGGGAATCTGTGTGGAGACTTCCTGGCTAGAGCACAGAAATGCTTCCCAGGAGGTGAGAAGCTTGCCCAGTCACCTCCCAGGTACAGACCCTGCCAGGGGTGGCTGGGGGTTTCACACACCCAGTCTGCGTTGTCCATCGACATTTAGGCAGTTCTGCCATTTTTGCTCTTAGAATCAGAGACTGGCATGGGTTGGAAGGGACCCCAAGGATCACAGAGCTCCAACCCCCCTGCAACAGGCAGGGCCACCAACCTCAGGCCTAGATCTACACAAGGTTGCCCAGGGCCCCATCCAACCTGGCCTTGAACACTTCCAGGGACGGGGCATCCACTACTTCTCTGGGCAGCCTGTTCCAGCCCTTCACCACTCTTTCTGTAAAAAACTTCCCCCTAATATCCAATCTAAACCTTCCTTCCTTTAATTTTAATCCATTCGCCCTTGTCCTGCCATTGTCATTGCTCTTCTTTTAGCTCCCTGAGGTTCTTGGCATCTCTAGCATCAGTGCAAGACAGACAGATTTTCCACACAAAGGGGGCATTTGGGGTAGTTGCGGGGTACGACTCAAGTACAGATCACAGGGGGAGCTGCTGAAAACCAGCGAAACATGCTGCAGCTAAAAGCAGTTTCCAGACACAGTATGTGGGTACCCCAGTACTGACACAGCACAGGACCTGACTGATGGGTACTTCTGGTGTTATCAATCATAGGATATTCTGATTTGGAAGGGACCCATAAGGATCATGGAGTCCAACCATCAAAGTCAAGTTCACTCTGACACCTCAGTGAGTCCCAGCACCGCTTTTGTAACTTAACCCAGCAAACCACCTCTTCCCAAACTGCAGGGTGTGTGATGCATGGGATATGAGAAAACAAGCAGCTCTTGAAGGAGATGCATCATTCTGATTCACAAGGGACCATTTCCCAACTTGGTATGTTCCTGTCGCAATGGAAGTGAGTTGTGGGACTCAGCACAAGAGTATCTGCTACTATATTCCAGTATTCCTCATGGTTATGGCAGCACTGGGAGAGTAATCAAACTGCTGCCACCATGGGATTAGGTTACAATTAAATACTCTGATCAGTGAAAGCAGCACCAAATTCTATCAATTTACCCTGAAGCATCTCTATATTCTCCTTTTTGGATCCAGCTACAGAAAATGTTTTTTGTCACACAGCCAACTTTGGAAACTCTGAGATGAATACAAAAAAAGAACAGTACCTCCTTCCTTCCCTTCCCAGAGGGAGCACAGCTCTGCCCCTGATGCCATCACATACCAGGCCTGGAGCACCATTCACCTGCCAGCCTCCAGCTTCTGCCACGGCCAGAACACAAAAGCATCACGGCAGCTAAAGCCTGACATCATCACACCAACTCTGCCATCACCACACTGCTCTTTCAGGAGATCCCCAGACAGTGAGAAAGACACACATCCTTCACATCCTTTGCTCTGGAGCTGCTCACAGGATAGCTGTGGGATCTACCTTCTCAGGGAGTCCTTGTCCATGTGCTTCAGAGCAAAGGCCAAAGCTCAGCAAGCCTGAAAGACTGTGTCTGACAGATCGCTCACGGATGGGCTCACCCAAGCGATGCCCTTAATACTGCAGGGTCTTCTAGTGTGGCCCCGCTTCCTGCGCAGCAGGAGCAGTGAGATCACATGGCAGCACCGCAGGGAGTTACAGTGCAAAGTGAGCAAACAGATCTTACCAGAGATAAAGTCCTCAGAAAGACAACCCCTGTAACTCTGCATTTTAAGCAACCAATGATTAATTTCCCTAATAATGGTAATAATACTAATGAGGCAGTGTCCTCTAGTGGTTGAAGCACCGGCCAGGGAGTTCCAAGCCCAGCAGTCCTCTCTGTGCAGCCTTTGGCAGTACCCCTCCACAAAGGCACGGAGGTGCCCAACATGCCCTTATTTAGCAGGGACTGAACAAGCCCAGGGTGCCCAAACATTTTCAGAAACTTGGGTCCCAGCCAACGCTTCCCAATACCCTGCTTCCAACTTGAGGACCTTCACGACTTTTTTCTTTCCTTTAATGCGGCACAGAAACCCATCCCAATGCCACACTTGTAGCACTCCTACAAGGATAGCAAAGTTGGGATGTTGAAAAGGGCATGAACATCCCTTCACCCCACAGGGCCACTGCTGAGGCCCACAACACAGCACACTCATATGTGACAAAAGCTGACATGAAAACACTCATGGGAAGACTCCCGAAACCAGCACATCCTAGAACAAGTAGGTCTAGAGGATGCAGCTCATCACAGGATCAATAGCAGTGAATACACAGAGATGCCATGGGACATCAGTGCCCCATTTTACTCTAAATTTACTGTAATAGGAACATCTTGAGACCGGCAACAAAGGATGTTTTCAGTTCTGCATGCAAATCACACAGTTCTTTCAGCTGAAAATCCTTCTTGAAGAAGTATGTTAGACTACTTCTTAAGAGCTTGCTCAAAAACGCCATGCCAAACGCAAGAGAGATTTGTTGCAAGAACAGAGACTGGTTTTCTTCTAGACCAGAAAACAGGTGTGCTACCTTCTTAACTCTGCCTATGCAAACCTTTCTGTATTTTCACCCAGAATGTAATATTCTGTACAGAGACCAGCTAGATACTGTTCTTACAAAGACTTAAAGATTAGATCTACTGAAGTGAGCCATTATCATGGTGCTCCAAATTAGTTTGGCTCTGACAAGATGATTTTTAGTTCCCCCTGTATATAGTATTTCAGATAAAGCCACATTCACTTCTCAAAGTATAGCTAAGCGCTGCTTCAGCCCAGGTTTAAGTGACTGGATCCTGAATGCATTTTACCTGGTTGACTGAAGTAATTAATTAACTTAGTTCCTTGAGTATTCAGTTTAAGTCAATCTCAACCAAAGCACATAACACACAGTAAAACTACAGCATGGAACACAAACGCAGTCTGAAACCAGAAAGGCTGGAGATAATTTTAATCAGACCTCTCTACTAAGAACATACTGCCCAGCACACATAGCAAATACTCTCAGCTCATTGCAAAGTTGGTGGATTTCCAAGCAATAATGACTGTGATACATGGAGACATGTTTCTAGGGAACTTGATGAAATGCTATAGTTGAGAGAAAAATTTTTGACCTAGTGGGAGTCCTGGAATTTCTCAGAGCACTGCATATTTCTATCTACGCTGCAGCCAAAACCAGCAGGCCAGCCTTCAGCACTAAATGTTTCTCCAGAGCACTTACAACCTCTACAATGGAGACAGAAAGCCTAATCACATTTTAATTGAGCCAAATCAGACTTCCAAACTCAACATGCATTTAAGAGAGCTCTCCTCCAGTTAGAATATAAACCTACTAGGCCCTTCTGCAACAGGCCCTTCTGCAGCTTCGGAAAGACAGGTTGGAGGGTCCAAGTATGACTAGATGACTGGAAGATGTGTCTAGCCCAAAGAGAGTAATTAGTATTGCCCTCTCTTCGAGGCATTGGATTTTCCTCTCCAAAATTATGCAGCCTATCAAAACAGCTGGGTTCCCCCATTAGCATATTGCAAACACTGACCATCTTTCCCATTACCTTGTCTTTTCAGGCTCTTCCCCACAGAGAGAGGCAGAATAAGGGACAGTGGGGAGATTGCCATGGGGCCAGAGAGAACATTTACTGGAAGCAAGCCGGGCCACACAATTACGTTACATAATGAGATGGACCAAGAAACGGTGCATGAAAGGATTTGCACAGCAGCTCAGCGCTTGTTAAACAGAGCACTTTGGGGGGTTTAATTGCAGAGCATTTAATTTGTTGCAAATGTAATAAAAGTTTAAGTAATTTAATTCTAATAATCCACCTCTTACGTACTACTGGCCCAACGTCTCCGTTACAAAGCGACGCTAACCCATGCCTCCGACAGGCTCCGTCCTGTAAACTTGGACTGCTCCTGCCATAACACACTCAGGCACACAACCCACCCCACGGAGCTGAGGAGCAAGGAACACATGCACAGGAGACTGCTTTCAGTGGTCACTGGAAATGGTATGTTTGCTTCAACATGCCATAACTAAGTCTCCCAAATTCAAAACCAAACTGGGCTGAACCTTCCCTTCTGTCCTAAGGAATCTGCTTTGGCAAGGGGGTTGGACTCCATCTCTTGAGGTCCCTTCCAACCCCTACAATTCCGTGATTCTACAATGCCAGGAGGGAAGCTGCCTCAAACCTTAACCCTGGCAGTCACTGTAAGCACGACTCTTGACTTGCATACTCCAAGCACTTGCCATTGCCATCTTAAGAGGACACCAGCACTGCAGATGCCACTCCTGAGTGGTACACCAAGACTTACTCTCCTCAAACACGGAGAAGCGTACTGGCCTGCAAACTCACTCTGCACACACACAACTTTAACACCTCAAAAGCTCTTTTTTTTTCCATGCTTAAGTGGTAAAAACAATGAGACATAAGGGCAGTGATTATTATTGATGCTTAGCTGTATATATTCTAAATCCCTACTGCACCTCCTTATGATTCTGCCCTATCATCCATCACGTATCCACACCTCTCCCCAGTTATATCCATTTTAATGCTATGCAGGGACCTCAAGACACACTTCATGGTAACAGAAGTACCAAGATACAGTGTAGACCTTTTCCTGCCACACTTCTGCACAAGGCACAGTTAGAAAGGCGTATTATGTGCTGAAGAAAAGTTTCAAAATGCTTGTGCTGTCAAAAAGCTCAAATGCAGAAACATTGTAGAGTAGCCTTTACAACTGGTCTGGCAGTGCGGTGACCAGGAACCCAATTCAGATTCTGACAGACACCTTTATTTCACTTTCCAGGGCTGTTATAAAACATCTTTAAAGAGAGGAAAAACACATTCCTCTGCTCATGGAGTAAAACAAGCACATCCTTGTAGACAGCAGGTTACTTTAAGATACCTAAACTCTTCCCTCAACTGCTTTCACAAACGTTTAGAGGGAATTTATTTCCCTGATCATCATATGACTAAGTTTAAAGGAAATTTATCATTTGGTTGAAGCAAAGCATCGCTATTTCCTCTATGGAAATGGAAACACTAAATCATACATTTTTCTCACATACCATATTCTGAAAGGTCTGCGTTCTTTCACGTTTCAGGCTCAAATGTTCCCACAACTAAAGCTTATAACAGCATTCAACTCAAAGGACCCCCACCTCCAGGAACCAGTCAACCCAAAACACACCCCAGTTCTACATGTAACCTCATTCATCCAAAATAAATAACTTGGTCTGTTTTCTGGAGATTTATTTTCTTATGTGCTCATTTCGTTGTTGGCCTTGGCAGAGATGCCCAGGTTTAGAAAGAAAGATAGCAAAAAGTTGACAAACCTTAAATCCCAGTGTTACAAAATTCTATTAGGTAACAGATGGAAAAGATAATTAGCCTACAACTCAACCATCACATGCCTAATTAGGAGCCCTACTCCTACCTGACACATTCGCTTGAAGATTTTTATCTTCATGACAATAATGGCTATTGTTTTCCATCACAGGTCCATCAACTGGCAAAAAAATAAGGCAAGTTCTTAAAATCTGGAGGAGGAGGAGAAAAAAAGCAAAAAAGCCTACATTCTTCTCTCAATTCAGCAGTTTGCTTACATATTAGTAATTTACAGCTGTGGGCTGGCCCCAGGATTGCTGTGGAGGAGGTTGTCTTGGTGACAAAAAGACCAGCTCAGGAGTTCCCTCTATGCTAGGGAAGAGTTCTACAGTCCTTAGCAGCAACAAAAGCTTATTTAACAGTCATCATGCAGCTCAAAATAAATTGATCTACGCAGACCTGTGCCAACAGTGATGATACATTTTTGACTGTACAGAAGTTGAAGATGAAAGTAACCAGTGTCTTGCTACCTCTGCTCTACCTTTGTGCACCTTGGTCATCTGCTACATGGCTCTAAACTTAGAGAAAATATTCAAAGGAAGTGTAAGTAGGTGAAGTGTCTTTTAACACTCAAACAGCTGGCTGAAATATGTATGTTATTTATATAGGTCAGACCCATTTTCCTCTGGAAAGACCTCTGGCAAAAAAAGAAAAAATTCTAGGCTTTGTGGTCCCACTCTCCCTTGAGGAGTTATTTATTGATAGGACAAAACCTCGCCAGCTGTTAGACTCACACTCCTCAACCCCTGCAAGGTCTGTATCTTTTCTGTAATTTTTGTCATCCTCTGTATTATTAGTCACATTTTTACTCCATTTATAACTGGCTAAAGATTAAAAACCACTTCTCATGAAGGAATTGTGTGCTGATTTATTCATATAACATCCCGATTACACAGAGCAGATGAACCCAGTTAAAGCAGAGCAGAACATATCTGGTAACACACAGGGGCTTTCAAAGAGAAGCTCACACACAGTGCATTCTTCCATTTATGTATCAAGCCACCAAAAATGACCTGACTTGTGGTTGATGACACAAAGATTGCATCCTTCCCTCTTCCACTGACAAACAGCCTGAAAATCACCCATGCAGAGTGCAAAAGAAAAGGAAATCATTTCCACAGAAGCAAGGGAAGTATCATTATGAGAGCAGCTTTTTTTTTTCAGACCTACAATTTCATTCTCAATGTAACTCTTCCAAAGAGTTGAAGGAAGAACAACTGAGCCAGCCCTTTGATTTGCAAAACCTTTTCCACCCCCTTTGCAGTAAATGAACTGCAAAACAGCTACAGCAGAGGAAGAGCGAGCTGAAATGCCACCAGAGCCCTAATCGTTAGGTACACTGGGAGTCTGGTTTGGTAAACGTGAGATGCTGCCAACAATGGAAGGGAAAGATGAGAAACAAACAAGCAGATAGAATATTTCTAAGTGTTTGAACAACACACATCAACTCTAAAATAAGCTTCACTGTCTGCCAGTCTCTGAGTCTTCCCTCTGCGGAGGAACATTCACTTTCCATCTCTAGACAGCACTTATGAGCAGTCACAGGTCAAGGGCGAGCTGCATCCTCCTCCCAGAGGTGAGCTATTATCAAAATACATCTGCCAGGATATTACTTCTGCTTCAGACCTTGGACTGTTCCTGATGACCGACGTGACCTGTGATTCCCGACAGGCTCATTTAGAACACTGCTGAGTTTTTCAAAGTCTATTCCCACGCTTCCAGACATCCCCCAGAGCTGTACTGCACGTCCCCAACAGGGCACCATCCACCTCCCAAGTGCTGTAGGCTTCTCCTCTGACATACCCCAAGGAGAAGGCGTATGTGCATTTAGCAGAGACCGTAACATCCCCCAGCGTGGAAGCACTGTGCATCCCCAAAGCAGCATTTTACCAAGACATGCTAAAAGGCTGAGCCTCCCCACACTGTGAAATCTCAAGGCCTTTGAGCACACCTCAAAAAGAAACAAGAAGCATTTTCTCTGTTGCACATCCACTGTTGATTTCATCACACCCATAGAATGGTAATTTGTTGAGTTGTAGGTGTTTCCACCCTGCCCCCAGCAATCCCTCCATGCTGAGAACTAAATCAAAGTCAACCCTCTAACTGTCCTTGTTATGGAAATGCACAATAAATCAGGCCCAACTTCATTAGCACTAACCTTGACAATTCTTTACAGGTTTACGTTGTCCACATCTGAGACAAAATACTTCTTGTCCTTAGCTGGGAGATGTCTCAGATGTGAGCTTACAAACTGCAGTTCTTAATAGCGACTCCCTCTCACCTCACACCATCTTTTCGTTAAATACAATTAATATGAATGAAAAATCTTCCATACAGTGCACCACGTGTAGGTATTGTGTTACACTACGTTAGGTGTAGCCCAAGTAAGGATTGATCATTGCTATGGAAAAATAGAAGGTTAGTCTTTGGTTTTACAAATTATTTGCTTAAGAGTACAAAAGGGACACAGCATGTATAACTCTCTAGTTGTGAACAATGTGAAAATGGCCATGCTGCAGCTTGGGAACACCAGATTTTCATTGCAGCATCTGGGGGAAAAAAAAGTTTTAATGAGGAGGAATATAAAACCCCCAGATGGCAATCGTTTTGTGTGCAGTTTATTGCATTCTTCATTTGGTGACTCAGCTTTATTTCTCAGTGTAGAGAACCCATTACATCGAGAGCCTCAGGTATTTAAAAATAAGATAGAATTACTGCAACCACACTGTGAAGAACAGATCTCTGTTATAGCTTGTTAACTTTCAGACATACATATTTACTTTTCTGAGGTCAAAACAAGGTAAGCTTTTTGAATTCTTAATCTCGTTCTCAAGCAAATGCAGTCAGCCCCAAAGCCCCACATCTGCAGTTCAGCACTGCTGCCACCACACCTCATGAAGCCCTTTAATGCAGTCAGTGTGCTGGCAGGGAAGGCCACGCACACGTCCTGGGGCTCTCACCTTTAAGGTGCTCGCTCTGTGCCTGCTGTGGGTCTGCACAGCACTTTCATGAGGGGACAGAGCAAACGATTTGCATGTAATTAAACAAGCAGCACTAAAAAGAAAATGCCAATCATGATTATTTATGCTACCTCTTCCTCTAGAAACCCAGGATGTCTATGATGAGGCAACCTAGACTTTCTTTTCACCCATGAAGACATTTTAATTGCTAGTTCAGGCAGTTCACTATCTCCTCGAGTACTGCTACAGTTTGAACAGCTGTTAATAGCCATCATTGTCTTCATATCACCATTTAGTCGATTTTTGATTTACACTAGCACATGAGATCACATGAGCACTTTAGGGAATGCATTGTTCCTTCATTAACCATCATGTCCACGAATCCCCAACGCCTACATACAGCATGCTGCAATTGCTACCAGTGGCTTCTGTGAGAAAGCAAGGATTCAGGAAACAGGCTTTTAAACAGCATTAAATCCAGCTTCACTTTTCAGCCTTGTCTTATGGCTTAGCAAACAATATGCTAAGAAAAACAGCATCTTCCTTTAGATTGCTTTCTTCACCACACCCCCAGCATATCTTTGACCTAGCCTCTGTAATTAACCAGCACAGAAATACAGTTCATAATTTTATTAACCAAAGGAAACCAGACTAGAGAGCACTTAGTAACTTCCTGGATTTTTATGACAATACTGGGAAAATTATCCCCAGCAGCAGACAGTGCTGACAAAGCATCAGGAGTTCTATGCAGCTCTGTTCATAATCACAGTTAGATACAGTTTTCAAATTAATTTATCAGCATATGGTCTCGTATCTAATCACAATGAACAGTGTGAAATCTTGATGGACCATGGAACCTCTAAAGCTCTCTCACTCACCAGTTTTGTTTCAATTTCCTACTCCCCAAAGAGTGAATGAATGCATGCTGAAGAAAACACAAAAGACTGCTCTCTCCTTCCATGCAGCCGCTGTGCGTTGTACTTCTTTTTCTATTGCAATACAGTTTTTACTGTGTTATCTGTAAAACTTGTGCTTCATTAAGGATCAGGTAAAGCACACATCTATTCTACAGTTCAGTGGAAGAGGTAAGTCTGAAGCTCTCCAGGTGTTTCCAACTTGCCAAGGGCATTAAAAACTGCTGTGGTTTAACTCTAGCCAGTAGCTGAGCACCACAGTATCACACATACTCCTTTCCTCCCCCCTCAAAGGGGATGGGGAATGGAATGGAAAAAAACAAGCCTTGTGGGTTGGGATAAAGAGAATTTAATAGGCTAACAAAGGAAGACAACAACAGCAAGTGATGCACACCTGCAGTTCCTCACCACCTATGTAAGGAATTAAAAACCCAACCTGCCACAAACAGCTCGATGCCCAGCCTGTTTCCAAGCAGTGATCCCACCTCCCAGCTGGCTTCCTGGATTCTATAGGAACATGACAATATGGTATGGAACATCCCTTTGGCCAGCCTGGCTCAGCTGTCCTGGCTGTGCTCTCCCAGCTTCTTGTGCCTGAGAAGCTGGAAAGTCCTTGACTACAACTACCCAGCAACAACTAAAGCATCAGTGTGTTATCAGCATGATTCTCATCCTAAATCCAAAGCACAGCACTACACTGGCTATGAGAAACTATCTCAGCCAGAGGCAGGACAAAAGAAGTAACTCTGAACTGGGAACTCTTCAAGCTTACTAACACTATCAAGAGTAAGTAGAAGAAATCACAAGGAAAGTTAGCTGCAGGTACTTTAGTTGCTTTGTCTGTTATTTGAGTTACAGTGAAGAGTTGCTTTACTGTCTTAAAACCTGATGTGTTTATATGTCAGTATTTAGAAGGAGGAATTGGAGGGAATCAACTGGGAAGCAACTCTGGGGTGATCTTCCCTGCAGAAATCAAAGCATGGCTGTTTTACTACAGCTTCTGCTCCAAAACAGCATTTTTGTGAGACCATGTTTACATCTAGAAACCATAACACAAAAAAATAAGGAAACTATTAGCATAATTTACAGACCTGATGATACTGCATACCAGAAAGAATGAAAGCCCAATTCTGCCTTTTCTCCTTCTCAGACTTATTTCTGTACAGTCTTGGCTAGTTCTACCACCTTTGATTCTCAGCACTTACTGGTTGCCTAGTCTGATCCATAGTATGACATCAAGCTGTATTCCAGCTTTATGATCTCATCACAAAATACTACTTTGAGCAGTGAGTACATCTAATTTCTGTCTGTAGAATTCTACTCTCCGATCTTAATATGGTATCAATAGCTTTAAATGTACTATTTAATCGCATGCCTACATAAAAATCCTTAAAGCATTCTCCCACAGTGCCTGTGATATGTTTAGCACTGCTAACACGAAGTTCTCAGCAGTTCAGGATTGGTTTTTATTGTTGCTTTTTTTTTTTAATTAACAAAAGGTGACTTTGAGAAACAGGGGCCAAGATAAAGACAATTAACTTCAGAATCAATTTCAGAGACAGCATACCATGAAGCTGAAACAATCCATCCAGAGAAAGCTCCTTTCATCAGTATTTCTGTCTGCAACTTCCAATAGCCTAAGCTCTTCCTCTAAGAGTATTTTAGGGAATTCTTACAAGCTCCATTAAATGGATACGGATGGTGATAAGCAGAGCGTTGTGCAATCCAAGGGGGCTACCTGGAAGCCAACACTGGGTAGCACTGAGCTTGGAGCTGGCTGCATGATGCTCAGCAGTGTTACCCAGCAGCCTGTCCTTCTGGCTGCAGCAGAAGCTGCCCCTGGCAGGCAGGCACAGCTCCCAGCACTTGGGCACACCTGAACCACATCCTCTGCTCAAGCCCTGCATAGGCCCTCTGTGAGCTCTGGCCATTGCTTGTGATGTCTTCTGTAAAGAAATTCAGCAAGAACCTGTAGAAAACTATGCTTTTTTTTTTTTTTTAGAAGATCACTCAAACCTCACAATGCTCATGTAACTGTATCTTAACTGTCCTGGAAAGAGTAAATAAACAGGCACTTGAATCCTTAGAACCACTTATCTGTTTCAGGACTTCACCCTCTCGCTCATGTCCACAGAGCTGTTCCCTACTCTGCCCTCACTCCTCTGCTAAATCAGACCAGTGCTGTTGTGAAACTGGGAACAACTACAGCAGTTGCACCTCATCACCTGCAGCTCTGCCTTCTCCCCTCTCCCTTCCAGTAATTGGCACTTCTGTGATTATCATGGGGTGTAGTCTTGGCAAAGAATAACTCAGCTAATTTACAGTAATACTCCAAGACAGTAATAATATCTTGAAATTAAGAACTCTCAGGCACCAGTTTTTGGGAAACCCACACAAACTCCATCCACTTCTCATATTTGTCAACTTCCTTTGATTAGTGAAGAAAGCAAATTAAAATCTGATTCTGTTTCCCCTCTTGAACAAGCTATTATGAATTACTTCTACTCAGGCAGCAATCAAACATCTCTTTCTGCTCTGGGACCCTATGGAGCTGCTTATCCAAACAATTGTCAACAGAAGTCACAGCGTATACTTGCCACTTACCCAGACACGGAGCCTACTCTGACACATCCACTTCACAACATCTCATATGCCAACCAAGATCCAAAATCTACTGCAGTCACAGACCAAAAGGAGCAATCCCAAGTTCCACTAAGCCCTTATGCTGAGGATTTTAAGTAGCTGGAGGCCTCTATAACGTGAGAACCAGCCAGTGGGAAGGCATGGTGGAGAACATTGCCCACTGGGAAAGCCCTGGTTACCAGGACAAAAGTGCAGAATGCCCTTGGAGACACTGTCAGTTGTCACAGGAAAGATCAACAAAGAATGAAAAGAGATAAAAGCTAGCAGAACATACTTGAGAAGCAAATAAATATGCTGTTACCTACATGCAGCAGGAAAGATTCTACTTGATTCACAGAAAGAACAAGATGCTCTTGCCAGCTGCAGCTCTGTTGTCCCATGCAAGGGAAGTGGAGAGCAGGCTGCAGCTTTTTGTTGAGGCAATTTTCAGTTTCCTTGTCTCCTTGCTAGAGATCTAAATAGACCTTAAGTCTTTTTGCCCTCTTTTGTACCTGTAGCAAATACAAAGGTGGGGAGGGGAGGGAAGTAAACAGCACAGAACAGGTGACAAGCTTTTGGCTAGCAGGACTTATTGCAGCCTTTCTTAAGTGTCAGAAGTGACAGAAAACATCTCTTTGCTCTTAAAAAGCATCACAATCTGTTCTAACCCCACTAAAGACTAAATTTAGGACTTTATAAAGACAAGATGCGTTGGTTTAGGTCAGCCTTGAATACTACTTTTTTTTTTAAGCACTAATCAAACACGCATTTCCAGAATAATTAGTTCCAGTCCAGCTCAAAGGATGGCTACTCTCAACTGCAAAATAAAAGGGTTTGGATCTCATTAACAAAACATATAACTAACCTTCAAGCTGACAGAAAACAGTCTATCTAATTACCTGTAAAGCAAATTTTGAAGGAAGACAGGTCTCAGGGAAGTGTGTGATGGCCCCACACCCCCCTGCCCAGGCACAATGTGCCGCTGCAGGACCGGGGACATAAGACGTGCTGATCATTACTGGAGCCTTCTCATTTTTGCACTTAGTTCACCTCTACCCAGAAGTTTCCTCTCAGGCAAGCAGGACAGAGGTGAGAACAGCCCCAGGCTTGTAAAGCAGAACTGCAGCCCCACCACAATATTTTCTATGCCTATTCAAACTTTTCAAGACAAAAATGCCGTTTCGATTGTGATAACATTCTGAGTTCAGTTCCAGAAGTGGAACTGTGACGCAGCACAGAGTGTTCATGCACATTCCAAAGGCTCTAGGGCAGGAGTTACCTGCTTTATCCTAAGGATCATCTGCTGTACGTGCACTGAGCAAAACAAACCTCCTGGTCTCACTGCCACGTACCAAAATGGCCTGCATGAAGAATACAAAGAAGGGAGAAGTAAATGAGTACTGGATGGGAAACCTAAGGGATTTCCTGAAGTGTCAGGGCAAAGGAAAGACTAAAGACTTGAGAAAACCTCAAACCTCACTGATTTTAAGTCTAATCTAAAGGCTGGCACATGCTAAACAATGTGAGAGATTGCCTGCAGGATGGCTGGGGAACACACAACCCGTGCTAAATTCAAGGCAAGCTTGGGACACAGCCTTGCTTAGGATTAGGCCCTTTATTATCACATCCAAGACACTCTGCGTTTCAGAATCAACCAGGGGTTTAAGGAAAATCATCTTCCACTAGGCAAAGACAGCAAGTGAAGTTTCTTCCTCACCAAGGGATTCCCATTTTCGTGAAGGAAAGAATGTTTTCAATTTTTCCAGAAACTGGCATAGCACACAGGACCAAGATCCCAGACTCTGCAGCTTTCTGAACTCAGCAAGCTCCTTTGGATCCTGGCAGCACAGCACAAGCAACATCTAGGTCCAAGATGACTAACTACATCACTTCTGGATTTGGCAGTGTTCCCCCCACATGTAGGGAGATGTTGCATGTAGGGCACAATGGTCTAGTACAGCTTGTGAAGTACAAGAAGTTCCCAAGCACAGCCTCACGGAGTGCAGAAGACACGTGTGTAGCACTGGGAAAACATAGTGTTTCAAGGTCATTAGGCTCTTCCAAAGCTTGAGGAGCAGCAAGGAGCAGGGAACCTGCAAGCATGGACATTTATTAATCATGCACCACAAGCACTGTCTGCCCTACACAGAATAAGCTGTCTACCAATTAATTTTCCTCATCTCTTTGAAAAATAAAAACATCACATCTGTGTCACTACAGCATTTCTCATTCCTCCTTGTTCTCACAATACAACTCTGGATTTCACAATGCAGGGTGCTAAAAAAACCCATGCCAAACCAACCCCCAAATAAGCCATACCTTAGGTGTGAGATTGGCATTACAATCTCAAGATAGACTCCAGTCAGAGTAAGACTACTTCCCCAACACCCAGGGTTTTAATGTCAGGTTCCACACTATGTGTCAACTGTCAGAGATGCAAGAGGGGGGCGGAGCTGTCAAATCAAATGGATGGACACACCAATGCTTCAGGCTTTTCAAAAATGAATGACACACAGAATACATGTTAGTGTACTAGCTATAAGCTAGTACAAGCAATGCTGAGCAATCCTCACCATTGAAGCAGTATGAGTTAAAACTAATGTCTTAATATGAATGACAAGACCTATTAGGTCTTTCTTCAAGATAGTTTGGTTCTAAGTTTGGGCATCAGCTCTGAGACACTCATTATTAGGGGAGGATTTTAGTTACAGCTGCAAGAAAAAAATAACAACATAAAATGTGTGACTCTCTGCTAGCAGACTTACACAGCTCTTTGCTGTCCGCGACAGTTTTGTCAAAGATAAAGAGTTTTATGGTGGTAGGTCAAGGCAACTTTGCCTAACAGTAACACTGTATTAACTACAAATCATGTACTTGTGGTCTAAATTCAACTTAAACACTTTCACCACTTCTTTCTGAACAATGATACACACTTACCTTGGACTAATTCCTTAGTGAGTAGAAATGAATCTTTTCATTTTAACAACCAGGTCAAATATGACACTGAATTAATTTATTTTATTTAAATATGAAGGAGCTACCTGTTTACCAATTCCAACTTTGTAATCAACACTCAAGTGCAGTCAGTCTGCCCATTGCTCCACAATCACAAATGTTAGGGAGGGCTCTGAAAGCCAGCAGGCTCTTCTGCAAGCATTTGGTTCTCTCTGAAAAGAGGTACTGATTTCACAGACCTCCAACCAACTACTGCAGCCTTAACAGAGGCTTAGTTTATAGTTTAATACTTTTAGCATTAAAATACAATACAGGCAGTGGAATACAGGCAACGTAGGTAACAGAACCTAACTTGGAATCAAGAAGTGACTTTTAACCCTTTATGATGAAATCTTCAAAAGCACTCAGATACAACACCTGCAAGCTCACCCTAGGGATAACAGATTAACTCTGAAAAGTAGCCCACTGTTAGCAAAACCCTGTACCATTCTCCCTTAAGACTCACTGTAATTTCAGTTCCATTTTAAGTATGAAAAACACATCATCTTGTCTTTCCAAAGAAAGTATTCCATTCAACGCTTCTGACAGCCAGGATACACGTGAAGTGAAAAGAAAAGTCAGTCAGTGTTTTCAACATCATTTTAATCTCCACTGAGGGAAAATAATAAAAACATGTTAACACAAACAGACAATGTTTTGGAAAAGCCCATATGGTACTATAACAGGGTTTTAGTTTATAGAAATGTAATTTCTAATTTTATAAAAATTATATGAAAGAATAACAACATCTTTCAGTAACATCAGACAGAATAGAAAAAATAAATCTCAGCATTAGTTGTACTCTGATGGTCCTTCTAGTAAGAAATTTAAAAGTGCTTTTTAATAACAGTGTTGCAACTCAAGCTTAGTGCAATATGTCAAATCTGGTTTAAAGCAGGTATTTACAGCGATTGTGCAACTTCTTACAATTAACAAACCCCATCAAGCTAAAAATTAACTGAGGTAAGTATTCTAATTAAACATTCCTTAAATAGCTCACACACCAACTCTACAACAAGGAAAGGACTGGTGTGCCCTCACAGAAAGGCTCTGACCTAAGCGTGACGTGAGACTTGTGCTACAAGTCAGTGAGTACCAGGGAGTTAAAGCTCTTGCAAAACACAGTTAGTACACCTGATGACCAAACGCTACAAGCAGGACCCAGTGCAAAATACCCCAACCAAAATAAACCCAAACTTTACAGCTAGTGCACTGAATCTGCTTCTGAGCATGCTCTTTTGTTCCCAAATCCTCCTAGAAGCTCCCATATAAAGTCCATATGTTAACTTGTAGTGTTCTTCAGTGTAGAAATGTCACTGTATTTTTATCTATAAACACAAACAATTTGGCTGCCAACTATGAGTACTATTACTCTGAGCAGGTGAGAAGACACACCACTAAATGAGGAAAAATAAATTAAAACTTACTCTTCACTGTTTTATACATGACAAGCTGGCAATAATAAAAGATGTCCTATATTTCTACATAACGTTGTCTGCAAGAATTCTCAGACCTCTAAAATTAGGTTTCATTTCACTGTAGTTTCTTTACTCTGATTTACAATGCATAGTAACTACTGCCTTTCATATGCAGGCCTTATGTTGAGAGGCAAAAACTAGACTGGTAATGCTGAGCCCTTATGGCTCACCTGCATATGGAGCCAAAGGCATTTCGTATTTTATTTCTAAAGGTGTTTATGAGTAGGATTTAAGTCACTATCAACAATAAGAATAATATATACATTAATCAACTTTTGTTCTAATAAGGTATGGCTTAAAAGCCTACCAACTGCACTTTTTTTTTTTACAGTATTGCACTTTATTTTAGTATTAAACTGACAGTTGAAGCCCGCACAGAACTCGTTTTATAACAATATTTCAATTTAAAAAGCAATAAATAAAATGTAGTACCTAAAAACCCAAACACAACAGCAGGTTTAGTCCATAGTTCTATCCCCCCAGTCCAAACTGCATGATCTGCAGTACGTCTGAGACAGTCTTTGGATCCCAACTGCACAGTTCTTTCAACATAAGACTACCCATAACTGTTATAAGAGAAGCAATTAAAGCTTTCTACAGTAATAATACACACCAAAAGACAGTACCCTTGAGTATATGCCTCAATTAGCTTAAAAGGATTTGCTGCCTTTGCTCAAGGTAGCTTCAGAAGTTAGAGACAGTTACTCTGTGAACCGCATATTATCACTACTGGTTTATTTCACAGGCAAGTTGAGTTAAATATGTTACATTAACCCTGACAGTGACGTGGAGACTTCCTGCTCCTAAACCAGGAAGTCATTCCCTAAAATTTAGCAACTTGTCACTGCAGCGACAAGTTGGCTAAGTCTTTAGTGGAGTCTCTGATCATCTGCTCTACCTTGGGATTTCCAGCTCCACTGGTTGCTAGCTCCTTGTCAATAAGCCCCAGGTTGTGCAAATTGAGGATGGAATCAGCAATAATCCGTGCTGTCCTCTTCTGGTAGCCTCCAGATGTCACCATCAGGATGGGGATTCTGCGGCTTCTGGCAGCCTTGAACACAACTTCATCTCTCTTCACGATTCCCTGCAAGTTTACAGCAGTTACCAAAAACATGAAAGGGGACACAAAGATGATGCTGTAGTTCTAGCCTATGGTTTATGGACTTACAGCACTGATGAGTGATTAAGTCCTACATCTTACAATACAAATAACAGACAAGTCCCAGTGGCAGCTTTACATACATAATTAAAAAAAAAGTAAATCCAAAACCAGCAAATAAAGATCCTTGACTCTGTTTTAGAGGACCCAGAGAAGTCTATACTCTAATATACAGTATAAATTTGTAGAATTCCTGCTCAAAGGCCATAAACTCTAACCTGACTACAAGTTAAGTAGCGTTCAAGTGTTCTAGAGGTGAGGAATCAAGACTAAGAATGATTGTTTGAAAAGTGCTTTAGTTTGTGCTGAACTTGCCTAGCAGCCTCTGACTAAAGTTTAGCAACTTGAGTAAGATTTGAAAAACCTACAAAAGAACTAGAAATTCAAATCAGATTTTACACATTCCCAATCACTAGCTGAATTACAAGCTTCCAGTTTCTTTAATAAAAGCTAGTAATAAAGAAATATATAGCTGAAAGGGGAGCTGCAGAATATAAGCAACAGTAAACCCATCCAAAGGAAAATAAATTCTAAACAACCTCTTACTAATAGACAAGGGTGTGGAACTAAAAGTAACAGAGAGTACTGAGCAAGAGGTACTGTACTGTCATTGAACCCATATGACAGAAAACCTGTGAGCCTCCTGGGTTTCAAATAAGTATGTCAAGGAAAACAAAGAAAAAAAAAAGAGCTAATTCAGAAATAAGGGAGAACAGAATTGAAATCTACTTTCACAGGAAGAGTAAAAGCAGAGCGTTCCAGAGATACAGAGAAGGCATAAACAATCCACTACCACTCCTCAGATAGACAAAAAAGACTAACAACATAATAGACAAGCACTTACAATGGATAACTCGGAATTTAAATAATTAGAGAAAGATAAAGGTATTAAATGCAATCAAATGTGAAACACTAAGGAAGCAGCAGCAGCAAAGGTGTTACAACAAAATCAATACACCTCACTCAGACTGGTTAGGGGGAAGACTGTAAATACATCAAGAAATATTACTCTTGACATTAAAAAAATTTAGACCACAAGTGGTAAAGGGAAAGAATAAAACTCAAATGTAGCTGAAAAACTATTTTCTGAAATCACACAAAAGTAACGAGCTTTGCCTAGCTCAACAGAGCCCTGTGAAAGAACAATGGGAGCAAGGAATAGTAACTGGAAAATAAGACAAAGGGAACTGAAGAATTATATTAGGAACAGATCCTTAAAGGAAGTAACAAAATGAGCTGTATGCCTCTTGGGAACGTGGCTGGCTGCAGCAAACGTTGTACCACCCAAGAACTGGAAGCAGCCACCATTTGCAGGAGCCTATCCGCCTCCTTGCTCCTGCTCCAGCATCTCCAATTTGGCAGGGGGGTTGGGCACAATGATCTCTGGAGGTCCCTTCCAACCCCTAGGATTCTGTGAACCAAGGGGATACACTGGGGCTTATTGCAGCATTTACAAGTTACCAAGAAAGAAAATAGATCAAATGGACATGAGAGCCTGATACAGCTCCTGCTCACACACAGAGGACAGAGGGACTTACCCACCACAACACAAAGCTTCCAACTATAGCCTCAAGCACCAAGAAGCTATCACTGACTGCAGCCTGAGCAGGCATAATTTTGAATAGAACTAACACTACAGCAAGACTTTAAAATACAAATGACATCTATAACTGCCGACTGAAGACTGAACTAATGAACCTTGAAGAGATGAATTACCTGGCTAAACACCTTCAGTTTGACCATTTCTAGCATGGAATCTCAAGGTTGATGTAACACGCCATTCACACCAGAACCAGAGAGACCAGAGAGACATGCACCCTGCCCTCAATCTGGAAAACAAAGCCTTGAGCTACAGAAACCTTTTCTGCATCAGGCACCTGGGCCACTGGTTGCTCAGCATTTTGCCTTTCATCTCTACTTGAAACCAGAAGAATCATTTCACCTTTCTTTCCCCATCCCTACATTTTGTCTCTTTCCCTACACAGCACCCAGCAAGCTACAGCAACTCCTTTCTCCTGACAATTAACGCTGCTCCTTCTCAAAGGACAGGAAATATATTCTGAAAAGACAAATTTAGAAGTGCCATCTATTGCTAGCTTCCATTTCTCTAGGTGGCCACAGCTTTCCATTAAAATCTCTGCTGCAAGTGAGGTCTCACACCTTAACTGATATCCTCTCCAAGGGCAACACCAAACAAATCCCCTCAAGCTCTTCCCTTCCTCCTTAGAGGCTTTTTACACAGAAAGCACTTTTCTACATTGAATGGGTGGATGCTAGAAGTGAATCAAATGTGAAAACAGGACATAGACAGAACAGAGGAGCAGTCAGAGAAGGAACCTTTTTTTTAAAAAAAAAAAGAAGAGGAGGAACTATGAGATCTGTCAGTTAATTTCTGGGGTTTGGGGTTTTTTTGGGAGAAAAACAGGCTTGTTACATCTAGGTGAAGACTGCTATGAAGCATACAGAACTAATCAAAATTTAAATCTGGTGCCAAAATGCAGAGAGAGAGAGAGAGAGGGAGTAAACTGAACAGGAAAAGGTTAATAATATTTGTATAGAAGGGAATTAGGAAAGGGGAAAAAAAAATCTGCTCTTTTGCTAACAATGCTCCGAGAGGATGCACAAAATTGCTAGAACTGGAACGTATCAGAAGAGCAGTTTAAAACAGCTGGGAGTGCTACTGAGGAAATGAGGGGTAAGATACATACTGGGGACAGGTGACAAAAGAAACACTGCAAAATGGGTTATGTGAGGGTAAAAGCAAAAATAGGAGTCAGGTGAAGCATGAAAATATATAGCTCTGGTTACAGTCTGGATGCTCAAAATGAGTGTATTGTAGAAAAGACAACAAATGAGACTGGAACAGACACCCAAAGAACAAAAATAGCTAGGCAGGGAGAGACAACAAAAACATGCAGTTAAAGAGTAACAGAGATGGAGCTATAATAGGAAAATGCTCTGGTGTGAAGTACACACCTGACCCATGAAGGGCCAACAAGTCACCCTCAGGACTCCCTCCAGTACCTAGTGAGGAATGAAATCTGTGGGTGTTTCAGTATTATACAAACCTGAGGTGAAATAGCAAGTCCTCCCAACGGATCGCCATCCAGAATGTCAGTCCCAGCGTTATAAACAATGACGTCAGGTTTTAATTCGTTCAATGCTCCTTCCACGTGAGTATGTACCTTCTGAAGATACTCTGTGTCCTCTGTACCCCACTCTAACTCCACCTTGCGTTTTATGGCACCTAAAAAACCACCACGTTGCAATGTTACTTGCTAAACAAAGCACTGTTTTGAAAGAAAATGCAAGGTTTAGCTAAACAAGAGAAAAAGAGAACCTTTTTGCCAATTCTATAAATACACTGCGCTTTCTCAGAACCCTGAATTAAGGAGAATTATTCAACTACTTGTTTTCCTGGCAAATGTAAGCACAATGACCTTGAAAAAATTCCACTGAAGAGAGAAAATTAGATGCAGGAGAGGGGGGAAAAAAAATAAAAATCTGAGAGAGAAGGGGAAAATGTTATTGAAAAGCAGCTGGTCTACATGTCCATTTACCAATCAGCAAAGAAGTCATAAGGAAAATTTCTTCATTTATAAGTAACTGATATAAAGTATAAGGGGCAGAAGACACTGAATTGCTATTGCAGAGGAAACAGTTGGGGGAAAACACAAGATAAATACCACTGAGAAATTATGAAGATGCTTTATTTTTATCACAAGACTCAAAACTTTAACAGCAAAGGATCATGAATTTATGTGAACTGCTTTATGAATGTATAACAAGATTCAGCTTTGCCCCAAGCATTTTCAATTTAGTGTTCTTACCCTGTAATCCTACCAGAAGAGCAAATAACTAGTCTTAATTTAAATCAAATTATTTCTAATGCTTCTAATAAAGCATTAGAAGTTAGACCAGGAGGGTTGAGAAGGCAAAGGAAAGGAACCCAAGGTTATGCAGCCTACCTTTGGGTACTGTTACAGAGTTATGTGTAACTCTAAATGCTAATCAGATCTGTGTCAGAGGTGTTCCAAGGTATGCCTTCTATCTTGAATTAAATGACTTAAGAGTCTTAAATCTTCAGCACCCAACAAGTGTGCACGAACACATTCAACACAGAATGATTCTTTCTTATTCTCCTGATTGCTGGGTAGGGTTTTTTCCTGCTTTCCATCCTGGCTCACCATTAGTGAAGCATTCTTTTTCTTTATTTTATTGCATCAACATTAGTTTCAAAGATTTTTGTTTCTTTATGGTATTTTCCAGAATTATTTTCTTATTGTTAGATAAGTGCTCATGTAAGTCTGCACAGCTGTGCTCTTCTGAACAGCACTTAGAGCCTCTTCAGGGGAAAGGATCTGCTAGCTGCATAGAGCTTCTGAGGAGGTAAACACGTTAGCATGGGGAACAACTAAGTATTGTTCTGACGAAATCAATAAGAAGTTGAGACTGTGATGAGTAAGATTCCATGCCTCTGCAGGGCTCCTCTCCTCATCTCCACCACAAACTGCAGCATTACACCATGTTGCTACTACCTAGATGAGGGACAGATGGCCAGAGTGATGGATCTGTAGGTTACAATGGACAGCTTTTCCATTTGATAGACTTTTGTCCATCTCTTGCTGATTAGTCAATACACTTCTGCAGCTCTGAAAACTGAAGAGACAGACTAACAGCAGTGCTTTCTTTAAGGCCTGAACTTTGAGATTCAGCTGTTAACTTTTTATGCTCACCCTTCAGTAAACTGGTCCTTTTCCCCAGTCACTTTCTCCTTCCTCTTCCTAGACTTCTGTGCAGTACCAAACCACATCCCCTTCAGACTCAATACACTTACAGCTAAGCATTAGGCAGTGTTAGCTAGTCTATCCTCCTGCCCCAAGAGCAGGGGGGAAACAACTGTACAGAAGAGACCCCTGTAACAAAACATGGGGAAAATGAGTAGGAAGTCCAGAGAGAGTGATCAGTCAGATTTTACACCAAGGATTTACACTCAAGAAGATGCCCTTGCTGATGTCATCTTCATCTGATCACTCAGCACTTAAAGGATTTAGACACTGAACACTTATTGAGCCACCCTTATGCAAACTACATACTAGATATGCCCATGCCTTCAGCGGAGCACTCTGCGCCGCCTCCTTCATCTGCAGGGAGGGAATGCTGGTACTCCCAGCCTCACAGGAAAGGGGCTGGTTCCATGTTTCAGATCTGCTAACACGGGTTTACTCTGTTTTGGTCTTGACCAGCCTGTTCTAAATGTCACCATCTGATACATGAACAAAAGGATCCTATTCTTAGGGGAAAAAAAATAAATTGAAAAAAAATCTTGATTTGCCTGTAATTTGCCTGCTTACAGATATGGCGTGTGTTAATTGGTCATATTTTAGTTTAATACCTTCAAAATGCATAAAGTACAATTTTCAAAATCTTCACCAGTTAAAAACCACAAGGCACCGTGCCCAATTCTTGCTAAGAACCCAGTTTAAGTAGGCTTTTCACAATGACAGCGCCACTGAAGAAACTTAGCAGAAGAACATCTCCCCCAGTAAGCAATGATTTAGTCAAGAAATTAAGCCTCTAATAAACAACAGTGTTACAGAATCAAAGATCAAATAAACTTCAGGCTTTTGCATTCCGATTTAACTATTATCAAACCCCCACTAATTAATTGTGACAGGGCACCAGACACAACCAGCACATCATGGTAGGGAGAAGCAAACAGCAAAACAATCAAGCTCTTAACATTTGTACGACTTCCTTCTGCTTTCCAACTTGTTTCACATTCAGATGCAGCTTATAAAACAAGCTCTACCGGAAAGACATCACCAAAATATATTGTAACTTATGACTCTGAAAAGAACATTAAACCTTTTCACACAGTATTAGCTAATCCTTAGGGAATTCTTTTCTAAATTTAGCATAAGGGAAAGATTAAGTTCTAACAGTTATCTTCAAATCCAATTTAACTCATTGTTCCAAGTGTGGCACGAGCTTCTGAACAGACTGCTAACAAAGCCCATGTAATTCCCAAGCTTTGCATTCCAGAAGGGAAAACACTGCAGTATGAGCACTATTGTCACCTACCAGTGATCATGGAAAAGTGTATGTTCCATGTGAAATTAAAAAAAAAGAAAAAAAATCTAGTCAGCATTGTGGCAAGGCAGCTTATTGATAAATGAAGAGGTTATTTAGCAACAGGGCAGGTCTTTCACATATTGGAAAATTAATTTCAACTATACTTACGTTTAGCAAATCCATCCCCTGGATAAATATATCTGTTGTATGCATCCATAATATAAACCCGATGATCATCCATAAAGTCCCTTTCATGGCCATTTCCCTGAAGGAAATTTACAGTTAGCTATTCCTAGCATACTAGCACAGAATTAAGTGATCTGCAAATTCTAGCATAATTAAGACCCCAAAGATCTGATATTTAAAACCCCTGTGCCATTGTCTTATTTATAGCCTTGAAGGTTTATTTTTAGCTGTAGAGTTTTGGAGTCTTTGACTGTATCAGTCTCAAAACTTCATGTATTATCAAAACCAACATCCTTATAGCTCTCTGCAGGTAATTCTCATAGATCTCACTGCACATACAAGAAAAATAAATTAAAATTGGATGGTAATTCCTTTCAGCAGTGTCTGCAACTGTGACCACCAAATAGAACCCTCATCTTCCAACTGTGGGAATAAAAAGGTCACAACTACAGCAGGGATCCTCATATTCTTATGAGGAGTGATAAATAAATAAAGCAGACAATAGCTCTTCTGACAATTCAAGCCTTGGTGAGATGAGAAATCCCAGTTTAACATACTGCTGAACAACAGGAATCCATTAAAAACTGCACAGGGAGTAAAGATCGATGCTTAAAAGCAAACTGAGATTCTGACTATTTCCTCCACCCCCCCAGTTTTAATTTCAGTAATATTTCTTCTGGCTCTCAATTAGACTCTGTACCATTAGTACCAAAAAACTCTTTTCACAGCTATCACAAAAATAACTTTGTTGAAATCAGTGCATCATACAGGATCCCAGCCTCTACCCCCACCAGATTGTCATTTAAACTATAGGAACAGATATTGCCACAGATCTCTCTTCAGTAATTCACTTACATTGTGCCCCTGGACAGGAAAGTTTTACTTCTGTTACAAATTCCCCTCCTGGTAAAAACCGAAACAAGCTACAAAGAATCACTGGACTAAAGCTAGTGAGAGAGGGCATAGGAAAAACTGAATTCTCTATGCTAGAAAACAGCAATTCCTACTGATTTATTTAGCACCTTTGGTCCAATACACACACACAAAAAACCCAACAACCAACCAAACAAGAAACCATTCCTGAACAGAAACCTAGGACTTAGAGCCTCTGGGGGAACCATTTTCTTATGAAAGGGGAAATTCACCAATGCACCAAGAACTGGGACACTTACAAGAGGAGACTATCAGCACACTAAACAAGGATCTGCTGAGCTACTGCTCACACACCTCTCAGTCCCCAGAGAAAGCGAACAAAGGAGTGATTTCCTGTGCAAGACTGTGTTACCAGTGGGATACCTCAAAGTCAAAACACAGCCCAAGATGTTTTTAAAAAACAAACCAAAACCACCCTAGAGATGCACAAAAATCCACGCTCTGGCAGAGATGCTAGAAGAGAATCATGAACACAAAACACCTTTCTATTGCATAATCTATGTCCTTATTTCAAGGCAATTTTTGGATGCCTTAACTTGCAGATAAAGAAACCATACAAGATGGAAAACTTGCAGCCATTAGTCTTCCTCACTGCCATGCAACTATTAAAAAGGGTTTATTTACACACAGTAAATTACCTCCAATGCTTCAGATTGGACACAGTTTTGGTGCATTAATTGCTTTTCTAGAAATACCACTTCCTTCCTTTCAGGATTCACCAGAGATGAGAGCTGTTCTCAGCCCCAACAATAAATCACTTTACCAGGTAAGGAGTGATTCTTTACCTCATTAGCCTGAATCCAGGCTTTCCATTAAAACACTGAAGGTCAAATTCATCCCCACAAAGGCTGCTGCAACAATCACACGTGCTGAGCTTCCTGCAATTCTGTTTTAAGAGAGTCTTGTTTATTCTGGGATACTGAAGTACTCTGGAGCCTGTAATGCCTGAGATCAGTGCGCAACTCAAATGGTTTTACATCTATCCACATGATGGAGCTACAACTCAGTTCAATTTTTTTGAACTGGCTTAACAGCCTTTTGAACCAGAAAATAATTAAACAACTACACTGCTCACAGTTTCCATCACCTATATTACTTTTGTGTTCTGGGAGGGGACAGTTTATGCTACTATTAGAAGAAAAGGTATTTATCTCACTTCTATTTTGAGCAAAATATCTGCAGCACTGAATACAGGTAAAGTACTCACCTGGTGAGCATCCAGATCGATAATTGTGGCTTTAGATACCCCTTGTACTCGCTCAAATAGGAACTAGATAGATAAGCAAAGAAAAAAAATGGGGGAAATTATGAAGTTAGGTGGAAATTTAAAATGTACAGTCTTGATTTGTATGTACACACACCCATTTAATTCAAATAGACAGTTACATTATTCCAATATATTTAATTACAAAATCTCCAATAATTTCACATTAAAAATATTTATACAATAAAATCCACTATACCTTTCCAGCAGATGAAATGCACAGAACATGCATTGCATGGTCACCTGTGCAGGTATCTGCCTACCCATAGGGAAAGTTGGTGGGGAGAGGGAGGAGAGATTCATCTTCTTTTCCTCCCACACAGAATGGGACACAATGCAGGATTTGGACATGCCTTTCTACAGCATCCCACACCAGCTCATAAAACAGACTCCACAAAGGAGGCATAAATCCAACCGTGCCAAAATCCACAATGGAGCCCAAGGTAACAAGCCCTGTCGTAGTAACATTGGCTCCATGCGGGTGTAGCTGGTATACCTCTGCCTCCTGTACCAGCCAGACAAGGACAGGTCAAGCTTGAGATTATAGAGCTGATTGTGGCATTGGTGCTGTCAACCAGTAACAGCACAGAGGAAGCAACAGCAAAAACTATGGATTGGGACAGGGTGAAGCAAGAGCTGCCCAGAACCCAGAAAATCAAGGAGCTAACTCCACGAGACATGGACAACAACGTAAGTGAGCTTTGCAGCAGGGAGGGAGGAACAGTCCACTACAATGGCATCCAACTGCATAAACATAACATCTACCGCTTAGGACAAGTTACTGTAGGGACTGTTTGCATTAAAGCCACTTCTAGTAACTGAATTCATCTCTTACCCCATGTCTGTGAAGAAAGAAATATTTTGCAGTTGAGTCTTAACTTTGACATGTTACTGTCTTTAATACAGACATAGTAAGACCCAAAGATTTTGTACAAACTGTCACCCACTAATTTCTCAATCTATATTTTAATGATAAGGAAGGTAGAACAGTGTGGGTTACTTTTCTGCAAATTACCGTGTATAGAAATTAGGATGTTATGTCATATAGTGTGCTGCAATCATCAGAGCTTTTTAATGTATGATTATTACCGATACTTTATTAATATTCTAGTATACAAATATACCACAGTCCATTTGATAAAAACAAGCCCTAATTGCAGAAGGCTCTTGCTTCAGCCTTTCAGCAGCTAAATACCAAATATATTCACATTCAGTGATTATTCACATTTTTATTCATTAATTCCAACTACTCTGAGCACTGTATAGTGCAGCTAGAGTCAGAGGGAGGATTTCAGCCTCTGCATTCCTCTTGATTGCAACCACTGAAAATAATGTGGAATTTTCAGGTTCAACTGCAAGGCTAGGACAATTATCACTGAGGATATTAAAAGCTGTCTGGTTTGATTTTGAGTGATTTTTTTGCAAGAAGACATTATTAATGCAACTATAGTGGTTATTCACATTCATAATTCTGATCCCTGCAACTCTCCCTTTCCAGTGAACACCACTGCAGATGCACGACATTCTGCAGCATCAAGTCCTGCCCTACGTTCCTATTTCTACCCAGCTACAGAGGGCTTTTTCTCCTATTGTGATGTGAATTGGTACTTGTGAATTTATATAGATTTTCTTCCCATTTGCACAAGCAGTAGAAAATGCTGGTTTATGAGTATGCCTTACCTTTATAGCCAGCGTGATGTCAGCGTACGCGCAAAACCCTCCACCTTTGTCACTTGAACAGTGATGAAATCCACCCCCTAAACATAAAAGCAGTGAAGAGGTGAAAAGTTAGATACAGAGGAAGACAGAAAGTCTTTGCAAAGAGGCACTATTTATTTCTTTAGCAAATACCACACCCAGAGCTGCTAAAACTTTACCTAGCTCCATGAAACAACTGCCAGGGGTTCTGTACGTATTATAGGCACAGTCTACCAAGCTATCAGGTGATGGATCTGCATTATGCAATTAACAGTAGGGAAGGACACATGGAAATAGGTTCTTTCTTGTGCTGAGCACTGGGTCAGAGAAAACACCAAACAAGAACTGTGGCGTTACCATCAATGGCACGTCACTGCCTTTTGCAAGCACTGAGACCAGAAGCAGCATTAAGAACTCCGCTTTAACACACAAACAGTCAACATGACAAAGGTACTTAAACCTCCCCCTCCCAAAATATATTTTTTATCAAATAAATAAGATTTTTTCCTGAGAAACACCCTACAAATATACATAGAAAGAATTTTAACAAGCTTGCTCTATATATCAGTAAATACGAGAGGCTTTAGGGGTTGTTTTTAACATCTATTTAATTTTTAATATTGGATATTCACCTTGTAGGTGCATGCACGAAATATCAAACATCCCAGAATGTATGAGCTCTATGAAAATGACAAGCTACGCCTTACATGACACAAAATACTGCTTTGTCACTAATAAACTATTGCACTGCTATTTGCTTGGAGCAGGAGAGAGGATTTATAGTCACTCTATTCTTTATAATTCATTCATTCAAGCCTTTCAGAAAAAAGGCAGAGCCAAAAATAGACACTAACCGGTACAGCCCTACCCACCAATATATATTGTCCCAAGCGGATCCCTTGGTCTGGGAAAATATATATACATTCGCTGGTGAGATTTATGAGTATTGATTTCTAATTTAAATGAAGATTTTATAGAAATAGTTACATTTTCTCCAATTATTTTTCCCTAAATTTTTTCACGCTACTACAATCCTGTTCCTTATGTATGCTATGATAGCTCTATCCAGTTACCTTTTTTCCTTCCAAAAAATATTTCATTATAAAACTGCAATATGGCTGATAGCAGACCCAGGACTTTTGTTTTCCCCTCCTTTGGAGCTGACTTTAGTTAATGCACACTCCAATCACTTTCCATTATTACAAACAGAGTACATCCATGCTAAACAGAGAACAACACAATTTTCAACACACAATTTTGAGTTGCATTTAAGGTGCTACATTTGTACTTACCCACATTGATTGCCCAGCCTCTATCAACAGCCAGTTTTCCTGCCTTAAGAAAATTACAGTGAGAACCCCAGGAACAAACACAGGGACCATTTCACACTGCCTGCCTCCACCCCGAACCCAACCCTCGGCGTTCAGGCGTGCCCATTGAACTCCCAGCTGTTTCAGCACTGCCAGTCATTCTGAATCACATCTCCAAATACAAGCCACCCAAGACTATCCCTCAGCATAACCAGTTGAAAACAATATCTGATCTCATCTCTATTTCACTCTCTGGCAGTTGAACAGATGTAAATCTAGCTGCTGTTTGGTTTAGATGAACACCAACCTCTAGCAGGCAAATGAAAAGAGAATACAAGTGTTGGTAAGAGGAAAAAAGTTAGCAAGAATCTCCTTATGTCCTTCCTGTTCAGGTAAAAACCCTCAAAATCCCGAGAATATAGATCAACATAGCTTCAGGTGAGCATGGGGACAGAAAAAATGCTACACCGTGAAGTGTCCTGTGACTTCTGAAATAACCTAACATGCATAGAGTAGAATATTACTGAGCTTTTCTCCCCTCCAATGCAGAGTAACTGTGCCTGTATCTCCCTTTTGAACTCAAATAACATTCAGGGAAGGAAAAGTAATGACAGAGAAGAGATAGGCAAGGCTTAAATGATGAAACTTGAAAATCCCAACTTATTTTGGCTAGGAAGAGTCAAGCAAGTGTCTTATTGCATTAAGTGTTGTATTAAAAAATGACACTACTAGCTATAATTGTTTTAAAAAGTAAATCATGGAAAGAACATATTGCACATCATATATGAATAGAAGCTTAGACAGATGAGAATTCTTCATCACCAATATTTATATTTGCACAGTTCCAATTAAGAGAACTACTGGGAAGGTAAACATCATCCTGGTATGAACACGCTAACTTACACAAATTAAATCTTAAGAAAAGATTGTCATTTCTGAATTACAAACCCCATTAAGTCACAGGGAAAGTACACTATCTGTGATTTAGCATGCTTCCTTGGGATCCCTCACCAAAGAGCAATCTTCCTAAACTGCTAAGAAAAGTCATAAAAAAAGTGTAGGATCTCAACAGGAATCTTTATGATAAACAGGACCATCGGGTGTAGCAGAAGATTGTGTTTCTGACTGGTACTGTACAAATTCTACCAGCTGACTAATCAAAAAGGCTTTTAAGTGACAAAAAAAGGTATAAACAACAGCATATGTCATCCATATAGCAGGAGGCATGATCCACAGGCACAGAGACCACTAGCAGCCATCTCATCAACATGACCACAGTTCTAACTAGTAACACATGCCTCAGGATCAAAAGTAACACAAGCACAATGAAAAACATCACAGAACTATGTCAAAGTATTGAGTAGTTAGAACCAAGTTGAATCAAATGTCAAATGCACGTACTGTCCTGACCCTCAAGAAAATATCAAAAGGAGAATATTTAGAAACTCTAGACTCACCCCACCATCTCTTGTACCATTACTTTCTCTCCTTGCCCCACTGTACTTCTCTGTACAGCTTGGTGATGATGACAGGAGAAGACTCTGGATGTTCCTAGTCAGCCCAAACCCCTTATCTCAACAAGCACCACCAACCACAGTCAGGTATTGGGCATAAAACAGAAGCTACCAGGAGCTGAACAGATGTTGAAGGACTAAATGGAGACACAATGGAGCTACTACTTTGAGAGTAACAACCAAATGTTTAAGCACTTTGAGCTATACAAACACATGAAACTTGAATTCTTTGACTACAGAAATACCAGCAAAAGCAGCTTGATGCTCTAGCTCCTGCTCAGAGATTCCCAGGAGAAATGAAAGTAATCCAGGAGGTTTATGCAGGTCTGCATTAGGGAGATACACTGTGTTCCACTCCCATCAACTCTGCTTTTGCCAGTTAAGTATCCACTGCAGGAGGCAGCACTTCTGTCACTTAGCCCGTTACCATAATCCAGAAATCTAGAGACTCAGGCTTTTCAAGTATTTCCCTTCCTCACTATTTGAATTTAAATAACATGCACAACCAAGACAACAGAGCAACACAAAGAGAATTAATGTAGAATTAAGGACAGCAATAGCTGGAGAAACAGAGTCCAAGGTCGGCAAGATACATACAACTTTTACTTCCCACTCACAAGCCTCAACTAACCAGACCTGGCAACCTGCAAAGATTCTTAGGCACAGTAAATGCCACAGGACTCAATCCTGTTCTCACGATTTAGGATGAAACCACTAGCCATTTTTATTTACCAGCTCAGAGCAGTGAGCAGCAGTTAACTCACTTTACACAATCTCAGGATTAAGGAGGTGACTTTTTCTTCTTTCCCTCTACTATTCCCAAGTTCAAAAACTTATTGGAAACATTCCTTTGCTACTCCTCTGCTATGATCACAGCTCTCACCTCTTCCTTGAATTCTAAGCAAAATTCTTCTGAACACACACACATCTACACCAACATCTTTTTCAACTACTCTGAGTACTTCACATTATCATCAAGAACTACATTCCACAGACACCACGTTCCACATTATAGATAATAAAATGCACCAGTTTACAACACAGTTCAACCATGATGATGTACTCAAACTTTTTGAAGAGCTCTGGATTTTTAAAGACCTATGACCAGAGTTTGGACATTACAAAGGGAGCCAACAGTTGAAACAATGACATGCATAAAACAAATACCACCATTTGAAGACGTTTCTGAATCTTAACAGTAGATATTTAAATACAGGCAAAAGCTGTCCAGTCTATTCTCCTTCCTCTACTTCCATCTGGTAACAAAAAACAATAGCTGGCAGAGTTACTCTTACATACACACTTGCAAATCCAGCAGCTGGATGGGACACAGACTTAACAGGAATATTAATATACTGAGAGAAATTGCCCTTTTTTCCCTGATAAGGTGTTGAGTAGTTCTATCATTAGAAGAGTAAATACAGCAGAAAAGCTAAGTTCTGTTGACAGAAATGGGAAGCCACCTATTAGTCTATTTCTGAAAATACTGCCATGACTTCATCATTCATTTATGGCTTTTCCATCTCTCTCACCTTTAGTATATAGTAGTTGCAATAAGTTGTATTCCCATAGCTGGCACAAGCATACTCTGAATGGCTTGCCAGCCCACAGAACAGTGTTCTCCAATAACTGGCATCAGACTGATATAGAAAAAGCAATATGGATTTCTATCCTTTTCACACACACCCACTGTAACCTCTACCTTCAGGAAGAGTAGCAGAAATGCAGCAGAGATCTACTTGTAACATAATACTAATGATTTCAGACAGGATTGCCTTCCATTTCTGTAACTGTTACACCTCACTGCCTGCAGAGACCCAGACTGTTCCACACTCCCTCCAGTACAGTCCTGTACAGTTTCCTTCCACATTATGAAAAGAAGTAATAAAAAGAGCAGAAAAGGTTCCATCAATTACCCATTTACAACTATGAAGGCACCTTTTCCTCAATACACAGTTTAACTCCTTGGCTCCAGCTGTTAACTGTTTTCTTTCCCTCTACCTCCTCAACACCTCTAATTGCAATTCTCAGGCAAAACCAAATGCCTGGTGACATTTCCACAGCTCTTCTGAGCAGCGTACTCATTGCACTAATTAAACCCAACTCTGTTTGGGTGACACAGGCTATGTCTGGAGTTCAGCTGAGCTGCTCACATAATATTTACAGAAGAAAATGAAGACAAATTAACTTTAATCATTAAAACAAGCAAGATATGATTTTTACATTCAAGCACTTGGCTAGTCTCAAGAGCAATCAAACCATGCATCTCTTCCCATACTGTACCAAAGCCTCCATGTATGTGCTTTACAAATACCTTCCACACTATCAATTTTGAAACCTCCCACCCCTAGAATTCATGTGTGTCTGAACACTGTTCAAAGCGAGCTCAGTGTCTGTGTTTGCCCTATGTCCCACTGTGTCTATCACTGCCTGCGCAGGCTCTACCGCTTCTGCAAATCACAGACCATAATATCAGTGATGTCCTTCACAAGGGTGGCTGCTAACAAGTGGTAACTCTGTGGTTAGGGTTGTACACAAACTCCTTTCCCTCCACAGGGCTCAAGCCTTCAAGTTAAGTTCCCAGGTTTAGCGGGTTTTGATCAGTAAGTTTAAACATGATAGAAGTGAATCAAGAGCACCTTACCATGATGGTTCCTCCTGTCTGGGTTCGTAGAGGTTTCAAAACTTTTCTCTGAACAACAAAATTGGGAAGAAAGGCAACTGGTGGTATTTCTGTGATTGTAGCCACAACAAATGACCACTACAAGGGGGGAAAAAAGTTCCAATTAATGTAGCCTGTCTTAATGATGACATTTAGATCTCTCATCAGCTGCTATTTACTGAAAAGGAGCTCACAGGAACTTCACAAGACTTTTAGAAGTTTTAGATGGAGGTGACAATGAGTCCTTCTTAGTAACCTCCAAACAGGTTCACCCTCAAGCAGTTAACTACAAGAATCATCACTTTCAATCACCATCACTGGATTTTTCAGATTTTAGTATCAAATGGCAATAAATCAGAAGTTTTTCTGCAAGCCAGTATTTCAGAAAATCTAATATCCCTGGGATTGGGAGGAAAAATTGAAAAGTGTCCTTCACCAGTATTAACAGCAAGCTATATTTGATATATTGTTCAAACCTAAAATATCTTTTCCCATGTCATGGCAAAAGGATACACCAAGGAGAAAGAAAAAACAGACAACTCAACTAAGAAGTTCAAATAGACAAGTGAACACTCAATGCAAATTTTAGCATGCAGAACTGATTAAAACTTATTTAGCATATTAAACACTTCTGGAAAATGTTTCAAGGAAACATTTTGTTGAAAAGTCCCATGATCAAGAATACAATTTGAAGGTTAGAACAGAAAATATTTGCAATATGCAAATGCTTTTTTGCAAACACATATAGATTACTTCAAAGAACTTCTACTACTATTGCTACCAGAGATAACACTTCTAAATATATTTCAAAGCATAAGTCACAAGCAATATACCTCTTCATCCCATATCGAAACATTCAGGTACCAGTAATTGTAAGTTTGATACCCTGTTCAAGGACTCTGAACAGAACCTCATCTCTCCAGGGTTAGGAAGCCTAAGTAGATGGAGCTCATTCGTTGCCCTCAGCTGCTTACAAACAACAGGACGTGCAAGCAGTCAACTTGAACCAGAGTCAACCCCCTGACAAATCTGGGGTCCTCTGATAATCAAAATCACCCCAGCATAAAGTTAAGGTACCTTATCTAAGCTTCAACCACAAAGTGCTGCTGGGTGAGGTGTAGAGGGAGCATTATTGGTAAGGTTCTCAAGTACCAACTATATTTTGTCAAACTGTTCATTTTAAGCTCTTAACTGTTTTTGTATTCCTAAAACATTATTCTGTTACTCTAAGACATTGCTGTTAACATACTATCAGCCTTCCATCATTAACAAAACATTTTAATTATTTTGTCATACAGCCAGTGTTGATGAAGTCCTTTTGCAAGATATTTTAGCTTTTAAAAGTAAAAAACTAGACTGAACTCTGTTGTAAAACTGAATTGGAAAGGTCACAGTCAGATAAAATGTTCTGACCTCAAACATGAAAAATGACCACAAAATCAGATGGTTTTAATGCAGTTAAAACATCAACCTCAACAGGAAGCAGTGGGAGCAGTAGACTCCAATCGACATGCTTGCTGCTACAGGCCCTCCAGTGAATGCAAGACATGCACACACAGTACAAGAGAAGAGTAAGCAGTGCTGGGGACACATACAGAACACACCAAGCCCACAGATAGGCACTGCTTCAGCTGCAGTCCTTTACCACGTTTATTTATTTGCACAAATGGGGGAAAAGTCATTTGACTGTGAGGAAAGTCTTGGGGATTCAGAACACAGCTCCAGACTACTGAAAACACCTCTCAAAGCCCACCACTATAATACCTGAGGAATGCATCGCTTCAACCTGCACACAGGTTTGTGGCTTTTTAGTTGCACGTGCTAATTTTGTCCTCCAACATTTCCTGCAGTAAATTCTCCAAACACCTGTGTATATACTTGAAAAAGGAACTGGGTTTATACAATTGTGGAACTTTTCATGTTGTAAAATTTAAAAAAAAAACCCAAAAAACATACATGGGGACTTCCTTAATTACATTTCCCAAGCTGTCAGTTGGCTTGCACAGCACAAGTCTTCACACAGATTAGCATCCTCTGATAGAGAGCAAACCCCCCCTTTTTTAAAACCCTCTTTTTTTGCTATGAAACTGCATGTTTCAGAACAGCATCAGTTACTATATCTTTTGCCAGATCCCTGGTTCTCCCTCAACCTTCTCTATGTTACTAAGTCTCTAGTAAACTTTTGTAGATATGTAATTATGTAACAACAGAAATTAAAACTTGGTCTGGGAAGAGCAATAGTAATCTAAAAACATCATTCAGCAACATAACTAAAAAGAATGAGTGAAGGTATCAACTCCATTCAACTCTATTGCTGATATCATATCTTTTCTTTTTTAGTATTTACTCCTTCTAAGAAAACACAGGAAGGTAAGGAAGTCAGGCCAACCCCTAACTGGCTAAATTTTTCTTTAATACAAATTAACTACTAGACACATCTAGCAATACTGCTTAAGGTAACATTATACCAAGATGTTACATCCCAACCCCCCCCCCCCCCCCAAACTGAAATTAAATGAACACATTCAAGATTTTGTAATTTCCCCTGCCTAAGCCCAAGCTCTATCACAACATCCACATTTAATGAGTATATTCTCACAGGACTTTACATACAAAGTATTATTACTATTAACTTCAATTCCTTAACTATATATATAACAAAATATCTTATTAGTAAGCTTAAATAATAACTTGAAATATTTTCTAAAGTTAGTGTGGAAGGACCAAAAGTTAAACTGAAAACTAGTATTAGGACAATAATGTAGTTGGTTTTATGCTGATACATCCTGGAATAATACAATGATCAAATCCAACCTCTGATGTACTGCCTTTCCCCTTATGCATCTGTTCATTCCAGTATTTTAAAACAGCCAACAATACATCGAATTAAAAAGAGCTGTTTTGTTCTTTAATATCTAAATTTAAAGTGTGTTTAAATCTTTCATAAGCTCCTGGAGCTAGTTCCTGCCTCAAGGGAAAATTCACAGCCTTACTAGTCCAACACCCAGCAGGTAACATGGAATTGTATTTAGAAGCTTGCCTGGGACAAAGATACAGGGGTCTATTTTCAATAGCTAAATAAAGTACCTTTTTAGCTTGAATTAACATAAGATAACATCATAAAGGAGAGTAGGAAGCTTGTAATGATCACAGAAAGTTGATGAAACAGGTGATAGCCAGGTGATACAACCAAGAAAACCAACCAGTCAAAACAGTTTTGCTGCATCAGTCTCCAGTCTCCCAGTAAAGTAGTTCAAAATGTTAAAAGAAATTGCTGTTAACCAAGTGGTACCTAATCCTAAAGAGGATTACTCCTCACTTTAGCTGCAAAGAATACCCTACAGCATTTATGCTGCAGCGTAAACACAGAAACCTGACAGACCTTGCTCCTCCTGACTATGTACTCACTCATGCTCAGGGTTTTCTCCAAACATACTCAAATATTGTTACCTTTAGAATACCATTTTTGTGTACTCCTACAGACCTTTACCTCTTACATTCACATTTACATAAGATTTTTAGGTAAAAGGCATCAAGTTCATTTATCTGCTCTCATGACCTTGGAAATTAACATTTTACAGCAAGCCACCACTCCCTTTCATAAACCTTCATAAACCTTTCACCCATGAAGTTAGAAAATGAGCCAGGAAAAAAGCACTAACTAAAGCAGCGAATAGGGACACCCTTCTTTCCAACGCAGAACTGATCTCCAGTACAGTCTGATGGACTTCATGCATACCCTTTTGTTTCTGTTCAGCCAACCTCCAGTCAGCTTGTTCAGCTGCCACTAAGATACCAACCACGACCTCCTCTCTCAACTGTACCCCATTTCCTACCAAATTCATGCCCAAATTTTAAATAAAGAGCACTCAAGTGACCCATTATTTTAAGAGACCTCAGCATTCCCAGAAACACAAGCACCTCCACAGCTTTCAGAGCGGATCTAACATAAACCTATGCCGTTTATTGGCAGATCTGTACTTATCTGGGCACGGCAGACTTCGGACAAGGCAAATAGAGAGGACAGATACCCAGGGCCTTTTCATGTCTAGCTCTGCTGCTTTTCATTTGCAACCAAGCACTTCTCTCTTCATTGCTTGGCAGTAGTTTGCCAGTATGACCAATACAACCCCCCCCAGTTTCTACAACTGCAGAAAATATTCTCTCCAGAAAAGAGGAACAAGAGACACACAGTTAAATCACATCTGAATGCACACAACTACTGGCTTTGAACACCAAGTCATACAGACAATTCCCTGTGAAGCCATCCTGGAGGTACTAAAATTATTATTATGGTATTCCAAACTGAGCCACGCACATTACACCCTGCTTCAAAGAAGCAATTCAGTGGAAAGAGGTGGGCGGTTCGATGGAATTAAAAGCTCAATATCAAGAATAGCTGCAATAAGAACAAATCTAATGATGTATGAAATTGCACGTAACCTTATAGCACAGAATGAAGAAGCACAGGAGAACTCAGAGAAGGAGTAAGAGTTAAAGAAGATCTCACAATTTAATAGATCCCTCACACAGAAAAATAAAATATCCCAGGAACAGCAATATGAGGACTCTTTCACTGGCAAAAGGCAGAGATAACTCAAAATAACTTCTTCTGAGTTATGAAATTGAAGATTATTTCTACTACGAATCCCTTCTCTGCCCTTCAAGAGTTGCAAAATCAACACAATGCCACCTGTGCTCATAAAGCAATCCTCACAGTAAAAAATATCCAGTCAAGTGCTCCATTTTAGTGCTCTCCAATGCATTTTCAATTTCAGAATGTTTTACTAGAATCAAACAAAACTTTTGAAGACTAAACCCCCAATACCACAGAGAGCATCATTTGCATCCCAAACATGATTACTCTTCTTATGTGTATCTTTGTTGAAATTTCAGATCACCTATACGAAACTGTAGACCCTCCTTCCAACCCACCCCTCTATAGCACAAATTGTCAACTATTTATACGTTATTCTTTCAATATTCTCAATGAAGATGTTGAATTAAAACATATTCTGTAATCCGTAAAAGTTGATTCAGTAACAAATCTAGTAGGGTATCTCTTGCCCTGGACACTATTTCTAGACAGTTTGATTCAAAAAAACATTCGTAAGTACAGCACCTTTAATTTATTAAGGTAGCGCCTTGTGTGAACAACCAAGAGATCTTCATCAGTAGCTTCCCGTGCCTGTACAATCAAGTCATCTGCAATTAGTTTTTCTTCTGAAACAGGAGAGAAACAACAGTTGGCATTACATACCATAATCCCATACTCCACCCTGCCAAAGAAGCTACTTTGACCATGAGGTAGTAACTTCATCACTAATGTACATTACTGAAACAGCTTCTGCTTAGACAGCATTTCCAAATTTTCCAAATACATGCCCTCCATACAGGTAAGCTATTAGACTAGTGGGTATATGATAAATATGGATAACAATGTTTTCAGTGTGCAATCATGCTAACTTCTTGTTTAAACTAGAAGACAAGACAGGCAGGGACAGAGGATGGACAGACAAAAGAATCCCACAGTTCAGGACTTGAGACACAGGGAAGTCTTGGTGCTCATGCCATCCAATATTCACCACCCTAACGTGCTGCAAGAAATCCCACAGATGATGCTAGCATTTAATTCACTAAATCAGAGGAGAATTTAAAAAAAATAATCCATTCTAAACAAGATAACTGCTTAAATATTTGCAGAAGCAAATACTTACACTTAATTAGGTTACTCGTGTCACAATTCTACCTCCATTTAATTTCATGAAACATCAATGACCACCTATTCATTCTTTCCCTTAGAGACCAAAAATACAGTTTATTTTAAATCCTAATTTTATAAGAGTAACAAAATATCCCTCCAAGACTTAAGAATGTGATAAAAGCCGTTACATTCAAAAGCATACATCTGGATGTACTTGCCAGAAAGTGCAAGTGAGGGTCAAGTGAAAAAAGCCAAGCTGCATAGAAAAACAATGTTGGTTTGCATATGACCAAAACAATCAGTAAATATCAGGCATCTTGCTGATCTTCCCAGAAAAATTTTGGTATTTAATTACTGCATGGCTGCAGCCCCCCAGGACTGTACCTCTTCTCTAATTTTCTACTTGGAAGAGGAAGAAAACAACTCACAAGTGTGAGAGATTTTGCTCTCAAGTGTTATAATAGAGCAGCACCTGCAACAATATTTGGTTTGGCGAGCTTACATTGCTCTTGACTGAGGCTTGAGAAACGTTTCATTCACTCACTGCTGTCAGACAGAAAGCCAGACTGCTCGTAGTTTCATTCTTGAGGAAGGGAAGGTAAGTGCAGAAAGATTTTTCACTGGTGATTTTCTAGGTGATAGGCAACAGTATAGAGTCAGCTGCTGCCAGGAGCTGCTACAGAGCCAGGAAAAGCTGGAGCACCTTGGGGTATCCTGTGGCTTCTTTCCATTTTACAAAGCAAGGACGGTAAAACTATCAGGAAGACTAATTTTCTGTGAAAGAGCAGTCACTTCACAAAACAAAGAGCTGGAGGAAAAGGCTTTACATAGAGAATGAGCAGAAAGGCAAAGGTTTTGATTACTTAAGAACACAGTTATGGAACCCAAGACAATTTTTTCAAGTTCTTAGAGGGAAGATCCAAAACTCAGCTACTAAATGGGGTGTCAGAATTTGTTTAACTTCAGTTAAACGAGTATCAGCCAAAGTCAGAAGACCAACACCTAAAAGCAAAAGATGATCAGTTGAAGGTGTTATTAGGACCCCATAAATGTAAGACGGATGGCTCTCAGATGGCCTTTCTCTTGGCAAAAGAAAAAGCCTTTTCTTTATTTCATGAGCAAGCTTAAACTTCAGATGAAGAGAAGCCAAGATTTTATAGGCCCCGGTAGTAACCTTGGTTCTTGTATCTTTATTTCTTTTGTGTATCCCTGCCTGTGTCTTCCAATTTGTTTAACAGCAGTACTGAGCGCCATCACAAGAAGTTCTGCCTGTCACCAGAGGTGTCTCAAAGCCCTCCCCAAGCCCTGTCAGAATAATAGCACCAGGCCAATAGAGAATGTGTTTATCTTTCAGCCTGGAACGTGCCATTTGCCAGCAGACTGTCTGCAGATGAAATTGATGAACTAAGTTACACCCCACAGAAAGCCAGTCATTAACACCTGTGGCTTCACAAGCCACAAGGAATGCCCCATTTCTTACTACACCAGGTGTAAAGCAATGGAATTTACAAAAAACATTTGTAAGCTTGCAGCTAACACAGGCAGGACTTTCTGTTTGTTGCTACATAACTGGAGTCTGTGTTCTGTTTAAGATCCAGGCTTGGTCCTCAAAAGAAAGAGGATGCTAGAACAACAAATGGCACCCATCCTCAAGAGGAAACTAAAAGGAAGTCTCATTACAAATCTGTGGAGTATCAAAACATGACACACTGAGCCACGTCCACAAGGTTCCAGCATTCCACACCTAACTTGGGCTAGGCTGAATGTCAAGATTCTGGTCCTCACTTCAAACGTGGAAATAGTTCTCAATTATCCCACATGAATGTTTGTTGCAAAGGCCATGAAATCCTGCTCACCTCAAGCTTTTATTCAAATTGCAAAGACCAGAAATATTTCAAGATGGTCTAAGACACTGCTATGATTCTCTTTACTCCTTTTTACTCACGATCTTGTAACGCTCTGGGCCAGACTAAAACAAACCAAACTAGTTACTCTGACTAGTTCACACCTCTGGGGAAAGCAAAGCATTTAATTGGCTTGAGTTTTCAGTAACACTTCAGGACTTTCACCCTGCACAGACACCATGACTAAGCCCAAACCTGATCTGTGAGCTTATTTAGTGGAGCAGGCTAGAACACACATTTTCAAAGCACTATGAAGCCAATGTTTGTATTGAAAAGCCCTATCACAGGATGTTTGCTTTAACACTGCTCTAAATATTTCATAGGCAAGATCTTCAGCAATGTGTAATGCATAGCACCCACCTTGTCTCAGAAAGCCTACAATGAATTTAATTTGTTAAGACTTAACTCTGCAAATATATAAAAATAGTAAAGCACTCCAAATATGATTAAAGAGTGTAGATTAAATCTCCACAACAATATACAGTCACTACTACATTAGCAATTACTGACAAGAGTCTGCACTTGCTACCTAATTTGCACTAGCTTTTGTGTGAATGTCAGTCTACGAGGTACCTTCTTGTTACTTTACCTTTCAGGAAATTGATTACTTTTCCCCACTTCCCTGCATCAAATGGGTGCAGTTTCTCAAGTCCCATGAACGTGATGTTGTAGTCTGGAGAATATACGATAGGCCAACATGCCGGTGGAGCATCATCATACAGCTCAGTTCTGTGAGGCCTTGAAAAGTAAAACACAAGCTAGGCTTCACTTTTGCAAGTATTTATAAAGGCAAACATTCTTCCCTAATTTCCCAAATTAGTTTCCACATTAGCTAACTGTATGTTAACTTCTGATGGTAGTTCCCATAGCTACTGAAGAAACACTTGGTTGTTTAACTGCTCTTCAGTGGTTGGATCAGGGAGAACAACATCTCTCACATCCAACCAGGGCAGTTAAACCCCGAACTAAGCAGCACTAACATACACTAATGAGTTATACATATGAAGTTCACTGCAGACATTAATGAAAACATTTGCTCCTCTGCCTACATCCCTCCAAGTTCACCAACCAGCACCTCAACCTTCGAAGGCGCATCCAGTTTTACAGACAACACAGCCTTCAACAAATACTTTAACGAGACTCATTTTGAAGTGCATTGAAACACAACTGAAAAAACAAACCACACCACTCCTACATACAATGCTTCTGACCACATGAGCCTGACAGGACTTCAAGCATCCCTTCCTAGGAGCAGCAGAGTGTTTAGTGACCAGAGGCTTGGCTTTGTAGCTGCCTAGCACAGAACCACGTGACACACTCCCAACTCAGGGTCTCATCACATAACCCTTAACCAACACTAACCTTTACCCCCTTTTTTGACCACCCACCCACAGAGCAAGCAATGCTGCACCCTGCCCTTACAAAGGCACTCCCCCACTCCAAACCCCACAGAGACATCTCCTGCTCCCCAAACATAGCTGAAGTTCACAAAAAGCTTCATGACTCCCGGAGACAGAAGAGTCCTTTGTCAGGTGAACAATGCAAACAGAGAACCCTTATTTCCAGCTTAAATATACTCAAAACCACCCATTAGAGCCAGTCCAAGCCAACAAGCCACACAAACACAATGACAGCTTTTCACAGGCCCGCAGTCCCGACGCCCACAGGCCACCCACAGCCCCTCGGACCCTTCCCCCACCTGCCCCCACAGCAACAGGCACCCTTTGTCACCCCAAACCTGTCACCCCGGCGCCTGGTGCTTCCCGGCTGCCGGCTGGGCCCCAGGGCTGAGGGAAGGGGACGTGGCCCTGGGGCCACTGCCTCCCCTGAAGCGGGACACCTCTCAGCCCAGGCCCAGCACAGGTGTCCCTAGCGCCCGCCTGCGGTAGCTGTGACGCCGGTTTCTAGCTGCCGAGAGCGCCCACCTGCCGGGAGAGGTACGGGCGGCCGGGCGCAGGGAGGCGACGCGGCGCCGCAGCAGCAGGCCCCGCCTGCCGCCCCTCGCGCCTCCCCGGGCGCACCTGCGGCCTTGCCCTCGGGTAGGAGCCGAGCAGGCCCGGGCCGGGCGCCGGCCGGTCCTTCACACCGCCTCCCACCCCGGCCGCCAGCGGAGTCGTCGTCCCCCCACCCCTACAGCAGCACCGCCCGACACGGTACTCACATCCCCCCGCAGCCCGCGGGCGCCCTGGCCAGGGCACGCAAAGTACGCGGCGGCCCGACACCCACCGCCCTGCGGCCCCGCCCCGCCGCGGCGAGACACGGGGTGGGCGGGGCGGAGACGCTGAGTGGGCGGCGCGGAGCGGCGGAGGGGCGGGACGGAGCGGCGGAGGGGCGGGGCGGAGACAGGGTGGGCGGGGCGGAGACGTGAGGCCGTAGTGCCGGCTGAGCCGCGGGGATCCGGGGTAGGATGCGGGGGCGGCCGGTAGCAGGGAGTCGCTGGAGGGGGGGACAGCTCTCACGCGTGGAAGAATCAGGAGCAGTGCCCTGCCACGGCCCTGGGGAAGGTGTTTCTAACGTCACCTTACAGGTGGGAGTTGGCGTGACCTTCCTGACGGACGGGATGACGTGGTCAGCAGGGGAAGGCGCCTGATAGAGGGACCCCTGAGGGGCGGCGGGAGAAGCGCCTGGCCCGAGGCTGCGGCGTTAGAGAAGGGCAACCCCGACTGCCTGGCTTTCACAGCAGCTGCTGCTGTGATCTTGTGTCGAGGGGGGGCTCGAAGCGAGGCCACACAGAGAGTATTTTGGTCGGAGAAGACGATTCTTACTATAAAGTAACATGAACGAGACAGCAGTAGGTGAGGAGCCATTGGAGGCCAGCAGCAGAAAGAGGAAAACAGAGGAGAAAGAGCAGCAGAATCCCTACCGATTCCTGTCAGGTCAAGGTTCACTCCAGGAAGACCACCCCCGAGTCAGGCACATAAAGTGAGCTAGTTTCAGGACAGAAGCCAAGTTCTACACGTACTTTATGAACCCTGCTTGCATATATGCAAAAAGCACTGCTTACACGTGGTTGTACAGCCAAATCAGTAATACTGTCATGAAAAATGGTCCATCAACAGGAGCAAGGATGAATGTCCAGAAGCACTCTTTTCTCATGAGGAATAACGTCTCTTTATGGAGTTCCAGATAAATGTCTTTTCTCTTAAAATATGCTTGCTTAGGCTTGGCGTTCAGTTTTGATGGATGTCTGGACTTCACCTTGGTATTTATTTAGCAGCAGGAAACTGTTATCCCAAGAAAACATTCTATCCCTCTGACATTATCTTTTAATTAACATTTCATTTTGTTCTGGCCCTTTATGCCCTTGCCTCAGCATTAGTTCAGTGTATCTACCTCCTATTCCTACTTACTACTTATACTTGGTGCTTGATCAGAGGTTGAGCGTCTGTTGGTTAACTAGACACAAATATTGCATGTTGTTATTTTCATTTAAATCAACATTTAAACTCAAAAATAAGCTTGTAGTCTCCATATTTGTTGGATGTTGTAACTTGGTTTTCATATGCACTTACCCATTAATCATTCCCATCTAAACTATGACACCACGCTGCTCCAAATGGGAGGTTCACTTAGTGGTTCATTTTTTCACCACCAAGAGTCAAATGGAAACATCAGCTCCTTTGTTCTGGCTAGCTGTGATGTTTGCAACTTTTCTTTTCCTCCCCTTGTGCCACAGTGAATTGGATTCTTTCCTGATTCCCACCAGGTCCCCCAGTAATCCCTTCTCCTTTCTCCGTCAGTGGCAGAGGCATGCTGTCTTGGAGGCAGCCTAAGGAAGTGCTCCATGCGTTCGTTGAGACGAACGCCTGTTCATTCTTGCTGGAGGACAATTCTTTTTGTCTCCAACAAAAAAAGAAATGCGATTGAGATGTGTCTATTTTCCTGTAGGACATGCTACTTAAGATCCTATGGATTAGAAAAATATAGTTATAGTATGTATTTACTGTTTGGGCATTCTGTGATTGCTGTTCTTGCGACTACCACAGCTCCAAGGAGCTGTAGTTGCAGACACAGAACACCCGACCTGCCGTCTGCATGTGGACAGTCCTCACCCCCACAGAGGCATGGCCCTACTGTGGAAACACTGACAGTTGGTTTCATCACAACAGTGAGTTTCTAAGTCTTTAAACAAAGCATACAGAGTCTTTCACTGTTGTCAAGTCTTACCTGTTTGTGTAGGAAGGTGGTTATTTCCTCACGAAGTAGGCCCAAGATATGTAAGAGAGTGACCTGTGCTGGATCCTGGACATTCTTCAAGCTCCAGTTTTCTTCCAGCAGACCAGATTAGGAAACCTTACAGGGTGGTAGAAGACACATACTGGGTAAATTAACAACATTTTCAGTTCACTTGTCATGCTGAAAAAAGCTTTTTGGAAGAAAAATTTTAGTTCATGTTATCTTTTTAAACATTATAGTATTTAAAACAAGATGAAATTTCAAAAAATAGTCAGTCTGTCCTGAGATGGTATTTTAAACCCATGTAAGTGAAATGGTTTATGCTTTGAAAAAAATGAAAATCAGACTTGAACAAATAATAAACTTTAAAATTAATGTATAGTCACAACATTTACTGGAATAGCTGAATCCATACTTTTGGCTGAGAGTATTTCCTTTAAAAGTTCTCCTTAGTTCTAATCTTCTCTTTACAAACCTGAAAAGTGGGGCAACAAGCCTAAGTCAACAGCAAATATGAGAAGATAACCTAAGTCTCTTAGAACAAAGATCCTTGGAACAAGTAGAAAATAGTTACAATACAGAGCTCAGGCTTCTCTTGTGTTTTTGGAATCCCTCAAAATTAGGCCCCAAATACAGCATGAAAGTGAGAAAAAAGATGAATTACAAGCCAGGTCGTGCAACCTCCTGCTGTTATTTCTCAACTGATAGCTCTGTTTTCCCAAGACAAAGGAAATGTTTTCTCCTTATACCATTTTGCTTCTGTTGAGACAAAGTGCAACTTGAATGGTTTTGACAATATTATGGATAACATTGGGGTCCTGCGGTAAGGGAGTTTATTAATTACTGCATATTTGAAAGCACAGGCATATCACTGTTACAATAAATAAACAGCAACCTATTAACTCCCAAGGTCTGGCCTGTTTAATGTGCTCGTTGTCATCCACATCATTCATCTCACATTGAAAACCATAAACCGCACCTCTGGGAGGACAAGCTTCCTTCCAAAGAGAAATACTTTTTTATACCAGGGCTCCAGTTTGAAATTGATTCTGAAAACAGCCCCATCCTTCCAATGAACTCCCTTCAGACTGTTTATGCAATCGATCTCTTTAAAGTTCAGGGATCTACTTCTGGGTGGATCAAGTGGAAGATGGAGCCCAGAGTCAAAACTGCTCCCAAAACCAACTTCTTTCAGCAATCAGAAAACTAACTGTGAATACTGCTCCATATTAATGCTCCTGGTTGGGCCTGCCAGTAATTGTGCCAGATTGGAGTACTTTGTTGCACATTCCTTCTTTAGTAGAACAAAGGAGTTTGGGAAACTACCTGGTTGTGGAAGGGACAGCAAAAGCCCTTCATCAGCTTCTCAGCCTCGCACAAACCAGAAAATGACTCCTTCATTTGATTGTTTATTGTAGTTTTGCATGGCTGGGTTCTGGTGGAGAACAGGGGAGCTGCAAGGGTGGCTTCATGAGGAAGCAGCTAGAAGCTTTCCCTAGGCACAACAGCGCAAACACCAGCTGACTTAAGGCTGGAGTCATTGCTGACAAAGGCCAAGCCCATCAGTGATGCCCACAGCGCCTCTGGGAATCACATTTAAGATGAAAAAAAATGCAAGCAGCTGCTTTATGCCCCCAGAGAAGGGAGTGAGAAGATCTAAGAAACTGTGCAGGTATCAAGGCCGGTGGGGGGGCTAAGGGGGAGGTTCCCCAGGTGCTGGAGAGAAAGATGCCCCTGCAGCCTATGGAGGAACCCATGGTGGAGCAGGTGTCCCCCCACAGCCCATGGAAAAAGCCGAGGCCTGCAGCCCATGGAGAGGCCCCACGCTGTGGCAGGGGGAGACACACAGGAGATGCTGTGACCTGCGTTGGAGCAAGCCCTGCCAGCATTTGCAGCCCATGGAGAGAGACAGAGACACAGAGAGAGGGAGACACCCATGCTGGAGCAGGCTTGTGACTCTGTGGAGGACCAGGCTGGAGCCGTCTGGGCCCAAGAGACTGAGACATTCTATCATTTATGACTGCACCCCGTAGAAGTGACCCATGCTGGTACAGCTGGGGAAGAGCTGAAGCCCCATGGGAAAGGACTCACACTGGAGACATCTGTGGAGGAATATCTCCTGTGGGTAGGATCCCACAGTGCAGCAGAGGAAGGGTGTGAGGAATGCCCATCCCAGCTAAGAAGGAAACCATCTCCTGTTGAACTGACCAAAACCCCCATTACTCTAGTCCCTGCCCCTCCCTGTGCCACAATGTGGGGGGAAGAAGGGAGTGAAATCCTGACTAAAGTGAAGTCTGCTAAGAAGGGAGGGGTGGGGGGAGGGGCTTTAAGATCTGTCGGCGCTTCTCATCACCTGACTCTGTTATCACTGGGGGTGCAGGGCAATGTCATCAATTAGAGAGTTTGCTTTCCATTATTCTGGGTGGAGTCTGTTCTGCCCCTGACACTGACTGTGGAATGGTCTCTCCCTGTCCTTATCTCCACTCCTGAGCCTCTCAATATATATTTTCTCCTTTGTCCAACTGAAAAGGGGAGTGATAGAGTGACTTTGATGGGCATATGGCCTCCAGCCAAAGTCAAATCACCACAATGTTCTGTGGCGGTGAAATTACTTAAGCATGATGAATGGTGAAATGCGATATGGTTTTTTTCCATGTAAGGAACAGTGAAGTTTGAGGCAGAAGTCAGTAGTAGCAAATTCATGATGCTATGAAAATTTGGACTATGGACCCAGCCATCCATAATCTATACCAGTGATGTAACTTTTGGGTCACCTGCCTCACAGGTCAAGCAGTATGATGTCAAATCAAGAGTTGATGGAACTTACAGTATTATTTTAAACCCCTAGAAATTCACTGCCAGTTACAGCCTGGAGTAATCCAGTAATTTCAAGAGTTGGAATAATCCCAATAGGTTTGAGCAAGCCTGATGCCTGGCTATACTCCTCCTCCTCTATGCGGAAGCAGTTTGAATACCTCCAAAGTCTTGCCCCACCTCTTGTCACAACAGCCCGTGGGGAAAAAACCAAACTAAAACCCACCAAACAAAACAAACCCAGCAGTGTGCAAATCAGCTCATTTTATTCCAGTCCTGAGATGCAAAACATCCCTCTTTAAAGGGTGAGACACCCTCAGGACCAAACTAGGCACCGCATCACAAATAGTTTGCTTTCAGGCTACTTTGAGCTGAGACTTTCGAAACAGGCAATGTGGAGAAATGTGCTATGGATAAAATTGGGGATGCAACACTTCTAAAGTGAACAATGTTTTAAAGCACCTTTAGAGTTATAGAAAAAGGATTTTTTATTTACATTAGGACTGACTTTTCCTGGAAAAAATACTAATAATAGCTCATTACATTAATTTCTACAGAAAATGAATGTTTTCCAATCAGAAAACAGCATTTTGAGAGCCTGTGCTACTTTAAACTCTTTGATCCCGAGGGCTTTGATCTGCGGTGTAGTGACATGACTGAGATCAGGCCTTTACTTCCGTGCTTGGGTAGAAAATGTGAAAGTTTTGATTCCTGCAATCCAGCAGAGCAGAAAAAGGTCTGTGCTTTTATAGCTTTTTATAGCTCAGAAACTGATATGGTTTTCCTCCCCTGCTGTTGCTGAGAGCAGCTGGAAACACAAGGCCTGAATATTCGTTAAAGATACCATTATGGTCCTCATGGTCTTCTCTTTGCTCTTATTAGCCTAAGTTATTCTCCTTCACTGAATTACATCTAACCAAAATCCTTGAGTTTTAAAACAACAGAGCCTGATACCACTGCCCACCACTCTGTGGGCATTGTGCAATTTGCAAAATGAGAAATGTAGGCTATCACAATGGAATTCAGATTATACAAATCCCAGACAAGGTTCATCCCAAATAGACTGTAAACATTCTTCCCAAATTCACTAGAGACACTCAGCTTAATGCCTTGAGTCGACAACCAGGGAAGGAAGCCATCATTTACTCTCATGCACTGTAAACATCTGCAAGATGATATGAAAATGGAGAAAGTTGTATTTGGCACAATAAGGTGCTTTCTGAAGTGAATGAAGTCTTCAAACAAGTGATTTGCTTGCAGGCCCCTTCAGAGGTGCTGCTAGCTACTTACCTGGCCTAGCATGAGCATGGGAGAGAAACTCAAAGTAATTAACAACACATTCTCTATTACCTCAGATTTGTCTACAAATTCATTTGCATCCATCCTCACAGAGCCCATTTATAAGTGCAGGTCATGTACAGTTTTCGTAACACTCAGTCCTAAGAACAACCAGATACACAAAACCCATTTCATCTAATAATCAGCATATTAACCGGGTACATTTAGTTGATATTTTCTCTGTTCTGATTTTTAAGTGCTTTGATCATATGAGTTACATTTAGTTTGTTTATGGCACGCAAGAAAGGGGCAAGGTAAAACACAAGCTTCTGTCCCTTATTTTCCAAGTACATTCAATAGAAACACATTCAGACATCTGGTACTGAGCTGGTGCTCAAAGTGTTATAAACATTGGCTAAATGTTTATTCCTTATACTACCAGGAAGATGAAACCTCAGATTTGGAACATCTTTTTGTTTCCAATGGCCTCCTGCACCTTTCCCATGAGGTAAGGATTGCTACTGTTTTCAATATGACAATTGCACCAATTTCCTAGTAATTAGTATTGGTGCTGAATCAAATTTGGGGTGGAGGGGTGGGGAAGAAAATGCAGTTTTACAGAGTATTTCTAAAGATATCGCTAATTGGAAAGGAGAATTCCCACTGGAATAAAGTCCAGGAAGGGACCAAAACATCCAGTCCACCTGCCTCATGAGAAAAGAGTGATCAGAATCATTGATATACAAAGGGCACATTTCTTGGTGTTATAAGAAAAGGGACTGTATGATAAATAAGGGCATTTGCGCTATGCAGGAAAACAGTTCAAGTTCAAGAATCTTCTCTAAAAAGATAGGCTAATACAGAAATCTGGTTTAAATATATAGGGCAATTAGATTTGACAGTTACTTTGCTTCAGGTTACAGCCAAGCACAAAGGCATAACCAGGAGCATAACATGCTGCTGCCTGAACATGGATTTGCAGCGTTGTGTTTGGGACACTCCTACTGTCCCAGGAGAAGTTTGGTGATGGAAGGTGCGGTGTGTGGGAATCACCATCCCAACACAAAACATCCTTGAAACACTTCCAAAGCCATTATGCCTTTCAAATATTTTCCTATTTCTGTACTAGTCTTAGATTCACAAATTAGAGTGTAAGGAGCGCCCCAAGAGATTTCCTGAAGGCATTCTGAACGCAACACTCACCTGAGCAGTCAGGAGAAGCAAACAAATGACAACAGTACAAACCATCACTGAAGATCTGGCTTCATTCCAGGCTTTGTAGGATTGATAAGCTCAGAAATATTCAGAAACTCTCCTTCAGAGTCAAAGGCCTTTGGATGAAATTCCTCACTGGCACCATGAGGTGTTTACATGTTTAGACAGGGATGTCTTGCAATAGCTAGGTCAGACGTTTTATTTGTTCTCAAATACCACTGCATAACGTAGAGGTGAATTACCAGATGATTGGCACTCAAACTGTATTTGGCACCAGGAATTAATATCAATGTGCCTGAATCACTTGTTGTAGCAAACAGGCATCTAGCACAGTCCAGCTCCTTATGTCTGGAGTTAGTAAACAGATGCAGAATGACGATGGTATAATGATCACAGGAAGGCAGACATGGTAAAACAGAGGTGGATAAGGCAACACAGCTTTTGAGATCATCACCCTACACCACTGAATTCAGCCTGTCACTGAAGGAAAGAACTAAGCTGTTACATGGAGCATTTCAAAAGACAAGTGGCATTCGTGGGGGATGCTAGGGACATTCAGCGTTCATTATTAAAGGGTGAAGAATACTCCATCAAGTCACAATGATCACATTCCTGAAAAGAAACTTCCCAATGGTACTTTTAAGTCCATTTTTCAGTCACTTTAAGAAACATTTTTAAAAAATTGACTTAATTACTATTGATCCAGAATTGGATATACTGCTCACAGAAATCAGAGGAAGCAGACAGGACTCTGCAAGGGTCCTTGCTCTGCTTTGTACACAGGAAGTTCTTGAAGGAAGCCAGAGACCTATGAACCCTACCAGCAAGAAAATAAAGTGCTGAAGAAGAGCCTGCATTGGCTTTGTGGATGGCCACAGCAACGGTCAGCCAGAATCTACCTGAAGTCTAGTGACAAATATTGCCACATCACACTCCCACATCTGGAATGTGATCTGTGTTCATCAAAAAAAGCCAAGCCCAACATTTCATAGTTGCATTGCAATAAACATTCCTGCTGGTGAAGAATGCTGAGATATGTGTGCATATATATATATATATATATATATATATAAATACAGTAGAAGTAAAATGTGAACAAAGATAGACTCAGTGTACCATGATGCAATCCCAGATTAATAAACACTTGCTTTTCATAAAGTATCAAAGCCAGGGACCCTTCATACTGTTCAGAGAGAAGGGCAGAATTTCAGAAGATGCCCCTTCTGGTTTCCTCAGCATCTTCCACAAGAGTAACACAATCAGAACAAAACAAAACCATGTTTTTCAGCTATCTCAGCAAAACACCTCTTACTGTGTATGGGGCAGCTCACTTCCTATTTTTATTCCCCAAGCAGCTATTTTGATAAAGACGCACTGATCACACAATGTGACAGCAATAAACCTCCCCATTTCTAAGGCTACTGGCTGCTCATCAGTTGAAGTATGTCAATGAGCAGAAATTAGCACCCTTCTCATTTAGCTGTTGTGATTACACCAATTCTTTTATTAGTGTTGCATTAATTGCAGCTTACATCATCTTGATTTGGGGTGTGTGGTCATTTCAAGCAGCAGTAGGGGGGGTAGAGGCTTTTCTTACTTCCCTCAATGGCAGAAAGCTGGAAAAAATTCCCAAAACATCAGGTAAGGCAATTTAGCTCCCTGCCTGGTGCAGGCTGGCCTCTCTTCTTCCCACTCTGTCTCCAATCAGTAAATGTGACAAGAGGATTTGCTGCTCTTTCAGCTTTAACTATTACATTTTTCTTATGAAATAAGGGATTAACTTCAAGGTGACGAAGTTCTGCTGGGTCAGCCTGGTCTTTTTTAGTGCTTCAGTTAAAAGTATTTACCTCTGTAAAATCTTTAAATCCTTAGGTAATATGGCTACTATGAGGGAGACAAAAGTCTCCTATTTGGGATTTGGCAGAGCTTGTAACTTCACAGCTATGTAAAAACTGATCCGGTTGAGTATGGTCAACCAAAATATGCAATTAATACCTGGGCTCTCCCTCATTTGAGAGCACTATCAAATGTGCCTCTGAAACAGAGTTGTTATTAGGACTGCAGCATCTCATCAAATGCTCCCTAATAATGTGCTGCTCAGGGGGTGCCTGAGGTTGGCACTCTGTGGTTGGCATTGCAGGATTGTTTGTACATAAAGTCAACAAAAGTAAAATCTAAATGTATTAATGCCAGAAGTCCTTGAATATGCCCTTACACCAGGGCACTCTGAGTCATTGTGAATTATCCACCTATGGCTCAGTTGTCCACCAGAGAATTTAGCATTATTAATTCCATTGCTCTTGTAATTATGGCTAGTACATCTTTTCTGGCTTGCAGAAACGTGGAGCAGATCTGTTTGCTAGTGGTGGCTCTTGGATGGGTGGATGTGACAGGAAAGGAAGTTAATTATATATCTCTGGGGCATGGTTTGAATCATGTGCAGTAGATAAGGCTTCAGTGCACATGCTTGAATAACAAGGAGAAAACCAGAAAGTGAAGTCTCATCCTTTCTGTGAGTAGAGCAGGGGCTTTTCTGAAAGGTCCCAGTCCATACACCAACACTGTCTGAACAGGTAATTAAAGGTTACAAAATCCTGCATGTGAAGAGACATATTTAGTTTGTCCAAATGGTATTGTTCTGGCATTTCCCAACTTTCCTTCTTTTTAAAATAATTTTTAGCATATTTTTATCTGAACTTGTCTGTGTGTTTTGTAACAGGCTGTCGCCTGACAAGCTGCTAATTGTATATTTGAGTATTTGCATGACTAAACAGTGGCATTTGGTGAAAAAGAAAACAAACTGAATAGTGGGTTGTTTTCCCCAAATGGGTTATCATCCTTACAAACCCTAGTATTCCCTCTGTGCAGAACAAACTAACCCAGATCAGACCCCCACTTCCACATAAGCCCAGCTGACCATTGCAGTATGTTTCATTCATGTAAACTGCCAGATAGGTAAGCCTTTGGGGAGGGACCTTCTTCATGCTTTCAAATGCTGAAGGCCAGAGGCATGAGATCAGTTGTCACAGATTACTTTTATTCCACTGTAAATGCTTCATTGATGTGGTGTGATGCCAGAGTCCTGCTGAGAAGGCACAAAACATAGCACATTTTGGACTTGAGGTGAGCTGCCAGATAAGTCAAATTACAGATAATTAGAAACCAACTCCCTAGCAAATACCCAGCTCCAGAAAGAGCAGAGAGTTTGGCTGGGTTTGAAATAAGCCACACACAGTATTTACAGACTGGGGCTGTCTCCTGGCTGTACAATATGCTCTGGGTTTCACTGTGTTCCCTCCTTCCTCTTCCTTGAGTACTTGTACAGAGTTGATTGACTAGAAGGGGTGTAGTCAAGGATAGGTACTGTTTATCCCTTTCTAATTTTGGCAACATACACGCTAATTTGACCTCTCTGGAGAATGTTCCTTCTTCCTGGTGTCTGCCTTGGAACACTGAGCTGTTTACTCACTTCATTAATTATTAGCCAATTGCATTCGTCTGCCCATTCTATAAACCAGGATTCGAGGGATAGCTGGGGGAAAGGGAAGGAGGAAAAGGGGTGAAGTACAGTTCCATGCAAACACACCACTTGGGCATCTCCTGTTTTTCAGTATTGGGTACCTAAGCTGTTGGTTCATTAATCAAAAAGCAAATTCTTACCCTTTACAAAGAACTACATTGCAGCAGTTTGTGAAGGTATGCCTTTACTGCAGCTGCATCGCTAAGGACAGGGTGTGAGACGTCTGTAATACCATAGCAGAAATGTAATTAACATTATTCATTCCTTCACAGAATCACAGAATGACTGGTGTTGACAGGAACATGGAAAAATCATCTAGTCCAACCCCTCTGCCATAGCAGGGTTACCTATATTAGGTCACACAGGAACGCATCCAGGCAGAGTTTTGATGTCTCCAGAGAAGGAGACTACACAACTTCTCTGGGCAGTCTGTTCCAGTGCTCTGTCACCCTCACAGTGAAAAAGCTTCTTACATTCACATGGAACTTCCTGTGCTCCAGCTTGCACCAGTTGCCTCTTGTCCTATCGTTGGACATCACTGAGAAGAGCCTGGCTCCATCCTCCTGACACTCACCCTTTACATATGTATAGACATTAATGAGGTCACCCCTCAGTCTCCTCCATTACCTCTTCTCCATTATCTCCTCTCATTACCAGTGCAGGCTAGCGTGCCAGGGGTTTGCTCCTTTATCAGGCAAAAAAGCAACGCAGATTAAGAGTAAATGATGAACTCATCAGCATGCAAACACACATTGTGTGTAAGTACATAACTGGATATAATTGATATCCAGGTATAAATTCAGCTCACCAGCCTGAACCAGAGGTCCTGGCCTGCAGGGCACATTAGTCCTGTTTGGGAACAATGTGCTGTCTCCGATTGTCTTGAATGTGGTAGAAGACAGGCTTTATTTTTAATTTTTAACTGGAGCAGAGAAAACAGTAAAGCTATCTATTTCCTGTTTGTTGATTCATTACAGTCCCCTCTGAAAGGAAGGTAGGTTTAACTAGCTCAAAAGCTGTCTCACGTGGCCTTCTAAGGCATAAGGGTTTTTCTTTAACTTCAGTGTCTGCCCACACCAACCCAGAGGAAAGGAATGTAGAGTCTGTAGCAGGATGCAGGACAGTATTTGCAAAATGCAAGCAAATGTGAACTTAAGGCCATAAATCCACTCCAGATACACTCATCTCATGAATCTGGATCAGTTTATAGCACAAGATGCCATTTAAATATAATGACTCTTAGGGCATGCAGCATAGAAGGATAAGTACCTGCCTAAACCTGCTGAGGGGCAAAGCACCTCTAATCAGAACGATACATTTTTTTAAGAATTTGGCAAGTCAATAAAATATTTACAACCTTTACAGATAGTTTTTGCATTGAAGGAGTATCTTATGCTCTTCTGAGTAGTTTTTAATTAAATTATGTCCCTTACAAGACGATCTAGAATTAAGAGAAGAACATAGTTAACTGACTGAGATACTGCTTAATACTTTAATTCTGAAGCAAATGGGTTTTTTTCAGATTTAGTGCTTGCACACACACAAAGTCCAGCAATATAACTCTGTTTAGTTCACTGCAAGATGAAAATCAGGCAAAAGTTGGAAGAAAAAAGTCTTTACGGAGCTTTCAGCTTTTTTTTTAGTGGAATAAGATTACAGTCCCTAAAGCTAAGCAGATGCAAGATCAGATCTGAAAGAAAGCTCCATGAAGGTCAAATGGAATGTGTTCTGAACTCAGGAAAACAAAGTCTATCTTATTGCAAAACTACAGAATAGTGAAGGGCGTTTTTTGGCTTCTTTTAAAATGTGGGATTTAAATTTAAAAATTAGGCCTATTCATTATTTATACAGAAAATCTCGCTTGTCTTCTGCTTTTTACCAAGTGCTTTTCAATTTGAAAGGGTCATTTGATTGTAATTAAACCAAATGTTAGTGAATAATTCACTCCCTTTTTCCTTTGTCCTGTCCTATTAATTAGTTAAGAGCCAAAAGGCTCAAGCTTTCAAATAATAACAAATCTTTATTCAAATAACCAGTAATAATCAAGGGCTCAAAGCTGTTACAGCAGTCACTAACGAACAAAGAAGATTTGGTTTGTGAAATGAGAACTATTAAGTGAAGAATAAATCTTTCATCAACTTAAATATTTCCAAAAATGTAGGCCTTGATACAAGCTACTATTGGGAATCTCTGAAATTTCATTTGATAAACACAGAGCTAAAACTGGCATCCTTTTCATTAATTTATACTATTGCATAAAAATGTGAGGAGAATAATACACAAAGAGACGCTTCATGCTGCAGCGTTGTTTTAAAGCTTTTTTCTTCTTCCTGTGACTTATGTCAGATACCTTGTTATATAAAACCAGCATGGCCCTTCTGGGGTCCTTCATAATCTGGACCGCTTAAAGGATTTTAGAAATTTTCAGAATTCTATGATTGCAAGAGAAATCACTAGTGGGCTATATGGAGGGTCTTCTAATTTTATTCATTCCTTTCACACAACCTGTTGCAAACCTCTTATATGACAAAAGTAAGGAAAAAATGTTGGTCCACTGTTCCTAAAATGAATGGGAAAATGAAAAACTGCATGAAAGCCTGCTGACAAGTACCCTTCACTGGCTTTGGTTCTGGATTACCACCATCACTGCAAAGGACTGCTTGGCAATTCCACTGGAGAAAAAGTAAAAATAGCAATGTTACACCAGAGGAGGGCTCACTGAACAAAAATATTTAATCTTGTAAGATTACTGCTGTTTAAAGTGTAACTAACTGGCCCTAACTTCTGCATGTGTAATGCTAATGAACTTGTAAGTTGATCTTTCTTTCTCTTTATCCCCTGATTTATTAATCACTTGTTACGCAGAGAACTTATCTTTGATAGTGACAACTTACTCAAAAGGAACCAAACCCAATAAAGAAAGCAAAAGGGAGAAAAGGAGAATACAAATGTGTCTCCAGGATCCCAAGAGGATACATTTATAAAGAACATTGGTGTCATTGAGATGCTAGCTAGTTAGGAGGAATAAAATGGAAGATTGATGGTGATGTGCTCAGGGTGATCATAAACGAATAAAAATAGACTCATAACATCTTGTAGAGAGCAGATCTTCTTTTGATAAATCGATAGAAGTACATTTAAGAGAGTATCATCAAATGAAAAGCAAAGGGAGGCAAACTATCTTCATGGATTCTTATACAACCCAGCATGTGTTACAACAAAGGGCTCCCCAGCTTCTTTCTTCAGAAACAAAAGAGCCTTGAAGGTGGGTGTAGGAATTATTAGAGACATGGGCCTCTCCTATCATCTCTCAGGTGAGATGGAATGACCCGAGCTGATTGTAAAGTTTAAAGTAAAACAGGAAACAATCTTTTCCCACTGTATTATGGGTCATTTCTATGCTTTTTCCATTATTTCACCACCTTATTTAGATTTTGGCTGCTGCTGGGCATTGAGAAGAATTTTTCATTGTGCTGGGTGCTCTTTTTCCCTCAGCAGTTAACGATGTTAGAACAGGACCCTGCACACGAGCGGTTCAGATTTTTCATTCTAACGTGCTCTGCCCTGCTTCTGTCAATGTCTGGATGTCATCAGCCATTACGCTGCCAATTTGTCTGGTTCTGGTTCCCTGAAGTTCATCACAGCCTTTTCTTACAAAGACTTACACTAAATAATTTTGTCATCTGCAAATCTTGCTGACCTTGGGTTTTTGTTGTTTTGTTTTATGCTTATTTCTGCCTTTCTGGATAATTAATCAACATATTAAATACTAACTACAGTACGGATCCTTGGGACCTACTAATATTAACCTCCTGCTGAATTGAAAACTGTCAGCCTAATTAATTAAATCTTCTACATAAGAACAACAGTGTCAGCAATGAAAATCAGGATGACTTGTGATATATCCCGAAGCTGAAGGAAAAAATCAACCAACCACCCAAAGCTCTGCAAGTACAGGCACCTGCAATTTCCATTTGCTTTTATGGGACTTGTGGAAAAAACAGGCTACTTAAAGAAAAATCAATTTTAAAAAGGGAGCAAATATCGCCTCTTTGTACCTGTTTCACTTGCTGTTTACAGATTCATTGAACTATCAAACAGTACCCTAAGCTTTTTTTCCCTTATGGAATGGTTACAAGTGCCATGGCCAGAGTATCCTTGGAATGTCAAAACTTGTTCAGGTATTTGATCCAGAGAGGACAAGGCATAAAATTTATAGCTAATCAAGTAAAATATGAACAAAATGAACTAAACTGATGACTACGATAGCTATAATCATGTTGGCAGGGCATGTTCCCTTGTCAAAGTCACTCAGTTTCTTCTAGACACCAGAAAATTTCTTGCATTTCTGACACCTTGATACACTATCTCTAGCAGACATTTCTGTAAGCAAAAAATGTATTTTGAACTAACTACACCAGGCCACATGAAAAAAAGGCAGTTTCTTAGTGTTCGGCTGCTGTTATAAAAACTAATGTATTGAAATTTTGATGTGTTATAAACATCAGGAGAACATCTAGAGTTATTTCTGAAACTATTAGAGAGCAGCGTGTAAAAATGTGTAATTTAAAAAGCAGGTTTAAAATACCTTGACTAGTGCCTTCCAAGTACAAATCCTGTTGTTTGAACCTTGTACCAAAGAAGAGCTAGAAGAATATTACAAAAAAATAATAGTGAACATTCCTGTGTTCTTGAAATGAACCTCCTTCATGAACATTTTGAGAGATGTTATTAGCACAAATTTTATTAGCACAAATGTTCACAAAAAGTATACAGGTGTAATAATGCATTTAAATTTTCAATGTTTTAATAGCCCTTATTACTGAGCTAATAGGCCTTTGCATAGAAGGCCATAAAGTTCTTTCTGCCTCATCTTACTGAAGTTTTCAATATCTGTTCTAGTCAAAGCAGATTCCTTTACTTAGGTTAGAACAAGATTTCCCAAAATGTCTGAAGGCAGACACAGGCTCCCACTGTGCGATGCCGAGGAAATCCTGCTGAAGTTTTTAAAAATAAATAAATAATGGAGCATTTGCCTTTTAAGTCCTGCTGGGTGCCATCTGCTTCATTAGGTACTCATTCCTCTTTTATTATCTGGATCAGCAACTTCAGAAGACCCAATCTCAGAGATTAATTCGGGGCCTAAACCTAAGTGAAGGTCATTGCAACCAGACAAGAGTGTGCTGCCAGTGGTTGTGCCAGAGTTGAGCAGCAGTGTGTCCTAATTCCTCTTCATATATCCATCATAGCAATTTAGATGTTTGTTGTTGAGTGGAATGTTAGGCCAGATGGTACAGATTTCCTCTGCTCAGGATCTGTACAGATTTTGGCATGCTCTTTGGCTGCGTGCGGGATTTTCCGGTGCCCAGCAAGAGCTGTGCTGTATGAAGAAAGCCCTAGTCAGCCTCCAACTTTCAGCCAAATCCCATTTCCAGACATGATACAGGCCACCTGGGAAACCCACACTTAGAGTAGACTTGAGAAGATGCTTGGTATGTTCTAGCATATGCTAGCAATATGCTAGAATTCTAGAATTTCTAGCATGATCTCAGATTTTCCTCATGGGTTTCAGCTGCACAGAAACAAAATCAAAAAGAGGGAAAAGATGTACGCATGTACTGCAGCATATATGGACAGAGGGAGTCTGGCAGTCTTCCTGTGTAGGTACAGGAGCCCTCCAAAGCATTGCAAGTGCTGAGTGAGGTCAGAAGGCTACTGCAGGCAGAGAACAGGACATACTAAAGATGATGGAATTTTGTAAGTTGTCCCTTGTTGGTGTTTAAAGCATAGAAAGTAACAAACCCATTCAGAACCATGTTAACGTTTAAAAAGTACTCAGAATTATTGTACTTGATTGCCAATTTCACATTTCTGAGGTGTACAAACCATAATTTGCAACCTTGAAAAGATCACAATTGGCTTTCCTTAGTATGCTTAACAAAGTCATTAAATGTATTCACATGCCTATTTATAACTTGTATTAATTATTTTTAGGATTTAAGACTACTATGTTTTTCTAATGTTCTCTGATGTGTATAAAGCAGGAACAGAGGTTGGGATTTTTGTTTGTTTGTTACTTGTCCCATCTTGTGAATTCTCATCACTCGTGCATTCATTCCGTTGTGCAGTGAATAGCTCATTAATATGATTTCTATCCCTGTATAAAGGCACATGGCAAAAGCACCATTATGTAACAGTTTGAAAAGATAGCTATAAATACCCTACTTTAATAACCATAAATTTACATTAGAAAGGTAGATAAACTCTGAAGTGAAAAACGTTTATTTTTATCTGATGTTACTGTTTCATAATCTCAGTGTGATCAGACTCATCCTGAATAATTTAGGAAGGTCTTGGAGTTTTATACCATCTGGGAAAGTCTTGCACATCAAATGGATTTATACGATAGGTGCAGAGATTTACAAAGACAGACGTTTCTCTTCTGGGACCCAGTCTTACCTTGTACACATTAAAAAACTTCCTGTGACATCCCTGGTAGATGGGACTATGCAAAGAACGACAGGTTTGCCTCTTATTTTACTGATGTTTCTGAACACAAGTGCCTCCTTTCTAAATAATCTGAAGGAAATCTCCCTTGATGGAATTTTAAATTTTCCTTCCTTATTGCCATTAACCAGCTGCCTTAATTTTGGAAATGTACTGAACGTATGCCTGCCTTTGTCCAAACATGTTCTTATGGAAGGAAAATACTGGCAGGCATAACCAAAGTGTTCAGTTTTATAGTCGCTATCAATCCATCATTATCTCTGTAGAGAACAGTTGTAAGGCTGAGAGGATGTTCTCATAAAATCTTCAATAGGCGTGTGAAGACATAGAATGTCTACTACAGTAAATTGAACATGATAACTCTACTAGTGGAGAAAGTGATAAAGAAATAATTGAAAAAGGAATGTTGTTTTATGTACTCTGTAAATCTACCTATTTTAAAGTAATGAAGTGTAATCCTGTCTCTTCAAATCTCTGTAGCTAGGCAGGAGCAGCTGACCAGAGACATAATGGAGAGGAAGGAACCTGTCCCAGGCACTTCTGGGGACAGGATCAATGCCTAATTAATGACTTCTGCCAGTCAAACTTAACAGTTGTATACATCTGTATGTATGTGAGACCTGTCACTTGGCTTTTAAATGATGGATGGTTACAGCCCCATGTGCAAATACAATTATCTGTGAATTACAAATTCCCATGAGCCTTTTGCTAGCACTCAGGGACACTGGTTGTTATTTTGTTCCTCTGTGGGCTGTTTTGAAGTATCTTTTCATATATCAGACTAATTCAAATACTTCTCAGACTGCTGGCTTTGTGGTGGAGACATTTTGCTGGGATTTGAATTTACGAGGCTAGAGACCAACAGCAAAGCAGGCAGGAAAAAAGCACAGTGGTGAAAGCCATAGAGCTGGTCAGCCAGGAGACCCACATGAAGCACTTTGAGATCAGTGATGGGTAAGACAGACACAAAGGGGGCAGCAGACGTGGTGTAAGATGCAGCCTGGCAGGGAGGAAGGGAACTGTCTCTCCCAGCAATTTTTGCAGGATACTGTTTTATTCTTCAGCTTAAACAAACAGCAGCAGACAAAAAAAGGCCCATCACTCTTACTCTCACCTAAAGTCATGCTGTTCCCAGACCATTTTCATTAATCTGCCCTTTTCATCTCCTGCTCAGCCTGGTGTGGGCAACTCCACATCTCTTCTCAACCAGAGGTTCATCCCAAGAGGAACAGCCTTTTCATTAAGTGTGTTACTATTATTTGTCAGTCACTCTTCAGCCTTTAAATCAAATATTATTTTATTTGAGAGGTTCATGAGTGTGATAGTGCAGAATAATTTTTATTTTCCTACTGTGTGAGTCCTGATTCTTCCAATTCAAGGAAACAGTTGGTACAATTAAGTTGTACACAACGCATTTAGCTGCTGATACTACACTGTTAACACATGAGTACAGACATACCTGCAAGGGTTATGGCTGGAACTGGTTTGAGGGAGCATGACCCAGTACACTTTAAAATAATCTTTCACACCTCATTGCCATGTTTTGCTAGAATTTCACCTTCTGAATTGTAATTATTCAGAGTGGGGGAGTTTTTTGTGTTGGATTTTTTTTTTGTTGTTGCTTCATTTTGTTGTTTGGGTTTTTTTTTTGCTTGTGTTGTGGTTTGGGTTTTGGTTTTTTTTTGTAGAGGAGGTTTTTTTAAGATTTTAGATTATTTAGACATTTTAAGATATGAAATACCTCAAAATAAAATCAGATGTTCCTTGGCCAGATTTTTTTAGTAACTTTTTTTTTTCCTGGTTTCCTCTAGAGTCTGAGGTTTTCTTAATTCAAAATTTGTCAGAGCCTCAGGCCTCAATCCAGGAAAGCACATATGCATAACCCTAGTATTAGATACATGCTTAGTACTCATCTCCAGTTAGTTTAACCTTCCTAAACATGATGAGCCCCTGAGTCTTTGTACTGCCAAAAGACATGAGACATGTTGTACACCCTGCACATTTGAGGGCTTGGGGAAGCATTGAGGCAATTCAAAGGGAAGATGGGCAATATCATCATTGTGCCATTCAAATACATTCTTGTTTTGGACAAGAATTCAAAGTTATTTCACTCTAAACAGAAGACGACCTCATGATATGCTGATACAGGTTTTTTCTAGCTTTATTAAAAAAATTGTATCTTTTCACCATAAATTAAGTTAAATTGATTAAAATATTTAATCAAAGTATAAGTATCCTTGCTTTCTTGGAAGTGTTTTCAGACCTTGAGACCAACCAAGTAAGATTGTAAAATCTGTCAGTAATTCTCTCCCTTCTATTCTTGTATTTCAGTAAACATTATCAGCACCTGGTGTTTTGTTATTTACCATGTGTATTTTGATTGCCTCTTAAATCTCTTTAAAATGTAATTCTTCTACAAATGGCTCAGCTGCTTGGAGAATAACCATTTATTGCTTGCCTTTATCCCTCTCACAGTTAAGCAGCTCATTATGGTACTCCCTGTATCGCTCTATAATTGCATTCTGTGTGACTTAGAAATTTCCGGTTTTGTTCTTTATCAGTTACTCAGGTGTACATTGATATGCATGTAAGATTATCTCCTGTTCCTAATAAGCCTGTCCTGCTCCAGTTCTCTACCATGCCAGCTAAGACCTCCACTGACTGGAGATATTTTTGATGTCCTTTGCACTGTCATTTTAGTGTAAGAAGGGGTGTGCTGACTCCACACTGGTCTTATCACTCGGGATGGATAAAGAGCACTGCAGCAACTATGCTACATCAACATGGGATTTTAGTAACTTCTCACAGAGCGTGAGCTACACTGTCTGCCACTTAGCCTACCCTTCTCTACCCAAAATTCTCTACAATGCAAGACTCTCAAGCAGAAAAGCAAGCAGAAAATTAGTTTCATCATTTTACTGTGCAACGGAAACTGCTGAGTTGCTCATCAGTGTGGCCTGCCTTAATCTACTCACACAATTGCTTAGTGTGTTTTTGAATATGCTCTGAAAGTTATGTCAGACTTTTAATTGCTATACTTAACTGTCATGTTTCAGCAATAAGCTTTAAGGTCCTAAGTGCACTTTGTTGTTCCTTATGAGAACCGCTCCAGTCTATGAAGTATTTGAGAACAACAACACCAAGTACTCATCGCTGCACGCTGCTGATGAAATAAAGACAGACATACTGAGACTGAAAAAACGACTTTTAAAAGACAGGAAGTACTAGGATGCAGACTTTTTCACCTCAATTCACAGCACAGGATGCTGTACTCACTATCTACCTCTTATCTACTCAGTTGTAATTATATTCACAGTCAACACAGTGTACTGATTTAGTCATGGGCTTTTTTACCACATTGCTCCCTAATGTTCCAGTCTTTCCTGATCTTATCTTCATAACATGCCTATGAAGGAAGGTTACAGAACAACTGTCAGAAAGAGTAAAGAAAAAATATCTGTATTTTGGGGAGCAGTTTAAGATGTAGTGGCTTGATTTGCCAGAGCTTTTTATACCATATATCTTTCTGGGCCCAGCTCCTAGTGACTTAAATTGCAGCTGTAAAGTTCAGCTCTTCTGTAAATCAGACCAGATGATTTCAAGGTGCAGACTCAGAAAATGAGTAATACACAAACAGATGCTGCAGTGAGAAGTGAACTGTCCAGCAACACACAGTCCTCTGGGATAGAAAATGGAATAGTCTTGCTGAGGTACTGATAAATAAAACACTAGCTGAATAAATATTGGGGACAAATAAATCTTCCTAGGTAACTAAAAAGTCCTGTATAAGTTTATTTGCTTGGAATAGATGAGAACTATGCTACCTAAAGTACAACTGGGTAAACTCTCAGGTGGTGTCCATTGGCAGAACTGAACTGCCTTAATCCCAAAATGATTGTTCCCTTCTTAAAATCTCTTCTCTTGCTGCATATATACATATATATATATATATATATATATACACACACATTAGCTCTCAGTCATAGGTAAGGACAGGCAGGTCCTCCACACAATAACTTCACTCCCATTTGATTAATTCTAGGAGCATGACCTTTCCCATGCATCTTGAATGGTGAAGAGATCCTACCATTAAACGCACGTTGATACATATGAACGTATGCTGACAATAAGGATTAGGACTGCAATACCACCCTGACTTTTGATTTACAAAATATAATTGTAGAGTACTTTCAAGAGTAATTTCAGGTGCACTCAGATTTCTAAAACAGCAAGTTGTTAAATTCTAAGAAATTCCATCCCATGGAATCACATTTATCCTGACATATATCACCAGCTCATTTAAGTCTTCAGTAACGCCATCTGTAACAAAATGAACTGAGTAGAAAAATGCCACCCAGTGCAAAGTCCAATCACTACCAGGAGGTAAAACACACATTTTGCAATACATGTACAAAATATAGGGTAAAAAAAAGATAATCTAGAAACTGAGACTTGTGATTCTTGTATTCCATTCCAGGCTCTGAACACACCTAAATGATTACAGATCTGCCATTGATGGTTAAAATTTCCCTTCTTTTTCTTCTTCTTCCTACTTTGTCCTACTTCTCATGTAGTTCCACTACATTTTTGAAGAATACACAGGAAAAGGCTGAGATTGCATTAGGCTGGCTGAGGATATCTAGCTACTCACTGTGCTCTTTGGAGAAGTTCCAGGTGGCTCAGACCAAGCCTGCTTGTGGTATTCACCTGGCCTGCAGAGTTCACATACCGCCAAGTTCCTTGTCTCAACTTCACCTTTTTCTGCACTTTGGCCTGCCTAATTTTTATTTTTCTTCCCCCCTAGGATACAAAGAGTACAGGGAAATGACTGCACTTGCTTGGAGCATACAGAGGCATAGAAATTTGCTTTTATATTTTACTTAGCCGTTAGCATCACTGTGAGTACGCGCTGAAAGGGCAGAGTATGCAATATAATACCTGTAATCTCGATGGCTATTTTTCTTGGAGTTTTCTAATCCACAGGATGTAATCCATTGAGGATGTGTTTGGGGTTTTTTTTCCCAATCCACGGGGATAGAAAAGCACCCCCACACCGCACCCTGCCTTTAGCGGGGCCTGCGGGAGATGCTGCCCGGAGCAAGCCGATGAAGACCCCATGATCTTCACCTCACTTCCCCACCTACTCAAACCAGTACCTAACACGATGTACCCCCACCCCAGGAACGATTTTAGCCGCCGGGTGTTTATGTTGGCGGACGTCCTTCGCTCCGACCGCTGAGATCGCTCCCTGCTGTTCGAGGCGCTAGAGATTACCTCAGGGAAAGCGGCACCGGGACGCCATCCGCACCGCGGCCGGGGGGGAGGGGGTGCGGATGAGAGGCCCGTGAGGGGCAGGCCCATAACGGGCAGGCCCGGCCCTCTCCTGGCCCTCCCGCCCCCCGGGGCGCCCTGCCCCGCCGCTGACGTCCCTCCGCCCGCGGCGCACAACCGCCTTTTCTCGCGCCCACCGGCGGCGGCTGTCCGTGGCGGAGGATGGCTCCCCCTGCGCTTCAGGCGCTGCCTCTCCTCCTCCTCTTCTCCCTTCATTTCAGCGTCTCTTCCAAGCTCAACATCCCCAAGGTGCTTCTACCCTTCACCCGCGGCACTCGCGTCAATTTCACGCTGGAGGCCAGCGAGGGTTGCTACCGATGGTGAGTGCAGGTGCCGCCGCCCTTTGTCCGCCGTTTCTCTCCTCCCGCCGCCCGGATGCACCTGCGGCGTTTCCTCAACCCGCGGCGGGAAAACGCGACCCGGCGTGGCCGGCCGCTGCACCCCCCCAGGGGCCGTTTCCCTGAGGAGCCGGTAGCTCCAGGCCTCTCCCCTCTCCGGCTTCACGTTACTTTGGGTGTTGAGTGGAGTGGCCCAGCAGTGTGGGGGCAAAATTTGAGCTGATCCCTGCGGGGAAAGGCTGTGCTTTACAAACCATTGCTGGTTTGTGGCTTTTGGTTGGTTTTTTTGGGTTTTTTTTTTTGTTTTTCTGTTAAACGCACTGGAGAGGGGCTCTGGCTGGAGACTGCGCTGAAAAGGTCCTGAGGGGATGGTCTGTGCTGTGGGGAAGTTTCCCGCCTTGGCTGGGTGCCCCGCATGCGCCTCATGCCCCGTGTGTGCCCACCCTGCTGCCCTCTGTACCCCACACTTGCCCCCTACATACTCTATGCCTGTTCCCACAGGTTCCAGACATGCTTAAACATGCTCACCTGCCCCCCCACACACCCAGAGTACCACCCCACACATGCTTGTCCCACAGCCCCACATGTGTGGGGATGGCACCAAGAGCTTATGCTGCTGGTGTAGAAATAGCAGTTCCCTTGCTAGGGTTGGTAAAGAGGGAGTGATGGCTTTGAGTTTGGGACATGGGCATTGAGATGAAGGGATTTGTGTGGCAGCACCTAGCTGAGAGTCTCTTGGTGCTGCTCTGAAGTGTAGGCAGCACCTTGAGTGCGTGGCTTGGGGAAGACAAAGTTATGTTTTTAAAAATTGTGCCTTTCCCAGTTTCTTTTAGAGGCCTTGGTGCTGAGGTGAGGGATATATTCTGTCTGGCATCTCCCATCAAGCCTGGCGCAAGGCAAGGCCTGTGTCTGGGCTCTCAGGACGCAGGTCTGTGTGGTGTTGAGCACTGGGGGCTAATGGCAAATACCATGGTGTGTGCAAATTCAGAAACTGTGTTGCAGTTTTTGTGTTAGACAAGTGTTACCAACTTCTCATCCTTCCCTTTTGGGTCAGTAATAAGCAGGAGGTGCTTACCTGAAAAAAAAATAGTAGCCAGGATGTATTTAGGATGATCCTTCCACGTGCCAGATGGATCCATGTAGTAGTTTCATGTGCCTGGTGCACCGATGTTTCTCATCCCTGGGCTGGTTATTAAGCCTTTGATCTGTGACAAGTTACATGTTTGAGGGCATTTGTGAACAAGAGCAGTAATCAGAGTTTTTCTAGAGATGACTGAAAGGAAGTTTAGTACTAGACAAGCTGTATATGGTTGTGCAATTTGATTTTTATATGGACAGTTATAGTGAAATTCTTGCAAATACATGCTTTTCTTTTTCCTTACTCTAAAGGCAGCTGAGTATTTTAAAAGATTCAGTTTATGTGGTGAAGCATATTCTATGAAAGTAAAAACCAAACTCACTGAAGTGGGAGTAAAATCTACGAGGTGTAGACTACAGGTTTTTCCTATTTTGCCAGCAAACTGCTAGGTGATACTGGGCTGGCTGCAGCCTTTCTTGCATGTAGCAGGTGCTATCTAACTATCAGAAATATGTACCCTGTTGTAAATATCACTGAGATCTATATATTAAAATCTAAAAGATTGTACTCTAGGGAAATACCAGATTTGGTTTGCATAAATATCTCCAGTGAGGGTTATTTGTTGGCACTTTGGACCATATTATGTTGGTGCCAGTTGCCAGCAATGGGTTGTATCCCTCATGTAGACAGGCTTCAACATGCTTTTCCATCCTCTCCCTCTGCCTGTCCTTCAGAGATTAATTTTATTTGAGAATTAAGGGTTTATACAGAGCGTATCATTGTTTTCTGTGCCAGGGTTGTAAATTTGTATGTACTCACTTCTGCTTTGCAGGAGCTAGCAGGATGTGGGTGGTAAAACTCCCCATGTGCTTACAAAACCATCAGAAGGAAGCAGTAGATCTGTGTGTGTGTGTGTGACTGAGCAGAAGCAGTAATGCTCATCACGGTGCTCAGAGCACATTTGCTAGATTGCATCTGTGGCTCTCCCTCTACATCCTTGCCCCTGCAGGCCTTCAACTGTAGAGGATTAGAAAGAGGGGTACTTAGGAGGGGCAGACAACTCTACAGTGGCTTCTTGACAAGTTTTCTGCACTTCCCCGTCAAAACTGTCAGTAACAGGTTTTACTGGAAGGAAGCCGTTAAACCGATGAAGTTAGGAAGTACCAAATGTAATGACTACAGAAGCAGTGGCTATTCCTCATCCAGGATTTATAAAATGATGGGTGGGTTTGCATGCACGAAAGCAGGGATTTGGAATGGAATTAATAAGATTTGGCCCCTTTCAGTCCCATCTCCAGGCACACATCTCATGTAGGCGATTGCAAGGTTAGAGGTAGCATATGAAAGCTGTTCTTGTTTTAAAGCAGCATTTGTCTTCTAAAGACAGCCTTTGAGTATTTGAAGGACTCCATTACTCATCTTACATTTGGAATTCATACCTGAGTGTCCAATTTCTTGAAAAATCAGTCTATGGCATGTTGTGACCTTATTTCTTTCCAGTTTCCTTTTGTGGCTTCCAGTTTACCTCTGGAAGTAGGAGATGATTGCAGCAGTGTCTGAGAATTCCAGCAAGTCGAAGGGAAAAGTTCAAATTTTATCATCATCCCAGCGGATTGGGAGCAAAGATAAAGATACAAGCGTGACTTTCAAGTATTTTCTGATTTTCAAGATGCTCATGCCTTCTGGAGTTCGGGTTGCCTTTCTGTTAAAAGTATTTTTTTGGTATAAGCTTTGTTTTCAAAGCATACGGTGTTCCCATCTGTAAATATTGTACGTGGTACTATCTTCTGGGATAAAACACAGTCTGTGTGGATATATTTAGCATTTAAATTACATCTGTATTTGTCTTTTAATTACCTTAATCCAGAAATTACACCTGGAAGAATGAAAGCATTCAGAAGCAGAATTCTTACCTTGCAATCTGCTTTACCATAATAACAATTGGATGGGGAAGGATGCACAAAAAACCCGATAAAAAATCCCCCAAAGCATACAGCAGGGCAGGGTATTTATAGCAGAAATTATCTGTAGCGTATAAATATGCTTACATGTCTGTAACATTGTTATTTCGTATCTTGTAGAATTGAGGTACATGGTGAGAGCTGATAGAAAGGTTGAGAAATACAACCGACAGAATTTGAAGCATGTGCCCTCGAAGTTAGGGCTTTTGCTTGGGGGTTTAGTTAGGTTACAGCTATGGGAAACCATTCAGAGGTGATAATGGCCCTGTGTTGTTCCTTGCAAATGTAATGACGGGGAATTTATCGCCACATTAAATAAAAGGGTTTGTGTGTGCTACTGAAGCCCTTGCTGATGATGTTACAGAAAGCTAATTGCCCTTGTGAGAGAAGCAGGTGGCAGAGTGCTGGAGTGAAAGATCCAGTGCCTGAGTGGTGTTTGAGCTGCCTAACGCACAGGTACTTCCAGAGAACCCAAAACCTACATACAGTGCTGCTCTTGCAGTAGTGGCCAGGGAATATCACTTTCTAGATTCTTATCTTGTCTTATTTCTGATACTGGGGTGTGAATTGGTCTTATCACTCCGCTGGATGTGTGTGGTGGCTTATGTGTTGGAAGAATCTCTTAGAGGGTTGCTGAAGGAGGTCTGTTACTGTGCTGTAAAGCTGACGGTCTCACCTCTGATAATTTGGGGGTTATGTTGTTGTTTCCTGGATTACCTCTTTTACCACAGGTCTAAAAATCCTTGTCCTTGACTCACACTGAAAAATGTCGTGTGTGGGATATTGGTAATTTCATAATATGGAAATTTACACTTTAAATAATAATTGCTATCCTCTGCTATCCTTACCCCTTTCTTTGGTTCTCACCTGCTTTGCATTTCCACTGATAAGGCCATTATAGGAGGCAGCAAGACTTTGGTGTCTCTAGGAGGAGCTTATGTAGTTGGCTGCCGGTAGGCTGGCTGCACTGCTGCATGTGCTGTTAGAGCATGGCGCTGCCATAGCATGGCTTCAGGCTCTCGGAGGTACCAGAAAGAGCTCAGAGTTAGGCTCAGGTATCCTTGTTGGTAAAATGAGATGGGCTATCCTGCTGTGGCACAGGTCTGCATTACCTGAGTATATTTGGCTCAAAACCAGAGCAGTGGGTCTGCAGCACAGGCATCCCGACAGAGATGAGGAGACAGAAGAAACATGTTTTGGTTTTTTTTTTTTCCTCTTAGCTGATTTGTCAATCCTCAGTGTGATTTTACTGTTGAAAGAACTTTCTGCATCTGAGCACAACCTGCCTGGGAAGGAGGACAGAAAGCGTAGGGATGGTTGTTAATCTTGGGCAGCTTTTGTTTATGAACACCCATGAGATGTTTTAAGATTTTTGTTCTCTTTCGCTGTGGTAACAGTAACTGAAGCTTTAAGAGTGTCTACATGAGAGAGGGTTTGAAGGAGTGGATAATTTAAAATAATGCAATATGACATTTCTACAAGTTTTGGAAGTCAGCTGTGGTTTTTTTAGTTTTATTTTCTAACTAGAAATCAGGCTAAGCTAATTTCAGAACTCATGTAGTCCAACCTTTATGTATCTTATTCTTTTAGTTGAAAGATGGCTGGTGGAAGGATGAAAAAGTGCTGTAGGCCACCAGTTGATTTGACAAAATATCAAAGTTACAGTTGGGTACCTGGGCTGGATTTTGAAAACAGTCATTGCTGGCTTGACTCTGCTTCCTTTGAAGCTAATGAGCATGCCAGCTGATCACTATTATAAGCAAAAGCTTCATCCTTGGCTCATCCTGTGGTGCACAATGTTTCCATTGGCTTTTAAAGCAGAATTGGGTGGAGGGTTTTTTGCTGATTCTTGTTTTCCCAGTACAATAAGCAACATCCTAGGAGAGGACTGAATGAGCAATAGAGAGATAATCTGCCACTGTGTTGTTAAAAATTCTTGGGAGTTGAGGGAACTCTGCCAGGCTCCCTCTGTGTTTTCTTTGGAATGGGTTCAGTTCCCATATCCTTGGTTCTCTGGGAATCAGTTTTTTATCATACAACTACAATTGCCTGGATGCTGCTCTGACTCTTGTGTCTCTCCGTTTTTGCGTGTCAACAAAGGTAATCCTAAGAGTGATTAGAAATGAGGTGCCCGATGTATTGGTCAATCCTGTCTTAGCAACCTCTTGAATGCTTTTATCATCCAGTTTCCCTCTGACTAAAAATTCGAAAAGATTAGCTCAACCACCAGCCATGGTGCATCTCTGCAAAGGTGGACTTATAATTTAGCCAGGTGAGTTTAGTCTGAAGACCTGGTGGAACAGTACGAAATGCTGAAGTGGTAAGAATCCACAGAGCATTGTTAGACTGAGGGAAAGAATAATATTTGCCTGTTTTTTAAACCAGCTGATAAATAAAGTAAGTATAATCCTTGAAATAATCACGTGATACTACAGAACAGTTGATTAAATAATGCAGGTATAGGTTTGGGTAGATCTGTAGAGATAATCTTGGCACACGTTTTGGGGAGGCAGGGGGTGTGGGCTGTGAAAATCACGAGTTAAATGGAAGTCAGCAAGAGGACTGGTGGTCTGTGTTTCAAATGTCATTAATTCCTCTGCCAGTAGGTTTTTATTCTGTGGGAAATAAATATTTGAGACTTTTGTTAGTTTTTCCTCGCTCCTCGCTTTTCTTCCTAGTGCTTCCTCCCCTGCCTTGCTCTTTTCTTACAGACACTGGTATGGGGTTGAGAGCTAGTGCCAGAAATGCTTCCCATTGCTTGCTGCTCAGAATCTAATTTTGACCTCTGACAAGCCCAGCTCTCAATATCGCACTGACGTGCTGCAGAAGACCTGCTGTAATTGGAAGATGATATAAATTGCAGTCTTTGGTGCCATTTTAAAGCAAAAGCTTCTTTTTGTCCATCTACGACATGGCAGTGATCACTGCAAGTGTTAGAGCAGAGTAGTGCCACTGCAAGAGCCGGTTTGCTTGGTTCTTTATCCTTTCTCTGTCTGACCCTCAACTGGATGTATCAGTAAACAGAACATGCTTTTGATGCCGCCAAATGATATCAAGCGGTCATCAAATCTTTCCTGTATTACAGAACAAAAAAACCAGTCGTGCAGATTGTTTTAAATATAAATCAATAATAAACCAAGCCTAAGAAAAGCCTCTCTGCCTGCCCAGTTCAGGTAATTGCCTAAAATAGCAGACATCCTATTGGTAATAAGACAGAAAACTATTTATGTTTTTAAAAAGTAAGCAATTCAGCTGATATTCTACCTCCTATTTTAAACTGCTGTCAGAGGCCAAATAATATCTAATCTCAGGTTTCCTACTGCAGTGACAACCAAGAGTTAACTGGCATTCAGCTGTAAAAGCTTCAAAGTTCCCTTTATAATTGTGGAATGTTTGCAAGTTTACAGCTAAAATTTAATGCAAACTTTTACTTCCCTCCTTTTTGTAGTCTGAAAAATACCCTGTAATTAGATTTAGTTTTACAACGCTGCTATTAGTGCAAGCTGTAGTGGTTATGTATTACTATATATCGCCACATATTAAGAGAACAAATACAAAACACAGTGAAACCCCTGTTGTGTTGTAAACACAATCAATTGCAGACTGTAAGAACACAAAACCCTCAAATTAATGAAAAAAATCTAATGACAGAGAATATTAAGCAGTCTAAAGAGCTAAATAATAAAAGTACAAGTTAGTTCCAGACATATAATGCTTTTCTTCAAATTTCTGCATGCATATTAAGTCAGATCCCATGCTCAGCTTTAAAAGCCTACCAGCCAGGTAGAGAAAAAGCCTTAATAGCTGGGAATACTAACCTTGTTCAAAGAAACTTGCTAAGTGTTGGGAAACAGCTTAATAGTTACCTAAGAAGCTACAGTATACCTACTAATTGTTCACTCTTAATAGCTATATAAGCAAAGTTAAATGTACTACTAATATAGAAGACAAATCACGTTATTTAGCAACCGTGTAAATTCTAGTATAAAAACATATGCTTATATTTGTGTACATTGCTCAGGTATCTAGAATATAAGTGTTCAGGTTTTAGCTGCTAATTGGTGTTTAAATTGGCCATGACATACTGCTGTGGGTTGTTTTTTTCCTTGATCAGATAACATAATTTGAATTTTCTGGGTTAGCACTTGCTACTGTTGTTTCCAAATCCTTTAAAACTAGTTTTTGTGTAAGCAAGATATTGTTGGGAGCATGCTATTGTTATAAATTAAAAATTCATTAAATGAATTAATTTTGTTGAAGACAAATTTTATACTGCCATGCGGTGTCTAATGAATCTGTATGCTGCCACTAGTGTGTGCAATTAATACTGTTGTGAGTATGGGTTTGTGCCCTTGGATTACAAACTTTTGGAGGCTCCTTATTTGAACAGTGTAGTATGATAAAATCCAGACCCATATGTGGGGAATCAGAGAGCTGACACAAACTTATCTTTGTTTCATGTGAAGCTTCTGGGGGAAATGCAGTTGTCACTGTCTTACAGAATTCTTCAAACCAAAGCAGTCTTGCAGTTTGATTTGTCTTTGGATTTGTGTGTTTTGTTGCTTAAGGTTGAAAGCTATTTGCAATTTTATTCCAGTGATTATGACCAGATTGGTTCATGCTCAGCTGGACTGCAACCATTAACTGCCAGATAGCTGACAATATTGTGATGTGTTCCTTGTTGAAATGGATACAATGTAATTAACAAGTAATGTTCATCACTGTTTGGTTTGGTTGGTTCTGCCAATAGTAAAACCTACCTCTGATATGAAGGGTATGTGTGGTATCGCTGCTTGGTATTTGTCCCCTCCAGCTCCTTGCTGAGTTAGGGGGGTTCCCATAGGTCACAGGTAGGCGTGTTTGAACTAAATCCATCTGACTTTGCCATCTTGACCAGGTGAGGATCTAGTACCTGGCTGAGATTGGTTTTACCTGATATTGCAATGGTTTCATCAGAGCAGCTGTTGTCATCTGGGGGAAGCAATTCCTGAACAGCTTTGTCATCAGTGCTTTCTTTCATTGTTTTAATCCTCCAAAGAACCCTTGTGAAGGAGCTTTGACTCGGGATCTTTGAGCAGCCATGGCTGTTTCAGGCACTTCATTCATTAGCAGCTTAAGCAGGGTGCTGGGCTCTGAGCTGAAGTCCAAAGCAGGCTGCTTTTCTGCTTACTCTGTAGTTACTCCCCCAGGTGTAGTGTAAGTGAAGAGTTGTGCAGAGCAGCAGTGACCCAGTTCTCCAAAATGGTTTAGTCATCCCAGTTTGGAGAGGTGGTATTTGTTAACTATTTGCAAGAGGTATGGCCTGCTTAAATATTTTAATTGCTTTGAGCACTCTACCTGAATTCAGGCCTCAGAATTATATTTCTACTATCTCAAATTTAATTACAAGAAGCTTGTTTTTTTAATATCTTTAAAATGTTTTTCTCAATGTGACATTTTTGGCACACAGGAAGTGAGAACTGTGCTCCATGTCCATGGTGAGCTTACCACAAGCTTGTTGCTGGAGCAGAGTCAGAGCAGGAAGCAACATGTATCAGTTTCAGGTCAAAATTAAAGTTCCATGTAGGCTTACATTTGGCCAAAGAAGATCATACAACTTTGTATGTTTTACAGTGTTACATACTACAGCTAAGCAGACTAAATACTTCTCCTTTTTTCCCATTTTTTTCGTGGTTTTTTTTTTTAACTTTCTGGATTAAAAAATGCTGTTTCTCTCTTGTTTGGAGCCTTTGCTGTAGCAAACATCCATAATTGTGATGCTCTGTTATGAGGGGAAACTTCCCATTTTTTCAGAGCTTTCCATTTTCAAAACAAGTTTGAAACAATTACAATTGGAGCTTTACCTAAAACTATCATACCTTCTACTTCAGTATTCTGTATGTGGTTTTGCTTGTTCTGTGACTCCCAAGGTAATAGGCCAAAGGCTTTGCAGCTGGGTATAGCCCTGAACTAACTGAATTGCATTCAGAAGCACACGTGCCATGGTAGAGGGAACACTGCATTCATCTGCCTGGGCCTCTGCTCTGTGCTTTCTCCTTTCTCTCAGCCCACATGTCTCTTTGCTGAAGCCCTCAAGAAACTGTTGCAATCCAGCTCTTACGAAAGCTGGGTCATGACTACATAGCGTATCTCATGTAAGCTGTGTCTGCAGCTTATAAACCAGCCTTTAACTTCTGTCTAGCAGAAATTAAATTGTGCTAATGTAACCAAATAATCTTGTAGGTCCTCCACCAGGCCAGAGGTTGCAAGCATAGAACCAGCTGATCAGAATGAGCACCAGTGTTCGCAGAAAGCTGTTGTCCAAGCACGGTCCTCGCAGCCCACACGTCTCACAAGTATCATCTTTGCTGAAGATATAAGTAAGTTTCAATTTCTGTAAGCCCACTGCTACTTGGTTATGGCCATCCTGGCATCCTCCAGAAACTAAGTAGAGATTTTAAAGATGCACAAAACAACAAATATCTGTTCGTATGCGTAGTCCTTTTAGACTTTCTGTGGACATGGTTTAAATTTCTGTTTCTTAAAGGCCTCAAAAATGTGTTAATGGTATTAATGATACATCCAGGAAGTCGCATAAGTCTTAAGAAAAGGGGATGGAGTAGCTGAAAATAATTTTCAGTACATACTTTTTATATAATGCAAATTCAGATGTTTTGCATTTAGAAAGCTGGAAATTGCCTTTGGGTCTGTCACAGTCTGGTTATTTTTATAATGATAGATAGGCAGAACCTGATGGTCAGTGAAATGTTTTGCAGTCACTAAATGAAGTATGTTTAGGTCTGTTTGTGGGTGAAAGTCACTATAATTCTCTAGGACATGAGCCATGCCTGACAGTTGCACTGAAGAAAGTCCTAATATGTACTCAGAGAACAAGTCTGTAACTCTTAATGTAGGTGGAAAACACAGTGTTTTTAAGATTTTTTTTTCTAGAGTCTGGTGAGGAAGGGAGTGGCTTTTCTTGCTTGCTAAGCCACAATCACTGTTTGGCCAAGAGTTTCTTATTCAAGGTCATGACCTAGTTTTAGTTCCCTCTGTGTCAGTGTCTTGTGTCTTTGGCTAAATTTGAGGTTCATTTTGTCTCGTTGGTGATCTTTCCAGTGGTGCTGATTTCATGTGCTCTTCCTTATGTCTCTTCAAGTGACTGGACAAGTGCTTCGCTGTGATGCTATAGTTGATATAATTCACAGCATCCAAATTGTGTCCACAACAAGAGAACTCTATCTTGAAGATTCACCGCTGGAGCTAAAAATCCAGGCTTTGGATTCTGAAGGTAGGAGATGTATTAATAGGAGATAAAATACATATTGAAACTCTTAATTGTCTGATAAGTGGACTGATTTTATTTACAACACAAGTGAATGTTATAAGCCAAGCTGAGTGATTTACAGTGAGTTCTCTGGATATGTTCAGTAACCTATTGTGTTGTTTAAGTGTAAAATAATACCACCTGAGTAGGAAGATCAAGTACTGCTTGATTTCCAGCAGCTCTTGCTTGCATTTTTTCCTGACTTTTTTCCCAGGAAACTTAACTCTGGTGTTAAACACATTTTTAAAAATCAGAAATTTAAATAATTAAAATAAAGTTGTCAGCTCTTAGCAATTATACCTCTGGGTCAGGCATAAGAATGTAATGGAAAAAGCCCCAACACTTATCCTGTTGAAATGCCCCAGCAGGATTTACCTAGTCTGAGCCAGGCTGCGCTGGAATGGGAAGTAGGCTGGGATTTTTTTTCTTTTATTTTTTTATTTTTCCTTTTGACCTGAGATAGTCTAAAGAATTTTGCACAAGGACATTTTATGTGAGTCTAATCGAGCATCCAACAGGATGGTCAGATATGATGTTGAAGACCAACCACCTATATTGCTTGGATTAATATCCCTTAATTACAGAAACTCACTTATGGGAGGTCAGTATGTGATTATTTAATAGGAGCTGAAAGCTGCTGCTTTTCATACTGTGCTTAGTGTCAGAACAAGAACCATGATGCTGGTAAGAATTTCATGCTTTGGTTTTGACAATTGATTTTTATGCACATGTCAACACACAAGCCAAGTGACTTTTAGGAAAACTACTGGACTGAAAGGAAATGGTATGTAAAGTAGCCATAAAAGGCTGAATTGGTTGTTTTGGGTGCTTAAGGAGCCCATCCTATATTTGTTTGTAAACCATGAATGCCAGGTTGTCTATGTCAGTATATTGTTAATGAGAAACAATTTAATTTTTTTATACTATGCATAATACTGGATTCTTGGCTTAGTGTATCTGCAAACTTTAGAGCATACTGAATGGACAAATTTGCCCTGGAAGCCACCCAAGTTAGAGTCTGAACAGGAGCAGTGGATCCAACTCACAAAGAACATTTAATTTGTGTGACTGAAACAAGGTTTCAGTTAGAAGCCATAAGACTAAACTTTCCAATCTAAGTTTAGGGGATCACAATACACTCAAAACCTTTTGAAAATCAGTTCCTTTTGGCCCAAATAACCTTGGGATCCATCCTGGGGAGGAGACCTTTGGACATATGGGACTCCACCACTGTTCTTGGCACACTAAAAAAAAATAAAAGTTCAAAGCAATAGCAAGTGGAAGGACATAATTGTTCAGGACAAGTGAGAGAATTGAATAAGGGAAATCTGAATGCTTATTGTTAATATTCAGAAGGTGAAGAAACCAATATAAAATAATTATCCAGTTCAGTGAGCATTGAGGAAGGATCTGCTTAGGTTTGCTGAAAACCTGCCCACAGACAGGATGTCAGGCCTGTTACTGCAGCCTGTGTGGGAGGAAGAGAGAATAGATGCTTTGTAGCAGCTGTTGTGTGTAGACAGGATTGCAGTAAGGTAGCTTTTTCCTTGGTATGGCAAGTTGTTAAGTATCCTGGGACAAATTGCCAACTGTGATTTGTTCCGGGCTGATGGTGGTATCGCATCTTACATTGCTGGATTATTGCATCAGGTATGGGTCAGATCATTCACTAATACTGATGATTCTAATCCTGTGAGTATTGATATATCTTCAGGAATAGTTTCTTTCCTTATTCTCTTCCCATATGTGTATTGTCCAGTTTTCTTTTTCAGAAGCTGTATTTTTTACTCAGTTGCATTAATGCAGATCCCTTTTTGTAGGTGTTTTTAACAAGCAACTCCAAACTTAAACTTGATCCTAAAATACTACTTTAGAAAGATTACTAATGCAAGAGAGGAAGATGATCATGGACATGTTTGACCAAATTAAGTAGAGAATGCAGAGGGGGAGGAGAAGTCATGCTATTTAGTGTTTTCTTTTATCAGTTGAAGTCTTCTCAAACTAGTTTATTATGACTTAACTAGAAGTGAGTTAAATGAGAGAGACTTAAAGGGGTGTGAGTTTGTATTTCTTCAGCTATAAGTGTGCAAGGAACACTGGCTTCCTGGCCCAGCAACGGAGCAAAGCACATCACGACGGATCTACTGGTTTCTTGGGGTTTGCTGCAGCCCTGCCTGTGAGAGCTGCTTTTCTGCTGAATTATCGCAGAGGAGCAGCCCTGGGCTGGTTGTGGCTGTGAAGCAGGAGCACAAGTCCCTGCTGATCATTGACATCTGAGGAGCCGGGGAGGTTAAGGTTGCAGCTGGCCCGGGCAGCTGGTTTGCTGCTCCCATGTCAGCTGTGTGATCTTGCAGGGAAGGACAAAGACAAAATACAGTTCATGACAAGCACTGATTACCTGTCGGCTTCTCTGGGTGCTGTCTCTGACAAGCTTAACCTGTAGACAGCTGCTACCCTCTGTGCTGTGGAAATAGCTGATCCTGTATTGAATGAGAGAGACCCTGCATCATCTGGGGATTAATAGTTTGTCTTTGATTACCTGACTGCCTGCGTAGTGAAGGACCTCAGCAGGAGCCAGGACATCTAGACCCAATGGTGGTTCAGGGGCTGTAAGGATGACTTTGTGCTTCTGCTACCAGTTTGCTGTAGTGCTGGCTGTGTACAGGCATAACTCCTCCATAGTGCCGTGGTGCACACTGTTTTCAGTTGGAGCAAAACAAGTGTGCAGTTCATCACTGCTGTGCATTCAGGTTACCCAAATGGTATCTCAGATCCACGTGTTTCAGAATGAAAGGTGGTTTAGCAGTTTTTCTGACATCCTGCCAATATCCAAGAGATAAGGTTTTTGTTGTCAAAGGGGAAAGGAGGTGGTGGGTGCCAAGGATCTCTTGGGGGCTGAAAGTGGAGGATAGGTGGGGATACCTGCAGTGATGTGCTGGGCTTTGTGAAAAACATGAAGTGTCACACGGTGTTGCAAAATGTGAGCAGAAAAGCCAGTTAACAGAAAGATCCTGAATTTGCCAAAGTGAGTAAAGTAAGGTAGTTTCTGATTTTTTTATTTTTTTTTTTTAAACTAAATACCGGTGGTACTTCTTTTTGGCATAAGACAGAGAAATTTCCTAGATGCAAAAGTCATAGTGTGTATTCCAGAAAGAGTTTATGCTTGTTATTTATTTTTGTTTTGATCTGATTGATTTATAGGCAACACTTTCAGCACATTGGCAGGGTTAGTCTTTGACTGGACAATAGTAAAAGACACAGAGGCTGATGGCTTCTCAGATTCCCACAATGCTTTACGGTAAGTTCATTTAATTTGTTCTTGAGTCTCATGTCCATTCAGTTTGATGGGTCTAAATATTTCCCCAATATCTAGGCAGTTTACCAAACCAATGCCTAAAATAAAGCTTATGGGTCAATTGTTTCAGGGTGGTTATTTTTATGTGCCTACTCGATAGCCTGAGCAGTCTCATCTCTGTTTAATTTAACAATGGATGTTAATGAGCAGCCCAGCTAGCTCTGATGCAACAACTAGAAATTAACAGGTGCAATTGTTGATGTTCCTGACATGTCTTGTACAAAGGAAAGATTTATCAGTAAGACTGTTACCTGTTATATTTAGCTTTTTATTTTCTCAGGAAAAAGCTCTCTTCCAATTCAAAAAGGAGCTTTCTGAATTTGAAGAGTTTCAGGTTTCAGTCAACACTTTGTTCTAGTGTTGAAATAGCTTTCAGAGTAGCTAACCTTTAAATTGGAACAGACTGAGTAGCTGTTTGTAAGCTAGATGCAGCTCATGAGACCAGGTGTAATAATTGAATGAAACATATTCAGTGAAGGTATTCAATATATTGTTGTTCAGACAAAGCCATGAATGGAAAGCACTTGCTTGATACATAAGCCATAGTGCTTGGTTCATCATCTGTACTGAGTCCAAGAGTACATTACTGCAATGTCAGGTGCTGTATTTTGTGAAACCTTCTCTTCAAAGATCTTATTAGTGAGCTGCAAAACACTTTTCAGCATTCCTGTACAGTAAGGAAATGTTCCCTCTGTTTAGTCAAGGTGGAGTTCTTGCCCAAAAGTCAGAAAGCTCATCTATGGCAGTGGCTGGAATAGAATCCAGACCATACGATTTTTTTAAAAATACTTATTTCCCCCCTCATATGATCACTTGACCATCTTTGGCCTCTGTTTTGGTGTTGGGTTTTTAGGGTTGGTTTGTGTGTGGCTGATTTTGAGTTGTTTAATTATTAGATTAGGCATGTGCACTGTGTAGTTCTACACAGATGACTTCATTGTTCTGTTCTTCAGTGGCTTCAAATGGAAATTTGAGTTTACTTCCTTATTAAACTAACCAGAATGGAAGGCTACATAGCCATACCTAGTATGGCATTTCTCAAGTTGGACTCTTAAGAGGTTTATCCTTGCACAAGGTCCAACTAGTGTCAGCGCACCAGGGCCTTGTTACCTCCCAGTATTACAATAGTATTCATCATTTCATATGCAATGGTGAAGCTTGGATTTGTTCAACATGAATGTTGGTAGAATAAAATGCCTCCCTGATGCACAGGGATTTGACCAGACTGCAAACATTATACATGGTTTTTCTCACAGAATCACAGAATTGTAGGGGTTGGAAGGCATTTCAAGAGATCATCAGGTCCAACCCCCCTGCCAAAGCAGGGTCCCTAGCTCATATTGCACAGATAGACATCCAGACAGGTCTTGAATATCTCCAGAGAAGGAGACTCCACCACCTCCCTGGGCAGCCTTCCTCACAGTGCAGTTTACAGATGCTTCCTGAGTGCAGCTTTGGTTAAAATTTCCCTGTCATACAGTAAGCTTGTAAGGTGAAACAAACTCATGCACTAGAGGCTTCTGTTACCTCGGAAATCAGGTTCCAGTAAAATGTAGGTAGGGACATAAAGTAATGTAGGGTGCTGTATCTTCCTTTAAAGAACCCAGCTTTATTGTTAAGATTTTATGACTAGCTGTGAGAAAACCAGCTCTCTTACAGAGCAGGCTGGCTAACAGATAATATGCTCTATTGTCAGCATGGCTACGATAACATGAAACTGTTTTAATTACCTCCTCCCAAAATAAAAGCTAAACTGCTGTTAATATTCTAACTGTTCTCAATAGGGTTTTACTGATTTTACTGGAAAGGGCACATAAAGCCAAACAGGTCAAGTACATATAGAGGCTGGCAATCTTTAAAACATGGTCCTCTTTCAGTTCCTGTCCTTTTGTTTACATGTTTATGGAAAATTTCCTCTCTTGTCCCATCTCACTAAAATTTCTAACAGTTACTCCAACTATTCTGCTTGTAGTTTGGTTTTTTTTATAGTCCTTTATTAAATGTGTTCTTCTTCCTCTAGGTCGAAACTATGTTCTGGTTTGTTAAGCTGTTGCTTTTATAAACATAAGCTTTGGGTCTTTCACATCAGTTGTTCCACAATAATCTAGACGGCTTTTGCAGTCTATACCTACTGTAAAAATTGGAGGGATCATAACAGACAACATGTGTGGTCTTCTGATAGCTCTTGAAAGCCCACAAAAAAGCTTCAAACAAATTTTATCAGCCACAGAAATTAGCTGCAGATATCTTGAAGAATGACTGAAATTTGGCTATCTGGTCCCAGACAGACATCTTAAATTTACTTAAAAATGGAAATAGATGCTGGTGGTGTGCCTCTGTGGGCTTACAAAGATTGGTTAACAATTTTCTATTTGCTTTTTGGTTCACCTTTCAGTATACTCAGGTTCTTAGAATCCACTTATATTCCACCTTCCTATATATCAGAGATGGAAAAAGTTGCCAAGCAAGGAGATACTATTTTGGTGTCTGGAATGAAAACAGGGACTTCTAAATTAAAAGCAAGAATACAGGAAAGTGTCTATAAGGTAAGAAACTTGCATTCATCTATTATTATTTTTGTTATTACAAAGCTGTGTAGCGCAGTGTTAGAGGAGTACTGTAAGTTTGCCTGGCCATGTTGTTCCCATTGTGGATATCAGTGCTGCATCTCTGTCTTAGTGATAAATCTCATAGCCCGTATCACGAAAGATGACAGTGCTGCTCTTGATCACCCTGAAAGGCTTCGAGTTAGATGCAGTTACCTAACCCAGGATGGTGCATATGCAACAGATAATTTACACACCTAACTGACAAAAGGCCCTGTGGCAAAGGAATACATTTCAAATACTTCTGTATAATTTCATTATTCTTGATATTTATACAATGTATACAACTAATCTGAATAGGGTGTTGGCTCTTTAACTCTCTTTAAAAATAGCAAACCAGAACACATTTGGTCTTTTTTTTTTTTTCCCATCAGAAAAAGATGGGACAAGGATTTCTATGTTTGGTATACCTGTATTTCCTGTTGTTCTTGAAATGAGTGTCGTATGAATACTTTGTTAGTGTCTACCTCATTAGATTCTGGTCTCCAGGGAAGGGCTATGGGATCAGAATATCAATGCTACAAGGGTGTTAAGCTGCAGTATTGGCCGCCTTCCCAGCTGTTATGGGATGCTTGCTCTTTCTTTGTAACTTGTGGGGACTGAAGTTTTTTCATTTAACTCTAGTAACAGAGTTGGGTTTTCTCTTAGTAGAATTCACACAAAAGTGAGAGAGTTATTATGGGTTATCGCTTCCAGGAATACTTGCCATTGGGCTGGTATCAACGTAATACTACACCATAAAAAAATTCCTTGTGTAAAATGGGGGGGAGGGCTCTGAAGTTCATCTAGTTTTGCAGATTTGTGCTACTACATGTTGTATTTAATGTGTTAGTCTAAGGCAATTCTGCTTTAAGCAATCTAGCCCGTATCTGTAAAAACGTGCTGTGAAAATGTTACCTAAATGTCAGTAATACTAGTAATGTGGCACAAATAACAGTGCATGTTCAGAATTGTATTTTTGTTCTACCTTTGATAATTATGCTGAATGTAGTTACTCTACATGATCAGTGTGATTTCTTCTTTTTTTTTTTCCCTTGAATGCTCATAGCTTAGCAAGTTTTCCATTTTAATATTTGTTTTTCTGAATTAGTTTTGAGCTGATACTGGAAATGATGTTGTTCTGTTTGCAGTTTTTATGGCTTTCTGCTTAATGGTTCCTTTAAGCTTTTCACTGCTTCCAGACTGCACATTTTCAGTGAACATCACTCAAACAACTGTAATAGATTTTATACAATTGTCTGTTGCGTTTCTAATTTAATAGTCCAGTAAGTTTGATATGGATTCCTCAGTGAAGTTATAAAGGATATGTTGTGTGGAGGTGTCCTGTTTTACAGTAGGGGAAAAAAGTCTCTAGATGTCTGAATAGTCACTGTACATCTGTTTCTAGTTTTCCTATATTCTTCAGATTACTGAACAATTATGTCCATACAGATTTGAATTTTTTCTTCAGCCTTGCAGAGTATGCAGAGAGCAGATCTCTCTGCTATTCATTGTCCTTTGCATTCCTGTGTTGTGACAAAATCTGAGATGATAATAAAAAGCCAATTACACCAAGTAATAATTTTCACTTACAGATTATAAATTATTGCTGCATGGTCTGTTTCAAACAAATGAACTGTTTTACATGTGGTTGGCTTTGTTCTTGTTTTTTTATTTTTCCCTCAATCAATAGCATGTGCATCCTGCAGAAGTCAGATTGCTTATTTTGGAAAACATCCTTTTAAATCCAGCATATGACATTTATCTTCTGGTAGGAACATCAATTCAGTACAGAGTTCAGAAGATAAGGCAAGGGAAGATTACAGGTTTGTCCTGTTCTTTTTAAATTTATTTTGGGTTTATTTTGAGTGAATTTTTAACTGCTACAAATTTATTGTCTCTAAACTACTGTGGTAATATTTAATACTGTTTTCCTAAACCACATAACGGTGTGTCTGTTTAGGGGTGGTTTTGTCAAAAAATTTTGTCTAGAAAGGGTATAATCTTGCAGATTTGTCAAGGTCACAAGGGAAAGGGTAACTTACAGTAGGATCCAAAACTATCAATTTAGGTATACACATTTATTTCTCATCAACTAAGAAACTGTGTCTGACTTTTTCTTAATTAAAATAGATTTAGATTAGCAATTTTTCTAACAGAAAATGTTTTCTTGACGAATGGATTTGCTCCACTTCTGCAAGTGTGGGTTAGCTGGCTCTATGTCCATTTAATAGTATGGAAGTTTGTAATTGCTTCCAAGGAGCCTGTGCTGTTAATGTGGGGTTTTTCTTTTGGTTTTGTTTTAAAAGCTAGGTAAGAAGTGTTTTACTGGGGCAGTAAACTAGGTTCACTATGTTAGCAGGTAGTGCTGAGCAGAGGGGTAGGAAATGTCTGTAGCCTGTAGGAAGCAGTTTGACCACTTCGGAAGCTGGGAGTGAGTTGGATATTAGTTCTGAACAGTGGGCTGGTAACAGTTGGAAACTGCAGCTTGAAAGAAAGTTAGTTAGGTGAGAAACTAATTGTGTGTGTGTGGTGATCACAGAATGCTATTTCTATTAGGCATTAAAAATACGGACTTAATGAGTGTGCTAGGCATCAATAAAAATTAATCAGCAATAATTAGCAGCATCTGAACACTGACACATTGGCTTTTATTGTTTCATATGTTGTCTTGTGTTATGTACAGAGTTAACGATGCCGTCTGATCAGTACGGACTGCAGCTACAGAACCACCTGCTTGGTCCTGAGGGAGATCCATCTTGGCCGGTTGCCAAGTTGGACCAGGCAACATCCGTTGTAACTGCATTGCAGCAGGGACAAACTAACCTCGTGCTTGGGCACAAGAGTATCCTTCCTAGGTGATGCTTTTCCATCCAGATTTTCATGGCAGGAGACAAAACTTTTCACCCTTTGCAGCACTAAGAGATAAAATTATTCACATTTGTACCAGTAGTCTTGAAAATCAGGAGCATCCCTGTAGAACCATAGAAAGCAGCACTGCTGTGAATTCAGTCTCAACAGAGCTGCTTGATGCCTTGAAATGTTCTAAGAAAATAGGTTGGCAGAAGTTCAATTAAATCATGTCTGTTCCCCTCAGTCAGTGGGGAAACATGGTGGGGCTTTATTCAATTTTTATATTTAGAGCATTATATTCTCTAATGGGATCTATCTAAAATGCTTGCTGTCTTTCAGGCTAGTGGGGATATCAATTATTTTCCATGTACAATTAGCTTCAAATAGCCAAAGAGGAGCCACAAGGAGCCCCAAACAAGCTGATATTTATTTGACCTTTGTCAAAAAAACCTTCTGTTCCTTTACTAAGACTGCAGGTATTCGCATGCAAGGGGTTTCCAGACTACCGAACAGCACTATCTATGTTGTAAATCCTGGGTATTTAGGTTGGTACTGGCTGCAATTTTCCTGATTGCTTAATATCATTTCTTGCCTTGTTTTTGTGTTGATGTTTTCCTCTGTGTACATATACACTTCCATTTTCCGTATTACTTTTCATAGAAAATTACTTTTATTCATAAAAGTAGCTCGATGTGAAATAGGTTTAATAGTAAATACTTATTTTCTTTCATCTCTGTTGAGCAGCTTAAAACAATGAATGTGCATCTTCAGAGTGCAGGCACCAGAAACAAAACACTTATATCCATTATGTAACAAGGCCATTGATTTGTGCTATTCAATATTTCCTGTTTTGTAGGATTTACGGTTCATCCAGGTGACAGATGGGTCCTAGAAACAGGCAGACTTTATGAAATTACAATTGAAGTGTATGATAAATCAAGCAATAAAGTGTATTTATCTGATGTAAGTGAAATGTTGATATACTTCAGTGTCTGTCTCCTAAATCCTGGCTTTCTTTGAAATTGGTTGAGCAGTTTCTTCCTTACATTGAGTTAGGACATTTCAAAGCATGTTGTTTCTTGCCCTTTTTTCCCTCCCTCTTTATTTTGTTGTTTTGTGGGGATTTCTGGGGTTTTATATTGCTTCTTTTAATAAAGCACTCAGGGTGATTCATTTGAAAGTGCCCATTGGAGTCTAAGGGCTGTAGAAAAACCCAGAAGTTGGGCAGTGTCCTTGAATCACATAGCCCAGGCTTTCCCTAAAAGTTGCAAACCAATACAACTGTTGGAGAACAGTACTAATACAGTTCTTCATCACATCAGTCCCCTCTCAACATAATATTGTCATGCCTAGAGGCAATCTTTCTTTGTAAGGATGGGGTGTAAGATAAGCTCATAATAGTTGTGAGGAGCTACCTGTTCTGTTTCAGTAGGTTGTGGGAAAAGCTTAGCCATTAGCTAGCATTATTAATGTAACTGTTTGTTAATTAAATAAGATGAATTCTAGGTACTAGGCACCAAATATGCACTGCTCTTAGAAAAAATAAAATTTAAATAGTTCATTAGCAAGCAGAAAAAAAATAAATTACTGCTTTTCAGAATATCAAATTTATGTGAAGGCTTGAATATTTGCACTTGCTTCCTGAGGGAGAGCTGAGTTTCAGCTGGATCTCAGAAATGGGCTGTTGGGCAGTATATTTGCATGTTCTTCCCCATTTGTGTTTAAGATTGACAAAGTTAAGAAATTATTGTAAACTATGAATGAATTATTGGTATAAATATTGATACTTTTAATGTGAAATTACATGTTGCTGAGAATTTTTTAAAGTAACTATTTTCTGTGGTGTTAATGCTGTGTCTAAAAGATTCAGTCTTGTTGAAAGACCAAAACTTTCAGTTTATCCCTTTTCAGATAAGTTTCTTTGAACTGTTACTGTTTTCTTTTTGATATGTTGCTAATATTTATAGCTGTCTGTAGGGTATTCATGTCAGTTACCTGTGGCAATATCTGTTTAATGTTCTGGGTTTAGAATATCAGAATTAATACGAAGCTGTCCAAAGAATATTTTGAGGTGCTGAAGTCATCTCTGAATGGATCATATCATTATGTGAAAGCAATAAAGAAGGGTCAGACCATTATTGATGCTGCACTGACATCAGTAGTAGACCAGGTATGTTCTGCTCCTCTTCTGCTTTATTGGTAGGGCTAAAAATAATTTACTTGTGCAGTAGTGACTTACTAGTGACATAGTAAAAGGAAACTTAAGAAGTACATGGGTCTAAGCTGTTTTTGTTTAAACAGCTTAAGAGGCAAATTCTAAAATCCTTACATCATGAAAACTGTCAATTAAGTCAACAGAGGATTTGCTTAAATAAAGACTGTGGGATTTTGCTACCGAGTGTGTGGCAACTGTCTGTTAAGCTAGTGGTGCACAGCACTGATTTTTATCTTTTTTTTCATGGCAGCTACTTATGTGGGCACATATAATTTCCTTGTTCTGGTGCAAATGTTCTCTCATTCTCTGAGTGAATTTTGCAGTTTATTGTGGTAGGATCATCAGTGTCATACCCTGGTCTTGTTCTGCATTCAGTTACATTTGGAAAGTTTTCTATCATTTGGTAAGTGATGTTAAATGCTGGAATGAAAATCTGCCAAATGTATCAGCCTGCAAATTTCTTCAAATTAATATTCATTAACTTTATGCTCATTGGACAGGCTGCTGAATGTATGGCTAACCAGGGCACGTGGTGTGAAAGTGATTTGCTTTTGCTTGAAACCTGGAAAAACTCATCACTTCAACCCATTTGCTGTGAAGTCTTTTTAGTGATTCCTTCAGTGGGATATTGTGGGATCCTTGTATGGGATAAACGAGGTTCATTCTCTCTGTCAGAGAGGTAAACCTGAGTGAAATGAGGTCTACTGAGAGCTCTTAAAATTTTCCTTCAGAACTGCAGTAAGAAACAGTATCTTGTGCCAGAGTTGTGGCATTATAATTACAGCAAGGTTGTGAAGGGCTGGTATTTTGGGATGGGTTAAGAAATGGGTATTGTAGGCTAAATTTCTTCTTCACCTACTGTAGAGTGGAAAGTTGAAAGAGTAAATGCAGGTGTTAGTTCTCCAGACAAGGTCTTGATTGCCATGAGTAGTCAAAGAGTAGATTTCTTATTGCTGTTTGCTTTTTAAATTATTGTGGGCACATGTAGTGATACTACTCCTTTAATATATAGCACACCTTGCTGCGATGAGCTGACTGTTTGTTCACAAGTAACACTGGTCAGTAGTGACCCTAAATAGTTGTTTTCCTTTCTCTCCAAAATGTCTTCAACAATTTCTGTATAGGACTAAACAAAAATTCTACAAAGCCCTGTGGTGCCATTTCTAACACTGTCCTGTTGCTTCTCGTAGGATGGAGGTGTTCATACCTTACCAGTACCAGTGAGAAACCAGCAAGATGTTGAAATATATGTTCCCATAGTTCTTTCACCCAGCATCTTGACGTTTCCTTGGCAGCCGAAAGCAGGAGTCTACCAGTACACCATACAGGTATGCCAAAGAAGTACCAAAATGCAGTAGTGGTCAAGCAAGCACAGGGAGGCCTGTAACCACTTACAGAGTTGACTTGGACTATTTCAGGTGCAGTGATATCCCAGACTTTATGTGGAAGAATCTTGTTGTATGTTAGTTGTTAATGTGTAGTTAAAAAGGCATATAAAAACCCCAGTGACTTGTACCTCTCATCTTTCACTACCTCTGTCCCTCATGCACGTGCCACATGTACACAGTGAGCAGTTTGGAATTGCAGAAATCATCCTAGGTACAGAGCTTGATTGTAATAACTAGAGGCTGCCACTTACTGTAAGGGGATGGAAGTATGAATTGGGGTGTGAAGTGGCTGCACAGAGGGCGTTACAAGATCAATGAGCAGCGCCCTGTCAAACTTTGACGTCGGTATCCTTCATTCACCACACATCTTGGGCTTCTAATAAGTTACAGGGAGGGAAAGGCCACAGTTTCACTTACAGTATGCCCTTCTACAGGGACTTTTTTCTTATGTTTCTTACGCGTCTTTGCCCCCGTGCTAATCCTTCCATACACTTCATGAAGCAAACGGCTGGCCTTTCACTGTCCAGGGTATAGTCTAACTGGAGGAAAGAACACTGTGCTTCCCCTGCCAGGACTCTTATTCCAGTACAGAGAGACCCAGATCCTGTGCTTAAGTGGTTCATACACAGTTCCTACCTCTCCCTTGTAGCACAAATTAGTGCCAAGTTTTGGGTCTCTCTTCAAGAACACAGTATACAGAAAAAGGCAGTGGGGCATGTGGTGTCCGAAGTAACCAAATGGATCTCACAGGCATAAAATTGCATTCTCTAGTGTAAATCTGAAGTGAGCACTATTGAATTGAATGCCACCGTCTGTATCTTTAACTTCTGTAGGATCAGTTTGGTTTAGTTCATGCTATACCCAACCACACCAGCAGAGTGTGATGATAATTCTTAATACAAACATGCATTTTCAGTACCTCATAGCTTGTGCTGGAGCCCAGTAAAGGAAAGTAAATATGTTTTTTCTGTTCTTGTCTCACTTTATCCTGAATATATCATCAGATTATCTCACTGGAGAACACGCCTTCCTGTTACTCCAGTAATCTCTATCAATATTCTTACATTACTGTGATTTTTTTTTTCTCATTAAAAACACAAAAAATGTTTTTCTCCAACACTTACATCAGTTTTCATTACTGAAACTCTTTCCCAGTCTGCCCATTCAACAAATACTAGTGGTTGCTTACAGTAGCACACAGCTTGACTATTGTTCCTGCCTGTAAATTAGTGTTTGCTTTGACTTGATAGTTTGAGTCAGGCTATTTTAAATTGGTGAATAGACTTTTTCTGAAAATAAGCTGGGGATTTTTGCATCTAGCCAAATTCTGGTTAATAGCAAAAGTAACTCCATCCAGATGGTATCTGAATGACTTTCAGGTTTTACTTTGTCAGCTGTCTGGTTTTTTTGTTAGTAGATTTGTTCATATTTGTGCTAATAAGATGGCTTCTGTTGCAAGTGAAAAAGGGAGGGAAAAAGGATGTTTCTCCCCTCTCTATCCTTTCCCCTCCCCTTCCTTCTTTGTGGAGAGCTGTCTTGGTGAAGTTAAGCTTATTTTTTTTGTACTGAGGCCATCACTGTTACTGTCACTGGTAACAGTTTGTGGAGTTCAGCCAAGAGGCTGTGGATAATGATTAGACTCAAATACAAGCTGGTTTATACTTTCTCTCATCACTGCAAACTGACTGCTAGAGCAAAAATGTAGTACTGCATCTGGTTTGCATGGCAAGGAGATGTGACTCCATAGAATTACTAAGAATTCAGTATTTCTATTTCATGTTTTCTGCTCATTTCCCTGTTTTAATTAAAAATATCTTTAGAAAACATTCTGAACTTTCATATGCTTTAAACCTTATTCACCACATCCCATGCATCTCCTTCTAATGGTCACACAGTTACTCATTTATCCTTTTGTCTTAGCCCACTGCTCTTTCTGTAATCAGGTTGTGCACATTGTTATGGGAAGGAAAAAGGGAAATTGTCCTTTGGAGTTTTTTTAAATATTTTTTTTCTGGCTAAAGTTATTAGCATAGTTTAGATTTGTTTATTTTCCACACTGTGTGGACAAGGCTTATCATCTTTTCGATTTTTAGTTTAATTATGAAGCAGGTTAGAGGAAATGGTGGCAAAGTTAAAGAAACAGAAGCAATTAGTGTAAACAAAAAAATTGCACTGATGTTCACCTTTGTTTTACTTTGGAACTTTGAAATGTATTTTGGAGTGTGAAAGTCTTCCTTTTTTTACTACTTTTACCCTTGCTTTAAAAATGCATTATTCTAGGTGTGCCTTTCTGCCCAGTATTTGTGTCACAGACACTTACTATAGCTCACAGTAATGCTGTGTAAAACCTATACTTTTTACAGCATTGTAGTGTTTCTTCCTTCAGTAACTACTATTACATGTCTAGGTGGACAATGCTCTACCTGTGCTGGCAAATGGTTTTTGGCCCTTCACTTTATAAAGTATGAACCCACAGCAGGTATTGCCCTGTCCTGGCTGCCAAGTGTTCATACCATGGTTATAAAAAACATAATATCAGGTAGCTAGTTTTTACCCTTCAATAGAAGAATTCCACTCACTTAAGCTCTTCTAATCATGAAACAACCCTTCAAGAGCTAGAAAATGTTGGGTTTTGTATGGGAATCTGCATGGTAAACCTGAGCCTGGATGTTTGGCAGGTACTGACTCCTTCCTTGGAAAGGCACTGTGGGAACACAGCCTTTAAGTTTCACAGACCCTCGCAGTGCCTGGGGAAAGAGTAGACAGCTCCTCTGTGTGACTGTTGCTCATTCCATGGCTAGTCATTTGCTGCAGCAGCACCTTTGTTGAAAGGCTGCAGTAGATGTGCTGGTTTTCAGAATAAAAATTAAAAAATAATGTCAGGAAGGAAGTGATTCTTTCTCTTTTTTTCCCCTCTTGCCTCATTCCCTCCCTGCCTCCCACCTCTTTTCCCCCCTTAGATCCCTTAACAATTCCCATTGAAAGAAGCAAGTAGGTACAGAGCATCAGGTTAGCAGCTCTGAGACCCAAAATCAGCACTTTGGCTTTCAACAACAGAGAAGCAGTAGGAGTTTTCAGAAGTATGCTAATCCCACGTGCCAGGCCTCTGGTGTGCCCATGTTTTGAAATGCTCTGCTGACTCTAAGCACTATCAACCATTGGGAGTTGTAAGCATCAGACTTTTGCAGCTGGGAGAGAAAGGTTTGGGTGGGCAGCACTGGTGAGTACAGAGGATATGTGCATTAAGAAAGCTGAAATTAAAATGAATGAAGGGTTGTAATCTTCTCATCTCTCACTTGACCTTGCTTATTTGAAAGTTTGGAGGTGTTATTTTATTTGTGTTTCCTCAGTAACAGCATTGTCGTTGCTCAGCGTGTCCCTGGTTTTCTTGCAGGATATTCAAAGGCTTGACAGCTAAGAAACATGTAACCATATACTTTATAAAATACTTGAAAGGTTTTCTCTCTTTATTCTAGGCTCATGGTGGAAGTGGAAATTTCAGCTGGTCCTATTCTAACCATGCAGTTGCTACAGTGACAGTGAAAGGACTAATGTCAACTGGAAGTGATACTGGCGTCAGTGTAATTCAGGCAATTGATGTTCAGAATCCGTTGCATTATGGAGAAATGAAGGTAAAACTCTATTTTCCCTCATCCCTCTTGAATATAGCTTCAGGAAACAGTGAAGAAGCTGAGAATGCCATAGGCATTCCCCTTTCCAAAATATTGCCAAGACATCTCCCTGCCTGCCTTGTGGAGAGTTTGTGCTTCTGGGGACTCAAGCTCTTTCCATGGCATTGAGTTCCTTTTTTGCCCCTTCATAATTTCCTTGGCAAGTCTTTTTACTTTGAAAGTTTTGAGTGCCAGAAGGAAATGGTAATTTATTACTGGCCTAGCCATCTCAACAGACAAGCAAAATTAGAACTGCTTCTGCAGGGTAATAGGTAGGTGTTTTCCCTTGATATAAAATGATGGCAAGGAAATTCAAGCTGGAGAAGTGGCATCTTCCATCTGGCTAAAAGTTTACAAAGGTCATGCCTTTGTTTCTGAGGGAACAGAGAGGGGGATGCAGGAAGCATGTCTTGCAAGCCCTGGGGAAGTGCCCCTTCCTCCCCAGGTACATAGCTGTAATTTAGGAACTGGTGGGAACAAGCTGATTGTATGAAATATATGTACATTAGCTATACAGTGTGCCTCCTAATTTTTAAGCATTCCCATGTGCAGCACTACTGCAGTTGTAATGTACTTCTGTTGCACCAAAGTCCCTTTGGACAAAAGTGTTACAAATGTGTTTGGTCAAGACTGTGAAGTCTGTCCCCTAACGGAGACAGTGCTATCTAAGCAGATATCAATCTTCTCTGTCCTCTGGGGTTTGTTTTTTGATTTATTTTTCTATGCTTGTTTTGGCAAAGAACTTGTTAACCAAGCTTTACTTGGAACAGCTGCATCTACTGATGCTGGGTTTTTGAGGGGAAAACTGGCTTCAGTTTTGTGCTTGGGTTATTTATGTCAATTTTTCAGGAAGAATTTGAGAGAGATGCTAAACTTCATGCGTAAAATAACAACTTAAATCATTAAAATACTGACACAGATTCTACTGGAATTTTCATTTAGCTTACAGAGTTGCTCTGACATGATTCTCTGGGCAAGCCTGGGTGCTACTTTTTAGCAACGCGACAGTTACCAGCAGGAGATACAGGAATGAAGATTTTCAGTTAAGACTTCTTATCCTCAAACAGAAGTTAAAGCCTGAAGACAGAGAAAGTGCTTCTCTCCATGTTAGCTTTCAGAGCAGCATATTGCACAATCTGAAAAGATTATTTTTGAATGCATTTGTGTTAGGAATTGCATTCTTCTTAGAGTAACTACAGAGAGTTCTATTTAGTGACTTCAAGTGAACAAGTTTTAGGAATAGTTAGCTATATTCCACAAGGATTACAGTTTTAACTCCCTACCATATGGTTCAATATTCCATCCTGAAGCCATTTACAGATGGTTAGAGAGTCAAGATATTGCAAATGAAAAACTTTAATCATGGTGATTGTTATAGAATATGCAGTTAGTCTGTGGTGGATTTTTCAACATTAATGGAAAACGTAGCAAATCGGAGTAACAAATAATACAGTTAAAGCTTCTCCATCAACATACCAGCTGTATTAATGTGGAATGACTTATTTCCACTGGTCTTATTTTGAAAATAAGCCTTTTGATTTCATAAGTATCTCTCACATAAAGAGTGTATGTTGAAACAGAAGGCTGTTAGATTAGTAGATATTTGTTCATTTATTCTAGATTTCTGACATTACTGTGTGGAGATGTTGAGCCCTGGGCACCTTTAAAAATGTTTTGCCAACAGAAATGCAAGAAAGTGTGTGTGTGTGAAAGCCACAGGGGAAATACTTGGGTCATTGATTCCCTTAACTTCTACATACCTGCTGCTGTGAGCAGTGGAGCCTGGGGAGCCTTGCTAAGAGCATCATATGTGTCTTTTGTTCCTGGTACTGTGTTGTGAAGTTGTGTTCACACATCTGTCCTGTGTTTCTTTCCTCCTTTAGGTATATGTAACTGAACCTAGTGGGATGGAGTTCGCACCATGTCGAGTGGAAGCCCGTGTTGGCCAAATATTGGAGCTGCCTCTGAGTATCAGTGGCCTGACAAATGTCGAAACAGGCGAGACGGTCCCACTGAGCGACTGCTCCCACTTTGATCTAGTTGTGGAAATAGAAAACCGTGGTGTGTTCAAGCCACTTGAAGGTGATTTTACCACCTCCCTGTTTTGAAAGTTAAATTAAGGTGGCATACCTCCTTTAAATCACTGTTTCAATTACTGTGTACTGTATTCTCGAAGAGGCTCTTAACTTCAGAGATGGGTATCAGAGTACTTTTATTTTGAGGATCTATTTGCTTTTTATGCAGAGCTCCCCATTGATATTTTTGATGTTTTGAATGACTCTGAAACTACTTTGGCAATTATGTTATTGGATCATGTGAAGTTTCCGTGTCTTTCTACTGATTTAGTGTTTTTAACATGCTTCTGTAACTAAGCTGATGGGTTTGCTCATAAGAGTGGTCTATGTATACTGTTCTGAGGTAGTATTGCAAGACTTAGAAGAACACTTAAGATTAATAATACTTTTGCCCCTGTTGTCCAGCAGTACTTTAATTTATCGAGAGACACTGCTCACTGTTTGGTCACAAGCACCTTAGACAATCAGGTCTAAATTTTGCCAGAGCTCTGCCATTAAGTTCACTGGTTTAAGAAATGGCTTTTGTCAGGTTTATTAAAAGGGTATGGAGTATGTGTTTTTATTTGCAAAGACTGACATTGATGTCGCTGGGCTAATGGACATTGAGCAGCATGCTTTTTCCTGTGTCAGTACGCCATTCAACTGTACCATTATTTTTTCCAAGTCTCTCTTGTATAGAAGCTTTTTCCTATGCTGTTGAGCCAGTAAAACTAGTCTGCATTGTACCATCTGTTTGCAGAAGAAGCAGCTATTTTAAATGTCGCTATGGAGTTCGCTGTTGTACTGTTAGTTTCATAAAAAGGAAAAAATAGACCCCTCCCAAACCTCAAAATGTCCTCTAAGCAAGCAGAGAAACTTCAGAAAAACATACCTTGCCTTCAGGTGGAGAAATGCAGGTGGCCTGCAGTTTGTTGTTCTGGATAGGAAAGCTTGTCTAAGCAGTGTGGCTTATTTGTGCTTAATTGCAAGCCAGTTCAATTTTAGAACAGCAAGATGAAAATATCTTAGTAAGAGATAGAAATTCTGTTTGTCACAGTACGGACTCATGTCCTGTGTGAGACATGGATACTTTGTTAAGCATTGGGTTTGAGATGAAAGGCAGTAGTGAACACTTCTACCCTTTTGGTTGGAGAACATATCTCCACCTACTTCTGGTGGAAATACTTTTGTTAAGAAAAGCCATGTTGATCTTGCATTAAAATGCCTGAGTATTTCTGTCCAAATACATATTTGTATCTTTAATTTTGTCTAACAGGAAGGCTTAAGCCAACTGCTGATTTCTGTAGTGGAGTCAGAGTGAAAGCTGAAACCCAAGGATACACAACGCTTGTTGTTAGCTACACCCATGGCCATGTCCACCTCCGTGCTAGCATCACCATTGCTGCTTATCTACCATTAAAAGTAAGTCTGGCTTTGCTGTTCCTGAAGCGATCCATTGCTTCAAATGACAAAAAGCAAGTTGATATGAGGGGTATGTTTAAAAAAAAAAATAAAAAAAACGGGTTGCTGATTCACAGGCAAAAAATATTATGGCCTGTTTTAGGGAATTATGTCTTAACCCTTTGTCTGTGAAGCATATATACAGCAGAGTTTGCCTATATGGTCATTGCAAGCCAACTGGAGAGGAGTGAGAGGTGTGATAGCAAACTAAACAGATTACTGCACCTTCCCAAGTGATTTTGATATCCGTGCCCATTTTTTCAGACCTTTGGCAAGAGAGTCGCAATTGCTGTCATCTGAGAATGGGCAGGAATAGGAGCCAGGTCTCATCAGAGTGAGGATGGATGTCTTGTTTTGCACAGAACACCTGAATTAGTAAATAACTTTGCAGCAAACTGTAGATGGCTTGAAAATTACGTGAGACTCAAATAATTTGTTTCTTGACTGTCCATTTTAATGGTTTACTAGTTAACTTCACAAGGCAGGAAGAGGGCAGTCCCAATTCCGTGTCCATAGTGGCAAAAGGAAGTAGATCTAGCCTATGATTTCTGCTTTCATAGTATATAAACTGATTTTTGCAGGAAGGCAAAGCTGGCTTGCCTATACAGCAAAGAAAAGATAGGCTTTTCCCCTACAAATGGGAGAAAGATTTCTCTGCTGGGCTGGAAGAACAAACCTGAGTACAGGGTCAATATATGGATAGACAAAGCAGCGTGCTTACTTTAACCCGTCTTCACAGATCTAACACTGAATCCACAAAGCTAAGTCTAACACATTTGACTGTAGTTTTTTTCCTTCCGAAATCTGGATCAAAGTTTGGCTGAATTTCTGACTGAAATGATGATTTTACTTTCTAAATATGTTTTTCTGTCAAAGATCTTAAATAGCTAGGTACAACTATTTGAAGATACTGAAACATTCTGAGCAGGATGTTTAAACTTTCTATTATTGACAGAGAGGCATAGTCCCTAATTACGAAATTTTTTTTATATGTTACGGTATCGTTCTTGATTATTAGCAAAGGCCCTTGAGGTATTCTAACACTGCTTTCAGTTTATGAATTAAAATGATTCCAGGGTACTTTGCAGTGTATGTGGTGGTGACAAGGAGAGTACATAAAGCACACTTCAAAAAAATAAGGAAATCTCTGCTTAGATGTCACAGTAAAGAACTTATTTTTGCTTTAAGTGAAGAGCATTTATTTCCGTGCTCTTTTTTATCTTTTCTGACAAATGAAATGTTTATGATGTGCAGAAATTAAAGGCAACAGTTAGGTATCTAATTTAAAAAATATAAACTGGGAGACAGATAAACAGGAGTCAAAGGGCATGCAGACACTTGAGATGAAATCTCATGAGTTTTCCAATGGGTTTTTGCCTTTATATTACAAATACAACTAGGGAGTAAATAGGAAGAAAGAATGTTTATGCCAACCCTTCCCATGCACCTATGGAAGAATGGAACCATCCTTTACGTTAGCTGCTCTTTCTTACTAAACAGCTGAGTAATGTGATGTTGTGGAATGCAAGTGACAAATGGTTACGGTGTATTAAAATGTCAGGTTAATTTCTGTGATAAAAAATAGCACAGGCTGTCCCAGTGATGCAAATCAATGTAGAATTTATTGTAGAGTGTTGAAGTAAAACTTATGTAGGAGAAGAATTACATGCACAGAAGTGTGCTCGAGAGAAAACCATCAAAAGGATTTTTGGAGAGCAAAGTTTGACATCATTTCATTAACTTAAAGTACTGTCCGTTTTTAAAAATGTAGTAGAATGCTCTCTCTGATGTGCTCAGCAGAGTATATTCAGGGTCTTTCTCTTGCTGGAACTCTTCATGGAAGAGATGTGATTGGAATGTAATTAAAATTTCTCTTTGGATCTGTGGGATCCATTGAATATAATCCAACTGGACAGAATTTTTGTAGGTGATGCTAATTATTTTGGTACAGCTCTGTTCTTAAATAACCATGCTTACAAACCACTGTGTATGAAAAATCAGAGCCCAATCCAAGTAACGAAGATAGCTTTTCCGTTAAGAGGGAAGTTACTTTTGCAAAGTACAACCAAACTATGAGTACACAGAATCATTAATATCTAACTGTTGTTCATTACAGACTATTGATCCTCCATCTGTTGCATTAGTGACTTTGGGTTCGTCTAAAGATCTGTTGTTTGAAGGAGGACCTAGGCCATGGGTGCAAGAACCTTCGAAGTTCTTCAGGAATGTCACCGCGGAGGACGCGGACAGTGTGGGTCTGTCTTTATTTGGACCTCCTACATCTCGAAATAACATCCAGCATTGGGTTAGAGTGTCTTGCAGAAGCCTGGGAGAGCAAGTAAGTGCCAGAAGGTATTTATATTGCCCTTCGTCAAACACTGAGCTAAGGCAGTTGAGAACAAGCTTCAGACAGATTTATGATACCATCTAGCTTTTATATAACAAGAAGTTTTTATAATAAACCAGTGAAGAACTTGGGTAAGTGCATAGTTTAGGCGTTGTGATGCTGGTACAGGTTTTAGAGTGAGCATTTCATAATGTTATGTTATAAAGTGGTTTATGATGGGTTTATTGCAGTATAAAGCCAAGGCACAGAAACCTTATGTTGTAGAATGTGTTAAACAGATCCTAATAAGTGCAGCTTCAGTTCACATAAATAGGATCACAGCAGAAGTGTAATGCAGTAAACAGACTCTTCTCTGCCCTGCTCCTCTTAACTAAGTTACCTTCTAGTGTGATTCTGTTTAGTCAAACAAATGGCTCTCGTGGTGGTGGCTGTAGTCACTTTCCACCTGGTCTTCTTTTCTCCAACACACAGAAGTGATTTATCCTGCTTTACTCACCCTGGCCACTTAATAAAACATTTAGCTTTGATTTAATGTTTTTCTCCTGTAATTCTGCAAGGCCTAACCATTTTGGTGTGGCTGCCAAATTGTGTAACTGATTTCCTCAGCAGGCACTGTACAAAGTGTAGCTATTTCTGTAAGTGCAAATTCAGAAAGGGACATGGGTTTTTTCTTGTCTATGACTCTGTGCAGTGTCTGTCTGTTGTGTGCAGAGGTGGATAAGGCAGTGCGTGGGTAGATAAGACAGGTAACCAGAGCTACCTCAGCCTGCTGGGGTAGTCTTCTAGGTGTTTACATCCACTTTGTTTTGTTCAGGGCTAAAAAAAGATTGCAAAATAAAACATGAGATGTTTTTAAACACGCTAATGTGGCTACAAATATTGTTCTGTTCTCACTCTGCGAAAAAAACACCCGCCTGTTAGCTTTTTCAAAGGATTTGTTGCCTGACTCAAGTTTGATAGTAATAAATGTGAATACCTAGGAAAAATTCCCAGGAGGAGTACTGTGATAATGTTATAGAAGTATTCCTGAAATATGCATCTCCTTTTACATATTCCTGTGTTTTAATGGTGCTATAAATACAGTCTGACGTCAGAATGATCAAGCAAATATACAAATCCTGGGTAACTGAAATGTGTGAAATAGGATATGCTTGAGCTCAGTAGTGCTGTTCTCTCTTCTCACTTGCCTGTTCTCATAATTGTACAGGTTATTTCCTTGACAGTTGGAAACAACCCCACAATCACCAACCCTTTTCCAGCAGTTGAGCCTGCTGTTGTGAAGTTCATCTGTGCTGTCCCTTCCCGACTCACTTTGACTCCTGTTTATGGAAGCCCTAAGCTTGATCTCTCCTGCCCTTTGCTACAACAAAACAAGCAAGTGGTAAGAAGCCTGGGGAGCAACAGGGAAAGAATGTGCTCTTATCAATTCAAAACAGTGTTTGGACCTCCTCATACAAAAACCAGCATCTGACTTGATGCAAGAGCAGCTGTAACTGTAGCATTGTAGGCCACACTGGTGTCATTGTCTGCTGCTGCAGAGAGCAGTTTGAATGTGAGTTTCCTACAGTGACTGCTCAAACAGGTTTATAAAGGGACTTAGCAAAAAATGTAAGTATATGTAAAAGCATTTGGATTTTGGCTTCTCAGAGAAGTGTCACTCTGAAGACACCTTTCTGATTTGCCTTGAGATGTACTTTTTATATTTTAAAAAATGAAGGGGGAGGGAAGGAGAGAGAATTGTTTCCAGCATCTGTTTCCAAAAGCACTTTTTCCCTTGTTCAACTTCATTCTAATCTATTTCATTGAGTATAGACACACATTTTAGTGCACACCCAATATTACATATGTGTACATCTGAGTGTGTCTTCTGAGTAAAGGCACAAATCCTGAAGAGCCCTAGGTAAGCATATACAGGAAGTATTGCTCAAACTTGCAAATCTGAGATACGATAATGGACAATACATGTGTAAATTATCAAGCATAAAGAGCTGCTAGATCCTGATGTGTGCCACCACGCGCCTTCTGCTGCATAAATTCGTGGTTTCTTTTGTTAATGTTACTAGGCAAGTGAAAAAAATCACCCCAGTTTTATGGAAGTGCAATGTTTATTGAGTTGATGAATCACTTTTAACAACAAGATGAGATCTTTGTGTACTATAAGTCACTACAGAGTTGCATCTCATAGTTTTCTAGCTCTGTGTCAGCCTTGATCAGTACGCTGCTATCGCTAATGCAGTTCACAGGATGAACATTAGAGCGTTGAGCTATGTCTTCCAACAAACAGCAGTATTTCTAATCATACGCTTGAATTCCAAAGCTGATATAGTTGAGCTGTGTAGTTTGAATTTTTTTTGTCTGAAAGTAATTCACTTTCTAAAAACAACCCCTCTCTCTCACCTTTAAAAAAATACCTTGCAGCTGAAGTACAACTTAATGACTTTGCACTGATGGCTCATTTTAATGAGCATTACTCAGGTAATGAGTATTATAACAAATCTCATGCAAATCGAAGCACTTTTTTGTTGTTGTTCTTTTAATGATTGAAAGAATCCTCTTGCATCTGTTCAAAGTATTCATTCTTTTTCAGGTACCTTTTTCAAATTATCGCAACCCAGTATTGGATTTGGCTGTGTATGACCAACAGGGCAGTAAATTTGATAATTTCAGTTCTCTTAGTATTATGTGGGAGTCAACAAAAATGTCCTTAGCTAATATTGGGCCTGATATGCCGATGGAGCTGACTCTAAAAGAAGATGGAAGCGGTCAAAAGAAAATGCATGGTATGAATTAATTTAAATAAGCATCTCACTATTTGAAGAAGGTCAGGATTAAATCTGTTTGGTAATGTCTGAGATTGACTGCAGATTACAGTAGTTTCTTTAATCACATTTCAGCTTATCCTCAACATGCATTTAAAGTGTGTGCTAATAAAATAAAAAGCAAAGAAAAAGCTCCCACCACTCCCAGTGCCTAGAACCTGTTTTGAGAGAAAAATCCTGGTCTCTGTAGAATAATGGAAGAGATTATCTGTGTATAGTTGATCTCTTTCTTCCCCATAATGAGATTTATTTGATTTTTTTTGTTTGTTTCTAGGCCTACAAACTGTTCTAGTTCATCATGAGTCTGGAACAACAGCCATCTCTGCCACTGCAACAGGGTACCGGCAACCCCATCTCAAGGCAGCTAAAGTCAAAACACGGGTACTCAGAACTCCTGTTTGGGGGGGTTTTGTTGCTGTTTCCCTGTGATGCTTCCTGTATTGTGTTCCCATGTTTTTATTTCCTCAGTGCATAGCAATGTACAAATACAGCAACTCCTTAGCTGATTCTGAAGACAGATTCGTACCGCAATGTTTTTGTAATGTTCGTGGCTTTACTGCTTTCCTCTGTGCTGTGTGCTGCTATCCGTATCAAATATATCCAATTTCTTTTCAGTTTTTAATCATCTGGGTAAAGGGAATTACAAAGAATTGTTTGTCTGTTTCGTTTCTGTTTAGGATTGGGGTTTTTTAAAATAAATTGGTGAATCTCTGCTGCTTGTCTTCCAGTAAAGCAGCCATGAGCTTAGTGCAGCTGTCACTAGAGAAAGCAAATGTATTATTTCCACTGCAAAACTGGATAGCAAGGTTCTGCATGAGCAGAGCAAAAGCTGGCTGATTTCCTCATATAGATCATATGTACAGTCTGGGCTCTAACTAATACTTTTTTCCCCTTTTTATTCACACATAGCTCTTATAGAAGGGAGAAACTACTCACCTGTACAGTGCCAGCCACGAGCCTCATGGCTTAATTTTGCAAGCCGTTTGCCACTCCATGCTTAAGTTTGTGGATACTCAACCTAGGGAAGAACACCAGCAAAAAGTAGTGATGATGAACAAAGAAGGCAGATGTAAACAGATGGCAGTTTTGTGTCACTTTTTAAACTGATTATAAAGGCAGATTTCAGGCTACGGAACAACTAGACAGGCACAGGAGCTGCTCCTGAAATACCCTGCTTCACAGGATTGAAATTCTGTTTAATTTTGATAAGTTAGATTTAAATGGGTTTTGACTAAATGAACTGTGTACCAAGAAAATAAGAGTTTGAGCAATAAGTAAAATATGGAGCTAGAGGTTACAATAGTTTTAATTCTAAGCAGGTAACACATGGGCACTGAAACACATCTGAAATGTCTGATGGCCCAGATTTCTGTCAGTATGCCAGATGTTTGGCATCCAGATGATGAATTTCTTTGGAAGATGATCTGTATTGCCAGTTGGTTCTCTTTTGCAGTGAGGTTTCAGGTCTGTTTTGTTAGGAAGCAAGGTATTAGGTGGATTTCCACTGAAGAATTTTACTATAATTCAATTCAAATTACCAGATTAGAGTCACAGTTATGTACTGGCCAGAACCAGGACATCCACCTCGGATATTTGGTCTGTATCTTTTTTTGACTTAAGAAAATTGAGTTGTAATAAGAACACTTGGTGTTCTGCAATAATTCATTGTGCTCTGCTTTATTAAACCAATATTCAATTTTCTTTCTTACGGTCCAGAGATAATTAGAAGAGTGAATTCTCTGAACTTTGCCTCGAGTTCAGAGAAATTTGTTTTTCTCTGTGGGATACACACGTGTAAAATGGCACTAGAGTTCTCATGAGTTCCAGTCTCTGTATTTTAAGTTTGGAAGGAACCTTTTTGGTAGTTAAAGAGTATTTTAGCTACCACTCCTGCTACAGTTACATAGGGTTATGTGTTATTTCTTTAAATTTGGTAATTTGTCTGTGTTCATACACATCAGAAATGGACTGCTGTACTCTGCTCTCAAACCTGCCCGTGTTTAGGTTTCTTACTTACAGACAAAACCATGAATAAAAATTAGTGTTAAGGTGTCTTGATTATTGTTTCATGTTTAAGTGGAGCATCCTGTTATGTCATTAAGGAAAGATGACATACTTTTTACATTAAGAAAATAATTGTATTAATTAGGTGAAACGGGTCCTTCATACTAACTTCCTCTAAAAACATTTTCCCTTTTGAGGCTGATGTTGTTATGAATGAATGATTAAAGTTGCATCTGATCCAGTGTTTGTATACTTATGTTAAAGGAAGAACTACTCAGGGCCTGCTAGGAAGCATCCTAAAAAACTGTGCTTGAAGTAAAGTTAGGTCTCTATGCTTCATCACTTTGAACTTCTAATGTGTCTTTGAGTTAATATCCTACCTCTGTGTGTCAGCCATGGCTAACTGATCCTGCTACATGTGTAACATGTAGGGATGTTCTTTGTCTTGGTCAGAGATGCAGAATACAGCAACATGTCCTGTGAATGACCTTAGCTGTGGAAAAGAGCTGGTAGCTCAGCCAATTACTAGATCTTGTGGACGTTCTGTTAACCTAAAGTTCTCCAGTGGTGGCTCTTGGTTTAAGCATCCTTCCCTGCATATATGAGACTTGCACTGTTTCCTGACTTGTTAGTGTTGGCTCTAACAGTTAGGCTTGTTTCTTTCAGTATGAACCTCTTCTACCGGTGTCTGCCACTATTGAACTGATATTAGTGGAGGATGTAAAAGTGAACCCTACTGATGTCTCCATTTACAATCACCCTGACATACAGGTAAGGAATTAGTCTGCAAGTTTATAAATGGAGAGAAGAAAATATAAAAAAGTTATCTCATGTATTGTAATAATGGGTTTAGCGACGGACTAGGAAGTCAGTCTAATTTTGGATGCTTTTCTGGTTTCGCAGGCAGAACTTTTTATCAAAGAAGGTTCTGGATATTTCTTCATTAATACCAGTGTTGCAAATGTTGTAAGAGTGGCTCATGAGGAAACGCAAGGCATCGCTTTGGTGAGCGAAGTACTTTGTTATTTTATGTCTTTATGGAGATCTGTGATCCGTTCTGCAGTTTCATTGCAATTGGTTGTTCTCCAGTACCCATGGATAGAGAGGCAATAGCTGAATCTTGCAGTCAAGCTTCAGGCAGGAAATCTTTGCACTAGCAGTTTCAGGTAGAGCTTCACATATGGGAAATATTTTCACTGCAGCTGCGAAACATGTGTACACTACATACAAAATAAAAGCCAGGACCCAGTTGTTCTTTACCTGTTACAATACGGCAGTAAATTGTTCCTAATTTCATAAAGAGGAAATGGAAAACAATGTGGCAGAATTCAGAAGTGTTATACAAAGATTAATTTGTTACCATAATAATGGAATATCTGTTGTAGGCCAGTACTTCTGAACCATTCCAATACTTCTTCCAGCACTACTTCAGGATATTTTGCTATCACAGCATTTCATCCTCAGTTTGTAACTAGATATCTCTTAAAGAGTTAATTTCTTACCTTCCTATAAAGTTTTGAATGCACTTTTCACTAGAAGGTGCAACTAAATTCCAGTTACCTTTGGCTTCATCCAGGTCCAGGATGAGATGCATTCTACAATGAGCAACAATAAAACTATATTTTTGCATTGTAGACAAGAATGGAAGTGACACAAATTGTTTTGAAGAGTGGTCTTTACAAATTTATAATTAATGGGTTTAACTTGTAATAAATAATGTTGTTAAAGTTAGGAAATAATGATGATCAAGGTGGATTTTGCTCACCGTTGAGCATATGGAAACTACTGGTGAAACATTTTGGTTCTCTCTAGCTGTTGAAAGTGTAAAGTGGGACTATTTTTCCAGCAGAGTCAGCTAGGCTCAGAGGTCGGGGAAAAAAATGAGAGGTGAGCCTTTTTGTCCATTGTGCACTGTGTCAACTCTTATATAGTTTTTCAGTCAGATCTCCCTGATGGGTTTAGCAGTGCTTTACCTGATGTACCCAAGATAATGTCAGAATAGAGCAGTGAACTTCAGTAGTGGAACAGTGCCAGCAAGATAGGCTTTGTGAAGTTCAAACAGAAATTTATTTTAACTACCTGACAGATTAAAGGGGAGAGAACTCCACTTGATAACACATTTTGAAACCATTCAAAAACCCAACCAAACAAAACCTCATACCCCCATGTTTTAAAACTTCATTAGTCCTGCATGTTGTGCTTGAGTTAAATCCCAGTATTGCCAATGGATTTTTTTCTTTCTGTGGAAGCCAGCAGAATTCTCTGTGTAGAAAATCAGTGAATTCTAGTCTGTGCCAGGATAGTGCCATGACAGGTAGCAGTGGAACCCTGTTGATACAGGATGGCCTGACAGTAAACTGTTCTGAGAAACTAAATTCACGTTATCTAGAGCAGTGATTTTTTTTGTAAGGCTGCCAAGGATAAACTCCATACTTCTTTCCCTGCTTAACGTAGCTGCTTTTCTGGATGTGGGTGGTAGTGTGGGCGAGAAATGAATGGAGGTGCACTGAAATACCCTGTATACTGGGGAGCCACTGGGCACCTAACAGGAGATGAGAACAGGTAGCTGGGACAGGAGTGCTTTTCCCTAAGTTGTAGTAGCCCTGCTTCACCTTTTGGCCCTCTGGGTTGAGAGACCAGAGAAAAGAATCTATGAGCCCAAACTGTCCTCCATTCCATCTTCCTCCCCCTAGTTGTGCTGGCTGCTGCCTCCTGGCCACATCACCTCTGCTTTCCACGGCTGCATGTTAATATATTCCCTCAGCACCTGTGTTAGCCACCAACTTTGGGAAGTGCTGCTGTTCTGAACGCTGACATTTATTAAAACTTTATATTCCTTTCTATTTTGAGGCAAAAGTAAGAGTGATGCCCTCAAAGAACAAAATGTCAGCTCTTCCCACTGCTCTTTCTGCTGACTCCTGTCGTGCTGCCAAGAAATGCTGTGAATTATTTTAAATTCCTTTGAACTGGGGGGCCTGGCTGTCCATCACCCCTTGTTTTGGAGTTCATAAGCCAAATGAGAGCACAGACTAGGACACCTAACATCTGAGCTGTCTCTGGCCAAAGTGATGGTGAAGAAGATAGTTGGGATCACCCCTGAGGTGTGGGGCAAGGTCAGGCAAATTGCAGGAGGACGGTAGAGATCATGTGAGCAAGGTGTGGATACATGGCCTTGAGAAAATAACTGTGGGATCGGGGCCTAATTCTGAGGGCTCGTATTTGTGAGCAGAGGTTTGTTTCTTTGTTGTTTCCAGTTGTATTCTGAGATGTGTAAGTGTATGTTCTTTGTATAAAAAAAGATAGTTTTTTTATCCAAGAAACACCTGATTTTTTGGCTTTCCTCTTGGAGAGATCTACCACTGGATTTGGGCTATTCATTCAGATTAAAAGCAGTAACTGTAAAGTATGAACCTTGTAGCAAGCAACACCAATGCTTTATAAGCATCGTCTGCATCCTTGGTTTATTTTATTCCTAATAATTTATTTTTCACTTTGTAAGAGTAGTTTCATTGTTCTGAATAATTTGTTGGTTTTTGTCCTCCTGATGTCAGAAGTAGAATAGCAGGATGGCAACCTGCTTCTGGATTCAAGATACATTTATTCAATCACTGTCCAGGGGCTGTTCGCACTAGCTCAATAGTATGATACATTTTACAGCTTTACTTTTGCTTTGGTGGGAGAAATGTCTGTTTCTAAGGCTTGGAAACTTCAGCGTCTGACTGTGTCTGCCCTGAAAGCGATATAAATTTTATCCTATGAAAGGACAGACAAATGAAAATAAGCACTGTAATAGAATTCTCTTTTGGCATTGCAGGTGCGGCCTTTGCTTCCAGGATCAGTGACTGTGATGATTCATGACTTGTGTTTGGCTTTCCCTGCCCCAGCTAAAGCTGAAATTTATGTATCTGATATACAGGAACTGTATGTCCGAGTTGTTGACAAGGTTAGTGGCTCTGAAACCAGTGTCATTAGCTGATCTGCATTGCCCTGATCCTGATGGTGAACATGAGGGTGAGGCATGTACACGATGATACGATGTAGTGGGTAGGGCCCTGTGCGGCTGTGTGACCTTAGAGAAATCATTTGATCTTCCTGTGTTTCAGTTTCTCCCTCCCAAATTAATTCTTTTAGTTTATAAGCCTTTTAGAGTATCAGATGTCTCTTATTCCATGTTCTATGTGGCAGCAATCTCAGCTTTTGCATCTACATAGCAATGTTAATTCATAATTTATATGAACACACTAATTTACAATTCCTGTTGTTTAAAGTGTGTGAGAGCAATTCTTCTAGGAGTAGGTTTTGCCCCAAGGTCATTTTCCATATGTCATGTTTTAAAAACGAACACAGAAAGTCCAATTTTACTTGCCAGCTTGGGTGCGTCTTGTACTAAGTGTTGATATTTCTGGATGTTTTAATTATGCCCTTGCCAGCTGAAAGACCTGAATTCATTTATTTAATTTGACACTAACCATTGCTGGCAGGGATTACTCTTTAAAATTAGTGCTAATCTAACCTTAGGACTTTATCTATAATACCCTACTAAAAGCATAATATAAAATGAAAATGTTTAGGTAATAAATAAGAATGGTCTAAATGAAAAATGACTGAATGTGCCTGTGTTTCAGGTGGAGATTGGAAAAACAGTTAAAGCTTATGTCAGAGTCCTGGATGACTCTAAGAAACCTTTTCTGGCAAAATACTTTACTGTCATGGATCTAAAACTGAGAGCAGCATCACAGATTGTTTCACTTGTGTAAGTTAATGGATTTTTTTTTTTAATTAATCAGTAAATATGTTTATAGGCAGAACAAGCAAAAAAATGAGTAAAGGTATTGGCTTGGAGGCATGGTAGTATGCAATGAGGTTTTATTTATTTTTGTAACATTTTAAATTACCTGTTAAATGGTAAAAAATGGTCATTTGTCAGGAAAATTGCTTAAGCTGATAGTCTAAATCTTGTTGACTGATGAACGAGGCTGTATTTATATGCTATAATATTTCACAAAACCTTATGCATCTTGGAAGCAGTGACTTGGCAAATAATGTCAGGGAAAGAGCTCTGGTTGTGAAGACATACCTGATGTTATCAAACTCGTTCTGTCTGTTACTTAACCTTTTAGAAATGGGTAGGCTTAACTCATCCTACTGTTTCAGAGCTCCTTTTTTCCAGGTTTTAAACACAATGATTAAAGTCAGAAAGAGGGTTTTTTGGCCTGTTGATTTCTAGTGGTGGGGTACTCAGTAAAAATCAGTCTGCTTTATATGGGGAAGTGTGTGTGTGTGTGTACATTTGCATAGACAGTAGAGCAATGCTTAGATGTATCCATCCCACGCCACTAAATACTGTCAAGGCGTGTAATCAAGGCTTGTGCCGCTATTGTCTGTACTGGTGGGATTGCTGGTGGGCTCCCTGGCAGAGTTTCAGTCTGTGCCAGGTAAGGCTCTTGTTTCACTTCCATTTTGGGTATTTCATTTTGAGGTAAAACACAGACTACCAAGAGCCATGTCATGATGTTACCTGTAGAAATGTGATGATTACCTTAATTTTGCTTAAGACATAGTCACTTAGTCATCCTGCTGTGCACTAAATATGTTCTTTGAATTTGTTATTTATGTCATTTAGTCAACTGACTTCCCTGCTTTAATGCTTCTTTGCTGCAGCCCACTCAGTGAAGCCCCTGATGACCATACTGCTGCGTTCCTAGTGCACGGGATGGCCATTGGCCAGACTAGTCTGATGGCAACTGTTGCTGACGGAAGAGAACAAAGAATCAACTCTGCTCCACAACAGATTGAGGTACATAATTTCCAGTAGAATACACATGTAAACAAAATCAGTGTGGTGATAGCACAGGAACAGTATGTTATCATTAATTTATGGCATAGTAATTAATTTGCCCGGATAGCATGAACATGAGTTTTTCTGTTTTTAGGTCTTTCCTCCATTTAGACTATTGCCAAGGAAAGTGACCCTAATTATTGGGGCTGTGATTCAGGTAAGTCATCTTCTTATGTGTTTTCTTTATTTGTAGTTTCCATTGAAAATAAATGTATGTAACTTGTTGTTAGGGAGAAGATAATCAGCTTGGCAATTTTAGCTGCAGTCACTCTGGTTACTCCTCCTAGCAAGAATAGTGTCATTCTTGAGCTACCTTCCATTTCACTGTGTTGCTGGATTAGAGGTTTTGGATTTATTTGTGTCAAGGGAGTGTCAGGTTTCCAGCATTAAATACCAGCCCAGCATTAATAAATCTGGCACCTGCATGAAATTAAGCACAGCGGGCTAGTTCTACAATCTGGATCAGAGCAGAGCTTATACCAAGGTGAAGAGAAAGTGAGATGGTCTAAGAAAAAACTTCCTGGGCTAGATGTGGCATCAGCCTGACACATTCCTCAAAGCACATAGTCCACTTTTGTGCTTAGTTCATGTATTTCCCTGGCCAACATCACACAAGGACCAGTGTGCAGGAGAAATAAGCTCTGAGGTGCCCCGGGAAGGTTCAAGCAGCCTTTTCTTATTGAAGATGACATTGTGCTGAGCAGGGAAGAAGTATACCCTGTGACATCAACCAGAACAGGTAACTGTTGGGTTAATTTTAGTTATTCTGTGTGCTGTTAATTATAGATCACGTCAGAAGGAGGCCCTCAACCTCAATCCAACATCATTTTCTCCATTAGCAATGAGCATATTGCATCAGTAAACAGCACTGGGCTGGTCAGAGGAATGGCAGTTGGGAATGGAACAGTAACAGGAGTGGTGCAAGCTGTTGATGCGGAGACAGGGAAGCTTGTCGTGGTGTCTCAGGTAACGTTTCATGATGCTGTCTGAGTCTGAAAGAAGCTCCCTTTAATTCATGGCTTTGGCTCAAAAGGGACTAATAGTCATTTTGCATTAGTAATGTTATCTCATGCACTTGATTTCTGGTTTCCCTAGGGAGATAAATCAGTGTTTCTTGTTCTCTGGCCTGTGAACCTATGGATTTGCTGACATAAATGATATTTTCAACAGATAGCTAAATCTTACTGCACAAAGATATACTGATAACCCAGGGAGATTTTATGAAAAGTCTGTTATCTTTAGACCTGATCAGTAAATCTATAAAAGCCCATCTAACTAAACCTTTGTAAAACAGCAGAAGGTGTTCCATGCCTGCATCACCTTACAGTTTAGCAGAGTCTCACTTCAGTAGAAGTCAGAAAGTAAATATTGCCTAAGAAATTCTGCCTCTTGAGCTGTAGGCAGGCTCTATAGAAAGCTATTGTTGTGTCATGTGATCTGAATCAATATCTGATGTTCAAACAATGAATCTTTGATATTCCATCAGAATCTCGGTCTCTATAGTTTCCTACCAGCCAAGTGAAGGGAGCTGTTGAGCAAGCCTATAAGGGAACACAAGTCTCTAGGGCTTGCATGAGCCTCAGAACAATATAACTTTGGCCAAATCTTCTGGCTCTTCGATTGAGTGAAGGCAGGACAACTGCTGTGCACCACAAAGGTCTGCTGTTGAAAGATGTCACCACAGGCCACGAGGAGAAAAAGTATTTTAAAAAAATTTAAAATAATATATATTTATATATATGTGCTTTGTAGTGTTGGGGCAGCAGCCTGCCCTGATGCTGTGGCAGGAAGTACAATGAACTTGAAAGTGAAACCTACTGCCCATGCAGTCCAGGTCTGACCTTTCCTCCCTAGTGTACAGTAGGAATAAAATCCATCAGGAATGTCAGGGTTTGTGAAAGGGAGACATCAGAGTATCACAGAGCATAATTTTATTCTTGATTGTCCCCTTTGCTGCTTACTATTTTCATTTCCACAACTCTCTCAATGTCTGTCTTTTACCTTGTGGGATTATTCATCCCTCTTCTCCTGGAGACCCCAACGATCTAGTTCCTTGCTGTCTGTCACCTCTCAGTGCCATCGTTCATGTCATCAGTAATTTTGAGCAGAGCTTTTATTTTCAATTCAGGTGACATGGTGCCTATTGAATTACAAAGTTAATGCTTTTGTAGTTTTTTACAGTCCTGCTGAATTATGTCCATCTGTATCTTCTGTGATCAGTCACATGCAAGTCACATCATGGTAGTGATTAAATAATCACAAAACAGTGAATAGATCCTGAAAGCAAAATCTAGTTCAGATTTATAAGTGCTTACAATGTCTTCCCTTCCTCTTTTCTAGGACAAAGTGGAAGTTGAAGTAGTACAGCTGACAGCTGTTAGAATTCGTGCGCCAATTACACGAATGAAAACCGGTACACAGGTTAGTTGATTTGTCATTAGTTTTTACTGCCTTAAAATTGTCACCTGGAAGCTGTCACAGTTCTGATTAAAACCCTCTGGTCCTGGGAGTCGTGGCCTGCTCTGGGGTGCCACTGCTGCTGCAGGAGCAAATGTGCTCTCAGTGGAGGTGCTCACTGGAGCTGAACATATTAGAAGAGCTACCAGGACAAGTATACCTTGTACACCAGACTGCTTTTCAGAAATTCTGGCCCTGCCAAAGAAGCACCATTTAATACGGTGAAGGGTTGAAAATCCCTGGGTTTGTGTCTGTATGTTATGTTGTCTTCATTTGGAGAGTTGGAAGGGAAGGTTGATGTCCAGGACACAGTTAATCAGGGAGATTATCTAGACAAATGCATAGAAAACATTCAGACCACAGTCTTCTGTAACACAGCAGCAGCCAAACTGCGTTCTTCGTAAGAAATTCTATCTCTTAGTCATGGAATTCTAAGTTTAATTGTGTTTGCTCTGTGCAGGTTTGGCTAGCATCCTAGAATTACCTCAGAGTTGGTTTCTCTGTTTCAGATGCCAGTTTATGTAATGGGCATCACCAGCAGTCAGACTCCTTTTTCATTTGGCAATGCAGTACCAGGATTAACGTTCCATTGGTCTGTTACAAAGAGGGATACTCTGGATATCAAGACAAGACACAGTGAGGTAAATTGTGTGTGTATGTGTGTTTGTGTACTTGTGTATAAGCGTATCTTGGGGGAAAAAGAAACTGCCACAAGGCAATTGAGAAAATAATGTTCCTTCCTCTTAAAATCAAAAAGCAATTGCCAGTGTTCATTGTTGTCTTTCCGCTGAATCTGTCAGCTCTTTTCCATGACTAAAATTCTAATCACTTTCTTCTGGCCAAGGCTTCTTTTCAGCTTCCTGCAAAATACAACTTTGCAATGGATGTTTATGGCAGAGTGAAGGGAAGAACAGGCCTGAAGGTTGTTGTGAAGGCCCTTGATCCTGAAGCCAACCAGTTTTACAATATGGCAAGAGAGCTATCTGATGAAATCCAAATTCAGGTATGATGATGTTCCTCAGGTTTAATGTTTTAATATGTATTTCAGAGCTGAATTCAAGTCTTTATTTGAAATCAGGAATTCAAAATGCAGAGGACTAGTTCCGGCTTTCGTTTGTCTTTGAGCTCTTACTCCTGTTTGTATAATGTTCCACTGTTTGGAAATATCCCAGTTCCCTGGGTGTGGAGAAGGTTTACGCTGAACAGTCAGACACCAGTGTGATGCCTGAATGAAATTCAGGAGTTAGTTTTTGTTGTAGACCACCTGGAACTGAGGGGTCTTGTGCTTAAGCAGTGTTAGAGCTGTAAAAGCATTTTGGTGCTGTAGCTCCCTTCTGTGCAGTAATGTTTCTCAGTTTTAGTGCTTACCTTACACGTCTATGCAAGCATGTTAGTTTTGGTCAGGAATTAGCTTCTGGTTGTTCACCCCTGCCATGCTTTGGGGAACAGTTCCAAAGTATGTGAGATGGACTCTTTTAAATGGACAGAGCTAGAAAATGTGCTTCAGGAGTGTATATCTTGAGGGAATTCAATTAATAGGCTCGGACTCGGGGTACTTTAACATGGGTGAATGTGGGTGGGGTCTCCAACACTTGACAGATCTGCTGCTTTTTTCGTACAGCTTCATAATATAACTATAGCCATAGAAATAAATGCTCTTCACAATCATTGATAAAGATGCTACCTGTCCCATTTGCAAATATTAATGTTTTGTAGAATCACAGAAGCCCAGACTGGTTTGGGTTGCAAGGGTCCTCAAAGCCCACCCAGTGCCATCCCATGCCATGGGCAGGGACACCCTCTACCAGCCCAGGGCGCCGTGAGCCCCATCCAACCTGGCTTTGAACCCTGCCAAGGATCCAGGGGCAGCCACAGCTTCTCTGGGCACCCTGTGCCAGGGCCTCCTCATCTTCCCTGGGAAGGATTTCTGCCTCACATCTCCTCTCAGCTGCCCTCTTGCAGCTGAAGGCCATTCCTGTGGGCCTGTCCCTCCCTGTCCTTGTCAACAGTCCCTCCTGAGCTTTCCCAGAGCCCTTGGAGGAACCGGAAGGGTCTCGCTGCAGCTTTCCCTTCCCCAGGTTGAACCACCCTAACTCTCTCAGCCTCTCCTTGTTGGAGAGGTGCTCCAGCCCTCTGAGCATCTTTGTGGCTTATAATTTTTTTACTATATATACTATACACAGTAAAAGGTAAAAAATAAATAAGCATTACAGTTTTATTTGGTATCCCTTTTGTTTTGAAGGTGAAATAAATTACTTGCTGCACACAGCAGTAGGCTAAAATGCCTTTTATTTTCCAGGTGTTTGAAAAACTTCGTTTAGTCACTCCAGAAGTAGAAGCGGAGCAGATCTTAATGTCACCCAACTCTGTTATTAAACTTCAGACAAACAGGTTAGTGATCAGTTTTCATACCCTGATTTGTGTCAGTAGTTTATCAAAAATCTAAAGGAATTCTGTTTGAAGTAAGCTGTTCCAATCTTTTAAAAAGGATTCCACAGCCCATCCATATAATGCACAACTTTGCTGGTGTGTATTTATCTGTACTTTTGGCTCTGTCAAATCTTTATATTAGTTAGATTATAGCTAGAAAACTAATTCAATACTTAGAACTTATTTTAAAAGATGCTGAGCCAGTTAAAGCAGTAGCCTGCTTCGACTAAAGTTTTTTATGGGTGAACAGGGCTTTATGAAATACATTCCTCTGTATTTCTTACACAGAGGCTATGACTAAATTTTGAGTTTTAAATGTCTTTCCAAATGAGATGTCCTTTCTACTTAACCTGTTTTCAAAGACTGACATTTCAGACTCAGCTGGATTTCCTAGCATAAGAATGGGCAGATACAGGCAACAGTACATACACTGGGAGTGGGGCTTTAGGTGCACTTACTTTTTAAGGGGAGGAAACCATTAGCTTCACCCGGGCTCTAGTGACCGTGGTCATTCAGTACTTGCTTTTGAAGGCATATAGGAGCCCTGTCATTTGTAATCACTTACTAATATTATTTTACTGTCTCTTCTGAGAGGTTTTTCCAACTAATTAGTCATTAAGTTGCTAGATATCACTTTGTATGTTTCTTGTTGTGTTACCTTTACTATTTGACGTGGGAGCCAGAGTCTGAACTCTGCCACCAAAAGGGATTGCACTACTGCCAAGAAAAGGACAACTGAAATCCAGCTTTAATGCTCTTTTCCTACGGTAGAGTATTCCTATGTGAATAGAGGAGCTTGGAGATCTATAAATGATTTTTTTTTCCCTCCCTAGAAGATGTGATAAGTGGTACTTAAAGGTAGCTAATGTCTCAGAAATGTCCACTAATTAGTTTATGTTTTTACTCACTTTAATACGCAAATAGCATGGTGAGAGCTATTCCAAAAATTAACCTCGTCTACAAAGCCATTTCCTGGAAACTGATGAGATCCACTTAATCACACCCCTGACTTGAATACCAGCATTGGCCCTGGCAGACCAGTCCCTCTAAGTATTGTTTACAGAAAGCAGTGACAGAAGCTGCATGTTACAGCTTTAACTGCTCTTAGCTGGAATCAAGTTTCCATCAGGGAATGATGATGTTGCAGAGCGGTGGGTGCAAACTAGATTTTGACACATGCCTAAGCACCAGATAAGAGTTCTTCCGAGTGAGCTTGAATGAGAGCTTAAACTTTTCTTTCTTAGTTAATGCAGACACAGGGAAAAACACATACTGAATAGTAGTTTTCTAGATTTGCATAACATAGTGTTGTAAATACGGTTTTACTCATTTATATCTTTGGTTTGGTTTTGTTTGTTTGTTAAGGGATGGAGTGGCTTCACTGAGTTACCACGTCCTAGATGGACCAGATAAAATTCCTGTTGTAAAAATCGATGAGAAAGGTTTCCTTAACTCTGGATCTCTGACAGGATCATCAACAATTGAATTGATTTCACAGGAGTCATTTGGAATCAACCAGACTATTGTAGCCGCTGTTAAGGTAGCGTTGTCTGTCTCTCTTTGCAGTTTTCTACTAGAAGTGTTATCTTTACTACCACACATTTGGAGGAGTGATGCCTTGTGTGCCCAGTGCTGCAATAAAGAATACCTCCTTAATAGTCACCAAGACTATTGAGTTTTGATTCCAGCTTTCCAAGGCATCAATGGGGATGGTTCACTGCATTTTGAACTTCACTTTTGAAAAATGTGAAGTATAAGAATTAATAGTCAGGTCTGAGCTTTGTTAAAAAAGGTTAGTGTACTAAACTAGATGAGTAAACATTAAATCCCAGCAAATTAACTTTGATACACTTGACAGAAAGGCCTCTGTGGGCTTGTGCCTTACACCTTTTAAAAAGAAGTTTGTCCAAAGAAGTCTCTTAGAAGGCTGATAATTACAGAAACTCAAATAAATGAATGTCATAAATATACATTTTGCAGTTTTTGAAAAAGGCAAATAGTATCTGGAGTAATGGCTATAAATTCAGCATCTATTGTGAGGTACCTAAACGATAACCTAATTTTTCAGGAGGTTAGAGCTGTCTGTGTATTGTGCCCAAAATTTTCATTTTCTCTGCTGTTTCCCAGTAGTTCAGCTTCTACATGTAATGAGAATCTGTGTGAGAGAGGCCCTCTTAATAGACACTGTTACTCAGCTGCTGTTGCCTGTACTTGGTGAGCTGGCAAGGAGCACGTCCAAGGCTGCTCTGTGTGCCTAGGCCACGCCAGAGTGGGGATGCTTTGGGGAAGGACAAATCTCTAGTGAAACTCAGCAGTTTGTTTCCAGGAGAAATGAAGCATCTTTTGCAAAACTTTGTTGACTGAATGCTGTTGTGTGAACTCTAATGTATCTTACTGGGTGGGCACTTAAGGACATAAGGGAGCGCATGTCCTTCATTTCTGTTCAGAAGTTCCTTGTGCCAAGAACTTTCCACATCTAGCTTGTCCCTTTTTACTCTGTCAGCATTGGTCCTCTGTCCCAGCTGAAGGAAAAAGACATACCCTTGGGTGCTGTCTTTAAATAATACATGTTTAATGATTATGATCACTGTGAAGTGGCTTGATGACTTTTAGTTTTGCTTTCTACTGTATTGCTCAGCTTTGTAGGACAGCACGTAGGGTCGTCCTGGGTGGAGAATGAAAAAAGAAACAGTGGCTTTGTGTCACTAATGCCACTCTCACTGCTAGATGGTGGCAGTGAATTTCTACAGCTCTGTTCTAGATGACCTTGTTTCTTCCCTTCACTGCTGGGTGCAGTGAGTGAAAGACATCTAATGAGTCTGGGGTTGGCTCAAATGACATTTAGTCAGCAGCTAGTGGTTCTGAAGTTAAATTCTCTTTGTGCATTCTTTCCATACACAGTTAGGATATCACAGAACTGTGGAGTCAGTGCATTATAATATTAAGCTTGTGAGCTCTTTGTAGTAGGAACCATCTCACTTGAGGATCTTGTAAAACTGATTTGTTTCCCTGTACTTATTAGGACCATACTGCTTTTATGAAAACGATATTTTTAGCCTCTCAGCCACTCTGTGAGGTAATACTGTGCTGCTCCCACCTTTATTTTATGGATGAAGAACTGAGAGTGTGAGTGGCTTTGCAGAAGGTTGTGTAGAAAAACTTGTGACAGAGCAGATGAGCTTGAATGTGTTGTGTCATTCTAAGGCAGAGATCTGTCCTTAATGCTGCCCTTCCTTTCATAAGTTCTTGTTTCGTTTGTTTACAACCGTACACAATTAAGACCCAAACTGCTGCAGCAGCATGACTTAACACCGAGACCTTCAACTTCGCTCAGAAAAAGACTTATATAAGCCAAGAAGGACAGAGAGAGGAGTGGCAGTATACTTAGCGTGGAAGCAAGCTAAGCATTTGCCTGTACCAGCTGTACTCAACTGAATAGTTTTGTTTTCCAAAAAAATGCTTTGAGAAACTGAGATGCTTTAACAGTAAATAGCTGTTTTCATCAATATTAAATTTAGCAGTTGTCCCTTGTGGGACAGTTTCTGAGATTTTAAAGTAAAGCAAGCTTGAAAATCTGTCAGGGAAATGGCGTTTTTCTCAGCTTATAACCTCAGTTAGTTGGGCAGATGACTCTGTACACTGCATTTTAACTGATTATATCAGCCTGTGGAGTAGACAGTTGTATATACTGATATTCTAGCCACTTTTTTTTTCCCCAGACTCACCAAAGATTGGATTTGCTTGCGGCCAAACTTGTCCTTTCCTTTTTAAGTTTTGACATGTACATTTTCAGATTGCAGAGTTCTATGATTTAGCTGAGCCTCTTAGGTCAGGGAAAAAAGCATTTTCCTACAAGATAAGCTTGAGGGCTTCTTTTGAAATAGTTTTCTCTATGTACTTGAGGGGGTTTGCTTTTTCTATCCTTCCATTATTATGTAAAAGAAAGAACAGATATTGTTCTTTTTGTTGGGTAATTTTGCTATTTAACCCAGATAAGTTAATCAGAATAGTAATAGGTTATATAAAAACCAAACTCAAATGGTTGTGAAGTCTTTGTCTTCAGACAAACTTCCTTCATTGGAGTCTTAATGCAAAAATCAGGGCAGGGTGCACATACAGTTTGCTAAAGTGGGAGCATAAGTCCCTAACTCCTGTCATGGCTGAGGAGGGGCACTGAGACAACGACATGTGGCCTGCTGACCAGTTAGGATTTCAGTCGTGGGTCCTGACTGCTTTTGTCTGTTGCACTTGATTTCTGTCAGTCCATCCCTTGGAGCTGCCAGCAGTACCAATCTGAGCTGAGTGTGCCTTGTGGTGAGCCAGAAAAGTCACCCCAAAGCACAGCTGGGGAAGTCGTGGGAGCTCTGTGGTCAGGCTGCTGCAGGCCTGCTGGATGGGCAGCAGTGTTCATGATGATGTTTGACAAGGATCACAAGGGAACAGCTTTGCAGCGATTGCCTGTGTTGCCTCTCCTGGGCAAAGCTTCACTCAAACAGAGCAAACCTGTTAGCAACTGCCTGTATGGTCTTGGCTTTCACAGCTGGGGCAAAAGAACTAGGAAACAGTGACTGTCTCATCCCCTTACTCTCACATACATCATGACGTACTCCTGTTCTAGCAACTGGGGAATGAATTACGCTTTTATTTCAAGAATTACTGGGAGGAAATCTAGGGGAGACTTGTTCTCTTCCATATCCAGGGAGTCTTAAGCAATTGGAGTCTTAAACGGTTTTCATTTATGGGATAATAATTTAGTTTCTGAAGTCTGTGATGTGAATTTCTGCATCATTATTGCTTGCTTCAATTCCCAGTACTATTTGCTAAGAAATACCTGCTGGGGAGGGTGTAAGGAAGACAGAGCCAGACTCAGCCAAGTTGTGCTCAGTGACAGGGCAAGAGGAATGCACAAAAAATGAAATATGTGAAATTCCATCTTAACATAGGACAGAACAGTTTTTACTGTGGTGGGGTCTGAACACTGGCACAGACTGCTCAGAGAGATTGTTGAGCCTCCATGCTAGGAGATGCTCAAAGCCTTAACAGCACATCATCCTGGGCAACTGGCTTGAGCAGGGGCATCTGGACTAGGCAATATCCAGAGGTTCCTTTCAGCCTCAGCTGTCCTGTGATTCTGTGAAATACATGTACCAATAACAAGTGTCATGTCTCAGCACTATCCTATGGCTAAATACATCTAGTAGTTCATAAAGGAAGCTTTGTGTACCTGCATAATAAGAACCCTTATAGATGACTATTTCTATAGAGGCACTGAAAAGTAACTTGATTTTGCTTTTCACTGCTAATGTTTTTACAGGTCTACCCCATCTCATACCTAAGAATCTCCATGAGTCCTATTTTGCACATGCAAAACAAAGAGGCATTGCTGGCTCTTCCCCTGGGTGTGACACTGACATTTACGGTCCATTTTCATGATAACTCTGGAGAGACTTTTCATTCACATAATTCTGTGCTCAACTTTGCAACAAACAGGTAGGTGTCTGCCATGGGTGTTAGAGGGGAAAAAAAAGACCAAATATGCACAGCCCAGCCACAGCGAGGCACAAAGATTGTTCTGAGGATATCAAGTGCAGATATAGCTTGCACTGGGATTAGCAAAGAAAGGATTTTGTCTCTGAGGCCTTCAGAGGCACTGTAGCAGAAAGAAGAGTTCCAATCGATATTCTTTAGCAAATGGAAAGTTGCCCAGATAAGCATGATCCCTACTGGGGCCTGCTGGGGTGCATTTCTGCGCTAAGAGGCTCTGAATCATCAGATTGCATACATCAGTGGCCTATATAAACAATTGATCTTATTAGTGCTTGCCTCATCTTGCCTCTTTTCTCCTAGTGCTTTGTTACACTGACTTGCTTCAGTCTTGCATAAGATGGTGAATGTTCTGGGTCAGGGGCTGTCTCTTCAGATACGCTTGTACAGCTCTTGCACAGCAGAGCCAGGCCTCCAAAGGCCTTTCGGTCTCTGCCTCAAAGAATAGTTGATACTATAAACCAGCCTTCACTGGTCACTAGCAAACAATCACTAATTCCACTGTGTAACACAGCTCGTTTTCTGCAGAGGACTTTGCAGTTACAACACAGTGATCAGGATTAAATGGAGGAAGAAAAAAAGGGGGGGAGGGTGCTGAATGCAAGGTTTTCCCTCTCTTGTGCCTAAAGAATCAGCAGAAATTTCTATAACACGCAGAGGTCCCTGAGATAACACAGCCCTAACTTCCAAACCAGATGTGACCAAGCTGCTTCAGCACAGGGCTAATTATAGGTCAGAGAGAGAGAAGTGCTGCGCATGAACCTCAGGTGCAGCACGGTGGTGACCCAGCTCTGCCCCTGTCAGGACCTAACTGACTCTGCGTGGTGCTGCCAGGGTGGCAGTCGCTGTGCTAGGTGCACTTAGCGCTCCCTGTGTTCAGTGCATTTGGGAATGCTGCAGTTTGGGAAGAAGAGAACCTGGAATCAAACAAATTTTAGCTCTGTAAAGTTATGGCTGGAAAGCTGCACATTGGTAATGAAATTTCTTTGCTGCTTAACTCCCTAGGAAAAGATACAGATTGCCTCATTCTAATGTTATACTGTTCTTAAAATCAGGAAGTAGTTCTCATACATAATTATGACCTCAGTATTTCCTCAGCATAATGATGTGAGCACTGAAACTTCCCTCAGTAGCACTTAAATCACTTTGATATCTTCCTTATTTTGTCAGACTTCATTAGAAGATAACCATTGCTGAAAACAAGAAGTCAGCTGTGTAAAAAGAGTTCAATACCTCCGAAGTATTGTAGAGATAATGACATTAGCAAACTTGCCTTGATACAAAAGCTTTCTCTTTTTTTTTTTTTTTTATCTGCAGGGATGACTTTGTGCAAATTGGGAAAGGAGCCACAAACAACACGTTTGTAATCCGGACTGTAAATGTAGGTTTGACCTTGCTTAAAGTCTGGGATGCAGAACACAGCACGATTGCAGACTACGTCCCTCTCCCTGTGCAACACGCCATTTTTCCTGAACTTGTAGATGTGGTGGTAGGTGATGTCCTCTGTTTGAGTACTTCACTGATAAACCAAGAAGGTAAGCAGCACTTCAGTCACTGTTTTTGCAGCTATATAATTTTACATCAGTGTGACTCTTTCTCATTCTCAGGAAAACTAAATGCATAATTTATGATGTTTGTTCAGAATAAAATGTCACTGTTCTTGTTAATGATAAAAATAGGTTTGATCAACTCCTCTAATTTTAATTGTACCATGCAATATGTCACTTGTATTGAAATCATGAGTATCAGACTGCAGGCACTTCCATTCTGTTAGCTTGAGAGCCTTGTTTTTTTATGGGAATCATCCAGAGTCAGGACTGTCAAACTTCCCTCACTATATTTGTTTCTTCTTATTAATGGGCTTTTGTCAGAGTAAGTGCAGTCAAGTTGGGGTTGGGCTGCCAGCCTTCCACCACGTGAGACCCTCGAATCGAGTTTCTGTGAATGGGGAGGTGCCTGCACAGTAAAACCATGCTGCCTGTGCAGAGGGTACCTAGATACAGACACTGATGTGATAGTGAAACGCTTCTGTTAGCATCAGTGTGGTGAGCAGTGTCCAAATGGTGTGTCTTCTCAGGCCTGCCAGGTGTGTGGAGCTCCTCCCTAAGTAGTGTTCTTCAGGTTGATTCCAAGACCGGCGTAGCAGTGGCGAGGGATTCTGGTGTTGTCACTATCTATTACGAGATTCCTGGATTACTTAAAACGTACAGAGAGGTGAGGCACTGTTACATCCTACCAGAACTGCTGAGGTTTGTTTGCTTCAGGAATGAATTCAATTATTTTGAGGGGTTTTTTTTGTTACAAATACTTAGAAACATTATTTTTAAAGGAAAAAGTATTAGAAATGCAACTGCTTGGAAGTATTTGGTATGTGTCTAATCATTTATGTTAAGGAGGATAACTTAGCATAATAGTTTCTATTTTTAGTTCTTAGACTGTGCATTTTGATTCCTTTGCTAGTCTTAATTTTTTTTTCAGATGCTAAACAGTCTTTGGGTATCACTGCTTTTAGGAATGAAGTCTCACTGGAGGATGCCAACAAGATCTTCCTGAAGTGGTGCACTGTTATTACTATGCATCACTGATCACAACTACTCAAATTATTTTGTTTATCTACAGTGCAGACGTACTGTTAACATGATTTGCTGTATCAGCTAACATAAGAACTATACATTCTTTTAAAATGAAATTTAAACGTAGAGCTTTAAGCCTATGAACTTAAGGGGTTTGGGGAGGGGGAAAAAAGGGGTATTACTGGCTAAAATTGCCTTGAAAGGCAGCTTCCAAAATTGGACAAATACAGGATTTCTTAGAGAGAAAGTTGACCTCTGGGAGCGTTCTGTTCAATGTACAAGGATGTCTGCCTTTCACAGTCAGTCCGGTCTGGTTTTGTTTGAATTTTTGTTTGCTAAAACAGTTTTTGGTAGCAATGTGCTTCATCCTTCTTTCAGATACAGGTTAATATACCTCAGAGGACTACAGCAATGCATGTAAGCGGAGTGAAAACGAGCTTACAAGGAGTTGCAGCCTCAAAAGTAATAGTTGTAATTGGGGAAAGGAATACAAATTTGAAAGGTATGATGAAAAAAAAAAATGTTAATGCAAATTTTTTATTGCTTATTGGTATATTCATGACAGGTGGTTTTGGTTTGGGATTTGTTTGTTTTGTTTTTAAGGTTCTATGAAGTTGGGGTACCAAGATGTCTATGAACTTCTAGAGCCCTTCTGGAATCCCAGGAGCTCTAGAAGACTTGTAGGGCACTATTAAGATTTCGCAATTAATAAAATTGGTAGATAATAGAAGTGTCATTTTTGATAGTATCAAAAAAAACAGTTAGTAGGTGATCAGCTGATTGTTTGCTTATATGTTTAATACTGACTGCCTTCTTGAAGTTGCTGTGTTTTCTTACTGAGCATGTCTGAAGTAGTTACCTTCCCAAAATCTTCTACAGGAATTTTCACCAATTAGAATCAATACAAAGATCAAGTACTGTATTGTGTCCTCTGTTTAAAAAGCTGTATTTTGTTTGATTATAGCTCCTTTTAATTTTTAACTTAACACTTAGGACTTGTTCAGTTAGTGTTTTATTGTGCCGTATGTAAATCAGCCTACAGAAAAAAGATCTTGCCAGATACTAAAATAAAAACCAAGACTCCCAGGATCATCCAAGTTATTCATCAGACACTTTTGAGCTGAAAATTCTATTTAATTCTTTCCTATAAATAAATTATTCCTGTCAAAAAAACAAAAACAAAACCAACAAAAACCCACAACACATGAAACTTTCATTTGTTGTCTCTTTGGGATTAGACCTGAGAAGACAGCTGTCTGTGATTTCCAGCTGTTTTAAGATCATCCTAACCTAGTGAAACTATTTCAGAAGGTGGCAGAACAACCTGATATTTCAAGCCATGTTTTGTCATTTAATTAATTAAAATTATAATTAGTTATAATTCTTTTCTAATTAATTAATTAGGGAACTTTTTTCTTCCCTCAGGGGAGTGCTTGCCTGCTCAGATTGAAGCCATTGCTGATTTACAACCACAGTCCATTATCAGCTGCCACCTAGATTTTAACAATGAAGTGTTTGACTTCCCGACACGTGATATTTTTATAGCTGATCCTGGCTTTGATGCAGTTTCAGGTAAGATGAGACAAGAAGCCACACTCTGGGGGATGCTTTGTGTTCTCCTGTGCTTTAACCCAAACGCCCTTTGGTCCAGCAGATTCCCTTCTGAATCACAGATTCATTTGCTGTGTGGGATCTTGAGCATCAGTGACCTGTTAACATGTACTCTCCCTGTTTAACTCTAGGGTTTTCTACCTGTGACAAAAACACTTGCTTTCAGAGGAAGCCAGAAATCAGTAGCAGCCTGTTTGATAGGTTTTTCAGAGTTGTAGCATAGTAGGAACTCAGGAAGAAACTCAGAAGCATTATTTTACTCAGCAGAGGGACGACTTTGTGTCTTCTGACTGCAGAGTTAGGTCCTAACTTTTTACATTACTACATGCTTATTTGTAGGTGTGCACACAGTGTGATTTGTAGTGCCTGGAAACAGAAGTGATGCTATTGCAGAAGGTAGACATCCTACACTGAGGTCAAATTTTCTAGAGCTAGTAGCTGCCATCTTTGGCTCCAGTGGAAACGTACAAAAACTAGATTGCCCCATATATGACAATTTAGCAAAGAGTATCAGGCCCTGTGTGTGTTAAACTATGGAAGCAAAACACTTCCCCCTTCAGCTGGTCAAAATGAGCACTGAGGTGACAATATGCCGAGCTTGGGTATCTCTGCAGCTGCATAAACATCTTATGGTTCAATTCCATCTTTCCTTCCCAAACATCAATGCCTTTACCCTATGCTTGAATGCAGTGAAATTTAAGACTGGGGATAAGAGAAAAAATCATGAGCTTAAATATCTGTGTACTGAGGATCTTTAGATTTCCCCAAATTATTCCCCAGAGCGGAATATCTTTGAAAAGCCTTGCCACTGGTATTGCAGTATAACTGACCTCAGTGATCAAAATTAGGGGAAACAGTGCAAATTTGGTGACTATTTGGTGAAAAGTAATACATGTTGAATTAGTTGTATTCTGCAATTTAAATGTTTCTGAAATTTTTCATGCTTTCAATCTTCCCTACACAACTGGAGTGCTGTAATTTCTTAGGAAAGGGAGAGTTCTCACGTATCCCCAAAACAATGTGAACTGACGGTTACAGGGAGGGGAAATTACCAGGTACTGTTGAAATGGAAATAAAACTGTGGAAATCTACATGTGCTTATTTCATAGCTATTACACAATTTTAAAAAGAACCAAAACACCATGGACTGTATGGAAATAATGTTAAATAGCTGTTAGATTGGTCCCTGTACCCAGTGTGTGAAGCTTTTATACCTTGCAAAATAGTGACTGCCTCTTATTTCACGAGGCAAAGAAAATAAGGAGAAAACACATATCTCTAGCAAGAGGAATATGCTTTTTATCTTCCATGTAGGGGGAAATTTATTAGTATCTTTATTGCTGCTAATAGACAAATAGATCCGACAAGAGGCTAGAAACATGGTGAAAATGTAACCTTTAAAGAAGCTTTTATAAATAATGAATCATGTCTCTATAGAGTTGAGGATGGTGATGGTAACTGGTTAAAATTGTAACATTTAGTGAAGAGGATAAATATGAAATAGGATGGTAAGTTTTGTTGTCAGTAAAGCTTTTCTATCAATATTAGCATAAATGTTATATTCCAAGCGAAATTGAGTATCAATGGCACATTAAAATGTGACTTTAAACTGCCATTTTAATGTTTTTATCATGATGTTTAGTTTGGGCCAAGAAGTATCTTCTGTTGGTTTAGTACTGGGAATGTGATGCTTGGACCAGCAGAGACACTGTCCCATTCACCAGTGCACTCCTGGTCCTGTTCTTGGTTGAATTTTATCACCTTTTTTAGCTCTTCTCTAATGATGTCACAGAAATCTCACTCTGTGGGGTATTTTTCCCATGCATAAAGTTAAGCAATTAACAGTCGAACTGTTTTTGTTTCTGTAGGACATTACACCTGTTCCATCACAATGCAGAGGCTCACTGACAAGCAGTTGAAGCAGATCAGCATGACTAAAACTGCACTCAGAGTTACAGCTTCAGTCCAAGGCACCCACTTCTCTGGGGAGCAGATCAGCGCTGAGGTGCCATTCAATCCTGGGTTTTATGCTGACCAAACAGAAATGCTTTTAAGTAATCATTACACAAGCTCTGATGTGAAAATATTTGGTGCCACTGAAATTCTTGATACCCTGGAGGTGAGTGTGGAAAGTAACACAGAGCAGTTGAAAGCATTTTGAACTGTTACATGCAACTTTCTAACTGAAGGCACTCTGTGTCACCTTTATGTCAAAATTTGGAATACTCACTTCGGTTTTCACTCTTGTTTTGGAGTATTAGAAATGTGTCAAGCTCACCTGTGTGCTAGCTGGAATGTGTTTAACCAGCTCACAGGTGGGGAAGCAGAAAATCTGCTTGATGTCTGGTGGCATTGGTAGGTTCTTGCCCCTTGTTTGGCCACCTGTGGTTCATACAGCCCTGTAAGGGCTGCTTCGATTTAGGGTTTTTTTGCCTGTACGGGTTCAGCCCAGATGCTCAGCAACAGCAGTTACTAGGGTAACCTTAGCAGGAATCAGGGGTGAAGTGCTGCTGGAGTCGCTGGATGTTACAGCCACGGTCGGCCCCTGCTGAGGGGAGAGCTGCTCTATGTGTTTGTGGAATAACATGGTCCTGACGTGTGGCCTGGAAGGTGCTGATGTGCTGTGCTTTCTCTAGCAGTCTGTTTCAGGTCGGTTTTATTTTTCCTCGGCAGGTGAAATGTGGGTCACCAACAGTGAAGGCATTTGAGAAAGAGAAATCGTACGGACTGCCTAGTTATGTAGTCTACAACGTCAGTCTGTCTGATCCAAGAGTTTCAAGTCAGAAAACTATATCCACCGCTCTGACCATCTCAAGTCCCATGACTGACCAGTCTATCACTATCCCAGTGACAGTGATCTACTTGACTGACAGATCTAACATGCCAGTGAGACGTAAGTTTATCTCTAAACATCATATACCAGAATAAATCTCTGATTTCCATTAATGTTCATGGGGTTATAAAATGTGGTGTGTTAACTTTAGCTGCCAGCTCAGGTTCTATCACTGACTTGAATTCAATTGCTCATTATGACCGAAGCTGTACATATTTTCCTCTTGGGTCAGCCCAAAATACTCTGTTGAAGTTGGTGTAAGTATCCCAGTGCTGAAGTATCTGAAAGCAACTGGTTTTGCTCTGCTGTTATTTACTCTCAAGCATCCCTCGTTAATTTGAAAGCAGATTAGCATTTTGGGGCTGAGAAAGTAATGAACGTGCTTAAGATATTGTATATCAATATCTTGGGCTGTTATTGGCAAAGTTTGGCAGGTGCATTGGAAGTAGTCCCTAGAACTGAAATTGTGTTGTCAGAGTTGCTTATACTTATTTGCTATAAATAAAAAGCTGCTTTGTGCTATTTCAGTTTGAATTAAGAACTGTTAACTCTTAAAGCTGATTGGAGAAGATGCTCTTTTAACTCGATATTGTCTCCTCTTAATTGATTCTACAGATGGAGGCAGTCTATTCCTGAACTTCCTTGACTCTTTCCAAGTAACGCTCTTCACGATTTTTGCCCTAGTGATAGGGGCAGCTGTTATGGTTCTAGGTAAGAAAATGAAAGATTGCAGGTGGGTTTTTTCCATAACTTCTTAGTATGCATTAGCTGTAAGATATAAAGGAATAATTTCCCTGTGAAATGATTTTCTTGTTTGGTGGTGTTTTTTACAATGTTTTGCAGCCTGTAATGGAACTTTCTCATCGAAAGAACAGCACAGTCACCCAGCATTTATCCCAAGGACTCCTCCTCACCCCAGCCATAACAGTAAGCAGCTGCTACCCAGTTATATGGGAATTGATTAGCCCAGCTATTGCGTGGGAGTTGAATGAGGGGAGGTATGACTATGAGGGAGCCTGTGCACTGGACTATCACAACAAGCACTGTGCCAGTTCCTAGGAAATCTGTTCCCCCTGCCCTGCTCCCCAGCCTCACCTTCTACCCATTGCTAATCCCTCTGAAACTCTTGGTCAGCTTCAGCCCAGTTGGAAATAGGGAATGGGTTAAAAGTGCCAGATTCCTGCCAGTCACCAGATGGGGAGGAGGAGAGAGATCCACCATTTTTCTCCTACTGAGGGAAAGGAAGTAAAGCAGAGCTCAGCTGCTGATACACCATATATATGCACCATGAGATGAGGTGCAGCATGTCCTGCATCCCTTGTGCTGCTCACGTGCTGTGAGGTCCTGTCAGCTGGGGTTGCTGTAAGGACAGGGGAGGGCGAGCATTAGGGCACAAAGGCTTAGTTCTGTTGCTCAGGGAACAGTTTGTTCCTTCACTGCTTTTGATCTTGCAGTTGTGTTGTGGTTTTTTGACAGCCTATTTATTCTGCATTTTACCTGTTTGCATTGTTGCAGAATCAAACTCTCTCAGAAATATGCAAATAAATGCTCATTTGCTTGGAAAATCTGTAATCAACATTGGCTGTTAAAACTAAGTTCACCTTAACCATATCTGTGTTAAGGTATGGTGAGCGGCAGGCCTCTTTGTGAACACACATAGCTGATGCTTCAGAAAAAATAAGGCAAATTCAAACTGAAGTTATTTGCTGAGATGAAATCTGTTGTGTCCCACTCAGAAGACATAATAGATTCTTTAATTAAAAGCCCTTAATAGGAAGACCTACGAAATTTTGATTCTTAGAAGATGTCTTTTCAACATCAATAAGCTAAAGGAGCTATTTCACTTTGGATGGATCATTAGCCTTGCTTGCCAGGTGTTCCAGCAGATGATCAGTTGTTTGTTTCTTACTTCTTTCACCACTCCAGAGTATGACTGAGGTTTTTTCTCCTTTTCCCCTGTGTTTCAGGTTTCTCTGTATCACCTCCACTTTCCTTCAGTTCGCAGTCCTCAAGCAGGAAATCAAGCCCGTCCTCCAGGCTCTGGAGCACTGATTATGGTCCACATTAGAGACAACAGTACTCATCTTCATGCACTAGAACTGGAAAATACTTTTAAAAAAAACAAACCAGTGCCTTTAACAATAGCAAATTTAAGAACTTTTACAGCTTTGATGTAATTCAAGTCATCTCTTGAATGTAACTACATTCATAATTTATTTTTTTTATTTAGAGACCTCTTAATTTTATTTTTTTTTATGTCAGTGCTTCAGTTCTCTCAAATTTATTTTTTCTTCTGTTTTATGCTCTGTTGACAAGGATGACTGGTCAAAAAGCAGTGTTTATGCTCAGCTAACTTTCTTGCACTCTTCACGCTACTAGAATTTATGCCTAAGCATTAGCAATAAAATGTATTTACTTTTCATAAAAATTAACTTTCTTATTACTGAACATTTTAAAAAAGGGAAATAGATAAAACAGGTCAAATATGAGCCAAAAATATGAAGGATTGTATATTTCAAAGAACTACTTTTTTATTTTGAGTTCCAAAGACTCAGGAATGTACTGCACTGATAAGTGTTCTTATGTTTAGCCTTACAATGTGATGCATCACTGTAATTTGTTGTTTTAACATTAGGAATGCTGGAACAACTGTGAATAATTTGGGAGGTTTTTACACCAACAAAGAACAGCATAACTATTTAAGTTCTTTGGGTACAACTGCAGTATTCCTTTCTTGTTACTGTAAGCACTTTTCTTGGACAGGGAATGTGAAAGCATGTGCCTTCTAAGAGAACCTTTCTTTTGCTGGTAAATATTTTTAATTGAAGGCAATTTATCTTACCTGTGTCCTGATATAATAATTTAGGTAGGTCATTTCACTGTAGAAGTACCTCAGGAGAAACTGAGCCTCCTTGGATTACCAAAAGTCACCTGTTGCACTGGGAAGTGAGAGGCTTATTTCACACTTAAAGCTGGTTCAGTCTGCCTGTCTGTGATACAGCCACAGCCAGAATCCACGTTGAATAGTATAATAAGATGTTACCACTATGACCAGACTTTGGAATATCTGCACCATAATATCTGACTAATAAGGTGCTCATTTGTAAGTCTGTAAAATACAGTGTAGCATTTAATTGCATAGGTATTAATGGGGGTGGAGGGATTTTGTTGTCTTTTTGGTTTTCTTCTTGACAGGCAAAGACACACAATATAAAATACACAATTCTGGGCACATCAGGAAGTACTCTGCAGACCAGGCAGTCCATCACTCTGCTCAGATGTGTTTTGCTTTCTAAACAAGCTGGCAGTGAGGTATGCTGACTGGAACATTTTTCCAAATTAATGTTGAATAGATGAGAAGAATCACTTGCTTCCAATTCTTAGTCTTAAAGTACTTCCCTGAACACGGGGTAGGAGGGAGGAAACTCAGTTGAAATGTTACGTTTTAAGGCTTATAAAGACAGTAATTTATAATTCATAAGCCTATTTTGCAGCTATCAGTTAAGGGCTTTGTTTAGACACAAAAAAATTCACAGTTTTAATTGTGAATAACATTGTGGCTGTCTGAACTCTCCTAAGGACCATAAAGAAAGTGATGGCGATTGTTCTGTTTCAGAGAACAAGATACTTCATGCAGAATATACTGTGCAGCTCAGACAGCATGGGCAGGGACAAGAGCAGGATGGGCAAACAGGGCATGGCATGTCAGAAGGGCATGTGGCACAGCAGTTTGCAGGTGGGGTGTGCAGGGAGGGTGTGGGCCACCTCACCTAATGCCCATCACCATCCCAGAAGAACTAGGACCAGCTATGGTCTCCACTCAGCAGAAAGCCATCACCAGAAGGAACACAGTGACCCCAACTGAGCACCCACAGAGACACGCAGCAGTCCAGGTCTCTGGCTGCAGACAGTGCCTGAGCCCATCGCTGCTACCTCTGGAACTTGAGGCTCAGGAACATGAGGATGTGGATGGCACGCCTGGGAGGTTGCCTAGGGTGAGTTGGTCATCCCCCATGCCTCAAGACTGCCCCTGCAAAAAACAGAAGGGTGATGGTCATAGGAGATTCCCTTCTGAGGGGAACGTAGGGGATGATATGTCCCCCAGACCCTACCCACAGGGAAGTCTGCTGCCAGGCTGGCAGTGACGAAGTGTCGGAGAGAAACTTGAGGGCTGTCAAAAGGCACTTCAGGGCATTGGGGCAATTAGTTAGAGGTATGGGAGCACAGGTGGTATTTTTCTCCACCCCTTTAGAAACAGGGAGACACTCTGACAGGAGCAGAAAATCACATTTGATCAACTAGTGGCAAAGAGGCTGGTGCCAGCAGTGAAATTTTGGTTTTTTGCTCATGGGATGGTTTATTTGGCAGCAGATGGGGCCCAACTGCCCGAAAGAGGGAAAAGGATCCTAGCCCAGGAGTTGGCAGGGCTTGTGGAGAGGGCTTTAAACTAGAAGTGCATCCACATGGCTGGTGATAAAACACAGGATGGCACGCTTCAACTGGAGGTGTTGTGTGTTAGTGAGTTCCTTTGATTCCACTCCAAAAGGTGTGGGGTATGTTGAAGCACATCTGAAGTGCTCCTGCACCAATGCACATAGTATGAGGAACAAGCAAGAAGAGCTAGAGGTCCTGGCTCAGTCCCAGAGGTATGACATCATTGGCTTAAGCAAGAGGTGGTCATGTGTGTGGCGATGGATGGTTACAGGCTCTTCAGAAGAGACAGGCAGGGCAGGAGTTGGGGAGGCGGGGGGGGGGTGCGCTGTATGTAATGTAGGGGGGGGATTGCACGGAGCTGTCAGTTGGTGACCAGAGCATTGAGAGTCTGGGTAAGGATTAAGGGATAAACAAATAAAGGGGATGTTGGAGTGGCAGTCTACTATAGACCACCCAGGCAGAACGATGATGTAGACAAATTTTTCTTCAAGGAACTATGAGACACCTCTAGATCGTCTGCTCTTGTCCTTACAGGGGACTTCAACTTGCCAGACATTAACAGGGAACACCACAGAGCTAATACAAACAGGCACAGGAGATTCCTAAAGCAACTGGGTGATAACTTCCTTGTTCAAGTATTAAGGGAGCCAATGAGGAAAGGTATCCTCCTAGATCTCTTGCTTGTGTACAGAGAAGATCTCGTGGGGCAAGCAGGGGCAGGTGGCCATCTTGGCCATAGTGGCCACAAAGTAGTGGAATTTTAAAAATCTTTGGTGAGAGGGAAAAAACTGCCTCCAAAATATCAACACTAGATCTGAAGAGAGCAGAATTTGGACTGCTCAGGGAACTAGTTGGTAAGATCCCCTGGGAAACTGCTTTTGATAGCATTGGTCCATCAATGCTGGTCACTTTAAGTACCACCTTCAAAAAGCACAGGAACAGGCAATTCCAAAATGTCAGTAGTCAAGCAGGCAGGGCAGAGGCTGGCTTGGCTGAACAGGGACCTTCTCTAGAGCTTAGGTGGAAAAAGGAAAGTGCTTGGCCGATGGAAGTGGAGGGATGGCATGCAGAGGAAGGCTGTGGAACGCAGTTTGGCTTCACAGTGTTACAACCAAGCAACACTTGTTACGTGTTACTGTATTGCGTATTGTGTAACTTGCTAGGTTTGGAGAAGCTGTGCCTTATGTGCAAGTACCACTTAAAATTGGCAATTAGGATGTAAATAATCACCATTTGTTACTGTATTATTTAATAAAGTTTTTTAAGTTTCCTTTAATATGCTGTTGCTGAACTTCCTTGTATTTTGGCTAATCAGAATTTAGCATCAGACTGTATCGGTTGTCCTTCACCTCCCTCAGCCCCTAAGTATTTGCAGTCATGGTTTTCACATTCACAATTTTCTCTTCTGTTGATAACCTATTGGTTTTAAATACTTTGACTATTTTCCCCCCAGTATTTGTTGTGAGAGGCTTTCCTGTTGAAGTCAGTGGCAGCTGAAGCAGTAGTTCTTTATTCTCCAGGTTTGTTCGAATATCCCACTTTGTTCATTTGGGGTTTTAAGGAAAGATGTCACTCTTTCTCTCTGCCCTAATAGATATTAGGAGGCTTATGACCTGAGATAAGGACAGAGGGATTGCCCTCCAATTAGTGCAATGGGCAAAACAGACTCAGCACAGTAATTTATGACTACTACAACTAATACACCCAGTGAACCAGAACGAGATAAGAAGCGACCAGGTCTTAAAGCACCTTCCCCCCACCCCTCCTTTCTTAGCACACTTACACCTCATCACAATTTTACTCCCATCTTCCCCTCCTACCATGGCGTGGGGAGAGGCAGGGAATAGGCAGTGGGGTTCCAGCGATTCCTCAAAAGCTGCTTTTCTTCCCAAGATCTTAACACTTCTACTTCCCCCCACCCCTCGCCTCTTTGCACTCTTGACTTTAATCATAGATCTGCTCCCTTCTTCCTTCCCATCACAGCACAGGGAAGGGCAGGGAATGGGGAATGGGGGTTTTCAGTCCTCCCGAGTTGTCTTCCGTCTCAGCTGAGGAGGGATAGTGGGGGGGGGGGTAGTCCACATACACACCTACTTCCCCTGTGGCGCCATGGGGTCCCACCCATGTGAGTGTCGTGTCCACGAATTTCTACAATGTAAGCCCTCTCTATCGGGGAGCCATCTCCTGACCACAGGCCTCTCAGCAGGACTCCCCTCTCATAGGGTGCTGACATCCGGGTCCAGACCCCCTGGCCTGGTTCCCTGCAAAGTCACAAGTCCCTCGGCAAACCTGCTCAGGCGTGGATCAATCTTCACAGGGCATAGGTGACTCTGCTCCCCATCCTCATCCATGGGGTTCGGGGGGACACCTGTTTCACCATGGTCTCACCACTACTTGTAGGGAAAACTCTCTTTTTGCGTTCTTCACACCTCCCCACACACACCCCCCACCTGCGGGCCTGGCCTTGGTGTCTGTGCAGCTTGTTACATCTCTCTCACGCTCCGGTGGCAAAGTGCGCCTGCCAGAAGTTTCTTTTTTTCTCCTGTATGTGATTCCCAGAGGTGCTGTGACCAGCTCTGATAGGCCCAGTCTCGAATTTGGCCTTGAATTGACCATCTTTTCAAAATATGGGCCTTGCGGAAAGCTGCAACTGTGGCTTGCAAAAGCCACTGAAGCAGCACAGCTACACAATACTGCAACAGGTTTTACTCTCCTATTCCTTCTCATTCCTATTCAGCCTACCAGTCTGGCACTGAATGTCCTGAAAAATCAACTGCTCCAAGTGGTGGGAGGGCTTTGGCAAACGCCTGCTGTTTATTTCGCCTCTTCAAGCAAGTAGTTGCAGTCTTCCTGGCATGTGTCTCCATGAACTGTGATCTGCTGTGAGCTAGAGCAGGGCTGAGGGGGGAAAAAAAGGTGTATGACTCCCACCCCAGAGGGGGATAAGCTCAGGACCCAACTTGTTGCAAGTTGGCAGGAGCTTCACTGGTCTTTCAGGTGGCTGCCGTGTGGGTGGGATTTGGGGAGGCACATCTTTCTGAGCAAGGTGCTGCCAATGTAAATATCAATTTATTTAATCGACAACAATGAAGTTTGGGATTTTGTAATTAATGCCCATTTTTTTTCCTCTATTCACTTACTCCTTGTTCCAGAGTGTTTGCTTCCCAAGTGGGAGAAGGGCTGCGGGGAATGCTGTTAAGTTAGATGTCATGGGTGAGTTGACTTTGCCTTCTTACCTGGTAACTTAAAAAGACATCAGTGGTGAGCTCGGACCCAAACCTTGGTCCCTTTGCATTCAGCAGGAGCTTTGTCTTTGCTCTTTAGCTGAAGCAGGATTTAGGGCTTGCCAACAACGGCATGTTCATCACAGCACAGGGGTTCTTACACAAAAAGGTTTTCACAGTGAATGGGCTGACTTGGGCTTTGAAAGCTGTACAGAAAGCAAACCCACACTGTGAGTGGTGACATTGCTGAGGAAACACTTTGGCTGTCCGTGGGTTTCCTGCCTCCAGACACCTGCCTGGGAGGGCTCCGTGGCAGGAACTATAGCCCTGGAAGATTGGTCCTGCGGGATTTGTCCAGGAACCGGCCTTCCCCCTTCCCATCGCATGTGCTTACAGTGAAACCCCCATTCTAAGGCTTTCTGTCGGAGCATGGAAGCAAACACTGAGGTGGGTACTGGGCACTGCCGCTCCCCCAGCCCCGGCTGCCTGGAGCCAGCCCGACTGGCTCTGCCCTGTGTCCCCGGATCGCGCGCTGCACGTTCTCTGTAAGCAGAGAGACTCCTGAGAGGCCACCAAGAACCCTTCGGTGTGTGGGCCGGCAGACCCCGGCCGTGACCATCCCACTGCTCCTCCGGCCTGGGGATGCAGCAGGCGCTTTCCCTCCACAGGCCACAGCCCGGGGCGGGGCCTGCGCTGAGCAGAGGCAGTGGTTCTGCTGGGGGTGCGGGGTTTGGGCGGGCTGTCCCTGTCCCCTCTTTATGGTCTTTGTTTACAAAAGCTTCGGAGAAGGGGAAAAAGAAGGTACTCGTTTGGGGGGGTGTGGGTAATCCATTCAAACTTTGAGTGTTACAAACTTGGATGAGAAAAGTCACCCAGAAAGAACAGTTGTGTTCAGCAATTAGAATTAGGAAAGAGCAGGAAGGTTTATTTTTTAAAGGAATTGCTGTGAAATCCCCCTCAAGTTGTGGCAGCTGCACAGTAGGCACTGATCCCTGAAGGGGAAGATGGCGGCTGACGCTGCTGGGGTTGGCAGTGTTCACATACTTGGAAGGAGGGGCGCGTTAGGGAGGTGGGGTGTCGGTGTTACTATACTGAATGGTACTCAAGGATAACTTTGTCATAATAAAATGTAACAGGGAAAAAAGACAGTACTCATTGAAATTAGAGTACTATGCCCATTTCCAGAATGCCTTTCTCTGCTAATTAATGTTAGCTTGGGGTCCCCGGTGCCTCTCTGAGGCAGAACTATTGAAAGGAAATCTGTGTCGATCTCATGCTTCTTGGTGTTGTGGCACGAATTGCTGTCCTGGTTACTGCCACTGGGCCTGTCATTAGTGGGAGGAGGCTTTCTGGTGGCAGTGGACATCAGCTCCCTGTGAAGATGGGATCAGTTATAACCCCCCTGGTTCCCTCCTGTGGCTCCTGTGAGCTGATGGGGTCAAGAGGGAAAATGGCGTGTTCCCTGAGCGCCATCAGGATTTTTGTTGGAAGGTTCCCCGGGTGTGCATGCTGTATTTGCATAGCAGCCGAGTGCTGCAGCAAGGGATGGATGGTACCTGGCAGGAAAGGGCTGAAGAGCCTGTTTTCTCTTCTGGGTTGTCTTCCTGTACCCAGAAAATGCCTGCCCAGCAACAGTTGTTTAACAGCCATGTTGTGAGGAATTATTAACTAGATTAGGCAGAGTACATTAATATTAGTCCTTAAACCAATCTAGTCCTTAATATAACATGCCCAACAGCATAATCATTATGTACCCATCTCCTCCCTTAAAAAGCAGAGCAGATAATGAATAAAACATTGAGCCAACCTCTTCAGTTAAGAGTTCTTCCTGATTAGAAGCCAGGATTACTGTGTGGTGCTTAAGGAGACAGTTTTCTGAGCAGCATGTTTGCTGACTTATTATGTGAAGAATTTAAGTTTTACAGGTGTTAATCTAGCATCTTCCATAATCACTGCAGCTACTCCAAGATAATGGCATGATTCTCTTCCCTATTTGGTTGCTGATACGTGCATTCATAAGGTACCAACGTGTCAGTCATTCATAAACATCCTCTTAGTGCAAGACTCCCCAGGAAGCATGGCGCCTTCTCTTTCCATATTTCCCAGTTAGAGATACAGCTGGAAGAGAGCGAAGTCCAGTCAAGGCATGCTGTTGTAGCTATCATCTCAGGCAGGAAACAGCCAGGTGGTATCCACTGAAACTGCCTTTAGTGCAGTGGGCAGAATCAAGTGTACAGATAAATTTTGGCAGTTTCCTTAGCCAGTTCTTAAATATATGTGCACATTTATCAGAAAACGCTGGCCTATCACTGTGCTTGTAACAAGCTGAGCACAACAGAGGTTTGTGAATGAGTGCCAGGGGAAGGGGCTTCAGTGAAAAAGCAATTTTAGAAAAGTAAATCCTGAAGGTAAAGTCTTGTTTTATGTTGTTCTGAGGAAGCAGTAATGGCAAAGGAACTCATGGTCCCTTCTACTATACCAATGCAACAACCAGCTACTTGTAGCTACCCCTAGGTGCTTACAACCCCTGGAAGCATAATAGTTAGCTGTAACAGTAACCATGCAGTCACACAAATAAAAATTGACATGGCACAGGGAGAATTGTGCCTCTGAGTGAGTGTTGCTAACGTACTTGTGCATCAACTGCTGCCGCCTGGGTCCAGGCTGCTGGCTTTGATCCACGTGGCACTGGTGCACAGCCTGCAGCTTGCACTGCCAGAGGGCACCGTGTAGATTGCTCCTGCAGAAGCGGGAAGGGGTGGGGGTGTAGCATGTCTGCTCCTTTTTTCCCTAAACCTCTTGGCCTTTCCTTGCAGGATGTCTCCAGCGATCCTCTGCCAGTACTTTAAGTCTTCTGTGTATAACCACCTATTCAAGAGAGACTTTGAAACTTTGTTGTGCAGCAGCAGCTTTCTGGCTGTTTCCATGATGCACTGCTTGCACCTACGTTACACTGTGTCTCATCATTTCCCTGTAATTGCAATGAAACACCCTGACGTAAGGACTCTGCTTGGAGAAGCCCTGGAGATAGTGTTTGGTTGACAGGCAAGGTATGTGCTCTCAAATTAATTCCTCTTCTTTTAAATGCTTTTCCTGGTAAGGCAAATAGAAGCTTTATTCATGTATTTGGTTTTCCGTAGTAATGTTAGTCTGTACTGTACTGGTGATAGGATTCAAACCACTCCCTTTCAGCTTCCTTTTTGTTGTCTTAGTCACAAGTTTAAGGCCACAGCTGGCCTTGAAATCCAGTCAGTGTCCCTACAACACAGGCCCTCTACTTTGCTTTCATGGGAAACATATCAATTTTGAAGCTGGGAAAAAAAGACATTTAAATAGTTAAATTGTAACAGGTAGCTGACTTAAGGTCTTCAGGTGATACTGTATCTTCCCTGTGTTACTTGTTTTAGTAGCAAAATTCAAAAACTTGTCTTTTAGTTTTAATTAATCTGGGGTTACTTTTCAGCTGTTAACTTCAGTATGACAACTTCTCTGTAGGAATTAGACACGAGATTGGGTGACACAGTTTCTCAGGATCATTTCTCTAAGCTTGCATTAATTTAAACAAGAATGGGAAAGTCATTTTCCCCCTTGATTCGTATTTATGGTCATTGTATGTGAGCTGTGACTTTACCAGCCGTAAGCCTCGTAGCATTTTCCACGTTTTCCCTCAAACCACTTGTCCTTTCTATCCTCAGCACTATTTTTATCACAGGTACTGTGTTTACCACTGCAGGTGGCCTGTTCCAGAGCTTTGTGTATTAATAAACGATTTCCTGCAATTTATAATGTCTTCACAATTCAGCACAGCATCTTGCCTGTTTAGTGTGCTAACTGTCTCTATTTCAATGTTTTGAGGTCTGTTTTGCCATAATTACTAAAGGGGTTACAAGTTGCAGTTGCTGTTTTCCATTCAGCAGATGTTGTGTATGTGTGTTTATAATTCACCCAATCATTCATTTTTTTCTGAGGTCTCTTTTAGTTGCCATGTTTATGTTTTAAAGTGCTGTTTTCGTGCTCCTTAGTCCAGAGGACTATCATATGCATCTTGTTTCTGCCTTTAGCATAAATAAGTGTATTTTCAAGCTGTGGTTCTTATGGATACAGCAGTGTCACTGGCATAACCTTTTTATTATTTTATTTTTCATGGCATGGTGGTTTCTTTCTGAGGAATTAGGAAGCAACGTGAAGCTGTAGCCCCAGAGATTAATTTATTGGATTAGAACTCCTAAGGTCTTATTCTCCTAGGTTGTTCCTAGGTTACTCCTAGGTCTTACTCTCCTAGGTTACTCTTAGGTCTTATTGTCACTGCTGACTGACATCTTCTGGTGCTGACCATGAAAAAAAAATACTAACCATCTTGAAGTGGGTACCACAGTTGTGTGGTACCTGTGTGTATCTCTGCATCCAGAACTCTTTCCTGGCAAGTTTCAGTACAGAATGAGAGGCAGGCAGTTGTACTTTTGCTGGTTGTCTCTTCCTGGCAATCCTCCTAGTAAGTGGCTGCTTCGCATACACCAGATACCTTGATTTCATCCCAGAGAGAGCCCCAGGATTTAGTTTGTCATTTCTTCCATGCCATCCCTCACAAAGGGAAAGAGAGACAGTCGGTATAAAGCTGGTTTCCATTTGCATGAGGGAGCACACCTCAATGTGGTTCAACCTGTGGTGCGGCTCCTGCTGCTGTGTCAGCAGGCTGAGTCCCTTTCGAAATCCAGCCCGGGGTGTCCCAGGGTGGAGTCACATTACATTGTGGGCAGCACTGTGGCATTCAACGTCACCGATACTGTGCAGTGCTTGGGATTTGCTAGGGAAAGTGGCAGAGGGAATAAAGGAAGTACCAAATGGGCTGGAACCAGCAGAAACAGAATACAGACATCAAATCTGTAAGTGGTTTGAATTCTAAGTTACTTCTACTTCCCTTGAGGCTGAGTTTTGACCTAAGAAGGGGGAGCCAAGAAACACGAAAACACATTAAGAGGAAACATAATGAACAATCAAATGAATGAATTGACTCTGTTCTCTGTGTACAGAAGAGTAGATCAGAGGCAATAAGTATGATGGATTTAAAGGAGAAAAGGCTTTAAAGCAAGGATGATGGGTATGGCAGGAAGAATAATAGTTCTCTGAGTGTTGCTTTTGGCAGACATTCTGTGTGAGAAGAGACCTAGAGCTCAGTGACGAGGTCTGAACTGCAGCAAAGGCATATACATGGAAAACATCTGAGCCAGGGAGCAGTTCATCTGCTTTCTAAAGGCCTGATCAATGTCTGCATGCAATGTAGGGTCAGCTGGCAATGCCTAGGAAACATGTGGCAATAACTCCTACTAAGATCTTTCCCTGTTGCTCGGGAAAGATCAGGATTACTCCATCTGCATTTCTGAAAATAAGAGGATAACGATGATCCTGACTTGTGTGTTTTCCTCCCTCAGGAGAGTTGTGCCTCCCCTAGGCAGCGATGGCTGTTCACTGTAAGAGATGTGTACAGACTCAGAAGCTCCTCAGTGAGGGAATACTAACCCAAGTGGCAAACACTCTTCTCTAGCATTAGGGTGCCCATGTGGAGGCACCTTCAGGGTCGTGTTATTGTGTTATAGGTAAGGACAAGGGTACAGAAGAAAGACCTTCCTTCCAGAGAGTGGTGTTTTGTTGTTTAGGGCTTTTCTTTATCTGCTTTTAGAAGCAAATAGTGAGGTTGTGATGTGTTAAGGGGGAGGGAAGGAGGCAAAAGGAAGGTCGAATAAAATAGAATTTTTGAGCAAGGGGAAGCACCATTTAATAAAAGGATGCTCCAGTGATGATCTCAACACTGGAGTTAAATGGGCACTAGCTAAACAATACTGGGCTTCGTCTGGGATAGTAATCAGAGGAAATCATCAGGATGCAACAGCTTCCTCACATGAAAGCAAGTCAGCTGGGCTTTCAGGACCTGTATTTGCAGGACTTCTAGAATCACCAGGCAGACCTGGTGAGACACTACAGAACGTAAAGGAGTACAGAAAGTATTTAGATGCATTTGTGTGTGGAATGTTCTGCTTTCATTTCAGAGAAGAAAAAAAAAAAGGGGGAGGCAGGGGGGCAGAAGGCCAGAGGAACTATCTCAGCTATCAGGGACCAAAAAGCTTCACAGGGTTCTCTGACCCAGGAAATACTTCATTCCCAGCTGTGCAAGCTAGTTTCCACTTAGGGATGTCCTTCCACTTTTTGTATGTGAAAGTACCCCACAGCCTTACTGGAGAGGCAGACCAGAAATCCCTGCAACACAGGACTTGAGTCTTTGGTGTAACAGCAGTGTATTTGGTAGTTAATTTTAGGCCAACACATGTTAGTAGCTTACTGTGACCACCTTTCAAAAATAACAAGCAGAATTGTCTAGATAAAATTGATAGCTGGAATACAATGTAGTGATAAACAGCCTCTGAAGTTCTGGAACTAGTTTCAAATAATTGTTTTGTATCAAATGTATTCAACTTTGGAAGAGACAAGAGGTAGGAGATGCTTTTGTCTTTTGTGCAGCATATGCTTTACTTAGAAAATAGAATTCTGAGAACCTTTTAAGTAGTAAGAAACTGCCCTTAGTAACAAAATAGTGAAAATAGTCATATTTTACCCAAAAGGAATGGAAAAAAACTCATTTTCTAAAGTAATAACTTGTAATTTGACAGCATGAGTCACTTCTGTTGTTACGAGTGACTCATAAATAGAAGAGGCACTAAAAGAGTTATTTTTCCAAATGTATTAAGGTAGCAAAGAAAGCACCCCTCACAAAATGTTGCTAATAAGGCAGCAAACCATTGGGCAGTCTGAGGCAACGCTTATTTGAAACATTTAACAAATTTACTCATTAGAAGTATGAACTTCATTTACTATTGTAAAACTTGGTGGCAGAGGCTGTTTTCAGGTTGTTTTTTTTCTGTAAAAGCCCAGAAGCCTGTGCCTTTAATTACCTATCATTAGAAATGTGCTAAGAAACCTTCCGTTTCAGTATTACGATCCAGCCTCTTCCAACAGAGATCCACACTTGAACTCTTCTGCCACACAGAGCTTGATTCAAGGCGCCGTGAGCACAAACACAGCTATTAGTGATAATTTGGTCTCATCACTTCGCGATTGTTCCTACGCATGTTTGATCTTTACCCTGATGTGGAGGTAAAATTAACCTAGGGGAGCTTCAGAATAGCAGTAGTGATATTTCTCACCCAGTTCTCTAAAAAAAAGGGAAGCATTTTCAGCCACGCTGTCCCTGTGTCCATCTGCTTCCACTTACTCTTATAGTTTGGAGCCTGGTCCCAACCAGTTTAGATAATAGATTTGGTATCTAAAGGATCATAGAATCATAGAATGGCAAGGGTTGGAAGGGACCCCAAGGATCATAGAGCTCCAAACCCCCTGCCACAGGCAGGGCCACCAACCTCAGGCCTGGAGCTACACAAGGTTGCCCAGGGCCCCATCCAACCTGGCCTTGAACACTTCCTGGGATGGGGCATCCAATACTTCTCTGGGCAGCCTGTTCCAGCACCTCACCACTAACTCCAGAACCTGGCCTTGAACACTTCCAGGGATGGGGCATCCAATACTTCTCTGGGCAGCCTGTTCCAGCACCTCACCACTAACTGAGTTGACATAATTGTTGCAAAACTTGATCCCTGTGTGAAGAAAATGTTAGCATTCTATTTTTAGTGTTGTGTAAGCTCATCCTTTGTTAGTTCCTACATAACCTGCAAAGATACAGGCCTTTACAAATGCCTGATTTGTATGAAAACTTTTTCTGGGAGTTTGCAGCTTTCCATGAGGATCAAATCTGCAGGAAAGCCGGCACTATTAGAGTTTCTCTTTGTCCCAAACAGAGAAGGTAGTGTTTGAGTATAATGTAGTTTGTGAACAGGAAAAGGAGGTGGAATAAAATATCAGTGGAATAAAATAGCAATATCCCGTGTGTCATGGTTCTGCCCCCAGGCAAGAGCTGAGCATCACACAGCCACTCGCTTTGGGAGGGGGAGAAAGGGGAAGGGAAAAGGAAAAAAAACAAAGGCAAACCTCATGGGTTGGGGTAAGGATAGTTACTATCCTTAGTAGCAGAGAGAGAAATCACAATAATAGGACCTTTATAGCAGAAATATATGAAACTGGTGGTACACAATGAAGTTTTTCACCAAAATGCATAGCTCAGGCCATACAGCTCAGAGCCATCCTGAAGTTGGATCATCCCCAAAAATTGTGTCCTGTGCACTCCTTCCCCACAAGCCCCCTTTATGCTGAGCATGACATAATTGGAATGGAATAGCCTCTTTGGCCACTTTGGGTCACCTGTCCCGTCTGTGTCCCCTCCCAGCTTCTTGGGCGCCCCCCTCCTTCTCTTTAGCAGGGCAATATGAACAATTGAAAAGTTCTTGACTACTTGGCAACAACTAAACCATCGATGTGATGTCAGCGCTGCTCTCATCCTAACTCCCAAACCCTATTGCACCAACTGCTAGAAAGAAAATTAACTCTATCCTGACTAAAACCTGGACACTGCAATAGCCAGGATGCTGTATGTAAATAAAATCAGTTGTGGAAACTGGAGATTTAATGAGACAAACCTTCATGAATGGTATGAGTTAAACCAGTGAAGACTGAAGTCACCAATTTCCATCCTACAATTGCTCTGCATCACTGAATAGATTTAATTGTTACTTGGAGTATTTACTTATTGGTAACAATAAAATCTGCAACAATGGCAGGCACAAAACCAATAGGAAGTGGAAAAGAAGGAACTTGAATGAAAAGGAGTGAAGTAAATTGAAAGCGGTTTGAGCTAGAGGACAAGAAGTACAGTTCTTTGTGGAAGCAAACATGATGTTACACAGAACAAAATTGAATTGCTGTTGCTACTGAGCAATGAATAGCACAAGATAGCACTTCTCTTGCATTTCTGAACTTGTGAGCTTCCAGGCCACAGACTTCTCTATGTTCTCTTGGACATAACACATTTATTAAATGAAAATTCCTTGGTTTTCTCTGACTAAAACCGCAAACCAGTGCACTCCCCTCACGCTGCACTGGGAGAACTGGGAGCATCTGGCACGTTAGAAGCAGCATAGCTGTAACTGATGAACTTGTTAAGGAACTGAGAGGTTGGAGTACTGTGTCAACCTCCATTATAGATTTCCAGTCTGAGGAACTTGCCACCATTCAATTGTTTGCCATTCTTTATCTAGCCTATTGCTTGCTGATGTGATTCCAATTTCTGTGTTTGCACACTGCCCAGCGATGGGCAAGGAAGCTGGAGGAATGGGCCAGTGTCTGTCAAGGTCTGTGTGTGCTCTCATGAGACTGGCACCCATAGAATTTCATTAGTTGCTTCTAATATTTTCAGTATCCCTCAAAATTCATGCGCAGGCTCATCTAACATCTATTTGTTTGTAAGCATGTTTGTATTCTCTTTTGAAGAGTGTTTTGAAATAATTAAGTTGGATTCTGTTTTGGTTCTTCAGTCAGTGGCTCCCTATTGCAAGTATGCAGAAAAATTGTCAAAGACATCAGGGAAATGGTGCTGTTCTGTGAGTCTTCTCTCCTTGTTAGACACTCTGCAGTGACAGCAGGTTGACCTTAATGTGTAAAATACTTATCTACCAGCAACGTGACAGAAGATGCATTCCAGAGAGCTTTAGATCTAGCTCTTTTGGCTGAATCAGGGGAATTATTGCAGGCAAGGTGTGATTTTTCTGTTCCTTGCATTCTGGAGGACAGCAGAAAACTTGGAAAGTGCTATCAACCCCCATAAACAAAAGAGCTAGGGTGTGAATCTGAGCACAGTGAGGTAAAAGACAACAGCTTAAGCTGTGACTGGCTAAGTAAGTTCCCAAAAAAAGGCTGCAGTCTATGTATAGTACTAGAAGCCAAAATGTCATGTGAGGGACTGAACATGCATTGTTGCCTTCATAGAATTTTCTCTTCATAACTCTGCCTTTCACCATGACTCGCTGTTCAGCTTTGGGTTTGAAGCTCGTGGCCAGGCCCTGGGTAATTCTGGGTTTTGTTCCTTTACCAGATTAATGTTTTGGTTTATGCTCTTTACAACTGGCCAATAGAAACAAGTAGCCTTCAATTCTAGCTCAGTAAGTATCTCTTGGAGAGAAAAAGAAATTGCTGCCCCGAGCATCTGACCCCAGCTGGTTCATTCTTGCTGCCAACTGTTTCTTGCATGAGAGGAAAATGAATAAGATTAGCAAACAAAGAAATATTTTCAGCAAGTACCCAAACATCCAAGGCTAAACATCCTCCTTGGAATGCCAGGATTCAATTCCAAATAAGCAGCTGTATTGAAGGATTATTTTGATAGCGTTGTAGAAACATTGGTCTGCTGGAGATGATTAAAGGTCAACGAGAGTGTTTTGTGGGGCTTTTGTTGGTTTTGCTTTGGGTTGGGGGTTTTTTTCGGTGGCTTACTCCTTAGTTCTGGGCTTGCTGCCTTCATAGAGCATCCACTATGATGCTGGGATGCACAGTCTGTATGTTACAAAGGTTATTACCATTCTGATAGTTTCCATGTTCCTCCCTTACTATAAACGTGGGCATATGTGTGATTTTTCTTTGCCTCTCTGATACAAGATTCCACCTTCTCCTTCAGCAGGAAGAGATCAATGATCTGAGATACTGAAAAATAGATAGTAGTTACTACCCTTCTAATTAAGTAATTTAAACCTGGGGCTGTCTTGGGGCAGGGGGAATGTAATTTAGGTGTAAAACATGATACAGCAATTTAAGTTTTCTTCCATCTTTACTAAGTAAGTTTTTCAAAGCAGCCAGGTATAGCTCACTCTTTTGTTTGGTTGGGGTTTTTAAATTTAGGACTGCAGTAATGTAGTAGAAAATGCCTGCACAAAGAACAATGTAAAGGTAGCATCATGCATGGTTCTGAGTTATAAGGTCACAGAACACTGTCGTGCACCCTCCAGATTAAACCAAATAGTCTTTATGGCCTCCCCTGTGCAAAAATAAATACCTTGGATATTGATCTTTTCCCATTCTTCAGTTGAAATTGTGGTCAGAGGGGAAGGAAGTCACGAGAAGTCTAGGAGTTTTCGTGCTGGACTTACATGTTCCCTCTACCACAGACCTCAGAGATCTATATGGGAATGTAGATTCATATTTTTCCTTCGAGAATGTATTGTAATTCTGTGAACATAAAGCTTTCTGTTTTGGTTTGGTTTTGGCCTAGTAATGGTTCCTCACTGAGGAGCCCCATCACCTAAGCCACTGGTTTGCGTGTGACTTCTGCAGATGTTGAAACCTTTGGCTTTGCCAACCATGTGCTGAATTGATGGCTTTTTGGTTTTGGTGTTTGTTTTTTTTTTAAATGTTGCCAGTTGAAAAGTGTTCAGATTTATTTCAATTCTCAAAAAGAAATTTTGTAAAATATGAGCCTTCATTTATTTTGTTTATTAGCTGGTCTATTCCTGGGTAGCTTGATGTGCAGAGAAATCCTCCCTGTAGCAAATCAGTAATATACCTAGAGGGGTCAGTCTGGTATCTGTTTGTGGGAGCACTGACAGAGGGACTAACAGCCTGTGGGATAATGCTGCTCACCTTTGCACTCGCAGATATCTGTATGGACATCAAGATCTTCCTCTGCCTTTTCAGCTTGGTTAGGGGAATGGGGATAAATAAATGTGGTACATGGATCTCAAAGCTCAGGGTCCATAAAAGAGCCACTGTTCTAGTGTGGCAAGTACTACACTGGCTCTTGAGCAGAGCAATGGCAGTTTACTGGTATTTTTTTTTCCTCTAGGTTTTGTTAAACTTACAAGGCAAGTACTTTAAGTAGATTTTGGTGTAGCATCAGCCCTTCCCAATTCCCAATGTGCCTCATTCAACCTGACAAAGCAGTTTGTGCTGAATTGTTTAAAGGTCATCCACTTACTGACAGTGCACAAAGAACCTTTGATTGTTTCCATTCATTCTACATGTCCAGCATATTCTGCAACAGAAATTATTTCAGATTAGCCAGATTAGTGTGCAGCATAGTGTTGGTGTTGCCCCGATCAAGTTCCATGACTTCTCAACAAAAGAAGTTGTTGTTCTGTATGGTGGGTTCTGAATACTTTTTGTAGGAGTAATGCTTCACAATTCAACTTAGATCACAAAAATAGGGAAACTGGCCTGTGTTGCTTGTCTGATCTTGAGGCCTTTTTGTAAGGAGTAGTTGGAACTACAAATATCTGACAGAAGCAGAAAACAAAACCAGCTTCCCCCAACTGTTGCCCAGTTGGGTTCCTTACAGAGTGTGTGTATGTTATTTAAGGGCAAAGACCTAGAGCATGATATAGCATCAGAAAAGGCTGGTTCAACCTTTCTATTTTGCTTAAGCTTAACATGCCAAATGTACCGAAATGTGTGGCAATGAGGCTTCTCTTCCTTCAGATGGCTTCTGTTCTGTGTGCCTAGTCAGTTCCCTATCTATTTAAAACAAACAAACAAATCAAAAAAGCCAAACCACAGCCAAAACCCAAACAACAAAAGCTGAAAGATTAGTGAGGTCTCCACTTAAAAGGCTTGCATTTGCTTTTTCAAAAAGTAGCACTACTAATAATCTTAAATCCTCATATGTCATCAACACGATAGCAAATGTGTTAAGCTTATGTAAGAAAATACATATCACAGACTTGACCTGGAATCTAAAAATCAAACCATGCTCTTTTCAGCTGGTGGTTTCTTTTTCCCAGCTTTAATGAGTAACCATATTTTTAATGTGCTTATTTCATAGTCCATCTATTTTTAAAGGAACTGTGGTTACTTGATGCTTAAAAAATCATGTTAAAGTATTGTGTAATTCAAACACAGTTAACAATTCTGTTGACGATGCAGAAAGTGGAGTCGAATACCACCCACTTTACTGCATCTATGAAGGCTCCAGAAGTTAGTGGTGGTGATAATAGTAATATTAAGCATTAAATTACAAAGGCCATTACAATAGCTTCTATATTAAAATGAACTGAAATGTCAGTTCAGTTTGGAAATAGTTTTTGTTTTTTAAAATATTCACTAAATCTATCTTATATAAATATTCTTATATAAATGTTCACTAAATCTATCTTATCTTCTTGGGTTTCATTTTGGTAAATTCAGATTTTCATATTGTAATTTTAGGAAAGTGATCATCATCTTAACATTTTGGCTTGTAATACTGTCTGGAATTCTTCTCAGCACCTTATTTTTTTGGTAGGACATGTGTTTGCAAAGATTACTCCATTGAAAAGTACACAGCGCTTTCAGTACTCCTTAACACGATGTATTTTGCACCTAGGGAGAAGTTTTAATAAACAGGCATGTCATTTCTTATGCCTGCTGAGGTAATTAAGCATCACTAAATCCTGTTAAGAGTAAGAGCCATTTTCAATGGGGAGGGGAAATGGAAGGCGTGGCGATTTACCACCCAAGGCGGGTTTGTTGTTTCATGGTTGCATGGTTGAGATGCACAATGAAAACATAAGAAGGTACTTTTATAGCTGGGTCATTGTGATTAAAGCAGGGGAGGAAACAACAGTGAAAAATAGCTACAAAAGCACATAGTACTCCTTTGGAGTAGTGGTCCTGCCTCTCAGTAACACAGCACATGTTCTACCTGTTCTTATCAAAGGTTCTGTCTCCCATGGTATTTTGTGTCAGTCAGTCTGGTTATATATATAACATTAGACAAATAAAATTCTTCTTCTGGCCCTTATTTGGGACTAAGTGTTTCACAGCAGTTTGCCTTTCCTCTTGCCATTCCATGGTTAGCCTCTCGGAAAGCACTGTTCTCTCTTATGATGGGCAGGGAGCTTTGCTGCTGGAATTTTATATTACTTTTTTATATTATTACTTTATGTTATTTTTATTTATCAAATTATACTACATGTTAAAGCTAATAGAGGTTTGATCATTTCAATTTCAGTCCTTCGATTTTAGTGTGAAAGTTGTGCATCATAAACCAGAAGGCTTCTTTTTTTTCCCTTCCCCCCCCCCAAGTTGTATAATGCTAAATGTTTCTTGGAACAATTATTAGTAATATACATACTTAAAATCAATGTTGAGGCTCATGGCTTATACACAGTTATAGCTCACATGAGCCAGAATTAGATGAGATGAGGTTATAGCCCCTAATTTGAAGTACATTTTCCTTTATTACTTAAATTTGTTTTACAACACTGTTAAAATAACAACCCTAGAGAATAACACAAATTTCATGTTCTCTGTCATCGAACCTTATTTCATGCACCAGGCAGGAGAAGACCCTACCATAACACTGCCATAAACTTATTGTACTTTGTCACAAAATTATCTGAGCCTGACATAATTTTGAGGTGATTATTATACTGCAGTGAAGTCTGTGATAGCGTTTCTGTCTTGGGTTCAAGGGAAGGACCATGTGCCAAGAAAGAATTTATTCTCCCCCAGTAAGGTCAGATGAGATTAAGTAAAATATTCTCTGTTACTGAAAGAGGTTTATATCTTAATTGTGAAATCAGTTAAAATGTATGTATTCTCTTTTACATTGTCTTATCTGTTACGTTGCTCTTACCCAAAAGATTATTTCAAGCTACGTACTACTTACACCTGCCAGCTACGTAGAGTAAGATCCCGTGTGTTGTGTTCAGTTCCATGTTAATAGGGTAATGTCTGTACCAGTCAGAATTCATCCCCTGGCAGGGAGCTGGGAGATCGTCCACTAGCCTGAGGTCTGTGCCTCCATGGTGCTGGTACAGCTGTCAGCACCGTTCCAGACCATATCTGCGCTCGATGATCATCACCATGCCTTGTAGTAGGGCAAGTATTGTGTACTGAAATACATATACCTGCAATGCAAGGACTTGTCAGCTAATAGGGTTGACGTGAGAGAACCCATTGTTCCTCAAGACACATTAAAAGTAGGGTGAAAATACATCAGGTATTTTCCAACTAGTATTTCCCAAGAGTCATTAGAAGAATCCCAGTTCCAGCAGCGTGTCACAGAAGTAGCTATATGTAGAAAGCACCAGATACCCCTCCCAGATGGGGGGGTTGGTGGGGATGGAGGGGCGGAGGAGTGTGTTTGGGTATGTAGAAAATAGACTAAGCCATACTTTTGAATGTAACTTTGGAATATCAGGTATTCTGATAATGTTCTGAAACTGAAAACATTAGACACATAAATTAGATACAAATTATGCTATTTCAGAAAACCTTTCAAGTGAACTATTTTCCTTCAAAACTAAACTATGCAGGGTTTTTTGTATCTGTTACACCTATATTTGGCCTCCTACCTGGAGTCAACATCCTTGGATATGCAAATACACTTTTTTTGGCGTTACTCTTAGTATGTCTGTCAGCAGCACTCTTGCCTCTGACTTAGCAGGTGAGCTATCTAATGATATATGAGAACCTGACTCCCAGCCCCATAAATTCAGGGTTTCTTGGCTAATAATATTTAATTTGAGTAATAGTACTCTTACAGACCAAGAGTGATGGCTTCACATTCTTCAGATTTATTCAAATATCTCTGCAGCCTTGTTCAACAGCTACATCTTGTCATTTAGACACCAATAAACGAGCTTAACATTTTCCCAAAGGAAGTTTGCTGTATGATTCGGCTGTTGTCTTTCTGCTGAATCACCCAGCAAGTGCAAGTGTAGTTATTTTGATACAGTTGGACTATGCGCTGTGATGTACACATATTTTCATGAAATCTGTCAAATGTCATTTTAAAGTCACTTTATGTGCTCTGCAACAAAGCAGGCAGAATTATAGAGCGGTGTGCCTTTTGAGAGTGCTACTGTAAACGTGTCAGAATTCATTCTGGCTTTTGCATGTGGGCTTATCTCTGAATAGCATCCTGCTGTTATGATTAGCGATTGCTATCGTGAATAAAATCTCTTTGGTTTCAGCAATAAAATAAACCAGTTTATATATAGAACTCACTGTTGAGTAGGAACTTAAATATTTATTTCCCACTCTTCTTGCCAAATAATCTTCAAGGTGAAGCCTTTCTTTTAATGAAACAATCCCAGCAGTAAAAGCCAGGTCTTCAGGCAATCGTGGTTTCAGAAATGAAAGTCAGTAGCAGAAAGCAAGCTATTAATGGTGCTAATCTAAATAAAATGTCATTGAAATTCTGTGAGCTTGAAGTTATGTAATCGTGTCTTACCATGATGAGCTTTGTGGTGATCCTGGTGGCAATCAGCATCAACCACTGTCTCAGGCTACCCCATCAGACCTCATGTGTTACAAATGTACCCCATTTTCACAGGTTTTCACAGAAGCTTCAGTCGTGCTGTTTTTAAAACCTGTAGTCTCAACTCTGAGGTTTTGGTGTTGTGAGACCACTCACAAAGCCCAGTTTCTTTGTAGGATTTGGTAAATCATTATATAAAATGTGAATGCCTAGCTGTGCAGTTCACATTTTTACAAATGAGGCTCAGGAAAAGAAAGCAAAGCTTTTCACCCCTCAGGCTTACCATATGAAGACTGTTAGGCTTCTGGAGGATTGGAATAGTTCCAGTTAAAGACTAACAAGCCAAAATTTAGAAAGAGTTGGAATTAATCTTTGATGAGAGGGAGAAGAAACATTCTCTTAAAGAGAGTTCTTAAAGAATTGTGGCTTAGGTTAAAGTAGTATCTAATAAAGCAAAACACAGCTTCTCAGAAGTAGCCTCATAAACACAGTCGAGGAGGTGTTGAACAATGAGCAATGCATCCAGATGAAATACAGAGAAGCAGAAGACAGCTTTTACTTCAGAAGTAGTTTTACATAACACAGTGAGACTAGCAAAGGAAATCATGTTAACAGTCTAAATTTTTATGGGAGCCTGGATGTGTGGGATAAAACTCTGGAAGGAAATGGCAAGGAGGGGGAGGAAGGCTTCCTCAAAGTAGTTTAACTTACAAATTAGAAGTCATCTTAAGTTCTAGGTCATCTTCCTTTCAGGTTAATATGTTATATCTGTGTGTGAGCCATGAATATTTGTTTTGCTGATGCAATTTGACCATAAAGTTTCTTTGACACTAAATCTCATGCATTGCACTGCTCAGTTGTGCTTCAGGAGTTCTCTTAAGTTACCATTATAAATTTTGCCTATTCCATCTGCGTGAATAGATAGGGCTGTGCTGTCTGCTATTAATTTTTTAAGTTGTTTCATTCCAGATAAATAAAATATTTAAAGTGAATATTTTTTCTAGCACCTGCATCTGCTCAGAAGCTCAGTGCAGTCTATGCAGCTGGATTCAATAAAAAGAGCTGCAAACTTGAAGTATTTTCAGTGACAGTGACCTTTAGGAATTTTGGTTTTCTCTGAGAACTGATGATTTCTAAGTCACTCTTCTTGGAATACTTTAATTCCATGTATACATTGTAAAGGGGTGCTCCTACCTCTTACAAGTAACAACTAATCACCCATTTCTATGGATTTCCTTGTAGCCTTGAAGAGGCTGTTGCTCAGGCTTCCAGTCCATTGAACCTTTCCATTGCCATGAAGTCTGTACTTTCAGATAAGCTCTTAGCACATAGTGCTTGGTCTCTACTTGCTGTTCAAAAAATGTAGCAGCAATTTTACATCGTTTTGGGGTAGTGGTTTCTTTTGAGATTTGGAATTCAGATGTTACAGTCCAGAACTAACAAAGCACACCCCAAAAGCTGTCCTCTCTTTGTAAGGGATGGAATTACAGGAAGTGCCGTATCCAGAGTAGCTGATAAACTTGTGGCTCCAGCAGGAAAACGCCCTCACCACAGAGAAGGGATCTTGTAGTTCTGTGACTTTAGAACTGCACATATTCACATTCAAATTAATGTGAATAATATTTTTAGGGTTTGTTTTTTCTTTTTATCAGCATGTCTTGATTAGTATGACTATGCAAATCTGTGGATACATTTGGTGAGTAAGTGTCATTCTGTGGATTTATGTGCAAAAAGATAAGTTTGTGCCTGGCATAGTGGTGTCTTGACTGTCTGCCTGCAGCTGCTGAATTTGCATGTGCCTTGGATTGGGGTCATTTGTAAAACTGCAGGAGAATTTATTGAAAGTTCATAAATAGCTTCTAATTTTCCACTTAATGGAAAGGGGTTTGAACATGAAACCCAGGACTGATTTAACAAGTGTCCAAAGCAAGCTAAGACCCATGTCTTAGGCGTTGAAGCATGTCTGCTACAATGTAGCTCTTGCCATCCCTTTGCTTGGCTTACCAGGCTTGTAAAACTGTGTGTGTTGTAGTAGTCCCTTTGATTAAGTTTGCAGAAAAGTGTTCCCAAGAAGGACAACTAGATTTAACTCATGATCCAGCATGGAATGAGTTCTTTTTCCTTTGTTTATCACTCATGTTTTACAGACCACCATTTCACTACTGGTTTATACTATTAATCCCCCTGCCCCCCCCCCCCCCCCCACCCCCCCGTAAGCTTTAACATTTTTATATTCTGTAAATTACTTTGTATGAAACATTAAAACCTATCAAACTTGCCAACTGAGGACTATTTGTTTGGGTTTTGGTCTGGAGAAGAAAGTAGAAGACAAGAAGGAAGGAGTGGTTGTTTCTGGAACTCACAGCACTATCACAGTGCTCGACTTAGAACTGTAAAGTATTTTGAACTCTGAGAATCCATGTGTGATGTAAATCAGAAGTGGTGCCCTCATCTCGTCATTGGGAAGGCTGGAGTATAGAGAAAGGATTTGCACAGGGACTAGTGGTATAGCTGCATGTAAAACATGTGTCTGAACCGAGTTCATTGATCAGTCTGACACTGTCACACTGAAGAGAAAGCATGTCAAGGGAAAACACTGGTATAGAGGTAGTTCTCCCACATACAGCTCTTTTCAACCCCCAGAGATACATTGCTACCTATCCATGGGAAATAATTTGTCAATAACAACAACAACCTACAAAGACTAAAGCTATTGAGGAAACTTGTTGCAAGTCAGTGGTCAGTAAACCAGCATCTGTTTTAAACCTTAAAATATTAGGACAACTTCTACTTTCCAGTACATCTGAACATTTGAGTACACTTCTGAGAATCAGTTGAAATTCTCCTTTCCTAATGAGTAGTGCAGGGCTCAGGAAGAGAAGAAACATGCTGTGTTTTGACAACCTGCACTGACAAGTGTGTGAACATACCGGTGCGAGGTACATGCCAGGAGTCTTGCAGATGAAGAACACTTAGTGCACCTCAGCTGGACACACATAGTAGGACAGTGCTGTAAGTCCAGGGCTGGTGTTTCTGAACCTGACATTTTTGGAGATGAATGTTTTATGCAAGTTGGTGTTTGATATAAGAAAGATGTGTATCACATTTTAGAAGGGTTTTACTGTTAATACAACATAGTTTATTACCCACGTAAATGGGAATCTGATTCCACTATGTGCATAGCATCAGCAGCATTATGTATTTCAAATAAAATACATTTCTTTATCTGATGTATGACAGTCTTGACCAAAGTTAAGTATTGAGTTATTTAAGTATCAAAATTTGTTATTGGATAAACTCCCACTATATCTACTTTACTTTCTGTTTTCTTCTTTCCCATTTACTTAGATTTTTCCAGTGGGGGAAAAAGAAAAGAAACCAAAAATCTTGTGCCTGACTCATCAAAGAACTTAAATATGGATCTAAAATTATGCCTAGCTAATTAGTTCCATTTAAAGTTGTCTTACTCAAATACATAAACTTTTTAGCATACTGCTGTTATATACTTGGGATATGAGAAGAGAATGAGATCCACATGGAAATTATTTAACTGCATTAAATTTCAGTCTGTAATTCAAAAGCCTCCTGCTATGTTCAAAGCCCAAACAACAAAACTTTTTTTCCCAAATAATTAGTTGGTATGTATGTATTCCTGAAGGATTTTGAGATGTTTAAACCAACAGAAAATTGCTATCTGATGGACAACAGGGAAAAAGCTTGACAAACTTTTACTATTATTATTTTTTAAAACGTAGGCAATTATGACTAGACAACAATAAAGCAATATAGTTAAGTAATGAGAGAAACAGAGCTACTCAAAGCTTAGTGTGTAGGTTGTACTAATGTCATTACCAAAACCATAGTATTTCTCCTGTTAGATTTAGGCAGTAAAATAGCTTGCTTAAATGGCAGTCTTTTTGTCAGTTTATTCATGCTGTAAGGAGTCGGTGAAGTGGCACTGCTTGGTTATGGGGTGGTGGGCAAGCTCCTAAACTTGGCAGTGACCTGCAGAGTGAGTCTGTAGCAGTTGACTTGAACGGCGTACACAGGAGCTCACGGTCAGCGCTGTTTCTCTAATCATCCTGGAAGATGCCACCTAGATGATAAGTGTTCTAGCGCAGACTTTCCAAGAGCATTCCCTCCCGATCTAATCTTATTGTCCAGACCATAATGCGTTCTGGTTCCATGTGTTACGTGTACACATGCATCAGGAGAGTGAGGAAGCCTTCCAGATGGAGATTACTTCAGGCCACTCCATGGCCCAGAAAATCAAAACAAGCACTACAGTTACATAACAGCTTTTGACCTAACGTTATTTCATTGCTGCAGTGATCTAGAAAGGATGAGGTGTATGGATTTGTGTGTTTTGTCTGAGGAATTTTTTTTTTCCCATTTGGATGAAAGAACAACACTAGAGCAGTAAAAAATACCAGAGAAAAATCTATGAATGGTACCAACATAAAGATTTCCACAGCATTGTCTGCAGTTCAAAGTGTCTGCCCACGGGGAGGAAAAGCATTAAATGAGTCCAAAGTGTTGGGGGTCAGGTTTGATGTCATTAATATATCTAATGGGGATGTAAATAGAGTGTCTTCCCATTTTTTTTAATTTTAAAAAGGATATATAGGTAAAGGTTTTAGAGCTATGTAAAATGCAGTACACGGGATGACCATGTACAGTCTGCTTCACATGTTAAGTGCTGTGTTGTAGTTTTGCTGGGTCCTGGTAGAGAAGGGTGGCTGCAGGGGTGGCTTCTGCAAGAAACAGCTAGAAGCCTTCTGCAGGCCAGAACAGGTTTGCTGGGGGCAGGGGGTAGGGCTTGCAACTCTGTGGAGGACCAGTCTGGAGCAGTCTGGGCCTGAGAGATGGAGACATTCTGTGATTTATGACTGTACCCCATAGCAGTGACCATACTGGGGCAGCTGGGGAAGAGCTGAAGCCCCGTGGGAAAGGACTCACATAGGAGAAGTTCGTGGAGGACTGTCTTTCGTGGGGGCAACCCCACAGTGCAGCAGGGGAAGGGTGTGAGGAATGCTCCCCTGCCCCCTTTCCCAGCTAAGAAGGAGAACATCTCGTGAGGAACTGACCGAAATCTCCATTCCCTGTCCCTCCCCATGCCACAATGTCTGGCCTCCAACCAGGGTCAAACCATCACATGCTGGAAGCGCACAGCTTTCCCATCAGAATGAAAGTGACAGTGGGGAGGAGGAGGAGGAAGAGTTACAGAAGTTTGGCTCTGAATTTACTGCTGGGAAAGGCAGTGTTTACTGTCAGATCACAATCCCATTATATGTTCTTCAGTGAAATTCTTGTGGAGGTTATTCTGAATGGAAATGCTGAATTCTTCCCAGGACAGGGCAAACACATGAAGCACATGTAGCATTACTATGGGTTATTGACATTCCACCTTAACTATCTGCCAAAAGATATGTAAGAGTTGCTTGATTGGACATCCCTCCTACCAAGAGCAGTCTCCCCTCCACATAACACTTCTGTGGATGTGATGTTGTGGAAAGGTGAATCTGTATCAGGCTACAGGAATTTATCAGCTTGGATGCCAGCGTTATGTTCCAGTGGCAGGTATATCTGTGTCTGCGGACACCTGGATCTGGGCTGATGGGAGATAAAACTATATCCAGTGAACTCTTGTAATTCTCACAGACAATTCCCAAACAGAAATCATGATGTCTGATTGTGCATCAGGTGTGATGCATTAGACTTCTTACTTCCTCTGCACACATAACTCTGTCGTATGAAACCTGCTGCAGGCAGCAGAGGACATTGTGGAAACACATGAGCAAACCTAAGCTCTAAAGCATGACTTTCCCCTGGGAACAGGTCTACCTTGGACTGCTATACTGTTGAAATGTTATCTCTGCTTCCAACAGTGGGGAGCTGCTGAAAAAGACCCTGTCAGAAATTATTTGCTTCCCACATAGATGTTGTAAATACATGTGCAAAGATAAAGTGAACTTAAAGAGTAAAAGTCTGGCTCACTATAAGTCAGTGATAAAACTTTCAGGTTGGACTCTCACAATATAAGCTTTGGAGCACTGAATAGAAGTGATAATAGAAGACATTAAAAAAAAGAAAAGCTTCTGCAACAGTTGATGAAAAGTATTGCAAACTAATTGCTGTGAGTTCCTGTTTTCAGAAATGTTTTTAGAAGGAATCTTGGACTGTAGGAATATAGGCCGTGTCCTATATTCCAGAAGGCACAGAAGTAGTTTATGCTGGATTTGGCAAACTGAGGAGGTGTAAGACTGCATTATAGCAACCAAAAATCGAATTCATGTACTTGCAGATGTAGGTATTGTAACACAGCGTTAGGCAGTAATGCGGAGGTGTCTGATGGGTGCACTCCGTTCTCCACATAGTGATAGGGCAGCTGGGGAGGGGGGGAAACTGGTGTTAATCAGCATTATTCACACACATCATTTGAATAATGGCTAGAGAGAACTTTTCCTCAGGTGGTACAACTTTCTGGCAATCTACAAGAAGATATTCCCCCCCAGCCCTTTCAGTGGGGTTGGTGAAAAAGCAAACAAATCAATAGTTTGTAAATAATTTTACCCACAGAGTTCTTGAATTGCAATTTCACTTCGTGATTCTTTGCAGGGAAATTTACATGTGCTCTGGGGTAACTGGTTTAGTGCTTGTAAGTTATTTGTAATGAGGACATTCCCCTGCATGCCACCCTAACATGCAATGACAATCACCAACATAAGGATGTGTTCGTTATTGCTGTGGTATGGCCCATGTCAGTAAACTCTGGTGGCTGTGTTAATCAGCCTTGCATAGCATGCAGAAAGTATCCCCGGCCTTCTCCTGATTAGTTTTCAGATCAGCTGTATAAACATGCAAGGAACAAATCATCCTAATTACAAGGTATTTAGAAAGCTAGTAAGATGGATTGGTGTTTGTTGTTCTTTGGACTTGAGAATTATTCTGGGAATCAGTATATTGTGTCTTTTTTAAGGTTGGAGAAAGTTCTGACTCTGCAGATGCATCTGGAGTGCAAATACCTACCCACATAGTGCCAGCACCCTTAGCCAGACTCGATGTGCTCTAGGAAATGCTTTGAAACCCGGTGAAGAGCACTATGAAAGAACCGGGTGGTATTTATTGCGTGAGGGCTCTATTTGTAGGATATCTTACTGCGTTTGAGGAAGGATTTGTCCCCACTTCAGAATGTTAAAGCCAAAGTGCGTGTCAGAAGTCTCTGATTTCCACAGTGCTGCTACATCTTCATATTTTGAACAGCCCTCCCTCTAATTACTTTGGAGTAATATACTATAACCTTTGTCATTCTTCCTTCTTGATTTACATTTATCTTCTCTATCATGAACAATAAATTTCTGCCAGGGGTTTCACAATCATTTCAGATAATCTCTGTTAGACTGTATCATTTAGTTCTCCTTGCCATGCAAATGAGGATAAAGTAAACCTAGACTGTTCTTGATAGACATTTTATTTAAACTCACTCTTAAAACCTCCGGAGAAGGAGTATCTGCTGTCTCCTTTGGTTACCCATTTGCCCGAAGACAGTCTGCTTGAGTACCTTAATTCCTAGCCTTTCATTGGAAGGGTGACTCCCAGATGTTGCTGCACAGCCCGTGCACTTGCTCGCACGCAGCCAGGATGCCGTGTAATGAGTACAGTGAGGCAGAATTCACCTGGGCAGCAGCACATAGGATGTCGCAGATTTCCTTCAGTCTTGAAGTATCCCTAGCTCTGCTTATGTCATGGTTAGACAGGGGGTGGGTTGGTCTGGGTTTGGAGAGGGCTTTCTGCCTTGTATTCGACTTGCATTTTCTCTTCTGCAGTTTAAAGTTGACTTCTTGTATTCTCCTAGCTGTCATGTAGAAGAATCAATATTGTCTTTGCTACAACGCTTGGAAGACTGAGTTTCTTGTTCTCTTCTTCTAGCACAAACCAACCTATTTCCTTTGGTTAAGATTCTAAGCAGTGCATATTTTCTACCACATTTATTACTCCCTCTCTAATCTTTACTTACTTTCAAAGCATGCAGCCAAAAACTAGCTATAGCACTCCAAATGATGTCTTACCTCCACAAAGTAAACATGAAATAATTACTTCCTATTTCTTTTAACACAGCCTGCCATCAGATGCTTTGCACTGAACTGCCAGAAACCCCAGCTATATTTTTCCCCGCAGTATTCTGTGAACACTTACTCATCATTCGGTATTTCCTATTTGCAATATTTTTTGTTCTTCTGGGGAGAGTTTTAACAACATTAAAACATCTATAATAGATGAAATAAAATGTAGTTACCTCATTAATATCTCAGTGAAGGGCCAAAAAGGGAAGCGATGGAGGGTAGCTGACTAGAAATCAAGGGGTTTCTCAGGCAGGAAGAGCAGATTTATTTCCGGCATTGGTGAAGGAATTCCTCAGCAATGTGGAGCTGCCAAGCCCTGAGCTCTGTTCCTGTGCTCACTCCTACCCCTGTGCCCACGCAGCTCCAGCAGAGGCTTCAAAGGGCTGGGTTTTCTTTCGATGTCGCACCGTCATTCTTTGCTTTAAATGTGTTAATTAAATGGCAGTACATTTATTAACCTGAATCTAGTACCTACTTTGATTAGAAAACAGAACTGTGGTGGTGTCTCAGTGAATTTCTTCTTCCCCACCAACTGCAGCTCGAAGAGCCACAGTGATAAACTTGCCGCACATTCTCCTTCTCACAGAATGTGTCCCCTGCTGTCTCAGTGAAAAGAGTGAAGAAAATAAATGTATTTAGCTGAGAGCCAGTCTTACTCACAGTTTATTCGTATCTGTCCCTGTAGTTTCCCTTTTGTTCTAACCATTTGAAAGAGCCGCAGGTTGGAAACAAAGTTAATAAGGAGCGCTGGAGAGGCTTACGTTACAACACTCGCTGTTGCTTCAGCTGCCGATTTCTCCAGAGTGACCTGGAAGCACACAGTAATTTGTTTCCTTTATAACACTGTGCCTCTGGAGTTACAGCTCTGAGATGCAGCCCTGAACCCAGGCATTCTTCCCTGCTTTGTATTTGGAAACACAGTCAAAATAAAATTAAGCAAAACCCACCCAACCAATGAACTAGGACCTTAATAGGAAACAGGAAGAGCTAAAGGCCTCTTGAGAAACGCTGCAGGAAGATGGGAGACAAAGGGGGAAGAACAACTGCGAACCTGGCCCAAAAATGTGAGCCACAAGTTTTCCATGTCTGTTTCGTAGCACTAATAGACAGCATATTTAGAATCACAGAATGCTGTGGGTTGGAAGGGACCTCAAAGATCATCTAGTTCCAACACACCCGCTGTGGACAGGGACAGTCCTGGGTTGCCCAAAGTCCCATCTAAACTCACCTAAAATGCCTCAGGGGATGGACCTTCCACAACCTCTCTGGGCAGCCTGTGCCAGGGCCTCACCACCCTCAGAGTAAAGAATTTCTTCCTAATGTCTGACTTAACCCTGCCCTCTTTCAGCTTGAAGCCATTGCCCCTTGTCCTGTCACTACATTTCCTGGTGAACAGATCCCTCTCCCACTTTCCTGTAGCATCTGAGTGTAGATATACATACATATATACATTGATACATGTAAACTTACACGTTTGTCATATCTTTTGTGGTCTAGGACTAGAAGGTACCCTGGGATCACTGTACCAACACTATTTCATACAACCCCTTTCCAGAAGGGAACATAACATCAATGTAAGGACTGTAAGAAAGGAATCACCAGTTGTTGTAACAGATATGTATTATTCCAGTAACTTAATTAACTGTAAAATACTATTACTTAGGATTTGAGTATTTCTTTTATCAAGGCAATCAAAAGTCATAGATATCAGTAATAATTCTCAATGCACATAGATCCATTGTTAGAGAAACATACTGAAAGAAAAATATGTAAGTCATTAAATGATAGCAAGTCTAGAAACAAATGTGTTAATGCTAAGGGATCTTCTGGGGAGAGCAAAACTCTGGAAGATAATATGGGGTACAGATATGGTCTATTAATTTTTATATAAAAAATAACAATAGCTAAGTGACAGTCCTTGGATGATGAAACTCATCAGCAGTCGATTACATGAGTTCTGTTTCCAGAGGCTTAACCAACAACATGTTTTTTAATACCTAGTCTCTAAGGTATTTGAGCAGAAAAATGAAATTGGGGATGGGGGGGGGTGGGGTGTGGATCTAGAAGACAACATGTTTACATGCTCAATATGGAGATGAAAGTCAAATCCTGGTTCTGTTCCTTTTTTCCAAGGACTGTGGCAAAATGGCTAAAGTTTTTGCCAATATTTCGAATAGGAATTAAAGTTTCCCCCTTTGCCCCCTTTCCCTTCCCTTCTTCCCTTTTTTCTTTTTTCTTCTTTTTTTTAATTTTTTTTAAAGTCTTCTTAACAGTAAGAAAACCAAGGAGACCCAAGTCGCGATTTGCTTCTTTTAATGTCCTTTTATGTATGTTGCCTTCTCAGAAGTTCTATTGTGTTGGATTCCTTTTTCCCCCTTTTTCTCTCACTGTGCCTCCCTATGGTTCTCAGTTGCCACTGAAGCATTTTGTTTATGGTTCTAGCTTCCATCTTCCATCTTTCCTTCACGTTATAATTTTAATGTGGGTAATAAACAGCACACACATTTCTTTAACAACGTCTTGCTTGTCACCTAAAAAACCCCAGGGTACCGCCTGGGTGTGAAAACCCTGAGTACCACCTCCTTTCAGGTACAATAAGCATAAAACCTGGTCATACACTGAAATATTTCAGATCAGTTATTAAACTTCCATGGCTCTTACCTTTCTGTTTTTAGAGCATGGTGTTTTGTGAGCTTTGGGACCAAGGGCCTGCAAGTTGATTTTACAGTTGAGATTTGGAATATGAGAGCGCCACATTTCCTTGCTCACTGTGTCCTCTAGAAGTAGAATGAAACAGTTTTTCTGAGCAGAAAGTGGGTTTCCTGTTCTGATATTGATTATATATAGTAATATATATTTAATATGATATTTTAGTGATGCATAATTCTATATCTTTCAGCACACAACATATTAGCCTGAATGAGCTGTAGTCCTGTCAAAAGGTGCTGGAGTTTTACTTCAGTTCTCAGTAAACTGAAATGTTTTCATTGATTCAAGTTCAGCTATTTAAAATGAAAGTATAATCCTGTCCATGGTCACTTGCAAATGTTTACCCAGACATTTCCTTGACATATTTTTGTGGGGTCTTATATTTCCTATGTTTTGGTTTGGTTGTAAAAGTTGTGTTCTTTGGTTTTGATTAATTTGTGTGCATTTGTCAGAATTGTGGAAGTTTCTCAGTAATCTTACTTTCCTAATGATAAACATTGGAAGGAGATCAAAACAGCCCTGTATCTCTTGAAATGTATGGCTTGCCTTGATAGCAGCATATCAGAGAATGTCAAGAATATAAAAAATTACAACACTCTTCCCTTGCATGTCAAACAGCTTACTGTGAAATAAATAGCCAAAAGGAATTTAAATAAAATTCTTCAATGCAGCAGTTAAGACAGAATGTACTGAGAGGAAGGGGAATCCATTCTGACTGGTAGAATCCTCCTTAATGAAAATTGCTGATTCACATTCAGGGAGCAGACAGCTGCAAAGGTTTAAGACATTAAATCTCACCAGCTGTTAATCACTCCTCGGCTGGCACTCACTGCCTGTGGAGTGCATAGAGCTGGCAAAATGTAGTCTGTGCCTCGGCTTCGGGGACTCACAGCCTGGCTTTTCCAAGCAAATGCACCATTGTCAGTGATCTGAATGAATATTCAGAAGATAGATGAGCATACCTTCCAATCTATTGGGAGAGATCAGCACTAGCAAAAGAGCAAGGCAGATAAGCAGGGCTCGGTAGCATCTTAATGTGCTGCAGCACCAGCAGTTAAAACTCATTTCTGGAATGGCTTTTTTTTTTTTTTTTTAATGAGAGCGACTACAACAAAACCAGGGAGCCTGGGGCTGTAGTCCCAAGGCTGGTGGTGTTCTCTTGCCGTCCCCTCCCCAGTGCTGGGGCTGCCACCCAAGCACACATCATTTTTCACTTCTGCCCTCACTATAAATAGGTAGAAAATCAATGCTGGATGCCAGAAGGGAACCTCAATGTTCTTTCACAATTTAATTTATTTTGGTCCTAAAATTCAACACAACCCACCCATGGACACTTTTACTTCCTACTTTTAAATTTGATTCCGTAATTCTTAGTTTTCTTTAGAAGTAGAAGTAAAGAGATAGGGCAGTCCCCTGAAAAGAAAGACAGTCATTTTGGGTACTGGATCTCAAATTAGAACCACTCATAGAGTGATGAAAAGGTAAGAAGATGGGCAAGTAGTATTTCAAAAGCAAGGGCCAAAATCCACAGCTGTTGGTAACCTGTAGTTCATTCCAGCTCTCATTGAAGCTGGGCCCCTTGATAGCTGATCACTTCCTCCCTTCACAGCAGCCTGACTTCACTTACACTGAGCCTAATCATCATGCTAATTAATGAATTCTATTAGTTGTGTTGCATCCTTCTTAAATTCTGTGAGACCAAACAGGCCCTCCAGGGTAGGAGAATAGAATATATACTTTCCAAAATTACCAAACAGGTGCTTGAGCTAAAGGTCAGGCATTTTTCCTGTGACTTACCCGTATCAGAAATACCCAGGCCCAAAGAGCAGCATCAGTGAGTGCAGGGTCATGGCAGTGAAATGAAGATGGCAAGCAGGATTCTTTCAAACTTCCATAAGCAGAAATAGAATAACCAAGAAAGGTGAGTTAAATTGTTCTGCCTTTAAATGGGAGTTTTAGTAGAAGTTTTATTAAATCAAGTTTACCACGACACATTCAAGTTCTTTAGGCATTGAGTCTTCATGAACAAATTGAAGAAAAGATTCCTGTTACAAAGAAGAATGTACAGCTGAGGCTATATTGCAGGGAAACAGAGCGTATAGCCTTTCTGACCTCCTCTGCAGTCCTGCTAACATCAGAAAGTCCAAGGATACTGGAAAATGATGGTATAAACTATAAATATTCTACCTGCTTCCCTAAGTGTTCTAAAAGTATAGTTCCTGTCTTGGGCTGCTCATTTGCCAGTTGCTTCAGAAAATAGGAGTCAGCACCAAACACCAGGCACCTGCCAAAAATGCAGCTTGGATGGGGTAGGGACAAACTGTAACATTGAGGACGAAATAGGGACCTAAATTTTAGTACCTATTGTCTCTGGTTTTGTGTGTCTGTGACACCTGACTCGCAGTTTGGGAACTTTGCTGTGATGACAGAAGTCTGCCTGTAATGAGGAAGGGCTCAGAGTTTTTCATATGTTGTTCTCTGCAGAGAGAGCTGGCTGGTGACCGTGCAGCTTTCTGACTGCACAGAGCCGAGACAGAAAGCTGAAATCAGGCCAGTTCCTCTCTTTGGTTTGTGGGGTTTCTTCCCCATGAGTGCTGTGCTAAACTCATTTTAAGCTATCTTTTGCACTGTATTAATAATACACTGGAGTTATGGAGATTATTCTAAACACCTGCTGTTGGGCACCAGGTTTCAGTATAGTCACGTTTTTATGTAGAAAAGCGTGTTACAACCTGGGAAGCTGCCCCCAAATCTTTAGTCACAGTCAGTGTGGAACCTGCTCTTCTCTGTTCTCTGAGACTTGCTCTGTGTTGCACACTTGCTAGGTCAACTCCTCCTTCAAAGGAGTCCCTCCACTCATGCTAACAAAAACTACCTACAGCGCAGAGAACAACCAGCTACACTGCAGGCTAGCTCAGGAGACTGTAGATACGACAGAGAGAGGAGATTAGGTTGGGCTGACTCTGAGGTTCCTCTTTGTGCTGAATGGGAACAAACATATCTGTGTAGGATGCCCTTCTATCCAATGAGAAAATGAAATTGTATTTAAAATGTGCTGTCTTTACTCTCCTTGGCTTGCTTCAAAGAGAGGTTACAGAATGACCTCGCTGGTACCTTCTTAGCGTGAACAGCCAAGTAGAAAGTGCTCAGTTTCAGAGGGTTTGCCTCTGGGTTTGTTGTTTTTATGCTGCTTCTCTGAAAATAACGCTGGGTTGCTTTCAAAAAGCTGCATCTGCTGATAGTAGTTGAGATTTGAGGTAAATATTGAAGTACTACAGAGGAAAACATACATTACATATCTATAATATATGTGTGCTGTATGTCGAACTTGTGGCACAGTGGACAAAGGGTGTGTTTTAGGGGTCAGATTGCAGGAACAGTTTTTCAGAGCTTTATTGAGAATTGCTTCTCCCAGCACTGCCTTGAGAGTTTTTGAGAAGTGTTCATACTTATGATGCAGTACTCTACCAAGGGACTGTAGAAGGTATGCATCGTGGTTTCTCCCCAGCCAGTAGCTGAGTCTCATGCAGCTGCTTGCTCACCCCTCTCCCCCAACAAGGAGATGAAAAGGAGAATCAAAAAAAGCAATGTTGAGTTGAGATAAAGACAGGTTAAAAGGATAAAAAAAGAAGAGATTAATAGCAATGACAATAATATGAATGATGATGATGATAATTGTAATAAACCAAGGGATGCACAATTGCAATCGGTCACCAACTGCAGAATGAAAAAAACAAATAAACAACCCAATGCTCAGCCTGTTTCTGAGCAGTGATCCCCCCTCTCAGCTGGCTTCCCCAGTTCTATAGGAGCATGACACAATACGGTATGGAACACAATACAGCCTGGCTCAGCCATCCTGGCTGTGCTCTCCCAGCTTCTTGTGCCTGAGAAGCTGGAAAGTCCTTGACTACAACCACCCAGCAACAAGTAAAGAATCAGTGTGTTATCAACACAGTGCTACACTGGCTACTAGAAATAAAATCAACATTATCCTGGCTGAAACCAGGACAGTATGAAATAAGGATTTCAAACAACATTGCTTCATCTGTCAGATCTGGTTCTTGCAGAGGTCACAGTGCCTGTAACCAGCCTGCATCGCACTGATGCGACTGCTGGCTTTGATAGAGTGGTGTCAGGGGGAGACGTGGCTTTTTAACTAATACTGTACATAGCAAGTGGAGCTACAAATAGATCTAGGCATTGTGATATGCAGCATTGCACTGTCAAATTCCTTTTTGGCTCCACAGACTAAAATGTTAGCAGCTCTGTTTCTGGTAGGGGGGCAGCTGTGCCTCGCAGTATGGTGAGTGGGACATAGCTAAACAACAGGAGATGGCAATGATGTCAAATCCTGCTTATCACTAGGATTTAGTGTCAAAATTTTCTGTATCCATCCAGTTTTCACAGGCCTTCCCTCTCAAAAGGAAAGAGGTCTGATTGTAAGACAAGAGGCAGCAGACCTCAGGAAATACTTAGGATAGTTGAAGCTGAAAGGGGCTGCAGCAGGCCATCTCGTCCAAGACAGAGACAACATAACCTTTTTAGATAACCTCATCCAAGTTTTGACTGTCCACATGGTAAGAAAACTTATCCAGTTTGAGCCTCTATTGCTTTAGCTTCTGCCCATTGCCTCTTCTATTCACTGCTGTGAAGACTCTGGATCCATCTGGTCAATAACCACCCCACAGGTATTAGAAATCTGCTCTGAGTTCCCCAAATCCTGTCTCCTTCAGGCTGACAAATCCAGTCCTCTCAGCCTCTCATTACAGGGGGAACTGCTTCAGCTCCTGACCACCTTGGTTGGCTCCCTGCTTAACTCCCATTTTGAGTGTCTTTCCTGTACTGCAGAGCCCCCGACTGGAGCCATTATTCAGGAATGGTGAGTAAGGGTGAATAATCACTCCCCTTAATCTACTGGCTTTGCTCCTGCCAGTACAGCCCAGGATGCTGTCCTCCTCTGCTGCCAGGGCATGTTGCTGGCCCCCATTCAAGTGAACAGCCAGGGCCTTTTCTGCAGAGCTGCTCCCCTGCCTGTGTTCCTTCCTTCCCTCATGCAGACTTCCACATTTCTAATGAAGGAATTCTGTAAGGTTCCTAAAGCTCCCTCTTTCAGCTGGTCTAGATGATAATCTTGCCTTTGAGCATATTGGCAGTTTTCCCCTACTTGGTGTCATCTGCAAACCTGATGAGAGCGTACCCCATCCCTTCTCTTGCGACTTGATACAAGAGATGAGAGGACAGGTGCTAACACAGACCCCTGAGGAACTCTGCCTGTAATAGGCCTCCAGGCACAATGTGACCTGTTAACCACCATCTCACCCTGGTCACCCAAACAGCTTTTCATTCATCTAGTTGTCCACTCATCCAGTCTGTTCTCAACTAGGAAACAAGACCATTGTGGGTGAGAGTGCTGAAAGCCTTGCTAAAGTCAAGGTAAATGACACCTACTGTTCTTCTCATGGCAATTATATACTTAGTAAGTATATAATATATTCATTATTTTACAGAATTAGAATTATACTTTTTCATTACAAGTATTTTAATGAATCACAGCTCCTGACAAGCAGGTTTTGGCTATGCTTATCTGTGGGTACTAACCAAGGAAAGGGAAAAAATGTTCCATTATAAGAAAAAAGCAGTAATTTTATAGATGAACATTTTGAATATTATGAACCATAGCATGAGTAATGCTGGCACAAAGCCAGAACTTGACCTGATACAGTCTAAGAGACAGGAAGGTTTATTTTGAGAAAGACTTAGGGTTTTGCTCTGTTATCTATTTGTAGAAATGTTGTTCTTCCATAAAGAAATTTAGGTTCAAGGAGCTGAAGAAGAGGATGATGTTGGATCACTGGTGTAGGGTCTGGGCCGGTGACTTAGATTCTGATCCCTACTTCAAGGACAGATTCAACAGCTGTTGAATGTAATGCAGTACTCACTTTGCAATACTCACTTGTGCAGTAGATGTTTGAGTTATACAGTACTGGCAAATAAAGATGTATCTGGATCTGCAGTGGAGGCAGAAGTTTGACAGCATGGTACTGTCAAAAGGTGAAAGAATAGTTCCCTGGGTGAGACAGACTTTGAGGATCATATTCTTGGAATTACATGTTTCTGAAGCAGTCACCCCCTTGGACCTTTTCCAGGGATGGGAAAAAGTAGAACCTTGTCAAGAAATTATGATGAGGAACCTGTGTAATTGGAGCTGTGTAATTGCATGTTGCCCTTTGGAGCCTATAGAAGGTTAAGCTGTATAAAGAGAATATAGGTAGAAACTCTACTGTCCTGTGTTTTGACTCATTATGGAAGAAGTAAGATGGCAGGATGGAAATGAGAGACCAAAAAGCCTTGCCTGACGCTCATGTTGGATTTCCAACATTTTCCAGTGGTGACCTTAAGCCCACCTTTGAGCCCTGACATCTGTTCTCTTCTCCTACATGGAGTTTCGATCAGACACAGCTCTGCAGGCGTAGTCTGACATGACACACTACAAATGAAAAACAAGCTACCTTGTCAGGTGGCCTTATAGCTGCTTGTTTGTGTTCAGTTCGAAGGAGTGCCTTTCCATCCCTTCCTAGCTTTCATACAGACCTCACACCACTGTGTAAAGCCCACTGATTCTGTTCTCTGGTAACCACTTCACAGTCCTTAAATATGCAACTATGAAACAGAATCTTTGTGAGCATCCACCAGCAATTCATCAATTTACACACAACAAGAAGCCACAGTTGTTGCAATTCCATAGCAAAACAGCTTCAAAATTTTTATTTTAATAAGAGTATGGGAATCTGTTGGAGTGCTTATACATGAATTCTTTTAGTATCAATGATTATACAGGAAATGGAGGATGTTTTAACTATTTTATAATTCAGGATGTTGTTAAATAGAGGAAGAGGAAAGTTCCCTCCCCTCTTCAGAGTGGTTATTTTATGAAGTGAAAGCACAACAATGTAAATACAGATTTTACACAGAATTCCCAGTCAGATACTCTACCTTAAACTGAATTGCATTTAATAACTTCAGATATATAAAGGATTTAAAATTTAAAGGAGAAATTAATTAAACAGGCTTTTGCCAACAGAGGCCATAAAAAGTGCAAAGGTTAATGGCATGAGAAACAGAGGTCTTCACATCCTGATTAAACCAAATCTTCTCCCAGTCTGTTTCCTGTTCTCCGTGGGACATCATCACTTTTACTGTGATCTACCCAGGTTACTTTCTTTGTTCATTATTACTCTTTGTGATTAAAATATTATGCCATTCTTGTATATTCAAAGCTTTTGATAAATGCTCTATGACTGTTTGTCACACAAGGGATGGAGAATTAAGGTGTCACTCCTAAAAGTTGCAGATAGTGACACTTGGCATTGTCACCAAAGGAAATTGGCTGATACGTGGCGATTACATTTCATATGGGTCTTTCATGCTAATGTCATAACCCATGATGAAAATCTTCATAGAGAGAGGTGTGATGAATCATTTTACAACTGTAAATCTCAAAATATGAAGACTTGCTTTGCCCTTCCTGATCCCAGTTTGAGTAGGATGGTTTTTTCTCTGCGTCCAGTTTGATGGCAAACTGTAGCCAGTGTATAATAATAGCAGGATTTATCCCACATTCTCCTCATCCCATTACAACACATTGAGAATAAGATCTACTTCTACTTCTTCCACTACAGATAATTTCCAAGTCCTAATTTACTTGTTCACTGCATTCTTTTACACAGGAACTAAAATCAAAATATCTGAAGCAAACTCTAGTGGACTTAGAACACAAGTGGTCAGGAATCACAGGTTAGAAAGAAGTAACACTATTGCTAATGGCAGGCTAGACAGAGACTGCAAACTTGGTTTGGTTTTAAATCACCATGTTCTTAAGGAGGTTCTACTTGACTGCAAAAGCAGGGAGATTAGCCTGTGTGGTAAGAGAGGTATTTATTTGACTATGTGTATTTCTTTATTGGCATTCTTATCAAGACCGGATAACATACGTTTCATGCTTTTCTCCTATAATTCAGCAAGCGGTGGAAACTAAGGGTATTTTTATGAATTAATAGTTACGTTTTGTAGAGCACTTTCTCTCAAATAATTTACAATTTCCTAGAAGAAATTGAGTCAGGGAAATGAAGCATGTCAGAATTCTCAATCACTGGATGACAAATTCAAAGCATCTATTAGCATGTAACAGCTCAAAGTGGGACTGCAGATAATTATGAATACATTGATAAGTTGTTAAAGTGATCTTTTAAGTATCACACTTGACTATTCAAGCATATTTTCTTAATCTTGTATAAACCAGGAATGAAATGGATCCTTCTTTACTACGTTTTCAAGGTATTCCAGTTATTTAAAGTATCCTTGGAATTCTGAAGTGCCCATTGGTAATCCTTTCATGTGTCTGAGAGAAAATCTGAGTGCTGGCAAGTGTTCATGTGCTAGAGCCCCACATGATTTGGGAGACAGCTCAAAATAAGGGATTGTCTTTTTACTTTTGTCCTTCTGAAAGCCTTTCCAAATTAGTTTCTGCTGCAGTGATGAATGAACACATTCTCACGTTTTCTGCTTTACAAAAATCAGTTGTTGCTTTTTCATGATCTTATGTACAAAGCCTGTAGAGAAAGGTACAGCACACCGTGTAGTAGGTGTTTCCACAAGATGACAGTGAGAAATACAGAAAGAGGATCACTTTTCTTATTGGAGCAAAGGATTCTCAGTGTCTGCAGCTACTTGACCCAAAAGAAAGGATTTGAAATTACTTTCCTACCCACCCTCCCAGCCAAGGTTTGCACACTATTTAACTGTGGGGTTTTTTTATTTTGCAATAATGCTCTCTGCCAGATTTCTTTCTAGAGGGCATCACTCTGTCTCTTTAGTTTTATTTGCAGTTTGCCATGACAGAATATCGTCCTTTGGTACTTTGCACAGCGTGTTGCGCAGTGGCATCTGGTCTGCAGGGAGGATTCCCAGGCACATGGTAATGTGAATAAGGAAAAATAACTGGGAGTGAAGCTGTCTGAACTGAATAAAGATAGCTGCTGCTTCCCAGTTGCTGGTATCTTTGCTAGTGTCCTGGGGTAAGACCTAAGGAGTCATGCTCAACATGTAGATGGTACAAGGCAGCAGGCATTAGCCCACAAAGGCATGAAGGCCATAGCACACACAGCTAGGAAGATGTCTATGAAACGCTGCTCGTAATTGCAAACAGATATGATATCCTTTGATATGATATACTGCAATGACAGATGTAGCAGATGCTTGTGGCAAGTACAAACTGGAGCAGCACTGAAGATGTGTAAGAAAGCTCTGCTGGCACAGACCATTTCCTACCACTTGCCCAGATCATTTCCCACCGTGGCTCTGTATCACTTCACCTGCCTTAGACTGCTCTGCTCTTTCACACAGCACACTTCTGCATCTAAGTCAGAACAAGTCAGGAGAGAGAAGTACCTTTGCTCCAGAATGGAAAAGACAGATTTGTTCTACAAGCTTTGGCACCTGGAAAAAAACTGCTGTTTTCTTTGATAACAAATAATACATAAAGCAACAGAAAATCTGCCAAGCGTGGCAGAGACTGTAACTTATTACTAACATGGGCAGTTTATCAGTGACAAGTTCCAAAGAGAGTTAAACACAACTGCTATGGCCCACCACATATGCACTCAGAACTTGATAGACATCTAGAACTCCCCTAATACACAAAGATTGAAAGGGGTGTATTAAAACCAGCAACAATGAAAAATTATTGATTCCAAGCTTTATTCTAATGCAGGGCACAAGGCAGAATGAAACAGAATGGACCAGGTGAGAACAAGTCAGGGGTATCACTGCTGTATTTTGTATAAATATTTCACAGTGCTTGGCAATACATTGTTTTATGTCATTAGAGCTATGCTTTCTTTGCATGTGAAGTTTGTGGGAAGGAAGCTGATGAAATGGGCAGAGGAAAAGGCATTTTTCATTAAGAATTCCATTCCTAAGAAGCATACTTGACTCAGGGGATGGGAATGGTTAAGTGCAGGGAAACAGATCTGTGGATAGTGCGCTGTTTAGACTAAGAGCTTTATTTCACAAAACACTTGCTCCTGAAAGTGAAGTCTAGCTCCTGTAAGAGTGCTAGGAAACTTGCACCTCCAAAATTTTGCCCCATAGCAACAATTACAAAAAAGTACATCTATAAACACATTGGATATGTATTGTGCTTCACAGAGAAGATGCACTGAATGCTCTTTGTTGTACTCAGGTGCAAATTCTCTTTTCGTTATAGTTGTTCCACAAGAGTTCTGACTGGAACAGAGAGTACTGGGAAATGTGGGTCGTGACCATAAGGGATATCTCATAAACACCAAAGAGAGGGCCCGAGCTTGAAGGGAGTGGGAGTGTGACAGTAGTAAAAGTGTGACGGTGAAAGAATTTCAGGACGCGTTGGGAACATCAATCCCTACTTCTGTTTGTCCTTGCTGAGCCTCCCATACCCATGATAGGAGCCTAATTTACCTTTACCCAGTGCCCTCTATCTGACCAGCCTGCAGCCTGGCATTGTTGTTTTAGTGAACACATCTTTGCACATGTGTTGCTATGGAATATGGTTATACTGACGCATGTAACGTCTCAGTAAGGGTGTGCCTCTAATTGCTTGTTGCAGAAGGAGCCTCTGATACAGAGGAAGGAAAATCACATGTATACCAGGATGAAAAGCTGCACCAGCATTTTTTTTGTGCTTTGGTCAGTGAGGTTATAAAAAGTCCAAGAATTATCTTAAACCACAAGTCCAGCATTGGCAAGGGTACCCCTGTGAATTTCTTCACTCTGCAGTAGAAGACCTGTCCGATGATTGGTGTTGAAAAAACATAGCATTGATATGAATTGTTTTCATTTTTTAAAAACAATTTTATACAAGTGTCAAAACAGCTGGCTGGATTATTTGGAATTTTTAAATAATCCTAACTATCCAAGACCTGTCTGGATGCCTATCTGTGTAATATGAGCTAGGGAGCCTGCTTTGGTGGGGGGTCGGACCCAATGATCTCTTGAGGTCCCTTCCAACCCCTACAATTCTGTGATTCTGTGATATCAGAATGTAGTTGCTGCATTAGACCCACTTAGACCAAGTCACTAAACAGTTCTTTAAGCTGGAAAGAAGTTGAAATTAATGCTTGGTTTGGTGTTATCCAGAAGTGTAATGTGCTTCATTCTTGCCCAGCACCTGACCAGGTGGTTAGTAACTACATTAATAATGTCAATGCCTTTATTAAAAAATGTTTTATCTAACTAATATTATTAAATTTTATTTATCTGGTATAAATTGTGTTTTCAGAACTTTTAATGATCATATCTATAGTTTTGTCTTTCCTTTGATCCTTCCTGACTCCTTATACATAACATCTTTCTTGGTAGGCAAAATGCCATTTTTATCTCTAAGCTTAAATTGTTTTGCTGTTTTCCAGCAACAATGGCAAGCTATAATTGATGTGAGTCTGCCTGGTTCTGAACCTCCTGCTGATCTCTGCTAGCAAGAGTGAGGCTGTTCGAGTTGTAAAATACCGCAGTGCATTACAGGGTGCTCCCAGTAGTCCACTTAGGGCATAAAAACAAGCAGTGGTTTTCATATAAGCTATTGCAGCTTTCTTGGAATCTTCATTTTGTTGAGATTTTTTTTTTTTAATTTTTAATAAAGGGGCTGTTATGATAGCTTGTTTTCAAACCATTATTAAACTGTTAAACTAGCTAGGAAAACGCAATTTCCCTTTCACTTGAGTTTTCATGGATTTTCTTGTCTTGCCGATTTGTGAGAAGTTTGAATTTAATGATGATACTTAGCATGAACTTGTCACCTTTTGTCCAAGAGTTTTTCCTTTGTAGCTATCCCAGCTTTTTGAGAGCACTTGCTGTAATGTGAGATTGAAATTCAAGTTACTTCAGTGCCCTTTGTAGTCCCTCTAAGTATTTATTATGTTTCTTTAATTGTCTTTTTCAGGACTTAGATTGGGAAAATAGGTATTTCAAAAAGTATGTCTTCTTTATACCATACAGTTTGTAGAGAGATGGAAAAGTTTTCTTTCTCCATAGCAATTTCATTTGAGCTGAAGTCATTAAAAAGGTTAATTTTGGGTGGAAAAAGCCACACCTAGACATTGCAGTTCTGAAATGCTACCAGCACGTTTCCTGGGAATTACATATCATACCTCTCATTTGCATGTTCTACTGTAGGGGCTGGCTACCCTCTGGGTACCAGGATACATTGTCACACTGCATCCCAATGTCCTTTAAGTTGATTGCAATCAACAATCCTCATATCCATTAATAATTCCTCTTATCCCAATCTATTCCTCTACATAAGTGAGGCTATGTAGTACGAACGCTATCCTGTCTCCATTTCTGTGGTAGCCAGCATGCTCTCTGTCTCAATTATTATTTACCTACACTAGAAAAGTGTGTTACAGCTGAGCAAATACTTTCCAAGTTCAATGAACAGACCAGTAACATTTCCTTCTCGTAGACTGAAGTTTGAGTGTCTTCAACATTGTTCTGACTGTATTTATTCCAAGCAGAAATTGCTTCTTTCAATAAATCTCATGTTTCCCAACTGAAAGAATGCACAGACATTTTGAGCTCAGAAGTGAAACTCTCTTGCTTTCTCGACTTTAATTCCTGTGAAGAGTTGCACTGGTAAATAAGACTCGAGATTCAGACATTCAGATTGAAATAGCCCTCTTCAGAGATCTCAGAATATGGTCTCAAGGGCCATCAATGACTCCTCTAAGTCTACTACACTTAGATGATGCTAAAGGAACAGAGATTAAGGAATCAGGGTTATGCCTCTCAGCATCCAATGAGCTAGATCAGGATTTCACTGAATACAATTATCTAAGTCAGTATTCAGTAGAGCAGGGATCTTCTCAAATATCACCCAGAAAGGAAGCAGAAATGAAAATCAGGAAAGAGGAAATATCAAAACAGGGATCACTAAAAACAGTAGAGAAGGGGAGGAATCCAAGATCATATGAAAGTGTCTGATTCTGAATCAAACACTTTTAGAATGACATATCTAATTGTTGAATAATGAGGGAGGGGTTTGATGTTATGCACAATTACTTATTGCATGCATATGGTATACATGACAAGGTACACTCACCTATGCAATATACGTAGATATTGGCTGCTGCCTTTGTTGCAAGTGTTGGTCTTTTGAATATTCAAGTTTCCTCTCCCATATCTGGCAAAACTAAGTTTATGCATCTGGGATAAAAAGCATTTCTATGGCAAGAGTGCCTGAGCACCTCCCCTCTATATTCTGCTAGTTTGGATCCATGGAAAGGAGCAGAAGTACTTCTAATTAAAAGGCTTTTATGGAAAAACACAACTTTTCATACTGTTGTATAAAAGAAATAGATATTTCAAGGCAGTGTGCCTGCCAGTCATCTTTGCTTTAGAATGGACCTAAAGGACCAAATCATAAATCTTGTGACATGTACCAATGTTGAGCTGAGAACCTGTTACAATATTTTATTATGATTTATTTTATGATTTCAAATGCCCGCTGTTGTTTGGGTGTTCTACATGATAAAGTAGCAAATCTAATTTTTTATTGAAAATAAATGATAGCAGGGGAGTGAAAAGATCACTAGCAGGAAGTTTTAGATTTGTTTGTGTCAAAACTAAATATGTTAATGAAATCTGCTGGATTGTGAGGAACTAATTAGAGCTTTAAATTCAGTATCTCAGAAACTCCTGATAATAGGGGAGAATACTACCTGTAGCACTGAAAAGAGCAATGTTACACAGAGTGTATTTACGTTCACAGCTAAAGTGGGGTCAGATTTTAAAATAGTATTGCTGTGTTTATTGCTTTTTCACCCTTTGTGTTCCCTGCCCTTCAGATCTGGTATCTCTCACTGCCTACCTTCTCTGCGAGCTATAGCTGCACACCCATGGTAGATACTGCTTGAGGCATTTCGGAGTATTGGTTCTCATAGGTGTTTGAAAATAGTCAGAAGGGCCAATCACTAGCACCTTCATTTGTACTTCCTGGGAAAAAAACCTGATACCTCATGAGAAATCATCTGCTAAATTCCTAGGAAAGATGAAGAGAAAGAAATGGGAGAGAGCAATCAGAACATGGCAACTTTCTTCTGCAATGATTTGTTCTAGGAAAGACTCAGCCCATATCTGTGATTCCACACCAGAGCACAATGTGTTCATGTCCCACCTTAGTGCTCTAACATCAGACATGCTGTTCTCAAGTGAGTATCTGTCTTTCACTATGGAGCTATAGATAAGTGTTCATTGTGTAATGAAATAGCCACTATTTTCACTGGAGCAGAGGGACTGCATTTAGACATAAATGTGCTGTATGCAGCACCATGTGCAAGATCCTGATTCAAATCAGAGTGTAAATTAAAATTTAATCTTTTTTCTTTAAAAAGAATGACCCCAATTCAATGGCATTCCTAGGGAATGCTCTCTTTCCCACCCACTCCATTCAACCTGAAAAATTTCAGCTGAAGTCTCCACTTTTTCCTGCTATGAAAAAGGAAAATGTTGAGCATCAGGGGATGAGGGACACTTGCCACCATCTCTCTGTGAAATTCAGGTAGCAGTCACTTAAATGAAAAGTGGGTATGGGGGAAAGCCAGGGCCAGCAATCAGTGAACAGGCTAGCATAGACCTGGTATGTTTTCTGAATTTCTAATCATCTCATTGTCCAAATATACATTTTATGAAAAACTTTTATGTAGACACCACTCCCCCACTGCCCTCCCCACCCCTCCCTGCCCCACCCAGAGACAGCTGTCCAGGAACTTTGTTCTTGTGCATCAGGGAGCATGACACAGGTTGGTATTGAAGCAGCCACAGAGATGTCATGAAGACTTGACCCTACCTGATCACTCTTTTTAGTTATAACTTCCATGTCTCCAAGTGCCCCACTCCAGAAAGGAAATAACACTGTTGTTCATTTACTCATCCTTCAGGAAGCCATGGGGACTTGAACCCAAGCACCCTCAGCCTCCAAACATCCTTCCTCTCCAGATACTGTAGGTCAAATGTGGTGCCAAAGACAGCGAAGAAAGCAAGATTCCATCTTCTTCTTTAAAAACAGGAAAAGTGGTCTTCCCTACATCATACTGGGTGTTTCTTGTTTTGCTGGAGAGTGAATTAGCTTTTCTGTCTTGCTTTTACTTTGCCTCTTCATCTTACTACTGGAATCTTGGAAAGGCTGGCCTAAATCAATAAAGAACCGATAAACACTCGGGTTTACCTTTAACAGATATGAATAGTTCCCCTGATAGAGCCTGTCAGTGGGAAATGTATGCTTTGACAGTCTGGATATGAATTATCTTTATGTGAAACCTGGCATGAATTTCCCAAACACTTGTAGCCTATGATAACACATTTTTTGTTTTACTTCCTACCATTGTTACATAGAAAACATCACCTGATGAGAGGCTGCGAAACACGGCGCTCAACATTCTCAGATATATTTTTTGGTTGTGCACAGCTTAAAAGGGGGTTTTGTGAGTTGCCACATGTTGGAAATGCTCATTTTGCTGATGTTCATATACACCAAACACATTGCAGTGATGCCACAAACTACTCGTTGCTCACTTCAGCCATGAAGCATACATAAGTGGTCAGAAATCCCCCAGTCTTCTTTCCTTTCCTTGCTTTGCTGAAGAGTTTTAAACAAGAGAATAATAAAAGGTGAAAATTAATTCCCTTTTAATAAAGAGAACATTACTATGTTTTTTTAAAAAAACCAACCCTCACCCCGTATCTGAAATCTCAGCATTTTCATTGCCAGAGGGATGATATGATGACCCAGAAGCTTTAAACTTCTGAGGATGTTGCTGCAGGGTATTCCTGAGGAACACTCCCCACTCGCTGGGTGCTGGGAGCTGCTTTGGAACTGCAGGAAACATTTACCAGAAAACATGCAAACAAAATGAATATAAAGGAATACAGATAAAGGGCTTTGTAATGAGAAAAAAAAAGAGTAATGCCTCATCTGTCCTGAGTTCTGGGGTGTCACAGAACATCTTTCCCACATTTGCAGGGTTCAAAACTTCTTTTATTCAGCTTTTTTTCAGCCAAGCATACAAGTTGGGATGACACGAGGAAATAAAGTGTACAAGATCCTGGAAGCCAGGCATTCTCTGCACTAACAGTTGTGACACTTTGACTGAACTGGACTGCAGAACCAGTGTATGTCACTATCTTAGCCAAGGAAGTTGGTTTTGGCAGAAGCCTTTTAACTATGTGGAGCCTGATGGTGATATTCTGCTCCCAAATAGGAAAAACTGTATAGAATCAGTAGGTCAAGGTGCCAAATTTATGTTAGAAGGAAGGTTACAGAAATACTCCTGTTACAGCATTTCCACTGGACACCTCTGTAATAAGGAAACAAAGCTAGCTTTACAGTTAATAGATAAAAAGAGCTGAGAAAACAATAGCAGCTCTAACATCTGACTGTGATAAATGAAAAGACATATAAAGTCCAATCACTGAGTCCTACCTCCAGCAAAATTCTTTTTGAAGCCATGGGCACTGGTGTTTGGTGAAAATGGATAATTGTAATGCCAGGTCCAATAGTGCTTGTTATATTATCTACTACATTAAATCCCTGACAAATATTTAATGGGATTAAATCTGTCTTCTGCTCTAGATTTATATAGCACTGTGAGGGCATAAACTTTATTAAAGCTCCATGTAATAGATATTTGAATCCTGACTAGAAAATCGCATTTTAAAACATTACATCAGTTTTATATTCTCCGTTTTATTCCTGTTCGATCATCACTTTCCAAAATCTGTCCCCGTTAATTTAATATTTTTATTCACTTCCCTTAGTTTCAGCAACTTCTGTGGTACTTATTTCAGCAAGTCTGCACTCACTCAAATCACATGCTTTATACAGCTTTTTACAGAAACTACTCTATGCCTAGCAAGGAGCTGTACATCCTCAATAATGCCTAAAATCAACAAGATGCAACATATTCCATGCAAAAGGAGGCTGTTTCTTACAGTCTTGTATTCATACAACAACTCTCTCTGTGTATGGGTTTATGTATGGGTAAACATACTTACAGGTCTCCCTCTCAAAGTCAGAAATAGGAAGGAAAACTTATCTCCACCTATTTTCTGTGTTAGTCAGCAAAATATGGCATTTATGAAAAGACATATAGTTCCCTTCTCTTTATTTTGTTGTTCAAAATTAATACATGCTTCTTTTATCATTCTGGTCTCACTGCAACCAGGCCAGGCATCTTCTCTCCCTCAGGCCCCTCTCTAACCCAATGTGCTTTGCAGGGTATGATATGACCACATGGCTTTTGCAAACAGATGTTAACTTCTCTGCCTGTGCTTCAAGCCAAAAGGAAACAAATGAGCTTGTATTCAGGAGCTGCATGTAAATATTCAACAGATGCTTTAGAACTTGGGGGCCAAGTTCACAGTTGTGCACTATTTGAGCAAGCATGCATGGTAAAATCAATGTATAATTAATTGATTTGCTGACTCAAAACCCAAGTGCTGATTTTAATAGCCCACAGTTATGCAGATTTTTTTGCTACCAGCTGTGGCCATAAATGAAATTAGTTCAGCACATGCTAATATATATGTTATTTATAATCAGGTCAGGTGCTGTACGGTGCACTCATCTTCTGTAAACCTATTAGTAACCTTTGCACTGTCTTCACTTCTGAACTAAAAGAGAGGGGGAGTTTTTCTTTCCCACAGCCCTCTCTCAGCTCCTTGTAAGTATCCTCCTACTGTCATGCTTACCGGTAGAGCAGTTCTTGCTGGTACTCTTTTAGTGGATGGAACATATACTAACTCTGTAGATAGTATAAGCACAGTAGGGACTTCAGTGCTTACACTGAAATATGGCCAAATAGGAAACCACTATGTAACTACTACATACTTGCTGTAACTGTATATCAATAGGCAGCTAGGACACTGACATCTTTCTCTGTGGTTCACAACATCTTTTTTTAAATTTAGAAGCAAAGTGTAAGCTTTATCTGCACTGGGCTTCACAACCTCTGCAATAATGCTGTCAAACCATCCTCTGAACCATGAGAACTTTTTCATCTGATGGCATTTCCTTAACTAAGACAGCACTATTAGTACTACTACATGCCTGAAACAGAGGTGGCACGTTAGCTGAGGGCCTTTGTGATGTATATATTATGGCATCTGTCTTGTGGATAGAAGTTTGCATTATCCATTGATGAATGAACTTGTGTACATTTAATTTAAATGGATGATTGGAATTTTTTGAAAATTTGAAGTTAAATACCACTTAGAGAAACATATTAGGTGAGTAATATTAGTGTGTATCGACTCATGAAATTAACATTTCCCGTCACCGTGGAGCCCTTGAAAACACCAGCTGAAAAACCCACAGACTGTTTCAGACTTACTGCTTTGTTGAAATTCTAGCAAAGGAGGTCCAGGTGAAAATATTTTTTACCTTACTGTATCAAACAGCACAATGCAACAAATTCTTTCACTGTGGTTGTATATGGCAGTGCTGACATAGATCCAATTACTCGCCCATACCATATGTATCAAATGTAATGAATTTCAGAATCTTCCATTGTTCCCTACTAACACACACAAGCCATATGTATTCACACCCCAAGACATTCCCTGCTTACAGCAGGCAGAGGAATTGCCCTGCAGTAAACCAGTTTCATGCTTTTAAGAAGCTACACAAGCTCTTACAGGAATGAGCTTAAAATAAGAACGAGGAGCTAATTTAAAGTACACTTCAGATTGCTGCGGCGTAGCAATTCATCCACACATTGCACACTGAGGGCAGGGGGTAAGGTCAGCTCTTACCTTTGTATAGCAGAACTGAGAAATCAGGCTTGGGCCTGTTAGGGAAAGGCAGTTCATAAAGGCAGCTGCTGCCTGCAGAGCAACAATTGCAGCCTGCAGTCAGGGGAAAAGACTGATGTGTGTTATTGTAATACTGCTCTAAGTGTATATATGTCTTGGAGCAACTACTGCATGACAAGATCACTGACTCTTTTTGGGATCAACAGCTTCAGGGGCTGAAGGTACAAGACTAACATTGTATTAAAACCCAGCTCTTTTCATTACAGTAAAGATCAGTGTTGCTTTGTGAGGGCTTGAAGATCTTAAGATCCGAAAGATAAACAGAAGCAGCAGAAGGGAAAATAACTTCGATCCTTAGACTTTAATCAGTCTTAAATGTGCTCTGGAGGTACCTAAACAGATGTGGTTGTTAAGCGCTCTGTATCAACAGTTCTGCTCTGTAGTTAAAATACTCCCAGGGAACTACTTCAGAGTTAATTGATGCGATGTCCCTCCTAATAGTAGAGGAGAGCTGGAAAACAATAGCAAATATGAGTTCTTTACCCAGGTGCTGGAAGGAGGCAGCTCCTTAGCTCCCTGCTCTCCAGCAGTGGGTTTAGGCTACTTGCATCTCCATGCCAGGTCAGCTCAAGTTCTCTGCAGCCTTGTGCTCTCGGTGTGCTCACCAGAGACCTTCCCAAGACCTTCGGGGGGTACTGTGAAAGCAATACAGTGGTAATTATCTGTCTCTAAGAAGCTCCAGAGCATGGTGCATAGCCACAAGTATCCCAGTTGTGTACTGTGTCCAGGTGGGAACTGAAATGAGATGGTGCAGCCAGTGAACTCTCCTTCCAGGATAGGTTCGTGCCTCAGCCATCTGGTAGGATTACAGATCTGAAGCTCACGGTTCTTGGGAAAACTTTCAAGTTTCTGGTGAAAAACTCAATGGACTGTGCTGAAATTGCCTTGTCTTGTCCTAATACTTGTATTTTATGGGGATTTCACTGCCTCCTGCTCCACCTCACTACTGTTGCTGTTGCTTATTTGCATTAGTACAGTGTAAATGCTTTATTTTCCCTTTCTTAGCTGTAACACAGTTTTGCCAATATATTATTGCTTTACCTTATGACTAAACTAGAAACCCAAAATGTTGGAGAAATGGGAGAACTACATTAATTAATTGTTTCCCCCAAGTGGGTTTTTTCATTCTCCATTTAAATTTTCAATCTAAACTTGAGTTCATTTTGTGAAGTGTTCTGCTAGATGCTGCTGACTAGTTTTACTTTGTTGGTATCCTACATGGAAAACATGTTTGTTACTTGGACTGCAGGCAGATATTTTTGCAGCCATGCCATTAAAAGCTGTCAGGTCCCTGTTCCATGATACTGGCTTCCTCTCCCAACACAACAGACTTTTCTACTCAGCCCCGTATCATAGAAATACAGACAGTGATGGGAGTCTTTGTGACTGTTTCCTCATCCTACCAAAGTAACAAGGGTCACAGTGCTTTCCCACCTTTTTAGGCTTCTCTTTCAAATCCTCACCACTTCTCTTTTCAATCCTTTCGGTCAGTGGCCAAGCCAAAAAGGCTCCGTGTGCCACCGCTGGCTCCTGAACCAGAGTTTCAGAGCTATGGTGATGCAGCCAGTTTTAACATGCTCAAGCCTCCCTCCATGCCACCTTACCCCCATGAGTGGTTACACACGGCAAAGCTACGTGGCAGTACGATCTGAGTTGGTGAAGCTGTAGCCAGGCATCAAGACTGTTACATCTTCATAGGTGCAGCAGTTAGAGTTGATGGATTACAGTGCTGTGTGTCACCTCTCCACTCCCTCCCTGACTAAGACTGCATGTTTAGCACTCTGATGGTGGCCTTTGAGCAGATGGCTCACCAGCCTGGCTGCCCTCTAACTGTTTGCTGCTTTTGACTCAGTCAGTGGTGCCAAGTGACAGTGTGCGGAGCCGGGAGGGCTGCGGGTTGTTTGCTCTTTTGGGTATTCTACAAGAAGACCCTCCTCAAAACCAGCACTGCTGAATGGTTGACTCATGTTCTTTTTGCTTGTCAGTACCTGTTGACACTTACGTATGTGAATGATTCAAGTAAATGTGCTCTCCTCCCTCTCACTTATCACGGCACTGAAATTGGACATTCTGCATATGAAAATTACAGGTTACTGTGAGCTGCATTCAAAAGGGTGATTCACAGAACAGCATAACAGGCAATTGTTGCTGGCATCTAGTGATGACTTCATCCCTCGCTGTTGTTTCAGCAACAGAAAGCAGCTTTATCTAGGATGAGCTTCTGACCCTTCACAGAGATATTTTTTTTATCCTTTGCTTCATAGTTGCCCATGATCAATTCTTTTTTGGTTGCTTTGAATCCCTAAAGTGTGAGAATAAGAAATCAGTTGCACCCACAGTTTTGCACCGAATGCTGGAGGTGACTTTTCTGTTACTTCCTTTGATGTCCTTGGGCCAGACATCGCTGCACTGAGCCACATTTGCTGACAGCTTCGTATCACCCTGTGCAAAAGTCAGGAGATAATATCACCTAGGAATGGGGTCAGCCACACAGCTGAAAGGCGGTGTGTATAAGCTGCACGTTGTTTTAAGTCAGCAACCAGAGGGAGGCAAACAGCACTGATGCGCCTGTGGGGTGGGATGATTCTCTCTGTTGTGGCTCAAGAGCAGAAGAAGTTGCACATGTTGAGTCAGCGCTGGAAAGGCCGATGGTTTAAGCCGCTTGCCTTTCACCCATCTTCACAGCAGGAATAGAAACATGGCAGATACACAGAGCTAGGTGTGCCCATCAGCCACCACTTTTCCTGAAAAAATTCACTTGATGAGACCCGCTTAATGATGATGCTTCAGACTGAAATGTTTCCTGCTAGACTAGGACTTTTACTTGATCCAAAATCAGGTTATCTTCTTAGTGGGGCATTCATTAGTCACCTGAAGTGTTTATTTGTATGGGTGTTTTGCTATCAACTGAGTTTCTCTGAGGCATTCAAACAGCTCCTCAGAATCGTAACCCAAGAGCACCATTTCTTAGTCAGCAACTCCACTTCAGGAGCTGACATCTAGAGACAAGGGCAGAAAACAAATCCACCTTATTATTCAGTTCTCTCTTCTCGAAAGGATTTCGTAACAGAGGTAACGCTGCCTTGCAGCATATGTCCTCTCACATCTGAACACTTATTTGCACACTCAGAAGAGAATATGGAACCTCTGTTTTGGATCCATACGGGTGACACTAGCCAAAATACATGTGCTATAGAGATCTGTATTTCCAGATACACATAGAATTCTGACAGAGGCCAAGGTACTGCAGTAAACCCTTCCCATGAAAAGAAGTCCTACATTTCCCTTGGGAGGCTGAATCTCAAACAGTTCACCCAAAGGATTTTTCACTTTTTCAAACATGTCAGAGCAATGATAGTTCAAGCATGAAATCTATTAACGCCTCGACTGCAAACCCGAAAGGTTTAGTGTATCTCTACTAGGACACGTCTACCAAACCGGACGATATGCAGGCTCGGCAGCTGCGATGCCCTACTGTGTATTTGCCTTCAGTAAGGAAAAACTAGTTCTCCTTACAGGATGGCACTGAGCAGTGCATTAACCAAACCCCTGTTTGGGCACAGCTTACGGACCTGCCCAGGAAGCCAAACAAGTGGAATCTTTTACTGTCTTTTTTTTTTTCTTTTTGAGGCAAATTTGGGGACAATTACTCTCTAACAGCTGTACTAAGGATGTCTTTTCTCCTGGTATGACAATCAGGGACCAAGTTATATTTTCAGTCCAAGTCGTCCTGTCTTTGTGGGGGCTTTTCCAGCCTGGAGTGCTCCATGTGCTGCAGCACAGACTCGGTGGCACACACCTCCACATCTCCTGAGCAGCACACGGTTAAACCCCTTGGCATTCTGATGGAAAAGTGCCCCTTACTGCTTCCACAGACCATCCCGTGCAGATGGAATTTGGGCCTGCCAGCAGGTGGCACTTGCGGTGGCTGTGTGTGGGGAGCGTGTGCGAGCTCTAAGGCGCAGCATCAAAATCAATTCCGAGGCAGAACACTGTTTACAAACAAGGACTTTGCATAACAAGGGGCTGCTTCCTCTGCCAGCTGCAGACTGTAAGAACGGCTATGCAGCGTTTCATCAGGCAGCAGATTTGCTTTCTTCTTTTTAGGAGAGATGATAGATACCTGCAGACCTTGTCAACAATTCTTCGGGATTTTGCACTGAAACACTCTAAGATGAAGAGTGTCTGAATTACAGCTTCGCTGACCTTGAGTTCACAATGTGATGCTGTAACTGCTCTGAAGTGGGATGTGGCTGATGAATAATGTTGTCAGCACCTTTCTGATGAAAAATAAAAAGAGGGGGAAATAAAAGAGGGGGGGAAAGGGAGAGACAGAAGGGAGAGGGGGTGAAAAAAAAGTCCCGTGTCAGCAAGCAGAGCAAGGGCTTTGGCTACTTCAATTTTGAGTTTGACTATTGTAGAGAGAAAACCTTGTTTTGTCAGGCAGTGAAAATGAATAACCAAGCAAAGGCCTGCATGGTTTCATAAGATGTGCTTTGCTTTGGGTGGGACCTGCTTCAAGGAGAAAGTTCACATTAGGTAGATGTGTCATGCTTGCATAGATGGCAGATGTAGTGGCAGAGATTTGGGAGCCTAAAGGGGAGCAAACCTAACAGACAATTACAGAAGCCAAAAAAGAATGGGTTGAAAACTACTTGCAGTTGAAGCTACACCTTTTTGAAAGCCCTTTTTGTCCCAAGGACTAAATTTATTTCATTCTAAGTGAGAAATTCCTGGAGATCTATTTTAAATGTCAGTTTATAGCTAGCATCAAACAAATAAATGACACAACAACAATGACTTTTTGACAACCAGTTTTTGAATAACCTACACTGGAAAGTGAATTTTTTGCAACACAGAAGAGAAAGGCAGAGTCTTCCCAGCCATACATTAAAGTAATGGAAGAACAATGTTCCTCAACAGGTCTGAATAATATGAATACAACTATGAGACACATTCTTTACATTGCTTTTTGGAAAATATCTTTTCCAGATGAAAAGCAGACCCAAACATTAATAATGCATCTTTTTTTTTCCTGTAGTAATTCAGTAACTAAATGCAGTAAGAGACTTTTAAATGCCTGGATCACTGACGGGCAAGACAAAGCTCTCAGTTAACAGCACTGTCATAGTATTCCTCAAAGACAGGTTTCAAGATCACTCACCCCAAAGTATTTGATTAGTGCCACTTCCGTGATTCAGTAAAGAGCTACTCACATGAATTAATTCAAGATACAGAGGATAGTTCTTGATTACATGGGGCTATGAAATATAAAGCTCAGTACAATAAAAAGCTTCGTACAGAGATCAGGATTAGCTTTTCCATGTGGGAAATGGATCAGATTTATCACATAATTTAAACCGTGGTGTCTCTACTAAGGCAGCAGCAGTATTTCCAAATGTAGTAATTCACTTAGTTGTCAATACAGAGAAAATAAAGTCTCCTGAACAGGTTGAGGGTCAAAACACTTACAGAGAAAATTGAAATCATCCCTATGCCCATTCCAGATGAGTGGGGGGAGAGGTTTAAAAAGCTAATGCGCTTTTTCAGCCCAAGTTCTTCCTTTGTGATTTAACCCTGAAGTGAACACAAACCCTGAAGCCCCCACTGATGAAGGGAAGGATCTACCACATGTCAGATCCTATGGGTTTTGCTGGATGTTGGACCAAGCTACAGACATAGATTAAATATAATTTTCTTCTTTCCTGTTGTTTGAGCCCTTATAAACCTTTGTGACTATGTTAGCTGTCTTGGATTTTGTAAATAGACATTTTTCTCTTGTTCATAGCTTTTGCCTGATTTGAATGAAGGACAATTTCAAGGAGACTCTTGCATTTCTACGTGTTCTCACTGTGTGTGGCATGTCTGTAAATCTCTCCAAGGCTGCCAAAGGGTAAAAAGAGGGCATGTGCACTGTCCACACAAACCTGCTCACAGGACCTGCTAGCTCACTAGCAATTTATCTGTCTTATTCTTTAGGAAATCTTGTGGAGTACATTACTTCAGAGAGTTTTGGAGTTCAGATGCACAGCAGTTCATCACAAGCTCCCAATTAGTCCATTTCATACTTCTAAAAGTCCAAGATTTCAATTCCTATGGAGGGACTGAGCATAAACTAGATTTGTGGTTCCTACTAAGAACTTATCTTGGTACAACATTTCTCCTTGTGTTCTAAGCACCCAGCCAAGGAGAAATCTCTAAACAAGGATCTCAAAGATGATTCAGGTCATTATTCTCCTCTGGATAAATGATCCAGTTTATGGACAAAACAGACTAAGGAAAAATTAATTAGTTCTTTTTGCATTGCATTTCCAGAATTTACATCTCCATCTCTTCTTTGTAGAAGCAGCCCATTTCCATTTTCCTTTTGAGTGGAAATCCCACTCATCTACAGAGTGAGTCAAGTTACTTTTGCCTTCAGATACTCATTGTCAGGGTCAGTTCTAGAATTTCCTTTGTGTTAGAAAACCCGTTCCCTGTGCCAGTCTGTAATCCCCCACAGAAGTGTTCACTGAACATTTTGCTGCCACAATATTTTGTCACTCCATCTGACAGATTTTCAGTCTGTGACAGAGCCTCCTCTTGAGAGATGGTTCAGTAATAAGGAAAAAAAAAAAAAGAAAAAAATCCCTTCCAAAAACATCCCCTTTAAAAAAAAAATCCAACTGGAAAGAACCTAGCTGGAAAAGCTTCCAGAAACTACCACAGTTTTCTCAGCTCTCTAAAAGAGAGAGTCAGATCGATGCCATTTAGGAGTACTGATCCAAGTGAAGGCTTTATTCTGATTGTTCATACTCAACCACACATGAAGAACCCTGTTTGTACAACCAGTGAAGAGACAGGGGATGCACCACATTCATCTGAAGCATTTTAACAGTAACAGGAAGCACACAAAATAAAGCCACACACCTCTGGACAACATATCCCAGAGACTCAGTGCCCCAAGCATTCCCAATGTTCCACTGCCCTTGCTCATGCAAGACTAGGTTGCAATTGCAAAAAGGAAATAATAATAAAAAAAGCTTCTTTTTTTTGGCCACTATTGGAAATTATAAAACAGCAAATGTATTTTTTCATGTTAGCTTTGACAGAAATAACTCCCTTATCTTTAAACCTTCATAGAGTTCAATAGAGCTTAACTACATTGCCCTAGGGCTTCTCAATGCAGGCACAGTACAAATGCTCATAAAATGGAGAGAGGCTGATGAGTTACAAATACTAGTTTGAAGATCAAGTGATAAAGTACTTTTCAAGGCTCCTAGGCTGAAATTGTAAATAACAGACTGTTACTAATGATACGTCCAGGATCAGCACATTTCATCCCCTCCTATATACTTCTCAACAGTATGAAAGAGAAGGGACAAGCAAAGGTTGATCCTGTCTGACCTTAGCATTTTCTTCTTCAGTTTTTCATTTCCTGATTTTTGAATCTTTACCTAAGACATCTTGAGGTTTAGCACTGTTTATTTGGACAAGAAGCGATTTCAACTGTTCTGTCCATACTGTGATGTATTTTCTGGTTTGGAAAAGAAGAGTTTCCAGTCTGAATATGCAAACCTATTTTTAAATGCTGCTGCAAATAAAATGAATTTAAACTTCTCTCAGTTGTTGTCACTGATAAAGCTTGCCTACAATTTTTACTCTTTGTTTACAAATGAAAGGTAGTTTGTCCTTCTTCTCATATATATATACACACATACACACTGTCTTGGACAGCGATATATTACTAGTTTCTCCCTGGGAGAAAGTAAAAAGCAAATGGTACAAAAATCTGAACAACTGCAGACCAGTAAGAGTGAAAATACAGTGAATCAGAGCAAGCAGAGACTCGTCTAATTGCATTAGAAAAATGAGAATTAAGATATCAGGATATTTTAATTTCCATAGGATAAAAAATGTATTAATTTTCTCATAAAAACAACTGACAGGCAGATAGAGTTTCCCATTTTTCAAGAAACCTCTAGGTCACTTTTCCAGTTGGGGTGGGGACAGAGTAACATACACTGTAAAAAAACACACTGTGTCAAAGTAAGTAACATCCCTCCAGCCTAACAGGTAAAATTGCCACATCTGCTGCTACCATTAGTATTTAACAATGAAAACCTAGCCTGTGTTTGCTAGAGGTCTGTCCTAGTTCTGGTCAGGCCAGAGGTACCCTCCCCAAGCACCCAGCCCAGGTGAGCTGAGTGAGCCCAGGTGAGCTGAGTGAGCCCAGGTGAGCTGAGTGAGCCCAGGCTGCTTCCACACCACCTGACATCAATCCCCCATAAAAGGAGCTGGTTGGGGAGAGGTGCTCCTGGCTAGTCTGAGTGTGGTTAGGGTGCTGGGGGTTATCCTTGTGTTGTGCAGCACTCTGTGATCATCAGGTTGGTAAGGTACTCTGTATTATCAATGTGTGAGTGTAATTGGCTGTTACTGTTCTCCCTTCATGGTGCTTTTGTCAGTAAGCTGCCTTTATCCCAACCCAGGAAGGTCCTGTTTCTTTCCTCTCTGGGAGTGAGTGAATGGTGTGTAGTGCTCAGCTACTGGTTGGGGCTGAACCACCACAAGGTCCAGTTTTAGAGAGACCTCTTTTCTCCCTAGTGTGCACACAACTAATTTTTGCCAGGGAAGCCTGTGCTGTGCCTCACTATGCAGGACACTATGGAAATCTGGGCACTAGCTGTGCCTCAGGTTGAGCTGGAGTTCAAGTGCTGCAGTTGCCAGCACAGTGTTGTATTTGATGTGCTCAGCTGCAGTGACCACCATGCTCAAGCTGAGCTGGTTGCCTGTTGTAATCAAGTTTGGAGATGGATGTGAGATTAGTGGTTCTCAGCAGTAACCTACAATTATTTGCTAGTGATGGGTTCTAGTTGATTTAGCTACTGACTGCCTGAATCAGTGCTGCCTGTATCTAGCTGCTAACATGCACTAAAGGCTAAGATGTTCTATGTATGTATGTTACTCTTGAGAGCAAATAGTGTAGCTGTCCTAGATGCTGTACACTTAGAAAAAGGTAGGTGAAATGATTTGCATCACTGTTAGAACTGGTCAGATGTGGTAACAGAATACTCAGTTGTGAAAAGGCTGGTAAGCCAAGAGTTCATGATTCGTATGATGCTGCAGTTCATGTGAAATGAGTAAACAGGGGGGTTTCTTCCAAGTTTGCTGATGAGAAGGATTCACTAAACCATCCAAACACAAACCCAAAAATATTAAAGATGGTAATGACATATTAAGCCTCTGTCATAATCTTCATTTTCAGTCACCTAAATGCTTCCTGAATGATCTGCAAATCTTAATTTGGATACCAGCTAGCTTAACCCACCTGTAGGGATACAAGCCTCCAAGTGAGCACATACTAGCTGGGAGGTGTGGAAATATATACTATGTAAAAGCACAGGAAAGGCTAAATTTTTGAGCATTCTGAAGTTAAGTGCTGTAATTAGGATCACCCATGCAAAAAATTCCTCTCTTTGATCATACATGTTAGGCTATTCCCTGCTTTCAAATTCTTTGTGATTTTACCTATTGGATTTAGAAAGAACAGAGAGAATATGTACTGGAAATACCATCTAATACTGATTTTTCAGGATGTTCCATCATTTTAAATTTGTTTTCCTATCTCAATTTCTCTTTAAATGCAGAATTATTTTCCTAATGAAAAGTTACATGCCATCTAAGTGAGTCTCTGTTCACAGCATCCTAGTAAACAGCATGCTAATTACAGATGTGAAGTGAGAGTAAGAAATTAATGATAAAAATATTTTCATCAAGTTAGGTATCCAATTTAAAATGTCTGTAGCAGACACAATACATATTTCTGAGGACTTCATATTTTACCAGTTACCTCTTCTGAATTTTCCCTCACTTCTATGGATGCTTACAGCAAAAAGTAGTACCTGATTTTCATGATTTTTCATAATATTCTGAGAAGCAGCAGCTGTATAAATACACCAAGATAACTCAGCCTGAGGAATACTGTAAATGCAGAAAACCTGACTCTGCCCAATTAAAGTACAGAAAACTATTAAAATGGAAACTTATGGAATTGAAATGTCTAACAAATTAAAGTGGAAAATATTGGGTGAAATTAACTGGCAGCCTAGGTAATTATTCCTTTAAGTAATGCTTTTAAAAAACCACGCACAAAAGCCACTAACACTTTATGTGAGCAAGTTTGCTTATTATGTTTTTATCTCTAACAGATGGGAAGGAAACTTTGGGGTTGGTATTGGCTTTTTTAATGAAATGCTAATATTTAGTATTATATATGATATTGTGTTGCTTTATCAAGCATATAAAGCAACACGTCGCAATGAAGTCATGTGAGCACAAGAAATGGGGAAGAAACACTGAAATGGATAATTTAGCTTTTGGTAAAAATGGATATTATAGCTTTTTCCCTCTACTCTGCCCTGGTCAGGCCCCACCTGGAGTATTGTGCCCAGTTCTGGGCTCCCTGGGATAAAAAGGACAGAGATCTCCTGGAGAGAGTCCAGAGAAGGGCTATGAAGATGATTAGGGGCCTAGAACATCTATCCTATGAGGAAAGGCTGAGAGAGCTGGGACTGTGTTCAGCCTGGAGAGGAGAAGACTGAGGGGGGACCTAATCAATGTTTATAAATATCTTAAGTATGGGGTGCAGGGGGAATTGGTCAGCCCCTTTTCTTTGGTCAGTGGAGACAGGACAAGGGGCAATGGCTGCAAATTGGAGCACAGGAAGTTCTGCACCAACATGGGGAGGTTCTTTTCCCCAGTGAGGGTGCCAGAGCCCTGGGACGGGCTGCCCAGGGAGGTGGTGGAGTCTCCTTCTCTGGAGATATTCAAGACCCATCTGGATGCCTATCTGTGCAGTATGAGCTGGGGAGCTGCTTTGGCAGGGTGGTTGGACCCCATGATCTCTCGAGGTCCCTTCCAACCCCTACAATTCTGTATTTCTCCTTGCTTTCAGTGAATTTATGAAGCTGTAATTTTAGAAAGGTTTTCCTGGATTATTTTCCTCTTTTAATGTTCAGCTTCCTAATCTGAGGTTTTGTCCCTGCCAATAAGTTTGTACTGTTCACCTTTATGTAGTGTGAAGTATTTTCTTCTGGCACTTACCTGCTCTTGACACTAGGTATTTGAGACTGTAGCATATATTTTTTTCTCCTTCAGTCACAGTTGATTTTATAACTTAAAATATTGTGTTTTAATGAAAGGGGTCTTTCATTCTAACTCTGGTTTGGCTTCAGTCTTGAGTACCAAGAAATTATTTGCACCATTTATAAAATATTTTATTTTAATTAACAGTGTGACAGTTAGAGCTGTACTCAAGATTCCATTATATTTATTGCTAAATTAGATTTGTAAGTTCAATTTAGTCCCCTTTTAAAAATGACTTACCACTTTCCCAGCTAAATTCTGGGTTAAAATTCTTTTTTGCCTTGACTCTGAAAGATTTATTTGAGTGGAAAAGAGTTGTAAAACTATTCCAGAGTGTTCTTAAGCCCCATTCTCAATATGAAGTATCATAAATTGAATTCAAACAATCTTCTTCTGAGCTTGTTTTTTTCTTACAACTGGTCATGAAAATCCCTGTGATCATCATGATCAGGGAGTTTAAGTAGCTGAAGGTAAATTTATAATCCCTATACCCTCAGGCAATCAAATACAATTAGAAACCATGTTTGCCTGACCACCTATCAGAAGTAAATCTGTGTAAGTTCCTGTCTCCCCTAGCTCACTGATAAGCACTCATCTCTGGCCAGGGTGCAGCAGATGCTAAGGACAGACTCACAGACATTTAGCAGAAGCACATGTGCTCTTGCCTTGTGCTGATCTGCAGCTACAGTATTTCCTAAGGCCCCTGAGCCACTGATGCCTGCGGCTCACGAGGTGGTATGCAGCTCCTCTACGGATCACACTGGGTGCTGCATTTGCTCCACAGGGCTTTAGTCCCCTTCTTCCCACTCTGCTAGAACTCAGCATGTTTCACATCCCAGAGGACTGGCACACACATCTTGCAGTGAGCCCCACTGCCATATCTTCTCTCAGAGAACTGTGGGCCATCACTTCAAACACCATACTCTTTCCTGTATAAGCCCATCACTGGAGGGTTTTTTCCTCTTTCCTCAAAGCAACAAAATATTCCTTGCTAATCTACCTGCCACTTTGATATCAGAGCCACTTGATACCTTACATCCACATTGCTTTTTATTTTATGGGACACAAGGACAGACATAATCCTTTCCCAGGGAGTTTGCAGAAGAGGACATGGATTTCTTTTTGCCTACTAACATTCCCTGATACTGCTTACCAAATGGAGATACAGTGAGGAAATTCACAGAAACTAACAAACACAGAGGAAATACTTTTATGAAAGGCTTGTTATAAAGGCACAGTGAGAATTATGTGCTTGGATGGATTAGCTCTGGACCAAAATTATGTAGGCAAGCTTCCAGATTAAGCTATGTAACCTGGAAGAGCCAATTTATCATTTGTCATAAATCAAAAGGCAATTCAGACAACCAGTAATGATAGGTACACTCTGAATCAGAACTCATAAAATTAAGATTAAGCTTTCTACTGCCTTGTGTACATACCTTAAAATGTGGTCTGCAACTTTGTCATGCTGAGCTTGTGATATTTCAAACAGTTTATAAGCTGGTCAGGGTAAAAACACTGCCTAATTGTTCAAGTGCCATCAAAGACATACAGGCACCACATGCTGACACAAGCAGCACTCTAGATTAAAGTGCAGACAACTCCAGGGTTGCCCCCAGAGCTGGTCAAGTGTTCTCTCTTTAAAAGAGGGGCTGAGGTATGTACAGTGAGTCTCAATATATTCCATTTAATGTGTTATGCTCGTATGTTTCAAGAGATTCTTGCGAAAGAGATCTGTGGTTGGAAAAGGCATAAGGAAGTTTCATGGCTGTAAGTAGAAATCAGATACACTGGTAAGAAAACATGTCAGGCTTTTAAAGTGTGTTGTGTGTAACCAAGAGAAGGGAGAGAACCAGCCAGAAATGCAACTTCTAAAACACCTCAGGGCTTTTTGGTTGTGCTGCCCTCAGAGCCAGGGATCAGTCTCATGGGCAACACGTAGCCTAGTGGGGCAGTGGTCCTGCTCTGCTGGAATGTCTGCTGCCTTCCTGCTCTGGGGCATCTCAAATGCATGCAGCAAATAGGCTACAAAGAATGTTCATCCTTCTGGTGTTACTCATCTAATTCTACCCCTCTGCCCACCAGAGATGGACAAGCACTTCTGGGTGCATGGAGAGTACGTGGTTGTGAGAAGGAACATGTATGTTGTGCATCAGGACACATGAAAGTAGGTCCATATCTGTTAGGCACATGGTGTGGAAGAGGTTGCTATCCATGTGTAAGCTCTAACAACAGGATAAATTCTAATAGCAGGATAAAATGTCTTAATGTCTAAACACAACACAGCAAAACCAGAGAATTCCAGGGAGAGAAGAGTAGAAGTGCAAGTAAGATAATTCCAACAGAGTATTTAAAGATATGGAAGGCAAAGTTAAGGTTGAGCACAAATCACTGTGTGACTTCTGGGTTCTTGTTTTTTTATTACGCTGACCCAATTAATGCTACATGGAAAATATGTATCAGACTTCTCCCCACTCTTACCTTTGGGAAAAAACCCCCAAGCTTCAGCTGTTTGCTCACTTGTGGCATTATTAGCCACGTCAAACCACTTCTGAAATAGCAATGCCTTATGCTTAGTTTTTCTGCAGTACAATAAACATAATGGACCGAACATCCAAGTTTGGCAGGCATGTGGCAAGTACACGAGCCAGGTTTGCTGCACCAGACAGGCAAACATGCCCATCTCTAGACAGCATCTATCAGCTAACAGTGACCTGCAAGGGGAGAGGGTGTCCTGATCCTCAGTCAGGACTTGAGCCTGGCATCAGAACTAATACTCCTCCACCCACAAATGGCACTCTTCAGGTACTGGTTCACTGGAAAATACCAAGACTTGAGGCAGCCTAAAATGAAAGCCATCCTAAGGCTTTTCCAAAGTGGACTGGGGCATTTATGTATTGCTAATAATAAATTAGTGAGAGAATCCTACTTACTGAGTAAGCAACACTTCCTTTTGTATCTAAACTTTCCTCAGTGTTTTCCCTGGCAGGAATTAACCATGTACTGCTTCCCCTGTGAAAACAGACGGTCTGAGGTAGATGGTAGCAAGCACTAAGAACACTATTCTGGTAACTTTCATATTTTAAAAGGTTAGGCTTGATGTCACTTAATTTTCTAACTGAGCAACTCTGAACAAGCTGGATCTGCTCTTACACAGAGTCTGAATGTATCATCGATTTCACAAATATGTTTATCTTCCAGGTTTATCTCTTCTTGTTAATTTATGGAGGGCAACATAGTCCAGAAAGTCCTGGGCCAACCTTGGAGCATTTCTGAGGGTTTACTCTGTTTCCATCTAACTTATGGTTTACAGTAGGTTTGATATTCTCCATGTTAGCTAACTATGGGAAAGCACAAGTTTATGGGCTTCTGATTGGCAGGTCAAGTTCTTTACTTTCTTACCTGTATCCTCCCAACAAACCCCTCCAAAATCAGTCAGACAAAAGTTAGTCCCTTCCCAAGCTATTTCTCATCACTTTGCTTACCCAGCATGACTGTAAGCCACTGAACAAGACACAGCTTTGCTGTTCAGGACCTGAGGCATTTGCTTGTAATCTGTAAAAGAAGGAAAGCTATCCCAGTTAAAAATGCTCATGCCTCTTCAGCAGTGGTGCATGGTCAGTCATTGCTACAAAAAATGATGTTTTCCAGGCAGATATGAGTCATATTAACTGCTGCTGCTCCACTTCAGCTGTCCTTCCTGCCAAAGGCTTTTTAAGCTTTATTCATTGCAGGTACATTAACGTGAGTTTTGAGCATCTTTGCATTTTATTTTGCACATAAGAACCCAGTTCACTTGCTTTATTTCATCAGCTGAACCCTGACAAGCATTCTGTCTCAAATAGTACCACGCAGGTTCCTTCAGCCAGATATCGTGAGAATAAGCAATTCCTCCATGAAGAGCAGAGGAAACGCTCTTCAGCAGTCAGATTCTGAACAAATGGTATTTTGAAAAAGAGCTGTTGTCAGCAACTGTAATGAGAAATTCTCCTCAGGTCACTGGGAAAAGCAGCTCGGACTCTTCAGGAACCAGCTAAAGATTTTTGTGGAAGCTCATGATCTCCCACCAGGACTGGAAATGAGTTTTTCATGCTTCAGTCACAAAAGCCTTTTGTTGCAGCTGCGTCCACAGCAAAAGTAACTGTTTTGCCAGTAACTTCTTGCTACTGAAAATCAGAATGTGTATGCAAATTTCCAGATGAATCTGTGTCTGTAGGCTTTATCGTCCTGTCCCCTTCACTGGAGAAGCTGGGATGTACACCCTCTGCTTTGGAGCTCCATTCCAAAAGCATCAGCCCCTCATACCGAGGCCAGAGCAGGAGAACCCGGAGACTCCAACCGCTCCGGCAGCCATAGCTGCTGTTAGTCCCCCACTTACTTGCTCCAAAAGAAACGCATCCTGACAAATGCTAGTAAAAGCTGACCCCACAAGAAAGGGTTTGTCTTTAGTAACAGCAGAAGCGGATGTTTTAGGAAAACTCTCCTAATTGAAAACTTACAAAGTTTAAAGGTGGAGAAAAGAGGTAGAAAAATGAGGGAAAGAAACAAGGAGCCGTTCAGAGGAAGGGAGGGGAAAAGCACATCCTCACCTTCCTATCGTCTTCCTGCAGTATCTCTCTGCTTCCCTTTCTTATTCCTGGTTGTCACAAGCATCCCCAACGTGCGTTCACTTGGGCTGATGCGGGACCCGAATCTCAGCAACTTTTCTTGGCTGGATGCAGCCCTAACGGGAAGCGGTGCTTCACCAACGGAGGCTTGAAACGTCAAGGCTGCCGACGGGAAAGGCAGAGGTCTCTGCTACCTGCAGTTAGCACGGGTCCAACCTCGGCTCAGCGCTGGAGCTCCCACCTCCCGGGGAGCCGGCACCCTCAAACAATAAGCACCCGTTCCCCGGGGGCGCCAGGGAAACGCGCTGCTCTTGCACCAGGTCTCGCAGAGCGGGGTACCCGCATGGCTGCCCTATCCCGCCTGCCTCCGCGCACAACGCGCTGCTCCCCGGGCCCTCTCCGGCACGCCCGGCCGCCCCGCGCCACCGGGCAGAATCGCCCCGGGGCCGCGGCCTTGCCCGGTCCCGAATCTCTCCTGGGCCGGCGGCGCCCCCCGCGCGGGGATGCGCCGCTCCGCGGAGCCCCCTCCGCCGCCAGCCCCCCGGAGGAGGCAGGCGGCCGCCGCTACTTAAAGCGCATCCCCAGCGGCTGCAGCCCACCGCGGCCGAGGCAGGGGAGCGGCGGGTAGCCAGCTCCGGCGCAAGCCAGGGCCGGCGGGCAGCCGCAGCGCCGGGCGAGCCACAGGCTCCCATGCCCGGCTGCGAGCTCCGCGGGGGCGCGGGCGCTGCCAGGCGACGGGCTGACCCGGCTGCGGCTCCGGCAGGGCGGGACAGCGCCCGTGCGCCAGCGGCGGCGGGGCTCCGAGCGGCGGCTCCGGCCGGCGGTTCGGCGCCCGCAGTCCCCACCGGCGCTGCCCTCGCTCAGCAGCGGGAAACCGAGCGCCAGCAATGGCGGCTCGGACTAGGAGCCGCTGCGCGCCGCTCCTACGCTCGCCTGGGCAGCCGCTGGTCTAGGAGGGGAAGAGCGGAGCTCGCAGGGGGGCTGGTTTCCGGCGGGTTATTTATTTCTTCCCTCTCGCTTAAGTTCCCAGCGGAGCGGGCTGGCCGGCACCTGCGCCCCCCACCTGCTTCCCGGAGGGCGAAAGGTGTGGGGAGGCCATGGAGAGCCCAGCGGAGAACCCCAGCAAGGCAGCGGAGTACCTGAAGGAGCTGAACAAGATTATTGAGACGCAGCAGGAGCTGCTGGAGAAGCAGAAGCGGAGGATAGACGAGCTGGAGCAGCAAGTGGCCAAGTTGTACCACGAAAACGCTTGCCTCCAGGACGAGCATCACCGGCACCTGGCCACATGCAGGCTCCAGCAGGGCGTCCCCCCCGCGTACCCGGGGGTGCTGAGCGCCATCCAGGAAAACGCGAAGCACGAAAAGTAAGCGCTGCCCGGGGTTGTTTGCCCGTTTTCGAGGAGGGTGTATCTGTAGCGGGGTTCTCCTTCCCTTTCGTCTCCCGTCTCTGGCTTCCTAAAGCCTCCCCGCGTACGAGACCCGAGAAGCGGCGGAGCTCCCTGCAGCCTGTGCCCGGGAGGGAGCTCCGTCTACTCGGTGGGGAGCTCGCCACGAAGGGGGAACCCTCCCTGAGCAGTAGCGGAGGGCGGCCTCAGTCCCTGCACCCCTCACTTGTCTGGTTGTTGGCGCCTCATCGGTTCTCTAGCTGGGATCCCGCGAGTGGTGGGCCCTGGGGGGTCCGAGCAGCGGCAGCGCAACCGGGGGATGCTCTGGGCGGGCTCCTCCGTCCTCCTGCCGCGCTCTGCACCGCCGGGGCCCCGGCAGCCCCCTGCGCTCGGAGGGGTGCCCGGGGCACACCGCCTTCCAGGCGGAGAGACGTGAACGGGGTGCTGGGGTCGGGGGTGGGGGGGGCGCAGTGCGAGCTCAGCATGTCTGCCCGCGGGGCGTTCGCTGCCGGTTTGAGTGCCGTGGGCGCCCCTGGAAGCCGCTTGTCCCTGGGGGGGCACGGGGTGAGGCCCCGCGGGAGACGTTTTCCGCGGGGGCGGCCTGTGCTTCCCGCCGGCCGTGCCCGGCGAGCGGCGGAGCTTGGGAGGACCCTTGGCGCGGAGAGCCGCTAACGAAAGTGACCCGAAGCGGGGTCAGTAAACATTGGCAGCTCGCCGCCGGCCCAGCTCCCTCCGGCCAGCGGGAGCTCGCCCGGTTCGGAGACGCGTTCGCTGCCGGCCTTTGCGTCTGTTGCCAGCCGCTGTAATCTGTAATTAATCGTGTGCCGCTTTACAGCGTGCGGAAAGCTGCTTAATTGCGCGCGATTCTTAAGTAGGAGGAATTCAGGAATAGCGATAGCTGCAGTGGCGCCGCTTACCCGACGTGTTTCGACTTATAGGAAAGTATTTCGGACTTAGTTCTACTTGGCTGGAGTGGGCAGCGCCCGCATCGGGCCGAGCTCGTGTCCCTGCTCCAGTCCAGCCCAGCGAGCTGCCTGCAGCCCAGGGCCATTCCCCGCGTTTCTGAACAGCACCCGGCTCCGGGCGGCCGCTTTCCCCTGCACCGAGCCGCCGCAGCCCGCCTCGCCCGCCACCGGCCCCGCGGGAGAGCCGTGCGCGCCCGGTTGCATAAGGAAACCGCCCGCCGCCTCTCGCCGCCCCGGGCAAGCGAGCCGGGACAGCTCCCGGCCAGCTTGAGCCCAGGGCTGCCGCGGCGCTCGTCCCGCCGGGCGCATCCTCTACGGGAGACGCCCCTGTTTTAGGGTCTTCCGACCGGGCTCCGCCTCTGCGTGGGGTAACGGGGCGCTGCCGCTCTCGGGGCGAGGCGGGGGATCCCCCCGGCACTCGGCCGCGTCTCGCTTCTCGGGGCCGTGACGGCGGCGGGTCCCTGCGGGGAAGGATGCTCCAGAGGAGCCCGGAGGAGCCGCAGCTTCTGCCGGCCGCGCGTGTGGCCTCGGCGGGACGGCGGCGGCAGGAGGGTACGCTGGGGCCCGGCAGCTGGTGCGCTTCGGAATAGCGTTTTCTTAGCGTGAAGCTGCTGGGGATGCTGAAGGGGCCGTGGAAAGGGCCCTTGGGCACCCAGGAGAGCCCCCTTGTCCGCTCCTGCGCCTCAGATGCCTTGTGGCCGTCCGGTGTCGCAGAGGGGAAGGGGAACAGCTCTTCCTCCCCGGTTCCCTTCCTGCTGTCGCTGTTAGTACTCAGGGGCTCGGTTATTTGGGGTTTTTTTTGGTTGGTTGGTGTTTTTTTTCGTTTTGGAGAGCTTTTTGGTTGTTCTCTTCTCCTGGTGCTGCTGGGATAACCGTTTTAGGCTCTTTTTATATAGAGAGATATCAATGAAAACTAAGCAAATAGCTCCTTAAACAGGCTGGAGAGCATATGCTGTCATTTAACAATCAGTCCTCCTGTCGTAAGGAGCAAGAGCTATTTCCAGAAAGCATGGAATATTTACACAGATCCTACCCCAGGCGACCACGTCCAGCACTCGAGGTTTTTTGTGGCTCTGCTTCTAGTACAGCACATCAACTCAGCTATCTTGTCCCATTTGTCTCTTGCAAACGACATTACTAAAAATTGTACAAATGGCTTGCCTCGTTTGATAATACTTCTCTTCTGCAGCCCAGGACTCGTTTGCAGAGCCCTCTTTGGGCAGGCTGCTCTGGGGACTTGGAGGCTTTTAAGTCTCTTAAGTGGATTTGATGCTGGGATCAGAATTAATCCGGGATATTTATGGCAGAGTTGTATCGCTTTGAGGCATAACCTGCAGGGCTTAGTGGAGAGGCTGGGAGACTGGTCTTGGGCTGGGGACTTGGCCCATGTGCATGTTTGGGGGGAGTCTTTGGGATTCGGGGGAATACTGACACCCCTGAATCATCCCTGGCAGTTTATGTCATTGTGCCCCCTACCCACCTCCCGTCGTAGGGAGCAAGCCTGTTCGCTTCTCCAGGAGGATGTGCCACACTGGATGAGGGCGGGGAGTGTGTCTTGCCTCTGAGCTCTCCAGCTGCCTATGGGGTTGGGGCTGCTGAGGCTCCAGCTGCACTCAGGGTTGCAGCAACAGGCCACCCACAGGAATGGTTTATTCACTGGCTGGACACAAATGATGGAGGAAGTCTCCAACCTGGAAGACAAATACCTGTGCTTTGAATTCTTCTCCCAGTCCCACGGTTATCTTATCTTTCTGAAAACCAAACCCACAGTCTGCAGGTGTCTGCAGCTTCTCACTCACAAACTTGGTCACAGTTTCCCTGAATGAAATGTCACATGTGCCTTGCATGTTTTTGGGTGGGGAGCAAGGATCCCTTGTGTGCTGAAGGCTAGTATCGCATGTGGAAGATGCTTGCTTTGGGATCCCTGGTGGGAGGTGCTGTGCCCAGCTTATTGCCTCTTGCCTGTGCTGCACAGACCTCTGTCATCCTCCTTATGGAGGCAGCAAAACCACTTTGTGCCTAAGTACCAGCATGATCATTGCTCTTCCTTACCCTTGTATTTTAAAGCTGAAATGACCAAAATCCTATTTAAAGCAGTCTGGAGTACTTAAAGCAATCGGTACTTTTTGGGAGGCACCTGTAGTGCTTGGACCTTAAAACTTGAATAGTTTTGTCCAACTGCTCAGAGTCCCACCTGTGTGAAGTGGATGTGGATCATGGATGCTGTGGCATCAAGACAGCTGCTTCGTGTCATTAGGTGGTGGGATACAAAAGGAAGTGTGGCAATGTTATATAAGACAATATCCTTACTATTAGTTCTTACGCTTAATGAAAGGTATTAAAAAAGGCAAGCAAAGCACACAAGTCCCAAAAATTTTCATTTCTTACAATGGGAAGGACACAAAGCTGTAGACTGCTTAAATAAGTTGGAAAAGCTGGTATATCCATAGAAATCCTTTAGCTTGATCTCTTGTGGGGCAGTGAACTGTCAATGAGCCTCGTAATTGATTTCTGGAAAAAAAAACCCACAACAGTCCAGTAAGGTAAAAAAAACTTAATTCTGGTTTGTGTCCTTCCAAAACAGGACCAGGCTGCTGTCTGCAGGAGGGAAGGGCAGAGAAGTGCATCAGTATAGGCAGAGGTGTGCTTGTTATTTTGCAAGGAGGATGTGCCATAAAAGGCTTGGAGTAGTTTTGCTTAGTCTTGTAGTAATGTGCTGAGTGAGAATCAGCCTTAAAATCCACAAGTGGAATTTAGGATAATTAGTTGATTACAAGGCTTTGTTAGATGCAATGAATCAGCATGTTAAAGATAACAATAGGTATTTAACTCATTAAGTTGCATAAGGCTGATTTTTTTCAGTTAATCCATTTCATTTAACATTTGAGAAAACAGCAACCACTTGTAAAGCTCAGCTCCTCAGTGCAAGGAGGACCTGTTCCTTTGGGTAACTCACCTTTTTGTTCATGTAAATGTGTGGAAACAGATGTACTGGATCTTCTCAGACCTGTCTATACGAGTACGGTTCTCCAGCTCTGCAGATTCGGTGCTGGCATGTTACCAGCTTGGGGAGCGATATTTATAGTTAACCTAATCAAGTTAAAAACTGTGCTGCTTTTCCACTGAGAAAGTGCCTGGTAAGAGTTGGAGCAGGAGGTAGAGAGTAATTGTTTGCGAAGATGGAGCAGTCCTGGAGGGATGTTATTTGCAACACGGTCTAAATTCTGCACCTGGTCTGACTGATTTAATTTTAAATGAATCTAGGACTGGCTTTGCTCTCTGGGGGTGGGGGGAAATAGTCACCATTCAGAGCTTTAAGAAATCCTCACTGTGTTTAGAAGGTACTCCCGGCCTCAGCTGAGGTGTACTTAGCGCAATCTAGTAAGTGGAAGTTGTTGCTCTGCTGATAGTCACATGTGGAGGCAGCTTTTTGCCCTACATAAAATGAGCTCCTGGCTTTGCACGTTGCTGTTGGCACCGAGCGCTACCCTCGCGCACAGCCTCAGCGGGGAACCAAAAATTGCATTAGTGTAGAGACCAGCCTGGCTTCCCCCACCCCCTCCAGAGATGTCCTTTCAGAGACAGACTGTTCCTATGACGTAAATCGTGTTTCGTTGCCTGCGCCGCTCTTGAGCAGCAGCTTATTTTTGTTTGCTTCAGTGAAGTGGAGGTATCAGACATCTGTTAAAGTATGCTCGTGCTTGGGCAAGTTTTTGCTTTCTCTGCCTCCTTGTCAGCAAGGATGTATCCAAAGTGCTGTTGTGAGGTCTCTTCCTCGCTCAGCAGCAAAGGGAAGTGGAGTTTGTGGCCGACAGCCTTGCTGGAAGAAGCCTGGAGCAGAAGTGCAGTTATTTCCTCAAGATACCACTCTACCCATTTAGCTTGTTTTGCTCACAAAGAATGTATTTGTGTGGAAAGCGTAGCTCAGGGCCAAAATGAGTCCTTTGCTCCCAGGGTGTGCTGCAGATTCTGCCAGCCGAAGAGCAGGTAGGGGTGGTGGGCTGCTGATGTGGGGCAGAATGTCAAGCTGCATCCTAAATCGCTTGAAACAATTCCACTTGCTTAGTTTCTGGTATGTAACTGGAACAGTATGAGTACTGAGCTCTGGGAAGGATTTGACACTGAAGGGAATGCTTTTGCTTTTGAAGCACTTGTTTCAGCATCATTAATGCGATTTGTACATCAGCAGATGAGCGAGCATCTCTTCAAGCAGGCGTTTGTTGTTCTGGCAGACTGTGGGAAATCGATAGTGGGAAGATGTGCAATAAGACCTGAACCCTTGCTAACTAAACTCAACTAAATTATTTTGGATCCCTCTTGAAATATTGGTAAATTCTTGTACTTAATATCAGCTAAATGATAACACACAAAGACAAATTAATTTGGAAGCTGCTGTGTAGCTAAAACAAGTATAAAAGGGGGAGGCGGGCAGAAAGCAACTCAAGGACAAAATCGTATGCTGGTATTGGGAAAGGTCCTGGGAAATCAGAGGAGAGAGGAAAAACATGGTCTGTAAAGAAAACAGCAAAAGGACATCCAGTTTTGGGAGGGGAAAACTACACAGCAGAAAGTAACCCATCCTATAAGATGATTGCTTAAAGGTGGCTTCAAAACTTGAAGTAAATCTGTCCCACTTAAAGCAGACCAAGCTTGAAGAATGGCAAGTACTCAGTGGATCTGAAATCCTCTTTTCTTCTGTTGACACAGAACACAACTTCTGAGCTTACCAACTCGGGCGTGCTGGTGTTCTGAACTTTCAGAACAAAGTATGTTTTCATGTTGTTTGGTGCTTTGATGTTTGTCCCTATGAATTTGCCGTCAAGGAAATTGAAATGCACTTACAAAGATCTGCTTGTGGAAAATATTTGGCAATGTTCATGGATCCTAGGTGAGCAAATAGGAGCTGCTCTAATTGTAATTACTGGGAGTCGAGTGTATGCCCGGAGAGCCCATTCCCTCCCCTTCAAAAAGCTGCACCTAAAACAAACCTGTGTGTGATGATCACCAGAGCATTCTGATTGCCTTCTGTTTCTCGTGCAGGGGCTGTAATGGAAGTTGCTTCTGGTTGCTACCAGAAGACACAGCTGTGAGTTTGGTGTGGTGGCCTGTGTGTGGTGAGGCACTTGGGCAGCTGTTCCCTTAATCGCTCCTGGAGAGTCGCTAAGTTTGGAACAATCGATGAGTGTCACAGTATGGCAATGGCATGTGGGTCAAGCCTGAAAATCAGTGTCATCTCAAGTGTAGTAATTCCCACTTGTCAGCTAAGGAAGTTTTTTTACATTTTTAAATTATATTAGAGGGGTAGCATGGAGCAATTCTGTAGGAGCATGGGGCTGGAGGTACAGGAGCAGACCTGTTCTTCACAAGCACCACGCTTGGTGCGTTTATGAAGAACAGAAAGCTTCTAGTTGAGCTTCCAAACTTTGTTCTTATCCATTTAAAGTAACAAACTTTTGAGATAATGTGCAGCATAGACATATACATCTCTGAATCTGATTTGCAGTCTCAGTGGCCTGGTTATTTGTGCTGGAGAACAAATCTCTGTCAGTCCTTAGGGAAAGTGGCTCCTGGCAAAAAAGTTGCAGTATTTTTGAAAACTTGAAGCAAAATACGTCACACTCTGAGAAGTGTTTGTAGGAAGACCTCCTTCAATGGCAGATCACAGCAGCTCTGAGGAGAAAAGACCAAGCTATTTCAAGGTGTTTTCTTACAGCATACTGATTGGGGGAGTAAATTATTAAAATAGTAAATTATTAAATGCTTCTTGCAAGTAGCATCTCAAAAAGCTTAATTTAGGTTTTTTTATACCCAGCAAGACGAGGTGCCTTTTGCTCATGTGCTGGTCAGTGATACCAAACAGGAACTGTCATGCTGGATTTGGTGTTACATGCCAGACCACGGCCTTCAGGTGCTGAGTTGCCACACAGTGGTTTCAGAGGTAGATAGGTTCCTCCACGACATTCTTTTGGGTGTCAGGCTGGTTAGGAGCAGTGGTGGTCTCTTCCTCCATGCTTCTGATTTTGAAGCTATTTAATTTTGTGGGTCCCAGTGCAGTCCAGCTGTGCAGACCTGCACAGCATTGCAGTGTGCCCAACTTCCCCTGAGTTTATGGCTCATCGGTGGTTGCAATCCCTCATCTGGAGGGAGTTGCCAATAAAGCAGGCAGCCTGTACCTGGATGAGGTAAGTGCTTGTTATTTAGAGCCTTGCTCTGTCAGAGGGCTTCTGCCTTCTGTGTGCAGGTGGCAAGGAGGTCATCCCCTGCTATTCACTGAGGGGGTGTGTGGGAAGCCTCTTACCTAAGTGGATTTTGCAGGGCAGAGGTACTTCCTCATACCCTGCCCACACTCGCATTATTCTGATCTGATCCTAGCATTCCTATTCATATCCTCTCTATTATGTTAATTCCACCTTTTTTGTGTTTTGCAGCCTACAGATACTTCTAGGCTCTTCTTGCCAGCACTCCTGTCTTTCATCTCGGCTTGGTGAGCCTGTGAATGAGGCTGTTGTCATTTCATTCTGCCTCTATCCTTTCTATCCTTGCCTAATTCTCCTTCCCCGCCCCCCCCCCCCCCCCCCCTCCTCCCCCCAACAGAAATGTTGAATTTGAAATCTGGACAATCTGAGCAGACTTTGGTCTGACTGATTTGAAGGTCTAGGATGGGATTGTGCATTCTGCTGGATTTTAGGTCTCCAGTAGCTGTTCCTGATGTGGGTTGCTTCCCCCCTCCCCTCAGTCCCCTGTGCTGGGGACTCCTCTGCAGATTCATCACAGCACTTGGAAATGCTCTCAGCTGTTGTAGTGGTTACAGAAGAAACGCTGGCTTGTGCTAGCCAGAACTGGGGAGGAATTGCTGCCCTTCTGTGGCCATTCCTGCATACTTGTGAGGAGGGACAGAAGCAGGAGTTAGAGCTGTTTCTTTAGTCCCATCTGGTGACCTGTTATTTCCCCTTGGCAGAAACTGAGCGCTAATAGCGACTGCTGTTTTACAGACAGCCAGGTCAATGCTGAAGTTGACAGTCATCTCTGAAAAGGTTGCTTGGAGATTTAGGTGAATGATGATTACATTAAATATCATACTTGAGACAAGCTTTTTTAAAATCCTGGGTTCCTTCATGGCTACGTGCCAACTGGTTTGGTTCTAAAGGTGTTATTTGTACAGTAAGTGTAAGGAATAACTAACAGTGGTGCCGCAAGGCAGACAAAACAATTCAGTGGGGTGAAGGATGTAAGCCAGACCCGCTTCCACAACGGGATCTGAAAACCTGGCTCTTTGTTTGTGAAACTGCTGGGGATGCCAGTGTGTCTCTTTGTCATCAAAGATGGTACTCTGGAGGGAGCCCACCCTGCTGGACCCTGGCCTGGCAGCATTTCGGTCTCAGACTTCTGCTGTCTTCGTGCTGGCTTCTCTTTGGTCTGCTCACAGCATCCTGCCGGCGGGTCCGTAGATACATACCAGTTAGCAGGACGTACATACTGCCTGGCGTCTGCTTCTGGACAGCAATGTCTGTGCTACTTCTGCATCCCTTCAAAGCCTTGGGAAGACCACTGTGTGTGTGGCTGAGGGCTTCTCACAAGTTGGTTATTTTTCTTCTAGTGCCTTAAAGTACAGAGGTAAACTTCTGAATGGTATGGTTTCAGAATACCCACCAGAAAGAAACAGCTCTGCTGCAAGGCATCTGTGTGACTGAAGGAGCTGTTCTGCCAAGCTAGATAAGGCAAACACTCCGACTGAGTAGCTCTCTGTAGCAATTCATTGAAACATAATATACATTATTTGCATGTTAATAAGATTTCTAGTCAGACTTCCATGACGAACATGAGTAGAAACAAAGGCACGTGTGTAAGACAGCTTTTGCTGCACCGCAGCAATCCAGAGTTACTAAGTATAAATGGGGCTTTGTTCTCAATAACTGGATCAACAAAGCAGAGGAAGGAAGGTGGGGACGCAGTCCTCCTGTCCTCCTTTGGAATTTAAGGTGCAGCTAGGAGTTGATGTTTGTCAGGGCTTCTCCATCTGCTGGATTTCTGCTAGCCATGAGCAGCTGGGGGGGGGGGGTGATGTGGAGCCCCCTCAGTCAGAGCTTTCCTTTGCTGTCTCTGGGCACTGGGATATGTCGCTGTAGGGCAAACAGGCAGAAGCTTCGTTAACAAAGCCAGGCTTGCCAAGCAGTAAGTGCTCTTCCTGGGCTGCAGGACCTGGCTGTGCCCATCTCTGCAAGCTACTGACAAGTTGGGCTGTCAGACGGTGCTTGATAATCATGCTTGAAGGAACAGGCTCCGAGTTGCGGGGATAGGGGGTGTCCTTGCCTCAAAGACCTATGAAAGCCTTCAGGCTAGCGAAGCCCTTCCCTGCAGCATGTGAAAACCACCATCTTATGGATGTAGTTTCACAAAGATATGTTCAAGGAACAGAAGAACTTGACCCTTGAATATGTCTCTTGGGATTTTTCCTAGCTAGCTCTACCAGTTTTCTGTCCAGTTGAGCAACAGTTTCCCTGCTGTGAAGGTAGCTTATTGGTTCTGCAATGTAGTTGCTACATCTGTGCCTCCTTTTGCTGCCTTTTTATTGTGTATCTAAAATTTAGGTGTAACCTTACCTAGCACAAGGTCTACATGTGTTGAAACAACAAGGTGTTGATCAACGTGAAATAATGACCCACTTGAACTTTGTGCTACTGTGCATTTGGTCTGGCACTTGAAACAGTCTAATGAGCTGTGTGTTTGAAGTTTGAGTTACTGGCAAACTGAGCTGTTATTAATATACTTTCTATTTATTGGGAGTGATGCTAAAACCACTGTGCCACCCTCTGTTAAGTTCTCCCACCTCTAGTTTTCAAGTGGTTTGAGTTCTGTGAAATAGATCTTCCACCTTGCTGCCTTATGATCAAATTCCAGCTCCTGGGAGGACTTCAGTTTGCTCCTATATTTTTCCTCTGTGGAGCACTGAACAGACAGATGTGAACACTGTGGGAGTATTTTTCCTGTGGTGTGGCTCTGAAGGGAATGCCTGCCAATGGGAGCCCAAGGAGCATGGTCTGAAGTGCTCTGGATATGGTTGGATGTCTTCTAGTGTGCCATGGGGATCATTGTGGTGGTCCAACATGTGTGAAAGCTGTTTCATTAAGTTAATTACAGATGACACTTAGCTTGTCAGTGGCTCGATTGGTTTGAAGTTGAATTAGGGAATTGAACAGTGTCTCTGGCTTTGCCTAATCAACTGGTGACTTGAAAGGCTTCACTGGCTCTTGTGTGCTCTCTAGAAGTTGGGAAAGTAGGAGCTTTCAGCTCCAAATCCAGCTTGGGTCCAACTTTCAGATCCAGCTTGGGTCTCCTGCATAGTACAAAGATGCTTTAGTCTTTCAGACTATTGCCTCAGTTAATTTACTGATGAAATAGTCTTTAAAATGGACAGCAGGCAGATTTACTCAGCCTTCAGGGGATACTCTAAAGATCCCTGTAGAACAGCATTGAGTTATTTTTGAGCTTGGATTCTGCTACAGTGAAAACTGAGTGTTTCCAGGTTAGAGTTACTCAAGATTATTTTTCAAGCCTAGGAAACACGAGTGTAGCTGAAGAATCTCTTTGAAGTTCTGACTGCATTTGGATCAGGACAGCGGGGACTGGTTGTTACTGCAATAATAAGACAAGGCATACTGGAACAGTAACTTCTTTGTGATGGTGCAAAGGGAGAGTATTGGCCTGAACATCTGCCGTTCTTGAGTGGCTGTGGTCCCCACGGTCACAGGGAGTGCTGGTGGTGCTTGGATCCACAGACCTCAATATCTGTTTGGGGCTGGTTGCAGATAAGAAATGGGATGTTTTGGAAAGATGAGGTGAACATGACCTCGGTTTGCTTGACTGCTCCAAAGCTGCCTCAACTTCAGAGGTTCAGTGCAGCAACATCTTGTCCTTTGCTGTCTTTCTGTGGATGCCATGGTTCTCTGTGCATCCTCAGGGGGCACAAAATCCTCTCTTTGGTTGTCTTCCACACGCTGCTGACGGTCCTGGCAATGCAGCGAGTGTCCAGGACCTGTGTGAGCGATTTGAGATAAAAGGCTCTCTCAGCTTCAGCTCAAGCATGTCACACCATGCTGCAGCTCTGACCTCTGAGCATGGCTTGTCTGAATTTAGAAACTTAGATTTCACAGGAACGAAGAACTTCTGACAAACCAAAAGCGAGTGAAATAATTTCTGATGTGTTGTCATATCTAACAGCATTCCTTCATCGCGGTTGCTCAGTGGGATAGATGTGTGTAGTGTCAGACCCTATGGCCTCCTAGGAATTTCACGTGCCCCCCCCAGCCTGTTGCAAAGGTAACTGTGGGTGCACAGTGGTAACAGCTTAGCTGTGTAGGTGCCGCTTGTGCTCTGTGCTTGCACCTCGGAAGGTCTGAGACTTTAGTGCTTGTGACAGCCCTGGGTCATGTACAGTAGACACAGGTCACCTGTCCAGGGAAGATTGCAAACAGGCATTAATCTCGTGGTAAATTTGCAGGCTGTCTCAGGGTTCACTGGCACCATGGACCCTGAGGTGTGTGGAGAGCCTCACCTGTGTGCTGCAGGTCAGACCAGCTTTCCTCAGATTATGCAGTGGTTCCTCTGGCTGTGGGTCAAAAGGGCCATTTGTTTTATGGGGCTGCACAGTGAGACTCAAGCAAGATTTACCAGTCACAGGAACATCCACCTGGGTTTTTACTTGTTACTAGGAGTCATTACTGATGGCTCCTTGCTGTGGAGATTCAGTGTTTGAACTTTTGTTTTTTCTTGTAATCCAGCTCTAGATATAATCTGTTTGGGAATAGCAGAAACACCCTGTTGGTCTTGTTTTTGAGTTGAGGGAACCACGTGCTCTTCAAAGAACATCTGCTTTAATCTGTTGTTTTTACTGAGAGTTCTGCTTGACCCAGATAGGACAGTGGATTCCTAAACTCTAAGTGTAACTTGGTGAGTAAAGGTTACTGCTAGAACCAAACGTTTTTGGTGTTTGTCCTGATGTTTAAAAAGACAAACCCAGCCTATGTCATCTTGTCTCAGTTCAAGCATGTGACTTAACCATTTTCCTTTCCACTGGGGCCTGATAGATAACCAGAGAGCACCACAGAAGTTGTCTGGCCCTTCCTGTTGCTGGCATATTTACCACTGAGTCCAGTAGTTTGGTGGACTTCTGTCTGTTTAGTGGAGGCTTTTCTTCTGTCGATGTCCCCTGTGCACAGACCTGCAGTGTGAGGTATTTATGTGCAGGGGTAGGGCTGGGATCGAATGCAAATGAACCTAGAGATCTGAGCAAGGTAAAATCTATATTCAGCTTTCAGGCTTGGTTCTATTTTAAGCTTTTAATTGAGTCCACCACTTCTTGAGTGCTTGAGGCTGTCGTGTGTTGTGAGAATGACTTTGTCTTGCAGAAAAGGAGAAAGCTAACTCTTTCCCATGTGATGAAGGCTGTAACATTAGCAAAGGCACTGTGTAAACGCTGGCGCAAATGCTCCTGTGGCCTTGTGTGTTTGTGGGATCCAGGGCTGTGATAATCAAGATGCGTAAGTACCAGTGGGGTATGGGAGGAGAGGTGGTACCACAGAACGACCATCTGATTGCAAGAACTTGTTTTTGGTGAACTACTTCCCAAGCAGCCTGGGAGGGGAACTCTGAAGGCAGTGATCTGAGGCTGCAGGGGTAATTTGGTACTACTCCTGGCTCATGTTTCAAAGAAAGCTCTACAAGAAGCACATCAGGTATGTGATCCTTCTTCTGTATAAGCAGTAGCTGGGGGCCTTTGATTTAATCCTAGTGATGTGAGACCCAGTGGGCCAGTGCTAGGCTCCTATGGAAAGCTTATGTGGTGCAGAATGCCTTCATGTGCTTGCTCAGTATCCAATCAGGGAGTGATGTGCAGGCAACTGTAAACTGTGAAGATGGAGAGACAGGGAAATCACAGCTGCTCCTGCTCTCAGTTGCTGATGATGTGCCCTGCAACCTTCCTGGTCTTCACCATGTTAAAAAAGGAATAGTTGGGTTTGAGTCTGGATTCTCTGTGAAGCAGCTTGGGCTGCTCTTAATCCTGAAGAGGTGATTTCCATGCTGAAATCTCTTTGTAGCAATATGATTAAAGAGGGTTTTGGTTGTGCACATGTGTTCAAGCAGTACAGTCCTCTGCCCAGTATTAACTCTGGTAATGGATGAAATCTCATGCTAACACGGAACAATTGTAATTCCAAGCTGTGCTCTGCTGGGAAGTCCCACAGCACTCTGTGTTCCCCCCTTTGACCCGTGCATGCACCTTGGGCAAAAATGCTTCTCCTCTGAGGTAGATGGTACATCTGAAGTCAGATAGCAGTCCAAATGTGTGTGCCAACAGAAGGTGCTTAGTTGGGTTTCTTGGATTGAAGTCTGATCTAGGCAGTACACTGGCCAAGAGGCTGAATGAGAGAGGAGTATCTTCAGTGCCTCTGTTGGACCTCACACTTTCAAGGAAACTAAGGAGTTTTTTTTCGGTTTTGATAAGGATTCTATCTCCCCCTCCCCCTGCTGGCTTTTTTAGTGTAATGACAACTTTAAGCTGTGTCGGAACTTCTCAGTGAGAAGCTGGTGCTGAAACTTATACTCAAATATAGACATCAACATCAGGCTTTCATCTTCTCGAGTTTTATGTGCTTGGAAGTGATTTCTCCAACTTGTATTTTTAATTTTTTTCCAAGCTTTTTATGACTTCATTCAGCAATCTTACCTTTGTCCCAGTGTAGCTGGTAGGAATAGTGCCTGACCCTCAGGAGGCTGTGGGTTGTCTGTCCTCTCACCCACTCCCTCAGAAAGCAAGGAGCTACAACTACTTCCAACACAGGTTGGAGAGCTGGATAATTTCTTAAGGTAGGGGCTTTCTAGAGCTGAGCTCCCCTTACTATGTAATGTGATATATCCCCAGGATTTGCTGACTTAAGTCCTGATTGTCACCTCAAGTTGCTCATGGAAAATGTTATTTCCTTGACCTTACTGAGCTTTAAGGGCTGTTGGCAGTATTAGCAACTTGTTTGAGTATTTTGCTCTAGAGTAAAGAAGACTGCTAGTAAGTCAGGTACCAATCTGGTTTGCCTGTGGAGCAGTGCTTACTCTGGGTCACCTGCTGTTACTCCTGAGGGGCTCTTGTCATTTTAAGCAAGTTTTTTGCCCTGTGAACATCTTCAAAAAGGAGATACTTCCCAGATTTTTAAGGAGTTTTTGGTAATGCAACATGGTATGACCCTCTTAAGTGGATTCATTGGTCACATTCCTGGGAGTGAAGGAAACTTATTTAACCTCCTTAAACTAGATGAAGGGTCCTTTCAGATAATGTTATTTGCCTATGATGAACCTTGGTGATAGCAACGCATTTAACTGACCAGACAAAGGTCAAGGGAGCTTTGTTGATAGTCTAACTGGGACAGGGTTTGTAACTTGTCAGTCTTCAGGCATTACGTTCAGGTATGCTCTTGTATCTTGTCTGAATGAAAATGTCATGTCTGAGGGACTGTTTAGCAGCCTGCTGTGGTAATAATAAATCTTAACTAAAGCTGCTCTGATTGCTTTGTAATTTTGGGGATGGATCTAGGGTCTGTAGGAGACTGTCCAGGAATGCAGCCAAAGGGCAGGTTCTCTCCTGTTTCCTCTGAGGAACAGTTACAAACTGTAACCAGCTTAGTGCAAGATACTTTGTCAACCAAGCCCATGAAATGTATTTCTGGGTTGTTTAGTTTATCTCTTCATTGGAGTCCAGCAAACTTTATGAAATAAATGGTTGCTCTTGTTTTGACAGATCTGGTTGTGACATTGAGTGCAAAATGTGAAAGTCAGTGGCTCTTCTCTTGAAACTGTTTTAGGAACTGAAAACACTGTTTGGAGACAAATAGCCAATTAAGCCATCATGCTTCTTGGTAGCTGAAACCCCAACGAAACATCTCAAATCTGTGTCTCCTGCTCAGCTGAGCACAGGATTTTCACGTTGCTCCTTGTGCTGAGCTGAACTGATGCTTCTGTTGGCAGGGGGTTAACTGGGCAAATTCTCACTGAGGCTGATGTGATTGCTAGCAGTGATACCTCACCTGTTACAGACCTGATCCTTCTGCAAATCACCGTATTCTTTCAAGAAGCCTGTCTTAATGGCCAATAGATTGTTATCTTCACCAATTAAAATCCTTTAAGAAAAGGAGAGTAACAGGAAAGACTCCAGTGTCCTCTATGGCTTTCCACCAGCTTATTAGGGAGTAGCTTCAGTTGAATGTAAGTTCTTTGTCAGCAGTGAAGCATTCCTGGTTTATTGGGGTTTTTTAACTTGACCAGGCTGCTCCTGTTTCCAGAGAGGAATGATGATGGAGAGTAGCTTAATCTTCACACACTAGGTAGATTCCTGGGAGATGGAAAGGTCTCTAATTAGAAGTCTGACTTAGTTGAAATAGAAAGCAAAGTTGTAGTAAGTAGTAATGCCTGGAATGTGGTGATAATAGCCAAAATTAACTGCAGCGCCTTAAGGACTGTGAGGCTTGTGATGCTGTCAGAGGAGATAAGTCGTTCTCTCCTGGCTAACTTTGCATTTAACATGCTGTTTGCTCTCCTCAATACACTTGAGGAAATGTGCTGAATGAGGAGTGGTTGAGCATGCTAGCCACAGCCTTGCAGTTTGAGACCTCCTATATCATAATTGTTACGTGTATTTAAAAATCTTTTAAAGTTGGTAAATGCCATTGTTATTTCCCAGGCACAGATGAGAGAATTGAGTGTAACTGGTTTTGCAAGGATGTGTTTAAATGTCAGTGGCCTTGGCTCCTCCTCCAGGTGAAGTGTATCAGAAAATCAGCATCCTTTTCTGGAGCTGGGAAGCTTGGCAGCAGGATGGCCTCTTGTCACTGTAGGCTGGGATCCTGGGCAGCGTACAGCAGGCAGGGAGGTTTCACAGAGAGAGTCTGAGAGGGACGAAAGAGAAGGAGGTGAAATACAGGGGAATTAAAAGCAGAAGAATCACTCTGTACCTTTGAGAGAAATTCTGCTCCTGGTACAGGAGTATCAAAGTAGATGTAGCACAGAAGAGTTTTACTGACTCCACTAAACAAAACCCCATTGATTTCCTCAAGCACCCAAACTAAGGGAGAGTATCTCCACAGTCACTCCAAACGCTCACCTCTCTTGTTCTTGCACTACTTGCATGCTAGCAAAGGGGAAGCTAAAGACAGGTCATGGCTCTTACTGGAGGTGGCTGTGTTGTATTATGACCCAGCACCGTTTCTACCCAACATCCCACATGTGGATTCAGTCCATATGAAGCACATGAATACCCCTGCACACCAGGTAAGGTGTCTTATGCTTGAGGACTGGCTGGGTGCTAGCTGCTTGAGGTCTCGTACCAAGGCTGATCCTTGCTATGTTGGAGAGGAGGGTGTTCTCCATGCTTGATGCAGTTTTGGTAAATGTTTGACTGCTAATCAAGTCCTATAGTTTTATTTATAATAGTCTTGAAGGAATGAGATGGAGTTGGCAAGCAGGCTGGCTTTTGTGATCCCCTGCTACAACAAGAGGGATGGGGTGGGTACTTGCACAGTAAGTGAACATCCTCAGCATGTGTATATGTAGCAAAAGTGTGTTCTGATGTTCCTCAGTGTGTAAAAAAATCAACCAACCAAAAAATACCTCCCCAAACCCACCAAAACAACAACAGAAACCGAATCTGTCTCAAAATATCCCGTCCCCCAGCAGTGCAGGTAGAAGACTGAATTATTTATCAGCTTAATTTCTGATCTCTCCTGTGACTGCTATATTTAGGCAGCATGACTTTATTCTTGTCTCTCACTTTCCTTCCTACTAGCCAGTTGTTTTCTGTGCTGCAAAGGTGAATGCTCCATCTGTAAATCCTGGTGCCTTCCTGTGCTGTGTTCCCTCATTCAAGGGGAGCATTTGCTTCTCACTGCTGGTTGTGGCTCATGAGCAGTGCTTCCAGGAAGCTTCTGGGCTTACTCTCCTGAAGCATTATGGAGATCCCCACTCAGATTTAACTTTCTGTGCTTGCTTAGCTTTCCTAAACTTCCCAGAGTTTGTATTTTGGGTCTATCTTTTATCTTGGCCTCACATGACAATTTCACATGAGCTTGTTTATTCTTGCTTCCTTCATGTGGATGTGAGTTGTTTGGATTTATTTTCCAACTTAACACCAATATCTCATTCTTTGATGTACCACCCACAGAGCAGCAGATATTTTTATTTGGATGTGACCAATAATCCACTGTTAGGTATCAAAGTCAGTGTTGAAGCTTTCCCGTTGGTGAAACAGGATTATAAACATCAAAAGGTAGCTATGCAGCTTGAACTTATAAACTATTAATTGTGTTATTTCTATGTACAGTAGGTGCTTTTGGACTTTCTCCCTTAGTAGCCCTGGGAGAAGGGGTGTTAGGGAGGTGCCTGGGTTATCTTCTGCACTGTGACAACAGGATTCTTCATAACAGAGACTTTGAGCTGGAGAGACATGTTGCAGTAAGGAGGCAGGCTAAAAAAAACCTAGCCTGGCTCACTAACTTGCTTTGATAGCAAGAAAAATTGCATGTTTCCTCCATGAAAGTAAAGTGAACAGAAACTAATAGTTCAGAAACCATCCTTTCTGTTTACCTGCTAGTTTTTCTTTAAAAAAAACAAACCCAAAACCCAACCCCAAATCTCTGATTGCAGTGGACTTCCTAACATGAGCCTTCTTTTACCTTGCTCACAGCAAAACAGCTACTGATACCCTTTTGTCCTTCCTCATCCACCAAAACATTGAGTAGCTGTTGCACAGCTGGAGTGAGTACTAAATATAGCACAGACCATACTGAGGGCAAGAAAATAAGGTATCTGTGTTTAAACACCTCATCCCCCTCCTGTTTTCAGATAGCATTGCTCTTTCCCATCTTACCTCTCTGCACTTACCATTAACACAACCTATCTGCTGGCTAAGGAGGAAACTTGCTCAAAAGCACTGTTGGTTGGCAAAGATGATGTTGAAAAATGAGTCTTGGTGGTCTTACTGCACCTCAGAACAAGCCTGGAATGCATCCTTATCCTAATTCTTGATGTTTCTCACTGTGCAGAAGAAAAATGTCATTTCTCTCCAGCCTCCTTGCGCTGGGAGATGTAGCCTGACGCGGTAAGCGGAGATGGCGTAGCTGTTGCTAAGTATAGCAGCTGTAGGGGGTGGAGGGAGCCTGACTTCCCTGTCTGCCATTTGAAATGGCAGGAATTTTCCTTCCTTGGAATTAGATTTTTAGGGTTTTGCAAATAAGAGTGATATGGCATGACCTGGAGCTGGAGGCAGTGACATTGAGGGGTTTATGCAGAGATCTCTATTTTTATTTAAAGAAATATTTTAATGTCTGCAGTGTATTTGACTAGGCAAACCAGAGTACCTTGATTTTCTCCATGGTTATGTTACTAATGTATGAAACATCCCAATACAGCTTCACCTCAAGCAAGCCCTTAAATTGCCCTCTTTATACTAGCTGGGTCATCTTGGTAAATTGGATTTTCTTCTGGCTTTGGACTTGAAAGTATTTAAAATTGAAGACACCTTTTTTTCACCACTTTCTTCGACAAAGCTTTGCTGCAACTGGTATTTATAATGTTTTTGGGTACCCTGGCGTGCTCATGTGTTCTGAGAAGTGAGGTTTCTTGATTAATTTTAAAATTACTTTTTTTTTTAAAAAAAAACCTGATAAGAAATAAAAATTGGGTAGACTTTCTTGAGTTGAAGCTACTTGCAGTTGTGGATAACAGTGAAACAATGTCCTAGCTCAGAAGTGTTGTACGGTACAACACTTGAAGCAGCTGGTGAACTTCATGGAAGCTCACAACTAGGTTATGTTGAAGAAGAAATCCTTGCACTGCAGTAAAGGGCAGAAAAAATCATGGCATTGCAGTGGAAAAGGGCATGGTAAGAAGTTTCTGTTACTTGGACTTAATTTTTTTTAATTAAGGAAAAAAGAGTCCCCAAGCTAAATCCTTCCTTCTCCAACAAAAGGAATTGCTCTCTGTTCTTTTGTTTGGACTTAAGGATCAGGCAGAAGTGGCACTCTTACCCTGGGACTGGCACTGGCTTGTAGTGCAAACCAGTGTACAAAACAACCCCAGATTTGTTAAAGTTATCTGTTGTGTTTGTTGCCTGAGATGCCAGTAGAAGGGGTTTACTGGGTGCCAAAAAGGATACCTGCCAACAGGCTTCTCTGGCTCCCTGCTTTCTATGCTGTGGAATAGAGGAATGTCCATCCCAACATGAGAGAAAACCTCTTTGCTCTGTGGTGCCCAAGCACTAGGACAGGCTGCTCAGAGAGGCTGGGGAATCTCCTTCTCCAGAGAGATCCCAAACCCACCTGGACGCAGTCTTGTGTGACTTGCTCAAGGTGACCCTGCTTTGTCATGGGATCAGACTGAGTGATCTCCAGAGGTCTCTGCCAACCCCTGCAAGTCTGGGGTTCTGTGTGCTCTTTACCACCATCTTCAAGTGTGTGTGTGTGTGTGTGTTGGAAATTCAGGCATCAAGTGATAAGGGATTAAATCATGAATGCATGGAAGTACAGCTTCAGATGGAAAGTTGCTGTTCACATGTCAAGGCTGTTCACGAAGCCCAAGTTTCATGAAAGTGGGTGTAAAAAAAAAACCAACCCAACCCTAGTTATAGTGCTGATGCTTTTTACTGAAGCCATCTGGTGTTGGATCTTTGGCATTAATGAAAAGCTTGTTCTTTATATAAGAAAGGAAAGAAAATCTCAGCTACTAGGATTAAAGAGCAGTTTTATACTTTGGAATTGAAAGGTTCAGATTGGTCAGTAAGAGAATTCAAGACTTCTTTCCCAAATGAATTAGAAGAGGACATACTTAAGTATGTGGGGAAGTTAAGGCCAGAGATCACAATGATGTAATGAGACAGAAAGCAATAAAGAGCAGGGAGCAGCCTGTGTATCAGTGTATGTGTGTCTCTATCAAGGAAACCTTCAGCGATGGAAAATTGGTAGAGAAGGACCAAGTAAACATCAGTGTTGTGCCTCAAAACTTTGAAGTACGTGTAGTTCTCATCCCTTACTGGCTTGCTTTTGCCTGGGTTGTTGTTTCAGAGTCAGTATTAGGTGCTTGGTTTGAGCTCCTCTCTCCCAAAGAAGCCAATGAGATAACTTAAGCCTGCTGCAGAGGATGCAGCTTCACACCTAGATGCCAGCAGGCTGTGCTCACCTGTTTGTGTCACTGTCTTTTTCTTGGTGGGGGTATAAGGTGATATTCTATCAGGAGTGTAAAGGAGTAACTTGTAGTTCAGTCAGCTTTTATAGCTTTCTGATTGTGATTATGTTATTTTGGTAACTCCCTGCTGAGTTTGAAGTTAGGTGGTGGCTTTTCAGAACCCTTAGGTATATTTTTGCTGTGTGGTGCTTTGGTTTTTTTCTTGTCCTACTTGTATGAATGCATGCTGAACATACATTACAACGGGCAGTGTGAGTAGTAGAGCAGTTGTAAGGCATGGATTAATACACTTGGCAACTCCCAGGGCTCTGTGTGTTTGGACAGGTCATGTGTAAGTGTCCGCCTCCCAAACACATGGCTTGGTGTTTTTATCCCTCCTTTATCGTGGTTTTTCTTCTCCTGAGGGGAATCCTTTTCCCAACACTACCAGTTTACCTGTCTCCGAACATACATCTGCTCATTTGTTACTTCTACTGATTGCAATCAGAATTTAGCTGAGAGTGGTTTCGGGCAAAAAGGAAACAACATTTAGATATGCCCATATATAAGGACTAAACTGTTGTTGATAGTGACAACTGACAAGTGTAAATGTAAAACTTCTCTGCCAACATGGATAGGGCAGGTGTGAGTTCTGTCTCCCTGCTCCTCACAGCTCTTGGTATACAGCCCTCTTGCATTTCATTTCATTTTGTATTAAGAGCAGATAAAACAAGCCAGGATGAAGCTGAAAAGACATTGGGAAGCTCTGTATTGAGCTAACTGGTGGCTTTAGATTGTCAGTAATTAACCAGTGTTCTTTCACTTCTGTTTTCTGGGATATTCCTTTGCTGCAATGCTAAGGACGTACAAGTGGGTATTGTTATTTCCAGCTGTTATGAGGTGATTGCCTCTTGCTACTGAAGTTTTGGACTTGTTTTATAGAATCTTAGTGGAAGTACTGGGCCAAATAACATCTCTTTGTCAAACCAAATCACTTGGGTCCAGTCTCTGATTTCTTCTCATGGTGTTAGATGGGAACGGATAGCTTGGTTTGAAAAGGTTGCTATCACATTCTTTGTATAATCTTTCCTTTATCTTTTTGTGATTGTCTTATATTGATGCAGTCTGTCAGGTTTGGTCATGCTTTTAAAGATTATTATAAATCCCCATATAATAGATTATCACTGGGTAGAAATTGGACATGGTGGAGCAGCTGTACTCTCCTTATTAATGTGTTTATCCATGGTATGGGCAACTCAGTCTGATATTTTGCAGTTGTTTTGATGCATGTGTTAACATAATTTTGCTGGACTTGTATAATTACCAATAAAAATGATACAGCTGCAACACCTCTATTGCTAAGTGTAGAATAAATGTTGTAGCTCCTATATGTGTAGATCTTGACTTGGTTTCACTGTTTGGAAGAGATTGCAGTTAATTTACCCCAGTAAGCTTGCAATGCAGTTTTGATACTGAACTAACAATTCTTTAGCTATCTGCATGTTCCAGTAGATTATGAACTTGTGCTCCTACGTGCCTTTTTATAGATAAGCTTCCTGTTTCCAGCTCATGTGTCTCAGGGCCTTGCAGTGTAACCTGTCGCGGTAAATCAGCTTAACTCTAGTCTAGCTTGCACAACACAGAATGGTAAGAGATTTCAAATTTAATAATGGCATAAGTGGCATAAAGTCCTGGCAAGCTTCTAACCATCACAAAAACCATTGCAAATAGTTTTATTAGACTTGTAATTGATGTTTGAGGTAATTAGGGCATACTGCAGGGTGAGGCATTTTTTGAATTTTCTGGGTAGATCAACAGGCTGGATGTCAGCAGGGTAGCAGCTATTTGAGGGTTCAGAAGCACGATCAGGACATCCTGGAGCTCGGTAGAGAAGTGTTTGCAATACAAGTCAGCAATGCATATTTTGCTTGGAGGGGAATTTTAGGAGTCGCATCATGATTTACTGTTGTCACTTGGAGCAAGGACTGCAGATGGGGACCTGGAGAGCTGTTTGCTAATAATACAGCAGGAGTTTCTCTTTGATATTGAAGTTTGTGGAGCTGTACGAGAATCACACAATAGAAGTTTAAGAATAATCCAGTATTAATGCTCCTGTGTGACATGTCTTTAGGAACTCACTTTGTCTTTGAAATCGGGATGGCTGAAATAGGTAACTGAGGATGGTCTAATCACCTGGAGATGGTTCCAGGTGGAGCAAAATGCTCAAAAGGGGGGATGACCTTACCACTCCTCTGTATTAATGTTAAGCTAGAATATGACGGCTTTCGCCTTTGAAGGAGCTGAGAGTTATGAATTACATGCTCTAAGTTTGGGAGTGGGTTGTGAGGCATAAATGCTTCTGTGCAGTTGCTTTTAACGGTTTGAGTCCTAGTTCTGAGTGTCTCTCCATTCCCAGCTGAAGTTTAGCATCAAGCAGGACAGAGCTTTGCTAAACCTTTTGAAATGTGTTACATTCAAGCGCACAAGTGGTTGATGGAGTCGGTGGGACTATCAGTAGCAGCACACAACAGTTAATTAAATCGGTGGAACTATTGGTAGCAACACCTTTGAAGGTGCTGCTGAATTAAGATGTATATTTTCTGGGGGCAACCAAGAAATGCCAGCACTGTCGTTGTCCATCTGTATGCCTGAAGGCATGTAAGGACACTGCTCTGTGCCATTGTTTTCTTTCTTGTGCAGGGTGTTTGGTACATGTGGTACATGCTGGTGTCACCCAAAAGCATGTGTTCAAGGACCAAAGGGAGAAAACCACAACGATTGTACAGCGCTTCAAATAACTCCTCTGCGCTGTTCCAAATGAATCTCTTCCCAGCCTCTGGCTGAAACTCTGTAGCTGTGGAGAGAAGCAGGTCTGTGGCCAGGAGGGAAGCCAAAGCCAGCCATTGAGAGGAGAAGCTGGCAGCTGGGTGATGAGTTTCACAATAATTGTGTGGGGAGCATTCGGTGAAAGCTCTCAGATATTTTTTTTTTCCTTCCTGAGCCATGCTTGTCACATCAGTACATCTCTGATTTAAAGGAAAAGGGGAAAAAAAAAATAGAAAAACCTGTGCTGTAGTAGTATAGGAGGCTGGGGAATTCAGTCACCTTCCGAGCTGCAGGTTTAGGACTATGGATGAGTAAGGTGTGAGAAGAGGGCGAAGAAGCGCTGCTCTCTAGAGGGGAAAATCATTGCCAGATCTGCAGTATTTAGTACTTGAACTCCCACCTGCTACAGCCCTTTTTTAATTCCAGGTTTTATTTAGAGATGATGATATTGTTAAGCTGTCTTTTTGATATACCTCTCTGTGGCACATACTGACTTTTAATGCTCTATGGGAAAAGGATTTGGCTTGCATTCAAGTGCCAGAAGGGATAGACTGGTCCATGGTTTTATTGCCAAGGAGAATGCTTTGCTGATGTCTTTGCCAAAAGCCTGACACCTTAAGGGCGGGGGTATGAGGAAAGGGGCTCTGTATAATCAGTCTGTAGAGAAGCAACTGACTTGCTCCCTATAAACCTCAGCTTTAACCAGACCGTGCTTTTTAAGTTTGGGCACAGCAGATAGGTTCTGCAGAAGCCCTGTGCCTAGTGCAGTTTTTAATGATGAGTAAATCCTTACCATCAGCACAAACAACAGCAGCAGTTACTGCTGAAACAAACAAGTCCTTCACATGACAGCACTGAGTTCTCTTTTTCTTATTTGCCAAGGTGGGATTTATTAAATAGTCAGCCACTGCTCCTGTTCAGATCCAAAGGCTTCATTTGTAGCTTCTTTTCCTCTTGTCTTTTCCTCAACATCCCCCCCACCACCCCCAGGGCATAAAGCACACATTAAAACTTAGTAGGCTTTGGAGCAGACCCGGAGTGCCCTGGTGTTGGAGGATCCCCAAGCAGTTTATAAAGTAAGCGTTATCCAGGTTACATCAATCAGTGCTGCTCAGCACTCCCAGCCACAGCGACGAGCGGCTTGTGTTATGTCACCGCTGTGACCCATTTCTCATGTTCTCCATTTAGCCTGCTGGCAAGACTTGGGGTACCAAGTGTAAAGTTATTTAAAATGATGAATTTATTTAAACTTGTGCAAAACTCTGAGTAAATGCTTCTCATCAGGTGAGAGTAATTAAATTAATATAACTTTGATTCAGGTAAAACCAGGGCAATTTAAATTAATAAGGTTGTTGTTAATAGTGAATTTCCTGTGATGCTTTGGGCATTAATACTGTAATTACACTTGGAAGTGTACATGGGTGTGTAGGTATTACTTTGGCAGAGTTGTGCCCAAATTAAGTGTGACCAACCTTCATTCAGTGCAGGCTGCCTCTGTCACTCCACCAGCAGCTCCCCAGTACTTGTGCCCTCTTGTGTGTACAATGCAGTGGTGAAGCCTGTCAGGTGCTCTGTACATGTGTAAGTTTTCGATACATGAATGCTGATGGAGCGATGCTGTGAGAAGCTGGAATCACAACTCAATAGCGTTGGTGACTATGAAGCAGGTATTCTTTATTGCAGCACTGGGCACACAGGGGATCGTTCCTCCCAATGTGTGTGCTGAACAAGTTAGTTGCACGGGTTATACACACACATTCACGACCTTTCCAAGAAATTATTAATGTATTGCTTCTCTGAGAATTCATTATCATATCTTACCACCCTTTTCTGCATGAGTACTACAGTCTTCAGGTGGTCTTCAAGTATGTTGGTGGTAGTTTACTTCATCCACTCATTAATCCACTGTGTTTTTTGCTGTTAACTATAGCCCTTATCTTCCTCTTGTTTACCAGAGCCACAGGACTGGTCTTGGGGCCCCCTGTAGCTTTGAGTTTTGCTTGTTCTTGGAGATAGTCCCGCTAGAAAGCTTACAGTGTGCTGGTACACACATTCCACACCACCATCTCTGCAAAATATGCTACTAATATCTACAAAGGTTTAGGCACTGAGCCTTGATTAGAATAATTGATGCAGAATACGTTGTTGACACCCACAGAACTCCAGGCAGTAAGTCCCTGTTAGTTTCAGGCCTTTCTCCAGAGGTGCAGGCTAGTGCAGACCCACCCAGCAGCTCAGTGGCTGGATGCCGTTTGTATCCTCTTCTTGTAAGTGCTTAAGGGTTATTTCTTGTTTCTGTGAGAGGTGAGAACAGAGGAGCTGAAGAGGGGAGCACTAAAGCAGTATTGGCAAACTTTAAGAAGCAATCGCTTCCCTGCACTAAACTCTCTTCTCATTTCAAAGCTGTATCTGCTTCTCAGTTGTCCTCACAAAAACAATGGCTTTGGGTATGTTTAATCTTAACCCATTCCAACTCGATGAAATATTGGGAAGAGCCTCTGATTTACAGATTACCTGGGACTTCTGCAGTATGGTGTGTGGCCTTGCCTCTGGAGCAGAGCCATGTCTTGGCGTCATCCTGTGTCCTGTTCTCTTTTCTTCCCTGTTTACTGAAACAAAAACCCCAAACCAGCCTCTCAATGTAAAGTTGTGTTTAATCTTCAAGCCACATGTAGGTTGTTTTTCTGTGTACGCAATCCTTGTTCATACTGCATTAGCAGTGCTCTCTTATGTATTTTATTCAGCTGCTTCATAGTAAATAAGGGTATTTCTGACTGATGCAAGCTTCTCATTAAACCAAGCAAAACTAACTTGACCATATGGATCCTTAAGCTGATGTGGGGGAGGGAAGAAAAAATTATTTTTGTGCTTTAAATTACCTTGGTTTATTTCTGTTACTTTTCCTATTCCTTGTATAATTATAGCCTGCCTTATTGTATAAACTAGTATTTGATTTTTAAACTTAACTGTGGGTGCATTTGGAAGCTGTGTAAACTTTCTCCATGTAGTCCAGATATATTAGTAGGGATACAGCTTAAGTGGGTGGTGGGGACAAAATAGCCCTTGAAATAACAGTGGGTGCTGTAATTCCTTTAAACCTTCATAGTAGGAAAAAATACCCTCGCTGGGGCATCGCATTTTGGCAAATGGTAAAGCTCTGGATCCAGGATGTCCTTGTATCCCTTTCAGCCTTGGTCCTGTGTGTTAATCTCTCAGGCAGCAGTTTTCCTTGTCTAGGTAGGAGCCCATCACCATAGGAACAGAGTGCTTCTGGAATATGTTTCTGAAAGGAGGAGACGTTTTGCAGCGATTTCTTTTCTGCCTTAGTGAGCGGGAGAAATACCTTCACTTGTTTGTGTGTCACTGTATGCGAATAGATGTCTGCATGGCAGGAGATGTGGGGAGAAATAATTCAGGAGATGGGTAAAGATGACAGCTTAGTGTGAACTTCTGAAAGCTGCTGGTTCTGTGGCTCGTCATTGCTAAGTGACTTGTGTGTCTCTGCTAAGTTGGCTTGAGAAGGGTCCATTGTGTTCAGTGGCAGTGGGTCTCTGGGTGTCAGCTCGATGGCTGCCATGCAGCTGTTGCGCAGCAGCAGTTTAGTGCAGAGGCTGGAGTTTAGCATGCCCCTCATGCTGCTTGGGTCCTCCTCGAGCCCTGACCTTAGCTGCCGTAAGAGTTATGCTGCAGAACTCCTTCAACTAGCCTGAGAGGAACGAGCGTACCTACAGCAGTAACCTCTGTGTTTTGGGTTTGTTCCTGTTTGTCACTAAAAGCAGGTGTGCCCCATTCCCCTCTCCGCTGGTACAGGGTGGCTGCGGAAGCCCCAGTTTGCAGAGCACATGCAGGGCTCACCCCACATTTCTCAGTACCGGCTGTTAGGAGATATCCCTACTAGCTCTTCATTCAGGACTTGCTTCTACTGGAGCTGTGGGAAGAGGTGGGCAGCATCACTACCTCTTCAGCACGTACTCCTGAAGCTGCCGCTCCAGGTCAAGTTGGGCTAATCAGTTGGATTTAGAAGCAAGACCTCTGATCGCGGATGAGGTTTGCAGGCCTGAGAGTTTTCAGTTTGGGTGTCCTAGATAGGTAGGGACGTCTGTATCCAATGACATATGTGCACAGTTAGATCTATTCTCCTTTAGCAGAGCTTCCAAAGATCTGTGTTTTATTCCAAAGTAGGAACTGAAATACACGTAGGACTGGGTGTGAAACTCATGGAGAATACAGTTGTCTGGCATAAAGGGTACAGAAGCATCCTGGTTGAAAATCGGACACTGACTCAGGGGTTACCTCCCCTCTCCCTCCTGCCTTTCCTCTCATGCTCCTGGGAGGAACAGAACACAGGATACTAGTGGAATGGCTATCTCAGAAGAGGCTTTTACTTAAAAATCCAATTCCCCAACTCCTGCCTTCTTACGTGGTACACGAGGCTGGCTGTTGAAGCGTGTACTTTGTATCTTCATTCTCCTTAAAGCCAGAGGAATATTTAACTTGCTTCATGCCTTCTTTGAGGAATCTTCATGTGCCAGCTGGTGCCAGCTTACTGCAATGCCAGCTCATTTCACAATTCTCCATAGATGAGGCGTGAAACAATCCATTCCCTTTACCATATTTCTTCTTTTTGGAAGGCTTGCCTGTCTCTTTAGCAGCAGGCGGTGTCTTGATGCCTTTAGCTAACCCCTTACGCTACTTGTCCAGATCGTTTTGCTCGGTGGGTAAATACTACTGTCAAACAGAAGGATACATGGCCTTGAAACAGTGCTTGTTACTGAATTTAGGTGAGGAAAGATGGGGAGATGTGTAATATGTGAGGTCTGTCTCGATTTGAAAAGTCCTTGAGAGTAGTAGCCTCCTGGTGAGCAGCCGCTTGTCCACACTAATACCTGGGTAAGAACCCAAGCAATTAAGCAGTCTCACTTGTTAAAGATGTTAGCGTGGTTTTTCGGAGTACCTAGATAGAATTTGTACTCCGGCAGACTGGCCAGACTGCCTGTGCTGAGCCTGAGAGGATATATCACTGCTAGAGCAGCTCAGAGCTGGATTAACTTCAAACCTCTAAAAATAGCTTGCAAGCCATCAAAAGCAAAAACGCTTTTTTCCTCCAGTGAATCATGTATTCTGAAGGAGGACATGTGAAAATTAATCTGCGCTGCCCTCTCTGCGGAGTCTTGCAGAGAACTGCCTAAACAATAGAGCACAATGCTACTGTACCCTTTGAATAGGTGGAATTTCTGCAGCGATGTTCCAGCATAATACATGGCAAATGAGGGTTTAAATCTGATTATATTAAAATTAAATACTACAAGAAATTTTTCTGCTTCTAAATACTTTCTTCCCAGACTTCCAAGGTTGCATTTGAGACAGTTACATCCTAATATTTCATCTTTTGATTATGATTAGCTTGAATTCATCTTTTTTTCTGCAATCCTTGTCTTACACTTCAGTATTTGTACAGACACCTAGTGCACGGCTGGTCACTAGCGATCTCTGGCATTAAGTGAAGTGCAATGGCTCCTGGAGCCGAGCAGGCTGTCCTGGGCAGCTCTGACTGACCTGTAGTAGGAAGGGCTGTTACCTTTCTCAGGCACAACCCATCGACTCTTTCTCCCTTTATTCCAGAGGAATAAAGCAAGGCTAACTTGGCTTCTGTTGACACCACAACTACTTTTCAGTGGAAACCCAAACTTGTGTTCTTTTCAAGCAGAGTTTGGCCTGGTGCTTTTGCCAGAGGAGTGGCCATAGGCAGCTCACATAGGGAGTCACTTTTTCTTATCCCAAAGGGGTTTTTTTACAGTTTCTTATTAGGTTTTGCTATAACCTGTGAGTGGGATTAACCAGCAATTCATACTTTACAGCTTTTGTAAACCAGAACTCAAGAGAAAGAGTGAACTGTGTGATCAGAAATACAAATGTGCAACTGCAGCCTGAATGCTTCGGCTTTGTTGGCTTGGAGGACTGATGCTCGCTTGTTGGGCTGGAAGGGGAATTGCTATCTAAGGCTGGTTTTAGTACCCTGACAAACAGCAGAGGTGTTTAAGAGCACATAAAGCACATTTAATATTTACAGGCAGCATAGTTCATCTTATGGGCAGAATTAGACTGGATTTTCCTGTCTAGATGTAATTTATGATGTCCTAGTCTGTAGAAACGTGGTTTGTAACAGTTCAGCTGCTATCCTTCTTAACAATGGCCTTGGCCATGCATTTAACAATAAGACAAATGTTACTGTTGGTGGCCTGGAAGGTTCTTGTACCTTCTGTGCTGGTCAAGAACAGAATTACTCTGGAGCAATGCTTTCCCAGGTGCTAGCAGTGGGAAAGCAACAGCAATACTGTAATGAAGGAACTACTCCTTCACATGTATTTTCAGTTAATGGAACTTGGAGTAACTGGGGACTTGAGACCAGTGCAACACCCTGATGTCCACTGGAAGAAATAGCTGCTGTAAGTTACTGCGAACTTGAGCTGTGTGGTCAGTTATGTATTTGGGGGATGGAGTGTGACTATAGGGAAACAAAAAAACCAGAAAGGTTTCTGTTACAGAAAGTGTCTGCCCTGAAAGATCTTTAGATGTGGACAATGCTTTGCCATGGTTATTTTTGACTGTTTCTATCCAAGGAAGCAGAAATGTTAGTAATAAAACCCTATTTTTAAGGATTGTCACTGCAGAACTTCTTCAAACTTTTGTCAGAACTGCTGTGTGTGGTACCACCTAAGTTTAAGCTTAAATGCAAGCACTTCCCATGCTTGTATGACTCATCTTTAGCACCAGGTTTAGTTGTCAGCATCAGGTGAATTGAATCTCTGTCCTGTCCAGAGAGTTGAGAATGGAAGAGAAACTCTTCTATCTTAATAGAAGTGGATAGCTATGTTGGTCTAGCAAACTTATTTTTCATGTAGATTTTAACCCAATAAAGCCTTCTGTTAGGAGTTTTTCTAGTTAGTTTTTCTAAGGGTTTGTATTTCTGTCTTCCTTACATATTGTCCTCTGCCTCCTTAGCTCTTAATCTTAGTGTCTTACTTGAGAAATTATGAACAGAAGTGGTTGCTACTACTCTTTCTACCTGTCTGAAATTGGAAAGCTTCATGAGTTAAAACAAAGTTAAAGAAAATTTAAATATTTTCAGTCTTACTTGGTTGAAATTAATTTTATTTATTTAAAATATTACATTACATGCATTGATGTTACTGTGAAAAGGCTCATACTGCTCTCATTCTTTTAGAGAGGATATTTAGCTTGTAGCAAGTGGTTACATGCTGTAGGTGGGTTGCATGAATGAAGACATGCAGGGAAATGTCTATATACCATGAGGACAGATGGACTGTTGGTCTTGAGTGAAATGCAAACAGCTCTAACACTAAATACATAACATTTGTGTGGCTTTTAATCTTTCCACTCAGAAGCCTCCTAAGGATTGCTTAGTGCTGTGTCTCCCTTTGGAAGATGTTGCTATGGTTTTTAGTCTTCCTCCTATAAGCTTTCAAAGCTGGAGCCTTAGCTATTTAAAAAGGGACAGATTTCTCTCCTTTCACTTTCTAGATTTCAGCTTCTTTTTAGAACTCAATTTAAAAGCCCACCCCCCTCTTTTAAAGGGCTCTTTTAAAGAGAAATGGGCTCTCTAATGAAACTGTGTTTTTATGTTCTAGCCTTATACCAAAGAGCAGACATTACTTACTCTTTTAATTCCAAGCTTTATTTTCCAAATAGTTGGGTTTTTGAGTATATATATTTATTTTTTTAGCAAATGCTGCTGCTTCTCAGTGTGAGAGCAGTTAGTTTCTGTGGGGCAAACTTACTCCCTTATAGCTGTTCTCATGCCCCTTGTCCATTGACTCTGTTTTCTTAACCCTTTAGCTGACCTTGTGTGTCTTCAAGAAATGTGTCAACAAATGCCATTGATAACTGACCCTCAGTGCCACTGTCACATGAGAAGTGAGATAAAGTGAATTCATTGTCCATATTGAACTAACCATTAGCTCCTGGCCTGGTTTTCTGACTTCTCAGAGCACATTGTCTCTAGAAGTCACAAGGTGAGCTTGTGGTCTTGGAAATGGCTTATTCAGTTACACCTTTACTGCAATTGCATGGTTGTCTTAAGTGTAGAATGCAAGAAACTTACTCAGTTGGGGCTGAGCTCTCAGATACCTCAAGTATTAGTTTGGGGCAGTTTGTGTAAGGCCAGGGAAAAGCAAACAAGTTCTGCAGTTTATCAGGGACCTAAACCCATGTTCAACTGAGTGGTTGTTCCTTGTTCTCCTCCAACCCTTTTCTAGCTGAACTGAAGGAGCTCTCACAAGAGGCATCCTTAAGGTCCTCCAGTCACTTGAAACAGAGCTACTCAGAAGCTTTTAGGTTTGGCATCATGTCTGGAGCCACTCTGCCTTCATGAGGATAGATGTTGTGTACTAAGTAAGCAGAGGGTGTGTAATTAAAGACTTGCCATCTTTGTTTGTCTGGATGAGCTTAATTTCATATTTCTGAGGTGTCTGCTGAGCTGCTGGCAAGTGTTTCCAGAGTACTCTTCTGTGGAGGATCTTTGCTTTGGGCGGTGAGTTCCTTATGTGGGCAGTTAACAAGAAAACATCTTTTCTTTGTCTATTTTGGTACCTTCTTTGATAAAACAAGAGCAACTTTGGAGGAGGGGGGTGAGGGAGGGAATGTAAGTGCAGAGCTATTAATGGGACTATTAAAGAGCATGTAAAAACTGCCAGAGGTAGGAGGAAAATAGGTCTGTGTTTTAACCATAATCTCTACCTTGTGAGGCTTAATGCAACCGTTGGCCAACCTGAAATAGCAAGTCTGAAAGGATTACTTCCTGAATCATCCGTCTGGGGGCAGCAGCCTGATGCCAGTGACTTATGGAGATAAATACTATTTTACGTAATTGGTACTAATTTATACTATAGCAGTAAATCATATAATGTCTATAATAATTTGTATAATTAGTAACAGTTTTATATAATTAATATAAATGTTAATATCAAATTCAGAGGGGAAAAATTAGTTGCTTAATAACACACTGATAATAAACACTAAATATCATTCCCCAGAGTTGTCCTTTAGGACTTGATAGATGTCTGAAGTCTGACTGTGTAAATGCATCGCAGACACATGCAGGGACTTGGGATTTCTGGTTTTTTTGGAGAACTCTTGTTCCCTGAGCCTTGCTTTTTTACCTACCTAAACATCAACAGTGTGAGGTATATGTATTTGAACTCTCTCAAATGAATTATTTATTATTCTTTTAGTTGTGGCGATTGAAGATGTGTCAAATGAAAAACTAATAAAAAAAACCAAACAAACCCCACACTTTGGAGAGATTAAATTATTAGGTGCATGTTCCATTATTAGGCAACAACAGGATCTCTGTAGTAATCTAGCAAGCATCTATAAGATGTCTCAAACTCAGCAGAAGCTTTAGATCTTTGACTGCAGCATCCAATTGTTAAAACACTGTATGTACCATGTAATTCGCTCTGTGAGTTTGATGCTTGAATAATAGTGTGACTGAAGAATATTTGAAAAGTGAATGAGCAAGAGCAGCAAGAAGCATTATTGAACTGTTCTGTAGAAGTGGAGAGCACGGAATTAACTGATCTTTGATATTCTTGGAGTTCAGACTCACAGGCAGGCATATGATAAACAATTTGATGGAACTTAGAGTTACTGTCAGACAAAGAAGCAACAGACTTCCCAAGGTATTTTAAGATGGACTTTAAAAATCAGATTTAGTTGAATGCTATATATTTATAATTCTTAGTTGGCATAGTAAAAATTAAGCAAATGAATGAATCCAAAGTATCTCATCTTAGTTTTTCAAGATACTCCAACAAAACAGGCTAAAGTAAGTTCTCACCAGTAAGGAAGGCCATGATGTTCCATAAATCCTGAATACATTGAGAGGGGAAGGATCAAACAAATGGACTGGGGAATTAAGTCTTTTTAAAAAAATGCAAATGAAGATACTGATCAGCAGAAGTACATTGAGTCCCAGAACTAGCAGATTAAGTTCAATTCCCATGCATAAACACAAATTGCTTTCTCCCATTTGAAAGTGGGATTGTCTCTATAGGAATCATAGGATTCCCTCCTACCCCAAGGCAATGAAGCCCTACAGAGTAGGGTTGCAGCAAGCAAAGTAGCCCTCTAGATTGCCTGTAAGTGAAAATATTTCATTAAAAAATCATCTTCAGAGAAGCTCAAAGAGTTACTAATGACTCCCTTGAGCCTCACTCAGCCAGCTGCTGTAAGCTTTGATTATGATGATCAAGTGGGGTGTAGGAAGCCACAGGAGTTTCTCCAAGAGAGTGGTGCACCAGTGGTAGAACAGGGAATAGGTCTTGTGCAGTCCTGCACCTTCCCCAGGTTGCAGTTAGTCCTTCTACCTGATGCTTTGAAAGACATATGACCTGTAACAGGACTGTGCCATGTGGGCACAGAGGCAGGTTCCCTTGGCACTGGAACGGCGCTTTGAGTATGTTCTTGGAGTCGATGTTGAGTTGGCTGGTGACTTCCTGTATAACAGGACTTGTCATCCATCCTCTTTGTATGTTAAGTAGATGAGATGAAGAGTCTGTTCCTTTTTAGGCTTTTAGGGAGCAGAGAGCTTTGCAGGTAACAGCACAGCCCCTCCCTTTGTAGATTATAAGGCGTTTCCCAAGTTTTGAAACCAAGTAGTTGAGCATTTAGTGGTGTCAGCCACTCATCAAATTCTGCCAAGGCACATCTCAAACACTCTTTACAGACTCAAACTGCAAGTTTTCATAGCACAAAAATTAGACTGCTAGAGCTGTTTGTAGCTAGCTCAGGGTCCTTGAAGGAATTAGCCTAATGCTATTTGTTGCTAGAAGTAAAGGATGTGGTTTGGGGTTTTTAGAGTATTAAAGTAGACAACTTGGGCTCTGATGGGCTTCACTGATGCTGTGTGGCTAGATAAATCTCTTTAACTGTCATCTGCTAGGAGTTCTCCCATAGGACAGATACCTGAGTGTTGACAGTGATTGTGCCTGCTGTAGTCAGCTCTTCTCTATTGAAAATTCTAGCTAAGAACATATGCTGGCTGCTGCAGAACTGATACTTTCATGTGTGAATGTAACAAGAATTGAAAGAAAAAGAAAGGGAGAGAAAACAGTCTTAGAAGTAGTAGAGAAGAGGGTGCTAGGAAGCTTTTTCTGGGAAACCTCTTTTCTGATGCTCAGTGCCTGTGGCATCAGTCTGTCACTGCCAGGTGAGTAGTAATCTCTCTCTTGCAGTGCAACATCTTGTGTGCTGTGTGTGTAGGGTCTGAGCAGCCTCAGTGTTGGTAGTTCTTCATAGCTTGAGTTAGGCTCAGTCAACCTGTTGATAATTAGTGTCTCATGAAAAGAGGGAGGGGGTATTATCTAGGAGAGGAACAGGCTTCCTGGCTGCCTGGCTGAAATCTGTTGTGTTCAATATTGGGTGGCAAACTTCATCTATGCTCTAACTTTTTAGCAATAAGAAGACCATGTGCCGTATTCTCTGAAAATAATTTCATAACTGGAACAGATTTCTGTTAAATCACTCTTGAAGTACACTTCTCATGGGTTTTTGCTTTGAGGAGATGGCGCATTTGAAATAGACAGATGTTAATTCAATATTCTTATATCTCCTATGTGAGACTGTTGGTTGTCTGCTTTGGGTGGAACAAGTCATGGGCACACAATCTGGATGGCTAGCTGTCACAAGGAGGCACTTCTGAAGTGATGGGGAACAGTTTTAGTTCTAGTTGATGTTGTTACCTTGTTTTGTCTACAAATTACTGTCATTTGTAGGGCTGCACCCTTGGCAAAGGACTAGGGCATATGGTTAACCTTCTCTTCTTAACAAGACTGTGCTCTCTAGAAATACTGATTTGGCTCTTGTGTCCCAATTGGTTTTCTCACAGATATACTTTTTTCCTGGGTTTTAGAAAGTAGATGGATGTATGGATCATGGATTTGAAATGAAATACCATAGTATTCACTGTCTACTAAAAAAAAAAATTTACTGCTCATTAAAAATAATATCTTTTTATCAGGTTAATTCACTGTATTGATGGGGAAATGAAAAGGGATTTTTTTTTTCACTTTTCTTGAGTAGCAAGAAGGGCAGCTTTGTTGTACAATTTTCCAAGCAAAACGGGTTTGTGATGAAATAACAGAACAGCTCTTTGAAACCTTGCTTTGGACTTGTTTTACTTAATTCTCTTTTGAAATGTACAGCGGAGCCTTGGGGTGATTAAAATTATATTTTGAAAAAATATTTTAAAAATTCAAATTCCTATATTGTTGTTTTGTTTTTTCTAGGAAAGTGAAGCACATTATATAGAGAAACTCGAAATCTGAAACAGTCCTGCAGCCTTTTTTCACCTCTGAAATACAGATTTGTCCCCTTACTGATGTGCCAAGCAGGCTAGCATTGTTGAGGTGCCAAGGGCTCCCAAAACCTTTAATTTGAAGGACTGGAAGCTGGGTCCAGCCCCATTCTGCCTCTTTCCCAAAGCTTCGGTTTAGCTGCCAGCTTTCTGTCCCATCAGTTGTTGCTGCCTTCCCACTGATAAATCATTGCTGCGGTGGCTGAGGTGTGGGAAGTTGCTGGGTATTTATAGCTGTTCCTCTTGAATAGGGTGTTCTCGCCATGCTTGGTAGTGACTCTGGGTTTTCCACGTGTGTGGTGATGGATGTTGCTCCTCACTGACTTTGCCATCTTGCTCAGAGTGCCTGCCAGCTGCAGGTATCCATTTGGATTGGGCACCTGCTTGGTTTTTCCTGTGTAGTGCTACAGCACAAAGGCTGAGCAGCATAGCAGCTCTGCAATCCCTACCAGAAATACTTCACTTGGAGTGGTGAAAGTCTGTTTAGCAGGGTGGGGAGGTTGAATCAATTCAGTTGGACAGTTTTGAGAACTGTTCTCTTTTTGCTTACGTGTTTGGGGCTCATTGTTTCTGAGGGACACTGGGTCAGAACTCGTGGCTGGTTTTGTACCCCATACAGTATAACAAACCATATGGGTTCTCTTCGTACTTATGGACAGAATCTCGTTAGCGAATGAGCGATATTAGCTCTTGTGGGCTGCTGCTTTTCTGCATCTCATTGACAGCACACTGGGCAGTGGCTTGGTTGAGGAGGAAAAGATTTGGATTTCCAGTTGCTTCCTTGCATGAAACGAATTCCTGAGGCGGAGGGGCTGGGAGAGCTGCCATAGCAGCATCTGTTCAACAAGCCAGGCAAAGCAAGGACACCCCTTGGAGTAGGTGGTGCCCCACAGAGCCCCAGCTAAGGGCTGGTTAGGCTGGGCTGCTCTCCTGTCCAGTTTGGACCTGTGTTTGCTGCAAAATATCTTGAATGCTAAAGGGGGAGAGTGTGTTATTTATTTTGGGGAAGGGGGTTACCTCCTGACAATATAGTATGTTTATATGATGTGTGCTATGTGTTCTTGGTGTATATTACCACTAATTTGATGGTATGCTGCAGACAGTGCCTCTTCTGACAAGTCTTGGTTCTCCTTCTCTGCCCTAGGAACTTAGTAGAAAGTTGGGTGACAAGAGCACAGGCACTTGAATGTCCTTACTGTTGCTGAGAGATACAAGTTGTAATTTGGGGGATTTGATAAGAAGATATTCTGTAGAAACAGTGTGTAGTGATAACCCAATCTGACTGCATAGCTGGGATGCAAATCAGACTATACCTTTATAGTACTAACTATGTTGATAGGCAATGCATTGCCTGTTTCCTGCCTGTATTATGTTAATTCTTCTTGACAGAAAGCTAAAAAAGACAGGGATCTCCTTGAGAGAGTCCAGAGAAGGGCTACGGAGATGATGAAGGGCCTGGAACATCTATCCTATGAGAACAGGCTGAGAGAGCTGGGGCTGTTCAGCCTGGAGAAAAGAAGACTGAGGGGGACCTAATCAATGTTTGTAAATATCTCAAGCATGGGATGCAGAGGGAATTGGCCAGCCCCTTTTCAGTGTCAGTGGAGACAGGACAAGGGGCAATGGCTGCAAATTGGAGCACAGGAAGTTCCGCACCAATATGCGGAGGAAATCTTTTACAGTGAGGGTGCCAGAGCCCTGGGACAGGCTGCCCAGGGAGGTGGTGGAGTCTCCTTCTCTGGAGATATTCAAGACCCATCTGGACGCTGACCTGTGCAGTATGAGCTGGGGAGCTGCTTTGGCAGGGAGGTTGGACCCCATGATCTCTCGAGGTCCCTTCCAACCCCTACAACTCTGTGATTCTGTAATCTCTGTTCACCAGATCAGAATGGTTGATACTTGGTCACAGGGCAAGTGCTGGTTTTATGTGAAAGGTTTGAAAATCAAAAAAGTCTCGATGGGGTTGGGGGCTGCCATGAGCCTGTGTCTTATATGTGATGACCACTTTGTGTGATAGTAACTAATGAGGCTACGGATGACATTCATGTTACTGACACTGATGCATGTATGAGCTCAATTTTTAATTGTGTAGTTGTGCTAACTGTGGTAATGCCGCTGGGTAAATCAGACTTTAATTGTACATGTTCAGTTTGTACTTAGGACTATATAGGTATTTTTAGAAACAGAAGGTGATTTACATCCTGATTTTAAAATGTTCATTTGTGTTTGCATACACATGTTGCACGTACCCAGCCTCCCCTCTCACTACGGGCACACAAATGATGCTTTTCCCCCCGTGTTTGAAAGAGCATGAGGAGGGGAAAAGACACAAAGGTAGCCAGAAGCCTGGATGAGGTGCTGAGAGGTACCTTGGCCAGAGATAATGAACATCCGTGGGGCTGTGCAGATCCTCTGTTGGGTGAGCAGAGCATCCAGCACATTTGGCTGGTGGTCAATCTCCTGTTACTCGCCAGCTAAAATTCCCACTTCCACTAATAAGCTCTGGTGAGAAATCTTGTTTTATAGTTCTCTGCTGCTGGAGGAACAGGAAGAAGTAATGAAACTGAATTCTCTCTCAAGAAAAATATCCCTTTTGGCATTTCAAATGAAAATTGTTTAAACTTTTAGTATAAATCTAAACCTATGTTTTATTTGGAGTGTTCTGCCCTGCGATGTGTAATTTCTCTACTACTTCATGGCTGGGTTTAGTTATGACATTGAGATAAAACCAGAAATTTTCTCTGCTGTAAAAGTTGAGAACACTACTCATATTGTAGGAAAACTCTGAGAACATTACTTGTAGTTGTAGGAAAACTCTCTGAAGTGCTTACTAAAAATAACCACCAACCTTGACTTGTTCTGAATCCAGACCACAGGAAATGTTGAGTGAATTGTGTGGATGGGGCACACAGATTACAGGTGAGAAACACATGCAAAGATACTGATGCTTTGGGCATAATGACACTGTGCTCAGCCTGTTTCAGTAAGAAATGAGTTGGCCTGAAGGCCCTGTAGATTCCTAATGACATCAATGATAGAGAATAAAATGCCTTTGTACCTTTCTCTTGCTTCACTTACTGTGCCCCAGAGGGCCTGTATTCCAAGGCTCTCTTTGCAGTTAGTATAGATGGGTGATTAAATTAGGATGCAGGAGGCTTTTGCTCACAACTATGGGTAGAAGTTTGCTGTTTGGCTTTTTTGGTGCAATTTTCTGTCTAGATGTGAGAAACTGCTCAGGGTGTGTGTGCACATAGACACATTATGCTCCTGATCCTCTTTGTGTGCAGTAATAGTGCATGTGCATTCCCAGGCTGAATGTTCTAATGTACAGCCAACTTTGGGACATTTTGGGTGTAGATGGTCAGATCTGTGATGAAATTCATCTGTCCCTCATACTAAATGGATACAGGAGCCGTAAGCCTTTTGAGCAGGAAACAAAGCATATCCCTGTTACAGGTTAATGGAAGTGTGATAGCTGATAAGACCCTGCTATGCACAGAACAATTTCCCTGAAGATTTAGTAATGGACTTGCTCAGTGACATGCGCTCTTGCAACATAAACATCTCTGGAGCATTAATGTCAATCGTTTCTAGTGAAGGACATCATGAAGGAGTAAAAACATTTTTGTGCTGTATGTGGAACACTGCCCTTACTCTCTGGGGGGAAACTATGCTTCTGCCTTTAACCCTATGTGGAAATAAGGATGCTGCTTGTTTGTATTTAGTGTCTTGACTCCGGTATCAGTAGAAATAACTGCTCTTGTTCATGCTTTGAAAATACTGAAGTCTTACAGCAGCAGATAGACATAGTTGGTTGGAAGGAGTTTATTTTTAACATGTTAGTTTTGCTCCTGATGTTAAGGTTTCCTCCTGTGTTTTGCCAGTCAAACTAAGACTTGACTTTGATGCAACTTTTTTGTAGTTGTGAAGGAAGTTATTGTACCCTAATGTTTTAGTAGTGACTTTTGTCTGGATAACCAGTTGGGAGCATGGTAGTGCCATGTTCCTGACACATCTCCTTCTAGGTCAGTAGGCCCTGGAGTACTTTAAATAACGAGAACTTATTTAATTAATCCTACCAAGAACGTGTGGAAGAACTTTTTCATAGTGAGGGTGACAGAGCAGTGGAATAGGCTGCCCAGGGAGGTGGTGGAGTCTCCTTCTCTGGAGATATTCAAGTCTTGTCTGGGCGCCTATCTATGTAATATGAGATAGGGAGCTGCTTTGGCAGGGGGGTTGGACCCCATGATCTCTTGAGGTCCCTTCCAACCCCTAAGATTCTGTGATTCTGTGGTGTGCACAGTTCTCTTACACTGTTTTGGGGAGAAACACTTCATTTGTATGCAGTGCCCTTAAACTGAACATCTGGCTTGGTTCAACTCAAGACATTAACTGTGTGGGTTGACTTGTCTTCCTTTTCTGTCCATCTAAATAAGCATACTTGATGTATTTCATGTTAAAATATAGAATAAAATAATAGAATAATCACAAACCTTTTTGTCTGTGCAGAGGATAAGAACAGGAAAGACTCATGAAATTTCTTCAGATTTGCCATCTTCCTATTGCTTTAGCTGACATCTCAGCTACAGGAATGTGAGGAGAGACATGGATATTTTCTTGGTGCTGCCATGCAGTCTGTCTAGTGACTCTAGACAACATCCTGTCCCTCCTTTGCCCAAGGAAATCAGCTGCCAAAGGGTGATAACTCTACTTGCTGTAGGGGGTGGGAAGCACTTTCATTTATAGAGTAGGAGTTCTTGATCTTGTAACTGACCAATTATCTCAGTCAAAAATACTGCTACTGTCAGGAGTTAAGTGTTAATGTGAGGTGAAGGGGGATTTTGTGCTGCACAGAACATAGTATGGTCAGCACAGAAAGGCAGGAGGAAGGTTACTTCTCCCTTAATGTGGTTGGGGTGTGTGAGAGCTACGAATCCTAGGTCTTCCATCAGACGTGGAATTATTAACAAAGATTCTGAACACTTAATGACAGTTACTATTAGCTGCCCAACTTAGCTCTTGCTAATCTTTCTTAGTTGACCCCATCTACTCTATTTTGTCACGTTAACCACGAAGCAGAACTGTTGTGAGCAGTTCGGTTATCCCCACTGCCCAGTACTGGTTAGTGTCTTAGAATTAACTCCGTGGACCAAGTGCACTAACTTACCCAAAGAGATGTGTACCACAAGCAGAAGCCTGCAGAGGTGCATTCCGGTGTGAGGGCCTTGTTCACATTGCCTGATTCACTGCTCTGTACTAGAGCTGCTTGTTACTTCTGGTATTTGAAGGAAGAACTTCCAGGCTGTCTGCCAAAGCTGCAATGCCAGAGGAGCTTGGCAAGGTGCAGCCCTTGCACCCCTCCCTCAACCTTTATCAGGAGGATTAAAGCCTTTTCTTCAGTCTGTCTGTATTCCTGTGTCACTCACTTGGAGGATACCTTTCTGCTGCTGGGCAGCTGCAATGGGACAGTGTTTGGTACAGAAGGCAGCCATGGGCATGGTGCTGCTCTACCTGGTGCTGCACCCACTCCAGAGCAATTGTTGTGTACAAATATTAAACATTTTGCTTTCCATTATCACAGGGCTTTTGCCCATTGGGAAGCTGAGTTCTAAAAACACCAATGCACTTGCATTTTGTGAGAAACCTGTATGAATGCCCCAAAAGAAGGCAATCTTCCTGATGTATAGCTTACACCATGCAATTGGAAAATGTGGCTATTCTGTTTCAGTCTGTGACCCATCTTGGGAAACATTAGGACCTATAATAAATCCTACCACACTAAATTCTCTCATTAGCTTTCTTTGCTTAGGAATTTCCTTAATCTTTGCTAGTAGGTAAGTTTCCTTTGATAGGAGAAAAATGCGTAGGATCTGCTTCAGTGAGGTGCTTCAGCATCTCTCTTCAAATTCAGTCACGCAGGACATGCTGCCAGAAGGAATGCTGCTGTCATTAGATCTGTGGAGTGCAGGATCTCAGCTCTGTGCAGTGGCCTGGGGGTAAATCACCCTTCAGCCAAGAAAGAATGGAGGGGGGAATAATACTATGCTTGAATATCAAATCAAAGATATGTTTTCTTTTCTACAAGTTTGCAAAGTCATGTCTCAACTCTTTCAGTGAAGTGGAAGTTTATTATGAAATAGAAAAATACTTGTGTTTGTCAACTGATATAGTTCTGGCAGTGGTCTCGGTTAAATTTTTGCTTAAACTCTTGTGTACCATTTTTCATCCATAGACATAAAGAAATGTCTCAGTAAGGTAGGGGCAGGGGGTAGTTTCTGATGTTCAGAACTACTGGAACCCCCTTATTTTGTAGGAACAGACCACCTGTAATAACATAAACATCAGTTCTTTTCTTTTAACTCTCCTCTTTCTCCAACTGTGAGCTGAGCTGTGCTAATTTTTGGTAAGAATCCTTCTCAGGAGTTTGAAAGGAAGCATGACAAATATTTCTACAAAGAATTGAAAATAATGTGTGATATTCTAGGTGGTCTTGGTGGCAGCTGAAGTCCTTGTGTTCAGCAGCAGCCTTGGCCTTCTCTATCAGCTCCAGTGTGTGATACGGTCTGTAGCTGTGGCAACTAGCATCACTCTTTAAAATATTCAGAGATAATTGCTTCTTACTTTCCTGTTCTTCTGTGCTCCTGGCTGATTACAACAGCGTTTAGTCACCTGAACCATAAATTTTCAACTCAGCCACCAATTACCGTAAAGAAAATCTTCAATCTTGTACCTGCTGTTCCCAACCAGCTAAAGAAAAGCTGGATCCTGCGGTCACCGTTATGATACCAGAATAGGGTTGGGTATAAGGGTTATCTTTCTCCATCTGCTTCTCCATCAATGTGCTACTTTGATGTAGGTCCTCTGCTTAACATGACTGCAGCTGAGGAAGCACATTTGAACGTGTTTCATTGGGTTAATAAAACCAAACCAAAGCCAAAAGCTGAGCACACACAACGTGCCCATCTCCTGGTGTTTGAAGCACTTAATGCTGAAGATGAGGCAGTGAGGTAAGGATGTGGGGTTGGGGGTGGAAGTGATACCTTGGCTAAGCAACTGGCTTTGCAACATGTTTTGCTAGCTTTGCGTTATCCATAACAGACTTACACAGAAGGCACAGGCACCCCATGCTAGCAACTGTCAGAAACTGATCCGGTTCCCATCAAGAGACAAGGGTTTGTGGCAGCTTGATTGAGAAGGAATCCGAGGAGGAAAGCTGTCAAGGGCTGATGTCAGCACTTTTAGGGGAAACAGGATGACAGGAGCACAAAGAAGGAAAAGATGATACTGTGTGATGGGTGATTTCTACTGTTCTTCAGTTCTCTTTCAGCAGGGGAACTTTCCATACCTTACTTTCTGGCAAGGTCAGGGGCTGGCTGCTTCAGGAAGCCTAAACAAAACAGACCATAGTACTAAACAGCAGTGTTGTCCATTTGTGAAGGTCAAAGCACAAGGTGTTCTTAAATGTCTTTATGTTTTGGGGAGTAGCTGTTAGGTTCAAGGTCTGGAAGGTTTCCTTTCCTGGGAGGAGTAGCCTTTGTCTTCCAAAAATCTCTTGTTTGGCAGCTCTGAGGCTTTTGGGTTTGGTATTTTTGGGCTGGGGATGGGGTGGGGTTTTTTGTGGTTTAGGATTAGTATGTTTTAGGATTTAGCAGCTCGAGCAGTCCACCTTCTGGTTAGAGATGTGCTCATTCTTATGTAATCGTGAGTGTTATAAAACTGACAGTCGGTTGGAGACAGCCTATGAGGTGTGCGCCACTGACCGTTATTTCATTGCTTTTATTGCTCAATTTGGGGGTTTAGGACAAATTAAAATTAGCAGAACCTTTGAAGAGAGCCAGAGGGCAGCTGGTGGGGCATGGTTCTTGTGCTTTGGTGCTTGGTTTTGGACTTTCTCAATCCCAAGTCTATGCAAAGTGATGAGTGTTCCAGTTTTTCTGAGCTATGGAGAACAGACAAAGACATGGGGAGAAATGAGCCACTTGAAAAGGTATTGATTTAATGCTCAGGAAATGGACTCAGTTTTCCAAGGAGAGCTGCTGCAGACAGATGCTGGCTTGGTACTGTGGAAGTCACCATAGAAAGCTCAGACTGAAGCAGAGGGACTTAGTTTGGACGCCTCTTGGAGTCCCATGTTTAAGTCCTGGAGCAGTGTTACTTATCTCTTAGAGACCTATGTCAGTAGGGCACAGTGTGGCTTTAACCTGTTCAAATAAAATGTAACATTACACCCCTGGTTTTGGGAGGATTTGTATATCCTGCCTCTTACTCCTCCAGTCCCAAACTGAATTGTCCATGAATCACAGAATATCCTGTAGACAAAGACTTAATTTTCTCTCTCTGGTATGGTGTTAAGTAAAATGTCAGCTGGGAAATGAGATGTTAATGTTTTCCTTAACTTGGCTTTGGTACAGTGTACTGCATCTTCAGTGGCATCTCTGTGTATTCACTTCTGTCAAGATCCCTTTTATCCCTTAGTTCTGACTCCCTTGAATGGAACACTAACCATTTTAAAGAGATATATTTTGATATTAAGAGCAGGTAGAATTAACAAAGATATAGACCATCTTCTCCTTACTTTGCTGCTCAGCTCCTGACCAGCCTTCATCTGCCTCTGCTGATTTTGGCTCCTGCTCAGGAAATGAGCCACGGAGCAGAGCGTGCTTCCTGTCACAAAGTGGCAGGAGTATCACATGGAAACACAACAGCTCTTTATATAAGCTCCCCGTATGTTGAACTGGGCAAGGAAAACTCATGTCTGCACTTCAGAAAAAGGAGTCCTGTGGGAGGTGGGGACTGACAACTGATCGCTTCCAATTTGTGGATGTGAAGCTCACCCATCTATGAAGTTGATAGTGGGAAGTGATAGGTCAATAGCTGATGCTGTCTCCATCACAAGGAGTCAGTGGTTCCCTTACAGGAATGATGCTTTATGAGCTTGCAGCCACACAATGAGCTATGGTGGGAAAACGTGCTAGAGAAAGGCTGTATTAGTTCTGATTGTACCTGATGCTCATGGTAACACCGTGAAGGACCTTTGTTATTTCAAACCTGGTGTTGCTTAATTACATATTTTAGGTCTGCCCCAAAAAGTGGAGTGAGGAGCATTGTGTGTGCTTGGTGCTGTATTGAGCCAACCTTGTGGGACGGTGAGTCCCAGGCAGCTGCTGACCCCTTTGTAATTTAGGTTGGTTTGCATATGTGAGATCAGGCGTGGGTACGTGTCAGGAAGCACAGCCTTCCCCAGTGCTGCTGGAAAGCCTACCCTGGGCACTGCTGCCAAGGGGCTGGGTGTGCTGCTCCTGCCACACCAGGCCCAAAGTGGCCCAAGTGGCATTTGGACAGCACTTTGACTAAGACTTGAGCTAGTGGCGGGCTCAGAACACCCTGGGTTCTGACCTGCCCTGAACTTGGAAACTTTTTGGTGTGCTTCTAGCTCATGTATGATGGTTGAGTGCAAGTATGGATTCCTTTTGGTATAGTGATGATGAAGATTCTTGGGATACTGGGAGACTTGTCTGAATCTATCAAAAAGAAGGTTATGATCCGCAGTGTCCTTCCTTGCGGAAGCTAATGGTAATATATTCAAATATATGCTGAGCTCTTTTCCAAGTGGTGATTTTAGCTACAAGTGCCCAGAAGAATAGGCTTCCGCTCCTTGTGAAGGAAGAGGCTTTTGTTAACCCTGTGCTGGCAGAAGTGATTGCCCTGTTACACAGATAAACCTGGGGTTTATTTCTGCTGTGTAGACTTACACTTGATTAAAATCTGCAATTATTTTACTTCCTTATTAATTTACTGAGCTAGATTGTTTGAGTGAAGAACCTTTCCTTAGAAAGAACAACACTGACCCAATTTAAAGGCATGCTTCTGGCAGAGAGGAGCAGTGCAGGGGGTGTCTCAGAGCACATATGTGTATATATGCATATATATATAAAGCATACCTGTATCATGACAGTGCACGACATCATTGGGTGACATAAGATGTATTTTTTTGTTAACTCAGAACACAGCTATTCACTGAATCCCCATCAAACTCTGAGAGTTTATCCATGCAGTACTGCCATGTCCTTTCTGCTTGGGGCATATGGTGAACAGGAAATCTCTTGTGGTATTTCTCATGCCTTTTATGTCACACTTTTAGTGAGGCGTTCAGGGTTTGTTTCTTGGGTTTACTGCCCTGCTCTGCTCCACTCAAACAGGTGTGGGAGTAAAAACACATAGCTCTACACTGTTGATGAACCATTACCACAACTTCATCCTGAGTTCCAGGTGAGCATTCAGAGAGTGACGTTTAACTGATTGGCTTCCCAGTGTGTATCACAATTGCGTGGTAGAGCGTGTATCTGTAGTTCCTATGGCTGAGGAAAAGTGAGCAGGGAGTAGAAATGAGTTTACACAACCACTTTTTGGATGGTGCTTGTGGATGTTGCTCCTGTAACATGCAGGACAATGAGAATGAACAGATTTTTGCTGCCCTTGGACCTATGTTGCCTTTATAGGTTAGACCAGCTGCTATGTAAGTTGTGGTGCATTGCACAAGAGTAAGCTTTTTGCACTGGTGAACGAAAAGAATGAGAAGTGGTGCTCCAGTGTAGGCTTATAACTCACCTGCAATTGCTGCTGCAGCAGCATGACAATTGCACTGTCTAAAATAAAGAGTCTACAGAGAAAACACTAGTAAATATAGTGGAGCCAAGCAACATGAAAGGGGATGGTTCCTGGGCAGGTGAATGGTTTGAGGGACTGATGGTGGTTGATGTAGGGAGAAATAGGAAGGTCTTGGCCTGGCAGGCATTCAGGTGTTAAAAATAAGCAGCAGCTTTAGAAACTCCCCTGCTGCTGCTGCACTGTGTGTGTGTATGTTAAAACGCTCTTTATGTTCCACATACTTTCTGGTCATTCTTAATAATACTTGAATGCTAACATTATTCATGACATAATATTAATGACACTTTATAGTGGAAAATTTTAATAACTTGATTTTTATGTGCCTGTCGGTAGAGAGGTCTCAGCAGTGCTGTGACCTGTAACAAAGCACCTGTTTCATGGCACACACTCTTGTTGTGATAGAAATATGGGGTTTTTTTAGTTCCAAACACCTTCTAGATTTGTTCTGTTTTTTATCATGCCTGTTACAAAATATGTGGCCTGTGGAAATCACGACTGGTGCGTCAGCAGCCAAATTAAATGTGAACCTGAGGAACTGAGAAGCATCACAGTTTTCTTTCTGGTTCCCTTCTGAAGAAGCCTGCTGGGTCTACAGCTGTCTGATTCCACGTTATGAAGGCATGGTGCTCTTCCTCCCAGCAGCTGGGGTTGTCCTGAGCCCCTGAGACGGTGCTTGATGTGTGTGAGAATTTGCTGTTGTCTCACAGGCTCCTGTAGTGGAGTGTTATTTTTAATCACTGTCACTGCTATGGATTGGTGTTTATGTAATGTTACACACTCATCCACGGATCAACACGTCGCGAGTGCTAAAACATAAATCAGGCTGCCACAGAAATATATGGTTTATCCTTCTCTAACATCAGGAATCTTTTTGTGCTTTGTGCACTTTTTTAGGGCCCAAGATGAACAAAATTTTATCCCAAGCTTGTTTGGGTGGAAAAGGACCCATACTGCAGTTTGGGGCATTTTGCAGAACTACAGATGAATTTTTTTTCTATTGTGGTGATGTATTTGCTTTCTAAATTTTCTGTGGATGCTCTGGTTAACATGCTCTGCAGCATCTCTGTATGAAGAAGCTCTTTTAGAACTGAGAGTTTTATGGGTCCTTTTGAGTGTTTGTTCTTGGGATAACGGTAGCAAAAACCAGTAAAAGTAAATATTTTCAAACTTCTAACAGCTTTTCTGGGAATTGAGCTGTGCAGAGCACATAATGCTTTCAGGTCTTTCAGCCTTCAGAACAAGAATTAAGGATCAGCAGAGCAGAACTGAGAGGTGGTTAGAGAAGCGTGCCCACAGGACTCTGTCTGTGGGAGCCTGACTTGTGGTCTTCACCCACAGTTGGGATGGCCATGTGCTTGAGATTTCCTTCCACTCAACCAGTTGGGGGTTTTGGTCTTACTCCTGACTCTGAAGAGACTGTCTAGTGAAACTGTGTGCATCTTTCTGTTAGAATGTGCTGCAGGGTCAGTTAGGCAAGATGATCAGAGGTGGAAAGCTAGGAATTTGGTATTGAAAGTATTTTCCCTACTTTGAAGGGATCAATTTTTACAAAAATGTCTTTGCTAATGCAAATGGGGTTGCCCCATCTTCTCTGGGCACCGTGTGCCAGGCCCTCCCACCATCACAGGGATGAATTTCTTCTCAATATCTATTCTACATCTCCTCTCTTTTAGTTAAGCTCACTACCTCTTGTATCCTCCAAGCTTTCCACTTTTGTCACTATCTCTGTATAAACCCCATTGCCCGAGTTGTCTCTGGAAACATCTTGAAGAGCCACCTTGTTTCTGATAGCTGTTGGGAGTGGAGTGTTTCAGCTGGCAAAGTAGAGTTGAATGTTTGTGTTGTCTGAGCAAACTGATGAGATCCTGAGTTGGGGTCCAGATCCAACCAGCTTGTGCCAGCTCTGTCCTGACAAGGCTCTGCTTACACTAATCTTCAGAGGGAAAACACATTCGAGCTCAGTCAGATGTTTTTAGAATAAAAAGTTGTGAATTCTATTTTTATTTAGAAGTTGGAGATCAGAAAGGCAGAAATACTCCTTAACCCCTTTTACACCCGCTCCCTGCAGCCCTAGCCTGGTTTTGGACTTGCAGTTGCAGGGAAATCTACTGTCTCTAGGATGTTCTTTCTGTTGCTCTTTTTCCCCTCTGAGCAGTCTGTAGTTTAATATGAAAACTGAACAGCAAATACAAGATAAATGCAAGAAGATGTGTACGAGGAGTGTAATCCACCATTAGGTATTCATTTCTTCGTATTTCTGCTTGCATGAATGCAAAAATGAATCTCTAAATACTGTGACTTTGAGATTGGTTTAATATAATACAGTATCTTATCTCCTCTAAAAAAAAGAATTCTATAGTATTATGACTACATGACGAATTGGGATGAATGCAATCCTCTTACTGCTTTCTCTTTAGTGTAAAAGCAATTAAGTGCTATTATAAGTGTCGGAATTTAACAAGACATTGGTGTAAGCTGAGATTCATTTATGCACATTTAATTGAAAGCAGAAATGATCAGCAAACCTCCATGTAATGACCTGTACTAACCTTGACATGGTTGACTAACGAAATTATGCCTTGTCACTAGTGGTATGTGTTAATTCCATTGAGCTATTTGCCTGTGAATAATCTCATTCAGGAGATAGGAAAGCAGTGCCGTGCAGCCGTCATCTCGTGTGCTGTGAGCTGGGGCATGCAACTCCACGAGTTAGCTTACTAGAAACAAACAAAGCAGAAGTGCTGCTAGTCCTTTACAAGCAGGAAGTTTAAATGTCAGGAATGAAATCATCAAACTTAATAATGCTGTAGGTGTGTATCACAAGACTATCTTTGATAATGAGTACAGAAAATAAGCGCTCAAACTATTATAGTCACAGCCTGTGGAAGTGACAACAAGTAGGCATCGTGTTCTTTCATCTGCTTATGGGAATCTGCCACGTCCTTTCCTTTCTGTTTGCTGTAAATCCTGGTAGCAAGATGTGGAAGCAGATGAATAAAATAATGCTGTAGATTCGCAGAACTGAATTTGCCTTGCTGTGATTTGGAAGGGGGGAGATATATGTACTGAAATCAGAGACGTATTTGAAAATTAGACAATGTCTTTTCATCTCTTAATTTTCTGTCAAAATGTTCTCATCTCTTACTAACAAGCACTTTTGGTTGTGGTTATCATACTGCTTGTGTTCTGTGCCGTATCAGCTGCTTCTCTAGCCTTCCATTGGTGACACGGAATGAGTGGAGGCACATTACTTGTTTGGCTGTTTAGTTTTCTTAGCCTTTCAAGTTGGTGTTGTCATCTGGGAAGTGGGATCAAAATGTTACAGTGCTTCAGCACTTGTATAACTTAAGCAGTTAATAGTAATGCTTGTGTAATTTTCCTAGTTTATAGTTACATGTAGTAAAATATAAACACAGCCCTGGGTTAGAATGCTTGATTGTGGGCATACTTGAACTCTGTGACCTCATCTTCTGTATTTTCTACACACTTTCTTAAAGGCTCTTACCATGGAGTTGACCTCACACTTTCCAGAAGTCTGTGGTGATCCGCTGAGTAACCACACTGTGAGCACTGTTATGTAGGCATTTTTCTTTTCTCTAGCTATCTCATTTTATAAGCCACAAATAATACATTAAGAAGCAAAGATTTGCTGCATAGGAAAATGCATTTGACTCTGACATACTTTTCTTCACCTTTAAATGTCTCGAATCTTTTGCTTTCCATCTGATCTCCTACATTCCCTTAATTTTTCAAAACATACTTAGATTGAGATAAACTCCTCGTGTTGCGACTTCAATTGATCTGCAACCAAAAGTAGCTGCATACCTGATGGTGTGTACAACCAGTCTGGCTGCCCTGACCTCCTTTCTGCATGTGAATTGTCCTTCCCTGGGAATACTGCATGTTCTCAGGCTCCCAGTTTCCCAAGTGTCTGTCAAAAAGTACAAAGGTTCCCACTCCATGGACTGCTAACTTTTTTATATCATATAAATGCTTGGGCATGAAAGTCTGACTGAAGTTTCTTCTCTGTATCTTGGTCTGCGCTGCCTACAAGTGCTTGTGATTTGAGACATGAAATTTATATAGGATGATGTCTAATATATTGCACCTTAAAGATTCCCTGTACATTAAGTATCATCTTAAAACCTGGAACTGGTACTCATGGTGTTCAGTAACTACCTTTTCACCTTTCAGTAATTCGGAAGAGAGAAGGTGAACAAGTTCAGTGCTTCCACATGGACATCTCCATGCGTAATATCCCAGAAAGTAAACAATCCCTAGTCAGTGATACAAGTGTGGTACTAACTTGTTTTAACTGAATGAGTTAATTGTTGGGGTTTTGATGGTAATGTTCTTGCTCATTGTGCTTCTAATACGTGTCTGGTTGAAGTGCGTGAAAATGAGTGCATGGGTGAAGATTGCTCTTGAGCCTAGATGTGACTTGAGTCTGTAGAGCAGTGCGCTCTGTGAAAGGACAGAGAGCAGCTAAAGCTGGTCTGGGGATTGAAAAAAAAAAAACCCCAAGCTAACTGAGCTGTTGAAGATAAATAAATATAAGCTATGCCTGACAGTGGGAAAAATTATTTGGGTTAAAAATATCTATCATCTGATTAAATCTTGTCAAACCTTAATTACATTTTCTAAATAAGATTCATCATGTTCAATGTCTGGAGGCTTGAAGTCAGTATCATAAGACCCCCTCAGCTCTTCCCTGGGTTTTCTGTGTGTGGTGAAATATTAAGCAGTGACAGGAACCTTATTTGCTGTCTAAAGCTTTTGAGCCTGCTGAAGTAAAGTAGAACATTAATGTAAGTAGGAAGGCTTCTATCTTGCTGGAAAAAGACCTAAATTTACTGGGGCCTCTCAACATCAAGGAGAAAGAAGTCTGAAATATGAGGGTGGCAGTTGAGAGAGAGAGAGAGAGAATGAATTAGTTGGGACTGGTAGGCAGCAAGCATTTCCAGTACTGCACTAAGGTTTTTTTATAGGAATTGACCTTCAGAGCCAACTTTGGTTTCACTGCCAAAACATTTACTTTTCCCACTTAAAATTTTAGGGTTGATTAGTTGTCTTCCAGGAGTATCTGGGAATGATGTGGTTTAAGTAAGTAGGATGGGTTTAGGGCCCATGCTTACTGATTTTTGCATTTTGAAAACTTATGTAGCATTGTAAACAAAGAGAGACATTCTCACTTCTTGCTATGGTGTGGTGGCTGACCTAAGCTTGTCTGAAAGCAAACACTTGGTTTGGTTGACATAATAACAAAGCTCCTGTAGCAGTCAAGCTTTCGTAACCAAGTTTACTTCAGAGAAGGACTCTGAAACCTTCATGCTTGACCAATATACAGAGCAATAGAATTCAGAGATGTGCTTCTTCAGTAATAACTACTCATTTTTCAGGGTTTTCATTGAGAATTCAAAGAATAAGAAGCTTTGTTGGCAACAGCGTGGGGTAGGATGATTTGTAGTTATGTTGCATTAGTACTGCCTTTGGAGAAGCTTGATGCTGACTTTGCAAGTGCTGAGGAAACCTTAACCAAAATTTTTGGGCAACAGAAGTACCATATGGCTAATGGGGGAAAACCAGTATCAGTGTAACTTAGTGGCCAAATGAGCACGGTGTGTAGGACATTCAGCCTGGTGAAGTTTGGTGCAAACAGCTGAAACTAAAATAGCCCAGTGACAAGTCACATGGATTGCTTATTTTCTCTCAGGCAGGATGACTTGGCTGCTGGCTCACAGCTGCAGCCCAACTTCAGCTACAGCAAAATTGCTGCCCAGCAGAATAAACATTGCAGTAGAGATACCTCTTTCCCTATGCCTTCCTGGGGAGGGTGTTACAGCAAAAGCTGAACTATCTCAGTTCCAGGCACATTCACAGACTACTGGCTTGTAGACTTGACACCACGTATGCAGCCAGCTCTGGATCAAATTCAGAGCCTGCTGCTTTGGACCTTTGGGTTAGGGCTGCTATGTCCCTGTCTCCAGCCCTCTCACTAGAAGCAGTCAGTGATAACGAGATGAGAGGTGGTCCTAATGTGGTGTAAATCTGTATGGTGTGCATCTTTCTGTGTGAAATGAACAAGGGCCAGATGACCTCTAAATCCTCTGTTATGGGATTTATTGTGCTGTTAACTTTAACTGTGTTTGGATATTTGTAATTCTTTTGAAGAAACTGCTATACATCTGTTTCAGGTTAAAACAAAAACCCCCACCGCTAATAGACATACCTCCTAACTTTCTCCTTGTTATAACTCAGGTAGGCATAGCAGTGAAGGTGCAGCAGAAAAGGCTTTGGTTGCCCAACAAAAGACTAAGGGGCTTTAGTAAAACCAGGTATGTGTTGTGCTGACGTTGCCATGGGAATCGCTGTGTCATTGCTGCTGTTGTCTCTTACACTACTTAAGTTAATATTGCTGTGGTGCTGTAGGAGTTACACCTTTTGATAGTGGCCTAACTTCTGTATCTATACTATGAGCAGGACAGGCTTGAAATACCCCAAATTATCCCATCTCCTGCCAACTCCCTGCTTCTCATGCGGAGAAACTCACTGCCATGCAAAGACAGGGATGCCTAATCTTATCTAAAACCTGAAAAGCTGGTGATTGCCTGGAAAGGGAATTGTGCTGAAAATGAGTTGCACTTGATCCAGAATTGTGAAGGTCTCTGAGCAACCATTTGTGGAGCAGTAACTTTGTACAGCTTGCAAATGTGCAGGTGTGTTTTCAAGCAAAACGGACTTACCCTATTGTATCTCTGCTGTCCTTGGCCTCTGTTCAGCAGTGATTGAATACCCCATCTGCAGAAATCCTGAGCAGGAGACTAGGCTGGGACTCTGGGATCATTAGCCAGAAGAGCTGCCTTCTACGAGGTGAGATTAGTTTGGGAACTCATTGTACCAGGTAGCAGTGATCCATCAAAATCATTTCATAAACTAAAGCGACTATTCAAATGGAGACAGTTGATTTATTGTAAAAGAAAAGGAATTTTAGATTTCAATATATATGTAAAGAAGCCTCTGGAGTATCATCAATGTTTGATCTTTGAGCTCAGCTGTTTCCATGAGTGGAATGTTATTGCTTTTGTGATGTTGGAGGACTGAAGAAATGGGCTGTTGATGGATGAGTGGCTGCAAGGATGCTCTTCACCCAGTTCTACACCAATTGCACAAACCTGTGTTGGTTTACAGATCTGCAGATGTTGAATTTCTTACACACTTAGAGTTGACCCCCTAGAAGGCAAGCCCTGGTTAAGCGATTGAAGTACTGAGTGCCAGGCAAACCTTACTGTCATTTCACTTGCTTGTGCCAGTACTGTTCACTGGACATCATTTAGATTTTGCTAGCAGCTCAAGCACTGCTAAAAATAAATTCATTTGATTATAGACTTCTTTGACAGTAGCCAAATGAAATCACATTATCATATCTTGAACTGGAGGCACAAACCCAGAGCAGTGTTGTCTTTGAACATGTCCAAAAACTGGTGTTATGTGTCTGAGATTGGCTACACACCTGCTTTTTCTCTCCTCCTGTGCCCATTTTGTTTCCTTCAAAAACTATTTCATCCCAACACACTCTCACCTAAATAGTCTGTTAGCTTCCTGAGGAACAGCGGCTCCTGATTTACACTAATGCTGCACATCATAGAGCAAGAAGAGACTGAAGTGGCAGCAAAGGAACCATCAGTGGTTTGGGGCTGGAAGTGCAGGGCAGAGGCCTTGGAATGTGTGTCCACACATGGAAGGAAGCAAGGTTGAGTGTGCTAGAATGTAGGTGCACGCCAGCTTTGCTGCTGTGGACTGCAAGAAGTGAGGTAATGTCCAGAGATCAACTGCCACTCTGGGAGCATTGCGAATCTTCATGTTATTTTGGCACAGCAAGCAAGGGCAAAAGGAGGTGAAGGCAGATAGTGGGGAGGACAAATGGCATCTGTTCTGATGTCTTCAATTGTGTAATGCTAAGGTTTCAAAGTCCTGGAGCTGCAGGGCTTGGGAACGAATGCTGCTTTTGGAAGTGAAAATGCTCAGATGAAATGTATTAGCAGTAGAAATACCAGGAGTACCACTGTGGGAGTAGTCTTACTGCCATAGAAACTGGGCTTCTATTTCTCTGAGGGGTACAGAGAGAAGGGTTCTTGCTCAAGCTGGCATCCAACTCCATGTGACCTTTACAATCCCGCCGCACGCTCACCATACCATTGGAGCAAACAGGAATGGAAGTTGTGGTCCTGGTGAGAACCAAGGCTTGGGTCCCCTGAGCCCCATTGATGCAGCTGCGGTGGGGCAGGTGGGCCCCCATCCATGTGCACCAACTTGATAACATAGTGCTTGTTGAAGTCCTGGTGTTCCCTTTTTTAAAGGGCTCGCTCTTTTCTTTTGTTGGGGCTATAAAGTTACCAAGTGTTTTTGAGCAGGACGAACTAACCTTGAAGATGGAGCTGTGAATACACTCTTCCTGCAGGCAAATGGAGATATGTGTGATCTGCTTTGGCTGATGGCAGTATGCTACCACAAGTCAGGATTGAAATGTGTTGCTGTGAACACTGGCACAAAATGGGATTTAGTTTTGTAATGCTGAGAAGGCTTTAAAAAAAAGACACAAAAAAGAAAACCCCAGAACCCCCAATAGCAACAAACCCCTCAAAATACTCATCATTTGTGTCTAGGTTGGTATGAGCTGGTGGAGAGTGCTTTGATCTAAAGGAAAAAAATGTGTCAATGTGACAACTGAAAATGCTGAGCGGTGAACAGTGGGAAGAGCAGGTAAAGCCAAGAGCACGGGGATCTCTTGGGGAGCTGTTTGAGTAACACTTAGGGAGGATAAAATGGTATTTGAAGGAATGCTTCCAAAAGCTGAATTTATTGGTTGCTAAAACTCTTGCTGAAAGCTGTAACCACGCTGAAGCTTGCATTTGGGGATTGATTTTAAGAAAGAAAACAAGCAATAATAAACCCCCCAAAACCAAATCAGAAGCAAACCAAGCCAAACCCCCATCCAACCCAAACAACCCCAAAACCAACCAAAAACCCCACCAAAGCCCATGTAAGGCTGTTTTCAGAAGAACTAGGCCACATTGCTCCATCCAGTGCCTAAATCATTTAAAGAAATTGAAACCTCAAGATTATCCAGGGAAGGGCATTTTCTGGGGGTGGCTCAAGCACCGGGCTTTAGGACAGATGGGATATGACTAATAGCAGGAAAACCATTAGCTGGGAGTACAGCCCTTGTTAATTGAAACTGAGGCCTCCAGGCATCTCAGAGGATGCCAGGAATCCCATCTAGGGGATTTTCTCTTAAAACCAGCTAACTTTTTTTTATTATTATTTCTTCTTGCAAAGATTTAATAGGTACCAATTACAGTGCTTCTAAAGATGGAACCAAGTAGATGACCTCAAACAAGTTTAAAGCTTAAATTCCATTCTTTGTGCTTTGATTTATAGTGCTGGATATACACATGGGTTTGTCGTCATCTCTTCAGGCTTTCTAGTTTAGTCTTGGAGAGGGTTATGTCAATGGCGACAAAATTCAGATTACAATTTGTTATACCCATGTGGGCACTGAAATCAGGTTGACTTCAGGGCCAGATTTGTTTTTAAAAGATAACTTTGCCACTTTAATATCACATCACTTAGACTTGAAATGATCTGTGTAGAGTTTAATGTACAGATGCCTCTTCTGAAGTCAGATTAAGGGTAATTCAGATTGGAAATTTTAGCTGTGAAGTGCTTGGCTTTGGTTTGAATTACACAGGGAGGTTGCAGATGCTGGGTTTTGATTTGTAATTATTGTTGGATCAATGCCTGAATGAATTCCTGGGATGCAAGGTTGTCACCAGTGATGTCCCCAATGCTTTTATTGTTTCTTCTTTCTCCTTGTAGAATAAATGTAGTGAGAGCTTGTCCTGTATGAATGATCAGTGTAGCGATGTGATGCCTCCCAAGCCTGTGGATTAAAGACATAAATTCCATGGGTAGAAAATCACTCATTTCTGTTGAAAGCTTCTCAGCTGCTCACTCCAACTAATCCCCATGTATATGCCTAAAATTAATCTGAAATACAGCCCTCTGTAGACAGATAATTTTATTAAGGAAAATACAAATACTTGATAGAAATGAAAGATGAAGCTCGATTTGATCACTGTCTGAGTGTTTATGGCTGATGATTGTGTGGTTAGAGGCTAAATGGATGATAAAAGTGTTCTGCTGTAGGTATCTTCATCTTCCAGAAAGCATTTAGCTGCCTTTAGAGGCAAGGACCTTTATAAGAGAGTATTTTAATTGATGCCGTGAATGTAGAAAAGCCATGCTTGTATCTTAACTGCTTTTTTAAAATGTAAGGTAAAAGGATGCACTCTTTAGTTAAACTCCAGCTTTAAAGAGATTATTCTTTCTTCACAAGACCTTACCTGTAGATGACAAAGCAGACAGGCATAATCCCATCTAGCAACTTGCCACTTAACGATCTTTCTTACTTGAGCTGGAATAATGCTTCTGTAGATATATTCAGTACAGAGGAGCACTGTGTGCTAATGCTTCTTCATACTTCTCTATAGTTCTGCCAAAAACTTTGATTTCTTCACTTGCTGGTAGAGCAACGGTGGCAACTGTACTGTTGGGCTTCCTTAGAGACTCCTGATATGCAGTTATACGTTGATCAAGGGGCTGCAGCACCTCTCCTCATAAGACATGCTGTGAGAGTTGGGCTTGTTCACCCTGGAGAAGAGAAGGCTCTGGGGAGACCTAACAGCACCCTAGTAATACTTAAAGGAGTCCTACAGGAAAGCGTGGGAGGGGCTGTTCACCAGGGGATGCAGTGACAGGACAAGGGGCAATGGCTTCAAGCTGAAAGAGGGCAGGCTTAAGTTAGATGTTAGGAAGAAATTCTTTACTCTGAGGGTGGTGAGGCCCTGGCACAGGCTGCCCAGAGAGGTGGTGGAAGGCCCATCCCTGGAGGCGTTTAAGGCCAGGTTAGATGAAGCTTTGGGCAACCTGGGGCTGTCCCTGCCCATGGCAGCAGTGTTGGAACTAGATGATCTTTGAGGTCCCTTCCAACCCAAAGCATTCTATGATTCTAGAATAAAAAATTGTTATGCAGCTCTTTGCAACTCGACCCCAGGAGCTACTAAGGAAAAAGAACAAATCCAGTTCAACCATCAGAGCTATAAAGAAACATGGAAATGAGTTTTGATTGTGGTGTTGCTGTTTCCTAAACTGTGTTAGCGTTTGAAAAGCTTTGGGGCGGCGGGGGGGGGGGGTGTGGGGTGTGGGGGGTGGACGGGGAGGGGAAGGGTTGATGTGATTAGCTCATTTGTAAAATATTATTGCATAAGAAGGAGGTGTTTTCCAGACAGGACTGAAGCAGATGCACAATTTCAGTTTTTGTAACACCCTTTGCTTATAAGCGATTGTGAATTACAAACAACTGAGCAGCAAGGGGGAAAACTCCAAACCAAACAAACCAGCACATAAGGTGGCCTTCACAGATCATAAGCCCAAGGTATTCTAATTCATTATCTCTTCCGATTCAAGTCTGTGTTCCAGTGCTGACTTTAGGAGCACCCCCCGCTTATCAAAGCAAAATATTTACTTCCCTTCCGTATGGCTCTTTGGCTTTGTTCTTACTTAGCTCATAAATTGGCTTCCCAGAAGATCCTAATTGCTTCATCTCATGAGATGGGTTCTAGTGCTGGACCTTGTGGGAGCAGCAGTACCTCTTTAGCACAGTGACGAGTTGATCTGGAGGCATTAATTCCACGAAACCCTTACTGCTACATGCTGCAGGGAAGGATTGTGGAAAACTTTCCTAAATAAAGCTTCCCCCAGCCTGTGTTCTGCTTGGCTGTGTTTCCTATTCCATGGATTGCTTTCTCTGCTGCTCTGCAGTACGTGTAAAGGGGCTACACTGTGAATGAGCCTGTCTGCATATGACATATGCAGTCTTCTCAGGGGGTGCATCCGAGAGGTTGCTGCCTAATTTATCTTCCAGCTTAATCGCTTCCCTTTCCAGAGATGGACAGCAAGCACTTTGGAAAGGTGAAAGTATTTCTGGGTTGCTTTGTGTTTTGATCCTGCTGCCTTGGTTGACACACCACTGTATGAATGTGTCCCTTGCACAGAGGAAGCTGCGCCTCCCTGCCTTTCCCCAGGTAAGCTGGGCAGTTGCGTGCCAAGGGTAATGGTAGTTCTCCAGTTAGCTAGAAGCACCCTGAGGTAAATGTATCTGTATGCTGCATCTTATGTGGATTGAACTTGTTTTGTTAAATATTCAGGTCTGGAAGGGTGTTCAGGGCTATCCAGGTGGTGGTATGATGTAGCATCTCCCCTGCGTGAGGCTGTATTTGCATGCTGGAGGAAGCACGTTCCGCTGCCTCTCGCCGAGCGGACAGATGGTACCAATAACCTTGATGTAACGCATGCAGCGCAGACTGTGCGGGGGGTGCCTTCTTGTGAGGACACATGGGCTCTGTACCCTGGCTGTTGCCACAAACTATTTTCAGATGTTAAGGGAAAAGATGACCCAGGTTACTAAAAAAAGCATCCCAGCTGAACGAGGGGAGTGTGGGGAGGATGCGCTCTGCCCAGGTGCTAGCTGGCCTGAAGCTCAGTAGCAGGTGTAACAGTGATGGATGGGTAGTGGGATCAAGCTGATATCTCTGTGAATCCCTTCACAGGTTGCTGAGAGCTTGAGCTAGACCTTTCTCAGGCAGTAGTGGCTGTAGCAGTCCAGGAGTAGATATAACAAGCTTTCTGTGGAAACTGTAGGCCAGTAGCTGTGCTTCTGTCGTATTTACCATAGAATATAGCGAATTATTTGTGGGAGATAAGTATTTCCTGCTTCTCAGGGATTTAGAGACATGTCTGCTTGGGTCTGCTAGGTTCGGTTTAAAAGGCAAAAATGACATCTGCTTAAGGCAGTGGCTACTTGCAGTCCTCATGTCCTGGCTCTCAGCTGGAATTGTTTTTCTTAACTTGGTTACTCTGTGTGTACACAATACTTTTGTACGGTCACAGAGGTGTGGTAGTTGCTGCCACGGAAGCAATGCATTCCAAGAGGAAAGTTGCTGCTTAGGGTGGAGTTCTTCTCCACAAACCTAGGCCAGCAGATGCTTGAAGACTGCAAGTTGTAGATGTGTTTAAAAGAAAAAGTGCATCTGCAGTATTATACTCTCACTTAAGATAGCTGAAAACTCCTCCTTTCTTTCATAGGGGTTGGAGAAAATACAGGCCAAAAAGAATGTGATTAGTTATGTTCTCTGGTGAAAGTCACTAATAAGGTGAGTGGTTCAAACTGCACCTTCTCTGGGATGAGCCTGGGCCAGGGGCTTATGTTCTCCTCATGTCAGACCAGTGTGAGAAGGTCATGGAGAAGAAAGGAGCCCCTAGAGTCCTGCTGGCATGTGCAGTGGTTTTCACTACTCAGTGGTATTACTGTTCTACATCCGTGCCTGGTTTTGGATGGTGCTAATTACTGCTGTCCATCTCCTATTAAATTCCTGCAGGCTTTAGGGCAGAAGAGATGGATGCAGAGATGCTGTAACAACTGTCACCTTGTAGTAAGAGCTTACCCTGACAAAATGACTGATCGTTACTTGGGAGGTGAAGTAGATGAAGATGTGGTACCAGGTCTGAAGGATGTTTGCTGTACGCCAGTCCCAAAGTTTGCTGAGTTACTGCTAGGTCAAATGCTTTGTTTGCTAAAATCAAAGTTCATATCTCTCACTTGCTCATGTTTGGAACACATCTAGCAGTTTAAGTCATTTAAAAAAAAGAAACATCAGTGACATGTGTGACTTTGTTGTTCTTCTTTTCAAGGAAAAACTTCTGCATGTTTTTCACTGTTGTCCATATGCAGATGACTTGATTTAGTTAGCATACCTCTGTAGGATGAAGTAGTGAAAAACCTGGACCATCAGGGCAGTAGGGAAGCTCTGTTTACACCATTTTTTCTTTTGATGCCCTTGAACTTACCTTTTATTCTGACTTGACATGTCTCTTTCCAAAGACCACTTGTTACTAGTGGCATCTCGTCTGTTCCTAACACTGCACCACGTGGGGCTGGTCAGATGTGACCTTCAGAAAGAAACCCTGCATTCTGCAGAAGGTTGTTGGAGAACCTGTTGAGTACAGTGCGGAGTGGGGTGGGAGTGCTGCATTCAGGGTGGCCATTAGACTTTCTTGTCTTTGTAAAAGAACAAGGTGACTCTTGGAATGCTACTGTTCTCAAATAATCCATGAAAATAATGTTTTTTCCCACTGTGCAAACTAGCTTTGGGGTTTTTCTCTCAGTATTAAATCAAAATGCAATGCAGTAATTGTACTTGCATACTGGAGCTCTCCTTTCTATTGCGACTGTGATGGGCAAGCCCAAGAGCGTGTTTTTGCAGTGAGTGTTCATCCCTTCACTCTGCTATGCATAATAACCAATTTCCCCTGAAAGGGCTATCATTAGTGGTGGAATGAAGAATTTTTCTCATCCTGAAACCTTGTTAAAATACTACTGACTGGACGGATCTCACTAAAAGTTTATTCGCTGCTTTCAAAAGTTTTCAGCCCAGTAGAATTTTTCTGATCCTAATGTAAAAAGTCTTGCAAACTAACCCCTTGTTCTGGAAAGGAGAATCTCTACCACATATGTCTGGTACTGGTCACGGTTTTTGGTTAATCACTGGCAATGCAGCAGTGCTGATTTGGAGCCCCTTAGCAGAGGGCACAGGCATGACAGCATGCATGCTTGTCTCAGCTCAGCATGGCTGTAGATGCCAGATATGATAAGCAAGGCTGTTCTCTTCAGACATGGTAGACAAAAGTAAGTCCTAGAAAGTCTTTAGATGCAGTTTCAAGTTCCTGGCAACATCCACCTTGGTTTGAATTGCTGCTCAGAATGTACACCCATGGAAGCTTCTGAGTGAAACATGCTAATGTCTACCTCTGCTCACAGTGGTACTGTTTATACAGCAGGCAAGTTCTCCCTGAAGCTTTTTTCCTGGAAGGTAACCTGTTCATCTGCATTGCAAATGCAAAATGTCTTAATATACCACAAAAGAACAACCTGTAACAGGTGTAGCTCTCGTTCTTGAGGCAAATTCTGTGCTCAAAGCAAAACTCAATCAAATCCATTGATTCTGGTACAAAGATTTGATTTAACCTTTTGTAAAGAAAAAACCAACCCAGAAATCAGAAGGCTCTTTAATCTGTGGTTACTGTGTACTCCCACCTGTAGCAGGTCTCCTAAAATAAAATTAATTCTTGTGGCTTCCAGGAAGATGTACTTCAGATAGATTGTGGTTATTTAGCATGGAAGTTTGATGTGCTGTTACAGACCTTGGCTTTTACCCAGATCTTTCTGTTCTGGTTGGAGGGAGGCGACGCGACCTGGCTTCCTACAGCATGGGTGGCTGTGATACTATGGGAGAGTCCTGCCCACTTGTAGGATCTTACAGTAAGATTTCAGTTCTGCTTTTGGCTGTTTTTCTACTGCACCATGTAGAGCAAACTTTTGAATTCTGAATGTGAGTCTTAAAGAGTTTATAAACCTTTGCTTCTATTTTCTACAGAATCTGTTTTACAGAGCCCTGCTTTAACTCTATACATTGCCCAAATAAAGTGTCTGCGAAGCTCTGAAATTGTGGCAGGGGGAGCTGTGTTCATCAGACTCTATAACATGCCTTCATGGTTATAAACTGTATTTTATTTTGGAAATGATAATTTTAACGAGCCAGACTGAAAGCCTGTCCCGAAGCTGCTTTTGGAAGCAGCTTTACATGATGCTGTTTCACTTCCAAGTATAGCTTTAAGTGTAACCAACAAATCAGATGACATAAGATGTGCAGCTTGTTTGGTATTACATTAAGGTAGAGGGAATAACAGAGGGAATTGAACGTTTCCTGATGGAAATCTCTTGAGTGAGGAAAAGCCATTGAACGAGCTCTGCCTCTGGAGCTGTGCTACTCCCAGGACTTAAGCCCCTGCTCTCGCCTAAATGATCAAAGGCTGCTGGTTGGGAATGGGAACCTCTCAGCCACTCCCAGTTGGAGTGCTGTTTTGGTCTCCTGCTTTACTCAAAGATTTCCTCAAGATTAGAATATTCCTGTAAATGGCTTTCAGTGTTTATGAGCTGCCAGCATCCCACCAGGAATGCTGTGTTGAAAAATTGCCGACCAACTCAGTGACTGGAAGCTGAGATACAGCCAGCAGGGAGGGTGCCAGCAGTGTGTTCGGGGGAGGCTGGTGGTGACTGTCCCTTGGGACCGACACATGGAGGGTGATGGCAGTACTTGGATTAAACTTAAACATAATTTAGATTTTAATAGTTGCTTTGGTTTGCTGTCTCCTGCCACTCAAATACTGGGGGTTTGGTTTCCCTTTGGGGTTTGGTTTGGAGTTTGTTACGATGGTGCCAGTTCCTTCTGGCTGCTGCTTGCAGTGGAAGCACTGCTATGAATGAAGTCGTTTCTGCTTCTATTGACCGTACCAGAGGATGTGTTTTGCTGTGTTTCCTGCTGAGAATGAAGTTCCTCAGGTCAGGAAGACAAACTTTACTTCAATGTGGCATATGGGTTGATATTTAACTCTACTCCAAAATGAAATACTGGAAACCAGCCAAAGATTGGAGGAGAAATCTTGGAGAAAGCTGTATGACATTTATCACATCACTGATATAGCTTAGGAATTTATACAAATGGAATTTATTCTGGTTAAAATAAAGTACTGGAACACAGAAAATGTGGTATATATTGTAGCCTTTTCTTTAAGGGCTACATTAAAATAAATAATGCAGAGATTATTTTTTTCACCTTTCTCCTTGTTTCAGCAGTGATGCTGTAATTTCTTTTGCTTGGATCAAATGGGGAAAAATAGTCTAGCACATGGTTACAGCATAAACAGAAACATTAAGTATTGATCCAAGATCTTGGCTTTTAAAAAAACTCCAGTGCTTTACTTTAAACTACAGGCAGTGGGCTTTTCCAGCAGTGTGTTCATTCAGCTCTGCAAACCAATTCCTCGTTCCCTGAGTAACACTGACCAGCTTCAGAATTTTCCCTGAGTAAATCTTAGTCTTGAAAACACAAACTTAGCAGCTGTGTTTCACCTTTTGGGCTCCTAAAAATAAAGGGATGACAGTCCTCCTGCCTGTGTTGCCAGCTGCACTTTGTTGGAAGGCATTGAGCTGGGGAGAGCAGTTGGTTCTGGCCTCAGTACAGCTGGGCAGAGCACCTCACTGGGACCCAGCCTTGTCTTATTTAAAATACTTGTTGAGTTTTAGGGAGAGGAACGGTGGGTTGATGGAACAGCAATCAAGGATGGCGGGTTGGGGCTTGTAGTGGCCCTGGCACACTCTGGGCACTCAGGTATTTCCCCTGTTTAGCTATGTCAGATGGCTTTGTTATTCTAGTCAAGGGGAAAGGCAGAAAATAGAGGCATTAAAACGCCAGTTGTTTTGGCTGTATTTGAAAACCCAATAGTACAAGCAATTACACATAACATCTTTCTCAGCTGTAAGGCTTGTGTTCTGCAGGATGTACTTTGCTGAAAGCGGGATGTGGGAAGGTGTCAGTTAAACACGTTGTTAATGAATTTTTTCAGTACTCATGGGGATGCCATAGGTGAGTTCCTTTGTCATCTTTCCCTTGTGTTCATGTAGCTCTCAGGGATGAGACAGCTGCTTCAGAGTTACCATTTGTCTATCCCAATAGCCTGTCTTATGTTGAAGGGGATGTCTGGGGTGGGTGTCAGCCCGCTTGGGTGCTGGGGTAGGCTGGGAGCGCTTCTTGAGTCTTGTTCATCTGTTGAACTGTTTGAAATGAAGTAACACAGCTGGAAAGGAAGGCATGTGATGTCAGATCCTGTATTCTTGAGCAACACTGGACACAGTGTCACCTCTGAAACATTTATTGATGTGCTCTGTTGGGTGTGGGTTTGTGGGATTGTTTCTTCTATTTGGTGTTGTTTTATAAAGTCTTTTTAATACACAGTAAAATAAATCTTGTTATGAGAACAGTGTCAGTAGCACCCAACGGTCTAGAGCTCTTGTATGGGCAGGTACCTCACTGGGTACACAGAATGTGACTCTCAGTTCCTGTAGTGCTGAGGGATGCTGTTCAAACAAAATCATCATTCATCCTTAAATGAAGGGCAGCAAGGGTTCTTGGTTAGCCCAGCAAAAAGACAATTGTAACACTTTTCAAAAAAGTGTTTTCTGAGTTAAGTTAAGCTCTACAGCAAACCTTGTAAGCTCACCTGGGAACTCCAGGTAGAGAGACTGTGAGGTACAACAACATACTGCCACATTCTTGCTGAGCAGAAGTCGATTCCCTTTGCTCTGGGCAACAGAATTTTCCACTGTGCTAATTTTTCATGGAACCACAGACTGTTAGGTTGGAAGGGACCTTCAAAGGCCATTGAGTCCAACCCCCCTGCAGTGAGCAGGGACACCTTTCACTAGATCAGGTTGCTCAGAGCTTCATCAAGCCTGACCTTGAATGTCTCCAGGGATGGGACATCCACCACCTCTCTGGACAATCTGTGCCAGTGTCTCACCCCCCTCAGGGTGAAGAACTTCTTCCTAATGTCTGATCTAAACCTCCCCTGCTCTAGCTTGCCCTTCATCCTATCGCTACATGCTCTTGCAAACAGTCTCTCCCCAGCTTTCCTGTAGGTCCCTTCAGGGATTGCAAGGGGCCCTGAGGTCTCACTGGAGCCTTCTCTTCTCCAGGCTGAACAAAGCGAACTCTCTCAGTCTGTCTTTGTAGGAGAGGTGCTCCAGCCATTAAATTATCCTTGTGGCCTCCTCTGGACCTACTCCAAGATGTCCATGTCCTTCTTGTGCTGAGGGATCCAGAGCTGGACATCTTTCATATATTTTAAACTATTCCCTGATGCTGTCTGTCAGAAACAGCAAGTGATAGTCCTACTTGTACATATACCAAGCCACTCTGCTGTAACCTCTAACCTCTGTCCACTGAATTTCAGTACTCTTCCAACTACTCAAGTATCATGTGGAACAAGAGACTAAGTTTGTTTTTCCTTCTTTCCTCTCAGCTTGTGTTTTTAAAATGATCCAGACTTCCTTGAGCTGAGGAAAATATAGATAATGTTAGAACACTTAATAAAGGGGAGTGAGAAAAATGTCTGGTTTGAGTTTCTATTTCTACAGTAGGTTCTGAAAATTGAATATTAGTACCTTTGGCTTTATCGTGTTGGAGTTGGGAATCTTTTATTAGCCATAAAGATTTCTCTAGGGTAATATGCAAGTTGTCATTCTAGTAAGAAATCAGTTGTGTTTTGGTTTGGGTTGTAGGTTGGTATTTTTGGTCAAATTAGGAGCAAAAGAATCTTTCCTGTGTTTGATTTTTGGCACTTGCTTATTGTAATTTAAGTGCTCAATTTTGCAAGTTCATATTGATCATCGTCGTCTTTGGGTCCCTGGTAAGAATATGCCACAGAAAGTGTGTTTGGGGGCCTGGTTTTGCTCTGAAATCTCCTGCTTTTCTTTGGTTCCTGTTTCTCCAGATGTGTTCCATGTCTCTGTAGCACCCAGGCAGTGCTGTGTTGGGGTGTGGAAGGGAGAGAACTGGGCGAGTGGTTTTAGGTTTTCTTCTGGGTTTTGTGTTTGCTGGGAGTGTTAAGTTCCTCTTTCTTTTTGGAGGAAGACATCTTGTCAGGAGGAATGACATAAAGTTAAATTCATTTATTTAAAAAATGTTGGAGGGGAGGAGAGAGAGCCTTTGTTCCTGCTTTGATTGATAAAATTGTCTCACCGTGAGAAAAATGTGCCCTAGGAGCCTCCTGTAACTTAGTATATCCTATCCCTCAGTTTTGCACAATTTCAAATTTCAAAATTCAGGCAAGTGTGGAGTTTAAACTATTTTATTATATTATTAAATTAGGTGGTTTTGCAGACCTTAGCCCTTTCTGAGTAGTCCTGAATAAGGCTAGGGGTTAGATTCCTAAAGGTACTTGCCTTTGACCTTTTCAGCTGGAGACTGAAGAAAGGTTAAACAAGAAAAAAAGGTGCAAACTGGTCTGCTTTTCTCTTGCAAATATAGCCCATGCGTCTTCCTTGTTGCATGTTTACAGAAGATCTCTATTGAGGGTTCAGAGAGCATCAGCATATATTTTAATATTGCAGTCACTGAACTCCACTGCTAACTGTCTTTTAGCTTCCAGTAGTTTTATTCTAAACTTAAGACTGGCTTCTTTAAATGTCTCATCAGCTGGGGAAGTATGACAAGCCTTAGAAAAACTACCTGAAATAGAAAGGGAGAGGATGATTTTAGACTCTGGCTTATAAATGCTAAGAGGAATTTTCTTCTAATTATTTGTGTGTTATTTTACAGGTCTGAAGGTGAAAGTTCAAGAAGCATCAGGTATGTGTAAGTTGTGTTCTTTCTGTCTTGATGTCTTTGCTCTAAGAAAATACTTCACTTATAAAGCATAGCTGTAACAGCATTGAACAGAAACCACTTTTTTTTAAAATATGGGATTTATTGGTTCTACTTGGCATGCCATTTGTATTTTAAAGAAAGTACCTTCTACCTTGGATAAGCTCAGTAATAGCTAACATGATGCTTCATGAATGCTTCTGCCTCCGATATGGTGTAAGACTCATTTCGTGGTTTTGAGAATTGAAAAAAAATTACTTAGAGATAATTTTGAGTGTTTTCAATCATAGCACATGCTAAACTTGTTTTGGCAAAGCTGTGAGCCAGCTGTCTGATGGTTTTTGGGGGCAACATCTGTGTCAGAGAAGTCAGTGTTCTTGTTCTGGCATTTTTAATAGTTTCCTCTTCTTTACTTGATGGTGAAGACCCCTCATTGCCCCATCATTGCAATGCTTGTTTATGCACTTGGAGGATTCAGATGGTTTAGAGAATTTAATGTAATTATCAGATACTTTACTTTTAACTTTGTCATTAAGTACTTTATATTGTTACCTCAAGGGTATTTTTTCAAACTTACATATTTGCGAGTTTAACACAGAAACGTTTTCAGAGCTTGCAGAAGTGCTCTGAAGGGGCCTGAACCTTTAAAATGACATACTTCAATCTGAATGTGATCTGCATTTGTTACATCGTTAAAATTAAGCAGATGCCTTGATTCTCAGGGAGTGGGACCACTGATGTGTAATAACAAGGTCTGAAGTATTGGCTGTGGGTTCACTGTGATACCCTGCAGCTTGTTTTGGGGATTGTTAGGACTTTGCATCTAAAAATGTTTTATTTTGTTCCTTAAAAAAAGCCAAAACTTCCCTTGCAGAAGCATGAGTCAGGTTCTTACCCCAGGTATGCAGAATAAGCAATCTGAAATCAGAAAAAACAGAAGTCTGTAGGAAGTGATCAAAGATTCCTCTGAAACACTTTTTCTGCCAGCAGAAACCCAAATCAGTGTGGTATTGACCCGAGTTCAAGGCTGTGCAAGGGAAGTTGGTGTCATATTTTGACACACAACAACTGAACTGAACATCACAAGCTGCTGTAGTTAAGATTGCTGTAAGATGCCTGTACTTTATTCCTTAGGGGGTTTTTTACCTCCCGGTAGGACTGCCAGTGTGCTGGCAAGCTGAGAGGACTAATCCTGATTAGTTATTGCATACTAAAAATCAGTTCACTGGCACGGGTGTTTACTGAGCTATATTTGAGGTCACCCTTCAACCAGTGATTGCCACTCTTGTTTTGACCTGCTGAGTCTCCTGTGGGCTTGGACTGTGTGTGTGTGGCATTACTGCTCTACACTTGTAAGAGCCCAGTTGGTCTCCTAGACTGTATTTTGAGTATTCCAGCAGTGTCTATGTACAGCTGAAAGCTTGTCGCTTCGGATCTGCTTTGGGTACCATCTAAGAACTAAATGTTAATGGAACTCCTAACGACCTAAGATCACTTTGTAGTGGGGGTGTGTGCTGTTTGACTGAAGACTGATAGAATGATGTATGTGTGTGTGTCTTGCCTGATAAATTCCACACCTTCAGACAAGGGTCTGCTTGGACTTGGCATGTCTATAGATACTGGTAATGCTGCACAGGGCATGTTTCTCTGATTACAGACTTCAGGGCTGTGGTGGTGGAAATCAGCACCACGTGTTCTTTATAGAAGCCTGCAGGCGATCAGTATCTTGGAGCACTGATAGGATCTATTTTGAGGCTCTTCACTGAATTAATTCTGTTATTCAGCACTAAATGAGTTACTCCAAGACTGTTCCAGACTTTTATGATAGCCTGAAATTAGGCTAAGCAGATGAACACAGTGGCAGGGGACTCGAAAGGCAGAGCCACGCTCCTTCTGAAATGTTCTTTCAGTCCAACTCCTCCATCCTGCCTCTTAAACTCTTTTTCTTCAGAGCAGAGGTGGAAGGTCTCTGTACTTTTCTGTTTCTGCCTGCTGAAAATCCTGGTCAGCTTTTGCCTTGCCCTGGGCAAAAGCTGGCTTAGCTCTTTGCTGGGTAGCAGCTCCTTGGCACTGTGGTTAATTTGCCTCGTGCTGCTTTCCTTTATTTCTGGCAAATGAAGATGAAAAGCAAGCATCTCAAATAAGGTCAGCACAGGGGATCATGCCACTCTGAAGAGAAGAAATCATCTACCCACTCACAAAAATGTCAGCAAAACACCAGCAAATCTGGATGCTGACCGTGCTGTGTGCTGTTTTCTGCCAAATTGTTCAGCTGGCCTCACAGAATGAAGTCCAGCAAGGAGCTGCAAGCAGGTGGGAAGCCAGGAATCAAACGTGCTGTCTCCCGTTAACTGGACAGAGAGCACATTGAGGGAAATTAGCGCAGGGCTTATGTGTGTGGTTAATGAGCAGAAGTATCAGCTGGGATCATGGTGTTGGACTCTCACTTTAGCTGGGTTTTTTTTTCCATAGTGGAATGGCGTAGCCAAATGACATCCCAGCGTTTTACACTGCTTCTCAGTTGCAAAAGTTACTGCCTTGATGGATTCACTTTCCGAAGCTTTATAACTTGTCAATAACAATGAAAATTTATCCAGAAGCTGTTTTGGAGGGCTCTGAAATGCAGGAAACTCTGACCGTGCAAGACAAGGTTGACGCAGAAAAGCAGCGTGACTCTAGATAACAGGCTGAAACAATTAAAAATCACCTGGATTATTTTTTCCCTTGGCTTTCCCATAGTACAAAAAATAATACATCGCCCCGTTGTTTGCATAGGCCCGTAGAAGCAGAAAGAGTTTTAATGTTGTAGTGCAACAAACTCATGTTGGTTTCCATTTGGGGAATGCTGCGTGATGTTCAGGCCTAGCTCTTTTGTTAAATGTATTGAAACTGGTAAATTGCTGTGAGCAGTTTGCATTCTCAGGTGTAACGATGAACACACATGTGTTGAGCTATGAAGTCATCAGTGTGGTCCTTTTTAATTAGCTAGATGTGTTTTCAGTGGGAAATGTGGCTTGTTTTAGATGGGATTTCACTATTTATCAATGTGACTTGACAGTTACAGGTAAGAATGTATCTGCGATGTAGAATGTGTTGTATCAAAGGTTGCAAGCATAGTCTGTCTCAAGGTTCACTAATGGGAAGATGTTCCCTTTATTGTGGACCTCGTGTGATTAATGTGTTGGTATGAATGGCTTAAAGACAAAAGATTTAAGTAACCATTTCCCTAGGTATTCCTTGGCTGATTTTTCTGCCTGTAAAACAGGTGAGATGAAATATGTTTGAGCTGAGCTCCTCCTAGCAGCTGCTCAATGATACTCCTGGTGTAATACTTGACTGTAGCTGGTCCTCCGGTCATCACCAGCGGCGCAGAGCACCTCAGACCCTGTCCCAGCAGCCATCCTGTGCACAATACGTCCTTGGTCAGACTCCTGGGGCTGACCTGTCCTCTTTAGGCTCTTTGGTCCTTCCAGGTGGTGTGCTTTTTAGTGAAGAAATGAAGTACAAAGTGGGCTAAGCTGTAAGTAACAATGCTGCGTAAAAGCAGGGAGCTCTTGTGGGTCCTGATCTGAGAAGTGCCAGGGATGTTGGCAGAAAAGTGTGGTGGTCTGTGAACAGCCACATAACTTAAACGTGCAAGGAAATGGGAGAGCTTAGTTTAAAAAAGTAAATTTAGACAGGTCAATTGGAAGTACCAACTGTGGAGAAAACATGAGCAAAAATGTTTAGGCAAACCAAAAGACAAGTCTGTGACTGTAAATTCTCAGAACATTCATAGGTGGAAGATGTGGAAAATTCTGTGTCTCAGGGCCATGCAAAGAGACTAACTTCTTGTAACAGTGTGCGTTAGGTGAAGTGGAGAAGCAACTGTCTGATTTCACAGCAGGAAGGCGATGTGACTCTGCCTGGTCCTGAGCTGGGCGGAGAGCAGGACGGGCTGTTAGGCAGTAGGTGGTCGTCAGGGACTGTGTCAGCAGCCGTCTAGTGGGAAGTGCAGTTTTGTTGGGCTTTTTGTTTCACTTCACCTCAGTAAAATCTATTTTACCCGTGTGACTCAGTCTTCTCTCTGATTACCCGCACAGTGCAGGCTTGGGGGAATTCAGGACAGACAGATGGACTTGTACAACTGATTTTAAAGTTCAAATGTATTGCTTTGTGTTCTGAATAGCTACGTGTAAATAGGCCTTTCCTTTTTCTGTTTGCTGGCTGAATCATCCTGTAAAGACTTTTCTACAGCTCTTAACCAGTCCTAAAAATGTGTGAAATCACCATTTGATACTAATTTTAAAATAAATAAACAATTCCCCCCATAGATTTCTACTTAAATGTCAGGCTGCCCCTCTGGAGCGGAATGTGATGAGTTTCTTGATGTTAATTTAAATCAGTTTTATTGCTGCTAGAGGAAATTAAATATATGGAAACAGCTGCTGGTAGCTGAGCTGGCTGTGGAGTTGCCCGTGGCTTTAAAAATACATAACTTCATTTTGCATTTTGGGATGAAAGGACAGCAATCCCCTCATCAAGTTGTCCAAACTTTATCGCTGTTATCTTTAATAGATAACTCTACAATTGGGATGGGGGTTGGGGGGGCTGGGGGGGAGGTTCCCTCTGAAAAAGCGCAAAGCATCTACTTTTACCGACTGAATGACTGAAAACACCCCCAACCAGCCCATAAACTGTGAAATATTATTTGGGGTACACATTCTTAAAAATCTGTGCAATTTAGCATCCCTTGGGAAGCATGCTGTAACATACAGATTTTCCAGGAGTTAGGAGGTGTCTTTGATATAAAGCTCTTAGTATAGAGTATTGAAATCAGCGCTCTGTTTGTGATCAGTTCTTGATCACTGCCCTGAATAATATGGGCACTAAAAAGGAAAGTTTTTAACACACAGCATATGCTCTCTGTGTATGCACACTTAATAAATATTTTGGAATGGCCTGGCTACTTTGGGACTACTTTCGTTCATTCCTTTTATGTTTTACTTTTGTCCTCCGAGTTCCTAGGCTGAGTATGGCAGATACTTGTCTGTGGAATCCAAGGCTACCAAGGAAGGAAATCTGCCACAACAGTTTTCTGGAAGAAAAGGTGGTTGTGAGTAGAGTAACATGGCATTGCCAACTTGTTTTGGTGATAAGGGCCCGCATCTCAGGAGCACTGTATGGGCAGAACAGCATCCCAACGAGATAACAGTGAGGGTGAGGTACCTGAACAGAGCAGTTGCACAGCAGTGAGCAGATTTTCTGCTTTCGGTCCCAATGGCTCACCTGTGAGACTTGAACTGCATCCTTGTGCTTCACTGGGAACCTTAAACATGTTTGGGGAAATTGATATTTAAAATAAATAAATAATTCTTAAGTTCTAGCCTTAGCTAAAAACGTGAAGGTACAGAAGGCTGGAGATACAATCACTGGGGTGTGAGCGTTCCTAAAAGGGGAGTAATATTTTCTGAGCAGACCTTCTCTTTAGCAACACATATATCTTGCTAACATCTTAGAATTAGATTAAGTTGCTATTAAAAAACAACTGTAATTGTTTTTTCCAGATATTCTTAGAGTTGATGAAAACAAATTAGCCCCATATCACCCATTTTTGAGGTCTTGTGCCAGCGTTCCTGTTTGTATGCAACTAGTCTGTCTGCTCTGCCCTTTTGCTAGAGGAATACACGCTGCTCTGTAAGAATTCATATCAGACTGGATTTTTTCTTCCCCCAGTCTTTGTACTAGGGTTAGACCTTAGAGATTGTTTTTTCTGAAATGACATGTGGAGAATTAGCGAGGCTTACTGAAATCAGTCGTTGGTAGAATCCAAAGTGCACAGTGGGTTTCTCATGATGTGTTTCTGCCAAGCTCCTGTGTGGCTCAGACCTCATCTGTCAGAGGCTCCTCAGGATTGTCAGTCATTTACCTTTCTAGCTACATATCAATCTGGCAGGCAATTGAAAGGCCTTTCTCAGATCCACAGCAACATCAGTGTTGTCTTGTGCTGTTACAGAGCTTAACTGTAATTGGGAGAGGAACAAAAAAAGCTGGTAAAAACGCTGTAGTCCTCTGTCAAAGGCTGCGGTAGGTGTGGCTGATAGTAAAAACAGGTGAACTCTGCAAATGATATGTACTAAACACCGTTCACTATTTCATGGGTGGTGGAAGTCCTGTTGAAAGGAACTGAGTGTAAAACACACTATATATTGTGGAGCCCTGTGGGGTACGTAGGTGATAAGAATGCCTCTGGAATGCAGAGTGAGCGCAGATGATACGGGTGGTGAACGGTTTCATGATGAGACAGGAATTTGCTCTCTTGCTTCTGCATGGCTTGCTTCTGCAGGGTGTGGAAAGGTGGCAACAACTTGTGTGGTGAGCAGAGTAACTTAAACGGTGCTCTTTCTCTGCACAACCATGTTGACTTCAGGGCTGTGGGCTGACGGCTGACAGCGATCCTTCCCCATCCGCCTTCTGTGGGGCCTCCCTTTTGCCAAGGGAAAAGGACAGTCAGAGGTTTGGATGGTGTTTGCGAGACATTTGCTGAGTTGGAAGAGGAGGAAGTGATTCTGCAGACAGGTTAGCTAGAGTTTTGCATGGCTGCTTTTACTGCAGGATTAGATCTGAAGCCACTATGGGGCCTCTGCCTGGACCCTCTTGGTATTCTGTGAGCTGATTGCATCAGAGACCACATGGTTACAGAGTGCAGAACATGACCATGTCTGACAGGGAGTTATTTGAGCTCTGTAATAGAGTTTTCACAAACTTTTCACATCGTGTTCTTTTTACTCCTAAGTGGAACAAACTCACGGTAGCAAAGCGCTTTCCTCAAATGTAATTGCATTCAGTAGAACGAAATAACTTGGCAGTGTCAGTAGTGGCATTTTAGGCACTTGATTTTTTGGAAAGGGATTATGGAAATGGATTGTAAACTGCAATGAGACTGTTAAGATTTCCTGGTGATACTGAGTGCCTTAATTTTTTTGAAGTACCCAATCTGAGGTGCTTTAAAACTTTCCGATTTTCAAAAAAGGTTGAGTGTATACCTTAACAATTGGTGTAAGTGTTTCAAATTATGTCTCTGACTCATCAGAGTTACTAATACATTTTAAAAAAACCAACACAAAAGCCTTTGCCAGTCTAGTATTGATAGTTAATCAGAGCAACATTTTAGCATTGAGCAGCTACAAGGGTAGATGTTTTCTCCCTGTAAAATTTCAGAAAGTTAACAATGCTAATGTGAGAAGCATGTGTCTTATTTCATAAATCTTCCACTGTTTTCACACATCCTTTGTTAGATGAAGAAAAAGGAGAGGAATACTGTGGGTCTTTTTGAGGCAGTTTAGTCAAGAAGCAAGTTAATGGAGTTCTAGTTCTCAGGCAATCCAGGCAAAAAGCATATCATTGCCTCGAAATATGTGTAACCACATGATAGTACTAGCTAGTAGGGAGAAGATGGTTGAGGGGACCTCTTCAACCTGACAGCCTGAAAAAAAAAAAATTGTGATTCTGTGCTTTTTAGTTTTCTGAAGTGCTCTGCAATATGTTGAAGAATCTTTTAGGTGTATCAGATGCTTCATGACTCAAAAGCTTCAGGTACTGCAATTGATTGAGCACCACAGCCATGACTCTCGCTATGTTTTGCAGACAAAATGTTCTGCATGGACTAAGTGTTTTTCCCTCACCTTAACACTGTCTCTGTAGGCTCCATTGGCGAGAAAATACAATAGCGTTGTACAGAGAAGTGAATTAAAGGGAGGAAGGCTGGGGTTTTTTCTCTTTCACTAGTTGTGTAAACACAGGTAGGTGTGTGTTTGCAACTTAATTACTTTTTTTTGGCATCAGGTAATGTGTTATACTAACACTTCGACTTCTGAATTACTGAGATTCTGATATTTTTTTTTCTATTTAAAAGTAGAATTAAGTCTTGCTAGAAATCGGGTACCATCCAGGTGGATAAACTAGCCTATGCAAGCATTTTGTCTAAAATTATTTCCACTGGAAATAGACAGCTGTAATTTATGTGAGTTTAAGTGCTGATTGTGCTTGCTAGAATTCTCTTGACAGGCTGGCAGTTGTTGAATTTGCAGTCTCGAGAAGACAAAGCTTTATAAGTGGTTTCACATTAATTCAGTGCTGCTAATTTTTATGCCCAAATCTTGAAGGAGTTGTCCTTGTTCACAAGCAGGCCCCTTGGCTCGGGGGTGAGATAAGCCTTGCTTAATGAGCAACACGTGTGCACAGCTTCAGTCAGGCGAAGGCTCGCAGTGCCCCGGGATTGGGCTTTTGTGTAGATGAAGTAGTTTAAATTTCTTTCGTGATTTTGCTATTCCAGGGTAAATTCTGAGTGGCTGCTGTTCTTTTCTATTAGGAGTTGCATGAAAAGCTGGCTAAATCTGGGGGGATACAATATGAGAATAAAGAGAAGAAACACCATAGAATTATAGTACTTTCTGCATGCTTCCTGATGTTCCATAAATATACCAAGACCTTTTTTCCAAAATCTATTGAGAATATTTCAGCATTATTTCGCTTTAAAAATGAAAGGAAGCTTTAAACAAGACTTTGTTTACTCCTGGTTGTTTTTCTCTACAACCCTAACAAATGGCTACCTGCCCAAGACTAATGACTGAGACAGCTCAGCATTGCATCAGTCCCTTTTGGAATCAGGCAGGTAATGAGATAAGGACATTCTTGTCTAAGCTTTTCCATACATAAGGAAAAATAATTTGCATGTATGATTGATTATATCAACAATCTGCTATGTTCAGCATTGTGGAGTATAAGGTATCTTGGAAACCAGTTGACTTTATTGCTGTGTTTTTAATGTATTCAGCTCAGTTGTGTTCAGCTCAGTGTCCATATCTCTCCTGGAGTGTATTTTTGTACTGTTTGAAATCAAGATCACAAGGAATGAAAACTTTTATGTAGTTAATGGGTTTCTAATTAGCCAAATGTTAGTGATGGGAGATTTTTATGGTTTTTAATTAAAATGAGCTGTGAACAAATTTGGAGGAGAAAACAAAAGAGGAAAATTCTGTGGCCTAAGTAACAAAACCAAGAGACACGAACCCTTACAGTGCTGCAAGGAAGAAACCAGCAGAGACGTTTAGAATTAGAATGTAGTGAACATCTTGTGTGTTGGTGGAGAATTCCTTTCCTATCGCAACTGCAGACTGCACGTGCAGTGACATCCTACCTGTAACTTCCTCCAAATAATGAGCTTATTGTGGGAAAGAGAAGACAGAAAAGGACAAAGGGCCTTGCAGCGAAGCACCTGCTTGATTCTACATTAAGTGTAACTCTGCTGAGCATGGATGAATGATGGAGCTGAAGCATAGGCATCCTCATGTTCTACATGAGAAACAAGAGGCTCTGAGTTTTGTGGTTGTGTTACCCTTTTCTTTAGTTTATCTTCAAGTTGTTGTGGCCATCACTGCTGTAGAGAGCCAGGAGCATGAGAACAAGATTTATCATTACTTTTGATAATTGTAACAACCAGATGTTGTATCAAATGATTTTGAACTGTACTTCTAACTTCTTCCATAAATGAAGCTGGAGATTTTGCCTTCAAAGATGAACCAAGTGCAGTAGGAAAGTTTTTTATAATTTTAAAGAACAGTGAAGGCTAAAAAGGTTTCTGTGGCTTCTTCAGTAAAAATTACTAACTGAAAGCTTTAACCTTTTGGGCCTCTTTGCTTTGCCCTATCATTAGCTGTTTTCTCTTGAGGTTAAGAGGAGAAAGTAATGCGCTTTAATTTGTCTCCATAACGCATGCCCTTGCTTGCTGAAATTCCACATTGATTCCAGTCTGATCTGCTGAACGTATCTGTAAATACCTGTCAGTGTCTTGCCTAATTTCTGTCATCAATTTGGCCTCATTAACTTTTTGTTGATTAAATCAAGCACATTACTTGGGATACCCCTGTAATTTATTTATAATCGTTAACTTTATCAGGGGAATAAGATTCCTCCTCTGAATTTTAATGCAAGAACCAGTATTTGTATACAAAATCTAGAGATTGGAGCCAGAATTAGGACCTGCACTAAATACTAGACACGCTCTACAATATGCAAGTAGAAAAAAGTCTTTTGAAGATAAATATTAACTGACCTGCTCCTCATTTTAGTCAAACTTTATTCGAAGCTGTTATGTGAGTCATATACTCAAGAACTGTGTTTTGAAGTGTTGCAAGAGTGCAGTTAGCCAATGGTCTCTGGATATCTTCAGTCTTTCCATTTCTTCATGTGCTGCCATTTGTTACAGAGTCAAACTTAATTGAATCTCAAAAACTTTAGAAATCAAAGATTGGAGCATATCTCATCTTAAAATGAGTCTTGAACTTAAATTAATCAAATCCTAATATGAGCTAGGGAGCCTGCTTTGGCAGGAGGGTTGGACCCGATGATCTCTTGAGTTACCTTCCAACCCCTACAATTCTGTGATTCTTCCTTTCTAGCTACCGTGAATCAGTCACGTGCATGAATTGAGATGACTTACCATTATTCAGTTTTGGGAGGAAATGTATAACTCTTTGTGCTCAGGCAAATATCAAAGATCCAGCAAGCAGCAGCAAGTCATTTATATCACTAACTTTCTAATAAGCCCCTCAGCTCTGTGCATAAATTGAGGGAGGTTTCCACTCTGCAGTGAAGATGAGGCTTTCAGTATGCCCATTGTAATTTAATATGTGCTCTGAATACTTGGAGATAAACTTGGCTTCCCTGAGATGTCATGGCCCTTCAATTTTTATTTTTTTTCCCAATCTTTTTCTGCTGCCTTTGGATTTGAAATGTGCTGCTTGGAAAAGCACTGCTGGATGTAACCTCCTGACCAATGTGGGCCCTGCTAAAACAACAATGGACTTTTCTGAGGCTACAGAGGACTAAATGCTACCAAGATAACATCTGAAAGATATTTGAGTGTTACTAAATGAGTATTTGACTTTAAAGAACAGCATCTGCTGTGGCTATGAACTATGATGTTGTTTAGAATCCTGTGTCACTAAAACGTGCTGCACTTCCTGAAGTAATGGGAAATTAATTGGCATTGCTCCTCTGCATACAGCAGGTGTGATCCAGTTATTAGAGAAGGGTTCCCACAGCATCCTTTGCAGTGGAGATAACAGAATCATTGAACAGCCTTATGGGCAGACCTTGGAGAAATGCATAAGGGTATCTGGAAAAAGGTGTCAGCCTTGAGCAATGGGCACTCGGGAGGGGAAGAAAATATGGTGTGTTGGGGTGCTGAAGAGAATCTAGTCAAACACCATATGCTTAATGACAGCAGAAACCTTTGAACTCTAAACCAAGCTATACCTGCTTTTTGAGATTCATTTTTGCTTTGCAACTCCCAGCAAAAGTCACTTTTCCAAATCTGGATTCTTAAGAAATAGGAGACTTCTGGTCATTTTTATGTACCCTCTAGGAAGCACTATTACCACTCTCCCATGAGGCTCAGTGTAGTGCACAGTTCACATAAAGAACTTTTCCAGGCCAAGAGAAGAGCTGCTGAATGAACCAACACTTGGTAGCTACTTGGTCTTTTGTTGTAACTGCCTACCTTTTTTTAAGAAAAAAATAAAAATCATCTAAGGCAGCCAAACCAACCAAGCAAGGGTGCTCATGGTGCACTGATGGACTTTAAACTGTGATTGAGTCGCCCATGAACCAGTTGCCATCTTCTGTTGTTATCCTTGCATTCTGTTTGGAAAAACAAGGAGTGATCTGCTTAAGTATTTTGGCTGAATCCAAAGAGGACAGACTTTGAAGTTCCAAGGCTAAGTGACAAGCAGACTGGAATGCTTTAGCCACTACTTGGATAAATTGCTTTATAATCCTTGTGCCATGGAGCTGGAGGAATTTTTCTTGGACATGCTCATGAACTGATTAAAAGAGAGGAGGTTGGACCAGGTCATGCTGATGCCATTATTTCAAAGTATAGGACTTCTGTGGCATTATAATGTGAAACAGAAAAGTAGAGAGCAATTCAAAGGTAATAACCTGCTTCCTGATTAGCCATTTGCTTCTACTGAAGCCTCTGGTGTCTGCCACTACACCCAGATCCTGACTAGAAGATTTTTATCATGGCAAGACTGATTCTCTGAAGTAGCTCTGTGCCTGGAAGTGCGTGCTGTTTGTGTGCTGTACGGTGAGGACAAGTGGTCTACAGGGAGGGAGCTGCTCTTTGCTCAGTCTGTTATTTAAACAGCTGGTTCTGTCTTGGATGTAGCTCCAGCCCTAACGTGATCAGAATCACTCTGGCTCTTCTTGCCCTTGCTGTGTAACAACCCTATTTTATGGAGATCCAGCTCTTTATGGAAAGAACATGTGGGAGATGGTTCTTTCACATCTTTACTTCAGCAGATGAGTAATTTCTCAGCACTTCAGGGCAGTGAACGTACTTGCTTTCTTGTGATACAATCCTTGCAATGTCTAAACAGTGTCACAGCAATGCATGTGCTATATAAATCTGTCTCTCCACTGCAGTCGAGAACCAATAATGGCCAAGCTTTTGGAAGTCTGGGTTTCCATGAGAAGAGAGTGGTAGTATTCTGACAGCATAAACTGGCCAGGCTGAGTGTTCTAAGGATCTGTGCCCTGCCTCAGTCATGCTGATTCGTTACTTTAAGAGGTTTGCATAATCATGTCTTAGGCCCTTGCTTTCTCTTAGGATACACTTGTTGGTAGCTACAAATTTTCCTTTAAAATCCTAAAGTAAACAACAATAATGTTAAGTTTTCCTCTATAGGATATATGGTTTCTATTTCTTGAAGACCAAACCCTTCTTTGGTCTTGTGGAACTGTGTGTTCTGGTAACGTGGCTGTTCTGAGAGAGCAGAATATACCATGCTGGTCTGAGGGTTAAATATTCAGATTTAAACTGAATAGAAGAAAAAAAAATAATGCTTGTGTGTGTAGGTATATATGAATGCAGATCCAAAACAGCCTGAGAGAGGCAGTTCTATTCTGTAACATCATTAAATACGTGTAATGACTCGAGTAGCTAAAGGACCCCAAGAAGTCTTTGAGAGTGCTTAAGGCCTTGAAATACATTTTACTCTGTATTTTAATTGCACTGAAAAGAATAATCATTTGATTTCCTGTTTCAGCTCCATAGTAAATGCCACCATATGTATGGGTTTATATTGGTGGAAGTGTGTAGGCAGAAGGAGTGGGGGCTTAACATATTTTCCTTTCCCTTTTATCTGAATTAATTTTGTAGTAAAGCAGTGTGAACACGTACTTAGCAAGGGAGGCTGAAAAGTCAGGGTAAACACCAAGGGTAACTCCTTCCTTCAGCCTCCTGTATCTATATTTTAGGGAGATCCAGTGGGCTATTAAACAGGCTGACTTGACACAAAGGGAGCAGTACTACTGTCTTAACCTTCATTCTCTTGTCTGTCTGTTCTCAAATGCATATGCTGTCTGTACATGTACTTATGTTAAGTGCTAATGCATCTGAAAAGCTGTTCCCAGACTGTGCTCAGTGAGTTCTTTATCTTATGCCTCACTACCAATGACCCCACTTCTGAATTACATTAGACCATTGAAATAGTAGCATACAAAACCCAAACTCTACTCCATTGTGTAACGTTGAGTGCTATGAGCTTCCTCTCCTAAAAATATATAGAGAAATGCTCCTCTCCAGATCTGAATAGCAGCTGGCCTTTCATTTCTCTGCTAACAGTGTACGTCTCTCACCGGTCATGCTTAGCCAAAGTCATTACCCATCTGAGGCTTTTATGGAGGTTTTTTAATGTGGTTCAGTAATGAGCATTTTAATTATCACTTCGAGGACAAAGATCCTACTGCTGTTTCTTAGCCAAAGCAAGGCAATACTAAAGGTTTAGGATTAGAAGAGATTCATAAAAGCTGATATTTTAATTATTTCCTTTCTTTTTTGCCTAGCTAGTGGCAAAACTGATATCTACTCTCAGAAAGGATGTAGGAAGTTTATTAGGCAATGGATAATTAACAATAGAAGAAGGATGGAAAGATAGTTTAATGCAAACAAATGAATTATGAGTTACTAATTTGGAGAGGATGATATGATTCTTAAAGTATATTCTGTTCCAATTGCTAGTGAACAGTATTAGCTAACAATGATGTGAGGACAAAGAGCAAGTGCCCTTAACTCAACCTGCAAAAGAGGAGTTGTAATTTCTGTTCTGATTTTCACAAATCAAAGCCTAGGCTATTGTTTTGTCGCATTTCCTCCTAGCAGTAGTGGAAAAGTAACACCTTCCTCCTATAAATTTTCGTATTAGATCCCTGCATTGAACATCTCCTTGTTCTGTGGTGTCATGGTAGCAAATGAACTATTCTGCCTGTATCATGGATGATACAGCAAACATCTGTCCAGTCTCTGTGAATTTCATACAGCTCTAAGTAATTCTCATTAGGAAACATAAGTTTGCCATTGATGCTCATCTTGGAGGGAACTTAGTATGTTAGTTTTGAAAATGAAACAACTGAGTTGTAGCTGTTACCTTTCCATTGCTTTGCATGGATGGAGCTGACACATACCTTTCTCCATTGAAACTTAGTATGTGTGTAACTGGTTCTTAAAAGAATTCTTGGTACCAATGCAGATAAATCCTGGGGGTTTGACAGATGCCGTTTGCATTTCAGAAAACCACGAGATGAAAGCAGGAGTGTTTGATTGGTTGAGCTTTTTTATAGCAGACTGATAGCTGTAGGTTTCCAGGCCCAGCCTGTCCCTTTAAGCTGTGGCCGTAACGCTGTGTTCATTACCTTCTGTCAAAAGTAGCAGCTTTTCTATTGGACTCTGTTCATGTTGCTGTCTTGCACCAAACCCCTCTAGATGTGCTGATGGTGAGTCAGAGGAGGAAGAACTGAGAGAAAATAAATATTCAAAATATTCTGGCACACTGAAACAGTTTATATGCTGCAAAATACTTTGTGTTTTCCTTGAGAGAAAGCATTTCTTAGAAAAGTTGTAAAAATGGGAAGAAAAAAGACCAAATTCCTATCCTGCATCCATATTGTTGCAGAATGCGTAGGGAAGAGCTTGGCATACAGATAGTGGAGTCAGATTTACCTGCTTGGTGTAACGGGGATGGTTCAGATGATTCATGTAGCAGGGTCTTTGATTAAAAATGGCTCACGCCACCTTGAGGTATGACAAGATGGGGAAAAAAGATTTGGTGAGAAGCATCATCCCGCACATTGTGGGGGGAGATCTGTACTGGCGTTTAGAGCACAGCTTGGGGAGGTGCTGAAGTCTACAGACAAAGGTGTAGAAGCAGCAGTACTACCTTGTGAGTGCTCAGTAGGCTTCAAAAGGTACTGGGGTTTAGGATTCCTCTGGTCTTGCAGGTACCCAGTGTGAAGGGTGCTGCATCAGAGAATGCCTTTCCTTCCCTGGAAGTGTCCACGTGGCTGTATATCGTGGCACTGATGTGCTTAGTGTCTGTCATTTGGGGTTTTGTTGGGTTGTTGCTGGATTTTTTTAGGGGAAGAAAGCCCCAAAAAAACCCTCTTACATTGCAGTTGGGATCATCTCTTGTTACTAAACCATTTTGAAGTCATTTAACTTGCTTTTGGTAAGCAGGTGAACTGACTGTGTGAAGGTTGGAGGTGATTTTTAGCCCAGTGATTTTGAAACATAAGTATTTGTATACCCCCACACCGTGTAGCTGCTTCAAAGCAACAGAAGTGCCTGTAATCTGAAGGGATTTTTCCACATCCTCTGGGGCTTGGTAGGTGAGGCAGGGGAGTGCTGCAAATCCGGGACAAGAGGGGAGACAGAGCAGAGCCAGGGCTAGGGAAACAAGCTGTTCCACACTGCCATCACAGCAGGAGCAGCAGCAAGGATCCCAATTTATTTCTTCATTTTCTCTTTGTTTTCTATTTATTTTCTTTCTTTCACCTGTGATTCTTACAGGAAATGGTTAATAAATGACCCAGAGGTTTGTTCTGACTGTCCTGGTCTGGGGTCCTGTGCTGAGAAATGTCTATGACCTGCCTCAGATTTATTTGATTACTTGGTTATAACCAAGTGATTAAATAAGGGTCATGGTAAGCAGCAAAGCTGACTGGACAAAAGAGAAAAGATTGTGAATTACTAAGGAAAGGTGAAGACTTGTGCATGCACACTAAATGAAGACAAAGTTAAAACTATATGGCTTAGGTATTTTACTCTGCTGATATTTGGGAAGCAGATAACACAGGCTATTAACGTTCTGTTACCTTTATCTGTGTACTAATGAAAGATAGTTGTACTTCAAATAGGGACCAAGTAGAGCATGAAATAGTGTAACGTGTCCATGATGAGAAGTTAGAAAAGCATTTTGGGGAAAAAAGCAAACTATGAACTTGGCATTGATGGATCTTGGCCAGCCAGGTGACATCAAGTAACTCCCACAAGAACTTTTGATCACACTGAGTGCCATGGAATAAATTTTGCTGAGCCAAGCTTTAACTAATTTGAACCAAATTTGAACTAGGAATTTTCTTACTAGGATTTCTGCAGACTTTGCCCATGCTTACAAGGTCCAAGTATACCAGGAGCGTGAACTGGGAAGGAGACGCTTCTTTGCTTATCAAAATAAGGTGGGGAAGATGCTGTTCTTGAAGCAGCATCACCTGCAGTTGTATATCCCTCTGTGCAGAGACGAACCCCCACCTCTCCTGCCCACCATCTGCTGACAGCAGCTTTCCCTCTCCAGTTTCTCCCTGCTTCTCTCCTGTCCCTCTGAAGCGATGGCTTTTGGCACCTCTCTGCAGAGATCACATGGGGCAACAGCAAGGTCCTGCAAGCCCAGGCTGGGACTGTTGGTGGCCCAACACCATGGCAGAAGAGAACATGCTGGAGCTAACCGAGTACAATTTGAGGAGGAGAGGCAGTTAGTGTTTTGGGGGAGACCTAACAAAGCAGTAGTTCAACTGCAGTCTCCTCTTCCTCCTTTTTTTTTTTTTTTTTAATCTTTTTGTCCTCCCCCAGAACTTGACTGGGAGCCAATCAATTGCAAACAGTAATTAAAAAGAAGTGATGGTGACTTCAAATAGCTTCCTAAGTGCCGTTCTCTGTACAAAATAATGACAAATACCTTGAGATCAGAGAAGCCTTAGTGCATTTTAATATCTTTATAATGAATAAATCATCTCCTTTGTAAGGTTAATGAAAGCAGACGGGATGTGACAGATGAAAATGTGATTGCTATTTAGGAATTCCTTTCAGAAGCCCGTCCCTCCGCAGTCTTGACCAGTCTCAGGGGAACTGTGGGGTGAATTTATGAGATTTAATGTATCTAGTGGCCTCACTACCCAATTAAAGCTGTCTGTCTCCAAATATTTACTGAATTGCATCTTAAGTCTCATTCATATATCTAGCCTTTCCTCTTATTACATGACTGTTGGTCGGCAGTGTCATAAATACTGAGAAATACCATGTAATTAAGAATCTTTTTTTCTATTAGTGAGACTTGTCATTGAAATAAGGGCAAGTATTCTAAAGACAGAGCAAATTTCTGCTTTTGCAGACACTTTTGTCTGTTATGCTGACACTAAATGGGTATTTTGATATGTCAAGTGACAAGATAAACACAGCACAGTTTGCCATTGCTGCTTTTTATAGTTTCATAATGGATGTTCTTCACTCTTAAAAAGGCACTATGCAGCAAAAACTCATTCGTTGTGACTTCTTCATTTAGTTTAAACCGGCACATAAACAGCTTCAGAAATTGTCTGGCCTGCTTAAAGATTAAAAAAAACCCACCCCAGAATTTATTTCTCTGAAGTACCTAATTCTTTCTGTGCTTCCTTTTCCTGATTGCTTGTTAGATGTCAGCAGAAGGAAAAATGAAGCATCTTCCATGTGTCTGTACCAGCGCAGTCCCCAGCTCCATGGCCATCGCTCCAGGCAGCACTGGCTGGCTACGCTCGTCTTACAACCCTAAGGGACATGGCAGAGATTTCCTTAGGGACCCTGAAAAAAACAGGCCCTAAGATCATCGCATAAATACCTAGCAGTGTCTAGTTTTAGCCAGGAAAGTGGTTAAACATAAATAGGTTGAAGAGAACAAACGCTGGGCCTTGGCTTGGTGTCCCTCCTTGCTTTGAGGTGTTCCTCTGAGTTACAAGACATCGTCTGGGTGCACAGACTGAAAATTGTCGTGACTGGTTCTCTCTGCATGTGAAAGTCTCAGGTTTTTCTGATGGCTTGTTATGAAAATAGAAATATCCCAGCCCCCAAGACATGCCAAGAGTCCAGCACTCGGGAGAGAGCTTATTAATTAGGTTTTGTTACGATTTGCTCTTTAAGACTCTTAATTTTAACAGTACTTTGCACTGCTTACTGTAAATCCTCCTTGAATGGACGTGACCTGAATCGGCATGAAGCAGCGATGCTTTTGAGGTGTAGCAGAATCATTTATTGGGGTGTTACATGGTTAGTTTTTTCTACATTTTACTTTAAAAAAATAATCTGGAGTACAGTGTAAGCCCACTTTCTTCTGTGACTTGGCTGAATGTGTTTAATACTGCCTTGAAGATTGCAGAAACCTGTCCGAGGTCTGTAAGTGGAATGCTGCTGGCACATAAAAGGTCTTTCCTACCTGAACTCCTTTCCTGTATTGGTTATCTCCTTTGGCTGGGGATGGGCCTTCCCATGCATGATAAGCTATGGCAAGGGAGAATTTTAGTGAGTTTTGTGATGGACATGGATAGGGAACAGGGAATGTCGCTTTATTCTCTTTCTAGGGGGAAAGTTGAATTGAGGGGTTCCCCCCCCCCCCATTTAAGGTTGTAGGAATTCTGTAGTTTAGATGAATGAAATATGATTGCTCTGTACTTTTTATTGTGTGTTGGCATATTTATGGCACTGGCTGATTGCTTGTGCTGCAGCTTCCACGCAACTGGCTTGTGCTAAGGCATAAAAAACCAAACAAGAAAGAAGTTCCAAGTAAATAAAACTGAAAATATTTTTAGAAAACCTACTGCTCACATTGCTTGATCAAATAACACAGCCCATGTCCTGTCAACACCTTCTGATGAATAACAAAACAGCTTTCTGGATTACAGAAAGAGGGGGCTCATCCAAACGCTCAAATCCGTGTCTGATTTGGCATGCTTCATTTTGGGTAATAGTTGCTAATAACATAACAGATTATGAAGCTGGTGGTAATGAGATTTTGAACAAATAGTAACCAGCTTGTGTTCAGAAATGGTAAAACATGTTGCTTGCTGATGAATTATTTCTTGAACCAGAGAGGTTCATTTAGGATGTTGGTAAACTGTTTTTCCCAAAGGAGTTTGCCTGCTCTAACTTCCCCCTGCCTGAGAAATCCTTGTCCAGTGTGGACACCCTCTGTAAATATGTATACTGCCAGGCACCCGAACTGGGGGCTGTTTGGGTCAAGGAGCTGGGGTATTCCAGAGTAAATTCCCATTTGTATTGCTTATGCTGCTTGTCAAATCACAGCTCTCTAGTGTGAGCACGTAGCAGTGGTTTTAGCTAACAAGGGCTTGCTTGGGAATCATTCCTCCTCATCGCAAAGTCCTCAAGATCTTTCTATTACGTTGGCAAGGCGGCTGCTGCTGCTGTTGGGTGTCCTGTGGCCCAGCTGGTTGTGGAGGGGGAGCTGTACATATACCTGCCCTGGTAAGATCTCTTGCTCAATGTAGCATGGGTGCAAGCTGCTGCTGACAAAAATAGTGTTGTGCTGCTTTGCAGAGTGCAGTCTAAAAACAGAGTGTTTCCTACCTTCAGCCCTGACTAGGTGGTGGAAGGCACCAATACCAAAGTAGAAATATGTTAAGTGGATTTTTAGTGTCATCTTGTAGCAGTACTGCGGTAGGTGTTACCCGTTCCTTTGCTGACAAGAAGAGTGAGCTACTCCTGTAGCCTCTTCTTTGAGGTGCTGGAGTGTGCCCAGAGATTGGCAACGGGGTGGGGAAGGGCCTGGACACAGGTCTGAGGGCACTGGGGTCGCTTCATCTAGAGAAGAGGCGGCTGAGGGGAGACCTGTTTGCACTACAACTACCTGAAAGGAGGGTGTAGTGAGGTGAGGGTTGGTCCCTTCTCCCAGGTAACTAGTAATAGGACAAGAGGAAATGGTGTTGAGTTGCATCGTGAGAGGTTTGGGTTGGATATTAGGAAAAATGTCTTCATTGAAAGAGTGGTCAGGCACTGGACCAGGCTGCCCAGAGAGGTGGTAGAGTCACTATCCCTGGAGAGGCTCAAACCACATGTAAATGTGGCACTCCAGGACATGGTTTAGTTGACATGGTGGTGTTGGACAGATGATTAGACTTTTGATGGTCTTAGAGGCCTTTTCCAACCTTAAAGATTGTCTGATTCCCTAAAGCACCGACCCTGTTCAAGTGTAGGATTCCCGTCCCAGGCACTGCCCTGCAGTACCTCCTGCCCTGTGCTGAGCCGCTCGGGTAGCATGCAGTGATCTTGCTCTGAATTTACAGCAGGATATTCAGTACTTCACATCCGCTTCTCACGCGTGTGCTGTGTGCAAATTGGGCTGGGGGTTATTGCCCGAAGTCTTTGAGAGGTGGTAGGAGGCCATTTGTGTGGGTGTCTTCTCAACCCTGAGGAGCTTGTGTGGTTTGAAAGAGCTGAATGGAACACCTTAAAGTCCAAGGTATCCAACAACCCTGGCTGTGATAAGCTGTCTCCTGCAATACGGCAGCTTTCATCTGCACACTCAAGAGATCCTCCTGAGAGCGCAGAGGTACGAGGCTGATCTATGGTTCAATTTCTGTAAGGCGGCGTGAAGGAGCCTCCGAACACTGATGGACTTGAAATGCGTTTGTCTTTACAACTGCTGCATCATCATAAAAGTCAGGTAGATGTGATAGCTGTGCCTGTAGCTGGGTTTGTGAGGCTGAAGTACTTTTTGCAGACGCTGAGACACGGTGGGAAAGACCTGTTGAGTGGTTTGGATGCAAGTGTGTAGTTAATTGATAGCATAGCGTGAGACTTCATCTGCTTTCAGTGGAGGGATCTGAATGCCGTGAGGTGAAAAGGGTCAGGTCTTACGCTTTAATACACAAATTAATATGGGAAACACTGCGTAGCTCTTTTTGATGGCTTTTTTTTTAAAGCACTGCTGAGAACTTGCACAAATGAGATGTGGGAGAGAATGATAGAAAAAGTGGAATTAGGCCAAGCATTGTCTCCTGCATCAGTCACAGGATGTATGCTGAAGTATTGGGAAACTCAATTTCCTTTGGCTTTTGAGAAATCCAGACCCGGGAAGGTCCTGAAACCTATGAGGGACCTTGGGGCTGGCTTGCTCAAACCAGTGTGGATTCACACCAAGATTACTCCATAGCCGGACCTGAGATGGCCCTTTTTATAAATCCCAATGTGAGACCTGCTCTTAAAAGCAAGTATCCAAAGAGTCTCTGCAAGGGGAATGGGGCAGGTGTACCCCAGGAAGAATAAGAAAAGGAGGCCTGAATTTTTTCATTTCAGCCTCTAAAAATACGTTATCAACACTGTTGGCTCTGCAGGAAGTCTGGTCTGTGGAATCCGCTGAATCCTGGCAAAAACTTGAAGCTGCAGACCTGAAAGGCAAGCGGAAGAGCCGAGTACCTGGGCACAGAGGGGAGCTCTGGGCAGAAAATACTCACTTTGTGCTTGCCTGCCCTCGCTTAGAACAAAAGGAAGCTCAGAGTCAAAGTTAACTGCTGACTAAAGTGTTTAAAAAGCATTATTTGATTTTTATAATGTTTGTAATGACGGGAGAGAGCACTGAGGTAAAAGTGCCTCAAACCTTTATGATTAAGGTTCATGGAACAGGCAGCAGGAAAGCTGTTATCCCCACCTGAACTAGCAACCTGCATGCCTGCAGCAGCTGGTGTTTGGAAAATCCCTTATTTACCCCGTATCCATATCCCACGTGGTGGGTTGTTAGTAGCCGATAGCCATAACACCTGCAACTTCCAGGTATAGAAGCTCCATGCTGATTTACACAAGACCAGAATGTGCCTATTAATGTGACACACAATGCTTAGTGCTGCTGGCAACTGGGACAGGTGTCTGCGGATGTCAAACTGGAGTGAGCCCCTGGCTGTGGCAGATTAAGCAAGATAGTGCCCTTCTTTAAGCTTGTTCCCAATTTTCTGGTACCAGTCTGGGTTCTAACCCTTTGGGCTCTCAGCATTGCACAGAGGAGCACAGCAAGGCTCTGCTGTCTTCCTCCTCCTGGAAATGAATACTGCAGCTTTGGCAAAAAAGCTTCTCGCTTCAGTTTTCCGGTTTTTGTGGTGATTGTGTCATTTGTGATGCATGGTGTTTGGTGCTGAGGGGTTTTACTGCAAAAAACAACCCAAACAACCCTGATGGTGAGGCCTGTATTTGATGTGATCTGGGTGGCTTAAGCATCTTTGCCTTCATGTGCCGAGCAGTGTCCCTGTGCCGAGCACCTCCACCCACCTGACAGCCTTCACAATCCCCTCCAGAAGTTGTGCCATGTTGTATAAAGCCCTCCATGACATGAAAAGTGAAGCTGCAGTCCTTGGGAGTGACCGTTCTGGTTACTCTCTGGACTGCTTGGCTTTACTTCTGTTTTCCTACTCTTGCTTTAAATCTGCACATTATTTGAGGGAGGCGATAAAAGCAGTAGCAAAGATCACCGGCATAAAAGCTGGGAGGCGTGCAGCTCGTTCCCTGTGGCATGGTTCAGTGGCATTAAGGTTTGTAGGAGATGTTTTCATTGACTTAGTGGCAAGTAGAGGGGGCTTTTAAATTATGCATAAGCTGACTGCTGCAGTAGGAGTGACTTATCACCTAGTGAAGGTAGAAGGACTGGTTTCAAGGCTATCTTGGTGGTCTGTAGGTAGGTACAAACTGCTCATGCTTCTGTGAGACTCTGCACGTTTTCTTCAGTATATTTAAGTTCGAGAGCATGAAGTGCATCACTGATGGGAGAGTCGCCTGGACTGAGGGTTGGGCAGTAGATGGGGCGACCATAGTAGGAATGCTGTCCAGTGGGATCTAACAACGATCTCTGAGGAAGTGGGAATTGCTATTCAGCTGTCCAGTTCTCTGTCTGTGGAGCTTAAGGAGTGGCAGCTAAAAAGGCTGAGTACTCCTGCTCTGATACCTGAATGTAAACAGGGAAGATGGTGGTGCTTTGGGGGGTGGTGCTTTACAGAAAAATCCAGCAGCCTTGTAGGGTTTGCCTGTGGGCCAGGCCTGTCTCAGAGGATGTGAGCAGGATTTTCCATGTGTCCTGTGATGCAGGGAGCATCTGCAGTGGATCAAAGGGAAAGCTGGGGCCTCTCTTTGCACACTGCCATCTCTTGCAGCAAACACAGATAGTGATGTAGCCCAGGATGCAATTGGCCTTCTGGGCTGTGGGTGCCCATTGGTGGCTCGTGTCCAGCTTTTCATCCATCAGCAGCCCCAAGTCCTTTTCCACAGGGCTTCTCTCTATCACATCACATCAACATAGTGGTGTTCCATATGTGGCTAGAGATCCAGCAGTAGAGGTTGTAATGAAATACGTTATTTTTTTCAAAGCAACAGGGTGATTGAAAAATTTGTCAGCTCTACAGAGCTACAGAAGCTCTGTAAAGAAACAGAAGTTGATTGCAGCAACTCTTGGGTTCGTACCCCTGCTGCTCGTAACACTGTTCCCTGCTCTGTTCAAAATGATGATTATAAAGTACAGCTCTTGAAATTACACCATTTTGTTCTGTTAGTCATCATTTTTCGTACTGATTACCATTCAAATATTTGCTCTTTTCAGCTGCTACTTTAGTCTGAAAAATCCAATTGTCTAGAAAACAACCTAAGTACATATTTAAGGAAAACAGTCTGTATTTATGCAGTAACATTTGAGTTGCTGCAGCACCATTTCGTAGATTTAGACATGTTAGGAGGAAAATAGTTTGGTGTATTTAAAGCAGGAAGAAAATTCCACTAAGTTGAGGTTTTATTCAGGTGGTATTTGCATGTGGACGAGGCAAAGCCACATTGAGGAGTAAGACGTCACTTCTGTTGGTTCTCCTGTGCTGGCTGTATTTCTGGCTAGCTGAATGTTAATGCATAAAAATAATGTTCCTGTAACTGCATAAAATGCATAACACTTGGGGCTGAATGTAGAAATGATGAGAAAAGTATTTGTCTCCAATGCTAAGTATAACTGTTCCTTGGAAATGCCATGTTCTTCTTCACAGAAGATGAGCTGCAAAATTCCCTATTGATCTGCTGCAGTTGTGCCTTCTCAACTGCCTAGATAGTTCTTCAATTAAATATAGAAATTGTCTTTAATTCTCTTAAATTGTTCTCTTCTGCTGCTGTCAGGTGTTAAGTAGCTCCTCGATTTCTTACTATGGTGAATAAATGGCCTTGATCTTGAGGAGCAAAGCATTATAAATCTCCCCCTCATAAATCTCCCAACTTAACAGGAGCTGCAGTGCTCAACGCCATTAAGATTCGAGCTCAGCAAGTCTGAAGTACCTTGAGTAGCTCTGGCCCTGGGAGTGCATCCTTTTAAGACTACAGGGGGTTGGAGCTGTGCGGTCCTCTTGCGTTATGACCTTGCTTTCTTTAGTCTCTGTGTGCTGCTGCCCAACCTTAGTACACTGCAATCCAAGTTCTCAAGCTCAAAAATGGCAGACAAAAAGCCTATTGGTCTCTGACAACTTCTTAGACCCCCCTCTACCAAGAATGTTAATGCTGGGTAGGCTGATTTTAGGATGGAGAAAACCATTTAGGTATCAAACTCCTGCAGGACAGGAGAAGCATGTTTGATTCAGTTGTTGGCTGAGCGCAAATGTTTTAGCTTTGCAAGAAGCCAGGACCTTGCTGGGAGGGCCCCCTCTCTCCCCATCCCTCCCCAAAGGCAAACCAAAGAAAATTGAAAGTAGTCTTTTAAAGTTGCTGGATATTGTGACACATGGATAAAATATGTCTATGTAGTAGAGAATATACATTAAAATGTTAATTTAATAAAATTTTAAAATATAGAAAAAAAATTAAAACCCCAGTAAAATCTTCCTGAGCATGTTTTTTGGTGCATGTTGATGTACACTTGAAATAACAGAAAAGGCCAAGCTCAAGTTTCACTCGTGGGAAACGTTCTGGGTGGTGTTGGGGAAAACCCTGTGTTTCTCATGGCTCTGTATCTTCCTATTTTTTCTCACAGCTGCCTGATCCCTGTGGAGCAGGTTGTGTAGATAGTCTATCACTGTGCTAAAAAACATCCTCCCCTCTCAGCTCAGCATTCCGTACTGCTGCGGAGTGTGAGCCTTCCCATGGAGAACTGGTCCTGTAAGAAGATGGAATACTTGCCTTTCTGGAAGGGGTGGTTCCGTTCAGTCACTGTGCCCTGGCCTGGCAGCATTGAACTGGGGGACATGAATTTGTAGTTTTGTCCCTCTGTTCTGCAGGGATGGGTTCCATGAACTTGCATGCACCTTGTCACGTACATCTAGAGAAATGTGCCGGGCTCAGGTGACATTGCTGAATTAGATAGTTCCACTGCTTTCGTTGAAACGAGTCCTCAGCCACCAGGAACAGGCTGCGGCCGAAACCGCTCAAGCAGCGGGGCAGTTTTCTTACAGTGGATTTATTACATGCCTGAATCTGATTTTGAGTTTGCTGCCAACTGAGTGACACTTGTTTGGATGTTTTGGTGCTGTTGGAAGTCAGGTGGTTCACCTGGATGTGTTTTAGCTCTGTCTAAGTAGCATTAGAAACTAATATTCATTGTAGTCTGGGTAAAACCTGAGCCTCGAAGTGCTCTTGGCTTGTGTTTCTGTGAAGCAGAAGTCAAGCTGTAATTCAGAGTAAACTCTGTTCCTGGTATGCGCTGGATATCTACGTGATGTTTGGAAATCTGTGGTGAGCCTTGACTCCTTGTGTTGACTTACAGTGTTTCTGTAAGCGATAAGGGCTTACAGTCAAGAATGAGTGAGCCCTGCTCACGTCTAAACTGTTTGCAGAAAGCTGCTCTGAAAAACCTCAGTTACTCTTGTGGATCAAGATGCTTGCAACTCTGGGGTGTAAATGAACAGCTTATGGGGTGCAGAATGAACAGCAATCTTACTTCTAGTTAATCTGAGGCTAGCCTGCCTCCTTCAAGCCAAGGGGATGTGCAGATGAGGATGCCTCGTGCCTCCTGCTCCCGAGCATGGAAGCACCAACAGGTGCTGTACTGCTGTAGGGTGGAAAGGGCAGTCAGTCGGTGGTGGTCGCTGAGCTGAGTATCATCGGGATGGGGTAGCAATACCATGGTAGCGGCAGACTGTTGTGTGGCTGAGGCTCACTGGATGATTGAAGCTCAAAGCCTGCTGTCTTCTCAGTTCAAAGAGACTTTGTGCTTCCGCTCCCCATTCCCCTGTGAGACGAAGACGTACCTCTCTCACATTTTGATGGGAGGAAGCACAGAAGATGCTGCCCCCTTCCACTCCCTGCTTTTTATTTTTCCGAGCGTCTCATTAGCACTTTGCTTGCAAATAAACAATTGGTTGCTGGAAATGCATTGAAGTTTTAATTGCCTTTGCTTTTTTGGCAGAGAACCATCTGAACATCTTTAAAGCCTGTATCCTTCCTCTTCCTGTTAAAAGACCGTTTTCTGAAACCTTCTCAGGGCCAGTGCTCTCCAATAAAAGCTGTGAGCCTTCAAGTGAGTTGTCCTCCTTGCAGCTTGGCTTTCTGCTTTTAGTCCTTGCTCAGAATCAGAGTGACCTGTCTTCTGGCAGAGGAAGGACAGCTGCTTTCTTATCAAAACCCCTGGGGAATGTTTAGGCTTCCTGCATTTGAAAGCCTTGGTCCAGCATTGCTTGTGTTTGGCCAGGTGGACAGCCTCGGTCACCTTCCTCTTTGTTCAAGCCTGTGGTTATTTTTGTCCCAAGCTCCACTCTCAAAACAGATGAACCGAGAGTTCAGGGAATGCAGTTAGCAATGCTTGCCAAATTCTGTAGCTTAGAGCATTCACAATTCTGTGCTGGTGCTTAAAAAGAAAAGAAGTTCCATATTTTAAAAATAAATAAGATCCACTTCTATAGCTCTTAGTTCATCCTATTACGCTTTGAGAAAAAACTCCTTAATACTTAAATAAAGTGCAGCCTTCTGTGATAATAACTTCAGACATTCCCTGAATTCAAGTCTTCTCTAAGCAGTTACAGAATTAGGTTTTTCTATTTAAGACAAACCATTAGTTTGGGGGATGGGTGCTAAAAATTGGTGTTTTCTGTAAACAGCTGGCTTCAAAGGATTTTACTAAAAGTGTCAGAAACCACTTGAACAGATGAGAAATATTCATTGACATCCTTGGAGGAAGCTTTTCTTTGCTGCATGTTCCTTGAGAAGCATTGTCATCTTTTAGAGTGGCTTTTTAAATGACTGGAGACAAAATATGATGCTGAACTGATGAGTGGAGAAGGTGGGAAAAGATGTGGACTGGTGTAAGCTGTGGGAGATGCCATGCTGGAGAGACCCACCATGTGTGGTTGTGTTGCTGTACAGACAGGCTTCTCACCACTTTTCCCCATGGGTTCTGTACAAGTAATTCTTTTTTTTTAAAGTAGAATATATCAGTCAGTAAGTATTGTTCAGGTGGTTTGCATTTAACTCTTGTCATGTTGCAACTTTTACATAAGCTGCTCTTCCCTGTGCTTCCCAAAAATGGCTCTCCTGCCGCTGTGCTAATGGTTCCTCCTTACACTCCCCTCAGTGGCATTGTTCAACCCATGTTCTCTCCTGGGTTTTGGGTGGTTTGTGATAGGGTCGCTGTGTCTCTGCTGCAGGATATGTCTGCACACAGCTTGGCCTCTTTGCCCAGCAGTTTTAGCTTTCAAAGTTCTGAAAATGGGTCAGCTCACAGCTGAGGTGAGAGGTACCTAAAGCCCCTTGTGTTGCTCATGAGATGGTCACCATGTTTACTGTTCACCAGTGCCAAAATTGCATTCAAAGCTAGGTGCATGGAGTTTTCTTGCAAAAACCTAACTTGTGTGTGTATTCTGACAGCCTGCTGAGCTGGGGATCCTCCCAGCCTCCTGCCCACCCCACAGTCCTGCTGCAGGGTGATGGGCCGTACCATGCCAGGGGCACTCCATAGTCCTAGACACTGCTGCTATTTGCAGGGCTGGGACAGATGTAGTGCAGCAGAGCAATATGTTCCTTGTCCATGTGCTGTACAAACCAGGCCTTAGAGGAGGTTCAAGTGTGACCTGGATCCACTGGATGAATTTGAGCATTCCCATCAAGAAAAATTTGTAAAAAGGTTTCTTTAAGATAATGCAGGTGTGCCTGCTGGGATCACTCTGCTATCAGGTTCTGTGATAACAGCACTGTGGGACCTGTTTATAAGCCTTGCACATGGCATTAAAGGCTCTGCTTATACCAAAGGAGCATTTCCCCATCTTAACCAGGAAGACAAATCTCTCAGGGGCTGCCTTCATGGTGTTGGTGTGGCACATAGCGTACAGATCGGGATCTGGTCAGGACGCCCCATTTACAAGCTAGGAAATAAGTGCTTGGTATTTTCTTCTTCTGTAAAATCTCTTGCTCCATGAATCTTCCAGATTGGTTTGTTAGACTGTTGTGGTTTGGTTTGGTTTTTTTTCCTAAAGCTATACTTAATCTCAAAATCACAGCAATTTTTAATGTTTGTTTTTGAGAACTGTACCAGATGAACAGAAAGTCTCCTCCCCCCAGGAATGATGAAGAGTGCAGGTTATACTATCTACTGCAATTTTCACTATATAGATAGAGAGAGTGCAGCTTTATATACGCAGCTTTCTCTATAAAGCAGCATAAATTGAAATGCTTTACCTCAATTTAAACTTCTTAAATTGGGGCCCTTCTCCCCTTTTTGACTTACCAAAGGAAGGCTGGAAAGAAGAATTGAAGCGCTGCTGGATTAACTTTGTCTGAAATGCACCTCTCTTGGTAGAGGCAAAGACATGGCCCTGATTGATTTTTATCGTGTCACCCATGTCTTTTGTTAACCCTGGTCACCTCTGCTGCAAGAAATGCCGTTAGCTCTCAGGAAAGACTTATGAGAGTTTGGATTCTCTCCAGTTAAGAAGACGATGACACGTGTCCAAGGGGAAGGTTTTTATCCCATGATGAGCTGAACCAGAGCCAGGGCACTTCTGTGGTGGCAGTTTGGAGATGAAGGTTTGATTTCCACTTTAATGACTACCCTTAAGCAGCAAGCATATAATATCTCAACATACCATGATTTAAATGCATATTAATTTAAGCGTTTACTAACATACAGATGTCTTAGTTTTAATGATACTATTAAAACAAAACCCCTCCTTTTTCTTTAAAATCCTCAAGGCAATCTTTTCCTCAGGTCAGTATGAGAATACAGTGTGTGGGGATTTGCCTGTGTTTCTGCCTGCGTAAAGAGGAAAGATAATCACATTTTTCTGGGTAGAATTCAGCAACTTTATGTGATTGAGTTGTAAGTTAAAGCACCAGTAGTGGAGGCAAAGAAAATTACAGTGGCTTTCAGCTGGCTGAGTAACAGAAGTAGTAAACAGGAGCCTAATGTTGAAGGTAGAAGCAAGCAACACAAATCTGAGCTTTAAAGTAGAAGTGACAGAGAAAAAAACCCAACGTATATATTAAAAAAAATCTCTTTTTTTTTTACCTTTTTGTAGGCTATTAAATGCAACAGAAAAAAGGCTTTTAGGAATATTTCTGTAGCAATTCCAGTGTTTGAGTGTCAGTGCTGGAAGTTAAATATCTTAAGCTATTTCTGCTTATATATTCAGTAAGCAGCTTTGGTCTAAGAGGATGCATTCTTCTAAGTATTCTTATTTCTTATATATGCTTAAATTGTCCTGTGGTAATGACGTAAGTATTCAAGTTTTACGCATCATTCCTTCTTAAACCATGTAATAACTCTAAAGAAGCAGGGTAGCGTGCTCTGGGGTGAAATACAGACTCTGCAAAGATGTTTCCTGTCATTTAGGGGAACATTTCAGCAGTTTTCTGTGGTGGCATTTTAAAAGCAGGGAAAAGAAATGGTCCTCTGAAAAATACGTGGGTTTTTTGACCTCTGCTTTCAGTACCTTGTAGTTGGCTTGTGTTGAACAAATACCTTGCTCTTTCGAGTGGGTTTTCTTTAGAAGTGAAATGAAATAGTTTCTGATCAGAAAATCATAATGATTGTGTATGCCTGTAAACACTTCAAGACAGTTTCAGCCAAAATTGCAGCAGATAAACTTGCAGCCTGTTGCAGCGTGATGGGTTGGCCTTGGCACCATCTGCAGCACCCTGAATACCTCCCCAGGACTCAGCTAATTGCATAGGTTAACATCTATGCCAAAAGATGCTTTGTCTTTGGGGAGAAAAGGAGACAAACTGTAGAAAGATTTGCACATCCATCATTATGGACAGTCGGGTGTGAGCTGGTGAGTTTGAGAGCTGCTCTGGAATCCGCGTCTCAAAAAACAAGAGGTGTGATTGTGTGTGGAGTTGAGAGTGAGCTGCCCTCCCTGTTCCCCCCATCAGTTAGACCCAAGTTACACATTGCCTTGCATTTCAAGGCAGTGGAAGTCTCTTTCTCTGCCTGACTAATTTTGAAGGTGCTTGAGATGTGAAGCTCAGCACAGCACTGCAACTGTGTTATGTTGGGCTGGCCCCAGTCAAAACTGTTTCCTCATCAATAAACCCAAGTAACAGCACTGCCCACTGTGACAGAGCAGGTAGCAGCTATCGTCACAGGATTCAGAGAGAGGCGGCTTTAAAATGTAGATCTGTTACTCATATTAAATAAAACTTATATTTTGGCAGCTCCTTGAAATCCATGTAGTTTGTGAGGTGCAATCCAGGTAGTTTGACAGGAGCTGTGAGACTAATGGAAACATCTTTCTCTAGCTACCTATGTTTAAAAGGCTTTCTAAAGATGTGAAGAAAGGGTGGGTTGTTTTTCCTCTTCTTTTAGAATTAAAATTTTGTCTTGGTATAAAAGCTGCATAAGGGGAAAGTGAAGGATTCTCAACACAGAATTGCCATTTCTCATAGCTGCTCCCTTGGAAGAGCTTCAGCATGTTTTAATGACAAACACATCATGTCCTTCTGCGGAGCGAGCCATTTCCATACCAAATGGCATCACTGTGCTGTGCTGTCTGCGGGCCTGGGCGTGATATCACTGTTAGGATTACTGTCTCAGAGGCTTTACCTGACCCTAAAGCAGATATATACAGTTGTTTTCATGTGCCAGACATATTTAGGTTACTGACAAATGGGGTGTAGGTACAGAAATGGCTCTAAAATGCCAAATTCTCTAATGCTGGAGCATATCCCAGTTCTGGATTGCAAAGCAACATGGATTTATTGGTGGTCAGAAAGAGGTGGAACTAAAATTAGAATTAATTAACATGGATGCTGTTCAATACTGAGCTTTGACGTCAGAGTGTTGGAGGAGTTTGGAGGAGAGAATTGCTGCTGCTGCTAACCAGGCACCTTCCTCTTTTGGCTGAAACACGTTCTAAGTCCAGTCGTACTGGACTTAAGGGGATAGGGTCAGTCTAGTTTCAGTGGTGCCCAGGGACAGGACAAGAGGTGATGAGCGTGAACTGGAATATGGCAAGTTCAACCTAAATGTGAGGAGGAACTTCTTTCCTGAGGGGGTGATAGAGCCCTGGGACAGGCTGCACAGAGAGGCTGTGGAGTCTCCATCTCTGGAGACATTCAAACCCCACCTGGATGCTGTCCTACGCAGCCTGCTTGAGGTGATCCTGATCTGTCAGGGGGTTGGCCTGGATGATCTCCAGAGGTCCCTGCCAACCCTGACCATTCTGTGATTGAATTTTGCTAAAATACGTATGTTAGTATCTGATAAGTTATTTTCTCATGGGCTCTGTAGCTTGATGATCCAGTGCTTTCAGAGTTTTCCCTGACGGGAGGAGAGATTGCAGCCTGCACAAATAACAGGAATTGCAGTAACCAACCTCCCCTTTTGTGCTGCCAGGAATCACAATGCCATGCACAGAGCTGTAACTGAAACTGTGATATGAAAGGCTGCAGAGCAAACTTCAGATCAGGTCTTTGTGATCGCTGTTGTTACCTGTACATGTTGACAGTCCCTGCTGTAGTTCCTCATCATCGCTTCAGTCTTGTCACATAAAGAGTAAGAGCCTGACATGTGGTTGGGGGGGCCTTCCTGTTGAGTCCCAAGGGTCAGAAAGGACCCTTCCCTTTCTAAACTCCTCAGAGAGGGGTATAGGTGAGGCTAGGTCCAGTCTTAGTCCCAGACTTGGTCAATGTTTTATGTCTGAAGGGTTGTATATTAAAAGCTCACACATCAGAGTCAGTGTTTGCCTGTCAGAACCCCTGAAGGACTTTCACTGAGATGATTTTGCAAAGTTGAAACTAATAGAAAGTTTATTGAAGTGACAGATACATAAGTTTGTGATTGATATTGATAAATGCACTTTCTGCAATAGTGCTAAGATAGGGCTATGATTATAATTAAAATCTATGATTATTATAAAATGCCAGCAAAATACTTTCCCGGATAGTCTCACCAGAAAGGTGAAATTGCCATGGCTTACCAAAAAGGTGTCCTGCCTTGGGTGGAGAAGGAGCACAGCCAGTCAACTGCATCTTTGGGGTCTTCAATTTCTTCTCTTTCCCTGGAGGTGGCTTCCTCAATCCCCTTTATACCCCAACCTTAGCCATTCCCTCCTAGGAGTGATGTTTAACAAGATTTGGGTGGGGAGTAGAGTACTTGTGTCATCCATGTTTAGCATGTACTGCTTCTTGCTAATTGGCACATTTAGGAGTGTCAACTTTAATATTAGTTTTGCACTTAATGAAGCAAAAGGTCTCACTCTGGGCACAGTGTCCTTCAATATTCTGCATAAAAAACATCTTTCTGAATATTCCACAGTCTCTACCCAAAACAGGGCATCATCATTGCTCCCCCTTCCTTATATCTATTGGAGAACCTGGTGCCTCACCTTAAAAGATCATCCTTATCTTTTTTTGTCTCGTGTACCAAGTGTTCTTCAGCCTGCCTTCCGTGGCAGTTTGGGCCAGCACTGCTGCAGTACATCCTATGATGCTTTCTGGAAGTCTTTGCCAAGCTGCTTTGGGTTGTTTCCTCAGTTTTTCTAACAAATACCCTCTTAGTCTGATTTTTGCATGGTGGCAGTGAAGTGATTTTCACAGGGGCAGAGAGGTTCCAGAGAGTGGATTTCGATATGGTGAATAAATACATGTTTATATATAAAAGGGTATTTTTATACATATATAGAGAGCTGGTGACAAAGGTTTTAAAAGGTGAGATGATGCAAGGAGGAAAAGGTATGTGCTGTAAGAAGCAAAACCCAAGGAGCTGTGCTGGGGATTTGGGGCCACCCCAGTGGTTATACCATGGGTGGGACGGTGTCACTTAAAGCTGTGAGGTTGGAAAATATCTTTCTGTTTACTAGTAAGCAAAGCAGAAATCAAGTCTTGTCTGCAGTGGGGGGGGGGGGGGGGGGGGGAGTGTAGCTGGAACACTGGCTGCGTGGCTGTGTGTGCTACAATGTGGATTCACACTGAAGTTGGAACCCAAAAAAGTACTAGGACTGGTGTCCTTTTAGGTGTGGGACAGATTACTTCGATGTAAGACTTCAACAGGCATCTCAGAGATCTGCAGTAGCTATGGGGACAAGTTCTGCTCTGGTCTTGTGACTGAAGATGCCTCTTAGTGTAGTTCCAAAAGGAGCATCCAAAGGGTTTGTGACTGCATGGTACTGATGTCTGTGCGGTGGGTGTGTGCTGGCTGTGTGTCCCCAGGAAGGACACATGAGCTCTCACCGCCGTGTCTCGATAGGCGACACTGGACTGAGCCGCCCTTGGTTTTGGGTGCAGCTGGTCCACTGGAATTGGGAAGATCCGGATGCCAACATATTGCTGGCACTCAGTCAAAACAGCCCAGCTGATTGCAACCCGCGTACCAGCCCTGCCTCTTGTAGCACCTTTCGCTTTCACCAGGAGCTCTTCCTTGTGGGCAGCACTTGCTGCTGAAGCTGAGGGGCTTCCCTCAGAGGGGAAACTGCTTGCCAGGACTGTTTCAGTCTTGGTGAGGGTACTGAAGTTGGTGTGTTCTGCTGCTGATGTGTGTCCAGCAAAGTCTAGTTTAGAAGTAACTTGCTACAAGGACACATCACACAAAACCAGTTTCCTTTCGACACAAAATTACTTCTCCCTCATTCATAGAAGCTTTTTTTTTCCCAGAGAATGTTTATTGATCTCTCCTCTTTGCCTCTTCTTAAAGCTGCTGTAGTCAGTGATTTTATTCCAGAGCTTAGATTACTTCTGAAAGTGGCTCAGCAGCATAGTGTGATTCATCATGTTAGAATGTATAAAGGCTTAGAAACCTCTACTACTGTGTGTAATGTGGCAAATACAAGTTTTAGAAACTAAAAGGACCTAGTGAACTATAAATTTTGTGTTAATGTCACCAATTTAACATTTGAAACACACAGTGTTTCTTTTCCACTCCTGTTCAGATAAATGTACACCTGCCAGAGCCAATGGGCTGTACAGGAGCAGCCCAAAATACCGATCATGGTAGACAGCCTGAAGTTGGAGGCCAGGCAGACTGGTTATGGCTTGTACCCTAACCATGGAGGGCAGCATAGAGACTCCTTTTGTCTCAGTAGTGGTGTCAGACTAAGCCAGCAGCGAGAAGTGGCTGGACTGTCCTCTCTGACCTGCTGTGCCTGCCCTAGATTGGGCAAAGTGACTGAACCAGAGGTTCCCGATCAGCTAGATAACCCCTTGCTGGCACTAGTGCATGCATCAGTTGTGGCTTGTGAGTGTAACTCAGCGTAAGGATGGCAGCTGATACCTGTCCCACAGCTCAGCTATCCCATGCAAATATGTTTAAGGTATGGGTGTTGAAGGAGGGAGACATGAATTAAAGGAAGAAATTACTTTATAAGAACTATGAGGTTTTGCCTCTTAAGTGCTTGAACAAATACATTTGAACATAAGAGCAAACTTCATTTTCCTGGAATACTCTAAAATATATATTTTTTTATGTGTAAACATAACATTTTTTGAAAAAGAAAGCCCCAAACCCTTAATGATAGTTTAACTCTATACCTTGAACTTTATCAAAAAACTATAAAACATCCCAGTTCCAAACTGGAAGTAGATACTTGCTGGGAGAGAGGGGGTGATTGGATGGTTTTGTTCACTGTTACAAGACTTTGGGAAAACACCACCTTGGTCTTGTTGACCTGACCTAATTTTTCAGCATCAATAAGCCATAGCAAACAAAAATCATTGAACTTCTAGTGGCTTGCCCTTGAGTATCTATTTCAAGTTTTCCTGCTTGTGTGCTCCTCAGTTGATTTTTCAGTGTAACTTCAAACATTAACATAGCTGCCTCACTTGTGAAAACAGAAGGAGTTACTGCACTGTTTCCAAGGGATTTCTAAGGCTTTTGGGAGATCAATTTATGGAGGAAAAAAAAAATTGACTGGAGGAAGCCAAAGATCCCATTAGTGGAGAGCTGATAGCACTGGTGACAACCAGACAGCTTGTTCTTGGCATTGATCAGTTTGGAAATGTTAATGTTATGCATCTTGTTATTATATTTTATTATATATTATTTAGAGTGAATGCATGATGATGATAATAGCCAAGTCTTGATTGATATCCAACAAGTCCCAAATCATGAGTGGGATTTACTTGTTTTGATTACAAGAGATATTTGGAGAGGAAGACTCTTAGAAGTTGAGTTACCTTTGCTTGACTTTCAGGTGGCTTTGTATTGATAATAGGAATTTTAACCTATATGCTACAGTTACATTTATCTGTTATTAATGAATTTCAAAGGTATTTAGCCAAAAGTTCTTTCTGAACAGAAGTGTGTGGTGCTGAAGATGCCAACCTGGTTATGCCACCTTTAATGTGTCTGTATTGTCAGGGCAGGGAAAATGCGAGAGAAGTGTGAGCGGTTCGAGCTGCTTGCCGAGGAATTGTTCCCATCCCACTGTGGTGGAACTCTTCATACTGGTTTCCAACCACCTGGGCAAGCCTTCTGCACTTGTTTTCAGTTGTGGGTTTCCTTTACTTCTGAGAAACTGGCTGCCTTCTCTTGAAGAACAAAGAAAACTGCCCTCCAGTCCTAGCGCTGTGGTGGCTACTTCAGGGGGTTTATAATTTGCTGTATTCTGTACGGTGCTGAGGAGGTTTTGTGTTCAGTTTTGACCTGTATATTGCCAGCATGTTCCCAGCCAGAGTGGAAGAAAGGCCCTTTGGTTGACTCTAGGCAAGTGCAAAGTTGATACTGTTTTATGAGGCTTTGAAAATCTCAAAGTAATGGAACAGTTGCAAAGCAAGGAAGATGTGTGCAATTTGTGGTTGTTGTCATAGAGTTGGAGATAAAGCTCTCAGACCAAACCAGCCCTTTCTAGAACCTTCGTCATTAGTGCAGAGGCATCTATGAAGTGTTGGTTTGCGTACCACTTAAAATACCAGTGAAAAGGAATGTCCTCCCCAGGTCTGTGCAGGGTGATGGTCTCAAATGTGGGCACCATAATGGCCCAAGCATTTCCTTCAAGTTCAGTATCTGTGAAGTTTGCTTAGGTAATGTGTGGGAAATTTGGTGTTTAATTTCCTGCAGAACTACCCTCCGACCGCTGCTGCAGCTTTCCCACGGATGCTTCCCTCTGCTATATATCAGGGTAGGATTAAGAGCTAAAGAAACATGCTAATTACTTAGTGGGATCAGCATTTGCTAATGAGATGGGGTACTACAGTCAAACACTGGTCTGTAACAAATCTGCCTTCAGATAATTTGCTCAGAGCAGATTTTTGTCTCTGTGTACTAGATAGGTTTCACTCGAAACCATTGAGTTATTAATAGCATTAACCAGGAGGGGCTCCTGTGACAACAGACAGAAACTCTAAGGCACATGGTCCCGTTCCACTGACACAGATGACAAACAGTACCCAGGTCTGGTATACATTTTTTGAGGGTGTTTTGTTTTATTTGGAGAGGAAAGCAAGTAAAAAGGTGGTTATGTGATGGTGATCACACAGGTATTTTTGTTCTTACCTTTTTTCACTGACTTCAGGTGGCGTATGGGTCAGCAAAGTACAGTTGCAGGCCTAGGTCACACCAGTATTGATCAAAGATTGAATCTGGAAAGCTGTTTGTCTCCAGTTGATTTTGAAAACTGAGCCATAACTTTGAAGCAAAAGTACAAGCTTCTCAGGGGTATGACAAAGCCACACTGGGGGGTGGTGGGAGTGTCATGCCCTCTACACTTCCTGCCATGCTTGGGTTATGGAAACTGGGCTAAAAGAGAAGTAGGAGGCCCACATGCTGACCAAGTATTATGAGAGTTGTTACCTAACTGGCTCATTAACATCCAGTTCCAAAGAGAAGGCAGAAAAAATCCTATTTATAAGCAAATTTCCTGTAGAAAAGTGTCGTTCGTAGCACTACGTGAGATAATTACAGTCACTGCAAATCCTGACAGTACGGGAACACTTAGCTTAAGAAAAGCAGCATTAAGTAGCTTAACACTTCCATGCAGTCAGGAAAGTGGTGTCTGAGGCTTGTGTAGGGTAAGCAGAGGAGGCTGGATTTGGTACATGTGGGTAGCAAGGTGATACCATGAAATGGTGCTGCCTCAGTGATCCGCAGGTGATGTAGGTTTGTGTCCCGTAAAGAAATGTGCAGGTAATAAAGGAACACAACAGAAAACTCATGGCTCTCTTCTGAGTCTGAAATTACGATTTCAGTGCTTTCTAAAATGGGGGGATCCCATTATAACAAAATGATAGTGCTGGTGGCTAATAGTGCCTTCAGGTTTCATGCCTTGGAGTGCAGAGATGCTGTCATGCCGGGGAACAGTGGAAGCCTCCGCATAAAACAAGTAGAAGAGTTGTTAATGTTTATGTGATTACATGGTAATTTTAGTATAAGAAACCCAATTACAACTAAAGTTTCTTTTCCAAGCACCTTTTCAGGGTTGATACCGCTTTTGTTTAACTCTTCCACGTGTAAATGAATTTGAAGCAGCACACAGAAAGTTTGATTTGCTTCTAGAGCTTCCTTGAAGCTTTAAGATAGCTGTAGGGTGTCAAATTTCATTAAGTGCTTTGTTCTCAGCAACCTAAGTGTTTATTTTTGTGGCAAAGATCAACATTCTCATGGAAGGAATGATTAACATCAGCTCATTAAAGAACACAGCAGTGTTTTCTAGCAGGGTGGTCTCCCGCAGGAGTCACTGTGTCCTTGCATCATGTTGGGAAGTCGGAAGCAAAGCTGAAATAGACAAAACAGTGGCTTCTCCTTTACCACATGAAGACAAGAAATGTGGGTGTTCAGGGACCTAGTGCTGCCCAGAGAGAAGCAGCACAAACTGCTGGAGCAGTAACAGGAGCAGGGAGCAAAATGAGCGGAGAAGGTGACTTAGCAAACAGGAGGCTGGGGCTGGCAGTAAAACATGAAGGCAAGTCAGCTAGGATTAAAGGCTAACTCCAGTGTTAATGAAGATTGAGGGGTAATTGCTGCTCAAAATACAATTTCTGCTATGCTGAGAAGTACCTGGTGAATGATAAAGCTGGGGCTTCTGTTTGGTAGGTGTGATAAAGGTGATGGCTTGGAAGGAAAGATAATCATCCAAATGGAGAATGGCAACTTGTGTCAGGCATGGCAGGCAGGGGGATAACAAGGTGTGGGTCATTTGATGGATTTGTCCTTTTCCTACCCTGATACGGAAGAGTGCCAGTGCCTAATGTTCTGATGCAGGAACCTTAAAGTAGAGGACGTAGAAAAATTAGTAGCAAAGTTCCTAGTGATTATCTCAGTGCGTGACTTCAAACCTGACACTTCTGCTAAACCAGCACAGAAAATCGTATAGATGGTGGGAGATTCTCCCCTTACCCTCCAACTGCTTGCTGAACTGTAAGTGGAAGAGATACCCAAGGCTGCAGGTCACCACTGTGCAGTACTGGGACTGGCTGTTCTGCAGGGGCACAATGTTCCTCTTCCTCCAGCAATGGGTTTGCAACGTTTATTTGACTTTTGACAGGTGATACATCTCTGTATCCACCAGGGGGAGGATTGATGGGTGACTGTTGTCAACACAGAGAGAATTAAGCCTACAGTCCAGCTACTGAGATTTAGGAATGGGTTGTATTTATCCATGATGCTTTGTATGGTTGGTCCAAGTCTTAATGTTGGAAACTCATGGTATGATCATTCATCCCACATAGAGAAAACCCTTCTTGTGTTTACCTGTGTACATAAATAGATGTTTAGAGTTATTTTGGAGAATTATGGGGTGCTTGTTTGCTCTGCTTTGAACAGCAGGGAACCCTAAAAGCAGATTTACTGGAGCTCTCTAGATGCTCCAGGGGTATGGAGGTGTCCTGACAGCTGCTGCATGTCTGCAGGAAGCAGGAGGAGTGTGTGTCAATACACTGTTTGGTGAGAGACAGACTCTCATGTTATTCCTGACAAACCTTTTCCTTAGCTTGTGTTTATAGATCAGCCCAAACATGCTGGTAAAGCAGCTGGTGGAGGCTCGCTGGCTTAGCACTAAGCAGCCTAACTTTGGTCAGAAAAGTTTCTGCTGCTTTTTGTTCCTGTAGCAGTCAGTCCTGTATTGAGGCAGCCTGTATGCCAGCCCTCTTCTCTCCTGAAATGCAGGCCTTGACCGAAGCAAGCCTCCAGCATTTATTACAGTGGGTTGTTTACATGTCCTGTGCCTACTGGGGTTTGAAAGACAGACACTTAATTGTGTCCAACAGAATGTGTCAACCCAGAATTGTTTGAAAAATAGGAGGAGGTAGGAAAGGAATTAAATCCAAAAGCAGTTTAGTTTGGCTTGCCTTGCCTCAGGTCTGTTGGTGGGTTTGGTCATTGCCAGATATAAAGAGTCTGTCTCCTCAGGTGTTTTTCCCAGGAGTCAAGACAGTTGCCTGGGGGAAAGTCACTTTGTTTCTGTTTCCACATCTTTTCTTCAGAAGTGGCTGGTTTACTCTTGCACCTTTTGGCTGTGTGTTGCCTTTCACAGGCTGATAGCAGGGCTGCCTGTGTTCCTTGGGGCTCTGTGCCTTCGGATTTCTTATGCTTGGTGTGGGGATGTATGTAGTCAGCGGGAGGGGTGACCAGGGTGGAAGGCATATACCTCTTAAGTGACCTTTAAGTGATCTTAACCTTACTTGGCTTTAAAACCTCACAGGCTTCTCTGGCGCTGCCATTTATATCTTTGCTTCAACCATTAAACTGAGAATTAATAAAAACCCTTTTTGTTTGAAAGTAAAAAGCTCCTGCTCCAGCACTGCCAGACTTGGTCTGATTTTAGGTACTTGAAATGCTCAAACTTCCAAAGATTTTTGTTTTCATAACATCCTTAAGGAGGCAAAAAGCTGACCCCTTTCCCCTGCAAGGATATATTTCCATCTCCAGCTGCACATCCCTCTCTCCTGCCCCCACCCCATTTTCCTCTTGGTGGGTGGTATTCCAGTTTTCTTCATTCATCTACTTTTAAGCCAAATGGATTTTCCTTGATTCCTGATGCTTCTTTTATGCCGCTTAACCATTGTGCTGTGGGAAATGCCATGGCCGATTGTACCTTTTCCACATCTGTAATTTTTATGCCAGCTGCCCATGTGAAAAAGCTGCCAGCCAGACCTTATAAATGGAAAAGATGTTTGGATCTTAAAGTTTGATTGCTGCAACAAATACAGCAAATGCTTGGGAAGGCAGCAAAGATTAGCACATGTGAAAGGAAGTGTAAATAATTATTGCACAAAAGGACATGTCCCTGCTGCTTTTTTTATTATTATTTTTTGTCCCATTAGGATGAGCTTGTCATAACCACCAAGAAGGATTTACATTTCTAACGCTGTGCTGTTGCTTGGCAAATATTTGTACAACCATTATATTTATTATGCTAGCAATTATGTGTAGTAAATGCAGAGTTTGGTGTTATATCAAGTAGTGTAACAAACTCACAGTACAAGGGGTGAGTAATTAAAAGCTCAGGTAGACACTTTTCTGACCGATGGGATGTTGTGCTAGAGGCAGTGTTAGTATTTGAAGTCAGTCGCCAGTCCCAGTAGTGCATTCGGAGAGCTGAGTGTGCACTGAGTTGTGCTGCTTCCTCTCTTAGTGCAGAGGGGCAGTCGTACTCAAAGGAAAGCAGCAGAATAAAAGAGCTTTTGCCTGCATTTTGATTGGGTTTTTTTCCCCCATATCCAGCATGGTTTGGAAAAAAAATTAAACATGGAGGAAAACATTGCAGTACCCACCATACTTCTCACACTGCTTTATAGGGCAGGGTATAAAAACCTGGCAGTCAGCCCTCCTGTACCTCCCAGATCTTTCCAAGCACTTTTTAATCACATGTACAAAGCATACGGCAGACAGAAACACACCTTCCTCATTGGAGGTTTCACCCTCCTTCTGAAAGGGTCTGTAGAGATGCTGATCATATGTTGCTTCCACTCTGGTATTTGTGTTTCCCTTTGTGCCTGCAAGGTGAAATTCTGAATTACTGGAGAGGGGTGAAAACACCACATGCAGTGGGCTGCTGATAGAGTTGTAGGGGGCTTTAAAGCACTGTAATGCATACTTTCTGTTAAAAGGTGATACAAAGTATGTTTCTTTTTGAGGTTAATGTCTTCTCTGTCCTTTGATGTCTTGTTGTGATGGATGTTGAGCTAGGTGAAAAGTCCACACCTCTAACAACTGCTCCCTACAGAGCGGTGAAGTTATCTGTTAAAGAGCTTTGTTCTTTGCCTTTCCTTTTTGCTCTCCTAAGTGTCATTGCAGGAAGCTCTACACATTCGAGGCATGTCCAGAACACATCAGGCATGTTTGCTTTCCCATGTGCGTGCCATAGGGCAGTTCTTGCTCAGGTTGCTCTCTTTGATCATTGCACATAGCCCCTCTGCTAAGGAGTGGTCACGCTCTCTAGCTTTGCATTGAAGCAAACACTTTGGCTTCATTACTTTCATCAGTTTAAGTACTTGAAGTTACTTATCGATTCTACATGACTTCGTTTGGGTTTGTGGAAGCTTTACTGAAGTTTTATGTAATAGGAGTTTAGGTGGATGGCACCAACTGCAGTGATGTGTTGTTCTTGGAGGGATGTTGTCCTCTGCCAAACATGGAACGTCACGGAACTGGCATCTTCTCCATGGCCTGGTCGCTTTGGCTGATCGCCCTGACTTGCTGTGCATCCAGTAAAAGGAAGTTAGTTGTGTTTTTAGGTGACAATCTGTCATGAGCAGGACAAAGAGGGTGCAGGGTTTTGTGGGCTGGGCAGCAATGCCTTCCACAGTACTCAGCAATCCACCAGTGTTCAGAGACTCAACCCAGACGTGGAGACATCTTGCAGTGGCCCACAGCTATACATGGCTTGGTCGCCCTTTATGCTGGCTATCACATCTGCAGTTACTCTCTACAGGCGTGTAAATATTAGCAGAGGTGAGCTGTGCTGCTGCCAGTTTGCCACCCTGCAAGGGCTATGGGACTTCAGCTGACGGTGTTTCTGGGCAATGGTCCTCTCCCCGCTGTGCCCTGCCCCGTGTGAGCCCCACAGGAACACTGTTGCTGGCAGGCAGCTGCTTTCTCACCTTGTGAGAAAATGTCTCACCTTGGACATCCCATTGCTTGCTGCAGAGTGTCTGATCTGGTAGTGCTGGAGGAATGGGGAGTTGCTGCAGAGCTTTGCTTGGTATGTGGTTAGTTTCTGTCCAGGTCCATGGAGAAGCTTGTTCCCCTAGTTGAATTCTAGGCCCTTCCATCCCAGTATGCATGTTAGTGGTGGTAATGCGATATAACATGCTGTGTGTGTGGCAATCCTGCTGAAGCTCAGTATCTCGAGTCTGTAAGGTACATACATCTGCATGCTTAAGTCAACTGAAGAAGCCCCCAACCCCCAAATACTGAGAGGTGATCTTGGTAACCTCGCTTGGTTTAGGCACTGAGAGAGCAGCAGTAACACCTTTGGGAAGCTTTAACTTCTGTAAACTCATATAAAAGCAAAGTCCCCATCCCCAGCATCTGTAGGTCGGATCCAGCTTAGATCTAAGCTTTCCCATGCCAGGAGCCAGAGAGCCCTTTGTGTCCAGGGTGTAAGAAAACGTTGAAGCTGCTGCCTGCCCACATGCTGTACCTTTACCTCTGAGTGCTGGGCTTTGAATCCTGAACATCCCGGTCACGTAGGATCAGTTTCCCCTGGACTGTCACTGCAGTCAGCAGAGCACTGCCGAGCGGGTGGTTATGAAGAGGAGCTGGGGCTCCGGTTGGTATCAGGAGGCAGCACACAGGTTAATAGGGAATCCAAACCGCACGAGAACGGGTGCTTTGTTTCCCTTTACGTGAGTAGAAATGCTGATCAGCACAGGCACAGTAAAATGGTAAGGACCCAATAAAATAACAGAAACCTGGGAGGTCCTACTACTGAAACATCAGGGAATGCTCGTTATGAGTTCCAATGAATAACTGTTTTCTGCTGGCACGTATGAGGCTGCTGCTCACCACAGCTGCAGCATATCTTTAGGCAGCTTGGAGATTGGCAATGGATTAATGGCCCTTTTCCAAGGAAGGAAGATGAGGTAGGGCTCCCTCAGATAGTTTCGTATCAACTTAAGTCAGCCTAAGGATTAACTATTAAGTTCATTTCCCTGCTCTGCTTAGAAGCTGTTGTGTAAGCTCTTTTATAAGCCTGGCTAGAGAGCTCGCTGGGAGACTCGCCTATGCCAAAACTATGCTAGAATGTAAAAATTTCCCATTTTCATTAAGTCCTTATTTGAAACAGGAAGCTTTGTGGCATTTTAGGGTATTGTAGCCTCATTCAACAAGTTATAACCTCACGGAATTGGAGTTCATAGCTCTTCACAGTGCTTTTTCAGCCCTTGAAATGCACCAAAGGCACCGCTGTGGTGGTTTACTGTGCTGTGAAAAGCGATCGATTTTTATAATGCCATTCTAGCAGTTGTGATGTCTCAAGGCAGCTCTGGCAGTCACACTTTTGAGAATTTTTGCTGCTTCTGCTTTTAAAATAAACAAAACCCCACACCAAACCAACCCTTCCACCCCTAACCAGGCAAAACCCTCAAACCAACCACCCTGGATGATGGGATCTGGTACTCTCAATGTTTAAACTGTTCTGCCAATATGGAAAAGTTTGATTTGACTTGCAGAGCTTAATCATGAATTGGATCAATGCTACAGCTGTAGTCATCAGTCGGTTGCTTCAGGTCCACGGTGGGTCAGCTGCACTGATTTCTTGTACTAAAAGTTTGGATGGGTTCCTTGGGATCCCACACTTCTGGCTCTGATATTTCATTGTCTTTCAAGTTTCTTCATTTCTATCCAAAGCTTAGATTTACTGATAGAATTCTGTAGTTGAATGGATTTTGAAAATATTTTCATCTCAAAACCTCCGAAAAAAGTCTAAATTTTTAGATATCTGGCTACAAAGCATTTTTCTTACAGCATTCTTGTGGAAGTTTCCAAACTGATTCAAAAGTATTCCAACTAAAGTTAATTAAAAAGTATCAGTCAGATCTTACCATTTCTAAAACAAGAGTTTGCACTTACCTACTTCTTCCACACTACAAACATTCCTGAAAAATCGCACAAGATGAATTAATTTATCTTAATTCAACTAGCACTTCTGTGTTGGCTTTCTGGGCTCGTTCCACCTGACCATGAGTCACTTAGAGGACTTCCTTTTAAGCATCTAGCGTTGATCCTTCCCTATTAGTCTCTAATGAAAAGGAAGAACAGTTTCCTTGTGTTTCTTCCTGCATTAGTGGGAGCCTCAGCCTCTCCAAAGGTGCATGAAGTGCTGGGATCGTGCCGGCCCTGACTTGAGACAACAGTGCTCCCAGGGTGTTTTCTATCATGTTAGCTAATATTTGGATTTGGAAACTCTTGGTTAAATGTTTGTTGGGTCAGAAACAGTGAAGTACATCCTTGCTGGGTGAGCTTTGTCAGGTTGGATTCAATGATCTCTTGAGGTCCCTTCCAACCCTTACAATTCTGTGATTCTGTGCTCTCTTGTAGTGCAAAGTTCAGATGTTGTTACTCTGGATAGCCCCAATGCTGGCTGGAAATGAGCAAAATTAAACCGAATCACGCTCTCTTAGCTTCCTTTCAGGATATTTGCTTGTGCTTTTCCTATTCTGCTATTTATTCCTGCCTGCGTACAGTTTCTTTTCCCGAGCGCACGATTGGACCAGGAAATCTTTTCCAAAGCAAGACATTGCCCTCTTCTGGAAGCTGCGAGGGAACTGCGCTCTAGGCAGGCTCCGGCCCCCACCTCCAAGTCAAGCTGCAGCCCCTCCATGATGGGGTGTCAGCCCTAGAAAAATCTCTTCCGTTACCTGAGATGAGCTTTGAAACACAAAACCTTCCCGGGACACGGATAGTGAGGGAATAGCGCTTCCTGTCACTAAATCACTTCATTCAAGGTGTTGTCTTATCAAAACTTGTCCGCGCGAGGGGCTCCGCTGCTGACTCATCACAGGGTTATTTATAACGTGCTGGCGCCGCAAGGAGCGTTGGGTTTCGCGTAAACCAGGCTGTTCATCTGCTTCCTTTCAGCAGATGCCTCATGTAAGAGAAGAGTCAACTTATAAAAAGTTTAAGATACTTTGGCTTGTGAAACATACGTACACCATGAATCACCTTCAGCTCATCAGACTGGGGTTTGAATCTTCAATTTTGGATTTTATGCTGAATATCTAGTTGTCTGGGGTTTTTTTAGGATGATCTTTCACTAGTGGACTAAAATATTTGACATACACCACATGAAGAAGATGGGGAGGGAGGAAGTTGCTTTGCTTAATAGTAGTGCATAAAAGATGATAGCAATATTTCTCTGAAACATCTGTTGTTGAAACCTGCCAGGTTCTTTACCTTATGAATACTGTGGGCTTGATTAAATAGCCCTTAATAATCAGCTGAAAGGAATACCTGCTTTAACAGCATCTTTTTATACTGAAAACCAAACCAAAACACTTTGTCAGTTCCCTGACTCTCCTGAGGAGCTGTATCTATTTTGTTCAGTATCTCTGGTACCAGTTATAAAGGTTTCTTGTGATATTATGTGATTTCCTTAGTTTGCTTCATGCTGATTTGAAAATACCTGGTACTTTCGTGCTTCCTGTTAAGGAGGGAGAAGTCAGTATTTGTAAAAGCCTCTGAAGGCGCTTTGGTAGATGAATTGGTTCTGTTAGAACAAAATGCTTCCACATCTGATCCTATTCAAAGCAGAAGGAGAAAGGAAATGAGAGTCAAGTGGAAGAAACAAACCCTTCATAACCACGTTTCTAATTTTGTCACCATGAAAATAACCCCGTTTCTTCTTTGCTGCTGGAAGCAGGAAGCACTGAAAATATTGCAAGGCAGTCTCTGTGCTAGACATCTCTAAGTATACTTAAATAAATAAATGTCAAAATCTGGCTGACAACACCATCTTGTGCTTCAGTTTCATGCCTTGAGCAGCTCAGGGTCTGGGCAGGAGAACATTCTGCTGCCATGACTCTGGACACTTGGTACATTTCAATTTCTTTTGCCCCAGGTTAACAGGAAAAGCTACATGTAAACCTTGCTTCCAAACAGCACAAAGTAATGCAACAGGAAAGCTTTTCTGTGTGTTTTGTGTGTTGCAAATCTCTCTCCTTGCAACATGCATGTGCAGGGAGTGCACTTCTTACGGGCAGGATTTTTGGAACTGGTCAACCAGTTGCAGTGTTTGTGATGCTCAATTTCTCTGTATGTAGACAGATCAGTCACATCTCATTCTATATTGTTTCACAGTATTCTTATTGCAACTCTTTCTACAAATGGAATCATAAGTTTTCATTAACTTCTCACAAGGACCATGTTATGAAAGTATGACCCTTCAGTTTGCGTTAAGTTATTGCCACTGGACACTTTGAAACCTTGCCCTTCAGTCCTTTCTCCAGCCTGATATGTTAAAATTATCTGAATTAGGTCAGTGCTTAGGATGTAGACAGATGGGCATGTTACGTGGTCAATTTTTGTTTAGAAGCAATTTTTTAAAATTCATTTCCTGTTTTTTAACTTACAGGTGTTAATTTAATCAAGAAAATGTTCCTAAACAAGGTGTTAATTTAATCTAGAAAATAATCCTAAACAAGTATTGTAGGTTCCATTCTGTTGTTCAGTAAAAAGCTTTCTGTTCTATGCAGGGAAATATCCTGTTACCATCACATTTCTAAATCCAGCTGTGACATTTTGGGGTGGAAATTGGTGAAGGAAGGTTGAGCTCATATCTAAGGTTCAGTTCTCATTCTTCTATCGCCGTGTATCCATTCTGATTTTGTTCATACCTATGATACCTATGTACCTGTCCTGCCTCTAAGACATGAGGATGGAGGTTGGCCCTGCAATGGGCATGTTGCTAATAAAGTCCCGTAACAAAGCCTCTGAGTGGTAGCTGGGTGTATGTGGAGTTGAAGGTTAATGAAAAATAACAAAAACGCTCTAGTTTTATCTAAAGTCACCTATCTTAAGTCTTCTAAATACACATGAGCAGCGATGGCCTTAAGGAAGGCATGCCATATACTCCTGATTAATAGGAAGTGCTGAGTAAGTTTTGTATTGGGAGTGTGGATTCAGATGTGACTGAAAACCTCCCAGTGTCTCTGTGTACGCCTCAGTGAGAATTTTGTGCACCGATTTCCGAACTAATGTTTCATCTGAAAAAGGCAGCTTTCATTAGTCAGTGACTCAAGCTGCTATAAATACGCATTAAATAAGGCAGACAAGTGCCATATTGTATCAGTGTCTGAATAACAAGAGCAAGTGAGAACTGAGTCATTTTAGTGACTCAGCTCGTGTTAGAGAGACCTGGTGTTACGCTCTACAGCATAAAATCTACTTATAATTGCGTTTCGGAAGACAACTCGTATCATCATCACTGCACCGATCAGAAAGGCAAAAGCTACTTGGTAGAGCTTGCGTCTACGCTAATTCTTTTCTTCAGTGGTGAGCAGCCGGGATCGCGTGGCCATCTGGCCTTCCCCGAGGCAGCTAGCTTCTTCCCTTCACCTGCTAAGGAAAGAAATTAGCATTGAAATTGATCTTCATATGAGGTGAAACTTTTGCTCCGTTTGGCTGCTGCAGCGCCTGTAACGCTGCGATGCGTTGCCTGACAAGAACCCATTTACACGGAGCTGCCACCAGCAGTTGGGTTTCTCACCTAGGCAGTGTGTGTTGTTATAGCAACAAGGTAGTTCATGCATTCATTGGGTACAAAGCTACGCGGTTTCGCTGGGAAACGTGTTGCAGGTTTGTGCAGACCTGCTCGTTCCACATGTACTGGATGCACCTTAATATATGTTGTGCTGCTGCCTGTCAGTTGTGGGAATACCTGTTGTCCCAGACAGGAAAAGCAGTCCAATGGTGTTTTCACTTTATTGGGTGGAATAACAATAGCACTCAGGGAGTTTTAAGATTTATTTCTTTACAGACGCTAACCTTCCGTTCAAATTAGACTAAAATCTGAACCACCTACATTAATTACTTGTCATCCTTCTTTTTTTAAAAGCCTCTCTTATAGCCCTGCTGCTAGCTAATTATACCTTCTGGAGAAGCTACACAGCATAGTAGCAAAGTGTTCACCATACATTGAGCAAGTAGGGATCAACTCAGAGCTGCTGGCAAGGCTGGTCTGTTCTATTCTTCCTACTACGGATGACTCGCTCTTGCCATTTAAGTGTCTTCATTTGCCAAAAGCATTCACTTCTGAGCTAAAGTAGGTGTGACACTCACCAGCTCTGTCAAGTTTGATACGTGCTGCCTTTATCTTTCCCTTTGCCTTTCTTGCCCAAACTGATGTGGTCGCAGCCTCTCCCAAAACAGAATGGCTGGGGCTTCACTTCTGCGTTCAGTTCACCTTTTGGATATCTCAGAGGAAAACTTGGGTGAGGCTCAGGGAGGAGAAATGGATGGACACTGCAGGAGAGTTATAAGTTTACTCCCAGCCCCAGAGACTTTTTCCATAACAGATGGTACTAAGGTAGTATAGCTAGAGCATGAAGAAATAGTTACACTGAAACAAGGCTTGAGTAGGGAGGCCTTGGGACTGTACTAACACTTGAAGAAAGCTTTTCTTGCCTCCAACAGGAGAGTATCAGCTTGGGTTTAAGCATATCAGTTTAGCTATTCAGCTATGTGCCAAAGAAACACTGAATGCCCTTGTCCCATGTCTATAAACTTCTACCTGGGCTGAGATGCTTACAGGATTTCAGGCCATTTCTCACACCTGAACTGTGCAATAAAACTTTGTTTCTACATACACTTTTAAAGTTGGCCATGCAGTGTGTGCAGGCACCTCAGAGGAGAGCATGCAGTGCTGATGGAAAGGAAAAATCCCACCTCTCATTCTTTGCCATTCCCTTGCAAGACATGACCTTCATTCAGCTCAGCTTCTGCTGTAAGATGCCAGATGAGGCTTTTTGTAGGATTTCTCAAGCTTGCTGAGCTACCTCAGGAGCCTGCTGGGTTTGTTCTTTGCATGGATTTCTTATAGTGATCTTAGCAAAGTGTCCATTTTGTTCTACATAAGCAATCCACGTGTATCTTTGGAATCTTTCTCAAGAGTGAAAGACTGAGAGTGGCTTGCAGACATTGAAGTTCTTTTAGGTGAACTTTCACAGACTGAACTGTATCAGTTCTCAAGTTTGGCCCATACAAAGGCAGAAGGACATGCTTGCCTCTCTGACAAAGCATGCAATATGATACACCTCAGCACCACGTTATTATCTGAAATATAATCCTAAAGGCAATAATACTTTTTTCCCATTAATTTTTAGGGGGAATCAGCTGTAGCATAAAGAAAAAACACTGTGTAGCCATAGTTCTTCAGGAAGGCTGAATGGTCAGATGTCTCACAACTGAAAACTTGTGTTCTTCAGATAAATTTGCAATTCTAGACTTGAACTTTTTGAATTGGCATTTTAAGCTACTTTGAAATTATTATCTTTCTGGAGTAAATGTCACAAGAAATGCCCAGTTTACTACTTAACAAACTTTATTTGCTTTCATTTTATTTTCCAGCAAGAAAAATATTTTATTTATACTGGAAACATCTTTGTTTCCAGTGTTTTTTTGAAAAGAACAAAAATACCCCATGCAGCTGGCGCCTGCAGCCCCTGAATTAATAGGTATGCTTTTTTGAACTGCATCTAGCAAATGGAGCAGCCTCCACAATTATGAGATACGAACAGATTTACCTACTGTAACTTTGAGCACTGCCTCCAGTACCATCTGTCTTCCTTTCTGACTAGCGAAGGTGGCATATTGCCCTAGTCCTCATCGCTGTTCTACGTGGCCAGAGAAGCAATGAGAACCTCCAAAGATGATTGTCTGGAAGTTGCAGCCTAATGATTTGCTTGGTAAAGTTCCTTCTGTCATTTTTATTAATGGACTTTCAATAATCCCCCTCCTATAAGGGAGGAAAATGGAGCCTGCCATGAAAAACAATTTGTGTGTTACTTTTTTGCTAGGAGGGTGCCTGTATGGGGCAGGACAGCTGCTCCTGCTGTTTGCTGAAAATGTTCTTTGCTTCATTTCTTAAAAAACAAAACAAAACAAAAACACCCAGTGGATGTTGTGGTAAAAGACAGAAATGATTGACAAACAGCAACCACTGTGTTGCACTTCTGTGCAACCACTAATTAACTACTCTGCCCTTCAGCCTGCACAGGGGTGAGGGATGGGGTGGAGGGCTGCAAAAGGTCAATAGGCTTGAGAGTTTGAGAGATGGAGTGAGAGTAATCATTCCACCTCTCTTGTAGTCATGGCTTCTGAGTGGAAAATGCAGGCTGATTAAGGAAATAGAGGTGTGTTTTTCCTTGCAGAGCAGAACAGACCTTTGCAGTGCACAGAACACAGTATGTATTGAGCTCATACAGATTCAAGAGATGCTGCCATGGAAGTAAAATTTACCCAGGCTTATTAACCTCTAAGACACTCCTGTGGTTAGGGAGTCTCCAAGTTCCTGGAAACTGGGGAAGTATCAGAGTGTGGTAAAAATCCCAGAACTGTTCAAGGTGAGGTGACCTTGGAGGTCATCCACTCCAAAAGCAGGATCAACACTGCAGTGGGATCACTTTGCTCAGGGTTAGTCCAGTCAGATCTAGAAAGCCTAAAAAGCTGAAGATTTCCTAGCTGCTCTGAGGCTCTGTTTGCTTACATATCCTCCCAGGAGGAAAAAACGATTACTCTTGTTCAGCAGTGACCTCTCCTGCATCAGTGTGACGGCGACCTCTATCGATCCCTAGCTATGCACCTCAGGGCAGAGCTCAGCTCCCTCACCCTCAGTAACCTCCTCGCAGGTACAGGAGAGGTGGCGGTAGCTCCCCAACTTCTCTTGCCTCTGGGTCTAACACAGTTCCCTTTCTTTTTGTCCTCTCCTCGGCATCCGTTGGTGCTCTGGGATCAGTTGGTCCACTGGACAAAACAGGCCTTGCCAAGCACGGTGGGGGTCCATCCACACTTGGGAGCTCCCAGAGAACTGCTGCTTTGACAAGACCTCTTTTCTTATAGTTCACATCAGAAACAAAGTTGAAGAATGTTGTATTTTAATAACTCTTTTTTCATTTTTTACAGCTTTTGTTTTTCCCTTAGCAGTGTTAGCTGGTGAAGTTAAATAACATTGTTATGACTTTTTGTGCTTGGATTTTCTAAAGTTTAAACTGAAGTGTGTCTCGGTGGTGTGGTTACTGCTCAGGGTGTTACTGTCAAGCCACAACGCATGCACAAACATACAACAAATCTATTCTGTCACGTGCTGTTCAGTTTTCAGATGTTTGCTTAGGGAAGAGACTAATTGTTTTAGACAAACTTATGTTCAAGAGGCTTATCATTAGAATTAATTACAATATTTCTGTTGTTTATAATCCCGTAGAATTGCATATTATATATAAAAAAATTGATTTGGAAGCATTCTTATTTTGAATTTCAGGAAGACCTGAATAAACATCTTCATATTAATATATTCTAATTGTGTTATAGCCTAAAAACTGGGGGAGTTAAGTAAAATACACAGTTCTTGTGTCTGTACTAAAAATATATAAGTATTCTGTATTTCTTTTCTGAAATAATTTAAAGTAGCATTGATAAAATCTTTTTAAAATTTCTTTTACTTTCTTGTGGGATAAATCCTGCCTGTGTGTGCCTGGCTGTGCTTCTAGTTCAGTGCCTGCCTCTCCAAAAACATCAGCACAAACTTGGACTTCTTATAAAAGGGTACAGGTCAGCTGGCGTGCTTGGTCAGGAGGCTGATTTTGGCTCAAGGATTAACGGCAGTTACTGCTTCAGAGGGTTAGTGTCTTGTTCCTTTACACTTTAAAGAACATATAGTCTGTAAGCATCTATAGCCAGAGTTCCCAGGATCTTTAAAAATGGACAAGTTATGGTGGGCAGTTGTTGGGGGTTTGTTTCTTTTGCCAGCATCAACACTTCCAGGTGACATCTGTACCAGAGCTGGCTGATACCCAGTCCTCAGCAAATGAGTCTCCTGGTAGAGAATGTAACCACACTGATCTCAAGTCTTAAACTTTGCTTTTCAAATTATAACCTGTTGCTGTAAAGACACCTTTTCTCAAATATATTGAAATACAGAGGGGAAAATGCTGCTTCATGATTGCAACTTAGCTAATATTGTACCTATAGTGGAGAAAAAATAAAAATGGGGAGGAAAAAAGTAGTTCTTTGAATCTCTTCTATTTGGCCTAGCTAGTTAGTAACTACAAGGAGTGCAGCATCTTGTTCTGTGTTCTTCTAGCAGCCTCTGAATTGTTTTGATTACTACAAGCACTGTATGTGGAGAACTGAAATGGATAAACACATGCAGGATTTAGTCTGCATCAATCATTCTCAACTGTCCTATCAGAATTTCTGAATTTGTTTGAAACCATTTCTGCCTGTAAAATAATCAGACCAAAATGTTCCACCACTCGACCCTGTTCCTGCACACTTCCAAAGATGTTGCTGTAGGTTGAACTGCTCAATATATCACATTTCAACTGGAAATGCAAAAATCTGCTGAAGCTGTCCTGTGGAAACCACCCATTTCTGTGGATTTACCACCAGGCACTTGCAAGGAGCTCTCTTACTTGTTTGTGTTGGTCTGAAAGGTCACTTACATTAAATAGCTGCTTTTAATATTTATAACTGGTGAGCTACACAGATGGAAGTATGAATAAGTAAGAGGTGCAATAGATTACGTTGTTTAACAAACGTGTATAGAGGTTTTTTGGATTCTTCTAGTGGTGCTCAACTTCAGACATCTATTCCCAAGGTCATTAGAATCGAATGTAGCTGCTCACAAACAGGCGCGCTCTGATGGTGGCTGCCTTCCAAAAACCTCTCGAAGGAGAAGCTGGCCAGCTACTCCTGCTCGAGCTGCCTGCGAGAGCAGCTGCTTCACCAGCCTGATGCCTCTGCTGCATTGAGGAACGCTGGCCAAGTCCACTGTGTCTGCTGCCAGGAAAAAGAACTGGCAAATGGTACTCAAGGGGTTTTTTTGTGTCTACAAGTATATATTCTGTAGCCCTTGTAAGTGAATTTTTTGTGGGCAAACTTGAATACAATTATCTTCCCCACTCTGAACTCTGCATGTGTGAGTAGTTTATGTGTTAAGGCTCTTGTAGAAGGGCCTTGAGAGGTTGCATACTGGATTTTTTATTTACTTGTAATTCGCCAAAGAAAATACTGTATCCGATTTCTTCCAGTAGATGTATTAGAAGCACCAGAGAACCAGCTCACACATTAAAACCAAAATAACATTCCAGTTTGGTGGTACTTTTTCTCTGAAAGCATTTTGAGCACTACCATGCCCTTCTGAGAGCTGCACGCTCCTCTTATGACCAAGTTTATTATAAACTGAAGAGTTGTAGTGGAAAATGGAATTGTGTTTCAGGTTAGCACTGGAAGTTGGGGTTTATCCAGTTACTTTGCCCAAATCATTATTTACATTATAAAAATGAACAGAAATTCACCACTGTCTACAGCTCTGCAGAATTTGACCAGGCTTCAGCCAAAAAAGTATTAGTGAATTAAAACAAACAAACAGAAGTGTATTAGTGTGCACTAGTTAAATGTTTGTGGAAAGAAACCTCTGAGATCCAATGGCATTTGATTTGAGCTCCTGCATTAGGTATTAGTTTTGGTTGTCTCTATGTTCTGCTCCCTTTAGGAGGTCTAAATTAGTTCTCTGCCATGCAAAGCTTAGCTGTGTATTAAGCAGAAAAGCAAATGCTGAGTGGGGAGGGAAAGGAGGAAGCATTGCTTGAAGGATGTTGCTGGGATGTGGGATCACCTCTCGGGTGCAAGGCATGACTGACATTTCAAACCAGAGTACTGTGGGTTTAGTATTCAAGTCCTTGAACAAAGCATATTGTAAAGCACGTTGTTTGGATTCTTGTGTTCATCTTAACTCATCACAAACCATCTAGGCTTCAGGACAATGTAAGGAACAGTAACATGTTCTGGATATTGGGGCTTTTGAATATCTGGGGCAATACATGAAACCCTGATGTGGATATTTTAGACTTTCATATTTAGACAGTCATAACCTTCCAATCCTAGATGTGTCCTAATTCTGCAGATGCATCTAGGAAGCGGTACACATTTGAAACATCTGACCCCCTTGTTTTTTTCTGCAGCTAGCACATAAGGAGAATTTAATGGATTTCACATGCATTTGCTCTAGAAGCTTGATTGTATTGCTTGTTTCCTTGGTTCTGTATGCATGCTGTGTATTGATTGGCAGGGCTGTCCTCCCAAGAAATCCCCTTTGGATAATTCATTGCTGTCTTTCTAAAAGTTGTAACTTCAAGTGTAGGCTTACCATGAGCCATTCTCTTAAACATTCTGTTTGAAGTCATTGAGTTGCTGGACCCTGCATCACCAAGCAGCATCAGACTGGTGTTTACTTTCACATTCTCAAAACTACTGAATGTTTTAAAAAACCCCTTTGCCCTTCCTCTAAGCTAAATATACACTTTAAAAACTAATGCACAGGATAATCTGTCACTCCTGACATAGGAACCCCGGTATCAGAGTTTACTCAGGATCCTTTATAGCATCAGAAGGATGATGTTCACCCTTATCCCCGTGCCAGGGCAGCTCCTTTGCAGTTCCCATGTTCTTAGGCATGGGCTGCTAGGCTCCTTACCCAGTCTGTCAGGAGTAGTGCTGTGAGCTGCTGCAGCTTACCCGCGTGTAAATGCAGAGGATTGGCAGGCAAATTGACAGTTGGGTCTTCCTCTCCCCAGAACAGGCTGAAGCAGTCTGTGACTTGTGGGTGCACAGGTCCAATACAACCATCTCATCTTGTTCCAGGTGCTGTAGCTGCTCTGAACAGCCTTACCCTGCTCAACCACGGGCATGAGCTCTGCAGTAATGTAGCATTAAAGCTGAATAAGAAGGTGGGGGTAAAACCAACCAACCTCATGGTACAGGTCTTTGTGTTCTTGCTTTGCAAGCCCCAGCACTGCCATTTCCCAGATGCAGCCGGCTTGCAGTGACTTTGCCAGGCGCTCCCTACCATTTCCAGGCACTGGGATCACCAGAGCCATCAACACCCAGGAGCTTGGGTGGGATTTCTTTATTTTTCTCGGGTTCTCCTTTAAGTTTGTAGTGAATTATGCTGCTTGTTGTAACTGTGATAACTTACTGCTTCAGTCAGCAGTGCAGCCATGAAACATCCAGCTACATTATCATTTATATTAACCCTGGGGGTTGAGGTGGCTTTTGTGTCTTTATTAACATATTGACATAGTTATTGATATCGGTTGTCTTAGTCTCGTCTGTTTAATTAATATAATTGATCCACTGAACATCTAGCTGATAATTCTGGGGCAAATATTCTAACTACTCTTGTTACTAAAATTGAGCTTCAGCCCCTTGTGAAATCTGCCATGGGTCTAGCTGCCAAATTAATTAAACGACCATTAATTTGCAGTTTTTCCTGCATCTAAAATACTTACTAAGCTGGATCTTTATTAACACCATTAAGGCCCAAATATTTAAAATGCCTTCACAGGAAATGAATGCTATGAAATAATAATGAAATGCCAGCTTATTTTTATGTAGAAAAGATGAAACAAAGTAATAGTAAAGTCAGTGTGTTGAATAGCAGCTGAAGTTTAAAGCTAGAAATAAAATGCATGATTAGTGTGAAAAAAAGATGTAGGAAATACTTCTGAACTCTTTAATTTAGTTGTATCCCAAACAAATGCTTTTCTGAGAAGATGCCCTAGATTAGTTAATTATTGGGTAAATAGCTTTGAAATTCTGGGTTAGGTTGGCAATGCAAATTAAAGAATAGAAAAGAAGTCTGCAGTATTTAGTGCCTCGTGATGTCCTGAGCTATAGGCCGGCACTTCTTTCTCTTATCTCTTCTCAAATGATGTATTACATCGCCCATTAGTTTGCTAATGTTTGTAAAACATCTTGCAGGAACAGATATGTCTTTACTTAAAGACCAGAAGATCTGCAGGCATTAATTACATTCTGCTCATTAGTATTCATTCTTCTGCTGATACTTATTTGCTATTTATGTATCACCCCACATACTAGGAGATGCATGCTGCGGAATTTTTCCTGGCTTTTGCATTTTCTGCTCTGTTGTCCAAAGGATGAGGGAATGAATCTGAAGAAATATTTTCTACTTTTGTCATTAATAAGGGGGAAAAAAAAAGTCACATAAAAATCAGCCATCAAAAACTTATCCCAGTCTCGAAGAAACATAACTGCTTCTCAAATACCTATCATAGTGTGACTCATTAACAACATGGTATTTTATTAAGGAGGGCAGCAGCTGTGACCTGGTATCAGGAAGCCCAGCAGAATGACTCAGGCCAAAATACTGTCCTTAGTCCTTGCCTGCAACTGTTTCTAGGCTGCGTTCCAGGTAGTCCTGCTGCTGCTTCAGTTTGGTGCCTCTGAAATAGTTCAGTCTTGGATTTTTCCTCTGCACTTTGATGTATTGTTCGACCATGCTCAACCAGTAACCTTACTGTCTTCGTGTCTGAGGTCTTTAAGACCAACAGGGCATTGTCCAGTGAAGTGTCTGGGGTGAATATTTCTACTGTTGTAGGGGACTGTTCCAAGCATATGGCAGGCTCTGAATTTTTCTTCTTAATAATGAGACAAAGTCAGAAATTTAATTTCAAGTAAAATCTTGAAGTTTGCTATTCTACAGAAATTGCTCACAAATGCCTTGTTCCATTTTAAAGCAGTCCCTTTAGCTGGGACACATGGCTGCAAAGGGACTGGGAGTTTTCTGGCATGTCTCTTATCTTGCTTCTGGTCCCAAGAATCTTCACTTGGGGTAATAATCCTGATTATGGGCAATCAAAGAGAGTTTATGTCTGATACTTGGAAGAGAATCAGTTTTTGCTGGAAAATCAGACAAGCCCTCAGCTGATGTAGTACTTCTTGCTGTCTGTTTCGAGAGTATATATAACATAAAAAGATGCATGGGCAAAGCAAAGAGAGCTAGTGATGTGTGGCTGCAGTTGTTGTATTATATGGGCAGGTTTTAAAAAAAATTCACCAAGCCATTCTAACTCTTGATAGATTAACATGTATTTTCAGCACTGGAAATAGCCATCTATTGAGATTTCTATGTGCTCTTCTGGTCATGTGGTCCAAAGGCTGTGAAGTAGTTTTGAGCTGTTCAAATAATTTGGCATATAAAATGGAGTAAACCAACATTAATCTCACATTCTATGTTCTGGGAGTAATCAAGTCTGTGGGATGGTACAAAATGCTGCTTAATGGAATTTTAGTGGTTTAATTTTGCAGAATAATTTTTCTTTGCTAATTTGTCACATAAATACTTACTCTGGGGTAGTCTTTAGCTATTAAAAATTATTTTGATTGTTTTGCCAGAGACCCATGGAGTTTCTGTTAATTAAATGTCTAATGATGTTAAAAGATGTGTTTACATTTAAGATACCAAAACCAACCAATCAAAAAAACTCCCACACCGCAAACCCAGCAGTGTTAGTGGTTTAAATGTGTTATCACTTAGAGAGTTGTGCTGGAAAGCTAAGTCCTGGTTGGGAATTTGTGTTTCATGGTGCATGTGGGTATTTGAAAATAGTTCTCTTCAGCTATTAGGTGAGGATAACTGGTAATTAATTAAAATTGCAATGCTACCTGAATAAATGGATGTTAGGATAACTTAAATGAAGACTGAGGAAATTTGTACCTTGTGTTCCAAGTACATACATCTCTGACTTGGATATAAAAGCAATAGCTGGTAACAGATTCGAGCACAACATACTTATACGTGGATTTCTTCAGTGCAGGTTTTTGCTGTTGTTGTTGGATTACATGAAGAATTTGAACCCAATTTTCAAATTGGTTAGGTCTGTGATCAACAGCACCATAGTAATATTTCTATAGATTTCACTTCTAAAATGAGATATCCTAATGAAAGATATGTAGATGAAGAGTTATTTAGTGGAGCAGGTAGTCAGTGAGGATTTTGGAAGCTTTTATAGCCTTTAGTATAACTCTTGCTTTGTAGTTCACGCAGCCCTTTGTCACAAGTGGATAGAAGCAGCACAGATGCTGTTGACTGCAGTCTTCTGAAATGCTTCTGACTAATAAGTATTTTGTAGATCCTATTCCTCCTCTTGCTCGTTGGCAGATATCATTCTGTCACAAAACACCCTGAGCTGGCAATACCTGTACTAGACTGTAGATTACAGAGTGAAAAAGCTTAGGGAGTATGCCTTTTCCTAGATAGTTCAGGGAATATGGTTACTATAACAAGCAGCACACACATCCTGGTGATAAAGCAACCCCTGCTGATAGGCTCTGCTGAGCCTGTTGGGAAGTGCTTTAAGTGGGGACTTAGGCTTTTGCATCTCCTCATTGTCCACTCTGCCTGCTTGTGTGCACCGGTGACAAAGCACACATGAGCCTAGGATGTGCACAGGGATGCATGCCCCTCAGCCTAAAAACCGTGTTGCTGCTAACCTTGGCATTGTCAAGCATCATAAAGAAAAAACCAAACAGAAGTTTCTGCCATGTTTTCTGCAAAGCAAAGTTCTACCCTGACAGCATCGTATCTGGGGGGAGGATATTACTGGTTCACCTGGATTTCTTCCCAGTGCACTTACTGATCTTGCACTTAATTGTATTTGCTCTAGTGAAAAAAGTGGAATCATATAACTGAACAGAAAATGTATCAAATGTGTGTATGTGCACAGGAAGAATCAGGTATTGTGCATATTCACGTGTCAGCATTTCTTTACAAGCAAACAAGCAAAATCCTTGGACAGGTAAGCAGAAAAAAAATGTGCAGCAAATGACAGATAAACTGGTGTTTGTAATCCTTTCTGGGCATACAAAGTTCTTAGAGAACTTGGTGGTTTAATACTGAAAATATGCCAATTTTGTTAACTGAGAGTTCAGGTTACTTTAAAGAGATGATGATCCTTTTCCAGAGTCACATGCAGTGCAGAGGAGTTTGAGTAGTTTGCACATCAAGGAACAGTGAAAAACTGGCACAAAACAGAGGTTACAAGAACGGGCTGGGGAATAAGGATGTTGAGAGCTAACATAACATGTATGTGTGTCTGTGGTTAAGGCAGACTTAATAAAGACACTTGTTAAGTAGATCAATTTAATACAAAGTATTTTACATAAAACTGTATTTGACTGAATGAAGGCTCGAAAAATTATTTTAATTTGGATTGGATAGATTTTTTTGTAGTCTTCCTTTTTAAAAGAAGCTGTTTTGCATAGTGGGAGGAGGTATAAATAGTTATTTAGAGCCTTGTTTTGGCAATGTTCTTAAGTGTAACTTAAAAGGATGCAGTTTCTTGGCTTAGGGTTTTAGCAAAGAACAAAGGATACTTTGAACAGTACTATCAGTGTACAAATAGAAAAAGAATTTGTGAGCAGTAGTATAGAGATATTTCCACAGCTCTGTTGTGCTGGAAGTAACAGTTAATACTTGCAGGTTTTTAAATCATGAGAACCAGTGATTTAACTCAACTACTGAACTGATGTTTAACTGAGGCTTCATTTTGTGTGAAGAGCAAAGATGTTCCAGAAAAGCCAATGCCAGCAGAGAACCCACTAAGATTTAGTGCATGATAATTTCTGAGAGAGGGAAGAGGGGGTTTGGGGCAAAAGGGAGTAATTTCAGTGAAATACAGTAACAAACTTGCTTCTGTAAGAAATGGAGAAGCTTGGAGAAATTAAGTAAATTATTGAAATGATTGCTATGCAGGAGAGGCACACCGGTGCAGAGGGAAAGAGCAGGCAGCTTGGGTTTGCTCTTTAATTATTTTGGCAGTTTAAAGTGAAGTGCCTTTTACTTGCCTCTGAAGCAGAGTGGCAAACACTAGCATGGAAAATTATTAGATTAAATATTTGTTTCTAACTATATTCAGGGTAAATGGAGACAAAAGATAGATAACTGCATTGGTATCTGTATATTGAGCCTAGAATGTACAGGGTTAAAAGTATTATTGCAGAGGAAAGTCAACCTAAGCAAATGTGTATCAGCTAAACAGTAAAAAATGAGCTGAAAATTAGAAGCAGCTTTCTTATTTAATAAAGCTTTGGGGCTTCTTACTAAAATAAATAGCAGTATAAAGAATTCAGAGGCTTCAGGACAGAGCTACACACGTTCATGAAAAATATTTCAAAATGTGATTGAAAATGCTGTGATCTTTTACAAACAGTGTTGGGTTTTTGTTGTGCTTCGGTTTGCTTTGCTTTGAGCTTGTGCATTTTATCAGTGAACGTTTGGTGGAGGGGCAGTGTGTGCAAAGCAGCATTTGTTTCTCTGAATTCCAAGAGCCCCACCATCACTGGTGGAACTGGGCTTCTCCCCACTGATACTCTGAGAACATTTCTGTACCAAAAAAGTGCGAGCAGATAGGAAATAATCTCCATATACTGATGCTGTTGTGACAGGCCGGCCTTGTCCAGCGGTGACAGCCTCCCAGAGGGGCTGAGCTGGGCCCTCTGAGGCGGCCGGAACCGGCCTTGTCTGCCCCAGCTCCCCACAGCACCTGGCTGCCAGTGGAGTGTCAGCAGAAGCGTGGAGTGCCAGAGAGGATGTGGTGGCTGACCTGCCTGCCTTTGGCCCACTGATGGTAGGGACTGCTCATCCACCATTGCCAGGGTTGGGGTTTGGCTGCTGAGGCGATTGTGGGGGCTGGGTTCCTGTCTCCTCCATGGTGTCCCCTGACATGGTGTGCGGCCCTGCCTCAGCTGCACACCTCTGGTGGTACAGTGGACATGTGGGAGATTTTAGCCTGCAATAGGTACTTTTCCTATAAAAATAACCTTTATGATCTCTCAGATTATCATTTGATTACATAAACAACATGGTTGTCAGCTTTGCCCCCTCACCCCCATACGCAGGGTAATTTTGTTGTTAAGCCATTTGGTACTTAAAAGAGGAAATCTTTAAAAATTTAAGTTCATCACCACAAACTTAAAGTATATAGCATGTGTCAGAAAGAGGTAGGTTAAGCTTTATTTTCACTACCAGTGAAGCAGAAGTGGGGCAGGAGGAGACAAATGGTTCATACCCCTCAGGAGCAGCTGGCAGGTAATTCTGTTCAACATTCCCAGGCACACAGGGGCCTGTAGCACTCACTCTGGTGGTTGTCTCTGTGAGAATCAAGCGGTCAGTTATGATACAGAGCAGCGTAAACTGCGACCACTGGGCCTTCCTGCTGCTGGGCCTTCCTGCTGCTGGGGAGTTTGTTGCAGCTGCCCTATTTGTGCATTTCAAGGATGTTCATGTTTTTCAGAATAAGGGCACTGAACTTTGTCTGGAGCAGGCAGTCTTTTTCTGAGGCCATAGAAATGTTTCTTGCAAGTGACATTTAGAGAAATGTCCTGAATGTCCAAAAATACTAATTAGTCTTCAAATGACAAACTCACTTTTTAGGAAGTGATAGTAAGGCAAGTAGAAAAATGTCTCACTGTTAAATCCATTGAGAGAAAATTTCTGAACAAAAATTAGAGGATCTTTGAAAGAGTCAGTCTGATATCAAATGCCATTATAAGGCAAACAAAGCCAGTCATGAGAATAGCATGCAACATAGCTGCTCCTAATCACACTAGTGAGATCAAACCAAGGTTTAAAAAGCTTTGTTCGGTAGTTCTTACTTTGATTTTCGTAGTACACTTGTTTGGTTTTGTGTTTGAGTAGGGAGGTTGAGACCTCACAGGGGCAGGATGAACGATGTGTGCTTTATCCCATAGGACTTAACTTGTAACTTCAACCACAAGCCTGGCTTACTCTGCTTTTTTAGAAAGAATAAAAAGCTAAGTTTAATCACACAGAAGCCAATGTGTTAATAATAAAACATGAGAATAAACAATAACAAATGTCTTTGCCTAATAGTGTAAATGAGAACATTTGCGAGAAATCTGGGCCTTCATTTAAAACAAAGAAGCCAGCAAGTTGCAGAATGATTTTGGTTTGCAAATCCATCATGTGGTCTGTATGGTGTGGTGATCCTGCAGAACCTATCCTGTTTGGTATTGTTTGCTGTCAGGTGATCCCTTTATTCCTTGCAGTTACAGAAGGAACAGAAATCTCATCAGAGAAGAATGGCTTTTGGAAACAGGTAGTCACTGACTCTGCAGGTCAGTCATGTTGGCAGGTTATTAAATTTGGTAGGACTTTCCAGAACCGAACACTTATTGTGTCAAGCTGCTCCTGCTGAAGCCTGTCAGAGCTGTTCCCAGTCATTTCAGGGGGACCAGAATCTGTGTCTAATAGTTTTAGATTGCAAACTCATGAGGATAATGATTTTGGGCATCTTATGTCCAGGTCTTTTCACACAGTGACATTGAGTAACAGCCTGTACAGGTGTCTTGCTGGTGTTCCCACATCTGTCCTAGTTACTATATTTTTCTTCTAAAGGAAAACCTTTCTTCTGAGTTAAAAGCTAAGGTTCAATAGCCTGTGCAGTTCTTCTAACTTCTGCATTTGTAGCATCCAGACAGTTGTAAAACACTTCAATTAAGCCTGCTAAGATACAAATGTGTGCAGACTTTATACTATGCTTACTCATCAGGCCAACTTCATATTGTTTTAGAGGACAACTGAGGAAGACAGTGAACTAAAGATATGTTGGCTCAAACAGCAGTTTGAGCACATTCTTAACTTAAACTATGCAAGTCAGTCTGTTATCTTGAATAAAACACTAAGGGCTCAGATGAGTCTAGAGCCAGACAGTAGTTTTCTCAGTTGTCATCATATCAGGACACATCAAAATTAAAACTAGATCCAAACTGAAAACTTGTACCAAACATTTAAAAATATGGTATGCACTATAAAAGCTTCATGACTATTATCCTCTCTAGAATTAAAGTTTTAATGGCATTTATTGCAGAATAGGGAGGAAAATCTGTTAAATTACTAATGCCTTTTGCACATATAAATAAACTACTGCGGGCTGAGTTAATTGCTTTTGGATGTGCCTGATGCTAGAACTCCTGTAGGAAAGCCAAGTGAGGCAGCAGTGGGCATCAGCTCTGAGCTGTGGGTTTACGGGATTCAGCACGCCTGCAGCAGCTGAGGGCCTTAACATTGCTGGAATCCAGGTGATGCATCTTTCTCATCTTTCTGTTTTTCCTTGTTGATTTGACTTTTCAGTCTGGTTTTCATATCACTCAATACTGGGCTTTTGAAAAATAGCTTAAAGAGTCTAATGGATTCATTTATCAGACCAGTGGTTATTGTCAGAGAGTACCTTTCTGAATACTTGTATAACTTATTCTTCACTTCTTGTTCAATCTGTGCACTGCACTGCCAGACAGTCTGCAGTAGCTAGACTTGAAAACAGAAGAATCAACCCAAACTGACAAGGCTGTTTGTATAGTCTTTGCCTCATAGGCCAGCAGTGATTGAGCTGCTTGACTTTATAATAGGTTGAAAAGCTGGTTCATGGGACTTTTTATGGAATGGTTTTATTTTCTTAGCAGGCATTTATCTGTATGATATATCGATGGCTGTTTGAGGGGTTTGGCTGTGATGTGTGAATTCATAATACTCAAGCACCTTTAAAATGGTCCTGTTTCTTCAGTGCTGTGCACTTGGTATATACTTAAAGTTGGGCAGGATTTGAATCATGAGAAAAGCTTCTCTGGAACAAGGGGAGGTACCTTTAGGCAGTCTTCAGTGCAACAGGAAAAAACACTTAAATCTGTATTTCTCTAAATCTCTACTGATTCTACAGATTATCATGTTTTACTTTTGTTGGGATGGAAGGTCATGGTGAATTGGTAAACTGAAGTGCGTGTCTGCCACATCAAATTCTCATGTTGGTTTCCATCATAGCTGGAATTTGCATGGGAGGCTAGTGGGGTGAACAGGAGGTTGTAAAGTGAACTGTTCAGTGGCAGATAAGTGGGGGCAAACAGGAGATGCTAAAGTGAACTGTTTGGCTTTAGGCAGATGACTGACCCAAAGGAAGAACCTCAGGATATTTTGCCACAAAAGATAGTTGTTTGCAAATCAGTCTGGACCAAAGATCACAGGAATAAGTCCTGCTTTAGCATTTTGTTGTTTTGCAAAGTTACATTACTTAGCAGCATTTTGGACAGTTCCTGCTTCTCTTTAGCCTGGGGAACTTCATAGGTAATGCTGTGATAAGTAGCATTTGGCCAGCCACCTGCTGTCTCTTGTTCTGGAAATATTACAACTGGCCATGAAACAGCTATGAACTGATCACTTGACCATGGAAAATGAGCTGCCCTCATCAATGTGTTCTGGTATATATTTAACTTAATAATGTGAGCAGATGGTCATTATACTGATTCATGAAGCAAGGGAGGAAGCTTGGCTGTCTTGATAACGTAAGGCCTGAGTGTGGAGCATTGGAGTGGGGCAAGAAGCAGGCAAGGGGAGAGAAAAAGGAAATTTTTGCGGAGTGATTTTGTTGTTGTTTTGTTTTATTTAGTTCTTTACAAAGGACCGCTGTGGAGAGGACTAAAATAAAAGCGAGTTCAGGTGACTAACTGAGCCTGCACACACGGTCATCTCCCTGGAGTTAGAGACTGTTAGTGCACAAGCATGATGTTGCTGAAATATTTGCACCACTAATGGTGCTAAAAAGGGGGGTGGGAGAGATGGGAGAGTCATAGTTGGGAGAGTTGTGAAACTTCTCTCTCTGCTATTTAGGGTAATAAATCTTTGAGGGGAAAAGGTAATGCTTAAGTACTAGTTCTTCCGTAGTTTCTTGGCAAAGAACAACCTTGTTTAATTGTCTCTCCATTTAATAGGGTGTAACTGGAGATTTGAACTAAGAGTTAATTCTGTAAAATATTCAGCAACTGTCCTTGTAAGCTGAACTGGGAAGTTTGCAAATTCCCAGCCTGGATCCGCTCAGAGGAACAGCTTGATTTGGTTATTCATTTTGTAATTTTCACATGAGAAATCCTATATACATAACATTCTCTTGAGCAAGAGCTTAATCTCACACTTTGGTTCCTGTTTCTCCTAGCTGCTGATTAGCTTTGCTGTCTTATCAGTTTATGTCATAGTATGTGACTATAAATTGACTTTGCAGTGAAGAGGGAATACGGTTCGTCTTCACAGATGCTGCTGTTACCATGGAGATAAAAGGACCAATGGCCTTTTCTTGGTTTGGACTGTACTACAGTGTTCATACAGAGATGGTGCATTCGAAAACGCGACATTTGGTGCTTTTATGTTTCAGTCTAAATATCAAATGAGAAAGCATGTTGTTTTTTCTTGCTGATGAAGTTTAATAATAAATACAAATCTGGGACTTTTTCTGGAAGCAGAAAGCAAGCCCACCAGGAATGTGAAAACAACGTGGCTGGTTTATCCTTGCTAAACCTCCTCTCTGGGAAAAACCTTTTGGCTTTGCAAAATATAACCCTGTAGAGCCTTTGGGTTTATCTGATGCGGTGCTTGATGCTGGTTACATCATCAGCTTACTTATCTGTGATGTTCCACCGTGGCTGATCCTGAATGAGCATGCAAAAGCTGTGAATGTGATTTTTTTTTTTTTTTCCTTAAGAAAGAGCTTTTCTACCTCAGATAGCGTGAAAGAAAATATAAATATCAAAACCACAACACGTTCAAGGATGGCTTGCAGAAGGTGTTATTTGTGAGTACCTTTTCCTTCTTCATCTGTCATCACGTCTCTGATATCTGTGTTGAGGATTCCAGAAGTGGGAGTAGTGATCAGTTTATTGTTTGGTAGGTTTCTTTCTATGAACCATTTTTAGGGTGTTACCTTTTCAGCAGATGAGTGATCTGTATATCTGAAATGCACAGATGATGATTGTGTTTATGCATACGGGTATTAAAAAATGTAACCTTTTAAAGCGAAGGAGCCTATGCTTAGCAGTGGGGGGAAAAAACCCAAACAAAACAAACCCACAACCTCCCCCTTGTATGCACTTCACATAAAAGAAGTAATGCAGGATGCTAGAAATTCTGTCTGATGAGTCAAGAATCTCTCTTCCATTTTGTTTCAATGCTTTGTCATATGAAAGTGTAATCTATCTTTTAAATATGTAAATATTAATGCAAGGATACGGACTGCAGTCTTAAGCAATACATATATCAATAAGGCAAAATGTTGCCGTGGGTTTGTTGTTGTTGTACATATGTGTGATCAAAATCTATAGCTAAGATCCCTTAATTGTTTATCGTTTACTTGAACAGCTTCTCAAACATTATAGTCAGCACAGCAGGAGTTTAATATTTCATTCCTTTAATGCAGTGCAGCAGCGCTTCACTTGAGTTGTCACATTTGGCAGAAGAGCTGAGCACTTGCCCACTTGTAGCCAGAGGAAGGACAGTGGGAAAGTTTGCATATTGTTTGTGGTGTCAGCACCAGTGTGTGGATGGAAACCACACTCAGTGGGTTTATTCAGCTGGATGCTAGTGGTTCCACATGACCCTTACGACGAGCTTTCTCTTACACTGTGCTGCAGTGTTGTTCCACTTCAAGGGAAAATGAGAGCGAAGCAGAGTTAAGCTGTCCTCTGCCACCCACCCTTGCTGCTAGCAGTGGATCACTTCTGATCCACTGTTTGGAAATGGCTGTACCTGCTACTTGCATTTCTGAACTCGGGTTAAAGATCGTCTTTCTTTTGGGGTTAAATTTAGGTTTGCCGGAGGGTCGTATATTAAGCAGATGCAATTGTTATCTCTAGTCTTTCTCAGTTATTTTACAGTCCCTATGAGGGTAATTTGAGTAAATCTGCTTCCTGTTCAGTAGCACTGTCCACACACAGGCATAATAACTTCAGCCATTAAAGAATAAACTACTTGGAATTAATATTGAAAAAGTATTGGAGTCTGTTCTTAAGGGGGTTTTGAGCCTTTTGTTATTGTGATGGTGTGAATGGTTAAGTTGAAATGTTTCAAAAGCAAAATAAACTTGAAACTGTACATAGCAAGTTGAAATAAGAAAAATGCACTTGGAAAACAGGTCGTAGCCTTCCAGGTAGACATGGATCAGTTTAAAATGTAACGCTGTTATGTTTATACAAGGGACAGGTAGTAATGTTTGTGTTAGACTCCATTTTAATTTGAGTTCTGGGATTTGGGGATTTTGTAACTCTCAGCTGGGGACTGAATTTCTTACAATGTCTATCGTGTGGTGTTAAAGAATATTTCATCTCTGTAGGTTCCTTTTCTCTAAGAGTAGTGATGTTGCAATTATATTAATAGAACCTTCTTGCATGGTATTTTCCTCTATTACTGCTTACGTGTTTGGTATCTTTTACCTACCCGAGTGTATTGCTGTAGAGGCCAAGATACGAACTATGACTTCTCTAATTCTGTCTTTTAACTCCTATTTCAGAAAGTTGATGCTGATAGTTGAGAAGAAGGAAAATGTCAGCTTGGGGGTCTTTTAGAACTAACTCTCTAGAAAATATACATATACCCACAACAAAATCTTCATGCTCTTCTAAATTGATCTGGTTTAAATACTGAAAACATACATTAAACGGTTAAATACACCAGCTTTTTTACACATGAGTAAGTTTTGAAATAAAAATACTATAAACCTATCAGTGTTCTAATAATAAACATGCTAGAAGGACTTTTGCCTTTTAAAGATAAAATACATCTCTCCAACATCTTGAAAATAAAATGTAAAAAGCTAGATTGTTGCTGTTCTAAAAAAAGATAACACTGTCAAACTACCAGGATTAGCAGAAGCGTTTTTTTTAGATGCTGCACAGACTACAAAATACTCATTATAACATTGTTTTAAGTAATAGGAATTTGCCTTGTTGTAAATCTCTTACGCTGTGTCTGTGTAATTTCATTCTTTGTACATTTGCTATTTTTCCTCCTCCATGAGCTTCAAACCCAACATGTATAGATGTCGCTATTTAGATTTGGGTTTACTGTGGTTATTGCTTTGTGAAATTACAAATGTGACTGTGTTTGGTAATGTGAGTTGTAGTTTCTTGAGAAATTCTAGGACCTAATGTAATGACAGGGAAATATAGAAAAGATGCATCAGATCTATCAATTTTCTGACTTAATCAAAAAGATCTTTTTCCTTCTGTCATACATAGCTTCGTGTCTCTCTGCTCCTCTTTATTCCTGGTTTTGGGCTGTGTGGGGATTTTTCTACAGATTTTGAAATTGAGTTGTGAGTACAAATGATACGAGTGCATTTTATGGGCACTGTAAATTATTGTAATCACCCTTCAGAATAGATGGTTTAGTAGTAAGACTTAACCAAAATGGAAATAAATGTTCCTAATTAGAAATGCCTACGTATTAACAATCTTAATTAAATTCATCCTAGTTACAGCTAACCCAGCACTGGAGGCTGCCTACAAACTGTGTGTTGGCTAGAATGCCACAGAATCACCTCTTGCCCTTTTATATAGGCTACTACTTCATTTTCATGAAACCAAAGCAATTATAATTATTTTTAAAATTAAGTATCTCTGATGTTAATGACCATTGTGTTCTAAGATGGGATAAAAATAACTGATGTTTCTTGTTTAGTGTGCTGTGATGGTACTGGTTTTGTTCTCCCAAGAGATGGTAATTATTTTAAGGCCCTTTTGATGGAGGAGAGGACAGTGAAAGTGTACCTAATCATTCCTTTGAAAACTCCAGCTGTGGATGCTTGAGTTGGAAATACATAAAGCATTATTGAAAACAAGAACCTCTCAGTTTGCAACGGACGCTGATATTTAATGATTATGATGACAATCAATTTTTATGTATTCTTGAGCATATTGAACATCTTTGGTATCCAGCAAAACCATCTCTAATTTTTATTAAGAAAAAATCCTATCCTTTGAGGCTTTTAACTAGATTATATGACTGCTGCGTGGGAGGGGGGACAGAGAGGGAAGGAGGGAGAACCCGTTGTAGCAGGTGTGTAGAGCATATGGTTGTGCTACGTTATGGTATCCAGGCGGTTTTCTTGACTCTCAGACTATAGAACAGGGCAATGATGTTGAAGTTTGCTTGCCGTGAGGTTACCTTCCTGTCATTCAGTGTCTGAGAAGCTGTGCACAGAAAGCCGTCGTGTTGAAAGGAAGTGATAGCAACAGAGGTATTAGGTGTAGTCTCCCAGAGTCTGTGATGGTCTCTGCCAGGTACATGTGAACTGTAAGGCTATTACACAAACAACCATAAAAGCAGGGACAGCGTTTGTTTTTGTGTAGTTGCCATTCAGAAGCAGATGCAGGGGAAGGACTGTAATTAGTAAGAACACTGTGAACAACCACGATATATTGCTATATGCCACCATGTATATCCTTGACGTACCTGGCTACGGACTGGTGCACATAGTGGGTGAATTGAATAAACAAGTTTTTTTCAGTGCTGCTTCAAAAGCCAAAATCATACAGTCCTGTGTGATTTGGGTAAAGATCTGAGTAGTGAAAGGGCTGTCTCTTATGTCAGAACAGTAGGAACTTGTCCTTGTAAGTGTGAATGGTTCATCTGCTAAATCACCTCCTAATAGACATGTCCACAGACAGCAGCAATCACACTTGGACTCTGAGGAGATGATATGAGTTTCCATACAAAGCTATCTGCTGTTTCCTCTGCTGAAGGGCGCTCCCAAAAAGTAGGCTGTCTTGTGGGCTCAGGTGGTGGATTCTGAAAGCCTTTCTAGCAGGTTACTAAACATGTTAATAAGCAGACTTTTAACTGAAGTTGATATGAGCCTGTATTATTATGACTTAATGTTTGTCACCTATTTGGAGATGAGTTTGATTATATTGCAAATGTTGTTTCTCATTACAGAAAGGCTTAGATGTATTAAAAAAGAACAGGACAGACTTTACTAGTGATTTAGCTACAGCCTTTTCCAATCTAAGCTGTAGTCATAACTCTGGATAGACGTGAGAGAGAAAATTTTCAACTTGTAAAATAATGTTCTTCTTCATCAGGGTAAAATACTGAGAAATGGAAGTATTCCTTCTTTAGCTTGTAGGGACAAATCCAGTCAAATAACTCTTAGCTACCACAGAAAACATTGCAGTGATTGGGGGATGAACTTGTCTGCCACTTCTGCTATTTGCAAGCTAATGTTAGGAAGGGGATATGTGCTAACAAGCACCAGCTATGGAGCATGCCTGAGGCCGCATAGGAGCCTCTGCTGGTATACATTGCTCCTAGTGCTTGCACATGCTCGTTGGAACGCAGCACCTCATGGAAAAATGGACCTGAAGAAAATGAAGAATACTGGCAGATGGAGGTGAACAGATTGTTGTTTCATACAAAGAGGAGGAATAGTGTATGAAGTCATATGGCTGTAGGAAAATGCAGAGTTAGATAAACTCCTGTCGTCAGCCACATCATTAACTCTATAAAAAGACAACATTTCTTCCAGCTGTCTTCCAATGCACTTTTACTAAGTATCCACGAGACAGCAGCCTCTCTCTCCTGTTTGAAAGCTGATAATCTTGTTAGGAAGAAGTTATAACACAGTGATGATTTAATAATGCTGTCAACCTACTCACAGGTTTACGCATGCTTAAAATTAAACAGTAGGAAAACCAAAGAGGGTTGGATATCAGACCCCATACTAAATACTGTCTGCTAGTCAGGGTTAGGACGACAGGCATTCTCCAGGCTCTCAGCACTTTGCTGGAGAGATGCAGTGCTTGCTGCAGCTGGTGACATGGCATCTCTGCCCCGTTCCTAGGAGGAAGGGTGGTTACCAGCCTACTAAGAGGACATGTTGAAAATAATAAGAGGATAGCCTGTTTAAGCACAAGTAACTCCAAGTTAATAGCCTGAAATTCTGTTCTCTTGAGTTGTTTTAAAACTAATATTGAGAAAGTCATCTCTGAAGTTTGGGAGGTTTGTTAGTGGTTGTAAGACAAAAGGGAAAAAATGTAGTTGTAGCTTTGTGATGACCAGTAATCTGTTTCTTTTTATTTGTACATCTGAGCAATACTGAAAGCATTTTAAAAAATGGGCGTTTCTGTTCACTGATGGATATGAAAATATTGATGAAATGAGTGGTTTCTAATGGCAAATGTGATGGAATTTATTCAGAAGTGAGAGGAGCAGTCAAACGTACATTGGGTCTACATACTTCGTAGCTATTTTTTTCTCATTATGTTGGTATCCCAAGGGAGGTGTGAGTTCAAGGTTTTACTCTTTGATTAGTCTGTTCTCAAAAGAACTTTCTTTAAAAATTGACAAATACTTACCTGTTTATGAGTACTTGGGGTGAGCTGGAAGAAACATGGCTGGGATGGAGGAAGTGGCAAAGCTTCGTGTCCACTGGGATCTTGCAGTAATGTTTCAGAAACTGAAATTGCTGGAAGAAACATTTATCAATTTAGCCAGATAAGCTATGTAGAAACAAAACATAACAGAGCCAAGTATCTATAATGTGGTGAACAGGGGAAGTGATTACTTCTCCCAATTATTTAAGTAGACTTCTTCTGATCTCTTTAGGTGTTACAGCTTAGTAAATCAATTCTGTTCTGAATGCAAAACAGCCTTCAATGTGTGTTGAAAGCTGATCAAAAAATCTAGTTATATAGATTAAAAAAAAGAAAAAAAGCATTTGAATCTTTTTTTCTGGTGTCCTCCAGAAGAGTAAATGCATGGCAGTACTGATTTAGAGGTTGCTTTAGCAGAAGGTGGATTTACTCTGGGTAAAGTTAGTGTGTTATGACTGAAGTTGTAAAGCCTGAACCTCATCTTTTGTCAGGCCGATTGGGCATGTTGCAGTGAAACCAAAACACTGGGTCAAGGAATCCTGAGTGTTAAAATTTGGAGCAGAGTCCAAACTTCATGTTTGCTTCTGTAGCAAGCTGGACAAAGAGCCTATATTTGAACGTCCTAAGAAATGGCTGAAATCTAACCTCATGTATTGAGCATACATCTTTGACATCTAAGACATTCTTGTTGGAACACAGCGATGATATGTGGTAACTTAATTGCAAGCTTGCAGTTGAACATTGTCATCTGTTTCATCTACTCCATATCTACACCTATGGCACACAGAGTGCCAGAGTAGTTACTACTTGACAAACCTTTGGCACTTCTTATTTGCTATCAAGGTCTGGACTCTTTTGCATTTCTACTGCACCTTCGAAAAGAATCTCAAAGCAGTTGAGCTCCTAACCAGTCTTGTGCAATAGGTGAGTATTAACCTTAACTGCAGATGAGCAAGCTGAGATTATAGGGAGAACTTTCTTCTTGGTTGTTTAGAGTTTTTTGGAATTTGGGAAAGTCAGAGCAAGTCAGATTTCTGCATCCTTGTGGGAAGAGTGTTTTTGGAATAGCCAGGGGCAAGCTCTGTTCAAAATGCTTTGTTGAGCAGAACTAAATCCAGATAGGTTCTTTCACGTGTTTATTGGTTTATTCTCTGAAGAAAGAGGTGTACTACTGGTGAGAATAGAAAGACTTGTGTAGAATGAAAGGGTGGTGGGAAGGGAATCTGTGACACCTTCATACTAATTTCCTCCTTTTGCTTCTAGTGAAAAAACATTAGGTATGCACAAAGCAGGAAGCAGCGATTTCATCAGTGTGATCTGTTTCCCTACCCAATGTGAGACTATCGTGCCATGCACACTTACAGTGTACTACCCTGGTTCTGTGAATTGTGTGGAGCAACTTGTGTGAATATTGTGAGCTTTTCTTGTCAGAAAGTACCGCTTTGGTGTTCTAACTGCTTTTCTCATGGTCCATCAATGTTTTCAGTAACATTGTCCATCTTCCTTTAGAATTGTTCTGGTCATCTTTCAAAGTGGTTTGAAGGTGTCACCAATTAGTAATTGTGTGCTACGAGGCGTTAGCAGGGTATGTCCCATGATGGCAGTTTGCCTGGTGACTGAATTGTGTTGCACTTCTGTTTCCAAAAGTTCATGTACTTTATGAGAGTTAACATCAGTTCCTGTCTTCAAACAGAAACTCCAACTCCTCTTGGCCCTGCAGTTGCTGATACACTGTTGGCAGCTGAAATCAGAACAGGCTGACCTTGGTTTGTTAAAAAAGGCTCAGTAACTGACTCCTTTCTGAACAAAGACTGACTTTTTTGCCTAACCACTCTGATCTTATAAGAGAGTGACCTCACAGGATTCACTTTAAGCCTCAGGGATGCAGAAGAATCAAAATCGGTCATCTTGAAACATTTGTCAAGATGCCAAGCAAACACGAGGGGGTGAGAAAAGGTTTGTGCATATACACACACACGCATTCTCTGTCTAATAGTCAGTTTGAATGCTTGTAGGTTAAACGAGGATTTTCAATTTAATGGCTACTTCTTCCATGTGTGCACACTGTAAGAGCTAGGAACTATCAATTCATTTATTTTTTTATGATTTCCTAGAAGAATGCTGTCTCTTAAGAAATTAGATTAGGTGGTTTTATCATGGAGGACTTACTGTGCTAAACCTTGTTTGATGTTTCCTGGCACAAACTTGAAAAATGCTGAGAAGTGGACTATGTGTGGCTTACAGATTGTCTAAGCTTTACTTCAGATGCAATACGCTGGCTTGTTTTGCAGCTCTTCCATGTTTTTAGAGACAAGATACAAACACAATGATCTGGGGTGCAGAATAGCTTTTGGTGCTGTAAAACCTTGTTTGTTTTCCCATGCTTTGAACAAACAATACAACTGAATTAGTATTGCACACTGCCCAAGAGTGTCTAAAACTTGGGTGAAACTTACGTTCGTTCAAATTCATAAGTGGCATATTGCAATATGTTTAGAATTGCTGGGCCTGAAGAAAGCTTATGTCCATATTCATCACATTATTCTTTCTCATGCTTAAGCACTGTGTTTGTAATTCCATTAACGAGCCAACAGCTTGACTGGTGCAGAGTAATATGCAAGTCTGAAGCTTCATTTCCATAGGGCTTTTAACCCTCAATGTTCAGCTTTTGCCTCTGTTCTGCATGGCAAGGCAAAAACAAAGTCTTAAATTGGCATTTTATCTGAATCTTGCAACAAAACCTTGATTCTTCATTGCAACAGTTCATCACTGTCGTTCTCGATGTGTATATTTAAACCATGGGACTGTTTCCCTGTCTTTATTTCCTGGGATCCAGAATTGACAGCTGTACATCAAATTTCATTCAAAGTTATCATGAGTTTCAAACATACCTATTAGCACCTGCTTTTCCCTAAAAAAAGCCCCTTTCTAAACACTTGGTGGTTTGACTTTGTGTTTTTCCTTGTGTCGTAGGTCTTTAAATAATCTGCACCAGTTTTGCTGTCCAGCTCCATTGTACCATACCCAGCTAGCTGTCCCTGCCACACACTCAGAGTACAGGTAAGAGTAGATATGGTCCACACACTTCTTATTTTTTAAGAGAGATCTAATGTTTCAATCTGGCAGAAGGAAGGGAATAGTAGCTTAAGTTTTAAAAGAATAAAAGAAGAGTATTAGAGAAACATATCAAACATTTTTACCATCTGGTAAGATAGTTCACTTCTGTCAGGCACTCAATTATACATGAAAATGGGCTTCATGTGCTTTAAGATGCACGTGCCCTAGACTCCTTGAAAGGTAGGAAGAAGCTAGTATATAGGTTTCATTCTTACATAAAGAGACCTTGAATTGTTTATGTAATTTATGTAGGAGATTGGTGGTGTTCACACAACCCTTTTTTTAACCCCTGAATATTTCATGGCAGTATGTAAGGTAAGCCAGGTATTGTGGCACTCTGGGGTTTAAAGGCGTGGACCTGCAGAAGGTTCAGCACTGCCTGTTGATTAGAAGGGGTTTTAAACAGATGCAGGCCCTTGATGCCAAGAATACTCTGCCCTGAATATACAAGAAAAATATTTATTTTCTAGCTAATAATGCTTCATTTAACATAGCTGTCTCTACCATGTGTTTTCCAAGTTCTCTTTGATCAAATATGGAGAGCAGTAATTATGCAACTTAGTACAATCGTCATTGCTGGTGTTTATTTTAACAGTCATTTTATATAAGCATCAAAGGACAGCTAATCTAAGTAATTAGAAATGTGAAAAATGTTAAGAAATTGTGGATGTCATGAAAAGAAAAATGTTTGATTTTTACTTTTACTATTAGTGATTAACTTAGTGATAATTGCCAGCTCATGAATAACATTAATATCAAAATATTGGAAGTCTGGTGCTGAAAAATCAAATCACTTTGCACTGGTAATAAGGAAAGACAAAAACAAACAATGAATCCTAAATCTGTAAATGCATAAACATATTTCTGATTTGAATTTTTTCATCTCTTAGTTGTCTCTAACCACGCATGTTTGAATTCATCCTGTTGTTTTACATTACAGCATCTGTTTGTGTGTTTGGATTTTTCTTCCATCAGAGCTCTAAGCTTTCATTGGTGGTAGTGAATCCATGGTTGAGTTGTAAAACAACTTCAGCATCCCTTCAGTGAGCAGCCATGTCTGAATGCTATAGACTCCCCACTTGTTTTTTAATGTGGCTATTAATTTTTTTCCTTTGTCCTTAGTTCATAATGCTTTGATTTATGGGCTTGTTAGAGATCTTCCCATAGGGCGTTGGTGGGAAAACCTGTTGTTTCTCCAATGCTTCAATACCTTGTTCCATGTAGGTTATTTTTATTGGTAGTTATTTTCCTGGAATCAAAACTTAGAGCAGTATAACTTTGTGCTTAAAAATCCTGACATTCACTAGCTTTTTTGTCTTCCTGGTTTTGTGCAGTAAAAAAATATGCCCTAAGTGTGGCTGGATCTGTAAAGCACATAGAAGCTATAGGGTGCGAATGGGTACAACAACATAAAAGTCTTGTATAATGCCCAAACAAATGCTGTAAGACCTTCAGCTTTTGTTTGAGGATTGGGATGTGTGAAAGAACTTGTTGTTGACCTTGTTTGTTCCCAAGGAAGTTTAGGTCTTAAATTCCCCACCCATGTTGACTTGTATAGCGATAACTCAACCAGGTTTGGTGGAGATAATTCATAGTATTGTTCACCTAATGGCAATGGGGCAATCAGTGGGTCACTCACTGGCTGCCAGGGAGCTGAATGTGCTCTACATCTCTTTCCCCCTTTCCTGGCTGACCAGCCTAGGTCTGCCAGCAGCCTATGATCTGTGCTAGCCTTCTGGTTTATGATGCATGATCAGATGAGAGCAGAGATTAGAAGTGGCCTGGTTCTGCTCTTATCTCTTTCCCCCAGCCCAACACACAAGTTACCTGGGTAGGATGAGTGTTTGCAAAAGATGCAAAGTGCAATAGGAAAATTCCAGTCAGATGGGGGAGAGAGAGGAGTTTTACTGTGAACAGTTACACAGTTCACAGTAAAACAGGAGGAACAGAGGCCAGGAGAGAGCAGGTGGTATCTCTGTTTTCAGCAATACTCAGATCAACTGGACACAAACCTGAGCAACTTGATGTAGTTAGGCCTGTGTTAGCAGGGGGCTGGACTATAGATACCTCCAGAGGTCCCTGTGAACACAAATTATACTGTGATCCTGAAGCATTCTGTACTTGGGAAGGGAAAAATGCTGCAAGATAGCTCTGTAGATTTTAGTCTCAAATTGCACAGTGATTTTAGTGCCGTACTATGTAGAATCCTACACACAGATGTGGTGGTGTAGTAGAGCCAGACTGGTAGACTCTTCCTCATGTCAGGAATTGGTTTGGTTTACTTAGGAGTTACATTTCTGAAGCTGTTGTATCCAAACAGATAGTTACAAATTGACATCACTGAGTCTGTGATCTCTTAGCCAAGTATTAGTCATGCGCCTGGTTTTGTCAATGACCTATAGGTGGGAATCCTTATTGCTGTGAATGGAAATCAACTACTAGAACGCTAACAAGACTGGGCTTTAAATTTCCTCATACGTTTAGTAGTAATAAATTTAACTTTTAGTCTTCCCATTTATCAATATATAAATAGAAATCATTAGAAAAAAGCCTTGCAGAAATGAATGTTTAATTCTAACTTCATTTTTGAGGCTTTATTTAGAAAATATGCAGAGGGATTAATTTTGTAGCCCAGAATTAAAAATTAAATTTGCTCTGAAAGAAGCAATTAATGAATGCACTACAGTGAAATCTGGAGCATCTCTGATTTGCTGTTAGCTAATTGCTGGATGTTTTTTTCACTCCAGCAGTTTTATTTCTAGTCGAGACGATCTTTGGCATCTGTTTTGAATTGTTAATAGGGAAATAATGCATTTTTAATAACTGCAGCTATTGCAGTAATCCCTTGCTTGCTCATTTTACAATGTTCAAAATAGACAGAAATAATACAAGTTCTCTTACATTCTCCTATCATAAGAAAAGTCTTAGGAAGCCTAAGCATCTAATATACTTCCAGTTAGTTATATGCATGTGGTTGTGTTCTGGTTAGCTTGCTTTCTTTATTTTTGTTTTTTATTAGCAGTAATGTCTGTAGCTTAGCCTCTTTGACTCCCTTACCCTTCCTGCCTCCCAAAGCAGAGCCTTAAAAACAATGTGTGCCAGTTGGAAGCTGCAGCCTTCATGAGGTGCTCTAGATTTATTGGTCATCATTCGAATATGGTTTTTATGACTGGCATGAAAGGTAAAGTAAAGGAGATGGTGGTATGCCCTGGAGAGGCTTCCACAAAGTAAAGGAGGCAGTGGTATGCCCTGGAGAGGCTTACAGAGGGGCCTGTATCCAGGTACTCTTCTACATGTTGCTGAGCCACTTGCTGATATGGCCTGCTTTATCTCCATGGCCTTGAAATTAAAATATGTGCTAAACAAAGCGTGGCATTCAAAGAAGGTAAATTTAATCATTTCTCCTTCTTGTTTAGCCTGTTGCCAGCATGTTTTCTAAACACATCTGTGTAACCAAGCTTCAGTTAGTACTTCAGCCTATCTGTGCAGGGGCACGTTATCTCATACTGGCAACGTACACACACCTTTGTGCACCCTATAGTTGTCAGCTTTGAGTAGAGCACTTGAACCTTTGAGTTACTCAAGCTGTTTGCACCAACCCTGAACATGCAGGGTTCGTTTACAGTCTGAGGCTAGTTCGCCAGCCCACCCTTGCAGAAGGCTTCTATTCTGCTGAAATTTGTTGTTTGGCATTGCTTTGTTTGTAATGCCCTGTAGCCCTGATCCTGCTGTAGCTGTCAGCTACTCAGGCTTTTGTGTGTGGAGTGTTGCAGCAGAAATGGCTGTAGGAGTGGCTCCCTGCAGGAGGATGTTATGTCCAAGAGTGTCTGCGCTTAGGAATATGAAGTCTTACTCATATCTGTGTTCTTTATATGGATATGTAATAGACTGGTATATGCAACTACAACTGTGGCTAGATTTGCTTACCGCTGGTATCTAAGCACCTTCCATCTGCTGTGTTTATTCATTATTTCCTTGTTCTGATTTGCATGAATTGTTGGCTGTCATTCATTCCCTTCTCCATCCACTTTACCTTCCATCCTTCTCATACTGCACTAGATGCCCTTAACATGTCCAAAGACTGTTTTCAAAATCTTGAAGCTAGAGATTTTTCTTTTTTTTTTTGTTTTTTTTCCCCAGTGATACCTGTGAAAACAAAAAGATAATGCAAAGGATGTTATAGTACCAAAGAAATCCCATCATTTTCTTGCAGTCTCTGCCTGCTTAATGTTTAATCAGCACCTCTGGGAGGTAAAAACATTATTCTGAAAATATTGTACTTGTGTGAAATTTTAATGTGGAATTTTTGTTTCACCAGGTAATGTTGGCTCACATGCAACAAACCACTGTGTGGAAGATGATAGAAGGAATGATTGTGCTATTTCTTTTTGTCTGAGCCACTGGTAGGCATTGTAGCTACTTTGTTACCATAACTGGTTAACGCAGAAGCTTAACATACAGTGATGTCTAGCTGACAGATGCTTCTAGAGTGCAATAGAGTGGTTTGGTTTTTCATAAGGTTTTTCAAGAGTACTCTGGGAATCCTTGCACACTAGGCACAGTTAGGGAGAAGAGAGAACTTTTTGGCTTCGATTCCTGGAAGTGAAAATTACCTCCTGACAGATAAACTTGGGGTTTTGCAACTCTCAGTTCACTTTTTTAGTGGATGAGTGTTATACTGCTTCCCAGGATTAAAAACGTAGCAAACATTTCACATCCTTCATACAAGTATCTGTGAAGACATCCCACAATACACAACAGACTCCTCAGTCCTCTGGTGGTTTCCCAGTCAGTGGTTAGTCACAGGTGAAGCTGTAGCTGCAGCACCTGTAATTCAAAGCCTTTTGCACTGTAGATATGACGGTTTATTACAGTTTTCTACCAAAAACTAAAAAAAAAAAAAAGCTGAATAAGATTCTTATTTCTAACTGAATAGCAATAAGTATCTATGTAAGTTAAGGCACTGAAGTGCTGTAGCCTCTATAGTATGAAGAGATTTAAAGCTTGACAATCTTTTTTCAAACTGAGCAAAGGGGTAAAAGCCACATAGCTCAGATCAGCCAGCAGATTGCAGCCATGAAGCAACATGCAGAAGAACAAAGCAGAACAGATCCAAACTCTGACCAAATCATATACTCTGTGCTAAGTCATTCTGAGATTCGGATGATTATATAAGGCATCTGTGTTCAAACCCTATGGCAAAGGAAAGCTGGCATAATTATAGTAATACTTGTAATTTTCAACTTGATGCCTACGTGATCTAGTGATGCAAAAATGGTGAATTTTGTTCATACACAGCAAGCTGTTTGAAAACAATCAGGAGTTGGCAGAGTATCATGAAATTTACTATTTGTTTTTTGGATTTTCTTGTTTTTCTTCCTTCATTGTGTTCCTTTCCATCCTCCTCCTTCAGCTTGTTACTTAGTTTAAAGGAAATGACCACTGGTGGTTGTGTTACTGATAAAGAAGTGACCTCGTACGAGCTTCCTGCTAAGCCGGCATCCCTCCCTCCACCCGCCATAAAGCACATAATAGCATTACAGATGTAGGTATTCCAAACTACTGGAATAAAGAATAGCCTTTGTGCCTTCTGGTTTGTAGCACCGTTCATGATGCTGGCAACTCTGCATGGATACAGGGTTCTTCTACTTGAAAAGAAGGTGGGGGGAAGAGTGAAGTGCAAATCTGTTCATCATCAGTCTTTCTGAATGTAAATCACCAGCAGAAGGGGAGTGCATCTGTTCTGCGTTTTCAGTGGAACATGGGCAGTGAAAATACCTGTGGAAAGTTTCCTTTAAGTGTGTTAAAAATAAAGGATCCATGGCCACAGTAGGCTGGGTATGTATATGGCTACCAAAGGTAATTTGTCTTTTGGGAAAAACAAAAAAAACAACCCAGCTTTTGCACTCAGATTTTACTTATATTTTAACTCTAAGTGTTGGCCTAGGCTCAATTGGTTGTTCTTTATTGTGTTGAAAGTCCTGTCTCTGAGATTAAAGTGGGTTAATCAGATGCTATTTACAAACGAATTACACTGGATATAAAAACATACCAAAAAAAAAAAATCTCAAGCTTAATTTTCCTAATTCCCTGTGATTCTGTTCCTCTGTCTCTCTTTCTTTCTTGCCCCCTCTTCCTTGGCAGGGAAGATAATGTTCTGCACCAGTTCTGCTGTCCACCTTCGGGGTCTAGTAGTCCGTCTTCAAGATAACAGAGAAGCTCTGGGTCGCTAATTGTGCAGTCAGTGCTACATCTGTATAGTCCATCTCTCCTCTCTTACGGGTGTGTATGGGACTGACACTCTCATGGATGGCATAGGATTCTGATTCACGTCAAGTTTGAGTTGCTCAGAATGGCACAGCCATAAGTTTTGGCCATCGATGCTTGGTAATCTCTCCATGCTTTTCTACAGTTCTCTTCCTTGTGTCCAATACTTCAAACACAAACTGTAAACAAATAAGTGAAATGCACAGTTTATTTTGAACTAAAATAAACAGTACCATAAGTCTTTAAGTGTACTGAGAGTTTTGTTACTATATGTACATGGTCATGTGTGGTGTAAAGGGTACAAACTAATGTGACTTTTGCAAATGTTGAGGATATGGGGTGGGAGAAGAGCTGTTTCTTGGACACTGTATTAGGTTGTTTTTACTGTTAACAGTCCTAGAGTTTTGTTTCAAGGTTGGACAAACACTAACATGACAATTTATGAGCATTACTATATAGAGATTAACCACTCTTTCTTTGCTTTTTGCTTATTCTGAGGAACCAGCGTATATATACTCTTACAGCAGATACTCTAGCTATGAGTGATTATATTTCTAAGCTTCTTTGAGGTCTTTCTTCTAATTTTGTTTGCCTGTGTGAAAGTCTTATACTGAGCATTAGCAAAAGTACAAGATCATTATTCATGTTCTTCTGTTATCTAAGTGATTAAAATATTTTTCTCCAAGCTGTGCAAAGATTGTCATCAAAGGAACAAACTTGTAATTGAACAACCCTGTAACTCCAGGGTAAATGTGAACGTGTCCATGGGTGTCTAAGAATAGAGTCCAAGTTACCATTGCCCAAAAGGCACTTTGTTGATTACATCTTTCCAGACACATCTTATGGCTCTACTATAACTGGAGGATTTCTACTGGTTGGATCTTCCAAACTTAACAAGCCCAAACAGCTATACCAGGAAACAGAGTTGCTGTGAAGTGGCATTTACTAGCCTGAAGCTAGCAAGAAAGAAAAACTGACTGGGGGAAAAATAAAAGGCTCTTAAGTCTGTTGTTGCTATTGTGAGTTGAAATGTTACTCCAAACTGTCTGGAGCTCGAGTAAAGGCCAAGGTGGCTGGGTGCAGGGTGAAAAGCCAGTATTTATTTATAGTTACTTGTGGCTTTGAGGATGAGATTAAAGGAGAATCATCGGGATCGAGAAGGGAAGAACTGTGAAGGTAGCATGAGGCTCATTCTCGTCCTGTATAATAAGCTGTTTTATGACCTTGAAGGAATCTATCTAAGAAAAAGAATTCAGGTTATGTGCTTTTCAGTTGGATTTGATCTACTGTTTTTATCCTTCCTGTCAAATCTTTTCTTGTGCTTGCCTTAGGCATGATTGTGAAGTGACCAAGGCCTAGGGAAGAATTTGCTTGCAGAAGGCAAACGTGCCTTCATGATTTTGCAAGTTTGTCTACATCCTTTATTCTGACTGCAAACTGTGAACAATACGTGGCTGCTTCTGTTATTTGATACTGAACATTCCTTAGTTTCACGTGTTTCCCAATTGTTTGCTGTTACAATACACATGAAATACTTTCATTCCCACTGCAAAATTTTAAAAGTATCTATGCAAAAATTGTGTAGCAGGTTACTGCAGTTTATTATATCCCTGGAAGGGCTCTGTTATTTACTGAGCAGGGTAAAACAGTGAAATGTTTGCATGTTGCTCACAATTTTCCTCTTTTACTGCTTTTTACTGGTTCTCAAGAGTTGCTTCCCAAAGATAGGAGGAATTTCTGATATTTTGACTTGCTTATCTCCCTCCCAAATGTAAACAGTAATTAACTCTCTCTACTCGGTGTACTGATCTGAAGCACTATAATTATTCTCTTCCATAGGGTAGGATTTGTCCAATCTTTCAATAAGTATCTTTTATATATTTGTGTAAAGGAAAACAAAGAAGAAAAGCAACTATTTAAGGATGAAAATTAAGCCTGCCGACCCTTGGTGCCAGCCCTTTTGCCATGTAGAGACAGTGGTTGATTGTCCTGAGTGTGGTTGTAGTTAATGATGTGTCTCAGGAGAAAATGAAGTCAAAGACTGATCAGTGTTATTAGCTGTAACGGGACACTGGCGTTGGTAGTTTTCTATCCGGTAGTTTTCCAATTAAGGGAAAATAGTGTCATTATAAGTTACTGGTATTTGAAATGGTTTGAGTTGGTATCTGTAGTATCATTAAATCGTGACATTTACTCTTCCTGGAGCAAATAGAGAAGATGACCTTCCCTGATGCAGTGAAAGTCAGAAATGCAGAAGTAAACATTTTCCTACTTAAATAAATCATGGCTGGCTAAATAAAACATGCTGTGAATCTCAGGATTCAGCACGAGAACCTAGTAGGGGTTCTCTTTTAGTTAACCAGTGTTTAAAAGTAGATGACCTAAATGCTGTGTCTGTTAATATAAGCCAGCAGAAGGTGCCAGTGGAAAAATTTCCTTTTTCTCCTGGTGCCCAGATTTGCACTGGTTTTGTGAAGACTGAAGACTGTCTTATTGTGCCTTCTGGTATGGAAGGGGAAGTAAAAATGACATTTTTCATGGCTTTATAGCCCAAATTTCTTCATTTAGGACCTCAGAAGATTGAAGGAAGCTGCTGCTTTGGAGGAATACAATTAAGGGATTTCTCTTTTGGTACCTTTAGGCACTTGCATCTATTGGGATCAGGTTATTTTGTTGTTGTTCCGCAAGGTGGAGTTCTCATTTGCAAACATATTCAGCTCTTATGCTCTTTTGGGTGGTTTTGCCCAAAATAGATGGGTGAAGCTTAAGTTTTGCAGTACAACTACTGGCTTGCTGTTATTTTTGACACATGGATTATTTCCTCCCTGCAACTGATTGTGGGACGTCATTACATCAGCTCAGAGCAGTGTGTGAGGACGCTTTGTGCTTGAATGGTACAGATTTTTATGCACCGCTAGATGGAGCAAAAACCAGTTCAACTGTGATAAATTAGAGCCACATCTCCCAAAGTAGACTTTAAAATGACTCTAAGTAGCTGAAGCAAAATATTGTATAACACAAGGGGAAGACGTAATCCTCTGAAAAATGTAATAGGGTGTAGATCTTACTGTGACTGAACCCAAGCTTTTACAATTTTCCCTTAGCCACCCCACCAGCTATGTAATTGAATATGGATTGCCACAATTACAAGCAACTCAGGATTTGCTATGAATTTGGATTATGCAATTAGTTTATGGCCAAGGCAGCTCAGTACTTGAGCAGGTGTCTGAAGAGGGCAGAATGTCATCTGCTGATCAGAATGGAGCAGCACTGAAAGTGAGTCAAGATTGTTGTCCTCCATGGGCATGGGGACTTGGCTGCTCAGTACACGTGTTCAGGAGACACTGCCTGCTTGGAGAGGCTTGGTCCCCTTTGAAGCCTCCTGACCCACAGTTTGAAAGGGTGACATTTGTGTTACACCATAATGATTTGCCATACTGACTGTTTGAAGTGCAGCATGATGTCCTTTTCCAGCTCAAATACTGAGATGGAGCAGGACACTCTCAGAAAATGGAAAACCGAAAAGATGTACATCCGTGAAACAAAGTACTTCCTACCTTTATGTTGTTGCCGGGGTTGAGTGCTATGTTGTTTGGAGGTTTTTACAGTAATTGACTAGTTCCTGAAATGGTTGCTAGATGGAGCTCCAGTGCAGTCCGACTCAAAGCTTTTGCAGGATGTCCATCAGTACAAATATGGCCTGTTTTATTATGTGAAGCTGTAGATGAAAACAAAGGAGGAAGCCACCTATATGTACTTTTCTATGCTATTAATACTAGAGATGGAGAAGTATTTGATCATGTAGAACGACAACATGGATGTATATGCTAGCATGCCCTACAGTCAGTGTTGTTTATTTTATAATTATTATTCTAAGTGCATCATTTGCTTGTGTAATTTGCTTTCCCTCTGTCTTTCTCCAGTTGTGATGCTGAATATGTGCCAGGGAAGCTGCGTGTGTTTAACAGTATATGAATACCCTGTGGGATATTCTGTATCCCAGTGTCAGGCGTCTGAGGGTTGTGTGGAAAGCAGATTCAGAACAAGACAAATGTATAGTGAAGAAACTAATCTGTAGGTGATGTCTAGTAGTTTTTCAGAGAAATTGATAATTGCTATTTTTAAAAAAGCATGAAACAATGTCAAAGCTGCTAGAAAGAAAAATGGATTAGGGTGTAGATCTTTCTTTTTACTGTTCTACCTCTACTGAATTAATGATAATGATGCAGTTAAAGGTATCACACTGATATTTACAGGGCATTTGGATTTAGAGGCTTTTTCTCTCATGTCCAGGCAGCTTTCACATTTTCTTTTAACTTCACAAAGTTAAGAACTGCTGCTGTGTGTGCAGCAGTTGCTCTTACTGGGTGGGGAATCTGTGAGCACGCTAGGCAGGGCAGAAAGCTTGAATCATCTGCAATAGTAATAGCTTAATATGACTCAGCCCAACAGAAGCTTCATTTTTCTTCCTTCCTGTCCTGCTTGGTGAAGGATGCTTTGCCTCCCTCTCAGAAGGGAGGCCAGGACCACCCTGGTACCTCAGTGTGCCAGCTAGTGAATTCGGGGCTGGTTCCTAGCATCTCTCGCTGGTCAGGGGATCACTGGTTCTGGTGAGCTGACAGAAATGGCTAGATAAAGAGGAATCAGAACTTAATTGAGTCAATCCCCAAGGAGAAACAAGCTCTAATGAGTTCAGCGAGAGATTTTCCTGGCTATGTATGGCTCAAACTCAGCCTCCTGCTCTCAGCTACTAGTTGACCTTCTGAGACTCAGTCCTGCTGCCATTCAGTTGCTGCTCTTTAACAGAGATGTTGGTTTACTGACCCTTAAAGGAAACTTCGGAGACTTCCTTGGGAATGGGAGGGACTCACTCAGGGTGAGCGGGGTTTGTTTTTTCATCATGGGCTGCTATAGGGTCAGAAGGAAAGAGTAGCTCTACAGCTACATATTTTGGTTTGCATGGTAATTGTATAGCAAACGTTTGGGTACTCTGCTTCGATTAAATACAGGTGCAGTAAGGTCAGGAGGTTCTGAAGATCCTGATTACTATGGCTTCCTTTTTGTGCTCAACTAGCATCTTTATCTGCAATGAATGTTTTTGCCTTGCTCAGTTCTGTACAGTGTGGGTGTTGCTGTTTTCCCTTTAGTTTTTTAAAAATTTGAAAACAATTATCTGTATTTACTAAGCAAGCTGAGGAGCTGGATTTTCAAATAATCCAAGGTGGTTTCTTCTTGTGTTTGCTTTCCAAATTCAGGTGAAACTTTGTTCACAAGATATTTTTCATCAAAAATTTCCTTTCTAATTTCTAGTGTTCCAAGCAAGAGCTTTGTTTCCACACCCGTTAGAGTTTTTTGGCTTCTTTTTTTTTATGTTCTTTATATGGTCTTTGGCCTTTAATGATTTTTGGCTGCTGCATTCATAGAACCAATGCATAAAATCAACCCAATTTATGACCCGTTAATGTAAGCATTTTTTCCTAAAAAAATTATGTCACACTTCATTCACCTCTGATACTTTTTTTCCCCTAACCAATCACTGGAACATCACACACCTGAAAATGAGATAGTATTGAAATCTGTCTTGCTCTCTTCCTCAATTAAATTCATTTTTATGGAGAATTCAATTAGTTGTAATTGATATTTTATGACATGATTTTGCCAGAGGCTGGTGTAGTACTGATAATTAATCTCAGTCAGGAAATGTTACTTAAATAATTTTATTTTGTAATCCTACAAGCAGTGTTATTAATCAGGTGACATGTATTCTGACACTGGAGAGAATGGGCAGCCGGCCCACTGCTCACACTCTTGGATGTAGCAGATGTTTCTGACAAACAAGTTTGTTTGCTTGTTGGTCACGAGGTGCCTGATTAAAGCAATTTCCCTCCGCTTTGTTCTTTGTCAGTGGGCGAGCTCTCAGCTGTGCCCACTGCTATCAGCTGGCTGCCCAAGCCATGAGACTGCTGGTGGTGCCCCGAGGATTCAGCATGAAATTGAGGTGCTCTTCAGAAGAGCATGAAGACACGTCTTCTGCTTTGTAATCAGACTTCATTATTGAAGGCTCCTTTTTAATTATTTTTATTCTTCTTTAGTTTGGGGAATTCAATAAAAAACATTTGATTTGGTGCTGCCAACGCATAGTGGACTCCAAGTAAGACATGAACAGTTGCAGTTCTTCCCACAAGCTGCTTGGATAGATTACTTCAGTACTTCAAGGCTACAAAATAGCCAGTGCTTTTTAAAATAAAACTGAAAACAACTGAGTAATAGCTATTGTCAACTCACTTAACATTTTTCATCAAAGACTTAAGGATGATCAAAGAGCCAGCAAGGGAGGCAAAGGTTTAGGTGTGTAAGTGGAGCAGCAGGAAGCCTGTCACTTTATTACAGCTGAGGCTAAATGAATCCTGAGCTTTGCTTTCATGTTTCATTAGGCATTTGTCTCAGGCACAAAACAGTCCAGCTTGATAAAGTCCACAGTTAGCACAGCCATGAATAGGAAAATTTGGGAGGCAATTTTTATTAGTGTCCATGTAAAGTCCATGGATCTGCTCACAACTGGGAGGGGTAAAGTGTATGTTGCTGGAGGGGGTAGACCTGAAGATGAAGTGGTGCCTGCTCTAGCCAAGTGAGCTAGCTTCTGCCATTTATTTTATTTCATTCTCTGGCACTGACAAATTAAATGGTGTAAAAGTCTTTGGGTAATAAGTCTGAAATTGATGAATGGGCAAGATTCATTTAAAGGTTGCTCACTTTAGGTACTCTGACATTTTCTTTCTGTGTTTTGATGGCTTTTCCAAAACAATTCCACTGCATTGTGTGTGTATAGATACATATATATATATATATATATATATATGTACGCACACATATTCGGCTGTTTCCCAGGTTTGCCTGTTCTCCAAACGTGTACAGCTGCATCCAGATGGAGGTCAGAACCTTTGGCCCTCTGATGCACCCGGCACTGCATGGTCTGTGTTCTTGGTTTCCATAGAAGCTGTACTAGCTCCCATGGGTACAAAGGCACCCCACACTGTTCTGCTGTAAAAACTCTTTGAACTTGGAATGAATATGGCAAAATCACTTTTGAATGCTGACATTATATAAAGCGTGTAGCCATCTTCTTATGGTTTCAACTGGCTCCTGTTACTGTGAAAAGTCAGGGCAGTGAAGATTACTATTATAGTAAATTCAGGTTTTATATATCATAGAATCGTATAATATCCTGAGTTGGAAAGGACACCTAAGGATTACTGAGTCCAGCTCCCGGCTCCACACAGTATGTACTATATAAATGTATGTGTGCATATATATGTATATATAAGTGCAAATATATCAGGACACGTTATATATTTAAAGTCTGGTACTTATACACACCAGTATTTGCATAGCTCCCTGAAGCTGGGGTTTCTAAACGCTGGACAAGCGGGTCTGTGCAGACCCCCTGACTGGCAGTCAGGTGAACCCCAGCACAGTGCACGTCTGTAGCCTCCAGGATCCACTTGGCACTGTCAAGGATGTGCCTGTCCCAACTTCTCAGGCATGTTTGAATGTCAGCAGGCCTCTGAAAATTCACTCACACACTTGATAAATGTAAACTGCCAGTTAGCTGAAAAATCATGTTTCCTTTCTATGGATGAGGCTGCTCTGAGCTTCCCCAGCCTGCTTCCAGCATGCACACTCCTAACCCCGCTCCCCATTGTTCTGCTGCAGACATGCTGACCTAGCTCCGGTCGTGCTTGTGTTCAGATTCTGTAGTAGTTTGCTAGTTGCATGTTATTTAACTTACATTTGTAAGCTTTTTCTTCCAGAAAATAGTGGTGCTTTAGAAAAAAAAAAGGAATCTGACCCCATTTTCAGTTCAGTAGGTTCATAGCCTACAGGAGGGGCAGGACTGCTAAAATGGACTGTACATGTGTAGGGATAAAAAGATTGGTTTCCATAGTTAAAGAAGCATCATAACCTCTAACAGACTGATATAGCGCACTACTATTTAAATAATTGAATCTGCTTGTGTGGATAGCTGTCAACTTTTTCAGAAATTATGAAATTAATGCAATAGATGTGGCTTTACTGAGTAGTGAGGAAACAGCACATTGATCGTAGGTCTTTGAGTCCACTTAACAGCCTGTTACATTTCCTGGGAAACCAAAGGGTCATGCACATTGATCTATAGTATCTTTCTTGTGATCTGCTTCTCCTTTTAGATGCTGGGTAATCAAAGAAAAATATCCCTGACGTGCAGAGAAATAATCATTGATTGTGAATTAATGTGTTGAAATAGGTTGAAAGTCATAGTGATTCTTAAATTGTACCACTGATGTTTCTGGACAGCTATAGGAGCGAATGGCTTTGTCGTGGTACATGATAAATTAGCTTCCAGTGGCACAGACTGCGGCTCGTGCTGCCTGCAGACCTGTGCAGGGCGATGAGGCTCCTCTTTAAGCCTTTTGTTTTTCTGTACATATGTAAGCACTTGTGGTAGGCAAACTATAGGGAGGTGACTGCAGCATATGGTAATGCATGGGGTGTACTTAAGCTGCAGACTGCTCTCCTAGCACTCCTCCTGACCTGGAGATTTAAAATCTGCTGATGTGAGGATGAGAAACAAATTATTAGTCTACAAACCAATATGAAAAGCAGAGTTAAGCCTGGCACTGGACCACTCCTGTGGTGCAGCCATGTACTTCACCACACCAACAGACCTTTCAGGCTTTGAGCTGTCTGCAAGTCATAGTGTTCTTCAGTAGGCGTGAAGGAGATAGGATGACTATTTCTGTTGGGTATGTTTTAAAGAATGAAGTCATAAGTCTCTGGAAATAATGTAATGGCGCCAATTGGATGTGTTCATTTCCATGTTCAGTTTGATGTGGTTTTTTGACTTCGCTGTATCATTCCTGTTCAGAGCTGTTGCTAGCTGTTTTAGGAGAACAGCATAACTCTGTACCTTACAAGAGGAAACATGATGCTCAAACACTTGCTCTAAACGACACATGCATTTTAGGTTTACTCAACAGGCTTTGCTTCTGTTATTTTTCAGTCAAGTGAACTCAAATGCCATGTAAGGATGCTTGCACAATTTAGATCTTTGTGGTACCCAGGTTTATACTGGCATAGGGACTTGTGCAGAGGAGCGTGCCTTTGTGTCTTTCCAGAAGCTTCTGTGCTTTTTTCCTTGTAATTGATCTGATTTTGCTTAGTGTGTGTAAACAGTCACACAAAGAAGATCAGTTAGCTTGGTTACTGTAAGTGCATAATTCACAGTAATCAAGGAAGGGTACAGATAGTGTTGAAGTGTTTTCACATATATGACTCTCATAAACAGCACCTTCTTTGCCAGATGAACTGCAAACAAAAAAAAGGGAAAGGTAGCTGCTCTTTCCAGTAGACACAAATGAGAACTGCTATTGGAGAGTAAGTTTGTCCAGCCATATTGCCGAACTAGACGTTTTCAAACACTTCAGTTCTCAGGTTACATTAGCATGCTGGATCTTTGCCTCACAGAGGATTAAACATAGATCTGGAAACTGCAATGTCTTCAAATTGAATTATATACAATTGGCTGCTGCTATCAGCAACTGCACTTTCTCTTCCTTCTTTGGAAAACCTCAATTCCCATGTCGCATGTATGGGCTGGTTTTGTTTTCATGGCTCTAAATTTGAGCTGCAAATAGTAGTGAAGCTTGTTCATAAGCATCTGATGTTCGTGTTACTCTGGGAATAAGTGAAACTTAAATAATAGGCTTTACTTTTAACAAACTCAAAAACACATCACTGCAATATTTTTATATTAAATCAGTTGCTCTTGCAAGATATCACCTTGGAAAACAATACTGATTAGATGTTCAGCAGATAATAAATTCTGAACTGTTTGTTGTCATGAGGGTGGTTCCTTGATAAAGATTTATGATTTTTTCTTTCAGTGTTCAGGGCAGGGGAACTTGCAGCACCTTTGCAAAACCTGGTAGAAGGCTGAGGTACTGAAGCACAAGGCACCAAGCACAAGGTGATTGGTGTAACTCTGAAAATGTCATAAGACATAGGGGAAACAGAATCCTGGGGTGCAAAGTGGAGCCTGCTGAAGGAGGAAAATTGAAAGAAAGCTTGTGCTTAGAGCTTGCACACAGCTCAACCCAGATTCAGTTATTCTTCTAGTATGCCAAGTAGACAAGCATGTTCAGAGTTTTCCCTAAAGCTTTTTTTCCTGTTTCTGTCTTTGAGGCAACCTTTGGGTCACTTAGCCATGTCATGTCTGGAAGAGATCCAACCAAAAACTCTTACCAATCAGCTGGGTTTCTGAACAATCAGTTGCTGCTAAGATTTGTGATGCAGCTTTACCTGTTAGCAACCTGGGAAAATAAACTGCACGCTGAGGATAGGCAGGACGGGTTTCCCAGCTCAGCACTGCCCAAAACGTCTAGATCCATCAGAACTCTACTCAGGAATCTATGTCATTCAAACCCCAAGTGAGGAAAGCTTTTTATTTCTAAGAGCAGCATTAAACATGTATTTAAGTGCTTTCTTGTCTAAATGTTTCTTTAAAATATTTGGAGTGCATTGTGTAAGAAGTAAAAATTAGAAGCAAGAACTTCAATGTTATTCTTTAAAGTTCCCACTCCTCCCTTCTGACTGCTGCCTTTTCATAGCAGAACAGTGCCAGTTATGTCAGGGAAGCTATTAAATGGTATATCTAAAAGAAAGGCTTAATTTGAACTATATTTTCTGCTTTTGTTCCAGTGACTAATATCAACTGAGTGATGTTTAGTTCTGGCCTACTTAGCAGCTCTGTGGAAACCGCTGGAGCTGGGCTGTTCTACTTTTAGAGCTACGATTCAGACAGGCAGGCAGACGGTGAGACAGGTTTTCTGAATTGAACCCCCACACGAATGTAGCTGCCAGAAGCATTCCAGGTTTCTGAGAGCTTCACCCGTGTAACATAACATCTCTGTTAAGATTGCCTGGTGTCCCTCAGAACTGCACACCACCACAGTACTGACTGGGTGGAAACGGTGGATGAGAACAGCCATGCAGCATTGGGGCAAGTACCTGATCTCTGTTAGTGGTCCGTAGTGGTGCTGAGGCAGATGTCTAGGAAGAAGACAAGCAGGCTGTTATACAGGACTGCTCTCAGCTCTTGGAGATATCTTGATTCACTTGTGTTGCACTAATTAATGCAGAACACAGCTGCATGGCTGATAAATGATACTCCAGCCAGAAAAGACATTATGGCAGAGCTTGTAACCATATATCCATCAAATTCCTCCTAATTTCTGGGAGGAGCCTGAACTCTTCATTAGTTTCTGCTCGGTGATATTCATATTAGAATTTCCCACAGCTTTTTTCTTCAGGGCCATCAGGTTTGGGATATCAGGCAAAGGGCTGTGTAACAAAAGTGATGCTAAACAGCCAGGCCCTGGGTCCTTTCGCTGAGGGCGCTTGTGAGGGTTTTTTTTTAAATGTGCCCTCACCAATGGCTTGGCAGATCCCTGGGCAAAACCAGTCTCCACTAATGGGGGGAACTCAAGCTGGGACGATGTGTTGAGCAGAATTTAGAGATGGGAGGCTAAAATGAGCACAGATGTTACCTCATTACTTTTTTCTATTAGTTTTCTGTTAAGTAATTTTACTGTATTGTGGGAGCTTTGGAATCTTGGTCACTAAGCAACTAATTAAAGGGGATCAGACTGAAGATGACACAGCTTTCTGAGTGTGGTTCAACTGCAGTATTATGAAGAAGGCACGATATTGTGCACTGCAGGATACTTAGGTGATTATGGCTTTCACTTGTAGCTGAAGTGTGTTGGGTGTCAAGCCAGACCTCCTGGAATCCTGTCAGTGTTTAGAGAAGGGACTTATACAGCAAGGCCACACAGAATATAAAGGGAGAGTTTTGTTTGATGACCAGTGTAATGGCTGAAATATAATTTCCAGTTTTATTTCTGTGGGAGGGTGTTGTTCTGGCTGAGTACAATCTTTGTTACCTTCTTTTTGCCCATTATGATTAGCTGCTTACATGCCAAATGGAGTACTATGCCAGGATCCAAAGCATTCATGAGTGCTAGGTTTCAGACCATCCTCAAGTGAGGGTAAATATTGTCATTTAATGAAGCTGCACTTTGGAATAGAAAGGAAGGATAAAGGATCCTTTGGTCCTTCTTTGTAACTGAACGTGTGGAGTATCAGAGCATCAGCCTGTGGTGAGCAGGATTCCCTTTCTTCTGTATGCTGTCACTTCATACGAAGAAACTGTGACAAGCAGCAATTATTCACTGAGCAATATCTAGCACAGTGTCTTAAATATTTAATATATTATTCTACATTCCTTTCCTCAGCATTAAAAAGCTGCAATGCCATCCTGCTTTGGGCACCAAAGGTTTGACAGAGCTCAGAACTGTCTTTTCCCCCTTGCACATGTGCACTCCAAGATGCCATTTGGAGACAGCATGTCTTTGTGCTGGGATGCTCCAAGTGAATTTCACTCCTTAGCCAAAAGATGATATATTTAAACCATCTTTATTTGGGATCAAGCTGTGGATTCGCTTCAACTACAATTATTTAATCTGCCACTATTGTGCATTTTCATGCCAGAAGAACATCTTTGCTTTTCTCACATTGGAAGTTTGTCTTGCTGTTTGCCAAATGCCTGCTTAGGATATGTAGTTACTTGCAGTTTCTGTCAGCAATAAGGAAGGTTGTACTGTGGTCTCATCCTCTACTTAGCAGATAATGAAGCAGTTGCAGCCGTCTCCACTGATATAAATGGACTTCTCCTGTCCCAACTTGGCATTGTTCAGCAGTGTGGAGCTGGTGGGGCTGGAAGTTGCCAACAGGGCCATGAGAAGGCGATGCAGCTGTACTGAGCTGTCACAGCATGAGCACTCTCACAAGATTATCCACTCAGCATAGTAAGAACCTCCATGGGACTCCACACTCCATCAAGAGAGTTAATAAATACTCTGTGTCACAGAGCCAGACAGAATGTCAGAATCGTGATACTCTGTTTTTGCAGTCAGCACGAGCACAGTTCTGTGTGGTTCTGTTACACTGGTGCTTACTGCAGTCACATTGACATCTGTCTTAGAAATGTCTTAATGATTTACAGTGTCACTGTTCTATACTGAGACAGAATAATTTAAATTATCTGTAGTACTGTCTCCCAAATCAGTAACTCCCTGTCTTTTCTCACTGCCAAGGAAAGCAAGCTTTAGGATTGTCAGTTCTTCAAATATTCCTTCCCTACCTTCTCTACATCCATGTGGTATAAGGACCTCCATCTTAGGCACCTTCAGATGTAATCTTCAATGAGGTTGACTTTTGTATTGATGAAAAACAGATTCTTTCATCACAAAAAACCAAAATAAAGCAGAAATTGTATCACTGCTCAAAGTACCAAGAAGCTAGTTGTGTCTCACTTCAATCTGCTGAAAGATTTTGGATTATGATCTTTTAAATACCCAATAGCTGGGAATCCTGTACCCTCCTGTTTGCTCTCTACACAACCTTCATGTGCAACATGTATGTGTGCATGTTGGGAAGAACAGGTGTTATAGCCTGGAGCTGTGGCTCTTTGCTTCAGGACAGAACTCTCAACTACAGTTGTATTTACTCTTCATGTCTGTGGGTACCTTAAACCCTACTGAATAAGACAGCAGCTGTCTGAATCTTCCACCAGTGAATTCTTGGTAATATTTTTATTTTCTCCTGCATAATACCCTGCAGAAGTGGGCTGTTTATGTTTTCTGTGCTGGCTGATGAAGAGGTGCAAGCCCTTAAGCAAGTTTATAATTCAGGAGTTGTATGTATCCATCTTTGGAGCAGTTCTTTCAGCCCTGAAAGATGTTGTTATTACCAATAATTAACACCTATTCTTCCATTTTCACGCTGACCATGTTAGCACCAAATAATCCAACAGTATATAGCCCAGTGTGCCAGGTTCAGTTACAGTTCATGCAACAATTCCGCTGCATTTTTCTCTTAAATGTCAAGAATTTGCATGAAGAAATGTCTTTCAACTGACTCATCAGTGAAATTGGTGCAGATTTCCTCAACTCCTACCTAGAATGGCCCTGGAAACTGTGGGAACAAGTTCACACAGCCTGCGGGGTGGTTCGAGCCTTCCCCTGCTAATGCAGGACTTGTTCAGCAGTTCTTCTGTCTAATCTTTCAGCTCCACTTCCAGCCAAGTCCTTGGCCATAGTTTTACAGCTAACAATAGGTTTGGGGGTGTTTTCATTTCTTGTGTATTGACAAAATGGCAATTGTACATGTAGGCAATTCTAGTATAGCTTTAATAGCTTTATCATTAGTGAGTCTATGGGTTTCTTTCTGGACTACAAATGTAGTCAGTGCCCAACTGGGAATAAGCAGATAGGATTGTTAGACCTTCCTGCCTGATTCCTTTAGAGCAGTGCCATTTTAATGTTTTTTCCCTGTCCAGTTGATTTGTTAAAAACAAAACCAAACAAACCTTGTTTTGAAGTAACCTAAAATAGATATATTTTTATGTTTCCTGAAACAGACATTCCTGAAATTACTTTGTATAGAGTAAGATATTTTGTTTGCTGGTGATTAATAAATCTGTGTTTGGGAATTGGGTTGGTTTTATGTTTTAAATTAACTTTGAGCAGTGTTTGGAAAGAAACCAGAAGAGTTAAATGGGATTTTTAGATGTAAAGAAAGAAAGGGAGTGATTATATTATTCCAAAATTAGTTTTTATTGAATTTACAGAATAACTAACTTGCTGTACCCTAAATTCAGATCTTACAATAGATTTTAAGATGGTGTCTCCTGTCTCTAATGGCTTTTTTCTTTCACTACTAAATTTTGTTTTTCCATCAATCTACATCTGAGGCTTTCCACAGCAAGTTGGACCTGTGGGTGGGAGACTAGGTTAAAAGGCTGAGCTATAGCTTTGGGCATATAGACCTCCTCTGCATATACCTTGGTTTCTGTCTTGCTCCCCAGAAGTGATTTGTTTGAGGCTCTCACTGAGATTTCTTTGGTTCAGCTCATGCAGCCTTTCCTGCATTTGACACCATTTTTGTATCTGATCTTCATGCAAGAAAGCCAGTAATAAGCCTTTCTCCACAGGGCTGCTCTGATTCTATATTTGACTGAAGAAATTAATTGTGCAAGGGTGTGAAGTTTCTAACATAGAGTCTTTACCACAAGAGACTCCACTGTCTGCCTTGGTGACACAAAATGGGGTGGGGTGGGGGGAAGCTACAGCAGGCTCTCTGCGTGCCAAAGGCTGCCCATCATGTGCACAGCTGCTTTAAAGCAGATGAATTTTGAAGCTCTTCCACCACCATCACAGTGCCTGTGGGACTTGCTGGGTGCTGAGCACATTGGCAGCTATCGCGGCTCTGCATCGCCAGCTACCAAATTGATTAACTCTGTGGCTTTCTGTGTTTTGGGCTTTTCAACTGCAGTTACCAAGTATGTAGACACTGTAACTAATAGCCCTTTGAACTGGCAGCAGCGGAGAAATTTCTAGAAAATGTTCTCAGTCAGAACAGAACCTTTTGCTGTGTTTCAGGACAGCCCCAAACTGGGGATTTTTGCTGTGGGAACTGTGCCTTTTCCTATTCGTTTGAAAAGATATGCATCTCCTGCCCCATGTTTTCGGTCTCTGGAGCTGAGGTGTCCATCTTCCAAAAGAAAACAAGGGATTTTTAATGAAGCTGTAATCCTGCTACTTGTGATTGTCTAAGGAGGAGTCCCTGAGGTCACAACATGCTCAGTGTCATTCGGCACCACCATCAAGGTTGCACCGGGGTAGAGGCTAATCAGTGCAGCCTTGTGCCTCATTACCATCTCTTCTTTATGCACAGCATATTGTCACTGCACAAAGACAGAGTCTGTTAAACATTTATTTATAGTAAGAAGGGCCAAACTGTTAAGAGAAGATTTTTTAAAATCTGTGTTAAAAGCAAGGCAGCGAGGGAGCGGGTTGGCGCTTCCACAGCACGCTGTGTTAAGCCGTAAACTCAATTATAAGTAAATTAAGTTCACCCTTTTCAATTGTTAAACTAACAGCGAGCCACAAAGCCAACATATGTAAACCACCCCCTCAAAATTCATTGCTATTCACAAATCTTGAACTCTGAGACCAAACAAATTACAGGGTGGAATAAGCTCCTAAAAGCTATTTTAAAGCTTTAGTGCTTTAGTTAAAAGCTCTTTGGACAATATGGTTTGTTTCCATTCCTGTACAGCCAAATCTTGCATGTTTTGCCTCCTCCCTTCACACAACCCTGTTTGTTTTTGTAAACATGCAGTGATCTTGGGATGAAAGGTAAAGATTTGCAGTTAATTTACAAATATGCACTGTAAATATAATTAATGTAGTTCTGATGCTAATTCAATGAACCTCCACGTACCGTACACATTTATGACCATATGAGCAAAAGCTGACCTCTGGCACTTTGTGTAAGGGACATAAATGGATAAGTAGCAATAACCATCTGAAAACTTCTGATACAGTGATGTCCATATGAGGCTTCAGCTAAGGTTTGATTACAGCCTGGGGAAAAACTGCTTTCAACCTAAAAATTTAATTCCTATATAATATATATATGTTTATATTGAGCCTGAAATCATTCACAGTGAAAGCAAGTCTAATTAGTAATACTAGACAACATGTTAAAATAAACCGTAAGTGTAGGTGTAGTAATAATCTCTGTACTTTCAGTATCTCAACTAAACTTTCTGCTGTGATAATTCTTCAGGAAGGTTCTGCAGTTGCCTTTTTGGGCAGAGAGCGCAAAGCCACAGAATGTAAGGATGTTAGTGAATAAATGAATTAGTCTGATGCCCAGTGTGAGAAAAACCAGCAAGAATGTAGAATATAAAGGTGGAACTTAAGGCAACTCTTACAGAATTGTTCCCAGCGCCCTCTTCCATGGAGCTGTCCTATTCTTGCTTAGAGGATAAAAGTAGTGCGTCCAGGAATATGTACATGGAAGCTGCACAGTGTGATTCTTGTGCAATTAAGATTCCATTTATGTACATTGCCCTATTCTGGTGCTACAGGAACAAATTCCATGCTGAGAAGGTAATGCAGATGTGTCTGCTGTGGAGCAAGCTAGCACCTCTTGGAGGGATAGTTGCACTGCCTGAAGTTTTCAAGCATTGGCAGTGTAAATGTTTCTGGTGCTTCCTAGGACAGGCTGTAATACTTGTACATGCTGCTGTGTGCTGAGGTTCTGTGCTGCTGGTGGTGAATCAAGCTGAGATCTTACTGCTCAGTGCACGGAGTGCAAGACTGAAAGTTAAGACAGTTTCTGGAGATGTTTCATGTAACGGTGCATGCAGTACAATTTGCGTCAGTCGTTCATAAACCAACTATTGTTACTCCTGTGTAACATACATGGAAAAATAGAGTGCTGTGAGAATTGTTCATGTTCTTATTAATGCAGCAAAAACATCTCTGTAATTCCCCTTTCTCTGTGTATACAGGAAATGGCTGTTGGGGTTTCTCTTTGGGGTGGGTTTTTTTTGACGTCTATGTTAAATGGCATGCTAAGTGCTGTAAAACGTCAATAAAGAGGAAGAAAATGTAAAGTCATTAAGTGTTTGACATTTAAGGACACAGTATTAATAGTTTAATCTGTGTGATTTTGTTCTTTTGCTGTCATCTCAGGACCTCCTTGGAAACACGAAGCAGCACCTCAACTGATCCACTCAGGTACTGTAGTAACACAGATGTTAATTTTAGGTTTGAAATAATAGAAGTTACCTTAGTTCTGTATCAGCTGTACATCATCTGCTTTATCTGCCAAGACACAGCCAGTAAAAGCATTGACCGAATGAATAGCTGGATTTTTCTGAGAGGAGATAGTTCACCAGCTTCCATGATTACAGTGAACTTGAAATTCAGTTCTAGCTTCAAACACTGTTAGTTCTTAGAGGAGCACTAAGGGGAGGGAGGAAGGTGTGTTTGTGCACGCACATGGGCAAACTGTGTCTCTCTCCAGTTTTTGTAACCTTAGATTGTGCTGAAAACATTTGACCTCTTCTGGCAGTTTTGTAAAGCTTTGAATGAACAATACTGATTGTGTCAAAATGTCATTCATGTTTTCCATTGCTCAGCAATTTGATAAAAGCACATGTATAAACTTCAGAGTACTGTCATATGAGTCATTGCAGTAACTAAGATCTTACTTTGATCACTCAATTTAGAAAAAAACCTGCTTAGCACTGTTAACACTGCATATCAAATGGGCACCTTGCATCTTTTATTCTCACAGTTGCACATTAAAGAGAGCATCAATGTCACAGACTTCCTTTGATTAAGTTGGGGCAGAGTCCCTTCCTCTCAAATTGACAGTTGTTTTGGTAAAAGTCTTCCTTTGGAGATGTTACGGATTACGGATGTGACTTTTTTTCCACACACTATGTGGTTTTAACCTTGCTTGAAAAATACATTAGTGGAAACTGTTGTATTTAACCTTATTCAAATCAAAGGCCCTCTCTGTTATAATCTATTCTAATCTTCCATTACTCCCCAGTGTATGGGCTTCTGAAAGTAAAGCATATGCCTTATTGTCATTCCCTAAACCCGCGCTCCCCCTGTGTTGTCGTATTGTCTTTGTCTTCAGCTCAGCATAGCAACACTGGACAATGTTCAGTCATGACTGTAGTTTTGTTCTCATCTCCTGGTTTGACTGGAACACTTATTTCTTTGTGTGGCAGGACAATGCAGGAAACAATGTCATCTTCCCTGCCCCACTTTGCTGCAAACTTATTTTAGCAAGAACATCGTGTAGGTGGTTTGTGATTTACTGTGCTCTGGGATAAGGTTCCCAGCAACAGATATTCCTGCTGCCTTTATTCCAGGCTAGATAAGTCTTTGTGAAAATAGCAGATTTTATTACAGTGTTTTTCCTTCCAGTGAATTTTTTTTCATCAGTGAGAAAAACGATGAAGATGTAAGATGTGGTTGAATTTTAACACTTGGTGAGAAAAGGGAATATCATTTGAAGAGACATGTTTGCTAGAAACTACAGTGGCTGAATCATTTTAATTTGTTGTGGGATCATAAAAAAAAAAAAGAATATTTCCTTGTTTAGAACTGTTTTCAATAAAATGAGACCTTGTGATTTAATGTCCACCAACATGGTCACTGCCATTGCTGCGTGGCCCCGCAGACTGTGGAGTTTAATATACAGTTGATGTGTTAAATTCTGAGGCATTGGCTCACATTTGTGTGTGTTCAGTGGGCTGCTTAAGCCTGCGACAGAGATATGCAGGTTGGTGTGAAAATCTTGATTGTACTTCTTTATATTTCAAACAATAGCTTTATAATAGTTTTATATTCCACTTTCTTTTGCAATTTTTGTTTAAGCTTCAAGTTATCAGAGATTTTGAGACTTTTTTCTTTATCCCTTTTCTTATAAAACTGTGTTCAAACTTTTCCTAAACTAATTCGAACAGATAAACTTGAATACTTGTAATTATTTTGAGAACTGTCTTTGTAAAAAAGTGTTTGGAAGTAAAGGCATTTGCATGCAGTGAGTCCTGTTGAATTTTGAGAACTGGGGTGACTAATATTTGGGAGTCACTAGATCAAGATGGGAAAATGCTGCTGTTCACCTACAAATGAAATAATTTTGTGATGCTTGAAAACTAGAGTAAAACCATCATTGAGGAGACATTAAAGAAATTTCCAGATTCATTAGATCAGTTAAACCAGTGGATTTTTTTCTATGGTTAAGTAATTATTGAAAAAACAGCATGTGAAATCTAGTTGACTATAGGAATTCAAAGAAACCTGTTTTGGAGCAGTAAATTAACAGAATTAAGGCTATTGTTTTTCAGTAAAATGAGAGGTAGTAGAAGATGTTTTGTTACTGAATGTGTTCTCATGAACCTGTTGACCAAAATTGCCTTTGATTGACCCATAAAGTGGAATGTACCAATTAATCCGGACGCATCCAGTGTCCTATCGAGCAGTTGGCATTTTCTGGTCAGACTGTTTTTCTGGAGTTTTGCTCACTAAGTTCATGAACCCATCAAGAAGGTAAGTTTGCCCTTGAACCACTCTTCTAGTTCTCTGGAGCACTGCAATCCAGACTTCTGCTTGTGTTCAATTTCTGTTGCATGTAGCTTCCCTGCCAGACAGATCCATTTGTTCCCCCTGGATTTATTCAGACTGCCTTTGGATTCTGGTGGTTCAATTTACAAGTTACATTGTTGTGAGATCAGAGAAAAGACTAGTGCTCTAAAGAGTAATGTGAAAAAATTGCTTATGTCTGTTATAAAGCGAAAAATCTGCAACTGTCATAGATAAATGTATGTACATATGTATATATTTTTTTTCTTAGAGCCTGCACAGCATTTGTTCTGGGCTTTTTGAATTGGACTCTCTCTGTCAGCTTTCAGCTGGTATCTGAAAATACTTTTGTTTCCTAATATCTAAATCTTAGTGCAGGCCTTCTGGAGTGCTGTATTACCAGATCTGCTTCAAATGATCCAGAAATTTAAATATTTAAGCTTTGCAGATACTCAGGGCATATTTGTCATCTTCTGTAACAAATTGATCAACTGGTGTCCGTGTGAGTTTAGAAAATGCAGGAAAGATACTCAGCATTAAGCAAACAGCAGATTTCTTACTGTTCTACTTCATGAAATTTTGGCAGCTTAGAGACTTAATAAGCAAAAGCAAAGGAAAGTATCAAATGGTGATTAATATTCATCTGTGGGGGAGTGTAGAAATCTGAGAGCTGTTTGAAGCAAAATAACTTTGTTTTGAGTTACCAGAGTGTTTCTAGGCAGCAGAGCTTCCCTTTGAGTAAAGAGCTGGGGGAAAAAGTGAGCTTGATTTTAAGTCCCTGATTCTCTGGGCATCTCTGCAGAGCACGTCACCAACATGCCCGGGTGGCCCAATGGTGCAGCAGAGCTCTGGAGCTCTGTATGGACACAACTGTTCCCCTTTCCCAAACCGGGATGGGATGCTTGCTGTAGTGCTACCCAGAAATGCATGGAAGGCCCAGGAAGAGAGAAGTCTTCCTTAGTCTTTGTATCAACAACCTAGGAAATTTTCCCACCAGCTTGCCTGTGGAGACTGTTTGATTTCCCACACCAAGGCAGGCACCCAATGCTCAGGAGCTTTGTGTGCTGGTGTGTTCTATTAGCAAGGCCTTTGAGCACAAAGTCTTGGCTTGTGACCCTTCTCTGTGTTCTGTGTACAATCCCCACTGTTTGCTGCGGTGTGCACAGGGAGCATCACAGCGTTAGCATGGGAACCATGCTATCTTGATTTCATGATACCCTTGAGCTCCTCAAGGGATGAACCGCTAGCATGAAGTTTGTGTGTGGCTGTTGGAAGCATTTCACCCTGGAATCATGAAAGACTCATGGAAAAGAGTTTTCTTACTGTGGGCTTCCCATTTCTGTACTCCATGTACGTAGGTGAATACACTGTTACTTTGGGCAAGTGAAATATTTTTAAGAAATGTTCCTACTATAAGGGTGTAAGGAAGTAAATAACAGTAGTTGTTTAATTTATGTAATTTTTGAAGGGTTAAAGATGTAACTAGACAAATCAATTGTCCTGATTTCTTCAACCCCAGGATTTGAAATCAGTATACTAGCAATTCTAGCAGACGCTGACTTCATGCTGGGGTTGTTTTATACAACATTCTTCCTCATCAGTGTGTTGCTTTATTTGGCCTCAGAGCTTCATGGATTGACAAGACAACCACTCCTAAAAAAGGCCTTATACTATATGATTTTTCACTTTGCCCTTTTTTTAGTGGATGTTTTCAAAACCCTTGTCAGAGGCTTCAGTAGTTGATGCCAGAGCTGCCTCTGCGTAGCGAAACTCTAAAGGGCTATAGAAATTTTCAGCAAATGGCTCACTCGCAGTACCAGTGCTGAAGCTGCAGTGTGTCCAAAAATCTCTGTTCTTGTTAGGTCTGGGAATTCCAAGTCAAAGGTCTCTCTAAATTCCTTTCTGAAAGAACTAATTTGATATCCAGGGTGAGCGTGAGATGAAGCTTAATTTTCTTTGTTGCTTCTCCCTGGAAGACAAGTAAAAATGAAGAACATGTTGAGAGCATGGTGCTTTTCATTTGCAAACGTCCTAATTAGCATTTTCTCTGCATGCAGTGCAGTATAATCAGCCTTGGATGCTGTCAGAAAATTCCTGAGTCCATAGCTTCTCCTCACTGAATGTCCAGTGTTTAGAAGTATGTAATTAAGGTAACACATAGCTTTTGTCATATTTTTGTTTTTCTGGAAGGGCTGTGTGATGGCAAGACAGAAATTGCTTTGCAGTGTGAACCCTGAAAGGATAAGTTTTCAGAGAAGTCTCATTTCAGGATCAAATCTTTAGGTGGTGTCTCTTTAGCTTAATTGTCTCAGTGTGGTTTCCTCTTCTCCTTCCCATCCTGACAACAGCTCTACCTGGTTACAGGGTGTGGCATTTCTTGCTGCTGCTTTTTTCATTCTTCTTTCTTCTTTTTTTTTCTTCTTTTCTTTTTTTTTAAAGCAATCTCAAGAAATGTTCCAATAGGGAAAAATCAAACATAATTTTCATTTACTTATTTGTTTGCCATCTGTTTGTTCTTGGAAATAAAAAGGTTCTATGTTACCCTCGTGGCAATATCCCACAGCCTTTGTGATGGACTAACCCAGCCCAAGCCAGGAGGCAGGGCCAGGGAGACTGGTGAAGTAGGAAGGCTGGGGCTCGCCAGGAGGCAATGGGTCTCCAGGGCCTTTCATTCAGTTCCTCTTTAGATAAAGCAATCCCTGGAAAATGGGCTGATAGTAGGGCTGAAAAGCTTGGATGGAAGATTTTGATATGAAAATCTAAATAACCATGGCATGATGGCATCATTGTCTTCAGAACTGCCAAGCTAATGAAGCCCGAGGGAATATGAGTTCAGGAAGAAAAACAGACTTAAACTTTCACAGTGTTTAATATTGTTTGGGGGGGCAAGCAATCTAAGTGTTTCCTTAGAAATCCCTGCAGCAGTACCAGTTCTGGTGCTGCTCTGAAAGAGCACCCCAGGCAACTGATTACTGTACATTCTTTGAAAGAAAATATCTTTAAAGGCCCAAATCAAATGCACATCATGGTTGTGCTTTTTCTCACGAGTTGTTGTTCTCATCAGCTGTTTGTTTCTACCACTTATCCTACCCTGTACAAGATATTTATAGGGAAAAACCAGACTAAATATGACGTGAACGTTTTTGAATGCAGTCCAGGCTTAATTTACCTATTTCTTTACTTTGCCAACTAAAGTGCCAATTCTTCCTCAAATATATTTATTGTTTGCAAGTAAATGACACAAACCGGTTTTCGAAGGGTTGCAAAGGCACTTATGGAACAGAGCAGTGACAATGAGTAAAGCCAGAAACCAAAAGGATCCGTAAATATAGCTTATTATCCAGGCACTTGGGCAACTAGCTCTGTCTGCGGAAAAGAGCATCCAGCTAAGCTTTAGGGGGTTGGTTCTCTTTTCATATTTATTTAACTGTGTTAAAAATGGGGAGGGGAGAGAGGGGTGGGGATGTATTTTGTTTTAAGACCACCCAGAATCCTTGCTTGTAGGTATTTCCTCAGATTCTGATTTGGCTTTGCTGCTGTTGCTGTTGAACTCTGAAGTTCCTGTTGCCTGTGTGATGACGGTGCAAGCACCATCCTGAACGTTCCCCGTTAGTACCCAAATCACAGTTCTTGGAAAAGTGAACTTAACAGCAAACTGGATGTAAGAACTGGTCCCTCCGCACTGGAACACTTGTTATTTAGCAACAAGGACGAGTTTAAGAGAAAACAAACCAGATAATTTGCTGGTGAGGTGCTCTCCAGTGCCAGCACGGTTCCTACAGAGCAGCAGTTCTGCGCTGTTAACTCTTGCTCGAGTACCCTGGGAGAGTGGGGGAACTCCTCAGGGGGGGATGCGCGCTTTGGGAGAGAAGCAAGAGTAAGGGGGGCGGGGGCAGGTGCCAGAATTGGGCCAGTGTCTTTCAGAACAGATGCCAGTTAAATCGAGACTCGTGTCTTTCCAGAACCAAAGTGATCTCTTCCTTGGCGCCCCGAGCGCTGCGGTCCCCCGGCAGCCCGGCGGCTCCGGCTCCTTCCGCTGAGACGCTGCCGCCCGGTCCTGGCCCCGCCGCCCGCCCGGCACGGCCGCGCTCTCCCCTCGGGTGGTACCGGCGCGGCCCCGCTGCCCCGGCAACGCCGGCAGCCGGTCGGGGCGGCGTCAGCGCTCGGGCTGAGGCGGGGGCTGCCCCGCTGCGCGCCATGTGCCTCCCGCGATTAGCTGGGCGAAGTGTGTGGGGAATAAGATAAGCTTCATTTGCTGTGAGTGGGGAGGGTCCGCGCTGCTGCCTGGCTCCGGGGGGCGGGGGGGCTTCTCTTTTTTTCTTGTTTTTCCCCTCCCCTGTCATAAGGAGCCCACAGTTTTCATAGGTGCTGGCAGACAATGGAGCTGATGTGATTTACACAGGAGGAGCTGATTAACAGAGTTGTGTGCTGCTCTATTTAGAAGAGAAAAAAAAATAGGAAAAGGAAAAAGCCCGCAGTTCCCATGTGATGGGATCAGAGCGGTGCGGTGATTATAGGGCAGTCGTTGTCAGATCTGATTGAGATAATTGCAGGCGTTTTCCGAAGTTCCGTGAGCCTGAAGGATGCTTTCCAAAGGTCCTTCAAAAACCTTAGCTGGAATATACACACGTTGTTTGACCAGAGGGCTGTTAGAATGGCCTAAAATAGTCAAAAGGAGAAGTGGGATTTCTGTGTAGTAACGGTTATCTGCGTAGCGTTGGGGACTTTTGGAAAGGGAAATCGCGATCGGGATCAAAGAGGGATACAAAGAATTTGTATCCTTTGTGCGAGTGCCTCTTTGTATTAAAGTAGGATACAGTAACTGTGCAGGTGCTGTGCCATGTGCATGCCTCGCTGCAGATCCTGGGAGCAATTAGAAACACTTATGCTGCAGCAATAGGGAGAGGAGTGTGTTGGACTGGATTTGAGTCATTCAAATCATAACAAAAAGAAGTCTTGTGTTATTAAAACCTAGCTGCAGACTACAGTTGCTGCAGTAGAAGTATTTGAAAATGCTGAAGTTGAAGGCCTTCTGCTTGGATTACTGGCAGTTTTTGTGTCTCCAGCCTCTTCACGGTTTCTATAAAAGGTAAGAAAACATTAACTCTGAAATGCTTTTCAGAACTGGGTGGCTGCACATGATGCCACCAGTGCTTTTACTTGCTATTCTACTCTGTTGCTGAAGGGCAAATATGCAGGGGAAAAGGGAGTGGTAGAGAATTAATGAGAACTTGTGACAAAGGTTGTAAAGCTTCTTTTTTTATTGCATTAATTATCAGCTACTTTTGTCTCTGTGCATGCAGATGTGAAAGGTGATGATGCTGTTTGGTTTTAACATTTACTTTAAGTCACATCATCTCAGCTAAGACTCAATTAGTACTTTTTCTTCCCTGAAATGTTATCCTTAGGCACGGTAGCTCGTGTTGTGTAGAGCACAGACTGTAAACACCACTAGGAGATTAATTGAAATGTCACAGAAATTTATGTAATGCAGAGATGATCCTTTTTTTTCCCCGAGATATTTAGTAATATAATAGTTCATCTTTCATCTCCCTCACAGCGCAAAGCGCGCATCACAGGCATTCAGAGCAACGGGCACTTCGCTTAGGCAGGTCTGACATCCGGCGTAAATGATTGATGGTGAATAGTGATCATAAAGAATAGGGCTGGGTGTCAGATGCATTGAGCTTGCCTATTTAATGGAACAGCAAAATAAGCAATTCCATTTAACGTGTCCCTGAACTTACCCTGGTGCTTTTTAATCTAAACTTCTGTTTTCTTGCTCTTGATTTACGCTACTAAGCACAGGGAATTATATGTGTTTGGATTTTGTGGGGAAAAAGTGGGGGAACACTTTGTTGTTAAAACCCCCATGCAATTCTTTAAAATAGGATTCTATTCTTGTTATGTACACTTTCTGGTCTGACTACCTATTGTCAGACTACAGAAAGTGCTTTGTACTAAATGCTAATTGCAGTTGAATTTTTCATGCAGTGACTGAAGGCTGGAAAAGGGAACTGTTCCAATCTTTTTCAAGGTTTAAGGGGTGCCCTGCACTTTCTGGCATTGAGTAATATAGGACCCTCATCTGTGAGGGTTGGCTTGTGAAGTTTCACAAGATAGCTTTATTCTCTGCTTCTTGCTGCTTTTCACAGATTTCATTTCACAGCCAAAAAATTTCCACCCTGTTCCCAGCCATTGTAATGTCTTTCTCACTGAGAAACTATATGAAATAATAGAAACGTAGCCAGGCTGTCTTGACACAAACACATACAACTAAACCAAAGCTTTATGTCTTGGATTCCTGGTGAAATCTCAGCTTTGTTGCAAATGAATTACCATGGAGTTATTCTACATCTTCTAATGGAAACCTCTGTGGTGTCTAAGGACTGTCCATTTATCGCCTTCCAGATAGTTAATTTATTTGTCATCAAAGCCTAGATGCACTTGAGCCCTCCTCCTGGAGCATGTTTGCATGAACAGAAGCAGAAAGAGGGCAAACCCTGACACTTTATTGAGACTTACTTTCAATTACTTTCTATTATTAATTGTAGCTTGTTTAAAATGCTCTTGGAGTAGAGGCAGGGGGCTATGGGGAAGAGTTTTGTGTGTGCCTGGGTGTATATATTCCTTATGTTTATGAACAAAATGATACCCAAATGGGGCTTGATAACAATTGATAACTATAACAGGACTTGAGTAACATTTCCATTGTATGGATCTTGCTACAACAATTTTTAGTATTAACACTAAGGTTCTTGCTCCCCCTGTGTTATACTGTGATGGTGTGAGGAATGGAAGGGTGTGTTGGAGATTTGGGCAAAAGTAAACTCCAGACATCCCTGTATGACATGTCCTCATGCCCCACCTCGTGTCTGGTGACCAGCCATGGCTTTAGAGGTGCCAAGTTGGGGCGAGACAGCAGTACCCAAACCCTTAAGCCTTCCCTATGCAGGACAGCAGTTGACCTTTCAGAGCAGACATGGGGTTGCTGTGGAACAGCTGCCCACCTCCCCCTTAAGCCATGTGTTCCTGATCCTGTATGGTGACTCAGAGACTCATTGCTTGGCCATGAGAGCTCTGCTCATCACTCCTCGTGCACTCACCCTCCCCAGCAGTGCTTAGCAAGCCGTACGTGACACAAAATATGACTGTTCTCTTTCCTTTTGTGGACTGAGCAGAGCATGACTTTTATTTTCAGTTGCAGCCACTACTCAAAATATTCCTTGTCACTTAGAAGCTCCATGGCTTCCTGCTCAGTGCCCAGAAACCAAGCTGTCTTTTCCAGCTTGTGTAACTTGAGGAAGTCTTTTGGGATCGTGGCTGTTGCCTGAACTGGACAAGGCTGATTTGTGGTGTAATTTTGTCTTGCACTGGGAGCCACCTCCATGGAGCTGTGCATCTGTATTGAAGTCCATGGAGTTCAAGAGGAGCCCATGCGGGTGTGTTGAGGTCTTGCCCAGCAGTGCTTAGTGCTCATGCTGGTTGTGTGAGTGTGCACGTAACGTGTACATACACCTTGGAGTATCAGGATAGGGCTAGTGTGCTGTGTTGCTGTTTGGGAAGTGTGCTTTTTCCTCAAACCCTTGAGAGCAAAATTCCATGGAGGCACTCGGGCAGGCTGCGGTGGTGGCCTGTCCCTGCTGCCCAGGGCTGGGGAAGGCAGGGCAAATGAGCAAGTTCCCAGCCCTGCCTGTGGCTGTAGTGCCAGCTGGGACACTGCAAGAAAACAATGATTCTTGGTGCTGAGGCAGAGGAAAACAATATGGGTTTTGCCTTCTAAGGTGCTGCTTTTCCATTGTATTCATGCAGACAACGTAGAAGTCCAATCCCATAGCTCCTTCCTAGCAAACCATGCATGTAACATTCCTAAAGGGAAGCTCAGCTGCGGACAGGCACCCAGCCTAGGGGAGAGGGCTTCTGTAGAGCCTGCAGTCCCCCATGAGAATTGCAGCTGTGATGTGTATTTCCTCAACACAGCAAGGGAGAAGAGAAACATCTCCCCTATGAGGAAAGGCTGAGTGAGCTGGGTCTGTTCAGCTTGGAAAAAAGAAGACTTAGGGGGGACCTAATTAGTGTTTACAAATATCTTAGACATGGGTGGCAGGGGGAATTGGCCAGCCCCTTTTCAGTGGTCATTGGGGACAGGACTAGGGGCAATGGCTGTAAGCTGGAGCACAGGAAGTTCCGCACCAACATGCGGAAGAACTTTTTCACAGTGAGGGTGACAGAGCAGTGGAATAGGCTGCCCAGGGAGGTGGTGGAGTCTCCTTCTCTGGAGATATTCAAGTCTCTTCTGGACGCCTATCTATGTAATATGAGATAGGGAGCCTGCTTTGGCAGGGGGGTTGGACCCGAAGATCTCTTGAGGTCCCTTCCAACCCCTAAGATTCTGTGATTCTGTGATTCTGTAACTGGGCAAAATAAATGGACTCCAATTTTAGTTCCTTTCTTAAATTTGGAAACGGCTTCAGTAGCCAGGACTTTTCCCATCACTTGTCTTTCACAAAGAAAGTTACTGTGAGATAATGTTGCTGATGCCTCCAATAATGTGCATGTCAACTAGCAGTCTGCTTTTGTGCAAGACATCACAGATTGTATACAGCAAACTGGGCAGGGTGTGGGGATAGAAAACCTGCTCCAAAAAAAATTTGGTAATTAACTGATGTATGAAACCCAAATTTCCTGTCCCTGTTGCCATTAACACCACGTGCATTTGGTCGGTGCTATGTAACCCCTCACCGCAGGGCTGGGTTTTGGCATCCTGCGAATGCAAACACCAAGTGTGGAGATGTATTTCTATAACAAACGAAATGTAAGATGAGCAAGTCACTGAAGGGTTTCTGTGGGATTCTGAGGATGAATATCTCATGCTTTACTCAATGGATTATTAGCAAATCATGTGACTCCAGGTTTAGCATGTGAAAGTGAAGATTTTCTTTAGCCGGTGGGTGCATCGTGCTGTGCTTCTGCCAGCTGGTGTGTAATAGCCCAAGCGAGAAATTGTTACCATTAGCATTGCATTATAGATAAAGCATAAGGTGAGAAAAACTGTGACTGGCAGTGAAACAACTGTAATCTGTACTTTGGGGGGGATCTTTCCTCCCATATTGTCTTCTCTCTTCTGGCTAAGAGTATTTAAAAAAACATAAAGTGCCAAGCTTGTAAAGGCTGCTTTAGTGGAATCCAGTTGCATGACAAACAAAACCGTTTTTAAGTGATTTCTTCTCGCCTGTCATTTTCCTTTCATCAGCTTGGTCTCTCTAGAGGATGTACCAGTCTCTTTCAGAACAACTAGGGCCATTTCTAACAAGCATCTGATTCCAGCCACCCTGATGGAATAAACTAGAGATTACTCATTTTGAAGCAGGGATTAGTTGGAATTAGTTTGTGCGAGTCTTCAGTTGGTACTGGCAATTCCAGCATTGGGATTGGGGAAAGATTGAATCCTGTGCTTAAGCACATTTCTAAGCAAGAACAGGTCTGTATTGTAGCATATGATTCAGTCCCATTCACATGTTTCAGTGATGATTGTAAATAAAAATGCTTTAATGAATTTGCTTGGTGGGAGCAGCTTATTGCTGCCATACGAGGATATCACAAAGTAACTGAGCATCAGAAGCTGCTCAGGGCCACTCTAATATTACACTCTGCAGGGCACCTGCAGCTCAGGGCTCATCCTCTTCCCCACTCTGTTATCCAAGACAAATTCATAGCATTTGAAGCCATTAAAGGAATTGCCAGCCTTAATTTAGATGTGGTTTCAAAGACAGCACATGTGCTTTCAATGATCTATGCCAGGATTGTCCTCTAGGTTAACTCTTTGTTAGAAAGAATGTGCTTTGATAGTCTTTGTTCCTCATTTCTGGTGTTAACAGCATGAACTCTGTGTCTAGGAGTATGTGAGGTGGGTTCAGATGTGCTGGATAACATGCTTGCTAACAGACACAGAGCAATACTGCTGTTTCCTTTAAAAAGGTAAAGTGCAGCGTAAAATAAGATGTGAGGAACTTGATGGCCATGTGTTACTGCATGGTTAAAGGGAAAGCCATTGTTAATTACTTAAAAACAGATTTTTTAGAGGGGAAAATAGTTCTAGGTGGTGTATTATCTACACTTCAATCCTGTATTCCTATGTAGTAGTTACAAATCTCAGTAACAGGGAGCAAAAAGCCTTAAGTTCTAGTTCATGAGAGCAGGGAACTTCTTTTGCACACTTAGGTGATGTCAGTTGGCTTGCTCTTCTTCTTGCTGTCATTTGAATGATGAGCTCCTTTGCCATATCTTGAACAAAGCAATAGCAAAGTGGGTGGGATAAATTACTGAAGCTTTGTCTTGAACTTGCGTTTAGAGTTCACCATATATGTTGTTAGAAACAAATAGTTTGCTTTCACTTGACAGTGACTTCATCCAGAGCAGGGCTGAGTCATATGCCTGTAGTACAGCGCTCTCTCCAGAGGTTTGTTTTGGCAAGGTTTATGCAATTGAAGAGCAGCTGAGAGCATAAAATTGTCTCCTCTCCTTATCCCCCCCAGATCCACCATCCTCTTGAAGGATAGCCAGCCTGCAAACAGTGCAGATCACAGCATAAAAATCATTAAGAGGAAACCCTCAAATAAATACACAAAGTAGCAAAAGGTCTTAAAAGCGATCAGAAGACTTGTCCATACTCAGGGAAGTAAAGTGATTTTATGTTTAGAAATTTAAATTAAAATACCCAAAATACTTGCTAACCTGGTTGAAGCCTTCATTGTGAAGTAAGTAATGCTGCTTTCTATCTAAAAGAGAGTCTGTGCAGGTGTGCAAAGCACATTGTTTATATGCTTTAAATTCACAGCTCTGGTCTGAACTTTCCAGGGTGCTCTTCCTGCCTGCCTGGTGGTTAGTCATCTTACAGGTCCCCTCACTTTTTCATCCCCTGCTGTGGGACTTGGGCATTGCTGAGCAAAAACCCTGCACAAATGCACAGGGCTGATTGATGGCCTGATAGCAGTTTAGCAGATTGGAAACAGTTCTCTCTGTATTTCCCTTTCTCTTTCTGCCTCTCTGCAGCCTTCAGCTTCAGCGAAGGCTTTCTGAAACCTTCCTTTTCCCCCTCCCCTCTCACCCAGGAACCATCTGTGAGTCCTCAGGTTCTCCATTCCTGTCAATTGTACAGATTTTAACTTTCCACGGAGTTTCAAAGAATCAGGTTAGGATTTTGAAGAGCCGTGGTATCTGTGCTGAGGCTCTCACAGATGTATAGCTGGCAGTGCTTGCCCTTTCGCTGCCCCCCCTAAAGAGCATGTTGTTCACCCGGCTTTTCTTTCTGTCTCTGGGCTCTACTGTATTTAGATGCAACTGATGGGCAGGCCCTGGAGCAGTCACATTTTAATTGTGTGTTTGGCTATGCGCCCTGCAGAGGGGATTGGAAGCTTTCTGGGTTTCCTTTGATAGGCTTCCAAGATTAAGTCTCAGAAAAGGGAGTCTGGGAGCACGGTGGAGGCCTGGAGACATACAAGGAGTGTGTCAGAAGCTGCAGCTGGAGGGCTGCTGGAGGGGCCTCTTCGAAGGAACATGAACTTGCCAGCTTGTTGGGGATGAGAGGGGATGCCCTTTATCAAAATGCCAAAATCATGCTGACTCCTTTCTGCGGAAGGACGGGTATGTGGATGTCACTCCCAGGAAACATGTTTTACAGACTCTTGGGAATGTTTGGGAAAAATCGAAAAGCAAGTTCAAAAGGGAAGGAAAGAAAATACAGTGTAAGCTAAGGACAAAATGTGTGGTGAAAATACTGAGTTTCAAGCCCTTCTCCTAGCCACTAAAGATGTTGTCGTGTTGAAGGTTTAAAGATTCCCAGTGAGGGTGCCAGAGCCCTGGGACAGGCTGCCCAGGGAGGTGGTGGAGTCTCCTTCCCTGGAGATACTCAAGACCCGTCTGGATGCCGACCTGTGCAGTATGAGCTGGGGAGCTGCTTTGGCAGGGGGGTTGGACCCCATGATCTCTTGAGGTCCCTTCCAACCCCTACGATTCTGTGATTCTGTGATACTCTGTGTTGTCTAAATAGACAGAACACTTTTCAATCTAAAAATTTAAACCCCATCTCTTTGCAAGACTCCTTTCAATCCTTAATTGGTAATAGCTGTCGTGTAAAGGGAATGCTACCTAGGTTAAAAATAGGTCTGGAACTGTCCTGACAACCAAAACATGCAAGCTTTAACACTCACATTTTCCTTTTGTCAAATGACCTATAAATATGGTCTATATAATAATGGAAATGCTGTTAAATTCTGGCTTGTGGTTGTTTTGTCTTGGTAGAAATTTCAGGAAAATTGCTGCCTTCCCTTGTGAAGGCTCCTCTCCATAGGAATGTTACGCTAACCTAATTTAGGATGAGCCTGTGCACAGTTGAAGTAGCAAGATGAATTTAGCTGCAAACATGTCATGTGTAAAGTGATGCGTGCATCCGGAGCACGAGACTTTATCCAAAAGCTAATCAGATAAGGTGTCCTGGGTGCTCAGTTTCCCTGAGCCACTTCATCGGGACTTCCGAGACAGGGGCTTGGCACTCAGCTCCTCTCCCCGGCAGCACTCTGCTTATCGTGCAGGCTTTTCTGCGAAGTATGAAAGAATCTCAGGAGAGGGGAGAAGAATAGAATGTGAGACTCCAAATTAAGCCCTGCCTTTCTATTAATATCACTTAAAAGTAATACACCACCTACAAGTTGGAAAGGAACCTTAGCTCTATTATCTTGAAATATTTAGTGATCGATGTCCCTTGTGATATTTTGCCTGCCGCAGCTTCATTCCCAGTGTAAAACACAGATAATAGATTAAAATCCTCCAGTTCTTTTCTATCCATTAACTCTCTACCCTCTCCCCCAATATTTAAAAAAATAATTTAAAAGACTCCTTCAGTACTCTCCATCACACAGTGGGCTAGGAGTTGCTCTGGGTTCTCTTAGCCATCAGAAGCACTGAGAGAATTCTAGTAGTGTTACTTGAACGTGTGGTGTGTGCTTGGAAGTGCCAAGTTGAGGGCCCTGAGAAGCAACTTTTGGTAAAATCTGTTCCAGTGGTTTTGAGGAATTGATTCTTCCCACTGTTTTTACTCCCCTGCAACAGCTCACTGCTGCTTTGTACAGTCAGCAAACCAAAGAATGTGTGTGTCCATCTCAGCTCTTTCAGGTTGCCTCAGTACAAACTCACCTGCATCAGCGGTTTCAGCCAGTGATCCAGACTGCAGAGCTGCTGAGCAGCAGCCAGTCCTTTGTGCTGACTCTGAGACAGGCACCAGTAACTGGTCAGTGGGGCTGGGCCAGCTCAGGTTGGAGGCATCTTCAGTGGCCTCAGCTATTTGCTCACTTCTCACAAGCCACTTGAGAGTGCTGGTATCAGAGCATTGTCTTTGAATTAGTGCTTGCAGCCATCTGAATTAAAGATTTCTTCCAAAAAAAGAAATTGGGAATTGGTTTTTCCTGTTTTACAGACAATGAAATGCAGCTCAAAGAGACTCGTCTATCCATTCAGTCTGGAAATGTGGAAATAAACTGGGGGGGAACACAACGTGACCTGATGCAGGGCGCAGCACTTCACAATTGTGCCTATTAATACATCCACTGAAAATGAAACAGGCACTTGGTCTCTTAGGGAGACATTATGATGCTGGCTGTGGGAGGGACAGTGTACGGAATTTTGGAAGGAGGCAGAACTTCTTCCACCTTCCTGTTGGGAGGTGGCAGGACAAAGACTGCTTGTTGTACATGAACCATTAGCAGGACAATGTTGTGGGTCCAGACACAACCGTGCTGACATGGCTGCTGAGAATGAGAGTTGCACTGTAGATGCTGGCAAGCAAGGCATGTCTAATAAAGATTTCCAGGGAGGATAATAGGAGGGGAAAAAACCAAACCCAGCAAACAGTCTATCTGCTTGGGGAATTCTGCCTCAGACAGAGCATGGTCCCACACACAGTGTGCCGGGGTGGATGCGGTGATGTCCTGTGAATGGAATCTGTTGTTTTATTTCAAGGGGAAGAGATAACTGGAGTTTTGATTGCCACACCCAACAAGGAATGATACACCAGCCAGGCAGCAACTGTCTCCCAACAGCCCTTGTTACCATCCCGCGGTCTCTGCATTGGCTGGGATTTCTTGGCCAAGCGCGTGAGTGTGGGAGAAGACTGTCACTGGGATGGTTACAATAGATTATGATTGATGTACAAAATGGAAAAATCCATGTCAAAGACAGACATGATGCCAAATGGCCCCTGCGGTGCTGGGGCTCATCTTGACTTGTCACACAGTGAAAGCAAACAAGGCTTCAAAAAAGTGGAATCATTTGATATGCTAATCTGTGCCTTGTTTCAGGCATAGTAATATTACTGTGAACAAAGGAGAAGTAAGTAAACAGCAAAGACAAAAGGGACTTACTGTCTTACTGCTGCTGGAAAAGTTCCTCTATTCCTGAGTAAGACTTTTCTTAATAGTAAGAAATAGTTATCAGTCAGTCTCCTCTTTCTGTTACCTCTTTGGTAATCACATTATGAAGGAGTTGCTTTTAGAAAAGGCAGCCCATCATGAGAGACAGAATTAGCCCTAGGTTTTGATTAATCACCAGTTCTTCACATCTGTGTGTGTGTACAGAAATCATCAGCTGTTAGCTGATGCTATTAGCACCCAGGCTTGGTCAAATTCAGCATTGTTCTCCCTGCCTTCCTGGAGCTTTCCAGGCTGCTCTTAGGTCTAAGCAAACCTCTCCAATATTATTTCAAGGAACATCTCACAGCAATCTGTTCTTCATATTTACACCAGAATAAATAGCATTTATGTCCAAGATTTAATCATAGTACTGAAGTAAAGTCATATTAACTCATTATGTGATTTGCATAGTATTCAGCTTTTTCTGGGTGTATGTTATTTTGGTTTTGCAGGTTGTCTGTCAGTTCTGTGCTCTGTTCCCTGCAGAACTAATGCTGGCTTAGTGGAGGGCTACCTTTATTTTTCCCAAGTCTCAGTGAGAATTAGTGGATAAACTCAGATCATCAGGACAGGAGCTGAAATACTCTCTACACTATTTCATAAACAGTTGCCTTACCATGAGAGATGCTGCAGCAGTGATTGGGAAAAACCCACAACAACCAACCACGAAACAAACAGAAAACCCCACCACACACCCCCACGCACAAACCACCCTTCAGTCTGATGGTGCTGTCACATGTTACTGTAATCCATTTGGTCACTGATTGTGCACAGATTGTAGAAATGTGGATGGAGAGGTGATTAAAATACTGTTCTCTCATAGAACTCCTCCATCTTAATCCGTCTTTAGAGACAGGTAACAGTAATATTTCTGCAAGGGCTTATAATATCACAACACTGCTATTGAAGGGGAATCACGTAATGGATAATCTAAATACTTGGATTACACTAAAGCCTCAAGTACAGGCTCAGAGAGCTGCTGACACACCTGAACATGCTGATAAACACCTCTCCTACACAGACAATGAGGAACTAGTTTTATATTCTGTAAAATGTATATATTTATGCGAAATGAAATATTTAAAATGTACACCATATGAAAATCAGAAAATCTGCCTTGTAGATACTTCATCCCTCAGATTTGCAAGTTAATGGTCAGGGTTGAGCTGCTCTGCCTGAGTTTAGGTAGCTTTTTCCAGCATTGAAATGTATTTCAATGATCATGGTAAGAACAAGGTACAATTTTTTTAATGCATTTTTTTCTTCCTTAAGCCTACTTATTGAAAATGTACAACATGTTGTGGAACAACTTCTGACTGTTTGGCCAACAATAGTTTGCTTCAGCAGCTGTTGCCAGAAACCCCCTGAAAAAGAATGTATTTCAGAACAGTAACTGGTTATGAGATCCTAGATAAAATGGTCTTACACCAAAAGGAGCTGTGCAACAGAAGAGACATTTAATCATAAGAAGCAGCATGATTTTAGCTTCTTGCCTAATTAAGTTTTAGAATATAAACATGCATCTGATGCCTTTGATCCAGAAGAGTCACTGATAATCGTGCTGTTGACCTCTTTGTAGAGAAGAGTGTGTGCTTTAGTGGGCTGAGCAAAGGCTTACAAAGTTCTAATCTGTCATAGAAACAACACTAACTTTCAGGGTGGTCTTGGATGTCCTTCAGTTAAAAAGATTAACAATAATTGCAACAGCAATATTAATATTTTTCTCTAAGCTTGATTTTCTGTGAGTGTGTGTTGAGCCTTAAATTCTCTTAGAACCTTTGGCAATAACTGCTGTGTGTTTAAATTTACTCCCAGAAAAGCTATGGGCAACGTTTTTTCTTTTTTTTTTTTTTAATTAAAAAAATCAGTGTAAATATTTGTTTGCTCATAAATCCCCATCATTGTGGAGAAATTGTGTGTTACATCACATATGGGGTTGGGTTTTTTGAAGTGTCACGAAGACAAAACCCCATTATCATCTACCTGTCCACAAGGCTTCAGCAAAGTAAGAGGATTCCATGTGTATAATGACTAAGTTGGGGGTTGGTTCGGTTTTTGGTGGTTTAAAATCAGATCTTGCCATTTCATTTTTGATATAATTTATAGGCTGTGTCATAGCTGATATTCATAACCGAAAGTCATAATTTTGTCTGTGTTCAAATGCAGCTTTGGAAAATGACTCATTACTTCTTTTGGCACTAAAAAGTTTATTACAGTACACAGGAATTTTTTCAAACAGTCGAGAGTTTGTTCAGCCTAAACCACTTGATTCGATGTAGTAAGTGCTTGCAGCTCTTCTAAGTGATTTTCTAGGGCCGTGTTACCGGAGTGGGTTTTTGAAGTGAAATAAATTAGAGTAACTTTTCTAAGGTGTGCTGCATAGGTAGGTTTTTTTCTTACTTGCCAGCTAGGAGCAGTACTATACGTAGCTTTCTGAACAGCCTCTAATAATCTCTTCTGGCTTGCAAATAATGTAAACAACGAATCGTGTAAATCATGAAGAAAGAAGTAACCCGAGACTGGGGATGAGAAAGCTGGCTTCTCTTGGAGTTCATTTGAGTGGAAATCGTGAATCAGTGCTTGGCTGCTGCATGAACCTTGGACTAACTTTGTCGTGTGCTTCTCAACTGACTTGTTCCTTGAGTTACTTGGAAGCTTTTTCACTTTGCAAACACTTCAGAGGAGGTCATGAAGGGAGATGGCAGTGCAATGTGGAATCTGATGTGGAAATACTGCATTTCTGTCAGGACAATCAGGTACGGTAAGAATATATAAATATATGTATTCTTTTGTGGGAACCCTGAAAACTGCGTGTTATGACTGTCCTCCTACTTGTATTCTTCCACCCTGCCTAGTTAACTCTAAGTAGCCCTAGATGATTATTTGGCTAAATTCTTACTTGTCCTTATACTTAAGCTGTGAAAAGAAAAATACAGGGTTATTTCAAAAAACCTTTGAGGAAAGTGGAGCTTTCATGATTCCAGAGTCTTGGAAATCCCTGTGTCTCATTTACAAGCAGGCAAAAGTTGGAATGTGGAAGAAGTCTTATTTTCCTGAACACTTGCCTATCAAAATCTTCTACTTACTGTATCTCCCATATGCAGAGGTACTGTGTGTGTTCTTAGCAGACCAGAAGCCACATTTTCTTCAGACAAAGGGAGAATGGGGGAGAAAAGAAGGTGGCAGAATCCATCTCTGAAGTTTCCAACGTCCCTGAGCTCGGGTAGCGCTGGATTCTTACCTGCGTGTGTTATGTGAAAGCACAGCTGACTTAAAGAAGATGACAGGCTGGGGCTGCTGTGCATCGCCAGTCGCATTCTTTGAGTGGTTCGTGTTTGACATGCTGTGTGCTCCCTGCCAAGCACAGTTGCTGAGGATTCCAGTAGTTTATTCCAGGAATGGAGCTATTAAGCGAGACGTTTGGTGATCGGGCGTTCTCACAGCAGTTTTAGATATTTAAAAATAGCTAGCCGTTTTCATGCTGTAGTTTCTTCATGTTACACGGTTATATGATTTGAATGGTACGTTTTGTCATGCAAACTTCCCTTGAGAAATCATGTAATCTAAGTAATTATGGCATTTCACACTGCATAATTATTCTGTGCTGGGGAAATTTAGAGAGCCTGAATTCCTGCATGAACTTTCATTGCAACTAGAATGAGACTGTGCAGAGCTTTTTATCATCAGGATACTGAAATAAAACTAAAAAGTCCCCTAGTTCCCAGCAGAGTGAATCAGTGTAACAGAAACTGGAAATAATCCCTGAGAGAAGATTCGGTTAAGATAAAAATCACTCTATGATCTGGGTGGAGAAGCAGAGGGGAAAGCCTGAAACAAACCGTATCAGTGCTTAAACACAGAGAAACAGCCTTTACAGCACAAATGTTCATCCTGACCTCAGTAGTTCTGGCAGTGTCTGGGATGAGTCCTGCGCAGAACTCCAAAGTTAGAGAGGTCTGTGTCCCTGCTAAGCAGAAGCTTCAAAGGCTCCTCGGCACTCTTGGGTGCGGCTGTTTCCCCGAAGTGTTAACGTGCAGGTTGTGATTCCTCGTGAACAGCTGCTTCTTTCTTCTATCAGTGACCTTACTGCTGGTCAGAATTTGTTGGTTGAATATTAGCTTAATTGCTTCCAGTAAGGCTTATTTATAAAACAGCTTGCTGGCTCCCACAGCTGGCGTAATGCAAAGTAACATTCCTGTCTCTTACAGCTCTTTGAGTATTTTCAATTAACTTCTTTGGCAGTTTTAGCAGATCCTATTTCCTTTGGCAGCAACACCAATGAGTTTGGGAGCGTAAAAAAGAAGAATTTTTCCTTTCTGGAAAAAGGTCTCTACCACCCTAACTTACTTTTCTGATACCCTTCAGAAATCCTGAAACTCTCCCTGCATTTGGAAGGCTGCTGTTCTGGCTCAGGTTCTTCTCTATCAAGTATGAGTTTATACCAGTCTTCCTCCCTGCCTGCCGCCTTGCCTTTCTAGAAGCCTGAGAAGCTCACACAGCTGCTGCTGGAGGTCTCTGCCAGCCTCGATGTGTGTTGTACCAGTTGAGCTGGCTTGGTTTTTCCCTCTGCGTGGGTAAAAGCGTTTCTACACACCCTTAGTGCCGCCACACTGAACCGCCGCGTATTGCACCGACTACACTAGGCTGGTTGTACTACAGCTCCTACGTATGCGTAAGGCCTGAATGAGGGGTTTTGTGCCTCAGTGAGAAAACAGTCCTGCTCCAGAAGGAAAGTTATTATTAACTGGGGTTTAGGGTTGGTCTTGTTTCCATTGGATTCCAGCAGCTTTAAAAAAATATATATTTGACTGAGTCTTTGTTGTCTGTTTTAATTAGGCTATGTGGCTTAGGGGCAGAGAGATTGTCTGCATCTATGTTACGTGTGTTTAACATGGCTAGAGCTTAAAACCATAGGTTTGTGATGCTAGCAAGATGAAATATGTGTGTAGTGCTAGAAGAAATCGCTTTTCGCGTAGTGGTGCTTCAGGTAATGCTGGAATAAGCTTAGGAGAGAGCAGGGCAGTGCAGTGACGAAAGAGACTGTGCTGTCTAGCTGTTGGGAATTTTTTGTTCTTTTGGGGAGTGTTGTCCCACTCCTAGAGCAAAATTGCAAAAATTATAAAGATGGATTTCTCCAGTGATGCACCAAAGCTGAGCTTGCGGCACTTAACATGAAACCTCTGTCCTTTCAAAGAGCTCGGTTCCCTGAGCCCACGTGAAGCATGTGATATTATCAGTTTATATAAGGGTCTGGCCACACCCCTAAAATGAGGAACAAGTGCTGGAGAGATCCTTGTGCCCCGGGATGGTGCCTGCCTGCAGCTGGTGTTCCCAGGTGCCCGAGGAAGACCTCTCATCCCTCTCCAGCTTGCACTTCAGGCCCACACTGTGGGACATGGGATCATTATCCTCTTCTGGTTGCCAGGCCCATCTCCTCTGAGGTCACATGGTGGTAGCTTCTCCTCTCTAGCCAATACCTGCACAAGAGTTGTTAGGTGTTCCTGCCCCAAGCGCTGCCAAGTTGTCGCTGATATTTCTGGAAAGAAGAATAATGGTGTTTGTCACCACCACAATTCCTGGGGCAGAGGGAGGGAGCGGAGAGAGGTATTGATGGCTGTGCTGTCACAGCAGCCCTGCTTCAGTCACTCGCCCTTCTCCCTTAACCCATTGCTGTCCCCATGTGCGCACAGTGTGCGAGCAGTGCCCTTCCCGCTCCTCGTGAGTTCACTGTGAGGGCCCACTGCAGGAAAGACCATGGCTTTCCTCTGCTGGGCCATCTCCTCTTGTGATGGTATTTGTGAGTGGAAAACTCCCAAAATCAGGGAATTGGCAAGGTGTGAAAGCAGAACTGGGATTAAAGCGTGGGTAGTCATTCACATCCATTAATGTCACGCTCTGGTAGCCCACTGTAGATGGGTGATTGGCACATGTATAATTAGAAAGTTGTTTGTTGACAAACTGGGATTAGCCATTGTGTTCATAGGGTCATGTCAGTGTTAGGGACAGGGAAAGTGTGTGAGAAAGCTGGGGAGCGGGTCCGCTGCGTGCCGGATTACTTGTTCCCTCCGTAATGTGCTATATGCCAGCCAGCCTGAAAGGATAGGGTTAGTGGTTAGAGGAGCAGACTGGAGCCATCTGAATCAGCACTTCCACAGCCCACAGAGAATAAATTAAAGGGTTTATAATAATGTAACGCATAGTTTTCAGCTTGCATCTTAAAGTTCCATTTGCAAGTAATGGAGGAAAACAGTCAATAGTTCTTACTGCTCTACACATCTGGAAAAAAGTAAGAATTAGTCCATGGTCTGAGTTGTCATGGAGTTTCTTATTTTTCTCCTGCTACAAACATTTTCCGTCTTGGTTCGGTCATACTTTATTTTTAGTTGTCTGCTTTGGGGTGTTTTTTTTTCCCTGAAGACTGACAGAACAGTGCTGCCGTTTTAATCAAGGAAAAATAACTCCCTGACAGGCGAAAGGGTCTCATTTGGGCTCATGCATGTTGGGCTGCATGAGCTTCTGTAGCTGTATAGGGGAAGTCCGTATCACATGAAGGCAGGTTTGTGGATCAGGTGTAGGGGCTTATTCCTAAATGTTCTGAGCATCAGCGCTGCATTGAGAGAGTTCAGACTACTCTAAATAATAATGTGTTTAACAGGGGTCAATGTAAAGAAAAGCACAATGAATACACTAGCCCACAGCTCGTGTTCAGCGGCAGTGCTGCTCTGTACGCTGCTGCAGCTCTTTGCTCCCTCCAGACTGTCTGCGCATGGTGCTAGCACAGGCAATGTACAGCCATGCAGGAACATCATGGCAGAGGAAGTGCTAAGCTGCTGGGCAGTTGCAGTGCTAAGGTTCACCTCAAGGCCCCCAGAAAAGCTTGTGTCCACGTTGGGCAAGGGACTATAGCAAGCAGTGGAGGGAGAGCAGGGGGACACTATGCTCACACAACTCAAGTGTGACTTTACCTAGTGGAATTGGCACCTTTTATGGAGGTCAGACATCAGCAAACTGGGTTTCCTTCAGTTATTTTTGGCTTAAGTGCCAAAAAGAATTACTAAAAACTCACTTCAAATGATTATTTTATTTTTTTTAATCTCAGTAGTTGACTCCTGTATCTCGTGTGTGTTTATTTTTGTACTCAGCTTCTGTGGGGGTTTCTTTGTCATCTGTAAAACGCTATACTTGAGAAGCTATGAGACTAAACTGAATGCGAGTTGTCATTAGCAGTCTGGATGCTTTAATCTTCATATAGAGCATGGCTTTCGATAGCCATTAGTCTTGTATTTTAATATAGTACAACTGTAATTAGCCTAGTGCAAACCTTCCTTTGGGTGAAAGGATCTTTTCAGTACGACAGTGCCAACAGCCAGACAGCACTTAATGAATTTTTAATAAACTCTTGATGCCAGTGTAACAAATCATTGAGGTTACGATGCAGTTGGTAGCTTCAGAATTCTGTAGTAATCGTGTGTCAATGTGTCCTGTCTGGTTTGCATACCAAAATACATTATTTGGGTACAGTGTACGGAGCTTCTCTTGTCTCTGGTCTGTGCACAGGAATCTGGAGAGGAAATTGTTGGGGCGTGAATTCCTCTGAGCTCCCTAGCTCTACCTAAAGCAGACTTGTTCAAGGACTGAATTCCATGTTGCTTTGCTTAGATTGGGTTTGGGTTTTTTTTAGCTCATTTAACTGTCTTTAAATGTTGCTTGTGTTCAACTAAGGTGTGCCTGTGTTTACATGGCTGGGTTATTTCAGTCTGATTGTTAATGTAAATTAGTGGTTTGTGATTTAAATTTAGGAAGGGCACAGTAAGATTAAACAGGTTACAGATTAGGGATCTGTTAGAGCAGTGGATCAGAACCTCATTAGCTCCTTATGCTGTTCTGGTTTATTTTCTTATGAGCACTCATTAAAATTCTCCTATGTAATATTTTCACATGCTCTTTTTGTCTTGTGCCATGCTGTTTTGTGCACCACTTACTATATTACTGCTAAAAGCTAAAACTCTATAGGTAGGGGCTGAGGCAGGAGGTGATTTCAGTTTAATCCTTGCTTGAGTTGTAGTGTAAAAACTACCGCAGAAGTTGCTATATTTGTACAAAATGAACCCTTTCTTCACATGGAAAACTCTCAGGTGAGGGTCAGCTGCCTGGGAAGAATACAGAAGTGGTCTGTCTATGAGTGCTTGTTGTTTGCCTGTGTTCCTGTACAAAGAGGCACAGTTCCTTAGGGACTTCAAGTCTGGGTGTTTTGAGAAGGGTTAAATGATTGCAAACTCTGGATGGACCAGTGCGAGGTCTGAAGGCTGGTCATGGTCACAGCCCATGTCAGTTGTCTTCTAAAGTTCTGTTGTTTTTTAAGGCTGACTCAACTGAGCTCTTCTGGTATAAAAGGACCTGAAGCCAACTTCACTAACTAGTTAAAAATGGAATCAACTTCTAGCCCTGAGTTTTCATCCCTTTGTGTTAAAATAGTGGCATCAACGTTAGCTCAAACCTTTAGTTTGGGTTAAGAGCAGCCCTGGGTTTAGATGATGCTGAAGCTCTGTCCTTTAATGACGCAGGCTGTAATGATATGTGTTGAAACCCTAGAAGCCTGAAACCTAATCCAAGGCAGTATAGAGGAGTTAACAGACTGTTTTATTATTTATTTACACAGCTCTTTCAAAAGAGCTTGTTGGTGCAGAACCATAGGTTGCTGAGCTGGTAACATTGTTTGTCTAGTGACGGGGGAGTTCAAGTATATTAAGGTAGCTTTTTGTATTTAAATACTTGCTGTAGGTGATGAGTATGGTATGGTAAAAATGTAGTGGTGACTTTTAGAACAAAACTACTGTTTGAGGTTTATAATACTTCCACTGCTGGTCCTTTTGCTCGACATCTTCCCAGACCTACCAAGAAATTGGCTTTTGGGATTTGCTTTGCTTTGAAAGGATACTGCTTCTGTGGCTGCTCTTAGACCGCTCCGTTGTTTGGATTGGATTTTTTATATTTTATGAACTCCTGAAGCAGCCTTTCAGCTCGTGTCTTGCTGCTCTGAATATACAGACAAGAAACAAATTATATGGAAGCGTTACTGGATTACCTTCTAGGGGACTGTAAAGCAAATCATGTAGGAAGAAAATAAAGCTCTGAGTTTATCTGGTTTTAACAAGATCGTGCATTTTCCAGGAGGATTTGGTTATTTTTAGTAATTGGTGAGTATTGATCAATTTAATGTTTAGTAATCACGTGATTAACATTAGTGGATGCTGTGAATTGATCTTACTGTGAAAAGTGTGGCATGTGAAATTGTTTTAATGAAAAGACTTCTGCTTAAATGCTTGGTAAAGGTTTTATTCCTTTTATAATAGGAATTCATTTTGCTTTACAAGTGTAATTTCTAATTCTTGCTATGTTTGTGAATACTATGTAAATGATTTCTTGCTGCTCTCCATGCAGTATCTGCCTATTAATAATTTTCCTTTACAATAATCATACAACCAGCAAGAATTTATGCAGTAAGCAGGGTCCTGCATTCAGTTATCTTTTTAGTAGGAGACAGTAAATTCAATGCTAGAATTAACTGCCTGACAGGTATCAAGTGACTGGTGTTTGAAGTGTTACTAGATTGATTTCTAGGGGGTTTCCTGCACTCACCACTGGAGGGGTGGGAGGGCAGAATGCTTTAATTAGGAGATTTTAGAGTCTCGTGACAACTGCAGTAACATGCAAATTAAATACATATATCAAAGCTCATCACCTATGTATACTTCTGACTGGCTAATGAAACTTGGGGTAGGTAAGGCACGATCACCTGGCCTGGTGCACTCGTAGAGCGTTCCCGTGCAGAGCGCACGGAGGGGTAAAGCTGCAAGCTGCAGGCCTATCAATTAAAAATTAAATATGCTCTTGAGTTAGTCACACCTGGGTTGATCTTCTGGAAAAGTCTCAGCAGCATGCACAGCATTTTGCATGTAATGAATTCTCATTAGTTTGTGCTATCAGTGAGGAATTGTATTCTTTCATATCATCAGGGGGCCACTTTCGTGGTCTGTTGGGGCCTGTTTTGTACAGGGAGCTGCACCGCGATGGAAAATTACATGGGGGAATTGCCACCTTCACACAAGCATTCTGCTTGGGCTCTCCTTGGAGGTCTTTATTTTCACATGCGTTGTTTTTCTGATACAGAAGTCTTCTCTCACACCATTGTTTGCCGTGAGGCCTGGGTTATGTTCACAGCTGCAGGTCTGTCACAGTTTCCAGTAGAACGTGGTGTTCTTTGGATATCAAGTGATGCGCTCTTTCAGAGGAGATGCTTGATAAAAGCATCTGAACACTTAAGCTGTTGAACTAAGGTAGTATGAGCTACAATGCCTGTGTAGTTCCTGTGAGAGCTGCTCCGTGCTGTCGGCCGGCTGGCTGAGTATCGCACAAAAGCAAAGCCAGTTGGACAACCCAGTTGTTTGAGAAGCTGCGCCGCTGTCAGCACCCCATTATGCAGGTAGCAGCTGTGTGCGCTGCTGCTTCCCTGACAAGAATCATTTTGTTGTGACCTTTGGCAGTGCTCTGATAGTGCTGTCTCACCTACAGCCTGTTTGGACTTCATGTTGAAGCGAGAGACACTTTCAGAAGTCTGGGTAGGCTGTGACAGCTCTGTCAAAAAGGCAGAATAGGAAGCCAGAGGAGGGTGGTGCAAAGGGAAATGCCACCTTTCTGCTGCTCGGGAGCCTTCAGAATATATGATAAGCCTTATGGATTACACATTTTTCTGTTAGAAGAACAGTGGGGTTGCAATCTCATCTGTTGCCCATGAGTCTTGGATCTCAAAGCTTGGCTCAAGCTTTCAGAACATTTGTTCTAGCTGTGACTTTTAAAAGACTTTGGCTGTTTCTTCTCTGGTGGGGGAAGACCATGTATCCATGGTTAGTCCTTTCTCGGGTGGAAGGCGTTTCCTGACCACCTTGCAGCCCAGTCCAGCTGGGAAGTGTGCCCAGTATCTGCCTGCTGCAGCTCTGGGCAATTCTGAGCAAGCTGTGGGAAGGAGATGCTAAGTACCTGGGGCCTACTGGAAGATCAAAGGCACATTTGTACTTTTGCCTTGGATCTTCTTATCTAAAAGTGAGTCTTGCTTGCCTTTGGAAGAAGTGGATAGAAGGAACAGCTATTATTGGCAGATACAGTTATTAAAAAGCTTCTATAAAGGCCATAAAAACAGCTTCAGCGCTGTTGTTGTTGGGTTTTATTACGTTCCTAAGGAAACGGAAGCTGGTTTAACAGAAGTTTGAGAACTAAATTAGCAGTTAACATTTGTTAAATTGTGTATTTTTAATCTCAGGCATTCGGCTTAAAGCTCAGTTGCAATTTACTCAGAATTCCTGGATGTCCACAAAATGCCTGCAGGCCTGTATGCCCCTAGATAGGGATTCTGCCTAGGTAGATGTGTTTGTGTCAGCAGATGTTCATGTGGCCCAATTCCCTCTCATTTTTAAACCGGGAAGAATGAAATGTTCCAATAATTCAATGAAACAGAGGCAAATCGATCTTCCCAATAGCTTATCGTCTGTCAGAAGCCATCTTTTGATATTTCAAAAGAAGTGAAAACCAGGCATTATGAAAAGCATATCGTTTTGTCTGACTCTTTCAGTGTTTAATCTGAACTGCTGTAGGCACACAGCTCTGAAATTAAGGACTTCTCCACAAATAGCAACACTCAACTTCTGTCCTGCAGTGTGCTCAGCTGTGTGGGTTTTCTGAGCATCCACACAAAGACCTGATGATACAGTTTCACTGCCTGTGTATTTTCAAGTTAACCCAACAAATGCTTGTGGAGGAAAGGGGCCAGAACCCTTTCCAAATGGCCAGTGTTAATTCTTTAAAAACAAACGTATAGAAAAGAACCCACACCTTAAAGGCAATCTCTTGAAAACCTTGTTTATCCTCTTTGAGGCTCTGAAAACACTGTATTTGACTTGTTCACCCACCTGTGTATTCTAAGTACTTGAATGGATTTGTTATGGGGTGATTGAGCCTTGCATCATAGCTCACATCCACTTGTGACACTATTCCACTTAACGCCTGACTTGCAGGGACATCATAGCCTTGGTGTTTCTTGGAATAAGGACAGGATGGAGAGTGAGAAATTATGCTGGAAGAGATCTAAAATGATATTTCATAAGTACTTTTTGTGTCTGTGCTGTGCTAGCCTGCTTCCTCTCATCTGATTGTCCTGCTGCATTGGTTTTGTCGGTGTAACGACCCTTTATGCTGCATGGCAATAGAGAAAGAAAAGAATCCACAGTAAAAATAGGCTGCCAAAAAATGGGTCAGGGCTAATGGGTCAGCATGAGCAGGGGTTCTTACACCATCATCGCTGCTGGAAGAAATGCTCAGCCAACAAAAGCACAGCCATGCTGGCAGGGCCATTTCCTCCAACATACTGAAAGAGTGAAACTTCTAAAGAAATTGGGAGTGGACTCCCTTAAAGTGCCTGTGCTGTATACACCGCTTAAAAGCAAAGATGGAGATGGCTGATCATGCAAAAGTATCCAGAATGAAACTCTCACAGTTGCCGACACACTGGTCCTTTGTTAATGCCAAACCCTGTACTGTTAAGAGAGGACTCGCACATTCACCAGTAGTGGCAGGCATCTGGCTATTCAGATGCTTCTTTAAACCAAAACCAAGTAAACAAAAACATGCAAAAATCCCCTTGTGCAAGTTATTCCTGTATCTGGCACCCTGTATTTCATGGTATGTATTCAACCGTTAAGTAAGCTTACTAGTGTAGTAGTCTTTTGTATCAATAGTTGATTGTTTCCTCAGACTTTAAAGACAAGACTATGTATTTGAGGCACTTAGGAGCCTTACAGGAGATCTCTGAGCATGCTGGGAAAGCTGTGTGAGGGGTCAATATTGCAAAGCTGTTTGGAGGAGGGGGAAGACCCATGGTCCATGTTTGTAAATATACTGAAGGGTTGCTGTTGTTTGGTGGCTTTTGGTAATTAAGTAGCTCAGTCATGTTAGGAAGCCTTAGAAACGAGGGCTAAGAAAGCTCTCAGAGCAGGGAGCCTTAAAGCCTTAGCACAACTCATTATTTTATAGAAATTTTCACCTGATTGTTGGGGACAGTAAATGATCTGAGTACAGGGTCTGAAGATATGGAGTATCCAGACCATCTGGTTTGCAGAAGTGGTAATTCTGGGGTAGCATAAAACTGAATTTTCTAAAATGAAAATAAGTCCAGGAGGGGAGAAGAAAACCTTCTGTGACTTTCCTACGTTTTTAGGGAATGAAAAAGGACTGCTAACACACTTTCCTCCCTTAGGTCCAACCTTTCATGAGCCGTTTTTGTGTGAGGTGATGACCTGCTATCTATTGGTGCCTGCTCAGAACCATTAGCTCACTGGGGCTATCCTGTCTTTCATTTTCTGAGTGGTGAGGTCAGGTACTTGGTCATCACCTCCTCCATACCAGTGGCTAATGATGCTATTAATAAGAGGAACTGTGTACCTAATTTTCCATCAAAGAAATAGAAAAAAATGTATCTCTGTCCTTAGAGTACTGATGTCCATATGTGTCTGAATCAGTGGAGACTGGTAGGAAGACAAGAGATCGGTGGTGGTAGTCTCAGTCTTTTCCATATCTGTCTCTAATTTTTCAAGTCTATCAAAGCACAAAAGTAGATTTTACTGTGTCTGAATCTGCTGAGAGGGAAAGGAGGAAAGCTTTTTTTTTTTCCAAGTAGTTGGTGCTCATTAAAAAGGAAGGTGAACTCTGCAGAATGCCTTAAAAAATACTTGAAAATCTGGCCTCGATGTGTGCTATTCATTCATTCTTCATAACTTTCCTTTCAAAAAGCTTTTAAAACTCCTAAGCACAGGGTGCACTTTGGGTTGTGCAACTATCTTTGCAGACCTTGGAAATTTTTTTTCCAATGGTAATTTCAGGGCTCATATGTCAACAAATCAGTGTCTGGTATTATCATTTCCCTCTGGACTTTTAAAATCTATACCTCCAGGGAAGATCATGGGACCATATGATGTCAGGGCTGAATATGTTAATAAGAATGAAATGTAACATTTCTTAAAGATAAAATCCTTTCATTGGAGAAACGTTCTATTTTTCTGATGATGTTACATGTCACTCTTACATCACATTGCCTTGAAGTTTCTGGATATCAGCTAGTCTGAGAAGCTCTAACCAGCTTTAAAAATACCTGGAATCCTCCTTTTGGCATTAAAATACACAAACATTTGCTAAAGTAATTACTTTTGTTGAACAAATCAGTGGTCTGTCTTGGGAATTTGCTGCTGGTGAGGACCTTCCCCCCCCTCTCTCTCCCCAAACTACATGTCAAAGTAATTCCTTGCAAATGCTGCAAAAGGCTTAATATAATCAATCCACATGCAAATGAATGTAACTACATTAGTTCTTGAATAGAAGGGAAACACTGGAAAAATCTCATACTAAGGCATATTGTTCTTTAGCAAATATTTTTCAAGTGATTCTTCCTCTTCAAGCTGGAAATCCTTCTAATTAAACAGCTAGGGCAACAAATGCTGTCCAGCTGAGGGTCAGGTATAAAGTTCAAATCCCAGATGGTCAATAGCTGTACATGACTTATCTACCAGATGGGTTCAAATGTTCCTCTGTTTTTTTTATTCTTTTCTCTCACCCTTCCAGTATTAAGGCAATTTGTTATATTCCTATCAAATATTTATATTGTTTTTCTACTGACTTTTGCTAAGAATTATTTAGCTGAGAGGAAAAGTTCCCCCAGAGCATATGTTCTGCAGCTTGAGTGGTACTTTGTTCAGCATTCCTTTCCTATCAGTGTCTACAGTCTGAGTTTCCAAGGGTCACCTAAAAAAGGGACAGGAACAGAAGGCACATGATCATGGGGGTGTGAGGAGAAAGAGGGATGAGAAGGCTAGTATTTACCTGTGCTGTTCCTGTGGATAGTTACAGCCTATATGCTTTTATAGGATAATCAAGAGAAATTCAAAACAATTTTGATTACCAGTGATGAAGCTGACTAAATTTGTTGTCACTGGTAGCTATATAATAATACAGCAATACTGTGTCTGTCTTTGGGTCTATTTTTTATAATGTGCTACTATTGAACAGTGTAGGAAATACAAATGGTGACATGCTGATTTATTTGGGTATTTTTTAAGTAGGTCTTAAAGATGGTAAGTGGGACCTTCCTCATGGAGACGAGGACTTAGATTTCTAGTCCCTGCTGTTCCTATCCTTTTGAGGTTTGGAAGGCTATGTGGTAGGAGCTTACAGGTTCTTTTGGTTCAGATTCCAGAAACGGAGTGGTTCAGCAGTTTACATATATGCAATAAGCAGGACAGAAACAGATTCTAGAAAATATGGCAAGGAAGCCTTAACAGAAGTTGAGTATTGCATCCATTACTTTGTGTGACCTATTTTACATTGAATTAAGTACGGGGTCAAGCTGGTGGTATTCCCAAGCTGTGATTAGTATTCAAAGCACCTTCTGAACTTCAGGTTTAAAATCTAAGATCAGAAACCAAAGTTAAAGATTTTAGAGAAATGCTGCTTTAGATCTTCTGTGGGTTTGTGTTTGAAAGGTACAATATTCTTGCTTTTGTCACTAGAAAAACTGTAGCGATCATGAAAAGAAAAAAACCCCAAATCTCACCCCACGCTTTTAAAGCTTAGGCTTCCATACACTTGGAAGACAGATTTGTCTGAATTTACCCAGCTTGAATGTTTATCCCCAGCTGGTGGGTTCTGCCTTTACATTTGCAGATGCACAGTGATAGTCTGTGTGTGCTATTTGTAGGCTGTGCGTGGAATTAGGAGTAAGGAGTTGGGTAGGATCAGAATTGGAAGGGTTTGATTTCAGACCAGAATTCTCATTCTGACAGGTACTGTCATCACATGGTTGTTGGATCCATCTCTAAATAAATCTGTTGTTTAAATGTGGTTCAAATGACTGATAAATGCAATGTGCAAGGAACTGTTTGGGGGCTACTGAAATTCAGTTGAATTCGGTTATATGAAGTGTGCCTGATCTTGGTATCGTTAAACTGATGGCTTTTGAAATAGTTCTGCTGTCAGTTTTCAGTTATTTTTATGCTTTCTTGGTTTTTGGGAACTCTTCCTACAATAGCAATGCAATATTTGTTATATTAACTAGTTTGTGAGCTACTCCATTCTTACTGCAGAGCTGGAAAGATACAGAATCACAGAATCGTAGGGGTTGGAAGGGACCTCAAGAGATCAATGGGTCCAACCTCCCTGCCAAAGCAGGCTCCCAAGCTCATACTGCACAGTACCTTTAGAAATAAACTGCTGTCCAAAGGTGAAGGAATTGATTTATTAACAGGATGTCTAGAAGAGCCTCTTTCTTCTCTGCAATTGACTATTTCTACTCATTTGGCCAATTTCTCTGATGTCGCTCTTCTGCTAAATTTACCATGGCTTTATTTTAGTTTTAGATGTTAAAGGTTCAATTAAATGTGTGCAACATCACAATGTCCCCTTCTCTGGAGACGTTCAAACCCCACCTGGATGTGTTCCTGTGTGATTTAGTCTAGGTGATCCTGCTCTGGCGGGGATGTTGGACTAGATGATCTTTTGAGGTACCTTCCAACTCCTAACGTTCTGTGATTCAACACCAGGGAAACATTCCTTTTAGTGATCTTCACAAGGAAAGACCATTTCATCTTTTCTTCTATGCCCTCTTCTTATGTCTTTATTACTCGGGGGAAAAATACTGTGACTGCAGCAGACGTCATCTCACAGAAAGCTGCTTAAGCAATCTGGTTTGCGATGTGCTGAACGCCACGGCAAACCTCAAAGCTAAACACTTAATGAAGAAAAAAACCTCATTTTGTTCAGTATTGCTTAGTTTCTTTAAGTAGATTTAGGAACTCAAAGCAGACCATGTCAGGGAAGGCAGCCAAAGTGTCACTCACTGAAACGGTCCTGCTCTGGAGCTCTCTCAACAAACCATCATCTGGGCTTATAGAGTAAAGATAAGTTTTAGTAAGCACATCAGCACATCATTAAAAGAATGTGTTTAAAGACATCATAAATCCAGACATGGGGTTACGAAGTACCATTTAAGGCAGGCCACAGATTGATGTCTTGTTATATCCTTAAGGAACTCTTTTTCTGCATATAGGTTTTCAGCCCTAAACCTGCATTTGACGTATGCTATATGTGGGTAATGAACACTGTTGATGCATTCCTCCTCCTGGAAGTGAACACTCTGTACACAGTGTCAGTGTGCTTAGCAGTCAGCTCTGCTCTGCATTTCCAAATGCTGCCAGTTGAGTTTCCTCTCCATTCAGGAGCGTTTTGTGGGTGTGGGCTAACTCAAGCATCTCCTCTAATGGCAGTGGTGCCAGGGCCAAGCACCTTGCTAAAGCACAGGTGGCTGATAATCTGCTTAAATTACACTTAATGTGCTTAATTTCCAATGATGCGAAAGCTGACAGGCAGTTCCAAAGAGCTTTCTATCCCTCCTGTACTTACACAGCCTCCAGCCCACAAGCTGTTAAATTATTTACCCAAAATTGTCTTTGAAGGAAGAATTTAAAAGAAATAAATAGCCTAAGTCTAGGTGTGTTAAGACTCTGTAGAGGAATGGAATGTAAATAAGAGCCCTTGTAGGAGCACCTTGGCTTCTGCTGATCTACAGTGAACGTATAATGGGTAAGCTTTGGAAGGCTTGGGTTTCTGTTTGGTGTGTCCCATTTCTCCCTGTGTCGTGTTTGTCCCTTCCATCCCTGTTTTCCCTTGTTTAAAACTAAGCAATTGATTTATTCTGTATTTTTAGCACTTATACTGTGATAAACCCTGTTTTGAGATGACCAGACCTGTGTTTTGTTGCTATCCTTCCCAAACAGCCGTCGAGCTGGATGGGATCAGCTGGCTGTTCCACAGATGACTCCTCCTGGTTGGGGGGTTGTTTGTTGTTTTTTTAACTTGGCTGTAAAAACAAAAGCTATGCATGTGTTTAACTTTCTGATTGCTCGTAGTACCAGAGGGGACTGACGAGCTGCCTGGGCAGCTGGTAGCCCCACTTCATCATTTTTATATCCACTAAACCCCGCTCCCACCCAGTGGTCCTCATACAGCAGGCTGTCTTCACGGGCTAAATTAAAAGCTTTTTTAGCATATGATTAGCTGTATAATAAGACAGCACAAGGGGTGTGGGGAACAAAGAGTGGAGGAAGGCAAAAGGACATGTATCCTATCATTTTGTGTTCTGTGATTCAGAAAAGATCAATCATTTTCTGTAAATGAGGCCCGTTCAATAGAAAGTGTTCTAGATCAAGATAGCTTTTGAGCAACAAAAGATGCTAAACATTAGCCTTTAAGCTGTAGTGTTGTGCAGGATTTAAGCTTACGCTGTGGCTCCTTCATGCAGTGCCTCACGTGGCTGTGGGAAGGGCTGGGAATACAGAGCAATGGGAGGTGACACTGCAAGATAAGCTGCTTTCTTACGTTCAATTTTTTCTGCTATTTAATAGCATTACTTTTTAAATCTACACAGTGCCTAAAAATGCTTTCACACTGAAAACCACCTTCTGGCCCTTTGGAATGGAGACACTGAGGTAATTACTTTTTCCAGCACTTGCCACGAACTTGCATAGCTTTTATATCTGTTTCCCTCTTCAAAGTATCCCTCCTTCCTCCTTCGATATTCCCAAGCATATCTTAAATGTCTGAATAATTGTTTGGGAAGTCCATCCAGACAATATTTAAATGTCAGATGCTGTAACCATGTGGCAGGTAAGTTCCTTAGTACCCACAGCTACAGATGTTGTAAGAAGATAGTTTGTATGGAAAAGTATCATCTTACTTCATGAACTTCATCTAGAGACTGTAGAATCTATAAGTTCATGGTTATAGTTTAAGAATCAAGCAATAATTTTATGTCTTCTGTGTTTTTTCTATGGCTATTAAATTATTTCTGTTATAATGAGCAAGCTTTCAAAATGTTCATGAAATGATGTTGCAAATGTTTTATCAGCAGTGGAGACTTGGGATTCTGATATTTCCTTATCACTGCTCACCTCTGCTGGGTTTGGGGGGGGGCATGTGTTTTCTAATAGTTTTAGGCTGAAATAAAACCAAAAATATTTGATAGAGCAGTCTGCTAGAGAATGTGTATGATGGGGCAGTGGTGTGGTTCAATATTCCCAACATGCCAGGAAAGGGAACTCTGCTGCTGAGCTGGTTGGTGGGAAACTCAGACCTTTGCCTTTGTGCAAGTCTTTAGGAGCAGCTACAGGTGCTTTCAGTCCTCATGGGAGTAGGTACAGTAAACCCTGAGTTGCTGTGATTATGCTGAGTTTCATTCAAGAGGTTCATGGGAATTGCACCAAGGGACGTAAAAGACACTGTGAAGTGTTCCAGCTGGGATTGTTCCAAAGCCTCCCCCCAGCTCCAAGTGTATTCCTGAGGGGAGCTCAGGGGAGGGTATGTTAGGTCCATCTTGCATGTGTTGAGGAGCACAGAGAAATAAAACTATTTCTTTGCTCCACATCTCTCCTTTCTCTCAAATCAGATTATCTACAAGAATGACAACATCTTCAGGTGCAAGTAGACCAAATGAAGAGGCCAACCATGAATTTGGGTGGTCAGATTGTGTGTTCGGCCATGGGATTCAGGCGCTTACTCCTCCACTATGGTTTAATACTGAATGGAAAGGGTGGAATAGAAAATAAACCCAAGTACTGGCGTCTGGGGGAGGTAATGTAAGCTCAGGGAGGGAAGAAATGGGAAATGGGGACCTGGAGCCAGAACGAGAGGGGCGTTTGGGGAGATCCCCAATCTCTTGAGGAATGGAAGCGAATCATATTCGGTCCTCAGGCTTTATTACTGAGCCAGAATGCTGTCCCTTGCTAGATACTGCTTTGCAAAATGTAATCTATCTGCTGTGCTGTGCTGCAGTGAAACATCATGTGGATTTTTGGTGGTTTGTAGTTAAATAGTATGTTTTCAGATGGCAAATATTTGCATCTGTCTAGCAGAAGCCACAAGCAATTATACTGCTTGATGGAGGTAAAAATTATTAATTATAGGCATTTAGTTAACTACATATCTATCTAGTGGAATTTATTCTGGCAATACAAAAAGAGTATAAATATCTGAAAGATTATTGCAGCTTGGCTGTTGTGTACAGCCTACAGTGTAACAATTCATTTGCTCCGGGCAAGAGACAGCAGCCTGTGTGTTTGTACGTGCACACTGCCTGAGCTGAGATGTATATATAAATATTTGTTTGTGTGTTTACATGTAAAACAATATATAAAAGGCTCCAAAAGAAAGCCTTGGGGTTTCCAGGTGAGATCAAATTCATTTGGTTCCACAGGCTCCTTGCCTCGGCAGCTAACGAAGTGCAGAGTCTGTACATCACACCAGCTCGCAAGGCTGGGTGTTTGATGGCTCCAGTTGTGTATGGCTGAGGCTGAAATTCCTGGGAGAAAGCAGCGTCTTCTAAAGCATTTCTGGGTTAGTTCAGGGGTCAAAACTGATGCCCACATGCAAACTCAAAGAGGTTTGAGGAGGGCTGAGTTTCCATTTCAGCTTGTTTGTTGTTAAAAATGTAACAAGTGGGTCAGCTGTAAAAGGAAGATGCTGTAGCATCTGAAGAGAAAATTTATTTAGCAGGAATTTTAAGTGTAAAATGCCACAGCTCAACAGCTAATTTGAAGAGACATCCAGCGCTGCTTCTGACAGTGCAGTAACCTGAGTGTCCCTAGCTTTGGGAATTACTCATGCTTTTAAACTGCCATTGAAGTGTTTTGCTAGCTTGATGTAAAAACCTCCCTTCTGTGCTCATTTCCACTCAGGAAACTTTGAGAACTTGAAGATTTAATCCTACAAAATAATTTTAATTCTCTTAAATATGTTGTATTAAAATTTAGTTATATATATATAAAACTAGAAAAATTAAAAATGTACTGCTGAATCGTGCATTCAGGAGGTCAAATGCAAGACAAATATGCTTATTTAAACATATATGCAAAAAATTGAAGATAACTTCTAACAGAAAAATCCCTGTCATTATATGAGCAGTGCACATGTTCCTAGTTTGCTCGTGAAAAAGTGAATTTGTATTCTAGTGGAAATAAACACAGTGAAATAAATTATGCTCATGAAAGGGATGTTTATGGGAACTGAAATGACTTTGTCAAACCCCCTGAAAGCCAGTCCCCAGCAGTATAGCACCAGCCTGTCCCCACCAATACAGCACCAGACCCCAGCAGTACAGCAAGACAGTCCTGTGCTCACGGCACAGCTGAAGGTGGTGCCATTTACCCAGTAAACCCCTCCAGAATGAACGCCCAGGCGTGCAAGTGTAGCCGGTCATTTTCTCCACTCTCAGCAAGTGGGGAAGCTTATGATGAATGCATTTATCAACGGTAACAGGCTTTGTCATTTTTATTTTTTAAATTCGCTTCCAATTGAAAAGTAGGCACTTCATTCTTGTTTCATTTGATCTAAACGTGCCTTAATTTGTCAGGGAGAAGGGGCATTTAATTCCCTCTGACGAAAATGAACAAAAGCTGTGCTTATGTCTCACATTCAGTCCTGTAGTCTTGATTAATCTGAGGAGCGATGTGTTAAGGTGCTTATAGTCACATGGTTTGAAACTATATTGCCTTGCTGAAGACCAGCAGTTGCTATGTTCTGATTAAGAAAAAGTCTGCCCTGTTCATGGGGCCTTTTTGTTATTCGAGTAGCTCAGGGTGATGCTAGTACCTTTAAACATCTGAGTATGTACAGATGGAAAAGAGGATGGGGGCTCTAACGACTGCATTATATAAGTGAAAACCTGTTCTTATGATAATGGAAGAAAAGGAGTGCAAATTTATGCCACAAGAGTTAGGGGCAAACATTTAAATATTGACCCAAAAAGATTTTTAATGCTATTAATTACAGTGAGCAAAATTGTCAATAGGGGCAGAAAAAGTGAATTTAATTTATTTAGTATGTCTTGGAAACAAAATTAATTCTTATATAGTAGTATTTTCTGGCTGTGTTTCCAGAAGATAAAAAGCACCTGTCAGAGTGGCACATCTGGATAAATTGTATCTGAATGCTTTCAGAAGAGTCGGCCAGCGAATCCTCTCCAACGTGCCTTATTTAATCATTTTATGGGAATGGGGAAAACAGAAGCCACAGCAGTGCAAGTTAATGTAATATCCATGTTTGAGAAGAAAGGAATGATTTTGGCAATCGATAATGTGTGTGAGCCTGTGCCTGATGTCTGGCAGAACTGTAGAGCAGGCACTGTGCAACTTAATTACGTTATCCTTTCTCTTTAATTGAGATGGCCTTTACTGGCATAGATTGAAACGGGCTTGACCTCTAACAGACACGGTTTGCGTACATGAGGTGGTATTGCTTGCTGTGGATTTGTGTGGTGTGTGCCTTGTCTAAGCCAGCGGCCTCCAAACCTTTTGATTGAGCAGCCCATCATTAAAGAAATGTTTGAGCACACACTCCCAATATATGTATATATATTTGTATATTGCACATGTACTGCTGAAGTTCTAAGGTCACTTTCCCACACCCCAATGGATCACGATGCAAACCCCAACTGGGGTGTGCGCACCCCACTTTGGGGACCGCTGGTCTAAGCATGTAGAATCAACAAACCATCTTGGTAGATGTAATTCTGATAATTATCAAAACTCATCTGTAGATTACAATTATTGCAGAGCAGATGAGTTTAAGTGGAGTCAGAAGGATATCCCACTACAGCAATTTCAATATTCTGGTAATAAAATAATTGTAATACCTGTCGTTGACATAAATAGGGGGACAAAGAAGACAGCTGTAGGACAGCTTGGGCAGTAGAACAGGAGCAAACCATGTGCATATTTTAATGCCTTTGAATGTAAAGCCAAATGTGTATGCAGTCCAGGGCTGAAGCCCACGCTTTGAAGAATAGGGACTCTGTCCCAAGGAGTTGGTTCTGTCGAGGTCCCCAGACTCATGCTGAGTAATCAGCAAACTAACAAAAGGCAAACTTAGGTTTGGTGGACTCAGTGTGAACTGCTTTGCTCTGAAGCTGCAGCAGCTGAAGGAATTTTGGTACTTTCTAACTTTGGAAACTACTAGGTCTAGGATGCATTTCCAGATATCAGGACAAACTGCTGACAAGATTCTTATTTTCTGTTGTCCCTAGACAGTTTCATTAATAACTCGCTGCACATATGGTGCAATTTCTGTAGAGGCAATTACAGATATGACATACTGTACACATGGTTTTAGAGCGCCATGTCATCAGTTGCTACTAGAAATAATGACTTCATGTCCTGGTGGTGCTCTTAGAACTGAAATCTGAAGCTGCACAGCAAGCCCTGCTCAAGGGTTTGAGCCGATTCTTCTTTTTTCTAATCATTTCCTCTAGTGACAAATCAAAGTAGTCCTTACTACTGCTTAAGACCAGGTTTTACAAGCTGCCAAGTTAAAATAAACCTAATTAGAATAAATAAAGTATTTCTAGCTGTAGTGAAGATGTGCAAATGCCTCAAGAGTTCTAACTTAACTCTTCGTGAAGAGCCTCATCATGTAACAGGGCCACGATCCCTCACACAGTGGAAGGTGTTACATCAGACCAGGACTGTGCTGCTTTAGTCCATCTGAGCGTAGACCTTGCTGTGCCAGAAGGCTGACGTGCTGGGCAGGCTCTGCAGGGTTTGATCTCACTGTGTTCCAGACAGTTGTGTAAATGGGTGCTATGTTCCATCAGGGATGGACTGGATTGTTGCCTTACGTATGTGCGCAGAAGGGACTTGGTGCAGCTTCTTTGTTTCCTCCTTGTTAATTTTAAAAACTTGCTTTTTCAAACTATGCCCATCAGGACCTGAGATGCAAACTGCCAGTTGTGGTGTGGGTGTCTGTTTCTGATGGCTCATTGCCCCCACTGCAGGTTTTGGGAGAGCTTTGTGCCTATATCTGTGATTTGTGTGGAGTCTGCACCTGCTGTGCGGAAGCACAAACTAATCCAAATACTATGACAAAGTAAGAGTGTTTGAGCCAATTCTTTTTCCTAATAATTTCCTGTCTGCTGGTTTAGAACCTCTAATGACATCGCTGGGCTTTCTCTGTCACTACCTGAGCCTTCAGTGCAATAGGTCCCCACTACTAAAATGGGAGGGAGGGGGATGTAAGATCTTTCTCATACCTTATAATTCTGAAAACCTTAACGCAAATTGTTTAACGTTGAAACCAAGCTTAAACATTATTAACTTTTATTGCTTACATCAGTTTGTCAGCATAACAAGGAAAAAAATCATCTTGGGGTTCCTGAGAAGTTTGGTATCTCCGTAAAGATGCTAACACTGGAAGTGCTAAGCACAGTTACTGACAATTGTGGGACCAGATGTTAAAAATAGGCACCTACGTGTGCTGTCCTTTGTATAAATCAGCTTTCTCCTAACATCATGGAGAAGTTTAAGTTTTTAGCCTTCCTCAATATATTTTAAAAACCAGGGTTTCTTGCTGTGAAAACATTGGCAAGTTGCAGGTTTTGCTGATTCATACACTGGTGAAAAAGCTTTTTGAAGAGCACAAAGGGAAGATGAATGCTCTCCATTCGCTAAAGGTAGGGACAGGCTGCAGATTTTGCAAACTCATTGCAGAACCATTTTCAATAATATATATTTTTAGTGTGGCCATTTCACTTTGCTCTGTAGATCCTGCAGTGCTGCTCTTACTGTTTTCTACTGACACACTTGAGAACCTCAGTAAGAAAGCTCACGAAATGAAGTTACAGGTCATGCAGAGTTAATTGGGATCGGAGTTATTTCTGTACACTACAGAAAGATCACCCTTTAGAAACAGAAATAGAAAAGCTGCCCTAATGTTCATTTAGGTCCTGGACTTCTTGAGTAGCTTTAACTTCTATCCTTTGAAGGCCACATGAGGCTGAAGGATGGCTGTTTGAAGTGATCCCTTGGGGGATTTTGAAAATATCTGTGTGGCAAAGTGCAGTGAGATGACGTAATGAGATGACACCAGACCAATCTTACCTTTATCTTGCTAACATAAATGATGGGTTTAAAATACATATATTTTTAGGAATTGTGATTTAACATGGTTCTTCCCATATTTCTATTCCTCAGCTACTTGGCATATTAATAGGAGGAGGTTTAAAGCTGACTGGATTCCAAAAAAAAGACTAAATTCCCATTTGCTCTATACCTGAAGTGCATGCTATGATCCAGCTCGTTCACTTGATTCAGTAAAGCTCTAAGCCATGTGTACAACCAAGTATACATAAATGAGTAGTACAAAGGGAAGTTAGGTTCTTTCTTTAGTAGTTTGGTGAATTTATGAGTAATACAAAGTTTCTCAAAAGTGATTTTAGGAAGAAAGGACTGATAAGACAATAAAGCATTTTTTTCTAACAGATCAATCTAAAGAATTGATCTTTTTAATCAGTATAACAACTGGGAAGAGCTATTTATATGTTGGATTGATGGATTATAAAGTGCACTCATCAAGAGGGAAATGGAAAAGATGCTGTTCTTCCTGTCTCATTTGTCATACTTGCTAGTATTTATTTCCAAAGAGCGTCCAGGCCTTTGGAAAGAGTGCAACAGCCTGAAAGTCACCAGTGGCTACGTTTTCTTTTCAAAACACACTGAACAGTTTTTAGCAACAGCTCCAACTGTATTGTCCATCAGAGCTCATCCTGTATCTTCTCTGGTGCACAGGTAGACCTCGTGAATTCCCTTCACATAGACAAAGCATGATGCTATAATAGAGCTTTGGGGGGAAATGGGTGTATGGGGGGCCCGTATGCCTGAATCTGTGCTGAACCCATGAAGACCTGGGAGTTGCAATAGACCCCAAGCCTGGTGTCCAGCCCTTCCATCCCCTGAGAGAAGGAGACTGAAAGATGATGCTTGCTGAGGCCAAACCTGTGCCTGGCACTTGTAAGAAGTAAGCTATAGTGGAAGATACTGCTGGGTGATTAATAAACATCAAAAGCAGCAGCAATTACAGGAAGGTAAGACAGAACTGTGAGTTTCTGGGCTATCTACGCTAATCCCTTCAGGCAAGCATGTTTTTTTCTCATAATCCAGGCATTTGCCAAAGTTCTGCTGCTCACAGAGCCAGAAATCTTTTTATTTCTATCTTAATTGATTTCCATCATGTGCATATTTCTTGTGCCAGTACTAATTTTTATCTCTTGCCTTTATGCTCACCCCAGCAGTATGTATTGGAAAAACAATTCTCACCCTTTTCCAGGGCTCCATCAGACTCAACGAGCCCATCTTTTGCAGTCCACAACTTCCAGAGAGCTGTACCTTTCCCTCAGTCATCCACAGAGGCTGCCTTTGCACCCAGGGCCAAGTTCAATTTACTTTTCCTTAAACTGGGAAGGTTGGTGCACTTAATGTAGCAGAGATCTCACCTTTGTTTTAAAAGTGCATCGCTGAAGCAAGGAGGGCAATTCAGTTTATTTAAACAGCAAGAGCAGCCAGCATTCCCAGAGGGAAGCGCCTTGGTGCAGGTACCTTGCTGGAGGGAGCTGACAAAGGAGGTGATTGCCTCCAGATTTCTGTGACTACCAGTAGGATGGTTCCTTGCCAGCCTGCCTTTTGGCAGTCTAACATGAATCTTTAGGCTTTTCCTTATATCCCCACATCTTGGGTTGACAGTTATATTGAAAAAAACCAACCCCAACAAACCCTTCCTTACAGCAGATCATTTTTACAACTACTAGTTTGATGCTTCCAATAAAGGTACTAAGTTATGTACCTTAAATTCCCCATAGTAATATTATCCTCCTTTATCTGTTTCTCTCAGATTCTTAGTGCTGTGGGATATCTGCCAGGGAAGCACAATAAACAGATGATAAACTGTAGGAACTGTATATATGTATGTGTATATACACACTTATTTGGAAAAACAATTTTTCTATTTCTTCACGTTAAAATAAATTTTAAGACACAAAGTCTTGAAAGACTTGAAATAAATTTGATCTTTGGCTCCAGGACACCTCCTCCTATCTAAGGAGGTGGTGCATAGCAGTAGCACAGAACATATGTGACAACTGTGTTGCTGCAGACTGCTCTTTCAAGAGTTTCTGCTGTTGTACTTGATCCTTGCAAGGGTTTTCTAACAGAGAGGAACACTTTAAAGAGATGCCAACACTATCATTAGTGAGCATGTGAAAGGGAAAACTATGGTGAGAAGAGAGAGGCTGCTCCTTAACTTTTCTAAAGAAAAGGCAGATAACAGAGTAATTCTACATCTGGTTTTGGTCACTTCTAGTATCAAAAAGTCAAACACCAGTTGCATTTGAATGACAAACCAGTCATACCTGTTAAACAGCCATTCCTCCCCAGTTGGATCAAGTATATTGAGATACAACTGACTTGGATCAAAGAGTGTCCTCCTACAAGGGAGCTAAAGGAAACGGAAGGCTGGTTTTTTGAATGCCATTTGGATAGTTTAATGAGAACGTAAAGCACGTTTTTCAATTTGTAGAGCCCATGATTAACCTGCAGTGTATACAAGAAACTCCACTGTACTTGGAAATGCATTTAGGTGCTGTTTGTGGCTGCTGTAGTCTCTGTAAGATTTGGTAGAGCTGCTGTGTGCTTGGAGATGTGTAACAAGCTATTTTGCCTTCTCACACCGCAATAGACTAAAGCAGAAAGGCTAACAAGCAAATGGCCTGTAGTCCTGTTGACAAGTCGTTGCTTAATTTGTCTGACCACCCCACCATATAGTCTTTGTGGCAAAATACAGTGCATTTTGATTTTTCTTCTGAGCTCATTTCAGAAGGAAATGGCATACTCAATACATCACTGTCAGGTCTACATTTGCAAACATAGATTCTCTCCCCAGACCCATGGGATTTCATTTGCTGTGTGATCTCTGATTTCATAGATCATGTCCTTTAACATATTACTGTATGTTCTATGTAATGCATTGGAAAATTAAGCAAGTTACTGCCTTAAGCTTTTGACAGGGAGGGGGAAGAGGAGGCTGCAGTTAAAAGTGCACTGGCCAGAGAACACAGAGGGTTCTGTTGAGGGAAGGGACACTAGAGCTACCTGATTCATCTGTCCTTCAGGAAATTTTGGTGTCAATGGAGATACTCTTTTCTTTGGTCGTTTTTCTAGTAGTTTTTAATTGTAATGCAATTAAAGTCGTAGGTTTCTAAAAATAACTCATGCTTCAGAACTTGTACATGTTGTTAAGCATATGCAGGTGTGTTCCTGAACAGAGGGTGAATACACTTAGTAAGCAGTCTGTGTTCCTCTCTGAGGCAGGAAGTAGAACACTAAATACTGTTCAAATATTGATACTTTTTATGGATTTCTTTAGCTCTGCTTCCCCAGCTTTTCTGTTTTGTATAGATGGAAAGAGACCATCTCTTCTTTACTTAGTAGGAGGAGAAAGAGGGTTATTTAAAGTGAATAAAAATTAATTATACCGAGGATTGAAAGTCAAGAGACATGAGTTCTATTTCTAGCTTTGCGGCTGGCTCATAATTGCTCTTTGGCAAGCGATGTCATAGTCTGACGCACATTTAAATGGGCTCTGCTTCCCTACTGCACAAGCAGTAGTGCTAGTGTGTGAGGCAGGACCATGAACCAGACCAGGCAGGGGAATGGATCACCCAACCAAAAAACCCAACCCTATTAAAAGGAAACACCACCACACACAAACACACCCCCCAAAATAAAAAAAAAAAGGTAGAAAGTGCGATGATGGAGGAGGAAGGAAAGGGTATTTATTTGGCCAGAACAGCTGCCTCAGCAATGGCATTGTGCAACAGCTCAAACATGCCATCAGATGTCAAGATGTAAACCTTACTGCAGCTCACAGGCCTTGCCTGGAAAAAAGGGAAGAAAATACTTCAAAATATTTTCTTCACAGTATTACTCTTGTAGATAATGTGGCTTCCTTAAACTACACAAGACACTGCACAAGTCAGAGAATCCATATAATTGTCCAGTGAAGCAAAAGCTGTCTACAGAGTTTTGGCACTGTGAAAAGGCTTCTCCATCAGGCATTTGGTGAGATAAAAATGACGGTACTTTAAAACTACCCTGTAGTAGATGGCAACATCCTGCTTTTAATACACACATAAAAACCCACCCAAGAGACAAAGTTGTTATCACACAACACTTAATACAACCCATGTGGCTTGACTGTTTCATAATGCAGTCTATTGGATGTTGCCAGTCTTCTGCCTGCTGGGTCTTCTGTCAAAATTGTTTGAGCCCCGAACACCTAAATGTGCCAGGTGTTTACAGATGTAATGCTACTTGTAAGAAGAAAATAGAAGAAATTCTGTTGAAGGTTTGGGCTGCTTTTTTTGTCAGGGTGTTATTTTTCTTGCACCTTTTTTTGGGGGGGGGGGCTGTTCTTCATCGAGACTCCTTTTTCTAAACAAAATAGTTTTGTGGGGTTTTATTTTTAAAGGCTGAAAACCTGAACAACAACAAAAGGAAATCTGAATTACTCAGATTCAAAAACTTTTTCACATCAGAATGCTATTCCCTGTGAGAAAAGGGTGAGCTGCTTTTTGCAAATTGGACCTTGGATAATGAATTTTACTATGAACTTCACTCTTTGTGATATGCTTATTTCAGTCTCATAGTTGACTATTAAAAGTTTATATCAATCATAATTGTATATTTGTCGGATACAGGTTCTACAGATGACTTTCTGTAACTTGGATTTTGGTCCAGTTCTGAAGAGATACAAATGAACAATCTGTGCTGGGAAACCTCAACAAGCTAGAGTTATTTATATATATATATATATATATAGTGACATCTTGAAAATTAGCTCTAAATTTTGCCCTTCTGTTGTAGTGTAGAAGGAAAATAGAAAACATGAAAAAACTGGAAACAGGGGAAAAATGATTAAATTTGCCTTGTTTTCTTGTGTGAATGGTCATATTGACGTGCATATTTCTGTAAGCAGACACCAAGGGGGTTAGCTTAGCATGATCATGTATTTGAAGCACTTCTTAATGCAGCTAAAATAGAGCCCCTTCTTTACCTGGTGAGTAAAGCATAACAATAATCAATCTGTCCCAGCCATGGTAACAAAGATGGTTAGGTTGAGTGAATGGAAAATCAAAGGAAATCAGTAGGAGCAGCAGTAGCTTGAATTCTTGGGGAGCGCTTAAGGTTTAAAAAAAAAAAGCACTACCTGTAAAAAGTGTCGATGAGAATCTTCCAAAAACCCTGAGGAGAAGAAACAAGGAGCTGGGATCAAATGAAACGTGACAGGGAAGCGGCAAGAGTGGAAAAGGCACCAGTGTGAAGCAGCAGTGAAAACCCCCCTGGGGTTTCAGTGTAAATGAGCTCTGTAGCAAAATAAGGGGAACGATGGGGAGTGAAGATCTGTGAAAGCGAAGCATTGGATCACCGGCAGTAAACGTATGATGGTCCCAGGGGTGGAAAGAGAGAATTGATGGAACTGCCCTTCTTTGGGGTGATACTGGAGCACTGGAAGAAGGGTTTACTGAGGATCATCTGCCTCAGTAAGAAAGAACCAAGCAGAAATCAACCAAATAACAGAGGTTAAATCCTCACGAAAGACTTAGGTATTTAGAAACAGGGGTTGGTTGTGTTAAGGCAGCATCTACTTGTTAGATCCCAAGTTTAGTTACGCTGCCTTAAAAATGTCATCAGATAACTATTTGATGCATTTCTTCAAATATATTTGTGTCTACATCTAAATGTGCTTTATCTTTCAAATTGCATTCTTTCTACACTTCTGCCAGCTCTTTTATTAATCTCGGGTGGTTTTGGTTTATATATGCGAACTCTGGCCGTCGCGTGTAATGGCTGCAGTCAGGCTTGTCTTCATTGTCTCTTATCCTCCTCTAAACGATACCCTGCCAGCAATTAAGCCTCCTATGGGGAAATAAGGAGAATGTGGCTGAGAATGCATCACTGAAGAAATGAATATAGATTGTGTAAACTACAGAATGGCAAAAAATGTCTCCCCAAAGCCAGCGGGGATAATGTTACAAGTGACTCTGACAGCCTCCAACTAAAAGAAGCGAATGGCCAGCCCCATAAATGGACAAATTGTTCTCTTTCTCTGGAAAGGGAACATCTTTCCAAACAAGAGGAGTACAGATCATTGTCATACATGTGAAGTGCCCTGCGCACCCTTACCACATGCTGCAGATAGATAACAAAATGTCTTCAGGAGTCTAGTTACTGATATGCATGAGGAGAACAGGGTGCAAACTCCAACCCGCATCAGGATTATTCTGCTATTGAACTGGTAAGGCTGTTTAGCATTTGAAGACATACTAGTTGTTGTTTCTTTTTAATGAAGGAATGGCATGTGCAGCAATTCTCCATTTTAAACCAAAATTCTTGCCTCTGATGGGTTTTTTTGCCTCTGTTTCCCCACCTTTGAAATACAGACAAGGGTAAAAGCTATTGCCTCCTTCAGTCAGCTGTTGTAATGGCCAGCAGCTGGTTCTTTGTTCCTCCCAAGTGTAAAATGGTTTCTACCATGGCAGATATAATAGCACAACAAGAGTCCTTGTCTGCAGAGCAGGTTTTACTGAAGTGCAGCTCCAAACCTCAGGAGAGGCAAGCAAGGTACAGAGGTATCTTCAGCAGCACAGTATTTTTTTGCAGTTTTGTCTGCTCTTTAGGCATGTACTGTTTCTTCTGCAACTACAATGGCCAGTATATAAAGTTAAAGAAAAAAAAATTATATATTTTATATATATGGACCAGTATACTATTTGTCTGTATTTCTCAAAAACCTTAGTTTACGTGTACCTCAGCTCTGATAGAGTTCTGAAGGTGACAGTGTACAGGATTCATTACTGTTCACAGAAAGCAGCAATCAAATAAGCTTACTTGATGATTCTTTGGTATCTTCATTGCTAGAGCTAAATTATTCCCAACAACATAGCTAAAGCTGCTCTGTCCTCTAATTTCAAACCTTCTCTGTAGTAATTTCTTACCGCTTGACTGGGCATTATTCTAAAGGCATCTGAAATCACACTGTACATGACAGCATACACGGGTTACCTTCAGCTCTGGTTTGAGGGTTAGTAATCCTGAAGAGAAAAAAATTGGTTTGAATTTATCTTAAGAATTAAATCATGTGAGAGTCTGGTGAGATTCTGGTGGAAAAAATGGCAATCAAAATAATTACACCTTTGAGAGGGAGTTCGTTTCCCTCCAACTATTACAGGCTACAATTGTTGCACCCAGCAGGTAACATTTGCACAGAGTAATTAATATACTTATGTAATACATAGGAAAGATTTCATGAAGGTGCCAAGACTTTTTTGCAGTAGGGTGTATGGGGTAGAGAAACGCTCTGCTCGGGTGCTGGAACCATCCCATTCATAGCGACCTTAGGCCAGGCACTGCAGCGCTGAATTAGACAGACTAAGCTGGTGTGTTTCAGCTCCAGAGTGCCATCGGTTGTACAGGGGGTGTTTGGCCATGATCCAGCGTTCGAGGCTGTTCTCCCCAGAAAACAAGTGTGCTGGTGGGGTGTTAGAATTGGATGGTCTCTCTTTGCCTGCGTGTGGATGGCAGCCACGGCCCCTGGTAGCACAGCGGGTATCTCGGCTGGCATGGTTGCAAGGCTGTTTGTAGACAAGGACATGTTCTCGTTCAGGAAGAAGCTGGAATTGTTTCTTTAGCATGTGTTAAAGTACGAAATATGACACACTGTGTGTTTGGGTATGTCTGTGCACGCCTGAGGCGATGTCAGGACGCTTCTGTAGGGATGTTGTTTCAAGGCTAAACAGAACCAGAACTGCCCATCTGGCACCTTTCATCGTCCTGGAGGTGGCAGGTGTGCAAAATGTCACCTGTGCAGATGAACTACCCAAGTCCATGGAGAAAGGAAGCATAATGCTCCTTTAGCTGTAAATTGCAGTCTGAATCCACTCAAGGCAAAAATCCCTGGCACTTTATCTTGTCCAAGGATCAGGTTTAGGACAAGGATAATTCTAATACATGCAAATGAGTGTTTCCTTGGCTTTACAGAGATAAATAAAAGCAGGAGCAGAATTCCATGATCATGAGCTTTTTCTGCTTTGACTTTGAGAGACTTACTTGTGAATGTGCTAGTCTCTTAGCTCATGTAAGAGGAGCAAATGATGCTGTGTAAAAGCAATCCAACCACCAGTGTCACTCACACAACTTTTCTCAGTAGTTCTGCAAATGCTCCTTTTCCTGGAACCACAGGAAAAGCCTCTTGGCTTCCTCATGCCCCAACTGCTGCTCTCATGCATCTGTGCTTAATCCCACGTGTCCAAGACACACAGTATGATGTTTTCTGTCTCTGAAGGTCAAAATCCTCCCACTGACATCACAACTGAGTATCTCTAAAACAGGCTGAGGTCACTAAATTAGGAAGGTTCTGGTAGAAAACATCAGTAAATCAGCTCTTAGGAAACAATGTCTTCCATCTCCCAAAACAACTCCAGCAGTGCAGTAAGACAGAGTATAAAACTCATCAGACTTGCAGCTCGTGGGGTCTGGCAGAGTAGAAGGATAGATGCCTTCCTTCAGTCAGCCTCCTCATTCAACAATTTCCTCCCAGCGCCAGCTGGTCTTGAAGCATGGAGCCTCAATAATCTTTTATTATTATTATTATTTTATTATTGTGAGAGTAATGTAAACTGCTTCTACCAATACCAACATGTATTTAAGTAATATTTAGCACTTACTCAGCATCTTTACATTGAAAAACCTCAGAAGTGCTTAGCAGAAGGGAGTGAAAATTACCCTTAATTTTTCCACAAGCAAAGCTGAAGGAAGCTTTCAAGGACTTCTGCTGTGGATTTTGGAGAGGCAGCACACGCAGATTTTTTAATTTAGACTTTTAAAATTTATTTACTGTTCTCTTTTTTACCTCTGCACTGAAAGGCCATTCCCAAGGCTGTGATGCAAGGCCTGGGTGCAGGAGATAGCTTAGCCTGTATGATCCCCTATTCACTGGGGCACTCTCCGTAAAATTTTGGGCTGCGTGTGTTTTGACCTTGAACCTTGGAAGAGAGAGCTTTCTGTGACTTGATGACAAATTACATGACAAAGATGACAAAGGAATCATATAGCAGGGAAACTGTCTCAGAGCAGGGAAACCATCACAGATTGCTTTTATGCAGAAGCGTGCTCAGAAGTGTCTCTGGACATGCTGTCTTCTAATGGAAAGACCTTGTGTCAGGAGACAACGAAGGGATTCCCGTTGCACTGGAGATGTTGGCCTCATGCCGAAGGAATGCTTGCGGATGATGGAGAAAGTGAGATCGGAGCCCAACACGCAGCATCCTTGCCTGTCCTTTTAGTCCCTCTGTATTTCCTGTCCTAGTTGAATTACCTTCCTAATGTTTCTGTGCAGCCACGTTTGCATGTTGGAAACACACTGACTGCTCGCAGCCACTGCTACAGCAAGCTCACTTGGCTGCGTACGGAATTTGTCCAGAAATGCATGTCAGCACTCTAGCCCTTTGCACGCGCTGCTCTGTCTCGTGACAAAAAGCACCCGCTTCACGCCTCCCTGCAGAGGTGAACTGAAAGGCTGGAGAGATGCAAGGGAGTCCCTGTGACAGCAAACCATAAAGCTCCCCCGCCAGCGCGGGGGGACCGGGGAAAGTGAGTGCTCGGAATAGGGAAGGAGGCTGAGTGCCCACAGACAGCCTGTGTGGTTTGGTATTCGTGGTTTGGTCAGCCAGGGGTTTTGGATACCTCAGGATTTACTGTATGGTGTGGTGTGTCCCCTCTCTGTCTGCCCTGAATCATGCCTGACTTCTCCTGAACTTCCCAGTTCTTGCAAGAGCCTCCAGTCCTCTGCTGATAGACCCTTTGAAAGAAGCCATTAGTAATGCCAGCCCCGAAAACTAATAGAGCTGGCTGAAATAAGATTAATTTAATGATCAGAGACCAGTAAATAAGAGGGGAAGGGAAACAGTACACAGTAACTCCTTCCTGGATTTGGGCAAAGGACTGTAAAAACCCCTGGGTTCTAAGTTCCAACCCCCAAATGGCCACTTTTGTCTCACATGGTGACAGGGACACTTCCTGTCTCCCAAGCTAATGGCAGGCAGTAGCATGGGGTAGTCAGACACCTTCCTAACACGTTATATGGACATCTGATAGGCAGGAAAAGCTGCATGTAGTACTTCATGTATTATTTCTATTTATTATACTGTTAATATGAAGCTCCTAATCCACATATATAATCCTATATTATTAGATATATTATTATATAATCCTATATTATATGTATAACATAATCCATATATAATATAATCCTCCTAATCCATACATATAGATGTATGCAAAACTCCAGAAAAGCAGTCGAGACCGTTTTGTTTGGGAATTTATCTTTTCAAGGAATATCAAAGCCTCTGGTGAAATAGTGGGAAAGATCTGGCATGTGGCTGAACAGATCCTGCTTTGCTTGTTTTCATTACGCGCCTGGGATTTGCTGCTGTTTGAACCATGGCAGTTACTGAGCGTTAGTTGGGGTTGGCTTGGCAGTATCTGTGCTGAGAGAGTTCTAAGGAGCACGTGAACTTGAGTAAGATCTAAAGTTTCATGGGCTAGATGTAAAGAGTGTTGCTTATTTTTATCTAATTTATGATTTTAAAACCTAAACTGCTTTGTGTTTCCCTACACAAATATCAGCAGTCTAGTCCATTCCAAGATGTACTGAAATAATAGCAAACATGGAACTTGCATCTCAGTGTTAAAGGAAAGGTTTTCCCCCTCTAGGAGGGGGAAAAATTGTTTCCCCTGATGGCTGGAGATGCCTGAGCAATGATTTTTTCACTGAGAGGTGCTGAGCACTCGTCTATGCTGATATGGTCAGGAAGAGGTGCACTTGAGCACTGCCAGTGGCATGTAGAGGTCTGACAGAGGCAATGGGCAGAGGTGAAGAGATGCTCTGAGAGCTCTGAGAGGCCAGTATATATTGTCTGTCCTGGTGATGTTTAAGAGTACAATCCAGGAGGAAAAATCATTAATAAAATTACGATTAGCAAATAAAATCATTTCTGCTTAGGCATAAAAGTTATGCTACAGTATTTTGATGTTTATGCATCACTGGTATCATTCCAAATTTTGAGTTACAAGTCAGTAACATCCCCTGTTTGGTCCTGAACAGCACAGAAATCAAATATTATCTGAGCATAAGTATCAAATTTAGAAAGTGATTTAGTTCTCGGAAAGCACACATAGCATCATCATTTTCATACAGCCTGGCATCTGCTGCTTAAGCTGTCTGATACGTCTTGTAAGGCTGAAAAGGGCACTGACCTTGCAGAGAGATTGCTTACTAGCCAGAATTGCCACAGAGCTGTGGTATGTCTCAGGGTACGCTCGGGTATGAAAGCTGCTGAGCAGAAGCTCCAAGGTCCGGCCCATCACAGCGACGTTAGGTAAATGTGCTGATCAGTACAGTCTATCAGTCAGCTAAGAGCCTGCACTTCCCGGCTCCATAGCGAGGCACTGACCCAGCTCCATCCTCCTGCCGGACCAGCCAGCTCTCTGTATGTTGCTGCTGCACATCCACCGCAAAGGGAAACTGTCACAGCTCCACCTGGATGGAGGATTTTATTTATTCATGGCCAGTGGAACAATGAAGTCAGAGGTAGGTGAATGATGCAGTGCAGGAAGTTGCTGCAGCAGTAGCTTCGCTACAGAGATATGAGGATTTATCGGGCTAACGGTAGAGGGAAATACTAATAAATTCTGTTTGTGCATGTATTGGGCAGGGGGTGAGGCAGAACAAGGCTTTCTAGGTGCAGCAGATGACGTTTTCTAATTATATAGCTTTCTGTTATGCCTGGAGTAGTCGTGTGCAAAGGTTTTGCTTTCCTTAAAACGATAGAAAGCTGGTCTTTTTGAGGCAGAGCTGGCCATTTAGCTTGCTAGAATTAACCGAATGCTGTGTTTCAGTCTTAGAAATGCATATCTAGCTCTCAGCAGAAAAATAAGCACGTTACTCATCGTAGCTGATGTGCTGTGTTATGTAGATTGCTAGCATCAATTCTAGACCGTACGTTCAGGTTTCTTATTTGCATTTAGTCAGCCGAGCCTGTGCCCACACTGAATTCCTTCTGGTGAATCTCTGTTGATTTTGTTGCTGGATGTATTTCTCCTTCTCCTTTGTGTATCTGCTTTTAACTAAATCATCGGAACAATAAACAATCCTACAGCAGAGGGAGCAGAATGTTTCAGAAGCAAACCCTTCTGTTAAATGGCATGCGATCTATGCAGTTGTCAAAGGAGGGCTTTTTATCTAAACCATGAGTGTGGTTTGGGGTCTTAAAAAACCCAGTCTCATGCCTGTCTTGCACAGAGGAACGCTAGGATCCATAGGACAGAAAGGTAAATAGATCCTTCACTGAGCTCCCCAAGCTCAGCTCTTGCGCCGGCCTGTGCGGATGGGAGGTCTGTGATTATGTAATGGGTAGCGAGAGCCTTTGGATGAGGAAGCTGAGAGTTTGGGGAGGGGTGTAGTTTATCTTTTTTAATATCTCTTAGTATATGTAAGACATTTCTTTGCTTAATATTTTCTTGGAGGAAATGTGTTAATTCCTGTTAGTGTCATTCAAAAGACAGATTAATCTGCTATCATTACTGTAATGTTTTTATTTTCATGGGGTGTTAATCATGGCTGTTTTTTCCAAGGAGCGTTTCCTTTAAACTGCTTTGGGTTGGGTTTGAATGTTCTGCTCAACCTGATGAAAGGTTACCATGAGCAAAGTAGAAACTGGAGCTACCAGAGCACCCAGGGCAAGAAGTTGTGAGATTCCCATTAAAAAACCCAAGTTCTCATCTGTGCTGCCTGTCACAAAGTCAGTGCTTTCAGTCTTTACACTGCAGTTCGATTTGATGGTGGTGATCTTATGGAGCTTTAGTGTCCATGTGCAGCTGGAAGTAAAAGAAGGAAAAATGCCCTGAATTTGGAAGCCTTGTTAAAGTTGAAATTTGTTAGCCAGATTGCTGTTTTGTGGGAGTCTTTGTAAACAGAATGAAACGCACCTAGACTTACCATGTGCTCACTGGTACGTCAGCAATATTTCCCTGGTATAGGATAGGTAGGGACGACCTGAAACTGGGATGTTTGGACCCAAGCTTTGCACACTCTAAAGGTCCCCTGGTCAGTCGCTCTGGGGCGGTTGAACAAGGCTGACATCTAACTACAGAAGTTCCTTAAGCAGACTGAGAGGTGTCAGTAGTGTTCATCAGGGGATTAAAGGGAATTTGGGGGTGAAAGCCTTTGCTGCTTTGCAAAGGTCACAGGCAGAGAAATTCAGCGTGGCTTCCCCGATGTCCAAACTCTGCTGGTCCTGGCTGTGTGCTGCCATGTCTGACACATAGCCCAGCAGAGCCAAAGGGGAGCATGGGGCACATCTCACGCCTGGCCACTCTGTGCTTTGGGAAATGGCCACCAATGATGTGCTGTGAGGCAGTGTGCAATGCCTGTGGTCCGGTCACCAAAGGAACTCTTTTCATGCTTTCTTTTTGAAGCGTTTTAAGTGCTTAAAGAAGATAAAAATGCTACTAAATATTACTAAAAAAATTTATTGTTTCACTAAATTAACCTTTCATTTTAAACAGGGCACCATTTAAAAGCATTAACCTAGGGGTTCTTATCCTAATTCCTTTTTTAAAATAAATAACTTAAAACATATTTTCCTCAAAATGAATGAGAATAAAATGCACTGTTTTGCAGCTTAAGAAAAAAAAATATAGGTCTTGAATGTATAAATGTATAGCTTCATTAGAACTGAAATATTTGTGCTGGTGGTTATATACTTGGTTACATGCTTGGGGAGCCAGAGCCTTTCACTTGCTGGTTTGGGGTTTTACTAGGCAGTAAGGACTGTGCAGGTTGGATGTAAAAGTTCCCTATCTAGCTCACCACCTGTGTTAGGGATGTGTTGTCTTTGGGGGTCTTAAGCCCCCTTGATGAAATGGCTATTTTGGTAAGGGCAGAGAGAGACAAGGCACGGCTCATTACTAGTCACGTCATGCTCGTTATGCCAGGGGAACTCCAGTAAAGTGAATGGCCCCTGTGCCGAACAGCAGCCAGGCACTGAACCCCTTCATCTCCATGTACACAGCTGCCAGTTCCCAACAGCGCTCGTGAAGGGCAAACAGTGCATCAGCAGCTGCAGGAAGTTGGAGCAATTTGTCATTACTCCATCAACCAGTTTAGATTTTATTTTTAATGTAGATAATGTTAGTTTTGCTTTAGCATGCAGGCAGGGCATGGCTAGTTTGCTGCTGTACAGGGTGGCGTATTAGGCTGCTCAGCATCACTTATGTTCCCCTGCGCTCCTGTGCCACTCGGGAAGAAAGGAGGCTCACGCTGGGGCCAGCGCTGTGAGAGGGGCTGTGGTGATGAAGCAAGGGAAAGGGTATTTCCTAGCCTATACCAGCGGTTAGCTGGGGGTAGGTATGGACAGCCATCTTTTTTGTTTTTAAGACTCTTCCCTGTAAATTGCAACGCTGTCTCAGTAAGAAATACATCCTAAACAAAAGCAACCAGGAGTTTTAGTGTCTATGGAAGGAGCTGGAAGTTTAAATAAGTAAATTAAGTAACTGTAATATTGGTCTCCCAATACTTTGACATTACTCCTTCCTCAATGCTTAGTCTTCAGAGTACTTAAAAGGAAGCAGGAAATTCACATTTTCCAGGAGAGAATTTTTATTAAGGGAAAAAAACAATTGCAGGCAAGTTGGATCTTGTGCTGAGACTCCTCCCAGGCAGAAGCCATGGCATTCATTAGAGGGGTCTCCTCCAGAAGCAGAAACTTTGGATTTCTTAAAGTGTAGGAGATTATCAGGCTGCTGTGCTGTGCCTATTGGAAAATTTAAACACCTCCTGAAGCATGAGAAAGGAGATGAAAGGAAAAAAATCTCTTAAAACCCTCTTGCTCTTCAGCAAGACAAAACAGTGCGCCTGTGCCTCTTAGCAAAACAGCGTCACCGTCACCGGCTACTTCTTCAAACAGCTGCATTTGCCAGAGAGAAAAATCCCCATGAAACTCAGTTTAATCCTGGCTCCTCGTTCTTTTATGTCTCTGGGGAAAAAAAAAAAACCAAAAAGAAAACAACCCCACAGACCTTACATGTGTAACACTGAGCAGAGTTTGGTAAACAGAGTTCAGCCACTTTGTTGGAGAGCTGAGTTTTTAAATGTGAAGAGTGTGACTGTGTACCAAGAAGGTGGCTACCCGAGGGGTTTTTGAAGCTAGTGTGGAGTAGCATTCTGTGATAGAAGTGCTACTCTGGGTGCTGCCAGTCATTACTCGATGTAGTAGCATTCAGAGGTACATGCCTAGGATGTGGTTTGGAGGGGGAGGAGAGCTGAGTCTGCTGAGTCTGCTGCCTTTTGTTATATTTTTTTCTGTTGTAATAGCTAGTAGATGTTCATCTCGAGTTGCAATGAGGACTGCTCCATATTTAACATCAGGCATGAGGTGCCTGTGCCGTAACCTTAAGCAACCATTTCATGGGTGCTGGATCCTTGATGAAGGTAGGTTTGTAGGGTTAGTTGAGTTTTGTTCCACAAAAAAATAAATAAATCAGAAATGCATAACTTTTCATCTTCCAATCACTTTTATAAACATTTACTGATTTATATGCACAGCACAGGCACCCATGGTACAGATGCAAATGTCTTTATTTTTCCAAATGGAAAGGCTGAGGGAGAGAACGGTTTGTTCAGCTGCAGAGAAAAGTTGATACTGGAGGCAGAGTTAGATTGTAGAAATCTTTGCTCCCTATGCCATGGCTGCCTAGGACTATTGCACAGTATCTATTTCATATGCTTGAACAATGAGACAGAAAAATATTTGTTTTTAAGTATGAGTGTGTGTGTACGTCATGTGCATGCCATCTGCAGAATACAGTGTTTGGCAAGCATTTTTTAGTGAAACCATGTCTCTAAGTGAGTTATACTCACTGTCTTGCAGGCTGCTGAATTGACAGTATTATTTAAATGGCTGTAATTACATGTTATACGTTGCGACAGAACTTACTGCGTTCCACTTTTTTACTTCTCCATGGTATTAAAATGCAGGGGAAGCATTGCTGGTCTGCCTTGAACTTTCAGTGCTGAGCACAGTAATCAAAACAGTGGAAGCAACTAATATTTGCAGACAAACACAAAAAGGAAACTCATGAAAATTTATTGCTCAGTCGTTCCAGTTTTCCCAAGTGTTAGTGCAATGCTGAAGTCCACCTTGCAGATAGAGGAGGCATCAGCTGGACAACAGCCAGGCAACGCAATCATGATGCAGTTTTGCTGGAGGGCAAAGGGGAGAAAACCCAACTTTGGGGGAGGCAAGGAGTTGATGATGATGACCTATGCAGGCATAAGGCTGATGTTAATACTGATGTTGTACGCTCCAACAGTATTTTCCTAAGATTTAAGCCAAGAATAGGATCAGTTGAGACAGTCTTGAGGGCAGCAATCAGCAGAGGGGAACGTCGGGATCAAATAATGTGGCTTGAGAAAACGGGCTGTTGTGCTGCTGTGGGTTTGTTATGTTACTCCGAGTGTGCAGTAAAGGTGTTGGTTCAGCTGTGTGCCCCTTCCACAGGGCTTGGTCCAGAGAATATTCTTGGATTCGGTTCCAGAAGCAGGGCGGAGGAATATACAACCTTTGAGACAGTGCTCTCTTTTTCCTTGTTTGATAACTGCTGCCAAAGCGGGCTGGCCTCAGATGTGTTTCTTTCCAGTGAAGGGCCATAGGAAAATATTTCCTGGTAATAAGACCTTACTAGTTGGACACTATCTGTAGGACATGTTAGCCTAACCATGATGTTTTGTATCTCTTGATTAATGTGATGAATAGACTCATGGAAAAATAAAACACCACTGCACTATCTGTAAGAGAACTGATGAGATGGGAAATGGGGAGGGGAGAGCAAGACCCTGTTCTAAATGTCTGAGCATAAGGCAATTGTATCCCATGGAATAGCTGATCTGTGTCATTATGCTCTTAAATCAGTGGCACACATGAATTTAAAAAGCTTTGCGTGGGGATTGGAATGATAGTAACATTACCCTGCTAACAGAAATATGAAAGGCTGGGTGGAAAGGAAATGAGCCAAAGAAAATAATTGCAGGGTTAAATTTCACTCATCTTAGGTTTCCTCCTTCCTTCCCTTCCTGTTTGTGAGTTACTCTGAGTCCTGTTGTCATGGGACTCCTCTGTAATACCATTTGTTTTGTCACTTCATCCCACCCCAGTGCTGGCCCTGAGCTTTCCATCTTGCTGGCACCAGTCGCTTGGCTGCTCCGTTAATCTCTCGCTGCAGCACACTCAGAAATTCTTGCTCCCTTCGCTCCGCAAAGCGTACGGCCGCGATGCAGGACACGGGGTCACCCTACCCAGGTGGGGTGGCTGCTGGGCTGAAGGTGGTACTAGCACAGCCTGTGAACTGCCTGTCAGCCCTCCTGGCTGCGCGCTCAGCAAAGGGACCCGCAACAAGTGCATACCCTTCTAGTGAGGATGGGGGCTTTGGGCAGCAGGGAGAGGAGCCCCAGAGCAGAGGTGTGCTGCAGCCTCCCAGCCCAGAGCATGGAGCTCACTGGTCACGCTACTGACCACACTGTGTTTACCTGCCAGCCCAGCAACCTTCATTTGCACACACTTGCATTCCAGGCGTTTCCGAAGTAGGTAGCAGGACAGAGATGGAGCGCTTGGTTTCTTCAGACCTGCTGGCCTACACATTCAGCAGTCCGAGCTGGGGCTGAGCTCCATAGCAGAGGGCTGCGCTCAAGCTGGGAGGTTACACTGCCGTTCCAACCAGAAGTGGGCCCAGCCCAGATGCCTACACCCTGCTGCTGCAAGCCTTTACACAAGCCAGAGCTTTTATCTTGTTCTTGTCCTCATTTCTGCAGGGACCAAACAAAAGCCCAGCTCCAGCTTTCCAGTTCAGCCTTCGTCCCCACTCTTTTTCTGAAAAGATAAGGAAACGTGCAGAGGAGATGTGTGTGTAACTTTTGCTTCGCTCCAGAGCTCACACATCAGTGGGTGTCAATGGAGTAGCTGTCAGCTGTAAGGGAATGCGCAGTATTAGTATGCAAAAGGGGCAAACCCCAAGCAATTGGCACAGCTACCGGGGTTTCTGCATCCTACTACAGGCTGTTTGCTGCTACAGCAGTGTCAGATGGAAGGAGTCTGAAATAAAGCAAGCTGCCTGGTGTGCGTGTTTGCATATCAATACCAGGGTGTTTTCTAGCTTACATCTGACGCATAACTGGTGCTTGTGGTCAGGAGCAGTATCAGAGTTTGAAACGCTTGGCATGCAGCTAGTCCTTATGTTTGCTTTGCAAGTTCTCTTCTCTTGCAAACTGTGGTTATTTGTCTGAATGCTGATCTTCCATACAGTCTTCTGGGTGCTGTTACATCAGCCGTTTGCCTGTTGTGCTGCTCAGAATATCTGATCTGAACAGCTTTGCCCCCCACAAAAAACTTCCAGTGCCTAGCAAAATGTCCCAGCCACTTCTGTGTAGATGAACAAGTTCCTAGAAGCCAAAGACGACTTTGTGAAGAAATCCTGAAAGTATGAACTGGAGGCTACGCTGGAAATATGACAGTGGAGATATGTAGAAAGTTGACTTCTGTTTATTTGTTTCTGTTTGCTAACTATTAGCATTCAAACCCAGGATTAACATACTGATGCCTACATTTCTGAAGGATAGACTGTAGTGACTATCATAAGATCCTTCAGGTCTCAAGTTTGGTATTAGCGTAGGACAAACTGGGATGGAAAGAGTTTAATTCACTGAAGGAAAGCCGGCGAACTATGTTACCTTGATTTACCACTGCTGTGCTGCTGCATCTCCCTTATCTGTTGTTCAGGCTCCAGGAGATAAAACTGTGTATAATGATTACTGCCTGGATTGACTAGGATCTTGGCTGAACCACAGAAGAGTGGTGCTCTGATCAAAGCAGGGCTAAATCGTGCGTTTGGTGGGTGAATGTTTGGGAGAACACAGAGCAGTCAGTCGGTGCCACACGTGCCGTGGTTACTGTGTGCGTGGTCACGGTAGCAGGAAAACCCAACAGTGGTGAGAAGAAACAGTAGCTGCTGGTAGCCAAATGTGATCTGACCTAATTGCATCTTGGGCAGAGGCTGTGTTCTTTTGTTTGCTTGTGATCACTGTACAATTGTTCATTGAATAGATTTTATTTTCAGTTGGCTTTCTTAGGGGTGGAGGGGGGGGAAGCGTGGGTGTTTGAACAATCTAGGAGAAGTGAGCCACCCTCGTAGGGTATGTTTAGCCAATCTTTTAAAACATTCACTTCCTCTGACATTTTTATTTATCTTGGCACATAAATCCTAAGTGAAGCTGCTTCCCCTTTCCTGAGCTCAGTGTTTTTAAAGGAAACTAATGTTGGGTCTTGCTAAAGAATTTCAGACAGCTTGATAGAAGGACTGTGGATAAGTCCTTCGATGCCATCTTGCAAGAATGTCCTCCCAGATTTCCTGGTTCTCATAACAAACTCAGAAGATCTCAGCTCTGAAAGACTGTGTGATACCAGTGCTGCAAGTCTTATCCAATGCTGGATAATATGATTACAGGAATAGTTTAAAGGTTTGCCTATGTGCTGTAAATATATGATCTTATTATATGAATTTTCTTCTCCTAAACCTGCCTGGAATGGATGAAACGGCATTTCTAAGCCCTTCACAAGGCCTGTCATTTCAGTGGAGGTTTCTTAGCAGCCGTTACAATGTTTGAATTACTGCATAATGATACTCTGTCATCTCTTAGCAGGACTCACACTCTAAACACTTTTCTACACAATAGAAATTAAAACAGCATTGAGTAAAATCTGCCTCTCAAATTCACGGGCTGTCTAGTGATTGTCTGGGTGCTTTATATTAAAGATAGGCTTGTATCTGATAGAGCTTGGTTACTGGGAACAGCAAATGGTAAAATGTACAATACTAGGTCAGGTAACTCAAATATTAAGTCTTCCCTTACACTTTTGTACAAATATATCCATCTAACATCAGAGGCAGTTATGCTTTATTCTTTTTCCATTATTTGGGGTACTGAAAAGGTAAGTTTTTCTTCTGTAACTACATAGCTTATTGGGTGAAAAAATAGTTGGCATGCAACAAAATTTTCTAAAAGCATCTAAAAACCTAATGACTATAGTAGATATGGTGATTTTGGGCTCATCTGCACGTGTCATTTTTGCGGGCTTTGACAGTCCTTTGCTGGTCTCTGTTCTCCAGCAGCACCTTAGCTTTCTAGGGAACTGTGGTCTGCTCCCTCCATCATTGCACCTGAGTAGAATTCATCATTATCACACCAGCAAATGCAAGCAAAAACCATCATGTACAGTTACCCTTTTTAAGGGGCAATGATGAGGTTTCTGAGGGACATCAGGGAAAAAATATATTCTAATATGTAGCTCTCGTAGGAGCACTTTTCCATGTAGTTGCCTACATGGCAACACCAGTGAGATGGTCTCAAGCTTCCATCTTTCTCTGCCCTGGGGAGCTTACGGCAGTACAGAGAACTAGGAAGTATATCAACATGGATAAAGGTTTGTATTTTTGAAGCATATGAAGATGTATAGCAGGATTCCCTTTTATAATCTTTGTTAGCCAGCCTGCAGCCATGACTCATTGATTTTGTGCACACAGCCGATCAGTCAAGTACAATCTTTGGGTTTAGCAGCTGTGGAGGTTCCTGAAACCTGCTGCAAAAAGTTCTGTGTACCATGGATGGTACCAGCACCTGTGTGAGGTTAACTTTGGTGTCTGCAGAACGTTTCTGTCTGGGTTTTTAACATCACCTGCTGCTCTAGATTACACCCACCGGCCTTGTCTCCTCTTGCTAATAGCAGGCTTTGGCCAGTAAGGTACTGGAAGCATGCTCTGGAAGGGGAGCGCCTCTGCCCATAGTAAGCAATCTACAGAGGTCAAGTGGGCCAATAGTAAGGTGATCTAATGACCTAAAGCCATCAGATACAATCTGCCAGGAATTGCAGAAGTTGTCATTCCTGCTGGAAGGGGAATTTAGACTCTGTGCTGGTTTCAGGTTTGTACCTCTGATATTTTGCGAACACTCAAAGTATGAAAAACAGTTGTGATGTTCAGGGTTGTGCTGTGGACATCCAGCACTTAGTGTTTCACAGCTAAAATTTGGTGTCTTTTCATTCCTTTTGTTCCTAGAGGAAAAAATGCCTGCCTGTTTTGAGGCATCCTGAACACCTAAGAAGAGGGCTTCTTTTGCCTGGCTGTACTTGTCCATGCACTGTTTCACTAACAGTAGAGAAACTAATTTGTGAGACTGTCCTGACAGTACGGAGCAGAGTCTGCCTCTCACTGGTCATGTAAAAGAAATGAAGGCTGTGAGCATGAAGGGAAATGGAAATATTTGAGAGTCTTAATCCCAAACTGCTCAGCACTGAGCACTGTGGTTGGGTTCTGGCAGGGACTCTATCTGGGAGCATTCTGGAGAATCAGAACTAAATGGAAATGAATATTTTAATTGATCTATTCAGTTGTGCCGAAATAACTAGATCGTCTCTGTTCCCTAAATAAGAATAGAAAAATCTGTAACCAAAGCTGGTAACACAGCAGTCCTGTTCAAAATGATTGGAGCACTGCAAAGAGCCTTCTTTCTTTAAATAGCCACCCTATTAGCTGAAGAATGGTAGGACAGCTCTGGAAGGCATTTCTGTGACATTAAATTATGCCTGTGCAGTATCTAACTCCCTTCTCTGAATGTGACCTTCACATGCCAGATGCTGACAGTCCCAACCTGAGATACCCTTGCCTAGCCCTGAGTGAGATCAAGTCTGTCCAGGCGTGATACTCTCTGTAATGGCTTTTGGGAACTGGGCCTTTCTCATCTGGAAGCAGAGAGCAGGTTTCCTCTCCCTGGATGGCAGGCGCGACTGCGTGTAACTACACCGGGAAGCAGTAGAGCCACTGCAGTGTGGATTTTAAGTAAGGGTGAACGGAGTTGTGTGAAGTCCTAACGGGCCAGTAACCACAAAGGCTGCTTTCTGTTGGATTGACACTTTAATTGTGCAAACATTGGGTGTTTTTGAAGTATTTTGTTGATGTTTTTGTGAAGCACAGCGGTGGCATGCTGAACCGTACTAGTGCTGAGGCGATCTCAGAGAGAGCTGGGCAGCGAGAGCTGCGCAGAGCTTGCTGAGGGAGATGGAACTGCTCATTGTCAAGCAGAGGCTCAATGGGATGTTTTACATGAACAAAAGTCATCTGACTTCATTTGCAGAGCTGACTCCTACACTAAACAATTAATTTTAATTAATTTAGTTTGAAAACAGAGTTTACCTTCCACCCCCAAATGACATAGATGCATACGTCAGCATGGAGGAGCCACCAGGCAGTTTCTTTCTCTTAAGTGCGATATAAATTTTAGGTCCTGATGTGTGCTTTGCTGTAGAGGCTCGCCAAGACTCTTTCTGTAACAGTTATGAAGGGTTTCTTTCAGTAATAATATCCACATTGTTTGGCTGCCAGAGCACTGCACAACTCTGGATGTTTAAGTTAAGAGGAAGGAACTTTTGGTTAGAATTACACCTATGTGTATCTTACTATGGAGTTCTTCTTAAGCAAAACCTGGAAAAAGCAAATTTACAAAACTCTCAATAAGGATCTAGAACCTGTCTCCAGCCACTGCCACATCCTTAGAGGGTCTGGAATGTGTTTTTCTAGTCACAGAAACACAGAATTGTAGGGTTTGGAAGGGGCCTCAAGAGATCATCGGGTCCAACCCCCCTGCCAAAGCAGCTCCCTAGCTCATATTACACAGATAGGCATCCAGATGGGTCTTGAATATCTCCAGGGAAGGAGACTCCACCACCTCCCTGGGCAGCCTGTCCCAGGGCTCTGGCACCCTCACTGTGAAAAAGCTTTTCCCCATGTTGGTGTGGAACTTCCTGTGTTCTAACTTGCAGCCATTGCCCCTTGTCCTGTCTCCACAGACCACTGAAAAGGGGCAGGCCAATTCCCCCTTCATTCAATGCTTAAGATAATTGTAAACACCAATTAGGTCTCCCCTTAATCTTCTTTTCTCTAGACTGAACAGTCCCAGCTCTCTCAGCCTTTCCTCATAGGGAAGATGCTCCAGGCCCTTAATCATCTTCGTAGCCCTTCTTTGGACTCTCTCAAGGAGATCCCTGTCCTTTTTACACCAGGCAGTCACTGAAGTCTTTTTCAGTTCTTTGAAAAAGAGAAATATTTACCCGAAGAATGAGAAATATCTTTTCAATACTCATAAAATGCTCTCCAAACAACCGCTTATTTTTATTTGCCAAAACAAGGTGGAGCACTGAGGTTCGTGGGTGAGGTCATCACCACCAAGAGGCACAACCTGTTGGCTCCACGTTCAGTGATGATGTAATCCTGATGTTCATCACTTTTTTATTCTACGAATTTAGAACAGAATTCTCAGAGTATTTTTTCATGCAGTCTCAGCACACAGGTTCCTTATTAGCTTGTACAAAACATCCAATTAAAATTCCCTCACGAATACGAACAATTCTGTCCTGGCCTGGTTGTGTCTCTCAGCTTCTGAACCTCTCCCAGCCATTCTGATGGTGAATACAGATGACTTCATGCTTTTATTTTTCAGCACATTAAAGGGCAAAAACAAGAGAGGAAGTTGGGGGTTTTTTTTAATTGCAATGTAATTTGGTTCTTTGTGAGTCTACAATAATTAAATGTGCCCACATGAACAGGCAGTCAAGACAACATCGCTCTTACTCACTGAAGGCTTAACCATTGCCTTGCCTAAGCAAAACTGGCCACTTACATCTGTGGCAGAGGCCTCCTTCTCTGCACAGCTGATTTCAGCCGTGGCCAGCTGCTGACCCGGAGCTGTCACTCGCAATAGGACCCAGACGCCACCTTATGTGGTTTTCCTGGAGCAAGCTGGCGTTTCATGACAGCCAAACGTGAAGTTGCCTGATGTAATTACTGTGAGAAGGAATAGAGAATAGACATTTTGAATGTCGAAGGAAATGCTGTGTTCTGAGAGCTCACATATTTGGCTGACTTCTGGCAGCAGATTCTTCCTGTCAGCAAATCTGAGGAATGCCTTTACCACACTCTGTTGCTTGGCGAGGATTAAGCACGGAGTGTCCAGCTGAACACAACTAATCCTCAGCGCTGCGCTGAATGAACTATTTGTAGAGCTGGTGCAGAACAGCTTCAGGAAGACCCCCTGGCTTGGAGGAGTCCTTTCAAAATACCTTCGAAAAGCTGCTCCAGCAGCCCAGCATGAGAGGCAGCCTCTTTACTCAGGTTAGAGTGATTCATGAGCTATCTTGTGTTAGACTCAGGAGTGTGCTGCAGTGGATTTAGTATGTGTTTGGGTTTGGACGCCCAGGCACCAGGGCTCTACATCTTCTAGTACATATGAGCCTGCTTGTTTGGGTGACCACTAAAGGGCAGAAAGGGTTCCAGTTTTTGTTCCCAATTCCTAAAATTACTGCAGGCTCTGTTGGGTGGAGATCAATTTCTGCAGCTGCTTTCCCCATGGAGGAGCCTGAATTCTTGCAGCTATACAAACACAGAGCAGCTGTCCCCACTACCCGAGGTACTGTTGCTGCTTTTGGGTGGAAAGCATGGCCTCAGCTCACGGGCTGCTGCCTTAGCTCATGGCAGGTGGCTGGATTCTCCCTCTCACCTCTCTCTTGGCATAGTGAAGCACAGAGCACTTATAGAGAGGAGAGGAAGTCCAAGGGAGACTTTCAAAGCAGAGATGTAACCTTCCTTCCCCTACATCACAAGCTGGCTCCCGCAGAGTTCATTTCATGGAGGAAGGAGGAAGGGTCAGGGTGCAGACTAGAAGAGATTTCAGATTTTCTCCAACTGGCTCTTTTCTGAATGGGTTGATGTGTGGCAGTGCTCACATCCAGAACCATCTGGTCTTCACTGAGCTGGACTGTAAAAACAGGACATCTGAGTCAGGCTATCCCAAAGCAAGCTGTGTAGTATCATGCTGGGGACTGGATAGTTTTATTGTTCCTTCCAGAAAGCGAGACATGAACTTGCCCATTTTTTATTCCAATCTATATATCCACATTCCCTAAATAAATTTGAGGTGAAGGCTTTTAAATGCATTTTCACAGCTTGCTTTGGAGGCAGTGGAAGCAGATTACCAATATAAAACTGCTACAGAAAGGGGGATATACTTATTACCATAGGAAACTTGACCTGAAAATAAACATGGCCTGCAGTAATGACAGCCTTACAGCCTGTGGAGGAGTAACAATTTATACAGGTGAAGAGCTGTTGGAAGCTGGAAGATACTTGTGTATACATGCATGGGGTAAACCAGAATACGTTAGCCTAAGTACTCTTCTAAAAATAGCCAAACTGTCCCCTGCAGTGTGTGGCCTGGAACAGGAGGATGTACAATTCAAACCATGGAGCCTGGTTATCTTGCCAATTATTTCTCTCTGTTATCATTCATTCATAGGACATCACTGTTACAGTGTGCACAGCAGCATTTTGAGCACCCACCTAAGTGAAAACTCAGCAGGAAATGTTTTTCCTTTGGAATTTATTAAAGACCTTTCAGCTGTTGTACAGACACTATTTCACATGCCGCTCTCAAGACAATTATAGGATAATTTTAAAATATTATTGCATCCCACTCTGCACTGCTGCCTCATTTGCCACACCCTTGGGGTTTGAGAGCAGGTACATTCTGTAGAGCTAAAGAAAGGCGTATTATAGAAGTCTGCAAAATTATATGTACACAGACAAGATCAAGAGACTAAAATGCTGTTTTCAAAAGAAATTTAATCAATAAAGGGTTATTTACTCTTTAAAGATTTAAGCATAATGCCACAGGCAATTCAGGGACAAGAAGACTGTGTAGCTCCAGCAGTTTCTAGACCCCAGAGTAAACACAATGGCATTTTGTGTTGTGATGAAGCGACTAGAGCAAAATAGCCAACTGGATTCTGGGCATGAATAATGTATCCTCTCATAAATATAGTCCTAATATTCTACAATTAATTTATTTGCCAAAACACCATTCCCCCCCTATTTCGATTATTCTGTTCATAAAATAAGAAGTCTAAGCTGCCTTTTGGAGCTGAAAAAGGACTGTGAGGCCTCTCTGATGATGTTTTGTCATTACAATGGCACACCAGCGTTTAATGAGAACAGAAGACCTAAGGCTTTCACTCTCTCTAACTCTTGGCCTGAAGCAAACATAAATGAAACCAGAATAGTTCTGCTGAGCTGTCGTTGTTGTACCTAACACTGGAGATTCTTGTTAGCCTCCAATCCCAGTTTGAGTAAGCAGTTAATGCTTGGGAAGCACGAATGGAGCTGGTTGGGGGGGGGAGGGAGGGCATTTTTTTCCCCATCGTCAAAGGCAATTAACTGTAAATTTTACTTAAAGAGTTTCCTAACACAATATGCAGTTCATCTTCCATTCGCCTGTGTGTTTATACCTGAGAATTAGGTTGTTATGTTGTTGATTGTTTACTGGTTTGGAAAATATGTGAAGGGAATTTGTTGATGAAGGCGATATGACAGTGTGATTATCTGTCAAATCAGGAGGTGCTTACTGCTGCTGGTGCAGGAGTCAGCCTAGGCAGAGGGTGGCAGGTTGATTATATGGAAAAATTTTCTTTAGTCCTGTTTCATCTTAAATGCTTTGCTTTTCTGAGGCTTGCTCTGTGTCACTCTGTATTGACTCTCTTCTATGCTGCGTTCTTCTTTCCGTGCTGTGACTTCTTAACGTGTATGTTAAGTGACAGGTGCAAGGAGGGAAAAAGGCCCCATACCTCACGCTAGCTAGAATGAAGAAATAAATAGTTCTTGTAAGGGGATTCTAAACAGCTTCAGTTATTCCCACAATGCTGGAAGTATCCTTCATTATAAGGAGTCACATTTTTAGTACTTTATGGCATACTTTTGTATTTAGTCATTTAAATGTGCACTTGAAGGCACCACCGACCTGACAGTCTGCCTCTTCTGTACTGTTTGGCACCAGAGGGGTGTTGTTTCTCCCAACCCATCACTGCTTCACTGATGCTGCTCTGCATCAGCCTGTGGCAGGATGGTGCCGAATTCTGTTTTGTACAAACAGGGAAATTTTGTTCATAACTGGCAGGTTCTTTGTTTCTGTTAAGTTAGTGCCTTTGGATCTGAGAAGGGAAAATGAGACTAACACATTGCTGTGAGTTAGTTTTCCTGGTTTATTGCATGTGGGACAGCCCTCTTGTGGGTAGTGCTCTTTGAGCTGCAGCAAGCACAAAGACAAAACTGTTGTGGCTTATTCTGAATGTTTATGGTCCTATTTCTTTGTGTATAAACACAGTAGTGTAAACGCATGTAGTGTGGGGACTTGGGTGCTGTATCTGTAAATAAAGTTACCAAACAGAAAAACATGCATGCATTTCTCAAATTTCAGTGCACGATTATGGTAACTGTGTGCATGAGGAAGATGCTGCAGGTGAGCTTCTGAGCTATTTCAGAATCTGATCCTTGGGAGTTTTCTCATTTTCCATTCATCTTTTTCCCAAATGTTTCAGTGATCCTAGAAGTGAGAAATTAAATTACTCATTTCCAGATCACCGCCTCACAAGAGAGTTGTGGTCTTGGCTTTAAAGTAATAGGAGGGCTCAAGTTCCTTGCTCAGGGATAGAAAAATGCAAGCGCCACTGTCGTGCTTTAGTTTTACCTGCTACTCCAAGCAGGGAGCTCTAGAGCAGAAAGGCTGTAAATACAATAGTTTTGTTTTGTCGATGGGAAAAGTTCAACTACTGCAACTGTTCGTTTAACAACAAAAAAAAAATCATCTATACTTAGACACCATGGCTGGGATTTTCAAAGCAAAGCCCTGTACTGTCAGCACTAGACCTGCATTTTCAGGAGCACAAACAGAAATTGGGCTTTCGGCGCCCTTTGGTGTCCCGTGAGAAGCAGGCACTGCCAACAGTCCTTTGAAATCCCCACCCTCAGTCCAGGAACCAGAGTTCAGTCTTTTTTCCAGAAGCTCTGAGCCCTGACTTGGTTTCTAAGGCGACTGCTCAATTAAAAAAGAGAGAAATAAAAGAAAAAAGAGAAGGGGAGGCAGGGGGGGAGTGAGCAGCAGCCTGATTTCTGGCTTGAAACTGCTTTCTGAAGCTTGCTGGTCTAAAGCAATGAGTACCATGCCCCTTCATCCATATTGGTTGTTGGAGGAGGACTGTGATAAACTTTGTCTTTCGCTGTTCATAAAAGGTGTTTTGTAAAGCCTGGCACTTATTAGCAGTAGCATCGACGAGCTCTGTCAGGGAAAGATACATCTCGTATGATCATCTGGGCTTCCACTTCCCAGGTTCCTACCAATACCAAACAGATCTTTTGATCTAAACCTCATAAAGTGATCTGAGCGTAGCAAGGATAGTGGTTAAAACTCTGAGTCACCTCAGATCGATATTGGCTTGTCCTGTTACTTTAACACTTTGTGCATATTTTAATGTGGCTCGTGACTTGCATGAATATGAAAATGTTATTCCCATTCCCTTAGAATTAAACATTTATAGCTGCAAATGGTCTCTTTTGCATTTGTAAATTTGATCTTGTTAATATTTATAAATTCTTCTACAAAATGCTCTTGCATGAATGGAGATTCTATATTTTCTTACAGAGTACCTTAATATAATGAAAGTAAAATCTGAGAACACACAGTAAAAAAAGATACATTAGCTTTTACTACACACAGAAAAAACAAAGTAATTAAAAAGTGATGTGTTTATTAACCTTCTTAAATTCTCTCTCTTCTTCCGTAGTTTAGAAAATAAGAATAACCTAACAGGGTTCCCCTGTATCTCATCAGTCAGGGTACTCAGCTGGGGGTTGGCAACAGCCGTTTCAGTTTCAATGGAGCTACAAAGTTTTATGCGCGTGTTGGGCATCACTGAATGCATTTACTGTGTTTGTCTCATTCACCAGTGTTTCTCCTTTCATTCCACATGCTCTTGCTTCACTGAGACGCACCTTCATAAATCAGGAGCAACTCTGGATCAACCATAGTGGACAAGCATAGATAAATAATGCTGCTGATAATAATCTGTGTGGTATTGCATGCCCTAAACAATCTCTGTCTTTTGATTATCCTTTTGTACATCCAGAATGCTCTCTTCATCTTAGAATAAGGCCAAGTACCTGAAGATGCTTAAACGTTTAGGCTTTACACAGAGCTGCTGTGCTGTGTCCCTACGCTGTGGCGGGATGATCTCAGGGCAGGTCTGTCTGTGAAGGAGAAGGTACCTTTCTTCATCATTCCGACAGCAATTATACCATGAGCTCCTGGCAGCCAGGGGGAAGTCCTAGCAAAGATGTATCTGAGAGATCAGAGAAAAAACATTTTCCAAAGTAAATATTGATGGACTTTTCCTTTTCCACAGCAATACAATTTAAGTAAAATGCATAGTATGGCCCTGATCTTAAATTTTCTCATATGAGAAAATGACAACTTAATCAGAGAGTAGCAGGAGAAGTGGTTCAAAGGCAGACAGGGTGTCAAAAAGCTGACATCAGGGAAGTTCTGACACTTCGTGCACACTGACCTAAATGCTCTTTAGCTGTGTCAGGTAAAATAATACCTAGTCTACTTGGCTGAAGAATTTTAATCTAAAATGTCAGATTTACGTGAACAGAAAGAAGCAGAGATGTGTTTCTCAAAGCTATGTTTGTTTCTCCTTTCATCTAGCAAAGGTAGTTAAGTTTTATCTCACCAAGTACTCCTGCGAGAGCTGGGTGTAAGCACTGAGCTGTTTCAGGGGGGTTGTCCCAGCTTTTTTCAGCACCTGTCTGAAGCCTCTAAGGTTGTCCTGCTTACTGTCAACTACATGGTATTATTATCCAACTTGAGGAATTACAACATCCTGTTGCTTGGTTCAACCTGGAAGTCTGCTTGAGTTATTTATACACATACTTCAGACTACAAAACAAAAATGTACATCTAAATTGAGCCTTTTGTCAGAAATCATAGTTAATTGGAAAACTAATTTGGACCCTCAGTTATTTGTACCATTTAAAGAGAATCAGAAGAAAAACCTCTCATTTTATTTTTAATATTGTTTGGTACTCACAGAGCTTTAGATTTACAGCTTTTCGGGATCGGTTGCCAGGAGCTGTATATAGATTGCAGGGCTCATACCTGATGTATGTAGCACTTCAGCTGTAAGTGTAGCAGTCAGAGTAAACATAAGTGTCTTTGCTCAGCAGAGATGAACTGCTTATCTGTAGTTATCTCGGTGAATAGCTCAGGTCGGGCTTTGCTGTGTAAGTGGGCGTCTTGGTCCTGCCCTGACCTCTCTCTGCTGTGATCACTGAGCAGGCCAGGTCTGAGCAAGCTTTTGCTGCTGCTGAGGAGTTCGCACCTGGTTCTGAACAGCAACACTGATGTGCCTGTTGGTTGAGCCAGTGGAATATTAATGTTATTTCAATACTGACTGCAGGAGCAGGATCAGCTAACAGCCTGTAACATGTAAGCAGGTTTACACAACTATTGTACTGACAGCATGGATGACTTATTTCTAATAAGCCTGGTAAGGTGCGACAGGAAAGAAGGGTGCAGAGCAAGCTGTCGGCACATGGCTACCTGCATCAACCAACAGTGTATGCTTAAGATAAAATTACATCCCTTGCTAGCACAGCAAGGAAAAGTTAATTTCAGCATCACGCTCATTTTGTCTGGCCTCCTTATTAGAGCATGTCTGACCACGCTTTATAGAAATGAGCCAAGATGAGATGCTTTTTTGTGCCTTTGCCTTTCACCCAGAGGGGAATGTTCTAATGGCTTTGGTAAATTGATTAAATTATGTTTTGAATGATACAGACTTCGAACATTCAGTGTATTTCCGGATGCTTCCTGTAGCAGAAGCTAACTTGCTGCAGGCGTTTGTCCCCCATCTGGGATTCTGCCAACCTCTTCGCTGCTAGCAGAGCTATTCAGAGCCCGAACCATGCTTACCAGACATCCCAAAAACCTTGTTAGGTAGTGTTTCTGTCTGAATTCTGCAGCTCATGCTTTCACCTGAAGTCAGGTCTTCTCTGCTGCCTTCACAAACACAGAGGGAACCGCTGCCTCCGAAGGAGATGCTGTTGTGTCGACCCCAGCTGCACACGTGAGTCAGCATGTTCCAAACAGCATAAATGCAGAAATACATTCCCCAAAATAAAACTATTTGCAATTGGGTTTCTTTGAAAGCTTATTGCCTCCCTCTCTTTATGGTGATGTTGCATACTCGTAGAGGCATTCACGTGATGCTTTATGTAGGGTTCATGTGTGTGAGAGCATGGGCATGCAGAGCCCTCTACATACAGAGCTGAGTATCATCAACGTGTTCTGTGTAGTGAGAATCTGACTTGCAGTTGGAATTAGTCTGAGTAAAGAATGAATCTCTGAGGTTTTTATATGGTGATTTATTTGGTATAATAAAATGTGTAACAGACTAGAAGTTATTTTTATATCAGAACTTCACAGAAATGCCTGAACTTCTTTATTAACAGGGTTAAAATAATTAATCCTTCATTTTTAGAACAGAATTAACTGAAGAATGTCTGTGCTGCTACCATTCCCTGCAGGCTTACTGTAGCATTATGTAAAGCCGTGCACAGCATATGCAGAAATCTTCACCAGATGTCTGCTTGAGAGTATGTCTTCGACTTACAAGGAGATGGTAATTTGTGACAGACTGTTCAACTTGTGTTTGGGTGGTGGAAGAAGAGGAGGAGAGAATGAACTTGGATGGTTACTGCACTGCAAAATAGCATTTGAAAATTTGGAAGAAATAATGAATTATGGTTTTTTGTTAGAATGTATATTCTGTAGCCTGACTGTGAGCAGGATTCAGAGTTGCAGCATCATTACTGTTTGAAAGAGAAACGTTATTTCTGAGCATCCCGACAGCTGCAGCGAGTGCTTGCGAGGGTGGCATTCAGCACCGTTCCTTTTAACATTTGGGGTTGTTTTGCTTTCCATATACTTGTTTGCATTGTAAGGAGGGTGAATCTGTGTCTGTGGGAGGGGCAGGCTCTTGTCGTGACCCTTAGGGCTGAGTTTTAGGGAAGCGGTAGCTGATTGCAGGCCAGCCTGGAGGGGTCAGGGAGGAATGTTTTGTCACGGTGAGGAAGGCTTCACCTTTCTTCAGTGTTGACATTGCTTTCTCCTCTCAGCTGTGATCTCCGTTCAACAATCCTGACACTACAAAGGACAGGGGATAACATATGCAAATCCAAGCAGTATATGCCACTCTTGGAATGCTTTCTTCTGCGTCAACAAACAAAAACCCCAGCCTCTCAGCTCTGTGGCATTACAAGGTAATGGCAGGAGATTTGAGAAATGGATTCCCAAGACCATTTGTGTTCCCTTCCAGTTTTCATACCGATGTGGTTGGGGAGTCTTGTCTGCCTGGGGTTTCATCCCATGGCTCAACACAGCACTACGCAGGTGGTTGTGTGGAAATTCTCATCCTCCCAGGTTACTCAGTCTGTCTGGGGAAAGGCTTGCTGGGTGCCACTGGGCACTTACACGCTATCTGTTTTGGAGAAAATAAAGACTTCCAGATTGTCTGTAATGCTCAGATGATCTTGGCACATCCTTCAAAATGTACTGTTCTGTGGATTTCAAAAAGAATCCATTTGAAATGACTCCACATTGGATTGTTTGATAATTTCATTCCTTCTGGCACATGGAAGAGGTTTTGAGACAGTACAAAAAGGGATGCTTTGAGTGAGAGCTAATTTGGTCAATAAAAAAATCCAAACCACAGCACCTTCCTACTCTCAGTCCTGAAAGTGTGCTCGTAAGTAAATGCTTAATATAAAATAAATGTAAGGACACATCACTAACTAAAGAATATCAGGGTAGGCACTGCTGGCTTTATAAGCAAGGTCAGAGCAAACTGAATGATTTCATTTATATTTAGCCAAGGTAAATCCTTATTGTCTGCAATATGCAGGAGGAGAACCGTGCAAGGGTTTGCTGCCAGTTTTAAGTTAAAGATTTGTCACACATCTGAGAACAGTTACCCGTGGAGATGCATTGTGACAAAAGACTCTGAAGTGATACAGGAGGAAGAAGTATTGACATGATTGTAAAGAAGGAGCTGATATAGTTTGGACATGTTAAACTAGTTTTGTGATTAGTTATGTAAAATTTTTTGTCATCTACGTATAAAAACTTAAGTGTTTTGTTGACAGCTGAGAGTATCTGAAAGTTATTCTACAAACAATGGAGAGCAGCAAGATTAAAAGTTTTTCATTTATTTTTTAAGATGAAAAATAACATTTCTTTAAATCAAGCATGGCTGAATTTCTTGAGATTAAATTTTAAATTGATAGAGCAATACCTCACATTTCAGTTACTCTGCAGTTCATAATTTAAACGAAAGATGGCATAATATCCAAGCTGGTGATCCAATCAAGTAAATGTAAAAGGCTTCTAGCGTTTCTTATCAAGCTATGGTTATCTTCATTTTTCTTCTGTCTCTAGGAAGTCAGAAGTCTCCTCCTAGACTTAAATACCAGTGAGAATCAGGAGGGTTTTGGCTATTTCACACATAGTGGCTGACATTGCACTTGGTCTCAGGTTTCCACTAAGGGTAAAATTTATCCTCGTGTTTGTTCAAGAACAAACTATCTACAGTATCTGGGAGCAGTTTTGCCAGCGAAGTGTTAGCTTGTGCCACCTCTCTGATTTCTGCCATTTTGGTTCCCCTGGCAGCACAGCATGTCCCCTTTGACCATCCGGAGTGGGGTTTGCACCTTACACTGACCCTAAAGGTAGAAGATCAGATCTGCAGTCCTTAAAATACTCTTCATTCTGAAAAGCTTCTGAGAACTCTACATGACTTCCAGTCTATGAATAGCCTTTCAGAACCTGTGAAGTTCAGCAGAGGGAGAGCCATGGCTGGGTTTCCATAGCACAACGCTGGCTGGAACTGGGTTGCAACCATCTTCTCTTACCCCCCATGGCTGGGGTCGCTGGCAGCAGCTGTGTGTCACGGGCCGCTCTGCCCCCAGTGACCACTGCGCAATCCCATCCACAAAACAAAATGTTTCTTGTCATTTAGTTTTGTGGAGTCTCAACAAACAGAGCTTTGAGCACACTGAGATAAATTCTACCCTAGAGAAGGAGGAAATCTCTCTAGTCAGTTCACATGAAAGGATACAAATTGATTAAATTGCCAGTGCTCTTGCAGTCCTATGTGTGTTGAGCTGAGGAGGAGGAGAAATGGAAGTCCCTTTGAGTCCCAAATATGTTTCCTCCATATTAATGAAGATAACCAACATTGATATAAACAGCTTCACTGACTAACCTTACGGCGGGTGCCAAAGATCACCCATTTACATTGTTTTATTGCCCCAGGGTCATTTTCCTTTGCCAAGTTACTGCAGTTTGTAGCATGGGCCCCTAGATTACAGGGGGGAGAAGGACATTTATGGTGGTAAGGAAATGACTTTCTGTTCAGATCTACAGACTGGTTAGCAGCTTTTCCTAAGAGAGCTGCGGGTGGTCCTTCCTGTAAATTAGCTGTTTGCATTTGAAAGGGTACCTGCCCTAACTATACTGTGTAATTAATTAGCATAATGGATTTTTTTTTTTTAAGATTTAGATGACAATAAATTTTTTGTGATAGAGCAACAAGTCAATCAAAAGTTAGAAGCCTTCAGTAATGTAGCTTATTGCACAGTAATCTTTGTTATGGGTGACAAAAGCAGGATTTCTTTGCCCATTTTTGCCTTTGAAGGTGGTGGCTTCAAATACTCTTGGGTTTATGGCATAGGTCCCTTCCTTCACACGCCGTGGGGCAAGTGGTGGTCGGTGTTCTGTGGAAGCTTCCCTTCATGGTGATGGAGGGTTGCTGAGAGGAGGGTGGGCTGCAGGCAGGCTGCCCTGTCTGCATGCCACGGTGTGTGCTGATCTGTGGAATGATTCTCTTCTCCGCTTAGCGATCCCGGGTTTGTTTCCAGCAAAGTGGGGGGCATGTTTGGTTTGGTTTTTTCTATTTATCTGGATTCAAAGCAAGGACTGCAGTAAGTGATGAGAACTCAGCACCCTGTTATCTTCCCACTGCCTTTTCAGTCAGTGCACAGTTATGCCAAAGTATAACCCTTGTGCAAGGCACACGCTTGAGGATTAGGCATTTCTAAGAGGAAGCAAAATATTATCCTCTTCTCCTGTGAACAAACGTGTGATGTGCATAGTCATGCTCTAATTGCTTCTTCTGTTGGTATTTTGCTAACGGTGCCTTACAGAGGTTTCAGGCACATCCTGTATGCGCTTTTAAAGAGGTGTCTGTGTCACAGGGCCTGTTCTCTGTCCCTGCAGGGACAGGCACTGCCTCTTTCACTTAACATATTAGCAAATGTAATTCTCTGCTGCACTGAAGAGTTTCAAAGAGGAATTTTCCTGGTCCTTTCTTTACCTTAATGTACCCGTATAGGTCAGTGTTGAACTTACTGGTCTGTAGCAATACATAATCTGCCTCCAAATCCCTCACACATTGCATGTAAAATCTAGTACTACCATTTCGATTTGGTGGTTTCTGATCATTTCTTCCCTCTTATTTAATAATGCCTGGAAAAGTGATGGCACATTATCCTACTCTTTCATGCCTTGTCTCTCTGTTTTCAAGTTTAGAGAGAGCTGTACAGCTGATGGATTTTCAGGTGTATGACTCTGGAGTGGGCTTAGAGCTGCACGGCACCAGGACAGCAAGCACAAGCTGCTGTGCCTGGGCCCAGCTCTGCTCAGAGCCTGAGCAGACCTGGCACATTGGCACTCTGAGGACAAGCAGAAGTGTCCCATCTCGCTCCAAAAGCGGCAAGCGCTGCCCAGACTTTCTTTCCTCTGATGAGTTGAGGTGTGTGCTTGTTGGCTCCTCTCCTGTTGTTTACTTTCAATCTGGCTCAGGATACTCTTCAAAGTTTTTTACTAGCTATAAAGTAAAGGTTACTGCAGAAAAGGTCAGTATTTGTAATTTACACTAAGATTTAGTTTTATGGTTACCAAATCTGGTCCATGGACCTAAGTCAGAGGCTCAGATTTTGTTACCGGACAGTGCTTTTGTCAGTGCCACAGCTACTCCCTATGTTATCTATACATACATATATATAGGGTGGCCTTAGTACAGTTACTCATTTTGTTATGTGATCATTGCTGGGGAATGTGGTTTTGTTGCTTGCTCTTCCTTAGTGATCACCCTTTGCAGTAGGTCTAAAGATGTAAACAGGCAGCCTTCCCTCAGTTTTGGGGAAGGGGACTCAGCAGTCACTTGTGGTATCAGCCTGATGATGTGTTAGAAGAGCGTTAATGTACTGTGTATTAGCTACCTGTGCTGTGTGTATCACCTCAGTGGTTGTGATCTGGCCAACTTCATTTAAAGGGATTTTATTCTGTGACTGGTGTGTGGACTACTGCCCTAGGCAGTACTCTGATCCTGGTATCACACCATATCACCCCATGTCTGGGGATTTTTCTCAGGGCTGTGTGGTACGTGGTGATATTACAGAGTTCCAAATGATCATAATCTTTCCATTCCAGCCCCATCTGGGGACAATACCTTGAGGTAACGAATAAAAGTGAATGTTTGAATTGCTTTCCTCTTGTGCCTTAAGTACATAGTCAGTGGGTCTTACCAATACCGATTGCTACTCGGTGTGCAACTTTTACTGATGTCTCTGCCCAAGCATCCCAAACTGACCTGCTAAAACCAGCTTGGGTTTAAATCTGTTCATGCCCATCACATCGACATGAACACAGGCGCCTGCAAGTGGGAAGCTGCAGATGTGAGGGGGAGGTAAAGCCGCTTCTTTCCCTGGCAGTATTAGCCTAATCCCACCAGAAACCTACACTGTTTCTCTAGTTAAGGGGAATTACTTTCCTTTTTTGGTCCTTTACCATGACTAAGTAGCAGTCTGGAAGGGGGAGCTCATGGCTTAAGCTTTCTCTCTGTTAGATCTGCTGGTTTAGAGCAGTAGGATATATTCCTTACACCCTGAGTTTCTCAATCTTGAGTTGCGTGGGCTCAGTGCCCACTACTCTTGTCCAGAGTGGCACCGAACATGCAGCCAGCGAAATCCTGAAGCCCAGTGACTTGATGTTGCAAATGCTTAGGAATGCCATGAGCTGTGGGAATTCTGGATTCATCAGAGCACGTGTTGTTTCGAGAGAGGAAAATGAAGGAGCCGCTCTGGTCCGTATTTCACTCTTAGGAGAAAAAGGACTATTACGTATAATGGTATTGGCAAACAGTCACCTCGCATTCACAGTACAGAGTCCTGCCTTTTATTGCCCCCGAGAATGCAGCTCAAAGGTTTCCCTTTCCCTTTTCCTCTAGTTTACTCTATTTTGATCTACAGTTTCCGGCAATAATAGAGTGGCCGCCCTGGCTCACAGATGAACTTCTTCCCAAAGGTGGTCACTGGCTTCTTGTCAGCCTCTGTACTTTCTTTGGGGGATTTCCAAGCTTCCACTATCCTTCCACCTGTGGATTTATGAAAAGAAAGGCGTTTCTCTTGTGAAGAACCACGGCTCAGAGCTGACTGACCTAGATGGCAGCTTCTGCTTCTCAGGTATAGTTTCACTGCTGGGGTGAGTCGCTGCTGAAAGTTCCCTGCTAAATATTTTTTGAAAGGAAGGATGCGTGGTATTTGCAAAAAAACCCTCCACAAACAAATTGTTCCACAGGCCTGTGGATCTGTCAAGAGAAATTTTAAATAGTGTGATAGTCTTAGAGTGGAATGTAGTTATCTAGTAACAGATTAATTTTGTGGAAAACCAAAACTGTGTCTTGCTGTGAGCGGCACTATGGGGAGCAGAGGCAGGACCAGAGGGGGTGGAAACAGTTCAGAAGCAGTGTGACCAGTGAGAGAAATACCTGAATACTTCACTTAATGTTTTTTCTGGTGCTGTTCCTGTGGGTCTGTCTTCAGTCAGTGAGTGTTGCAGTGCACATAGTAACACACTTCACCTAATAGCTCTCTGCACAAGGGAGGGTTTGTAGGATCAGCTACTGACTTTGGGGGACAAAGCTAGGTCAGAGGACTGAAAGCAGACAACTTGGAGTCAGGAATCTGGGCTTCGGTCTGATGGTTTCACTGCAATTGAATCCTCTTTGTTCTCTCATTGCTGACATTGTGCTTCCCAACTGACCATAGTTTACAGGGTTGTCCGGTTTGGATGCTTCCACCCTGGAGAAATCAATGTACCTTAGCATTTGAAACATTGTTCTCACTGTAGAATTTCCTTTTTTGTTCCAAATCTGGGCCCTTATCCAGGGCTAAGGAGCACTTGCTGCAGAGGGCAGTCTTTCACTGGCAGGGTTCCTTTTGAGGGGGGCTAATGACAGACCCTTTAATTTTCTTCCTCTGCAGAGCTCAATGTCTTCTTTTATGGCCAGGGATAGAGCTGCAGAAACTGTAATTGTATTGCATTTTTAGTTTCCCCACTGATCTCTGCAAGGTGACTGTGAAAAGTTATAATTTTTCTCTGCTGTGGTTTATACTCTGTGCTTCAATATTCCCACCTTTCATATAGGGAGAATGCTATTTAATATTTGGGAGAGAGGGGGTTGAAGTAAGTAGGTGAAAAGTAGTGTTTCCACTTTAGAAACTCTTGAAGTCAGTGAAGATTTCCTTTGCCTTAAATAGGCTTTGGATCTGTTCTTAGGAGAGCAAAAGTGCTACAAAGATTAATTGTTTTGCCTACCCCGTAGCAACCGACAACATAAAGCCTTCTCCCAGATCTGTTTATTTAAACACTTTATAAAAAATAAAAATAAAAAATAAACTGAAATTGTAGCTATTATTTCAGTGCCAATTTTGTGTGTGTGTCTATTGGCATTAAAAAAATGAGTGAACTAGTCTGCAGACGTGGGAAATGAAGAAGTGTGTGACAGAAAATAAGAAACCCATTTTGAGGGGATGCAGAACTGGGATAAGTACAGTAATGTGTTACCTTTTAAAGAATTACCTGGCATATTTGAGAATTCCTATGTAATTCCAGGTTGTATGGGGCAATGACCGCTATATACTATGTTTTATGTCATTAGAGTCCATTACTGTTTGTTGATGTTTCTTATCGAGCACCAAAAGAGAACAAAGTGAAAGAGCAATGTGTTGCATGTTCTTGAAACTGATGTATCCCAATATTTTTTTTAGGAATGTGCAGTTTCCATTTGCTGTGCAGGTCAGCATGGGTGGAGGGAGAACATGAGAAGCAGAGTATTCATCATAGAAGGGAGGAGGTGCAGGATCTATATGGGTTAATATTTTTTTCAGGGGATAGATTGGATTAATACTGCCCCCCCCCCAAGCCAGCTGTGAGAGGAATAACATGTATTTTGAGCCATGTGTGCATTTTATTGTACAGTGCTGCATGGTTGTATTGGTCCTGCATGGTTGTATTTATACTTGGCAGGAAGAAAACTACTCCCTGGTAGTTCTTCCATTTTTGTCCTGGGCAACCCTTTGCTCTTATTCAAGCAAAATGCAAGATAAATGCTTGTTTCAGCCTTTTAGATCTGGGAAATAATGGTGTATTAAATGTGATTAAGTTGGGAATTACCCTTAAGCAGGGTCATAATTACTGTAGTTTTAGATGTCATGTTATACAAATTGCTGTGTGCTCATAATTACAAATTGAGTTTGTTGCACTCTGGGGGTTTATAAACTTTATCTTGGCTATTAAGACATTAAATAACAGTGATTTATGTCAATTACTGAATAAACCAAAATTTCAGTGTTGTGTTTAATTATATTTCTGTATTTGAAATAAAATATGGTTAGCTTTAGGAAGGGAGATTGAATAGTGTAAGTATAACACTCGCTACTGAGATATTGTTAAACATGATGACAAACAAAATTGGAGCTGCCTTTGTAAGTTTGTCAGTGGCGTTTGCTGGTCACACTGAGGGGAGGCTGGGTGGTGCAGAGTGAATGAACTGGCAGTTACAGTGACTGAGCCAGCTCTCAATAGTAAGCTCTTCCTGCTGCCAGCCAGCCTGCTTGCCTCAGAATTACTTACCTCGAACTTCTGGACTGATCTAGCTGAGTGTAAGTTTGAAGTCTGAAATCTTTGTTTCTTCTTCTTGTGCAGAGATCTCTTAGTTTTTTTCCTCAATTTTTTCTTAAGTTGATTTATTTTTTAAAGGAACAAAGAGAGCTTTGTGTTTTACTGTTAGTCATACACCAATGAATTGCCAGGAACAAGGATACTAAAACATGAAGAATTCCTTTCCTATCTCCTTACCCTGTGCTATGTATTGTATGCCTCTAAGTCCTTTTGGTTCTGCCAAAACTTCCTATGTAACCTGCAGCTAAAGTGGTATAGAAGCCCATGCTGTCTCTGTACCATTAGAAGAGACTCTCCTTGTCTTGTAAAGGCCAGAAACATCACCTCTATACACTTGGCACAGAGTGTAAGCACTGCATCTATATCATCAGGATAGCAGAAGTACCTAGTAGCTATGTGTCCTGAGAAGTCAAGCCTAGATGTCGATGAAAAATCACTACCAGTTACCTGGGTGAGAATGGGTCATGCAGTATGGATTAGGGTTCAACAAAGATGGGTTTGGACTGTTGAAACATTATTTTTTAAAAATCCCTACAAAAATAATTGTATCAGGCTGCCTTTACTTGGAAACTACAATGCCATCTGCATAGTGCAGCAAGAATTTTGGTTTTCTGTGTTTAATATCCCCTGTTGGAATGTATGTGAGATTTTAAATATGTAAATGATTTTGGCATTTAATCTCTACTTTAGATTTTAAAGACTTACTGAAACAAGAAGTGATTGAACAAAAAATTGCAGCAGAATGGTCAAAACAAAATTGAGAATTCAAGGTACTTGACTTTGTGGGGGGGAAAGCTGTAACAATTATCCACATTGAATTTGAGATGGGATGTGCTGGTATTGCTTAGTTCTTTGCTTATCTAGTGTGTTTGCTCGTATCTGTTGAAGGAAAATTCTGTTTTAAGTGAGTTCAGCAAAGCATGTTCTTCAGAAAATTCCAGGACTGCTTTTGAGGTCAGAGCTTCCCGGCCACCCTTTCCTCACAGCTTACACTGAAACCATCTGCACTTGGTTTTTAAATGGAAACTGGTTTCCAAAGGAGCAGTTGACTTTTATGGACTGTTTATGTCTGCTTTGGATTTGTCTCTGTTTACAAGTGGAGATGAAGCTTAGTGCAGGAGGGCACTGAGTCAGGACCAGAAAAATGTGGGATTGTTGTCACGTCTGTCTATCCCAGAATGTCAAAGACTTCCGTAGGGAAGGGACTGTCTGGATGTCGGCTGCATGTTGAAGGTAGGCACTGCAGTGTCTATAGTCTCTGGTTTCAAACCTGCAGTGACATTACTGTCAAAACGGTCAGTGTAGATGTGTCCTGCCTTAGCGTGTTTGAGTTTCACTGAAAGCCAGTTTAACCCATGCTAATTGGAATCCATGCCTAATGCTTCCTCGGGAACTATGCATAAAGCACACGTGAACCAAATGTTTAACTGGGTTGAAGTAAAGTTGCTTTGATTCTTTTTATCATCCAGAAAAACGTGATCAACTCTCATAGTATGTGTTGTAAGAGGCATATTGTATATAGAGCACAAGGACACAGCTGGGCCTTTCCTTGTGCTCTTTCTTGTACCTGATTTGTTTCAGCAATATTTTTAGTTTCTGACTAAACTTCTGAGTTTCCCATAGCAGCCATTGCTGCTTCTTTTAGTGCAGGGATATTTCCATTCCTAAAATGTACAGTGCAAATTGCTTTGTCCCTACTCAAAATTGCACTAAATATTGTGTGAATGAGTAGGAATGAAACCTTCAGTGGCAGCTTACCAACTGCCTTCCCCCCCCAACCCTCCAGGAACAGTTCTTGTTCTGTCAGCTGGCTTCCCCTTCTACAGGACCCTGGCATCTAAATGAAGACCGGGAGTGTCTGTGGTTACAGTTTGCCCAGCTTACATAGACATGATGGGAAACTTAATTTGGAAAAAAGTTGTTTTGTGAAAAAGGAAATCCCAAAGTTAAAATTTGTTTTGGTTTCTTGTGCTGTTACAGGATATTAATTGATGGGCCTCACTGCTTTTGGAAACACCAGTTTCTTTGTACCTGTAGGTAGCACTATTTATCTGCTGGGTTGATGGTGCAGTTTCAACTGTTCTTTTGACCTGTAAAGCTAAAATTGCTGTAGGTGTAGTCTACCAAAGAAACTATGACTTAACAAATACTCTAAAATTATTTGTGGTTTAGATCAGCAGAGGAATTTAGGGTGCATCTTGAACATGATCAGGCAGTTGATAAGGTGATGTTCTCTGGGGATGACAAGTTCTGGAACCCGCTAAGTTGTTAGCTCTTTAGCACTCAGATTAACCTTCAGATATGTTGCTAACCCTTCTCTTTTCTGGGCTTTGGGGAAGGAAGGTGAGGGAAGCATCGTGAAGCATAGGTATTTTTGTTAAAATATGCGTGTAAAATGTTACTGTGAGAAAATTATGCAATTTCAGTGTTCTCATTCACAGGCATGTGGTTTCTGCATAGGAGGCATATATATAAATTAAAGCATTAGGAGAAGAGATGGTTTTTATGTGTGAATTAGTAAGTTACAATTAACTCTGTTTGGACTTGATTTCTTGCAATACTTTAATCACTGCATGGTGAATCTGCTGGGAAAAAAAAATAGGAAGAGTTGTTGTTCATGTGTCAAATACTGCTATGATGAAATTCAGTTGCTGTTTTTTCTCTGAGGAATTCTCTCTTGCCAGAACTAGCCTTACTATTGAGTTCCCATGTGTTTGGAGGAGGTGGAGGTTTCTTTACATTCCCATTTACACGTGTTGTGAGAACACTGAGGACATGATACAGCAAAATCCATAAGCTTTCTAGGTCAGGTTTCAATGAGGCAAGAAAACATAACAATGAAAATATTTTTTTAATTACTAATTTTTATCCAAAATCTCAATAGGTAGTTTTTTAACACTAAATCAGCCGCTCCTCCCAAAATTGCTGTTCTCCTGCCACCAGGCCTCCGCAGCACCCAAAGCATTCAGTATCTTGTGTGCCTTTTCTTTCACAGGCTTCACAGCACCAGGAGTTCCCGTCCTGCCTTGCGATCGTGAACCTCACACCATCTCACACCAGCACAACACATATAAACCCAATGTCCTGTGGAAAGCATATAGGGTTTGGATAATTCTAATACTTAACATCAGGGAATTTCAGGTGCTGTGGTTCTGAGCGTGGGTGATGTTGGTAGAAACGCCTCACCTGGTTGTGTGCCTGGGAGTAAGCGGAGGGAGAAAAGTGTTGGAAGTATTTGCTGCGAGCAGAGCTGCTGCTGCTGCCGCCTCGAGTCAGGGGTGGTTAACGTGGTTAACGAGCTAAATTCTTTCTTCACGCTCTTATTGTGGCGCATCTGAAATATTTTTAGCTTTGCTGCTTGGTGTTGGCCTTTCCACGGCCATCTCTGGGCCTTCAGCGTGGCTGCCAGAAGCCTTGACAGAACGCAGCCGCGCCCGCCGGCCCAGGGAGCTTTTCTCCCTCTCTGCAGACACCTTTTCACGTTCAATAATTTAAAAAGGTAACAGAAGTGAAAACTTCGCCCTTGCCGCCGAGGAGTTCCCAGGTCTGTTGTGCATTTACGTGTAATTAAGAGTTCTGGGTTTAATTAGGCACGCGCAACTCTCCAGGTTTTTGATCTCTGGGAAGGGCCTCGGGCCGTAACTGGGCGCTGCCGGGGGCTCCGCGGGCCGGCTCCGGCAGGTACCGTACGGAGCCCCCGGCCCGCCGAGCGCCGTGAGGCGGCTGCCCGAGGAGAGCGCGTTCTCCGGGAAAGCCTCCCTGCGCCTGCGCGCACTGCCGTCCCGTTCCCCCTTCCTTCCCTCCCGCCGCCAAGCTGTGTGCGACTGCTGAGGGGAGCGGGCGCGGGGGGGGGGGGGCGGGGCGGCTATGGTGGCGGCGCGGAGGTCCCCGTCTGCGACTTCGGCCCAGCCATGTGGTGCCTGCACTGTAGCTCGGAGAGGACTCAGTCGTTGCTGGAGCTGGAGCTTGACAGCTGGTAAGCCCTGACGGGGACTGGGGTAACCGGGAGCCCGCCCGGCCCTGCGGCGGCAGGAGCCCCGTCCTGTCACACAAAGGGCTCCGCTCCGTCGCTGCCCGGCCTCGCCGGTCGCCGCCGCGGGAAGCTGTAATTGAGAGAAGCCGGGCGGAGCGGCAGCACGGAGCCGCTCCCGGCTGAGGGGGAAGCCCGGCCGGCCGCTGGGATCACCCCCTTTGTTTGGGGAGGTGTGCTGCGAAGTTCCCGGTGACCGTGAAGGCGCGACGGCGGCTTTGGACTGCCGTGTTTGGCCTGGGTCGGGGAGGGGGAAAGAACCGCGGCGCCGTCCGCCTCGCAGGGACACAAGTTTGAAATCGGGTAAGCGCGGTGTCAGAAGCGGACCCGCGCATCCCTTGTAGCCAGTCGGCGAAGTACCGGAGCGCCGTGAGGATGCGGTGTGACGGGGCGAGCGCGGTGCCGCCGAGATGCCTGCGGGTGGGAGGTGGGCTTGGAACCCCGCTCTGCCTGCAGCCTGGAGCAGGGCGAGAGGGCGCGTGACTGGTGTCAAACAAGCGGCGGGTTCTGCCTCAGAGCCCCGGGACGCGCTGTCCCGGTGTCCGAATCGCGGGCAGGCGGGAGGGACACCTGGCCGGGCCAGCGGGGCGGTGTGCGCCGCTCAGTGACACTGCCCGCGGCACGCTGCCCCGGCACCTCGGACCCTCCGCCAAAAAAAAACCGAGACACGAGAAAAACAACCCCCAAAACACCCTTAAAAAGCCAATTCAGAGGCATTTAAAGTCGGGATGCTGAATAACTGGTGCGAGAAAGACAGAAAGCGGATTTGTCATGTAAACATGCACAGCCTCATCGCTGTGGTGATGGGGTGATGGTGGCTACTAAAACAACGTGCAGCAAAATGGCAAAAACACAGCACTCTGTTACACAGGCCACTGGGAAGCTGGACCTACAAAACAGGCTGTGCTTGTGCAATGTTCTGGGAGGATTAGCTTAGGCTGGAGTAGTTACCTTGGCAAGTGCGCTTGCAGGAGAAATTTATCTGCGAGGCATTGTGAAAGTTTATCCCACTAAAAATGATTCGATGAAATCCTGAGAAGACCAGCTGTTAAAGAAAGAATTTAAATAAAAATAGCAACATCTTAAATTGGGTGTGTGCATGTGTGGAAAAATAGAAAAGGAGGAAGTGACGAGGTTCGTGTAACTGCATATGAATGCAACAGTGTCTTTCCTGGGAAAGAAAGGAAAAAGCTTTTGATAATGAAAAATGTTCTATAGTACAGATTGGTCACACGTTTAATGATCCTCGAGCCCATTTTGACCCTTATGGAAAAGAATAAAGCTGAGCATGTGGAGTTGGTAACGTTTGCACAAGCAGTATTACAAGTGCATGGGTCACACCAAAACCTCATCTGTTACTGTAGTGACAGATTTGCCTGTATCCACACAGTTACTTTCTGCTCTTCAGGCATTGTTTCGGACTTTTCCCCTCCATTTGCACATTGCTATGCGCTTCCTTTCAGTTAAACTTGATTGTTCTGCCTGATGTGTTAAACGAGGAATTGCTGAGCGCTTGGTTTGGATGGTTGTATTTTACTGTGGCTGTTCTTGTGGCAGATATCCTTCATAGAAACACGGAATTCATTAGGTCTGCCTAGTGCTTTGGGAGAACTCAAGCAGTGCTGAATAAAATGACCCTTTTCCCGTTTTAATTCTACTTTTGTACCAGGTCTGTTTTGCTGTTGTGATGTCCTATTCTAGTTCCTGAAACTGCAGTGTTTATATAGAATACTGTTTATGTGGATGTCAGCTTGTCAGCTGGGTTTTTTTCCTCTTTGTTAAATAGGTAGTCAATGTTGGGGTTTTGTGTTGAAGTCAGCTATCATCCATTTTTTCCCTGTTTCTACTCTTCTGCAATAATTCGTTCTCATAAAAAATACTAATTGTAGTACAAGATCTGGAGCTAATTAGTGAAAATTCTAGCACTCAGCATATCAACAACATTTGGTTGTTTCATTGTGCCTTTAGAAGCTCTGTGGGGGAGCCCAGTTGCAGTTAAACAATCTGCAGTTCAGTTTCACAGAATAACTTGCAACTTTCAGGTAAGGAAACGGAAAGGATCCAGGTTTTCACCTAAAAAGTACTAATACCAAGTTGGACAGTAACTCTGATTTGTTGTTCTTGTTACAAATCTGTATTGGAAGGTTGCTAGGAGTTGACAGAGTGAGCTACTCCTGGGCAAACAGACCTTATCTGCTAGAGAAGGTATCTTCACTTCCAGTTGGCAGGGTGTTGGTGCAGGGGGAATTGGCCAGCCCCTTTTCTTTGGTCAGTGGAGACAGGACAAGGGGCAATGGCTGCAAATTGGAGCACAGGAAGTTCCGCACCAACATGGGGAGGAACTTTTTCCCAGTGAGGGTGCCAGAGCCCTGGGACAGGCTGCCCAGGGAGGTGGTGGAGTCTCCTTCCCTGGAGATATTCATGACAGATAGGCGTCATCTGGATGCCTATCTGTGCAGTATGAGCTGAGGAGCTGCTTTGGCAGGGGGGTTGGACCCCATGATCTCTCGAGGTCCCTTCCAACCCCTACAACTCTGTGATTCTGTGTGATTCTGTGTTCCTCTTGGGAACTGGTAAGTGATTTCTTAGGACAGACAGCCCCATGGCCTTACATGGTTTTTCTTGCCCCATGACCATTTCATATTTTCAAAATGGAAATTTTCTGAAGATAATTGTGCTTCTATTCATATGGCTTTAGAAAGTTTTCCTCCAAGTTTTGAGTCTTCATGAGATTTGGAGGCTGGGATTGTTTCGTGGCTTTGAGGATCTAAAGGGTAGGTGCTAGGTCTTTGGGTGGAACAAGTACCTTGGGTCAGCAGTTTAACTTTATACTGATCATGTTTTCTGAAGTATGAAGATGGCAATTCAAAGATAAAACCTTAGATAGATAGAAGAAGATCTCATGATTGTGTAGCTCATTAGTACACTTGCGTGATTACTCTTAATTATGCTTGCAAACTGTATTTGCCCTGAACGCTGGAAAGAGGTAGCTGTGATTTACAACAGCAGGCCTGAAAGTAGCCAGCCCTCTGTTGGTGAATGCAAGGTGTCATCCTGAACAAAAACCACCACTTGTGGAGGTGCTGCTACCTATGGATATTTAACATCATCTTGCATCCTTCAACTGTGCTTCTTGGTGTTTAACACCATTGACACTCAGACTTCAGTTACTCTATTTTTGAATATTGTATTTTTTGAAAAAAAAAACATGAAGGACCACAATTTGAGGAGAAAATCCCCCTTATTTACTTTGAGCATTATGATACATGAACGTAGATTAGTGGGGTGTTTGTGTGTGTTGTGCACCTTCACTGCAAGGATTTACCATCATTTAAGAGGGACAATGAGGATGCGATTTCCTCGCTCTTTCAGCATTTACAAAGTACTTTTTCTGTCAGAATCTATAGCAATTTCATCATTAATTTCAGAGCCAAGCATATTTTAATCACAGTAGCTGTCAATCAATTATTGCTTTTCATGTTTATTTAATAACAGAACTGCAGGAGACCTCAGAAACTGTAATCAAGATGGAGCCCTGATTGCTCTATTTCTACATTAAATATATAAGGATGTGCCCTTAACCCAGACAGATCGACAGTTCTGATCAACAGAACCACTGGAATTATGAAGAGTTGAATCATGAGTTTGGGGAGAAAGTGTGTTGGTGCATTGTTTTTGTTAACCGGGCTTTGTTTAGGTTTCATTTATGTTTAAACAGAGTATGGGCCGCAGGCCAAAGTCATATTTCAAGTTTTACTGCTTTATTTCTGTTGTCTAACAAAGCTGTTTAAGAGCAGAATCAGGCCCTGGATTTGGAAGGTCATTTTTAGCATCCTGTATTTTGTTATTTTGTAACCTAACTTATGTAAATACAGATTTTGTTTCATTCATACACCTTTGTTATGCAAAACCAGTTGCTGATCGTGGGCTTTTAACAAGACTAATTAACCAACATTATTTTAGATACATGGCCCTTCTTGTGTCTTTCAGGAATTAATCAGAATTTTATTTAGAGGAAGAACAATTCTAGTTAGGGCACAGACAGAGATGGCAAGTTTTTACGGCACTGCTGTGATTTGACTCCAGGTTTCCAGAGAACAGATGCTGCTTTAATCCACTGTAGCACAAAGCCCTAGTATTACATTAAAGGGGACTGCAAATTTAGCTAAATAAATCTTCTTTTGCTTCCTTACAATAGACAAAGGGCTAGAAACGTTTTCATAAAATTATGGTAAAGATGTCTTTAATAAAAAGAAAGAAAAAAAGGCAGGCTTTGGTATGATAAAAAATCAAACCCTTTTGTCCCTGAAAGAAAGATGGCTTTGGTAGCCTTTAATACAGGAAATTGAGGTAGTATATCTGTTAATCAGATTCTTTCAGTAGTTCAGTGTCATCCGAGTTAAACTTGTGCTTAAAAACAAAGGACCCAATTCCCTGTTGCCTTATGTTGCGCAAGCACAAACAAAATGCAACAGTTATGATTTGGCTTCCTTTGTTACACAAGCGGCTACATACAGGGCAGGGCAATAGAAAAAGAACCCTGAGCCTGTTTTGAGGAGTACTTGCATTGTTCAGTTCAAAAAGATTCAGTTGCCCCTAGAATTCACCAGATAAAGATGGATGTGTCATGGGTTTAAATGTTTGGGTAAGAACAGAGAGGAGAAAAACCTCCTAACTTCCTTCTGTCTTTTGATACATATGTGACCCTTCATGTCATCTCTCTGCAGTGTAAGGGAAGCAGGGATGCGAGCCTGATGGATTTGCTGTTGCAGGCTATGAGTACAGCCAGTCCTAAAGCTGCATTACAGGGAAGTTGACAATTTCACCTTAATTCAATTTTCACTCCCCACCTTTATAGCAGAACGGAGCCAACTCAGTCTCGACTTACATGGAGAGTTAAATACAGCAGTGGCTGTGGGCATTGTAGCTTAGCTGTACATTGGGCTCATTTAACTTGAGTTTGGTGTATTCTTTTTAGTGTATCCTACAGCTGTAATGATTATCCTTGAACCTTTCCGTTTCTGTGAGTCAAGTGAGAGTGTGCCATGTCAGTAGTGGCACAGAATTCCAAGGAAGAACCTTTGGGAAGGAATGGGTGATTTGTTTGGAAGCACTCGCACCAAAGACAGGGTTTCCCTCATTGTATGAGGAGCCTGTGCTGAGGAAGTCATCATTCAAATGACATGGACAGCAGTGTTCCTGGTCCGGCTGCAGTTCTTATGGGTACATTCAACAGGCCTGTATAAACCCCTGACTTTCTGTGCATGTTTCAGCTTAATAGTTTTTCTCTCAATCTGATTTTTCCCTCTGCACTTTCAGTTGGGAGTAAAACTTATCTTTAGTTTTCTTTCTTACGCAGTTCTGCTGTCTTGTAATGTGCTGGGAAACAGCTGCTGTATTTCCATTCAAGAGGTGTCTGTCAAGGGTAACTCTCAACATTTTGAAGTTAACATTTCACAGGGTGGATGTTAGATAATATTTTCAGCTGTTCTTAGATTCTTGAAAAAAGGACAGTTCCTTACTGTTGTCTATATATTTCGTCCTGTGAACCTTGTTTAGAAGATACCAGTGATGTGGAACATTTTGTAGAAACAGATCTCAAGAAGGAGCTGATTCTTAATGCTTCAAGTTTGGGGAGAATGGGACTTCACAGCTAATAGTTTCCTATTAATGCTAGTAGTTAATGCTCTGTGAAATTGAGGCAGAAGAGAGGATTGCCTGGCATTTATTGGAAACTGTCCTAAATGGTGACAACCTGTTGCAGTCTCAGATTCTTTTCTTCCTATAAAAACATGATTAAGATGTTTTTGATTAGATTAACCTAGAAGAAAATAAGTATTTCGGGTTTTCCTGTGTTGCCACAGTGCAGCACATTACACAAGGTCATTTCTGACTGTCTTTGGTCAACATCTTCAAAATCTGTCTTTGCATAGTATTTCGTCTTCAGTTCACAAAGTGGTGACTCTTGTTTCCAAGATTCAGGCTTCTACTCTTGTCCTGAAAGACCATTTTCTAATAAAGAAAGATCTATGAATTTGTTGTGGTAAAGAGCCTACATGTTCTAACAGTGATCCAAGTTCTGTATTTTAGACCCAATGTTCTTATGTGGTTGACCAGTCTCACGTGCAGACCCCGCTAAGGCAAGCTGTATCAGCAGAAGTCAGTGCAAATTGTTGATGCTTCTGGGAGCAAGAGCTGCAGAGCTGTACAGGCCATCTGTGCGCTGCATCGAAATGAAGCTGCTACATGCTGCAGTGCAACCTAAAAACTTATTCTTGTTCTCTGTATGTGCAGTAAAGCCTCTATTTTTAGCTGCTGCTTGGAAGTAGCTAATAAAAATTTTTAGAACATAAAGCGGGTCTTAAAATTTGATAATAGATAAGCTTTGCAGGGAGAAAGCTCTTGGCTTACAGTAAGCTTTGAAATAGCATTTCTAGGTTTCCAAGACAGGAATTGCTACCTGTGTTACTCTTTCATTGTGATTAGTGAGGTGGGTCAGAAGACCGACTGAAAGCCTACATTTAATACTTCACCAATACAGTCACTGACACAGAAGGAACTGTAAAATATATAGACTCAGCATAATGGAGAGGAAATGTAAAAGGAAGGAAGTTTGTGAATGAGAAAGAGCGTGTCAGCTCTTTACCTGATTTAGAGGTTGTAAGCAATTTTTCGAGGTCTAGTTTGTCCTGAGAGTGAAGATTTACATCAGTAAGACACAGAATATCTTTCTGAGTGTGTTTGCAAATATCTGCTGTATTTGAACACTTGCCTTGAGTCTAAGTAACATCTAAAGCATTTTCTTTCCCACCAAACTCCCTCCATGCTTCCAACAAAAGATCTCTTACGTTTTGTTTCCTTAGACATTATGTTCTGTACACTTTGATGCAAACCTTGGGCGTGTTGCATGGGATAAAAATCTCACTTTTATGAGGATGCCTGTGTTTAAACAGTGCTTAGCAGTGATTCTGTTCCAGTAAGTTACAACACAGACTTCTGTGCAGAATGCTCAAGGCCAGTTCCCATACTAACTTGGTAGCAACACTGTGAACTTCACCGAAAGCAGGAACAAGGGTTCAGTGTTCTCATCCATTTTCTTACCTGGTGAGAGCTTCCCATGCTCGCTTGTGTTTGTGTATTGCAAATGCATTGTTCCCCCTTAGAGAAAACTAGTAGGGTTTCTTTGTTGTTTGGGTTTTGTTGCGTTAGCTGGTTTGGGGGTTTATTTTGGACTTGGCATGCTATAATTGGCTGTCAAAATGCAGAGTTTGTGCAGTCTTTAAGACTGAATGACACTTCTATATATACTTTCAGATTCAGTTAGATCAGTAAAGAGTCTTTCTCTGATCGTTTTAACAGTCCATCCTCCTTTAAGATTGGCTTCATGTACGTTGCTCTATAACCTTATGAAGTTTACCTGTAATTTTAAGTCAAACAGCCACTTTTTGATTTTTTACATGGGAGACCGTTAGCCAATTGCTTCTTGAATCCAAGTGAGAAAACAAAGTATTTTGTGTTTATCAGTGACATTTTTCTAAAGCACATTTCATTGGATAATAGCAATATATTTTTAACTAGTTGAAATGCAATCCCTTGTTTGTTTTGAATAGGCCTTTTTCCATAACACTGGTTTGCCTGTTTAGTGAAAATATGGCCTGAATGAATACTGCTGTGATGTGATCTGTGACTTTATCCAATACAGTGTTCAATATAAAAAAGATGCTTTGTTGTCATTTGTACTGCGTTGCATCGAACATCTGTGTGCTCTCTGGTTTATGATGAGTCTTCATTTCCCTCTGCCCAGGCAGAGAGACATACTTGAAGGGAAAGGCTGGCCTGCTCAAAAATTGTTCCCAGTTCTCTATAATGCATTTTATTTGTAATTATTTCAAATAGTACAGGCACAAAACCTTAAAATTACTGGAATGGTAGGCCTTGTCGTGTATATTTGGTCTAAGGTGACAGTATAGTTTTGTTCTAGGTATGAAGTTTCAGTGCCTGAAACACTCTATTTACTCAATAACCAGGATGTCATTAAGGATCTATAATTCATGTTGGTATGATCTGTGGTATGTAAGAAAGAAAAGTACTATCCAGTGAGGACTGAATGGGAGAGAAAACTACTACTGAGTCTCTTACCAAAGCCAATTGCCATCAAGCCCCTTTCCCAGCAGTGCCCTTCTGTAGCACCTCTTCTACTGGTGGGCTCAACACAACAGCTGAAGCCACAACAGAGGTGAAATACAAGGATGGCTGGTATAGGACACCAAGGAATTTTGTGTAATGTCAAATGCTGCTTCAGCTGTGCATGCAAATCAGTTTTTTCTCAGCTGCAGAAACTAAATCTTCCTATTTAAAATTAGCATTGTATTAAGGTCTTGATATAAATGGTAGATTGTGTATTAATATCTTGCTATCTTAAACACATGTCGTGCATCGCGTAGATATACTGAATAAGAGGATTCCGGTTGCTGGATGATATATACCTGAATAAATAATAAATAGTTGATGTTGAATTCTACCACAGCTGCATTGAGAAACTCCACAGATTTCTGAAGCTTATCCTGTTGTGTAAGAGTTTACACAGGAGGAACAGTACAAAGTCTGTAGCTGTAGGTAAACCTTCACAGATTTTGTTAAATGGCTGGATACCAGAGTTACCTTTAAAATGTTTTAGCCACAGTCCCTTTAAGTGGGTGGGAATCCTTTTGAACCATATGTGACATGTTCTGATGTTAGTGTGTTTTATGCTGACACATGAAGAGGGTGAGCTGACCATAAAAAAAACCCTCTAAAATTTGGGCTGATAAATTTAAGAACTATTCCTCCAGCCACAAGTCTCTATTTTTTATTGTAGTAATTGTTTAATATTTTATCCATTTTTTTAAAGAGTTTGCGGTATAAGATGCAGACATTGCTGAATAAATCTGCGCTGGGTGATGATTAACACAGATTAGCAGAGATTGACATTGTCTGTCTTGACCTGAGGTAGAAGCCTGCATTTGTAAGCTGTACTCAAGTTCTGTTGATGCTGTCAGTCTCCTTTGTTACGTTTCAGCTGCTAAATAATGAAAATAAAATACAGTTTTGCCTTTAGCTGAGAGGTTTCGTAAGGCATTGAGTACAGGGTGAGGTTTGGGTGGTTGCTTTGTTTGACCCCTCTATAGTAAATACTTGTGTCTGCTAGCCAGTATGCTGCCACTGTTTGACTTGGACAAAGGTGAGGTGTGTGAGGTGTTTAACCTTTCTTCTCCTCCTTGGAAGATGAAGGTAATCTCAAGTAAGCTCCTCTCAAATGGATATTCTTAGTTCTTAAATCTGTTATAAAGGTTGTTTCCTAAAACAGAGAAGTTGGGTAGATTTTTGTTTGGCTATCTTTTGGTCTTGCTGCTGTGCATCTCTGGATCAGAAGAGAGAGTGAATTAAGCCCTGCATTCTATTTTGGTGTGGGGAAAATAATCTCTCCTCTTTCTTCCCCTGCTCTCTGCTACTACTAACGGCGGTCACCAGACTGTATTTGAACCTAAGCTGGCTGTTACTGGCAGTTTTATTATACAGAGTGTTACAGAACGGAGCGGTCGCTTTGTTACTGTTCACTTCTGAGACACATGCAAATTTTGTCTGGATTTTTCTTACAATGATATTCCACTTCAGTAAGATGGATTACCTGGGACATTACTTTGATGTGCATTCAAAGGTTTCGTTTGGTTTTAACAGAAACAGCTGAATTGAGAGTGCATTCTAAGTAAAACAAATTGGTCAATATTTCTTTCCTGGATCAAAGCTTTTGTCAGTGCCTGTGAATACTGTTGTCCATCATAATGGCTTTGAACTTTTGACAGTGTATATTTGAAGGTAGATTGGTTTGTTAATGTTATTGCATTTATTGAATTTAGGGGTTTGTGTAAGTTCTTAATATAATTGACTCTTGTTTATTAGACAGTACAAAACAGACTGGCAATAAGAACTAGATTATAATCTGTTGTAAACTGTACTAATAATATACTTCTGCTCAAATGTTCTCACTCCATTGGAGAATATTGTAAATGGGGGCTGGGAGGAGAGGGAGAGAGAGAGAGAGGGAAAAAATGCTAAAAACTAGCTTGTTTGAACTACATAGGCTAGCTTTGCATTTTAACATGTTACATTAAGAACTTTAAGGAGAGTAATTTGAGATAATACAGTGTGTACATCAGAGCTTTAATTAAATACACCTCCTCATTTATAGCAGAAAGCACCACAGGTACTGAACTGTAAGCCAACTTCCAAGCAGTGGGGTGTACCCTTGTGTCAAATGAATGCTTATGTTCAGATTAAGTTTTGTATGGGGAGTCATAGTTTTTAGTTAGCAGTGTTATGTTTCTAATTGGCTTTTAAAATTTCACATTCAAATTAAGACTTTGTTGCATTTCAAAAGATAAAAGTTATATGCAAGAAATTAACTTCTGTAGGGGGTTGTTCCTATGTGGAATGCCTAGCTTTGACCTAAACATTTTTGCCATTTAAATGGGGTTTTTTTCAGACTTCACATTGCAAGTGTCTGACCATACCAGCTGCTCTAGCAGCTGCCATCGTGCTTCTTGCTGCTACTCAGAGTTAGTTCCATGGGTGACTTCTGGTCTGCATTCTTTGAGCGAGGTAGAGAATTTGGATGCATTTCAAGCAAGTATCTATTATTAGGAGTTATGATCAGACTTTGACTTTTTTTGACCTCCAAATTTCAAAAAAAGTTCAAAAAAGATATGTAGTAGTACTTCCTTCCTGGGCATTTGGGCCTAGTTAACTAGGATATTTGTTTTTCAGTGATGCAGAAGTTTTACTGAGAACCATCTTTAGGAAATGAGGTTATAATACAACAAGCTTTGCTCCCTGGTTTGCATTTAAATTCATCTCATAAATCACGAGTCCCTAGGTAGTTAGATCCTTCATCTATAGGTGTCATCTTTGATGTTCATGGACAGAAGAGTTAGTTTCTGGAACAAATGAAGAAAACAAGCTTGCTGAATTGTTTTGTCAGTAGATATGACTTACAGAGAGCCAGGTTTATCTGCATTTTTTCTAAAGAGGAGAACAAATTACATGGATTAGGGAAAAGTAAGCAAGCTATAGAAGGGACGGATTTGATTGAGGAATTTCATGAAGAACTACTCACGCAAATGCTTCACTGTTGCAACAAATAAATTAAGCATATAAACACTTCATTAAGGTCAGTTTGAATTCAGGTTATACAGACTACCTGGAGTTTTGACTGCTGTCTCTGGCAAGTGATACTCTACCACAGTCATGCTTTAAAAACTGCCTGCTTCCTAAAGGTCTGAGCACTTGTAGTGTCACGGCAAAGCCAAGCGGCTTTGTCATCACGTGCTGACTAGAATTTTATTGGCCATGTTTTTCTTCCTGCATTCATATACTTGTGTGTATTTTCCACAATTCAGAAGGGAATTTATTCTGTATACCTCTGAACTTGTGTTCATGCTTTTAAAGATGTAAAATCCATGGAAAAATCTTTTAAGATGTAGCAGCACAAACTCACTATATTGTCATACTTTCCTTTATATCCAAACCAAATTTGTTACAAGATGAATATAATGCTGATCCATTCTCATGTGTGTACCATCCAGTTGTTAGGGTCTGTTTTCAATTTCATGTCTTTATATGACACTGTTGAAAGTCCATTCTAAATGAAAGATGAAAATAACAAGTGATTTCAGAGAATGCTCATTGGTAAAATAGTTTCTCAAGTATTTACTCTGTTTTTCTGGGTTCTATTTTAAAATGTTGCATGCAGTTTGGGTTTGGCATCAACATTATTTAGAAGCATGTAGGATTTCTGTGCTACTTTTAGTTCCAAATTAAATCTGGTTTGAACATTTGGATGATTTCTGTTAGCATATGTTCTCAGTATCTTTGTCCGACAAATACACCAGGACACTTCACTATTTCTAAATTGTGAGGATTCTGGAGTGAATTAGAATAGTGAATAATTCATAGCCTCTGATGTTATTTTTATATAATTCCTCTTTACATACATGCACTTTTAAAGGTGAGGTACTGGGCCTCAGTAAAAAGGCTATTACTGCTTTTCTGGTTGTCATCTCTCTCTCTCATAGTATAGTCATTCTGAGAGGGAAATGCTTGCACCTGTGGACCTAAACCTGCAGCTTCTCTGATCATTCTGCCATTACTGTCATGGGAATGAATAAGTCTGTGCTCTTGGAAAAGCTTGGGGTTTGTTCTTTACTGAAATTTAAGTCTTTCCAGTTTCCATTTTAAGCTCAAATATTGACGTTTTCTTGGTTTTTCAAAATTTTGTCTTTATTGTGGCTATTTTTCATTTTGCTAAGTTAATAACTTGGCAAAAATTGAAGGGAAAAGGTCTGAATTTAAAAATGAAAAATAAAGAACAGCGGTAGTTATTCAACCATCCTGAATAAGATGTTGTTTTAAAATATGATAGTGGTTTTAGTGCACTGGTTACTAATTACAGCCTTTGTGATCAGAAGTAATAATTGGAGGTATGAGAGTCAGGGAAGAAAAGACCTGCTGTTAAAATGCCCAGAGGGGAAACATTTTGCTTTGGTCATGGCTAACCACACAACTACATTTGATGATTAGACAGAAGGAAGGAGGAGACAGAACGTTTTCTTGAAATGAACTTAAGAACTTATCACCTCAATAGTGGGAAAGAACTGCAAAAATCATGGCCTTTTTCTAGTTAGCAACATCAACTACTTCACACACAGTTAGCCTGGCTCTATTGTGTGCTACTTTAGTCCGAAGATCCAGCCATGCACCGTGTTCCTCAGCTTTGACATCTAGGCAAATTAGCTGGAAAAGCAGCTTTTGGCAGCGACCGCCCGCTCATCGGTATCAGGCTTTGATTTAGCCAGAGCACTGAGCTTTGATTCTGTCGCTGTCAGAGCACAATGTGCATCATGGGTAAATGCAGCGCTGGCTGCGCTGTGGGGATGACCCTTATCTCACTGCCCTGCTGATGCAGCCAGCAGATCTGACTTGCACACACATATGTCACTTCAGCCGATGTATTTTAATTTAAAAGTGTTTGTGGAGTTTGTGGCTCAGCTCCTGCAGGAAGTCTAGAGCCGTGCGTACACAGAAGGGAATAAAATGCCTGGGTCCATCTATGTTTGGTAGTTAGTTTATAGTCATTAGAAAAAGGAACAATCTGATTTTCACTGACAGTTTTACATATCATTGAGATATGTTAGAAATACTGTACTCAGTCTGGTTTTGCTTTTCTGTAAGCATTCTTCCTTATTGTTCCTTGATGCAGCGGTGTTTTGGGTTGGTTTTCTTTTTAATGGTATTAAAAGTCGAGGTTTATTTAGGAATGAACTTCCATTCTCAATTCCTGATAAAATACCAATTCAGTCAGTGCTGGCCACTCTTTCAAAAAAGTAATTTAGATATACAAAGAAACAAAGTTTTTCCATTGCTCTGTTGCAAAGTTTTGTTCATGCAAAGTCATATTAATAGTACTATTTTTAAATATTTAATTTCCATTTTCAGTCTTTAGCCGCTTCATTTGTTGCTTCTTTGTAGAAGACTGGCAAGCATCCGTTCTCCTTTTCTGCCTTGACAGATAATGAATGTCTCTTTTTTGCTGAAAGAAGATTGCAATAAAACAATCGGGAGTTCTAAAAATGAAAGGTTAATTTCAACTGGTTTGCATTCTCCTAATATTACACAGTTGGAATACTCAACAGATTGCCAGTCTCCCTGGTAATATGCCACTGCACATTGCAGGGAGATGAACCAAATTCATCTCCTAGTTTGTTTTTTTTTAAGCATTGGAGTTAGCTGTAATTCTGCTGGGCATGTATAGTACATGGCAGATGCCTCAAAACAGAGACCTTTACCAAGGACATGACCTAGAGGTGGACTAGTCAGGGTTACACTATGGTTGGACTTGATGATCCAAAGGGACTCTTCCAACCCAGGTGATTTATGATCCTAGTAAGTTGTTTCTAATTCCAGTTGGGACTCTGTCAAGTGTCATACTGTCTCATTTTTGCAGTCTTCTTAATGTAGTTAATTTCTCACCCTTCTGAGAATGTGTGTGAAAGGCTGGGACTAGGGTTAGTGAAGCATACTGGAAGGAAGCAGTGCAGGAGAGGCGTCTAACTTGGGGGACTTACTCTAATTCTTGTTGCAAGCCTGGAGCAGATTCCCTGACATTTTTGTGTGTTGGCATTTTTCGTACGTGGATAGATTAAAGCCACCCTTGTAACCCTGCAGTGACTGGCTCATGTTCTGTGCCTATTTTGAAGCAAAGGTACCCTTTTTAGCAGAAAGTCCTTCAAAATAGGATGATTCGTGATTCCACGCTGCTGTTTCACAGTGCTCTGCGTGCATCTCCTCCACAGCAGAGCAGCACACCTTGCCATCCTTAAACCTTCACACGAGTCACATTTGTTGGAATATTTTCATTTTCCAGCTGTATGTAAAGTAGTAAGAAGTACAAAGCAAGCTGCTTTTCTTTGTGAGTGGAGCTTCATTTTTATCACATAAATCGTATGAAGCTTCAGCTGCTCTTAACGGGCAAGGAGATGCTGAATGGGAGAAATCCTTCAGTACTGACTGCGGGCTTGTTTGCTTTAAAGGGCTGTCCTACTGTCATGCGGGAGGCTGCCTGCTGCAAGAGAGAGCTACTCCCCTGCGCCAGGGGTTAGAATTGATCACAGGGAATAGGCGCAGGAGCCAGATGAAATCAAGCGTTGCAGTTGGTTAAAGATCATATTCATGTCTAGAAGAAGTACAAAACAAAAATAAACAAGAAATCCTGACTTTAATCAGAGCCTCTGGCAGACCCCTTTCCAACGTCTTCTGATGAGGGCAGGACCCTTTTTGTTGATTAAAAAGTTAAGTGATCCATTGAAGGTATCGGTATTGAAATGTCAACGTGAGATTATACTCAGTGCAGAAGGGTTGTTAGTTCACAATTTAAGGGTGAGGAAGGCAAAGAAAGTCACAGAAACTAAGAAAGGGGAAATAGAATTCTGGGAAAACCACATTTACCATACTCTTGTGAAAAGTAATTCCAAATAAGGTTGTAGTTCAGAACCTGTGATGTACAAAACAGTGTGGCTTTACACTCAGCAGAGCAGCAGCAGAGAAAGGTATTTTTGTATTTCAAGAGAGAAGTGAAGCAGTTCAGCACGGTAGCAATTTCTTTCATGGATGCTTTAGGGAGTAAGATTTGTTTGTTTTTAATGGGTGGTAACACAGTTTCAATCTCACTAGCAAAACTGTGGCTAATGTATCGGTTTTAAGTTGAAGGCCAGCTACAGCACAGAGGGAAAGGGATTAGTTTCCTGTCAACTTCCTTTTTGGAAAAAGTGATGTGTCCACCCTGAAAATATTTCCAGCTTGGGTGAAGTATGTTTGAAAATGCCTTTCAGTAGAGTCATATTTTGAATGGGTGAGGGAAGGGGACTTGCTTTCAGTTTTAATTGTTTATAGAAACATTTTGAGAAATCTAAGGAGCTATTTTTTTTTCTCCTTCACTTTAAAAAGTACACACTGTTCAAGCTAGGAGAGCTTTGCCAGCGTTAACCTTGATCTCTTCTGGCACTGCGGTCCAGGGGAGAATGTTCTTTCAGAAGTCGCTCTGTACTTTGAACTGCTGTGGTATGTGTGTGCTGCAAGGGTCACAGCATTGCATTGCTGAGAGACAGCAGGAGGGCTTCAGTCTTTATGTTCGTATAGGTGTGAATGAAAGCAAAATAAGAAATACAGGGTGTGGTGGGAACGTGGAATTTTACTCCGGTAAAGTTTGGTTGTGCCTGTTCCTGAAGCAAAAGGTAGGGAACTACTGCAATTGCTTATAGTCCTCTGTGTGTGGAGTGTTTGCTAACTCTTTGGAATGATTAAAAAAAAAAAAAGTAAATTTTTTTGGTTTTCTGTCAGTGCTCTGTGTACACAGGATGAGGCAGACAGTAAATATTTATGTGAAGAGACATACAGTGCAAGAGGGAATGTGCATAACTATTGCACTGTGAGAATGCCATACTGTAAATGCAAAACAAATTACTATTAGTCATCAGTACTTCAGGGTAAACCTTGACTAGGATTCAGTTTTTAAATGTTTCCTATTCTGTACAGCTCCTTCAATATAAAGGGATTGGGGTTTTTTTCCCTCTATTCCTTAGCAATAACATGTGAAAATTAAGTGGATTATTTGCCAGGTAGCTCCTATTGTGTTTTTCCTACCTGAAACTATTTTCCTTTCATTAGCTAGAAGCACCATCCCTTGGGATGCTTTACCACCAAGCATGCCAAAAGGTATCCCATGGGAGCCATCTTCCACTAACAGAGAAATAAATGTGATTTCTTCTGTAGGTGCTTTATCCCAACTTCACTTTCTAGAAACACAGTAGCTCACAAGATCCATTAAATCCCAAATCTCCTTTGAGGAACATGGAAGTAATCCTTTTATATCAAACTGTAACATAACAGTTAGATAGAAGCTGTCATTTTGAAGTAGAACAACTTGGAAATGAGCAGTCTTAAAAGAAAGGTTTTCATTTAATTTGTACAGCAGTTGCTGAGTGACTTACTCGGGATATTACTAATTACAGCCTGACTTGTGCTCTAAAGATGACCTCTGCAACAGAAATAGAGGCTTGGTTAGATTCCAGTGAAAACTGTGGTGGTTGAGAAGAAAGCCACATTGCCCTGTACAAAATAGGCTGAACGTCTGTGTAAAGGATATTAAACAAAACTGTGCTATTTGTTGCTGGGAATTTTGGGATACAGTGCTCACCTGAGGATTTTCCTCTCTTTTCTTTCCATCTAGTGTTGAGGGTGAAGCTCCAAGCAGTGAAACTGGCACATCTTTGGACAGCCCATCTACCTACCATCAAGGACCTATAACCCACAGTTCAGCTGTAAGCCCAGACCATTACGATCACTCTGCTTACGGGCTGTATTCTGTCTCCCCTGGACAACAAAGATCTCGGAGGCCGAAACTTCAGCACTCAACATCTATATTGCGAAAACAAGCAGAGGAAGAAGCTATTAAAAGGTCAAGATCACTTTCTGAGAGCTATGAACTCTCTTCAGACCTACAAGATAAGCAGGTATTTAAGCTTCCTTACCTAATTTATGACAGTGGCAGCGAGTCTGTAAGCTGGGAAAAGTCTTTTCTATCATCACTTCAGTTGTGATGCTGAAAATACCCTTTTTCCCCATGACCAATTTAGTGCAAAATAAATAATTCACATTTAATGACATCAAGCCAAAAAGGAGGCAGTCTTTAATGTGGAAGGGGAATAGAGCACTGAAAGAAATGTCATCTACTCCCAAATGATAGACAAAACGGTCTAGAAAATATTTTTTAGTAGAATTTAGTTCCTTCTATAGAAGGGAGGTGAAGCCCCTCTGTATATGAATGCCTGAACTTATGAATTCCTTAGACATCTCTCCAAGGTACGAGGGGAAGAGGCTGGGTGGGCACATGCATGTAATGTGATTAAACCACAAGTGTGTAATAAAAAAGGGTAGCTGGATTTGCAAGTGAGGAGAAATTGCTTTTGAGTCATTGGAGTATTGTGGAAATTGCATGGATTTACACAAAAATGCTGCTGGAAAGATGGTGGATTTAATTGCAGTAGTAACCATATTGATTTGTGATATATGTTTTGTGTTTGTGAATAATGTGTATTCAGAAAAAGTCTGATCAGCACAAAAAGTAAATATTAGGGAAAAAAATAAAATAAAATTGGTTATTTATTGTGTTCAGTGTTTTTTTAAATAAGCAATGCTATTCTTGTTTTGGAAGGAAAGGTTTGAAAATATCTAACAGATATTCCAAAAGTATTGACATGTCATTTTCACTAAATTAAATTGATACTGTTTATACTGTATCTATTTTGCATATTCATTTTGTTAATTGGAAACACTGTCAATGTAAGCATAATTATCAGAATGAAGAGAGATTTGAATCTGTGTTCAGAAATTTGGAAATGTTCTGGGTTTGAGGACGACTCTGTATGTGGATATTCTATCAGAGAAACCTCTCTGAAAGCATATGCATTGGGAGGCTCGGGCCTGAGTGAAACATGCTACCTTGTTTTTATTCAAGTCGAAAGTGTCTGGAAAGGTGATTGCCACTTGCAGAATTTACTCCCAAAATGTTGCAATTTGCATTGTATTTTGATTTCACTTCTCTGCAGTTGTGTCTACAGAGAAAGAATGACCGTGTTAGAATGTTATCTTGTCTGCTTTGACATGAGCTCAACACAAATGGCAGCACCTTAAAATTTTTATATATATATATATATATATATATATAGTATTCATGTAGGCTTATGTTTGTCTGTATTTTTATGGTGGAAGTTTTAAATGACTTGAGTTCACAGTCTGTGCAGTTGTTAGTCTGGAGCTTTGAGGTTTTGCTTTCAAAACTAGTATACACTTTGAAAAAAGTCTGAAAATTAAAGTTGTTAAAAGAGGAGTTTTTTGTGTGTTATACTTGCTCTAAGCTGCATCATGTCTCAAAATAACTGTGTTCATGCTTTCACAGGTGGAAATGCTAGAACGGAAGTATGGAGGCCGTCTCATAACTAGACATGCTGCTCGTACTATACAAACAGCTTTTCGCCAGTATCAGATGAACAAAAATTTTGAGCGCCTTAGAAGTTCTATGTCTGAAAATCGTATGTCAAGACGCATTGTACTGTCCAATATGAGAATGCAGTTTTCCTTTGAAGGACCTGAGAAAGTCCACAGCTCTTACTTTGAAGGAAAACAAGTTTCTGTTACAAATGATGGGTCAAAGCTGGGATCCCTGGTTCAGTCTGAATGCGGTGATCTTGGAGACTCAGCCACAATGAAGTCTCCAGCAGCATCTACTGATTTTGCTGACGCTATAACAGAACTGGAAGATGCTTTTTCCAGGCAAGTGAAATCCCTTGCAGAGTCCATTGACGATGCACTGAATTGCCGCAGTCTGCATTCTGATGAAGTCCAGACTCCAGATCAAGTCAGAAGTCGTGAAATGGAGAGGGATAGTTGTGCTCAAACTAAACCAGCGATTCACAGTGTGGATCACAGGAAGCTTGATGAGATGACAGCGTCATACAGTGATGTTACGTTGTATATTGATGAGGAAGAGTTATCTCCACCCCTTCCACTTTCCCAGTCAGTAGACAGACCGTCCAGCACAGAATCTGATTTGAGGCTTCGATCCATGAACTCTTCTCAAGAGTACTGGTCCATGACCCACAAAGATGATAAGATAGACACGGATACAAGCTGCAGGAGTACCCCGTCACTGGAATGCCAGGAACAGAGGATGAGAATGGATCACCTGCCGTTGCTCACGATAGAGCCACCCAGCGACAGTTCAGTGGACTTGAGTGATCGCTCTGAGAGAGGCTCATTAAAGAGACAAAATGCGTATGACCGAGGGATCACTAGTCAACAAGGAAGCCCAAAACACATCCCTCACAGTATTCCTGCCAAGATAATAACCCGAGAGGAGCAGGAGGCAAGACATAGGGCTAGGCCTATAGATAGTCATTTAGCTATCAATGGCACAGCTAACAGGCAAAGCAAATCTGAGTCTGATTATTCTGATGGAGACAATGACAGCATCAACAGCACTTCCAACTCGAATGATACAATAAATTGCAGCTCAGAATCTTCTTCTAGAGACAGCCTAAGGGAGCAAACCTTGAGCAAACAAACATACCACAAAGAAACTCGAAACAGCTGGGATTCCCCTGCCTTCAGTAATGATGTTATCAGGAAACGCCATTATAGGATTGGCCTGAATCTTTTTAACAAGTAAGTACAGCATTTCCTCCTTTTCTCTCCGTGTTGGGTAGAAACACAGCCACTGAACCAGGAATATTGTCGTGCATAAGTGACTGGTGTCTGATACTGACTTTTTAGGGAAAAAATAAACTGTCTGTGGTGTCTTTTCATGTTAGGGTACTTACAAGTTGATGCCTTCGTAGTTAAACAGCTTTGGGGGGGAAATGAAAAAATATAATTGTGTGTGTGTAGGTATATATATATATATATATATGGCAGTAATCTATTGAAGAAGGTAGAGCAGATTCCTGTTGAAAAATACGGTCACTTAATCTTGACCCATTTTTGGTGTTACAACAATTTCAAGTTTCTTCCTGCTCTAATCACGTAGGTATTGTAAAACTTGTCATATGGGAATTAGAAAGAACAACCAACGTAAGATGAGTTTCCTGTTTAATACAGGCAGGGCCTGGAATTTGTTCAGTAGAACTCATTAAAACTTTGATACTAAAATATGGTGCATTGAATATTTTTTCATGAAATAAATATTTATTATTGATCCTAAATTTATTATAAAATTCATATTTCTGTCTATGACTGTTAATTTTCCCATATATGGAATTGTTTTAAATTTCTATACAAAAACTTTGGAAGTTTTCTTTCTTCCCTTTAAATACTTTTTCTTTGGACACTCTCACATGGCTGTAAAAAAATGAATATTGCAATAGAGAGTAGCAAATAATTTACTACTTTAAACTCCGTATTCACATGATTGGAGTTACATAGATCTCATTAGAACTCTCATAATCTGAGCATAAAAACAGCTAGGTGGTTGACATCGGAATTGCTGATCTTTCTTCACTGCTGATTTAATGCCTAGTGTGCCCTTTTCTCTGCCTGAGAATGGGTATAATTTACTTAAACCTTTCCTGGTACTAGTGTTTATAAACTTATAAACCTCTTCAGAATACTAAGATGAAAGATGATAAGTGCCAGAACTTTTTCCTATTTTTCATTAAAATCTGGTTGGCGGCTCCCAGTGTTTGTGTAAGTTTTGGAGATTTTCTACAGAGTACTTCAGGATTTCTCTATGAAGTTTTGTAGCTTCTGAAGAGCTAATAGATATTTCAGCATGCTGCCATGGACCTTGCTTCAATCTCCTACAGCTTGAATGAGTTCAGCCCTCCTTTTCAGCTGGCAGTGCTGTTATGTGTTTTGTTTGGATTAATAGGTCAGTGGTTCATCATATAATAATAAGTTGTAACATTGCAGCTAATTAAAGCTTTTTGATGCCATCATGTGAGGCTGTGCATTGCAATACTAAGTATGGATCAGCCAGGTTTGGCTGTAAAAACTCAGGATTTTTTTTTTTTTAATCTGTGTAAAAAGTTAATAAGCCTTTATGGAAGCCTTTAACCAACTGGCAGTCAGTGGTAGGATCTCTGCAGCTCTAACAGATATTGAAGTACATGGGGTGGGAAGGTACTTCAATTGGCCTTTTTTTGAAGATATGAAACACTAACATCCTTGGTGGGGAGGAAGGTGCTGGTGCTGTTTGGCTGACATTTAAAAGACTTCATGTTTGCTCAGGTATTTTGCACAGCAATTAAGCAAGTAATCAGTGAACTTCAGGCTTGATAATAGAGTCTTGTGAGTCAATTGCAGAAGAGTGGAAGAAAAATGTTGAATGGAAGGAGTGCTCTGGCAGCTAGCAGGGGTGAATGAGAGCGTTGGAAAGCAATGCTTCTAGTCACATACCATCTCAGTAGGTGGCTGAAAGTGAAAAATAAACACCAGGAATAGAGAAGAATAGAGACTGTGATTTGAAACAGATCTAAGTGATCTTGATGCATGGACTGGAACCAGATAAACTTTTTTTTATATACTGGTTGGTTTTAAGATGACTTTCAGTTTCATAGCAGCAAGTCCTAAAAGATAGCACTGCAGAGAACTCCAGGCAGCAGTGTGGCAATCTTTTGCTCTGTGTGGCTGTTGGGTTTCCCCCACCGCATTGTGTCTCTGGTATTGCTGCAGAACTGAAGATTCCCATTACCTTCTGCTGAGTCACTCTGATTCTTTTGATAGCTCAGACAGTCCCAGATATCCCATGTGTCTTGGTTTTGATTATGGCTCTTCAAGTCTACAGATTGTGACATTTTCATTAATAGCCTTATTTCCCCTCTGAACAGTGTCAGGTATTGAACCATCATAGAATGTGATGGTGTGTGAACTTCTAAACCCTTTCAAAAAGGGAGCTGGGAAACTTCCAAAGCTTTTTTCCTTAAAACATTCAGAAGGAGACTCTTGAGAGTGTATCAGGTGGGGTTACAAACTGCATTTTGTGAGGTGAGTGAAGGGATAGAGACTGTGTTTGGGCATTTGCCAGGATTTGCAAATGATGTAAATCCTGAATTCTTCAAGATGAAGAATGCGTTTTCCTTTTAGATACATGCTGTACGGATGGATTAGTTTCACTTAACTTCTGAGCATTATGCTCATCCTTCTCAGCACATGAAGTATGTCATTGCATCTTGTGTGTCAAATAGTTTTTGGAAAGAAAGCCACATCCTGGAGGTCAGCTTCCCTGGCAAAGGCTGGTATTTCCCATGCAGAACAGTGTGAAAGAGGATTGCCCAGCCTGGCTAGACATGGGTCAGGAAGGACATCTGCCCGTCTTCACAGTTTCTCTCATGACATGGCAAAAATGCAACTGCCTGCCATCTCATGTGAACAAGGCTCAGCCTGTGCAACCTGTCCTAGGGAACCTGCATTGGCAGAGTGGTTGGGCTCGATAGTCTCTGGAGATCCCTTCCAACCCCTACAGTTCTGTGAATCTGTGAATCTACACAGTCAGACCAGTGTTGCAAACTGCTTGTGCAATTTATAGTGTGACCAGATGTACACACGATGGGATGAGATACATTTTTAGCCTGCTCTTGAGTGATGGGGTCAATGTAGCACAATCATTTAGATGTCTTTTCATCACATGTTCTTCCATGACACATTTATCACCATAAAATGAGGTCCAAGTCTTGGCAGCAAGCTCCTGAGAGGATGTGTGCTCCACCCATGCGGAAGGACCGCGCGGAACTGACAGAAGCGGCTTTGAAGTTACCTGTTACAGAAAGTTGAGCTGTTTACAAACGTCTGCATCTACCAGAGGAAACATTAGGGCTGTCTTTTACAAGAAGTTCATATTTATTTCATTGCATTTTTGAAATCTTCCTTGCAAGTTAAGATCCCAAATATTTATTAACAAATAATCATGTATTTTCTTTCTGATACATGAAGCTTGACTGAAATGCGAAGAATTTAGAACCTTAAAGACCTGCATGAATTGTAGTAAATACTTCTGCTTTGTTCACTAGGAGTGCTGAAAGAATTAATATTTTTCGCTGTCCTCACAGCTGAATTCAACAGATGCTTCATAATTTTTCCAGCTTCCCTTGATTTTCAGAAGGCAAAGTATGATTTTCTTACCAGAGGCCCTTTTTTAGAATAGCCGGTTGTGGGTGGAGTAAAGGTTGAGCACAACTGGTGGTCGAGGTCACTTAATCACTATTACATGCAAAACATTAGTAGCACAAAGGTTCTCGGAGAGTGGAGAACATGGGGCAGTAACAGAAAAAACCAGGTCATTGGAAACTATTTTTCTAGGAATCACTTACCCTAAAATTTGTTTCTAGCTATAACTTGGCACTCAATTTGGAACCCTAGTGTTGATTAAAGTGTATTTTTTTAAAAGAGATATTTTTGGTATCCACTACACTGGAGTGTAAAGTATCACCCAAATAGCATGATTTCTGCCAAAGAAATTGTAACTGAGTAACAGCTTCTGTACATTCTCCTGGGCTTGAATGGCAGTAGTGATTTCACCCTGTCAATAGGCTGCCCAGTTGTGTGTTACCATTCATTGCCTGCCTAAAGGAAGGGCTGCAGGTGCATGCCCAGAGTGCAGGGGCTCCCAGGGAAGCTTGCTGAGGCCAGCTGTGTTGAATTTGGCATTTACTTCAGTGTAGTTTGAAAGGGATGTAGTCTGGGAGAAATTACGCTAGAAACCATTCCTTCCTTATAGGCAGAAGGAAAACACTACCTAGAAAGGTTTATTTTGCAGGCTCCAAACCCTGCCAATGCAAGTCCAGCCTTTGAGACTAGTTTGCTTATAAACAAGGCTTCAAGAGGGCTTTTGACTGCTGCTTTTTTTTTTTAATTTAAAAAAAAAAAAAAGAGAGAGGGGGAAAAAGTAAAAAGGGCTGTGATTTTATTCCTGTGTTTGTTTTGACTGCAGGCTGGAAATACCAGGTCTACCAGTTCCTGCAGCCCAATCTGGTAGGATTTTCAGGTTCCATTCTGCTGCTGGTGCACTGATGGCTCTAACAGATTAAATAGGACCGAATGGTTTAACCTCAGGAGTCTGAGGGAACATGTGCTGCCCTTGGGTCAGCTTTGCAGTGGGTTGTTGCAGACTGTGATGCTGCGCAGAGCTGTGCGTGCCTAGGAAGAAGCACACTGCCGTATTTCTTCTTGTGTACCACCGCGGTGCTGGCAGTATGTCTCCGAGGCATGTCTGTAGACGTACCGCTGCCCTCCATTACTCTCTCCTCAGAGTGCAGTGATGCATCCAACCAGGCCATGTCAGATGGAGCTCAGTGCAGGCATTACTCGGCATTCTTTTGGGCAGGGAGAACAAACACTTTATTAATAAAGTATTTTCAATAAAACCTGGGCAACATTAGAGTGGTTTGAAAATAATTATGCAACTGTGCCTAATATTATAAACTGTGGGAGATTTGTGTTCCTCAGACTTGTTTGTTCATCTGTCTAGCAGAGACTAGAGTGATTCTTGCTATCTCCTTTGGGATATCAGATCCTGGATGATGCTGGCAGTGTTCCTGTGGCACTGTGATTTCTTGCCACCGGCACCAGTCTTGATGGGTCCAATTTCTGACATTGCTGGTGAGGAGAGACTGTGAAGTAGAGCTCCTGGGCCCCTTGCACCGTGCTGCTCTGCTGCTTATGTTGTGGCAGAATTTTGTTGAGGGCTCTTGTGCAGTGTTTTGTTGAAGGTTTCATAGCCTAATCTTTCGCATAAAACTTGGAGGTAAATGAACGTGACACCACTTTACCTTGCTTAGAACAGATGCTGAAGCTATGAATATTTTTACAATGTGTTTTTCTAGATGCCTTTCACTTTCCCCCCCTCCTTTTTTTTTTTTTTGTCCTCTTTTGCTTTCTGGGAAGATTTGTGACAGCTGGAAAACTGTTCCCCATGTGTCCTCAGTCTATTGCAGCCTCCAGCACTGAAGAGTTTTCTGTAGCTTCCTTTATAACAGGCTATTATCAAGGTTCCCGCTATTCCCAAGTTCTCTGAAAGGATTTATTGACAGAGCTGAAAAGGCATTAGTATGTTTGCATTATGCAGTGATGTACCATATCACCTTTTGGCCTGAAAGCCCTGCCAGCTTCACCTATTTTATGATAAGGGTGATTTTATTCAAAATGTAAAAATCACTATTGATATGAATTGAATACTAATTCCAGGAGCAGACTTTTTTAACATGTCTAGATTGTTTGGAATGTTAATTTAAGCATTTCTTCGTTTTACTGAACAGATATGAGAGGAATTTGCTGAGTGCTGGTAGGATTATACCAAATACAAAATTGCAGATTACAATTTCTAGAGAAATTCTTGTTAGAGATCTGAGGCACACAATAATAGTATTTGTGAGAAGGCACGTTTTTCATTTTCCATGAAAGCAGCTTTAACTGTTCAGGAGAGGTATATGGTTTCCATCATTTGCATGTAAATCAAACTAAGTTGGGTTTCTCTACTTTTGAACTAATTCTTTTCTTTTGTCAGCTGGTCTCTAGTAACTTTTCAAGTCATATCTGTTCTGTGATTTTTTGGAATGATTCAAGAGAAGGAAGAAAGGGGACACCGGGCTTATTCAGGCATTTGCAACAGATCCGTTTGCCGTCCTCGTGTGTATGCTGAGAGGGACTTTGCTGTTGTTACAACATCTGGACTGCAGATTATTTAGCCACAGACAGTTCCAACAAAAATTAAAATCAAAGCTCTCCGTGTAGCTTGTCCTCTAACATGCCGAGGAGTTAGTAAGAAGAAAAGAATGTTCTTAGTATGACTCTCATTGTTTCTAAAAATGTTTAGCCCTAAGTGAGAACACCCAAAGAAAAAAAAATAGCTCTGTGTGTTTTGCTTTATTCTGTGCATGTTTTATCTTTCTCCCTGGAGACCCATTTTTCCTCTTTTTTTTCCTCCCCAAAATGTGTGCTTTGATTAGCATTCATTACGTCCTGCGCCAAAGAAACAGCTGAAATGTGTAACTATGAGAATTCAACCAATGGTATATTTAAGCACCAGTTTCAAATATGGGCACAAGGATTCCCTTTATTGCCATTAAAAGGGAGTATAAACTTTACCAAATGTTGAAAGCAAATCTAGCTTTTAAAAGGCTGCACTGTGCCTATGTGCAAGCGTCCCTGGAACCGTGAAAGAGCCATTACCTCATCCTCTGCCGCCAGCTCCGCCTGCCCTTAAACATTCTGGGCACACGTCTCCCTCCCACTGCTACGTGCCAGGAATCCATAACTGGTTTGCTCGAACAATGCCCGGGTGCCTTGTTACACAGGATACGGCCGGTTATTAGAAAGTGACCCTCTGGAGGAATTTGATTGGGTGAGTGGCTCCCAGACAAGCACCTGATGTGTTGCTGGGTGCCAGAATCTTAATTCCTTCCCCTCCACTCCAAGTGACTAAATTTTGAGGGTGAAAAATATGACCAGCTGCCTTTGCAGGCATAGAGAGGACAGCTTGAATTAGGAGTTGGGAAGCTGCACAGAAACCTTTGGAAGATGAGTTAAGGAAAAGAGAGGGAATAGAGCGGAGGCACTGACTCTTTCCTCCTCTTTAGAATTCACATTTATCTACTGGATTGGTGTTAAATGAAAAATCTGAAGATCTTTAAATGCTACTTTGGCATTGCTGGTTTCAAAGGTGGCCCTTTGAAAGTAAATGTGGTTGTCAGTGGTTCCTATCTGCTGTCAGCAGGGTTGCAGAAATAGAAGCCCAAGTGCTCCTGGTGTGCGTAAGTGGGGTGAGGGTGTGGAAAGAGAATTCAGGGCAGGGACACTGGAAAACATTAAGACAGGGACTGTTCCTCAATTTCAAGGATGTAGTCATCAATGTCTCATTCCTGACTGTAGTTGCATAAACATGAAAGCAATAATCAGCCCTGGCAAACAGTTCTGAGAGAGCCAGCAGGTTTCTCGTGTATCTTGTGGAGTATGTTTTGCTCTGCTAGCTGCTGCAGACTCTTCCTTACTCTTGGAGAAATGCAGGGATGCAGTGGGGTCAGAGGAGGTGAGAAAACCCTCACGGTCCATTTATTTAATGAAAATATTTCCTTCATTCTTGTGAGGAAAGCAGGAGTTGGGGGGGAAGGACAGGGGGAGAGCAGGCAGTGTACTGCCAATAGGGAATAATGAGGATCTACAAAATCTGCTATAGCATGATGACTCAGGGTTGTTTTTACTAGCCAGGACATGTCCAGCTACTGCATTGCAACTGCTTGGGGTGTGCCCTCTGATTCTCTTCATTGTGCCAACTGCTTTGTTCCTCAAGGCTGCTGCTTCTCATACAAAGAAGTAATATTTTTTAAATAGCTTTAATCTCTTATTTGCCGCCTTTTTTTTTGTCCCTTTAGAATAGGCCAGGATTTCTGCTTGGAGCCTTTATCTGCCTTTTATACACTTTTTATGGTTTTGTAATCAGCTCTGATTCAGGTGGTGATTTTCAGAGAAGCCTAAAACATTCAGTAGCAGTAACAACACTTAATGTATAATTTCCTAGCACTTTACTAGGAAATGGTGACATAAAGAAACTCGTGTATCAGTGAGAAAGTAGTGATAGAACTGTTTGGGTCAGTTTACCCAGTTTTGTGAAAACTGATCTCAACAGAGTTTCCTCTCATTTATTTTGCTCCACCACCAAATAGAACAGGGCACTGAGATCACTTCCTAGGAAGTTCTTTTGTTAGTGACACAAGTATAAATTAACTTTCACTGAATGGAGATTACTCCAGGTAATTTTGTGTAATTGCAAGTAAGCCGTGACCTTCAGGGCTGTAGTGGTAGTTTGTTTGTTTGGTCTTGAATGAACCTGAGAAGACCATTCAATAATGAGAATGTTGTGGAGAGAAGTCTTCTCACTGTGGGGGAAACTGTAAAGCTCCTGCCCAGATATTGTGGATATCTCCCTGTTTCCACAGATGCAGAGAAGCTGTGAGAAATGTGCTGTTTCTTGGCTTATTTTCCTGACCCAAAGATTCTTGTAATTACCAGAAGATGCAATTCACTCCTAGTTTTTCTTCATTAAAGAGTTGTGTGAAGTGAAGAAGACAGATCAGGCTTCTCAGGCAGTTTCTCTTTTTTTTTTTTTTTTTTTTTTCCTTTCAGTCCCCTTTTTACATTGCTGCATAGTTGAGTGAACTCTGACAAGTTGCTTTGGCACTAGTTTTGTTAGCATTTTAACAATACTGGGTTTTTCTTCTTTCCCAGAATGTTTAAAACAGGCATAGTGATTCTCTTAGCGTTGTTGCAGCAACATGAGGCTGTTGAGCAAAACTGAAGAAGTTCAACAGTAGACACAAAATTTATCTGTCTGCCAAACTAAGGAGAATGTTGAGCTAGCTTGTTGCCAACTTGGCTTTTGAAAAATACCTAACTTCTTAAATGATTCTAAGTCTTAGGTACTTGCTATTAAATAGCCATCCCTGGATTTTAATGTTAAACTAATGCTTAGTTTTTGTGACAAATCTACATATTTTCAAAATGGGATCTCTAGTATCAACGGCAAGGAAGATGATTTTCTTTTAGCAGAGAGCTGGCATCATAGCTGCATGAAGTTCTCCGCCTCCAACATGAAAAGATTTCTTTGGCAGCAGTGTGTTTGTGAACTGTTTCTGTTTGCAGTGTCGACAGCCTCTGAGAAATGTTTGTAGTTCTGGTTTGCTTGTTTTCTAGATTCTCTCAGCTTATGGCCCTTTCAGTGCTGTGTGCCTGTGTGTGCCTAAACCCAGACACGAAACCAAAAAGCACGGACGTGCCTTCAGAAATACTGATGTCATTTCTAGATGTTTCACCAAATGCTTTATTTTTTTAGTCAGGCTGGCTTTATCCCCCTTGCCTCTCAGATGGCTGTAGGAACAGTATGTGGTTATTTGCATCATGTGAATAAAGCCTTAGTTTACCTCACAAGATACTTTTGGCAATGCTGGGCATTGGAAATCTAGGCTTGGGCAAGCTGCTTTCTGTGCTTGTTTGTTTATTAATGCTTCCATTTTACAGCTCTGTTTTTGTCTGAGCATCTAAAAGGAAATACAAAGATCTAATGTGGTTTTGATGTTTGTAAGCTTTACATGTTTAGCAAGCAAAAAATAGGGAAGGCTTTATACACCTTTGTACGGTGGTTTTGTTGACTGTTTCTTCTCTTCCCCTGCTAGCCAGTGTGGACACAGCCACTTCACCCACACTGTGGCTTGGTTAGTGCAACCAATTGTGCAGCTGCAGGGGAGCTGGGCTGGATTTAAACAAAAAACAGAAGAAAACAAACCAAGCCACCAAAGAAAACCAAAACACCACATCAACCAACAAACCCTTTTTCCCTCCTAGTTCAGTTTGTCAGGAAGTCCTAAACCAGCAATAGGAATGAAAGCAGAGTGACTTTGTGCTGGAACTGTTCCTGACATGCTCCTCTAAGGACAGTACTTCATTGGGTCGCTGGCAGTGAGACTGGCTGTTCCGCTACATCTGGTAGATAGCAGCAAACCTATGCTTGTGCTGATATCATTCTTTCCATCTAGAATCTAACTAACAGCTTCTCCTCTATCAAATTAACTTTTCAGATTTACTGCAGTGTTTTTGTAAAAATAATATTTCCTATATTCCAGAGATAACATTTTGACTATCTAGGTATTGCAGCACCTTATTTCCCAAGTACCACTGACCTTTGGAATGTGGTGTCACTTTGTCCAACCACAGTGTAAGGTGGTGTGTTTCTAATCATGTTTCCTTTAGCAGCTTAAACAGCAATCTGTGTGTCTCTCCCTGCTCCTACACTACGTATGGGGCTGAGGGAGCACAGCTGCTAACAGCTTTGCCATGAACTGACTTCCAAAGTCACTCCCCAGATCTGGGTACCCTGTCCCCCTTCAAAGGAGAAACTGCAGACTGTGACTTTCCTGCTTTCCCAAACGCTGGCGTGTTTTGAGCACCTACCAAAACAGAATTCAAACAGTGGAAATGTCAAGCCAGGGACTGGAATGACCCGGTTTTGACAGTCCATGTTTAGTAATGGAGGGAGCTTTAGTGCTGGGTTTTATCACTGGCAATCCAGACTTTCTGCAACAAGCAGTCGGTGATTATCTTTGCAGGTACATGACTGTAATAGCATGTATATCCCAAAGCTGTCTCTCAGTGGTTCCTCTATCCAAGTGAAAGTGAGACAAATGATGACACATTCAGAATTATAGACGTCTGGATCACTGCCCTCCTTACTAATTTGCTCATGAGAGTAGAAATAATAGGAATGCAGTGTTTTTCTAAAGGTATTGTGCTGCTTATATACATGTAGGTTTTAGTCTAATGAGGAAAAACGGGGTTTTTTAAATTGCTTTCTATATATTCATAACAAAGATCTATTCTCTCAGGAATGTACTGACTTAGATACCATATTTATTGTTCTTTTTTTCCCCCCATACTCCAAATGAGAGCTCATTCTTAGGAAAACCTTGTACATCACTTAACATTAACAAAACTTCTAAACATACTGACCTTCTTGTGACTTTTCTAGATTAATCCTGCATAGCTGTTAAAGGAAAAAAGACAACTCTTCAGCTTCACAAGCTACAAACCCCAACAACTACTGCTCTAGTGAGATCTGCACAAATATCAAGAAGTTCTATAAACTTACACTTTCAGTCCTGCATGTAGAACTTGCTGAGTAAATAAGTTACCTCCTTCCAGTTAGTATTAGGCCTAGGAAGGAAAGGCATAATACCGAGTAGAGGAAACAGCATGGGTGTGCAAGGATTTAATATTGTTTTGGCTTTTGAGGGAATAGGTGTTTGGGGTGGGTTGTGGGGTTTTTTGCCCTTTGTGTTTTTTTAACTGTTGTCTGTGTGTGGTTTTGCACTCTTTATTTCTGGAATTTGCTTCCTCTTTAATATGTCCAATTATAAAAGTTGCTGCAGGATCCAACCTGCCTTCAGAAACACACAAAGTCAACATTTCTACTGGATATGACCAGTACTCTCTAAGAAGCATGCTTAATATGATCTGTTAATTTGCATTTGGGGGGAGGGGGGTGTTTTTTTGCAATAGAAGGCATTTTAAGCTTTATTTTTTAATCAGTTCTATGAACAATTAAAGTTCTCTACGTCATCAGCTATATAAGGTGCTAGTTTTAGTGGGTATATTTTTATATTAGTTAATGTATTCAAATATGAAAATAAACGCTCTGCTTATGCAGCTTCCACCACTGCTATTTATAGACTTCTCATCTTTCTGTTATTGGTAGGTGTAATTAACAAGCCATCACTGGGAATTTTCGTAATCACAAAAGACTCTTAGTTGTAAGTACAAAAGGGTCTGTGCTTCATTCTGGGTAGGCAGAAATGAGGATAACTTATATCAGATGTCCTATCTCATGTGAAATCCATGACCCTTACCTGTCCTGCTTCCTTCTGGATCCAGTTGTACACTTTAGGAAAATTAGGCTTTGGTGAAAAAGAAAGTTTGTCCAATTTATAACAACTGGTTTTGCCAGCAGAAGAATCCTGATTTGCTTGTGTTGTCCTTTAAAACCTGCCCTCCCAGAAACCCTGTCACCTACCTGATTTTTTCTTTTGCCTTTTTTTGAGAAGGAGCACATGAGTTTCTGGTAGTTTACCTATTGTCAACACTGTAACTTGCATGTCCTCTTGGCTCATTTAAGAAGCAATTCCATCATAATTAGTAATATTAGTAATTTATGGCATTAGGGATGACTTAAATTTCCAGGAGCACATTTAGTTCTTCAGTTGTTCTGAGTGTGAAAAGAGAGAAAGCATTGTCTGTGTTTAAAGACGAAGGGAAGGCATCCTTGTGTACATTCTTCTCTTAAGGTATTGTTACCTGTGCTTTTACAGTAAAATTTCTTTGGAGGTACAACACTTCAGAACAGTCTTCAAAAGTCACAGTTTTCCATTTAGTACTTTCCCTGTTGAATAAGATGTCATACCTGGCGTGGGGGGTGGGAGGGAGCCTACAACAGCAGTAAAAACACTTGAACCTCTGTAGCTTAATGGGGTGGGGGAGATTGTTCTTCCAGTTAGCTGTTTGCTAAAATGTAGTTCATATTAAATTTAATTTCATCAGGAGTGTTGAATGAATTCAAGGTTTCAGATTATCAAGAAGAGAAATATGAAGCAATTTTGTCAGCAAGCTAGACTTCCAGAAGAGAAACCAAAATTAGCATTCATGAGCTGGATGGGAACCTAGGGAGATACCCATCGGATAAGAAATGGATTTCATTTAGAATTTCTTTTGTGCACTTTCCTGGTTAACCCTTAACCTGTGGACTTACCCTATGAGCCAAACAGTATTCATCTAGGTAACAGGAAAACTGAAAACATTGTAGGCTGCCTCACTCAAGGAGCGACACCCTGACAACTGTAGAGGGGTACCAGTGCCCCTGGCTGCTTGCCCTCTGTGCTATCCTTTAGGATATTCTCTGCGGTAGGCTCTGAGGTGCTAAAGACCACCTGAACCTGTAGGTTATCCCATTAAGAACAATTGCCCTGCTAATGCTTGCTCCAAGAAATCCTTTATCTGGGTTGTAGTGCTCACCTTGGGAGCCTTCAAATAAAGAACAAAGTGAAATTAGGGAAAGTTACTTTCTCCACACCCGGTAGAAATTCTGTGGAGAAGCCCTTTATTTCTGGCAGTACCTCTGGGCTAGGTTAGGCTGGGTGCTTGGCTGTTGGCTGCTCTTCAGTTGAGGTCAGTCATATTCTCCAGGCTTTCAGTTCTTCTAGTTATCTTCAAAGTTACCAGTTTTTAGAGGACAGATTTTAAATAATGTGATACAATTTTATTGATCTGCAGTTGGCAAATTCTGTGGACAAGGATATGAATTAGAAATAAAATTTCTTCACCGTGGAAATGACTCTTGCAGGCTTACTACTCCAAAGTTTATGCTGCTTTTGATTTATCAAACAGGGAGAGAGCAGTCTTCATTCTTACAGTCTTCATTCTTCTCGGGTACTATTTTCGTGGTGTTATGGTTCAGAGTTTGCATTGCTTCCACATTACAATTTTTGTAATTAATTGGAATACTTTAAAATAACCTGAAACTGCAAAACTTCCTGATGGTTCATTTCAGCATGAAGAAAGCATCAGTGGGAAAAGATGCTTTTAAATGTTCAGGCTTATGGGGATGGTAAGAATTCAAGTTGTGATTTAGTATCGTAAGTACCAGTTCAGCGTTTTCTATACTGTAAGTAAAGGTGATCTTGGGATCAAGTTGTGCTTTTTGATACTATTCTTTGTTTTCTGTTTTGACAGTTGCTGGAGAGGAACTCTCCTGGGTTTGTATCACTGGACTGGTGGACAAATGTTGCTCAGTAACAAGGGGGATGGAGAAAGCTCATCCTGTTTTATTGGATGCGGTGAAATTTAGTGCAGAAAGATTAAGAATTCTGACGTAGAACTCAAATGCATATGAGCACAGCAGCTACATTCCTTACAAGAAAAAGGGTACTTTTTGAGTATGAAAGAGATTAATTTTCCAAGATGATATTTAGGAGATGACCATATATGTAATCTTATTTCAGATGAAAAGAGCCATGGGAATTTCTTTCTGATGTAAGAAATTAAGATTTGAGAACTCCTTCATGATTAAATTATATATATTGCTCTAATCTATCTAACTCTTAATAGGGTATTAAGTGTATAATAGTGTAATGCAAAAGAACAGGAGAACTAAATGGTAATGTATTTAGTAATGTTATCTGCAATTAAAAACTCTTGAGGAAGGCTTATGGTTGTAAGATCAACATTGTATAAAAATAGCACGGTCACCTTGTCCCTTGGAATTGATTTTGCTTGCCTTGGAGGAAATATCTTCCAGGTCATCCAGCATGCTGCAAATCATTCACTCTTACAGGTGGACTTTATATTATAATTCCTTATAACAAAACGATGATGATGGAATTGCTGGGTTTGTAACAACATCCCTTTAATATCTTTAAAGGACATTACAGTTGTCTGTTGTATCACAGTGCTGGAAGACTCAGTGCATAGTAAGTGCTGTGAGGGAAATTCTACATCACTTCAAAATATAAGCAGCGTTTCCCTTTATAAGCAGTAGATTTTATTGCCAGAAACCATTTCCATCACTGACCCTCCTCCCCCCCACATGGTTCTTGGTATGTTAAAGTGAGTGGGTTCAGTCGGCGTGCTTTGTTTTGAGATCTGAAAATGGTTACAGCTAAATCTGTTATCTAAAGAGATGTAAAATACTTCAGAAACTGTGAAGGTGCTTGTCTGTGGATGGGGAATCTGTGGCAGTGGGTGTGTTAAAGGACAAGAAAAAAATTAATTAAATTAGATTGGAGCTCCACTGTTTTAATTGCTGCTTTTTGCATGACTGACTTTATTCTTGTATTCTCAGCTTGCAAGTTATACATCTTCAGAGGGTTCTGTTCAATAAATTTAACTTTTGACAGTGGGGGGAAGGGGTGTTCTTTGTTTCTTGTTTGTCATCCATAGCTTTCCAGTTCAGCCTCTCCCAGCAACAGGACCATTCAGTAGCTGGTGTTGGGCGTGTGTCCTGACTTTCATTCCTGAAGCTGCTTGCACATACAGCCTCCCTTTGGAAGGGTTATGGAGCAGGAAAGTGTATAATAACATGCAAAGAGGTGTTTCAAAGCTACTAAGCTCTTAACCATCAGCAGGGGATGGTTTTATGGGATGGTTACATTTATCCTGGAACTATACTAGCCCATACTATTAGTGCGTTAGTCAGAACCGATCGGCAAAATGGTTGTGAAATTATAATCAGATGCCTTCAGGTCCAGTAGAAGAAAATGAATAGTTTTCATTCTCATTTCTCCTCAGAAAACCTGAAAAAGGAGTCCAGTACCTAATCGAGCGAGGCTTTGTACCGGACACTCCAGTCGGTGTTGCCCACTTTCTCCTGCAGCGGAAAGGTCTCAGCAGACAGATGATCGGAGAGTTTCTAGGAAACCGACAGAAGCAGTTCAACCGGGATGTATTAGAGTGAGTATTGTGTGTGGGGAGGAGGTGAGCATGTTTTATTGTTCAAGTCAGGCTTACCACCGTGCTAGAGGTAGTGATGGGCTCTGAGTGTTCTGTGCTTGTTCTGAAGGAGGAGGAAAACAGGCTCTTAAGGGTTAAGAAAGAAAACATGCACACGAGCAAATAGTTATTTCTTTAAGTTACTGCTTCTGTTATTGATCCAGCAAGATACTTACAAGGATTTATGTTCTCTGTAGTTATGTACATTTACTCTGAATTTATGTTTTAATTTCATTGGTGTTAGAGTGTGTTGTTTCAAAGTCTTTTTCCTTCCTCAGGCTCTCTAATAATTTACTGAATGAAACAAAATAATATTATATGCAACATAAGGCTTCATCAGTAGCAGAACATGAAAATAATTATTATAGCCAAATGGCTCAGATGTTGGATAGACAGAGATTTCAGCGTGTACAGGCATATGCTGACAAGATCTATACAAACTGTTCTTTTCCAGAAGATTAGATAAACAAAAACTGTTCTAAAGCCCAAAGAAATTCAAAGCAGAAAATTAGACTTTTAGCAGCTTGGCCATAAATTTCTAAACCTTATATACACAGTAGACCAAGAGTAGACCAAAAGAGTGTTCATTTTCATTTTGTAAACTGGGGAGGGACTGTTGCCAAGGGCAGGGAGGGCCAGGCCCAGTGGAATGGCCATCAGCTGCAGGAGGGCAGTTGGAGAGGTGCTGGGAGGCAGAAATCCTTCCTGGGGAGGGTAGGGATGCCCTGGTACAAGCTGCCCAGAGCAGCTGTGGCTGCCCCTGGATCCCTGGCAGGGTTCAAGACCAGGTTGGATGGGGCTTGGGGCAACCTGGGCTAGTGGAGGGTGTCCCTGCGCATGGCAGGGTTGTCACTGGGGCAACTTTGAGGGCCCTTCGAACCCAAACTGTACTGGGATTTAATATATGTATTCTTTGGGGGATGTTTGGGGGGTTTTTTGTATCTGTAAACATCAATAGACCTTAGTCCAGTTTTGTTCAAGGAACTGTAGAAAAAAATGCAGAATATGTTTATCAAAACTGCTGAGAATGAAAGCAAAAGTCTCCACATCTTGCCCATGAAGAAAGACTAGGGAAAATTCTGACTGCAGTTTTTAACCGGAGCATAATAAATGCTGTGCTGAAATTTGTGCTGGTCTAGAGATGCAGCCTTTCTTGAGGACTGAAGGGTTATACATAACAGTGATACGTCACAAAAAATTAAGTTTATGGTATCATGAAATAGTGTCTGCCAACACCTTGTATTTTCTTTGCATGGAGTGCTCTCAACTGCCTTCATGCTGCAAAGACGTTGGTCAGATTCCCTACAGTCACCCTGATCTTACTATTACGCTGTCAGAACTTATATATCTCAAATCAGAAGCTTGAGCACTGCATTAGTGCAGCTAATGGCATATGTACATATGCCACAGGCCTGTTTTTTTAAGTCTTCTCTTTCTTTCCCGTGCCTTATTAAAGGCTGCAGCCTCACAGTACAGTACCCAGCAGGAAGCAGCAGGAGAGGCTTTGTACCAAATCACCCAGCTAGCCTTTCAATGCAGGGTAATAGAATATGGCTTGATTTGGATGCAGTCCCTATTCAGCATGAGTCATTACTAGCTACTTGTAACGATCATCTGTATTTTGCAATTATGAGTCAGACTAGGCTGAATACTTTCCAAAGAGTGTGTCTTTTCTAATTTTTTTTCAAAGAAAACAGTACAGTTCCAGGACAAGATGACTTCTAGTCTTAGATGATTCATTTTGTGATCTTGAACCAATTGTTTGCCCTCACCATCTCAAAGACTAGCAGAATATGGGGAAGCAGAAGTATGTCTCTCCTAAGCCAGATGCTGTATCTGAGGTGAATTATTAAAAGTTCACAATCACCTACCTACAAGCCCACAATAATGTGAAATTCAGCTGTTATTAGATAAGCTGTTTCAGCTATGCTTTGGGGCGAGGAACACCCTGTGAACACTGCAGTTCTCTTGATGATGTTCTGAACCTTGTTTGCAAATAGGAACAAGGTATTTTTTTTCTTTAAAAGAGACAATAGAATAACATTTTATCTTAAACAACCCATTTACAGATTGGAGGTAGACTTTGTGTCTCTGTACAGGACTCCATCGTTTGAGTCCATTGCGCTACATGGTGTTACAGTACAGAACCAAGACAGGTGTAGCTGTGCAGACCCAGCAAATAGTACATTCCACTCTTCTTGCCTAAATTTCCTAAAGAGGTGGTGAGCAGGGGATAGTGCCCAGGAAGAAGCCTTGGTTATCTGCCTCCCTAGAAGTGGTGAAGCTTTGCTGCGTCTTGCCTTTACCTGTCTGAGAGGTCTGACTGTAATAGTGCAGATGTGGTTGTTCAGCGCAGGTTTGTTCACCTAGACTGTGTACATACTGAAAATCACCTGCAGTGACTGAAGTCTGTATTCTCTTTATCATTATAACCATGATATTATCATCAAGGATTATAATTTTGTTAACTATTGTTAATAAAAACTAAACAAGTATGTCTGATCTTACATGTTTGCTGTAATGACCCAGCTAAAATAACTTGCTCCTTTTTTGTCATTACATAGCCTCCAGAAAAGTTCTGGCTATTATTTTGAAATATTTGCAGCAAAGTACTGCTTCCAGTTAAAAACATGGACTGTGGTGGTGTATCTGCTGTCTCCACAGTCCATATAAAGGTTGTTTAAACCCCTCACCATGATGATGTTGGACAACGTGCTTCTGGAGGTCCTTAATTGCTCTGATTCCTTCATTTTGACTCAAGCTTGTCTGCACATGTGCTTTACACCTTTGAAGGAGAAAAGAGGTTTTGAAAGTATTACAGAATTTACAATAGTTGGGAAGAATGGAAATATTATTGCAAAACTGATAATAGGGTTTTAGGTATGGATTGGAAAGGGCGTGAGAAATGTCATTCTTCTTTGGTTCCTTGCACTTCTGCATAAAGGGGAAAATATTCAGGGAAAAGATTCAGGGTAAAGTGAATTAATTCCTTTGGTAATAATCTATGTTAGTTACAATGTTACTGGAAGCAACAGAGATACTCTTAATTTATCATGGTTCAGCTATACATTTAAGAAAAGGCTTTTAAAACTAGATCCTGCTTTCTTCTGTGGGTTCTGCATTACAGTGATGTTACTTGCAGTGATTCACGTCTGCTTAAAAACTAAAAGCTAAGTTTAAAGAAAGTGAATTTATAAGCTTCTGATTTTAAAGTAGTCTTTAAACAAAGAATTAGAATGGCATAATTCATTATGTTGATTCTATTAAACTGGTTCCTTTTTTATTTTTTGTCAGCGCTGCGTTTTCAGAGCAAGAAAGTAATTATTTCTGCATAAATGTTAACTGAAAGACATGACAAATGATGGGGAGGTGAGAATTAGAGGAAGAGAGTATCCAAACAAGATTACTTTTTTTTTCTCTGTGTGTAAGAACATTCCTACACACAGAGCCATTTGGTACAGATTATTGTACTTGCTGCAGGCTGTTTGAGATTTGATATTTTTAGCAGTATAAACTATTTATTATTATTATTGTAGGCTTTGCAGTAATTGATTGGCCTGGAAGCACAAAGCCAATAATTATTCTTTGCAATGGTGTGTCACTTTTATTGGTCTGGTATTTATCATTCCAGCAGCTCTTTTTTTTCTCTCTTTTTTTCCTCTTTTTTTCTTAATCTTTCTTTTTTTCCTGAAAAAAGAGAGCCTGCTTACATGTCCTCATTCTCATTGATCTATTATTTGCAATACTTCTTTCACAGCTTACCTACAATTATTGCAATTACTGCTGAATGCTTCAAAAAACTGTGAATCTCTGTAAGAGATGGAAAATCGAAAGGTTCTTATAGTCTTAAAATCTTCCCTTTGGTGATGTGTTGTTAGAAATTGAACGAGCCAATTGCAATATGTTTTTATTTTAGCTGTGTTGTGGATGAGATGGACTTCTCAACAATGGAACTGGATGAAGCACTCAGGAAATTTCAGGCTCATATCCGTGTTCAAGGAGAAGCCCAGAAAGTAGAACGGCTCATTGAAGCTTTTAGGTATGATGCTGGAATAATTATTCAGTCACAACAACCCTGCTGTTGTCTAACAGTCAGATGAGGAAGTGGGGAAGTTGAGTATCCCTAAGTGACTCCCCTGGTTGTTTGCACTGTCCTTGTGGGATACAGTTTCAAATACAGCTTGTCAGTTGCTGTGGTTTTCTAAGAATGCAATAGTAAGTTTTATTTGCTGGTGCTTTTCATGTATGTCATTTTTATATTAATGTAGCAACATTTGTCAGTTAAAAGTTATTTCTGGCATCATTTGAAAAGAAATTCAAGAATTTTTTAATGTATCTAACAAGGTGCATATAATAGTTTGTGTGAGAGGAATTGTAAGACCATTTCTATTTTAGAGTTTATGTACTCTCAAGCCTTCCTTAAGCATTTCAACAGTCATGGAATAAAGAGCATTAACTTATTAATACTATCACAAGCATGCTTTACCACAGGATGAGATGGGAATCATCACGTGGCAGTAACTTAAAATCAATGCTGTATTTTTTCCCAGTGTCAGTAGGTATTGCTCACTGAAAAAAAAAGAAATTCTGAAGCTCTTGTAGCTCAGAATCCATACTCAGAAGTTACAGTGGTAGTAGGAAACAAAAGCCTTTCTGAGATTCTAAGATTGGCTTATGAAAATACCTGGACAGAAAATTAATTGATATATGGAACATGACTAATAGCTTGTTCAGCTTCTGGAATGTGGCAGTTGGGTTATTTGATGGAATTATAATAGTAAGTCATAGCTCTGACAGCCTTCCCTCCTTGTTTTTTTTACAGCCAACGATACTGTATCTGCAACCCAGGTGTTGTGAGACAATTTAGAAATCCTGATACCATCTTCATTCTAGCTTTTGCCATCATACTGTTAAACACTGATATGTACAGCCCAAACGTGAAACCAGAACGCAAAATGAAGCTAGAAGATTTTGTCAAGAATCTAAGGGGTAAGCAAACTCTAACAGTGATGTTCATGACAACTTTCCCTGTAACTGTTGTTGAAGGAGCACCATGTGTCTTCTGGGAGGAAGACAAAATACTGCATCTTTTGCCCCCTGACTTTTAAAACTACTGTCATTTTTGCAGGCTTTCAGTTATTTCTGGAGCAGTGAAAACAGAACTAAGCATATAGTATTTTGATGTTTTTATCTTGTCTGTCTTGAGTGAAGAATACTGGGAGGGAATCTGACTAATGCTTATCAATATCTAAAGGGTGGATGTTTACAGAAGGGCCCAAACTCTTCTCAGTGGTGCCCAGTCACAGTACAAGGGGCAACAGGCACAAACTAGAACACCGGAGGTTTTGTCTGAATGTGAGGAAAAACCTTTTCACTCTGCAGTGCCCAAGCACTGGGACAGGCTGCCCAGAGAGTTTAGGGAGTCTCCTTCTCTATGGAGATCCTGAACCCACCTGGACATGATCCTGTGTGATCTATTTGAGGTGACCCTGCTTTAGCAGGGGTTTGGACTGGATGTTCTCCAGAGGTCCCTGAGAACCCCCACCAGTCTGGGGTTCTGTTTTATAACAGAATAAAAATAGGACTGGGGGTCCTTTTATTCCCAGTATTTAGCTGAAAAGTGACCATCACCTCATATTCATAATTCCTCAGTACCTCAGTTTCTATGATACTACTGGAATTTGCCACATTTACACTCTTCACAAAGTCAAAGGGCACCTCAGAAAGGCAACAGCTTCTATGCACATGAATGAGTGGAAATAAATTCTGTTTGCAAGGAATTCATGTATGTTTGTTTATAGATACATAAATCTTCACATAGTGTCACCATGTGTTGTGGACTATTCCTGGGAGGAAACAGGTGATTTCTACATAGTGGCTTACACCACTACAGTGAAGCAGAAGCTTACTAATGAATCCTAATGAATGACAGAGATGCTGTCTTCATAGTTTATAGTTGGTGATTTCTGCACAGCTAACAGTGTATTACAAGGGGTATCAGATCTCTAGTCTGAAAAATAACAAGTAAGGTCTCTTAAATATTTTTGGAGTTTTATTCTAAAAGGAAATCTCTGCCCTCAGATTCAAAAGCATAAGCTTCTTATTCTTGTTAAGTAAATGTACAGAGGAGACAGAGCCTTTGTCTCCATGTTTTTGTTGAGAGGTACAAACCTGGGACCCTAAGCAATGTAACATCGTTCCACATGCTTATGAGATGCAGATTAATGACTTTGCTAGAAACTTGTATAAGAGGTAAAACATGCATTTCCTCAGGCACTATATATAGGTATATTAGGGAACACAAATCACTGTGTTGGAATGAAGACTTTTGGAAATCAACTAAAGATTTAAATTCCCAGTGCAGGAAAAAAACCCATAAATTCCAACTCTAAAACCTTCTTGAAAGGTACACAGTAAATAGCACTGAAATTTCATTTTGGTTTCTTCATTGATGTATTTCCTGATCAAGAAACTATATGTCAGACCATGGCACACCTCAGCCTGTAATTAGATTGCCAAAACGCCAAAAATATTTTTTTATATCTGTATCTCAGCTCTTTCTATCCTGGTTCCATCTGTTGGAAAACACAGATTTTTATGATCTGTCAGCTCAGTGCTGCCTAACAGGAAGCAGTCACTGTAGAGCTGAGAAGGAAGATCTCACATGGGGAAATGATACCTCCTCTTGTTCCTGGGTACTCAGGGAAGAGTGGATCTGACAGCACTTACCTTTTATCTCAGAAGAGCACTCAGATGTTAGAGAAATAAAATGAGGCTGGAGTCCCCATTCCTTTTTTCCCTTTAAGATAGTTTGTGCCCATAGGGAAAAAGCAGCTTTTACTATAGCTCCATTACTGTGTCTTTGTGCAAAGGCCAGGAGAATTGCTGGCTCAGTCCTTGCAAGCCTCCTCTCCTCCTCCCCCTCCTGCTTTTAAGCACCAGATAAGCACAACTTAGTGCACAGTCTCCTTCCTTTTGGCAACAGTGGATGTAGCAGCATGGTAGCAGAGCAGGTCACAACTGCAGGCACCAGCAAGTGCTAATGTATGTTTAGCAGCCATTTTCTCAGAGAGACCAAAAAGTGGGCTGAATGGCAGAAAGTTACTTAATATATAAAAATACATGGGCACGTCTCACGTGTGGCGGTTTGTACTCAAGTCTGCAGGTGGTGCTTTCAGTTTAGTACTAATAAAACCAAAATACTTGTGGTCTTCTGGAGTTTCAGGTCTTGCAAATGGAAGTCCTGTTTGGTGATTTTATTCCCTTAGGTTTATATGACAGCAGTGAATGAACTATGATTAGCAGATGTTTTAGCTTAGCAAAATTTGCTAGTGTTAAGATTTTGTCAGAAAGTCCACAAATGACCTGTGATACTCATCTCATACCATAATACTGCAGTTATGTTTGTTGTGTTAAATACAGTACCTTCTCTCTCAGCTCTAGCCTGAATGCCAGAAATCTCTTATTACTGTAGGCATTTTTGTAACAGGCTGCTTTGCTTGTACCTTTAAATGACTGGATTGCAGAGGGTGACCTGTGGAAGACTTTCTGGTGTGGAACAGAGCAGAGGTGGTTTTGCTTGCTTCTAGTTGCAAACAAACTATTTTATCACAGAATTTTTTACATGAGCAGTTGTTCCACTGGGCAACAAAGTATTGAATTTTGGGTTTTGAATGAGAGATAAGAGTTTGGGGCTTTAAAACCTGTTTAAAAGATGTACATGTATCTCCCTGTCCTCAGGAAATCCAGCTTTAAGTCGCTTACTGAAATTGAGCTCCTTCCACTGCTATTAAAAATTCAGGACATTCAAGACACTGTGGTGTTTGTTAGAATGCAGACATACCAATAGTAATCACACAGTGTGAAACAATAATACTGTAACTAGGCTATTCTGGTGATTTGTTTTTCCAGAGTAATTATTTTTTCTAATCATACAGGAAATATTGGTTAAATTAATTTTACTGGGTGTTCATAAGAGTCTAGTGTTGAGTGTTACTGAGACAAAGGCAAAGTGGAATGGTTGTTCCGCTTCCTCCCAGTGGAATAGACCCAGGAGGAAGCTGTATGAAGGTTTTACTGTCTAAAGGGTTTTTCATCTCATTTGAGCTCTGGTGCCAAACAGAGGAAACTTAAAAGATTAACAAAAATAATAACAATCAAAGAATTGACATAGGAACATAGCCTTTTTATGGCTTAGTTTTAGATTTAAAACAAGAACTTGTGTAATCTCCATCAATGTCTTGGCATATTGGGGGCAGCAAGCTTTTGGACAAAAATCAGTGCTTCAGTGATGAGTAACATAACTTGTGCTGCTTTGGTAAGGTAGGTACAAGAGCAGCACAGGAGATGTTAGCTGCCAGTACTCTGGCATAAAACAAAACAGCATAGACAAGGACATCAGCAGTCTTGGACAACGTCAGCACTACTGTTAGCAGAGAAAAGAGGGATTGCCATGGTCTTACCTTCTCCTTGCTGAGAAGCTTACCTTGCTGAGAGAGAACAGTGTGTGTCGGATCAGTCAGAGCCGGACTGATAAAAGGAACTGTTGGCTTCTGCAGGTGTGGATGATGGGGAAGATATCCCACGAGAAATGCTGATTGGGATCTATGAGCGAATCCGCAAGCGGGAACTGAAGACGAATGAGGATCATGTATCCCAAGTCCAGAAGGTTGAAAAACTTATAGTAGGAAAGAAGCCGGTGAGTTCATTTTACACTGCCTGTCAGTTACTAAGGAGGCATAGGGCAGTGTACAGGATAGAACAATACAGTTGTTGCTTAGAAGTATAAATTGGTTGATAAGTGGCAAAAGGCTGAAACTGCAAAATAATAGTTTGCCATAAGATCGGTGTTACTTTTGGTACATTCACAGTGCAGGTGAATTTTGTTGGTGCAGTCTGGTATTCCTGGGTGGGGAAGTTATGAGCCTTAAGCTCTTTTCTCTATGTGAAGCTTTACATTTCAGAAATGATGCTGAAACACCTGTATTTTAGGCAGATTTCATGTTTGTTTCAAGAGAATTGAAGTATGTTGTTAAAGTGATCTTGCAGAGAATCATATTTCAAAGTTTATCCTACCAGTTATGGCTCCATAATTTAAGAGAGTGATAGAGAGCTTACATTCACATGAATGTCTTTCTCAACTTTTTAGCTAGCTCTCTGAACTGATATTTGTAAGTGGAGAATATGTCATTTTGTCTCAGAACTCATATGGAAATCAGATCTCAGGGATTCTAATGGTGGGTTTGAGCATCCAAAGATACCTCTTGCTTTGTTGTGGGAAAAATCCTGGAATAGATAATTGATATTTCTTATATATATAAAACATATATTTGCTGTAGAAACTAATCTTCAAAGCATCTGTTGGGAAAGAAGAATGAAAAGGAAGGCAGCAGCATGTTTTCCTGTGTTTTAGGAGCTGAGGGAACAAAGATATATTAAAAGCCATGTTTTACATGCTAACAGTGATACCTAATGTGGAGAGCGATAATGGATGGTCAGCCTTCCTGAATTCAAGTCCTAGAGTTACTAGTCACAGAGACAGCCCAGAACAAAGCCAAAAAACCACCAGCATGTTTTTGAACTCCTACATCATCAGCTTTACTGCAGCAGGGACTGCTGTGTTTGGGGATTTTTTTATTAAGAAAAAAAGCATAGATCTCAAGATTCTGTGTGTTACTTTTAAAGAGCTTTGAATTGTAATCTCTTCTCAGACAGGCCTCAGTGCAGGGCCGGGGGGGGGTGGGGAGGAATGAGGGACAAAAAAAAAAAATTTAAAAAAATTCCACTTTACATCTGTGTCCCAGTAAGGAAATGTTGAGGAGATCTCTTGGAAGAAGCAGAGGAGAGAGAAAGCAAAATTTCCTTAATAAAAGCTTTTACCTATTTTTGAGTATAAGGGAAACAGGTATTCTAAATCACTTATGCTTTCATATGAAAATTCTCTTCCATAACTGTTTGGGTATTTGGGTTTATATATAGGCTGCTGTGGGAGATGGTTTTTTTCCTGTGGTTCTTTTTATATTCAGGCATATGGCAATTCAAATCCTAAAACTAATCCTGACCTTGTAAATGAAATGGGATTAAGAGAACAATGCCCTCAGTGGAGCCTATGTTCAAGGAGTCTGTTCTATGACTTTTTAACTGTGTGAAAGAAAATGTAGGAAACAGCCAACAGTCTTTGTTGATAGAAATGTTTGCTTTTACTTCATAAGCATTTAGTCATAGTAAGACCATGACGTATTTACTTGCTATGATACAATACTGTGTTTCTCTGAAGTTTAACGAACTTGTATATGTCTTTCTACTGTAGATTGGATCTCTGCATCATGGACTTGGTTGTGTAGGTATTTCTCTCATACTCCTTTTAAAACTTGTGGTCATTTTAACTGGCAGCATTTTTCTTAAACCGGCAATCATGCATTCTTACATTTTTGCTTTTAAAAAAAATTAGCTTCTTTCAAGCAAAGTCTTCCTATTCTTGTAGCAATAACCATCCAAAGATGAAGATTTTTCTTAAAAATACATTTCCTGGAAAGACTGCTTCATTTATTGGCACGAGTGTTTTAGAGCTTTTCTTAGTACACAGTTTGGGAATTTCAAATGCTGTTATCATTTCAGAAATTAAACAGCCAGTGAAAAATAAATTAATAGGTAGAATTACAGTAACAGCTCACCTTTCCCTGCTGTGTTTATTCTTTATAGTCCATTTTGATATTGAATGATACCCTAGAAAGGTACTGCCAATTAATTTAACAGATCTCTTCTCAAAGGTAGATGAACACAGAAAATATTGATTCCAGATTTAAGTTATAGGTGTATTTTCAATAATAATTCTAAAGCTAGTCTTCTAATGCAGTGTTCCACTTACTTTAATTTTGTGATAGCATTATTGACAGTACTTTTCAACAAACAAAGACACCCCCCCATAAAAGCAGAGTGCACATAGTGCACCAAAATCTGATTACATTATACAGATTTAATCCTATTTTATTTCTCAGTTATAACTGCACCATGCATTAGCTCTTCACTCAAGGCAACACAGAGAAGGAACTTCAAAATTTCTTTTGGTTTTTTCAATCTTCCATGTCTTGCTTTTTTTGTGAAAGCAATGAAAATCATGCAGAGCTGGCACGATGTACCTGCATTGTTTCATGGCTGCATGTCTAGCAGTACCACTGGACTGTAAAAACAAACTGAAAGATAGAACCTTTGTAAAGTCTGGTGGAAGAGAATCTTCCCAGGTCATCTGTTGCTGTGAATGAAAGCATCATCTATAGTTAAGTTTCAGTACCCGAGCTAACTGTAGTGGTTTACACGTTCATAGTCTCAGTGACTGCTCTTGTGTTTTGTTGTCTCGATGTAGCAAATCTTAGCCAGCCACATGCTGGGGAAACTAAATCTGGAGGTAAGAGAGAATGAGAACATGTAACATTTATTCCTGACAGTTTTCCTGGAGAGCACATGTAAGCTGTGCAATTTCTGGAACAGCCTGAAAACAACTGTTGGTTTCTTCAGCATTCTCCACCATGCTGTCTCCTTTAGAACATGTCAGATTTGTTCTTAAATACCTACTCCTTGCAAATTCAGGGAGGGTGATTAATCTGATGCCATAGATTTTATCTGTTGATGCCATGCATTTTATCTATTATTAGCATGGTTATGATTGGATTTTTGGGAAAAAAATGGAACGTCACCAACTGAACTGATAACCACCCAGGAACAAGAGCAGATAGTGAATCCTAAGCTTCCCCCCCTGCCCCATTTGGGGTTTTTTGTTTTGCTTTTTTTCCTTCTCCCCTGCTCATGTAGAAGAAGAAACAGGAGCATTAAGTGTCTTTGACTGTTGTTCTCCTTGTAAATCTCATCATTCCCATGCAGCACCAAGAACTGGAAAGAAATGTAGCATATAAAGGAAATGTATGTCTAGCTACCAAGGAATATTCCCTACTTCAAATCTTTAAGTTTTAGGATTTAATATTGTTGACAAAATACCACCGTTTGCATTTGAAAGAAATGAAGTCTCACTAGGTTAACAACAGCAGCTTGAGAGATAGCTTCATCAGACATTTCAAATAAGAAAATGGAAAATTATTCTTGGTTTTCTTCCTGGCATGAGAAAATAAGCCAGACTGAAAATACATTTACTTTTTCTTGATGTCACCATTTCCTTGGTATTGGGGAGTGAACAAATTGAATTGACTCAGTGGCTGGCAAAATGTAATCTACAACATCAGTGTGTTAATCTCCCAAAAGCTAAAGTTACTTTGCACCCCTTCTTCTAATAGAGATATGTAAAAATGCTCAGGAAAGCAATCATCCTTTGCTTTGAGCTTCCACATGCTTAATTTTAAATTCTTTCAAGGTTTTATCCTTTCCCAAACTAAAGCTTTATCCCCAGTAAAACTTTTGTTGGCATCCATATACAGGAGTGCAAGCTGTTAGGAGATAATTTTACATAAGAATGTTGATGAAGTTTGAATGTCATGCAAGTTTCTGGCATATAAATCTTTATTTTTCTGTTGTTGGTCCTCTGATGAGAAAGTCTCATGGGCTTAGAGGCAAAAACACTTGCAGTATTAAAAAAAGACTTTGGGTATGAAAGATGCTCTTTCTTGGCTAAATATTGCTATATTAACCATGAAAATTGTACTATCATAGGTCCTGTCTCTACCCCACCGGAGGCTTGTTTGCTACTGCAGGCTGTTTGAAGTTCCAGATCCAAATAAACCTCAGAAGCTTGGATTGCACCAGCGAGAAATTTTTTTATTTAATGATCTTCTTGTGGTACGTACTTCCAGGTGGACAGGCTTCTAGTGAGGTGTTCAGAAGTGCCTGTCTCTGGGAAATCAGTGGAATGAGTGCATGAGCATTGCTAAAAATAAACACCTACTACCTGGTACTCTGTACTCCAACAATCCTGGGATGATCACAATTTAAATTTTTGTGGTTTTCCCTCATTATATGTAATTCACTCTTAAACTGAAGCTTTTCATTGATTACTACACTCTACTGTAAGAAAGTACTTGGATGCAATAGCTTTAACAAAATTACTTCCAGTTTACCCATTTCCCTAATGGATAAACGAGACATTCTTTATTCTGTGAATAATGAATTCAAGTTACTTGTGGAAAAACAAAATTACATACTATGTATTCCCCAGATGTTCTCTGAACCAGATTTATTTATTCACTGGAATAGGATACAGTGAAATACGTTCTACAGTTGACTTTACTTTTAGTAAATGTTAACATTTTAGTGTGCATCTATCTTGACTTCATCTTCTGAAAAACAGACGTATAGAGCTAGTGACAGCTTGGAATTATTTGGTTGATTTACTCTTAAAAATAGGAAAATTTGTTGCAGTCTATTTGGAATATGTTTGGCTGTTACCTGAGAACTAAGAACTAAACTGTTTTATGGTTTGTTATGAAAAAGCCCACTTGTGTACACCACCAAATACTGCCTTACACCCTCTCATCCAGTGATGCCCTGTGCCTCTGTGATCTGTATAGCACCTATGTCAGTAAAACCTCTGAGTCCATGGAAACATTTACTTTTTGCTGCAATAGAAGTAACATGCTACTTCTAGTTGGAAGTAGGCTTGCAAGGTTGCACAGTACATAAGTAGGAAGAACTAACCTGGTATGGAGAGGTCTGTACACATGTTCTGCCTGTTGTCAGGCTGTAAGAAAGAAGTGTGAAGGGAAATATGCAGCTGAGTTGTTTAAAAAGGAAAATTTAAGCATATTTAAATTTTTGCTAGAATGCACACTGCATTATATGTTTTAATTTTGGAATTTCCAGGAGTTCTGGAGAATAGAGGACACATATTTTATCTGGATCAAATATAAACCCTTCTGGCTAAGAGATACCAATCCTTCAGAACTAGCTTTGTTTCTTCAGTAGTAGTAGATCAAATACATCAGTTGCACTAAAAAAAACAATTACAGATTCACCTTTTGTGGCAGATTATAGTTAGTTTTGGCATAAAATGTTCTCTTATATGCTAATTATTAAGAGCAATAATTTTCCACAAACACATATGGTAAAAGGGATTTTTAACTTTGTTTATTTGATAACTTTCAGGTGACCAAGATTTTTCAAAAGAAGAAGAACTCAGTCACATACAGTTTTCGACAGTCCTTTTCCCTCTATGGAATGCAAGTTCTTCTTTTTGAGAACCAATGTAAGTCCTTCCTCTCTTTTTCAAAGACTATTTTATTTATAATAAAATAAAACTCATGTGAGTGATGGACAGGACTTGATTCTGAATTTGGGAATAAAATTGCTCTGAACTTAACTTATCTCTAAAGTTTAAAACAAGGTGTCATCATTTAAAGAAACAGCAAGACTGCTGTTAGATTTTCTTGTTTCTTTGTTTGTTTTAGTCAGAAGCCAAATCTGGAAGTGTGTTGTGCTGGTAAGGAATGGAATTTTTGTAAAAAAATAAATCATGCTATATCTGCTACAGACTCAAGGTGCAGTTAGCTGGAACTGAATGTATGTTAATAAATAATGACTATTCTAATGATAGGTGTTATTCCAAGCACTGCTTAATTCATTGTCCTGACATATATCTTAACTTTGTGCCTAGGTAATGTGTACACATTCAAAGATAAACACAAAGCATAGAGAATCTGAATTAAAGTTTGTGGGTTTTGACACCTTATGTTTATGTCAATTGTGATCTCTATCAATCCATTATTCTTCTAAATGTTTGTCAAGCTTAGTCTTAGCAGACAGCAGCCCAAGGAAAATCATTGTTTTGTTGGGAATGTGGGAAGGTGGTATATTTGACCTGAATTTATGGTTTGTAAACCAAACCTTGACCTTCCTGATGAACTGGATACGGTTTGGTATAACTCAGTAGTGAATAGTGTCTGTGCTTTTCTGTTGTGGAAGGCTTTTACTTCCCACTTGTCCTTGAGAATGTGCTCTAATGCTCATCTCTTGAGCTACCTGTTATGGAGTTGCTGTTACTGAGTCAAAGCATCTGGAGATCTCAAAAGGGAAGATTTTGTAGAGCTTATAGCAGCAATGTAGCCTGCAGATTATATATATGCATACACATTCATTCTCTCTCTCTTATGCACACATTATAAGATATAAAATTCATTTTTAGAGAGGAGGACCAGTATTTCTACCCTGGATTCTACTAAAAACAGATGGATATATCATTCCTCTGATGTCAAGTTAAATAAATTAATATTTTTGTTAAATCACATTACCATGCTAAGTAGGAATACTTCATTGAAGTAACCTTAAAAATATCTGTAGTTAAACTGGGAGTGAAAGGTTGGATTCCTCTCAATGAGCTGGACACATTTTACCTGTGATATTTAGGTGACATAGTTGGGCTCTGTCATGGCTTAACCCACCAGGCAGCTGAAACAACAGCAGAGCCGCTCACTCGCTGTCCACCTCAGTGTGATGGGGGGGAGAATCAATAAGAGACAAAGGTAAACTTGTACCTTCAGATAAAGACAGTTTATTAGGACAGAAAAGAAAGATAATAATAACAGAATATACAAAATGTGATGCACAGGACAGTTGCTCACCAGCTGAAGCCAATACTCAGCTAGTTCTCAAGCTAACTGCCTTCTGCCCCCCCACCCCCCGCCCAGTTATATATGGAGCATGACATCACATGATATGGAATATCCCTTTGGGCAGTTGGGATCAGCTGTCCTGGCCATATTCCCTCCCAGCTTCTTGGATGCCCCCCACCTTCTTGTTGGTGGGGCAGTGTAAGAACCTGAAAAGCCCTTGAGTGTTTGGCAGCTATGAAAAATGTCAACGTGTTAACAACAGTATTCTGGTCCTAAATCCAAACTACAGCACTATGCCCACTGCGAAGAAGATAATTCTGTCCCTGCCCAAACCAGTACAGGCTCCTAATGTGAATCAGAGAGGTGATTGTACTTCTAATACTGGTGTCTGTCAGGTGAAATGCAGTTTTTTCCCATTGGGAAAGAGTATTCTTCCCCTCTGGTTTGTAAAATTCTTGGCTTCCCTTGTCCCGAGCAAGCTTTGGGATATTTTGGCCAGAGGCATCATGCCACTCAGTAAATCTGTTTGTAGCAGCTGTCAGAATCAGCTGTCTTCAAGTGAATAAAATGTAGTGTCGCTAAAGTAGAAGCAACAAAAATATTGGCATTACTACTGGTGAGACTGAACAAAAGGGATGGTGTTGATGACAAAAGAATTGACTTCTAATGATAGAAGTTTGTTACATTGTAGGATGGATGAGCCTCAAAACAGAAAATAATGTCATGTAAATAAATGGGCCATAAAAGGGAGTGTATTTTACATTTTCAATCAAAATCATTGAAAATATAAAGGGCAAGAAGATCACTTCAAAGAGTGTGTCTGAAACCAGTAAATACTTACATCAGCATTTCCTGATGCTCAATCGATATGATGTAGAAGAGTATCTCTGGTAATAAAATACTTTCATGTCTTCAGTATCTGCAGATTGTTTTTCTTCATTCTTATGTGACAATAGCCCCTGTGACTTTGGGGATACCAAGTTTCCTTGCTTGGTTGCGTAACCTCTTTTCCAAGCAGTGTGCTTTCTAGAGCTGTTTGCTGCATATCCAGTTGTAGTGTTCAAAACAGCACATGCTGTTAGACCATGCTCTTCCCCCCCATGGGCTTGACTAGCACCAGACTCTTCCTCACCTTTGGCTGTATGCTGAATGACAGCAGCTGCAGACAGATGGGGGTGGCTGTTGGATTTGATGCAGTTGTCTTGTGATCAGGAGAAGCAAATCGACTACACTTTGCTTCTGTGGGAGGTGTTGAAGCAGAAGCCCCAAATTCTTGCTCCCTTGGTTCTCTTTGAAGTTTGTAGTAGTTGGCACCTTTTTTCACTTGAGAATGGTAAATGGACTTGGCTTCTCTTTTAGTTGCAAATCTGATTTGGAAGCCATGGTTGCACTTGCGCTTGCACTTGTTTCTCAACATCTTAAGTCTGTATATTGTTGCAACCTCATGACTTTGAGGAAAAGACTACCTTACATCATCTGCTGGTTCTTCAGGGAATGAGATTTTAGCACGTGAGAGCACTTGAACTTGAGGTTGGATACCTAAGTAAATATTTGAGAGCTTTGGCAAACCAATAAGGTCAGGCAGTTAAGTAAAGGAAAACACAGTGAATTAAAATGGACATTTTGAGGTTTTCTGACACCCAGTTTCTACATGTTTGTGCTCCAAGCAAAGGCTCATTCTGTTTTCTGTAGCACAATGACTCTTCCTTATAATCTGTCTTTCTGTAAATGAGCCTTCTATCTCAACCAGAAGATATTTTTGACGAGCTGATAAAATTTGCATTCTCAGATATGCAGTTGGAAAAGAGGCAAAGGACAGTTTGCTGAAATATCTGCTGGGTTTTGTGACAGTGCATGTAATTTCACAGCTAATGTTAATTATTTTTTTAAGGAAAAAAAAAAGGAAGTAGGGTGTCCAGGGAGTACAACTTAATAGAAAATACTAAAAGCTGTATATGCTAGTGTGTGTGTGTGTGTGTGTGTGTGTTCCTGCAAACTTTAAATTAAAAGTATTAGACAGTTTCTAATAGTTGAGATATGTTCAAGTAGACTTTATCCAGCAAAACTTTGGTCTCAATTATGTAAAGTAGGTCATGAGATCTGCTCCATGAGACCAAAACCTCACCTTAATTTTGGAGGAGTTTTTTGGGTTTTTTTCTGGGATTTTACATTTTTATGTTGTACATTGTACCTAAAGGGTAACAGCTGCTTAAATGCTGTCTTTCAATATTTATTCGTCAGCTTGACGGTTAAGCAGTTCTAGTGTAGCTTAGGGATTTTCATTCTCTTTCTCTGACTTAGACTTATTTCTCTGACTTTTTTCCCCTATGTGGTAGGATCAGTTGTGGGAGGAGTTTGTTTGGGTTTTGGTTGGGGCTTTTTTTAATGGAAAGGAATTGGAATAATCAGAGCTTAGTTTTTCTTTACTCTTTTTTCTAGATTATCCCAACGGTATTCGGCTCACATCAGCTGTTCCAGGAGCAGATATCAAAGTGCTAATAAATTTCAATGCACCAAATCCTCAGGACAGGAAGAAATTTACAGATGACTTGAGGGAGTCAATTGCAGAGGTTCAAGAAATGGAAAAGCACAGAATAGAGTGTAAGTACAAAGGTACATATAATAGTGCACTTTTAAGATAATCAAAATAGAAAATCTTGAGTCTGTGTATACCCATTAGAATTCTTTAAAAGTTCAAAATAATGTGGGTTTTTTTCCATGGCTTTGATTCTAGAAAGAGGAAAAACCCAATGATACCTTAAGCCCCAGCTGAGTTCATAGACTGCTGTGTAGCTGCAGTGGAAATTTAGCCTGGACAAACTGCAGATGGCAATGGACAGAGGATTATTATAAACTGCAGTATGAATTTTGGGGGTAATTTACACCACACTGAAATACTCAGTGATTCAAACATTTTCACTTAGTATTTCTTCATTTCCATGTTGATATTCCTCTATTCTTTCAAATAAGTAACCATAGTAAAAATCTATATATTTTGCTGAAAGTTTGATGACTGTCTGACCATGGGATGTTAGCTACCATGTTCCCAAAAGAGGAATAGCCTTTCCTCCTGTATGTTTAATATACAGTTGTTGGTACAGGGCTGAAGTTCCTCTCTGGCATCTAACAGTCCCAGAATGAACTCTTCTATGTGACCACATACAGAAACCGCGATGTTACCGTGTCCTCTGGTATACACAGTCAGTGAATATGAATTGGACACTTACTCTCTTTGTTCCAGCTGAGCTAGAAAAGCAGAAGGGTGTGGTGCGTCCCAGCATGTCTCAGTGCTCCAGCCTGAAAAAAGACTCTGGCAATGGGACGCTGAACAGAGCTTGTCTGGATGACAGCTATGCTACTGGGGAGGGGCTGAAGAGAAGTGCACTGAGCAGCTCCCTGCGAGACCTGTCTGAAGCAGGTAAGCACTGCCTTTCTTTCCCTGCTCCAACTAGTGCATGCAAAGAGGTGTGAATGGTGCATATAAAGCCCAGCTCGCAGTGGGCTTTCAGAACTAGTAATCCTGAAACCTCAAACATTTTAAATAGCTCCTCTTTCATAGTTTGTGTTTAATTTCTGTTTGTTTTTTTACCCTTGTTCTATTAAGCAACCACTATTTGAAAGCATTTAAACCATTGTAGATTGCTATATATACTTTTAAAGGAGTGTGAAGACAGAGGAAAAATTGTAAGTGTTTTATTAAAAAACTGCTGGTTGACTTGTGCTAGGAGTAATCCACTTAGCTTTCCTTTCTTTTTTTCTTCCCCTTTGCTTCTTCCCCTTCATACAATAGGCTTAGAGAGAAAAGAAACAAAACTGGTCTCTGTGTAATGACCGCTTTCTGTGTATGTTGTGCTCAAGTGTACCTGTGTTACCACATTGATGAATGAAATTGAGTGAAGCCCTACTAAATTCTGTCTAGAGCTATGTAGTTCAGATACAGTGTGTTCCTGGCCTTCTTTTACTGTTTTGTAACTCAAGATGTAGTTCCCAATTCTTGCAAAAGAGGTTGTTGTGAAATAATATTGCCAGTGTAATAAAGGAAGCCCTAGTGGACAAGAGTGCCGACATCCCAAAAAGCCACTGATGTGTCTTAAGATTTAACTGGTTAGTAGAGCTAAAGACTGGAAAGGAGTGGTGGTGTGATTTTTTTAGCCAAAGAAAAGCAAGAAGAAGTTTGGTATGTATTTTATGGTTTGCCTTGATATACACAACTGGCATACCCATGGAATAAAGGCTACCATGGGTCATAACCTTGTCTTTCGGTGTTAAACACGATCCCTGTCGCTTACAAGAAGTTGTGTCTGAACACCATGCTCACTACTCAGGAAGTACTTCTGGGAAGAGTAGCTACTTTTTCTTTTATTTTTTTGTTGGTAGTTCATAGTCTGTGCTGCATACCCTGACTTCTTTTAATTGCAGTGATGAGTTACAGTATAGTCATAATTTCAGTAGTAAGTATATCTTAGTAGTAGACAGTACTTATTTTTATCCGTTTTTTAACTAAACAGATTTTAGCTATTCTGCAATAAATTAAATTGCAAACTGAAATTAAGCCTGTGTTTTGTGAGTGTATGTATGTGCATTTAAGTATGTAGAGAGTGAGCTCTTTCAATTACTTTATTCTCTGTTTAGGCTTTCACACTCATATGTCCATTTGCTTCATTAAAAAGACCTAGGGCCTTGATCCAAAATCAGCTGAAGTTGAATACTGGTGCTTGATTGGCTTCAAAGGATTTTAGATCAAGCCACTAGTCTTCACCACTTTTATACCTCAGATTTGAGGATACTTCCATCATCCTTTTTTGTTGTTTTGGTTTTATTTCATGAGAATGAGAACTACCATATTGTTGAATATGTGAGTTCAGTGGGTATCTGTACCCATAAATGTGATTTCTGATTAATTTTTTTATCCCATAGGAATTTTTCATCCCTATCTTTCAAACATTGCCATGTTTTGGATACTATGCAATAAATGACTATTTGTAACCATGAAAACATTCCATGTTTCAATAGGGCATGCCTGCAATTGGCATGCCTAGTACTGAAAATAAGGTTTTTCCATAATAAAAAGTAGAAATCATTCACAGACTGCAGGGTTTATCAATGAGCTTGTTAAACCCAACTAAACTTAATTTTAACTTTAAGGAGTTGAGAATTATGGAGAGTTTCTGTTTGGTCTTGTGCAGTGCAACTGACTTGAGCAATTACATACCTGTTATTTGCTTTGTTATTTGGTGTCATTTTAATGAGATTATACGCATCTCTTCTGCCTTTTCTCAGTGAACAGCTTGCACATGAGGATGATTTTGCTTTAGTATGAGACTGATGATCCATAGGAAACCAAAGAAATCTCTTTCAGTTAGTAAAATACTGCATCCCAGCGATTACACCATGCTCAATCGCTTCTGTAAAAGAGGACTGAATTAGGTTGCCTCAGTTCTTTTCTGGATGAGACACAGGATCAAAAAGGTGGAGGAACAAGAGTAGTGGGACTGTGTCTGGCTGTGTAGGAAAAGCCATGATAAAAGTGGATTTTTAGAGAGTTCCTTTCTACATATCAACAGAACTAAATCTAATAAACATGAGAAAATTTCCTGGTCGCATAGTCATGCAGTGAGGCAGGTAATTGTCCAATGAACATTGCAAAAACAAATGGAAAAATTTTAAATATTTATACAGTGAAGGGGAAATCTGATTGAACAGCACTTTGACTGCATGAATATATGACAAAACTATTGTTAAAAAATGTCCATTGCTCTCTACCAGGTATCGCAGTAGTAAATGGTGGCTGTAGAAAGGGCCTTTAAAATTCTCTCTTGGAAAAGAGTGATGAATCATAAGCTCCTTAAATCTAATGAATGTTGATACCCTGAATGATTCAGACCCCTAAGCTGTAAACCATAAGGAAAGGCAAGATTTTCTCTGTCAGGAAAAAATGTCAGGAATCATTTCCTGGTGGTTGTTCTTCCATGCATTTGCCACAATAGCTTAAATCATAATTGCAAAAAGGATGTGCATGAGCATGTCTTGATCTCATTGTTTGTTGTGGATTGATGGTTCTTTCCATGGACTAAAAAGCAGAGTGTGGCAACCAACTCTTCCAATATGTGAATATGTCAAAAATTCAGTGCTTTATTTTTCTTCCAAAAAAATACATCTTTTTTATTATGCATTCTTGAGCTGTAGACAAGGAAGATCTGAATTTATTTGTATCTCTCTCAGGTTTCTTGCCTGATTTTAGGCTAGACAGTCTGAACTCCAGTGACTCTGAGTTCCTGGAGAACCTGGTGCTTTCATACTGAGTTCACAGTGGTAAGCATCTGTGGAAGTCAAGCCTTATTCCCCCCATCCCTTACCTTTAAGGGGGGAATAATATTTACATGCTTCACTGGGTTAAAAATTGTGATTTTATGGTTTGCCTCAGTAATACACAACTGGCATAACTGTGTAATGTTGGAATCTACAGAGAAGAGCAGGATGGTAGTTTATATTATAGTATTAGTATTAGTTAGGTAGTAACTAATAGTATTTGTTAGGTAGTTTTTATTAGTTACTACTAATTAAAGTAGTGCTTGTCTCATTATCTTCTGAGCTATCTCAAAACAATCTTTAAGGAGAGACTAGCTAAAACAAATGACCAAATAAACCCAAACCAAAACCATAAAGTAGTTCCACAATTAAAATAATTCTGTCTGTACATTGCATATAATCTCAGTCCTCAATATTTCTTTCTACCTTCCAGAAAAGCTTTATTAACATTATTTCTGTTTTTAAAATTTAATCATGTATTTTTAAACATTTCCTATATCCCAAAATGTAGTGGAAAAGTGGAACTTCTCAGCACAGCAGTCCCCTTAAAAAGGTGCTGAGTTCCTGCAGCTCCAGGATCCCTTTCCCTGCTGTGAATCAGTGTGTAATGGGATGGTGCCCTTGGCTCCTCACCCATCACACAGGCAGAGTTACTGGGTTATTTCCTCCTTCCTCTCCCATGGATTTTGCTGCGTTACATCGGATGGAGGATACTAGCAGTCCTTATTATCAGAAGGGAGAGAGTTTTTTCCTGTAGCAATGGTAAGAGGCATGACAAAATCTACTGGGTCTTTCTAAATGAAACAGACTTGTGTGGATCAGGTCTCTTGTCACATGCGGATGTTAATACCAACCCATTTTGCAAGTACGTTGCACAAAGACACCCCACACAGCATAGAAAGACCTTTGTACCAACAACTTTCAAGTCCAATGGAAGAGGCACTGTGCTTTTCCAGAAGGAGCTCAGCAAGGTGAGGTGTGGTTATGCTGCTTTCTCATCTCCTGTGGCTCAACCAGTATATTGAGAATAACCTGTTTGAAGGTGTCAAGAAATTTTTTTCACAATTGGTGTGTGATCTTCAGGCTTCATCTGTTTCACCCAGAAAACAAGATGAAAATATGATGGTTAGAAAGAGTATTTTCACCCTGGAAAGTGATGTCTCCAAATTAATGATGAGAGCGTATAATTTAGGTAATTTTGAGCAGGTCAGGCTGGCTAGTACCTCTAAGCTCAGTAACTACATGCTGCTTCTGGATGCATCAATTTCACAGCCTTTGGAGGGCTAGTGTAATGGCTCATTATTACAAGAGCTGCTATATTCCTTTGCTTTACCCAAACCTTAATTTAGAACTTTTTTCAAGACTTATTTTTACCAAGACATGTAAAGCCAGATCATAATGCTTTGTTTAGATATCTGTGTATCTCACTGGCATAGAACAGTCTAGAGAATTACAGGGCATCAGTGAGAAATATTTACATTTACTGTCATGATCTGCACACCTGAGAGATCAATTTCTGGAAGGTAGAATGGATTTTTACTAATGAAACTGAGATTTCTTTTGGAATGTTTAAGTTTGTAAAAATATTTTAATCACTTAATATTTCCTCTGTGAATTTGTAATATTCTGTCCCACATGATGCATGTACATATATGGGACTTATGTGTGTAAATTAAGAAATTTCTTAGAATATTCATGTCTCATATCAGTGACTTGTTGGATGACTCAGAAGAGATTAAACCAATTGAAATTTAATTTCATAAGAATAAATTAAAAACCCACCCTAAGTAATAGCCTTAAAAATGTCAATTAGCTCAGAATATTTAAGCAAAACCAGCCTTCATACTTGGTGAACACTGCCTTGCTTTATACCATAGCTGTTAATTATGAAGCAAGTACAGAGTTCTGCTGACATACAGCTCGAGCCAAAGGTCACCAGTTCCTTGAAACGCCTGTGAGCGCTGCAGCTCTAGGGGAGCATTTTTGGGATGGGATGCCATCTCAAGCACCAGAGAACAGTCCTGAATAAACACATGTTGGCAGGGAGAACGCTCTGGAGAATTTACTTAATAGCTTTCATATCACACTGTAGGTCAATTTGTTTTAAAGAAACAAAACAAAGCACTCTCTATAGTGCTAGTACCTATCTGAGGGAATTTACAGGCATTTTTAGTAGGATTTCTGTTTGTTCTTGGCTTTGCTAGCACTTCTTTGCCTTGAAGTTATTCTAAGCAAAAATCCATCTGTCTCTCTCTGTCTGTATATACTGTGTATATACTGTGTTTGTGGTTATTTTATTAGAGACTTTGAGTCTTGCCATATACAACAGGCATTAGATTTTCCTTCATTTTTGGCCACATTTAATGGCTTGTGGCAGCTGTCAGTCTTGCTTGCAGTATTGACTGCTGAGTCGAGATTGCCATCTTTCTCTGGTTTTGTGTCAGCAATAAGAGTGATTTGAGTCTTAATCAGTACTAATCCCATTAGCAGAGCAGAAAAATATCAAAGCCTGGCTAGAAGTAAAAATAAGGGATTATCAAAACCAGTTTTTCTCAGGGGGGTCATAAGATAGCACAGTTATGGTTTTGATGAAGCTAAAACTGCAGCAAGAGATGAACCACCAAGCTTTTGAGAAAGAGCCAAAATTCCAACAAAGTTGAACACAAACACCTTCCCCTCAATTAGTCAGTGTGGAGGGGTTTGTTCTGAGGAGTAGCTCTGGGAGAGGGGAAAAGTTTGCAGGAGTCTAAGGGGAGCTGAAGCTTCTAAGAGAAAATTGTGTTGCAGGGCATCATCCCACGACCAACCAGGTCAAAGTTATGCTTATGGATCCAGTCAGTGGTACTTTGAGATCATACTGATCTTATAAGCCTTATGGGTAGTCTAAACTGGTCTGTGAGAGGGTATATTGAGAAGTAAGGGTGAACCTCCTGGGAATCACTGTTGTGTCCCACTTAAAATCAGTCCCAAAGTTCACTTTAGCTCTGATACCATGTGGCTTTTGGACTCATAAACATGAGAGTATGTGGATCGTAGGTTCAGTGATGCTGAAACCTTCACATTCCTCCCCAAAGCCACCTGTTAGCATGGAAGATTCAGAAGGCAGCAATGTACCAATGCAGGGAGAAGAGTGTCTTTGATATTTGACCTTGCAGAAAAGCAAGGGTAAAGCATTGAGAAAAGTGGGGTTTCTACAAACATGCAGATTTTAGAGAAGCTTTGAGAACCCGACCACTCTTCAGAGGTTAGCTTTGTTTGTACACCCTGCCAGTAAAGAACTGTGAAACTTTGCAGAGCAATGCTCAAACAAGCTATCTCTTCAAAAATATCTATTTCCACTGCAGCCATATGCTCCTTTCTCTCCTGTGAAATGGGAGAAAAAATCTGGGATTCTGTGTCCTATATATAGCCACTGAGGTATTCTGTTATTTAGGCAACCAGTGTGGTGTTTCATGTGTAATGTTAGGCAAAGGTCTTTAACAGTTTGAGCACATTGAAGAACAAATCCATCATACATAAAGATAAAGCACTGCACAGCTAAACAAACAAAATCTAGCCATAATGTCAAGACAGATTCCAGATTTCTTGATCAAAAATTAAGTTTAGTTTCTTTTAAACCTCATGAAAGAAGATATATATGAAATCCACTGAGGTTCCAAACTGAAAAGGAAATGATGAAACCAATGACCCTCACCAGACCCCACACTGAAGTTCAGACTATGCCGATACTAAATTTTCTGTTTAATACCCCACAAGTATATCTCAATCCCACCAGCCTTTAAATAAAGAAATTTTATAGACAATCAGATTTCAGAAAATCAAACCATTTAAAATTGTTGCTGGTCAACATCATAATCGTGCTACTGTAGATACAGGTGCTAAAATACATGTACTGAGAGAGTTGTACAGACTTTAAAAAAAAAATCACACCCCGCTAATGACAGTTGGTTCACAACAACAACAACAACAACAACAACAATACCTCTTAACAATTAGTCAGGTTCAGAAACTTAATATACCTAATGGCCTTAAAAAAAACATCTAAGTTTCTGCCGTAGTAGCTGCTGTACCAGTCCAGTGCCATGTTCACCCCCGCAGCCCCCTAGTTGCATTTAGAGACTCCTCTAGCGATTGAGGGAAAGCAGCTGTTCTTCACCTGGGTCTTGTCTCAGTCTCTAATCTATGGTGTTGCATGTCCTGGGCAGGCAAGCGTGGGCGACGCAGCAGTGCAGGATCGCTAGACAGCAATATGGAAGTAAGTAGGAAGTTACGGATGTCTAGCTGGATGTGATGATGTGCATTTCAAACCTTTCTTTTATATACATATTTTTTTGCTCTTTTTTCTTCTAACATATAACCTGCCTGCCTCAAATAAAATGCATGCCTGGGCTACTCACTCCGTATTCTTCCAGCTTAAAAAGCACTGACAGCTTGTTTTAGACCGATGCCATTTTTGGTTTGAGCTAACCTTGTTCCCTGTGTTCCTGCAAGCATGGTTAAATGAATATGATGTGTCCTTTTGCCACCATTTCAGTCTGGTCCCAGCTTAAAAGCCCACTTGCTCTTTGTTACAAAGTACACTGTTCTTGCTGTTTGATATTTAGCTACAACTATCGACTTTCATGCTCAACCATTCCCATTGCTTATTTTCGAGTTAAATTGCTAAATGTATGCAGTCATGACACCATGGAATTGCACAGATAGGGCATGGGAGGAAAAAATTACTAAGATAGGTGAATTCAATGTGGATTTCATGAGATTTCATTCATCTTCAAACCATTTATATATACTGTTCATGTCTCTGAATTCAGCTTGCAGATTTTTTTTCTTTTTTTTTTTTTTTCTTTTTTCTTTTTTGTGTTTGCTCTAGGTAGATTGCAGTTTAAATCTAGCACACTTTGCCTAAGTACTGTTGTGTCCCATAATTCTTCTTAAAAAAATACAAACCCAAAACTTCCAGAAACTAAAAACATCATTCCAGGCTAAATAATAGAGAACGTTGGACCACAGGTCAGAAGAACACAATCACATAGAAATCTTAGTGGCCAAAATGGTATGGTTCCATTTAACACATAATTCTGAGGTAGGATTGAGAAGCAGCACTGTGGCATACAGTAGTGGAAAACTACTTTAAAAAAAGAGAAAAGTTTAAAATACTGTTTTGAAATCTGAGTTGTAATTGTAATATCTGCTGCTGTGTGTTTTAACTGTTTAGGTTGAATTTCATGTAGTTTTATTTTTTGTTGTAAAAAAGCAAGCATGGTATTTTTTTTACAGTATTTTAAAATGTATTTTTCCTTTTTAAACACACTCTTAGGTCTTATGTCATGTTACTCTTCCATGACATGTTTAAAGTCATAGCTTTCTATTTTAAAGTGCCAAGAGAAAAAACATTTAATGCTTAAAATACCATAAGAAGGACATGAATGCCTCAATGGCAACCTAGAGAAGGTGGAAATAAATTTTTTCCTAGAACTCTTAAGATAGTCCATCCATGTGAACACTGGAGGAGGAGTTTGTGGGTCAGTGTGAACTTTTTCTTTTAAACATTTTAAGATTTTTTTAATTTTTATTTCTATTAATTTCTTTTTAGGGGTCCATCATTAGCAGTCCTCACATGCGCCGAAGAGCTACATCAACCCGAGAGTGTCCATCTCGCCCTCACCAGACTATGCCTAACTCCTCCTCACTCCTAGGTTCCTTATTTGGTAGTAAAAGGGGAAAGCCACCTTCCCAAGGCCATCCACCATCTGGTTCATCACAGCAACCTCCGCACCCTCCAGCTGTCCCACATCAGCAACACTCACAGCATCCTTCTGCCATGCATCATGCAGGGCCAGCTGAGGGGCAGGCGCAGGCACAAGTGCACTCTCACCATTCCCAGTACTGTCACATGCAGCAGAACCCCCCGCCCTACCACCACCACCACCACTATCACCCTCCCCAGCACATCCAGCACCCGCACCAGTACCACCAACATGTGCCCCATTCCCAGCACGCGGCGCACTCCCAGCACGCCCCTTACATGCAGCACCCCCACGCGCAGCACACCCACGCTCCTCATCCACCACTGCCCCCCCCACACCCAGGGCACTCTTCTCATGCCCCACACTCTCAGCATCACCATGGACCGCCACCACCTCCCTCCACTTCAGCCAGCACTAAGCCCAAGCACAGCGGCATCAGCACAATAGTCTAGAACGCATCGGCCCTCCTAATAACTATAGTTTTAACCAGAGTTACAAAGGCACTTACAGGAAGCAACAAAAACTATTGTCAGTTTTTACCTAGACAATTGGATTGAGTTGTGTGAGCTTCAAGGCTTGCTGTTACTAAATAAAATAATTCAAGTTAGCACAATCGATACTGGTTTTACTTATCTACTTGACAGACGCTTGCCATCCGGTTAGTTCTTCTATCCGAACTGCCTTGAAAAACATGCTGCTTGCTGAACATGAGTAAAGCTACCTTTTCCACCAAATCCCTTGACAATTTTCCACACATAATAAAAACTTAGTCTCTGGAAAAAAAAAAAAGGGGAAAAAGTGATACAGAACCAAGTGTTGCATTCTTGCTCTTTTATTGTCAATGGGCAAAAAAAATAAGTAGACCTGATATGGTTGATGAAAGTACGTAAGTAAACTTTATATAATATAAATATATACATATAAATATATATATATATACTGTATAGTTAACATTTGTGCTTGGAAAGAAATTTTTTCAGTCCACAAAACTAGCAATATAGACTTTACAAGGAATTCCACTTACTTGATAGGACAGTATAATAGATGAATAGCATATGAAAGAGTAGACCAAAACCATGAAACGTTAGAAACAAATTTCAGACATTTCAGTATTTTCATTAAGAGTCCTCTGGACTTACTAAGATTTCTAAGCAATCATTACTAAATGTGCCAAGTAACATAGCATTTAAATGTTGTAGTCAAATACTGCTTTGTATAAATCCTTATTTTATTAACACAATAAGATCATACGTAATCAGTATTATAACTGCTCTGCTATTTCAGGTAAGCAAACTCGTTAAGATGCAGTAATTATACCGTAGCAATGTAGGGTGACCATTTACCAGTGGTCACCTCCAGGCATTGGTCACACAAATTCTTAGACACTTTAAAGGCTGTGATAACTGTGAATTTACATGATCCACATTTCTTTTGTATGCATATGACTTAAGGAACACACACGAAGAGTTATGACAGGTGCATGTACACACTGCAAAAACATTCATCTCAAACATGAAAATGGCAAACTTCCATCCTTCGCAGCTACTTTGTTTCCTGTTTACCATAATTTCTCATTTTTCCCCCCCAATGAAGCTGAATTCTAGTCAGAGTGTTTCTGTGTGGAAGCGCTCTAAAACTCGAAGGTTTGTTTTAGAATTTAGCATAGGGATTTTTTTATATATATATAAATATATATATATTAAAAAGAAAAAAAATGTAATTCCATGTAGCCATGTGCTAGCAACAAAGTGGCTTCACCGTTTTTACTCATCACATTTGTTAGTTTGAAAGTACCCAGCACTCAGCAGGCTGAGTTGATGCTCAAACCCTCACTTTCATAGTCCAGTTAGTTGCAAGACATCACATAAAAACAGGCTGTGCTGTTGTTGCTTATGTGTTGTAACCAAACCATTTGCAAATTTATATACAATTTTTATCCCCAAATCCTGTACAAAGTTATACATGGCGCCTACTTTGTAGTTTCAGCATTTTGAGCCACTGCAAGGACTTTACACCTAAACAGTAGAGACAAAGGAATCACAACCGCAAAACTGTACCAGCCTAAAAGCAAACCTTGAAGAGGATGAGCAAAAAGTTCCAGTATGAGATGGGTAAAAGTAATAATAATAACCACCAGTCAATTTTCTATTTAACAGTAATAAAGTTGTCAGGAATAATGAGGACATGGGAACAAGAGAGTGACTTTTCATAGTGGCTTGCTCATGGCATCTCTAATATTTGGGGGGGAGCGGGGAGAGGTTGAGTAGTTTTTTCTTTCCCTTTCATACCATTGATATCACAATACCAGCAAAACTGCAAACTGAGCACTTTGTTAACCTCCACAGAGAGCAAATACAGCAATCTAGAGTTTAGCCTTTTGTTTAAAGCTGTCCACGTTTGTTTCACACACGTGCAATATGTTTTCCCTTCTGCTCCTTCTCCTCTGAATTGTCTTCATGAAAAGACTCGCATTATTATTTTTAAGTATCGCTCATACTATTCCTAAATTCTGCGACTTACCTTAAGAGGGCCCATGTGGGTCCCCTGAGGCTCTGTTCCTTGCAGTTTAAAAAATATATACTGTTCTTATATGGGAAAGTAGAACTGTCTGCATGTCATCTAATGTTATTAGTGTGAGGCTACACTCTACATATTGTATATTTGCAAAATATATCAGTGTTACTGTTGATATTAGTTGAAGTAAAGTGATAACATATTTCAATATGTAGACTTTTCTTCATACATCTGTACCAATAGTAGAGTCTAACTGTAATCTATAGGTTGTTCCAGAAAAGATAAAGAACTATTCAGGTACAAACATCTTTCAGAAACTGCATCTTTTAATTAAGACAGAGGTAAGAATGCTCCTCTTCACTGAGTGTCGGAGTCTGTGCCTGTTTCAGATGCAGAGTTTCAATGGGAGTAAAATTGCTGGTGTATGGAATGTATGTGGGAGCAGTGGAGAGGAAAACTCAACTCTAGGTGTGTTAATTAACAATGAAGATGTTCAATCTCCTCGATCTGCTTTATATTCCAAACCCCCTTTCATTCATTTAAATTAGAGTTACATAGAAATATTCTGAACTTACACAGTAAGCCACATTTTAATGCTTGACCACTGATTTTCCATGTGCGATCAACTGAATGTTCAGGAGATGTCACAAATGTGCATGCAGAAACCCATTTACTCGTGATTTCATGTGCTGTGGGGAAAGAGTTTGTGCCTACCCTCTGGGTGCATTGTTGCACATGGGGAACCACCGATCATTCTGAGGCTAGTTTAAAAACCAAACCCGGTCACTTAAGAGCACAGTATTTGTAAACTATTACTTCAAGTCGTCAATGAGGAGAAACAGTGGACTTGATTTTTTTTTTTCCATTATTTTTTAGACTCTGTGTTTGTATGTACTTTAAACAAATTACTCTGTCTTGGTGTCAGCATAAGTCTTAAGAACTTTGCTGCTTGTTTAGGGTTTTAGTATAACCTCTCTGACTCTGTCCTAGATTAACAGTTGCTTAGAGCAGTGCGGATCACGCCTAGAATAGGAAAATGATAGTGCTTTAACACTGCGCGTGGTTAAGAACATTCATTTTTTCAGCCTGCAGGCAGGAGTAAAATTGAGAGGGTTTTTTTCCTGTAATGTCCTTGCCAATTAAAAACTGGTACAGAACTGCACGGAGCGACTGTGTTTCTCTTCTTCCCATAGATGATGTGGCTAAGTAGTAATGCTGATTTGAAAAAATGAAAGGGAGACATAAAGAGTGAAGGTGTGGCAACAAAAATCTTTTCTGGGACAACAATCAAATATATATTTGGGGTTTTTATTTTTTTAAGTTAAGAATGAAATGTAAAACAATGTACAAACAAAAAACAAAAGTTCATCCTAATATAATGTGCGTCTTGTATTGCTAAAAAGAAACCAAGTCTAACATACGGTGTAGAATGATTTTCCCATCATGTACTGCATGCAGCAGAAGCCTCTTGTTTCTTGATAAAATGAGCTGAAAGACAGTCAGCAGATATTTAAACAATGAATCTCTAGATGTTGACTTGCTGTTCCATATGAAGCTGTGTGTTTTCTGCAGTTAAGCATGCATTTTGCTGTTCCGTTGTAAGATACCATCGCACTTCTTGCCTGCAAAATGGATTCTTGTGTATATATTTAAAAGAAAAGTGGAACCAATAACAAGATTAAATTTGGAAAAGAGAAAAGGGGGTGGTGAAAACGGGACCAGTTGGGGGAATAGATTAATTCTCTAAATTGTACATAGTGTGTAAATTAGTATTACTATAAGTCTGCAGTCACTTTGAGGTTGCCTATTTCCTGCTAGGAACTTAAATCAGCTTTGAGTTGTATTAAAACTGTTAGAATTAGGTCTTGAATGCAGACTGTTAAAGACTTCAAAAAACATTATGCTTACAAGAAGCTTCTGTTCTGGGGAGGCTCGAGACCCCTTTTGTAACTATGGGGAAGAAAGGAGTGCTTTCATTTTAATATGCATTCTGTTTGTAAGTAGTAACAGACCCTATTGATGTAAAACTATAACTGTGATCATGTGGAGAAATCAAATAAATCATTTAAAACTCTTTGTTTCTCATTTTATGTAATCCAAGAACTTCAACTCTTCAGACGAAGGAAATTCCTTCCCATAGTATCCTGGGCCTGCCAAGCCCATGGGATTTCTGCTACTCACTGCAAAGGGGCTGAGATTTCAGCCTTCATCTTAAATTAAGGATAAGATGGTGGAAACGGTCTTAGTGCTGTAGAGCAGCAGTGATTTGTTTGGTGGTGCTGTAAATAGATTCGGTTCCAAGGTATGATGGAGAGCAGCAGATGCACCACCTAGGTCTGCAAAGGAGAAGTACCAGAAGAGGCATTTTTGGCGTACTATGTGTCCAATCACTCTAATGTTGAACAACAGTAACCAGGTTTTGAATCTTCTGAAACACAAGCTGGTGACTGTGTTCCACTGATCCCATTTGGCTCTCACATTTCTTTAACAGCTCGTGCTCAGGACCCTGACTCACAAGTGTTCTAAGTTTGTCCTTCCCAGGGAGCAGTCCTGCATTCTGAAGTGTAACCTGCACACTTTGGATCAAGCTTTGGCAGTGTTCCTTGTATCTGTGCGCCCGCTGGCAGGAAACCATCACCAGACTTCAGTAAGTGATGTAATTGAACTCCTATTATCCCGTTACTGCTTGTACCAGTATTTATTTGGTGTGTGTCCTGGTACCACAGAAGGATCATTACACAGGCACGTTTGTCACACGTGGCCCTCACAATAATTGGTATTACATTCCCACAGCTGCTTTAGTTAATAACTGTGGCATACTGAATTGTGTTCTGGTTTTTCTGTTTCCTAGATGTGAAGGACACTGCAGCAAGTCTGTAAAGCCTGATAAAATGTAATGGTTAGCTATCAATTTAAACTGAAGTATTGTGTTTCCTTGTTTTTCTATGAATTTTAGGGCATTCTTGAATTATTTTCTGAGAGTAGTCGACTATGACCTGTTTCTGAGTGGCTGTAATTTCACGATGTTCACCTCAATCAGCGATTTTTTGGATAGGTAAGTACACATTTATCACCAGAAACTTTCAGCATGCCTTTCCCCAGGGCTGTGCACTGTGTGAGAAAGTAACTGATGCCTCATAGAAACATTCTGTTACTGGACGTGGAAGAATTTGCAGTGATGTTCTTTACTGGTACTTCTATCCCGTTTCAGAAGTTAGGATTTTAAGTTTTGATGGACGTTTTGAGAAGGCAAAGAGTCTGTCTTGTCTAATTAAACTCTTAGGAGCCTGTAAATAATGTCCTGAATTCGTCCTTTTTTTATTATTGATCCATTTTAAAACTGAGACCTAAATAGTACGTCTAAATGGTACTGCTTCTTACCTAAACTAAGACAGGGTTGAAAGCACTTACAGTCTGGCACTGAGGAAAAATAAATAGCTGAAGGAACCTCAGCAGCAGTTGTGGTTTGTGTGATAGATTTCCACAGGTTATAGCAAAGCTAAGTAACTTAATTAAAGTGATTCAGTGTATGTTAAGCATGCAGTAGTCTAATGGCTCCCAGTTCTTCATGCTTTTTTCTTAAAATTAATATCTTTACTTATTTTAGGTGCTCATCTTTGAGTTGCATTCCGTAAGACTCTGATAAAGCTCATATGTACATATCTAGTGACAAATGCCTTCATTTTGGAGGTTATATTGCCTTCCTACTGTGGATAGGCAGTCTAACCTATATCAAGGAAAAGGTCAAGGTTTCCTATTAGGAGTTGTAACTGAAAATCATGTATTTTGCAAGTCAGAAGTCTGATTTTTGAAAACGTTTCCTAAGCATTGTCCTACGTTTGTACACTTCAGGTGTTTGCGTGCATGTATCAGTGCACACATCAATTGTGTGAATGAATTTTCAGTTGCAAGATCCTTCAAGCTCTTGTGGATAGCATCTTCTTAAGAGGGGGTTACTTTTCAGGTCATTTCTCTATTGGTTGAAATACATTAAGGAAATATTGAAATGACAGGAAATGAAATAATGAACTTCATACTTTGTACTTCTGAGGTATTTTTTATCTGTCTCTCTCATCAGGTTGGTTTTTTTACTTAAAAATCTCACAAATTTACTTTTTTTCCCATTTGGCCTCAGTTTTCATTCAGGAGTTTCATACCAACTGGTGTAGTATCATTTTGCCACCTATTTATATGGCGTAGACCTAATAGCTGTATGATGTTTTATTCATCAGCTACCACCTGTGCACAGGGATGATTTGGGAGGCCAAATTATTTTGACATGTCTGGCACAGTATCACAGGTCCTGGTCACACAGAGTCCCAAACGCTGTTCCTTTACCCCTCAGCCTTTCAGACTGAGCTTGAAACGTTAAGCCAGCTGCTAGGGCCTCTCCTGCAGCCATTCAAACAACTGCCACAGGATATCAGAATTATGATGCTGTTGGGATTGTGGGATAAATCGTATTTCAGCATGAATACGTACTGCCAAACATATTTGTGTAAGATGAGCAATGGACTTACATGCCACAATAAATCTTTACTGGTATTATAGCTGCATTATATATACACCTTTCTCCCAAAGCAGCGTACCGGATTTTTGGCGGGCTCACTAGCCTCCTAGTGATTTCTTTGCTGCTCTATTTTATTGATATAAAACTCCTAGAGGAGAATGTAGCACAGCTAGCTTGATAGAAATGATGGACAAATGCTTCATTTTAGGTGTACTTTTTACTAGACTCTCTTTTTGTTTCCTATTATTTCAAGAATTAAAGCCAAATCCTGTGTTACTTGGCAAAACTAAATCAACTGCAGGATGAGGCTGGATCTTAGGAAATGCTTAAATTAACATCTTTGCTTGAAGTACCTCCTAAGCCAAGTAAGAACTTAGATGAAAGTTGTGTGGGTGATGCTGACCTGAAAACATAATTTTTTTCAACTGGTTAGATTTACTGTTTTACTGTACATATAAATGCATATTTTAAGGGATAAAATGTAATGAAAAAAATCCCCTTTATTTAGCATTTTTGCAATAACTGAGATGTGAAATTAGCATCATGGTTCATAAGACACAGCGAGCTCAAACAAATCACAGCAGCCATACAATTTATCAGCTCTGTTGTAAAACAACTTACACAACTTCAGCTTTCATTTATTTCTTCACATTTAGACACAGCAATTTAAACAGGTATGTGTAATGAGCAAAGTAAAACTAACCTGGCTTACTAAGATGCAGAGGGTAAATTCAATCTAACACAAATGAAATGTTATGCATGCCTGGTGAAAGACACTTTTTCTCTGCTTCTCATTTCTGTGACAAAACATGAACAAGTGTTTGTCAAAGAAAAGGGCTTTGTTTTTTGTCTAGGAAAATGGAAAAAGCAAAGACTCTGCAGGCGTTCTGGGTGAGGAGGCTGTTCCTCAGCAACAGTATCACAGCAAACCGAAGCTGGAAATTAATGAATGTAATCATTAACACTGTGATTTTTAAATTTTTTTTTAATGAGCAAACACAACCTATCTTTCAGACCTGGAGCTTCATCACATTGGATCCTGCCAGAGTGAGTACGTGCAGCCTTTTTTATCCATGATCCTTGGGCAGGAAGACATCCTCCCTGGAGCTGTACCATCCAGTGGTCCCTCTCCCTCCGGATCTCCCTGGGCACCTGGGGCAGCTGTGCTGTGGGTCACGCTGGGGAGGAGGAGGGAGCTCCAAGCCCTGTGAGTGCAGGAAAGCAGATGCAGCACCAGGGGTGAGGGAGGAAGGCAGCAAAGGCGTGGGGCTGCTGCTGAATGCACCACCTTGGCAGGACTGCGCTCGTGCTGGGTATGCAGCCCCTGTGAGTGTTTTCCTCCTTGATACGCTCACCTTATGCTCTTGACTGTTGTTTTCATTTTGCTAGTGGCTAATATTTCTCTGTATCCATCTGCAACAACATTTTAATCTAATGATTCATCCCATATATTGTCTTTTCCATCTTTCTGGTAATCCTGTGTCTCTCTTTCTGTCTCAGCTTACTCGAAGGTCCAAAAATGCCTTTGCTGTAATTAAAAAACAACAGCAAAGCACAACAAAACCAACCAACCAAAAACCCCCAACCCAAGACACTTCTGTTGTGTTCCAAATCTGGCATTTGGAAGAGCAGTCACAAGAAGTAACATTTTTCTACCCAATGAGAAATGTGTGCTGAGGATTCTAATTCAGACTTCAAGCATCCTCAGCATTCATAGCCCTGAATTTTGACAGCATTTCAGCAATTTTTAACAATGCCTTTGATTATCTGCTAACCCTTCTACTATAGCAGTTTGTACATTTTTCAGAATAGTTTGCATGTATATTTTATACCTGAAGGTGGAGGAAACTTTCTTTCTACTCTAATTCTTTTTCCACTACCACAGCATTCAGAAATCTGGACTACTGGAGTTACTTCATGACCCTGCTAACATACTTGGAAACTGCCAGCATAGCTTCATGCAAAATGGTGTAAGAATATTAGTGAGGAATCCCAGGGGAGGCAGCCTGAACGAATCCTCTCACTCTGTGGATTTGAAGTACCTTGAAGAAAAATGTGAAAAAGCACTTGCATTTTGGGTCATCTGTTTCCCTTTCCATACACGAGAGGGGAGAAACAGATGCCTCATCTGGGATGAAGCAAATTATTGGACTAAAAAAATCCCATTATTAAAATGCTCCTGAGGCCATGGAGCTCCTTCTTTGCTCTCCAACTTTAGAGTGTAATAAAATTTCTTTTGGCAAAGAGGCTCTGACCCGTCTCCCATCTGCATTCATTATTACTGCCAAGCCGTGCTTTATTCAGTTACTGCAAGCTCTTTTTATAGCCACCCTTGTTCTCTCACTTATCACTGTCATTGTTGTGTGATGAAAGGCTGTGCTATCCAGGCTGGCTTGCTGCTCCCTATCCACAAACATGCTCATGCAGGATCCTGTGGTAACAGCTTCTTTCCTAGGCTGAGAGTTTAGGTTGTCCTCCTCAGAGACTAAGAATTATACCTGGCTTCAATACGATGCTCAGGCTATTTTCTCTCTCTTGAGAAATTAAACTTTTTTTTGCTGTAAAGAAAAAAATTATGACCCTTTCTTATGTGGAATTAAATACTTTAGAAAATAAAATCCTTAAAACCAAGATAACTTAGTGCTTCCTTTTAATCTAATCTGACAGAGCTAATTGATGATTTGCCTATAAACGCCGCCTCAGTAACGCCCTTTCACTAACAGCAGGTACCTGTTTCTCTTTCAGGTGGTGCTTGTGACAGCCACAGTAGAATAGTTCTGGATGCACACTAGCTTGGACCAATGTGTTTGTACTGCAGACGTGTTAACATCTCTGTTTCCAACACGATAAATTACTTCACAGCATGTAACCAGAAGTGGAAATACCAGTTCCTGCTCTCACCTTTCCCAAGATTTAATTTATAAGCCAACTTTTCTAAAATATTCAGAGACAGGAGGGATGATGCAATGAGCACATCATCACATGCCCAAGGGGAAGACAATTATGAATTTCAAGTGCAAAACTTTCCTACCATCTGTCTGACCAAAAAGGAGAAAACAACAATTACTGAAGGCAGGAGAGAGGCTACTAAAGGCATTTCCTGTATTTTCCTGAAAGTGCTGCTGCAAAGACCGGTGAATATCTTTCCAAAGTAATTTAGACCTACGGTGATGCTTTTTCAGTAAGTAAAATAGCCATGTCTCAAGGAACTAAGTATCAGTAGATGTTTAGATTGTTGAATACCATTTTTAAGTCGCTACTGAAAAGTATGGTAGAGAAAAATAGGAAAGGAATACTGTTGGGTCATTTCATGATACTCATTTACTGATCTGCACTTCTTGTATTGATTCCTTCTCAGAAAAGCTAATCTGTGTGGAATAGACCAAAATGTGTATCACTGTGGCATTTGTGGTCTGTCACAAAATGCAAGCTCTGAAGAGCTCACTCAGGGCTGTGGGATTAGCTGGTCCAGGAAGGTGGTGAAGAGTGGTCAAAGGAACTGAAATGACATGAACACAGGCATGAATAGCTGAGTGGCAGAGACAGCAGAGATTTTTATGTAAACAAAAGCAGGGAAAGAATAAGGTTGGGCATGTTGCTGAAGAAGGAGGCAAGATGTGTTTCCTTTAGCAGCACATGTGGTTCTGTGCAGTGCAGTTTGGAGATGTTTATAGGTCAGAATGGTGGAACTAAGTGTTACGGAGAGTTGTGGAGAACCACAGCTGCCAGGAGCATGCTTTCAGCCACAGTTACATTCCTTGTTAGGAGGAGTTGCACATATGGGACAAAATAAATGGTGTGACATCATCTGTGCCAGTGCAGAAGCAGAGAGGATTGCGCAAGTGATAGCCTGCTTGTAGGTTCATGCTGTGGGTATGCTATCGTCCATCTGCGGTGATTTGTTCTGCAATTGGAAAAGAAATTGAGTATTTCTTTAGGCTACACTCACAATACCATTCTCATGCTTAGAGAATGAATGCACAGGGTGGAGTGGGCTGGCTGCTGTTCCAGTTCTTCTGAACTTCCTGATGAGGCATCTTTTTCCTGCTGTTTCACAATGGCCTAGTTTTCACAGTTGGGATCATTTTCTTCAAGCAGTCTACCCCCATGCTCTTTGTTTACTCCTCCTTTAAAGTTGCCTCACCACCCTATTTGTACTGACCAGAGGCAGTGTGTCCTGTCTAGCAGAGGGAGGCCTCAGCCTTTGGTCCTTAGCCTGGGGTGGGTGTCACTGGTCCACACCTCTTCTCCAGCCCAGAAGGGTGTGTTAGCCACCACCACCTCTGCCCAGAACTGGGATGTGGCCCTGGCGGGGCATCACCTTCTCCCCAGTGCCAGAGGGTTCCCTCTCAGTGACATCATGTGGAAAGGCCTTTGCTCCATTAACCCTGTGAGGCTGAGCAGCAGAGCAGGTTTTTACTCCTACTGTCTGTACCACCAACCAGCTGTACAAGCTCCCTATAGAGACAGTAACGTCATCACTCCACACAGAAGATTGCAAAGTGCTGGAGCCATCTCAGAGTTCCCTACTCTTCCCCGCCTTGACAGGACTAGGACATCATAATCACCTCTTGCTTCCCACCTCTCAAAACTAAAAGCAGCTGGGCAGCTTTAACCAGAACCGAACATGTGGAGATTAGAATCTCAAGAACATTGTTGGCTGCATTCTGTATGCTCCTGTGTTTCTGTTACCACAAAACTGAAAGTACTGTCGTCTTTGAGGACCACAGAGAAGTGGGGTCCTGCAGGTAGCCTCTCCCATTGATTGCCTTTATCAAGAGGGCTGCAAAGGGAGCTGGCTTTTCTCTTTGAAATAGGGTGTTCATCTTTCATATAAAGACAAGCAGTTGGTACAGATCATCTCTAAACTCACCTTCCAAGAGAGTGTCAGAAAAGAGCTCTCAGCACTTGCATGGGGCCCCCCACCAAACAGTCATACTTCATGGGATCAAGGGGTTTATGAAAAGGAAAAAGTTTCTGGCTGAGATGGGTTTGCCTCTGGAGAGTTCCACGCGTGTTTGGACTCAGCACTGTGGCTGACTCACCAACCAAGAGTGAAATACTTCTCACCTCCTCCCTGATGTATGGATGACACACTTGTATGATACCTTTGTCAGCCTGGTCATGTCACACAGGGCTCTGACAGACACCTCTCTGCTTGCAAATGGTGAGGATTCAGGGATTCCCACAATGTGAATACGTACACACATACATGCAAAAAAACCAGTGAGCAGAGCTGCTGACATCAGACACATTTTCCTATCCTTCCCCTCACCCTCAGAGTCCTTTTCTGCTCCCAGTGCAGTGCCTGAGAGGCAACCACAATGGTGATTTATTTGAACTACAGGATTAAAGGATTTACAAATCCTAAGTAAGCAAAAAGGTAAGCAAAGCAAATCAGGTGGTTAGTAATTGTTCTTTTCCTAAGTGCAATCTTGTTAAGTCCCCAGCATTCTGAAAGTCTCTTTACAGACCAAAACAAACCAAGGGCAGCAGGACACAGTGATCCTTAAAATGAGCGAGTTAAGACAGCCTTTAAAGGACTTGAAAGTATTCCAAACAACTTAATTCTACCCTTTTGTAAATGAACTTCAGCATTCATAAAGCACTCATGTGTCAGTGAACACTCTTACCCACCCATAGGTGAGAACAGGAGGTGCTGGTGGTGATGCAACAAACTGGTGACCTCTAGGAAAGGAAAGGAGCAGCCTGGATTTCCTACCCAGATTCCAGCATTTAGGTAACCACCCCGGTAACCTGGCCTGGTTTTGCCACTTGGGTCTTTAATAAAACAAAACCTGCTGTCAAAGGCACTGCACAGAACAGGCGAAGCACAGATCTGGACATCCTCAGTGCAGCGCCAGATTCACTGCAGTGTTTTGTCTTTGGAGCTTAGGTATTGATGGGAATGGCCCCACCAGCGAAGGCCCATTCAGGTGCTGATGTCAGCTTAGGGCTTCTGATGTCAGCTTAGGGCTTCTGATGTCAGCTTAGGGCTTCTGATGTCAGCTTCTTGCTGTAATTTCTCCCCCTGCTTCCAGAGGCAGGTTAGGAGGAGTTAGGTTTTGATGGAGATTTTGCCGTGACAACCATCAACTCGGGGTGGAGTCCAGCACCTAACCCGACCTGAGCTGGGGCTGGAGCACTCCCCTCGCCCCCGGGGTGGCCTTGTGCCCCCTGGCCTGTGCTGATGCCCCCGAGTTGGTTCTGGAAGGCGATTCAGCCCCGCTGCCTGCTCCACCGGCCTCCTGTCAGGCTGTCCCCTTCCAGACCCGTTTTCTGTCGCTACCCCTATGTGGTCGCCAGGCCCGCAGTCTGAGGAGGTGGCCGAGGGCCCGGCGGTACCGGACCCTTAGCCCAGGGTCCCGGCAACCCGACGCTCCCCACGGGCTGGCGCTGCGGGGCGCGCAGGGGCCGAGCCCCCCCGGCGGGCCGGCCCCGCCTGCCCCTGCGCGGGCCGCTCCCCTTCGCCCCGCGGCGGCTGGCGGAAGAAGGCGCGCCGGCGTCACGCGGTCACGTGCCCTGGCGCTCGCGCCACCGTCAGAGCAGCGCGCGGCAGGCAGGGGAGAAGGCGGCCATGAGCGGGCTGGTGCTGCGTGCCGTGCGCGCCGCTCGCGCCCTCCCTGTCCCCGCCGCGCTCCCTGTCCCCGCCGCCCGCAGCCTGCGCACCGCCGCGCCGCGCCCCGCCTTCGCCAAGGAGCTCTTCTTGGGGACGCTGCGGAAGGTGAGCGGGACGCTGCGGGGCCGCGGCTGTGGGGGCACCCGAGCGGGGCCTCGTCCCGCGGAGGATAGGGCCTCGGCCGGCTGTGGAGGCGCCGCGGGGCGGGAGCGGCGGGCCGGGCCCCCTTCCTCGGTGGTGAGGCGACGCGGACCCGCGCTGCGGCCTCGCCCCGCTTCCCTGCCCGGCCGTAGCGAGCGGCGGGGCGGTGCTGAGCGCGGCTGGGCCCCGCGCCGCCCCGGGCCTGCCTGCGCTCAGGCGCCTCACCTGGGCTCAGCTGTGGCCGAGATCGAGCCGCTTGCACCTGCGCACGTGAGTCGCGGTGCCGCTGAGTGCTGAGGCAGCCCTGGCCCGCGGCCGCCTGTTCCCGCGGCGCCCCAGGTGCCTGCGGGGCTCTGGGCACGGGCAGCTGCGTCCCGCAGAGCGCGGCCTACGCGGAGGCGCTGCTGGGCAGGGAAGGTGCAGAGTCGAGCGAGGCTGTACTCGGGCAGTGAGGCTGTACTCTGACAGGGACACTGTACTCAGACGGTACTTGCTAAGCCCAAGTTTGGGGTGTGCATTTATCCCAGACCTCATGTAAATAAACTGAAGGAAGGGGTGGCCCAAATCCACTGAAGTGAAAGGTCTCCCACACAGGATCTGGCCAAGTGAAGTGTAAGACAGGCAGTCAGGCTTTGGCATGTTAAGCTCTGTACGTCTGCCTCTCATGTGAGTTCTCTCAGAACCTCAATGCAGCAGCTTTCTGACCAAGCTCAGCGTTTGCCAGGTCCTGAGATTTTGGAGCTGGAGTGATTCTTCAGCCTGTTTTGAACAGTTTTGTTTGGGCAGAGGTACACTCATCTGCCTTATCGGGGACAGGCAATAAAAATGGGGAGCATGCGTCTCACGTAGTCTTTCACTTACTGTGCTAGTTGCATGGATTCTTTTATTGATTCAGTCCTGTCAGGTCATGCTGCTTGCAGTTTATGACCAAAATACCAGGGTGATGATAAGGAGCAGTGTCACTCACTAACCTTTGTACTGGTGACATTAAACAGGTGGAACATGCTGTGTGTTTCCAAGGGACAGCATTTACACACTGAGCTTTGAAAACACTGCAGAACTAAATTGATTCTGATACAAATTTAACTCCCTCTTTTTTTTTTAATAATCCCAAAATGGGATTACAGTGACAAAATTTGTGGTTGGTGAAGGATTTTTGCATCCTCATAGTTCTTAAAATCCCATTTCTCCCAAATGTTTCTGTTTTTCAGGTAAAAACCTTCTGATTTGGTTTTGGTCTGTAGCCAAGTTGAGTCCTGTTTCTGAACACTTTCCACAGTTTTTAATTTTTCACTTTTTTTTTTTAAGTCTAGTATTTGAGAGGTATATGGAATATTTCAGTTGCATGATGCATGCTTTGAAAAAATAAAATTTTCCTCTTATTGTAGGAAGAAGTTTTTCCTTATCCAGAAATTAGCAATGAAGAACTATCAGAGATCAACCAGTTTGTAGGACCTATAGAAAAATTCTTCAATGAAGAAGGTATAGTCATTAGTTCCTTATTCATGGAAGTCATTTAGTGATTACAGTGATTTAACTGTAGTAATTGAATGAGATTGTTATGCTGTAAATACTTGAGTTATCTTATGCATTTATTGCCAGTCATAAGGTGCTGCTGATTCTATTGGCATGTTCATTTATGGCTTTTTTATGTGGAGTCTTTGGAAGCAGATCAGAATAAATAAGTCTTCAAAACATAAAAAAATAATAACAGGGAAAAATCCAGGAAGTAAAAGAATTATGTAGAGCTAGGATTTGAAATTGGTTTTAGCTTGGTTGAATAATGCTATTTGCTGCTTGATAGATCGTGATTTTTTTCCCTGAAACTTTTTAACTGTCCTACGGTACTAAAAACTGGGTTTAGCAAAATTCAGCAGAGATGTTCATAAAGGATGACTCTTAAGAAGCAATTCTCTTTGGGGAAGGGTGTATTAGCCACATGCATTCCTGATAGGGTTGCAGGGTGTTTCTCCTATTACTGCTGCAATAGATAAGCCAATTCTAGAACGATTGTAGAAAATTGTTTTTGCAGACAGCAATTTGGGAGACAGTTAAACAGTATCATCTCAGGTTTCCCACTGACAAAGATAGCAGGGCTAGATTGCCAAGCACTGCAGGAGTTTGAAGAAGCCTGTATTTGTCACAATTCACGACATCCAGGTTATTTTAGCAATAAAACTAACAGTAAATTAAGAATTTATGCAGATTGCATTTTTTAATTCCTTGTTCTGTTGGGGAACATAATTTGTTCAGCTAAAAAATTGATGTATAAGGGAGGAATAAAATTGTCATATTATAGAATGTGCAGGTGGAAATTGCTTGTCTTTGAATTCACAAGCTATTCCTGTTCAGTTACTCAGGGTAGTTTATAGGTGTAGTAAAAATATGTTAGGAGAACAGCCTTAAACAGTTAGAAACTTGATATAATTGGCACTGAGTAAGGAGACTGACCTCAGCAGAGTCATTGTGACTAGTGTCCAGACACAGACAGTAGGTCTGTGTGGATGTGATGGAGGAAGAGGCAGAAAGCCACCTTTCTCTCCCCAGAACACCTGGAGGCGTACCACACATATGCATGACATGCTGTGTAACTAGATAACTACATGTGGAGAATTAAAAGTCTTTCCAATAAGTTTTCTTTCTGAATAACTCCTCTCAGAAAAGCATGAGAATGTTTTGTTGTCTCCCCCTATTATATTTCACATAAAAGTTACAGCATCACTTAAGTTTCTGTAGTATATTGCAGTTACCTCTTCTTGTGTACTTTTAGAAAAGATGGCTTGTGTTCCTTTTGCTGCAGTCTACAGTCTTCCTGAGCTGCTTAATTCTTGTTTATTTGCACTGTCACAGTACAGAACAGCTCTTTTAATCCCCCAAGAATGTGAGTAACTCATAAGAACAGGATTTTTGAAATTAACCCATTCATAGAGGTTTTTTGTTTGGTTAGGTGTTTTTATAATATCATAACCTAGACATAATTCTGATAGAAAATCCTGGAAATAATTCCTTATTCCAGTCATGGAATCTGCTAGCATGCCTCAGCACAATCTGTAGACATAGAAATAAGAAAATGAATAAAAAATGGGATTTTTATTTTTTCCACTTCCAAGTAATTTCCTGGTTATGTTGTGACTTTACAGCCACATTCAGTGTTCTTGGGAACTTCCAGCTGGTTCTGTACCTTTACTTTGATGGTGTAATAAATGGGGCTGTGGGAGTAGTGTTGTTCTCAGGAAAGAGAACCGAGACCTCCTGCTGCCATTGGACTTGTCTCTGTGATTGTGTTCTTTCACGCTGCAGGGAGGAGGAGGGGTTGGGCTGGCAGGCAGCGGCAAGCAGCCCCCCAGGCCAGTGCATTATTAGTGCAGGTCAGGGTTTGAGACTTCTCCAGCCTCGAGGGCAAACAGGGTGGCCAGCAAGGTCAGACTGAAGCTAGAAAAAGTAACTCTTGGCAGGTAGGGAGGAGAAGTCTATCTGAATCTGGCGCAGCAAGCTCTGTGCCTTGTCTTAAAGTGCTTCAGGAGACCAGAGGAAAACTGCAGCAGGGGTGTGGTGCTGCAGCAGCTCCTTTTGTGTAGGTTATTTCAGTTCTTCAGGCCTTGGTTTTTTAGACCTACAAGCTAGCTCGTAGCACACAGTGACTTTGGCTCTGATTTGACAATACTGCAGTCTCAGAGACTTCTGCACCAAGAAACACAGTGTTGAATTACAAAACCTTCTGTATTTTTAGTGGACTCCAAGAAGATTGATCAAGATGCAAAAATCCCACCTGAAACTTTGAAAGGACTGAAGGATTTGGGTCTCTTTGGCATGCAGATTCCAGAGGAATATGGTGAGTAAATGATCACAAAAGGATAACCCAGTAGTCTGTTAAGTAGTGCATTTTGGGGTCTTGGAAAATGTGTCTGTACTATTCCACATGTAATCATTTGACTTGGACAGCTAAATTAGGAGCTGAGGCTTCTTCCCCAGTTAGTGAAGAGATGTGGGCACGCAGAGTGTCTGCTGGCTCTGTAGGGAGCTCTGCATACTCGTACGGGGCGCCTGAGTGAGGTAACTAATTTTAGGTTGTGTGAATTCCTCTTGGCATAGCATTTTCCTTTTTGTTCTTTTTTTGGATGCAGCAGAGTAGCATGACACTCTGTGATACTTGCAGTTCTTGCTGGTGGTTCCTGAAGCAATATTTGGGTCCAAACTGCAGTGTCTCATGGAATTGATCTATCAAAGCTGTCACTTGTCACTGGCAGATAGAAATGTGGCCTTACAGAAGTGTAAAAGCATCCTGTCTGTTCACTGAGAGCACAGCTTCCTTACACAATCTTTCCCCATCAAAACCGAACAAAAAGTTGCATCATTATAGTGTCAGTTGAGATCAGAGACATTAGTTGCTCAGTGGAATAACCTTTAAACTTGCAAAGGAATTATTAAAAAATTACCATCTTATGCATGAAATAAAAACTAGGATTGAAACTAATACTTTGCATGAAATTTTATAAAGAAAGGAGATCCTTGCATCATCTGTTGTTTCTTATAAAAGAAGGTGACTTTAAAGAGAACAACTTGGAGGAAGACAAAACTGCTAGACCATCTGCAGAAGATAGTTTCGGTGGGGAAGATGCCTGATATTTGAAGAGAATAGTGTGAAACAATATTTTTTTCCCAATTACAGTAACACCATGCAAAGCTGGAGGCATACTTCAGTATTTAGTTGATGTTAAAGTAATACCCTATTTTTTGGTAGCACTTTTTGTTACATGTTTTTTGTTTGTTCTATTAGGGCACGTAACTGGTGTTGCTGTGCTGCCCTGATTTCGATTCTTTAAAGCATTTTTGTACAACTCATTAAAGTTTATTGGACAACTTGCAGGTGCTGTAACATGATACACAATCTGTGATCATTAATGCTTTTGAAATGCATTGGAAATGGTATTAAATATTTTTCATGGGAATTAAGAACTGGGCAGGGTCATGTGAGAGTAAGAGATGGTGTCATTTTATATCCAGTCCATACTGAGGAGCTCTCCAGTTGAGAGTGTTACATTCTTGGTGTTTCTGTACTTGAGAGGGGATTTTTTTTTTGGGGGGGGGTGGGGGTGAGACAAGTTAAATTGTAAGCTATCTACTTCAAATAAAACTTGGTATTTGTTCCAGGTGGTCTTGGTCTATCGAACACCATGTATGCGCGGTTGGGGGAAATCACTTCTTTAGATGGCTCCATCGCAGTTACTTTGGCAGCTCATCAAGCTATTGGGCTTAAGGTAATGCTCTTCTTTTTGTCAAGCAGTTCTGCACAACTTGCAGAGAAAAGCTTGTTTCATTGCTGAGTGTGGGTACAACAAATCAGAATTACAGGTGAAGTGTAAATTGGGTGGAGTGTGGTGACATCCAGGTGGTTGGTCGTGTCCCCAGCACCCTCTGCCAGTGGCTCAGTGTAAGGCTTCCATGCACAATAAAGAGTGAGTATGAAGAATGCAAGAAAATTATTAGTCCAGGAAACGTTGAAATAATTCCTAGAAAAAATACTTTAAATTATCCCTGATTTTTAAACTTGGGCAAACCTGCTAGAGTAAATACTGAAATGAGTAAAATACCAGTGGTACTAAAATTATGGGGAGGTGGGACAGCTGTGCAGACAATTCAGAAGGGAGTGACTCTTCCTGGCTGAATGAGGCTGTGTACTGGGGGGCTTAGAGAAGAAAACTTGCCCAGGACCAAGCAAATGTGTGAGTTTTTAACTCTTTTTCTGCACAGTGTATCCTTAGGTATCTGCCTTTTAGTGGTGGATGGATGGTAGTAGTCTGAAGCTTGAAATAGCAGCAAGTTCATTATGGCCAGAAAAAAGTCTTTAGCAGACAATGCTAACTATAAATACGTATTTATTCCTCACTTCACTTAAAATTTCACGTCTGTAGATCAGGGCTAGTGAGCTGAGCTGATTTGTAAAGCAGTCTAACCAGAAGTGTAGTGTAGGGCACAACTGCTGTGGGCACTGGGTCAGTTGGGGTTAATCCTACTTTTGTGGAGTAACTCTGTCATACCTATTTAACCATAGGTTATTTAGCTTTATCATGTATTTTATATTTTGCCTCTCATTAGAAACTGGCTGTACAGAAAAATTAAATGCAACAATTAAAATAAGTGCACTCTCAAAAAGCCACTGAATGCCTGTGTAATTAAATCACTTGGAACCTGTTAATCATGTGTTCTGCTCTCTGATGAGCAGCTTTGAACATCGCTACTTTTGAGGTTATTGAAATTAAATAACAGCGATGGTAATGAAGGTATGACAAATTATAAATGAAGGGCTATATCTCTGCCTTCAGAGCAACAGAGAAGTCTTCACTTACAGTATAATATAGCAAAACCTACCCTAGAAGGCAGTCTTAAGTCATCTCCTATGGCCATTTGAACAACTGTGTGATGAGAACTTTGAGGTGTTTTAATGTCTGATAAATAATAATGTCCATTGTTTATTAAACTGTCTCTTATTACACCATAAAACCAGCAAATGAAGCTTCCTGAACTTGGTGAAGCTTGTCAGTCTCATCTCTTTTCACACAGGGTGATGCTGAAAAGTTTTCTGTTAATTCTTTACTCAGGGCATCCTCATTGCTGGCACGGACGAACAGAAGGCAAAGTACCTGCCTAGACTGGCATCTGGGGAGCACATAGCTGCTTTCTGTCTCACTGAGCCTGGAAGGTACTGGTTTTGTAATCATAAAAGCTTCAGAAAGCACCAAAACTTTGTTACAGTAATTGTTTGGTTCATATATTAAATCTTTATTACTTGTTGCCTATGTCTTCAGTATACAAGTAATTTTTTAAAGATTTTTGTTTGTTTGTTTTTAGAAGGTACATTCCAAAGCATGTAATTCTCCTTTCCCCTGCTTATGGCAGTCTCCATGAAATCACTTACTGTATTCCCATCCCAAGCATTCATTTCTGGTGTTATGAGGTGAAACAATACTTTGTGCTGTGTTAGAAATGATGTGCTGTGACTGTTCTAGGATACTTTCAGTTCTTTTTTTGAAATCCTAACAGCCTGTATTGAAGGAGCTACCAAAAATAGTAAGACAAAGTTTTGGTCTTTCCCTTCAGCTCTGAATCTTTGTAGCAGTAACTTCATGACATTTATTCATTGACTGCTGCTAATGTTGCAAGTTCTGTTAATGCAGAAGAGGTACAGGTTTTTAAATGGGCAGATGTGTTCCTATGTGATTGTAAAGGAAACTGATTGAGGGGCCAAGACCAGCAGAATGTTTGAATCCTGCTTATCCATTCAAAGCTCTAGTTTGAAACTTTCTTCTCTGAGTTCCTGTCTGCTAGAGTGACTTGCAGGGAGCATTTCATGCATTTGCTATTTTCATGTTGCTGTGATTCAGATACCTCTCAGCCATCAGTGATGGTTTTTGTTTGAGAGTCCCAAGCTGAGGTTTGACACTCTGAAAGCGATCCCACTTGCAGTTAAATTTCAAGTAGCACAGAGAGTTAACAAAGTGATTCGTGGAAGGGACTTGGAAGTAACACAGGAAAAAGAGGGCTAGCCATGTTCTGAAATTCTTCTAACATCTTTCTTTATCCCAGTATTAATTAGAAAAGCTTGTTAGTCTTTGTAACTTCAGTCTTCTAAGAGACTGTAGTTCTAGTGCATAGAAGCAATTATGTTTGGAACTGAATTGTAGCGATCTAAGGCTGTTAAATAGCAGCTGGGATCTGGCTGTTCCGAGAACCGGGCAGCCGTCTGCAGCTGAGCCTGGGGCAGGCCCTTGTTCCTGGGGGAGATGGCCTGTTGCTTGTCATGTTATGTAGTAAGGAGGTGACTGGAGATTCTGATCACAGAATGTAAACTTCTGATGGCTTTGTAATTCACCTGCTCATTTTGCTCTTGCAGAAGGTATGTGATTGATGTGCCTCAGTGCTCACTGGTAGAGACTGGCACGTGGACGTTCTTCGTTTCTGTTGAGCCATTTGTCACTGAGGGTGTAAAGGCCAGGTGGGAATTGTTGAGGAACAACGTAGACATTTTAAACTTGTGGGTTTGGGTGACAGTTTCATTGTCTGGCCCCAGAGCTCAACGTTTAGCTCCCAAAGGCTACATATGTGGCATGTGGAACACTCTGGTCAGGTCGTAGGGTTGGTAACAGACATGTTAACCAGCAGAAATGTTGCCTCAGGTAACTTTAGTAGATTTCTTGGCTGTTGAATCTAGAGATTATAAATTTTAGTTTTTAAATAACAAATGGTTGTTTAATACAATTGTAAACATTCCTTTCTAAAATAGGAAAGGAAGGAAAAGATGTCGTTTCGTTTTTTTAAAGCCTGTTTATTTCTTTAAACATTAATAACTTGTTTGGCTTTTAGTGGAAGTGATGCTGCGTCCATCCAGACAAGAGCAACCCTCAGTGAAGATGGGAAATACTTCTTACTGAATGGCTCCAAGGTATCCACACACAGACCAGAAATACAGCAGGGTTTTGTTACAAGGTTTGAGAAAGCACCTTTGTCCTGTACAGCATTGCTGTCCGTAGGCGATGCTAAGTGAGAGGCTGGCCTGGCAGCTGTATCTCAGTATTGAGGTTTCCAGGCTAGTAAAGAGCGACCACGTCAGGAAGATGTGTTTGTTTCGGGCCAAAGGCACACACTGGTCAGGGAATAACCTTCACTAAAGACATGAAAAGAGAGATGGAAAGCCCCTCCTTATGTTCTTTCTCTGTCACCAGCTCACAGTGTTCAGCTTCAGGGAGGGTGGCTTGGTTAGCTAGCTAGTTAGTTAATTAGCCCCGCTGGGACAACATACGCGAAAAGAAACCGTGTTTTCCCATCTGCATGCCAGACTTGGTGGTTTTCTTTCAAGAATAAAATTACTTTGGGCAAAGTGGTTCTACCCTCTGTATTACCCTCATATCACTCACATGCCATAAGTGACAAGATACACAAACTTGAGTGTATCACGGATTTTAATTCAAATCTTTATTGCAACCTACTTTTATAGTTGCTCTAGACTTATGATTCTTGGTCAACTTTCCTTGGAAACATTTTCACAGGAGGCAAAACTCGTAGCAGGACACTCACTAGAACTTAAGGGAAGAAGCAGGAATTTTTCACTGCTCTGTTCTTTGCTAATCTATTATGAAACACTGAAGAGGAGTGTCAGGAAATCAGGACAAAATGTATTTCTTACACATCTTTCCTCTCTCAAAACAGGTTTGGATATCAAATGGTGGCCTTGCTAATATTTTCACAGTATTTGCTAGGACAGAGGTTGTTGATAAGGATGGACAGCTAAAAGATAAAATCACTGCTTTCATCGTAGAGCGGGATTTTGGTGGAGTCACGCATGGGAAGCCTGAGGATAAGCTAGGCATTCGAGGATCCAATAGTAAGAATCACTTTAAATTGCTAGTAGAAAATGTTTTAATGCTTTATATTGTTAAGTTAATCTGAGTTGAGAGGCAAATCAGTTTCCCATATAACAGTGTTAAGGTTCATGTTTCTTTACCTAACTTTTCCTGAGTATAATATATTTAATTAAATTTTGAATATTTTACATCAGTAATTGATGCTAGCTACAATCTTTGCCAAATTCTAACTTCTTTGGCAAAGCATGGGTAATTCTGTCAAGCAGTGCATTAGGAAACTTTACTTCTTGTTGTAAAAAGCCTAAATTACGTTCCTAAGTGTCCTCTAAATATTTCTACGTAATAATTCAACTGCTGTTAACTCTGTTTCAGCCTGTGAAGTACATTTTGAAAACACTAAAGTGCCTATTGAGAATGTAATTGGAGAAGTAGGAGGGGGATTTAAGGTAAGCAGTGAAGATAACTAGTAATGATTTGTAAAAACCCAGAGGAGACCTGTAGGTCACTTGAAGCGCCCAGTTCTGAAGTAGCATTGGCTGGTATGCTGAATGCTGTGCTGACCAGCGTGAGGGCGGGTGGCGCAGGGTGCGAGGTGTGTTGTGAAATCCAGGAGAGCAGTTCAGTGTGAAGCAAGGTAGCGCTGGGCCTGGTGGCCTCAGGGGAAGTTCTACAGTTCCCCTGAAACTCCTTCCTTTTCTTCACAGGTTGCCATGAATATCCTGAACAGCGGAAGGTTTAGCATGGGCAGTGCATCTGCTGGGATGATTAAAAAATTGATAGGTGGGTGCATTAGCTGTTCTGTTTGCTGGATGCTGTGCAAAAAACTCATCTCTATCGTGACAGCATTGCTTTGTTGCCAGTCAAAACATGCTTTGACATCTTTAAAACATTAAAATACTTTCATTTCAAATTTTTATTAAAAGCCTGTTCAGAGTGCTTTAACGCTGGAGGTTTTTTCCACTGCGTATAGTGGCAAGTTACTGCTTCTGTTGAATTTTTGAGGCACAGTGTTTGTGCTCAGAGAACAGCCTATAGGCTGCAGCTTTTAGTAAGTACAGTCTCCAGTAAAAAGTCCCACTTGAATAACTGGTTCAAAGCTTGTGCACAGTAATAAGTAACAAAAAGTGGGTATACCAATAGTTATCCAAAATAGTAGCAGAAATCCTTCTGAAGTAATCGATTACACAAACTAAAGCGTGCCATCTCTGAGTCCAGGCTCACACCTCGGATTCTTGTTTGGAAGCCATTGGCACACTGTTCATAGACTTAACGCAGGGGTTTTGAGGGTGGTGGTCACAAAGCACAGCAACGTGGGGTTACTGCCTGGGGGTTGAAGCAGCCAACAGACCGGTGCTTTCAGCAGAGAGGGTCTGGAACAGTTCTGTTCTGTTGAGATGTGTTTTTTCTTTGTTTCTTTTTTAAAGAGATGACAGCAGAGTATGCCTGTACCAGGAAGCAGTTCAATAAGAAACTGAGTGAATTTGGATTAATTCAGGTAATAAAGCATTGAAAAAATCTCAATCTCTGCTTTGTATTGCTTAAGTGCAAGGACACAGATTGTGTTGGGGTTCTTCTGGCTGTACTGGTATTAAATTTGTGTAAATGTAGCACAGACTGCTGCATGCTCATCTCGTAAATGTCAGGAGTGATCAATGTTATGAATGAAGATAGGTCTTACTAGATTTTCTGCTATTGTTTGCAATACATTGTTATAATTTGGTAATATGTTAAACAAAAACTGTAGTTTTGCTCTTAAGTTTCAGGCTTGCCTGTGGGATTTTGCATCTGAATTACTGTGTGATTCCTCGCATTACTATTTGACAGGAGAAGTTTTGTTTTATGGCTGTGAAAGCATATGTAATGGAGAGTATGGCTTACCTCACTGCAGGAATGATGGACAGGCCAGGGTTTCCAGACTGCTCCGTGGAGGCTGCCATGGTCAAGGTAATTAATTTTACTAAAAGACTTTGCCTGTGGCTTTAAGCTACTACAGACTAATGCCTCTCCTGTTTTCAGTCCATGTTCCAGACTGATGAGGGGCTGAGGTATTTAGACCTGTGATACAAACCCTCAGCTAGATGGGAAAAACAGACATTGCAGGTTTCTCTGTATCCCACGTACCACAGATTGCCTCAGATTCAGGCTTTTGTCACAGTATGAAATAAGAACTGCACACAAGAGGTGTGGAATGCCCTGGTCCTCTTCAACTCTGTTTTTATGTGGCCTTTTTTACACACATAAAAGACACTCAGCTGTACTTCCAGCTGCAGGCCTGGCTGAGGTGCTTTTGTCCTAGCACAGACACAGGATTGGTTGCAAAATACAGACTGAGGAAGTGTAAGGCCCTCACTACCGGAGCATCACTGCTTGTGGAGTTTCTGCCACAGAGAGCCAGAGAGGAGAGGAGAACTCAGAGGTTTTCAGCCCCCAGTGATGGGCCCTTACAGTGTGGTCAGTTCCAAACAGCTTCATGGGCTCCAGCCAACCAACTACAGCTGTTCTCATGGTTCAGGCTGTTGCTTTACCCGGAGTATTTCCTTAGAGAGACCTGTTCGTGTATTTAAGCTTGACCAAAGTATACAGTGCATGTGTGTGTGTGTGTGTGTGTGTATACACACCCATGAGGGTATTGTTTCAGGAAAGCTTTCAGCAGGACAATTCTCACAACAGAACAAAATATTGCAGCGATGTCAGGTAGCTGTAACTGCAGTGATGTGCTCTGCATTCATTGTTCATCCTTCATTCACATGGCAATTAAAATACTCCACTGGCAGGTGTTCAGTTCTGAAGGCGCATGGACTTGCGTGAGTGAAGCGCTGCAGATTCTTGGTGGCCTTGGCTATATGAAGGATTACCCCTACGAACGCTACCTCCGAGATACCAGGATACTTCTCATTTTTGAGGCAAGTATCAATATACTGGCTTTCGTTTCAGCTGGGGTTCACACTGCAACCCTGCGCTGAAAGCCAAGTGCTCAGCTCACACACCTTCATTCACTCACTTGCAAAGTCTGTGAGGGAACCAGACTGCAGGTTTAATCGTGTTTTGTTTGGAGATGCTGCCAGTACTTCCCTAAAATAAAATACGCTGCCTTTTATAGCCACTGCAGACTGCTAATATGTAGATGGGTGGTGGGGGGTGGTGGTGTATATACATACACACACTCATAGTGTATATATTGTTTCCTTAACATGAAGAAACTTTGTTGATGCTTCTAACAAAACATGCAGCTGCACAAGAAGAGCAGTCCCAAGTTCATGGTTGGGGTTTGTTGTGTTTTGAACAGACTAAAGGATCCTAAATTAGTCTAAAAGCTTAACACTACTTTAGCAGACAAAAGTAACTTCTCAGTATAGGGACAGTGAGTAGTTGTAATTGCACATGCTGACTCAGGAGCTGCTCAGTACTGTGTCTGCCTAAGTGAGAGCCTCGTGGAAGTGAAGTTAGCCATCTTCCTTTGTAGCAGTGTCCCGTGAAACCTTTTACTGCTTCTATTCTTCTGTGCCTGGTAAGAAGTATGGGCAACGTTTTAATTTTTAAAGAGGTTTTTCTTACAGAATTTGGCTTGGGGTAAGCTGCTTTGTTGGTGAGTGGACTTGAGTAACCTTTCCTCTTGTGTGCTTCTCAAACATGAAGTAGGGAAACTCACACAAGGTTTATTTAGAAGTTTATTAACTTATTGGTGTGTACTTTTTAAAAAAAAACCCACAACATTTGCTGTGAGATTTATTCTGATTCCAAGCTGGATCATCAGTGCCCGGCTGATCATCTGTAGGTCTGAGTCTGACTTGCAGACTTGATTTTTCTTGGTGGACCATTTAGAAATGATCATTTACCTTCCTGGAGTCGGGACAGCAAAGATCTCAGCTGCAAATTATTGCCAGCAGGAATTTTCAAGCTGCAACTCAGTGCCTGGCAGGTGCCTAGCTGCTCTTGCAAACACCAGGCCATTTAGAATTCCTGCCACTCAACTGGGTTTTCTCATGGAAGGTCCCAACAGTTCCTCTCCTGCTGGGCCCGGGAGTTGTAGTTACCTTGTTGCCTTCACTAAACAGTATATGTGCAGTTTGTGCAGCCACAGGCAGGGCAGCTGTGCAGGGCGCATTTCTGGTGTGCAGGACACACAGAGGGTAGGGGGGCTGTGTGCCGCCTCACCCCCCCAAGGCACCCGATCCGTCTCTGTCAGAGGTCTCGTTTGAACACAGCCCCCTTGTCCCTCAGCCTGGCACTGGGTCAGAGCTCAGGGTGCTCTCCATCCTCACCAGCCCTCTCTTGTCACCCTGAGTCTTCAGCCAGGAGCAGACCAGTCCCAGAACAGAGCCCCTGCACCAAGCAGTACAGGCCCAGCCTCGTTTCTTGGTCTGCATTAGCTCTCCCCACAGGCACACTGAGCTGCTTTACAGCTCTTTCAGTGCTCCTTCCCTGGCACAGCGTAGAGCTTACAGTGCTTTCCAATTGCTTTTAGCCTCATTTCTTTTTCACTGGGATGCATTGTGTACATTCAGGAATGAGAAGCTCAGCTTCTTCACAGCCAGATGAAACCACAATCTGTAACTGAGATAAAGCAAAAGAAAGCAAAGCTTTATGGTCGGATGAATGAAGAACAATCTTTTAATACTAGAAGAGCAGACGGGGAAGCCTGGCACCATAGACCTGCTTGGAAAACTTTCATTAATACTGTAAACTTTATGGTTAACTGGACTTGTACCAAAAAATTAGACTGTAAACCACAATTAGTTGAGAGTTGTCATTGCTGCTTGCTTCCAGCATTGTTGACCCTCTGCAGCCACATGTCCTCTCCCTCTCCAGCCTTTACCACTCCAGGCAAACCCCTGGGAGTGCAGTTTCTGGCACAGGGGTCTTTTCCTTACAAGCGATGATCATCTTTGTCTTGCATCAAGCTCTCAAAGGAATTTTATCCTGTGAGTCGAAATTAATTTTAGAATGGCTCAAAGAAAAGCACAGCACGAATTACTTAGACATCAAAAGCAGGTTTAGGGAGAAAAAAGCATGCAGACTATTAGCACAGCATATCTGGGGTTTCTGAGTGCTGAAGATATTCAGTACTTGATACTGACTCCACTTCATACTGTGTTTTTTTACAGGGAACAAATGAAATTCTGCGAATGTATATTGCCTTGACGGGTATGCAATATGCAGGCAAAATCTTAACTGACAAAATTAAGTATGTTCTTATTTATTGCTAATAGTTTTTAATATACTAAATTGAATCTGATAACTGTTTAGATAAGAGGGGGAACTGTAGGGAAAAAAAGTGTGCTACTTTTCCAGTGTAGTATCTGCCTAAAACGTCGTTAGTTCAGTGTTACAGGTCTTGCTTCCCTCCTCTCCTCCCTCCCCCCCCCCCCCCTTTTAAATTGGGTGATTTCTAGATTTATGAACCTGGGCATTACTGTATTTTATGTTATAATTCCAGCTTGTGTAAAATTCTTTATTGCAAGACCAGTAATTAAAATTTTATAACTGAGGATTTCATAACAGCATTTTATAGCTAAGGCAGCTGTAGGGTTGCAGACATACGTTGTAGTGCACCTATTGAGGACAGATACTGGTCTCTGCACTTGTATTTTTGAGAGGAACTGAATGTGTACCATGCTGAGTACTTGTCAGGCTGTAGAATTGCTCTCAGGAGTTCATAGTAAAATGAACCAGAAGACTTTAATGTTCTTAGACAAGCAGCACGTGCTTTGCTAAAGCATTTAGAGTGTCAGCTGCTTCCATGCTGCAAACCAGGACGTGGCCTCTACCACCTTTCTCCAACCTTTTTAGACAAATCAAGAAAGGAAACGTGGGCGTGGCGCTGGGCGAGGTCCTAAACAAGTTTCGGGACATGATGGGCAGAAAAGTGGATTATGGGCTGGTGGGCAGTCACGGCGTGGTGCATCCCAGCCTCGAGGTAAGGGGAAGGGGACATGGGGATCTGCGGTCAGAGCCACACACTGATCTGTCATGCTTGAGTCCCGTCACTGCCTGTCACAGTTTCTGGTGATGCAAACCAACACGTGTGTGCAGGAACAGTGAGGTTACAAGTTAGAGCACGTGTTTGTGCCATCTCAGGGGCAGGGACTCGGTTACAGGTATTGTAAGGGTACGTAGCAAGGTAAAAGGAGGGCGACTCTAAGCCTGTATTTATATCAAATCCAGGGTTTTATCCATCTGGGTAATTTATGTAACTTGAGTAGAAAAGGCTCCCTGTGTAAGGCCTGTTGCTGCCCTTCATAATTTTCCTGATAACACACTTCTAGGGTAAGAATTTCTGTGAACTATACACTTCCTTAGGCACTTGGCAGGGTTTTTCTTGGGGCTGGACTGGGGGCCCAGGCCAGCGCTGGCAGAGCAGCTATTTTCTGATGCAGAACGTTGTGTGTGTTCTATCTCATAGGAAAGTGGCAAGAAACTGGAAGAAAATATTTATTATTTTGGAACGACAGTGAGAGGCCTGCTCACTAGGTTTGGCAAGGTAACTTGTTTTTCCTTTGTTATTCAGTAGTTTATTTTCAACTGGAATGGTCTCGCTTGAGGCAAGAGCCAGGACTTCTGTTACACCACGTTTTGTTGCACATGAGGAAATAGACTGACATTCTGCATGCAGGCTAACGGACAGCTTACGTTTAAATAGCCCCAAATCCCAGTGATCCCAGGGAATTAGTTGTTTTCTTCGCCCCATGCAAGCACAGATCCTGCCTGTTGGCAGTGACTAGTTTAGGTGTTTGCTGTGAGCTGTCCTTGGAACCCATGTCCCTGCTTCCACCTGAAGAGCAGTACCAGCAGGTTTTGAATTTAGCCTGTTCATCCATATTGCAGAGGAATGAACTCTGGGGTTACACCATGCAAGGTGGCAGAATCTCCAGTTGAGCTGATACGGGCCATGAATGCCTGTCAGACCGACCCCTGCCACACTTCACCATACTGATGGCATTTACCTGACAGCCATTTTTCTGCCTGCAGCTAGGAAGACTGTTAAAAGGTGGAATGTAGTTAATCCAAAACTTAATAGTGTAAATGTAGCTAATCTGGCAGTGTTAAAAGGCAGAGCATAATTCAGAGCTTTCGGACATAGGAATTCTGTGTAACAACTTACCGGTCTGTGCTACAGAAATGTGACCCTGAATACACAGGATGAAAAAATGGTTTGGTTAAAGTTCTAAATTGACAAACTGCTAATAATGATCTTTATTCTCCTAGACAATAGTGGATGAGCAGTTGGTTCTGAAGAGAGTGGCAGACATAATCATTAATTTATATGCCATGACAGCAGCTATTTCCAGAGCCAGCCGGTCCATCAGCATCGGGCTCCGAAACCACGACCACGAAGTGAGTGTGCTTTACTGTCAGTCGTAGCCCATTAATGCCTGCGCTCCCGGGATGGTGTAGCTTAACAACAACTGTCTCTTCCCACCCTGGAATACAGAGGCACTACCCAGCCTCAGCCTTACGTTGACGGGTTAGAGTCTGTTTTACAGGGCTCTAAGCAGCTACTGCTGCCTCAACCAGCCAGCATTGCACACTCGTGTCTCAGACCTGGCGAAGCCACAGTGACAAACAGATCTCATTATGCCTCAGAGTACACGCTGCATTTGTTAAGATTCCTTGTCCACCTCAGCAAACCCTCCCATAAAACTGACAGTGGGCAGGTTGTTTCTAAACTGATTGGTGCCACACCAGTGGCCCCTTAGGTGCTCTGACCACACGAGTGGCACGCTGTCAATGTATTTAACTTAACACAGACATACCTACACATTTATGAATGAACTATGAAGTGTGCATGTTCTCCTAAACCCACTGACACCACGCAGTTCCTCCCAAACTATCCATAAAACCATTAATAACTAGTAACATGTAACAAGATGAATATTTTGTCAATAAATTTATTGACGGTACAGTGACACACGGGGCATTGTATAGTAGCTCGTTTAAAGCTTCATGGTAACAGCTACGTTACAGGACAAGTTAATTTGCTACAATTAAGTGTTAGATGAACCCAAACTGATTGAACCTTTGTCGTCACTGGCACTAAGACTTCAGATTCTCTGTGCGTATTTATTACCTAAATTACGTGCCTGGATCGATCACCCAGAATATCTTCTAGGCAGCGTTGAGCGAAGGGGTCATCCCTGACACGGAGTGGCTGTGGGGGAGAAACAGCAACTAAGTGTGCAGGGAAGGAGATTAGCTTCCAGGGCTCCATTAGCACGAGACAAGACCAGACATTCAGAAATTTAAATGACTGTAGTTTTACTATGTTGGTTTGTTTATGCAACTCATTTACCAGTTAGTAACTGAGTGTTACTGTTTTCTCAGGTGCTTCTTACAAATATTTTCTGCACAGAAGCCTATTTCAAGAACAATTACGCCATGGCGCAATTACAGAAATGTAAGTTCTATAAGATAAAAGAGTCTTTATGTGCTCTTGGCTTTCACAGACTCCAGACAGGAGGTGGTTTGATGTGACCAACAGAATAGTTTTGCTTTCCCTTTAATTAGGAGGAGGGGAGGGGCAGAGCCAGTACTAGTTCAAAATGAAGAGTCTCTTAAAATGAACTACAGTGATACTTTTTTTCCCAAAAAAAGTGTGGGGTGAAACATACAATCTGTCAGTAGAAATACTCTTGTAAAGAAAATATTAGAGAACCAAAACTGTCAATACCACCTTGTTAATACCAAGCAATTAGGCATTTACTCTGTGAAACTCAGTCTGAAACCATCAGTGTTTTTCAGAAGATAGTGTTCAATTATTTCCTGGCCCTGCAGTGCAGGTCCTTCATTTGCATTCTAAAACCATTCTTTCCTGGAAGACATTTGGAAAAGCTGTTCCAGCACTTTGGGTAACACCCCACTGTAACATCCCTTCTGTTTCTGCACAGATGCAGACGAAAACCTGGATGACTATATTAAAAAAGCTGCAAAGCAGGTGCTGGAGAAGAGGGCCTATATCTGTTCTCACCCGCTGGACAGGACCTTCTGATGCTGCCCTGGAAGCAGTGACTAATTTTCTGCAATTCAAGGCTTTGACACCTTAAACTTGACTATTTCATGCATTTACCAAATGTAATTAGCTGGAACTGTGTAAAATAAAACTTCTAAGTACAACTTCATATAAAGAGGATAAATAAAGATATTTTATTCAGGTCTTCAGTTATATCATTAGATGAATGTTTGTGTTTCCCTGAGAGCTATACGCAGTGGAGGGTCAGAGGTGAGATGTGTTTTCAGAGGGAAGGGGTGGGTGGGTGAGTATCTTAATGCTTCATCCAGTACTGAAAGCCTTGCAGAGTCAGAAGGATTTTGTTTGGGCAGGACCCCCAGAGGTCAGCACGGACAGCAGGGCCAACTGCAGTCACTTGGCAGAGTGTCCCTAAGGATGGGGGTTGCACCATCTCTTTGTCCCACTGGAACATTTTTCCTTTTATTTAGTTGGTCTTTCTCTACATCCCATGCTTGGCCTTGATTGTAAGCCTTACGCTCTGCGTTGCTCTTTAAAACTAGTCAATAGGGAATTTTATATATCAGCTGTTGTCATCTCTGTTAAAGGAACCTCAAAGAGGAGACGTTCCAGACAAGACAGCATTCCCCCCACCTTCTTGCTAAGCCCCAGAGATAATTTAGCTGCCTCCCCACTGCCCCTGAGAGGACGTTTTGTCCAGTGATACATTTCACATGGCCTTTGGGAATTACTTGCTGGCCAGATTTCCTCAGGAAGGTGATTATTTTGGGCCACAGGTATGCTATGCATTGCCAATGACCCACTGTTCACCAAGTGCTTTCTGTTTACACCAGGTTACCTGTATCGGGCGTAACTTCGATCTGGCTTATCATTCTGGAGAGGGTCTTCCTGTTGTGGGGGGGTGGTGCTGCATCCTCCTGCTCTTGCAGATTGGTCTTTCTCTTGTAAGCAAATCATGTTTATAGTAGAGTAACCTGGAATGAAGGGGGCTCTTAGATTAAGCTGTATCACTAATGTGTGTTTGCTGAACACTACTGACTGCACGGTAACTCACTGCACTGGCCAGTGGGCCCACTGCTTTTGTCAGTTGCTGTGACTGTTACTTCAAGCTTGTTCAACAACACTCAGAGGAGTGGTTTGAATACAGAATTTTGATCAGCATGTGCCACACCAGTTAAAGACTGATGTGGGCTATTGCAAGCTTTGCTGACAGCTTAGTAGTTCTGCATCAGCTACTGGAGCAGTTTGTTAGCTCACGCCCTGGTTCCTCAAAGGTGCCTTTGTAAGACAGAGGGCAGCTGTGGGGAAAAAGCAGAACTCTGGTTCAATGGAATAAAAACCTGGTTCAACATGGGAGCTAATGTTGGCAAGTGGCCACGCGAGCAGGTGATGTCTGACTGACCCTGTCAGGCCTGATTTAGCTCTAGTGTGGGATTCTGAAGGGTCACGTTCCTGCAAGAGCTGAGCGATGAAGTGAAGCGAAGCAGTCTCTCAGATGCTTTGACAGCATGACAGTAAAGCAAAGGCCAGAACTCATCTCCCCCAGTAAAGAACAAAATGCCAATTAACCCACTTTATGGTAGTAATGACAAGTTTCCCGTTCATGCAAACCTGTGCTGACTGCTACAGTTGAAGCAAGTTCAAGTACATGAACCTTCTCCAATTTTCTAGCACTTGAACTGGCAAGGTAAAATTGCTCCTCAGGAGCTCAGATTGATGCTGCCGAGATTAGAACTGTGTAAGGCCAGGCACGGGGCTGGAGCGTCACTGCGTGACCACATGGGGAAAGCACAAGCTGTGAACAGGGTGGTACTGCACAGGGCCAATGTTTTCCAGTGGCAAAACTAATTCCTTAATTCAGGAATTTGGACTTGAAGGGAGACCTCCCAATGCCATGGTGCCTCTATAATTTGTTTTTGCACATATACCCTAAGAATTTATCAACCTGTTGATTTATTACTGTACTACTAGCAATTTACTGTCAGGCTGTCTGTATGCTCTAACAGCCATACACAATATACAATGATGTGGAGGCCCCTTTTCTTTTTTTCCCTAGCAATTCCACTCTCTTACTTGCAGTCTGCACCTTGGAGTTTTTCAAGCTTCTCACACTCTGTGTTGTGCCAGGGAGAACATCCTTGTGACACCTGAAGCTGGGCTGGTCATCAGGCCCTGGGATCAAGCTCTTCCTCCTCTTCCCAGCATCACAGGGCTGCTTGTCCAATGCTGACAGGGCTGGGACAGGCTGGGACAAGAAAACAGTGTCTGTTCAGGTGCTCAGCCAGCTGGGCTTTTAAAAAAAAAAGTCATCAGTGAGTCCCAGAGTGTTTTCCTTACAGGCAAACTACAAGGTTGGAAAAGTGCCTAGCTAAAGCGCATGTTACTCAAACCCACAGGGTCTTACAAGCCTGCACTGAAGATAATTTTTTTTAATTATTTAGGGATTTTTTTTAAGCCATTATGTGCAAACTTTGTATGTCTAAAAAAAATCTTTAAGCTACAAAGCACAAGCTGCTTCCTTGTTTTAAGCAAAAAAATCCAAAATGACCATTCCAACCAAAGCAAACCCCAACCCACACCTGCCTGGTTGCCCATAAAGGTGACACTCCAGCTTGCAGTGGCCACGGAAATGTCCTCCAGCCCTTGGGGGGGTTGCTTGCCCACCAAGGGAGTAGAAATATTTAGCAGAGAATGTCCCAGCAATCAAATGGCTCTGCTAGCCAGGACCTGGGAGACTAAATACACTCAGAAGGACAACAGAGTCAGAGTCACACAATCACATGGTTGGAAAAGACCTTTAAGATCATGAAGCAACCTGAAGGTGAGCAGTGACACACCAGGTCAGATGAGCCTCCCAGAAGGGTAAGGAAAGCACAGCGCTTGAGAGCCAGTCCAGCATTTGTCCCAGGCATTTGAAGCCTGCATGGCACCATTTGCAAAGAGAAAGAAGTCCCTATCTGCTTTACAGCCAAAACAGTGCTGTTTGTTTGTTAGGAATAGCTGCACCCAGGCAGGATCAGCCTGTTCCCTTCAGGCAGAAAGACAAGGCTTGTGGGTTGCTCCCAGGCCGGGGGAGGGGAGGACAGAGCTGGCCCCTGCCCCTGAGATGAGCAATTGCGGGTGGGGAGGAGCACCCCAGGGAGACACCAAGCTATCCCTCTGTTCAGCACAGCCAGCCCTGTACAGAATATAGGCCCTTGTATCAGAGAGCCAGGAATCCCAGTCAAAGGATTACACGGTGTATACAGGAGGGAGGGAAAGCTTCAACTCAGCAGCCAGCTCGCAGCAGCTACAGCAGAGATTTCTATTTAAAAAAAAAAAAAGGAGAACAGGTGAAGGAGGTGGTGTTCATACACAGATAAGTAGGAAAGGCAGCAGCACAAGCCTGAACAGATAATAGCCAGCAGCAGCACGACCGTAGCCTGAGGAGTGAGGGACTGTGGTCACCAGTCTGAAATACTCTGAGATCAAAATAAGCAGAAAATAAACGATGCTGTGGTACTGTAACTGCATGGCAGGCTTTACGTGTCAGTCTTGGTTAGGTCCTGTGCGCCTTCAGCCAGGCACGTCATCCAGCAAGGACACTGGCTGCTGTCTTATTTTCTGACAGAGGGAAAAACCCTCTCCTGGCAAAGGAGCCCAGCTCAGAAAGTATGAAAAAACAACAAGGAAAAATAGTGGGGTTTTTTACTTTTTTTTTAAAATCTTTTTTTCCAAAGCAGCCCCTTGGAAGTTAATGCACATAACGTCCCCTTTCTGAAGTGGAATCTTTGCAAAGCAGCAGCCAGTTTTGTGAGGCAAGACAGCAATGGCTAGAGTTGGAAGCCTTGAAAAATGTGTTCAAGAAACCTGGGACAGGCGAGGGTTGTATCTGATCATCCCGAGTAGATGGTCATGAAGTGCAAGCTGCACTTAGCTAACAGACCAGTACAAGTACTCACACAAGTTGGCAAAGGCTGTGTCGTGGAAGTACAGGGAGCAGGCAAAGCATCCAAAGGTACAAGTTTGATACTTTGAACAGCCAAATCAAGACCAGAGGCCAAGCACAGAGGGGTGCCCAGTCCCATGGCCCACACTGAAACCTGAGGCGGGTGGGCAGCTCACTGTGCAGTGCCATTTAACTCAGGCACTGGTGCTCAGAATAGTACAAATAAAAAAAGGGGGGCAGGGGTGGCAGAGAGCTGGCCTCAGAGGTTTAACTCTGCTTTTGTTACTAACATTCTTGTAGTTCCTGTGTTTGCTTTGCTAGAGCATTGGTAGCCCACCAGGAGCTTCAGTCCCTTTGATCACAATCAGCTTTAAGAGCAGTTCAGGGGCTGGGCCAGGCATTGAGCCCCAAGCACTGGCTCTGCCTCAGCCAACAAAAGAACAGTTAGGTGCAGGCCACCCGTACAGCTCTTTATATTAATGAGCACAAATCCTTTCGTCTTGCAAACCGCGGTGTCTGTGGGGGATTTTTTTTTTTGCACCAACAGGCTGCAGTGCAAAGCTCAGGAACTCTATACAGCACTATGGTGATCAAGGGAACACACGGGGAGCCATTTGGCATCCAGTCTATAGAAACACCTCGACCCCTACGTTTCATTAGGGGACATTACAATTCCTTTTGGAGCTGCTAAGCCAGCTGGCCAAAAATTGTTCCTTTTCTCACCCACTTCACGCTGACAGGCTAGTTAGTTAATTGAACAGAAATTCTCTCCATTATCTCCGAGCATCAAAGCAGAGAATTAAAAGCAATAATAAAAATTAAAACGTTGTGCCCTGGCTGATATGCTTTCTGAAGAGCGTTGTAAGACTGAGCCAACCAGCACTATCAGCATCAGTTTTAACATAGAGTTTTACACCCAAAAGTACTGTGATAAATTGAGAGTGTCACACATGATCTGGCTTCCACAAAGAACAGGACAGCTCTTGCTGTGCAAAGGCAGGCGCCAGGGTCACTACCCAAGGACAGTTCCCCTTTACCTTCAACACCGGTCCTGCCTTCCTGAGTGAGGATCCCTGCGGTTCATCTTTCACATGACCTCGGAGTTTCTGTAGCTGAAAGCTGGGGTGCAGCCCATGGGTGGATAACTCAGCTGCTATGGAGCACTGGTGAGCTTCCAGCTTGGTATCATCACAAGTAGTCTGCAGGATCTGCTTAGCATCTTTACCAGGCAACAACAGAAAAAACAGGCAAGGAAAACCAGTTAGCTGGAAAGGATGCATGGCTGTTTGAGCTAAAAACCCAAACAACAAAGTAGGCTGAAAGCCTACATTCCGACCAACCACCCACACAAGGATTCAAGCAGAACAAGTGATTCAGGTATTACAATAATGGCTGGTGCCCACAAAGATGAACCCTGGTCTTGTAGGCTCCATAAAACCCACGTGAAAGCAGAATTGATCCTGACTGCATTTGTGAGAACTGCACTAAGCAAGTGTTCTGCAAGTTACAGGGTCACGTGCAGCAGAAAAGCTGTAGAAGAGCTAAGAGTCAAGCAATCACAAGGACTTTACTACTTCCTGCTTGTAAACATCGCAGAGAATCTCAGGCAGTTCTGGGCTAGCTTTAGACACAAATGAGCCAGTGAGGATCTATACCTCCCTGTCGTATTTCATTACAGACAAAGGAACCTAGGTGAAGAAGGTAGGTTAACAGAGGGGTAGCACTGGTGTGTGGCCAAGGGCAAGGTCTTGCATCCTGTGATGCCTCGTTTGCTGCAGTGCAGTTTTGCTGTACATGGAGCTCTTGGCTACATCTCTTTGCATTCAAACTCATTCAGATGCCCTTCCTCAATGGCTGAACTCAACAAGCTCCGGGATCATATGTCAGAGCTTCAGGTTAAAAGCTTTGTGATCAGTCAGTGTTAACAGATCCATTACCAGTCTGTGGGGCTGCTGTGACGAAGAGCTCAGGTGGCTTCTTGTAAAGATCAAAATCAACGTGCCGTTTGTCCCAGCTCCATCTATCTCGTGACAGCACTGGCTCCATGTTAGCATGCAGAGCATTCTCCTGCCATTTCTAAATGAAAATTGAATCCCTTTAAGAAGCCAGGCCAAAACCACTGGGGAGGAGTCACAAAACTTGAGTTAGCCAGACTACTGGGTCATCTGTAATAGGATCTCACCAAAGCCCCAACGTCACTTGGTTACATTTCATACACATGATTCATGAACAAGCTGCTGACACTCCAGTACTGAGCTGTAACTAACACACAGGCGCTTGCAGCACACCTGAGAGACACCTGCCAGGGGATTTGAGTTCAGATTTATGTCCCATTTCTCTGCAGTGACATAAGGGATCTGATGCACTTTCCTGTACTTCACACAGAGCTGCAAAACTCACAGTGTCCATGTGACTCCACGTCAGTATGTTCCTCCACACAAGGGGACAGACCCAAGCCAAAGCCCAGCTACCTAATTTCTCTTTTCCTCAGGATTAGAAGTGGGCTGGCTGTACAGAGCTGTGAGAGCTGTGTACCAGCTCAAGGATAATCTGAAAGCCTGGTGCTGTTAGAAAGCAGAAGCTGTTCTAGTGCTGCTAAAACTACAACCGTGAGTATTAAACTCTTGGGGCCAAGCACCAAGGTGTGCAGAGGAAGCAGGTGAGAGAAGCAGCACGTGCACCACAGTCAGGGAAAGCTCCTCTGACTACCTGCAGCTGAAATACCACTTTGAGGTTTTTCAGATAGAACTATCCTTCCTGACCTACAAGTTACTTCCCCCTCTCTGCTGTTAGCTTCCGGGGTTAGTTTTATGCTTCTGTCCCACCGGTCAGGTAACGTGACTGGTTCAGAACCCACCTCTGCTATCCATTACAATGCTGTCACTGCTGTGAGCTCCCACTTGAGCAGAAGGAGGCTCCCTCCTCTTCTCTTGCAGGTCCATGTAGCACTGATCCTACCCAGCTACCAGTACCGCCCGGTTACACCAAGTGTGGTTCAGGGGAAGACGTCAGCTCCCTTCCTCCTCTCATCCCGTCAGCAGGTGCCAGAGGTCAGTACAACATACAGCTCAACTGCCACTTTTTAGTTTTCAGGCTTTATATAGATATATATATATATTTAAAAACTGGACACACACACACACACACACGTTCTTGAAGGACATGACACCAAGCCTCCAAGCACTCAGCTTGTTCCTCTCCGTGCTGCGACTGCGTTCAATTAATTTGGTAGAACTGATTGATCCTGCACAAACACCCCACCTCCATCCTATTCCCTTTATTTCCTTATCTTGCCAATTTTAGTAACATCCAAATTTTCTTCCTAACAGTAGACCACATGTGCTTGAGGGTGCACAATGCTCTAGACTGCTCAAAACAGGGAACTGTAAACCAGTCAAGTTGATGATCCAGTAAAATGGCAGAAAACTAGAAGCTAAATAGTAAAGAACAGGAGAAGGGAGAGGGGACACAGGGCAGGAAGAGATGGATACAGAACAGAGTGGTGGAGGACAAACACCCCATAAAACCGTAACTACAAACCACAAATAGAAAATGGAGGAAAAACAAGCAGGGAGAGAATTTGGGAACATGAAGGACAGCTGTAATTACATTGGGAACTCCCAAAGAACAGTCTGGAACCCATTAACAGTGGAATCAATATCATGATTTTTTCTGACACGACTCCAAGTGTACATGTAAAACAAAGCACTCTATAGTCTATTAATGCCTCTTAATATCCAATTAATATTGGCAAAGGGCTTTCCATATGTGTTCAGGGCAGACTTTGTGTATCCAACCAAAACATCACCTGGGTGAGCTGGATGCTGATGTACCCAAATCCCAAATACAGGTGTCACTGTGAAAAGAGCTGCCTAGGCTATACCCCTCAAAAGAGACTTCCACGTGCTAAAGCAGTCTGCCCCTTCAAGCCTCCCAAAATGCTTGAGTGCACTTTGCACTGTTCGTTTAGTTTTCTGTTACCTCACTTAGCTCCTCCCGACGCGCCTGATGGGGCATCTGAGGGTGCAGGTTGCTTTCAATGCTGCTCTTAAACCCAGGAAATACAAACCCATCCAGTGACAGCCACCTACTCCTGGATTTTGCAAAGGATTCCTTGCAGGCAGAAACCACATCTACAGGGTCAAACGAGGCTGACAGATACTCATGACAGTAAGTAAACCTGTTCTTTGGCTCCTACAAAAAAAAGTGTGGTGTTTGGTGAGGTTTTTTTGTTCATGTCAATGCCCCTGTGGTGGAAGAGGAGCCCATAAGGTACAGAACAGGTATCATGTCTTTCCTTAAGACTGCACATAATCACAGATCAAGATTATGAAATATATCTATCAAATATTTTAAATATATAATCTATATATCAAATATATATCAGATATATAGCAAATATTTTAAAATTAATTTAATTCTATGATGATCCAATGATTAATTTCATGTCAAGTGATATAATGGGAACTCTGTAATACAGAGTAATACAGAAAGGAGTATCTTTAATACTATTTGCACAAAAAAGTACTATACATCCTATCGTAGCAGTTTTCACAGATCTATACTAATTTCCACTAGCTGATAGGAAAACAGCGTTTGTTATTAAGACTTAAGCCAGCAGCAGATAAATGTGATTCTTCAAATGTTTTCTTAAATGTGTTCTTCAAATCACTCAACACTACATATGCCACCCCTGCAATTACTTTAAATTCCCACTAGAAATGTGTGGGGGGACAGAACTGAAGTGACCACCAAGGTTATCGAAGTCTGAGGTGAAAATGACAGCAGAAGCCATGGAGACAAGGCAAATTCTCTAACGAATGGCATTAAGAGCAGACTTTTGCACCAGGTCACCTCTCAGACTGACATCTCTTTGGATGCCAACTTCCCTTGCTATGCACTAATAGAATCATAGAATCATAGAATGGCAAGGGTTGAAAGGGACCTCGAGGATCATAAAGCTCCAACCTCCCTGCCACAGGCAGGGACACCAACCTCAGGCCTGGATCTACACAAGGTTGCCCAGGGCCCCATCCAACCTGGCCTTGAACACTTCCAGGGATGGGGCATCCACCACCTCTCTGGGCAGCCTGTTCCAGGACCTCACCACTCTTTCTGTAAAAAAACTTCCCCCTAATATTCAATCTAAACCTTCCCTCCTTTAGCTTTAAACCATTCCCCCTTGTCCTGCCATTATCTGCCCTTTTAAAAAGCTGATTCCCATCCTGTTTGTATGGTCCCTTCAGGTACTGGCAGGCTGCAATGAGGTCCCCCCGCAGCCTTCTCTTCTCCAGGCTGAACCAGCCCAGCTCCCTCAACCTCTCCTTGTAGGGCAGGTGCTCCAGCCCTCTAATCATCCTTGTGGCCCTCCTCTGAACCCTCTCCAACAGTTCCACATCTTTCTTGTATTGGGGGCCCCAGATCTGGACACAAAAAATGTAGGAGTTACTATTGTAAACCTATTAATTTCTCTCTCTCTCTTAATCACCATGTACAGAAGCAAAGGGCTTCCAGTTATCTGTCTCAACTCACCTTTGCCATTTCCCGGCAAAGATGCTTCTTTGCAAGCTCTGCAGAATTTAGGCTCTGAGAGCTGTAGTTAAACACAGATTTGCCATCAACTGGAGAAATCCTGAAAACTTCAAACTCTGGCTTTTTCCTCTTTCCTTTGAGTTGGCATACAACAGCAATGTTAGCCTGTAAAGAGAGATTACACCTGAGTTCTGTCTGACTTGGTAATTCAGAGCATTATGAAAAACAAATATGAACAAGCAAACCCTTCTGTAAATATGAAGAACACCAACTTTAATGAAGCAAAAACCCCACTAAAAAGTTACATATATTGCACAGCAGCTTTTTGCTAATAAAATGCTCCATAGACTCTATTAAAAAAAAGCCCCATTTTACCCTGCAAGACTAATGGCTGTAGACAGCAGACAAGCACTCACCAGAGCAGCTTCTACTTACAGAGCTGAACAGTTGCTCTGGAGATTGACTGTCTTCAAACAAAATAAGATTAGTTCTTTCATGTCTGTGCTTCCACTCACATTCCAGCAAATGCAGCAAAGATGGGAAACACCATTCACTAGGACTCTTTGACTCTCTACCAGCACAGCATAATTAAACCCTCATGCCTTTCACTGACTTAAGAACATCACTCTTCTGCTTTCATGATAATTATGGCTTTGAGTTCAGACACGTATAACATGAAAACTGGTTAAAATAAATACACTGGGAAGACTGCTAGCTTTATACAAAGAACAAAACAACTCTACAAAGAACAAAACAACTCTACAAATAAGGCATACAGAATGACTAGGCCCAAGAGCTGTGCTGCTGTCATCCTGCTATGGTGCTATGAACGCAAGCAGCAGGAACAATTACTTAAGGTAGTCTTCTTTCCTACCCTCACATAATACTCCTTTATCAACAGACTGACTGGAGTTGAATTTCTTTCACTACCTCCAAGACAAGAACACAGGTTTCCTCATATCAGGCAAAACTTCTTTGTACTAAAGTATATACAGGAGAAAACATTCAGAACTACTTTTCACAAACCACGGGAGGGCTAGAGTCCACAGTTAAGTCATACACTCCAAACTAATTCAGATTCCCAGGAAACATGTGGGATATCCCTTCTCTGATGTTTATATTAACAGGAAAAGGTTTAGCTTCAATGCGTTTTCCCTGAGGCAATAGAAGGGATAGATGGAGACTGGTAACAAGCCAGAAGTAGTTCTAAAGTTCTTCACCATTTCCTTAAAGCTCAGCTCAGGTCTGTCTGCAATTGCTGGTTTGGTTTAGTCAGGAGTAAATGCCATTCTGATTGCCCAAAGGCAAGCAGGCCTTTCACACATATGAAGAAGAAAATGCAATTTTCACATGAGCTTAGTTGGCTTGGTCCCCTGCGGGCACCTGAAGCCTGGATGACATGCTAAAGGACAACAGGGGAGCTATGGAGAAGACAGGAAAAATAGGAACCAAACCGCAAAAGAAATCACAAGTGCTATAAATAATCAGTTTCCTTACCACTCACACACTGCTTCCTCTGTTTACCTGTAAGCACTGGAATTGTTTTCCCCTTTGAGAATTAATTACATTTGCAATTCAACTTTTGCAAAGTAAAATTACAAAGTAGAAAAGTACAAATACTTGCTTATAATGTTTGCACAACACCTACAAACACCTTACCGTACATTTTTAAGTCTAATGAATTGTTGTTTCAGAAGGAGGTGTTGATTAAGGATATGAAGTTTTGCCTTTCACATATCATAAGCTACTCACCCTAATATGGTTTCTCTCTGAAGACATTTTGTCTGCTGTTTCTTTCTTCCGCTGCACACACCTTTCATTGTAGTTATCTAATGATGGATATACCACTTGTTTCACTCTGCTAACTTTTCCTGGTGCTGTATAATCATCAGAGGAAACCAAGAGTAAAGGAGGTTTCTGAGGGAAGAGATCCTCATTAGTTAGGGGAACTCCATACTTGTGACTGAAGACTCTGATCATTTCTGCTGAGGGCAGCAAATCCCCATGAATTACGTCCTCCAACCTCTTACTGTGACAGAGGTAACTGAGCCTACAAATAGACGTCAATATTGGATTAGTTTACAAACCCTTTACTGCCATCACATCAGTACAGTTAATATTTCTGCAGAAAAAGCATACAAGCTTCTCGAAGCATCTATTTATGAAGAAGTTTGGGTCAGTTCACGTATGCTGGCAGTTAGCAGCAATAAAGAAGGTTACCAGTTTCATACACCTACTAGGAACGTTCTAGGAATGGTGCCATCACTGCATTGAGCTGGAAGTTAATGGTTTGTTGCTGAATTCCTCTGGCTGCTGGCTGGGAAGGCAATAAAGTGTCCCTTCATGCACACTGGTCCCAGTGTACAACCCGTATTTATGTTGAATACCCACTGAAATTCACCCGGCTTTACCCTCTGCCTTACATCTCATTCTGATCACATTTCACTCTGCACAGTATTTACAGCAATGCTTACCTCACTTCTGCTGTCACTCACTAAATTTGGCCTGCAAAGCCTGGTGTTAACACAAAAGCAGTTCCAAACATCTGGCTGTACTGCACCCCATGCACACACGTTGTACTCACGCACTGCAATGCGGCGCTCAGCCTCTGGCTCAGCCCTATCAGAGGCCACGGGATAAAGCGACTCAGGTAACAGCCAAACACAGTGTTAGATGACTCCTTGTTAATAGCAGGAGTTTGCTGACTCATTTATCACTCAGCTGTTCTGTATTTGGGGAGAGTACTGTAAATTGTAACAAATGCTGCAACAGCATTATTTTATTACCATTACTTCTGAACAACATACACAACTGATAACACTAATTTCACAGTTGCATTGGTGTTGATGACACAAATTGAGTTAAATGGACACAAGTCATATGCACAATGGCCAGTTTAATTTTTAACATACTGATACAGTTTTTCTACAGCTACAGGTAATGTTCTGGCTAATTCTAGCAGGAGGAAACACAGCAAGAAGCAGCAGGTTCTGTTGTGCACACATTAAAGCAGTGCCTGACTACAGACAACCAGATCCCACTAAAAGAGGACTCTTCGAAGTCAAAGGCTGCTCTGAAACACAGTTTGCAGTCTGTATACTCCAGTGAAGAATTGATTAGCATTTCTCTGAATAATTACAGGCCCAGCAGAACAAAGGCATGGCGAAAAGAGCTAATGCCCAACGCCCAGCAAACAGGATTCACTCATCCATGGCAGTGGGTGGGTGGCTGACAAGAACTGCTCTTGGAAAGACGTTGTCTCAGCCACTAAAGATGCTTGTGCTGAAATGCTCTCTGATTCTATAGCAATGAGTACTACAAAGTATAGCAACCCCTCATGCAGCTTCTCTCTTCTCTACTGGAAAAATAACCTCCTGCATTTAAAATTATCCCAGCCATCCCAAACCCTTCACTTTCACTGCAAGAACCTGAGCTACAGCTATCTAGCAAGTTGTGCACAGCAATCAATCTGCTGATTTCATTTTCATTTTAGACAGGAGATACTACAATAAAACTTCACAGGAAAATTAATTACTGAGTATTTAAATATGCAGTATTATATTATTTTCTACCTCAAATATTGCCAGCATGTAGCAGAGAAGAAAAGTACTTACCAATCATTGTTGAAGAAAAAAATAGGAAAAATTTTCTCTTTTAATTTGCATTATAGTCAGATATTTTCTGATTGACTATCCTACTAATACACCTCTCTCTTCTTCTTTACAAAGTATAAATTCCTGACCAATCTAAAAGCGTGGTCACCAATATCCAGTTACCACTACAGTTAGAAAACCAAGTTCATCTGTCTTACCACACCAGGTCTAAAATCTGTATTCTCCATCATGCCTACAGACTGCTTTCATCACAGAAAAGATATCCAAGAGCTTGGGGGTTTTTTTATCAAATATTCACTGTACTTTGCTAACATTTCATTACTTGATTCCTTGACTATGAATCTGGACAAGTCATACCTGGACAAGGCTTGGAAACACGCCCAAGGAACCATACCCCTGACATAAAGCAGAGGCTGTTTTCTTGTAGTGAAGAGGGGCTTACAGAGGCGGAAGTGGTAAAAGATAGCTTCCAGGTCTGTATAGAGGCGTTGATGGAAAGAGAGTTGTGAGTTATATAGTATTTCCAGTTGTCCATCTTCATGTCTGCAAGTCCTGTAACAAAGCACCCCAATGACAAGGTTAAAACAGCCAGCCCAATCTCAGGTTTCCTCAGTTCTCCAGCCCAATCGCCCTCTCTAATGAAACCCCTGAGCTTTAGTCACTCAGATGGAGCCTCCACTTCACAGGAACTGCTCTAAAAAATTACAAAGAAAATACCAAAACTCTCATGATGTAACCAAGTTGCAGATGTGTCCTTTTTAAGTCACACAGCAAGCACCTGGAAGAAAGCTCACCACAGTTTCATCGGCGGTGTGCCCCTCACCAGCCTCTCTGTAGCTATGAAAGCATTATATAAATATTTCTACAACAAATGCCAAACTTCAGACTTCAGCAGTAAAGCAAAGCTTTGATTTAGCTTGCAGGTAAGTGCTGAGAAGAGACAGCTTTACATGCAATAAATAACTGCAATGACATCATTTCCATTTAAAAAAAATCAAGCAAAACCCCAAAGGAGCACAGGAAAGCTTCACCAACATGCTACAGTACTGGGAAAACCATCAGTTGTTTTTTAAGCATGAATTTTGAGGGATACATTCACTTTGAACTTGTCACATTTCTTCAAAGGAAGAAACAGCTGGAAGCCCAGCTTCCTCATGGTGACTAGTTTTGGTTTAAATCACAAGTACTATTTTTGTTATTATTTAGAACTGGCAAATTATAGTGGTGTTCCCACAAACCAAATAGCAGCATAACAAAAGAAAAGTATAGGCTGCTAGCCTTTTCATTTCAACTTTACATGGGTGATCTATGGTTTGACGAGATAAAGATGAAAAGATTATGCCTCAAGTGAAGCAGCCACAAGGACTTATCCACTAAAACCACATAGAAAGCACCAAATATGTACTTTTGCCCCTACATCTTTGCATGGAAAGGGATGGGGGAGGTATAAATCATTTTAAAATCTCTGAATTCAAGGAAATTACTGTTGAAAACCATCAAATTCTCTTACCTTTCAAAGTGTTTATCCCATATTTTCTTGATTGCTTTGTCTTTTAATCCTTCCAAGACAAAGACATGAACTGCTCCATCAGATAAGTGAAAGCCAGTAATAATATCCAACTTAGAAACTTTCTCAAGTGTGGTTTTCAGTTTTAATGCAGCAAGATCCATTCTGACTAAGTGTACAGGACAGCAGTCCAGCTGGAGGGCTTTAGCATTGACTTCTGTAATCTCTTCCACCAAATCATGTAGCAACGATGAATTATTGTAGTCAAAAATGTAGATTATACAACCATAGGGGCAATCTGAGACTTGAGCATCAGCGATTTCTGCCCGCATTCCCAATGGCACAGCTATTTCCACTCTTACTTTCAAAACTGAGCCTGATTCTAGATAATGTCCCATAGGTAGCAGGGAAGAACTGCTCCTAGATTCTGCTATTTTCTCTTTTTTATCCTTCTCCCTGAAAGCAGCTGAAGTTGGAGCTGAACAGTTCTGGATGGGAGCACTGATAGTTAAGTACTTTTTACCTAACAACAGCTCAGTTAGACTGACTTTAGCTACCCCATGTGGCTGCCACACTTCGTTCTTTGTAAAAGAATTACAGATTGTGGGTTTGGAAGCAAGGAAGCTCACCCTACCCACTTTATTATCAGCTTCATCCTCCCCAAACAAACATGGCTTTTTTGTGTTGTCTTCCATGTTTCTGTCCCGGTCATGAACTTCAATCTCCAAAGGTGGACCTCTAAGATAGCTCTGTAATTCCCCAGGTTTCATTGTCCCTGTTAGAAGTACATTAACATCCTTAAAGTAGACATCAGTTCCATGGATTTGTCCATGAGTTTGATGAGGCGGGAAGTTGTGAAATTTGTATTTGCAGTAGGTGGGAACACACAGTCTCTAAAGAACAAAAACCAGGGAGAAACAGGTATTCATAGCATTAACCCTTTTCCCTTTTTATTTTTAACCTCGCAGAACAATTACACTTTCTAGTAGACAAGCTATGGGAACGAGCTTCACAGCACAAATTATGGGCTTTGAAGGCATCAAAGGGCCCATTCTACATACTTGGATCTTGGGTTTAGGGAATAAATTTTCCCCTTCCTTTGCCTGTCCTCCACTTTGTTCAATTTCCAAATATGTCCCAAAAACTCTCCTTGCTTCTACATGGTTAAAGGAGCATGCCAAGGACTGCAATGGCTCCAAGACCTTTTTTTGTTTCTTTCTATGCATTCATCTGTCAGATCAAACAACCTGCCCTGGCAGGGGTGTTGGACTAGATGATCTTTTGAGGTCCCTTCCAACTCCTAATGTCTTGTGATTCTGTGATTTGAGGCCTAAAATAAAGGCCTATGGCTGTAAGTTAGGAAATTCAACAAATATCCAGAGATACTGTACAGAATGGGCTGTATGATCTCCATCATTAGCCATCTGTATACAAATGTGGGGAATCATCACACAGGACTTTTAAGCATCCATCAGCACGACGGCAGCCTGCATGCTGGAGGCTACCTGTCAAGGACTATCCTGACAATTCCAAGTTGGAAACAGTTCATTATTCCATACTGTGCCCTGCCTGGCAAGGGAAAACAAAGGCAAAACCTCTGCTGTCATTCTTCAGATTGCATTAGAAACTACAGAGTGGGTTTGTCACCAATATTTATTATGCTGCTGGTTTTTCCCCCTTTCTCTTCATAAATGCTAAACCAATCTGCCTAGTCCACCATAATCCCTGCAGTGTACAACTCCTCCACAGAACTGTCTGTACCATCATAAAGTCCCTGACATAATATTATTAAGCTATTTTCACAAAACCAACACAAAACATCCTAATAACGTTAAAGATCAGGCTGATGCAACTTGGACCAGATCTTTCATATAATTTCCCTTATAATTCTACCTCAGCTGAGGACCAGAAAAATAGCTCCTGAAATCAAAGGTCTTTGACCTTTATTTCATTTTCACACCAACCATATGTAGTACTCAGAAAAGAGGGTTTTAGGGGTTTTTTTTAAGCCTAAAAATGCAACCATTTGAAAAGAACATTTTTTCTAGGTCATCTGTCAAAATGTACAAATATAAGACCAAAACCTTTCAACTATATCCTCACCAATGTAGAAATTTTTGTGCACAGCATTTTCTAAGATGTGAAACACTATTTTCCTAACTACTTTTAACACAGGAATAAAAGTTGTTCTAATGAGCAAGTCAACACACACTGTAAGCAAATTGGTGCAAACAGTATATAGCACTGTGACTGAACTAGATCTTTTCTGGCTTACTCAAGATTCATTGCTCAGAAGACAAAATGGGATGACTATAATATATAAGTTATTGCCCTTGAGAAATATGAGGATTGCTGATTTGCTGCCAGCACCTATGATAACACAGGCACTAATCTGACCATATGTGTTTGAGGAAATAATTTAGTCATCCTCCAGTTTTACTACTACTTGAGAAAATTACCTTTAAAACCCTGCCCATATGTCAAGCAAAGCTACTCATGGGTAACAAGGCAATTTTTTGAGAAAGAAGCAGTGGTGTGTGTTACCTGCAGCACTTCTATTGGTACCGGTGTGTTTGGGAGGCATTTAGCTGAATTAATCCTTATAACCAGGGGATTCAATTCATGCCTTTGTCTTTCAGACAGGAGAGGTGTTTTCACAGTGAAAGTCACATAAGCATCTAAAACTTTAGGATTATTTTCTGCCAGTCGACTCATCACTGATTTTTCTCCTTTTAAAATACATGAGATGAAATACTGTTATGGAAGCAATCCCACCAAGGCACACATATTTTATGCAATTAATTAGAAATCTCCACTGAATGTATATTAAAATAGAAGTATTGGTTTAGCTGCTTCAAATATAATTTCTCTTTCACTGTAAGGAGGAAAGTAGTGTCAGAACCTCTACTCAGGACAGAGGGGTTTATTTCTGGATGAAGCTGTAAATATACAGTTCACAAACACAAAAATAAAAGCAGTTTGGAGACTCTGCATCATAGTTAAACTCTTTGTTAAAGGTAAACAAGCACCTTTAAACAAACTGGCTTCTCTGCAAGCAGCTTTGCCACATCCACACACTCAGCAGCTGAGTGCTGTGCTGCATGACATATAGCTATTTCTGTCTGTGTGCACAAAACAAAGGGAGATTTAACTCACAACACACAACAGGACAAGATATATTAATAATGACTATTGATCTAGCTAGTCAGAAAACCATAGAAATAACCCAATCTGACCAATATCCCATTTTCTAGATGTTCTGAATCAAAGAACATACATGGAGAACTACAGTGCAGTTATTTTTGACATCCTGCCCTTCAGAGCACACAGATTTCTGAACATATGTCAGCCTCCCCTACATCAAACCCAAATCCTTCTTAACCAGGCTGCTTTTATCAGAGCCTGAAATTCCCTAGGAATCTTTCAAGACAGTTTCTTCCAGGCAGACCCACCAGCACAGGTGGGTTCAGAGGAGGAGACAAGGAGTAGACCGAGCAAGTCGCTGGGTCCCTTCCTACCCCATACTACCTGAGAGGAGGGGCATGAGCTCTAACTGCAGTGAAGCAATGCCACGTTTCTTTGCCACAGTAGCATCAATGTTTCCTCTAGGACCAGAACCTCTTCTACCTGTTGAGAGAAAGCAGGGTTGGACTGAGTAGAAAGGAGGAAATGTTTTGTTGGAATCAAAGAAACAATTTAAAAGTCACTGCAGTAGATGGCATAATTCATTACCATCCTTGGAAAATTATGTCAATTATACACTTTAACACCAACTTAGGTTAGTAATTCAATACGCTCAAATTTCCATTGCACAGCTGACTAGCCTATATATAATCCCTACTTTACAAGTGAAATTTGCAACAGAAAGGTACAGGGGCAGGGACACCCCCCACTAGCTGAGGTTGCCTCAAACCCCATTTTCTTTCCCTGATTCTTTCCCCCATAGATGGGTGTTATACTTGTTAACTTCCAGTCAACTGGAACCTCTCCAGTTATCCAGGACTGCTGATAAATTATGGAAAGTGTCTTGGTGAGCATTTCCACCAGTTCCCTGAGTATCCTTGGGTGGATCTCATCCAGCCCTATAACAGGTCAGTATTTCCACTTGGATTTTGGGGGCTTCATTCTGCTCCCTGTCCCTGTCTAACAGCTCAGAGGGCTGAGTACCATGCATCATTGTTCATCCAATTCCCTTATAAATGTCAACTACTTCACCCCTGCAACACCCCAGGTGGTAGAACAGGATCATCATCACCCCAGCTTCATACTACTAGCTAAGGAAACAGAAAAAGGAAGTTTCATTAGCTGCTGAAGCAACATGAGAAGGTCACAGCAGAGCCAGAACTATAACACAGGTCCTGCAACTCTTAATTCTTCGTTTTAACCTTGAATTCTTTAAAATAATAAAGATTTCAATTATTTTTTTAAGAAGAAAACCAGAATTCCATATCTACCTTTTCAAATCTAGTCCACAATCCCACCCAGAATTTACCATTCATGGTAGCTGTTTTGTCTGGTTTGTATGTCAGAATTCCCACATTACCATTTGCTTTCTCAGTTCCTTTTGAAGCTGGATCAACTGGGGCACCAGCAACTGCTTTCTGCTTATCCAGAAATCTGTTTTTCACAGCTATCACACTTCTGAAAACATTTAAAAGATCTGAAGTTATTTAAGAAAATGGAAAAATAAATCCTATCCAAGCAATTAAAACCAAAAGAAAATTCAAGTCTAAAAGAGCTCAACTGCCAGAATAATAATGTAAATAAGGTCAAAAAAAGGATATCAACAGGATACATGGTCCTGAGTAAGAGACCAAGTACCCAAAGAGATGCATAAAGTAAAGCAGCTTGTAGGACACACTACAAGACCCTGCAGTTTTTCTGTACATCTGCCTTGCTGTTTGAGGAAAGAGACATACGTCTGTTCTGTTACTGCTCAGGTTTGGTGTACACTCTAACACAATCACAGTCAGACCAAAAGTCTAGAATAGAGTTTTTTGTTCTCTTATAGGAACATCTGCCTCCTTAGGGGTGAAATGCAGCTAGGAATGTTGTAGGTTAGTTTCAGCATTAACAAGCTTCTCAAACTTGGTAATATCAGCCACTGTGTAAATGGTTCTTCACAAGACATCACACATTTTGTTCTTTAAAAGACAAATATTCCTTCTACATTTGACATATGATTGCTGCTGAAAAATTAGTATTAATCAGACACAATAGAGAAGGCTGTTTAACAGAGATGAATCTCACTGTATTTTACATCTCCTGAATAAACAATTTTATTTTCCCTGTCTTCAGTTCCCAGTGATATATTGTAGTCTGAGAGCAGCAGTACTAGACATACCACTGCAAAACTGTTTCATCAGTGAAGAACACATTCAGTCCCACAGAGTCTTGACAATGGGGCAACAGAACTGGTGGTAGAATTTTACATGCAAGTTCAAGGAAATACAATGTCTGTCCAAGAAATTTTTACTGTAGTTAATACGTGTGCAGTCTACTCTTTTACACACATATTATTACATTGATCTATTTTTTTAGGACTTTAAGAAACATTTTATTGGTAATAACATGGCCTACAAGAACTCCATGTCATCTAGTTATCTCTGAGTGTGACTACTATCATATGCTTGGGACACAAAGTATATCTCTCCCTGACTACTACCCCCAGAGCCTCTCACTTTCTGGGGCTGAATACTGTCTCCAGATTATCATAATATACAGCATTTTCTCTCAGATTTATTAATATGTGCAACATCCTCCCTTTATCCTTGGCATTAAATCCTCCAAATATCCTTTCTTCCTCCTCCTCCCAGGAATTTTAATATCAGAGGTCTAAGTTCTTCAGCTGCTTCACAAATATTATTTTAATTCAGACAGGCATTTGTGCAGTGAGCAATGAATCCAGACTGTGGCTGTGAGGCTTGAAGCAATGTATATTTACAGCACTAAAAATAATAATTCACTACACAGTTCAAGCCAAGCATTTCCCAAATCACTCTACCCATCCTCAGAGATATTTCAAAAAGCATCGTAGTAATGGCTGGGAGTGGGGAGAAAGAAAGAATGTTAGTTGTGTGGTCTTACAGCACTAAAAGTGATCAATGTTAAAAGTACAGATCTCTGAGATCTCTGTGTTCCTACAAACAGATACAGAAAAAATTGTTAATACATATTTAACTGAGTGGTGAATCACAGACTGTCAAAATAATCACTTGAGGAACAAAAAATCTAAATAAATAAAAAAAGCTTACATGTGGTTTTAGAGTAAAGCATTGTTCTAAGAAAACCCCAGACCTGTTAGAGCTGAAAACAACAAGGCTGTTTCATTCACCACAGTAAGAAAAGAAAAATCACTGCAAAGAGTCACACAGAACTGCCAGGTGGTGGGAGTAAGGAAGGGAACTGTACTGTGGAGTTCACAGAGGTAACATGGAATTTATTGGTGGATTTATTGGAAACATCCCCACTGCTGACTAAAACAGCATAGAAAGCATCAGACCATATGTGGGCATTTACAGCAGTACTAGGCATTTTTCTGGAACCAGTCTGAGAGAAGAAATGCAGCATACAATTATCATGACTACCACGCCTCCTGGCTGTAGGCTTTTGACATAAAATGAGGGAAGGAGAAAGCAAAGTCTTAGGAAAAAAAAATTCCAGGTGTAAAAAGGAGCAGATAATGTTTGTCAATAATCAAAGTGTTAGAACAGAAGTTCCTGAAGCTCAGATTTGCTTTACATGTTTAACATGTAGGCTGCTTGTCAGGGAACTCCTCCACTGGGAGTGATCATTACAATAGTTCTTTGAACACGAAGCTAGGGAAAAAATCAGTACAGCCATAATACAGGTGAGATGAGAACATGTGGGTATCTGAAAGAGCAACATTGATATCTGTACAGATGCAATATTAATTCTTTTTATGCTGTTTAAGCTTCACTTTGAAGAGGGAAATTTTTCCAAAGAGAAAGGAACTAATCTCCTGATAAATATTCTTACGTATTTCTTGTGTCATTAGACTGCAAGACCTCTAAATACATTTCCATTAATGAACTGGTTTAGAAAATTATTACAATATTGCTAAGTAAAATATATTTCTATTCTAATGAATCTGTACAGAAAGTTATGTTTGCAGGAAGCCTAAACACATGCTCCTAATTTTGCAAAATACTGATGTTGTTTGTTCATGTTTAACCAGAATTTTGTTCCTGGCATGACAGAGAGTATCAACCCATGCAAGGGAAGAGCAACAGCTCCAGGAACTACACTTTCAAACTTAACCTGAACAAATACCCTCCAAATAGCAGGATACTTCAGCAATAAAGATGCTTACAAAACACAGAGCAAGTCCAAAGCAAGGTAATGGGCTGGAGCTCTACATTAAATCTTACACAGCATGGCCACCCATCTTTGAGCTCATGGGACATGTGGCACTAACAGTTCACATTCTGAGTTACAGAGCAAGATTTTGCCAGTGCTCTTTTTTGGAGGAAAAACCCTACTTAGTTTCAACATCACCAACTCACATTTGCATTGAGAATCTCCTCCCATAAGCCACTAACAAGTAACTCTCCATTCCAGAAGCTGTTTTATTATCACAGAGATCAGTAAAGTAAAAAATACACCAGCCCAACTGCTTCTAGCACCTATGAAGCTTCAGAAGGCCTCATTTGATTTTCTCATGCAATCAGATAGCATTTACTTCCAATGCAGAGGAAACAGCTCAGTTACCAAAGGTAGGAATACAGTGGGCATGACCAGGGAGTGTCTGTTTTAGCCTAGAAACAGGGAACTGAGAAGCAGGAGCAAATCAAGAATTACACAAATGATGTAACAAGACATGGATTAAAACCCAAGAACGATTCTCTCAGATTTTACAGTACAAGACCTTTGCTAAAGAAGCATCCAGTCTCTAGCAGCTCAAAAGAAAACAGGCAAGGAAGCTAAAGCAAGGTGGCTGGATTTTCTAAATACTGGGAAATGTTTTTTTTAACACAGCTTTGCACTCAAATGAAAACTGAAATAAACTAAAGATTTTGCTTCCAAGAGCAATTCAGCCTTCCTGCTGATTTTATTCATCTCTACAAATGCATGTTTTCTTCCTGCCCGTATCATTTGAACAGCAAATTTCACTTATCAGAAATAGCAGCATTCTCACTGCATGCAAAATTCTCAGAAATATCCATCTATAAAGCCAAGTTCATAAAGTTGTGCTGAAGGTAGTAAGAGTGCTTTCATTGACCTCATTAGTCAGATTGTCACTTTGCTCTAAACATAGATCTTGTTCAGGAGAAATTCTTCAACTTGCTTAACAATATAAAAATGAGAAAGCACAGCACAGAATACAGGAGTGGATTTGTTACCTAGTGCTATCACCAGTAGGATTTTTAGAAACAGAATGGGAACCTTGAGGAACTAATTTAAGAGTTTGTATTTTCCTGGAGGATGTATTTGAGATACACAATTAATGATTAATTCCTACTCTGAGTGCAAAGTTTTCCATTCTGAATAATACCCAAGAAAATACGATTTTCAAAAATCATAGAATCATAGAATGGCATGGGTTGGAAGGGACCCCAAGGATCATAGAGCTCCAACCCCCCTGCCACAGGCAGGGACACAAACCTCAGGCCTGGATCTACACAAGGTTGCCCAGGGCCCCATCCAACCTGGCCTTGAACACTTCCAGAGACAGGGCATCCACTACTACTCTGGGCAGCCTGTTCCAGCCCCTCACCACTCTTTCTGTAAAAAACTTCTGCCTAATATCCAATCTAACCCTTCCCTCCTCTAGCTTTAATCCATCCCCCTTGTCCTGCCATTATCTGCCCTTTTAAAAAGCCGATTCCCCTCCTGTTTGTATGCTCCCTTCAGGGACTGGCAGGCTGCAATGAGGTCCCCCCGCAGCCTTCTCTTCTCCAGGCTGAACAAGCCCAGCTCCCTCAGCCTCTCTTTGTAGGGCAGGTGCTCCAGCCCTCTAATCATCCTTGTGGCTCCTCTGACCCCTCTCCAACAGTTCCACATCTTTCTTGTATTGGGGGCCCCAGATCTGGACACAGGACTCCAGGTGGAGCCTCACAAGGGCAGAGCAGAGAGGGACAATCCCCTCCCTGTCCCTGCTGCCACCCCTCTGTTGATGGAGCCCAGGATCCCATTGGCGTTGCGAGCTGCAAGAGCCACTGCTGGCTCATGTTAAGTTTCTCATCCACTATGACACCCAGGTCCTTCTCACAGGGCTGCTCTCCAGAAGCTCTTCTCCCAGTCTGCATCCATGTCTGGGATTCCTCCAGCCCGAGTGCAACCCCTGACACTTGGCAGTGTTGAACCTCATTAGGTTCACCCAGGCCCATCTTTCCAGCCTGTCAAGATCCCTTGTTATATATAACGTTATAGCTCCTCAAGTCTTGAACCAGCTACAATTTTAATGAGTTACATGCTGATTGTTACAAATTTACCAGTTAAAACTACTAAAACAAATGACAATTAAACCAAAAGACTGAGCAATTCATCCTAAAAGCAGAACAGAACAAATAGGGAACTATGCTACAGCAGCAGTATGAACCCAGGACTACCTTAATTGCTGTAGAAAATTACCTCAGGGTAATTAGGCACAATACAAATTCAGTTACTGAGCTCAGGAGCCAGCAAAGCCTGCTCTGCTAGCACTGCTATTCCTGACACTACCTTACACCTTTCAAAAAGCCCGAGGGCCCCTCAACACCATGCTCCTCGCTTTTGCCACATCCTAATGCTTTCAGCTGAGTCATTAGTAGTAGAATAACTCCAAGTTCCTCCTCCATCTAGTCTTAACGACACTATTTTATCTCACAAATCCATGGGATGGAAGTGAAGGCAAAAGATGCACAAACAAGTAAACTGAGCAAAGTTTGTTATTTTTTGTAATTTTTTCAGAAACAGCTTCTTCACCCTAAAACCACTATAAGTTTGATGTATCACAGGGGATCTTTACACTTTTGTTTGTCTCCTGCAATGATTAGGCATGGATCCAAGAAGGTAACCACTTCTGAAACCACAGTATAATTATAAAACCCAAGAAAACCCATAGGTATTGAAAAACAATTACCTATCTTCAATGGTATTTTTAACACATCAACATTTCCCAATGCAAGTGCAACATTCTTACCTCGCCATATGTAAGTCATTTGTCCCTGATGGACGTGGCAAACCACAATGAGATGTTGCTAGTCCACTCAGATCAGTTTCCTCTGTTGAATTAAAACAGGGTTTACATTTATTATTAAGTATTTTTGTGTTTTGATAACTCCCCTAAGACTGACTAAATGTATCAGTAAAGCTCTAGGAAGACATGGTGAGGAGTCTTACACAAGCTGCAACTCAAAACCACAATCCTTTTAATTTTTGTCTCCATGTCAAGGATGAGTCTGAATAAGCCTAAAATGTATAAAATAAAATATTCTTGAGGGACTTGGAGAGAACTTACAGAGAAACTACTGTGAAGTGAGACTTAACTTGCTAGAAAAGTAAGTTCCATGGTAATTATCATGCTGCAATTTAAAACAAAACTAGGAATTGACAAGTAATTTAAATGAGAGAATACCCAAATAACGCTTTGTTAGCTCTGGATGTTTTACCTGCACTGAAGCAGGTACCAATGTCAATAACATCTTAATGCATGAAAGACTGCATACATAAGAGGATACATTCCTTTTCTTATTTATTTGATAAACTGTTCCAATTGCTATTCTAGTGAATACTCCCCAAAAGAAAAAGCAGTGTTACCAGTGTCCAGATCTCTTACACAATATGTAGAAATGTCCAGATATTTAAGCAATGTTTACATATGCCAGAAATATGGTATACTACACCTTACTCTCTGCAAATGTCATTTAGTTACAGAAAAACACTCTACAGTGACAGGTGTCAGTGTTAATTACTCAACACTTAGCCTTACAATGTATCAGCATTAATTACAATGAGACGTAGGTCTTAATTACAGTGAGATTAGAGCAAATCAACATTGTAGGAATGGCAGAGGAATCTGCACTTGAATAGCTGAATGTGTTCCACACTATGAAGAACAAAATTTACCTTTACCTGGAAGTAAGCAAAGATGAAGCAATGCAGAACTGGGTTTTGCCTGGCTTTAAGCAGGCTGCTGAGAACTCTATCACTGTACCTGAGTTACAGAGTGGAAGTACTGGTACACCCAAGAGTGGACACCGTTTTCAAAATCAATGAAAAGAAACAAAAAGAGTCCTCCAGGACATTCCTTTCTTCCTTAACACAGACTGGCTCAGCATGCAGGCAAAATGCTGACATCCTTCTGTTGTTCCAAGCTGGAAGCTATGTCTGTGACCTTTATCTCGCTGAACACACCTTCAACCTTTGTAGACTTCAACATTTGATCCATCAACCCTCTCTGGGCCCATCATTAGATGACACTACCACCAAAATACAGATGAATTCTGCCAGCCTAGTTACACCAGGAATTCATATGCTCCAATTCTGGTGGCGCAAGTCAATAATAGTTTAAACCACACCCCTCCCCTAAAATGAGGCAGAAGGTTTTCACTAACCTTGGTGGCCCAGTGGGGAAATCCAAGGACCTAATCTTTTCAGAATTCTGAGCATTATACATTTATTTTAATTTTCAATAATTAAGTTTTTGTTCATTTGCTGTTGACTTTGTTGCATTCTACATGGCTGCTCAGTTCAACAGAGCCCAGGCGCAGAGAAATCCCAGCTTCCCTCTCAGCAGACTCAAGCAAGGCTCCAAATGGGACTAGAGAAGCTAATGACAGGGTTTAAGAAGATGCAGCTATAAACACACTGCTGCTAGATAGAGAACTTGGCACAAGCCCAGACGTTGCTGTTACTTGTGGCAGTACCGCAGCAGGGTCCCAGCTGGCACAAGGCATGGCCACATTACAGAACTGTGCACAGTGTCAGGAATAAACCTTCATACTTGCCAGGAACTAGCAAGTTGAAGGAAACATGACATTTTGCTACTGGATTCCAGGCATTTGACAACAAAGGAAAAACAGCAAGAATCTGGGAACTTACATTCCAGTCATGGCTCTAGCTGTTAAACCAATCACCTGCAAACATGAAGCAGCAGAAAACCCTGATGTTTTTATCTAGCATCCCCTAAAAACTCTCTGTGAGACAGATAGATCTCTATGCTGTCCCAATTTGATTTCAAAGCTATTAAAAACTTGTTCTAATTACAATGCCTTCAGTCTTCCTGCAATAGCTTGTTCCCTCAGTAGATTCCTCAGTCCCGTTCCTGCTTGCCCGTTACTCAAGGTGCCATTGCACCACCCCTCCCTTTCTGCCCATAAGCCAGATTCAGCTTTCATACTGTTATACCTTCAACAGGAAGGGCTGAAGACTCTCCCTGTGCCTTGGATTCCTTTGCTGCTTTGATTTTTATACAGCTGGGTGCTGGCTGACTCTCTTCAAATTCTTTTCTTTGCAATAGCACTGCATGTTTTACTCCACCTGTCAGGAAAAAAAAAGTAAAATCAAATAAATTCCCTAGTTTAGATTTCATTGCTTAGTCTGATTGGGTCACTCATATTTTGAGCAATGATTTTCCCATGGAAAATCCCCTTTTACTATCTTTAAGAAAACACTCTTAGACTTGAATTCTGTTCATCTGGAGATGAAAGTCACCAGTTCCTGAGCCTTAGCTCACAACTCACAGAAGAATCTACAACAAAATGTCCTTCCTATGTACTGCACAATGATACATATTTGGATACAAATATTGGGGCAGCAGAGGCTTGTTGCAACTCCCAGAGCACTGACCCTGGCAGTGAGCTGAGGGGACTGCTCCATATGGACACCCCAAAAAGTGTGCAACAAGGAAGGAAAACCTTGAGACCATTGCTAAAACATAAGGCTGCAGTTGAGGAAATACTGAACTACAAACATGTTTCCATTCCTCAACACAGCTACTCAGGTCCTCAACCTACCTTAATGGGAAAAATCAAATGCTGTCAGAAATTTCAACCAATTGCAAAGCCTATTTCCTGACAAGCCCCATCTTATCTGAGCAAACATTTGATTTATAACTATCAGTGCAATCAAAAGAAACCCAACCCTGTATTACCTAGAATTCAAACTCTTATAACCGCATCAAATCTCTATCCACAGATACAGATGGTAAAGAGAGAACAATTGCAATATTTTACTAGCAAATTATGGATATTTTAATAGTAAAATTAATTTTAACAGTAGTTTCTGGCCATCAGAACAAAGGACAGGCCATTTCCTGCAGGTTTCATCTCATGCTTAGCTCTCTTGTATTTATTAAGGATGGAGATTTCATTTAATGTATGTGTACAAGAGTCCTAACAAGATCTCTCTCCTCTAATTAAATTAACACAACTAGTAAAAAATTAACAATAAACTACAAAACAACTCTCTTGGAAACCACTGACCTTCAAGCTAATGTGGCCAAAATGTAGGCATAGACTGAAGTTATGGGATTGTGAGAGGCAATGAGGGGGAGAAGATGAAATGGAAAGATGCATGGCATAAAAATGTGGCTGAACAAGTTTTGCATCTACTCCAACAAAAAACCCCAAACATCTCTGAAAAACAAACACATTCATTACTACCATTACTACCCAACAGCCTCCAGTAAGTCATTAGTGTCCAAAGGTTCAGATTCTAGGCCTAATCATACCTTCCTGTCACTAAAATTTTCAGAAAATCACTAATCCATTCCTTAAAACACAAACAAGTAGGAAATATTTTAGTGGGAATGACATGGGAATGTCAAATAGTATCAACAGTAACTTAGCGGTAGGTGCAGTCACGATTTCAAGGTGTGTTTCACAATGTGCCTGTTTACACTAGACCTACCCACAGCTTCTTCATCCCCTTCTAGTGAAGAACTGATGCTTGGTCTACTCTGCTTTGCTTTTGAGGAGACTTTGTCCTTGGTATCCCAGATTTTTAAAATTATTTTGTGATCTCTTAGTTTTATTAGATAGTCAGTAGTGACACTGATATCAATGCTGTGGTTCCATGATATCCACATCTTGCCATTTTCAAACCATGGTGTAACAGCCTATTGGGAACAAAAGATGAGGTCAAGGTCTGATATGAAGACCTAAGATGAAAACAAACAGCAGTTAACCGTGTTGCTCAACGTGAGATTGTAGAGTGAAGACCTCACAGAACACTGTAAAAGCAAATATCTACATGTTACAATGCTGAATTGGTATTTACAAAATTAAAGCTCTGGCACCAAACATCACCTGTCTATGCTGGTAACCTGTAAGAACAAAGCACTCCTCAGAATTGCCAACACAACACATTTCAGTCAGCAGCTCTGCAAATGAATTTTGTTTAACAAAAACATCAATCTGATACTCAGTGCAGAGCGATCAAAGAGGGCCATTAGAAAGACTGTCGAGCAAAGACAACACCTGAGAGTGCACAGGCTGTGTTGAAACCAACAGTCAGGCTCTCAAAAAAAATTTTACAAAATAGCACCAACTTTTTAGAAATAATTTCTTAACAAAACAAGATGCATACAAAACAACATATCCAATCCAGTCTTCAAATGCCTTAAAAAAATCTTTTTCTTCTCAACAAAGATCAGAGGCATACATTTTTTTTCTTCATTGTTAATAAAATTGATAGTTGCCTGCAAATTATATTATTATCTTGGCACTTGAAATATAAAAGCTATAATCCTAAATTAACTGATAATCTAGAGGAAAATAAAATACTCTGAAATCCACTGGCCTCTTCACTACAAATCTAAGAAGTTGCTGCTGATCTGGAGTAGCAGAGTCAAGTCCTGTCCTTGATATTTGTTCTTTATCTGTGTGTGCAGATAAGGCCTAAGCAGCTGTTAAAACAACATGTGACAACATCACTCCAGATCTGAAAACATTCTCCCACCTTCACTATGTGACATTTTGGATTACTTAGTTCTATTGTAGCTTTTACCTTGGAACCAGATTCTGCAAACAGCTTTGCAGCCACCCCAAACAACACCAAATCTACTTTTCTAGGTTTGAGGTCATCTGGTAGAAGGGAGTACTCAATGTGATAGTAACGTTGCATTTTTGGAATATCTCCTGATTCATCAGCTTGGATTCTCTTTCCCCTCCTATCAGGAGTATCGGATTTCTTCCGCTTTTGTCCTACAAAAAATATTAGAATTATTTGGAAGTATTAAATGTTCTCAAAGATGATACTTTCAGGGACAATTAATGGTCTTTGCAATGACTGAAGGGTAACAGGCATTCCAGTGTGAGAACAGAATGATGAACACAGATTCATGCTGAACATGAAACTCTTATCCCAGTGCCCAACGCTGCAGTTCTCTTCCAGGTTTAACTTCCATAACAGCCCATGAAGTTTCTGGAGCTCCCCCCTTCATTCTCTTTTCCTGCAGTATGATGTTCAGTGACTGCAATTCCCAAGGCACAAATGTTCTGTTACAGAGGTAACTTCCATAAAGCAGAGTTCCACACTGCTCAGGGGAAGGCTGAATGCACCTGCTCGTGCTCCACATGAACACCCCTGTGCCACAGGAGAATCGTCCCTCATCTCAATTCAGAGAATCAATAGTTAAACGCTGGTAGTGCAATCTAGTGTAGCTCAGCAAATGGCAAGGCCTGGAACTAAAGTCTAGCCAAAATAAGGAGACAGCCTTGAGCTGTACACACAATGTATAAGATAACATGACCAGCCTCCACACAAGAGGGACTTGATCATCTTTGTGAAGTATCCATCTAGTTAGACCCAGTTCTGTGGTTTGGAGTCCAGACAACTCAGCAATCCATACCAAAGGTGAATAGTGCACTGTGAAGAAGGCTATGAGCCTACATCCAGAAGACACTAAAGACCACCACCAGACAGCAGCATGCCTGCACAAGGAGGAGGGGTCTTAGGCTGATGGCTCCCAGGAAATAATGATAATAAACATGCCTACTCCCAAACTGATTGTAATACCTCAATCCCCTTAGTGAATGTGCATGCCTGTGTATTGTAAAGGACACTTGCTTTGTTTCTTAGGTGTGCAAGTTCAGAGGAGCAATCCCCCTTGCACCCAGCACTGCAGTAAATAACCTCCTACAGGTTGTGAAGTTTGTTTCCACATGTCAGTCTGTTGAGCAGTTGCTACCTTCTCCTGAAATGACAATGCCACTTTTAAACTATCCAAAATCGTAATTACTCAAGTATAATATGCCAAAAATCTACTTAAGGTCAGCAATATGAATAACTGTGACTACTGAGGAGAGAGCAGTCAGGAAGGATTTTCAGCTACTAGTGACAACCATATGATAAAAAGCTCCTATGTCCCACTGCCATTTTCTTGAGCAATCGACCCAGGAAAATTCAAATCCACAAACATCTTTTTAAATTTCATCTCCCTAAACCATTTGGGGTACTCCACACAAAGTTTTGAAGTAATAAAAAGAGGGTTCTTAGGAAAAGCCGTGTCACATACTTACCTGCAGGCAGGGCAGGCACAGCTAGTGAGACTGTGAACGTGCAGGTCACTGTATGGGAGCTGTCTAGTTCCACCTGTTTTTCAGATGGGAGGAGCCTGCTGCTGACACCCTCTGGGGTCAGATGTCCAACACCCCCAAGCACCTCTAGGTTTTCAGTTTCAAAAGTTCTTTCAGAGCAGGTTGCATCCAAGCCTGTCATCTCCTCTTCATCATCTTCCTCCACTGCCTTGGAATTTTTGTGCTTTTGCTTTGCCATCTTGATGTGCAGTCAGACAATGGACTCAAGGCTATGGAACAAGACAAAACAGTTTTATTTTACTGCTGAAATAAAAACCCCTACTCCAAAGCAGGAACAAGGAGGGATAACATGAGGATCTCCAAAATCTCCCATGTAGAAAATGCTTTCAAAGCACATAACGCATATACCCAAGGGATTACTTTTTAGGTTCAGGAACAGTCCCCACAAAAGTCTCCAAGTGACAAGCCAGGGTAACAGGGCGTCAACGTGTTCGGCAAACAGCAACGCAACCCGCCAGAAAGAAAAGGGGTTGGGTGGGTGTCACCCGAGGCTACAACGTCCCGGTTCCTTGCCTCACTGCAGAGCAAAGCTGAGTGTTGAAAGGAGCTCCATTGCAGCGGGAGCCCCGGCAGCCCTGCCACACCGGCCCTGCGACAACGGCCCACAACGGCCGCCGGGGGCACGGCCGAGGGCACCCAGCTCTCCCATCAGCCCCGGAGGGGCCGGAACGCGGCCACTGCCCCTTCTTACCGGAGACCGGCCGCTCCTCGAGCCACCAAAGCCGCCTTAACGAGGCGCTCCCGGCTGCCCGGAGCCGCCCCGCGGGGCGCACCCCAGCCCGGCTGCCCCCGGCCACCGAGTGGCCGCTGCCCGCGGCTCCTTACAGCAGCTCGTCCCACGGCGGAGCGGTGCCGAGCCCGGCCTTGGCGCACTGACCCGCCCGGAGCCGCAGGGATGCCGCACAAGGCGGTGTTGCTGCTCCGGCGGCATCCCGCTTGGGTGGCTCTTCCGGGAAACTGAAGTGAAAACATATGGCCAGAGCATCTGCAGCTCCCAGGGCTGAGCCTTCACAGGCTCCTAACACCGCAGGCACAACGCACTTACACCTCGTGTTTTACATGTTTTTCTGCATCTCTGTCATTTCTGAATGGAGGGGGAACTAACTGCCCACTCGAACTAAACCCACGGAGGAGGAATGTCCTCCACACCCTGCATCACCAAATCAGCCTAGGATTAAACCCCTCCAAAATGCAATCACACTCCTTTTAAAACATTCACCACTTCCCCCACTAGATAAATTTGTCTTTGGTGTGTTGGACACGGATTGATCCTTACACCAGAGCAGGCAGAGGACTGAGCCATGGATTGTCCACAGTCGGTACTATGTGATTAGTTGTGCAGATAGCTTACAGATCAGAAATCTGAGCGTTGGGCACATCTCAGTACTTCAAAGAACATGACCATCCAAATGACTCAGAAACAAATGGAGATACGTTATTCGGAGACAGTAACAGGGACTGTTTACACCAGAACCCCTGAGCAGTCAACTGCAGTGCAAATTGAGGAATATCCATTATTCACAACCTCCCTTTCCAGAGACTCAGGATGCCTAACCTATAACTAACATTCCCTGTACATATCAGCTTCCCTTAAACAGCAGCAAAACCATTACAGGATTAGTTCAACTATTATACACCAATAATAATAAAGTATTTTGTCTTCTTGCACCAACCACACATCCTGTTTTTCATAGGAACAGCTCAGTATTTAACCCTGCCTTAGTCCCTTTAGTTTGACAATATTTCACACGAGGGGCGTGAAAAAGGGTGGAGTGAGTAATTCCCCAGATTTCATTCTCTTTGTTTTCCCACATGATTATGTCTCACAACCCATCATTAGGAACTCAGGCTGACATCTCAATTGTCTGCAAAAAAGCAGCTGAGTGAACATTAATACATCAATGGAATAAAGCACGATTATCATCAAATCCTTTCCTGATGGATAAAAGTTTCAGCATTTCAGAGCGTATTCTAAGGAGGAATTCCAGTATCTCCCGCTGCCTTCATGGATGGGGTGGCACTTGGTAAATCTCTTTCAGATAAACTCAATGACAGCATCTGGATTTTTCATAGAAAACTCAAAAGCACATAAAAAGCCCAGAAGGATCCAAAGCTTTAAATGCTTGAACAGTTTGATACCTCTTTCACACCTACCCTAGCTCAAGACCCAAACCCCGGATGCCAGTCTGTCACTTCAGCCCTCAGCTCCAAAGTGCTGCAGATCAACCTGGATACCTACCAGACAGGGCTGCATTCAAACTGCAACATATCCATTTGAAACACTGCTGTGAGGAAACAAAACAATGTGGACAGTGTATCTCACCCTCTTCTGGACCATTACTCAACCTGCAGGCAGGAGACCCAGTTCTACTTCTTCCCTTCCCTGAGGCTTTGCTGCACCTCCATCTTCTGACTACCAGAAGCGAGACCTATCTAACCACGAGGGGTGCACTTTCTGGTCCTTCTGCTGGAGCCATAGCACTGTGAGAGGAGTTCAAGGTTTGCCAAGCGCAACAGGAAAAGAGAGTCTTGAGGTGTGACATGGTTTATTGAAACCATGCAGAGTCCCAGCAAGGAGTGAACAGAACATACACGACCCCCTTGTTGGCAGAGCCCAAACTGTCAGGATAGAAACACATACTCACAAGTGCTCTCAAGCAAAGGTTCAGGGCTATGAATCCTCAGCAAAATGCATAAAACCTCAGAATAACAAGGAGCAGGGGACACCCATGTTCTTTGTGTGCTCTAACTCCAGACAGCACTCTGCCCAGCGTGCCATTTGACTGTAGACTAAGATGTCCAAATTATCCATAAGGAAACTGATTTTTTTCCCCCAGGGATTTCAGGTCCTAGATGTCATTGGAATGGTCAGACAGACACAAAATGGGTCCAAACACCAAGGCTGAAGCTTCCATCACCTGTGCCTCCACTGCCTAACCTGTAAACACAGACTTGGTCATCTCTGGTATTTAGGAATATCCAGGAGAAAAAAGTGGCCTTAAAAGGCTAAATCTCAACAATACACATTTATTCTGACAATCTACAGTCTAATTTACGGGGGGAGAGGGGGGGTGGCGCATTGGGGTGTTGGGGAAAGATGATATTAATGTTTTAGAAAGAATATACTTTTCTAAAGTACTTTAGATACAGACTCTAAACCAGAGTCAAAACCTTGTAGCAGAGGCTCAGATCACATCTGCTCCCTACAGCCTACACAGGAAGTGCTGGCAGACTTACCAGCCAGAGAAACAAAACAGGAGTAACACTGACTGAAGCACTGCAAGCCAAATTCTGGTCTCATCCTACTGCAAAGTCCCAATTTTTCCTCTCCACCTACTCCAACATTTGCTCATGAGAAAGAAACATTTACCCCCATAACACCACTAAATAAAAGTTGAAAGCAATAGATTTCTCCTTTCTAATTACTGTAGAAGAGCCTTAAAACTGTTCCAGATGCTGAAGAGCTAAAAAATGTCAAATACACCACCTGGTTATTCAGAGCTGCAGCTGTTTCCTCTGCAGTTTACATAACACATCATTTCTTCCCTTCAAATAGTTTATGCCAAGAGATAATCCACGATCTAATGAGTAATATCACTCAGGATGCAAACCAAGCTGCAGATAGGTCAGGTCTTTTGTTAAGCCCAGTGGTCTCCCATCAGCTCCACAGCGAGAGGCTCCACACACCAGTTCTTGTCCGTTTTTAACATAGACCTTTTCTTACGTTCAGAGTCTTGCTAAGGTTCCCTGTATTAGCTACTGAAACTCTTTCCTGTATCCATTTGATATGATCTTCCTGTCTCTAAACATACAGAACATCTTTACAGCCTTTTGCCCTGTTCATCAGAATTACCTACACACTCACTGGATGTATTAAAGGAAAACATGTTGCAGGCAGGACAGAACTACAGAGCAGATCAGGAAATTCAGCTACATTACGTTATGCTCAAAGAGCTGCGACCAACACTCGATGTCCAAGTGGGAACCAGTGATAAATGCTGCTCCTTAGGGACTGGGACTGGCATTGTTTGACATCTTTGTCACCAACACAGACAGTGTGATTGAGTGCACCCTCAGCAAGTTTGCCAACAACACTGAGCTGTGCGGTGCAGTTGACACACTGAAGGGAAGGGATGCCATCCAGAGGGACCTCGACAGGATGAAGAGGTGGGACCATGTGAACTGCATAAAGTTCAACAAGGCCAAGAGCAAGGTCCTGCTCACAGGTCAGGGCAACCCCAAACACCAATACAGGCTGGGCAGAGAAAGGACTGAAAGCTGGAGAGGGACAAGTACCAAGGGCAGAGAGGGCCAGGCCCAAGGGAATGGCCTTCAGCTGCAGGAGGGCAAGTGGCGAGGAGATGTGAGGTAGAAATCCCTCCCAGGGAGGGTGGGGATGCCCTGGCACAGGCTGCCCAGAGAAGCTGGGGCTGCCCTAGGTTCCCTGGCAGGGTTCAAGGCCAGGCTGGATGGGGCTTTAGGCACCCTGGGCTAGCAGAAGGTATCCCTGCCCATAGCAAGGGGTGGCGCTGGGGGGGCTTTGAGGACCCTTTCCAGCCAAACCAGTGTGGGAGTATAAGATTTTTCCTTCTTTGTCTTACACACAGAGCTATCCCAATACACTGGACATAACAAACAAAAAGACAACGCCCAACATTTTAACATTTTTCAAGCTGCAAGTAACCTCAAGAACATGCCAAGAACAACACTGCTCCACAAATATTGCTTTAAGTCCTTTCTGAAAGCAACTGCTTTAGAAACAACAATTTTTAAAGTATCAATAGCATCACAGTATGACTGTTGGAAAGGGTTTGGAAAACAGATGTTAGGTACTTAGAACTACATTTTCAACCTTCTTCTTGGTAGCAGAAAGTCTGGAAGGACTTTTTTTTACTGTAATGAAGTGATCTTTCAGCAAGATGAGCACTTCCCACTGCCCCACAGTTCTGGCTGGCTCTATGTACTAATGACAACCTGCCACCCAAATGAGACCAGACTATCCTGGGTCGTCAGACAAACACAAACTGTGCTGATCCTTGGTCCTGCACCAGAAATGAACTGTGAAAGAAAACTATAGTTAACATAAGCTTAAACCTTTTTTTTTCCTGTAAACCTCATTTACAAGTCTTAACTAACCACCACACTGTCACCTAATGCAATTTAAATTACTACTGATTTGATGATGTTGGCAAACTAGCTTAAGTCTGATTGTGGCACCTTTTAACCTCTTAAAAATAGACAGCTAAGTAATTTCAAAAGCAGTACTTGAATATACTTTTGACTTCCAACTATTACCACCACACTGTAGAAACAGCTGCTTCATTCAGGTCCTGCTTTCCCATCAGCTCTTTCTACAGCTGGGACTCTTCAAGATACCTCCATGCTGGAGCGTACTGTGGAACTAGGAACAGACTTGGAATAGTTAATAAGTTGTTGCCAACTCTCTGAGCAGGTTTAGGGAATAAGTCAAGTAACAGGCAAAGCTTCTCCGGGACAGGAGTAAAGTCTTAGTCTTGCTGTAGTTGGGAGTAAATGTAGAGTCATTGCATTTACACCATGACAGGCTGTTCTGTACCTCTGACGTCAGCAGCACTGCACTGGAAAAAAGGTGACGTGTGGAGCAAGGCCTGGTTAAGGTTTAAGGAAAAGCAGGCTGCAAAAGGAAAGTTTACTTCTACCAAACCCAACCCCCTCCTCACACAGAGGCTACAGTGACATTTAAGGTTTCTCCAGTCCAGCTGTTTTCGCAGTTGTCTGGTGTTTAAAAGTCTTGGGTCAGGTGGTTGTTTTTCAAGAAAACACAATGCAAAACCCAACTGCACAGCAGTCAGAGCTTTTCCTGAAAAGTCAAACACGGTCCAATGGCCAAAGGTTTGGGCTATCTTGCCAGTATCTGCTTCCTTTCAGAGATGAAACTTTGGTGAAAGTGAATTGACATCATTCTGATGCCCTTATTGCCCTGTTACAGCGATAACCCAGAGAGCCAGAGATTTGCCATGCCATTTTACATCCTCCCCTCTTTCAAACCAGAAGCCCAGAAGATGGGCAGTGAGGAATTCAAGAGAGGCCCACACACTCCCCAGTGCTGTTAACGACACCTCTCTTCTAGTCAGGGACACTACTAATAAACCCAACTGGAAACCATAGGTCCTAAAGTACAATTTATGCTGACAGGTTTATAGCCTGCTAAAGATTCTGTCAGCCTTTAAATCAATTATTTCCACTTGATAAATATTTTTACAATTTAAACTAGCTAGACCAAATTAAGTTTAGATTGTTGCTTTGTCTAACCCCAGGGCCTTGTTGCTTTAAGTTGGTTTGGGGTCAGTCAGTTTCATGTGTGTGGATAACAGATGTGGATTTACATAGTATCTGCTAACAACAGGCAAGGTCTGTGGCTTTGTCTTTCCTGTCTTTCTGGTGCTGCATTACAGGGACATTTTGAACCTGGGGCAATTTCTTGCATTAACAATGTTATCAGACTAAGACAAGTTACAGTTTGATATGCATTCAGGGCTGTGTGAGCCAATAATATGTACAACCATGTAACCCTCGGAAAAATAACCCGTTCATCTAGTCTCTCCTCAAGTCAATCAGAACTGTAAGAAGAAACAGGAGAAACACTTGTTAAAGGTAGAAGAATACATGAAACAAACCCACCCCAAAACACCTGAAGTAAATCCATGAGCTGGACAGGAGGTTCTTAATGACAGTGGAGTGACAAAACACACTACTGTGCTGGATAATAAATACAGAGCAGATCACTGGTGGATAAAACTCAGCTCTTTAGAATAGGAAGGCTGATCCTGTGGAGCATGGAGTACCCTAGGGGAACATACACCTTGTAACATAAAAGCCAAAAGATGATTTTGAGCCAGACAGTGTTGTATGCTGCCAACCCACCAGAGGAACAACCAGAAACCTGATTTTTAGCAAACTGGAACTAAACAGCCTTCTAAAGGATGCTTTTTCTGAAGATGCACAGCACACACAAGTCAGCTGATGTTCCCATTCAACTGTGGGGAGCAAAAGCAGCATCTAGGCTCTGAGTGCACCAGCAGACCGTATCTGTCCTGAACAACCTCAGTCTAGATCCCCACTCACACCCCCTATCCAAAAGTTCCATTTGCACCCAGCCCTGGGCCCCACATCCATCTCTGAGGATGCTGCAGGTGTACTTATCACTAGTCCTTGGACCTGCACTGTAGACTTTCCTCCAGCCCTGCCTGCTGCTGCTGTTAGCTGGACTTCTTGGATGGACCCCAGACCTGGTTCACCACTTTGCCTTGTCTGGGGCCATTCATGAAGCCTGTTATCACCCCCACTTTGACACTCTATTCAGACTTTGGGCACAACTGGCCCCAGAGTCACCTCTGGGTTGTGGCATGTCCCTTGTATTGCTCCTTGAAGGTTGCTGCATTCAACAATGCAGGTCCTGCCAAAGAGTGACAAAAAACACTGAGCAGTCTGTTTAACTTATCTCTAGCACAAACTCAGCTTAAGAAACAGATACAGACACCATAAAGACACCTCACCTACAGAGATGGGAAAACCTGAGCAAACAGAAAGATGATCAACTTGTAAGCACATTAATGTCACCAACTGAGTGGGAACACTTGTTCACAAGCGTTACTTGTCAAACTAGGTTCTGTGACGCTATCATTTTGCTCGCGTTAAAAAGGAAGCCTGAGTTAGAAGTTGGAAACAAACTTCGAGTTCAGGCTCGGCTGAAACCCTGTTCCGGGCAAACACACGGAGCGGGTGGCACCTGCCCGCTTTGTCCGGTGAACCCCGCCGGGCCGGCGGTGGCCAAGCACCGTCCGCTGCTTGAGCAGGAAGAGGTGGATGGGAAAAGCGACCCCAGCACCGGGGGCACCGGAGCCTCCCGCGCAGCTAGGGGAGGCGGCATCCCCCGGCGCCCCTCTCCGTCCCCGGGACACCGCCCCGCCCCGCCCGCAGCCGCCGAGCGGGGCGGGCTGCGAGGCGGGGCGGGGGCGCAGCCGGCGGGGTGGCCGCCCCAAGGGCAGGATGGTCGGGAAGCGCGGCCGGCGCGGCGGGGCAGGCGGGCGCGATGGAGCCGCCTGAGGGCTGGGATCCGTACGGGCGGCCGGCCCGGCGGACGCAGTGGCTGGTCAGCGCCCTGGCCTACCACTACGGGCTGGACCGCGGCGTGGAGAACGAGATCGTCGTCCTGGCCACCGGCCTGGACCAGTACCTGCAGGAGATCTTCCACCACCTGGACTGCGCCGGGGCGGGCAGGATCCCCGGCGAGGACTTCCGGACGCTCTGCCAGGTGCTGGGGCTGGAGGAGGCGGCGGAGGCGGCGGCCGACCCCGAGGAGTGCGCGGGTCTGTGGGAGGGCCTCTCCGCCGAGCTCACCTTCCGCCAGTTCCACGCCCGCCTCTGCGGCTACTTCAGCACCAAGGCGGGCAGCGCCCCGCGCCGCGCCGTGCCGCGCCTGCCGCTGGGCCGGGAGAGCGAGCACATCGAGACCCAGATCCGCCTGCGCAGCCCCCGCCGCCGCCGCAGGGACCCGGCCGCACCCGGAGCGGCCGCCCGGCCCGGCGGCGGGGGGGGGGGAGGCGCCGGCGGCGCGGCGGCGTCCTGCGGGACCCTGCTCGCGGGAGTGCTACGAGGAGATCGTGGCGCTGGAACAGGCCGAGGACCGCATCGCCAAGCTGGAGGAGGAGAACGGCAGCCTGCGGGAGCTGGTGGAGGACATGCGGGCCGCCCTGCAGAGCAGTGACGCCCGGTGCCTGGCCCTGCAGGTGAGTGCGCTGCCGGCCCGGCTGGCAGCCGAGCGGCCCGGAGCACCCCCGCGGCTGGTGCCGGCGCCTAAAACTAGCCGGGAGTAAAGGCGGGTCTAGGAGGGACACCGCTCCCGGAAAATCCAGCGGGAACAACCGCTCCGGCTCCAGCCCCAGGTTACTCCTTCACCTGCGGCATTAACGTTTTAGCAAAGTCTGGTTACAGCGAGTCTTTAAGAGGTGTATTCTCCCCACTGTGAAGTTACGCTGAAAACCACTCTGCTAAAACGGTAGAGGACGTCAGTTTAACAGACCTAAGGATTTAATACTGCTTTTCCCATTGCACGTGCAGCTGGGCAGTTATATACCAGCCATTCACTGTTGCAGTTTGTTTCCAAAGTAAGAAAGAACTCTTGATTCCTACCTGCACAAGCACACGCAATGCCCAAGCCGTAAGTGCCCACTGAGAGCTTTACCTCATTACAGGTGTGTTTTGTTGCAAGTTCAGAGCTGGACCCAGTTCTGCCAAGGGGCTGATGAATCGCCTCTGGCCCCTCTGCAGAGCTCCGTTAATGCTGGGGCTAGTTTCTGTTTCTGCTTTATTGGCTCAATTGAAACACATACATGTGTAGCAGCAGCTAAATCACTCTGGCATGAAGTAGCATAGAACAGGCTAAGCACTGAAGGGCTGAGGTCACCGCTTGTTCTGGAAGTTTTGAGCAGAATGGACTTAACACTAACACAACCCTCTCCAAACTCTGCTCCATATGTGACAGTCCTTTTCCCGTTAGCTGGCTGTCCAGCTTTGCAATGTCCAGCATGGCAGCTGAAAGCCACTTCTGCCATTTTCATTTGAAAAGTGAAAGGAAGTCAGAAGCAAAGTCACCAAAGGCTCCAGAAAGAATGAGGACAAAGATGAGAGGTCCAGAACACCACCACTGCTCTCTGTTCACTTCTATGGAACAGGACTTTAAAAACTTACATGGAAATACTTTTGTGGGAACACTCCTTGCCTTCTGAGGACAGATGAAGGAATTAAAGCTATACAGAAACTTGTGCAATAACCTAATTCTCCACTATGAGTAGTTTTAAAATTAAATTTATAGATACATATTTAAAAACTACTTTTCAGACATTGTTTTCTTGTCTCTGTATTTCATAAAGGTAAGTACCTTATTAGTTGCTGATCAATTCTATGTCATTTAAAACAAACAGACACCACAATCCAGCCATTTTCAGTCTTGATTAAAATGTCATTTACTTTAAACATATTAATTTCTCCCTGCTTTCTGGTCCTGTTCATTCAGGTAGGACTGCAGAAAAGCCGTGCTAGCCACAAGGAAGAAGAGACCTGCTTTACGGGGAGCAAGAGACAGTTAACACAGAATGACTCCCAGACTCAGTGCCTTCAAAGTGTCCTGAAGGAAGTGGAACTCATCCGGAGCTCCAGGGATGGGCAAATTGAAGAAGCAATTAGGTTCAATCAAGAGCTGGAAAGAGAGCTGAAGAACTCTCAGGAAGCTCTGGTCAGTCTGGAAGACTGCAACCGTAACCTGAAGAGGGAACAAGCGGAAATGAGGAAAAAGGTGGAAGAGGCGAGACACGCTGTCCTTAACAGTCTTGGCAAAGTGAAGGAGCTAGAAGTGAAAGCTAACGAAGTACCACATCTGCAAATATACATTCAGCAGCTGGAATCGGAACTGCAGCACTATAGGTAAGTTTGAGTCCATCAAACAATGTATTGAAACACAAGTTAGCTTGAAAATCACTGGTTGTAGCTTATTGAATGTCTCCAGAGACATCTTCTAAAATACAGCCAGCAGGAGATTAGAAGCTACTTAGCAATTTTCTTGTTAGGGATCCGTAACAGAACTGGGCTGTTCAGTGGGAGGGAGGCCAAAGTAAGGATGTGGAGAGCTGAAGTTACCCTTCAAACACAGCAACAGGACATAGTGCAGTAATACTTCAAGAAAGCCCCAAAAGAAATTGCTGATAGTCCTTCAGAATCCATTTCTAACACACTTATTTTTTTCACCTTAGCCAACTACAATCCAGTCAGACGTTTCCTGCTGGCTAACTCACACACACCAAGCCAGCTGTAACCAGATGGCTGATACAGAACTTGTCCTGCTCCAGAAAAGAAAAGTTATAATGCTTTCCTAAAGCCACACTAACCCATAGTGGGAGTTTCAAACAAAAAATACATCATCTAACTAAACCCCAGTCTTTTAATAGCATAAGTAAATACGTTTCCAAAACTCAGAAAGTTGGTCACAGATTTAATAGTTAGCTGCTTTTGGTGCTCTTTGTCTTAGACAAAACTCAGACTCTCTGATGGTTATTAAGTCTCACGGATGGTTATTAAACGCTGGGCAGTTCTGCCCAAGTTTCAAATTGACCTATGGAATAAAGTGTTTGTAGTTTTACTGATCCAAAATAAAGCTTCTATTTAATATTTTTTTCCTGACTGTTTAGCATACTGTCTATTCTGAACTACTCGTCTCTTCCAAAACTTATACTTCCTCTGTTTGCTTATAAGAAGAATCCTTAGTGAGTTATTTGTAGCATCATAGCTATTGTACTGGTTTATGAAGTGAGGAAATTCTAAAAATAATCATTTTATCCGGTGTCTTTCTGTGAGCATTGTGTATGTTAATACCTGCCTGGCTGCAGAAGATTAAAGCATTTATTTAAACATCTATAGGATTTTTAAAACACCATGAGGGCACATAACGTCCAAGATGATTGTGCTTTACAGGGCTCTCTGGGTGAATGATACAACTCTTGGTGCCGAGAGAGATCACACCACTTGTCTGTCTACCAAGTTCTCCCTGGCATGAGCACCAAAGACTTAAGATGAGTTCCTGTCCTGCAGAATTGCTTTTCCAAAGCATGAAGCAGCAAAAAAAAAATAAATTGCCTTTAAACAGGGAGAGATGAACTAGTTAAAGACAATAATCACAGAATATCCTGAGTTGGAAGGGACCCATAAGGATCATCAGGTCCAACTCCTGGCTGCACACAGGCCCAGCCAAGTCAGAGCACGTGACTGAGTGCACCATCCAGATGCTTCTTGAACTCAAGCTCAGTGCTGGGACCACTTCCCTGGAAAGCCTGTCCCAGTGCCTGACCACCCTCTCAGTAAAGAGTCTCTTCCTAACATCCAACCTAAACCTCCCCTGTCACAGCTTCATGTCATTCCCTTGGGTTCTAGGGAATAAGAAATGTCAACTTTCAGAGCAGGAACTTTTACGGCTTACATCAAAACAAATAGTGAGAGTTCTTTGTAAGAAGTGGGGAGATGGAGGGATAGCTGCTATATCCCACAGATTTCTCAGACTGTCATCTGGCAATTATAGTACTTGCAGTGTTATTTAAGTCAGCATGTATTTAAGTCAGTACTCCAGTGAACAGTCTTCTCCAAGTACCACAAAAGGTGGAAGCATGGAATCAGGCTCTAGGCTTGGCAAGAACTAATGCTGCAAGGTAGCAGCAGAGATAAATAGGTGGGGATTTGAGTATGCTGCAGAAAGCATTTATGATTGCAGACGTGCCTCCTGAGAATTCAGCTTAACTGGCTTGGTATGTCGCTATTTTACTCCAGCCAAAGTCTGATTTCTTCCAGAGAGGATTCAATAATGAGGCCAGTCTATGGGCTTTACATATGGCTCCTTATTTATGCTTTGATTTTTATAAAGAAAACTATTTTTTCTTTTAAATTCAGATTTTCAAAGCTCTTTAAGCGTATAAATCCCATTTCTAGACCTCCATATCATACCAATTTGCTATCAGACCTGGAATCACCACAATGACCTTAAGTCATAATCCCTAACTCAGGAAACATAGTTTGCATCTGAAGTGTTTAAGTACCTGCAAGTGATTAAATAATTTCCTTAATTGAGGTACCTAATTACAGTTGCCTTTTCTGCCCACAGATTCATATTCCTGCAAATTTAATGCAAAATGTTGCTATCAACATCTCTGGTACATGTTTACTAACTGAAGTATGACTGAAACAAACTTTTTGGAGTGCAGGTTCTTGTAGCAGGGTTTGAAACCTCCCTATCACTTTATTAGGTTCCCAAGCCAGCGTAGCTGACCAGATAGTTTATAGGTACTTCTTGAGGTGCACACCCCATCCTGCCTGCACTGTATGCACGTGTTGCATTTTTTACCCCTTTCACCACCACTAGTCCTTTTTATTTTTTAATCCCCATTAATTTAACAAGTCAGCTGTGATACTTTAAAGGTAAATGTCAAAAAATTCCCTACTGAAAAGCATGAGTTGAATTCACTTCAGAGGAAAAATACTGAATGAACACCCTGCCTCGGCCCCAGGACAGATTCTGGTGGCCTCCACTTGATAGGCTCTCTCCAAATGTGTATCATCAACTGCTCTTCCTTAAGCTCTTTTTTTTTATTTTACAAGTTTCACTCTAGCTCAAGGTGAGACCATCCATGTATTCAAATATAGACCCATGATTGATAAGTATTGTTTATAAGAATGTCACATATGAAAACGTTACTACAATAAAAGTGTCACATCTACTGCTTCTCTTTATCCATTCAGCCATTTTCCCTGTCAGGGAAGGAAATTAGGTTGGTTTGATGTGAATTGTTCTTGCCAAATATAAATTGGCTCTGTTTTCTATACTACATTGTAGGTGGCTCAGAAATTGATTACTTAATAAAGTTTACAGATTTTTTCCTCTTTAATAGCATTGGAGGGAATAACAGAATTGAATAGGCTTTTTTTTGATCCCAGTGTAACAAGTAAAAAAAGGTCATTTAGAACTGAGACAGACTTCATAATGGAGATGTTCTCAGAGTTGTTATGTTGCTGTGCTAGCCAGTAGCACAGTAATTACATAGGTCAGTGAAAGGGGTCATAAAATACCAAAAATGTTTCCCATACGCATGGTCTGTCTCCCAAATTACTTAATTATCCATCAGCATTTATATGTGTTAATGAGTAGGAGTCCTTTTTACATGGAATAGAGAGGCTTGGTTTATCCCCTCATGGTCTCTTATAAATATGACGGTGGAGGTGTCTGGCATAACTTCCTCCACTTACTTCTTTCATAAGTCACCAGTGTTAATTTTTCTAAAACAGTTATGCTCTAGATTCTCCTTTATCAGAAGTAGTTCCATTTTTCTTTTAGGAGACAATGTTTGAATCTTTTCAGTAATTTCTCAGGTTCTTTGTTTACTCTGTAAAATGTAACAAGATGGACCAAACCGATCCAAATCAGTAATCCAAGAATAGGAGAGGAATATGGAAATATTCTTCATTGTTACAGAGCCAGCTCTGTTAGGTGAAGAAAGAAAAGCCCTAGGAAAGAAACACTAATCCACAAAAGGAGGTGTACATAGGAGGTCATTTCCAATTTGAATGAAAATGGACATTTTCTATTTAGACATTCTGGAACTGTTCTTCTATTTAAAAAAAAATAGACATTAAATAAAGTCTGGACAACTTTCTGCTTGACTAGTGTCATCAATATCTTGCTGGCAAAGTGCATCTTGGCAATTTATTTCAGATAGCTTAAAATTTGCCCAGAGACTGTGAGTGTGCATGTGCTGGACTACACAAAAGACTGGACAGAACTGCTGACGATACGTACATCCTTGGGCAAGACAATCACAGGCAGGAGCAGTGCCTGATGGCAGTCAGTTAAGAACCACAACAGTCAGGGAACTGACCTCACAGAGGGCAAAATTAAATGTTACTTTGCAGAGCTTCATCTGCAAGAGCACTCAGGCAGATTATTCTGATGACATTTTGTTTTCTAATTCTGCTTATATCTACTATTTTCTTCTACATGACCCTAAGAAATTATATATTATGTAGAAGTCTGCCCCAAACCCCAGAACTTTTATGTTTTTCAAGAACACTAGCAGGTGAGCATGTTGGTATCATATGAAGCTGACATTTGTGTGTCCCTAGTCATAGAATAATCATAGGCTAAACAAGCAAATCCAATTACTACTCATTTGAAAATCTTTAAAGGAATGTTTTGATTTCACAAGAAGGGATAATGAAAATTATCATTATATATGGTAGAGAGACCTGAACAGAGTATTTAAATACATTAGTTTAGCACTGAAGAACAGGTATAGCACCTCTTTCCATGGAAGGGCTAGTTTTCTTTCAAATGCACAAAGCATCTTGCAATTCTCTTTAATGTTACTGTTTGTTTGCCATGATAATAACAAAACATTTACTTCAAATCTATTCAAATTAATGCAAGTGCATTTATCCACAGGGAAGCCTGTACTTCAGTGCTAATTCTGACGTTGGAAATGTAGCCAGTTCTCCAGCCTTTTGCAGGGCTGTACTCTTAGTTACACAGCCTTTATTCTTGGGAGACTGCCCCCAGTTTCCCACTAAATCCTCCTTTTCATCTGGCTTGCCTTATTTGCTGTGTTGGGAGTAAATCACTGTGAGCACAATAGCGATGCCACACATATGGACCCTGCCCATTGAGTGGGGTGGACGTGCTTTCACCATGTCCCAGGCTTCCTCCCACAGCCCTGAGCAGGCACCATTTGTTGAACCCGCTGTAGCTGTCGCTTAGCAGCCCCCATTGCACACACGTTCCCGAGGATGGAGAGATTAAAGCATACCAACAAAAAGCTAGTTTGAGCCAAAGGAGTTTGTTTTGTTACCTCATGCACAATTCTGACACATGTGCAGCCTTTTAAAGCTGTCTCCTGCCCTTCTGTGCATCACTTGAATCATGCTAACCCCTCCTACACTAGAGAGACCTTTTTTTCCCCCCAGGTGTGCAGTCAGTGTTTCTGCACTGCTCTCCTGAATTGGAAATTCAGCCAGCAGCTTGGTGGCCCCCCCCCTCAGTGACAGCCATGCACCTCCCTCCTCCATCTGGCTGCCCTGACAAGCTGCATTGCACCTCTGACTTTGTAGTCTTTCCCTAAGAAAACTGACATCTTTTACTGCCCAAACTTTCTTGCAACATGTCTATCTTGTCTCATGTGAGCATCAATCAAAAATTAATTTCACCCACAAAGATAACTTTATTTTTTTTTAAACAGCTACTCCCCCCAACCCTTTCAAATCACCTCATGAGACTGGACTCCCTTGCAGAGCCTGCACCACCTCCCAGAACAAAATCATTTTCCCACTGTCATTGCAAGAACTGAAAGACCAAACAGAAATGGTCCTAGTTTATACGTAGCCCTCAGTTGCAACCCTCTGGATTCAAACAGAAGTGGTCCTAGTTTATACGTAGCCCTCAGTTGCAACCCTCTGGATTCAAACAGAAGTGGTCCTAGTTTATACGTAGCCCTCAGCTGCAACCCTCTGGATTACATGGGTGAGCTCCCATACCGCACCTTTCCATATCAAATATTAGCAGTAGGTCACGATCTACCACACAGGCTTCCTAGGTACCTTCTGCCTGGTGGGCTTAGCTTGCTGGCAATAGGACATCACTGCTGAGTACTACTGTCGTGCTCATTCTATAGACCTTACCACTGCATTCACCTTGATACCCTCCATCTGACAGGCCCTGACACACAGATCCCACCGCATGCAGGTACAGGCACAGCAAGCTCAGTGCCCTGAGGCTATTCTGGGAACAGAGATACCAGCTTGACAAGGCTGGGCTCTCTGCATCTGTTTTGACCTAAAAGCCAAGTAACATCAGTGTAGGAGAGCTACATAAAAAGAACCATTATTTATTACCATGAAATGCACACCTGCAAACCAAGAGTTTGCAGCCTCCTGCCACAAAGCCTTACATACACCCCTCCTTGGGAGCCACGGAGGACCGTTACCTGTTGCCTACATAGCCACACACTTGGCCTTCTTATTTGTCTCTCAAGCAAACCTGAGACGTTTCTAGCCACTTCTATGTGGCAGAGCTGCTGCAGGAAAGGATGCTTGCCAGGGTGATGCAGTTTTCCCCCCTCAGTAAGCAGTCTGTCATGGCCAGGTCCCACTGGGCTGCTCTGCCTGCACACTCATGTCATCAGATGTGATGAACACATAAGGAGCGTTCCTTTGCTTACAGGAGTGACAGGACTACAGCAGGGCAATAAGTATTTCCTGAACAGAAGTCTGCAAGCCCCCCTAACTGACGCTTTGAAGAGCCAGCAATATTTTAATTTTTTTTTTCAGGTCAGTTTTGTAAGACAAAATAGTAATATATTATCTCAAAGTGTAAGCTGGTGCTTAAACTTGGGGTTTCTGTATTTAGTTCCCTGGATGTGAAGGACATTGACAAAAATCTGAAGTAAAACCAACAGAGAACCAGAGCATTGACAAGAGCTTCAGTCAGGCACTTAAACACATATTTAGTATAAAGTACTCAACTCCAGAGATAAAATTATAACAAATCAATCAAAATCAATCTCAAGGGGGTCTAGCATATGTCATCTATGCTGTCAATTCATATCAGTTAACTTTGAAAATCAAACACTGCTGATCATCTGGACTCAGGCACAAGCAGAGAACTCTGTGTTCTTTGAAAGGGAAAAAAAGTTATTATTTTTCTTCATAAAACTTGAAAATTACTTGATGAAAATGGGGAGAGGAAGAGCTCTGCTAAAGCAATAAAAAGTAATTCTGTACTCTTTGCTCCTCATCTTGCTTTCCTTCAGGATACAAAACAGACAAGGTAATTTGTAAGAGAAATGCTAAGAACCCACATTTTCAAACAGATTAAACTAATTTATGCTAAAAAGGTCTGCTCTCAGAATATAGAAGGATTAATGATGTGCATGGGAGGAGGCTTCACCCCCTGAATGCATCCCCAAACTGACAATGATATGAGAAGATGAGTGAAGCTACCCTAGAATAGGGTCAAGGGAAATTTGCATATGTTGTGCAGATAAAATCCTCAACAGAAACTATTTTTAATGTATGCCCCAGGAATAAAAGCATGGAATCATGAAATCTGGAAATGCTGGAAGGACCAATGCACTCAAACCTGGCCTTTGATTTGCAAGAAATATGTTCTTTTCAGCAGCTTTCTCCAACCAGTTGTCTATTAGAATTAGCCATCCAGAGAAAGAAATTCATCTAGCCTTTCAATAGATGCAGAGACAACTGTTCTATTTAATCATTAACTTACATTTTCAAAAGCTCATCTAGGTGATATAAACACTAAATTATCTGCAGACCTGAGGGAAATATCTAGAAAATAAAATTAGTTGACTATGTAACTTCACTGGAAACTTGTCATAATGCAGACCCACAGCCAAACTAACTTCTTGGACCCCATCACTGGGATGGCACAGGCAAGATCCAAAGATTTTTAAACACCATGATGTTACTTGGGAGGCAGACAGTCAGTCTGTATTTAAAACTGCCTAGCCTCTAAGCAGATTGGGGGATGAGATAGTAAATGCCACTGACATAAGGAAATGCAATATAGGCAATTTCTGTATTTTCAGTGACAAGACAGTTACTGAGCTGCACTGCAAATATTTGCTGGAGTTTGTCCTGTTTACCCATCTTCTCACTACAGCCAGAATTCCTGGCAAGTCGCTGGCCATGTTTAGTGTACTGTTCTCTCCCCTTCATTCTCCAGTACATTTTTCCAACTTTATCAGCCTCTTGGCTGCCTGCTTAGAGAATGGTTACAGGGCAGACTGGTATTTGCCTCCCTAGTGCCTGTGTTCAGGTATTCACTTTGTGATACTCAGCATATTTTATCCTATTTGCCAGATTTGCCTGGCAATCTTGAATCTCAACTATTCAAAATTGTAGCCACAGAAAAAACCTAAGAAAAACTGCCAACACAACCCAGGAAAAATGCTGCCCTCAAACTAGGAAAAAAACTAGAAAGGAATGCCCTGCACTGTAAGGAAAGCTTGGACTGAACACTCTCTGCATCTGATCTTAAAGCTTCACGTTCTGAGATAATCCAAAACTGGAAACTCAAACACAGTCAGATATTGGGATGAAGGGAGAAGAGGGGAAGAGGAAGGGCAGGAGGATCAGCTGGTATTTCATTCAGTCCATTACAGGGAAGAGAGATTTACACAATTCCAGATGTGGAGCCTATCTCTGTCCTTAAGTCAAGCAACCTGAAAAGTTACAAGACATGTGAAAAGGCTGCCTTGAGTTGTTGTTTACCAAGATATTCTTTGTGTATGAAAAAAGGAATCATTATACCATTTTATAGCGTCTTACAATGCTCTCCCAAAAATCCAATAAATTCTGATGAAAATGAATAGACATATGTGTCCTTAAAGGGTCACAAAGTTCTACAACTTTAGCTCAACTTCTACAAATTTAGCTCAACTTCAACAACTTTAGCTCAACTTCAAAGACTAAAAACATAAAGCATAGAATGAAGGATGATCATCACAGGATGCTGGCTGTTCTGGTTGCCAGTGCCATTTCACATAGGAATGTACTTTTTGAAAAGGGAAAAAAAAGAAATATAAGCTTTGAGCATGACACATATTTAGAAATTTACTTCTGTATAACAAGCAGCTTCACCCTTTACAGCACTGTTCTTAAAACAACTTGAAAAATAAGGTGTAGAGTCTATGACTGACTGGGTGCCTGTTGGAGTCTCTCCTTGTTTGTGGGAAAAAAATGTTCTCTGAAGGGTCCCTGAGCTCAAGTGCTAATTGCCATCACACCACACATCATCCCTTTCAAGAAAAGGGGTGCCAAGTGTTAGGAATCAGATTACAGTGGAAAGACCCCAAACCTTTCAATAAATCTACAGAATAAAATCAGGCCTTGTGCTTTGTTTTGTGAAGAGTCTCTTTTCACAGCAGAATGTTTCAGGGAAGGTTCATGATGTCACATTAATCATAACACTGAAAAATCTGGTATTTGCAGCACATCTGCTCTGCTTTTATTCTCTGTACTTGACCTCATCACATGTCCTTGGCATTGGCTCACATAACATAAAAGTATCTGGAACTGCATATGGTGAGGTCAGCCAAGTTTAAAGCAGTGCGTTGTCAGGTTTAAGCTGTGCTCTGAGTATAGTATTTTCACACTCCTGGAGCTGGTAGGTCTAAGTAGCACTCTGCTTAGCACAAAGTTGCACAAGACAGAAAGACGAGCAATCAAAGCAAAGCTGGTGCCTATGAAAACTGCAGCAAAGTAGGTTATGCTACCCATTCCTGTGCCAGCAAATACCCAAAGGCAGGATTTCCAACAGCATAAATGCAACTAGGGTACACCTGTATTTTCTGGTACATCAACGGCTGACTCCCGCTGAGCTCCATCCAGAGCTGAGGGCAGTGCAGCTGCATCACTATGACACCCCAAGCAGCCCAGGTCTCCAAGTGCCACAGAGCTGCACTGCACAAGCTCTTCAGAATTAATTCAAGTGATTTTACACTGCACAACATAGGCATAGCCTTAAAAGCACACGTCTGTCTCATGGATTCCCTCTACCACAGAAGGAAGAGACATCAAGGGGGCTGTTTACAGTGGTTTGATTTCGGTGGCTTGACAGATCTGGCATGTATAAAGTAAACAGATGAACCACTCTCACTTGCAGCAACTGCTTTGATTTAATTTGGATCCAGGCAAAATACTTGGGCTGAATAGTTAATCCTCCAAAAATAGTTTGGAAACCATTTAAACTAGTTGCATATTTAGGTTATATCGGGAAAGATTTCACACAGACAAAAAATAGAAGGAAAAGCAGAGAAACTGTGGTCTTGTTTGGACTGGCTTGATTTTTTCCTATCTGAATTACATTAAATCAGTGTAGCTGAATTGAATTTCAACACACCATTGTAAGATATAAAACCAGAAATGAATCTGAAATGAAATAATGAAACTGAAATAAAATATATAATTTCATGTTGAAGAGGCAATTTCTTTAGATGCAAAGCATTTCTCCCTCAGATTCCTAATCCAAGCAACAAAAGAAAAAAAAAAGGAACTTCTATTAGCAAAAAATTAGGAGAGAAGCTGATCCTTAGTCTGAAATATTCGTGTTTCCATTAATGAACACACAGAGCTGCTCAATTTCCAATACTGCCCACGGCTGCCAGGGACAATTCCTTTAGTAGAGGAAAAAGAAGAAAACAGCAACAAATGCTCCCTGTTTATATTGTCAGAAAGCCTGTGCATGTCTGTACTGCTGGAGCCCCGGCTCAGATGGGACTGGTTTTGCAAGGAGGGGAAGTCTGGCTGTGAATTATTACTGCCACTGGCAGGCTGTTCCTGGGTGAATGCACTGACTTTGAATGAAAGACCTTTCAGTGTAGCCAGGGGCTTGATATCTTTCAGAAAAGTTATGATTAATCTCTATACAGCTGAATTATATACCAGGTCTATTCTTGTTCTGTCAGTCTCACACTTGCTACTTTTCTCTTTTCCGGTTGTTCCCTTTGCTCTCCTTGGTCTGGGGTTCTTTGTTCATCATGAGTTACATGCCAAATGATGCTTCAAATGCATTTAAAAATAGGAAGATTTAAATAGTACATAAATTTAAACATTTTTGCCTAAATATTATGCAGTATACAAATGATCTAAGCTCTGAATTCACATCAAATAACTATGATTAAGGATCTAAAATCCTGAGATTTTTGAGGTGTTGAGACCTGTACTTTCTATAAATTAGAGAAATTGTCAATCCCTAAGGCTTGGCACTTGTGAAGTACTAAAAAAGTCACATATACTTAAATTGCAGGGCTCCAGCCTTCTCAGTTAAGGCTCTGGTTCTGCAAACAGCATTGTCTTACATCAAGCAAGTCTTCCAGGTTACTTATAATCTAAATTACCTTTTTATTAAATGATGGGGTTTTTAGAACAGAAGATTATTATGCTGGAAAGGTAGCAATTATTTCTTCCTCTTCCAAGCAAAGTGAGCTTTTCTATGGCAGACTCCCATGGACTAGCTAAATTAATGGAGCTCTGCTTCATGAACGAGCATGACGCACGATACAGAAGTCACCAGGAAGTAATTGATGCTTTGCTGACTCTGTACTCAAGTCAAAACTTTAATTCTATTAATCTGCATTTACCTGTCATTATATACAGGAAACAAACAGAAAATAACCCCTAAACAAAGCAGTGACTCCAGAGGCAGAGCCCACAAAAGACACCCAGAGCCCTCCAGTTTATCTAGTCAGTCCCTGGAAGGCAGAGCCGAACTGGCAATTTCTTCCCTTCATGTGGCTCTGTAAAGAAAGAAAAGGCCACGGTGAACAGGAGCGGGGAAAGAAAGAGCAGTGCTGCTCATTACCGTGAAAAAGGAGCTGTCAAAGCGTCACCTTCTTTCATCCTTCCTCCCTTGCCAGCCTTTTTCTTGACCCAGGGAAGGGAAGCTTAAATCAAACAGTCAGAATGAATGATGAAACTGCATAGTTTGTACAAAACAAAGCAAGCGGCTGTTGAGAGCGGTAAAAAGGGGGCCCATCCGAAGGCAGCAGACAACACTCAGCTGTTGGGTTCCTCGATTTCATTACAACAGGCTGGTGCTTGGACAGCCATGGTGGGAAGAGAGACCTTTTACATCTGCAAACACAGCCTGTAAGGCTCCTGCATGCATCAAGTGAACTGTAAAGCCGGGATATTTCTCTTTGGCAAAGAGAACAGCATCGGTAGGATGACCAGTGTAAGGAAGATATGAACTATCACCAGAAAGGGTCAGAGAATCAGCACAAAATGAAGTTTTTCTTGGCAACAAGAACAGCCAATTTGAACTAAGTTCTGTGTTGGTGGGAGAATGGTACAACAGCACACAACAGGCGAGATGAATATGAGCTGGGAGAGCTCTTGAAATATGGAAAGAAAACCATGTACTGTATTGCTTTTAAAAGTAGACTTACAAATTATCCCTCAATTCAACATGCAGAGCCCTGAGCTTGCTTTTGAGTGTTTATTATTTTTGGTGCAGTTAAGCAAACCAATGCTTTTCAATGTTTGTTTTGTGTTTTAACCAAGCTTAAAATGAAGCAACTTTTCAAAGACAGAAGTCCTCCCAGGACCCTGGGAACATATGCTTCTTTGCCATCCTTATGAAAATGCTAGATTTTTTTCCATCACTTTATAATTGAAACTGTGAAATCATGATCTGGCAGAGAATATAATACAAAAAGTGTCAGGTCAGAGGTCAGTGCTGTAAAACAGGTGTAAAAATGTTTATGTGGCTTAGATTGTGAATCCTTAAATTTAAAGGGTTGGACCCGATGATCTCTCGATGCACTTTGAGGGGTCAGGGGGAAATAAAACCAAACAACCCTAAACAACAGTTCCAGTTTCAGTGGAGCAGAGATGGTGATGGACTCTGAGCTTATTAAACCTGCTTAGGAATTGAATTGTTCAGCTTTGTAACTAGCAACATATCTGTTCAATTGATGAGTTGCAGTGAGGAAAGCAAATACAGTATTAGAATTTATTAGGAAATGAATAGAGAACAATACAAAGAAAACAATTATGCACATTCATGGAACACCCATATCAAAAAAAGGAAATTCTTATTCTCCACCTAAAACAGAATAAACCTGGAAGAGGCATGGGAAAGGCAACAAGCCTGAAAATAAAAGGCACTGAAATTATTTATTGACTTACAGATGTGGAAAAGAGAGCACTGAGGGAAAATGCACAGGTCTGTAAAATTTTCATCAAGATCAAGAAGATGAATAAGGAAGAATTGTTCAGTCTCTTCCAATGCAAGTATTGAGTCATCACATGAAAGCAGGAGTTGGGTTTAAAGTAGACCAATAAAAAAAGTGATTCTTACACAGCAGGTAAAGCAAGCTGCAGGGTACCTATTTTTATACAGCAGGTAAAGCGAGCTGCAGGGTACCTTCCTAGCTTGATGGAAGGTTACATGGGTTGAAAAAAGCAACTAAACTACAGATCTAAAAATACCAAACTAAAAAAACACTCACCACAAAACCCCAAATCAACTCTTATCAGCTATTAAATAGAAAGATGACATCTCTAAGCAACCCAGTAAACTGACACACGTACTGCAGAGTCAAAGGCCAAAGGGCTTGGGTACATGACCAGTACGTACAATAGGGTATGTGAATATCAGGGGAAACGTATATATGCGTATTCTCCTCGAACTTTTAATATACATTAATGACAAAATCTAGTTTGATTTCAGAAGTGCCTCTAACATCATCATCTGCAGTAATCCCAGGTTATTGCTCTGAGAATCAAGCTTATCTCATGGACCTGCAATGTAAGACAGCCCATGTCTAAGCTTAGTCTGGACTCAGACTTAAGACTGTAGCTTTGGAAGAATTGTTGATGTTTTCCCTTCACATCAGTTTCCTGGTGTAAAAGGTTAAGATTATAGTGACCACAGAAGTAGGCAGCTATTACCCGCCTTATTTAATGGTTCTGCAATTACCTCTAAGATAGGAAAAGATAAAATAGGGGCTTACAGATGCTGTTTAATTCTTTGTGCATCTAGATGAAAGGCAGTAAAATACCATTGCTACGAACTATCACTGTAAACACCTGGAAATCTGCAGGATGTAAAATGGATTAACTATTACTCTGGTGAGAATTTCTGAGTTCTAGGGATAAGTTTTAGCTACAATTTCAGAAAATGTCTGAACCCTCTATTTCAGTGTGAGCACTATAAACTCTGATTTTCAGCGTTAGATGAAACTTTTCCATTGGCAACCAATCACAGCATTTCTTTCACACTCCTCATAAGCAACTGCTTGTGGGACATAATGAATAGGATACAGGTTTACATAGCTGAAGAGTCCAACCAAAATCTAGTATAACAAAACCCTGCACAAGTCCCCGCCTCTAGGTCATGCTTTCACATTCTGGACTTGGCTTGATGGATGCCTATTGTCCAGTCTCAAATCACTTAATTCATTTCCATTCAAATCAGAGAAGTTCCCTGCTGAGCTGGAAACCAGCACACACTATTCAATGTAGATGTCAGGTTTTGTGTAAGAGACAGCTATACCAATATTGCAAAGATCCTTTTTATCTCTTCGTGCTTACAGCGAAATTTAATCAGAAAAGCTAGGCTTAGAGATTCTGACATGCTGGGACAGCAAATATTTTTCTACATAATTGAAAAAGATAATTTGTAAGTGTTGGGTCAGTCATTATCAACACACAGGCTGAGATCTGGGAGCAAGCAAAGCCTTTTCAAAATACTATATGTTTATCAGAAAGAAAATATATGCTTTGATATTTACATTTATTTGTCCTTCATTATGTTTGCAGCCATCCACTGTGAACACATGGTAGTATTTCTCTCTTCACATTTTCTCACTCCCAGTTGCTTGGTATGTGCATATACACATGCAGCACTAAAGATCTTGTAAATAGAGGGATGTGTAGTACCTTACATTTACCATACATATGCAAGTGCCTCACCTCTATCTGCCCATAAATGCATGCCTAACTTGGTTTCTCACACTCTGTTGGGGCTGTCATGGAGAGAAAGTGGGGTTCTGTAACCCTGGAGAGAGGGATTTTTCACACTTTTAGTCCAGGAAGTCCTGCGATAGAAATACAACATTATAGCTCAAAGGAAAAAAGGAATGAACGGATTCTAAAGGGAAAAGGGGATTCTCCATTAATACATAAAACCCTACAAGGGTATGAGAACAGCCCAACTAGACAAGTGGAAGGGAATCAGACTGAGATAAGCTTTGTGTTTTACAGGAGAGCTACACAGATTGCATGAAACAAATAATTATAGGGCACACATCCACGCCACTTGCATGATGCACTTCATATATATGAGCAAAGCAGGCATTCCAAACTTAGGCCAACAGTGTGGCTTAGGAATACAAAGAATGTGATCTGAAACAGTAAGTTTTTATTAATAAATAAATGATGGCCACTCAAACTGTATTATTAGAGTTATTTCAACCACTGAAATAATTTGTATCACCAGAATAATTACTCTTCTTTTTTAAATGGTAAGATGTGAAAGGAACTTTGCATAAGAGATCTTATTACTTTCTTCTGTGCAAATGTGGCCAAGGACTTACTTGTATTTGGAACTCTGACATTGATGTTTGCTGTTTCTGCAGTCTTTTTTTATAGAGGTTACTGTGTACTTGCCAGAATCAAAGATATGAGATACAGACTGTATGCTGAATATTTCAGTCCTAGATAAATGTATATGTGATAAAGGAGCATGATGAAATTGCCTGTTCAGATTATTAAGAAAAACCTCATTTAAAGTCTATTCCCATCAATGTTTGTCTCAGAGAAGACCACATGCTATGAATTTTGGAGAACTCCATCACTAATATCAAATACAGACAATTTAAAAAACAAACAATAATTTACATCTGGACTAGATGATCACTGTAAGTTCTTTCCAACTGAACTATTCTATTCTACCAGGAGAATTCATTAGTTTTATAAACACACATTGTAGTTTTCCCCTTCAGAAAACTGAAATTTTTAATAATAAACTATGTTTTATCAAATATGTTCCTCAAAATGACATTATTTGATTTCAGCATTTCTTATCTAGGATTAGAGAATCTCTTAGAAAGCATCCGGTATAGTTTGGAGAGGTGCTGTACATAAGCATAGTCTGGTTTTATTATACTGGAAGAAGTGGCAGTGGTCTGTCTGCTCTGGGTGCATTACTGCGAGCCGTTTGCCTGATGCTGCGGAGTCCCTTAAGGCAACAGGCTCTAACCCACACCAGGCTCACTTTGCAGCATGCAAAGGGAGCCAATGTGGAGAGAAAACAGGCACTCCACACAATTAAACCACAACACTATCATCCTCAATAGGGAGGAATAATTAATGCTTATTCCTGCTGTAAAAATTAATGATATGGTGCTGTGAGATTTTGAAACTGCTTAAATACTCAGATAAGCTTTTACATGTCTATGAGGATGAGCTTTAATACATCCATTAAAACACCAAAGAGGTCCATATGCACACTCTGTGTGTGTAAACTTCAAAAAGCTGATTACTGGAACCTGGTAAGATTGTTCTAGACATCTTCAGGACCTCTGTTTTTTGGGGGGGGTTTTGAAGCTTCCACCATAGCTCTCTGTCAGAGTCAGCACAGCAGGCAAGCTGAAACTCTAAATATAGTGCAGTCATTCCTAAATTCTTTTCTTATATCCATTTAAAGATCAGTATGTTCTCATGTACATTTTGTTTGGATTTCTTTAACTTGTTATTATATGGAATGGTGGTGTAACATCATGAATAATACTCAAATCAGGCTCCAAGTGGCTTAAATCGAGCCACTGATATCATTTTCATGATGTCAAATTTGGGTTCTATGTGATGAACTTCTAGACTTATCTCTGTTTAAGTCAGTACAGAAATTTTATTACCATTTTTACTACAGGGGCATCTGAAAATCCCAATAATAGCTGGGTCCTCATTCAACTTTGTGAACAACCTCTGCTTCAAGTCACTTCCTTCAGAAAAGTTTCTTTGCTATTTCAGAATGCAGTAAAAATCAGACCAAGGCGAATGTCACATCATTCTGGGGTTCTCTGTAAACAGTTATCACTTGATTTAACTTTCATACAAGTTCGTAGCTGCTTAATGAACAGGGCAGTGGGCAGAGAAACAAGGACATATTTGCTATAAATGTGTTCACAAATACTCTAAATGTGCAAATTTAGGGAGCAATGACATCACACTATAGTCATGTGTCCGATTTTAGAATCATACAGTGAAATCCTCAGTCCTTCTGCAACTTCAGCTAACTTTTTGGGTTAGGGGTGTTTGGTTTTTTACATAGGCAGTGGGAAATACAGGAAAGCAATACATTGCTTTGAAGTAGCAGCACTAGCTGTATGGTGATAAAACCCTATTTGGTCTCCCAGGTTTTGAGCCAAAAGAGCATGACAGCAGCAAAATTCAATTACAATTTCCTAAGTACAGAGGTATCAGTTCCCTCTTTGAGTTACCAAGGAAGCCACCCTGATGCTAGCATGAAAAAGTCACATAAATCCTGTCCACATCAGTAACACATGCCCCTCAGAATGGGATGTGCTGGAAGAACCTTATTATTTCACAACTAACAGTGCCTGTGGGCTCTCTTGCCTGGTTTTAAAAACAAGTGCAGTTAGTTGTAGAAGTACAGACCCCAAAATTTCAAACAGGATAGGTATGGCTCTGAGCTACCAGATATGTACTGGGGAGGTAAGATACAATGAACAATAGTCCAATTGTCTCTATCTATAAACAGGGGTTGGTCACAATCAACAGTGTGACATGCACAAAGTAGGCACATTAAACAAGCAGCTCTTGTTTTAACAGCCCAGCTATCAGAGTCCTACATCTAGGAATTATTTGCAATAGGAAAGTTCTAATATACATTCAACTGAATAAAAGTAGATTGCCAATGTCACATTCTAGTTAGGAAAATGCAGCAGTTGAAACATTTCCTCAGCATCAGATTGCCTGGATCCAATTGAAAGGCTGCATACAAGAAGCTCTTCAATTAGAGGCGGGCATTAGAGTTCGGCCGCAGGTCAAGATCTGCTAAGCCCTTTCCTAAACAGTAATGGTAGGTTACTCTGAAGTAACCTTTGATCCTGCGTGGCCCAAGAATCAAAGTAAACAGTGGTCTTAAGGGATACTGGGAGCTTGTATGTATGCCATTATATTTTTCCTACACTGCTATAGGCCCGAGAGGCTCAATTCTTATTCTGGTATGTGTATTTAAATAGTAATTTTTAAAGTTGCTGCTCAAATCTCACTACATGATATTCTGTTTCATCACTGGTATAGACACCTGAAGGCTGCTTGAAGAGGTTGCACATGACATGGTTTTAAAGCCAGCTGAAATAGATCTGTATGTGATATATTCTTTCTTTCTGTTACTAATGATGTGTTTGGGTTTTGACTAGAGATCTGCGAATGATCTGGCATTTTAAACAAATGCTTCTGCTAGAAAATGAAACTTATGTACCAGTTGTTCTTTTAGCACTTAGACCCTTCATCAAATCTGGAGTCTGTCACTTCTCAAGCAAGCATTAATAGCGGCCCTTACATCTGAAACTAAGGTCATTAGTATTCCCAGTAGGATGCAGACCTGAAAATAAGCAGTATTTATCCTAAATATCCCAGTTCTGGCCAGAATGAATGCAATTCAATGAGCCTTTGCTAATGCAAACCAGACTTCTGCATGCTCATGGGATGCTGTCATTAATCTGTCGAGGACATAGATGTACAGCTGTCTTAGCTTACTGCCAGCATCTTTTTTTTAACGACCCTCCAGATATATGATGTTTAATGTACTCATGCCCTGTTTCAAGGAATTTACAATCAAAAATGCAGGCAGAGCATGTTAAATTCTACCTTAGCTCTTGTTACCAGCCTAAACACTGCGGCATATAAAAATTTACTCAGAGGATTATTAGTCTCTCGGTTACTGAACAACATGGCACACACTACAGAGAGCAAATAATCATGTAATGAAAGATGGTGGCGAGTAGTAAGTACAAACCAGATCATTTAAGAACCATAACTGGTGGTTTGGATGAAGAAGGGCTCTTTACTCATAAATTTCAGGTTTAATGATTCAACAGTGTTGCAGTTTGCACAGATTATATTGATTTTTCTTCCACATTTAGTTGCTTAAAATATCTATAGAAAATAAAAAATTTTTAAAATCTATATTCACTACAAAGACCTACAACTGGCTTGGTCAATAGTTTTGACTCAAGCAACAAACAAAACCCCTCAGGCTTTATTATGGGAGTAAGCCAAAAGAAACTCTGAAACACTGTTTCTGCTCTGAGTTCAATGGGACTATTTCAGACCTACAAAGCCTTCTGCTCTCATTCTGATGGAAACTCTAAGAAGTAGACTATGCCTTGCCTGAAACATTGCCATGAAATTCTGGTTTGTAGCTAGCATAGCTTTAAAATTAAAACAGTTGCATTGCCAGCCAAGTAGTATGGATAAAAGGGGGGTTGTTTTAGCTGCTTTGGGATTGTGAGGATTTTGCATTTTTCTTTCATATATGTCTTGAAACATAATGTTGCAAATGTCTCAAAACCTGGCAGTAAAACTCAAGAACATATTCTGCTTTCATTTTTATCTATTTCTGTGTTAGAAATGTATCATCCCTAATGTTCACAAATATGAACATACTGTGAAGGTCAAATCCATTTTCTTCCTGATGTTTGATGTCATTAAATATAGAAAATGCCGGTAAAATTAGACTCAAATTTTTTCTTAAGGATTTACAAATTTTAGGGTCTCTTCCTCAGAAATTGTCACCCCACATGCTGTACCCCTATTTTCTAATGGGCTGCCTCCACCTCCCCAAGCCTACATCAATTAATAAGCTTCTTTGTGCAGCCAGCAGTCAACTGGGTGTTTTCTTACTGCAACTATACCTGCGCTTTGAAGGTGGAGAGTTACAGACTTACCACCCCTTTCCAGTGCTCACAGTAGAAATTAGAGCAGTTTCTCCACTCCAACAGGTAGAAATTTATGGGAGTTTGAAGATGGATCAGAAAGGAACTTCAATGTGAAATTTCTAGAATTTTTTCATTAACAAGTATTTCTGCATGCCAAATTTTACCCTAACCTGTCTTCCTTCTAATACATAAATCTTGGGATTTGAAATGTCAGAAAGCCAAGGGAAGAGATTAAGTCTGATACTAGATGCAAGAATTAATGGATCAGCATTAGAAAGTCTGGGATCTCATCCAAGGCTGAGGCAGATGAGAAGTTTTCCAAAAGAGCTGCCCAGGGCAATAAAGTTGAAGTAGAAAATATGGTACAAAAACCTGGTTCCAGAAGTTTAAATATTAGTCACCTACTGTGACCTAAAATTAAAGGCTAAATACATTTTTATAAATACACAAAGTTTTGAGTCCTACTATAGCCCTATAATGTTAAATTTAATCATTGTTTTTACAGTAAGATAATACAACTGGTATCGTCTACTGCTTCAAACAACTGGATTTATTTTAAGACTTCCTCCTAGTGCTATGTTACAGAGAACTTAGGAGAACTGCTTCCTGTTTTTCATACAGATTTCCCTCTCTTCCTGTGGAAATCTATTGAGGAAACTCTATGAAAACAAAAGGAAGTATCTGTTCCTAAATACCTGTAAGACTGTCCAAAAGAATCGTCTTTACACTGTGGGGGTTCTGCTCGTGATGTGAACAGCACAGTGCCCCCAGCAGTAACTGTGAGGCCCAAACAATCTGCACCCAGCTCAGATGCAGCAGAGCTGTCCTTTGGTAGAATAATTCAGAGTAATGTTGATTAGGAAAACATGAAACCTGGTTACCCAAACTTCCTAAGTAATAACTTCCATCTGCCACCCTCCTTCAGCTCATTTATTAGCTCTCCGACTTAGGAGGAACCATGGGGCTGCACTAGGGACTGTGATGTCCACATATGACCAGCCATTATTCAGGGAGTAAGCCACAGTGGCACTGAGCAATGTACAAGTAAAGATCTTACCTACATAACATACCTTACACTAGTAAGTTCTGTAATACCTTAAATATACAGCAGCTGAAATAGAATCACTCTCAGAAGTGGTGGGTTATTGTTTTGGGGTTTTTTTACATCACTTAAGTTACCTTTAATGTAGCTTTGGTTTGGCTTAGTTTCTAGACTGTGGAGCTGGAAAATTCAAAAGAAAAGTAGAAAGTGTACTTCATGTATTTCAACATAATTTAGCACTTGTATCTGGTTTCTGACAGCCTGCTAGGCTTCACAGAATCTGCATTGAATTTAGTCCCCAAGTACTGCAGTTCTGCTGGATGGTTCAGCATTTCAAAGAGGAACTGAGCTGCAGGCATTGTTGAAGGACAGAAGGTGGTTTTGTTTCAATTTTTCATACCCTTGTTAAATAATCTATTTGCAATTTCCAGGGCAGTAACTACTTGCTCAATCAAGTTTTCTGCTTGTTCTTAACTGAACTATATTTTTTAACTAACATAGTTGAAAAAAATACAGGGTAGAGAGGGTCAGGGATGAAATGAGAGACATTGTGCTACTAATAAAATCTTCCTGCTCCTTTGTCCTGCAAAAAAGAAGTCCTAATATCTCTTAAATTACAGTCCTTCCCAAGGGCTCCTGTCAGGATTTTGTTGTACCACTGTCCTGACTAACAGGGAACCTCACCTTGGGCAGCTCTGAATGGTCTACATACATGCAAATTTAGAACATGATTCCAGCTGTACTTTATCAGTAGAGGATAAATGACAACCCTACATTTTACTCTTCCTAATAAAAACCATTATCCCAGTATACCTACAGTTTTCAAACAGGTTAGGTGATGATGCTCTTAACACTGCCACAATATATTCTTATGGAAATTACATCACTTACATCCTATATCAACAGTCCTGTAGTCTAAAACCAGCCACAAACTGACCTTAATAATGCAATAACATCTCAAGAAATAATAAAACATCAAGATCTGGCAATTAATCCATTAGTCACAAGCAGCACTGCCCACTGCCAGGGATTCAGCTACTACTATGACCATAATTACATTTTCAGTCTGTCTTTGCTGGCTTGCTGTGTGCTCAAGCCACACTTAAATGTCTTTTAATATATGCTAATTCCAATAGTTCCCAGTCACTCCATAGTCTGGTTACTTGATTGTTTTAGCTTATAGAACCCTGAAATACCATATTTTGTTTTCCAAAGTCAGCTGTAACATCTGGAGTTTTTATATATGCTCATAAATTAACCAAATATCTATAATATTTGGTTATATTATATATAATATAATATCTATAATATAATCTATGGCACCTAGTTTTTTCAGAAAGTGAGACAAGCAGATTAGTCACACATTTTTTCCTCCAGGAAATATTTGTGTTAATTTCTATTGACTTTCTACAAATCTTTGGTGTTCAGTGATGCTGTATGTGGCCACCCTGCAAATTCCAGGTAATTCTACTGGATAGAAGAAGGTGCTTTTCCCAGGGGAGTACTAAAAATTGCCTAAGCCCTTTACAAGTCTCAATTTTATGTTATTGAACATCCTGGAAATGAATACAGTATAATCCTATTACAGGAACTGAAAAAAGGCTTGTAAAGCAACAGCTTATAAAGCAACGGATTCAGGGAAGCTGTTAAATGAAAACATAACCTGAACTTGGATGAAGGTAATTATTTGAAAATGGTAATGCTGAAAGCTTTCCTTAGTAAAAAGTTTGTGGAGTTGTGTAGCTTCATTTATATAAGGATTGCAATTGATATAATGAAACTAAAACTTAATTAAACTGGTTTTATGTCAATGAGACTACATATTTCATTAAACTTATGCACCTGCTTAAATATAGGAAAGATATTATTAAAGTTTAAACTTAGATGAAGTTTAAGCCAATTTGGTGATAGTGCAATGCAAACCAGCTTCGACTGAGGTTCATCAGATAAAGGTGTCAGGGGTACAGCTGAGAGAAGCAAAGGTCCACCCATGGACAAAGGAGATGAGGCAGAGCAATAAACACACAGCGCCAGAAATTGGTTCTGACTTTCAGGGAGCAGCTACAGCATGTTATGGTACAGTTCTGTCATTGGCTTTTCTACCCCCAAAGAATGCTTTTATTCACCTCCATAACCATGAAAAGACTCAATAAAAGCTGCTGTATTTGCTGTCAAAATATACCTAGGAGCCTAATGAATATGCAGGAACACTAGGCAATCTTTTCTCATCTCTACAAACTGGCAAATAAGGTATGAACATTTGGGAAGGAAAGTAATTAAATGGATTACTGTAAAGGCAGTATTATTTTTTGCAAGTCACCTGCCAGAACAATAAAGGCTTTGAGAAAGCAAAGCACAAACTATTTTCAGGAAACTTGAAGCTATTTCAAAAAAGCATCAGAATAGCAGGCACAGAGCTTAAATATGAAGGAGCTTGCAAAATTATACAGCATCTCATACAGAAGTAGCTCTCTTCAAAGAGCTAAGGATGTTTTTAGAAACATCGGTGAAACAGAAAACACAAGGTATGAGGTAATTGTTGTTCTTGTTTCCTGATACAGGATCTGAGGAACGTGGAAGTTGTGACCTCGCACGTTCACAGCAGACGGTTGCTGGCACTGACACTTAGTCTCAGATCCCACAGCAACCACACATTCCCTTTGTGCTCAGGGCAGTAACCACAGGACAGCTCTCCTATGTGGAGCACTTGGGGACTTGCAGGGACTGAACGAGTAAGCAGGCCTTCAAGCAGTTATCTTGTAAGAGTTTAAGAAATATCTGATCTGCCTTGCAAACAGATGGTCAGAGCCCCTCCTGTAACATACATTAATGTAACATTTCCCCCAGTGCTGACTACGCGCTGGTCAGAAAGAACTTGCAGCCAGCTTAAGGCTCAACGCTGCTAGGTGAGCCATCTTCTTGTCCTGTCACTGCAAACCCATGACCCTACATCTATGAAGTCAAGTCCTGAAGGAATTTACGTGCCAATAAATAGGTACTTTCAGAGTTCACACCATGTTTGATGATATCTGCAGATTTGCTTACAAGCAGGCAACTGAAAAACAGTGTTTTGTCAGACATTCTAATCTCCAAGAGTTGAATTCAGTAGGATCTCCAGATACTGTTTGGGAAGAATACTTTATCTAGAAGACATTAAACGTATCACTGGGTATTTGATCTTTGCTGACACACGCTAGCACGCAGGAGATAACAGAAGAATTCCTTGGGATTAAATAGCACACGTCTACGTGAAGGAACACATGAGGGGGGTTGTTTGTTATACAAGCAATGGCAGAAGGAAATTATCTACAGAACCACAGCTCTGCTATTCTTCTTTATCTGATATATGCCTTATATCCAGTGTCTTGGCTGTAGCTATCAGTATTTTAGAATTTCATGATATTTTAATTATTAGCATTTTGTCACAGGCTTTCAAGCATCTTTCTGTAAAAGACAAGTCAGGACACCAGGAGAGTGAGAAGTCTAAACATGGAAGTCTGGAGATAGGAAGGACAAAGAGACTTTGGAAAACACATACACACAACGCATGCATATGTAGTTGAGGACGGAGGTGTTTTCACATGCCCCTGTTGCTATTCCTTATGGGCTGGGCTAAAAGGACATTGCAAAAAAATACCTAGAGACAGGTTTTGCCAATGGGATTGCCTGCCTGACTAGAAGAAAAGAGGGCTGGAAACCCTGAGCAAGAACTTGTTTGCATGTGAGCTTCAGCCTCATTCAGTTTAACACAAGCTTCAGTTATATTAAAATAATTGCTCCAGTAAGGAAGAAAGGGAAGCTCAGGAGCAGAGCTCTGTACCAGATAGGAGTAATGGATCTACAACTTTCATTTCCATGACTAGGAGGAAAGTCAAATCCAGATTTTTAACTCAGACTTCCAAGAAATTTTTTGCAAGCTTCAGCAAATAGCTTTTGTGCTAACAGTTCAATCAAGTTCAAGGAAGAAATACATACATTTTTCTAGCTGTATTTAGGTCTGCAGTATGTGCATCCAAACTCTAGACTTTCAGTGCAAATATCAGAATTTCTAGCTAGCAGGGTGTGGCAATACAGTTCTTTATTCCAGTGAAACATCTGGAAATCATCTCCTTTATTTTGTCACAAAACAATTCATTAAGGGGCAGGGATATCTGAATGACATAATTCCAAAATGATGTATGCTTCTCCTGGACAGTGCAATGATTATTAACCATGAAATACCCCACACAGAGCAAAAAGCAGTCTGATTCATCAAGGATATACTCAAGAACTACTGCCATGTAATATAGTCCCTTGCTAGGCACAGGATTTATCAAAACACTAGTATTACCTCATCTGTTTAGCTTAATTAACAAATGTTATCTTCCACGAAGCACCCCAAAGGACTAATAGTTTATTACTGACGGTAAACTAATGTTTCAAGGCCAGAAAAGGTTAAGGGAAACATCAAACTGGGAGATTCAGAGATCTTGAGCTGGACTTCAGAGCTGAAAGGAATGCATTCTGCAAGTCACAGAAGGAAACGTGCCCATGCAGTTTTAATCCAGCTCCTTTATTAATTTATTTGTAATAAATTTATTCACACATAAGTGTGTGTATCCCTGTGTAAGAGCAACTATTCATACTTAGGTGGGTCACACTTGATGCACTGGTATTTTTCTTAACCGTACACATGGCCTTACCTGTTCCACTGAAAATGAATGACTAGGATTTACTATGCTCTTCATCACAGTGTAATATACCAGACTAGAAAGATTATTATCAAAATGTTCTGCTAATGTTAAGTGCCCACTCTGACTTGCTCAAGTGTGCACAGGATCTGGCATTTCAGAAGCATCCCATGCTTCAGTTTCAGTTCTCATGCCCCACTCCACGCAAAAACATGAATCAGGACCCAATTATTATCTGTACACATGTAACACAGTAATTATGTGTAGAAAGCCTAAAGTAAGCAGCCTACAATTATGCAGTGTCTCTGGCAGAGAGAGAGAAGTAGAATCTACTTCCTCAAAGGAGCATGTAGTTGATTTAACAAGGACATTATCCATTTTGTCTCAGTTGACTTGATACTTGTAACCTCTACGGTAGGTGAGGAAGGCACCTCCTGGCAGAAGTTTCCTTCTCTCTAAAGTTGTTTATCCACAGAAATTGTTCATCCCCTGCCTTGAATGAGGCAAAGGTCACACAGAAAAAACAGACCGAGATTTTACAAATAAAAACTATATTGTAGTGTCTGTGCTCCAGGGGTTAAGGCAACCTCCTGACATCTTGTAAGTTGAGAACCTTAAAAAAACCCAAGTACACTCAAAACATGAGAACTTGTATCAGGTAGCATCATCATGACATCTGTGTTTTCCACCAACAGGGTCAGATTCTCTGCATTCTCCACATACATTTCTGCTGTGAGTTAAATGAGCAACTGACTGCACAGTAAATTATCCTCCATGTAGAGCTGCAGTGGGACCAGGAGGAGAGACTACTTTGTGTATGGTTTTCCCAAACAAGTACTGATAGGAGAGCAACAGCAAGACTTGAAGAACTTGGATTTCATCAGGGAGTGTGTTTGGCCTTTAAGCACTTTTTTCTCCTTATTTCATCTTCTGTCACTTTATCTCTACCCCAATCCCATCTCCATGTTCAAGTCTGTTGTTGCTGCAATTCTCATCCCCACTTTAACAGCTGTACCTATTTGGAGTGTAATTCAATTGCATGCTTCCATCAGCAGTAAAACCTGATCATAAGGTCCCTCCACCCACTCACTCACATCTCAGCTTTGCATTTTGCTATCCCCTGAAAGATGCAACTCTTAGACCTATGCACTGATCCAAGCTTCTCTCCAGAATCAGAGAGGGATGATGTAACTTCCACAACTCAGACCATAGAAGTTCTGAGGATCAGGTGTAAGAAGATGCAGAATGGGAGCAAGGTGTTAAAGGACAGAGATGATGAGGAAGAGTGAGTTTATCTTCCCAAATCATTTGAGACACTCCACCCCCTGTGCTAGTGTCCTTGACAGGAAAAACACCAAAAGTGCAAAAGGGAAAAATTCTATCCTGCACCAAGGTTTGTGTTGTCTCAAAAATGCTTAAAACCATCACAGGAAGAGTGATGCATGACAGCAAGGTGTAACAGCTGCTCTCTGCTCCATGTGACAGTACTATTGCAAGATTTGCCTGTTTATATACAATGGAAGATTCTGCAAGGAAGTACCTTGCCATCAGCAACATTATTTTCTTCTAGAGGATAGTGATTTTGGCAAGAAACTTTAAAACATCAGCCAATAACAGGAAACCTCCTAGAACCCTAATCAGCATTATAGAAGCTCCTTAGCTATAAACATCTTATTTCAGTAGAAATCCAGGCTATTTAGTTATCTATATCATACCTACTAAAAAGCCATACTTTTAAAATTTTATATTTAATAATTTACAGATCAAACATTTTAAAACTCAAGATTAAGGAATTTTAAATCAATTGATCATAGAAAGCCCATTCAGACAACTTCTGGTGGAAACAGGTTCACAGCTTACAGCACCAACCACAGCCAGATGTATTCAGAAAACCTACAGACACTTCCCTCCAGTACAAAAATGTATTTGATCTGAATGTTAAATGAAAAGTCAGAATTAAAAAAATAATATGCACAGCTTCTAAACTGTGCAATTCCCTGTAAGGAATAAGGCAAAACTGAAACTATTCCAATTTCCCTGAACTCTGACATCTTTGCAAAACAGTACAAAAATCAAACCTCATTTTAGTTTAAAAACACAAGTCGTGCACTTTATTTTTAACTAAAGTATAGCTTAGCTTGTATACCTGTACTTAGGGCAACACACATACTCACACAGCTGTTTGATCTGTTCTGAACGGGTCTCTATGAAGGTAAAGCTAAATCATTCCTCAGTGGCATTTTATGATTAGTCGGGAATTATTTAAGTTACTTGAGTGCCAGAAGCAGGTGGGTTCTGCTGCAGTTTGAAGTTTCCATAACAATAACAGGAGAGCCAATTAAAAGCCAATTAGTCATGGATGTTACTTTGAGGTCCAGTACTTTGCAAACTCTCCCCTCTTCAATTTTCCTTCTCCCGAGCTGCCCATTATCCTCAGTACAAAGACTTTAAAATGAATGTGGACTGTTTGCCTGTCTCCATGGAAGCCTTGCCGCACCACATCATACACAAACACTTCCCAGGCATCTTCAGCACTACTTTCGACTCTGATCTTTGCCCTAAACAAATGTGCTGTTTATTCACTCTTCTTCTCATTTATGAAGACCCATTAGATGCTGTATGCATACTAATGAGAAAAGAATTAAATCTATGTTTAAGAAGAGCGAAGATTCCTTCTTTTAGCGTTTACTGTGACAGTGAAAGCATCCTGGTTGGCCTCTTCCATTATGGTCTTCTTTAAATCCTGAAACCTCTGCCACTTGCAAATTAAAAGTGCAGATTTTGTATTAAAGACAATAAAAATCTCCTAGATTAAAAAAAACCCCAAACAACAAATGATCTTGTGGTTAAATCACATGATGAGAAATCAGGAGATCATGGTGCTTCATTGTTCTCCTACCAAAGAGCAGCACTATGACTCCATTCATGCCTCTACCACCTCACTTGAGAAAGATGATGAAATGCTGCATAGTTTACAGCAGTGAACTAAGGAGCATGAAGCAGCCCTAAGAAATCAAACCTCCTGTACTGTTTGGTTGCATTTGTTTTAAAGTCTAAGAAACAAAGGAAGTCCAGTCAGAAATCTACAATACCCTTCAAAGTGAACATAGGAGCCTATATCAATGTCAAAATTAAAAGGAGGAGCCAGCCCCTTTCTTCCAATAGATAATTGAGATTTATTAGTATCCTTAACGCTATTTTGCTAGTCCTGTACACCATGTCTGATAAGAACCTTCTTCAATCCATCTCATGCTTAGTTTCTAGTTACTGGTGCAAGGAAAGGGAAGTCTGCCCTTGCAGCTACCTGAGCCGTATGAGCCCCCTGCCCCCTTTGATTTCTGTGTTGTACTCAGAGAGATCTCTAGCTCTGCCTCCTGATCTCTGGCACCAAACATGGCCGATCATTGCCTTAAACTGTTCTTGGAGGACAAGAATGAAGCCCGTTGTGTTTACACATCCCTCCTTTGGCAGGAGAACCCACTCCCTTTGCCTCTGACACTTGGCTGTTGGGCCTGTTCATTCTCATCACCCTTCCTGGTCAGTACTGGGGACAAACCTGTGTTCAGCATCTCATTCCTGACAAGACATACCAAAACAACCAATTTCCAGTTTTGTTATTTCCAAGGGAACCTTGACATTATATATTAGCTGATCAACTATAAAATCTCTTGGATTTTTTTTCCTTTAGCTCCCATATCTACTGATGCTGTTGCTTGCTCCACTCCCTGCCCGCTCCCCCTTCCCACCACCCTAAGCTCTAAAATTGCAGCTTGTCTGGCCACATGTTCCTTCAGGCACATTTAAAATCTGCCTCATCCCTAAACACCTTGAAATAATTTCCATGCATGGCTCTAGAAAAAAAGGCTATACCCTAACCTGTGCTGCCTTTTTAGTTAGGTGTAAGGTACACTAACTTTGCTATATTTCTTCTGCTGGGGAAATTAAGGCACAATGTGATTTGATGCAAATAGTAAAGCTAGTGTCTGAGCTAAGATTTAAATTCTGGAGCACCTGGCTGAAAACCCTCGCTCAAAACTTCCATTTCTTTCTAGTTTCCAAGATGAACATCTTCAGAGAAGACAGACATGGCTGTCTTTAAGCAACATATTCAGCTGAAAGACTTAATAGGTATTGTCAAGACCTAACAATAGGTGCTGTCAGTATGACTCCATATGTTTCTCTGCATTAAGAGAGAGAAAATTACTGTAGAACAATGAGTTTGTATGCCATCAACAAATTATAAGTTCCCTTACAAGAGCTACAGAGAAGTGAAAGCTATTATTTAGGTCTGTCTTGAATCTCATCTAAATGGACCGAGCCTGCTACTTTAAATAATACTTATTTTATGGTAAGGATAGGGTTTTTTCCACCAAACTTCTTAATGTTCCTTGGTCTGCAAGCTAAAGCAAAACTAGGCTGCCAGACGTAGGAAGTTAATACCACCGTTAGGTCTCCCATTAACATCACAGCATTCATGCACATTCACTAGAAAAGATGTGCATTGTACTTGAATGTTCTCAATCTCTTATGGGTTAAAGTCTTAAGCAACTTTGACAGGATGATGAATAGTCACTGAAATGTCAACACCTCTGCATTACATGAACTCTAGAAATCTCTGACACATATCAAAATTATACTGCAGCTTGAAACTACAAGAACAATCTAAACAATACCAGCTACAAGAGATTGCAAACGACTCTTACTAAGCACTAGACCCAAAACTATTTGTGTGTTAGAATGAAGGAAATTAGCACACTTCAGAAAAAACAAATGTCACATTCTCATGAAAGGAAGTACTACTGTACTCCACAGCAACTGTCTAAAACACTGAGCCTCTGTGATGCTTCCAGAAGCTCCTGTTTTGAATGTCCAAGCTTAACCGTACTTCATAATTATTTTTTCCAGAACTAATGAAGCTAAATGTCTAGCCAGGCTCCACTCTGGAGACTGTTATTTCCCTTGACTTTACAGGAAATCTAATTGTTGCTAAACTAAATAATACCATAAATTTCAAATGAAATATATCCTTAGTTTTTGCCCAGTCAGCTCTACTCAAGGGGGTAAAAATGGTGCTGGTTCCTAAGCATGGGTTACTTCAACTTCTGTCCCTACAGGTAATCTTGAAATATTGACTTTTGCTGCTGCTGCTGTTAAATTCACAAGCAAGAAGGGAACTAAGATTGGTGGCATTCTTCAGGAACTGACAGCAGTTGTGTTAGTTTAAACAAAAACTCTCTGCGATACTTATCTAACATGGCATCAGCTTTTCTATTAGTACATCTCAAGTCTGGTTTCTAGCAGTAGTTGAATTTCCAGGCAGGCAGTATTTAAGATTTTCTACAAAAAGCTCATGTTGTACAGCTTGTTTCAGCAGGACCAATTGACTAAGAGTTTTAACTCTCGCTTTTTGTTGATGAATATTTAATGTGTTAAGTACAAGGAATATTCAATACTCACCCAACCAAAACTAATCTTAGGAAAAATTTGGAGGGAACTTAATTTACTTTAATGCAACTCCTGAATTTGGTTTGGTTTCTTCTGCATAGAGATTCCCTGTGAACTACATGACAGCTTGTACTGGGAAAAGTGTAACTGTTCTTTTATGGCCTAAGTAGGAGAATATCCTGATGCAGCCACTGACAGTAAACTCTTTTCTAAATGGTAAAAGAAGGAAGCCATGCAAGTGTACTCTGTAGGGAATATATCACATTACACAATGTACACAGGCTTGAAATGGACAAGTCTTGGTGTTCATTTAGCTCTATGCCCAAGAGCTAGCTTATTCCTTGGAGAACATTTGATATAAACCTTACATGTGGGGACTGATATGCCGAATTTCCATTTACCCAATGTAACCATGAGGTTTCTATTACCTTATAAGAGCTTAATTTCTTAAAATCTTCATCACTCTGATTTCAGTAGCATTTTGTGGAACTGTTACATAGTAAATAGGCAAAACTTCTAAAATAAATTCAGTCTTAGATGCTGCTTTTCAGTTTCACAGACTCTGTTCACTATTTTGCATATAAATAGGTATGTCTGAATTAATTTCCTTTGTCAACTATCTATATTGCATATAGTCACTGTACCTCCTCTAAAATAGTGATACTTTCAGTACATCCCTATGAAACAGCAGGTAGGAAAATCAAACTGAACCAAACCAGATACACTCCAACAAAGAGAGCAGTAGTTCCATCATGACTGTAATTTTCACATTCCATTCCTATGCTTTCCAAAACATAATGCCTTCTTAGATTGTTAGAAGTCTGTGTTATTAGATTCGTTAGACTGTTTCATGTACAGTAAAAGTTTACATTTTATTACAAAGATAACTTATACCATCTTACATGCCTGTAATGGATAAAAACATTTGCAATTCAACTACATGTAAATATATTCTGTATTTTTCTTCTAACATGTGCTACCCTGAACGTCCTTGAAGTTATATCTCCAATGCTGTTCACTGAGGTAACTGTAAGTTCCTCAGTCTGAGAAATCCTATCCTTCACTGAATTAACATTACATGTATTCAAAACATAATTTGTTGGAAAGTTTAAGAACTCATATTCACCATTTACATTAATGGCCTGTGTACCATCCCTTGAAAGTCACCTCCTTTACAACACATAGATGTGATACCCTCTACATTCCACTCAGAAAAAGACACTGTTTCAAACCAGAGTCAGGGATTCAGAAGCCCATTTTAGAGATGCTGCTAACCGACTGGGTTTCAGATGTGTTGCTGTTTATGTATCATTCTTTTCTGACTTCTCATTCTCTGACACTGCTTCATCTCCAGTACTCAGAGGACTTAGACCAAAACTGCCTGACTTTTCTAAGCCAGAGTAGCAGTCCAAGTGACCAGGTGCAAGGCTTGTTACCCTAGCTGTGGTGTCATGCTGCCCATAGTAGAAGTGAAGCATGCACTGTCATATCATGGTCAGTGGAGAAGTGAGAGTTTATGGAGTAGACTGTTTCCATATATAGTTTCTAGATGCCTTTGACCTGAACTAAAAGCTATAAGTAATGTTTACTTCTTACTACCTAAGGGACAGCTGCAATCTGACTGCCTTTGATTCATAGTGAAGCAACTGAACAGAGCCCTCTAGGGTTCAATTTCACAGGCACTGCAGGTAGATACCCCAGTTCTTCTACAGCAAGTCTGAATAATTTAGCTCAACCAAAGCCATTCATGTGCTATGCTGTGCACGGTCACCTTGTTTTTTCAGATTTCCTACAAGCCCACTTTACTTTGCCCTTGTTTTCCAGGTCGGATATTGTGAGATTTCCAGTTCCCTCAAGTGGCAGCCCAGAGCAGAAAGAGGGAGAGGCCCTGCCAGATGGAAGATGCTGCCTGTCTGTCGTGCAACAAGACCGACGATCTCCCACTGGCGGAGCTGGGATTTCTGAGACCGGTATCAAACCCAGTACCCAAATAATTTATTTCCTCACTGATTTTTAAGATCCTTAACAGAAAAATGAATGTAGATATTAAACCACCTAAGCCACAAACAAGTCCTAATGAACACTGAAATGCTAGACCTAAATAAGAGATAATATCCCAAGTTTCTACTTTCCAATCCCCACATAATTTTATGCTTGATAAAAATACAAACAAGTCATTTAGAGCTATGATTTCAAACAGGTTCTTTCCATATGATTCATCTCACCAAAACCCTTTTTTCCTGCCTTAAGAAGTATGAAGTTTTCATTTATTTGTAATTAAAACTCAGAACTTCAGCTAAAATAATTTCCAAGGAAACCATCTGCAGTTAATATTCTGTACAGTCACACTCTCTGTCAACATCCTGGCTGCTTCAGTAACTCCAAAAAGGTCCAACCTGTTTAGCACGCATAGTACTAACTACCACCACAACACTGCACATTTGCAATTACTTATGGGATGGCATGAAGCTCTCTTTGAAAGTCTTCTAAAATCACTGGGTTTGCCAAGACTGGAACCTCAAGTAGGCTTTCATAGAGCAGACAGCTACAAGGAGATGGCAACTGGGGGGGATGTCATCAGTCAGCTGCTACGGTGATGAGACATAGTTATGACAGGTTTATGTGCCAAGGAGACAGCAAATGCAAAGTTTGGTGAGTTGGTTGACATACCTTCAGTGATTCATCTTAATACATAATAGTTCAAAGGAGACAGAAACACTTATCTGAAATTAACAGCAGGTAATAAGGGATCTTTTGCTGCAGACTGGGAATCTGCACGTACCAACAGAAAAATGAGATTTTAGGTTCTATTACACAGACCTGGCAAGCAGCTGCTTGGGAATGCTAAAAAATAATGAATGACACTGAAATACAATTAACACTGTAGCATGTTCTGCACATGGTTAGACTTACAAAGCAAACCTGCTTTTACAAATACTTGTTATCAAATCAGACAGTCAAAGATAGTTCCCATGTCTAACCTATACTACCCACATTTCAAGTACAAACAGCCTTTTAACAAAAGCTTTTCACACAAATAAATCATGATTTTTCAGCCAAATCATGGGTTTTCAGCCTTAAAAATGCTAAAAAGTGCTCCATCAAATAAAAACAGTTAGGCAGAAAAATAACTCATAAAGTTGAGCAAATTAAAAGTGTGAACAACCTAGGTGTTCCAGATAGAGAAATCTAGATGCAGAATTATAATTTTTATATACACTTTAATAAATATTAATTTCTTAGAGCAGAAAAGCACTTGCATCAATAGAAATTCAGTAAGTTATTCTATATTAACTAGTTTACAAATTAACACCCAAAAATCACAGTAATAGTGTGATATCGCAGTAAAGTACTCTGTGATTCTGCTGACAGGGTGGAGAAGAATTTTAATAAAATACTGTCTTTCTGTTAAAGAGAGATGCATAAGAAATTTTGCTTTTCCTCTCTATTTTCCAGTCCTGCTAATCATAGCCTACAAGGGGGATGTGAAAGACAGTCTTTTTTTGCATACACATTCAATCAGAACGGAGGACATTCCCTCGGGGGAGAGGAAGGCATTGTGTCTTGGATATCTTAGCATAAGGACAGCTGGAGATGCACATGCTTTTTCCTCCATTTTTAAAAAACCTGATCTGAGTGTCTGCTCTGCCAGATGTGCAATTAATTTACTGGATTAAACATACCAGTTTGAAGCTCTTCGAGGAATCCATGTTGGGTGATTAGTTCTCATGGTGGCTACAACAGTTGTAAACTCTGAGCGTTCCCTCTGAGCTCCTATGGCAAGAAAATAAATTATGATAGAAACTGTTCACTACTAATGCATCACAGATTGAAAACAGCATTTTTTGCCTTTTTTTTTCTCTTTTTATGTTTTTTTTTGTTGTTCTGGCAGCACACAGCCTCACAGAAAGAAAGCACTGGTAATAAATTAGTTTGTACAGTGTAAGGATTGCCATGAAGACGCAGACATTCATTCTCTAAATAAGGAGCAATATTGCTTGCAACTAAGCTTTGTTCCTGTTCAGGCAATAAATTACCAAACATGATAACCTATAATGAGGCACACTGAATGAGGCTACTGGAATGAAAACTGCATTAATAAACATATGCCAAGTGTGAACGAAAAGAAAAAAGAAACAAAACAAAACCCACACAGGGCATTTTTCTTTTGTTGCTGAAAATAGATTCGAGAGGGAATTAATCACTGCAGGCTGGCAGCGAAGGGCTTCTGCAGAGGTGTAACACGACTGCCCTCTGAAGGGCTGGGGACTGCATACAAGTCCTTCTGGTGGCCACAACTGAAATGGTACCTCCACTCGAACGGCAGGTGCTTGTGTCCTTGGAACGAGACAGATCACTTACCTGAGAGTCTCTGCGGGCCACTCACACACCCCACATCCCTCCTTCAACCCCCCTTTCCTGTGCTGAATGAGCTAAACATGCACAGCACTTGTGATGCTACCTGAGGTCATATGTGGTTTGGTATCTGAAGAATTACAACATTTGAATTGTTTGCTCCATTCAAATTCATTAAATATGTTTAATTAACTGACAGCAATTAAGGTAAACGATTATAAAGTTTAAAGCCATTGGCTTAACCTGTTGACAACTCAAAATAAATGTTCCAAACAAAGATCTGAGCAGTACTTTGCATACTGTTTCAAAGGACTCCCTCTAAGTTGCCGGCAGTCCTCTAAGTCCCAGTAAATATCTTCTTGCGATAAAAAGGAGTTAAGTGCAATAGCTTTTATAAAATACAGCTTTAAAATATCAAAACATTTCTGTAATATTACCTGCACAGATACATGCATTGTATACAGTTAATTTTAATTTATTTGGCATGTGAGGAGGCATTAGGCTTAGGTAAAAAAAGACTAGATCTAAACATTAGGTAACTATGGGACTAAAATTACATTTATGCATTAAAATCACGGTCCCTGCAAAACACAGCAAGGGACGCTTTACAGAGCATCTGTATCAAACTCCTGCACTCTGAATATGCAGTTGGCTGGTACAATGACAGTGCAAAAAAGTCTTACACTATGAAATGGTTTCTCAATCCTTTTGAAAAGTATATATACAAGTATATATGTGAACAGTAGCTGCACCCCAACACCACTCTGGCCCTTCACAGTTACCTTATCCTTCCACTACAGCTACTGACAGGGTAGAAAAAAATTCAAGTGAAATAATGACAAGTTATATGCATGAGAATGCTGTCAAGGCTCCTAAAATAACAATCATTGCTTTGCACCCTCACCTCAGCTTTAAAGCCCCTTTCCACAAGTGCTGAAAAAACCCACGTTGTGTTTCACTGAGCTTTTTTAAAATCTCTTTCTCAGTCTTGGGAGTCTAAAGTGTCAGAGCTGCAGCACATTTGGGTTGGTGTTTAGTTGCTAAGTGGTTGTTGGTTTCTTGAGCAGAGGATCAGCTGTTCCGCTCCGTGGAGGGCCAGGCTGCCTCTGATGAAGAGGAGGAGAAGTGGGCAGGAGACCAGCAATCCCAGGTGGACCAAGTGAAGAAAATACTGACCAAGCTCCCTTGCTGTGGCAGTGGGTAGGTTGCTGTGATTAATGCTATTTGAGCCCTTTGCAAAGATTATTTCATGACCTAAAGGCACCATGGCTTCACTAAGAAGCAGCAACACTGTACAGCAAAGTCTGTATGCCCTTTGTCCCAGCACATGGGAAACAGCATGCTGTGTATTCCCACCTAGTCCTAATCAGTGCCAGCTAGGATGCTGAGTTGTGGTCTGTGCTGCTGAGAGTTCTGCAGAAAAACTGGCTGTCACAAACATCAACCTTCATTGTGAGGTTTCACTAATTTTATTTTTTTTTAATGCCTATACAGGTGTGATGAAAAAATGTGGAAAAAGCTAATGTCTTACTTGGAGACCAGCAATACTGGTGGCTGTGAAACAGCCCCTGCAGAGCTCACAGAGAGAATCACACAGCTCACTGAACAGCTTGAGCTTAAAGGGCATGAAGTGAAAAAACTGGAAACAAATATGGAAGAGGTAACAGGTGCCAAGCAGAGTGTGAAAGAGTTATTTATGTACCTTTAAGTAACTGCCTTTATAACCCTATGCATTTATATTTTATTTTGGCCATTCTGCACTCTGCCACTGACTTTTCTTACTGTGTTGTTAGTCCAACAGCTCAAACCTCTCGTGCTCTCCTGTAACACCTGCATTTCCAGGCTGGTTCCTACCTGACTTTCCATCTCTTTGCAGGACAAGATGTATGCCAGCCCCAGTCAGGCAGTAGTCCCTTGTGATGCAGACTTCAGCCATTGATGGGCATAGATTTAAATGCTAGCAATCTTTGTATGAAACAAAACCCAACATGCATTGCTCTGGTCTGCTTTATCTTAAAGTTCAGCTAGTGTTTGTTCAGTATTTTATATCCCTTCTATAAAAGGGGCATAAAGATGTCAGTAGTTCTGGAAGGACTGTATTAGCCAGTAAACCACGTAAACTAAGACTGAAATAGTGAACTCTTTCACATGCTGCCATCCTTTGATATTTTATTTCATATCATTTGCCCCCTTGACTAAATTTGCAGCTATCTTTTTTCTTAGCTGCAAATGTTTCTAGCAAGATAATAAATTATAATGAAAATTATTAAAAAATAGAAGCATTAGTAAATAAATTAGAATTATTACCACCTTGCCTTTAGAGTACAGACATTTACAGCTCACTGGACAGTATTTTTGCTAGTGAATTGGTTACTAATTTTGTCCATGGGATGACACTTAGCTTCAGCCCATGGACGTAGAGCTGGGTATTGTGCTACAGCTCTGTGAGCTTTCAAGGTGGCATGATGTGGTGTCCTACTATTGGCCCTTCTGATTAGTTTACTTGTGAGGAAAAACATTTAAAAACAGAATAAAAACATACTTGTGTCTTATACAGTTTGCAGTATTCAATGACAATTTTTCCCTGTAATACTCCTTAGAGCAACACAAAGCTTCCTTCTATACTGCTTAAGATCAGCCTGCATAAAATACCTCCACTTATTCCTTTACTTATAGGAACTGCCCTCCTGTATGTAGTGCCAGTTTTCTTCTCCTTTTTTCCATGCAGAGGAACTCATCTTCTTCTCAGTATCATATTGCTTTCTTTTTAATCTCTGCTGATGGATGTTAGTTCTCTGCACCTTGTTCACAACTGTGCCATTATCAATAGATTAATACAGAATTCCAGCACAAAAATGGAATCTGTTGCTTTTGATATAAAGGCAAGCAGGGAGGTAAGACAGAGTGTCAACTCACTGGGACATGAATTTAAAATCAGTAAGATGAATCATTTTGAGCCTGATAGAAATTTATTCTCAAACCCTCTTTTTATTTAGCTAGAATTTATATCTTGTGTGCATTTATAGGTTTGGGAGGGTTTTGATGCTACAAAACAGTCAAGTAATTGCTTTCAAAAAGGTGGCTGTTCTGTAATCAATGCAGAAATGCTCTCATCTAACTTGCAAATAAATATATTGGCTTAATGAATAAACCACCAAGAACACTCTCTAATGAACTGACAAAACTACCTTATCCATTGCTGTATATACTCTGTTTGGACCTGCTCCATGCTGAAAATTAGACAAAACTACCAAGTAACAAACTCCCCAGGCAAGTGAAAAGCAACTCACTCAAACAGCAATTAATAATTCCTTCAGCCTCGGACTGTAAAACCAGGGGATAAAAGAGTTCTGAAATTTGTCATGTCTAGAAAGTTCTGCTTTCCAACAACTGAACATTTAAAAATAGATTCTACAGAAGTCAGGGTGATGAAGGTGTCAGGACCTGGGAATAATAGGTGGAGAAAACATGAGTGAAGTCTAAAAATAAAGTGACAGGCTGCAAAGTGTAGTGTTGCAAAGAAATGCCAATGATTTCCTATAAAAGCTCACATACAAACTGTGAGCTTAATTAAAAAGACAATTAGTTTATGACCTGCCATAGAGGGTCAAATCCAGAGTTCATCCTAACATCCCACTCCTGATGGCAAGCAGCAGTCACCTAGAAAAAAGCAATGAGAAACGGTACAGAGGATTTTCTTCTCAGTGTTACTTGCCTGGCTCCCAATACACTAGGGACAAACACCTCTTGAACTGGGTGCCACATGGAGTATTGTGTTTAATGGCCAGTTTGGAGCTATTTACCAAAAATTTACCTCTTTTTCTTTAAAGTTAACAATGCTCTTGGTATCTCAGGGCAAGGACTCCCACATGCTTGCTGGAACAGAACAGGTCTTGAGGATTTGGTTTTGCTGGCTTTAAATCTGCTGCCTGATCATCCACTGTCCCCTTGTTTCTGTGCTGGGAATCACCAAATGATCTTTTCCTGTAACTTTACAGACTCTCACCACTAGAAATACTGCCTCAGTTATCAGCATTCCTAGTCTGCCTCAGCTCTCGTGTTATAGAAACCATTACTTACTTCTGGTTTTCTATTTTATTCTTCTGTGTACTTTTCAAGCTCTATTACCCTTTCTGAATTAGAAGAACTGAAGATGTGCTTAGAAATGCAAGCCCTTCATGCCTTAATCATAGTTTCTGTTTTGCCCCTAGTTCCTTTCCTAATGGCTCTTGGCATGTATCCTTTTGATCTCTGCTGGGGGCTGAGCTATGTTCAGGAGATTACAGCTCTTCTAGATGTCCCTCTTGAGTGGCTGTCATCATCACTGCATATTTATGGCATTGTGTACCTCTCCTCCACGCCTTACCTTGCATTACTGACACTGAATTTCATCTGATCTTTTATTGCCCATACCTATTCAATATCATGAACTGTGGCTACAGTTCTTCACAGGCAGCTTTAGTTTTGATTGTGCCCTCAAAACTGTACTGAGAGAAAACTCAGCTGCTTTGATACTGACCTTCTTTAAAATCATTTATGAGTATGCCAAACAGGTCAGCTCCACCCAGCTCCTTGTGAGACCCTAAGGATTACCAGTAGTCTTGAGGTGATTTGCTGGTCCTCACATCATCTCTGCAGCCTCTCTTAAAAACTGGTGCTACATTTGCCATCCTCCAGTCCTTTGAGGATGCAGTGATTTAAAAGACAGCTTGCACAGCACAGTGCAGGACTTCATTCTGCTGTTATGTGACTGTTTTCTCCCCATTTTGAACATTATTTCTTGGGTTCACTGAGTTTAAAACTGGTTCTGAGAGCTCCTTAACTTCTATAGAAAATAGAATAGAAATATTTTCTTTCACATTCCTTAAGGAATTTTTGCATATTATTTATTCATTGCCTTAGATGCGTGCACACTCCTCCAGAGCTCAGATTTTCCCCATGGCATTAACCCCTTTTAAAAGAGGGTTGTACAGTAGCAGCTGACTGGTTCTCAAAGCTGGTATTTTGAGGTAGTATTTCCATTTCAAAAGCAAGGCACAGATCCAAAATCAGGCTTTGCTGATGGACTTTAACAGAGCTAAAACCAAAGCCCACTCCTCTGAGCCCTGTGACCCTCCCTCCTCAGTACCTAAGTTTTAGAAATAGGTTATGTTTAACTATTGTCATTACCTTACTGCAAATGTGAAGGTAAGAATGGGTGCTAGATGTTATCAAGCTAGGGATAACAATTTGGGAGAATGTTTCAGTACACTGGCCCACTGTCTGCAAGCACAAGATGCAAAAACCTGCATGCTATCCATGTAAATGAAACAAAGGTGTCAGGAAACTAGCATCCTGATACATGCTGAGGTGACTGTTTAGGTACAGCTGCTGTGGAAAGTGGTTTACTGCATATAGCATAGGAAATACAAACAAAAAGGGCTTTGTGGGAGCAGTCAAAATGAAGAGGAGAAAGAGGCAGCAGCAGCACCAAGCACTATGCCCAAGTATCACTAGTGGCACTCAGCTAAGCATATTGCCTCTGCTGTCTGTACAGACCAAGCAGCTGGCCATGGCACCAGCCTACTACGGAGAACTCAAGTGGCAGGCATACTAAAGAGGGAACTTTGTACTTCTCTTCCTTTCTGTGTGTGAGACCCACTGTGCAGCCTGCAGCCTTTCAGTAACACCCAGCAGAGGACAGAGCAGCCCCTGTGCAGCTTTCCAACTGCAGTAGTTCTGCCAGCACGACTAAAGCAGCAGCTAAAGGCAGCAGATAAGTAATTTTAGGGGTGCAGGGGCCTGACAGGGTGCAGGACGGGGATAGATGGGCAATGAATTTCCATGAGCATCTGTCTAATTACATATTGGGAAAGTCTATTTTACACTTAAAAATAACAACCTTTTTATCTCTCTGTTATTTGATATGAGACTGCTTCAGCTGTACAGGGGAACGTAACTACTTCATGTGTTCAGTACATATCTGTGCCAGATGGTATTTACAATGCAGAGGCAATCTGCAATATAATAAAGGAAACCACATGTTTAATTCATTGAAGACCTCCCACAGCCTCCAGAGTATTTGTTATGTCTCAGTCGGACTGCTGCCACATTGGTGGTAACAAAGCTGGGTCTCCACACAGGAAAATGTTAGTGTATTCATCAGCAGCAGACAGGGATGCTGAAGTCATTGTCTGGCAGATGGACCAGGTTAAGTGATCCAAACTCCTGTAGCTGGTGTATAGCTCAGAGGAGCTGGAGAGCCTCGCAGGGCAAAGCTCACAGAGAGCTAATGGAACAGGCTGATTTCCAGCTGATGGGGCAGTAAGTGCCAACTAATACAGACTATTAGCAGTGCCAGAAACTAAAATGACCTTCTAGAACAATCGGTGTGGATCAGGAATTGTTTTCTTTTTTCACTCTGATGACACAAGGGTTTTAGGGAACTGAAGTTTCTTCCCATCTATTAAAATTCATTACGATGCAAATTTCCATCAAAACCCATCAATTACATAGTGTGTATATTAAGGCCTTCAGCTTTTTGAATTCAACTCTCTCCTTAATTATTTCTAAAACTTAATAAAGATAAAAGATAACAATAAAAAGGGATTAAGAGAGCCAGCACATTTGGCATTTACCTCACATGATTTCATTTCTCAGTGTAATATTATTACACTTATTTAGATTGTGTTTGCAACAACAACTTGCACAAATGGCACCATGTCAGAATGCTGGGCACTGTAATGACTGAGAAATGAGATACTTTTTTAATAAATTAGAAATCTGTCAGTGCTCTCAAAGGTCCAAAATGACATATTTTCCAAGGAACGCTTGCCTTTCAGACTCTAGCAATTATATGCAGCAGCCTGGCCCTCTGACAAGCAAAGATTCTGACTTTGGAAATGGTGTGGCAGTTCTGTAGTTCAAAATATGTCACTTAGATTTTGCATTGGAACAAAAGTAACATTTCAAATCCTGACCGTTTTTTCCCAGGGAGGCCTGAGACAACTGACAGGTCAGCTCAGCTTCTAAGGCCCAGGTCTGTACAGTACCCTGCCCAGGATTTCTGTAGCATTCAAAAGTCTTGTTGAATCTGGACTTCTCTGTGCTTAGCTGCAAACCAATGTGTCATCAAGCATGCGTGCCAGTGTTTTGCAGAACAAGATTTTTTTTTTTCCCTTAGGACACATCTTTTTTTAACCACAATACTTGAAAGAAATCAGCTAATTGCCTTCTTGTTTCACTGAATGTACAGGTGATTGATATGTAGGAATTGTAAAGCAAATATCTGATTGTAGGTGAGGGCACACAAATTAGTTATGCTTTATAGAGGATGTCAGGAATGCAAAAGATTAGAAAATTGAAATAGTCACAATTTCTGAATGATCTGCTTGCTTCCAGCGTTGAATGAACTGCCATTATGTGCCAGAGCAAAGCACGCATTTCCTAGCAGCTATTGATTCTTCACTCTGTGCAGTCTGTTAGAAACCTACTTCCTTTCAAGATAATCTTCTGGAGTGAACTGACATTTACCAGATAAGGGGGAAATCTTAGCTTGCAATTAGCAGGCAAGAAACTGAAAAGCTGCAGTGCTTTTAATTTCCTGTGTCATTGTCCAGATGAAAGGCCCATTGCTAGGTGAACTGCAGCAAAAGGTGGAGGAGACCGAATTGTTGAAGATGGAGCTGCAGATGTTGGAGACTGAGAGAGTTAGGCTGTCACTGGTGGAAGAAAAGCTGATGGATGTTTTACAGCTTCTTCAACAACTTCGAGACTTGGTATGGCAAGAAAGCAGTCCGGAGACTTAAAACTGGTTTGATGGTGTGCTTTCCCAACTAAAAAGGATATTCATACCTTCTATTAAGTGCACAGTCCTTTATACCAGGACACATTTGTACATGTGTTTGCCCTGGAACAGCCCAATGACTGTAGAAAACTTGTAGATGCCTACAGCTGACTTTCTGAAAGAAGCCTAGAGATCTCCTTGGATCTAGTTCTCCCAGATCTCTTTATCCTCTAAACAAAAATTTAGAGGAAACAAGGAAAACAAAAAGGCTAGTAAGCAGAAAGTCTAGAAAATTAGTTTCCTTCTAGGAAAAGGCCTTTTTTTAACTGCATCCAAATGTGACACTGAGTCGGTATTACAGGGATAATACTCCTAGATATCAATAAGGTATTTGTTGGTAAGAAGTTTCTTACCCAGTGAATAATCCAAACATGAGCTTATAAGAGATGATGCAATAACATCCCAGAAATACATGGCCAGTATGGCAGTTCAGTCCTTTAGAAAGTAACTTTAAATCTCCTGCTTGGGAATGGTAGTGGTAAGGGCTGGCCAACACATGGGCAAATGGGATAACTTGCAGAACACGGAGTACATCAGGAGCTGCACTGGACTGCTAGGAGCTAATTTCTTTGATAATGACTGAGGTTTCTCCTAGATTTTCAGTAAAGCTCTGCCTAATCTGTGTGAGATGAAAATGCTTCCTCAGAGGATCACTTTACTCTGAAGTACGCTCATGTTCCACTGATGACTCCGGGGAACAAGTACAATATCTCATAATTTGGTAACTTATTTTAGCTCTTGATGTGGAAATCCTACTTTCAGATTGCAGGTCTGACACATGCATCAATAACAATCCAGTGAAGGATTAAACTAGTAAAGACTACAACTGGCAACAAGCATAATAACCTTCTGTGTCAAGACTTCAACATGTCATTCACTGGTCAGTTGTATTATTGCAAATCACGTCTGCTTAGGAGCCAATCCATCACACAGTGAGCCATATCTCAGTGATGACAGCCCTTAATGCTAATCATTGCTGGAATCATGCCACCGCATGCTGCCAACTCCCATAGCACCAATACAGGCAACGATGCTGTCAATGAGTAAGATAATTTACAGTATTCACTGTAGAGTTTAGCATGGATCCCCAAACTCCCTGATGGGCTATACTGCAGACCAAAGAAAGCTTATTCATCAGAAACCGTGGGTTTAGGTATCACTGCCCCAACATATTCACCTTCACTTTTTAAACACCCCAACCCTCTCCTTTGTGACAGAATCTACTACAAAGCAATGACTGTAGAAAGGCAAAAGTGAGCTCTGTTGGGACTCTTAAAACCTCACACTGTGTTGCAGAGGTCAGGTTTAATCCCAGCCCACCACAACTGCTTTCCACTACGCCCCAGTCCCCACTGGGGCTGAGAAGCAGAAGGGAGATAACCAGCATCAGCAAGCAAGGCCAGTGGTGCCTGAGCTGCTGGCAGGTACATTGTCTTTCTTCCAAAATAACTTCTGTCTATTTTCACTTCTTGAAGTTTTAACAAGAACGACCTGTCCCTGCAGATACAGGCGCTCTGAGTGCTAATTAAACTGATTGCAAGACCATCTCCCAGAAAGCATGCATTAGTGCCTCGACAGCAAATTGAGAGAGTTTATATTTCCAGACACGTTATGTAACGTCCCAACAGATTTCTAATACAAAATTACCACTGAAAAAGACCATCCAAATCCCAAGTAGCTTTTACAGCCTTTTTTTTTTCTTTCTTTCTGAAGTTTATTACATCTCAATACATAACTAACTGTGCTCCTGCCACATGATGCACAAAATCTCTTCTAATTTGTACCAAAAATGGTTCCAAATGATTCCCAGGAACAGCTGGGGCTGAGAAGTCTCTTTCTGAGATGGCACCACAAATCTGTCCCTTCGCCTTCCCACACAGGCCTAGCTGGACAGAATTAGCTTTCATTGTGCATGCCCGGCTTACACTCCTTACCATCGAGATTTGTTTAGAGACACACTCTGGAAAATTCTGTGTTTTCCACTGAATAACTGCAATTTCTCTTTCTACAGCCATATTAAGGAATTGAAAACCTCCACAAACTGATATTATTTGAGCAGTATCTATGATAAAATGCCTGAAAATAAAGCAAATGTCAGGTCTTGTGTTACAAGGATTGTGTCCTTTAATTTTCAAATCCAAAGACACTGCACATAGATATTGTTGCATACGTTTAAACTGGTGAAGGACATATGTGTGCCATAATGTTCTTTTGTTTTTTAAAGAACATATCTAAGCGAGCCCTGGGGAAAATCTTACTGAGCACTTTGGAATCCTGCCGTGACCCCCAACCTGGTAAGAAAATAAATCCTGTATAAAGACCAAGAAGCATGGAAAGTGTCCTTTTGGGAAAAACACTAGACAGTGAACAAAAAGATCAGGAGGAAAAAAGTATTTCAAATACTGTGGGACAAGCTAGGGAGAAAGGAGTACTATGCAAGAATTTTACCTAGGGAAAGTAATGCTTTCTAGTCTGTGACACATCAGAAACAGGAATGCATAGAGGGCTTTTTTTGGCTAAATTTTAATTAGAATTTGGCCTCAGAGGAACAATTCAGTAACTCACTAATGTCTGTAGGGTTTCATTGATATGAGAAAGTGGAAAACATGACGAAGTATGCCAGGCACCTATTTATCAGGTTTGCTATCCCACTGTGTGTTGTATTCCTCTCCTAAAACACAAACAAGATACACAAACCAGAATATTTCTGTAAAGAAACCAGATCAAACCTGCACTCCTCTAATAATAGTCTTTCAGGTCCCTCTTATGAAAATTAAACTTGCAAACTCCTCTCCCTTGACAATGGACTGGTGTGCCAGAGCTGCCTCTGTAGGAGCCATACAGGGATCACAGCCTGGAGGTTTAGATTTGATTACTTTGTTCCTATTAGCAGAGCATTTGTACTTACTTCAAGAAATGAACATCCTGTACCAAGCCTAAGAACATGGCTTGGAGGTGCTTTTAATAGGCAGTGAAACACAAGATTATAAAAAACTAGATGTAAGGCTAGGGGGTTAGTTTTGGAGAATACTAATAACAGTGATTTAGGGAGAATAACATACAAACCATTCTGGGTTTTGTGGTTTCAAAGCCTTGTTACTACTGTCCAGCAATTCAGGACGCAGGCAGCCCAGAGCTAAGCTGTGCTGTTCCTGTATGGCTGCAGAGGAAGCAGAAAAAAGAAGGCAAAGACAGGCCTTTGTTGGTTCTGTGACAGCAACACAGCAAGAAACTGTATTTGAGCCCTAAGTCAGGTACTCCTGGTGAGCACAGGAGAAGAGCAGACTTAATATCCACAGCATGTAAATATCTGGAAAGTGCTACTACTTAATCTGTGCGGAACAATGCTGAAACAAAGTACTACCCTCTCCAACTGCAGCACAGTTCAGCTTCCTAAAATGACATCAAGTGAAGTAACCTTGTGCAGCTCTCTGTCCATACTCATCACCATTGCCATAAACAGCTCGTCTTCTCTGCTTTTCATTTTGTGGCTATGCACTTGATATGACTTAAGCAGCTTTCCTAAGTCTTTGTAATCAAACATCTTCTTCCTCTGTGACAAGACTAAGAGGATGGCTGGACTGGCAGCCTTTTATTGTGACATAAAATAGTCTTTGTTCACACACGTGTATGAGAACTCACTGGGCAGCAAATGAAGCATGAGAACCAGTAGAGAAAGCAGTCCTTGAATCCAGTTCCACTCTGATTTCTGTAGGAACAGGAATTCATTATTTGATCTCCCAATTTAGACATAATTAATTGAAATGTCACCTATGAAGAAAAGAGCTTGTCTTACAATTCTTAAACTGCAACTTTCTTTGTTCAAATTATAATATTTGCAATTTTCTTTTAAAAGGAAAAGCCCACTTATTTGAAGTCCTAGATACTCTTTACCACGAGCTGACAGCCTGTGAACTCTTACAAAGCCAGCCTCTGGAGAAGGCACAGAGTCGGCAGTCCTTGTCTAATCCACTGGTCATCTCATGCTGAACAGCAGTACCACCTACAACCTGCACAACCAGCCAAACAACAGCCCTCGTTCACCCAAACACATCATGAATTACTGAGATTTGGCCAATTCAGCGGAGCTCAGTAACAGAGAAGAGTAATACAATCATTCAGCCATGAAATTCAAGTGTGCTGCTGCTGGGAAGAGTGCCAGGTCCTCGTCTCACGTCAAAGCCCTCCTGACGTGAATGCGTGTTCAGATGACGTGAGGGTTACACAGCAATGCCTATCTCTGATGGAAGCCTAACCACCCTCATATTGGGGCCCTGTGACTCTACTGGTTAATCAAACAAAACCTATTCCAAAGACACCAACCTGCCTTACGTTGATTTGCAGCCCTGGTTACACATCAGCTGGGCACCGTTTCTAGTGGTTGTGATCCCTCAACTCAAAAGAAAAGGCAGCCTATATTATCTCTGGGGAGTGAACCACCTCCCTAACAACAGACACAAGGACTGTGTTATAAACATACACATGAGTGTACACTGGTAGTGCAACTTTTAAGGGCTCATGTATAAAATGTTTTTGTGTGTCTGTGATTCAGTTATTCCCCTTATTTAACTCTGAAGTTAGATTTCTTATTGCTCTGCTGAGTTTTATATTTGCAATTACAGAGATGCCTTAGAAACTGGCAACAGCCTTTGCCAGTTATAGTCTTAGATTTCACATAAAAGTTGTATCTAACTGTTTGAAAAAGGTACAAAGTAAATGACACGTGCAGTTCCCAACTTTGTTCTCTCATTTACCTTCCCTCAGTGCTATTGCACAGACAAAAAGCTAGGCCCCACCTGCAGACAAATTAATGTAAAATGCTGGGCTTAACTGTGGTGCCATGTAACATTTTAATCAGCAATAAAATAATTCCTGGGGAAAAAACTAAAAAAAAAATGTGGCTTCCAAGATGCTTTTGCTGTTTCATTCAAATATCAAACACAGAAACTACAGAAGCCAAGTTCTTAAATGATTCAGCTGGATTTATATTATTGAAAAGATGCACTGTAGATCTTTTAAGAATGTGAAATGATTTGCCTGAGATAATGCCAGCAATGAAATCATAGAACCATAGAATGTCACGGCTTGGAAGGGACCCCAAGGATCAGAGAGCTCCAACCCCCCTGCCACAGGCAGGGACACCAACCTCAGGCCTGGAGCTACACAAGGTTGCCCAGGACCCCATCCAACCTGGCCTTGAACACTTCCAGGGACGGGGCATCCACTACTTCTCTGGGCAGCCTGTTCCAGCACCTCACCAACTCTCTCTGTAAAGAACTTGCCCCTAATATCTAAACCTTCTGTCCTTTAGCTTCATTCCCTTTGTCCTACCATTATCTACCCCTTTTAAAAATTGATTCCCCTCGTGTCTATAATCCCCCTTTCAGGTATTGGAAGGCTGCAATGAGGTCCCCCCGCAGCCTTCTCTTCTCCAGGCTGAACAAGCCCAGCTCCCTCAGCCTCTCTTTGTAGGGCAGGTGCTCCAGCCCTTTAATCATCTTTGTGGCTCCTCTGACCCCTCTCCAACAGTCCCACATCTTTCTTGTATTGGGGGCCCCAGATCTGGACACAGGACTCCAGAAGGGGCCTCCCGAGGGCAGAGTAGAGAGGGACAATCACTTCCCTGTCCCTGCTGCCACCCCTCTGCTGATGGAGCCCAGGATCCCATTGGCCTTGTGAGCTGCAAGAGCCACTGCTGGCTCATGTTCAGTTTCTCATCCACTATGACCCCCAGGTCCTTCTCAGCAGGGCTGCTCTCAAGAAGCTCTTCTCCCAGTCTGTATCTATGGCTGGGATTCCTCCAGCCCAATGCAACACCTTACACTTTGCTGTGTTGAACCTCATTAGTCCCACCTTTCAAGCATGTCAAGATCTCTCTGGATGGCTTCCTTTCCTTCTACTGTGTCAACTGCAGAAATAAGACCATTCAATTCAGAATTGTGCATATATGATTTTTTCTCATAAAATTTGTTTTCATAGAAGAATAAAGCCTGTGTCATAATGCAATCTCAGGAATAAAAGATTTCCATTCCTCTCCATTCATAATACATTGTAGAACTTACACACAGCCCCATCCTAAATTGTGACACAGCACTTGGCATTTAGAGCCATGTTGGTAACAAAAGCTTGTGATGGGTATTTTCATTTCATTTTAGAGGAGAAAAAAAAAGGTGTTTTGCAACAATGAAACAAACTCTGATCAATGGTGGTTTACCTGTTCAAGTTTGAAAAGGGGCTGGCCAATTCCCTCTGCATCCCATGCTTAAGATAATTGTAAACACCAATTAGGTCTCCCCTTTCTTCTTTTCATTAATGGATGATACCATCTATTAATCTACTACATGATGCATTTGAATGATGAAAGGCTGTTTAGATTTCATTCTTTGCTTCCATCTTGCTGTAAAGAAGGGCATGCTTTCAAACAGTGCTGCAGAAAATAGAATTGCTTGGTACGAGAGGATGGCAATAAACACTCACAGCATGCGTGTGACACACTGCATTACCAGCCAAAGGGGTTCTCTTAGATTTATAATTTCATGGAGTTTAAGACACTGGATCTATAATATATATATTGTCTTATTTTCTTAATAATTTTATGTATAATTCCACATAATACAAAAGAATGTGTTTCTTGGTGTGGAGTTCAACTGAAAATGGAATCACCCTTATTTCCTGAAGTACACTGTACTTTGAAGAGGCCAGGATTTCCAGAGTTCTGTTTGGTTTCTATTCTGCTTTTCTGACTCTTCTGCAACGTATTCGCCAGCAGAAACACCCTTGCACACTTCCCATGGCACCATATGGTACAGTAGTTTAGTGGCCCTAAATTTTGGCTTCTGCAGGCAAATGGTCTGACTGAATACACATTTCTTTGGAGAGGCCCTTGTCTGGCCTCTCCTCAGCATGCCAAAACAGCTCAACTTCATGTTTTCAAATTAGTATTTGTCCTTCAGGCTGAAGGTATTGGAGGCCACACCTGGACTGACATACTCAGGTTCTCAGAAGTGCTCCCTCTTAGCAAATCTCTTTGTTTAATGCAGCTCACTTCACTCAGGAGGGGTGTCTGCACTAGGGGAAACCTTCCTAACAGAGACTCACCTTCTTCAATGCCATTATTTCCTATAATGTTTATATTTTTCTGAATTGTAACCCTGTCAGACACTCTGGCTGAAGAACTGTCTGTTCCTATGCTTAATCCCCTGTCCATTTCCAGACTATGTCAGCAGTAGAATAAAAGAATGAAAAGACTCAGAGGAAATTCCAGAATTCCTAGCTGGCATTTAAGAACAAGTTGCCAGTTTGGCATCAAATCCAATTCATGATCAGTTTTCCTCCTGTCAACAGAACTATATTTTTGTCTAATGAAAGCCACCAAAGGATAGTGTCAGAAGCAGCAAAGGTCTCCTTAAACATCTACATGTTTGCCAAAACTTGGAGCACAAAATACAGATATTTCATTTACATTAAATAATAGCCCAGGAAATAAAATAGAATTAATTCAGCATGATGCTAACACATGCAGCAGAGAATGCAGGCTCTGTACCTCTGCCATTCAAATCTATGAGGGAAATAGCCCTTACTTAAGTTAGACTTCACTGCAAAGTTTTGATAGTGAAAGTTTAACTGCTTTAACAACTTGGGGGGTTGGACTCACTGATCTCTTGAGGTCTCTTCCAACCCCTACAATTCTGTGAATCTGCTTCCACACCAGCTGCTTCTGAGCTGACAAGAACCTGGTGCATGCCAAGCAGCTTTACCTAGGTGAGAGTGGGGAGGCTTCAAAACCCCATGGAGTCACTGTCTTCCCCGTGGTGTTTCAATGAAGAGCGCTTTGTGAGCACAACAGGAATTACTCTATAAATGACTGTTTTATTATTCTGCCCTAAAGAATTATGAAACAACTTATCTTTGTCAAGGAGTAAACAAGGACTGTAGGATGACATTGAAAAATTATCAGTATTCAAGAGGTTTCACCCACGTCCTCACTGGAAAGCAAAAAGGTCATAAGAGCTGAGTGTGCTATTAGAATTAGGGATAATTTCTGTACTTGAAGCAGATTTTATTGTTTGGTAGTTCTGGTTTTTCTGATTACTTCTCGTTGATTTTTTTTTTCCACAATTACAAGTGGGGAAAAAAAAGTTCTCTAATAAAAGCAAGGTCTGGTATGTTGTGATTTTCTGCCTCTGAACATGGCTAAAATACAGGAAAAAAAGAGAAAGTACATGAGAGAAAACACATGCAGAGTGAGTGCACAATTGAACTTAAGCATACCATTTAGATAATTTTTAATTTTTGTTTTAAATAAAGAACATACAACACCCATGGGAGGGTCTTTTTTTGTTTTTAAACTAAGCTTGGAGGTAAAATTCATTACACATTCACAGTGCTCATACAGAACATGCAGCAGTCCTGCCTGCTTTCTTGTCAAGTGCTGCAGCTCTTACCCACAGAGATCAGCTCTGGGGACGACAGGAGAAGTCAGTACGGCTGCTAATTGCTTATGAACAAACATCTGTCATGCCCAGGGCTCAGACACACCGCTGACTCATCTACCAAAGGATTGATAGTCACCCAAAAATGTCACTGAGTTTTGAGAGTCATTTTAAAGTCGCTCTCGAATGTGCTCACATTTTAAACCTAATAGCCTTCTGGGGCCTCCTCTGAGCCCTGCCATCAATAGCATGTAGCACATCCGACTGCCATAGAAACCATTTCTAGGTCACCTTTACATAACAGTGCAGAGAAAACATCACCAACTCCAGTAATAAAGGACATTCCTTTTCAATGCAGATTGCAGTAACCAACTTAACATTTAGCAGAATTACCAATAATATGCCAAAAATAAGATGTGCCCTCTCCAGCTTAAAGGTGGGTATGTGTATGTCATGCAGGAGGTCTTGGCTCAGACTCTGCTGTTCTACTTCTGGTCTTCTAGCGAGGGACTCAAAATGATCCTCTGGTCCTGTGCATCCATTTTGTAACTCAAGCTGTGTTACAGCTTGGGTTAAACTAATTCTACAGAGAATGTCATTAACACTGGGGAGACCCTACCAAGAGGGCAAATGCAGCTGGAGCTGCTTTTACATACCTGGCTGGAGCTACATATAAATAAAACTGACAGAACCAATAATTCGAGTACAAAATCAGGTTTCAGGAGTCGTTGAACTGAGTAGAGACAGAAAAGAGATGGGAAGTATTTCAAATCCTGAAATACAGAAATACTTCAGGACATGAGAAATAAGAAATAATGACATAGAAGATTCTTTTCTGTTCAGGGAACGCTAAAGAGTTACTGACACAGGAGGGAGAAACTGCAGTTTTCCAGCAACTGTTAGTGAACACTCTAAACTAATCAGATCTGAGGCAAGACGTTCAGCTCTGTGAAGGAAGTGTCTTCAGGAAGATAGAATGTGGGAAGGAAATCTAAGAAAGATAAAGAAATTTTTCATATTACATTGACACATCTGAAAAAATGACTTTAACACCAGTGAGTCGCTTTCAAGAACTTAAGTTTGAACTTATACTGCAGGACATCTAGCTTATGGGCAGGGCACAGTCCTCCATCCCAACAGCCACAAGAAATCCTCAAGAAAGACAATACAACTATAAGCTGTTTTCTTTTTTGCAGCTATTTCTTTGCAAGCCATGCTAGGCTGACATGAACTTATACTATTTTTTCATTGATAGTACAAGTCATTCCTGAACTCTTGAGAGTCAGAGCATGACAGTGATCACAGGCAATTAAAAAGTACAGTAAGAGAAGAAAAACCAACATGGCTGAGACTCTGAAATAAAATGCCAAGACTATGGAATGGGAAATTTTTCTGACAAGAATTGTACAAGTAAAAGCTCTCTAGAATACATAGAAGGAGAGGGTGAAGTTTCCTTGGCTTTATTTTATCTCCTGTAGGAACAAGGATGTCAGCAAATGTGGAAGTAAGACCATATCAATAAGGTGGAATAAGAACACCTGAAAGGCAACTGAAAAGTCCAAGCTGCTTTAATACTGCATATAAGTACAACACTATATTAATATCACTGTTACTTTGAATGTCTAGGATATGAAGGATTTCATAATAGGCTAGGATAAAAACCTGCTTGTTCCTTTTCTGAGGAATGTTTCTGAAGGTACTTTACCACAAATTGGATTAGTGTTGGAAAAAACTTCATTAAGGAGAATATACATCAGTATAAATAAATAAAATTTAAATATAAATTGCTAACTGATGAAGTATATGAAGAATAACTAAAGAGCATGCTTGTTTGTGCTATTGAAATCAGCCAAGGTGACAAGATCAACTACTTGAAGAACCTGTTTAATTATAAATAATTGTATATTCAATAGGCCATTGTCAGAGAGAAGCATGGAGGAATACTGCAGCACTGTGATGAGCAGAGGATTTCCAACTCCTCCTGTTTATTCCCCATACTGCGTGCACTGGTGTACAGGCATTTCAGGGAGCAAGCCAGTCACACTGTTTTTGACTTTGGGAGGTGTGAGGTCTTCTGGTTCTCATTATTACCAGAACACTGCCCCACTAGTGGGAACCAAGCAACAACCCCATCCCCCTTTGAATCTAGTTTAAAGCCCTATGGATGAGGCCAGCTAATTCTCTTCCTAGAACCCTACTCCCCCTGGACAATAAGCCCTTCCTACATACTGTCAGGCCCGTTGCCTTATAAAACCAGTCATGGCCAAAGAAGCCAAAGCCCTGCCTGCGGCACCATTCTCCGAGCCATGTATTTACTGACTGGATCCTTCTATTCCATCATCTCTCAGAAATGGAAGGAGGGAAGAGAAAGTAACTTGCTCCCCAGAGTCTTTCTCCAACCATCCCAAGGCCTTGAAGTCTCTTTTAATTCCCTTCAGGCTATGGGATGCAGCTTCATCTCCCCCTGCCTGGAAGATGAGCAGTGGGTAATAGCCTGGTGACTGCACCACGCTGGGGATTTTCTCAGTAATATCCCTGATTTGAGCTCCAGGAAGACTATAGACCTCCCTATGACAAGGGTCAACCTGGCATATTGGGTCCTCTGTTCCCTTTAGAAGTGAGTCTCCAACTCTAAGTCTTCTCTTCTTCCTTTTGGGAGAGCTTGTTACATGGCTAGAAAGGCTATCTGCTTGTGGTAAGACCTCAGGTATAGTTTTCCTATCAGACACCTCATTATCAGGCTGACCACCTTCCACCAGGGCCTCGTATCTGTTTCTAAGCAGAACCTGGGGAGGTGAGGCAGGCAAGGAAGGTGCTCGCCTTCTGCTCTTGCCATGAACCTGCCTCCACTCACCCAGTTCGTTTAGGCTTCTGCCTTCCACCTTCCTGGGCCAGTATACAAGGTCCCTTTGATCCTGGATACTACCTAGCAGATGATCCCATTTCCACTGCAGGGCGGGTAGATCCTGGCTCCACTGATCTATCTCCATTTCAGCCTCCCTAATGCTTCTAAGTCTTCCTATTTCATCTTTGAGCTTTTCCACCTTCTCTTGCAGCTGTGCACCTCAGCTGAGGAGATGACCTATCTGCTCACATCACACGCAGCCCTGATCATAGCTCCCCCTGCTACCAGCAAGAGGCTATGGCATTCCCTGCAGCCTAGGGCCTGCACAGCCACATCCACCCATGGGAGTTCTGCCCGGGTCCCCAAGCATAGGCATTCCCTGCAGCCTGTGCCTTAGACAGATGCATGCTTCTGTGGTTGATCCATCTAGGTTCCCACATCCACTCCGGTAGGTGTTGGGGTCCTGACCCTTCACTGGATAGACACCATTGCTCAACTCCTTCCCAGACATTAGTGACCCCTCCAATAGAACTCACCTGTTGAGCTGGCAGAGCTTCATGTGCCCTGCCCTGCACACTGACTAGTGTGAGCTCACTGCTTACCACACGAAGTGTGGTATAATTCAAAGCACAACTGGACACAGAAGCAAGCCGCTCCAGCTGACCCTGCTTTGAACACAGCAGTTGGACTAGGCAATTTCCAGAGATTCTCTCCAGCCTACTCAGTGATTCTCACAGTCTCTTACACATAGACACAAAGGTCCCTACAGTTTGTATTTTTCATTAGTAACATTATGAGCAATGAGAGTATTACAGAAATATGTGTGAACAAAACAAAGTGACAGCTGAATAGCCCTTGACTATCCCCACATGGAAAACCCAGCCCTCACTTACCAGAAAACTCACCCTTGACAAATCCTGTGTATGTTCACACAAAAAAAAAGCAATGTCATGAGGCATCCTAGCTTGTTTTAGAACTTACAGGCCTTTAAAACTAAAAGATTTGGGAATATAAAAACCTTAGTTTTCTTTATTCTTTTTCTCATACAAGAAAATCCAAGCTTACTACTCCGCAAATTTTTTTTAAGGAAAAGGAAGCTTAGGGCAAAACTGCAGTCAGACTTTTTAAAGCCATTTCAAATCTTACAAGATATTGGACATTGCATTGTAAGCAGAAACAGGCTTAATAACAAAAATCAGCAAATAGGCCCATACACTGCTGCTCCTAACATTGCAAAGAACTAACTCCTGCAATTTGTATGAAATCTTTGGAAACTCCTTGTTACAGACTCCAGATTCACTTCATTCTTGCACTCTGTAAATAGTCTTAAAGCTGCATCTGCTGTTGAATGATAACATTACAGAGACCTGGCCATAACTTCTGCTGAAAATAAACAGCTGGAGATCTTTGAAGGATAGAGGAACTGTAATTCAGCTTTTGACTGGCTCATAAATTGTCATACGAGGAAATAGCAAATGTAAGTCACAATTTCTTTCTTCCCTATCACACCTTGTCCAGCCAATACCACATTGAAATTTCCATACAAATTATAGCAGATATGGACACAGAAATGCTGACTTAATGGCTTAATGGCCCTACTCCAATGATGTCACAGTGTGAGAGTGCTAAACAGACCCAAAAAAAGGTCTTTGAGAATATTTTACACAATTATGCGAAGAAAAATCAAGCCATTCAGATTCATGTAATAAATGGCAAAGAACAATTAAGGAAACACCCTTAGCAATTGGTATGCTGTGTTTACAACCTCCCCCATAATTAAACACAAGGTAATCTTGCTATTCAAACAATTTGAACATTGCATGTTCATATTTGTTCTATTTAAGCATTGAAGCCAGTGTAGTGATAAATTCCTAGTCAGCTACATCTACAGTACTTAGTCATTCACTTGACTGTACCCTTCCTCAGTTCCAGGTCCTCCAGTAATCACCATTTCCTTTGACCTTAGCTTTTGCAGTGGGACAATAGATAGTTCTCTGCCTGGCAGAAAGTAGATAAGAGCTATTTCCCAATAAACAGCTGCTATATTGCCTGATCAAGGGCACCTACCTGTGTCAGTGCTTTACATTACCTGCTTTGTTGTAATAACTCTCATTTATCTTTGTGCTATATATGCTATCTGGTATTTATTATGAATCAACCCATCATTACAATAAGTTATATGGGAATCTGGCTCCTCGTGAGTGAAATCTCCCTGTCTAATTGTTTTACCAGTCCATATTCACGTATTTCTCTGACTGAAGGAAACTTCAGATATGCAAAAACAAGAGCACATTTCTTTTCATACCATATGCTTATCAAATACTGTTTCTGCATAACAGCAAAGACACTTGCACTTGAAAAGTCACCGTGAGGGAAAGACAGAAAGCACATGCCTTTTTGTGGTAAACTGGTGGTGCTGCTACACACATTCAAAGTTAGTGGAACTCTGCCATCAGGTCAGTCACATTAAGCCAATTGCCTTGGAGTATTAAGAATACTGGTGAGAAGTACTGGGTGAACTAAAGCCATTCACAGCCTAAAAAGCCTTGTTAAAATTATTCTTTACGCTACTTGTCCAGAGCATTTGGATACTTCTGATTTGGCCTCCTCTGAGCACTGAAGAACACAGGGAAGACTCCTGCCCACATTAGAGGTCTGTACAGTGCTAATATAGTATCCCCGGGGGGGAGATCCTGCAGAGAGTGTTTTAGGCCACAGCACCCCCGGATTGCTTATTTATGCCTCTAAATATCTCAGGGGAAAATGGGCAAGACCATCAGTTCCCCCCAATCTAACTTGTCTACCTCAAAAGAGCAGTGAGGTGGTGAGAGTACACGTGTGTACTTGTGGCAGGGGCTTTGGGGGCATCTGATTTCAGGGGCAGCAGGAAGTCAGGACACCATAAGAGATGTCTCAGCATGGGTGAAAAGGATATAATTTCTATGCAGTTTGAAAAAAGAATCTGTTTTGAATAATAGGGAGGGGAAAATTTTATTTCTGCTCAGAATATTCTAACAGAATAAAAAAAGGAAAAGAAGCAGTTACCAGACAGTAGAGGAGAAAATAATGTAGCCATTTCAACAAACCCCACACTATAAAAAATCCAGTCTGGCAAGAGAGTGTGCCCTACCTAGAATGTGAAATTAGTCCTGCACACGGTAACGATTGCAAAGCACATCACTATGGAAATTGTGAGCTCACAGCAGGCATAGGGAGTCTCAGAAATGTGGAAAATCAATGCACTGTATGCTGTGGCAAAGAACGATTCCAGCAGAGTGACCTTTAAACAAGTTGATAGATTGTAAGCAAGCAGAAGAGAAACAGGACAAGCCGACCATGAGAGCATGGCCAGGCTGCACCCCTTGCCAGCAGCAGTGCCAAGGGTTCCTCAACAGTTCGGCCCAGCAGTGGGTCTGTGGGATGGGAAGAATAACAGTAAGGATTACTTACTTATGATGAAGGTAAAATGGGCAGCTATTTAACAGTATTGCTGCATAGTAATTTGAGAGGAGAAACAGAAACTGCACGCGCTATGGATACTACATAGCACACGTATTAAGATGAAAAAAATACCACTGGTGAATCTGGTCAGGGCATCTACATTAACAGCTCTTCCTTCCAGAGAGTGAAGTCCTCAGGGTGGCAGATGGAAAAGGATATGATGTATTATTCCCTTCACGCAGTTGGAAGAGGGACAGACTTAGCAAGAAGAACAGACCAGGAATTTTCCAGTGAAATACTTCAGTCCGAAAAAGTAGACTTCATTAAACTGTTATTTTGTTGCTATAAATTGTGTGAAGAGTTCTGCAGTACAACCAACAGTCCAGGGATATGGTACTCACACAGAAGGGGAAAGATTGAATATAATTGAGTAGGGACTTAACTTCGGTCTCCCGTATCATCACAAATTCTCTAACCGATGCACCACTGACCTGTGGGGTTCACTCTTAATCTTTCCTGTTGGAGCTGCTCCACTTTGCATAAATAATTGCATGTTATGCAGAGCATGGAATTAAACCCAGTTCTCCCATATCCTAGATGAAGCCCTGACCAGTGAGGTATCCACTTCAACTTTATGCATACCTCTTGTGTTAAACCAGTTTAAATCAGTTTTTTCAATAAAGTATAGGAATTACCTAAATCAGATCAAAGAACTCAAATCTGAAATAAGTAATCTCCATTCAGCTTTCCCTTCTTGTCCCCAGAACAAGAAAAACTATTAACACAGCCTTTTGCATTGCTTTAATTACAGCAGTTTAATATAAAACTTTATATGAGAACAATGCAAACAACTTGCACCAAAAAAGCCTCATTTGAAATGAGATGCTCCCCAGCACAAAGCCGAGTGCTACCCACTGGTGTTTCCTTGTGTCCATTGTTCCATGCAGGCTGAGTATGGTTGGGTTAGGAAGAGTGTTACCCTTTCATCCTACAGCCTGGGGGCTCTTTCAGGGCAGAGCTGGGAAAGTAGAAGGGGAAGAATGGAAATGCTGTTTTGCAGAGGTCTGTACTTTATGGGCTTTGTGTAGTCAGCTCCTTCATTAGCATCACATTTACTTTTAGAAAATCCAGCCATGCTAGTTCAGAAAGAGCCTGAGCGCATTGGACCTACTGAACACTGGGAATGATATTTACTGGCTTCCCTCAGTTCTGAAGGATGTTTTATTTGCAATAAGCATTTTAATAACATACCAAAAAGAAAGAATTCAAAATGTAAGATAAAGCTTCGTATCTACTAACACCATGTTGTTGTGCAAGAGTGTCCATCACATTCTACAGACTGCACAATGGCTCTTCAATGCTCTATAAATGACTGTGGACCTCAAGCATCTTTTCTGCAAAAAGATTTTTTTTCTCCCAAACATTTCTCAATTCTTTTGCTGATTCTTGCTTCAGATACTTAAAATCCCCATTCACCTGTCAGCCACTCAATGCCAGTCTGGTTTATGTTTCCTCTTAGCTATGGGTTACATGGACTGCTTCAGTGTTAAGTTAGCCACACGGAAATGCAATTTATTTAGATAGAATGAACTACATATAGAAACACAATAAATGCCACCGTCGTCAAAAAACAAGCTTTTTTTTAGTATTTTCCTTTTGCAAATCACAGTCATTTAAATGCAGTCTCCCTGTAAGAATCTCATTTAATAAATGTAAAAACTCAGTACTTATGACCCAAGAAAATTGTACATTTTCTTATTTGCTACCATGTATTGTAAAAAAAAATTCAGACAAGCTGTAATTTAGAATCAACTTTGAGAAGTTTTCACTGGCTTAATAAAATAGCTAATATCTTTAGTTTGTCTTTCTAACCAAAGGAAACACAATCAGTATCCTATAGTACTTTGTATTATGTACTTGGCCAGAGAGAGCTCAAGAAGGCCTTGATTTCAAAGAGTGGTCAGTCAGCAGTTCCTGAAAATTAGGGCTGTAATTTCTCATTTTAGATATGAAACATGGTGAAATGAAAGCAAGGATTTAATTATGAACAAAGTGTTGGGAATTATTTTTTGAGAGGGATGTCAGTCTGTTAATGTCAATGCAAGCATCCCTGTGCTGAATGAATGATAAGCCAGAACTCCAACAGTAGCAGAAGAGCTCCAAGGTTCCCCTTTCCTTTGTACTGAAAATGGCTTTGAAAGTAGTAACACTGCTTCCAAAGGTGTTTTGGGGGAATATAGTTCTTAAGTTCTGAGCAAAAAGTAAAGTCAAAAGTGATAAATTCAGTCAGATAGACTTTGAGAAGCAGTTAAGATAAAAATCTTTCATCACTAATGAAGCTAATGGGGGTGGGGGGGGTGGGGGGAAGGTGTAGGGGAAAGAGGCTGGTTTTTTTTCCCACTCAATCTGATTTTGAATGAAAAACATAATGTAGAACTAAAGATCAGTCACAAAATCCCGGAGAGCTTTTATACTACACTAGTAGTTATATACTTACATTTTACCTGCTAGCAAGACCTGAACAAGCAGAGTGTTTCTCCTTTACATATTGTCTGTGCTACAGTGATACTGTGTCACTGGTTTGATATTATCCTCTTCCAGTCTGAACAACAAGCAATGTTTTTTTTCCACTTTCTCCAGTTTTACTCCAGTAGCTGGAAAACTTTTTATCCTTTTTTATTTTTTTATCCGAAATATTTCCTATTTACCTAGCTCTTTATGCATAAAGAAAAAAACATCTCTTGCCTGAAAACAATAATATATCAAGATTTTAAAGAGTTGAAAGGAATTTGTTTGAGACTTGCAACACTGACACCAATGATTTAAACCTTTAACAGGGGTTGAGCCCTTGTCACCGATTTTTGACTGAAGAGATGGGAAATATACTCACATTGGGTCTTTGTCAGAAGTATTGACAAAGTCAAGGTGTGGAGGAGAATTTATTTTGTTTGCTTTTCAGACAGATGATAATATTCCCACTCATATTCTGTGCCCTTATTTCAGCAGTCTGAGACATTCTGCTGGGTAAAATATCAAAAGCCAAAAGATTTATACCTATTTCAAAAGTGCAGTGCAAAAACGTACTCCTACTTCTAAAGCAGTGGTACCTGGACTTGTAGTTAGTTAATGCCAGTAAGGGCTTAAGAGACAACCTCAAGCATGCTCTAAGATTTTATCTTCCTATAAGAAGCAGTTGGGGCATACTCACTTCATGGCATTACAGCTTCCACAGCATTCAGGCTGCAGTATTGGCTAAGACAAGCAACCCTTTCCACACAAGGAGAGAAACTGCACAGAGGCTTTAGAGAGAGAAAAGGACCTACAGAGAAGGACCTTTATTTTTGCTTTTTTTTTTTTTGCTGAAAGCACATTGTAAGCTTTGGCATCATTACCATTTATATAATCATTATTAGCTACTCTGAAGATTAGCTCCCACATCTTCTTCAAAGTTGCCTCACTGAGCAACTTCATCAGCAATTGCCAACTTTTATTAAATATATTTAGAGCACGGATTCCAGCAGATACAGTGTCTTGTCATCCTTCCACATCCTTCCATATCTTTTGGTCCTTGCTTTTCCCTTACTTTGCAAGATGAACTGCCTCAGTTTAGGTTTGCTAAATTGGGCAAAAATAGGCAGATTTCAAAGATGGGGTCAATCCCTGGCTTCTATTCAAAAAGTTCTCAAACACAAATATAGTTCACACTGTTTAAATTGCATTAGAAAAAGCTCCTTTGATGGCATGGAGGTTTTGCCTACTTAACTCTAATGTGAAAACAACAGCAGATGGAATTTTTGGCTTTCACTCTGCCCAAGCAGAAGCTTTTGAGGAAAACTACCACATACCAAATACCAAATCTCAAGCTGTGATTCGTATACAGCAATAGGTTTAATGCATCTTTCTTGACTATAAGTTAGATAAGCTTTAGAATGTACCTCTAGCAGTGGGCTTTAACAGGGCTCTAAACCACGGCTGCACTTCCTGGGCAACTGTTACACACACGCTCACAAAATGAATGGAATTTAAAAGAATGGAACTACATAGACACTAAGCCAAGGTATTAATCAGACCAAACTCTGTTTCCTCCTCCAACAGGACAACTCCAGCAGGATACATTTGCATACTGCCTATGTCTGCCTAACAGAGTTGTACTAGGTGGAACAGATGGCAAGATGAAAGAGAAAAATGAAGTGGTGAAGAGCATACATCTATCTCTAGTAGCAGCAAAGTGCTGAAAGACCTGGGGTAGCCAGAGAGAAAGGCTTTTAGAGAAAACTATATATATATATATATATATATATATATATAAGCTGTTCAACTTTCATTTTCTTCCCTACTAAGTAAAGATAACTTGCACTGATTCATAAAATGTAACTGCTCCTGCATGTGGCTGTTAGTTTGGTGTAAGATGACTTTTTCTTTTTCAGCTTTGCTGAATGTTTTTGGCTTAACATAAACAAACACCTAGTGCAGCATGTGTCCACACAGGGAATTTGTCAGGAGTAGCTGCTTCTGAGCAGATTCAAGTGCAAAAAAGACCTGCATATTACATGTCCACTCCAGTTTTCTGAAGAAAATTACGTTCACTATCTATATACTTGCAATACATTTAAGGCTCTAAATGGAGTTTAAGTGATTCTTTGGCTTTTGGCATGTGATGAATTCTTTCGAAGTTGTGAAGAATGTGACATTAGCTATGTGTGAGGCCTCCTTTTCCACACTGCCAAAGATGACCACATAAGAGTTTGCCACAGCTGGATCATATGCCAGTAGTTTTACACACTCATCTGATTTTATGCAGTGGTTCTGCAGTGATGTTGCTGGGATTATTATACAGTATGAAGCAGCGCCATTTTATTTAAGTGTTCTGCCCTTGGGATTTTACATGTAAATGAAAAATGCTGTTAGCAGCTCAGTACACAGGAAAATTCAAGTCATACCAGCACCCCAGTAAGACCTTAAAAACCTTTCAAAGATGAATCTCAAGAACATTTGCTCAGAGTCACAGATATGTTCACCCTCTTTAAGACACTACGTTATGTGCTGACTCTGAACAAAAAAGACAGGCACTGAATTTCAGTTTACAGTCTTCCTTATAAACAATAAAAGCCTAAAAATAAGGTGACATCTGTGCTATTTATTAGTTATATCCAATATCCCAAAGGCTGAGAAAATCTCAGTCTTCACTGAATTGAGAATTAGCGTCTGTGCTTTTCCTCAGATGTTCAATTTATATCCGCTGGGAACTTTGCCCTGAGTAAAATTGCTGACTGCTCTCTATGTTCTTTTATTCCACTATTAATCTCAGTCAAAATGAGAAGGTTCTTGAACGAGTATTTTCAAACATAAGCATTTGATGGCCCTGCTTGACACAACAGGAAAAAAATGTAATGTTGGAACTCTGGAAATGAATGGATCCCATATTTTCTCAACCCACAGAAAACACATCATTTTTTTCACCCATTCCCTAAAAATAACATTCCTGTTTACTGACTATATACATATGGAGGTGATTCAGCAAAGTCTGGCCATTCAAGTCTCAGGTCCAAGCCCTAGAAAGAGTTTAAGTTTCCCTTACAGAAATCCCTCTTCCAGCCAGAGGTCAGCACATGACAGTAAGCTCAAGGAAGCGCAGAGTTCTTATTACTTCCTCTAACCAAACCTCAGTTACTTCTAGATGGAGTAAGTCTTTTAATTGTTTCTTTTTCTGTTTGTTTTAATAATCATCCTCCTGGCTGTAAAGGGCTGGGATAACCTCCTCCACACCTTTTTTTTCATATGGAATGTATATCTGTAATCTCAAATACCACCTGCGAGTCCCACAGGTGAGGATCTGTCTTTGCCCTGTCTACTTAGTTAAACCCTTCAGGCATAGCTTTATTCACAGAAGTGAAACACTCTTTCATCCTATTGACTTTTAGAGAAAGATTAAGAAAGAATTAACAGAATTTTGATATGCTTTTTCTCAAATGCCAGACATGCAAACAGAGTAAAAGCTCTGATTTGTAATACAGCTCTGTTCAGCAGTCTAGCAGTAATTGAATTGGAAGTAGCACGTAGACATTTAACTTGCCATGTATTCTGCCAAGGGGTCCTCACTGCTATGAAGTGTTTCTTATTCATAGACATCTATCAGAAATGCTGGAGTTTGGAGAAGAGCATAAAAGAAAAATAATTGGGTTCACTAGGAAACAAATGGAAACATCCCAAAGGGTGTAGACAATGAGGAAAGGCAAAAAGCAAAGCACAGAAGCAGAATCTCACTGTGATCTCACAAATGCATTTAGATCATAAAGTTCCCCTTAAAACAGAAAAAGGAATAAAACACTTCTGAAGGGAGCCAGTGACAAAAAGTTAATGGGAAGTGGAATCTCATGGATTTTTCTTTCTTTGTCCTTTTATCTGAAAGTACCTAACATTTAAAAACACTCCATGTGAGGACTTGTCATTTAAAAAAAAAAAAAAGCCAGACCTGCAGAAAGCTCCTGCCAAGGTCTGAGGCAAATGCTGATGGATTTCAGATGCACACTCGGGGAGAGCTGATGACTAAAGAGGACAGAGAGCCTTCCTCTATTCCAAGCTTGTTTTTCCTATTGGAGGCTGAGATACTCTGTGTGTTCTGGACCTGTCAGCATGGAGAGAATGACACCAGGAGTGTCACTGCAGGACATCAAACCACCATCAAGACCTAGGTGGTAATAAATGATAAATAACCTCCAACTAGCTCCATTAAATGTAGGAAGTTTCACTGAAGTACAGTTGTCAACACTGTTCGAGCTAGAGGGAGCAAATGAGGGCAAAGAAAGAATTAGATTATGTGAGGAGAGACTTACAGAGTCTTTTAATGAATTTACAATCCTCCTCAGAGGAACACTGCTTATTTATTCCCTGATATATATATATATATATATATATGACCGTATGATTAATTCATCTGCCAGCTTGATAAAACTGACTCTCCAAACTGTCCATCTATTAGGATTCAGTGATAGGAAGTAATAGGATTAGCAGAGCAGCATTTTCAGCTTTTGTGACTTTATCATAGGTCACACTACACAGATTTCCTTGAGAACCTAACACTTGGAGGCACGTGATTAGAGGTGAATCTCCCTTTTCATTAGCAGTATCTAGCCTTAATGACTGAGCAGAACTTGGAAAATGTGAACTTTAATGGCTCAAAACACCAAGTCCATTAATAAACATTTAAAAACCCCTCAACATATATTGCTTTTAAATTGCTTTAAAATATCCTGGCTTTGGGGATGCAATGCTGGAATTGGAAAACTGGGATCCCAATAACATTATCTCACACACTGAAGCAACTACTGGGTAGTAACAGAGTTTTTGAGACCGTTGTTCCTGACTGTCTTCCCAACCACAAGAAAACTGCAGTTTTGACATCTTCTAACTGGGGTAAATGGGTTAGCTTGGGTGTGTGTTCCTGACAATCCATCTGCTCTGCAGTAGAATTTCAGTAGAACTGTATTAGATCTGTCTGCAGTGACTTTCTGTGTGATCAGAAGTCTGGGGAAAATCTTCTGCAGTTCACTGTGGCCAAAGAACAGGACTGGGCATATCTGGATTTTTAGCAACACCAACGATGTGCAAATACAGTGTTAGTATGGAAGGAGTAACATGACTGTAGCTGCTTGCATCTGGAAAACTGCATTCATTGTTGAAAACATATCCAGAGTTGACTCTTTTGTTCCAAAAACTGTGAAATCATAGCTTTATAAAAGACAATATAAAAAATAACCATTGTGAGTTAAATTCTACTATGAATTACCATGGTAAACTCATCACTTGGGCTTTTCCAATACAGTCTTTTACATCAGACACTAATTAATTTCTAATTGATCTTTCCAAGAACAACTGTTCAGTGTGACCGTAAAGTTCAGTGCCCTGCCTTTGACATTTCCAACTCTTCATGCAGAAAATAGCAGGACTTTAGCTAATGGGGCTGAAGACTGATTTTGTTTGTTAGCAAACTCCTTAAACTAAGAAAATGCCAGAGTGCTACTTAATCTCATGCATTTTACCCTCAGCAGGCTTGACTTCATAGTTAGCAGGGCATCTGAACAGGGTTCATTTATGGACAGGTCTTTAGTTGCCACACCAGCAATGTCTGTGTCACCAAACAGAAAGGCTCAAAGAACCAAGGCAGTGAAACAATCTAGAACTGAGTACACTAAAGCCAACCATACATAAGCCAACCATACATAACAGGAGAGGAGGTGCTAATTAGGACTATCTTTAGTCTGGTACCAAGTATTGAACCTTTATTCCCAGCTGGTATAAATCAGACAGATTTACAGAGTGAATATTGCAGTTTAGTGTCATCTAAAAGGCTTGCATGGAAAATAGAGAAGATCATGGGATTTGCTCAGAAAGCTCAGTCCTGATCCTAAACAAAACATTCACATAAATGTATCTTTGTGTTGACTAAAACATGGCATTGTATTTTGAATAACAGTGACTGTGCATAAAGAACAAAATATGTAATTGAGCAAAGCAAGCAAGGCAGAGCGCGACACCACTGACTCCATTCTACCAAGCCCAGCATTTCCCATCAAGGTGACAACACCACATCCAGCTCATGCACCCAGGGCCTGCACTGGCTGCTGTCAGGACAACTGAGTTCCCCGGTGCTTGGGCAGAGCTGATGCACTGAACCAGGAGTGCCTAGGCACTGTCTTGAGGTGGGAAATACTGCCTTGAGGTGGTCTTCTAATGATGTTGTCTCTAAAAGCTTCCCCATGTGCACTCTATCATTGCTACAATTTAGCATAACTGCTATTAGTATTTTCCTGAGGACAGTTTGAATCCAAATCACCTATGAATATTTATTTTCATTAACCAGCACAAGACCCCGAGTTCCATAAAACACAATCATATCATTAGCTATCTGATTTAGACAGATCACAGAATACCCACATTTTGTACATCTGTTACATTTTTATCTTGGATGCTACAGAAAAGGTAATATCCTAAGATAATATAATATTTCAGTCTATCAGACAATTATTTTGAATTGATAATTATAGCTAAAGGTTGATTCGGACAGTGTATGCTCGACAAAAATGTAACTTGAGTGACACCTAGTGGGAAGATAAGCAATAGCTGATGATTGCACAGCAACTGTGTACAGATTTGAGTGGTAAACAGCAAGGGAGATTGCGAGAATGGGCGAGAGGAGAAAGAATTATTTGATAGAATGGGTGGAGTACTATTTAGGAGAAGAATTTCCTAAAATACAAGAGTATATCTGCTTGTGCAATAAACTTCTGAGGAAATGGGATATTTGATTTGATAGAGGCACAATTAAATCAGGCAATACCTCAATAAATGTGCAGCCAGAAACAACACAATAAGCAGAATATGGACAGGATATCATTCCAAGTCTGTCTATGTTTAAATACTAAAAAGGCTTTACCAGGCTAGTTCTCTAGGGTGCAGTAGATAATAGGAATATTTTGGCCCTGGGGCGCCAATAACTCTTGATGTGAGAGAAATCACAGCTTTTCTTTAATTCATTTCTGCAGGCAATATTCCTTAATGTGCAATTTCACAATCAATCTCTTTTTTTTCCCCTTCTTATTGCTTATTCACTTATTTGTATAATTCATTAATTACCAGTGGCTCACATCCAGTTTTAAGAAATACTTTCTATAGTTAATCTGTTCTCACCAACCTATTTGAAAATGTGGAAAAAACAGATTTAACCAAGGTGACAGGACTTAGATGAATGGGACCTTTGCTGTCTATTGACAATGTGACACAGCAAGATTTTTCAGCATCGGAAATGGAAATAGTGTGGAAATAGTGCTTGAGAAAGACTTCTGTCTTTCTAGGTCAAGAATAGGTCATTGACAGCAACAAATGACTATAACTCCTTAAAACCATCTATAAGAAATAATGATATATTCTCCCTGAATTTCCTCTTAGCAGGCCATGCATTTGATCTGCTCATTTGGCTTTAACTTGCAGCTTTTGTTCTTAACTGCAAGGAAAATAGTAATTCTCCCTTTGACTCTTTTTTTCTCCCTATATAAGCAATCAGAACCAGCACCACGTAACTGCCTGGAAAAGTCAGGGCTTCTAAAAACACTACTCCAGAGAAGTGTGCTTTTGGGAGGTGAGGTAGCAAGAGAGGCTTTGTTTGGGAAACAAACACTTTCAGAAGTACCTGTCTACCGAGCAGACGGCCAGAGCCTCTCTCATTCACAGAAAGTGCAGATTCACTCTCAGAAAGTACATTTTCAGACTCTAACAAGATTATAGCAGATTATAGCGGTTTTTTTCCAAATTGGCTCTTAATAAATCCTCTTAAGTGAAGAATCCTCATTTGGCCTAGGAAAAGCTATAGCCATAAAATCAGAAATGCAAATGTCTTATATTTTAAGCTTCACTTCTGCCAGATACTCCCTGCCACACAGAGCTGAGGAACCTGGCCCATGGGTCTCATCACCAGTAACAGCTTCAGGGCCGGAAGAATCCCAGCCATAGATACAGACTGGGAGAAGAGCTCCTGGAGAGCAGCCCTGCTGAGAAGGACCTGGGTGTCATAGTGGATGAGAAACTGACCATGAGCCAGCAGTGGCTCTTGCAGCTCGCAAGGCCAATGGGATCCTGGGCTCCATCAGCAGAGGGGTGGCAGCAGGGACAGGGAGGTGATTGTCCCTCTCTACTCTGCCCTGTGAGGCCCCACCTGGAGTCCTGTGTCCAGAGCTGGGGCCCCAATACAAGAAAGATGTGGAACTGTTGGAGAGGGTTCAGAGGAGCCACGGAGATGATTAGAGGGCTGGAGCACCTGCCCTACAAAGAGAGGCTGAGGGAGCTGGGCTGGGTCAGCCTGGAGAAGAGAAGGCTGTGGGGGGACCTCATTGCAGCCTGCCAGTACCTGAAGGGAGCAGAGAAACAGGAGGGGATTCAACTTTTTAAAAGGGCAGACAATGGCAGGACAAGGGGGATGGATTAAAGCTAAAGGAGGGAAGGGTTAGATTGGATATTAGGGGGAAGTTTTTTACAGAGAGAGTGGTGAGGGGCTGGAACAGGCTGCCCAGAGAAGTAGTGGATGCCCTGTCCCTGGAAGTGTCCAAGGCCAGGTTGGATGGGGCCCTGGGCAACCTTGTGTAGCTCCAGGCCTGAGGTTGGTGTCCCTGCCTGTGGCAGGGGGGTTGGAGCTCTATGATCCTTGGGGTCCCTTCCCACCCATGACATTCTATGATTCTATGATCCTGACCAGCTACTTCTCCAGCCACTTGTGATACAGCAGCCAGCAGAACAAAGGACCCCTTTTGTAAGAATTACCCATAGCAAAGAATTTGAGTATGGATTCCAGAGGATTCCAAATATTCTGCATCTGTTTCAGTACAAAAAGATGCAGCATTTGATTTCACCATATAAAATGTTATTCTGTGTGGCAGCATTCCTTAAGACATATGGCACAGATTGTGTGATACAGGAAACAGGCATGAGGGAAGACAGACATTTATGAAATCTATGAGCTAGTGATGTACTTTTGAAAACAAAAACAAAAATAGAAGCATCATCCCATGATTAGTAGTCCACTCACAGGTCCAGCATGACAGACAGACAGACTGTTCATTTCAACAAGGGAGGAATCACTTCCCACATCTTATAAAAGAGACAAAAATTCAAATGAGGTCTGAAGTATTTTTGCCTTCTCCCCCCAGCACTGTCTGAATTACCTTCTAATGTACTAAAGAACAGAGATACACATTAAGTCCTTTTCTTAAGGAAGATCCTAACAAACTCCAGGCTACTGGGAATTGATTAGACTTTATGAAGAAAAGTATCTTAAATACAAGTAAAAAATAAATAATAACACTTGCTATCAGAATAATTTTATCTGTCAGAAATTGCCTTTCTGCCCAACAACAGCATGTTATCAAGAAACAAGAGCTCAGAGGCAGGGCTCTGCAGCACATCTGCAACATACAAAACTCACCTGGGTTTCATTTCCAAATGTAGAGCACAGCTGAAAGCCTGTCCCCAAAACAACACACTACACAAGAACTGGCTTGAATTAAACATTAGATCCTTGAGGCACTGGGTTTCCAAATAACAAGTACTATCTTAATTCTAGAATGTTCATGTTTGGTAGCTAAAACAAAGGAATTATTCCAATTCTATTCAAAAATTAAACATTCCCAAAAAAGTGAAAACAAAATCCTTTTTTTTCTTTTTATTTTACACAAATATGGAACACATATTTTACAAAAATATGAATAGATACAAGGGCAGGAAGTGACAGGACAAGGGGAATAGCCTTGGGCTGAAAGGAGGGAAGACTAAGATGAGGTATTGGGAAGAAATTCTTCCTGGGGAGGGTAGTAAGGCCCTAGCACAGCTCTGGCTGTCCCTGGATCCCTGTCAGGGTTCAAGGCCAGGTTGGAAGGGACTTTTTGTAGCCTGGGCTAGTGGAGGGTGTCCCAGCCCATGGTAGGGGGTGGCACTGGGAGGGGAGGGGGGCTTTGAGGGCTCTTCCAACCCAAAACATCCTGAGATTCTATGATTCTGTGATATGTGTGTATTGTAAACTTGTATCATCCTGAATTACTGGCTTTCCAGACAAGTACACAGAGACCGTGTTATGTTCTAGGATGTCACACTGCTATTATTCAGCAGTTGATGTTCTTCAGGAACTTGAGTATGAAGAAATTCGCAGGACTGTAGTCCTCTTTTGAGCTATACACAGCTCCAGTGACTGTGACAAAAGGCTATACACATGCCCATGGCTGTCCCTGTCCTCTAGGCTGGGCTGACAAAGGGGATTAATGCTAACCATGACAGTGAGCCTTGCCCAGTGCACCTTCCCTGACTGTTCTGTAATTAACTTCTAAACCCCAAACCAAACTAGGACATTAGAAAGAAATTATATTCCACAAAGTATCATGAGAACAAAACCATGAATTCATCCATACACACATACCCTCCTTCATATTCTAGGGGCACCTACCTGCCCAAGTTGTTCTGGCTCCAGTATTTCTGCATTGCTCCACTCCGTGAGTACAAGGTCACTCTCAGTCTCTTCACGTAAGACAGGTTCTCCAAATCCCTGATCATCACAGAAACCATCCTTGCACTTGTTGGCATGATCTGTTTTAAACATGGGTGACCAGGATTAAATACTGTATTTTGGGTGAATTTTTACCACAATTTCAGATAACAGTATTACTGTTTCTCTATCCCTTAATAATCTCATCTGACTAAAGTAAGTTATTTTGATGCTGTGGTGTGCTTTTCAAATTTCACTAGGTCAGTGGAAAGGCAAATACCAAACACACCTGGCTTTGACTGAAACACAAGAACTCTATTTCCTGGGCTAACTTTAGCTCCCTTGAATCTTGCTTGGGGTTGCATGTGTCAGCCCCTGAAGCTCAAGCTAACTTTTATACCTGTAGATTATCACAGCTGCAGAAAAAACCCCACTATATTTCAGATGAGTCATTTTAGTTTTTCAAGACACTGTCAGGTTTAATGAGAAAAATATATTAGCATTAAAAAAATTCAAAAGCATTTCTTCTTGTCTGCAGAAAAGACAAAAATGCCCTGAGCACTATATGCCACGCTGCCTGTCAACCATATCCGGCATCTTCCAATGGGAATGTTTCCTATTATGCACAGAAAAAGTAATCTTCTTTAACACATTTCCTGACTCTTCATAAAGTCAGCTCCAGTCACCACATGTACTCCAACACTTGACCAAGCAGAGGGAAAGGAATCAAGAGGGTAAATAAGGGTAAGTGCCAGTCAGGCGTCTCACCAACTCTTCCATCCTGCATTTTTGCCACAGTTCTTATTTCTATTGGATTTGGAATTTCTTGCTGTTTATATATTCAATCAGAAAAGACTGTTTTTTCTGTATATATTACTTTTTTTTTTTTGCCATATGATATATTCTGTCCTTTTAAGATGTCTACTTTGAAAAAAAAAATATTGAAAAATAACAGATGAGTATCTAGATTCAGAGCAGAGATACTCAGACTAGCTACTTGGGAACAAAGACATAGGAGATTATGATTAATATTTCAGCTCCTCTGTGATGAAGTTTATAACTTTATGTTGCATCAATCCAATTTAAAATATACCAATGCAGTATTCAGATCAGGAATCTAAAGCTGTCTAACTTTATTTTGAAAAGCTAGCTACATAAACCTTGCAAGTTAATGAATTAATTTAATTAATTCAAGCTAATTAATTTAACACAAAATTGGTCATTTTACCTACAGTTTTTGTCATTATTAAATGAAACTTCCTAGAGAAAAAAGTAGTCACAGATTAAGTTTTTAAGAGGAAAACCCTTTTCTTTTGTTTCTAAAATATCTCTACACTTGAAAATATTATGTTGAAGAGTCTTTTTTCCAAGTTTCATTCTACATTAGTATAAATTAAGCTCCTTCTCATCTTAGTATTTAAGGCTCTGTATTTGTTGTTGTTAATAGGTCTCTTCTACCTGCTTGCTATTTCTCAGGCTTTGTCCAGTCCAATTTAAAATCATACTCAAAGTGCTTCTAAAGCTTGCAAACAAAGTTACACAACTGATTTCACCATCTTTAGTTAAAAGGAATTTTCTTTAAGTCTATATAGTGTATAAAGATCCAAATTTTCCAAGTAGTATCCAAGTCAATATACAGTCTGATATTTTTGCTTCACTACTAACTTACTGCAAATGAATTGAAATTAAAAAAACAAAAAAAGAATAATAAGAAAATGTTTTAATTATAGCATGTATTAAAATCATAAAGAAAGACGGTTTCGAGATTGGAAATTCCCCAACCTGTGCAAGGGAGTTTGTATTTCAAATTCCAATCCAGTCCCAAGGCTAGCCATGCATTTTTAAGTGCAGAGGGGTAGTAGGAAACACAGGAAGGGAACAGCTTTAGAGGTTTCAAACTGTCAAATAGAAGGGACTAAGATGGAAGTCTAATGAGAACCAGTCTACAGAAGTGAGACTGACATCACAAAATGGATAATTACCTGCTAGCCCAAAACATGGCTATTTAATCCCTAAAAGACAAGTAGTAACAGATATGCAAAGTTTCCAATTCTCCATTCATCCAAATCTTAAACTATATGTTCTTAGAGATGCATGAAGCTACAAGAGAGCAAAAAAGAACTAGTTGCCACATAAAAATATGTACTTCCTGGTTAGAATCTTCATACTCTCAGGTGATTTTTAGATATTTGCAATTATTTAGTCTCTTGAGCTCAATTTTGAAAACTGACTTTTCAAACACACAATTGTGAAAACACACAGTTTTAACACTAGACCTATGAAGACATAGAAACTGAATCAAAACCTTTGCTTAAAACTAACCTAATTTCTACCATCGTCTCCTGGTGAGAATCTGTTCCAGGACTTCAAACAATAATATGTTTTGTACAATGGCGAAGGAAAAGCAATGAACTACAGACAAAATTGAAGCACTGTGCTTACTTCCACTTATGCTACTTAATTTCAGGAAGAATGTCTCTGGGGGAAATACAGAAAACTAAAGATTTTCTGCCAAAATCCTAAACAGCATGTATCCCTGAGAAAGAAATAGCTGTGTTCTAGTTCTGCATTTAGAAACGTGTTAATGATCATACTTATCAGATTATTATTGTTGTTGTTTGGGTAGTTGAAGAATGAACAAGACAGAACTCATCACTGTTGTGGGATTTTCCATATTACTGCTGTTCCACATGACCCAAACTGAAGTCTGTCCTGCCTCCTGCAACTGTAAGTCACTGGGAGAAATGATGGATTGGCATATAGACTGCAGTTCCAGGAAGCTGACGGAAGTGCCTGCCTTGCCCATGAACACCAAGAGGCTTTATCTACAGAACAACAGCCTGACCTCGGTTCCTCCCGGAGCCCTGGACAGCCTGCGCAGCCTGGAGGAACTGGAAATATTCGACAATCCTTGGAACTGCGACTGTCATATTTTGTATCTAAAACTCTGGTTAGAAGACTTCTCTGCACCCTCTCTTGAAAACATCAGATGTGCAACCCCAGGTCCCATGAGGATGAAGCCCTTGAGTCAGCTGACTGGGAATGAGCTGGGGATTTGTAAGAGGCTTCTCCCAATCAAGTGTCTCGAGTTCTTTTGGCGAGACCTCATTTTAATTGCTGGAGTAATAATTGCACTTGTTTTGGTAGCATGGGCTCTGAAAATCTCAAAAAAGCTGGTCTGCCAAATAAACCTAAACCAACTTGAATCTAGGGGCTCACTGTTGGGGAAGCACACCTCCAAAACCCACAAGATACAATGAGCTGTTCACTACCACTAGCTTGGACAGAAACATAAAACTATTCTACCACAAAAAAGGACATGCACTGGCAATGCCAGTTTTAATGGTGAACATGCTACCAAGGGACCCAAGGGCTCAAAGTCTGGGTCCTCAGATAGGCCAGCTATTTAAAAAATAAGCCTGGTGATGTATTGACAGGCAAGCTTATTCTGTTCCTACTCATACAAAAGTCGGTTTCTAAATCTTTAAAAAATCATTTAACTTAGCAATTTTTACTGAATTCTGAGCTGTTATAGTAAGACTATTTACATCCCCAAATCCTACACTTTTTAATATGTGGAGATAAAAACCAATTTCACTATTTCAGCAATTCTGTTCCTACTCAGAAGCTGTGTGAGTTTGTGTCCCAGTAGGCTTGGGAGGACCATTCCTGTGTGCAAACAGATACAGACATCTCCCCCTCAGGATCAGGATTTTCTTGCCAGCAAATTCACTATGGTTATATAGAATTTCTCTGGCTTTATCAGATGCTGTTCTATATAAATAACCTCTGCAGGAAGGAATTTCAAAGAAACATGTAGAAACATAGTGGTGTACACACTTAGATAATTTAAGAGTGCTTTCTCTTCACAGAGCTTTTCCAATTTTTAAAAGGCAACCACCATTTTGTATTAATACAGAATAGTACAGAAGAAATACTCTGCAATCTCTCATGGAGTTTTTAAAATTGTATTTCTTGTTTCCCCAAAATGAAATAAACCATTAAGACTAAAAGCTTATCACTCTCTTTTGTGCCTATAAAGCTGATATGCATTTTCAATCCTGTCATAAACAACAGGCCATGCAACCCAATGAATTTGAATTGATATAGACTATGACCTACAGGAAAACAATATTCAATATGACAGCCCACCATCCAGAATCACAGAATCACTAAGTTGGAAAAGACCTTTGAGACTGAGGCAAACCATACCTGTCCTCTACTAAACCATATCCCAGAGCACCTTGTCTACCCATCTTTTAAATACATTCAGGGTCTGTGACCCAACCCCCTTCCTGGGCAGCATGTTCCAGTGCCCAATAACACTTTGGGTGAAGAACTTTTTCCTAATGTCTAAAATATATAGGTGAAGTGGATAAAGTTATAAGTGGGCATTGGAACACAGTCATCTTGAATGTTTGCTAGTGTAGATAAATAGGAAAGTGCTTTACTGTATAGCTTTAATTGTACAAACATGGGGAAAAAAAGAGCTATAAGCTAACACTTCTGCTTATACCAACCAACACATGAAATAAGCTGCACAGAATACAGGGGGGAAAAAGTATTTGAGAGAACATGTTTTCTGACCTCATAGGAGGAGAGAAGAGGGAATCTCTTCCACAGTAGGACTTCACTTTTGACTAAAAAAAGCATTATATGTATCACTTCTGAACCATTTGGCTTTTATCCAAAAAAAAAAAACCAACCCAAAAACCCCAAACCAAAACCCTCTGAAAAGGGGAAAGCTGGAACTGCTAACTAAAGGCTCCAGAGCAACTTTCAACTGTTATCTGGTAAGGCCACTATGTTGTGCTTAAGCCACACACTGATCAAATTGCATAAGTAATGCTGCACTTGCTAACAATGTGCCAAGACAGGAAAATATGCCAGCTATCTAAATAAAACATTCAGTGTTCCCAAAGGAGTTTGTAAAGATCCCAGAAAGTGGTACTGTATCACACCTGCAAGCCAGTAAGTAATTATGTTTTAACATCCTTTGATCACATAGGTGTAACTGCTGGGATTAACTGCAACTAAAAATCATGAGGTTTTGTTCAATGTTTAGCAAGACAAGTAATTATATACAGAATCACTGAGCAAGAACAAAAAATTATTTTGAAATGGTTCACTGTAATACACAGAGGAGGTTTGTGTAAACTGCAATTAATGTGGGAAATATTTGCAGGCTTCATTTATTAAACCGAATGGTAGGCTAATTACCTTATGTCTTTATATGCTCAAGATTTTCTTAACATTGAAGCAAACAGGGTTGTTCTCTTGGCACATAGATTGGTTGTGTAATATGCTACAAGTCTTCTGATCATGACTAGGAAATATATATAATTGTATCTACTGTTGATTAATATCTTTATGAGGTAATAAATGAACAAAAAATGATTGCTGTTTCATATAAAATAATATGATTATTTTACTCCATCACAAAACGCAGAACCATCCCCCTGCCTTATGGCACTGATGAAGCAAAGGAAGACACAACCCTTCCAGTCTACCACTGGACAAACATCTCACAGCTAGGCTGTGAGTACATGTGTTCTCTATCTTTTTGTTGAAGAACTGCAGTGTTCAAGTGCACTAAACTTGAACTGCAGCGTTCAAGTGTTTTAGGTCTTTTAAAGCCCCCTCTGGTTTTAGCAGATTGATAGTACTATATTGCCACTTGAATCTCTCTGACCTACTGAGGATGATACCACTCTGACTGGGGTGATCCTCAAAGCCTGATGGAATTACTCTGACATGTTTCTAGGTTTCATTTGGATTGCTGTCTATAACCTTCACACAACACTTACACACACATGCAACGTCATTCTCTATTGTGCTCAAGAGCCACAATGGAGGGCAGTCATTATTATTATGATGACTGTGCTAATCATCAGCTTTGGAGCTATACAAAACACAAAAAAGCTCATTCCTTAAAAATTATCTTGTCTCAGCTCAGAGTAGGCTGAGAGTCATAAGCGCTTTGTCTGATACAAGTGCCTCTCTGGAGTCAACCTGTAACAGTAATTACACAGTCACCAGGACACAGCAGTTTGGGTGTATATCACTAATGCTGGTCCTCTGGATGGGTCTTTGGAAGTTAGCTACAAACACACTGTTCTTTACCAGAGGCACAACAGTACTTTAGAATTATTTTTGCTAATTTTTAAGACTGCAAGCATCAAGGAGAAAAAGAGCAAGTGCATGTTTGTGTTAGAAGTGATGCTTATTTATAGTAAAATTACATATTTACAGTAAAAAATACATTTCACCTGCTAAGAATTCACTAAATTAGGTTCATTTTCCCTGCTGTATCCCAAGGATGTATTTTTGAGAATATACATTTCAAATCCCGCATGCTGCAGATGAAGGTTAAATGAATGAAATCTAAGTTTACTCAACACCCTTTTTTCCCCCCCAAAGCAAGGAGAAAGCAGTCTGAAAACAATTTTTTCTTTCACCCTAGACTAACTCACATGCTTTGAGTACCAGTCAGTCCTCCCCTCGAGCTCTAGGTAGCTCCATGAGATGTATACACAGCATTTTACTGTTCTGAGGGTCCTTCTCTTAAACATCAGTAATTGTTTGAAGTAGTTCTGAATTTACAGTAATCTCTCCATGGTCTCACATTTGTATCTAACCTGAGAGGATTTTGATTGTAAACCTTGCTGACTCTAAGGCTTGTTTGGCAACCTACATAAAATTAGTTCACACTAAATTCATATTAAATACTAACTACAGCTTTGTTCTTAGTAATAAAGTACATTGCATAGTTTATGAGCTTGTATTTACCATTTTGCCAAGCAGCTATGCATAAAAGGATTCAGATTTAGTGACCGAGCTTTAGCCCTAATTCAAAGTATTTAACTATGCAGAAAACAAAAAGTACAAAGTAAAATATTGTTTTCTGTGAAGTTAAACTCCAGCTATTTCCTAATATTTATGTCACATAATGACAGCAATTTTCCACCTTCTTTGCACAGCTACTGCTTGCACTGACCAGATGTGGAACTGCATCAATGGCTGCTCGAATAATTCATCCAATAAAAAGTTTCTAAGAGCAAAATACCAAGAATAGTCACAGCCTAACAGGACTAGCAACAAAAAGGATCTCCTGCAAGTGAACAGGGAATTTATTTTATTATTAACTAATAAACACAGATTGTTAGAACTAAATAGTGAATGAAACTACAAAATATATGTAGAGCTACCACACTTATATTTATTAAGGTAAACCAATTACCCAATATACCTATATTCTTATATTGGTTTTATGTGTAAATGTACTGTTTTGGGAATTATTAAAATAGATTTTGAGGCTTCACAAAACTGCTGCTTTTTCTTGAACTCAAAGACCCACACACTTGCATGTTATGATTTATACCTGCCAACAGGTGAAATGACTACATGGAAAAATTAGCACTTCCCATCTAATGATTCCTTCCCTAGTGCTAAGTTTATCGTAATACTTAGTAATGCTAACTTTATCTTAGCAATGCTGTTTATCTTAATGCTTTTTCTCTTCCCAGCACTACATACAAAAAACCTGCAAAAGTACTTAGAGCCTGTTGCTAGAACCCATGTAAATATTTTGCTATTACATTGACTCCAATTACATTTAGATTACACTCAATAATGGGTGTGTGACAACAAATTGCTTTAGTTGCATAATGGCCACATGGCTGCTATTTATACTGAATTCCTTCCCAGAGGCAATTTGCTCCCTGACCCACCCTCTCAGAATGCCTTCCCCAGAGGCATATTCTCAGTTTATCCAAACGATTGCCTGTTGGGCAGCAGCACTGATGTCATTTCAACAGGCACACAACTACTGACTAACATGGCAAGTTCATATGAGGCAAAATAAACCTGAGATACCTGACAGAAGTTAATTCAGATTTCATTTAGCTTTACTTAGGACTTTCTTGTTTGACCACAAAGCATCCAGTCCTATAGTTATTGAAGTTGAATGGCACTGTTTTATACAAGTACATTCTCCAGGAAAAGTGGATTGAGACCTCTTCCCTCTGAAGAGTATTGAGAAATACTGCTAAGGAAATCCAGAGAATTCACCTTACTCCAGAGCGGGGGCGGGGTGGGGGAAGGAATCACAGAAAGCCCTTTCTTAAATGGCTTTGATCGACAGGGAAGAAAGTGTCAGCAGGGATGGATTACAGGCTCCCTTTTCCTCCTCAATTAATTTTTTCTTCTTTCCTCTTTAGGGGTCAGAAGGTTGTTGCCTCTGATATTAATAATTTTTGGCTTGGATAGGATTCATATCTTGCATATTATGACCAGGAAGAAGGACTATGGAATCTGAAACATGTATAAAATCTACCTTTGTAGCCCATTCCTATCAGCAGTAGTACAAAGTAGCAAAAGAAGGTGGCACTTGCCACATCATAAAGGGTTGCCTTCAAGACAGAAGAGACCTTAGAAAAAGTGTAATATTTGACTTCCCTGAGTTTGCCAGGCAACTGCAAAAACTAGTAGTTTTCAGATACACTTACCAAAAGCTGAATTATTGACACACTGAAAGTAAATTAGCAATAATTACAACCTGAAGGAAAACTACAGTCCATAAAAGAACACAAATTGTGGATAACAGAACAGAGAAAGCCCCTGAAGTGATTACTGTAACTTGACTACAGCTTTGTCAGGCAGACAGCTCTGAAACTGGATCAACATCGTCACCTAGTGGCTGCTGCAAACTGCTAGTGCAAAAAGTTCCTTGGAACTGGTCACCCCTTCATACCAACGCCTCAGGAATGGGATGCGATAAAGCAATTGTCCAAACAAGCTACCAATCACTGTTACCTCTTTCTAGTCTTAACACAGGCCTTCTGTCACAGAATGTCAGATGTCATAACATGTAAATTGGTTTCTATTGACAGAAACCTAAAGTTAATATAGTTTTGGACACTGGGCAATACAATTTCCAATTATTTAGTGTGACTAATAATTTTTAGAACTGCCTTAAGTTTTCTGCCCAAAGACACAACTCAATCTTTATATTACAATGTGACATAGGTTTTCTATCTTCTGTTCTTGTAAAGTCATTATGAACTTTAATGGAAATTAAAATTTGACTAAAAAAATTTTAAAGCACATTTGAGGTAGTCTACTGCTGTAGAGGTGACGTGAAGCTCAAGTACCTAATAAACAAATTGCTATAAAACAATAAATAAAAGCTTCATTTATTCAGCAGAGGAGCAAGGTTTATGTTCCTTTATATACTTTACACAAGAGCTGATAGCTTGCCAGCCTCATTAAATTTAAGTGACCGGTGTGGTGTAGCTATATTCATGTATACATCTGCCTTTCCAAGTGCGACGTCGTACCGTGTACAAATCTGAACCTGCAAAGGTATCAGTACAGCCACAAAGACTGAATTGCCACATCTGCATTGAAAATGATCTCTGTCACAAGTGACACCAAGAACTGCAAATTCAAAGGAGTGAGAGGGTTAACAGAAAAACCAAACTCTCATATTAGCTGTATCTATCATCATGATGAATGTAATTTTCTTACCAGGTTCTCTCCTTTTATGCATGCAGGATCTTCTCACTCCTTATTTGTTTAAATTCTCCAGAGGCAGAATAATTAAGGCAAAGATCTGGACTGCAGTCCATATTGGCAAAGTCATTTCATATGTTCCAATCCCCGCTGCACCTGTGCAGTTGAAAACACAGCAGTTGGCACAAATACTACTGCAGGTTGAACTCAGCCCCAGCTTTGTTTGTTGCTGGTGATGGGGCAAAAGTACTAATAAATCCAGCTGGCTTGAAGAACAAAAAAATGGGGCTACAAGTCAGGAGAGAAAACCAATTTTTTTTCAATTAGGCTGAACACACTGAGTCAATGGTGACATATTTCCTAATACCATTTCTACAGAACATGCTTAGAATCCATAGGTTTTTTTGAACCAAATCTTATTAATCCAACATCTAAATTACTATGCCATAGACACATCACAATTTTGCTTGAGGAAGATACAAGTTCTAGAGAAATTCAAAGCTGAAAACTCACAAGGCACTCCAGGAAGGTTTGGGGAGTACTGACAGCATCATGACATTGGGACAACTGCCATACACATGATGCAATAAAATTTTATCAGAAAGGATCTATTACCTGCAATTTTAAAAACTTATGCTTGGAATTGTGAAGAACATTGTGAATGCGAAGTGTTCTTGTTATGACAGGATTTCATTAACTGCCAACTGCTCATCACACTTGAAAGACACATCTTTCAGTCCACATTTTAATAAAGATGTAACAGGCAAAAGGTAAATCACATGCTATTATGATATTTGAAATGCATTGCTTGTAGGTTGTTTCTATTACATGACATCATGTAATTGAGACTACAGAAAAAAGTTCTAGAATTCAGCAGAAAGATAATTTTGGTTGTACTTTTCCAACATATTACACCAAAACTCTCATCTATATGTGGGAAAACTGGAATGTGCACTTGAACTGAAGCTTTGCTGGCTGAATTTCAGTTCCATCTTCTAGACAGAGAAAAAAAATTATTTGCAGGATGTATTCAAGATTTACTCAAGTCATAAGGCCAAAGCAAATGTTCTCAGGAAATAAGACAGCTATGATATGTAAGACGTAACCTGGAAAATCTCTACACAAACTCTTTAGAGCTGAAGTAATTCTTATGTTACTAACAGAAGAAAATGGGACATTTCATTTTTTGAATCTCACATGAGGACATTGCAGATTTTGCTTAGAAACAGCAGCAATTATAGCACATAGTGAGAGAAAAATCTGTTGGAAAAGAGAGGAAGTTTTCAGAGCCGTTACTTAACCTATTTATGCAATTCAGAAGGTAACAGAGATCAGTGTGTTTCAAATGAACACAGCAAACACGAGCTCATATTGAGGAATAAAATAAGCCTTTTAAAAACTGTAAGTAGAAGAAGATAAAATGTCTTGGAAACCAGATACACAGTTGTAGATAAATGATACAGCAAACTTCTTTATTGAACAGAAACATCAACAGATAAGGAACTCTCAGAACAGATGTACTGCCATGGGATGAGTTGCATCAGCTACAGGGCTACATATGCAGGAATGAGCTGTGGCTTAACTCACTGGAATCACTGTTTTTATCACAGGTAATTTTACAGTATCAGTGACAGGCTTGCTACCTTTTGGTAGATTTACAGCATTTTAAAATTTTATGGTGTTTTTCAGGAAGAAAATGTATTCATATACATATTCAAGGATATAAACATGAATATGCATATGTACAAGTATGTGTGTGTATATATATATATATATACACACACAGACAGACATATCTGTATCACAGACATATATATATACCTACAAAAACGCATCCAGATATCTTACATGGCCTTACCAAGGTAAAGGTATCTAGGCTGATACTGTTGAGTGGTTTATAATCTTTATTTCATACTATTACATCAACGTTAAAACATCACTAAGCTGAAAAGAGGAAGCAATGAGATTGAGTTATCAAATGCAAATGGAAAAAAAAAATCACATAAAACTGATTCCTAAATTAAGTTCATCAGCTATGAAAAGACTTGGGCACTATGAATTCCTTTACCTAATTGATGTACAGTGTCATAATTTTTAAAGGTTCTATATATTAGAATACCCTCAACTCCCTCAGCAATCGGTACCAGGGAAAGGAACAGTTACCATCAAGAAATCCAACTACTGTGACAGGTATCAGGGGATTCATACCGACATGTGGAGGCTCTGAAAACACAGATTGTAAAACGTCTGATAATTTATAGGTACTACATTAATCTCACTCAGAAGACTAGAAAGTCAGCAAACTGTGTAGATTTCCAGGTGGTTCTTTACTCAAGTCTTTAGTACTTTAAGCAGTATTTACTCAGGTCTTTAGTACTTTAAGCAGTATTTCATGAATGCGCAGTCAGATGCCGACTGGTAAATCCTCTGTGCATGTGCATACTGCTGCTCCAAGGAATTCTGGCTGCACTTGAAATACAGGAGAGGAATACTAACGAGCATACACTGTTCAAAGTTATTTTGCTCATTCCCCTTATTCTACATTCCTGAAGGTGAATTTACAATCTACAGTGGCAAGCTGACTCAGGTCAACAAGCCACTCAAGGAATCACACAGATACCTGAAAAACTAGGGGACTGGTCTGTGATGATTTGCCAAATAAACCTGACTGCAAGGAACCAAAATTTTTAGTTTCATCAGCAACTCTTTGGTCTTTGAAACTGTGATTAACAGCTGTGTTTTAAGAAATACGTTGTATTAATTGGCATGGTTTCTGAAGTGGCTTAACTCATCTTACACTCTTCCAGATAAAACCCATTCAATTACTGGCTTTCATTCTCTATAGAATGCAGACAAGGAAAATGGATGGGTGACTAAGATTGATAAAAGCCTTTAGAAACTAAACAGAGGAGAATCTGCTTTGCATTCATCCCAAGATGATTAAGCTATGTATATGAATTGAATATTTCAAATGACAATGAAGCCAGTATCCACAACTGAGTCATCTGAAAGGAACTGGAAAGAGCTGATGGCTCCTAATACTCAAAATGCATAACTTGGAGAACTTCTTTAATGATTTTTTCTTCTTTCACTACTAGCTCATTCTGAAACTTGGCTGATAACAGATAACACTTGTATTGGGTAACTAATACATCACACATGAAAAATCATACACTTTGCCAAATTGAAGCTATTTCATTGCTAGGAATCACCCATGAAGGAGACTACGATTTTTCTCAGAGCGAGGCTCTGCAAGCTCACAAAGAGAAGTAATCCATAAAAATCCATGTTTGGACAAGATTTGAACCCCAAATTCATCCATTTGTTGGTCAACAACTTCCTTACAACTTGACAGTTCCACTGCCACTTGCGCTAGTACAGAAAGAGGCCACCAGGGCAAAAGCAAAATTCCTGCTAGAATTGGCCACAAAGAGATACAAGGTTTAAGTGGCACCATTTTTCCAAACTCCAGGAGTATTTCAAGTGCTGTGACCACTGCAGCTATGAGGGATAGATGGCTGACTGTGGAAAAAACAAGCATGAAAGGCTCTCCAGGAAAAACCCATTGTAAACCTGGGGGCTTCCCAATTAATCATGATTCTTACCATTACCTTAAAAATCACCTCTAACTATGTGCTGCTCCCCAATTACTTTTACCCAGAATACAGACATATGGGTATGGAAAAGAGAGACTGTTGTGTACAGCAGGAATATCTGTTGACTACAGACGGTCCTCAAAATACCCATTCATTTGTCTTGGCCCTCTGCAAAATGAGTACAAAGGTCTACACCCCATCCACAGAAAGGACAAAATTTTGTCTCTCCTGTAAACATTAAACACTAAGGTAACTTTCCTAACTCTCTCTTTCTGCTCAGAGACTTTAGAATATCAACAGATGAAAAATAAACCTACCAACATTTTAACTGGCAAACATCAGACACTGCTAAACTTTAAAGAGAAAATTCTGGACACAAATATGCTTAAATCAGCATTTTAGACTGAATTACTAAACAGTATACTATTACAAAATTCTTCTGGTTAAAATTCAGAACAATCATTTTTTTCTAAAATAACACAGCCCTTAATACTCCAGGCTGCATTGCCCAGCAGACCCAAACAGACAGCCTTACCAGTGGTAAATTGAAATCTAGGACATCTTCAAGATCACCTCATGCTGTCTGGAAGTACAAAGCCAGAGCCCACATGATTACAAACATAGGTAAATTTGTTAAAAGCATTTAATTTCAAACAATATAAAAAAAATAAAAGATGGGAAGAAGAGCAGTTTACTCTCATAAACTAAAGAGTCACAAAATATGCATGATTTAATATGCATAATCAAGGATGTCTGCATCAAATATATGGGACCACATCAAGTAATGGTGAATATGGGAACAGGATTTTAAGACTTAAAAAAAAAACCCCAACAAAGAAGTTTTATTGTGTTTATATTATACTTATTATAAAAAGTAAACATTTAAATATTTAGCAAAGGTCTCTTAAAAAAAGAAAGTACAATATATTACTGCTTTTATTGTCTTGGAGAAATCATTTTGTTCAAGCTGACTTGGTTGTAAAATTAGCAGGCTATAAAGCCATCAAGAACTACAGAGGCTTAAACATTCTCTTAACCAAAACATAACCAAGAAAATCTGTACCACACAAGGAGTGTTGACACATCAAGTAATATGCCTGCATTATAAATACTAGGAGGAAATGTTGAACTTTGCTGAATTTTTTTTTGGAACACAGTATAAACAATGTACCAACCAAGCTGAAGTCAAGTCATCTTGGTTTTCATGAACCATTTTGGCAATTGTTCTATATCCACACTGGAAGTTATTAAGAATGAATGCTGGCTACTGAATAGAATTACAGTAATCTATAAATTTATTCAGTCCTTACACAGTTACAAAATGTACTTTTAATGCTCTCTGCTCTTTCAACTAGAGTTGCAGAAGACTGGGTAATGTATTTTAGGATGACTCCTTGTGTTTTCAGTGTTTCGTATGGGATCATTGTATATGTCTATTTAGAACATCAAAATTTAATTCATTTGCTTTGTAACAACAAATCTCAAGCAGCTGCTCTGAAATACAATGCAATCTCACCACCCATGTTCCACTATCACATGTGGAAATTGCAAGCAACCTTGCACCTGCAGCAAAGGCTTTGGAGCTCAGCCCCTTTGTTAGAGTTGGAATTTAACTTCTCTTGTTGAACTGAGTTAGCCAAGTGAAAAGGAAACCATGACCAAGGCCTGTATAGGGGTCTTCAACCATGTCTTGGACCTGTTTTCCAGTAACTACTTGGAGTAGTGCTAGTAGAGAGACTACTCTCTTCTCTGATGAATGACTCTCAGATACAACTAGGAATTAACTCACACCTATTTTGTTTTTCCTAATCTTTGTATGAAACAGGTGTTAACCCTGATGGAGTCTAGGGGTTAATCAAAGACAGACATTTTAACATTCAAACCACTGTTTACAACTTTCACAACTGTAGGGAATGAATGAGAGATCCCTCACATAAGCCTGACAATGGAATGTGACAATTCATGGGGTTTGGGGACTTCTTTCTTTGAAGCAGTTAAAGGTTCATGATGACAAGCAGCAACCACAGTAGAAAAACAATCTACAAATCTAGAAAATCTACAGCAAGCACAATGAAACACCAGATGTATAGGTATCTTCACAGAAGTAGTACCTTTATTTTTCCAATAAAATGAGTATTTAGAATTAATTGTAAGACCTAACGACTGAGATCTCTAGCAGTGTTTCTTCCTAAAATAATCTAAACTCCCTGAAGTGCTTTGCTCAGATCTGAAAACATAAATAGTGCTAATTAACATGAAAGCATATGCATGGTGTCTTATTTCCTCCGTAACACTTTTGTGTCCCGGTTGATCAGTACCCTAGAATTCAGCAGCCTGCTTAATTCAGAGTTGCAGGCTGTCAGGTACAGAAAGTTTTTTTTCCCAGTCTGATAGACTACTTGTACCTCCACTCTTGCTGGAAGTTTACCATGGATTGACAAAAATATATATGGAGAAAATATATGGAGATTTGAAAAAGAATAAGCTTGAAGTCATCCCAAAACACATCGATTTGGAGCAATTCAAGACAAGCTGGCATGGATGACCTATGCTGGCTCAGTCATCAAGCTGGTTGTTCTCCTACAGAGCTACTTTCCGAAAAGTTAAACTCTTGCTCTCTGCCATTAAACAGTTTCATTTCACAGTTCCATCATTTGAAACTCCAAATATGGAATTCAGCAAATCTTTGTTACAAAGAACAGACTAAGAAAACATGCTGTGTCAAAGTTTTATTAGCAAACCTGGTTTTTTATTAGCATCTTGACTCACTAGATAATCTAAAGGAGAGTACCTATTAAAGAGCAGTTTCTTTTGTAGATAACCAAAGTAGCAGTTAAAACACAATTCCAGATTGCACTGATGCACTTACCGACTCAATACGCATAACCAGTTTGTGATGCAATATATAGTCACACATGCTATTTAAGACACATAGGAGGATGGTAACAGTTTCAAAGACGTGTCTGAGCTACGCAGCACCTTGCAAGGATGAAAAAAACATAGCCGTGAGCCTTGGACTGTGGCTCTGGAAACAAACCACACCCCAGCTCAGGCCTGAAAATGAAAAGCCAACAAGGCAAATCAGCTGCACTTCCTGGATGACTTAATGTAATTGCACCTGCTTATTTCTGAATGTCAGTAACTGTAAAAGGTATCAGAAGGAATAAATCACAAAAATACGTCACTTCAGCAAGACCACAGACAAACACTTGCACGTTCAGGTCCTCTGGGCAGAGCTGGGACACTGGCAGTGATGAAAGGTCCATCAGTGTCACTAAGCATTAGCTCACCAACGCACTTGTTTGTCCACACACGATGTCTTGTGCTGAATTGTAACCCGAGCAGGCCCTGCCAGCACCGGCCCGCCAGGGAACCTGCCAGCAGCCCCACGGCCTACGGCGGTCCCGGGATCCGGCGGGTGGCCCCAGGGAGCCGGGTGCGCCCCCAGCCTCGCCCGACCTGGGCCACCGACGAGGCAAGCGATGCCCCAAGCGGTAGCCCAGCCTGCATTCAGCCCTGCTACCACCCCGCCACCGCTCCGGCTGCGAGCTGGCACGCTGGCCCGGGAGGCGGCAGCCACGGCCGGGGCGGAGAGAGGGATGGGGCGGGCGGGAGGCGGGCTCAGCGCTAGGCCCGGCGCGACGGGGGGCGGCGGGCGCTGCGCAGAGCCCGGCTCCCCTCGGCGGCGGGCGGAAGGCAGGAGGGCGGCAGCGCCATGCCCGGCCCGGCGGCGCTAGGGGCAGCGGGCCCCGACCCGGAGGAGGGCTATGACTTCCTCTTCAAGCTGGTGCTCATTGGGGACGCCAGCGTGGGCAAGACCTGCCTCGTACAGCGCTTCAAAACCGGGGCCTTCGCCGAGCGCCAAGGCAGTACCATCGGCGTGGACTTCACCATGAAGAGCCTAGAGATCCAGGGCAAGCGGGTGAAGGTGAGCGGAGCGGCGGCCCGGGGCAGAGGGAGCGGCCCGGTACTCCGCCGCTCCGGTTCTGGGCTGGCAGAGCGGGCGGGGAGCTATGGCTCACCTCCCGGCCCTCCCCCCGGCGCTGCGGAGCTCCAGGCCGACGCAGCCGCCGAGATGTCGGCGGGGCTGCCTGGCCCGACTGCCGGAGAAGGCAGCGGTGGCGAGCCGGTGGCTAGCGGCGAGCGGTGCCGCCTGTCCGGGGTGCCCCGCCTCGGGGCAGCTCCCGCTGCCCCTGCCCCGTCCCGCTGCTGACTTGTCCGTGCGCTGCTGCTGTTCTCGGAGGAAGGGCTGCGCCGCGCCGGTACCGCCTTCCCAAGGAGCTCCTACGGTGGAGGAAGCACGGAGCGCCTGTCTTCGCTTGTTTTGCTGCGGCGGGATCCGCTGCGCGGCCGGGCCGGTTCCGCGTTAGCACCACATCAACACTGATACATGCCCCGCTGCGCACCCGCGCTTGGGGACGCGCTCAGGCTGCAACACCCCTCGTTTCAGGCAGGTTTCTGACGATGGTTTATTTACAAGGCAGGAGTGCCTCAGCTGGACTGTCACGTTTCCAGAGAGGGATGTGGAATGGGCAGATTGGGAGAAGCTGAGGGAGGCAGGCACGCTTAAAAGCTATCTTAGGACACTATTTATAGGGTGTCTTGGAAAGTGCAACTTTTATAGTTCCTCTCAAGTCAGAATAAACCGGCCCTAAACTTGACTTCTGCTTTACTTATGTTTGGGGAAAACCAGCTAGGGTTAGAAAGAGACACTTACCCCATCAAAATAATCTCAGACTCCCAGTGGCACAAAACCCCTACAACAGACTGGGCCTCTGAGCACAGAAGCATGATCAAACGGGCAGAAAAAGGTTTAAAGCACCTGTGGTTTGTAGGGGGTGCTGGGATAAATGACTTTTCCACCCCTCCCTCCAGAATGGAGCCATACACCTATCCTTACTTACACCAGTGGGATGAAGAAGAACTTGATGCAGGCACTGCTTGGGAAAGGTCATGGAACTGTAAGGTTTTTGAGATGAAAGGTGACAGAGAAATATGGCATTTGAATTTTGGTCTGTGTTTAGCAAAGTAGGGGTCAAAGTCCTCTATTGTCATTTTCTTACAAATAACTGTGGTGAGTGGAATATTAAGCGGAGTTGCAGAAAATGGAAGAAATAAACGCTCCTGTTTTAAGGAGAGCAATTTAGAAGTTCCACATCTAGCCAAGGTACTTGGTTTATTATACCTTTTCCTATCAATGCACCGCTGGGGTTAGCAGCTGAAGAGGAAGGTGGGACTTTCTGTTGTGCTATTATTAGTACCTCTTCTGTGCTTTCTAGTAAGTGAGCAGTTAGAAGTGGGGTTTCTGCTTCCAGATTGAAACCTGGCTCCATTTAAATGCCAGGCACATCCAAAGTGACAAATGTGTCTGTTCGTGGTGCCAGGGGGTCTCAGCTGCAGACTCCAGGAGGAGGGGATCACCAGCCCAGAAAATAACCCAAACTGCCTAGGTGTGCTTTTCATGTTGTCAGCACTTACACCTCAGTGCTCCTCTGTTAGTAGTCAGTCTATAACAAAACCTGTGAATTCTAAGTATTTTACAGAAAATAAATAAGAGAATGCACTTTAGCCATCTGAACAGAGGCTTTGATAAACATGCCTGTACATGTGCTCTGTGAGAGATGTGCTCTGTTTCTCATTAGTTTTCTCTCAGTCCTCTAAGACATAGTGTTTTAAAAGAGTTTCAGAGAAATTGTTGATTGGGATGCCTCAAATTAAGAGATGTTCAGGGCAAGTTTGACCTTACAAAAGCATGACAGGTGAGTGTGCTACTCTGATTTCTTTATGGGTTTATGCTAATCAAGACAGTATCTTCATAAGGAATTCAGAGGCTTGTTTTCTTTTTAGTGAATGGGGCAGGAATAGTAACATCCCCATTTAAATTTTTTTTAATAAGTTTATCTTTAGAAGGTAATTCAGAACAACAATGTGTACAAAAAATGTCCCAAGGAGCTTCTGAACAGTACTTGCTCTGCATTCCCAATGGCCTAAGCTTCACTTTTAGTCAGTCTGAGTATTACAACACAAGTGAGTGAGTATGAATCAGACACTTCCTTTGAAATTGAAACAAACATTTTAAGGTTAATTGTGTTAGTGTCCCTTTCTGTCTAAAACTTCAAATGTTCTCATTACAGTTACATAATGTTTCTGTAACATTTGGAGCCCAAGCATTTTGAATCTCACTTCCTGCTTTTTTGTTGGATAAGGGAAAAGAAGCATATTGGGATACTAAAGGTTAAGGTTCTGCAAATAAGTTGGTTTGGCTTTTTGTTTGTTTGTTTTTAAACCAAGGCTTTCCTTGTATCTTAAAGCTGTATTCTTTCAAGTGTCTGAAACACCACTTCATACACTACTGCTACATCAGTTCCTAAAGCTGACTAAACTTCATATAGAAAGATGTTAGTACTTGAGCAAGCCCTATTCAGGGACAATCCTGAACTGAAGATTTCTCTTTAGAAATAAGACCAGTAAAGCACCGGTATCATAAGCTTCCCTAGTGTGTACTAACCCTGACTTGCAAAGATTTACATATTCTTCCTCTCTAGAAGTGGTAAGCTTGTCTGTACCATACAGTCTTCTGTTTCTTTTCTTGCTCTTTCTTTAAGAGATTGTTCCAATTTGAGATACTGTCCAGTGATGCTATACAGGGCAGTTGCCTCTGGAAGCAGGCCTTTGAGAGCCATGGGCTCTTAGAGAAGTTGGAGCTAAAAGGCAGGGAGTGTGGCATGGGGCCAGGCAGGGATTTAGCAGGTCTAGCACACTGGGTTCTAATGGAACTTCCAAGTCAAAGCTACCTGTGGTGACCACCTTGATTTTTATCACAAGCATTACAAAAATAATGCTCTAGTGTATGCTGTTTAACAGGTTGGAATTATGGCATGCTATTCTCTATAAAATACGTCCTTAGCTAGCCAAATCCTAGAGTATAGACCGTAGTTCCCAAAAGTTGTGGATGTTGATTTAATGTATAGTGATTGAAATGCTACTGATAAAATAATTACTTGCTCTTTGAGTGATAGAAAGAATATGGCAAATAGAACAAAAAATGTTTCATAACTGTTATATCACTGTAAGAAAAATATTTATAAAACAGTGGAACTAAGATTTTTTACATAATGATAGGCAAGGACATTTCTAAGTCTGTGAATCGTGGTTAGTAATAACCAAATTCCTTTTCTTTTGATGATGTTGCTCCTGTGAACTGAGAAATTAACGTTTTTTTGATGTCTACTTCATGCTGTCATTTTATAGTGATTTGCATTTACTGAGTGTTTTTCTTCTTTGTTCTCTCTTACTACATCAGTAAGCAGCAGGAGAGAAGAACATTTGAAAGCAAACATGCCTTTTATAATAAATACTTCTCTAAGTATTATTGCACTTCTCAATTTGCAAGCTTTTTCAGCCCATACGTTCTCCAGATTCTTAGCTTCTAGACAGGCCTCGCGGCTCTAACTATATTCCCTTCAGAATGGCCCAAAATGGAATGTGTCATTATCTGGCCAAATTGCAAGTAATTACGACTTCTAACTGTCTTGTCTTCCATCTGTTGAATGTAATAACATTGCTAAACAAATACAAATCACACTACTGGTTATTACATGGAAGCAAGATCCTTTGCTATCCTGAGGAACGTGTAGCTCTCGTCTCTGTCATAGACAGAGCCTCACAGTGCTAGAGCAAACATGAATGCTGCATTCCCAGCAATGAGAATTCCTCATTCTCTGAAAAATTTGTGGGGCAACTATTGAATGGAGCAGTTTAGTCTAACTGTTCTGTATATGAATGTTAAATTGAAATAGGTTGCCAATCAGATGCTGTTTTATTGCATTTGTCAAAACCTGTGTAGATAAAGTTGCAAGATTGTTTCAGTAAATAATTTTAGGAGCAAGTGTAGTCATTTGCCTCTGTTCAGAAGTGTATATTATTGTTTGCCATTTGAGATGACAATTAAGAATGATATAGCATGGTCTTTGCATCCATCATTTCACTATCAGGAGATTTTACAGAAGTTGCTGTGTTTTGAAGAATTCATAGCATAGCAGTGATGTTTCTGTGATTGTAAAGGAAGGTATCAGCTATAGGATGCACTTAGTTGTTAAGACAGCTGCTTCACAAGCAAAAGTAAACCTGAATTCCTGTGATACTTTAAGTACTTTCCCAATTCTTTTAATAATTTATGTAGGAAGTAAGGGAGGGAGAAATTATTTAACATGTCTTGAGGCCACTTGTTAAGCATTAACCTTTGATAAACAATATGCTTATTTATGCAAGCACAATCTACATCAAACCATTTGATAATACTGGTTTACTGTGCTCTTTGGTCAACCTGTCACTTGCCATTTTCAACACTGTATTTCTGCATTTTTTGAAACTGCTTATTTCAAGCCTAATCACACATCCCTGAATGATCAGGGCCTTTTCAGCACAGACTGGCTCCCTAGCCAGTCAGACCCCAGCCTGCATCCTTGTGAGGGTGAATGACATGTATTCATTCCCAGCAGGAAAACGGGAATAAGAAACTATGAAGAGATGTTTAAAATTGTGTCTAATGTACTTATGGAAAGCTCCAATCCTATGCTGATTATATGGAGTCATGAAAAAATCTTACAGGAGCTAATAGTTGGTTTAGCACTTTGCTATTCAGTACCAGCCAGTACTGAGGGCTCTGCTGTCCAAAAAATCCAAAGCTAAAAGCAGATGAAAAATAACCAGCTTTTGTAAGCAAACAGGCATTCAACAGGGAAACAGTTAGCACAAGAAAGGTGGCTCCTTGTCTTAGTTCACTTAAGTTAGTCTGTCATATTCCTTCTGAACAGTGGGTATTTATGCTCTGTTCTTTATCCTGTCCTCATTTGTTACTAGAGATGGTCCCCCAAAGGCCTGCTACCAATCTCTTATTTCATATGTGTATTTTCTGAGTATCCTAAGGTGAATTTAACAGAATTCTTCACCAAACTTCTGTCTTTCTTACACAAAAACTATTGTCAAAGTAATTACAAAACCAGGAATTGTTTAAAAAGGTTCCCAGGTGACAGGCATGGCTTCCATCACAGTATTTACAAAGCTGAATCAAGGAAATAATTAAGAACTTTGTGTCATATTTTGCATATGTGATACATTTATACAATGCAAAAAGAATACATGATCATATCTCTTTGGTAACCTGTGGCTAGTATAGTTAATTTGGTATTTTGATTTTATCATCTACCTTATATTGAGGGGCTTTTATGTGAGAAATAGTACAACTTATTTTTCCAAAGAATTTGCAGTTGTTTCTTGTCAAAAGCTACATACTTGTAACTATAGTTTAACAGAGAGACTATGTAAACCTTTAACTAGAAAATGGTGGCTTGAAGTTATAGTTGTAACTGCTATTGTTATCATGTTTCTTTTTCAGTAGAATTGTCTGAAATGCATCTCTGTACACTTACTGGAGAAAACTGTGCTTACTAGGATCAGAACTGGAATTTTTGTAATGACTTATTATTTTTTAACCATGTATCAGACAGGTTCATGCTATATAGAAATATTGTTCTTAGACTTTTCTAAAGGTGCTGCCAAACAAATTGGCTGTATTTTGCCTAGAGGAATCCTTCTTCCTTTAGATTAGATAATCTGGTTCAAAATACTTGCATACTCTGCAGTGTGTGTTCTTAATGATTTAAAATAATTCCTGCCATGACTGGTTCAAGACAAGTTTGGCATTTCTTTAAAGGATCATTGTACTTTCTATCCCTGTAGAGTCTACATGCTTCCACTACCATGTAGCTGCGTAATTTGTGTTAACCCTTCAAATAAAAGGAAACCCCTTACTTTTCAGTTACATCAGTGAACTAAGCTGCATGGTGAATCAGATTAACAGATGCTAGTTTCAGTGCAGGGAGAGAGGATAGTCCAGCTGGGATGGCAAGTCTTTGATGACAGTATGGTCTTAGTTTGGCCTAAGCAAGTCATTAAACTGTGCCTGTATTTGACTGACTTTCCCTGAAATAGAGTGAGCAGTGACCTGGCTCCTTCTGCCAGCAGAAGCAATGGGAACAGTGACAAACAGGTGTGTCAGTTGGTATCTGTGTTTGTAAAGAAAGTATCTGCTTATGGGTCTAATACGTACTGTAGTGTTAACATCAAAAGCAAAACCACAACTAGCTGCAGATCACGTAAAAAGCTGAGTGATTAGAAGTCTTTACACAACAGAGGAGTGACAAGTAGGAGAGCACCGAGCCTACCTGGAGGATGTGGGTGGGGATGAAGGCTGCAGTTTGAGCTCCTAAAAAGGTCCAGCCTGTGGTCTGTGCAGTTCCCAGCAGAACTTTGCCCATTCAACCCTGTGAACACAAACATAAATGCTTGAGTAAAACACATGTGGGGTGATGTGAGGTCTTGCTGGTAACATTCTCACATCGTTCTATCACTACTGAAATTCTGTAGAAATTGGGAAGGACCAGGTAAAGGCAAATAGCATAATTGTCTTCAGAAAGAGCTAGAAATCCTGAGAACCACAGGCTTGTCATGCTCATTTCAGTCCCTGGGAAAATCATAGAGCAAATCTTCCTCAAAGAGTTAAGTTTTGATGCCACTGTGACCAGGCAGTTGACTTTGTCACCTCCCAAAATCTGTCACAACCTCAGTGAATCTGTGATTCTATGATAAATAGTTATACAGAGGTTTTCAAAATGCAGCATACAGCACAAGGCCCAAGACTGGCTTGCTCAGTCACTCTGCAGGTAAATCACTTTTTTAATGCTATATGAATACTGTAAGTTAAACTAAGTATGTTTTTAACTTTAAAAGTTTATATTCTTTTTGTATGTACAGAATCTCTCAGACCCCTCCTAACAGTTGGGTAATCATCATTAGTCTTGTTTGGCACTTGACCTAATCACATACTGAGATTTAAAGCTGCATAAAAGACACAAAGGTCTAGTAGGAGACTTGAGTACAGAGAACAGTATACATAAACCTGACACGAACATCCTTATCTCTAGTAACTGTTGACTGCTCTGGATCATTATCTGTTCCATCAATAATCATTACTTTGTGGTTTTCTGAGTCCATTACAATCCTTCTACCTCTCTGAGAAAACTTACTAGGACTGAGTAGTTTTTCATTGGATTGATTCCTTTTAAGCCGTACATATATCATTTGGGATCTAAATGCTTGATTAGCACAGGAAAGTGATCTGATCAGTACAGTCTTTTCTGAAGTGAAAGTTTCTGCTCAGACATGCAACGGAGTCAGAAAATACAAACAAAATACTCATGAGCAAAATAAATATATGGAGAAATTATTCCATATTATTTGGTATAGAACATCACTGGTGCACTGTGTTTTCAGCTCTTTAAAAGAAAGAGGTTCAGAGAAAGGGGAACATAACAATCCAGGACTATTTGCTTATGGCCCCCTCCATTAAGAGGAGACACAGAATATAGAGAATGGCACAAAAAGACAAGTAGAGATTTATCATTTGGGGATAGAGGAGTGAAGGTGTAACAGAAGGACAGAAAATTTGGTTTCATTGCTACTATATATTGAAGCCAACAGCTTTGAAAGATGCAAAAAGGGTTAGAGATTTGTATGGAGAATAAGAAGATCCATAGTTTCTTTAGTTAAAAGCTCCTAGAATATAAACCATCGTGTTCCAGGATGTTGGACAACCTATAAAACAGGAGGATTTAAAATAATTTTTCCCTATGAGCAGGATGTTGTGTTTGACTACTGTGAGTTATCTGGCTTCTCCCCTGGAACATCTAGTACTGGGAACTCAAACCCTGATACTAAACTCACAGTTCTTATGCTGCTGGATTTGGGCTGAAGTATGTAAGTTGAGCGTTTCTTCTTCCTGACCAGGTGTAATGTCTGCTCTACCACCTAAAAAAAAGTGATTTACCTGCAGAGTGACTGAGCAAGCCAGTCTTGGGCGTTGTGCTGTATGCTGCATTTTGAGAACAGTTCAGGTGACTAGCCTGATTAGGTCTTTGACTGACTCTACCGAAACCTAGAATTGCTGGCACTTTTTTTGCACAGTCTTTTGTATGTTTCATGCATTCTATGTATATTAATTGCCACATATTTCCTTATAAAACAGCATTGGTACCCGCAGCTGATACTGCCACATCCTACTGCAGTTGTTACTGACTGCCCCTGTAGCAGAACTAACAGAACCATGTCTGTACCTCAGACAATACACTAGCAAAAGCGCACCGGTAGTTTCAGTGACACACCAGATGATGAACTGGAGTGGCTAGGCTGTGGGGTAACACCTTGTTTTGTTAACTTGTTACGGGTGACAGGGTTGGACACACAAAAGCAATCATTTCACAGTTGGCCACAGAAGGAGGCAGCAGAACTCACCTGTAGGAACCCAGATTGTCTCATTTGGTGTGGATATAGACTTTTTCAGCCAAATGTGAAAAGGTTCTCCAGAGTATATTATTCTCTTTAAAATATAAACAAAGGTCTAGAACAACATGCTGCCATAATGTATTATGTATAAAGGACACTTGTAACAAGGCTGTTAAATCCTATATTTTGATTCAGGAAAGCTTGCTACCCAGCATCTCACTGTAAGCTTTGTTTTATTTAGTTGCAGATCTGGGACACAGCTGGGCAGGAGAGATTCCGAACCATCACACAGAGTTACTACCGCAGCGCCAATGGAGCAATCCTTGCCTATGATATCAGCAAGAGAGGTTCTTTCCTGTCCATTCCTCGCTGGATCGAGGATGTGAGAAAGTATGCTGGTTCCAACATAGTACAGTTACTGATTGGTGAGTTAAAAATGTTAACACCAAGTGCTGCAGTTTACTGTATGATATAATGAGTTGCAATACTTGTTTAAGATGGTTAAAAATTTTGGTTGAAGTTAAGATTTACGTAATAGATCAATTTGGAAGTGTTAACTTTTTTTAATTATAAGGTGTTGATGCATTAAAACAGAAATATTTTGCTTTAATTAACTTCTGTTAAGAGGTAGCCAGCTTTGTATCAGAAGGCAGCTTTGAATCCTTTGCATCTCACTTAATGGAGAACTAGGTATCCAGGATTTCCAGGTTCTGATGCACCACTGCTGTGGACCTGTTCTCATGATAAGGACCATAAGTTTTCCTGGGCCCAAAGGGATTTCAGAAGGATTTGGGGGCAATCAGGGTTTGTCAGTTCTCTGTTAAAGGTTCTACTTTCCATCCCCGATGTTTCTGACTCAAATGTAACTCTCAGGGCCTGTAGACCTGCTAACACATCCTCAGTACTATTCTGCGTTTCCTTAGGAACCGGCAGACTGCTGGTACATTTGGGTTGGGTTTTTTGTATGGGTTTTTTTCTCCATAAAGTAGTTATACCTTTCATTTCTAGGCTATTTCTCTGTTACGGTCTACAGCCACCACTATTCAGTTTCTGACTTTTTCTGTTCCCTACGAGTCACATGGAGATGGAGGTTGGAAGGGCTTAGGAGTTACCTAGTCCAGTCTCCTGCTCAGAGTGAAGCTAATGTCAGGTTGGTCAGGGCTGCTTCAGTGAAATTTTTAAAATCTCCAAGATGGAAATTCTGCAGCTTCTCTGGTCAGCCTGAGCACTCCCTGCTAACTACTTCCTCTGATATAAATAGTCATTATAAATTCCTCTGTTATTTCTTTTTCTTCCAGGAAACAAGTCTGACCTAAGTGACCTTCGAGAGGTTCAGCTGGAAGAAGCTCAGAGTCTGGCTGAACACTATGATAATATCATTTGTGCCATAGAGACCTCTGCAAAAGACTCCAGCAATGTGGAGGAGGCTTTTGTGAAGATGGCTACAGAGCTTATGATGAGGCATGGAGGCCCTATGTTCAATGAGAAGAATACTGACAGCATCAAGCTTGACAGCAAAGACGTTGTAGAAGGCTGGGGTTGTGGTTGCTGATATGAGCTAGGTGATCCCTAATTTTACTGGAATTTAGATGGTGCTTCACCCTAATGCTGAGTAGCACGGTAGCCATATTCTCTCCTCCTGTGAAACCAGCAATTTTGTAGAAGTTAGACACAATCCTGTTTGCTTCAGTGTCTTATTTTTTAAAAGGGACTCTTGAGAGGTAGTCCTAAAAGTCAATTCCTCTAAAAAACTTCCTCAACATTTGTCCCCACCACTTTCTTTTCTGTAACCTACAGACAAGTTACAAAAGTGGAGGTAACAACTCTGAACTTGTGATGTGGGGTGGGGAGACAGACAGTTGGAGAAGAGACTGGTGTGCACCCAGAGTTCTGCAGCATTTAGCAGGCGACTTGGCAAAGGAGGTCACTTTTGAAACAGGCAGTCTTGACAGATCCTCAGCACTCCACCAATGACCAGAAAGTGACAGTATCTTTGATAAAGGTATTTTAAAAGTTGGAATACCCAATATTTTTATTACAGGACCAAATAGCAGTCAGCTGTCTTAGGATGTGTGGATTGCTAGTTAGTATTGGAACAGGCCCAGGTGGGAAAGCCTTCTCTCAGGTTTCATAATATTTTTGAATTTTACTTTTAACAAAAAGCAAAATCAGCCTGAGCAGTATCACGTCAAGCAGGGTTGGACCAGTGTAGTTATTTTAAATACAGCCTTGAGTAGAGAGGGTAGATGCATTCAATTTGGGTTTTGTTTGCACAGTGATAGCTCCCTTTTCCAAGTGGGTATCATTGAGGTTTTTCCCTCAGGTCTTTTGATTTCATTCCATAACTCAAGACTTGCAGCACTGGAAACAAGAACTGGAGAAACCCTGAACTGACTGGTAGCCATGATCTCTTGCCTTATGCCCAGTGGTCATATACAGGATTAATTCTGGACATACATTTGACATTATGTTACCAGAGTGTTTACTGCTTAAATGGCATAAGTGAATTTTGAGGTTGGGCTTTTGTTTTTTGGGACTTTTAAAAACATCTCTTTAAATACAATCTGGGTATATACTGTGAAAGATGACCTCAGAATAGCTGAAAACTGCATGTATTGCACCTCTTGCTAGTAAGAAACCATCATCTGGAGTGATTCCTGCTTGACTGCTTCCCTTGCCCTATCACAAGTTAACAATTGCTTTTCATTTCTTGAAAAAACTCAGCAGGAAAAATCTTTCACTGCTGAACAAAAGTCTAAGTTGCTAAGTAGGTTTCATAATTCAACTACATAGAGTTGTCTTTCAGATTCAGCTCTGTATTATATGTTGCAGATGCAGTTGAAGTACTGATGGCAGCAGTTCTCTCTGGATTCACACTTTGAAGCACCTTACAAAACTGAATTTTCAAAGGGAGCAGATGCAGGATTATTTTTAACTCCACACTTAAAGATGTTCAGAGGTGACAAGTGATTTCTGCAGTCTTGATATTTGAAGGAGCTCATTTTCAGAAGGCATACACTTAAAGTCATTTGTCCCTTTTGAAAATCTTAATCAAAAAGGAGGTGGATTGGCTTGCTACTAGTGCTACACCAGTTTTTAGCCATTCAACATATCCATTATCATGAAAATCAGGAAGATTTAAGAAAGGGCTAATGGATCCTCATTTCAATACTATCCATCTTCCTACAGAAAACATTAAACCATTCTGTGGTCTTTTTGGGTTTTTTAAGCTATGAGGTAGATATTTGAGGATTTATGTATGCTTTGTAGCCTGTCTACTTATAATCTAAGGTGTTAGCTTTCAAGTTTTATAGTTATAAGAGAGAAAGGGCCTTAAATTTTTCCATTAGTACAGTTTTCACAATTCTAATATTTTATATGGAAAGACAGGTTGAGCTTCAGATCTCAGTAGTATTTTTGGATAGTTTTCCAAGACATTCCCAGCTCTCCTACATCCAGAGATAACCAGCAGTATATGTCCAGCAGTAGCTAGACACTGGACACTGGAAAAGAGAATTGCCCAAACTTCATTGTTAGTGACTAGCAAACCCTGTATTCCACTCTCAGGAGAAACTATAAAGATGGTCCAAGCTAAAGTCCAGTCGGGATGACTGTTTTTCCTCCTGGTGAGATAGTCCTTAAGATACAGAATACTAGCAAGCATTTGACTTGATGTCATGACGTATAGTTTACATCTGTAGGCCAGTCCTGCAGTTCTGCATGTTTGAACATGGACCCTCAGATAAGCTCAGCCTCCCACTATTTGCAGGATTAGTGCCAAATTATTTGAACCATGCTAATAAAAATTCAGACACATTTAAGAACAGTATTGCTACTACTCTGATTGAAATCAATAGTTTACATTGTAACTCAGCTTAAAACTGGAGCAGGATGCAAAATGAACAGAAATCCTGCTTCCAGTGCAGTGAATGATTGTGTTTTTAACAGTAGATGGAGATACGAGGAATTATCAATCCACTTCCTTAGTTTTGAGGTCTGTTTAGTAAGCAAGTAGAATAGACCAAGCACTATACTCTCCCTCACAATTTCCCCATATATGTCTTAAGCTAGTTTTGAAGGTTGAGGCTCTGTCTGCAGGTTAGCCCGTTTCAGTCAGAAAACATGAAACACAGCACCAATGGCTTATTCACTGTATTTTCAAATGAAGGTACCAATTTGGATTAGATTTCATTGTGCTGTAGAAAAGTAAGATCATGGCTTTAACTCAGCTTTGTCTTCTAACTCTTGGCACTTCCGTGTTGTAACAAGTGTAATACAAGTTTGCATGCCCTACCTTACTGAACAAAAGGGAACAAAGAGACTGAAGACCTGCTTTATTTTTTCAGGTTAGTAGCAGATAAATGACAGTGCTTGGGCTGTCAGTAGTAAGAGGCTGTTTCAGTTATCAAACTCTGTCTATTAGTAACAGCACAATACTCTCTAGACTGATAGCTTCTTGACCAGACATAAATTAAACAGTAAACTTAACTTACAGCCTTTCACTTTCATTGTGAAGATTTTCATTAAGTCCATAATTCAGAGACTTAGCTATGTATTTCGAGTAATAGAAAGACAGTCCTGTTGTTTAATTCCATTAATCCTATTGAAACCAAAAGGATACATGGATGAAGAGAGTGAGTAGCAAAAAGCCTGAGATTTATGGGAAAACTCTCAGTGTCAAATCTTAGGTTACAAATGTGTACTGGTGTACATCGAGTAATTCAGCAGGGCACAATCAGAGTTCACAGCATAAACATTTGCCAAGAAACCTGTTTACTGGCAGTTGAACATTAACAAGACTATGGTGCAGTAATTGCTTTTAAGCAGACCTCCTTGGCTCACCACATATTTGCATTAGCATTTATCATTTCTTTTTGGCAGTACCCAAAGTGTGCAAAATATTACAAAAACACAGAAGGGAACATTGATCCCTGCCTTGTAATGCTGAGGCATGGGATGTAGAAGCAAATACTGAAACGAAATCATCAGCAGAATGTGGTTCCCAGGAGTGTGGGCATTGTTATCCTTTGTATTGATTTTGTTTTAAGCTAATTTTATCTCCACTTACTCATCTAGGCCATCATCGTGGATGGAACTTGTAGAAATATTTAAACCTATGTAAATATAATACCAAAGAAATGTCAGCCCAGAAACCTGCACATTCTAGGAACTTCATGAAGAGTGGAGCTCTTGCTCAGTTTTTTCCTTTGTCCTTAAAAAAGATCCTATTTATTTGAAGAATAGAGCTGACAGTCACTGTGCAATATACATACGTTACTGCAGGAGTACACTGCACTGTGTACACTCACACAGTAACACCCTTAAAGTCCTTCCTTGGTTTCCCCCACTAAATATTGTCCCACTAAGCTTTTCACCTCTTTTAATCTCAGTGCCAGCTGACTATTTGAATGTTTTTTACCTTCTCATTCCAATCCTGAGGAAACTGGGAGGCAAATAACATTATTCGTTTCTCTTCAGAGGATTGCTTTTCTCAATGTTACAATGATAGTCTTTTTAAATCAAGATAAATTTATAAATTTAAATAGAAATTGTTTATCCTGATTCCAAAACTTTTCTATATTAGCAGACCATTAAATTTTACCCTACTGCATTATTGTGTGTAAACAGTGAGCTGAAAGAAAGTGAAGTGAGATGTTTTTGGTATCTTCCACGTATGGAGCGTGCTCAGTTAAACCCATCAGTCATTCTCTGTGGAGACTTTACAGAAAGAAACCAGGTTACAGGCAGAGTGTGCACCAGGAAATGGGAAATCCAAGGAAACTGGAATAAATATGTACTTTTCGTGAGAGGTAGTTCTTATGTGACTCCTTTTGCCCCAGGTTCTGATGATGACCACATACCTTGTATTCCCACCCCTGTGGTACAAGAAGTGAGGCAATTAAGGACAAGTTCAGGTGTAGTTGTCAGTGGAACTGAAAGGAAATTAATCCCTAAGTTTAGGCTAATTACCACTTAATTATCCTTTCTCAAAAGATAAGAAATTGTTTCATCAACTAAAAGGCATTCTACATTTATAAATTTGGCAATAAAAGATGCCTCATTGTTAATCCATGTACATTAACAGTGACATTTTATTACAGTTGCATGAGGTACAGGGACTTCAAAGTCACAGAGAAGAGTCCTTTCTAATTTGGCTCTTCTCAGATTTGCAAATTCTTTCCCAAACTATAAGAAAAAATTAACAGATGTTTGCAATACTGTCTCTGTAGTATCATTTGGTGTTGATCATCCCACTGAGATTTCAGTTAGAGAACCAGCCTTCTGGGCATCTTAGTTTTTACTGGCCAGGTAACATTAGATTGAACTCTATTGAACTGTGTTCAGTTGAACCTGTTCGAAGCAGGAAAAAAATCTCAGATGGAAGCAGTTAGTTGCAATCCCCACTGTGTACTTTAGGAAAAAACCCAGCACCCAAACTATTGCACAAATAGATGTTCTGATTTCCAGCCCCAGTTTAGCCCTCTGCATCTTTTTTATCATTTAATTTTAGTTTACATGGAAAAGAGCAGGGTTACAAAATCAAAACAAACAAACCAACCCAAATGTATGTTTGCTGTCCATAGAATTGTTGCCAGAGGTTAGATGAAAATAGCCAGCATACTGTCCTATCCTGATTTTAGCATTTTTTTAATATGACTGAAAAATTTTGAAGTTCATTTTTAAGAGAATTCTTTGGGGCACAAAAAGGTGGTAATTTTTTTTAGTATGTCTCTTTTTGAACTCAGCTTTCTATTACTTGAATTCTGATAAAAGCATTTACCTCTCTTTCATTTGTAACTTTAGGCATCACTGAGGACAGAATATGTCAACAATTGCTTTGTTTTTCCATATGAGTCAGCAGCCATTGGAAAAAAAGTGAACAGAGTAACTTCACAAGAATGAGAAAGTGAAGCCTGAGTAACAGGGAAAATTTTCTGTTTGGTACAATTAAATGTATTAGGCTTAATCAATCCTTATTCAGTTCAAAGAACATACTTTCCTTGCCAAAGGTCAAACAATACATAACACAAATAGTTACATATTTTCCGGTTCAGTTTTTGTACAGCAGAAATTTTACTGCTGTCTAATACTGAGCTAGAGTGGACTGCTGAGCTAGTTAAGTGTATGGTAACATTTGGAGAGCTGTTAAATTTGCTTAAAGCTGTATTTAGAACCTGTTCTTTCCATTATGAGGTACAAAGTACGTCTCCCCCAGGACACCATTTGAAAACCTTCAAAACATCCAAGACTGTACACTGATAAAAATACATTGATGCTCCCTTCATCATTAAAACATTTCCTTTTCTGTGTTTCTTTTGCAAAATATTTTTAGACTTCATTTAAGTTACTTCCAATTTGATTATTGAACTGAAATGCTGACAGTGATTTCTACTTTCAGCCTCAAACTTAACAGAAAAAGAGGATTAATCACCCCATTGCAAAGCGCTGAAGGGTCACCACATAGACTATAACCAGCAGGTTTTTGTACATGTCTCCCTACCGATCTCCTGCTTCTGTGACAGTTACTTAATATCCACAGTATGTGTGTGAAACAGACTGTTACTCTGAAATAAAGCCAGTCCAGCTTTGTGATCATTCATCTGAGTAGGTAGAGTAGCTCAGGGTATGGTATTAGGGAGGTACATCACCTTCACACAGCTGCTTCTGTTTTAGCCACTTGTGGGACTTACCTTGCCCATGCAAAGTTTGCTATTACAGCCAAATTATTACAAGTGAACTATTTTCATTATGTCATAAACATAACATTTAAAAAAATCAACACTTAGCTCTTTTAAAGCCTAGAATAGGACACTTAGAACAGTAGTCACCTATTTTAAGCTTTCATAAGAACATAAACCTTATCATTGACTACTCTAGGGGTTTAAACCTTAATTCCCCCATAAACTCACTCAGGCATCTTGCAGAGGAAGACATTAAATACAAGAGTGTATTTCCTTAGAAACTGGATTTTTAAGGCACCTGACTGATAATCTGTATACATCCAAAAGCCAGTGTCTCTCAGTATCAGCTAGAACACATGATCAACACCCTGTTTTTCTGCAATAAATTCTGAGCTAAATAGATTCACATGAAGATGTGAGGGAGCAATTCTGGGCATCTAAACACCTGTACTTGAAGAGAAGATGAAAGTTTTTGTACATGAAAGATTGTCCTTTGAACACAGCATGCAAACTTGTTTTCACAGTTTGAAGGTACTTTTGAAAAGTGAGTTAACAGCTGAGTTTTCTGAGACATGAAAGCTGCAGACAGATGCCTACCAATGTCTACAAAAGCATCTAGTTACCACTGCAAAAAAGCACAAAACTTGTATGGAATTGCTTGTGCACTAAAGGGAAATAGATCAGAGAAAAAGAAAATGGTGTATGGTGTGAAAGGTAGAGCATCTGATTATTATGTATTTTTCATGTTCATTCCCTATTTCAATACTGTGAAATACTGCAGTAGTATTTTTCCCCCTATAAATGGTCTAAGTGTGAAAAGTGGTTTGATACTTGAGAAAAAGCTATATACATTTTCTGAAGAGTGAAAATACTGATGAGGAGAATAACTTTGCTGATACAGTTTGGTGGTGTAATATAAGGTATTGACCAGGTAGAGTTAAGCATTGGAACGGTGCTATGTACACATACCATTTCAACATCAGGGAAGCCAAAGGATGAGATCAGACACTGTCCTGCTTGCCAGACGTAGGCACAGAGATACTCTGAGCAGAAGGTGAATTTAGTTATTTCTAACAGGTTTAAGATTCATATTTTGTAAGCCTGTAAGGAGAAGTGGTAAGATTTTTGATTGTGCTCAGTGCTGTCAACCAGCTTTTCCCTCTTTTGTGCCTCCCTCACTGATAGCTGACATAGAGAACCCACAACTCCGCAGACTAGACAGAACTGAACCGAGTCTGGCTCAGACACTGTTGGGGAGAAAATAAAAGTCTCTAATTCACATTGAATTCATTCACTGCATTCCAGAATTATTTGAGGGGTTTGGATGATAACAGTGTTAAAATTATTCTGCATTTTCTAAGACAAATCTGTTGCTGTTTTTCAAGATTTCTTCAAGAGATGCAGGCTGTACATTTCTAATCATCTGTAACTACTTTGCTTTTAAACTTTCTTATCACAATACTGACTAGATCGTTTGGAATTTGAGGAGACAAGGGAGCAAGCTTGCATACTACAGGAATTTTTTATACTTTACCTTCATCTATTTATGGATTTATTATGAAAAATATTTTTAAACATATGAAACCTGCTTTTGTTGTGAATTCTAGCGAAGTAGTGGATACATTGTACTGTGTATCATTAAAAAGGTTTAATTAAAGTAAACATTTGGCAAGCATAGTTCTTTTTGTTATTTTATGCATGTACCTTGATATGGCTTGTTATCAGAAACAAAAATCAAGATTTTAAGAAATTATATATCTGTTCTCCAGTGCTGTATGGTACTCTGCTTTTACACAAGATACAATCTAATGTACTCTTTATTAAAAAAACATAACTTAATTCTCTTCCTCTTACCCCTACAACTACCCATCACTTACAGCAATGCATGCATATTAAATTGTTTCAAATTAGTAAGCTCTCCAACATCACAATTCACAATGGAAGATTAAGAATGAAAGTGAAGTCCCCAGTGTTGGAGAAATGCAAGTTAACTTTTTTTTTTCCCCAGTGCTTACAATTAAGTGTAAACAATGTAGTTCAATTGTACCTTCCCAAGGGAACATTTAGATCCTGGATTTAATTTAATTGCTGTAAACTAAACAAAGCAACACCCCTTTTTTTTTTTTTTTTGCTTGGCTCTTCAATTCTACCATCAGTAGATGAGTTGAACATGTTTTTAAACGTGCCCTTTTGATCAACAGGAGCCAAATATTGAGTTACTTGATCCTCTATCCAGTCTACTACTTCAGTAAAAGCCTCAGATACCGAAGCAGCAATCAGTAGTTCTCAATTAAATGGTGTTGCTCTAAAGCTGGTTCCTTAAGAGTGCTGGGCATGGCTGAATACATTACATAATCCTCTTACTCTTTACTACTGAAACATTCTGGATGTCACTATAGATGTCACTGGTGTGTGCACAGTGCTGCAGAGAATCAGTATAAGAGATAAATAATGCAAGGGTCATCATGCTTAACCCTCTGTAGGAATTAGCCTTTTTTTTTTATGTACTTTATATGCATTCTGCACATCTACAATATAGTTTCTAAATCTGTGGGGGGGGGGGGAAACACTTAGCCAAAAATAAAAAAGGAAAAGCAAGATGTGAAATCCAAGGCTGTGATATGAGACAAAATGCAACAGCAGATAGAAAGCTGGGTTTCATTTATGTAAGTAGTACTACTATTATAATACGGTCCAGGAATAGAACAATGAGTTCTCTTTAAAGTCTGTAAAATGCCTGGCCTTAAACACACATCAGTGCTCTCACAGCAGGTGCCAATGATGAGCTAGTAATAGGTGACCCCAGACAGACCTCGAACCTGCCTGTCTTCCCACCAGGAAGGGCTCACAGCATTTTCCGAGCAGAAAGGCCACACCTGTGTTGATGGAACTAACTAGTTTCACAGCTGCTTCCCAGGTCACCTTCCAAAGCACTTTATGAGAAGCAGAACACACAACCCTGACTGACAAGGGACCAAGTTAGGGGGCCAGAATCTCCCCAGGACACCCTTGTGCACCTTTGAAAATGTGAACCATCTAAGCCAGTCGTAAAAGGTTGAGGGGAGCATGGGGGAAATTACCCCAAAACTCGGCTCTGATCTCTGCTGCCTGTTCATTTGTGTGTAGCAGATTAAAATATGCACTGTTAACAAGTCTCTTTCCATAACTTTAATTTTGGAAAACAATTGTGACAACTGTTTAGTTGGCTTATAATAAGTGCATGTGAAAAACAGCTTAAAGGGATTTCTTAATCACATTGCTAGGAACCCTTCCTTGAATTCTCTAGGAATGTGGAATAGTTTGGATACAGGAGATCTACACACATCCAAACAATTTTTCTTCTCTTGTCAGTGAGGCAAACTGACCAAAAAAAACCCCTTTTTTTTAAAAAAACATTCTAAATTCACTTGATGTTTTTTCTCCCTGTCTGTGGTCAGGACCTTAGCTGTTAAGCTACCAGAAAGCATGTTTACAGATACACTTCCATAAAACAAGACACAAGACCCAAATCCAACTGAAAATCCATTCCTTGTTCTTACCTATACAACAGGCACTGCTTCTGCTTCAGAAAGATGTATTGATACATCTGCAGTAAACCCAGCTGGGTGTTACAGGCATACCTGTGTGCAAGGCATGTTTAGCATGATCTCAGGCTCAGGAGCACACAATGCAAGGAGACCTTTTAATTAAGAACAGCTAAGTCTCAGGTGGTCTTAATTACACAAGGTCAACCCCTCCTGTCTTTATACAACAAACATTATACCCATCTGTGCCATTCTGAGCATGTACTGATTTATTGTATGCACAGAAGTGACCACAGAATCGCTCTTTTCTGAAACTTTCCACATGCAGGCTGTTCCAGTGAACACCAAAAACAGGATGTATTTCATCACTCAAGAATTCATCCTTATATAGACAAGAAATTTCAGTACAGACTGTGCAAGATATGCAGTGATACCATAAAGACTGTTAGCACCCATTTCTGTTCCAGTTACAAATATACAAATACACTGTTGAAAAACTGTAATCCTGCCTTCTTGCCTATGACACTGAAGAAGAGAGATTTCTACCTCCTTTCATCAACTGCCTCCTATGTGTTGTGTTACTCGGGACACCTTTTCTATCCTACTTTAATCTCGGGGGGGGGGGGGGGGGGGGGGGGCAGGGGGGACACACAAACTAGCTACACTGTGCTTGACATAAGAACAAGACATTCTTACTCTTAACCAGCATGCAAAAGACAGGGTATGTGGAAAGCCAAGTTAACCAAAGGTCTGGGCTGGTTAAACATACTTTTGGCTGCCTGTGCAATTAGTGTAATTTAAACTAAAGTAACATGTACATTAATTTCAAATGTATTTGCACTTCCTGCAAAACTATATTCAATCATTGCAAGGGTGGATGTCTTGGTGCCACCACACACACACTGTGCTTGGAGTTCCACTCCAAAAAATTAACTCAACCGAGATTCAAACCTGACTGTCAGGAACAAAAATAACTTACAGTGGAAAAGTAAAAGTTTAGCACAACGTTTCTGGGAATCTGTTTATATTCCTCCCTTCCTTCCACCATGCAGAATCATTTTTTCTAAAGAAGGGAAAGGTGTCGAAGAGCTGAAAAATTCTGAAAATCCAGAGCTGAGAAAGCACGGCCATGGTACAACACCTATGTCCCTGCCAGCCCATCCATCCACTGAGGGAACAAAAGCCAAGTATTCTATCACTTCCATTGTCACATTTGCTTTCTTGCTGAAGAGAACCCAAGAAGTTGTCATTTTATAAAGCAAACCCTAAACATAAAACGTAGGTCTTAGTAAAACTGCATATTTCTAATTGTTTTAAATCCATTTACAGCCAAACAGGGAAGTAAAGATGTCTTTCTAAGCAGCTGGGAGAGGTTTCAAGAGAACCAAACTCTGAGCTCCTCTCAAACTCCTAGGGCACAATTTCCCAGTTGCCAGCAGGAAAAAGTGCACGTTTGAAAGCAAGAAAGGGCATGGAGGGAGGAAACTAAAGTTATGAATGAACACCTTCACCTGCAATTTTTAAAGCATTTTGGCTTTTGAAGGGTCTGCCAAGCCCACAATACCACTTACCAAGCTGGAGTTCTGTCCACAGAGCTGGAGAACACGAAATACCTCGAGCCTTGGAGGAGTGCATGAGGACAATGGGTTTGCATTTTACTATTTCTGCGATGTTGAAGAAAAATAAGAAAAAGAACAAAAAGACAGGCGAGCATCGCCTTTCCTTCCCCCGCCCTGCACCGCTCCTCACTCGGGAGCGGCGCGGCGGTCAGCAGGGCTGAGGTAAAGCCAAGATGGCGGAGAGCGCCCCCCGCCGCGAGCCCGCGGAGCTGAGGTAACCCGCCAGCCCTCAGCTGCGCCCCAGGAATCCCAGAGAGAAATCGCTGGAGCCTCCATCGTGGGAGGCATCTATCCCTTCGCTTCCCACGTAAATTCAGTAAGAGACGCCGCATACGTGTGCGTTTCAGACCGGGGAGCCTCCACTCTGCTGCCTGCAGAGTTACTGAAGGGATGGCAGGGGCAGGAATAGCTCCCGGAGGGGAACGAGCTCCCACCTGGACAGGGATTGCACCAGGACTTCACTGAACTACTTACCTTTGAGAAACCCTTATGGCTTGTACTTGTGCTGGTGAGGTTAGTGAAAGCCATGTGCCGCTTTGAAGAACAGTTTATTTGTGTGAAAGCCAAAACTGAATATCTGCTCACACTCAGGGGAGATGGGTGTGGACAACTCCAATGAAGCTTCTTAGGAGGCAAGCCACTGATATCTTCCCAGAGAACTAGACATTAATTTGCAGATTAATGAGAATCACCTTCTACTTTAAGCGCATCACTCTCTTCTGCCCCAAAACCAGAGTAATTCACCCAGACAGCAAACCAGCCCCTTCAAAACCTAGCCCTGGAGAAATGGAGAAGCAAACCCAGGCCAGTAGCATCAATAGGCATGGTACACAGATTTCACAAATATAAGATCTACTACAAATATAGCTGTAAATCTGTTTTTCTTAGAACAGAAGCCTCACACAGTCCTCTAACTTTAATTGGGAAATACTTTTAAAGAAAAATAGGTGATACTGAAGACAACACATGACTGAAGTTTAAAATATTTTCTATTTTGTATTAGCAAAACTAAGCACATAGCAAACTATGTTTCTATATATTTCTGAACAGTTATTTTGAGGGTTTTTTAATAGAACAAAAGCTTTCAAGAGCAAAACCACTACTACACAAAGGGCAAATTCTACTTAGAATAAAATTCAGCAAGATCTGCAAAAGTATTTTTTAAAGTGGTTTCAGTGATTATTTCTGCACATCCTGTTCACTTAGGTTTTAAACTTGAAAGCAGCGTTCTAAAATCCAATACCTTGCCTATGTTATGATTGAAATAAACTGAACATAACATGGGAGAAACACTGACAATTTCAAAGACAGAAAAGCCAAAGCTGAAAACGTAATAAAGCAGGAAGTGAAAATCCAGGTAAGAGGACATTCAAAGGAAGGAAAACAAACGTTAAGACAAGGTCTTAACTTGGTCTTTTTCTTAACTAATATAACATCTCATTCTTAGCTGAATAATTAGAACATTTTACTGAACTCAGCTTTCCTCAAGAACTCTGGAAAGAAAAGCACCTTTCCAGTACTAGAGATTAGATTTCTTCTAAGGAACTAGAAGATTGTTACTAACTATCACCTATTTCATTTTAAAGTACTGTAGCAGGAAATTTTAGAATGTACAGTGGAGTCTGATGCAATATTTTATCACACTTTTCAAAAAGGTTCTCATCTGTAGCACTTCCTGAGTGAACAGAAGGCATAAAATTTCAAGAGTTGTAAGTCTGTTGATGTAGCATCTTCACTTGCAAGACCGCTCCCCCACCCCTGGGCCCGAGTGGCTGCGACACCACTCCTGATTCCAATGGCGGGCCAACAAGCCCTACGGCCGACCCAGGGGATATCGCCAGAGGAGCCCTGCAAGAGCACAAAGTGCTGAGAGCAGCACCCCCAGCCATGCAGCACTAGAGCCATCCCATAGCTCCCTAGCACCTGAGACAAGCAGCTCCAGCACTGCCAGCCAGCTGCCGTCAGGGTCCTGCGGTGGCTCCCCACCCCTGAGCCTGAGCACCTGCGAGACCGCTCCCGCTTGCAACAGTGGGCCAAAAAGCCCTACAGCCGGCCTAGACAACAGCATGGGACCAGCCCTGCGCCAACCCAGAGTGCTGGCACTCGTCCCCCTTCTCCAGCAGAATAAAGCTGCCTGAATTCTCTGCACTGGGAGATTCCACACTCATTTGTCAGCTTCCTTCTCCTGCTCTCCCCTTCTCGAGGGGTTAGCGTTAGGGCTGGGCCCATAGCGTAGTCTTCCCCAAGGGCATAGCAGCACCTTCCCAGACCAGCATCCATCCCTGCAGGCTGGCCTTGCCCAGCTGCCCACTGCCCAGTTTCTCCTGGGCAAGTTCACCTGGGCACTGTGTGCTGCACCCACCCACTTGGCACGGCTCCTGCCCCTTGCCCCGCAAAATCACAGGCTCCAGCAACTCTGTTACAGCTCTGGTTCCTACTGGACAAGCAGAGTCCCAGAAAGGCAGAGGTTGGAAGGGACCTGTGGAGATCAGCTAGTCCACGCCCCTGCTAAAGCAGGCCCACCTGGAGCATGTTGCACGGGATCACTTACAGGTGGGTTTGAATACCTCCAGAGAAGGAGACTCCACAGCTGCTCTGGGCAACTGGTCCCATTGTGTTGTTGCAATAGTAACCCTGTATTTGTGACCTTGAGCCCCGAGTCGGGCACTCAAAAGAGGACTGTTGCTGTCCTCGAGTTGCGCCAAATGGCCTCTCTCCGACAAGCCCCTCTTACGCAGGAGTGATGTCAGGCAGTGCAGAAACAGCCTGGGCTAACTCAGCTCGCCTCTGCTTGACTGCTTGGGGAGATTAGCTCTGCCCTGGCCAGAACCAGGACACACCTATAATCCAACACATTAGATTAACAGACCATTGCATTTTCTGTTCTAGCAAGGAAAACAAAAAATATCCAAGTAGGAAATTACAATGAACAATAAAAGTTTCACCAGTCTTGACAAGACAACAAAAGTCATGACAAGACAACAAAACCAACCCTTAGTCTGAAATACAGTTGATGCATAACAATACCAACTAAGGTTTGGTTTTGTTGTGTTTTGGTTTGTTTTTTTTTTCATTTGAGTAACTTCAGAATCCTTATTTTGAATACAACATGAGGTACACACTCTCTTAAACATAATGTGCATAACCTGCACTGAGGAAGCAGTTTGCTATTTCAAGCTCTAGAACTGCAGTACTAATTAGGGAATACACAATCTTTAATTCCAACATCCCCAGCTCGGTGCTGCAGTGAAGTTGTGGGAGCATCTATGCTGTGAAATCCTTCACCTTTTGCAGGAGCTCCAAGTAAATATCACCAGTAACTCACTATACTCCTTCAAATCCTTCCTTAAACATTTATTTTTCATGATGCATCAAGAAAGTATTTGCCTAGCTCACTGGTATAGGACAAGTGCCTATTATACTAACATTTCTCTTGTGTTACAGTAACATCCATATTAATCATCTTTCTCTCCACCATCAGTGGCAGCAACTACCTATTTTTTGATTTCTGCCAATACAGCTCTAAATCTAGTGGCATCCTCGTCCACTACTGGGCCAAGATCACACATTCATACAAAGAATCACATTAATGAGAGCTCAAGCAGACTCATCAAGCAATATTCACACACCCCTGCAATGCAGACATAGCCTAAATGGACCAAGATACAGAATATAAACCTCTCTTTCACTTAACCAACAGGAGCAGCCCAATTAGAGGCCAAACAGCACTTTTTTTTCTACATATGTGCTGTAAATTAATGTTTCCATGAGGGACGAAGTCTAAAAAGTATATATACAATTCCTTCACAAACATTTTTAAGTGTTTATGCATATTCTGATGGAAAAAAAAAGAAGAAACAAATTGAACATTTTCTGTTCATCATCAAGTTTCACTTTTTATTCCTTGCTTTCACTGACAGCCTGAAACCACTTGTGGTAACAGTTGAAGATCTCTGCAACATGCTTCAGCACTAAAACAACGCAGCTTCAGTCACCCTGATGTTTTACAAAACTGCAACCTTCTCTTAGAAAGATTTGGCATGCTTTGCAAAGAACTGGCATATTACAGAAAAGTGCTAAAGAAATAGACATGTATCTGTTTATTGTACCAATTAAAAGGTGAGAACATGCTGCTGTAATACTTGCTTGAGAGCAGCAACGTTCGCTTTGTGACATGGGTTTTCAGGATAATAAGCAGTAAAGAAGCTGGCCAGGAAATCATTTCACTTTATGCCACCATCTGTCCATCAAGGCTTTTAAGGTAGCATTCTGCTAGTTCTTCAAGGACTTGGAAAAACTGGAGACCTCCAGAGTTTTGTATGTACAAGTTGTAATTTGAAAAAAAAAAAACAACAATAAATCCAAACCCACAAACAAAACCCCAACCATAAAAACCTCATGAGGCTCCAAGGTGATATTAAATGATATTTGTAAGCTGATTTTGTTTTTAAACACACTTAATTGGTTTACATTTTCCAAGATTATGTCACAAGTACACCCTATACTATAACAAATAAACACAAAAATATTGCCAGAGACATCTCCTGGATGAAAATGTTTTGAAGTAGTTTACAAAAATAACATAAAATAAATTACTTTCTTTTAAAGAAACAGCTGTGAAATCCATGAGCCAAACAACATATAACGCTGACACGAGATGAACTATATTACACTAAAAGTGGGTTAATTACCACAGTGGTATGAAGCTTCAAGTAAATTACTAGGCACTTTTTGCCCAAACAGTAGTCACTCATTCAGTGGAAAAGTCCAACTGACAGAAATGCCCAAAACATAATTGCTAAAGCTTTCCAAGATTCTTAATTCCTAAAAAAAGTGCAGGTAAAAAAGGCAAAGTCATAAAGGCCAGGCATTATGCCACACAGGACACCCAGTATCAGCAGTTTTCCTTACAAATGTCTTCAGTTTAGTTGGAGTTCCAGAAACGGTGTTAACAGTCAGCTTTCTCCATCCTACCTGGGCATTGCTATTAAGGCTTTACATGTCAGAGGAGAGAGAGAAGCCATATCAGCTCCAGACTTGTGGGAAGAGAGACAAAAAGAAAGGCTGCGTGGTTATATGCGAGCAAGTACCAAGTAACAGAACAGACTTGAACTTCACTCGAATTGGAAAGAGCACTTCTTATTACTTGCAGAATATCAAGCAGTAACAGATGTTGTGCTCTGTGTGTAATTGTGCAAATGACCCAAAGGCCACAATCCCATTTCCTCGAGATCCCCAATGCCTAGAAGCTAGATTTTCCAGCTGGCAAAAGAAGGTACTGTCATGTCATGTGGGAATGTGCATAGGCTAATACAAAAAATAGCTATTAAAATACCTAACATAAAAATAGAAACACAGTAAAAGCAAAAAATTACACATTTTGAAGTACTTTTAAAAGCATTATTGATATTTAATATACTTATATTAAGTATATTAATATACCTCCAGATACTACCACTAAGTTTATTTAATGTAAGACTGTATTAATTTAAAGGTTAAAAATTTTAGAAAGCAGCAGTTTGTGGCATGATTTTAAAGCACAGATTGTTTTTTGGGAAGAAAAGCATAGCACTGAGCAGTCTGTAAGAAATCAGGTCATCTCAGCTGGGTGCAAAGTTCTCCAGCTGGAAGACCAGGTCTACAGCAGCATCAACATCTGGTACAATATGATCCGGTTCTACTAAACCAGGATCAAATCTAAAATCTCTGTGGCCATGGAACACCGTGTCAGTTATGGTCTCCCTGGTATCCAAGGGTACCTCTGTGTGAGGGTTGTAAACCCCAGTACAAACAAGAACAGACCTACAATGTGCAGCAGCTGCAGATGCCAACTCATTCTCCCAACTGTTATCTATTTCATCATCCTGAGAGACAGCGGCAGATCCTCTGCCACCAGCAGCTTTGGCCTGAATCCGCGATTTGGAACCTTTTCTGGAGTTCTCTTGGAGATAGCGGTTGTAAAGGTTAGCACCATAGATGTCAGTCATGAGATTATCTCTGGAAATAGAAGAAGAAAATTTAGTCAGCAGTACCATCTTAGTTGTCAAATGTCAATATATAGAAGACATTTTCAGGGTTTTGATTTAACAGTATTTTCTACTTTACATAACTTTATGTGGAAGTATGTAGACAGAAGAAATCCTATGGCTATTTTATTACCCCATTTTCATGAAGCATGGCACATGATCAAAGTGAGTAACTCTCCCAGAGCAGGGGAGAGGAAATCAAGGATAGGTATTAGCAGTCCATGAATGAGCTTATTTTATTTCCAAATATCTTGGAGATTCTGGAACAGTCTTTAAAACAATACAGCTTTATCTTTCTATGAAAAGGATTCTATGCTGTGACAACACACAGAGTAGCATATGACCAAGCATAATGACCTCACAAACAAATTCTTGCTCTACATTCTAACAACTGTTATTTACCCAAAGCTTGCTGGCCTCAGACCAATACATTAAATAAAACAAACACCCATGCAAATCCTTCTTGTTAAGATTTACAGTCTATTACAGAAATAAAATACATATATATAAAATCAGGAGAAATCTTAGCTGCATATAAAACACTTTTTGTGCTTCTACATAAATTATGCATAGAAAGAGTAAGGTATTATTAATTTTCAAGAATAGAAACTGTGAGGCTCAAAACCTTTATTCCATAGCACCAAGAACATCAGGTGGTCCCAATGGCATGAGAATAACTATTAAGAGTTGTGCATTTCTCTTTGCTGGGATTTACATCACCAGTTAATTTCCTGCTGTACTCACGCTACCTTACCCCACAGCATAAAGAGTCTGGATGGGTTGCTTCCACTGCCTTTCTGCAGCCTGAGCCCTGATGAGGTATTCTGCATACTGGTAGGTCACTTTACTGGGTTTGCCCATTAAGGCCTCATATTTCAGATCTTTGCCAGTGATCTTCTTGTAAATGTTTTCCAAACAAACCATGAACGTTCCATGCCCAAACCTACACAGATGTAAAGACAAATTCAGTTACATTAAGTACAGATTTAAAACCAACAGAACAACAAAAAAAAACCCCAAACCCAAGGATTTTTTTATTTCATAATCTTTTAGGAATAAACTTTATCCTGGAACTATCAAATTTCCCTCAGGTTGCATGCAGAATTTCCACAGCTGGAAATTAAGGATGGAATAATAAACACCAGAATGAAAACACATTACTGGGACAGCACAACAGACTTATCTATTCTTAAAACGTAGCACTGGTTTGTGTTAATGTTACTTGTATTTAAGTAGAGACCCTAGTCACAAAAGTGGTGTTTCTTGAAATAATGCCTAGCCAGTGGTGTACAGAATTGGGTAAATTAACGAGGAGAATCAGAAACAGAATCAGACAGAAGGAAAATTGATCTCTCAAGTACAAGAGTGTACCAAAAGCCTACCTGTAACATGGAAACAAAAAAAGTCATGGGTTTCTCAAAAATGTGGATGCAAAGGATGATGAAAGAACAAATACCAACATAATGTACATCAGAAGCCAACAGAGATATCAGAGAATCACTATGTTGGAAAAGACCTTTGAGATCATCGCGTCCAACCATACCTGTCCTAAACCTCATCTACGCATCTTTCAAACACATCCAGGGTCAGTGACTCAATCCCCTCCCTGGGCAGCCTGTTCCAGTGCCCAATAACCCTTTCAGTGAAGAATTTTTTCCTACTGTCTAATCTGAACCTGCCCTGGCGCAGCCTGAGCCCATTCCCCTCGTCCTGTCACCTGTTGCTTGGGTGAAGAGACCAACACCCATCTCTCTACAACCTCCTTTCAGGTAATTGTAGGTGGTGATAAGGTCCCCCTCAGCCTCCTCTTCTCCAGGATAAACACCCCCAGCTCCCTCAGCTGCTCCTCATATGATTTGCTCTCCAGCCCCTTCACCAGCCTACTTGCCCTTCTCTGGACTCGCTCCAGGACCTCAATGTCCTTCTTATGATGAGGGGCCCAAAACTGAACACAGTGCTCAAGGTGCAGCCTCACCAATGCCAAGTACAGGGGCACAATCACTTCCCTGGACCTGCTGGCCACACAATTTCTGATATATGCCAAGATGTCATTAGCCTTCTTGACCACCAGGGCCTCGAGGTGCACTAATAAAGCAATTGAACCTCTAGTGACCCAGAAATCAACATAGTATTTTAAGGAAAAAAACGACAAAGGCAGAAGCAGCTGTAGCACTCTGCCATGCGGTATGGAATTAGCTTTTCTGAATTCTGAAGTGACCCTTCATGCCCTCTCTCTACCCTGTTTGTTGCTCCATATAAGGAAATCCCAATAAACACATATTTGTTTCCAGCAATTAGCAGCAAGTTTGAAACACCTTCCCCATGGCATTACAAGGCAATAGTGAAGGTAACAGCACTGACAGACACACACTTGTACTATCAAAGCAAAAAAAATAACTTCATCCTGGCTCTTTCCCAAAGGGCACTACTGAATCATCTTACTCACTGCAGACATGTTGGTTGCCTTACTCTAGCCTGAAATATCACACACATGTATTTTGCCAATGTACTAATTAGAGATGATCTTTGCACCCAAGTAAGGGTATCTGACAAGATCTTTGATTCAAGATGAAGCCAGCAATCCAGTCACAATGTTTCAGTGTACATTCAAGTCTTAGACTGGGGCAAAGGGAGGGTAAGCAAAACTATTGTTTCTAATAGTAGGCAGTTCTTCAAACAAACCCACTATCAGAGACCATGTCACCTTGTTCTGTGTGTTCTACTTGTTTTTTCTTATGTTCCTTACAGAGCTTGCTGTATTGTCCTCCGCTCAAAACCACTCACTGCTCTCAACTAGCAGGATCAATTCTTTCCCCTTCCAGAAACTGCAGGGTGGAAAGAGAAATACCAAAGGACCTAATGAAATGAAACAATGGCCTTGATAATTTTTTCTTTCTTTTTCCCTTTGAACAGAGACTCTGAGGCCCTCAGGCAAAAATGACTTCTGGGAGTGTGAAACAAAATGCTTTAGGACTTAAAAGCAGGTTTTATCCTGAGTAATTGAGTTCCTAAATGCAGTAACATAAACAGCAGTAAGGCAGCACTGCTGAAAGCCCATTGCTTTAGAGATGTTTGATTCAATTCTGAGAGCTACTGTGCAGCTACAGCAAACTTTTTGTATAAAAATATTGAATTTTACTGAATAAGGGAACCCCAAACATATCGTGATATACCCAGGCATTAACTTGCACATACCTGGGAGACTGTGCTTCAGCTACCCACATCAGATCCATATTACAAGCAAGTACAGGAATGTGAGGGTAACTCTCATGGTGATATGGGTTTCCAGGGTAGCCACTTGTCAGCAAAACATCGATGATCAACTGGAGGTTGGTTTCCCATCTGACCGGCTCCCCAAACAAAACAACGGCTGCGAGGACAAGAATTATAAAAGAGAGTCAGGGAATCAGTTAAAAGCACCAGCTCTCTGAGGTGAACACTTGGTCTAAAGAGGCTGAACAGGTAATTTGATTTAACCAAGACCTGATGAAACAGCCACATTGACTTTAACATGGTGTTTTAATACATTGCATACCCATTTGTTCACAGAAAATCTGAGAAGTGACAAGACCCCAATGAGAAATCTACAGGTTTAAGTATTATTTTTTTATTGGCTTTCTCCACAGCACCACAAAATATTAACTTCTAAGTTGTGTTTCTAAGCCTTCCATACTTTGGGAAGTCTATATTTACAACCAGTATTTAAATAATCCATCACCAGTCTTATTTTGTTCGTCTTAAAACAAAATTTGAATGCAGTTTTAAGCCATTTTTCTGGTCTCCAGCAATAATCTGTGGTGGATTTTTTAAAATCCTACAGTTCACTTTCCACTCTGCTGTACTTCAGATGAGATGAGAGTAAATGGAGTGTGCCAAAACAAGATGTTCCTCATACTGCAACTCTGAAGTGACTGTCCTGACTACCCTAAGAACAAGGCTGATTATTTCTGAGCATGCATCAACTCATTCTTCCTTTTTGAAAGGCAGGCAATAATAGCCTGTTAAAGGAAGACAAAAAGGAAAGCAGACCTCACCTACCTTCTAAAACTTAAAAAATACACAGCTGAAAACTGAACACATGGAAAAAACCAAGACAGCTTTATCAGATGTGATGCATTTCAAAATAATGACAGATGCCATTAGGGAATTTTAGAATCCTCACAGTCAACTTTCTGAAATGCCCAGCAATCTAAAAATAAATGCTGATTATAAAGTACAATTAAAATATTTTAGCTATTAAATGGATAGTTGCAAGTTAAATAAAGATAACTGACCCTCAATCTTGGGAAGCTCCACAGCAGAGGGGTACTGCAATAAGAAAAAAGTGAAAGTTTTCTACAAGATTAAACACCTATTTTTAACAGACTAAATTCAACTATAGGTCTCACAGTAGCCTTCTGCAACAGTGACAGGAAAGGCACTCTCTATTTTGGTACATATCTGATGGCAGTTGACTTTGAAACTTGTATTTCAACTCTGAAGTGAAATCTTGCGGCAGACGGACAGCAGACAGGTTAGCACGTTCTACATTCACTGGCCTCCTACATCTGTTTAATTTCCTCTGCCAAGCTGCAAAGCTGCAGTCGGTTAATTTACTTGTGCATGAAAAGTATGGGTGTTTATTTTTCCACAGGAGTAACAGAGGCCTCTGGTATTCACGAGACATTTGAAAAATAGTTGTTGACATACAGTTCTTTAACACTGCTAAGAAAGAAAAATACATTGTAGAACATGTACTATATTTGCTAAACAAGTTAAGCTTGCACTATTTGCTCCCTGCAGTGCCAAATCCATTAAGAGTTTCTTGAACTCCTGTAGGCGCATGGATGAGAAGCAAGGCAAAAGGTGCATCACCCAGTTACAGATTCTATCAGCCACAAAGAATTTCTTGACATCACAGGGGAAAAACCCACTCCACAGACTGGCCCTGAATAGGTACAATACACACAGGTATTTACTGTGTATCTGTTTGCTTATTTTTGAAAGTCTGCACAATTCAGTTGAAGTCATACTGCACGTACTGTTAACATTCAAATAACAGTATAAATAAGAAAGGGAGTTCTCTGGAGAAAAGTGAGTTATCTGCACAGCACTGATTTACAGAGTAACCTCCCAGCCTCAAAACAATACCAATCCTGAAGGAAAAAGCTTATTTTAGCTTCTACACATCTGAGGAAGCCAACAAGCTTTCCAAGCCAGATTTTGAATTAGGTATCTGCACTACATCCAAGCAGTTTTCCCACAACAGGTAACATTATCTTTTACTTTGTAAAGAATTACCACTGACAGAAAAAAATCTATACAGTTGGTTTTGAAAATGCTGTAACAACACAAAGAAAGCAGAAAAGTACATTAAAAAAATCATACAACATAAGCACATACAACAAAATAAAACATATAAAAAAGACAACATAGAAACAGCAGCATCAGCTCAGTGGTTTGAATTCTGACCACTATTACCAAATGTCATCTAACAAGCAAAGAATTTTAAACCAAAACCACCCACTCACCAGAATGTTAGGTCTTCTCTCATGGTCCACTGCATCTAGCAAAGGGTGTTTCTCCCGCAGTGTTTCAATGGTAATAGGTTGACAAAAACCAAGGCTGGGAAATACCAGTTAAGGATAGGGAATTGCTTACATTAAAGATTTTTAAACTCTTTTAAAATTCCATTTTAATAATTTTAAACACATGCAGTTTATCTGGCAAAGCAACTTACTTAGGAATGAAAGCAATATATCAAAGACTGACTCTTTCTTTTGTGAGAGAAAATGATGATTGGCCTATTATTCAGAAACAGACCTGTGCAGTCTGAATCATAGATTTGTGTCTCTAAAATCTTAGGACAGAAGTGATACATAACTACTGCTCAAAATAAGAGATGAAAAGCAAGAAGCCACTCTATACCTCCAGTGCTCCAAGATCATCTTTACATAAGCACAAAAAGAAGTTTATCTGGCAGCCAGACAACATCTTGTGTAATTATGACAGGAAAGAAACACGAGCTAGTTGAGGACAAACTCCTGTCTGCACAAACAGCTCTTTCCCTAGGCCACCAGAGCTGCAAAGCTCAATCTCTTGTGAAATGGCAGAGTGACCACTCAGGTTTAATTATGCTCCCCAGATAATCAAGATATACACACAAATACATCCAAAAATAGAAAAGGAGAAAAAGGGAAAAGATAACCTCCTGATTTGCAGAGTACTGCTCTTAAATGCTGACATACACATGATTAATTTAAGCTTAGTTAGCAAGAGGTAATCAAACTAAACCTGCTCATTTATGTAAAAAGCAGTTTCCATGATATTCTTAATACTAAGACAACTTCTTACAGTGCAAATGAAAATAAGAACTATTTAAATATATTAGTTATACAAACTAATTGTATTGGAACTGACACCACTGGCCATTTGTCAAGCTGTTTGAAAGAAAAACATTATCCCCTATGAAAAAGCTAACAGTAACTTTTCTCTTGGCGACCCCTAACATACTTTAACAGCTAATTGGAATATTCATGGAGTAACTTTTTCTCATCTTCACATTTGAAATAAAGCTTATACTTTAGAGTATACACTTTTTTTTTAGAATGTATTATTTACACCAACTTTAATTAAAATCCCAATAGAGGAAGAAGTGCAGAAGAAAGATACTGGAAGCAAGAGCAAAGGTTATGCAAAAGTTGCAGTCAAACTTAAATTACAGTTTAAGGCTTTCATACCACTGTTATGTATCAAGGTAACTGTAGATCTTTTTGGTAGTACAGAAGCTGCAAAATATTTTCTAGTATAATTCTAGTCTAGAAATGGCTGCAAACCCAGCGTGACCTGGCCTGGGCACATGCTTACAAGCAGATTTCGAGTCACTGAGCTCAAAGTCAGATGTGATTAATACCAGATAGAATGTCACGCTCTTGTCCTTTGTGCTAAACCACAAACCCTTTGTGCTAAACTCTCATCTACATGCAAGTAAAACAAAAAAAACATGTTTTTCTCTTTTTTTCCTTCTCCAGGTAGCAGTTATCAACACAGCAACCACTTTCAAAACATAAACTTGACATCATGGCAAGAACTACCATTGCTTATTCACAGAATCACAGAGTTGTAGGGGTTGGAAGGGACCTCGAGAGCTCATGGGGTCCAACCCCCCTGCCAAAGCAGCTCCCCAGCTCATACTGCACAGATAGGCATCCAGATGGGTCTTGAATATCTCCAGAGAAGGAGACTCCACCACCTCCCTGGGCAGCCTGTCCCAGGGCTCTGGCACCCTCACTGGGGAAAAGTTCTTCCCCATGTTGGTGCAGAACTTCCTGTGTTCTAACTTGCAGCCATTGCCCCTTGTCCTGTCTCCACAGACACTGAAAAGGGGCTGGCCAATTCCCCCTGCATCCCATGCTTAAGATATTTATAACATTGATTAGGTCCCCCCTCAGTCTTCTTTTCTCCAGGCTGAACAGCCCCAGGTCTCTCAGCCTTTCCTCATAGGGGAGATGTTCCAGGCCCCTAATCATCTTTGTAGCCCTTCTCTGGACTCTCTCCAGGAGATCCCTGTCCTTTTTATCCCAGGGAGCCCAGAACTGGACACAATACTCCAGATGGGGCCTGACCAGGGCAGAGTAGAGGGGGAGGATCACCTCCTTAGACCTGCTGGCCACACTCCTCCTGATTATTGCTGGATTTGTAGTGTGGAAATATTTGGTCTTCACTTGATCCACAGGATCCCCTGAATTTGAATAAAGAAAACACTTAAACAGACAGTCATTTGGGTTTGTTTTTTTTAAAAGATACTCTTGAGCAATGTCAAGAAGTGGTCCTTGTCCAGATACAAGAACACATTTTTCATGATAACGCTTGAACATCCGCAGAGGACTGTGCGACATCATCACTTGATCCTGTGAAACCTGTTTGGGATTTAGAACCAAAATGAGTCTGTTGTTTGGCAGGTGAGTTATCTATAGACGAGTTCTATGAATTACAAAATGATCACACATATAAACCCCTACCATATCATTTCCCTGTTTCACAGACAATTTATTAATAACACACCAGAAAAGAAATACATTGGTGAAACTGCCATACACATCCTTTCAGCTTCCAGAGTTACTCTATTCAACGTGAACACAAGGTTTTCTCTCCTAGTTTTACAGAGTCACCAAATTAATTTACAAAACAAACAGGGAAGAAGAATCAGAACTGCCCCTGTTCCCATTAACAGCCCCTTTGCTAGACTGCACCATTGATTTAACTGTACCACAACACTTTCACCTTTCAGTTTACAGAGTGCCATTCCTTCCATAGGCATAAAACCAGTAGAACCATTATCCCATAAGGACACTACTATGAATCATTACTTAGCACCTTGACAGATCTAAAAAAACCCAACCAACCCTCAAAATAACCGAGATGCCTTTTTACCCAGGAGACAGAGGATTTGATTGATACAGCCCTTCGTGAAACAAGAAGCACCACAGAATTGACTTTATGGCTTTATCTTCATAATGCTCAAACACAGTCTCCAACAACGGAGAAGTTTACCTGCCTGCAGCACCCACAGATCAGGGGGCAATAAAACTTTACTGCTTGTATCAAAGGGAGGCAGGAGGCTCCCTTGTGCTTTGCACAGTATCACAGGACATCCAGCTTGTTAGAGCAGAGTGATCACTGGCACACACACACTTCTTTTTTCAGAAGGAGAGGGCAAGATTTATTCCCAGGATAATAACGTTGCAAAGAAATACTCTTACCATCAGTTTTACCAATCAGTCCCTTTACCAATGGAAATACCATTAGCTTTGGACAGTATATTTTACTTTTACAATACCTCCAGCAAAGCACTTCAGAGGGCTTAAGGGAAAAACAAAACTGATTAACTGAGCAGCATTTAATGGAAGGTAATATATTTGACACATTCACCGTAAGTAAATAACTAAATAAATAAGATTTAAGCTACTCACTGGAACTCCCAGTAGATGGGACAACTGATCAGCTTTTTTCTGGCGAAGGCAATTCCCTGCATTGGTGACAAATACTACAGGCACCACGAACTGTCCCTGAGAATTAACTAGCTTTTGAAAGGCTGTTTTTGCAGCAGGAATTGGAGTCTTTCCTCGAACCAGTACACCATCAATGTCAAAAAGAAAACCAAAGGATGGTAGTATGTTGAGCTGTAAGAAGGAATTGAAAGAGTATGTTAGTTATGCCTTTACTTACACCCATTTGATAAAGGTTACAAATGTTAAATGCAATGAAAACAGAAGCTTCCATGGAGAAGGAATGAATCTTTAACTCTGTGCATTCTAATGTCCCTTGTAGGCACGTTCATAAGCTAAAATAGCTGCGGAGAGAAGAGGATCACTGCAACTCCCTTTTCCTTCTGCATACAGCCTATGACCTCTATCTTGCCTTATCCAGAAGGTTTCAGAAGACTGGGACAAATGAAGTTAAACTGATAAAACAGAGGTACAAAATACAGGCTGCTGTGCCAGCGACTCGGGCTTTTGAAGGATTGAATCCCAGTCCATTTCACAGGTAATTTCAACACACAGGATACTAAACTACTAACAAAATAACAAAAAGTAAGTTTTTCAACAGCAGGTACATCTTGAAAATATCATACTTTGCTCCTCCTTTACAAGACGTTTAGATACTAAACCTGCTCTTGCTGTCACTTGTACCTGTTCCACAACTGGTTCAACTACAGCCAGACATCTGTAGGTTCCTTACACATTGCTTCAGTTGGTTCATTTTATAAACCATTAGTGCATTGTAAATCTAACAGCACCTTCAACAAAGATGCTGTTGGAGTTACTAAATTGCCTGCCTTTGGAAAAGCAAAGAGCTGGACTTCATAAGCCCAGAGGAGAGTGAGACCAATGGGGGCAAGAGATGAGTGTGCAGTCATCCTACAGAGGGGAGATAGAGAAGGGACAGTCGAGCAATGACAAAATTACTGAATCAGGCTGGAAAAGGATGGACCAGAAAGGGTCTATAATCTAAACATTGTTTTCTCAAGTCTAAAATGGAATCCAGGACTCTTGGGTTTTATCCTCCCCTCTTCTGTCATTCAAAGACAAAGAAGTGGGAGATTAAACATCAAGACTGAACACAATGGGGAGAACAGATGCAGAAATTACTCCAGCCAGCGAAGGTGGGGCAGCCTTTGCTATTCGAGCTGTCCCAGGGCACACACTGACAGCAGCCCAGCACGCTGCTCTGCCCAGGCAGGGAGAAGGGCCTTTTGCCTATAAAAGCATCACTTTGTTCCTCATCAATTATTCACCTGCAGTCGGGTACAGCAGAGACAGACATTGCCACCACTATGTAGGGTGACGTAGCCACCAACATGCTCACCTTGCTGGGTCTCACTGCTGCCTTTCCCAAAACAGTGACACACAAACAACATTTGAAAAACCACAAGGTAGGTACATTCCCCAACAGAACCCAATTTAATACAGTTAACACTTCAAACACGTTGCAATATCACAGGCTTTAACGAGGCAGTTGGGTTTTGTTCAGTTCTATATGCAGGTTCTCCCCTAAGGCCTTCTCCTCTCTCCCCTGTACAATCATCAGCCCTCGATTTAAAAACAACCCCCCCTGGAAGCCCTGTCCAAGCCACCGGCCTGTTTCACTGGCTACATCTGCAGGACCCAAGTGCCACACAAAGGACTGTCAGGCTTGCTGCTAAACATGCAGTAGCCATCTCAGGCTTGGCAAGCTGGTATGCAAAACTACTGAGCAGATCCCGCAGCTCTGCAGTAACACAGTTCTTCACGTTTGTTTGGCTGTCTGTAAACAACACAGATCCCAGATGTGAATTTCACGGGGAACGATGCCGTAGCAGAACCGTGAGAAGCCTTTTGCCGTACACAGAGGAGAGCAGCTCTCTAAGGGAACCGAGCCTGTACCCAACGGCAGAACCACGGAACCTCCAGCGGTTCCGAACACATCGGTAGTGAGGAGCGATGTGGAGCGCGGCCACAACAAAGAAGCCGGGACAAAGCCCCTGACGGCTTGTCCTGCTTCCTCCGCCTGACATAAGGCAAGCGCCGGCGGGGAGACCCCCGGTAAGGGCCTGCCGGGGCCCGGAGAGGCGGGCAAGGCGGGCGCTCCGGGCGGGACACCCCTGGGAGCCGGAGCTGCCGTTCGCGCGGGCAGAAGCCCCTCCGAGCCCGCGGGGGCCCGGCCGTGCCCCGCCACACCCTCGGGCGCCGGGAGGCCGCGCTCCGCCGAGGCCGGGTGAGCAGCCGCGGCTGTTTCGCTTTCGCTCCGCGCGCCTGGAAGCCGCCGGCATCTCCCGCCCCGCCCGCTCCGGGACACGGCGACCGGCCGGGCCCGCTGCCCGCCCCCCGGGCCCGCTGCCCGCCCCCCGGGCCCCTCGCTTACCTTGCTGCCGCCCTCAGCCGCCGGGGTGCCGGCCGTCCCGCCGCAGAGCCCGCTGAGCGCCGGGAGCCGGGGCGGCCGTCCCGCGGCGCCGCCCCCGAGGACAGCGCGGAGCGGCGGTAGCGCCCGCCGCATAACGGTCGCGGGGCGAGGAGGAGCGAGGGGAGCGGCGGCAGCGCCGAGAGAGCGGCTTTCCCCGGCAAGCGACCGGCTCTCCGCGCCGCTGCCGCGGCTTCAAACCGCCGCCCCGCCCCTGACGTGCCACGGGGAGGCCCCGGCCCCGCCTGCCCGGCCGCTGTGCTCAGCTATTAGGTCATCAAGCAACGTCAAACGCCAAACCATGGGCGGTAAGGGCAGAAACAAACATCCCCACCCCCGCAAAGCCAACATCAGCAGCGCAGCAAAGAGCCTGGCGGCACGAAGCATAGAGCACCTTCCACCGACGCGGGCACACCCAGCCTTTGTGCCAAATTTTACACCGTGGCACCCAGCAAACGTCTGGGGCGCAGCCAAGGTCGGCTCCAAGCCCTACTGTGGGAGGGAGCGGGCTGGGGACGGGAAGCAAGCCCAAGAGCCACCCAGCAAGCTCAGCTCCGAACATCTCCAACTGAGCAGGAAGTGGCACCACGGCAGCAGCAAAGGAAAAGGGAGGGGCACAGCGTTTCCACCAAGGAAACCACAATTTTGTCTTTAATAGCAAACCAGACATTCTTCCCAGTTCTTCAGGGATCCAGCCTCTTTAGAGAAAAGCACATCGTGTATACACACAGACACTGGGTAGCTTAGATGTGGGATCTGCATTGCAAAGGCAATTCCCAGCAACCAGACTGGGAGTGAGAAAACCAACACAAATATCATTAGTTAATGGATACTCTGCAAAGACATCCCCGGTCATCTTGCTCATCTCCTCACGCAGATTAAGTAAATCCACTTATTTCCTAGAACTCCCAACAAATGCTCCTCAGCACCCTCCCTGCGCCCAGGGAGAAGCTGATGCTCCAGTGATTGCACCGCACTCACCAAGATACCGGGGTTAGGGAAGGGGTCCTGCATTCTGTGCCACTTACATGGCACTAAATCAAACAGAATCAAACGCATTCCTGAAACTCAAAAGCAAGCCAAAACTGATGCACAGAACAAAACTGTTAGGGAGGTTATCCCCTCACATTCAAACCAGGATCACACACAGCAGAGAATAAGCTACACTTCAGCATCTACACAGTGATATTTATTTTATAGCCCTCACCTGGCAAGTTCAAGGCTGAGGCGCTACACAGACTGGAGCAGCTATCAGCCTGACAACGCACACACATCGAAGCTGCACACTCACATGAAGAGTTAAGGCAGAGCCTATGCATCTTCTTGTTCTTCAGGACAAACCGCACCACCAGTCTCCCAGCTTTGGCTAGGGGAGCCTCCTGGCTCCCCCGCAGTTGAACAGCCTGTGCAGCAAGCAGAACAAGTCACTCTGCTACCGGCTGCTGCTGGCAAACAATCACTTGGCAATTTGGTGGCTCAGGCACAGCCAAAAAAGAGCATTCAGCTCAAAACCACTTAGCCCTCTGAACAAGAGTGGGTGCTGAGCGCAGTGGGTTCAAGCAGCAGCCAGTCTGCATCATACAGCTCTGTATTGCAGCTTTGTACATCTATTCCCTTCCTGTGCTGGCCAGCAGAGCTCAGCACTGCCCTGAGGACTTCTCTATTGACCTTACTGTATTGGTCTTGCTCAGGGCAAGCTACTCCTTTGAACACAAATGCAATTACTATCCTGTCTCAATTTTCCCATTCTTTCCGGGTTTTAGCATTTGGGGCTCTTTTTTTATGCCTTCTATAATTATCACTGCCTCTGATCTGTCTTTAACCTTCTGTTTTCTGTCTTCTATGTTACAGTCATATAGTGACAGCAGGGATTAACCTCAGCATTACCAAGGGGTTCTGTGGTGTTGTATCCCCCCCGCCCCAGTCATGCCATGGTTTGGTGATCAGCCCTCCTGAAGTGTGATACAGACTTAGACTGCCTGGCAATTTATTAAGCTCCTGCAACTCAGTTAGTGCCAGGCAACAAGGCCTTTACCCTTCATGTACTAATGCCTTCCAGGTGAAGCACATCAGTCTCATGTAGTACTGCTACACTACAAACCTGTTCGCACATCCAACATGAAAGGAGCCTACTTTTTAATTCTTGGTGGCCAGGGGTGTCAGGGAACAGTGTTGTCTTTGACACCAATGCAAGCAGCACATGGATAAAAGCACAGCACCCTCTCTAAACCCAGGAACAGAAAACACTGAAGGAGCAACAGCAAAAACTAAACACACCTTTAGACAGGCGCTTGCACCGCAGAGCACACAAACACTGTGAGTCAATAAACATACTTGTTGGCTGATCAATTACAAAGCAGGAAAGCCATGCTGCTGAAAAGGAAGAATGTGTTCTTACTTTAGTTATCTGCATGCTATCGATACTTGAGTTTTTGATGTATTGATTGAATTTCACAGCTCTGCTTCCCACTTTCCCAAGGCTTTTTTTTGTTTAATCATTTCCATCAAGTAAGACAAAGCATGCCTCCACAATTTGGAGATTTGAGTGTTCTGGAGTGGATTATTTACAATGGACAGAGCTGGATACTAGGAGCATCTAGAAACTCTGAACAGCCCCAGACAGGTTACTTGGTTGTGAAACGTTAAATTCCTTAAACAGCGCTTCTACTCCGAGCCTGGAGATGTCTGATTTAATGTTTCATTTGTTTAGACCTGCATAACAAAGTTAGTCACCTGTAAGACTCTAAACAGCCTCTGCTGTAGTCTGCCTCTTCTCACAGGATTCACAAGCCAAGAGCAGCAGGGGATGCACAGCTTCGAATCCCCACACAGACAGCTGTTTATGGTCCCATTCTTTGGCTACGACCAGTGAAACAACACAATTCTTTGAGCTAAAATGAAACAAGACGTTGGGCTGTAGTAAATTTTACTAAAAATCTTTGAACAGGGCATAGCAAAGTTGGAAGTATTTACAATAGCTGCTGAAATATCCAGCATTTAAGCAACTCACCCAGGCATGCTTACAAACCACAAAACGGGTTACTGTTTTTCAAGATGCTGCATGAGTTACATAAAGAACCAAATCAACTCCCAAGCCACTCCCAAGATCTGCCCTCAAAACGGGGTCCAGGTCACTGAACTACCCCAGCATCACAGACTAAGGGGCTTCTACACTCAGGTCAGCAGAGATCAACACGAGGACAATGCGCACACTTACAGCCAGGATACAGCAGGCAGAATGGTGGGGGTCAGCCAGCTTCCCTCCAGGGTCTAAGGAGTCCCTGGGTTTGCAGGTCTATCAGAGAGGCCCTACTGCACAGACCCTTTTACGAAGTGATGGGGTGAACACAGCTGCTGAAGATACAGAGACAAGTTAACCCAGGTTTGCTCTTTGTCAGCACTGATATGAGTCACCTCAGCAGATAAACCAAAATGACCTTTTCCTCCTACAGAACACCCTGCAGCTTCCTCTGGCTGCCCTGAACACCCAAAGCGACTTTCAGAGCTAAAAGTGGTTGCTACCAGAACGTATGAACCTGCTGCTTTCAGGTGGGTTATAGAACATTCTGGTGCAGTCTTACAGTCCTAAAAGTGTTTTTGCTTCTTCGCTCTGTGCCATGAGGGTTTCGCTGGCATACTTCTGAAGAAGTTCCATCTTCTTTCTACGTACAAGGGCTTCCTCAATCTGCAATCAGAAAAACAGGATGGCATTCAGCTTGAGCTGCCAAAACCTAGTGCACTGAGCTATTGAGACAGGAGGAATTAAAATGCAGGAAACAGTGAAATTTAGAGGCAAAAAGCTGAATTAAGACAAATCAGTAGTATCTTTTTAATATCAGCTGAAACTCGTGGAATCCAGAAGCAGCACTAAAAGCAACACCTCCATTTCAGATCTACACTCCCACCCTTTTCAATCAGGACATGAGCTGCAATTTTATTTTACTCTCAGTACACTTGCCAGAATTTGGTTTCAAACAAGTGCCTCACATCCAGCGCTAACAAACGGAGAGCAGGCAGAGTTGCACCACACTAGTCTGTGCCCCTGAAGTTTAGTGAGTGTGCCTTCCACATTAGGAACAGCTAAGAACCTCTTACCTAAACTCTATCAGAAAGTGCCAGCAATACAGGATGCTTTAACAAACGTGCACTTTAACGATCTAATAGCAAGCAACCTGCAAGGCTTGTTTTATTCTTAGTGATGACTTTATATTTGTTCAAATCACACAGAGTATCTCTCAAAAAAATGTTCTGAACCACAGCTTTTTGTAATTCAGAATTTGGAAGGTGTGACCCCATAGACATAAGGTATGGAGTTGTTTGCCACCAAAAAAAGAGAAAATATTACACAGGCTACATCAAATTAGAAGAGGTTTCTATCTGAATCAGTGGTTATGTGTTAGTAAGCAAGCTTTGATACTCAGTTATGCTCTCTTCATTAAGAGAACACCACCAGCCAGCCAGCATTGGTTTTAATTCTTATTTCTCTCCTGCTGTTTTGACAAGCCATCACATGTGCAGCATGATGACTTCACAGCAGAGTACATTGTTTGTCTGACAAGATGACATCAGGGGACAAACTCCCACATGCTGTGACGTAAAGACATCCCTACCAAAAGACACAGACTTTCTTGCCCGAGCTCTGTTTCAAGCAACCTGTCAATGGTAAGGCAACATACACCCTAGAGCAGTTCCTGACAGCCAATTCAAAGACATGACACAAAATTAATTTCAGAAAACATGTGAGAGCAAAGCCTGCAGTTCAGAAATCATCCCATTAAATGAAAAAACCCCAGTTAAACAGCAGCATAAAAATACAGTAAAAATATAGCAGCTAATCAGGGTTATCTTAATCATAACTCCACAACACTCTTCAATTTATGCAATACTTATGAAAGCTTGGAAATTCTCAGATGAAAAGGGTTACAGCAATGGTACCATAATTCTGGCCAGTTCCACAGCAATTGCAAGGGGATTAAACAGCTGTAGAGCCACAGAAATAACAAATTGAGGGCACTTTTACTGATGAACTGTCACAAGTTCAGAAGCCTATGTTGCAACAGTCAGAATATATCTCTGCAACTCACGTTTCCTTATGCCCTTACCTCTTGCTGAGATGGCACTGGAACATGTGCAATGAATTTCTGTTGGCCTTCTTCACCTTCTCTTTCCCTGCCACCTTCCTCATCAGACTGGAAAAAAAAAATTAAGTCACATCTTATTTTCTGAAGGGGTCAAAGCCAGGTTTTTTTTCTTGCTTTGCTAAGAGCAGTCAGAAAGAGCACTATCAAAGCTACAAAGACAAGAAGTAGGCGAACAGGACCAAGCAACAAAGGAATACGACAAGCATGACATTGACATCCTGCTCCTCCACATTTTCAGAATTATTTCTTTAACTTTTCATATGGGTTTTCACCCACTGTGACACAGACATGGATATAGACCTATGTTCCTTCCTCTTCTATATCTCTCTGGTTCCACTGCAAAGCTATAAACAAGAGAGGAGCCAGCTATTCTATTTAATGGCTGCAAGTTGGAGCACAGGAAGTTCCACACCAACAAGCGGAGGAACTTTTCCCCAGTGAGGGTGCCAGAGCCCTGGCACAGGCTGCCCAGGGAGGTGGTGGAGTCTCCTTCCCTGGAGATATTCAAGACCCATCTGGACACCGACCTGTGCAGTATGAGCTGGGGAGCTGCTTTGGCAGGGGGGTTGGACCCCATGAGCTCTCAAGGTCCCTTCCAACCCCTACAATTCTATGATTCTAGAAGCAAGAGCTTTAAAAATCTAGGTACCACTTTGTGTACAGCTCTGTACTGCCTCATGTGCACACCTGAGATCTGGGCTTATAAATTGGGATAGTTTATATAAAACAAAACTGAAGGAGCCACCAGAGAAGGGCAGAATGCAGCAGCAGACAGGTTCTCAGCAGCATGGAAACGTTAGATGAAATGAAATGTTAGATCACCTTAACCATCACATACCTCCTCATCGTTGACAGCATAGATATTTACTTCCTCCTCCTCTTCCTCCTCACCTCTCGCAAGTCGCGCTTCTCTCTCCATTTTCCATTTTTCTACTGCTTCTGCTATAACTGGTGAGCAAAGGAAAATGGCAAGTGTATCTGAGAGGGAGCTAAAGTGGCACAGCCCCATTTCCAAAGCTTTCACAACAGACTTAAACTTCTTACTAAATCCTCTATGTGGTAACACACACGGTAGAACCTTGATGCAGTATCTAATAAGACATACCAACGTGGTCTGAGCAGAAGCCAGTGTAAGTGTGGTACTTGCTGGTGCCCTCATCTGTGCATGTTTCAGACTTGAAATGTCCTGGACAAGCATCAACCTACTTTTCTGACCTGAGGAACGGGCTCACATGACCAGGGAAGTGGCTCTTACAGCTCTGTAGCATGTCAACAGATACAGGAACAATGATCACCATGAAGTTAATTAAACACAATTACACTCCTTATAGTGGCCACCCAAGTAAGTCTTTCTCTTTTCATCTCATAGTGTATTTCTCTTGGTTGGTAGTATGGTTCCAATTCTGTAACTCATTGCTATGGGTGATTTTTAAATGAAATATTTCCTTTATTCCACTCTTCCTCTCCATTTACTGCCCAACCACAAAGGCATGATGTCTAACGTGTGATACTGTGAAGATCTCACACATGGAGAAGGGATAAGTAAGTGGATGGTCACACCAAGAGATACTAAATACTGGTAACAGTTAGAAGCTCAACACCTTGCAATCATTTCCACAAGTCACTTCCTGCAGGTTTGAGGAATGCTTTTCTCTCCAATTCCAAAGGTGTAACTGTATACACAAAGCAGCAGCATTCAAACAAGATCAGCTTGGTTTGCCTGCTGTGTTCTGTGGAAGAGCCTGCAAGGGTTTGATTCTAGGACCTTTTCCTACAGAGTGCTCAGGGTCTGCCTGTAGCTGAAGCTTCAGAAAAGACCAGAAGAAAAGACACGTGGGCAAACAGCAACAAACTGCCCGGGTCAGACAAGGCTCTGCACCAGGAGCAGCGAGAGAAGTAAGCTCTTAAAGGAGGTGTGCAGCCTCCTGCTTAAAGCTCCTCGAATGCCAGAAGAATGCACAGAGTTCTCTCTAAACTCTTTAAAGAGTTTCAGGAATTAGACTGGATCCTGATGTCTTTATCAGGCAAGTCAATAGAAACAAAGCGAGGGAACTACAAGAGCAGACACGTGGGTAACTATTGTCTGTTGAGAACATGTGGGTTTCAGGGGAAAACACCTTCACAAACACATTGGAATTACAAGACAGATGACATGTGGATAAGTTAACATAGGCCACCTCGGCTTTGGGGTTTCCAGAAGGACCCCTCTAATCTCCAGGAAAACTAAACCATGATGTTTCTGGATAAATAATAAGGTGAGACAGGAAACAGATGGTATGGTCAGGAGGGAGACAACTGCTCAGGTTCCACAGATCTCCCAGCTGTAACCTAGTCTCTCAGGTTCTGAAGTATGAAAAGTAACGAGATTTTGCTTCAAGAGTGCATCACCTGCTGACAATATGAAACCATTAACAGCATGAAAGGGTACTCTAAGGCACCCCCCAGCCCTGCAATGCCTTACACAACAGTAAGGTGGATATCTACATGGCAAATGAAATCTGACAGGTAAGCACAAGACAATGCCTGCAGAGAAAAAAGCTCTGAACTTCAGAGTTCACCACCACCCTTCTGGGGCTGGCTCAGGCAGGGCTTGAATCTCACGTACCTTTCTTCTCATGTTCTTGTTCCAGCGGCTCCAGAATACCATCATCTTCATCCCTGTAGCCATAGTATTCTGCATCAATGGATTTCATGAGCTCAGCTCGAGTCTTCCGAGGTGGTGGGAGGGCTGAAACAACACGACTCATTCATCCAGGTCCATCTCAATGGCTTGCTGCATGTTCCTGGTTCCTATCGATCTCACAGCAGGTACAACTACCAATAGGTGATCTGAAACACTGCCAGTATCAGGAGTATGCTGATACTGTATTTTCTCTATACATAAAATACTGATTTTGCTCTGTCTGCTCAGAACTGTTTGAATTCATGCTCCAGCCCTCTGATCACCTTTGTGGCCCTCCTCTGAAGAGATTCAGAGGAGCCACAAAGATGATTAGAGGGCTGGAGCACCTCCCCTACAAAGAGAGGCTGAAGGTGCTGGGCTTGTTCAGCCTAGAGAAGAGAAGACTGTGGGGGGACCTCACATACTAGAGTGGGCATTTTACTCAATATTGTAGATTCACACGTGGGAACATTTGCTATTTACTTACGTTCCTTTTCAAAAAGTTCTCTAACTCCTGGCAAATCCTTTGCAGCTCCAAAATATTTGTAACCTCTGTTTCCTGGAACTTCTTTCCCTTCATGATCTAGCATTTTTGGTCCAATCCGCTGAAAAATTAGCAGAGTTAATTGGTTTAAATATTATTCCTCTTGCATCTTGCATTCCCTGTATGCCTGGGCATTTTAACAGATTAGAGGATTGAGAAAGGAGATACACCATACCAGTTTAAGCTCATTTTTATACACATTCTCTATTTATAACTACAAGATCACAGTTAAAATGATGATGCAAACCACAGAGGGCTCGTACCTGATTCACCTCCACAAAATATAGAAACCTGTCTTATTTATTACTGTCTGCAGTAGTATATCCAGGCATCACCTAAAGGAGCAGTACTAAATCTGACAATAAGCACATTAGATGTTTTGGTGAGGGAGAGCCAGTCCCATTACTTCATTTTCAGCAGTAACCAGGTGAGTTGAGAACCCTTCTACAGACTGACACAGTATGGAAAAAAAACACCCACTGATGGGTAACATCAGACCACTGCTGCAAACTCTTAACCCATTAGTCACTTGTAAGCAGAACAACCACAGAGTAACAAAATATTCTACACTTACAGCATAATCAGGACCTCCCAGCTCCTTTATTCTGAATTCCCAGTGTCCCTTCTCCCTCAGAAGTTTGTTTATTTCATCGTTCAGGTCCCGAATTCTGAATTCACCTAATCCAGCTGTTAAGAGGGGGGGAAAAAGCAACGTGTAAAGCAGCTTCCTAGAAGCACCAGAGCAATTTCAGAACATGTGTGATGGAAACAGCACAGTTCAGATGAAATGGGATTTTTTATGGTAACTGCTTAGGAGTGGAGATTCAAAGAAATAAAACAGAACCAGAAAAATCTTACCATTTTGAATCTGTGCCACTTTCTTGGAAATTTCCCCAATGATCTAGTTAAGTAAGAATACAGAAGTGAATTTCTCAAAAAAAGAAGTTAAAAAACCTTCTAGAACCTGAGCCCATCAAACATCAAAATAGGTTTTATTCAGACACAAATACTCAGAAGCTTAAAATCAAGGAAACATTTTTAGGTAAGATGAAGGCAGGAGCATGTGAGGCACAGAGAAAGGCTGAGTGAGAACAGGGTTTCATCTGCCTTTCAGGGCGAGAAGGGAATAAGCTATTGCCTGGAGCATATAGAGAAGACAGATCCAGGCTGACTGAGGTGATGACAATGGGACAAGTAGCAATAAACAAGTCGGAAGGGGGAAAATCCTGACTAAATTTAAGGGCAAAAATATCATTAAGAAGGTCAAACACTGGAACAGGGACCCCAAAAAGTTGTTGAATCCAAGTCCCTGATGATACTCAAAACTCAGTTGGATGTGGCCCAGGGCAAATTGATTTGGCAGGACCTACTCTGAACAGAGCTATGTGTGATCTTCCAATCTAAATTATTCTGGGATTTAACTGTTATATTGATTAAGTCTGAACAAAAGCTGTAAGCAGGCTGCCTAAACAGGGAGTGCTGAAGTTCCACCTACTACAGACTGGGACAAGCTGTATCACGTCATTACCTGCCGCCGCCACTTCTCAGCCTTTGGCAATTCATTACACTCTGAGGCAAGGAAAGGCCTTCGTTCCTGTTTGACAGAACCACACACCAAAGCCTTAACGTAGCACCAATATATTCAAAGCATTTCAGACACAGTTTATTCCTTGATTAATCATAAACTACTGGAGCTACCAAGCTCCAGTGCCTTCTGCTCCCACTGATTCTTACAAAGTGAAAAACGACGATTGACAGCCCTGCCCAGTTCAGTGATCACAGCATGTAACAACCTACTAACTCCACCTTACTCCAAGCAAAATCTGTCACCTGTTGTTCTTCAAACTACCCCACAATCCCCACCCCCGCCCCAATACAAATAAAGACAGCTGAATTACAACATCAATATGCTGGGATATTGGCATATATATAAACTCTGCTGCTTTCCAAGTGACTACTAAGTTTGGGCCTTACATTCTCAGCTGCCACTACCTAAACACTGTGATTTATTTTTTTCCCAAGATTATTTTCTCTTGTAAGAGAAACTTTTCTCTTTCTCTCACCACTCTCCTACAGGACACCTGCAGCTGGCACACAACCCTTCTGAGGGCTGCCAGGCAGGTCTGTGCATGGCTTCCATTCCATCCCTGACCCCAGCTAAGAAAGCTCTAGGTTCTTTACATCATACCTTTACTTTTCCTTCCTCAAGCTGAGCCTGACGAAACCTTGCCAAGGCCGTCCTAAAAAGAAGAAAGGGAACAGATTTACACATCTACATTCCAACAGGAACCTGTTCTGCCCTGGATGTTTATTACTAGCTTAATCACAGTCTATAGGAGACAAAGGCTTCAACATATTCACTGACTAACTCATCTAGCTAGCAACTTCTTCCACACAAGAAATCCTCAGGAGTTAATTCTTTAGATATGTCTAAATCCTGATAAGCAGCTAGTTATTTTTCTGCTTAGCTTATGCCAGCATATTAGGTACTAGCAGCAAAAGGATGTCAACAATTTATAAGCTGAAACATGAAGTTTACATATCTTAGCAGGGAATACATCAAAAAGCAAACAAAAAACTCAAGGGGGGGAAAAAGCCTCTGCCAGGAAAGCAGCAGTTCACAACTGAGTTTCTTAAGCTTACTGAAATATCCTGAGTGTCTCACAAGTGAGCAGAGCCTACCCACTACAGCTTTTTAATGCAGTTTTATTTACTAGTCACATTGTAGTTACATTACAAAGCACAAAACAAATTATTTAACACCTTTTAAGGACATACCTGTACTGTGTATCTAAGCCAATTATCTAGGCTCCACCTGCTGCTAAGGGGAATTAAATGACTGAAAAGTCACATCACCCAACCAGCATCCCCTGCCCAGGATGGGATCACCAACTCACAAGGTGTTGGACAGCTGTAGTCTCTGCAGCCTCTCTCAGAGTTACTGACACAAGCTCAGAAGGTGTTTTAGGGAAATGAACAAATAGAGATCTGTCCCTCTGCTCTGGTGAGACCTCATCTGGAGTACTGTGTCCAACTTTGGACAGAGAAAGACACAGACCTGTCCTTCTGTGATCTCAATGCAAGAAGGACATAGACCTGTTGGAGCAGGTCCAGAGGAGGGCCACAGAAATGATCAAAGGGCTGGAACACCTCTCCTATGAAGACAGGCTGAGAGTGTTGAGCTTGTTTGGCTTGGAGAAGAGAAGGCTGCAGGGGGGCCTTACAGCAGCCTTCCAATACCTGAAAGATGCCTATAATAAAGCTGGAGAAGAACTGTTCATGAGGGCACGGAACAGTAGGACGAGGGGTAATAGTTTTAAACTTGAAAAGGAGAAATTTAGGTTGAATGTTAGGAAAAAGTTCTTCAATATGAGGGTAGTAGATCACTGGAACAGCTGAGAGAGGTGGTGGAGGCCCCATCCCTGGAGACATTCAAGGTCAGGCTTGATGGGGCTCTGAGTGACTGGATCTAGTGAAGATGTCCCTGCTCACTGCAGGGGAGCTGGCCTAGATTACTTCTAAAGGTGCCTTCCATCCTCACACATTCTATGATCCTATGAGACAAATACATTGAAGAGCCTCTAAACTGGCAGCTCTAAATATGCAGTTTGCAACGTTTCTGAAAGGCACTCGGGAAAATCAATACCAAAATGTGTTGAAGCCCCTAGGCTTAGCCCAAGCCACTCCCAAGCAAGAATTGTACTTAAGCCAGCGCTGACAGATCCCCGTGGAGCCTGGCGCCTCCGTTCCAAACCCGGGGCTGCCTAGAACCGTAAGGAGCCAGCAGAACGCGTTTCACCACGTTCCCACCCAGCCCCTGCTGCAGCATCTCTCCTCTGGCTGGCCGCGCAAGCCCCGCACCGCCAGGCACGGGCCCCCACAGCTGGTCACGGGAAGCCTCCCAGGAGCAGCGCCGGGCGGTAAGGGTGCTGCCCAGGGCCCGGAGCGCCTGTACTTACATGGCCTTCTCCGCGTTACGAGCCTGAAAGAGAGAGAACAGACACCGTGACTCGGCGGCGCGGGAGGGAGGGAGCGGCCGCCAGGCCCCCTCCTCGCTCCTCATCCTCACGGCCCCAGCCACCAGCGGAGGAGCCAGCGAGCGAGCGGCCGCGCTCCCCACAGAGCCCCCGCCACCGGGTACAAGGGCCAGTGGGGAGCGCGGGCCGCCGGCCGAGGCTCCCACTCACCATGGCGCCGGTCGAGCCGCACTCCCTCCCCGCAAGCCGCCGCCGCCGCCGAGACAGGCCCCGGAAGAAGACGCGCCGTGGCCCGGAACTGGAACCCACACCCACTGCGCGAGCGCCACCCGCCTCGCTGAAAGCGGCACGCAGTGCCCGGCCGCGCATGCGCGGAGCTGCCGCCTGCCTCTAGAGGCGCTGCTGCCTCTTGGAGCCGCGCCAGTCCCTTCGCGCGCTGCCGGCCTTGCGGGCTGCGGCGGCCGGGCCGGGCCGGGCCGGGCCGGGCCCTCGGCCCCCGCCCTGCACAGACCACCGCTCGGCCACGGAGCGATCGGTGCGGCCTCGGCCTGGCAACCGAGCTGCAGCATCGCGTTTCCGCAGGTCTCCGCGAATTCAATCGCCCCTTGCCTGAGGCCTCCAGCCACCCCGGGGCCTGGCTCCATAAACTGCCCTACAGTACGCGGATCTGTGCCCCGACAGCGGCACCACGCCGGACCCCTGAAAGCGTCACACGCGGGAGCAAGGGAGGGGGCAGCTTTATCTGCCCCAGCCCCACACCCGGCTTCATCATCACGTTAGCCTTGCGACAATGGACCCTCGGGAGAGCAGCATCAGTCTTTCTGAGCTGCTCTGTAGAGAAAGGTGACCACGAAGAGACACCTCAGCACAGCGATTTGTCTCTGAGGACAAGACCGCTGCCCAGCCCCACACGGGCTGTTCTGAGACACGAAGGCAGCAGTCCCACAACACAGCACAAAGCAGCAGGAGCTGCAGGACATCAGCAGCTGAGCTTCATCCTTGCCAAGTTCCAGAGGAAGGGCAGAGCTGAGCACAGTGAACAGGGCAGGTGCTCAGCCCAGCATTTTCTCAGCAATAGGTTAAGTCCCAAAGTCTCCCAGGTCACTGTAATCACAGCTTCAAGCTTCGTTACAGTTTAACTCAATTAACTGTATGTAAAGACACAGGCAATTTGTACCAGGCCACCACAAGGCTGAACAATACACTGTGGTGTAGGTGACCTGTACTATCCCAGCCAGCCAACTTTCATTGTACCAGGCGTTTGGCAACCACATAGGACTCAGAAGTACATTCATGCTCCAATAGTAGCTATTAAAAAACCCAAACAAGATGACCCAAGCACACACCCCACTTAAACACATGTAACTCTTGCCCACTCCTTGGCTCCCCAGGAGCTGAAAGGCTTTGTTCTTCAGCCACCAGGCTGGACAAAAGGCATCCTAACAGATAACATGGCAGGTTCTAGAGTGTACACCCAGCAGGAGGTGGTGGCTGCTGTTGGAGCTGGCCTTCTACAACTGCCACACCAACCAGGCAGAAGCTAACACTTCCCATCCTTTTCTCCTTAGGCAAAGCAGTACAGGCATCCCCTTTTACTGCTGCAATTAAAGCAACTTCTCTGCTGCTGCAGTGCCAACCCCACCTTTCCAGAACCCACTCAGGCTGGCTGCTGCAGACATATCTGGGCTCCCACCACCTCATTCACACTCAGTCTTTGCATCCTGAACTACCTACTGCTCAACATTTTCCACAGGCTTTGAACAGCAAGCCCAAGCTGATGAACCATAGTTCAAATCCTAATTGTTGAGGTCTAGGTCTTCTAGGGCAGCCCACTGCAAGTCACCAACAAGCTGATCAGAATTCACTTGATGTGACACCACAGCTATGACTGTCACTTTTCTTGGATACACACATTTTAGGTACTGAATTTCCTTTAACAGCCCAAAAATTACCAGGTAATATCCTTGCCTTTAGTTTCCAACACTCCCAGGTAGATCTCCTCAGGGGAATCATCTAGATGATCCACTGAGTTCCTAACTGCTCTGCTGGGAGCCTCGCCAACATGCTGTTGTCTGCTGCCAGCCACAGGCTGAGGCAGTTCCTGGAAGACCACAGCTTCCAGTGGTACCACTGCACAACCCCACAGCAACAACTGACAGCCTGTTACTTCTCTCTCTGAAGAGATCCACACCTTGTCAACCCAACATCAGAGGCAGGTTTTTTCCCCATCCATGTAGCATACACACCTATGAAAAACACTACACTTGGGAGGAAAACCTTTTGTGTGGAAATACAAAGTGACTCCTGTACACCATCCTCAGCTGGTAACTGGACAGATTCCCTGCATCTGCTGGAGCTCCAGACGCCATCAAAAAGCTCCAGAAGTCCTCCAGCTGAAGCTGCTCTTAAATGGCCTTTGACCCACCAGCAAGGCACTGATCAAGCTCCCCCCATGTTTTCTGAGTGGATATGCTCAAGCTGCACAGATCAAAGGGAGCTGACACAAAGCAGAACTTTGCGACAGTTTACTGCCCCCAAGTCAATCAATCCACACAGAACAAAGTACAGCAAGTGCCTGGAGCACCAGATTCTTTAAGCAATAGTTCTTGGTGCAAATGGCACCTATGAAAGCTGAGGAACTGCTAACACACCAAGACACTCTGGATTTTGGAGCCTGTCACAGCATCAAGTACACCTATGCCCTCTCCAGCAATTTTCAAAGAAAACCAATGTTGGCACAGATGGTACAAGCCTGCTCCTGAAAGCACAATCCATTCACATGAACACATGCAGCTAGCCAGTGGTCTGGAAGGAAGGACCGTGGGGTCATAAATATTTAGTTTGCTCTGCCAAATGGAAACTTAACATAAGACAGTACAAAAGAAAAGTCCAAACTAAATGTTTTACACCTCCACATTCCCCTTTTTAATATGTTATTTTGCACTGTGTACATGAAAACCAAAAATAAACAAAAGGAACTTTAGCCAAACTCCCCTTCCTCCTCCAGCTTTATTGATAGTTTAAAATTACATTTTTCTATGTTCTAGGACTTCAATTGCTTTTACCATCTTACTTTAAAAACTGATTACAAGCAAATGAAACTCAGTTGCCTAAGTGATATAGTATACAAAAATAACATCTTGATTTCTGTGAAAATGCATTTATTTGCAACTCCTGAATAGCTCCAAATTGTATATGCTATGAGCACTGATGTCTGGGTTCCAGATTTACTTTGAAGTATTTACTCAAAAGCTTCCCATTACGTTCTGCATCTCCAACGTGAACATTCGTTGACTGAATTATGTTACTTTAAGTTTATTTCTGATTTCTCTCTCTCTCTCATGGCCATTAACAGGCATGTGCATCTTGTTGATTTACTCCCACACAGCTATATGCTCTAGGTAGGGCCTGATACAGATGTTACTTGGTGTTAACAGCTACTGAGGTCAGACAATCCAAGGCCATTGTAATAAAATTAAAGTTACAAGGAAGTACAGACACTTCCAGAATTTCTTTCCTCCTGCATAGGATCGCTTCCATGTAACCCAGAGAGGGTTTGCTGGTCTGACTCAACTCTTCCCACTCATCAATCCCTATTCACCAGTGGCACGGAAAGGGGGTTCTTTAACAAAGCATTATACATAACACCTCTACCAAACTAAACATAAACATTTTTTTTGTAGTTAAATGCAGAAAGTTGATTTTTCCACCCCTTTCCTCCTTTTACACGGCAAGTAAAGCTCACTGGCCTGGGAGTAGCCTCTATCTGCCAACCTTTGGCCAGTGAAGAGGATTCAGAGAAAAATAATACAACCATCAATCAGAAAAAGGAGGGGCGACAAAGGAAAATAATTAGGCTGTAGCTTCAATTGTGCATTCCCGTGCAAGGTGCCCTGACTCGCCGCAGCGATAGCAGTTGACTTCACTGGTCTTGCTGCAGTTGATGGCTACGTGGCCAGTTTCACCACACCTGAAAGAGACAAGCAATTTAATCAAACCCATCCCAAACAGGTACTCAGAAAAGCAACCCAGCTCTGCCAAGTACACCATCTACTAAAGTTTCACGCAACACCGGTTCCACGTTCAAAACTTCTGCGTTCCAGAATTCTCTGATGTTAAAGTCTGTCTTGATCAGAGCCAGGAACTGTTCCCCAATTGATCACCTGACATTAGCAGCACTATATGCCAAAACCACCAGACATCAAATACAATTGAGTTTTTGTTGTGGTTGGCTTTGGGGTTTTTTTTTAACTGTTTGTCAGGTCTTGCCTGCACCAATGCTTCTGTCTGCAGTTTAGCCTGGTTTTGAGAATAATTAAGAGGTTCAAGAATAATTAGTTTCAACTCAAATGCAATGCATTCTCCTTCCCTCCTTGGACAGGACCATGGCAGGGGTGAACGCTGTGCTCAGGTACAGTTTCTTGTATGGGCTCACATCTGAACACCAGACAGCATTCTGAAACCAGCATTTCAAACTGATTTAACATCCGCTTTTACGTGCGGTTCCTGTAACCCAGATGTCCCAAGTATATTCATGCTGGAGCTTGTGGTGCCAGTTAGCTGATAAGCAAGTGCTTCCTGTTACCGTCTGCCTACAGCCCTCTCCCCCACACAGGTTTAAGTGACTCCACATCTGCACTATTCTGGCCATCTAGAGATGCAAATCACTGAAAGTATTGCTTGAGCCTGCTAACCGGCATTTAAGTCTTAGTTTTGAACACCAGTAGGTAACTGTTTAAAGAAACAAGCTACATTGTTTAAGCTTAACTGGTCACTGTTTAGGTTTCATTTCCTAATCAAATTTAATATAGAACACATCACTCTGGCTACATTTGCAGTTGCCTCTCATCAGTTCTTACCTATAGCATTTCACTTTGGTGCAGTCTTTTTGAATGTGCCCAAACTCCCCACAAGAATAGCACTTCTGCTCATCTGCATGGTCACAGTCACGAGCCAGGTGGCCAGGTTTGCCACAGTTGTAGCAGCACTGCTCTCTCTCCCTCTTCGGCTCCTTGCAGTCCTTCGCAATGTGGCCACCTCTACCGCAGTTATAGCAGGCTTCCACAATAAGAAAAGCATACCAAACAAGACTATAAAACCTTGGTAGAGTGAGGTGTAGCATGCCTCTATTTGAGGGACATGTACAGCTCACTTCCACTGATTTATGATCTGTGTATTGCATCCTTCTCTTCAACCACAGACCTCATCTGTGTGATTGAAGAGCTAGAATATTTAGTGATACTTACCATCCTCCTGAAGATCACAGTCCTTAGCAAGATGGCCAGACTCACCACAGCGGTAACAGATGTCCGGGAGAGATGAAGACATGAACTGGAAGCCTGCTTGAAATGAGCAACATGAGAAAGACAATCTTAAGGATTAAGTTAAAAATATTTTTAAGATTTAATTGAGGCCACTACCAGATGAACTAACACGTTAACTTCACTCTGAGGCCCTTGGCAAAATTCTTACGCAGAGGAAAGAACAGCAGAATTACCAATTTGTGTCCCAATTTCTTCAGACTAACAAAGCCAGTTTTAAATACTCTTCAGGAGAGTCAAAGATCTTCCTGTACAAATACCGAGAGCCACAGTAATCAATCACCTCTGCCACGGCTTCTCATCCCACGACCACGTCCAATCCCAGTAGGGCACTCCCGAGCCCAGTGGCCAGTACGTCCACACTTGAAACATTCGTTGCTGCTCATGGCTGCAGATTACCTGCCAGAGGAAGAAAGACTTTAGAATGATACCTTCTCCTCCTCTAAAGAAATACTCCATTAAAATAGAAGATTTAGAGGCTTCCCACCCTCCTCCCAGCAAAGGCAATGAAAACCCGAAAGGCAGTTTTGAACAGCCAAAGCAGCAGTGTACTAGGCATGTCCTCTGATCTGTTTCTAGCCCATCTTCACTTCAAAAACATACAAAATTCTTAGTAGTCAGGGGAAAAAAAGTAGCAGACCCCTTTAACTACTGCCTTACCAGACCAACTGTTGATCTCTCAGTAACATACCTTCTTCCTTATAGTTACACTCAAAGCCGGCTACTTATTTCTACAAATTATTTCTACCAAGTAGTAGTTACACTCTATTGAAGTGCCAGGCTGGCAGCTTCTGCATTTATTGACTCAAGCTTCATTCTGGAAGCTAATTGCAAGAATGGAGTATTAAATCCAAAGCTGTAAAGAGTGAATTTGCTAAACATTTGAAGACTTAAGCTCTCTTATGACCTAAACAGGAGTTAAAGTTTGAGAAACAAGAATTACAACCTCCATGTATTAACCTATAGCTCAGGATACATACTTCACTCACAGTTTTACATGAAAGAAAACATGTAAGACATTTGGTTTCCTTAAAAGACAACACACACTTGCCAGTATCTACAAGGCTAACTTGGAAAGCATCCTCAGAATGCTAGGGAAACATCAGATAGGCACGCCTGTCAGTGACAACACAAAACACTTCTTGTCCATATTGGGGAACTGAGGTATGCACTTCATTGAGCTGCAAGGCCAACCTGAAGGCCACTGAAGCAGTGGTTGCAATGGGGTAGGTTAAACAGACTGTGGTCACAGTACTGTAACTCCCCACAGCTGCAAGAGTTACTTACACAAGACCTCCAGAGCAAGATATACAAGAATGAGGAAGTTGAAAAAAAATGCTCAGATTTAAAAGTTTAAGTGTGCCTGAAGACAAGTTTAAAGTACTAGTTTACAGATGTTAAGCTTTGTTTTGACAACATTTTCAAGTTTAAATGCTTCATATGCTTTCTCCCAACACATTAGTCTTAAGTCATTAGTCATTATCTGGTATATTTGGTCAGTTCACACCATCACACATCAAGATAATCTTACTGTACCCCTACCATTTATGTTACAGAATGCAGGTTACTAGGAACATTCCCAGGTTGTGCCTTGCAGAAAGCCACTACAGGGGCAGCAGGAACACCACATGACCTCAAGTAGTAACCAGAATTAGCATCCTGACATTTAGCTCTTAAATGGAGAGCTTGTATCTAAACATGATCTTTTTCTTTAGCTATTTTTAAAGTACTCCGTTGAAAAAATTGACAATGACTTCTTAGTCACCTCTCCCTCAAGGCAATTCCTCTCAATCTTAAGCACAGAAGTGACCACCTATCCTTCCAACCACAGTAGAAGCCTGAGAATTCAGCATACGAGAGAAACTTTAATACACTAATTTCTGTAATCCCAGAACTACCTTCCAGCTGGACCAGAACATAGCATTCGCTCTTAAAATGAAGTTCTGCAGTGAAAGAATAAAACATCCTCAACAGGCATTAAGGTTGCAACAGCTGGTTGCCTTCGGAGTTGAGAGAGGCTAGATTTTTTTACACAAAAAGTGTTCTCTGCTTCATCTCAGCATTCAAGATTTCAAATTAGCTTATTAGGACACCCAAGGGTGAAGAACAGCCTACTATGGTGGCAGCAGCTGGCACTCAGTGTGCTATTGTTGATGCCTGTTTTCATAGCAACTATGTTGACACTGCGCAGCAGGAGAAACACAAGCAAAGCCAACTGCAGGAGCTGGGCTCAGGCACAATAGCTGTCGCTGCCTTTGATTTCAAGATAGGGTCTCTGAGTTCTATACCAAGACATTCTTCACTTAACCTGCAACTTGTAAAAAATTCTTTGTTAAAACATTATAGAAGAGCAACATTAGACCTGTTAAAAAGAGTAAAACCAACAGCTGTTAACAGACTTACATGTTTACAGATACTAGCAACTACCAGATTTCCATTCCAAACCAAGAATTTGAGACTACAGCACGAAGTGACAGGATGGAATATTGCTGGCAGAAAAGAACTCAATACAACCCGCTAAGTTAACATATAGTGAAAGACAAATCTTTAATAGCTGGGCTATATCTGCTTTACATACACAGCACTCAAGTTTTTATACTGAAATTTATCTGCCAGTCACTGTCACAATTTGTATAACAGACAAGTGATCACTACTCACTGCCCCAAAGGAATCTGAAAAGTCAACTTTAACACCTGATTTCAAGTTGCTTCCATTTTCACCACTCCAAGAGGAAAACCTCTAGTTTCTTTTCCTCTTGCATACAGTGAAGTGACAAAGTAAGACTACAACAGCTGAGCAAAAAAAAAAATCTGGTCAGACAATGGCCTCTGCAAAACTATCCTTCAAGAATACTTGAGAAAATAATTTAAGAACCTTTATCTTCAGAGACCTCTTTTTCCCCTCAACTTGGAGATATTTGAGGGTTACAGCTGCCATAGAACAGTTTAAAGCACACTGCTCCATCTTTAGATACCTTAAGCCTATGAAAGTTTTGAAACAATTTGGCTGGAATTTCTCTTCACCAGTATTTTAATGTTTAACTTCTGCATTCTTCTTATAAAGGATCTGAAACTGAATACGAGTTCACCAGACAGAGGTGGATGCAGCTGACACTAGTTTTACTTGCCCCACATTCCAAGAAGCCTCACATAGAACAAAATTCTCCACTAGTGTAAACGGTTTTAAGAACTGATAGAAGGAATTAATTTCAGATAAAGCAAGCCACCACCTTTAAGGAGTAATACCCAGAAAAGGCTGGTTCAGAAGACAAGTCCTTAAATGGATAATCTCCAAGCAGTTTGGACACCCATTACATTTTTCAGTTACTTCCAAAGAAAATTAAGGAATAAAGATACAGTAAATCCCTCTAGTTCAAGCTCTGCTCTATTGTCAGTACTCCTCCATTTTGTCACCACAGGCAAGTTCACAGAGTTCCTTTTATCTATCAAGGCCACTTTAAGGCAGTAACCTGTTTAAGCCTCCATGCAAAGTTTTTCCCTTGGTCACATCTATCAGTGTTTTCTGCAACACAAATATGTTAAACAAAGCAGCCTGCTCACCCTCACCCCTTCACATCCCAGAGCTAGTTTCTTACCTCACTGGGACAGGAAATATAAGGATGGAAAATAAATTAGAACTACAGCTTCATCTAACATTTCTGAGCCTGGTCATTCTGAAAGACACACTAAGCCACTGCCTCAGAGGAGATTCCAAAACTTGCAAAGAAACAGAAGTCTAGTTGCCTCAAAAACTTACCTTTCTACTAAAGGAATTTACCTGAACCTCTCTTACACAGCTTCCCAATTGTATTTGAAGCTGAAATCAATCACCTTGAAGCTGTTCAGCAAAATATTAAGAATTTTAAACTTTGTTCTCTATCATCACCCTACTGCTGAAGATTACAGTCTGACAACAGCTCCAAGATCCGAAGGAGAGGTGCCAGCACAGTGTCTCCTACATTAGACATGAAGATTTCAAGTGCAACTTCAGCATCAAAATTCAAAGTGGCAAAGTTTCTTTGCACTGGTATAAGAAACTTTGAAGTTTCTTGCATCAAAATTTGGACAGTTAATACAAATTCAAAGCTTTCAAAACATGAGAGGGTGCTATTAGCATCCAGGCACAAATGTCAGTAACACCCAAAAGTCTGGGTTAGGAGCCCATTTAGACCGCATGGCAGCAAGAACTACCACTGAGCTCCTTTGCAGTGCTCCTTATTTTACAGATTTTTTTTAGCCAGGATGCACTCTGACAAAGTTTGTTAAAACAAAGAGAAGTAACTTGGGCTGCTCATAGCAGAAAGAAAGCTGAACTTCACCTTTAAGAATACTCACTATTCTTCCAGAGACCAGCATTTCCTTAGAGTTCACCAGCCCAATATAACAGGGGCAATTAACCTCATTATACTCACCAGGTGCTTCTTCTGATCTACAAGTATCACATCCATTCCACATTAATAGGACTTCACTCTTTCAGTCAAAGGACATACTAGATAAAAGCCACCGCTGAAGCCAGAATACTTAAGAGTGCTTTGGCAAGCCAGCTGTATCAGAGGCCAATGTTGGGAAATGAGCAGTTCCTTTCAAGGCTGTTGGAGACCAACCTACAATACCGCACACCTGTACCTGACAAGCCAGCCCACAGCCAGCCTGAACATGGCCAAACCCCTATGTAATAAGCACAGGTTCACTCTCCTGTAAGATAAAGACATGGTAAGTCAGAAAGGACTGGCAACAGAAGTCATAGCTTCTAGTTTCAAAAGAGAAGTCAAGATATTACTAATTTGAAGTGAAATGCTAACCATATAGGGTTTTTATTTCCTAAAAATCACATCTTTGGAATTCTTGAACACAAGACACATAACTCCAAAGTCACCAAAGCTACTCAGTATTCAGCTGACTGGATGTCCACATCTGCAACCTGAAAATATGCTGGAGTTAATTATGTTTCCATCTCTGGCTTTTCTCATCAGAAAAATAGACAAGATTAGGAATTTTTACCACCAGGTAACCCTACCCCCATTCAGAAAAGTTGTAGCTTGATACTTCAAGAAAACCTGCAAAAATGTAAAGTCCCATGCTCCATTTGGGCCCCCTTGATACCTACCACTGTCAATCTGACCCAAGAATTCTGAACATTAACTAAAACGTTAAGAATTTGGATCCCTACTGAGGGACCAGAAGCCAGGTCAAAGAGACACGACGACTTTGATTACGAATTCTTGGATAGCTTTGTTGATATACACCAGTAGAGCAAAAGTTCACCAAACCAGTGACTCTAAGCACTTTTCATCTATTCATCCTAGTTAATATAGAAAGGGAGAAACTAAAGATTACCTACCAAATATCCACATTCTACCATCTCCCACTCGTATTTTTATTGCTATCAGCACATTCTAAACGTTAACAACACCAGCAATCCACAAGCTTTAACATAAAATTCAGTCCAGGTTTTTAATATCAGTATATAAAAAAAAAAAGATAGGTTAAGCCTGTAACTGGCAAGGTTGTTGCACTGCCTTGGTGAACACATTTGAGGACAGATGCAGAACTGCTTCTCTAAGCAAGCTTGCATTTAACTAGAAAACAGGCTACCCTAACACTGCGTGGCAATGGGGACTTTATTAAGTGCTGAAATGAAATTATAGCCCACTATCAAGTTTAATAATGCCTTATGAGAATTCCGGATACTAAATGATTAACAGGAGTTATTCGAGAGCTATGTCTGACAGGAACTTAAATAAAAGGCTCCTCCACTAGTCCATGGTCTGTAGATGTCACAGGCTGTTTTTCCTATCCATTTATAGGACATATTTGGATTCGGAGCAGGCCACCACCCGTGCCTGTGGTCGGAGAGAAATAGTTGCAACACCTCGACCCTCCGGTCTCCGGCAGCGCCTCACACGTGGGGAGCCACGTGGTGCGCCAGACCCGGGCCCCGCCGCCACTGCTCCGCCACGGCACACCGGAGCTTAGCGGAGATTTAAGAAAAATAAATGAAAAAGAAAGAAGAACAAACAATTTTATTTCAGCCACCTTCCGCCCTGCCCCCATCTGACACGAGCTTCTCCTCCCAGGAATTGCTGCAGCCGCTCACCCACAGGGAAGTTAGTCACACACCCCAACCCGCGCCTGCAGGCCGGCCCAGGCGGTTTCCCCCTCCCCACGACGCCAGGCCGGCCCCGTGAAGCGTTACTCCCCGACTAACACACCATCCTCCACCCCCGCGCTGCAGGCCTAACCGGCAGGACACGCCGTCGCAGCCGCCACCGCCGAACCCAGGCCCACAGGCCGAGCGCCGCCACCGGCCCGCGAGCACGGCAGGAAACCGCTCCCGGGCAGCGCCCGGCCTGCCCCAGGGGAACCGGGCTAACCTCTGAGAAGACCGGGCTAGCCCCCCCCCCGCCCCGGCCTCCCTTCCCCCAGAGCAGCGCAAGCTCCCTCAGCGCCTCCCGGAACCCGCCAGAGCCTGACTCACCCGTCGCCACCGCCCGCCCTCGCAGGGCCTGCGGCGCCTCACTCTCCCCTCAGCGCTCCCCATCCGCCTCCCGCCGCCTTCCCACCAACACCGGGACCGGGGAATCGCGCCCGAGCCCGAGGGGACCGGTCGGCGCCACTTTCCCGCGCACTAGGCCGGAGTGCGCCAGCGCCATCATCCCCCCACGCTCCGCCGTCGCTGCCCACCCTCAGCCCTAGCCCCCGCTGCCGAGGCCAACCCGGTGATTACCTGCGGCCTCTCGACCCCGCTGCGGCAGTAGCCCGTCCGGCCGACAGTACGCCCCGCTCGCTCCGGCCCTACCCGCCTGCTCCCAGGTCCCTTCTGGCTGCGCCACACGCGGTTTGCACACGGCCCCACGCGCTCTCCCCCTAGATCACCCCGCCCCTCCCTACAACTCTGCGCACGGCTCACTGGAGTCCACCTCTCAGCCAATGAGCGCGAACCTCTTTTCTGGGTAGCCAATGGGAGCTCTAGACGGGACCACCCAACCATCGCCGCCGAAAGGTGGGAGGAGCCCGCCCACCGCGCCGGAGCGGGCGGGCGATCGTAGCGCGCCGCAGGATGGAGCGGTGGCCGCCCGTCGCGTTTTGTGGCACCTCCCTGCCCTTCGCGCTGTGACTCACCGCCCCGGCAGCTCCGGCTTCCTGCCCGCGCCTCCCCCCACCCCGTGACGCCTTAGCAAGCGGGAGCGCCAGGCTGTCCCGGTGCTGCAGCGAGGGACGGACAGCGCCGTGAAACGGCGTGTCCCGGCTGCCATCTCCCCCGCCCCGCGATCGGGATTAAAGCCCCGCGGGGGATAAGACGCGGGACGGTTCCTGCTGCGGAGCTACCGCCTTGAGAGCAGCGCCCGGCCCCTGGCAGCACCGCAGGGACTGGCGCGCCCCGCGGCCGGCCGGCCGGCGGGAACTGCCGCTTCACTGCCCTGCCCGCTCCCGTGCAGCTGCTTCCATGTTAGTGCGAGGCCGTGAGACCTCCCCCAGTCCCCCGTCCCGCCTGTGCTGGGCAGCCCGCACACCGCTGGCTCGGGGGTTGCCTCCGGTAACCCGCGTGTCTCCGCACCGCCCGGCCAGCCCAGTGCCGGACTTGCAGCCGCCCCCCATCCCCGAGCCGCCTTCTCGCTCCGCCAGGCCGCGGCTTCCTCCGCCTCCTTCCCGGCGAGCGGGTGGCCCGGCCCGTCTCGGCGGGCGGGCCGGGGGGCGGCGGCCGCCATCTTGACGGGGCGGCCTGTTGGCGGCCTGCCCGCGGCGTGAGGAAATGGTGGACGCGGGGTCGGTCACGGAGGCACCCCCCGGTTTCAGCGGGCTCTGCAGCCTCATCGGTGCCCGTGAGGACACCGGCTAACCAGGCTTGTGGTGCCTGCACATGCACGAGGAGCGAGCTCTTTGAATTTCCGGATAAAGTCTGCTCTCAGTCTTACACGGACAGAAGCGGCACTGCTGCGTAGCGCTCAGCTGAGGTTTTTACATAAGCCCTCTAGCCTTCGCCTAGGAACTCTGTACATGAATTAGGGACCGAGTATCGCACCCGGCCTGCTTCCCTGTGAATGCCTGGCAGGATCGCAATTACTCCGCTCATTTGGCCATCATCGTTTTGTTTAAAATCCTGCCGCTTCCCCTTCCTGTTGAAACACCTTTCCCGTGCCAGTCACAAGAGCGAGAAATCCCCAGCGGGCCCCAGGACTTGGTTTGGCCTGACCTTTGCTCAAGCTGTAAACCAAATGTTACGGCACTATAGCTCAGTTTCTTTTATTAGAAAATGAGTAACAACACATCTTTTCCTCCGGGTTGTTAAGCGCAGTTCATTGAAGATGGGCTTGACTTGTTTTATTTGTATTTTGGGTGCCGTGTTTGCATGCCTGTGTTGCGTGGTTTGTAATAATGCCGTATTTTCCACAGGACTAAATGAAATCCACTCGGGCTGCATTGCATCAGCATCAAGGTGGTGCAGAAAGGGAACGTGCCTGTCAGGCCTATCTTTGCATCTTGCCCTGCAGTGCTTTACCCAAACTTCTGTCGCCTCTCGTGCAGGTATTTGGTTTACTGTAACATGAAAACATCAAGTTTGCTGACAAGCTTTGAACTCATAATAATGTTTCTTCCCATTAATTACTTTTTTTCATCTCTACTGTCATAGTTCAGCATCATTTTAATGATATTTGGTTGCCTTGGATACATTACAATCCTATTCACAATACTTGTACTTTTAATTACTACTCTTTTCAGGAGATAAAGAGAAGAAAAATAGTGCTCAGAGCTTCTAAACCACAAGTGTGCCTACACTGCATTAAAACCCCAAACAAACAACATGTCCATAACACAGAGAGTGCTGAGAGAAAATTATATATTCACAATTTTTTCATCAAATACTTTCTTTTTTGAAAGTACTAGAACCTTCTGAGTCCTTGTGGTGGGACTCAGGAATTTCAGACTGACTGACAAAACAATTGTAATAAAAGTTTTCTTGTGTTTTGATGGTTGTACTTCTGGTACTGTCCATGAGGCTGGGAAACTCCAAGCCTAATCTGGTGGCAATCCGTAGACTTGCTGTCCTTGAAAGCTTTTGTGACTGATGCCGCCAGTAAATTCCCTTGAACAAATCAAAACTGTTTGGTTTATTTGAAGGAACTTCAAATCACACCCTGGACTCTCCCTCAGCTGAAATGGAAATAGGGTGCAACTGCAAGTGACAGTGCATTACACAAGAAGTGTTGCTGTTGGTAACAAATCAATTAATCATCCTAAGTGTACTGCCTCAAACAGTTCCACTGTTCTTATAATACAGGATATTTTTAGTTTCATTACAATGGATGACATTTTCCCCCAGCAGATAAGAAGAGAGTCTTCTAACAGCATTTGGTTTCTGTACTTAGCTCAATAATTAGTTTGGCTTGTGGTATCTTAGTAAAGTTTGCAATTCTTGTTTTGCAGGTTTCTCTTTGATAGGTAGGCAAAGGATAGTCTTGCAGCTAAAGAACAAAAGCGAGAGGCATGACATCTGTTCCTGGCTCAGTGAGCACTTCCTGTAGGAAACAAGGCGAGCAGAAAGCAAGGCAGAAGTACAAAGTCTTTCAGTCTCTTAGGTGCAAAGAAAAGACCATTTTCTGTCAGTTCCAGACTTCTCCCTTGTGTTAGCTCTGCCCCCAAGATTCCAAGCCTCAAGGATACTTTCTGACTGCCTGCGCTCAAAGGAGCTCAGCTACAGTAATAGCCGAAGGTAATTTACTGTTTCAGCAACACATCTTTCCTAATGTGGATAGTTCTTAGAAGTGTTGGGTGAAGAGCCAGATCACTGTAAGACCAAATAAAACAACAAATCACGTTCTGCAACCAATGCTCTTGTACTCTTTTCCTCTGAGTAGTTGGACATGTGGGCGGGAAACTATTGGAGTTCTGGGCAGTTGTCACTTCTCAGCCACCTATTACTAGTGTTAAAGTAAATCATCATTTTTTTATGTGGGTCTTTTCAAAACCAAGGAGACCTAAACGAATCACCATGGATTCTAAGTATGCAAAAGAGAAGCTGCTTTTGGAGTGTGATTTAGTTGGAAACAACTCGTCAGCAGCAGTTTCAGAACAAGTGGTAGCTGTCACCCGTTCCTTCCCCTGACAGCATGCCATATGCACTCAACTGCACTGTGACTCTTTGATCAGCTCTATATACTTACTTCTTTTAAAAGTTATGGTCAATGGTTCAGAAAAAGAGTCTGGATAAAACAGCAGTGAAATCAGTTGGTGTACTGAGAAAGGAAGGGCTGTCTAAATAATGCTTGTCCCTGTAAAGGACAATTGAGAGACCTTCAGTGGAGACCCCTGAAACATAGAAGGCATGATCCCTGGGCAATGCAACAGGTAACAGGAAAGGTCTGTCTGCTGCTTTTATAAAATATTCATATTTCATACTCAAGCTTCATGGCTGAATTACTTCACAGACTCATAAATCCTTTTCTTTGGGGAGTGTGCCTATTCTAAATTAGCTACATACAGTCTTCTAGGGTAAAATTACTCTGGTTGGAGAGAAGCAGTCACACTGACTGATTCCAGATGCTTGGTTAATTTTCATTTATCATAATTAAGTGATGAGATTTCAAATAATTATTTAATGTACATAATAATACAAGAACGATTAGTCAGCTCATCACTGTTGCACAGATACCCAGATTTAGAGGACTTCATTTGCTAACTAAGGGTCCAGCCACACAATCAATCAATCAATCTCCTGCATCTCTAAAGAGAACAAAGATCTTAAGTATGTCTGAAAAACTACTATATGCTCTCTAAATACCTTTAGTGATGTATAAACCTATGCAGCAATACAGATTTACTTGGCATGATCCAGGGGGTCCATCTGCTCCCCAGAGAGCAAGGAGGCAGGACCCAATTGTGCCAGCATGGTGGCGGTGTGCAGTCCAGGCAGGGCAAGCCCAGGGGAGGCAACTCTGCAGTGGCAAGGCAGAGCCCAGACCCTGACAGGATGATCCAGCTCGGGTTAAGGAGGCCCAGGGCTGGGCACAGACATGGCCGTGCCCAGCAGAACGCAGAGCTGGAGCCCAGGGGTGGGCAGGGGCTTTTTGCTGTTCTCTTACTTTAAAACAACCTATGGAGTAACATGTTGGCTCCCAGCTGCTCCTTATATTTTAACATCTTGTGTTATTTCCACCTTGAAGCTATCATTTCCTTTTATCACACCAGCAATGTACCATTCAGCCAACTATTACGTGTGCTAAGCTGGCCGTGCTGTTAAGAACACTGCCAATATTTGATGGTTTGCATGACACTTAAAAGAACTATTCCCTGGGCAGTGGAGCAGTGCTCGCTGAGGGCTGGCTGTAAGACCACACACGTAAAGAGGACTGAAGAATAACCTATTCAACCCGCTGTGTGAAGTAACTTAGGCACTGAGCCACGATCGTAACAGTAGATGTTTACGTGTGCACAGTCGTGCAGAGGTTCTGGTATCCCTCTAAAATGGGATATTCAGCTAAAGGGTCAGATTTTGTCATGCTGCTGCTTCTATTTTTGCTTGGTGCCCCAAGGTTAAAGCGTTACAACGTAAAGCCAAGGTCAGGAGGTTCCCTTGATTGTATGAGGGAATGCACTGAAGTATATTCTCAGCTGTCTGATCCTCGGGCATCTGCTGCAGTCAATCTGCAGCCTGGGCTGCTCGCTCACTTGCTTTCAATGCTTTTCTTGCTGCTTCTGGTGATTTACACAAGGGATTCCAACACTGAAGTTCTGCTGATGAGGCAGTGAGTAGAAGATAAGAGTTTTATCCCAAATACAGCTAAAAAATAGTAATTATTAATTTAACATGATGGACCTGTATGAGCCCAAATCCTTCATGGTGTGTCAGCTGAGTGCTTGTGCAATTCTGCTGACTTCAAGAGGGTGCCTCCTGTTCTCTGACTCTAGAGGAGTATTAGATCCAATCCCTAAAACCTATCTGCTGGGCGATCAAACTGAACTGTGTGGAATGGATTAAGAAGTCTGCATTTGAGATTCATAATTAACCCATCTTGTGTCAGCACATGTTTGCTGTCAGGCAGCTGTAGTTGGGCACCAGAGATGTACCTGCTTTAGGGGGCTTCCCTGCCCAGCCAGTCTGGTTAACTTGGGGGAAGAGAGATTCTTGGGAAAGTGACAGCCTGGAGACATCCTGGTGCTAGAACAGGTTTTATGAGTTTTCAAGAGGCAACTGTAAGTAGAGAAAATAGTGTTTAGACTGGACTGCAAGACAGCAAGAGCCTGGAACAGAAGTACAAAAGCAAAGCTGCTTTGTCCTTTCGCACTCTCACCTCTCCCCAGTATCAGGTTCTCAACCTAGTTTGGATGCAGCAACACTCAGTTTGGATGCAAAAATGAGCTGAGCTCTTTATCTGCACTTGACAGGACTCCAAATGATTTCAGTAAGAGGAGGCTGAGTAAGGACTTGGCTGTAGGTGGATCAGAGACTTTGCAGTGTTTATTTATTAAATATATCCCATTTGGAGTCCTGTTTGCAGCCTGCCAAAGCAAAAGGGATTGAAACCTTCCCCCCCAACATCTCATTACTGAAATAATGAGTAGAACTTTCCCCCCCCCCATGTTATTACTGGAATAATCTGTCATGCAAGCAATTGAGTTGTTTCACCTTATCACAGTCTTTGCCAAGAAAGATTTAGCAGCGTGATAATTTAATGGAAAATATTATAGAAGCATTCCTTTCAGACATAAATTCTACATAGAAAGATAGACATCTAATGGGAAAAAAGTTTGTCAATAATATTAGAGCAATTTATCTGCTTTATTGTTTGGGGTTTTTTCCAATGGGGTATTTTACCTGAAATAATGCAGAGTATACATGAAAGCGAGCTAAGTTGAGTTATCCCCACCTCTTATGGAAATGTGGATTTAAAAATGAGGGCATCCTTTCAGCTTTATTAAATATGAAGTAGAAGTACAGACAGAATTCTCACAAATACTCTTCTGGTAACCAAAAAGTGATTAGGAAAAGATATTCACTTAATGCTGTGCAAAGCCAGGGCAGGGGGTATGCTTGTTGGGAAGGAGCTGTGTAAATAACTCACAGCCAGGGCAGAAATTATCTAAAAAATGTAAACATTGTCAACAACAAAAAAGATAGCTCAAATTCCATGGTAATTTCAACCAACTAACAAATGAAAACAGTCAGGCTCTACCAACAGAGATGGCAAACATTCTGTAGTCCCTAGAATATTTGGATATGCTAAAAATAGGCATGCTTCACTTTAACTGCATGAGAAACTGCAGGCTGAGATGAGTAAAAGGTCATAAAAAGGTGCTTGGCTTGAAGGTAGAAAATGCTTCAGAGCAGACATACCAGAATTAAAAGTTGTGATAAAGAAGTGGATGGTAGGTATTCTGCAGGGCTGAGTTAACAGAGTTGCCTTAATGATACCAAAAGAGCAACAATCCAGGTGAGGTGACGTTAAAGGTTAGGAAAAGCCCAGATCCTGAGGTTCACCAGCAGTGCAAGTGTACGGGGGTTGGAATTGTAATGGGAAAGACTTACAGGTTAAAGCTCCTGTAAGTCACCCTGACTTCTCCTCTTTTCATGTCTATTCCATACAAATCAGACAGAAGCAAAGCAATATTCTCCTCATAACTGTATAATAATATAACCTTCCAGCTGTTTGTAACAAAGTTAAGTTTACAGATCTAATTGCTCCAACCAAACAGAAAAACACATCACCTTCAATGCAAGCTTTTAGTTAAGAGGCATCATCCTACACCCATGAAGCATCTTTTTCTTCTCAGTGCATATGGCAGGTTCTGCTCTGCTCCCGTTGGGATATTCTCAAGTAGTTTTGAGGATTTCAGTCCCAGAAATGCAAAAGCAGACAGAGGTCCTAGGTTGTGCTGGCTGTCAGAGCGTGAGCACGTGGTCCTGCACCCCTCAGGTCAGAGCGCGATGCTGACATAAGCCTGACTGGGTGGAAGCTACCCCTGAAGGTTCAGCTCAGGATGTGCTCAGCACTACTTTGGCACTGAGCTCCAAGCTGGTTTTGTTTGCTGTGAGTTCATTTCACTGTTCTAAGTGAGGCTTTAACTTAGGAAGGAACCATCTTCATTTCTTAGGACTCTCCTTAATGTGCAGGATTTAGCTCAGTGGGCAGCTACCTAAGACTTGAGTTTCAGAGAAGGATTTGCTCACGCACATATGCTCTGCTATATGCATCATAGTTCATAATTCACAATAGGTGTCATCTGTGCTGTATAAATAATTTTCTTCCTTTTTTCCCCAGCTTTTTTAATTGAATATTCATAAAATCTTGTGGATTGTTAGTCTTAGGGAACCTAGAAATAGCTCTCTCTGGAACATACAGTTCACCTTTATACTTGTACATAAACTCATCTCTGGTTTAATACAGAAAGGGCTTCTATCTAACTTTTGCCCTTCCAAAATATGTTTGCCAGTGCACTTCATTCTTAAAAGACTTTCCTTCTCACACTAAATACATTCACTTCTGCTACTCAACTGGCAAAATGTTTGGAGTCCCTGTTAGGCATCAGAGGACCGTGTGGGGATATGGGTGCAGGGGGGCTGCTGGAGATGTACTAGTGTGTAGCAAATAACTCTAGGCACACCTAGCACTGAACTCCTTAAACCTGTATCTGGTGGAAACGGAGGTACCGGGCCTGGAGAGAAGGTGTTTATCTAGTAATGTTGTGTGCAGTGACATTTTGTTTTTCCTTCCCATGTGGTCTCTCTGGAGTGGCTGAAAACCCACTTACACTTTTCATGTGACTTGAGAATTATGTGTACTACCAAAGATTCTTGTCCCAAGCACTGCAGGAGGGTTGTGATCTCAATTAAACTCCCCTCTTGCTTTGTCAGTGCTGCAACAGGACAAACTCCTGCCCTTTACTTCAGAAAAGTGACTTCCATGGCTCAGAATGGAAAAACACTCCTTGGCTGAAACAAACAATTAAAATGAGAGATATTCATTCTAGCACGTTCTGTAGCTTGACCAAGCTGCATTATAAGGACCAGAAGTGAAGAGTCACTGCCCAGCCTACTGCTCAATGAGAGCTCATTCATAGTGAGGGGATGAAAGTAGTGCCTGATAAAAAGGGATACCCATTTGGAAGAGAGCAGGAACAAGCCTGCCTGAAGTATGAGTTAAATACTAGATGACTTTTTAATGTATCATTGTGATTTTTTTTAAGATCTTAGTGTTAAGATTGATGGAGGAGTGATAATGAATTCAAGTCTTTTGGAATATGGAGAAATGCTGTTTGAATCCCTTACCCTCTGCACAAGCAATGAGAATTCACACTTTGGAGGCATTTTTCCCCCCAGTTCTTCAGGACTTTTAGCCCAAATTTATAATGTCTCAGGAATGTAAGAAGATAAACAGGATCGCTGCTGAGGTGTAGTCTTTTGGGCAGAAAACAGGATCTGCTTAAAAGCTTTGTTAATTAGATCTGACAAGATTTTTGATTCCAGTCCTTTTAGGAAGAGTTTACAAGACCAGTAAAATGCAGGAAAACATCACCTGTGATGGAATTTTTAAGAGAGCTGTCAGGAAAGTTTCTTTTTCAGTGTCAGATACAGATGGGTGCAATAAAGTGTTATTTACCCCCCAAAAGGGCATTCCAAATCAACTACCTTAGTGACTGAAGCATCAAAGGGATTTGATGTTCAAGTGATTTTGACTTGGCAAATTATATCTAATGGTGTGTATGGACTTCAGGACTGCAGACACTTTGGTTTTCAAAGCACCTCTAATTTCAAGTTGATGCCACAACATCTACTATGGTGACTGTTTCATGCTTTATATAAATGCTATAAAAGTAGATAGAGTCACCTCAGAAAATGATGCAGAAATGGTATTTGTTTACAGCATTCGTTATTCAATAAAATGGAGTAAAAAGCCTCTTTCTGCTCAAAAGTAGCATTTGTTCTTCCTCCCTGGCATCCTATTTGATAATATCATATTATAGTAATTAAACATGCAAGAAGTCAGCTTCAGATTATTGGTATAGGCACCAGCTTTAGTAGGTACACTTCATACTAAAGTTGACTTTCAAAAAAAATTCTTCCTTTAAAATTCAAGCATCTGAAAATCCAGACACAATTTTATCATAAACACCCATCCCCAGGGTTGGTCATACTAATTAAAGGAGTCATCTAGAAGGATGTTTTTGCCATGTGAGCCTGAAAAAGGCACAATACTGGTTCTCAGCAAAAGACAAGGAAAAGGAGGTTGTATGTGGCATTAGAGAAAAATCCGATACCCCTGAAAACTGGAGAACAGACAGAATTAACTTATTTCTGCCTTGAAATGAGATATTATTTTTCAAAAATTATTGTGTTTTTCTCTTTAGTGTCTACTGGGATGAAACACATTATCTGGTCATGATAATTTTCCTGGAAGCAGCTCTCTATCAGCTTCAAAGTGGGAAAAATGATAAAAGCCATAGCAAATGGAAAGTACACCAGGAATGTATTTTCATATTTGCAGTTGGGAATGACCTTGGGTGTTGCCTGATCCTTCTATTGTTACAAACATTCACGCAGTGACTAACCCTGACACTGGAACGTTCAGAAAGAAATACGTTAATTAGTCAACTTGATGAACAGGTTTGTGGTCATGAAACTTCTGCCAGCCTACACGAGTAATTAAAAGTTCCATGCATTTCATTTGAAACAGAGACCTGAAATGCAGGACCTCCTTTGTACTCCTGGCTGTAATTTACTCTCTGTACATCTGCGAGCTGTGTGGGAGATGGTCCTGATGCCTGAAATCCCTTAGCAGGACCACGTCTGCTGGCCAGACTGTTTCTGCATGGAGCTGAGCATCCGTGCTCCCTAAAGGTGATGATGATTCCAGCAAGTCTGGACAGGTTTTCATTTTGAAGGAAGAACAGGGAGGCATGTTAATCAAACAGCTCATCCTGTTTCCCTGGTGGACACAGAAATCTCTTCTTCTTGTACATCTCTAAAGGGAAGGTCTGAGTGGGGGCTCTTCCATTAAATCTTCATTTAATGAAATGAAACCTCCCTTTTCTAGGGCAGGAAAGTGCCTCTTGGCCAGTCCATTAGTATTGGTGAGTATAACTTAATTCTTCAGGCCTGCATCTCTGAGCACTGAGATTGCTGTGAACAGTAACTGAAGAGTGATGATGATGCATGGGAGTAAATTTCTAGACAAAATTCATGCAGAAAACAAGCCCAGTTACTAGAATACATGCAAATATTCCAGGCTGGGCAGTCCAAAGTTGGCACGTGCAAGAGTCAAGTTTGTTTATACAACCTTGGGGACAGAATTATGCTATTTTTTCCCAGCCTCCTTGTAACAAATTGGGGTTGCATACTAACAGATTGTTTACCTTGCTGGGAAAGCTGGGAGATGCACGATGGGACAGGAGGCTGCAGGAAAGGGAAAGGACTGTTTCAGGGCTCAGAGAACTGAGCATTGTCCTGGGTAACTGAAGTCCATCCATGCTTGTGCCACAGATCACCTGTGGGATACCAGACAGGTCACATACATTAAACTTCTCTGTAGGCAATGTTAACCCTAAAGCTGGGAGCACTGGAGTTACTAGGAAAGAGATCACTCGAACTTTAAGGCAAGGATCACCCTTGGAAATTACTGAGTTTTAGTAAGTTGGCCCAATGCAAATGGAGTGTGTGTCTAACCAGGTGGGGTAGACATTCATCTTGAAAAATGTATAAAAATGATTAACATTTCGTAGAGTTACAAGCAACCCAGCATAGGGTCTTCCAGGGGAAAACTCTGCCATGTACATAATACATGGCACTCTGTCCCTTTATGGACTCCTCAAGATAGACTGGGAAGCCACTGAGAGAGGTGACAAAGTGAGGAAGACTGGAAAATTTCTGTCTCTCCAGTTTTTAAAAGTGTATCATTGGTACAGCATAGGCTAAACAACAAGAGTTTAATGAGTGTAACAAACCGTGCACACAGGTGTCTCCATGCTAATCATGTGGCTGAAACAGAGGCTGCTTAAGTGCACTAATGACTAATACAGATCCTAAAAAACCTTGAGATGCATTGCCTGCATCCACAGGCAATGTTAGGCCTTGTATCTGCTTCATACACTTCCCCATCCTACCGTTACATCTAAATCTACTTATTCTCTGATTTGAAAAACTGCTCTCTGAAATGTACCCCACCCCACAGCCTAGAGAGGAGTTGTGCAAACAGTCAGCACATACTCTAAGGTTATGACTTAATCCATCACAGTCAGCCTTTCTGAGTCTTGGGTGTGATGCTGACCTCAGCAAGATCATGGTACCTTGTTACTGCCTGACGTACTTGTTGATATTATTCTTACTCCTCCTCACCTCCACCTCTCTAAAAAATTCTAGGTCTCCGTATGGTCTTAGCTGACATCAGCAGCTACTTTCAGTTGGCTTGGGAAGGTGACACAGCTGAGGAAACTCACCTGGGACTCTGGAAGAGAGATTAGCATTCACAGAGTCCCAAATCCCCTATAATCTTGTAGTTGTCCACTATTCAGTGCAGATCTCATGTGGAGCTCACAGGCTTTGAGACTTTTTACAGTTTGCTTTGTTTCACTTTATTTTTAGAGAATAACTTGATAAAAAAATTACTCCAAAGAAATTATTCTAGAACAGCTGGAGACTCACCAAATGTAAAGCAAGTGAGGGATTTTCTGTCTGCTTATTGCAGTACAACTGGAACACACAGACTCTCTGGTAATACTAAACTTGTCAAAATCAAATCTGGAGCTCCTGTTTTGTTTTGCTGTTTGGTGCCTCTCTTTCTGGACTTTACACCGAAACTCAGGAAAACAATCCTTGTGGAAACTGGGGAAAAGAAAACTGCAGAGCCAGGGGAATCCCTCTGTACAGACCAGCTTACCTCCCTCTGTGTCTCCGAGAACAAGATCACTGCCCATGTGTCATGCCCCTACTTCTGTGCTGCTGCTGCAAATAACCAATTTATTTCTGAAAAACTAAGAAAAGAGGATACTGAGAAGACTACTATCTCTAACCAGTCATTGGTTTCCCAGAGTAAGTTTAAACAAACTAACTAAAATCCCATCCAGTTAAATAACTTTATAAAGTCTTCTCCTACAACCCTGCTTATTTTCATTACTATATCCTAGAAAGCTCCTGGTTTAACCAGGTCAACATTTTGCACTTGCATTTGGGAGTGCGACTGGATCGGGGAATTCTATATTTGAATAATGACAAGGCAGAAGCCCCAGGGTACGTGATGTGACGGAGGGGGGGCTGTGCAGGATGAAATTCAGAAAGTGCAAGGGCCGTTTCACCCTGTTCATGCCACGTAGAACAGGATGTGTGAATTCCAACAGATCTAATTTCAAGTGAACTCCATATTTATATTCCTGCTGCTCATCTGTTGCACCAAGAAAAGATCGTCTGAAAAAATGTGATCCCTGTTAATAGTAGCTAAAAACCCCATTCAGCTCACCCAGTAAAGCAAGCAAAATCCTTACTGGCAGGAACAACAGCTGGATGCTTGACCTTTACCCACTCTCTCTTTCCTAGCTTTGCATTCAGGCCCAGGCTCAATGCATTCTTAGGAGCCATGTATTCAGAAAGAGAGGGCTATTTTTATTCACCGTGTGGTTTCTCAGCACGGTGGGTCTTTAGGAAGTCCCTGTAAGCATTTTACAGAGCAAACTCTGTTCTGGGAAGTCAGGAAATTTGAATTCATGTTTCCAAGTTTTATCACGACTCAGAATATAATGTGCAGAAGGCAGATAGCACATAAAGCCAATGCAGACTCTGAAGTCCTGCTAAAGCTATTACCAGAATATTTTACATTTTCCATGCACCCAAATTAAACCCTTTATACAAGTAATCCAAAACCATCTGGCACCAGAATTTGGGATTTCATAATGCTTTAATGCAAACCATGTGAGCAGGATGTCCAAAACGTCTGTCAGAGGGCTGAATTAATACATCTACAAAAGATGAATTTGAAAGAGTTTTGTGCAGTGTTCACAATGTCCAGGAATGATTACCTTATACCACTGCTGTTCACCAAGGAGAACTTCTGCCATCATTACCCTTCCTGACACTCATGATTTTGCTGTTTCTGAACACAGAGGAATAACCAAGATCAGAGAGGAGGAGCCTAAACTATGAAGCCAGATGTACAACCCCAGCATAAAGCTAAAGAACCACTTGATTTTTTTCCATCTTATTACCAAACGACAGTAAGAATTTGCTACTGTGGACCATCAAAGACCTCATTTGGCTTCAGTATGGAAGAGGTGTTTCATCCTTTGCCTAGTTGTTCTCTTAAAGTCTTTTCCCACCCTGTGTTTCACTTTAATAAGCAATGGGAATAGCTGTGACAAAGGGAACTCAAGATCCCTTTGAATTCAGTGTCCCTCTCTCCTCCTCTCAGGGCTGAATCCTACAATGTGTCACCACTGGGTGACCAGGGAAATACTGGTTCTGCTCAGTGTTTTCAGAAACCTGAGCAGATTGCAGCCAAACTGACTCCTGACATATTTAGCAAGCATGAACTCTCTCTTGTGACCATGATTCTTCAAAATGTGCTATGGAAAGTTCTGCCAACACACACTTTATCTTTCCAGACTCCTTGGGGTCCCAGCCAGTTACCTTCTCCATGTGGATTCTTAATTCTTCTCCATGCATTTTATTTGAGGGCATTTCCAGAAGTCATTTACACACTCCACACTGGGTCTTGGGGACCCTGAGGGCACTAATAGGTCTTTCTGGCCTTGACCAGCTTTGCCTGGTGCTTCCACCCCACAGTCTTACCCATGGGCCCAGGAGCTCCGCTGAAGTATAGGCCTGGGCCTTCATTCCTGGCCCAAGCTCTGCTACAGGAGTACTGCTCAGTCTGGCCATGGACACCATTGATACCAACCTCTGGACTGGCCTCCCACCTTGGCCTTGGATCTGTATTTTGGTCATGGACCTGCCTAGTGATCACTGACTATACTCTCATGAGACCTCATCCTGGCCCTGGCCTGTGGACTGACCTGTCTCATCACTGTGACTCTGTGGGATGATCTGGACTCATGGCTGAACCTAGCTACTCTCTCTGGGTCTGACCTGCTCTCCTGGGTTGGGTACTGTGGGGCTGGACTGTGGCTGTGTTAGTGCGCTTTGCTTCTGGTGCCCGTCCCTCTGGGGAGCAGCTGGCACTTGCCACTCCCTGGCAGTGGGTGCAGCTTTGTTAAACAGAAATTGTTTATAGATCCCCCAAAACCCAGAAAATCCAGAATTTGGTGGCAACATAACTGAAAATATACTTGGAAAAAGTCTTGAGCAATAATTATTTCAGAGCTCTGATTGTCCCAGCAACACTGCTGCAAAACAGAAGGACTTTATTCCATGTGGATTACTGGGCATTAACCCATGCAATGCTCAGCTCGATGGGTGCAGTGAATTTTCATGACTGCTGGAAGATGACTCCCCTCTACTCTGCTCCTGACCTGTGCAATACACTGTTCAGCCTGGTCTAGTGATGTTTCTAAAGAGCATCAATGACCTTCAAGGTCTTAATATTGACCAGAGTTGTTCAGCATTTTGAGAACCAAGCAACTGAAGAATATCCAGGCTACTCTTCACTGAGTGTTTACTTCTAATCTACATCAGATTTTAGCAGCATAGGAATAAACTACAGATAACTGATGATTTATAGCTTAGCTCATATTATAGACCCTCCTGTCAATGCCCATGTTGTCCCATAGTGGCTCATGGGCATGGGATGCCTCTGGTTTGGCACAGGAGCTCCCAGCTACTCCAGGTGTCCCCCTCCTCATACAGCTTCTTTCTCTGCCATAAGCTGCCCCGCTACATGTAGGACAGACAAGGCAGATGAGTTCCTAGTGTGTAGCACTGGCAGATCAAGGCAGGGAATGTTATAAGTCAGTCCCATCCTCTCCTGGAGAACTGCTTCCTGTGCCAACACCTTTGATTTTTTTCTCAAATGCCTTTTTGTAGATGACCTGGGGCATTAACCCCAGAGTTAGGGACACAGGAGGACTTCCTCCCTCTGCACAGGAGTTAACGTGGTGCTTATTCTCTTCCCATGTCCTGAACCTCCATGCCTCCAGATAGACTTTGTTACATTCCTTAGTCCTGGTGCTGTCACAGAAGAGGTGGATGCTAACAACATAGGATTGTTGGATTTCTGATGAGAAGAAACTGAGAGGTGCCAGCACAATGCATACAATGTGCCTGAATGTCGGAGACACCTTTAGCCTGGTGGGGCAGTGCAGGAGAGCAGAGGACTCATTGAGCACCAAACCTTTTTAGGCAAAATTTCAAATAAAAAAACCTTGCAATAGTGTCAATAAAATAATTACAAGGATTACATTAATCTGGGAATGAGTTGGACTTGATGATCCTTATGAGTCCCTTCTAACTTAGTATACTGTATGATTCTATGAAGGACTGAGAACCTTATGGCTACTTCAGACCTCCTCTAAGCATGTTGAGAATCACCTGATGTTTGCTCAGTTATGTCAAGAAATCAATCAGGCAAGGACCAAATAAAGGCAGGGATTGATTGTATATAATATAGCTATGCTTCTATTGAAGCCTTAGGCAGCTATTTCTTATTTGTGAGAAGCACAGCTCACCCCACTTGCCAGCCACACTGCATTGTGCTTCCATCCTCCATCCCTGAATGGGAAGCGTGGGGTAGGAAGGCCGGCATGGCCCGCTGCTCCCATCCGATGCCACAGCGCTGCACTGCCTCACTATCTCCTTCGCATCCAGCTGTTCAGCCACGGCTACCACCAGAGGATGAGAAGGGGAACTCCATTTACAAAGGTAGTTTCTGGACCACCTCTCAACTCTGCAAGCCTTATTCCTCTTGGCTGTACTCCAGAGCTTCTCTCCTTGTCCTCACCTTGAGCAAGCCACCCCTAATTCCTGGTTATCCATCCTTGCCAACTCTTCTTTTCTTGTACCCTCCCAGAGCAAAAGCCATACTAGCATTAGTTGCATACTAATAACAATATACTATATTAGGATACCACACTAAAGGTATAGTATATTGCTGCCAGTGTAGTAACTAATGGAAACATTTAATTTATTCCAAGCTAAATATAAATTCAGTTTTTCAAATTAACAACATCAAGTATCACAGAATCACAGAGTTGTAGGGGTTGGAAGGGACCTCGAGAGATCATGGGGTCCAACCCCCCTGCCAAAGCAGCTCCCCAGCTCATACTGCACAGGTCGGGGTCCAGACGGGTCTTGAATATCTCCAGAGAAGGAGACTCCACCACCTCCCTGGGCAGCCTGTCCCAGGGCTCCCTCACCCTCACTGGGGAAGTTCCTCTGCATGTTGGTGCAGAACTTCCTGTGCTCCAATTTGCAGCCATTGCCCCTTGTCCTGTCTCCACTGACCAAAGAAGTATGTTGTTATTCTCTTTTATTCAAGCTGTGCCTATAGATTTTTGATAACCAAAGTAACTACCAGCTCCCTGCCCCTGCTACCGGGTGATGTCTAAGGACGGCCCACGGCATTGCAGGGCTGTGAATCTTCACGGCAGCCACAAGAGGGAAGACGTGCCATGCACTACACTGGAGGTCCCAGTTACCAAAGAAGTTCCCAGTTTCCAGGAAAGTCACACTAGTTTACATTAAGATTCTATTTTAAATCAGTTTCGTCAAAATCGGTGCAAGAAGTTGGCTGACATTTGTAGTCAAGTTTAAGAATAGCTTATTTTGGGTTGCCATAAACAGATTCCAAATTGACATAAACTAAACTCAGACTCTACAGGAGTGTTTATGCCAGTTGAAACGCATTGGTTGAAACCTCCATGGGAGATTAACCAGTGGGGCTTTTGTGTTTGGATAAACACTAAGCTTGAAATACACTAATTTAGCTTAGAATAGGAATGAAAAAAGTCTGGTTTAACTTCAGAAGTAAACCATGTGCTATATTCATCATCAGCTTCACAGAAAGTCCCCCCTGAAGCGACTACTCATCTGTATTTGATTGTTTCTGTGAATACTTTGCATTAATTTTTGTTGTTGATTCTGCTTCTTACAAACCACCTCAGAACAGGCATTCTGTGAGTGCAGCCACACAACTGAAGACAAGGGAGAAAACATGTCCTAGCTCTCTTGGCTATTTGAGAACTTTACATTTAAAGCACAATTTGAGGAAGACTTTCTGGTAGATCTAGAAAAGAATTCTTTGGTTTGTTTTAATGCTAGTGCTGAGGTATTGCTGCTTTCTTTGCTAGAATCCAGAGGGAAATCAATGTTCAGAGTGATTCAGTTTTGAAAGGTCTGCATCTGTAGAGTATCTTCTGAATGTTTTTTCCATCACTTGCTTCTCTCAGTGAAGATTGCCTTGTTCCTCCCTTTCACACACTTCCTCCTAGGCTTTGTAATCTACATTGCCCCAAGGAAAAGCAGCTGTCGTGATGGTTCACAGATCAAAATTCAGCCTTTAATGTAGCTAAGGCTTGATCCATTAATTACTTTGAAGATTATGACCAAAGCCTTGAACTGGCATCTGAAATATGAGACTTCAGCAGGAGTTAATGAGGCCCAGGAAAGCTGTGCAGGAGGCAGCTATTGTATCTAAGGGGATGTGATTATAAAGAGGTAAAATCGACTAGCACTGCAGCAGAAGGACACAGGACAGTCTGAAGCAAGATGGATAGTTTTAAAACTAAGAAGGGAAGTTTTGACACCAACATTAAACAGACACAGAAGCTAGTGAAGTCCGAAGACAAGAGTGACCTGACCTTGCTCAGATTCATAAGATGTCAGGCAGAAGCATTCACCATGTTTAGGACTCGCTCAGCAGTGCAAAGTACAAAGGGAGGTTGTCCTGGATAGACAGTGGTATTCCCAGGATGCTCAGGAGCCACTTGGCAGCGGGACACTCTAGTGACAGAAGTGGCAACCATCCAACTTATACACTGTGGTGCACGTCAGCTGACAGTAAATGGAGGAGAATAACTTGGGCTGAGAAGGGATGTAGCAGTGACAACCATGCATTCATATCTGTAGGTTACTTCTTGAGTAAATAAAGAGCTTCAGTACTTGAAACTGCTATTCAAAATAAGTTGTACCTACCTGTTTACCAGCATGGGACTGGAGTGTCAAAGAGGGACCTACAGCTTTACTGGGTCCGAGCTGATGAAGAAAACAAGCAGGGACTCATCCATGGTATCAATTAAGCAGGATACACTTCAACATCATTACAAAGAGAGATTCTAAGATTGAAGATCGACCAGAAATAGCCCAATAAGTTTCCACTGAATCAACATTTTCTGATGGAAAACTGTCCTGGCTGGAAAAGTTTCAGCAAGCTTAAATTGTTACATTGAAAGTACTAGTTATCACTTCTCCATTCTATAAATACCAAATGCTCATGATTGCTGGCTTTTCAAGTGCATTATAATTCTAAATACGATTATGCTGCGTGACTCACTGCAACAGACCAAATGCCAGAAGATGTAAATGGACAAAACTGCAGAGGTGTAGGTATTAGAATTATTCCCTTCAGTGTGTACTTTGTGGAGGGTCTCCTTACAAAAGGACATCAAAATTTTGCAGTCAAATACTTACCACTACTTGTGCAATTCAAAGTCAGGTCACTGCAGCGTGGCTGTACTCTGCGTATTCTCTACCTTGTTTCACCTGTTGCCATCTGAAGGCATGTGTGTCCACAGGAATATTAAAGAGGACAGCCTAAAAAAGCAAAAAAAAAATAATCCTGAATGAGTCAAATTTTGTATTTTCAATTGCATGATATTAACGAACAAACAAATCTATTATCAGCTGACCAGTGACAATGGTGATAGCCTTGTTCATACAACCAGTCCTTGGTTGTCCTTCAGGCTTCCCCACAGAGTCAGGCAGGATTCAACAAAGAATGAATTTCAGATGACAGGTCACTGAGCAATTGATAACAAGAGGTTTTCTCTGTTACAGGAGAAGGTACAAGGAATTTCTTCCTAGTTCTGTGCCCTAATTTGGACAACGCTATAGATTATTTCAGTAGCTGGGTTATTGGGAATGAAATAATCCCAGCAGCCTTAGTTCACAGCAGGTTATTAGTGCCAGAACAATTACATCACACGCAGTCACAGTGTAACCTTCTGTTGAGGGGACAGTTCACACATGACTTCCAAGAAGTGAAGCTCTGATTTTGAATTAGACATTAACTGCTTACTGGTAGCACTTTTGGTTTGATCAGCTGCTCTGTCAGGCCTGACTCCCTGGAGCTGAGAAGCAAAGTGAGAGATGCAGCTCCATTCTTCGTAGCAACTTTCTTTGCACTTCTTTACAGTGGCTGAGGTATAAGTCTGAAGGTGCAAACCTTTGTGCTTGCCTTCCAGGCCTCATCTCCCAGTTTGTTTCAAACATATACTGGATCATGGACTCCACAGCTCAGTAAGCACAACTATGAGAAGTCTTTGAACAGCATCTGTGTCTTCCAAACAGCTCAGCCACTTGTACAATGGCAGTGCCTCATGGGTGATATGCTCATGCAGGCTCTAAAAACATCTTCAAATACAGAGTCCTCTGTCTACGTGTGCAGTGAGCTGCACAAGCCCAGATACAGTGTGATGCTGTTGGATTGCTAGTGCTTGGCTGCAGACACTTCCACATGTTCTTCATATTCTTGTAGCTGGAATTTCTTCTGCTAGGGCCACAACATGCCAGCTCCAGCACCCCCAAACGACCAGAGAAAACAGGACTGAGACTCCAGTATTAGTCTGACTTTTAAGAAAATGTTCTGAGAAAGACTTAAGTGTTAACAGACCTTTGTGCTACAGGATTTGAGTAATGCAATTTGAAAGAGTGGCTTCAGATCTTCAAGCTCTTAACCTCTTTCCTTCATCCAACAGTGTCACAACCACTACCTTTTCAAAGAGCCATCAGAAGAGGTACTTGCCCACTGCTTGTCTACTTGCTGCCGAAGAAGTTTTCATATGCCCCCATGCTCCTGTACTGAGGTATTTCATGCTAGCCACCTACAGATAATTTGCAGGAGAAATTGCTGTAGGGCAGCAAGAAAGTTATTGTTAACTCTTTCCAGGCCAGCCTGTAGTCTAAAAGTGACCCAGAAAACTTGGATTACTACAAGAATGTCAGGGTTTTGTTTAGGAGCTCTTGACAATCAAAAAGCATTAGAGAGGTTCAGACTGGACACCCTTGCTTTCTAAATTCTTCCTCAGAGAGGAGTCAGGTGTGGATGGGTCCAGTCTTAGCCTCTGACTCTAAAGAAGAGTTTGTACCCTTTGTTCTGCCACAGAATCAGTTTATTGCAGCTCAAGCAGGGTATCTCCGAAGAAAGACTCCCTTGGTTGTTTTCTTGTGCCTTTTAAGGTGACACAATTACTACACAAGGTGTTCATGCACCTGTCCACATGACATGCACAGACTTTTTGTCTAATCAATTGATTTAATAGCTGCTTTTCCTTGATGATGATTGGAGTAACATCTTTTGAATTTAATCTACTCATGCAGTCTCATCATCCTCCCATCTTATCTGCACTTGCGTCTTGTCTGTCTTCTGTTGACTTGAGATGGAATGGTTTCTCTCTTTCTTTGAAGGTCTTTCCCTTGAATTATAGGCTTGGTCCAGTTTATCTTGTTGTGCAAGTCTCCCAGTACTTTTCCTTTTCACAAAGGTTCAACTAACGTTCAGGTACAGCTTGTGGTCCAAGGCTGCTGCACTCCAGTTGCTCATGACAAGCAAAGCCACTCAGGTTTCAAGTCAACCTAATTTTAAGCAATCACACAATTAATTCTAACATTGTATAATGAACTATTTTAATCTTCAACAGCTCTGAAAGTTCAATGTAAGAATACATGGGAAGTTGCTATTTCCTTTGAGTTCTGAGGAGAGAGGGCAGTCTTTATCCTCACTGATCCTCTTGTCAAGCTCAAGGCTGAAACTGTGCCACTGGAATAAATGTCCACACAGAATGAAATGTTTAAAGTCAGACAAGGAATACAATCTCCAAAAGGATACAAGATACACTCAAGATAGCATATAGTCCCCATTCATTTGATCATCAGCCTCTGCTGCATCCCAGTATCTGGTGAGCTGGGGCTGGGTTCATCAGCTTGCACTGCAGACAGCATAAAGGGATCAAAGTCTGGTCAGCCTCCTGTGAGTTTGTATGTAGAATGCAGCATTCCCTGTGCAAGCTGTGGACACTTCAACTAATATTTTCAAATTGCTACTGATAGGAATAAGGACATATGGCAACAAGGAGAATCTGATGCAAGATCCCAGACTGTCTTGTTCTGTCTTCAGCAGAAATGAAAGCCTTGTTCAGACTTCCCAAGAGAGAGAAACTTCCAGAGTCTGTTCCCCAGGGAGTCAGAGATATATATATATATATATATCTATAAAAATAATCTTGGAGGAAATTTGAGTATATTGGGTGGTACTGACATATCAGTACAGCATCCTAGATCCTTCACTGGACATGAAAGTAGGAGCATTTGTATTTTAGTTTTATTATAGCTTTGCAATTAGTAGAAGGCAATCTATTATTAGCTGTTCAGCCTCATTGAAGTCATCTGCTCTTACAGATGTATGTTTCTCTGCCTCAGCAATGACTCTCTAAAAATACCTCAAGTTTATCCATATTGGATCCTTGTGATTGGAAAGCTGTTTTCAGTTACTATTTCCGATTTCTAATGCTAACTCTGAGTATTGAAAGTACCCGCTCGCTGCTAAGCACCTTACCACACATAGGCTTCAAACCTTTCATTAAACTACAATAACACAAAGCTGTTACCCCCAACTCTACCTAAATGGAAGTAGGCTGGTGTCCCCAAATGTATAATTTATCTGTTAAAGGCATCTGATTGTTTTATTATGACCAAAAGGCAAAGTAAGAAGGAAGCTGAAGAGCGTGTGGGTAACCCCCCGTATTACTGCCATGGAGTATACACCCCACAGCCTCTTTCAGAGAGACTCCTTCCTCTTTCTTGGGATACCCCGTGAGTCACACCCTACTGTGCAGCATTGTAAACTCCCATATGCTGTATCTGTAGGCTCACATCACTTGTCCTGTGTCAGTAGGGAAAGTATGCTCAACAGAACTGCTGTCATATGCCCAGAGTCACTCGGTGGTGGTTAGGAAATGTGCTGGCTGCTGCCCAGCAGTGGGGGTAACTGGAGGTACGCATGATGGGCTCAGCAGCCATGTTTTGTTAGTGTGCTGGCCTTGCCATAAGCAATCTCCTCTGTAATCTTCCTTGCAAAACTTTGGGAAAGCAGTGTTTCCTGTGTTTGTCATTGTGCTGCTTTGTCAGAGTAAGGTATACATAGATGGATTCTTTGACTTAAAAACTTAAGAAGCTGCATATTTGGGGCTCAGAGTTTGGCCATGGGTCAGGCTTGACAGGGAGGGAACTGGAAGCTCTTTCAAAACCAGATGTCCTTAGCCAAAAAAATATTTCCACTGAAATTCTAAGGCTGAACAAGTACAGCTTTACAAGTCAATTTAATTTTGTCTCACTGTGCAGCACTGTCCTACGCTTGGTGACTGTTTATGACATTCTACATAACCATTAGAAATAAGGGGGACAGCTGACTCTATGTGGAGAAGGGAGCTACAACTTCAGGGACTCTGCTCTTTCAGGGAGCCTTTTGCTGACCTTTCTGGCTCTCTGAACACACACACACAGAGCATGTGTGATGGACACAAATCACCAATCAACAACAACAAAATGACTGATACTGAGAGACCAGTTTCACATGGGACTGTAAAACTGAGCAACACAAAACCTCCCTGAGCCGGCTTCCTGCCCAGAACAGCACTGTGTACTGTGCTGCTCCACGTTCTGGGCAGGAAGAGAGGAATGGCTCTGCTGGTAGCGTGGAAGCTTTGACACACTGTGCCAGACTGCTTCCAGCTGGGGGAGATGCTGCCTCTACGTACCATACCAGGAAAAGAATCCAGTTCCTTAACCAACTGGTGCAGACTGGTTCAAGTCTGCACTTGGTAGCTCTGGGGCCTCTGTGGTTGTCCAGAGATTATTGTTACTGTTGTTTCATTTTTTCCCCTCAGCTGGAGATGCATGAAATAATAGTTAGCTGCGGTGCAGGCTACCACAGATGTGTCTTATAGGACTACACCAAAGGTACAGATCTCCTGCCTATATGGTCCTGAAGATGTAAGAACAACTAGAGCATCATTAGAACAAAGTCAGTGCAGTTCATGTGCATCTCTCAATGTTGAACGTGCGCCCTGGTTTCACAGAATCACAGAATCATAGGGGTTTGGAAGGGACCTCAAGAGATCATGGGGTCCAACCCCCCTGCCAAAGCAGCTCCCCAGCTCATACTGCACAGGTCGGCATCCAGATGGGTCTTGAATATTTCCAGAGAAGGAGACTCCACCACCTCCCTGGGCAGCCTGTCCCAGGGCTCTGGCACCCTCACTGGGAAAAAGTTCCTCCCCATGTTGGTGCGGAACTTCCTGTGCTCCAATTTGCAGCCATTGCCCCTTGTCCTGACTCCACAGACAACTGAAAAGGGGCTGGCCAATTCCCCCTGCATTCCATACTTAAGATATTTATAGACATTGATTAGGTCCCCCCTCAGTCTTCTTTTCTCCAGGCTGAACAGCCCCAGGTCTCTCAGCCTTTCCTCATAGGGGAGATGCTCCAGGCCCTTCATCATCTTCGTAGCCCTTCTCTGGACTCTCTCCAGGAGATCCCTGTCCTTTATACCAGGGAGCCCAGAACTGGACACAATACTCCAGGTGGGGCCTGACCAGGGCAGAGTAGAGGGGGAGGATCACCTCCTTAGACCTGCTGGCCACACTCCTCCTGATGCATCCCAGGATCCCATTGTCTCTCTTAGCCACCAGTGCACACTGCTGGCTTATGGCCAACATGTCATCAACCAGGATCCCCAGGTCCTTCTCCACAGAGCTCTTCTCCAGCAGGTCACCCCCAGCCTGTACTGATACATGTGGTTGTTCCTCCCCAGGTGCAAGACTTTACACTTGCTTTTGTTGAATTTCATCTGGTCTCTCCCTGCCCAGCTCTCCAGCCTGTCCAGGTCTCTGGATGGCAGCACAGTGTCCTGCCTGTCAGCCACCCCTCCCAGCTTTGTATCGTCGGCACTTGCTGAGGGTGGATGCTGTTCCCTCATCAAGGTCGTCAATGAAGATATTGAACAGGACTGGACCCAACACTGAGCCCTGGGGCACACCACTGGTCACAGGCCTCCAGTCAGATTCTGCTCCACTGCACAAAAGAGAATCTGGTTGTATAAACCAAACAGCTCCTTCCTCAAGATGGTGCAAAAGCTCTCTCATCTTAGTATCTCTACAGCAGTGTGAAGATGGTATGGGAGAATTATGAATGCCCCTTAAACCAAAATGACCAAACCTGCAAAAACTGGTGAATTTGTAAAGGTCATGCTGCTCTCATGCTAACTTGGCTCTGGCTCTGCATTTTCCTTTGCGAGGTAAACCTCAACTGTCACTGTTATTTGCTCTTTGCATACACCATAAAGTATACAGGATATGAAAGGTGGAAGATTCAGAGATGCAGGAACAGCTCCAAGTTAAAGAGTTTCCTGATTTAATACAGAACGAAAGTTAAAATTTCACTTCTGGCTTGGCAGTTGCCCTCAGTACTTCACAGTGCCTCTTTCAGCATGAATTACACAGTGTCTCCTCTGGATACTTGGCTGAAGACACAGAACTCCTACAAATTGTAAGAGATGCTGGGCTGAGTCAGCAGCATGCCTTTGGCCTTGTTACACAGACTGGCTGAAGAGCAGAAAAAATCTGCAAAGTGGATCAGCGTGTTTTACCATATATGCAAGAGCCCAGTGACTTTTATATAAAAAGCCTTAGGGGTAGGTGTCATTTGGAATTTAGACCCAGCCTGAAATAGCCAAAACCGTTTATGCAATATAATGAGTCATGGCTAATGACTTTGAAAAAGACCTCATGTAACCACACATGAAGGGCAGACTCTGTCTTCAATGCTCCAGGTACCTGTGCCTTTAAAGGAGCTGACATTCACTTAACCTCCCTGGTATGCAGTGTCAGATAACCAGTGCTCTGCTGAACAATAGATAGAGAGCCGACAGAGGAGCAAGCTAGGTTTACATTAGGCATTTTCCATAAGGTCTGTTGAAAAGGTACACCCAGATCTGAGAAAGAGAGCAAGCAATAACAACTGCACTTAGTAATGTGTACAGTAAACAGACTGGAGAGCAGGTGACAGGCTGAGCTAAAGTGCATTTCTAATCTTAAAAGTGACATTGCAGAGGACTGCTTCAATCTGTCTGTCTTTTGTTCATTTTATAAACAAGTTTTTCCTTGAACTGCCAAGTCTGCCTGTTCCCCAGAGAGGCTGAAGTCAAGCAGGGTTCCTCCTGACTCATGCTTCATAGACAGCAAGCAAAGATGTATAAGTGAAACTCATTTAACCCTACCCGTGACGGAAACTATTAGCTCAGCTGTACTTTTCTTACTAGAAAGTAACAGGCATGGCTGAACACACGTGCAGCTGTTGCCTAGGTACCCTTCATCTATCTGAGCAACTTCAGGAATGGCTTGAGATGACTTAACTGAAGTCCTGCACAGAGACCCAAGCTGTCCCAATCAGAGCAGAAGACATGTTTTACAGTTACAGTCATCATTACAAATATCACGCTGTCGTTAGCATGAAATAATCTAAACATTAAAAATGATCAGAGCCTTTTCATATCATGAGTTGTTTTTCTGTTCTGATCTTCTTGGAGCTTAAAGAAAGCTCATTTCTTACATTATTTTCCAGGATCTTCCACTTTTTATAAGGTAAATAGCAAGGGCTGACCAGAGGGAGTTCAGGCTGCTGCTCATCTGAACTCGAAAGCTGCAGAATGTCCCTTTTCTGGTCTGTCTACTCCTCATGCAGTGGCTGTATGACCTACCCTCCCCACAATTTTTCATCACTGAAATGCTTGTCATCCTACCTACTGTCTTTAAGAAAAGTACTAGGCAAGACACAGAACTTTGTTAAAGTCACAATAAAAAAATAATGGGGTCTGTGGCTTTGTGTCAAGTCTACTGGCTTTGAATCTGGGCAAGAAGCACTGCCCTGAGACATCAGTGGTGGCCCTGATTGTCTCACTATGCAAACAAGGGGCTGTCTGTGGCTCTACAGTTAAATATACAGTTCCCAAAAATAAAGTTCTTATTGTCACTAAGTAGTTAAGTTATTAGATTGGAAAGTTAACTGCTATTTTACTTTGGACTAGACTTTCCATAATCTCACTTTATAGAGACAGAAACTAGATTGATTAACAGAACTTCTATCTGCTGAGTTTCACTGTCACCTTGGCAAGTGCAGTTTGGTTTGCAAATTATGTAGGATATGTGTGTGTGTGCATGTTTGGATATGTATCTATAACCAAAAAGCTCTTTTTTTAAACTTTTTATTGTTTTTCCTTCTTCCTAAAATTAGGACACTGAATCCAAGCGCCCTGACAATGTAAACTTCCTGAAGAAGCATTTTTGCTCTCTGCACAAATTAGAGAGACCCCCATCAGGAGTCAGCCTCCACCAGGAGAGAAACTCAAGCACTCACTCCCAGCTGATAAAAGGAGCCCGGGGACTCCTCCCACCCCACCACATAAAACCAGGCACTGAACATCAAGGATCCAGTTTCAACCACCACAGTCGTTATCAGCACCAAGGAGTGTCTTTGTTCTCATCCAGGCTCTTGACCTGAATCATGAAGGGAAACAAGCTTTATGGTTGCTTTTCCAAAGTATGTCTATTGCATGGGATAAGCAAGAAGGAACAGCCATGAAAGTCTAAAGACCTTGTTCCAACAATTTCAGTCGAAATCCTGGCCTGATCTAAATATGTATCCCACTCTTCATGCAACATTGGCATTAATGAAACTTCTGCTTACTAAAAAGGCCCTATAATGGCAATATTTTACATCTGCCACACATAATCAGCAAACACAAAATCCTAATATCTGTGCATATCTACTGCTGCTCCATGCAGTGTTGATAATACAACACCCAGTGATCAAATATGATTTGATTATGTTATTAATGGCACCAGTGAGAATTCATCCAAGGTTATATGATGGTGGAGGTCTTAGATTAAAACCCAGCACTGTCTCCCATGAGCCCTTATTGTAACTCCCTTGTTGTCTTGGAGGACTCTGGCATTCTCTCCCTGGTTTTACCTCTCTTGAGATGCTGAACTGCTCTTACAGCAGTTTATGAAGCCAAACAATTTAGTGCTTCCTGCTGCATTCGTAAATAAACTCACGACACCCGAGCTCACCCAGAATTATCAGAATCCTCAGAATTGTTCTGTTTATCAGTTTTATCAGGTCAACAAAACGACAGTTTGTTTTCTCCACAGTGATATAACTTCTGCATTATCTTAGCACATCATTTTTAGACTCAGCCCTCTTTCCCAGATGTACAAAACCCCTAGTTTGCTATCTAGTAATATGGTGACTGTTTTCTTCTAAGAAAGAGAGAGGCTGCTGATACTTCTAACAGTTGTAATAGTCATATGGGAATTCACTCCCCTGCTCAGATTTGCTTCCTGGTTTTCAATGTCTCCATCTGTAAAGCAAAATGTATCACATGGAGATTTCAAGGGCATTGAGACCTTCTGCAAGAAAGGTAAACAAAATGTTAACTAATATATCATCTTAGAATATCAAAGTGGCCAGGTACAGAAATTCCTCTAAGAAATCTGGGATTCTGTTAATGTTATTTTGGTTTTAATTTTGTTGAGTATTAACCCACAAGAATGAAGGCATAAGGCATATTTTAGTCAGTAGGGAGAATTCAGTTAAGTCTATCAGGAGATAAAAGTGATGTAAGAGGAGACAGGATAGAGTACCCTACTTTGATTCTGGGGACAAATCTTTAAGTACAGTATTAAATTGTATAATCTAACAATTTATTTATTTGGAATAACATATTTGTTCATTTTAGTAGTGATGTGTTTAACTGCAGCCAGGATTCTTATTTGCTACAGACATCCAGGCATCTGCTTGCCTGCCCTGCCCAGGTCTGTGTACCTGCAGTTTTGAAAGCACTTGCCTCCTTTGGGCTGGACAATCAACCATAAATTATATCCAAAAATAGTGATGAAGAAACCATGTATAATTACTGTAACGACACTCAAGAAGCAAGTCCAAGTCAATACCAGAATGGTAGTGCTAGGAAATGAAGCTCTTTCAAAATATTCTTTGCATGGATAATGCTTTTTCATCACTGATCTTGTTAAAGTTCAGAGAGTTTTCTTGCACATGAACAATCAGATCAAAGGAAGTAAAAAGTAAAAATTATAAGTGACTGTTCAATCTAATGATAAGTTCAGATGATGATATGTAAGAAATGAGAATTGTACTTATTTCCATATATGAAGGAAATACTTATAAAAGCAGGTATTTAAGCTTTCAGGCTGATGGCAAATGTTACAGGCATAGTCAGCTACAATTTGGAACTGTGATTTTAAAATGTGTCAATGAAAACTCTGTAACTCTACTTTAGAGACTTGAATCTGGTTAACATTTGACAGATGTGTAATTTTTCACTCCCAGTGAAACCAGAGAGAGGAGATCACATCCTTCTTAGTCAAAAGCACGATCCTCACATTGAAGGAATTAATGTAGAATAGTTTGGCTCTGCTAATCCTGGCACATTCTGTACTCCAAAGTGAGAGACAAGATCTTCCAGAAACTAACTCAAATAAAAAATGAGAGTCCACTTCTTTCCCTACACTCCAAATTTAGATAATGCAAGTTAAACTGCACATATACTCTTATTCCTTCTCAAAAACTTAATTAAGGTTGCTCCTTTAAAGCTACAGAGCTGAATAAAAACTTTTGAACTTCAATTATCTATGCCTTCCACAATTATCTCTGTGTGATTAGTTTTTTAAATCTCTCTCCACAATGCAGATTCCTAGATTAATGGGTTCTACCATGTCCAAAAAAAAAGGAGTAAGTCAATGAGCAACATGCCTGCAAGAAACATGTCAGGGTATGTAGGAAGCAATCTTTCTCTAGAGATTAGCTGAAAAGAAATTGTTTATTAGTGGTGGCTACACAGCACATAGATTAGGGTTTGAATAAAATATACTTGCATCTGAGAATAAAACAGAAGAATTAATGTTTACTGTACTGCACAGGACCCACTGTCTGCTGTACAAATATTTACATGCTAAGAGCTTAAGGCTCCTTGTGTGTCCTGCTCTCATGGACTTGCTCCTCTGTATTTCTTGGTGGCAGAAAGGCAACAAGTCGATGAATCACAACCGGTAGTGGTAACTCAGTCCCTACTGTTAAGTCATCTAAGCAGCACCCCATTTTCTTTATATAACTGCCTTAGGCTACCATGTATGTATGCTTCCTAGAATATCTGTCTGCATTTCCTGCCCAGAACACTTCTGCACCCTCCATCATAGAAAAAGCACTGCCATGTACATGCAAAGCTGTATTCACATACCACGTTTATATCACTTTTGGTGAGGTAGCTTATTAAATAGGATGTAATATATACCCCAAAATTGTGCTTTGGGTCTCAACGTAAGGGTTTGTATTGCAGCTATCCATGCTGCCTCATGGAGGATCCTTCCCAAGCAGGGAAGAGCCCCACTAATAGAGCCCAGTCACACATTCACTATCCTGGGGGTCACACCTGCTTTTAATGCTAATGGTATATTGGGTTGGACTGACCTCAAAAGGCTCCTTGGTGGTAGGCAGTGCATAGCTTTTCCAGTTCCCCAGAGACCAGAGCACCTGCAGCATTCACTGGACTATCTGCCTTGAGGGCCTTCTCCAAGCCTTGTGGTCCAAGCGTAGAACTGTCTGAGACAGTCTTAATGCATCTGAGCTCTCTGACCACACTGTCTGCCATCATCTGTGTACATCCTGAAAGTTAGAAAACAGAAAAAAAAACCCCAAACAGATCAGAAACTCCCTTAACAAATCAACACTACTGTTGAAAGAAAAAAAAGGTAAATTGCCAATGGGCAAATTGCAAGAAACTCTGACTCATCATTAAGCCACAATCTAAAGCGCTTTCAAGTACATACATCAGGCTGCTAGCCAGCAGGAGGAAGAGAAAGCTAAAGCTTTGGGTCCTCTAAGGAAAAATCTTGATGAGAAGACCAACTTTATGGAAAAGTTGCATCAATATGGGAGACTAGCAAGTTTTCCACTTTAGTGGTGCTTGACATGACGACATGCTGAAGCATCACTGCAGAATCAGCAGTTCCTAAAGTGTGACATTCAATCTCAGGCATAAATACTATCAGTTTTCTGGTGTTTAAGTGTTTGGTAATTGGGACAATGAGAATGAAGGGCTAATGATGAACCAGGAGGATCAAGGAGAACCAAGAGGAACCGTGATACAGAGGGTAACTGAAATAATTACATGAGAATCCATCAGGAGATGACACAGGGCATGCTTTTACAATCTCTTCCCAATTCATGCCACAGCAGAGCAGTGAAGGCAGAACACGTCCTGTGTGTACGTAAAGTGGCATCACTTATGGCTGGCAGAACTACTTCCAACCGGCTGTCTGAGTTTCAAATTAGTTGAACAGATAGGAATTCTAAATACCATCTATGCCCAGGAGACTTGCTAAGGTTATGTAACTTGCCTAAACCAGTGTTAAGTATGCCAGGAATAAAAAGTTATAATAATGGAACCTTCTTTATGCAATGGAGAAAACTGACAGATAATGTTAGTTGCTTTGTTCAAGATCTCTGCTCTACAGTTCTGTCACACTGCATTTGCTACTGATGAAGAGACAGAGAAGGTACCTTGTAAAAATTGATTTTCAAGCAATTTCAGTGTTCAATGTAATCTATATATTCAGTGTATCAGCAGGCCAGTGTTCTTCTTCTCCCCCAGTGGAGTTTTGCTGTTGCAGTGTCCTTTGGTCCATGGCAGACCAATGCTTTTTCTGTTTGTCTTGATTTGCACTCTATCTTGGCAACAAACAATTAAGCCTGCCAAAACTTAGATAAATAACAAGGTGAAGTGCAAGGGCAGAAGTTGAGCATTTACCACCTAGCGAAATGAACTTTATTCCCTGGAGGCTGCAGGAGGAGCAGTGGTTTAGTGAGCTGCATATGGGATGGGCAGTCTGAACGGTTTTCTAATCTGAGCTCTGCTGCTGACTCATCGCATCACCTTTGGGAAATAACTGCCTCGATACACTTGTTTTTTCTTCCGTGAAGCGGTCACACTCTGTTGTAGACACTAGTTACAGATACTAGAAGAGTTAGGAGGAGCAATTTCTTCATCAGATAAGCTGTAAAACCTTCATTTTGTTGTCTGCTACGGGAAGAAAGGGCCAGAAGTGATAGAAAATTTAAAAAAGAAGTTGAAGCAAGGTAATCCAGATCCTTAGCATCACAGACCAGATTTATTCCAGTTGCATACTATAGGAGAGTAAGGCAAGATCTTAGCACCTACTCACCAAAGGCTGGGTGGAAGATGGTGGCCCAAATTAAACCTAAACAGCACTGGAATTGCAGTTACATGTGTATCAAACGAGCCATCGTAACTTGGAAAATCTGACCTGCGAGATTATTGTCAGCAGTGACCTGCTGCCAAGCAGCCTATTCCTATTTATTCCACTAAAGTCAACCTTGCTGACACAAGCCTTTTTAAAGGCACTCTGCTCTGTGCATGCCTGTCCTGTTACTAGGTTACTAAAGAATGAAATATCTCCAGGTTTTTTTGTAAATCCCTGTTCGTCCTTTTGGAAGTCTGGTCACACAAATCTGTTGTAGAACAGACCTATTTGCATCCTTGATTTCTATTTACTTACCCCTAACCTTTCCCAGCTATTCCTTACATTTTGATGAACTCTTCCTGCCTCCTTTCCCAAGCCCTGCTGTAAGATAAATAGAGGATTCAGACTATTTGGTTTTGACCAGTGCCAAGGTTTGCGCTCTCGGCAGTGTGCTGATCATGGCTGCAATTCCTGGCTTGCAGGGATTTGGGATCCAGTTACATTTGCTGGCGTCAAGCAGACTCTACAGACCACTCTGAAATACTGAATCTAAAAATAAAAGAGAGAAAAAGTACCAAATCAAAGAGAGTGGGATATTAAAATCCCAGGAAAACTGCAGAGAAGTTTGGAAGAGGCATGTAAGCAGACCCAGGGGAAACCAGTAACGTATTGGGGGAGTTTGGATTAAGCCGATGTGTTTGCCTTTTTTAGCTCTGTCACCCATGTGACGCTGGAGAATTCAGCCTGTGGGTCCAGGTATTTCGGCTAACACAAAGAATGCCTCAGAGCCTTTTGGAAAGGTGAATCATTCTGTCTGTCTCAGCTCCTCGCCTTCGCTCCCCCAAGAACTGTTAACCCCAGGTGCACTTGGTTTCTGTTTGCACACATCCTCCCGGCCAGGGGCCGTCTCAATCGCTGGATTTCTCCTTCGGATCAAAACTGCTGCCGATGGTGCCAGCAGGCTAGCTGGGTGTGGGAAGAGGTTTCCCGATCTGGTGAGTCCCAGAGGGGATTTGGCGGGAGGAATATGTTTTTCACAGCTTTCTACAGCGACATAGGGAACAGTAGTGATTCTGTGAATCCAGGCTAAAGGGTCAGGATTAAAGACTTGCTGGACCTGCTTCACAAGGTTAAATTAATTAGTCAGAGATCAGCTGGAAAAGCCCAAGTGCTATTTCTAAGGGGCCTTTTATGAATCTCAAGTAAGGAATTTGGTGGGAATTTCTTCATTTGCTGAGGAAAAGTCTCCTAATCTTTGAAACTGTCTTTTCCTATTTAAATATTAAACCAGCAGAAGAATAAACTTTTACCAAGTACAAAGTTGCATTTTTAAGTGTGAGATTTGTTGTGGCTGGCTTTTCCTGACCAGAACTGTTCCATTTTAGGGTTCAAACTGCCTGTGTTTGTGTTGTTTGTAAAAATTCTTCCTAGATTTAATCGAGGTCTATTTGCAACAGACTTTATTTCTGCCTCTCTTTTGATGCTTTGAAATTTAAACCATGATGACTGTGAAACTGGGGTTTAAAAGTAGATGTGTGTTTGCATAACAATGTATTACATATACACAATACTCGGGCTCCATGGCTACCCGTAACTGCAGTGATAGGGTATCTGCAGTGGTAGCTCCTTGGAAGTTTGCATATAGGTCAGAGGTTTCCAAATGATGATTGAGATTGTATGTATTATGGATTGCATTTTCCAAGTATGCCACAGTTTAGTCATGGGACTTGGGAGCATTCGTAAGAGCTGTGAAGTTCTGCTCCTTCACTCTAAACTGAAAGTCCAGCTCCCTGTACCTGAACCAGCCCTGTTCCATGTTGCTGAGATACTGCAATGTCTCTGCCTCGTACCTCGGTTTCTTAATGCACTGCTGCAACAGAGCCTATTGCAGTGGATGAAGCAATAGGACTCAATACCTTACTTCCTTGGCCCTGTGTGTTATGCAATTTTTAGGTTTGCTTTGGTTCTCAATCTTCAGCACAGCAGCTCGCACTGTGCTTTCTAAAGAAACCTGGAAGTGATCTCCTGCTATGACAAGTAGATATTTCAAGATCCCTGGGTGGTTTTGTTGGGGCTCCTTCTAATATGCTGAGACTAAACTTCTGTTGTCCCAACTGTGTGACCTTGAAAATACTTAACATGTTGCATTTAGGCAGGTAAGGGTTAGGGGTTTTTTTATAGTATAGCTAAAAGGAAATGTTACAATAACATAAAACCATTTAAGAATACCAGTCCAAATATTCTAAAACCTGTACCCCTGATTTACTTTTTTCATTCTCTCATCAACTTTTGTAGAAGAAATTTGGATGTATATATTTTAATTTACAGCAGAGGAAAAGCTAATGGAACCAAGTTGGGCATTTGAAGCTGTTCCACCAAGTCCCAGGCTGTGTGTTCCAAACAAAAACCACCTAAAAATAAATATGCAAAATGCCTGTTACTTTTGTATATGAACATGGCAGATTCCTTTACAGTTTTGCAGCACATCAGGTTTGCAACTTAATATCTGATTAAGAGCACCTTACAGTGAGAGATCCCGAGAGTACAAAGGAACTAAACACTCTGCTCATAACCCCTTCCAGCTCACCAAGTGGGTGAGCTTGATGTGGCGTAACTCAAGGCAGGGTTTGTGCGAGGAATCAGTGGTTCAGAGAAGGCCAGGGGGACTAAGCAGGATCCAAGCCTTGCTCAGCTAGGCAGAGTATCCATACAGCAGAGGTTCACCTCCTTGCTGTACAGCCCCGCTGGGCTCCTCTGATACCTCGCCCAACGATTGTTCCAGTTACAGAACAAATCCTTTGAAACCTCTCTTTAATAAAGATGAGGGAACAGGCTGAATTTCTCAGTACAAGACAAAACTGTCAAACTCACTGCCCAAAGATTGGGCTTTATGGGGTTTTTCCTAGGTAGTCTGAGGTTTAATCCTTTTCAGCTATTTATTAGGAATTCATTTCAAAGAAATGACAGTTGTTCGTTATCTTCTGACAGAAAAAAGTAATCACAAGCTTTTTGAAGACTGTCCATAGTTGGACAATATCTGGCAGCAGGTCAGAAGTTGCAAGAAAAGCAATAATATCCTCCTTTATCAAAGTTTATGTCAGCCAGGACATTCAGCACACAGGAAGGTCTGCAGTCCCTGCCTGACTTTTAAATTCTTCAGTTGCCTCAGAATCACAACTTCTCTTAACTCCTTCAGCCTTGTGTGTGACCAGGTTCCCTCCCTCCATGTGTCCATACTCTTGTGAAATCCTTCTTCTGACCACTCAGTAAAAGCAAGTTATTACACGTGTCATATGAAACCCCACCCTACCTTTCCTTGCAACTGAAACAGAGGTCAAGACAAAAGGTAGGGGATGTGAAATAGCAATTCTTCTTTTCCAGAAGTGAGGCAGAAGCTAACCAAGTTGCTCAAGGACACACAGTTTCCATGACTGGTGAGGGAACCCAACCAGACTCCCTGACACTCACAGGAAGCTATGAGTAATGTAGAGGAAGAGACAAGCAGGTTTTCATACCAGAAAGATCCAGCATAAATGTAGAGCAGAATGATATCAAAATAAAATGGTGTTTAGGAGGAGTAGGAGGAGAAAGTTCTTAAGGAAGGTCAAGAATAGCCACAAAGCTTTGTAGAAACCTGAAAGATCCTTAGCACAGTCCCAGATTTGTTTCAACATTCTGAAGAAACCAAGTGACAGGAACATCACTTTTCTACTTTCTTCAACTTATCTTCTTTCTGATGTACCTTCTAAGTAAAGAGTAAACATGTTAAAAGTCTCACACGAAGTCTGGATTGTGTTCTGCCTTTATTGAATGCCTCTGAAAGCACAGTGATCAGGGGGATGCTTTGGGAAATGTGAAAAGGTTTCTTGAGAGGTTTCACACAGATGTTTCAACTTTCAGGGCTTCAGTGTTTAAATTGTCTCTCCACGAAAAGATAATGGGTGCAGTCTTGGCCCCTTGCAGGCTATGTAGAAGCCCCTGCTGTTAATTTTGTTTGCTAGGGACTGTTAATGAACAAGTGATTCAGCCTGTAAATAAACCCAATGGATGTCCAGCAAAGGGAACTCTATCAGTCTACAAGATGTCAATAGAAACATCCTTAACCAAAGGAACTAACACACCAAATTTGAAGCACTTGCTTGAAAAGCTGGGCACAGTACAGCTTCAAAGGAATGGTTGGAAAATGCTTAACAGAGTAAAGTTTACTAGTTTTCCTTCTTGAGCAATTGATTGTTGCTATTTTATACATATGGGGGGGAATGACACAGATGGGATGGATGGGGACACACACAAACACAAAAGAATCACCTTAGGGCAGAGACCCAGCATGAACATCCACAGCCCAAATACTCTGCTGGCAAACTAATAAGCAAGAGAAACCAGGATTTTATGCTTAGAAATGACAAGATGGCATAGTCATCTATACCACTGGGATTAATAGTGTATATTATTATGTGTAGTTTTTTCAGAAAGGTTTAAAATTGAGCTTACTGCCTTTATATGCTTCATGTAATTCCATCTGATATTCTGTACGTTTTCTCTAGGTTGCATGTAGCCATAAAAGTTTCACAGAAGTCAGCTAGGGTTTTGTTAACAGCACTGTCTAATACAAGCCAGGTGTCTCCACAGGCATTTTCCCTATTGTCAGCAGCTGGTGCTAGCCAGCCTGGCAGTGAGAACAATTCACATGTGTGCACAACTGCATCGTGCTACACATTCTTTGGGTATTGGATGGTCATAGAAACATTAGTAACTCACAATCCGCAGTGTTGAGCAGTGTTTACTGACTTCTACAGTGACCCTGCCACCTTTACCTGTGGCTGTATTTTAGGCTCACATAATCAGTACAGTGGAGTTAAAACCAGCTCCCCAAAGATCTGGGTCACAACTCACTTTTACTGGTGTCTGAAGCCATTAACTAAGGTAGCAGCAGAGTTAATTTTGCATGGTGTCTTTCATGCTTTCCTTTATTATAAAGAATGATTGCTGGAGCAAGTTGAATGTGTTGCGTCTTGAGTATTATTGAGGCTGGAAAGCAGCCAGAACAATCAAGGAGCAAAACTTCCAGGCAGTTTTCCCTATCTACAATAAAACTCAAGTCTCCAGCAAAGTGATCTAAGGAATCCAGGCTGAGTACAACAAATGAAAAAGGAATGACACAGATAGGGCTTTGCTATAAGGAAGAAAGTTAAACATTTCATGATTTTGGACAAAGTCTCCTGCATGGTTATATCAATGAATTGCTTTTATTCCTCAGAAAAATCTGAGCCAAAGCACTGCCACTTCTGCAACTGCATTCAGATTCTCATTCTGTGGCACCCTGGGTAAATCAAAATGATCTTACGAGAGGCAGATCAAAACTTATTACCCACCCTTGGCCTCTCATTTGTCCTCTAGCCAAGGACCAAAATGCTGTGTATACTCCCACCCAGTATTTTAACTAATTGGTGCCTCAGCTATAGTACAATTTGCTGAGTATTGTTCCATGCTGCTTTAAGAACAAGATGATGATGCACAATAAGTGCATCACATTTATAACAAACACAATAAGTGTTTTGAATGAGAGTACATTGCACAGAGAAACCAGATCGTGAGCAGCAAAACTGAAGCAGCTTCAGTTGTGCTCCCCACTGTATAAATAAGGATATCTTAGCTGTGTTTCTCATTTCAGTGTCACCCCCATAGGGCAGAATCTCACAGAGTGTGGCTGATGCAGCTTTTGGTAAGCGGTGGCTGGCCAGCTTGCTACAGTAAACAGTACAGTGCACAATAGCTGGTTTCTGAGTTCTTTCTTCCCTTCAGCTGGGGCATGAATATGGTTCCTTTCTCTGACTTCAGCTGCTGACTTCCAAGAAACGTTAGAAATGTAATTATTTTTGAAACCTTGGCTCACGTAGCAAATATGTTTGAAATTTGGAGCAAGAGATAGACTGAACCATTACATAAGCTTCCTCTCCTTAGGAAAGCAAGCTAATCAAGATTGTTCCATAAAAAACCCCACACCCAAATGCCTGGAAGTGCAGGTTTTTTACAAACAGAGATCTCAGCCAAATGATAGCCATCAGAACCCCTTTGCCCGGTGGCCTTTTCCTTGGCAGTGATACATGCTTGCGTTTGATAATGAAGCACATATTGTTTGTCATCTGCTTTGAAGAAGGAGTTTACAACTTAATAGTATTGTTAAATTACATTCCCAACTGCAATTCAGTGGAATCCAAATCATTACTAGATTGCCCTTAATCCAGTTGTAGGAGAAAGAATAACAAAAGGGAAATGTAACAAGGCTTTTTGCCCCAGAATGTTAGGTTGCCTTGCTTTTCCCCTCTAAGCTTCAAAGCTATTCTGCATTTCATTTCATTGGCAGATATCTCATGCTTCACAATCTGAAGCATACTGTTGGCTACCTGCTCTGCATACCATGAGTAGGTCAGTGGTCCCTGGATGCTGACTTATTCTGGATTCTGTTGTTGTAATTGATGTGGTTGCTACCTACTTAATTTTTGAAGTCTAAATGCTATCTTCTTTCTGGTTTTTGCATGTTCCCATAGTATGGATTGTGCTGTGTGCTGGAGTGCTCTGTGCTGCTTCCAGTGTCTCTCCCTAGGAGGGGAACATGAGAATATTGATTGTACTTTTCCTCCTAAGCACAAAGACATTGTATCACTCCTCTTGGGCAAGCCAAATGAGGGTGGTAGTGCCATACCTTTAAATAAGAGCAGTAGCTGCATGCAAAGCCAATGGATGGACCAGTATTTTCAAGAAAATTAACTGTGTTTCCTTTGCCACTGAACTGATCCTTGCACAGAACCATGTTATGTTTACACAGTTTTCCCACAGGAGATCTGTTTGGTCTTAATTAATTTTTAATCATACTGCTCAAGAAGTTTAGTTGAGCACCTGTTCCTTTTACAATCACCTGAATACAAGGAGATTCAGTTTGATACTCAAATCTAATACTTGCTTATTTTGATTCCAGAAGTTGTACAGAAGTCCCTGCTTAGAGAACCCCACATCTGAGGATCCTTAGCTTGTTCCCTCCTTTGAATATTTCCAACCAGGGATCACTCTTTTCCCCTGCCCTAAATTTGGTGAGAATCAGCTTTTGATACCCTGGAATGTATCAGGTAGCAGTGAAGTGTCTGTGTGTGTGCCTGTGTGTTAATACAGAAACCTTCTTACTTTGGAGGAGAAGGATTCCAGAATTCTGCTCTATCTTCTACTCATTCTCATACTCATACTCAAGAAGAAAGCATAAATAGTTCCATCAAGAATGTGGACTTTTATTGAAATGGAAGAACACATCCCTCTGGTGCCCAGACACTCTGGTATGTGAAATGATTGTCTGGCTAGGAAAAGAAACAAAAAATAAATAAAAGCTTTGGCAGGCCCTAGTTTTGCATGCCCCAAACACCAGGTAGACACCTGCACAAATACTGTTTGCATACAAATAAAACTGTGTACACAGAAGTCTGGAGAAAAAAATCTAAAAGCCATACAGCACTGCAGAAGCCAAGACCCAAATCTCCATCTTTTGCAGTATGTCATTATTGAAATAGTGATTAGTGTAAAGTAACTGTATTAAAGGAAAAAAGTGAATAAATATTTTTAATAAATTATGACAGAGTCACACCCTCTGACACTGGGACTTAACTAGTGTTTTAAACTAGTTGACTGAATTTTATGCAGAGGTAGTTTTACCTCCACCTGTAGGTTGGTTTTGCTTTTGTAAAATGTTTGCACACACACCTACAATCTATTAAACCTTCCCACTGTATCCACATGGTGATTAAAGCAGGGCCACACACATCAGGAATCACCTCATAGAGATCCCTGCCAACAAACCATCTGAAACAGATGATTCTGCTTTATAATATCCGTGAGCTTTACAACGTCCTTTTCTCTTTCTCAAAAGAGAAGCCTGCAGGTGGACAATGCAGGACTTAAGCTGTTTCTAAGCAGAGGGTCAAAACATATCAACTAGCATTAAAAGCTCTTCCAGGCCTGGCATGTTGTGTCAGAGACTGGTACTGAACCACAGCCCACTTCCCACTGTTCACATGTACCATTTATCATCCAAGTGTGAACTGAAATGGAGAAAAATCACTCAAAACTAAACCCATGGATTTATTCACAAGGACAGTATTTTCTTAAAATGAACTGAAATTAAGTCTTCCCAACCACCAGTTTATTTTTTCCTCACTTTTACTTGAGTTACTTTACTTCTTATCACAAACATGGGAATAATGTTATTTTTTTTACTAGGAAACTAGAATCTAATCTGTTTACTGATCCCCTGGTACCTAAACCAGATGGCTAAAACTGAGTATCTTTTCCCAACTTTCATATGGAAAATTATTCAGTCTTTTTTGCTACAAAATCTGTAGTGGATTGGAAACAAACCTTGTAGATATGAGACCTAAATGACATGAAAGAGTTTTGGATGGAGAAGCTTGAAACTTCAGCAGAGAAAGAAATGCTGCTGGCTAAAGTAAAGTCTATCTCTGGAAGAGAGAGCCACTCTCCTGGAAGACTTAGGTAGGCTGGAAGAGTGGGCTAACAAGAACCTTATGAAGTTCAACAAGGAAAAATGTAAGGTCTTGCAGCTGGGAAAACATAATCCAGGACTGCAGCACAGGCTGGGATCCACCTGGCTGGAAAGGAGCTCTGAGGAGAGGGACCTGGGGGTCCTCTGATGGACAAGAAGCTCAATCTGAGCAAAAAGAGTGAACACCTGGAGTCCTGCATTCAGCTTTGGTCCCTCCCCAAAAGACATGGACAGGCTAGAGAGGGTCCCGAGAAAGGCCACCAGGATGATCCAAGGAGTGGGAAGGCTGCTGCATAAGGAAAGACTGAGGGAACTAGCTTTGTTCAGCCTTGAGGAAAGAAAGCTTAGAGGAGAAATCATCACTGTGTTCCAGTACTTAAAGGGTAGCCACAAAGCAGATGGAGATTCCCTTTTGACAAGGAGTCACATGGAAAAGCTGAGGGGTGCAAGTTACTCCTGGGGAGATTCTGACTGGACTCTAGAGGAAGATTTTTCACAATGAGAACAGTTGGCCCTTGGAATGATCTCCCCAGGGAAGCAGTGACTTCCTCAGTGCTGGACACTTTTAAGATTCGGCTGGACAAGGTGCTGGGCCATCTTGCCTAGACTGTGCTTTTGTCTAGGTGGAGCATTTGCCAAGAAAGGTTGGACCAGGTGACCCTTGAGGTCCCTTCCAACCTGGTACTCTATGCTTCTATGACATAAGTAAAAAGGCATTGATCTCTTGATGAGAATCATAGTTGGGAAGGTGAATGACTTCCCAGAAATATAAAAGAAAAACTTCATTAAATTTACCTGTGTGCTGAAATGACTTTGTGCTTCAGAGAAAGGCAAGGATCTTGGCAGACACAGTCTTAGTGTGTTTTGCAGCGTTCAGTCCACACTGTCTAGACCGTGTGTGTGATTTCTGAAGAGTTCCTTCACTACAGGATTTTGCATTTGGCTTACATGCAGTGTGGTAGTTTTACTGTGAATCTGCATGGTTATATACCTGAAGTGGTAAGTGGAGACTTGCTAGTAGTACAAAGGATTGTCCAGAAGCAGAACAATGCTACACCATGGCATGCAGGGAGCCTATCTAACAACTGGCTACAAATAAAGGAAAATAATTTTCTGGGGTATTTCTAGTGCCATATTATCTTGCCTAGAGAACAGGTGGGTAACACTTTAGGGAAACATTTAATCTCCCCACAAGAGAATTGACTCTTTCTAGACAAAGCTCACATTTGCTGAGTGAGAAGCCTGGTTTATCTTTGCACTATACTGTTCTCAAGATTCTTGTCTACTTTCCCACACGTTGAACAAGGCAGAGGCCACAATGAAAGAATGGGCATGATAATGATAAAATAAGACAGGAAGCTCTTTGCCTCCCCTCTATGCAAGGGGAAGCCCTTGGAGTTGCTGCACTGCTGAACATTGATCTTCAACAGAGGAAACAGCTGCAGAAAAACCACTATACTGGTCACAGTGGTTCCACTCTTGGAGAAACTAGACATTTACCCTCTAAGTGAGAGGGCAAACTTTTATCCCAACAGACAAGTAAGCTGCCCAGCAACTGTCTTAATCTGGAGAAGAGAGACACCTGGTAAGGACAGTATGTCTTTTATCTGCTACTCAGGATGCTGGCAGGAAGAAGAGGCTATGGGAACAGCTGAAAGAACAGAAGGCAGGACAAAGTCAGTCTTTCTCAAAATGAGGGGAAGGGAAGAAGAGGCAGTATGTTAGTTCAAGCTCTTCTTTCTTTTTTTTCCTGCCATAGGAAATGCATGTGAATTTGCATTTAATACTGCAGTCTCCTCCCCACTTGTACATATGCATTGACTTTTAACAGACATATTAATAGCCAAATCTTTTCAAATTGTGAACAGTGGAAGATAATCTATTGCAATGCATTTGCCTAAGTGCAAAGTGCCAAATGCAAGATAACAAGAATAACCCTGATTTTGCAAAATGGGGAGGGAAAAGTGGGTCAGGCTTAAGCGTGCTCATTGCTGATCTGCTGAATTGCTAAGCACCTGAAGCCAGTGGGTATCAGCAGGAATTGCAATTGCTTGTTGAGGTTCTTCTTGCCTTATTAAATCAAGTCAATACTTGCTCAATGATCAGAATCTCAGCTTCAACCTTGTGTTGGAGCTCAGGGGAGGAGACTTGCATATGGGCTTCACTCTTCTTATAAGAAACAATAAACAGCATAAAAATGGATGCATGAGTGATCTGTCTTGCCTGGGGATGTTATTGAAACCTGGTTACATGTAGATTCATTCTTATTTGGTGATGGCAACTCCCAATCTGAAGTCACCTGTAGCAGATGAGGAATTCCTTGGGTGTATCAGATACTTCATTTACCTTTGGGCAGATACCAAGAAAAATTACAGGTTAGTTAGCTAGTTCAAAAGGGAAAAAAATGCATTGCAATTAGAGAGCCCATTATAAGCAGGAGGCTAATACCTGCCCAGCTGCATTCTGGGATGTTGGGATCTGTTCCCAGTGCCATCAGATGACATGCAGAAGAAGATGCAGTAAGTACAAGGCTTTGATTTTGAAATTATATACATAAATATATATATACACATATATTATTTTCTCTTTATCTGAGGGAAGATTGTAATCACTATTTAATCAAAGACAATGTTTTCAAGGTGCAGAAGCAGCTCTGGTCTTCTTCAGATAGTAAATTAAAGTTGCCTATACATTTGTAAATCCTGTTTTGTCATGAGCAGGGGTTTTAAACTGTAGATATGGTTTTACTTTGAACAGTATAGACTATATTGCTTGCTAAATACAAAAATATATGGTTACTATCCTGAGAGAGCTAAGCATTTAATGTATGATAAATTAATAGTATGTTAGTTGTTATGGTATTGAAATGCTTTTCACTAATTTTACATAGAGACTGGAGACAGCCCTTTGCTTCCACAAGGTGCATAAGAGACCCTTGTGTCAGCTTTGTGTCCTGTTTAAGTGTATTCATGTCACATAGTAAAGAAATACTGTTTAGAAATACTTTGTAAGTAAGCAGGTCTCAAAGCTGATGTGGCAACACTTGGGAATTTACACAATCCCTGAAGTTAGTTTACAAACTAGTGGACGTGTAGCCTAACTGGCTATTTTATCTTCCTCTACTCAGATGGACTCTTCCCCATCAAAGCTTCTGCCACCTGCACTGTAAGTAGTGTAGGCACATGTCAAGGAGGGGAATTTTTGTAGCAGCTTTATTACTGAGAAAATACTGGTACATTTCATTACAGAAGTCAATGATCCTATGTACTGAGACAGGAACAAAAAAACTCAACCAAAAAAACCTGCCCCCAAACCAGATTTGATAATCACTCCTTTCTCCTAATATAACTGAAGGAACCTGTATCTGAAAGGCTAGTAAGAATGCTCAAATTAACAATATATATTATTCTGTTAGTATTAAATTATTGTTTTTATGTTTATACGAGAATCAAACTTTTACAAGGAGTTCAAATCTGTCTAGAACCCAGATTACTGTAGTTGTGTATATGTGAGTGAGTGCAAGGGAAATGGCTTCCATATCACTTCTCTGTCAGTAAAGCCTTTCTCTGAGCAGATTCCAATACCCAGATCTCTGAGATCACATTAGGATAGTTAAATATGTCCTACTTGTCCTATGTTGTTTGTTACATTGCGTGACCTTGTACTGTACTGAAGGAAAGAGTAGCCAAGGGATGTAAGAGAGCAACTAAACCTGATGTGACTTGAGCATCTATTGTAGAAAGTGGCTGCAATGTAAGGGAACTGTTTCCTCTGGCTACGAAAGGGGGGATGATAATAGCTATCTTTCTGCAGATAGGCAGCCCTCAATTTCAAAATCAAGTTTATACTATCCTGTCTTGCTGATTAATGACGTATCCCTCTGCCAGACTGAAGCTGTAAGAACTAGCTTAGCACAGTGCTGTGAAAAACAAACCAAAACCTGATTCAATTCCACCTAACCCACCCACCTCGGTGTCCCTGCCAGCTTCCTGCATTTAATTGCTCTCTGGGATTGTGTGTGTGAGTGCCTCCCACAAAGTGCTTTCCAGCACCTTTCTGAATCTGGTTTCTTTCACAGCCTTTGCATTTGGATTCCTTCACGTATTGCCAAAAGCTTGCAGTCCTTAAAGCTTTAGAGGAGTCTCAAAACCTGAAATAAATGCCTTGCCTACCTTTTTCTGGTTCTTTTTTTTGATACAATTCTTACAGACACAAAGCTGAAGGAATGCTGTGACAGCCTAATTTCCTTCAGGAGTAGACAAGCAATTAATATCAGTTAAAGAGCTGGTGAATCTGCATTTCTGACTCGCATATGCTACTGCTTTTCAAAGTCTATTTGCTAACAAGGGCTTGTGGAAAACTTACTCTTTCACCAAAGAATTACTGAAATTCTTGAGTGTGAGCTAATGAAGAACTGTTACAGAAACCAGAGCCAGGTTTTACGCATTTAGGTCTTAATCAGAAGCTTGTGTGATATTATTTATGTAACTGTCCAGATTCCTAAACTTGGTTGGTGTACCACTTAGGTCTGAATGGATGCCATGCTACGTAATGGGAGCTCTTGCTCTTATTAGGAGTAGTGTAAACGAAAGAGATTACTGACTGAAGTGTTCATCTATGAACAAAGATGCTGAAGATGAACCAGAGAGTCAGTGGGACCACCGCTCTTTGTACAGAGTTTGGTGAAAGGAATGGTCTGTGCTTGAAGTACCAGTGCTGCCTTCACGCTAATACCTCTTATCCAGTGTTTGCCTCTCTCCCTGTTTTCCACACCCACCACGCCTCTATATTATTAACTGTCAATTTATATGAAAAATGTCACTTATGCTACTGCACTCTGGCCCTTGGGTTATGAAAACCAAGTCCCACCTTTCTGTGTCCTGTATTTCCAAGCGTGAGTCGATGCATAGTCAACAGAGACATTTCATCATCAAAATACAGGGTTTTATTCTCTTAGTTTCAACAGCACACTAAATTCTGAGGTGATAAAAGGATATGATCTCATTGATTGTCTCCAACTGTCAGTGGATTAAAGTGATTTTTTCACAGCTCTTCTCAACACGCTTTGGAGAAATCTCAATGCAGTTATCAGTAGCTCTTCCATGCATGTTGTGCTGTTTTTTGTTTCCTATCTGGCCTTTTTAAAAAACATACTGGTCATGTTAACAGAGCTTTGGTGGTCCCTCTTCTATACTGCAGTGGTAAGACCTGTAATATTTATGTCAGTCTTCCACTAGTGTATCAACGTGCCCAGTGCAGGTTGTGCTAGAGGACTGGTGGGTGTTTCTTTAACATCACTACATGCCTAAAGACCAATAAACCCGACTAGAGTCATCATAAGTGTAAATACTTACCTATTCCCTGGGAGCTACTGTATATGTTGCAGTTGCTTTCTAGGCTGACATCCATACTAACTTACCTGCACTGCTATTTTCACTTGTTCTACCTGTGCTAAAACTGGCATGGATATACTGCAATCACATTTTCTCTTGCAATGCAGTATATATTGTAAGTACTTGAATCTTTAAAAAAAGGCTTACTATGTATCTGGTTTGAAGTAAGCACGAAGATAATTCAAAACATTCAGATTCTCTTGTGGTCATATAATTTAACTGCTTAGAGTCCCATAAATTATCACTTGATGAGCCTTAAGATTCTGCTCCATGGAATTTGTTAGGTGAAATCAAAAGCAACTGAACAAGTTAAGAATGAGATACAGCTTCTGGTCTGACTGTAGTGTTCAATACTGACAAATGCAGTATTTCTTCCAAGGGGAAAAAAGAGTGCAATTGTCCACGTAAATTGTAATTGCTTTTGAACAGGAAGCAAAAGATGCTTAATCTGTTTCAGAATAAGTAGAAATTAGTCATACACAGATCAAAATCTATTCATATGCAAAGATTACTCATCTATAAACTGCAACTGCTTTCAGATGCAGTGTTAGATTACTCGCTATACCCTTGAAAATAACTGCAAACCAGTAAAGAATGTTTATGTGTGTTTCTTTCAAGTGAATTGCTTATGCAAAAATGCATCTGTTGGATGACACTGATGAAGCGCGTGATCTTCAAGTATTTCCTTGTCCTACATGGTGATTACTCAAAAATCTATCTGTTCAGAAAGAGAACTCATCAAGAATCTTTCAACAAAATGCTTTTTCGTTGGAAAAAGAGATTCAAAGCCAAAAGTTGTGCATGGAAATGAACTTATTTTGGGGAAGCTTTTGTCAGGAAAGGTTTCAATGTTCCAAGGCAAAGTTTCTGGTTTAGATGAGACATCCCTTCATTCCAAATTATCAAATAATGTAGGCCAACTGCATGGAACAGAGTAAGTTCCAGGATTTTGCTCCTATTCATGTATATTTATACAAAGTAAACCAGTTCCATCAGGAGAGACTGAAAGATGATGAAAACTAGCCCCCAGAGCTGGGTTTGGGTATCTACCTTGGTTATGGCACAACCTAAGGACCTAGCATTTGGATAAAAGACTTTACCTGTAATGTTTGTTCTGTTTTATTGACAAGCTTTAAAAATGGTCTTGGCTTTACCCTCTAAAACCTCTTATGAGGCTCTTCCCAAAACAATCCTAGTCCATGATTAAGTAACTTCTAACCCAGAAGGAACTGTTGCACTGTTACAGGACTCGAGCTAGGAAATAGAAATGCAATCATTCCTTGTAAATAAGCCTGGATTCTGCCCTTTAGATACAAGTAGTTAAAAAACAAAACCCCATCTGAAGAAGGCTTATAGACATATATATAGAACTTGCAGCTCACTCTGTGAATAGGTTTATGTAGCTGAATTATACAGTAAGCTTAAGGAGGAGAGAACTTTCTTTAAAGCAGAAGCATCCTACTTGGGCCTTTTGTATCCAGCACCACAGCAATCCTCATTTTTCAAGGGTTTTCAACTAACTCTCCCTAGCACCTGAAAATCTCAAAGACCAGATTCCTCCCTTTTCAGTATACTTTGTGGTGGGAAAACAAAGGGATCATGATTAGTTTTCTCTTTCTCTCCTCATGGTCAGAAACAAAGCATGGGAAAAGCCAAATCCAACATGTATATTGTTTCCTGAATTCTTTTCCTATACCTTAATGACTGAATTCTAAGTCTCTTGACTTCGTGACACTTTCTGTATCTCAATGACTTAACCTACAACTAGCACTCTTTATACTACCTATGCATATGCTCTCAGTTTTAAATAGCTAGAAAGTATCTTCAGCTATCAATTTGGCACCAGTATTACAGAATTAACCTTAAAAAAAGCACAGGCTGCATCCCAAAATATCCCAAGGAAGAAAACTTCCACAACAGCAACAACGAGCCCAAGAAGAGCATATGGGCTGTGTGTGTATATCTCTTTATTATCAGAGTACCCTGAACTGGGGTCTGTAATGTTGACAATTCTCCCCAATGTACAGAATGTGATTTGCCTTTGGGCTACAGGAACTCTTGAAACTGCCTGATAACTAAGGCTTCCAGTAATGCCCCACATTCTGCTCCACCAGCTATCTGCTTACATCAGTTAGTGATCCACCTGATGAAAGCAGGCAGCTTTCATTTAATCATGGTTTTCATGTCCTTACATACATGGTGCCTTTATTTACGTTCCTGTTCCTTCTGGGTTGCAGCGTGCATCTACTTTTACCACAGGCTTGAGAGAGCTTCTAGGCTGGAGTCCTCCAGTCAAACCTAAGTGTTCTTCAGTTCACCTCCACGCTGAGAGGGAGAGAAAGCTGAAATGAGGCACTGTTTGCAGGAGCAGCAGGGAGCAGGGATGAGGGCTGGCCTGAGTTTCCTCCCTCCTTATGAGGGCTGCATGTATGATTCTGCTTCCCACTTAACCTCAGCTGAGAAAAATCATATCGAGTACTGCAGGAGAGAAAGAAAGGCCTGTCTGCCTTGAAGTGATGACCTAGATGCTCTACCCCAGGAGATGTGAATAGCAGATACTCAAAGGAGATTTCCAGACTGGGATGAATATTATGTGAGAGCTGGAGTTGCTGGATTTCCAAATGACTGGCTGGATCACAGGGCAGAATCACTATACTCTTGGTAGAATCACGAGAATTAACAACACTCTGCTGTCAAAGTTCAAAGGAATTGGCCAGGGACTCTAGTCTGTTCCTCAAGCCAGACCAAGATTGTATCATGGATGAGCCATACCTCTAATGATATGTGGAAGAATTTCCCTTTGCAGAATTAAACACAGAGTTATGCGACTGGCTTCAGGACATCAGAGCTTAATGCAAACAAAAACTTGTTTGTGGCCAGAGAATTCAGGTTGTTGCCACATAACTATTTTAAACTTCCCACTGGTAGACTTACTACATTTAAAAAAACCTGTAAGCTGTTCTCCAGAGCTGCTGGCATGTTCTATCTCAACAGAGTTTAGTTACCCTTGCCATTAAAGATTAGGTGAATCAAAGAGAAAACTGCATGTCACAGGACAGCTTGGAAACAGTGGTCCTAACCTTTAGGGAACTTGCTGATTCATGATTGCTTTTGCACTTGTTACTTCTCAGACACTGATAGTTTTGGACCAAGTAACCTCTATAAAATAATGTCAGAGGGGAATTTCAGGATCTCTGCAACTACTGCAATGTGAGCTGAGTGTTAATTTTCTTCCTTCTCTTCCAGGCCATAGGGAAAACGGCTGCTAGCCAGAAAAGTGCAACGTTCACAGTATTACAAAGTCATCTCACTATGCTGAGAAGTAACTCTTAATTTTGATTATGTTTTAGACAGCAAAAGCAGACTGTTTATGCTGCAAGTATGCCAGTGAAACTCTTCCTAGGTAGACATAGGAGATTTTACAAATGTCTGTAATAAATGTACAAATTACAGAATCACAGAGCTGTAGGGGTTGGAAGGGACCTCGAGAGATCATGGGGTCCAACCCCCCTGCCAAAGCAGCTCCCCAGCTCATACTGCACAGGTCGGCATCCAGACGGGTCTTGAATATCTCCAGAAAAGGAGACTCCACACCCCCTGGGCAGCCTGTCCCAGGGCTCTGGCACCCTCACTGGGAAAAAGTTCTTCTGCATGTTGGTGTGGAACTTCCTGTGCTCCAACTTGCAGCCATTGCCCCTTGTCCTGTCTCCACAGAAAAGGGGCTGGCCAATTCCCCCTGCACCCCATGCTTAAGATATTTATAAACATTGATTAGGTCCCCCCTCAGTCTTCTTTTCTCCAGGCTGAACAGCCCCAGCTCTCTCAGCCTTTCCTCATAGGATAGATGTTCCAGGCCCTTCATCATCTTCATAGCCCTTCTCTGGACTCTCTCCAGGAGATCCCTGTCCTTTTTATCCCAGGGAGCCCAGAACTGGACACAATACTCCTGGTGGGGCCTGACCAGGGCAGAGTAGAGGGGGAGGATCACCTCCTTAGACCTGCTGGCCACACTCCTTCCGATGCACCCCAGGATTACCATTCTATAAATGGTAAGAACAAAAAAAACCCCCAAACCCAACTTAGATCAGAAGCAGTTTTTCCTTGTGGAAAAGAGTATTGGAAAGCAAGCCCTTCTATGATGAGTTTCTCTCCTGGTTACTAACAGTCTTTTTCCCTCTTTGCTCCAGATGTCCCATAGCAAAGAAGGGAGACAAATGCCTCAGTTGAAAGAGGAGAATGTTATTTGCAGGTGGGGCTTTCTCTTACAGGTGTGAAGTTTACTGGGCATGGACATCAGAGATACTTTCCCTGTTGATATTCCAGTTACATCCAATGTTAGCAGGAATTCTGGCTTATGAATGAGTATGCCACTTGTATAACCAGTGTTGGTGCCTCAAACAGTTCAAACTGGTGAAAGAAGGGAAGCACGCCTGTTTCCATTTCAAGGACAGAAAGCTGAGGCATCAGGAGGCTATGGACCCTCACTGATCAAAAGAATTTCCAAATATGTTCCAAAATATTAGAACTGAGTCCTCATTACAGTAATGGCCAGGAGTCTTGTGATGTCTAGCTTACCTTTGCTTCATCCTTCCTCACTGAGGCATGGAAGTGGAAGGTAAGAACAAACAGCAAGACTTAAGACTGGAGACTGTCTTCCCTGCCTTGCAGAGATGACCTCTGTGATTGCCTTTGCAGTGTGATCCACCTTCCAGAAGCTTTGAACCTCTTGGTGCTGCTTTGGGCATTGGTGGAACGTTCTGGTGAATATGCAGTGGATTAGCAGCCTGCAGAAGGGCAGTATGTATGGGTGCTCAGGTGGGTCATGTTATAGCTGCTCTGGAGATGGCTCAGTTGGAGCCCTTTTAAACATAGTCCAAGTTCATGACGTGCAAAACACACAGCAGAGCTGCCTGTTTCACCTCAGTCTTTGTCACTGAGTGTCACATCCGGTGAATCCCTTGAACCATGTGAGGACTGGTATCAGCCTTGTGAGGATAGGAGAAGTTCCAGTCCCACTGTGGATTTCAGCCCTCCACAGGGCAGAACCCTCCTGAAAAGCTGCTTGCTTGCTTTCTGTACTTCTAGAAGCAGCAGCAACAGTAAGGGTATGACAGGAAGCAGAACTTACCCCCTGTTAGAGAGAAGTGAATGTGGGGCTGTGAAAGAGCTCTTGAATCTAAGGTCAAGTAAACTTGAGAATGGTGGTAATATGACATACTCCATCCCCTTATCTTTGGGGGTAGCTGAGGGAGTAGAAACAAAGGAACCCCCTCAAGGGACAGAACTAATCCTTAAACAGGCTATTTCTTTTCTTTTGGTATAATCTTGAAGCTACAGCTGTGGCTAACAGTGGATGTGCTCTGTTATTACCTTGCTACTTCACAATTTTTCCCCAACTGATCCACTTTCACTAACCAAGTAATTATGGCATTCTTGAAAATCTCTGTCATGTTTAGCTTCATCTCAGAGCCAGTAAACATTTAACATCTGCTTAAGCATATTTCAATTACTCACCTAAGTGACTTGACTAAGTAGTTTCTGGTAAAGCCACAATTGGAGCCCTTCACTGCTTTAAATCCAAAGCCTTTGTAGTTGTTGCTCATTATAATCTAAAATTTGCTACAATATTGTTGTGTGTATATATATATATTATTGTGCATTTTATCTTAAAGCCACATTACTTCTTTCCTAACACCTAGTTCTATCAAGAGAATTAAATGGCATAAAGCATCACACTTGAATATTCAAGTACTCTGGAAGGAAAAAAAACCCTGGAATTAATGGAGCTGGATAATAAGAGTAACATCAACAACCAGGAGCTATGACAGACTCCAAAGCCAAATGAGTCTGTTGCTGAACTCCTCAATGGTGTTGTGATGTGGTAGAAAGAAAAGATAACACAGAATCTATTCACAGGCTAACTTAAATTCAAAACCAGTTCTAAAAGGTAGACCTGGTAAGTCACATACAGCTCACAGTGGGGCTGCTTTTTTTTCTTCTTTTTTCTTGAAGAGGATTCTAAAACTCTTTCTTTTCTGGCCATATTCCTTGCTGGAAGGAGCAATGCATTGCTCCTCTCATGTGGCTTGAAATATGCAGCCACTTGGCCAATGATCTCATGCACCAGGGCATATGGAATGACGCTCTTTGCTTGCATTAGTGTATTAGCACACTGCATACAGCTATTAATTTTCTTTAACCATTCACAGCTCAGCACTGTGGTGAGTGTTTTCCAAAATATTCCAATGGAAATTTTGAAAGCTGTTTTATTTTTCCTTTTCTGGCTGCCTTAAAAATGTTTTAGGATGACATTTTTAATAAGATCTCTTCTAAATAGTTCAGATTTTGGAAAACCTTTTCCTGGAGGACAGTACTACAGGAGTGGGAGAGGAGATTGGCAAAACTGCAACACAATCCACTGCCCTCTGCATCTCGGATTTCCTGAGTACCTTTATTCACAATGATGTTTGGTAGAAAAGTAACAGACCAAAAATCCTTCATATTTCAGGTGCCATGAACCTCCTTTAGGAAGACAGAACCTCATAATGGGGTTGCCTAACGCTCCCATACCCAGTGCTGTCCTTCAACAGAAGGAAATAAGTGGCAACATGATGATAAGCTTCATACAGAGCAACTTTTCCAGAAAGAAAGGTCTTATCCATTACCTCTGTGCAGTGCTTGGCACTGTTATGCCAAGGTTAGTGTAAGATTTTTTTCTGTCGTGAGAGACTAATGTTAAGTATCAAAGGCATATGGATGAATACTGCCCTTGACCTGATTCAGGTTGCTAGGGCTAACCTTTTTGTTGGTTTCTGTTTTTCCTAGAGTTTCACTAAATATAAATTTTTCAGTTTAAAAAAAGCAAGCCATTTATTCCACGTTCACATTACATCACTCCATGTGACTCCTTCTGCGGCTATTTTTGTAGCCTGTGGTCATATCTCTTGGTTCCTAGAATCAGGATGATAAATTTTAACACTGAAGGTTTATTTAGTTAGTAAGTTTCTGTATTTGTTGACTGTAGAGTTCCTCATTTTACTTCTCTTTTGAGCTTGGCTTTTCTGTAAACTGCCTGTTTACTATGTTAGGTGGAGTCTGCTATACTTTCCAGAATACCTGCATGGCAAGTGCTTGTTCTCTTCTCCTTTGCTCCATGTTGGGGTGTTTTTTTGTGAGCAGTCTCAGATGACAGTTCTGTGTGCTTTGAACTTGCTCTTTTAAAATATGCTGCACACTTCACTGTTCTGTGTTGCCAGGAAAAGTGCTATGTATAAACAAAACCTCTGAGACCACCAGCTTTTTATATACGCTGTGTATCTTTATTCCAGAACTTGACAGCCCAGATGTTTCTTTGTGATACTCCTGTCAAAGATTTTCAAGTTATCTGCAAAATGTTTGTAAATAGGGAACAACTTTTTCATCCTGCAAATTAAACTGGGTGGTGTTTATGCTTCACTGTAAAAACTTTTCCAAGTATTTTTATGCCACGTTGCTATTTTTTTCCCCCTCTGGTTTCTGGGTGTTGGAGAAACAACTGTGTATTTATTGTACTTAATTAAACAAAGGTCAAGCAGGGCAAAACATGCACCCTCCAGAACTTGGTGAGCATTTTGTGAAGGAATGAGAGCATCACTAAATCTGAGCTGTATTTTTTTTTCTAAAAACCCTAGGCAGTCCTGGATGAGCAAATTAAAGATTCCAACAATTATGGATCTTGCAAAGAATAGATCTGGATCTAATCTCGTGTCCTAAATCCTTTTCAGATTGAGATGTGCATGTTTGAAACTTGAGGTAATATATATCAATAGATCAATTACTTACTTTTCTTGGTCAGACTTGGACTAGTCAGAACACTGTACTTTAGGCACATTTTGGAGACAGAATTTGGCATTTCAGTAATTGGACAAAAAGGAAAGTAATCAAGTAGCCATTCAGTAGGAAAATCAGATCAGCACAGATCAGCAACAAGCTACTTAACTGAGCTGCTGTCACTTAAAAGTGACAAACTGATCATATTTTTGTCATATTGGCTGCATTTTATAAAAGTAGAAATGAATATATATGTTTGAAATACCTTTTGGTGTAATTCCATCACACTTCCTGTACTTGCTATATGTAGTAAAACACTAAGATCTGTGTTTTCATATTTCAGGCACATGTAAATGGAAATCAGTAATTCAGTTCACAGATGTCTCTAAACATGATAGTCCCATTGTACAAATGGAAGGCACCTGCTTTGTAGGTAGTTGTAGAACTGTGTGGTCATCCCTTGTCAATAGGGTATGTGTTCTGCTGTACTCCTGGTCTGTACTGAGGTGATACTAAACCATTTTGATGTGTAAGAATATGTCACTGTTGTTCAACTCTTGCATATCTCATGTAGCTGGAAGTGTTTGGCAGCATAATAAAACTGCAGGATAACTGTTGCCAAGAAGTGAAGATTATTGTTGTTATACAACTTGCCCCTGTAATTCTTATGAGTTGGATACTGAAACAACCAATTAGCCCTCAATTTTGTTCCCGTTCTCCCTCATTAATTCACCATGTGCCCTTAGGCAAATCAATCTCTGCTTCCATTTTGAAGTAAAAGCTAAAAGGGTGAAATGCTTGCAGGTAGTTTAGAGTTTAGGTTGAACCTATAGAAAAGCATCTTTAATCTACTGACTACATTTTTTTTTTTAAAAAAGGGTGTGAAAGGACCTTTCCCAAAGCTAAGAAAGATAAACAGCAGGATGAAAGACTACTATTAGGTGCAACAAGTCATTTGTCAAAAATACCAGAGTGTACTTTCTGAGTTTGCCCAATTCTTTTTTGTCCCAGTGAAATGACTATATAAGCATGTGAGAGGCACTTGTCTTATAACTGTATATTACTCTGTCATCCTTTTATTTCCCAAGCCAGAGTCCAAATCTACTTAGTTGCTTACTGTGTAGAAGACATTTTATATATCTCAAAATCCCCACTGCCCTTTTCTGTTCAAGTTTTAATTTTATGAAATATTCTGGCACAGGAACAGATATGGGTACATCCTTGACTTATACAATGCAGTAAGCACTCTCCTCTGTTTTGTTCTCAGCCCTGATCCTAAATTCCTAGCATTGTTTCTTGTCTTAACCATTACTGAGCACTGAGCTGGCATTTTCAGGGAGCAGTTCACAGTAAATCCCACATCTCGCTATCTGGTTGACAAGAACTAAACCAGAACTCGTTACTGTTTATATATGATGCAGGCTGCCTCTTCCTAGGCTGTTCCTTTGCATTAATTTGCATGAGATTTAATCTAGTACTTCATCATCTAATGCTGTGCTTTTTCATTGTATATCTTTGACTCTCAACTATCTTGAAAGTTTGCTGATAAACATAAATTTTCTTGGCTTCCTACTTGCTCTTACTGTTTGTTTTTATAACTTACTGAAGAAGCCATACTAGCCTTTTTCAAACCAGCCAATACCTATAGTGTTAGAGGAACTAATTGCAACATATAGTTGGAAAAAAGGAATAATTTAGCAAATTTAGCTCTGATAGCGTACAACAATAATACTTATGTCAGCATGATAAACAGATGAGTAAGAAGGTCTAGCCTCTGAGATGCACACACAAAAAGATACTGTGTCTGAGATAAGAGTTTCATGAAACTGCAGCCTGAGTAGTTAGAACCAAATAACTGGATCAGTAGGCCGCTGCCAAATGGGGAGACTTCAGTCTCTGCACACCTCATCCATCACTTGTCCTTTCCTTTGTACTGAGCAAGAAGTGCTGGGATTTGAGATTAGTCATGAAAACACAAAAAACCTGATTCATGGTGCAGTGTCTCGACTGCTAGGTCTGGTTTGAGAGAAGTGGCAGAAATGTGCAGCTGGGGCTGAGGGGAGAGGAAAGAATCACAGAATTGTAGGGGTTGGAAGGGACCTAAGAAATCATCAGATCCAACCCCCCTGCTAAAGCAGCTCCCCAGCTCATACTGCACAGATAGGTGTCCAGATGGGTCTTGAATCTCTCCAGAGATGGAGACTCCACCACCTCCCTGGGCAGCCTGTCCCAGGGCTCTGGCACCCTCACTGAGAAAAAGCTTTTCCCCGTGTTGGTTCAGAACTTCCTATGTTCTAACTTGCAGCCATTGCACCTTGTCCTGTCTCCACTAACCACTGAAAAGGGGCTGGCTAACTTGCCCTGCATCCCATGCTTAAGGTAACTGTAAACACCAGTTAGGTCTCCCCTTAATCTTTTCTCTAGACTGAACAGCCCCAGCTCTCTCAGCCTTTCCTCATATGGGAGGTGCTCCTGGCCCTTCATCATCTTCGTAGCCCTTCTCTGGACCCCCTCAAGAAGATCCCTGTCCTTTTTACACCAGGGAGCCCAAAACTAGTAGAGAGGGAGGATCACCTCCTTAGACCTGCTGGCCACACTCCTGATGCACCCCAGGATCCCATTGGCTCTCTTAGCCACCAGTGCACACTGCTGGCTCATGGCCAACCTGCCATCAACCAGGACCCCCAGGTCCCTCTCCATAGTGCTCTTCTCCAGCAGGACATCCCCCAGCCTGTACTGAAATGAACAGCTGTTCCTTCCCAAGTGCAAGACTTTACACTTGCTTTTGTTGAATTTCATCTGGTTTCTCCCTGCCCAGCTCTTCAGCCTGGCCAGGTCTCTGGATGGCAGCGCAGTGTCCTGCATGTCAGCCACCCCTCCCAGCTTTGTATCATCGGCACTTGCTGAGGGTGGATGCTATTCCCTCATCAAGGTCGTCAATGAAGATATTGAATAGGACTGGACCCAACACTGAGCCCTGGGGCACACCGCTGGTCACAGGCCTCCAGTCTGACTCTACTCCACTGATCACAACCCTCTGGGCTTGGTCCAACAGCCAATTCTCAAACCACCTCACTGTCCACTCATCTATCCCATCCCTTTGCAGCAGTATAGAACTAGACTGTGACATGTGTTGTGAAATGGCACCTAAGCCCTAAAGCACAGCTGTGCTCCTACTTCTTCTTTCCAGAGGAGAAACCTGGGGTATGGAGAACCAAATCCACACTTTTTCTTCCTGTGATGCCCAGGAACATAGCCCAGATGCTCTGATGCAGTGTGAAGCTTTAATCCTAGACAAAAATCATGAACTGCTTGTCCATGTTCTTAGACCTGTGATTTCTTCTGAGCACATCATCTGTGATATTGAGGGTTAGAGCTTATGCTATTCCTTGTGTCAGGAAATTACAACAAAACTGAAATGCTCTCCATTGAAATGTAGACTTATTCAGTTGAACCTCTTGGATAGTGTCTAATTATAGTCAGAATAGCTTGCAAAACTGTTTTAGTCTAATTTTATAAATTCTATGAATAGAAAAGCCTTCTGCTACCTCTTAATTACAAATAGATAAATGCAGTTGGCATTCTCAGTGGGAAAGCATACTGGGTGGCATACATCTAATGCAGTGCAGGTGATGCAACTACTTTGGAACTGGTGGCAGCAGTGAAGGTGAGGTTAGAAAGAAATGTATGAAGGCAGATAGTGATTAAGGCTGCCTGGTAACAGCCTTTTTGCTCTTTGTTTATTCTTGTAATATCAATGGGAAATCAGAATAACAAGTTCAGGTTAAGCTTAAAAATAAAGCTGCTTAGGCTGTTTGAAAGATGGATGCTAATGTAACTGAAAGCAACTGTATAGGCATATCAACAGTCTCTTCAGTATAACATACTGACATTCATTATGACACTCACTTATTCCAAAATGCTAATGAAGACCAAGGGTGTTATGCCTTGCAGTAAACAGTTGTGGTAAGAATAGCATTTATAAGGCTTACTGTTTTGAAAGTTTTCTACTGCATTAAGTTATCATAAGATACTATAGTCTCTCCTGTAAGCTTTCTCAACACTGTTATCCTCTTTTGCTTAAACGAGGATGCAGCATTCAATGTGAAAACCATGTATTTTCACAAGAAAACAACTGTTATTTGTAAAAACCTGCAAAACAGGTTATTTATAATACTGCTCAACTTTGGCTAGCCAAAGTTGAGCAGTATTATCATCTTCAGTAGGCTTTTTGGTTGTGTGGGGTTTTAGCTTTGTTTTGTTTGTTAGTTGTTGTTTTCTTTTTTGAAAGACTGCTTAGATTTCTAGCCCAGCAGAACAATTAAACTTACTCAGGATTATCAATTTCCACACTACTAGCTCCTTCCAGGTAGCACTTTCCTACCAAGAACTCAAACTGTAAAGAAATAGGAACATGCTATCCTTTTGCCAAATTCCAAGGTAGGCTTCCTTGGCAAGCATCATCTCAAATGTAGTTCTCCTACAGCAGGTCTACTTTCCTCTAGGAAAAGCTGTTTTATAGAAAGGGAGTCTTAGTGATCCTTACTGCTTGACTACTTTATTATTTATTGTCCCATATCTCTATGCAGCAGTAGCACATTTAGCTGTAAATTCTTTCCATTACTCACAAAGCCACACAAACATCTTGGAGCTTTCCTCAGAGAATTCTTAACTTCCTACAAAAACAAGCAACAAAAAGCTACCAGGAAAAGTAACCAGAAGACTTTTAATCACTTGAGTCTATTTCCTATCCCTATGAGAAACTAGGATTTTCCACACACTTAAGTTAAATACTCAAGTGAATTACATGGCCTGTATTAAATAAATCTATTGTTTATGAACTATATTGTATCAAATATGAGAACAGACCCTGTTTCTTACCTACATTCAAAGACTTCCTAGGATTGCTACAGAATGGAAATTTTTCTTATATAGGTCTGGTTCATCTTTTAATCACTTAAATGTGAGATTTAAATCCCACATTTTAAATATAAAATACTGGCCAACACATGCATGCAGTAACTCAGAGTCTTTAACTTAGTGTTTACTGTGGTGACAGTCACTACTCTCTTCCAGACACCAGAGGAGTTGGGATATATTGTAATAGCACCACTCACTATTGTAATAGCACCTCACCCCTTGGAATATTGCAGGAGCAAACCATTATGCTTACAGTAGTCCATGATGCTAAACCTTTGCATTGAGAATATTTAAATACTGTAGACTGCTCTAAGTTGTGTTGAAATTAAAATATAACAGAACTAAGGCTTGGCACATATCATTATGTATTTGTGCATCTGAAAATAATGGCCTGCCTTGGAAGAGATGATTTTTGTTTCTTATAGTCAATTAAACAGATTAATTAAATAATGTCCTCTGATGCTGACAGGTAGTGATTGGTTAATTTTTTTAATTCTTATGTGTTCTTAGGTTGTGTTTGGTTTGCTTTTGGATTTTTTCTTTTGTTATTTGCTTTTTTTTTAATCCCCATCTCAAAATTCTATATTAAATCTTGCCTTCCTGCATCCTTCTGAGCTATATGAGGATGGGCAGGAAAGCACAGTTGTAGAAGTTTAAAGGCTGAAGTGTGGTGATAATGCATAAAGTTGTAAACCTAAATAATCTCAGGAATATCCTTCTCCATGATCACATGAGAAATCTGAGTTTAGACCTTTGGTTTTAATGGAAATATCCTGAACTCTCCTAGATACTAAAAAAAGCAGATGTAAAATATTAATTTATATAATTGTTATGAGTGAAATATAGGGTGTCCTATATTCCAAATATTCTGGAAACTTGCTTATAAAAATGTGTTCATCTTGAAAAAAAACTCTGTCTATAATCACTAATATGAAGGTAAGAATAATTGTAGTTGACTCTACATTGTGAAATGTTAAATGAAGCTGGGGTGAGGGGGAATTGCAAATAATTTTTCTTGCATTCTTGTCAGCTAAGAGCATGACCCTACTTGAAAACTTGATAAATCAAAATCCATCACTTAGGGAAATAATTTTGTTGCTTTGTACTGAATGTTTTACCAAAATATTTAGTTAAAATAGCTAATTTTGAAGTCTGTGATCCTGAAAGCTACAAAAGCTCAATTAATTTACCCAGAGAGTGCTGGCTCAAAGCATGTGAAGACTGCATGTACCAACATAAGAAATCTTTGGTCACACTTGGTTCTTATTCACCATATGAACTTCACAAGAGGACAAATCCACCTCCGTTTGTTTTCAAAAGAGAGATACAATTCTTTTAAGACTGTCAAGAATGTCCTGGGGAGATGTTTCAGCAATTGATCCTCCTCAGATAGAAGTAATGCTTTTGAGTTTCACCCTACCAGCCTCAGGAAAGATTAACTGCAATTACAGAACCATTATAAAGCACCACTGACCCTGTGACACTGCAAGCAATATTCTGTTTGGAATGAAGGTGATAGCATGGCATATATGAAAGGATTAAAATGGTGGTGTGTTGAAGTCATCAAACCCCAAGTTGAAATTGTAAATAAACTGCAACAAGAATTTGCAGTTACTTTCCCTCTGTCAACTTTATATATATTAGGGAAAAATAATACTTCCCACACACACCCGCTTTTGGGGTGTGTGAGCACAGAATTAGGTTAATTCCACTCAAAGATGTTAGCAGCAATTACTTTATAAAAAAACCCAACAAACCCAACCAACAAAACCAACCCAGGGCTTTAGTCCCAAAAAAGGTCTTGTGGTGTGTTTTATTCAAATGAACTGATGTCTCAGCAATAATGTTTTAGCACTTGCATAAATTCTTATGTCACTATTTTGTTTAGTTGAAATGCAGAAGAAAGATAATTTGTTGCTAATACAAAGCTTCTGTCTGCTAAACTTCAAAACTTATTTCTGGTTGAATGTCTGAATAATTTAATCTGAATACATCTGAGTATTAGATACACATCTTGCAAGTATCAAAAATACTCAGGTACAACCAGACATGTTGATACTCATTTCTCTGCAATTGCTGAAAGATTGAACAAATCTACTAACACAGCATAGTAGAGCTTTGCAGTGAGGTATAGCAATAGACTTGTATGTTTGCATTCCTTTTACCTGATGTCTTCTCTAATTACTGTTCAGGTAATTTAGTTGTTTTGCTCATAGCATTGTTTTGGATTTTTATTATCTTGCAAAAAGTAATTAAAAAAAAAAATCTTACAAAAGTAAGTCCAAAATGAACATCATCTTTATCAGAAGCATTAAACATGACAAAATTGACTTTTCCATTGGAGAAAAAGCATATCCTAATGTATAGAATCAACCTGATTATCGCTGTCCAGTCTCAAAGTACTTTGTAACAACAAAAAAGCCTTAGCAAGTCACATGAAACTTCTGACAAGAACATCCCACCTTCATAATCACAGACTAAATTAGCCATATACTTATACAATTTCTTTTGTTTTAAATAGTATACCTACACTGGTGTATCATCCTACAGAGCTTCACATGGGGAAATCTACTGATGTGTTCTGCTGCTGACATGAGTAATGCTGATACCTGTAACACAGAAGTGGTCCATTAGTGTTTTCACCACTGCACCTTAGTCTAGCTCTGAAACACTACACACCAGCATGCTATAGACAGGCTTGCTAAGAACATGAACTTGAAAACTATCAAGCTTAATCAGCTTAATAATAGAAATCTTTCACTGCTGTCATATTTTCATTACTATGCTGTTTCATATGTGCTTACGTCGTGACTTTTGTCATACCCTTCTAAGCAGAATTTGCTATATATGACACTTAGGTATCAAAGGCTAGCTAAAGCATGTATTGAAAAGGTGTACTGAAGTATCAAAGGCTAGTTAAAGCATGGGTATATTGCCAAAGGTAATGTATGCCTTTGATCATCTATCTTTGTTTATCTGAATGCTTGAGATGAACTTGAAAGACAATGGATAAATAGGCTTGTGCTGAAAGCCAAATACTCTTTTTTTTTTTTCATACTTTGCACAACTTTTGAAAAGAGAATCCAGCAAATGAAAGTTCTGTTTCTCTTAGTAGTCGAATGTATGTGTGTGGCTAAAACAGGCTTTTAATTTGTTGTGTTGCTAGATGCATTGAGCCTTTGAATGATGCCGGCTATTTATGACCTTACACCTATATTCTAATTAGTCTGGCTTTATCTGGGAACAGCAGTGCTGGAGTGCAGCTTGGATAGAAACGCTGGCTAGACAGCTTTTGATTCCCTTGTCTCTCACAATCTACCTCTGATAAAAGCAGAGTGGTGTGGTGTCAAAAGGAGTGTGAGTGTTTCTGTACGCTGCAGAAACATACGACAAGAATAGGTTCCTCATCAAAACTACAAGTAAGTGTAGATTTTTAATGAAGAATCACAACAAATAGGATTTATGAAAGGATAGAGGGACATTTATAATTTTTCCTTGTCTATCATCCCTCCATGCGTTTTGAATATGTGTTTCTGACTGTACATGTATCTTCTTGTGTGAATATCTATTTTACCCTATCACTACTGATTCAGTACTCGTGATTCTTTATAGAAAACTAAAATTTTGCTGTCACCCTAAAGTACATTACTGCAATGAATAACTTCTAGAGAACCTCAGTATTGAATGCAGCTCAGTTACCACACTCTAGAAACTATCCACGCACAGGATATGTAACGTATAGCTTGAGGTCATGCCAAACCAGTTGATCAGACTCTTTGTGTATGTCTGTATCAGGTATAGTAAAAAAGTCTTCTGCAGCTGAGCAATTATATTCAGGCTACATTCTAAAGATGTTTGTCAGGAAAGTTATTTATGCTTTGTTATTTTTAAACTGCAGTACCCAGCTCTGAATAGATTTTATTGTGGTTAGCCTTTTTCAGAAAGTCAAAATAAACCAAATAAACCAGTTTGGTTAGGTTTCAAAAAGAGAACACATATAAATCAAAGTGCAGTATTTATTGTCTATGAAGAAGGAATGACTACTCAAATAGCAACAAATTAAAGCCTAGATTTCCCCACCTCCATTGGAACTCCAACAGTCCTTTCTCAGACTGTGTATTCGCTGTGCAGGTGGCACGCATCAGTTCAGCATCTCCCCATTAAATCTATACATTATTGTAAAATGTTTTTTCATGCTTTGATATTCTCAGTATATGGTGGTATATCTGCTGACTTAATATGTTTGCCTTGTGCTCCTCTTTGAAGCTTCAAGAGGAATGCTGCCCAAATTCTCGACACTTCTATTAGGAATCTAACTGCTATCCCTTCAATACATTTCCAACTACAGGGAAAACCCACAGCTATGGTTACCTCATAAAATATAACTATGTAGATCTAGGCCTGAGGTTGGTGGCCCTGCCTGTGGCAGGAGGGTTGGAGCTCTATGATCCTTGGGGTCCCTTCCAACCCTTGCCATTCCATGATTCTATGCCTGTCAGGTGCAATTTAACAAAAATCACTTGGAAACCACGTGGCTTTAGTGATATATTTTTAAATTTGGGGTGGTGTTTGTTTTTTTGTTTGTTTTTTGCAGTCGACTTTTGCAAACAAATGGGTAGCTAAAGTCCTAACAGCAAATGAGTCGATGGCCATAGGCTGAGTCATGCAGCAGGAACAACTGTCTGTAAGCAGGACCTGTGCTTTAAATCTCGGGTTTCAAAGTTATGACCAGCATTCTTATGTGTCACAACTTCTTTTTACACTAGAAGAAAAATCAACCTTGCTAATAAATGCTGCAAATGAATATCTAAAATTCAGGAAAGCAACTGAACGCCTCCCATCTGGAGAAGAGTCTGAGAGAACTGGATGGGGTAGTGTAGTGCCTCTGAATTTTCCTAGAAGCAAACTGCATTGCACTGAAATCGGAGAAGCAGAAATTCTCTGCTGCACTGCATATAACAAGCCCAGAGACACTGGATATCTATAATACCATAAATTACAGGGAGCATATGGAGGACTAAAAACTGGTAGAGAGTCTGTTGAAAATGTTAGGAATGTTTCATATAAGATTATCAGTGAGGAAAGACTAATAATGTCTTTTTACTCTTGGTAGAGTTTCTCTCTCAAAATAACTTATTTATTACTGTAAGGCTTAATGAATATCTGTTTCAATTTATACTCTGAGGCATTCCCACACAAACTTGTACTGAAAATCTATTGCAATTTACATTTTCATCAAATATTTTTATCGTTAAGTTTATACAAGGACAACCCAAGAACCATATAAGTATGAATACCTAGTAGGAGGATTATAGTATTAGAGAGAGAATGTATTTTGGAAGAATAAACAAATCTGTAGAGGATTATAGTCCTTGACATTACAAGGAGTTACATGTGGGGGTTTTTAGATAAACATGTTTAAAGTGTTAAAGCAGTAAAAAAGAAGAAAGGGAGGGGAAAATAAAGCCATTAAGTTAAATGTATACATAGAATGAAGTGGTCAGCAGCTAAGGCAAACTGGTTTGCAAGGTAACTACAGCACAAGGTATTTACCTTAGGCAGTATGTCTCTCAGTTTGTACATGTAAGACATGACAAAAGAAACTTTGCATGCCAGCTCTTGGTAACTGTCTTCAAGCACTGAAATCAGCTTCATCCTGGAAGTAAATAAACTGAAGTGAATTTAAAAATAGTTACTGAAGCATGAAGTAGCAGCAGTGTCTATCAGGTTAGAATCAGGCAGTCCATTCAGTGTCATAAAGCACATGACCTCACACCAAGGCGAAGGTTTGCTGAAGGAAATCCTTGGGGGTCGGAACCTGCAGTTACACAAGCCTTGTGACCCAAGCTCATAGCCTAAGTGACTTCCTTGGTGGTGTCTGGGTGTAGAATTGCTCAAATGACCTGCTTGTAAAATCCAGCCTTTCCAAGGAAGTAATGAAGTCACTATATGCCTAATCTATGACTGATGATAAAGACAAGCTTTCGGTGGTTTGGGTTTTGGTTCTGGTTTTTTATTGTTTGTTTTTGTTTTCATGGTGCCCATGGGAAGTCAGGTGGTGTTTTAGTCAGGAAAAGAAAAGCTCCCATGATTTAACCTTTTTGGCTGAAGAGAAGCTGAACAGAGTGGAGAAAGGTATGCACTGTAGACAGCCCAATAGCAATCACACTTAGCTGGATATGGGTAAAATAAAAGGTTAAAGAGTTTGTCCAGGATAAATCAACAAAAATAATTGATGTGAACAGACTGTGCTATGGCTCCCACTCCAGAAAAACAACTTCACTGCTTTAACTGCTTCATATGTAAGATATCCTGTTGTAATGTGTGCAATTTAAATTCTTCAGTGCATGAAAAAACCCAAACAAACTATAAATTACATTCCAACCCCTCCTCTGTGATCACTTCAGTGATACAGGGAAATAATGAAGTCTTTCAGCTGAACTATAAAACTTAAACGGTTTAGGGACCATCACACAAATAAGATATCCCTTATTTGGAGTACTTCCCTTTTAAGTTGCTATTGCTTGATTTGTTCAAGGCCACTTTCTTCATGGCCTTTGTACATTGAACTTCTTTTGTATCTAACTTGACTTAAACTTTTCCTAAGCAATATTCTCTTTCTCTTATTTTAAAAATAATATTCTTATTGGGGAATAAGAGAATAATTTATAGCATATATCAAAATAGCATGCAGAAGTACAATGCTTTGAATGTGGCTCAGACTGAATAGCCCTGGATGGTTAAAGTGGCAAAGTTTGTCTGCAACAATCTTCAGCTGGGGAAGTAAGGTTTGATACCCAAAATTCCATAGTAAAGTGTATATATACATGTCTTCTTTTTCCCAGCTAGCATTACTCTCCCAATTCTTGCTACTCATTCTTCTGAGGCTTAGAGGTATTTTATGTAGTAAAGATACAATTAAGGTTATGTGATGCCACTTAGAACAATTTATATACCCTTTGAAACTCCCCAAGTAATCACAGTTAAGTAGACTGTGACTACGTGAATATTGCACATAACAAACTGAACCACAACAAATCCTAGGTTTAACTTTTACGTGCCTCTTTTCAACAGTCAGTAAGTCTTCTCAAAGATGGTCACTCAGCATCATCGATCCTATCTTTAACTGTGAGGAAACTCAAGTCTGTGAAGCTGAGATGGCTGTGCCTGATATGCCCACCGGATGAAAGGGAGTTCCCAAGTCTACCACGACTAGACAGATTTGGCTAGTATCTCTACCACGACTAGACAGATTTGACTAGTATCTCAAGATAATAGTTGCTGTCACCAGCCCCCTGTAAACCCTAGTGCCACTCATTCTCTTTCTAATCACTCCTCAGGCTGCCTTTTATAGAAAACACTTCAGATGGTGACCATTAAATATTTGATTATATACCTGGACAAATCAAAGTCTAATAACCCGTGGGCAGTCATGGGTTAAACACTGCAAACCCCACCACTAAACACAAACATAAGGCAGATCAACATTAGGAAGAATGCTAATAACATTATTTTGGAAAGTTTTGTTTCCCATCTACTTTTCATGCTGCAATGTTTGAGTTTCTTTGATTGATTTCCTTGTTTGCTTTTCTGTTTCCCTGCAATTATTGTATTTCTTTGCATGTGCTACATTGTTTAACTATCTGAAACTTGTCTCACTTTCCTCCATAGCTGTTTCTTTGTTCCATGACTACAATCCTTGATCCTTCTACTCATTTAAAACTTTATGGATGGTCTTCTGTCAAAACCACCTCATCTTGAGGTGATTACTCCTCTTTTCACTCCCTTTTTAAGCTTCTCATGGCACGTTCTTATCCATTTTCTACATTACATTTTTTTTCAAGCTCCTTTTGTGTATTTGCAAAATCTGTATTACTGTCTACAGCATTACATGGATATATTTAGTCTTAGGCCATGTGAACATCTATTGTACACCCTGCTTCTCCAGGCCAACTTGCACAGATACGTGGATATGACTCCTCTTAAAGTCAGATAAACTGCCACATTTAAACTGAAGGAGTCCAGTGATGGTTATACACATTCTTAGACAGTAGCTTTTCCCTTGAAAAGAATGATTCATATTCATAAACTTTGTCCTTGGTTGATACCTTCTTGGTCTGGATTTGGTTTTCTGTGGGCTTTTCTTTTTTGGTAGGTCTGAGCCCATGGCAATGGGGAAGAGGAAAAGCACCTTTCCTAATAGGAAGGTTGAAATCGCCACATGGTTTGGCTTTTAAACTACTACAAAAGTCTAGCTAAATCTTTATTTTAGTAATAGCCTCTAAACTGAAGGCAATATTGCCATAGAGTAAGTGGGTGACCTAGAAATACAGGAATCAACTACAGTATTCTAGAGAGGTGGAAATTTCTGTTTCAGTATTCTAGAGCTCCTGGTTGCCATCCCCATTTCAATCTCCTATTACTTGGCAACCACACCTCCACCTGGAGGCACCAGTAGCTAAAGACTTTGTGTGTACTTTTTTCTTATTTTGTGTTTAGGAGAGGCAAGCCTAACAGTGCTGCTTTTTTCTTGCCCTTACTATGCCTTCATGAGGTTAATGTGACTTTAGCTGAACTCAGGCATTGGTTTGTATCAGAATAAACCACCTTCTGTAGAGAAATCCTAAAAAAAAAAGGCTGAGAGAATTTTGCTGGAGGCTCTTTTTAGAGAAATGCTTATTTAATTATCAATTAATGTAACTTACATGACTGTAAATGCAAACATGTATGCTCTTTAAGAACAGCTCTGGGAGAAACGTTTTACTGTGCAGTAGCTATCCTTAGAAGTTTTGTTTTGGGATGATAAATTACTTGTTTGCCATTTAATGTGCAGTGCTGTACTTTTCCAAGCCTGACCTAACATAGGTTAGTGTGGTGCACCGGCACTACCTCAACAGACAGCAGAGCCCTTTGCTTTGACAGGGAGGCTGTGCTGTTGCACGCTGGGCATCGCTGTCTGACAGCTGTTTCTTGTCTTCTCCAGGAGAAGAGGTTGTAAGCTATTTTTTATTTTAAATTTCTCCCCAGCTACCTTTCCCAGCAGTTCGCACCCCACCCCTCTCAGCACGTACCGCCCCTCGGGAGCTTTTTGCCTGCTCCCTTCAGAAACAGGCTTTGCTTTTGAACCCCTAAGACTTACTGGCTCCACTGTGGAAGCGCGGCTGAGGCAGGTGGCGGCCTGGGGAGGGGGCGACCCTGCCCGCAGCGCCCCGCCGCTGCGCACATCCCCGGGAGCCAGCTCGCTGCCGGTACCCGCTTAGTTCACTGTCAACCAAGCAAGAGATTTAGCCGAGTGCAGGGAGGCGACTGTAACGCCAAGCTGGCAGCAGCGCTGCGGGCGCCTCTGGAGGACGGACTGATTGCCTGACTGAGGGGAGGCCGCTCCATCGTCCGAGCGAGGCCCGTTCTAAGGCCCGCTCCAGCTCCCCCAGGTCCGGATCGGTTCCTGAGAAAGCGGGGGGGGAAAGAAAAGAAGCGGCCTCGCCTCCCGCCGCAGCCGGGCGGGGGCAGGCAGCAGCAGCTCAGCCGCTCCCAAATGGCGGCAAGCAGAGGGGGCGGGAGCGCGGGGAGGAGCGGGCGCTCGGCGGTCAGGCCGAGAGGCGGGGAGGAAGAGGACGGGAAAAAGGAGAGACAGGCGAAAGGGAAGGAGCCGAGCACCGAGAGGTCGATGGGCGGAGGATAAATGTCTCGCTGAGTGTGAGGCCGCCATTTTAGATGAGGAACGAAACGAACGGCGCCGAGTGGGACAAGAGCCCGTAGGGAGCCGCCGGGAGGGAGTGACAGAGGTAGGAGCGACGTCGGGCTGGTGAGCGGCAGAGGACAAGGCAGGGAACGAGGAGGGGAGGGCTCCCTCTTCTCGCCTTTCTCTTCGGATCTCCGGTGCTGGCGTTTGGAGCGGCGCCGGCAGCTCCCAGCGGCGCCTCAGCCCTGGGCACATCGACGCGGCCGCTGCCTCGGCCGCAAAGGAAACGAGCGCGGGGGAGTGCGGCCGCTCTCGCCCTGACAGGGATCGGGGGAGGGAGGAAGGGAGATCGGCCGTCTCCGTACCTGCGGGTCGCGGCTCATTGCGGAGCCCTTTGAGATCGGATCGGATCGCCTAGTGCGCGCCGCCTGCCCCCCGCAGCCAGCGTTCCTGCCGCGGGGCCGCCCTGTCCGCCGCGGGGCCCGGGCGGGGGCTACTGCCCCGAGAGGAGAGCTTGCGCGGCGGCCCGGCCCGGGGAGCGGGGAAGGTGCCAAAAAGCCCGGGGGAAGCAGGGGGGTGCTGGTTGGGGAGTGTGGGGGGGTATCTGAGGCCCGTCGAGGTGGCGGGTCAGGTGGGAGGGGAGGTGTGTCGTGGCCGCCGGCTGTCAGCGCCAGCGCGGTGCCCCGGGACCGGAGCCGCCCCCCGGGGGAGATGCGCGGCCGAGGCGGGTGTGTCCCGGCGCTGGGGCGGCCGGCGGGCGGGATGAGCAACGGGCATCCAGGAGCAGGCACCTGGAATGGTGCCCTGGTCGGGGGAGGGGGGGGATGCCCAGCGCTGGCTCCGCCTGCCCGGCCTCCTCGGGTCTCCGCTTGGCTGCTGGCAGCTTTGTCTCTGCCGTGCTTGCCGCGGGACTCCCTCACCTTCTGCTCCTCTCAACCGGGCCTGGAAAATGCGCTGAAGTTGTATTGTCCTGACTGAGCGCGGTCCGCTTTGGCCTTCTTCCATCAAGCTGCCGGCTTGATTTTGTTTCGACTTAGAGTCAGTTTAAAACAAAAGGCGTTTGAAAACTGGAGTAAGATTCTCTAGTTTCCCCGTTTATTTTAAAGGGGCACAACTTCTCTCTGTATAAACGGTGTTACCCCAGAGCCAGGGCTTCAGGGATCGTGCTGTTTCTGGGCTCTTTTTATCTACAGTCTAAATGTACGTGCAAATAACCTGCCTGTGCTAACAGCAGCACGGCTCTTGTCCATTGTTCATCTTGCCTACGTCAGGCTACATAATTAGTGCAGACTTTTTTTTTCCCCCCTTCTTCGCCTTTAAGTGACAGCCACAAATAGATGGACCTTACGTGGGACAAGCAAGCCTTAAAACCAGTTGTAGGGGTGCCTTCCAGGTGCAATTATAGGTTGTTGTAGGTATGCAAAACAACACGGGTCCATAATGGAGTAAAACTAGGATTCTTTAAAAAACAAAGCGGGCAACGGTTTCGCACAAAAGGCTTTTTAAATGCTTTTTAAAATGCTTTTTATTTTAACGTCGCCGAAAAGCTCAGCTCCAAGTATTGCAGAAAGGATCACTGCAAAAACTATGAGGCCATTTGAATGGACTTGTTTATCCTTTAGGACGCGTCTGCAGCGTTGGTGCCAAAGAAAAGATGAAGTTGGTGAACGTGAGAGTTAATTTCAGGCAGTTCAGCTAATCTATTCTGTGTGTACCCGTTCAAAATGGAAGTGGCTTTAATTTTGTTAGCCTTAATGAGTATTTTTTTTGTAGCTAAGCCCCAAGGCTACAATTAATCATAAGAAGGTATGGATCTGTATGTATGATCATGAAATGGATGATTGGTAAGCAGTTTAATTTTAGATTATTAAATCAGATGTGAACTAGCTTACATGGGTTGGAGCAATGGTGCTTTCACAAATCTGGAATGTGTTTTTCATTCGGTTTCTTGCCATACTTAATATCTTCAGGACTGGACAACTTATTGTGCAACACTGCTGACTAACCTGCTTTGAAAGAAAATCTGGAAGTAGCAGAGAAAATACCTTTTTTTTCCCTAAAGAAGGTATAAAACTATTTCTAGTTGAATGCCTTTGCATACATAAAATTTTCAGGTTTTTATTGTTTAACCAACAGCAAAGTCTATTTAAATTACATATGAAGTTACTTCTGTCTCAGGGCCTTAACTTACTACAGCTTATTAAAATAACTCATATTTTATAAACCACAAACATGACCCATGGAAATCGTTGTTCAGCACTTCTTGGTGTGCTAAATCAGCACTAGTTTCTTCTGGGACATATACTCTCCTTCCCCCCCAGTTTGTTTATTTGGCTCCTTCAAACCAGGAGTTGAGGAAAAAACAAGTTTTCCTTGTTTTCTGTCTTTGAAAACAAATTATATTGAGATGATGAGAGCTGTTGGTTTTAAATCTTCTGTAGGAGATGGAAACCAAAAGCTGTTAGTTTGAATGTTTAAATAAGTCTAAAATCCAGTCAGTTTCAAATGCGGGAGCTGTGCTGATTACATTCATTTTTGCATTACAGATGCAGAATGTTTGAATTATCCTTATATTCCTAATACAGTTAGGAAAGCAAATAAAATAACCAAAGTCTAGTTCAGTACGGATTTGTCTGTGTGTCTCTGGCGATCTCTGCTGCGAACATACAGTCTTTCCCTTCCCTGACACCTTCAGTCATTCCCTTTGCCATGCTTTTGTAATACCCCAGCACCTCTTGCTTCCCCATCTTTGACACTGCCTGGCTAAAACACCATCTAGATTCTTTTTTCATCCTCTCCCTCCTTTGGTGTTGCTTGTCTACCTCCTTGGCCTGCCAGCTAGGCAAGAGGGAAGTTTTTTCCTTGGTTTGGTTTTGTGCGGTGCCCAGGCTGATGAAGAGGTCAGGAGAGCAAAGGATTCTTCCCTACTTTGGCTTCCTATTTCCATAGCCTGTGGGAGTCTTGTATTCTCCATGCCTCTACCTAGCTGCTGAGTTGAAATAATCTAGTCTGTCCAAGAGTTGCTGGAGGAGATGCAGAGGGACATCTGGGTGGCATGATCACACACAGCCAGGCCAGTTGCCTAGGAAACAAGGGTAATGTGTTTTGGTTGAATTTCCAAAACTTACATGCAAATTCAGCTTAAGACAAATGAATAATTGAAAAGGATGATTGTTTTGTAAAGAAGTTCCATCCATCTTCTAACTTAAAAATACAGAAATCTAAGAGTTCTGTAACTGTGTGAAGAGATGTAGAGATGAACATTTAATTCTCATAAAAAGTCAGATTCCATTGGTCAGAATTATTTTTCTTTGGGGAAGTAACAGTAGTCAAAACAGTCAATGCAAGATTAAAATTTATGATTTAACTAAAATTTCAAGCATGCTAATCTAAACACTGTTTCAGTAAGTTTCACGTAAGTTTAATTTGTAAATAAGTGTGCTCACTTCCATCTACATCATAACAGTTTTGATTGATTTTGTGTAATGGCTTATGCAAAACCCTTCAGTATTTTCTGGTATGAAATATATCCATTGTATATTGAATAAGGTTGTGGAAACATTTGTTTGGTCTAGAATTAAACTGAAAGAGATGCTGATGGGAAATCAGGTAAAAAATTTAGCTTTATGTCAATTCACAAGGTATTTTAGCAGTGAGCACACTTTAGCTCATTAGTTTTGAGACAGCCTGAAGTGCTTACGCTGTATGGTATTCTGTTGGGTGGTCCAGATACTTATTTAATGATGCCCATGTTTTTTCTAAAAAGAAAGTCTGTTTTGGACACAGTTCTGTGAATAATTCTCAGTGTTCTGTTTGCTCTTGCTAGGTATGCTATTTTTTGTAAACATCAGTTTTGCTTTGAAAAGGCAGCTGGTGCACGTTTATTCCCCTAGTGACTTGAATGTTGTGTGTGTACTATAGATGTCATCTGTTTCACACGAAGTTGGTTTTATTGCAGCCGTGTGTACTGACCTTTTACAGCTTAATAGAATATGGTCATCTTGTGTACTGAAATGCTGCAGTGCATACAGTAGATGAGGGTAAACAAAGCAACGTTCTTGAGTCATTTGTAAATGAGGTTTTTGGTTGACTCCAGAGCTGGGGGTTATCACTGATCATAAAGTTTACATAAATGAATTTATTTTTTTTTCCCAGGGTTTTAAGTGACACAGTCAGTGTGATTGAATTATGTATTTCTGTAGAGGTTGTTGCTTGCTTATGGGGAATGACGAGAGCTTGGAGCTGAGACTTTAATGCACAAAACCTCTGGACTTGTACAGGAGAGTGTGATGGCAAATGCAGGCCATAGGATTTGTTTGTAGTGGCAGCTGTGGTGTGTCTGTGTTCTGCTGTTCCTCCTGTATGTCCCAGACACATCCTGCGTGCTTGCACCAACAAAGCAGCGCAGTTAAAGGTTTTAACTTCAGGCAAAGGAGTTCTAGAGCGGCCTTGCAAATCACCTGTGCGTGTGGTGAGTGTGCAAGTGACTCTTGCCTTGTTTTCCTTACGCTATCTGAAAATCTGCAAACGGGACCTGGATCTCCAGCTCTTCTGATACAAGCCCCTTTTTATGTGGTTGTTGTTCTGGGTTTCATTGCTCCGTGGAATCGTTTCATTTGCCGTGTTGTGGCGCTCTGCAGATGTCGAGGTGATGACGGTAGTGCTGCTTGCTCTTCCTACTGCACTGAGTTGCCGCATCTCAGACTTGAGGTTACCTTGCATGTTCGTTATTGGTCTGACCCTAAAATATTTCGTTTCTGACAAACAGCTGACAAAAGGGTGTTAATGACTATCACCTTCCAATTGAAATACATAGTATCGGTTAGGAGCAGTTGAGACATCTTGTATATTTTTAGTTCACAAGCTAAGGGGGTTGCTTCACTAACTTGCAGCTGGGTGTGGCATGGGGTTAACTGTATTAATTAAAGCTGGCTCAAAGGTTTAGACTTTAAGAAATGGCTCAGAGCCCCCATTCTAGTCTTCTGTTACATAATACAACAAGGTAGGTTCGAAAAGGAGTGGTTTGAGAACAGCTAGGTAGAGAGACTAGCTAGAGGGAGATGTGAAGTACAGCGAAAATAGAAGAAAGATGCCTTCAGTGCCTTTGTACCTTTGTAGGGCTAACATTTAGGTTTATATTGAGAAACTTTACTATAAGACTAATCTTCCTTTCTATTTTTCTGTTATGTCTTTTATTTTGCTAGCCGTTTGCTTCCAGTATATGTCCCTGTCACCTCTATCAGTAATTTGAGCTAGTTTTTGCATATTCCACTTTCTTGTTCCATTCTCAAACATTTAACAGTGTTTGCTCAAAGTCTGGTCATGCTTTCAGTATTTCCTAGAGTGGCCTTTTTGGTCTCATACCATACCACAAAAGGCAGTGCTCTCTGTCTACTCTCTTTGTACCTGTGGAAGAGATGAAGTGTGTCTCCCCCACTAACCACTTGTTGGACAAGCAAATAAATTATCACCTTTTTTGCTTTATTCTATTATTTTCCTTGTGGAGATGAAACTGCCTGTGAGACTTTTATGTAAGTTTCTTGGTGAACTGAAGGAACAGTAGCCAACAGGTGGAGATGCATTTGCTCCCACTTGTTTGCATGGCATTGTTACAGAAATGTAGGAACACAGAGTGATGGTCCTGCACAGTAATAGAGCAAATGTGGGGAGGGGCATCAGACCAGAAGCTTCAATGTTGGCAGTGTTCCTGGGAAGAAAAAATGTTTGAAAATACTGTCAAGATTTAAAAAAAATAATCCTACTCTACTGCTGCGAAAAACATGCTAGTTACGTTATTCCCAAATGACCATCATAGAAAACAAAACATCAATTTCTTGTAAAAGCAAGGTAGATTTTAGATGGAAGAGCCCATAATTACTTCTCTAGTTTACAGTTGTAAAGGTGTATTTGATAATTACTAAGAATTTGATTTGGGTTTTTTTATGCTTTAGAAACATTGTTCTATGCTTCAGTAAAAGTTGGCCGCATTTATGGCATAGGATGTGACTCCAACTTCAAATTCTATAAAACCTTATTTTAGAGTTCCAGAAGATCAGAATTTACAAATTTGTAATCCAAGGTTAATGTTGGGTAAATATTTCCCTTATTTTGGTATTTTCTGGCAGAATTTGAATTTCTTCATATCTAATCTATTTCATAAGCCATTTCTTTTCCTTTATCATTTCTTTATTTGGGCACATCTTTGTTGTAATTTTATCAGTGTTTTTGTAAAACCTGTGTTTTAAAAATTAATGGATTAAGCACAGCAAATGTATCTAATCTCTGCCTTTGAATTTGCATGACACCCATGTGTATTTCTTCATATAGACACAGGGTACTGGGGCCACTGTGTGCAAATAAGAAACAGATTTTTGCTTATGGCAGCACTTTTCAAACTTAAGTAGAGTTAAATGATGACAATCATTCAGGTTTTCTGAGACTGAGAGGGGGAAATGTAATAGTAACTATGCAAGCTAAGTGACGTCCGGCTGTTTTATAGCTTTCTTTTCCCTCCCTATCTCTGTCTCCAATAAGTTGGAAAGCCGTGTCCAATCAATACTGATCTGTAGGCACGAGCAGGCAGAAACCTGTTTGTGGTGCAGAGGATGGGAGGATACTGGTTTCCCTTGCACCTAATTAGAAAGCTACGCAATTTCAGTCATCTGTCTGTCAATCTGCAGGCTGAGGAGCACGAATTTCTTCTAAGGAAAAAACATTTCTGTCTCAGTTTCATCTCTGGTCTAGGAGTTTTAAATGCTCATGTTGTGATGATTATCCCTTCTTTTTTATGGAAACATGGAAAAAAGCCCATCTGGGGTTCAGGTGATAGGGAGTGGTTCTTTCAGGGTGGCTGGAGTTGAGGGAGTGCAATTGCAGAAATGGGCCAAAATGGGTCAGTTGGAGGATGGCACATGTGTGCCTATGAGAGAACATAGTAAGTTAAGGTGTTTCCAAAGTGTGTTATAGCCAAGAGAAACAACAAAGCATGCAAGCCTCCAATTTATGCTGACATTTACCAAAAAATAAAACTGTATTCTGAGTTACATCATTTATCTGTCTTAAATGCTTTAGAAGCAAGTATAAAGCTTACACAGGCAATAATAGCGTGCCGAAACAAAGTGTTCGTGTCAGAGAGATACAGTGGATTGATTTCAGCTGAAAGCGAGTTCCAGAGCTTACTCTTAGATTTCTCAAAGCTTTTAAGTTGACTGTGTAACTTGCTCACTGGCAATCAAGAGGTTATAAAAAGAGAGCCAGCTGATGTTGCAATCTAAGCACTGGCCATATAGTGGAAAGACTGTCCTTTGGCATGTTCGCCAATGCTATTTTTACCTATTCCAGTAAGATCTGCCCTTGTGATGTTAAATTACAGGACAGTACCTGGAATTATTTTGTTTTACAGAAGTGCTGTATGCTCTGAAGAAAATTTTCAATAACATCAGGCATATAGAGACTAAACTTGTCTTACATTTGAAAATATTTTTTGCTCAGTCACCACAAGTAATCCTGTTGCTGTGACTAAGATATTCTTTCACTTTTGTTTGCATATTTTATGCCTGACAGAGGGATTTTTATAATTTTGCTTTTCCTTTGTATATTGAGTGTTTTGTCTTTCTGAGTTTCTCATGAGGAGACTTTAACTAGGCAATGTGATTTTTAAAGATGGGGAATTAACACTACAGTCCAAGAATAAGTGTAGGAGGTGGGGGGTTTTTTTTGTCATAACTTCTAAAAAGCCTAGCTGGTTTTGATTACATTTTAAGCTGATTAGTCCTTTAGACAATAGAAAATCAAGTTAGTTTGTTTTTTTTCTGGGAATAGATTTTCAGCACTGCCAGTCACAATGCTGCACCTACCAAACTGATTGTAGTGAAAACGGGAGGAAATGGCAAGAGCATCATAACAGTGTAACACTGGGGTTGAGTTCTAGAAATGTCCTGTATAGGATGTCACATATGTGGAAGTATGATTTTCTGAATCATAGTGCTGAAATGTCTTGTGGTTACCAAATTTTAAACAGAAGATACGCTGGGACCATATTGTAAGCCTGTCAGCATCTCGTTCAAAAGTGACTTGATAACACTGAAACACAAGCCTCTCCTTTTAAAACTGTTTCAGACTCTTGCTGTATTTGTGCAGTTAGCCCTGTATTCATAGCGGTGCTTTTAATCTTTCCAAAGTGGTGGTTTGACACTGAAGCGCGACCAGTGATCAGCTTGTGCGAGCTCTGTGTTCCCCGTGCAGCACACCCGCTTCCCTTGCTCCTCATTGCACTATGGAGGGTCTCAGGTGGAAATCCTGCAAGCAGGCAAACTTCCTCCAGGCCAGAGGCTCTTTCTTCTCCCTTGGCTTTGCCATTGTCTTAGGTGAACAATTCCACTTCTCAGGTTTAATTGAGTCTCACATCTGCAGTAACAGCTGGTATTTTTGTCAAGTCCCTTGCTTCTTAAGCCCTCCTTGTTGCCAGTTCTGTTAGCAAATGTTCTTAGGGATTTTTGCTTTTCATGTATCTCTTAACAACCAAGAAAGAGAAATGATTTTTACTGCCTTACAGTTATTTGGTTGTAGCCAGAAATACTGTACTTGCCTCTTTAACCTGTCACGCTTGTTTTATGTTATGTCTGCTCGATTTTTGTATGTGATTCCTTTTCATTCTGGCTGATTTTACAAGAAAAACACTTTAGGTTTTCAGTCTATAAAACCTCTACCCATCACCATCAATTTTCTGTTCTCATCTGACATTATCCATCATACTGACTGGATTCATTTTCTCAAAGTTTGTCCTAGATTTTTTTCAGCTCTTTTCCTCAGCAACTGGTCTTTAGAAATCTCTTCACCTTCAAGCAATATGAGAATCATAACCATATCTTTGTTTTTATCACTTTGATCAACCTAGCTACTTTTAACAAAATCCCAACACTTCCTACTTAACACCCCATGCCTATATCAGGTGCTATGAAGATACCTTTCTCTGGTTCTCTTTCTTTTTATGGTTCTCACAGTGGTTTTGATCTTCCTTGTTCTTCTCTGCTTCGCATACTTACTGTGTTCATATCACTTTCTACACCTTATTCCTCAGTAGTGTAATCTGTAAACACCTCCACCTTGATTTAGAGTAGACATTTCTTAAATATGTCATTATTACTGACTGGTTGTCTTCTGTTAGAACTAAAGATCTTGGCTTTTGCTCTGGTGTGCAAAAGACAGCATTCCTTTCTTCCTCCCTTCTCCCCAGTCTTACTACTTATCTTTTTCCATGATGGAAACCATATTCACAATTTCTTTTATGTTACATTCCTAAATGTTTGCTTTAGAGAGGTAAGCAGGGTAAATGTATGGTTCAGACTGTAAGTAGGTTTTAGTTTTACTTACTAAGTGGTTCAGGGTGGAGATACCAAACCAGTCTTGTCGTTTCTTGTTGATCTTTGTGAGTTTGCTGTCTTGGGTAAAATCATTCCACCTTTGGTTTTGGGGTGGCCTTTTTTTTTCCTTCCCTCCGGAGAGAAGATACTTCTAATCAAAAGTGAGCTAGCAATAGAAGATCTCTTCTTGAATTATTTTGTGTGTGCTTTCTTATATTTCATATAAAAAAACCTTGATGAAGCTGTGACTGTTCAGTCAGAAGAGAAAGCTTGAGGGGATCTTACCAATGTGTATAAACACACTGATGGGAGGGAATGAAGAGGAGGACACCAGACATCGTGCCAGTGCCCAGTGACAGCACAAGGAACGATGAGCACAAATTAAAACACAGGAATCTCCATCTGAACACAAGAAAACTCGCTCTTTTTTTTTGTTTTTTTAAACTGTGTGGGTGGTCAAACCCTGGAAGATGTTGCACAGGGAGGCTGTGGAATGGGTATATGTGAGATGCTCAAACTCCAACTGAGGTGGCCCTGGGCAGCCTGTTTTATCTGACCCTGCTTGAGCAGAAGTTTGAACTAAATGATCTCAAGAGGTCCCTTCCAGCCTCAATGACGCTGTGACTGTGTTGCATCTTTGCCTTATCTAATCATCTCCATGTGGGATTGGTTTAGGAATTGCTAATTAGGATGGGAACTTTTAGTAAGAAAGCATTTTACCATTTACCATCTGGTCAGTATTTTTGTGCATTTGACTTACACTTCCTTAACTATTCTTAGCTTCCAGTCTTTTCATTAAGACTTTCTAAGCTTCTCCAGGAATTCTTGCTCTTAGAGTTGATGCTTATCTGCAAGATATACAGACAGCCTTCAGAGGCTTAGCTACTTACTGCTTTCTCTTATTTTTTTTGTTTTAGATTTATAAACCATTTGTGAATCAGCAAGGTGTGTCTGTGTATAAGTCTGAGAAGAAATGCAACTCCTAGTTAAATTTTACTGTCATGAATTTTGAGTTGTAGGAGATATGTGTGATGTTCTTGAGTAAGAAGGAGATGATGTTGAGTTGGGGTAGCATTTGGTTGTCGTGCAGTCTGGCTGCACACAGTGTGCCACATTACAATGAAATGCTGCATAAATAATGAAAGACTTGAGGCCCTGGAAACTCTTAGCAGTAGAAGTAGAAGTCAACTCTACTATTGGTGTAATACAGAAAATAATTTGTTACCATTTTGCTATGTTGTGCATGTGTTTAAGTTTGTCATATCTTCTGTAAGTATTTATAATTCTATAACTTCTGTAAATATCTTTTGATTCTGTGTTACCTTCCACAGATGATGTACTTCATCCTTTTGTCATAGGACTTAAAAGAAAACTCAAGGTATAACGAAGTTTCTCTAGTTTTCTCTTCCTTCTTCCTTCCCCTTCCCCTAAAGCCTTTCCTGGGGGAAGGGAAAGTTGCTGTGACTGAGGTCTCTGCTTCTATTCCTTCACTGTTGCTAAAATTTGCTTTTTATTTTTTGAGAAATTTCACAAAATTGATGTGATGCCCACAGCTGTTTTGGTGTTTGCTTTACCAGAAATGTATAACTTCACCTCTCTAGTCAGCCTGCATGGATATTTACTTTGTGAGGGGAAAGCCCTTCCTCAGTTTAGAACTTCAGATCTTGATATTTGCTTGTCTTCTCCAAATAGTCTTTGCCTTTCCAGACAACTACAGATTGTTGTGAATAATCCAGACCTAATGTAAACTGTGTCTGTGACATTATCTTACCACTAGTGGTTGGGTTTTCCTTTCTGAGATTGTACCTCTGAAACAATAAGCCTATTAAGGCATTTTGTTCAATAAATAAACCCCTGCCCATACCAGAACTTTACTGTCATGGATGTATTTAGTAAAATAATGTGAGATAGTGTTAAAATGGTGTGTAATTTATTTTTTGGAGGCACTCAAGACAGTAAATGTTTGACATAGTTCTAAATAGTTCTGCTTGTATACAACTTGTAATTTCTAAGTAGATATGGGTTTTGTTTGCCATTTTACACAGGGTTCTTTAGAAATACTGGTGTGTAACAAACAGTAAGTTGTTAGAGCTGTCTGGTCAGTTTGTAACTAAAATACTCAAGTAGTCTCATGTTGGATTTGGTTCATAGTGCAGAAACATATGTTCAGCTATAAGCAAGAATCATCAGTTCTGTCTTCTCACAGCAAAATATCTCAAAGCTCCTTCCAAACCTACCTTGGTGCAATTGCCCCTGTTCCCTGACCCAGTGCCTACCTTGTTTCTGTGCTCAGGCTTTTGAATCACAGAACTGACCTCCCTGAGCACTGCTGGGACTGGCACGGAGCCCGTGTGTGTTAAACTGCATCTATCAGTTTAAAGCTGTCTCAAGTGAACACACAATATTCTTGAATTAGCTGGGTCACTGCATTCTCTACCAACAGTATAGATAATCTAGATTGTCTGGTACTTTGCAGTGGTATTTTAACAGCAACTGTGGTATTCTGAACTGTATGGTTAGCATGCATAACCAGCAGCTCCCAGCAGTACTTGAATAACCTAATCTCGGGCTGTGTTCCTGTTCAGCAAAGCTGAGCTTGGTTTGAAGACTGGTACGTTCTCAGCAGTGGTGCCCTCAGTGCTACTTCATTTACAGCACACAACAGAGGGAGGACAGAGCCAGTGATTCTTTGTGCTGAGATTCCCAGTCACTTTTGTTTAATCCTTGAAAACTTGAGTGGGAAGGCCATTTAGTGGATTGCTGACATTTGAGTAACTTTTTTTTATCCTTGCTGTAAAGTGGATGAGTTCCAGGCATCTGTAAACACAGTTTGGGGCTTTCATCCATACTTGAAACAATTCAAGAATGAGCAAGTTCAGAATGCAAATAGGCACATGTCTGAGAATGTATGTACAGTTGATAGGAAGACTTCAGGAGCAAGTGCTTGTCCGGAATGTCTTGCCTGTGTAATGACAATACACATGTGAACTCATAGCCACACTTCTGCAGCGCAGGGGCCGATTTAGAGGTCTGTCTTTCTTTGGAGGATTCTGCTGTGAGGAATTTAACATGATGGTGAAGAAACAAGAAGCCTAAGCATGACAAGAGTGTCACAGAATCACAGAGTTGTAAGGGTTGGAAGGGACCTCAAGAGATCATCGGGTCCAACCCCCATGCCAAAGCAGCTCCCCAGCTCATACTGCACAGATAGGTGTCCAGATGGGTCTTGAATATCTCCAGGGAAGGAGACTCATGCAATGCAATTCTGATACAATCAGATACAAGGAAGCACAAGTATGCTTATTTCTAGTAATGCATTTGAATGTACCCAATTAAAAAATGAAGATGTCTTAAACACTGCTTCAGCTTTAATGGTCTTCATAATGTTAAGAGAACACATTTAAAATATTGAGTGACTATCAGTATTTATCAGTTGATTGAGATAAAAATTATAAACTCTTACACTAAAAAAACAAAAAAAAGGAGGTTTTTAGGAGGTTTCACTCCATGGCATCTGGTGCTTTGTTAGCAAAGCTCATACAAAATGCGTATGCAAAATTGGTGTGCTTTCCTTGCTTGCCTTTTCCTTTCATAGGCTTTTTTGTGTGTGTCTATGCAAGTTCATCAGCAGTACTTCACTGAAATTTGAAAAGGTTCTGATAGAGTCCTTGCTGCATTTTTCTTTTTACCTGAGATTGCTTCTTTGCTTCGGGAGAAGGAAGATTTGAATTCTGTGTCCCTATGTGCTCTCTTATATAGAAGTGGAATGTTAGTGCTTCTGTTTCTGTAATGAAAGAATTCAGGTTTTGTAGGGAAACTTAAGGAACTGTGCATTTGAACTTGATAGAATTTTCATGTGGAAAGAAATGGATGACTGGCACAGGAATGATCTGTGCAGAAAGGACAACCCAAACAGATCTTCTTAAAAGTTGGTTAGGGAAAGTAGCTTCCTTTCTAATCAACAGGGGAGACCAGGTACAGAGCACCCAATGCTGCAGATAGTTTTGGTGACAAACACCTAGAGCCCAAAGTACAGCCAAGCAGCATGACTTAATTTATACCTACTAACCAAAGTTCAACTCTGAAAGTTACTCTTAAATTCAGAATCTTGCAGAGGATTAATCAGTCTGAATGTGTGTCAGACTGAGAGTTGTATGTAGAGCTCAACTGTTGGAAAGCCAATGTTATTTTTTCTTGAATGAAGTTACATTAGCAGCATAATGCCTGAAGTAGTAACAAGAAATGAATGGCTCAGAGAAATAAATAAGAAAAGATGCTTCTGAGATTGAAGAACTGAAGCAGTAATTAAATCTTTCAGGATTGTTTTTTGTGTTTGGTGGTCTCTGTGTTGGTTTGTTCTTCTGAACAATAACATTTCCTTCTCAATTTTTTTTTCTTAGCTCTATAAGGGGGGAGTTTTTTTCTTGTTTGCATTGATCTCTTAAATTGAAGGACATTCAAAGGAAAAACCCCAGTCTTGTAGATGTATGAGAAATCTGCTTGGGTTGTTACACAGATCCTAACTCGTGCCCTACATTTATGTTTACATAGATCATAGCTTTATTTGTTGATACAGGAATGGGTCCATATTTGTCTCCTGCTGTTAAGAAAAGCTACTTTAAAAAATACTGCTATATATCACAAACCCACACCAAACAAGTATCTATTATTTCCCCAGATGAAATGGATTCTGGATTTTGTTCTGTGGTGTTTTGCTTTTGTATATGTATTTAACAAAACACGAGTGTGACTATTCATTGGTCATCTGGATAGAAATGGCAGCATGTGTGCCTTGGGAGGGGGAACTGTATTTATAGTTTCTTTAAAAGCTTACAGTGTTTGTATCAGAAATAAAGGAAAGGACAAGGCACCTAAAAAACTGACTGGGAGTTTAGCTTTGTATCCTACAAACTTTCAGGCTTGGTCCTTACCAGTTTCAGCATTCCTCATGGAGATAAATGGGATTTTTTTAATAGCTCAGATTAAACACTTTTTGCTAGTCATGTTTAAGTAACTAAAGGTATCTTCTGGGTATGAATGAATGGTACGAGTGTGTGATCAGATTGGATGTGACTGAATGATGTCTAGGAATGTGATACTGTCAGGTGTGCACATTCATAGTGATGTTGTGCATATGATGTTAATGCTTGGTCAGATGACTATCAACATTTGTAAGCTATGCAGAAAGTACCAGTTAGAAGTGCAGTCTTGGTCACAGTATACCTGTGGGAGATGGAGGAAGAGTATGATTTTTTTTTTTATATATATATAAATTTTTTATATTTTCTGGTCAAATTTAGATTAGATATTGGGAAGAAATCCTTCCCTGTGAGGGTGGGAGGCCCTGGCACAGGCTACCCAGACAAGCTGTGGCTGCCCCTGGATCCCTGGCAGGGTTCAAGACCAAGTTGGACAGGGCTTTGGGCACCCTGGGCGCTTGGAGGGTATCCCTGCCCATGGCAGGAGTGGCACTGGAGGGGCTTTGAGGTCCCTCCCAAACCATATTCTGTTAAATAGTGTGTCTATTGTCTTTTGCTGTTATGTTTGCTTCTGTGTTCATTCGACCAACTAGAAATTGCATGTCCACGTGCAATATTATGTAGTGAGATTACTTCTTTTGGTCAGTTCAAATTTGGTCAAGTAGTTTCCATGCTAATTATCTCTTACCTCTTATCTATGTATTCAGACAGCTGTTTGTGTTCCAAGTGGATGTTTTTGTGTATATTCATACAATTTTTCTTAAGCTAGCTTTCTTTTAGAGGGCAGGGCAAAAGTGTAAATCGTTCCTGGCTTACTTCTTAAGTTTTTACTTCTTACTTCTTAAGTTTTTATGACTGTCTGTTCTTCCATGATAATCCCACTCTAGGGTTGTCTCTGAACAGTTGCAAGAGCTGGCAGCAGGACAATTGATTACTGCTGTTTCTTCCACAAGCCCCACCTCACCAACTGCATGCACTTGTACCATGGATACCAAAAGCAGGTTTAGCAGCTTTTCCTCACGGATTCCCTATGTCTTTTTCCCAGGAAACTCAGAATATTTTTTAGTTTCCTTTCTTCTCCCCTAGCCCTCCACCCTCAGGTCACTTGCAGGTCTTTGTCCACTCCAGGCCAGGTCTGAGCCAAGCTCTCATCATCTTGCAGTGGTGACTCCTTGAAATGTGTGAGTAGAACCCATAGCTTTCAGTCTAGGCAGGCAGGAGAGCTAAGGATGGTATGTTTTAAATATCCCTGCTGAGGTGAGCAGGTACTTTCATTTTTTAGATAAAGAACTTTGAACATCTGTGAGCAAACCCAAGCTGCCAGGGACACATTCATCAGCTGTGGCAAAAAAGATGGCAAAAATGCACTGGTGAAGCTTGGTGACAAGAAAGCTGGGCATTGCTGGAAGAGAGGATTATGCCAAACATACATAGTCCTGAGAATATCCATCACTTATTTTGGTAAAGATCCTAGGAGAGAGATGAAAATGCATAATCAAAGATACAACTCTTTGTATTGTACAGCAATTGCTGTCTTTATCTTTTTTCTGACTATGCATAAAAATCTCAAAATGTGTTTTTGTGATCTTCTCTAGCAGGCTTTTCTACAGCGTGCCATAGGCCTTTCCTCTTCAGGTGAGATACTTCCCTGCTCTAGCTCTGTCACCTTTTTGGTACAAAACTTGACTTTTGTTAAGATGCCAGCTTGAATTTTCTGTCATTTCCTGTTTCCTCCTGAATTTTTCAGGAAATGTTGTCAGCATATTAAAATGTCAAATGTAGAGGCTGTAATGTTAGAGCGTTGTCAGCATCGGCAATAGCAACAAAGAGGCTTTGAAGGTTACTCCACTATTCCTTGTAACAACTTAGAGGACTCCATCTGAGCTCTCCTTCTCGTTTTGTCTCATGTATTACCTAGAGGAGTAAAATAAAGTCAGGTTCCTCAGAGTAGGCAAGTTATGAGGAGGAAGAGAACGAGCTGTCTGGGTTTACCTCTCTTATCTAACTCCTCCCTGGTTTTATTATTACTGTCTAACTGGTTGTTCTTTTAGCTGCCCATGTGTGTAATATGGTTGTTGCAACTCTACTTAACTTCTTTTCCACATTTGTGATTCCTGACAGTGGGGCAGTGGATGTGAATTGTGAGGTTGTTGTGATTGTTTGTGCATGCTGAACTCAGTTTGTTCCTTAAGTTTTATTTCCCCTCCTCTTTCCTTCGTTCCAAATGTCTCTGTGTCTTCCCATTCCTTGCTCTGGTTTTATGTTGAATGTAAGACTTGTCATTTAAGTACTGTAGATTAATCCAAGTATCTAAATCCTTTTAGATTTTGATTGGGTATTGAGCTTTAAATCTTACCAATCTTTAGATATTTTGAACCTTTGAGCAACTGGACCCACATAACTGATGGCATTGATGTGACAATAGCAATAATTGGCAGGAGGGAAGGAGAGGGTGTGTATGTTGTCACTATGTATTGTCAGTGAAAGAAATGCTCATGAACTGACCAGATGATCCCTTTTTAGCAGAGTGTAAGGCCTGCAGTCCTGCTGCTGCGGAGGCTGTGTGCGATGGCAGGTGTGTCATACAAACCAAACCTTTTGCTTTAAGTTGGTCGTTCCATGTTTCCTTTCTAGCTACTGGTCAGATCTGGGTTTAGGTCTGTAGCTGTGCTAAATACTTAAAATTTAGCTAAGGCTTTTTGGAGTTGTGCTGTGTGTGAAAACACTCTGAAATTGAAAGTTTATCCTGAGCATCCCAAAATGGACTCTTAACAGTAGTGATCTTTTTTCCCTTGATTTCCATTACTTCAGTTGTAACAAACACCATCTTTTTACTGACACAAGCATGTGAATGTGGATAAGAGGAGCCTTTTTTTGTTTGTTTTGGTTTGTTTTAGGTTATTTTGGCATGGATGCTGCACAAAAGGGCACAAGAAAATGAATTGGAGAGTTCACATAATTTGCAACTAATGGGTACAGGATCACACATGGGATGAGACTTTAATAGATACTGATGGTCAGTAAAGGAACGTTTTGTATTACATATTGAATTGTTAGAGGTTTCAGGGTAATAATGCAGGTCTTTTAGTGGAAGTCTTCCCTGTGCCATAAAGGGATGGATTTAGGATTACTTAAAAGACCTTTATTTTCACAGAATCACAAGGTTGGAAAAGACCTTTAAGATCATCAAGTCCAATCATTCCCATCCTAATCTAAACCATATCCGTAAGTACCTCATCTACTCTTTTTTTTAAACACATCCAGGGAAGGTGACTCAACCACCTCCCTGGGCAACCTGTTCCAGGCCCCAACAACTCTTTCAGTAAAATTTTTTTTTTCTAATATGTAATCTGACCCTGCCCTGGCACAGCTTTGTGCCATTCCCCCTTGTCCTATCATCTGTCACTGAAGAGACCACTGCCCACCTGTCTACAACCTCCCTTCAGGTAGTTGTAGGTGGTGATAAAGTCTCCCCTCAGCCTCCTCTTCTCCAGGCTGAACATCCCCAGCTCCCTCAGCTGTTCTTCATAGTATTTGCCCTCCAGCCCCTTCACCAGCCTGGTTGCCCTTCTCTGGACTTGTGCAAGGACCTCAATGTCCTTCTTATGGTGAGGAGCCCAGAACTGGACACAGCACTCGAGGTGCAGCCTCACCAATGCTGAGTACAGGGGCACAATCACTTCCCTAGACCTACAGGCCACAAGCCAAGATGCCATTGGACTTCTTGGCCCCTTGGGCACACTGCTGGCTCATATTCAGCCTGCAGTCAACCAACACCCCCAGGTCCTTCTCTTCCTGACAGCTCTCCAGCCAGTCTCCCCCAAGCCTGCAGTGCTGCATGGGTTGTTCTGTCCCATGTGCAGCACTTGTTAAGCTTCATCCCACTGGTCTCAGCCCATTGATCCAGTCTGTTCAGATCCCTCTGAAGAGCCTCCCTACCCTCAGGCAGATCAACACTTCCTCCCAGTTTAATAAGTCTGCAAACTTACTGAGGGAGCATTCAATCCCTTCATCAAGGTCATTGATAAAGATATTGAACAAAATTGGACCCAAGACTGAGCCCTGGGGGACACCACTTGTGACCAGCCTCCAGCTGGATTTTGTTCCATTTACCCCCACCCTTTGGGCCCGACCATCCAGCCAGTTTTTAACCCAGATGAGGGTCCACCTGTCTAGGCCAGTGGCAGCCAGTTTCTCAATCAGAATGCTGTGAGAATCTGTGTCAAAGGCTTTACTGAAATACAAGTAGACCACATCCACAGCTTTCCCCTTGTCCATTAAGCGAGTCACCTTGTCATAGAAGGCGATCAGGTTAGTTTGACAGGATCTACCTTTTGTAAACCTGTGTTGGCTAGGCCTGATCCCTTGGCTGTCACACATGTGCTGCATGATAGCTCCCAAGATGACCCTCTCCATGATCTTCCCTGGGATTGAGGTCAGACTGACAGGCCTGTAGTTCCCTGGATCCTCCTTCCAGCCCTTCTTAGATATGGGTGTAACATCTGCCAGCCTCAATTTTGGAATTTCCTAACTGATTTGCTTATTGGCTTTGCAGCTTTAATACAACTTTCCTCACCTTTTGTATAGGTGGTCAGCAATAAAGGTGGTGGACACAGCCACTGAAGATTAATTTGGAAACAGTCTTCTAACATGGCAAAAGATACATGGTTCTGCTGTGTCATTCTGAACATTAGTTTCTCAGATATATACAGAAGGATGTAGCTTTATGGAGGAAATAAATTCTTGTGCTTATTTTCACTGTTCTTTTTAAATTTGCTTTTCGAAAGCTTGGTTCTAAACCTGGCTACTTGGAAATTCAGCGAGGAGTACATTTCACTGTTGAAAACTATTTCAGACTTTGTTTCTGCTTAGTTCTGAGTAAGATATATTTGGACTATAGTTTGGAGTTCAAGCTGCAATGAAGTTGTGATAGCTGGGGAAAGAAATACACTGATACCCTTATCTTTGTCCCTGAACATGCAAAAATAGTACTATATGCTGTTTGGAAGTCTGCAGGGGGTTGTTCATGTCCGTGCACCGGGCGAGGTTTATACTGAGATGTAACTGAGCACAGTTGGTGTGTGGCTTTAGAAGTTTCCTTTTGCTGTTTTCTACTGTGTGAATCGCGGTACTAATAAAAGGCTGTGTATTTGGTTGCATACTAATGGTATTAAACTTGCTGCTCTTTAAAAAAACAAAATAAAAAAATCTCACCACCCCACCCCCACAGAAAACAAGCAAAACAAAAACACCCCACCAAGCAAAAAATCCCACAAACCAAAAGCCTAAAATTACTGATAAAATTAGAATTTATTCAGTGAATGCTTTTTATTATCATTCCTGTTGGACCTCTTTTCCATAACAGGGCAGTCTGTGCTAGTGCTTGTGTGCCGTATCTGGCTTACAGGACTGCACTTCTGGCCTGCAGCTAGCATCTAGCCAGTTTCTGAAGACCCCTCAGACATTGATTATCTAAATTAACACCATGATAAACAGCTCCTGTGAAACCAGAGATGCAGTGAGAGGAATTCCGCATATATTCCTGATGATCTGTTTATGTGCAGAAAGTCAAATGCTTTCAAGACTCAGGCTAATCTTGCAGATGTGGGTGAACTGTACCATGTATGTGTAGGTTGATCATGTCACGAGGGAGAAGGCAGTGCAGTTTTCAGATGCTTTCAGAAGTGGCTGTGAGGTCTGTTGTCTCAGGAAGAAAGATAGTACTTTATAGTGAAGGATATTGTAATTTTCTCTGACTCTCCCTGTTTTTCTTTCTCAGACCGCATCAATGGAGCACATTCAGGGCGCTTGGAAGACTATCAGTAATGGTTTTGGACTCAAGGATTCTGTCTTTGATGGCCCAAACTGTCTTTCACCTACTATTGTCCAGCAGTTTGGTTATCAGCGCCGAGCATCTGATGATGGCAAAATATCAGATACTTCCAAAACTAGTAATACTATTCGTGTTTTCTTGCCCAACAAGCAGCGCACAGTGGTAAGTCTACATTACCTTTGTGTGAGAAATGCTGTACTGCTCCCACTGCTAACGCTATGAGTCTGGCCAGAGAAATGCCAACCTTCACAAAGGTCTTACTATGATTAACTGTGTTGTCATCAGTTTGTTAATTCTAGAGGACATACTTGGAAAGCAGAGTGTCTGTATTTTGAGAACCTGTATTTCTCTACCTCAGTGCTGTATTTTTCCATTATATGTGAGCAAGATACCTTGCTTACCTATTTAACATTAGAAGACAGTTGTTGGCCGCCCTAAACAATGATGCCTGTACAAAATAAAATGACATAGTTGTTTCTGTCACCAGTTTCTTCACTTGGGCACCCACGGTGAGGTATGGTAGCTAAAGCCAAAGTGAAACACTCAGTGCTAATCATAGCCTTACACAAAGTTCCCTGAAATCTACATTAAGCCTTTTTCAGTATTTTATTTTGCTGCATTTCTAATACTGTTACAAGCTACTTACTGATAGGAATGCTGTATAAAATCCTGTTTTGCAGAAGAACTGTAAGAAATGAAAAAGTTGTAAAATGGCTTCAAAACTTCCTTTGCATAAGTACACAATAGTTATGTATGTGGCAGAAAATGCATCTGCCTGACTTGTTGGCTGAACATGTGGGGAGTGGCAGTCTGTTCCATCATACAAACAATTTTGATTTATTTATTGACTTCAGAAGTGAACAGCTGTGCAGTTCTATTGGAACTTCTAAATAAAAGGAGGGAAAAAATTACACCCCTCCCAACCTTAGAAATTCCAGAATAAATTCTGCAATCACTGACATGATTTTTCCCCCCCTTTGGTCACAGGTAAATGTGCGAAATGGGATGACCTTACATGATTGTCTTATGAAGGCACTTAAAGTAAGAGGTCTGCAGCCAGAATGCTGTGCAGTTTTTCGACTTCTTAATGAACCAAAAGGGTAAGAGTTTGGAATGTTATATGTGAAACTTTGAACCAGAGAATATAAAAATCTGGGGTTTAGAATAGCAGCAATAGCTCTCTCCCCCTCTGTCTCGCTAGTTTCTTTGAAAAGCAGATTTGCTTGTGGACACTTTCATGTCGTTTTCTTCACCTTCCTCTTGGGCAAGTCCTTCAGCTTCCTGGGTATTAAAAATTTCAGGTTTGTTTTAAAGCTCAATATTAAAAAAGCTCTAATTTGAGGGGTGTACACTCAAGTCCTTGTAGCATCTTACAGAGATTTTTGTCATACTCTAGATGAGAAGATGGGATATACCTTCATATTTGAGGTGCATTTCTCCTCTGCATTTGTAGTTGGTTAATTTGAGTGCTAGTGATTCTTAGCCAACTTAAATGAACATCTCCTCCTTGTGCTTGGTTTTAAGGCTCTACGTTCCTCTGCAACTTTTCAATGTTTGGATTTAAATCTCACTTCAGATATTCCTTATTTTTTGTAGGACCGGGGATGCTGCTATTAAATACCAAATGATTCTTTTACAAGCTGAGGGAGTGAAGGTATCTCATGGAGTTAATACATTTAACTTCACACCTCGTAAGGCTTGAGCTTAATGCTCTATTAAGCCTCAATCATGAGGCAGTCATTCGTGGGTTTACATCTCTCTGTAACTGAGTCCATTCTGGGGTCACCAGTAACTTTAGTGCTGAAGCACGTAATATGGTTTTCATGTCACTAAGTCTGCCATTCATACTTTTTTTATGTTTTGTTTATAAGGATATTTGTATGACTCCATTACAGCTTCTGGGTTTCTTATTTCAAATAATCTATATATCTCAATGACTTACGCTTTAAAAAAATCAAGGAAAAGAGGTGAATCACCATGTTTTCAAGCCTGCTTCTAATTTTTTATGTGAAAGACACTGAAATATAGCTCACTGTAAGAAGTTAGCCACACTTTTTTGTATTTGTTTTCAGTTTACTCAAGGAAACTCACACAACATAGATCATTGATTAGGCCAAACTTCTTATCTCCTAAGTAATTTCTTTGTTCCTGTTTTCTCTTTCTTTCAGAAAAAAAGTGCGTTTGGATTGGAATACAGATGCTGCCTCCTTGATTGGAGAGGAACTACAAGTGGACTTTCTTGATCATGTTCCACTAACTACACACAATTTTGTAAGCTTTTCTCCTTCTGTATTTTGATGTGAATTGTACCACTTGAACATTACATTCAAAGAATGTTTCAGGCATTAGGTATCTTTTGGCTTTATATAAACACAGAGGCATTTCAGAAGTGATTACTTAATTCCTTCACCCTTGCTCCCCACAAATTACATTAGCTAAATATAAATTTGCAATGAGATGCCAGAATTCTGTTTACATTCAGTGACTCCCAGGTGTCAGAGACTTTAAAAGCTCACATTATGCATGTTCTTCAAATGTGATGATTGCTACTTTTATATTATATAAATGCATGTTTCTGTATTTCCATATTAAGTCTTTGTGTCTTTAAAGTCCAGAACTGGGAGGTAACCTGCATTTTCAACGTCTGGCTCATCAGTCAAAAAACCCCAGATAATTAGGCAGTTTTATTGGACAGTTGCTAATTGTACTGAATGTACAGGGATGCTGGTAATTGTGCAAGGTTGTGATGTTATGTGAGCTGATGCTGGTTTGTAATTTGTGAGAGAGCACTTCTTGGGGGGGGATGAAAGACTTTAGATTTGCAGTTCCTTCTCAAAAACTGATTATTTGCTCAGTATAGAGAAATAGAGGGTGGGGTGGTTAGGCTTTGGGTTTTTTTGTTTGTCTGTTGGGTTTTTTACAAAGAGGCATTTTTAAACTCTAACAGTTTTCCCTTGCATTATTCTTTTCGTCCTGCAAGGAACTCTATGGCTGTATTCTAGCCTTTTTGTTGTTTTGTCCCAGGTCTATATTGTGCCAAGTGGCAAAACTAATCAATTATCACTTACATCCATTAGAAAGGCTAGAATTGATTTACAAAAACTGAAAGTAGCTTTGCTTCTACTTTACAGTTTTAGAAAACTACAAATAAAATTGTCTGCAGTTGATCGTCAGAATGTTTTTCTCTGAATTTGGGAGAAGCTCAAACTTTGAGCCTTCCTTTGCACTGTGCTCCAGAGAAGCTTTGAAAAATATTTGATGTCATTTAAGAAAGTAAAATTTCCTTAAACAGTTTTGTTTATAATTTATTTCTTATACAAGGGGTACTGATTACTCATAAACATACAGCAAGCATTTTGATTAATAAAAAAATATACTGAGGTGGCTCTTACGATCCTTCACTTCCTTGGTGATACTTAAAACAACCCAAAACCCCAATTCTTGGCCCATCCACCTCTGTCACCTTCACAAGCACAAAATGGTGCTTTTAAATTTGAGGGAACACTTTTTCTGGGTTTTTTTTTTCTTTCTCCTTTTTAAATAATCAGGTAAACAAAGCTCTAAATGCATGTAAGCTTTCAGGTTTCCAACCAAAATGGAAATACATACACAAATGGTTTTAAGTTTAGTAGCGATTTGGGGACATTGATAATGTTTTAACATGGTGGTTTTTTGTGTCAGGCTCTGAAGATGTTCATCTTGGCTAACAAAGAGAATCTAGTAGCTTGGATTAATTGTTTAATGTGTTCTCTAGGCTCGGAAGACATTTCTCAAGCTGGCTTTCTGTGACATCTGCCAGAAGTTCCTGCTAAATGGGTTTCGGTGTCAGACATGTGGTTATAAATTCCACGAACACTGCAGCACTAAAGTTCCAACCATGTGTGTCGACTGGAGCAACATCAGGCAACTCTTGTAAGGACTGTTCCTTTTTCATAGCAGTAGCGTGACAGACAAGCGTTGGGGTCTTTTACTCTCTTATCATAGAGATAAGTTTGGATTGTTGGGAAGTGTAGTTGTTTTCAGCAAGTCTGGTGGAAAGGGATTTGTGTGTTAAGTTTAGAAAGAACATGTGGAAATTTTTCCTTGGTGGTCTGAAGGCATAGTTTTTGTACCATACACAGAAGAAAATGATGATGTAAAGATAGGAATGTGTTCATTAAGTTAATTATACTGGAAAGAAACAGCCCTTGAAATTTTCAGCATTAAAGAGCATTGTACAGGAGGTAGTGTAGCAGTTGAAGTTGTAATTGTTTTTGTTGATATTTCAGATTGTTCCCAAATTCAAATATCAGTGACAGTGGTGTCCCTGCACTACCTCCCTTGACAATGAGACGGATGCGGGAGTCTGTCTCCCGGATACCTGTTAGGTAAGCTAGTATTTCCTGTCATTTCTGTTTTGGGAAATACAGTTGTTTAAAAACAAACAAACAAAAAAAACCCAACCCAGAACACCCCCAACTCCTCAAAAATAGAGTGATCTTATAGAAGGTTGGGATACATATGCAAGAAGGCAACACCACTTCATCAAATATAATATGTAAAGTCCTTCCTTGTTCTTAGATTCAAGCAAAACATCAATTTGGCATTTTGTATTTTTATATTTTTAATTTTTAGTCTTAAGATTTTAAGGGAGGGTATTAAAGGTTTTCTGGAGACCTTTGTTTTCCTGTGTAAGAAAATTCAAGGCTCCATTTTTTGTTTTTCTGAATTAATCTTCTTTTATCTGGTCAGGTAGTATACATGTAAGAGTTTGTGATGTGTTTTGCATAACTTAAACTAAAGTAACAGTAAGAGTTTAAAGAGGTAACAGTGGAAACTGGAAAGATGCTCCTGTTAAGGCATATTGTGAGACCTAAAGAGAACATTCCTGTAGTTTTAAATACTAGAGTAAAAATGGCTTTCCTTTTCAAGGGGCCTGTCTTCTGATCCTAATTTGTGCATGTGCTTGTATTCTTTTCCTTGAAAAAAAGGCTAAAGAGGGCAGGCCACCTTTTGTTTTTTCTACATTCCTTTGAAAAAATCTTGGCCTATTCAGGAATGAGGCACAGAACATGTAGCTGACTTGCAAATGGTTCTATTTAGTCATTTATTTATTTATTTTATTTAGTGGGACCTGTCTCAGGAGTTGATTGTGTTGTTGGACAATGACTCATTAATGCAATAGTTTTTTAAGCTTTTTCTGAAGACTGGCTGTTTCCAGTTAGGATACTTGTGTGATTTGGGATAACTAATGTTTGAGTGACCTTAGCTGTGATTTATAACTCTTTGTTGAACTGGATTTTAGTGTTGGCCTCCTTTTAACTGGTATTGGGTTTCATGACTTCCTTGCTGGCTGTTCTGTGTGAACCATTGAACAGCCTTGCAAAGCTTTACAAATTCTGTGCTTAGCAGTAAAAGTGTCTCTTTGGTTATGCATTGAACAGGCTGGAGATGAGCAGTTTGTTTAAATTTCACAGACCTGAATTAATCCAGCACAGCCAGAATTTTATCAGTACATTAAATGTGATTTGATGGGGGTTGAGCTGAACTGTGGCAGAGAGAGACTTACATTAAACACACTTAGATAACTGTGTGATCTGACTAGATCTTCAATGCTTGAATTAATTTCCTAAGTTAAGCTGGGAATGATTCATTCATGTGACCAGATAGTTTAGTTAGTGTATAAGTTCCAATCTCTTCTCTGCTTGGAATTTTGTGCATATTGCTTTTGGACAGGTTACATTGAGCAGTATTTTTTCAATTGCTAGAGGGGATAAAATAACCACAACTTTCACTTTCTCTCTCTCTCTCTCTCTCTCTTTCATTCTCAGTTCCCAGCACAGGTATTCTACACCTCATGCCTTCACATTCAACACATCAAATCCTTCCTCTGAGGGCTCTCTTTCCCAAAGACAACGATCTACATCCACACCAAATGTCCATATGGTTAGCACTACAATGCCTGTAGACAGCCGGATAATTGAGGTAATTTTGGTAGGGAGGGAATAGTACAAAGTTAAACTAAAATTGTGACTGGTCAACTCATAGTCACTGGTTGGTTTTTCTTCTGTGCTTTCTGTCATTTCCTTACTGTTTGCCTTAGTTTGCTGAGAGATGAAGAGTACAGGTGACATATTTGCATAGAAAGTTTACAGGTCATTCTTGCAGTCTGTATTGACTTTGCTGAAATCTAGGTAGATTTGTGTCTGTAAAGATGGGGGGGAGCTTAGCAATGAAGTTTTCACAGATCTGAAAAGAAAATAAACTCTGGTTTTGCTGAAGAAATACTACAGATGTTATTTCAAACTTAAGAATCTGGATTTGTTGTGGGGCTGGTACTTATTTTACATCCAACTGCAGGTCCTGTAGGTCTGCATGTAGTTCTCCAAGTTGGAATGCTGAAGTCAAAGCTTACTGGCAATATGTTTTGTGTTACACCTGTATGGAATTAACAGCAGTTCTGGGCTTTTCTGTTAAAGCCATTTCTATTTCTGCTGTTACTTGCTCTCATGCACCTTTTCCTTTTTTTTTGTGGTTGTTGTTTTGGGTACTTTTGGGTGTGGGTTTGCTTTTTTTGGGAGGTTTTTTTGGGGGGAGTTCTCTTGTTTTGTTTGGGGGTTTTTTTTTTGCCTACCTTAAGCTGGCAGAAGTAAGAGACAACTCTCTGAAGATGGGCCAAAAGTGTTTTTTTGTATATTTAGTTTTGCAATAACCTTAACAAAATAAGGGAGTGGTGTGCAGGAAAGGCCTGCAGAAAGAAAGTGCTGAACTGCAGGACTTCAGAGAGCTAACTGTTGGGTTTTTGCTCTGGAATAACTTAAAAACTGTAGGCCAAGCAAAAGCCTTTGACTGCTGAGTTTACTTGCATCTTCAGCTGGTAGTTTACAGTCTTCTGGGGAAAGTAAAGACTCTCTGAAATGTGCTAGAGAATTTTTCTGGACCTTTGGAAGCGAAGAGTGCAGTGCACTGAACTGAACTTTTGGGTTTGAACAGGAATACTTACTTAAAAGTTTTACTGTACTTAATTACCATATCAAACTAGGTTACTTTCTTTTCATTTACCTGAACTTTTTTTTTATTATTTTTTTTTTATACTTCCTCTGTTCTTTTCATTTATCTCTTACTGTGTTGGCCTAGAATAACAGCCTGAATGCTTCTCCCAGTTCCTGGTGCAGACGATTTTGTTTGAGGGGAAGAGTAGGTATTTTCTTGGTGCCTTTTGTTTTCTTGTGATTAACAGGATTGCTATAACTTGTAAGCTATGGCAGTGTCCACATGAAATGTTTAATCTGGAGTTGATTTAATGCAATTCTTCATGGCATGTTTATACATAAATATTGAGGACACTAATTGGAAGAGGCAAATTGATAAAGTCCTTTGTTTGTTGTTTAGCTGGATGAATCCATACTACTATGAAATGAATTGAATTTGAACAGGCTTGGATTAGAGATACATTTAGTCACACAGTTTTTAAAGCAAAACCTTCTCAAATACATCTATTGTATGGCTTTTTTTCCTTGCTACTTTTATTTCACACAGTAAAGGTGGTAGACTGCAGCACTGTGTGTGGTATTTGTGTTGTAAGAACAACTCTAAAGAAACACTGATTTTAGTTCCCTTGCTGTAGGGTTCATAAGCAAAAAAGAAAATACAGCAGGATAGAAGTTGAGAAATACTTTTTTGTTAAATGAGAATGACATACATAAACGTTAGAGAACAGTTTTTAATTATTTTGTTATCCTTTGCTGGTTTACTTGACAGCAGTTACATTCTCAGGCTGATGTACAAAAGCCATCACTTGTTATTAAATCAGGTTCTGAAAGATTTTTATTGTCCTCAGAATGGACAAAGCAGTAACTTGCAAGAGTTCTTAATTAGTCATTTATGCAGATTTTAATCCACTCAGGGACAGTGTAGGTTCTCTGCATGAATACGGTATATAGAGTCAAGCCTGGGAGAATGCAGCTAGCTAGCTGAAGTGATGTATTTCACAAACAAATCTTCACTGAGAGTTATCTGAGATAATTTGAAAACTGTATAGTGGAATGCAGCCTTGTTCTGTCCTCCTGTGAAATCTTACATTTGTTTTTCTACTAATTAGTTAGAAAGTTTGAATTGACTTCTATTAACCTTGACAGTATTTAACATTTCTGTAGTGCATGTTCTTGCTTTGTACTTATACAGTACCTGGATATTTTACCTTTCCTGTATGTACTTTGGGATAATACGTAGCAGGTGAGAAAAGTTGTAAAATCATGTTTGTCAGAGCTTAGTTTATCTTGTGCATGGCTGTAGAGTTGTGTTGTAAAGTGCCTGTGGCATGAGGTGAGAGCTGTCGCACTGTACCAACTAGTGAACTGTGTAAGAAATGCTTTTCAAACAGCAAACTTGAATCTCTGGCAAAATGCTTTGAAAACTAGATGGTTTTCTATTAGGGCAGTAGATACAGCCATTTTTGGGGTTGAAATAGTATAGTAGAGATATTTCAAAAGGTATATTGACATGGAATATTTTCTGGGTTCTTAAAAGCTTTCCTACTTGTAACCCCAAACTTTTTTTGAGAACTTGCCCCCTAGAGATACAGGACTATCACAGGAACTATGTTCAGATCTGGCATACCAGCATGTACAAAAATCCAGTGGTGGGAATGCAGACAGTATTTCTGGTGTTTCTTCTTGTTCTGTGTCTATTTTTTTTTGTCTTTTTTTTTTTCTTCTCCTTTCTTTTTTTGGTAGTAATACCTTTTAATATGATGTGAATATTCTTAATGTTTTGTAAGAGTTCACAAATTGCATGATTTTAGCTTATAGGATTATTATTATATTATTACTAGAGAATATTAATTAATACATTATATTATTACTAGAGAATAACCATGCTGTCATCTTTTGGAGGGTGTTGGTCAGTGCAGTATTGCACTTGACCAGAACTGTCAGGAACTATTTCCACACTATTCCTGCTTGTTCCTTTATATGCTCCCTCATACATTTATTAACATTATTATTTATCTTCTCTGTTACAGGATGCAATTCGAAGCCATAGTGAATCAGGTATGGTTTAAAAAATATAATAATTTATAATACTAATTTGTGTGGGGGGGGTTCTGTTTCATAAACAGCTTTTTTTCTATTCTTGTATTTAAGCCTCACCCTCTGCTCTGTCTGGAAGTCCTAATAATATGAGCCCAACTGGCTGGTCTCAGCCCAAAACCCCAGTCCCAGCCCAAAGAGAGAGAGCCCCTGGATCTAACACACAAGGACAAAACAAAATTGTAAGTATGGTAATACTTGATTTTTTAATTTTTTTTTAACCTATGTTGATCTAGGCTGGGAGTAGTGGTGTGTGGAGATAAATTTCTGTGCTTGAAAGGCAATAAAAGCAGATGGTAATCTCAGATTGCTCCCTCTGTGTGTGCACAGGGAGGTGGTTGAGTCACCATCCCTGGAGGCATTTTACAAGACCTGTAGATGTGGAGCTTAGGGACATGGTTTAGTGGAGGAGTTGGCAGTACTAGGTTAATGGTTGGACTTGATCTTAAAGGTCTTTTCCACCTTAAATGATTATATGATTCTATATAATAGCAGTACTCACAGAATCACAGAATGTTAGGGGTTAGAAGGGACTTGGGTAGATCATCCTTTTAACTAACTTGGGAAAGATAGCACTGTTGCTTTGCCTTATTGAAAATTGTTTGAAAATAAATTTCAGAGAGTATTGTGCCACTATTTTTCACTACAGATTCAAGGATTACCTTTCTAAATCTTTAGGAGCTGCATCTTATGTATTTATTTTTAAATATGTTTAAAGTTAGCCATATTATCACTATTTGAACTTTTCCTTCAAAGTCTTGATTTAAACATGGGGGCAGAGGAGACACAAGAAAAGTTAGAATAATAATGAATAACATCTCAAATGTTTTGAAGGTTTATAAGATGTGAAAGTAGAATTCATTAGTGGAACTCAGTTGTTAATCATTTAGACATTTGAGAATTCTGCTTTCATCTTTATGGTTTATTCCTTTTCAACATGTTCATGAGTTCCTGAATTTTAGCATTGTGATTGTGAACAAGTCAGTTTCTTAAGTATTTCAGATGTTTTTAAACAGTTGATTATAAAATATTTGTTCCTCTTTGGTCTAAGATCAGGGTTTAAGTTTCTAGGACAGAACTTAGCAGGAGCTGCTTAAGCAGTTCAAGCCATCCAAAACAACCTGCCACCTCTTGCAGACTGAGGAGAAAAAAAAAAAGTCCAAACTGCAAGACAAAAGCATCAAGCTTTCAGTGCATCTTAAACTTGTATGAAGGCAGTTATTTAATTCTTGGTGTGTGTGTGTATACATAAGATACTTGATTAAATACTTGAGAGTAAAAGCCATGTCAATTTTTGTTACAGAGGCCTCGTGGACAGAGAGATTCCAGTTATTACTGGGAAATAGAAGCAAGTGAAGTCATGCTTTCTACCAGAATAGGGTCAGGTTCTTTTGGAACAGTTTACAAAGGCAAATGGCATGGTAAGTTCTTGACAAGTGTTAATATCTTCTCAAATGTTGGTTATGGTAGAACAGCAATCAAGAAAAAGATAAAGTTGTTTCAAATGGTGTGTTTTGGGTTTGCATGGCAAGGTTTTGCTAGTAGGGGAAGGGGGTGCTGCAGGGGTGACTTCTGTGAGAAGCCCCTAGAAGGTTCCCCCAGGCCCGACAGAGCCAATACCCAGCCGTCTCAAGGGTGGACCCACTGTTGACCAAGGCCAAGCCCATCGGTGACAGTGGTAGTGCCTCTGTGATAACATACTCAAGAAGGAAAAAAACCCACCTCAAAAACACAAGCAGCAGCTTTTTGCCACCAGAGAAGGGAGTGAGAAGATGTGAGAAACTGCAGACCCCAAGGTCAGTGCAGAGGGAAAGGCAGGAGTTGCTGCAGGCACCAAAGCAGAGATTCCCCTGCAGCCCATGGAGGAGACTATGGTGAGGCAGGTTGTCGCCCTGCAGCCCATGGATGAAGTTGATAGGGAGCAAAGATTCCCCTGCAGCCTGTGGAGGACCCCACACTGGAGCAGGTAGACACCTGTAGGACTCTCTGACCCAGTGGGAAGCTCATGCTGGAGCAAGTTCCTGGCAGGATCAGCAGCCCATGGAGAGAGAGGCCTATTCTGGAGCATGTTTTCTGGGGGGCACTTGTGATCCCATGGGGGACCAGGCTGGAGCAGTCCAGTTCTGAAGGTCTGCACTCCATGGGAGACACCCATGTTGGGCCAGCTGGTGATGAACTGAAGCCCAAAATCTGACCCTCACAGCTGCCATCTACAAGTTCATTGCGTTGGAGCCAGCATTTTCTTCATTACCACATTCAACAACAGCTGGTTTCACAAAGGCTTTCACTTTTCATTAGCAGGACTGAATTAGCAGAATTATCTGGGAAATTTCCCAGCCTGATGTTAAATAGTATTTACCTTCTTTTTTAATACCTCTGTGGTTTAATTAACAGTCTTGTATTCAAGGTACCTAGGAAAGGAAATAGGCCTAAGTTGTTTTTACTGTGGAGTTTTTCTAAGGAAAAAGTGTCTGTTGTGACAATTTATGATACAAAGTTAGCTGAGATACTAAGAAAAGAGGCACATCACAGAATTACACAATTAGTTTCCAAGTTCAAGGCTTGTGAGTTAAAAAGAAACACACACAAACCCCTCTGGGCCCTAATTTAAAGAACATTATTGTCATAAAATAAGCTGACAATAAACATCTGGAAGTATCTTCACCCCTCTATTTTTAGAGAATAAATACTTGCATGTCTTGAACCTAAAGTACTGTCAACATCACTGGAAGAGCTAATGCTGCTGAAAGTACTATTTGTGAAGGGCTAAACTGATTTTCATTATATAATTGAAAGGGAACACAGAAATCTTGATGAAAAATAGTTTGATTGCACTGAAAAAGGGAACAAATGAGAATTCCTTGCAGATGTTTTATTAAAATAAATATGAACAACTCTTGCATATCCAGAACTTTGGTATGTTGAACAGGAAGCACATGGAGCTTCCTATTTAAAAAGAGCCTTGAGTTGTGTGTGTGAGGTGGCTGTAGAGCTGTCTCCTAACTCCATATCCTGTAAGTTTCAATATCTTGTTTGTGGCAACTGTTCATACTAGATTTCTTACAAAAGTCAAAGTTAAATTACTATTTTTTTCCTTTGTAATCTTCATTTGAGATGTAGTCTTAAAAGGTTTAAAGGTTTATATTGCTTGCAAGTAATTCCTGCTTAGAACTGAAGGAACTGTGAGTTCACTGCACAAATCAGGGAAACTGCAGAGATTGTAATGGCCTCTACTGATAGTACAAATGCAGCCATAAAAGGTCGTGGTGAAGCTAAAGGAAACTAATCAAAGTGGGCAGATTGCTGCAAGGTTAAGTGGAAATTCAAGATTAAGTTAGAAGTGTTGGGTTTCCTAACATGTCCATCTATGAAGAACTATTTGCAGGGCCCCTTTAGTGGGCACCTGTGGAGGATTGTGTGCAGCTATGTGCAAACTGGATTAGGTTTCCAATAAGCTTAGCCTTCCAAAATAAAAACAAAGTGTCAAGGACATTCCTGCTCCAAGGAGTGCACGTCTCTCCAAACAGGTATCGTGCACTTCCATCTTTTTCCAGATTGTTCTGCTGGTTAAGTACTAATTTTCCTATTTGCACCACTTCTGTTACAGACCCCCTTTGGATCCTGTAGTGTCCTGTAGCATGCTTCTAAATTTAAAAGGCGGAAAGAGAACCAAGGCAGTTTAAATGGGTTGGAAGACTACCTATCATAAACACATTTCCCCTTTGGCCCTGGTAATCAGTTCTAGGGTTCTGGTGGTTGGGGGGGGTTGTGGAAGTGGATTTGTCTTCAGATTGCTGCTATACAAAACGAGTGCTCTTGTGTATTTGTTTCTGTAAAGCAAACTGCTTGGGAAATGCCATCAAGCCTAAAAAACAGTTGCACCTGATTTCAGTAAGAACAGTATATGGTTAAAGACATCTCTTCATCCTTGGAGCAAGGATCATGATATATTGGAAGGGAATCTGAAAACATTTGGCTTGTAATCAGCTGATTTGGCTTAGCTCATAGCAATGAACTTCAGGTATCAGTGGAGCATCCATTGGTCTCACATTGTACCTCAGCAGGAGTACAAACTGGCTACTTCAAAGCCTGTGATTTTGGTAGTCTCATGAAAGTGTCATCTTTCTCCCTGTTATCTTCTGGTCTGTAAGAAGAGAGATCTCTAAGTTGGAGAGCACTGTGCATACTGCGAATGCGAGATGGTTCTCTTTGTGAAGGTGCTAGAGGGCAAAGTAGGACTTCTGTTGCATTTACTGAAGCTAAAGACTGAAGCTGTACATTTATAATACTGTGTTCAGTATTTGTGCATGTTTGTGACTTCAAATTACTGAGCAAATTAAGCAGCTGGTAACTACCGTGGTAACTGGTGGTAACTGCCGCAGGTCACTGCGAGTACTCTGAAACTCAAGTAACCATGTGCATATCCTCCTCATGCCTTGCTGGCCACTTTATTGGGATTTTTTGAGCAGTCAGTTTTCCTAATGTATTCAGTTGATCATTATATTCTAGAGATGTGCTGACATTTTCCACACACACCTTGGAAAAGAGACCGTATCAAGAAGAAAATTAGTGATGGTGATAGAGAAAACTCTTGCTCCAGGGTTTTAATGTAGGTAATGATCCTGTAATGCCAAGAGACAGCAGCCTTTAAACTCTGGGATAAGTCTGTGTTGGAGTGTAGTGCTTCTCAGATCTTTATGGCAAGTGGGCTAAGACTGAAGTTTCAGTTTCCCTAAACTGCTTTGATCTTCCTGTGACAGTGTCAAGGGTAGCTTTCCCCCCCTCTTTAATGCTAAAATGCTGTCTGTCCATAGCTAATGTGATGCTTATGTCTTGCACGGAGGGATTGGTGGCTCTTGCTGGTAGTGCTTTTACTTTTGTTAGGACCAACAGCTTTTAAGTAAACTTTTCTTTTAAGAAACTTTTAAGTAAAGTTTTGTAATGTAAAATATCCTGCTTTCATAGTCCCCAGGCTTGTTATTGAAATACAATCATCAGTTACATTGTTCACGGTTTTTCCATGATTCCTGGGCAGAAGATCTCTCTCCAATTTCTGAAATTTAATGCTATTTAAACCCAGAAAGTTTGTTTTTAAAATAAAGTTAACATTTTAAAAGCATGCATATGTATACATGTAGTTTCTATAAATGTAAAACATTGAATATCTAAATTATATTATGTAAAAATACAAAGGGGTGTGGTGTATGTGCGCTTAAACTGGATAGACAAGGGCAAGTGATGAAACTTTGGGTCCTGTTTGGAAGCCAAGAGACTCTGAGGTGACTGCCAGCACGTTACCTCAGGCATAGTGTACTTACTCTAGAATGCCTTCCTTTTCAACAACTGTTTGAGACTCTAGTAGCTCCATATCGGGCAAAAAGCACATGTGTAGTTCTAGCCAGCCATAGCTGTTAGAAAATAGATGGGAAGCACACAAACAATTAAGGACTTTTCCTATTAGACTGAAATTCAGGTAAATGAATTACTCAATATTATGGAAGCTTATATGCCTGCAGGAAAATCTTGGCCTGTATACAAATTAGTAGAGGTGTACTGTGCACAAATTAGGTATTTTTAAGTATATATTAATGTTATTTTGGAGAGAAAAAACCCCTGCATTTTTAATAACTTTTATGGTAAATGTATTTTCAGGGGATGTAGCAGTGAAGATACTAAAGGTTGTAGATCCAACCCCAGAACAGTTCCAGGCTTTCAGAAATGAAGTGGCTGTATTAAGGTGAGTTGGTAGTTTCACTGCTAAGTCCTGTTATTCCAGGGCACTGTGTTTGACTACTACCCTTCCTTTAAGCTGTCTTGCCCAATGTTACACATCTGGTTGACAGAAAACCCAGGTCTCCAGGAAAGAAGAATTAAAAAAAAAGTGTACAGTAATATTTCTGAATACTGTTGTGGACAATGATCAGAAATCATTTGTGAAACAGCAGTCAGAATTCATAGTATTTCAGTGGTTTGTCACGTTTCTGAAAGTTGTCTTTTCAGATAAATAATACATGCAGAATTGTTCAGGTCACATTTGGCATGCAGCAAAAGGTGGGGATTAATGGATTCTGCCATAATTCTCATCATCAGACTTGAACTGTACCTTCTAAAATTGCAGCATAACTACTTTTATTTTAGAAGTATGCTCAGATCTGCTTTCTGCTTTCAAGTACTGTTTTTGTAGTGTCCAAGTAACTATCTTCAATGTTAATCCTGAAACTGGAACAGTTGGAATACACAAAGACTATGTTCTCATCTGTTAATTCCTTCGCAGTTTATAACAATCCTTCAGTTTCCTGTTGGGATTCAGTTAGTCTGTCTGAAGTTGTCTCTTCTTCACCCTTTTCAGGGTGATTTCTGTTCTTCCAGTAACTTTCCGAATGCCACTCGCAAACGTGAACATCAGTTATTCATTCCAAACCCCTTTTGTTGTCATGACATCTTTTTCTTAAAGGTTGACTTTAAAAAAACTTCCTTGGAACTAAAAGGAAGTATTTTAACTAAAAAGGAGAAAATCAGCTGATATTTAAAAATTATAAATTGGCAACTGGGGCATGTTTTTCTTTTTTTTAAAAGCAAATTTTACAGTCAGGAAAACTGTTGCAGGAAACTCCTGGTTTTGGACCAGTAGCTGAAATACATTCCTTCAGCCAGGAATGCACTTTTAAAAGAATTCTAGAACATTGTTCATAAAGACACTAATTTCTCTTTCTGTTACTTTCTATTAGGAAGACTCGGCATGTTAATATTTTGCTCTTCATGGGCTACATGACTAAAGATAACCTGGCCATTGTTACCCAGTGGTGTGAAGGAAGCAGCCTGTATAAACACCTACATGTTCAAGAGACCAAGTTCCAAATGTTCCAGCTCATTGATATTGCTCGGCAGACTGCACAGGGAATGGAGTGAGTAGGATAAACCCTGCTGGCTACTTTTGTTCTTGGAATGGTGTTTCCCTTCTCTACCTGTAGTAATGGGTCAGAATGGTATATCCCCAGTAAAGGCTTTGGGCAGCTGTAACTCAGCACTGTCATATACATTCTTAGATTTGTTGAGTTGATTTTTCCTCTCTGTGAGTGTTGGAGCACTTACACACATAAGCCACATGACAGTCAGCATTTCTGTATTTTATCTTCTTTTGTAGCTTGAGGTCTTGCTGTAATGCACTACCTGAGATCTAATCACAGAATTAACATTTTTTTCCCCATCCATGTGTTACTGTAACACAGCAGCATCTGGCAAACACTCCTTTATACTCAGGGTACCTCTGTGAGGTGAGGGGGATGGCTGTTGCTATTCTGTAGCTACAGGACTTCCCCACAGATGGCTGAGGTGATACAACCACCACCTCACTACTTGTTCTTGCTATAGAAGATGCTAACACTGGCTGATCCCATCAGATCTCAGCCATTCTGTAGTCAGGACCTGGCTTTCCAGTCAGACACACAGAAAACTAGAGACAGAGATGTGCTGTGGCTACAAAGTAAAGCAGTTTTTAAAGAGCAAACCTTAGCACAGCATATAAGGACAGCACCCAGCTTTCTAGGTCAGTTCCCTAACAGTGATGCCAGTCTTCCTGAGATTTAGTTACTGCATTGTCTCCACTTTCAGCCATGCATCAGGCAGTAGCCCTCAGCTAGTGCTTGCTGCGTTTCTCACAAAGTAGATGCTGTACAAGTTGACTAAAGCAGGACCTCTGTGAAATGGTTGAGTGTGTAATAAGCAGTCACAGTGTCTGCCAGCAAATGGAAAGGCTCAGTTTACATGAACAGCCTTCACAGTAGCACCTTTCTGCTCTTTCTTTCACAGCTATTTACATGCAAAGAATATCATCCACAGAGACATGAAATCCAATAGTATCCTTTCCTAAGGTAATCGTATTTCCTTTAAGGGTGAGTGATTTCTTGTTAACATAGAGCTTTTTCAAATGTATATAAGGACTAATGAGTAATTGCTAATGATGAGGAAAATGTTACTTTTTAGCAAGGACAAGCATGAGCTTACTTACCAAACAGTTGGGATAAAGATGAAAAAAAGATTTGCAACAGCTGTGCTCCACAAGTCTCCTATTTTACTTAAATGATGCTTCTGCAATTCTGTGTTAGCCAAATGCTGTGTTGGAGAGGAGCTGCACTCTTTACCAGAGCAATGTTCAGTGCATGCTGTGTATGTGTGCACATGTGGGTTTTGTTACTGTTTCCCATCTATTTGTAATAAATCTAAAAACATCTTCACGTGACTGGCAGAAATGAAGCCAAAAATCTGCTTTCAACTCAACAAAAGGCATCCTTATACAACTTTATTTCTTTCAAAAAAAATAAATTCAGTGATTCATATGGAATAAAAATGTTGTGATGTCTTTTGCCCTTGAAATTGCTGAGAAGAAGCAGTAAATGCTGAGCTAGCAGCATAAATGATAGCTTCCTTTCATAGAACATGAACAGAACGTTTTGTAAAAGGCATTGTAAGAAATACACCTGAGTTCTGTAATGTAAGGGGATTCCCATTTCCAGTTAAGCTAGAAAAATAATAGTTTTCATGTATAAGAGTTCAGGAGGTCATGATTCTGGATGATGATTGACCATTTTTGTGAAATAACTCTTTTTCTGACATGGAAATGAGAACTAGGAATCTGTCACATTTGTGTTTCTTGAATCATCTTTTTGAACTTAAAATATTCTTAAAAGAAATTGTAAAATGATGTCTTCTTAAAATAACCCCAAGCAAAGAAAGCACTAGCTATTAATTTAACAGACAGGTCTATTAAGTAGATAGATGACAAATAGTGCAGATGTGTGTATTTCCACTTGAAATAGTTAAATCCTAGTTAAATCTCAGGACATCTGCCAGAGAGCATTATCTGAAGAGATTTTATCTTGGTGTTTGTTTCTCCTTGTAACTGTTTTTTCTTGTGTCTCTTGACACCAGTATGTAGGTACCTGAGTTGTCAGTGTTTATAAACACAATTGATTTCTGTCTGAATTCACCATAAATACACAACTAATGCTGAACCATCTGGTTGTGTTTAGTCTTAAATCTTGACTCTATAAATACAGGTGCCAGAAAATGACTTTGCCTCTGTTTAAGGTGCAACTTCTAGCAGGTTAAGAAAAATAATCAGCAATATTCTTGGATAGTTGGTTGCGTTTGTGACAGCCTTTGGTAGTCTCATCAGAAAATTCAGAGTTGCTTAAACTTTGCTACAGAATTTCTTTAACAAATGTTCAGATATATTTCTTCATGAAGGCCTCACAGTGAAAATAGGAGACTTCGGTCTGGCAACTGTAAAATCCAGGTGGAGCGGATCTCAACAGGTGGAGCAGCCCACTGGCTCGATCTTGTGGATGGTGAGCAAAATGTTTTGCTGCTCTTAAGCAGCTGCCTTGCGTTCTGTCAATGTATGTTCTGTCAGCAGAGCACCATTCTAAAGCTTTAGATCTAAACGAGTCAATACATGCTGTGAGTTCTGTGCAGACCTTGATTCCAGTTGTAGGAGAACTTAAAATTAAAGAGCAAAGTGCTGGAGCGCTTAATTGTCCCAAGTGGGCACCGTTCATTCACCTAAGAATTGTAGAATCATAGAATGGCAAGGGTTGGAAGGGACCCCAAGGATCATAAACTCCAACCCCCCTGCCACAGGCAGGGCCACCAACCTCAGGCCTGGAGCTACACAAGGTTGCCCAGGGCCCCATCCAACCTGGCCTTGACCTAAGGATTCCCTGTCTGATTCCTGGAGTTAGTTTAAGTATTGAGGGCAGAGACAGGGCTGTCAGTGAAGTGCAGGGAGTTGCTCTGGGGCAGCGAGAGTCCTTTTCCTGCTGTAATCCCTCCTTTCCCCAAATGGGGGAGCAGGCTTTAATCTGTTAATGCTGGCTTTGTGGGATCAGTGAGACCCTGGCTTTTTCTGTGTTCTGCATCACCACCTCTTCCCCCCCTGCTCAGACTCGGCACTGTCCCTTCTCACACCCACTCATGGATGGCACGTTTGGGAGCTTTGGCAGGGGCCTGAGGAAAGGATAGGGAATGCTTCTGGGACAAGTAGGAAGGTTCACCCTTGCCACTGTGCTATGGTGTTCCACATGTACTGAGACATTGCTGTTGAGCCCAGAGACCTGTGGTGGGTTTTGAGGCAGCTCAGACCTGTAGCAGCTCAAGTACAGAAGTTCTCAAGTTATACTGGAAAGTGTGTGGAGTTTCTTTTAGAAAGGGGGTACTGCCTACTGCCTAGCCATTGTCTGAGAGGACAGCCCCAACACCAGCTGCCTTTGTTTAACTTCTGCCAGATCTTAAAAAGCAGTTTGCAGTTCTTTTCTTCCAAAAATCACCCAGAGAAAACAATTAGTGACTTTTCAAATAAGTAATTGGGGACTTTCTAAAGGAAATGGAAGAAGTAGCACAGTGTCTATTACCAGGTTAAAAAGCATGGTTACAATTACACAAGATTATCTTATTTAGCACTAAAATACTTCATGGATGTTTCACTTCACCCATTTTTGTTAATATTGTGCAGTTTACTTCAATTCAGCACACAGCCCCATCAGCAATATTTTGTAGCTCACAGGATAGGGCACACAGCAACATTTGTGGTGTGTGCTTCAGGGAAGTGTATGCTGAATGCTACATATTAGTGCAGATTTAAATCTTTCAATGCTTAGCGCTGAATGAGCTGCAGGTGATGCTTGAAACGGGTTTTACTTTTAAAAAAATATTATTTGTTATTATATGATTGTTATTATTACTGAATTATTTGTGGTTTGAGCAAAGTCAGGAAGTGGCCAAGCATCCCAATTTGTTTGTGACCTATAAAAGACACAGATTACCTGAAACAAAGTCACAAAAGCAAAAACTGATTTTTCTTTTTAAAAACCCCAAAAGGTTTGAAAAGCCAAAGCTTTGCACAGCTTCCCCTAAAAGGGTTTAAAACAAGTTCACCTAATGGCATGCCTTTGTATGTGAAACAGCTTGGAAAAAGCCTTGCACTCTTGCTGTTTGTAGTTTCTTGTTATTTAATCATTTATAGACCATCTTTGCTGTGCTGTCATTATGTAGAAGCAGAAGTTGATTCTGTTTCCTTGAAAGTTGATACAATCTCTGGCTGGGTTTTTTGTTATACTTTAAACTAAACTTCCCTTGGTAATTCTGAGGGACTTCTTTAGGGGGAGTAAGTCTTAGTCAACAGGAAGGTATTCTGATGGTTTATATCTTGTTTTATGAAACAGTTCAACTTTGTTCCTTTTAAGTTCTTTAGCTGTGTAATTTTGCTGTGCTTTGCAAAGATGTGAGGATGCTCCTGCGCATCTCCCCCTCTTCAGTGTGTGCAGTTCCATAGTGCCTTTCACAGGTCACATAAAGGTTTGGTACCAGTTGTACAAGGGATGAAGCCAGTATTGAAGCTGGCAGTGAGAGGCTGGGCCTGGCTTTTATGTAAAATGTAACAGAAGTCAGTAACTATTGCAATTCAGAACAGCAGTCACTTCTCCTTGGATTAGCGTTGCTTTTTTGTTTACTCTCAATTGTATTGATTTCTTTGCAAAGATGGGGAATAGCACTGACTGAACTTTTCCAGAACCTTAGGTAAAACTCTTCAAAGGTTTTGAGGTATTTTTTTGTTCACTAATTTTTGGTTGAACTCTCAGTTTTCCAAGTATTTCCCCAATCTCTTGTCCATTCCATTTCAAATTTCTATTAATATTGCTCCTAAGTTGTTTCTTTTTCCCTCCTTTGCCAGGCACCAGAAGTGATACGGATGCAGGATAGTAACCCATTTAGTTTCCAGTCAGATGTCTACTCCTATGGAATAGTATTATATGAACTAATGACAGGAGAGTTGCCATACTCCCACATAAACAACCGAGATCAGGTAAGAAACAGTCTGTGAAGACTACATTTTATTTCTGGGCATCATATATTTTGTTGCCCTCCAGAAACATAAGGTAAAGGCAAATGCAAAGCAAGAATCAAAATGTTGCTTGCAGTACTATTTGTTTTAGCAGTTCAACTGTTTAATTGAATGTTTACTTAAATGTTGACAGTGCAGTTACTCAAAGGAAAAAAATGCTTGTAAACATTTTAAGCGCCCTGTTAATGTATTCATAGGGGAAAGCTTTTGCTGCATCAGTAAAATCTTGGTTTATGTAATTGCAGTGATGTGACATTTCCGTTTTCAAGTTGAGTGTGCTGCTTTTTTATCAGCAAGATTAGATTCTGGGCTTGTTACTAAGTGGAGGGGAAAAATAGTGGCTATTCTCAAGCCTTTTGGTGTGGAATGTTTGTGTGATTTAGTCATTAGTGAGCTGTATTCTTACCAGTCGGTTAATCAGCAATTCTAAAGCAGCACATTAAGGACAGAAACCTCCACTGTCCTCTACACATTAATGTTTCTTCTGGCTTAGTGAGTGTAGAGCTCACTCTTTCTGTAGGGCATGAACTTCAGACTGTTAGATCTTTGTGATCTCTGTTTTGCTGATCCTCAGTTGTGGTTTCTGGGTTTTGTTGGGTTTGTTTTGGCATTTTAAAAATTAAGATCTTACAATGAGAAAAGTGTTTGTATGGGGACAAGCTATTGGATTTTAGCCCTGGGTATGTTACACAGTAGAAGAGGCCAGTTCTGTTAAGGAAGTTGTTTCTTACTTTTAAGGTTGTCTACAAACTGGGACCTTGGAATGAATTTTAATTCATAACATGAATATTACATGTAAGCTTTAATAATGGTTACTGTTGGAAAACATGTGACTCTTGACCTTCAGGGAAGTGTAGAGGGAAGGGATAGATTATTTCCTGGAGATCAATGCTAGGATGCTATTTTAGCAATGCTGTATTGACCCCCACCTTAATTAAGAGGAGATGAGCTGGAAAAGATAGCACAGTTAGTTCTGTGTTCCACTCCTCCCCCCAATAAAACCCTCAGCCCGCCAAACCTACCACTTCTACCAGGTAACAGTCTTACCTGTACTATGCAGTCAGCTACTAAGGTTACTGGAAGGCTGATGAAAATCTAAACAATGACTGTTTTAACTTGGACTAAACCAGAAAACGTATTTCCCAGCACTAATTATGTCTTTCATTGTTTGTCTTGAAACAAACCAAACCCCATTTCCTTTTTTGCTGCCTTAGTTGTGATGATCTCTTACAGCTTGCTAGTGGCGTGTCTCCTTCGGCAGCATGTTTTCCAGCGATACCTGCAGATACAGTTGTGCTGAGGGATGAAGCTGTTGTGCCAGGCTGGCTGGCTGCTTCTAACTGCTCAAATAGAAGCTCATGATGTCATGTCCATGTCATGTTGCATGTCTGGTTCTGTTCCTTCACTTACAGAGCATTACAAGCAGAGCATCACTCTGATGTAATCACGCCCAATGTTACACAGCAGCAGGACAACCATTGTCTCTGTTAACTAATGAGAACACATCTAGAGGGCTCTGCTGGTGTGTGTGCCTTTGGTACTCCTGTTTGTTCACCCAGGGACACTAAAGCTATCAACTTGTGAAACAGCTCCTACAACTTTGGTCTTTTGCTACTTGCTTGTTCTCTTCCAGATTATTTTCATGGTGGGCCGAGGGTATGCTTCTCCAGACCTCAGCAAATTGTACAAGAACTGCCCCAAAGCAATGAAGAGGCTCGTAGCAGATTGCTTGAAGAAAGTTAGGGAAGAACGACCTCTGTTTCCACAAGTAAGTGTGTTTTCAGCCTGTAAGCTTCAAAGTATTTTATAAATAGCCATTAGCACACAAAGGATTCTACATAGGTAGGAGTTTTGGTCTATAGAGAGTGCAGCCTGCTTCCTATTTTTGTCTTTATTAGTGTGTGCATTTTTCATACCCCAGCTCCCTCAGGCAGTTTGTAATAACGATGGTACACAGTTCCTGTAAAGGTCATTAAAAATATGCAAACAGACTGAAGCAGTGTTGGACTCAGCACTACAGCAATTCACTTTCAACAGCAGGCTCGTTATAGGCATAAGCCAAAAACCCAACCCTAACACCCTAACAGAAATCACATCTATCTTTGTCAGTTACATTTCATTTTAGTGTAGGTTTGAGGGAAATGAGAGACGATTCCTCCTTTCCTTCCTCACAACTGGGAACAAACAGAATCAATGCATGGGGGGATGTAAATCCATGTAGCAATTTTTGGTATGTTTACAAAGGCCACTTTGCCTCTTCCTGTCACTATGCAGATGATGAAGGTTCTATCTTATTAAACAGCTGGCATTAAACATCAGCAAAACTTTGGAAAAGTAACTTCTTGCTGTTAAGAGTCAAGTGTAACTTTTGTTGTTCCAAAAGTTCTTTCTAAACGTGGTCCCATTTACAAAACCTGCAACAATGCAATTCCTTCCCTGTTACTGCTGGAGAATTCTGTAGGTGTTTGTTAATTGATCAGAGCATTTGTGAACTAATGAAAAGTGTTCTCCCATCCTCAGTGAGACCCTCATAAGCAAGGGAACTGTGCAGCAGTTTGATTACTCAAACCTGAATATTCCCAGAGTGTTGTTTTTCAGTGTCTCCACCCAGTATAGTGTTGCTCTTAAAGATGTGTTTAAAGCTATTAAAAAAGGTTTAAGGCTTAAACAGAAAGAACTGCTTGTTCACGACACCTCTTTAATTTGATGTCTTCCCCTCAGATACTGTCATCCATTGAGCTGTTGCAACATTCTCTACCCAAAATCAACCGGAGTGCTTCTGAACCGTCTCTGCATCGCGCCGCCCACACAGAGGACATAAACTCATGCACATTGACATCCACGAGACTACCTGTGTTTTAGGGTCCTGCTCCCCTTCCCTTGTCTCCAGCGATGGGAAAGGAACAGAAGTAACCGAAATTGTGCTTTTAATGCCTCAGTGTACAGGATCAGTGCCAGCAGGATTATCTGCGTCCCAGTTTTAAGAACAAGCTGCTAAGGATTTCTGCAGTCCTTATCCTGCAGGGACACAGCTCCACATTGCCTTTTTCTACGGTTTCTTTTACTGGGATAGTTAACAGACTATAAATCAAGAGATCTATTACTATTTTTTTAATAGATGCACTTGAGCCTTATTCTTCCCCTATACAGAAGCAGTGGATGTTTCTTTGGCAGTTTCTGGATTGATTGGGATCTGTTGATAAACTGCTGTTTCTTAAGCAAGGATGGCTTGCCTCAGCGTTAGAGGAAAGACGACGCATTGTGGTGCTCCTGATTGCCCCGTGCCATATGCCACTTCAAGCTGGGGGGAGGGGGTTTTCCCTAAAACAGGCATCTGCAACCAAGACTGAGGGAAGAGGGAAAAAAACAACTCAACCTTCTGGAAATCGGCTCCTGCCCGAGAGCTTTCATCAAGCCAATGAACTAAGTTACAATGCTAATTCAACACAAAATAGGTTTGCAATAGTTTTGCACATAGAAGAAAAACTCTTGCAAAAGAATGGAATATTTTCTGAATCGTACTGCTCAGAGAAGGAAGCTAGCCAGTCTTGCTATTGTCATCTTCAGTAACTTAAGCAGCTTACTTTGGTACTATTGACTTGTTTCTTGCAGCCCAGCAAGGTGGTAAGGGCGGAAAGATGGGCTTTTGTGGCTGAGAGAGGCTAATTAACATTATCCTATACTTCTGCAGAATGAGCATAGTCTTCATCCCATCTGAAGCTGTCGTCCAAGAGATGCACTATCAAGAGGAAACTGAGCATATACAGTTTTTCTTGCTGATTTGGGTTTTAATTTTGTTTTTATTGCTCCTGAGAAAATGCATTTATTGTAAGCCAAGGTTCCTCTGATTATCTTATTTTAATAAAATAAATTAAATTTTAGGTTTAAGATTCAATGTCGTCATTTAATGTAGCAATCCAGTTCTGACATGTACATCTTAGATTTGAAATATTCAGGAAATGATGTTCTGAATCATTTCAAAACCATTGCTGGGATAGATAAGAGCAGTTAAAGTAAAAATACACTTGGCTGTGGCAACCTAGACCTTCCTATCACATTCTTTATGATGTTTTTTATTCAGCTGCAGCATCTACTTAGTGAGACACCTACAGAGATGTACTGTCAAGCTACTGAAATGCCCCACTTCTGCTCTGTGTTTTACCTTCTGTAAACCTGCTGTTAACTTAGGAAGAAGTGAATGTTTTGCTTTGGCTGAATTGCCACAGAGGACAAAACCTGGGTGGTTTAATCTAAGAAATTACTTCTATATAGTGTTCTGTTTAAACTTCTATATAGTGTTCTGTTTAAATACGGTCCTAGGGGAAAGGGGAGAAGCCAAGTTACTGTTCTACAAAGGGAAGCTTGGGAGTTGGTGTCTTTCTCTGTGCATTCAGATCAGTGTGAGCACGTTGCCTGGTGAGAGACTAGGGGTCTGTAACACCTGGTACCTCCTTACTAAACAGCAGCCTGAAATCAGGTATGCAGAATGCTTTGCTGTGAATTTTGACAGCCCAAGTGCAACTCAACTGCCTGTAATGTCAGCTCATGCAGCAAGGAAACCTCCTGCGAAGCCCTCGGTGGGAAGGGAGGAGCCTGAAGTAGGTAAGTCAGATAAATACTTCCACAGTAAGACCCAGAGTGTTTCTCCTCAGACATAAGAAGGGTGGGATATTAATCCTAAATGCAGAATTGCACATAAACGTGGCTTGCTAAAAAAAAAGGCAAATTGAAGGCTGAAGGAAACTGTTCCATGTAATTCTGCCTGATTTTTAATAACATGCTTGGTATTTTAACTGCAGCCATCTCTAAAGGTCACTTCTCTCTCCTTTTGCCTTCATTAGAATAAACTTGCAAAAAATAAAATTGCAAGCTGCTTTTACTTTAGCTCTGATTTCCAGAAAGAAACCATTAACTATCTTCTGGGTTTAGAACAGTGTCTCCTGCAGAATTATTTTGGATCACTAGGCTCCCCTAGACCAGTATGCAATGTCAAATTAGATGAAAGCTGCTAGGTGAAAAATTTAGAAGGTCTGCTCTTAAGTGAAAACTTCTGTTGATGTTGTCCCTCTGTAGCTTTGAAAAACAAGTGATCTTTTTGATTTCAGACTAGTGTCACCTGGTTTACACCTTCCTGGGGCAATGTAAATCAGGAACATCTTGTTTAAGGTAAGGAACATCCTCTCCAGTGCCTTGTTTTGGGTGTATTTTATTACTGCAAAGCTTGCTTTCTGGAAAAAAGAAAACAAAATGTTAAGACCAGCTAGAAACAAGCTTGAGCAGGGAGACTAAGGGCTGCTTTAAGTGTTTTGGGGTAGAACACATGCCTGGGCAAACCTTCTGTAACATTCACCTTGGAGTGCTGCATCTGTTTTAGTGATACTTTGTTTCCCTTCACCTTTGTAATTAGCAAAGAATGACTCTAAGAGGACTCCAGTGTAAGATAATCAGAGGCCCAGTTCAAGATGACGCTGACAAGTAGGTGGCTATGGATCCTGACAGACTAAGGCCTGGCTTTGGAGAAAGCATTAAGTTGGGGTAATAAGTGTGCAAAAGTTGCATTTTCTGGGTCAGAGCAGAGAGCAAAACATGCCTATTGATCTGAGGGAGGTGTTGGCCAGCAGCAGTAGAGGAGGAGTTCTCCCCCTTCTGTTGGAACCTTCACAGAAATGAAGTATTTCCAGCCAGAACCTTTCCTGCTTCAGCTCTGACCCAGAAGTGCCAACCAGCATCTGAAGTTGCTGATTTGGTGCCATTTACAAATGTTTAAATCCCAGGCGAAGCTCCTGCTGTTGGCTTTACAGCCATGACCCAGAGCCCAGTTTTTAACCATCAAAGCAGCAGTGCCCTGTTTGCCCTGCTGACGTAAGGGCTTTGCACAAGTATCTCCAAATATACTTTGCTTCACAATCCAAATAACTCCTGTTGTCTCAACTGTCGAGCTTTCTGAAATGCTGGAGTCTTTACAGACAAGCAGCCTTTGAAGGGGGGACAGTCTTACCCTCCAGCCATTGGTTCCATCAGCTCTCTACTTCTGTTAAGGCTCCGGGATTGACCATGGGCGAGTGCTGCTTGTGAGTGAGTGTCTGGATGCTGTTACTCAGTAGCCATTTCCATTGTGTCTGGGCTGAATTCTGGGTTCAGCAGCAAAGCTAATACAAAAGCCTTGGCAGAATTAACTGCTTGGATAAAACTGCACAATCAGATTGCAACACCTCTGAACCTGCGTGGTTAGGGAGGGACTCTGCCAGCCGCAGGCAGGAGGGGAGCATGCGGCAAGGGCTGTTCTAAGGCTGCAGTGCAGCTTCAGCAAGGGAGCAATCCCTCACTGCTGCTAGAGGTACAGCAGCTGTTGGCCACTGTCTAGTTAAGAAAAACAGCAATTAAACACAACTGTTTCTTTTGTAACTGAAATTATTTCAGATGTACAGTTGCAAACTACAAGATCACTGATCTGAGATCAGAAAATCTCTAGTTATGTCACTTGATTTTGGCTACTTCATTTAACTGAAGCAAGGTTTCCCTTCTAGTTAACTGCATTCAAACTAAACTGAACAAAAATGTAACAATAACTGTTGCAGCAACCACTGAAAGTACCAACTGACTCCAATATACACGTTTCCAAAATCCAGTTTGTGCTCTATGTTTAATTTAGCAGTATACAGCAACCCTGGTGTTGCTCTGCCTCAATGTCTGCATCAGTCCAGTTGTATCTGCATTAGGACAGGGGCTCCCTCCAAGAGCCGCCTCACACCTTAGGCATTTTAAAACAAGGGCAGGAACATCACTCATGCAGTTGCTGAGAACCAGGTACTACTATGAGGTATAAAGCATTAGTTCTTAAATCTCCTTTTTTAAAGAAGAAAACACTACACTGAGTATTAACTCCTTGGTGGGGTTTTAAAATGTAATTTAGTGAAAGCAGGAAAAAAAGCAGCAAAAAAACCCAAACAACCCAGCACCCACAACAGATTTAGCAATAGTTGTAACCAGCTTTAAATGGTAAGAGAGGAGCTGTATTTACACTACCACTCAGCTCACAAGACAGACCAAAGAGGAAGAAAACCCTTTAGGGATTAAGGGATTTTTCCATGCAATCAATGTAACTTTTCCAATATATTTTGGTATTGTTGTTGCTGTACAAAAACAATCTGAAAAAACGTTACCAGGACTGCACAAGGAAACCACAGGGCACACGGATTCTAACTCTGCTGGGGAGAGTCAAAGCAGCACTAAATAAATAGCTGAATCGCTGCAGACAAAAGCACCTTGAAGTCTCTTTATTGAGAAGTAGTGGAATCCTCAGCCACAGAAAGCTGCATGAAAAGGTCTCCGAGATCTGTTACTTGGTCTTCTGCGCTGGTCACAGTCCTGCTTTCTCTGTCTTCAATAAAGTCCCACAGACGAACAGAATTGAAGAACTGGAATAGAAGAAAGGCAGACTGAGCACAAACTGGTACTCACCCCAGCCTGTCACCTTATTTCCCTCATCAGTCTTAGCTTTTCATTTAAAAAAAGAGACTTGAGATGCCAGTAAATCTAGGACTTGTAACACTCTCAGCACCATCTGCTGTTGAATTCCAGGTGCCAATCGCTCTCTTCCACGTTAAAGCCTGTGAGGTCAAGGGAGCCAGGACTGCGGACCTGCACCTACATTATGAGAGGAGCCCGGCCTTGACCGGCCCTCAGCAGGTTTGGAGAAGGCTTTCACCTTTTTACCTGGTCTTACTGCTATACACAGGCATGTGAGGTGAGGGTTTAATGCTGCAGGTGGGAGCTGCTTTAAGGGCAGAATTCCTCTGGAGAAAGGGTTGCTGGGAGAAGGACTGGTTGAAAAAATGAAGCAAACATACATTTTTGCTATTAAGTGGAAGGGGCATTCTCCTTCCCCTAATAAACTTGTGCCTCGAGGAAAACTGAGAGGTGCTCACCTCAGTTCAACAAGATCACACAGATCTGTTTCATACCATAAGTAGTGCACTTTACAATGAAAACTAATTAACTGGATGAGAGCATTCCCTTACCCGCACAGTCCCCTCAGAGCTGAGCTGCTTCCGTGGCTTTTCAGGTTCAGCTCGCGTCCCATCTGGGTAAGCATGAAGGTAAAGACACTTCCCTCCAAATGGGCAGGTTCCTTTCCCTTGCTCAAAGTACTTGCAGGGTTTTTTCCTGGTACAATTAGAAGAAAGAGTTATTGCCTTCAGCTACTAAGGAAGCAGAAACAGTTGATTCTCTGTTGCTGCTTCTCTCAGCATTTGCCAGCGATGCAGAGTACTGCTCTGTTCATACAGCAAGAGTTTCAGACTCACACTCCCTACCTGATAGGAGTCAAAATGGATGGGAAAGCTTATTAGAAATGAACAAAGAACTACAGAAAAGGAACAGCATTCTAAATAAAAGAGTTAAAGACTGGAAAGTGACCCTCCTCATCACCGACCCTACATGGGAACAAACCCGTTGCTATTTTTCCTCACAACACTCCTCCCATTTTTTCTAACATTACATTTTTATGAGCCACCCTCTCATCAGCTCCTGTGGAAATTCTGTGGTAAAACTTTGTTAATTTAAGTTTCCACCAGCATTGCTGTTGAAAGCCGCTGTTGTAGTTGCATAGCACGTTTCTCTAAGGGTGTTCCTCCCAGCAGCAGCACAGCAGTGTAGGGCAGCGCTGCTGGGTTGGGCTGCAGTGGAAAACAGCTGAAAAGGAAACTACAGAGAAAATGCAATTCATATGCAAACAGTGATGAAACTGGTTCCTAAGAAACAGCTACAGCCCATCAGATTCCAATGCAACGGAGAAGAAAGCTCAACCGTAACCACCCCCTCCCAGCTACCAACACCCCTAAACCAGGTGAATTCATCTGTCCTGGCTTGCAGCTCAAGTGATCTGTAGCTTCCAGGGGTCTGGGTCCGGCCTTTTTCCTCCTGTGCTGGTGTACAGATCAGACTGGAGTTGTGCTGGCACAGCCCCTGCCTTTAGCTGAGCCTCTGCTTTATTAGCATTGTGCTACCCTCACCTCGAAGTCTGTACAAACCAAAATGAACCACCAAACCAGCAACAGCGTTCTGAGAACAAACCGTAGCTGAAGGAGCTGTTTGAAGTGATCAATTTCACTCAAACATGGCCTGACTGTAAGATGCTGGTTAAACATTTAATGGAGGAGTCCTGCTTTCAGCAAGTCTTCTGCTGTGTTATAACAGGACTTCAGAGACTTCCAGCTCCCCGAGCAGCAGAAAAAGCAACAGCTATGCACAGGCTTGATTCTTCCTGCCCTCTGAAGGGCATGTTTAAAAGTCAGAGTGCATCACACAAAGCTGCACAACTTTCAGCAGAAGACATCACTCCCCTGGGTCAGCACATCTCTGCCTGCCTACCTTAAAAAGGGCGAGTGAGGAGGTACACAGTGGATGTGACTGCTCTGCCAAGGGCACAGTCCTCACTAGACAGCGAAAGGAACGCAGTCACGTCCTGTTTTCCATTTCCAGGAGATGTTATAAAAGCCCAGTGAATTTTTAGCCTGTATTTCAAGAACTATCGTATTGTTTTTCCAGTAACTGACAACCTCCCAGGCAATCATGTTCAAGAGATCAACAGAAAACGTGCATGAAGCCAGTTTTGGCAAGTGAACTGAAATAGCTTCAACACTGCAGAGCACAGTGAGTTTGAACAATTTCTGATCTATCATTACATGCCAGACCCTTTCGTGGCAGTCACAAAGTGAAAGACAAGTGTTGACAGAGATTAGGAGCTGGCTGCAGAATGGTTTCTAATTACATAATGTTTAAAAATACTGGCATTTGATTAAGTCTTGGTGTATCTGTTGTAAGGACAATGTAAACAGCGAGTGCAGTTACTGAACTTACCCCACTCCCTGCTTGAATGCTTCAATCAGCTCGTTCTTCTTCTCCTGATCTTCCACCCAGTAGGCGCTCGGGATGACAAACTCAGATATCACACGGCACTCCGGGCAGGACCTCAAGGGATCGAGAGGAAACAGCGGTGCCCTTACTTTCTGAGCACAATGCCTTTGATACGTTTGCCAGACACAGCTGGGCCCAAGGGGAGGGGAGAGGGTTTGTCCCAGGGATGCAGTGTTGAACAGAAGTAGTGGGTGTTTTCTTGATATGCAGGGGGAAACGGCATTTGTTGATCTCAACACGAAGGTGTAAACCCTGACTACTGTGGGAGTAGTGCAGCTCCCCCAAAGAAGGAAGCTGAACCCACTGAAAACCAAGGCTGACTCTCAGATTTTGAAATGTACTCTAACTTCTACCAGTGGGGAGGCATTGGTCACCTAGTGAATTTAAGAGGTGGAACTAAGTCCAAGAATCGATTCTGCAACTTTAGGCACTTGAACAAGCCTAGGAAAGGCTTTACTACCCCTCCCCAAGTCCCATAAAACACCTCCTCTGGCAGTCAGTGCCCTTAGGACTAAGCCATATCCCTCCTTTAGATGAGCTCTGCAGGGATGTATATGCTCCCTGGGATGGAGAAATGTAAAAAACGCGTTTGAAGAATCTGTATTAGGTTTAATCTACCCTCAAAACAGATTCCTGAGTGCTGTTCCTGGAAAAAATCAACAGCCCTAGGTCCTTACTATAGGCAGAAACATCTCAGTGCCTGCCCAAGAGCAGCTCAACTCCAGTACAGGTTACATCCATGAACTTCGATTCAATTCACAGTGGAAGTTGTGCAGAAAAGTCCATTTTGGCAGGAGACTGAAAATATCTCCCACCCTTTCCTCAGCACACTTGTCACTTTAGAGTTTTCAAAGAGATGCTCAAACAAGGAAAATGCCCTAATCAAATCTCTTAAATACTCTGATGAGAGGAGAGGTGTGTTTGGAATACATCCCTTATACAGCTAGAAGGTGAAGGCACGTGCTCAGATACAGACAAAGGTGTGGCTTGTGGGACATTTAGCCCAAGTAAGCTGTAATGTAGAGAAAAATCCAGTAATGAAGCACACACACACAGAGAAGTTTCAGGTGACTGTGAAGGGTGCAGGGGAACAAGGTCCCCACTCTTCCACAGCTCATGTGTGCACCCTATAGTGAGAGGGGGCAAAGCCACAAAAGGCTGAGTTTTTTCCCTCAGGGCCACAGCAGGTAGGTAAGCTGCTCTCAAAGGTCTTGAAGGTCTTTCTCATGGTCCTGGAAACTGCCAGCACTTGGATCAGGATTTTCTGAGCTCCAATCCTATTAATAGCTATGTTAATATCTACAGTTTTATGCCTATACCAAGTCAAAGCATGCCAGAGAGCCCATCTCACCAATACAGGCCACAGAGAAAACCTTAGTTAACATCAACTTACTTTATAATTGGATTCTCAAACTGCTTGATACATCTCCACTGCCGGATGCAAGACAAGCAGTACGTGTGATTGCAGTTGGAGAGGATCCCAAACCTCCTCTCGGAGGCCGATGGTTTCTCATACACCACTTCCATGCAGATACCGCACACCTTGTCCTGACTGGCCTGAAAGGCAAAGGCCTTCTCCATGTCATGTTCAAATGTCGCCATGCACATCTGTCACAGGAGAGATGTCATTAGTTTTAGCAGCCTGTTCCTTGTAAAGCAAAAGGGTCCCATTACACGAGGACCTATTACAGGAAAAACAAGGTACGCTGATGAAGGGCATCGCTCCTACCTGTCACTGTCATCACTTAATTAAGACCATTAAATCCCATCAGGTATTTCAGCCCTTCAGTGCAGCTGCCCAAACACTCCCCATTTACCCCTTTGCAGACCCCTGTCACAGACCAGAGATGTGTGATACCCGCACAAGGAGGTGCTGCAAATGGCCCCAGAACCCATCAGTTCACAACGGGAGCCACGATCAGGACGTTACTCTGCCAACCATTAAGGCCACGCTCATTCACGGGATATGAAGCTTCCCCCGAGCTGAGGAAGTCAGTCTCACTGCCAGCTTCCCTGCAGCACTTATCACAGTATCCCAGCAGCAGCAACCAATAACCAGTTCCCACTCCCTCACCATTGCGAGGTGAGCTGGTGCTCATACCTGTGTAGTTTTACCTCTCACTTTTCAAAGTTCTCAGGACTTGACAAGTAAAATAAAAGACTTTATAATATTCCACACTGGTAGCAGCATTTTGACTAGTGCACCTTCTCATCCCACACCCCCCTCTGCTTCTGGAGCCAAGTACCTGACAGCAGCAGCAACAGGACATCTTGCCAGGCATCACCAAGCTCCCTCCCAGGAGAAGGGAGAACTACACCAGCACGTTTTGCACATGTATGCCAGCTACACAAAACCTGAGGGCTTTCACCCCTTGGGTTCTACTCCAGACTCCAGAAAGATTTAAGATTCAGGAAGAACTGATGGTGCCAGTCCTTCTCCTCAACCTTGAGAACTTCTGTTCCTGACCTAAACCTGGCAGCCAGGCAGAGAAAAAAGCAGCCCCCTAAGGCCATCTTAACCCAAGCGGTTCCTCAGCTTGGTCACTCTGGCTACTCTCCCCCAAGTTCAGCTCCAAGACCTTCATAATCTGTTCTGTCTGTCCTTACTGAGCCCTGCCCTGAAGTCAGCTACACCCCAAGAGGTGCCTCAGCAGAGGGGCTGGGCCATCTCTGTAACACACCAGCTACCACTATACACAACACACCACTGAGATGTCAAATGAGCTACAGAAGACATTTTCGTGGTAGTTTTAGGATGTTTTAGGAGAAGGCTGCAGCAAGTTTGGGGTAAGAATGAAATGGGAAGAAAGAACTTGCTGTATAAGGGTATCTGTATCACCATTACCAATTAAGGCTCAGATGCCTGAACAGCCCCTCTGAGAATCATTTTACAGCTAGAGAAACAATAAAACAAAAGCTCTTTGGAACAAGAGGCTCTCCCACACAACACATCTTTGGATTTCAGGGCAAACAAAACAGATCTTGCACTGAGCAAAGCAAATGGTGCATGGATTTCACGTTCAGGTTACCATCTCGTGAGCCTTCCTCTGCTCTTGGTCGAAAGGGTGGAGAACTTGCAATCCACATATCTCGCACACGTCTCCATGGAGGTAAGGGCAGCGGTCTCCAAAGTGGCACGCTCCCGCTGCGGCGTAAGGACAGAGCTGCTCTCCTTCAGCACTGGAGCTTCCAGCCACCGGATCTTCCAGTCCACTGCAAATAGCTTCCAAATAGGAATGGGGCTTCGTTTCCAGATTATAGTTTTGGTCGCTGCAACACACCCCATCGCTTGTGGCACTGGGTTTCTGCTTTTCTTCATTTGAGCCACACAGGTCTGAGGAGACAAGAACACGATATGAGCCAAACAGGACACTGCACAAAACTTACCCAAGAAGCTCTGTATGTTCTTTTTACATTTTCTTTCCAATGATTGCTGGGCTTTTGTCTAAAAAATAAATCTCCTTCTTAATGAAATCTCATCTCTGAGCTCCTTTAGCTGACAAATCACACTTATTTTTTCAAATTGCCCCCTGAAAACTCCAATTTCAAGGTCTCTTCAGCTATTTTGTTTACAACTAGGATAAAACCAATTCGCCCACTTTGCACAAGGGCAACAGCAAGAGCAGGTGGGAACAGGGCGCAGGCAGCAGCAGGGTTCAGCTCCTCTTCCCTGCCTATCAGGCACAGATAGCTCTCTGCAAATTCAAGAAGTCTTACTGCACCTCTACAGCCATCTAGGAAACTCCAACAAGGAAAAGGAGGAATACTACCCAACTCCTGCCCCACATCAAGGACGAGCACCGCATCGCTCCCACTCACTTCTGTCCCTGAGCACCAGTGTCTTCTTCTCCCGTTTGCCAGTCTCGTGCAGTTTGCTCCGGATTATCGGCGCTGTGCTGTGCTTGGGAGGGTGGCGAGGGTTGTGCAGCACCGAAGAGGAGAGGGGAGGCGGTGCAGGGGCTGCTGCTGCCCCTGATGCAGGAAGCCTGGTGTGGTCATATCTACAAAAGGAAAAAGACAGAACAAGAAAGGTTGAACTTGACACAGTGACCAGACACCGTGCTGATGGACACTTGAACAAAACAAAACTGAGCAGCTATTTTATTTTATTTTTGTTTAAAGGACTGTTCTGTGAAGTTGAGCTGCTTGGTGTCTTTCAAAGCCAGATTAGAGGGTTTCTCAGTCTCAACAAAAGGATGCGTCTGAAAGCGCACCTGCAAAGCGTGCCCAGCTCTGCTGAAAGACTGCCATTCACGTGGATATTAAATTAGATCTTCCTCATGCCTTCACACAAACAGGTCTGCTGGCATTTCTCAGAGAAGCCACATCAAAATGCTGCACAGGACAGAGTGATGTTTCATGATCTCAGCTTCCCCCTCAGGGAGCCAGAGGCAGACTCTGTGCTTCCACACCACAAAGATGCAGCGCTTGCACATGGGATAGGAAAGGATGGGAAGCACCCCGTAAGGCGGTGGAAATACACATACCAGCAGCTGAGCAGAAGCTATCAGCACTGGTCCAGTAAAGCCACAGACATACCCGAATGCTGGACTGTTTTGATGGGAACAAAAATATTCTCCCTGTTTCTGGTCCCATATGTAGGACCTGCTTGCACCCAGAGATGCCCTGTGCAAGGACCACTTATGTGCGGAGTGCCCCAAACTCCAGCAAAACAGCTGGAGTAAACCAGCTTGGCAGCCACTGTTACAGTCCAGCCAGCGAGTAACACGTGGTCCCTGTGAATAACAGAGCCGTCAGCAGCATCACACGTTACTAATTCAACACGAGCAGCTAAATCTGAAGCTGCAGAAATCACTACTGTTCCAGCTGAGCCACGTTGGGTATCGTGAATTAAGCAAAGGGAAGGAAACGTGACTAAGCCACTGCAATCACAGCAACACCAGAAGATCCCCTGTTCTTGTCAGGGCTTCTCATCCCTGACCAGACTTCTTCCACGAAGAAGCCATGGGCTGCCCTGTAGCATATCCCTGATGAGATGTAACAGCAATAGCTAACGCACAGGATTTACTAGAGCATTCCTCAAGGAGTTTTAAGCAGAAGACTTTTGGAAAAGGTGTGGTACTCTTCAGCTTTCCCACCAAACCTAGGGGAGCCCGAGAGAAACACTTTGCTCCAAGACAGACCTGAGCATCCTCAAAGTTGTGCGTCAAATCAGCACGAAGGAGCTTCAACGGGAGAGTGGAGGGAAGCACTGCCAAAACGCTGCCTGCTGCCTCAGCAGCATGGAAAGCAAACCATGCTGCCAAATGCTATTTCACATGAAGCTGCAGGCTCCGGTTTTTGCACTTAATGGGTCTTACTATATTAAGAACCTGATGAAAAACATACATGAAACCTAAAGTTTAATTTCTACAGAATAAAATAATTGCTGAAGCCAAGGCAGAGTGACACTAGAATACTGGCCTTGGTACTATAGAAAAAGCTCATATTTAATGCACTGTTTCACCCCCTTTGCCATCATATGTTACTACATTACCTTTATCATCTCATCTTTTTCTGACCCTTGACGCCCTGGGGTTTAAAGCTGACCATCACGCCCAGTTCTTCTGAACTCACTAGTCCAAAACACGTCAGGTCTTTACCTGCACCGAGCTCCGTAGGCACACTGTCCCTTCTGGTAGTACTTGCAGATGGTAGAGGATTTGCTTGTAGATAAATCGTGGGAGAACAGACACTTGCTTCCCTCCCGGCACACTCCCTGCATGTAGTACCTGGGGGAGAAGTGCTTCTGTCAGGGGAGGGCAAGGGCCGGGGAGGCGACTTCCCACAGCAGCCCCGGAAAAACACTCCCGCCCCCGCCTGACCGCGCTCCTTCCTCACGACAGAGGCGGTGCCCGAGGGATCCCCTGCACTCACAAACCCCCCGGGGCTGCTCCCCGCCACAGGCCGCGCCTGGCACTGGGCCATCTGGGAGACATCCCCAGGCAGCGCCCGACTCAGCGGCCGGCGCTGCCGACCCCGCGCTTCCCCCGGTGGAGGAAAAGGCGCCATGCGCCGGGGGCCGGGCCGAGGCCGAGCCGGGCCGGGCCCAGGGTCCGGCGGGCCCAGGGGCGGTACGGAGGCCCGGGCGGGAGAGGCCTCCGCGACCTTGGCCTCGCCGTGAGCAGGCCCCGAGCGGCTCTGCGGGGCCAGGGCCGTCCCGAGAGGCGCGGGCCGGGCCGAAGGAGGCTGAGCTGCCGGCTGGAGGAGGGCAGAGCCCCGGGCCAGGCCACAACGCTCACCTGCAGGTCACCTGCTTCGTGCTCATCCTTGCTCCGCTCCGGCCCACCCGGCCGGCCCCCCACACAGCGCACCGGGTTGCGCTCCGCCGCGGGGAGGAAAGGCGGAGCGTTGCCGGCTCAGTCCCGCCCCCCGCCGGCGGCCCGCACGGACACAATTCAGCGACGCGCCGTCACGCAGAGGCCGGCGAGACAGGCCCGGGAGCGGCGCGGCTCGGCTGCACCACGGAGAGGCGGGCGGCGGGGCGGAGCGCAGCGCGGCCATGGCAGAGCCCGCCATCCTGCGGGTGCGGCACTGCGGCACCGACATCTTCTGCCGCCGGGCGCCGCCGCGCTGTCCCGCCTGCGGCTGTTCCCTGCGCGACGCCGGGCTGCCCGCCGCTCCCGTACGCCTCCCCAGCCCCTTCCGGCACGGCCACCGCCAGCCCCGCGCCTTCCTCCTGCGGCCCACCGCCGGCAGCTTCCTCGGGTAGGGCGCGGGGAGCCCGGGCGTGAGGCAGCGCCCGCCTCGGGCCCGCACGTTCTCGCGCGCCGCCCCCCCGGTCCCGTGCCGGGAGAGAGGCAGCGAGCTGCCCTCCGGGACGGGGCAGGGGAAGCGCCAGCTCCCGGCCGGCAGCCGCTTTGCCCTCGAGCCGCGTCCCCCGCTCGCAGAGGGACCGGTCGGGACGAGCCTAACAGGAGCCCGCCACCTGCTTTTCTTGCAGGGGCTACGACGGGAAATCCGATCTCCACGTTGGAATCACCACCAGTAACGGTAACGAGCGCGCCGTAGCTGCCCTGCAGCCTGCTGCCCCTCTCCCGGGCCTTTACCCGCACCCCGAGCCCGCCTGGCCCTGCCCAGCCCCAGCCGGAGAGTGACTTCGGAGCCACGGCGGCCGGCGCGGCAGCACCCGGCACCGTTTAAACACGGGGCTGCAGCAGCCCCAGACCCGCTGCTTTGCTGCGGGCCGCGGCCCCGAGCTGTTGCTGACGCAAGCTCCGCGTAAAGCCCGCACCCCTCCGCGCCCCCGGGCTTTATCTCGCCTCACAGCAGCGAGCGCACAGCCTCAAGGAGAGAGAGCGCCCTCCTCAGCGCCCAGGAACGGAACCCAGGCGCGGCCTCTGATCCCGACCGCGGAGAGGGAAAGCCTGGCAGCCTGCTTTTGGTTCAGTAAAACAGCCGTTTGGGCTAATTCTAAAAATACTGAAATAAAATTTTAAAATCCCCACGTTAAAACTCCTACCAGGGTCTCTCTAGTAGGCTGACCCTGCAAAAATCTCTTAACATAAAAGAGCAGTGTAATGTGAGAAGCCTGGTTGTCCTTAAGCTGCTTTCCTTAGCAAAAAGCCATCTAAAATAACGTCATAAAAGCGAGAACAGGTTTTTCAATGAAAGCAAGCACTACAGTTTCTACTCCATAGCCACAGAAGGCCAGGGAGAGTAAGGTAGGGTATAGCTAGTCCAAGAAAGAACGGCAGTATGGAAAACTGCTGGGAGCTTTCATCGCTTGAAGAGATGGATCTGATTCTGCAGCGCCCCCTGACAATCTGTTGCTCTTTCTTTTCAGGTGTGGTATATAACTACAATGAAGAGGGCGTTCAGAGAGCTGCAACAGGCTGGGAACAGTGCCTTAGTATCCCACTAGTGCAGCCAGACATGTTTGGGCTTGTTGAGCAGTGGGATCAGCTCCTAGAGGAGTTTTCTGTGGGAGAGGCCTGGCTTCCTCACAGGTACGTAGCTCAAAACCTGGATGCAGGAAGAGCTTTTAGTCTGGGATGAGAACCTGGGCTATTCCATTGTGGGTTCTCTGAGGTGTGTGGGTTGTTCACAGCCTTGTCCTTTTACAGCACACACTGCTAACAAACCAGTCCAAATAACGCTGTCAGGTTGTCTTGAAACTTAGTGGACTGGATATGCAGAAGAGTGTTAAGAATCTTTTGCATTATAAATGGAAAAATGAAGTTATGTGCACTGAACTGATTCAGTGAAGCACCTGTATAGACACAAGTTACCCCGACATGCTGCAGCACTCAGCCCTGAGCTGGGTAACCGAACATTTTTTCAGTGCAATTTCCAGATGTCTCATACTGCACACTGATGATGGCCACCCTTGAAGTTACTCATTTTTTTTCCTTAACAATTGTTCTGGTAAAGTACGCTGTAGGAATTTGCTTGGTTATGAAATGGGACCACTGAGGTGAGAGACAAGGCCAGGAAGAGCAAAGGAAAAATGATGCAGGATGCAGCAAGTACAGAAGATGCTTGATGATTAGGCAGATGGCAGACAGTCTGAGCAGGTCTGTATTAAATGCAGTTCTACATGGCCAGTGGAAAAGGCAGCACCATGTGCTGAGGGAATGGAATAAATTGTTAGTGGGCAACATGAAACATTTGGGAGAATCTGAGAAACACTCTGACACTACTTCATGGTCACTGTGGCCAAGATGGCCACCTACCACCACTTCCCCCATGACACCACCTCTGTTCACAAGCAGCAGATCTAGGAGGGCACCTGTCCTCACTGGCTCTCTAGTAGCTATAGCTAGTACTTCTGTCCTTGCACAATCAGCACAAGGTACTGCCAATGGGAGTTTGGCTGGCACATAGTATAGCAACTGAATCAATGTTTTGGTGATAGAACTTACTCATTTTAAGTAAGCTTCCAAGTTAGTGTCACACAAAGACCTGCATGTGGTGGCACACGATATCAGAGCAGCAGGAAGAAGTTTTGATTCAAGATAATACATGGAAGAGCAAAAGTTTGACAAGGTAAAATCCAAGTAAGAATAAAAATTAAGATCTCATTATTGTAAAGTCTGCAACTCTCTTTGGGTTTGGTTTTTTTTTCTGCTTAGTTTCTAGTATCCCTGGCTGGGAAGTACAAATATCATTGAGCAGAATATATTTAAGCACTGGCATTAAAGGAAGGTGGCATTTGTTCTTGGGGACCATGTCCTGCCCTATTTCACTCAGTAAAATATTCCTCCATTCATGGCTTCCAGTGGATTAGTGCTAACTTTTACTAATGAGGTATTTTTACTAGGTATGAAGAACATGACCACAACTGCTACACGTATGCACTGGCATTCATTAACAGTGTTCTGACTGCACAAGGAAAACAGCAAATGAGTAAACTTGAATTTACAGAGAAATTTGTGATCCCACAGACAAAGAAAGCTTCCAAATACATGACTCTGCATCAGGAGCTAACAGCTAACGATTTCTACATTGTACCCCTTCCTGGTCAAGAAAAGCAGTGCTGAAAGTGACAAGTCTTTCTATTACAAGAAAACATGCAACAGGAAGTCTTAAGGACTCCAAATCTCAGGGTTTAAAATGCATGATCTACTTAATTTAAAACCACAATTAGGTTTACAAGTTAAGCTGCACATCTTGGAATGACTGTGAAACTCAACTTGTGCATTTTATGAAATACAGTGTGTACACTACAGAAAATCTCTGTGGGAGCTGTTCATATGGAAAAATGCTTTCCTATTTGCACTCATAAAGCTCTGTTCTGCCAGGACACTTGATCCCAGACATTGTAACTACTGTGTAATTAAGGGTTTTAACAAATGAGCTGTAGTAACTTAAGCTGCAGCAGACCAGAAAGTTTTTTTTCCTGTCATGTGTATTTACTGATGGGGGGGGGGGGAGGGGAAAAAGGAATTTGTGTTTGCATGCTGCTGAAACCCAAAGTACAGGGTTTAATGCAGATTCACTACATGCAAAGTCATTTTCCTTTAGTTACTTAAACCAACAAATAAATCCAGCCTCTTTGCCAGATGTATTTATTTTCTCATTCTTCTTAATCTTTTGCACCTTTATTCCTCAAACCAAGGCAGGTGCTGAGTATTATAATAATGTAGCAACTGTATCTCTTAGCATCTGCAATAAGCAACAGACTCAGGATTTATTTCAGAAGTGAAACTTTAGAACTTAAAAGTAATTTTAATTAAAAAAAACAACCCAGCACTTTTCCCTATCACACATTACACAGGAGTGTATGCAGAGGTCAAAATTGTGCCAAGGATAGTTTTGTGCAATTTCACTATATTTATTTCAAGAAAATTATTTCAGCTTTTTTTTCCCTTCTACCACTTTCTGCAAAGTTGGTTTTAGTCAAGATGCAAGTCTCGTTTTCTTAAAGATGGAGAGTAATCATGAACAACTGGGCTTTTATCTGCTTAGCTTACACTTTTGCACACACAGGCTACATCAAGCCTGCCCCAGTACTCTAGCTGCATACACCACACTTCCCATGCTTGCCTACCTCCAGGTTCTTCAGTTACAGTGTATTAAAAGCTTATTAACAAAAAACCAGCACAATAAAGATGATGAGCTTGAAACAAGCACCTTGGCTGCTGTTTGAGACCTATCCACCCACTCCTGCTGCAAGCCAGGATTCATCAGCCAGGATTTGGCTTGCACAAATAAATTAGAGTACACTGTTTCTGTGCAAATCAGAATCCAAACTTCATTTGAGTACTGCAGTTCAGTTGGTAAAAGAGAAATACAATGGCAAGTATCAGTGGTATCTCATGTAAGTTACTTGATACAGCACTGAAACATGAAGTACAGTCATTGCTCCTGAAATAAACCACCTTGCCACATACACCACCACATACTTGTTTGGCTTGAAAAAGCTATTATGCAATTAACATATTCATTTTACCTCTTCCTAGAAGGCCTATTAAATGAAAGCAAAGAGTAGAAGATCTGCTACACTATGTGGTTTCCTGCATTTGTGACCTGGCTTTGCAATCTAAACTGCCTAAGTGAACAAGGTTTTGTGTTTAGTGGGATCAGAGCTGACAGAATTTCTACTGGCTCCTGGAAAGTTTCCTGCAACTAGGAGACAACCCCTTGTTCCAGTGAATGAAAACAGCACAAAGAATCCAAACCAGTGTCACTGTCACCAACTATTAAGTATCCTTACTGCTGCAGCAAATCTCTTACAACACAGAGATAAAAATAAAATCTTAATAGCACAGTGAAGCAAGGAACCTGTTGTCCAAGCACTCAGAATTCAAATGCCTGAATCTAAAGCAGCAATGCTTAAAACTCAATATAGCTGGTACTTAAACCACCTGGCTCAACGTGAAAGGCAGGTGAATACCTGCTGGGTTGGTTGGTTTTCCAAACATGGCTTAGCAATAATAAACATCATGTTTAGGAACCTGTGATCTAGATGATTAAATCTCACAAAAAAGTGAGAAAATAGCAGGCACCTTGTATAGCAAGGCAGAACTGCTCAGCACTGTCCTACACCTCACAACATCCAAAACACAGCACTCTTTCCCAGTCTGTTCTACCACACAGGACAGCCCAGGACAGAGGTACAAGTGTACCATGAAAGCAATGTACAGACTGTTGTACTGCTGGTTAAAAGAGGGAAAACCACCCGCTGATAAAACCTAACATTGCTGTTAAGTGCTTAGACCCCAGAGTTAATTTAAAACCTTGCACATTCTAGGAAAAGTTCCTCCATTTTGAGCAGTGCTTGTGAAAATAAGCACTTTTAGTAGGGACCACTGAATTCCTAGGATCTAGGCACCTAACAGCAACAGGTTACAATACTCAATATAGCAACAGCCAAGTCCCTTCCCGATATAAGTTTGTGCAACTTCATCACGGATACAAAACCAGGTTTTGGTTGAAGAAGAACGGTCCTAGAGGTATCCCAAGAGGTTATTTGGCTTGCTATCATTACTGATGGGTTTTAACTAGTTAAAAACGAGGAGCAAACTTGATTACCATCAAGTTTTAAGTCCTCATTTCTGGATCTGCGAGGTATTCCTAGAAAAATGCTTGATCCTTCACTGCTTTGGCTTTCAGGCTGACATTGGGGTTTTGGACTTCAGTGGCTCTGCAGGCTGTAGCGCCAATTCAGCACTAATACCTGGATCTGCCAGCACATTAAACCTAACTTTACTAATCACTGTGGCCTAGCCACCAAAGATACACATTTCTAAGTTTAGGGAAACAAGTATTTTGAGTTGGGACACAGCTTTATTCCCCCCAATATGCATTATTATAATCCAGTTATGTTTTGCAATACAATATTCTCACCAGTAAACAGGACATGCTTCATTTTAAACAGCATTTATACCTATCAACTCAGTATGTTGGCAGAAACTGTTCTGAGGCAACAGCTCATCATGAGATCAGGTAAAAAAACAAGATGACAGTTTTTTCCTATAGAGTCAGTTAAAGCTCATCTTGCTCACTGCGCTCACGGGAAGAAACCCAACGAGATACAATCAGTTCCTGAAATAAAAAACAGGAAATGTTTAAATGTTTATGTTCACTGTAGCAGCAACACTGAAATTTAGAAGATCCTAAGTCTGTAAGCAGCCTGTGATGCACTCCTCATGCCTTGGGGCACAGGGCAATCTAGTTTATTTTACTGTGGCCACGCATGCAAAACCCAAAGCATGCTAAAGTGCAAGCAGCACTTCAAGGGGAGGGCATCTTGCAGGGAGCTGCCCAGCTGCCCCTCAGCAAAGCTATACAGGCAGAGAGTTAATTACTCACTTGGACCTTAATTCTTCTCATACATTCTGGTGTTGACATTTCTTTTTCAGTCATGTCAGATGGTCTAATCAAATAGCATAACATAAGTTCCTGTTGGTAAACAGAAAACACAAATACATGAATTTCAACTGATTTCTTTCTATATAAGTTTTAGATTAATTAGCAATGCAGATACCAAGTTTCCTACAAGAAGTCTTTTGCAAAGCAAGTTGGGACAGCTGTTTATCTCATTTTATCAAAGCATAATGCTCCTGTAAGAGAAACCAGAATTATATCAACACCTGAGCAGCATGGTTGTGAGTATGGAAGCACTATGTCTGAAGCTTTATCACAGAGAAAACCTTTAGGAATCTTCCAGTTTCACTGTTTTAAAATGATAGATGGAGAGGGATTTAAAGACAGAAGCATCAAGCAGCATAGACATGTCGCTCGGGTCTGTCTTCTGCTCCTCACACAACTTTTAATGTTCCTACAGGCAACAGAAGTTTCATAAATTTCTTTTCATAAAATTCTTTCCAGAATTCATCCAGGTATTGACAAAGGAAACTCTTGTTTACCTACTGGCAACTCAACATATTCTTCAGCAGACTAGACATAGAAGGAATCTCTTTCCAGTCCTACTCCAACACCCCCTTCTTTGGCTGTACATTTATATTTTTAAGGCTATTTTTAAACTAGCATCTTACTTTAGAAGCATTAGCAGTTGTTCTGTTCAACCCAGACAAGGACTTCCAGCTGAGTGGTCTGCGAAGAGAACCTTCAAAACTGTCATCAACTAATTCAGCAAGGACAGAGTAACTGGAAAACCAAACAATTCACAGAAAGAAAAGAACCATTAAGTTAACAAAACCTAAGAATTACAGCCTAAAATTGGTGTTAAACAGTTTGCTATCATGCAGTAAGCAAGTTGTGAAAGTTAAAGATTTTTCTACTGGGCAGAGAGGAGGAAAAAATTAAGTTGGGAATATCCTTATTGCACTTTTCCTCCTCACCCTTCTACTGACTGGTAGCATTCTCTTATGAATACCAATCTGACATTTATAATCATCATATTATTATTATTATTTAGGAATTTAACTTGACTAGCTAATGAATAAAGATGATCATCCCTTAGACGGTTTCTGACACAAATTAAATTATCCATGCCATTTATATTTAAAAGTTGGTATTACTAAATCACATTAATCATATTACTTCCCTGAGTGCATTCATCATATGAGTGCTAAACATGCTCATTGAAACTTCTAAGTTTCTTTAAGTAACTTCTACTGTTAAGTGGATTCAATTAAATTGTGTTATTTGGTACCTCTGCCAAAAGGACTTTTTGCATTCCCAATGTGAATGCATCTGGCAAAGTATTTTGTGTGAAGAATATGTGCTTAACCAGTGAAGATGCTGAATTTGTTGAGAGAAAAATTTACTAATGTGAAAATGAGAAGTTAGAAACACAAGCTTCAAACCTTGCATGATAGAAGGGCGGCCCTTTTCGATACAGCACTGAAATGAAAGAGAAACACCTTAGATCATTGCAGAGTCCCCATCTGGGTTTAGTACCTGGGACCACAGATATTTTCAAATGTTTTGTAGGGGTTTAGTTACACAAGGCAAAACTCCCAACACTTTGGAATTCTGCTCAGAATTAAGTTGTCCCAGGAAGTGGAGAGTGAGAGGAGAGACAAAAATGCCATCAGGGTGACGCAGGGCAGTGGCAGGTAAAGGTTAAAGTAGAAAAGCCAAAGGACAGTTAGCAATTGCTGGGGGAAAAAGTTTAGGGTGGAATTTTTCTGCAACAGACTAGTGCTTTTAACACTGTATTTGCAATAGAAGTTGAGTGACTGGAGTGCAAATAAAGGATCACAATAAGCCATCGGGTTTCTGTTCCTGCATTTTCCACACAGTTTAGGAGAGGCAAAGGGCACAAGTTCTTACACACTGCCCACAAGGTGCACTAAACATTCCTCCTCTTTTTGAAGAGCAGACAAGACTCACTGCAGCTGTAACTGAGCTAAATGGTTATTTTTTCTCTCTCCCTTTTGTCATGAGCTTGTAGGAGAGGACTGCCTTTAACTAGCACAGGTTCTCTTACACATCTGCCTAGCACAGACCTTATCAGGAAGAAAACAAGCAGCACTTCATTCCAGTGACAACCACAACTTGCAAGTTTTCCACTGTAAGCAATTGTAGTAATATAAATTCTAAGCCACTGCCAAAAACAAAAAGGTAGAGGAGCTCAGAGTACAGGCAGAGCTCCCGCTCACCTTAACTAACCCACTTCCTCTGCCTGGCACAAATCCAAAGGCAGTGATATACTGAACAACAAATTAAGGCCAGAGCACAAATGAGCAGTGATGAAACTAATACCAATTTCACATATAGATCAGGTGATAAATAGTAAAACCCCATCCACAGCCCAGGGTACTAAGAACAGTGATGCTGAATTCAGGCAAACCTACACACTGGTCTAAAAGCTCAGCACAACCTTGGCACCTGCAAAAACACAACCCCCCAAATTATAAAACTGCTTCAGCAGTAATAAAACACCTGCTGGTTTGTATGCATGCACTAAAAAGTATCTCCCTTTACACACATTCTCCTGTAACAACATACATTACTGTACTTTAAACATGAGCTGAAGGCATTTTCTGAACTATTCAGCCAAGGATTTATGGACATTACTGATTATTCCTGCAGGATAAAAACCCATACCATTAATAAAGAAGTCTCTTCCCCCTCCTCCCTACACCTCTCCCTCCCTCACCAAAAACATACAGAGAAACAGTCTCAGCAGTAAGTCCATCTTCCATTAAATGAGAATAAAAAAAAATGAATCATTTTTGTATCATTCATGTAAAGGAGCTACTCACAGAGATCAGTTCCATACTTCAGCCCGACTTTGGGCACCCAGCCCTTACTGCGGAAGTAGTGATACGCCATGTAAGTAGTTTTAAAGTTGGGCTTCACATCATTGAAAACTTCCCATAGCTTCAGAATAGTCAGGGGCTCCTAAAAATTGCAACCAAAGGCATTAATGTGACTATGACTATAATAATATTACAGGAGATACAGCATAGTGTGTTTAGTAGAGCGTAACAGCCAAATACCACGTCTGCTGTAAAGAGCATGAACTTCAAGCAATAAAATACAGAATTTTCCTGTTTAAGGAAAGTATTCACCACATTGTTCTTCACATACTTACTTCCCCCATATTTCCTAAATTACAACAAAAACCTCTGTCTACAGAAAAATTCTGCTTAGCGACATTTGCCTTGGTAAATATAAAACTTTCACACTAGTTTTTCACAAAAATATATCAATACTTGTAAGAAAAAAAAATCCTAATTACTCTGTTTGGTTTGGTTTCCTCCATCAGAATTAACTATAAAATACTGCCATAGTCAGTAAAAATTCCAGACCAAAACATATCCAAACTAATCGTATCCCCAGTAATCCAAAATGAATCCGATCTCTTACCTCACCATAATAAATACTCAAACATCCCAGAGCATACACCAAGAAAAAAGCCTGAAAAAAGAAACAGAATCATTTTAACTGACAGACTCTTCCTGAAGTTTGTTCCACGCAAGAACACTGGGCCAAATTAATTTTATACAAGAATCCTAATGTTGTCAGGACAAACAAGTTGCCTGAAAGTTTCCTTTGAGATTTGTCTTCGTGACCTTTGTATTTCAACACAGCACTACAAAAATAATCTATGCATGTGCTATAGACTCCCACAAGCACTGTGTTAAAACCAACATGCAGGAATAGATTTAGAGCAGCACAATAGAAGCAGGATTTTAATACATGCCATATTCCTGGTATTTCTATACTTAAATTCTATCCCTGGTCTCTTTGTCAGTGAGATTATTCATATAAAGGAAATGGGGTTGGACCCTGCATTTTTTTTAACCATATAATTATTGCAGGTTATTAAAAGTACTCTCAATGACTAGGATAATCCAAATATTTAGGAGACGCAGGAGGAGCCTGTACTTCAGAAACAGGTATTCAATTACACTATAAAATAGATTAAAGTTTACTTTTTAGAGTAAAAATGAACCAACTTGTACTGTATTTGAAAAATACCTCTTCTAAGCTGAGTTGTAAATATTCAAAAATCCTAAATGGATTTCTTCTGCATACTAGTTTTTCCTTCTTGACAACCTACAAGAAAAAAACCCCACACTGTATTATTAAACTTTAAACTGTAAAAAATACTGAGGTTTTTAAAATAGCAGTGAAAATAGAATTTTTCTAGAAGATAAGGATACTCTTTATCATTACATTTTCTTGTGCATGAGCAGAGTCATCTTCAGGACATAAGCTCCCTTCTTCCTCTTGGACCAATACATATTCTGGAGCACACTCTCTGGACTTCACCGTCTCACAAGATCTTTGCTCAGTGCTCTCCTTGCAGCCACAGTGCACGAGAAAACCGTGCTTCTGGCAAGACACTTCAGCTACTTCTTTCAAGTCACCTTCTTCCTGTTCCTTAGAGCCACATACGGCCACAGGATCAAATGCTGAATCTCCTTCCAAACAGGCCTTCTTGTGGCCTTCTTTCTTCTTCTCAGGGCTTTGGGCTGCTACATTTCCAGTATTTGTAGAAGACTGACTGGAAAGTTCTGTATTTTCTGTTCTTGGGCTTGTTCTGTTGCAGATATTACTGTTCTTTTCAGCTCTGTTTTCTTCCAAAAGTGGCAGCTCAAGAGGCTTAGTGTAATTTTCAAGAATTTTGGCAACCGAGCGCTCATCATATCCTTGCTCTCGCAAAATACTTTTAGCCCACTGGACATGATACTGGTACCTAGTAAACAAGTAAAGTAAATGAGAAGTTCTGGGATACATCCTTTATTTAATAAAGCATCTCCGAAAAAAGATTCAGCACCATTCACAAAACAAATCTGACCCCACACCACCCACCACCCCCTAGTAACTGCTGTGCAAAATACAACATGCATGATGTCACAGGAGCCCAGTCTGCAGGAAGCTGCTGACAACATTACTGAACATCAAGATTCTGCTACATTTTTTGGCGTTGTTTTGCCCTTTAAATTTCCCTGGCAACAAACACCATTACCGAATGTAGTGCAAAGAGTCCTGCTATACAGTTTCAAGAAGCAAGGACTTCACCAGGTAAAAGCTTCCTTCTCCCACTGAAGCTTAAAGCCTGAATTCCCTGCCATAACCTCTCTGTGTCAGAGCTTGCATGATTAAAATATACAAGAAGATTTTGCATATAGAGCTTTCACACACTTCATCTATCACACAGCTAACTACTGAGAACAGCAGCTTTAAAAACTGTATCTTTGAAACAGCAATGGCATAGCAAAAACACCAACGAAAATGTCTTAAGCAGAGCAACCTTCACTCTTAACCAAAACCCACACATCCCTGAGAAATAACAATAATCTGGTTAGTAGCTAAAATCTATAAATATTTTTTTCATTAACACAGTTTTTAGTGATCCTTCAATTATTTCTTCTCAGAAGATAACATCAATACGCAGTTGGAGATACTAATTCTGTGAAAGTTAAGGCTGATTGCTGCTATCCTTACTCAAACTTGAACAACTAATACAATATTCTTTATTTCCCAAAACAAAATCCTCACACAGCAATTACAGACCAAGTGATGAAGAACTATGACGAAACAATCAAATGCCAGTGTTATCTGTCAACACAAAATCTAAGTCCCCTTAAAGTCTCAAGGTAAAACTATATAGTTCAGTGCTGCAGGTGTTCCTGCTAGATGTAGGAACTGTAGTAGTAGTTTGTAAGACAAGCTGTTTGGTTCATCTAAAGATGAGGACTGGAGGAGAGTAACTTTTAAATTTAAATACATTTTTTAAAGTTATCATAGGATTAAAGCAGAACAACTAACTTGCACACTCTTACAGTTAGTTCACATACTGTTTAAGTGGAACAAAATAAATACGTGATCCAACATTCTGTTTTGCTAAATGTACTACCTAGAAACATTAACAGAGACTATGCCAGGAGTTGAGACTTGATGACCCTTATGGGTCTTTTCCAATTTGGGAGATTCTATGATTCTATATAAAAAAAAGTAAACCCTTCATGTATTATGTAAGTTCAACAGTTGCCTCAGCCCACATTATACTATGGAAATGGGAGAGTTATTTTAAACTGTCTGTCCCAGAAACGTCTTTCTCCTGCTCAGCTGAAAAACAAGTTTATTATGCCTGGTATCATTATGAATTAATTACCCACACACCTAAGCATGCACTCCATGTTGGCTTTTATTCAACAATTAACACCTGCAAGCTTACATGAAAAACATGCTGAATATAACATCACCTACTCAATTTCTAGTTTTTCTAGTGTGATTTATGAATTGAACAGAAGAAATAGAAGCAAGTCATCAGCATTGAAAACCAGTAAAATAAAATACAAAATAATGTTTCACAAAAACCCCAAGAAAAAGTTCATGTAAATTAACTTACTTTCTGGATGTAATTATAGGCATGTTTATGTTACCACCTGTATAAAGAAAAATCATACATTGCTTCATCAATATAAAAATGTTCTAATGTGATTTTGATCATTGAGGTAATCTGCAGCCTAGCAATTAACCCCATTTTCACTACACTGTGCCATTTTGGTCCCACATGTATTCAAAGATGCAGCAAAACTAAAGAGGTACAGAGGTAATAGCCTGTACAAGAGCAGCAACTAAATCCTCTCTTTTTCCCAGCCCATAAAAAGCCAATTACAGAAGGATATGATAAAATCTAATGACGTCTATTGAGACTTAATTGTCATGGAAAGGACGAAGAAAGGATGACAGTCTTTCTATAAAGAACCACGACCAGACCAGATGTAACTGGCCATAAGCAGATGAAAAATTTCACATAGCCTTGCTTCATGGACACTAAAATCTATAGACTAAAAACAAGAAAAACTGGACAGTTACAGGAAGAAAAGTCCAAAATGACACCTTTGCTTCCTAAGCAACAATCCAGTAAAGGCTAGGAGAATGCACTGAGGAGCTATTGACATGTTTCCTGTTCTTGTATTTTTCTTAGGTGTCTGGTACTGGCTATCATCAGAGACAAGGCATGGGGGAGTGAGATCCCTGATCTGATAAAATAGATTATTCTTCTGTGTGTAACTGATAAACATGTAATTTCAATAACTGATGTGAAGAGCACTATTAGAATAGCTAAGGAAGTACAAACTGACACAATTTACCTTGCCACTTAGTAACCAGCGAAGGATCTGAAATGCTGTACTCTGGTCGACTTCTTGAAAGGATACCTTTTCCAAAATAGCCCTTGGAAGAAAAGGAAAAATCCTTATTATGTCATCAGACAAAAATGATCTTCTTTCCTAATAAAACTAGTTCAGTGTTTTGAATATCTGCACTCAAAAGATTTAACTTGTGGAAGGTGTTGGGTCTTTTTCCTCAATTCTAAATATTTATCAGTCAGCATCTCCAAGCAGATGCAGAAGAAAACACCTGCATATTAATGCTGTGACAACACGTAACAGGGAAAAAAAGAGATGGGTAGGAATGGTGGGGAAACGGTACTCAGACGTAAGAGGCTCAATGTAGCTTATTTCACTCAGGAAGAAATTGCACTGAAGCTACAAGAATTCTTCAGACATTTATAAAACATTAATATTCCAATCTCCTGAGCTTTAAAAACAAGAAAATGCTTTTGCAAGGTTGCATAAAATATTCAAAGGAGAAATAAAAAGTATGAGGTGTTCACAGCTGTTTCTTAGTTCACAACGTCACTTCATTCCAAAATTCATCTGCTGGGATAAGAATGAAATACTTTTCATATCTGATACAGAATACACGTTTCAAACCCATTTCAGGAGATGTGGAGAACTACCAGAGGCAAAAGCAGAAGGAATGCATAAACACAGGCAGATTTTAAGAAGCATCAGGCTTTACCTATGTTTGAAACACTAAAAATACTGTGCAAACAGGGTACAACACCTTGTTATAAAGCTGCTCAATGTCTTCAGGGTTCCTCACAATAACATTGTTGTTAATTATTTCAGCCTGGCATATTCGGAAATCCTTCCCACCTGCGTCCACAGGAAAGGGAGACTCGTACGACTCAAAAACTCTTCTTTTCCTTCTCGGGGGATGAAAAACGGCTTCTGCCATTTCCTAATATTAATGTTCCCTCCTAAATAGGGGAAACAAAACATTTACTGATCAGGAGTTAAAGTTCACCCGTTTTTACACGCTTCAGCTGCGTTCCCAAAAGCAAACTGGCAATAAATCCTACGGTACAACCCAAGTTTAACTATGATGCCAGACAGGCCTAAGAAGCGATTTGCTACTGTTATCTGTTAACCTTCCTCTCCTGGGCATTGCAGCATCCCCTGAAGACCAGGGTAGGGGCAGTTCCCAGCCGAGAATTTATAGCGCAAACTTCAGATGACCGGCAAGCGCATGAAGGGCTGAAAACGCCTCAAGAACGGAGCAGAGGGGTGAGCGGAGGAGCACAAACCACAGCACACAGGTGCCTACATATACGCTGTTCACCGAGTACACGGTAGAAGGGAGCAGCGGCTTGGCAACCGGGAAGCGCTTCCTTCCGAGGCTCTCTGGAGACGCCGGGGATCGGTAACCAGGCAGCTTACCCGCCAGGCAGAGCCGCGGCCGAGGGGGCTCCACGCAGACGCTACAGCGCCGCGGACCGGCAGAGGGGGGACAAGCCCTGCCGGCGCCCCGGCGCAGGGGCCGCCGTTACACAGGGCCAGGCCTGTTCCCGCCAGGAAAACCCCAACTCGCAGCTCCGCCCGCCCGGAGCCCTGCGCGACGCCGCGGCCGCGGCAGGAGGGCGATAACCGCCGCCGGGGACAGGGCTAGGGCCGGGGTCAGCAAAGCGGCGCCGCAGACCCGGGCGGCTACCCACGCAAGCCCCTGCCCCGGCGCCCGCAGCCCCGCCTGAGGAGAGGGGCGGAGCAGCCATGCGAGGAGCGGGCCGCCGCGGCTACCGGGCGGCCACAGGGCGGCCACAGGGCGGCCACAGGGCGGCCACAGGGCGGCCACAGGGCGGCCACAGGGCGGGCAGGGCCGCTCACCCATCGCCGTCACGACCGCGCGCCTCACGCACCCCTCACCGCCACGCGAGGAGGCCGCGCGCCGCCAGAGAGCGCCACAAAACCCCGCCCCGCGAGCTGAGTCGGCGACCGCGCGTGCGCACGGGGCCGTCGCGCGGGAGGCCCCGCCCTCCCCGCGACGTTTCCTCAGCGCCGTGAAGGGCTTGTGAGGCGGCTGGGGGCGGGCTGGGGGCTTTGGTGTTGGGGCGAGGCGGCGCCTCGACCCGAGAGACAGGCGGGGGTGACCCGACAGTATGTGGGGAGATGAACCGAGCCTCCGGGGAGAGACTCGGAGAATCCTTCCGTGCAAGAAAGGGGAAGACTGGGCAACCGGGGGCCCTCTGCCCCGCAGAGCTGCGTTTCTAGCTGCTGCCGGCCGTCATGCTGCGGTAATGTCCCCTGCCTGCAAACCGACTGTCGATTTAAAAGTGACAGAAAAATTACACCTTGTGAGGAACACTCATCCTGAAATGAACGACAGGCTTCATAACGAGGGGCATTTGAGATACATGGGTGGATGAAATACTGTAACGGTGGGAGGTGAGGCAGAGAGACCATTTTCAGCTTGAGGCAATGGTTTCCGGCTCTGTTACAAGCCCTTGACATGGTCAGGACTTGCTATGCCGTGTGGTAATGTGATGCTGCTTACACAACCTGCTAACAGAGGTGCTTGTGATTGTGCAGCTTATTGCTGGAGCTGAATTCAGGAGGACATGGTAGTGCAATTTGAAAAGAAAAACACCTGAATAAAATGCAAAGCATTTTCACCAGCTAGTGAGGTGCAAACATCCCTTTTCTGTTGTGAGTCACTTACTGGTTTGAGCCCTGCTCATCAAAATCATCATCATCATCCATGCTTCCTTATTTTGAGGTTGTATTGTGAAGGACCACTGTCAAAGAGAGACAGTTGAGATGTTTTGGCTTTCTCAGCAGAGAATTACGTCCGATTTTCAGCAGAGATCAATGAAGTCACTAATGAAAAGTCGTAAAAATACATCGTTCTTATGAGGAAATGTAGAACAAAACGTGAGGATGCCAAGCTGGTAGTCTTAACAGTTAATTCCAGCAGAGCTCTGCTTTATATACAAGCACGAGTACTATGTATGTTGAATATCAATTTGCACACAAAATGGCGAAGCTAAACCTCAGAGGGTGATGCTGTGTTCCTGTCACCAAAGTACCCATCAGTGCTCCGAAAGCTTCTGGTTCATTCTTAAAGCTCTATGATTAAAATACCCGGGAGTTAAATTGTTCTAGGTAACAACATGAAAGCAAAGCAGTCAGTATCAGCGATGTCACTCTGTTTCAAAAGTCCTCCTAGGTTTGTCACGTAAATGGAAGTGGAGTTTATCTGTGCGAGGTACGTCTTTATTTTGTCATTGTGCAGACGCTTTACTATGAGATGGACATTACAGCAAGAGGCAGACAAAATATAAAAAAGCTCTAGGTCAGTTGCTTCGCAGCTCGTTATCTTCATACAGCCTTGAGAGGGGAACCGCAGCATACGCCATTCAGTCGATTAACTGAATCACACTCGCATTCCTTCAGCCGTTTCAGATTGTAAGCCCAGATTGCACTTCAGCCAAAACCTTTGCTATCAGAAGGACAAGTTTGCTCTATGATGACTCATACCAATTTTTAAAAAGATTGTCAATAATGTTACAGACGTTTTCAGAAATATCTGGATCTCCCTTGTTGTGATGCGACAGCAAATGACAAGGTGGCAGCTAAATGACTAGGCCATAGCTCCAAAAAGCAAACCCTCAAGATTATAGTGAATCACAAGTCAGGGATGAGTCAGAAGTGTCATGCTGCTGTCAAGAGTCAGGAAGAGAGTAACAAGGGTGACCTATGAGTAGAGACTGCAGTAAATCGGTCTAGAAAAAGTAAAATGGGCAAAACAGGCCATTGCAAGGAAGGGGACATACATTGCGCTGCAACACCACAGCAAAACAATAGAAGGAGTGAGGAGAGAATATTGCAAAACAATGTTGTACCTTGAGGTAAGGGCAACGCTGTCATTACTAGGAGGGTTGTATTATGTCCGTCACTGGAAATGTTAAGAGCGGTTTAGACAAATGTCTTCCAGGAATAGTTCCAATACAGCTGACCCTGCCTTGAGACAATGTGCTGCACTAAAAGTGCCGAAGGTCCCTTTCAGAGGACTTTTCAGGTTTATCCTTCCAGCAGCTTTCTGATCTCTCTGCAGTGCGGCAGAAAACGCAGTGCTCTATACTGCCCTGCAGAGGCTGAAAGCCTGCAGCTTTTGTTAAATCATCGTTCAGATTTCCATTTCTGCTTTGCAGACTTTCGGTTTAGGAATGCTGTTATGAGAACAGACCATTTCATGTTGTCTCTGACTGATTCATTGCTTCTAATGCAGAGTACTAAATTGCTTACTATTTCTTGATACTCAGCTGAATTATTTCGTTGCTCTTTGTTAAACTAAGCTCCAAACCAATGTCAGCTTTCTGAAAAGACTAATACGACCCTCATGATTTTCCAAATCATGAGAATGAGAACTTGGTTGTAACCCTTCGGTTCTACATTGCCTTAAACTTTGACACAGTTGCCTTTGCTGAATAGTTTTCAGTCATACATTCCCTGATTCTCAATGTCCTAATGTTTACATTGCTGTACCCAGAATCTCCTGTGGCACTGACCCATTTGGGGACACTGGTGGGCGCACAGTAGTCCCTCTGAACTAGCAATATGTCTTTCCAGGGGGAAGTTGCTAGCTTCTGCTCTGAGTTGTCACAAGATCTCTCAGTCAGTGGTAGAGGAGTAGAACTGAAGTACAGTTACAACAGGAAGACATACTCTCACCTTCAGGCTTTTTAAACTCTTTCTGACAGCATGTACACGGTAATATCCCTTAAAATCTAAGCAGAAGTGTTTGCAATCAGGTACTCTTGTAGTACTAGTCTTCCTGTGGGTTATTGCGTCCTGCAATAATAGTTGTATCACAAAGGTCCACTGGAATAATTTATATGAAATGTTCTGTATAGTAAGAGCTCGCTGAATATTATATTAACTACTATTTAACAGCTAATATTAACTAATTTTCATGCTATGAAGATTCTACTACAGTAAAATTAAGTTGCTGTAAGCAGGAAAGCACTAGGGAGTTTTGTTATCCAAGGTGGTGGTTTTTTGGATATTTGGCTACTTTTATAGGGACTTGGGATGTTAATTTCCAGTTCTATCTCAGCTGAAATATACAGGCCAGGTACTAAATACATATTTTACATCCTTAAGCTTATGAAAAAACCCAGAGATGTCTGCCTGTAAAATGATTTGTCTGTGTAGTGCTCTCAAGGAAGTTAGTCATAAAATTGTAAAGAATGGCCTATTCTTGTGGTGAATGTTCTGTAGGTCATTTTGGATTGCATACCAGAAAAAAAGAAAAAAGCTTTGCATAGAACCCCATTTAATTCAAGTCACAATTTGTCATTAGGTTCATTTCTGTCTCTGGTTTCCACAGAATGTTCCTATGAAGTTTTCTTGTGCCCTACTACTTGTACTCCACAAAAGAAATATGATGGCACTTTCTTTTCAGTAAAGCTCATTCCTTTCTCACAAGGTGATTTGAACAGTAGTTGGAGGATGGGCTGTAGTTATTTACATTATCCAGTTCCAGTTTCCCCAGACTGACAGAAATTCCCATGGAAATTCTGGTTACATTAACTTTGACAGAGATACGGGACTGTTTTTGGAAACTTTAAAAAAAAACAACTAGGGAATAGTTTTCATTTTTATTAATATGCAGTATCTTCATTTTGTTTATTAAAGAAATAAATCAAGGTTAGTTTCTGCTTAGTTTCAGATGGTTTTCACAGGAGACAGAAAAAGAGAAGTCAGACAAATATTGGCCAAGCATCAACCCAGTAAGAAATCCCATAATAGCAGAAATCCCGAGGTGGATGGCAATAAAGGAATAGCATGAGAAAAAAGCACATTAAAATTGAGTATGCAGTTAGCATATTTACTTCAGACATGGAAAATGATTTTGCGTTCTCAGAGATTAATCCCACTGTGATGAGGACTTCATATAGAACAGCTTGATCCAGCTGACATCCCATCACATCAGTGTCTCTGCAGATACTGCAGGGCACACTGTCCCTTTTTGAGCTAGCTCTCAATCTGCAGTACAAACTATGTGCATTTGAAAATCCACACATTAATTTTCACTGCATCAAAGCCTTCAAAAACCCCCAAATCATCGCTTTCTTTGTCCTCATGGAAACGAATTAAAAAGGTCTGAGCTTGCAGTTTCAGGGGAAGTTAAGCACACTTGGAGTCTCTGACTTTTGCCCATCCCTTGAGCTCCCATATCAGACGTATTTACCTTTTGTTGAAGAAACATTTGTTCCTTCATGGGTCATTAGTTTTTCTGCTTCATCAGTCACCTAGGTAAGTTGTTAAATGACGCACAGCTTCTGTTTTGCCGAATTCTGACTCTGTCACCTTCACCTCATGCGATGGGCCAGGCAGGGAAAAGCAGGGACAGAACTCTGGGCTCCAGCAAGATATTGAGTAAAAATCCGCTTCATCTTTTTGTTTTTCTGTCAGAAAGCAAGCTGTAATAATTAGCTGTCTCCACTAGATGTCCATATTTCAGCAATTTTCAATTTGAAATGCAGTGACGATAGCTGCCCTGTGCAAAATGCATAAAACTACTATGCTCCATTGAAGGATGTAAGTACAAGATAGATTTTCATCTCAGCAAAGTTGTGCACCTGGCTTTTTGTCTGAAAGGCACTGAACCTACTCAGAAAACACCTTTCACTTTGATACACCTTATACTCTCAGAAAAAGCCTTTAAGGCAGTCAGACTTTTCAGATATTGGCTGTTACCTCTCTGGTAATTTACAACCTTGCCTTTCTTAGTATTTTTCAAATTTTTATTTGTATTCTAGTAACTTACAGGAATAAGTATTTGGGAAAAGCTTTCAAGATTTTTAGTGGGTTTTGGTGGGTTTTTTTCATTTTGGCTTCTAGTTTTTCTATGCACGGTTCTTTGTTTCATTCAGACATGTGCACATTCCAAAACCGTCGGCTCAGGTTTTTTGATACACTGACTAATTGCAAACCAATTGTTTTCCTTATTACATTTCTCTTCAAATATTGATGTCTAATATTTACCTACTTTTTCTGGGTATCTAATGGGTGTTGGAAAGTACAGTTATGCTCGTGTGCACGTAAGTATGGGAACTCAGCACATGTTCTTTTTTATGCTCACAGTTTTAGACAAACTGTATGTAGGCAGCCTGCTGGCCTTGGTATTCATTTACTAAAGATGCTTTTCACTGCTTTGCTCCTTATGGCAACTGTGAAAGCAAGGTTTGCATTCTGTTTTAAGTGTGTGCTCACCTTCTGCCGAAGTGGCGAGTGTCGCGGCATGGAGAGTGCCAGGCTACATTTCCAAACATCCATTTGTCTGCGCTGGCAGAAGAGCATCTCTGTCATCACTCTGCTCCTTCGCCACAGCAAATCTAGAGTCATCTTTGTCTTGCCAAATGGTGACATCCATCCTTACTGACTTCCTTGATTACCTGTCATATGGCAGAGGTAGCAGTATGTCCTCTGTGATGTTTTTGTGATTTGCATACCCAGCCATTAATAATAGGCCAGGCACCAGCGATTTAACTCAAATACTGGGGAATTCCAAGGAGCTGAAATGAAGGTCTTATTTAAGATTACTGAATACCATTCTAGGAATAACCCAGAAAGGGGACTCCTTTCACTGTTTATCTTCTGGTTTCCCAGGCATTTTCAGTTTTACTGAATGTAAGGATGGAATAGATTTTAGAGAATGCTATGTACCAGACTGTTTTAAGGCAGCTTCCAGGACCAGATGCAAATTAGGTACTAGTGGTTTATAATTCCCATAGATGTGAATATAACATCTATAGCTGAATTTGTCTCCAGTACTTTTACCTCATTTAAAATATTAAGGAAACAGAATAGGTTATTTTTATTATATTTTAAAAAAAGGAAAATTTGGTATCACTGTTTAATCTTGACCGAGCCTGATCCAGGAATGTACCTTCACATGGCTTTCTGCATTTAAGCACATAAACAATCCTACTGGATCCAGATGTTTTCTGAAATGTGTCTCAGAGCTCATCCTAAATGCTGCCTAGGTTCATGTGTCATAACTGACAAAAGGACAAAATAACAAGCAAATCAAGATAAATCCCTAAATCATCACATTCTAAGAACTGAAATAAACCAAACAAATCTATTTGTTGCCAAAAGTATATATGTTTTTAAATACAACAAAACCCCAGAACATCCTCTTATGGAATATATCCCAATCTTGAATATTTACTTTCCGTTTGTTTAATAACAGGAAAAGGTTTGTAGCTCTTTTGTTGAGTTTTACATGTCAGCATCTTAATATTCCTATGGTATTCTTAAAACTTCTACCAGGAAAAAAAACAGTGCCATGGCCTATACTAGGAAATGTTCTGTTTATTTTAAATGCATTTATGAGCACACAAAGGCAAACAATTACCTATCATAAACCAAGGGAGCAACTTATAATGGCTTGGTGTCTCATCTGTACTTCTTTATATAGTTCCTTGGCTCATTTGTCCCTGCCCTTCCTGTGTTCTGTTCATTACCTCTTGCTGTACCTTTTGAACTCCACTGTAGATTAAATTAAATTCTTTTTTTTTCATTTCCCCATTACCTGCTGGGCTCTGCTTCTTTTGGTGTCTCAGCTGTAACAAACATTGGGCTAAAAGTTTATCATACATCTCTTCGGGGATCCATGGGACAATGACGATTGTCGCTAGCATGAAGTGGTGAATCCTAAACCTGAAGGGCTGCTTTTTAAGTACATGGCCCTTAGACTAGACTCTGAAAGAATGAATGACGAATAGCTTTCAAAGATCATTAGACTTTTTACACAAGTACTTTAACTTATTTTGGCTTTGCCCGTTCTATTGTGACAACTGCAGTAACTAAAGCAAATTTTCACTTAAGCATGTTAAAAAAGTAGGATAGTTCCACCACTGTCAGACAGACCAAACTCTATCAAGTAGGCTAGTTCTCTTCACATAGTTCTAACGTGACGTGGGCTTGTTTAAACAGTGAGTAAGGTACAAACAGCTAGCAACTGGATTCCCTAGGATTATAACTGTGGGCACAGCAGTGGTTGAAATCCAGGCTTAAAAAAAAAAAAAGGAAAAAAAAGATAAAATACCTCATAAGAGGAAGTGCAAACAAGAGGGAACCTTTTTTCCATCTGTCAGGCTGTGTAAAGGACAGTCATACTGGAAAGAATGGTTAGATTTCTGGAGGCTACTGAGGCTTGGATTTCTAACATACTTGAAGTAATTGGGGGAGGATATATGATCTTTGCCCTGTTGTTCTGCACCTTCACTGACTTAGCTACACAACAGATCTCTGGCACAGACACTGAAGTTTCAGAAGTAAACATTGGGCTCAGAGACCCAAGCTTCACTGATCATATCTATGTCCCGATTATTGTCATTAAAATGACATTCAGCAGAAAACTAGGATCATTACCACCCCTTTAGAAATGACTGGACTCCTATCCATTGAGCAAAAGCCCAATGCTGCTGTTCTGAGATAGTTTTCCAACAGTTAGTTTACCTAGGAACACCTTTCGTAACTCAGACGACTCTGACCAGTTATCACTAAAATGGGTATGTCAGACGTGGCGTTTTAAAACTGCACACTGATACAGATGTGCTAAAAAGTGGTCTTTATAGGAAGATACCAAAGTAGTCTTTATAGGAAGATATTATGTCTACCAAGTGGAATGTAAACAATATTTAGTAGTCAGGACTCGTAAGCAAGAGACGATTGGAAATTTGGAAGCAAAAAAGGAAGTGGCCCAGGAAGATTTTCTACATTATGCTTAGAATTGAAAAACATAAGCATAGTAATCCTGATCATAAACAAGGCCACTGAAAGAAGTCACTGTGTTAGTATGAACTCATTAATGAGATATTAACAACATGAGCAAACTGAAGACGTTGGCACAGGACAGAACTGGTTGGTCAGAGCTTTTCAGAGGAGCAGAATCAATCAATGGTGCTTCCAATCTCAGGATGCATTGCAGGTTGAAAATGCCCTCTGTTAACCTCTTGGAAGCATGGCATTTTGGGTGGCACTTGACTTGGAAATGGATGAACTAATACAGATGCTACCGCATTACAGGCGGCTTTGTTTTCATTGCTCAAAATGCAGGCTTTTACACCTAGGAATAAATAACTGTTGGACCTATTCTGAAGTAAGAAGAGAAGACTAAGCACGTTATTTTTATCATGATGTAACTGTGCTATTATCCAAGCCCACACTTGGAGCTGACCTTGATGTGTTTAACTCAAGGCTAAACCGGAGTGCTTGGTCTTTGCTGTGCTTTTACCTCAGGATTAGTTCTGCATGTTAGTTGCTGCAAAGTGAAAACCATAGCTTTTTTAGCAGCCAAGCTGAGGCCTTTCTGTGTGTTTCTGCAAGGTTATTTTCACACATGATAAAATTTACAACAAGCTACAATTCTTTTGCTCCTTGTAGAAGTCCAGAAGAGAAGCATGTGGCCCAGCAATATGGGTGGCTGCATTTGAATACGAACCATCTTGTCATCGCACTGTAGTGTGTATGAAACCTACTAGGCAATTCATGACATGACTGGATTTCATACCACACAGGAAGAAGCTGATTAACCCTCACATGATGACTAGATACTGGTATTCAGATTTGTAAAACAATACCTGCAAACATGCAAATCATACACATATACATGAATGTCCCAGTGAAATTATACATAAACAGCTCATTTCTCATATCCTTTCCCGGACCATAGCAGATAAAAATTACACACACATTTTACTGATCTAAGTTGTATTGGCTTTCAACATTTATCGTATTTCATATAAGTGATTTCCATTCTGTTCTGTCCTGAAACATTAAAGAAAAATGTGGGATATTTGAATTGTTTAACACCTTCAACCTGTCACAGATGGAAAATTCCATCTATAGCTGAATATGTTCCATTCATTGTATTACACCCACCAAGTCCCGTAGGAGAACCACAATTCCACTAAATGCCTTTAGGGCACTGGATTATGTATTTGGATCTTGGATTGGGAAAATTTCTTGTAACCAGAGAGCACCCTGATGAATACACCTCTAAAAAGGTTCACATGTATGGTTTCTAAAGTGTTTAAGGTCTGGAACAACTTACACATACTCAATTTGTTCTAGATAGAATTGTGTGAGTTTAATATATAGGCTGCCTAGAACAATGGGATAAAACTTCCTGGTTTATCACATCATTGTCCACCCAGGGTGAACAGAGAATCATTGTGTGCTAATAGATAGAACTTAATCATTTGGAGAAGGATAATAGAGTAATATTGTGAGCAGACAGCTTCCAAGACACATGTAGTTCATATCTGCATTTTGCGCATTAGATGCAAGTTGCTGTCAGGGGGTAGCTGCAATTTTGGATCTGAATTCTGCAGTCACACAGAGAGACATTCCTTACATTTAACAGCAGTCAGATAGTGGCATCTGAACTTCACTTCCTGTATTACTGATGGCTGAAAACAATCTTTAGCTTTCAGATATGAATTTCTAATGTTACAGTTTAAACCATGCATGCTTTCCTTACTCTTGTACCAGATCCTAGAAGTCTGCAATACCATTTCCCTGAAAATTACTTCTTAACTTTCTTTTCACCTAAGGTGTAAGTTTTCCAATTGGTACTGATACATATAGCTGCCTTTGTAATAAATGTTTTTCTGTAACTTTTGAATTGTTGTATAAATACCTATATATATCTGTCTCAGTAATGTAAGGGTTCTCATTCTTATTGTTTTTCATTCACTTAGTTTATAATAGATACTTGTGCCTTGCCTTAACCTTTTCTAGGGCAGGGACTGTTTTCAAATGGAGCCTTGGAGCAGCAAAGTAAAAGCTTGTTCCTGCTTGAGTCTTTAGCACTGCTTTAATGCAAATCTTGTGGCAGTACATATAATTTTTAAAGCTAAAGTTACTCAGTGGAAAGTCTCACAGGTCCTAAATTAGCAAAACCTTTGTAAAGTTCCTATTATTAATCTATGGAATTTATAACAAAGGTGTTGAAATCACTTACGCTGTTGCTGACTCATTTCCCCCAAGGGATAGCAGATGACCTCAGAAATACCCTCAGGGCACATCATTGCCATCTGTACCATAAAGAACATACTGAACTCTCAACTCTAGTTCATCCTAAAATTTTTGCCCAATATACCTCACTACATTGCAAACCTGAGTCTATTTCAAATGCCATTTTCTTTTATAATCTGTTCTGACTCAGATGCTGTTAGTATGGTGTGCACAAAATATCTGTATCACTGTGAATTTATCTTGCCAAGAGAAGTTAAATGGTTACATATTAAAAAGATTTTTATAAGCATGATACACCACAGTAAACATTAGTAAAAACTGTTCTAAAACTATTTCTGTCTTTTGTTGGGAAACAAATTATTTATTTCCCAACAAATTGTTGGGAAACAAATTATAGGAGAATTCAACATGTTGAGGTTTTAAAGGAACTCTGGTTTGCTGATTAAGTGCTTTCTACAGAAGTGCAACTAATGTTTCCTTCTTTTTTAATTCTTAAATCAGGCCCAACTGCCAGTAAATTACTTTCTTTACTGTGGGTGGAGGTTTATTTTTAGTCACAAGAACAGTATAGATTAAGACAGCAGTTTGAAAATCAAGGCGTCTGCATGCTAAATAAACTGCCACACACTTGAACTCTTGGTGTCAAGTCATTCATCTCACTGTGGCTCAGCTTGGCTTTCTGTTAGAAACAACTTTCAGGAGCCACCTGCCAAGGATGTAAAGCTGCTTTGCCTCTGAGTCCCTTTTCTTATTTTTCTGAAAGCATCTTTCAGATTTTAAGCTTCATGCCTTTGATTTTACTGGGGATGAATTTTGCTGTACTTTGAGACTCACAGTGGAGCTGGAATGTCATCTTCTTGTCTATGAACTTGTCTGTCAAACTCCAGCAGAACTGCTTGGCAAGTAGTATTACTGCCTTTGGAAATCTGAAGAGTGGTGGGCAGTGAAAGGGTGGCACCCTTTTCAAAGGATGGCTGCCCTTTGAAAACAATACCAGTTTTGATGTGTGATAGGTTCACACATTGTTCAAAACAAGTCTCTCACCAAGTGTTTACCATCACCAGATGAAAACCTGGTAACCAGCTGGTAGAAGAAGCCTGCTGGGCTGTTTGTGCAGTTTTTCTGAGCAGGTTATCACCTTATTGAGAGACCAAGCTTTTAAAGGAACAATTTTCTTTTGCTCTTAGAGCGATTTGTGTCCACCAGTGTAGTTTACCAAATTATAGTTTATGCTGAGCTACTTTTCCCTCCTGTTTTCATCTTGTTGAATCAACATGTGAGTAGAGTAAGTAGTTCTGATGTAGTCAGTAAAAAGTGTTCATTACCTTATTAAGTAACAGAACATTCTCTGTCATGTCATCTATCTTTCAGACTGTTGAAAAGATTAAATTGGTTAATTCTTGAGAAGTTCCCTGAGATCCATACATAATCTCAGGTACTTTACTGCTTCTTCAGTAAAGTTGTACTTTGTTCCTATCAGCTGACCAGTTAAAACCTGTGTTTTTAACTACTCCTCATCCTGTAGAGTTAACACAAACTCCAAGTGAATGAACTGCTGAATACAGTTCATCTCCTGAAACTTCAAACAGTGTTGTTTACTAAGTTTCAATCAATTACACATATACAAAGTCATTGTAAGGGACAGGTGGGTCACTGAGGGCATGCTTTGCTGATACCAGGCATAGCAAAGATGATTTGGAGGGCCAAATCTAACCTCTAGAACTTTATACATTTGGACACATGCAAGGAATCTGAAAGACTCTTACTCTGTGTCCCAGAACCCAAGCTAAATTTGCCAGGTTGGTTGGCAGGGAAAAAAAAAAGTTTCTGCAATGTCTGTAATCAGTAAAACTTCTTAAACACATAAATCTCTATGCTTCTTGTCCTCAAACACATGGAAAAGTCATATCCATCTGTCAGTCCTTGCTGTGGAAATTGTACAAAATAAATACCCATAGATCCTTGCAGAAATCTTAGGATTTGGGAGTGCTGGGTGTATTCATGGCATGGTGATCCAGTGGCAGCCTTATGTCAGCAAGGTATATTAATGGGCAGTCTTGGGACCACAAACTATTAACACAACTCATTGCAAGACATAGCATGATTGCATCAATTCTTGCAATGGGTCTATGAATCCCTTGAGTCAACACTGTCTGATTAAAAATGACTTGTGGTTGGATTTGAATACTTGGAATAAGTAACACAGCAACTGACTATTATGCAAGGTCTATATACTTTCCCCATAGACTTTCACAAAAATGCCATATTTCTGACACCTTTCCAGCAGCTATTTAGAGGCACCATGGCCCAGGCAGACAGGATGCTAGACTAAAAGTATGAATGCTGGGTCCTGTTCCCCATCCTGACATGTACTTGGCAAATAACACCTCACTTAGTATCCTTATTTGCAAAACAGAATGAAGCCACTTACATACCACTTTGATATTAATAGAGAATGGTACTATTATTTAAGACTTATTATTTCTTATAATTCCTTTTAAAAATCCTTTTAAAGTAATTATTTTTCAAAAAATAATTTAAAAATTATTACGTATTCATAGGAACAGTGGCATCTATCTAAATGCAAATTTACTCCTTCATCCTATTAAGTATCTATAATGCATATTTAAAATCTCCATAAACCTCCTCACTCCATAAGGAATATTCTGGTCTCATAGGTAAGCAGCAGGAATTCAAAAAGGCTTTCTAATGCATGCTCATGGTCTGTATGCAGGCTGCAGCAATTTGGAAAGACCCAGAAAATGTGGATTAAAGTAAAACTGCTCTTGAGGACAGAATTTAACTGTTCATTCACCTTTACAGCTCCAAACCAGCACTAATGGCAGAAGTTCAGATTCTGAACCATAGAAAACCCTGCTACATGAGATCTGGTAAGTGGGAGTCTTGTATTTGTCCATGTAACATCAGTTCTAGAGGGTCTGAGCACCATCATCTGTTTGTATCACTGCAGAATTACTGTATCAATTCAAACATGACAGCTGTTCACACAAAGTTAATTCATCACTTCTGTAGTTTCTGCTTTTACATTGCAAGTGGCCTTGGATCAGAACAGAGAGGTGAAATGAAACTATGCTGTGGTAATCAAAATCTTTCTATGTAAGAACACACATATTTTTATGGACAGCCAATTTATGTACTAGTATGCCCTAATAAGCCAGAAAAAGAGTTAGGAATTCCTAACTGTGTCAGACTCCTGGTCTTTCTAATCTGGTAGCATGTATTTCAGCATGACCTTTCCTCCTGCTTCACAGGAAGGTGCAAAAAAAGAATGTGAAATGTTGCATTTCTGCAAAAGCTACTGTCTTTGCTGAAATGATAACCAGGATCATGGAAAAAATATGTGTGGTACACTGAGTAAAGACCTAAACTTCATGGGTTTGAGCTCATTCTCAAGAGGTAATCCCTTTCTCAATGCACAGCTGAAATAGGTGACATCAGGTTTCAGAGGAATTATATCCTACTCATGACAGAAGCTCTGAAGCTGTGGGTACAGCAGCATGGGTGTCCCCATTTCTGACTGTGTCATACACACTGAGAGAGGTTTGGGAACTATAGTCCCAGAGCCTCAGTGCCAGCCCTGCTTCTCTGCTGCTTACACACGGGCAATCTTTTCAGAGGTGTGCAAAAAAACCACAGGCGTGACAGCTGCCAAAAGGCTCAATGCTATTCAGGTTATTTCTATCTCTCATTTTTTAAATAAGAGGGTGAGGATTAGGAAGGATCTGGAGCTCATCGTTGTAATTTAGATGTCTGCATAGAATATCCATGTAGATAATCTCACCAGTGTTTCTTCACGTATCAGAATTTCAAGGCAAACTCAACTGTTTAGTCTCTGTCACATTGGTGCAAAGGTAAATAATGTCAATGTACATAAATAACTCAAATATAGGTACTTTACTACCTACAGTATACTCATGTCTATTGGCACCACAGGATACCTCAATTCAAGCTGTTACCTGCTGTTTGAAAATAAGAATTAGGGATCCGATCTATGTTAGATGTCTGTGAGGCAGTGTGCATTCAGAATTAGCAGATTCTAACTAGCAGTGAAGAAAGGAGGTAGCAGATATCAACTTACTTCATAAGAAATCCAGGAGTCTGCTGTATCTTATCATTGTATAGCCAAAACAAAAAGGAGTTGCCAAAGTACTAGCTTTCTTCAGAGATACTCCACTATCTGTCTAGTGCCATTGAACAGAAGGATCCAATGCCACTTGGGTCTGACTGTGCTGTACAATAGTTTGGTGACATTATCAGGACATGTAACTCTATGGAAGCCCAAGGGGGGGGTGTTATAATTTACTACCTGATTGCAGCCAATTTAGGGACAAGAATTTTCAGTGTCAGTCAGTTCATCTTGGCAATAAAACAAAAGAAAGTTGATGAAGGTTCACTTCATCAACTGCAATGGAAAATTAAGGCAGATGCAGTAGAATGAATATTCTAAAACTGGCTGAAAACAATGTTAATGTCATTAATTCTAGGAGTGTCTTTTCACACAGATGGTCTGAAGCTTCTTTTCATGAAACTAGTGCTACAGTGTTTATTTACAACCATAAAAAGAGATGAAAGGGGTAAAATGAGCTGTTAGCCCACACAGAATTGTTTTCTTCAGTAAAACTGCTAGCATTTTATTAACTCTGTCTTTAGGTCAGTACTAATAATAATATTAAGCATGTCCTCAACCTAAACATTCTGATCATCCTTAAGTAAGTTCCTCCATTCTGTTAACATTGAGAGAATAACAGAGAACTTTGGGTTTGATAGCAAACCCTAAACAAACCATCTCCCCATCTGCCTTCAGGCAATGTTTTAATACTTCCTTCATGACTAGAAAGTCTGCAACTGCGTATTTCCTTGATCTGAATTACTGAACTTCCCATGAAGCAAGAACGATAACCTGTAAAATAACTCAACAATTTGGTGTTTCTCAAGAATTTTAGAATTTGTTCCCTTCTTTCCTGTAATAATGTGACCCAGGCAGAGAGTCACAGCTATTGTCTAAGCTCGCAGCCTTTCGTTTCCTTTACCCTTCCTGGCTCAGACATGTAGATTCACTCTTCACACCGCTGCCAGAAAGGAAAGAGAAATGGGTAGAGAAGAAAGGGGGAAAGAAGAGAGACAAACGTCACAGATACCTTGCAATTTACCACATAAGTACAGGATATACTTCTTACTCCCCCACTGGGGGCGTCCTGAGTTTTGAGAAGTGAGAGTGAGTGACAACTCAAGAAAACAAAGGTGACTAATGTTGACCATAAATACTAGGGTAAATTTGCTTTTAAGATCCCAGGAAAGGGGAAATATTCTTCATTTATGTTTTTTCAGTATTCCTTGATTTTTTAACCAAAGTTATTCTTCTTGTGTTCCATGATTTTCAGGTGCATTTGCAAACACACTACCTTGTATCTCTCCCCATACGAATGCTCTCTAACATCTTAACATAGAACATTTAGTCATTGTACTTCACTCCCATCACTTTGAAAGCCTCTGAAGGGCACCTAGGGCAAATCTACCACAAGCATGTCTCCCATTTTGGAGCTGCACCAAATGCCTGCTCTTTATGAACTTCATGTGCCTTTGTCTGGTACTGAGATGTGAAACTTTTGTTGCCTTTTTCAAACACAGGCCTATTGCAGCACTGCAAGGTCCTGTTGCATCAACATGAGGTTTCAAAATATAGTAAAACTGACTTGGCCCTAGATTATTTATTTATTTGGTACTAAGAGAGCAGCAGCATTACTGACAGCAAGAGGATTCCAAGCATCTGTCCTTAGCTTTCCAGTGACCCTAGGGAAGCAACCCATAATCCACATATTTTAATTGCCACAGGGTTTTGTGGGCTGTGGAGGGGTGGGAATGTGGGCAAGCATATTTCTGAAGCTATAATTAATCCTGCTTGTTGTACATGTGTGATTTATGTGACATCCTCATCATTGCAGGAATAAAGGAGTTATTATAAAGAGATGTGGAGGTATATTATTGTGAGGAAGAGGAATATATAGTGGTTTCACTGTCTTTAATAAACCACACATATTGGAAAGGCTCTCTTAAAATACAGTAGCATGCTGCCAAGAATTATCCTTTAGTTTTCTACAGCCTGAGTATTATTCCAAGAGTGTCCCTAGAGTTTTTTGGCTACTGAGATCAGGATTCACCAAGAATTTGATTTGCTGCAGCAAAATTCAAACCTTTCTAAGTGACACGCACTGGGGCTTCCGGATCTTCTAACACTAGATGTAGCAGGAGCTCATGTTCCCCTGCTCACCTCTCTCATTCCCAGCATAGCCTGCTGTCTGGTTTTGCCCCATTCTCCTGAGGGAGCACAGGAAGGCAGGCTAAAAGCATTCTGCCATGACTTTTTTCCCACTTTGGCATAAGCAGATAAAGTACAACCTGGGCATTATTTCATGCATAATCTCTTCTGAAGCTTAGTCATCTTTCAAAACAGTACTGGATATTTTAAAATTTTCCTGTGCAAACTCTTCAGCTCATCCAGGATGATACTGCATTAATAGAGAATCCGTATCATCTTTTGGAGTAAATAATGTCACTGAAAAAATTAGCATACCAGGAGCATTCTTTTGCCATGAATGTTTATGTACATGCCAGCCCACACATTTTGTGTGATCAAAAGCAAATGTCTCTACAGAAGGATGTCATCTGACATCTTTACATTTTGCCCCCTGTTGCTTCCTCTTTTCACGCACTGACGCTATGGGGTGACGCCATCCCAAGTCACCCATGTGGTGACAAGACACAGCATATTGTTAGTAAACAGGTTTGACTTGCATAAGTGCTTGGAAAAGATTAATTTTAAGTTCTAGGTACGCTACTAGACATGGACAGTTGCAGAACATCATCCCCTTGTATGGCTAGTCAGAATACAGCAGTTTCTTTGCCTGTACTGTTCAGAAGAATGATTTACATTCTCTGTATTTAAGCTGCTGGAAAAATGTAAAGGAAAGAGATTTGTCTTTTTATTCCCTCAGTTAGCATCCTGACATCCCCACACATTGCCTCATAGTTCAGGCTGTATTCAAGTTACTAATTTGGATGCAAAGCTACCATTAACACAGTTGCATACAAATAGATATCATTTGCTCAGACAAGAAATTATTCCATTTCTTCTCCTGTGAAAGCTTTAAAATTGCTATAGAAATTATCTGGCCAATATATGATTATCTATAATCAGCAGCAGCTCAGCTATGGTATTATCTACAGCTTCTAGTATACAAAATTTCAGGATCCAAATTTGGTGCTAGTGCAAATGTCTATGGCTCCCCTGAGAGTCTGGTAAGCTGGTAAATGCAATACTGGCTGTGTTCATTTACAAAAATATTTCAGACATAGTACTGTGTTAATTTACAATAATTCCAGAACTTAATCCCAATGTTAGAAAATATGCTAATGCTACCACTGTTGAACCTTGCATCATGAAGCAGGCGTTATTTTTGCTTTACAGGAAAGTTACATTCCTTGAAAAATATTCTGTATTGAACAGAAACCAAAAGAACTTCCCTATACATCAGCAAAACTATTGACTGGTGCAAAGGTAATGAAACATGGACTGAAGCTGTATGTATTGCATAGCACTTTCCAGAAAGCCAATTTGGTTTAGTCCTGTTCATTTAGAAGAGGACTCAGTCGGTTAGTAAGCCCTGTTGTCGAGTATCTCAGCAGAGATAAGGAATGAATAACTACAAATGCTAAATCAACACAACCCCTGAGAAGTGGCTTTTCCATACTAGTGTCTGTAGCCATGAGTGGCTTCACAAACAGCTACTTGTTTATAATCTTACTGACAGAATCATACTGTTTTGTAGGTAAACACTTAATTGTCTAGAAGTTTGATTTGGTTTTTATGTATAAACAGAAGAGGAAATAAATGGGTAAAACAATACCCTAGCAGAATTCCATAAATCCAGCCATTCTTTTTGAAACCTTGGAAGAATGTGAGAGAAGCAGCAGGTGATGCAGGCTGCCTATTCCACCTATTACATTTCATGCAACTACTAGTGAAAATAAAATAAAAAGTCTTCCTGTCTAATATCCCAAGCTACCTAGAGTCAGGGCATTAATCCAGAATATTAGCTAGCTAGAATCTCTCCATCAAAGATGTGGCTGCCAGTCATGAAAGAAAAACAAGAGAACTCTGCATATATGCTGTGGTATATGTGCAGCCGTTTCCAGGACTAGGTTGAAAATATCCCCCATGCCTCTCCTATCATTTCAGACAGGGTGCTTATCAATGCTGGCTCAGACTATGGGCTGAAAGATACGTTCTTTAGCATGAAGAACCTTGTATTCCCCTACCTTGGAGCGCTGATTGCGGGAAAGGGTGCTGGCTCAGAGGCAGTGTGGATGACAAGAAGTTTCAAAAAGTCATGTTTTTATCAAATTAGGAAAAATGGCAAATATTTTGTGAAATAAATGATAGTGTTCTCATCCTCAGGAACAGAACAGTGACATATAGCCATAAATGCAATGGTACTCATTTTTCAATATCTGGAGAGACTTTGTGTGTTTGGAGGCAGCCATAAAGCAAAGTGAGATTTAAATGAGCAGCCACCAAACATTCATAGTCCTTCTACTCAAGGAGGTAGGAATAGAGCAACTTGGTCCACTTGAGATGTTTAGTGTCATCTAGCTGCTCGTTGAAACAACTGAAAGTGAAAATGAACCATCAAAAGTCAGAACAGTTAGCTGCAGAGAGCTGGTCAGAAGTGTGAGTTGAAACACTTACCCGATCACTTTATCTGAATATTGCTGAGATTTCAGAGGGGTGGCAATAATTCTTCACCCTGTGATCCCGCTTACAGATCTATCGTATACGCCTTTGGGTATATACTCTTTCTCACTGACAGCTGGCATCTGGCCTCTCCTGTATGTGAGCTCAGACTCTGCTATCCCTTCCTCTGATGTCAGAACAGACTTTTCTCTCATCATGAACAACCAGGCAAGGCCATTGCCCCATTAATCTGTGCTGGCTAATGTGTGGGGAAGAGGTGCACAAATTACCCCTCTCTACACATAGGGCATAAAAGGAATTATCTTGTGTTTCTGCATTTGAGAGCATTTTTCCCCCTTCAACTGGCTTTCAGACAGAATGTGCAGCGTAGCCTCTCTTTCTGAGAAAATGACTCACAATGACTTCTGCTATCATCTGAGGATGGTCAGGCAGAACAAATAGCATGTGACCTGAGGCCAATTACAGCTGGGAATTTGGATTAAAAATAAAAGAGGAATGAGAACATTTGTCACACAATACTCCATCCTTCAAGGAGCAGAACATTTTCTAACAACGAATAAAAGCAACATTTGTTTTTATTAATAGTGCTTCTGTTTCACTGGTGGCTACTGACTCTCCTGTTTTGATGGAGAGCAATTATGTGTCGTGTGTTTGGCTTAGGGAAGCAGTCTGTGACCCAACACATGTTCTGAATGAACACGACATGAGAAGGTTGGTTGTGCCTGCAAAAAGCTGCCTGCACCTTGCACTTCCAAACAAAGCAAAGCAAGCAATCAGATGGAGATTCTTTACAGAAGGTACGCTCTGGGATGACATTGCACTGCCAAGTAGGGTCAAAACAAGGAGAAAAATTTACATGTTTGTAGTCTGGAACAAATGTTTGGGGAGTATCCAAACCAGATTTTATAAGGGAATTATCTACTTTGCATTAACTGTCAGTCGGTTAGCCAGAGATGAAATGCTCGTGTGTGGATACAAGGTCCAAGCAGGATTTTCCTATGAGTGTTCACCTTGCTTTCTGTAGAACTGATGAAGGAAGGTATGTTGCCATGTAGGTGACAAGAGTGTGTGCACCATGGATCAACAATTGAAAATAGCCATCAGGTTGTGTGTATGTGTGTTTTTTTAATTTGTTTGTTTGGGTTTTGTTGTTGTTTTGAATTTTTTTTTAATGTCCATTTCTGCATTGCTTATTTCAGAATAGGCACGGGACCGTGGCTGACCTTTGTTAAATACAGAGCTGCACAGTGCAGTCAAAAACATAGAAAGAGGTCACTCCATTCACTCTGTGTCTCTGCTGTAGCACAGCATTTGCTCTTCAGTTAATTAGTCACCAACTCCTTCTAGATGGCCAGCTTCTCCCAGCTAGCGCCAAGTGGTTTGGTTTGATTCTGCTGTAGTTACATATTTACCCAGTTCTGTATTCCCCTACTGGAGTAATAACCAGACATCAGAGTACAGTCTGTAAGTCACAAAGTTCTCTTGCTGATAATTTCGTCATTCCTTTATCATCTGGCAGTGAACCACTGCTATCAATTTGGCAGAAATCGGAACACTGGTATTCTGCTTACAGATTGTCACTCCAGTATTTTGTCTATATGCCCAATCCTACAAAAGCAAGCCAAGGAATTCTGCTAACTCAGCTACAGCACTTATGCTTTGCAAAGCTCTGTAAACACAAGTTCCCAGAGAAGAAATCCAAGAGCACGTTGTGGCAGGGAAAAATATGTTTTAAATACATTTAGTGAGAATTACTTAAACAGCTCATCAATCAAGTGACAAACAAAAAGTAGGATCTTATTTATAATCCTCCTTTGCTTTGGGTGTAGTAAAAGGTTAGTATATGGCAGGAAATTAAAATCGTATTTTATTTTTCCACCTGCTTCTTTCTATTATACCTTGGCCAACGGTGTACAGTCTTAGTACATTCCAGCACAGACCTCAGGGCAATGTGGGAGCAATAATGAAACAGCATTGTATTTTCTGGGAGCAACTGCAAAAGCTGCTAGTAAGTTGGGAGGCTCACTTTAGCTGTAGATTATTGCACACATATTTCAGCCAGCTGATAACAGGGAAAATAGCTATGCTGAAAAATAGATAAACACTGATTCCTTTGATTTGCTTCAGGAACAGGTTTCCAAGAGCATCTAGTCAAATAATGATTTTTTTTTTTCTTTTACCTGTATGTTCTTTCTTCTCTTACGTGTTTAAATCTATCATCTAAATAAAAGAACATCTGTGCTGATTAGTAGGCTGAAACCTTCAGCTTCTGCTAAACTAGTCCAGTGGGGCAAGCATGTATTTTGCAGTATCCAGTTTTACTCCAGATTAAATGAAAAATGAAGTTGTTCTCAGCTGGGAAGAACGGGAATTTGAAGAAGGATCTTGAGGTTAGATGTTGCCATTTAAGGGAAATGAAGGGGTGGGGTTGGAGAGGGACCTGCATATCAGTTTGAAACAGAGAAATAGAAAAATAGCTCTAGAAAGGGCTACAAGGTCTTCTAAACCATTCTCCTGTTCCAAGAAAGGAGCTGAGAGTCTTGAACTATTCCTGATAGAGCGAATGGAAAAAAGTAGAAGCTGGTGGTAGATGTATTTGAAACAGAACTGCTGTATTTGGGTATAGTTTCCCTTTTTCTGAATTAGGTTTGTTTGAGGCCAAATGTACAAAACTTTGTTTAACCAGATGCTGTTGTACAATAGCAGGTGTATCCTGTGCTCCTGCAAAATCTCTTGCTTTTATGAGCAAATCTCTGAATTGCACATTCACACAGGTAGTTAAACATACAGTTAGTCTGTTTGTTGTCTCAAAGGTGGGGTTTTTGTGGGCAGCTCCAGATCTGAAAACACTCTTACTGGTGAAATGGAAAAAACCCAGCATGTTTAAGCTAAATAAAGGAAACACTTTGATGAAACACAATTAACCTGCAGCTCCTGTTATCAGAGGGCATTGGTGAGGACATTTACACAGCAAGCTGTTTCCTTCAGTGGATAAACCTTTGCTAATGAGAACAGTATGGACATATGTATGGAATAAGCATTGCTGTCTTTCTAAAGTAATAACTAACTAGCTTATTTCTTGGGATAAGCATAGTAGCACTGCAGCAGCTGATCATATGGTGCTATCTGTTGCTCAATTCAACCTGCTAAAGACGTTTTATACTTTCTGCTGAAGGAGCATTTCCCCACATTTGAATACTTAGACCACAGTTAAAATGAAAAATCTGCCTTACAGACCCTTCTCCTTGTGTTCTTGGATGCAAACACTAAAAATTTTCACCCACCCAGTTTGCAAACGTTGCTGCTGCTTCCAGCCCTGATTGCATCTTATCCCCATGGCAAATGCAATTGCCTAATAGAAACAGATATTAAGAAAGCTTTTAAAGTATTGTTGCTTGTCCTCTAATAGTACATGGAACAGCTGAAAACAAAGAGGAGAACTGTCACCCCGAACAGCCAGTTCTGAGCACCCAACATTTTGTGAGGAGCTCCAATAACATGCATGGTGCAATTTGAAATGGGCTCAAAATTTCTCATGCCTCAGGTTTCCTTTGCTTGACACGAAATAATTGTGCTCTGGTTATTTTTCAAATCCCATTAAAGTAAAGGTGAGAAGGAAAAGAGGAGACCTGAGCAAGAGAGGAAGAGAAGGAGTAAACTCATGACATTAGCTTGCTAGGTTACGTGGATATATGATATTATTCAGCTACAGTAGCAGACTTCTATAAAATTTCATACATTATGTGAGAGAAGCCTTCTGTATATGACCATAAGGAAGAAATAGGGTGTCACATTATTGTGGGGTGTATTATGTTCTATGCTTTGTCTCATTTTTTTTAGTCATCTAACATTCACATCCATAGCCTGTAGAAGGAACAGCATTTCCAGAGTGCAAGCCATATCACAGCCTGAAATGTCAATCTTGCAGGATATTAATGCCACAAGGAACTCCTCTTCCCTTTGTAGAATGAAATTTGCATGTGTGGCTTTTAGACAGACAAATCAAGCCATAGCATACATGCACATTTTTGCATTGTCCGTAGTAAAACAGCTAGATGAGAGAATCTAGATGGAGCCTAGAAATCTATTCAGCAACAGATGCTGACAAAAATAAAAATTAAAATCTGAAACTCTTTGGTGTAACATACACACCCCTTTTCCCTACACAAATGAAGCCCTGATAATTAACCAAGCTCTCTTTCCCATGTTGTGTGCCATAGGATTTTTTTCTGCAATTTGAAGATCATTACTGTACATTAACTCCTGAAATATCAGAGAAAAATGTTAAAAAAAAATCTATTACTTCTCTAAAAGGAAAAGAATGTTAGGAAAACAAACTGTGGCTTTTTAGGACTTTTTGCAATTTCCTGAGGCTTTTTCTTGAACTGGAGAACATCAAGTCCTCACTCTCCAGCAATTCGTGGGAACAGTAGGCTATGCATGAGAGACTGGTTAGTGTAAGTCTATTAGAGCAGGAGAGACATTAATATACTCATCTGTTTTCAAAATGTCTTTGAAAGAGTGCTGCTGTCTCTGAAGGATACCCTGGATTTGACGCTTGCATTGTCAGCCAGTGTTGACATTGACATATTTGAAAGGCCATCAAGAAAAGTTTATAGTGAATATATTAAGGGCAGGTTTACTACTGGCTTGGGAGGATGGCTCTCCTCACCAAGAAACAGGATCTTCCTGGGGAAAGAAATTCACATCCCACATGAGAAATGAAATGAAGGTGCTTTTCTCCCTCCCCTCCCTTTCACAGTTCTCCTTCCTTGTCTCCCTTTCAGGCATCTTATGACTGTGCCATCAAATTCAAGGCAAGGACAGAACAATCTTGGATAGTGGTGGCAAGAGTCAGTTGTCAGCCAAACAGATGTTTTGGCTACCAAGTAGTTCCTGCCTTTTTTTAGCAACAGCAACATAATACTGTTGTGTATTGGGATCATGATTTGCTTTACCCAAATACTCATGTCATGCAGCAGTGTTACATTGCCAATTATTCCATGGTTTGTAATGGATTACTAGATTTTTAAATTTTTTTTTTCTTGTGCAGGTAAAGCCTCAGATTTATGTTTGCTGAACTTTACTGTATTGGTTCCAGACACTTCCAAAATCTCAACACTGGGTTGAATTAAAATCTTATGCTCCAGAAGGTCTCTGTGATGTGATTTAGAAACGCTTTAAGTACACTGTATATTTTGTTACCCGATTCATTAAGCAAAAGTTCAAAGCCAAGTGTACCCAGAAACATTCTTGTGCACCCCTGCTGGTATGATTCCTCAGCTAACTACTGAGAAATACCTTTTCATCCATTCTTGCACCTGTAACAGCTTCACCTTTCAATGCTTCACTACCCTGTTTATATGAATGTTGCATTCAATTGTGCAAAGTCACGTCATAGCAGATCTATTACTTCCTCCTTACTCACAAGGCCAATTATTCTGTCAAAAAAAGGAAATTAAACTAATGTGACATGATTTTACTCTTGACAAAAATATGTGGACTGCGTATTATCTTGCTATTGGCTGGATATTCTCAGATAGATAGTTACATGACAAAACATAACCAATTGGGTATTTGAAGCTAGACTAACCTGTAATTCTCCTGGTCCTTTCTTTTTCCTTTAAGAAGGAGAGAAGAAAAAAAAATTGTCCTTCTTGAGTCCTTTGAGACCTCACTTCTCCATGATCCATGAGTTCTTAAAGATAATCATGTAATGGTTCAGATTGTTTCAGCTATTTCCTTAAATACTCCAGGGTAAATTTCCTTACAGCTTGCTAATTTGAATATATCTAACCCAGCTGAACATATTTAACCTATTCTTTTCCTACTCTATACTCCAGTTTGTTGCTAATTTTAATTATTCTAAGCATCTGGTAGGAATTGACCTTTTACTGTGAAGACTTAAGCAAAGAAGACATTGAACAATTAGTCTTTACTTTGTCTTCTGTTATTTCTTCATCTTCCCTTGGTAGTCCTGGACCCCTGAGATTTCTGTCTTTCTGTTATTTTAATGAACCGAATCTTTTCTCATCTCCTTTAATGCCTCTTACAAACTGTAGTTTTCTACTTTAATATTATAACACCACTGCCTATTTCCCACTGTGGGTGGTTTCAAGAAGTCTGCACCAACAGAAAAGAAACACTTAATTTTAGAGTCAGCGTATGGTAGGAAAAAGCTGTTCTATCAAAGTCAGCTCCAGTGCTACGCTCTAGCCCAGTAACTTGATGCTGTGCTGTTTAGAGAATATATCATTAGATAGTTTCATTTTGGTTTACTGTTCATTAAACAGCTACACTGACCTGAGGTGATCTAGAGCAGTGCTTCTCCACGTGTTATCCAGGCACCCCTGCTCTTCTAGGAGCCGTGAGAAAGTAGCACACAAAACCACTGGGTGTGAAGGGGGAAGAGTTGCTCACTTGCAAGCAAACACACAATTAGGGAAATGAAATTTTAAAGGAACAGTCCCAGCTTAGCTTTCTTTTTTGTACATTTAAAATCTTTCTGGTTCTGTTTTATACAATGACCAGTGGATTTTTCTTTGAAGAAACAAACATTTGTAGGAATACTGCAGAAGATAACTGTAACCTGTAACAGGGGGATTATAATGAGGCTTAGTATGCAGCTGGCTTTCTGGATGATCTCAGGTTAATCACCTGCAGCCCCAATGCTCCAGCTTCCCCCATCAGTAAAATGAATCTAGCTGGTACTGATTGTTATAAAGCATTTTGAGCTATTTGCTGAAAAAACACTCCTGAACTAACCATCTCCATTGGGTTGGGTATGTGTGTTGGTGTAAAACCAGAGGTGAGAATGGTCTGAGCAGAGCAGCCTGTTTTCTTTGGTAAAGGTGCAATTGGGAGCCTGAGATTTTATCTTCAGAAACCACATTTGAAAGACGTGTTAAAATGCCCAATAAAACATGTTGGATTCTTAATCCATTGAGCTCATTTCAAATTATATCAGCAGCCTTGAAACACAGCTGGGGCAATTTCTAAGAAAATCAGAAGATATAATTGCATGACAACATTCTTGTGCCCTGCAGTCCTAACATATGCAAAGTGCCTACTGAGCTTGAGGTCTTGTGTGGCTCAGTATAGTAGAATAGGCTTTATTTTGAATAAGAGATTCTTTACCATGCCACTATCAAAATGAAATTTTGTTCCTCTGGATGTCAGGCAGAATGTACCCACTGCCTGTGATTTAAGACTTACCAGGCATGCCAAGAATATATTAGCTTACTCTTGGCAGCAGGAATTGCATTTCTGTAACAACAAGCTTTAAAACCCTGTTAAGAAACATTGTCTGATCTGTAACATGGGACCCATTCATTTTGTTGTTGTTGTCATTTTACTGAAAAGAAATAAAATGTGCACAAGACATTTTTCCAAAAATCTGTAGGGTACTTTGGAATGAACACCACACTGAACACCACAACAGATTGGGTAACAGCTCCATCCACTATTTATTTAAGCCTTGTTTATAATGTAAAGGAGAATGTTTGTTGTAAGTGTCTCCTAGACACCCTGCTGTCCCTACACTATCTTACAATGTGAATTGCACAAGAGTTTCAAAACCAGTGCCTAATGTTAGGCTCCTAAATCTATATTTAAGTATTCTGAGTCCATCTGCTTGTTGCTCAGCACTTCTGAATACCAGACCTTGTATTCACTTGACTAAATGAATCAGATCAGGGAAAGCTCAAACAAGGGACAAGGAAAGGCCAATGAGCTAAAGCACTCCCCTGTAATGTGAGGGACAGAGGTTTCAAGTCCCTGTGCTGCTCTCCAGATGAGTACTGCAACTTTCAGTGCCTACTTATTTAGGCAAAGTAGAAGAAAAAACCTGGAAGATAAACCAGCTGCAATGGCTGAGGTACCTGCTAGAGCTGAGGAAAACTAGATTCCAGTACTACGGCTCAAGAAGAAGAATCTGATCCTGGGTTTTCATAAGGACTTTTCTTCATACAGCCATGGAAGTCTTGAACTGTCTCATGTTGTCCCAGTGCACACTAGAAACTCATTTTGTGGATAACAGTTGTATTTGCTTTTGCAGAAGTGCATTCCTCTTGTTCCAAGCCCCACTGCAATGGTTTTAAAAAATCTTGATCATGCAGTCATGCTGAGCAGGAAAACTGCCTGGAAGGTCTCAGTTATCCCACAACTAGAGCTGTTGATGAGGAGGTTTGCTGCCTTCTGGAATTGGCAAGATGCTCCTTAAGGTTGCCATTGACCTCAGGATAGCTGCAGAAGGCAGGAACAGCTGGGTCTGCATAGCTCCCATCCCCTGGCACAATGGTTTCTGGGGAAGGAAATGCTATTATAATTTGTATCCTCAGCCCCTTGGCTGCTAACCAAACTATCATAACTCTGAGCAAGACAGACATTCACATCCAGCAAGGGCACAGGCCGGATGCAGGGAACAGGAACTGGGGACAATGGGAAGAATCTGGGGTGCAGCAGCAGCCACAAACTATCCTCTAGTTAGCACCGAGAGTCAGCTCCTTCTGACTTCTTTATGGAGGATACGAACTAGTAAAACTAGGCAGGCACACTCCTTTCTACAACAGTCTCCTCTCTCCAAATATTAATGTTCCTGCAAGTGGAAGTTAGGGGGTTCTTGCCACTGAATATCAGTCAGGCTTCAGCCTAGTCCAGAGACAGCAGAGTGCTGACCAGAGATTCACACTGTTGCTTGACATTGAGCATGGAATATTGCTTTTAAGTGGGCAGCAATGGCACTTGACAATTTGTTTTCATTCTTTTTAATGTGTAATTTCTTTTTAAAAATACTTTGCATTTACTGTTCTTTGCAAACATCTTTTCTGCATATTTGGCTCAGGTATCCCCAGTGTTCCATTTGTGATCGAATCCTGCTCAGTCTGGGTACTCACAGTATGCAGGCAGTACCCAAACTCCTCACTCTAACCATGTAGTGGAGTGTACCACTTGTGAGCAATCTGTCTGTCTGCAGTGGGCTGTGGTGCAGTCTGGGGGGCATTGCACACAGTACCAAAACCAACGTGCACATTAAAGAATGCTACTGACACAAATCAAATGGAGATTTGACCTCCAAACCAAAGGTTCTATGTCCTGCTTGCACAGGAAGTATTTCCTCCTTATACATGACAGAAGAGTGAGTGGGAATGGTCAAGGGGCTGAAACTCATTATTACATTTCATCCTCTGGAGGCCAATTCTAAGAGCAGTCCTGGTTTGAAGGTGATTAGCATTGGGACTGTGCACTGGCAGAAGCACTTTTGTGAACAGAAACAGGACTGAGTACAGGAGTATTTTAAAGAGGGTTATACCTGGAGTTCCTATGTACCATCGCTTCTCCTTTGCTAGAAGGCATTTCCAATACTCAGGAGAGCAGATCTGGATGGCAATGCAAAATGGCATATGAGATAAGGAACCATCCAACTGAGACTGAAGGTGTGTTTGTGCTAGTAAACTGATCGTGCTCAATTCTCAAGGCATAGAACAGTCCTGGTCCATTCCACTAAACTCCAAATCTTGCCTGATCAGAGCTGCCACAATCCAAACCATGAGCACTTAGATCATGCTGTGTCTAACAGAACTGGCTTGAGCCCAGATTTGGAGATTTTCCTCAGATTCAGAAGGCCTTCAGTCAAACTCCACGTAACTTGGTTAATGACATTCCCGGCCTGGGATTAGTTAATGTATACAGCTCTACTGTGTACAAACGGAAGTGCAGTGCAGAGCAAACATCAACGAATGATTACCTATAAACATCATAAGTGGCTGCTTTACAGCCCATTGTTTCCTTCCTCATATGTATTAAGTTGTATAATGTCCAATAATGACAATGTATTACGGTAGCACTTGTATCTTGCAGTAAGTGTCTCACAATCTTCTACAAAGGGCAAATTAAGGTAATGGTTATGGGGATCCAAAAATAGCTTAGAACAGAAAATACCCACGTTATGAGTACAGGGTTTTTACTGCTGGGTGCCAAAGTACCCTTTTCAGGACTATCTGAACTCCTAAATAACAATGGTCACAACTCTGCCATATTTTAAAATCCATTTTTTAGTATGATTTAATTTTGGTGTAGTGCCATTGCCTTTAACAATGTTATACCAGATTTCAATTATAGTTGCAAGCAGACTCTGGAGCTCCACATTACCATGGTAAATGCAGCAATCACTTCTTGTAGAGTTCACCCAGAAGTAAAGGTTAAAAAACTCCCAGTGATTTCATTTCCCCTTGTCTTTGTACATTTTAATTTTTCTCAATAACATCTGCAAATTAAAGGAGATATTAATTTACTACACAATTAATATATTTTAATTTTGATAATTAAACCCCCTCTGTTTCTGATAGTCATTTACAGTATCGTTTTCCACTGGACTGTAAGTGTGAGCTTAATAAGGCTCCAGGGATTTTATTCCATAAATTGATCTTGCAAAGGCAAAGCAACTTGAAAGTAAAATTTCCTTGAAGCTGGTTTTATTGCCCTTGTTTACATTTTATTATAAAAATGCATTGATTGCAAATACCTAATATTTGTACCTCAAACTGCATGGGCAGAGTGAGGATGCAAAAGAGCCTGTGTGGCATGGTGTCTTGCCTATAAGAGCCCAGCTATGACTGGTTTGACTGCTTAGCAGTCTAGAATTAATCTGGCAAGAAAACGCTCCTGTAAAATTCAGAAAAATGTGAAAACTAAAGGAAAAGAACGTGTAAAGCTTTTGTAGAAATGTACATCTAAATAATTACCAGACCTTTTGATTGAAGTTCAGCAGAGAGCAAGTGTAACCTGAATTCAGGCAGATTTTCCTTTTGATTTGTTCTGGTTTGAAGCTCAACTGCAAAGGAATTTTGTGAGACAATGCTCTTTCTGAAAGGACCTCCCCATACAAATGGGTTAAAATTGGAATTTTGAATTTGAATAGCTTTGAATTTCTGTGTGTGTCTGGAAAAATGTGTGGAACTCTACATGTAGGGTGGTTTTGGTTCTGGGTCATACACATAAAAAGAAGGAAACCAAAGTTTCATAAGGACAACTGATTTGTGGAAATTTCATTGAACTGGCTGTGGTACTATCCTGCTAACAAATAGAGAGCCAAATCCTTGGTCTAGAACCCCAACCTTGTCCTTGCTATGAGAGCCACCTTCTTTGCTCTGTGGGATTTTTTTATTTATTTAATGTAGCAACAGGAAGAAGAGATATCTCCTTTGCCAGCAAGCAGACATCCACCAAAAAGATTTTTACTAACTGATCAATTGCAAAATCCCTCACTGCAATCCTTTATAAAATAAGATGCCCTCTGTCCTTCCTCCCACCCCAAGCTTAGTTGCCAAAACTTACATACAAAATTATTACTGTAATGTTTTATAGTCACTGGGAAAAAAAATACCCATTTGGTCTTGCAGAATGATGTGAAATGAATCTCTGGCCTCAAAAGAAAAAAAAAAGTCTATTAAAAGTAGCTCTTTTTCCTCCCTCCTCCCTCTCCCAGGCCCCTTTTGCTCCCCTCCCCCAACAATAAAGGATGTTTTGGAACAGCCTTTTCAGGAAACATTTCCACAGCAAAATGCAGCATCATTTATAATATTTAAAGCTACATTTTTGTTGAGATGGCTTGGCAAGCTTTGCTTGCAAATCTGGCAGGATATGGCCAGCTGAGAGTTAGCACTAACAAACTGAGGATATGCTGACACAACAGAATGCTTTAATCATCATTGCAGCAAGCAGGACAAGATCTTCTCCTGCACTGCCAGCTCTTCCCAGTGTGAGAACCAATGGTGCTGCGTATTTCTCCTTCCCTCCCCTGCCTCTAGAGAGTACAGTTTTCCCTTGTTGTTTCCACTGAACTAAAAAAGCCTTGTTGGGTAACAGCATATAATATAATGAGCAATGGATATTCCTCTTGGCCAATGCTGTTATGAAAATGCTGCCCATTTCCAACACAATAAGGAAGCTTAATAATTAAAAAGAAAGTCCTTAAAATATGTCTGAAAAGAAGGCCTGTTCTCATTTGCAGCTAAAGCTCCTTCTGCTTTGCTGTGCATGAACTCTTCTAAGGCAGAGCTGAAAGTTCTACTCCGTTAGCAAGATCATAATTAGAAACTTGTCCCATTGGAGAGCTGAGAATTGATTTTAGCCATTTGCAGAAATCTGTTGAAGTAAATCAAGTTTTATGTTTAAAAGAAGTCCTGAAGAAATGAACCCAGAAGATCTAAGACTTAGTGTCTTCACTAAGGCTTGTCCAGAGTAAGGCTTGCTGGGAGAATTCCTACTATACCTTCTAGATAGGCCACCGTATAAACACTATGTTCTTGCAGGAACTGGGCAGAGGATTTGATAGATCAAATAATAAAGACCTGTGTCATGAAAGAGACTGTGAATAGAAGTGGCCATTCATATTTTTGGAGTGTTTCAATGCTGTTTACGGGCTCTGTTGCACTAAAACTTCTTGCAAGCACAAAGTCCTGTAAGGCACCTGGCTGTTGTGAAGCGTGGATGTACATACTGTGAGGGGCAGCCTAAGCAGGCAGGCTGGGTACAGAGCTGAGAGTCCTGACTAGGGCAGCATAAAATTCACTTACTGCTCCTTCCCTTTGACTGCCTTGTCTTGGTGTGCAGGTGACTTGGAATAGCCCTGGTGCCTGTAAGGCCAAGTGGAGCAGCACTCTCTAATCTCATTTAGGAACTTTAGGTGCCTTGCATACAAATAAGTATGATTAGGATATGTTTCCACGATTACATACTGTGCATGTTGGGAAGAAGAGTTGGTGTCTTTGCAAGTGTGCAGCTTTTACACGGAACACAAAGGTCCAGAGACGAGGGAACCACAAACAGGGATACTCTGTATAGTCCTTGAAACAGAGTATGTGTTTGCCAGGTCTGAGGAAGAGCAGATACGGGGAAACTACACTATCTCCATATCCTGAGTTACAGTTGCTTATACCTGTCCCCAGACCAACACTGTCTCTATCAAACAGCAGTTTGCCTGCTGAGGGGAAATCCAGCTGAAGATAAGTCTGGAAAGTAAGGGTCCAGCAGAAGAGTGCTGATGAAGTAGAAGGCCAGATGGGAATGCAGCTTAATCAGAAGGAAAAATACTTTCATCTAAATATTTTTTTTAATACTGGAAAATGAGTGGTATTTATTTTGAGGTAACTCCCAGAATGTAGGAACAGAAAGGTAACAAGTAGCAGTTACTTTTTTACTGCCTGGAGTTCTTCCACCCACAGATTACAGGTAATGGTTCCTGGTTAGAAACTGTACTCTAAATGATTGTCATGTATGTTCTTGTTTATGTGCATATGCACACACCTAGAATAACATTATATTGCACATTAAGTCCTGGAATCCTTCTCTTACTTCCTTTTGGTTTTGGGTCAGGCATGGGCTCCTGGTTAAAGCCAGGAAGCAGTAGTTAAGATGTGCTGCTCCCTCACTCTAATTTCATATCTATGTCCTGCATGTCAAAATGAAAAATCAGAAATTGGTTTTCCTACAAGTATCAACGTTTTCAGGGCTTGGTAGTGCTGGTACGAGTGTAGTGTAGGGATATTGCTGTATTCATGTTGTTGGAGACACACCCAGGCAGCTGATTTTAACCACCGTAGGCAAGGGTGTTGGAAAGGGATTTAAGATAAGGCACACAATTAATTTTCTTTTCCCAATGCTTGAATGAAAACCTGAAGCATTTGACAGGTGTGTGGCTGAGCTGCTGACCCAGGAGGCCAGTTTGTTTGGGACCATTACCCCCTCTCATTTTTGTTTTCCTCCTTCTATAAATCTTGAATTGCAGCTTAGTATTGCTCATGTTTACAAAGGTGATGTTATGCGTGTTTCAGAGAGAGAGACATTACCTCTTATTTAAAAGGAAAAAACTCCCATTAAAATATACTCAACTTCAAGACAGAGTTTACAATTGCAAATCAAACATTAAATCCTGATCCCCTCAGGGCTTAACTGTACCAGTGGTGAATAGAAACCCAGAGCGTGTGTACGCTGAGGTAAAAAGGGCAGGGCAGGGCAGGCCTGTGGCACTTCTACAGCTTTGTAATGCAAGTCATGACAACAATCATCAGGAAGTCCAATTCCCAGGCTTCGGGACTCCAGGCTACTGAAGGGCTGTCTCTGTTAAGAGAAGTTTATGTCAGGAACACACAGCGTGGTGTCCACCTTTCATGCAGCACTGAAAGGCAGTTAGTTACCCACATTAGTAGGATAAACACCTTTTTTTCATTGCTGTTAGGGAAGCAGTGATTAAAATGGTCTCAGCTGCCTTTGCTGTAGTCACGGTGATGCTGGAAATGTTTGTCTTTCACCTAAATTTTCATTTGAGGCCACCCACAGCCATATTTACTATAGAAATGGTCACCTATGGACTATGGCTGAAGAAGGCCATTTTTCCCTGTTAAATAGAGGCCTTTGAGTTCCTGGAAGAAACATTTCGGTGTCCAATTGATGGTGAGGGAAATAGGCAGATAGGCCCTCGATAGGCACAGGTAGACCAGCTGACTTTCTATAGACCTGCTTTATCTCCAGCATTTTTCTACTGAAAAAGCTGGTAAGTGTAAAATACAAGACAGAACAACAGCCCCAAGGTTTGAAAGCTTGTGGGAACATGGCAGTATCCCACCCAGCACATCATCTCTGAAGATGTACTGATATAGTGAGCAGATGGCTAAGGAAGGACAGTAAAACACAAACAAAATTACATTCTTCAAAGGAAGGCACATACCAGCTGACTTTCTATTTTTGAGTTGTTAAATGTTTTTAGTAGCACTGAAGATCAAAACCCAAATTGTTCATTTATGGCATAGTCCCTTCTAACCAAAACTCCAGAGAGTCTGAGAATATTACAACCTACTTACAAACTCCCATTAGCAAGGTTTTTTTGTTTTTAATAAATAAAGTCCCATAGAAACAGAAAGCATTTACAATTAGATCAAAATTCTGAATATAATTCACAAGAGAAAATACTATTTTTTGAAAAAATGTTTTCATATCCTCATAACAGTCATTTGTTCTAAATTAGTACATAGCAATTGTCCATTAAGTGAACATTTTTCCCTTAAGACCTATTCCTGTAGAAAAGTATTTTAGGCAAAACTTCCTAACCATGATGTAACCACTTAGAATCAGAACATTTCTGTGATTAGTAATTCGCATAAAAAATTAACATTTTCTGAGGCCTGAGGAAAACATGATGACTATCAAAATGTAAAAGACAGGATGTGGGACAAACAATATATTTTATTAGAGCAGCCTATGCAGTTGAAAGAAAAGTATTGGCTTTTGTGCAGTCAGTTCCTTCATCCTAATAAAGGGCAACACCTGTTCCTGCAAAACTGTCTTCTCTTTTATCCTTAGACCATTGTGACTACCCTTGCACCACCACTCTCAAAATGTATGGATTGCATATGTCCGTATTGGACTGAATGGCTCAAACACCCTCACTGCTGAACTGCTGCTTTCAAGAATATTACCACTTGCAATGAAATACAATGGAGCTCTTTGAGTTAATGTCCTTCTTGGTTACACAGACGTTCTTCCCTGTAACAAAATCATGGACTTCATTTCATTGCCAGTGCATCTCTTCCACTGTACTTTTCAAATGATTTTTAATACTACTTACACAAGCTGATGCCCTAAAATTCTCCTTTATTGAAAGCTAATTTTGATCTCTTGTTTCTAGTGGAGCCAACATAAAACTGATTGTGGAAGAAATGCAGGCTCAGAGTGATTGCTTGTGCTGTGTGTTACTATTATAGGAATTGAGTGTTGGAGCTGCGGTCACTCTCTGTGCCAGTTAATTTTTGATATGTCCTCCTACGGGGGGGATGAACTCTGCAATTAAATAGAGGTTCTCCCACTAAGTGATAGATGGCAGAGTTTCAAGTGGCCAGTGGCCAGTGGAAAGCAAAGCAAGGAGAGAGAGAGAATAGTTTCTCTTGAATTGTAACACCCACAAATAGCGTGGGTGCAATTCCTGTCAGGATCTGATGCTCAACTAGCACAATGTGCCTATCTTGACACGTGCGGGAAACATGCAGTCTTGAGCATTAACATGCAATACTCTGTTTGCTTTAGGGCAATCACTTCTAAGTTACCTGAAATGATCTCATTGCAAACTTAGTGAGATCAAAGCAGTTCACGTTAGCCTCGTACTGACTCCATCTCAGTGCTATTTCATCTGTGGGTTTTAAACCTTGAGGCTGAATGATCTAGTTCCCCAAACTTCCTGCTGGGCATAATGCTTTCTACTGTCCACAGGCCCAGAAGTTACCTGGAATTAGTAGTAGGAAACATTTTCAGGTGTGGAAGGCATGAATGAGCTTAAGGTTTTATTTTAATATTTGCCTCATCCTCTTTATTGCACAATTTTCAAGGTCTGTGTTGGGAGTGAGGCCAAGTTACACTCCCTCGAAATCCAGCCTACTCACATACACACTTAGACTGTCCACTTATGTTATCACTGCTGAACTTGGCTCACTAAGTGTAAGGAACACTTTTTGTGAGGTAAATAAAATGTGGACACGGTGAGGAAGCTCAGGATATTCAGTTGAGGCCCGCTCCTTACTTCTCTCTCTCTGTTACAATTAGTGTTTTTTCCCCAACATTCCCTCTCCTGGTCCACCCATGTGGATCACACCAGGGTCACATTCACAGCCATTGCAGGGGGGCTAAATGTGAATCGAGGGGAATCACCTCAGTAGTGAGAATACCAAAGGGAACTAGTGTATCTAAATCTACCTTCTGGTGAACCTATTCACTCTCCTGTGCCTGGCTTCCAGGAAAAATCTTCGGTGACATTATAGGGCAACAAATATAAGAAAATTAACAACCTTAACAGCAGCAAATATCTCAAAGTGTTCTTGTTTCCAGTGATGAACAGTGATAGCCCAAGCCAAACTAACACAGTAAGCTTCCCATTGCTGGCTTCTGTTTTAATTCAAACCTCGCTTTTATTCCGGAGGAATCATGCTATTCCAATTGTCCATGACATTTTTGTTGTTCAGTGATAGTTCATCAAATATTTGGGAAGGTCTCAGGGCAAGTGCTGTGTACGCACCTATTCCAGCTACCGATGCAACAGTGACTGAAAGCTGCATGAGGACTCAGTGCCACGGCGCGTACCTTGCTGGGGCGGCCCCACGGGACAGGCTGCTGCTCCACCTGCCTTTGACTCACACCAGCAATCGAAAGGACTCCACTCCCCGAGAGCGACAGGCAGTGCATATTCCTTACTTCATTAAGTCTTCAAATGATACCTAGGTTTTGGGTTTGCCCACAAATGACAGGCCTAATCCTTACTTACACTAAGACATCTTCACAGAGCTCTATTGGTGAAATGCCATTACGGTAGGCACAAACATTGTCAGACGTGACATTACTTTTAAGCTCTCAGAGGAGGTTTCACTAATCCGTGATTCAATGTTAGTGTTATTTTGTTGCTGCCTTGGGAGCACAAAATCAAATATCATACTTAAAACATTTCCCTAGAAATGTTGAAGGAGAAAGATTTTTATTTTTTCAGTTGAAAATTTAACTGCATGCCTAACCAACTTCAGTGAAGCATCAATCATACTGGACAAGCAATTTTAAGAAATAAGATAGTTTAAAAAATTAATTCTGAAAATACTGCCAACAATTTAATGATATAGATATTTTTAATATTAAAAGTAAATTGTAAATGTGTCTTTATAAACAATATGCATAAAATAGATCTACTATACTAAGCTCTCTCTTTTTAAATGCTGTTTCACAGTAATTTTTTAGGTATGCAAAGTTTTCCCTCAAAGAAATAGTGCAATCTGAAGAACATACATTATGTCAGCGGATTAGAACTACTATGGTCATTAATATAAGTCTTTATAGATTTCTTGTAGGAGTGGATGAAGACTCATATCTGTCTCCGTTTTCTTTATTATTTGCAACAGCTGCACATGTTCCGTTACAATCTGTCTGAGGTCCGTCATTTTCTGAAGCAACTTTGCAAACAGCTGTGATGATTCTGGATGATTCAGCTTTAGCTGGAGCTCCAAAGCTTGCAACAGATTGTCTTGTATATCTTCAATGGGCTTCACATTTAACAAACCTGGGCGATCTAGGGGAAAAAAAAAAAAAAGGGAACTTATAAGTTTCTGAAGTATATGGAAACCTGGATCTTACATATTAGGTTCTTAAGGGTTTCTTAGTGCATTAAGCATTTACATACAGCACTACCTGAGAGCTGTTTGACAGTTTCCTAATGTATTTATTTGAAAGGTTTTACTAGAATCTGCTCAAGGAAGTTTCAGAACTCCTTTTAAAAACAGTCCAAGCTCTGGTGTGGGTTTATACAGCACTACAATGCATTTTCCACATAAGTTTATGGAAAGGAAGGGTGAGATACAGTTTGAGGATAAGCAGCCTGTATCAGGTAATTCACCTTGGGGAAAATCATGTAGACTTGGATGTATTTGCATGTAGTTGCTAGCATTATAAATGTGGCTGCAAAATAAAAAAAAGGCATAAATTCATCCTCTGCAATCATACTAACCTGGGAGATTTAACAATCACAGGTTCGGTTCTCCACACCCAAGTTCCAGTTGCTATTAATAAGTCTTATGATAGCTTTTAGCATCGGCTCATCAGCTTAGCTACAGAAGCTTATGGCAGTGGAGAACTGATAGATGTGGTTTGTGCAGAAAATGCCTTTTCTAGGCTCATGCCAACAGAGCATTCTCCTCTATATGGAGGAATCTGGGATGGATGTTTACAATCAAAGCAGCTACTTGCACTGCCACAGCTGTGAAAGCCCAGGTTTATCTTTGGCATAGCTTATTCTTCAGCAAGAAGAAAATCTTTCTCTTTCAACCACTATTATCTTTCATAATAATAGCTGGTCTGTTCCTTGTGTCTGTGCCTAGATACTTTCCTAAGTGGTTATAATTGTTATTTTAACATTTGTTTTCTAACTTGAGGTAATAAATTGTTTGATTATACAGCCCTGAAAGTTAATGAAGTTGCTTAACATTATTAAATGCTCACATGTGACAATCATCCCCAGTAATTTGTTACTGCTAAACCACTTTAGACTGGGTAATGCATTGTGATTATCAGAATAAACAGAACGAACAAAACAGTAAATAATTTAAATAACACTTGCTGTGCAGCTATGAAATTAACTTCATAGCTTAATCAATAAAAAAGAGTGCCTATAGCTAGCCTTAAATTACTTCCCTGGGCAATATTTCTATTTCAGAAAGGACAAGAGGTTGATCTATATTAAAAATTTACAAAATAGGCTATTATTTCCTGTGATCTTCATAACATTTCTGTTCCTACTCAACTTGGCTTGTGTTGCACACTAGAAAAAAGGCTGAGAGAAAACAAAGCCCTTTATAAATACATTGAGGTTTTAATTCACTGAGAAAAAAAAACCCCTGCAGTGTAAACTAAAAGGCAAATTTGGCATGAAAACAAATGAGTATACACAAGCCATGAATACATGCAGGCCACTGATTAGGAAAGGCTAATAACTCTCAGAGAGGTAAGGTTGGGGACAGCTGTTCAGAAAGAGGAAGAACAGAAAGTTTGAACATGGAGCTTGATATTTGTGTGATGCTGGGTTTATGAAGCGGCTGCTTTCAGCTGCAGGTGACCCATCTGGCCCTTCTTGACATTTGGTATTTCACACTAATAGGCTGTGCTTCTCACTTCTTTACACCATTCAGCTGATAATACCATAAAATATGGTTCAGAAAGTCTGTAAGTGAATATCTACAATCAGGAAAATGTCTCCAAATGAATGGCTCCTTTTTATTCGTTTCCTTTGGCAATATGATAAAATACATTTGTAAAGATACATAGAGACTTTTTAAATAATTCTTATTTCTTTCTGGACTACCTAAATGCATTGCATGTGCTGTAAACTCTGTTTGCCTGCTTTATAGCTTTCAGAAACTTCCCAAATTTCAGTAGCTCAAAGCTGATAATAATGTTGGCTTTGGGTTGCGTTAGCTTTAAATTTAACTTCTGTGTTGCAGATGAACTCTGAACTAGCTGGGTATGACTCAGTGTACAGTGATATAAAAAATCAAAATGCACAAAGACTGTGGCCTTGATTTCCTCTGAGATTAATCTCCATTTTCCCCCTGCTTCTTTTATGGTGGGAATTTTTAGGGTGTGAGTTTTTCAGAAGCAGAACCCAATTCAGACATTGTGCTCCCCTGCACAACTTTAGTGTCCAGGAGGCAAAACCAGGAGATCAGTACTGGGTCTGGAACCTGCCAAGAAGACCCTCAAACTTGGATGCCTGAGATCAATTGAAGTTCAATGAGACTTAAGTAGGTCCTTTGAAAAACCCAGTCTAATGGTTTTATAATGACCCAGTGGAACCAGAGTCAGAAAAGATGACTACGACAAAAGCCTAGGAGATCATCAGATGCTATTTTTAAATAAGCTGGTTCAAGAGGAAGGAAAATTCCCATTGAAGGCAAGAGAGATTTTTCATGAATGAGAACTTCAGGATATGGACATTATTTTTTGGGTGTTGACAGTTTGCTATACTTTCTCAGTAAAAATTTCTTACAGAGGAAAATGCTGTTTCTGTTCCAAGAAACTTATCTAAACAGTAAGGAAAAAAAAAAAAAAAAGAGGCAAAAGCTGTAACATACAGGTATCATGGTATATTTTGAGCTGTTAAAATGCTTGCAAATGTATATGCTCCAGACTCACGGGATTACTGTACCAAAAAGGTGTATTTTTTGCAGTATGGAGCTCCAGAGAGTTGTGGCTCATTGAAAAAAAATATAAAGAAAATAATTTAACAGTAAGTCTGGAGAAAAATTTAGATAGAGAACAGAAAGAAACGGGAGTAAACTAACTGTGACGCTGGGGTGGAGGCCTTTGAAAAGGCTGTGTAAGAGAGAATGGCTGGCTGAAAGCTCACAGAGAAATCTGCAAAAGGAACTGATGAGGGAAGTGAAAGACAAAACCAAATGAGCTGTTGCAGGACATTCTTATGATTCAATGAAATTAGGTTACCGAAGGCCAAAGGAAAGAGAGGTGAAATGCAAAAGGTGAGCAATAGCTAAAAGTGAATCGGATACCACTTTTAAACCTCTCTGATACAGAAGGTTGTTGATGGGAGTTCAGCTTTTTTATGTGCTATTTGTGACCTGCCTTTTATCTGTTCAGACTGTGACAATGGAGTACCACATTGCTCTTTTTAGTATTGCTTTTCTTGATGGAGTTTTTCTTTGGGTTTTTCATTCATTGTCATTTGGTTTTACAATTCTACAGGAAGCTGAAGTAAGAAAATGTTCACCCTGACTGGGAAAGCCCCTTAGGTTTGAGTGTCAATAGTATGACTTTGTGTAAACTGGTGTGCTGTGCTATCTCAGCGAGAAATACTGTGTTTGGTTATTTACTTAAAGATTTGGGTACTTCTTTCATGTTCCTAACAACAATTACATTTTTTTTCTGTTCTTCACATATGGAATTGCCATCTGCAATTTCATCATGGCTTTCCCTGAACCTTTATGTTTTAAATGGCTTTGATTAGGTGCACTTTGCATTAAATAAACATTCTAAAATCCTAATATGATAAAACAGGCAAAGATATGCCTGACTGAACAACTGTGCTACTACTTTTGCTGAGGCAGATATGACTCAGCTGTTTGAGGTTTTTCTTCTGAGACTGTCACATGTATTGTAGTCACCAGGATTCTGGTCCAAAGCCCACAGTGTTTATCTGCAGTTCTTGGTCTGATTAGGATGCATTTTTTTGTTCTAACAGGTTTGCTGCAGCAGGATTGGTGTAGCAGTCAAATATGAACTATTTCTTGTACAATTCATAAATCTTCAAATTTTACTGATCTCAGATTACAGCAAGTGTTGAATATAGTGTTTAAAGAGGCAGAAGTGCTTCACCACTCAGGCTCAGAAAACAGAGAGGGTGAATGTAGCAACGTTTCTGAATTCAAATACTAGTCTGACAATGTTGATTACAAGATTCTGGGTCTTCACAGGTCTACCCTGCCACAATTCCCAAACACCACTTGCCCTAAACACTGCAGAAGGTAACATGCCAAAGTTCAAATCCATCCATGATATGTAAACATGCTACAAAATTACCTTTTGAGCTTTGCTTTATTTGACAACACCCTGCTTGAGTGAATTTGCTCTGTTTATAGATGTGGATTATCCCAATTAGGCTTGGACTATTATCTTTCCTGCCCAAATACAGACATCCAGCTTGTTCTCCTTAAACCTTCTTCTTATGCTAGATTTCATTTTCAGCTCAGGTGTGATATTTTTAAGATACTTTGAGTTCTTTAACAGGTACACATGGGACTCGAGTGGTTGAGGATATGCCTCAGTGGCACAGAGGAACACAACAGGGAGGAAGAACATCTCCTTGAAAAATGTCTTCCAAATCTCAGTTTACTGAAGCACATTTTCCAACACCACCATAAGAAAAAGAATGCTGTAGTGAGAGTTTGGCATTGCTGTTAATGGCATAAAGTATTTCTGTGGTAAAAGCACATTAATATCCTGCTGCACACACACAGAGTCAGTCTGATCAGCATTAAATTCAGAACAGGAGGATTCGTTTGCCACTTACAGCACTTTACCATTATTCAGAACAAGCTCTGTAATAATGAGCTCAGACTAACATTTGCAATCATTGAGACAGAGTGAGGCTGCACCAAGCAGCTCAGAGACAATAAAAGGACTGACCATGGAAGTGGGAGTACTTTCAGTTTGTTGCTATTCTAGTTAATTTGTCAGCAACTGTTTTGGTATCAAAAGGCCGAACTGTTTTATAGGGTATGTGGCAAATTCCAAACACATACTTCACAATAAAAAGCTTTCTACATGTAATGTTCCAGCTGGAATTATCTTTCTTTTTCCCTTTTTTCTTCTTTTCAGGGCTGCATAAGAGCCAGCAGAACTAATGTGATTTTGCTTGACAATGACAGAGTCACTTAGAGCATTGGGATGGGGTATTTTTCAGTTTCACAAACTGGTTTTCTATTAAGCTATTTGTACACAGGATTTCTTGAACCAACTTAAACATTACAGCATTCCTGCAGCAATAAAGTCCTTGAGGTAATATGAGCTGGTTTTGCAATTCTGTTTTTAATGAAATCATCCTGGTTCGATACTCATGTAGTTCTTACAGAAATCCAGTTCTGTAAGGACCTACCTCTTACAGAAACAAGAGCATCTGAGAATCGGGAATTCAATTCCAAACCATATAAGATACTGTATTGCCACAGAATACATACAGCTCAATATATATCATACCCAACTGTAAATTCCAAGATAAAAGTCTAATTGATGCAAAGCTTAATTATTTTCAAAATACCAGTTCAGATTTTTGAAATAACTATCATGTTTTGCTTTGTTTGGGGGTTTTGTGGGGTTTTTTTTTGGTGGGGGAGAATTCTGACTAAAGATTCTTCCGGAAAGGACTGATTTATATGGCTTTATATATTTGGATCTCTGCTTGCAAGTTATTATTTAAAAAAAAAAAAAAGGCTTATTGATAATTCTGGTTCAGCATAGTAAATTTTCTTCCTGTGGGTCACTGTCCTCCTGAGATATCAGTTACATCAAACCTATTTCCTCTAATGTAAACCAAACATCACTGAAGCATAGCAGACCTAGCTTTGAGATTGCAAGTTCCCTTTTTTCAATTAGGAGGGGATTTTGTGAGGCCTGTTTCTCATCTGTCAAATTTCATTATATTAGAAAATGCAGAATATTGGCGTGTTTTATGTAGCACCCTAATAGGCTTCTATAATTTCTCTTTCTCCATCAAAGCCAACCAAAAATATACGAGTAACATATTTTCTCCTCCTGAATTAATTCAGAGTCCTCAGGAATCGTTGTGTTCAAAGATCTGCACAAGAAAATGTCTTCTGGGAACTGTACTTGTTTGACGTGGATTTAGTTGGTCTAATAAACCATATTGCGATACGACATTTTTACTGAATGAAACACAACGCCAGGAGTAATTGTATGTGAACTTAAATGTAGCTGTATGTAACAATGCACTCTCAATGGAATGTTTGCTTTCAGAACAATAGCATGTGGTGGTTGTGTTTGATTGCTTAAACATAATTTAATAACAAAATACTCTGCATTGCTCTGTGGAGGATCTGAATTCAGACCATTCAGCACATTCCTCCCATTGAGATCTGCAGTGCTGTTCGAAGCCAAAATACACACAAATCAGTTGGGCAAAATTTTCTTTGTGTGACATCTCTAACTTGATAGTACTGGTCAAAGACTTTCAGCCTGGCCTGAAATCCATACCTGGTATCTCAGATTCTCAGTGGAAAGGTTTCTTAAGGGAGCTACATCTGGGTAGTAGTCGCTGGTTCACAAGTATAAAAGCTACACCACCTCAGAATCAGATGGAACATACTGACTGTCTTCAAAAAGCTGAAAATTCAGTGTCTCTTTGAACAAAGTGTTAGGATGCACCTCGTCTGCTCCCTGAGCTTCAGACGCGTGCTCTGCTCAAAGCATAATGCATACACACTTCACAGAGCACACAGAGAGCACACAAACAGAGCAGCTTAGGAAACCTGAACGGGATAGACACACAATGCTTGCTTTTCTAAGGCATTGGGAGACAGTTGTTTTCCTGGGAAATACATTCTCTTCCCCTGCCTCCATCCCCAACCTGCTTTAAAAGGCAAACAAAACCATGCTTGAATGAAAAAGCAACAGCAATAAAAAAAAACCACTATAAAATCCTTAAGCCAAATGCCACCTATACTTTGAAATTGTTATGAACTCAAAGCTAGTTGTGTCTGATTATCAAGCCACACAATCTAACTGCAGGTTTAAAAAATCCTCATGCAGAAATTTAACTTCTTGCCAGTGAAATTCCACTCTTCCTGTTTTTAGGATAGTCCTGATTTTGTTTTATAAATAAACTGCTGATTCAGCAGGCATTTCCAGCCCCATCATTAATATCAGGTCATTTACATTTTCTGTATCTGTCTGAAACTGAAAAAAAGCAAATAACATGTAGAAAGCTGTAAACTAATTTAAAAAGTGCACGCAAATAAACTCACTTCCATCCCGGAGAGCTGAGCACCTTCCTGTTCCAACTGGAATTGTCAATTCCATTCTACAAAATACCATATTAAATAAAACAGCACTTACCTCCACTTAGTATAATGACAGCTATAAATATTGCCAGGTCACTGTCATCTAATTCCAGTGCATTGAACTTCACAGCAAACTCAAACTTGGGCTCCATAAAGTCACAAAAAGGTTTTCTCAGGCTCTTCAGAAACTCCCGTGTCATGAATCCCTGTCCATCAGATATAAGAACTCCATCTTTATTCATCAGCGAAGCCAGGAGAGTATATATGATCTCATGGACCCCATATTTCAGGAGAGTTACTTGATCATTCAGGTCAAGATTCACAAAACCTGGAATGTTCTTGGCAAATTCCGTGATCTCCTGCACCGCCTCCACGGAGCGAAACTGGCAGCGCTGGAAAATGCGAATTGCTACCTCTTTGTTCTCCTCCTGCAGCGGCGACACATGCTTGCACTTGATCTGATCTTCTCCCATCATTAAAGAGTTCATGTCATATATAACGAATGGCTGAAAATAAAAGGAAAAGACAACTTAATTTCAAAAGTTCTTTCCACAAATGTATGCCTACTGAGGTATAACTCAGCAGAAAACCCTTGAGGAATGTTATCAAAAGTAGTTGACCCAAAAGGGTTAAATCTTCATAAACCTTTTAAGGCAAATATCCTCACAAAGTTAAAATGATTTTTAGAAAGGACAAGTAGTTCCTAAGGACTTCTCACAAGTTCCATGAGTCTCCATTCTAAAAATAGGACTTTGGCTGATACCCCCCCTCTCCCAATTATTACAAAAAGTAAGCAATACTATTTTAAAATATCCATGGGGTTTGCCTTTTTAGTTGTTTTTGGTTTGTTTTGCAGAAGTTCTGTACTATCAGAATTCCGTGTTTGGAATAGTTATCAACAAAGGATTAAGCTGTTACTCCTTCTACCTGAATTTTTCTGGCTTCTATAAAACAGAATCTAGTGAGAGGACAGCAACATGGTTGAACTTCTGATGATACAACTTCTTTTTTATAGAAAGACAGAGTATATTCATGTTTAGATTACTTCACATACTGCCATGTTCTTTGCTTCTAGAAGTGCTGTGAGTGGTATCAACTTTAAGGTATTGATTACCTGGTAAGTTAAACCTTTTGTTAATTCCTTAGGATATATTTAACCTGAACTTGTCAATGGGAAAGAAAACACAAATAACAGGATGTAAACTACAGCAGCACATTTCAGAACACAAGAATGAGTCTGACTGTGAAATAAACTCAACTGGAATAAATCAATTTTTAAAGCAGATTAAGAAAAAAATAATGCCAGGAAAAGGTTTTCATTTTGTTGGAAACAATCTGGTTTAGAATATGTTGAAGAAACTCCTAGATTTAAAGAAGTAGTTTAATTTCTTTAATATATCTGAAGAATCATTTCCTTAGAGGATAAGTGACTAAATAGTTCATTCCTGCACTGAACAAATATCTATCGATATTAATAAGTTTGGTAACATACTTGATTAATTAAAATACAAGTAAGTATATACCAACAATAGGACTAGAGGATTGTATTTTCCCTTTTAAGATCTCTTATGGCTACAAGTTCTAAAGCCTCAAGTGATCATTATATTCACTGTGAACTGCAGAACAGATTCAAAAGTAACCCAGGCCTTCCTACATGCAGTCAGCAGTCCTCTCCCAAAGAACTAGCTTCTGGAAACCCCAAAAATAAAATAATTACTTAATTAAACCAGCTTTGAAGCATATTCAGTGCTAAATTGTTACAGAATTTTACGAAGTGGAAATAGCTACTTTCCTTAAGGAGACTCTGGCTGTGCCTTCTGCAGAGGATATTGCCCACAGATGCTTATCACCAGTTCCTACTTCCATCTCCCCTAGTCCTGCAGATGGAGATTGTAAAAGTGTTCGGTCATCGGTCTCAGGCTGAGTCAAACAGAAAGCTCTGACCCGCTATCGCTAGGCAGGCAGAGTGCTGACAGCTGAGACTTCTGTCTTCTTAACTGATACAGCTGCTTGGGAAGCAGAGCTCTATCTGTGAACCGAGCAGTATCTACACAAGAGGAGTCCAACTTTCTCAATGGTTTTGTGAAATCAGTGAAGCCAGTGAAACTCCTGCTGTCACTTTCACCACAACTGCAGGCAAATGTAGCTCCAGACCATGAGATTCAGTTAAAGGGGCTATGAGGTGTGATGCTGTTTTACCACTTGTGAGATTTCAGTGTGAAACTGAAAAAATAAACACACCCCACAGAGAAAAGATGGGAGGAAAAGGTATTTTTCAAGCTGAAATGCTATTTTGGCAGCAGAGAAAAACATTTTTTACATATCTGTATATATGTATGTGCATGCACATACAAAACAGTGGAATGACAAGATGGCAGAGGAGACTTAAAATGCATGTTTTAGCACTAGCAGGTCATTCCTTTCTTGTCCGTCTTGAAAGTCTTAAGTTGGAGCACAAAGTAGACAAAAGGTCATCTATTCTGTGCACATATGTGTCCTTTAGAAAGACGACACTATGCCATCAGCCTCCTGACATTAGAAAATGAAAATTAAGAAAAAGTTCAAAATAGCTGAAGAAATTTTCAATGTAAAGATTCAGATGAACTTTGTGAGTGGAACATTAAGTGAAACAAGCCCCGTGCATCTCAGAAAAGGATGAGTTAATCGTTTTAGTTTTGACTCACTCAGCACATCCAATAATTTTCAATTAAGGGAGAAGATATAGCAATTAAAAAATAACATGAATTTAAACTATGCCCATGGTGAACAGTTTGATGGAGCACAAAATCTATTATGCTTCAAATAACTTCAAAGTTGTAGTATTAAATTCTGAGTGTGACTCTCAGCATTCTTCCTTTTAAAAGCCTTGAAAATTTGCTGCAATGAAAAGCTGAATTCCACATCTATTTTTTAATTGCTATATTCTAATCTGGTTAAGTTTTAAAACTTTCAGTAACAAGGTAGAACCTCATGAATGCCACACTGTTTATTTACTGCCTGAGTACTGCATTAGTGTAAGTTCCAGACATCACCAAGTTGTGTAAGCCCAGATGTTTGTCAAGTACCCGGCGCAGAGAGCAGCCAACCACATGCCAATTATTTCTACGACAACAACTTCACAGAACAAAAGTAGGATGTGTGGATGCACTTGGGGCCTCAAAAACAAACTTCCTAGATTTCTAAACACAGATCTGGAAAAAAAGGAAGATGAGACCACCGTAGGTAACCCTGCCCAAACATCTGTCACCTTCCAGAGTGTGCCCAGAGGGCAGCTGCAGAAAAAAAAGGAGCAGGCCTCCTGGTGACATTTTTAGGTTGAAGAGGAGCAAACAACAGATATAATTATTCTGTTTCCCAATGCAGGCACACAGTTATTAAGAACGCACATGCAAAACCCCAAGTGCTGTATTAATTCTGTCCCAGTAACCTGTCTTCTGAGAGAGAGAGAGAACTGAGGAAGCAGTTAGAAAAAGCAATGACCCTCAAGAGGACTTAGCACACCAGCTTTCCTCAGAATAAACACACTATGCCAGCTCATACCTACTCCAGGATGAAAAGTTACTCAAACTGTAAGTGGCCACTATATCTTAAGTTTATGTATGAGTGGTACAACCAAATTAGGGACAATATTTAATTTATCATTTTAACTGCCTTTAAAGGAAGAAAACGTAACATTTCTCCAAATTCTTTCCTGTCTTTGAAATTCTTAAAGAAAATAAAATACAGCCTGTGTTGTATTCCTAACAATGAAATTTTTGCTAATCATTCTAGAAAATATATCAAACTAAGAGTCAGATATTTTCCTCAGTAGGTATTAAAACAAACCCCTATCATAAATATCAGATCTTATTTGTCCTCCTCCTCACCGATACAGAAGATTGTTATATATTACCAGTGACATTTCTAAAGAAACCCACAAATACACATCTCTGTTCCTTACTTTTCAAAAGATTTTCTGTCACATTCTCCTAGAATTCTAAATTTCCAAATTTTTTCCAGCCCAGGATACTGATCTAGTCCAAGATAACCCAGCTAAATGCAAGAAGTCATCAGAGCATCATAAGAATAAGCACCATAGTTAAGGTTAGCGATGATGTGGGTCCTGGGAATCATTTGACACTTAATGAAAAACAGTATTCCTTTAGGTACAGGTAGTGCTGATAATATGCAATGATAATGGGCTATATTATGTATATATCCCAACCAAATCCTGACAGCTAGATAGCCACCTTAAACAGATAGTGTGGAAGATAACCTCTGGTGAAGGAGAAGGAAAACGGGAAGAGTGGATCAGAGAATACAAAAAGGTTAAGATGACCTTGAAATTCTTGTCCTGGTTTCAAGTATTTTATTAGGTGAACTTGGAGTTTTTTCAAATAATGTTTACTTATCCTATCTAAAAACATTTCCTGTGTTTCAGACACAGCTTGAAATATGTAACTGCCAACAGCAAAGTTGTGGGTTTTTTTTTTAAAAAAAAGATGTGTTGTCAATGTGTAAATCATTTACTCAAAGAAAGAAAAAAGAAACACAACAGAGGGAACTAACTGATTTGTCTGTCGTCTTTCCTGTCAAGATCGCCCTCGCCTTGGCTTTGGTCAGAGGGAAGGACTTTATGTATGAGTCATACAAATGCTTGGCAAGTGCTCGTAGATCAGCAGATTCAGGGTTTAACTGGTCGATGTCGCTGGAAATCTCTGCCAAGAGCTTCTCCTTCTCCGCTTGTGGCATTCGCCCAAACCTGATGGCTGAAGAAGATGACAAGCAATTACTACAGCTGCACCTAAAAAAGCATATATTGATAGCTTTTTATGTCACCTTTTGTTATCAGCTCTTCAAATTTTTACTAAAACTTTACTTAGGCAAGTAAGAGAAAGATGATTTTCCCCAGTAATACAGGCAAACAGCTGAAATGCTTCAAAGAAACATAAACAAACAATTCTCAAAGAGGAAATTGTTTGTGTACCCAAACTGTAAGATTACAGTATCTTGCTTGGAAATGAAAAACCATTGTCAGCTCACCTGAGAGAGTGGATGAAAACCTCTGAGTCTACCTCCAAGCTAAATAAAATGTAAAGAAGTTATTAAAATTCTGTTGGCTTAGGGTAGGAACCACCGTTCAGCCTTGAATTGTTGCAGGCAAATCACCATATGGATCTTAGATTCTTCATTTGTTTAGAAACAAAACACTTGCATGCCTTGCAGGAATAAATTCCTAAATTGTTCCACGAAACTTAATGTAGCAAGTGCTAGAAAATGCTACCAGAAGAACCAAGGAATGAGAGAGAAGGTTGTGCAAGGGATAAAGAACTCAGAAAAGGCTGAGTTCTTCATGGTAACTCTATGTGCATGCAGTACTGAAAGAACAAGAGATGGTTCTGCCCAGTCATACGATCTCAAAATTGCTCGATACCAACATATGGCAGGCAGTAAACTTCCTGCTTTTACATGCTTAGTATCCAAGACACTGCTTACTCATACAGAGATGGACATGGAAAATATTTCCAATGAGCCATCAAGATGAAGATTGATTTATCATATAATAAATCAGCAAACAGATTTTATTTTATTTTACAAAAACAAAACAGTGCAAAAGAACATCAAAACAAAGAACAGAAGGAAGAAATAAAGGTTTCCACTTTGGCCTTAGGAGGAAATAATACAAATATTGCAAATATTTTTTCAGCAGTTAGTGTCTCCCCTGGATAAAGGCACTCTTAAGATCATACACACGAACGCTTATGCTAGGGACACTTAGGTTAGAAATGCCCAGACACTTTCCTTTCATGAGGATGCTCACAGTGTGCTGACAGACAAAAATGACACTATTTTCAAGAAGAATTAAAAACATTTGTCATATATTATGTTTATTGCTCAATTCTCTTATTTCATAGCTGTAGAGATAAAGTTGTTTATTTTTACAATTGTATTCATTTCCCTTTCAGCACACTTGTTGCTGAATGAAGCACGCTGTATATTTCATATTTGCTTGGGTATTCTTAGATTTAACCTGTCAGAATAAAAATCACCATAACAGGAAAACTAGTTCAATAGGTACAAATGAATATACTTATTTTCCCTGAAAATGTTTCAGGGAAAAAAAATGCTTATAATTTTTTATATGGGAAATTTTGAATAAGGGTCAACTGGCATTTGATTGGGATCATATCTGCCATAGCATATATATTTTTTTCCTGTCTCATGGGGACACATTAAGTGTTTTTAATCAGCTACTAATAACAGCTTTCAGGGAGACATCTCTGCCAGCCTTCCTTATTTCTGAGGGCAAAATATTTAAAGAAAAATTCTGAACTTCAGATTAATTTATATGCACTACAATGTCTGGAAGAGACTGATGTCTCTCTTACAGAAGTAATGTGAATTAATGATCATATGGTGAAATTAGTGATTCATAAAAATGTGATAGCAAACAAAGAGTTCCATAGCATTATGTTTTATGATTAATTTCTGTACTTTTTAAATCTGCATGTCCTCAGAGAGATGTCACAGTCATAGCTGGAACTAGGTGCCAGAAAAATGTTGTGTTATGATAAAACCTACTTGTAAAATATTTTGATATATGGAATACATTTATAATGTTATATATAATATCTTTACAATATCTTTACAGCAAAAATGCATAATTTAACAGCCTGATGTGAATTCTATAATTCTGTACTAATTCTAAGCCTTATGGAAAGGGAGCTTGACAGCACACTACTATGAGACATGATTCTGTTGTGGGGCTGCTCTTGAGTGTTGGGGTTTGCAGAAGAAAGTTTGTAATCTAGAATCTCTCTGGCATAAGCTTCCCTTTCACTGAGGTTGTTTTTACAAACAAGGGATTAAAAAAAAGGGGGGGAAGGGGGTGGACACTATATTGCTTCCTATTCCTATGTTTTAATATTGACTTACGCTAAAATACTCCACAGTTTATATACCACCTGTGACACTGACCACTGGAATGGAATTGCTGAATGCAGAGATGTTACTGAAAAGATCAGGGATTTTAAAAACTGACTGTTCTTTTAAAGCACAGAAGCCAGACTGGTAACAAACCTCTTGCTAGAAATTCCTCCATGGGTGAACACTACTGCCTGGTTTTTCAAGTGAGTTTTCCAAAACTGAGTGGGAGAGTTTCTTTTGTAAAACTTAGGACAGTCATCCACATAACGGTACCTATCTTCTGTTGCACTGAGACTGCCAGTGTAAGACAGGCTTACTTTCAGTTTTGAGGATAAAATGACAGCATAGTACATATACGATGTTTCCTAAATCCGCCCCTTATCCTATACCCCAATTCCTGTGCAGTCTCTTGTCTCCTGTCCAAGAGTCTCTTGGAAAGTAAAATGACAGTATTTGTGCTAGCAGTTTGGTATTGCTAAACAACATATTGTTGATGGTTCTCTGGTAGAAGTTTACAATAACACTGGTGTGGAATTTATAATAAATGATGACTTTAAAAAATTAAATAATGGCAAAGAAGATTGACCAAGGATGTTCCAGAACCACACTTCTGTCATGCTTATCTATCCCCAACACAGGAAATCAAATTGTCCTTGCAACATAAGCATGTGTTATAAGCCCTAGTGCTTCTAATGCTCAATTATTTCCATTAATTTGCAGATTGCACTGGAGCTCATTAGATCATTAATATTTCATTTACAATTACTAGTTCTAGTGCAGATGCCTTCTTTAGCTTATCACTTATTTTTATGATGGGAATACTTATTTTCCTGAAAAGTGCTTTGAGATCTTTGCAGGAAAAGTGCTCTACTGCCCAAATCCTCTTTATTGCTTTTTGCAGTACTCTTCCTTGTCAGAATCAGATTTAGGGGTTTTTGTGTCCATGTGTTTGAGCATTTGTACAGTTTTTATATATTAAACTAGATTGTAAGTATTAATTACTTGTCTTGAATGCTTGCATGCTGCATTCAGAATGGAGTTAGCTACAGCAAACACAGCTTACTCACAGCACAGAAAGTTATTACATCAGTGTCAAATCAGTCCAAACTACCCGTCCTTATCAAAGAATGCACGAGCTGATTAGCTAATCAAAGCAGTAGAGCAGGGTTATCTCTTACACCCGCCGTTGGTGTAACAACCCACTGGTGCAGGATTGCCAGCAGATCACGTGGCTGTCAGTCCAGCAGAACCACGCTGCTGATAGCAGCAGATAGGAGCACGTTGTCTCAATACCTGAACTGACCATGAAGAATGGAAAGGACTTTACTAGGTTTTGTACTATACAAATCCTTAGGCTGTATCTTGTCTGCAACTGTAATATCAGACTGGTCCATAGTGGATCTTTCATGATGCACTTTTAAACCTTGTCCCTGTAATACATTAATACAATATGTGAAAATACATTAATTGGAAAATTTCTGATGTAACTCATGAATTATGAGAATAATGTTTCCTAAACATAAGGTAATCAGGACCTAAAAATAATAAAGTGAGAGAGTTGTGAATCAAACATTTCTATATTTGATAGGCAAAAGTGGAGTTTCCATTTTTAAAAAAAGTGTTTAGATATATTGTAAAAATCTATCAGCTGCAGGAGATTCTGTTCAACGCTCATCAGTACTACAGCAAAATTCAGTTTTTTGGTAGTAGCCTTTCCCTTTGGAGAAGTCATTGCCATTTGCAGGGGACTGAGACAACTGTTGCGAAGAGGTCAGGCACCAGGAGGTTTACAGAAGGAATTTGGAAAGTGGGGCTTTGGGTGAGAGAAGTAGGAGGGATTTGTGATAGTTACAGAGGTTAGGGTGGAAAAAGGAGAGTTCACATGGTGGAAAAGAGCTCACAGCATTTCTGGTGGTTGAGGAAAATTTAAAGGACGAGTGGCATGATCATCTCCCTTTTCTGCTTCTCTCTCCAACTCCCTGCTGTGACCCTGGCCTTGGTCTTCTATTTCCCTGGACCACTTATCCTTGCTACTCCATCTCCTCTCTCCTCTGTCCACCCTCACAGCAGGCGCAGCTTCCTTATCTGCTGTGAGCCTGGGAAGTGATCAAGGCAGGATCCATGGGGGTGGGAAGGGCAGTGACAAGGCAGTGAGCTGGTGTAAGAGATCTGGAAACATGTCTTGCTGCTCATGCTGCATGGGTGGAAGGGGTTCAGATTGCAGTTGCTTTCAGAGTCACATAAGGCTGTGCAGGTTTGGGCACGTGCCAGGAGCCAGAACGCGTGATCTCTGCCTCTCCTTTGCCAGGTATTTATTGACTTGCATTTACAGTATTCTCCAAGTGTCAGTGATACAAACCCAGTAGTGACACAGCGAGGCACGACATGCTGCATTGTATTCTTCACCTCTCTGGAGAAGCCAGAATGCTTATCCTTGTGCCACATTTTATGGCTTGGAGAATTCACGACTGCTTACAGGCTATCCTGTATAGCACTATTCTGCTTTTCTAGAGGAGGGATTTTTTTTTTTTTAGAGCATAAAGGAGTCCCCAAATAGGCTCTAAACACAGCTTTTTACACTAGAAAACATGTGATAGAGCCAGGGCAGATACCTGTCTGAGTCTACTGGAGGCATATGCTCAGATCGAGCAATTCCCTGCTCCCAGAATGGACAATAAAGACACATTGCCACATGTACTCTCTTTCCCATTAGATAGTTGGGTTTATAGAATATACTTTCAGTAGAAGAGAAAAAGATTAATGACATTGCTAAAGTAAGAGAACCAAGCTTCTGTTAGTGGTACTTCAGAATAAAATCTAGGCCATTAGGGGTTAAACACAGAGCAGAACTGTGACTAGAGAAGAAAAACAATATTCAAAGCATGAGAACACTACTGTCTTTTTTAATCCTTCAGCCAACTGGTATGTAGCATTTATATGTGAAAAAATGTGGCTGTAGCTGCTAAGTGTCTCCGTGCATTCCCTGCTTTTCTCAGTGCCCTATTCATTCTGCAGTAATATCATCTATGCAAAGACAAACGTAGATTGGAAGCCTCAGGCACAAATCATCTGTATTCTAATTCCAGGCATTTAAAATTCAGATCATTTCATTACTCAAATGGACAAACTCTAATCTGTAGTTGTAACAAAAAAATTTATCTTGGTCTCATTCAGAATGTCCAGTGTTACATTTCAGAATGCTCCTTTATATTGGCCTGTGTCTTCAAAGGTAAATTTAGGGGGGGGTTTATAAATTTGTTTATAAACAATGGAGGAATGTGGGTGGCGTTTCATGCAATGCAATGTAAACAGTGGGCAAAAAAGGCAAATGCAGAAGGCAGTATGTGAACATGAGCACTACTAATGATGTGGGTGAGCTCATGGTGAGAGCAAATGTTGCTTCAAGCCCTAGGACAAATGGCTTTGCCCTTTCCCCCTCCTCTCTACAGATCCCCTGATGGCCATAACCATGGCCCCTGCCGGTGCCACAGCTCTTGCCTCAGCAGGGGCTGAACAGGAAGAAAGGGCAGGTAAATGTTCACTCAAAGGACATTTCATGGGGCCTTTATGTTACTAAGCCAAATAGAATGGTCTTGGCCTTCCCCTTCTTGATAGAACTGCACAAGGTTCCCATTGACATAATTGGAAGCCATGTTGCTAGGTTATGAGAGAATTTGGCATGTACCTTGAAAATAATAATAATAAAGCCTCCTGAATTACTATAAAAATACCCACAGTAGCATTTCAAAATCAGGCTTATTTTTAAGTGTTACTGTTGCATCCCAGGAACTTGAAAACCATATTTTCTATTAGCAAAACATTTCCCATACCAATTTACATTCAGTGCATGTATTAACTTTGCAAACCACAGTTAAGCTTTCCTCCTGGGGATGGTACACTCATTTTTTATATTGAAAATAATGAAAGTTCTAAAAAAACCACAGAGAAATTATTTTCCCAGTCATGCTTGCAATTCTTTACCCTTAGAATTACATAAGTCTCTATGTTATGACATTTAATTCCTGTTTTTGCTCAACTTTGCCAAAGCAAGGCAGCAAAGAATCTTCATTGTGTCTTTCTGTCCAAACACTCACAAGTAAGTATTTCCACATGAATTGATATGTTAATTCAAAAGTCTACTTCTAAATTCTATGCAGGAGAACAGTGTCATGAGAGGCTTAATGCCATCTGCTTACTTACTGTGAAGGCAGCAGCCACACAACCATACACAACTGCAAACACCTTGGCCATCTCAGACTACAACACACTCAACAGTTCACAGATGGGAGGGGACAGCCACCTCTGCATGGTGGAGAGCTCAGGCGGGGCACAGGACACAGGAATCACAGCTATACACACTGAATGATGGGAGGCAGACAGCTGAAGGGCATGCTAAGAAACACTACATCCTACTTACCACACATCGGAGTCTATGCCCAGATGTGGGTCTCCTAGGAAGGAGGAGGACAGGTTTTTTTAAAAACAGTACAGGGTCAGGCCCATTCGTTTAGACTATTGTGTTCTAGTCTGAGGAAGTGCTAATTAGTGATGCTAACAGTCCTCAAGAAGTGTCTGACATCACATTCAAGTTGCTACTATTCACAAAGCTTTGGAAAATTCTCTAGTCCATTTCTCACAATTAAATTTAGTTGTCCACTTAGAGGAAAGAGATATTGAGCTATAGTATGCAAAAGAAAATACAACAATGAACTGAAAAACAACAATTACACTAGGGATATATTCAGGAAGAACAACCAATAGAGTAATGAGTAAGAAAGTTGGAGAGCAAACCAAACTTATAGTATGTATGATTTCGATATGTGCAGATTTCTACCTGATTTTTATATTGAAAACAATCTCCAAACACACACACAGTCTCCTAAACTGAGAGGCGATCTCTGATACATATTTCTAAACTGCCCACTGTAAAGAAACGGCAGATTCTAGCTGTTAAAGCAGCACATTCAGATGTTTCATGCTGTTTTTCAGTTGTTTTTAACATGCCACGTGCACGTACCGTTGTGTGACATCCCAACGGCGAGGCACTTCTGAAACCTGCAGTACTGACATTTATTCCTGCTTTTCTTGTGGATGCGGCAATTCAGATCACACCGGTCGTAAATCAGCTTTAATCTGATCGTTCTTCGGAAGAAGCCCTGGAGTGAACATAAGAGCATGTGTAAAAGGATGCATCAAACAGCCAGAGCCATTGTCTCACTTCTCTATACGTACAAACCCCCTTTCTGCACACTCAGAGAGACTAACTCTGGGTCAGACAGGTCTCCTCCTTCCTAGGAGACCCATATCTGGGCACTGATGCCAATGTACCATCTGCTTGTCAGCGTGCTCTGGCTCCAATCTCATTAGGCATTTTCAACCTAGTATGAGAGTTTCACCTATTTGAGGTAAAACTCTGAAATAGCTGGGGAAGCTTATGGGAATCAGTGGGGTTTAAAGGACATCAGCAGACATGCTGAGCATGGACAGCACTATGCCAAAGGAAGCGAAGCTCCGTCGGTTCCACTGCTCGTGACACAATTTGTTACAGAGTGAACATCACATTTGCAAAATTTAAAGTTCTCTACCAATGTAGAAAACATCACAACAAACCAAAAATTCTGCCAAAAGCAGATTGATCTCAAGTAAATAAGCAAGGTCATGAGTTACCTGGTTTTGTTTTAATTTTCTTTCCCAACTAAGTATTTCTTTATTCTATTTCACATATTTATTTTCTATTTTGAGCCTGAGTACTTAAAGAGAATTTATATTCTTTCACCTCTTCTATTTCTTTGGTTTTGCACAGAGTTGAACTAACTTTGCAATATTTATTTCTGGGTTTTAAGTTGTTTTAATTTTCTCACTTATCTCCACTTATCTTTTGATATTACAAGCTTGTGAAGTTCATTGGCACATGAAAAATCCAAACCCTTGGTGCCAAACACAGCAATTACTGCACAGAAGTCTTACCAAGTCATAGAAAGAGAGAAATCATTATGGAAATTCACATCTGTAAACTTTTAACACTTTAAAGATGCTTTCTCAGATCACTCATAAGAGATTAATACAGTTTATCCAAATTTATCATCATTTATTCCTTGTAGCAGTTTTTCCTCACAGCAAATAACAACAAAAGCATAATGCCAGCTCTTCTTTATAAAATTCACTGCAATTTAAGTAATTAGCAGCACACTTAGTACTTTATGTGTGTTCCTAATTCAGTGCTAAAACTTAAACTAAAACTTTTATTTAAGCTTTGCATTGTATCTTTCCTGCTAGTTGTATTCGTCAAGAAATTGAAAGTAGAGAAGCTGGGAAATTCATATTAAAGTCTATAATATTTGTATTTGAACTCAATTAATGATTATTAGTTCCTCTCTCTGGTGTTTTTCCCTCATTGTTGAGGATGACCAATTTTTACACCATCCTTTTGTCCTTTATATTAGTTATGAACATAACTATCGTTGACATAGGAAAAAAAAGGTGGAATTTTAAAGCAGAAAGCCACATTCAGAGAATTATACCATTAGACTTTCCTGTAGTCATCTAGAAATGTGTAAATTGGGTAAAGAAACTCAAATCGAGCTTGAATTTTAACTTGCTTAGTATTGAGCTCTGGAGCTGGCTGTTGCAGCGTTCTATGGATTCAGGCTCTACAAGTGACCTCCAAGACAACTGGAACGAACTAGAATTGCCTAACTGACAGAAGGAGGAGAAATGCACAAAAAAGCCTAACAGATCAGGAACGTAATAAAAAAAGGAGATTCTATTTTCAAATAATCCCGCTAATTAAGCCATAAAGTATGTGTGGAACAATTTACCTAAAGTCCCAAGACTTTTTTTTTTTTTCAAAAGCACAGGTCTCTGGTTTTATCAAGTGACCACTCAGATGGCAGCAGCACCAGATCTTCACAAAGCCCACCCTGGTGACAGCTTACCTTGCAGCCCTCGCATGCGTGCACCCCGTAATGAAACCCAGAGGCCTTGTCCCCGCACACGCGGCATTCTATAGCCATGAGGGAGTTGGAAGACTCCTCGTGAGGTTTGTTGTACAACTGAACTTTTTCTGCAAAATAAGGTGGCGAAGGAGGCTCCATTTTGATTGCATCTGTGTATGGAGAAGATTTAAATGATAAACCAAAGGTTTCATTAAATATGCAGAAGAAGCAGCAGCAGCAATGAGTAATCACGAGCGCTCCCAGTAAACATAGCCTGCTTCAGAACACAAACTGAGGAGTGAAAAAAGGATGTGAAAGGGTGTGAGCTGCAAGCTGCTGTTTCACTGGCAGTATATGGGCTAAAAACCTCGAAGAGGCAGATTCTGATGTGGCAAGTGCATTACAGATCCACTTTTCATCTCTGTAGTGTGGAGTGATCTGAAGATAGGGATATTAAAAATTTACATACAGAGGCTCTTAGTTGAAAGGCCTTACTTTTCTCAGTACCTAACCTAGCTGTATTACTTTAACGTGGTCAGAACTACTGCAGAGAGATGGACTGGAGTATCTAGTTTAATCTAAAAAAATACTTACCTATCTAATAGACCTATACATTGAATAATATATCATTGAGTAATTTTATATTGGATAATATAACATCAGATAGTTAAAGAAATGTATCTCTCTCCTGGGGAACACTGTTCAACTTTGTGTGCAGTTTAGAGATGTATTTTCTCTTCTGAAAGTTTCTAATTAAGAGAGTAATTTGTATTTTTCAACAAGCTCAAACAACCAAATATGATATCATTAAATCAATCGTTACTGCACAGAGAAGCAAGCTGTGATACCTGACACTTTACCTCAGATCCCATCTCAGAAGTAACACAGCGTTACATCAAGGTGAATGTTTCTCTTTGCCAGACTGGCTGTGTGATATAAACTAGAAAATTTTGTTTCCTATATAAACTAGGGGAAAAAAAAAGAAAAGCAGAAAATTATCTTGGTAAAGACGAAGAGGTTTTGCCCTACCTAAACTCTACTGCACTCTCTAGCTTGTTAAACTATCATGGACATTTCTATTTAAAAGAAAAATAAATTATTAGCTGGCAAAATGTCTTTTAATTTATTTAATAAGTAACCCAGAGGTACAGCACCCGCTATGCTGCAAAACCAAAATCAAATACCACAGTTTTCCTAGCAAGAATTCCCTGAAAGAATTCCTGTGCAGATTACTACAAACCAAAGTGATGTCAGATACAAGTAGGCTAAGCAGATCTTTAAAAAAAGTTTCAGGCACAGCAACCTTGCATTCCTACTTCAAGCAGGAATGCAGTAACCACCTGTTTAAGCCTAGGCACTTCCTTTCTTGAAAGGAGAATTCCATTTATTTTTTTAAACACTAACTGGCAAAAGAGCAGCATTTTTCATAGTATGTAAATACTACTGGCCCATCAAGCTCCAAGGTTATGCCTGAATTAGGAACTCTGATGAGGTTGTACCAACCTTGTGACTCAGGTGTAGCCAGTATTTCTAATTCCATCAGTTTCTTAAGCTGTTTTAGGAATTTAAAAGCTATGCATGTTAATAATTAATATGCTATGTATGCTGGGGAATTTTTTAACATCCAAGATGTTTATTCTGAACTGTGTGCATAGACCTTCAGAGGACAATTTAGACACAAGATCCATCAATAGGAGACTGGAGGTTTCAGAAACATTTGGTGGGGTTCATGTGCTCAATGAAAAGTGTTTCCTGTGAGCTGAGGTACTTTATGATACCTTGCCTAATCTCCGCACTGCTGCTCAGGAAGGATGAAGGTCCACTATATTTGTTTTATGTTTTCCATCTGCCCTGAAAGAATATCTTGTGGATGTGCCTGATGGCACAGAATACCAGCATTTAGTTATCTGAATATTTCCAAATCCTTTTGCTGGTAGGACACTGCCCAGAGAATGAAGTAAATAGGAACATGAAGGAAACATTAAAAATAATTAAATACATACTTTGGCAATCCTGGAACTTGATATCATATTTGTAATCAATGTTTGTCTGATCAGTTCTTGCAAGAGGAATATCTTCATAGTGTGGTGAAGAAATGCTTGAAAAGTCAACAGTGGTAAATGGCTTTATGTCAAAGGAATGTGTATGATCATCCATTGCTGACAGATCCACTGGACTTATGCCAAAATTAATGGGCCAAAATGGCATTTCTGTGTCAACCATTGTAATCCCTGAAATAAAAAAAAGAAGGAGACATTTTAAAAGAAGTTAGTTATCTCTGTAACGAGTTCAGGCCCACGCCGAGGTCCAGTTACCTCATGCCCAAAGGGTTGAGACGCAAGCTCACGCCCAGGTGTGGGTTTTAGGACAATGTTGAGGCTCCATCTATCATCATATACATGAGAAAAATAACCATCTAAATAATTATGAATGGCCAGATTAAATACAATTGCATTTTTATTGTATATTTTACAAACATTTGTGTGCTTAAGTAAGCACACAAGTCATTAAAAAATGCCTAAAAACCCAAAGATGCAAAATTAAAGCAGCATAACTGGGGGAAAAAAAAATCTCCTTATTTTGAGAGGTAGCACTAATTGCACCTCTCAAGAGCATGCACATGAATAGAAGTAGAAGTCTTCCAGAATTAAGTTTTCAGTTTTGCAAATTCTAATCCTCATTTTTCCCAAGTGTCTGAAAAACTTAAGGATTTTTATTTTAAAAAAAAATTAGTTAATAGTTTTTATCCTCCAAATAACCAAAAATAGTTGAAATCATTAATCATTCAAGAGTGAAAAAGTTTTATTCCAGAGTCTTATATCCAAGGCTCAAGGAAATTTAATTTATAGCTTTCCAAATTCCCTACGTATTTATGCAGATCTTGAAAGTAATAAACAAATAAAAAGCCTCAATCGGCAAAAATCTTCAGCATATCACGTGAATTTAGATTGAGATAAACCATGTGTTTTCACAACCTCTTCAGACAGCTAGATGAACCAAATTCCTTCATTTAAACATATTTTTTAAAAGTCTGTTGGTACCAGCATATGTAAAACACCATTTTATAGCTAGGATCTGTCTTTAATTTTCCATTATTTATAAAAAGAACCATCTAATCTAAAAATAGAAAAGAAGTTATGGAACTTGGTCACTTTGGCTGTTTAGTGTGGACTTTAGACCCAGTCAAGTAAGCAGCCTTTAACCTCTAGATAACAGGAACTTTGATTTGGTCTGCTTTGAATCAGAAGGACTCTGTCACATTGCCCAAGCTGTTGTTGGAAAATGACTATAATGGAACAGATCAGCTCTGCAGTCTTCAGACCACCCTTTGTTTTGGCAGGCCTATTGGTAAATCACACAGTGACTGTCCTCCCATCACCTAGGCTGAAGTGCTAAGGTAGCCACGGGTACCAACGGTTACAGATCTCTTCCTCAGGAAAGTCACCGTCAATCTTCCACATTTTAGGACTCACAGCACAACCCTGTAGTTCTTCTACCTTGACCACTGACAGCAAAGGCTGTAAAACATCTTTCCTAATTTTAAAATCCAGGTAAGAAATTCTCACTGCAGTGGGAACAAAAGAGATACTACCGTATGCCCTGCTGCACAACATCCATGCTGCCTAAAGTAGAGCGCAAGGGCAACCTATAGCTCCTACGTACTGCCCCTCCTATTACTACATGGCTGCTAGAGTCCTTTAAAGCAGCGTTTAAGGGAGGACCATTGGCACGCCTGACTGACGGTCAGCCAGCCATCTACCTTCCCAAAGACTTCAGCCGTTGGGTGGGATATAGTCTCACCGTGTCATCAATGAAATTAAGATCTGTCTACAAGAAGATAATAACAGAATTTCTAACTGCCACTAGTATTAGCTTTTGAAAGTACATCATAGGTTGGCAAAGTTCTTCACTTTTGTATTGTATCTTACAAATAATTGATTTTTCTGTAAGCCTGTAAGCATGAATTGCAAACCCCTGGCCAGCAACACCGTCTTACTTCAACAGATTTCCAAATAGAGCAGACTTCTCCTTAAGGGTCTATTTGTGTAATTAACCAGACACATCATTAAAAAAAAAAAATCAACTGACATCCAAAATTTAAACATTGTCTTGTATTCCTTTCAGCAAGTGACATTGATAGTTACATCAGCTCTGTATCTGAAGGGCTGCCTCGAGGGTGAAGAAGGAGGATACCTGCAGGCATGGGCCCGTTTGTAGCCCAAGTTCATCAGACTCAATATGGCTGATGAAGTCATGAGGTTACTGTGTGCCCAGGGAACAACTGCAGGCAGCCATGTCATCAGGGGGACTTGCACAGACACCTCCCCTGTGCCAGAGGGGCAGCTGAAGAGGCTTGAGTTCCCAAGTCATTCACTGATTAGAGATACTTAATCACTTGCCACTGATCTCTATTTTTGTATTACACGCAAAGCAGATGTTAAAAATCAACACCCTCACAGTCTGGAGGTGTTAGCACTGCCTATTTCCCATTTACAAGACTCTGGTTAGCAAAACATGGCAAGTTAAAGCTAGTTTGTAGTTCACTTCACACCACAGCGAATGACTCCGACATTTTGGAGAATTCGACTATGTAACAGGATTAATTCTGTGAAACTGCTGAATGATTATAACACTGAGCACACGTGAAATTCACCACGGACAGGCATCCTACAGCTTAGGTTCAGGTGAGCACAAAGGCCTGAGGCCTGGCTTGCTAGGCCCAAACTCCCATAGCTAAGAGGGTTCAGTAATGCCTTAGCAGCAATTTTCTGTTTGCAGCACTGCTCACTTGTTACAGCAAAGTCTAACAATAATGCCAGCACAGTTTCTACCATGGTAAAAGTATTTCTAGCCTAGAACTGTGATGTTTTTGATTTTTACTAAGTTCTAGAAGAAGCAAAACAAAAATACTAAAACTAATGTCATTTAGCAATTGCTTCATATGAGGGGCTATGTTTCATGCCTGCTGTTTTTTCCTTCCTGTTTGTTTGGGGTTTTTCCGTGCATCTGTTCACGTCGCACACGCATTCTGTATGCAGGGAATAGAGGAAATAAAAAACAAGATTACACTGAAGAGAAAAACAAGGAATTGTGGGTGCACCTATCAGCTACTGTAGGTCACAAAGCAATTCCCTTTTATGCTACTCATATTTCTGCTCTGAGATAATAAAAACTGAAATCCAGCAGCCATTTACGATTCCTTCAGAAAAGCCCTATAAACTCCACCCCTTCCAGAGGTTAACATCCCATGAACAAGCCATATCACCTCTTCTGATCTTCAGCCAACTAAAAAGGCTTTGCTGAATTGTTCTGCTATGAAAAAGGTCTACTTTTAAAGTATCTCTATGTTGTTCAGAACTTTGTCTAAGTTCTCCACCAAAGTACCCAGCCATGATACTACACCTGTACATGTACACCCAGGTGTGCGTATCTGAAGCCTTGTGCTAAAGTATAAATGCCTGACATGGATTGGATTCACTCCACACCACAACAGGTTTGCATGTACACGTTTTACTGCTTCCCTTCCACTGAAAAGGGTGAACTTTGGCTTTATTGTGAATCTGAATCAACACGGCCGCAGCTCTGCACAATTTACACAGACTCCCTTTCCACCTAGCCTGCACCTTGGAGTGCTCATGAATCCAGACTTATAACCCAACCACAGTGGAGGAACATTTTGCCTCTCAGGACTCAGCGCCAAGGACCGCATATCTCTGAGGGGTTAACATTGGCCAGCAGCAGCACTGCAATCCGGAAGGAGAGGGGTGTTTCTGTGTGTGTGTGTGCATCTCCAGGGAAGAAACGGAGAACAGGAGGCTTCTACTTAAGCTTGGCTTTCCTCATTGCTGCATAAAGTAAATGCTGTGCTTTCCCATGACTGTATTTCTACTACTCACTATGATGTCTACAAAAAAAAAGTGGTAAAGGATTATTTTCTTACTGTATTTCATGACAATTAAAGGACTAAAATGTTTGACTTCAACTAAGCACTTTTTTTTTTTAACCAAACCACCCAGAAAGGCAGCAACATGACCAGGTGCAAAGATAAACTGATCAATAGCTATTTTTCAAAGATGCCAATAAATTCAAAGTTGATATTGGAAACTTGAAGATGTCTGTGTAGTAGATTCTGTGTTACAAGAATATGTAAGGTCAAACTAGTCACAAGACAGCTGGTTTGTGCTTCTTTCTCTGTATCTGGATAACAAGACACGTATTATAGCATTTCTATAGCTAGCTGTCAGTTATCCTATGACTGATAAGTCTTTGTCAAATTATGGATATCCCACTCAAAGTTTTCTATTATACTGGAAACAAAATGAATTTACTGTTCAGCCCATTTCATTTTATAAACACTAGCATTAAGAAAACCTCTAATCTGCTAGTTGCATTCTTGCATTATTCAAAACTAAAAAGCAAAAATTGTTCCTATGTTTAATAGCTTACAAAGATTTCTATTTTGCATGTACCTTTACTTGATTTCTGCCGTGTATTTTTTCTTTTTCCTTTCCCATGAGAGATTAATGCCAACATTTTCCTCCAACAAAAACTCTAAATTAATTATACTCCTCACATGGCTTTTTAAAACCCCCAAACCCACCAAATCATCCAAAGCGTAAGTCCAATCAACAGACTAGTCCAGAATTCTTTCATAAAACTCCCACATGCTTATGTGACATCCAGAACTAAAAACATAAGTAATATTGGCTAAAAATATTTTTATGCACAAAAGTCATTCTCAGCCAGCAAGAGACGGTGCAGGATGGGAGCAGAGATGCTCTTCACATAAAGGCAGCTGAGTATGATTTCACATTCAATCACCAAAAAGACCAGAAGTGAACAAGAGAATGCTGTTGTGATAACATTAAGCACTGAGATACGAAACTAGTCCTTACAACTCCATTTACTTGCATTTTATCTCATGGAGCCAACTGCAAGCTCTTATCTACAAGGAAGTACGAGAAGGCACATGAACTCATCCGATACACGTATGTATCGACCATCGGCCAGAGTTACAGCTCACAGGTAGTTAACCTGGTGGGGATTGTGAGAACAATCACAGCATTACGTTACTCCAGGCAGTTGCAATTGCAATTAGAATTGATTTCCCATTCCTAAGAATGTTATTCAGTGCATTTTTTATATTGGGAAAACATAAAATAGATTGCCATGGTATGAAAAACATCTTGGATCACAAGCTACTCTTTACCATAAACACTACCTGTGCTCAGTTAACCTGAAAGGCCTGTTGCACTACATTCTAGTCACGCTCTTTCCAGACAAAACTACCAAAAGACGACCCTAGAGGTATTTAATGAAGCAACCAGAACATCCTAACCTCAAAGGAGTTAGAGAAAATCAGAAGGAAAAAAACCCAACAAACAGTTAAAGCATCTCAGCTTTGTAACATTACTAAAAATCAGAGCAATGGTATAATTATACTACATGGACAGGTATAAATACAGACACATACGTACATGATGTAAATACTGGGGTTTTTTGGGTTTATCTAAAACGTATTTCATGGAATAGTTTGAATTTCATCTCATGTATAAATACGTCAAGTAAAGTCATATGCTACTGCTGCAGAAGTTAATGGGACTTTTGCCTATTAATTTAATTAAAGTGGGCTCAGACCACCTATGAAATAATGTCCCGTGCAATTTGGTGAAGATCATACAACCATCCTTAGCTTTTAAGAAATTAAATTTAGAGATGGTGAAGGGTCAGCTTCAAATCCCCATTTTAAAAATTTATGTATCTACTTAAGAGGAACAATAAGATGCTTTACGTACCTTGTAAAGACACATCTACCCTAAATGACAGAACCACATCAACTGAATTAAAACCTTTCATCGACCTTTTAGAAGACAATGCTGCCAAAGGACCACAAGAAGAGAAAGGACAGTCTTGTGATGAGATGATTGCGTTGCCCTTTCAATAACTCTGTTCTTTCATTGCCTCTGACACAGAAATGCTGTGTGGCAATGGACAAGTAGTTCAAGCCAACATTTTCATCAGAGTTGTTTTTGGGGCCTAAATGTGAGGCATAGGGTCTGGTGATACATTGTGTTCAGAAAGGGATTAGCTGATGTCTCTGGGAAGTGGAGATGGCCATCAGTTCTAGGAAGACTCAGAAAAAAGGTATTGCATTGTCCCATCCATTGTCCTTCAGGTTATTTAGAGAAAATTGCTTCATCTTACTGCATTTACCTTTTCCAGGGTGTGGGGGAAGCAAGGAAAGCTACTATTTAGATTTTGGTCTCAGTTCTCCTCTTGGGCAGTGAAAAGTATTACAAAGAATATTATTTACAGGCACGGATGGCATTACCCCACAGTTTTTTAATATTCCTTATTATTTCTGAGTGCAAAAAAGCTTTAGGCTTAGTTTTACCAAATTAATCATTAATACATAATGAAAATGACGTATTTTCATTCAAAGTATCTGTCGTTATAACGAAATTTAAACACACATCATTCACATAAAATAAAGGCAATTTTGCATTAGATTCATTTTTCCTGTATTTCAAACAACGACTCAAAGCTTTTGGGCACAGCCCATTTCATACATTAAAAAACTACTGTATCGTCTGCAGGTTCTTAAATCTAACCGCTGCTCCCTAAGGTAGGTACTGCTCTGTGTTCTGTTGCTGCAAAGTCAGCAGAGGGAGCACAACATAACTAAAACACCCCTCTTTCCAAGAACTCCGCTGACACAATCAGGGTTGCTCTTAAACAAACAAGCAAGAAAGTAGCTAAAAAGAGCCTCGCTGGCTGACACCCTCGATTCAGGGTTTGACAAAATCGGTAAACTTCACACTGCAGCAAGGAAAACAAAGGAACAGCAACAGACCCATAAAGACTAGCTTTAAAACTTCTGCTACAGAATTCTGTGTTGTTGTATTTGCAAGAAGCAGAGATAAAAAGGATGGGATTTTATTTGTACCTGTGCATATGTTCAAACCTTTGGTATAACTCAGGACAGAAATTGTTTCATTTACATGATGAGTGCACCAAGCAGCAATAAAGTTCCCCAAAGCTGCCTTTTTCCAAGCAAACTACACGTCAGAAGCCTCTGTGATTGTGGGAGAAGGATCCAGGCTTGCTTAGCCAACTGACAGAATAAGTACTGACAAACTTTTGCACTCTAAATTCACTTGGGTTTTGAGAACTCTGTATTGCCTTTGAGCATTCCTACCCTAGAGCTGTGCATTGTGGCAGGAACAGAAGTGCTTCTGCATGCCCCTTGGAGTCAAGCACGCTCCTCTTGCCTACCACTGCCTCACTGGACCTGATATATTTTTTTCCAAGTATGAATTTATCAAGAAAGAACAAAACTTCTATGGATTTGTTTCAATTAGATAACTCTAAACTAAAACTCTTCCTCAATTTACCAGCAAACCCAAAGGAAATAAGTGTTCCCTAACAAACCTGGAGTGTCAAAACCAACTCCATAATAACAAGTGACTTTGTGAAAAGGTAAGTTCATCGCTGATTTGCTGCACTGCTTTTAATGTCAGCCCTGACTCCAAGCACAAGATCAAGACAGTGACTGACATTTTCTTCTCTGTTCCTTAGATCCAACCCTCAAGCCATCTAAACATGAACATGTCCATTAGGAAAGATAGCAAGTATATGCAACACAGACAACATACTTTTAAAAGGATGGGAACAAACTTTCCCTCTAAAAACAAGTCTAGTGGTTCTAATCAAAAGTCATCTTTAAGCAGAGGAGGAGGGATGTATCACCACGGTGGCAGGGTGCTGCCAACAAGCAGACCTCAGGGGTTAATCACTGAGTGGGAGGGGTACGAGCTTATGAAAGTCTCCTTTTACAGTCTGCTGTACTAACCTGCAGAACCAGCACAGGACCAAAATTCTGATAGCAAAGGAAAAAAAAAACCCACACCAGAAAAAAAGAAAGCAATAAGCTGGGGCCAAGTGGAATGTGAAGGGTGTGACAGCAAACCAGATACTCCCAGGAATGTCTAAACCACTGCCACCAGATGCAGGTTTGTCACATCTCTGCAATGATGCAAACCACGGAGGAGTGTTGAAGACTGGACAGCTTCAGAACCAAGCTGAGAAAGCCAAGTGATGCACCGGCTGCAGAGAGCAGCGACACCGAGACCCTTCAATAAGCCAAACAAAGTCAGCCCATTCATCCTCTCTGTAAGGATGCACAGTCAAACATCAGAAGAAACTTGAGAATTGGTGTAAATCCAAACACTTGAAAAGGCCTAAAGCAGGCAGCTCATAAATCAGTGGGAAATATATTTTAGTCCTATAACTGAATTATAACTACAAGCTGTGATCACTAAAAGAATGCTCCATAAAATTTACTACAATGTAGCTACAAATAGACAACTTCCCCACTCCTTCCTCCCCCCCATTCAGGGAATAATAGAACTGTTCACTAGAAAATATATTTTCTGTTCTGTATGGAATTCACACACAACAGTAAATGGCCTGGGTCCTTATTTGAAATAGCAGCATTTAAACCCTTGCAGGGACAAAGACCATTGAGAATATAAATGCAAGTGGGAAACAAGCTCGAAAATGCCACAGGCTACTCAGATATGCTACAAACTCTACTATCCTACTTTAATTATTTAAAGCAGGGTTGTTGCATTCTGATACAGGATAGGTATCAATGAAACTTTAAAGTTATTTTGAAATAGAAAAGAAATTGATTGCAAAGCTGTGCTCAAATAACAGCACAAATAAAAACTGAGAACACTGGGCAATGGAAGATGGTTGTCTAAGAAGTAATTATCTGAAAAACTTTGCAGGCAGAGAGCTAGCTCAGATTTAAGAGGAACAGCATTTCAAAATCAAGGAGAACATAACTAGTAAACCCTGGAAGTGACACTGTGTCAGGGTCCTGGCAGTGAAAGACCAACAGTGATAGAAATGAAAGTGTTCTGCTACTGCCACAAGACTGACATAACGCTGAGCTGCAGAGATAAACTCTGCCCTCTTAACGCAGATTCAGAGTTTGTGGGAAAGGATCCTCAAACTGTTCTTAGAAACACTTGAGCAGGAAAACCACACAGTTTGCCAGTGACAGGCAGCTGCAATCCATGCTTCGTGGGGCGCTGTCTATAGAAACTGAGGTTTATCATGAGGAAAGATTTATCTTCCAATGCTTTTTGTTCAAAAGTATCTTAAAAATACACCCTATTCTTCAAAATAGAAGCTACTCTTATTTTGTTCCACTAAACAAAAAAGATCCAAAAGCATAAAATCTGAAATATAAGATACTATCGGATTACTAGTATAAAAATCAGAATAAAGGTCTACAGAATTCTAATGGGCAAAGTTCATCTATCGGTATTTATTATATGTCTGTTTGCATCAGTAGAGCTCAAATGTGGATTGTTTTGAGGGATTTGAGGAAATGAGAAACAAACAGCACTTCTCTAACTTGCGCTGGCAATATTGTAAAACTATCTCATGACATAAAATGTAGGCGTTACTCTTTATGAATCACTGTGATTTAAAAAAAGGATACTGATAGATAGGCAATGAATCACATTTGATTTTGTAATCAGAAAAAGCTGGCTTCTTAAGAGAGACCTTTGCCCCCTTTGGCAAAGTGTGACAACTACGTGTGCCAAGCTACTAAGGAGTAGGCTTCCCATCTAAGTGGCCCCACAAGACCGAAGGAAGTAATTGATTTTAAAATGTACCAGACCATGCTGTGCTGTATACAGGATCCCAAAGCTTTCTCAACCAGAAGTCACAACACAAGTCGACTGGCAAGAGGGGCACTGTTCCCAGAACCGTACATGGCTCCAAGACTCAAAGTACCATTTGTAACTGTCTATAGCGGACAGGCTTCGTATTACTCAGGTCATAGTCTTACTATGGGAAATTCATATAACTGTGTTAAAAAAAGTGACTAGGCCAGTGCTCCAGGAATCTTTCCATATATCCACATCTAGACGTACAATAAGGCAATTTTTCTTTAATTTAAAAAGATGATGTCATAATGCATAATGGATATAAGCCCTTGTTAGTAACAAAACCAGAAATTGCCAAGTAGTTAAGAAACCTTTTAATTCTCTTCACTTTCAGATGTGTAAATTCAGCACATGCCAAACATTTTAAGAGAAAATTCCACCCTCAGAAGTGTCATCTGAAGGCTTGTGCATAACCTGTGACTGTGCCTTCAGATGTCAAACTTGTCTTGAAGTCAATAGAAAAGTTTATAGCTTGTGTTGAAGCCACAGTTAAGCAAAACACTTATGTATATGCTTTAATTTGAATAGTGTATTATTGCTTAAAGTTAGACCACTTAAGTTCCATTCCTGGCTAAGAAATGCCTTATTTAGCTACATTTAGCATACAGTATTATTACATTACTTATCATAAACATGTATACACAAATAAATCAATGTATTGTGTTATGAAATTTTTTTTTTACTGAAAGTTGTCAGGGCCTGGAACAGGTTGCCCAGGGAGGTGGTTGAATCACCATCCCTGGATGTGTTCAAAAAAAGAGTAGGGGAGGTACTTAGGGATATGGTTTAGCACAGGACAGGAACGGTTGGACTTGATGATCTTAAAGGTCTTTTCCAACCTTGTGATTCTGTGAGTTGCAGTACAGATCCATAATAAAATATATTATAACCTATATCATAAAATGACATATTTTCTCTGTAAAATTACTGTTTCTCACTAACCACAGTGACAAGACTGTGCCCAGAGTTAATTAAGTAACCTCAAAGCCACCACAAAACACTAGTGGCAATGCTCAGCCAAACGCCTACAGTATGTTTAAATAGGAAACATCAATGTTCCAAAATATTCAAGTATCATAGAAATGCTACCTGGTAAACCTATACTGTGCTCACACATAATTCATTACATGAAAATTAGCAAGATTCCTCCATTGCTTCTTCAGCCTTTGCAAGATTACCTAAATTTAAAGATGTGGTATGGCAAAATGCACAAGGAAAGATGTGCAAGCACTGCAGCTATTTACAAGACAACCAATCTTATGCTCCATTGCTTATTTGGTTTCATTACATCATTACCAGTATGTCTTTTAATGTAGTTTAAAATACTACTCATGGACTTTAGAATTTTTAAAAGTGCTTAATTGGTAATTATCAACTAAGGTACTCACTTAGGAAGAAATTTTAGAATAGATGTGCTCATTCTGTGATACAAATCTGAATACAAAGTTCATCTTTCATTTTGAAATGTTAATAAACTTAATAGTAAACACAGTATCCAGATTGATTTTTTCTTCTAAGACATCTTAGGTGCAATAAATTTTATACTAACACACAAGAATATTTTTAATATTAATACCTAAATAACCACATAAGGCTTTCCCAATCCACTTACTAGTAGTAGAGAATTTATTCAGATCTTTTTATGGATGGATAATACTGTTGGTAAGAAGCCTGGGACTTTTGTCTTTCCTCAGACTCTGTCATGTCAGGGCTTTTTAATGTTCACAAAACAGTAAACTTATGTATTGTTTCCAAGAGATGAGCTAATAAGGCATACAACTGTAATAGGGCAAAATATACTCATTAATATCCTAAATGCAGTTCCCTGCCATGGCAAAATACTGAATACTCCCACAGGAAGAGAAGGAGGAACAAATGCAACATGGGCTTAAACTCATTCCTTGAATGAAATCCCACTTTTAAAGTTTTTCCTGGCAGTCAAGTACATAGAAAATTATCCATAAACATGCTTGCCTCATATCAGGATAGGCTGTTTTCATCACAACACTGTCATCTTCTAAAATGTTAAAAATGTAAAATGCATTTTAAGATGCTAAGACTGTACATAGGGCTCATATAATTTGATTGAGAATTTTTTTGTTTTTAAATTTAGTACCACTTAAAATATTTTAACATATTGGACAATCACTAAGTCCTAAAAGCTAAAAAGCACCATGCTGCAAAACTCATTCATTAATGTAAACATGCTTAGCTCTATTTGTGCATTAAACACAGAATGTAGCTCAGCATGACAGGGAACACACTTTCCTATATATAATTTTTCTTATCTATAATTATACACGATTTCTGATAAATGCCAAGATAAGATAATGCTCTGTATATGTGCATGCACTGCCACTAAACTCTGTGATGCAAAGCTAATTCAAACACATCAAAGCTTGACAAAGTAGATAAATAGTAGCACAGAGGACTTACTTAGCATTCTCATCTACTAGACGCCCCCCAAATGAATCCAGCACAAAAATATGTTCAGAGTTTGTGTGCAGTAGTTATTTACACAGTGTTATTGAAGTATATTTTCATCAGCTGCTGAAGCTGCTCTATCAGGCACTTCTAAACCAGGAAGGGTACTCCCAGTGATAGGCATACCACTTCAAAGTGCAATGATGCCCTATGTGGAGCTGGAAGACCCTATTCTTTACCCCATCACAATCGTTGCCACTGCTCTGACAAGATAAACAGCAGGCAAAAGAAAAATGGGTACCCCACTTTGATTTTATATATATAAAATATATATATATTCTGCTGCTATTCATATATATGTTTGTAAATACACATATAACTCATACCAGCCTACAGTAAGAGTAGTCCACTAAAATAATTCAGTAGTAAAGAGACATGAACTTTTGTAAACCTACCACCAGTTGCACAAATGTATCTCTTTCATCTTTTAAATTAGCAAAAAAAATTCACCTTCTCAACTGTACAAACTAAGCAGTATATAACCTGCTCTGCCACTTTTCAGCAGTAGAGCAATCTCTTGTCATCTGACTACTGTACTTTTGACCCTCCAAAATATTCCCAACTAAAATATGTTGACATGTTTTTACATGTGATTCAATAATTATTGTTCTCAATAGGGTAGGATACTATCACATATTTAGATCAGTGTTCTTTGCATCTCATGTACTCCATCTTTCTAAACAATTTTTCCAGATAGCTTTAAAACTATTCCATCAAGGAGACTTCAGGCTGCCTACATGAGGAGTGTGGAATCAGGTCATTAGTAGGGTAAGCCTGCTTTTGTAACTGAAATTGCAACATGGTGCAACATTGTGAGAAGTATTTAATGAACACCAGTAAATTAATCACAAATTACACTCTAAGTTTAAATTACCTTGAACAGTTCCACTTTTGAATCTTCTCTTGGCCTAGAGTGTCAAGAGAATCTACCCCATTCTTGGTTTTTTTGGGTGGTCAGTATAAAATGACACATAATAGAACATTGTATGCTGTATTTTATCCCAGAAGAAAGAGAGATGGAAACTTTCTGAATAAATTTAGCACTGAAAACTATCATAAGAGCTCGATATAAAATACATATTTTAAAGCCTGCATGTGACTAAACCTGAGAAAAAATACTGAAGTATCAACTATAAAAGCTCAGTTAACACCAGCTTCCTTTCTTTCATATTGCTGTATTTCTTTCTTACAGGAGGAATTATAGGAGTTTCATTGGGAGGTTTTTTACTTGATATATATCAGAAAAAATTCTGGTACCCTGGAATTTAAAGCTGTAGTAACTACCGAATAGAGAACAACCACCCAAACAAACAGAGCCCAGGATCAGGGTTATTGAGAGACAGACAAGAAGCCCCCAAACAAAACTGTATTATCTTGAGTTCTAAACTAAATAAGATGGGTTAAAATTAGAAATTTATAGGCAAACAATTTTCCTAGCAAATTTAAGTAGTCCTGGGTGTCAGCCTATACATCAAACTATTTTTAGTTATGTCATTTCTGTTCCTGTCATCTGATAAACAAAAGTAGTTTTATCACAAAAAGAAAATATCACAATACATGTATTCAGGTAACAGATCATCAGGGCAACATTATCTGATAATTCAAAAAAAAGGTTGCATGCTCAGTCGTTACACCAGGTTATTATTCAAACTGCCTGTCACCCACCCCTCAGCAGTTTTCTGAGAAAAGACCCCGTCACAGAGTTTTCTGGGAATTGGACACAAGTCTGGGAGTGGCACAGAAATTGATGGAGATATTTAACTCTTTTCCAAAAGTACTTTTCATCGAAAAAAACCCCCACAACAAAACAAAAAACCCAACAAAATGCCTTTCTCATTAGGATATAGAAATAACATTAAAAACTCTACAAGTGGTGTTTGAACCAGAACAAAAAGATGGATTCTGCCCTTTGATGAGAAAAAGTAGACAAAATATTTGTGGAGAAAGAACACAATTTCATTTTTATTTCATTTCAGAAATAATTAAGGCACTCCAAAAGAACTTAAATATAACCTGGATAATAATACAGTAATGCAACATTCTACAAAGTCCTGACTCTGTCACTGATGCAAAAACTTCCTGTATAAGATCAGTAATAAGAGATTTGGCAAGGCTCGGATTTTGCAATGTGCATGAAAACTGAAAGGACAGAATTTCTTTGATCTTATTTTCTGTTGGGTTATTCTTCCTCTATGCTATTAATAACCTAAGAATATGTCTACGACTTGGCCCTACTTTTGTCAGCCTTTCTGTTTTGAAGTAAAAGTTTTCTAACTTGCCCATTATTGCACACAACTCACTTTTTCCTTCCTACCGTGAACTGCACGTCACTCCTGCATTTCCTGCCAGCCTCATTCATCCAGAAAGCAGGGTTTATTTACATTGATGTTTAAGCAAACATATATGCCTGGCAGTAAACAGTACTCCTTTAGCAGTCCAGTGGCATCTGCTAGTGTGCTTTGCTTCTGCAATAAACTAACATTTTTTAAATGGTGCAGTTATTCATATTGGTGATCTTTAGCCCGCAGTGTCCATGCACAGTGAGTCTCATTCTTGTCACACACTTTGACACTCAGTGTCAGCATAGTTTTGATCTGCATAGTGCCTGCATAGTTGTGCAAATCGTTCTATTAAAAGGAAGATGGAAACTGGTGCTGCTATTTTTAACAAGAAATTTTCAAGAGTTAAAGTGACATCATTTTAGGACACCAAGCAAAGTAGAGTATCCACAGCTGAGAAGAATTTACTGCTAGAAAGAGGTTATTAAAGTGTATTTCAGAATGTTGTTATTTTAACCCCTAATGCTAAATACTGATTGTTGCAAATTTCTTTGCTTTCAGCTATTAGAAAAAAAAATCTACCAATGTTTGATCAGTGAAGAGCCTGAACACACTTTGTATCTTGCACATAGATACTGTGGAGAGCATGAAGTGTCTAATAGCTCTAAGCCACAAAATCTCTGTGTGCCCCCATCATCTATGATCATACGATTTCAGATCCTATGGAGCTCTGTATAGGAGACTGACAATTGCCTATAGAGATCCCGGTTCATGCAAACTTGCCTGTTGTCTGTAAAAATATGAACTGCCATTCCATTTCTATCTCTGACAGCATTTGCTAGCTTCAGTTGAGAAGAGTGTATAATCAAGATCTAACTCTGTGGCAGTAAGATTAATAATTATAGGGTTATGCAACATTAACAATAGTGGTACAAACAAAGCAGCTATGTTAAATTTTAACAGCATTAAAAAGAGAGGAAGAAAGAGATTGAGAAGATCTCAGTTCCCTTCTCTGTCGTGCACTCGTAATCTTGTTTTTTCCATATTTAAAATACTTTAAGAATGTCTTCTGTGAGTAAGCTAAGAGGACAGCTAACAGCAAACCTTTCAGTTTAATGACGACGTATACACCACAATTCCAGACAAAAACGCATATTTCAATACTTATATTACATACTTATATTTATAGCTAACTTTTTGCATATTTTCCTAGAACATTTACTGAGATGGGGTAAGGTAGTATACTGAAAAAAATAATAAATTAATTAACTTTTTGGAAAGTTATTTTGCATAATTACACACAACTATATCTCTTTAATCCAAGTATGCATGTCATTTTCACATACACACCAGAAAGGATACCCTGGAATTTCACCCACATACTCTGGGATGCTCAATAATTCGATTGTTTTAACTCAGCTATTAGTCTTTAATTTTGACAGAATACCAATAGTCAACTTTGCAATAAATTATATTGTCATACCCCATTATTCTTTTAAGGAGATTCATTTTCTAGGCAAGCTAGTTTGAAAACTAAAAGTTATCACCGTGACTTTTTGTAACCCCTCAAACAGGTTTATGAACAACTAAATATCATGTGGTTCTGGTATATACTGAGAATAATTTACTGAGACTTTTTCCTCTTTAGACTTTTTTGTAATTGCTAAACAAAAATTTAATAGTTTGCATGCTTCTATATGCTGAATTTGAAGCATGACCACAAGACAGATGGTCCATCTCTTCAAAGATTCACTTGTATTTAAAAGGCATCATATTAAAATACTATTGAGATTATCACAAAAAATAAATCCTTAAGGGGCAGCTGGATTACATCCAGTGCAATGCACTGTAATACAGAGCTGAATAACAGGATAAGACACTTCAAGTCACAGTGCCTGCAAAACTGGAACTTGTTGAACCACCTCTTATACAAAAGATCAGAAGGGGTCTTCAATAGCAGCCTGCTTCCCACATGCTGTACTTCCTGTCCTTTGTCTAACAAGGTGTGAACATCTGTTTTAAACCACACAAAATAAGAAATTGTTTGTAGCAGCTCAGGTGATATACTTGGTTTAGAGGGATATGACAAGGATGAAAATAAGGACAGTTATAATCTAATTCCTTTATACCCCTAGAAACTGGGAGAGCTTGGAAATTCAGAACCTGGTTTTGATCTCTCACCATCAATTTCTACTATCAAGATATCATTCACAAAGTAGGTTAAACAACAAACTATCTGCAAAGCCGAAACTGGCTTTCATTGGGTTACAGTGAGACAGTATTCACCTCATAGCTTCATACACCTATTTAACGTAAAGGATGGACTTGTAAAATGGGCATGACATCCTTTGTAAAATTAATACCATTAGACAGTGCTCTCCCCTGTATTTAGAGAATTCCTAAATGCTCTCAGGTGTAGACTTGGCCCATTTTTTGGAATCACAGAATATTTTGTACAACTCTACATAATCTGCTTAATGAGTCAGACAAAACAATTTAAAACTGATTGTAAAATTCCTATCAGTTTACTTAATTTACCTATTGTGGGACATTGACATCTGTTTTTGAACAGGAATCCTGCACCTCATGGTCAATATCTGAGCATAGCATATTCAAAAGTCTCCACCAAGACAGACATGCATCCCATACTAACCAGGCTCTAAAAGTGAATTCCCTCAGACAGTCTACAATGTCTGTAGTCCTACGTTAGGGAAAAAAAAATAATCTATTGACACTGAGATCACAATAATACATAAATGGACAAATAAATAGCTTCCTCATAAGATGTACATCTCAATGAAAGCAGAAAAACTGCCTAAACCATTATGTTTGCCAGATACGAAGCCCCCAGATTATCAATGGGCTAGGAACTGTGAATCTCTGATCTCAACTGGATCTTGTATCTTGCCAGTTGTATCCTTATTTTACTATTTGTTCTCGGATGTTAAAAACATTGTTGGATGTAATCCAAGAATACATTGTTGGAAAATTGTTAATGCCCTAGTCATACAATGTCATTTTGAAGCTCCCTGGGAATTTAGATTTGCACAGCTTATTAGGATATGACCTTTCCCTTGATTTTTTATTTTAAGAGCAAGTTAACATGAAATTTCCCCAGTGGGAGTTGCTGTGTTTCCTTCACAGATAAGGAAAAGAGCAATGGCAACTCCGTATAGAGACAACTTTCGTGCATTTCTACAGTACGGACAGCTTTGTGGTCTTGACAGACTTCCAATGCATTCCTAGAGGTTGAGAGGAAAGTCATGCGGTATGTTAACAAAAACCCCAGGAATATAACAAAGGTACTTCCCTGAATCTTTCACCCTGGTTTGTTTAGGTTACTAGGTTCTGGGTTGGTTTTTTTTTGGTTGGTTGGTGATTGGTTTGGCTTTTGTATTTTTAATTGTCATTGAGGATTAAGGTTTGAGGATGCAGAGAATTCCATTAGGAGAAACAGGGTAGCACTGGCTGTGAGATAATAGCTTGTTTCTGGAACATATTCATATATACCACCTCAACAGCACTCTTTTTTTTTCCCCCTTTCTTCTTGCTTCACAATATAGATCTCGTCTCACAAATTCACACACTTCAGAATTTCCATAATATAGTAATATTAGCGTAAAATTTCCAGGGATCTCATGAACCTAATCTAAGAGCAGCAGGAAAAATCAGTTCTCAAAATATTCCTCTGAGGCAGCAGGTATTCAAAATGGCCAATGGGCAAATTGTATCTCAAGCTCCTCGGTGGTCAGCAAGAAAGGTTCTTCTAAAGCTGATCTACAGCAGCTAAAATCACCTCTTCCTCTACATTATCCTGTAGAGGAGAGATCTCTCTCTGTGATACGAGATGATTATCAACTACCAATAACAGCATTTAAATACTTATATATAGTTAACATTTTTAAATAAAGACAGGTGTATTCAACATTTCTCAGCCTTCCTCTATGTTGATGAAGCCCACAGATAGTTGGTTAAACAATTAGGGGCTGAGCAATGTTGCTTATATATAAAAATCTTCAAACGGTCAAGATTGCAAAAACCAACAGCTTTTAATAAGTTTCTGTTCAGAAGAAAGTAATTTTCTCACTGAAAGTAAAATCAGTATGCCAATAGAGATGGCTAAAAAGAATTAAATATGTTGCTTATTGGATCTTTGTTGTAAAATTTTTATGCATTAAGGCTTTGCTATGTAAACATATTTTTGCTCAACTACCAATACCAAAAGATGAAAAGAAACTGATGATGAAATAAAATAAATTACTTTTTAAAAAGCTTTTCATATAAGTAGTCTGCTGACTTAGTACTCTGGGTAGGCATTGTGCATATAATGTACTGATGTCACATTTTTATATAAAGTACTACAGTATAACATAAAATCATCATGATCATATTGGAATGTCACGACAATGACACATCCAACAGAACAATACAAGGATTCAAATGATTCTCCAAACAACTTCAGCCAACGTTACAAGTTTCACTGTTCTGCAGTGCACTGTGCTGTCTGCTGTAGCGTGGCCATGCAAACACCATGTAGTCCTTTAAATTTTCCTGCAACAGCTGTTAACAGGGGGGCATCCCCATCAGTTAAATTTGCATTTCCAGAAGCAGCCCTTCCTCTTTCAATGAGTGACAAGAGGCATGGGTTTACTACTCTAACAAGCAAATAACAGACAGCCTTAAAATCAATTTAGAATGTATGCAGACTGTAGGAGTTAACTTGCAATTGATCTGAGGCTAATCTGTCTCTCTTGGGTAAGTACGAAGTCATTATCTGCACCACCAGTTAAAGACTTCTATGAAACTTGTGTATCCAACAAAGGAGTAAACAAATCCAAACTGATACCATTTACTGCGTATCATGGTAGAGTACACTGATGCCATATATACTTAACTTTTCTGCAAACAAATCTACCAAGATTCTTGAAAAATGCTAGCAATATAGAGTGAAAAATGGCAAGCCAAATACCACAAACTTACAGGAAGAGATCTGTTGGCTTTCATCATTTCGAATAGATGTGCCAGCAGACAGGTTTGAAAAGTGACTCAACAGAAATTGTGTATCTCTTTCTACTCTGGTGACATAGACTCTCAGTGCAGATGCATAGAGTAAGCACTAAAAGTTTATTTACAGAGGGCAGGACTGAACTTTTCATGTGAACACATTCAGACCATGATAAAGAGCTTTGTCTCCCATTAGTAATTTAAAGAATTGTGATTTGGTACTCCCAACACACCTATAATTGAATTCCTCAGTCATAAAATCACTGGTGCCAAACAAGTTCTGATATCTTTTATCAAGCCTCTTTTTTCTTGTCATTTGTTAACGTATTTCTTATGGAGCTTTTCTTCTTTTTATAGATACATTTGCTTTAGTTATAAATTAACCCCGGAATTTACTCTCCCAGAGGCCACAAACTGCTTTTTTTTTATTCACTTGAAAAACTATATGAATTTATGATTTGGAACATTTTTGAGTAACAGTTGGTAGTTCAAACACAAAGGAAAGGAAATATCAGAAGACTGGCAAAGTAATTGGGAATAAACTGAAAATGTTTAGATGCTTTTCTCTGCCTTCTGATCTCAAAGCCATCATCCATTTACCAAAAGGGAACATATTTGCCTGTGGGATTTCTGGTGCTTCTGGTTCCTTGTAGTAATATTAACTAAGATACAGCCTCCAAAAGGTCATGCTAAGAAGTTCCATATATTTCAGTGTCTCCTGAAGATGGCCAGCACATCCCAAAGTTATGCCAACTGCTTTAAAATTTAGACTCAAGTGCAATTTGAACTGTATTATAAAAGCATTAATATTAAACAGATTGATTCAAATAATGACTGCTATAAAAATATTTTTTCCTTTGATAAACGTAATCCTAAAGTAAAAAGGCTTGTAACATTTGCTGTTTCCAATTGTGTGTCTTTGATGGTCTTTTCCTCCTCATCCCCAAATACTCTGGAAAAGGTTGGGTCGTTTCAGCCTGAACTGACTAAAAAGCAGAGGATTTTTAACACTATGCGCCTCGATTGTTGTGTCACCACTGTAAAAGCAACAGCTTGAGCTTATCCTCTAATAAATATCAGAAAATCCAGAACAAAAATTCCTAGAAGACATATCCAGAGGAATCTAACTTCATTGGTTTGCCTGTTCAAAGAACAGTTTGCATAAAGGCAAAATAAGACTTTTTACAGTCAGGATAATACTCACACTGGCTGCTTTATTTGTCCTTCTGTACTACCCTTAGCTTCATTAAAAATCATATCAATTTGAAAAATGTGATTTTACATAAAGACACCAGATACCTGGTTTTTTATAGTTTAATTCCTGTTCTAGCTAAGCTTTCCCAAGGTGGAACGATGTGAAAAAATATGTCTTTGAGATTCAGAAAACAGGAAATGATCTTACGGAACTTTGCATTTCTGGATTACTCTTCCTGATCCAGTTTAGACCTGCTGAGGTCATGCTGCTGCATACACCACGTACGCTGTGCTGACCTAATCCAGTTTGGGGTGGGTTAAATCTGACACCGGTTTCTTTTTTAAAAATTACTTTAGAAATTAGTCTTTAATTAAGAATAACAAAATAAATTGAGGACCCCTGGGGTACTTTTCCTATATATGAATAATTTTAATGCAGTGCTTCCCCCCCATCTCTAGTTTCCCATATTCAAGACAACTTCTTGCAAAGTTACACAGAACTTCCTTCTCTCCATGATGGTTCTGAGATTGCCAGTTATTTGAAATTAAAATATTAAAATTCTCATCTTGCATTGGGATCTCTGATCTTTACTAAGTTTAGTGCCTCATTGTCTTGAAAAATGTTATAACTTACTCTATACTTCTTCTTGAATGCTTCCTCTGTTTAAATACCTATGGTAGGTTCCTGCCATATTCTTTGTTAGGTCTTAATAAAACATGGTATTTTCTGCTGCTTTGATTGAATCGATAGTGACACAGCTGAAAGGATTTTAACAGTCAAAATGTGTATCAACTCTTACAATGGAAATGAGTTTTAAAACAGTGACCACGTTGTCAAATTTATAGCAGTCAAATCTTCAAATCCTTAGATTTTACAATTCTGTGCTTCGCATTTCATTTTTTAAAAAATTAAAAATCTACAATTTTTTTTTTTTTTTTTAATTTCCACACTGGTTGGGAAAACCCAGTCAATCTGACCAGGCCCTAATATTCCCATGTAATCCCACTCAAATCAAGGAGATGGTGAATACAAAGCTCAGATTGCAGTGACTACCCTGAAGAACCATTATTTCCACACTGGTTGGGAAAACCCAGTCAATCTGACCTGGCCCTAATATTCCCATGTAATCCCACTCAAATCAAGGAGATGGTGAACATAAAGCTCAGATTGCACTGACTACCCTGAAGAACCAGAACCATAAAGTTATACACGAGTATAACCATCTACTCTCACACCTTGTGTACACATTTCATAACTTTGTTTGCACTGTGTACTTTCACTTGAGCCAAAAGGAATTTTCAGAGCAAACAAGTTGTAATGTATTCTTTAAAGGTGAGTTACAATGTAAGTTATCTATAGTTCTTGGAACAGACAGTAGGACAGTAAAAATGTCAAAATATTTTTCAATTTTTTTTCAGAAGAATGACTATGTCATATACAAGAATTTTACTCACATCTGCTTAGTACAGATATATAAATAAGAGAATTTTGTCACCACGCAACATGACCTCTGACAACAGCTTGATCCTTCACCAGCAGTTAGAAAAAAAAATTTAGGAATTTTTTTTAAAGATTTTGGGGTTTATGCTTTATGTCCTTCTATTTATATGACAGCCAAAAGGAGGGACAATGTCAACTATAATGACTGACACAGACTTTCCTTTTCATAAAATCTCAACAATCTACCGCCTTTACTTTGCCAGACAAACAACTTCCATTTCTTTCTTCTGTGCCATAAGCTTTCAAACTTACAAAGATCTCCAAGTTATAAATTACTAATTTTTTTTTAGAAAATTTTTCTTAAAAATCTATGAATGGAGCATTAAGCACAGCTCATCTTGGTCCACTGGCAGGAAGAAACCTTAAAGGAAATAATAAGAAATCTGAGAGGCATTTAAACTAATTCCGTTTCAGCTAATAAACTAAAGAGTACCAGCATACACTCTCTGGCCATGCTTATCCCACTCATCAAACTCTTTGGTCACCTAACCCAAGTGGCAATACCTAAATGGCCTGTTGCAAACTGTCCATGGCCCATGCTACCTCCCAAATTATTTCTGGAAAGCATTTGAATGGCTATTCCTTGGCTGAGCTGAAACTGGACCAGGGACAATTGTAAGGATTTAACCATTTAACAATCCAGTTCTGGTCCCTGTGTCCAAGTTACAGCAATTTTTAAATTTGGTAGTATGGATCCAGCTTTTGAGTTCAATCAGACTTCTCTGAGACTAGGGAATACGATTGCTTTGGAATCTTGGTTTGGTTTTCCTCAGGTTCACAGTGTTATTTCATTTTCTGTCAGCTTTTTTCCAAAATGCAGTCCCACTTTCTGCCTGCAAGAATCCTAATACATGTAGAAGGTACTCTTAGCTTTCAGGAAGGGGAAGCATGCAACTCTAAAGACGTTCAGCATCAGGGTGACTGTGATTAGGACCCTAGAACTCTAGTACATCTCACTGAACATGCATTTCCTTTGTACATTTTTTTGCTGAGCACTAACATAAAATATACCAAACTATTTTCCCAAACTTGCACTTCATTTCGGTGCAAAGTGAAACTGCAGAGGCAGAAGATACAAGTTACATTCCTGATACTTAGACAGACAAAGCAAGTAAAATGATCAAATTCTTGTAACTGGCACCTAATGGGCATTTACTTATCTCTATCACATGAAGGCAGAAGAAATATTTTGCTGCTTCAAAAGTCCACAATATGAAAATGGCAATACAATAGCAAATTTATTTATCTCATCTGCTCTGAGAATAGCTAACAGCACACTGGATACAACTGGGACCTCAAAATCACCCCTAGCTTTCCATGAGCTGAAATAATCCACATGCCCTGTAGCCACAGAATAAACCTAACTTCAGATGGACTGTACAGCATCAAAGGGCATAAGGGAACCTGTTATAAGTAATGACTCGTAGAAGATTAAGAGAGGAAAATCCTATGGTATCTCTGTCAGTATCTCTTCTCAATGTAAAATTCATCTCTGCAGTAAATTTCCCATTTTTTTTTCTCCAATTTAATCTCAAAAATTCTTATTCAGAAGATGCTGCCTTTGAGGAACTATACAGCAGTTTACATGACATACTGCAATCAGAGAACAGTCTTTAGCCTACACTGTCTATTTAATTTCTGTATTCATAGCTAAATGAGCACTCAATAACTCTTACTGTTTTGAACTCCAAAGAATTCCTTTCTCCCACAGAGTAACTGCCAGGTATAATTACTACATTCATTAGCCCTTCCTGGAGTAATTGTCGGGAAAGCGGCAACAGTACCTGCATCATTTTTTTCTTCCTCCTAGCTTTTTTTCTGCTTTCCTTCCAGGGCAATGCCCGTTTCTCTCTCCTATGGTTCTCTCCCTTACACTGGGTCGCTCACCTTGCCTCCATTTTCCTCCCTTTATTCTTCCCTTCATAATGCAGAGGTTGGGAGGAAAGGGGGAGATGGTCCGATTGTCTCTCACTGTTTTTTAATTTACATCCATTCATGCTGACATTTCAAGTAGATTCATAGTACAGTTGTTTCATCAGTGACCACAAAAGAGTTACCCTCCTGTCTAAGCAGAAATTTAAAATTGCCACATGGTGTATAACATTGTGCTGTGTCTTCCTGTTAGTGGATGGGGGAGGAGACAGGAATTTGTTGCACAGCCTGCGTCAGAGAATGCAGTCACACTACAGTATATCAAATTTAGTGTATGTGCAAGTTATTGTTGCTCTAAACTTACCTCAGACTTCACTGCCTGTTCTCCTGTCCTTAGTGACAGGAAAGCTGTCACTTGTTGTTAGCATATCAGACAGTTCCTGTTCTCAAAGGAGTAATAAATAAGGCTAGATTTAAAAAACAGAACAAACTTGGGCAGAAAAAGAACAATGAGTAGGAATGCCAAAATACAGTGAAAGACCATGTTATGGCATTGTCAGCATATCTTAAACCAAGAAAAGCTGAAAAATCTCATAAGAGACCAGAGAGAAGAATTAAAAAAAATCAAGAAGGTTCCAATAGTAAACTTTAAACTTCGGGAGACTCAGACATCTGCATTCTTAAAGATTTTCCCTACTTTTTTATATCCGTTAACATTTAAAACCTACAAACATTAAAAGGGCTGAATAAAGAGAAACAACATTTTCTTAGCCAATATTCCCACTACCTTCCTTCCAATTTTAATTATTGAATTATTTTCCTTTCCTGATACTCATTAAGGACAGCTTTTTCACTCTTTCCCAACTCTTCTCTGCCAGGCCTCTAAAGTCTCACACTAGCTTTTCACTTCCATCCCTTTCTCAATGCACCACTGCAATTCACGTAATCATACTGAACACCAGTAGCTTCTATTAAGATTAAAGATATTCTAGGTATTTCACAATATTTTAAATCAGAGCCTATCATAACGTTGCACGTTACTCCACCTATTCTCCATAAGTTTTATGGATATTTTTGTTTGTGAAGCAGAACACCATCGATAATACTTTTATCTTAAAACAGGATTGATAAAGTATACAGAAAGTGGTTTTTGATCACTCACTCAGAATTGGCAACCTGGTGACCCAAAAAAAGAATGGAAAAAAATGCACATGACTTCCACATCCTCAGTATTACATCATGAAGGATGAAACAGCATATTATGTACAAGTCAGAGGGCTGCTGTACTGTATGTAACTCTTTTCTTGCCTAAAAAAAAAATAAAAATGAGCCTTTCTCAACAAAGCTTTGACATCCTAAAAGGTTGACAGATCTCATATTCCAATGCACAGAATAACAAGAACTACGACAGACTGTTAAGACACAGACTGATTTAATAATGGGGCCAGTTACCGTGAACTGTGACAGTAGCATACCAAGTGGGGTTTTTTTCTATAAATTAAAATATGAAGGTATGTTTGCAGGAGAAAATATTTTCACTGTTCTATTTTTTGATTAAGATTTTCATTGCCAATAATTTTCAAGTCGACAAGAAAATATCTTTGGTGGAGGAAAAATGGTTCTTGATACTGAAGGGTCTTCCAGTACTTCAAGCACTGTCAAGAATTCCTGCCAAGGCCAACTGTGCTGTAGTAGCTATTTCTTAACAAGTTAATAATCTTGGTCTAGGAAAATAATTCCTCAAATGGCATTACCTATGTCAGAAAGTAACTTGCATAACCTGACGTTTTATCCTGTCTAGCCTGAGTAAAACCTAAGCCAGTGTGATGATTTCAAGTGTATATTTTATACAAGGTGTTGGATTACTGAGAAAAACCCACCCCAAACTAAACAAGATATTGTGAACATAATAACCACCGCACCCAATTTAACTGGGTAAAGTTAGTCTGCCTGATCACATGAGGCAGACCCAAAGAACAAGTCTTTGGGCAGTGCCCAAAGGAAACTGTAAAGAACCCTCTTGGGTCTCTTATTCATCATACCATAATGTTCTTCTCTGCATCACAAAAACAATTAACCAGTTCAAGACAAACGGCAAGCTCACATCACAGCTAATACACCAAGAAGCTTTCAAAACAGAACCAAGATCAACTGGCAAGCTAATCATGGGAAGGAAGTTTGGAATTTGCTTGCAATACTATTTTTTTTAAACACAAATATCCAAATAATTTTAAAAGAACCCCACAAAACCACGCAGTGAGTTAGGAACTACCAATAGAGAGTCCATAGGATTTGGGGAAATTATTTTGCATTGCCTTGATAATGTAAAATACTTTTGAAATATTGTTAAAACCCCAAACCTTTCAAAGTAATTCTTTAATCTTTGCTTATTTCCTAGTTTAAATTCAGGACCTGTCATAACAAACTTTTGGAAGGCTAATTTTGAAACTTACTCTGTAGTTAACAGTAACAACTTGTACTTAGCTGAGACCTTCACTAAATAGCCCACTCCAGGCCAATTTAGTAATTCTGGCAATAGCTCTAGTATTAAAAAAAAAAAATTAAAAATCCAGGAAAATAAACTTTTAAAGTGATGCTTATTTTATTCCGAGAACTGATTTAGTGTGATATCCTTTAGTTAAAAATTAAGCTTAAGTTTTCATCTTGTTTATCATCTTAAGCCATCTTCAGTAACAGCTGGGCATTCTGAAAGTGAAAGCATATTCGCAGAACTTTTGTTTCCACATTCTTTAATCATGTTTTAGGCAAAACTAAAAAAAACCCAAACCTATACCTTTCTGAGTGTCTTGCAATGTGCAGTCATTTTGCAAACTCTTTTCATGTTGACAATTACTATAGGATAATTAAATTAAATAAAAACACTGGCCTGCTTAATATTTCTAGTAATTTTATAAAGCAAATACACTAACATGCCCTGATGTACAACTAGGTCACCTCAGATAGGCAGTTAAAGAGCAAATAATGGCAGCCAGGAGTGATGATAGGGATGAATTATAGACAAAACATCACAGAACTTTAGTGACTCAATTTAAGTAAATCCATCCACTATCAGTGGTTAACTAGCAGAATCAGAGAAATAGCTACATCACTAGGTCACTGCAAGAACTTTGTTTCAGACATACTACAAGCTAGAAAGCAAATAGCAGATAAAATAATTTTTCGTCATCCTGGAGGGAATGTGAACCTCAGCCTCTTCAGAATTTCTCAGGATTCAGTTATGTACGGTCCTGAATCAGATCAGAGAATACAGATAAAATTCTGTGCAAGTAAAGAAACCTTTCACCCTAATATAGTTCTGCACTTGCTTGTATATAGATTTCTCTGGGTGTAACTAAAAATAAAATTTGGCTTTATATTTTTATATTAGGATTAAAACTCAATTTAATAATATATCACATTATAACATGCTTCTACTAAGCTTAAAAACTGAGATTCAGCATAAAATCTTCTAGCTGAAATACCACTGTAGGGAACAGTGAGCAGTATCTCCAAGTAAAACATATTCAAGATGAAAGGATAAACTCCTCAGTTTTATTTACTGTAGACATAAAAAGTCAGTACCTAAACCTATCATGAGGAAATATGTACATTATGAAAGGCAGTAAATAGAAGCGGCTGCATTTTTTCCACAAGCCCCCATATTAGATAGCACCACAAAGCACCAGGTCTAGGTAGTAAAACCTGTTTTTCTGACCACCCCTGCTAGAAGATCTTGGTGTGAGTGTTAAAGCCTGTAATTAACATTTTTCTTTTCATAGTTCCTTTTTTTGGTGTAACAGAGTGACTCTCTTGGTACTCTAACATATGTTTCAAACCACCATAGTTGAGAACTTATTTCATAGCATTAAAATATTCTCCTAGCATAAATGCTGAAAATATAAATCATTCTATTACTATATAGCAAGCTACCCAAGTTCAAAGCCTCTCAAACTTCAGAATTGCTGCTACACAACCATGAGTAGTTGCAGCAGTTACACAACATCTCTGTTCAATAAATCTAAACAAACACATAAGTACTATGGACTTACAATGCAACGTTATAACATAAAATCCTATTTTATGCAATGCAGTGTAATCACATATTGTGTAAAAAGTTTAAGACAAGATCATAATTCTGGGCAGGGCTACTTTGTGCAAATATGAAATTCTCTGAAAAGTACTTTGCTTAAACTCAGCGGAAAAACACAACATGCAATAAGAAAACTTCCATCACGCTCACTTACGCTACGTGCCTACTCCATGACAGCTAAAAGTACCAGCACGAAAAGAACATATTTAGAATTTTACACCTACATACAGGTGGGTTACAAAAATTGTAACTGAAGGTCTCCTATAAAAAGTATTGGTTTCTGGCAAAAGGGAATCTAAGATATGTCACCATCGGCTTGGCGATAAAGAGGAAAGACGTGACCTCCCCATGGAGCTCATGAAATTCCAGTAACCCGCAAACCAGTACAAAGTATATTTTCCTCCCTTAAAAGCTGTTAGAAGACAAAAACTAGATCTCAAGTCTAATTTAGAGGTCTACAATAAACTAATACTAACTGCAGTGTCTGTATTGATATGTATTTCGTTTAGAGTTAAAATACATTAAGAAATTAATCGCACAAATACCAGAAAAAAGGCAGATGAATATCCTACTCCCCTTACCCTGGCATTTCTCAAATAATTTAAAGAAAAATATGTAGGACTTTGGCAATTATATTCATGATTATTTCATTTCAAGCAGTTACTCTCACTGACCAAACAGCAATTAATTTAGAGGTGGACCCTGTATTTTCAGTACTCTAAGACCACGGTCTGACTTTGATAGCAATGGCAGAGAAACAAGCCCTATCTAGGATAAAATTTCTGACACTGCACATAGATTGCAAACCTGTCCCTACTGAAAAAATAGAACTTCCACTGACCTGAAGGAAGCTGAGATTTTCTTTCTAGACTCTATACATCTTCCAATAAACCAACATAATTTTTTTTTTTATACTGTGGATTGTTCTTTGTATTTCTCTGTTGGGATATTATCAAATATTTATTATACTGTGTTATCAGATGTTATATATAGCTTTTCAACATTCCTGACATAAATAGGAAGTAATTCTCTAACATAGGGTTAATACATTACCTACACACGTATCCCCTACAAGTACACACATAACCATACCTACACACTCATTTTAGTATTCATCAAGAATACTTCTGCCTGAACATACATACACAAAGCTACGTCAGCTTTGTGTTTTTTAAATTGCTAATTATCAACCAGCAGAGTAGACTTTGGGATTCATAGACTTGAATTCATAGACTTTGTCCTGAATGTGCAGGCTGCATGGCATGAAGGTGATCTGCTTAGTCATGAGGGAAGGGGGTGGCTTATGCAAGTCCACAAAGCATCATCTATTCAATTCCAGAAACTCGCAATATGGCTTTTGAAGTACTTATCTTCCCCTTTCTAAGTAGGGTATCTTTTTTTCCTGTTTTCAGTAAAATCTAGGGAAACAGCAGAGTAAAACCATCTGTATTTAGACAATAAGGTGCTGCTTAGAAGTCAGAGGGGAGAGAGGGTATGTCTGTTAATCAAGGGATTTTTTTTAATCACACCTATACCTAATGTTTTTGTATTTGTCATTACCCAGATTGGTATCTATTACTGTTGTAATAATCTATTACAATGTAAGTATAAATCAAAACACTGACATTATAAATTAAAGTTTTTGCATCAATCTCACTCCTACATTGTGTCTCTGTTGTAAATTTATAACTATTGCCATTCTCACATCATAGATCATTAAGGATAGGGACAATCTTCGTCTAACTGAGTTAAGAAGATGGCCCCAATCTTGACTATGCTGCTAGGTACTACTGCAACACAGGTAATTAAAAATATCTATATAGATCAGGTATCATGAATTTGAATTGGAGTATGACGTAATTGTTTAGTTCAACTCTACAGAGTGTTTGAAGAGAGGACAAACACACCAAATAATATAATGGAAGGTGTGGGTGGAGTAGGAGAAAAACGTGAACTTGATCAAATTGTCTTAAGTTCCAAAAAAGTTTTCAAATATGAAATACACAGACAAGTCTTTGCCTTTTTTTTTTTATTAAAAGAATAAACTCCTACAAAAGTTTTAGTTGTATATTTGCCTTGTGGTGTGAGAAGGGATGACATCTTTGTAGCAACAGGCAAAAGAGAAGTCCATGTTACAGTAGAAGACCTGATGCTGAAGTAGAAACTTAAGTCTTTCCTATGGTTCTCACATATATTTTGTTTTTCATACCTCCTTACACCTGCAAGATCTGCAAGTACCCGAAGCTCCATGCACCACAGGTACTAGTACTTCTAGGGGAACAGTTTGCTTAGCACCTGCATTTTCTACATACTTTGTCACTGGAACCTGAAAGATAGCACAATTCAAAGATGGACTATCCTTCATTTTTTAAAAAAAAAAAAAAACAGAAATGAGAAAAGATGCAATATTCTTAATTTAAAAAAAAATAAAGCAGGAGGATGGGAGGGAACAAACAAAAGCAATGAAGAGATTTATCATATCATGTATGAATCAATCTACTTTTCATACTCCCGGGAGTCTAAATCTGAAGACAAATCCTCTGGCTCTTTCATTTCTCATTCTGCCTTTGAAACACCTCGATGGCGAGAGAAAAACAAAAAAAACCAAACCAAAACAAAAAGAGGGCTAGAGGGAGAGGTTTTTTTCCAAGTACTCTGCAACAGTTAAATGAAATCCTTAAGAACTGACCTGTTAATGGGAATCTCCAGTCTCTGTTTGTGGTGCAGATATGTAGGACTCGAGTGTAACAATGTTCACTCACTATGATTCTTTCTAACTTTTTCTTTTGTTAGTTTGCAAAATGTTAACTGGCACACAAAGAACATTGGGTATGACATACCTGAAAAAATAGATCCTTGCTGTTAAAAAAGCCCACCCAGATCATTATGGAAACACAGCATGGAGTAATTAGCACTCCTCATCTAATATCATGCAAAACCCAGTAAGTCTATCAGTGATTAAAAAAATGAAACTAGTAGTGATAAGGGAAAATATTGTACCCATATCTTCAAACAAGCCTAGGATTTATAATGGTACTTTAATTCCTTTTGAGTAATTGCACTAGAAACTCTTTTACTGCTTATCAGAGGAGAATATAGGAATAATTCTCACGACAAAAGCTAGTGAAAGAAACCTGAATTCTGAATATCAAATACGCACAACCAGCAATTCACAGTTAAGCTACCAAAAGTGGCCAGCAAATATATTCAACACCATTCTGAACAGCTTATAAGAAAAAAAAACAACCCAAACACAAGACAACCCAAAAAGGTAAACCAACAACATAAAAAACCAAAGAGGGCCTCAGCAATCAAGGTGAAAAAAATCATTAGGGTATACTTTTCATTATTGAGTCCAGCTATGTACGAGACAGAGTTTGTGTTCTACTTCTAAACTTCTCCTTTGTTTTACAATATAACTCTTTTTGCAAAATTCATTTTATTAACCATTGGTATGAGTAGGAAATTATACTGACAGTACTTAAAGCTGGGCCTATAGTTATTTTATTAACCATAAGTCCATTTCTAAGTCATTTTAAAAATTCATGGAAGAGTCTGATTTAGAAGTAGCATTGCTAGTGGGTGTTTTTTATCAGTATTATAAAATGGCATAGCTTCAATATTCTTCAGTTAAATTCTAGGATTTTGCCATCTTCATTATTTTGTGAGAATTTATTCTATGAAGTATAAATTTATCTCAGAATAATTATGTGTATATTCTGTATTGTAATGGAAGTTTCATTGAATGCTGACATTTAATAAATTGTATTATCCAGGAATTTGACACTGAGACATTTCTAAGAAAACCATACTATTTTAAGGCTGTTTACAGACATATCTCTGAACCACTAACAGTTCATGAGATACTTTACAAAACTGATGCTGAAGAACATTCAAATTCAAAAGCTGTCTGTGTAAAAATACCTTGAAATTTTATTTCTGAGTGGTTATCATTCAACATCCATGCCAACTATTTTTTCAACTCACTCTCCTCTTGACAAGCCCATGCTTATATTGTACCACACGCCTTAACACACTAAGAGTGATTTCTTATAATCTGTTAATTAAATCTCTACGCAATTTTGCAGCGTTTTTTTTTGTGACAGCCAAAGAGAATAATGATGTCAAACACATGACTTCATGCAACAAATTCTGATATTAATATGAAAGAACAACATACAAATCTTCAAAGGACAGCACTGAGTCTTAGTTACTTGGTTTAAACTGGGAATTTTTAGTTAACTAGTAACAAGTCATAGTAACCTTTTAAAAGGTAAATTACTGATTAAATGATGGATTAATTGGTACCAAAAAGATTTTTTTTTGTTTGGTAGTGAGTACTCAGTTTTAAATGGAACATTATAATCGTGTTCCACTGCAAAAGCGTGTTCAGAGACAGGGCAGCAAGTCACAAGCGCACAGCTTGCCCACATCCCTGCTGCTTTCAAGGATAATGATAATTCATCCTTCTGATGTAAGGGAACCCAAACCCCACAGATCCTGAAGCAACTGGTAACTTCTTCAGCTGTTCACTCCAATAAATAAGTCTTACGTCACTGATATTAATAAATACATCACTGTTAAGTCAGCATTGAAGTGTCATGTGTACACAGTGACACAAAGTTACAACACCACAGGAACTTGCACTCTCCAGCTGTAGAATACCCTGGAGAGAAATGACACCAGGAAGATTACAAAATGCTCCTGCAAACCTGAGGCATGCCATCAAGACATAATGTATTTCAACACAGTATCTCAGCTGTTGCAGGCTCAGAAAGGCTCCCCAACTTTCTGCGGTTGAGAAATTTAAAAAAAAAAAAAAAAAAAAGTCTGTTCATTCATTAAGCCACCTAGCCAGGTGAGCACCAACACTTCCCTGTCTGCTCCTTCCCCCCGCCGCAGGACGAACGGACATACCTTGGTCTACCCCTCGCAGCCACTGGGTGCATCTATCTCCATCCCCTCCAGCTCTGGAGGGAGGAGAGCAGCCCGTGAGGCGCGGTACGCTCCTCAGCATCCCTCTCTCGGAAGGCTGGGAGCTGACCCGCTCGAGTCACGGCTCCCCAGCCCTCCGGCCCAGCCCCTGCCCCGGAGCAGCACCATGGACACAGCGCCCACGCTCTCCCCCGGTAGGAGGCTGCTGGGCGCAGCCCGCCCGCAGCGCGCCTGGAGCCCTCACCGAGGGGGTCCCGCCCGTCGCCTCAGTCCCTCCCGCCTCTCCTCCCCGACCGCCGCGGAGCAGCCTAAACCCCCCTCCCCGCCCACGCAGCCCCCACGAGCACCAACGGCCGGTCCTGGCAGACCTTCTCCCCTCAGGGCCATACTCCGCACTCCCCCCTGACGCTCCGCTTCTCCCCTCCGCTCCAGGAAAAGCCTTCTAACCACCCTCCCCCCGCCCCCCTCACGTCGCTCCCGCAGAGCCACCTTCCCTCCCCGGCACCCCAAGCATCCCCCGCGCCACGGCCTCCTCCGCCGGCCTGGGGTTCATCCCTCATCGCATCCCGGGGCGCAGCTCCCAGACCGCACACGCTTCCCCTCGCACCCCCGCAGCCCCTCCGAGCCCTCGCTGGCTCCTCTCCCGACAGAGGCGCCCCTCACAAGCTCCCCCCGCCTCCCGTTTCCCTCAGCCCAGAGCTCTCCTCACGCCTGCGCCGGCCCACCTCACCTCGGGGGAAGGTCCCCCCGTAGCCCACACTGACCTGGCGCTGTCAAGTCTCAGCGGGAGAAACTGTTCCCTTCTAGTGGGATAAACTCCCCCGCTCGGCCCGTCCTACCGAGCAGGCACCGCCCCCGCGGGCCGGGCACCGCCTCCCCGCCGGCCCACACTGCCGGCACGGAGGGCCGAGCCGCGGGCGCGAAAGGGGGCACGCGGCACTGGGCGGCTCGGGGCTCGCGCCGCGGTCGCTGGCGGGCTGTGGGGGCGGGGCGGGGACGCCGCGGCGGGACGCGGGGCTGAGGTACGGGGGGCGGCGGGGAAGCGCACCGAGAGGGACGGGGAGGGGAAAGGGAGCGGGCCAGGGAAGAGGAGGAGGAGGAGGAGGAGGAGGAGGAGGAGAGAGGCGGCGCCGCTTCTCCTTCCTTTCCCCTCCGGAGCCCGTCCGTTCACCCGAGCCGCTTCCCTCCAGGTCCGTGCCCGCCGGGCGAAATCACAAGCGTGTACCTGAGGGCAGAGCGCGGGCCCCGGAGTGGATCTGGAATTTGATCTCTGCTCTCTGTAATCTCCTGTAACTCCTGTAATTCAGTTTTTCCGGCTGCTAACTGCTCTCTCTTGTTCCATTCCCGATCTCCAGCTAACTCCTCTCTGCGCTGCGTGTAGTTGGTTTGGTCACCTCACGTCAGTGTGTGCCCTACTGTGACAGGAGCAAAGGCTTTCCTGAAAAGATTCTTAGCAGTAACAGAGGTAAAATCTTTTTTTCCCCTCACTTTTTAAAGATAGAGATTCTCTCTCCCCCTACCCTACCCCCCCCACCTCCTCCCAGGAATGCAGAGGGAAATGGTATATGCTGTGTTCCCTAAGTCTCAAGAGAGAGCAAGTTCAAACAAGCATGTCACCTCCTAGTTCACCCTCTGATTCTTTTAAAAAGAAGTTAGATGTGAAAGGAGGGAAAAAAAAAAGTCTTAAGTTCAACAGGCTTTAGAGAGTCATCTTTTAAGTCAAGATGCCTCAGGATACAACAGTTTATCTTTAAAACCTCTCGCGCTCTTGGACATCATTAGAAGACTCAGAGGATCCTAAATTTGCCTCATTATGGTTCTTAGTCATCAAGCATTTTGAAGGAGAGCCTGCATTTGCTTTATTATTTGTATACCGAAGGCAATTTATAGATTAGAGTTGAATACGTCAGAATACCTGGTCTGCTTATAGATACTAACGTCGCCTGCAGCTTTTTGTTTATGAGAACTATCTTTCTGTCTGCAGAGGCTTGAAACATTATGTTAATTTTTATGAGAATTATCTATTTGTATAAGCTTTAAGTGTTACTTCTGCCTTGACAAATCAAGGAATTTTTTTTCCAGTTCCTGCTTTTCCTTCCATCTGAATTTCTTAGTTCTAGAAATGTGGAAATCTTTTGGGTTTATGGATTTTTTTTTTGGTTTGTTTTCATCTTCTGGTGCTGTTTTTTTGTTTGTGGGTTATGGGGTTTTTTTTCTCACATACTGTGGGGTAATATCTTTTCGGTAATACTCCGACTCAGAATTAGGAGCCAGGTGCTGAAAAGAAGTAAAACAAAACCAGAAATAGCTCAAGATGCCATGGATGAATAAACAGGCAAATGTGGGTAAGATAACCTAATGATAAGAGAGGCTTAAATACTTAAATTACCAATATTTTTAACCATCTTACAGCAACATCTCAGGTAAAGTTTCAATAAAAGAAGGATCTTATCTGGACACCTCCCCAGGGTTCAGATTTAGCTCTGCTGAGAACAGAAACAACGCTGTTCTCTGTGCAAACTGCTGGAGAATTGACTTTAAGTGTCTGAATAATAGAGGAGTCCTCCCAAAAATCTAGGCTTTAACAAGGAAGTTTTTTTTTCAAAACTCCATGAAACTGGGAGCATTCAAAAAATTTGCAGGTATTAAAGGAATGTCTGATTTTGACTATAAAATCATACTCGGAGCTTAGACTTTTAACAAGTTAATAAGTAAAGCAGAAATACAAAGCATAGTTCAGAATTGCATGGATGAAATAGGCATATCTAACTCAGTCCAGAGAAATCAGTCATACAGGGCTTTCAGAGAAGCATTACAAATGACTTATAATTTGATTTCTGTTGTAAGCTTTATGCTCTTTTAGCAAGTTCATCCTTTGCACAGAACTCATAAAACATAAAGTAGAAACAGTAATACTGATTTATGTACTAATTTGGTTTTGTAAATATGCATTTTAACGCATTGAGACAGGAAAGGAAAAAATTACTTAGTCTGATTTCCAGCTTAACAGATTTTTAGGTAGCCTTTGGTACCTCATTAAATGTTTCTTTTAGAAATAAAGCTAATCTTAAATTGATGAATCGAGAGATGAAGAACCTATAAATATTCTTTGTAGTTAAAAAGATGCTGTATTTATAATTTTAATTAATCTGTTTATCTACAGAGTGTGGTGTTTTTCTCACGTGGAACGTATAAAGCCAATCATTTTCATATTGGTAAAGAAATAAAATAGGCTACAAATATATTTTATTATTCTATAATTCTGAAGTTTCTTTATACAGTAATGAAATGGTCATAATAAAGAAATTATCAATTTCTTATACAGCTGCTCTTTGTATTACTTGACTGCATGGTTTTTGATTATGTGGACTTTCTCCTCTGCTTATCTGAGAGAATTCTTAAGTTTGGCTGGAGCTTTTAAGTGTTAAGAAATGAGAATGAAACGTGAGGCTCAAACCTTCCTGAATCATGGGCAATTCTTCCCTAAATCTGAAGAGAAGCAGAAGGCCTGACAGCATCAGTTCTAGTTTTAAAATTAGCCAATAGCTTGTCTTTAAAAAAGATCAATTCTACTTGGTTTTTCTTATTGGAAATAAAAGCTTTAGTCCATGTAAAAGAATTTCATTTTGTATTACTTTTAATCATTCTGTTTTCATGGTAAGTATTTTGGAAGAGTTTGTTGCATCTGAAAAAAAATCTTACTTCTACATACACTTACACACTGAATGTATACTATTAATTATCAAGAAAGTTTGAAGCAGATTAAATTGAATCACATGACAACTATAGTCCCACTGAAATGAGAGTGCTTTGTGCAATCGCAAGATGGATAAAGGTATTAGCATGGACCAAATAACATCCCCGAAGCATTTTTGTATTATTTTTCCATCTTAATGAATATTGGGAGTTTTTTTGCAACAGGTTCTAAGTTACGCCAGATAGAGTTTTATGGTTTGATTTGGGGTTAGAACACTTAATATGTTAAAGAGACTCTATCTGTGATGCCGTGATTTTTATGACTGGCTTGAAAAGGGTAGAAGTCTCACAAGGATAAGTGAAAGATTTATACCCCTTCTTCTCTCTGCAGATGTACTAGTTCCAGCTTTTACTTAATTTTTGTGATGTTTCCATTGTGTCTGTGCTTTAAGTCTCTAGGTGCATCACAGAAGTTTAAAATCACAAATCACACAGTCTGTCCCATCTCAGTATTTGGATAGAATGAAAAAAATATCATCTAGCCAAACTTTTAACTAGAGGACAATCTCATACACTAGCAGTGTGACTATAAATCTACCAGTCAGAAGAACAAGTTTTGATTGTGGAAATCACATTGGTTTAAAGTAATGGAGTTTAAGTAAGCTAAAAAAACCCCTATTGCTGCCTTTTTAAAACTTACTTTCTCTTGGGTTATGTCATTTTGAATTTAAATATATGGTGTTGTTAATGGATAATGAAAATTTTATCTTAGTGTGTCTTATTCTGTCTTTATTGGCAGTTTTGATCTGGGTAGATATGTTTGTAAACACTATTTCATAGTATTTCACTACATTCCAATCTTCAATTTTCACTATATACATGCACACACACACTTTTACTTGAAGGAAATCAGAAGTTTCAGTTGCTATCAGTGGTGCTCTATACACATTCATGGCAAAACCTCTAGTATAAGCTGCATTTCTTTACGTGATGGTAGAGGACTACCCCTTGGGATGATTCCAAACTCTTCTGAGATTGCACTCCAGTATTGTTATACTGCATTTAGCATGTTGTGCCTCGGATCCAACAAAAGTGATAGGTCTAGGCATAATGCTGATTTTCCATAGATAACTGTAGAGCGGGTCAAAACAAGAACCCTTTAAACTAAGTGATCCTCCTTTTCCTGAACTTTGAGGCTTAGATAAAAAGAGAACAAAATCTAAATCATGCCTGCTTTAAATTCAGAAAAGTCAAGATCACACCAGGCTGCCTACCTCTAATTAGAATGTTTTTTCATGATCTTTGGTCTCTCCCCAACTCTTGACTTGTCTGATTTCATTCTCTCTTGAAGAGAGTAACTTTCTCTGTAGGATTGTCTGGCTCTTCTGTAATTGGATATAATCTTTATGTTCTAGTCCCTTTCTGATCAAACAGGTCTAAGTTATGTATCACACACAGATAGAAGCAAAAGAATATATGGGAATAAAGAGTTTAAGCATATACTGCAATCCATGAGATTGACTAATTCATCAGAAATTTATTTCCGAAGGAATCATTTTAAAGCAACCAAAAGTTCATGGTCATTTTGAGACTCTTTTAAAGCCAGTTCATCCTACTTTCTTGGGTGATTAAGACAGATCTATGAATACCACTTGCTCGGCTTCAGAAGTTCCGATTTCTACAATTGCACATGCTTAGACATCTTAAATTAGTAGCTGATGCAACCAAGACTTAGAGTTGTGCTAATATAAGATGAGAAGGAGGTGGCTAGTCTTGTGGTTAAAGCATGGGACTAACTGCTGAGAGGTCTAGGTTCTATTCCTTCTTGTGTCACTCCCTTCCTGTGGGTCACTAGGTCACTTAGCTGTGCCTCATTTTACTCATATATAAAATGGAAATAATACCTACTTACAGTAATTGCTAAAGCACTGTGAGACTGGAGTCATTAGTGTTTATACAGTTATTTTATGCACTTAGGAGTTTGTGTGTAACAGTTTGTGTATCAGCAAGTCAAACCCTCCTTTCCTAATGCAGTTCCTTTCACATAATTTCTATGTCTTTTTCACTCAGCAATTCACTGATTCCACTAAAGAAGAGTAAAAACCAAAAAATGCAAATTTTATCTTCAAGAACCTAGAGAACTTTGCTTCCAGGTTCCAATTAAACATTTGTTCATGAAGAGAATTTAGTTTTCTCTGTAAGAGTGTGAGAAAGGTAGTTTTGTGGTATGTACTCCCTCATAATCGTTAAAAAAGAATTAATTCCCCCCTCCCATTGTTTCTTTTGGAGGATTGTGTGAAGATCTCTTGGTACTTCCATTTCCTATAACCTTTGTCCCATTTTATAGTTTTCATACATTGTTGTGATGGAATTAATTTGAAATACTATTTTTAAAATCCCTGCTTTTTACATATTTTACCCTAATCTCCAGGGTGTTCCAGATAGACGTAGGAAATACTGTCGGTCAACTAAATGCTGATTCTGTAGAAAAACAGTATACACTGCAGCTACTAAAGCCCAGCGAAAGCCATGGAATCCAAGAGCATCTCCTGGTATACTGCCTGGCTATAAGGATTAATTTCTCAGCATTCCAGTCACAGTGGCATGGATATCATGTTCATGTTACCACAACTTTTGTTTCTGTTGTAGAGGGAAACTGTGGAAGGTTTTAAATCAAGGAGACTGGGATTTCTCTCACATGTCTGGTAAATTAGGTTTATCTACTTAGATACATACAAACATTCTGAATTGTAGTTCTCCAAGATACATAAAAAGGCTGAAAGGGGATTGGATGGCAGACTATCCTATAGATTTAATTATATTAACTGAATAACCTTCATTGATCTTTACAGCAAATGGGTTGTAGGGCTTTCAGTAACAAGTCCAAAGACTAAATAAAGCAGTTTCTTCGTAATTCGTATATATTATTGTAATGCTAAACATCCTAAAATTAAGTCATTTTAGTGATGTTAATTCTGAAAGAATCCCCTCACCAGCAGGAGTGGTGTACTGGTAAAATGGAAGCATTCTTTTCTCACATCTCTCAGATTGTATTGCAGAGGCTTCTCTTTTTCCATGGAAGTGGTGACCACTGAGTATACTCCAACAGAATACACAGAAACCTCTAACTTCCACACATGGATGCACAGGCAGTGGTATGAGACTACTTACAACTGCATAGTGAGAAAGTACATACATTTTTGTACTTTTAGGGCATCATATTTTTCAAATGTTGTTTTGTGTAAACGTACACAGATGCTAAAGTCGAAGGCCTCAGATGACAGCTTCTACTGTGTAAATAATATCTCCTTACTCTGTAGTTAAATCTTCAGCCTAAAAATGTGCTGCCAACATGCATAGAAGTTTGCTGAGCAGAGGAGCAGTAACTTTAAACCTTAATGATTGTTGAATTTTGTGTTGCAGAAGTACGAGAAAATAAAATCTGGTCAGGCAATATAGCTTGAAATAGGTATTGTATTAAAGCCATCATGTTTCATTCATGCAAATTGTTCCATTGCTTTGTCAGGTGCTCTTCTGAACTGAGTCTTCTTAGTTTCTTAAATAAATCATTATTTAAGATCTTAGGACTTAAAAAATAAAGTTAATAACTGGTTTTTAGCCTGTGCTAGCCATTAGAGGATGCCAGGTAACTTTAGCAGTGAATCAGGGGCTATTTTGGGAGAAAAATATTACAATAATTTGCAGGAAATAACCTTTTTGTTCCAAAACAGCTGTCATTGAACACTATTATATCTACAACAATTAAAATTATCTTTGGTAACTTTTAGTATTTGGCATTGCTCCATTATTGTTCAGTTAAATATTTTTCAAGTATGTTAGGACTTCTGCCCACTGTGTGCTTGAAACCCTTCATTATCAATACAGAAACTCCTCTCATTTTTGTCATACTGTAGTCTCTCATGGCAGGACATCTGATATCTTTTGTGAAGATTCTTCACCATTCTATAGAATGGCAATAGGACTTCCACTGAGCACTGATGACTCAACATTTACAGTTTAGAATTTGCTTTTTAATATGAAGTGTTGAATGCCAAAAAAAATATTAAAAAAGAATGTGCTAGCTAACATATAAAGTGAATTAGGAAACATGTGCAAACATCCTGGTGAATTTAAATAGCTGGTTGGATCAGAAATGGAGGAAAAATAACATTGGGTCAGGAAAAAAACACAAAGCAGGCAGAAACCTTGTATTTCTAATTTAGGATATAAATACTCACTGCTAAAAATTCTTTGTTACAAAATGTAATTGATTAAAAAAAGGCACTTTTAGGGGGTGTTGTTGGCTGATGGCTTTAATATGCTTCAAATACTAATTAAAAATATTCCCACAGTGCTGAGAGTTTTTAATTCTCTCAGGTTGAAGCTAGCTGATATGCAACTAACAATTTTTCTGAATTGTTTTTCAGAATGAAATCTTCATATTGTAATAGCACTTGTGATTCTTATTTGTGGCCTTGAGTCCTCGGTATTAGCAGAGCAGAACTGAAAGAGTATGCTCTTCAAAGAGTCTATCATACGTATGTAACATATGGTAATGTTTTATTAATAGCACATTTGCATACGGTGGTATGCAAATACTATTGTATTTACATCAGTATAAGTTAATATAGAAGCATTCCTTCAATGTGGTCAGTATCAGATGCCATCAAACTCCTTTTTCTATATAAGATTTTACTCTGTGGACTTTGTTGGTATTTTCTTACTCTATGTATTGTGTTAGTAAAAAAATGCAATCTTGGGATATATAGATGATACTGGTGTTGATTTCTGGTATTGGACTTTTCTATATACTACTAAATAATAAAATACAGCAGTTTAGTACACTGTGGACTAGAACCTGGCAACCCACTGTTGTTTCAGTGAACTCAAGTCAATTTAATCTGAACTCTTCTATTTCTCTTTGAAAATTTCTGACATTTGGGCTGGATCACCCCTTTATGACTTTTTTTTTGTATCTGTGGACCTTTCATTGTGCTCTGTACAGTTCTTTGGTCCAGCTGATGAACCTGAAGTGGTAGTAGGTTACTGAAATATACAAAATAGGGGCAAAATGGTAGGACAGAAGATCTGAATCAATAACTGAAATTTATTTTGTATTTCAGCTCAAATATGCCTAGTTACAATGGATTCATGTATGAAAAGTAATCTGTGCTGGTTTTTTGCTCTAAATGGGCATTCAACTTAAATTATAAATCACCGAAACCCACAATTTTTAGGGATAACATATAACGACATACAGATAATAAAGTGTTTCAGAAAGCAGGATTTTCTTGTCATAACTCCTGTTCTTACAGTATGACAGTAAAACTGGGTCACAAAGTTACATTTTCAGTAACAGCTGGTTTTCCATAATTTGTTTTTTTCAAGAATCATCTACACCTGCTTCAAATGAACACAGAATGAGCAAAACATCCTTTTAAATGCGAGTGAAAAAAACTTTACAGCTACTTCTACCAGACAGACCACAAAAGTTTCAGCACACTGGGGAATAGCTCTGAAAATTTTGCTGCTAGAAATAGATGGATTATTACTGAGACAATATGGAAGTTGTAACAAAAAAGCATTTTGGGAAAAATGACATGCTTATACGCTGTGATTTGTTCTTCAAGGTTGTTTCTGCAGGCTGGATAGAACAACTTCTTATCTAAATTACCACAGTGTAGTGGAGTGAAAGCATAACAACAAGCATCCAAGATGTGAAAAGCAAAATTTGAAACTTAATATTCCATATTGTAATGCTAGATACAGAGGGAGAGCACTGTAAGATTGTGAGGAGAGGAAAAAAAAGATAGCAAAATTACTTTTGTCTAGATATATGTACAGAAGATTACTAAAAATGGGGAAAAAATGCTATTGGTTTTAAGGATTTAGCCTATTCCTCGAAATGAAGTTATTAAACCCCCTAATCTTAGCTCAGAACAAGGAAGTGATTTAGGGTAACTGCTCTCACATAAGGCAGCAAACCCCTTCCATTCTATCTTTTCTCTCTCCAGTTTCCTGTTTACTCATCATGCAGCTCCAGTTCCTTTTTATTTGGAGTTCTTTATGAGCATACCTTTTTGGTTTTACTTGATTTTTTTAAATTATTTTTTCTTGGTTGGTAACCTCAGCTCCTTTTCTACAATTTTTCCCTCAGTTTTTTTTGTATGTTCCCATTTTTAAAATTGTATGATGTGACCTCTTATTCTGATGCATTTACCAGTTCATGTTCTGAAATGCTCTCAAACCTGCCGTTAATATTTAATATTTTTGAGAAACAGTTGTAAAAATATAGGCATTTCTACTACTGCCAGTATTTTTTTAATCAGACAGCAGTGTATCTTATTTCCCAGTAATGTTAATTTTCTTCTTTAACACTCTGAAACCACTTAAATTGGGAAAATAACTAGTGATTTCTAATAGGAAGGTGAAAGTAGGAATGTGGAAAAGAAAATGAGCCAACCTTGTTTGAGATCTGAGGGTGTGACACAAAGTCAGATGTTAAATTCATCTTTCTGATTGTATTATCTTCTTGTCTTTTAAGAATTGTTACCTAAATATTTTATATTCATGTTTCTAGATGGTCTGGTAAAGACCATATCTGTGTATTCCTTCATACCCCTAAAAACAATTTTATACATATTTCTTCTCAACATTTTGAGTAGTATTGACTTCCAGCTACACTTTCACTTTACACTTTTACACTATCCTGCTTTTCCATATGCCAGTTACCTATTACCCTTAAGCTTAAATAACTGTTGAGCTGGTGCATCTTTGTATGACCATTTAAATAAATGATAAAACTTCCCCATAACTAATTTAAAATCAACCTGTATTAAAAATAAAGAGTTGCCCTGTACATAAGCCAGCCTTTTAAAATCCCTTTTAAGTGAGAAAGGACTAGAATTGTTTTAGTAGCTTTGATTTGCTTAACTGTCTCCTCCTAACCACTGGGCTTCTGTTGGACGAACGTTACCAGTCTGCCTACGCCCCCAAGCTTTAAAAAATCCTTTCTTTACACTTTTGTTTCTATTAAAAAGGCTGCCACACCGCTCTTGCTGATGCATTAAGACAGAGCACAAGTGGGCATATCCTGCTGTCAGAAATGTGCACACATGTGACTTACAACAGGAATTGTGTGGGTGTCTGAGATCAGAGTTTGGTCCAGTGCATGCTCTGTCTGAATTAGCATCCCCTTTTGCTCTGCAGTAGCGAAGAACTTCACCCAATGGCCAAAAAAGGAAAGAGAGCATCGTGATCTGCAAGTGCGCAGCTGGGGTCCCAGGGGGTCTGGCTGGAGCCCTCAGCGCGCTGGCTTCCTGATGGGAGAGTGAGAGAGGGGAAAGGAGGGAAACTTTCTAATGTAGCTGATAAATTGTGTGTATGGTAGGGGTGGGGTCACAGACAAAAGGGAAAGAAGGCGTTCTGAGGTTTCTTATAACAAGGAGCACATTTTCTGTGTTCTTCTGACCTTATTATTACATTAGCTGAAACACTGTCTTGATTTTGTTTCTGTGCTTGGGGAAGCGAGGATCTAGGAGGGCTTTTTGATCTCTCCTGGGTACTTTGCTGCAATGATTCCAGGTGTATGCTTCAAAACACATCTCGTAGAAAAAAGGACATTAACAAGAACCAGTTGTGTCTTTCCCCTGCTGATTCTCTCTGTTGTTTCAATTAGACACCTTTTCTATTCTCAGCCATTGCTAAGTGCCACTAAAGGGGATTACAGACTAACACAAACTAGTTAAAAGGAATACTTTCTTAATCTAGAAATTTATGCTTATTACGTAGAGCACAATAGCAACAACTAATATCCCAAACTTCAAACCAAAAGTAAAATAACTGTCAGGATCATGATTAAAAAGACTTTCCATAGTCTTTAGATTGATTCACATAATAAAAAACATGAAGCTAAACCAAAATTAAATTTAAGAAGAGTTGACTTCCTCGATCTGCATTCTACTTGTGTTTAAACACAGATCTCCTCTTAAGTTTCAAATCATCCCTTAGAATAGGGACACAATAGAAAGACCTAAGAACATGCTGCAGTTTGCCTGAGCTGAGAGAAACAAGTCTTCTTGAGTCCTGGAACTTTATGCCCTGCCTATGAATGGTGCATCCTGTGCTATATGTTCCCCAATATCCCATTTGTCCTAGTAAGAAATTGGTCAGTCTAACAGTGGGAAATGAAATTCAGAGGAATAATTCCCCTAAAAAATTAGGAGAGCAGTTCATGGAAAAAGGATAGCTACAGCTTGACTAATCACCTAGCCAGCAATGTTTCAGACAAGACAGGCTGCAGGTAGGGAAAACTGTGAGAGAGGACCTTTCCAAGGCATGTTTGTTTCTAGGTTTATTTCCTTATAATGTGTGTCTAAGACTGTTCACATCAGACCCCTTCAGAGAAGATTTTTTCCAGCTATAGAATCTCCTGTTTGTTTTTAAAAGTTGTTTATTTGTTTGCAGTTTTGTTGTTGCTGCTGTTTTGTCTCTTGCTGCTAGAATTCTTTCAATCTGCTTAGTTTTCTAAAATGGACTACATTTCTTTCACATGTAATGTTACGTATCCATGATTAGAAAAACAGGCATTAGTGAGACATGTTGAAGAGAAGCATAGACCTGAATTACCTATCGTGTTCCCTTAGGTGAATGTCTTTCACTGGTAGTTTATGGGCAGAAATGTTAAACATTAAAAATCTGCTCAATTGTGTACAAGATTCTTTGAGTAGATAAATGACCCCGTAATAACTTAAACTCTTGAAGCAGATGTTAATTAGGCTGTGAGTAATTTTTAAAGCATTGCCATAGTGATAGTTTCCAGAGTGTTCTCTGCTCAAAGTAGAATTTGTGAAATTCCTTTTACAAAGTGGCTGTAGTTGTCCTGAAATGTAAGTGAATAAAAATGTTTCCCAAAACTTTTAAAATATTATTTTAGCTACTTAAATCAGTGAGGTGATTTGACCTGTTCACAGGCTTCCTTAAAGGAGAGAGCTGAGGGACAGAGGTGTATTTTGAAAGATACAAAAGCTGAGTAAGTTTTCAGTGTCACCAAAGATCTTGTGTATCCTCTGTTAATTTGAAAAGTAGTATTGTAATACTAGCACTCAGACTACAATCCTGCTTATAGAGTCACAGCCTCATAGAACCATTTAGGTTGGAAAAGACCTTTAAGATCGCTGAGTCCAAGGGTTAACTTAGCACTGCCAAGTCCACCACTACACCATGTCCCTAAGCACCACATCTACATGTCTTTAAAATGCCTGCAGGGATGGTGACTCAACCACTTCCCTGGGCAACCTGTTCAGGTGCTAGACAACCTTTTTGGTGAAGAATTTTTTCCTAATACCTAACCTAAACCTCCCCTGGTGCAACTTGAGGCCATTTCCTTTCATCCTATCACTTGTTGCTTGGGAGAAGAGACTTGTCTTCCTTATGGACAACTTTTCCCTGATTCTTCTTCTCCTTTTCTGTGGACACAGAGGTGCTCTTTCATCTTTTGTTCCTGGATGACTGTGCACCAGGTATTTCTGCCTGACTTTGTGGAGGCTCTTGATAAAGTGTTAAGACTGAGAAAAGGTCCTGACATCTTTCTGCACAGCAGCTTTGCATTACCAGTTTGATGTAGGATTCTATTTTGGCTGTACGTGCCAGAATGGATTTGCAGGCATGGCAATGAGCATCTTTATGTTTGATTTCAACACCAAAGAAGTAATGGAATGTTAGTAAAAATCGGTTATGTTTTCTGAATTACTTAACAATTTAAATGGGCTGCTACATCTAAGAGACCACTGGAGGATTATTGATACAATTAAAGTGTAATAGTGTGTGGGAAGCTGTACTACACAAAATTAAGAGCTGCGCTACACTTTACAGCTCTATTAGACATTGGGGACTTGGAACAATCTATGGAAGGTGAAGGTCAATTGACTCAGTTACTGTCTAGGCAGGGACAGTTCTAGCAGTGAAAACTGGAGAAAGAGGTAAAAGATGTAACGCTTATGATTTCAACCACGCAGATTCAGATTAAGAACAGAATGGAAACAAGTAATCTATTACAACCAGAGCCTACAAACCAAGTTGTAATGCACCTCTAGCATATACAGGTGATTATCAAGAATTACTTAAAGGTTTGGTAGAGCGATTTTGAGGTGGGGGGTGCTCTATGCCTTCCTATTATGTGGGAGATCAAACCAGATAATAGTCTTTTCCTTCCATTTTTAGCATACACAGTATCTTTATGTGCCTGAATTTTGAAGATTGGTAGTATCAAGCAATTATTTGCCTTTGAAATTGCTTCGATGCTTTCTTTCCACTATGGTAAATAATTTAATGAATAATAAAATCCATGTAGTCTTTCTCTTAATGTCAGATTTATTATCTGGTGGAGTTCCCCCCCACACGCACATTTCCTTCATTCCTTCTATAACCTAAGTGAAAGAGTATCACTGCCTCCCTAGCTGTTCACAGTATTTTATTCCCTATGCTGTGCTACTTCTGCTTTATAGTTTAATTCTGTGAAATTCTGTATTTAAACTTAGCTTCCTAAATGGTCAGATTTACCACTTTCTGGTTCTTCCCTAGTTTTATATAAACACAAGCCACTTGGCATGTCTGACATCGTGTATTCTGCCAAACAGCAGAGAAGCTAATTGAAATACTGTGAGTATTTCAATTTCAATCTGTGGGCCAAATTCTAAGTTGTCATCAACTTAGTTGTAATCATGGAGCTTCGCAACAGTACGTGGCTATACGCTGATACAAATTGAGACTAGAGCCTACTATCTGTAACTGAGATCCGTTGTTTAGTTGCCTGATGGAAAGGAAATTTTTTTTACATCCTGATGCTGTTTTCTCCAGCAACATGGTTTCTCAGTAATTGCCACCTTTGTCCTCCTCATTACAGAATGTGCTATATCTAGCAGCTAAGATGAACTGTTGTACCATCCAGGATTGAATGGGGCAGCGGTCACATCCACTCTTGGCAAATAGTTTCAGCCTTGGATCCTGTTTCTTGTATCCTGATGCTGAGAGGTCTGTTTACTACAGTTTTCACAATAGCCTTTGAGAACGAGTACTCTGAGAACACAATAGTGTACCTCCAAAAGAGTTGCCAAGAGGAAAAAAAAAATAGACTTCCTTCTTTGGCAGTGGTAGAATATAGGTAAGGCTAAGCAGCGTTCTTAGCCAGCAAGAAGGGCATAATATATTTTGACTCAAACAGCTCAAATGAAATTTCCATAGAGAAAATGAATTTTTCTTAGACAAGGGGAGTTTAGAATGACTTTTCTCATTAAAGACAATTGCATATTGAGGACAGAGGCAAGCAGGATGGAATTCAACATTTAAAGAAGAAGGGAACAATGGACATTATCTCATAATTCTCAACCTGTATAGATCGCAGGTAGCAAGAAATGCAATTTAAAATAGAGGATGCTATGAGCGCCTATGAAAAAATATTAGGACATTTTTGTTTATAGGCAGTGATCACAACTGCTTATTTAATATCATTAAGATAAATTCTTCTATGAAAAATAGACACTGATATCATGAGTACCAATTAGATGTTTCTGAAATTATAGGCACAATCAGAGAATGAACCAGGATGCACTGCACTATTGCTTCTCATCAGGCAGGCTGCTGCTTGATATAGTTCCCATGAGTATTTTCTTGTATGGGAGAAGGACTGAGTGGTTGAAGTAAGAAGGAAAGAGGATATCCATGCTACTTTTTTTTCTCATCTGTGGGGAAAGAATTATATACTTGCCACTGAGTTTGGGCCTGGAGTCCAACCATAACTCCTAGAAGCAACATGGCAGAGGTAACGGTACTAAAGGAGTGTGAATGCTCTGGGGTCTAATACTATAAGACAGTGTATCTGTAAAGGGCTGGAAGAAAAAATAAGAATAATTTACTGGGAAAGGGAAATAGAAGAGGCAGACATGAAGAAATAGGAAGAAAATATATCTGAGAATCTTCAGCTTCTGGATTCCCAGTCATTAAGATTTACTTACAGACTGTACAGACTTTAGCAGTATGGGTGCTGATTTTGAGTCAGTCAACAAAAATGAGGACTATAGTCTCATAACTCAGGCATTAGCCTGACTGTGGCTGTTGTGTATGCATAAGGCTTTGTTGTTGGGTTTGGCATTTTTTTTTCAATTATCGTGTTAGTTCTGTTCATCAGCATTTACAACAGAATTAGTCAGACTTCCACTCAACTCAAAAGACATGTTTTTTAAATTAAGCTTTAACCAAAGAACAAATGGATTTAAATCACAGGAAAAAATGTTCCATAAAACTTTGAAAAGTTCAGTAAAGCGCCAAACTTATAAATTCTAGAGTTCTGATGAAACCCCCTGTACTACAGCCTCCTTTTTTTCATCTCAGCTACCCTGTGAAGGATTTCAACGCTGCTGCTTTAATTCCAAATGGCTTTCAAAGAAAATAGGGCTTGTGCCTTAAACACATCTGAATCTTTCCTTAATGTAACCTACTTTATTCCAAACTTCCCATGTCTGTGTCTCAGTAATTACAGCGAGGGTGCTAGAAATTGTGACAACATCAACAGAGTATAGGTGAGCTACACATGGGTCATCTACAGGGCAGGTGTACCCCGGTAAGGCATGTTGGAAACTTCTTCATGTTAGACTGGCCAGATGCAGTGATTGCTCTGGGGAAGGGGAGGATGAGAGAATGAGCGTGGGCGGTACACGGGAATTCACTCTGGTTGGCTGAAGGCTCTGCTCTAAGTAGAAATATGCTGACTTTTGTATGTATGTGATAAATGTGTTTTAAGAATAGCAGTGATTTCTTAATCCAGTTTTGCAAGTACAAACAATTACAATGCCTTGTAAAATAGTTGCTGAGATTCCATAGTCCCAATGTAACAAAGATCAAACTGCCTTGCAGCACCCGATGATAACTTTTTACTCCTGTTTGAGGCATGAGGGGAAGCAATACCAGAGTTTGAAATAAAATATTAATATCTTAATTTCACTATATGAACTTCTGAGGAAAAAAAACAACCCTAGAAATTGATCCTATTATTTTGTTCTTAGTTCATAGATGGCAGTAAGCATTGATGGCTTTAAGCACAGCGGCTGTTTTGTGCTATAAATGATTCTTCTGATGACCTAGTGTATATTGAAGTACAGAAGAAAAGCATTTTAGTTCTTCAGGACAGAGCGAAACAGTTTTTTCTTAATACTTTCTATGTTAGTGATGGGATTTGCTAGATTATGCAGTTCTTTGAGACACATGGGAGATGAAAATATTTTATTGCTATATGCATGCAGCTATATTTCAGTTTTGAAAGGGAGAGGAAAGCATATAATGACATTTAAGCTCTATATACCCAAAGGAACCTAAATCTGGATCTTCATTTAAAATAAGAAATATGCATTACTGAGGTATTCTCTTTTTAAACCCGGTCCCTAATGAACGGCACTGCAGTGGCATTTGAAAACATAGAAGATAAATCAGCACAACGTGATACTGTTGGCAGGAATATTTTTTTTTGCATGTGTAAAATAATCCCAGGACTGATCTGGCATATGCTGTCTGAATTGTCTAGCATCCCAAGGGTGAGTTATTCTTCTAACACAAGGCTCAACATTGAAGGTGTTTACCCTTTTAAAGTAGGGATTACAGAATCTATGTACAAAACCACAGGGTAAAAAGTGATGAAAATGTATTTTGGGTTGGTTTTTTTTTTTTTAATAACTAGGATGCTCTAATGTTATGAGTTTAATTGCATTTGTATTTTTCCCTATAGGTAGAGTAGCCAAGATATGTTTCAGAGCCTATGGGTGGAAAAAACCAAGCCCTGCTTCTCTTCTCTTTTTGTTCCCTCATTTCCCTCCCATCTCCCTATTGTCAACTGGGGGAAATTGGCAATGAGGTGGTGTGTGCGTGCACTTGGGTTGAGGCCAGAGGAACAACCCCAAAAGCCTCCTTCCTGCAACTGTGATAAACAAGAAAGTGAAATGTAGTGTGTGCACATACTCAGCCAAAGAACTTTACATGAAAATTTTAATGGTAGGGGTATGTTTTTTCTTTTTTCCCTTTTTTTTTTTTCCTAGATCATGCTCAGGTTTTTTTTCCTTTTCAGCAGGCTTTTAAAAACATACATTGATTTTCTTTTTTAAAAGGATTGTGCTATCACAGGTAAAATATAGGACATGATTTAGCTAAATTTTTGTAGGTCATTCACTTATTTGTAGCCCACTCTCTCTGTTACTTATATTATTTCCTCTTTTCACAAACTTTTCAAATGATTTCTTGTTGTCTGGAGGCAGAAGTTTCCAAGCTACTGCTACCCAAGCTAAGTTTAAAAAAAGGAGTAAAAATGAGGAAATTAAATATGTTTTATTTTTATCATGCTTTCAGTTTTAATGGGACCCTTAACTGCCATCTAAGTAGTTTGGAACAAAAACTAATACAAGCTTGGCACCGTACCACATTTAGTAACAGCCTCAAATGTCCTTATGGCCACGGGCAGTAGAATTTGCCCCATCAAAAAGGGGACGCTTCCGCTACTCGGTTAGCAGCGACTCCCCGATTTGCAGAGGAGTGCGGGGCATGTGGTTAACCGGTTATATATACCATTGCCCTCTGCTGGAAAGCACGTGGAACGCTTAGGGCTAGGTGGGACACGGAGGGACAACTGGGGTTTGGTAGTTACTCTGGAATTACTGGCGCCCTACAAGTTCCCTTTTCCAAATCGGCGCTTTCAGTTTTCGACACCGAAACTGAACTTAGTAAATAAATGTAATAGTATTGCCTCAAAACACACTGTGGTATTAAGATAGAGGAAGCCTTATTTAAAATCTAAGAACTGCAAGCTGCCACATCAAGATTTGTTTCACGTATCCACAGTGTTGATCATCGAAACCCCGTTTATTCAGTATCTAATGTTTCACATTTTGACATACTGAGTAGACACTAAGTTCAAATTCAAAACATAGGTGTAAAGGTGTAAAACTCTTATGAATATTTACAAATGAACTGAGATTAGTTAGGAGCCATCTCACAAAATCAATAAGACCGATCTCCTGAGTGTTTGCATCAGGTACATGATATCAGATGTTTGTCCGACATTGGTGGAACTGGGTGTGGTAGTTGTTGACCTGCTGTAATGCCTTAGCTTTTAGTGATTGATGTAAAACCAAGGAATTTAACACATGAACATTGTATTAACAGCAGCTCAGCTAACAGTGTAACGACTGAAAGAGTCACTGAGTGACAAATCAGTAATTCAGTACCTAAGCAGTACTACTGCCAGGATCTCTATGCATTGGCAGGAGGGGGGAGATAGCAGAAAACTTAAAGTATCCTACTAGTTTTCCTTCTTTTTGCTTTTGTTTGGATAATATTGTAAGTCATTCAGTATTGTAACAGAAAAACTTCACTGTGAGTCCTTACAAAATATATAGTAATTATATTGATATCAGGAAGCCTACAGCTAAAGAACCGCTCCAGAGTATCTCTAGTGAGATGATGGCAATATGCTTGGAAAATCTATTCTAACCAAATCTGCTGAAGAGAGAAGATAAGCCTTTTGTCTCGAAGTGAGTTTTTTGGCACACATTTTTGTTGTGCATACAAAAGCTTATGTGCTCAGTATAAGAAATAATACAGGTCACTGAGTGCAATTATATGTATTGTGTGCATTGTGAAGCAAGAGGCTGATGTGAACTGTCTTTTCTCTTGGTAATTGAAAAGCAGGTCTTTGGAGTAAGACACACAGAACTAGAGAACATAGATAAGTTTGAAAAATTCATTGTTCAGAGAGCACCTTGTACTGATTTTTTTTTTTTTTTTTTTAATTTACTCTGCCTTTGGGGAAAATCCCCTTCCTTCCCTAGAAGCATGAAAGACTTGCTAAGAGTTGGGGCCCAGATCTGTTCTCCTCAGTGGAAGATGGTGCACTTACATACCCATCTGGGCTTCTGTCACTGCAGATGGCACCAGCAGTGGCTAAGGGCTCATGGAACAGCTCACTTATCACTCCTCAGTGGTTTTCTTGGAAGGGTCCTATAGCCTCTTGATCTCTCTTGACCAATGTTTGGTCTCTGTGGTTTATCTTTCACAATGGAACAGGTATATTAGTATTCTGCTATGCTGCTCGTTTCATTGCCACTTTTCCTGTACGGCAGCATAATCGGTCATAGCTGACAGTTACCTGCTTTTCAGGATGTTTTTTGTAAAATGACTCAGAAGATAGCTGATGCTTTGGACAGAAAGGAGGCCTATGATTTTAAGCAGCATGTTTCTACCCCTCTCTACCCCTGAAATTTTTATTGGTATCTTGAAAAATTGTGGACCACAGTATTTGCATTTGAGAAATGAGTATTTCCTTCATTAAGAAAATACCTTGTGAAATACTCATATGCATACTAACCCATACTTCCACTTGTTTAAAGTGTAAATGATCCTTGTGCTGCGTGATCAACATTACAACATTATGGCCTTTTCTGGCTTGAGTCCTCCTTACAGTACGCACCTGATTTTCAGCCTTCATTGATGTTAAAGTGTAATCGGCTTGTAAACGCATCGGACCTTTTGCTGTGGGTTTCGTGAGCAGAGTATGCTTACCGTAGCAGCAGTTTGGGTGCCAAGATTTCACATAGAAAACAAGTCTCCTCAAAGCCCAGTCTGTTCCAAGAAAGTGACCGACTCCTACAAAAATGACATAAATTAGTTTAATTATTGTAAACCAACTTTCAGCGCTGTTGCAGCAAGATCAGCTAAATAAGCAGAAAATCACTTAGCCTTTTTTATGTGTGTCAGAAGCTGAGTAACTGGGGGATTTGATCGGTTGTGCCGTTACACTGCTTGCGATGCTGATTCAAAAGGGCATGTTGCTGAAAACCACAGTTGGCATTAAGATACTTTTCTAGATTAGATGATGGATTGTATTTTAGAACTGTATTGTGCAAATTGGGCACAAAAGTTAGTCTTGACTTCATCATTATTTCATCGCCTATTTCAGACTTATTGAACTTGATGCACAGGAAATGGCAGACTTCAAAAATTGTTTTTAAAGTTCCTTTCAAACTTCATGAATATAACCTAGAATATGCAAGTTCTTATTTCAGGAGAATGAAGAGACTTTCTGGAACATGGTATAATATTTGACAATGATTGATTGATTTAAATGAATGCTTTTTTCTTTGTCTGTGTCAATTTTATCCCCATATGTTTGTAATTGTTAGGGATTTTTTCAGAGCCCTTTTCTAAGAACGAGGCTAACTGGAAATGTAACTTTCAGATTTTTTCCAGTTCTTGAAGATCACTTTTTAAACATAGCATAGCCTAAAGAAAACATTTTGTCTGACATTGTCTGATGATGAAATTTAGTCTGTTAAGGTCTTCTGATATCTTGTTTAAGTATGCATGGATTGTAATTGCTTCCTGTCAGTAGTCAAGGAAATGATTTAAATATTAGGGATCAGGAACAGAATGGAAAGTAAAGTGTGATAGTCTGAGGTTTTAGTCAGAGGGCAGAGGTGCCAATCTCAGCTGATGCTGAGTGGTGAGGTAAGAGTGTAGATAAACGGCCAGATACAAGTATAAATTTTCCTCTTTCTAATGCAAATACCTGGGTAGATTTACTGGCTTTTCACAAGTCTTTCTTGTCAGGGAAGGAACATCAGCACACATCTTTCACAAGTAACTTGCACAGTCACAACCAAATCTCAGAAGAAATTTTGGCAATCCTGCCAAACTAGCTTTGTCTTGGGCTGGTTTAGAGTAATGGATCATTACTTAAGAGGCAAGAGCACAAGACAAGAACTGTCCTGCTGGGTCAAACCAATGGTCAATGTAATTCAGTATTTCATCTCTAATGAATGGCAATATGAGAGGGTATTAAGAAAAAGGTATTTTGCATAGTTAATTTTGATAATCATGGTACTTGGGTGTAGTACCCTGTCCTGGGTTCAGCCCAGCAGTAGGCTATGTTAGCCCTGAGAGTATTCCACAACATACCCAAAATAGAGACTACTGATTAACGCGAACTTCCTGAGATCTTCTGTTTTTTCTTTGAACTGCCACAGAACAGACAGAATTCTGGTTTGAGAGGGCCAAAATAATAGAGGGGGGAAAAAAGGACTAATTAATCACCGGAGTTACTTAAAATTAAATTTTAATTCCAAATTAGAATTTCCTGTGCTATGTGATATACTAACTTGCAGAAGTGAACTGGTAACTCAGTAGGGAACAACTGCCAAACTGTTGAAACAAGTTTCCTGCTAGTGCTGCAAAGCAAGCATGTGCTAGGATGGTATCAGTGAACTTCGCATGGCACTTATACTGCTCTGGAAATAAAGGCTGTCTGAGTAACCTAACATCCCCATTTTGCCTGTTCCATGGCATTTTAAGAGAAAGTTATTAGCGAAGGTTCACCATCTTCCAACCGGAAAGAAAATGGAAATGCGTTCTTCTGAATTGCTGAGTCACTCTGACGCTCTGAGCCAAAAGCTGATGCAATTCTTCTTTTATCACCGGAAGATCTCTTCGGTAATCACAGACACACCTCTTATTTCAATAGCTTCAGTAAAAGGCTGTTGATTCCTCAGACCTAACCCATCGCGTGCCAATCACATTTTTGTTTTCTAGTCCCAATCTTTAAGAATGAAGGTTTGAAGTGTGAGAGGCTGCAGATTCCTAAGGGAATGGCAGTCTTTTTGCCATGGAGTTGCAAGGTGACTTATGCACAGAAACCCCGAGGAAAAGCACTTCTAAAATATAGAACGTTAGAATAATATTTTGATGGGTGTTTAATTCTTAATACTAGTTAAAAAGCTTCATTTTCTGCTGTTTGCTATAATAATCAATTTTTAATTGTAGCAGAAATTATTTGAGCTTTAACCGAGTGTAAATGCAAGCACTATACAATAACAATACCCAATTTTCAGTCATTTCTATAATGCTGTTCAGAATACCAGATTGTATCATTATAACTAAACAATTTCTGTAACTAAGTCAGTAATGTTTTGTTACCAATGAGATTGGTCTTGGTCATAATTACATTTTACTCCCCATTTTTCATAACACATCCTTGTCCAACAAGGACCTGCAATGCCATTTCATTTACTTTCTCTGATCAGCTTTGTTAAGGAGAGATGATACTGTGCTAAGAATATAAAGTTTGACCTGGTAAGAATTGTAATTAAAATTTTACTAGCTTCGGTATCGAGGGAGTAAGCCCAATGTTAGCAAAACATTAAGCTGGCATTTGAGTTGGCTATAACATTAAGTATAAATGAAAAGCTACACTACACAGGCATTTTCAAGAGAGTTGAGAGAAATGAGAGATCAATGTATTGCTTGCCTTACTCTTAGAAGATCCCAGTTTAAAAAAATAATTGATATTCTTTCGTCCACACCCTTCTGCCATAATTATGTAAAGAATCTGGATTATGCTTCCGACTTGATTTAACTGTTTTATAATAAGACACAAGCATACATACCTTGCCTACTTGATGATATTCCTTTAAGGTTGTGCCAGTCTTTCCATTATTAAATCATGTTTAGTGTTATATACTGGTTGCTTAAAAAAAATTCATTTCAAGCTTGAACTTGCTATGCATTCTCAGCTAGCCATATGTGTGAGGGAGCACAAAAAACATCAGTACTATTTAGCAATTTAACATATTATTTTTCAATTTAATGGAAATTTTGGCTTTTCTTGAAAAAATGTGAAAAAATGTTTATCATAATGAGAGCTTGAGTTTGTTAGTGGGGAGAATAAGCCTAAAATAATGAAGACTGGCATTTTATGTATATTGTCTGTCCTTATATATTCCTCCCTTCCCACCCATCCCCCCACCATAAAGCTGTCCCATTAGTAGAAATTTTGACTTTTGGTTTAAAGAGGAAGCATACAACTGAAAAGGAAGACTTTTGTCTAGCGAATAGGAAGGGTTGTAGGTTTTAAACACAGTGGTTCAGATACAGGTGTTCTAGTTATCCACCCTGTTACAATTCTAGCTTGCTTGTTTTTCTGAAGTTCAGCATTTAAAACAATAGTGGGTCATTTCCTTGCTGTTTTAGTTACGGATTTTCCTCATGCACCATCCATTCCCCACCCCTCCAAATCCCAGAGAAACATGGAGACTTTGTGACTCGGTATGACTGACCAGTCCTAATAAATTTTTAGTATGGAATGCTACTTGTTTTGTAGAACAGAGATTTTTAATGACTGAATTAATGTTTTGGGAGTATGCAAAATGAAACACAAGGTCCCTTATGGGTCCCTACATACAATTCATGGCTGGTCAGTGTACTTTTTCTCCCTCCCTTGGAGTTTTTAGCATGACCTACTGAAGGGTAAAAGGAATTTGAAATACCTACACCACAAGAAGACATACAAAAACATACCTGAAAGAGTTACTGCAAGGACAGTAAATTTTCCTCTTCCTGCCTTTGGTCTGCAGAACTAGTGTCCAAGTAACTATCCAGCAGCTCCATTTCCAGTGTGCTTCTGCTCACTCTAATAACACACTGACTCCAGTAAAACATACTATTTTATGCCTTCGGTCTAAAGAGTGACCCAGTCTTTAGTCTTTCTTGGTCATAATTATATTTTACTCCCCATTTTTCATAACGCATCATTGAATTTAGTCTTTTCATGTCTTTAGTTTTCATTATCTGGTATTTAAGAGAACTCAGGCCACTTAAGCCTCTAGTTTTTGGGTTTTGTTTTTTTTAAAATCTGTTTTAGGCTTTCACTGTGGTCAGAATTTGGCTAATAAACTCATCCTAATACCGCTTTCAAAGGTACATTTATTGTATCTGTAAGTGAAGTTGGGAGGACCCCTCAGATCCAAGCTCTGAACTTCAAATGCATCCTGTGCTAATGTCTAATGCTGTGTGGGTTTGCCAAGTGGTCTCTTAACCAAATACTTACAAGGCTGGGGACTACTTAATCTCTGAGATCAGGGAGACTTATTCTGATGTGGCTGTAGACTCTAGACAGTTAAATTTGCAGAAATCCACTGAAGGCAGTTTGCTTTTCAGAAGTTGCTGAGGGCATAATTTGGCTTTTTGCAGTTTGAGGGTGGGCTGTTTAACCTGAACAAGTTCCAGCTTGTTCGATTGTAATTTAACAATATGTTTTCCCCATACTTGCTGTGTTCCTCCCAAGAGATGCTTGCATCTCCTTGATGCATGAAAGGATACCTGTATTTAATGTACTTATTTAATAAGTCTGTAAATTCTCACATAATTTTACATTTAAAAGTACTATTTGAGGTGTGTGTGTATATATAATTTCGGTAGATGCATGTATAGAAGTAAACCAGTCTTTGCTCTTCCCTTTTGTACCTCCTCAAGACATGTAATCTACAAAGCAGGAGAATTGCATGATAAAGTGTGCCAGAGTGGAATGCATAATTATTCCAGAGGAGGGTAAGTCAGTTCAGAACTTGTACTAACATTCTTAAGGGCAGCAGGAGTCTTCTTGCAATGAAATTACATCAGCTCTCCATGGCCCAGAGTCAATGCACATGCTTTCCCTTTCTAGTAAAAAAAAAAAGGTGTGAAAAATGCTAATGTCTTCAAAAATATACTGCAGAACAAAGCTGAGCATATATATTATGGTGTGGTGTTCACCTGTAAGTGAACTTGAGTTTAAGGGGAGAAGACATTGAAATGTTGTACTTTTAAAACAACCGTTTCACTTTTTTAATAGATTAAGTCATGACTTGCAAACAGACAAAAACATCTAAATAAGAAAAAGAATGCTTCCTTGATCCTAGTTCAGAGACATTCCCATAGCAGGTGGGGCAGAGGCCTTTAAATTACAGGTCTCCATATACCCAAATTTGTTACAATTCCATCAAGCAATGAGAAAAGGCATTTTGACGTAAATAGCTGTGGATGCGGCTGGCAACACCCATTTCTGGGGCTGCTAAAAGCTGAATGTTTCATTGGACTTGAGTAGTAACAACATCAGAGTTAGAATCTGTTCTATATGGAAACACTACCTGGTTTTTTTGGGACTCTTAAGATGAAGCATACAGCACTTACTGCTAACAAACATACTTAAATTATCACCAAGACAATTAACTAACACAGCTCAGATTTGCTCAGTTCTGATTTGCTATAATTTCTCTGTAGCAATTAGGCCTGGTTCAGTGAGCAGCTAGGGAGTGACTAATTTCCATTTCCCCACGAGATAGGGGAGGAAAGGAGCATTTCCTTTTTCTTCAACTAGAGTATCTGGCACTGGGAGCTATTTGGTGTCTTTGTTGTGTGAGACAAGCTGTACACATGCTGCAAACTGATATGGCACCTTGGCAGCAGAACTTTGCTCACTAAATTCTAGTGGATGTCTCTTTAGAAGCATCCTGTGCTTCTTACTGCACAAGGATGTGGTCTCAAGCTATGCATGACTGAAGGGAAAAAAAGTGTGTGTGGGTAAAACATGCCTAAAGATACATCTGTGCTCCTGACACTGCTGTTCATGCTCGCCTCAAAACAACCAAAAGGTGCAAAAAGCAGAGACTACAGGAGTTGGCTTGAACCAGCCAAAGCTATGAAGTATTCAGTGATGAGAGATACCGTCAGGATAGTAATCTGCTGTTTAAAGGGCCCATCTGGCAGATTTACATAACCATCAGTTGGAGAGATCTGTACAGTAGATCTCTGATTAGAGCACACTTGGCAAGGGAGGTGTTAGCTTATGGCATTCTGCTCTTAGTGAAAGGATGCTTTGCCCCCTCTTTCTTAAAGCTCCTCACTTTAGGGAAGGGGCATATTATGAGTGAAGCAGTGAGATGCATTCTTACAGTGGGTGGGAGTGAAATATGTTCTTTTCTCACACTGAGATCTGGTTACCTGAAAAATTTTTGCCCAATAGCTCCAGTTCCACAAACACTATTTCAGGAGTCTTAATGACAGACTTTTATATTAAAAATCTGAGGGATAGGGGAAAAGCAATATCAACTTATCCTACTTTTGCCTAACAGCAGGAGTACTAAGAGCCTAACATCTGCAGACCATGTTAATTCTTTGGGTGATCATCTTCACTGTTCTGAGTTACAGTAAAATCAAACCCACACTAGGTTTTGCTGTAGCCTCAGACAGACACATGCTAACAAAGCATAGCTCTTGTTAATTTTAGTTTCATGCATCTGAAGTACAGCTGAGCATTTCTTCAGTACTGCAGTACTTCTGTACCCAGTGGAGGAGATATAGCTGTATAACATTAACACAGAGCACATTAGGTTGGAAGGGACCTTCAGAAGTCATTGAGTCTCTACACTAGGTCAGCTCTTAAAGGTTGTCACTCAAATACTTGACAGACATTTGAGAAGCAGCTCTCAAATTAAAATTTTTAAATACCAGCCCCACTTCCTTCTTTTCTGTCTCTCATCTGTATAGACAAAAGCTGTTTTGTATTCCTTGGCTAGGAGTTTTTAAAATCTACACAGTCTTCTACTGAAATTCATTCCTAGCTGAAGAACACAGTCAGCTTTCAGTTATTACTACTTACTTGAGCTATCTTCATGTGCCAGGAAGCCTGGATCAGCACAAGGTGACAGTAACAATTCAAAACCTTGCCTTCAAACAAAAATTCACCTCCTCCTCAGAGCTTATAAATCCTTAATGTAGAGTTTGGCTGATTGGGATTGGTCAGAAGAATGGGCACATGTGAGTAAAATAGAAATGGTTAGGAGAGACAAATGCTAACAAAAACCATGTGGAAAGAATTAAGCTCCCAATTAATCCATTCTCAGTCTTGTCAGGTTAGCTTACATTTTACCCTCTTTTTGTTACCCTGTTAACATCCATCACTTTTATAGAACAAAGATTTAGCCATAAAGCTGGGTACCTTCTCCCCCATAATATATATTCTGTACTGGGAAACTTAAATGTCAAATAATGCGAAGTGGATGAATTTTTAACCACCACACTCACCCTTGGAAGTTCTGAGCAATATGACTGAATATGCATTTGGAAAAGTAATTACTAATTTTAGGAACTTATTTTGAAAATTCTGATATGAGACTTTACTAACAACTTTAAAAAAATTGCTTGTTTAGAAATGTCTTTCTAATAAAAAGCATTTCCATCTTGGAGACATGTATTGTCATTCAGAACTTAAAGTAATTTTTGCTGACATATGTGACAGTTTAGATCCTTTTCTAAAATGACTCTGAGTCAGTAATCACATCTAGTTATTTTTGGTATGGAAAAATAAACTCTACTAGTGATCAGAATTCGCAAATACTTCTTTGCTGGCAGCGCTGTCTTGCTAGACAGCTTTATTTTGCCAGAGGAAGAAGAAAGGCAGAGCTCAATTAAGTTGCCTTTTACTCTGTGCTTTGGAGTTAGTTACGGTTACAAAGGGTAAGATTGCCAAGTGGCCAAACACAGGAGGAAATTCTGTCCCAAACATTGGCAACTAGTGCCATTTTACATCACCTCTGTGTATCTTGCCTAGCCTCCAGCTACCTCTGGAGTACAGCCCACGTCTCCCACAGCTCTTGTACCAGACCTGCCAACCCCTCTGTGGCCATTCTGGTCAGTAAGATTGTGATAAGAGATCTGAAATGGCACTGAATAGCTGTGCTGGACTCAGCCACCTGCATCCTACCAACCTCACTGGAAGCTACTATTGATGGACAGCTTGCTAGTAAATGTATTTATATTATTCAAGCAGGTGCTGGCAGCCACAGTGTCAATGCACAGGTCATGTGCACAGGCTTTCCAGTTTGGTAAATACGAGCTTTATTGTACATGATCTGGTCTGAGACAACACTGGCTCAGAGAAATGACTCTGTTCATGTGGAGTAGGAAGTATACAAAGTACACACAGTATTTACAAAGTACCTTGGTACTATTTTGACTAATTTTTATTGGAGAGTTAGTGGTTGTTTCAAAGCTAGATTAGTCACTGTGCCTGTAATTATAATCTCTTGAGATCTGCTCCAGCTTTTTGAATTGGCTTCAGGCTTAATGGTCAGAAAATGGCTCTATCTCAACATTAACTTTGACTAGTAGCTCTGTAGATTTCATATTATCCTGATTTATATGTGAAAGATGAAAAAAGGTGGAGTGCTGTATATAGAAACCCATGGCATCATAAGCTGCATCTCCACAGGAAAGGTGCAAACCTTATGCTCCTAGGCTGATGTTCATAAAATTGAACAACCACAGACACATTATTTCCATGCTACCAGTCATGGAACCCTAGACAGCACTCTGTTGGGAAACTGGGTATTTAGAGCTTGCGCAGGAATTCAGAGCACAACCTATATATTGAAGACAAAACGGGCAATAAATGTTTCAATAGACTTTGGAAAAGCTCACTTTTTTCTGATTAGTAGTTTGGAGATGTGCTATAGATTGCTTAAAATTGTCTTAACCATGAAACACTGCGTAAGGAACATAAGCATGCATCAGCTTGCATGTGACACGCTTTAGCACGCTTGGAGGTATAAAAGAAGTTTTGGCATTGTGGAGAGACAATGTGTTATGTACATTGTGTGGGAGGATATACCATGCAGATTTGATTGCATCATCTTGCTCACTTTTTTTCTTTTCCTTTTTTTTTTTTTTTTTTTTTTTTTTTTTGTGTGTGTTCCAGATGGTAAAACAAAGACTGTAGTGAAACCCGTTTTCTCCCAGGAAGAGGTGGGAGGGAATTTTATATGAGCGAGAAACTTTGCCTCAAGTCGAAATCTGGGGCCCGGACTAATGAACTACCTGTAATTCACATTGTACTAAATATTGCTGAAACCAGGCATGTACTAATCATGAACCATGCCAAACTATGCATAATTGCTAGGCTTTCTCTGTAACAGTAATTAATTTGCGTTAGCAACTTTGATTAATCTTTCTAATCTAAAGGTAAAATGCTTCTCAGACATGAAAGGTAACTGCTCAGGGATGTTATTGCAGCCCAGCGAAGGGTGCCCCAATCCAGTGGGAGGGCAGGAAGGGAGCAAAACTCAAAAAAAATCTAAGTATAACTGATAGTTATGAAATAATAAAAACTATTAACACTTAAAGCATGCTGTTTTGCAACAAAATTCATCGTCTAAGCTACAGGCTTCTGTACACAATGCATTTCTCCTGAATGGAAAGAGTTGCCATTCATTCGTTCAGAGGGCTTCTTTGAGGGCTGTTTCCACAAAGATGAGGGTTATACGCCGGACAGAGAGACTGAGATTCCATCCCATAGAGGGCAATGCTAGGTATTTAACATCTGTAATGTGGCAGTGTAGACTTACCTATAAATTCATTTTGGTCTTGACCTGGAGGAAAACATTGTGCTAGGCATGGTTGTTCAACTACAATATTCGGTCAGTCCTCATTGCAGTCCAAGAAGGGTGTCAGCTGCGTTGCCTATGATTGGGACATGTCTGCTTTTCAGGAAATATATGTGCTAAGATTGTCAACAATGTTGACACATGGGGCTATCAGGTGCTAATGTACAAACTGAATCCTGACATTGCTGGAGATAAAAGTTTCCATACTTCATTGCCAACCTCCAGGCTCCTCACCCAAAGGAATCCAAGTTGGCTGAAAGGACTTATGTCATCACATGGTGATTCTGATTTACCTACACCTGATAAAATGTCAGATCTACAAGAAGTACAATTTCTGAGGCAAACAGATGTGTCTGTACAGACCCATTACAAATCCCACAGGGTTTTAAGTTAACACTGTGTTGCTCGTTTTCTCCCTCAGATATGCTGGCATCACAGTTATGTTTTCTTGTCTCCCCTACTAGCACTGTTTCCTGGCAAGGAACACTGCTGCATGTAATTCATGATAGGCAGAATGATGTGATGGTCATTTGGAGATGGATAGACTAAAGATTACTAATGAACTCAGTTTGATTTAGATAATTAAAAATCGCTGCTATTAACACAAAGTTTTGCAAGTTAGACTTTTTCAGATATGTAGCATTAAAAAATGTAAATGTGATTCCTAGATTTTATATTTTTTTCATGATGCTGATTCAAAAAAGGAATTATTTGTGATAGTTTATTTTCTTACAGATGTGGTTTGTGTCCAAGTATTTTATAATCATGAAGCTACCCTTCTGATATCGGTCAGAATAGACAACATATATTGACATTGAAACAGGCTTTGTAGAAGACATTTTCTTTAAATCAGGCATGGGACTTTACATTTATTAGAAGGTGTTCACAAAAATAAGGGTAACATCATGCATATTCTTTGCAACTAAACCCAGTTATGGTTACAATTTGGAAATAAATTCAAATAGACATATGGAGATACAGTAGTACATACACACTCTATTTATGACATTAAGTTAGTGTACTGGTAACTCTCAGCAATACATCAGAAGTCTACAACCAGCTGATGGAAAGATTGTATAAGGAGGAAGAAACTGCTTCAATTCCTCACGTTATTTATGTGGCTTGACAAGAATGTCAGTGTGAACTGCCTCCTAAATTTGGGAGGCAAGAACAAGTCAAGACTATACTTTTGCAGTACAAAACATTTACACACAAAATACACATGCATTGCAATGCACTGGAAATGGGTAAAGCAAGGAGAAACCCATTACTCAATGCTTTATTAACACAATTCTACAAAGGAGTCTCAAATAACATTATATAGTTCAGTCACAGTAAGGCCACAATATTACAATGGATAAGGACCTTAGCTTTCGGCATTCTGTGTTAGCAATAGAACCCTTCCTCCTTCACTGATGTTTATACATGATCCTGAATGGTATCTCATCAAAGTCCTGGGTTGGTTTTTTTTTGTTGTTTTTGTAGGTTTAACATATTGCTTAATACAACAGTTAGCACAGTAGAGAAGGGTACTGTCACAGGGAAAACAAAACCTATGTAACATTCACGTGGTTTTTAGACTATACGCTGGGGTGCATTTAGATGATCTGGCTAATCAGAAAAAAGACTAGCAAAGGATTTCCTCAAGTTTCGAATAGTTTCAGCTTTTGCTTCATCTTCATTCACAGATGATCGGAAGAAGGATGATTCTGTGAAACTGAAGGCATTTGTCAAAGACTGCGACTTGCTGCAAGACAAAAATGCGACATGTTTTGTGTGGTCATATCGTCTGCTGACTTACATCCACATGTAACTTGTATAAACAATGAGAAAAGGAAAAACGTCCATGAGATGTAGACAGTTTGTGTGGGAACAAAATGGACATTCAGCACAAGCAAGAGAGTAGATGCAGCAAACAGAGCTGCTGCCACGCAGCACATTCCTGCTTGGAGTTGAGAGGTAGGATAATTTTTCTTTAGAGAACACACTGCTTTTTTTTAATAGATCTGAAACTTTGCATTCCACTGGATGATGTAAATTAGAACTTGAGGAAAAGTTGGCATGTCTGCTAAATCCAAATCACCTCCTGACACAGCATGATTATTAATTGTGTTCATTAAGGCTGCAAACAGTTACACACAAAGAAAAATTAGGTATATAAGCATGAGTTTGAAGAATGAATCCTAATGTTGTCATGTGCTCTCTTTGTATACCTCTATAGAACACTCAATCCTTCAGAGAGGCCTAATAACACTTTATATCTTTCTAAAAAAAATTCCCAAAATCAGATATCATTTTTCTTGCATCTAAGCAGTTAGTCTAGCAATGTTATTCTCTTTTTAGTGCTATCATGTAACTATGGTGTAAGTCTCTGTAAGCACGAATCACACAAAAGAAGGCAAATGTCAGAAGTTTAAAACTTTAGCTCATCACTTGTCAGAGAAAATATTTTAAAAGTAGGCTTGAATTTAAGTAGAAAACGTTAGTGAGTTATGACCTTCTTTACAAAGACATCCATGCATTTAAAACTAGTTAACTGGTTTCATTTATATCTCAGTCCAGTAACAGGATTTCAGTTTTGGCTGTAGTAAAACTGAAACACTTTTCTTATCCAGATTGTCTGATGCTCTTCACGGTTTGCAACTTCTCTGCCTCTAAACTAATAATGTACAGCAAACAGTGCTACGGGCGGTTTAGGTTTTTCATAAATTATAGTTGTGTTAATGAGAATAGACTGATAAATGTTTGTTTGTACTCACTGAAAGAGGGAGGGTGGGAAGCAGCACTTGACTTGATTAGTAACACAATAAGTAGCCTAATTAAATATTTATTCACAGATTAATAACATGTACATACAGGTTAGGCAACAGCATGTGGGTGAATACAAAGCATACACATGCAAATAGATAGAGTTAATACTACAGGCAGGAGATCTGAGTCTTGGTGTGGACCTAAAACTGCTTCTTGGAGGATAGAAAAACTACTCCTCTTACGACTTGCATCTTAACAACTTTATTTGCTCTTTTTTTAAGTACAGACTATCCTCCTCCATTTGAAGAAGAGAAAAATTAACCTAGATTCGTACAAGAAACATACCTCTCAGAGAAAGCTGGGAAACCACATGCAGTACTTCTGTCCCTGTTCTTAACTCTTTTCCTTAAATGTCAGAAGCTCACCAGTTTGGTTTCAAACAATAAGCTAGTTTCCATTTTGCTTAAGAAAATCAACCTCCCTATATACTATGTATACCTAAGAAATGGATTTACTGAGTTTTATGATTATAAATCAGAATAAAGAAATACACTGTCCTTGTAAGGCAAGGAACAGATGGTTAGCTTTGCACGCTGTTACCTAACGCAGCTTTTCCTCTGAACCATGCTCAGGTGAGGACTCAGAATTGGTTCACACTAGTATTACCGTGTGAGTGGGTGGAGAATGGATCTGTGTTTCTTGGATAAAACAAAGGCTACAGTCAGCTTTGTGCTTACCAAAATAAGTAGAGTGCCTGTGACACTACCAGCAATAGTGTGTCAGGATGGCTATCCCGAAAACCAGCCAGCCACTGCTAGTGCCTTCCCCATATTTCCTGTTTGCTGGGTCTAAGCTCTGAGCAGGGCTATACCTACAGATCGTTCCTGCATTATTCTTCCTAACTGTAGCAGGCTGCTGGCTCGATACAGTAACAGCAGCGTGCTGTGCATCAAGGAAGTGTCCAGCAGTGAGATGACTGCAGACCGTGTGTGGAGTGTGACTGCCAAGAAGCACAAGTTGCCAGCCACTGGCCAGGGTGTTCGTTTGGGCTGTTTCTGAGACAGGCCTTTTGAAACCAGAGTCTGGTGTCTGAGTGACTGCAGGGTTAAAAGTTTAAATAGGTAAGACTTCCTCTTTTCTGTGCAAGCTTACAGCACACCCCGATCGTGAGTCAGGGACATAAAAAGGAGAAAGCAAATATGAGGAAGATAGTGAGCTTTCAGGCCCAGCTGGGGCAGAAATCGCACAACTAATAAATGACGTTTTCGTACGGTGCTTAGGATATGACTAATGATATGGTCTTACTAATCATAAACAGAGAATAAGCTTTTTGAAATGCTTCGACCTCCTTTTAGATATATGTACATTTTTTCCTGAATATTAGACCAACTCCCAAACTACACCTATGACAACAAAATCTGTGTTAAGAGAAGAAAACGGATAAAGCAAATCTTACTTAAGTTGTGGATGAGACTGAGGCTTCTGTTGTGGAGCGGGCTGCGGAGCGGGCTGTGGAGCAGGCTGTGGAGCAGGCTGTGGAGCAGGCTGTGGCTGTGGCTCTGCTTCCTTTGATAACCTGGTGCTGGGAGGACCTTGAGCCTGAGGACGCGGTTGCTGAGTTGTAGGTGCAGGTGGACGCTGTGGCTGGGAAGCCGAGGGCTTTGCTGCCTGCCCAGGGGGGTACATGCGCTGTGGCTGCAATGGCTCCTGGCTTTGTGATTGCATTCCTTGGGGTTGCACTGGGCCCCCTAGGTTCAGTACAAGAAAAACTTCATAATGTTATAGTATCAAAGAGTTCTTACTAGATTTCATATCCAACACTCTAAAATAATCCTTGAATGTGCTTAATTCTACTTTTGAGGCAAAACTCTACTAATAATGGACTGCAGTCTCACGTAGGCAATACTACTAATCACACCTGCTACATTAGTAACTTGCTTGGAGCCCCTACCATTCAGCCTTAAAGTTGCTAAGTAGTACCAAATTTATCCCAGCAGTAGTGGTACTGACTTCAAATCAAAGCAATGGGGCTACACCCAGAATAATTTTGGCCCAGCTCAAGGAGAGCAACCTCAGCAATACCTATTTCACTAACACAGCTACTATTTTCTGTGTAGTTACTGCAGTTTTGCTCCTCCAAAGTTGTAAAATTATTTATGCAATATTCCTCTTAGATTCACTCTTACAGCAGTACAACATCTTTATACTGAAAATTTCCAGCTAATTTAAAGTCTTTTTGATAACTTATTTAACCCTATAACACCCCCCCCCAGTGAAATTTGTCAAGAACATTACAAGAAACACAAGAAAGTCATTACTGATTATTTACCAATGAGACCTTTCCACCAAGAAGGAAGTCTACTGGCAAAATACTGTATCAAGTGCAAAACTACAACGTGTGTAGAGACTGTGGTTGTGAAATCCATGGCTGAAAGATGCTACATCATCATACAGTTTGGGTTTTTTTCCTGCTTTCTGACTGAAATTGTGCTGTGTCAGTGGGCATGCTGCTTTTATCTCAGATGTCTGCACGTGGTTTTCTGGGCTGATAGTTATTATAACTGAATCTCTATTCTTGCATATGACACGGCACACGGGACACCCGAGTTAAGGGAAAGAAAGGACAGGATGAGATTCTGAGCTGTTTGTTTGCATAATGCTTCAGTCAGGGCCAGAGCTTTGCTAACAGTAAATATTACAGAAGACAGACTGATCTAGATGTTCTGAGCACTCGGGAATTCTTAGCCCTACACAGATACTCAGTCCAAGTAAAAGACTTAACCTACTCAGGTCTTTAAAAGAAAGCCTTCATATCTGGAAGTTCTGCTGCAATACAATTTATTTATTTTTAATTGCTATCATGGTTAGCTTTCCATTTACTATACGAGGTTCCAGTGTATGTGTCTGAGAACAGCACGTACTAACGCTTCAGTAATTTTCAATACAGTTGTAGTAGTGTGTTGCGGTGTAGAAAGATAAATAGCACGTACTGTATGTTAAGGAATGTGCCTTCATTGTTTATTAATTTGAACCACTTTTGTAGGAAATATTTGAAGGTGATAACATGGTCTTGCAACATCTTAATAAGGATCGTTTTCTTATTACGCTCCTTTCACTCAGTCTTGAAAAACAGAAAGGCTTCTTTCCCCCACTTGTACATACAGGCTTGAATGCCAGAAACTTTACACTGAAGACAGATATAACTTTCTTTTATTGCACATTAAGCTGTACAAGAAATTTCACATAAAAGATATACTGCTGTCACACTTCCAGCATTTGCTCACTTTCTTGCAGCTGGGTTGTACAAAAGGCAACAATCATGAAAGAAACTTTTACCAAAAATAACTCAACAAAACTGAACATTAAGCCTACACTGTAAAACATCTGTTCCCTGTTACCCACAATATTGCACCTAAGCATGCTTACATGCAGAGAGACATTTTGGCTTGCTTCTTGTCTGTGGTATGTAGTAATCGTGTGTGCCCTTGTAAATCCTTTACAGTCAACAAGCTGAAATCTTATCTGAAACACCCATCTCCTCTTTGCACACACAACTCACAAACGTCGTGTGAAAAGCACTTGTGAATACTTGCACTACTACATGCAAAAAATACCAACTGCTTGAAATAAAAATCAATCATCAGATTCAGGTCTTCACCCCAGGGCAGTATGTTTTATTCACTTTCACGGTGTCTGGAGGTAAGGATTAGTGAACCTGATTCTAAGTGGAATTTTCTTAATATAGAACAAAATAGCCAATGCCATCATTGGAATGATCACTGACCCAGACAAATGCTGATCGCTACAGCCAAATATTCATGTAATTTACTGATAGGTAGTAAACAGTAGCACTTACCACAAACATTTAAATAGCTAATAATGCATACCTTAATTCTCATCTTACCAGCCAGCTTGTACAAATAAAAGAAACACTAAGAATGATGATTCTCACTGATAATTTTTTCCAGTGTTTGTAGGGAAAACAGAAGTAGAACATAAGACTGTTTTCCCTTTAAACAAAATTGTTTGCACTAAACTAATGGCCACTACTCATCTTCGTACATATTCAAGATTAAAATTACAGTCTTGTGGCTCACTTGCAACTAAGCTTTCTGGTATGCTAGCAGTGTGTTGCCTGTGATTCTAGGTTAGATTCCTTGCAACAGATTAACTGCCTGCCTGTGTATTTCTCATAATATTACATTGTGAGTTGGCTACGCAAGAGTCGCAAATAATTGTCCTGCAGAAAATCTGGCAGTGGTCAGGCATCTCCAGTCTTTTTGCATGTTTGACTTCAAGTGATTATTATAAACTCTATTTATGTGGATAACATTGGGACTGAATTGGCTTTATAGCTATCTGGATAGTTCTAGATTCAATGTAGTGGACCTGAGTTGGTAAAGAAAACCACTGACATTTTTGCCTTGCCTCCTAATCAAAGGGCAAGATCCCGAGCTGGTTGAAGGTACCTTGGTCTACTGTCTCCTAACAGCTCAGTATTTGAGAAAAATGAGCTCTTAACAGGAAGTTTAACAGTCTTTGAGGTACTTCTCACCACATAACCTGGGATTTAACTCTTAGGTTAAGTAGAAGATTTCTGAAAGTATTTGCATTAGTTTTCATTAAAAATCTCCATAGATTACTAATTCGGAATGACAACGAAAGATACTACTTAATTGAAATAGGATACATTAAATACTCACACTTTCACTGAGATATTGCACATAGGTGGCCCATTTACATAGCTTTGTAGCTAATAATTTAATGCAGCATTACTAAAAATATGAATACCAGTATGCAAAATAGAAGATATTTTAAATATTCCTTGGGAAGAACTGTATCTTATGGAGTCACTGAAATATTAGACTTCCACTTGCGTATAACTCAAATGTTAACAAAATTTATAAAATTATAAATAAAAAGCCTCACTAGCAAATTCTAATCTAGACTTTTAAAAATATATCTGGATCACCTGCCTATTAGTCATGCACACGCACAAAAAAATAAAGGCTATGAGTACAGTGTGCACACACAGAGTAAGCAAAAGTAGTTAAGATTTGAACCTCAGTGGTATTTTACTTAACGATATATAATACTCAAAAAATACTGTCTAACCATCCATACTGTACAGTTGCACTGGGCTCTAGAGAGGCACATTCTTTGTACACTGTTGACAACAGCCCTGAAATCACAAATTTTACAGAGAAAGGTAGGTAAGCATTACACGCACAGACATGAACAAGTAAACAACCAGACGGTATAGTTGACACTGCATAGAAAAAACACAGTCCAGGTCAGCACTGAAACAATGCAAAAATTGAACAAAACTGGCATGTTTGCTTTTGAGATTGAGTTTTTGTTTCTTTTCTTTTTTTTCATTTTTGCTTTAACCCTTTGCTTTTAGTCTCAATTATCTAAGTAGCCTGGACTTGTTTTGGTCCTACTGCAACGCCATTACAGTCGAGAATGTACTGTAAACAACCTTGAGGTGGTGGTCGCTGAGGTGGGATTTTGTTTGGCTCTGGCTCCTTTAGTGATCCACTCTGGAAAATACATTTGAAAACAGAAGAGAAAAAAAAAATAAATTAGAGTACTTTAGTTCCAATTTTCCACTGATTTGTCTTCATTTTCATTAGAAAATTTCATTATTGGTTGGGGCCAAATGTGTACTTTTAATTTATTCCAGATAACATTTTCTAATTTAGTTGCTGTCTGACATGATGTATGAATCCTGGACTAATCCAAAGCTGAGTTCTTGAAAAAAAATAATTGTTTTCCCTGTGCAGCATGTGATTGCGATACATCTTCCCAGCTCTTACCTCTCTCCGTGCATGGACTTTCTCCTCCAGTTCCTAGCACCTCAAACGACTTTTCTGTATCGCATTGCTTCTGCTCTCTTTTTTTAGGATAGACTGAATAGAAAATGGACTTCAACAGATACCTTTGTGTAATTCAAGAAATAATTTATTTTTAAGTACACTCTCTTGTATCTGGAAGCACTAGCACAGCAGGATGTTTTGCTAGCGATAGTTTCACTTTGATTCGCTGACAGTAAATGGGAAGGGAGATGGGCCGCTCTAGGTTAGCTGCTTTGCTAATCAAAATGAAAGAAGGAAGCAAAAACCACAGACAAATCATAAAAATAATTGAAATTACTTCATGCTACTCCATCTGACACGTTATTAGAAACACATGTAATACTTAACTTTTCAAAACAGGAGATTTATTTGGCAGTATCCTTTTCAAATGTATACTTGTCGAGAGGAAAAGATGGGCCTGAACCAAAACCTTGGAGCAGAACACCCGCTGGGAACATTAGTTTTGAATCCAAACTTTGTCTTAGGCCCATCTCTAATATTTTGAAAACTGAAATACGTTAAATCATTGGACATAATAGCTTGGGGTTTAGTGTTTTTTTAAAGGATCCAGAAATTAAATTGTCATCAGTCAAGAGGGAAGAAACACAGAGAGTATTTAATAGTAAATGTTAAATTAATTAAATATGTTTCTTACAAATCTTACTTCTTTGTTTTGTTTGGGGTTTTTTCCTGATGCATTTGATCTTGGAACCATAGAAAAAAATCTTACTCATTGAGCTGCAAATTCCTGCACAGCAATCTAGAAGTTACACTTTTAAATGTTACAAGACAATGACGCTCTATCATATGCAGCTGTTGCAAATTGCTTTGTCTGCTTTAGCTACATGAATAAAAGTACATAGGACAGGTCTAAAACTCTTAAATATTCAGAATTACCAAACTTCAGAAGACCAAATGAGGAGCAAAAATGATAGGTACAAAATAAAGGAGGCAAAATCAGATCCTGATATTAACTGGCCAGTTACACAGATCTCAGAAAGCATCACTGTAAGGATGAGGATATGTAGAAGAGAGTTTCAGAAGGAAAGGCAGCCACCAGAAAACTTTAAAGTGCTTTAGTGTAGGTTAAAGCCTTTCCCGTTTCGTTTCTCTCCTTCCACTGATTTTCTGAGCCCCATGAGAAGCTGACATTCTGTCCCACATGTGTTTCAGTAACATTAGGCATTTTTGCGTTGAGAGCTCACCGAAACACTACATGTTTCCATCAGTAACTCCCAGGATACCAGGGAGATCTTGAAAAGCTGCCCTAGAGGAGTGAACTCCCTTCATATCCCAGTCCCATTGTTCTGATGCACCTGGCACCCTCCCTGCCTGCCTCAGGGCCCCTGGGTGCTGGTGCTGCACAGAGCCCGGCTTTCCTTCAGGCGCAGTGACAGAGCTTCCCTTAAAGGGAACGTAGAAGTACTCAGGCTTAAGGACCTCCAGGAGTTCCTTTCTGGAGGACAAAACAGATCGCATCACTGTTGCTAGAAAGCATGCACACTATAAAGAACATCCCCCCCAGTTACCATGTAGTAGACATCCTGGGCTTGCAAAGGGTGCTAAGCCAACCCATACACATCTCTGCAGCGGCAGAGGATGACTAGGGAGGATATAAGTGTTGCTACTTTTCTGCTAAAAGATTATGTAGGCAAAACTCATCTTTTATTTAGAAACTGAAAACAGAGGCTGGCAATTTACATTCACATCTACTTTAATGTTAAAACAACATCTGCAGGGCCTCAGTCTCCTCCGTGCCTGGAGGCTGAATTAAATCTGCCATTTGTTCTTGCACCTAAATGGTCTTGGGCTTTATCGCACACACCACCTAACTGACTTGATGTGACAACATCAGTACTTATGCAATCTGCATATCTCTCCATCTTAGAAAGAAATTATTCTATCCTAAATTAAGCTTTCAATAAACCTTACAGAAGCTTGCTAATCCTTACCTCAACTGTTCTGAAAGTTCAGAGCCTTTGTGCATGTTCTGTTGAAGATGCATTTCCCCCTCTCTCATCACTGACTGCAGCTGTCCTGATTTTACCACCCACACATCCTTTTTTTTTCACCAGATATCACCTGGTGCTTCCAGGAACCTCACCCACACTCCAGGCCAATCACATGGGTATATTACTTTTGCTAATTAGCCAACCCACCCAGGCTGACCCAAAAAGTCTAATTAGCATTACATTCCTAATTGAGAAATCTTACTCATGGTTTTTCAATGGTCTGTAGTAACCCAGTCCTTTTCAAGAGTCTTTCTTTCAGACAGTCAGAAACCTTGATACTTGATATTAAAGACAAGCTTTGAACCAGTCTTGTTTGCTGTCCTGAGCCAAGGCCTCTAATAAATTCCAGGCTTCTTCTAAAACACCAGTTGTTGGCAAATCAACTACAGACTGTTATTTCTCACCTCTCCAAGGTGGTGTGCCAATATAATTGTAAGAGCTGCTAACTCCTTATAGGCAATGAAATCTCTCTGAACAGAGATGCTGGACCAGACCTGTCCTGCAGATGTATCCACCCCTCTTGGTTTTTTTTCTTTTTTTCCTTTGTAGCCCAGCCTAGAAGCTCACCCTCCTACCACCTTCTTTTAGTACAAACATGTTTTCCTGCACTGCAGTTCTGATCTACAAATTTGCCTGTTGCTCAGTCCAAACACTGCAGAAATCAAGGATTAGAATGCAGAGTACATCATGGAAAATGCCGCTGAACAGATTAGTAGTAGAGAAGCTAGAAACACCAGTGTTTAGTATGGTTTAGGATTACCTAAGGGAGGTGTGGTAACTGCTGTTGTGAGGAGCCCTCTTGGTTTTCATTTTATGGAATACAACTTTCATATCCCATCCAAATTCCCCAAAGAGAGGGAACTGCTGATGTGGATAGTAACATGGTATAGAGCTGCTTACGGAATCTCTCCTCTTCAAAGGACATTCGCTGTTTATGTAACTATTCTTAAAAAAGACAACTTTACTTGTGGAAACCTCTAAGCCACATGAATGCTGCAACTATACTATGGTGATTTCTCAATTCAGAGTGAAACAATTGATGCTTTGGTTGCATATTGGTCTTTAAGAATATTGGTGAAGTTAATTATAGCCAGGGCAGAAAACCCACTCCTTGACTAGAAGACAGATGTCTCTGCAGCACTTCCTTCCTTTCCTAATGTACCTGAAACAGTCGTCTTAGAATTTTAGGTGTAGAACTGAAGGAAAGAACTACTTGTTCTTCAAAGCATGTTGGATTAGAATTTGATCAGTGGTATTACTTCTTTTTCTACCTTGTATATTAATGTAAATGCAGACTGGATTAATAAATACTTCAATTTTGAATACTCTGAAGAATGTTGAAATGGGTGGGAGCAAAACCAGCAACTTGGCAGGGAAATAGCCCTTGGGCAAAAGAGATGCTAAACTGAGTCCCAGCAAAAATTGATTTTGATTTGGCTGGGTTTGAAGATTTTGTGAACTATAGTTGGAGCACGTATAGTTGTTCTTGGGCTTCGTTTGGTTTTCTTTGTAATGCAACGATAGAAGCTTTTCATTGGTATTTCAATATTTGAAGGGAAAGCCGTGTTTTTCAGGTCAAGAAGTAGATCTATCAAGAATTGCCAAAATACTAGCTCAGTTAGATCTCATAAAGGAAACAAGAATAAATCATAAAACAATTAAGTAACAGAACTAAGAAAAAGTGTGATTGCTAAGGAGAGAGGTAATTTAGGTAATTAAGTAGGGTGTCAACAGTAAATGAATATTTTAAATGTCCTAGATCGTGATAAATACAGCAGCAAGGGCAAGGTGGTAGGTGGGATCAAAGCTAAAATTGAGATGGAGGTAAAAATCCTCCTGGGTTCACATTGGTCAGACCAGATACTCTTCATCTCGGAAATCAAACCCAGCTGACTGACTGGAAAGATTTGTGCAGTGAAAAACCCCAAATCTTATCACACACTCTGTGAAATATTTCTGGTTGGTGTTGGGGATGATGCTGTGTATCATTTCCATCACCCTACTGAAGAAAGTTGTCTGTAAGCTGATCAGGTGTAGAAACGTGCTGTTAAACTGACTGGGCAGGCGACAGCGGCTACACCTGCAGCACTGGGCAGAACAGGTCTTGCTTAGTTTAGCAAAACGAAGGCTCAAAGGCAGCACAGTTGCTTTTTATAAACATATTGTGCAGGTAAAGAACTCGGCAGAAAACAAGGTAGATGAAAGGACAACACGACCCGAGAAGAAATGGGTATGAACCGAGTAACACAGGGCTGGGAATAAGCACATACTGTGCCACGTAGCACAGCAGCGAGACCTTGAAGGAGCTCTCAGATGCTGAGCACCCAAGCGTGAGGAACTCCTTCCTACCTTGTTGCTTACCATCTCAAACATTTAATATGCAGTGAGTATGGCAGGGACGCTCCCTGGCTGCTGGTTCAGAGCTTACCCTGTTTCAGGTGAATCTGGCATAGCTCATCTATCTGCTTTATTGCGTTGCCAGCGGCGCTGAACAGGACTACAAGGGGTGTGCTATTTCTTGTATTATATAATCCCAGTGGCCTGAGAGAGGCAGTGAAATGGGTGCAGTTACAGCTCTAAGGGAGAGTTGGCAAGGTGTGCCCTACAGAGAAGCCACCTTCACTTCAGCTAGTGAAAGGGGACAGCTAAAGGAGGGTTGGCTCCTGCTTCTTTGCTGTGTTTTGGAGTACTGCAGTTCAGTCCTGCTCTTCTCCACTGAGGAAATCTCTATGGAAAAGATGCTCACAGCAAAATCGATGCCAGACTAGAATTTCTCCTGAGATTGGGATAAATAATTCAAAAATCTAGAGCAGCTTTTGCCATTGCTGAAACAACTTTCCAAATTACCCATGTAAAGCCCATTAAGATCTTTGAATGGGAAGGAAAATGACTGCTAAGAGCAGTAAAAAAGCTACACAGCGTACCTTTTACTTGGAACAGTATTTACAGAATGCACTGAAAAAAGGTTTTTTTGTACACTTCAAGGAGTATTCCAACTGGGATTTTATGGTCTGTGTTCCACTGCTAGATAACTCTTCCTATAGAATAGTTTCCTTTTCCAATATTTTTACACACAATCTTAAAAATGAGTACCCTAGTATGGATTCACTGCTTTTAAAAGGTATGCTCCAGTATTGCTGCTGAGATATTCAAACAGGTGACCTCTCACTGTCCATTCTAGCCCTATTTTCTGTTATATTGCTGAACAGAACTCATCCCACCCACTGCCCAAAGAGATGAGGCTTCTAGAGAAAAAGTAGGGTGCCAATTTGTCAGGGAAAACATTTCTGAAGAAGTAAGCATCGCTAGTTGAAGCTAGATGGCCTCCTTCTAGAGGCAGTCAGTAATTCCAACGGACAAGGATGCAGTCTTATTTATTGCAGCTCTTGCTTAACGACGCCAGATTTCAACTTCTGTTTCTGAACAGGGAACATTAAAAGTTTGCAGTTGCAACAGCAGCTTTCAGGCAGTTCTTGCCAGTGAAAAAATTGCTCCCCGTAGACAAAGGAGGAATGTGGCCCATGTGATAGGAGAGAGCTCCCCCTGTGTGCTAACGCGGCAGAGACTCAACCCTGTGTGCGTGCAAGTACCAGAGAAAGAGCTGTAAGAAACGGCAGGCGAGGGGAGGAGTACGGCATGTCTATAAGACTGTCCAGTTACTGGAAAGACCAACTTCCTTACACCTTTCTCAGTGTACAGGCGAAGGCACCCTTGGGGCTTCAGAATGTCAAAATCCTATGCTGCTCTTCAAAGTTGTAAGGAAGGTTTTGACCCTTGAACTTGGGGACTTTGACTCTGGCTGATCCTATGCTGTATCATCTCCTTCAGCCTTAAATAAAAAAGAAAACAGGATTCTTTTTTTTTCCTTAAACTATGAAATGGGAAGTGACCCTTCCATGAAAAAGTAGAGACTGGGATCTGCAGAAGTTCATTTTGAGCCACAAAGATCCATCATTACTGGATCCATTCAGAACTCAAGTTTAAGCTTTGAAAGAAAAGAGTCTGGGAAAAATATTGTGGAGGTAACTCAAATCCAGTCTTACAGCCCACATTTTATCTTAATATCCGTTACAGAAGGGTGGAGTGGAGGAGAGGTAGTGCACTGAGCTAAACACCTGAGCTCTACCCAACAATACCAAAATCCAGAGCTCCAGTGTATGAACAGAGCATGATATCTCTTTGTCAGTGATCGCACACACTTGCTTCTGTACAAGCACCCAGCCACACAGAGGAGGTGTTGGTGGTTGGTCTGAACTCTGACAAGCTTCCCAAGTCTCTCCTAGGAGCTGAGAGATACTGGAGAATGATATATAAGCAGCTGAAGACAAGCTTGTCCTACTGGCAGCTAGCCAGACGGAGCACTGATCCACCATGAGATGAGTGTCTGAAGTGGGGTGTGGGGGAGAGGTGGCTTCTTTTTTTCTATGGACAAATCAAGAACATTTGAAAATTAACTGCTTTGTTTTGGACTTTTCCATAATTTCTCTTGGTGCTTATCCTTGTTTAAAAACATTTAATGCATATTTAGTGCATAGTCCTTACTCAAAATAAACTGAGGCGATGACTGCTGGGGAGAGGGACAGAATCCTTGCAAGTTAAACATGGAGTAATGCCAGATAGCTTTGCTTAACACATTATGATTTAAAGGTCAGAGAAATCAAATAAAAAAGTCAAGTGGAGACAGAGAATGATAACAAAAAAAGGAGATGGGAAACACCCACCACAGTGGGGAAAGCAAAGGAGACTGAGGAAAAGCCTCCAAAAAAAAGATATTTCTATTAGGTCCATCTTAAATAAACAAAATCAGAGAGTAAAAAAAGATGAAAAGTAAGATAAAATAAAAAATCAGAGGGATGCTGTATGATAGTAATTATAGCACTAGGACAAAACCAAGAGATCTAACTTAGACTTTCCTCTTCTGTTTGTGTGCACGGCAGCTATTGGCTGTTCTGTAACGATGGGATTGCTGTTCTCCTTGTGCTCACTGTTAGAAGGCTGGGCCTTGCTCTGTAATGAAATAAGGCCAGCAGAACAAGACAGCTATTTCTCATAGAAGTCTGCTAAGGAATTATAAAGGCCACTCTGTAGTGGTGGGCCCATGACTGGTGAAAAATTAAATGTTTTCTTTGTTCTTGAGAGTACTCAGCATGGAGTTCCAGAGTTCTCCAAGGCAGTGCCAGCTTCTGCCACTACAATCTGCACATTGCGAGATGATCAGGAGATCACCTGGCAGAAGGTAACAAGCAAGTTAACAAAAGCCTAATTTTGTTGTGTGAATGAAGACAAAAAGAGAAGAGTTTTGTTATTTCTAAAATAAGCAGGAAAAAGTATCTGTTAACTAGTAAAAATTGTTTTTCAGCTTTGTTGCCTTCTATATATATAATATAAAATCATTAGCATTAAGGCTATAGCCCCAAAGAAAACCGAAGTAATCCTCATCATCCTGGTCCTGAAATGGATCTCAGGTTGCTCTCAGGTTGTTGAGACTTTTTCCTTGGGGCTCTTCTAAAGAGTATTTCTGTAAGTAACTCCTGCTCGTACCAAGCCAAGCAAAGGCTTGCCTGCAGGGATCACGTAGTCTCGCAGGTACACTGCAGGTGATGAGCATTCAACATACAGTATTCAGATATAAGTAAACAAATAAAAATCAGGCCACATCCTGAAAGTTTTTATTTCATTTGGACAAATTTCTGTTGATGTCAGTAGAAATTTTTATGAAATAAACCTTTAGTACATACCCCTTTGTAAATTCTCTCTTACAGTCTAAACATCATCAGATCCCTTCAAAAAGGGATTGTAAGGCACACTTGGCACATTGGTTCAGAAGCAGCTAAGAAAAATAAGCATTTTTAGTCTTTAGCTTAAATCGTCCTCATTTACTGGCTACATTCACAGCTAACCACCAAAAACGTTTATGTAGACATTTATCAGTAGCAAATATCCAGAAAGTATTTACCTGGCACTTCTGTTGATGAGTGAGACCAAATAAGCATCAGAATTGAGCAATACATGCCTCCCTCCTTTACTAATTACTCCATCTACTGGTACAGGATCTTAGTACGCATTTCCAGATAGGTTATCTGAACTTTCATGATCAATTTATTAGTAATATCTCTGCTCAATATTTGTATATTGTGCCCCACTGGTTTTTAATTACCGTCAATAAAAAAAAACTTTGGATTTATTTCCCTGCATGACCTTTGTTCTTAGTGTATCACAATACCTGGATGTCAATCTCAAACTCTCAAAGTAAATCAAGCTTTGTGTAATGAAGCAGTTTTATATTTATGCACATCTGTCATCCAGCAGACAAGTCTGAGTCTCAGTCGCTGTTGCGATCTCTGTCACTTACATGAAGAACATAGAAGCTGCCCTGAGTAGGTGTCTTGGTGTGGGGGGGGGAAAGAAAAAGCTATCATTTTATACTGGTGATAAAGAAACTTGACTTTTGTAAAATTTTCTACAATGAAGTGTACCTCAAGTGTGGCCTTTTACTGGGATGTGGTGAGCTCAGGGTTCGTACATATTTATTTTCTTCTGCTTTTTTTAATCCCAGACATTTATACTAGGATCTAGAAGGGTAAAACCTTCTTTTCTTCTATTTTCACAAACATAAAATTACTAAAGAGGTTAAAAAAACCCCTTTGAATAAAATAAACATTTTCTCTTCAAAATATGCATAGTTAAACATTGTGTGTGTATATATATATATACACACACACCTCTACACATTAAGATGGCACATTCAAATATGTTCCATATTAAACCAGTGAAAATAAATGAAATAAACACATTAGAGCAGCACTGTGAGCAGTTTTCGAATAGGGAGCACTTAGTTGTCAAACGTATACCCAAGTTCTTGTTCACTGTGATACAGGTTCTGCACTAGGCTGTGCTACTATACAACGCGCAGCTCTCCAAATCATCCCACGAGAGAAGGAGTCACAAGATGTCGCTGTGAGGCAAATAACCAACCCCACTGCAGGGAAAAGGGTCCTTCCCTCTTCAGCGAACCTTCAGCATTTAAAAAATTACTTGTAACAATGGCTTTGATATGACAATGGTAAGAATGCCTCCGAAAGGTACTGAGTTCAGTGCCTTGGGATGTACAGATGTCCCAGCAATATTTTTCATGGTTCCCTATGCGTTCTGAGGACAATGTTTTAGATTTTCTGCCAGTATTTTTAGGAAGGCATCTTGCTGCTGCATAATTTTCCTTCAGGCCACAACAATAACTCAAGAAGCATTTAAATATAGAAAGCCATTCGCTTCCTAGGGACCATGATGTAACAGAGCTTCAAGGCAGGTGTAAAATAGAAGTGGTGAAGAATAACTACTTGGATTTTGTTTGAAGGCACCAATGGCTGTCAAAGTGCATACAAACTCTCTGAGGTAAGCAATGAACAGAAGACATCTCAGACTGTAGATCTGATGTGTTTAAGAATCACAGGACCTGCACCTCCGAGGTTTCAGCACAAGCAAGACAGTTGTTTGAGGTCCCTGCCTTGGGAATTGGCTCCCCCTGGCTCTCTGACAGAGAGCACTTTGTTGGCCTTCAGAACATATTGCCAGGCCAATCACTTCCATCAAGATTTGGCTGCGCAGCTCTAAACAAAGACTTATTTTCCTAATCATTGACTTGTTTTCTGATGGACAGCTAATTGGAATAGTACTGACCACTGCGGGCATTTCTAAACTGAAGCATTCAGCTACATGTGATGCACCCAATGCCACAGGAGTGGGTAGATTGTAAATAATTTTTAAAACCCTACGCAGATAATGAGGGATTTCAAACCAGGGCACATCCACAGCTGCACTAGTGACTGTAACCTGTTCGTTTACAAGCAGAAGTAGCAAAACACATGCTTTACTCTTTGATATTCATATTCCTTTGGTTTCTGTGACCACACATACATATCTGCAAAGTTGATTTGGGAAAACTTACTGGGTTTGCACTTTATGTGACCTGCAGAAATACATAGCACCCCCCCTGCCCTGCGAATGAATGCGCTGTATTGCTGGAGATTAGGAAATCATCCTCAGATTAGAAAAGGAGAAGACTGTTCAGAAATGAAAGGGACAGCTTGTTTCAACAGACCAATTTTATTCTTGGGAAAACAGCCTAGCTAAAAATTAACTACACATGAAGGAGGTATCTGTTTTAAATACCATAGATCTGTTCCATGATTTTCCATTCAATCTGGGCAGATTAATGGGTATTTACGAATAGTATCTTCTGTAGAAATTCAGACCCTCTTTGTCTGTCCTAAACTGGTGGATAATATGACAAGGCAAATTTTAAGGAAGCAGAGTTTCATTAACTGAGAGGAAAGCTAACCAAAATTGCAAATATTCTGGTTTTGGTCAACTGCAATCCATAATTTAAGGATGGGATAAAGGAAAGATTAATGTTGAATAATATCCTGTTGCCATTACAAAGGCTGAATTCTTCAGTAATCTAAACTAAGTAGCAATCTAACAGAAGTTCATCAGCTAGCCTCCAAATATGATGTGACAGCAATGACCGAGGAATGTGGGAACTCTCTTAAAATCTTCTTTGAGGGCTGTTTTAATTCTGGACTTACGTAGGAAGTTTGTCTTTGGGAGTGAGTAAAACTTCATTCACATACAAAAGATAACCAGTTTCTTTGGATGACATCAGTAACCATAAACATCCTTTTTCTTCTTCAAAATCCAGGGAAGCATGCCTACCCAGGACCTTACATTTTTTCCCCCAAATGTGAAATACCATATTCTCTGGATGACTGTGAATCTATTCATGTCGCAATAATGTCTGTTACTGTTGTACATTTGGATTTATGTTGACTCATGTGTTCTGGTCAACTCCAAATTTCACTCTTTGCCTCATTTTAACACATGGCTAATTTACTAGTCCTAAAAGAAACTGTATCTTGGCATATTTTTTCCCCTTGTCTTTCTTTTTCAGTGCTCTTTACAATGGACTTGAGTCATGTTGGATGGAAACTTCTCCATTGTATGTGGTTCCGTGGTTGAAACCATTTTGTGCTTAGTTTCAAGTGGCTGCAATATAAATAGAAGCCATACCACTTTTTTATGTGGGATGGTGTATTTTTATAACTTAAAGCATGATGATATATTTGAAGAACAAATTAGTCATTCTGCCTCAAGAACTAGTCTGTCTGAGGTATGCCACAAAATTGTTTTCAAATTGTTTACCTGGTATGGAGCCTTCTGGGAGTAAAAATAGATTCTTGATTTAGGCTTGGTAATTCCTGTATTACAGTTTGGCTTATGCTGTTGCTTAACTGATTACCATGGAACTGTGCTGGTACAGAGCAGCAATATAGTCCTTAATAGTTGTCAGATTGTATCATCAGATTTTATTCCAATTAGTATGTTAAAAGAAGTCCATGAAAGTTGTAGCTGATAGTGCTGCTCTCGGTCAGACCTGCTGCCTAGCTAGGAAGGCATGAGAGATGCTATTAGCATTTATTTAGCCCTTTTCCAAGAATCACAGAACTGTAGAATGGTTTGGATTAGAACAGACCTTTAAAGAGAGACATCCATTTAAGAATCCACCCATCAGTCCATATCTCTCCAATTTAGAGGCAAAACTTTTACCAAAAACTTTGACTTTTACAAAAATAGCACGATTCAGAAGTTATTTAAAGGATCACTAAAATAAACTTCACATTTTGTAAGCATGGAAATGGAAACACAAAGATGATTTCCAAAGTCTGAAAGGTAGCAAGGCCAGGGCAGAATTCTGCATCCCCACACTTGAACTATCAGGCTATGTGAGAGATAGTAAGTGAGATGCATTCATTGCAACGACATTTGATATGAGTTTTCTAGTGCACTAAACATCTTTCAGGAGTTTCACAGATTTTGAAAGGTGTTTTCATGAACTGCAGCACACAGAAAAAGATCATCATGTAATTTATTTCTCACAAGAACAACAGGAACTATTGTCTTAGTGTTCTTCCTGGCATCCTCAGGGCAATGCTTGTCTATCATAATGCTTCTGATTATTTCTGATGTTCCATACAGATGTAACAGAAAGGAAACAATAGAAAGCCTGGTAATCCACAGTTACCATTGTAGTGGCAGGACCACACCAGTGCTTGCACTACTTAGCTGTATCTGGAGGTTACCTCACTAAATATGACAAACCTGTAAAACATACTGGTAAGTTCTTGAATCCTTGTAGTTCAGGAGTTCAGGCTATGTCTGCATAGATTTCCAGACAAATTCTTTGTGGAAAATTTTAAGGTTAAAGTTATATAATAAGGTGGTCTATTTTGAACCCCAAAGTTTCCTACCTGAGGCTGCTGAGTGGCAGTGGGTCTCTGAGGAGATGGTATAGGAGTTTTGGACAACATTTGGTTCATTTTGCTTACGACTAGATCAGTTATATGTTGCCTGTCTTCAGTCTGATGCTCACCAATCAGAGGCATTGCACTATCCATGACCTGTAAAATAAAACATATGTCAGCTACTGATACAGCACCAAAGTCATTATTCCACATTTGGGTGGAGTGTCAGGGCTTCTCTGTGCTTGATTGCTTTTAACAGAAGTCAGACAAGATCTGTAGGAATGGTATATGTTATATCAGAAAAAAAAAAAAGCACCCAAGTGCAGGACACAAATCAGGAGAGCAGGAGAACAGCGATTCTGAAGATCTTCTCATGGGCTTTTGTGGCTCATACCGTGTTCATCACCTGAACTGGAACATGGAAATGCAAACTAAAACTTCAGCTTCCAAGCTGTTTGTTGGATTTCTGCTAGGGAAGGCTGGATTCTTATGGATTCATGAAAAATTTTAAATAAGGCCTTGCTATTGCTGACCCACGTTCTTGAAAAGCAGTGTGGCTGCAGTGCAGCTGATGCAAAAGAGGATTTCTACAGGGGAAGTAGGATCTGAGAGAGGCAAACAAAAATGTGCAGATCCATTTTCGTTCTAAATGGGGCAGGTTAACAGTCTTCAGCAATTATTTGATTCAGACAAATAAAACTAATACTGAATTCAGGCACTTTGGTGGCTTATAAGCATTTGCTATCGCTACAGTGTATCTGCTGCTTTTGGCACATTGGTGTTTGCTGTGGGGGGAACATAGTAACACAATGGCACTGGACATTCTTATTTCAACAGTAAAAGGGTTTAGTTCCCTTTGACAAACTGCAATCCTTTTTCAGTATTGTTCAAGGATATTCAGAAAAAATGTGAAGGTGTTGTCACCTGCAGCCCTGCATCTGGTGTTTCTCATCAGTGTGGATCGCATGTGACAGTACAAACAACAGCGTTTGTAAGAGGCTGTCAGGGACAAAGCAGTTAGGCCACATTAGCAGCGACATATTGTGTGGATGTCATAATCTCTGAGCTGGTTAGATTCTCTGCACAACCTGACTTGTGTCCATCTAACTTTCAATCTGTGGAAAGCTGCCAAATCTCACACAAGGTTTCTCACTAGTGTGGGCAAATCGTGCCCTAGACACAATAATAAGCTCCTCTGGGAAGAGAGGAGGACTCATGGATGAAGAATCCTCCTGGGCTTTGCACAAGAAAGGATTGGTGAGTTTTATGGGGGTGTTTTCATACTTCAAAAGTGTCCCTTCCTGCATCTCTTTGGCTTCTGAGCTTCCTTCTCTATTGCAGTTAAATGGCAAGACTGAACAGGTTCAACAGTCAAGAGAGTGCTGGAGGACTCTTGTAGCCACAGGCAACCTTAAGTGCTAATGGTCAGAGAAACACCTTAAACTTCCCTCACTGCTATACAGTCTCTAGCAACAGGACTAGACAGGGAGCTCTGCTGTGGGGAGTCAGGGCTATTTTGGCTAGGGAGGCTGACTCCTACCTCTTCAGGTGGGTATTCTGCTATAGGCTGTTGCCTCTTTGTGCAAGTCACCCAGCTTGTGTGGTTGAAGTGAGGATATTGAAGTTTTGTGTAAGACCTGCTTCTGCAAATATTCACCAGGTGGAAGAATTTTACTGTCTGTAGGGGTGGCACAGGGAACAGACTCGTGAGCATAAAACTCATCTGCATTGTATGGGTCCCTCCTGAGGTGGAAGTGATGTAGTGGGGATAGCAAAACTCTTTACAATCCATCAGCCCACACTGAACACTTTGTCTCCTCTGTGGACAAAGGGCAAAGTTTTACCTGCCTTCTTTTAGATACTCAAGTACTTCTAGGAATTAGACAGACAAATTGGGTATTTCAAGAGCCATTTGGATTTAAAAGAACTTGCTTGTTCATTATAACACTGGAATATAATCTTTCATCTCTCACAGCAGCTGGGAATGAGCTCCACTGTAAATAACAATTCCTAAACTTGAGGATTTTCAAAATACTGTAAGTGCCACAGACATTCTTCCTGAGGCTGACAAACACTACTGTGTTCTAGTAATGAGGCAACTTTGAAGCCCCAAAGAGCATTTACGTTATTCTTGTATTTATTCATTTACAAGAGGCACTGACACTGTGTATAGGCATCCAAGATGTTGGCAACACTTTTTCTGGGAATTTCAAATCTCCTCTTAGCTTCCTCACAGCTAAAATCCAGTAAAATAACCCCAAAGTACACAGTGAAATAATAAGTGGAGTCCAGAAGAAATATTTCCTGAGAAATGAATTTTTTTCCACTTGAGCCAGATAAACAGCACTGCAGAAATGCTTAATAATTCCACAGAAAGTTTCTATAAAACTTACCATATTTTTAAATAGACATATTTTTAAGTGGAACATAACCAATGTCTTTAATTAACAAAATACTGAACTAATATGAGTTGGTATTCCTCAATGGGTGAAATGTAGCCCAGCTGGTTGTGGAGTGGATTTACTCCACTGAGTTACTGGTATTTCTTAGAACTGTTGTAACACTCAAAGATCCACTTCATTTTATCACAAGCTATTTCTTGCAGGAGTAATATGCATAATGGCTGGAGGGAGGAGGCAAGCACATGTGCCAGATACTGTGACCAGGACTAATAATGACGGGAAGTTGGAATGTCTTGATGTCAGCATGAAAGACATTGTGTATCTGGTTGTATACTGCAAAATGTCTGATCTTGAGAGAGGAAGTTATGTCTGTGGTCTAAAACTCTGCCTCCCTCAAAGAAAGCATTAATGACAGTTACTTTTGAAATAATATTGCCCCTCTCCCTCCCAGGTGTATATTAACACCCCCTCTTGCCCAACCCCAGAAGCAAGAGCTGTTTGTTTCACAAGCACGCAATGGAAACGTCACATTGTCTACCATCTGCCTACATTAAAACAACATAAATTTGGAGTGACTGTGTAACAAATTGCCTGAACGTAGATCCTGCCAAAGGATGAGACAGGAGTTCTGGGTTCTGACTGAATTTCTATTTTTAAATACTTGGATAACTCAAAGTTACACATCATTTTTCTTTAGAAGATATTGCCATGTTGTTTACCAGAACTTTTGGGAAAAGTGTAATTCTATGGCTGAGGATAAAAAAACCAGAAGCCTTGAGGTAGTGCTCAAAACTTCACGTCCACTTCAGTAGAGAAGATCTTACGTTTCTTGAAGACAGTATTTTCGAGCATATTCACATACTGAGGCAGATTCAAACACACATGACATTAAAAACCATGACCATTTGCCCTTGACAATCTCCTCTCACTTGGGCAGGTTTTGATGTCATCAACCCCCCTTTTGTTTGTTGAACAAATATTGTTGTTCAAAGATAAGGTGAACCTAACACCGAACAAGTACTGAATGAGGTAAGGCTGATCTTCAGATGAAGTCCCAAATGATGATAAACTATAATGTGTTCTGGTGCTTTCCTGAAGTACAGGTAGTAGCAGAAGTGGGAAAAAGACAAAGGAAGGCATCAGATTATCGAGAAAACTCATGATGGCAAAGTGAAATGTCACTAAATAGCTGAGTGAGCAAAAAGTTCACCACGGCTGAAAAGCTAAGAACTGCAGAGTGCTGCTCAGTGTAACACCTGATGGGACCTGTGAGGCCACAGGGTTGGGCAGCACTGAGAGTTGGCAGGAGGCTGATGGAGCTCCTATCACCTGCATTGCTGAGAGGGTCCTAAGCATCACATCTATGCCCAGCCTTGCTGGTGGCTGCTAAGCTTCCCTCTCTGTGTTACCACTGTGGTGGCTCTCAAGAAGAGGAGCTAATACTAAGAGAACACTTCTACTATTCCTTGGCAAAGAAGCTAAGATCAAGATGAGTTTTCATAGAATCATAGAATGGAATCATAGAATGGCAAGGGTTGGAAGGGACCCCAAGGATCACAGAGCTCCAACCCCCCTGCCACAGGCAGGGACACCAACCTCAGGCCTGGAGCTACACAAGATTGCCCAGGGCCCCATCCAACCTGGCCTTGAACACTTCCAGGGATGGGGCATCCACTACTTCTCTGGGCAGCCTGTTCCAGCCCCTCACCAGTCTCTCTGTTAAAAACTTCCCCCTAATATCCAATCTAAACCTTCCCTCCTTTAGCTTTAATCCATCCCCCTTGTCCTGCCATTATCTGCCCTTTTAAAAAGTTGATTCCCCTCCTGTTTATAATCTCCCTTCAGGGACTGGCAGGCTGCAATGAGGTCCCCCCACAGCCTTCTCTTCTCCAGGCTGAACCAGCCCAGCTCCCTCAGCCTCTCTTTGTAGGGCAGGTGCTGAGTTTTGTCGTTTTCTTTTTTCCTATCAGAGAATGCAGTCTATTTTCCTTCCTAGTAAATGGCAGTTATCAGCAATGTTTTACATTAATGTATCCTAAGACTTAAAAATATTTTGAGTAATGCTAACAGTTTTTAAAACCCGTGAATGACTAACAGGAATGCCATGCTGGCATTTCCCCCACGTTAGAGGACTTGACAATTTAAACATACACAAGCATCCTGTTTATAAATAGTCCATTTACAGTCTGTACTAGTTTTAAAATATCATTTAAACACAGCCATTGTTTTTTTTTTCAGTACCTAGTTCTGCTATTTAAAATATTGGAGTTTCCCAGTAAGAGGAAAAAGACATCTGTAATTCATCGAGTCACTTTTGCAGATGCCAGTAAAAACATGGGTCACTGTGAATTACTGTCACTTAATTCACATTTCTTCTATCTTTAATTTATATGCATTTCAGTAACCAATTCTATGGGATGAATTTCTCTTATCAGCCAAAAACCATGTTCTGAAATGCACTTAACATGTCTTCACGTTAAGCTATAAGAGACCAAGTGTGTATAGTAGCAGCAGCACAATTACTGTGATAAAACAAAACACTGACCTCTCAGTGATACGACCTTTCAGAGACTAATCTAGTCTGTGCCCTCTGCTGCTTGTGTGGGTAAGGGCAATATTTGAAATCTGGGCTGCAGGATGGCAAGAGAAGAGAAGAGGAAGAGAAGAGGAAGAGAAGAGGAAGAGAAGAGGAAGAGAAGAGGAAGAGAAGAGGAAGAGAAGAGGAAGAGAAGAGGAAGAGAAGAGGAAGAGAAGAGGAAGAGAAGAGGAAGAGAAGAGGAAGAGAAGAGGAAGAGAAGAGGAAGAGAAGAGGAAGAGAAGAGGAAGAGAAGAGGAAGAGAAGAGGAAGAGAAGAGGAAGAGAAGAGGAAGAGAAGAGGAAGAGAAGAGGAAGAGAAGAGGAAGAGAAGAGGAAGAGAAGAGGAAGAGAAGAGGAAGAGAAGAGGAGAGAAGAGAAGAGAAGAGGAAGAGAAGAGAAGAGAAGAGAAGAGAAGAGAAGAGAAGAGAAGAGAAGAGAAGAGAAGAGAAGAGAAGAGAAGAGAAGAGAAGAGAAGAGAAGAGAAGAGAAGAGAAGAGAAGAGAAGAGAAGAGAAGAGAAGAGAAGAGAAGAGAAGAGAAGAGAAGAGAAGAGAAGAGAAGAGAAGAGAAGAGAAGAGAAGAGGAATGCTGTCTAAGTCTGATGAATGTGGAAGGAAATGGGACAGGATTAATAAAGGAGCCAGTGCAATTATATTAGTGATTGCAAAGGGATCATAATGTTTGAACCAGCAACTGCTCTGACTGCCACTGTCCAGACACAGTTCTCCATTACATAAGATGTTTGCCACCAAAGGATGAGGAAATATCTTTTGCTTCAAGCTTTATGAAGACTCAGCACAGATGGTGCTGGGAAAGAGGGTTGTGGAGGTTACAGGAAGGGCAAAGGCCAAGAACTCTGTTGATACAGCGGAAGAAAAAGGTGCTGAAATACAAGAGGAGCATGAAAGAACGGACAGAGGGCTTGCAAGTCACAAGTGCCCAAGGAGTCTGACAGAATGATATGTGGATTTCCATGGAAAAAGACCTATGAACGAGAGGAGAAGATACAATAATTGGTAAGTGCTCAGGGAGGAGGAATTTCATTGCCAATCAGGATAATTTCAATGGTCTGTGCTCAAGGGTATGAATACTACAAAAAAACATTTACTTTGGTCTGTGAATAAGAAAAGCCAGACTGTCGTTGGTTTAGTATGAATGTGTTAATTCTTCTGTGTTGTTTTTGTGGGACCTGGATGTCTTCAATTGTGGGGAAAATTTTGACTGTAAAGCCAGAGGCTGATACAGATTTTAATTGAAGTGTTTGAAGTATGGGGGAAGCAACTGAACTTAAGAAAAGCTAATAGTTGGAGGAGGTCATTTAAGACTAAATGGGACGTAAGAAGAGACGTTATTTCTGAGAAGGAAGGGAGTGACTGGATATGAAGTAATCACGGGGATTTCCCTGAGGTCTCTATAGCAGATGCAGGAATAATTTGCAATGGGAACTGTAACCACACCTGAGAAGGGATAGCATAGCAGAGAGTCAGTGGTGATGGCTGGGAAGCTTTTACAGCCCCTCCTGTAGTGGGTGAATAACAGCATTTGCAGAGAGAGAACAGCTGGAAAGGTGACTCAAGCATTCCAAGATGAAGGATCCAGAGCCTACAGACAAATTTATATGGTCTTGTTTTAATCTGGAATGAAAACAAGCCATACAAATGATTTCTGTGTCCAATCAAACTCAATGGATGAAGCTGAATTTGTACGTAGCAAGCTCATGCAAATATAGTAGACTAAAAAAAAAGTGTAAAAATATCCAGAAAATTCAGTTAATAAATCTGAGAAAAAATCAAGCACTTTGAAGAGACTGGTTTAATCTATAAAATAACAATCAAGTTGACATCACAATGAATTTTACTTGTGTTCACTGTCCTATTAATATAGTTCATTGTGAACAATGAAAGAATTAAGATGATCACATGTAAGAAGCGTTGTTGCTAATTAAAAAAAATTACAGGTATTTTGATGATACAGTAAGCATAAATATCATGTGGAAATAATATTAGTGAATAGTTTCTTAGGATGGAAACCAAAATATTCGTGTTCTTCATGCAGGTTAATAACTATTGCTCCAAACAAAAGAAAACTAGTGCCCTACCAAACCAAACACGCCTCCTTCATTAACTACATCACTACATTCACTTTGGGTTTTTTTTTGTCTAAAAGAACAGCTGATGGCATTATTTCTGGAATTTAGGGATTACTTCCAAAATAAATTAAAAAAAAAAGGTCCAGAAGAGTTCATTGAATAAACTGAATTTCTATCACGAGACCCTCATATGAAGGAATGTCGGAATGAATTCAGCAGTAATGCATCAGAAAATTCTTAATCAAAAAGGTTTTTTTTTGAGAATTGTATCTTCTTAGCTATTTCTTGATAAGTTAAATTAAGTCTTAATAAGTTATATTATTTCCTACTAGGAAATGTAAGAATGCTCCTTGTTTGGAAATATGAATCTTCACAGACAAATTTGGTCTTAATTATAACGTACTTACATCACCAAAGGCGTAATTTTAGATGCCTTAGCTTTCAAAACTTCTTATAGTATCACATTGTAAATTATAAGAGACTTCTGACTTTATCAACTCTAACAGCTGGCTTCAGTTCCCTCGCTGGCCTGAAGGGAGGATACTCTTTCATGGATGGAAAGCCATTTCAGTATGTAAAAAAATCATGGCCGTTATTATTGCCACTCCTGCAATACATTCATGCATCAAATCACACCATTTAAAGTTGTTTCTAGGGAGTTTTTAAAACCCTTATTATTACAGGAGATTTGTATCTGCAGTTTTGGCAAACTTCTCCCTCACTTTTTTCCTTTAGGATGGAGTCTGAGCAGCTCTGAGGTTAGCTGTGATTTGAGCTGGAGGGTGGAGCGGGTGACCCCCAGTGTAACAATGGCCATGATTTGTGATATGCCACTTACAAAGATACTACCAAGTATTTCTAACAGAACATATTTTCATGCCTTTGTTCAGTCTTTGGTGCTGAATTTGGAAATGTGTATGATTAAGATAGATGAATAATGAAGCCTCACTTCTGAGCACTTGGAAAGACAGCATCAGAGGCTTGTGCTCTTTAAACGAGCCACAGCCAGTGACATAGCTCTGTCTGAATTGTAAACTAAATAGTATAGCTGGCATTAGTAAAACACTGCAGAACTACTGCTCGATGTTCAGGTTTCTTCTGCCTTTGCTCCCTTCTGAAGCATTTGATTCCTTCGTGTACTTCAGCCAGTATCATTCAGGACAGTGAATATGGGAATATCGATGCCTGCAGAAGGCAGTGCTGGGGCTGTATCACTACATCTTATGTGGCACATAGGCTCGAGTTGGTGGTACACATTCTAGTCATTTGTTAGGCTGCAGTGCCTATTCCAGCAAATTCTGCTGCTGAACTTCTTGTACTGGCTTTTAGTGGCTGAAAATACACTTTCTGAAATCCAAACAGCTTGCAGCTTTCTAGATTATAAATGACTGGGAAGCTAATTTTAATGTAGCTTAGGGTAAAAATAACTAAGTAGAAATAAGACACCTGCAGCAGCCACCCAAAATCTGGGAGACTGCCTGTGAGGCCACTTTAAAGGATTCTGTTACATTTGTTCTCTCTTACTGCATTCATCACCATGATATGAGCTGTGTTTAGTTTCCCACAGGTTTGGTTTTCCAAGAATGAATCACAAAAAATAATATTCATTGGAGTCAGAAACATGAGCAATGCTCACGGATCTGTTCCTTCTAGATTAAAACTGCAAGAGCATTAATTTGGAAAGGGAAAGATTACAAGTCCTTCTTCATTGAAGAAGTTGAAGTTTAATGGACCTTAATTTGATGTCTTACTCTATATAGTAAGAATTGGCCAGACAGTTAAAAATCTGTATGTTGCAATGATGTGTTGCTAAAATTCTTGTTTCTACAGTTTGTTTCTGGCATGGTGATGCCTGGCAGCTGAGTATTCCAATGGAGGTGAAAAGAATAGGCACTAAATGAAGAGCCAAGATTGTTACACTGAATAATAACTTGGCCTGCCTCCTGATTAACCTGACAACCCTTCCTTTTAGCTAAGTGATTCTTAATTAGTTTATTGGTTTCTAGTAGGAGTTTGGAGGCAGTACTTTGCAGTATAAAACTAAGAGAAAAGAAGAACCACAAGGTTCTTCTAGAGAAGATAGTTTTTTTCCAGGGAACAACTTTTAGAAAACCATATTCTTACCTCTCACAGCCCCTACCTAAGAAAACTGCAGAGAGCTTGCAGCTTCAGAGAAAACAGAGGCTGCATTGTGTTTGAATAATATGACCTCACTATTTTGTCCTTCGTGTCTTCAGAGAAATGGGTCTGGATTTTCTTCCTGGGGATGCACAAGATATCCCTCAACTGCGTAGTAAGAAGGTACAAATGGACATCCTTTAAAATTCCCCATGGAATAACAATTATAACAGTGTGGAAAGATGAATGGTAAACTAACTATGTATCCTTTTATAATGTTGGGGAAATAGCAGCAGTACTGGCTTCAGCTTGTTCAAATGACTAGAAATCACTGTGGTGGGTACAGAAACACGAAGATTCCGATGCACAAATTAGCTCTGGGGAACCAACCCAAATCTATAAAATGGCCCCAAATCTAGCACCCAAACCTATCAAATGTGAGAGAGAAGCTGTACTTGAGCTGCAACTTACTGCTTTTTATTCCATTGAGACCTACTTGGCCAAGTAGGTCTCCCCTGAGGGAGACATCTACAGGGAGTAAATAAGATCTGAGTATTTGCAGACATTGCCTAGAACTGTACTTCAGTGTCACGAACAAACCTTAATTTTTTCTTTGATTTTAGTTCTCTGCTCCTTCTGTATTATTCCTGAAGTCTTTACTCTGCTTACACAGCAAGCACTCTTCACATAACTTGAATGAACCCTACTAGATCATACCCAAAGAATCACTCTGTAGAGGGGTTTTTACAGAACTGCACCTAGAATATTAGATTCACTTGTATGATTTGTTGCTCCATGGTTTTGGGGAATAAAAGAAAGCAGAATGTTAAACCAAGGACTGACAAAATCACCACTGTAAAGCAGTTGAAGGGTTACAACTACAATTCAATTAGTGATGTAGGATAAAAAAGGAAAGGATGGTATGAAATTAAGACCCTTCCAGAAATAGTCATATACAAAGTAATTTATGTCTTATATTTTCTAACATTAGTTTAGAATGAATTTTTGTAAGCAGATTAGTTGTTACACATAACACAAAACACCATGGCATTTTAAAGCTACTGTCTTGGGTTATGCTTGTCCTAAAGCTCTGGCTGAAGACCTCTGTCAAAAGATGCACTGTCATCCAAGTACTCACTCCTGTAAAAATGCTCTCCCAACCTTTTTACAGAAACTCCCTCTGAAGTTAACTTCTGTCTAGAGTGCTGCGGATATGAAGGGTCCTTTGGTAGAACCCCACCCTCACTCACATCCAGTTGGAAGATGGCTGAACTCAGTGACTGCTTTCCTACTGGGGGTATGTTGGTTGGATGTTCGAACTGAGTATCAGGAAGAACAGATTTGCATACATTATTTCATACATGAGGAAGTTCGTATGCTGCTTCTCAGATCATATCTGTAGTATTCAAGTGCAGGCAGTATAGAAGCAGTTTTGTAGTAGGTATGCCAGTCATGATGAAAACATGAGAGCATAGGTTTCAGTATGGGACTGCAATTGGAGTGTAAACCCACTATTTATGGGCTGATTGTCCTGCTCAACTACTGGTTCCTGATTGCAGTATGTACGTGCTAGCTGTAATAGCACAATTATCTTACCATGTTGAAAGTACATAAAAGGCAAACTTTTCCCTATATTGGTGCAGACATTTTGTACTCTTTGTTGTATCACAGAATTATAGTGCAATAACTGTTAAAATTATAGTGTAGTAACTGTTGATGTAAGCTAGCTTCTTGTTAGCAAATGATCAGAAGTTTTACAGATGTTGTTGGATGTGAACTTTGCAAACAATTCTACATATCAATGCCTTATCCAGATTCTAAATATTGTTGCTGATGAGCACTGCCATCTTCCAAACAATTCAGCTGATTCTGTAGAACAGCAAGAATTATTGCTTCTATCCACTCTTCTTTTAATTGCAAGATCCATTATGTACAGTACTCAAAATGCTCCATGAACAGACCCTGATGTAGCCTGCAGTTCTCAGAATTCTGTTTGCTTCAAAGCATGGCAGTGTCTGGCACGGAAAATCAGGGTATCTGTTCAGAAGTGGGAAGTGGGGTGCTCTGTTGGTCCAGGACATAATTTACACTGGCTGTTTAATTTTTCAAGAAGCTGCTCCCCCATCTCCTACCCAACAGACCTCTCAGGCCCAGTGCAGGAATTAGTTTGTGGGCCTGACTTCAGTGGATGCTGATGGTGCTCACTGGCTTTGCTCAGAAATTAGAAAAATTGTGCAGTATCAAAACGTGGAAACAGTTGGGTTCAGGGAGTGAGGTGAAGCACATCTAGTCTGGTGGGAGTGTCCTAACTGAGGAGTGCCACAGAAGGGACAATTGTTAAAATAAAGGAGACATCCTTCACTTCCATCAGGGGCAGGAAAGGTCCAACTCTTTTGGTACAGAAAAGCAGGATGAAAAGAAAAGGAATAAAATAGATTGGTAGGAGGGACTAAGTATTGTTCAAATGCCAATCATTCCTCAGCTTTAGCTACAGTGTATAAGAAACAACATTTGTTTATGTCTGAAACCTCCAGTTCTTACAAGGCTACAGTTGTTAAATGCAATCTTCCTCTAATGTTGCAATCTTTCCATTTTTAACTACTATCTTATGAGGTAAGATAACTAAGATCTTATGTCTTAAAATAATCTACATTTCTTTATTTTATAGTTAAAACTGTGGGGTCAAAAATTATTGGATTAAAGCCAGCCAAACCAGCATGAACTGTCTCCAATGTAATGAATGAAGATAAATGGGGGTGTGTGGAAAATGTGCTCTGGGGGGCTATGGAACTGCAGAGTATCTCACAGAGCTGTAAAAGGCACACAGCACACAGGAGGTTGCCAAGGCCCAGTTGCTGGAGAGGAGCCTACTCGTGCACAGCCATCAGTACCCTCCCAGTACGTGTCAATGGCCGATGCACACCTGTGGTTACAGGATTACAGATTTAACAGGAACTTTGGGGTGTGATGGAGGAGAAGGACTGCACCACATGAAGGAGCAACAGAGGAGGTTAAGTATGGAATCCTAAATTTTACGCTACACTGAGTTTTGATGCAGTAAGACGTGATAAATTTAGATTTGGACAGGCAGACTAAGGAGAGATCTTCCTCAGCATTGCAGGAAGTTTTGCTGAAGATTTAATGCTGCAAGTTGCTCAGTTCTTTAAAGTGCTATTGATATGGAAATTATTAGCAACTACAATAGTGATAAATAAATTTGTGAAAAGTGAAGAAAATACCTAGAGCTGTTTAACGTGGTGACAAGACAAAAGATTTTTACTTGCACAAAGCTCTTCTGTTATAAATGGACACAAATAACTCAAGAGGGTCAATCTATTATCTCCAGGTTACGTCTGTGGTTTAGAAAAATATTTTGCTTTAGCAAGTATCAACCTCTCTTACAGTGGAGAGACACTGAAGATCCTTACCTATCTCCTGAATAAAATTCTAAGAACACAGAAGATGCTGAAGAAATCCTGAATCGTGTGACAGGCAAGCGATGACATCTTATTTTAAGGCTAGACAAAGGTATACTTATCCATTATAAACTTAAGGTAGACAATAAACATAAGCTTTTCAAAATAATCTACAGCAAAACCTTCAGATTCAGGAAGAACCAGATCTTAAAAGTAACATTTGGGCTAGAAAAATGCAAAGTTGTTTCCACTTCGTTCTTAATTTCCCTTTCCATGCAAAGGTATAATTTTGCTGGGGTTCCCTTGGGGTAGCTCTATCTATAAACCTTCCAGGAAAAACTGGTAAGCCTGCTCAGGAAAGAAAGTGGTAAGGGTTGGGAACATATGACATCCACATTTGGTTTTGTTTTGCATTTTGTGTACATTTCCTCACACACTAAAAGACATCACCATATATCTGGTTACCTCTTCCAGCAAGTGTTCCCACTAACTTGGACATGTGGCTTTGGATTGTGATTTAAACATTGCTGAGAAATACCCCGTCTTTCCTGAAAGGCAAACAAGGCAATGCCTAACTCTCAGAAATGTTCTTTACTTGGGTGTTTGCATAGGTTGAAAAGAGTGGGATAGCTTACCTCAAAAATGTAATCTTTTCCATCCTTTCCATGCACAGCTTTAACAGCACAGATGTCCAAACCACCAAATATTTCAGAACAGGTGTCAACCCAAAGCTTGTACCTGTTTCATAAAAACAGTTTTCTGTGAGTATCTCCTCAGGCTTTCTTTTTTCCACAGGCTTAATTTAATAGTGTATTTTATGTAACATTTCCTCTAAAATCTGAAGCTTCACTAGGTGGTCAGTTTTATTGCATTCATAGTGCAATAGCACTATGCAATAGCACAATGCATTCATAGCAGCTCAGACATACTGGCCTGATTACTTTTCCCAGTAGTATCCAGAGAACTTGTGGCTCTGTATCCTGCCCTAGTATTATGCTGGATTTTGTCCCAGTTTGTATTGGTCCAGACATGAGTCTGCTCTAAACTGTGAGTAACCTGAAGATAAGATATGCTGAAACACAAACAGCATTTAGGTTTATCCCACCCTGCCCTTTCAGTGCCCTGACGCTAGTACAGCTCCCTGGTTGTGTAATTTATGGCTGAACTCCACAGGAAGGGGATTTACCACCTGACCTGGTTCGTGGCTTTGGTGATGCCAAGAGGTTTTAGAAAGGAGGGAGTGGGGCTTCTGTTTCCCTGTGAATTTCAAACTTGTGCACCTGTGGACAGATTCTTGTCTATTATGCTTGGCAGTGGACTTAGTTAGGGGTGGGCTTTATTCTGTTATCAGGAAAACCAGAATTCTGGTCCTGGCTGTATTCCCAAGTAGCAATATCTTTATATGTACATTGCTTAGAACAATCAAGAATTGGAACAGTCAAAAGAACCCTCAAGATGGTGCAGGATAAACAGATGTATGACACTACATAAATGCTACATAGCATGCTGACAAGGCTAATGTTCTTCATGGAGAGTTATAGATGACTACAGAAAAATCAAGAGAACTGTAAAGAATTCTGAGGAATTTCTACAAGTCTGAATCCCCCCTGCTAGGGTTTCACACAGTCCTGAACATGAGACCTCCTCCATTTCGTTTCTAACATCGTGGTAAGAAATGTGGATGGAGGAATGTACAGCTTATCAATTCTACAGGCAGTAATGCAATTTGATTTTCTTGCATGAAGAGCTTTATCCATCCTATGAATAGAGGAATGAAGTGAATGAAGTGGAACTTACTAGAAAAAGAGTGAGGCTATTCCTGTGACCGAGGGCAGAACTGTTAGTGAGGTAACAGGGAGCCAAAATACTTCGCCAAGAGCGTTCAGAGGTGATGGAAGATGTGTGTGTTTGCTCAATGGCAAGGATTGACTCACAGGACACAAAATGGCATTGAGAACTTTGATTAACCAATAGCATAGCTGTGTGCAGGCACCAGTAGTTGAAGAGAGAATCCTGAAAGGTTAAATAGGCAGACGTCACAGTCCCACCAGTTGAAGGATGTACTTTGCCTTAAAAAATCCCTTGCAGCTCTAAAGCAGCCATTTACCACAAGCTTTTTCTCTTTCAGCTGGTTGGCATTTGAGCATAAATGACAGCAATTTCCTTTTACAGACCCTCTCCTGACGCAGCCTTAGAGCCATGATGATGGATTTGCCACATCATAGTATTACCCACTGCCAAAAAATGGATGTAATAAACATAGCACTTGTCTTCACTGCAGGATCAAAGGGAGCTCATTGCTGGGCTGAGAATCTTATTCACACATAAATATCTTTGCTGATGGCATCCTTTCCAAGTAAACTTATTAGGTCACATTCTTTATATTTTCTTCTATCAAGTCTGTTCCAGTGGAAAAGTTTTCCTTTTAAGCAGAATACGACGAGTTGATACAACTGTTTGAAAGAATCCTGATGGTAATATTTGAGCAATGAAAACAATATTTTTCCTGTGAGAAACATGGTTTTTGTCCAAAATGAGAAGTTTTTTTGGATGCCTGACAATTTCAACATCCGTGGATGCACTGACTTGCATGCCTGCTTGCATGCACTTGCTTACAAATAACTTTTCTTTGCTGTAGAATACCAACATGTATCTTGGAGAGTCATGTATCTTGGGGACAGCAAAACTTGTCTTTGACAGTAACTATCTGGACTTTATATGAAAAAAACCCCAAAGACATTTTCTTTAAAATCCCAAAACATCAATTAGATCTATGAAAGTATTTTAACAGTCAACCTTCTGCCAACAGACACTGAGCTGGAAAAATACAGTTACATTTGGAAAGAGAGGTGTTGGACAGACTAGCCTGCAGCATTTTAAACCCAAGGTTTGCACAGTAGGTTTGTTCAAGAGGTCATGGTTCTCATTTCCCCGAGCCAACATAGTGTGCAGCAGCTTTAGAACAGGCAGGTTAAATAAATTCTTGCTCCTCAGGTGTCTGTTTGCCATGAAACAGTGGGTGTGCCAGATGAGGTGTGCACAATGAACAGAGGAGTCTCTTCTTCGGGCCGCTCTGGGAAGCAGTGCTTCTCTAAGACAAAGGCATCACCAAGGACGTGTAACATTGAAACACGCTTGTTCTCTGCCTCCTCATTGTCCCTTCCTGTGCCACATTCTTCTTTCTTCTCTGAACTTCCAGATTAAGATTTGTATTCATTCAACAGTGTCAGTTCAGACACTGCTTTCAAAACACTTCTTAAATCCAGAGATGTGTTAGAAATGAAGCACACAGGCCTCAGGTTGGATTGGTTTTGGTATGCGATTAAACTACTTCAACTCCTCAGAACCCTTTTCCTTTCCATTTTCCTTTCTTTTCCTTGCTCTGCCTTGTGCCCTTCAGGGGCAATCAAACAGTGGCTGTGGAATACAAACCTCTCTGTTCTCAGAAGACATCCCTCTTTTCTATGCTTTTCTCTTCACCAGCATAACAGAAGTTTTGTTGTGTTGTCTTGTGTTTTCATAACGGGAAAATACCTATGAAGCTTTAATTATCTTACATTCAGGCATGGAAGCAGAAGCAAAGCACATAGGGCCCTTACAGGGAGGGAGGGAGGCAAGGTTAGCATTTCATACTCATTACCCACACTTGATACTGTTTAGTTTTCCTCACAGCAAGCTGAAGTGCCGGCGTTTCACAGACTGTAATTACACACACCAAAGCACGCTCGCTCTTTCCCCGCTCGGTGAAAGCATAACCTCACTTTCTAAAGGAAGGTGGGAGGGGAATGAGAAAGAGAAAATAATGTGGCTCCACTCCATCCCCAGAGGAGAGATCAGTGAGGACACAGTCTAGACAGGGGTTGGACAGCAGGGACTTGTAATTCCCGTCTTACTTGTTCCCACCTTTCTCAGGGCAGGCAATGGTTCAGTTCTTGTGCCTCCCTCAGCTAGTAAGAAGGAACAAGTTCTAAGTTCCAGACCTTGAATAAAAACCCACAATCAACTACTGTTGAACTTTAAAACACCTTTTAGATGACACTTTTATTGTACAGAGTTTTCTCAGCTTCCACCCATAGCAGCCTTTGGAGAAGCTGAAAAAAAATTCATAGCCATTACAAAGCTTAGAGGGTTTATTTTGGAGGGAAAAGTGGTCTGCATGTTGTGGAGGAACTTGGAGCAAATGAGCAGTACTGACAGAAGAGTTCTGTAAATAGAAACCTGAGCTTCAAAATGATACTGCAAGGAGAACGTGTCTGACTGGACTGCAAAAAGCGCCCAGTGTAAAGGGGGAAGAGAAAAACAAAAGCCCAGTAAACCAAAGTATAGAGCTGGAATTATGACATGAGGGGAATGAGCTTCAGGGTATCCCAGCATCTGGGTAAAAAGCCTCACAGCACATCCAGTGGAAATTTTAGCAGCATTGAAAGTAGAAAAGAGAAATACAATTTAAATAGGCAAAGTTAAGCCTAGATTGGTTGGTTATAATAGATGATATAGAAGGAGAAAAATTTTAACACTGTGGCATGGGATAAGACTGTTAGCTAAACGAGGGCAAATGAACCAGTGGGTGGGGATAGGTTGAGCCTGAAAAATGGAATTTTCTGATGGGAATTCCAGTAGTTTTCTAGGTGCAGATATGTATGGAGGAACCCAAGGGTGAGACAAGTGACAGGACACGCTTGGCTCATGTTCTTTCATCTAAGTAAAAGTTTTTTTCCCAAATGAATGGGAGACATGCATTTACTCTGGACTGCACATCAACCATGTGATTTCAAGAGAAGAATTTCAAATAAAATTCCATTAATGCCTTTTTAATTACCTGTTACGTGAGACTCAACTTACTTATCTGACATAGCAATTTGTTCCAACATTGCAGAGCCTGTGTTTGTCTTCCAGTTTCCGGATATGGAAGTTCTCCTGAAAGGGGGAAGATATTACAAAGACAGCCAGTGGTTTTATATTTTCAATCTCTCTTAAACAACTCTGATTTTCACATGAATACTATAGCAGCATTTACACTTTGTTTCATGTCTGACAGCTTAAAATACAAAGAATTCGAGCAGACAGTAGTCAGTCACACACATTTCACTGCAGGCATTTTAGGAAATATGATAATGTTGTGAAGTCTGTGTTCCCCATTTATGCATTTAAGACTTTTTTTAAAAAACCAACCTACTACAATTAAGCTAAAGTGTCAGCAATAAGCTTTTATTGCTTGCCTGGAACATTCCACCACTGCACACCCCAAGAACCTGAAGCTTCAGCTTCTCATTTCAAATCCACACCACTGCAGAATTAGGTCCCAATACTTGAAAATCAAGATGTTTATCTTTTAACATCTCCAGAGTGATCTCAGATCTGGTTTAGAGCTGGCTTTTGGTTTCTCCTGCAGTTTTCACTCTTTGTTAGTTTCTTAATATAATCGTGTCAGTTTATGTCAGGGATTGAGTCTACCATCTTTTATTTAATCTCTAAGAAAATAAAATCATAGAAAGTTTTCTTCTCCTCAGAGCTCAGGACTGAGAACATTACTGCTTTCTGAAATCTAAATGCTGTATTGGGAATAGGCTAAGGATACAAATTATGAAGTGTTTCCAGTTAGTAAAATAATAGAAACATCTGTAATGTATTAGAAGTCTATTAGGCAGCAGCTATAGCTTTCTCTTGATTTTTTTATTAACCTAATTACGAAGGTCAGCAGCAATTGTGGGGGAATGTTGACTTTTCTATTAGAGCCTCACAAAGTCAGCTGAGTTTTTGAGCATAAGGTTCTAGTAATGTGCCATATTCTTTGTCAGTGTGGGAGAAACTAGTGAGAGAGGAAAGTATGTGTTGAGCGCTGTGTGTACAGTAACTGTGCCCAGCAGTAAGGCATGGTGATTTCTACTTCACTTTCCAAAGTGGTATTTATTTGTATGTCTGTACTTTTTCATTCCTAATCTACACACAGATATTCTGCATCAGAGAGCTAATACTTCTCACAATGAAGCTCCATTGCAGACTTCTAAAGGCATTCATTAGCACGTACTATTGCTAATGAATGCCTCTGAGGAAGCAAGATGTGACCATAGCAGGAAAAAAAAATTGCCCTGAAGACTTTTTGCAAAGATCCTGATCCTCAGCTGCACTGATGCAGCCTTGGCACTACTGAATAGGGGAGGAAAGGTGGTTTGCTCAAGCCATGCTTTCACTCCACAAGGTGAAAGGTCCCCTGCTGAACCTGAAGCAGCCTCACAACTGGCTGTAATGATGCTGTAGGGACCAGATGAGGACTGAGGAATGCTCTGGACACAGACCTAACTGGTGTAATCTCAACAGTTTGTGGGTTGGAGGTGTTGATGCTAGGTCTGTGACCGCAGCTCCAAAACAACAGGGCTGTTCCATTAGACCACCATTAAGTGATACAAAAGCACCTGGCACTTCAAACCTTACATATGATTTCTGTATTTACTCTACTGAAATAAGTAGGCTTCCCATCATTCTTGACTTATGTTCTGATAATTGCTCAGGGTCTTTCACATCAATATTTCCTCCTCTTGACAAAGATAGAAAACAACTCTGGACACTTCTGAGTGCTTTTACACTTTGGCTTAACGTGTTTTCACTTAATTGGGTCTTTGCAAAGAAGGGAGAACTGTTTTAAAAGGGAATTCTGATTAGTATAAACAACTCATAGGATCTTGAGCTTCTCCTTTTCAGACACTTTCTGCTTTATGTAGTACCATGTAAAGCAGGCAATCCAAACTGTCTGGACAGGGACTTGTAATCAGAACAATACGCAGGAACCTCTCCCGGCCGTTCTCGCGTAGGCAGCAGCTCAGTGCTGGGATTCTATAGCACTCTCTTCCTTGGGCTGGTGTGCTCTACTTTTCTCTGATTGACCTTTTGATCAAAGTACATTAAGTTATGGATTCAGAGCATGGCTATTGGAGAGGAGATTGAAATTTAGTGTTCTTGTCTTTTTATTTTTTCTTCATTGTGTGTGACCCTTTTAACTCTATTTCCTTGAAGTCAGATGAATTCTGTAATGGTACCAAGTGTAGTTAAGTATGTGTCACAAAGTGTTTTGAGGAGCTGTGGTATTTAGAAAGATCCAATGTTGCATTTTGGCTACAATCTCTACCAACAGATGATAAGCACCAGTGTTTTGTGAGTCATGGATCCACTTATACCACAATTTCCCACAGAATTATAAAACTGCAGCTCTTAATAACTCTCTTTAAACTACAAAAGCAAATGTTCAGCTGGTATTTTTTGTGGTGGCTCTCTAAGTACTCTGTTCCTGTGTCACAGAACGAAATGAGAACCAGCTGTAAGACAAGATTCACTGACAAAATGTATATGTGCATATGAAGAATTTTTTAGACATTTGGTAAATCTTCCCCTCTCCATGATGTATTGGTAACAATGGATTGATATTTCTTTCTTTTTTTGGTCTGATTCAGTGGTATGAAAGAACCTAGAGAAAAAATGATTGCTAGGCTTTTAGCATTTGGATGAACCCGTAGTTTCTGAGTAGAAACTTAAAAATAAATAAAAGGTAGGAGGAACAGGCTGTCATTTTAACTTATTTTTGCTGTCCCTTAGGCCAACTGCTTCTTCTGTGAAGAAGAAACATTTATGCTTGAAAATGATAAATTTACCATAGCTGACTCTTCCAAAATTATTCTAGAGACTGAACAGCATTAAAATTTCAAGTCAAAGAAAAACACATAGGGCTCTGTCCTATGAAATGTAGTGATGCATTTTCTACCACAGGGAATGAACCATCAAATCTCTAATATCTCAGACAGTGCTGGTATCTGGTGCTGTGTCAAACACATGAAAAGCTGGGCCTTACTCCTAAGATTCTGTCATTTGGGAGCTGTAAGTCAGAGGCAAAACAAGTCTGTTTGTTATAAGTAGCAGAGGAGGGGAGAGACAGGTACCACAACCCAAGAAATCTGCCTGTCAAGTACCAAGAGAGGAAGTACTATCCTAGCCTTGAAGAAGACAAGTAGTTGTATGAAGAGGTCTGAGACAGAGAAAGCAGGCTGACTGGGAGTAGAGGGAGAGTAAGCCTGTTGAACAGCGCTGAGCAGAAGAGAGGGGAAAGGGAGCACCTGGGGCTGTAAGGCAGGTTGGCCTAATGGGTAAGGCCTGAGAGACAGAAAGGTGGAAGAGATCTGGGAGAGTGGTGGGACTGGACCAAGATATGACTTGGACTGATAGGAGGGATGTGAGTATGGGTCTAAGAGTATGGTGCTATTAGAAACAGTAGGATGGGTGTCTCCAGATATGGGGCTACAGTGAGGAACAGATAATGGTCTGGAACACCACTGTAAGACAAACAAGCAGAACTGGAGTTAACTTCCAGAGTTAACTTAATCCAGAGACTAAAAACTGTGTCATTCAGCAGCATTTATGATTCTTACTGCCTGTAGGGAGAGGTGAGGTAGGCTCTTCACACCTGGGATGGAATTCCATAGGGAGCTTCAGTTACAGAGTTTCTGTCCTGCATCACTAAGAACAATGAAAGTCACCAACAAAGGACCCCAGAAACTGAGTGTTCTGCCTTGGTCACTGCATACAACTCCCATTTCCAACACACTGTTTAGACAGTTCTGGGTTCAAAATAAAGCAGAAGGGCTGAGTGTCCATACTGCTGGATGGATCTGACCTATGGCAACAGCATTTCCACCCAGTTCTGAGTTGTGCTTTCTTGAGGTCCCTCAGATGTACACTGAGAAGCAGACAGGCTACTGAATTTTCTTGAAAGGACTAATCTTTGATGTTCTTTATCAAATACTCCTTGAAGTCCTAAGCCAGGAGAGGCCAGCAGTTACTTGTACAGTTTTGATCCTGTAATATCTTAAGGGAGAAGACAAGAGTATGTGGCCTTCCAATATCAAGCCAAGGAGATACATTTTGCCCCTTCCCCCTCACCCTGGGCAAATGGTTCTACTTCCTCATAGAGCTTGTTGGCTGTTCCTAAATCATTTCACACTGAATCACAAACCCTATCTTTAATATTATGAAACATGTCATGCATTTTCTTTAACCCAGCTCCAACTTTTGCTTGTCTTGGCATTTATGGTTTGCTTGGAGTATTTGTCTGTACAAGAACTTGTCTGTACCTTACAAATGTCAACATACAAGGAATTTCTGATCCCTCCAATGTTACAGGAGTTCCTAGAGAAATATCTTTGCATGTGTATGTGGGTGTGTGTATGTAAATGCATATGTGTATTTTTATCTATACTTTGCTATATTTTTCCAGCCTCAGAATTGTAAGCATGAGGGTTCAAAGACATGAGATGATCTAACTTGTCTTAAAGCCATGAATGAAATGACTGTATGTCAGATTACAATACTTGATAATTGAAATAGTGTAAAAATACACATAAACACAGTTACTGTAGCTCAGCTACTAGGCAATAACCTGTTTTGCTGCTCTAGCTTAACGTTGTTTGTGAAGCTGAAACACCTTTTTAGCCTCTTGTATAGTCATGATCTTAAAACAAACACCTGGATTCTAAAATGAGAAGAGATTTCCATCCAGCTATATGAAGGTTACCGTAAGATTACAGTGTTTCTTACATGTGTTATTTTAAAAAGAGAGTTCCAATAAAGTGTAACAATTGAGGTTTGGGTGAATGAATGCATCTAACTGTCCTTAGAGGGAGGAGAAAATTTGACCCTACACTGGTGAAGAAATACAAAGGAATCTGATTTAACAAGTTCTCCATAAAAAGAAATCCCATTCCAACTGCCCCTTTCTTTAAATGAAGAAATAAACAAAGCCTAGCAGGAAAACCAGTCTGGCAGTGTTGCCTTTTTCTCCTCCTCTCAGAGACAATCAACTTTAAAAAAAGTCTTGATAAAGTGAGGAAAGCTGAAATACTGTCTTTCCAGTGAGTATGACAATGAGACATGGAGTCACCACATCAGCCCAGAGACTCATCCAACAGTCTTAATCTTACTGGTGCTTATCAATTTTGAAACAAAAGGATGAAAGAATATAAGGTTTTGGCTCACATGTATGCTTTGTAGTTACTGCCTATCTTTTGGATCCTGATGTCATATTTGGAGTCTATGAAGGGTTCAGTAGTGGCGTAGGTCTGAGTAAGTGCTACCACGCTGGCTATGTCCTGAAAATCGTAGTGGTTGTCTACCTTGATCTGTAGTCATCATACCACAAGTAAACAGCATATACAAAAGAAAAAAGAGCAATTAGGAACAAAATGTAGAATTCAGTTGCAAATGGCATTGATGAGAAGTATGAGTTTTGACAGCATCAGTTTATAAAACACACAGTGGGTATTTTAGCTGATTTCTAGATTCTATAACATCCCTGCATTAAAGTATCTATTTTCCAGGCAAAATATTACCTGTATTACCTGTTCACCTGTGGAAAGCAGTTTGCAGACAGTGGAATTTCATTCTGTTTTTCAATGGACAATTGTTAATTTCTGATCTGCAGGCTGCAGGGCTTTTCAAGGATTGCTAATATGCAACATGAATTTCTGCAGTGTTCTAGTTGATTTGGTAAATTGCTTATGTAGCTGTACCTACCCAGAGCCCACCATGTACTAGCACATCACCTATCTACCGGGAGGGAGGAGATGAAGCGTCCTGATGAGTGGAGGACATGGAGCACAGAATGTTGGCTCAAGACAGCATAACCAGTTCTCATTTTTCCCACTTCGCTGCAAGGGCTGGGGCCTTCTGGGGTAGGATTTCCTAGGCACGGAATACTGTGCTAAGGCTGGCACTAAACTCATCAACTGTAACACCCTGAAATAAAAGGGAGGTGGAAAGGTGGAGAATATTGATTTAGGGGGAGAGGGAGGAGGCTTTAGAAGGCAGTTGGATGACAGAGGCATTACTTTTGGACAGGGAGGGCACATCTCTACAGTTGACTTCAAGGAAGCTGGCTGAAGTGGGGGGAAAAAGTGACTCAAGTCATAGTCAGGGCTGGTAGAAAATGAGAGAGGGAAAGTGGAACTGCAACAACACACGGACCCAAAGTGCATTTCAGAAAGGTGAAGAAAAGAGGCAGGGATTAGTATTTCTCACATTATCTAGTAGTAGGAGAGTTTGCAGTTCTTTGCAAGCCCAGTGTCTTGTTTGCTTCCACTGTCACTTGGTACTTAAAAGGGACCTATAGGCCAGAGTGCCACAGCTGTGAGATGGGACCTGCACCTCAAGTTGGGCCTGGGGAAGTGACAAGAACTCGTAAGGCTCAAGTATTTGCTCCAGCTCTCCAAGGGAAAACAATACTGAGTAATTTGCCATTTGAGAGCCACAAAGCCAGACACAATGCTGGTTTCCACTTAGTTTCTGAAAACTGAATAGCATATGTGAATCTAATCTTGACCAGAGGAAACTACTCCTAGCAGTGTCTTTAGGGAGGATGGGGGTATGAGGATGACTGGGACCCTGATGGTAAGCATTTCACTACAAAAGACTAGAGTTTAATCTTTAAGAACGTAAAATCTTTTGTAGCTAAAAAGAATCCAGATTTATTTCTAGACATTTGATATGCTGAATGTTTCTGTGCATTATTTCCCTTTTCTATAAATGAGAGATGATACTGAAAGTACAGTATAAGTCGTAACACGCCCCATATGCAATCCACAGAAACTGCAGCTTAAGTAATTGGTGGTTAATTCTGCTCTCAATTAAAGTGGCTGCTGGTTCTCCACTGACTTACTAAGTACAAAATAAAGCCAAACAGTAATAAGCAAAAGAACATAACATATAGAACAACTTGCATAGTTACTGAACAACATACAATTAAATCAGTTTTCTATTTCTATTGTTATATTAATGCAAATATTATGTTCTTGGAGCTTTTGGAGGCTCAAGGCGATAGATGTACCTATTCCCTTATGATTTACTTTAAAATCTCAAACACTTAAAGCACTGAAGTGTTTTCAGTGAGAAAGTGGTTAATCCATAATGACTAGAAACATTCACTGGTATGAAGTAAAGCAGGATTTACATCACATCCCACTGAACCAGTGTTGTGAGATAAGTGATAGCAAAACAACTGTACTCACCACTGAAATGCAATTACTTTGGAGAAAGAAAGCAGCAGTTATATAGTGGTATGAAACAATCACAGCAAAGACATTAAGACAGGAAATGAAGAGAAGTTCAGTATCAAGCTGAAACCAGGCAAAACCTTCCTAAAGTTGGATTGTGCAAACAGACCTTGACTCTTAAATAGTTTCACTGCACTCAGCTAAATTAATAAATACAATTCTGCTTCAAGAAAGCACCTCAGCACGTTTCAAAGAATGCCCCATCCAGGAGCACATGTGAGCTGGAAAGGCACCAGTGTGAAGGTACATTTGCATGTCTGTGCTTTGCTAGAGAGAGGTGCTGTCTCGAACAATTCACAAGCAGTGGTTTGCACGGCTGGGGATCTCACATGGGATTTGGGCAATGGAAAGTTAGAGTACCCCAGAAACAAAAGAACATGCATGTTATTTTCACAAACACCCGGCCTCCTAACATGCAATAAGTAGCATCTGCACCTTTCCCATGCCTGAATGAGCATGTCCAATCTTCACAACGACAGGGAATGTTGGCATTGTTAGCTACAGGAGAGAACAAAAAGGACATATTAGAGAGAGAGAGAGCAACCATGAGGCAAATGGTTAAGGTACAGCATTTATGGACATTATTTGAACAGGCCCATAATGCAGCCAAAGCTGCTCTTGCCATGGGTGCCATCCCACACAGTACTCGTCTGTGTAAGGCGATGTGCTCAGATGAATTCCTGCCTGTTTTCCGAGTGCTACGTTATCCCCAACGCATACAATTAGTGTACTTCTACCACAACCTTTTGATAAGTCTTTTTGATTTCACTTTTTACAATGAATTTCAGCTATTTCCCATTTTATGTATTGCTACTGTGTTTTCTGACCCATAATCTCACACTCTCCAAGCTTATAATCATTAATGATGTCTAATTAATCATGCGTTTTCCTTTTCCCCTTGCATTCCTTTATTTAGCAAGGCTGTAAATTCTTTTTGTGACCACTTATGAAAGCAATGATTTCTAATTCACCAAAAACCCCTTTCCTTCAAGGCAAATCTCAACTTCTGTTACAGAATACCAAAGTTCTGTTGTGAAGGCTCTAGCTTCTGCTTAGAATGTGAGTAATAATTGATTAAGAAATCAGATTTGCAAAAGCATGTGGATACACTTTATTCAATCAGATGGTAATGGTTCTGTCTCTTGGAAAGTTCTGTGAATAACCAATTTTTCTTCTGTTGTTCATTTGAATGAGTTTTAGAAGCTCCAGTCATGTGTAGAGCTGTCAGTTTGTCTTTTTCTTCCACCTAAAGGCTACATATATTGAACCCCTCTATTAACCAAGCATAAATACAATACTGAACAGGATTACAACTAGAAATAAAAAACTGAACACCCTCCACATGTAATTAAACTGGGCAAAAGCAGGACATACAGGTTACAGGGTCTGACACCTGCATTTAGCACCAAATTTTCACAGAGTAAATACAACCAAAGGCAAAGCTGATGCTTTAGAAAATAAACTAACAATTCTTAGAGATTTTATGAGAAGTTTACTTTTCAAATACTTACAAAGCATTGTCAAGAGGTGGAACAGAGCTCACACTTACCTCACTGTGCTGTGCACAATGTTGCACAAACAGATATTTACATGGAAAATGTCATGGGACTGTAAATGTTGACATTAAGATCAAGGGATACAGAACAGGAAGGTAAAGCCTGGGTAACAGTAGAGTTATAAAGCTCTACAGTATAACTGTAGAGTTATAAAGCTCTACAATATAACTGTAGAGTTATGAAGCTCATCAAAATTCACACACATTTTTCCTTTATTTTGAACATTCATCTTCAATATGATTTCAGGCTGCCTGCTTAGAGATGCTGTAACTGAAAGGCAAATCTGCACCAGAACAAGTGGGTGTTCACTGCAGGGTCTGTATCCCAAAGTACTTACCACGGGAATCCCGATACCAGACACTGCTTTCTCTGCCTGTCCTGAAAGGGGGACTGATGCAATAGTTTTGTACTCCCTTTTTTTAAAACATAAAGGAACACCTAAGTAAACAGAAGCAAGTTGTTTCTTTTGTGACAGAATCTCTGCTTCTGGTCAGACAGAGCAGAAGAAAAAGGAGGGATATTTGGATCTCCTCTTTGAACAGACTGGGGTTCTCACAGCCTGATGAAATGCAGGGTCCCACAGCAATGCAGGTTTTTCACTGATTTCTGCATCAAACCCAAAGCCAGGGCCAGTACATCTCGTCAGGAGAAGAGCAGATTTGATTTCAAGACTTATGGGTATGAAAATTTTACTGCAAACCTAGTTAAATTATCCCATTAGATAAGTGAAGATGCCAGATATGTATCTTCTGCCAGGGAATCCTTGAGATTTGAAATCAAGGGTTATCACCAGAGGCAAGCAGACCATTCTGAAAGCCAGCTCACAGAGCTTTATGTTAACACGTGCAACTGTAGCCATGATGTGTCAGTGCCTGGACAAAAATAACTCTTATTTTTTTCAGAAATACTGTGTACTAACTCTGTAGGAATCAATAACTATGAAAACTTTGAGTCTTTTATTTAACTCTTTGTTTAGAAACCATTTCAAGTGTTGGTCTTTAAATCCAATATACATTTAATTGCTTTTTACAGTTCTCGTTCAATCTAAGGCATGTAAGAATGGAAAAAAAAATGACTGGTTTCAAAATAGCCAAAAGCACTTTGCAAAACCATTCTACATACAGTAAAGGCCACCTATACTGCAATTTAAGAGTCAAGTTCTTGCTAAACTGTAGGAATGCAAAGTACTTTGTAGCCAACATCTAGTCACCTATTTATTGTTTTCATATTTTAAAACTAGCCACTTTTTATTTTGGGGGGAGGGGGGAGGGAGGGGGAGGGAGAAGGGGGAACAAATCATTGCTTGGCTCAAGATTCATAAGGGCAGCACCACATTTTTATGACTGAGCCATAACCTATGGAACTGGGTTTGGTAATGGAAATGCTGACAGACCTCTGACAGCAGCAATACAAGTGACACTCCTGGAATAAGAGGGACACGTATCATCCCATGATTCCAAAGCTGTGTAATCCTCTGTGGGCCACAGGAACAAACACTATACTCAAATTAAAAAAAAAAAGCCCAAGCCACAAAACCCCCTCTGCTTTCTCCATCAAAAAAATGGACTATCATTTAAGGCAACAGAGTTCATTTTGCTCTGGAGTCCGATATCAAGGTTTCCTGTGGTACACCACATCCAGCACAGCAAAGAAGAGGTGGGTGCAGGGGGAAAAAGCACTGAATGCTGCATTCCAACATCAGGCAGAAAAAACACAGGTAGCTTAGGGGGCAGACAAGCAGTACGTGATCCCAGCACTTCTCTTCTTTGTATCTATCCCTGTGACAGGCCCTTGAATCCAGGGCTGATGAAGCTGTTGTTATTTTGGGTTTCGAACAGTATTTCCTCTATTCCTGCTCTCACTTTAATGACCACAGCTGTCCCTTTGTACATGGGGCTGGACGTGTGCCACCGCGCAGTCACTTCCCTGCCACTGACTGTTTTCAGTTCTGTGTGGTGTTGCTCTGTCAGGCAATAACAAAACCTGACATTTCTTACTGAAATTAGAGAAACCTTGATTTGAGGCCTCCTCCCAGTCTGCTCTTTGAGGTTAATTCCTGCCTTAACACAACTGGCGGTCCCAAGACTTTTCATGCTCTTGGGTAAACATTATGTACCCTACGACTGCCAGTAACACCGAAAACTTACCGTATCCATGGGTTTCCTTCCAATTTATGTTACAGTTACTTGGCAGAGAGATACCTTGAAAGAAGATCTAGGATGTATCAAAGGACAGAGGCGATACTAATAGGACTCATTGCATGTTTCTCTTTGAAATGCTTTGGTGGGGGTGGGAAAGGCCATTTTACAAAAACAGTGCTTCTATTTCAAAGGTTTTCTTAAACAGTATTATGCTCCAAAATGCCAGTTCCAGGGACCCCCAGATGTGGCTTTTGGGAGCACATATCCATCAAAGAACATCAGCACTGCTGGTGACAATTAAAAACCGAGGGGAAAAAAAAAATCAGAAAAGACCGACAACATTAAGACATTTGGCAGGTTCATATGTGTGAGAGATGGAACTGGATTGCATCACCTGAACCCCTGCACTCACATAAATTATACATTAAATACATCTAAATATTAAAGAAAATTATAATCAGGGCTTCTAATATAACTTAAATAGCAATGCAATACGCTGTAATTATTAATTAGAGAAACCAGAATATAGGTCAAGCATGCAATGCAATTCTTCACAGTTATAGATGAATGAGATTGGAGTGGTAAATAGCAACTGGAAGAACCGTCACGGCTCTGTAGGAGCCCACGTACAACACAGTAGGGATACATTACTGATATCTGCTAATACGTGATCGTTAATCGAAATAACGTCACTGAGTGTTCCAGTGTCTTATCAGCAACTAAAAATGACTGTGAAACGAATGTGGAACCTCAGTTCAAGAGAATCTTAATTCAGAGTAAATTGCACAAGTCGCTTCCATGACTAGGAGCTACTAGTAGTAGGTACTACTTTGATCTGTGAACTTGAAGACACGTTCTCTAGGAGATCAAAATGTAGGTTATGTTCTGCAGACAAAAGGTAGTAGTAAAAAAACCCCTTTGAACCAGAATCCTTTTAAAATCTGGATAACAGAAGTCTAGATTCCCAAGTTTCAAACTGAGAAAGATTTAGCATGGAAGCTGCTTTACTGAAATGACATGTTTTAATCATTTCTGTCACATACTAATACCACAAATCAAATGTACATACTTAATGACTAGACAGATCTACTGGTTGTTACCACAGGGCACATTCCAACTGGGAGCACGTTCACATTTGACGTGAGTCTTAATGAGGAGAGCAGTAATACTTTAAAACCTTGGCAGCCTGGGCACTTGTCTAACTGTTAGAAGTCGAACCCTGTCTTGGTTAACTGCACCGCGGAAGGGCTCAAGGACAGAGAATGAGGGATGAAATATTGGGAGGAATTAAATCTGTAATGGAAATGCAAGAGTATAGTAATATCCTGTCTGAAAAATCTTCATGTTTCTAATAACATGTCTATCTTCAAATAACTAATGTTAGCATTTTCCATTCAAGAGCTGATTTGCATCCTCTTCACTCTTTAATACTACTTTTTTTTTACATAACCACCATTTATTTTATTATTTTCAGTGCAGTCCAGTTGGAAATAATTATTTTAATGGTGTTATATGAATGTCACTAAAATTGATTCGCTAACAGGCCTAATAAGGTTTTTTAGATGAACACATTTGAAGTTAATTGGTCTAGTCCTCACAGGAGTCATTTTTCTAAAATGATTTGATTTTTCAGCCATATACTTGCAATAGGAAACCAGCTGCTGACAAACTGGCTCAAACCTGAGCTTCACTGGCAGACCTCCTAAGTGCCATGAGATCTGGGCTCCCCATTCTCCACAGCTAACTGGAGACCAATGAACAATACTCACACTTTCAAACCACTTGCAGCAACTATATTCTTTACCTCTTTTACATTACTGGCAATAACACAGACAGTGACCTCTCAGTATCTCTCACAGTTGCAGATTCTCCACTCACCTTTCACCGGATCTGTTCATGTAAGTTTGGTAACAGCTGAGACCAAACAGTAGGAACTCACCATACACATTTATTTCTCCAATTTTCCCTGTGTTCCTTTTGTTTCCCATACAACTGGCAGGCAGCTAGCAAAGGAATTATATCTGCAGTGAAACTATTTAGATTTACAGACAAAAACTATCTTAAACTGTAGTTATACTGATGGCATTACTAAACCCAGGGAGAAACGACCCAATATTCTGAATTTGCTGAATAAATTCTAATTAAGGAAAGCGTGCATTCAAAACAAATAATTTAGACATATATCAGAGAAGCACGTTTCTCATGTCATTGAGTCTTGCAGAGTTAGGTCATGACATCTGTTGGGTTAGCTTGCTTGAGACTGCAAAGCTGTTTGAATTGACTGGCACTGGAAGCAGGAAGCTATTGAATCATCCCCATTAAGGCTTGAAATGCTTTGGAGTTTTACTCTTCTGTTGATGTAAATGATTACGTCAAACATTCCTTTTCCACGTCACTAGGATGATTTGGAAATTCTATTCAAATAGAAATCAGATTCAAAAATTCATTATTTACTGGTCAGAACTGATTTTAAATGCCTGAAATGTGCAGAATAATACTGAAATGACAAGAAATTTTCAATCTGTTGCATATGCTGTTTTCCTAAAAGATTTAGGGCTGGCGTATCTTCTGTTCTGATCCCACGTATTAATTATTACACTGAGTGAAGATAAGAAAAATGTGCCAAATTAAAACAGTTTAAAAAGACACTGATCACATTATAGTGGTGCTAAAAAGGAGCAAGTATAGAGAACCGCTGTTGACACACCAGCTAACCCTTAAAATCCCAGGTCCCAGGTGACTTCATGAACACAACAAGGTTTGAAAGCTCATGACCTCTGATCTGGAGATGCACAGTTTTAAATAGCTAAATGGGCTGCATTCAGAAGATATTTCAGTTTCAAAACTAAGCACCCTGCCAGCCAAAAAATTAAGACAGAGCAGTTAAATAGAAAACACACAGTGTCCCTCTTCCTCTTCTCTTGAAAGCTGATTGAGGTTTTTGGGTTTTTTCTTGTTGAGGAAAGCAAGGAATCCATATTCTTCTGGAAGGCTTCCTCTGCTGTCCAAACACAGAGTGTTCGCAGGAGCCTTTGCTAGTTATGTAGCCATATCCATTGGTCTGCAGTATCTGGCAGACCAACGCTTACCGAGCCCAGGGTGCTTGGGAGCTGCCAGAGTATGTGCAGAAGAACCAAGAAGATGCAGTTGGCCATAACATTTAAAAACCCCACCAAAACAGCAAACAATGTAAAAGCTGCTCTGTGGAAAGGAAGGTCTTAAAATAGTGCTACAACTCTCACCTCTGAGCAGCTAGCTAGCACAACTGCAAAGCTCTTGAATCCTTACCTGCCGGTGGTGTGCTCACAAAGAACCCCGCCATTTCTACACTATACCACTGCCTATATTTTCAATAAACTTTAAAGAACAATAGGAAGTCGAATCAGTAGCCTGCTGCAGTACTCCTTACTAAGAACTGAATATTTCTCTCCCTTAGTTCATGGCTGTGATTTTCTTTAAGCTGAAACTTGCGTCCCTACAGCAGCAGCAGCAGGAGGGGAAAAAGTTGTGTTACTCAAACATATCAACAAGACTCCTGTCCTTCCAGTGAACCTGACAAAATAAACTTCACTAGGGTTTTACACAGAAACAAAACACACACTGTAACTAGAGGCAGCTCCAGTGCATTTGCATTGGCCTGGTGAACGTAGGTTCAGGCTTTAGGATTCATGCAGCCATCGGAGATCTGACATCCCCTTCTTACAGACAGACCTCTGCCTCCCAGTTCATTCTTTTCTAAATGCCAGCCAGACCAAAGGCTCTTGCTCACCAATCCTACGTAATCAATTTTTTCCCCTCATTGAAGTGCAAGTTAGTTGCAGGGTGTGACATAGATTTAACACAGTATGTTTTGAAGGGACTGTCTGACTAAACATCAACTTTGAACCCCCTGCCATGTGTACACCTGGTTCTGCTAGGTTCCATGCTGAAAGCGCACCCCATCCCCGCTGATGTACCTCGTGGGTTTTGGCACCAAAGGACACTGCCCAGAGGTCTCCATACAAACCCTCTAGCAACTAGTTACTAAAATTACTTCCATTTTTTACTTCATCCAGCTATGAAGCCCATCTACTCTTACTAGGCTTATGTTTGAAAATGAATGTTTGCTAAGTTCTGTTATAGATATTCAGCTGTTTAATTTCCAATCAACATACCCCAGAGAATATAACTTTCATGCATGCAAGTTCTCAGATAAGAACAAAGCTGACCTACAATTAGAAACACTTTTAATTAGTGGAAATCTAAAAAGCCAGTTACTTTCATGATTCTCTTACTGATGTCACCACAGCAAGGGCAATTATCATCACTGCTTGTTAACAGTTCATCTGCATTAGAGTTTTAAAATTGAAGATTCTTTGTACTATGAGCTTAGGAAGATAAGTATCATTTTATTGCATTAATTTTTAGTATCTAGCCACCTAAAGAGTTCATAAATCTGCTTACCACGCTTTTTACAGAAGAAATAATTATTCTAGTTTGATGTACTTTTACAGGCACCATGATCATCATCTACTATCTGAAGTGAAGGTTATTTAGCTAATCAGTTATAGATAGTTCACCACCAGAGTCTTCATCCATATAATTGCTGGTATTTTTCCATATGCAATGGAAAGAATATGTAACCTTTCCTATTTCAGATATTTTCTGGAGAATAAGAGCGTGGTTTAGTAGAGTGTCATCCTGCAATCTCTGTAAATCTATTAATTTAAAATATGTCCTTAAAATGTAAGCTTCACTCACTGCAGAGCTCAAAGGTTTGTTAGCTCTTCTGCAATGGAAAAAATTCTTGGATAATAATAGAAGCTATTTTATTTCCTAGTGCTATAATTTGAATTCTTGACATTTACTTTGAATTCTTCTAACTAAATATAATGTAAAATACAATGAAATAGTGAAACTATGCAAAGATCATCTGCTAAAAAGGAAGGGACACAAGCCCTCTGCTGGCAGCGCTACTGAGCAGTCACCGTGGCTGCAATGTCCTCGCAGTTGAGCTGACTAGAAAAGCCACAATAGGAAAAAAAAAGGAGGGGAAAAAAAAGTAGCAGCAACACCAACCAAAAAAAAAAAAAAAGATGTTGCATAAACATGACTTACCTCAAGTTCAGTGTTTAAATATTTATCTTTCCAATAATTCCCAAGCAAAGTTCATTTAACCACTCTAGTTCCATGTAATTTATTTGTGGAATATGCATCAGACTAAATCTAATTTTGCTCTGCTTACTTTGGAGAAAGGAAATTAAAAGTAAAACAATGAAGGTGGCCTTTTATTAATTTTTTTTTCTTTCCCAGAAACGGGCAGGAAGAGTCCTAAATCAATAAACAAGCAGAAGATGTACTTTCTCTGGCTTACTCAGTTTCAAGGAAACACCAGCTCAAGACACAGCCAGGGCTCAGCACGCATCAGCTCTCCGTCACCAGCAGAGGTAGCTCAACATATTCCGCTCTTCATTAAGAAAAGCAGAAACATCACACTTTAAACAGCTCTTGGGCTCAACAAAACACAAAGCACAGCTCAGATTTTCCACTGCCTTGGACTTTGCCAGAATAAACTAGGTGTAAAATTCTATCTGAACAGAGGAAAGTTTTACCCTCTCTTTTACCTGCCTGGTTACCCCAGGCAACCAAGAGAGGAAACGCACCAAGCTGTGATTTCTTTATCTGAAATGGGGGGTCACAATGGCTTAGAAGCTAAAGCAGCACAACAGACACCTGTCCCAGGGAAAGGCTGGGCCATCTCAGTTCCCTCTGAAACTAATGGGTGTTGATGCAGAATTGGGTGTTCTGAGCACTGCCTGCTCATAGTTCCTTCACTTGCTGTTAAAACTACCTCTATAGCTGGATCTTAAACAAGCAATTCTCTTGGTGGTCACTGAAATCAAGTTTTGATGTGATCTTAGTGTATGAAGTGACACTGTCAAGTAAGTCTGAACCAGGAAATCAATCTAAACCACCTTTTATCCCCACAACTGGTTTTTATTTAAAAACAGAACAGTTGTGTAAATCAACACAGAAGTGATCTGATAGAAAAATCTACTTTCAATACCTGCACAGCATGAAAACAGAAATCCTCATTCAAAAGAAAACTGTTACCTGTAATGGCAGTGAATCAAAAAGAGCCGTTCCCAGAGCTCTCTGGCAGAAATTCTAGGGAAGACAAAAATCTTTGCAGAGACAAATTATATTTTGATTGTGGCATGGCAGTGTTTGATTCTCTTCTGATCATTCCACCAGCCAGTCAGCTAACTGCTGCCTCTAAAGCCCAGTAACATTTTGCCACCTTAGAAAAAAACTACCCTAATTGATGTGACTATAAACTGTATGGGGCATTTACTGTAGTATTTAGGAAGTGGCAGCTATAAATAATCTCCCTGTTGAAGCAGGCTATAGTACACATGCAGACACTGGAACTGAAAATCTATGAAGGCTCATGTATTTTGAGAAATACTGTCCTGGTTTTGAGCAGTCTATGTGATTGCACTGTTTGTGTAGAGGATGCATGCTGGGACTGTGTCAGTTCAACTCAAAGTAGTTTTAAGGAAAGATAAATGCAATGCCAAATGAGAACTAGGGAGAAAAGGACTGCAGCAAAACATCAAAAAGGCAACACATGGACTATTACTGAGGAGAATTCTGCCTGCTAATGTTCTAAAATAAAATTCATGTGATGCTGCAAAGGGCTAGTAGGTGAGAGGAGAGAGCAGGTACAGTGAGGAGGAAGGGCAGGAAAGAAGCAAGGAACAGAGGTGGTCTGTCAGCGCTGCCTCTCCCCAAGTCACCTCTAGGGGTGATGACACCTCACCCATCACCTTTTGCCCACAGTAACTCCCAGAGAAGAGATGAAAATATCCTAAAGTTAGTGTAATTTTGCTCTGGAGTTCAGGGAAGGAGTAGTTCACTCTGTGGGATGCTGCATGCATGACATCCAACAGAAGGAGACGTAGTATTTTTATAAGGGTCTCTGGGGGCTGTTAGAAGAGAAAGAAACAATGGTAATTAACGACCAGAATGCTGTTGATAGATGCTAATGCTTTGTAACAAAAATTAACAAGGATTGTGATAGCTCCCAGTACAAAAAACCCCTCCAGAAAGAAGTCCTGTGCCAAATTAGAATTCCCACTGAGAAGAGATGAAGCTGATCATAAATTTGACTGTAGTCAGGTTTCCTGCCTTGTTGCTGTATTGCACACATCAAAAATACAGTGGATTATCTCAATCCGCTTTATTCCTGGCATTTTATTGGAACACAGAAATTAGTTGTTCTGGGACAGAAATGAGAACGAGCCAAATGGTTTTTCTAACGTGCCAATAATGAATTGAAGGAACCAGTGACTATATCCCCTGATGCCTTGAGAAATAAACTTTGCAGTCTCTTATTAGCAAGTGTTAGCTGTACAGAATATAACCAAGGATTAGGTGCTATCTTGACCAGCATAATGACATAATTCGCTATGATATCACAGCTTACTCATCACACTAAAGAAAAATTGACATCATAACGTACTGTGCAGTGAAAGAAGCCCTGTACTCTTATAGCCCACAGTCTGCTTATACTTTAAAATGCTGGCTGCAATTTCTCAATTGTTATTTAAGATACAAGCTCGTTTCGCTTCAAAGTTAGCCAAGGAACATTTCTATGTCTTTTGGGAGTAATCTTTCTAATTACAAGGTGAAGATCTAACGGTGATACAGCATGCACCCTTGAGCTTAGGGTTTCTTTTAACCTCTCTGAAAGTAATTTTCATAATCTAATGAAAAATACTAACAACATAATAAAGGATACTGCAGCTTCAAGCTAAGACCTAACGCTTGCTCAAGCTGTTCAGGGGCAATGGGTACTCAATCACTGTACTGGTATCAATAGAAGCTACAGGAAATACTTGTCTCCTCTGATGAACGAACTAAATGTGCATTTTTTTCACTTGTGTGAGCAAGTTCCTGAGTAAAGCCATTTCCAGACTTACTCAAATCCCTTTCAAATGCTATGACGTAAATATGTCATTGCCTACTGCTACAGAATGAACAGGAGGTTCCAAAAATCGTCATCCTTTTACATTGTGATAAGATTTTATCGATGTTGACATGAAGAAATGAGAGATCCACCTACGAAAGAACCACTCGTTAGTTAGACTTGTGTGGGAAGCAGAACAGACAGTTTCAACTCCTGGCTTTGAAGGAGTCCACGTACCCCAGGACTGCCTGGTTTACATAATCTGCTTTTCCTGCTGTTGTGACCAGTTGTTTCACATGAGGGTTGAGAAACCTTTCAGCCACAAGGTTCACTAAAATCCAGATTACCACTGAAAGGTCTACCTGTATATAGCATGTTCCAAGCCTATCCCTTCCCATTCTGACCAGGTCTAGAGATCCCTACAGGAAAAATATTTCTTGAGTAAGAAACTTTTGTGTTGCCATTTGCTTTTGTAAGTGCTTTGAATATTCCACCTGTGTACTAATGGCTTTGAAAGACTCTTAAAAATTATTTACAGGGTAGCTGCAGGCAGCACTATGTAATATCATAATGAAAATGTGGTTTTTCAGCTTTTGTACATTTACCATAAGAGGTCTAGATTTAGCATGCTTACTCTTCTACACACTGAGTTGAAATTAAGTATTTAATTCTAAATTATGTCTACAAAATAGTTGTGATTTAAACTGTTCATAAAATTATACTTAAATTTTATTATGAGCATTTTTGGGGGGTTTGATTGTACAGTTAGTTGGATTGCACTAGGTCTAAACGTCTTTAAAACATGCAGAGCACCACAGTTTGATGTGCTGTTCTGGACAATCTTAGGCAAAATGTGCCTGAGTTACCCATCAAGTAGGTAAAACTGCATGCTCAGTGTTAGAGACGACAGTTTGCCCAGCATATTTATTTGTTATTTGAATTTTATTGAAACACTAGTCAAATAGGGCTATTTAGATCATCTATAGCAGCAGCCATGTGATGTCATCTGGAAACCAATCAATGGCTCTCAATTACTTCCTTCATCACTTTCCAATCCAACTGCCCAAAGTCAGACATGAAAATCAATAGTCCAGGAACTACTGACCACAGAGGCCGTTAAGATACCTGCTGGGGTGGGGACTCCGGCTGCCTTGTAGCTTGAACTTCCTGTGTAAGATTTCTGCCTCACATCTTTTTTATCTTTCACACATGTGAAAAGCTTCCTGAAGGAACTAAGTTTCCTCCAGGTAAGAACAGAGATGTTAACGGTCTTTTCAGGTGTTAATCTTGGACTTGGATCCAACCTTGTTAATTGAAGCCAAAACTTCAGACTGAAAAGGTAAAAATCAAAGTATAGCTGCTTGAACTGAATCGGGACATAGTCTGCAACGTTCCTGACTCAGTTTTGAAGATCTAAAACCTGAAAATGAGACCCAGTTGTAATAATTCTGAATATTTGTGTTTTGAGATGGAGGAATTGGGGGGGTGTGGGGGGTGTGAGGGGGAGAGAAACTGAGTATCAATAGTTGTAAAACTGACCTCTTGCTATTCAAAAATAAAATAAATCTGGTGCTGTGAAACATGTACAAATCTATATAAAGATAACCCACTTTGTCTACATCTAAACCTCAAGAAAATACGTTTTCACAAGTCTTTATTAAAGTGGTTGGTTCAGATTCTGTTAATGAATTTTCAGTTCCTAACCTCAGTTTGTGAAGTGACAAAATATGCAATCTGTTCAGTGCTTCTGTCCTGCCTGTCCATCTACATTATGTAGATTATTGCTCTCTAATCAAACCTTATGTTGCTCCCTCGTGAAAGAGGGAGTACACACATCCTCAGCAGCAAAAGATCTGAAGTTGAAAAAGATTTCCAAACTCTTGTAGCTACCCCTGCGTTCCATGTTCCACACGAGCCAGAAAATACAGATACAGATCTGTGTTGATTGAGATTACACGAATGAGGAACGCAGAGAAAGAGCTGTACCTCTAGCATACACCATGGGTATATTTCTTCTTGTTATTTTAAATCAAATCTGCGATGAAATATATAAAAAAAAAAGCCTTTTAGTGCAGCATTTATTTCTAATTCATTATTCTGTGTAACTAGCAATTGTTGGAAGCTCACAAACAGAGCATTGAGACATTGCCTTTTCATGAATGAAGTTCTGTCCAGCCTGCAAACAGGGACGTCATTTCAAGAAAGCGCAGGGAAGCGCCGGGGAAGATCAGGGGCTGCAAATGAAAGCAGAGCTTAAAAAGGGACAGCTTTGTTTACTTGACCAAAATCCAGGAGAAGGTAGCAGAACTCCTTTTGAGATTCAGACAGGAGGGAAATTTACTTGAAAAAGAGAAAAATCTTTCTTCTGCTACGGATCATAAAATCAGCTTCAGCTACTCGTAAAATGTTTTTGTAAAGGCTTTTGATTATTAATAGTTCTACTGACTCATAACAGCAACATTGCAACGCTTACCAAGGTAACCTCTCTTCTGGTACAATAACTGTCACCAATGATGTGCTTTTTCCTTAAAGGAAGGCGGAGTTAGGAGTTACTGTCGGGGCCATAAATAAGAGGGTCCTATGTCAGGGAAATTAGAAGTCCGTTAACATAAGCGTATACTCAGAGCGAGCATTAGAGGGCTTTCCTAAACCACCCAAGCCTGTTGAAACCGAACTGCACGCGGAAGAAGTCAGATAGCTGTTAGGGGGTTTAGCTATAAAGCCACCAGTAAGAAAGCGCATTTTCTCTTGGCTGACCGATTAGCTGTGCTTAAGGCAACATGAATCCTGTCCCGAGTACCTTGTTGTTTTCAGTGCTGCTGCTTCTGACCCACAGGATTGAGGAGCTGGTGGAGGCGTGCAGCTGTGCCCCTGCTCATCCGCAGCAGCTCATCTGCGACTCGGCTTTAGGTGAGTCAGAACCGCCGTGTGCTTTCAGCACACCCGGGGGGAGATCAAACGGGCTACTCGAACTGCAGCAGTGGGGTTTCCTACAGCCCCAGAGGACTGTGTTTAACCAGGTGCCCTAGTCTCTCCAAGGATTTTAAACCAAAATGACTACAGAAAGGATAACGGGGAAAAAAAACCGGTACCAGCTGTTCTGCTTTTCTTGTTTGTCCAGAGTATTTTGTGGTTACAAATTGTTGTTGATATTGCTGTATTATTTAATGCCCCTATTTATTTATTTTTCTAACAAGAACAGTTTTTGTGTTGGGTCCTAGCTGAGCGTGAGTGGGAAGCATACCCGAACTTTCAAACAGCTGGTAACAGGATCTGTGACAGAATATTCTCTCTGAATATGTCTGCTAGGTGTAAACTTCACATAGAGGGGTTTTTAGAGCTCTCTGGGGGGGAAAAAAACCCCAATCAAAACAACCCCCCACATAAAAGTCCCAAGCTATAACATTTTGAAACACTCAATCGCTATTCTGCCATACTACAATTTCTTTAATTGGTTGTGGTGGGTTTTTGTCATTTTCCAAAAATACTTAAGCAGGAAACTGATAGGCCCCTTATTCTGTGCAGACAAACTGGCTACAGCAAGTTCTGTATAAATATAACTTTCCAGGCTTTAGGACAATTGTGTTTCATGATACTCAGTCAGCACTGTGGTTGTCAAACAACTTACAGAAAGAACCTAAAGATCTCAAAATTAGACTGCATGGGGATAAGAAAATGTGACATTTTGCTGCCTTGCGATTTCATGAGCTCAAGCTAAGGCTGGTTAGCTTCCATCTAGTGTGAACAGTAAATGTAGAACATGAGTTTCCAAAGTGTCACAAAATTAGCATCTCTATGGGGCAGGCAATACCTTCTGCATACTGATTAATTGCTTTTATACCCTGACAGAAAATCTTTGTAGCCATGACAAACTCTAAGCTCTGTTTGTGGCCATCAGTTAAATTGTTTTTTAATCTGGCTGTGTTAAGCAACCCTTCTCATTAAGGTACCTACACCAGACACTACAGTCTTGGGGCTGTTTGAGGTGTGAAAGAAAACCTAAGTCGTGCTACCAGGAGCTGTACCATAGATGCGTGCCCTTAACTGCTGCATCCAAATACATAAGAAAGTGACAGTTTTTCAACAGACTTAAAGATGTTTCTAACAGAACAATCTCACAGCAGAGAGGAAACTCTAACTACTCATTGTGAGCCCCCTTCCTTAGGGCAGTCATTGTGGACTTTTTACATATGTTAAGATTTATTCCAATGTTTGATACCTTTTACAAAGAGTAAATGTATGCTACTTCTATATTTGAATACTGAATAGTGCAAAAAATGACTTTATATTTGGACTTGATGCTCAAGCTCTGATCTGTACAAATATAAACAGCACTTTTGGACTAAGGAATATTTATAGCAAGGACCCCCCCTTTGTTTAACATTTAGAATATGTAGCAATGCTATTTTAAACTGATAAAATGACAGAGATGAAGATATTCATTCATATAAATATGTGTATACATATTTTTATATACACATATATGTAGACATAAGACCTGCTCAGAACATTTATGGAAGAATTATTTGATTTGCTCTGGCCACAACATATTGGATAAGCAGAGCAAAATTACTTTAAAGGTGCCAGAGAAGAGCAGTGGGGCGCCTGCCCTGCGTAAGAGAAAACTCCACCGACTAGCCTGGCAAAGACAGCCCCTCAGTCCCTGATGCCAGCAGTCTGGTTTTTCACTCTGTGTCCAGATGAGAAGGCTGTGAGCTGGGCCTGCCCCAGGGAAGGGGGGCAGCAGTAGGCTGGAGCTCTGGACACAGCTCCATCCCCTGGGAATCCCATCTGTGCCTCCACAGCTCAGCTTTGCTTTGGGCAGAGTGGGATGGAAGCCACCCCTGTGTCCTTGGGGCCGGTGGGTTCTTAACAGGGATGCTGAAATCCCAGCCATGCCGTTAAGTACCCATCCAGTAGCATACCTCAAACTTCTGTGAATATCACCAGAGAGAGGTAAGAAGATTAAATTTAATATCTGTACTTCAACACTTTCAGACTGCCATAACATTGATAAGCAATGCAAGGGACAGCTCTTCAGCTACCAACATCCATGGGAGCTGAATAGCTAATTTGCTGAATCTATTAAGCTTTTTTCAGTTATTTTTAAGTTCACCTGTCCCTCTACACACAAACACCTTCATGTATTTCCTTGCAGAATCAAACCCTAGCACATCTTACTAAAAGCCCCAAACCACTCCATGCCTTTCAATTCTGCAGTCTGAGACAAAACCTTGGTCTTGCTCATCGAGCTACCAACCACTACGTGTACTCCAGCTATGGCATTATTTCTCACCTTCACTGTATGTTTGGAACAGTTTTAATTTCCTTTAGTATCAGTGGTGTTTGGGGTGGAGTGAAATGGAGGTGGAGGGGGTGGTTCACTTCTTGAGCCACTAACTGCATGCGTGGAGCCAGTCAGAACCCTCAGTGTATCTCTGAGGTACCCAATGGGAAGAAAAAAAAAAATCAACAAGCAGGGAAATTAATTAAGTCTGGGACAAGCTCTTTTCACTTTAACTTTTGTTCACATGGTTAGTGCTGTGACACTTTGTCTTTTACTGTCAGGAGGCTTTTGTGGCTTTACTCTCTTTCCAAATACCCACAGCTACCACACGCCCTGAGTAACTTGATAGAAGTAACAGGCTTTCTGACAAGGTGAGAGTAAGAGAGAGGTGCTGGTCCGGCAAGGCACTGGCTAAGACTAAACCAGGACTGAGTGATGAGCCCCACAGGTGTTCAGTGGCTGCAGGAAGAACAGAAAGGTGGGCAGTGAATCCTGCCAGCGCGCCGTGCCAGCGCTGGATGCCCTCAAACCCCACGCACACCTACACTTCTGAAGAGGACTTTGGGGAAGGGAGGGAGGAATTCCTCACACAGCACTGCTAAAGTCACTGCTGACCCCTGGCAGGGAACTGAGGGGGCTTTCTCCTTGTAGAAGGGAACCGTGCTGAGGATGTGCTGTTTAACATTTCAAAGGCAGTAGTGTCAAGCCAATACAGGAGAATTCCTCTGATAGTGGCTTTCTTGGAGAGAAACCATGGACAAAATCAGTGTATGTGGAGAGGCCCAATTCCTTTCTAAGCCTGTGACTTTGAATTCATGCTGGGTTTTGCCCCAAAGGCATAAGCAGTGTTACTTTTTGGACAGTAGGACAAATACATAAATACATTGCATTTCTCAGCTATGTAACACCGATACAAGTTAGGTGAATCCTTTCTGATTTAAGTGCCTTGCTTATTTTTCTTAAGTATACATCAAAAATTATATTTTTTACTGAATATTGGGCACCGCACCCAATGACCAGCAGATCTTGAGTGCAAATAAACACACTCTATAGCTTCACAGGGTAGTTCTATAGGCTTGGGGAAAAGTATTGAACTATGACAGAAGTTTACAGCTGGAGCTTGGCAGCATTTTCAGCCTGTTAAAATCTCATAAGGTCACCAAGATCAGACATTGTAAAGATGTGCCAGATGATATATTAAATTTTAATCATATTTAAAAGTAACAGTAAAAATTTTATTTAAATAATTAAGTTTTCCAAAGTCGGCTCCTCTGGGATAAAATTACAATATGCTTTTCTTTATTATTGACTCTATTATTAAAACTTTCATGGCTCAGCCTCCCAGGATTTTGGCTCTCTGCAATACAGTATCTAGTTTTGTACTGGAATGGATTAATTTGTACATTATTAGAGTGGGAAGTAACTTTGTCTGATGGAGGAAAATCAGCATTGGAAAAACATATTAGAAATGTAGACAGCACTTCTCACAAGTTAAGGGAGGAAAGGTGAACAGAGAAATTAGACTTTATATTTTATTCTTACTATATTAATGTTATATGTACTCACCATGTTCTTAACCACACACAGTATCTGCTGTGAGCAGCGTGGTTATGCAGGTCCTGACGCATGCTGAGGGTGCTGAGCACCTTCAGTGGGGCTTCTAACACAAAATGAAGCAGCTGTATGATTAATCCTCCTGTGTGTAGGAGCACAGTGTTGACACAAACAGTAGTAACCTACCATGTAGCAGAAGACCATTAAAGACAGGGATGCAACAGACCTTAGACTTCTGTGAGGGTTTCAACAGAGCCCCATAAAAGACTCCTGATGCCGATGCCTGAAGGAAGGAGAAAATGGCCTTGCTGCAGGAGGCTGGTGGCAGAAAGCTGGCTGACCCCGGCCATGCTTTCGGACAGACCTGGGATCATACAGTTGACATCTTGGACTTGCCTACAGTCTTCTAGACTTCACCTCCAGAGCAAGGAAAGGTTACAGTGCTTGGCATATGATCTGCATTTAGATTTTCCTGCCCAATGGAGGTAGATCTTACTGCTCCGTGGCAATAGCCTACCTTAGAATGGAAATTCATGACAATGATGGCTAGCTATACCTCTAGAGTAACTTCTCACTGACTGGAAAGGATTACGCAGCTATGATTTCTCAGGGTTCCCACACAGAAATGAAAGCAGAGTTTCTACTCCAAGAATTGTGAATTTAATAATAGAAATAATATACTGAACTTTTGCTGTTGTAGTTACCTCTCAAGAGGGAAAGCACAGCACCTGAGCATGCTTTTTGCAAGAATTATTACAAAAAAAGAATTTGCAAGACTTTATTAATGCCATTGAAAGAGCCAGAACAATATTTGCAGAGCCCTAATTATATTAACCAATGATTCATCTTAAAACCAGCTAGAAATTATACTAATCTCAAAAGTGCTGTTATTCATACTTGGTAGGTTTAATGCAGAGGTGCTGAAAATGAGGTAATTCTCCTCCCCTCATGGCCTCAGCAAGCGGCCGAGAAAAGCTGAATTCCAGCCCTATGCTCCATAGTCCCTCAAGTGCTCAGAAAACAATGGTGGCAGGTAGGGATCTTTAAGTCATACCCTTCCCTACATCCACTTATTGTTACACGACTAATAGTAAGTTCATTAACAAAAATTATTGAGAAATAGACCTTTTACCCTTAACTCCTGTTTCAGCAGAACATTAAATGATATAAATGCCAAACCCACCTTTCACCTACTTTGGATGTACAATGCCCTACCAAAGTCAGTTATACAAAGGGGAATGGAGGTTTCTTAACTTCTGTAAGTATGAAAGATTTACATATTAATTTTTCTTGTCTGCTATGCATAGTATTATACACATTAATAATATTTTAAAACAAAAGTTTAAAACCCTAGACCACCTGAATCCTAGGTATTATTTAGCTTAAAGTACCTACTGCTGCACTCAAGAGTGATGCTCTTAACACAGAAAAGATATCTGCAACCCTGCAAAGGCCCATCAATGGTTCAAATGCCTGCGAATGGCAATTAAGTTATAATTGCAGTACATGTAAGTTTCTTGGCATCGTAGCCTGAAACTTCTAAATGCTTTCAAAAATAGAAGGGACGACTGCACTGACTGCAGAGATGTGGTGCTTACGTACAACTACATATATTTCTACCTGTCTTTGCTGAATGGGCAATAAAGCACTTGCATATTCACATTCAGTGCTGCTATGGCAATAACAAGTCTGAGTCCTTCCGTTTGCAGCTAACATTGAATAAAATGCTAGTGGAGCAGCTTCCTAGCATAAAGACTGAATTTCCTGTTTGGGAATAGGAGGTATTAATTAAGATGTACAAATAACCCTAAACCTACTTCAGGTTTTAAGACGGAAGCAAAAGTTTTGAAAACTTCCATGTCGAGTTATTCTCCCAACTTGCTTTTCAGACCTGAATGTAAGACTTGAATTGCTTTGCCAATACCATGCAACTCTAAGAAATAATTTCCAATCTTCTGTAATTACTGCTCTTCAGAACCCTGCCATTTAGGCATGAAAATGGGGCTCAGTCTGGAAAAATGCAGTCACTCTCCTTTGCCCATTGAACTTTTTCATGGCAGCATTCCCAACAGCTTAGAAGTTGTAGCTGTAAAATGAGGTGGCATCATGAAACTGGACAACAGGACAGAATTTTAAGGAGACAGATCCACTGAGCACAATGCTCCTGTCAATTAGAACGTGGTTGACAACCATAAAGTAATTCAGCTGCAGGGAAATAACAGAGCTGAGCATTGTCTAGTAAAATGACATCTCAGGAGAATTATGCCAGTCGCCTGGTTTAGAAGTAACTCAGTAACACTGACTCATTGCCCAGTAGGTTATAAATGCAGGGTAAGAAAATCAGGAACTGTGTTGTTTTTATTTTAAAGCCTCCATAATAGACTGTTAAGAAACTAAAGCCCCACGATTTCACAAACAACATTCTACACACACTGTGTGGAAAACAAAGCTTAGAAACAAGATTAAATCATATAAAACACAGAACATGAAAGGCTGCCAAACTCTTAATCCTATTAATCTACCAACTTTAATCCCTCACTTTCTCATTAAAAAGCATCTCAATAATGTGGGGTTTCTTCCGCACGGAGGACGGGGCACGCAGCTATGAATGGAAATCTACAATAACATTAGTATGTTGTTCTACAGACTTTAGAGCATAAAGAGAGTGTTATTCTTCAGCTGAAATTAGGCAGATGTTGATTACTAGTCAAATGATGCGGTATTTGAAGCTTGTGAAGTAGAGAGAAATATTTCTGGTAACATGAGTAGCAGCTGTAAAAACAGTGCAGAAAAATAAAACTGACCTTGAACAACATTAGGAAATCATGCTATTTTTTAGGTAACATCTAAGTTAAAAGAGTACCACACATCTGTTAAAATGTACTCACCTCTTCTTTTTGAAATTTATAAAATCTAGATTTAAAAATGTAACTCATACATTGAAGGTATTCTTCTAATTAAAAAAAAACAAAAACCAAACTGCATAAACTTCTGGTTTAACAAGGAAGCCAAACTCGATCAACTCTTGCTTTCAAGACAAGGAATTTTTCCATCCTGAGCCAAAAACACATTCACAAACCCCTGACATACCTGAGAGTCCTAATGAGCTTTAATATGGGCCTCCTACATTCTGAAAGCCTCAAATGGAATTGCATTTTTGATGTGGACTAGCAGTTTTGTGTTAATTAAACATATAAGAGTAACCAAATTCTGCAAAGTATTTGTTGAAAAATAATACAGTTCAAATTAATATCCATATGAAACTGTGATAAAAGTAATCCTTGGTATCTGCTATACCAACTTCTGAGGCATTCATGGGTGTTTCAAAACAGTGACTTGTTGGAATGCTGTAATTCTTTCTGAATAAAAGTGTCTTGGATAACAGCAAGTGATGAAATAGCCTAATTTATCATCTAGAAGAGAGAGGTCTCTCACTGTCGCTTCGAGTAACTAAGACACACAGTGCCTGTATTAATTGAGCAGAGGGACCTGTACCGATTAAGATGTTAAACCTTTTCCAACGTGTTTGTGCCCTTTCCCTTCAAGGTGCAAGATGCAGGTCTAGCCACCATCTTTTTCTCTTTTCTTTCTGTTTTGCATTGGGACAGTAGAATTCAAGTCTGACTTACTTTAAATTAAACTTCCCCTGGAGAAATCTCTGTGGCGTTCTTTCCAGCCCAAGTGAGGAAACATCACTACAAGGATTTGGTTTTTCAGTTACAGATATGGTTATCTCACCACACTTACCTTCTCAGGCAACTGGAAGCACCACCAAGACCAGGCAACATTGCTAGCACACATTGCTTTCCAAAGAGTAAAGGGGGAATACAGCAAGCTCTGTGGTTACAGATCCAAAAGATTTGTGTCCAAACAGTCCACTATGTTGCATTCTTTTTCTGATTTTGGAAAGCGTGGTCCAGTTAATTACTGGGCTGCTGAATTACTTATTTTACATATGGCTGTAAGCATTTATTGATGTAATATATTAAAAAAAACCAAACCCTAAAAGCAGGAAAAATAAAATTGCTTTTACATCCTAACTAGCACAAACAGCTTTTGAACTTAAGATTCTCTTGACCTTGAGGCTAGGAGCTGTGGAGGAAGAAGGAATAGTAACAGTGTAGGCTTACAGTTAAGAAATACATTCTGCAAACATAGAGGAAAAGACTTTCTGGGATTCACTCAGTACTGGGCCAGTTCTGCCCTGTTTGCTGTTTACATTTACACTTGAACTCGTACAACAGCTTCAAACACCTGAGTGGGGTTACTGTTTGGAACCGGAACTTGCTGTTTGCTGATCTGTCTTGTTGAAAGATAAAGTGACAGATGAGCTGTTTGCTAAACATGTTTGTTCTTTTTCAGCTGTTTAAAGATCATTCAGGGGCATTATTTTCTCACAGGAGAAAAGAAAGTATAGGGGCTTAACGTTAGGTTAACTCCCGAAAGAGTAGGGATCACCTAGCAGTGCAGCAGCTATCCTCAATTAATCAGCTATCTCTCTACTGAAGTCTGGAACAATTCAAAGCTTGCCTAATGCTTCAGAAATCAACACTGCAAAAGAATGGTTGCAGTCTTCTTCACGTTGTAAGCATCAGAAGCAGAAGCTGTGAAGAACACCTGCACTGTGTGACTGTGACAACATCAGACATGAGATGGATTTGCCAGATTTATTCTCAAAACAGTGTATTGTTCTGTCACCTCATCACCAAACTGGTAATATTGTCAATAATTTGGCAGCGCTGCCGTAGGAATCTGGGAGTCATCCCTGGTCTCCCATGAACACAAACCAAACCGTTTGGACAAGATGCATCAGTTTCCATTCAGTACCTAGGCTACCCCTCACGCCCTTCCATGATCTAGAGTCTTCTGTATAAGAAGAAAAACATTTGTGAATACTATGAAACTATTGCTCAGAGGTGATGACAGTGGCTGCCAAGTTTTGATTTAAAAAACCACCCAATAAAAGCCATAAACAAACCCAATTTATGGTAAAGCTTTTGGACATACACAGCTGAAGTGATCTCTAGGTGACTGGAAGTGCTTGAAAAAGAATTATTGCCATTGTAAACCATAAATACATATATATATATATATTTTCATAAAATAAAAGAACAGAATGAGACATATTTTGCATTAGAAGTATAGTACCTAAACCACAAATGCCAAAATGTTACCTAAAGGATGCCAAATGTTACCTTAAAGATAAAAATTAGTACAATACTGAAGGGAAGATGAAGCCTTTTCCGTATTCTAGTAAATTCATAACAACCAGACTCTGAAAGATCACAAATAAATTTGAGTCAATTGGGAAAAAACCCACAAGTTGTCTATGAGTTTAACTCTGGTTACTTATGTTAAATAAAGGTAGGGATTTACATGCCTCCCAAATTGAAACTGAAGAAATACAAACCAGGGAGTACTCCCAAAACAGGGAGTATAGATGCTGTACAGTTCATCTCAACCCAAACCACATGAAATGCAGTTACAGGACTAGCAGAGCCTCTCCATAAGTAGCAGAGCTAGTTACAGAACTCAGAGCAGTGAAAAATGAAGAAAATTATAAATGGAAAGGGGCATTTTTATGAGATTATAGTTGGCAAATCCTTCATCATGGACAGAGAAACCGGAGTATTTCCTGTCAATGGGACTTGCTTTGTAAAGGTTTTAAACATTTCAGGTTAAAGCCGTAACATTACTCTCAGGGTTCTGGCACTTGATAATATTACTCATTACTTTGATCATTTACATGCAGCAGACATGACCTCTGCTCCAAGCAACATACTAACACACGCAGGGATTTCCACAACTGCACATGCCATAGTGATGGACACATATTCACTTACTAAGTGAAGAGTAAGCAAATGCTCAAGTACCTGTATACAGCACAGACACACCTATTGCGTTTCATACCTCTCCAGAGAATTCAGATACCAGAGAGCATTACTTCTTTTGGGAGCTAACACATGCAAATCAAATACTGAATCACAAATTTAAGAAAATAAAAATCTTCTTTGTTCTAAAAGTTATTCCCCTATCTCTAAAATACTCTGCTTTAAAGATATCCGAGCATATGTAAAGCTACATGTTAGGTACTTAATTACCTATTGTGAAACATCATTTTAATGTCAAGCCATCAAAAACTTTTGCCTTCTTTTAACAGCATTAGCAATACTTGTGAGTTTATGCCAAAGTTAGGATGCTCCTTTGTATTCCTAGTACTGCTTTCTTCCTTTCCCAAGTACTTTGAGAAATTATGATCCTTTCTATATACAGATATATAAACACATATTACATGAATGAAGCAAGTTAATTTGCTTTCTTCATTGGTGAAACTCAACGCTTCACAACAAGCAAATGTGGCAATTAAGCCTGTTACATAACGGAACAATTTAGCTTACTTAGTTAAAACTATGGCAAAGTTGCATAGGGAAAGCAGTAATGCTGCACAGATGGGACAGCTGCTCCAAAGTATGGAGTAAGACTTTTACAACCTCTTGTACATATTAGAGGCTTTGTAAGCAATATAAATCAGCAGCCAATGCACACTATTTAGAATTCTTTCCAAGCGATCTATTCAATCTTCTCTGTCCAGCACAGTATGGCTTTAAAATGGGCTCATTAATCTTTTATGCTGTGACAAATTCTCTGTGGATTCCTCTTCCTCTTTGACGTTAAGATTATTCTCTTTGCCTGCTGACTCTTTCCCTGTCTGCAAGAAAAGTTAAGTGTATCAAATGTCTGGTTTACAATCTAAAGAACAAGGTGTTTGGGGTTGTTTTGGTCGTATCTCAGCACTCAGAGAATCCCAGTATTCAAAACTGTCTTCTTGGGTTCCTCTGGCAGATTTGATAGTATTACCCTTCAGTATTCTTCAGGAGGCAAGGAGATCTTACAAGGTTTGTAAGATTGGATCATAATGTACTAGGTATAGCATCTACAGCATTTAGAAAAAAGAAGGTCAAAGAAATGTGTGTTTGTACCTCAGACTTCCAGGCAGTTATCATGGACTTCTAAATTATTTTACCATAATTTGAGTTTAGGTAAATACAGTAGGGGAGGCCAGTTCCACTTGCATTTTCACATTTCTATTCTGGGCCAGTTACAGACAGATCTGAACTGGAACCAAATCTGACCTGCACTTGTGTGTGCTGGCCAGGCTACTTTGAATATGGAAATCCCACTTGGTGCAGCTCTTTTATTATAAGTAGGAAAGAATTACTGTCCCATCTGTGATTTCATGTTGCTTCTCCTCTCCAGTCTCATATTGAATCCACCAAATTGACTCACACACAAAAGAGAAGATGGGCACTGCTGAAAATCTCATACCCAGATTCCTCCCCATTCTTCTCTTTGGGAATACAAAGCATTTTAATACCTGTCTTCTACAAGGAAGGAGTGGTCCTGGATTGTGCTGATCACTAACAGGGAAAGGGTGACAAGGTGCTAAAAAAGTCCTTCCTTTCTTAATCCTGTATGTAAAGACTCTGACAATAACCATCTGTCCCTGGGTTGCGGATGTTTTCTAACTGAGGACTCTTGCTTTAGTTTTGCTCTGGGTGTAATGTAGCACTGCCAACACTTGGTCTCCAGTTATTTCAAAGTGGTTTATCCCAATATTCAAATGAAAGTCATCACTATCGTGTCAGTGATTAACACATCAACACTGGAAGTTTCCCTTAAGATACCACAAAACAAATGAAGGCAAATGAACTCTAAAAGACGCTTTTAAATTCATTTAAGTGAGGAGTCTTAATTAGAAAGAGATGGGGATCAGCAACCATAAGAATTACCACCAGGGAAACTGAGGATACACCATGTATTTCTGTTTTGACACACCCAGCTAAGTAGGAAGATAACCTCCATTTCGGAGCAGGGGTTACAAAAGGAGCACAAATAGAAAAAAGTATAAATGTAGTTTTACAAATGTTTGGTAAAATGCCCTTCCCCTCACCCTATTCAGAAGGCAGAGTGGAGATCACAGAGCGAAGGAAAAAGTAGGTGCCTGAAAGCAACACAAACACACCAGCACAGGAACCAAAACAGGCATGCCACCCCATAGTGCTCCAGAGTCCAGATCCACCTAAACTGTCCCCTGGATCACTGTGCAACCACGCCGGGTTGCTGGCCTTAGGAACCTGACCTTACACCTTCAAACAGCTCCTGACAAACTCTTCCAGAGAGCATATAGACCTGAGTCGCACAACAGCCACTGTCAGACGCCAGCCACGACCGGACAGCAGAGCCGCTGAAGTGCAGGAACAGCAGCAGCTGAGTAAGAGCGACTGTAATTGCTGTCACAGTGGTATTCATGTCCTTAAACTATGTAAAACAGCACTGGATCTCACAAAAGCATTTGCACTGAGACAAATCCTGAAGAGCAAACCTCTTTCATCGAGCACTTCTGAGAAAAAAGAGTCTCTCTCTACATATTTGGTTTTGATAAGAAAAAGCCCAAACAACCAAAACTTCCTTCTTCCCCTTAAAAAACAATAAATCAGCAATCCTTTGGACAAGAAGCATTTCTTAATCAAACCATCAAGTTTTGAATAAACTCAAGGTCTCTGCCATTGGGGCTCCAGCAGTTGTCACTGTGACATCTCCCTTGACTCATATTCCAGGTGCGATCTTCCAGGAAACAGAGACATTTATTTAGCAAGCTACTGCACCCCAAAGAGGAAAACCACTTCAGATGGATAGACTGGAGCTTTGCACATTTGGATACTTTCTTCTATCTGTTCCCAGAAATATTTGGGACGGCATCCTCAACCCTCCCAAATAACGATACATTTTTACTGTGATCTATCTCCTTTTGCCACTTATTCCTTGGCCCTGGAAGAGCAATAGCATCAGGCAACAGCTTGATTGAAATCTTGGACATTAAAGAGACAGGTAGAAGTAAGGTCTCAAAAATGACTCCTTGTATTTTAGGTACTTAAATGAAAGGGCTAAACTGAGGCAATTTAAAAAAAAAAAGCTCTATGTCAACATCACATCCTTGTTGGTAACTTCATAACCTTGCTGGTAACTTCTTACATCTTTCTTTTCCTCTCAACAGTTTTTAAGTCTCATTTCAAGTTTTTTTGAGGCAAAGCCGACTTGACTCCAAACTTGTGTGATATGAAATAAAATGTCCTGATTTCTTGGGAGAAAGGTTGCTTAAACATGGTATTAAATTTCTATTCAGGCAGCTACACCATAGTCTCTAAACTTCATCTGGAGTGGGAAGGTAGAACCAAAAGAGATTCCTCCCTACAATGCCTATTTGAAGGATTTGGCTACTTCTAGTTGTAATCCCAATCTAAAAAGGGATCTAATTATTTGGACATGTCAGGACCTACTGCTCTTGTTTTCTTAATGAGGGCTAATCTAAAGAAGAAAAAAAAAGAGAAAAAAAAAGAAGCAGCAGCCGAGCATCCCAGTCTAGACAACCTTGCTCTTCTATTAGCCTACCTTTTGCCGAAAGGCTGGTAGTTCACTGTGGGGTTTTAAGCTGTAACTTCCTAAACAAACAATACATTAATTTACAAATAGTAGGTATTACATAGTTTATCACTGCTCCAATGAAAACCCCAGTGCAGCTAATATGTCAAACTGGATGCATCCATCATGGTGATGATGATCAATAAATCTCTTTCAATTCCAGAAGACAGTGAAATATTTTTCTTCTGATAGAAATCATACCACAGAAACAAAAATACTGAACTAAGCCCAACTTAAGAGTAACAAAGGTTTAATAAGGACCTGTATTTCTCATACTACTGTGATCTTAACACACTTGACAATTTTGTTCAGAATGTAGCTTGAGTGTTGAGTCCAAAGAGATGACAACAGAGATTTTCAAAGCTCCAAGTGTCAGCCTCCCTATCTGTCCATCTTTAAAATTCATACTTTTCTTAGTAATATTTTTAAAGTACATTTTATTTATTAAGTTTGTATATTTTAAATAAGAATGCACATAAGCACTTACCATTTCTTATTCTTATGTGCAGTAATATTTTCCTATGTACGTTCTTTTCTTTACATAGTTGCTGATACTTAACACCACTTGGGAAAAAAAAGATCTGATTTATTCATCAGTTTTTACCTTCTGCTTTACCTCCTATTTCTTAGGATAATAAATTTAATCTGGAGAGTATATGCTAATTTGTTTTCCTTTTTAAAGGAGTGAGAAAGTTGATAAAGTTGCCAGTCTTCAAACAATAGTACTGTGACCAGCAGGTCAAGGAAAAAGGCTAAATAGCATCATCTTATACTTGTATAAGTACAATAAGACTATATAGAGTATTATCATAAAGAATATATTATTCAAGAATACTAACTTGTAACAGCTTTTCCTTTATTAATGCCTTGGAGTCTAAAAAGTTACTACTTTTAGGGAAGATATGAATTTCAGTGGACAAAGCATTTATTCTGATTCCATCTATATCTACAACTCTGTATGGGGCCTTCAGTGTACTGCTCAGTTCTTTGTGGCTCCTATTCTGCAAAAAATATGGTTGTATTCCACTGCATATGTCACTGCAGCTTGGTAAAATTAATCTCAGGATAGTGAGTTTCTTTTTAAAGAAGCCCCTAATATAAGTAGGTCCTCAATCCTAAAAATCTGTCATACACAAGGTGGGGGTACAGTTTATTTACAGGTAAATAATTAGCACAGCTAATTTCAGAGAGAATCACCCAGGTTTGGGAAAGATGTAGTTAATGCCTAACTGTCTGCTCCTCTTGCATACAAACACTTTTGTATTGTATAAAGCAGTTTTCTCCTGACTGTATAAACACAGACCTGATGGCATATTTGGTAGGTTCTGTGCTTTACCCAGGGCAGAATTACCTTGTGCTGATGCAGAAATGGCCAGGAGCTGGTTATTGTTAGTCAGGAAAGTAGAAATTAAAATCCACTGAACAAATTTCTACCAATCAATGTCCAACTGCCAAGCTGATGTTCGAAACGGAAGCCTGTCCTCTCATAGCCGCGCTACACCATGACACCGGTACTCAAAGCAGCAGCTGCTCAGAGAGACAGCCACAACTTGTCACTGTGGACTCAGTGTAGCCATGGGAGCCACTGAGTGCCAGCTGATTTCTGCTCTGAGGGGAGATCTGGCCTTCACTTCCTTCCAGTTCAGTTCCCCAAGACAACCTTCAGCTACAAAGTAGGGATAAAAGCTTAAATTTGATAAAAGATAAAACCCTAAGTTGGAAAACGCGAGTTCTGCTGAAATGTTAGTGAATGTCTTTGAAAAACAGTATAGATTTTAAACACAGAACAAATTTGAGGCACACAGAGTTATTGGCATTGGAACATGAAGGCTATGCGTATGTGTTTCATCTATGCAAGTTGTTCATAAGGAACCAATAACTGCCTGACAGCTAAATGACATTATTACACTGAACAACCCGAGGTTGTTCTCAAAGAGAGGAAAAGCCAAGCCAGCCATGCTATACTTGAAACCTTTTCTTGAAAAGAAGTGCAGACTCGGAGGAATCCGAAGTTATAACCACCCTCTGAACCACAACCGAAGAGAGGGAGATGGCTAGGCCCAGGAATGCAGCATCAGGAAGTGCTTGTGGTTAAAAACAGAAGCAACCACATGAATAAGAGGGTTTAGGAGACAGCTAGACGACACTGATTGGAAAAAAAAAAGATAGAGCAGAGAAGAAAGAAAAGCAAGAAGGATTAAAATGCCCCAAAAGATCTCTGTGCCTTTGAATCTGGTTTGAGGAGAAAAGTAAAATCCAAATAGCTCAAGATTTAGGCATCTTGTAACAATAAAACTTTCTTGTTGTTAAAAAAAATTAAATCTCAATTTGGTCTTTCTTCACCATCTGGAAGCTTTCTCTTAAATAAACAAATGAACCAAGCACACACAGCATAAAAATAGCTTTCATTTTCTTCTACACACTGAGAAAAAATTTCTTAATGGCAAACCCCAAAACGTTATCCTTTCAGCCTTGCATAACTCCATGGAGACTCTTTGAGCTGTAATTGATCACCTGTAACATCCCTCTCAGATGCTAACAAGCCCAATTTAATAAAAATATGAAAATGAGTAATGTTTCAACATTGAACACAAAGGGAAAAGTAGTTTTCATTATCCTACAGATGTCTGCTTTGAGCAGGCAAGGAAAGATTTCCTGCATATAAACCACGTTATGAAAACACCAGAGCTGGCTCCTAACATGTCTCACCTCTTACCTTCTCTACTGAACAAACTCTTTAATGAGAAAACCTTTTTTAGGAACTAATGATGCAAAGGAAAGCAAAGCAAAACAAACCAACGTGATTCTAATTTGACCTTTCCAGCAGTGTAGTACACACAATCCACAACACTTTTTATCTGGAATTAGATCAAAGCACTTAAGAAGTACTGTTAATTTGTGGGAACATAACACATCTGCAGATGATTAAAGAGATGCTGCCACTTACCATTTGAAATGAGGAATTTGCTGTTCTTACTTAAAAGAACTCTTTCCTTCCAATCCAACCCATGCAGCTGAAATGCTCCTTTAAAAGGGTTTCGATGGTCTGGGAGGAGGGAGCAGTGTGCCAAAAGATAGAGAACTCAAGCTTTGAAGCTGTAGGCATCTGCATCATGTTGATTATTACATCTTAGCTTGCTCTGCTAATAAGTGAGGAAATGAGAATTGCCCATTATTAGATGGGACCGACCTCTATTTGGCTGTAGGGACAACTACCATCTGGGTCTCTTATTCCTTTTCTTTAGATATAATGTTTAGAGATCGACCTATCAAATGAATGTTTTTTGGGAAGAAGCACCATATTGATGCCAAAATATTTTGCTCTCTGTTAGCTCAGTAATTTTTTCAGTGACTGGGGGGTATGAGGATTTCACTGTAAGAGTGGTCAAACCTTGGAACAGGGGCCGAAGGAGGCAAAGACTCACCGTTCTCACAGATACTCAAAGCTCAGCTGGACACAGCCCTGAGCATCCTGATTCAAAGCTGAGCAAGAGGTTGGACTAGACCTCCAGAGGCTCCTTCAAACATAACTTAGTCTATTAAACAACATGCTTATTTCATATGAATTTTGATAGAATGAGTCCTTTCATCATGAAAAATAAACCAAAAGAAAACAAAGCCAAAGGTGCCCAAGAGTTGCCCTCAGACTGAAGAATATTTCCTGGTGTCTACCATGCCTGCAGATGTCCTTGCAGAGAACCATCTCTGCCCAAAGGCGAATTAGACTTACAGTTAATGTACTGTTCAACTGTTGACTTCTCCAGCATTTGCCACCACCTCTCTGTGCAGATACAGACTGTTTGTTCTAACAAGCACTATGTCTGCAGAGAAGCTGGAACTGCAGCCACCCAGAACTGAGCAAAAATAGGAATCTAAATATTTTGGGGGGTAGAAGTCCCCAGAGAAATTTTGGCTATCTAGCCTGTTCTTAGAATGCTGCTATTCTCTGTGCCCCATAGTCCTCTTGTATTTTAAAGAGCATATACAACAGAAATGTCTCAAACAAACAGGAAATTAAATTCAACTACTTCTTCATACATTCTTCCTGTAAAGAGGAGGAAGGGAATAAAAGGTGTCAAAAGTGGGAGTAATTAATTTATACGTGTTTAGACAACTAAAGACATAGTATGGTAAGAAAAATACTGGAATCTATGAAAAGTGAATGAAAGACTTCTCTTTTCTTGTCCCCTGATTTCATGCATAAAATTGATGCTTTAATCTTGTCTGGCACAGTCTTTCAGAGTGCTCAACTGTAATTGATGAGCAACTCTTCTGTCATCAACAGAAGTGTCCCTTTCCTTTGCTCTCTGATTATAATGATGGGTGTTTTCTTTATTTTCTTTTTTTTGTGATTGAAGTTTTTCAGAGATTTTGATAAACAGTTTTTGTGACAACTGGTTGGTCACTGAATCCAGATTTTCAGATTCACAGAAGTTTCAGATTTATATCACAGCACACAGAATTTTATTTTCAGGAGTTAACGCAATCTAGTGTTCTTAGAGCCCTGAAATCTATTTCTAGCTGAAGTATAAAAACAATGCTGAAGTCTATCAATATAATGTTGACTACTGCTTGTAAAATTAGGCACATGCTTACTCTCATTTAAATCTTTTTCTTTATCACAGTGATTCGAGCAAAAATAATCAGTGAAAAAGTGGTTCCTGCCAGCGATGATCCTCTTGATACCCACAAAATGATCCGGTATGAAATCAAACAAATAAAGGTACATTGAATCACTTAGCTATTTTCAAGTTCAATGCTGATAACCTATGTATGTGACTACAATTTAGCCCTACATGATTTGAGCTGGAAAAGGCTCCAGCTGCCTCCACGGTTAGACCCAGCTGAACTCCAGAGAATAAATCAAAGTAGGGATAAAGGAAAAGAGGAGGGGAAAAAAAAAGCTGTTCTGAAATTCTGGAGTTACTTGCTAATTAACTATGTTTTGATGAGAAGATTTGTTATTCACAATTGTTTTATGAAAACTTTATGAAAGTGTTCTGCAACCTATGAGTGGTGTTCAATACATTAGCTGATCCTGGTGGAGGCTTGATTGCCCATGTTGAATTATGGTATTGCAACTCCCTGAGCGGATGATGTAAGCTTTATTAACAGAGGAAAGCATTTCCAGCTGAAATAGCAAGGGCCTTTGTTCACAAGTGCACAGGGATGTATGCAGAAACGAGAGACCTTTCCTGATCTTCAAAGAAATAAAAATTCATTTGTATAAATGTTGCTGGGAAAGCAAACCCCAAGCTGGAGCACCCAAAAATGCAATCATTCCACATCTCATGGGACTTTTCCAGTATTTGCTCTGCTCCAGTAAGGAGAGTGTCATTAATATACTTTGAGGCAACATATCTTGAGTCCTTTTCAAACTCTTGTGATGTGAGAAAGATCATGACCTACCTGCTTCTGGAGCACACAAAAGATCAGTAGGTTCTTTCAGTCCAAGTGGACAGTGGTATCAGTGGGCCACCTCACAGGAGTTTTACTAAGAAAAATCTACAGCAAAGAACATCTCAAACCACTCCCAAGGATGCTATCACACGTGACTTCTGTTAAGGCTTTACAGCCATTTTAACAAGGCCGCTCTTTTCACCGCACTAAAAGGAACTCTGAAACTTCACTATCTGCTGCTCGCTGTCTCACACTATGAAGGGTATTTTCAAATGTTTCTTTAGAGAAATAAGCATATAAATTCCAGAGCAATCATCTTTCCTCCTGTTAGCACTTTAATTTCCTGCTCCTACCCTGCAACACTTCAGTAGCTTCGTCTTATACTTCAGCACAAGAAAGAATGAGAAGTGTAGTCTGTGTTACTATTTTCAGTCTATAACCCTGTTCTTCAGCAGCAGCACACTGAAATCTCTGAAATATGTTAATTTACTGGAGCAGCTTTGGAGTTTCTCCCAGATTTTTCTAAGTGGAGACCTATTCAAAAACTCAGGCATCAGTAAGAGGTCTTCATTTAATTTCACTAAGCTTCAGAAGGCACGTCAGCTAGGACTGGACAAACCAGAAAGAATTTTTCTCTAAGAAAAGATGCTGTACATCATCACATACAAGCTTAAGCTACAGACAGATGGGTTAGAACAGTTCCAGCCCTTCAAATTCTTTCTCCTGGCCAGAAGTGAGTTAAGAGGAGGTAGGAGCTGAGGCTTCCACCCTGGCATGCAGGCTGCTCGCCTGCCTTGGGACCCAGCTACCAGCTTGGCCTCTCCCAACAACCCAATGGAAAGAGTTTTGTTTGAAACATCCACAACACAGAGAGGTTGAGAGCAACAGGAGCTTCTGTTAACTGCCAGCCTTTTGTGGGATAGCTAGTAAAGGGCCACTGAAATAAATCCAGAAAGGCAACTTTGCCTGGGCCTGGTAATCATACAGGAACCAACACAGAGTGACGTAACCACAATGGAGCAGGACAACGTACAGACTAATAACATCACAGAAATAGCCTGTGGGAGATCTTCAAACGGAGCCTCAGGGATCAACGACATCATTTGTGTCTCTCAGTTTTCTGAGTAACTGAGAATTTGGTTGCCCACAGCAATAACCTGATATCACCCTTTATTTCTTCCCTCAGATGATAACATTTAAAAGCATCTAACTCGACAGCACAGGCCAAATGGCAGAATATTAGCTTTTCACTCCTGCAGTCCTTCTTCTCTTGAGTACTCACTGGCCAATTTCTCATACAGCAAACTGGATGACCTGCAGTTCCGATAAACCAAGCAGTCCTTTGGACATCAGATGGCACTGACCATGTGTTTCTGGCTAGCACTGTGCACATTCACAGGCATGGGGTGTATGCCAAGAATTTGCTTTATATAAATTAGAAAGTAAGAATACTTTCCCTAATCATGTCTGGAGCTGTAGGATCTAACAAGCTAAATCACAATTATCAACTCATGGTTAGGTTTTGGTGAACACCTTTTAAGCCACACACATTTGCTATTGCCTCAGCAATTCTTCTCCCCTCTTGGAAAAGAAACACAGAACCTATAGAGGGCATAGCTTACTGCAACTGTAAATTGAACAATATGCTGCTGCTTCTCTTTTATATTTCTCTCTGGACTGTTAGACATGTAACATTAGTGTTTATGCTACTCCTGCTACAAAAATTATGTTTGTGTTACTTTAAATCCAGTGCATAAGGCTTAGCATTGGAACACTGGTATTTTTGAGGGGCATAAAAACTAAATATGACTTTTACTAACTTTCAGAAATAAAAAGGAATGATGGGTTTCATTCATTTTACATATACAGACTGGCACAGTAAGAAGCCAGGCATTTTGTCAACTCTTGTTATTTTCTTTTTTTGTGATGTCTACAACATTATACTACAGAGAGAAGAGAATACCTGATTTATATGTGATCAACTCTTTGTCTTCCTGATAATATTGTTATTGACTTGGTCATCTACCTACTCTGGGGAGCAGCTAAATATTAAACCAGTGCCATTAGCTTTTGTGAGACTCTGTCCTGTATTACCAAGCCAGTGAAGTGAGGCCCAACATATTCCTGTCATATGTGAAATCAACACATTTTACTGAACTGAACCAGTATAAGCACCATTGCTAAGGAGCTCCCACACAAGCTGCATGGATGGAAAACCACAGAAAGAATCAGACTTCTGAGACAGTGGGCTCCCCTCCCAGGGGAGTGAGAGGAGGGATTTCAGCTAAACACAGTGGTACCTACGCTTCACAGCAGTGCCTGCTGTTTCAAAGCCAGGTATTAGTCACTCTGAAGCTAAGAAAATAAGCCATGTTATAGCTCAGAATCCTTCGAGAGTAACAAAGACAGAAGGATGTAATGATGATAACAGGAACATGCCTGAGTCAATGAAAGTAATACAAACACTTAAAACCCACTGTTCTCAAGCATTAAAGCAATAGCTGTGTGCTGGTCTCTGTTACACGTGTTTGAAGACCTGGGCCAGGGTCAACACAGACTTCAGCTTCAGGGTCACATCTCTCCATTCTCCTACTCTCTTGCCCTGTTTCCCTACCTCAACTGAGTCCTGCCAGAACCTCAATGGGAATGGACCACACCACAATGCAGAATCAAATTAAGCCCATCCCTTTACAGAGGAAATATCCACACTTTTAGGAGATGAGAGAATACGACTGAGAAGATCAAATATGATTTAGTGAGTTAAACAGAAGATTGTTATCTTAAGAAATGTCTTAAATATCTAGGTCAAAACCTGAGATAGGTCAGACTGTAGTTTCAAAAAGCCCCACCCCAACAAAAGAAACACCAAACATTCAAGTATTAACTAGATCTCCATTATAAGTTGCCACAGTTATTTAGCTTCTTTCCCTAATAGCTAAATCAATCAATTTGTGTTCTCTGCATAATGCCTCAAGTTAATTTAGACCAAGAGATGAGATATTAGAAGTTGTCCCACTGTAGCTCAAACAAAGGTTTCTGAACGTGGAGGGAACTCAGATGAGAAGATACCTGCATAGTTCACATAGTTGCTATGTATCAGACATCGGCACCCAGTACCCATGCCCTGAGCAAGGCAGACTTAAGCATCACAGAAGCAGGGGGATACAAGTTTCAAATATGGCTCTTAGCAGGGGTGGGAAAGGTCTGGGGTTCCCAATGCTTGCTGAGCTAGCAACCAGGCAGGTGCCCTGCAACATGTGTCCAGCTGACTCCAGCTTCCTCATGTGGCCATCTACCCAAGAATCATCAAATGTGTTAGTTTGGCAGGGACCTTTAAAGGCCATCTAAGACCAACCCCCTGCAGTAAGCAGGGACATCTTCACTAGATCAGGTTGCTCAGAGCTTCATTGAGCCTCACTTTGAATATCTCCAGGGGCAGGGTCTCCACCACCTCTCTGTCTCACCACCTTTTACATGGGGCTGGCATAGCAGACTACTTATCTAATAAAATTAGACACTTTTATATCATCTTTATATATGTTTTCTATTTTCACTGCTGCTTTGTACAGGATACCAGTTTGGTTTCTGTTTTGGTTTGGGGTGTGTGTGTTTTTTCTACTAAGTATTTCAAATTGACATCTAATATTTTTGGATCAGAAGTCCAATGACAACAATTTTGAGGGTTTTTTTAATTCCATAAATAAGACTTGAGAAAACCCAACGTATTACAGTGTACTTTCTAGTGCCCCTGTGCCATTTAAATCTCCAGAGAGAACTTGAGTAGCACAAAAACATTTTTCCAGTGACGCCAGCTGCAACTGGGAGAGTGTGCCCTTGGGAGCTGTGAGCTTTGTGATTGTCCACAGCTGTCAGCACACAGCATGATGTCACTATGTGGGGCCCCTGAAGTGTTGGGATTTCAGTGATGTCATATTAGGTGATGACAGGCATTCTGATGTTGATTAGCATCTTATGGTTCCTTCACACATTTGGTTTGATCTTTTAATGGCTTGCTCTAAGAATTATTTTCATAGTTGGAAATGCTAGTTAAGGAGCAGCCAATATGAACCCTGTGCAGGCTTTGATCCTGAACCTTCCCATTTGGGTGTTGCAGGCTATAAATTCAAAGAGCTGGATCCCATCTCCTAACAGTTATTTGAGAAGGTCGCATTAGGCAAAATTGTTGATGTGGAAAACCTGCTTGATTTAAGGACCAAATACAAGAACAATGCTGTTTCTTACCATGTCTCATGTCCCTGAAGATACACACCACTACACTGACCAAGACAAAATATTTCATTTCAATATACTGTGAAATATTTGCATCTTACAACGCTGCGGCACCTTGGAGATGAATGCTGTCTCTGCATCACATCTCGCATGGAGGATGCCAGCAGGATGCAAATTAAAGAGATTAAAGATCCATTAAAAACATTGAAAAAGCATGATTTAAAAACCTGCAATTTAAAAAGGATGAAGACCAAATTTCCTTCCAAAAATAATGGACACATTTAATTAGTGTAGAAAAGGAGTCTAATTGTTGGTATTTTCTTGTTTAAGTTATGACTTTTTAGAAGGGATACACCGTATATTTCTTTCAACCATTGTTTGAAACTGCTTTTTCATGATTGTTTTCCACTACTGACTTTTAGTTTCTGCTAATTTTCAGATGTTTAAAGGATTTGAAAAGCTGAAGGATGTCCAGTATGTCTACACTCCTTTTGATTCATCACTCTGTGGAGTTAAACTAGAAGCTAACAACAAAAAACAGTATCTTTTGACAGGTAAAAATGGAACAAGATTAATGCACCTATAAAACCAGAAGTAATGGCTTAAACTGACTTTGCAAAAATATGCCAACCCCTCTTAAAATAGTAATATATTTATGTACTAAGGCATACAAACAGAATGAGATGTAGAAATTGTGTAAAGCTGTAATTATACTGTGATCTTTGATGTTTTCCATCATTCATCCAAATTTCATAAAACATTTTCAAAGGAAACCAAGGTCAGTAACTATGTAATTAGTCAGTAGGAAGTATGCCAATGTCACTTGTTTAAGGCTGACAGTATGATTTTCCCAGACATCCTTGATGAGGGAACACATGCCTACATGTATGCAGATTTGGGGTTCTAAGTGATTACAGATTTTTCTATAAGGTCCTGACACCTTGCTTAACATACTACTGCACTGGTATCCATCCCTTGCTGGCAGGTTATCAGCATCTCTTGAGAAATAGCCATCTTAGATCTTTTACATTTATTCAGCATGAAATCAGCAGAATAGTTCCCTCAGTTATAATTAGATTCACTGAAAAACAGTGTGAAATAACAACTCATGTGGTGCAACTAGTAAAAAACTTCAGGTATTCTTAAACTTCTTCCAGTATTTAGAAAACAGTTTTATTTGCTTGACTTATTTTTGGTTTTTTCCATGCTGTAGGTCAAATTTTAAGTGATGGTAAAGTCCTCATCCATTTATGCAACTACATTGAACCATGGGATGATTTATCCTTGTCTCAAAAGAAGAGCCTTAACCAGAGGTATCAAATGGGCTGTGGCTGCAAAGTAAGTATAGCACAAAAAACCATCTAAGGGTGGAGCCCACCCACAGGCACCAGTAATTTCCTCTGATGGGAACTGGTTTTGTTTAATGCACCACCTATTTCATGTTATTTGAGAATAAATATCATTTTAGAGGAACCTGCAACATACTGAATTAATGTACTATTTCACATTCAGATTACTACCTGCTACATGGTGCCCTGCTCCATCACTACACCAAATGAGTGCCTCTGGACAGACTGGCTGATAGAAAGAAAGCTATATGGGCACCAAGCCAAGCATTACGCCTGCATCAAGAGAAGCGACGGCACTTGCAGCTGGTACCGAGGTGGTCCTCCCCCCGAGAAAGAGTTTATTGATATCAGCGAACCTTAAAACCATCATCTCCTAAAAAGCCTTGGAGTCTAATTCCATCAAACGCTGCACGCTCACAGCTCTGAACTGCCATCGTCTAATGTATCTGTTGCTTAGAAACAAAAACAAATTGTCCTGTACAGCTAAAGCACGAGTCTCTGGAATTGGCATTCATGCAAGACGAGGAACAAACCTCCTGGAGGTAGCTGCTCTGTAAAGTTATGTTTTCTACAGAGAGGCTCAAGCCACGAATGCTCCTCTGTGCCCTCTAAGGCACATGAGTTTCCCTTTTACCAATATGAATGTACAAGAACAAAAGAATTGCCAGAATTTTGTCCCCTATTTCTGTTAACCTCCAGATTAAGAGAACCCCGTGTTTTATCCCAAATCTTTCTGTTGAACTACAGAATGTTTTATAGAACTATTTTTTTCTGTATGGAAGTCTTCTGATACAAAAGAATTATTGTACAGTGTATATGTAAAGTATTATAACAATGTGCTATAAAAAAGGATTAAAAAAACCCCTGTATTTCCTTATCTGTCAAACCAAGTCCAACACTTCCGTGATTAAAACAATCTGTGCTCCCTATTTTGCTTGTTATGTATCTCAGTTTGCTTTATTTACAGAGTTGCAACTTTCCTTGATAACTGAAGTTAAAAAACAGCCTGGATAATCACAATCCTCCTACCCAACTCCCTATTCGTATGGATTAGGTACACCTAAAAGCTAGATGTTCTAATGCTTCAGCAGTTTGTGGGACCAGCACAAAGAATGACAGGCTAAAACTGCTTCTATTTACGGAGACCACATCCGTCATCACAGCAGCTGTAGTATTTGATAATGCCTCTCTAAATATGTGACTAGGTCATTGTATTTCATCATTGTTGAAAGCCCTGGCTTTAGAAACTCATGTAAAAACACATTCAACAGATAATCACTCACACTGCATTTTATGCCTAAAAAGCTCACAAATAATTGATGATATTTAATAGTTTAAACTGCCACTAATGATTTTTCATTCACAAATACCCATCATACTCTGTAACAATGAATTTGGTAACTCATGAACTCAGACTAAAGGGTTACAACATATTTTGACTTTTAGTTACTTAGGGTTTTAACGTCTATGAATTGATTACTGTATTTAGTAACTAATGTCAAACATTCTTGAGTTTACAAAAGTAACTCAACACACAATGGTAAAACTTAAGAAATTATTTCAGTAAATGCCAAAGTTCAGCCAGTTGTCCAACTGCTTCTTTTCTAGAAACTGGATGAGAACCACCAGGCAGGATATGAATCTGAAATAGCTGCCATTTCTGACATACTCTTTCCAAGTTTCTTCCTTGGGTTTCTTTAATTTCATTCCAATTTTGGCTAGAAATTACTCTGTTATAACAATTCATGGGAGAATTCAGAGCTACAGGCAGACATTTAGACGGTTCTGTTCTCAGGTGGTATGGTCAGGTCTATTTAAACAAACACTTCACCCATTCCTGCTGACCCCCGTGTGCCATTCCCAGCCTATGGACTCATTCTGACCCAGAGCTGTTACTTTCTATTGCTTCAAGGGTCAGTTTTCCAAGCAGTTCAGTGAGTCTGTTTGCTACAGAGTTCTTACACAATCATCAGGAATTAACCTAGCAAAAAAGATAGGCACATCTTTAAGTGTATAGGCATCCCTAATCCCATTCAGTTCAATTAAGTGGTAGGTGGATATAAAATTCGGCATGCCCCATGTATCTTGTGACAGCCTCAGATATATTGTAATATGCTGTCTACTTGCTAAGTTGATACATGCTGTCCACTTGCAAACAACTCAACAAACAAACAGCCCATATAAATGATGTTTGTGACAGATGCTGTTCCCGTTTCTAATGTCTGACAACTGCACAAATCCATAATTTAAAGGACAGGTTTGAACACACCCTTGTACAAGAGACTAAATATTCTTACTTACTTTTTTTTGTGGCTAATGTATGCAATTCCAAGGCAGTGCAAATCACACGAGGCCATCAGGAAGGCATGCCATTATTCTTTTAAGAAATACATGTCCCTTAATAGTCAACATTTTGCTTTTTCTTAACTGTAAATCAGTTTTGCCGTTTGAATTTATAATCCTAAATTAAAACAACTTCTATTTAGACAGCCAAATGTAAAGCCTAGCTGTTTTTCTGTTTTGCTAAAGAAAAATAACATTACCTAGCCCTAATATGGACCCCAGAGTTGTTAAAGCTACATGCATAAATGAAATAAAAGGGCTACATTTCTTCCAAAAAGGAATTAATATTGCAGAGACATTACTGACAATGCTATTTGCTGTCAGTGCTGTGCATTTATATTAGCAATTTACATAAAGACTTAAAAATAGGTCTGATTCCTTCAAGTAAAACCAAAACCATTCCTAGAGAAGCCTGTAAGAGCTTAATAACCATACAAAGGCTGAATCAAGCATATGGCTAATTAATATTCAATACATGTACAGCGCAGCATTTGTCTCCAAATCCATTTTGATGCAATGGTGTCTCCTGCATAGCACTGCAGCAAACAGACATTTTCTGCTTTTTAACTCAGCACAGTTCTACTCCAGTTTTATAGTGCATAAACTCAACTAACCCAGCTCAGATTGCCTTCTTTATGTACCTTGTAAAAATACACGTTTTCTTTCATATTTATGAACAAGCTGTAATATTAATTGTATGACAGAGTGAATTTTAAAAAAATTTGTGTTTGACCTGCCATAAAAATATGGGGTGTTTCAACTTTGATCCACTTTGATTTCTGTCAAAGAACAAATCTGGCTAAACATCCTACAATAGATGGTACAAAGATTTATTTTTTGTTTCTCTCATATCAATAAATATGGCCAGAAAAGCTTTCCAAAAACCCTCTCAGGATGAGTATTTTCCCTGAAATTTAGCACTGCTGAAGATTATGAAAAGGATTAACTTCAACGTGGCATTTTAAATATATTCTTTTCCTATTGAAATTGAATACTGTAGTGGCATCGATATATTATACACAGCAGCAGATTATTTTTACAACATTTCATTTTTACTTGTGGAAACTGTGCACATGATGTATGAAAGGTAAGAGCAGAAACAGACCCTGGTACAACATTTGATTTTAATTTGAAAATGACTCTCATGACTTACAAGTAAGGAAAAGAGCAGAGAAGGGAGACTGAACAGGTTAATGGTGGAAAAAACACCACCTTGAATATTATTGGCTTTTTCTCAATGGTCCAGTTTAATTAAATTGTTCAACAATTATGTTGAAAAAGCCATTTGTTTTATTTTCATGACAGAGAACATAAGAGGTGGGAATGTAGTGAAATAAAGGGAACTAATTACTGAGGAAAAGGCTGTAGATATGACTCAACGAGCAATGAGTTCAAAAAGCCTTGCAGCGTTTTGTGTAGTTTTAATCAGTCTGAGATGAATGTTTGTTTCAAAAAGTGTTTCATTAAAGCAGCTCCATTTTTACACAAAAGAATGGCATCTTTGTTTATTTACCTTTTATTGCTGTCTAAAGACTCAATACAAACCCTCACCATAGCACGAAAGCAGCAAAAGGACAGAACCCTACCTCTGGCATGCTCAGCCGAAAACTCAATTCACAGAGATTCGGAGCATTCCCTGCTCCCTCCCATCCCAACTGGTTTGCACTGGAGGGGAGGGAGAGAGCTCTAGGCTATGTTTCAGAGAATAAGAAGGGATGAACAAAAGAAGGACAAGAAATTATTTAAAACTGTAAATACCAAAATATAAGTAACTGCAAATGAGGCCAGCTATTAATAAGCAGTGTTTAAAAAACAACAAAATTTAAATAGCACAATATGATTTCACTTCATCAGCTAGAAGACTATGACATTCAGAACATCTTACAACCTATGCTAGGAATCTGAATAAAATGTTATCTGTACCACATTACCTGATTATGTTTCATGCCACAAAGTTTCGAGTAATTTCTGCAGAAGGAAAAACCAAACACATGTTCTCCAGCCAGTCAGCTATCACAGCACCTCTAAACCACGTACGGCAGCACAACGCTGCAATGCATTCATTAACTCTAGATTGCCATTCGTTCCCTATAAACATATTAAAAAATTACTCAGTTCTGGAGAACTCCAACACTCAAAAGTTCAAAAATAAAGATAAGTAACTTCACAGTTCAGACATCTGTGAGCAAGGAAGAACAAAGAGGGAGAAGAAAAACCACTCAAGTATCTGTTGCACTCTCAAGCACAGTCTGCCCTATAAGCACCTACACAGAGTTTTTATTTGTGTTCTGCTACTGAATTTGAATGCAATCAGTTGTTTCAGAGAGCAGTTTGCACTTGAACTGGTCAGACCTTCTACAGGGTCACACTGTGTAAAAAATAAAAGTTAACACACTAATTCTTACCCCAGAACTACAGGATATTTTCTTTGTTTCCACAAATTGCCATTTAGCAATGCATTAAAAAGGCCTAATTTTCAATAAGATCCTAAGACTTATCTCAAGTTGGAATGGACCCCTGAGGATCATTCAGTCCAACTCCCTGCTCCTCTCAGGGCTATCTAAAACTAAACCATATGACTACGAGCATTGTCAGGATGCTCCTTGAGCTCTGGACAGGCTCAGTGCCATAACTGCTTCCCAAGGGAGCCCGAATAGCTTATAAACTAATGAAGAAAAACCAATAAATTGAGTGCAGGAAATGATAAACCAACTTTAATAATGTATGTTCTCAAGAAAACATATAGATATATAAAGCTTATTACCATTTAAAGAAGCATATAGCAAAACATGATGTATGCTTCTGCTTCTCATGTATGCTTCTGCTTCTCTACCTGCTATGAATGAATCCACAAAGAGGGTATAATTTTTTTTGCATTAAAAAAATAAACTTGAAAAGTTGCATATTTTCCTGAGAAATCCATCAACAAACCCTCTTATGTTCTGCGGAGATCTGACTGTCTGGGACAATATTTAGATCTGCTGCTCTGGATCAGTACCATTCTCCTTTGGCTTTACAAAACTACTGTGTAGCAAATTTACTCAGTACACAACTGCGGTGAAAGCTCTTTTCAGAAGTGTCACATGCAACAAAAGAAGTGGAAACATCTGTGAGTTAATAGTCCAAAGGACCCAGAGAGAACTGGCAAAGCACCGTGACGAGTCATCCTGATATTCCCACAATACATCAAAAACCACAGCAGAACTGCACCATGCTGTGTTTGTTACCAGAAGATGAGACAGACGTGGGAAAAATTACTTCAGAAGAAACCTTAGTCAACTGCCACCACTGAGGCTTACCTTAGATGCCACCTATGAGAACAGAGTGCTAACCAGCCTCTCCAGGCTTATACACAGCAATTACAGCTTGAGGACCTCACCTAAACAGCTAACAAACATCTTTATCCTGGCTTTGCAGTGACACTCGAACCACAGCTGTGTGACATATGCTGAATATATTATGTTCTAAAAATAACTTCTCTGTCAGTCTATTCAGTCAGCAAATACTCTTGTCCAGTTTCTCTCAGTGCTGAAAGTATTTCCTCTAGAAAAATATACTCAGGAAAGATTTTCTGTTTACAAAGCATAAGAAGAGTCAGAAAAAAAAATGTCTGCAGCATTGGACAGGTCATAAGTAAAGGTTGTGTTGTTTTTATGAATGCATAATTATGCGTTATGTCTGTAAAGGACTGGAAATCACCATCAACTCAGGTACATGAAGATCCCAAGTCATAACCACCCTGACTTCAGATGAGTTCAAAGTTCTTCACTGAGAGCTTTGTGCATCATCTCAAAGATAAATATCAGAAAGGACTAGGTTGAAAGCCAACCATAAAAGTAACTTTTATACTTTAGTAGCTGTTCTGTATCTTTGTAAGCTTTTAAAGATCTGAAGTTGGCTAGCTAAAAAATAACTACCTTCACAGCTGAAAATCTTCCAGTTAACCATCATAATGCTTTCAAGTGGTCACCCAGCCTCATCCCTCTGAGAGCTTCCAAAATGGCTTTAAAAATAGACAGTAAATGGGTGAAATGACTTGCACATACCATTTCCTTGTGATTTGGATAGAACGTTTGCTCAATTAAAGGGAACTTCTCTGGACCCAAAGTTTTGTAGACAGACACCAGCTGGGCAAACTGTAAAATAAAGCAAAACAAAAGCTTAGGAGAGAAACTGTGTTCTACTGAAATGATCTCATCCTGTCATCTTGCTCTTTGCCTTCTGTGTTTCATAAACTCAGCAAACACACGCTATATACTGTCTCTCTCACACACACTCGATCCATCCAGGCTATGACTTCATAGGCAGAGCAACAATGCACAACTCCTCTAAGAGGTAAGCCTTTGCACCTACAGGAAATTAAATACACTGGAATAGTGGTTTTCAGATACCTCAGAGTCTCTATATTTTCTGCTAATTTTGTGATAATAAAATCTTTATACGTTTGCATTTCCTACCACCTTTAATCCAAAGATCACATTAACTTACCTCCTGGCACCTGGCTGACACTGAAAGGCAATTTTGCACAACCGGAAAACAGAGCAAAGCGATTGCTATATCACGGGTACCACAGCAGATGAAGGGCAAACGAGCATTTTAACATCTGGGGCCCTGGCTGTGTCCAGGAGCCACGTGGAGGCAGTGGAACAATGGCCAATCACCCAAGACATTGGTACTTTGAACAGTGTCATGTTATTGGCATTTCTATGTATGCTACTGTTTTGGGTTCTTTCTCTGAGTCTACATATACACTGCAGTAACAGCACAGAAACACTTTAACACAGAAACATTAAACAAAACAAAGAGGCAAAGAATTCTTTAACAAACTGAAGTGTATTTCAGGGCTGTTCTTTCTCTTTAGTGAAGAGACCAACTCTTCTGTTGTAACACTTCAATAACTAAGTCACTTTGGAATCACCGCTGAGCGAGCGAGGTTTCTAGGGTGCAGGACGACTTTGGCAGTCAGAAGAACACTATTGTTCCAAGACTCCAGAGCTCTGGCTTGTACATGCCTGTGATGTGTTTAATTGTCATTATGCCAACATGAGACATAAACAACTTAGCACAGCAGTTTGAATAGTGGGATCTGCTGGTTACAAACAGGAAAAAAGCAAAGAACAATAGAACTCTGTCCATGATGCAGTTTGATCAGATACCTACTCTGTTAATGCAATGTAGGGTGCAGGAATAGTAAAAACTGGTTAAAGAAATAAGAAGTGAAAGCTTTGCACATTTCCAGCTGGCCCAGAGAATTTGTTTAATGTCGTGGTGTTTACTTAGGTTTGGTAAAAGATGTATTTAAATTTTGAAGTCCAGTGGAAAATACGTTAACGATGAGGAGTTTCCCCCCAAAGTTTAAGAGATTTTAGTTGGGTAGTGAGTGTGCTGTGCAAAACAGACCTCAAGGAAAGGAAATAGTCTCACAGCTACCAAAACAAGGTGGCTTGCAAATAGGATTCCTGATAACTTCCTATTTATTTATTAGTGGTTTTATCCAAGATGCAAATTCAAAATCTCATAAGGAAATACTGCCTATTAAATACATGATTTTTGAAAAAAAAAAAAAAGTTATAAAATAAATCTATTTAAAAAAAAAAAAAATCACAATTGTACTTCCTGTTGTTCCTTATTTTCTTTTCCATTTTCACAAGGAAAATAACAAAAGCAAGCAAAAGACATTTGTAGGGTTGCACAAAGCTATTATTCAGATTAATACTAGTAAATATTTATTTACTTAAAATAGTAGCAACCACAGACAGTGCACATCTAAAGCCTCATCTAATCTACTAATTAAGCTCTGAAAAGCTTAATTAGGAGAAAGGGAGGTTTAAATTTCCTCATGCTCAGGAAAAACAGAACTCTGATTCCCCAAGGCTATGTAGAACCACTTACTCTTTGCCCCTGCTGGGACACCCGTGTGCACAATTTTAGGATTCTCTTGTCAAACTTTTCTCCCCCCACTTAATAAATTCAATCCAAATTCACATAAGACTTTGGCATTCTAATTGTACAGCCTTCAACTTCTAGAAATATTTCTTATTTTCCCTGATTTGTACTGGGCAATTTATGAAAAAGAAATTAATGTATAATCAACTTTTAAGTGTGACCTAGACATATACACCTTCTCATACTTTCCCTTTGAGCAGCTGAACTAAACAAACATCACTTGTACAGGCTGAAGCACTTCTGAAAAGGTTTGAAACGTCTGCTGGATCCCAACAAGTTGGATTTTACATTATTTAGAAGTTATTAAAAAAAACCCAAACAAACTAAACCAAAACAAAAAACCCACCAAAATCAAGACCCACCAAAAAAACCCCAAATCCAAGACACCATATAAATGCTTTGCCTTGATTAGAGTTTTGAAAATGTTTTGTTTCACTGGGCTAGCTAATACGACCTTAAATTACACCTTTAAATTGCAGTGAAGCTTACCAAATTCTTCCCTGAGAGAAGAGCATCATCCATTTACATTGTAAACTACTTAATTATTATCTAATCCAATGCTGAATGTTTTCAGATATGGGATGTTAATGAAATAGAAAATAGTGGTAGAGCTGGTCCAGATTTAAATGAAGTATTTTATTTGGATGCTGAAAACCCTGACAGATTTTAACAATTATGTAAAAAAACCCAAACAATCCCCCCTCAGCTTAGTATTTCAGCAGGAGTGTTTTCAACATCTTATGAAAAAACAGGATAGTGGAAAAAGTTCTTTTAGCCCTTATTTTAGGTAGCTGAATTTAATTCTCATTTTCAAATTCTGTGTCTGATTTTCAGCTTGAGAAAATCAGGTACATATATTTATGGTTTGCAGATTATTTTTTTAAAAAGGAAAACAGTGGGATGTTTTAGAATTCTTTGCAAAGTCAGCTCTTCTCTTTTCTATTGGGGATTAAGTACTTCACAGCCAGGCCTATAGATTGTTCCTCCATAAAAGGACAGGAGAGCACCAGCTGCACTTTTCCTCCTCTTCAACAAAGTATGATACAGATAAGAAGAAACAGTCAAAAAAGACACTTACTCCCTTTGATTTCACATAAAAGCTTTACAGAGTTTCATTACCCAGACATGGAACACTGTAAATCGGGATGCACGAAGTGTACTGTAATCTAGCAGTGCACAGCTACCAAAAAATCCTTTCACTAACTTCATAAAGATCAGAATAATGGCTTTGCTTATTGCTTTAGATGAGTTAAAATGTACTTAATTACACACGTGTCAACCCTGAAACACTCAAGATTTTTCCCTGAACAAACCACACAAACTTTCTCCTCTAAAGATAATTAGATATGATATTTAAAATTAATTACTCCAGATGGTGCTTTGTGTTACCTTTAATTCCAGCAAGCTTCTAATCTCTGTCATGAAACTGAAGGATACATATCATTGGCCACTCCAGTGGGGAATTTCCTTATGTTGAGTAAGACTTTCATGCAACAAACTACATCACATCTGCCTGTCATAGAAACATAGAATCATAGAGGTTGGAAGGGACCTCGAGAGATCATGGGGTCCAAGCCCCCTGCCAAAGCAGCTCCCTAGGACATATCACTCATATAGGTGTCCAGACGGGTCTTGAATATCTCCAGGGAAGGAGACTCCACCACCTCCCTGGGCAGCCTGTCCCAGGGCTCTGGCACCCTCACTGGGGAAAAGTTCCTCCCCATGTTGGTGTGGAACTCCCTGTGCTCCAATTTGCAGCCATTGCCCCTTGTCCTCTCCCCACACACCACTGAAAAGGGGCTGGCCAGTTCCCCTGCATCCCATGCTTAAGATATTTATAGACATTAATAAGGTCCCCCCTTAGCCTTCTTTTCTCCAGGCTGAACAGTCCCAGCTCATCCAGCCTTTCCTCACAGGGGAGATGTTCCAGGTCTTTCATCATCTCCGTAGCCCTTCTCTGCACTCTCTCCAGGAGATCCCTGTCTTTTTTATACCAGGGAGCCCAGAACCAGACAATACTCCAGGTGGGGCCTGACCAGTTGTTCCCAATCAGGGAAGAGCCACTAAGCTGTGTATTATGAACCCTTTTTGTCCAACATTTCCTGTATGGTGAATGCTTAGTATCTGTACCACTCACAAGGCTTGCTTCTGGATTTCCATATGGATAGCTGTGTCTTACCACATCTACTAAATGTCTATCAGGGTTTGGGGCTGGAATTACCAAAGCAAAGCTTCCAAGTTTCTAGCACGATCTCAATATTCCAGGGTGCTGCCAGCTTATTTTGAACACATGTTACTTGAAAGCAGATGCTGCAGAGCAGTTTAAAGATCAGATTGTGACGCTGATCAAATGTTTGGACAGAGTAAAAGTTTCATCTTACTGTACACTTAAATCATTCCTGTTTCCAACTAAGAATTGAGGAAAGACAGCTTTTCCATGGAAATGCTGTAGAGGCTCCTCATGTTTCTCTCTGAAATGCACACTAGAGTAAATTCTGCCTCAACATGAGCAGATACTGGGGCCTCAGCAACTGGATTTTCCCTTTCCATGTAGAAAGGGAAACACCCTTCTCCCTGGAACAACCTGCAGATGTCTCTTGTAGGGTCTGTAGGCTACAAAGCTGAAAGATTAACTGATTTATATTATAGGCTGGTTAAACAGATTCTGTATTTCTCTTTGTGAGTTTTATTATTTTTTCAATTACTATTACCTGGGAAGTATTTGTGTGGCTCTTTTTATGCTTGTCATAATATTTGCTCTTTGCTGTGATTGGCTTACATCTCTGCTATGCTTCAGTAAACATTAAATATCTTTCCAGAAGGCTGAGTATTTGATTTGCTGTTTGATAACTAAGATGAGAACCAAGGGGAACAGACTGCTTCTTACGTACTTCTTTCTGTCAGTTCCTGTTGACAAGACAACTTAATGAAAGAATTCAAACTTTCAAGGTCAATTCAAAGTTTGACATGGCAACTGAACAACGAAATGTTGCCTACAAATCAGTTTGGGCACAGTAAGAGAATACAGAAAAGATGGGAACTGTCAGAAGAACTTGACGTTCGTCCAGTAGCTTTCCATTACTGCAATGCAAAGCCAAAGACAACACAGTTGGACTATGAAGGGTAAGATAACTCATAAGGGCCCTGCATCATATTTCAGTGGTAGTTTTACAACACAGGTAAGTTGTTTCCTCATCCTTTTGCAGCCCAGGCTCACACAACAGCATGGTGATGATATCTGCTGCACCAGGCTGAGCTGCAAACCCCCACTGCACTTTTGATTAAAGCTCTGCTGCTTGACCCATCACTCTGAGACTAGGAGCATCCCTTCCTTCCACCTTTGAGTGCAGCTGATATTTCCTCACTAACCTCAATCCCAGAGCATAAGGAGGAAGCTGATCATCTTCATCTGCTGAGACAGAGCTACCAAACCTGTGTGGATTTTGCTGACCCTTCCCAGAACCACCTGCGCGTCTCTGCTCCACGCTACCCAGAATTTCTATAGGCATTTATTTGGCTTCTCCACCTCTCCTGCAGCATGAGAACTTCTCCTCTGAGAGGCACATACCTCCAATTACTAATCACTGCTGTAATTAGCTGCAGGAATATTTTCAACATCAGAATTATATCTGATGAGATATAAAAACCATTAAGCATTTCTACAGGATAAAAAAACCCCACAAACCAACAAAAAAACCCACTTTAAATAAAACTGTCATGCCCTTGGAAGAACTGCATGTAGAGCTCTCACAGATTATCAGAGTGCATCCATGAGAGGGCAAAAGTAAATAAAAAGTTTTACACAACAGTTAGGAAAACATTATTTAAAAAAAAAAAAGATGAGGATCACAGTCAGAGACATAAAAGCATTTCATCTTGGCTTGCAAAGTCGGGTAGCAAATCATCTGGCAATAAGAAACACCTTGGCTAACAAAAGAGACAGTGACAAATTGTGTAAACAGTGAGGAAAGTGACATTTAAGGAAGACATGCAGATTAAAATGAAGGAAAAATAGCTTTGAGCATAAAAGGTAGGAAACAGATCAAGATGTGTTTGTTAGAAAAGAATTAGTGAAAATTAGTACCACAAAGCCAAGATCAGAAAGTCTTCTGGAACTTTTTATTTCAGAGTGAAAAGTTACAGAGGGGAAAAAAGTTTATGGAACTGAGTCATTCAAATCAAAGCTGTGAGGACTCCTTCGTGGATGCACTTGGCAGCAATGAGAATGTGCAATTTATTCCACTATTATGGGAACATCGAGTTCAGTGTCCTGTTCAAGGAAATATTTGTGCACCTGTTTGTTTTGAGGGCTTGGGCATGTGCTGAAGTGCTTCTCCAAAGGGTTTGGGGCTCACTACAATAAAGAGATTTTTGTTGTCCTGTGGGTCTGTTGTTTGGGGTTTTTTCAGAGATGCTATCTATGATCCTGAGACTTTCCAGTTGAAATAGTAAGTTTTTATAAAAATACTTCATTCAGTGAAGCTCCATGGTAGAGGAGGAAATGCAGTCTCTTAATGCAAACTGGGTTTTGCAGATAGAGCCCTCCTCACTCTTAATGACATTTTATGCAGATGTTCAGATGTGTCTATACAAAGTTGTCTTCAGAAACAAAGCATTATTTATGTACTTAATCATTGAAACAAGAAGTAAATCCCCTTTTAAAGCTAAACATATGGTAAACCCCTTCTTTTTTTCCTCCTTCCTCTTAAATTGTACACAGATGTAATCATGTGTGTCTACAAATTGTTCACAGAATTCAATCTCAGTCAAACTGGGCTTCTTACCTACACAGGCTTTTCTGTCCTCATTTCAGCAAGATAAGGAGATCTGAAAAACTTCCTCTCAGATGATCTCCTGGCAAAGCTCAATGAGAGAGTGCCATTCCCCAGATAAGGCCAGCCAATGGGCTATCTTTTAAGCCCAGCACAGTAAGTCAGAGGACTTCTGAGGAGGCCAGCATCCAAACAGAGCAATGCTTTATGGCATTTTAACTGAACCATAAATTAAAGAAAACACTTCACAGGACAGGTATGTTAGTTGCTACACCTCATAAAAGAAATAAGAGCAAGTACACTTTGCACCCATTTCACATGCAAAGTGGAGCTAAGAATAGAGGCTAAGCATAAAGGAAGGACAGCAAGGAAGTCAGACAGCAACAGCAGCACTGGTGGGAGTTATGAAGATAGCATGGGGCAGTGACACTTGCATAGAGGGAGAGAGGAGAGAGGAAGGAATGGGGATAGTGATGGGGAAGCCAGCACAGTGTCAGGGATTTTTCTGGATGGGTGACAAATGCATTTTTCAGGAAGGGGAGTCTAGTCCCCTGGATTGCCCTCATCACTGAGTCACCATGATCTTATATAAAAGAAGCAGACACAACCTCTACCTAGATTTTAGCTACCAAAGGTTATCTTCCTAGGTACTTTCATCAGGAATATAACATACAGATTTCCCTTTTAATTAAACATTAATATTGCACAAGAAATCAAGTTTAATTTTCATAAACTGGCCTGCAATTATGGATATTTGACTTAAGCAAGCACAAAAGAGGGGTTTTGAATTTCAGTACTATAGCAGGAACAGCAGGTAACACAAAGGATATGAACCACAACTTTACAGGCCTGGCTTTTAGCCTAACCTTACAGCCTTTATTTAAACAGAGTTTCTTTCAGAAGAAGGTAAGAAATGGTTAAAGGCGTTTCCATTTTCTGCCACTAAAAATGCTCAATGCAAGTCTGTAATGGGTGCCAAGAACTCCCACTGTTGCTCTTCAGCACAGAGGACAGGGCAAAGTGAGAACAACCTGCACCAAAATTGAAGAACACTGTAAAAACATCTGAGTCTACTTTTCTATGAAACAGAATAGAAAACTCAACACCACACCGGGGTATATTCATTTTTTAAGGATCTCCTTTTCTCTAAGAATTCCAAGTGAGTTTCCATAATTTAGGAAAGCAAAATCCCTAAGCAAGACCATAATATTCCCTTTCTATTGCGAGAACAGATTAAACTTAGTACTGCTCTATAAAGAGGTGCAAAGATGAAATGACACTGTTAGGTTTAATGCATTTAGATTTCTTTGTTATGCATTTAAATTAATAATTATTTAGGAACTCTGCTCCAATGTAAAGTTAAACTCACTAGTATATTGTCTTTTGATCAAAACCCTTAAAACATTACCACCTCCCTTCTGGCACAGCTTTGGGAATTTACTTTCAGCTCTTGCACCAGAAATCCATCCCTGTGTTTTGCTTTAACTGGCAGGCTGAGCAAAGAGCTGAAATCTTCATGGGCTGACCCAGAATTAAAATACAGTTTTTAAGCTTAAGAAAGTTCAGCTGAGATTGGTGCTGGAAGAATAGTCCATGGAGATGGCTCCTTCTCTGGCTCACCTACAGACACACAGACATCCTGGGGCGTATCAAGAGAAGTGTGGCCAGCAGGTCAAAGGAGGTTCTCCTGCCCCTCTGCTCTGCACTGGTGAGGCCTCATCTGGAATAGTGTGTGCGGTGCTGGGCTCCCCGTTCGAGAAGGACAGGGAGCTGCTGCAGAGGGTACACAAAAGGGCTGCAGAGATGATTAGGGGACTAGAACATCTGTCTTATGCAGAGAGGTTGAGGGACTTGGGATATTTTAGCCTAGAGAAGGCTGAGGGAGGATCTTAGCAATACTTGACGGGTGGGGGTCAGGAGGATGGGGTCAGTCTTGTTTCAGTGGTGCCCAGGACAGGACAAGAGGTCATGGGCACAAACTGGAATATAGGAAGTTCCACCTAAACGTGAGGAGGAACTTCTTTCCTGGGAGAGCAGCAGAGCCCTGGGACAGGCTGCTCAGAGAGGCAGTGGAGTCTCCATCTCTGGAAACATTCAAACCCCACCTGGATGCTGCCCTGTGCAGCCTGCTCAAGGTGATTCTGCTTGGGCAGAGAGGTTGGACTGGATGATCTTTAGAGGTCCCTGTTGACCCCCATCATTCTGTGATTCTGTCTGCCTTCTTGATGTAATTCCAATACTCTTTGCATGAATAAACCCCATGAAACTGGTTTTAGAAAGACCTCTACTACTCATGTAAATATCTGCAAATAGGCAAACAGAATTTATTACAGAGACTGCCACATGTTGTCACACAAAGCTGTTCAAACTCCACTGCCCATGCAATTATCACCAGTGCCTAAGAAATCAACTGCTGGTTGCTCAAGAAAAAGCCAGACAGCACCTGGCTTCCAGTCCTGAAGGGAAAGAAAGGAACAGCTCTTGTACAAGAGCTTCCTTGAGAGCAGGGGTAGGAAAAGGCATTAGCAGCCTGTGTGGGTGGGCTCTGGCTGTCCACTGCCCACTATCAAGTAGATCAATCTCAATGGAATGGTTGAAATAAGAAGTTAAGTGCTGGCTCCAGGTTTCATCTAATGAAACACATTAAAACAATAGCCACTGATTAAAGTACAGGTCTTACTTTACCTTCTGCAAGATTTATAATGTTAACAGATATTAAATTTGAATATCCCTAAATGTCTTCCTTGAGTTGAAGCCAGATTGCAGGTAGGCATGTTTGAGGCTTGACCTTCAGTAAGATCCCCTCTGGCATTTAGACAAGTGCATTAACCAGAAAAATTCCAGCTCATTGTTCAGCATTCCTGCACAAAACTTATACTGGTGAATGGACACAAAATTTTCTTAGACTGTAATCAATATTCAGTACGAAATTTCCAATTTCTTTCTCTAAAAAAGACATGGAACAGCATTGAAGGGTCTCATAGATTTACAGTAGATAGGTTTTCAAAAGACTCCTTGAGCACATTAATTTTATTTGTTATTCATTCTCCAGAAGATCGTTTGACACAATATTGAAAGTCATCAATGTGGTTGTGTCTGCCTGTTAGCACAGCTTCAATAATTCGTGTCACAAGGAAGCTAGAATGAACAGAGCTCATTTCTTTTATATACTCCTCCCTGCAGCGTGCCTACAAGGTTCCTGCCAGTGCCCCAATCTGTTCCTTAAGATTATTAAAGTCTAGCTTGAAGGAGGAGAAACAGAAGAGAGCAACTTCTAGTAGCAACAAGTGAAAGGAGAAGAAAACATGGTGGGGAGAGTACTATAATACCATTAGAAAGCAAGAAAGGGCAGTTAAGATGGATATTCCAAAGAAAGCAAGGTAAGAATAGAGAAACAAAGTGTTCTATAAGAGAAAGAAGATTAAGACAGAAAAATAGAAAATCATCTGCACAAGAAATGCAAAGCAAAATGCAACACATGAAAGCAGGGAACTAAATAAGCAAGAAAAAGAAAGATGTCTACAGACTTGCAGTAGTGTTTGGCTGCTCATTCACAAAGCAGGAAAAGAAACAAGAGCTGGGAGATTCACACCACCACCAAGTTTGACAAAAGGCAAAGCTCTCCTCAGAATGGCTGCAGATGAGCAAGGAAATAAATACTGGCATAACAAAGTGTTCTATGGCACCTCTGCATATAAAGCACCTAATAACAATAAATTCCTACAATGAAGTAGAGTCCCAGGGATCTTTTAAGCATGTTTTAGTACAAGATGGATTCCTGTCTGGGGCTGTGTCTAAAAAAACTGCCATAAAATAACATATCTGTCTCCTGTGTCTCAATTCCACTCTGCCAGCTCCTGACCAGAACACAGTTCCTATTTTTCCCTTCGTTTCTCACGTTACTGAACCAATGCAGCAGTTTGTCACTGTGCCAACAGAGTTTACTTCACTTGAGGCCAAGCCTGCACAGCACCCAGCCTTCCCATCCACACGCTGACAGATGTCTCTTCACAAGCTGTTACAGCTAGGCAGCAGCTTGACACACTACAGTGGGCTTTCCACATCCCCTCTGTGACTACATCAAGTCAGAATTTCAAGCTAAATACAGACTCTTCCACCAGCCTGGCAACAGCTAATTAAATTCACAGTGCTCACAAATGTTTTTGTAGACCCATTATTAAGCTGTAGGTTGTGCCATCTCCTTCACCAGAGTCAATGTGTAATTAACGTATAAGCAGATCCTCGAAGCCTTCTGTACCAACCGCTCTTACGCAGCCTCCCAAGGCACACCAACCAAGAGAACAGATTGGCAGCCAGCTACACACACTGCTCAGTTATTCCTCCGCAGTAAGCGAACCACAACTGCCAGCATGGAATTGGTCTGACTGGATGAGCATTTTCTTTCCCTTTAATCACATACATTTGGTCTGTACAACCGCAGCAACTCTGTAATCTCTGCGGCGTCGAACTGCTTATCGCTCTCTGAACCTACAGGTAGCAATCCAGCTACTACCATGCACGTGATTAGTATGTCACAGTCCAGGTTTAACTGGAACCAACTGTTCTATCTATAGCAGCTATGGACATTGAACCTTGCAGTCCCTGATGAGTAAAGCAGAGTCTGCACGTTGGGTATACCCACCAACTAACTGCCTCACTGCGTGTTCCCATTTCTTGGCAATCTGCTCCAGGCACTGTGGGTGAAAAGCTAATCATCTGCAGTATTCCAAGACCACACCCCTATCACCAATATTTACAACTGAAATAAAAATCAAGAACAGGGTTCAATTGATGTCATAATCGTAATTTTGGGTAATTACCAATGCACTTTTTTTTTTACTATTATAAAACTTCCATCAGTGCTTTACAGCAGGTTTGGCACACCGTTAGACATGAACGACATGATGACATGAATCATGAATCCAACAAAGAAAGTACCCAGCAATTTTACCTCACCTTAACTTGCTGTAACTGTAAATGAAACTGGGTAACAGTATTGCCCCCTTTGAATGGGACAAGTCATGCACAAGGCTTACTTTGCATGAGAAAATGCAATGAAACATTCCAATAAGGTAAGAGAGGGTATGAACATTAAAACAGCTGCTCCACAGCTCTGCAGGCATTCAGTAATAAAGAACTAAGTCTTTATTTATAATACTCATGCTTTCCCCCTCGGTAAGTCGCTTTCTGACGTTCTTACTAGCATTTTAAGTGAAATTCATCTCAGCATCCCAATTCATGAATTTTTCATAAGGTAGGTGGTATTATCACAAAGCGAAATAACAGGAGCACTGTAATAATCCCAAATCATTAACATATTTCAGTATGCAGACATCTTACCACACACATTCATTTCAATATTTGTTTTGCCATGGTTCCTAGCATCCTAACTTTTCAGAGGTTTATCCAGTGCTTTGAACTTTTGACATGCATTCGAAGGAACTCTGTATGTCCTGGCACCGGAAAAACACAAGCTTTCAGAAGTGTTTTTAGTATGTTCCTGGCAACCTTCCCACCACACCCCCATCTTTCAGTAATATACCTCAGATCAAAGACAAATTTGCTGACTATCTATTAGCAAAGGCATAGAAACCCAGACAAGAGTATAAAAAGAGTTCTGATGAAAAATTTGGGGCAGGTGCTTCAGTGTCTAATGCAGGGCCTGAATCTGTCCTCAGGACTGAAAACAGACCTGTGCATCTGGAGCTGTATGCTCTAAAAAAAAAGAAAGACCTAATATTCTGGAGGACAGTAATTTAAACAACAACAATCATTACTTTCCTTTTATTCCATAGCCCTTTTATAACTAATTTAGCTTTCCTGACTTATCCTATCAATTCTAAACACTACTCCTGATCTTACACTCATGTTAAGAATGATCAATTGCCCATGCCATCCTGTTTCTCCCCCTGTTGTTATAGAAACTGCAATTCACTCCTGCACTCAAAGTTCACCTGCAGGAAAGTCAATCTATTTCTCCTCAATTAATAAAGAATGATACTTATGGCTTTATCTAGATTTCTGCTAAGTTTTCCTAACTTGCAATTTTTATAAAAATAGCATCTGTAAGAGTATGAGGTCACCTGTGTTAACAAAGGAATTGTCCAGGAAGGCATCCTTTATGTGCTGTGCAGAAAGGGGAACTATCAATGGAAAGTCCAAGCATGTGCTTAGTTACTTGCACTGCTGCAAAACTCACAGGGAAATTCATGACTGCTCATAATATTTCTGACAGTAAGATGCATTTATGAAAAGATGAGGATGTGGATGAAGTGGAACCTGGTTTTCTTTATATATGAATGCTAAGACTACAAATCATGTAAAATGTAACTGGACTTGGAATGTATTCTAGTATATGATGAAAAATACAAAAGTTTAAATAAGAAAACATTCCTACCTGCAAACATACAACTTCAGTTTCAACAAATGAAGTTCTGTATGCCAGACATTAGACTGGCAAGTGGTGCAGCCCTTTAATCAGCACCATGAATGTTGAATCTGTTTCTGATCTAGGAACTTACAGAAGAACTCTGCTAGTTTCTTCTAGTTACAGTTTAACTAAGTTTCTATCAATTCAGCTTCACTATGTGTCATAGTAACAGTGGGGAACATAGCTTGATTCACTGGCCTAAAGTGGGTCCAGGAGCACAGCATGGCCATCACCAGCTTTTCTGCTTAAAGCTAGCACACAGCAACAGCATGAGGAGTTTGCAGCAGGGATTCCACACAGGCAAGGCACCACATGAGAGCTAGGTGTAATCAAACCAGCTAGAAGAATGTATTGGCAAACCCAACAGTCCCTGGATTCTGTGGCATTATTTGAACATTTTTAAAACTCACTGAATCAAAGGATCAATGGATTTTTACCTTTGGAGCACTTATTCTGAGCCTGGGTTGAAACAGGTTTGCGTGACCTCTTGCAGTGTTTACCCTTCCTAAACCTGATGAAGATTTCATGATGTTCTGGGATGAATATGATCATCTATTTCTCTTCCACTACCACAAAGTCCAGAAACCAGGATATTCCAAGTTAAATGACCACACAAGCCCCCTCGATTTTGTACAGGAGCTATTTTTGTACTCAAATTAAAAGTTCATAACCTTAAGCAGGCTCCAACTAGAGTGCCACCACATATCCAGAATGGGAACCAATCACACATCTGCAGGCTTAGCCAAGGTAAAACTTAGGTAAAGTGAAAATTGTTTGTGGCCACTGATGGAACAAAGCATGATGATGCTCACAACACATGAATGTTGCCTACTCAGCCTCACTGCCTGAGACTTGCAGTCATGGGGGCACACGCTCAGGCCCTGCTTTCTCTCAGTGAAAACCACTCCAGGGGATTAGAGAAGATAATTTAAAAAAATGAAAGATGCTAGTTTGAAGCCTGTGACCTGACACTTTACATGTGTCTCAAATAGTTATTTCTGAGAGGAAGTACCTAAGAGTGTTTCAAGCAAAACATATTTTGGCTGTCAGATGTAGAAATAGCAAGGTAGAAAACCTCAAAGGAAAAAAAAATAATAATTCTCTCTGTTCAAATAAGTTCAGCTTAAAAATATTTCCATTTCGTTTATATCTGGGCTCAGCCAAATTACAGAAATTTCAGCCAAAAAGGGAATTTTTGCAAGAAACAAAGATAGAGATATAACAATTCAGGAGACAGCCATCTCATCACGAACTGCTATATCACACCTTTAAAAAGCTCTACCATAATTCAAGGATACTGTTAAATTGTTATAGGTCTAAATTCAAATAAAACCTTATAAGTGCATTACTTTATTATGTGTTTGTGAAGTGTACTGTACAGAACAAGAGAGATACAGAACAGTATTTCATGCCTGTAACCTTTTATTTGCTTTCAGTTATATTAAATGTTCCTCCAACCCCAAGTTATTACGATGAGTGAAAAAGGACCACAGGAATTCTATGTGCAACAAGCACAGTTGTAAGAAAGAGATATCTTTATTGGCTTGGTGGAAAAAAAGCTATGACACCAATGTCACCAAAGGAATATTACGAGGAGGAATTATTCATTTACTTTTTATTGCATCATTATTGCATAAAAATGCTACTGTTACTGCTTTATCGCCCGGCTTTATTGCATGCAATGAATCAAAGCCTTAAGAAATGCCACGCTGTGTAGAAAACGTGATGTATTAAAATAACAGATTCAGCAAAGTATAATATGTATTCTGAGACATTATAAACACCCTATCAATTATTCATTCCCCACTTTAGTTTACTGCAACATAAGCACATGATAAAGTTAGCAGCGAGAGGTGTACGTTAAAATCTGCTGACAATTTTTCAGGGGGATTTTCAGTGTGTTACTAAATAAACATCTTCAAGGCAATAGAAGTATTACAGTAAAACTTTCCTTCAGTGTGAGCAATACTGACAACGTTTTTTTCTTACCCAGACAACAGAGGAAAAAAAAAAAAGATGAAGCTTTGCTCATTTATAACAAGTGGTATTCTTTAAAGATTCATTAGCTCTTGGGCAACTGAATGCACCTATTAAAGGAATACTGACTGCAACCATCTTCTACGATACATTCTAATTTCTTTCTACTAATATTTAGGTCTCTCTGAAAAAAAAGAAAACAAAATTCTACCTCCATCACTACAAACAGCACATGTAATGAAAAACTGAATTGGCTTCTATGCTGAAACAGGCACATATCAGAGATTCTCCAGTTTACCTCACTACTCTAGGTGTAACTGAAGACTAACTCCTACCCCATATGCACAGGATTATGAAAAGAGCTTTCAAATGAGGAAGCTAATAGTTTCAGATTTCCTCCCTAAACCATAGCTCCAAATATTTCACAGACATGAGGAAAACACTAGCTAAAAGTCTGTTTAAATTACGTTCAAAACCACAAATATGAAAAATATTCTCAGCTTGCTTTTCCCAGGCAATCCGTGAATAAACACTCTTTCCTCACTTGAGGAAGAATGTTAGCAGTGGATAGGTTTTCCGTTACTTTCCTCACTTTTTTCATTATTTGTACTACAAATATTTCTTTCTCTCTCTCTCCACACTGCCTACACTGGCTCTTTGAAAAAAAAAAAAAAAAAGGATTTAAATATCTTCATTTGCTTTATATTCCTTTCACTATTGCTTCACTGCACTGCTAAGCAACTTTACAGTTTGATACTCAATATTCATGAAAAGGAACTAAAGAAGGAAACAAATAAACAAAGAAGTCATTAACACTTTGCACCAGAAGAACTTCTTGGTAAATCACTTACCACCCATGGTTTGTCACAGAAGTTATAGATGGATTCCAGGGAGTTGACACTAGGGATGCCTGCGTACTGCATTCCAATGATCAAGTTACGGAAATCTTCATTTTCTGCCATACTGAACGAATGTTGTCGAACAAGGACGAAATCGGGCCTGAACGACCTAGCAGGAGAAAGATATATTGCTAATAAGACAATGATCAAATTGTTTTCCCTTCAACAGCAAAATCTTCAAAGGGAAAAATGTCCAGCTGATGGATAGAGCAGTACTGAAAGAACAAAACAAAGGTACGTGCTACAAGACAGAAAGAATTTCTGTAGCTTCGTGAGAATCTGTTCTGTATCATTTCTTAACAGTTGTTCAGAGAAGATCAACATCCAGTCAATAATATGCCTCCACTAAGAGGACAAATTATTATTGCTTTCCAGGTTGTTTCCCTACTGAAAGATAAATCATATATATATATATATATATATATATATATATATATATACTGAGTATGTTCCCAGTTTATGAGCAATGAGAATCAAAAACAAACTTCTTGGAAGCAACTTTCTGTCACTCCTGCCAGACTGTTTTCAAGAAAGCAAGAGACAAAGCAACACCATTGCTCTGTAGAAAATCGTACCACAGTGGAGATAACCACAGTTCAACTTTTGACCAGGGCACCTGTCAAAATCAGTTTCTAAACTCACAAATGCACTTTTCCCCTCTGTTTGTCTTGTATCTAATAGTACTTTCCCCTGTTACAACCTTGGAGGCTTCATGTCCTATTAGCATGCACCTTTGAGAGCAGCCTGACACCACACCATGCTCAACTTAAACTCTGACATCTGGTTTCTGAAGGTGGGTATGGAAAACAGAAGACAAAATGGATCAGAGCATGGGCACCAGTATGGGGATAATAAGCTCCTAAACCTCAGCAATTAAGATTCTCCTCTCTAGTCACAGTTCAGAGGTGGAAAACACCCCGAGTAGCTTGAAGCTACTAAGATCCTGGAAGAGGTATAATTGAGGTGTAAGTTAGTGTAGCAAATTAGTCTAATTATTTAGATTACTTGAATAAATACGAGCTGTATACAGTAGTGGAAAATTCTGAACATTATAAAACCATCCAGAAATGATTTTATATATTCTTATTTAGAGTTTTTATATATATATATTTGCTCTAGAAAAAAAAAAAAATATATATTCCCTCCAGAAAAGCAAACCAAACCAACTAAAATCAATGTTAAAATTGCTTAAGCAGTTTTCAGATTCCCACCTGAATGCAGTAGTCCAAGTATATTAGCTGCATTCTTAAGTTGGCTTTTAAATGTTACACATACTTTGGCAAAAGCAACATTACAGAGATTTGCTGTGGAGGGTCACTAAACTGGCACTGGAGATCAAGGACCAAAAGTTGTAAAGGAATGTTTGCCTTTAACAAGTTTTAAAAAAAAAAAACCCAACACAACTCCAAAAGAAACCCCAACCAACCAAAAAAACGCAGCATAGTTCTGAGAATTTGTGATCTAGGTTTCATGGTTGGTGTGCCAAGTGTTTGAAACAAGGAAATTCAATTTACTGGCACAGCAGGAGTATAATACTTAGAGGACTAATGATGCCTTCATCAAAACTGCAGACCACTCGGTGAAAGAGAGACCACCTCTCATTTAAAATAGAGCCAAGGGGATTACCCGTCATCTCAAAGACAGCACCATGTTTTTAAATAAAGGAACAGAATGTTTCCTTTAAAATACCAATTTAATGAAACAATTTGGGGATTTGGGGGAATGTCGTTTTTTAAAACATAAATTGTATCTTTTGCTTTGCAAAAGCTCCTCAGATGGAGCGATACATTTATGTAATTGTTCTAGCTCTGTAATTACCACTGCACAGAATGACTGTGAAGGTCATGAGAAAAATTTCAATCCTGGCTCAAGCATTTATTAAGAGCCCAAACCTCTGTATTATGTAACACAAGATACCACTTTTCACAGTTCAATTTTCATTCACAAAACTGGAAAAAGCAGGTGTCTGTTAAACATTTTTCCATCCTAAACTAAGGCAGCAAAATTTTGTCACTGAAATTCCCATGATTTTGCTAACTCTTTTGCTCATTAATTTATGAGAGAAGGCCACTTTAGACATCACATTAGTAGCACATGAGACTTTTCATGTAACTATGCAGGCCCTTCTAGTCATATGTGCATTGTTCACATTTAGTATGAACTTTGGGACTAGTGGGACCAGAAAGTTCTGCCACTTCTCTTGATAGTTGAGACAGAAACAAAAGCATGTGCCACACATCCCATATTTGATTCTAGATTTCAAATGATGTTTCTTGTCAAATGAACATTGAAATATCCATGAATACCTCTGCATTCCTTAGTGACACAAGCAGCACATTCCAACTTTCAGGTAATAAACTTCACAAACCAAACAGGCTTAAAGCAACAGAAAGACTTGGCTTTATCATGACATTGATGAAACTTACTTTTGTTTTTCAAAAAAGATTGTCTATCTACAGATATAATATCAGAGAAACAGAACTGCTGTCCCATCGTGTCAGTATAGCCTTCTCATACCAGAAAGCATGCACAGATTTGAAGGAAAATCATCAACTACACAAAGTTCTATTTGGCTAAATTGATAAAACTGATATTATAAAAATCCTTTGTCATCTCATTATCAGAGTTATCTGATGACACCCAATTTCTCTATTTCTTAACTTAAGCAGCTGTCTTCTCATAAACTGCAAATATACACCTTTGTAGATGAAATTTTCTGGAGCTTCCCAACTCACATTAAGTATTGACATGCTCTGGTGCTACCTTTGCTTCCATATATTTGTTCTGTTTGGAAAATTCTCTACAGAAAAGCCACTGAGGATCAGTGATCAAGACTTTCCAGCTCCAAAATTAAATCTCTTAAGAAATAATCTTGTTGACTTGGCATAAGTGATTGTTGTATTAAGCTGCAGTATTTTTAGAACACACAAGAGATTAAACAGTTGTGAGCTTTAAAGTATAAAAGTACATTTACTTTCTATATTTTTTCTGCCTGTTTTTTTTTAATATAAATGAGTAGAAATATTCTAATTTTTTATTTGAACAGATGTAGAAATATGAAGGTAAAAGACATGCCATACTTTGTCCAGTTCCCTTAACTCTTACCTAAAGATAAACATAAACAGTAAACTACTAGGTCTCTGTTAGTGGCTCAATCTGCCTTTCTGATAGAAACTCTTTGGCCAAACAACTGCTACATGTAACTGATACTCCAATTTTGGCCAGCACAGATATCCCACAAATCAGATAAAGCGTTGGACTGCCTGAAATTATGTTTCTAATACTTACTCAAGCTTTTACTTTGCCCAGACGTACCTCTGTTTTCTCCCCTTACGTTTAGAGGGCTATTGGCATCCTTACTGGAAAAAAATGGTAAGATTACCCTGTCTTCAATTGGGATTATCCTTTTTGGACAAAACAGCCTATTGGGAAATCTCAAGCTTTTAAACTGGAATCTTTTAAACAGACAGTAATATTCCAGTAACGATACAAAGAGAAGTGGTATAGCTCAGCTTATTTCAATGGAAAACACTCAACATTGGAAATAAGTACTGCTCATCTGGAAAGGTCTGGCATGTACAAAGCCATCAAGCCTGTTTTTATGTCTGAAGCAAAGATAAGTCCCAAATCAGTAATTCTGAGTCCCAGTCATGTATTCTTTAAACCAAACTTCATTCCACTCTTCATCAAGCCTATCTTTCATGTGATCAAACTGTCAAGAGCTTTCTTCCCTGTCACAAACAGGACTCACTGCACCAAGCAGGTTCTTCATTTCCTACTCTTCGTGCCAATGACTGATGTGTGTTCTAGCAATCAAACCCCCCCCTGCACATATACAAAACACCCCAACATTCAGTACCTTTCACATGCACACATGATGCCATTTATTGCTTTTTGCTGTTATTCTATTTAGTTTTTCTTACCTGACAACTTTAGTGCCATTTCGAAATACTTGGATATCTACTGCATAATTGCCATCAGCATGGGCTATCAAGTTGATTTCTGAAAACTCTGCCTATGAAAAGAAGACTCACATTAGTCACTCTGGCTTATTTTACCACCTTTATTTTCCCAAGTGCCTTCTTTTAAGTATTAGCACCTGAACTACTAGCAATGTATTTTTGGAATACAACGAACATTAAGAGGATATCCATCCAGCAGTATTTAATACATGTTACATCGCATCTGAATAAATTCTAATACAAAGGAGGGGAGAAAAAAGTAACAAAATGTATGAAAAAGGGCTGTGGGTCAGCAGCAAATGTATTTCCTCATTCACAGAGCAGTCTACAGAGAGCTGTGAAGATGATTTTTTTGTTTGTATGGTGCCATCACACAAACTCATATAGACTCAAACATGCACATAAATTTTTGAAAACAGTAAAAAAAGAGTGTTAAAATAACTATGATAAACAGAATATTTTCTTATTGCATTTAGTGTCTCTTCTAATTTCCTTTATGCACATTTACTCTTCTTTTTAGAAGACCTACTGTTAATAAACAATTATCTTGCAAAATTCACAAATAAAGAACTTTTTCAAAGTATCTTCTACACTGGCAACGTGGAATTTCAAAATAATCACTTCCATACTCTGAATGTACAGTTATTTGAGAGGAAAGGACAGGATGTTTTTCATTTATCCACAGCCTTTCATCAGCTTAAACTCTCAAGGCACTTTACAATAACATTACACAGCAGAATAATTGAAATGCAGCCAACTGTCTTCTAGTGGATAAATAAAAGTGTCTTTGCTATCCCAGACACTAATACAGAATAGAGAGTGTCAGAATTCTCATTAGTCTCCTCTTGAAAAATGGTATTGCTGAAAGTCTTCCTCAGTCAAGTCTGTGCAAGGCTTTCAGAAGTGAGTGTTCAGTTAAGGCAAGCGTTGACTACTCTGGCCACTGTTCCAACTCAGTAGCTTAAGTATGTGCTTGGATTTCAAGCACAGACATCTCTTCATTAAAGCCCATACACTTATATACTTTCTTGGATCTGTGTTACAATGTTCTAAACACAAGGGGCAGTTTTAAGATTATTGTAAAAACATTGCACACAGTGAGACACTGAATTATTTGTGTAAGTGCTGACAATGTTAAAGAATCACTTAAAATCTATTTAATCTGAGACTGACAACTGATCTCACCCATTAATGAATCATATTAAACAATTACAAGGGTTCATAGGGCAGTTTATGTAGTTTAAAAGCTTAGGACATGATAGAAAATATAGCCTGCTATAGATAGGTTGATGAAAGTAGTATAAAAACAAAATAATGCTCTCTGGTGTTAGCAAAAAACACTAAAGTAGTAGTTAGCAACTCTATTTGTGTATGACTGTCACAGTATTGACAGGGAGTAGTAGGGTTCAGCAACTTTTAATCCCTTACTGACTAAAGGTGGTTCAGGTCCTACCAGAGACCATTCATGGAAATTCTAGGCTTACACAGAGCTTTCGTTGATACTAAAGAGAGAGTGTGCATGACGTCAACTTCATGGTCCTATCTAGGTGTGAATGGGATTTTGGGACAAAACAGCTTGTCTCCATTTTCCCATCTCTCCCTCAATACTCTTGAAGATCCCTGGCAACACTTCCCACATTTCCAAGCCAAGAACATCAGCAGATATTCAGTGCTGGAAAGAATGGAGCAAAGCCCAATGCTGTACTATTACAGTGAATTTAGATAAGGTGAATCCACTCAGCTAGTGATAATCTTCCCTCATACTTTGAAATTCCAATGACAAAACTCAGTTTAAGTACTGAAGCTACTTACAGTAGCATATCTGTAGAATCCAAGGGTGAAAAGCTGTGAAAAGGCTTATTTACTTGCCTAGTTTCAGAAATGTAGCTCAAATAAGAGCCATAATTCTAACCCAACCTAAATTCTACCACCATATTTCTTCAGTGTATTTCTTAAAGAAACCCCCAAAATGAAAAAAAAAAAAAAAAGGCCCCTCAAAACCCAAATGCATTCTAGCACTGCTGCCATATATTCTTAAATGAAGGAATTAGTGATACAGAAATTAACTATGTAATTCATGGAGTGTCTGGGAAATTCACAGTCTCTAAGCAACAACCTTTTAATGAGACTTGTTTTCAATGTGCAAATTATGGTCAGAATCTTTTAAGAGCCACTTTAGAAAGAAACATAAATAGACCACTCAAAGATCTAGTTAACATCTGAGGGTTTTTTTAAGTAGAAAGAACTATGACCTATGTGTATATATACATACATGCATAATTGAGTATAAATACACAAATATAAAAATTAGCATTCAGAGTAAGTTGCTTAGTTACCTGTTCAACCTTTATGTCATATTCTCCATGGACCTTTTTTCCACGAAAAGCCTTGGCCCTGTAGGAAAAAAGGGAGAGAGAAAAATCAAGGATATATGTATCTGTACATCAGTACCTACACAAAGCTTCCTGGATGGCCTTCAGCATCTCGAAAATACACATATATAAGGATTGAATCTACCTACAACACATAAGCAAGTTCTCTTTCCTTTGACGTCCTTGTATTCTTAACATCCCATCACATAGTATTTTGGGATAAAAAGCACACATGATGTGATTTTCAGCATTAAAGGGGATAGCAAAGTGATAAATGTATGTATTTCACACTTAGTTACTAATATAAAATGATTACTGCTAAAAAGATGCAATCCTGCTCTCATTAATGTCAACAATGCCAATGGAAATTAATTTCAAAGAGAAAACCATCCAAACAACCCCTCATGGTTATCCCTCTCCATTTAGTTTATTTAGAGAAACTGCTTTACTGGAAACACTATGCTTAGAAACTTCATATTGCTTTTAAAGAAAGCATCAGAGGTACTGGAGAGTGTTGTCACCAAACCTGTAAGTGCCTGATTTACCAATCACTTTTGCTTTTTATTTAGACTAATACTTGAAACAATGTAATTCATGTGAAGAAAGGTTTACATGGAAGCAAAAATCTGCTGCACAACCAAATAATCAACCCCCCACAGAATACCTTCTGAAGTGTCACAAATCACCCAGCTGCTACAGTGCAAGTAATGTCTACAGAATCAATAGAATCATCAAGGTTGTAAAAGACCATCAGACCTACACCGCCATAACCACTAAACCATCTCCCAAAGCACCTCATCTCCCCATTTTTTAATTAAAGACCCACAGGGATGGTAACTCCACTGCCTCCCTGGACAGCCTGTTCCAATGCTTCACCACTCTTTTGGTGAATTTTTTTCCCCCCTAATATCCAATCTGAACCTCCCCTGATGCTCCTTGAGACCATTTCCTCTTGTCCCGTCACTAGTCACTAGGGAGAAGAGGCCAACAGGTCTCTCCTCAGTCTGAACAGCCCCAGCTCCCTCAGCCTCTCCTCATAAGACCTGCTCTCCAGACCCCTCATCAGCCTAGCTGCCCTTCTCTGCACCCTCTCCAGCATCTCGATGTCCTTCCTATACTGCACACAGTACACAAGGTGCAGCCTCACCGGGGAGTACAGGGTCCTGCACTGTAAAAGAATTCATTATGTATTTTGGAAAATCCTTTTGCCACTGAGGTCAAAGATCTTCACTGTTGGTTTCAGTAATAATCTGCTAAAACAGATAATAATCTGCTGAAAACACTCCCATTGGTGATGTATTTAAGGATATTTCAGGTATTATGGATAAAGGATGGTAGAAAGCAAAGAAAGCATTTTTACTGAAACAGGACACTCAAATATTGCCCAACAATTAATTCCATATGAACATGCAACTGGTATGAAGATAACAATGAAAAAAGTGTTTATTAATATTACAGGTTTATACTGTTTTCCTGTAATTAATACCCATGAAATAAAAAGTTTGAAATCTATTGTTTTATTTTAGGAGGTACATGCTCAGGGTAATGTTATAAAATATTTCTGTGAATAACAAAACCAGAAGTTAAATATACTGCATCACAAGTTTAACAAAGAAACAGTATTAATCACTTAGTTTTCTTTCCAAATTTGCTCTGAAATTTTCATGTGAATATGAAAACTACCTCTTTAAAACTTTGAGGATGTCTGGATGTGGCTTGTAACGCTATATGTGTTGAGGGATCAGCTGACCATGCTGATCGAATAGGTGCATGAAAACCAAGGACACCTGAATGACCTGGGAGAAGTCTACAAGAGCCACAGAGCACAGGGGAAGGTTTATCGTTTTGAAAAATATGTATAGCTCCAATTCCCATCACCATGAATTTAACAGTAATGTTATTGTTAAATTTTCCTAGATTTTATTTCCTGTGCAGGAACAGGACAGGTAAATGCATCATTGGGCATTGAGCAGATAACACAAATGAAGTTTAAGTAGAATTATGTTGGCTATATGACACCAAAAATGTTACAGTGAGGCTGCCTCTTGAACACTGAATAATAAACTTGGAATAATAGGTTCTTCAATGCTTACTTTAGAGACTAAACCTCCTCAATGCTCACACTAACAAATATCAGCAACTGATTACAACTTTTTGAGAGAAAATGAAAACTGGAAATGACAGAGAGACAAAGAGAGGTTCTTTAGTGTTAAGTCCATTGCCCATATCAGAACGTCCTCAAAATATTACTGAAGGGGAGATGCTACTCCTTTAGATTCAATCTTTCTACTTAAACATCATTTAGATGAGGCAACCTTTAAACAAACTTTGGCATGATTCACATTTCAACAAATGACTTCAGCTTTGAAAATAAACAGTACGTACTGAAGTTAAGCAATCCGAGGCTTGAAAACAAATGTGACATTTAAGGAGACTTAATTTCACAGTAGCTTTAACCAACAACTTGGATAAAAATGTCAAATATTCAATAATGCTCTCCAAATGTTGAGCCACAAACTGCAAGAATTTATCTTGATATGCCTAAAACATAACTTACAAATCATGACACGTCAGTTCAAAACAAACTCAAAAGAATTCTTAGCATGAGTTTGCTGTGAAATAAAACCCAGTTTACACATTATGTACTGTACTAAAGAAATAGGCATGCCCCGCTTGAATTATTCCTATCTGCAATGAGAAATGTGCAATCCTGTCATAAAGACATTTATTGCATACATTTTTTATTTTTTAAGTGAGAGGAGTTAGGGAACAAAATTCTTTGGTGCTACTAATCTACAGAATTCTAATGAAATTCCCATTGCACCTTATTACTTTTAGTCCTGAGCACAGAATATCTGTGTAGCGACCCTTGGCACACCTCTGCAGAAAGGAATTAGTGCTTTCAAGGTCAGGGTCTCTACAGAAGGCATTTGAGAAGAGTGTGAGGTTAGCTATCAGCATGGGTAAAGTTAGCAAAACAAATATACCCTAAATTAAGTAACATTTGGCTGCCCAGTGTGGATGATTTCTTGCACAGTATATAGGAAGAGAAGGAAAGCAAGCTGAAACTTGCTGGGTAGACATTTACTTTCCAAAGCATAAGCATAGAAGAACTGGACAGCTGCTAATATGAATGCTGCCACTGGAGTTATGAGCGTGACCTCTTATAGCCAGAATCGTTTCAAAATATGTAAACTATTATTGCATTTCTTGCTTCACAATTCATTTTCCAGATTAAAAACTTGCAAGTTCAAAAGAAAAAACCATAGAATATACAGTTGCTATAAACACAGCCTCATACAAATTCACACTACTTACTGATTTTCAGCAAGGACAATGGATGAAGTTGCAATCACTAAAAGTGCTTCAGTATAAAAAGAGAGACCTGAGACGTTTCCCTCAAGCTACATGCATTTCTGCAGTGTCTGACCACGAAACAAAACCAACATTGTTTCATTTCATTTGAATGATCAGTGTTAGAACTGGTGCAAGTTTCTACTGACAGCAAAATAATTTGCTAACATGCAACTGGTTTATTCTACTTCGATTTGCACTCTGTTCCACTGCCCTGACAAGTTTATCAGCACCAGTCTTTATTAACATCAAAAGCAGGCTCCAGTCCTGCAAACCACTGCGGATGTGTGCAAGTGTCCTGTTGTCTGAGCACTGCAACCCCTCAATCACTGCAATGTGCACTTCACTATGTACTGCAGCACTTGCAGCCTGGTCTCCATACCAATAACGTACCAGGACCAGGAGTCAGTTCCATCTGAACACTGATTTCTGGGCATGTCAGAGCACCGAACCGGGAACTAATCACTGAGCCTAGCCATAAGAAGATTGTACGCTCAAAAATAATGATAGTGCCAGTTTACTATGACTGGGCTGAAGATGTTCCTCGCTTGGGACAGCAGCATCTTCTGGACTACAAATCCACAGGGTTCCAACAGCCAGCGCACTGCGAGGTGATGCACCCACATCCACACCCAGCTGTCTGGGGTAACGCTTCACTGGGCTTACCGTGGGCACGCAGCACCAGCCAGGCTTATGCAGACTGCGAGCCTGGCATGCCAGCCTCAGTGGCACAACTGAAAATGTTAAGAGAAAGCAAACCCAGCCTTCAAGTTCAAGCCTGGTTAGAAGTAACTAATGATTTAATTGAATTAAGGAAGAAAAAAAAAAAAGGGGTGGCGGGGATTGGGGCTGAGGAGAAGTACCTTTAGTCTCCAAGTCTTTGTACCAGAAAAGCTAAGGTTTGCATGTGCTGCTCTACTTTCATGCTGAATTAGGGACAGTCCATCTACCTCCATCAGCCAGTGTTTTCTTTCAGTTTAACGGAAATATGACTAAGATGTCATCAGCATCCCATTTGCTCTGCCAGGCGACCTGGCAGCACAGAGTGCCAAGCAGCACAGATCACTGTGTTCAACACATTTGTTGAACTCATCAGCTGTCCTATAACAAAGTATGGAGCAATCTAACAGATTATATACGTGAGAATTAACATCAGCGATATGAGCTAGACACATTTTAAGTACATGGTTTTTCAGACTTCAGTTTTGTAAACATATACCTTTTTAATATGAAATCAGAAGAATGTGCCAAGGAAGTAATGGCTGAAAACCACAACTGCATATGGATCATGAAGCTGCAATGAAGGATCGTTTTAAGGAGCAACATTATTACTCCTTCCATCTTAGAGCTTTTTAGACTGTTATGCAGACTTCTGTAAATACATGAAAGCCATAAGAAACTTATCAAAACTAACATGATAAGATTTGCATAATATTTTCATTTCATGTAGCCTAATCTACAATCACCTGAAATAAGTGTGAATCTGTCTATGGGCTCTGCAACTTTCTGACAGTACCAAGGTCTGCTACAGTGACTTCCAACCAACCAGCCTAGCTAACAGAGCACATCATTTGAAACCGCTACAATGCTGCTATCACGACTGAATAGAAAAAGTTATTAAGAATACTGTAAACACAATAGTTAACAGATTTCCTTTTATTCACTTGTTCCACCTTTCTGCAACAAGAGACTGGTAAGAGACTGTTATGAAAAATAAACTATCCTTTTTAAAACCCAACTCTTAAAGACTTTGTTACTCTTAAATGTGTTACTTAGATTCTGCAGACCTATCTGGACCTAAAACACATTTTTTTCTTCTGCACTCTTAAGTTATACTTCTGACACTCGATCCAAATGGTATTTCACTCTCACATTATAGGTTTTCTCAAGATACTACTTCATACAGAAACTGTGTTCACAGCAACACACCATCACCACAAAACAAGTGACAGAATACTTCAGATGCTGACTTTAGTTTCAGTAGGGCTCCCTGTTGCATTGGCTTTCATTAGACTAACAGCAATCACCATTACCAGGTATGTGTAAATTTGAACAGCAGCACATTTTACTGGCTCTGAAAAAGCCTGACTTACATTAGCTGATGCCATAGCTCGTATTTGTATCAGGCCTGTTAGGTTTTGGCTGTTAATCACTCAGGCTGATGAAATGCCATATTCAATGAAAGCACTGTAATGGCAAGGCAGTATGATTGCTCTTTCCAGTTATTTGCTCTGTCATGGGACAATTCACAGAACCCCTTACTGAATCACAGAATCCTAGAATGATAGGGGTTGGAAGGGAGTGACCTCTGGTTTTCATTTAGTCCAACCCACCTGCCAGCTGATTTGATAAAAACAGGTTTTCCCCAGTATGACAGGCAGTACACAAGACTGTTCTTCATTCTATAGCATAGCCTTGCCTACTGAAAGGGAAAATATACTGTTTGTATTTTAAAAGTGATAGTTTCTGCCAGCAAGGTAATATAAACATTGCATTTTAGCCTATTATTTAATTCTATCAAGCTACAGGCTTTCTTCATTGCCGATCTGCCCGGTTTTATTCAGGGCCATGAAAGCTGAAGCTTCATGGGACAGTCCAAAACATTCCTTCTCTGGTGCAGTGCTGTCCTTCCCTGCCTTCTGGAGCTCAGAGCAAAGAACTTTGTTAAACATGTGCTGAAAAAACAGAGCTCCTGCATGAAGCCCCTCCTCTGGAGAGGCACTGAACTGTTATACCCTTCCCCAGCAATCAATAAACCCACGAAAAACCCAAGACTAAACACTTTTCAGTGGAGATTTTCCTGCCCAGACAGCAAAGACGCTGCCCAAAGAGAGCTCCAAAAGCATATTAAAACAGAAAGCATAAACAATCTAGAAATAAAGAATTAAAGCTTATTAAGCAGCAATTATTCCATTTCCCTGTGATGCATATCCCCCTTGCTAGAAAAGGGTTGGTTTCTTTTTTTAGAACAGCTTTATATGTGGCACCTTCAGAGGCGTCCACAATCTCTGGTTCAATCCCAATTATATCTCCTAATCAATTACTAGCCTTTTCTTTTTTAACATTGTGCCATATGCCAAAATTGTTATCTCCTTGACTCTGGTTATTTAAACAAAACAGAGCCATTCTATTCTTTCACAGGACAGATCTTCCAGCCCAAGTACTCTCCTTGTTGTTTTAACCAGGAGCCCTCCTACCTGTCACTCTATTCTGTGCCTGAATACAGTGTTTTCACTAGAGATCTAATCATGAAGAAAATGCCTCCTACTCTCGAATTTCTCATTTGAGCTCACATTTTCTGGGTCTCTGGAACAGCACGCTTTACTGAAAATGCTTCATTTTCTACCCACTCAAGGTGAAACAAGTACTCTTTCATGACCAAATGCTCATCTGTCTTTCTGGTAACGTCTCAAAATCCCACACCTCTGATTATGTAATATTTACCTTTAGCCCATTACTTCTGTGCAAGATTTATAGTCACGATGTAATTTCTGTGGGCTTTTCTTGTGAATTAGATGACAAACAAAGTATTTTTACACACTCATTTCCTCATCATTAGAAGACTTAGTACGTGATGCAACACATTATAACCTTTTCCAGGTCTGTTAGACTCATTAGAGTGACTACTACACTTTCCCATGGTTAGGTTCACAAAGATATTCTGTACTCAGAAGGTAACAGAGAGTCCCAACTTCTGGGCAGGAAAACATCACAAGCCAAGTTACGCAACATTACTGCTCCAAATACTGATGGAGGTTTAAATGGTTGTTAGTGCTGTACCACTCAAAGTGCATATTCTGCACCCGTTGCTGTAAATTCCTTAATCCTGCCTACTATAACCAATGCAATAATAATACAGGCTAAAGTGACAAAGTTAAATTTGTCATTTCCAAATCTCCCTACCAAGTCGTGATTCTTCCCAACTTTGCATTCGGTCAACAGCAAAGCTAAAGTAGTACAGACTGCTAATGAGCAATTCTGCTGTTTAGCAAGTAAGGCATTCAAAATTATCTTGGATGAGTGGCAAAAGTGTCACACTAAGCAGTCACTGGTGAAGTTTAGGACAGAAAAAACCAAACCATCTACAAACAGCAGAAATTTGTCCTTTAACTTTTTAATTTATAGTGAATTCTCTACAGTGTTTTAAATTCCTCTAAGCAAGATGTGTGACTGTGAGGTGAGAAAATTTGGATCATTTACACCTGGAGACTTTACAAGGTGATATTTCATATATAGCATGTTGGGCTATCACATTGTTGGAATTCTCACCTTTAAAGATCCTCCACTTAACATAAAAACTGCATCTTAAAAGCCTCTCTAGCCAGTTCCCTCTGTGCTTACCCTATAGATGAGATTAAGAACAAACTAGTCAACTGAGATAAGAAAGAGGGGTAAGCGTACAAGTCACATATGTCTGGAGACAAAGTGGAGGAGAGAGGGAACATCTTTTGGTTGCAGCTTATAGCTTAACCAGATGAAGTACAACATCAAAACTTCAGGTTTAATGTCAAACCTTAAATCTTCAGCCCCACACAGGGGCAAGACCCAGGGGAAACACAGCATAATGGGAGAAGAAATGATTGCAGAAGTGCCAGAGCATCTTATTAGAGATATGCATACATACACATGCATACACTCTCAATCAAAAGGGTGTCCTCGGCAGAGAATGGCAGTGACAGTACAGGCAAGTCTGAGTATTTTTTTCCCACCCAGAACCCCACAAACATTTCAAACCCTCAGAGCAATACTTCTCTGGCCCTACCAATACTGAATTAGGTTTAAATGAGGGAAGGATGAAGATTTTTCATGGATCAGCAATTATTGTGATCTTTGGCTCAGAAATCCTTTCACCTCCATCACACAGGTCTGGAGTCTCTTCCAATTCTACCACAAGCTTCAAGTTACAAGAATAGTAGAGGCCACATTTGAATCTAGATCCCAAATAATTGGTATAGAACAACCTTTTTTCATACACCTGAAACCTGGTTTTAGGGTTATATTTCAGACAGCTGTGTACTGCCCTGTTTCTCCGAGCAGACCAACTAGAAAGCCCAGTCTCCATAGCTCTACTTAAGCAACTTGGTTTAGCACCTTCACAGATGCTATAAAGAAAGAGTATATGGCTTTTGCTGCCCTCTTCTGTAGAAAGAAATGTATATCAGACAGGCTAAAAAAATTGTTTCCAGTCACAGATAAATCCAGATCCATGGTGATCTTTGCAGCTTTACAGAAGCTGCGCTGGTATCAACTCCTCCTGGAGAGAACAGCAAGGGCTGGGCAGCACTCACAGGCAGAGGCTGGCTGAAACGAGTGGAAATGCTTCACTGTCACAAAGTTAGGTGCAGCTTGTGATGAACGGTGGATGTTGTGTGTGACACACAGTATGAACTTAACTTGTAAGGAGTTTTAGATCTACTAGAAAAAGCATATTAACAGCAATAGTACAAGCAGTCTCTATGTATTTAAGGCAGGGTCAGCAAAAACCCACAAGGAAATTAATCACCGACGTCAACATGGACTAAAGGAATAGCAATTGTTAGTGCTTTCTGTATTCCTTCCCTATTTCAAGTTGAATTCATCAATAGCATTAAGTTTTCTCCTCCCTGGCACACATGCATACACACACTCAGTTTCCACTGGTTTCGTAACAGTCTCTGATACGTAAGATACCAGAAAGCTGGGTGGGACCTCCAATGCAATCCTGCCCCCAAGGAAATAAAGATTTCACGCACTGTGCTCAGCAGAACAAAATTAGTCATTTATCAGTTCTTATGGGAGAAGGGACTTCAGAAACACACATTTTCTCTACCCACCAGCTTTGGATGAAGGTCCACAATGCTGCCAAGAAAAAACATTACCTTCCTTCAAGACTCAAGTTAGGATAACCAACAGAAGTGCATCATACTGATAATTGTCTGTACAAATGGACACCAAAGCAACAAAAAATACTTTTGCCAGTATCACTTTTCCATTTTTTGTTTTAAAAACCATGTTTTATCTGTGTTCTGCTGGGAAACATGGAATGGTGTAGCAGATTGGTGTTCTGCCCCTTCCAGGGTACCCCCCATACATCGATTCTCTGGTCATACTTTCAGACAATCTGGCACTTTTATCCTAACAAGTCATCACCAGGTGTTTTTTCAAACAGGATACTACACTACTGGAGACTGAAAATAAAGAACTTTTTCATCAACTCCTACCAAACACATACGAATGGGTTCTTCTGAAAACATGGCAAAGGGATGTATTTTAGCAGTATTCTGACCTTTGCATTAAAAGGAATATTCTCTTCTGCTCAGAATTAAACTCCCTAAGTACATTATAAAACCAAACTAACCATATTTTAATGTTAGACTTTAAAGTATAAATCACATACAATGTTGTGTGTGCTTAAAATATCCGTTGGGTTTGTTAATTTAGAAAGAGTCTAAAAAGCGAAATAACTAAGAGTCTGTGTTTCTGAGGACTTTCAGCTTCCCACTATGGATTAGAGAACAATAGAATTCTCCAGTGCTGCTAAAGTTAGGGAATTACGCTTTTCTCTACAGCAAATGACGACCACGGTTAATATCCTAGCCTGGGAGCATTCCCCACCTCTCCCCCAGGAGAAGCTGACCTTAGGAATATGGGCTTTAAAAATTCTTACACAGGAACAGTCCATAAAACTAGAAGTCAGGTAAATTCTACTGGGATCTGTAGCATAAGACACACCACAAGGTCTCAAGGACATTGTGACAAGGGGGAAGACATCAGAGATGAGAAACATGGCCAGTATACCTGACAGTAACTTGCAGGGAATCAGGCTCTGAAAGGTTTGGATTTTTGTAGGCAGCTGTACAAATAATTATTTGCCTACAGTGCATCTAATTAGAAGCTAAATTTTAAAAAGCATTTAAAAAATCTCCATGAGTGATACATTCGTTTTGGCAGAACTATGCATTACTACAATACAAAATCCCACAACTGCTCACACCCTCATTATTTGTAAAACAAAAGCCACTGAGTTTTTAGTGCTTAGTGAACACTGGAATCAAACAAGCCCCACACTGTTCCAAGTGTTTGCTGTACAGCTGCATGGGCTATGCCGTGCAAGGTCTGCGCTACACTCAGGTCACGTTCAGCTCTGGAAGTGGAGCAATGCATAACAGTGTCCTGTACCTCAAATTTGGGATTTTGAAATTCAACAGTGTGCCAATCTTTTGAGCAGAAGTCTCCCAGTGAGGCCATGGGGCAAGCCCCCCAGCAGCCCTCAGTCCCAGCTGACCGGCCATACCTCCCAGCTGTGAGCAGCAGAGGCAACTGCTGAGCATGGAATGATACCCCAACATCTCTTCCCTTCCTAGAAGAGCACTATTGGTTTGGTTTTTTGGGGGATCTTTTGCACAATGATGCTGCCAAATGTAATTATGAGATTTACTGCCACAAAATAGTAGTGTAACAGTCATCAAACAATTAAAATGCAAACACCGGTCTCTCTTGACATACACATTAAAGCACAGCAATAGCTGTAACAATTTCATAATTGAACAATTCACACCTATGGGATAAATCCTCCCAGTGCCTACACAGGTGAGAACAGGATCTACTCCTTTCTGCACACGATAGCAGAGGCTGTTCCAAAGTCTGAGATATATGAGCATATCTTCCCTATAGGAGCCATACCTTGGAAAGACTGCTTTAAATCCAGTTGGCGACATACAGCGTGTTAGTCAAGGATGCCCAAGAGATGAACTGAGTCTGGCCTTACGTCACTTCATGGGCTACACCCACCCACTTCAGTCCCTAATGGGAAGCGGCTAGCATATGCTACTAGTCACCTCTCCACTAATGGATCCTTGGGCAACCACAAGTCTGCAGTCCATGGCACTGATTCATTTGGATGGGAGTTGTTAGAGAAAAAGACAGGAGTGCTTTTCCCATGAAGACGCTGCCATTTGGCAGAGATGGGAGTAGCAGGCATGTGCAAGCCCTTGTTACGTAAGATCCCAAATCTGCAGCTAGTTACTGGTAAATATTTTTGCTAGTGAATTTATGACTCTGGGCAAGGATGATCTTCCTGGTGAGTAAACAAACCATGAACAAATAACAGCATTCAAAGTAAGAATATTTTCTTGATTGTTCTACAATAAGGCCTGTTGGGACAAAAATTCAGGACGTGTTGAAAACCTTTCCAAGTCAGAGACCCAGGATATCCACGCTGCAAGTTTGACTTGCTGAAGAAAGGCAGGCTGCTACACTCGTTCTAGTTTGCTACTGCACCAACACAAATTAGTCTGCAGTTATATCAGTGATTGCTTTGAGACAAGTCTCATATCAAACTCCCACATAGTGGCAGACTGCCAGTTTCTTCTAAAAATCTTTTAACCAGTTGGGAACTAGGAAAAAAAACCCCAAACAACAACAAAAAAACGAACACACTCCCCCCTCCCCTCCCCCAAATTCAGAACAAACCAAAATGAGCAAGTAATCCCTCAATTCCTAATGCCACAATCAAAGGGAAAAAAAATCACCAGGATTTGCAGACACAGCTATTATATTTTTAAAGCAAATCAACAAAACATGTCTGGCTACTTTTGAATCTTTTGTACTGCATATACCACTTCTGAGGTTCGTTCTTTGTCCCAGTAGGTATTATCACTTTATTTTCTGAATCAGTATCTGTTTTCTACAGCAATCAGCAACATACCTGATGAGCATTATGTCCAATAACTTAATCTGAAGCTCCTACAGTCCGAGTTTCTCTGTTCTCATAAACTCCTTGTTTATGAGAATAAACTGCTTGTTTATTCCATGGTCCAGCAGGCAATTTAAAAAAAATTCACAGTGTTGAGTTACAGACAGAACCCTACGTACTTATTTTTTTAAAAGATTCCTCAGTAGATGTCATTTTAAAAATATATTGTCATAGCATTCACTAGTGGTAAGCAGCAAAGAAGGACAGATTCTTTCAAGATTAAGGGCAACCAGACCCAATTTCAGAGATTTTTAATAAGGACTGCTACGATTATGGGTGTTTCTTCCAATTCTGCCCATTCAATCAGGATTACAAGACAAGAATTCTACTTCTCTACACGGTATTTTGTTATCCGCAGCAGGTTCAAAAGCCTGCATTAGGATGCCCACTCGCGCTGCTTGGCTGGAAAAGGAAAGCAAACTGAGGCACAGTTAATGTCTACAACGCCCGTGTCTCTGTAACGACCCTCCGGCTTGTGCAGAGCGCCAGGGGCTCCAGGCTGCTCCTACACTCGGGCAAGCACTGCCACCTGCCGGCACAGGCCCCGGTACAGCCCCCGGCCGGCACAGGCCCCGGCATCCCGGCTCTGCCCCCGGCTGCAGGGAACACGGATTCTCCAGTCCGGGAAACTTCCCGATTTTCCCACCAAGCAGTATATTGATTTAACAGTAACGGTGGCTGAATTTTAAACTGAAACATGAATTGTTGTAAAGAAAGCAGAAGTAATTGGCACAGTGATCCCCAACTCTGCTCCTGCCATCCACTGTGCATTTTCCTGAGGGAAAAGAAACAGCTGCAGCATTTTCACAGTTGCATCTTATATTAAAATAAAACAAATTAACTTATTGCAACCCAAGCTTTTCACAAGTTAAAAAGATACATGGGCACAGTTGCTGGCAATGACCAAAAACCCCCACTGACATTTGCTTTTACCTCTTCTCTCCATTTGAGAAACTAACAGTAACAATAATAATTTTAAGGCATAATTATTTACTAATAAGGTAACAGCTAAGGTAAAACTCCCTTGAGTTTTATTTCAGCAATGAAAATCTCTCACATAAACTTGGGCCAGGCACAGAAGAAGGGACAATGAAGGCTACACCTGCAGCATGTAACCTTGCTAGACTGTGGTCCCCCATTACAGATTCAGCTCTTGGACAGTCACACTGTCTTGGCAGCCAGAGTTACAGAGAAAGAGAAGATGTGATCTTGTGCTTAGAAATGAATTCAAGACAGGTTTAGATGTCAAAATCTGTGAGACACAGAAAAATAGGACATTCTCAGTATCATTTTATGACAGGGTTTTTTCATCCTTCAGCTGAAGAAAGAACAGGGCCCATGGTCGCCTTTAGTACAGTTCATCGTTAGGTATCTACATAAACAATAAAGAATTAAGTGAAGCTACCCAATTTCTCACCTTTTCCACTACCCTCTCCACCTTCCCTAGCTAACTTTCACCCAACCCATCCCCTCATTCTTAGGATACAGTCTTTGCAGGACAGTGAACCTAAAAGCCATGCAGAGCACCCTGTTTTCAGTATGTGTTCTCAGAAGGGCACAAATTGAGGTGAGCAGCTCTGTCCAATGAAGTGCTATTTCCTTGCTGGCCCCACCAGAAAACAGATCATTACTGTACATTCAAACATATGCAAGTCCTAGTTAGAAAGATACCTTGGAAAGCTCCTCACAATCTTGCTACAAATGGGACAGTGGTTTGCTGTCTGCTGCTGAGGAATCATCTCACTGGTAGGGTTTAATATTGTCCTTTCTCTCACGTTCCATATTCTTTAATGACACTTGCAACATGCCTCAGCACTTCCAGAAACACAAAATTAATGCTTCAGGCTGAGCCACAGTGTGCTTATCCCTCTTTCTCTCTCACAGAACACATCCCATGTGCCTCCTCACTAACAAACATTACCTCTGCTTACCAAAACACAAGCCAAAGAGCTGCTATTTCAATAAAGAAAGTAAGCAACAGAAATATTGACTAGCAGAGCCTTGAATGCAGCTGTTCCAAGGAATCCTGAAAGGACATCAATTTCTGTATCATTCTGACCAGCACAAACAAGCAACAGACCAACCAGCAGTCACACTGAGACTGAGAAGCCAGCCTCCTGACCTCTACATCTTCACTTCCAAGTTGGAAATGAGAGCTTCACAGCAAGCAGAGGCAAGGATTTATGAAGCAAAAGAAATGGCAAATACAAATCCTTCTGTAATACTGTCTTTTAACACACAAAGGTAGTGGCCAGCTCTTAAAACTCCTCATCCTTCTGATGCTTGTGTGAATCATTGTATTCCGAGCATCCTCTTTAGATTTGACAGCAGCTCTTTTAGGGGCTTAACTTAAAACCACAACATGATGATACCTTGATTAATTCTCAGTTCTAATAAGAGCCAATATCAAATGCATGACGATTTAGATTTTACTGAGTCTTTTTGTACTCTCCCCCCATGAAAGGTATTACAACTTTGTGTCTCATCTCTGAATTCACACCTTACGATTCTCCCCGTCTTCCCACCCCCCCACCTACACACATTTCAGACTTGAGCGCTCGAACACTTCTCAATCACAATGTTTATACAAAATTTATATTTCATTAGCACATACATCTTTTTTCTCTTTCTGTAGGCAGGCTCTAGTTCTTGATTTTTTGCAAGAGGATCTCCAATTCTTTATCCTATTTGCCTAGGATGGAGTAGTCCTGGCAACCAAGTTTAAGTAGACTCCAAGGACTAGTGGTTTCTTAAGGTAAAATTTCTCACTCAAAGCCTGCAATATGCTCCTTTCTGAGCACAGGCAGAAAACCCATTACCCTGAACAGATGGAAGGTAATCTGTGGGAAGACAAAATCTGTTAGAGCAAAAACTTAGAATAAATAAGTAATAAAAATATCTGAGTCATAGGCCGGATAAAGTCACAAGACCGGATTAAAGAGATCCCTAAATTTTAAGAGAAACATATTTTAAGGAAAACAGTATACATGATTCTTTTTTTGCTGAATGCTTTTGCTTCCCTTTAAAGGAAGCGTAAGCTTATTATTTGAAAGGAGAGTTGAGATTCTTTCTTGATTCCAAAAGCTATAATCTTAATTTTAAAAAATTTTTTAAAAGCTCACAAGAAAAATTCTGAGTGCTCACAGTATTAGGACAGCTAATCAATTGTGTTGGTTCCTTTGAAGGTGTGGAAAAGCGATTGTCAGATGAACTTGACTGTGACTTGAACAGCTGCTATGCCATGACTACTGTTCAGCTCTAATTAAATCGCAGCGCGATCTCATTTGAAAACAGTAAGGACACAAATCAGGCCCAAAGAACGTATCCTTACATCCATTAACTGTTAAGCTTCCTCTATCATATGGGAATGTTTGTTTTAACCTTCAAACTTGCTGAAACACAGTTCTGATTGGCAAAAATGTCTCTGATTAATTTGAAATCGTCACAGCTTGAAAAAGATGACAAAGACATGAAATTCAGAAAAACAGCAAAAAGACAAAAAAACATCATCATTACTCTTTTAACTCATCCCTTCTTCCCAGAGCAGTGCTTCAGGACCTTCTAGAATGATTTGCTGATACCAGTACAAAAGAGTTGAGTCTCCTAATGACAAAATCACCTACTTTATACAAAAGTTTTAGCCTTGTGCTTATACCCCTTAGCTAGCTAGTGAAGCATTTTTGTCATATGAAATACAGATTAAACCAAGATTTTCTATATGCTTTTTAACAGTATGTCAGTAGTCACTCACCAGCTACTTTTCCAAGTTTTGTCCTTTTATTTTTTCTGTTGCAGGAGTTTACTCATTTCCTACTCCTCATATGGTCAATAAAGTACTTCATGTCAAATGAAAAAAACCTGTGCTATTAGTTTTGTAATAGTTTTGTACAGTTTTAACTTTAGTTGCAGTACTTCTGTTTCATGTTAAATTAGCTATTATTACAACAGATGTCTAACCTAAAATTGAAATGGTGGGTGTATGTCTGTATGCATATATACACACATGCATATATAAAAAAATCTACATATATATACAAATAAATACATACATGCATTCAGAGGCCTGCAAAAAGACAAGTCACATTTCCTTTACTGGCTCTATAAAACCCTGGCTTTCTTTTAAAGAGTGCAGGAATGGTATCAGAGTCAAGAATCACTAATTATGTGGTATTTTGCAAACCATCACCAAGATGACAGACGGTAAATTAACAGAGTGAAAGCTCTGTTAACAACCATTCCATCATCTGTTGCTTAACTCCCTAATAAAGGCATAGCAAAAATGCTCTCAATAACTCAAGGTTTTTTTAAACCCACTATGCCAATGATTTATAGCTTTCTGCACAAAACTTAATTGTGTTTTTCCCAAGATTCACATTTCCAATGAAAGTCATCCCAGAATGCACAGGCACACACTACCATAAGGCCAGCAACAATTTATTGAACTAGCCAGCAAAAAAAAAATGACGCAGAAGCCTACAATGTTCATAGCCACAGGCATGAAGACAAGGATGCAGGAGAAGGTAATCTATGGTCAACTGAGGAGTGAGTTTGGAAGGAAAGTACCAGCATAGCAACAGGGACTATTCCTCCCATCAATCCACCAATGACTTTATACCGACCCTTCCTCAAAGAATGAAATGAAGGAGGGAGACAGTGCTGGACATGTGGACTTGGAGGAAGAAGAGTAAGAAGCCACAAAGGACCTGTCCAGAGAGACAAAACAGTTTCACAACCACTTAAAGCTGACTTCAGCTCAGTGCTGTCAAAATCAAGCATCTTCCTCAAGGATCCTGGGGCACAGCTGTGCTTTGTCACCTAGCCTAGTGATGGTGTCCCCACAGGGTAAAGGCCACGAGTACAGTGACTAGGCTGAAAGCGAGTGACCATTCTTGCTGTCTGTCCCAAGAACAGCTGTGCTGGAAGTGAAACAGCAGGAAGGCAGGGACAAGTGAGAAAGACAGTGAGAGTACATCACCTTGAAGCAGCACAGAGATGGAGCCAGAAAATTCAGCTTTTGCAGCTCGTAATTCTCAAATAGCACAGTTCTATAGGGCTATACCTTGCTAGCAATTCCTTTTAATTTATATATTTATACACAAAAAGCTTTATATAATGTTTGTATATTTATTTTACTTTTATATATTAAAATTCCTTATATATGTGCTATGTAAATATATTAGCTTAATAATATATATATGGTAGGTATATATGATATGAATTTTTAGTTTTTTTCAGAAACAAACCAAGAGGAAAACATTCCTTTAGCTGCAGTATAAAAGATCACCATGGCAAAAGGGGGTTAAAAGCTTTAAGAAGAGCTGCCTTTTAATAAGAATTGAATTATATTAACTGAACTTGAGAAAAACATTTCTTGGAGAAAAATTTATGCTAGGCCAGCAAAGTACAATATTCCCCGCGGAGTCTGACTCACTGGCTCTCTTAAGATCTTTATCAGCCGAATTAATACAGGATCTCAATGCCTAGTCAGTTATCCTAGTGGTGTGTCATGAGCCTAAAAATGAAACTATGGAAAGGAAAATCTCAATCAATTTCACTGGAAGGATAGAATAGCAAAATTTAATTTTTTTAATGCTGTAGGGTAAGAAGGCTAAAGACTAATTCTGAATTATCAGTAGCATTATTGCCATCTAAAGCGGCATTATGAAACCCCAAGTACTATTATAAAGAGCCCTTTAAATAAATCTCATCAGCTGAGTAGAGATGAAGACAACAGTTGTACTCTTCTTCATTTGCAGTGAGGTTCAGATCTCCCAGCATACATGACAAAATTTTCTAATAAGCTAAAAAAAGAAATAAGGAGAGAAATATCTTTAAGTACCTCATGGAATCAACTGAGCTCACTCCATCTTCAAGAAATTTTCAAGCAAGTCAAACCTTAAACCACAGAAAAGATCAAAATTACATACCCTATCCTTAAGATGATATAGATGTTCCTTACTCTGAAAGTTATCAGACTCCAAAAGACATATGGTAATGTTCTGTTAATTAATTTCAAGCATTTTCAGATACTATAAATTCATCACTTAAAAATTAGAAAGGGCAGGAGAATCACTGAAAAAAAATCAAAAACCCAGGTCAATTAATATAACAAACAAAACCCCTAAAATCAGAGTTTTATAGGCACAGGGGAAGAGCTCCCTAACACACTCCTATGTTGCCCTCTACATAAATTTCTCCCTCAACTAAAAAGAACGTCAGTACTTCAAAAAGGATTTCTCAGATTAAAGAAAAAACCCAACATCAATGCCAGGTTGTCATTATGCAAAATATTAAACCAAAATTATTCTATTCCTGTTTCAAGCCGTGACTCACTACAAAAGTTGGCATCACGTGTCTGAGTCACTTGCACACCACTCGTGCCTCAAACAAGGATGCATAACTCAAAGATAACTGAGTCATAATTTAACACAGTAACAGTAGATCACTACTGCCCTGTTCCGACAAGCTCATAAGTAGATAGATACACAATCATTTATGGAAGCTCATGAATATGTCTTTTCTGACAAATACTCATGTCCCATTAATCTGAATGGAAACTATTTATGTATTATCCTGTGTAACGAGAGAGACAGTTCCTGTTACAGCAAAAGAGTTCGCACCACAAAACCGTTTTTAGAGGGACAGCAACCATGTCACGCGGACCAGCAGCACAATCAGTTTCAATACCAGTGGCTTTCATTAGAGGAAGATTTTGTACTTCAGCTGAAGGCAAAAAGATCTCAGGATGAGAGATGTGAATATCCACAGCTACAAGAAAGCACGTGAGCAGATTCACTGCGTTACTCATTTTTGTCCACCATATCTTTTACCTGCTTGGTTAAGAGACATGTCTAAACACCTGTATACCACGGGATTTAATACACAAGAGAACCTCACCAACCCAAGAGAAGTGTCTACCTGGCAGAAAGGCTATTCTTTACCTCAAAGCATATTCTATGCCATAACACAGATAATTTATATATGGACTCAACAGTGCTCAGACTTCTCAGTTACTGATGGGGGGTTTTAAAATATTACCTCTCAGTGGCATAGTTAACACCATAATTAGATGAGAATCTATTTCACAATAGATGAGAATGGAAGGAGAAAGTACTATACTTGATACATATTTTGAGAAAGAATAATTTTTCATATAGAAATAGGAAAATTAAAACACACTTGGCTTCATGTGCCTTCCTTCTCAGAACTCACATACTTTAAAGCCTCAAATGTTCCAATAGAGTAGTAATTTTTCAGGGTCTTCATTACTTCTGAATGCTTAGGACTAGCAATAGTGCTGGCTTGCCAGCATTCTGGGATGCTTAAACGATTCTAGACAAAAAGGAATAGCTATATTTTTCATTACTTTCATTATTCTTCAGAGACTGTTATCTTCACAAGATTAGAGAAGGAATTACCAGAGCAAATAGGCCATTTCTCGCTACATGTTTTCCTCTACCAAAATGTATATTATGGCTTCAAAGACAAACTCTTTTTAGAGATTCCACAGCTGAAGGCAAATCAGCAGATGTCTGTCTCTCCCCACACACAGTCACTAAAAATGTGCCGACTTCCTTATCTGCCTACATAGGGCTTCCAGCCTTTCTCAGTGAAAAAGAAAAACCCTGTCCCAAAGAGCACACTTCCGCTTGGATATTACTCTACCCTAAAAGAGTAGTAGACAGGGAGCTATTTATTCCTCCTCCGTCCCATATAACTACAAGATGCTATTCTTGACTGTCGCTCTCATTTTATATTGTTCATATTGTGTGGGACAAGGCATGTTCTTTTCTTAAAGCCATGTTTATTACAAAAAAAAGATGCAACCATAATTTATTCCTTGCAAATTGCAAGCATACTTCAGACACCAACTGGCTCAAAAACTAGGATATTAAATGAGCATTTAGGTATCATTTATCATTCTTTTGTAATGCCAGCAGTGCAACACATCATATTCTGGATTTCATCAGGTTTTGTCTGAATTTTAAATCTAGAAGTATGATTATGCCATCCTCTTTCACAAACACACCAATGTCTTCAGTGTGTTTGCAAGTATGAAGAAATCCCTCAAATATGCTTGACATGGAAATTATCAGTAACAAAATCTCCTCTGGTCTACAAAGTTTACATAGTAAGACATTCATAACAGCATAAAAGCTTGCAAAATCCACTCAGTTATGACGGTGTCCTTGTTTTCGGATAGCCCTTCTGCATGTGATAGAAAACTTACGGCCTTTGCTAAATTTGACAGTTTTAATTAGAAACAAGTCAGTACAGGTGGCAGGCTGTACGAAAGCCCAGAGAGTGAAAAAAGCTCAAAGGCATTAAAAATCCAGAGACAAGTGTGGGTTGAATGACAAAGTGCACTCTACTGAAAGGGGAGTTAAAAGGGACACTAATGAAAGGAGTTCAAGACAGGGCCAGTTCATTTGGAATATAAACATAAAAGATTGCCAGTGATTCCTAAAACTTGATGACTCACACCTTCTATCTTTCCCTTCTCTCTGCTGTGATGCCGCTCAAACATTATTCACTTCTATTATTGTCTGCACAGTTTTACATCCCTGAATATGGTACAAGTTGATTAAGAAACCTGATAAAAGCAAGGCCATACTGAAAGGTCTGCGATGAAGCACACCAGATACTTTAATAACCTGTTCACAACAGCATTAAAAACTAAGAGGACTTTTTCACTGTCTCTTGCTGCTGTGTTTGAAATCATTAAATTTATTCCATCTTAAGAAAGAATAACTGTTTTTCTTCCCTCTGTGAACAGAAGTGGATCCAAGGAAATGTTACACAGATTTCCTTTCTTTTACAGCCACATAATCTTAATAAAACCAGAATTTCACATAAGGAATTACAAGAAAGAACCCTCCACTTTAGCAAACTGTCTTTAAGCCAAGTCACCTTGAGAAGGTCTGAAATTGTTCTTTCTAGAATAATGAAGTTTCTAATCTGAAGAATTATTTTGCACATCACAAAAATAATAAAGTTAGCTAAATAATGTCCTTGCCAGTTCAAAACAGGATTTGCATTTTTTCAATTAATTCATTAGCAAGATGATAGATGTCAAAATGTAGAAGTAACATACACACACATTACCAGGCACTCAGCATATGGTCATAGATTCTCAGCTAAGGACACTGCAGATCTCTGCGGATACTGAGTGACATTTTAGAAGTGCACCTAAAAGGTAGAGTACCCTGAATTTATCAAAAGGATGGTCTGAAGGTCACATCCTGAGGCACCTGAAATTACTAATCCCACTAAAATTTTGGCTATACATTTCTTGAAATTGATTAATATAGAATCCTAGAACAGTTTGGATTGGAAGGGCCCTCAAAGCTCCCCAAGTGCCAGCCCTGCCATAGGAAGAGACACCCTTCACTAGCCCAAGGTGCCCAAAGCCCCATCCAACCTGGCCTTGAACCCTGCCAGGGATCTAGGGACAGCCACAGCTTCTCTGGGCACCCTGTGCCAGGACCTCCCCAGGGAAGGATTTCTTCCCAATATCTAATCCAAATCTGCCCACCTTTAATTTAAACCCATTCTCTCCAAGATGCCTCACCCACCAGTGTCTACACTATAAGACAGCTGAAGGAATTTTATTTTTTTTAAACTTTTAGGCAACCAGTGACATAGGGCTTTCCTCAAAACCAACAGGAAAATGCAACACACAAATCCAGAAACTCTGTAAGGAAAGGATCCATATTAGAAATGACAGAAGAATTAAACTGCTAAGAATGGATGTAACATACTAGTATTTGCTGGTACCCAGGCTCATATTTTTTTCTTGAATTTAGCAATACTTGAAATAATTTGCAAAAGGAAATGATGGATTATTCCATATTGTTACAGAACTCCATTATAAACAGGAATTTTGTGTCTGCAATCTGTACATTTTAGCTTCCCTTCTTCTCACTGTAGTGTTCCAGTGGGATTTTTTTCTTGAGAATTTTGAAAAGAAGAGAGAATATTTGATTTCCAGGAGTAGGATTTTCCAAAATCCTGGTATGCTGCTTTTTGTATTCCTGACTTAATGGCTTGGTGGTATTCCAAAATACTTATTTGTATGAGACGTAGTCAATTTTGTGCAGCTGCAAGAACGCTTGCAAATATTACAACTGGAGATACACTGCAATTTAGAAATCTCCTATTTAAAGGAAACATCACAATTTGTTCAAAAATATTGTTCCATCAATGTAAAATGTCCATTTTTTAAAAAAGCAGCATGAGAAAAGGTAGTGAAAAATCTGTAGTACATTGCTCAAAAGAAAGAGCCATGCTGCTTCAACATCTCCAAAGCTAGCACCTTCCACCAAACATGTTCATTAAGGAAACACAATCCCCACACATCACTCCACAGAAATGAGAGGCTAGTTTCTCCTGTCTGTTACTTAGACTATATTAATATCAACTCCAACCACGGGATCTCCCTCTGCTAGCAGCTTACAGAAGAATGGACTTTCCCAGCATCCAGCTGACTCCAGATGCTGCCACCCAATTAAGAGTCATTTTGCCCAAACGCCGCACAGAAAACAAAGGTGGTGTTATACTTTTTCTGCAGAGAATTTGTGTCTGAAACACAGAATCACAAAAATCTATCACCTACACCCAAATGTCCTTCTGAAAATTAATAACTGATCAAGGCAGCAGCATTTCTGTACCTCTCACAACAGCTACAGTTTAGCTACAGAAAAACACTGATGCCAAGGCCTGGGGCCATTCACCCAAGCGAAAGAATGCACAAGGCCTATGCCGGCTGCCGTGCAGCCAGCAGAACAGCCCCACAACAGGGAGCAACCATGCACTATCTCCCTCACCGCCCTGTTACAGCCGGAGTAGTGCTGCTGAGGAGAATGCAAATGCTGCCACTGTTCCAGAGCAGTATTTCGGCGTGGAGCACCACTGCCCACGGTTCAATGTTAGCACAGGCACTAACTTTCTACCATATGTACCTGAAAAAATGCTTACATAAGTTATTAGTGTGCAGCTTCCACAGGAAAACATGGAGCCTGGTTGGTATGAGAAGTGAGGCAGTGCAGGCTGGGGAAAGACTACCATCATCAGGGCCATGTGCCAAGCATCCTGCAGCGTATACATCTCAGCGAGGAGAGACAGACTCCTTGATCTTCACAAGCCCACTTCTCATGAAGGTTGTGGACATGTGGCCAGTGACACAGGCAGATTTAGTCCATTCATTAGACAGGTATTGAATATGAGTGCAAGTACAAGTACTATATTAAATACAATATCAGCTATCAGACACTAAAAGCTAACTACATGCACTTTCCTCTGTGCAATATATATTTAGTAAAGAGCTGCCCTGTTCCCGTTGTCTTCCCTGAAGCTGTGCTTCAGTCCTATAGCACGATTTCGACTGCAGTCGTGCTTAAACTTCCACGATTGAGGCACTTAGGCATACAAGTGCCTAAAAATAAAGCAAGTACTTCCATTAGCAGCAGCTCTTAGCAGCTGAGAAAAATCAAGCTTCACATTTAAATTATGCTTGGAAGAGCAGAATCAAATCTTTCTACCTGCTGTAATATCATAAACAGCTGATAAAAACAAACTCAACAGAACAAATGAGAAATCATAAAAGGGAAATTAAACAGAAATAATAATAAAATCTTACATCCAGGAACTACTTAAAATTCCCGTTGGGAGAAGAAAAGTCTGTAGATTATAATTCTGTTCCTGCATTTCTGCTGGAAACTGCATAGCCCCCATATTGGGCAGAATATCCAGAATTAATCTTGATGCTTTTGGACATGTTGCAGGGGACTTCTCACAACAGACATCAAAAGTCAGCCCCACCTGATGGGCTGTGCTGCTAGCTGTTCCCAGCACCTGCTCACCTGGTCATAAAACACCATGTTCACCAAACACCATGTTCACAGCTACCTCTATTAAATGTAAGGAAAGATATCAATAGACATGTAAGCAGTACTACTGAGCAGCCATCATAAACAATCAAAAACAGTTCAGAGTTAAAATTCTTGCATCACAAAATAGGGAGCAGTTAACACAAGATACACCTTTGAAATCATGTCGTGCTGCTGGATATTCAGGCTAATATAAATTCCAGTTTTTTACGTGGCAATATCCCATTATCATTAATTGCATCTGTCACATAACATATAACAACAGCTACCTTGGGTTTGATATTCTGACAAATACACTGCACACCCTCACCCCCCAATAAAATACTAGTTATATTATTTTCTCACTGATGTAAAAAAAAAATCATATTATGAGATAGAATGTGTATTTAGCCTGATGAATCTCATGCACATACAAACAGAGTTTTTACTGAAAGAGTAGTTCAGTTTCCCATAAAAAACAAGGCTTCCAAGACCATCCTGCACACCCTAACCATTTTTGAACCTTCTGGGAAACTCCAATCAAATTTGAGGGAGAGACAGAATTTTAAAGTCTATTTAGCCTTGTGAAAACTAAAAAACGACCAAACCCCAACAAAAAAACCCAAACCAAAAACCGAACAAAAAGCTAGACATCGATAACGTCATCCAATCATATTAAGCACCTTCTATGCCATTTTGGATACTCCTCATACTCCTCTAAATCCTTCACATCTTTTAAGTTTATCTTGAAATTACTCAGTACAAAAGTACTAAGAAATCTCTTCATAAAGAAGCATATTGTGTTGGAATAGGGAAATTCCCAGCTGGCTTTTTAGTTGTTAGTGAGAAACGGTCAACAGTATCAGAAAGGGATAGTCAAACAAACATGTCTTTGGTGTGGTGTGAATCTAAATTTGCTCCGCTATTCCCTGACAAGCATCTCTGTACACATATGGTACCTCCTAAAACCCTGCTGCCAGCTCCATGCTGAGCCGTTCCCATCTTGAATCCAAGCGTTAGCTGAGCGCACCTGCTGCCCTGCACTCCCATTGCTGCTGGCACTGTTAGATACCACTGGATCACATGCTATGCTGCTCAGTGGAGAAGAGAAACATTTAACAGTTTACCAACTGGTTTAGGCACAATGCTGCTGTGCAGCAATAGCCAGAGAAATACACAATGATGGCTGGTGTGTAGACAGGCTGTGTGTGCTGTGTAATCCTCTGGAAGGCAGTTCTCCTCCTCATCCATTCCCAAATTCCACATATCGACAGTGATATAGTTTACATGACTTTAGTTTTTCTGGTCACCTTCCACAGACTCCATTAAAATAATAGAATCATAGAATGGCAAGGGTTGGAAGGGACCCCAAGGATCAGAGAGCTCCAACCCCCCTGCCACAGGCAGGGACACCAACCTCAGGCCTGGAGCTACACAAGTTTGCCCAGGGCCCCATCTAACCCGTTGAACACTTTCAGGGACGGGGCACCCTCTACTTCTCTGGGCAGCCTGTTCCAGCCCCTCACCACTCTTTCTGTAAAAAACTTCCCCCTAATAACCAATCTAAACCTTCCCTCCTTTAGCTTTAATCCATCCCCCTTGTCCTGCCATTATCTGCACTTTTAAAAAGCTGATTTCCCTCCTGTTTGTATGCTCCCTTCAGGTACTGGCAGGCTGCAATGAGGTCCCCCTGCAGCCTTCTCTTCTCCAGGCTGAACAAGCCCAGCTCCCTCAGCCTCTCCTTGTAGGGCAGGTGCTCCATAACCTATGGGGTATGGAGCCAGAGCCACCACCTCTTAAACTGCTTCCCTGCTATAAACCTTAAAACTTTTGCTCTCTTCTTTGTGACATTCAAATCACTTTGCTTTCACAGACATTTCAGCTGGTATCTCACGTAATCTGATTGACAGGACATGCCCCATTTCTGGCTAACACACCACCAAACTATTCCTTTCTTGGCTATCTGACTATGTTAGAGACAGGATTCCTTGATCTCCCTCACCAATCTGCCCTTGTATAGAAAGAAATTCAAATAGAAAAAGCCTTACAGAAATTTTGCATCTGCCTCTTCCCAAAAGCTTTCTACCCTAAAGATTTCATGGCTCAGTTCTCCAGTCAAGACAAGTTCCCTTAGTCTTTTTTCCCCACTGACTGCTAAATTCCAGCTGCTTAATCCTTGGAGTGTGAAGAAAGGGCAGCATACTGCACTAACGATTACCTCTCAATGATCCTTACTGGTCCCTTCTAACTTGAGATATGCTACAATTTTAAGATTCTCTATCAATTTCAGCCTGCTAGAATGAAATCCCAGCACAGAGCAGAAAAAAAATCCCTGTATTAGACTAAGCATTGTATGCAGATACACAAACACATGCACTTCATGGAGAGAATACAGCTTCAGAAACACTGACTGGCTGTTTTACAGGAGAAATTCAGTATTGGGCACACAGGAAAATTGTAAACTAACTCCAGAATACTGAGTACCCTGAGTCAGTATCAGTAGGAGTGATGTTTCATTGAAAAACATTACAAGACATAACTTTTTCTCCCATTTCCTATGAAATTTTCTCATATAAAATATAAAAATCACAAGGTGTTTCAAGCAACATTTCTGGGCCTTAATTGAATGGAAGCTCTGTGATTGATGGGAGAAAAGCTATTGCTTATACCTTAGCAAGTATCTTCCATCCTTCTGGAAAAGGATTAGAATTTGGAAAAGTGTGCATCAATGTTTCAATTTTGACAGAAAAATTTCAATTAGCATAATATTATACAGAACACATAAAAAGCCTGTGGAAACAAAAACTACAGCAGTAATTGATAAATTAGTGTTCAACACGTTTCAACATAATTTTGAATAAGAGCAGCAAAAATGTTACAGAAAATATCTACCACCATATAAATCAGGTGACAAGTAATAACACTTGTTATAACAAAGGATCAGGCTTTCTTCTCCTCACACCACAAGCGCCCGAGCATCCCGACAACATGGAAGCATCAGACCCAGCTGGCACATGGTGAAGATTATGGTACAGAATGACTTGTCCACACCTCATTAAAAATAATCATGATTCCAAAGGGTTTGGAATAAGGCAGGGGAGGAAGGTGAAAAAGGGTACGCCACATATATTTAGCAATAAAAAGAAAGATGTTAATGAGCATTATGTAAAAGTCTTATGTCTGTACCTGCTACATTTGCTCAAAATACTGACTAGAGTTAAGAGTAGCATTGCTTACTTCAGAAATGAGGTCAATAGGAGGCAAAGTGCAATATATGTATAAAATAATGGCTGATGCAACTTACAGGTAGATCAAGAATCTTTCTTTCTTCCTTAACTTTGGGTTAATAAAAGGAACACTTGTTCTTTTTTAACCCAAATTAATCAACCCAAATTCATTTGGAAGGAACATCTGAATCAGTAAAACATTACTAAAGCATGGCTATCACTGCTACAGAAACTGCCAGGGTTTTAACAAAATTAAAAGGAGATTAAACATTCATATCCAGAGCTTCTGTAATTTACAGAAAGTGATATTGCAAGAGACTACGTTTTTTAGTTCAAGAGTCTAGTCAACCGTGCAGGAAGGATGTCACTTAAATAGAAAGGAAGACAACGTTTTACCCCTTTTATCTTTTGTATGTAAGTTCTGACAGTTTTTTCCCTACGCTATTTCATGCTGCTTTTATTGAAATTAATGGACTAAAGAGTTGGTATGATTAGCATGGTACCATGTAAGCTTTCTTGGTGCTAATGGCAGCATTGTGTCCAATAACAAGATGACAGAAATACAAACAGATGCCAAACAATTGCATACAAGGTGTTGATTTGATTAATTTATATCATGGTTTGTAAGAAGTTATATATAGCCACTCTGTTCATATTCAAAACAGTAAGTAGTTCCACACCCCAGGGAAAGCAGCTGTTCACGCAATCAACAGATAATGAAACACATAAAGGAAAAAAAAAAACCCAACCTCATTTACCAGCCACAAGTTTTCCTAAGGATCTAACTGCTTCAGGTAATGTGTTTCATAGCTCCCCATCCAGATTTTTGTTTCTAGACAAAAATAAGTCAGCACAGAAAAAAGCTTCTCCTCCCCTCCACTGTTAAATTATCTAGAAATTAGAAATACTCTGCTTGCCTACTCCCTGAGCAACTAAATTAATTCTTTTCTTTTGGCTCCCATTTCCCAGTCCAGAGGCACATGCCCTTCTCACAGAAGGGCACCAGAAGTTTGTGACAACCCAAAGGTAAAAGGCAAAGATGGAAGAGCACGAGAGGAGTAACTAAGGCTACGTGATAGGAAGGTATGTATTAGGTCACAAATCCAGAGATGAGACTCTCATATTCCTCCCTCCTTCAGTAAGCTTTGAGACAGTATCACAGCAGTATCACAAAGGTATTACTAGAATCTGAACCCACAAACCAGAGAATTAAACAAAAAAGGGTAGAAAGCTTTCTTTTCCTTTGTAAACACCCTGGATATAGTGAAGACATTGAGCTGAAGATATGAAGGAAAATGCCCATTTTGGATAATATCACCTATAGAGCTGTTTAACAGTCAGGTAATTGGGCAGGGAATATCTTGATTTGGAGCAAGACAAAGGAGAGAAATGCCAACGGAACAAAGTTTATCTGCCTTAAAAAATTAAGACCATGGAGAGTTCTCTCTGCTGCTCCCATGTTCAGCTTATGGCTATTTAAGGAAGATTAAAAGAAAACAGTGTGTAAATAACTATAGAAGGCCTTTAATAGCATCTGTTTATTATGATTATTATAATACCAGGTATTTCATTTCATGAGCTCTCACTGTGTGAGAGAAATGATGAGTATGTGGCACAGAAAAAAGAATGAACTCCTCAGAAAAAAAGAGAAAGTACTAATGTTAAAAGATTTATTAGTACAGCTGCACTATTTCTTCCAGAAAAAAGCAGTAGTCATGGGATAATGCTACAGGTTCTGATATACACACAGAGATTACCTCTGAGAATCACCTGAGCATGGATAAGCACATCCTATTACAGATGTGTGTGGGTTGCTCCAGCTCACCTGTGAGCACAGGTATCAGATACTTGCTGCTCTTTTAAGGTATACAAATATAACACCATTTTCAATTGGAAATGGATACTTTGAGCAGTTTTTTTAAAATCACCTTTTTTTCCTGATTTTCTAATGATGAAAAAATATTTTTGGGTAATATTAATTTTCTGATGTAAAGAAACAGAATATGCCCTCTCTCCTCCTTTCCTATCCCCTCCCTCCTTGAACACTGTGGATTGCATAAGAAGCCTTCATGTCAAAAAGGGGTTTATTTTTTCATATTGCTGTTTTGTAGGTTTGAAATGCGATATTGTTAATGCTGATCCCAGGTCCAAATCGTTAAATGACTAAGCAAAAATTAAAAATATGTATCTTGAAGCACTTTCTTAAAAATTATAGTAGAAAGTAGTAGGTTAAAAAAATTATTTGTATTTCTGAAACAATCATTCCCTCCAACACAGCCTGTACCTATTTTATGCAGTGTTGTCACCCAGTCCCTGCAATGTCTGTTGGAAGGATGGCACACTGTTATCCATCGATAAGGAAATTTATAAAATGACTGCAAGTCCACAGTTTCTCAAGCAGGTTTTGTGAATCAGACCCCAATTAGGACACTACTCCAGTTGTTAGGCTCTAATGATGCTTTGCAGTAATCATCATAGGCACAAATACTCTAATTTCAAAGCAATTAGCAAGCCACATCATTTGTAACAGAACATTCTGAATGTATCTGAAAACTGGCTGTGCCTTGTAGTTCATTTGTTCACACTTCAAACCCATTTTTAGCACTAACAAAAAGAAATTATCAGCCCAACCTGTAAAAACCTACTTACAGAGCTGTGTCCAGTTCTGGGCTCCCTGGGATAAAAAGGACAGGGATCTCCTGGAGAGAGTCCAGAGAAGGGCTACGAAGATGAAGGACCTGGAACATCTCCCATATGAGGAAAGACTGAGAGAGCTGGGGCTGTTCAGCCTGGAGAAAAGAAGACTGAGGGGGATCTAATCAATGTTTATAAATATCTTAAGTATGGGGTGCAGGGGGAATTGGCCAGCCCCTTTTCTTTGGGCAGGACAAGAGGCAATGGCTGCAAATTGGAGCACAGGAAGTTCCACACCAACATGCGGAGGAACTTTTCCCAGCAAGGGTGCCAGAGCCCTGGGACAGGCTACCCAGGGAGGTGGTGGAGTCTCCTCTGGAGAGATTCCAGCCCCATCTGGATGCCTGTCTGTGCAGTATGAGCTGGGGAGCTGCTTTGGCAGGGGGGTTGGACCCCATGGTCTCTCGAGGTCCCTTCCAACCCCTACAGTTCTGTGATAAATTATTTCCAAAATCAAAAATTCCTCTTCTATTGCTGCAAATATGTTTGCTAATGGAAAAACACTTCACAGAAAACTGAAGTAGTATTCTGTACAGAATTTATTTAGGAAAAAAGCCAAGTGTGTACTTTCCAGCAAAAGTCCAAAGCTTGCCTAATTTTTAACAGCTAAATTTAAGAGCTATGAAATTGAAATGAATCTTTCTTTAAAAGAAGGATGTGACCATCATTAACAGCCAGGAAAGAATAATATAAAAGAAAAGGGGGTAATGCTCCACAGTACACAGAACTGAACAATGCAAAATTCTAACTGAAAGCAACTTATCACTTTTGGTTCCAAAACTATGTCAAAACAATACTTCTACACTTCTACAAGGCTTGAGAATTCAGTTTCTGTTCTACAACCCCCATCTACAGCACACCTTGTCTCTTAAAAAGAGATTTTACCTTTTATTTATTTTTAACATTCACTAGGTATTCTAGTTCTATTTGTCAAATCAAGACTTCCAGTATTTTATACATCACCAGGTTGATCCCTGTCCCTGTAAAAATCATTGGAACATAATGTTTAGACTACTGGAGGAAAAGCAAGTCAAATACGACTAAATGAGTCTAATGAGCAGTCTTTTAAGTCAGAAAATAGCCAGCATTATTTTATACAAAATCATCTGATTTTTACAGATGACTTTTGGAGTAGATGACAGACATGAACGTTCTCAGTCCTTTGGAACACTTTTTGCTGCCTTTAATGCTGACAAGTTTTAGAAACTGAAATTATCTGCAACCTATAGCTACTAGTGGTTAACAGGGATTTTTTAATTCTGCATTAAGAATACAGAATTTCTTCAGATCCTAAGCTGTAACTCTGAGAAAGGGGTAGTTTTTCAGTAAACAGACAGATGGGATTTGCCCTGCTCATAAAGTGAATGTATTATCTGACATGATATCCTGCTAGAAGAATTCCAAAGGGTAGGCAACCTTTGCTGTTCTACTTTATATATGCAAGTTTCTATTAAAAGACAACAGCAACAACAAACTTTTAGCAGGTACCCTTGATATTACCAGAGCTAAATGTGTCAGCACAACCACTGATCTGTTGTGCTATATTAAATCATGTCACTGATTAAAGTTACACTGCATCCCACCTTTAGGTAATTTCACCTTATGTGACACCAGGAAGACATCAACACACTGAAACAACTCCTGCTGGATACAACAAGCTTGGTTAGGAACCACTCCAAAATACCAAGATTAAAAAGGAACCTACCACAAGCAGAGTAAAGGCACAAGTTTTCCACAGAAATGGTCCTGCAAAACCAGGAGATGGGTGAGAAGTAGAAAGGAAAGGTGTGGAAGCATTCAAGTCTGTCTGGAAAGTACAGATTTCAAATAACAGAGGATAGTGACAGATCAAGATAAATGATTACACTTTGGACTGGTCTCCACATACCTCAAAAGAATAAAGTATCTGAAGCATTTTTCACTCTCAGCTCTGGAGAGAAACATTTTATAGAAACATACTCCATGAATTGATGGTTTGAAGTGATGACTTTGCTTATTAAGACTCAGATACTGATTTTTCCCCCCCTTACAACAGCTAGCACTGGTAACCTCTGTAGTTAACTGCCTCACTCCCTGCAGACATCTACAAAAGAAGAGGCAGTTAGAACCAGAGGGGCAGGGTGGTTTATTGATTGGGATTCAATTTTAAAATACTGTTAACTTCTTTACCCAATAGTTTTCTAAGTTAAATACCTCTGTTTCTCTGAGCATTATGTCAATGTGATGGAAATAACAAAGGAAAAAGTGAAATTTTATAAAAGTCTGATAGTGTATTACTCCAATACAGGTACCCACAGTTCTCTCAAACAAAGAGAGAAACATCCTAAGTCATGATGAGCACAGTGGATCTGTGTCCACTAGAGGTTTATCCTCCATTGTGGCTGGCATCACAGAAGGATTTCTGTCAATATTTTTTCCATGCTAACAGAATACACTTGGTATTGAGACATTTGTTTCTCTTCTTATTCTTCCATATGACAGACTGAAATGTGTTGCACTATAATACAGTAGTAATACATCCTTTTTTTCACCTAAGTGCTTGTTCCATATAGTCATTTCTCCTGTCCCAGGCCAAATGTGCTCTTGTCTTGCACTGGCATCTTCGCTGCAACTTTAGTTCTGCAGGTCAACACCTTTCCTGCTCCAACCCACTCTATCATACTGTGTCTCACTCTGTCCTGCCTATGCACTCACTCAGACACAGGCTTGAATGTGTCTCTATGTTCCCATGGAAGGCAGCCTTCTGCCTAACACACGGTACTGGCTGACTCAAATGAACCAGGAACTGCCTGTTAAAGTACCAACAAAGCGAAGGTTTGGTGCATTCTTTTCATATAGGTAGTCAAAATAAAATATCACACTGCATTGATTATTGTTTTCTTTATATACCAGACATAACTGCTATATGAATGACATATATTCTATATTTATAACCATTTAAATACCTGCAAGTCATACATTTATGTAGTTTTATAAATTTTATGCATATAAATACAGCATTTATGACTAACTCCTTAAGTTACTGAATAAACTGAGTTCATTGCTATGGAATAGCTTTCTTCATCTGCTGCTTGCACACTACTTTCATGTAAATGTCCTGCACAGGACAGTTACTTGTTTAGTTAATTGGTTTTCTGCAAACTAGATAAGAGTTTGTGTTACGAGGTAAGTCTGAGAACATTCAAGTAATAGGTTACCATAAGAAGCTGAAAACCTGCATTACCATAAAGAAAGGTAAACTTCACCAAAGCCATAGTTTGCTCATAGTTAACTTATCCATAACATCCATATTTTCAAAAACATTAAGGAAGAGCAGTGCTGAAGCTCAGGATAAAAAGCACATTCCAGAAAGCTGGTGAGGTGATTCATCCACTACTTAAATCTAAACTGAACATTCCTCCTTTGAAGTCTGTAGCTGAACACTGACTCAGACTTTTTAAAATCCATAGACTACCATGAAAATTAATAAAATATTTTATTAACGTGACTGAAAAATTCTATTTTTATAGACTACTCCACTTGAGAAATGCAACAGAAGAATTTGGAATTATTTGATACTAAGGCAGTTCTCAAATTTTAAGTATTCTGGAAACAAAAGAAGAACAGCACATCAAAAATTCAAGCTTGCAAATAAGGTATAGCATTGTTAAAGAGATAAGAGCAAACACTGTTAGGTTTAAAACACCCTACCAGCACATCCCTCCATAACACAGCTTCACTGATAAGAGGTATGATGCATTTTCCTTGTATTTCTTCTCTTTTTTTAAATATTTGGGAATACAAAGTGGAAGCAAAATGTTCAAATGCAAATGACTCAACACTCCATAGCTGAAATGGGCAGGATTTTGAACAGTGAATACTGAGGCATGACAAAAAGGAAAACTTTGATAAAACTGATCAGCACAGCAATCTATATTTGAGCTATCCTTAGAAATAAGTAACATAAGCTCCTAACACTTGGCTGTTGCAATCTGAATAATTGCCGTATGCTGTGTGTGGAAAATATATGCAAATATATTATGTGCAGCATAAGTAGATCCTGCCATAAACTTGTCTGGGTTGGGGGTTTTTTTGTGGGTTTTTTGGGGTGAGGTTTGTTTTGTTTTGAGGGCATTTTTTTCCTTTCATGGGAGCACCAGTAAAGGCAGTGGTTAATATCCACTGTATCGCATCTTTCAAAGAGCTAGTATTAGTAAGTCCTTTTATTCATGTTTCTGAGGTGATTTTCTGTGCTTGAGGAACTTAAAGACACAGATTACTGGAAACTGGAACACTTCATACCCCCTTCTCACTAATTGGTATTGTTGCACAGGGGTCAGATGCAAAACCCTTCACCCCTGGGGTTTACTCTTTGGTAACGTAGAGCCTGAGCTTCCAGTCAGTGGGTGTAAAAACGCCTTGCAAGTTCCCTTGAGCACAACACATGGAAATTACAGCTGACCTAATTACACCTTCTCAGTTGAAATAAATAAATAGAGTTTTATTGGGTTAGGTGGTATTAGCAAAATTCTGCTCCAAGCAAACTCCCAAATCACGGAAAATCAAATATTAAATTGCCCTTCTACTGGAAGGGATCTGTAGAACTCAATTGCACATTACTGAAATGAACTTTCCAGCCCTTGGAATAAATTGTCTTACAGTCCAAGAGAGACATTTTCTAAAAGACAACTTGAAGTTGTGTAGAATGTAAACAAAAAAATTTGTCAATTTACATCTCGATAGTATCAGTGAATTTTGATAAATTTACCTTTAAGTAAAAAAAAAAACCCGAAACTATCAAACAAGAAACCCAAACCAGCAAGCCCTGACTCCTAATCTATCTGACCTGAATTGCCATGAAATCACTCTTCATAAAAGCAAGCAGCATAGCACAAGAGAGAATGTATTTTTTTCCACTATAAGCTAATTATCTAAACCTATACTAGGTTTGATTTTCCTATACTAGGTTTAGAAAAGTATAAAAAACCCCAAGTTTCTAAGCAGAACCTCCCCTCTCAGGGCTTACCCAGTCTGGTGCCTACAATCCAGACTTCATTTTTAAAGCTGTCACTTGCTTTTATTGAAAAGGATGCCAACTTAGGGATGGATGTAACCCTGTAACTTCTGTGGTTTATTAACATTTAAATCCTTTTCTGACAAAGCAAGGCCTATGACCACTGAGACAACTACAGTTGTATCTGCATAAGCTGGCCATTTCTTTCCTGTAGTTTTAGGGTTATCAAGCACTGGAACAGGCTGTCCAGGGAAGCGGCTGAGTCACCATCCCTGGAGATATTTACAAGACATGTAGAGTGGTGCTCAAGGACACGGCTTTGTGGAGGACTTGGCAGTGCTAGGTTAATGCTTGGCCTCAATTTTAAAGGTCTTTTCCAACCTAAATAATTCCATGATGTTATGAAAACAACATTCATTAAATTAGTAACACACACACCTGTTGGGTTATGCCCCTGTCACCTGCAAAAGTGAAGTTTATCCTGCCAACAACCACCAATAAATTCAGAAGCTAAACTTTTCCACTGGGTAAAAAGAAAGAATAGTTCTTTCCAGAGTATATGATTCCAGTAATTTACATAGCTTGTATGAAACCTTGAGGTAGAATATTCTCTTCCATTTCCCTTAGTTTTACATTTCTTTTCCAAAAGGGTTCCCAGCTCCCTTTTATTTTCTTATATTAAACAAACTCAGAATGAGCAATTCTTTTGCATCTTTTAATGAAATTAGGATTTTTAAACTGTATGTTTAATACTGTGTGCCTCTAAACTTTGTGGTCCATAGAATCAAAACAGTTGCCTGCATAATAACTAATACTTGAATTGATTTTCTGGAATCACCTCTCTCAGTACCAAATCAAATCAGCAGGCAGTTACCATGCCTGGGAGCAGAAAAATTCAGTTCCATGAAAACCAAAATATCATAATTATTCCCAAAATCTGGGATGCTGTCCCATAATTTAAAGAGGTTAGGGGTCATTCTTAAACCCTGTTTTGGTGGATTATCATCTAAGAATTTCTGTCCTATAAGCAAATAAATGAATTTAAGCTCCCTATATTATAAAATACATGATTTTAAAATTAAAATCTCAATAATGTTCTAGAAAGCTTATTCTTAAGAGCCAACTGAACCTTAATTACTGCCAATCACAAGTAAAAAACAAAATTAATTTTAAGTAGAACATACCATGTTTAACAAAAAATCAAGGAATCTTCAAAAAACCAAAACAATCTCTGGACATGTTAATTAGAGGCTTCAATAAAAGTTCTTACAGCTGTCAGCCTTTGCTGTTAGAGAACCCAAGAATAATTTCTTTGGAATTAGGAGAAGGGAGAAAAGAAATTCATGGTCTTAGTGGACTAAGTCCAATAAAGGGCCATGAAGATGATTAAGGGACAAGAGAATCTGACAGACAAAGAGACTCTGAGAACTGGGATTGTTCAGCCTGGAGAAGAGAAGGCTCTGGGGGCTTTTATCGATGTGTCTAACACCCAATGGGAGACAGTAAAGAAGATGGGCCAGGCTCTTCTCAGTGCTGGCCAGTAAAAACACAAACACAGGAGAAATTTCATTTAAGCACATGTGATGCTGTTTTGCACAACTTGGACTGACCATTTGGTTAGCAATTAGTTTAAAATATTCTTTAAATCATCTCAGTCTACTGATGACACTACATTTTGAAATCCAAGTTCACTTTAGAAGGGAAAGGATAGTGTTTATTCTGTGCTTTTACAGCATCTAGCACATGCCACGTGTTTCTGGTTCAAAAATCAAGTTCCTACATATCACTATGACACAAACCAGACACAACAGAAGAAGCCTGTTGAGGGCAAAATATGATTAGGATCTCTATCAAAAGACCTGAGAGTAGCACAGAGCCTGACAGAGCAAACAAAGTGAGTGTAGGCAGAACCCCCCTATAGTGTCAAACACAGCTTTACATTTCCTGTCAGTCTCAGGCCATTCTGACATACGTTTAGCATTAATTTAATAATTTACCATTTATTAGACCAAGTAACTTAGTCAGATGCAGCACAGCTGAACATACAAAATATATTTCAGTTGAATAACTATAGGCCAGAGCCAATTCTCATTAATGACTTACGTATATGAATGTATACGATGTAGGCTTTTCCTCTCTTTTAAATGGTATTTTCAATACCATATCCTTAATTTTCTTCTTTAAAATACAGTTATTTCAAGAAATAAACTGAGAGCATAGCTCATATTCTTCTTGCCACAAATCCCTGTTTTAGCTAGAGGGAATGGAAATATACCAAGCATCTACTCAGCACAACTCTAAATACCATCTCTTGCATTTCAGGGAAAGCTCCATCCTCATTCTACTCAAACAGCTGCAACTGAGTAAGCAATTTTTATATGGAAGAGATAAAAAAATAATCATTTAAGCAGGTGGACAGTTACTGGTATGGAGGATTTATTTCCCTTCCTGACCTCAGTTCTTATCAGCAGAATTGTAAACAGAGAAGACTATAATTCATTTTTTCCACAGAGCCTCTGGGAGTTATAACTGGCCCTTTCATAAGAATAAGTAAATAATTTCCATTTCTCTCATGTGTTCCTGTTCTGTATTTTAACAAGCCCTTTGGCATCGCTATGACTCATCTTTGCACTATCTTGACTGGTATTTCTCTTAGATTTTCCAAGGGCAGATGTGACCATCAGCGTTTTAAGTTCTGCACAAACAATGCTTAGGTACCTTGAAATGGACATTCGAACAGTAGTTTCCAACATTTCTGTTGATGGAAGAATACAGCTCCTTTAATGTAAACAAGAGCTTGTGCTGAAGTCATGCAAGTTCATTAGCAGATCTGCTGCCTACTCATTTGATTTTTTCCCTGAACTACAGAATGGCAACCACTAAGGCAGCAATTGTTTCTCTTTGTTCAATACAACTTTAACTGATTCGGAAAAATTTGTAAGTGAACATGATTGATGAAAAGAACAACATCACAAACAATTTGGATTGAATCTCTTTTCCAAAGAGGCAAAATAAAATAGTATTCCTCAGCTTCAGGGCCATAGCAGCTCCTGTCCTTACCTCTGGTACTTTCTCTCAATCCTAGAGTCCTTTGTTCCTTTATTCCACCCCCAGTAACATCGCCTTTTACAAATCCTTTTTCCCCCCTCCCAGTTCCACCTTGCTGCCCACTACTACTGCAAGGAACTAATAGTTCCATTGCAAAGGACTGCCTCAGCACCAGTCTCTAGTACATAACAAGGCAGGATGAAAAGCCAAGGAGAAAAACAAAAATACCACATATTTTCCTTTCATTTAATTTCATTTTTAAAGCATTGTAGAATGCGTTATCTAAGTATTTATTTCTAAAAGCATTTCTATCTACAAAAATGGCATGGTTTAGTAGCATAGTCAAGATTTGCTTCTTCACTTCTAACTTTATAAATCCCCAGCTGGAGAGGGACAAACCTGTTATTGACAAAATCTTATGGCATCGTCTGCTGATGGGGAATGCCAAATGCCAGAGTTTGACCCTTGATGCTCCCCTGAGTCTGAGGAGTTAAGCAGTGCCTAAAATCAACATCAGTTGATTCTAAGATCTGTACAGCTTGTATATATAGATATGCATAAGGTCACATAGCTTAAATGGCTTTCAAAGCTGAGACACAGACTAAGGAATCTAAGCACACAAATAACACACAAGTACCAAGGTACACGTGATACAAACATGGTTATCCACATAGGACTGAATATTTACACAGCTTTACGAATTTTCAGGTTAGATGTGTTTCAGAGATTAACAATGAAATCATTAACACACAAACATATTTAAATCCTCTAAAAAAACTTTGTGCACACCTTAGAAGTAGAAAATTACATCCTCTCTGCAAAATAATTTAACATTAAAACCAGATAGTCCACCAGAGAAAATATCTTTAAAGCAAATACCCCCTGAGAGAATAACTTGAAATACTAGGGCTAGAACATCCCTAGATCACAAAAAGCACACAGTTGCAATCTCTATCAGCTAAACGAGCTCAAAATTCACAGTTTGTACATAAACACAAATGAAAGCAGTTATCCTTCTCTCTTAAAGAGTCTATAAACACCATGCAATTGTACAACACAGTTTATGCTCCCAGCAAAAGATATCCAGTGTATTTGTCCAGCACCATCACAAGAGAGGTTTTTTCTGTCTTAAAAATACAAAGCCTTTGTTGCTTTTTAAAGAAATGGATGGCTTAAAGCAATCTCCTGAATGAGCCTTCAAAGAGCCCATGCAAATTTGCTATTGAGATCTGTATTTCCTAATGTCAGAGTGGCAAGTAGTACAAGAAACAATACGTATTTAGCAATCATTTAAATCATAATACTCTTATGGAATTTTTTGGTTTTCAAAGCTAAACCTTTTTGCAGTTCACTGATATGAAACATGGAAAATAGTGTGGAAGAAGCAGTTAATAAAGTCATATTGTGTCAGTATCACAACACTGCAAAGCAACAAAAAAATCATGTCACAGACTATCAGATGGTCTAACTTACACAGCACATTCTTCAGAGGTAAATAATTCCTACTAATAAAGCACAGAATTGAAAGTACATGTACAGTTTATAATTGCCTCAATTCTATCTTTTGCATTATACAGAATTAATTACTGCAGTCTGCTGTCCACATCCCATTTTGTCACTTTAAAAGGAAAGTAAATGAACATAGTAGGCATACCACAGAAGGTGTAGAATCCATTGATTCACACCAGAGTAAATACAACCTAAAGCAAAAACTGCAGTAGGCTGGTTATGTTGTAGCAAAGCACAGCATTTGCAGAAAAAAAAGAGGACTTACCAACACTGACATAATTATCATAGCTGGAGATTCATTCTGGTTTTGTCCAAGCCTGTTATCAAGTGCAATCATTGACAAAGCACCTAACTTCCACCTATTACACACATTACTAAAATGACTCTGTGACTGCCACAGCCATTAATTAAAGTAAATGGAAGGAGGGAGGAAGAAAGTTGATCAGAGGCCAGCTTTTTCTTCTGAGGTACCTCCTTCCTTTTTGTAGAGATATGTAAAATCTTGCATGTTTCTAAATTACTAGCTTATAAAGAAGTCAAGCAACGCATTACACTTCCTCTGACTTTGGACACAGAAACAGTGTGGCAATTCATCTGGAAATACAGCAGCTACAACTGAATACAGATAGAATTACAGGTACCATGATGAGAACAGCAAAGACAAGAATTGTATACAGCCTTGTAATATGCATCCATGCACTAACTACATTCCCCAAAACATGTTCAGTCCTAATGCACAAAATTCTGCCCAAATATACGTAATAAAATCCATAGGGGAATGAGCGTAATCAGTAGAAGAACGAACTAGAACTACTCCAGATTGGCACCTTTTAATACATCATGTAAAGTCATTTCAGGTCACAGTAATGCTGTTTGACTTTAAACCCACAAAAACCTAGGAGTCTTGCCAGGCACTGTAGGGACTGTGATTCTGGAGGGACAGTTAGCAATGTGGGCAGAGTTTCCATTTGCTTAGAGAATCTGAGAATTAAACCAACCAACCAAACCCCACATGTTGCATGATTGAAGATTCACTTCCATTCAGCTTGCAATCCAAAGGCTCCCAGTTAGAGCACTCATTGATCTGAGAACTGGAACCTGATCAGTTTAAGACAACTTACCATGCCAAGTCAGACCTGACAATCACACCTGAAGAAACAGGCAGCATTCCCTGGTTTTGCTGGAAAGTCAACTGACAGTGATCAGGTTCTCAGGAAATATTTTTTCAGCACAAACACTGTTCTTTTATTGCTCAGCACAGGGAGCTTTCAGAACTTATACTACCCTGTCACTTTTCTTAAAAGTACACACACAAAGAAACACATTAGAGTAGTGCTAGGGAGGAAAACACTCCAAAGGAACACACACAATTAAGCAGTCACACTTAACATGTGAGAGAAAGGAAGTTATTAAAATCATAAAAATGCCCCATTTTTATTTCCTCTTTCAATGGGAGTTTAGACAAGTATCTGGAGGCAAAATACTAAACGACTTGTCAAATTAGATGAGTATTTTTTCTTTATAAACATATAAACTGTTAATTTAATGTCTCTAAATGCAAAAGAGTATTTTCTTGTAATTTAGCCATTAATAAGCTTTCAGTCAACCACTAAATCTGTACCACATTACTGAAAGAAGATAAACATGTGAGAACATTCACAAATGCACTGAAATATCCACAGAATAGTAAAAAATGTTATATAAATTAAAAAAAAATAATCTGCAAATAAGGATAAATATTTAAAAGAACAAGCATTCTGGGCCATGCCAAAGGTCCACCTGGCCTTGATTTGGTCTCAAAAGTCAGAAACAAAAGTCAGTCTTAGGAAAAAGCTGCTGCATGTCTTGTTGAAGGATCATAATGGTGTCCTAAACCCTGGAATATATTGCTGGAAGCAAAGTACTCTGGCTTTGTATCCCTACATGCTTGTCTTGTTCTAATGGCTGAAGTTATCTTTGAGCTCTACAGAATGAAACACCACGATAATACCGTAAGATGTCCCTACCTGAAACCTGTACCCAGTGTAAAACAGTTCCACATATGCTCAGTCAAAGAAGTCTCTATCAGAAAGATTTTATTAGAAAAATAACAACTTCTGCTCTGAAAAAACAGGTACTTGTTTTCCTACCAAAAATTTGTTGCATGTCTTAACTTTTAAGTGGCAAGAGTAATGCAGGGCTTATTCTTCTTGAGAGTTTGGGAGAAGAGGTAACAGATTTTTTCATCAATATAGTGCTGATACACTACAAAACCAAATTTTGAAGTTTCAGTTTCCACTGTTGGGCTATTCTGGTTTATTAACAGACTTCTCTGTTTCTTTCCCCCTTCCTGCAAAAAAGACTACTTTAGTTCATGTAAACCTACCTGCAGAAACAAGTACACCTCTGAAGACAAAAATGAAAAAAGTGAATAAAATACCTCATGTGAGTTTACAAGCAAGAGATTTTTTAGTTGTGTTCATTCTCTCTCATCTATTTCAGCTACTGGTATAATTATTTAGAACAAAACGTGCTAAAAGACATGATCAAATAACACCAGAATGCTGAACCAAGCTACAGATTAAAAATTACAAGATCCCCAATTAAAAAGCAGCTTCTTTTTCATAAGTTTTCCTTTCCAAATCCCTGTGTTTGAGGCAGACAGCAAGATAGGGTATTTCCAAACATCAGAAACATGGATCTTCTTTTTGAATGCTGAAGAAAGATTTTGGCCTTCTCCTTCTGCACCAAACCTGTAATCTGTGTTTGAAAACTTGGTTCTGAACTATAGTGTCCCATGGCATGAGTCACCTCTCACTTTCCCCCCTGCCCTATCATGGGATTTGAACACTGCCCAGCTGATCGAAACAAAAGCACTTCTCAAGCTCACTGACAATCAGATTCCAAACTGGCAGATGGCCCTCCAAGTTAGTAGCACCTCTGTTCTTTTCAGGAAGGAGAGCAAGAGCTCTTCATGTTCACTTGAAGAACTGTCATGGATAGATTGAGTTTGTGAGCAATCAAAGCAGTCAGCAGCCCCACACTCCCCATAGACACCTCAAGCAGCAATTAAAACCTGTTCTTCTAAGCATGGAGGAACTCAGAATTTGTAACCTATTTTAAATTTTTTCATGATCCTAATTTCAAAAGGAACAGTCTAGGTTCAAGGCTATGCAGACACTTATGTGTACGTTCAAAATTCTCTTCCAAATCCCTTGTATCAAATTCCAGCCGTTTTTTCCAAGTTTGTCTAGAACTGCAACCTACTGAAACATACGTACCAGTAACAAGACATACATTTGCTCAAGCAAAACATCATTGACAGGTCATAACAGGAATAATCCTTTTTCTGTTAGTAGTTTTTGAGAACAAAATTGGTGGAGATAAGAAATTGTAAGCATCTGCAATAATCCATGGGTATACGTTAGAACTTACTTCTTTGCTAGTAAAACATATGGAACATTTTTCTCAAGCATGGAATGATTATACTCAGTATTTCTTATCCATCATTTTGTGTTTGTTGCCTGGAATATTCTTCTCCTTATGAGAAGATACATATTATTTCATGAAACTTTTTTCAAGTACAGAATCAGCAGTAAATAAATACATTTGAGTCATGAAACAGTCATCTGATCTTTGCAATCTGGTCTTCAAAATGAACTACCACTTGCTTCAGGTGCATTCCAGATCAACCTGTCTGTTCCTATAGCTTCAATAGAAGCTACTCAGCAGACCTGTCTCTGTGCTTCAATGCTCATTCCACAGGCATGAACCTGCATGGAGACCTGCATTGTAAAGCCCATTAGCTATCTGCACAAATAAATAAATATTAAAACAATCACCAAAAAACCCAAGTACATCCTACACATAACATTATTAATACAAGTTCCATATGTATAATTTTCATTGAGATTTATTTCTTGTATCATTGCAAAAACTTGAATTTTAACTTTTGTATATATATATATATATATATATCTTTCCCCAAAGTTCTATCCAATTTTTAATGTAAAACCATTTTTTCCCCAGGTATGTATATTTCTCCTCTAATGTATTAGAGCACACATAGTAAACAGAGGCAGAAATTAATATTACATACAATTAATTGTGGTGCTGAGCAGTAACAGACAAGCAGCTTTAGAAACAATCCCACCCGTCCCATGGAAACCTGTCTTTAATTATCCTGAACATTATTAAATACATTATCGATCAAATGCTGACATTAATTAGGAGAATAAGCAGTAAAGAAAGGCAAGAACAGCTTTCTGCCACTGCGAGCAAATTTTGCTGTCAAAAACTTCTGAAAAAATAATTAATGGAATTCCATCTTGGCTAGCACAAAAACAGAGCTGGAGAAAGGAAAGCAGTTAAGACAACCACAGATTCCTATTTTTACTTCATAAAGTAACAGATCATTCTGCTTTCACAGCTATTGCAAGTATTCAGGGGTATGTTACATTTCACAGGTTTGCCACCAGACCTAATGAACAGACAGCCCATGAATTGTGATACCACACCCAAACACAGTAATTAAACCTTAAGGATGACTTCTGTACCTATACAGGCTCCTTACTGATGAAATTAACCATTCCTTTTAAAGTAAATTGAGTTAAATATGTCATTTTAAAGACCAGATCAGCCTTTTTTTAAAGCAAGGGTTTTTTTCCCCATGCATTTAGATCCTTTATGACAGTCTACAGTAACATTTGATGCAGACACATATTGTTTACATGAGGAAAAATACTGGATTAAAGGAATTACTCCAAAATACATGTCATTACACAGGACACTATCATATATTATTTCAAAAGGGGATGTGATTTTGCATCCTTGCTTTCTTTGCAAGCCTATTCTAAAATAACATTACTATTATCAGCAGAAATTGTTCTCTGATTTTACACACAAAATCAAAGGTATTTCTCTTGGAACACTGTCCTCCACATAGTGATCTCCTCTACAATCTTCACACACTCTACCAGCATAGAAATTCAGAATTAAGGATGTCAGTAAAAGCAGACAACTTATGATTTGATGCAGGCAATAACTCCTAAGCAAACTGCCTGGGAGGTTGGCAAGAGCCAGGCATGTTTTATATAGGCCAACAAAAGTTGCTTATTTTAGATAGCCTTTACATTGGCTTTTATAAAGCCCTGAGGGAATAGGAGCTATCTTCATTGTATTTTTTTAACCTACCCAAAAATAAGCACTCTCCTATTTTGCCTCTTTTACTCTTACACAACTGTAGCCTGCATGGGATTCTAACTTTAGCATTACCTTCAGACAACAGAAGCCCAAGAGGAGTATAGTCCACTAAGAATGACAAAATGCCCATAAAAAAATTAAAAATCCAACATCTACAATTAGCTAAGCATTAACAGTGAAGGGTGAGACTGTCACTTGTCCTACAAGGAGCTGTTCACTGATCTGAACTGACAGTGTTATCTGACTAGGATACTCTATGCCAAAAATTCAGCCTGCCAATTCTCACTCTTCCACCCCTCCAAAAATTACAAGGAGGCTGCAATATGAAATTCTGTACCTAGTCCTACTATGTTTAAGTACCAAGAGAATTTTCACCAAGAGAAGGAGGTTCATTTAAATCTTACATCACAGACATTCTAAAAGTTAATGAACATAAATAATAATCAGTTTGTTTATAGTTTAAGTTACAAAGTTATTGATAACCATAATTCACGTAAGAAAGTAGAATCAAAACACTAAATCTACACAAGAGAAAATCTATTAGGAGCTGAAAGAAGCAAAACACAAGTTACGGAGCCCTGACTGCTGAACTGGAAGATGAACATCAATACACTCACGTTGGGATTACAAAAAGGAATTATCAAAGAATCTGCACAAACTCCACGACCAGGACTCATTCACTGTTTAAGCCTACACCTTTTTTTAAAAACCCCACTCAATGTTGCATTTTTTAATACTTCAGAGAGGAAAACTGAATTACCAGCCTTCACTGTAGAGGTTACAGTGTGATAGATACAGCTCACCTTACCGGTGGCAAGACTGCTGCAGCCAGTAACACTGTGCTTGTACAAGCTCTAATGTCCACTCCGTTATTGCAAGCGGATAACAGTTTCCATAGAGGAGTTAAACACTCTGCAGAAAGTAGAGCTAAAATAATTTTTACTGTAATCTGTTCACCCTCCATATTTCTACTCTCCGTTAAATCATTTGTAAAACCATTTTACATCCTACCCAGTAGTACACTGGCCAAGTATAACCTAACCACGTTGGCTTTGGCAGTCCTTCCTGGCTCACTTCCTTCTGCCATGCAGACTGGAGTGATTTAGCAGCGCTGCTGCCAGCACAGCCACAGTTTGAGAGCCACTGTGGCACTACTGAGGAGCAATACGCGCAGGTTGTGTGTGACCAGGCAATGCTCACACACATCGCCACTTCCTGGTGCACACATACATACAGTTATATCATCTGCATACATACATATATATATAAACTAAATAAAAATACACCCCTTACTTGCTGACAGACACCCCATTGTATTACTTGTAACACCAGCAAGGATCACACCGTAGATAGCCCTGTGAGGTGACTCATCAAATGCTGGTTGAAGTGGTCAGTGCCAAGGTGGCAGTTCCTAAAGTTAATGATATAAACTTGCATTTTTCCTCTAACAAACATGATCTGCAATGCTGAAAGAAATGGTTCCGTTCAGGTAGAAGGCTACTTGACAGGAACACAGACAAATTAATTAGAACAGAATGTTCAATGTGGTATCTTCATTACTCACAGGATTTAAAGCTATTTCCAACACCAAACAAGGTTTTGTTTAATTTATAGGTCAGTATTTCTTCCCAGAGAATTTGATAATGCTCCTGAGGTCACTATCTGGCACTGTTAGATATAACATAGAATTACCCCTAAGGGCTTAATTCACAAAATGTTAATTTTATTGCAATCAAGAACTATCAAGAAGGTTATGTTTGCACTCCTTACCTGCAAGAACTTCCAAAGATTTTGCAATATCTGAGTGAACAGAATCTAAAGCTTCAACTCTTGATTTATTTATTTTTTTAAGTTTGTTTCTTTCTATAAAATAATTTAGATATAAAAGTCATCTTATAGAAATAATTTTGACAAAGATAAAACAGCCCAATGTTCAACATTATGGTACAGATTATTGTGCAAACAGCAAACATTTTTAATATGAACGTGTTTTTCCAGAATGCTTCCCATCATTGACAATGCCCATAACAGAGCTCGATTATATAAGAAGCAGCTTTGACATAGTTACCAGATACAAAGTAGTGGATGACACATCAGGCAAAACTACTCTCATCACAGAGCTTGAAAGGATTAAAACTAACTCCTGACATTTTAAATATGCATTTTAAGATTTAAAGTTCTATGGGAAATTTAGCAAAACCCTTCATTTACCAGCAAGTTAATTCTGACAAAATCAAAATCTGGATTTTATGTTTAGGAAAGTAAAATAACCCATAAAGTTACCAAACTCAAAGAAAGTACAAGTGCAAAACTAAAAGATATACCACAAGAATTGAGACTAGTTCACATCTCCAACATTGTCAATCACTAGACAGCAGGTAATTTCTTAATGCCTGCCTTTCTGGAACAAAACTAAATAAATATGTGATTATTCAATCCAAAATTACGCTCTGCAACCCATACTTTACTATTGGTGCCACTACTGACAACAACTACATCTAAAATACTACTTTTTCAGGTTGCAATCTGTTTGCTGGCACTTTTTTATCTAAAATGGACCCAGAAATCAAGAGCATCATCTTAACAGTCAGCTAAACCTGTCTGAATAATTTCCTGGAATCTAAGTTGTTTATCAATACGCCAGCCAACTCTTTCATAGTTCCACATCTTACATCTGTACATTTGCACAAATATCCAAAACATTTCCTAGGAGCAACTGACTGAGAAAAACTATTTTACAATCAGCTCAGATCCAATTAATTACTTAAATTAGAAAAGGGTATCAAGTATGGGGAATTTTCTGTTTGTTTTGACAAGGACGCTTGTAAAAAAAAAAAAAAGCAAGAATAATTTGTTAGGTAACATTAAACTCTTATACAGAAAACAAACTAAAGCTATAATCTTTTAAGTCTTTCAGAATCTCATTCCAAGCTTCCCAAAACATCTTCACAACTGACACTTTTTTAATAAAGCCTATCAAATTAGCATCATCTGGAAAATGCAGATCTTTGCTGCATGCCTGATTTCTACAAAACGTTATTTAAAATGCGTATATCACCAAGATATTTTCAAAGCATTGTAATTACCCTTATAATTTACAAAAATTCAACGAAGAAACAAAGTTCTAAGAGTTAAAAAGAGCTGTCTAGTGAGTGTAGCAAGAGGGGGAATTTTTATAGAAGTAACAACTGATCAGGCATTGCACAACTTGTAAATCAAAAGAGGTATTCTCAGTGTAATCTGCTAAGCAAGGATAGAACTTCAAACAGGAGCATTAAGAAAACCTGATCCCCAGCTACCTGTCATGCTGCATGGGCAGAAAGCAGGAATTTGGAACTTTGCCTGGACATTATTTTTCCAAAGTTTGTATTGTACTTGGCTAAAAGATTTGCTCAGTGTCATTTGATTTAGTCATTCGACTTCCATAATGATGAATCCTACCCAATGAAATGCTAATAACTGATTAGGAACCCCAAAAGAATAGCAGGGTTAGACACAGTCAGCAAAGTTGTAACACATGGACTGTGGCAATGGATCCCTGGAAGACTGAATGGATGAGATTGAGTGCACACACACACACACAACCCCATCAATGATTTCTAAACAGTAGGACACAAGTCAGTAAATAATTTCAATTTTTGTCATTCTACCTGTATATGGACTGTCATATATTTTAGTTTTAAACTTAAGCCCCCCCCCAAAAAAACATTAGAACAGAAAACAAGAGATCAATTCAACAAGAACTAATAGCTGCCATGCTATGTAAGACAAGAACTACACATTTTTCCCCTTATTGGGAATGACACAGCAATGCAGAGCCTGGACAGTGTGTAACAATCGCTGTGTCTTCCCAAAGACACAGACAATCTTTCTCAATTCTCCACTTTTCACCTCCTGAAGACTCTGACAGTTAACCAGCACCTTTGGATTTGTACAGAAAACTAGTTTCAGTAAAACATCTGATAGTATTTAAGCTGTTGCAAGCTATTTTAGCAGGAAAAAAGTTTAATTTTTTGTTCTACTGATTTCTTTTGAATAAAAAGAAAAAAATCCATGCTGAAAAATACAAATACACTTCACCCTGGAAATATGATAAGTTTCCAGGATTTAATGAGGACACAAACATCTCAGTGCTCACACTAAAGATTTAACTTTTATTTATACATTTTCCCACCATTCTCACTAAATCTGCTTTACTCCACAAATGTACCTTCCTTAAAACAATCACCTTACATCTCCTGTACACATGCAGAAAAGAATCTCCTATATACATCATCCTAGTGTCAAAAAGCAGCTATTAATCTGCTGTATGGAACCAGGGAACATGCGTGGGTGTAAGAGAAATGTCTGTAGGCACTAACAGAAGGGAAGGCTACAGAGATTACTGCAGCGTAACCACCCACAGGCATGTTATCAGAAAAGAGCAGCAGCTGAGTCATGGTGCTGACTTCCACCCGGGAGAGGGATTTTCTCTGAGCTGAGATGCATTTCTGTGACCAGTAATTTTGCCTTTTCAAAGCACTGAATTTCCAGCATTTTGAGATCTAATTTAGGAATTTATAAAAGCATATCCTTATTCCCATTCAAATGGTTAATGCTACCCTTCCCCCCACCACTATCTCTACTTAGACTTTTGCTGAAATCCAAGGATGGAATAAAATATATTTACATAAAGAAACTGGTGGAAACTTCCAGGCCCATTAGTTTTATCCAAACAATTACATTTACTAAAAATACCAAGTACACAATGTTCTATTAGTCCCAAAATCTTTATGAGCCCTGGAAATTCAGAAGACCAATCCAAACAGAACTTTTAATGATATAGTTGCCTGCAATAGAATCCTCTACTTTAGAAATACAGCAGATCTGTCCCAATTGTTTGCTACAATGGAAAAAGTTTAGTCTTTGCTGTCCATCAACTGTCAGAAGGTCAACACCACCTATCCTGAAACATTTTTCAAATGGTAAGTGAAAGGAAAAAAACCACAACTCTAAAGACAAGGTTCAAAATTGCAGGAATTATAGAAAATTATTATTTAATGATTATAAGAAGTCAAATGAACGAAACATGCTCTTTACTACCCAAATACTTTTAATACTTCAGGACTGTTAACATTTAGAATGCAAGACTGAGGCCTCATTATAACTACTTAGCCAAAAACTCTGTTACTATTTATGTATTTAATTCTAAGTTTGCTAGACTCCTGTGGGGATAAATATGCTTTGCTACTTGTTTGAGAAATGTTTGAAGAGCAACAAAGAAATAAGGGTAAATAATAATTCAATACAGAAACTGTCCTTTTGTTTAAATTCCACTGCTTTGTGCAATGTCATTCTATTTCACAAAAACATAATCTAACAAAAAATAAGGCTACAGAAATTCAACCTTAGTGCATAGACAGGAAGTAAAAGCAGCCCAACTTTTCTTTGATAAAGTTTGATAAAGAGAAAAGGCTAATTTCATGCAGACAACAAAAGCACAAAGAGAGAATGTGGAATTCTGACAGCCTAAACACACATAAGATTGTAGTTTAAACATGGCAAAGAGATAACCTATTCAGGTACTAAATGTATTTCCATTTATTCATGATGCACTGAGCATATCAATAACCCATCATGAGAATTTTTTAATCCATTATTAGAGCTTAACAAAGGACAATTTATTCTAGCTCATGAAGCAAACTACGTACCCGCCCTGTATGTCAAGCTGAGTACTGTTAATGCCTGAGAGCTGGTGACCAAAAGAAAAAACCCACAACAGTCTAGGTAAGACTGGGAGGCAGGAAGGGAAAGCAAAACCAAACCCTCAAGGAACGTGTATGAGGGAAAACTTTGCTCTGTTGTACATGTACATAACAAAATGAACTGAGGGAGCAAAAGGAGCAGAGCAAACAGCTCATAGCTGTTCAAACAGACTGCTCAATTTCCATTTTCTTGTGGGGTTTTTTTGCCTAACCATGGTTTGTATTTATAATGCCATTCATAATAGGCTCTTGCAAGACTACAGAAATTAAAAAAAAAATAAATCTGATCACTATTATTCCAATAGACTTCCTGCAAAGTGACTCACCAATGGCAAAGGAACAAACTGATTGCAAATCTCAATCATTTGCTGCATGTATTTTTTCCAAACAAGTGTTACTATTATAAACAGAGATGTACAATTCCTGAAGGTGAAAAAGGCAGAAGACAAACACAGATTTATCCCAGCAACATACCAGAGAGGGGAGCTCAATTTTGTTTATTTCTTTAAACAATACCTACATTAGATACACGGGTATTTTAAGACACCCAGCTGTGTGGTCAAGATGCTGGAGGGAAGGGATGCCATCCAAAGGACCTTGACAGTCCAGAGAGGTGGGATTGTGTGAACTGCACAAAGTTCAACAAGAGCAAAGTCCTGCACAAGGGTCAAGAAAACCCCAAGCACAACTACAGGCTGGGCAGGGAGTGGATGGAGAGCAGCCCTGAGCAGAAAGACCTGGGGAATGGCAACAAAAAGCTCAATATGACCCAACAACGTGCACTTGCAGCTCAGAAAGCCAACCCTGTCCCAGGCTGCACCCTCAGCAGGGTGAGGAAGGGGATTCTACCCCTCTGTTGTACTCTGGGGAGACCCCCCTGAAGTGACACAGCACTTCAGGGGACAAGGAGCTGTTAGAACAAGTCCAGAGGCCACAAAGATGCTGAGAGGCCTGGAGCACCTCTGCTCTGGAGAGGGGCTGAGAGAGTTGGCGTGGTTCAGCCTGGAGAAGAGATCTTAAGAGTATCTTCCAGTCCCTTGAGGGGCTCCAGGAAAGCTGGAGAGGGACAGGTGCCTAGGGCAGGGAGGGACAGGAGAAGGAGAATGGCCTTCAGCTGCAGGAGAGCAGCTGGAGAGGAGATTCGAGGCAGAAATCCTTCCCTGTGAGGGTGGGGAGGCCCTGGCACAGGGGGCCCAGAGAAGCTGTGGCTGCCTCTGGATCCCTGGCAGTGTTGGATGGGGCTTTGGACATCTTGGGATAGTGGAGGGTGTCCCTGAACCCCTCGTTCTATCATTCTAGGACTCAGAATTCGGAAAGGTACTTCTGAGAAAACGTGTTTGGATAATGGCAAGTGTTTAATTTGTTGTCAATTATTTTAAACATACACTAGGAATTATGTCACTTTTCACTCTGTGATCTATTACTGATATAAAAGCCTAGACTAAGTTTTCCATTAACTTCCAACTTTCCCAAATGAGGACTCTAGAAACAAAGGAAGGAAAGCAGGAAAAGAATTTCCTAACTGAAAATTCCCAATGGACTCACTTTCACATCGTTATGTGTATCATCCTGAAAGGTTAACAGACACCACAGTTGATTGCTAATGGTGTGTAGGAAGTGAAACTGTAACAAATGTCACACTGATCACCTGAACAGAGCTCTCCCCAGCCACAGAACTATGCTTCATCTGCATCAACACTCTACTGATTTCTCTAGATTTTGTCTAGATTTTTTTTTGTTTGTTTAAAACAGCTTCAGATTTATTTTTTTAGGCATTTACCTTACATTTCTGGCAAAAACTATAAACTATGGCCAGCATGTCATAAATTTTTCCTAGGTGAAATAAAAGATGACAAATTTAAGTCAGGAATAAACTTTTCAAAGAAATCACCTAACCCCTGAGAAGAGGTTTGAAAGAGCTCTTTCTAAAAGCAGCAGCTAGTAAAAATTTCATGAGCAACCACATCACAGTGTTTCTCACAAGCGTCATTGCCAGCACATGCAGATACCTACCTGCTCAGGGGAGAAAACTGCAAGAGTAAATAAACAAAGGGTTTGTGACAGTGCATATCTGATTACTGTTTTACATCTTTGATTGTAACTTGCAACCCTCCCCAGTAATTTCATGCTATGTGTTTAGTTTTGGTCTTTTTAAAACCAAAGGGTGAGGTAAGAAGTGGTTAATTAAAAAGCCCCCAATAAACAACATGAAAATCACAGAGAGATACTTTGATTCCCCTTCTTCACCCTTTCCAAACAATTTTAATAATGCTTGTTTCAAAATAAAAAAAACCCAAGTTATGTATTCTTATTAAATTAAAAATTCAACTTTTAAATAGTTCTTGAAATTTGCTGATTTGTTTTAACATAGTTAAGCTAACTGACTTGCTGATTTGTTTTAACATAGTTAAGCTAACTGACTGCACACTAACCTCAAAATGCACTTAGCAACATTAGTGGAGACAGCTGACAAAGAGAATTGTAAAAGACAGTAACTGCATCATTTTATCTCCGTTTAATTTCAGTCTGAACAGAAAAAAGCTAGTCCACTTGACTAGAATAAGAGGGCCTACATAGGCAGGACCAGTGTACTGGCACCTAAAAATACTTTTTTTAAAAGCATATGAAAAATGATTGCATCTTTATACTCTCAACTGTCTGATCAAAGCTGTTTCTAATCAATTTATATTCCATTTACATACTTAAATAATTGCTACTAGCCTTACAGCCATGGACTTGTACCCTGAGCTTTCAGGCAATGTTTCAGACAAAACAGAAGAATTTGTCCTTGTTATGCAGAACAGTTTTATGCCTTGGACAGCTCTTTCAGGAAAATACCCATTTTACAGTGCAGACATGCATATGTACACATATTTACACGTGTGCACATTAACCCCTCTCCTGGTGCACAAAATGAAATTAGTTTTGTTTGCTAATTTGCTAATCAGTTACAATACACTAGTCAAACATAGATGCAGTACAGATATTAACTTTGATCAACCATGTATTGTAACAAGCTGCTTTTGCTGATTAACATCTTTGATTTATAAATTACTCATTATCCTATTTTCCACCATGAAAGTTATTTACTGAAGTCCCCAAACTGAAAATATTCTCATCTTCAGTAGGCTGTCTAGATCTAAAGAATTTTGAAAACATTTAACAAAAGACTTGTCTAAAATACAGACCTAAGAAATACAAAAGTACAGTCTCTGCTTTTGCATTACTTTATGAAAATAGAAAGTTTTGAAGAATCCAATCAGTAAATAAAAAATGGACACATTTCAGCACACAGTAAGCATACTGACTTTGTGAAAATCCTTGTGCTTACTCAACTTTTCCTTTTTGCTTCAGTTAATTTTTTTTATCATAACTTTCTCTATCATATATTCTAAAACTACTGGTTAGGGTGATAACATTATCTAACTCCCTGCCTGCCCAAGGCACAGAATTTAAAATATGACTATCTTTTCAATGACCCAGCATGAAAAGTTGATGTTTACTTGTCCTGTTAATAAGACAAAATAATTTGACAACTTCACTATTCTTTATTCTCCCCTTTCTAGTGCTGCTTCAGTACTTGTAAATCACTATGACAAACGTGCAAGCAAAATAATCCAGTGCAGAGATCTGACATACCACTGCCTGGCTGAACTACCAGTCTTCAATGCAGCACCGAGCCAGGCTGCCCAGCAAGGTAACAGCATCATTCCTGAGATGCAGCTCTACTATACTATAATCTGGAATAAAATCACTCATCTGTCACTTTAACTTCAAATGCACAAAAATAAATACACTGAGTGTTATGTAAGCAATAATCTTGTGGCTACAATTAGATACCACAGGCAATGTTAAGATATATATTACAATATTAGAAGAATATCTCAGCTATTCTGAGGAAAAATCATAGCACTGACAACTACACAAAGGTTAAAATTCTTCAGATTCTTTACATTCTTCATCAAATAAATGAAAAGAGCCAGTAAAAGCCATTTTAAAAATATTATTTAACATTTATAAAGCTTATTGCCTTAAGGTAGAAGCTGACACAAGTACAAACAACCCTGATAACATATTTGAAAGATGATGCCACCCCCTTTTAGACTGACTGTTTGCCCTGTTTTCTCACTATCATGCAGGTTTGCTTTCCTTCAAATGCTCACAAACAGGAAATGAGCATTTAAATGAAGTAATATGTGCTTTAAATCTTACACTAGCATTTGTTAAGCAGTTACATGCACAAAGTCTTCCTAACATCCTGTCTGACAGAAAGCACTTTGGTATATGTTTTTTCAAAGGCTGAAACCAATACTGGAATTCTACTTCATAGGAAACATCAGAAATGCATTGTTCTACATCCCCCAAAGAAGAAGGGGCTAACAAATGCCCAGGAAAAAGCCCACACTACCCCCACAAGAACCTACCTCAAGCATTGCAAACCAGAAAAACAGAAATTTGATTACATTGTTACCATGTAAAAAAATCACACAGAGCCTGGATTTTGAATAGGGGTACTTGGTGTGTGAATCTGCATCAACAGCTTTCCAGAGGGCTGTTCTTAAAACATATGGACATTGTTACCAAGGGACTTGGACAATTCACCTGCAAAAGCCATCAGAACAAAACATCTCATTTTACTCTGAAGTAGTGTTTTATTCTGAAGCTACTTAGGACCTGATATGTCACCTGTGCACCACGTAACAGCCAAGGATTTGGGCATCTCAAATATAGTTGATAATGGGTCTCACTATTCAGAAAACAAGCAAACAAAAAAACCCCAAACCCACCATAACAACAACAACAAAAACCAACTAAAAATGTCACTAGCTGTCTAAGATCTTGGAAAGTACTTCTAAAAAACAAAAGCCTAGACAACCACTGCAAGACTCCAATTGATAGGGCTGCTGTGGGATCCTCACCAACCTGAAAAGAGCAGCTCTGCAGTCTGTTTCTACCTACACATTTCATGAGCAAAAACCAAACCAGTGGAAGTTATTTTAACAGAAATAATGTAAACCTTAACACACAGTAATTATACTTTATATTACTGTCTCTCTTGACTCCTCTAAGATATTACTACTGCCAAGAAAATTAATCTTACTGTCTTGTATTCTGAATTGCTGGTAATTCATAACAGAAGTTTCTTTCTCAAGTAAGAAAATGAATCAGCACAAAAATCTAGAACATGGGTCCAATGAAAAGAATTCTGGTAGAGCACAACCTCACACAAAACACTGAATAATCTCTAAATCCCTTAGATGTCTTCCATCATTAGAACCCATACAAGAGATTGTCCAAATAGGTGAGTAGCTTTCCAGTGGCAGAAAGAGCTTCCTTTTATTGCAGTGCAACTCAATAGGACCAGAGCAACAAAAGTACAGCCACAGAAGTATTACCTATCTGGACAAAAAACTCAAATTATTCTTTTTAAAAAATTCTACATATGGGCATACATGCACACTTACACACAAATACACCCTTCATAATGGTAGCACACTACAACCAAAGCACCTCGTTGCTGCTGTTAAGTGTAATACCTATTTAAACCTCATACTAAATTCTTCTATTCTAAAATTTTAAGTATATTTTAAAAGTGCTACTATAAACACTATTGTCAATTATTATATATTGAAAGCAATACTTTTAGAAGACTCAGGAAAATTAATTTTGGTTACTGCTTCAAATACAAGGGTTTCTTAAAAGAAATAATATTCCCAATAAAAAATATTGCTGTCATTTTTATTTGTCAACCAACAGACAGCTAAGACAACAACTACTCAGCAAAACAAGTTCTGTACTCACAGCACATTATGTGATCACACTGCCACTCAGTGGAACTGGACTTCTTGTATTTTATGCAAAAACCTTTTTATTGCACTTCCAGAATCCCAAATCTGAGATGATGGCTTTTCTAACATTAAAGGGTTTTTTTGTCCTACAAAGGAAAGAAACCTTTACTTTTTTTACAGCTTCCTCAATGATGAGCCACGATAAAGTGTGCATATATATGGAAAGCTTTCATTGGAAAAGATCTTTGAAGCAAAATAAATCACTGCGGCAGATTCAGAGGTAGTAAAATAGCACTGAATCTTCCTCTTTGGAACCATCCTAGTTTCATTAGACTAAATGTGAGGCTTAAGAGGCTGTGAGTGATCTCATATTGGAGTTTAATTTATGAAATCTGTATTGTTTCAGTAGAATTATCAGGTTTTATTCATAAAAAAAACAGAAGTGATAACAAGAAAAAAGGGTTACCAGAACAAAACTGAAGTTAGTAGCAGAGATATGTAAACAAACACAAGAGGCTCACATCACTACCTTGTTAAGCTGGAAATCAGCACCAATTTTCTCCTCTTTTGGAATTCACTTCAAATCATAAAGCTAAAATAAATTACATTTAAACTTCTGCTTTTTTCCCCCCACACACACTTTATTTTTTTCCCCTACATAGACTCACACACTCGCCCTGGTTTCTCCTGTGAGAAGTCAGTATTACCAAAACAAAGGATCTTGGCACCTGCCACACTCAGCAACAGAAACTGGTAAGAATGTAGCCCAGTAATTCCAGCCCCTACAAACCAGGAGATTCCGCCAAAAAGTGAATGTTTCATAAACAGTGACTATTAGATTTACTAAATAAAGAGATAAAGGCACTTCCTGCAGGGGAAAGTCACTTCATTTTCAAATCTGCTTTGAAAGAACATTTCAACTTGCACTCAGTTCTGAAACACCTACTCAGGAAGTTACTGGAATGCAGATACTTTTGACTCCTGAACTGGGATGCATCCACACACAAATACAAAGTGGGTTTCATTTCTTGCTCTGTTACAAGCTTTCTCTATGCCATTTCCACATTCACCTTCTCAACAAACACCAAAGTAATAATCTGCAGGAGCTTTCCAATAAGCAGCACACAGGGATGGTATTTCAGTTCATGACTTTATATCCAATTTGAAATAACACAATTCTAGTGCCTGTGCAACAAAGAAACACGTGCTGCATGAGCTGAGTAAAATCAGCTGAAATCAGGGATACAGGAGCTTACAGGTTACTATTGCAATCAAGATGTATCTGTAGTCTGTCAAGCACAAGTTGACTCCAAAGGACACAATACAAGATTAAAACTGAGACTCCTGTCAGCCTTTGCAGTGTCCTTGTTCTGCTGCTGCTCACAATGCGTCAACACCCTTTTTAAAAATGCATCACATATTACCTTGTTACTATATTTAAGAGTTTTATAACTTTTCTTCACTTGGAGCAGTGGAAACAACTTCCTGTTACAGTTAATAAATATTCATGAGGAAACCTCACCTATTACATCTTTAAAGAAAAAAAACTGGATTTTTCTCTGTGCATTGTGAGACTCCCTAACACTTATTCACTCACAATTTATTCCTGTAAAGGCAAGATTTAAAAAAGTTAATTTCTAGGGCAGGAAATCACAGCAAGTGCTTTCATTAAAAGTCCATCATTTTAATCTATTTCTCTGTAATACTTTTATAAAATATTTTAATGTGGTATAGCCTGTAAATAGCAATGATTAATTAATCTGTTAGTATCAAATCATTTAATGCAGGTGCTTTAGAACAGAATTAAGATATTTTAAAAATGTATCTGTGGCTGTAGTAATTTTAAAATTTATTTTATTAATTTGATAAAAATTCAAATAATTGCACTTTTAAAAAATTAACAGCTTCTCTTAGCAATCAGTATATATGATAAACACCGAGATCCAACTGGGACACAAGACTTTAGAGATCAAATGGTGAAACAAGCAGGACTGATGGAACGGTCATTAGAAAACACTACAAGAGAGCAGATTTTTATGGTTAGACCAAAACTGACTTTTGTAACAACTTCTGGCACCTGACAGGCTGATTGTGGCATGTGGTGGTTTTGTTCTATCAATTAGAGGGGGAGGGGGTAAAAAACAGGTGATCACACTTTCTTAGACACCAAGCATCCCAGAGTTTTAATGAAAATAGGGGAAGTACATTTATGCCTCTACCTGCCCAAGCTGGGACCAAGTCCCTGATCTCCACAGAGGCAGAAAAGAGCCTCTATTCTCCTGCCCCTAGCCTAAGAGCACAGTAGCTAACAAAAAATGGGCTGAGATCAAGCACAGGTGTTCAGAGATGAAAACGAAGAAGAGAACATTGCTCAGGCTCCTTCCCAGCTGCACTTAAGCAACTACAATGTGGCATCTCCTGTATCTTCTACTTTCTTAAATCACTGATACACAGGAAGAATGAAAAGGATACCTGTACCATGCAGGAAAAACAGAAAGGTTTTTCAAAACCTGGAGTTCCACGTTCTTCAGCACTGCCTACTGGACCAATCCATTAATTATATGAATCCCACCAACATTTGCAATTCAAAAAGGAGTGAAGTAAGTAGGGCTGTTCTGGCAGCCCTGATCAGCTATCTCACCCTGCCAGCTTGCTGACAGGCAGCCACAGCCAGAGCACAAGCCCCAGACAACCCACACCACTGCGCTGTACCGCTGAAGCAAAACCCACCCAGCCTTAGCTGGAGCTGAGGACCAGCCCTGCTCTGCTTTAGGCAGCACAGGTCTGTAGGAAAACTAGAAGCAGCCTCTATAAAGAATCCGTGTCTTCTGAATTAAACACTTCTACCACTTTTGCTTGCAAATATAAAGATTTGACTTCAGTCACCAATTTTCTGTTAGGAATCAGTGTTTGTCAAGAGTTTATTAGTATTTCTGTTTCAGCCAGGTAGAGACTCGCTTGTGGTGAAAGCAGGTGTAGTAAAACCAATAAAGCCTTTAGCACTTTTTGCAAAAGCTTCAGCTGGCCTACAGTTCATGTTACCATGAGTACCTCCAGCTGGCTGTCTCCTCAGAGAAGTCAAGTTTGACTCAGCACAGATAAAGTCATTTAATTAGCAAAAGCAGCAATGCAATCAAGCAAGTACTTTGCATTCTAGACCAAGGTATGACGCTGTCCTCCCACCCATGGTGTCTGTAAAGTCTTATCACTTCATGACACACTTTTTTCACTCCACAAGGTAAAGTGCTTCCATCTTTTGAAACACTATCATTATTCCAGGTGACATTTACTTTATAATTCATTGCTTCTCTTTTTGCCACCTACAACATACCTTCTTTGCCAATTTACTTTTTTCCGGTCTTTACAACTTTTCCACCAACCAGTAATTACCCTTGGTTTATCCCAATGGGGTCTAGAATCCCGCTGTGCAGGTTCTCTATCCAGCTCTGACTGCCTGTGTTTTTTTGGTCTCTTCTTCAGAGACAAAGTTTACACCCAAATAAATTTTTTCAATGATTTCTTATCACATTTTTAATGGGGACTGCAGTGTAGCTTATCTACAAGTGAAAAAAAACCCCCAAGGAAACAAAAAAAAAAATCCCAACCATCAGTCTATTTCAATTCTATTAAAACCAGATATCTGTAGTTTAGAGCATCCACACTGACCAGGCTGGCTGAAGAGCTAAAGATGATAAAATTATGTGATACTGCATATGAACACTTTAGTGAGTGACTATCACAACACATGGCACTATTATGAACTAAATGTATTATTATGTACTATTATGGCACTATTATGTACTAAAAATGTGTACAGTGAGGTCACTGCTTTAAGAATATATTGACACTGTGAGAGTATTTAGCAGCAGTCTTTTGGAGAAATATGGTTTCAGCAAAAATATGCATGGTCTTGCAGTGTCCTAGTGTTTATAGTGGCAAGTGACATCCATTTCAAACAGATACAACTCAAAATACAGTAAGTCCTCCAGACAAACTTTTGCAAGACAACCAACAAGATGTCTAATACAACTTTTAATAACCTTATGTGTCCTACTGTTCCTATTTCAAAGATTACTGGCAAATCATTACCAAATTCTGAACAGTTTCTAAACAGAACTCCCTATTTTACATGGGTCTAGAGTCTGCAAAGCAATTTATTATTTGTTTTCTCTCTCACTTTAATCTTGTTACTTTGAAATACACCAACTTAAATCTCATTATTACAGCAAACTGGGTTTTTTTTTTACTACTACGTACTCAACTGAACAGGTTACTATAGGTTTCATTAAAATTCAGAGAAGTTTCTGTGGTCTCTGCAGAGATAAAGAAAGAAAAAAAATTCACTTGGACTCCGAGCACAGGGGACAGAGACAGGAGATGACACCAGATACAATCTGTCCAAATTTGCAGCCAGTATCTCATATACACTGGGTTGCCTAAAATAATGTCAGAGTATGCAAGTGCTTCTTTAGAGAGAGCAAGACACAGAGTACAGAGGACAAAGCATTTTCCACTAAAAGCTTTTTTTTTTTGCTCTCTAGTTCAAGAAGGAAATCTCAATCATGTACTGTGTTGTGCTATTTATACTGCTAGAGCCAATTGCTGCACACAACAGAACTGTAAATAAGCAGAAGAAACTCTGCAGTTTTTTCTTAGACAATCTTAAAATAGTCACACACACATTGCTGGGCACAGAACAGCTCCAGCCTGCCATTTCAGAGCACAGACATGAAATACAGCTTGCATGAGATTGCTATATGCTACAAATTGAGGTTTGTTAACACATGGCATGACATACTTCAGCTAGTTCACCTGCAAGTCCTTGTTCTCAAGATCTTGCCCAGCACAGACTTAGTATTTTAAAAAATGGACAAAGAGTGACACAGGTCAATGATAATACCCCCAATCCCTTCAGAAAAAAAAACCCAAAACATTCAGTTGCTCACACTTGATGAGACAGAATTCAAAACAGACTTTACCTTGTGCAGAAACTCATATTGTTTCATCTGTATACCTGAGTGGATACTCCCAGCCAGCCAAGAGGTGCTGCTTGTGCTCATGGCAGCCCCTGCTTCTATCAGCTTCTCTGCTTTAATTATGTTGCTACCTTGATTGCAAAAATGGAGATCCCTTAATGCAGAGTTAAAAACCACTGTGTGTGTGCTGGAAAGCAGTACTGATCTTTTTACCTGGTTGTAAGAAGCTGCCTAAGGACATAGTGTCTTCATGTAAAACCTGGTTGCCAGCTCTCTTCTGGTGTAGTAGGAACTCAGTCCAAAGGCCATAACCACAATTAGACTGCAACCAACAGACTCTATTTATTTTTTAATTCAGATGAAACTTCTCACAAAGATAATTTCAAAGTTTTCATATGAAGCAAAAATTAGAGAGAAACCAAAGTAAAAACTTTATCACTCTTGCCCAGTTTCAGAGGCTTCAAGGAACCAATTGCCTCCTTCAAAGACTACAGCACTACACAAAACACAAGGCTGCTTTCCCTTTAATATTAGAAGCTCCTTGTTGCAAAAGGCACAGCAGTTCTTAATTACCATTTAAAATTAACACAACTATTATATATCTTGCCTTCCTACAAAATACATAAGATTACCTCTTCCTTACCCTTACTGCCTGAAGGGATATATCTACATTTGGCCACTTGGCAAGTCTTGAGAGCTTAGATCTTTCTAATAACCAGCCTCCTTATACTGCAGCCACACAGCCACCCCTTGCAGTGACTCCTCGCTTCAGCCCCTAAACAAGTGCCAAGGGATTCTTTCAATCCCCCTCCCCATGTGCAATCACTATTAGTTCTACCACTGCCCATGCCCTGGGTTTCCCTCCCCAATTTATATTGTGGCTTTACACTTTATACTTGGAGCAGCACACTCTGCAATGCCAGGAGGCTGGCAAGAACACGGTCCTTTCAGGCAGTGTCATCCCAGAGGACTAGAGAGTGCCCTGGCAAAGCTGCTGCCCTCATTTACACATTACTAAAAATCTAAGTGACACCTCCTAAAACTGAAAAACTTGCTAACTGAAGATTTGTACTGAATGCAATAAAAATTGCAGTTACTAAACATGTTACTATCAAACTAGAATTCCAGTTCAACTGTGGTTAGGAAATACCAGTTACCTAAGCACAGCTGAACCATCCCTACTGAATGAAAAGGCCACAGTGACGTTTTAGTGTAGTATGCAAGTTGTTTGGTACTTACCCCTACATAAAACAACTGCACACATGTTTTAATTGAAACTGTTTCCTCCCTTCCAGTAAATGCAAAAAGCCTCATGAAACACATTCTCCTCACTTAGTAAATTTATGTATTGTAAACCAATGGGAGGTTTCGTACTATGACAACAGCGTTCATTTTAAAAACATTTATGATGAGCAAAGCTTGTCCATAAATGGCTCAGTAATTTTAAAACAGAAAGTTTGCTCTTCATATACAATTTGTCCCAGCCATTTGGAAATTACCTTTTGGGGCTGTCACAAGATGACTACCTACTAAAGCAGTAAACATTACAGGAAACAGGGAATTCACAGGGAAAAAAAAGACACAGATACTTATAAAAAATTTTGTACTTAAACCCAAGAACAAAATTTTCCAACTTGATTCTTTTTATAGTTTCATTGCTACTGCCAACGAGTCTTATATTCAAGCTTTAGAGCACAAGACAGACTAAGCAATAATTAGCTTTCAATATTGAAACAGCTTTCTAAATATTGCGCATAAGCTTTTAATAAAGCTAATAATCTATATACACAGTGTGTTGGCACCTTGCCACCGATGTACGGCCTCTAATCAATTGCTTGTTCAGCACTGAATATTCAGTACAGTTTGTATGCAGAACAAAGTGGTTATTTCCTGAGGAAATTAAATAGAAGTTTATTTTAAAATATCTAGCTGAAAATTTTGGACACTTAATGCCGACCCATAGCTACAAAAGAAGAATTATAATAAAAAGTTAAGGCAGCTGCCTAGGTTTTAATTTAGCTCCCTTACTGGTCTCTTGGATGACCTTGAACCAATTATTTTACTTCTCAGTTTCCTCCAGTTGTAAAGATATCAACAAAGACACCTAAAGCTGCAAAAGTCTCATCAAAGTCTATTACATAAAATCATTATGGAACCTATCTAGTGGTTCTTGATGCTCTCCCCTCCCCGACTGATCCATGAAGCGTCTGTGAATCAGGTACTTTACTACATCTTTAAATACTTCATAAGGTTCTCAACAAGATGCATTAACTCAGAAAAGGCTTCTGGACATCAGTGAAGGTATTGAAAATGCCTGTTCGCTATTCAGCTGCAGATGAAAAGAACATGACACTAAAATGCATGAAGACTAGGCCAGAAAATAAAACCAGCTTTTCCAATACCACTACATAAATTACCGTTCCATCTGAAGGAGTGCTCACGTTGCAGGTCAGCCCTTCTTTGTGGTGAGAGTCTGGAATGACAGAAGGTTTCGAAGATAATTGGTGAAAATGATCGCTAGCTATCTGCTTTCATCTTTGGGTGACAGATCATTTATTGTATAAAGCCACTAGGAGAAAGTATTCCATGAGAACCAGAACCAATGAAGACCACTTCTCATGACTTTGTCTCTGACAGCTGACTACGAGCTTTAGCCTGTTATCATTTTTTTTCCCTTTGCCCAGCACTGAGGGATGTATAAAGCTACCAGCTGGTAGAGGTCTCATCTATGTAGCTGCAAGTTTCCATAGAACCTGTGGGGAAAGAATTATCTTTCACAGCTTTAACACACCTTTGACTGAAAGTTTTACTGGAGAAAGGGGAAGGTGGTTTGACACAGTGACTACATTTGCTCTTTCCTTACGAGGTCAGATAATATAACATAGTAAAAACTACAGAAATTAGTAAAGGTAAGTTAATTATCCCATTTTGTCCTAATCCTATGTCATAAAGAAACTGAAAAGGAGAACTTCAAAACTTGTAATAGGAAAAACTTCTTCAGGCAAAAAAGCAATAAAAGAAGTCATTGAGATCAAGATTTTAAAAAGCAAGCAACAACTGACCATTAACACATGTAGGATATCCCATGGGATTACACTAACGACAATAACGTTGACTTCCTAAATCTCAAGTATGAGTCAAGCTCTAGTAGAGATAAAATAGGTTAGAAGCAAAACATTATTTTGATGCTAGAGGGAACAGGCAATATTCTTTGCTGACAAAGAGTGCTTAACGCTCCCTCTGGCCCTTGTTAAAAAGAAGATACCGAAATAGTAGGATTTCAGCACGATTCACACTGAATTAGTAGGATTTCAGTGTGATCCAGACTGAAATTCTTTTACTCCTATTGAAACTGCAATCCAAAAACAATATGTACGTTTCCAATTTAAGACAAACACAATGCAGCTCAAAATATCACAAAAACATATGCCAGGCATATGATCTTCCTCTTAGGATTAATATAAATAAACTGAAATTGTTTCTTAGGAGGCTGCAAGAGATTTAGTACAGTTTTTCTTGTTACAGACAGGGTTTGGTTTGTGCATCACATGACAGCAACCCTACGAACCTCATCTTGCTAAACTCTACGTCAATGCATCATATCAGTCAGGGTAGGGAGCGTGCTGGCTGTCAGACCACTGAAATCCATCTCTTGCCAGTTCCAATTTTTCAGCTTTTTTTTTCCCTCCAAATTATCATGCATATTCCATTTTAGCCCATATAGTCAAATACTATAGCATGTCAATAGAGACATCCATACTTCCAGAGGCACAGAACAAACTTCTCTGCATGTATTATCAGAATAAATGTATATATACCTTTCAAAAACTGATTTTAAATCTTCAGTTACAAAATTATTAGCTTTTGGGAGGGGAAAGAGCCAGTAAAACAACAAGCTGCTCTTTCTAGAACTACTACGTATCCACAGCATATACTACAAGGAATAGAAAAAAAAGAAAAAGCAAAAGCAAGCAGGCATGAGTAACCTTGTGTACATTTGTGACTGCATCTAGGCTCCTACCTGGAAGGCTGCTGGTAGCAGTCACCATGCAGAGGTTTAAAAGATTTGCTATTGCTGACAGACTATGCTAATTTGGGGTGTATTTATCAAGTATGTAAACATGCTGTGTTTACAATCCACAGGATGCTTCGGAAGACAGAAAAATTCTACCAGAAACAAACTTCATGAACCTATACAGCTATTTAATTTACCAAGCAAAAAAAGGTACACTGTAGAATATTAAATGAATCGATGTATCTGCAAGGCAGCAAGCAGTGTCCATGGATGCATCTCCATGACGTAGGTACAGAGGCTGCCTTAGTCTGGCAGATACAACCTCTTTTTTTTTTTTTTTTTAAAAAAAAAAAGTAAATAAAATCCAAAACCACAAAAACAAACACAGAAGAAAAAAACCCAGATACATAACAGGTAACATTATCTTAACACTAATAACATGTACCACATATATAGGGTTACATTTTTGTTTTGATTATTTTATTAAAGTACCATTTTAAAGCAAATTGTGTCAAATCCTTGAACTGTATGAGTCCATCCAGACAGCAAGGCTATAAATTTGAGAGGCTGACAATGAAATCAAAACCCCACAATCCCTTACTGAATGATGTCAGTGTTATAAAAACATACTTGTTTTACTCCGTATTATCATAAGGCATTACTAAGACCTTAGCTACTGTAATTAGCCACAGCAAATGAGACGATTCACCACTTGACGTGTAAAGGCACATTATAGGGAAACAAGTTAGCAAAGGATGAGTAGGTATACATCCTTCCTATAAAGCACAGCATCCACCGGAGCCATTCGTGACAGACCCATAACAGCTATAACCTCTCCTACTGGTAGCAGGCAGGCACGGGAAGAAATGAGTTGACATGCAAGTTTTATGTTTATTTTTTTTATGATGACAGTGGAAGCAAAACACCCACCCCAGCCAAACCCCGCGGAGTTAATTAACGTAAGGGCACAAATTCAAAGGGCTGAGGGAAGACTGAAGGCTGGTCCTCGATACCCTGAAGGACCCGCACCCAAACACGCATTTTAGACCCTGCAACAGAAGCGGCGGGATCTGCGTGAAAACAAACCCGCTCATAAATATGAATTAACACACGCAACGCTGCAACCACAGGCGGTTCCAAACAGAAATTCCTGCTGAAGACACCTAAATCCTGCCTGCACCTACACGCGAGTTGGTTATATCGCTAGCAAACGCAGGATGTGCTTTTTTCCGGGCAGTAAACAGGTTTTATTTAGCGGTGCGATGGAAGGCGGCTTTCGCTCCTCGTTGGGCGCTGCAGGGTTTGCGGGTTTTTTGCTCCATCTTCCAGTCCGTAACGTCTCGCTTCAGCCCCGCGGCTGCCGGCGCAGCGAGGCCGGGCGGTCGGGAGGCACTGCCCCAGGCACTGCCCGGCGGTCCTCCCGCCGCTTGCCCTCCCGCCGCCCGCCCCGGCCCCAGCCCGCCCCGCCAGGGAGCCTCATCCCCCAGAGCCCGAGGCGCGGCTCGCCGTCCCCAGGTGAGGCTGCATCTGCCAGGGAAGGGAGAGCGGCCGCTGAGGGGTGTCGGGGCCGCGGAGGAAAGGGACTGCAGTGTGAGGGAGGGGAAGGACGGGGGAAGGAAGGAGGAGGAGGAGGACGGCGCACGGGGGCATGCAGAGGCGCGGGGCACCTACCAGTCCGTGTGCGGCTCGTCGATGACCAGGAGCAGCTTGAACTTTCTGCCGACAGCCGAGGAGACGGCGGAGGAGGCATCCACCAGACCGGCCGAGGCCGCTGTCTGCTTCACGGCGTTGGAAAGGGAGCTGAAGAAGCTGCTGCCCGTTGACTGCTGCTGCGGCGGTGGCGGCTGCTGCTGCTGAGGGGGCGCCGACTGCGGCGGCTGCCGGCGCTCCGCCGCCGGTGAGGCAGAGGCAGGGGCCGAGGAGGCTGAGGGAGGCGGCGGTGGCGGCTGCTGCGGCTCCGGCCGCTGCAAGTCGGTCATGTAGCCATTGGGCAGGTTGGCGATGAAGCTGCTGTCCGAGAGCCTGCGCCGCAGAAAGTTCATCATCTGGCCGGGCGAGAGAAAGACGAGGCTCTGGCGATGAGCGAGAGGCGGGCGCGGAGCCGGGCGGGAGGGCGGCGGGCGCCGCGGCGGGCAGCGCGATCCGCAGGCGGGCTCGGTCGCAGCCTCACTGCCGGCCGAGGCGGGAGGCGCTGCCTTCACCTCAGCAGCGCGGCCAGCGGCGCCTCGCGCGCGCCTCCCGCTCCCGCCCGGCTCTAGGGGGCAGCCGCGCGCGGCTCCGCGCGACGAGGAGCCGGACGAGGCTGCCGCGCACGCGGAGCGTCGCTCCCGCCCCGCCTGCCGGGGCCACCCTGCGCGGGGACGGGGTCTGGGGCAGGGGCCGGGGTGGCTCCGGAGAGCGGAGCGGCTGGCGGCTGGGCAGCGGCCGCGGGCTGTACCCGGCCGTGGGCAGTGCCGGGAACCAGCCCGGGCGGGCCAGAGCGTCAGGTGTGAGTTATTCGTAGCCCCGATCTGCCGACACCTAACGCGGAGCCGGTGGCAGCCGGCGGCGTTGCCGTGAAGCTGCAGAGGGAAACAACCCCTCCGGGAAGAGCGCGCTCGCGCCCGGGCCGCGCTGCTGAGGGCGCCGGCGGAGCGCGCGCGGCCCCTCCGTTCGGTCAGGCGCCCTCGGCACCGCGACCTTGGGGGGGAGCGACGGCAAGAGCCGCCGGGGGCACCGGCTGGCCGCCCCCGAGCGCTCACGGAGCCTTCTCTCGCAAGCGATGGGGCGCGGGGGTGGTTCTTGGCGTGAAGGCGAAGCGGCCCGCAGCACCTGGCAACTTGGCACCGTCAGGGAGAGTTACAGGTGCACCTTCCTCCCTTCGGCTTTGAGAGCAGTTTGAGTTCTCTTTCCCCTGAGCTTTAGGACAGTCGGTACGTGTTTTACCATAAAATTCACACCCCAGGGTATGCCACACGCATTTATCCCAGATCCACATCACCGCAAGTCATGTTGCAGTTGGTCTGTACAGGCCGTACTGCGTGCAGCAGGTGCGCAAAGCTCCAGCACAGGGACTCTGGGCAGCAGTTTCCTTTAGAGAGCGAGTAGGGCTGTCCTGATGCCTTCCCAGGTCTGAGTTTACATGCTCAGAGCTGGATCTACCTAGGGCCCTTTAGTGAATCACTGAATGTAGCAATTCTCATATATTATGATGGAATAGTAAATACAGAGGCCAGTAGAAGATGCTTACGTTTTAAACACTACAGACAATCTGGGGGCAAACATTCACTCTGGTGAGCCGTAATACAGGCCACCACTTGTGTTAAGGGCACAGAAAATTTAAGAAGGGGAAGGACCTAACTGCAGATGGAGCCCAGGGATGTTCCCATCATACCACCAACCCATGGCTTCCACTGCCGGAGAAGTTGTGGAGCTGTGCTTACAGCTAGATAAATTTAGGTCTAGTGGGATCTGAGAGAATCATTTTCTCTCGGCGGTGTTAAGATGTCCTGGGGCTATTCATATTTCTAAAAAGCTTATATGTGAGTGCATTAACACAAGTTAAATCATCTACAACACATGACACAGAAGCAAGTCACTTACAGACAGAGGCAGAATATTGTACTTCACCATGACAAGTGCACAGGTATTATTTCTACTGATACTACATGTAGATAAAAACTACAGATGGAAAGCATGTGCTTCAGTAAATACATCAATTCCCCCTCCTTGTGTAAAAAGCAGGACACAAGTGTAAAGAAAAACAGACTACTTATATTTTTCAAAGTATGCGTTTTTATGGTACAAACTGTTTCACCCTCCCAGGAAATACATGGCTGAAAAACACTCTGGCCTGACACTGAAAAATTATATTCAGGGTTTTTTTAAATTACTGCTCTAGAGTGAAGGGTGACTGCATAAACGTATGTCTGCCCCCACCCCATCCCCCCCAGACAGACTGCTTCCTGTACGTATGCAGAACCTGAACAGAAGTCAGTCAGTCGTGCTGAGCAGAATGAACTGTGTTGGGTTTTGCTCTGCACAAAAGCCAGGTCTCTTACAGGGCTGAAATCTGTGTTCAGTGTCAGCCGTACTCTGAGTTACGAAGGCAAGATGCAGCCCGCCAGCGGCAATGATAGGGAGCAATCTGAATGTCAGGATCCATTACTGTAAAATTAAATAAAAAGATGATTAAACACAGTGGTTCAGCTGCTCGGATTGCAGTGACGTCAGATCTATCCTGGTTAGCGTATTTCTGTGGAAAGCTTGTTTTCTGACAGGTGAAATCCGATTCCTAGCTGTAGTACGTACTTGTGTATTCTCAGTCCAGCCAAACAATTACTGCAAGATTCTGCAGACTGACTCTGACTGTAATCACAGCCAACAGGCTCTCTGAGACAGCTGCCCTTGGTGGCTTCACCAGTTCCTCAATGCTTGTATCGGCACCAGAAGCCTTGTGCACCTACCCTGGGCACTCAGATATTATGGATACTTAGAATGCCAGAACAGAAGGTATTTCCAACTTCACACACTATAGCCACACTGAATGCACTGTCTCTTCTCTATGAGCATCTCAGAAATTGATATCAGGGGATTTTTTGGATGGGTTTTTGCTTTGTGGGGTTTTTTTCTGTGTGTTTCAGGATTGTTCCTTTTAACCTCTCTACATTATGGCTATGCTACCTAACATTTTTTTAGAATACCAGTCATCCTCAAATGCTTGGCTTCAGAGGGCTGGGCTTTTTCTTGAACTAGTCTGTAGCATGTTGTAACAACCATATGCATCCAAAACTACAGTAAGGCAACTGAATTTGGTCAAAGTCTCAAAGAACTTGGTCCCTAGTACAGAACAAAACAAAAAGTAGACTTCTTCATGCAGCCCTGTCACTGTGAAAGAAAAACTGAACAAAGAGCAGGGAAGATTCACTAAATTTAATAGTGGATAAAGCTGTGCCTGAAAAAGAACAGGACTTTTTCTCCAACCTCCTGTTCTTGATACTTAAACACCTCACAACACATTTGTGAGATAATTCAATGTAATGTCTGTTAGGAAGGGAGAATACTGAATCTGTGACTAAAAGAGTCAACATCAAAGCAGGGAGTACAACAGCTATTTCAAATCCAGGTTTGTTTCCTAACATTGAAATTACAATGCAAAAAAAAATTAAATTATTGGTGATTAGTTGTGTTGGCAAACTGAGAGGAAAGGATGAAGCATCTTCACTCCTACGCTCTACAGTGAGTTACCACATCTACACACCAGTATTAGACACACAACTACAGTAAGGGTTTGTGTTAAAAAAGATAAGGAGAGAAATTTACTGTCTGTTTAAGGTGAGCATGGTATGATTTCATTTTCCTTTGCTATTATAGTGTAAAGCTAAATTTTAGGCTGGTTAAATGGCTTTTTAAATTATTTTAGGATTTTAGAGAAGTAGCTTTTAGATAACCGTATGTGGTGGAAATCAGGGAATCAAGTTATACATGCTAGAAACTAGGGATACCTATCACTTGAACAGATTGAATCTAATACATTTTACATTAAAACTACTCAACATCTTATGGTATCAGCTACTCATCTACAAAAATATGTAAGTCCACAAAATATATTTACTTTTAATGGAGAAAAAATGATGAGTTTTCTCAGCTGCCACACTGTACATTATACTATACACACAGTGGTAGAGGACAGAAATAGAATTTTCGTTGCATTTTATGTGCTGATTTGTGTTCTAAACCCCACAGACTTCCACACATCACATCCTTTGCTAACACATTTCGTTATCTGAGTGAACTGTTTCATACATAGCCATTCATACCATGCTTTCAGTTAAACATTATGATCAGCTCTGCTTACATAGTTCAGTCTGTAAGAAGGAAACCGGCAGCTGCCTGTGCTGGAGGGAAGCACAAGGGTGCACAGGAAAAGGCAACTTGCACGTATCCCAACAGGTGAGCTGCCAAAAATGGGAACAAGCCAGGACTGAGGTCAGCGTACAGCAGGCACTTAGGTCTCTTTCTGTGATAAATGCTAAACAGAACCTCTGCACTGAGAACAAGTGACACAAAGTGCTCTTCAGGACTGCAGCGTATCACCTGGCCGTCCTCGCAGAGATCAGCGTTACGAGGTTTTTAAAAGCCTCATAACTTATTTAAACCCATGCTAGTAGGTCATCAACATTTTTCTTACAAGAAATATGACACATGTCACAGAGATAAAGAATATACGTAGATATAAATAAAGTACCACAAATATGTGCTGAAGGGAATCTTTGCTATATGCTATATGTTATACAGTGACATAAAGGTGACATACGTATCACCCATCTTTAATGTCATATCTGAATCACTATGCAGACATAGTGTTGATAATACTACTGTTCACCCATTTCCATGGTTTACTTGTAGCTGATTTTTACAATATTTTTCTTCCTTTAAACAAACTTGCCAGTAGTAGTACAGCCACAGTAAGGACATTAGTCTAAGACTCCAAGCACAGAGGTCTCAGTTCTATCACCATGACAGAAATGTTTGTATGGAAATGGATTTGCTGAGTTTGTGAAGTGTTGCTCATTTCTGAATATTCAGATTTCAAATTTATATTCCATCTGTGATGTATTTCTTAAAAAGCCAATCCTTTTCTATATTACAGCATTTGCATTATTTATATCCAGAATATATCCAGTTTCCCAATTTGCTGTTTTTCAAACGCATGACAGGAACTCTTCTCAGAGGTTTCTGAGCACCTATTCCAGCAGTCCCCCATTTGCAGTTAGTTTCATTAGATGGCTTCACTGAATTCTCCTGGAACTCCTGCTGTTATGATGTCTCTGAAGCAAAAACATGTCAGCTTTCTATTTCTGATCATCCTTGCATTTTGTTGTCCAAGGTGGCAGAAGTACAGTTCAACCATATGAAGGTGTGACAGAAATAGGCAGACTGATGAGTAACTGCCTCAATTATTGCTTTAGAGAGGACACAAACCCAGTTCTATCTTCCCTTCCCAAATCTGGGCTCTCATGTTTTGATTTATGAACATTAACAGAAAACACAAATTAACCAGAATTGTTAATCTTTTGTCAGATGGTCATTTAAATGACCAAGTTTGTTATTACCAAGGCTGTTCTCTTGGTATTAACATAATGTTTTCTGATATGCCTACCTACATATGTTTTGAATCATGTTGGGAAGTTTGAATTTTAAAATGCTCACAAAAAACATAACTTGAAATATTAACTGAAAATATTTGCAGGGTGCAAAATTGTTAAGTAATGTGTTAAGACATAAGGCTCTGTGTGGTTTTTTGATGTCAGTTTAGTAAATATTTATCTGGCCTTAAGTAATTTGATATTTTATAAAAATACCAATTCAAACAATTCTGTACTGGCAAGAAAGTCCTGCACGTGGGTTGGGACAACCACAACTACAGGAGGGCAGGGGGTGGAATGAGATGGGCTTTGAAGGTCTCTTCCAACCCAAACCATGCTATGATTCTAAGAAATACACTGTAGTAATACTTCTAGCATTGACAAAGAGGACTTGATGGCTGTATTGGATCCAAGGAGGTAGTAAAAAGCAGCTTCATCTGCTCCTGCCCCAGGAGATCAGCTACTGACTTCTCAGCCTCTGTGCTCCATAGAGAGAAGCCTCTCCTCTGCCCCAGCTACCCCAAAGGACAGTTGGCAGGAGCAGCTGAGGAAATGCTGTCATCTCTAAAGTACCCAGTGACTGAACTTGTGCCAGTATCAAATGGTACACGTCAACTCCTTGCCAGTACAAAAGCTAAAGACTATGGCAGTATTTCCTAAAATTTGAAACCACATAGCATTCCTGAAAACACACACACACACCTGGAATATACATCCTCTGTGCTCAGCAGTCCATTAAATCTTATATAGAAAACCCATTGCAATTTACTTAATAAATCATAATTTATTAGGGACTAGACTTTACCCTCCCAGGCTCTGAAGCTTTGAACACGGATACATTTGCACTGCAGAAGAGGGCTTTGCAGTCTCATGAATAGTGCTTGCTGAGATGGAAGAGGGACTCAAAGAGAAATTCTGTATGTAGCAAGAGAAGAGCCTGTAACAGAAACACACAGGCTACAATGAGTGGAAATCACAGGTCAAATAAATTACTACAGCAGATAAAAAGTCTGTTAGTTTGTCTCTATTCCAAAATCAGAAGTTATAATACCAGTAACAGTCTTTCTGCTTCCTGCTAACAGAAATATCTGCTATCTGATTTTTTGATTCACTGGATCCTGTACTTTAAGGACTTTGTGTTTTAATTTTATTTTTAAATACATTGATACAAATACAAAAGATCTTCAGGCACTTTTTACCACCTCATTAGGGCTCAAATACCAGTGGCCTTACTCAGACAAAACTTCTGCAAAGGCTGAAGGCAAATATTTGAGAACAAGCCACAGAAAACAAAATAGCTAAATTCTTAATATAGTCTATAGAAAAAAATTCAACCTTTACACATATGGACCGACAAACATTCTAAGAAGAAGAGGCATGTTTAATACATATCTTTAATTTCTATGATAATGTACATATATTAAAGTATATATAAAATACTATTTACTGACATTGTATTCCTAGAGGAAAGCTGCAGTAAGTGTGATGCACCTATAGCTGCATCTCTTGTGCTTTCTACCCTTTTGCTCTTGAGACCGTAGCCTTTATTGTCCTACTAAACTCAGAAACAGGTCATTTACTTCTTTGCATCTCAGTTACCAGTGTTTCCTCCTAAAATCTAGAAGATTGCTCTATATTACAGAACGTTGGCAAATGACCCGACACAGAAACCTCAGCTAGCAAGGCACAGTATTTTGCAGATGAGTAAACACAGATTCTTCTGAACAGTTTACAAACTACACAGACTATGTAGGGAAAATCCCATCAGCAAAATTTGGATGTTTCTCAGTGTGGAGAAGAGCCATCATTATGAAAAGGAACAAAAAGTAGATGTTATGAGTAACAAAAATAAGTCACAGTGAATGTAACACGAGAATCTGATGAAGAATATCTCTAAAAAGCAAAAAAATTCCTCATAGGCTTTACTGAATGTATTGCTGCCCACTGTATAATTTAGAATTTGACTTTGCTTGATAACTAAAGAATAGAACTCACAGGGAATACTACACAAATGCCATAAAAGGCACAGAAGACAAGCACTGCTCATCTGCTAAGAACAGAGGGCTGAAGGCCTGCGTTATGCTTAGATGCATGCGTGCCTGCACTCAGATATCCTGTGCTTACACAGGAATGGGCCCTTCCTGTCCTTTAAGCCCAAAGGTTTTCCTAATCAAAGACAACGATATACAAAGAACATTTTCTTCCTCCAAATAAGAGGCTAAAGAGTAGATGAACATCCTCTGAGATCAAACAGTCTGCCAGCTAAATCATACATAAAGTCAATTGAATTGACACGGAAGTGGTTTGGTCTGGGGTTTAAGGGTTTTCTTCTGCTATTTTAAAATTTGTCATGAAATTTAGACTTAAAACATCCTACCATTCTGACTCATATTCTAATTGCTTGACTACATAAACATGAGATCAACAGCAACACAATGATGTAGTGAAAACTAAGCCCAGAGCCAACTTCTAATGCAAAATAATACAATTCTAGATGCAACATGGCAAGCAAAATATGGCATTTACATCTAGTCCAGCCTTCACAAGGAAAGTGTCATTTTCTTTTTAAATGACAAATGATTAAGATGAATGCACTTTACCTAATTAATTGCATAATTAGTTACCATGAATTAATTTTGAATACCACATATGTGAAAACCTGATAAACCATTAATGTGCAACATGCAAGATGAGCAAAGAACTGAAAGGATGACAGCACGAGCCAAACAATACAATTATGTTTTGTTACTATTTTTCTCAGACTAATTAAAAGGCAATACTCTGCAACATGTGTAAGATTCAAAAATTATCTTTCATCTCACCCTTGTCAACGAATCCCAATCTATTTTAAAAAAAAGACATTAGAAGTCATCAGCTGCCATATAAAGAATTAGAAAAAAACAATTTATTACTAAAAGCTAAACTATGCAATATATTTTTTATACATTACTGCATATATATTTATACAGACAGAATCACAGAACTGTAGGGGTTGGAAGGGACCTCAAGAGCTCATAGGGTCCAACCCCCCTGCCAAAGCAGCTCCCCAGCTCATACTGCACGGATATGCATCCAGATGGGTCTTGAATATCTCCAGAGAAGGAGACTCCACCACCTCCCTGGGCAGCCTGTCCCAGGGCTCTGGCACCCTCACTGGGAAAAAGCTTTTCCCCATATTGGTGCTGAACTTCCTGTGCTCCAATTTGCAGCCATTGCCCCTTGTCCTATCTCCACTGAAAAGGGGCTGGCCAATTCCCCCTGCACCCCATACGTAAGATATTTATAAACATTGATTTATATATATAAATACATATATATGTATATGTGCATTTTTGTATATATATATATATATATATGCAGGTATAATTACATGCATTCCCAATACTTTCCTCAAGATCGTTAGCTGAAGACATGGAAGAGAACCACAGGCTGGGACAAACAATCTGCAATGTATCTTACATCCCCCTTCTGTCTTCTTAGATATTTTAAAAGAAAGTTCAGCCAATATTTTCTTGGCCAACAATTTCAATCTTTCAGCTTTAGTCCTACCCAGGGTTAAATCTGTGCAATATCTGTACAATAAATGGTAATCTAATGGGTTTGCTGTTACCAGGTATTTTTCATTTTGTTTTCACTAGAGTAACTTTAGTACTAGCTAAGGAATTGTAAAAGTCAATTTGTAGTAAGTGGCGTATCGAGGGAGATGCTTTGTCGTCACCTATGTAGTGGTTATTCATGCCCTGAAATTCCCTTATCCTATAAATAAATGGCTGTCTAAAGAAGTCCAGCTGCACTGAGTGCCCACTAGTGAGAAGACAGTCTGTTCCACTGTTCCAGTCCATACTTGCAGGAGTAATTATGAATCTAAGCAATACTGCAGCACAAGTTTAAGCCTGTGTTCTACTCTACTCTCAGATACAGAGCCCACTAATAATCAGTTAGACCTAAAATGCACATCTGAACGCTTTCCAAAAGCCAGTCTTTATACTGTTCCTGGTTGCCATACAAAATATGGATACTCATCTCCTGATATATTCTTGTATTGTCAGGAATAGTGCATCACAGTGACATGTTTATATGATGTTGTGAATTGAGCTCATAAAGTAATGGTTGTTAGTGTGCTGTAGCTACTCTTAAAACTGTCACATCATTTTTAAAGTTTTATCTGTTTCATTAAGTGCTCTGCTCCTTTCAGAGACCACAAATGAATGAAAGCTGAAAGAAAACTCCTTTCCAAAATACTCTTTGAAGTCAATAGGACTAAAAGGGGAAGATACAAGACACAACAGCAGGTTTAGCTCTTTATCAAGATTCGATTATTTTAGCAAATCAGTAAGACTTACTAAGTTCTAATACATTACAGCTATTTCATCATGCAGTTGCATTACATTACCATGTTTTAAATCATTCAAAGGGTAATTGTGCTTTAAGCATTTGATTTTTTAAAAAACAATTGTAGGTTTTAAAGGTTAATTCTGTTTCATCTACTGAACTGAAAGAGCAACAGATAATCTCTGATGTTTGACACTCAGAACTGCTAGGAGACTTTTAAAAAGTTATGTAAAATCCCTTTCCCATCCTTTACAGGAATGCTTGCTAAAATAATCTTACTCCTGTTATTTTCAGTGTGAAATAAAACTAATATAAAATATAAAAAGCTACATTGTTCCTGATTACACAGTATTTCTTTGCTTATAGGGATTATTGGAGCTTTTTTCAAGTAATATAATAGATTACGGAACTCCCCGAACCTCATGTATCTAGAAGTTACACAATCAGCCACTGATCTTTGCTTGGTTGTAGCTGCTTCTAAGCTGTATGCCTTAATACCTTTTATTTAGATTTGAACATAAAGCATTTTGCAATTGTCTGGGATGAAAAACCCAACCATCTGCCCCTCAGCAGAATAACTATTGCAGCTTGTGAGTGAAAAACCAAACCTCAGCATGGAAGACAGACATGAAACATCCTAAGATGGGAAATTAGAACTGAGATATGAGCCTTTAAAGAAGACTTATTCTTTAAACAAGATAGTAAGTCTTATTCAAAATGTATTTAGCAGTCTTAATTCACTGATGTTAGCTCTGATGGAGAGATGTGGGCATCACTCCAAAGGCGCACCTCTTTTCTCTGCCATCTGTCATGACAAGGAGAGACAGTCAAGTTCTACTCATTTCCCTCCCCCAGTAAATAAGTAAATAAATAATTTTGACAGCTGGCAGGACATTTTCCAGAAGAACATCGCAGTATGAGAACTGCCTCCTCCCACAACAGCTGTTGTCTCCATAACGTACAAGGGAACTCATTGTGCAAACACGGGTGGGTTCCTCTACAGCAGGAATCCTAAAATGATAATTAGTTGGGAGACGGCATCGTTTGTGCCAACTGTGAAAGCTATGGGGGAGAGTTTGGTTTCAATGCCTACAATCTTATTTATAGAAAAATATTTAGTATTTGTCCTGCCTGCACAGCAGTTTTAACTTTCTGTCAAGGACTCGTGGTGCTTTCCATAAGCTGTTACCTCACAAAGCAAAATCCATGCATAAATATTAATGCTCACTATAAGGCAATGAGAGAAACAGAACAAATCAGGTGCTTGCATTTTGCAAGAAATCTAACTTTATCACAGAATTTGACAAAGTAGTTGAAATTAATTACCTGCTTTTATGTGTAATTAATATGGATTTTTCTCTTGAGACTGCATCTTTTTACAGACAGTTCCATGTTTTGGTTCCATATATACAGGAAAAAGATTCCATTTCAGGCAGAACCATCAACAATTTAGATTAGCTGAGTCACTGTATTGTAGCAACAGCCTTCTCTCAGGAGGAAGCAAATAGATTAGCTAGCCTCATCCAAGAGGTGAAGACATCACCACCCAGGAATATGATTAAAAACAGAACCCAAAAATCTTGCATCTTTAGCACCAAGGACATTCAGTTGTATTATTATAATGATATGTATTACAGTCATAAATAGCATCTGCATAATACAGAGCTGATTAACAGATGTGGATCAGTAAAGGTTAAGTATTAAAAATAAACTGGTTTGCTGCACACTGTAAGAGTTTCATCCAATACTGGATTTATGCAGTAAATTAACCCTTAAATTTGATGTCTCAATCTCCAGGAATCCTTTGCTGGGATATTCTTTATAGCTCTCAGTTCATTAATGAGGTAGCAGAGCCCTGTCTTTTATGCAGGAATGAGTCTGAAGGCTCACAAATAGCACTGATGATAGCCCTTAAAAAAACCCCCCAACATTAAAATAGGATAATGAATTTGGTGTCTGAATTATCTGGTTTGAGTGAGAACATCTCACAGCATACAGCAAGCTTCTAAGATTTTATATATTATTTACAGAAGAAGTTATTCACTAGTAGTATTAAACAATGTCACAGTGTTCAGCAGCTGTTTCTGAATAGTCTCTTCACATTTCATAAGAGACACCTGGGTCCCTAACGATGCATCATCTTTCCACATGCATTTGTGATTTAGATGGTGGCATTACAGTAGTAGTACTGCATCATTTTTAAGACTGCAGTAATCTTGTGTGTCAGCTGCAACAAGTAGGAAGTACCTGACTGTGCTTAAACACACAATACCTGCACTATCTCCCAATCAAGCAGCATGCTCTCACATTAGCTAGATGGCAAATCCACAGAAAGGCCTCAAACTGTGTTCAGGGTGCTGTGATTTTGAAGCATTTCCCTCTGGTAGAAGTAAATAACTAGGAGAAACACATCTTGACCCTGACATACTGCAGTGAAGTGTTTCTCCTTTATTCACACAGACCACTAAATGCTGCATTTCCTTAACTTCCCAATTCATTTCCAGGGCTCCATATCAAACACAATAGAACGAAGAGAATACAAATCCTAAACCACTATCTCACAGGGTTAAGAGGGTGAAGCTGTGTGGGACCTTAGGAATAAGAGGTACCCAAATAGAAGCATATATATGTGAAGTCCCTCTTTTTTTCCTCTTCCCATTTTACTTGCTGTCTGCTAGGCTGAGAGGCAGCCACAGCCTGCATGCCCCAGTCTGGGGTGGCACTACACTGGTGTGCCACTGCACACACAATTTCTATTTATACTTGAATCATAATTTTGTAAAGATTTATTGTATTGGGGGTGGGGGGAATGATAAGGTAACCACAAGATGATAGAAAAGTCATCTTAATGTTGCTTTCACTCACAAAGCAAATCCAGCAGAGCAGAGTGATCAGAGAGGGGCTTGATTCCACTGCTCCCTTGCTGATTATTTGGCTTTCTATCTGCATTCATAAAATGTGAATACTAGTCCTTACTATTTTTTTGCAGTACAATCCAGTACCCATGGGGAAAAACACAAGTCAAGACTTAAAAAATATCACTTACCCTTACCATATAAAGTCACATTTCATCACTTGGCAAATCTTTATGAAGTCAAGAAAGAAATCTTTAGGAACGTTTTTAAATGTCAAGAGAATTCAACTCTTATAAAACCTTATGTGTTTACTTCAGCTCAGTGATCTGATGCAGCCTAATGCTCAAGGAAGCACCCACACCAGGTTAGCAGCTTACCTGAAAAGGCATAATTCTACAGTGGCACTGAGGAGAGGAATGCAGCATGATAGACAAACAAACTGCACGTCTGCAAGTTGGGCTTTCAGTCAATAACAGTTTAAACTACTGAATCTCTTTCTAAAAAACTACATTGCTGAAAGCACAACTCCTCAGTTAAGGTCAGAGAAGTGATTCTAAGATTTGTGACAAAATACAAGATAACAGCATTCATTTTACAGCATAAATCTGCTGAGTACAGATTGGACAATTTTATATTACAAGACCTGAGCGAAAAGCATTACCTAGGAGACAGAACAGAGGTACACCTTAATTGTGTTCCAGAGTCCAGGCTTGCCTTTATTCAGAGAAGTCTTGCTAGGTGTCAAGGCCATGAAAAACCCTGCAAGGTACAGATGCAATGAAAAAAGATGTCAGTAACTGTGCCTGAGTTTGCAGAAAGTATTTATAAAGAAATATGTAATCATTTCAATAGGCATTACTTGTATCAGCCACAGTATCTACCCTGTTAACATTACTAATCATGTGTGTGGATCATGATGATGTGCTTCACATCATGAAGGTACAGTATATGGACATGACTTCACCAGGTTACTGCAGTTAAATTGGGCGTGGCTTTCCACAGCTAGTAAGTGTGACATTCAACATCACTGTGTTAATTAATGCCTAGAGTTTCAGTCAACTATTTTCTATATTCCTCAAGCTTGCAGTTCTGTTTTACTAAGGAACTAATCTATCACAGCCAAAACAGAGGATATTTCCAGCATATCTACAAAAACATTACAGAATCACAGAGTTGTAGGGGTTGGAAGGGACCTCGAGAGCTCATGGGGTCCAACCCCCCTGCCAAAGCAGCTCCCCAGCTCATACTGCACAGGTCGGCATCCAGATGGGTCTGGAATAACTCCAGAGAAGGAGACTCCACCACCTCCCTGGGCAGCCTGTCCCAGGGCTCTGGCACCCTCACTGGGAAAAAGTTCTTCCCCATGTTGGTGCGGAACTTCCTGTGCTCCAATTTGCAGCCATTGCCCCTTGTCCTGTCTCCACTGACCAAAGAAAAGGGGCTGGCCAATTCCCCCTGCACCCCATGCTTAAGATATTTATAAACATTGATTAGGTCCCCCCTTAGTCTTTTCTCCAGGCTGAACAGCCCCAGCTCTCTCAGCCTTTCCTCATAGGATAGATGTTCCAGGCCCTTCATCATCTTCACAGCCCTTCTCTGGACTCTCTCCAGGAGATCCCTGTCCTTTTTAAACCAAGGAGCCCAGAGCTGGACACAACACTCCAGGTGGGGCCTGAGCAGGGCAGAGTAGAGGGGGAGGATCACCTCCTTTGACCTACTGGCTACACTCCTCCTGATGCACCCCAGGATCCCATTGTCTCTCTCAGCCACCAGTGCACACTGCTGGCTCATAGCCAACCTGTCATCCACCAGGACCCCCAGGTCCTTCTCCACAGAGCTCTTCTCCAGCAGGTCACCCCCAGCCTGCACTGATACATGTGGTTGTTCCTCCCCAGATGCAAGACTTTACACTTGCTTTTGTTGAATGTCATCTGGTTTCTCCCTGCCCAGCTCTCCAGCCTGGCCAGGTCTCACTGGATGGCAGCGCAGTGTTCCTGCATGTCAGCCACCCCTCCCAGACATTAGTCCATTACTGTTTATAATATGGTAGCAAGTAAACCCATTTAAAGCATGGCTCAGAAATACCCACTGAAACACTTAACAAGCAGGCAGCTCAGTCACAGGGACGCTGCTTATGAAGAAGCTTTGCTCACACCAGCGCTCTGAGAATGGCTGTGTTTTGTCAAACATGGAATCAGGATGATACTGTGTTTGCATTTGGTGTTCAGATACCTGTAAAGAGGAGGCTAACAAACAAACACCAGTCCTTTCATTAAAACTCACAAATTAGGAAAGAAACACATTCACAGTTGATAGAGTGCCTTCTGGGTTGTTCCACACGGCTTTGCTTTCCAGCCTACCTTCATCTCACTCTCAACCATCCTTATTCATCTGATCCAGAGCTACTGGATTTTTGGCACAGAGAGAAAGGGAATGACAGAGAAGGCCAAAATAACATTCAAACAAGCAACTGTTTGGAGAGGTTTGATAATAAGCTGGAAATTTATTTTCAAACAGATAATCCAGAGCTTCCATTGCAAAAAATTTAGGAAACTTCAACAAACACATTAACAACAAATACATGAAGCTGTTAGAAATAATTATTGTAGTTGATGTTACAATTTTAAAACATCTCAAGGTTTACCTCCAGTAAGTGGTTTCTCCAGTATACCTGTTGGCACAAGGGGCTAAGGGGAAATACAAGAACCAACCAACCAAACTACTTTTCATTCAGCTGCTTCCTGGCAGTCAAGGCAAAACTAATTCACTTAAAGCAGTCCTTACTTCAAGTGAATTTCTAATGTGCATTTTTGGATACAAAGTTTAGAGAGAAAAATCCTTCAAAATTAAAGAATATAAAAAAGGCTGGAAATTAGAAGATTCTACATTTTAAATTGAGGCTCGAGCAGTGGACCTGTGCAAACCTCATCAAGTTCTACAAGGCCAAGGGCAAGATCCTGGACATGGGTTGAGAAAACCCTAGGCTGGGCAGAGAACAGATGGAGAGCAGCCCTGAGTAGAAAGACCTGGGGATGTCTGGGGACATGACCCAACAATGTGTACTTGCAGCCCAGAAAGCCAACTGTGTCCTGGGCTGTGTCCTCAGCAACATTACCAGCAGGGTAAGGGAGGGGATTCTACCCCTCTGCTGTGCTCTGGGGAGACCAGGACAAGAAGGACACAGAGCTGTTGGAGCAAGTCCAAAGGAGGCCACAGAGATGATCCAAGAGCTGGAGCACCTTTGCTCTGGAGACCGGCTGAGAGAGTTGGGGTGGCTCAACCTGGAGAAGAGAAGGCTCCGAGGAGATCTTAGAGCCCCTTCCAGTCCCTTGAGGTCTCCAGGGAAGCTGGAGAGGCACTAGTGACAAGTGCAGGGAGGGCCAGGACAAGGGGAATGGTTTTCAGCTGAAGCAGAGCAGGTTTGGATTAGATACTGGGCAGAAATCCTTCCCTGTGAGGGTGGGATGCCCTGGCATAGGGTGCTCAGAAAAGCTGTGGCTGCCCCTGGATCCCTGGCAGTGTTCAAGGCCAGGTTGGATGGGGCTTGGGGCAACCTGGGGTAGTGGGGGGTGTCCCTGCAGGCAGTAGAATGAGATGGGCTTTGAGGGCCCTTCCCACCCAAACCACTCTGGGATTCCGATATGGTTCTATATTGTAATATTAGATTTCCCAGGAGGGGAGATATGCCAATATTCAAGTCAGGCCTGTAACATTATCTCAAGAGGGGAAGAACATCAGTCCTGTGGGCATAAAACAGTAACCTAACTGCAGAGATCCAGCCATCTGCTAAAGAGAATAAATGCCAGGGAGGGAGCACTGGGGGGTGGGGGCTGCCAAAGAAAATGATTGAACAGTGATGGAGGTGCAGTCTGAGGAGAGAGCACCTGAAGATTTTGGAGTCTCTGCTTTATTGGATGTTTATACATGTACCTGCATGTTGTTCTCCACTGGTTTCAGAGCAGACCTCTCAGTCATTATAAAGTGGCCATTAAAGTGTGATCTGTACACTTCAATTCAAAAGAGTAACTCCAAGTACCTTTGCTCTGCTGAAAAACTCAAAGTCTTAACAAAAACCAGGTCAAATTGGAAAGAAGGTCACAGAAGTACTCTAGTTCTTTGCTAGTAACAGAGCACTTCTTTAGTGACTGCTGTATCCAACAGAAATACCTGACAGCCCTGTCAGTTGGTTTGCATCCAGCAAGTTGTGTTTCATTTTCAAATTTGTAGCTCCATTCTCCAGTGCTGATGAGACTTGACTTCTTGTTAATCAGGCTGCTGCAAACAGAGCCAAGCCTATCTTTCCACTGCAGAACTGTAGCAAGTTTCCAGTTGATGTCTACAAGCAACAGTATGTATGAACAGAGAAAATGAAAATTTGAAGTGTATAAAAAAAATTATTATAGAAATATTTTAACTACAGCAGCTAAACTAAGTGAAACAGAAGAAACACTGCAGTCATTCATAAAAAAATTATTATAAAAATATTTTAACTACAGCAGCTAAACTAAGTGAAACAGAAGAAACACTTCAGTCATTCAAGACAGAATGCATACAGAGATACCCTAAAAAACTGTAAGAATCATGTTTATTAAACTGCCTCAGTAAAAAAGCATTTAAACACCTAATACAATCAGATTATAATTAGCCAAGCATTTCTGAATTCAAAGGCTATTAATAAAGGAGATGGAGTTAGATGGAACAATACTATTCTCCAGCATTTGCTAAAGGCAAAAGATACACAAATCCTACTTACTCCATACTCTCTAGACATGTCCTGACCTTGCTTGGTGAATGAGTCCTGAGTTTGAGTATACTTTCACAGCTGTTCCATAACTAAACCAGATGAAACATCAATAGGAATTAATGGAAACTCCCATTTAAATTGTTGTTTTACTTTGTTTGGAGGTAATTTCTTAATGTATGTAGGAAGACAATATGCAGAAAAAGCCCTGCCAGATTAGAATACCTCCCTTTTTGCCCTTCATTCACAGTTAAACTTATCACCTGCACATCTGGTGCTTGATGAGGCCACTTCCAAAAAAGAGCAGAATGTTTTGTTAAAAGTTTTACCTGATTTTTTTCCTGACTGTTTCATTGTTACTGACACATTAAGCAGGATAACTTCCTGAATTTAAACAAAAGTCTTCAGAGTCACACAGCTTAATTTACAGGAGAAACACTAAAACCTGCTCCAATTTGCCTCATTAACACAAAGCATGAGTGGGTCCTGGGATAATGGTTCCATGCATATAGGAAAGAATTTAAGAGAGAATGAAATAAAGCATGCTTGGTGGAAACACACAGGCTGAGCTGGTGAGGAGTTTAGTGGCAGCTAATAACAAAAAAAGCCTCAATGTTGCAGCTGAATCTCACTGTAATGAAGCTGCACATTATGAAAGCAAATGTCACCAGAGGAGTAGCATGTCCTGAGAGATGGAATTAAGTTAACTGGATATTTATGAGTTAGTGTGTTTGGAAGCAAAACATTTCTGAAATGAAACATACTGGACATGTGTGAAGATGTTATGTGATTCACTACTCTGTCTACTCTGCATCTTACTTGCTCCTGTTTGCTGGCCTTGCTCTCCTGTTATCTGTTATCATTAAGAAAACAGTATCTGGAACAATAATTACTTCTAAAATACCTTTAATTACAGTCTGCAGATAGTAACCTAATAAAAAGCATCAAATTATTGGTATAACCAGTTAGAATAACATTGTCAAAACCAAGGATAAGCCTCCTTTAAAAAAGAAAATATCTATTTTATAAAGAAAATTACTTTTCATACCATTAGTGAAGAGAAGATTCCAAAAGCTTTGTTTTCAAGCAAAAATAGAAATAAAAGAAGTTCTACTTAAATATCAAGATTTAATTTTCCATAGAAAATGTAAGTAAGGGGGGAGAAAACCCAGGCACGTTCTAGTTTTTCTAGGAAACTCATTTGGTCCAACTCTCCAAGCATCTGTTCTCTAACCCACCAGTCCTGCAGAAAACCTTCTCTTAGCACATCTCAGTCAGAAGGCAGACTGGAAAGTTCTACAAGGTTGCAGTAGTGTTTATCTTTTGATGTAGAAATGCACCTTCAGATAAGATCTGGGATTGCAAACACACACTCTGCTGGCTGTTACACAAATAGCAGAACAAAAAAGGTGTCTTATTAGAAATACTATTAGTCTGAGAGCCAGGGGGATTTCATAGACATATTAAGCTGACTGAGGCTGAAGAGATTTGGTTCAAAGGAAAATTCTAATATTTCCTAAATGAAGCATGAAGCACTCAGCAGTGTATTTTAACATACCAACAACACTTTCTTTGCCCTAAATAATAAGCTGATAGATGATGCGAATGTGATGCTTGTGGTTGCACTGCAGTATGAGTCACTGGCTGAGATAAAGGAACAGAACAGAACCCCAGCAATGCTGCTAAAAGCTGTAATGTACTAAAAGTATGCCTACTCCAGCGATGCAGTGAGAATGGTGCTGTCCTCCTCAGCTCCATTTTCAGGGCCCTGAACCTGCAACTATGTAGTCAGTGCCTAGTGTTATGTCTCTCCAAAAAGCCAAAGGGGCTACACAGTAGGAGTGCTATAAAAATCTGTATCCATGCCTTTGTTGAGAATTCAGGTATGTTCATGGAATTTCACATCAGCTCTTCTATGGGAAAACCTTTAGAAGACAGTGGTTTTGTATAAACACATGTAAAATGGTCTAGTCTAGACATATGTAAATAATACATAGGCACAATAAAACAACAGAGAGAGAGAGGCTTAGATTGCTTTGCACAGCAGGTAAAAATGCACACAAAGGGAAAGAAGTGCCACTGAAAACAAGAGCATGAGATTGTCTGCAATCTTCATCTCTTTAATTCTAAGATGTGCATATTGCATACTTCTCAGGGAAACAATCTCAAGATGGATAAGAAGGGGATACCATCTCCCCACCAATCTTTAGAGCAGATCAGAAAAAGACAGGCCCTTTCTTTGCCCCATCACTTCAAGTCCCATGCTCTGACTTGGCTGGCCCTGTGTGGAGCCAGGAGATGGACTCGAAGATCCTTATGGGTCCCTCCCAACTCAGGAGATTCTACAATTCTACATCCTGTATGAGGGCATGTGTATAGCACAAGGCTTCATATAGAGAGGGGTTTATTCTTCCTAAGTGCTGTGCAGCACAAAATGTTATTGCTGGTTTCCCACACCTCATGTATATAGTCAGGAAGGAATGAGAGAAGCTGGTTAGAGGATAAACAAATGGCTCCCTGAACTAGAAAAAGCAGCTCCATAATGCCAAACAGCTCATGTGCAAGCCATTCTTTCAGTTTATTTGAAGGCATGATAATATTTGTTTATCAGCTTGTCCCATACTGACAATAGTTTGGAGACTGCTTACCAAGTTGTGGCTACTCCAAGTACCTAAGGATTTTTCAAGATGTAGGTGCCTGAGGCAGGAAGACTCATAACTGCATCCTTACAGGAAAATGTTAAAGGTCTGACTCAGTCACTTCTCTCACTATGCAAACAGTTTTTGAATAAACAGAGCTTTTTAATATCTTAACATACTTCATTTTCATATTCTCATTTGATCTTTGAGGAAGCATTGTTTTAATTACTTTAAGCTCCTGTATTATTCCATGCCAAGTTAATTCCAGCTTTTCAGAGGTTTTTATTCTGATGTTTCTTTTCATAATCTTGTCCCAGGGCAAATAAGTCAAGTGCTGAAACATTAACAACTAGCTTGGTAATGGTTATGATGTTTATTTGTATCCCCTGTTCACTTCCAGTATTTAATGGCTATAGAAACGATCCTTCTCAATTAAAAAAGCTTGTCATTTTACTTGCAAGTATAATGAAATCAATCCATGCAGCTATATTCTACAGGTACATTGCTTGAGTCACTTAGCTGAGGATGGCCTAACTCAATTTATGTTAAGCTTTAGTAATATAAATTAAAAGTTTTGCCATCACAACCAAGTAAACATGCAGTCTACAGCCATGCCCTTTTTCCCCTGCCATCAGGACAAGTGAAACAATTGCATAGCTCTAAGCATTCCATAATTATTTCTTTTTAAACTCTGCTCCTGTAATAGGACTCTGTAGAGAATGCAGAAGTCAATCAGGGCAATAAGGGGACAACTTTGACACAAGAAACCACTCAGTCTAACTGAGTTCTTATGTTCTTATAGTCAGCTTTTGCTTTATATTTGAGCTCAAAACGAGCTTCAGTACTGACTCTTATTCAGGAGCATCCTTCAATTCAAGACAGCCAGAAAGGGGTTTAAAAAATAAAATACTATCTCCACCCATAAAGGATCTTCAGTCCCTCATAACTCACCTAACTTCTACAGCCTGCCACCTTTTTAATAAGCCTGAGATAATCATCATGCTATCCATGAAAGCATAAAACATTTGTGACCCCAGTAGTCAGTCTTCTCCCCACCAGTCTACCACCAAAAAAGGATTAATTCTATTTTTCACAACTTTTAAGAACTCCTCTTGGAGAAATTCTAGTCTGATTGCAATACTTCACTCACTTTTTGTGGCTCTGTTAGAGCTCTAACAACTGCTTCATTAAGCAAACTGATTTTGTCATAGGTGGTCTAAAGCAGGTCTAAAATATTTATCCCAGATTTAAATGATGAAGGCAGGCTTCTGTTCCATCGAAGAGTCATAGAATTAAAGCTACATTTAAAACAGTTTGCAAAGTTTTGTCAATAAGATATTTCCTTATTCCATCATCTGACATCACCATGGGGATTTAAGGGTGGAATCCACAGGCATTACTGACACTCAGATTGTCCAATGCTATGAATGTGCAAAAACAGGAGGTAGAAACATGGATGTATGTGCAGAAAAGCAGGACGTTGGAGCATGTTTGCTACTTAAAAAAAAAAAAATCTATGCAAGTTTCAAGCTAAAAAACCCCACAACAAAAACCCCACAACCCCAAATGCCCCAACCCAAAACACTGCACACTTTTCCCTTCTCAGATTCCCCAGAAATACTGCCTAGGAAGTGTATAGTGATGGGCAGGCTGCATTTCTCTCCATGAAGAGTCTGAAACACATCCTATACTCAGCCCAGCAGCAGGTGAGGCAAATGTAACGTCAGCTGGTGCATTACCCCTGGCATGCTGTATGCCAGTCCTCAGAATCAAAAATCAATACTTCAGGTAGGTTGGAACAATGGAAATACAGACAGCTTATTGCTGACTGAGTACCAAATGCCATCTGTAAGGCAAAAACATCCTGGACTCATCCCACTGGGGTTTTCCCCCATTTTAAGTAAAGGAAAAATTTGTGGAAGTTTATCTTGGGAAACCAGAAGCAGCCGCTTCCTGCCACTCATGGGTTTAGCCTCCCTAAAGGCATTTTATACTAATTTGTTGTTTATCTTTATCATCAGGGTTTTATGACTCTGAAGGTTATCCTTCTGTGAACTACCTCATGATTTTAGGCTCTCTGAATCTTCTGTTACACACTGATTTTCATACTCCTTTGTGGAGGTTTTGGTGGTTCTTTTTTTAAAATTAAATTACCATTTTCAGCACTTCAATTAATTGTGTGAATTAATAATTCATTTTTGGTGATTTGGTTAAAATAAAAAAATTAATGACAGTTATACTAAGGGTAATGATTTTGATCCAATTAGGTTTTAACAGAGAATGACTTAGCATTAATCAGTATTTTGAAATACTGAATTACTGTCTTCACAGGGGATAAACAAAGAAACTATTTTAAAGTCACTTCCAAGCATGGACAGAGGCAAAGTGATAAAAACACTTGATTCATGCCCCACACCTCTTGTCTTGTAAATAGATTAATTTAAATACAATAGTGCATCTCAGAAATAATTTCCCCTTGAAGCAGATCTATGAGCTCAAGTAGTTGAGACTCAGATAAGCTTTTAAATTTTGATTTTATTTTTGTCCAGCAAGCTGATCATTGGAGAACAAAACATACTAGTTCACATTAGCCCAAAAGTAAATTTTCTTCTGTAAGTCATTTATTACAAATGGAAAAAATTTAGTGGCTCTTAAAGATAGTTATTAAATATTTTAAAAAAACAAACCAGCTTTCATTTCAGTTTGTAGGTATTGACTGATACCTACAAACTGCTATTGTCTCTTGCTGTTGTCCTACCATAAGGCAATGAATCAGTTAAGATTCCTGTCCCTACATAAAAATGAAAACTAAAAATGGAATTTAAATGAAAGCTTAGTGTTTTCAAGGCTGAAGTCCAGCAAAGCACTTAAACACACCTACTCATGCTCAATTAACTCAATGAAACTACCCCACGGCTTAAGCACTTTGCTGGATGAAGGCCATCTAGAAGATGATTTCTGTCCCTAGGGCTGTTCAGAAAAAGCTGCATAGCTCTCAAGTCTCTGATCTGTGATTACTTAATTTCCACTAAATCCTACTCAGTATCTACTGGTTTCACTCCCAATCTGTTGGGTTTTCCTCTCAAGAAGTGTTTAACATGTAAAGTTTATTTATAAATAAAGAGAATGAAAGAGGAAATACTATAAAGTGCATAATCAGCTGGTGTCACTCGGGGCAGGTGCATGGAGCTGTTAGTCAGCCCCTGTCCCAGAGATCTGCAAAAATAAGAGCTACAGAAGAGCCAGGGGAGGTGCTGTGCCAGGGAAAGTTACATATTGAAGAATGGCCTGGGAACAACTTTAGAATATAAAAGCATTGGCAAATCAAGGCAGTCCTATCCTTTAACTTCTTTAAGGACAGCGAGAAGAAGAAAAACATGACTACAGAGGAATTAGAAATACTGTCCCTTTAATTAGAAGAGCAGCAGATCTCATCACAGCCAGCTGGGGCACCTTGTGGAGAAGCCATTAATTGCAGGGGGAGGAGGCAAAATGGCAAGTCAAGAGGGAAAGAAACACCAAAACCCGATTATTCGGTGTGTAGCAGAAAAGCCAGGGAACATCTCCACGCTTTTCTGAAACTGGATGTTTCCACTGTTATTATTCTGATCCCCTGATAAACCTGGGGGGCTGGAGGCCAACATCAAAACAGAAGCAGCCCTCAGCACTGTGCCCAGGCTCCTCAGAGGGGCTGGCAGGTTTGTAGAAAGCACATTTGGGTCTTGCCTCAAACTCCCATGCCAAATTGTTATCAAATTAACGTGGAACAAGGATGAATGTTTGTATGATGGCAGTTTGTGAGGGCAAGCTAATAAATCCCACAAGGTGTTAAGTAGTTTGCTGGAACTATTTTGAGCCAAGTTATGAAGTATTTGGAATCCTTTAAAGATGACAAGTTAAAAATAAACACAGGACATGAAAACCTGAGGTCTCAGTTGAGCTTGTAGAGATAGCACAAAAGCTTCAGAATATGTACACCACATGCTGCATTTAGGAGTTCAGTTTACTCTTAGAAAACATGAACTGTATGAATGATCTTTCTGCAAGTAAAAACCCTCAAAAATACTTTATTTCTGAGGAGGAAAGGGAAAAATACTTGAGAACTGCAATAAAGGTTCTCATCTGTCCTTCCCTCACAGCTCCACACAATGAATTAATGAAATACAGAGGGTTTGCCATAGAGAAACAATAAATATCATTGCCTTTCCTTTCTAAAATTCTCTTCAACTTGAGAACCATAAATTGATGTCAAGCTACTAGAAAGAGTGTTTTTCAGTTAGTCTCAGTAAAGCAATCAATTTCTTAATGAAAAGAAACAGATCTCAAGTAGCAATTCAGTTGCACAACACAGAAAACCAGACCTCAAACTAGGGAAATCTGTGCAGTCCAGTCAGAGCATAATGAAAGGATGGTAAAAGAAAACTTTAGAAGAAAAATCATAAGTTCCAAGGGCAACAATAATAAATTCATACTTTTATAATCACTCAGTGCTTGAAGTATTAAGCAATAGAGTATCCCTGTGAGGAGAAACTGATACCACTTTCATGGAGGCACCAAGAGGTTAAAGCATGATTATACTCTGGATTTTCATTTTGCTGTCTTCCTGGTAGTCTGGGAAATTGTTCAATAATAACCTCTAATGGCTTTGCATGGACTTGTTCAGAACTGATAGATGCTATTTTTAAAACACAGCGTACTACAAATTCAGTGGATTAGTGATGTAGTGATGTAGCTAAACTTAACTGTTTGTGTCCATCCTAATGAATCAAGTTCAATTTCTTATCTCTCCCAAGATTTTGAATTGTCACAACCCAGCAAGATTCTGCATTTCTGACCAAATGAAGGAATACACTGACAGTCCTTTGGCAGGCACAGGCTCAGTTGTATGTGTTGCGTGATGTAAAAAGCACAAGTAAAACCAAAACATCTGCACAAGGAAGTTATAAGTCACAAAATTATTAGATTCAACAAGAAAGTGTGGGCTAATAGAGTTAATATCCCTTTCTCATCTATATTCAACTCAACCTCCATCACCCTATTCACATCCTCTGCTCTGAGATGCTGCTAATACTGTCCCAGACACCAGTTTCTTTGCTGGGCTAAGCACATGGCTTTCATTCCCTCCTCCCTTTAACAGTGGTGTAGCACAGTGCAGTGCAAGACAGCAAATAGCAGAGCCCTGGCTGTTTTGCTTTAGATCTCAACCTCTGTATTTTCCTGCAAACCCCCTTAAGCTTATTCCCACAATGCCTGTAAAACACAATTTTTTAAACTGTTCTTGATACAAAGCACATGAACAGAAATTGAAAGGAAGTTAAAATTAACTTGAAAAGTCTGCATTGAAATAAGCTGAAAGATTTTTACCCTCCACAGTTGATAAAGTCCCTTTTACCACCTGTGGTCCCTAAAGCATCTGTGGTTCAGAATCTGACCACAAAACCATCACTTTTTCCCCCCAATGGTATCTTTAGATTGAGTTCCTTTATCATATACATTATACTTTGCTATGTAAGAAAGTATAATTGAGTTTGTGTTTCTCAATATGATCTTTCCAACTAGGACTTGCTATGTCATAACGGTGCTCTGTGTGCAGGTAATCACATTAAGCTTTACCAGAGCTCTTGGCTTATTAAAAGCCCCTGGCTGGATAAGATCCCAGCTGAATCTGGAAAGGAGGGTTTGTGCTAGGCCCACACTCAGCTCCTGAAAGCAGGCTCAGGCTTTCATCACTGCAGAGTGGAGAGGGAGGAAGGAGACACCACAGAACCATGGTAGTGCAGTGCAATGCCTGGGGCTGTGGGAGGCTCTACAGTGGCCTGACAGCGTTAAAACCTCCTGCACAGGCAGCCAGGGATGGCAGGTGGATTGTTCCCTCATCTTCTGTGTTCCTTGCATGAGCCATGCCATTGTTAATGCCCTAAAGAATATTTCTTCCAGGTAGCTCCTGATGCCTCAAGACAGTCCCAACCAGCAGAGCACTGCTGTCCCCAGTGTGCAGGCTGGGCAGGCAGGCCTGTTCACACAGAGGCTCAGTAACCCCACATAAACCATCTTGATTCATCTCCAGGGACTGAAGTGGGATGTATAAAGGCTATGGGTCACCAAGAGCTGGATTCACCTCAACTGTGAATGTACCAGGCAGGCCAGCAGCACAGCTCCCAGCCCCAGTGTGCAATACTGGGGAGACAGAAGAGAGGATAGAGATGATCAATAGCTTAAGCAGCTTATTATTTGAGGCATCAGCAAACCCTGTGTTAAAACTTAATTTGAAAATTTGTTATGCTAGTACTTGTATGTTATCACCAAATCTGAACCACTATTCTGATTTACTCACACAGACAAATGTACCAAGCCAGGACTCCGGTGAAGACAACAGTGTTTAGTGGGCAGTCACATGGGTCAGACCACAGAGCTGGAGCACAGGTGCTCTCTGCACAAAAAAACAAAGAAAAAGAAAGAAAATTTAGAAACATTTTGAGCATTACTAAAGCAATACATGAGAAGGCTGAAAGGTACTTACACTGAAACCTTTGCTGTTTAAAAGCATTGGTGTTAGCATCCTAACTATTGGAAAGCAATTTCATTCAGGGCAAGAATGATTTTTGTTGCTTAGTTACCCTACTTTTTGTTCTAAAAGAGAAAACTCATTGCATTGTTACATAAGCAGCAGGGTTGCATCCACCCCAAGAAAAACCATGGTAGAAACCTGCCTTGCTGATAGGAGGGACTCACTGAATAGATTTACATAAAGAGCACAGAGTTTGTTTCGATTTTTCCTCTGCACACAGCTTTACTCCAGATGGTCCAAAAAATCCTCTAGATGCAAATGCTACAGCAAAATCTGCTAGAGAAAAGACTAGGCAGCCTCTGAAAATTCTTTGGTCTCTCCTACAAGCATAAAACATATAAAATGCAGAGGGCTGGATACACCTCATCCCAAATACTCCCTGCTCACAGGGAGCAACTTAATTTCAGTCCCATTGCTGCCTGTTAAGAAAAATAATAAAACAAAACAACGGTGAGTTAATGTCATTAACAAAACAAGTCTTTCTCACTTTGTCTTTTCTGGCAAGACAAATCACTCATTGCAAATTAAATAGCTTCTTAGTTATCAATTTGTAAAGTTCTGTACACAAAATGACATTTAAAACAAGTTTTGTATCTTTATCATTAAATGCAGGGTATAAAATGCACACGTTCTTTAAGGGAAGAACAAGAACCAGCAAATGAGTCTGGAAGCTGGGTATCCTTCCTGCTAGGTATCTCTAAATCCAGATCAACATGAAGCCTGTTATGGAATTGCAGTAGAAGTCTCTTCCCTGTTTAGATTACCTTTACCTTCAGCATCATCTCTGTAAACATCCTAACTTAATGAAGAAGACACAACGGGTTAAATGATACCAAGAAAGGGTGTCCTGGTTTACACAACATGGTAACAAAGGAATAGCAGAAATACAAAAAGGAAACTATTTTCATTCAAGTAAAGTCTTTGGATTTTAATAACAGGAAGGGAATTCTGCTTGTTACTACTAGAGATCCATTACAACCCTAACTTTGGAGGCACTGCACGTTCAAAGCTGAGCCTACATCCAGCCTGACCAGCACTGGAAGATTCAAGGGGGTATCAGACTTCAAAAGCTACAGTTTCCTTCCCAAGTCTGAAAAGCCAGTTTCCTGTGTAAGACACATTTTACTTCATTTAGCAAAAAGTAAAGTAACATCAAAAATAAGTCAGTCATGTCTAATTTTAGGAGAGATAACAAGTAAAAACTGTAAAATGTGGACATCACATTCTTCTCTACAAATAACTGAATGACTTTTTGACACCACTAGTGAAATCTTCAAATGAAACATTATAGCAGTCAGACTAGCACTAGTCTGTCAGTCAGACTAGCACACATAGTACAGGAGATAGCTGTCATTAAAGTTTTGTTTCAAGTTTTTAACTAGACCAATTAAAACTCAGTTTCCTGGGGATTAGACAAACAAACATCCTCTCTAGAGTCTTGTGAGGGTTTTTGTCTTGAAGAGGTTATGAGACAGGAGGTAAAGGGACAATCCATATACAGTGGGATAAGGAAGGCTCAGAGTGGCAGCAACCATTAAAGCATTGCTGAGAAAAGACTGTCAGTACTGTCTTTGTTACTGTATTGTCTTTTTTGTTAGGACATTCCTAAATCAACATGTGTCACAGATATAATGAAACATGTAAAGAAACAGTTTTGCAACTGTCCTACAGAAAAGATCAACTCAAAAGATGTCAAATTACCATAGCTGAAACACAGATTTGTGAGGAATCACCTCTCTTAGGTGTTCCTTTTGCTAAACTGCACACACCATAGCCAGATTTCCATTTTACTGCTTTACAACCTGCTTTGGGTTGAGTGAGGGAACTTGAGTTGCTTATTTTACTTCATTACATTGAATACAATGCTAACAATGCAAATAGGATTTGTGTTGGTAGAAAAGCAAAGTGAAAACTGACATCTTCATAGAATCCCAGACTGGGGTGGGTGGGAAGGGCCGTCAAACTCTCCCCAGCACCACCCACTGCCATAGCCAGGGACACCCTTCACTAGCCCAGGGTGCCCCAATCCCCATCCAAGCTGACCTTGAAGCCTGCCAGGGTACCAGGGGCAGCCACAGCTTCTCTGGGCACCCTGTAGCAGGGCCTCCCAGCTCTTACAAGGAAGGATTTCTGCCCAATATCTAATCCAAGCCTGCCCTCCTTCAACTGAAAGCTATTCCCCTTGTCCCATCCCTCCCTGCCCTGGCAGGCAGCCTGTCTCCAGAGCAGAGGTGCTCCAGCCCTATCAGTATCCTCATGGCAACCTCCTCTCCACTCACTCCAAGAGTTCCATGTCCTCCTTGGCCCTGGGACCCTTGAGCTGGACACAGTACTGCAGGGGGGTTCTCCCCAGCGTGGAGCAGAGGGGCAGAATCCCCTCCCTCACCTTGCTGGTCATGCCGCTGGGGAGGTAGCCCAGGACATGGTTGGCTTTCTGAGGTGGCAAGTGTATGGTGTCAGGTCGTGCTGAGCTTGTTGCCCCTTCTGCTCAGGGCTGCTCTCAATCTACTCCCTGTCTGGCCTTTATTAGCACTTGGGGTTGTTGTGATCTGTGTGCAGGACCTTGCACTCAGCATTGTTGAACTTGGTGCGGTGCACCCAGGCCCACTTCTCCAGCCTGTCCAAGTCCCTCTGTATGGATTCCCTTCCCTCCAGCATGTTGACCACACCACACAGCTTGGTTTCATCAGCAAACTTGCTAAGGATGCACTCAATCCCCCTGTCTGTGTCCCTAACAACATGTTAAACAGCACTGGTCTCCACACCAACCCCTGAGGAACACTGCTTGTCATAGGTTTTAGTGCCCCAGTGAAAGGCTAGCAAATCCAAAAGCAGTTTAGTTTATTGTTTTTAACAGATAATCTCTCTACCAGTAACTGCTAATTTTTACCTATACTTAAAAAGTTAGATGAACCTCTTAGATGCACATACTTACCTAAATATAAACAAAATCTGACAGCACTGCCAAATAATGCTGAAGTACCAGTATTATCTAAGATTACCTCCCAAGGCTCATGCCTCCCACCAATCTTCATTTCAGAAGTGATTTCTATTTAGTTTCCAGGAAGAAAAAACAGATATTCTATCTGGTTGATTCCACAAGCCTTTCATATGTGGCTTCCCAGGTTGAAAACCAGTAAAAAGGCATAGTTAAAAAGGCAAGATAGTTAACATACCTGAATATTTACACATAGTTCTTAGTATGCATGCCAGACTGGAAGGAAGGGTGCCCATACTGTTCTAACCTGCTCCTAAAGGCCAATAACAATACCCCCATTCTCTCTAAGCCAGAAGTGTTTTGACTTTAGCAAATGCTGCACAGCACAAAAACCTCACTACTGCTGTTCTGGTTTTCCTTGTAGGCATGTTCTGTGACTACTGCTCATCACCATTCAGTATGTCTCAGTCAGCTTTAGGAATCACAGCTTCCACTTATTATTTTGAACACATCTCACATTCATTAGTAAAAGATGATCTAGCAGAATATTGTTTTGTATGGAACAAGAAAGACTGAGTCATGACAGGTTTTATAAAGAAGAGAAGGCCCTGATGGATAACAGCCATTAAACAGCAGCGTGGAGCATGTTGTACAGGTTCACTTTTGCTCTCAACAGGGAATAAGAACAAAAATATCTGGAGCTTAGCCAGTGAAATAAGGAATAGCTACTAATAATGTTGGTACCTTGGTATCTGCCCCCTGTACTCTGAAGGTAAAACAATAAAAAAAGTTATGTCCAAAAGTTATTCATATATTTGATTGCAACAGTTCTGTATGAAACTACTTGTGTTGAGTGCTACCACAGTGATTTTGTCAGAGTGCTCATCGCCCCTTCATTCTGTGGTTCTTACCTGGAGCCAGATTATAATGCAACAGTAAGTCTCTAAAGCTGAAGGTTCTGCTGGCACATCAGCACTGGGAGAGGAAAAGCACTTTATCACTGCAGGAAACTCAAACAAATTATAGGAGTAGAGCTCGAGTAAGATACAGAATCATCTTTCACCATTGCTGTCAGTGCTACAAAACCAGATGATAGATTCCATTTATCTATTACCACTAATCAGGATTTATTCAGCCAAACCTTTCTGTCAAAGGAAACATACCCCTGACTGCTCTGCTCTATTTTCAATAGTTCAGGCAGGAAGGCAGCAAAATATATTTAAACACCCTCCACAGTCTGTATTAAATAGCATGACTCTGTCATACACAGTTTATTTCCTCCCTCATCCCCTGTCCACAACCAGTCAGTACAGCATTCTGAAGACTGGTAACACCATTACCTGCTAGTCAAGAAAACATGGAAGATTTGTATTCTTACTTGGAGTAGAAGGTAGCAAGGTTTCAATAATCCTTTAACTGAAATTCTCTGCTCTCTTGAAGTAGGAGATTTCAATAATCTTATAAAAAAAAGTGATGTGTGAATAATATGTTGTGATTGGTATGTTTTACTTGCTATAGGTTGATCCTTCTGATCATCCAAGTATCTAAAATAAAATTAAATTCCTTATGAAAGCCACAGGCGAAGGATTTCAGCTTACATGCTTCACCTTTTCTGTTTCTAGAAGTTCCTCATTCATGCTGCTGACAATCTTACAGAGAAAAATACATACTTGACTAAACACATTGAAGCTGGTCCTAAAATTTTCCCAAGTAATTTCAAAGTACCTCTGTAAATCTAAGTGTTTCCTCATAATTCAGTTTAAAACCTAGAGACCTGATAAACAAAAGATACATGTAAGAAAATGACACATGATAAAGATTAATGAAAGACAAGTGACAGTAATACTAGGATTTAAAGCAGCATAATGTGGGTAATCTCAGAACATCTATTGTGCAGAACAGGGCTAAGCTACACTTCCAGAAAAACCTGAAAGCAAGGCAGAAAAGAGGCATATTACTTGCCTAAATACTTTTGGGTCTAGTTTATTTTAATGAGATCTGTTAGAAGTGAACCCACATAAAGCATACATCAGAACAAACAGATTTAAATTATCTATCGACAGATGTCTCTAAGACAAACAGCCCCAGAACTCCTCCAGAATGTTTCTGGACACCTGTAACTTGTGGTTAAACAATAATGAAGCCCAAATTAATGCATTACAATGTCTGTTCTCTCCATCACTGCAAGCCTGATAGCATTTACAGCTTTAATCCATTGTTCAGCTGCAGCAGAGTCTCCAGGTCAGTACTGATATGTCTGTTCCTAATGACAACGGCAAAAAGGCTGGCTACTAACTCCTGTCTCAAAACCAGCCTCAAAAAGGATTGCTTGTACTCTATGTAGTGGCCTTCAGCTGGTACTGAATCTTCTATACTGGGTATGGTCCAAAAGATAAAATTAGGTCCTGACTTGCAATAGATGATTAAGAGGTAGAGAATGCAGTCAGTATTTCCCTTTACAAATGGAAAGCCAAAGTATAAGCAGCAAATGAATTTTCCAAGGGCACAGTCATCATTCAATGGGCATTCAGAATTCCAGACAGTCTTCAATAACGAGATTTCCTTTTCTTCCTACGAAATTATCAATTAAATGCATTTCAATTCTTAAATGAACTGGGAAATTCTATTAACCTGATCCATGGCCACAAGTGCCTTGACTGCAGAAAGCATCTCCTGGGATGACCTGTCACAAGAAATTAGTAGATTATTAAAATAAGATTGCCTGTACATAGCTTTCATAAGTTTCTACACTTATAGACTGTTTAGCAAACTATTATTTTGGCTAAAGTATGGTATCTATACTGTAAAAATAGATTTGTAATTGCTTTTTCCTTGTAAGCCAAGTATACAAACCCCAAGGGGCATAAGATTGTGTGTGCCACAGTCACCACCAAAGACAAGACTGCCTCTCCTGCTGCACTGAGATCTGGCTGTGCTTAGACAGGATGCTCTATACAGTTTGGGACACAGCCACAATACACACGTTCCATAATTATGTTGCAAGGAACTGTCTAAAAGACACCTAAGTGTCAATCTCTTTCTGCTTGTCCTCTATGCATTACGCAGGTTCTGTAAGCACCATTTTCAACCTCTTCAAAATTACCTTTGAAAATGCAATATATTCATGCTTAGAGAAATTACTTGAGGAAATTAAGTGAGCCTAAAAACTTAAGCCAATACAGAACAATTCCAATTTCTGCATGAGTTAATGTGGTCTCCCAAGTAGGAGGCAAAACAAAACAAGAATTGGCAAAGGTGTTGCATGTTTTTGTAGCAACATTCTTCTGTCAGCCTTGCTCTGTTACCAAACCTCTTGCCCCTTTCAAGCTATAGCTGAAGTACCTTTATCTTCCCTTTATACTCTCCTACAATTTTGTGATGCTGCTAGCAAAACTCCATGGAATTAAACTTCTTTTCATTGGGAAATTAATGGGCTTTTCAGATGGTGGCAAAGCCTGGGGATGCTATATCATGCTCTATCAGGAAATTTACATTGTTAACAAGTAGGTATTAAAAAAATGCAAGAATTCTATAAAGTCAATATTAAATGCAAATCTCTTTAACCCAGGTTCCTAGAAGAGAAGCTCATGCAATGATGTATCTGTATGTCTCCTTTTCCCCTCTTAGGCTTTGGGACTGTTGCCCAATTTCAGCCAAACTTGACAGAGCTTCTGAGAGTTCCATAGAGATACATGACTAGGCTGCAGAATTAATATTACAGCACTGATGACATGGCCTACAACCACAAACCTTTTCAAAACAGAGCCACCCCATCCCTCAAGATAAAAGCCAATTGTGTGCTTCTGTGGAACACCAGGCTGAAAAGAAAATGAAAATATACTGGGTACAACCTGTCACTTGTTCATGTCCCACATGCCCTAGGACTTTTTACATCTAGTTCCTTATGTGTAAAACAGGTAACACATGAAGCTATTTGTTCCAACTATGTACAACTGTTGTCGCCATGATCTTCTGCTGGCCTATCTTTAACTAGATGGCACATTTTCTTGGTTTATTTAGGCATCCCATAGTAGCAGGACTGCCATCTAGGTGAAAACTGCACATTAGCCAAATTAACACAGCATGTAGTCTATGAAAACTGGTAAACTGGTTGTTTACATCAGGAGTTTGTGTAGAAACCCAGCAAGAGATTCTAGCAGAAATACACAGTTTGTTTTGGGAAATGCTTCTGCACTTTGGCAGAGCTGTAGATCTCTCTTCTACCTACTCTGGCACAAACTCATGGAAGAGCAGCAATGCTTAGAAAGGTATTTACAAATAGAGCAGGTATTTTCATTTCCTTTCATCTTGTGAAAATATGAAAAGACTCACTGGATGTCAGGAAGTTTGGAAGAGAAAGAAAGTCTGATTTTTAATTCTACTTAATTTCTGCAGAAGTCAGCATAAGGAACATTGAAAATCAAAATATCCAAAGGGGCAGAGAGAAAACATTCCCTGGCTTACCCAAGGACTCAAAACTCTTATAAAATTCAAGGGAGAGCAGGCTCAGACTGATTAACAAGTATTTGCTAGTATTGCCATGTCCTGAATAAGCTTTCATGAATGAGAGAGGAAAACAAGTATCTTTCCTTCTCTGGTATTTACATACTACCCATTGACTTGCCTATAACTATTTGTATACAAAAGCTGTAAATCATTAGCAATAGTTAGATTTAGTTGGACTGTACAACTCAGCATCCCAGTCTCATTTCACCAGTGTCATTCCATTCATATTAATGAAATCAGAATCTTACACAAGTCATCTTCTTCCTATCCAAGTTTTCCTATTAGAAAGCACTCCTTTGCTTTTCCAAATTATTTAAACTGTATAACACAGGTCATCCCAGAAGGGAAAGCTATGGCAAATCTTTTTAGCTACAAAACTCCACATAATTGATTACAAAAATATGATAAAAAAATATAGGAAAAATCTTATTACTGTTTGAAATTGGTTTTGTTTAAAAATGCATTAGCTAAATGAACTTTTCAAGAAAAAAAGGTTGATCTTATTAAGGAAAGTTACTGATTGTTTTAAAGGAGAAATACATTCTTTCTTCTCAAAAATTTCTTGACACCACTGTCACTTCACAGAAATTAGGCATACAGTAAGGTACAACAAAACTCAGACAGATTCAGTTCTTACTATAGAAAGCATCACCACATCACCACTCATTTTACATAATTACAGTTATTTTAATACCACATAAAATAACAAAAAGGCTAGCCAAGAACAACCCCGTATTTAGGTAAATACAGTGCACACATTTAGCCTACAATTATGCTTGTTTAAGGAAGATGGTAAACATGTATCAGCAGGTGTTTCAGTTGCTCAGTGTTTTGTCTGTAACCTGAGGTACACAAACCAGATTACAGAAGCAAATGTGTTGGTAATTTTAGACTGCCATTATCTGCTGTCTTTCCAGTCCTGCTTCTCTTTGCAATACAGAAGAGTACAGCAAAAAAACCCCTACCACATCTGACATTCTCAGGTGAGACAGCTCAAAGGGCAATCTTGGAATTTGGCCTGGATCTTTGACTACAAAACAAAACCAGCTTTAACTGTGCTGGTTGAGCACAGTTCTAATGATGAGCCCTGCAGAAGGGGATGGTTAGACAGAGTGGAGAGGCAGTGCTTGTGTTTAAACTCTCATCATGCAATTCCTTAAACAAAAAAACATGGCAGCAGGATCAGATTTATAAGATCCATAATGACAGCCAATTCACACAAGGCAAGGACTGCCAGAGCTCTTTTTGATTTCCTGACCACAAACACAAAGGTATGTGCAGGCCCAAAACATTACACCAACAATAAACCTATTGTATCAAAGAAAATAAACCCCAAAAAATCCTGCAGCACGTTGTGACAAGATGCATGGCACATAGACCAAGGCCAGTGCTCCCTGGATAGGCTGAGCTGATCGTGCTCACGCTGTTCCATCTGCCTGCAGGAAGAACTGTCACCATCTGAACTCCTAAGCTGCTTGGTAGCACTGTCTGCATAGCCAGGTGCCCAGTAGTGCAGGAAGACAGAGTCACCTGCAGAATAGGTTATTGTTGGGGAAGGTAGCAGGCCTGCTAGCGGCCTAGCTCTCTTCACCCAAGATTTAGGCCCTGACAATATTCTCCTATTCCCATGAGAAAAGTTCCTCATGCTGAGAGGATCCTAATAATCCCATTCTCAAAACACAGCAGCCTTGCTGATAGGGGTACAGGCTGCCCTAACCCAAGAAGCAGTTATGGGAAGGGATTTGGGAGTAACAGAACATGTTAGGAACCAACCATAACAAGACGGTCAAAACAGCAGGTGTGGGGATGCTTTTAGGTATTAAAGGTATTTAGGTATTTAGCTATAAGATAGGTTTATCAGAACTCATCATAATAACTAACCAGTCTATGGTGTGAACAGTGTGTGCAACCAATTAGCAGTTTTTAGCTTGCCACGTTTGCAGTAAGAAAGGTCTAGAATCTGGGTGATTTCACCTAATAAAATAGCTGGCTGGCTTCAAGGTTTCCTGGCTTCACCTAAAATTCATATATTGAATTGCGTGTTGCTCTCTACTGGACACCACAGGTTTTCCTGTAGAGCAAGGATTCATACAGGAATTCTGGCTTTGGGCAGGCCAAGTGTCAACCCCTCAATAGGAGGGGAAACCAGAGGAATGACAGTTTGGGGCTGGGGTAAAAATACACTCTATATCCATATTCCTTATACTTAGGAGAAACCGCTCAGTCTTTAAAGAAAAGGAAGGTTTGGCTTAAGAAAAATTGGCATTCAACCCAAACCAATATACTTTTGTATCAGGTTTTTTTTTTTCAGTGACAAGGTCTGGATCTTACATAACTAAATGGGGACAGGTACAGCTAAAGCAGTCAACCTTAAATTCCTCTCAAATGTTCCTAATGGAAATTACAAGCCAATCTTCAACAGATTTATAGAATATATCTGAAGACCTTTATTATTAGAATCATAGAATGGCAAGGGTTGGAAGGGACCCCAAGGATCAGAGAGCTCCAATCCCCCTGCCACAGGCAGGGCCACCGAGCTCAGACCTGGAGCTACATAAGGTTGCCCAGGGCCCCATCCAACCTGGCCTTGAACACTTCCAGGGATGGGGCATCCACTACTTCTCTGGGCAGCCTGTTCCAGCCCCTCACCACTCTCTCTGTAAAAAACTTCCCCCTAATATCCAATCTAAACCTTCCTTCCTTTAGCTTTAATCCATCCCCCTTGTCCTGCCATTGTCTGCCCTTTTAAAAAGCTGATTCCCCTCCTGTTTATAATCTCCCTTCAGGGACTGGCAGGCTGCAATGAGGTCCCCCCACAGCCTTCTCTTCTCCAGGCTGAACCAGCCCAGCTCCCTCAGCCTCTCTTTGTAGGGCAGGTGCTCCAGCCCTCTGAGCATCTTCGTGGCCCAAATTAAATTAAGTTTGTAGCACAAATTAAAGCACAGAAGCATGTTTCACTGAGGATAAATATGCACTAGAGAAAACTAAATTCTATCTACATTTTCAAATAGAGATATTCAGCACGACCAGAGTGATGTGTAAAAAAGGCAATACAAGCAAAACAAAGGAACTGCTGATTCTGTTTTACACTAACAGGCAGAATTCTTTCCTTAAAAAAATATCCTAAACCCCAAAGACTCAAAAACAGCCAAATCAAATCTTACTGGCCAGTTACACAAAACCTGTTATAAAGCCTGTTGCAACATCCAAAGAATAGAAAATTACCAGGGCAAGTTAACTCCACAGTCTGAGAGCAGACTGTTCTCAGTGATGGAAGCAGTAAATGCTTGTCAGTAAAATGTCCTGATCTGTGTCACCAGTGTCACTAGAAGCAGCACAGACTGCTCCCAGCATAGAGAGTTGCTTCTTTCTGTTCCCCTATCCTGTGCTCTCTTTTCTCCTGGATGCAGAAGAAAATGGATATTTTCCAGTTTACCATCAGTGCTCTCTAATTCAGCTCTACAGTCACTTCCCAGTTTTTTAAGCTTTGAGGTGTTTTTTTTAAACAGTTACCGTGTACAGAAGGCAGCAGAAGCTGCATGTCACAATAACAGACCTCTCCATTTTTTTCTTATTGCATGCCACTGTATTCCCTCAAATCAGTCACCAGTAGCCTTCTCACTCAAGTATCTGTTGAAAAGAACACACTGCACCTACATAACAGTGTTGTGCAGCTATTACTGGGAGGCAGTCAAGCACGTATCTAGTCAGAGTTTTAGATTAGACCATCCCTTTTAACTTCCTATACAGCATCAGCAAGTCCCATCTTTTCATCTGACAGTAAGCAGGAATTGAGCTCTTTGAGACTGCTGGTATTCAAAGAGCAAAACAGAACCTGAATTTTAAAACAATTACAAGATGAATGACAATAGCCATGTAAAGAATCTGAGTTGCATGAACAGCTAAGACTTACATTGGGGGGGGATGATGGGCAGGTAGGACCAAAGGGATGCCTAACTGGAACGGTGGGAAAATCAGGTTAGCCAAAGGTTTTGGTGCATTTTATAATTAAAAGCTCTCCGTGCTCCAATATAATGGGCCATCTTATTACTTTATATTTCCTGCCCATTTTCCAAAGGTAACTTGTTGCCATGAAGACAGCCTTAGCTAGTAACAGAGTTTTCATTTGTAAGCTCCTCTTAATAGATACAAGTACTATACTTTGCTTTTTTGTAATAGCTTAAAGACCAGAGCGCAGCTGTACTGAAAAAGCTGAGAAGCCTCACAGAAGGAATCCTCAATCTATAGGGTGCCTGTGACATTTAACGTTTTTTGGAATATTTTGCCATCAGTCACATTCTGATTCACATTACATTGCTAGCTTCCCTCCCACACTGCATGCAACTTGAAGAGACAGTGATTTGTAAGAACAAAGCCTAGTAAAAACAATATTTAGGAACCTTTCAGTTATAGAGATTATGCATTAGAAGTGCCACCTCTTTATAAATCATGTTTCTGCTACCTACATCTGGCAAATCCACCAGGGACTGCTAATTTAGAGGCTACTGATGCAAATCTTTAAGTAAGAAAAAAGAAAAAAATGAGACAGAGTTCTAAGCTGTAATTGTGATTGCACATAACCACTCCACTCAGCAAAAAGGGGTTTTTGTATTGACTGTAATGTGCAGTCTTACTTTACAGCAGCTGCAAGTAAGCATCTGCTGCACAGAACAGCTTGCTTCCCTATATGCATAGGTAACCAGTGCATGAGTTCTTTCTTGCCCTTCATATCCACAACTTAAACATCTTCACAATTTCCTTGTAAGAGATACTTCTACTGCACATTATCTAACATATTTAGAGAAAACTAAAATCAGGGGTTATGTGTGAAACTAAACACCATTACAGGATTTTTCCATGTTAGTCATCAGTACTTTATTTTAATAAGAGTCAATGCTTTGCAAAAAACACCTTACCTCCAGGGCTGTACAGACTTAAAGTGATCAGGCAAATGCTGGGTTTGCCATGGGAAACATGCTCCTTATTTCTCAAGTTTTGGAAGGAAAATATACAAGTTAGAAATAACATTCTTCCTTTGTAGCTTCTGTTACAATTTTTATGTGGTACGTGCGTCACCACTAAAGTCAAGGATTTGGGGCTTTTCTCCAGACAGCAGCTGAACACAAGTGTTTTCATTGTCACAGTTCCAGTGGCAGTCAACCTGCATCACAAGTGTCACTCCAACAAACAGCAAGGCCATACCATTGGGACAGGCAGCTCAGAAAACTTCATTCACAGAATCGCAGAGCTGTAGGGGTTGGAAGGGACCTCGAGAGATCATGGGGTCCAACCCCCCTGCCAAAGCAGCTCCCCAGCTCATACTGCACAGATAGGTGTCCAGATGGGTCTGGAATCTCTCCAGAGATGGAGACTCCACCACCTCCCTGGGCAGCCTGTCCCAGGGCTCTGGCACCCTCACTGGGGAAAAGCTTTTCCCCATGTTGGTGCAGAACTCCCTGTGCTCCAATTTGCAGCCATTGCCCCCTGTCCTGTCTCCACTGACCAAAGAAAAGGGGCTGGCCAATTCCCCCTGCACCCCATACTTAAGATATTTATAAACATTGATTAGGTCCCCCCTCAGTCTTCTTTTCTCCAGGCTGAACAGCCCCAGCTCTCTCAGCCTTTCCTCATAGGATAGATGTTCCAGGCCCTTCATCATCTTCACAGCCCTTCTCTGGACTCTCTCCAGGAGATCCCTGTCCTTTTTATCCCAGGGAGCCCAGAACTGGACACAACACTCCAGGTGGGGCCTGACCAGGGCATCTTTCACCTGAAAGATGAGAGTTATGCACAGCCACTGGCTCCTTTATTGCTCTAGTGTGAGAATCACATGCTTATACAGTGAGAAACTAAGCTGTGTAACGGTATCTGCCCCATAATTGCAAAAGCCAACCTAAGCATTAGGAAGCACCTACAAGAGACAGAAGAGATGCAACTACGGAAAACCATCCCATCCAAGGGATTACATATTTACAGTGCATAGACATATCCAGGGAATCTAACGCCTCTGTTTAGTCAGACCAACCTAACACTGATTTTCTGCTGCTTTCAGTTTCAGTCAGTTTCTGTAATAAGCTTCCAAAACAAGAACTGAAATGAATTTGTTAATTGGCATCTCTTCAAAAAATACAATGACAGCTCTTCTATTCCTACCATTTAGCTCATCCTGTGCATTCCATATTTTCTTAAAATAATCTAAGCCATGTTATTAGGTATTCCAGATGCAAAGCAAGTGAAAAATCCAAAACCAGATGAGGACACAGGGAGAGTATAAAGTTATCTGAAAAGTGTTACTAAGTTAAAGCAAAAAAGCTCCCAAGGAATACCATTCTTTGGGATGCAAATAAATAATTTCATTACATACACATGTGTTAATGCAACTGGTTAAGTTTAAACATTCTCACACATTTTCTTTCAGGGAAGACAAAGCCACTGGAGACCAGCTGAGCAAAAGAGTTCTTTAAAGATCAGTCATTGTATTTGTTAAAATTACTCAAATGTGCTAAATGGGATTTCTCAAACCTCTGACATCTCCCAAAAGGCTCCTCACGAAAATAAATTCTCCTAGAATACAAAACACTTGTATGGACTAATACTTTTAATAAATAAAGGGGGTTAGGAACAAGCATACAGTTTTCAAAAAGGAGGAATATTAGTAATGAGGTCACCAAACACATTCTGTGGGCCTGGTACTGTTCAACACTTGCAGAAGTGTCCTGTAAGACACAATAAAAAACACCAAGTTTTCCAGTGTACCAGAATCTAAAGCAGACTTCAAGGATCTTGCTGAGTGATGAGAATGAAATGAAAGAAACAACATCAAGACATGCAAAGCAATACAGAGTCAAGAAAAGTTGTTTTGTTTACCCAATTACACCTTTAAAATTAGCTGCTACTTCAATACTGCTCTAAGAATGTAAGATCAACATGAAAAGGCACTAAAAATGTAAAAAAGTATCATGAAAAGAATTTAGAAGAAACTAGAAGATTAAATGTTTGGCTACTTAATAACACTCAGGATGAAAGCTTAGAGGAACTGTGATTTTTCCACTGTCCCACCTCGAAAAACACAGATGGATTGGAAAAGGTGAACAGATGGGGAAAAAACCAAACAGCAAAGAATAAGGAGTGCAGGAGAGTTTTCACATGGAAAAGACTGACACTCAGGGATTCTTCAACCAGGAACAGCAGTCATAAGAGATGGAAAGCTTGGACAAGCTCTGCAATGTAACCAAAACCAAAAGGAAATACTTGCTGTGGAACACAAAAGTGTAAGGGTGGGGTTTTTTAGATTATTTAATAGAAGATACATCAGTTGGTGACTGTGAAATACAATGATCATCTAGCAGATAGGAGACTACATTGGCACTGATGCAAGCTTACAACTCTCCGTAGGGCAACTTAAAAACCAACCATCCAATACCTGTACCACAACAAAACAGCAGGCAGCAGCCCCAGCTTCAGGCTTCAGCCCTCTTCGTGTTGGTCACCAAGAGAAGTTTCTTCACTGCTTAGCACAGCACTGGAACAGGTACCAGAGAGACAGTGAGTGCTCTGCCCCTGGGTCAGCTATGCAAGTGATGGCTGACCTCCTCTAGTACCAGCACCAACCCTGCTTTGCACATGAGCTTAGACCAGGCATGAACCTTTCCAGCCAATGTTTGTGACTACTTACTCTACAAAAAAATGTTCTCCACTGGTCATTGCCTAGATTATCACTACAGGCCATTAGCTGAAGCTATTTGTTGGGTTTTGGGGTTTAATATTACTTATGTGAATGCTTTCATGTTCTTTCAATTGGGGAAAAAAATATTAAATGAAATTTAGTTTGAAACCCTTTGCTAGTGAGAAGGCCTTGTCTCATCATAGAAGATTTCATGTGGCTTGATAGAGATGCTTATGCTACTTTTGGTTCTGGGACTATTTTATTTAGCACTAGTTTAAGCTTCTGTATGCTCTGCTGTACCTGGACAGGCATAAAGTTAAAAAAAATAGAAGCAAAGCTCAGAGGAGGGACTGTGGGCATTGAGTCTTATGAATTACAACTACTAGATAGCAAAAGCATTGTCATGGGAACACCCAGGGGTCCCTTCCACTCTGAGCTTGTGAGTGAATGATACACTGAAGTGAAAGGTAAAGAATGACTTTTGCCAATATTAAAATATTTTCTCTCCATAAAAATCTGGAACAAAACTGGAAGATTAATTTCCTTTCAATCAGAGTGTGCATCCACATGCCAAATTATCCCATGAGAAAGATTCTGATTTTTTTCTTTTCCAGAATACCACCATTACTAGAGAGCATAATAAATCTTTCATTGTTTACCCTGCCTCAGGATAAGAAGTAAACTGTGATATTTTTATGTCAAGATTCTCTCATTAAAAGACTCCAACCTCTACCAGATAGTTATGAAATAGATTCTAAGATCTTGTCTAGGGAAAGTGGGAGAAGGTTCCAACTCACAACCTATCATAAATTTCATCATCCTTCCTTCTGGAAAACAGTCAGATAAGTGGGTTGTTTCTCCTTTAATTAGAATGTAAAGGGCAGAATTGAGAAACTGTGGCACATTTATCACTCCATATGTCAGAATAAAAGAATGCCAAAGAGACTCAAGCATTTTAAAAGATAAAATGTGTCATGTAAGTGTTTAGACTAAGCTAAACAAATATTTTCATCCTGTTTTAAATCAACACACCTATGATCATAAAAAGGTGGTTTTCTCCCTGTTGCTTTTCACCATCATTTACTTCAAACACTATGTTTTAAAGTAGTTTTAGCCTGATTTTTTTCTACCCTTACAGAGACAATTGTGTCTTAACAATATTACCTTTTTTAATTAATGGCCTGTATGACTCATGCTTTTTCTCAATGTTTTTATCAGTTTGTCCAGGCAATTTTTATTTTGTTTAAGCTCTCAATGTTTTCCAGCAACTGGCCTGTTATAGCAGGTTTAAGATCCTCTTGAAAACCACTTGTACAATTTCTATTTAGACATAGGTGGTATAACTTTTTTTAGCATAGGAAGGGGAAATTCAATAGTCTCTGTTTACTGAACAGCTCTGACTCATCTTGCTCAAGCTGTCTGTGCTCTCAGTGAGGTGGAGGCATTCTGGAGAGGGGGAGAAGAAGAAAGTGCACGAGAGCAAGAGAAAGCAAATGTGATCATGTCATTAAAGACTGTCTTCCAAATTATACACAACAGGGAACTGATTTAAGATCCTAAATACCCAGTGTTCAGGGCTGCATTTTCCATGTTCAAAGAGAAAAAACATGTGCTGACATCCTAATTGGTACTTTATAAAGGTAATGTGCAAAGTAAAACCAGCATCACTTAGGAAGCAAAACACTCATTCTGCATTTTGTTACAGGCCTGTTCCCAAGCAAGCATATTTATCTTTCAAAATACAGAATACAAAAGTCATACCTACTTACATCACACTGTTTTAAGTACATTATATAAAAATTTCAAATCAATTCTTTGTGTGCTTGATATTTCTGTAAAAACCCTTAAATCCAATATGTATTTTCCTGCATCTCTGTATCTTTCACAAAAGTCAGCAAATCCACATAGGTACTTGGCTAAAGCCAACTTATAATGCTTTCCTTCAGAAGTGTGGCTGGTCTCCTCAAAAAATTACATAGATCTGTCTAAGGTTTAACTGTTAGAAACAAAGAACTCTTGCAAACATCTCAGCCCTGTGTACAGTATTGGCTCAGGCTTCAGAAATAACTTCTGTCAATCACAGGGCTTGTCAGATGGAAGTGAGAATATTGTTTCTATCCTACCTTCTCCAGTTCATAGCAAAGGACTGCCATTTAGCTTTCCTTTTGGTACTGCAGATGATGGATAGATTATGCAGATCACAGAACAGATGAGTGCTGAATACACACTATGAAGAAAATCTTCCATTTCCCATTCCAGACAAGTCATTCACTTGTTCAAGCCAGGTTAGTGACCCATGTTCCAAGTGACAATCTTCCCAGTTTCAGAAATATGAAGTCATTAAGTAAGATTTCAATTCACAAATCCCATCTTGTTTTCTTACTGAAGTATGCTAACTTTGAGATACAAACAGATTATGGCTAATGAATTAATAGCAGCACTTCAATTAAACAACTCACTTAATTTCTAACTGCTGTGATAAGGATTTCTGGAAAAGGTCATACAGCCTTGTGATTTACTGTATTTATCCAGTAGTTTTTGGAAACACCCTATGGGAATGTCTCAGGATTTTTCACTCATACAGATTTAAAGAAATGCTGTAACTTAGCAGCACAGGAACAAGTGCTGTGTTAGGAGAATGCAGGTGTAGCAAGAATTTGGGATGCCTAAATAGTGCAAGTACACAAGAACTTTGAGTAAAGTGACTAAGGGAATGCTGTCTTGAAAATGCATCTTGTCTCTTTACAAGAACCATCTCTGATAACTACTATCTTCAGAGCTGGAACAAGATAACTCACATGTAACTACATTTTCTCTTTATGCATCTGCAATATGTTCTCAAAAACCTTCTATCTTATTAGAGCTAAGACATAAAGTAGTACATTAAGTGATCAGTGCATCTAGGAAGATGATGCATGAAGTTTCTCTGTTGTATGACCCTTAGTAAAAAACTCCTTCAGTAGTAACATAATGGAATTGAAAACTGATTTGTTATAAATTGTGCCATATTAGCTGCCTCAAGTTCTTTATTCCTTCCCATTTGGCACATATCCTCTTCTTTCTAAAATATACCTAGTTGTAGGAAAAGAAAATAAGTCTGATAGGGTTGCTGGGAAACCCCTGATGTTTGACTAACAAATGGCAAACAAAAGCTTTCCAAATATTTTTATAATCACATTATTACAAGTTATTTCCATATCTAATGTCAGAATGAAGCAGCAGTTTTAAGTACCCTGCAAAGAAGACTGATTTTAACATTAAAGATCAAATACCTTGTTAGACTCATTTAGGTTGGTTTGTTGGTTTTTTGGTTGGTTGTTTTTGGTTTGGGTTTTTTTTTTTTTTTTTTTTTTTTTTACACAAAGAACCAGAAAGACCCAGAGTTCTGTATTTTCCTCCTTCTCTTGATGAGTCACTGCTTGTGACACCAAGACATTGTGCAGACTTAGTGTCTTTATGAAGATTAAGTAGTCTCATGAAATGCAATTAGAATGAATTTGTACTTGTCAATTTGTAATTACAGTCAGAACAAACTTTACATTAACAGCAAAATTAGAATCTAGCAATAGAGAAATAAAGTCTGCCAGGTTATTTCTGTCCAGTTCATTTCCCTACAGCAGTGGGCAGAGATTCAGGAAAGAGCAGTAATCCATTTACATCCTGCAGCAAAATATGGTAGCAGGCAGCCAGGTACTACAGCCATCTCCAAAAATATGGAGATATCTGGCTTTCATGGCTACTGAATCAGATGCATCTCACTGGCTCCACTGAAGAGTGTTTTTGTATAATCCAGTAAGTAAGCAAGAGAAGTTGGAACAAGAAGTGTTTCTGGGTACTGACCAACAGAATGCATTGCTCAGGCAGACACATGCAGTCCATACAGTGCTCCAGCTGTAGCTTTCTTATAAACTGATCTTAAATATCTAGACCAAGATTTTTCCTATTTGATAGTACTTCTCATACCTCAGTCAGCTAGCCCATAGCATTCGTCTTACCTGATTTTCTTTGGGAAGTATAGCTGAAAAGCTTAACTACATAGAATCAGTATGAGGTACCACTACCCTGCACTACACCTTTATTCAACAGTACACACACACATGCAGTAAAACACAAAGCACATCAACATTTCAGTTGTTTCACATACAGAGAAAAATATTCAATGTCTCCACATAGATATTTTCATTATTACTGCAAACTATATGAAAACACACATATGAGAAGAGTTACCTGTGCTGGAAATGGGTAAGATGGAAGTAGTGGCTGAGGGCAGCCAGTTTGACAAAGAGGACACAGGAACTCCAAGCAGGCTGTTTGAGAAGACAGCTTGGTGTTCTCTCTCTCACAGGTCAGTGACCCAGTGGTTACTGGCCTTTTGTGACCTGAGACAAGAGGAGAACAGTCAGTCATTTGGAAACACACAGGAGGAAACTTCTTGAACTACTGAATTTGTATTGACAATGACACTGAGAAAAGCAGTGGAAGAGCTTTCACAAGTAGCCAGAGCAAGTTTAAATTAGACATAGTCAGGAATTTGCCAAACTTATTAGTCTGTTGGCTGTGACAATTGGCTGCTGTGTGGAAACCATTGCTTTAAGTCCTTGTTCTGTCATTCTACATTCTGAGGCAGAGGCCTCGCCGCCAGTTGGCTGCTCTGCAGCCAGCTCTGTCCCAATGCATGTGTTTCACCTTGACCAGATATTCTTAATTCAACTTTGAAGCATGGAGTGCTTAGAATCTTGGCAACACAGCTCCAGAAAAAAACCAAACAGCTGTATAGAAACCTCTCAGAACTAGTCAAGATCTCAGCAATAAAGCTACTGTTTACTCTAGTGGGAGGCCACTGTTTCTGGGGAGAACACAAATCTTACTATTTCAGGTTATTTACTGTATTCATATTTTCTTACTCTTCTCAACAGCATTTTCAAAAGCCTTCATATTGTCCCAATAAAGAACAGGGATTGTATTGTTTTGCAGAATAAAAGAATATTTCTGTGGCCAACTTTTGATAACCAAATTTGTGGTTATGCACATGCAATAGTTCTGTTGGCTCACACTACCTATGTAGTAAGGAGAAAGTTACAACTGCTAAAGGCTACAGACAGTTTTAAGCAAGAATTAGAAGTACTCCTGAATTTATCTGAGAGCGGATTTGAAGAACTAATTATCTTCAACTGTAATGCCTCAAAATCTTTGGATTTAATCCAAGTTCCTTTGCACAAAGACATTTCAACCACGTTTGATGTAACTAGAAAAGGTTGACAGATACATCAGTCTCTTATTTTACTCAAAAAGCTAAGGCAAACAGCCCTTCATTATCTTGCAGTAGTTTGTAGTCTGTTTTGATCTTCCTCAAAGAAACAATATTTATCTAGAGCTTGTAGAAGTATACAAAACACTTTCTATTCAATTTCCTGTTTACTAGCTGAAACTTAGTGTGCTTATCTTCAAACACTCAGTTTTCCATTCACAGCCATTCCATTTTAGTGCCTCTATACTCTTCTCCAATGCCTTATGATTCAAGGTTAGCAGGTATGGTCTTTATGGTCTTTTTCCTTAGGTCTTGTTGAGTGGCCAGTTCTGCTTGAATTTCTGCAGCATCAGGCCTTGTTTTACACTAGTTATAAGCAGTTGAATATCACCCGCATACCAAAATACTTACTGCTACCCACTGATCTGAGCAGTCTGGGACACAGGTTTCCAAATTTGTATAGGAATGCACAAAAAGCTCCTAAGACAGGAGGGCAAGTTAACTTGAAGTGTTTCAATAGAACATTCTTTTTCTGTTGTGCCTTTCAGTACTCTCATCACAGCATACTTGGAAAAATTATGTATTGCACAATGGAAAAAACATTTACTCTAGCATGTGAGGCATTTTTAATGCTTTTACAGTCTGCCACATGAGAGAAATCAAATACATGCCAAACATCAGAAAAAAACAAAACTAAGAAACACTGAAGAGGAGGATGGAAAAAGCACTGGGATTTCAAGGAGTGGTTGTGGGTTTTCAGACATAACACTACTTTCATGAAACGATTAAGCCAAGAATTCTGTTTGTGATACAAGTTCTTAAGTACCAGACCCTTGCTGAACCCTGTACAAGGTAAATGTCTCTGGCCAAACCTTTCAGTGCCATAACATGCCAAAATAGGACACCATTTACTGCCCAGTTGTGTTTGGTATCAAGAGTTAGAGAACACATTCTCTAAAGAAAGTGTGTTTTATTGCAACACCATGTCTGGAGCAATGACACAGGAAAGCAAAGCCATTAGTTCCACTGCCCTTCATATCTGGGGCAAACAAAAGCCAGGTGTTACAGACATAGCCCAGCAGTCCTGTTTGGAAACAGAAAAGCAACTTCTTGTTCAAGGTCATTTAAGAAGGACAGCAGCACAGAGTTTTAGGAGTTACTCAGAACTGGGCTCACAACCCTGCCGTATACATCAGAACTCCTAGTAAGGATCAGCTGTGGGAAAACAGCCATCTCCAAAGAAACCCAGGCTCTTGGTTTATTTAAAAGCCATTTACTTGCTTTTAAAAGGAATGAATACTTTCAAATGATGGGTGAGCATATTTACCAGCACAGTGTAACTGCATGCCCCTGTGCTAGTACAGTATTTAGCAGTGTTTGTATACAGAGACGTCAACAAGAAAGCAAGCGTTTTGTTTCTAGTGTACACTAACACTCGTCCTATTTAGAGGAACTTACATGCCACCAACATTACCATGAATAATTTATCTACAATACTAACTTTGAAATGTCCTCACCAAGTGATTTGCTAACCTAACCCTGAGATTTATTCTGTATCAGATATGTATTTCCAGTTTAAAAAAAAAAAAAAAAGCTTTACACTTTGGCCTTGTGTTCAGGCTTTTCTCTCCTGGAAACTTCTGATACAACAGAGAAGTCTTTACACCTGTATCCTTATATCTAGCTGGATATACCAGGAGGCATTACCAGAAAGCACTCCCTAAATATTTCTTTTAAAAAATTATAGATCCTTATCTATTAATAACAGATTAAGATTAAAATACAAATAAAAATGAAAATAGAATTTAAAATAAGAAATCATTTGGGTTTGCATCCTAAGGGATAAAATCGAGGCAGAAAAACAAAACTTCTGGATTACCCAACAAGATCATTTCCCTGATCTGGACACACATTTCTCCAAGTTGCACTGCAAATTTTAAATTGCTTTTTGTTAAAATTTAAAATTCAAATCAAGTGTACTGAATTAGTTAAAACATAAACCCTATTAAAACACAAATGTTTGTCCAGTTTGGGAAAGCAAGATATACAAGGTAATGAAAGTAAAATGGAGACAGAAGAAAAAAGCTGGACTATAACAGATAAGACTTATGCTTCTATTATCCAAAGTATTCTACCCTCACCACTCAAATGGTAAAGAGTAAAAATAAAGTCTGGTTTAGCATTAACATATGTTACTCAGCCAATGCAGGTCCTTGCAGCTGCCATACACAAGCAAATAATTTAACAGTAAGGAGCACAACTCAAGCTCTAAGGAATTCTCTGTATGACTTAAAGACTATTAGTGTGCTTTGCAAGGGTTCAGAGAAGGAGTAGTATAACTAGGTAAAATTAAAATTCTGCTCATTTATAAATTTTCTTTAAGAGGTTTTAAATAAGAAGCCATCTATACATTTGTAAACTTTAGCATCTTTGTAAGGTCAAGACCTTTAAAGACATAAAAGAAACCTAAGAGCATGCTGTAATTCTCTCCTAGATTAAGCAAGAAATCTCCTTGCTGCCCTGAAGGAGGAAGGCTTTGTTTCTCTCTCCCATCTCTACCTCTTCCCTACTGCCCAAACTATCTTTGCCTGAGGGCTCTCTGGTGCTTGCCTGCTGATGCAAGGAGTACAGCTGAATTCAGAGCAGGTTGTTTGCCAGGTGATAATGCTGACTCAGCCTACCTTGCCTTCAGGCAACCCCAAGAGCTGGTCTGGAGAGGGGATGAGAGGTTTGAGATCATGGGGAAAAACGAATGAGAATGAGCAAGTTCTAAGACCTTCCTCCTTGAAAAAGCAGGGTACTGTTAACCCAGTGTGTCTCCATCATCAAGTTATAGCCCTGTTTAGTATTAACCATATATAAATGTTCTTATCTTGGACTTGTACTGTTGAAGTTGACAATTGAGTCATACTGCTGCATTTATATTAAACTTTAAAAACAACAACAACAAAAAAATCATTCTTCATTTATCAGATATGTCTATTTCCACTTGAAGTTCTTCTCAAGTAAGAACCCTGCCAACCCTCTGTCTTTTGGCTTCATGTTCTTTCTCCATTGATGCCATTCTACACAGATGCACATGAGAAAGGACTGAGATTTTCCTTGCACGTTTCGTTGTACAAGACTGGCAGACACCCATCTTTACTCTACCACTCATAAGCACTTTGAATTCATTTTCTGACATGGACTAGTTCTTCTCCTCTCAACTAAAAAACTCATAAGCACAAGAAGAAAAAGTGATTGCCTACTCTTCCTTTGGACTTCAAAGCTCTGTCTCCAAGAAGCAGAAGGAAAGCATAAATCTGACTTGTTAAAAAAAAACCTGAACAAAACAACCAACCCAATCCCACAACCCCCAAACAAACAACTACACAGTCTTCTTCTAATTCTCTACAAAAGTCTCTTGCCAGCACCTCACTATTTAAATATATGGTTCATGCTGTAATCTTGCTGAGTCAGTCAGACTGCTACTGCCATAACCTCAGCTGCTGGGCAAACTCTGCAGTGAGGTCAGACATGCATTGCAATTCCAGAACTTTTGCCAAGACCCAACCAAGGACACCTTAAAAAAAGGCATTCACATTCCTAACAGGAGGTATGTCCTCTTACTGCTTTATCAGCTCTCCAAACCTATATTCTCCACATTTTATTTTTTAAAACTTGCCTTTGTTTTTAACATGTGCTTTTACAGATTCAATATAATCTATACACCGTGGAAGCTCTTCCAGACTGTGTATGTTGCTATAGGAACAGATTATTCCCTTACACATCTCAAATGGTCAAATCGGGTAAACACAGGAATCAACAACTGCAGAACTCAACTGATTACTCTTTTCAAGTTCATTTTCAGCATACCAAATTTCAAGAGAAATTAATCAGCAAGACATTTTGCAATGGAAGGCAAAAATCAGATCTGAAGCCAGCTTTGATGGGCATCTTAAATAATATTTTAAATAAACCATGCAACATTCACTTGAAATCTGCTTGCTGCTCAGTATATTACAGTTTCTGGAGTGATTTCTCACTGGAGAAGTGCTTTGCACTTACTGAAAAAAACCTCACAGTATTTCTGTAGCAATATAAACAAACATGAGAAGAAAGAGTATTTTTTTCAACAGTCAAGATAAAGTAAACAAATGTATGTAAGTCACATGGCAGTGCCTTGCAGTGCAGGCACAGCATGCAAATCCCATTATCAGCTCATACTGAACTCCAGGCCATGAAGTCACTTCCACATGGGTTACACATCAGTGAATAACCTGTTCTTAGCCAGTTTCCCTGGTTTGGGCTGGGATAAAGTTAATTTTCTTCCTAAGAGCTACTATGGTACTGTGTTTTGGATTTAGTATGAGAATAATATTGATAACATACTGATGTTTTAGTTGTTATCAAGTCAAGGACTTTTCAGCTTCTCATAACCCCTGCTAACAAGGGTAGGAGTACACAAGGAGTTGGAAGGGGACACAGCCAGGACAGCTGCCCAAACTGATATTCCAGAACATACAATGCCATGCTCAGTATAGAAGTTAAAGAGAAGCCATCCAGGGGGCTGCTGTTGCTTGGGGAGAAGCCAGACATAAGTCAGTTTGTAGTAAGCAATTCTTTATTTCCATCACCCTTTTTTTTCCTTGGGGGTGTATTTCCCTCTTTCTTTTTAGTTTTGTTTTCATTTTTTTGGTGTTTTTTAAAATTTCAATTATTAAACTGTTCTTAGCACTGAGGAGTTCTCACTTTTACCCTTTTGATTTTCTCCTCCATCCTACTGTGGAGGGGATGGTGAGCAAACCAGCTGTGTCATGCTTGCCAACTGGGGTTAAACCATATCAGCATTATGAAGCAAGTTTTAAAGAAGTTTCACAATATCCTTTTGAATAAAGGAAAACAAATGAGATTCAGAATTCAAAGACTCTGAATTCAAACAGGTTTTTGGTTGATTTTTTTTTTCCACAAAAGGATAGGGTTTGTTTGTATTAAACTAGACAAAGAATATACATTTTCTGCAATTTTTTGGTGCTCAATATATTTGATTACCACTGATTTCCTGTTAAAATTAAGTGAGGAAAGGAAACTTTAGAACAACTATTTTCATTATTAAATCATGTACTGTAATAAAGGTTACATGGACTGACCACAGGGGAAAAGGCCACAGTGGTATTTCTGTTGTAGTTAACAAAAAGCCTTCAGGGAGTCACTGTATGGGATACTATTGAAGTATGGTAAACACAGTATAGACATTTAAACTGGGGGATGGGGTGGGGAGGGGGAGAAGTGGAGCCAGAAGTGCTGCCATTGTTTTCTGGCAGTGGAATTATCTGGAATTCCATAGAAAACAATCTACAAATCACTTTTTGGAGTTTTGTGATGCTAAAGGTTATAGATCTTATCCATGAAACAATATCTATAAAAGTCAGGATTAAAACTAACTGAAAAACACCCATAACACAATTACATTAACTGCCCTCATACATGTGATACTTATGTTACCAATGATAAATAACACTGGGCACATTTTTGGCCAAGAGCATTTAGGATCTCTGGGCATTTATTTTTTTCCCTCCCATAGTGTGTTATTTACATATTCATGAACAGGTCACCAGGAATGTTATATAAAAGGGCTTCCTATTGTCATTTACCAGCCTGATTCCTGACTGCCATCGTGAGTGAAAGGCATAAGAAACCCTGGGAATATTCCACCTGGACTGTATCTCACCTTTTCTGAAAGCATCCACACTAGAAAGAGCCTAATATTTACTTCAGACCACAGAGAAGGTGGAGAAGAGCCAGTGACTGCTTTCATGCACAGAACTGCAGCTGACCATTTCCTTTGCCTTAGCAAACTGACCAGTGGGGATGGGGCCAAGAAAACACGGGGCCAACAGATGGAGCAGTGATGCTTCAACCTGGGGAATGCCAGACTCACCCCTAAGCACTCCACATGCAGTCTCTGCGTTGCTTTGTGCAACTGGAGCAGCTTGACAAGAGCATTGCCAACCCCTACAGTGCAGGATCTGGGAGTGGGAGGTCAGGCTGGATTTATCAGAGCTTGGAGAAAATGGAAAAAAATTTGAGTGTTATACTCTGAAGAGGAAACTGAAGTTTGCAATAAGTAGAGGTGAGGGGTGGGTGATGGTATGCTGAAGGAAGGGGACTTGCAGGAAAATGCTGAAATAGAACACTGGTAACCTCGTGTAACAGAGTACCCAAGACAAATATGTACATGACCGAACTTGGACATTGATTGAATTAAAGATGGACATTCTTCCAAGAGTATTTTTGATAGGAATAGTGTTTATGTCTGCCTGAATCCAAAATCAGTTTCTTACCTGCAGAACACACAAGACTTGCATTTTTGATGCTGGAATAAAACGTGAATCTGAGACTGCATTTTAAATTCTACTTATGCTCCAGATGCTCAGATTCTTCTGCAGCACTTAGACTAATTCACTTTCACTTCAGAGTAACACAAGGATTCTTTCTTACACATCACTTTATTCTTTTTTTATTCTTCACCCAGAGCTGCATTAAGGTTATGACTCACTGAATAATGAGCTGTTTTTCACATTTTAGTAATTTGCTACCAGGTTAGATTTCAACTTATGTCCAGAGGGTATGTTGCAGGCTGGAAAAAAAAGCTTGTTTTGCACAATCAGGTGTAAACACCTGAACTCTCACATTTTGCTGCTCAGCACATATTATTGCAGGTAGGACAACCTCTTGGCTACATGGAACTCAAGGAATGCACCTGCTCAGATTAGACCAAGAGAGATGCCATGCTGTAGGGCAGCAGAAATTTCCACAATACATTAAGAGTATCCTGCTGAAGAAAAAAATACTAGGGAATATACTTTCCTCTATTTGTCCTATGGAAAACATCTTTTGATATTCTGCAGCTCTTTTTCCCCAGTGCTCCCTGCAAATGAAAAAGCCCATTTTCTTCATGATTCATTTTTGTCTGAGAATCTCTGCATGTCACCACAAAAGCAGCACTCTGTTCCAAGCTGTGAAGTATCCTGCATTGCCAATGTGCTTTTGTTATTTGTTACTTAAGCTACATACTGTTTTTTAAACCTGTGCTTTAAAATCCAGAGCTAAGATAGTCTTAAGTGTCAGTCGATTGCTATCAGTAAGAAAGCAGTACTTTTTCAATCATTTCCAGAAAGTCAACAACACCACTTGACATTGATTCTAGCTCTGAAATGAAGGAGTCTTAAGGAAGCGAGGGCTGAGCCAGCTTAATTGGCCTGAATTCTTTGCAAATCTGACTTAAAGTGGGTGCACTACTCCATACAGTATTTTGGGAGGCTGTGCATTTTATTCTGAAAACATAGGTTTTAAGTGATGACATTTCAATTATCTTGGAAGACAGCAGAAAAATAGATCTGAGAATTAAGCCTCCTACGTGGCCAGAGAACAACAACAGAACGCATGCACAAAGCAGCTGCACTAACTTCTGTGTGTCTGCCAATGTGCTGCAGTGGTCACCTTGAGAAATGCCTCCCAAGATGGCTTGTTGTCAGGCAATTTTAATTATTCAGACTGTTAATCAAAGCTGTACACATTTCAGAGGAATACTCTTTTGGTGGACACATACAAACATCCTTAACTAGTTATTAGCTGGACAGATTTCACATAGCCAAACTTGGTCACCTCCCATGTGAAACATATTCCAGTCACTGGACAAACAATAACAGTTTCCCTTTAAAGATCCACTACAGGTTGCTCTTTATTCTCCTTTTTAAATTTGGGACACTTGTAAAGACAAAACATGTCTTAATACAGGAAGCTTTCTCCTTAGTAACATATGATCAAGTCTGCCTAAACAGCTCCCCTACAGACTTATTAGCAGCATATTGAAATTCAAACTTAAAGCATTTACCCCTAAGCAGCCTAAAGAAAGTATGGACAAAGGAATCTATTTCCTGACTGAATCTTTAAAAACTGCTCCAAAATTCAAGAATATCAGAGTATAACATTAAATTTGGGCATACATGAGCTATGTAACTACTTAAACTGAAAAAAGGGTTAACAGTTTCTTCCCATAGGTTGAACTCAAAAGGATATTGAATAATTAGGTCACGTGATAATGAAGTTTCACACAGTTAAATTCTGTGGTAAAAAGTTAACAGAACTGTACAACCCTTCCCAAAGCCTAAGAAGCAGTCTGTTTCCTCAGAGACCAATACACATCTAAATCCTGACATCATTAGAGCACAGAGCGACCCTTTCAAGAACTGCTGTCACAAATCTTTTTAGCTGACCCACATCATTAGAAGAACAGACTGTTTCAAACAGGGAAGTCAAATACATCCATTTTTCTATCAAGAAACATTTGTTATTCTCATTTACTATGAAGACAAGATAAACAGCTAGCTCAGGAATCATCTGAATTTTAACTGTGTTTTTAGACATCACCAATTAGAACCTAAGAAAAGCACTAAAAATACCCAGACATGCAGCTGACATCTCCTTGATTCAACGTGGGAACCTTCTGTGCTAACTTAGCAGAGTGACTAACACAACTGCTCTCAATGTGTGCTCTTCCCTCAACACTGTCACGCACAAGGAATATTTTTTCCTAAAGTAAGATTGATAACTAAGAGGAGTGGATGTTTTCCCCCCCCTCCCTGCTGAAAACAAATAGTTTTTGGATGTTTGCACTCCTCACCGAATTCCTGAATGATCTAGCAATTAATATATCCAGAAGCAATAGTTTCAAGTTCCAGGGAAAACAGTTCTTATTTGTATTCCAGGTCTATCACTGCAAATGATTTTTAAGCAAAAGCTTTCTTGCTTTTCTATGCTTCTGGAAAAAGTCTGTTTTGACTGACAGAACAACAACAAAAAAAAAAAAAAATCAAAGCAGCAATAGTCCAAGAAGTAAACAAACAAAAAGAAACACCACAAAGGATTTCAGGCAAACCACCAAGTCAGAAAGAATAGAACATTTTGTGCATCATAGCACACTTCAACATTAAACTGAAATAGGACCTCAACACTTACTAGGTTTTAGTGCACATAGGATTCACATACCTGTATCTCCATCTAGAGAAAGCACTGGAGGAATCAAAATACACTAGAACTAATCTTTTGATTTCTGACAGATCTGTTAGAATGGTATGACACTTTTTACAATTTTTATTAACACATAAGAGAAGGGAGTCAGAAGAACAAATCAACCTGTTGAACTATTTTCAGACACTCAAGGATGTAGTTAGAACAAAGAGATACATTAGAATCAGTGAATTTATTAAAATTCTGGGGAAAACTATTTAAAGCAAGGTGTGACTAGCAGGAAAAAGTACCTCAATCTTTGTGAAAAGATTGGTTCTAAATCTATTGTTTAACTAAGAGTTGTCTTAGAAAACAACCAAACAGGAATCAAAGTATAAGTTGAAAGTCTAAATAAACAGATCTTTTTTTAATTACAGCTTTCTTAACCTGTACATAAAGTAAACTTGAATTATGGTAGAGAAAGTGTCAGAAAGATCATTTTATGTGTATCTGAATGGACTGAGGTGACATGTATCCTGATACTTAAACAATTTTTGAGTCTGATTCTGTGATGATCCTAAACATCAGGGCAAGTAGAACATCTTGCAAGAGGTACTCAAATTCAAGTAATTAAGGTCAAAAGCTGTGGCTTTAGAGCTGAAAAAGTTAAAAACACCTTTAAGCTCTTTTAATAATCTTTTAGTCTTTCACGAGCTTTTGAAATTCATTGCTTATCCAGAGTTTTCTACTTCTTGCCAAACTTCATGATGTAGTTCTCAGCCTTGGGAACACAGAATTTCTGCAAAATGAGCAAGTAGTTAGGAACTAGAGGTAAGCTAAACTTCACCGACAGCAGCCTGTTCAACACTACATGCCTACCACACAGTAGCTCAGTAGAGCCTGCACATGAACCACACATGTCACAGCCAGATGAGAATAACCATACCCCTTCAATTTAAACAAACTCTGAAAGTTAGAATTATTTTTCTCAGTTTTTATACCTAGAAAAGGATATATTTAATGTTGCTTTCTCCACAGCTTCATATTTGCTAGTGGAATGTGTCCCTGCCCATGGCAGAAGGTGGTACTGGGAGAGCTTTGAGGGCCCTTCTGACCCAAACCAATCTATGATAAATATGGAATAAGAACATATAACTACTAAGGTGAGCTGCAAATATGGACTACAGACATCCCAGACAGATCTATTTAGGCACTTCAATGAGCAGCATTTATGATTAAATGAAACATTAACCTTACAGGGCTGACTAGCTACATGAAAAATGTCCTTTTTAAATATTTGCATTTCCACTACAGATACCAAAACCCATGTGAAATGCAGATAAGCACAGACATTCTTAATTAATTGTATAAAACATCAGAACCACATTCTCCGTTTTCATGAACATGATGCATTATTGCCATGACATTTATAAGCTATAAAATACAAATACGAACAGCTCCAGTTTTCACGGAATATTAATCCCATTGATCGCATCCCTCTCCATAACAGTTTCAAATAAATCAGCTTAAATAATGGAAGAACGGGTAGAATTCCACAGATCCAACACCAGTGAGTATTTTCATTAATTAGGAGCTATAATGACAATCTGCCCTTTTATCTAAGCAATGAGGCTGTTTATAGCAACATAGTGCCTCCAATCGCACTAGGACCTAGAAGTTATTAAAGAACATAAATTAAGGCTTTTTGAGTGACAAAAATTCCTCCTGATTAAGATCAGCTGTTTAATGGAAATTAAATAAGTTGTCTTAAAATGACATTTTGAAGACGTAGTCATTAGTTGTATGCCAGTCCTTTTCCAGTCCAATGCCCTCACTCATCTTTACCCATTTTGCAGTCCTGTAACCTCATTTTCCTCCCACTCTTGCTTCAGACATGAAGGGCCCTACCTAGCCCAGCCACATAGAGGAAAACAGCAGTACAGACTACTTGTTCAGCACCAGAATTGCAAAAAAGGATTGTAGGAGATAAACTCTTTGTGCTTTCACACAACCCACACAAGCATTAGCTTAAAATATCACTGCAATGTATTTTCCAGTGTCCCTTGCTGTTTATTCTGCTTAATGATCCTTTTCATTTTTTTGTGTGCACAGAATTTCAATAGTGCTTTAGTAATAGATAAGAATATGCAGTTTAGTGGCTACAATTATGAGGCTAATAAATAATGTACTGTATTAAAGCTATAACTGACTTGCTTATTAACAGATTCAGCTATATTAGTAATCATTTAGGCAGTTACATACACTTGAATTCAAGCTGGTTGACAATAAAGTTTCTCCAACGCACAATTTGTACAAGTAAACTACAAAGTCTCACTCCCTTTCACAAACTACTACATAATGAAACCTGGCTAAGCTAAAGTTAACATATGATCTGCTAAGACATATAGTAATAATACCAAAGAACCACTCCATAATAGTGGGCATTCAGAATCTCAAATCATCACACCCTTAGCCTAACACACTTGACTTGGCTTATTAGAATCTATATAACCCAAGTCATTAATAAATGTTATGGTTAATTATGCAGTATACAAGATGAAATTGAAAATAAGGATGGCAAGGAAGCATCCTATTAGTCATGCACCCCAAAGCATTATTCCATCAACTAAAGTCACCTTTGGGTGATGTTTCATCACTTATCTTGCTATTTCCAGGGAACAGAGCCACTGGCAAGCAAGAATCTGGTACTGCTCTAGGTTAATGCCACTGGGAACATAGGAGTTCTGCAACCTTTCCAGAGCCAAGGTTGTTAATAATTCAGGAGACAGAGCTGAAATAGGATGTACTGAAGTGGAGGTAGCCTATAGCTCCTGTTTATTCCACCTAGCAACACCACAAAGGAACACCCTAATTTGCTGCTGTTTGGCATCTCCATGGCAGGGGAAAAACCCATAAAAAAGATGGGTCTGTCTTATCACTTTTACCCAAATACAGAGAACAGTGTGCAACATCCCCAACTTCCCCAGAGCTTTAAGTTGTGATACTATGTTAAAGCATTCAGTAGTAAGAACAGCAGTGCTATTGATCACTTGGGACCTGATGTTTTGCACAGTTCTCACAGGATTTCAGTTGGCAGCATGTGGTACTGGGTCTCAGAGGTCAGTTCCCCATAGCTCAGAAGTCACTGGAGACAAAATAACTACTTGGCCTGGGGTGAAATAACCTGCAGGAACACATCACGATTCCTGTCTCACAATGTTTCACTGCATCCCACAGAATGATTAGCAATGCTGTGTAAAAATATGTTCTCTCACACATTGCTAGTCTGTCACAGAAATCCTGACTAGAATGAACAAGTAGACAGAACCAAGGTGAGAAGAACAGACACAAATTTCAGTATTTAACCAACTTTTACACTCATGTTGATTTCTATTGTATATTATTTTTTGCTTGTTTAAAATCAACTTGTTGATTGATTGTAACTGCTGCCTGGTAATAATCTCTCAGCAAAAAAAAAAAAGGATAAGCCTTTGTGTGGTGATGATTGAGCTGATTGCAGCAACAGGTCTGGAAGAGACACCAAGAAATATCCAGCTGTTTTTCTGTCCTTGTTGGAAAATAATCCCTTGGATACTGATGGGTCACAAATAAGCCAGTGGAGGTGCGTGAGGGAAGGTTTAACTAACAAAGCCTAACAAATAGCACACATTTCCATAATGATTCAAAGCTAAAGGAAAAAGGTTTGTTTCCCCCCTCTCTCCTCATTTGGTTTGTTTAAAACCAGGATCTCCAGGAGGCAATTCAGATCTGATATGGAAACAGAGGACACCTGGTGGTGTTTAGTTGTTGGCATATACAAACAGCAAGTCAACGCATACATGTGTGCAGCTGCACCAGAAACAATTAACATAACCTGTGCTTTGAATAAGAATAAGTGATAGAATATTTAAAATAATCTAACTGCAGAAACACACAGAAATTTAAAATAAACAAGTTTCTGGTTCCAGATGCAGCCACTACTTTATGAAAATTGTTCTATAAAACGTTATAGTGGTTATAAACAAGAAGCAGCCACTTCTGATCAGAGGAGGCTGCCATCTGACAACCCCTATGGGAAAGTAGGACATAGTCCCCACCACTGAAGGACACCAAGTTGTCAGTTCTGGAAGAATACCCACAGAGGCAGGGGAAGAATCAAGTGAGCTTATTCTTGGGAAGCAGTACCACCAGAAGTGAAATACTGACCACCATCTAAACCACAGCATCTCTGACACTCTGGAGATCTGCCAGGTCATCTCATGGCTTGACAGACTAAGCATCCAGATTACCATACTGTTAGTGAAAATTGTTATTTTTTTATCTGAAGATACTGGTATTAAGAGAGCTCCATGAAGACCCTGCACTGAAGCCTTTGATAATATTGTGCTTAGGATATGCTTTGAGCTGCATACACCTCTCAGAATGCAAATACTGAACAAAGTGAACCTCTCAGACGCCTTGACTCTAAGGAGCTGGAGAACACAGCAGCAAGGTATAAACAGAAGCTACACCTGTAGATATGCTGTCTAGTAATATGGGGGATATTCAAAGTATACATTTTATTGCCAGTGGCAAAAACTGAACAAAAGGTTCAAGGTCAGACTTCTGTCATGCTTTCTCATGAGATATACTGCAGTAAGCAACAGAACTTGCCTGACTGAAAGAGAAGGAATAAAAGCAAAACATGACTGTACCACATACAGAACATTATACTGTTTCTGACACGACTTTAATGCATTGAATGAATGACAGCCAAGACTGTAAGTGAGAAAGTGTTATTAAAAAACCTCAAGAACTTGTGTCTTTTGAACCAGCACTGTCAAGAGAGGAAGAAATCTTATCATCGCCTTTGCTTATACCAATAGAAACATGCAGTAAAGCACATTGGTGACCTGATTAAAACTAAACTGGTCAAAAAAAAAACCAAAACAAAACCCCAGTTGGTTTTAACCCACACCAATTCCCCAATCTGTTCTGATATACAGCCATGCAAACACCTACACTGATACAAGCGGCTAGGAGAAAACTGCTCCCTTCAACAGCAGTGCTGGCTGAAAGTGTAAATGAAACTTAAGACCTTCTGGTGTTTGCAGATTTTCTCACCAAAGTTAGCAAAGCAAAAGTTAGACTGAAAAATAGATTACAGGCCAAGTTCAAAATCAGTACAAGACATAACTTTACATAAACTTTCAGACAAGCTCTTTAAGAGACTCAAAATTTTGTGCCAAATCACATGCTATTAGTCTCAGAACTGCTACTGAAACAAGACCAATTTAAAAGTCAGTGACAGATACAAGAAATAAATTCTAGACTTAAGCTAAAATACATAAGAGTCAGTTGAAAAAAATACAGTACAGAACAGTCTTTAACTTACATGAACAACATCCACCTTGAATGCCCAAAAGCAAGATTTATATAAGATTTTTAATAACAATTAAGATGGACAAACTTACAATAATCTATCAGTCCCCAGACTTTCTCTAACATGCAAGTATTCAAACAAAACCACTCTAAACATCTAATTCCCCCTTAGAAGCTTCCTTCTTGAGTTTTAAGCATTAGCCAAGAGCATGTTAACTTCTTCCTGAAAGGTTACCAGTCCATCTATTTTGAAACACACTTACCTTTTCTTTTTTTACTTAATTACCATAATAATTGCTTTACAGGTCAGTATCATCCATTCCTTTCATAAAAAAAACCCCAAACAACAAAACCACAACCTATTGCTTTTATCTCAATTTAATAAAAGTGGATTTCCCCTAACAAGGTAGAAAAAAAGGCACTGACTCTTTCCAGGTTATAGATGCAAGTGCTCCAAGCAAACATACATCAAAAAAACAGCCTAGAAAACTTACAAAAGCACAACACAAGCAGCCAACTTAGTTACACTCCTGAACACAATTTAAAGGCAGGCTGGGATGGAGGTCTTCCTTATTAGCTAATCATTTTCATTCAAAACACCTTACCTCAATAAAACATGTTTATATCTTCTTACTTGTGCTTTCCTCCAGATAATGCTAAGGATGAGCTGCTGTTATCCTACTCTTTTCTGATCATCTTTTTAATAAAACTAAAGATGGAGATTCATGGATTTCTGACTGAGTTTGCAGGTAGCTGTAAAGGTGAACAAAGATAAGAAGATAAACTTCACCAGTTGGTTGAGAATAGGTATTGGAAAGCTTTCTCACTAAGATAAGTGATGACAAAAACTAGCCGAGCAGTATCACCTACTTACACCACTTTTGTCAGCTAATTTAAATTCTTAGGTATTCAAATTAGATTGTTTACTAACTGTGCAGGAGTTACCTTTTATAGCAGAAAGCAACCAACGTGGTCCCACGATTTCAAGGTGACTCTTATGTTTCAGCTAATATACTAAAAAATGGAGCATTTAGTAAATTTTTTCACACTGGTACTTGAGAATGTGCCAAATATGTACAACCAGCTTTAAAAAACCCTACATAAAGCAAATACCTAAATGGGTGAACTATCATCTAACATAATTTGCACCTCAACGTTCTAGTCAGGATGACAAATAACAGATGGTCCTGCAAAAATGTTTCTTTGGATTCTTCCATAAATTGTGCTGTATTGAGTTAGATCCTCCTCTCAAAAGTAACACAAAACCTCTTGCTAACAAGCAGTAGGCAAGAATTTTGAATGTGAACTCAACAAATCTATTGTTCTCTATATTGTCTGCTGTGAAGTATTTAAATAAAGTTTAATTATAATTAACATAGATGAACATAATATAATTTTATTAATACAACTAATAATGAAAATGCTTTTACTAATAAAATAACAAGGTCCAGACTTGTGAGGAGTTAAATCAGGGCAAAGACACTATTGGGAACTGAAGCACAATCTTAGTAGAAAAAAGAGTCTCCAAACCACAGTCCTAGTTGGACATTTGGGACCTTATTATTCAGAACAGTAAAAAATTCAGTTACTTACAATGTGATTATTTCTACTATGGCTTCTCCTCTGAAAGTGAGTATTTAGAATGAAGACTTCAGAAGGAAGAGTCAGGCTGTCTGGGTCATTTGATGTAGAAAAGCTTAGAAGAGTAGAAGTCGGATGCAGTTTTATGATAGCACCTGGCTCACACAGTTCAAGATTTATATTATTTACCAGCAGGAACAAGGATTGTTCTTTTTCCTCAGTTGCTCCCTTCCAATGTTCCTAATGGCCAGCTTCACACAAATGCTCATTTATCATCACAAAACCAACTGTATAGACGGCGACTTAAATGTGTTTATCAAACTGCATTTTCTGTAGGGAGTTACAGATCCTTTCCTATGTTTGTTTTAAGCAGACGTTGAGCCCAGTGATGTCTAAAGATATCTCCACGTTTGAAATTTAGCACAGGTATTAAATTTAGCTTGGCAGTGCCTCAGACAGGATGTGACCTGCCAGTGTTTCCTCAGAACAGTACGCAGCACAGACAGGGTGTTTCGAAAGCCATGAATAATAGTTCAGATGTGATCTTTGGGAAGACAGATGCCGGGAGACATAAAATCGTGAGGAAAACAGACACGCTTCAATCTCATGAGCCGTTTTATGCGTTTTTTTATTCTCACTGAGCTCAGGTTAGTTTATTATGCAGGGCTTGAAAAATAAGACCAAGCAGGAGGAGTGTGTGAGACAATCGTGAGCACAAAGGCGGTGATTAAACGCTGTGGGCTTTCTGTTTTCGCAGCACGGGGGACGTGTGAAGGAGTATAAAGCTGGCGACAATTCCCGAGGGAAGCCTCGAAGCAGTACCAAATATTGAAGGGGAAGAAAAAGAGGTCAATTCATCGAAGAACTGGCAGAGAACTGCCGTGACTTAAACCAAGCTGCGGCGGGGTCCGGGGGGCCACTGTCAAGCTAAACCCACCCGCCGAGCGGGACCCCTCCGGCACTGCTCGGCCCGACGGGCCCTTTCTGCCAGGGGCGGGAAGAGCAGCCTCAGGAAACGCTCGGCTTGAAATGCACCGGCGCCCTCACCCTGGCGCCTCCAGGGGCCGCACTGGCGGGAAGGCACAATCCCTGCGCTCTGGCACACCTCGGCGGGTTTCGGGCCCGCCCGAGGGACAGCTCCCGCAGCCCCGCCTCAGCGCCCGCGCGCCAACCCGGGGTGGCCCCGCCGCGGCCGCAGGCGGGAAGGCAGCCGGGCCCCGCCCTTCTCCCGCCGACTGGCAGAGGGCGCTGTGGCCGCCTTCCCTTCCCGCCGCTCTTCCCCGCGCCGCCGTCTCAGTGGGTGGGCGGGCAGAGGCGGTGCGGCGGGAAGGTGGGCCGGGCCGGGGCTGCCCGCCGGGCGCTATGTCGCTGCCGGTGCTGTCGAGCTCGGCGGTGAAGTTCCGGCGGGTTCTGGCGCACTTTCCTCAGGAGCTTAGCCTGGCTTTCGCCTACGGGTCCGGAGTCTTCCGGCAGGCGGGGGCATCGGCCGGGCCCGGCGAGGTGAGCGCTTCGCCCGGCCCGGCTCCTCCTGAGCTGCCCCCGAGCCTCTGCGGTGTGTGTGGCGGGGCAGGCGGGAGGGCGGCCGTGGGCCTTGCGTGTTTGGGTTTTTCATCGTGGAGGTGCGTTACCTGGAGCTGGCCCGGCTGTGGCTTGAGCACGAAAAGGGGCGACACGTCCCACCCCCAACTCCCACACCCCCCACCTCCCTCGTTTCGATCCGTTACCGAACTGCGAGTCAGCGGGTGCCCCGCGCCGTGGTGAGGAAGAGCACCGGGGTCTGCCGACTGCCCGGGCGGCCTCCGAGCCGTCCCTCACAGTGGGCTTGCGGTTGTGCGTGGTGCCTGTAGCTCTACGGCCTGTGTGTCGCGGCTGCTTCACTGCCGGCTTTGAAAGAGAGCTGCAGCTTGTCTGAGGTGTTTGCGGTGCGGTGTGTGAGGGAGGCTTCAGAGAATCAGTTGGAGTGCTGTTCTTGGCTGCTTGGGAATAAATATTTCTGTCTCTTTGGCCCTTTTAAAATTGTTCATAGGCAGTATTGCTCATTGTGGCTCGCCTATTAGGCACTCCCCACAAATGTGTCTTTCAATGTCTTTTTTCTGAAAAGACAAAACCAGGCAATGGTAAGGGTTTCAGACCACTCACAGCATCTCACCCCCTCACTGTGAAAAGGGTAGCTAATGGTCTATAGTGCTGCCAACTGATGAGTTAAGATGGAGGCACCAGTTAAGCCGCAGAGAGAAGCAGGCCTAATGAGTATGAAGTAGTGTCAGTCCAAGTATTAGGTGTAAACTTCCAACTTACCTGCACAGGGAAACAGTGAGCCAATTTCTTCAGGAAAGCAGGACATGCATTGTACACTGCAAGTCTTTGGAGTTCTGTTGACAAAAGCACGTGAATACACTTGAAGTGCAGTTTCTTCCTGCCAGCTCTCAGATGCTTTGCATCTCCCAGTTCACAGAATCTTGTAGTAGCATAAGTCCTATTGGTTAGCTGTTCAAGCTGTTACACTGAGCTGTGTACTGGGATGATGGAGCTTTCATAACATGCTCCCATTTTGGAGAGTTGAAGGCTGGTCGTTTAACCAGGAGGACAGGAGAATTTTAGACCATCTGCTATAGTGACTAGAAAACATACCATTTCATCAGAACCTTCAAATAGTATTTGATACTAATCCTTAGTTTTGGATTTATTTTTTTTTTTTACTCATTAAAAGTTATTAGCTCATAGTTTAATGCTGTGTATATCTTAGTTTAATAGGGTTAGCACTGGATGCTTTCTAACTTATTGATACTTTTCTCCTTGTCCACAGAACAACATGCTGGACTTTGTATTTGCTGTTGATGATTCTGTAACCTGGCATATGATGAACTTGTTAAAGAACAGAAGTCACTATTCTTTCCTAAAAGTTTTTGGTCCAAAACAGATAAGTACTATACAGAGCTATGGAGCAGGGATTTACTACAATACTTTAGTGCCATGTAATGGTAGGGTAAGTATTTTGAGTAAATTAAGTCAAATGTTTGTGTATGTTGTATTGAAACAATTAGCTTGGAGCAGATTCCTGTGCAGGAAGCAAGACTAGTAGATTGTAACTGATGTGTAACTCATAGTGTCTTCAATATTTATGCTTCATAACTTTCACTAACAGCTAGTTAATGAAAAAGCTGCTATTGTGCTTTAAAGTGTAAGTAATGTTTGGAATTTGAAACTAAAGCATTTCAGAAACTGCATTGATACTCCTTGTTACTTGCTGTCTGCCAGTTTCGGTGGCTGCAAAGTGTATCTTGAGGAAACAGGGCCTTAATTTCAGTAGCTGACCATGTCGTAATAACAAAGTAGATTCTTACTGTTTGACACAAAATGCAAATATTTAACATAGCAACTTGGTATTAACATCCGTGTTGTTTAATGCCTGACATCTTGACCTGTGAAGCTTGTGTATAATTAATAATTCTAGGTAAGTAGTACTTGTGCAGCAAGTCCTCCTCTTGCATCTCGTGTAGGCTGTGTTTGGTAAGGAGGAGTGCAGATAGGACTTGGGGGAGGGAAATGCTGTATCTGTCTTGGTGTTGATTTCAATTAACTGTTGCCCTGTGGTAACAATCTGTACATAGGGAAAGCCAGTTCTTTTAAGAAAAGTAGGAAGTGAAATGAAAGACAGGCATGGTAAAGTGCTATGTATCTATGTAACTGATGTCTCTCAGAGCATGCGTGGTTGCAGTCGTGTTAGGTATGTGTTAGAATTCGTCATAGAAAGTTGGAGAGGTAAAGTTGTCTGTTATGTAATTGCAGTACAAATTGCTGTAAACATTGTTATGTTTAAACACATAGGTATGAGGCAAATATTTGGGGTTTAAACCTCACTCCCTTTATGTAAAATGGTATTTTGGATTTTAATTACCAATGATTTCTGCTATGGAATTGCTTTCTTGGCTCTTTATGTCCTTATCTCACGCTGTAATGACTCAGTGGTGTCACAGTCTATGCCTCTTTTATCTAGAGTAGCCTGCCTTGCTGTGGTGGTAATCTTTGGGAACTCAGGAAGTGGAAATTGGTGACAGTCTGGCATAAGTTCTTTTTTCCACTTACACAAACTGAACTGGAAAATCATAATTTATTGTTTATTCTGACATCAAAGAGCAAAAGAAGCAGCTCCCTGATGTATGCCTCATTCCCCAGTAATGGTACACATAAATGTCTAGGGTTTGGGTGTTTTTATAGATCGCTGAAAAACTATTTCTTGAGTGTTTTCAGTGTCACAATACTGTGGATTATTCCAACTATTGTAACTTTTGGCTGGTACAAAACTGGTCATAACCTTTCCAAAATCTTTTTATGAACAGTTGTATTTTAATGTTCAGATCTCTTCAGTGTCAATGTCTACTTAGATTAGGTATCTTTGGGAATTAAGCTTAGTGCTTTAGTAATTTGATCCTGGGGTAACTTTGATTCTAGAGGTGATCTTAAAGAACTTTGTGCAGTTTTTTTTCTTCAGAAGTCTGCATTTAATTAAACTTGCATTTAATTTTTACCACTTGTGTTCATTAACTTTTTCAAAGTTTTAATGAACACAGGAGGTAAAATATTCCTAATATTATGCACCCAGTTTTTTGTTGGAGGTGTGTGTTTCTTAGAATTAATGACAGAGTAAGTAAGTAGTAAGATTCATGCAGTGAAAAAGGTATAGGTATGTGGCTTTTCAAAAGCCTTTATTCTGCTTTTTTCCAGATGATAAAATACGGTGTAATTAGCACTGATACTCTGATTGATGATTTACTTCACTGGAAAACCCTCTATGTTGCTGGACGCCTACAAAAGCCAGTAAGTGTTAGTCTGTTCAGTTATCTGTCTTGAAAGGCAGGAAATTGCAGGGCTGGAAAATTACTGGTTGTAGTTAGAATTTCAGCTGTTAAGGATCTATGGGTCAGTGCTGAGCAAATGATCTGCCCTGATTTAGGGATCTAGTCCTAGAGGGATAATCTCTCTGAAGGGAAATAAAATGTAGTCCTTAATGATATTCTGTGGTATGTTGGAAAAAAAACCCTCACAATAAGTATGTTAATCACATTTCTCCAACTGTAATAAATTTGGAACAACTGGACTATATTAATGCAAGGTTCCTTTAATATTAACGTAGCATTTACCTTTTATAACAAATGATACAAGTCAGCAAAACTTAACACAGTTAAATAATGGAAAACTGTAAAGATGAGAGTTGTTTTGCTGTGCAGTTATTTGCTAGTTGATTGTATAGTTAAACTATCTATAACTGATGGAATTGTATTTTAAGTATGTTGGGTTTTCTTCTGCATGTTTGTGTCATAAAAAGTATGAAGTCTGCTTTTAAACGAGTGCCTGATTCAGTGGTTTCAGCAGATGGCAGCAGTGCTAAGTTAAAATTTCTTGAGGGGAGGGAGTGGAAAGGAGAGAACTCTGTTGGAGTCTTAGGACGGAAGTTAATTATGCTTTTAACCAAAATCTTGGGGTGAAAGTTTGAATAGTCTAAGTGCTACTGTTTTTTTCTGTCTCAAGACAAATGATAGCACAACACACAGGTTAGGACAGCTGTTACCTTTCTAAAGAATGAAGCTTAATACATGAAGGAAGAATTCTGAATTTCACATGAACAATGAATGGTGAATATTTCTTTTCAGTGTGACTGCATTTGCTGCTGTTTTAATTAATTTTAGGAGGTTTTGTCTTCTTGGCATGTGTAAGTTGTGCTTTGTATCTTTTGATTGAAATCAGTGGGGGTACATATTTACATAAGAAGCCAGAATTGGTATTCTGTTGTTAACAAGACAGCAGAGAGATCTTTTTGCATGCTTGTTTAATAGATAAAAGAATAAATCAGTCCAAATTATTTTCATAACGCTCAGAGAAACTTGGATTGAGTAAAGACTGCAGGACTTTGCCTGAAAGATTACTTGGTGAATGTTTAAACTCTTTTCCTGTAGAATCTCTAAAATCATGGAGATTCTGAATGTTACACCACGTTGTTTAGATCTGTTGTACAGGTTTCCAGTGTCTGCTGGTTCTGGTTTCACAACTGTTTTGATATGTGTGTTGCAAGTAATAGTGATGGAAAGCTTTTTTTTCTCCTCAAAAATGTATAAGCCTCTTCTGGAGGGAACACAGGCTTAGGTTTGTTTTCTTAAAGGCTATAATATCTTGCATACTGTTTGCCATTTGTGCTAGTTCTAGTCACAGTTGGCTGAAGCCAGACTAATACTGTATAACAGTTTTTGTTTGGGAATTTTCTCCTCACTCTTGTGTAGAGGAGGAAGAACTCAATGACTTTCTGGTGTTTGAAAAATCCAAAACTGTCTCTCTGAAAGATATCCAAGCTATTCTAGCACAAGACCTAAAACATTTGCTCTGGCTTGAAAATCTTGGCTTAACTTTCACTGGAGGTTTTGTTTCTGTTCTAAACTGGGTGCCTTGACCAAGTAATCTTTCAAGAATGTTTGGCAGAATAGATGGAGTTTGGATTTGCCACTTAGAAATGCTAACTTTTCTTCCCAGGCTGCTTTTTTTTGTGTTAAAAGTTTACTGGCTTTTCATATCTTGTGAAATTTATAATGGTGATTAGCTATATGCCCTTTAACTATATTGAAAAATAGAATATACTTAGTTGTGAATTCCCTATAACTGACAGGTTTCCTGAAAAAAAAAATTAAAAAGAAAATAAGCCCAAGTGACACACAATTCCTTTTCAGAGGAAGATTTACTGAATTTTTGTTAAGCATAAAGAATAACTAATAGCTTTGGTGTGAGCAGCTGTATTTGCTGGATCTTAGGAGAAACTACTGAGTGGAGGAAGTGTTTAATAAGTTGAAGTGAGGTGAGATAGAGGTGTATGAATAGTGTATAGAAATATCTTGTAATTTTTAGAGAGCTCATGAGACGTTTAGGGTTTCTGTATTCTAAAAATTCCCATGAAGTAGTGACAGACCACTTAATTGTTTAGAGAATTTTTCCATTGTCACAATCTGCAAAAACATTTTTTGAAAGAGAATGGAAGAATCATCATGATATTTAGCAGAGATTGATGCGGCTAAATGGCAAACTGGAATAGTGCTTTTAGCACCTTCCATTTTATAATGAGATTTTCTGTGTGTCCTTTGTTTGTCTGTATCTTTGTTTACACACACCTGCGGTTTCTTGTGTATGAATTTTCTAGCAGTGAAGGTGGTACACTTCCTACTTGAAAATACTGTGATGACTGAGGGTCAGACCTATTTCTACAATTGAAATTACTCATTAAAAATACTTAATTCATTAGCTGAATTCTCTGTATACATTTAAACCAGTTGGCTGCTTCTTTCCCCTTATCATCAGAACTTGGGTACCGTATCACAGTACTGTACTACAGAAAAAACCTTCCTTAAGTTTTGGTTTTCTTTCAGATTTACCCCAAGTATTGACATACATCCTTGTCATATTTGGGTGATAACTTTGTCTTCCTGGGAGATTTCTAGCTTTCTGAGCTGTTTAAAATGTGTTTATAAATGGTATTGCTACTGCAGTGGTTCAGGCATTGCAGTTCTGAAGCCTAGCATGTTACTTTTTTGAAAAAAAATCTGGTTTACATTAGGGAGTATTTTTAGCAAAAGAGTTTTTTCCTTTTACTTCACTAAAGCAATCTGTGCTGTTACATGAGGAGGAATAGCATGTCTGCTGAGTTTCATGTCTTAAAAGGTGGCATCTATGAAGTTCTTAAAACATGGCCATAACTTGCTGTTATTTCCAAGACTAGCCTAAGGTGTAAGCAGTTTGTGAGACTGGTTGGGGTGCCACAGATGTCTCTTCTGTCTTTCCTTAGAGCTTCCTTGTAGCAGTGAGTTACGAAAATACATAGAACTGAATTAGTTGATGAGATTTTAAATATTAATTTATCTCCATGACCCTCCTGTCTTGTTTATTTGCTCCTGTTTGAACAAGTCTGTATGCATTCAGTAAATTTCTCTCATGTTTTCAAGGGAATGAAGTGTACTCTGAGCAGATGAATGTATTGTCTTTTAATGCATTTTATCATTGTCTTTCACCTTAATGCTAAAAATTTCAAAGTAATTTGCAGAAGTTAGAATTTAGTGCAGAGTGACTGAAACAAGCAGCCTGTATCCTGTTGCATTCACTGTCGTATCAAAACCAGATATTTTTCTGGTTTTACCCCCTTGAAAGATTTCACCATGTGTATGTTCTGAATATATCATTGCCCAGCCATCACATTGCTTTGTCAGTGTCCTTTCTATAAGAATTTTGTGTAGCAGATATGTTTGATTTTCATACTTTACTGAATCTCTGTTATCTGATTTATTTTTTTCTTCCCTCATAACAGAATACTTACATTCATAAAGGAAAATACTTACTTGAAAGGATACCTTAGCTATTGCAGGTTGTATGTGGGGGCAGAATTTCAAGTTATACTGCAACTCACTTGTGTGCAGGTTGGATGCATTTGTTTATAACTTGCTTAAAATAAATTCTCTGACACGTAGAAGCCCTCAGCTTCAGTGATCTGTTCTTCATGTATATGTGATGTTCACATTGAGATCACAGTCTGCTTGTGCAAAATGAAGCCCAGCTTTTAGGAAGACAAGTAATGCCTAAGAAACCACCTGAAGTGTGTTATAGACAAGTCCTCTATTAAAATAAAATAGAATGAAAATGAATAGAAAAACTGAACTCTCTCTCTGGTATTCCATTCTCTGTGGGACAGGGGGCTTTTTGTTTTCTTGCTACATAATTGCATATGAAGTGTTTCTGTTGATACATCTGTATTTACTGTTTTGATTAATTTGAAATTCCTTAATATGAAAAGATGGCTAGGTCTTCAGAGAGTAGTAAATGGCTGTTGCTTACAGCAGTTCTGAATGTGTTTGTTCTAACCCTCCTTTTGTAGCAGGCTGTTAATACTTGAAAAGATGTTCCTATCTCTGCCACTGTGTAAGCCAAAGGGAATGCTGTGGTCTTTACTGTATCATAATCATAGGATCTAAACTTAGATTTCTTATTTTTCATGCTAGATTGAGTAAGACTTCTAGCTCCATTTTCAGTAGCACTTCCCTGAAGTCTTGCTTCCAATGACTCTTCTTTTTTAGGTGAAAATACTGACGCAGAGTGAGAATAGCAAGCTGCAAGCTGCTCTTGTCAGCAACCTGAAGAGTGCAGTCACAGCAGCCTTTCTCATGTTACCAGAAAGTTTCTCTGAAGAAGATCTCTATATGCAGATTGCAGGACTCTCCTATTCTGGTTAGTATATGGTGTCTAAAGTTGCTGTGGAGAAAAGCTGTGTTTGGGAGTTACTATACATGAAATTCCTACTGTGCTACAACTGGTCATCTGCCCTCTTGCTCTAGGCCTATGCTGCTGCATGCTCTAACAAGTGCATTTTAATGCTGTGTTGCCTGACAGCTTGGAAAGACTAACTGTACCTATTCATACAAAATAGGTATAGGTACATAAGCAAAGCTTCTTCTAAGAGCTTGATTTAGGAACAGCTAAGTGTGGGTGATTGATAGCATTTTGTTTGATGATCATGGGCTGCACTGGGCTTCTAATTCCCAGTTGGTAATCCTGGAAGCTACCAGTGTAGTACCCAACAGAGGTGGATGAATTGTTTTTTACAGGCTGACTATTCACTTAATCTCTGTGAAACTTTCCAGTCATGTGTGGTAAAAGGAAGCATAAAGATCAGTAATGTAACAGTGGTGTTAAAATGAATTGCTTTTTGTGATTACTAACAAAATACATGGCTAAGAAGAAAAGGTGATGCTGTGATCTTAACTGCCATTACTGTACTTCAGGTACTGCCCTTGAAGTGCAGAGACAATGCAAATTATTTTATTTTGATATTAGAAAACTTTGGTTCTTTGTTTCAAGGTACAAAGTATTGGGGCTGGTCAGTCTGTTCAGTAATCTTTTGAAACTGATGTATGGTTACAGAGAACAGAACTGTGTTACTGCCACTTTTGAGGCTAAACTTGATAACTAGCATTTTTTGTTGTCCAAGAGAAAATGTGGACATATTAGTTGATGTTACAGGATATCAGAAGCCACATAGCAGTTCTAAATCTTATTTTCTGTGCTTGAGGGTTTTTAATAGCATTTTTGCCTCTTAGAAAGTGGACCTTATTGTAGATTTTGTAGGCACTGGTAGAATTTGAAAATAAATGTTTAGATGGCAGCTTTGTACATTGTTGGTTTCTGTTATGTTCTCCTTGAGTTTTCATTTTTTTCCTAATGATTTTTTTTTCCCTTGACTAGGTGATTTCAGAATGGTAATAGGAGAAGACAGATCGAAAGTGCAAAACATAGTGAAACCTAATGTTCCCCATTTTCAGAAGCTGTACAGTAACATATTACAGGACTGCCCTCAAGTGGTATATAAGCACCATCTGGGAAGGCTAGAGGCAAGTGTTCTTCAAAACATTTTAAAAACAAGCAAGTGAAGTGCTTTATCACATTGACAGAAGGCAAGAATTATGCCATACACCAAGACGAGCAGTTGTAGTCACTGTACTTGTGATTTGTTATGTTTCTGTTGTTTAGTTAATTCTGCAGCCAGACAACTTGCCTTAAACACCGGTCTCTGCATATGTAGTAACTACTGTTCATTTTCTTTGAGCAGGGGCGTGGAGCTAGAGCCCTAGCAAGGGAACAAGAGAAGATCATTTTAGAAGTGTGTTCTAATGACTGCCATATGGAAACAACAGTCTAGGAAGCGATGAATAAACATATGGTTTGTGTTAAAAAGGTTAGGCTGTAACATAGAGGTGGAACTTTGCAATCAAAAACTGCATCTCACACAAGAAAAACCCTAGATTGGTGGTTGTGAAGATCAGTTGACTTAAACCTAAATGAAACTCTGGCACTGCCTTTAAATATCCATGCTAAACTAATTTGTTCCTAGTATTTGGGAAGCAGTTATCCAAAATGACTGGCATCTTGAATTCTATCTTTCTAGTGCAAGGGATAAGTAATAACACTGTAGTTACAGGAGAGATGCCACAGTCCAGGTCCAATAGCAGTTTTTCTTCTTGTAGAATGCAGGTCTCTGTGGAGCATGATACACACTTCAGCATGAAGTTACAAGTAGCATGGATTGTCTCATGGACATGGGTATCTCTTTATCCTGAAGTCACCCAGGTCATTATCACACAGATGCCTCCTTTTAGACGTGTCTGTTAGAAACAGAAGTACAGATATAAGCAAGCTTGAGTACAATTTTACTGTAACGTTTTGGAGCACAGCGTGGGCGAGTCTGTATTATACTGCAGCTGTCTCAATTTTTTTCTAATCAATGTGCTTTTGAAGAGTTCAGTGGAAGAAGTATTTAAATGATTTTTGAAAAGAATCAGTAATGCACTCTCCAAGTAAATGGGTAGCTAGAATAATGCCTCTCCCTGTTGCGTTACCGTTAAACAAATCCTGGTAACATACTACAAATACATTGCTCGTAATAAATCTGTATGTTGATTCCTTAAGTTCATTGAGGTTGTTGATTAAATGCCATTGTTTTGCTGTTTGTTTTGTGTAAAGTGCTCTCATACTTTATTTCTTGCAGCTTAGTCTGGTTATTGACAGTTACTCTCCAGACGGATGAGGATAACTGCTATCAGGAGTGCTGTTTAATGCAGAATAGAAACCCTTTCTCCAAGTATACATTTTTAGAGTTACAGAGAAAATTCTTTCTTAAAAGATTCCTCAGAAACAATTGAAGGCAGACACTCGTTCTTACAGTTCTGGTTCAGGCGTGGATTCCTCCCACATAATGCGAAGAGCCTGCTCATTGTCGGCTCCCTCTGTAGTTGGTGGGTGATTCATCTGGATATCATTTTCTCCCTATTGACTAAAGGGTGTGTGTCTATAGGGCAGCTAGGCTCCTGTCTGATGTCTCCATGAACTGTCTAAAAAGTTGTGTGGGAGGAATTGAGCTCTTCATATTTTCCTGCAGTTTTGGGGAGATCTGCTCCATGATGTGTTTTTCAGTGCTTGTGCTTACTTTTTGTATAAATGTGTACAGGCCTGTGTGTTGGTATTATTATATTCAAAAAAAGGGTCATCGAATTGCTGATTTAGATTGTAAAATGGGAACGAATGTTTCCTTCAAATTATACAAACCAGATGTTGTTTGAGTTTAAAGCAGAGAAAAAGTTTTTCAAACTAAACTTGAAATGAGTGTGTGTATAGTTTGATTATATTCAGGCAGAAGAAACTGAGCTAAGTGGTCTTTTGGGAACCTTTTAATTGTAGTGTACTTACGTTTCCAAAGGAAATTAGATAGAGCAAAAAATGGTACTGTTTCAATGAACAGTTGTCTACAGAGGCAAGGATATTATGTGTGTATGTTAGTCTTCCCTTGGATAAAAATGAACATCTTTGCATCGAGTTATTCTTCAGACTCAGAACTGAGATACTGCCTTCCCAGTGCTTGGAAAGTTTTCATTAGCATAGTTAATGACTTTTACCAGTATTCTTTGTGATGTTTATCAGTGGTCAAAGACAGAAAACTTTTCTGACTTCTTTGAAGAAAAGAGAACGTACTTCATTAACACTTGAATGCTTTTACTGTCTTATTTCTTATAAAATTCAGATTGATAAAAGTCCAGAAGGTCAATTTGCACAACTAATGGCTTTGCCAAGGACTCTGCAACAAAAGATAACTTCCCTGGTAGACCCTCCTGGAAAAAACAGGGATGTGGAAGAAATTTTGCTACAAGTTGCCCATGACCCTGACTGTGGGTTTGTGGTACATCAAGGTAGGCCTATATCAGTGTCTGTCATCTCTTTTAAGATCTGATAGATAGACCTTTTTTACCTGTTCTTTGAGTTCAGAAGGATAATTTAGGGAGAAGGAAGACAAAAAGAAGAGGTTAGTCTTGAGATGTATTCCTAAAAGTACAGGTTTGGATTTATTTGATTGCAAACAGGTTCTCTGAAATCCTAGCCATACATCATTCCTACTGATACAGAAAGGTAGGGTTTGGATTCTGAAAAAAATAAGTCTTTAGGAATTAGTTGTGGTCTGCTTAGACTGTGTAACTCTGGGATGCTTACACCTTGAGGATTTCATTGGTTGGCGTAACTTCATTGAAATACTATACTCTGGATCCTACAAGATACACATTGCAGTGCTTTGTTACATTTTTTAGCTTCCTGGCACTACTTTTCCCAGTTTCCATAGCTGGTCCATATAGAGCTCTGGTAGAGACCTGGAGCTTTGAGGAAAAAGGTTGAGGTGTTTTGCATCATGAAGCAAGATAATGTATGAGTAAGTTAAAGCTCATCCTGCAGACGTCAATATGTTATTACTTTGCAGAAAAATGAATAGGTTTAGTATTTGAAGAGTACTTTACATCTTTGAAGAACTTGACACATCTTAGCTTTGGGTGACCAATTCTACAAGCTCCTTGAGCACAGTAAAAAATGCTTAGCTGCCCAAGAGCCACTAGACCCTGGCCAGCTGTTGAGGGAGTACTTCCATGGATTTTTGTGTGGGGAAATACAGCTTCGGAGAGTTGCAGTTCTCCACTGACAGTATCGGATGAATTGCACCTGGACATCAAGGTGTCCATCTTTCACATCAGTTTATGGCAGCTTCTGTGCTACTGTGGCTGGACTGCAACAGTAGTGTGATAATAGGAGACTCCTGGAGCAGGAGTTGCGGTGGCTGTGAGCTGAGTATAGTGTTAGAGCTCCAAGAGCACCCTGAGCAAAGTGTGCTTGGGGTTCTGTTTGTGTAGCGTGCTGCGGGCATGGCTGTGACTGCAGACTGCACAGTTGAACAGCAGTTCTTTTCAGTACCAAAACATTGGATAGAGATAGACTTAAGCAGTTTATATTCTTAGGAGAAACAAATCAAAGCCCCTCTCTTGCTTTTGTGGTCAAAAGACTTGCCTAATTCAAGAATCTGGGTAAAGGACAGGGCAAGCCATTGCTGATTGCTCAAGTTGAATTGCATTGTCCCTAGGTACTTTACTAGTTCAACATGATTTGTTCCCTTCTTTGCCTCACCCCTACCCCTAAAAATTATTTTGCACTGGAATATTGCATCCTTCTTACTTATTAATGGATTTCCCTAGCTTTGTTCTTCATTATGGAAGTAGCTTTGAAAGAAGGATTTAAAAGCAATATTTGAAATTATGTTCTACAGACCAGTTAATGCAGAAGGATATATTTCAGTTTGGAAGGCTTAACTCGGACTGCTGCATTTCTACACTTTTAAGCATTTAGCAGTGTACAGTGGTTTTGTTCTGCATGTATCAGTATGCTTGTATATATATGTGTGTGTGTGTGTTAGAACAGATAAAACCTTTTTAAAAAGTACTAACACTTAACATACTGTACTGTTAATCCCTAAGAACCATTGGCCATTGGGGACTGACTGTGCCAGAGTGCTAAACCAGCCTTATCTCCAAAAGCTGATCATTAAAAAAGCCAAAAAAACCCTGCCAATGCATAAAATGGGCATCTCTACTTCATCAGAGAAGTGCAAAATCCCAATTTCATAGTGAAGCAAACAATGTGTATAATTTGTTCTGCTCCAGAGCCGGCACTTAAATGAAACAACTCTGAATCCTTTGTGATTAATTATCTTAGAAATAATAGGAATGCTGAATGAATTCATTTGGTCAATTCCTACTAGTTATCTATTTAAATATTGATGTGGGGGATTTTTGCATGTTATATATAAATAGTTTAAAATAGCTCAGAGAATATTTTCAATTAGTGTGACAAATCAGAGCAGAAACTTTCTCAGCGTAAGTGTATGTTTTAATTGCAGGTTGGCTTGATTGTATGACTGAAAAAATATTTTGTTTTGTGTATGTTGAAGGATTAAAGAAAAAAGAAATCCCCACAGAACTGTTGAGATGGGTAACATCTGTGCTGTCTTCTGTCTGCAGGCATTTCGGGAATTGTGAGATCTTCCAGTATAGTGCAGAGTGCTAAAACCATACTCACAGCTGGTAAGAATGTGTGTGATTTCTATCAACACAGGCCTTCTGATTTCATAAAGTAAAAATTACAGGGCCCCAAACTGACTTGTTATGAGAGTTTAAAGAGTAAACTTTGTGGATGTCTAATTAAAAGCCCCTGGAGAATAAAAGTAATACTTAAAGCTTCATAAAACTATTAGAGAAATTGTAAAATGCTAAAAGGAACTGGAGTCTATATGACACTTAAAGAAGCAAACCCCCCAAAAGTAACAAAAAAAACCCGACTTCTGACTTCAATTTTGGTTTATACATGGTCCAGATTTGGCTGATACCAACTAGTTCTGCTCTTTTTATATTAAAATATGGAAAAAATTACTTTATCATTCACTCTGGCTTTCTACACAAGAGCAGATTCCTAAATGAACAGCACATAGTAATTATGTGTTACATAGGCTATAAGGTTATTTCATCATAAAATAAATTAGGGGGTGAGTTTTGAGGGAGAACTTTGACAGGATCCAGTGTTTTTGTCAGGCTCGGAAGACAGATGCTTATTTTAAGACATCATGTATTCCAAACTGAGCCTATGCTTGGTGAACATTGGAGATTACTGTAACTTCAAAATTAATTACTTTAGAACAAGAGTATTACAAAGTCAACATGAGAGAAGGTGTAGAAGGGAAAAAAGGACTTGCTTGTGTAGAAAGATGGGAAAACTAGGGATGCTTTTCAGCTATTGAAGACACCTTAACTGAATGAAAGTTACTGCCAGTAACAAAGCTGGAACTTCATCCTGTCTTCTGAGTTCTGAAATAGATGTAACTTTATGGTGTCCTGATGTTTACATTATAAAAAGCTGAAAGCACTGCAGCTCAGTTTAAAAAAACCCAACAAAAACTTAAGACCTGAGCCTTTATTTACTTAAAACTGATCAGGAACTAGCCTTGCCTTCCTGCGAAGTGAAAGCTCCTTGCTGCTTGCTTGAAGTTTCTCAAATCATTTTCTCAACTCATTCATACCTATTCCTAATTTCACAAAATCAGTTATGAACAAATGATGCCATTACTGGTTTTGAAACCAGCTTTATAGTTTCCTGCTGAAGAATCATTATCCAGACTTGTACAGCTGCTGTTCCCTTCCCATTTAGTACTAAAGTTGGTGTCTCTGTATTATACTTCCTACCTCCTTGTAGATAAACAGAGGTTGCAGTGTTCCAGGACCATTAGTGGTCTTCTGAATCAAATAAGCAAGGGCAGTTGTATGTGTTATATGCTTCTGTTAATAGCGTAGTTCTATTAACTGGAAGAAATATAACCAAACTATTGCCTAAATTTGTTTAGAAGCTGGAGGAGATGAAGGTTATAACTGAAAAAAGCAAATTTTCTGTTTTCTATGAGTTAGGCATATTGCAAGTGTGAGTTTCCAGTACAAGGTTTCCAACCAAGTAGGTGAGTTTTTCTTTAAGGATTTGTTGTCAAAATTACCTGCTAGTGATCAAGACATTCTGTACTGCAACGAAGCTCTTAGAAATATGAGCTTGTAACCTGTCTCTTTTTAAATCCCTGCAGAGTAGATTTTGTAGAGCAAAATAATTGGAGGGGAGGGTCAAAGACAGTGTTACTGTCTTGAATTCAGTGCTTGTGAAAGCTAGCAGCTGGACTGACACATGAGGCAAAACTGTATGTAACTGGACTGCAAGAGTGTGAATAAAAGTAGTTAGGATTTGTCAGCTTATTTATGCTTTCCTTCTGTCCTGATAGACAGTAAATCACCTCTGGGAGTCATTAGCTCCTTTTGTGTGTCATCCAGTAAATCACTTACAGCTTATGCTGTTAATAGGACTTTTGGGAGACCCGACTGCATCTTCTAGTAGAACTTGTAATTTTTAACATGTTTCATGCATCTGAAACTAGGTATTTATGAAATGCCATTTCTTCCCTTTGGCTTAATGCTTTTGGTTTTTTATATAGTATGGGCTTATGTTTTGGTGGGGTTTTTTTGTTACTTTAAAACAAAATGTAGTTGTCTTCTAACCAGCCAATTACATAAAGTGACACTTAAAAACATGTATTTTCTACCAGTGCTTTCAGTGTCAAAAATGCAGCTTTGCAGTTTGATTCAGGTAGAGCAAAGCTGTTGTGATCCTTTTCCTCAAACACAAACCAAATTGGAGTGAGGCTTGGGAGATTTTAGCTTTCTTTTACATAATTTAGTTTGGTGTATCTTAACTGTATTTATGAGTTTCTGCCAGCATCTGTCCAAAACCATTAGGTACAGAATTCAGGATGAATCCTTTGGGGGTTACTTGCTGCTTATTTGCTGAGGATAATGAGTTGGATTTGGGAAAGGACTGTTTCTGGCATTTCCTAACCTCTGAATGGTGTTTAGTGAATGCAAAGCTTCCCTGTAGAGCTGACCTTCTCTTTAGCATTGTGGTGCCAGCCACCCTGGCTGGAGAAGGGGAGTCCTGCTGCTTCAGTTGGGATCAGGCAATGAGAGTTGCCTTGCTTGCTCATGCAGGCATTGCCTGACTAGCCTGTACATGGGCCTTACTTGTGATGTTTTTATCATCTTTGATCTTCCCTGGAGTTAGGAGGGATAGGTTTGGGAGCTCTTTAGTAGAAATTTTTTGCCTGGTGGCTTTTTGGGGTTTTTTTACATACTTTTCTCCAAATATTTATGATTGATTTTATGTTAAATCTTGCTGTATCTTTAAATGAAGATTTTCTCCCAATCACAGTTTCTTAATTTAAAAAATGTGTCACTGGGGGGCAGGCATTAATGCTGTTCACCTTGCTTTGCAATTTCCTGGGGCTCTTATATCAATATTAGCTGAGATACTCTGCATGGATAAAACGGTGTGATGCCCACATAGAAAGCATTTGCTTGACGTGTGCAAAGAATATCTATCACAGGAAAGTGTTGAGCTTCTAAATGTAATCCTTGAGGATGCTGTATTTCTTCATTCTTTAACCAGATCTTGTCCAATTTCTGTTCCCCTAAGACCTATTTTCTCACTTTCTAGTAGAGACTTAAGGAAAATTATTATGGCTCTGTCTTTCTGCAGTGCTTATATTAAGAACAGAAAATACAGAGAAATGTGAAAGATGTTCATGAAATTGATTCCATTAAATAAGCAATGGTTATTTTTCTTGCTGTTCCTAGTAACTGTACAAGTACTTCTGTCCTGTCTGCTTGCAGCAGAATTAGTTTTCATTACATGGCCATCATTCTTTCCAAAATGTAATGGGGGACACAAAATTATTTCCTTAGCTGATTGTTTTATCTTAACATAAACATCAAAAAAAAAAAGTGAAAGGCTTAGTCTCTGCTCTGTAGCATGGTAGTCCAGTGTACAGCATGATTCTAAATTAGATTTAAAATCAGGAATAGTCGTTGCTGAGATGGCATGCTGTGTATTAACATTATTGGCAAGGAGCACAATCAAAATAAAGTATTTCAACCCATTTAAGAGAACTTTTTTCATCTTTCTCTGCCAGTGTGGTTTTAAAGTTGAGCTCGAGCTCTATGTTTTTGTTTGTTGTTAAATGCCCTATTTAGTTTTTGAAAATGTGCCTATACTTCTTTGAGCCTGTGGGGAGGTTGCCTCTCTGTTTCCCATTAGAGGTGGCACCGTCATTCGATTTATTTTCGCACATAGGCAGAGTCTGCCTGGTCTTTGGGAACTAACTCTGAAGTTCTTATATTTAGCTTCTCTGAAGGAGATGTTGATATTTCTTCAGCTTAGATTTCTGCTTTGTATCTTACTAGAGCAATGCTGCAAGCCTTGAAAATCTTTTATAAATAAAACACTATGAATTAAAAGTTCTTCACCAAAAGGGTTATCGAGCACTGGGACAGGCTGCCCAGGGAACTGGTTGAGTCGCCATCCCTGTATTTAAAAGATGTGAGGAAGTGGTGCTTGGGGACATGGTTTAGTTGTGGGCTTGGCAGTGCTAGGGTAATGGTTGGACTAGATGAGCTTCAAGGTCTTTTCCAACCTAAACAATCACATGATTGTAAATCTTCAGCTAAAGCAATTGTTCAGGATATTTTTAAGTTAGCACAAATGCTTGTAGCTGCTCTGAATAATGTGTTTTCTTAGAACTGGGATATTAGTATACTATGTCTTCAGGGATTTATTTTTTTTAACTGTGATAAACATTTTACCTATCAAATAGTCTGTAGATTTGTGGTAACTGCTGTCTTCATCAGCTGCCGGGGTGGATATCTCATCCCACTGCCCTTCACTGTGAATACGTGTAAAAAGCTGGCACGTGTCTCTGCACAATACACTAAAAATATGCAGCTATTTGCCTCCACGTGACAGCTTTTCAGCAATATATGCATTAGTCTTTCTTTTGAAAATGAAATAAGGACTACTACAGCCAGGCTTATCTACTGGGAAACTTTGGGGGCTGTATAGCCAAGTTACTCTCTTATCACAGTAACACTTCCAAAAACTGAACATGGATCATTAAGTAAAACCAGATACAACTTATATTTACACTGAAATTTTGTGGTCTTGATTCCATGTGCATTAGGTCTTTTTTCTGTATCATATAGTGGAAAAATCTAAAGGGGAGGTGGAACCACCAAGTCATGGATTCATAGCTAAAGTAGAAAGACAGTTTCATGTGGTCCAACTGCTTTGGATTCTGAGACTGAGCCATAATTACAACCATTAACTTTTACTACAGATGTGACTCATCACCCTGAGGGCTGCTTTAAGAAACCAGCTGTATGTATAAACCTGCATTTTGCTTTGTAGCACGATGTGCTAGGGCAGAAATGTAAGCATCTTATTACATAAGGCTCTAGTGGGTGGAGTTCAGCAGTCTGCTTCCTGCGGGGGGGAAAATATGAAGGAGAAAAATATTCTTTACGTTGGGCTGCTGCAAGAGGTCAAGTAGGTTGGCAAGCTCAGAACAAGCTGACTTGCTGGCTGTGGTGCCAGTGCAGTTAATTACTGTATGCAGGGCTGGATCAGCTGCAGTACTTTTGGTTTGCCACATGCTATACTCTTGCTTCCAGAAGTACACCGCCTTTGTTGGAATAGCAGAACAACATCGATTCTGGCAGAGCTATTTTGGTATTTGAAGGGCTGTATAGTACCTAGGAGATCAGACAGTGATTTTTCAAAGCTGTACAGCGACATAGTTTTAACTTTGGGGGTTTGAACCACTTCTTTCATTTATGTGCTGTGCCTGAGCTCAGCCTGGCTGTGTTCTGCAACTGGAATTCTTAATGCTGTGTGCACTTTTAATGCAGCTATGTGAGGTGCTTAAAATTTAAATATTGCTTGAGACACTGCAAGGAAAAGCCCACTGTGACTCTGCTAGTGTGCTTGCTTTTAGCAAAAAACTATTAAATATAGAAAAATCTGAGCTTGTATATAGGATGCACGTGGTTTTAAAGTTGAAAATACATGTGTGGATGATTCTTTGCAAAAGGTGAAGTTGAGTTTCTTTAAATTGAAATTAGAGACACAAGAAGTACAAAACTAATAAGGTACAGTGTATTTGTTGTGATAGGCTTTTTACTCTCCATCATATTACTTCAGAAATAGAGTATGCCCTTTTCCTTTCTACTGCTCTCTGACTTCTTGTGACTCTAGACCACTAAAACTGAATGCATCTTTCACTTAAAGTATTTTATCCTCATTTGATTACTTTCTACAGTCTTTCAAAAATGAAATGTTACCACACCCTTCTTTTTTCCATACCCAAAAGTTGGTGCTGTGGTGGACTAAACCTGGGTCTAAGTTGCTCACTTGTTCCAAAAGATCTTTCCTTGTGTTCTGCTGTGTCATATGTGTGACTTTTGGCTGAATTGCTTCTGTGTATTTTTAGTCAGTCTTGTAAACAGTGTTCTATTAAATAAACATAAGAAAGATTGTAGTAAGCATACTACTTAATCTGTGCATGTAAGTGTTAGAATCAAAGCTTTTTGTGCAGCATTAAAAACTTGCATTTTCAGTTTTGAATTTAAGGGTGTGATTAGACTTTGTTGTAATCTGAAAAGCCACTCTGTTTTATGTTGGGTTTGGGGTTTTTTGGGGGTGGTTTTTTAATCAAAAAAAGGAGGAAAAATAAGTAGCTCCACTGGCTAGGATCTGAGGCCCACTGAAATGCCAAGACTAGCAATATTTTGGTTTTAGGTTTCCAAATGCTAGATGAATAAACCAAGCAAGGGGTTGTGGCTTTCTTTTTTTTTTTACTCCAGGTCTACAAGAGAACACTCATCTTTGGTAGAACTTTGGAAAGTGTTTAAGGGTGCACTGTACACCTTGTGTGGGAGTCATCCTCAAAGCTGTCATATCCAAAACTTGTAAAAGCTTGGAGGCAATGACTGCTGCAAAATCCTTCTGTGCCTTTATGAAAAGTCAGAAATGCCTTCCTTCATTACAGGCCTTGCATAATGGTATTTACTGGAGTTCACTACTTGTGGGCTACTGCAGCATGATGATAGCATATGACAGCTATTCTAGCTTCATATGAAGCTTGTTATAAACAAGTGACAGGCAAGTTACTCTGAGCCAGTTTCAGTCCAGACAACATCCCTGTGACAGGGTGTTCACACTGGTGCCCATGGTATCCTTCTGATATTGTCAGCACTGCCAAATCATAGCTCTATGTCATCATCTTGTTATGTGTGCTCCTTTCAGTTCACCTGGGTATATGCCTTATTAATCTGTTTTTCCATCATTTCAGTAATACTGCTTTTTGCCTGAGGACACAGATGTCATTTCATTATACAAGTTGAGTGGTTTTACTCTCTTGCAGATGTGCTGTTGACTCAGTGATGAAATGGTAACTGCCATTAGTTAGGATGAGGCAATAATGAAGTATTCAAGGAGGTTATAATGTACTCTGCAACTTGTTTGAACCAGAGCAGATTTCCACCTCAGCAGTCAGCAGCACATTTCCTGTGAGAAAAACATTTTCATTTTTAATTCAGAGGCCTTTGCACAGCAGTGCTCCAAGGCTGTGTGTCCTGGAAAGCTGCTGGTGGTGTGCTGTGTTTGACTGCATTCAATCAAGGGTCATCAGTTTGATGCTTCTCACTTCTGACTGTGTAGAACTGATCTACAGAATCACTAGTTTGGAAAAGACCTTTGAGATCGAGTCCAACTGTACTTGTCCTCTACTAAACCATATCCCTAAGCACCTCGCCTGCCTGTCTACAACAAAGCAACCTTGGGTATAGCATGAAATGAGGCTAACATCTGATTAGCAGAAGAAATGGGTAAAGTAGGATATGGAAGTATAAAGCTTGCTGCCTACCAGTCATGCAGAGTTTTCTCGCCTTCCTTGAGCAGACCGTTCTCTTGTCCTGGCTCACACCTTTCTCTCTTTCCCCTTTATCCCTCAAGCAGACTTTTGGCTGCACAGCTTTGGATATAGCTATGGTTCTTGATGTTTAGACCTCATTTAATCAACAGAATCTGGTGGTGGACTTGTGCCTCAAGAGCTGAAATGCTTTGACCACTAGATCCTTATTCCATATGTGGCAGCTAATGAATCTGCACACTGTAACAGCTTGTATTTCTCTAAATAGTCCTGCCTAGGTGTCCTGCTGCAGAATATAGCCAGTTGGGTTGCTGATGACCACCACCAGGCCACAGTACAGTCCTACTCAGGTGGACACACTACTGAGCAGTAGAAAACAAAGGGCTTGCAAAGCATCTGCTGTAGACACAGGCGGTTTAAAAGCTTTTCTATATTTAGCATATAGGAACAGTGATGTAAATTAGAAATGTCCCTTTGAAGTAGTTAAGATGGTCATTGTTTCTGTGTGCTTGTATGCAACACTGTCAGGCCTTCAGAATGAACCTATTCTGTTTTGCATGCCTTGATACTATTGGAATTATTTGTGTGTGCTGTTACAACCATGTTATAAATGTTACAAGGCTATTTGCATGTCTGCCTGATGGATTAGGTTGTCGTTCTTCCAAGAAAGTAATTTACTTAATGTAGTAACAACTTGAATACTAAGTTAGCTTTCCTAAATGTTGATTTTTTTCTTTCTGGGTTTTGTCTGTCTCTTTTTTTTTTTTTTTTTTTTAGGGGCAAAGAAATCTTTCACTTACAGTATGAAGAAATTATATAAAATGACAAAGGGATGGTTAAGAAAGACATCTTGAGTCTTTACATACTGTGTATGGGTAAATAAATGGTACTTTTTCTCTAAATATTTTGCAGATGTTGCTTTTCTAACTTGAGATTAAAGCACATTTAAGAAGTCTGTTCTAATAATTTGCATGCCAAATTTTATGACTAAATGGGAACTTTTGTTAGTGGGGGAGGGTTTGATGGTAATAGGGCAAAGGAATTACACTGTGTAAATACCAGAACAAATTTTCCTGTATACTATACCTTAGGTTTTCAGTCACCCTGAGTAAAAAGGATGGATTGTACATAAGAATTAAAGCCCAAAGCCACTCATTTTCTATGTATTGGTAGTTTTGTTTTCCAAAATATCCCCAGGCTTTTCCAAAATATTCACTGTCCCAACTTTATTTCTGTTGGTGACTTTTGAAACTGGAGAGTCTGTTGAGACTTAAATAGATATGAAACTGCACTCTTGAAATACATTATTTCTGCACATACAAGTTCAGCCTTAGCATCTTCTGAGGATGCTTACTGGATGCTTCTGCAGAGTACACTTCATGAAAAGTAAGTTTTTCCTCAGAAGCATGACATTCTGAACCCAAAAACTTGACAATGAATTTGGGTCCAGGAGATTGTATTTGAAATGAGAAACTTGTCAGGTATCAGATCCTTTCTTGAAAATTGTACATTCCTTTCATGATACTGAGATGACAACTGACCAGCTCATAGCTAAGCACTGTCAGAAGTGTCACGGTGGGAAGGAAAGTCATACCTTGACCTTCAAGGCCTCCTTGAGCAGCTTTATGGAACATGTGGTGCTTGGCAGAAGATTCCATCTCAGTGCTTTAAAGGTGGGATTTGTTTTTTGTACCTACTGTTTGATTCTTTCCTTCCTGAAAATGCTGTCTACAAGGTAAAACTTGTTCTCCCTTGTTTAATTAAATCAGCTAAACTAAAGAAAACTGGACATTTTACATAAGCTGTTACACTAATCATGCCATAAAGAAAAGGACATTTCTGGCATTGGTCTTGAGTGACACAATAAATTTGGAACATTTATAGTAAACAGAAGATTTTCTGTGCTGAGTCAGGTGGGTTCTCTAATTTTGGATGTTTTTCGTAATAGAAATTGAGAGAATGCTTAATTTTATTTGTGAGAATGTTAATGATAATAAAATTTAAAAATGGAAATAAAATGTATTTTTCTTGATTTGCATGTATCTTTTTTTTCTTGTGTATTAAGTGATGAGTAGGGTGATCTCTCAAGCTATGTTTGATTTAGTGATGTCACTTGGAAAAAAAATATTGGAATGAAATTGGCTACTAAATGTTTCCAGGGAGAAGTTCAAAGCATAAATTTAGAGGAAGAAGACAGAAAATGTACTATTGCTTGTAATATGACTCATTCAGGTTTGCTTTAATCACAGGGGAACTTTTAAATATTGATTATTTTAAATATTGTGCTTTAAAGGGGCAAAACTTGAACCCAGAGTCAGGAAATAAATGTGTCCCTCATGTACTCTTTTAAAATTTATTTATTTTCTTGGATAATATTATTACTATAAAATAGTAACCTTCTAAGCTCATAGGCAGATTCTGAACACTTTTCATTATCCTTTGAGGATAGTTGTAGTGCTTGTAAGATACATCCCCTCCAGTGTCCCTTTCTGCTCTTGGGATGCTGCCTGCCCTTGGTGCTGTGGCCTGTTCTGCAGAGGAAGGGACTGAAGCTAGGGGATATTTCTCTCTGTGGTACTAGTCTTCTCTGTCCCTGTTCGTAAGAGACCGAAGTCTGTGACTTGAACAGTTTCTATTACAAGAAACAGAGCTAGGGAATTTAAGCCACTGCTTAAATTAAATTAACCTTGGGGTTTGGCTCAGGATTTTCTTGTTTGCACGAAGAGGTTCCTTTCTGGAGAATCTAGAAGCATTTTATACAAAATACACCCTATTTGCCTTAAAATTAACTTCATATGTAGTGCAACAGCCGTACAGTTTTTTACATTTCAGCATAAACTCTAGCAAAAAGCAATCTGAAATCGGATGTTAACTTACTTAGGTATGCTTGGGGGAAAGTTCTTAAGAGCAGAGCATACTGATCCTGGTGGTAGGAACAAACCCTGATAGATACAAGGCTTTCAGACGAACGAACAGCATGAGAAAAATGGATGGAGCCATGACCTTGTGAAGGAAATAGTTACCAGGTAAGACGTGCACTGCTGGCACCTAATGAGGTAACAGGTTTTTATCTGTTTGTCCCATATAAAGCACCCTGTTGGGAAACTCTAGATGGGCAGTGGCATGGGCAAAAGAGTGATTGTTTTTAGACCAGCAATTTGGTATTAGCAATTTTTCAGTAGGGTGCACTGTATTACTTGCTGGAAGTAAAAGTCCTCATCTGGGGTGGAGAAGCAACTGCAATGGACATAAGTAACATACCAGCTCCTTGAAGGAAACAGGACAATTTCAAATGAGCTGAATGGCTGTCATTTTAAGGTAACTGAATTTTATATGTTCTGGGGTTTCTTCTGTAGTTCCACTTGTTTCCAGGCTGTGTGGAAAGAGCATAAGTGCTCCTGAAGGAGAGGATGCTCACCACCGGCGAGGATTTGTCTTTGACAAAGTCAGCGCAGTCACTCTTACTGAAATGGTGTTTTTCTCTGTGTGTGAATTCTGTTCCTGTTGGCAACTTCTGGGAAGCAAATACTGTAAGCAGAAAAATACAATAAGCAGTTGGTTTCATGTTTTTAAAAAAAAATGCCAATTGCTGCACACTGGACTGTTAGAAAACTCCTGCATGAATATATAACCAGATAATTAAGGCTAACAGCTAAAACGTTCTTCCAGATTTTGCCTCATCTATCTCCTCTCTGTGTCTGTGAATGACAATGTAACTATTGTGTTTCTGCAATTCCCATAATTCCCTCAAGGACGCAGGCTTTCCTAGGTGCTGTATAGAAATGTATGGGCTGAAAGGAAACAAAAGAAAGGGACATCTGTGGTGCACAGATGGAGCAAAAACTTATCCACAGAATAAGCAATGTGACCAAATTAAAAAAAACAACCAAGTAGGCAGTTGCAAAACTAGGCACTCTTACCTTCTAAGGAGCTCGTTCCTTCCTCCTGTAATAGTTCAGTTAATTGAACTTTTACATCATGAGCTGTGCTGGGAAGTAATATCACTGAACAAAGCCATCCTGACCAACCTGTACATTTTAATGTCATTTTTTGAAATGGCACTTTTTAAGCCTGGTTAAATAACAGCACCACAGGATGTGAAACCGCTGGCTCATAAATTATAACTGCTTCAAGCACTAGTTGAGAGAGATGATGTGTTGCAAGATTGCCCAACATCTGGTTGAGAATTACTAGCAGAGCATTTAATCACATGCTTGACTTAAAATGCATACATTGCTACCATTGTTGAATAGGTATGTAATTCCTTTTTGAGAATAATGGCAACGTATAGCTCAGGCTTGAATGTTCAAACGTAAAAAGAATTGAAAAAATGTATGTGATGTCCCAGTACAGCTGGGCACTGCTGAACCCCTTCTGGCTGCAGCGTAAGGGGAGGCTGGGTTTGAACAGCTTGTTCCCTGTGGTGGTTTTAACTTGTCTCCTTGAGGTTGTGGCCATTTTCCCTTTCATTGAGAGGGTACCTTGGAGGTAACATTCTATTTGAATTCTGATACATGCCCTATGAGGATATCTGGTGTCTTCAACGGTTCAGTGCTTCTCCTTCAGTTCCTCCTTGCTGCTCAGCTTGGGGATGAGCAGCAATGAAATCTAGATTTTGGTTTTTTTAATGGTGGCATGCAGTTGTAATTCCAGGGAAGGATTTAAAAGAGTAGCTATCTTTTCAAAAGCCATTAGCAATGCAGTTGAAGCTAATGTTCTGAATATTAATGTAAGACACATGTAGAAGTGTTTTTGGTGTTTCAGAGGGTGCCTGCTACTGGAATGGCTGTTCAGAGCATTAGGAGTTGATTACAAGTCAGTGTGGAGCTCAGCTGCTGCACGGGAACAGCTATCTTCATTCTGAACCTTGCTAGCTAAGTGAGGGCATTTACTCAAGAAATAATGTTCTCATAGAAAAAATAGGAATGTACTGCTTGCTGTTCAGCAGCTAATTAAACATTTTTATGTGCAGCAGATGCCGTATGGCGTCAGACCCTCCCAACCTTTAAACTGTTTGTCATGCTGCCAGGGATTGGTCTTTCCCTTTACAGGTGTTACTTTACTGCAGTTTGCTGTAATCTGAACTGGCCGTGTTTGTCTTACATGGCTGAAATACCCATTACGTATCTTGATTTGGCTTTATGAACTTTCTTTGTGTATAGCAATATAATGGGTCATTTCTTGCTCTTTGGAGAGAGTTTTGCAAATCCCAGTTTAATAGTTCTTAGTTTACTCCATCTGTTGATATGCTGCCAGCGTTCAAGTCTGTGCAGTAAATCTTTGCGAGGCCTAAGAAAGTCCTTCCTCATCTTCCATATAGGCTGAAATCTTACACTGTATTCTGTTCTGTAAATCATTTATCTCTGCTTTTTAAAAAGTGGCCTACCTTTCCCCTTGAGGCCGTTGGTCTTGAACGTATTTATTTTTTTGGCAGGTAGCCATGAATGAATCATAGCCCAGAGCAGCTTACAGTCTGAACTCCTCTCTATTGTTAATATAAAATACTTTATGCAGTTGTTACAACGTTTTGCTATGTAAAACTTTTAAGAGAAGAGATTGATTTCAGACTTGTTAGCTGCTTTTGAAGTTCCTCAACACTATGTGGAAATGATTTCTTATGGCTCTACAGCTGTAATCCACTAAAATAACTAGTGTTTGTTGCATGGGAAGTTAGTACATGGGAATATGTTGCTAGCTCTTTGTCATAATGAGGTGTGCTTGTCCTTTCATGAAAAATACTCACTTTAGCTTTTCATTCCACTTGTAACTTTCCTGTTTATACCTTCCCACTCTGTTTCCATACTGCTTTATTGTTTCATTGTTTCTCTTCTTGACTTAATTAGCAAGTCTTTCATTCTGTTCTTCAGATCGCCCTCTCTTCTGGTTTGGCCATCGCACCGTGGATATTATTTCATGCCTCATCCCCTCTTTTCCTGTGTAACAGTGCTTTCATTAAAGATGATTTACTTCTTGATGTCTTAAAAGGCTTCTTTATAACAAAGAGCCTGGACCCAATCAAGTGACGAAGGATTTCTGTAGGTGAGTCAGCAGCATGGGCCTAGCTGGCTCCAAGACCGACAGCACCAGTGAAGTATGTAACTCTGTCTCTTGCTTCAGTGGGAATAAACTGGAAGATACAGGATAAATGGGAAATAAGAATTTGTCTGGATACATAGCCATAGCTTTTGGTTTCCATTTCACTTTACAGCCTTTAATCTCACTGCTGTGTCCCTTTATTAACTTGCTACTGTTGTGAGAAACCCATTGGACTACCACTTCAGCTATTCCTAACTTAAGATTTTTGGGGGGGGGGGAGGAGGGGAGTGTGTAGGATTATACCACATAGGACAGGATGCTGATCTCCATCAGCCTAAGATATGTTTTTTACTGGTTGCTCATTTCCCCTTTCTCCAAGTATTTGAGTAGTGAGTTCTTCCAGGTGGCTGGCTGTGTGACCCTGCAAACACAGGCTGTATTGAATGCACCTGACTGTTTCAACTGTATTTCTCACCTGTGCTTCAGTGCAATTTCTCTTTAGATTTGGTTGACCTTCAGTGTAAGTGAATTTGACTAGCAGATGGAGAGTAGCAGCTGCAACCTTGTCATAAACAAGGTGCCTCTAGGTAGCATACAGCTGAACAAGTGTGGTTCCTTGGACTTTACAGTATCCCATAGCTTCCTGGTGTTTGCACTGAACGTCTGTGCCAAGTTGGGAAGATAAAGATGGATGCAGACACCAGAATTCCCAGGTGTCTTAGGGACTGAATTGCAGGGTCCAGACTCTTTAAACTGATTGAGGAGGCAATGCTAAAGCCAGTTCTGACTTGGGAAACTTTAGAACAAACATAGCACTTGGTGAGTATCCAGTAGAGGGGGATCCAAGCAGCGTTGTGACTCATGCCTTTTCCCAGCAATTATTTTAAAAATAGAATTGAAATTGAAATATGCTTTGAAGGTCAGAATGTCAGGTCATTGGGTGTCTGATCATTTTTCTTGGGCAAGGTGTTCACAGAGGACAAAGCAGTCTTCATTTTCAAAGTCATTTCTGTGTAGAAAATGTTTTTTGTTTTTTGTTTTTTTACTACCTACTGCAAGAAGAAGAGACGTGACTTTGTGTAGCTATTTTCTGGTGTATTTTTCATTTGAGTGAGCAGCTCTGTCACTTTTAATACTGTGGTTTCATGAACTTATGCAGTGACTTTATTTACCTGTTTTTCTAGATATTTATCTACAGCCCAGTTGCTAACTGATCCTGAACTTAATGACTGCTTTAGGGAGAGGCTGTAATCATTTTACTTTTGCATGTTTTAACCTCTTACTCAGACTTGTTAAATCAGAAATGTTAAGAAACAGATTAAGTTTTAGTACACAAATAGGAAGCTTCAGACTATAGATTCTGAAATACCCCTAAAAACTCCAAATATTTCAGTTACATGTTTAGTGTAAGAACTTAAATGTCACTTTTGCCTCCAGAATCCACCATTCTGCCAAACCCTTTTCATTAATGGTGGATGGCTACTTTGACAATATTTATGCACTCTCTTTCTCTGGAGAAAATGAGTCATGCAGCTGCAAAGACCAATATTCTGATCTGACTGAAACTCTATGGATATGGAATGGCTATAGAGGGTTCTTCCTGTTTTTAAATTTGAATAGAATTTGATTCTTAGGACTCTGCAATCCTAAAGGACTGTCTATATGGAAAAAACCCACCAAACAAGCCAAAACCATAACACTATTTTGCTTCCTTTGCTTGCCTTTGTGGTACCCTGAGACCTTCAAGATGTCTCCCCTACTCAATTAAACAAGCTAGGTAAATAATTTAGTTAAATATCTCATTTTGACTGTATTGAGTTAATCTGTGTTACTTCACTTCCATGGAATCTATGTAGTTCTATGGTATACTTGGTAAATTTGAAAAGTTTTGTTCCCACACAGTGTATTACTCTTTTTTTATCTCTGCCTCCTGCCAAAATTTCTCCAAACCTCTTATTTTAAAATTAGTAGTAAAGCATGAGAAAGGGACATTCAGTGGGGGTTTTTATGTTTGTGGTTTTGGTTTTTTTTTCTTTTCATTCTGCTTTCCTCAAGCTGTCTGGCTCTTATGCAGTGATGAACTGTCTGGCTCACTCCTGGTACAAGACAGCAGTGAGAGCCAAGATGTTAGTAACTTCTTCGAATGCTTCAGTAAGTGGTGCAGGGGAGGGGGAAGAGCTGATTTAGAGCAGCCTGCCAATGTCTGTCTCATGATGGTGTCACAGTGCTTTGGGATGACAGTCTGGGGTAGGACTCTTTAAAACCAAATTACTTTCACAGTAGCATCCAGTCAAACACTTCCTCCCCACCATTGCCTCCCGAGTCTGGGGCATACATCCCAAATGATCATGCACAATCTGACCCTATATCCTTGGATTAGAAAATTGCCAAGCAGAAAACTGAGTCAGGAGCAATTTGGCAGTTTGAAGGTATGTTTGTACAGGCAACAGGAGATGATGAAACTACATCACTGTGCTTTAAATTTTTACAACATTTTAAACTGGATTATATTTAAAGGTTGTACTTACATAGCTGCTTTTAAAGTAAAGCATCTGTTTTCTTCTGGTTTACTTTTTGATCTTTAAAGAACATGTCTCCTTTCCTTGCTTAGTTTATTTGTGACTTGTTTCAGAAGGATTCCTTTTACAATAGGAGGAGGAGTGTGTTACTTGTATTAAAAACAACAAAAAACCCCAGAATGCTGAGCTCTTCCATGGAGTTCATAACTAAAATGATCTGCTTGCTGTCTGATGTCCTGCTTTGTCTTAGTGCAGCTGCCTTGTTTCCATCCCTGTTCCTGTCCCTGACAAAGCCAGGGTCTGCGGGCAGCCAGCTTGTGCTGGGGTGAAATCAGTGACATGGGCACATATGGAAACCTAATGACAAAACCCACATGTCCTGGTGAGATAACTGGCCTTCATCTAGAAATTGCTGGTCAGTAAGAATTTTAAGTCCTCAGTAATTACCAGGATCAGGCTGTAAGAGCTATACAGTTGGCACACAGGAACAGTATCAAAGTTTATGCAGGTATTCTCATACAGCACATGTGGCTAAACTTCATTCTTACAGTGTGATTCCCTCATGCATCTTTGAGCTGATAGGCAGGGATATTTAGAAGTGCTTTAGGCAGTGTTTTCCCATCCATGGCCTTCAGGAAGGCATGTTACTTCTGTCCAGTGACCTACTGCTGGTGTCTGGTTTAGAGGAAATTTTGGTGACTAAATAACTTTTCTTAGAGCCTGGAAATGTATGTAAATCGTGTAGCTTACAGCCAATTGGTATGTAAACTCTTAAAATAATTTCACAGCTAAACATGAACTGCAAACTGTTCATGGTTTTAATGATCCCAGCTGCACTAAAGGTTCTCTTACCTGTGTGGAAGTTAGGGTGCAAATCTAATGGGGAGTTAGATATATTACATGAATGTTTTTACTGCACAAGAAGAGGGCAAAATCAGGGGAAAAAAGTGTATAATAAATAGGTTGTACTAAATACTTACACCTGTGCAAGACACAGTATACTGACCTTGTTTTGCACTGATTTTGTTGTTCAGAGCCTTTGCTGTGAACCAGCTGTGGTCACTTTAGTGGTGTTGAACAAACTGTTAACAAATTAAGACCAGTAGGTTATGGCCACAGGGTGCTGTTAATCTGTTCATCTTCCACCCCTTTATCTGATGCCCCTTTTTATCTTTTTTTTTTTTTTCTTCTCCTCAGTTATCTTGTCTCTCTTCATCTTATGGGAACCTCCATAGGGTGGAATCTTCCTCTTCTCTAGAACAAAGCAAGTAAAAAGTACCTGTGGTTAAATGCTCTGAAAGAACAGAGTTGGTGGTGTTCATATTTCTGTTTGACTCTGAAAGTATCTCATTGTTTGCTTGAAGATTATGCTGTTGTTATGACCCTGCTCCAACTGAAATTATACTGTCTCTTTTAATCTTCCTTTGGATGATGGGGCAGACAATTATGAAGAGGGCAAGCTTTGTCTTGAAGCAGGTAATAAATAACCATCTCCATCAGCTTACAGTTTGGATCAACTTGTCTGTCTGGAATTACTGCAATTTAACACGTTATGGTCTAATGAAGTAATAAACTATCTTCAAAAAAATTTAAAGTGTCTTTTTCAACCCTATGTGCCTCCAGTGTTTTGAATTTGGGTGTGTTTGTGTAAATGAATCTAGGTTTTTGCAGGGAAGAGTTTTAGATTCAGCAGTGTTAACACTGAAAAGGTTTGCTTGTGACACTGTGGTTTGCTTTGGATAAAAGGTGCATTGAGATACAGTTTTAGAAACTGATGTAATTTGGTGCAAAATTAACCTATTGTATTAAAAGAAGATGTGGATAGATGGAGGTGTGCATTGCAAGTGTACTGGCAGATACTGTGAAACAGTATTAAGTCTATTACAGATAATGATGTGTTGTGATAGCTGTGGGAAAAGTCTTTGCTTTTGGCACAAAATTAATGATCTTTGTGCAGAGCTCGGTATGTCTTGGCCTTCTCTTCAGAGTTAAGGTAATAGCTTCAGGAGTTCTATCTGTTGTGACACAAGCATCTGTATTGATGCAGTTTAGGAAAAGAACCCACCACAAAACAGAACCAAAAAGTGAGATTGCAATAAGAAATTGGAAGAACTCATGTAAATTCCTCTTTCATGCACTGTGAATGCAGCTGGCAAATCACTGCCTTAGATGGGCACCTAGAGAAAAAAAGTAGCATCTCTTTGTAGCTTTACACTTCTATTATCCATGGAAGCAACGCACAAGGTGTGCCCCCTGCTGCTAGTCTCACCGGCTGAGATCACTGGGAGATGGTTAACAGAGCAGGTTGGAGCCCCTTTCCACGTTGAGTATCCATGTCTAGTTCTAAACACAGAAATCTTTCACAGCAGTAAGGCATATCTCACTGCTGTGGCCCACGTGTAGGAAGACACTTGCCCAAGGCACTTATAAACAACTGTTATTATAGTGCAAATGTTTTAATTTCTTAGTTGGTCATGGAACAGATGTCAGGCTTAATTTCAATAATAATGACAAGATTAATGGTTGAATAGGGCCTGTAGAATTAGGCCATCAGATCTCCCTGTGGAGTGTAACCGCACTTCACAGTATCTTTTTCTCATTGCTCTCAGGTCCTTTCCCTCCTCTATGTGTAAAAATTAAAAATAAAAGAAGTTTGAAACAGTGCTGCGTGTTCAAAGAAGCTTCCTAACAGATCCAAAAATGACCTAGCACCTCTTGTTGCCCATGAAATGTTGCTGTCTTTCTGTGTAACTGTGCTGACATGTTGTTCAGTGGGCCTGGCTACACAAATGCAGGGTAGCAAGTCTTTGCTTGACAAGCATCCTCTGCAGAGGCAAAGTTAAGAGGTATTGCTGAGACTGCTACACCTGGGATGTACAGTCATTCACAACTCTGGCTCCCTTATGCATTGGTCACATTGGTTATGTGCTCTGGAGGACGTCACTGGTTTTACAGCCATTGTTACATGTATGGATATGTTGACAACTGGAGTCCCAGGACTGGAATCATACCTTGGGGGTTCTGCCTGGGTGCCTGGGGTTGGGCCAGGTGCCTGGGTTTGGGCCAAGGCCCTACTTCTGTTTTCATTTCATACAAACCTTCAACTATCACCATCAGGTTTTGTTTCAGCAGAGTCTGTTAGTGCTGGTATTTGAGTCAGCAAAGAGCCTTTGGTATCATTCGGTTATAAATTACATGCAAAATGAAAGACTAATTTTAACACCCAAGCAAACCAGAGCGTGGTTCCTCAGACTAAATTGGTTTTGCTTTGCTGATGTGTAAATTTGCCTCTTGAACAGCTCGGCTAAGCTTTAGTGTGTGTTGAATTCAGCAGCTTCAACAAGGCTTTCTTACGACGTCTTGGCTGTTCAGGGTTTTGAAGATTTCAGATCTTTGATGACTTGCACTTCATTTTTTGTTTTAACAAATGTTGGCACCCAACTTGTGGGGAAGTCTGTCTGTATGGGAATGCAGAGGGTCATTGTTCCCAGAAAGCTGATGCTCCCTCAGAATCTTTAGAAGTTTAATAAATACCCTGTTCTAAAACTTGCTGGGAGCTGCAGCAGCATATCCAAAGGATCAAAAGCTGTTTTGACGTCTCCTTTCTCAAACTCCTCCTCATCCCAGGAGCTCTGTGTCTAAACAAAGAAACACTTCCTACCTCTTCCCCTCCAGCAGTTATAAACAGGAGTGGCATACTCTTTTCTTGAAGATACATATTAAAAAGGTTTGTAATTACTCTGCAGCAGTTCCTTCTCATGATCTGTACCAATGTCTATATCAGATCTCTTCTCAGGGCCTGTGGTTTTGTTTTTCATGTTTCATAGTATTTTTCTTGTCTGGTATTCTTATTTTTTTTTCTCAAATAATTATTGCATTACTATTTTGACTACCATTTTTCCAAATAGTAGATCATCAGACTCTTCTTCTGCTTGCTGATAACAAAAATATTTTCCAGTAGTCTATTAATACAATATAAACTTAAAACACTGCTATATATTGTTGTAAATGTCACAGATTAGGAGTTTAAGAAATGTACAAAATAACGTCCGTGGTTGTTATTAGTCTTGGGCAGTTCAGTTTTTTAGCAACTGAAACCTTTCTATTAGATACACTGAGTGTGTCAAGTCTCTGGATTTCATTTAGTATCTGGAATGTGGTTTTGGCTAGCTTTTGATGGCCTTGAGATCCCATGACCTGTCCTTGCAAGGATATGAAAATACTTCAGTATCAGGTATTCGTGCATGATTTTGCTAATTATTTTTTTAATTATACAGCAGAGACCCTTTGCAGACTCTGATTCCTTGAAAGGTCTCGAAGTGGAGGGTGTGTGGATTCATCCCCAGCCGTTCCCTTCCGCGCAGCCTCCCACACCCCTTGGCTGGGATGCTGCTTTGGCTGCACCTCTGGGTGAAGGTGGGAGCTGCACTCTTTCCACTGCTTCATACTTAAGTCCTAGTTTCAGGTTCTAAAATAAACCTTGGCACTTTTCTTTTTTAACTTGAGGACAGGCGGTTGTGCTGCTGCTTAAGTATTCTAGGTGTTTATTAGTCTGTATGTCTGTTGCATTGAGAGAAAGGAGGAGGAACTGAATAGGAGAAATGCCACCAGCAGAATTATCCAGAGACACTTTGTATTTCTGTTGCTCTGTTCTCTTTGCAGGTTCCACCACAAATCTGCAACCCCAAGGCTGCTTCTTGCAGTGGGACCTCAGGTTCACTTCTTGGTCCTTTTTTTCCTTTTGCAGTGGACTCCCAGAGCCATCTTGAAGCAACCTGGGTTCCTTGTGGCCTTTGTGAAGGTAAAGAGGAATGTTACAGGACTAGATGCTCTAGAGAATGACTGATGTTCATAGTGGTTAACAAAACATGAGTGCAGTGCTTTTCCACATCCTCCTGCTAATTAATTTATCAAGCAAAAAATGCCTGTTGATGAAAACTGCATTACCAGGTACTTCAGGGTACATTGGTGAAGTCTTGGCTTCTGAGGAGTTGTTTTGTTATGCACAAGCTGTCTGACAGTTTAATTTGATAACTCAAACCAGGCAAAGTACTTCAGCAAGATGTGCTCCTGAATTGCTTGAGTCTTGAAAATGTCAAACTTGGAATGAGTGCTGCTGGAAGTCAATGAAAATGGCCAAGGATGCACCAAGTGGCAGGGAGGTGTTGGGATCCAGAGAGCACTTGTGTTTGGGGCTTGTTGTGGTGGTTGATTCTGAGGCACTCGGTCATTCCGGATGTGGCCAAACTTTCAGACTTTTTGAAATGGCAAAGGGAGCTCGTACTCTGGAAGGAGGAGTCCAGAAGAGCTCTTTGTAGACTGTGGTTATAACTTTTGCTGTAGTTTGACACAAGTCTGATTTTTGGGTGTTTCCTCAGATGGCTGAGTAAGTCCTATCAGCTGCAGGAAGGGATTCTGGAAAAATAGGCTTCAGGAGTATTGGCAGTAAATATGAAGGAAAGAAAAAGCCAGATCTGCTCTTGTCCAATAGATGGGTGTAGCCTCCCTGCCGCTCCAGCCTGGCTGTAGCAAGCTGCCTGAGAGGCCGAGCAGCCTGCGTTCCACCCTCGGTGTGTGTTTCAGGGTGTCTCGGCTCAGGGGCTGGGCCATGCTGCGTTGCAATCTGAAAGGCACGCGGGGCATTTCTGCAAACCTGTTTTTCAATAAACGCTTCTGTTCTTTCCTCTCAGCTCTAGAAAAGCTTTTTAAAGCCGCAGTCAGGCAGCCGGGCAAGCGTCCCTGCTTGCTCCCTGCAGCCCGGCCCTGGGCAGGCAGTCCCTCGCTGAACCTTGTCCCCCGGGCCGCGCTCGCTCTCCAGCAGCCGGGAGGGTGACCTCGCTCGCCTCCCTCGGCCAGCCGCGACGCCCGGGGCAGCGGGAGGCACCCGGCCCCGGTCCCCATCCAGCTCCCGCGTCCGGGCAGCCGCACGCCGCTGGCGGGGCCGGGCCGCTTTGTGCGCGGCGGACGCGCCTCCCCCGGGCGGGGCGGGGCCTGGCTCGGCGCGGCTCCCGCTTCCTCCTGCGCCGCGCTCTCCCTACCTGCGAGGATATGATGTCAGCGCCTCATTACCCTAATTATGCTGACCTCATAGCTGGGCCTAGCCAATGGGGCCGCTCCGCGCTCCCCACCTGCTAGGAGGAGAATTCCATCATTCCTGGGATTCCTCCCCGGGCCCGTGCAGCGAGCGGCGCCGGGGCCAGCGGCGCCGGGGCTCGCCGCGCCTGCTCCGCTCCGCTCCCGGGCTCGCCGCCCCGGCCCGGGAGTAAACAAGCAGCCCTCCGCCCCCCGGCCCGCTCCCCTGTCCTCTCCCGCCGCTGCAGCGCGGCGCTCGCCGGGCGTCCCAGCCACGCTGCTGTTGCCGCCGTCGCCCGCCCGGGAGCACGCTGGTGAGTGAGCGGGGCAGCGGCCCCTGCGGCCGGGCGGCCCCGGGATCTGGCCCCGGAGTGGAGCCCGGCCTCGGCGCGGTGGAAAGTTCGAGGCGGGAGGAAGGGACAGGTGCGGCCGCGGTGGGCCCCGGGCGGGGGCGGCTGGCCCCTCAGCCCGGAGCAGCTCCGTCTCGCGCTCCCCGCAGCCTGCCGCTGGCGGCGCCGGGGCCCGAGGCTGCCGAGGGGCGCTGACAGGCGGGGCGCTGCCTCCCTGACGGGACGGGGCAGCCCCATCTCGTCCTCCGCGCTGCGGGACTTTCCCTGGGTCGGGCACTGGCCTGGCCCCGGGAGCGGGCGGCTGAGCCGAGGCTCCGCGCGTCGCCCTGAGGGGACTGCGGTGGGCCGGGCGGCATGTCAGCGGCGCCCGGGGCGAACAGCCTCGGGCCCCGCGGCGGGGCTGTTAGGAAGGGGAGGAACCGAGCCGCGCCGCTACGGCGGGTCTTCTGGCTGGCTGGCGCCTTCCCGCCGGTGCCTGGGCCTGCGGATCGCCGGGTCCACTCCCCTGCCGGAGGGGAACGGGGGCAGCTCGGCGGGCGGCAGGGCCGGGTACCGCCGCGGGCCGGGGTGTTGGCCTGGGTGAGGGCCAGCCGCTGGCGTTCGCACCGCTCCCGCTCGCTGCGGTGCCCTCGGGCCCCTCCTTCCTGGGGAGCTGGGGGGTGTCGCTGGCCGGATCCTCTGCAGCCCGGAGGGTGCCCAGGGTACCGCGAAGGATGCGAAAGTTGACTGTTATGAAATACCCTGACGTAAGTCCTGTCCGGAAAGTTACTTCGAAGCGGCAGGAGCAAGCGGGGAGCGTTCTGCCTGCCATCTTACATTCACACCTTGGCTTCGAGCGAGGGTGCCTGCCTTAGGGGAAAACCCCAGGGATTTCAGCAGGGCCAGAGGCTCGAGTGGGGAAAATCCATCCGAGTGAGCCGGAAGGGCACTGTAAAGGCTTTTGACTCTGCCTCTAGCATGTTCCATTTGTGGAGGTCCTTTTCATGCAATCTTCAGCACTGCAGTTTCAGTCTGTTCAGTCAAGCTGGCTTTATGTTTCCCTGAGGTAATCAGAAGTAATTAATTTTCTGAGTGAAGCTGACTGCACGTGACTCTGGTGTGCCCCTTTTCCAAAAGTGCAATGAATGGGAATTTCACAACTGCTTCCGCTAATATTTGAGAAACTATGAATCCAGCTTGCTTCTCTTTTACTCTGTGTGTGTGTCAGGGTTATCAAGAACAGGAAAAATTGATGTTTTTTAAATTAAACTTTAGAGGACTGGCTGATCAAGAGCTCTGGGGTTCCCACAGTAATTTTGCTGATTAGATTTTCTCCAACTTTTGAATAGGGAGTTATTTAATGAACATTCCTTACAGAGGAGCAAACAGTAGGTCATGAAACCTGAGTAAAAATCTCTTTGTAGGCAACAATATTAAGAAGCCTGAGATTCAGAACTGTATAAAATCTGGCAGCAATCTGCTCTCCTGCCTCCATAATACATAAACTTTTTTTTTTTAAGGCTCTTCTCCAAGCTTCTTGGCCTTAAATTTTTATTTTTCTATCTGACTACTTGTGAGAGTATTTCTCACATAGAGTGTGTTTTGCTTAAATTCCTTACACCTCTCTCTCGCTTCTAATTGATACACCAATTATAGTCTCAATATTTGGCATTAGGCTGGAAGGCTTTTTGAAATCAGTTATTAAAAACTACTTTTGTCACAAATAAAACACAGGTCTGGCCTGGTAGAGTTTGGATGTGTCTGCACTGTACGTTTGTGTTGCTTTTTAAAGTGCACTTTGGGATTGAAACAGTTGTTGCTGAATCTCCAACATCTCCAAGGCACATTATGGGAATGGGGACAGGGTGTTCCAGTGCAGGATGCTAGCGAGGTAAATGCCACCACATAGCTTTTGTACCCATTTTAGAGTAGGAATAACCCAGTGCCTAAGTGATGGCACCCAGAAGTGGTGCTTGAAGGGGTAGATCTGACAGTCTGCTAGTACTGAATCTGGCTAGGAGCTAAAACAGCTTGAAAATCACTGATCCAGACCTTTGGGGTATGTTAACTTAAGAAGTAGCTTGACGTGGCAAAGTGTCAGGAGGATCTTGTTTAGATGTATGTAGTTTTCAGAACTATTGCCATATGGAGACACTGAGAAGGTTAATTTCTTTGTTTTCAGACTCATTTGAAAGTCTTCTATTATAAAAGGCAGCTTCGGTTTGGTTCCTTGTACTGCGGTTAGATGTTTCGTGTTAGATGTTTGCAGCAGAATCTCTAGCATGTAGGATGCACTGAGGGCTCTTGTAGATGCAAGATCTGGTCAGGTTAGACTTTTCCACCTTTAATTTCCTACCTTTGCTAGCTTTTAATTCGTATGCTGCTGCTAATAGCTTTCTGTTCAAATGCTGCCTTTTTAAGGGGGATTTATGCAACAAGAAAACAAAAAGCACAGGGTAAAATGCCAAAGTCTTGCTGTAAGCTTATAATTTTCTGTGTGATAAGTTAAGTCGTTGCTTCTGTTTGAAGATTTGCCTGTTCAAACACATTTTCCACATGCAAAAACAGGCATGGTAAACAAAAAAACAACCCCAAAGTACTGATTAAGTATGTTTTTTTTAATAAGTGGTATTTCAGTGGTTCCTTTGGCCGAGTAGCCTGAACTTGCTCCAAAGCCCGAGAGCTGTAAATGCAGAAGGATGATTGGTGCTGTGTGGTAATCGCCCTCTAAGCTGAGCGCTCACATTTAGCATTTCACATGGTATCTCAACACAGGACTTACCCACAAGTAGAAGCTGAAGGAATTGAAATGTATTGTGGCTACTGAGGACACACTGAATACCATGTGCTTGTCACTATTCTCATTCACAGAACAAATATGCTTTACTTTCTCCTATCTTAAAAAATAAAATGTTGACCTAGTTTACATCAAACTGCTGCTTTATCTTTGTTTCCTCTGTAGACTTATTGATTGTGCTGATAAGTTGTGTCTGGATTTCCTCTTCAGTTTACCTTTCTCCCACAGAAATCAGCCAGAGAACCTTTTTGGTAGGTCCTTCTGGCTCTGAATGTGACTGGGAGGGAAAATAATGCATCTGGACCTTCCTAGATGTTGGCCACTTTTGACCTATTTGACCACGATCTTCTTCAACTTCATCTTGTTTTCCCAGGACTTGTGTTAATCTAGGCTTACTTCATATCAGTTCTCACTTGTGATTGTTTCATGAGTGTCTTGTCACTCTCTTCTCACTTTTTCATTGTTACAGAGGGCTTCGTTTATTCATCCACTTCTCCCTCCAACCTTATCTCTGTAATTTCACCAGTCATAGGAATTCAAGTGCCAGACTTTCCTCTGCAGCATTGAAAAGTTCAGCCTTTCTCTCTCCTTGGCATCATGTAGATGCTTATCTCTGGTTCACACTAAACAAGCTTGAGAAAGACCTCTTACTAGTGTCTGTTTTCACATGTTTCTCATTAATGTGTTTGCAATGGCTGTTGGTCCTGCTGCTATTCTCATTGTCAGTCTGACAAGTAATCCAAGTATCTATGACTGCGACCTCTCTTTCAATCTTCATGTCTGAACTGTGCCTAAATTCTGTTTTTTCTTATCTGCACAGCATGGCTTTTGTACAGGCCTTTTGTTCTCATCATCCAAATTTCTCCTTGTTTCTGTCACCTAACTTGTTACTTTGACTACTGGTGAAGATCCATTCTAGCAAAAGCGTTTGTAGCTCCCTAACAGAGATTACTGCTGTAAATGCAAGCGTTCATGTTCCTCTATCCTTTCTCTCCCTTTGCTATTCCCCTTATTTTTTTACATCAAGTATAAAATTCTTCTTTTAATTGCAGATCTTTCCTGACATATCCCACTGTGAATAATAACTTTTGTGGGATTGAATGAATGTCCCGTTGTTCAGTCTGGAGTTAGGCTCTGGTTTCTCTGCTGCCTGTTTACTTAAGTTTCAAACAAGTTTTTCCCCATGTGATTTCCCTGATGTGTGAAAGGTGCTATATAAATCCATGAAATCACATAACTGTTCCTTTTTGAAAGCTTTAATTTCTCTACATTTTTCAGAAAACCCTGTTAACAGGCATTTACTAAACTGAGAGTATTCCCTGCATTCAGGGAGATTGCAGAAGCTTGAAAGGTGAGGGAAAATATGTTACACTAATGAGTATTGTGTTCTTCAAGTGTCGCATGAATTACTAGTGAATCAGTGTTCAGTAACTTCTTTGTCTTTCAGACCTTGTATCTTTACTGTTTTACGTCCTGGGTCTTCACTGTTTTTCCAGAATATCTCTCAGCTGCTGTGTCAGTGAGATGACAGACTTGGGGAGTGTTGAGTGGAAGCAGTAACTGATAAATGAAAGGACTGTGTAGGATACTAAACTAATATTTGAAATTACAGTAGATAAAAATACCTTGAACTCTTGTACAAGTGCTTTTGGCTTGTGTCTCTTTAACAGCTGAGGTTTTGTAACCACTAAGATACTTGTGAAACTGTTTCCATAGTGCTTAAATCAGATCCATCCAGTGAAAGTGAAGTTTGTGTGCTTGTGTTTCACTAGTCAGTTGTGGTGTAGAGCGGTGCTTGCACGTGGGCTGCTAGAGAAGTGAGTTTTGATGGGGATATGTAATTCAGCGTTGGTTTGGGTTAGTTTCTGCTGCATAGACACATTTCTGTGTCTCACAGAGAATCAGCTGGCTTTTACCAAAAGTCTGCTCTTTAACTGGCTTTTTTTGGTCAGAACCCTGGAAAGTGAACTGTTCTTTCATTTCTGAGACATGACTCGGTCAGAGGATGAGCGGGCTGTTCTGTGAAGGCTGCCTGGGAGCAGCAGCAGCAGTTGCTGTCCCTGCCCAGATGGAATTAGGCTTTGAATTGTTGAAGAGAAGATTCCTTCTCTCTCATTCTGGTAGGCAACCTTTCTTTTCTTTCCTAAACTGTTATGCCTGACTTGTTATCTTGATCTGGGGAGATAATTTTCCCAACAATATCAAATATCTATCTGAAAGTATATAGCTCCCTGAAGGTAGCTTTCATAACTGTAAATGTGTGCAGGGTGTTAAGAGAGGAAAAAAAAAAGCAGATATATTATACTGCAGCCTGGAATTTGCAGATCTCTGTATTAACAACATCCTTTCAGAGAAGCTCTTGAGTGGACATGATGTTCTCCACAAGACCTTAACTATTGGAGAAACACTTCTGCAGCTCTCTCATGGTACAAACTGTAATAATATGCAAAGCTGCAAAAATACATTGAGGTCAGTTTTAGTGAAGTTGTTTTTAAAGTGTCTAATTTCCTGAACAGCATTAAGACTTGGTTCCTGTTTCCTTCTTTCAAGGTGGATTTCTGTCACCAGCTAATTCTCTTACTAGGAGCAAGTTCCGGAAAGGGATTGGGCATCTGCTACTCCAATTATTTGAAAACTACAAAAAAACTTAAAGAAAATAGACATTTGTTTTCAGTAGAAAATATCTTAATATCCTTTGTGTGTGTGTTTTTTTTATCAAGAGGGGCTTTCTAAAGAGTTGGCCAAAAAGATTTGTGTGGCTGTGCCTCAAATTTAGGGCACAGCTGATCAGCACTGTATCGTGAGTTAGCCATCAGTTTGGTGTAGCTACATCACCTGATCAGATGTGTTTTAATCTTTCTTTCAAATGATTCTTCACTCTTTTAGAGGAATTTGTGTGAGAGGGTCAGTATTCAACAGTCTGGGGAGAAATAAAGTGCTGCTATCTTAAAATCCCAAGAGAATGAAAAGCAGGAAAGACAACAAGCATCAGAGTGTAAGGGATCAAAGTGGGATGATGCTGGAGGCTTCTTAGGCAACACTTTCTTCCTAATCTTTTTGCTTTCATTTGGAAAAGTGTGGCCAAAGGTGATAGAAATATTAAATGAAGATAGACTTAGTAAAATAAGATTCAAAGATCTTTCTCTCTAAAACCTCCTACCCACATACACTGTCTTTAAAATAAGGAGTTAACTGATTTATAAGCTTAGTTAAAATACTGGGTTTGAGCAAAGGCTGATTCTGACAGGGAGGGAAAGTGCATGCTTTTATCCTCAAGCACTGTGCTTAGTTATTTCAAGTATGTCTCCTCTTCTCACACAGTTCTATGGAAACAAGACTGGATTTAATTTTTTCTTGAAAAAATATTTTTGAAACTTAAAAGTACTTCAAAAATCCTTTCTCTCATGCTTTAAAATCATTGATTAGTTTTAAAGTCTTTGACATTATTTAGGAAGAGGGAGGGAGCATAGTGAGGTTTATTATTTATAGTGCAAAGTCAAGGAAACTGCTTCCAAACATATGCTTGTTGTTAAGCCTGTATACATGTGTTTGAGATTTCTGTAGTTGCCACTACCTTTTTTTTTCTTTCTTTTAAAATCACACTGTAAAGTAAGTTACAGTAAACAGTTCTTATGACAGAATAGCATACTAGTTTTGCAGGGGAAAAAAAACAGTAGAATTGTTAGCAGTCCTGGGTTTTCTCTTTCTCCATTTCTTTTCTTAGCAATTCTGTCTATGCTGTTGCCTTCTTCTTTAAAAGCACTTATAAGTTGTTGGCCTTTTAACAAAAACATCCTGACAACATGTTATTCTTTTCCTTCCTTTCCCTTTCATATCATTTTTTGTCTTTAATCCATTCATGTGAAGCACTGAGAGGTTCACTTAAACTCTCGTACAGTTCTGTTGGGTTTTGGGTAGTGTTTTATTGTTTTGTTTTTAATGGGACAGTCCTTTGCTTAGTATATTGCTGAAGTGTGCATTGATTGGGATGGAAAGCTGGCAGGTGGGAGGCAAGACCACAGTGTATAGCAGATAAACCTGTATGTCAGCAGTGGTCCTTGGTCAAGTACTTGAGATTTGGTCTGGTTTGCTTTGGATGAGCAGTTGTTGGGAAAGCTAATTCCAATGTTTCCTTGTTTTCAGCAAGTTAAGATTTAATTGTAACAAATCCTGTGCTGGTACAGTGTGGAAAGAGCAACAGAAACCTGGATTTTTGATTCTTTCTGCTGTCATGCTCTTGTTGAGTGTTACTACTTCCTTCTGTAAAACCAGATGTGTGTATGCTCTGAGCAAGTGGCATACCACCTAGTGTGTTCTGGCAAGGACTCTGTGAGTTTACTCTTTGAAACTTTGACTCTGAATTTTCCAGGATCCAGAGAGGAATGGAGACTCCATTGGATGTTTTGTCGAGAGCAGCATCTCTAGTACATGCTGATGATGAGAAACGTAAGTCTGAAACCTAGTTCTCTGCTTTGTTGGATCCAGATGCTGTATGTTTGCACTGTGAATCAGCCTAGATGTTGGTTTATCCGACCTCTGTGTTTTACTGAATTTAGAACCTGTAGAAAAATGTCTTCAAAGCACTTAAAAGGTAGTCTTCCTCGGGTGCAGAACTGATAGATTGCCTTTAAATTGGTTGCTGTGCAAGAGAGGATGATTCCTGTAATTTTGAACAAGTACTTAACAGTTCATATAAACGTGCACCTCTTTTCCCAATTCCGTTGGTGTTGTTAGTAGACAGAAAGTTGTAATGAAACTGCTGTCAAGCTAAATGATTTCAGAACTCGCACTTGCCAATGATATGGGTTAGTCCTGGTCTCATTTAAGAACTTGTAACTGGGTGGGCATGAGTGGGGCGCAGAGATCCCTTTTCAGGTCATAAAAACCCGTCCTCATTAGTGACGAGTGCTTTGGTTTCCTTCTCCTGCTACTAAAAGATGGGTACAGGACGTTATCACTGTAAATGGCGTCAGAGGCAGCTACAGAGTTGCTGTTGCCAGTCATTAGGGTAATATTTTTGCTTTTGACATCCACAGTAAGTATTAAATAGGCTGACTGAAGTTAGAATAATGTTTTCAGTACAGCCAAATTGCAGTGCTGCTCTGTAGATCGGACTGTTACCCATATGATTAGTAATAAATGTCTTTGTCAGTTCTGAGTAGTGTAAGCACTTGGGGAGTGTGTGTGTCTTGGGTATAAACCTGAATGAGTATCTACAAAATGGTATTTTGGGTTTCAGACTGATTTTGCCTGTGGCTTCTTTGCTTAAAATCATCTTGTGAGATGAATTCAGCTTTTCTTCTTTTGATCTTTGTTCCTTTATATGTTTTTTGAAAAGTAATTGTCTTGAATAGTGAATAAAAGAATTGCTGTTGCTAATCAACTTAGTAGAGTAATTGCAAAGTAAGACAAACGCAGTGTATTTGGACAACAAGTCCCAGAATGTTTATGCGTATTCAAATAGTCAAGATATCAGTAGCTTGCTTTTTCAGAAGTTTGCTCTGATGAGCTCTTCTGCAATGCTGGCCCTTTGCAAAACCCATATTCATTATAAAGCTGTTCTTTCACATTCCCCTTGCTGATGGAGAAGTACCAAGTTTTTACTGATTCTGCAGTAGTAGGATGACTTGGTTGATTGCTGCAGTTACTGACTATTGCTGGTAAAATGCACAGCAGTGGAAGTCCTTGAGGAAACAATTTGAACCATAACTTTGACGTGGGGGTTCTGTCCTCTAAGCTAACATGTGTGTAGAAAAAGCAAAAGCTTAACCTATTTTCTTTTGACTACATTTTAAAATATGTTTTGCATATGTATTTACTTTTTTGAGTTTAAATGCATTCTTTTTGGTTAACTGTTGTTTAAGACTCCAGTTTGTTTTGAGTTCCATGGGGTAGGAACTTTGGGCTGGATTGAGAGAATCCAGAGGAAGTCTGATTCAGTTCAACTTGCATGAGGAAGCTGATATATATCTGGTTCTAATTTACATTCCTTTAGTCTTACCACTGAGGCTTAATTAGATTTATGCCACTCTGCAGCTTCTAACTTATGCTGTCTCTGAGTTTGTCCTGTTGTTGTGCATATCACACACCAAGAATGCTGTGGGATGAAAAGCTGCTAAAGTGAAGAAAAGAGCAGTCCAGACCTGTTGCTGAACTTGTGCTTTTTTGTGTTAGCTTTTGTGGGAATGAGACCAGCCAGGCTTCACCCTGCGTTGCAGGGTGGATACTGTCAGTTTGAGATTAGTCTTGTTGTGGAATTTAGTTACCTGTGAGTTTTCTGCTAAAGTGCATGGCCCGCTGCTCCTGGAGTTTCTGCGGTGGTCCTATGATGTTTCTGTATCCCCCTTGTCTAACAAGTAGAATTCTTCAGTTTCTAATACTTCAGTCACAATCCGGATGGAGTAATCTACTTCTTCATTTATTTGTTTGCTCTTACAATGAGATTACCTTCAGATACTTGGTACCTGAACAAAATGCTAGATTCATTTCAGCAATGTTTCTTGTATTGAGGTAATACATACAGGTAATTTTAACGTTGATTCATGAGGAAAAAAATTCCAATGGGTTCTTTTTGACCTTTCTAATGATGCAATTGTTTCCTGCTTGCAAAGTTTTGCACAAGGATTTCAGATTAATTTAGTTTCTGAAACATGTCTGTCTTACCCTTAGTTGGTTTTTTGTGTGTGTGTGCTGGAATAGAAAGTTGTCTAACAGATAATTCCTGATGCTCTTTGTGCATTTCATGGTCAAAACTTTATCCTATTTTTTGAATGGAGAGCGAAGGAAATGTATGCTGACATGACAACTCTAACAAGTGAAACAATAAATCTGCTTCAGATGATTGAGTTCCCCTCAGATACATGATATATAGCTCAGATGAGAGTAACAGTTAAAAACTGCTGATTTGCTACTTTTTAATGATCATTTTAAGCAATTAAGATGCCAATTTTAACTGTAATATTTCAAAATGGCTCCTCTTCAAAGTAGTTTACTATTACAGTTTTTATCAGAAAAATAATGGTAGCTTAATGCTTCTCTGTCATCTGGTGTGAGAAGTATACATGGAATGTGCATACATTTTTTGACTGCGTGCTCCTACACAGTGTACAAAGCTAGCAGTTGTTAGTGGCGTCTTACTCATAGGTATCAATATTTTTCATTTCTTCTGTTGTTGCTCCTCTTGCAGATATTGCAAATTGCAGACTTTCATACCCAGATACCCTTTAATCCCATCTAAACCTCAACTTCAAACTAACTGCTGTAAACTAGCAGCCTCCAAGTGCATTTACTGAATACAAGTAGTGTAAATACAGGTTCTTGTTAAGAAAAACAGACTTTAGTTCCTGTAGTGGGTAGGTATTTAATTCTTGTCTAGGTTTATTCAGAGGAGGAATATTGCTAGTATTTATGACTTAATTCCTTTCTAACATGAGGGATCCTCTTCCCTCTGCAGGCACCCTCTGCAGTGCCAAGTAATGTAGAATTGTCACAGCGTGTATGCAAATCACACTCAGTTTGAAGCAAATACCTTTAAACTTGGAGCACTGAAAGAAATGAATGAACTGTGTGGCCAGGTAGACTTCCCAGAACAGTTATTGCTTTCTTAAGCAAATATGACCTTGAGTTGTGTTGGGTTTGGTTTTTTTTGCAGCTGCACCTATGTCAATAAGGCTGACCTTTGGCGATAAGTTTGCACCGTATATTGCATTCAGTGGCATCGGGTTTGTATCGTGAACTCTGCTGTATGCTGGGCTTCAACAGCTCCTTCTGCACTTATCAGCATTTATGAAACACGTTTGGTTAACTACTGTGTCATGGAAATGATTAATTATGGAGTAGAATTGATTACTGTAATTCTCCATTTGTATTACTGCTGTGATGTAAGCAGTTATTTAAGTTTATGGCATAGTGGTCCTGTTTTTAAAATCCCTGAGGAAAAAAACCCCAAAAAAGCTGAACAGAAAGTGAACAAAAGCGGAGGGACACTCCTTTGGAGGCGATAACAATTAAAGGAGAAGATATAGATCTTTCCTAATGGAGTTCATTGTTTACTTATTGTCCAAGCTCGGTCCTTCATTTCAGTGGAAGGAAAGCATACAATGATGTAATTATTAGCCAGTCATCTTGAAGGCTTGTTGCCAGTTGCTTACTTGTCAGGAGTGAAGGGAAAAAGTGTAGGAAATCTGTGGTGTTCATGAGCAGTGAGTTCAGTGCCCCAGGAGTAGGCAAAATGCGATTGTTTTTTCTGTAGGACTTTTCTGGGTTCTTTCTGTGCCTCAGAACTGGGCTTTGTGAGAAGGGAACATCCATAAGACCCATGTATGTATGCTGTCATCTTCATGTTGTCATGGCTGGGAACATTATTGGGTGTTGGTTATTGTAAAATTGCAGACATCAAGGTACACAATGAGATGCTTGATGCTACTCACCACTCTTCTGTTCCTTTTTTCCTGATTTCTTAGATGTTTGGCATTCAAGTTGGTTAATTTTAGAAGACCACTCTATAAACCATTAGTTTTAATATAAAGACAATTACTGAAAGTAGTGTTTTTTCTTCTTTTGTAGTGTTGTGTTGAACAGCAAGTGTTCAAACGTTAAGGAGGATTATAATTTTAAATTTATCTCCTATATAAAAATAAAGGGTTTGGGAAGTGGTCTTTCCATTGTTTTAAGAACATACTATCTTGTTATTGAGAAAGAGTGAAGGAAAATGCTAATAAGGACATGCACTTGCAGAATGTGTTGAAAGCACTGTGCGCTCAGCCTGTGCTGATGTTATAGTCACACTTCCTTCTTCTTCCCTCCCCTATGCAAGTCCAGTTTAAGAATATGGGAATGAATGAGAAAAACCATGTTGTTTCTCTCTCAGGGTAATATAGGGGAAAATCTGTTGGGGACAAGCAGAAGAAACTAGTTCCACAAGGGAATGAAAGGTTTGGAAGCAGCTAATGAATGGCACGATGAAGTCCTGGGTAACAGCTTTGCATTGTAATGCACTGTACCATGATCCATACCTGTTGAGTCTTGATTTATGTTTTGAAAAACTGATACAGGAATACATTTTAAAAAATCAAAACAAATAGTGAATCACGTTTGGTCAAGCCATACTTCTTGCACATGTACCATCACCCTTGCATGCATGGAAGCTTGGAATTGCTATTCCATGTTTCTGGCCTGTGAGCACTGTTATTGTTTTGGCAGCAGTTTCTTTCATGTGGTCTGGTTTTATCTACTTCAAATAATTAAGCTAGAAGCACAGACAACTTACTGTGCTTTAAAATCCCTGCCCTAATCCACTTTGCAATAAAGTCCTCGTGTAGACAGAACCTACAAAATCAGTTTTTACTGTTCTTCATTCATATCAGTTTAGGATATCAGTTAGAATTAATTTTCTATTGGCTACCATCTCGTAACAAATTCAGAGAGATTACTTGTTTTGTATTGCTGATCCTAAAACCAATATTACTTCAACACTGAGTTGAGGACAATTAACACTCTTGAAGATTACAACTCTATCCTTGATGTCTTTAAATGCAAAAGAAGCCATAGTTAGAATTAAACTTGAGTGTTTCTATTTGTGTTAGAGATATTAATGGTAATGTATTTCTGGCATAACCAGGACTCTTTACCAACTGTACTGTTAGATTTTTAAATTTATAGCAAATTATGGGCAGTGAGCCCAAGGCAAGTTTTAATATCAATGTTTACAGAAGTTTAAATAGCTTCCATCCTACTGTGTGCCTGCTTAAATCAGCACTGAAAATATTTACGCTCCTGAGGGTTTTTTTGACTGACTGAAAGTGAGGAATTGCATGGAACTTGCTAGATGAATGCAATTAGTACAGTCAGTCTGAGTCATCAGTTTACTTTTTGGGGGGATTGGGTTTTTTTTGGGGTTGGTTGGGTTTTGGTGTTTTTTCTTTTGTTGGTGTCATGTTTCCCCTCCCCTGAGATTCACCAGCTTCAGAAAACTGGGAAACAGTGACAGAATTTTTACACCCAAGTGCCCCATGCCAGGTAGAACTGGAAGGAATAATGCATACTTCTGGGAAGGATGAGAAATATTATAGAGCAAAGTATTACTTAAAGCAAGCTGAAGAATTTCCAGTAGGGCATAATCTTGCCATATGACTTGCCCTTTGTATTTTAATTTGAACAAATATGTTCAGAATAGCAAATCTTGTAACAAACAAATGGGAAAAGCTTTAGCTGGATGTGGTAGTACTACTTCTCATTGATAACGTTTGTTTTAGGGGTGGAAGGGAATCAAGTTGGTTCAGTAAAAGCAACCTGGAACAGGCTCTTCTGACATTTAAAATGTGTTCCTGTACTGAATCTTAATTCTCATGTAGATTGTTTTGGTAGTAAACTGTTTTCCCTTCCTGCTAGAATTCTCCATTTTGTCCCCCCAATAATAACAGGGATGATACAGTTAAAAGTTGAATACATCACCACCGTAACAGCATCAGAATGTTCATGTTCTCTGTGGCACTCAGTGCTGCACAGAAGCATGAGAGAAGGTAGTCCCTCTTCTGAAGGCAGTTGATCAGAAAGCAGAGTATCACTGTCGTGATACAGGGCTGCTCCTGATGAACCAGTGAGTCAGGAGAGATCCTCGTTGTCACACCTTATTCACCACGTTGCTAGTGCTCTAGCTACTGGTCTGCAAAGCATCCTGGCAGAGTTTGGTGCCATGAACACCATTGTGGAAATGGAATTTCATGGGGAGGCAGTGCTTTTCTGCTTGTTGCTTCTGGAATATTCAGGGAATCAATTGGTTACAGTAGCTATAGCTGCACAGTAGAATTGCTCGTAGGGAAACTTATCCTTAAGAAATCCTTTGCTTGGAAGAGTATGGTGCTGGTTTCTGTTCCTTCACCTGGGCAAGCTGTTAGTCTTTATAGATGACCATAAGATTCCAATGCCAGCAGGGCTCACTAAATGACTCTCTTGTTTTTTCTGATTTAGGATAGATAAAAAATCTCTTTTGCAATGAAAAGGTTGTACGTGATGCTGCTTCTGACTTTCAGAAGTCTTCAGTAAATGGAGGAGTCGTTTTTGATCTTAACCTCCTACTTTTTGTTTTGGAGAAGTCCTCCTTGGCTAGGTGGAGGGCAACACAACCACATTAACCCAGGTTTTTCTTTTGCATTCTGTAAATAAGTTTAACAGTATTTTGTATGCATGTTCTTCAGGGCTTTCAAAGTCTGGGTGGGTTTAATCAGGGTTTGTCAACACTTGGATGTCTGTTACTAACGAACCCAGCACAACCTTTCATTTAGAGCCTGACTACTTCAGAAGACTTTTCCCTTGTTGGGTTGAAAGGAGGGTAAGAAGTGCTTTGTGATAATTTCTAATAAGTGGACTCTCCATGTAGATATTTCTTTCTTCTTTTATGGTAAATTAAAATATTGGTACAGTTGTCTTTTTACCAGGTTGGTGATTGGATGAATATGTATGTTGGTTCAGAGAAGAGGCAAATACATAGTGTAGACGAAGAATTAGGTCTTGAAAATTAGAGGTATGGTGTTCTGCAAGTCAATTTAATATAGAGAATTCTTTAATTGCAGAAATTAATGCACAATTAAGTATTTGGATAGCTTTTATGACTTTAGCTCAGACCACAAGCATAATTGTCTTCTGTGATGTCTAGCAAAAGAGAAAGTTAAATTTTCTGGAGGAAAATCTGAATTCTAAGGAGTATCAGCAAAAGTCTGCCTTTGTAATCCTTCAGCAGCTATGAGAGGTGTTAAATGTAGATTTGTCAGCTAGTCATTTCTGTAATATTTGATCAATAGCAGGGAAAGAGGGGGAGTCCTGTTAGTTTTGGAGCAGAATTTGTGGCATAAAACATCTTTTTTTACTGAAAGGGGGGAAAGTATGGAAGTGTGATGTTTCAGTTGAGTAGTAATGTGATGGAAAAACATATGTGGCTCACTCATTGAGAGGCAGCCTGAATCATCTGTTGTTGCTGTATGAATACCAAAAGCTTTAAATAATAAAACTGTGAGTAATAACATGAGTAGTGTTCTGGTTTTGAATTTATGAACTGTGCAGACCAGAAAATACTAATATCTTCTCTGTTTAAAATATCAGTTAATCTGCTTTTTAGTGAAATACTGGAGAGGCTGAATTCCTGACCTCCTGCTTTTTGTCTTCCATAAAACCTTTAGCTGTTTGCGTTACTCAGGGTTTCACAGAGTAGCTTCCAGTTAATGATGTCAGGGTCATTTAATCATTTGTAGGATTTTCTTGAAAGTAGGGGTTTTACATTGAATACCTGTTAGTTTTGGGTTGGTTTGGATTTTTAAAAAAAGTTTTAAAAAAATTATTCTTGCCTACAGGAAACCTCACCACCGAAAAGTTTATCGATGCAAGGGAATAAAGAATGAGTAGAGTTACGTTTTCAACTTGTTAAATAGGCTGGAAAATGGGGTGATTGTCTGCTTGGCGCCTAGATGTATTTTAATAGCAGTAGAACACCATTAGCATAATCAGTGGAGTGATGGTAATGCCTTCAGGAACAAAAGTGTCTAAACGTTTTGGGGCTGGGTTTTTTTTTTTTTTCTGCATTAATTAATAAAAAAAAAAGCAGCATTTGCAGGAGTTCCAGCCACCTGCAGTTTGTAAACAAGTTGTAGCATCCTTCAGCTTACCAGATGTTGCAACCCAGGCTGCACCAGCCCAGGAAAGAGGCTGCTCAGAGGTCCTGAGCATCGTCCAGTGGCCAGGACGCCGGTTCTTTCCGAATCCTTTTCAGCTCATTGGTGATAAAACATTTCAGAGATTGGTGGCATTACCTCCAAGTCAGTGATGTTTACAGAAACGCTATCCCCTTCTTGCTGCATGGCAAATGGAAAGGAAGGAATCCTCTTACCAGAAGGGAATTTGTTAGCAGATCCCAGCCTGGAAATCACAGCAGACCAAACCCCCTATCATTAAAGTGTGATAGCACATACATAACCGCATCAAACTTCTCAGTGCACGTGCTTCTAAATGATGGTGGTGTCTGAAATGCTCTGTCTGGAACTTTGTGCTCACTTTATATATTTTTACAATAATTTTTATTTGTTATATCCTGAATTTTGAGTCAATACAGGGAAATTATTCAGGTGTTAGGTTTTGTCTGTCAAATTTTCTGGCAGTGACTAAAACTGCATAAATGGATTTATTTCTTTTTATGACTCGGCAGAATATTTTAACATGTGAAATTCTGGACATTCTTCATGTGGTAAATGTTATTTGACTTATTTAAAAAAAAAAGATAAATTCTGCTGTAATTAGAAATACTGGAGGCTACTTGTGAAATGCAGGGTGCTTTCCCAGGATGTTCTTTGCACATCTTTAAGAGCACAGAGAGTCAGGACAAGCTTGAAAATGTTAGTGTCACACATGAAAAGCTAGTGCTTATTTGGGGCAGAATTAGTAAGAAGAAAGGAGTTAATACTTTGGATTCAGTATGTTTACCTACTTTTCCTTGTGTAATTGTTTCTGTGGGTGCTTATTTCAACATTTTATCCATGTTCCTGGAAAGGTTAGAAGTAGAGGGCTTCACAGCTTCCTTGTTGCCAATAGCCGTGCTGTCCCTGCTGTGCTCTAGGTTGTACCCACCAGATGCCATACATTCTGCAGCGACTGTAACTTATTTTCCAGATGGCAAAGCAAGGCTTTTGGGCAAAGAGAATGTCTTTGGTGTGCTCTAGAGATTAAGTTTGTTTATGTGGGCAGGCAGATCTGGAGGTATGTTTTTCTGTAAGCAAGTGAAAAGATGGTATTGGAGAAAGGAGGACTGAGTAAACTTTGTGTTCAATTAGGTTTTTAAAAAGCCTATGCTGAAAAAAAGGTGAATGTTAGTTAAATACATAGTTTTTATGTGCACACAGTATGGTAAAACATCAGTAATGTTGTAAAGTCAGTTATTTTCAAAGCCATGCGGTGTTGAAATCAAGGTGGTACGGCACAATCTTTACTTCTTTCTCAGAATTGAGTGAAATGCTGGTAGAATATTTACAGTTCTGTTGTCAATGGAAGCATGCAAGTTCTTAGTCAGTAAGTGTATGTTTAATATTTTGTTTTCCTTTCTTGGGAGCACAGACTTTGTTTATGGTATGCCATTCAAATTCTCACCTGAAGAAGGAGGAATCTGAACATAGGTTTTCCAGTCCAACATGAGTGTCCTAATTAATGGTTTATGGCATAAAAAGGGAATATGGTCAATCATGACAGTCTGTTCTGCTCTCTCATGTCTTTTGTTCCATTGCTTAAGAGGAAAAAAAGTAAAAGTAAGGTAGCAATACTTTGTTCAAGATGAAGAGAACACACTTCTCCCCCATGATGCAAACACCAAAACTCCTTCCATTTAATTTTCTCCCTCTCCTGCTGCTGAATCAAAAGTAAATTGCTTGTGCAAACATAATTCTGGCTATAAAGCTGTTATGCAGCTATAAACATCGCTACAGAAACTTGTCATCCATAAACTTAAAAGGAGAAATGCTTCTTTTTTAGCAAATTGAAGAGATTTCTTACTCTCTGAATTTTTCCCCCTTCTGATTTTAAACTTAATGACACATTCATTAAAAGGTCCCCAAAACTGCTACACTGTATTATGAGTATTTTTTTGCCCATCCACTACAATGGTGTTGCATCAGATGACAACACTTTCATAATACTGGGGTGAAGTTTGCTTTAGATATATATGGCTTTGTAAGAGAGAGAAATCACAGGCAGTAGTTGTACAGAAATAGTCTTTTGTGTGGTGGTGTTTGAAATGGAATAATTTTAGTACTTGCCCTGGGCTTAGTTTTCCTGAAACTGTGGCAGTACCAGTAACTGCTTTTGTGTGCTGGGTCGTGCCCATGTTTTCTGTTTGGTTCATGGGAACACATCTGTGTGTTACAGTTGCCACTTTGTTACTGTAAACCTCTGACCTTTATTTGCTTTCCTTAGAGCCAGATACATCTGGCCCATAATAGTGGCAGTTTGTCTACAGCTCCATCTGTTCCTCCTCCCCAGTTTTGGATTGCAGTGCACTTCTCTCTCAGCCTAACACGGAAAGTGTTTGATTATATACACATGCAGAAGTGTTACTTTCCCCTCTGAACTCTCCTCCAAGCGATGATGTAAATTAAGGACCTCTTTCGGTAGTTTGTATCCTCAGCAGTGCCTCACCAGCAGACACAATACGGTGGCTCTCAGTGGTCTGGATTTCAGAGCTCAGCAGTGTTAGCTTCTGATTGAAACCCGGGATCTTCCTGTGCAGGGACCTGGCTCTTTTGGAGAATTTCAGGGTGTATTAATTACATAATGTTGACTATAATTACATTTGGCTTTTGTGTTGTCATATTTACCGAAACAAACTATTATTTCAAAATGAGGTGCTGAAGTTTTAAAGGTATACTTAAATTTTTAATTAGCTTTACGTGTATTCACATTTATAGTAGTCCTTAATCAAATTGTTAAAAATTGTTAATCTTTATATTCTCTTAAATAAAATATGTTAGAAACTTAGGCTTGAGAATGTCATATTTCAATGTCTGGATATGAAAGAAAGTAATGGGCTTTCTGCTGTCGTGTCCTGTGGAGAGGAAAAGCAATTTAGAATTTTTCAGTCTATCCTTTTCACAAAAATCTAGGTAGGACTTTTGGGTTGGTTCTTTTGTTGTTGTTTTTGTTTTTAGTAGAGTAATAGTTAACTACTCTCAGTGAACTTCTGAGCTGTCTGATTGCTCTTGGCTGGTGTACTCGGCTGACTTGGTCAGAGTTAATGGCAATAGCTGGTTCCGTGAATATCTTGTGGTTCCATGAGGCAGCGGGTCAGCTGCCTTAATCCATTTGACTGAACTTCTCATGACTCTCAGCAGATGTTTTGCCTTTAAAGGTCAGTTTAACTTTCTGTGCAGACTAGCTCCTTGCTTCCCAGACCGTGCCAACACAGTTAAGAACCAGGATATAGTTTGACATCGGGACTGAAATGTCATGAATCTTTCTCGTTTCTTTAGCTATTCAACCACATCTCTGACAGCCGCTTTCATAACAACCAGCAGAAGAGAAAGGTAATAGGGAAGAATTCTAGCATGCTGGTATACAGAGTAGTTTAAGACAGCACCACTGAAGTTCAAAGAGTTTAATGTTTAGTGATGTTTACTTGCCTTGCAGCAGTAAATGGAAGTGTGGCTGTGCTAGGCATTGACAAATGTGCAGAATTAAATTCCCATCCAAAATCTGTCACATGTGTAGCTGTGATGCTAAAAACAGTCACAGGAGGTTGGTCAGTGAATGAAATCAAACACTGTTCTTGAAAGCGGAAATAAAATTGGCTCCTCGGAAGCCCGGTGAAAGGCATGGCATTTCAGCAGACAGTAAGCTCTCTGCAGGAAAGGGTTAACACTTAGAATTAGAAACATTTGTATCACTATGTATTTTTCAGGGTGAGTCATAATTTGCTTCTCTATTGGAATATGAGCTCTGTTTTGCCACAGCAGAATTGCAATTCCCAAACCATGGACAGTTACTTGTTGGCTCACACTGAGAACTCACCTGTTCAGCCTCTCTGGGAACCCTGCTGGAATGTTGCAGGGATGGTGGGTGCATCTGGCATTCCTGCCAGTATATTGTCACTGCTTTTCAGGGGGTTATGTGGAGGAACGTGTAGTATACCTGCACGTGTGAATTACTGCTGGGCTTAGTAGTGATTGTATGAGTATTTGCTCCATTACGTAATTTACAATGTCATTTGGTGCATGTGTTTTTTCAGTGTACTGTATGAACAGGTCAGTATTTTGTAGCCAGTAATAATTGTTAGTAAAATAATCTTGGACAGTATTGGTTTCCCTACCAGCAGCTTTGCTGAAGGGATCAGGAACTCAAGAGTGCGTTCAGGAGTGGGAAAAATCACCATGTTTCTTCCTCTAATTCCCCCTTCAAAACTTGGTAGCTCCATTTCTATAGGCAGAGAAAGGAGCAAACAAAGTGGTACCCCCATATGATAAGTACAGCATCATGCTGAAACAACAACTCAAATCTTACTGTGCTGGCTTCATTCTCACATGTTCCCAGTATAGATCTGCCTAGCTAGACTCTGGTTTTATAATGGGCTGTTCATGTGTGCGTGTCTGTGTCTGATCTTTTGATAATCTGGTAGGTCTGTTTTAAAATTATTTTTATTTTACTACTTAGAAACAGGGCATAGTGTGTTACAAGCTGTTCCACTGACCTCAACACATGCACGTTAATGTTGCTGTCTTTCTGCTTTCAGTCATACCCAAATATTAATTAATATTGAGGAAGAGACTGTGCCGATGTACTTCTTCACTGCTACTTCTGGCTGCTAGCACCTACCTAATAACCACTGATCTCATCAGACATGTTCACTTACGCTCTCTTTACCTCTTTCAGTGAGTAGCTTTGTACTTTCTGGCAGTACTCAAGTAATTTCAAATCACTTTTGAAACATGATAGAGACAACGCTAGCTGCCTAGCACTCCTGAACTAGAAAGAAAATGGGGAGAGCAAGTGTCCAGCTTGGGATGAATATGACAAGCCTGAATATTTATTAATTTTTTTTTAATAGAGTGATGGAGATGGGAGTTTCTGGCAGAACCTTTTGGTAGCGATCACTTGGGCAATCCCTGGCCAAACGTGGGAGCCCCAGTGGGGTGTGCCTGGGAGATGTGTGTGTGCCACTCGCAAGGGGACATCCAGGCTATGTCTTCTGGCCAAAATGTGAGGTGAGATGTCCTGGGGGTGGTTATAAGAAGCTGGACTAGGTGGTGGTTATAAGAAGTTGAGAGGTGATGTGCCAGCAAGATAGGAGGTGGTAGAGAGTGGGCTGCAGTGAAGGGTCTCCTGACCACTTTAGTAGCTGGCCTTTCCCCTATGATGGAGTATGGGATTCCCTGGGTATTTAATGAATATAGTGCAGATGTGTAAAGAACTAAAAGGAAGATGTCAGTGTAAGAACTTATATATTGCTCCATTTGCGTTCTCAGTATATTTTTACATACTTTTTATTTCCTTTTTTTCTTTGGATTCCTGTTCTCCATTAAGTTGGAAAGAGGTTATGATTTTTTTTTTGAAGGCTGAACTTGCATGTTCATTAAGGTAAGAGGAATATATGTATGCAAAAATGTGGTTGCACAGAATCATTGCAAACAGTCTTAAAGGAGTTTGAAAAAACACCCAAAAAGTGCAATGAAGAAGTGTCCCTGAATGCTGTCACTACAAGAAACAAAGCGATCCATGACCTTGTGAAGTACCAAATGTTATTTTAGACTGGGAAAACAAACAGGCTATCTCTTGATTAACATCACCTTCCTCCCATTCTCTCCCCGAGTTACCCGTATGTCTTTTAACAAGACCAGCTTGTATGAATGATTTCAGAGGAGTATTGGAAACTCTGTACAGTGTTTGGGGGGGGGCGCTAACCATGAATGTTAGATGCTCCCTAGCTTCTCTGGTTCAGAGGCAGTATGTCTAGCCCTTCATTTCTCTTTTCATCGAGATTATATTTTCTGATGGTACTAGTAAGGTTTCAAAGCAGCCTACTTTGGTTTTTTCCTCTTTCACACCTTTTCCTATTATTTTCTTAATGACTGTTTTATGAAAAGCTGTGGCAGACATGGGAGCTTCAGAGAGAGTATATGTTGATCTCTATTGTGTAATTATTTCCTTGGGTTTTTTCTTGGATTAGTCATGTCTTAAGTTTTGGTCTTGACAGATAGTTCAAAATTTAATTAGCTTCCTGTATTTGGTATTTATGTTCCTGAGAACAGGATTTGGGTTTGAGGTGTGCTTTTTTCTTTTGTTTTTTTTTTGAGCCAATGCCTTAATACAAACATACGAAGAAAAATATTTATACACCTGTATTCATTAAAAAAAAATAAATTAGAGAAGATGAAACATGGTGAAAAGGATTTGTTATTTATCGTGACCCAAGACCAGCTTTTCGAGGCTTCCTGTCTGTCAGCGTAAAAGCGTGATAGTCACACATGCCTGTGTGTTCAGAGGTTGTGGAAAAATAATGATGGTGCTCTCCTGTTTAGAGGCTACTGCTCTCTGGTTCTGAGCTAGAATTGCTGCAATACCAGAAAAGCGAGTGCATATTGATACGTGCCTTAAAGTGGTTTTAATCCTGAGAGGACTGGGGGACATCTGTAGTGGGTTATGCGCATGATCCCCAAAAGGGTGTCCTAGGACCCCAAGCTGGACACCAGCTGAGCTGCCATCCCCCTGTGCAGCTGCAGAAGGCAGCCGCGTGCCAAAGGCTGCGCGCACGCTGGGATGTTCTGGGTAATTCTTCACATGCGGTGTGCACGTGTGAGCATGCTGCATTCATTCGTTATCCCTATAGCAACGTTTCATGCCCTGCAGAACGTGAAAGTCCTTTCTGGTGCTTGTGATACGCTTACCAGGGCCTTTTGCAGAACTGTCCCTCTGCGTTCTCCGAGTTCCTTCGCTCAGTTTTCTTCCTACCTGGCTTTTGGGGTTGTTTGTTCATTTCATTGTGCATGAGGGTAATAGATTGTGGGCTGAAAAAGAGCGTAAACTTACTGGAATTAAGTTCCATGGGCTGTTTAGTTGAATGTTCAAAATAGATCGGTGTCCTTATGCTTTTGGCATTTGTATGGCTGTACGGGAAATCCCCTTAATGTCACTTGTAAAGTGACTGGAGTTACTTTAAAGGAACTGCACCAAAATTGCGTTGATGTAATGAAATATTTAAAATATTTAATGCTTTTATCTAGTAATTAAATTATATTGGTAGTCTTTTTTTTGCTAACCGTGAATGAAGGATGTGGTGAGAAATGCAGTAAAACGAGGGTGGAGGTATTTTAAGATAGGCTGCCCTGTGTTGGTCTGTTCTTTGCCCAGTCCGCTCAGTTTCTTTGCAGTTGTGTGAATTGTTGAAGGGCAGGAGTTCAGGTATCTAAATATTTGGATAAGGCATAATAATACCCAGGTCATTCTGAAGTAAGCGTACAGGAAGAAAAGTGGACAAGCAGAGGAAATTCTGTAGGGAGTTAAACTGGAGTTTGCAGAGTGAGAAGAAAGGAATCCGCGACTTAAGATCCTTTAAGACTTGCAGTATTTTTTCTTAAGCTCTGTTATGGTTGTATTTTAGCTGATGAGGATTTTTTTCAGAGGGTAGGTAGCACCCACACAACTAGAACATCGAGATTTGCTTATAACTGAGTTTGCAGCTGCGCAGAGAAGCATAAGCTGCAGTCACACTTGTAACAGGAGCTGTCTGCGTGGCCATGGACTTTAGGCTAAACTTCAAACAGGCCTTACTCACCGTTTGCGTGGCAGAGCAGAGCATTTCTTCATTAAATATGTTTCAGTGGAAAGAAGCGAATGGGCTGTTCCTCCCTCCTTTCCCTGATTTATCTGCTGGCACACAAATCACTGCCTTGCACAAGGCTCGGTGAGGCTTTTTCCCAAGCCTGGTCAGAGATGCTTGCCTCTCAAAAATGTTACCAAGTGGTTCTTTGAGGCCCAGTCAGCACTTTTGGCCAAGGATGTTATTTTTGTTCTGAATCCTTTCCAGCACGTGCATTGAGGAAACCAGGATTCTCTGAATTGGAATGTGTTTCTTCAGTGAGCTATCGGTGTCATATCCTCTCCCAGTTTGTTCTTGGTTCTTGGTTTTAGGCTGTGTACAGAACCAGCACAAACAAAACCCAGCTTTGTGGAACTGGTGCAGTCCCTTGTGATGACAAAGTACTATCAGTTCAGAGTTTGCTCATGAATAATACACAATACATCAATATTCAACCATTTGAATTGATAGGGCTTACTGCAATTGAATCAGATCAGATCAAGAATGAACTTTGTAATGGGGATATTTGAGGGATAAATGTGTGAAGACAAAAGCTTGATGTTTCTCTTAGATTTTGTGTGTTGGGACATGTTGCTGTTGCCTGCTGACGTTCTGCAGTTACAGCTATCTACAATCACTGTCTTGCTGAGTTTATGATAAGTAATGTTACACGACTCCTTGCAGTGGCATCCAAAGGTACAGAATTTGAGTGTTTGTTATGCAATATAGTTAACTGAGTTGTATCACTTTTTATATATACTATTTTTTTTCCTCAAAGCTTGGCAAATTGTCCAATATATAAGAACCTCTGACAGTGCTCAGATGGCATTCTTGATATTTAATTCCAAGCTAATTGCTGTGCAGGCTGAGGTGGCTAATTGGTTTCTTTGGGACTGTCTTTCCTGCACAGACATTCCCGACACAAATGCCATCTCCAAGCAAGCAAAGGAAACCTAAATCAAGTAGGCTGTAACCTGAGTTGGGCATGTCTGGGAGTACAAAATAAAGCCTGAATTAGCACAACTCCTGTAATACAGAAACCGTGTTGCTCAAATGCTATTATATGATGTGATGGCTGCCTCTTGGGTTTTTTATATATATATATATATACACACACATATGTATAAATAAACTGGAGAGAAGTTCCAATCAGCATAGACTGTTTACCAGTGCTTCTGAAGCTGTAAGAGCTTTGAGTGTTCAGTATTTGTTCAATATCTGGAAAACTCGTGAGAAAATGGTGTATAAAATAGAAGCTATTGCTGCCTCTTGGGAAGTAGAATAGTGACTGCAATTGGAAGTAGAGTATAATTTCACTAACTCCTAGTTAGTGAAAATTCTGCTCAACTCTGAAATTTCATGTTTCATGTGTACATGTTTGTGTTCAGAGAAAAATGGAAGAGGGCAGAGAAGGTATATACCTCATCAGAGATGGATTTTCTTGGTGGTGTAAAACATAATAGAAATAAAAGTCAGACAGCAGTTTTGACAGCTGATCTGTAGTTTTTACACTGGCAACTGAGCTGGTCTGATATTTTAAAAATATTAATGACATGAATTTACTTGTGGCATACCTGTTGCAGCCTGACGAAATATAAGGCGCTTAATGGCTTTTGAGTCAGGAGGATTATTCCTTTTGGAAAATCCACAGACGTTGCTTCAGCACCGTGTTTATGTTCTTCGGGCCACCCCTTGAAGGTACTTTTCCCTAAGGAAGTGATGTGTACACATGGAGAACTATGTTTGGTATGGATATGTGATATAACTCCGATGGTATGCTTCCCTTTGTAGCTGAATCCTACTGATGATAAGTCTATAAAGTGACCTTTGATCTTGGGATCATCTGTACTACAGATTTTCTTACCGCGGCTGCAATCTTTTCAATGCTCATTCCCATGAACAGGATTGTGAAATTCTAATTGATATGATGTGTGCGGTTACGGAGGCCTCATTTTGACTAGCTTTCTTACATTTACCCTTGCTGGAGTCAGGTATATCCCAGTTTAAACACAAAGAACCAGTGAAAGGATGTCTTTCTGGAACCAGAGTCAGACTCTGTGTTTTCTGGTTGAAGTTAAGACCCGGATTGTGCTCACCGAGATGTGCAAAGGTTCACACGGGGAATCCAAGAGTGTCAGAAGATGTGCAACTCAGCCAGCTTCCCGAGGGCTGTTCACAGCAATGTGTTAGTTGATGCAATGCTAGGCTTGCAAATCAGGACTTACAGGCAAGAATTAGCTGCCTTTGTTCACTTCTATGAACCTAGCTGATTTTGCAGAGGGTAAATACATACTGCACTTACTTGTGAGGTGATTAAAATCTTTTCCCTCATCAATCTAACTCCACCAGTATTTTTTGCTGGAATTTCTACCGCTTTGCAGTTTCTTTTTATTCATTATTTCATGTTGCCTTGATAAGAGCAAGAGGAATAACACGGTCCTATTTTTTTTTTGTTGTTTCCTGATGAGTGAATTCATTTCATTGTTGTCTTGTAAGCAATGTCTAGAGAAGGCATTCCCTCCTAAGAACAAGAATCTGGCTCTATTTATATCCCTCATCATCCAAAGCTAGAGGCTGGAATGCAGAATGGATGCAGTCTGGAGTAAGGGAAGAGGGGTGGGTATCCTATGAGAAACATCCTATTGGGATTCTTTTAATGAAGGATCTCCAACGACTGCCTCTCTTTGGACTTTTAAAACACATTCTCAGTAAGTTAACAGGTCAGACAGGTTCTGCCTGAAAAGAATATACAAACTGAGAATTCTTTTATTTGTAATTACTGAGTGGATGAAAGCGAGGTGTGGTCTTTGGCTGGGCACAGAGTCAGGAACTGACTAGCTTCTATGCCTTCAGGTAAATCTCATCTTCCTGCCTGGGTTTCTCCAGCTGCGGTATAGTGTGATACTTGCCTCAGGAGGAAACTGAGTATGTTGGTGTTTCTGAGGTCCCTTGGAGATAGAAATTCTGTGCACATAATAGTTCTCACATGTTGTCCATATTAGATGTTAGGAAGTTAACATTTTTAATAAATATTTTTAAATAAAAATACCAGTCGTGTGGCTTCAGTTTCGCTTAGTTCATTCTTTGCTTCTCTGTGTGGAAAGTAACTGGAAAATGCTGGCTTAGGACTGCTGTCATAAATATTTCCATACGAGCATTTCTTCAGCTTTGCACTGTGGGTCCCTGAATATCTGACTTCACAGAGGGCTGAAGATACAAAATCTGTCCCAAGAGGGGTGATCTCTGAACAACTGAGTGCATTTGATGAACGAGACACATAGGAAGAAAATGTATTTGTATGGTGTTTATCTGTCTGCACCATTTTTCAAGTCTCTGTGTTCTGCCAAGCCCAAACATTTCAGCACTTCTGGATTTGCCTTCATAATTGTTTAATTGAAAAGTTCTCACTGCTTTCTAGTCCTGAGCCGCTGGACTCACTCTGAGGCACCATTTACATGGTCCTTTGTTTATCTGTTAGAATTACAAGCTTAAAAAATAGAAATAAATGGTGTGCAATATCTTCAGATGCCCTTGGGAGAAATGGGGCTTTAAGAAAGACACCAGTATTGCAAAACTTTGCAATATTATAGAGTTGCAACATAAAGAACGTGGGGGGTGGGGAGGGGGGAGTGTGGAAGGATCAAGGTCACTACTAGGTTCTAGTTTTCAGTAGTGGAGTCTCCCCATTTCACTTATCATGTTTGGAAATAAGAAACTAAATCCTGTTCCAGGCACATGAGGATTCTGTTCTGTTGCCCCCAGCCCTGTCCATTCTCTGCTGTACTTGATTATTCTTAAGACTATTTCTATATGAAATAGTTGTAAATCTTCAGTTCCAGTGCGGTGGGTTAACTCCTTAGTAGTTACTCATCCACACCGTCTTGTGATTTGCATTTCGTGTGACTGCAAGTGCGGGCAGGAGTGTGATATCACCGCAGGGGAGGGGTTGGACCGCTCTCTCCAGCTGTAGAGGAGGCTCTGCCCTGCCCTGGAGCTGCCGGGTAAGCGCTCGGGTCCTTTGGGCAGAGCAGCCATGGGCCAAGGAAACGTGTTGGGAGCTGAAGCTGGGGCTGGTTGTGCAGCTCAGCAGAGGACAGCTGAAACACAGTTTGACTTTGTCTAAAGATCCCTTAATTTATTTTTTTTTTATTCCTTTTTTTCTCTAGCTGCAGCTTCACTGCTTAGATATTTGAATCCATGACGAAAATGAGGAGCAGGGGAAGGACGCAGAGGGATAAATCGCTGGGGGATGGAGACTGATTACTGGTTTTGTTGCCTTTCTCTTTTACTTGCAAAGAGTTGTCATTGCACTTTGTAGGCTGCAACATGCACATGGACATCACAGGGTTTTATTACTTGGTGTGACAAATGCATCCTGACTTACAGGAGATGCACTGAATTGTTTTGCTAATCCTCTTCCACTATCTCCTGTAGGATTAATTTTGGTGGCAATTTTGCTTCACTTTCTTTGATACAGGATCTTAACACTGTTTCATGAAGGATGTGATCTACGCATATAGAGATTGAAAACTGGAGAAGAATAATTGAATTTTTCCTGTTTTAAGTGCTTTTAACAGTTTTTTGTACTCCACTGAGTAATATTGTCAAAAGTGTGTTTTAAAATACATTTGAGAATGTGAAGTGATTATTAATAGAGTATCTACTAGGATAAAGTGTGTGATAAATCAAGCATTTCCAAAAAAAAAAAGTCATCAACTCTCTAACCAGCAGTACGTTGCAAGGGCTGTATTTATTAGTTTATTTTTATTTAAGCCAATAGCATGGTTCAGGAAATGCATCTCATATCAGTTCTGTTTTAATAATCTGAAGAAAGGGTGGTACACAGGAAAATAGGCTTGGGTTTTAGAAGTCATTACAGATACATGTGTATGTGTGCATATATACACATATACCTATCCTGGAACTTTGTTCAGAGTGAGTTAGCTCTCTCCAAAAATAAGGAAATTGTGCAGAAAATAATAGGAGAAAAGAGGGATTATTTTCTCCCTGTTTAATTACCCCCATTAATGTGGTGACCTTCTGTTCTGGAGGAGGGATTGGAAGCCTGACCTTTGTGTCCCTGTTACTGCCCATGTGAAAACGCGTTACAGCTAACAAGAAACTCAGAGGTGTTAGCACCCACATTTTGAAAGCTGCTGCCTACGCTTACTCTCCAGCTGGCAGGAGAACATGGGAATGGGGCCTGGTTGGGCAAGAGTTTGAGACAAGTAGGTACTAGTAAAAGAGCCCTGGAAATGGAAACGGGAGGCTGAGCCTGGGATGATGGGGCTGGCTACAGGAAGGGAGCAAGACTGGCATCAGAGGGGACAAGCCGATGCTGTGAGGTGGAAAGGGGAAGAGGCAGAAGGACCTGGGAAGCAGTTCACCTCTTCGGCAGGCATAAGCAGTTCAGCCTCCCTGTTAATTCTTGTGGCTACCGGTTCTGTGGAATAGTGGGGATGGTTCTGTTCTTTCTGTTCTAGCTTGCCCAGTTAGGGAAATCATTGATACTGGAATACTCTGCTGGAAAGAAATACTGAAGGTGGCCGTTGAATTCAACGTCTATGTTAAAAGCGAACAGTGTAGAGATAAGAGCAGTTCTTGCCAAAAGCTACTGCTTTATGTAAAGCCTCAGCCTCATGTAGTGAGTGGGACAGTGCCTGCTGAAAGAACTTTCTGATATTTGGATGGGTTTTTCTTCATTGCTTAGTAGAGCCTAAACTTTTCTGCCCACTGTTCAAACAGAGCTCAACAGGCAGGACTATTCAGTTCCGTGTAGGTTTTTGTATGGTATTTATCACTGTACTGCCACAGAGCTTCATAATCCTTTAATTAGTCTGTACAACACTTCTTTGATATGATTCAGTTCAACCATTATTCAGGACCAGAGCCAATAAATCTTACTTTACACAGAACGAGGTGAGGTCCTGTGGGAATGCAGTCTGCAAGGTAATCAAACGTGGGTATGCAGTACAACTGTGTTAAGGGTGGCAAAGTGGGTTTATCCCAAAAAAACCTTTTCCTGGCACTTTTTAACTTGGGAGTGTGTGAATTCTACTATCATTGAGAGCCTCTAAACATGTTAAAAATCATATGTAATATTATTTATCCTGAATGCAGCTTCCTGTAATGGACTTACAATGGAAATACCACTTCTTTTAAAAGAAAACCAGCATAACTAAGAATCCTAGCAAAACCAAACTTCATTCTGGTATGTGCATGTGCATGTTGGTGCCGTGTATTCCCAGAGTATGAACTCCATGTTGGAGTCTTGCTTCTGGACTGTTTACCAAGACTGGCTCAAGCTATGCTGAAGATTAAGAGTGTAAACTGAGAGCCTTTGAGTTTGAGCATACAGTATCACACTTCTGTGCATGGTTTAAATGTTTGTTGGTGCATATTGTGCCCACTTGTCTCTCTGTTTCTCATCATTTCAACAAACCAGCAATACAGATCAATAATGGGACTCAGTATGGAGTTGTCCCGCCCCAGCCTGTGCAATCATTCTCATACACCACCTCAGTTTCCCTAACTTTTGGAAACAGCAAGCCCAGAATTGTTGGCAATAATGTGACTTACGTAATTAGGCTTTTGCCCTACCGTTTCCCTCCAGAAAAATGTACTTGTGTTTGGAAACATAATGTATCTTGAAGCACCATAACCACACTCAAGTGGGGTTCTCTGGCCTGTCTCACAAGAATCATTTCAAGAAAAAACTCCCATTACTCATCTAAATGTAAAAGTTATTTTTTATAGTCTCCTTGTTATTATTTATGGCTAAGGAAATTACATTCTTAAGTTCGTTGGAGAATTATAATGTTGGCAGTCAAAAAAATAAAAGCTGATAAAGAGTCTGTTTTCTTTTTCTGAGATTTTTCTGTAGGCAAATAGTTTGTATAGTAAATTAATTTGTATATTGTGCTCTTCTATATGCTTGCTGTATTAAATAGTGTCAGGCTGACAGGATATTTTGGCTGAAATAAGGTCTAGGAAAAGTTTAGCCTTATTGTAAAACTTAGTAATTCTCCACTGCCTTGTTTCACAATGAGATTGGATTGTTTTTATTTCTAACCATGTCCCAAAATGGAATTTGATACAGTAAGTGTGAGATGTAATTTTATGTTGTGGGTGGAAGGCAAAATTGAAGAGTTAAGTACAATGTCTTCTCCGTCCTGCCAAGTTCTAGTCTGTGAAAGGGCAGAGTGCAGTCAAGTCTGTGTGGTGGGTGTCGGGACAATTTTAATTCCATTTCCACTCTAGTATTACCTAAGTCTTAATTAAAATATGTTTTGTATTCTTTGTTAGGTTTTGCTAATAAGGTTTGCGGTGTAGCAGCATCAGTGATACCAGGATCCTCATTTAGCTTTTCTGTGATATAATTAGGAGAAAAAATGGCTTTGTTCATTATTGTAATTAATCTTTTTCAAAAAAAAAAAAAAAAAAAGGTGCCAACTGCAGATGTCTTTGTGGTTTGGCATTTTTTTCAAGGTGACTTTTCTTAAGCTTCTGGGGGCAGGTTTGAGAGAGGTGGATATTCACTTTGGATAAATATGACTAGCAGTAAGATAATGTTTTCCATCAAGATGGATACTGTTGTCTCTGTGCAATCTAATCATTGCTTTCCAGAAAATAAATGGACCGCTGGGACTGGGCCTAATCACCACAGCCTTCCAGCATGCTGTGTTTGTACACAGCCCTCTGGCTCTCAAGCCAAGTGTGGGAAATACGTGGGTAATGTTTTTTGCTGCACAATTATTTCATTGTGAGGCATGCTGATGACCCTTGCATGTATAAGAAATAAGTAAATCTCATGTTCTGCGTCTCTGAAAGAAAACATTTGCTTCAGTAATGCAACATCTTTTAAATGCATTACATGCGTAAAAGGGGAAGGAATGGTGATACTCAGGCAGTACAAACTTCTCCAGCCAGGTGAGATTCAGTATGAGATAATGAATGCCTTGTAGTATGTCCATCCAAAGTGTTACCAACCCAGACTGATGACCTGCATTGTGTCAACTGAGATAGATTTAGGCAGCATCTTAAAAGGAAATGAAATCTATGGAACACCTTGCTGTGTTTTTGTAGGATACTGAATTCTAGCTGTTAGTTTCTGTGAGGCTGTGGTATTTGGCCCTTACTTTCACAACTGTAGCTTTTTTACTTAGAAGTTAGTTCTCTGTTGGTAACACTCTGCATGCTGGAGTGATGTGTTTTTGTATGCTGTTGACTTAAAGCTGCCTTTTTGGGGGTTTAATTACTGCTATTATTTATATTTCCCTTGCCCTTGAGGTATATGTTCACATAGATTTTCAACAATTGTGGTTTATACGTATATTTTTTAAAATCCCTGAGAGGGTGTCCTGGGCTTATTTCTGTGGGATAAGCAGACAGGTTTCGTTGACCCCAGCAGGTTACAGGAGTGACCTACACACTAGCAACCTAATGGGTGAGAGCTGAGGAGAGTGAATGGGACAGCAGCACTTGGCATAGGAAGCAACTGGATTCTCTTGTGATGCCCAGCTCCAAACTGTGCACTGTGAAATTCTTTGGTCTATTAAGCGAGCAATGTGCAAGGGACAGATGGGCTTAGTTGTTAAGTCTCTACCTCCCTTGGTTCACCTCCTACAGCTTATTTTTTCCTTGCTTGGGAGATGGGATCTTTATTATTTTATCTACAATAGAATCATTATCCAAAGGAGATGCTAGGAACCCTCTCTCTTTAGCCACCAATCCTGTCACAAAGTAATGCTTTGTTTACACTTTCCTCTTGAAGGAAGAGTGTGCAGACTGTGTTAACCAGGATGCTAATGCCTTTTTCCAGCCCTTTGGGAAGAAGATGGTCTGTTACCAGGTTAACAGAAGCAAACATCATAACTACTGTCCTTGTTGCTGTAGCTGAGAGGACCTTTAGCTCAGAGAAAAGAAATAAAAGGTCAACAAAGGACTGAGATGGAGAGGTGGTATAAAGCTGAAAGTGTGATCTGCCATTTCATTTGTGGGATACCAGTGCCTTGTGATTATGTATCTGTTGGTACCGTGTGTGCTGAGGCCTGCCGTGTTGCTTACAGGATTGGTGGCAACTGGAACTAAGGAAGCCTAGCAGCTGGTGGGAAGTCAGAGTTAATTTTAAGGCCTGGATTATGACATACTAGACTTTGACTGGGGAAGGGCTGGGAAGTAGTGGTATGAGAGAGGATGGGAGGCTCTGGGGTAATTGGTAAGTTCAGGTTCATGTGAAAAGTAGGTGCTTGGTGCAGGAAGAGAGGGATGGACTTTGGGGAACGTAACTTGAGTAACAGTTACTTAGGTTGAGCTTGTTGGAAGGAGAGAGAAGCTTGTAGGTAAGTGAAAAGGGATGTTAGGATGGGAATCACTTTAAAGGCTGGTGAAATTTTAGGTACACTGTGGAATATTTGTCTAGTTTGGGAAGCACCGAATGTCAGGAATTCAAGGGATGGTGGAGGATTCTTGGGAAAAGACTTGACCTGTGCCCATGTGTCTGCGTGACCAAGTCCTTTTTTTCATTGCTAAAAGTTTGTTAATTAGGATCCTTTTCTCTGTACCTCCATTTCTCTTCAGCAGTCTGGCTAGCCTGCTTGTTCCCATGGAGCTCCAGCTGAGCCGTGGCAGTGCCAGGCAGCTGCTTCCCAACAGAGCAGGCAGCCGCCGAGCTCTTGCTTTTCCCCAGGTGGTGACATGAACTACAGTCAGGCTTTTCTCCCTGCCAGTGCTTTGCAGAGGAAGGACAGGAGTGAGCTATCTTGGAGGGCTCTGGCTGCCTTTCAAGTATGACTGAAACTGTTTCAGAGTTTTGGGTAAGGGGAGTGACCAGACATTTGGGTGTACAACCAGTGTTTTCCTTGAAAACTCAATTAAAAACAAGCAACTAATTACACACTGACAAAGCTTTGTGCTCTAGTAGTGTTCACACTCAAATTACTGCAGCGTGTGTCCATGATTCCAGGTGGCATTGAGTAAAACCTGTGGCATGGGCAGCGTTTGTCAGAGGGAAGCTTTGACTTCTTTCTGGTAAATCAAAAGCTGCCAGCTGGTTTTAAGATGCCATTTGCAGCATTGTAGCTTGGAAGCCCCATGTTGCTGCTACACATTCCCTGCTGTGCAGTGGTCTCTTCCATTAGAGGCGGTTGGTGATGGTTGTGACCGCTGTGTCCCCTATGAAAAGAAGGCTAGCTGTGCTGAGAGGAGGGGAGGTGAGAAATATGTGTAAATATAAACCCCAAGGCTTTGTTGTTTTGTCAGAAAGCTGGAAAGTAATAACAAAAAAGTGTCTTTTTTAAACAGAAAGTGTGAAAAAATATTTAAACCTTCTTGTTTGCATTTCTTTGGGGTGGAAGCAAAAGCTAGTGCTCTTTCCATTGGAAAATAGTTTTGGCTGAAAATTTTCAGCAGTCTTAAGGTATGATTTTTGAGACTAAAAGGGGCCTTTCTGGAAGAGAAAATGTACCGGTGTATCTGTAGAACTGGAAATGGTAACTTTGATCCATTGGGATAAGTGGGGTTTCAGCTTCCTAGCGATGTCCCAGCACTTGAGAGCACGACCCTGGTGTTTTGGAACAGAGGGGGCTGGCTGCTTCTGAAAAGTTTTCCCTTGTGCAGGGGTTGATGGGGCTGTTATTTCTCTTCTTTGGAGACCTCTGAATTTGTATTTGATGGAGGGTGAGGGTACTGTCTGTAGCAGGAAGTGGAATTCATATGACTTTTAACAGTCCACACGTGTGCTGCATAGTACCTCACACATGCATGTATGTGTGTATGTATACATAATATACAGGTAAAACACATTCTTTCTTCTATTACTACTGTAAACAGTGCAAGGGCAACTCTTTGCTTGCTGAATGTGTGGATTCTTTTTTCTTGTTCTCTTCTGCTTGATCCAGAGGACAATAAATCCATCAGTATCTCGAACAAAGGTGGCTGGGGGCTTTGTGAGTGCTACAATTTGGGATAAGTGAGCATGTGTTTAGGGGTGTGGTGTTTTTTTGATTTTTTTTTTTTTTAATGTGATAAAACAATGTATTAAGGTCAAGTACTTTCTAGATAGTAGAGAACAAGACCCTAATTTGGAAAAGAATGGGCTTTGAACTTGAATGAAATTCCATTTTAGTTTAATGAAGTAGTAGGTTGCAGGTTATATAGTTGGGTTCTGTAATAGGTCCTTATTAATGTTTTCATCCCACGTTTAGGATAAGTAATTACTTTAACATTTAAACACCAAAGTTAATTTATTTTGAAACCAAAGTTGCAGTTGGTTTTATTGCATGGTTCTTGGCAAGATAGCGATGGGATTCATCCTTTTATTTATAAGGTTATTACCTGTGTCGCCTGTAATACTCTGTGCAAGCAAGGTCAACTCCATGCACTTAAGTCAATTTACATTTGTTGACTTGGGAGTTGAGCTAGACCCTGTGAGTGTATCTTGTGTCCTGCCGAGCTAGCTATGAAAGGGAAACCTTTTCAAAGACTTTAGCAATCTTAGAGCTCTTTGCTTTATTTCTAAACCCTGTAATTAGTGGTTTCTTGAAACTGGTTCTTCCCAAAACTGAGGGATATGCAGAGTAATTTTGAAATCTAGCCTCTAAACACAGTCTGGCTCCTAACTTTTTTAAAGTAAAAAGCATTCTAGATGCTTGAGCATCAAGATGACTTAGAGTTGGCTTTTTTGTTTAATACACTTTTTTTTTTTTTTTTTTGTCCCCTTCCAAATAAAATTATAAAGCCTTTTCTTCGTCCTGTTGACACAGTATTACGGTATAGCAAAGTTAACACTTTGCTGATTGCATCTGGAGGCTCTGATGGTGTTCAAGTCTCTTTGAGGTTCAAGATAAATAATGTTTCTGATTATCATCATCAAGCCTTCAGAAATTTAAATTAGTATGCAAATAACAGGAAATATTATCAAGATTTTAATTAGCAAATAACAATTTTTTGACTTGGATAAACTAGGTTGCTCTGTATTCTGTCTACATTTTTAACATGTTCTTATACCATCTTAAGAGAACAGAGAAAAACACCAGCAAATTCAGAACAGCAAGGTGCTCCTGAGACACAAAAAATACTCTTGGTAAACCTGATCTTCCTAGCCTGCTGTCCGGTTTGACTAAGCAGTCAAAGAATGTGGTCAAGATAAATCAGGTGCTGTTCGACACTTTTCTCATTTGTATTTCACCTTGCAGAACTTGGAAGCGATCACCTGGTGCATTGCCTCCACTGCCCTGCAGTCTCCTGCAGTTGTGCAATAGTCACTTAGCTGTAGAAAGACCAGCAGAATGTCTACTCCTTGCTCCTGCTTACCGTTCATTATATGGCTTTTAATATTAAGCTTTGAAACAACCAGGAGTTACAGCTTTTGAGTCACAGTGAGAGAACAGAAGGTAATTGGAAGTTGTAGCTCCAGTCCTGGGTCAGCATGATCCAGCTGATGGAGTAAAAGTAGGTTGCTTCCTAAATCGCCAGCTGCTTCTTTCCAGAGCCTGTTGGCACAGCAGTTGCTACCAGAAGCATCCTATACTGTCTTCTGTGCCTGCCTTATGTTTCAGCTACCCAGAGAGCTAAATGTGGCAATTGCCAAAACAACCCCAACCAAACCACCAAAAGCAAGGGAGAGTTGCAGTGAAGGCTTGTCTGTACCCTGTCTTTGTCCCCATCTTCTCTGTCCTCTTACCTTTTCCTCATCTCCCTCATGAAAATAGTCATGGTGCAACTTGGTTCAGAATAGGAGGCAAAGAGCTTTCTGGACATAATGGTGGGAAAACTGGAAAACAGAGGGAGAAGTCTTGCTGATGAAGGCAGGCTTTAGTTAACCTAAAGCTTTTTGAGCTCTTAAATGTTGTAAGAGTTTTTTGATCTCATACAAAATGGCTGGGTTTAAACTGCTAAATATTTACAGAAAATGATAGGATTTTTTTTACTCACATTCATAGTGATGTGCTTCTTAAAATCTAATGGTTGCTTGGGAAGACAAATGCCATCACTGACCATCTCCCACTTCCTCCTTCTCCCTAGCTTTACCTGCTGAGCATGATGCCATACAGTCTGGAAATATCCCTTGGGTCACTGGGCTCAGCGGTCCCAGCTCTGTCACCTCCCAGCTCCTTGTGCTGGTGGGGATGTGAGGAGCAGACAAGGCCTGGGCTCTGTAAAACATCCCTAAGTTACCAAATCCAAAGCACAGCCTCATGCTGGCTACTGTGATGAAAATTAACCCTATCTCAGCCAAAACCCAGCACAATGTAGTTGGGCATCATTGTATTTTTGGCTTCCCTGGCAGTTCTGTTGGGGAACTGGAAGCAGGATGCCTGCTGGCTTGGTCCTTCAGGGAATGGCTTCTGAGCTTGAGTTACCAACCAGTTTACGAGTGTGGATGCAGTCAACTATACATGTGGCTTCATAAACAGAGTTTCTTGCCAGAGATTACTGGTTTTGTTTTTTAAGTAGCATTGCCTAAATTAGGGTACAACAAGAATGAAAGAGAATTTACAAATTATTTTGCTACAATTTAGTATGGAGCGTAACTCTAGTAGCTCAGTCTTAAGGAACCCCATGGATGACAACAAAACCATCTTTTGTGTTCTGTAACGCCTGGCATGTTGTTGAAGCCTTCAGGTAACGAAGGAGAGGTAAAACAAGGTGGCACGTGCTAGCATTAGTTCAGAGATGTTCTACCTGCTGGGAATGTTTTATTTCTTTTGAGAAGATTGTAAAAAAGAGGCAGTACTTTGTGCTGAAAATCTATTTGCCACGTGCCTTTTTGTTTAAAAAAACCTTAGTGGTCTGAAGGAATGTGTGTTTTGCTGTCTTCTGCTCACCAGTGCAATCGTCATTACTTAGTGCTTCATAAAAAGTATGTGAATTTGGTGTGTTTTGAAATATTCGAGTCACTGGGCAGAGAGTTGGGTTTGCAGTACCCAGAGGATCTGGGAGGCACAGCTGGTGGGGGGCTGTTTGCAAGAAAAATGTCATTTTCCTTATCACACGTCTCTGAACGTCCTGCACACTTAATGCATTTTAACTGTGTTTCCTTATCACGTTTGAGTGTATTTAAAGCAAATATTCCATCTTGCTTAAACGAAAATTTGTGTTTGCTTTCCTCTGGGAAATGTGTTCGGACTGAAACTGAAAATTGAGGTGGGAAGTGCAGCAGCTCTGCAGTTAGTGTGTGAGAAAGGAGCAGCGCTATTGTTCCTTCAGGCACATCGCCACCTAGCAGCTGTTAGCTAAAACTTGCTCGTTTTTTAGTTAAAGAAAAACATTAAAACCTGTGTCTTAAGTAATCTTGCTTTATTCCTTCACCTCCTTCTTTGAGCGTATTAAGGGACTGGTGGAATATCATAAATGCTTGTGTGACCTCCAGAGCTGGAGCAGATAATTTTGTCCATTTGAAAATGGAATTACACTGAGCAGTACTGTAGGATGCTTTACATCAGAATGCGTCTCGCCTCTGTAAGGGCCATATCTTTCCTCTCAGTTGCAAGACTGGTCACTGTAGAGAGAGTTCCTCTTCGCTGATGATCACCAAGGGTGAAATTTCAGTTGTGTCACACATCGTTCTTGTACTCTCTTGATCCTCGGCCAGTGTTGTGTGTCTTCCCACCGAATGATGTGTACCCTGGAGTGCAGACTGAGCCAGTAAAACTGCACCAAACCCATTTGCTTAGGCTATTTAGTGCTGCTGCCTGAGGCAGCTGTGATGAGCAGGGGAGGAAGGAGAGAGCAGGGGAGGACACTGGCAGGGGACTGGGCAGGGTGGAGGGCAGTGAAGAGAAGGCAGAAAGGAGGGCTCCATTGGAGCTTGCTAGGAAACATTTGCTCTATACCAGCTCAATATGTGTTTACGTGTCTGTAATCGGATGTTATGGACTTGATATATTAAGAATCTACCAGTTTTTCCCACATAAACTCAGGTAAACAAGTAATACAGTTGTATGGATTTATTTTTGTGTTAGGTCATATTATTGCTCAGTTAAGCTTGGACTATAAATTTTTAGGAACCAATGACACAATAATGTACTACATTTATAATGTGTACTGTTGCCTCTTTGAAAAGGCATATTTAGCCTCCTGGTTTTGACAGCAGTGATTTATCTATTCGAGATAACAACCTTTCCTTTTTCCTTTTCTTCGTTCCCCCTTGCCTTGGAATTCTTCTGTGAGAGGGCATTTTGTGTGAAGACTCAATTTGGTTTCCGTATTAAAGTGAGTCAGATCACAAAGAGGTTGAACTGCCTCATCCCCTCTGTGGGCTCACGTGAATCAAATCTAATGAATTTGATGTCGAGTCCGGGCTGATTCGGAAGGATACATGTGGCTTTTCAGCTACCTCTAGGGGATGCTGTTGTGTTAAAAGTGCCAGTATTTTAAGCATTTCATCTATAGATCTGGGTATTTGCCTTACAGAAGAAAAGCATGTGCAGGCCTATAGGAAGTACTCTGGCTAATACGAAGCAGAGATACTACAGCACATAGTTGTGTTTGCAGCTGTCAATATGTAGAAGAACAGAATGACCTGAAAAAGGTCCTGGGGTGATGCTAAGAGCTTGTTTTTCTGTGCCTCTTGTATCTAACCTGCTGATGCATTGGTTATTGATTTCAGCTGGGTGGAAGGTATCTCAGCCTGGTGAAGTGTTTGAACAGCGGTTTGAATCAAGCAGTTGGATTTTTCTGCTATCCAGAAGAGAGTACTTCAGAGTGACCCTGACTGTATTTAAGGTTAATGTCTGCTGGACTTGAACTTGTTGACCTGTTAAGTTTTCTTTCAGAGGAGGGTTTCCTGTGAATGGATTTTGGTTTTAAAATGCTTGCAATATATTTGCATTGATCATTTCCCCACTATTAATTCTCTAGGCTTTCCTTTCACTGTACTTTCAGTGTAGATATTTTAATTTAGAAATCATAAACCTCCCAGTTTAGTATTAGTTAATGTGAAGCACTTTGGTCATTCATTACATGACATCTGACAAGTGTTACTCATAGCGTGTACTATACTGCTGAAAGCCATTCACGGTATGTATCAGAAATACTTTCCCCAAAAGCTCTGGCATACTTAACTAAGAAACTTGCATTTCACACTGAATAAACTTGAATGTTGTTATGTATGGGTTTTTATCACAGTTTCTATCATAAAAGAGTAAGATTTCTCTTCTCTTGATGCCTTTATTCAATGGCTGGTTTAATCTGAAGCGTTGGTATAGGATGTCTTTGATTTTGACTGCCCAGCATGATCCACTACCTAAAACTTCTAGTTCCCCTGCTTAAAAATCATAATGTTCTTTATTAAAAACATTTATCTTCCAAGAAAATAGCCATGCACTACTTAGGTCTGGAGATGCATGGTTGCAACTTCTGTGGTAACAAGTCCTGTGAGGCAAAACACCAACTGCAACCTTTTTATTATGTACCATCCAAAAAATGTACCATTACTGCAGTGTTAAGTAGCCATTGGTTCTTACACCATGTTGAAGTTCTAAAGACTAATAGGACCTCCATTTAGAAGAGTGTTCTTGTTGCATGTAAGTAATCAATAAAAGGCTGCTTGACCTTCAGCTTCTGGCAATGCAGAATTCCTTCCAGGGAATTTGTTTCCTGCTTTTCTGAATTCAGCGCTGTTAGAGGTCATGCTCCTTCAGTTGAAGTGTTATCAGTAAATATCTGCAGTGAGGAGAAACCTCATTGGGGTTCTAGGGAATCTTCTTTGGAAATTGATTTGTTATTCCTATTTATCAGCAGTAACTTCAACTAAATTATCTAATCTCACTAAAATTATCCCGAAGATTCCAGCAGTGCTTTTCAAATGCCTTGACAAAATGTCACTCCATGAGTCGCCTCTAATGTAACGTCTTCCCCTTCTCTAACAGAGGAAGGAAGTCTCAAAGTGGAAACAAGTTTGTTATTACTTCTCAGTGAATGTATGCTTTTGTGGGTACCATTAAGATTCTCTGTGTGGGAAAGGCAGGGATGAGCTGTGTTCCAAGTCAAAGAGAGCAGGGAGAGGCACAGGGGACACTGGGACTCCGTTAGTGTCTTCTAGTTGTCTTACACCAACCTCCCCCAAGTCTTTATCTCTGTTTTTCTGTCAAATTGGGCTTCAGGTGCTGATCAGTCGCAGGAAATGCAAACTGATGCCTGCTATGTTAGCATATGCTTGCACCCATACAGATGTTCTGCCCTGTTATGATGAGTCACACACATCTGTATAAGCAGCTAGAGCCTTTGTGATCAAGGTTTGGGCTGCAGAAAGGCAGACCACATCCTGAGAGGAGAGCAACTACAGTAAAAATCGCCATCATTTGTGTCATCTAAATTGGAGCTTTAGCAGCTGTTGGAAATCCCAGACTCGGATGTTTAACTGCTGGTAGTCCTTCAAGAATCAAACGTGGTAGTGATGTATTGTAGTGAGGGGGTGAGTACACAGGACTGGGCTGTGTGCATGCAGGTACACCCGCGGTACCTCGGTTCTTTAGTGCCACTTGCTTTTGTTGTGCCAGAGCTGCCGTTGTGCTCCGCTGCTGTAGCCAGGCAGTGGGATGTGTCCCAGACCGCTCTGGGAGATTCAGTAAGCATAAAGGAGAGAGAATGAAACAGACTGATTTAGCTCGGCTCCCCCTCAGCAGCCCGAGCGAAAATTCGCTCTCTGCTCTCGCCCGGCTCAGAGGAGGCCCCTCTGTTCCCCGGGCTGCCCTGGCTCCCCCTCCTCTTCCTCCTCTTCCTCCTCCCCCCGGCTGCCCCAGCCCGCCGCCGCCTCTTTCTTTCAAACACTCGGTGCATTTAGAGCCTGATCTTGTGCAGAAAATATCCCTGACATTTGAGGAGCTCCAGGGATTCAGTGAGCATGCCCAGTGCTCCGCGCCTGATAGCGAGAGGAAGCTGGTTTACATACGAGTCATACCAAGCATAGCCTGCATGTCAGTGCAGTTAACTTGCAGCGGGCTGTGAGCTCAACCAGTGTGGCTTTGTCCTAGGAAACTTCCCGTGTTACTGTGTTCGTGCTTTTTTGACTCCGTGTTTATTTGTTTTGGTTTTGGTTTATTTTGGTTTTGTTTTTTTTTTAATTGGAAAAAGACTTGAAAAGTTTTTAGACAGTCTTCTTTGTATTGAAGGACACAGTATACTTTAGTTTTCAGAAGTTTGGAAGGGAGAGTGCCTGTGTTTTAATCTCTCCAACTTGCCTTTAATATACGTTGTTTTGATTAGCCGAAGGCTGGGCCTTGTGCTGGTGAAGTTTAGGAAGCCGGGAGCGTACTCGGCACCATTTGCCTGGCTTCCTTCTCCCTGAACCTGGGCGAAAGCAAACAAGCTGGTCTTTTTTGCTAGCCCGATAAATGCTATTTATGAAGATGGACCTGTTGAACTACCAATACTTGGACAAGATGAACAACAATATTGGCATTCTGTGCTATGAAGGTAATGGTTTTGTTTCACGAAGCGTCTTTGGTCGGGTGTGTTTTCTGGTGTTTGTGAGCGTTGGTTTTTCGTTTTCAAATCTGTGCTGTTGGTTGTGAGAGAACTCGCAGTCTGTAGTGTTAAAGCTTTGTTTAGGGGGAGGAACTGGCTTCCATTTTTCTGTTCTTTTTCTTTATTAGGAGTATTTCTAGTGTTTTGTTTTTTCCTTAAAGATAGCTGTAGTTCGATTAAAGGACCGTGGTGCTTTCGTGGCAGGTATTTTGTTCCTACTTTTCCGTTGCCCTACATGAAACAGTTTGTGAGACGGGTGCTAGAGTTAATGGACACTCCTGCTTCTGATACAGCCGAGCAGTTAGGCACTGCCACGGCTGGACATCAGCCCTCCCTGCAAGCAACGAGCCTTGAGCTGGCTTCCGCCGGGGACCGCGGCTCGGCCCGGCCCGGCCCGGCGCTCCTCGTCTCGAGCCGGGCCGGCTCGGCGTTCCGCGGCTCGACTCGGGCCGGCTTGGCCTGGCCCGGGCCGGGGCTCCGCGGCTCGGCCTGGCGCTGCACGGGGCGGCCCAGGGCTCGCAGCAGACAGCGGCCCATTGTTCGGTTCCCCCTTCCCCGCGCAGGCCGGGTGGGAGCTGCCGCCCCTCTTCGCCTCACACCCCTCCTCCCGAGGCACCACCCCACGCTCCCGGCCCCGGGACGGAATTACACAACCAGTTGGAAATCGAAGGGCTATGGCTTTGGATTTGTTCCCCCCCCGACTCTTTGCTGGGCCCCGAGTTTTTTACTTCATGTGATGTAGGGTGGCGTTTGCTTGTTATAGGCCTTAATGGTCCTGTCTGGAAGTTGCCTGAGGTAACGGGGTAAAATCAGTTTCTTAATCTAGTGGAGTTTATCTACGTGCAGTTTGAAGAAGTGGTTATGGCTTGGCTTTGCCTGGAAAGAAAGGCACCACTGAGCTAATTCAGCTTGGCAGTAGAACTGTTTTTGCTGTAGCCACACACAAGCATTGCAGAAATCTTTCTTCTGATTCAGCAGGAACATTTTCCATGTTCATGTGGAAAATAAACTTGCTGTAGTTGTCAGAGAAGGAACAATAAACTCCTCATCCTATGTAACTCCTATCCATGCTCTTCAGAAAAAGACCTGGCCGGAAGAGCGGGAACTGAACCTCTGGAAAATACCATCTTTCTACCATTAAATCTGCAGGGCCATGTTTCTTTCCCCCAGGAAGTGAAGGGGCTCCCTGTAGAACTCTTAATATCTTGGTTTCTTTCTTTTTTTTGTCCTTCTTTTCTTTCCTGCACAAATATGTGTGTATTTGCTTGAATAAACCTCTTTTAGAGAAGATTGAGCGTGCCCATCGCTACTGAACAATACAGAGCTGGCATTCAATAGAGTTGGATTTTCAAGCTCTTTTTTTATCCTGTGCTTTCTTCATTACAGCAAGAAAACTTTTGAAAAGAAGGGGGGGGGGCATGAGGGGGAAGGAAGAACAACTTGCAGAATCCTTTAACTTTTTCATGGCTCTGTATAGTAACCAGTGCTTTCTTTGGAAGCAGTTGGCAACTTCTGAGAAGACCGTGAAGTTTTGCATAAAATTCTACTTATGTGGTGTGTTCCTGAGTGTTTTGTTGACTAAAGACGACGACCTGTAGTTTTGGCTCATTAGTTCAGTTCATTATAATTATACCTAATATTTATGGAAGACTCCAGCCCCTTTTTTCCCCACCCTCTTCTCCAGTAATTGTTATTTAACCAGATCTTAGCTTTAATAGTTGAAAAGCAAAAGGACAGCTTAAGGAATACTCTATACTGTAGCATTCTTTGTTTAGTTTAAACATCTGTTGCTATTTTCCTTATTATGGAAGTTAACATTTTTAACACTAAAATAAACAGGCACAAAATGAAGAAAAGAAAAGCAAAACTTCAGGGGTGTTTATAGAGAGGTGTTTATATCCCAGTGGTTTAAAAAAGTATAAACACTGGCAACATCTGCACTGAACTTGAAGGGTGTTTTGTAGATGCCTACAGATCTTCCATGCCTCTGCCATGGTATTTATAAGTGTCAGCAGTGACGGATCTTGTCTTTTTAAAGACACTGCTGTGGTAGTAACTTCATGGGCAACAAAGTGCCCTTTCAAACTTAATTAGGATCTATTGACACTCAAACTATTCATAAATAGATGCCTTCCTGAAAAGTACTTTTGCAGATGTAGGGTAAGATATGGATGTGTTGTATGATGTGAAAGTAGCGCTGTAATTTCAGAGGAAAGATTTATGGACCTGTATGCCACAGGATTCCTTGTTCCTTTAGAATCTCCCTTGAAACGCTTGCTTTTGCTCACTGAGATAATTGGTGTGCTGGTGAAATGTCATTATCATTCTATGAGGTTTCCTGGCAGCTTTAATATTTCACCTCTGGCACAAGCCATTGGAACTATGAGCTGGTGATCTGTAGCTGCAGCTTATGGATACGAGATGTATCGGTACGTAAGGAACAGGAAGGGTTCTGCCATTGTGTGCCTTTGGCAACCCAGCGACATGGAGGAGAAGATAATTTGCATCCCAAGACAAGTCCTGCTTTTTCTTGCCCAGCAAGAGTTACAGGTAGCAATTTGTTACCTGCAAGCTTCAGGCTACCGAGTTAATGCCAGCACTTGGTTACTCTTCCCTGACTGGTAGGTGCAAGAAACCTCAGCTATGTCTTAATCTCATTTGGTTCCAAAGTAATGTGTTTCATGATTAGCCTCCAGCAAGTATGGGAATGGGGTGCTGTTTAGTTCATAAAACACAGTTCTGATTTTGGCTTATGCTGTGGAGGTCTTGGGGAGGACAGTAGAATGGCAACTAATACAGATGGCATCTGCCTTATGGACACAAGAGTGTCCTTTTGAGGTTAGGGGGCAAATGGGAGAAGCTCTCCCATTAATGGCTAAGAGGTAAAGGTGTACTGCTGAGCTAGCTTTTCAGTAGCGAACCTTAACCGAAGTTGATTGTTTTCTCAAATGTAAAAATGGTTAAATTGAATTTATTTTTTACTGTGAGCTGGCCTGATGCTGGCACAGGTTGTCCAGAGGCTGTGGGAGTCTCCCGCTTTGGAGATGCTCAGAACCCAACTGAACGTGGCCCTGAGCAACCTGCCCTAGGTGAGCCTGGTTTTGAGCAGGTGTGGGCTAGATGGTCTCCAGAAGTGCCTTCTAGCCTCAGCACTCTGTGATTCTGTAATGGAAAGTTCTGCACACTTGTGTGATTAAGGCAGACAGAGCCACAGAGGGATTACAACCAGAGGTGAGGAGAGAGGCTTTTTGAAAGAGAGCCTGTAACTTTGAACCACTTAAAGCCTTTTCCTTTCCTCATGGTTGATTTGTTTGCACTGATAACTTATGTCCTTTTGAGTGTTTTCTTGATGTTATTACTAGCTTTGAGCTGCTGGTGATGGCCCAATGTGATCTTGACACTAGCATTTGGAGGAAAAACTTAATTTTAACAACATGGTGTTCTTTTTTAATAAGTTACATAAAAAAGAACATTGGAGATTTGTCTCCCTCTCTGGTGAAGGAGAACTGTTAGGTCACTCCAATGAGACTGTTTAGTCTTCGCCAGTGGAAAAGTGACATTTCTGTTAGCAATAATCAACCATTTCAAGCCATTTATTGCGATGTATCTGGTGCAGTAAGAAAGTCAAGAAGAAATTTAAGAACTGTTGACTCAGCATCTGGATGCTGAATTTTAGCATGAATACTTCTGATATCCTTCTACCTAACCTTTGCTGCCAGTGATCAACAACAGCCAGCTTAATGAGTAGTAGTGCTTTCACATTGCTGTTTTTTTCCTAATGAGCTCAGAGACATAAAAAACTCTTGGGAGATTGTTGTACTCACTGAGGTGCGAAGGCCGAGAAGCAGAACCATTCTGTCCCAGTCTGGCATTCCCAGTGCTTCCTATCAAATGACAAACCCTCCATCCCACCATGTATTCAGAGGTAGAACATCTGCATCTTGTTTTGCAGTGAAAACCCGCTTCACTTGAGCTTCATATTCTTTCTATGAGAGCCTTGTGGTGTGAGGTAATGGCAGGAGGGCTCAGAGTTAAACAAAACAAATCACAGGTGATCCTGTTTTTGCCTAGTCCAGGGGCAGCCCAGCAAGTCTTGGCTCCTCATTTGTTTCCCATAGATTATGTATGAGAAGGTGCAGTCTCCACGTAGATTTGCTTCGGTTTGTTGTTTATCCAAGGGAGTGCACAGATGGTTGTGTGTTGGAAGGCGGATTTCTGTCTTCCTTCCTCTCTCTCCCAGTTTCAAATGCTTTGTGTTATTACTGCATTCTCAAGGCTAGAACTGCTATGCTGGGAAAGGTATAAAGAAATGCAATAAGATGCTATGAAATCCCCCAGGCATGTTATGAGACTTGGAACACTCGAAATAGTTATACAGAGTTCTCTGGACAGTCCAGAGGACTGGAGGGGATTTTTAATATTATTTTAAATTAAGAAAATTGGATCCAGATTTATAGCAGAACACCCCTTTTTTGTTTCAGGACAGCTTATATTAGTTAGTGGCATATTACATAATTATTTCACTGACTTCCTGTAACAGTGAAGCATTAGTTGGCCACGTTACCAAGCTTGCACAGCTACGTGCCTTCACAGGGCAGAGAGGCATTTCAAGTGTCTTCCCCAAAAGGCCAGCTTAGATGTTTGATGTCAAACAAGGAGCCTGAAACAGATTCTGCTAACTTCATTTGCTTCTGAACGAATTGTAACGTGTTTTCTTTAGGATTTAAGAATAGTTTCCATCAGGTTTTTTTGCTGACCTTGCATTTCACTCTGGGTTTGTAACATCAGTTTCTCCTATTAACTCCAAAGTTTGGTTTAGTTTCTAAATATATAAAATGACTTTAACACTATTCTTCTATTTAGAATTAGTGGAATAATAAATGGGATAAAAATCTCCCTCATGGTGATTTAAGTGAGCTTATTTGTAATGTAGTTTAAAATTTCTCTTCAAAGTCATGTCAATGAAGATACCCCTACAGATTGTTCCCTATTTATAGAACATGCTGTTGGTTTGGCTTCTTCAATGTCTTTTATCTTCGTGAAAAAACAAAGAGCTCTAACTTCACAGTTGGGCTTTTCTTACTCATTTCCTCCTAGCATGAAGTGGGGAATATCCTTTTCGGTACTGACATCAAAATTCAGTTTATTTTCCTCATTCATCAAAGGCAAGATAGATTTGGGTCATACTTAGGCTTTTTTTCCCCCCTCCCTCTGTCTCTGGAGTACTGTTGTTCTCCTTACCCTTGATGCTAGCTCAGCATTTGAGAGCTCAAACAAGGAAAAGAAAAATCCAAATATAATAGCGGGTTATCCTGCAACTTCCAGTAGATAAGATAGGCAGCACACTTTTTCTGAGATAAAAAGTAGTGAAGTTTGTAGCGGTTTAAGTTGAATTCTGTGTTAATGAGCAATTTGCTTAAAGGTTGTAACTCGTTACTCACAAGTCAAATTTGTTACAGTGCCAGGTCTCTTTGGATATAAATCTAGGGATTTTAGGAGACATTGAAAAAGCTTAAATTGCTCCAGAGTTTGAACAATGTGCTGCATTGTATGGAGAACTGTTAGAGAAAAAATAAAGCTTAAACAACAGTCTTCATTGTGTGGCATCTAAAATTATGAATGAAAAAGTTCATCCATATGTATTGGGTTTGCCTTTTTTTAAATATCTGCTTTGCATGAAAATAGTTGCCTATTAATTTCTCCTTGAGGATTAATACAGATGGGCCTTTATATTTGATTTTGGCTGAATAGACTACAGAGTTTTAACATGCTGCATGCAGACAGTGTGCCAAGTGATTTAGCAAAGTTGTTTACTCTAACAATAATCCACTGGGACAGAGCCTATAATTTTTCACTGATAATAATATGAGGTAGCGATGAATGCGACTTTCTGGAGGTTTATAAAAAATGGCATTTCAGTGTCAGAGAATCAGGACTGGGTTTTGGTTTAATTTCTTTTTTTCTTCATTGTGCAGTCTGTAGAGTCTCCCTGAAAATTACTTTACAAATCAGCACGGAATGGTTGCTGGACACACAGAGTCATTGTTTCCTCTCCCTTTCAGTAAAAGGCATGCGCGCGGGAAGATAATTGAGTGTGTGATACAGCACTGCTAGATGATATTGTGTAAGCACTATGCCAAGGCTGTGGGTGCCGTAAACATACACACCATGAGTGCCATGATGCACAGGTTTGGTTTCCTGGAGGCAGATTTCCTGGAGACGGGTGCTTATCTAAGAGGCTTTTTTAAGACCAAGCTGACATTCTTGTGCCTATCTCTAGAAATTGATGGAATTATGCATGGTGTGTACTGGTGTGTCTCTTGGGAGCATGGATGTGACAGAAAGAGACATGCAGGTCAGAGAATCAGAGAATACTTAAGGTTGGAAGAGACCCCAAAGATCACCAAGTCCAACCATTTGTCCAGTACCACAGTGTCAACTAAGCCATGTCCTGGAGTGCCATGTCTATATGTTGGGGTTTTTTTTAATCCCTCCAGGCATGGTGACTCCACCAACTCTGGGCAGCCTGGTCCAGTGCCTAACCACTCTTTCAGTGAAGAAATGTTTCCTAATAGCCCATCTAAACTTCCTCTGACGCAACTTGAGACCATTTCCTCTCATCCTATTGCTAGGAGAGACCAACCACCACCTCACTGTAATCTCCATCCAGCACAAGTGAGCAGTTTTGAAGTTGAGCTCCTAATTAGGGTTGTCTCCAACAACTTGTAAACCTCACATTACAGATGGATGGAGTTGGAAGAGGTTTATTCTCAACATCAGTAGTAGTTTCGCACTGATTCTAAAGTAAGGCAAGTTTGGAGCATTTTAGCTGTTAGGAAAGAGCTCCATGCAGCTTCCTTTATAGCCTTGGTGAAGTTGAAGTAATGGTGTTCTTGGGACCATCACAGCATTGGTTCTAGCCTAAGGAAAAGGCATCCAAAACCTTTAGTGAGGCGGTGAGCCTTCATCAAAGGCCTTTAGATAACTGGGTTTAATAGGACTGTAGGTCCTGAAAAATCTCAGGCTAAAAGTAATATGAGTCTGAGGGGGAAAATGCTTGAGCGTTTAGCATGTTCCCTTTCATGGCACCATCTGATAGCAGATTTTTTACAGGAACACTTTTCTTTTTGGTTTCTTTTCAATTTTCTTGTTGCTAGTGTGAAAAGCAGGAACTCGTTACACACAGTAGTGCACGGTGCCATCCAGCTGTTCTGTCCAGAAATGTTCTGTGACAATTTGTGCCTTCTGTTGTCTTTGAAGGAAAAGATCATCCACGATGTAGTGTATGTGGATGGAGGTAGATAATATTTGGGATAAAGTGGGATGTTACCACCTTCACATATAGGAGGAGGAAAGCAAGTTATATCTTCAGCAGGTAGGTGCCAGCTTAATTCTTCACCAAAAAATGTGGCTTCTGTCTTTTTAATAGTATGCAAGTTGTTACAAGTATCTATGTTTGATCATTTAAAGCTATGTTCTTTTTTACTTCTCCTTTTGGAGGGTTCCTTGTCAACTGTGAGAAATAAGCATTGTAGTGTGTGTAACTTTCCTCCTATTCTTCCAAACATTGCTATCAGGTTCCAGGAAATATATTTGCTCTCCCAGGAAAAGTTTGGAACCAGTTGTGTTTAAAAAGCAGTAGTTTTTCCTGGAAACCCATTTGACAGGGCAGGCATGGAAATCACTCAGCATTACACCTCCCTGGTTTGCAAGACTTAGTATTTTTTCCTCAGCATGCAGCAGTGGGGTTTTTTTGCCTTTAAACGTGGGTTGTAGTAAGGAGTCAGAGGTTTAATAGATGAGCCTGTTCTTTTTTTTGCCAAGGATAGGTGTGGCACTGCTGTATGGGAGTATAAACCAATACTGAAACATTTACTATGTCTTCTATTAACCTAAAATCACTGAACAACGATAGGCAATGGCCTTTGTAGTTACCAAAACCCAAAGTGCCCAGCCCAGCAGTGCTTTGCTTAAGAGGCAATCCCAAAGTGGCTAGCAGCAATTTTGGAAGAGCCGTTGTCTTTTGGGGAAAGAGTATTTGCTTGTGTTACAGGCAGCATTCACGCAGGCTGGTTGCACTCTGGAGGTGGCATTGTGACTTCCAGTGTTGTTGTTGAATTGTTAAATGTTTAGTATGTCTTGTTTTTGAGAATAGATCTACAAATTTGTACTGTGAGCAGGTTTTAATACTTCCAGAGCAGAACCTTTCAGAAAATTGTTTCTTGGCTCCGGATTGCTAAATCAGAGTTGGTTTTTCTGTGATGTATTGTTAATTGTAATTAAATGTCCGTGTGAAGAAAATCAAAGCTGTGTAGTCAAAGGAAACTGTTTCTATGAATCTACATTATCTAGGAAGACCAGTAAATGCCACACAAGAGCTAGCCAAGTAAAATAAGCCTATTTATTTGTTCTGTTTATATTCTTTAGAAAGTAATCTGTTCTAAAGCAGACGCTCTACAAAGAGTACTCTTAGAATATAGGAAAAACAAAAAAAAGTTGACATAACTATGGCACCTCCTTTGTGGTGGCTTTATACAGAACACATTAAATGGAGATGGGGTGAGGGAGCTGCTGTATGATTCATATAAGACAAGTTTCAACTCAGCCAGTTTCTTGGATTTAGTATAAATATTTATGGCATTGAAGGGGATTTTTTTTTTTTATTTTTTTAATATGCTTCCTCGTGCTCCGGATCTTTTAGTTGTCCTCCTCAGACATCTGGTGTGCATTGCTGCTTGTTTAACCCCCACCCTTCAGTTTTCATGCTGTGGCATCTTGGAGTGCTATCGCAGTCATTCTGTGGTTGGCGTAAATTAAATCTCCTAGAGCCAGCTGGGAGAATGCTGACGTGCACACTTTTCCTGCTGAATGCTCCACATCAGTGGCTGCAGCTAGAGGTGAACACTTTGCTCTTGTCTTGCTGTAGGCATCACACTGAGCTATATACCAAAGGTGTCAAAAATAGGAATTCCAGCATCTGCAATGGTGTTTAAGGCTTCCTGACTTGTTTCTCTCTTAGTAAAAGCTTCTCCTGTTTTCTAATCAATAACTCATCAGCAAAAAAAAAAAAAAAAAGCTAATCACTCTTTCTTTAAAAATCCTTAACAGTCCCCCAAGGCTGCTTTGCATAACAGCTCATCTGTGGATCTGCTGCTGAGGTTTTTCTTTGTGCTACAGTAAATTGAGCACTGCCCTATTTGGTTTCAAGTGTTTCTCAATGAGTCCATTTAGAAGCAAGTACGATAACAAACATTTTAATGCTCATTGCAGTGTATTTGTGTACATAAATATTTAATGCACTCTGTAGAATCCTAGTCCTCATAGAAGCCCAGTTAAATCAACCTCCCCCTAATTTAGCTACCCCTGTGAAATAAAGAGTGAACATTATCCTTACCTACAGATGGGGAAAAAAGAGCTGCACTTGATTAAATTCACCTAAGTCTGGGATAAAGCCAACAGCGACATTCAGAGTGCCTTGACTGTAATACTTTGCCACAGCTGCTAAACCATGCTGTGTTCTGTTAGGAACTGAAAGTGCTTTTACCTGTTTGCCTTGTGATGTACAAATAGAGATTGTACTTCATCTGCTAAAGGGATAAACCCACTCATCTTTGATGCCCAGGCCAGTGATAAAGGGACTAGATGCTTGCTTTCTGGTTGGCAGCCATGAAGGGTGCAGGAGCTTTTGGACTAAAATCTCTGGCCACTGTGGTTCATCTGGAGCAGACCCCTTCTAAACTGGGCTGAAGTAGTCCCATTTCAGTGGCAGCCACTGAATCTCTTTAGCTGATCCAAGGAATAAGCTCATACAAACAGTAAGGGATGGAAGAATTTTAAGTTTTACCTATTTGAGCTGCTGAACCTCTGCAGATCTGCTCTTTTGTATTTGAGGTGTGTGCCCACTGATGCCAGCGGTTTGGTTTATATTCTCTGCAGAAGATGAGTCGGGCAAAGAAACTCCAATTAAATACCAGTCCAACTGTGGTCACGCAATGCACAGCTCAGCAGCAGGCTCGTCGATAGCCCGTTTATGACCTAAAGCACTGCTTCCAAACCTTTTTAATTTATGTGGTGTCTCACTGCCCCTGAAGTGGCTGTTTGGTTCCATTAAAAAATTCACAGTGGTATTTAATAGAGCGCCTGCTTAGTTATGGAGTGGAATGTCTTTAATGTTTGATGGGGGTCAGGGATCTGCAGAAGCATTGAGGATATCCATCATTCAAGGGGGATGTGACTTCTGGATGCTGTGGAGCTAGTATCTTGGGAATGGTGGGACATGGATGTACAACTGATGGGTTTGGTGACTTTTATCAACTCATCTGCACTTCCCTGCCTCCTTTCTCTGTTTTGTCAGGAATGAGTTGCTTCTGCAACTTTAAAATAAGCAAGGAGCCTGGAGTTAATCAAAAGGGAGATTCAGCTGAAGACTAGGAGGTCTAGGGTGAGGAAGACGAAGCCCTAATAAAAATCTTTGAGAAGTAGAGCATAACTTTGGTACTGTTCACCCATTGCAATCCCATGACTGTCAAGATGTCAAGGTAGCTTAAAAAAATAGGAATTTCTGCTTATTCCTTGCTTTTCCAAGAGTTCTGGAAAACCTGCCTTGAGAGTGCCCAGAAAACTGTGAGAAAGGCTGTCCTGGCAGCATGCAATTTCTTGTTAGCAAACACAATCCCTCCCTCTATCTTCCCTGCCTTAGCTTCCCCTTGGAGAGAACATTTATTTTAAATGACCCTGCAATGTGGCCCCATAAACCACCCCCTTCTTATGAAATAAACAGTCCAGCTGTGAGTTAGACAGTGCTCCCAGCAATCCCTTCACACCATAGGCTTGTCTGCCCATTTATATCTGAATCCAACAACCTCTGTTGATCTCTGTCGTGGTGTGGTGGTGCTGTTGGAGTGGGTAGAGGTATTAATTCAGATCTGGTATCTTCAGACCACTCAAGGAGGAAATAATAATGTTCTTTAGTACCATTTTTTTTCACAACTGAATTTTGTAGTGGAACAATGTTTGCAAGCTCTTGTGCTTTGTGGTTACCTGAAATTTTTCCATGGATCTCTTTATAGTGAGTTGGGTTGGGATGGGTTTTTTTTTCCCCCCAATACAATTAGTTAATTACATGTCATGAGCCCAAGATGAAAAGCTGTTATGTCAGTGGAACAAAATCAACTTTTTCTTTTCCTCGATGGAGGTGTGTGCCTGTTTGTTTTGGAGACAGGCCTTTCAGGAACAATGGTAATACTCTGGATTTTTTTATGCGTGCTTCTTTGTATCAGCACCTGAAACCCTGGAGAAATGATGTGGCATCCTTCCCTCTTCACCTCATGAACCACGCTGTTCTCTGGCCTTTTCTGGAAGATGAAGCCTTCACGAGGTTTTGGTTATAACTACAGGAGAGCAATAGCAAAGGAAGAGTATTGGGTTGTGTCACAGAATGATACAAAGCCAGTGGTTTGAAGGGTCTGTATTATCCAACTTTGCAGTGCTTATGGTGGGCGTGAATCCATTCTCTCCTACTGCCTGGATCCTATCTCACCTCCTGCCCTCAGTTACAGGAGCCCCCTGCACATAGGGAATTGGCAAGCTGAGAAAGCAGGAAACTTTGCTTGTTTCCTATGTCAAAACCATGACCCAAAATCTATCATGTTTTTGTCTGAGTGGCTTCTGTAGTTTGCTGTTTGATTTGGAGTGCTTGACTGCCCTGCACGGCCCCTTTTAAAGGACAAAGGGGGTTTGTTCTTTGCAATGGATCCTTTGTGGGAGATGGGTTGGAATTGTTCTTATGCTCTGTGGAGTCGGGTGGTCAGTATTGTGTCCAGCTTGGTTGAAGGGCCTTTGTGTTCCTGGAACAAGCAAGTCTGCTTGAGACTGGCTACAGCCAGGTAGCAGAAAACAAGACTGAAATGCAGTGTTGAATTCTGTGGCTCTTGATGCTCTGAATTTTTCCACTTGTAGAAAAGGAGAATAAGGTGAGAAAAGGTGTTTGGAGCATAGATATAGTAAACTACAATAAAATATTGCAGTCTATAAAAAAGTAGTCTCAGTTTCAGTAAGTGCACAAGATTTTTTTTTGTACCTTTGCATCCCACCCTTTTTCTTCAGATCCATATGGAAGAAATGACGCACAATTAATTGGATTTCATTTTAATGTGACCCCATTACAAATAAGCATCTCCAAAGTTAATGTTTTAAACATCATTGCGGTAGAACATACTGACAGTGCTTGTATCCACCTGGGCATTGATTGCCTAGTGCACTAATCTAATTTATCTCACAGGATCGTTTCCATGAAACATCAAGTCATTGGAGCAGAACGTGGTTTTTTCAGACTTGGGTATCTCTATTGCTGCCCACTTAGAGAAACAGAATCTAAAAAAACAGAGAGAAGGTAGCAAATGTTTTCTTTCTATTTAGGAGGAATTACTCTTAAGTTGAACTTTTGGAAAATTGATTTTGTGTTAGTCTCTCTTTGCCATTGCATAAAAACACACAGTTACAAGGTTGCATTTGGTATGTTAAAATACTGCTTAAGCCCCCAGTTGTAACTTTTTGTTCTGTTGTGACCTTACTGTGAGTTTGATTTGCTTTTGAAATAGATGGCTTACTTCTGGCTTTACCTGTTCCGTTGTGTATGTAGCGCAGTTGGTTAGGTCAGTGCAAAAGAACTGGAATTTGGAAACCACCATTGTTTCAGAATGCAACATATTCAGTCTATTGACCTACAGCTAGATTTCATTCACAGTTTTTTATTGATAGCATCTTTGCATTTCTAAATTACCACATTCTCCCACTGATGAGGGTGTGTATCTTTTTGTCTGGCAGCTTTTAAAATCTGCTTATCAGAAATGTCCGTGAATGCCATGTAATAGTTTTGCAGATGAATTAAGGAAGCTGAATCCTAGCAACCCGTTCATTATCTGAACTTCTCATGGCAGTAGTTTGGATTGCATCATCCTGAATTATCTTCTGTATTGGGAATTACTGTACCAGTTAGCACGGTCCTTGTTTCCTGCTTTCTCAAGTGAATGTGTCCCCAGCCAGATTGCCAGATCAAAACGATGGTGTCTTATCTTGAGGCACTGAGACTGGTAGAACTTCACCTCTCTCCATGAGTCTCTCTCATAGATACCCAGAATTTTTAGAGATTTCAACAGCGTGAAGAAGAAGACATTACCTAGCACAGAAGAAACTTAAATGACTAAATTTCAGTCTTACTGTACGTGGAGTAGGATTTAGGGTCACATCAGAACTACTTAAGAGTGCTCAATGCCATGTATTTTAGCAGGGAATTAAAAGGGCCATGTATCTTTCGCTGACCAGTAAATACTTAGGTCATGTTTCTAAGCAAATAGAAGAACATGGCATATCCTGTTTTCTGTAGATAACATAAATGGTGCTTCTCCCTTTGTCTTCCTTTGTCTTCATCTCCTCCCTTGTTTGGGATGCCCTTGCACCAAGTGAAAGCAATCCCTTTCCCTCTGCCTGGGAAGTAAAATGAGACTGAGGAGTTCAGCAGTTAGACTTTCACCAGTTTATTCAGCAGGGCGGTACCGTTGTGTTTGAAGTACCTAACGCAGGGCTGTCACTTGGTGCTCTTCCGACAGTTTCCTATACGTACCACTGTACTGACTGCTGTGGCTTTTACCTGACCAAGGATTGTGCATGTCTGACTGCACGTGTCACTGGATAAGACCATCCAGGGAGTGACAGTGGGGCTGTGTTGGACAATCTGCTCTTCTGTAATGCCACTAGATCTTTGTCCTGAGCCCCACATTGCTTGGCAGGGCTGGGTGGCCCAAGTACAGGACCATACCAAGCAGCAGACACTGCTTTCTGTACTCAGTAGCTCTGCTTAGCTTGGCAGCTCACCTTCCTTCTGCATCAGCCTCTGTGATGCATCGAGCAAATGCAAAGTGGTAACTTGTGTTCGTTTTTAGTCCCTCTCAACTGACTTGAAATGCTTGATACACATTTTTCCCTGGGAAGAAGGCCCAGAAAGGAGAGTTCTTTGGGAGCAACCTTGGTTTTTGAGCAAAAAACCTATCCTCAGCCTTGAGCAGAGGGAAATCCTTTTCTTGGCATTGATACTAACTAGTATTGTGGAATCCCTGGTGTTACTCATCTGGAGATGAGTATTGCTTAGCACTGATTGCATTTAAATTCTGTCTGCCAGATAACTGGAGTCTTTTTCCAGCCATGGTTTACATGAGTACAGGTACTCCGAGCAAAAGAAAGGAATGAGTTTTTTAGACTTTCAGCTCAGGCCCTGCAAAAGTTAGCTAAATATCACACTACTTTAAAGGCAGATCTGTGAATCTTAAGAAGTCTGTGCTCTACATTTTGTCCTAAGGCTGAGTTCATTGTTGGGTTTGGACTGGTCACAGCCCCATGGTCACAACTGTTGAGGTGTGAAAATTGAACTTCATTGGAGTAAATAAAGAGCTTTACCAGACTGGTGCATTGCAGTTTATTCTGTCCTGCTTGCTTTGTGGCAAATCCTCTGCCCTCCTCTGTTTCACGCCATCAATGTCTTGCCTACTTACCAAGAGGGGTTTTTTGGGAGTATTTTCCTTAACACCAAAAATGTGTTAAAAGGAGACACAGTCAGTACCTTGTTAGCAGAGGGAAGAGAATGTATTGCAATCATAGTTCAAGTGGTCAGTGGAGACTTTTTACTTCTGTTTATGCAATAGCTTGGAGAACTGAAGAAGTTATCCATATAAGTCAATTTATGTACAGAGCACATGCATATGCTGTGTTATACAGCTGTGCTTTTACAGTACAATGACAGAGAACATAGGATGATACAGTCAGATTTTCACAGTACGTTTACACAGCAAATCCAGTTAGGTTGGGGAGGCAGTTTTGCCATTTTTCCCCCATAGTGATTTGGTGTTTTATATATAATACAACATTGTCAAGACCTATTAAGCTGAAGTCTTCAGCTTTGCTGCTCAGCTCTGATTAACAATGTGGGTTTTTTTGAAAGAATCCTCAAGCAAGCATGCAACTCCGCTAGCAATCCCGCTCTACCTCTGCTCTTCTCTTTGTGCAGTCTCTTGAACAGAAGAGAGGGACAAGTGGGTGGAGATGATCAAATGCAGAGGTCACTACTTTATGTTCTTGCTCGCAGTGTCAAGCATAATGTGTCCCTCATTGGCAGGCATGGTCAGCTGGATGAGCCAGAACAGAATAGTCCATTTAATTGCTGTATTTTGGGTTTGGCCATGGGTTTTCTGGCATACATATCTCAGCACAGTGGTAGCCAGAGCTTGGTTCCAGGAGTAAGTGCTTTTCATATGCTTTGTAAATGGATGAGTGCAGCCCTTTGCCAAATTTTCTGTACATGTGTATGTGACTCTGGTTTCTGCTAAATGAGCTTTTTGCCATAGTACAAGAAAGTCGTTAAACTCTGTATCAGATAAAAGAATCAGGAAGTTGGATGCTGAAAGAAACCTATCAATTACAATAAAAAATATTTCCAAGATGTAATTTCATAGCAGTGTTTTATGATTAGGTTGTTCTCATTAATGCTTTTTTTGTGTGTGTTCCTGTACTTTGCTGGTTTATTATGCTCTCCAGGTAGGCCTGGTTTACATACTACAAAGGAAATGCAGACTACTGTGACTTTGTTTACAGAGTTTGGCAGACCACTTCCCAGAATTAAATCTTACTTAAGCTCATCTTAAATCATCTGTTTTATAGAATCTGCAATCCAGAAACAAAGCACTGGTACAAAACAGTGTTTTTACATAACAAACTTTGTTTGCTTGTTTGAGTGGGGGTTATAGAAATATTCAGCAACTATATAAATAAATATAATGTGTGACTGCTTCTTGGTATCTTTTTTTTTCATGAACCAAAGATTTACTACTGAGAAGTCTGAATGGATTAATTAATTTTCTTTGCTCAAGCAAGTGAAGTAAATCTGCCTTAAAAATACATACTTTTAAGATTGTCTGTAGTCTATTTCACACAGATTTAATTTCTGTGGAATTTCACCATGTCAAGGATCTCAATCCTCTTACAGTGGATTCACAGTATGCTGTGAAGTAATACCCAAACTAGGCAGCTGACAACATCTGCAGATGAATTCCATGGTACTCTGTTGTGATTCTGCTGTTTTGATGACTTTGTTGAATTGAGTAATTTGCAGTAACTTCCTTGCTTGGTATTTGCTACCTTAAATCATGTGATGATGTGCATGAATTGGGTTTTTTTGTTGTTTTTTCTTTTTTAATGCCATTTATCCCAATTTACGTTGACGCAGCCTGACTTTGGTGTTTGACGTAGCAGAAGAAAACATGCAATAGTTTCTAAATTCATTCCCATCTATTTGTAATTTAATCTCATGACTGTTGGAATATAGGAATGGAAAATGAAATAAATTTCACTTTATAGTATCCTTTTCCCATAGACAGAGCACACACGAGAGTGCTTTTGTCAGTGTCTTGGCTTTTCAACAGAAATGTTCAATATGGCACAGGGGCTAAATTTTGATCTTGGATCAGTAGAGAAAACTGCCCTTAAAGATCTTCATGTACTATTGATTCCTGGGAATTGCTGGCCCTAAGAATGTTGGGCAACTCCTTTTATAATGAAAGCTTGTCTGCATGGAGGCACTGGAAAAGGTAATTAAAGGTGTAATGCACGTTAATTAAAGTCTGTTAAACTCATGCCCGTGGTTTTATTAATGGAGTGGCCTGAAGTCACGGTAATTCAGTCTGAGGCCTTTAAGGGCAAGGACTCTGCTGACAGGCACTGCAACTGATGATTTTTTTTTTTCCCCCCAAGTTAATAAATGTGTCAGGAATTTACTCCTGTGGACAAATCTGTTTGTCAGGCGTGGAACAGAAAAGTAGACTGGGCAATGACAGTACTGGAATTTTCTTTCAAGGACTTGCATTTCAAACTGACTTAAGGTCTGTATCATGTCACTCTTCAGCTGGAAAGATGGAGCTTTTCGTTTCTGGATTGTAATTAATGCTCATGTTTTAGGCATTAATAGTAGCCAGTGGGAGAGAGGAAATTGGGAGGGGGAATTAGGATATGGTAGACATGTCTTAGTGCAGCCCATACTGTGTTGCTAGGTCAGAGAGGAAGGAAGCTAGCTGCCAAAATAGTGTATATTTTTTTTCCCCCAGTCTTTGGTAACTCCTGGAGTTCTCAGACGTATTTTAAGACTTCTCTGGTGTTTTGCTATCAAATCCACACTTGTAAAAACATGACTTTTGCTGTTGTGTTGTTTGCATTGTGGTTCAGTCAGCAGAATCTGCGTCCCTCCTGAAACGTCCATGCAAGTGAAATGCAGCCAGTGTTGATGGTCCATTGCTCACTGAGGATGTCCTGGTGCTGCCTGTCTGAAGAGAGCCGCGCTGGTTTCACAGATGCTTAGTTTGTGTGTGTTAATTTGGATCGTGTTCGGTTTAGGCTGTAAGCAGTTAAAGAGTGTTGTTCCTGACTGCATGGGCTTCTGTCAGCTGAGAGCACTGCTGCAGGAGTGCTGCATAGGCAGACACGACGTCACGTTGTTATCGCTGCTTAGCTGGTCTGGGCTTTATCGTGCTGCCTAACAGTTTCAATAAAAAAGGAGGGGAGGAAGACTAGTAGGAATAGCCGTAAGTGGGACTATCTGAAAGCAGCAGATCTGGAGTGCCTTATGCCAGCTGCTTGCTGGAACAAAGAGATGCATTATGAGAGGCACAATCAATGTGTTTGCTATCTCTGCTTTCAGTTGCAGTGCAGCCACAAGCCGTCACAGTCATGAATTTTGAAGACTGGCGTTTGGACTCGGGGAATTTTATGAAACACAGTTGTTTTATTGGACCGTTGTCTTGACAGCTGTGTGCTGGGAGTCTGGTTACCAAAGAGGGTGGTGAGCTGGGGGACACAAACCTAGTCACTCCATCAGCCCTTTGGGTGGTAGGCTACGCTGCGGCTTCTCCCTCTACTTTGAAGTCAAACGTCCTAAGGGAGAAAATAGTGGGGAAAGAAGCCCCCTGTTTAGTTAATTACAAAGCAGGTTTAGCCCTAATCAAACTTACAGGCTGTGAGAGAACTGGTGCAGTCCAAACACTGTTTATGAATACACAGTGTATCCCTATAAACAATACAGAGGTATTTCCCCCTTGATCTTGCCCTGCTACCTAGGCTCTTTGACATTGATCTCTGCTTGCCTCGTGTCTGCCGGGTGGGCTATATGCAGTGCCAAGCACCAGCCACTTGTGCCTTCTGCTGCGGAGGTGCTCTGTGCCATCCAGGCTGTCCCGTAAGAGCTCCTGCCTGCTCGTCCTTCCCAGTTGTATTAATTCGGTTGGTTGGCCAAACGGCTCCGTGCTGCTGCAGGTAAATGTACCAGATCAATCCAGTGTATCCTCAGTCCCCTGCATGATTACCACATCATTTTACAACTAGGAATATGAATTACTAAATTTGACAGGCTTTCATTAGAATCTGCTCCTTTCCTTGCTAAATTTCTGTATTAGCAATGTGGGGTAGCAGTAGCATTTTTACCAGGTTTTGTACCCAATGTGGAAGTTGATGCATAAATTCTGTTTTTCCCATGCATCTAATAAGAGAATGTGGGTTGTGTTTTGTTTTGTTTTTTAAAGAAAAAACCCAAACCATTGACGTAATCTTTATAGTATCAGGCTCTTAGGTGCTGTTTGGGAAAAAAGAAATGTTTCTAGCTTACTAAACTGGACAACTTTTAGAGCTTTTGTCTTTTGGAACCAGGGTTAGCTTTACATGGATGTTCAGTGCCTGTGTGCCTGGTGGGAGTCACTTGGGAGAAGTCAGGAGTTAGGTGCCTGCATGGAATTGTAATTCCTGTAATGGAGTTTTGTGTTTGAGTCTTCAGAAGGGATGTGAGACACTGCTGAGAGAAGCACGACTGCATGTGAGTGGGATGAAAGTATCACAGGTTTTATCTTTTGACCTCGGCATTAACTTTTTTTTCCCCAAAGGTAGAAACAAGGGAGATTCCACCCTGAGGGAGACTGGTGTAATGTGGTTTACTTCTGAAGTTCCGAATCTGAACGCTAAACATGGTGGAGGTTTCTACTGGCAAACTATAAAGGCAGAAGAAAAGTAGAAACTTTACTGATGTGAAGATAATTTCATCTGAGAGGTCTTTTTGATAAAAGCTTCTCTTGTGGCGTTAGAGCAGTTGTGGGGGCTTCCCAATTAACACTTTGGTCGTTTGGAAGAGGAGAGGGCCTGGATGTCTGTCTGAGAGCATCTGAGTAGAGCAGAGATTTTACTATTTAGAGCTGAGATGGAAAGTTCCTATTTAGATTTGGTGCCAGAGTCTTTAATAGAAATCATGACTTGCGGTGTATTATAGGTCAGTGTATATTTGCTAGTTTATGTTATGCTGACTAAATTGGCAAAATGCTTATTTTTACTGGTAAACATTCAGGAGGTTTTTTCCTCACTCGTTCTTTTTACAACAAAATAGTATTTGTCATGTGTGGAATTAGGGCAAGGTTTTATAAATCATCTTGGTGATGATGTGAAAATGTGTGGTGGCACACAAAGATTTCCATTGTCAGGTACCTCAGGGCTGTGGATGGAGTTAACTTCATCCTAATTTTAGGTCTGGAAATTATGTAGAAAACAAAATGCTTCTGGCGGTGTAGGAAAAATACAAATTTTAAACTCTAGCAAAAGTGGCTATTTTGGGGATATTACCAGAATAGGTAACCCTGGTTAATTTAGCTCCTCTCCAAGCCCCTTGCGAAGCCCCAAAAGCATTTTTTTAAACACCTTTAAATCCCCACAAAGTCTAAATATGGCTTGTGGCTGCATGGATGTGAGTTGCAGTGAAGTTCCTAAGTGCTGCTGAGACGCTGTGCTGTGCATTAGGCTGTGTGTTTAGCGAGGCGTCTGGCTGGAAAAGCACTGTGGCCACACTTCACTGCATGTAGAATAAGTTCATGTGAGCAAATTCTATCATTTCTGGAATTCTTTATGCACAGCTCCCACGTGCAGTGAATAGCGGCATTTTCTAATAAGCATTAGATTATATAAAATTTATAATCTACTCACTACCACCAGTCTGTCTAATTGAAAATTAACATTATTAAAATTGAAGCAGTGTGAATGAGTGTGCTCTTCTGTTTGCTGCTGCAAACATCGTTTAAAAGTACAGAGAAGGACATTTAAGGACAAACTTAGACTTGCATCAGCAAGTTCCAATTTTTTCCCTAATTTTTACCTTGCATAGTTATAGACCAGCTTGTTTTGGACCACTTCTTTTTATAAAAAGGAATCGTTTGAGGATTTGAACGTTTATTCGGTTTTAGATCTTGCATATTTGGCATAAACGTGAACTGTAGTCCTGGAATTTATAACCACAGCCGTAAGAAAAGGAACAAAGCATGTTTCACTGCAAATAGTCATGCTTTGGAGAATGAGGTAATGAGTGTTCGGGGTTGGAATGGCAGCTTGTAAGGAGGAATGCTTCTGGATATAAGTGCCGTTGGAAAGACGCTAGCTCAGCCTTTCAAATCATGTGGGGCGAGTTGACTCCTTGCGTTAACTTTTTTCAACTGGTTAACCCAGCATATAAAGCTCTGAAATACAGTTTATGATGCCTTACGTATCTGAAAAACGTGTCTTCAAGGTGCCCATGAAAAAAATGGACTTTTTTTTTGAAAAATGTGAAATATTCCTGCAGGAACATCTTTTGTAAAGCATGCTTTTTTACCTCTCTTCCCTGCTGTGTTCATTCTCAGTTGTCTTCTTCCCGCAGGTGAAGCAGCTCTAAGAGGTGAGCCCAGAATGCAGTCTCTTCCAGTATCCTCCGCTCTCACCAACCATCGAACCGGCCCTCCTCCTATCAGTCCCAACAAGAGAAAGCTCAGCATGGACCAAGGGGATGATGAGCTAGACTGTGAAAATGACCATGTTTCTAAAATGAGTCGAATGTTCAATCCGCACCTGTAAGTGTCTTGCTGTTACTACCTCGGTTCATAGAATTCAGTGCTGGCCTTGTTTTTTTTGCTTTTGTGGGGGGTTTTTTGTTTTGTTTTGGGTTTTGTTCTTTTTCCTTTTGGTGCGAGCCTGAAAGTTGCTGCCAGGTTTTTCCTTTGTCCCAGTCGGTATGGGAGATCTGCACAAAGGCCGGTGTGAGTAAATGGGGATTGTTTTCATACGACATGAAGTAACAGGAATTAGCCCAACTTACCTATTTATAGTAAAACATACATATCCACCTTGCAGTTGCTAAAGTATTGTTCACGTGTTCCTTGTAATCTGCTCCTTTCACTTCCCCCGATTCTGAGCACTCTGTGCTCTCTATTGAGGGGGGTGGGGAAGCAGAAGGAGGGGAAACAGAAGTGCTTTGCATTTTTCCGAGGCCTGGAGATTGCCTGGAGATTTCCAGCCAGCTGCTCTGTAGTCTGCCTTGACAACTGGGCAAGCTGCAGTTGTTGCTAAACATTACTTAACGGATTGCAGCTCCGTCAGTCAGATGTGGCATTTTTCATACAGGTAAGGTGTCAAGAAGTTAGGTGCGTGTGCTGGGTAATCGCCAAATGCCATTCTTGCTGTGCTCTCCTCCCTGGGAATGCAAGTCTGGTTGGCACGAAGTAACAGGCGTAGAGAATTCCTTTCATTCTTGACTGGAGGAAGTGATCCGAGCGGTTCAGCAGTCCAGGGCAGCCTGATAGCTATGAGCCTTTCCCTGCTGCCTCAGCTCCTGCAGCCTCTGCATTCCTCACATTCCACGCTGCTGTGGACTGTTGTGTTCGGTCATAAGATGCGGACAGAGGTATTTATCCTCAAATAAATCACCACAGTGTTAGTCAGAGGCTGGGCCTGTAGTCTGCAGTCTTGGAATTTGTTACAAATCAGGAATCCAGCGCTGAAGTAATGCAAAACAATAAAAGCTCACAAGCAGAGAGGGACTTTGCCTTTAAAACATATCGTGTTCTTTCTCCTAAAAACTTAACTATTCATAGCCCTCCTTTGGAGCTGAGAATGCTGGTGTTGGAAAGAGCTTTTGCTGCAGTTCTGTGGCGCACAGACATGGCACAACTGAAGAAATCCATGGCATTTTTCAATTATTATGTAACTTTGTGGGATAAGGTGTGACTTTTTTTTTTTAAGAAACTCATTTGCTAGTGATGAAATAAAACACAGCTGGCAGTTACAGACATTATAACACTTTATACAGTGGAGGCCATAAAAGTAATGAAGTCTGAACCAACAGACCCATGTGCAACCAATGTTCAAAACTGAAAGATACAGGCAGTTAGTTCGTGTGATCCTTTAGATGTATTTTAAAGCTATCTGATCTTTTCCACTGCAGTCCATTTTTACTCATCAGTTTTTACTTGATAGATTCATTCTGTAATTTTTTTTTTTAATTTTTTTTTTAATAAAAAAAGTGGCCTTTTTTTCCCTTAAAAGACAAAGCACTGTTGTCTGTCTGGTGTTCATGTGCTGGCTGGGTGGGACTTAATCCATTTCAATTAAACCATCTACTGCAGATGAATCATGATCTAAAGTAGCGAGGCCATCTCTTTTTTTCTACTTTATTTTGTTAAGTTTGATTTGGTTGTATGAAAATAAGCTTTCAACTGAATATTGCAAAAACTCAAACCTTTCTGATACATCAGAAATAACTAAATGTCTATATTTCAGATACATCAGAACTAAGTTTTCAATCATTCTCAATATTGTACCACTGTTTCCCTGTCACCACCACCAATGAAGTTATTTTTTCCAAATGTTTTTTCATATTTTCTGATATTATCTGGCTATGATGTTCTGGTTTAACTCTAGAAATGGAGTACTCAAACTTGGTGGAACTAGAAATCTTGGTTTGGAGATGGGAAGTGTGTTGTAGAAGCTTGACTTGTTCACACTAAAGAAAAGATGACAGATTTTGGGAAGGAAGTATTTTATGGAACACATGTAATGGCAGACGTGCTGTAGTAACCTGAAGGTTTTAGAAGTGTCAGTTTGATAACACAACCAAATCCACAAGAGATGTGGAGTGTAATGTGGACACTAGATGATGATGTTTTTGGTGAAGGCAAAGACGTTTTTGTGATTTGGACTATAAAGTATGGAGTCATATGTATTTTGAACTTTGCAGGGCAAAGACCCCTGAAAGCATGGGACAAAAGAGTTGATGATACAAAAACTGTTCCTGGGCATAGCAGTTGTTCTTCATTTGCAAGTCTGTGCTTGGAAGACAGAAGTCTTTATAACCTCAAGCAGCTCTTGTTCAGACATTGGGGTCTTTGTGATTGTGTTAGTAGAGCTCTGAAGGAGTTGTGTGTTCATCCTCCTAACATCAGCATATTGTGGTTGGAAGCATAATTAAATAGGACTAGAATTGTGTGCTGTGGTTTGTTGTAAATGGTAGAACCTTTTGTAGACAGCGTGATGTTAACTCTTAGGTATCAGCACCCTGGCATCTCAGTCACTGTGCTTCGGTGGGAATGTATTTCAATGCCTTGGGTGTTTTTTATTAGAACTCCAGTGATGCCAGCCTTTTCTTCCAAAACTGAATGGTGTGATTCCCCGCTCAGGTGTAACCCCCTGGGTATCTGCTCTTGGTTAGGTTCTCTGAGCTGTACCCAGGCATGTTTGCTTTTATAATGGAAACCCACAGCTACCAGAGTAGAGTGAATCCAGTGTCCTGACAATCCTACTGTATTTCTAAAATACCTAGTGGAATTCCTGTGCAAAGAATGGTTTATCAAAGGCGCTTTTTTTTTTCTTTTCCCAGAGGGGATGATTCTCAGCTTTAGGGTAATAAAATATACTTGAGAATTTGTGGATTAATTTTTTAGAAATTGGTAGGTGAAGCTGCCTACCTGAGTTACAGTAATGTCCTGGGCTGTGTTTATACAGCTTCTGTAGTTTTGCAGTCATTCAGATTACACCCGTAAACTCCTCACTTGGGAAAAACAAATACTTCCACTCCAAATTAAAACCTGGGCATCGTAGGTTTAATTGTGAAATGTAGGTGAAACATAGGCATCGTAGGTTTATGTATGTGGAATGCCTTTGTAATGTCCCTCAGATGTTTTACTTAAACCACGTTTCCTAAAGTATAATCTTGCTGAAGGAAAAGGTGCTTTCTCTGCCATCCTTTATTTTCTGGTGCTTTGTAAAGGAGAGGCGAGTTTATTTTAAGCCTCAAGTTGGAACATGCTGTTGTTTTCATATGACTTCACTGCGTTCACCTTGATTTACAGAAGAGCAATTAGGAACTTGATTTATATAAGAACTACAAGCGCTTAATGTATGGTTAAAGTGGCCAGAGAGCTATACCAGTCTGTCTTAGCAAACGGAGGTGCTTTGTTACATTTCCAAGGTGTATTTAGCGTTGGGCGCCGAGCCCTGTGCAAAAGGGACTGGCTCTATCTGGGCGCCGTGATGCAAGGGGAATGTGAATGCAGCCAGTGGTACCTTTAAGCAAAGGTCTCCGGCGTGACCTATGTTATGTGGGTTTCTTGTTTGTCAGGCTGGAGGCATTTTCTCATTTTCACAGTTCAGCTGCAAACAAAGACCTCCTTATCCTTGCAGGGAGCTCGTAAGAGCTGACATCAGCCTTTTCCCAGCGGGCATCGGCTCCGCTGTAAGAGTCCTTCCACACAGCCCAGGAGGCCCAGCACTTTCTTCTCGGGGTGGTTTGTTTGCCAAGCAGCAAAAGAAAATGAGGAAAAGAGCACAAAATTGTGATTTTTAATATTTGTGTTGGTTTGTTTGTGTTTGGGTTGTTTTATTTCCTCAGAAGCTGGGCTTGCTTCTCTGATTTCTAGTAGGAACTAGCGAATCCCTAGCTCTGAGCTGCTTTTGGGCAAGGGACAGTCATGACTAACGCATCCTACTCGTGGTGTAGCTGTTTCAACAACAGTTTGCTTGCTAGCAATCATGGGATCAAATAAATATATTTCAGGTTAAAGCAAATTGATGTCACTGATGTCTTCAGAATGATTCAGATTTAGTGTTACTGGTGGAATTCTGTGTGAATCTGACCTTGGGACTGTTCTTGCTCACTCACAGAGTCCACCAGGCTGAAGGTTAGCAGGTTTAGTTTGGGCCATTTTCCTCTCGGTGTCTTTTGTCACAACTCCCGTTTGGCTCGGTGGCATTAGGATCACAATGAAAACGAATTTCTATGTGACAGTCACCTTTCAGCAGAAGTTTTAATCCATTATGTAGACGTCTGAGGAATAACCATCGCTTGGTTTGTGTGATACATGATTTGGTGGCTTCTTGTGATAAAAGAAAGGTTGGCATGTGAATGAGGTAGTTCAGTGTGTATTGTGTAAGATGATGTTTAGTTTTGGACACAGCTGTACAGACATGGACACTTCTGTGTCATATTCTAGGTGGTATCTTTGCTTTTGTTACAGTGGAGATTCATGGCAATTCTGATCCACAAAGCCAGGCTAGATTCCTGGAGTTTGGAAGCTGCCCCATATCATGTTTCTTACCATGAATATCCAGCGAAGTTTGCTCACTTTAATGACACCCTGGCATCCCTTTTAAAAGCATCTGTCTTCAGCTGTCCTGAAAGTTACTTGGTTGTGAAGACTGTGGAATAGTTCAGGTTAGAACAGGCTTTAGGAGGTAATTTCATCCAGCCTCCTACTCAAAGCAGGGTTAGCCCTCTCCTCTTCAAGCTTGTAGCAGCTCAAAGCAAGGAGCTTTGAGTAAGATCTAATGTACTCCATAAACAACGCTCCTTATTAGAGGAGGACTCTGTCACCTTCCTCCTCACCATTCCCTCACCCCGGCTGAGAGTGCAGGGTGGAAATGATCTGCAGAAAATCAGGTCCCTGCTGTAGAGGCTGGCTCCAGCTCCAGTAAGGGCTTGCAACATTTAGAAATGGGTTGCAGAGGTAGCGTGGGAGTTTTCAGAAAAGTTCTTTGCTGCTAACTACTGCTTTTTTTGTTCCAAACTTCATGTGGTATTAAGAAATATGTTTACACTGTCATTTTATTGTGACAAATTGGAACTGAAGAAAAAACCCAACCCAACACACAGAACACCCAAAATGTCTCTCATTTGCTTGCAGGCATCTTCCCTGGGTTCTCTTGGCACGAATGTCCCTTTGAAGTATTTTAGGATTAACCTGGTGTTTTCAGAGCAGCCCTGTTGAAGCTGAAATCCTCTGTATTGCCAGTGCAACTGTTACAATGTGGCTCTTGTTGATTGCCCCGGACAGAGGATTACAGGGCAGGTTTCAAACTGCTTTCCCTAATTAATTTGTTTTCTTTTCATGTATGCATTGCTTGAATGACGACCAAATCAATCAGATATAATTTCTCATGTATTAATGGAGATCACACACTACCCAAAATTATTCTGAAGTTGTTTCCAACAAATGTACATTAAATTGAACCTTCAGAGCCAGGCTTGAAAGAGCTAATATATCCAAGTTAATATTTAACACCAACTTCTGCAGACATTCTTATCCCAAGGGGAATTTCAGAAAATACTCAAGCCCCTTTCAGGAGGGTGCAGCCAAGCGTATGTGAAATGTTCATTATGAGGAGTTTTCAGGACAAAAAATTGATTGATAGCTTATCAGTCCTTTGCAAAAAGACCCAATCTGTCGAAATTTGGGTATATGTTTAAGTACTTGAGAAGCCAGGCGCTGTTAACTCAGGTGGCTCCACTTACAAACAGAAGGGTTTTGTTAGCTGGCTCCAGAGTCCTGCTTTGATACAGTGCTTTCGAGGTTCATTTTCCTCTTCCTGCAAAGGAAGGTAAAGCCCCCGTGGTGTGTCAGGCTCCCTGCGAAGCAAAAAGCTGTTCTGCTGTTCTAGAGGGACTGGCACTGACCTGAGGAATCGATGATGCTTCCTGGGGGTCACCAGCAGGAGCAGAGCAAGAAGCCTTGAGCCCCAGTGTTGGCCTTTTACCCAAGGGGCCGCTCATCATTTCAGCTAAAGGGAAACTTGGCATTGCCTAAATTGTCTTATAGCTACAGGGGGTTGAGATTCAACACCAATCCAAAAGCCTGATATCGAAGCAGGCGGTGAGAGAAGAACCAGCAACATTTACAAACATATTCTAGAGGTGTATCCCAACCGTATGGAAACAAAGGTTTAATCTTGCTTCTCTTCACTTAACCGTTTTCCCAGATGTTTCCTGCAGTTTGACAGATGTACCATTTACTCGAAAGTTGCGCTCTTGAGAGTTAGCATGTTATGGACACGGTTGCTATAGACAGTGACTCTGTGAGGGGAAGAGCTGGAATAAAACGTAACGTTAATTTCTAGTTGAATAAGTACATTTTTTCCCCAGACTCAGCGTGCTGGACAGTCTCCTTTCATTTTGTCTCGTGCCGCGATGTGCTGCAGAAACACGCGGAGGGGCCTGAACTCCTTCCTGTGAAACTGCCGGGAGCTGGATGGGAGTAACTGGCGTGGCTGCCCGTGCTGCAGGGTGACCAGCGTTCCTCTGGCTGGCCCCGGCCTTAGCTCCCCATAAGCGCTCTTCCCCCAGTCCCTGGGTCTCCTCTCCCTCGGGGGCCAAGAAACGGAGGAGGGGGAACGAGCTCGGAGCTCCCGGGGCTGCGGCACTGCCAGCCTCATACCCACTCCCGACCCCTGTCAGGGCGGAGGAGCCGATCGCTCTGCCCAGCCGCCCCGCGCCCCTTCCAGCAGCCAGGCCCCGCTCTCCCCCCACCCGGGCGCGGCGGGCTCTGGGCGCGCGGCGCAGGGGAGACTCTTATCGTGACGAGGAGGCGAGCGCCTTTGCCGCTCGCTGAGCTGGTGAGGCCCCGGGCGGGCCGGGGAGCGGGGGGAGGCGGCTGCCTTCCCTCGCCCGGTCCGTCCTTACCCCGAGGTTAGTAGCGGGCCGTGCCCCGCGGCACCCCAGCGCTCGGCTCCAGCCGAGTTGCAGCCAGGGGGTTCTTCTCCCCCCACCCCGCCTCGCCCTCCGGAGTGTGTATGGTTTAGCCGGGGATTTATCCCACGGAAAATGAGGAGGGAAATACAAGGGCCGTGCCGCCACTGAAGCCCGAAGGCCTTGACCTCAGTTATTTGACCACTTCCCCTAGTGGAAAGCGCTGCTGGAATCTGCTGTACTTTGTAGTTGCTGTGATGTGGGGTGAATTAGATACCCGTGTCCGTGTGGCCTGGCTGGAACCGAGTGGTCCTTCAAATGTCTTACATAACTCCTCTAACGCTGTAAACAAACTGCGGTGCAGCAGCAGCTCTCCAAGACAACTTCTTCACAATGTAAATACCGTTCCTAAAATACAGTCGGATGTGAACGTAGAAAGCAGAGTGTATCTGTTGTCCTGCTGTACCCGCAGGCCTGTGTGTGCTCGGGAATTGGATTCCACTCCTCTCGTGGTGCTGACTTGAATGCAGAAACGGGGTGGGATGAGTTTGGTAAGCCATGAGAAGAACTTCCCAAAACATCTGGGCAGAACTCTCGGCGTGCTCTGATGGCTGCTTCATGTAGTCTTTAATGTGGCACAGATGTAGGGTTACTGTAAATAACGGAGGAGTCGCACACTGCAGTCAAGTTAAGGTCGATTCATGTGTTCCTGTCAAAGCCCTTGCCTGTGAAAATGGGATTATAGGTGTGTGTCTGAGCCGTGTGGACATGGCTGACTTCTTCCTGCCTGGGTGGTATGCAATGATGCCTCCTGAATCTTTGTCATGTTTTTAATCAGTAACTCTTAGTGTTCGTAAATCAGCCATTCAAAGAGGGGGGAATAAAACCCCCAGACACTTTTTCTTGTGATTTGCTTTTCTAACTGATGTTCCCCTTTAAACCAGAAATTTCTGTGGGTGGATTGTAGAATCTGGTGGCTAACTTGGGGACCTTTGCTGCAAAAGTACCCTTTCAAACCCTTAACAGCTACTACTGCAGTTGATTTGGGTATAAGCTTTTCAGGGGAGTTATTTTACTGTGTTGGTTTGAAAAGTTGTGCAAAATACAATGAAGCTGTTACTGTATTTATAGTGTTTCTCAAGGTTTCGGTAATTCAGATTTTATTAGCAATTACAAACAGTTTCAATAAACTTTTAATGAAATGTTCATTCCTTTTATAAAACAGCCCGTGAAAAAACTCTCGTTGCCTAAAACCAGTTATTTGAATATTGTGCTAAGTATAAAGGTCTAAAGCCTGTCTTTTTCTAGAATTTCTGGCATTACTCTCTGAAAGTAAATTACTGTACTTAGCTTTTCCTGCTTCATATCAGTTAATGTTATGTCGTATATCTGATGGATAGAGACCATAATTTATAAGCTTTAATGGTAGATGTTCTTTTCCCTCTTTCTCCTAAGAACCATTGAAGTTGGAAAAGAAAGCTCTATAATCCCTTCTCCTGACAATTTGACATGGTTAATTCCAGCACTGTGACCTTATTTTCAGCAACTGGCTTGTGTTGTTAAAGCTCTTCCTAAACAAAATTGCTATTGTCATGTTGTTGGTAACTTTTTCATCCCACCTGATCGGTTTGAAGAACAGGATTAATCCGCTCCTCCACTGTAAGATTCTACCTGATGCAGTCTGTTATGTGATTGAGCTAAATAAAATCCCATAAACTTTTGAGAATTTAGGGTTCACAGATCAAGTTAAGCTGGTACCCTCTTTTACAAAAAATAGTTGCATAATAGGCATGAAGTGATGAATTAAAGTATTTTTTTTTCCAAATGAAAAAGTAGAAAATATTGTAAGGAACAACCCAGAAAATACTATGAGAAAATGTAACTGCCATTTTTTATTTCCTCTAACAGTTCTGCACAGTTTCACCATTGCGTTTCAACACCACCAACTTTTCCCAGAGCCTGCAGAACAGACTGATGTACCCTGGCAGTATTGAGCACACATGTATGTGGCTAATCTTGTTGCCCTAGGACATGACCCACTGCTGCGTCTATTTCATGTCTATTTCTCCTGACATTGGCCCCTAGTTTTCTCTGTGTGATCATACATAGTTTTTACAGTGTCTTTGAGTGACTGGGTATAAACAGTTTGTTGCATGTGCCAAGTTTGACTTCAGAAGGATGTTAATATGGCTGAATTGTAAAAGCTACACGTGCCTCAGCATATGAATTGGTGGAATGTAATAGGACATGTCTGCCAGAGGTGTTTGGGTGGGCGTTGCAGTTGGGTACAAATTAATCATTTTACAGCTGCCTCTGAACCTTTCCAGTAACCCCTCTGACCTTCTAGCTGTTTTCATGGAAGCTGCCTCGCTCTTTCCTTATACTATCAGATTTTCCTTCCCACTTGTTAGAAATTTGAAGGAAAGTTTGGAGTGTCCCTTTAACCTCATCTTTGATGATTTTCTTTTCTGGATGTTTTTCCCCTCCAAGCAAATCAAAGTGCCTCATGGACTTTAAACAGTTCAGAGTTTTTCAGAGATACTTTGAGTTTCCATTCCAGCAGTGACTTGCCTTTCTAGATCCTGTTCTGTTTGTCCCAATATATGCAGTAGCCTGACTTGCTCTCCAGATGTGAACATTGGCAGGCTCCTCACTATTTCCCTGGCTTCATTTGACTTTCTCAGAGTAAGTTTGTTATGCCTTCAAATGACCAGATATGTCTGTATAGTTTACTTCTGTGCTACAAATGAAACCTTAGTTCTGGGTCCCAACTGGTAGATTGGGTCCAGGTCTCAAGTTAGACGTTCAGTTTTTGGTGTGCATTGATATGTCAAATTTGCAGGCTTATTGAAACTTCATCTCCAAGAAAAAGTGCTCTCTGTAGCGTCATCTAAAGTCACACCACATCCTCTGCAGAGCCTTTTCCAGCTTCTGAAACGTTCACATCTTCTGTCTTTTGGTCTTCACAGCTGGCAAGAAATCTGTTCTTCGCTTACGTGTTTTTGTAGTGTGTTGTGCAGGTTTTTCAAAGGCAACTGGAGCTGCTGCTGCTCTTTGAAGAGAGAGGTATGGGGAGGTGGCTGAATCAGATAAATCTAAAGGCTTGGTAACTTGTCTCCCTCCCAAAAAATGTGCTGTTAGCCTGTAGTGTGAATGGGGAAGCCAGTGACACCGTGTTGCAGGCTAGAGGACCAGAATGTTTCTCCTCTTTGGCTAATGAGATTGGCAGGAGGGTGAAGTATTTTTGCCCTTCAGACTCCGGGCTGATGGGAGCTGTAGTTGGCAGTTGGTTTCCACCTGGATACAGTTAAAGGAAACCTTGAAGAGATGAAATGGCATTGTGCTTACACTCCAGAAATCACAGCACATTTCAGGAATTTTTTTTATAATTGCCACAATGTCCAGTTATAGCTAGACATTTGTTAACCTGGAAATACAGAAATGCTGGAACTTTTCTGTTGCTCTTGCTCCACTTTTTGGGCTGTTATGTGTTTTTGATGGGTTTTTTTAAAAAATACTTAATTTTCCTAACAGGCTAATTTCATATTAACAGTTGCCTTAGCAGAATGAATGAGATCACTTACCATTTCAGATTTTTTCCAGATATTATGGCCTCACATAAAGCCTCTTCCAAAAAAATGATGGTACTTAAAATGAGTTGTCAGGTATGCCACCTGAAATGAGAACCGAAATGTAGGAGGCAGTGGAAGTGCAGAGCAGCAAAATCAGTGAGCACAAGTTCTAGGGTAGTTTTTTTTGTGATGTTAAATTGTAGGTTTCGATTTTTACAGGTAACCCCCAGTATGTACCTACTGCAGTAAGGTAACTGTTGTTGCCTCTGGACTGTGTATGTGTGCATGCACTCCAGCAGTGGCATGTTTTTTCATTTAATAAACACCAGAGCTTGACCAGTGGATGGAAGGAGTGCTTATCATCATAAAGCAACCAGTGCTGCCTTTTAAAACTTACCTTTTGAGAGCTGGAGAAAAGATGGCCATGCATTAAAAAAAATAAATCCTGTGAGAAAAGTAAGTAGTATCTGAGATTGTGTTAATTGATTTTACTGTACATTAGATTTAGACTTCAGCTTTGTGGGTTTGGCTTTTGACTCAGGTCTTACATCATGCGGTTCTCTTGCATTCTTTTGTACTTGTGAATGTTAAGCCTTCAGGAAGGGAAGCTCTTTGGATCTGAGTATTTTTCCTTGGTGCAGGCAGACACTAATGGAACACTCCTTTATGCGTTTCACAGCTTGTTATTAATTCCCTTCTACTGTGACATCCGTTCTCCTGGTTGATTACATTTGCAAGTAACTATCTGGTCCAGAATTTTATCTCTGAAAATCTTGTTTTGGTGAGGATAAATATAGAATGTCTGACCCATATTTGTTTACACGTAAGATCATCTTATGTCTTGTTAGAATGTTTTCATTGGTTTTCCTTTGACTTCTCATCTCAGAGGTCTTTCCATTGGCTGTGGCACTAAGCTGAAAAAATAAATTGTGAATCTAAGTGTTTTTAAGGGAAGGAAGGGCAGAATTTTGGTTAGAAAGGAGTGTAGAGAGCAGGGGAAAATGAGTAAGGTTGGTGGCTCCTACGCAGTGCTTAATTCTCCAAACTGAGCTGGATTCTTGAGTTGAAAAATTCCAAAGAACAAAAGCTCTTTTCTGGGAAGAGTTAAGGTTAATTATTGGTGGCTGGAGAAGCTCTGAGACACTGCTCAAAATCTTGGGTGCCTTTGCCGAGGTTCCTGGCCTGAGGCAGAAAGTGGAGATTTAGCCACCTGTCCTTCCTGGGGGAAGTAACTGAGGATGTCCCACCTGCAGACCTGGGTTGAAGAACCCCTTGGTAGCCAGCTGGCTAGCACGAGACATGGCTAGCAGGAGACATAGCTGCCGGAGTACTGTGTCGGAAGATTGTGAAGCTCAGCTGTCACTTCTGTCAGTGCATTACTCAGAACACGATCTTTAGTTTGCCCAGAAGGTATTCCGCAGGGGGGAGTGGACTGTACAAAGAATACTGAAGTACCAGTATAGTGGCAAAAAGGGGGCATTCTTTGTCTTCCTCAGGAACCAGTATCAGATGTCCAGGTTCTGTGGCAGAAGGGATTCTCGGAAAAACAATAATGTCTTGCAGTTGCTTACTTGAAAGCTTTTTGGGATGGAGTCCTAAGCCGTAAAAGCAAAAGGGAAAACTATCAGGGAAGCATAAAGCTAATAAAATGGGATGAATAAGGGCTATGTATTTGTGGCAGCCATTCAAAATAGATGTGGTTTGAAGAGCATATTCGGCTGTTTGGAGTATTTTTTCATGTTATGAATACTTCAGATAATTGGCTGACACTCAAAGAGTAAACTGCTAATACTTTCAGGTTCTGTTTGGGTTTTTTTAGTGAATTTAGATTGCTTAAAAACTCCTGGGTAAGGAACACTTAGGATTTTTTCCCTCTAGATATAAATCATTGTATTTTGAAATACCACTTTAGGTTCTTGTTTTCCCATCTCACAGTAACAGAATTAATGTATGCAAGTAAAACCTTCTGCAGGAAATGATCCCCATCATGTTGAGAAGATATTTTCTATCAGTGGATTATAAATCCTCAAGTAGTCTTTAACAAAAGCAGCTGTCCTCTTTCAGACTTAAGAGTTTGTGAATAAATATAGTAAAAGATGTGAGAAAATGCATATTATAAAGATGCTGGAAATATATAAGTTGTATTTGAATTAGGTTACACCAAATGAGAGTTTACTCTTAAGCAGTATTATGCATTGTGCTTGTAAAGAAAACATCTTGCCCAATAATTAAAAAACACTGTAAGTGGGTATTTGTTCTTTCTGCAAGTGAAATGCACTCCTACAGTAGACCCATTTCAAGTTAGAGCTCTGTTTCTGCCAAAGGGAGTGTGAAACGTCTGTGATTTCTTCCCTGGGAGGTACAGTAATGCTTTTGGCATCTGTTCCTGAAGGATCTGCGGGCTGGAAGTGAGTGCAGCAAAACTGTCCCCTTCGGTGGGCCTCTCTTTATTTTTTCCCCGCTTTCCCTTAAGCAGCTGGCAGAGTTAGTCTGTTCTGTAGGATGAGTGTGAATTACCACCGCTCTGTGCCAGTGAACAGAACAGCCCCACTGAAAGGGTGTACAACAAAAACATCAATACGAAGAACAACGCCTTTTTTAGCTACCTCTGAACTGGTTCCTGAGAAGGACTGAAACGTTGCTTTCAGTTAGCAAACATTATTTAGACCCAAACTGCAGCAGACTTTCAGCTAGCAGTCAGGATGTGTGTGGTTTGGTATGACATCCATCTGAGCACATGATGCTTGGTAAGTGCTGGAGCCTCCGTTATGATTCACTGGGGAGAAACATGGAAAACAATGTCTGCTTTTCAAGTGCTGGCGAAATGAATTTAAGGTTGGAATCGTGTATAGTTTTGCTAAAATAACCCTGCAAGTAGCTTGAAATACCTCTGTTAGAAGGGAAGGGTGAGGGGCATGGCTGATGTAACAGCGTCCCACTGCCTGGTGTGTGTGCTCAGGCTCTCACCATTATTAATTACTAGCTATTTTTAAAGCCAGTGGAGATGCACTGGCGTATTCTCCACTGAAGATGGAGTCCAGAGTTTCATATGCTGATTTGTAAGACAAAGTGATGTTGGGGGATGGTAAAGCTGTTTGGACAGCTGGATTTATTTGTACTATATATTTTAAAATTATTTTCAAGCATGGTCAGAAATTCTTCTTTATAATTTTCTGCCCTTATGTTTGAATTTGAGGGGCAGCTCTGTACTTGTACAGAGAATGTACATGTGGAATGTTTAAGCTAATTCACTTTAGTGAAATAGAGTTATCTTCAAATACATGAAATCTTGATTGCCCCTTCAGACAAAGCGTCTAATATCAAAACAGGAATTACTTCTCTCAACAGTAATGATAATAAATGATAATAATAAAAAAGTAACAGTTTCAGTTTCTAATAGAAATTATTTTTAAAGTTACATTTTAGACTGAATTATTGAATAATATGGAATTGATGGATACTCTATAAATAATTTTATGTACAATTGTTTTTACAAGTGGAGTCAGATGTCTGTAGGATTTGCTATTTATATTGAAATAGGAGGGACTGAAGTGCTGGTGTATTTCCCAAGGGCAGAACTACACAGTGCTGTAAAATGTTCAGCTGGGCTCAGAAGAAATACCTGATGTGGAAGGAGAAGCTTCAGGTATTTTTCTTTTTTGGCCAAGTCTATCTAGTGAAAGGTAGATGAATTCAGGAGAGGATTTTTGAGGAGTGGAGTATGAACTGTTCCCTGCCCAGAAGAGGAGCTCTAATTTAGGAAGAGGGAATTATTTGGGCCAGGGTGTGGTCTGTTGAGATAGCTGAGATAACAATAATTTTGGGTATGTTTAGGGAAGGTCTGCCTACTGTACTGTGCATCCTGACGTCAGGCTGATCCCATTTCCCGGTTTGTTGGTCCCAAAAATCATAGCAGAAAAGTTCTTTTTTTGGCAGCAATTTGCCTATATTCAGAGCTGTGAGTTTTTGCTTAAAGCGAGGAGGGAAGCAGTAGGTACTGTTGTGTAGAAAGGACAATTGCTTTGGCTTAGGACTTGGCACTAGGCTTGTTCATCACTGGTCACTTGACAGCTCTGCCCCGCCCTGTAAATGCAGCCCCAAGTTGTTGAAATCCCACTTCAAAAAAAAAAAACCAAAACCAAACCCCAAACAACTGGTGTAGCTACATTTTTTTTGTTTTACTTCACCAATATTTTTGGTGGAGGAAACAAAGTTTTTCCCTTTGAAAATCACCTTGTCCTTGTTAAAACAATATCTAATCATTCCGAATGGGAGTTAGGGTTTTTCCTTTGAGGCAGTGGGAAGTGGGAGTCTGCTGGAGCTGCATGTGGCTTTGTCAGCCTCCAATGGTTATTTAAGTTGTAGTAGACCAGATAGCATTTAGTTGAAAAGTAAGATTTTTGGCTTGCAGCCACCAGAGCTACTGCACTGCAGCAAGGAGAGCCAGCCCTCTCTCCACAGTATTGCCTTTATCACTTGAACAGTGATTTTAGCAGTGTCTTTTCATGCTGCTATTTCCCAGGCTATCTAATGGCTGGTGGCCAGGTACAAGAAGAGCCTGCAAAGGCGTCCTGTTTGTGAAGTTCCATGATCACTTCCTCAGGGGCAGTGAAGGATTAGCTTGTTGTGTTCAGTAGCAGTTTCAGTACTGTAATTCAAGATGAGGCTACTGTACTTTAAATATAGAGCCTGTTGTGCTGCTGTTAAGTCACACATTTGCATCAGTCATTAGCTCAGAGCAATGCAATTCTAAACTTCGTTCTCCTGAATGCTGATGCTGCAAAGCAGCCTTGTGAATTGAACCGGTACCAAAGCTGGCAAGAGATGGGGATGTAGCTCAGTGAGAATGCGTTTCCTGGGAGGGAATGTGTGTGTGTGTGTGTGTGCTCACTGCTTTATTGGGTCTAAATCTGGCCTCTAAAGGAGGATTCGAGAAACACATGATTTTCAGAGAACGTCTTGAGCACCAGCTGTGAAACCTTAAAGGTTAGATTTTTATGGCTGATTTTGCTAATCTGCAACTACTCATTTGTAATTAGTTAAAAGGAACAAGCGGTGGGCGGGGGGTGGAGTGGAGGGAGGGGATAGGAATAGCTACAACCAGTGTTGTTACTCTGTTGGCTGTTCTCTTCTAAGCATGTCAGGGGAATTTGGCTTAGAAAATAAGCTGTGTCCTGAGGCTCTCAAGTCACTGGTTGCCTGGTATCAGATTAACCCTAACTTGTACCATGATAAATGAGTTTTGATTCAGGCAGTGACAGCAGATTTCTAATTTGCACAACCAAGTGACTCTTGAGCAGGGTGAAGAATAGCACTGGTGATTAGTTCAGCAAAGGTCCTGTTCCTGAAGGCAGCAGAGATCTGGACCCTCATCTCGAGAAAGATTACAGCTTCTCTAGCTCTTGCCTGAGAGGGGCCATGAGGATGACAGAGGGGTGGGAACAATTTTTATTTGAAGAAAGCAGTACGCTTGAGAGAGAAGGTGGTTGAACAGAGAGATGAACTCGGAGTGGCATGAAGCAGAGAGCGATGGCTTTCTCTCTTAATAAAGGAACTAGGGTAAGAGCAGATGAGACCATTATATTTTAAGTTAAAAAGAAACAAAAAGCGCCCATGAAGAAAAGGTACTTAACAAACTATGTAGTTTAAACTGTGGAACCCGTTGACACAGGATGCTGTTGGAGCTGAACGTTTACTTGGTCTCAAAGGGCACTTGAACAAAAGCCGTGCAACACAGCGACCACCCTGACTCCCTCCTGGGAGAGGACTGCAGCGCATCCCCGCACGCAGGCGTAGTGGTGCTCCTGGTTGTCCCCGTGGGGCTGCCGTCATGGCCACATGGCCACTGGGGATAGTAGCACTAGGCAAGCTTGAAGCCTGCAAGAGTTTTCTGTAGCATTTTGTTGGTGAGCTTTTGGGGGTTCCTTATTTTCCTCTCTTGGCAGGGCTCTTTTTACCCTCAGCTGTTAGCATTCCTTTTTGAGAGACTTTCTCAGATGCTGAAATAAACAGCAGCTTCTTGGAATGAGAATAATACTGAATGCTATTTGTACATCTTTGTTTTCTGTAATACCAGAAACTTTTTTTCTGTTCCTTTTCTGTCCCTGCCCAATAGTCATCGGAGCATTTTTAAAGATTGCTCCTGCACTGTAACTGGGTTTTGCCCACTTAATAATACAGAGGACTTGCCACTTGCCTATTACTTCAAGAGCCTTCTGAAGACAGAATGGATTCTCCACAGAGCCAGCTCTTTCCTCCAGCACTTTTCTTATGTGACACACTGACTTACTTAGCTGTTTCATGGTGAGGCAGTAGGTATTGCAGCATGTTAACTGTTAGTGTACTGGCACGTCCCAGACTACCAATAATAACTAGGTAAGTGGTTATGAATGCAGCTTTCACCTATACGAATGAAGTACCTGTCCTTTGATTCACTGGTTTCCCTTTAATGAGGATGATGTCACTGTATGCAAAATAGCTCATACTTGAGTACAGAATCAGTTATTATTTTAATTGCAGTGAGTGATAGGCTATTTATGTGAGTATGCCTACTGAGATTTACTGTTCAGCAGTAGTTTGAAGTCACTCTTAAAGAACAATTGTGATTAAATGATTCTGAGATGAGTGCAATGTAGTTTGCTTTTCCTTCATTTTCTGCTCTTAAATTTGGCTTCCTGCCTTGACCCACTGCATTTTCTTGGTATCAGCCATGTTTTTTGAGGAAAAGAAACTTTCCTTGGACTTCAGCAATGCTTAGAGAATATTGAAGTGTTAGGAGACGGAGTGGGATTAGTATGTCAAAATGAGAAGGTGTCTGATCAGTTGTTCCTTTCGCTGGTACCTTTAGATAAGCATCAGAAGAAATTCTGGGCTTTGCAGGGGGGTGGCTGGGTAGGCCAGGGATACCTAGCTGAGAGGGCTCTGTCCCCCTCCTTGCAGCCAAGCGGAATGCACTGCCTCGTGTTTCTGGCAGGGATGTAGTGTCACATATTTCATTATAGCTTGTAACAATGGGAAGTCCTCTGACCTTTCTTTCTTTTGTTCCCTTCTTAGAAACAAGACTGCCAATGGAGATTACCGGAAGGAGCACAGAGAGAGGAGTCGTAGCCCAATAGAAAGGGCTGCTGCCCCGACAATGAGCCTTCACGCCAATCACGTGTATGCCTCGATCCCAAGCTTGACCATGGATCAACCTCTAGCACTGACCAAAAACAGCATGGATGCAACCCGAACAGTTGGCATCGCACCCACACTGACGTCTGTGGAACGGCAGCAGGTACTGGCTTCTAGGTTGACAAGAAACTTCAGGTAGTTGTAGGAATCCTTGCTGTAGTAAGCAGAACACACTGCCAGTTACAATAGGTAGGCGTTACTGTGCTCCAGGCAAAACGTATTTTAATAACACACAATGAATAGCACAGGTCACGATGCTTCATGTTGACGAATCGCTGATGATTAAATGTATCTGCACAGGCTTCTTAGCCTGCCTGCTTTTTCTGATGCTTTGCTAAGCTTGTGAAAGCATGTGTGTTAATGGGGAATGCAGAGTCTGTGCTGAGAGCAGCTGGATTGACTTTAATCAGTTTAGCCAGCCAAAAGCATTGTTCAGAGCAGTGTTGTGTCACTAGTTTATGACAACTTTTCCTAAAGCAAAGTAGTGATTTTTATTGCAGTTTAATTCGGTATGTAGTGGGGTTTTTTGGTTTGTTTTGTCGAGTTGTTTGGGTTTTGGCTTGCCACCTTGTACATTGTATTTGTTTCCCTGAAGACGAGCTTTCTCTATGCAGCTTATAGCTTAAGTTTTCTTATGTATCAGACTTGCTTTTATCTCTCTTCCAAGTGGAGAGACAAAGCAAGATAAGTGAGTTGTGATGAGCCATAGTGTGTGAACTGAAGTGGCCCATGTACCCATGCTCTTCCTTCCTGTGTCCTCTCCTTCCTTCCTGCCCTGCTGTGATGCCCTGCGAAGGGGAAGCGCTTTGAGTGCATGGACTTTCAGAGGTCAGGGCTTCTATATGCAGTTTATGAAAGCTTTTTGTCACTGGAGCCGTATACTTTACATCTGCTGTGTGGATGTTCACGGTGGTTGGCTGTGTACAGTAGCCTCTTAGATTTTGCTACACCAAAACGCCTTTAGACTCGTGCTGCTGATCTCTTGCATCACTTGGCACGCAGATCGCAGGGTTATTGTTCTGTGCAGAGCGGCTCCGCTTTGCTCTCAGTGGCCAGTGATGACAGAGGAGGAAGGGACAGGCTTCCACTGACGACACTGGTGCCCTTTGATAGTATTGCTGCTGTGTCTCAGCCTAGCAGCTAACATCACTGACACTCTTCTCTTCTGGTGTGTTTGACTTGGCTGATTCCTGGTACCCATTACCAGATTCCCCTCCCTCTCTCTCATTGACATTTTGAGCTAGATTACAATCTATTTTCTCAGGAAAATAGGATGTTGAGGCAAGACCTTGCTAAGAGCACAGAGTAGAAATCATACAAACTAAAAAAGCCTATTCAAAATACAAAACCAGTTTTATCTGGTGGTTTTGGGGTTTTTTTAACTTTACCATTTCATTTCACTCTAATGGTGGGGGGCAGGAGGGACAGGGATGACAGTGCCACCTTACTGTAAGCTGCTGCTTGATTCCACTGCTGTAGCTGCTACTAAATTCTCAGCTTATCCCATTATTTTCATATAAATATTTACAGCCTGCCCAGCACACCTGTGCAGGCAGAATGATAGCAAAGGATCCTTTGAGACATCTTGTCCTGCCTCTTAGATCCTGGAAACGTCAGTACCTGCATTCTTGAGACATGCCTTATCATCACCTCTCCACTTCCCACCTCCTGCATGTCTGAAATGCTCTTCTGAAGAGATAACCATAGACACTGACCAAACACCACTTCAGAGATGCACACAGTATTCACCCTATAAAAATAAGTACTTCCATATATGAACTGCTTGCAGAAAAATACAGCAATTCGCTCTTCTTAACTGCACTGTCAGCAAATTAAAAAAAAGTAAGAAAGATGTAAGTAGAGTCATTCCCTTTGTGTCTACTCAGGTAGTGTCAAACCTCCCCTGGAAAACTCCCCTCATTTTAGTCTTGGTCTTACTCTGTCTAAAGTAGTACTGCACAATGAAAAGCCCTTTCCTTCCTCATTCACTTTGCATGGAGGTGGAGTAGTGGGGTTGAGGGTTTCCTGCAGAGATCTGTAAAATGGGCAGGAAGTTTAAAGCTGTGTTAATTACTCTGTTAATTACACTTGCATTGAGTATAGCAAAATGGACTCCTTGCATCATCACGTGTATCAAAGATGCAAAGCCAGAATAGTCTGATACTCATGTTACTGTCCTTCAGTCACCTGGAGAAAGAGAGATGTTCAATAGAATACTCACATAGTAAACAACTGTAAGAAGAGTATTTTATGTTTATGCTTGGCACAGGGTGTATATATACATTGTGGGACTGAGATTATGTGAAGAGGCATTTTGGGGAATTTGTGTCAAGAATGAAAAGGATGATGTTTATTAATCTGGAAAGGCAGGTTATAGAACAGGAAAGTACTTGTGGTTGAGACTTGCTCAGGAGCTCTTCATATTTTATGTCTTAGGAGCTTACTGGTTTGTGGCTGAAAAGGGGGATGCAGAGTTAATCAGGCTAGGACAGCTTACCTCCCAAATGGAAAACAGTAACACTAAAACTTGATTAACTCTCGAAAGGCAGGTACCTGTAAAATCCATAATGCCCTTCTGAGTCCTGGAGTCACAAGGGTATGTGGACTTAGAGGGAAACAAGTATGTGATGCACCTGACATCCAGTGCTGCAGATGTGACACCTGCAAAGTTGTAACCTGTGAAGAAGTCACTTTAAAGTCATTTTAATGCTTCTAATGATTTGCTTTGAGACTGCCCTTTTTCTATATGGCTGCTCACCACTTAAATGATGAGAGCAATTATGGAAATGCCATGTGGTGGGTTTTTTTTAATCAGACAAAGAAATAATAGCTGACTGTTTGGGGGTTTAATAAGTTTTATTGAATTGGATAGTTTATGGGTTATTTCACCGCAGGGATTCAGTTCAAGTGTTTGTACATCTCAAGTGATTATGCAGTGAACTGCTGCTAATATGGGCTTGGCCAATTGCCTTAGCAAGTGACAGCTTTCTCCTTCCTTCCCTACTAGAACCGTCCATCCGTAATCACCTGTGCTTCTGCAAACAACCGGAACTGCAACCTCTCTCACTGCCCCATTGCTCACAGCGGCTGCGGCTCAGCAATGCCAGCCTACAGGAGACCCTCGAGCAGTAAGTTACACCTCCGCACTCTGCCAGGCCTAATGAGAGACTGAGGAGTAGAAAGTCACCTTGCTTGTGTAGGCACTGATGTACTTACTAAGAGGAATAAAAGGAGGTGAAACAGTGGACACCTCTTTGGATCTTGTCTGCCCAGAGATGTGCTAGCACAGATCCCCTCTGCCGTCCTCCCATCAAGCATGGGCCAGAGTAGAAAGTGCCATTTCAGAAGCAGGGAGAGAGAAGTCCCTTTTTTTCTTCTTTGGAAAGCTGCTTTAGAAAAACAAACACCCCCCACAGACAACTAAGTCATTGTGTTTATGTTAGTCTAAGTGACAAACAGTAGACAGGGCCAGCGTATCCAACCACACTCTTCTTTTGGGAGCTGTAGTTTCCGCAGCCTTCCAGTAGGCAGTAGACTTGCACGATTCAGCTGCAGTCATGGGAATCTCTTCCTGTAGATACAAACCTCTCTCCCAAAGCACCCCCCTCTCTTCAGGGGTCGCACTACCAGCTTTGAAGGGCAGTTGCTACAGCAACCCAGGCAGGGAGCTTTAGCTTTTACCTTCTGGGAATTAGTACTTCTCAGGAATTGCTGGCATGCCGTACTTGCTGGGAAACCTTGGGACAGGGGAAACACGGCCCCTTCGCTCCAAGTTACGTACCTGGTGCAGCACATGTATAACATGCAGCATTTCCAAAGTCCTTGGCAGTGAGGCTTCATCAGCCAACACAGGTCAATGCAGCAGTACCTGTGGGGCATAGTAGGGACCTAAAAATCCATTCACTGCAGGGGGCTCTTTGGGGGGGTGGGGGTATTTTTTAAAAAATAATCGCTGTATTGTTGAAAACTAGACTGCGAAGTTGAAGCGAGACCCTGGAAGACAAATTCCAAGTGTGGAGAAGTCAGTATTTAGGGGTCTGAGATGTTATTCTAGTATGCTGCTGTTACTAGTCGAAGGAGCCTCTTCATCAAGGCTACATTTCTGTGGGCTGTGGAAGTGCTGAATGTTTTCAGAATCCTTGTGTCTCCTCACTTGAAGAGGTCTTTGTGCAGGATGCGCACGTTTAGCTTAGGATCAATCAAACCTTTCTGTAGCATGAGGGATGATGGCATGGATCCCAACAGTTTTCAGCATCTTCAAAAGATGAATCTCGTTTAGTCACACATTTACTGTCTCTGAATTGTAGCACTGCACCTCTGTCCTCTTTAGTCTGAGGAATTTTTACAATTATCATTCAAAACCTGATTTTTAAGGTTCTAGGTTCCTCCTGTAATAGTATTACACCATTTTAATGCCTCTCGTGCTTACTCAGAGGTCATAGTTTAGCTTCCTGCCTGGTGCCCAGCACAAGCATGTAAAGTAGGGTGAAATGCTGACGTCAGCTTTTGGTGTGGTGTAATGTAGAATGGGGTCTCCTCACGTCTGATTGGTATTGGCAGGTTTGGGGCCTGATTTTGAAAAACTGTTTCCATCTGTTCAAACCTACCTACAGTTCCGTGTGGTTGTTTAGAGAGGCTTCCATAGAACCGGAGCTGTTACTGGCCAGGGGGAGAACTGTAAAATCGTATAAAGTGTTTACCTGTTGTAGGGCACAGAAATACTGCACTCCCCTGATTAGTTGTTCATTTCAACCCCTTCCATCCTGTTACCCACCCCACTCGCTACCAGTTCTAGAATGATGAAGTCTCGCTTTGCGCCATAAGAAGAGGGGAGGAAATGCAGGTTCTGAATCTGTTCCTGGATGCTGGGGCTCTGCACTGAAGTAACTCCTCTCCTGCTTCCATTCCCCTGTAGCTACCACTGCCTGTGACCCAGTGGTGGAAGAGCACTTCCGCCGAAGCCTGGGCAAGAATTACAAGGAGCCTGAGCCAGTGGCAAACTCTGTGTCCATCACGGGATCGGTTGATGACCACTTTGCCAAAGCACTTGGGGATACATGGCTTCAGATCAAAGCTGCCAAGGACGGAGTCTCCAGCAGTCCTGAGTCTGCTTCCCGGCGGGGCCAGTCTTCCCCTTCCTCCCATATGGTCAATCATAATCACTCGCCTTCTGTAGTCTCCTGAAGAGAGGACCGCGACGCTTGTGAATTTGCATGGTTTGACTGAGTTTTGAACAGTGCTTAAAATAGTGTTGGGGGAGGGGAGATTAGTTTTCACCACAGGTTATTGTGTACTCACTTTTTGTTTGTAAAAGGGTGCCCTTAAAGATGATAGCAGGAACTATTTCATAAAGATTCATACGATGTAGCATCCTTTTTTTCCTGCCTCAATTACCAAAGAAACCTCTGATGCAAATCTGCTGCCCCCTTAAAAAGTAATGCACGCTAATCCACAAAAGCCATTACTCGTAGTTGGTTGACCCAAATGCTTTTTGCTTTTTATTAGCTTCTTGAGATTAGAGTTTGTCTGGTTTGCTTACGTTGCGCCTTTGTTTTTTTGTTTTGGGTTGTTTTTTCCCTCTGTGAAGTAATTGTGTATGTATATACTTGAAAAGAACTGTCATGTATGATTTGCACTATTGGAGGAGGACTGAAGTTGCACAGCAACTTTCTGGAAGATGCTAATATTTTGAGGGCAAACTGCTGAAAAAAGGGTTTAAGGATGACATTTCTATATCAGTTTGATTTTTTTTTTTTTCTTCTTATAGCAAAACAGCTTCAGAAGGGGAAGTCTCATACAGGTTATAGGTCTTTCTCTCTTTAGATTTCAGGTGCTTAGTGCTTGCAACTGGACTGCATAATTTACAGAACACGGGCATTTTTTCCTAAACACTGCAGTTTGTTAGAATAGAGCTGAGGTCGGAGGGTTCAATAGTGCTTAACGATGCATGTTTTATGAAAAATAGCTGGTATCTATTAATGTATAGACCGTAAGAATCATAATACTTATTAGCTTTTCTTCAGAATTAGTTTATTTTTGTCAGTAACAACCCTAGATATACTTACTGCTGGTACAGTTGTACTCTATGATATTTGTATTTGATATTCACTTTAGTAGCAGCCAGCAAAAGAGGACAGCCTCAGGACAGGCCTCAATGATGCAGTTTAGAGATATACGATGCGTGGTACAGGATGCTATAGCTTTGCGCACGACTGAGTAACTGTTTCTGTCTGCAGCACTGTCTGCTTAACAGGAATTCGCTTCCTAAACCTTAAGTCTGTGTAATCCACCTTGAACTAGCTGCAGAAACTGCTACTGTTAGGTAGCTTGGCTGGACAACAGATTGTTACAGTTTGTGACATATGACCTTTAAGTTTTTTAAGCTTATTCATAAACCTATGCCAAGTTGCAGCATACATTCCTCCAGTAGAGAACTTTATACAGGTATTACTGCATTTATTATCATTTGCTATATTAATAGCTACTAACTAGAAATTAGGCAATAGAGGCAGGCATGAAAACACAGCTGTGCTAGTACTAAGAGCTTCTCTTCTTCTTCTTGTTCAGTGTAACTACTCTCCCCCGTACATTCCATCTTCCCAGTACAGTTGCAACTAGGGCTTTTTTTTTATACTGGGTTACCTGAAATGATTGGTTCGGTGTAGAAAGTTTGAACTAGTTGGAAGACGAACTACACGTGATGTATTATGGACTACGTTACAGTATTGGGTCCATTGTGGCTTTTATTTTAGGGGTTTTTTTAAAGTTAAGCTATTTAATTTGGAACAGGTGCAGGGTAGGAGGAGATTGGGAGATTGGTTCTTATTCTTGCTGAGAAGGTGGCTGCTCAATTTTCTTCTAAAAAAATGGAAAAAAAGAAAACCAAACCCAACCAACCAAACCCCACCAACCACCTAAGCCCCCAGTTTTACACATTTCACTACCATCTTACTGGGTAGTCAACGCTTACCTGCTTTGGCATTCAGTACCCTACTCTCTGTAGGAAGATTGTTAAAAGAACACTTTTTTATATAGGTAACTTTAAGACCATCGTTACGCTGTGCGTAAAGAATGTACAGAGAAATTTGTAGGTATTTTTTGAGGAACAATTAATTTGTTAATGATATGTAGCTATTTAATTTTTCCCTTTCCTTTATTGTAATCATTCATTTTTTTTTGTTTGGAGAAAAAAGTTGATCTTTTTTTTGTTGTAGATTTGTCTGTAATACAGTAAAAGTGCAGGAACACAGTTATTCTATGAGAACACTGCATTAGCATTAATAGCCACTAGTTTGTTATTGCTACAGGCTACTGAGCGTTATAACAGTAAAATACTAATACTGTAGATGGACTCTGTGGAAAATGTGACTCCTATATTTCTTTGTAAACACAAATAAGATAATCTTTTTAAAGCTAATATTTTCAATAATAGCTGTTTTACAAGGTTACATTTACTTATCTGAGATAGGTAAATGGATTTGAGGGCAATAAAGATTTAATGTGCTATGTCCAGTAAAACATGTATTAGACACAATAATGTCATGGAAGCCAAAGGGTGGGGGGGAGGCAGAAGGAAACTAAACTGAACTCACCGTCACGAGAAGTGGTGAAGTTTCTTCACAGAGCCAGGTTCTCTACAGTTCAGTCTGAAAGATTCTCTGTGTTTGTAAATCTGTAATATACCGTTCTTTTGTGGCCTTGTTTCACCTCGGAAAAAAAAAGGTTTGGCAGGCCATCTTTTTTTTTTGTACTTAAAAGTAGCCTTAAAGAACAATAAAGTGCTCTTAAATCACAGGTGTGCATTTGCCCTTCTCTGGCCTGGGGAGGGAAGGGTGGGTGTGCTGTACCTCACAGGCTGGAAACAGAAATGAACTGCTGCTGGTGTGGGGCTTCCCCTTCCAAGGACATCCACCTGCTGGAGGAGCTGGAGGAGCTCCTGGCTGGGAGGAACCAAACACAAAGAGAAGCCACTGCTGCCAGAGCTCCTCCTGAGGAGGACAGCTCCCACAGGCAGCTGTCTCCTGAGCAGGTTTTTGGGCATTCCCCAAGACTGCTGTCTGTTCAGGCTGAAGCAGTCGTGCTGTTCTGTATGGAGCTGACCAGTAGCAGCTCGGAAAGTACCAGCTAGCTGAGCGTTTCTGTACTGTTCAGGAAAAGATCCATGTCTTCATCCTCTTTCCTTCTGTTCCCCAACTTGAAGTTGTATCTAGAGAGCAGAAATTGTTCCTGAAAGGCAGTGGCTGTACATCAACTCTAGACAGCTGCGGCCTTGTGCTTCGGGTGAGCAGCACTTCTGTTGAAGATCATTAATTCATTTGACTGGAGACAGTTAATCCCTACAAACAAAGCAAGTCCTCTCCTTACCTGACTTTGAGAAAGTTTGGTGAACCAGGGAAGAGTCTTCAGAGGAATTTCCATGCTGGATGTAGTAGAGGTGTCTCCAAAACTAAAGGAGGAACCCATAAAAACCGCAAGGCATAAAGTGACCAGTGTACTCCAAGTGCCAAATGGGTTGAAAACCAAACTGGACATGGCAGGTGTGGACACTGCTACAGCAAAGGCGCGGGAGCTCCCGTGAGAACCGGTCAAGAAGGATTAAAACATCACTCTAAATACCCAGGCACACGCAATCAGAGCTTTCGGGCGGGAGGCCAACTACAACAGGCCCCACGAGCCGCTCCGTCTGCCTTCTGAAGGGAGCTGCTTTCCTTTTCGGAAACAGTCATCCCTGCGTCAATGATCTGGGGCCTGTGTGGAACAGGACAAGCCGCGCTGCGCTCTTTCAGGGCAGGAACTTACTGAGCATTCTATTTTCTATGTGGTAAAAGGGAAAATGCAGGTGGTTTTTTTTTTCCTACCACTGGATTCTTCTAATTAGCAGCAAGCAGTAATTTAGCACAAAAGGGTAGCACTGGGGAGAGAAAAACGGCCATACACACACATTTCACACCGAGTCCTAGACTATTTTAACAGCTTATCTTTTTGCTGTGAGCCAAAGGAAAGGCAACATCCAGCTCTGAATTTCTAATCTCACACACATGCACACACATGACTTCTGCTAATTTAATACAAATGAGAATGTTAATCCTAGAAAACAGACCTGCCACCACAAATACACCAGGCCTTCGGCAATGGCTCTTCCGGCCCAGCTCAGCACTACCAGCCCTGTGTACCTCAAGCTGCTCTGGTTCCCTAGATGAAGTCCACATAGAAATACCGAGTGAGGCCAGACAGATGGTGGTCATTTGACAGGAGAGTGGCACAAGAGCTGTATCTAACTGCCCAGGCACAAAGGCTATGTACCTGCAGAACATGTACTGAGAGTGATGTTGGCCAAGGACCGCTGAGCCCATCCCCAGATGGTGCTGACCCAGCAGGGCTGAGGGGGCCACGCACAGCATTTATTTCCTCTCAAACACAAAACAGCCGAGGCAGCAAAGGGAGTTTATAGAAGTACCAGGCTTGGTTTTGATCCCGCCAGGCTCTGTGCTGAGCTCAGGCAGATTGAAGTCAGATGGCTGTGGAGGTTCCTGCCACTGCTGCAGAGCACGCAGCGGGGAACTACAGCAGCTGCTCTGCTGCTCATGGAGCAGCAACACTACTACACGGTGTAACTGAACGGGTAGGTCTTAAAACTTGCACATGCACAAAACACGAAATTGTAAGCAGTTCTGTGTCCTAGGCCAAAGTTGTAACAGCACCAGCTGAGAAGCAGCTTCACACGCAGTGTCTGACCTGTCCCTGCAGCCGGGCTGGCCCTCCCCGAGGGCCGTGGGGCACTGCTGGGGTGGGAGCAAGGCAAGTCCATCCATGCTGGGGAGGCCAAACCCAGCAACAGAGAAACCACGCACGGAGAAGAGCCTTGTTTGGCGCATGTATGCAGGAGGCAAGCGAGTAGCACGCACTGCTTACGGTGGGCAAACTACCTGCACGACAGAAGAGGCGACGCACAACAGCTGTATGAACCAAGACGCTGGTACCCAAACACCCTGTCAGTATGTCACCGTGTTTAACATGATACCCTGGCAATACCTGAAGTATTTCAAAAGTTGTATATGAGCTCTACTCACTGGTGTTGGCGCACTGACGCTTGGCTGAGGGCAACCTCCACCACCATCTTCAGGTCCTTCCTGAGGAGCAGCGAAATAAGAACCAGGCTGCATCGGTTTCCATTTCACCTGGCGCGGGTACAGAGCCAGCACGTTACACACACGTCACAAGTCTCCAAGCTCTTCCCTTCTCAGCCAGCTATTGCACAGCTGGATTAGGCTGTATTGAAACACACTTTACCCCTGAAGGGCCCATGACAGAAAAAACCCACCAATTCAACTAAAATGGACCAATTTACTGCTTTGTAACCTCTCCTCCAGTGGGAACGTCCTTCCCCTCCCTGTGGAACAGCTCTCCCAAGCCGAGACAGAGACTCTGCTGATTCAAATCTGCAGTTACGTACAGTCCTCGCTCTCCAGGCAAAGCTCTCCTGTCTTGCCATGGTGCTCTACAGCAGCAGCACCATGTGCCTCCAGAGGCAGATGAGGGAGAGCTCCTGTCTCAGTGCATTTACAGCTCTGGCAAAGGCTCTTCTATGGGCTCTGCATCCAAGCATGGGGCCAGGAAGGCAGCACTCCTCCCTGAGAGGGACATGTAATAACACAGTGGGTTTTCTCCATCAGCAGAGCACAAGCCTCAAAAGAGACCAGCATTTTAATTATTTTAACTGAGTTGGAGAAACTGCATTTCTTTTCCATAGGATACTTTTAAACAGTGACAAAGCAGTCACTGACTTTGAGTAAGAACACACTGTGTTACATCCACATGAGACTGTTTTGATCTTTTCTTGCCTGTAGGGCCAGTGACACTGCTTGCTGTTGTGGCACTCATTCTAATTTTACATTTTATTTTGCTAAGCAGCAGCTTGCATAAATGCCAAGGAGAACGTCTGTCTTCTCTCCATCACAAAGACAGACAGGGAGGCAGCTGTCAGCATGAAGCTGTGTCAGCCACATGCCTGCTACAATTCAAGAGTCAAAGCACTGCTTATCTTAAAACTGTTTACTCCATTTGGGCAAATACTTTGCAAGCAGAACACTTCTGGTAGCACCCTGCTGTCTGTGGTGGAATGAATGTTACTTTTAATCCAGGAAAACACAAAGCACAAATCTCCCGCTTCCTGAAATATTAAAACAATGTGGGGCTAGTTGTATTAATGACAGGTGACTTGGGTGCTAAAATATACACGATATATCACTGCAATTATATTAGTTCTACTTAGTTAAAGTATAAAAAAATACAGCAGGTTTTTGCTTTCAGAGAATAAAAAATGCTTCAACCAGTTTAAAGCAAAATGTTCTCAGCCTAAACCCAAACCTTTGCTCTTCAATGATCCACAGCTGTACGATACAGGCATTTGGTTTGGGTTTGTTTCAGAAGCAGACGTGGGGATGAAAATACTGGAAAGAAGTAACAATACTTAGAGGTGAAGGCAAAGGCCTTTCCTTTTCCTTTTCTTTCCCCTCCCAAGCGAGCAGTTCTTGGGCTCCTGGTAAGGCTACAAAAATTCTCATCTACCAACTTCTTCATCAGAAAATGCAAGTCCTGGATAGTACCTGAGGTAACGCAGCATTTACCTTCACTGACACACCTTGACCTCCATGTTGCTCTTATTCATCAAACATCTTCTCATGGCACGAGTAGTTACTGACATTGTTCTGGCTGCCAGAGCCTGTCGGTCTCTGTTCTGTAAGGACAGAAACACATGTATGTTGAAAACAAGCCCAGAACCTCAGAGAATTCAGCAAACTTGACAGTAGGTCCTACCTCACAGCACTCCTACTGGTACAAGCCGACATCAGCTTGGGTTCCTGCCTTGCAGCTGGACACGGAGCACGGGAGCTGTGGGTACCCCTTACCCCCGGGCACTTCCCTCAGCAGAGGCCTGGCTGCCATGGAGAGGCCATGGAGATCTCCTCTTAACAAAAAATAATGCTTTTATTGTTGCCAGGCTTAGAAATGCTGCCTGTGAAGGCTTAGAAATGCTGCCTGTGAGTCAAGCTGTGACCTTTCAGGATGATGCAAAATCAGCAGTAATAAATTAAATGATGACTTTGCTGACATGTCTGTAACTTTAGCGATTAATCCAAGAAATAAACAATTTTTGCTTGGAAATACAGGGAAGAGGAGTGTGGGATTCTCCTCCTGCTGTAGCCCATTACAGCTGAACTCTGGATGCAGTTTTGGTCCTACTGGTTCTCACAGGAAATGTGAAAAATGCCTGGGCAAAGGCTGAGAACTCAAGTCAACAGCAGAAGCACTCACAACACATCATTAGAGCAAGAGAAGCCAATGAAGGCACAAAGAAATATTCTCCTGTTTATAGAAACGTGTTCCTTTCACCAGCTGCCCATGTCAGATCCCATCTTCTCTCCTTCCTGTCCTTCTGTGCCATGGTCCCAGAGCAAACTCAACATGGTTTCCTCCGAGAGAAAACCAGCTAAATCTGGCTCACACATCACTCTGGTGCCTTCCTTTCTTCTCCTAGACCTTTCCTTCTACCCACACAAACTGTACATGCTCCGTGGAGTACTACGGCCTTTCTGGACAACCCTCAGGGTTGTGAGGAGCAACAGTCACTTGGCACGAAGTGCCTCATGGCTGTCAGAAAGCTGGAGTAACTTGCCAGTGGCTACAAAAGTAAAATCTGCCCAAAGGCTCCGAATTCTGCAGCTGTACAGGCAGTTCTCTGGTCTGACTTTTTCTAAATTATAAAATAAGTTCTTCCCTTGAGCTATTAATAGCCCCGAAATCTATACCCAGAATGCTGAGTTCCAGAGCCCAACAAAAGAAACCATGAGCATATCCAAGTTGAGCAGCTGCCCAGAAAGTAACATGCTGGCATACAGCGGAAATAAAGCATCGGAGCTGCCAAGTATGTGATCTTGCTACCAGAGAATCAACAAGATCTGGACTTCAGGACTTCTTTACACTACTCCATGGCCATTCAAAAATTGTGTTTCTGCCTTTAGAATCTGAAGGGAAGGACCCAGAGCGTGGCTTTTATATTACCTGCACAAATCTCAACTGATTTGTTGGCTGTGTGGCCTGCACAGACACCAAGGCATAAGGAACAGAACAGTGTCGAAGTATTTCAGTGCCTAGAAAGCTTCCTTGCCATGTGGCTATTCTGGCGATGACTTAGGTGAACGCTGGTGAGGTGGCAAGGCAGCAGCTCTGGTATCTCACTGCCACTGTGTTACGTATTCACAGAACTCACTGAAGTCACTGTATGGGAAAATGTGTCCCTTTAATTTTTCAGAAGCAAAATTAAAATGAGGGTATTATAATTACATTTGGAATGAATTCTGTTCTTGAGCCATTTAGCTTCACGTTTTCAAGTCCAGCCACAGAACAGATGTGTTCCTTTTCAAATTAAAGAAAAAAGAAAACAGATTCCTGGGCATCGAAAGAACACAAAACAAAACCCCCTCAGTGCTGGGAGACCAGCAACAACATTCTGAGAGCTGAGAAAGCTGTAATCTACCCAACCAGGCAGACTCATGAGAAGTAAAGAGTCTCCTCTCAGGAAACCTCCATTGCTTAGCTTTGCAGCCCGGATGTGGGAATTAGCTGCACTGCAACTTCAAACCAAAACACTTCAAGAACTTCCACACCGGATGGTGTTTAGGGAGCACAGGGAACATCCATTCAGGTACAGAATCCCTCCATGGAGCTCCCAGATATATTACATCTTTTGCTTATGGGTGAGGTGTCTGCTTAAGCAAGAGAAGCTAGGGCTTAAAAGAGGAACAGCACTTAATTTCTGCAACAGAATGAAAGGGAGAAGCAGAGACCAGATGGCTAACCTGTATCCCTGCAATCCTTTGAAACCTCTTTGCTTTGTTAACACATGAGGAGGCCCCAAAAGAGAGCTGATGCTGAGCATCAGGGGCTCTTCCCATAGATGGACAGGCCCTGACCAGAGAAAGGGATGTGTTGAGACCTGTCAATAGCCATGGAAAGGAACAGAAGGACATTATTAGGAAGAATGTAAGCTACTCAAAGCCAATGATGATACCTCCCGAACTGGAGCATCCTTGATCGATTGCTGCTGAAGCCTCAACCAGGAAGCCAACCTCTATATCTGTCTGGCCTATCCTGGCTCTCTTCTAGGTTCCTCTCCTCTGGCACTTCTGCTTTTCTTCTGCCCCCTCATATTTGTCATCTAAAATGGAAACAGGAAAAAAAGGAAGTATTAGCATGGTAGGACAAAAGAATGAATGGAGCTTCAGCAATGATTTCAGGCAGGCAATGATTTCAATGAGCAGGCAATGATTTCAGATTTCAAAGGATTTCAGCTTATTTGCTCTTCTCTCATAACTGTCGTTGCTGTTTTGTAAGGTCGTACATATGAGGCTGGATTTATTTTGTACTTTCTTTGTGAAGTTTCACTGAGGAAAACAGCCAGTGACTACACTGTGAAAGTTTAGTAAAACACAAAAAAGTCACTGATGCCACTCTGAAGTCCAACAAATTACAGATCATGAGAATTTATTTACATCTTGTGCTTGGTTCATGAACAGTTCTCTGTATTTCACTCAGGGAATGGATAAAAAAAAAGACTGGTTGTCATTTTTCTCCTCCTCTGGAGTACATTTCTAATATGTGGTCAGAACTAATCAAGAAACATCTGTTAAGAAAGAAAATGAAAATAAAAACCAGCCCACAAAACCCAAACAAGTCCAATTCTTACCCTGGATCTCCCTTAGATCTATTCTTGCTTCTTAATTCTTCCGTTCCATTACCAAAGCCAACACACACCTTCTGCCTGCAACTGAGGCCAAGCCTTTAACTCCAGGGGACAGAAAATACATGGCAGCGCAGGCCCTGGCGGAATGCAGTCGATGGCACTTTGTTTTTGGCTGCTCTCAAATGTGTTCTGGTACCCTGATGTCCAGCTGTGTTAGGAACCCAAGCTGAATGTGGCTTCAGATCCCTTCGGCTGTAGTGTGTGCTTGCTGTGAAACAAACAGGTTGGCTTCCCGCAGTCAAGATTGGTAACAACAAACACAAGCCTCAAAACCAGAAACTCCCTTTAAAAAGATGCACTCAACAAACTTTTTGCTTTTCTGGACTACTTTTGCACAAGAAAAACAGAGCTCTTTTGCAAGTCCTGAAGATTTTAGCTGATCTGTGACACAAAACCTCACACCCACCCTGGTAAGCACGTTACACACATGCAAGAAAGAGCAAAACTGGAACAGCAAGCATTCAAAAATTAACAACAGGTTTATTTAATCTTCTTTTACACACATCAGTTTTTTTAAATACATGCTTAGCGTAAGATTGTCTCTACAATTGAAATCACACTCTTTTGGGACTTCCAAACCCCATTTTTAGCCTAGCATCTAAAGTTGAGCATCCAAAAATTGAGGCAAATTAATGTCAGTAACCACTTCTGAACTCCTTGTCCTAACCAAGTAAATTAAAAGGTATTAACAATAGAGATGAGATATACCAGTGTCATCTCATACCTGCATCTCTACTGCCTTGCTGTATTAGGCCCTTACACTACCCAACACAGCTCAGACAGCCCGTGGGAGGCAGAGACGATACGACTATGGCTTTGCTGAAGGTCTGTAGTACAGTCCCTGTCTATGGCTACTATGGAGAGGACAAAGCTGCTTAAAGTCACAAGAGTTTTTATAAACCACATTAATTAATTACATTAACCTCCAAACTGTGGCAGCCGGGACATAACAGTTTGGCTTAGAAAATTCCTGAAGCTACAATCACCTACTATTGGAGCAATAATGTAATTTAAAATCAGTGATTTGTTCATATTCTGAAACAATGTGCCACTAAATGACCTCATGGCATGACTGCCAGCGCCCTCCTAACGCTCAGGTGGAGTTTACATCCCATTCTCTTCCACTCTCTTCTAGTGTCTCAGACCAACAGGTATGTCATTGCTCCTTGTTCTCAGCTGCTTTGTAAGCACTTGGTATCTTGTTGATATCAGAATCTCTTAATGACATTTCCAAATACTAACAACAGGAAGCTAAATAAAGTAACGGATACTATCGCTGTTGGGAATGAAGCTGGAGCAGCTCCAGCAACAGGGAGACACTGTGCGCTTGCCAGTTGACTTGCTCCCTGTTTCTCCCTTGCAAATCAGCATGGTTACAAAGCAGCACGGTTACATCTTTAGGTCTATGATGCTTGCGTGCAAACACTACTGAGGTCCTACCCAACAAAATACAGTTAGCAATTAGATGACAGGCCTTACCCCGGGACTGCTGAGAGCAGGAGGCACACAGGAGTGTCAGGCAGTCTCTGAGAACGATCTGGGCACCCGGTGCATCGGTTGCTGCCATGCAGGGCTTGTGGGGCAGAGTACAGAGAGCTCACTCATTCCTACCGACTGCCCTGGAGAACATCACAAATATTGCCTGACTGCATGCAGAAGACATACAATCGTAAATAATTTAATTAGGGGAAAGTTATCTTTGTAACTGTGTGACTACACAGTTGCTGTGTTATTACATTTGCACTGTCTATCATCTCAAAGCCCTGCCCGCTTAGTATCAACAACACAGCTACTGCTCTGATAACCACTGGCTGGAACTTGAGCAAGAACTTCTCTTTAAGAGGCACGCAGGATCCCTGCACAAGGGTCATTTAGAAAATGAAGGGTCCAAAGGGAGCTGAACAGCAACTTTAGGAAGGTAGGATGAAATAAATTTTTAAATAATGGAATGAAACCAGAAAGAGATACAGAGCCTTTTTTCAGGACTTTGGGCTAGTGTGTCATCTGAAAAATAATTCTAACTACATGGTTCTTAATACTGCCAAAGTCTGACAGGGATTGGCTAAGTGGAAGACAGACTATTACTTGTGGCAGCCACTGATAACCACCTCCTTGAATACACAGACTTTCTTGGCGTTTCCCCTTGAAGTGCTGCTCTGTGAGACCCCAAGTACAACCAGAAGGCCATACACAGTCTCTGCTGTACTAATCTCTGCAGAGCTCCAGAACTCCTACTGTTTCAACAAAAGGACAGGGAGCTGTTGCTCTTGACAACAAAGCAGTGCAACACTTCTAGCCTGTCCATGACGCTATGAATAAATGACCTAGACAGACATCCAACTTGTTACATTCCTTCGATGACAAGAATTCCTGACACTACTTTTAACACCAGTTGTAGAGCCAGCTCCTGCAGTGACATCGGGGGGGAATATCCAAGGAAGAAATGTGGGTGCAGGAGGTGCCCATCCCCTCACACCATGCCACCTGTTGCAACCCCTGCTTCTGCCAGCTTTGGAGACACTCTGCAAAGCGGCAACCTCTACTCCAGCTCCTCCTATTTTGACCATGTATTTATACAGCAGCATCACCGAAAATTCTCACCCACAGGAGAGGAAACACCAAAATCTGTCAAGAATCTCCTGGGGTGCAAATAGACGCTCCTGAGAGCAGCCAGGGAGAGTTGTTACAGCTGCCTGGTAGTACCAAAACACTTTTCTTTTGTTTGCGTTGCTTCCAAAATAATAATGGAAAATTATGCTCAGGCCTTTTCCTTCCCTCCCGCCCGCTTCCAGAGCAGGAGTGAATTAAGAACACTTTAGACCATAACCTCTCCTAAGGCCTAATTACAATTATTTCATTCATAAGTGGTTGGTGTAGAAACATGGATCTCCTGTTTTAAGTCAACTGCAGTACTGGTGATTCGACTGGTTCAAAAGGATAGGAGGCACGCCGTGCGGCTTCTCATCGTGGCACGGCTGCCTCAGACAATTAACCCCCCTCATCCCTCACCAGGGGGAAAAAAAAAAGGCAAAACAAAGCTGCAAGTGCTAAAAGAAAACCCAAAAAGCCAACAGTCCCCGTTTAGGAAACAGGCAATTCAAACAGGAGCTGCCGGTGATGTCATTTCATTTATATGTTGCCTGAGTCACAGGTTCCTGAGGAAGTGGCAACACCTACAGAATTACTGTATAAAAGTCAGACTTTGAAGCGTGAAATGAAAATAAAGACACTCAAAGACAAAAGAAAGTCCCCAAGCAAAATCTTGCCTCCTCGATAAGATTTCCTCACCTCTTACACTAAGCTGAAAGAAGTCTGTCACTAGGAATTCATCTGCTTGTTCATCCACATCCCTCCCTTACCAGCGAGGGGTGAGCATGGGGGTGATACCCATGGGGAGAGAAAAAAGAGGGGTGGGGAGAAAAGGACACCAGTGTACTAGCTGTCAGAAAGCAGAGTTACAACGCACTCAGAGCTGGCCAGAGTGGGAACCTCCACGGCCCTCGCCTTTCTTCCAAGACTACTGACATGACGCGGAAACAATTTTAGGAGCATTTCTTCACACAGCTTTAGCCCATACTGGTTTTGATTTAGTAAGTAAAATCATTCCCAAAGTGGGATGCCAACCTGCATTTCAAGCACACCAGACCCCCACAGCCCTGCCTCGCAGCAATGCACAGACCGCAGTTCGTTAAGAGGGTCCTGCATTAGACCAAAAGGGAAACTGAGGAAAACACTACTGACCTCCTCTGTAAGAATTAAACCAGAATAACGTCCCTCCTTTCTTATTTATGTACTGCATAGTAGTATTTCACTAACAAATTAAACAATGAATCATTCAGTTGAGATCCTACAAAAATCAAATGTCCCGGTGCCAAAAATCAACTGAAGTTCTACACAAGCCTAAATTTTTGGATGCTCAAAGACTACTGGAGCAGCAATCCACAGCCAAAGAATGTAAGTACAGAAAGTAGCTGTCTAGGGAAGGAGAGAAGTTACCAAGAGTAATGTTTCAAAAATTGTGCTTTTGATTTGCAGCAGTACAACACTATACATACGCTTCTGTCTTTGCCTGTTAGCTTACTATAATATTTTGTTAAGAAGCAATTTGAAATTTTTAGCTTTTAAAATGAAACACACGTGTGCATGTGACCTTCAGTTCCAGAGGCAAAGTCCATTGTACTTTATATCAATGTCCTATATAAACATCTATTCCAAGAACAGGAGGAAACAGGCATTTAGACAGCTTTAGTAGATGGAAAGACAGTGTGTGCTCCATGCCAGCCAGGAAACATAACACGTTTGTTTTCAGAACTCCTGACGGCCCCTTTTTATCCCCAAGCCCAAGGAAGTGCCTGCAAGAGGCTACAATGGCAAGGGAGTACTGACCTGATTAAGCAGAAAGAAACCGTGCTATTCATTAAGTTCAGACAAACAGCTAATGGGTTCTGAAAACCTTTTCAGGGAATGTCCTAAGTCTAAGTCATTCCACTGGATTTACAATAAATGCTAAGGTTAAATCACAACAGGGAGATAGTATTTTCAATTACTGAAGGCAACAATTAGAACTAGAAATTTTAGATGGTTGGAGTACTCATCTGCATCCTTAACCTGGCGTGAGATTGTGCGAACTGGGAAATCAGGTTAGAGTTGCTGCCCTGAGATACCAAATACCTCAAGGTTCTCAGCATCACTGCTACCCAAGCTTAGTGCTGTTAGGTTTTTGGGGAGTGGCTTCAGTTTCCCTTCCACAGTGTTGATTTCCTCACCCAGCTTAAAATAATCCTCAAGTGACTCATTCCAAAGACTTCACTACAACCTGGACAAAAGACCAATCGTTGGCTGTGGAAGAAGGAAGAAGAATATGGATTGCTGGATTTCAGCTACTGTATGTACTTCAGAGAAAAGCAGCTATGAATCAGCCCAAGCCACAGCCGACTTTGGTTAACACTGCACGACTTCAAATGATACTTAACAATACTACAACAAAACAATGGGCCGGAGCAACAGGCCAGTTTCTTTGACCCTGGATAACTGAGAATAAAACCACAGCCATTCCTTGCCAAGTGTGTATATCCAATTTCCACACATTTTAGACTTGAGGACTTATTTAAATAAGTTTCAGAAACAAAGCAGGGAGTGTTAACCTCTCCCAACCTACAAAGCAAAGCTACCATACAGCACAGAGTCCCGTGTTTGCCTGTTCATCAGTCACTGCCCACCAGGAAGAGTCACTGCTGTCAGAAACAGTGGACCAAAGGGTATCAATGAAAGTAAAATTAGGAAGAAAACACTGTCAAGAAACTATTAGGGAATTTTATGTAAAAATCTGTCAAGCTGATAAAATGAACCTTTTAGAAATTATTACACTGGATAGCTGAAGTGGTAATAAAGATGGAGAGTCTGTATTAATTTCAAACCTAAAGCATTACCTCTGTGTGTTCTTAAACACTGTCAGGTATCTGGAGAAGGTCCAGGCAGCTGCAAGGGAAAGGGAGCAGGAGCTGAAAGAGGACAGGTAGGGATGTTCTTCGAAGGTTAGGAACTTACACGTTCCCACACCAGGACAGTCCAAAGTCCTTCTAATGTGGTATTTCTGTCTTTGACACCAGTTAGTCCAGGTGCTCTGAAAGAGAAAAGGTGCACAACACCCTCCTGAAGGAAAGTGTTACTTTGGCAGGTAATGTACGTGCACAACATCTGCACTGGAAATTTAAAAGACTTGGGATTAATGAAGCCACATTAAAATATTCAGAGGGAAAAAAAAAAGGCAACAGGCTCAGGACATCTTCCAGACTATGCTTCTTAGGAAGTCTGCTAAAGTTTATCATGTTGCAAATACTTCTTCAATGGCTCTCTTTGGAATATAAATGCTTGTTTCTAAGGAAAGTAATGCAGTATTTTAAAAAAAACCCAACAAACAAAACCTTAAAAAAAAGGGGTACAAATAATTTAGGAAAGCAGCAGAGAAAAGAGCCGTTGACACTCTCCTGAGTTTGTGTGTACTCCTGCAGCGAAGTCACAGCAAGCACAGCAAACACAGAACCAACGGGCAGGCTGCGAAGGCTCTTTGCCCTGTCAGAGCCCTGCCTGGACAGGCACTGCACAGCAGCTGGCAGAGCGACAGCAGAGGTTCACTATGTGCTGCCTTGCAAAATATTTATTTTTGAAAGAATGTGAGCTATCCTTCCTGTTCCCATAGGACCAGAGAGCTAGGACTCTCCTTGAACTCTCAAGATACAGTTATACTCTGAAGAGAAAATATATATAAATATATCCTTATGGATTCTGTGGTGGCTTTTAGTGATTCTGGAAGAAACAGGCAGAATTCTTGATCAGTGCAAGAGCTGCTACCAGAAAGCTCAGTGATCTTACCATACCTTACTGGCACTAATGAGAACCCTGCTTACCAAAGCCTGCTCTCAGTCACAGTGATCTCACAGGTTCTATGACTAAACTTGAAAAAAAAGAGGAAGAAAACTCAAAGGAAAGTTGGAGGTTGGGTGAACTTTTCATGGCCCAACACTGTCCCAGAGTAGCACAGCGACGAAGTAGCGAGTGGTGGACTTGGCAGTGTTGGTTTATGGTTGGACTCGATGATCTTAAGGGTCTTTTCCAGCCTAAATGGTCCTATGATTCCATCAGCAATTCCAGTTAGACCAGTTAACATTTAGAAGGAATTTGCTCAGTTAGAGGCAGAAACAAATGCTCTTCCATCAAAGACAGGATTCTAACAATCCAAAGAAAATGCTTCTATAGGGAAAAATTACTCAATTTGGCTACTACTGCCATTGCATGTACTTAAGGTGAGCAGCCAAATCTTACAGAAAGAAACAGAATTAGAAAGACCATTATACAAGAAGTGGAATAAGAGTATCACAGGTGACAAAAATGATGGTTTAGTTTATGTCACTGGCTTTCTCTGAGGAAACAATACCAAAGCCCTGCAGAACACAGGGAAAAGTATTGTTCCTGGCTCAAGCTCTATGAGTTTAAGGGCTGGAGCAATCACTACAGTCTCCTTTGACACACCAAAATAATTATTGTGCTGCTGACTTCTTCTGAAGCAGAACCTCCCTTTAGGACCTGGGAGTCATCAGCTTCCTAGGAACAAATTCCATTCCTTGGAGGTTTTCTCTGCTACCCTGTCTGGGTCATCATGAATTTCTCTTCATGGATCTAAGTGTAATTTTGAAATTTGTGCCCTTCCTCCCTTATAAAACCCAATGTTGAAGGCTTAAGATCCAAACTAGCCCCATTCTCCATGGAATAGTTTCTGCCATGGGCTGAACTGCCTACTTGCTATGACTGATGGCTTCAGATGGTGCCAGGACAATTTACACATCATATACAGGGCATGTCTGAAGTGAGATTTATTCCTGATCAATGAACTATGACATAGTAAAGAAGATTTAGTAGCAGATTGTAAAAGCAAGGATGAGAGCAAGTCAGGGCTTTTAAGAAAACTCTCCTACAGAATCTCAAGTTCCTCACTTTCATGAACATGGCATTACTCTGTAGGAAATTCTAGATGTCAGCCAGCAAGCACATCGAAGGGATGACACCGAAGAAAAATTCTAGTCAGCAGAACTGTGGAAGCAAGCCAGAGCCAATCATTCTATAAGTTTCTCTAATACTCAAGTGCAAAAATTATGTCAACAGCTCTCCATTGAGGTCTGTGGTCTTCTAACACTATTAAAGGTCCTCAAGATGCGCTACATCTGTGTCATAGTTGCTTTTGTGAGACACATTCCCACTCACACTGCTATATATTGCCATTACACTTCTGTTAGATGGTTCAGGAAGATGAGTAGCTTCCTCTGAGGCTGTTTATTCCCTCTGCCCCACAGATTTGGTTTATACCTTAAAAGCCATGGTAGCTGTTGGGTACTACATGCTATGAGTTTGGGCCCTTCACTGATGCCCAAGAGGTCACAGCAGCACAAATAAAATTTAAATTCTACCTCTTTTGTCGAAGAACGGTAAAGTTTAGCTTCTTCCATTAAACAGCCATAACTGGAGCTGAAGACTGTGCTGAAATTCTGCCATTAAGCACATAGAAGCCAGTAAATAAATACGTTTATCTGTTAAAAGAATTTGAATGTGCATTCGTTCGTTTGAATGGATTCTCATGATTTCTCACTCAGTAAATGCCTAGAAATTGAGTAAAAGCAAAGTAAGAACAATTCTGGTCCACAAGGAGAAAGAAAACAACATTATAGTTAGACAACGGAAGTTATTCCAAGTCAAACTGAAGTGTTTCTGAACATCAGAGACATCTGGGAAGCATATGTACAGGAAACAGCTCAGCCTGAGAGAGTTGTATGGTACTGAAATTACAGAGGTAAGGAAACATTATATTAACCCTGAGTTTTGAACCTTTCCATCTCCTACTCTTCTGCAGTGAAGCTACAATGCCACTTTAACAGAATAAGCAGTTTCAGCTATTTAAAACAACTATCAGATTTCAGGAAGATGTTTAGTTTTCAAGTTTTAGATAACCAAAAAATTTGCAAAGAGACTTTTACGCTGCATGGCCAGCACCTCCAACAGATAAAAATGCCAATTGTTCCCTTTAAACTACCCTGGTACCACTTCATGCCTCTGGCTGCACTAGGCAGGGCAAGGGGGAGCAAAATGGAAGTCATCTGAGTTCCTGATGATGCACATGAACAAACTGCTTTCAATGGACATGGCAGTTTCATCGATCACTGCCTGACCTCCAAAAGATCAGTGTCCTAAGATTACTAGTTTTTCAAAAAATATATTTCATTCATATATATTTTTATATTACAATGAAGTTAGCTAAGCAAGACATTCTTATAAGCATACTTAAGAAATCACATTAATATAATGAATACAATAGTTAAAATAAATAGAAGTAATAGCTCTTTTAGACACTCGATGCAAACCTCAGCATGTTTCAATAAATCTTTTCAGATGGGAATACAGGAATTGCAGATATCCTTGTCTTTGGGCAAATCTGACTGGGCATTCATAAATTCTGATGTGGCATGAGGGGGAAACGGTGAAATTATCAACACCAAATACTCAGAGCTTGTGTTAAGGGAGGAAATAAAATAATTGGATTGACCAACTAATTTTCATAATAGATACAGGAAATAGACTGCTTGGCATGTGCAGCAATTTGCATTTTTTCTGAGTTAGTCCATAATATAAAGCTATAAAAGGGAAATAACGTATACTTCTAAAACCTATTCCAAGATAAAAACCAATGGATTCACCTTTGATCTGTAGTAATGTCATGCTGTATTATACAAATCCTTCTTTCTCAAGCTATCTTTTAAACTCCAGGACTCTCACACTGCTGCTCAGTAGTGCTCTGCCACAGTCTCTGAAGCTGAAAAAATGGAAACACTTAAAATCCCACCAAAATGAAAATCAGAATTTCTCTTTTTTATCAACTGTAGTGAATGACATCATCCCAGAACAGTGAAGTTAGAGAACCAACTCCTTATTTCAGTTAAGCATTTCTCTATAAGTTTTGACTGAATCAGTGATTCACCCACCACCACCAGAGTAGCACATACTGCCTAATCATAATGCCAATGCATTCTGGCCTTACCCATGCAAAAAAGTCATCAAATCACAAACACCACCATTGACATAGGCAGGAACAATCAATTGTACAATAAATATATACTTTAAACCAGCAAGCAATGTGGTGTAGGCAGCAGGTGTAGGTTCTTACCTACTCCTGCTCTCTAAAGATGCAGTTTAAATTCCAATATTCTCAATCTTAACAATAAATTCCAACTAAAGGGGTACAAGTCTGAGAAAGATAAAAAAAGACATTTAGAAATGCTGCTTGGACAGGTCCATTGATAAGCAAAATAAAAACTAGAACAAATAAAACACCAACATTTACTTCAGCAGCATATTTTATATGTGAGCCATATTTAGAAACTTTAAAAAGACCAAAAAAAAAAAAAAAAGAAGGACATCCAAGGAAGTTTAAACATAACTGCATTGCTTTAGTTATTTACATAATAGCTCTGCACATTTTCTTTTTTATGTCCATAACAGACTGCTTTTAGGGTGAAGACATGAACGTCAAAACATGGATTCTATTTGTATTTGTAGGAGTCAGAATGGGTAAGCAATCATTAACTTGGCAAATAACAGATGAAAGGAGCGCTGCAGCCCAAAGTAGGTCATCTTCCCCCTTATTCAGCTGATTTTCAGACTGTTTCATCATCACTCATGTCCCAGATCTGCAACAAAAAAAAGGAAGCATAGTTTTAGTTTGTGGAGTTCAAATATACTTTTAATATATCTTTATAAAATTAGTATTGCTTTTTAACAGACAGAAGAAAAAACGTTTCATGGATTGCTGACCAGCACCAATGGAGCTTTACACAAAATCCAGTATTCTTCTCTTCTGCTAACAACCTGCAAACCATTCACTGTTTGTCATCTTGGGGGCATTTTTTAACTTATACTTTTTAGCATTAGTTCCTGAACTGTCAGTTTAGTTATTTGTTATTTATTACCATTTACAGTAAGCCATAGACTGAAAACCAGGCATTCTGGGTTGGTCTGCTGACTCACTGGCACATACTAATTTGGATAATAACTTATAATAAATAGCATACTTCAGTAAACACTGTAAAAAATTTTCAAGACATTCATGAAGAACTGTTACCCAATACTTTATGAGATCAAAGATTTGAGTGCAAAATGAATAGCAGTGCAAGGATGAAAAGTTATATGGAAATTTGTACTTTCCTATTGTTTAAGGAAATTCAAATTTTTTCTCACAGCACAATACTACTCTGCTTTTCCTTTACTGCTTGCCCTCGTTCAGTAAGCAGTTATAGACTGGGGAGGAAAGTGTCACAGAACATCAAGGAGCCTGGCACCTTTGTGAACACACCAAGCTATAAGTTCATACCGGTTCCCAGGGGGCAGAATGAGTGATCTGAGGAAAACAGGGACCTGCAAGAAGAACTATTTGGGGGACACACACACTCACACACCATATTCTGAATGTATGCTACAAGGTTTTTCTTCCAGAGAAACGTGGGTACCGGCATTTCTTCTGAAACCTAATTTGTGTGTTGGCAGAACCTGCCCACTAGGTTATTCTCTCATTTTACATCCTGATGACTAAAATGTATCTATCCAAAGAAATACAGGATGCAAACATTTACTGTGACTGTAAGCTCTTGAGGGCACAAAGCTGTATTTTGCACCTACACAGCGTTTAGTCCGATGGCTGCCTTGTCAAACACACAGGCATTAGAGAAAGGAGAAACAAACACCCTCATTCCAGGCAGCAGTGCCCTATAGCTTCGGTTGCCCCTTCAAGACAAAATGGCGTACTTCCGGAAATTGAAAACACTCTTGAAAAAAGCTCTTCAAATCCACCCTCAGAAAACAAGTAACATCAAGCATTTCTTTGCAGTGCCCCAAGCTGCTTAAAATGAAAACCCTGAACGGCAAGATTTTCTCAATTCCTAGAAGCGTTGCAAAATGGTGGTGTAAATCCTTATGGAAAATACTGAAGGAACAGTTTGTTTACAAAAGGAAAAAAGGGTTTTCATCCTGCCCTAGATGAGCAGCTTGGAGCTTGCCAAGGCAAACACAAATGTCCAGCTCACCAGTCAGGGTCAAGGATGTGGAAAATAAATACAAAAAACAAAATCTTTAAATAGAGTTTATGGTATGATTCAAGTTGGCAAAAAGCAGGAAACCCAACGTTTCAGACTGACAGTCCGTCTGCCGGGCCTGCTCTAGTTTCTGAAGACAAACCCCCTGGCCTGTAACCTCTCTACCACACACCTCTCTGCCACAGCAGCACAGTAGATACTGTTAAAAATACACCATGAGTTGGTTGAAAGGCAAAAGAGAAAGAAGCCAACAGACAGCCCTGAAAGAGTCTTCTTTATCTTCTAAACAGATACACCGGGAGTGTAGCCAGCTGCTCTGCTCGGTGCTTTCCCATCACCCTGATCTGAGGAGGCAAGTACGCTCTGCTGGTTTCTCACAGAGAAAGGCTGGTAAGGGCGCCAGGCTCACCAGTAACTTGGTGATACGTGAATACTTCTGCCCAGAACCTGGCTAGCTGTTCTGCAATTCCTGTAATGCTGAGGAAGCCCTTTCGCTCCGCACATGCGAGGCTTGCACTGTAGTGCTTGCGTGACTCCAAGACCCTGTGCGACACAAACAGCAGCTCCGACAGCACCGTCACTTCTTTTTGTCGAAACTGAAGGGAAGGAAGCAGTTCCCTGTATTCTTGGCCGTAGCACTAGAGGCCGGGACAACCTGCAGAGGGCCTCAAGGAACATGAAGGCTGGACACAAAGACACAGCACAGCCAGCAGCAACACTGACTAGGTAACTTCAGAAGGACAGGACTGATAACAGGAGGAGGAAAGCGAAGTGGAAGCAATGACAACCCAATTTCCTCCTATGCTAAACATACTTCTTTTCTGGGACTCTTTTGACATAGAAATACTCCCCAAAACACTGAAACTGAGCTTCAGAGGTACTTAGCTGCAATGCAAACATCCTGGATTGAGAAGAATTGTTTTTAAACATCTGAAAAGCAAAGCATGCTGTTCTTTCACTTCCAGAGAGCTGTGTAAGACAGTTGACATTTCATGCAACAGTCAGAGCAGTCCCAACAACAGTACTGTGTTGCATCTTACTAAAGTCCATAAAGAACAAAGGAGTAGCACCTTAATAAATGACAGGGGAGTGGAGAGCATGAAACCAAAGGGGAAAATTCCATTCAAAAGTTAGTGCTTGCATACTAACCTAAAGAAAATGAGCTACAGTGTACCGCACAAACTAAGTTGTGTTGAACATCAATACCGATATCTAAATTATAACGGATCACTAGTTAATAGAAATACAACTTCACCTTAAAAGACATTCAAAATACCTAAGATTATGGCTATGCAAACTTTGGTTATTACTTCAAGAGTAAAATTTTTAGAAGTGGACATCACAAAATACAGAAAGCCATGTCTAAAGTGAGTGCCATGCCAATATTCTGGTATCCCACCTTGGCATACCAAGCTGTGGATTTGGACTTGCCTTGGACTTCTGCCCTGCAGCACAGCTGGGTGAGTCAAACCATAACCTGGCTACCAGCAATGACAGCAGAAGTCATAAAATAGGAAGGTAACAAAACAGCTGTCAAAACCAATTGAGCAAACCTGGGCAGATTATCCGAATGAACCCGTTTCATCAAATAATGTGCTTTTATATTCAAACTTCTTTGTAAAGGTTCTTAAATTTCAGGTGCAATTTATGTCTGTTCAGGATTAAGAGAAGAATTCCTGCACTTGTTTTCTTGAAACAAGTGTTTTCTTACCAAATAGGAAGAATGGGACGGACCCCCACCCTCCCCAAACACCACCCCCATATTATTAGCTGTTCACAAGCTCCCAGGGATTGACCTTACATAGGTACACATCGATCACTAAGTAACTCCTCCTGAACAGAGAGTTCTGCATTTCCTTCACACACCACCACCCAGGACCTGAGACTTCACTTCCCTGACAATGGTTCCCAAACTGGTGTTCAGATGTAGGCAGTGGGTCTGCACCTCAGAATTAACATATGTGATTCAAACAGAGAACTCTTTATCTTAGACATACAGTGGCAAGAACATAAATGTACCTCTTAAAAGTTGCTTGCCGGCATGGATGCAGCAGGGTTTGTGTCAGAAGTGGCTACTGCATTAAGAGAGGCAAAACAACCTACCAACCCCCACACATACTATTTTCTACACACAACTGAGATAAATTTACACGCCCAAGTACTTAAACCACTCTGCTTTGGAAAAAAAGCTGGAATAGTTTAATGATGCAAACCACAGTATTTGCTAGGTTAGAAATGCTGCAAACACAAGAGTAAGAAAGAGTAAAATTCTACAGGAAGGGCTGAAAAGCAGCCATTACATACGTCAGACAGCACTGCCGAGTATCAAGTGAGGACTTACACCTTCCCAGATCAATTAAGGCTTATCATATCTTACTCTCTGGTTTAGAAATGTAGACTTACTCAGGAAATCTAAACAAATAAAACCCAATACATTTAAGCATATGTTTACATTTAAAAGCAACTAAATTATTTTACAGCTATAGAATGTGAGCTTTTGGATAGATACTAGCTTACACATGTTGTTCTGTACTCCAGCAGAGAGATAGTGCATTCAAACTTCAGGCAGCCTAAACTGCCTTACAAAACCATTGTGCATGTGTGTGTGAATGTGCTTGCATGGGAAACTTCTCTAGACATAGGAGGCTGCAACAACACACCTCCTGTGACTTGATCAGTACCACCAGCTCTATCTTTCAGGGATGGCAACAAAAATGAAATTGCTACCTGAAATTCATTAAATATCTGCAAGTTGTAACGTGCAGCTTTTTCAGACTTCATGGTATAGACTGAGGGATAATTATAAAGTTCAGCACCCTCCTTTCATCTTGGATACCTGATGCACATTAAGCACTACCCTTCATCTTACTGAAACCAAAACCACTTCAAGTATTTTGCGTATTCAACAATTCCTTCCCCATCCCCCTTTCCCACAGGGGAAAAAAATCCATAACTGAACAACTGACAAGTCCAGTAAGTATTCTACACAAACGTGAGCATTTATGTAGCTTCGTTCAGAATGAGGATCTAGATACGTGTCAGAGCCTGCACAGTGCACTCGATGGTGAAGTATTTTCTGAGCTATCTAAGAAACCAAATTAATGCACTTAAACTAGGATCCCCTCTTGCTCCCAGCAGAAAGAGCTTATCCTACAACCACCACACCATGATAATCCAGTCCACACCCATCTGTTCTACAGGAACTCTATTTCTGCAACAACATATAGCTATTTTTCAGAAGTGGCTGCTAAGTTTCTATAATTAAATGATAGCTAAAAACAGTTTGGGCTATAATCTGAAGAATTAATGATGGACTATCACATACTTCCTTCTCAGATTCACACAGAAATTACAAGCTCACATGCACACAAATTAACCTTAAAAAAAATAATAACCAAAGCCAAGGATTTTTAAAACTGCATTTCTCTCTTCAAGCTGCTCTATTTAAATGGCAGGGAGAGAAAATGGTGACCTGGATCCCTGTACCCAGTGGTCCTACCGTAGCTAGTTGACATGGCTGACAAACTCCTGGCATCCCCAGAGACCTACACAAGTTCTTCTTTCCCTGCCTGCCTCCACAGCCTTTCCTGTCCGAGTGGTTTACTCTCTTGCAATAAAATTCAAGTCAATCAACTTTGCAGTTCTTTACAGTAACAGTGTTCCTGACTGAAGCTTGTTTTCCCCTGAGAATGGGCTGAAAATTCTGTATTTTCAGCCCATAACCACAGCTTAAAATCTAGGTCAAAGTCACAAGGCATTCTCATTTTGATCTCAACCAACAGCAACCATTATGCTTCAAGTTTCTCTTGCATACAGTTCTCTTGAATACATGTACAATACTTCTCAGGAGTGGCCTCACTCTTCATGCAAGCTGCAAACATCACCCCTCAGAATCACCCAAGTGATTTCCAGCGTGCCAGCTGCAGCATGTTTAAGACTCCTGCCATCACCTTTCAGCACTTTTTTCTTTTCTGATGATGTCCCTGATTTTATCAATCTACACGTGGCTCAAATTTGATTTTCTGTGCCCTTACTGTTTACTCTATTTTTGTATCCTTTTTATCCAACTCCTAGCGTTCTAGGAGCTTGGACAGAGGGAGCTCAGCCTTCTCCTGAACCTGTCCTCTTCTGAGACAGGCTGTGTACTGTGACCTACCTACATTTCAGTTACTACTGCAATGCTTGAGACCAGGTCACTCACTTTCTAAGTATCTTGTGGAACTGGCATTTCCAAATGTCCAAGATTTCAAATACCTTGGAAGATATATTTAAGCACAAACCAGGAAAAGCCAAGTTAACAGTACAAAAAGTATTCTTTACAGTATAAACTTTTAGTGAAAAGGCCTTTTTAATAGCTTCTAATATCATGTTCCAAACAGATATACAAATATTAGCTCTGGACAGTAATTAGGCCCTTCTAGTTTCACAGCAGTTTTCCTAGGTATTCATCAGAATACTATAGGAAAACAATCATAAAAAGTATTTTTTTTAAACATGACTAACACTTAATGAAACAATACAATAAAAGGCACCAAAAAAAAAAAAGCATGCTATGGGGTTTTTGGTGTAAGAATCCCTCAGACACATTTCCTTCCATTGTTTCTTGTTTTACATGAGAAAAAAACCAAAGCAGAGAAGCAAATACAAATCCAGTGCTTTGGAGCTGAAAAGGCCATTTCTCACGACGCAGAACTGGAGTTCCTGGAATCAGGTATACCTAAGAGGATACTTTCTACTAAGAAGTCTTTTCCTTGGGCTCTTAAAAACTGAAAGCAAGCAAGACTAATTTCAACATTCCACCAGGAGATAGTCAACAACCCTCTGTTTGCTCTAACACAGTTCTTACTGTGTGTGGTACATATGGAACCATCTTTTGGCCCCACAGTTCGTTTTGGAGCTCCCTGAATCAGCAATATACATGTAGTAGTCCATGCAGGCTGTGGGAGACAGAAGATGGTGCGGCGTGATTTGCCTGCATCTCCAGTAGGAACCTGTCTCCATTCAGTCCTATCCCTCTGGATCCCCCCCTTCTCCCTGATAGTGACAGGGAAGTGGAAGTTCTGCTATTTGCCAAGCAATCTGCAGAGCCTCCCCCCTATGCTGGTACTTCTCTTGTAATGATGAAATGCAGTGCCTCCATCAGTCTATCCCCCTGCCCATTCCCTGATGCTCCTCAGTCACTCCACCTCTTCATTAAGCTCCACCAGCATGCTGAGCAGCTCATACACCTGCTCACACCACACACAGTCTGTATGACTACTACTGCTCAGTAAAGGTGATAGGCTCAGGCACAGTCTGCAGCCGGGAGCAGTTTGGGTTGCTACAATTCTTCTGATGACACAATTCAGCCAGGTGAAGGCCGGCGCTGGGCCTAGTTCTCCTGGGACAGTGATGACAGCATCAGGACTTTTATATATTTCTTTTGCTCCACTGAATTGAAACAAGCTTTCAGCACAAAACTAAGGTTTACAAGGCAGCCAGGGAGCAAGCAGCATGTAACATTCACCAACTTAGATATTTTTGTCACTTCTGAGTAAAGTTTTTCCTCCCGGCTCCAGCCAAAAACCTTACAGCAATCCCACCGCAGCACTCCACGATGCCCCTAACGGCTGCTCTGTCTGGCGACACTGTTCTGCTGAGTGGAGGCCGGAACTGGGCCTAGTTCTCGTGGGACAGTGATGGCAGCCTCAGGCAACCTCAAGGCCACGTCCAACTCAGGAAAAAATTCAGAAACCACATCTCCCACCCAGGTTCAGCTGAAAACTCATACCATTGTCAGACTGAGTTTGACAACGCTTCCATTATCCCAGAATCCAAGGCTGGAGTGGGTGGGAAGGCACCTCAAAGCCCCCACAGCACTACCCCCTTCCATCAACAAGAGCACCCTCTGCTAGACCTGTGCTAGAGCCTCCCACCACCCTGTCCAGGAAACAGCAGCCTCGGCCCTGTGGCAGTGCAGAGAGACGTGGGGGCGGGCTGGGATGTGCCCCTACCTCTGTGCCCCCTTGGAGGTGGGCTGAAGGCAGGGAGGAAGGGAGAGAGGGGCAGAAAGAAGGAAGGGACGAAAGGAGGGAGAGCAGGAGGGGAAGGCCCCATCTTTCCCTGGGGCTGCAAAGCATTCCCTGCAGCAAGGCTTAGTCACATGAAACGCACATGCACACTAATAAACCAACAAGGGGGTTTATTAGAGCCGATGGAGGATGACTCTGAGGGGCCGCAGCTGCACTGTGCCATAGCGCTGGTCCAGAGCAGGAGCAGACGCAGGCCCACCTGGGCGCGTGTCAACACTTGGCTCCCGGGAAGGTGGTACTGGGTCCCGGGAAGGGCCTGCAGTGGGAGCCTCCTGGGAAGTGGTGCTGGAAGGCTCCACGACTGCAGGCTGCCTCCGCGCACAGCTGGTCCTCGCAGGCCCGCTTGTGCCCACCACGGCCCGGTTGCTGGTGGTGGTGTCGTTGTGGCGCTGTGGGGACCTGCTGCGGGTCCTGGAGGGGTTCCTTGTCCTGCGCAGGTGGGCGGGCACCCCGACGAGGTACTCCCTGTAGTCGCTGTCTGCTCGCACGGCGTGCAGCACGATCTCAAAGTGCTGCCTGCAGACTGGGCAGGTGTCTCTGCTGCTGGCCCAGCGCTTGATGCACGGAAAGCAAAAGCTGTGCATGCAGTACCCCACATACGCTGCCTGCCTTTTGATGACCCGCAGGCAGATGGGGCACTGGGGTCCAGCTGCTGCCTCCGCCATGGCTCCTTCAGCGAATGATGTCCTGCTGAGAGACACGAGCAAAGCGCTGGAGCTTGCCTGGCAGGCCGGCTCTCCAGCTCACTCCCAGCCCACCCCAGGGGCAACGGCGGCACAGATGGTGGAGGCATGGCACCATGAAGCTGGCCTTCTAGGAACTGCCCGAGCCAATGGGTTGTCCAGCTCCAGGGCCACGCTACGGTGGGCTGGCGGAAACGGCCCTCGAGCCGCATAACTGCACGTGACTCACCAGCAAAGAAGAGGCGCCACAGCCATTGGCTGGCCCTGGGAGGGGTGGAAGAAATGCCCAGGTGCCTCGAGAAGGAAAACCTCCCGGCTCCCTAGAGGGAGGTGTCCCCTCCCAGCTCACCTCTGCTGTTGGGAATGGATCTCCGGTGTGCCCCAGGCGCCCGAACCTGGCAGCGCTGGGGAAAAGTCCTCTCAGGGCTCTGGGCTCAGGCACAGAGAGCTGCACCAAACAGCTCCCTGAGTGCGGCACCAGCACCAAAGGGCTCGCTCTGCTCTCTCACTGTGCAACCTGCTTGCACGGAGTTCAGATGCGAACTGGCCACGTGAGGCTTCACTGCCCTGGTTACCCTCCAACACATTCTATCGCTATGTAATGGCGCCTTCCATTGGCTGGAGACCAACTCTCAGGACACCCCTCTATGACAACAGCACCCACAGTTGAGTGATTGATTGGGGATGTCACGCACGACGCACTGTCCTCACCCACAGCACTCACCCCAGCAGCCCTGCGGCCTCCTCACAGGCGTCTGGGGGTACCGCAGCGCCACTGACCACTCTGTCCCCCCACCTCTGGACTGGGGCTGGGCATCGGTGTGAATTCACACTAGCCCCCACTTCGTTTTCACACTCCCAAAGCATACAGAGAGGCAAAAGCAAGGGGGGAGATCTCCACAAAGTGCTACACGGGGCACAAATCCACTACAGACATGGAAACTGCTCATCCCTTGGTCATACCGGAACGTGTTTGACAAGTTGGTTTGAAGACAACGACACTCCATTGGTTGCTGCGCCTCCTGGAAGGCGAGGAAACCATCAAAGGGATCAAAACTTAGAGGCTAATGCTTCTGCTTCTCCCGTTGAAGCACAGGCAAAGGGGTTCATCCCGACTGCAGGAAGGGCAAGGGCGAGGGAGCGGATCAAGTCCCCTCCAGGCCCCTCTTCCAGAGGCACTTGCTAACTGGAATGTAGCAGCTCAAGAACTCCCTCCAGTCATTTTGCCATCAAGGACAGAGATTCTAGAAATACAACAGGCAGGGCGGGGGCAGGGGCTAGCTGGAAGAAATCCCTCTTGTTTCCAAGGGACAGAAAAGGCATGGGAAAAGCACAAGAAGCACCACCACTCCCAGGTGGCCACAAGCACACTGCCTCCCCCTTACAGAACTCGCTGCGCCCATACCTTGCCCAGCTCTTTATGGAACAGAGGCAGCCTCAAGGCCACCGCCAACTCAGGAAACAGTTCAGAAACCACATCTCCCACCCAGGTTCAGCTGAAAACTCATACCATGGTCACACTGAGTTTGACAGCACTTCTATTATCCCAGAATCCCAGGCTGGGGTGGGTGGGAAGGCACCTCAAAGCCCCCACAGCACTACCCCCTTCCATCAACAAGAGCACCCTCTGCTAGACCTGTGCTAGAGCCTCCCACCCTGTCCAGGAAACAGCAGCCTCGGCCCTGCGGCAGTGCAGAGAGATGTGGGGGTGGGCTGGGATGTGCCCCCTTGGAGGTGGGCTGAAGGCAGGGAGGAAGGGAGAGAGGGGCAGAAAGAAGGAAGGGACGAAAGGAGGGAGAGCAGGAGGGGAAGGCCCCATCTTTCCCTGGGGCCTGCAAAGCATTCCCTGCAGCAAGGCTTGGTCACATGAAACGCACATGCACACTAATAAACCAACAAGGGGGTTTATTAGAGCCGATGGAGAATGACTGTGAGGGGCCGCAGCTGCACTGTGCCGTGGCGCTGGTCCGGAGCAGGAGCAGACGCAGGCCCACCTGGGCGCGTGCCAACACTTGGCTCCCGGGAAGGTGGTACTGGGTCCCGGGAAGGGCCTGCAGTGGGAGCCTCCTGGGAGGTGGTGCTGGAAGGCTCCACGACTGCAGGCTGCCTCCGCGCACAGCTGGTCCTCGCAGGCCCGCTTGTGCCCACCACGGCCCGGTTGTTGTTGGTGGTGTCGTTGCGGCGCTGTGGGGACCTGCTGCGGGTCCTGGAGGGGTTCCTTGTCCTGCGCAGGTGGGCGGGCACCCCGACGAGGTACTCCCTGTAGTCGCTGTCTGCTCGCACGGCGTGCAGCACGATCTCAAAGTGCTGCCTGCAGACTGGGCAGGTGTCTCTGCTGCTGGCCCAGCGCTTGATGCACGGAAAGCAAAAGCTGTGCATGCAGTACCCCACATACGCTGCCTGCCTTTTGATGACCCGCAGGCAGATGGGGCACTGGGGTCCAGCTGCTGCCTCCGTCATGGCTCCTTCAGCGAATGATGTCCTGCTGAGAGACACGAGCAAAGCGCTGGAGCTTGCCTGGCAGGCCAGCTCTCCAGCTCACTCCCAGCCCACCCCAGGGGCAACGGCGGCACAGATGGTGGAGGCATGGCACCATGAAGCTGGCCTTCTAGCAGCTGCCAGAGCCAATGGGTTGTCCAGCTCCAGGGCCACGCTACGGTGGGCTGGCGGAAACGGCCCTCGAGCCGCATAACTGCACGTGACTCACCAGCAAAGAAGAGGCGCCACAGCCATTGGCTGGCCCTGGGAGGGGTGGAAGAAATGCCCAGGTGCCTCGAGAAGGAAAACCTCCCGGCTCCCCAGAGGGAGGTGTCCCCTCCCAGCTCACCTCTGCTGTTGGGAATGGATCTCCGGTGTGCCCCAGGCGCCCGAACCTGGCAGCGCTGGGGAAAAGTCCTCTCAGAGCTCTGGGCTCAAGCACAGAGAGCTGCACCAAACAGCTCCCTGAGCGCGGCACCAGCACCAAAGGGCTCGCTCTGCTCTCTCACTGTGCAACCTGCTTGCACGGAGTTCAGATGCGAACTGGCCACGTGAGGCTTCACTGCCCTGGTTACCCTCCAACACATTCTATCGCTATGTAACGGCGCCTTCCATTGGCTGGAGACCAACTCTCAGGACACCCCTCTGTGACAACAGCACCCACAGTTGAGTGATTGATTGGGGATGTCACGCACGACGCACTGTCCTCACCCACAGCACTCACCCCAGCAGCCCTGCGGCCTCCTCACAGGCGTCTGGGGGTACTGCAACGCCACTGACCACTCCGTCCCCACACCTCTGGACTGGGGCTGGGCATCGGTGTGAATTCACACTAGCCCCCACTTCGTTTTCACACTCCCAAAGCATACAGAGAGGCAAAAGCAAGGGGGGAGATCTCCACAAAGTGCTACACGGGGCACAAATCCACTACAGACATGGAAACTGCTCATCCCTTGGTCATACCGGAACGTGTTTGACAAGTTGGTTTGAAGACAACGACACTCCATTGGTTGCTGCGCCTCCTGGAAGGCGAGGAAACCATCAAAGGGATCAAAACTTAGAGGCTAATGCTTCTGCTTCTCCCGTTGAAGCACAGGCAAAGGGGTTCATCCTGACTGCAGGAAGGGCAAGGGCGAGGGAGCGGATCAAGTCCCCTCCAGGCCCCTCTTCCAGAGGCACTTGCTAACTGGAATGTAGCAGCTCAAGAACTCCCTCCAGTCATTTTGCCATCAAGGACAGAGATTCTAGAAATACAACAGGCAGGGCGGGGGCAGGGGCTAGCTGGAAGAAATCCCTCTTGTTTCCAAGGGACAGAAAAGGCCTCCCCCTTACAGAACTAGCTGCGCCCATACCTGGCCCAGCTCTTTATGGAACAGAGGCAGCCTCAAGGCCACTGCCAACTCAGGAAACAGTTCAGAAACCACATCTCCCACCCAGGTTCAGCTGAAAACTCATACCATTGTCACACTGAGTTTGACAGCACTTCTATTATCCTAGAATCCCAGGCTGGGGTGGGTGGGAAGGCACCTCAAAGCCCCCATGGCACCACCCCCTTCCACCAACAAGGGCACCCTCTGCTAGCCCTGTGCTAGAGCCTCCCACCTCTGCCCGGGAGAGATTTCTGCCTCACATCTGCCCTCCTGCAGCTGAAGGCCATTCCCCTGGGCCTGCTCCTCCCTGCCCGTGGCACCTGTCCCTCTCCAGCTTACCTGGACACCCTCGAGGGACCCCAAGGGGCTCAGAAGTCTCCTCAGAGTCTTCTCTTTTACAAGCTGAACTACCCCAACTCTCACATCTCCCAACCTGGCTCCACAGCACACAGGCTCCAGCCCTTTTTTCTCCTCTCCGCTACACAACCCACCTGGGTATTGTCTGTCTGTCTCTGAGCTGCACATTGAGACAATTTCAAACAATACCACAAAACCATACTTAATGTAGCCCTGTTGGCCCCGCAATCCTTGATAAAGCCTCATCTCTGTATGCCTTAAGACCCCTGTGTTTCTCATGGCTGTTGGCAACTTGCAAACAACATGAACTCAGTTCAAAGCACATATCTACCGCTTTGGGCTGTTATTCCAGCTACAAACCTTGGCGCGTACACCAGTGTGTACCCATGTGTGCCCATGGCAAGCCATCTCCAGGGATCACCAACTCTTTCCCTGAACATTGCTTCACTGGATAGCCAGCTCTGACCCTAAGTTACAGGCCACACATCAGCCTGCCCTTATATCAGCTCCCACACGGACCTGCCCACGGGGGTAACTCCTCAACCAAACCTGTGCAACAACAAGCTGATACCAAGTTCTCTGGTGGCCCTGGAAGCTGCAGTAATGTACAGAAGTCCCTTAAGAAAATATATTTACATATTTTTTTTACTGCCCTTGGATTTAAACTTCCTTTCTGCATTGAAAAGAAATGTTTTCCAAGAAATTCGGGGATCAAGCAGAGTGTATCGTTCACCATCACAGATACTTCTGTAACTTCTTAGTAAAGTATTTCCTTTCTTCTCCAGCAAATAATCCTGTGTAGAATCAGATAACAGACTCCAGCGTAGTACAGTTAGAAGAGGAAAAGGCAATGGGCATCAACTGCAAGAAGAGAACTTCTGTCTGGACATAAGGAAGAACTGTCCTGTGGCAATGCTGATGGACTGGGACAAACTGGCCCAATTTCAACCCTGCACTGAGGAGGAAGCTGGCTATGGTGGCCTCCAGAGTTCCCTTCCAGCCTCAGCTTGCCAGGAGTCTGTAATAGAGTACCTGGTAGGTAGGTGATAGAATTCAAGTGTCATCAACATTATTATGTTACTGTACAGACTCAGTTATATTCGTCATGAAGAATTAAACACTCCAATGGGCTTAGCATCTTACCTGTAATTTTTTTTAGTTTAAAGATTAGATGTTGGGGGGAAATGGGGTAGTGCTAGGGAAAGAGGCGATGGCATTTCTTTTTCATGTGCTGCTCAGCATGCACCATGGGGATGTTCCATTTCCAGCTAAAACACCTAGGTACCAAAGTTTTAACTAAATACTCTCTAATTATTTTAATACAGAACAAATAATCCATAATTATTACAAATACATGACTTTAATTCTTCTTTTGAAAGTCACGAAACTGTTTTCTAGTTCAAAAAGTTTCTGAAGGACAATCCATTAGCTGCTATAGTCTGATGCAGTCATTTCCTGCTGACCTGGTATCTAAATATTGTTGGTCTGGGCGATGCAAGGAAGTAGCTGCTCATGGAAACTTTTGTATTCCTTTGTCTTTGTAGTAGTACAGCTCAATTAAAATTTCAACAACAGAAAGAGTTCCGTAACATTAACCAACAATATCGAGAGATTAAAACCAACCCCAATCCATTAACAATCATATCTCGGATTTGGATCTGTATGCTTCACTTCTGGTTTCCTTGAAGGGTGTTCAATATTTCAAACTCACTAGCTTCCAAAAAATTCTCTAATTACCAAACAGACGTGAGACAGAGACGAGAGTCGGAAGCCTAGAGGAAACAGGTTTGCCTTGGAGAAAAGATATCCGGTTTGTCAGCCTACCTCAGCAGATAAATGACTGTTCCAACTGCTCTCAGGACAGCAGTTTTCTCCTGCTGGCAGACACACCTTCAGAGACAGTCACACACCTATAGTAACTTATTGCTGGGCCACTACCCACAGCAATCACCTAGTGAGTGCGAGAAACCTAACCTTAAAAGCTCTCTTAGAGCTTTCATTAGCGACCTCCCTGTTCCGTGTCTTATTTAATTCAATAGCAACAAGTTCCCCCTGACATCAGTTACACAGCATCAGTCCTCAGTGCTATGTGCAAGCCCGGGATAGCACTTGAGGGCTCTAAACTTCTATTCAAGAGGCTCCACATTAAAGCAAAATTCTGAGCAGAGATTTTCAGGTACTTTTTGTGAGTCACGATGACAGGAAAACTGTTGTGGTCGTGAATAAACACCACTGGGTCTTTTTACTTGGTTTTCATATAAAGCAGGGTTTGCTTCTTCAGCCATGTCAAGTGCTGATCCTTGGGAATGACAAAAACTAGAAAAATCCAAAGACTGGAAGTGTTTTCATCTATGCAAAGACTAAGGTGTTCGTTGAAAAGTTAAAGATCTTGAGCAAACTCTAAAATGAAGAGTACATGAACAGCTAAAACAGTTTTGCACAAACCGAAAAACTCCTCTACCAGTTGGGAACAAGCTGGAACTTGCATGGGGCCCTGCGCTCACTGGCAAACATCTTAATTGTTCAGAGCAGACAAAGTCTGTTTAGTCATGTCTGCTGAAGTGGGAAGGATATTACAACATATCTGTGCAGTCTCTTTCCACATAGGTCAATCAGTTCCTGAAGGTTGTTTTTAAAGCTCTTTCCTCCAGCCAGACCACCACAGACAGGGGTGCACCGGTCAGCCACACACCTAGCTAAGAGAGGATCTTTTACGCAGCTCACAAAGGAGCAATCACAGAATCATCTCAGAGTCCCGGTAGACATTCAGTGCCAACACACTTGCCCTAACGTCTGTGAGGGATTTTGTAAGAGTTTAAGTATGCCTCAGTGAAATTTCAAAACAAGCACATTCAAAGCTTGAGTGCCCACTGAGGACAGCAATAACCTACCCAAAACATGCAGGGAACCACAGCATGGCAGCTAGAACCGGCGGCAGGCGAATCAGGGAAATAAATTAAAATTGGTTTGGATGGGGTGGGTAATATGGATTCTATCTAAGATATTGGAGCAAGGTTTTGGTTTTCAATCCAGGTTCCAAAACAGCCAAAAGCTATTCACCCACAGATGTGTTGCACAACACGAAAAGGCATTTAGAGACAGCACTGAGGTGGATCTCATGTAAATCAACTACACAAGGAGTAAACCCAGTCCTGTGCTCTACAAACAGCCAGACAGAGCTTTCCTGCTTTTGCAGTGGTACCTCAATTTCCAACACACAGCCTCTCTGCTACCTCTATCACGCTTCTAAAGGAGTTTTAACATGTACCTATACACTGACTACGAAATGACAGGTCAAAGAGCAGGTTTGTGACAATTTCAGTGTGGGTCAATCTTGTTCCGCAAGACTGTGTTAAGGTCCAGACAGCCAGCAGTATTAAAACAAAACCATATAGAAATTGGCATACAAATCTCAGTGTGTTTGGATCTCTGTCTCAGCTAGGGACAGTACAGCTCCCAGAGCCCAGAGATGTGCTGGAATACAGGTTGTGTATGGAGAAGGGCTGGTCTGGAACCCTGAGGAAACATTACATTAGTATGGAAACACATACCTCCTCCCTTCAGCCTTATTTTGCATTCTGAAGAAGCTTTAGCCTTGCAGGTGACAAAGGCACAATATCAGATGGCACCTTAAGTTATTTATCTGTATTTTAACAAATTCTGAATTAATATAGGTGCATAAATGTAAAAAATCATTTAAATATATTTTAAATTCCAACCCTTCAGAACAGGTAACTATGTCTAGGCTTCATGTCCCATTAAATAACAGCAGGATTTGGTTTTCACAAGGCAAAACCCCTGGAAGATCAGGGTGAATAAAGGGAATGGTATATCCCCACTGATGTTTCCAAGCTGCAGTCAAGTTCTAATCTGGTGCAGTGATAACATCACTGACATTAGCCTAGAAACAATTGCTGTTTGCTTTATTTAGAGCAGCCAATCAAGAAGGGATTTATCTCCAGACTAGTATTTTTCCCACACCAAGGAAAAATGAAATTCATATGAGTCCAAGAACAAAGCTGGCACATCACATTATTTCATTTAGGGGAATTTTTTTAGAAATCACAGTATTGCTGCTAACAAGAAGTCAAAACCCAACAAATCCTTCCAAGGGCAGAGCAAGTTCCAAGCTACTTCAATTATAAAACTTTGCACACAAAGATTAGAAGTACCAACTTAGCGAAAATTATGCAGTGAGTCAAGGTTTATTAAAAGACCATGGGGAATGGGGCAATTATTGTATTTCTTCGTGCTTGTGAGCTGGACTCAAAGAACATCAGATGAGCAGAATGTAGCAGAGGGGACACAGTTATGTTCCCTGACTTACACAGTATGGTATGTTTACGTTAAGAAAAGTAATCTTAGTTACTTTGTGAAAATGGTGGTGTCACCTTGATTTACAAATCCACACCAAACAGGCAAATTAAGATGCATGCAAGAAGAGGCAGCACCAAACTGATGAAATCAAAGAGCGGTGAGATTGAAGGTTGTCTGATTACAGGTGACAGCTCTATGAAAAATGAGTTACAGGAGAGTCATGAGAAGTGGTTCACAGAAACTGCAATGAGAAAGATATTAACTAGGGTTTCAGTGTCACTGCAACCTGGAAAGGCTGAGCAGCGAAGGAAAGGTCTCAGCAAGCTGATAGGTGAGGAGAATTTCAAAAAAGATAGAGCAAAATTATTTTTAAGATAAGCTGAAAGTCTGGTCACTAGACTTGTGGAAGGGTAGACATCAGAAAGCTTATGGTGACTGGCGATACAAAGGACAAAGAAGTGCTAGAATAAACCAAGACACAGGTAAACCCTGCACAGAGCAGACACTGTCTTGAGGGATAGTGCCATAAGGGAGATAATAGAAGAGAGAACCCTGGACATGAAAAGATACCAGTGCCACACCGTTGTAGTTTTGTGTAGCTGTGCTGCTTCGGTGGCTTTTTTAAGCTGCAGTTACAGCTTTCTCCAAGCCCCAAATTTTGTAAACTTTGGTCAATTCAAGGCCACATTCGAGGCTGAGCCAATCAGAGCTGGTCACAGCACCTCTGTGAATCACATATAGGAGAAAAGAAAACTGCTGGCAGGCACTTTGCCAGCGGAGCGGGGAGTGAGAAGAGGTAACAGGCTTCACAGACACCAAGGCCAGGCCTGAAGGAGAGTGGGGGAAAAGAACACAGAAAGAGAGTTTTCCATGCAACTCATGGTGAAGACCATTGTGAAAGGGGTGTCCCCTTGAAGCCCATGGATGAGGATGGGGAGCAGAGACATCTATGCCCTGTGAAGAGACTAATCCACACCTCAGCAGGTTTGCTGGGGACCAGGCTGGGGAGCCTGGGCCTAAATGACAGCGCCCTATGGAAGGGAGTCCTGCTGAGAGGCCTGTGGTGAGGAGATGGCTCCCCGATAGAGAGGACTCACGCTGCAGAAGTTCATGTACATGATTCTCCCGTGGGTGGGACCCCACGGCGCTGCAGGGGAAGGGTGTGGGTGTGTGTGTGTGTGGGTGTGTGTGTGTATGTGTGTAATGCCCCCCCTAGCTGAGATGGAAGACAACTGATGGAGACTGAAAACCCCCATTCCTCATTCCCTGCCCCTCCCTGTGCTGCGAGAGGAGGGAAGAAGGGAGCAAATTTATGATAAAAGTCAAGAATGTAAAGAGGTGGGGGGAAGTAGAAGTGTTGAGATCTGGGGAAGAAAAGTAGCTTGTAAGGAATCGCCAGAACCCCACTGCCCATTCCCTGCCCCTCCCTGTGCCATGTTGGAGGGGGAAAAAGGGAGCAAAATCGTGATGAGGTTTAAGTTTGCTAAGAAGGGGAGGGGTGGGGGGGAGGGTGCTTTAATACCTGGCTGCTTCTAATTCTTATCTCGTTCTGGTTCACTGGGTGTATTAGTTGTAGTAATAAAAAATCACTTTTCTTTCCTTTATTCTGTGTTGAGTCTGTTTTGCCCATTGCACTAACTGGAGCGCGATCCCTCTGTGCTTATCTCAAGTTCTAAGCCTCCCAATATCTATTTTCCTCCCCTTTTCAGCTGAGGGGGGAGTGCGTGAGCGGCTTGGTGGGTATTTGGCCTCTAGCTAGGGCCAAAACCACCACACACATGAAGGTACTCCCTGACAGGAAACAGGCTTCATTCAGTACTGATACAACATTTGCCTGAAGAGGTTTTTCTTTGCAAGCATCCAAACAACAATCCAGCCCAACTTCTTGAAGAGACATGGAATAAAATTGGTTCTGAGATTTCAGAACCAGGTAAAACAATACAAGTGTCTCCTGACACCTCTCATCACAACAAACCATTTTTGGTTGTTTAAGGATTGAAGCAGCTACTCACCATTAAAGAGCGTGGAACTCAGCTGACTAAGAATGACCAGTAGTTGTCATTGTGATAAATAACTGCTTCAGAGATGGTTACTGAAGTCATATTCCCAAGGGCAGTACAATGGGAATTCCAGCCTCCTCTTGAACCCAGTCCTTTCAAATTGCTTTGTCTGTTTTGGCCCTAGGCTGCATATTAGAAATGATAAAAGTAGTTCTTTCATACTCAAAGCAAGACAGTTCGATTGCCAGTGTCAACATGACAAAGCGCTTATGGCTAAAGAGTGGGGGAAGGAAGGAAAATTGGGGGGGGGGGGGGAGGGGAGTGGGGTGTGTCGTGGAAGGACACAAGAGAAAGCTCTGTAGTTAGCACCAGGCAAGCAAGAACATAATTCTACTCTCCTGTGGAAGCCCAGACTTATCCCACCATAATTTTTACCTTCTGTCTGTTGACTAGACTAGAATTTTGACTAGAGTCAGAACTGTTGCTCTGGCAGTAATTACAAATCAAATTTATCATAATTATTCTTACAACATAAAGATGAAGAAATGTCCCTGGAAACAATTCTATGTCTTTGATACAGATTCACTGCTTATTTAATCAGCATTTCCTTTCTTCAGAGCAGTGCAGAGAAGCACCCAACAAGGAAATAAAGCAGTACCATTGCTCAAGACAATCCCAAACCACTGTGCTTTGTGCTGATCCATGCACACAAGGTAAGGAGATTTTTTTTCTCCCAGAGTTCAGTTTCAGCAGTAGAATGCCAGGGTTTTGACAGCATATAAATTTGAATTAAGGACAGACAGACATACAACGCCAACAGACTGCAGTGGCTTATCACAGCACCTAAGAATATCCAAATCATACCCAAATGAAGCTTCTCGATTACAATACCTAAAATCACAACCGTGATGCATGTAAGTGTTCCCCAAGAGTCACAAGACAAAGCCTAAACAGTAACCTACTTCATCCTGAGGAATTACTTCACTACCAAAGAAGAAATACTCATCACTGGAGACATTATCAGGTCTGTAGAGCATGTTTCAGGAATTGGTAAAATTCAAAGGGAGTTCAAAACACTGCTATGGCAATTTGAATTTCTAAATGTTCTGACCCATGCTGTCATTATTTGTATGAGCAGAAAATGCACTAATACAATCAAAATAACCTCAAGAAAATCCCAGGTAACATTCAATTAAAAAGTATACACTTTATATATGCATGGTGTGCAACCACTTAATGAACATGGCATTCACTGTCACAGTACAAGCCTGAAACAAGACTGTGACCACAAAACCGGTAAGTTAGCTCGATGACCCTTTAAGACACTACATAGCACGCAGTGAGCCTACACTGGATTTTAATTTCTGTACAGTAAGCTTTCACATACTTTATTTATAAACTCTTATTTGGAAATTTCAATTCTCTTATTCCCCAGTGGTGCTCCTTTTTGGAACATCTGTTTCTTCACACGTCTTGCCCCAAGGCAGATCAGCTGTCTTCACAGCTGAATGAAATTCCCTGCTCTGACTCAAAAGAAAACCAGTTTGTTTGTTTAACTGGAGCCATCAAAAATCAGAAACCCTTACCTATAAAGCTGGGTCTTTGGATGCTACAAGCACTCTCCCCATAAATTTCTGTACACTCTGACTTTGAAATGAAAGAAAATAAATTTGTCTACCACAGGTTGAGTCCATCTTAAAATCTTTACTAACATTAGGCCTCCTAATAGCTCTCAGTTAACTGTATCGAGGTTTCTGAAAAAAACAACCAACCCACAACAAACCACCAGGGATGCTCCTACACCCTGACTGTCCCTTATAGCAGTCAGATGTCACCATCTGTTAGCTGAGACACAGCAGCAACACTTTTGGCTGTGTGCTGCCTATGGATGGATACCATAGGCATGGACCTTACAAAGCCTTGCTGTTCCCATCAGCACTCTTTTTGGCTACCCATCTTCCTGCAAACAGAATATTCCAGCCTATTTATTGATACTTCTCTACATTCAAAGCATTTCCAGCAGAGTATCAACTGATAAAGCTTCAGGTGTCTGTGGTCTGCTCTTCAAGCCAGGATTCTGAAATGGATTTCTTACAGATATCAAATCCTGAGCTGTGAGCAGTAACATGAAGAGGCAAAAATAATGATCTTGTAATTATCCATTTAATCAGCATGACTACAATACCTGGTGCATGGCTTGGAATAATGCAGGAAGATTATGTTTAACCTGGAAAATTTAAACGGGTATAGCTGCCATCACTGATTCAGAAGAGAAAGTGAGATACAGGAAGAGACAGGAGATGCAGTGGATTCAGGAGGAGGAAGTCAATAGAGAGTTCTATTTAGGCAGGGTTTTTTCCATGACAAGATTTTCCAGAAAACGTATTACAGCCAACAGTCTTAAGACAATGACAGGCATTCAGAGCTGTGTGGAATGTGATAAGCATCCAGTTATTAACAACAAACCAGTTTTCATAAAATAATCCATCTCTCTCCATCAAATCAAACCATCTCTGAGCTCACATTCCTCATTTAGGCCTGACCACTTAATTCTCTCCAATCATCTGATAAATTCAAACTCCAGCTGTAGCCTGGGTGAGCTGTAGGCTTTGGCAGAGGTATCAGCCTAACAAGCTCTCTGCTTGCTCACTCTTGCCTACTGCTGCAGAGTATAGTGCTTTTAGTGATGGCCAATATAACTGTTCATCAATTTGCACTGTGAAATGACTTAGGAAAGTCATTTTGAAGAATAAAAAACCAAATAGAATCTAAAAACAGTTCATATGAGAAAAACAAGGGAAATGGGAATGACTGGGTGACAGTGAAGCCAAGGAGAAACTACTGTTCAGCCTCAGAGCAAATGCATCATCAGCCAGACTCAACTTTGTAGCTTTTCCTTTCCATGTAAATGTTGGGCATCAAGAGATTCTCTTGCTTCTCCAATTATGTAAGTACATCTAATATAAGACATGACACCTTCTCCACAAACCTTGCTGCACTCATTCCTTAGGGTGCCACAGTTATGTCACCACTAGCTGGCTGTCCCACATCACAGACTCCAGACTGAGAATAACCACAGGGGCAGAGAAAGACAGCAGCAATCAGTAAATAATTGAGATAACTGGAACACCGAAGGACCTTCCTTGCTCGGTGCAAACTGGTAGTACTTGATGGCCTAACAGCACGTCTAACAAGAGACCACCTCTTTTAACATCATGCTACCTGCCCTAAGGAAAATAATACATGCCTTCGGAGTTGACTCAAAGGAAGAAGATTCTCTTACCCAATTGTCACCTCCCTTCAGGTGCTTGTTTCTGCCTTTCAAACAAGCGCGACTCTCCTGTTTATGAGATAATATCAGAATGTGTCTTTTGGTGACTAAGATCTTAATTCTGCTCTCTTTGAAGTCAGTTGGAATCTTGGCAATTATTTAAACGATGAAGGATTAGATCCCAAAGTGTTTGTGCAGCAGTTTTGGAAGAATGCCAGTCTTAATAAAATCAATTAAAACATATTTTACAGACATGGCCAATCAAAATATTTATTTTCAAACTCATAGACTCATCTCAGTGTTTGGCATATTTTTCAGCTGAAATACACAACGATGCTCCTTGGCAGAGGTAACACAGCACTACAGCGTATCCTCCAGATTTCATTATACAATATTCTTGTTAATGCAAGTATTCACATCAGAAGCTTGTAAGGACTTCGCAATACCATTCGCATTTTCTTTCTCATCTTCCCTAATGGAATAATGTCTTTGATAAATCTGGCACATCAAGATCTTAATCCTGCTCTTGGAAGGAGTTCATGAACTTGCCAAGGTTTTCCCCTTGAGAAAAGAATCCTCTTCAAGACAAGCTATAATATTTATTTTCAGAAATTAATTCTATTGCTTCAGTGAAAACCAAGAAGCCAAAAAAAAAATTGCCCAGGGTATTATTAGCACTACTTTCTAAAAGTCCTAAGCACTAATTACAGTGGAAAATAAGATTTTTTTTCCCACCATGGCTTTCTTCCACCGTGTTCTTATATTGTCAGTACACGACACACTCTGGCAACTTGCTATTTTCAAAGCTTATTAGGCCCCACAGACAGAAACAGAAGTTGAGGTGTAAGGGTATCTGAAGGCTTCCAGGAAGAAGAGGCAGCGACCATTTCTCATATATACACAATCTGACACATTGCCAAGTTCATAGGTGAAGAGATCAATTAAACCATTTCATAGTTTGTAGGAGTCTTGCACAGACATTTTTAAAAGATTAATACAAGTCCAGCATTGCTGGTAATCTTGTTTATATCTTGCTTGATTATTTACATGCGTGAATTCTTCAGAATTTCAATTTCTGCAGACTTTGGAAAGCTCAGAGTACTCTATAAATATCAGTTTCCACATCTTGCTGTCTCCAATACAGGCATGAAGACCAGCACATATTCCTTACTCTTAATTTAATTCATCTCCTTTCCATTATGACAAGGCTTTTTACTTGAGAACTAACCAAAACTGTCTTTTTACTTAAAAATGCAAAATTAAAAATTAGTTGTTCAGTAAACACCCTTTAAAAAACCCAGCACCTTACCATCTGTAAATGGCTGGTTAGGAAGAAATCAGTGAATAATATTCAGCATTCTAAAAAGCCACAGGGATGGCTCTGTCAATAAGGAATTGCTAACCTAAAACAACAACTGTGTGCTTATCCCATCTAAAACCAGTTACTGCTAACAGCCAGTCACACAGCAAGAACCACCAAGTATTCTTACGTTGAGATATCAACAATACAGGTATATTAGAATATCTATATAGTTTTTGAACATATTCTCCTGCCTACTTCTAGCAATGCTATATAAAAATATGAATATTATAATTGGCCTTAAAATTTGAATATATATTATAAAAAGAATAATAATGTTTCTGTGGGGAGCAAAAGTACTTCTGGTTTTAATTACTGTATCACAATTAAATTAGCTAACGTACATAAGGTCTGCAAAGTCTTGGAAACAATAGTGGGTGGTGTTTCCTGGAATAGGGCGATATGTCTTATGACTGGGAAGGAACACACAGCACCTCGTTTTACTGTTAAGTCACACAGTTCAGTCTGCACTGTCAGGCAAGAATTAAGAACAGGAAACGGGGGGACTTCTTGTCAGGGTAACTGTTCAAAGAATGGAAAAGTTAGTTTAGAAGCCTGGGGCAAATAGTTAAAAGTAGTTGAAGTCAATTATATTTGTTTCTGTCTATTTCTAGGCTAAGCAGAGGGCAGAAAACACAACTCGTTTTAACACTGGGTTTAAGATTTGCCTGGTTCAGGAGTACACAGCACTGCCACACATCCTGAAAAACAGCCCGAAAATAAAGGCTCTTTTACCATTCAACCTGACTATAAAAAAGTTACAGTAGTTAATGTACAAGTACACACAGGACGCAGATACACAAGCTGAGTATGAAACAGAAGTCTTCCAAGTAAGCTGAAAGCCATTTCACACTGAAACACAAACCCTCCGGTGCTAGGACACATTATCCAGGCTTTTTTACTGGTTTGTGTGCAGTGAAAAAACTACAGTTTAAACAAGGCTCACACAGTTTACACCCAATTGTATTTTTACAACTTCATTGCAAGTTAACCTAGAAAAAGCAAGCTTATCCTCATTCTGTTTCCAGCAGGCCTAACTAAAACCAATTTTAAATTATTCATGTTGTGAGACTCCAAAAGGGAAACTCAAAAATGTTCATGAACTAAATGGACTGTTCAACGCTGCATAAGGTTGTACTAATGCCATACATTAATCACTTAGAGCATAGATGTAAACTGTCAACCAATGCACCAATTACCACTGTTAACTGAGAAAAGCACAGCTTGGAATTTCCATGGGACATGAGAAAAGCCCACTTTGACAAACCAAAGTCAGAAGTTTGTATTATGAATTGCTGAAGTTCTTCCTGGAGCTGTAGGCATTAAGTTATGAACTTTGCATCAGTTTCTCAATGCAGCTTAAAACTCATTTTTGTTTGAGTTCTCTTGTGCAGGATTTGCAGAAGCAGCTGGTCATGGAGCTCCTGATATTACACAACTGAGCTCACCAGACCTGCTACCTTTCAGTCAAGAAACTCTACTCAGTCTTGAAAATCACAGAAGTTGAGCCAGTTTTCAAACTGATCAAGGAAAGCTTGAACTGCATCATTCCGTAAGTCGGAGCAAAATTTCCTTTGGCTTCCTTGTAAGATTTTCAGTGTGTTCAAAACTGGCCTTGTATGTTTATTACTAATAAGTTTACTTCTTAATATTATTAAACATACAAGTTTATTAGTAATAAGTAGAGTTCAGCTTCATTCAATACAATTAGAAGCTCGCTTGTCTCCAAGGACAGAAAGCAACATGTGAACAAGCTGTCTAAATCCAGCAGTAACTGGTCTAGCACTATTTTTAAGGACAATTTTGCAAAACCTAGGTATTTACAGTACATAGTTCTTAACTCACAGAACAACTGATGACAAGCACAAACAGAAGGGTCAACTCTACTTTCAGAGATTTAGGTGTTGGGCTCTCTTATCATGCTGAACACAAGCCTGGACACACAGTATGCTCTATTAATGAGTAATACAAAAAATCATAAAAATTCTTGGTCTCTTCCCAGCAGCAGAAACCACCAGAATTGTGAGCATAAATTGTTTCTTCAAAAAGAGAGAGAGATGGGAACAACACTGTCCAGTAGGCCATTTTTCAAAACTTAAAATAAAAAGAAAAAAGCACAGCAATTATTTCCCAAAACTTGATCCTGACAAAACAGAGACAGCAGCTTTGCTACAGGGGAAAGCAGTAGGTCCATCAGACCAGAGATAGCTCTAGTAATTATCCAGCTGAAGTTTAGCAAATAGTAGGGTTTTTATAAATGTGTAAACACAGCCCTTAATTTCAGGAGTAGCATTTATGAATAATACCCACTGAAGTGGGTAACAGCTGTCCTGTATTTAAAAGCAACCAAGGTAGAAAGGTTCTGAGCATTTACCCATCTGCAAAATCAGCTCGTTTCTACTGCAGTAAAACCATATATACCCTCCCATGCCATGAACTCCATTCAGATCCATGCATTTTCCAAATTATTTTTTTTTAAAGATATCTAACTAATCATTAAAATCAAACTGCTGCTAAAAAAGCATGGCTGAATACCTATACTTAATATGAGCTTTCAGTGCAGTTCAAAAGTTTTAAGTCATTAGATCTTTCAGAAGTGCAGGCTCAGCGAAGTACAAGAACTGAGCACAGTGACAGATTTCTGCACGATGTGTGTTCTTCTCCAGGAATTATTATTATATCTTTACTTAGAATTATAGAAAGCTTTGTCAGGACCTGGAGGTCCTTTACAGTAAGCCCCTCACTAAGTAGGAACAAGGAAACCAGGCTCAGGCCTTGCCCAGTTAAATTCTGAGTGTCTCTAAGAATAAAGATCCCACAACCTCTTTCTGCCCCCGTCCAGTATTTGACTACCCTCATGATAAATATTTAAAAATTAAAAAAAAGACAACCTGTTTCCTTATATCTAGTCAGAATTTCCCATCCTTCAACTTGTCTGTCACCATATTTTGTCTACACACACCCCTCAGGTACTCAAAGAAGGGAGGAAGATCGTGAAAACCTCCCCTCCCAAATGAAGGACATGACATAAGGAAGACACCTTCCGAAGCTCTGAGATCCTGGATGGTGAGACAGGCAGGTCTGCTAAAGCAACAGAGCCTATAAAAACTCCTCCAGTCAATCACAACAGCTCTAAGTCTCCTGAGCAGCCTATGGGTGACCTCTCCTTGGGTCTCATTCATTCAAGCATCGCAAAAATACTTTGCATGCAACTGAAAAGGAAACTCATTCCATTTCAAGCCTCTCCTTAGCCTGGACGAATGTCACCACTGTCTACACTCTTTAAAGAATTACTGCCACTTTTAAGGAACCAGTTGCAAGCTCTGTTACGTCTTCTGACAGATGAAGAAACAAATCAAAGCTGAGGCATGAGCATCTACCTCTTGCACAGAAGGACCCGGTGCCTCACAGATATTAGCTGAAACACACCCCACTCACAGGCACGTCAGATTGACTACTACTGCCCCACTGAATACTGTATGTGTAAACTAACAGAAAGAAATTAATGACTGTGAATTCCTGCTGCTGGAATTCACCCTTTCGCCTTCCCACACCTGACATCGTTGCACATGTAGACAGACAGACAATGGTCTTCCATGTGCTGCGCACTCACTAGGTTATGGGGAATATTTATAAAAACTTTTAAATCAGGTACAAGAGTGAAAGTGTGGAATGTCATCACTTTCAGAACAAAACCTACTCCTCAAGGTTACATAAAAGTTTTCTCGGGACGGAGATGAAGACCTCCCTGTTTGCACCAGTGATGTAAAGTAAACACCCTGACACTTCACCCCCTTCCAGCTGAGCAGAGGACAATCAGGACCATTGTTTTGTAAAACTGCAAATGCTTATGGCTAAAGGTTTGCTCTTCACAACAGCAGAATCGTTTTTGTTCAGGCTCATACAAATGAAGCCTGTATCGCTTATTACCAGAGCTGTTTTTGCAAAATGCCCCTTTTCTTTACGTTAGCCTTGATTTTAATTAGAAACTGGGTTTCAATACCTATTCAAAGATGTGACTTCCCTATAAACAACACCAGAACAAATACTATAGTAAATGAAACAATGGTCAGGTATAACATTACTTTTTTGACTACAAGGAAAAATTCAATCAAAACAAACAGTTAAGAGGTTGTTTCACTCAGTCAAGACTGACAAGTCCTAACAAGCAAAGACACACTCTCAATTTCAGATTATTTTCCTCCAAGCAGGAGAAAGAATATTTTTAAAGACAAATAACATTTGATTTTTTTTCCCCCTCCAAATAGTAAAATCTCCAACACATTCGATTAGCAAAGACCTACTCCTCAAGGTTACATAAAAGTTTTCTCGGGACGGAGATGAAGACCTCCCTGTTTGCACCAGTGATGTAAAGTAAACACCCTGACACTTCACCCCCTTCCAGCTGAGCAGAGGACAGCCTTTTCGAAGAAGGTTTGACCTCTTAATTTTCAAAACACCACATATGACAGAGGCCTGAGTTTCCATGTGCACGTACAGTCTAACATGCTAGATTTTGTCCAGCTTCTTAAATCACTCAAGAGGTTTGCACACATCTGCACACAGCCAGGGAAGTATCACTACAGCTGTCTGGATGCAAAACAAAAACTGTCCCAACAAAGAATTCCATCCACATTCAGAAGGACCATAGTGCCACAGCTACGATTCTGATTCACAGGTAGTTCGCCAATTAAATAAAAAGCCAAAAGATACCAGACCAAGTCTGGTATCACATCCTGGCATCTAGAATTGTACTCTTAGAAGCATACTGTGGAAAAGAAAGTGGAGGAGGGAGGGAAGCATTAGCTTCACGTTAGCTTGGACAGCTATTCAACACTATGGCTGCTCCGGGGAGACCAGCCAAATACATCTCTGAAGAATTTTTCATAATTTGTTTGAAAGTCTTGCAAGGAAGGTTATTTGCCAGTTGTATGTCCTTACTTGGCTGATTTTTGTTAATTGCTTTCCTATGACTCTTACGTGCCCATGGAAACAAAGACAAGCAAGGGCTACTGTTCTGTTGAAGAGCTGGAAGACATCTGTGAAGGCAAGCCAAATCCCTCCTTGGTTTTCTCTTAGTCAACTATCTGATGAATAACAACTTCAGCACTCAGAAAATGCTAAGCCCTTTGCACCAACTCACCACTCAGAGGGCAAGATAACCTGCTTCTTTCAGGTGTAGTTTATTTGCCTAACATTTCTAAAGGCTCACAATACATTGTTTAAATCATGATACAACGTGCCGAAGCCCTATCAGTTTGGCTGAAGCACTAACAAAAGCTCCCTTCAAATAATAGCAGAGGAAATATCAGGCACAGCCCTACATATTAGCATGCTTTAGGAGCTAAGTGCACACAAAAGCCACTGTCCAATTCTGCACTTAGTGTTATTTTTATCCCACAGTTCAAATATCTGAAGATGAGTATTTTAATGCTTTGGAATGAAATTTGACTGTTGAACGGAGAAAAATAGATTTAAGCCACTTCCAATACAACTTTTATATTTTGATCTTTTAAATCCCTTCCTTAGCAACAAAACACAACACAGCATAAATACAAAGTTAATTTACTGCCTACATCTTCATTGCTTAAATTTCTTCTTTTCTGCACTAGTCAGCTGAATGTGACACTGTGTTGAGTGCCCTGAAGCAGAAGTGGCAATAGAGGGGTCCCTTCCTGGAAGGTACAATAGCTTTCATTTATTTCTTTCTTGGTCTGTGAAGAGGGGGATGTGAGAACACTGTGACACCAGTTACACCTGAGACATGATAACTGATGAAGTGCCAGTGTAAAACAACATAATTAGGCGTCAAATAATAATAATACCTGCCTAGATCTTTATTAAGTATGACTTTCTCTTGTTTTCCCAAGAGAAGTTAATGATGATAGCCAGGAGAAGCTTGCTGCACAAGCAAGCACTTTCTAGAAGTGAATATGTGAACTTCTGTCGAAATTCAATTATGAACTAATTGATAACCAGAAGATGTTGACTGGCATTGAGAAACTTCAAGGAGTTTACAATCTCTGAGATCATCACCACATGTGAAAATTCTGATAGATATTGAGAAATACGCCAGAGGCTTCTATTCTCAAATTAATCCTTCATCTCCAAAAATACACAACAGTACTGTAAGCATAATATAAATACTTGAGATGTCTACTTTAACTCCCTTCCCATTTCAACATACTTGCAAAGAAATGTATATTGTTTGAACACAGCCCTTCAGATGGGATGACAGCACAGTAACTACGCTGCCTTACGACATGGAGAAAAGGAGTACCACTGAGCACTGTTAATTTCTAATTGAAGCATTTGAATGTTAATACAAACAACAGGAACAGGAAAACCCTGCCTGCACTATGGAAAGAGCTGCAGGAATAGCACTACAGTAACAATCATGGAAAGGCCATGCTGAAAAGCCTGACTATTTTCAATGCACCAAGTTGAAGCTTGAATGACCATTCTTCAGATTGCCATCGTCCCTCAGTAATTCTCTGTAAGAGAAAAGGCCTTGCAGTAGAAGGCTTTGTGCAAAGGACCTTCCAAATCCACACAGTATTTACGCAGGAGTGACCGCAATGTAATCTGATTAGCAACAAGACCCTGTGTATTTGTTAAAATTATAGACTGACAGTTACATTTCAGAACTAAAATGACCCAAAATGTCATATAATTCACCAGGGTTTTTTTGATCATGTTACTGTCAGAGTGTAACTGCCCATGTCAGAAGGAGTACATGTGCATTTATAATCGGGCACAGAAACCAGCGCAAGGCTGAAATAGATGGTGAACAAACTCACTGGAAAAGCGTATTTTTTTTGCTGGATTATAGAAAACAATTGCAAAAGAATGCACGCTCAGCTAAGAATATGCAGTTTCAATACTGGAAGTTTTCTGTTTTGTAATTAGAACTATAACAAAGGAAATTAAAATTCAGCACTCAGTTTTCCTTGGCTTTTCCTTTTTTAAACTAGGTTTTGCTTTCTTTCTAGCCTCCCCCCCTCCCCTGCAATTACCATGTTACCAGGTAACATGAGGGATCTAAATCACTCGAGTATCTTAGTTATTCTGTGAAAACAGTCAGGCAAATATATGATTAAAATATCTTTAACTGTGCCCTCTAGGTATAATAATTGGGAAGCAAACATACAAACAAGTTGATTTGAGCTTTGCAAGAATATAGCAGTATCCTAGGAAACCATGGTGCAGAGTCAGAGAACACAGAGTGGGATAAACGCCGTACACACAGGCTGCAGAGGTACACGCTGCAGTTTACCTTCTCACTTCTGACTGCCCTCTGATTATATCGTAACGCATCCATTCATTAGCGAGTATTACAATGACTTGTAATGCAAAAATCCACCCACTGACACAGCTCAGATAATACCCACATAGCCTTGGTGAAAGTTAGCATAGGAGCAAGGCAGTTGCATTTAAATCAGTGGCAAGGCCCATGCTGCTGCTCAAGTGTACAGTGTAGCCATACCTGTGATAGCACAGACTGCCTGAGAGCATCAGGGAAATACTCTGAGCATACTTAGGACTCGATTCCGTTTGTTCTCAGTGTAATAGGAAAATAATGCATTTTCAGATACAGGGACAAATTCTTAATGAGATTCACACCAAGATAAAAGCTCAGGGCCCCAGCAGAGTTTACATGTCTGCTCATCAACCACACCAGTTAACTAGGTGAAGACAAGGACAACATTTCATTTTTCAAATCAGAATCTACAGAAGAAAATCTGAAAATTATAAAAAACCAGAACACAAGAGGCTGAATACTACACTGTGAACACTGAAGATCAACCAGAATACATACGTATCAAGGGCGGGAATCCACATACACTAAGAGCACAGTGTCCCACCAGCAAGGCAAATGCAAATGATGAAATAAATCACCTTGCAGAAAATATTCTTCAAGGAAAAGCAAAGGCATTGAGTCAAACAGTTTCTTTTACGTTTACTTTACTGCCTGGAAGCAGCTCTAAGATGACTGACTGGATGGCTTGGCAAAGCACTGGTGGAGTTTTGTAGGCTAAAGATTTTGTTTCCAAATTCACTGCTTATGAATGACCTTGCCAATTCACTGGCCAAGAGTGATTCCCTGTGCTCCAAGTCTGGGGTGTTGGTGCCAGGTGGTACAACCCTGAGTGTTATGCATGCAGCTCCCAGGACATCAAGCTTTGTTTCCTCCCTGATGGGGAGAAGTGATTATGTTTGACCAGAATTCCTGGAAACATTCCGCATAACTCTGTAAGGTAGCTCCCTCATTTCTAAGGTCTCCATCTTGCCTTGGGAATGGCTGTTTTCCATTTTCCTCCCTACTCTGCTGTGTATTAGGTAAAATTTAAAAACTGTGTCAGTGTTAGGAAATGAATTGTCACTACCTATGCTGAGGCAGTCTTTCACTCCAACTGCACTAATGCCTCCCCATTTTAAACACTGGATGCTTTAAACAAAGCGCTCTCATTGAAGAGACACTTCTCAAAGGGAACTCAAGGGCAACCTGCTTTTCATACAGATGTTTTTTCAGAATAGTGCCAACAGAGGTTCCTATCAGAACCTGGTTTCTTTCCTCAACAACAGCACTTTAAACACACACCTAGTGAGAGACTTCCTTGTCATTCTCTGAGCTCTTTCTCTTCTTAGAAGGTTTAAGTCTAGGAAATAGGCTTTGAGAAGAGGTTTTGGTTTGAAGGAGTTTGGCTGTACCCTAAGAGGTTTTGGTTTGAAGCAGTTTGGCTGCACCCTAAGTCTTGTTTCAGAAAGACTGGAATCCCCCTCTGCCTCGTGCAGGGCAACAATGAACTGAAACGGAACATCTGCTCCAAAGAACTGAGCTAAGAGACATACAGGGCCGCAGTGACCCAAAGCCATGCCAAATCTTCACTGAAACACGAATACTTCCAGCTAGTTTTACTCACAGTTGCAATGGGTAATGCTCTGGGTATTGACTGTGGAGTCAGATAAGCAATTTTCTTTCTTCAAAAGTAAATCCTGTATGGGCTACACATGAGTGCTCCATCACTCTATACAAAAGCCTACTGTGAAGTTACACTGGAGCTCCAGCTGACAAACTTTAAATAAAAACCTTTCTGCTCTCTTCCATGAGAGGGAACTGATAAACATCTGGTCTTTGGAAATTAGTTTGTGATGTTTGGATTTTGTACCAGCAAACTACTCTCACACACTGTGGTATATCATCACATGATACTGTACTTTTCCAAGAAAAACCTAGTAAAATGAAAATACTTCATTACCATGAACTCTTGTTTCTTAAAAGTTACATAATTACTGTGCAATCTCTTATAAGATCTTATTTATTTCAGCTTTAATTATTCACTTCAATGAAAGGATTATTTAATAAAATAAACCTTTTTGCTTAAAAAAAAGGTCTTTTTTCTTCACTGTATATATTTTGTTTACCACTTGCCAAATTGTTATTTCACATATGTGAAAAGAAAACTGGACTGAATACATATGAAATAAACTATTGGCAAAAGAAGTACAAGGGCTTGCCATTGAGAAGATTAGATTCACAAGAAACGCCTTTTACTTTTTCCAAAGTCAACAAACGTATTGAAAAAACCACCCCTCATAAAATGGAAAAAGAAAAGATTTGTATGAAAGGAGAAGGGATTTTTCAGGTAACTCTGAATTCCCAAGTTACTTAAATTGCCCTCAGAAGGCTCATGCATTTCAATTCTATGTTCAGGAGAAGACTATAGTTCGCTGCACTGAGTAAAGACAGAAAATGAAGCGGTTCTGGTTTTATTCAAGTCTATATTCCCCAATCAGTTAACAAGAATGAAGGCTCCTGATTACATCATCAACAAATGCGATTAGATTTGGTGGAAAGAGCACTTAAATTCTGCAGTTTTTGTTATTTTTTTACTCCATCTTGCTCAGTCCTTAGCCTACAACATAATCTATTTCAGTCCACAAGGCACATTGTATTTTCTTAATTCAAGCGACCAAGAGCAGAATACATTGAACAGCAAAGATCTGACACACTGTGTGTGTGATTCAGTTTTAATTCCAGGACAGGAATTTGTTGTTCCCACAGTGTTTGTATCTCTCACCTCAACTGTGATAGAAAAATTACTGTCAGCCAAATATATGCTTGTAAAATTGTAAACGAAATTATTTCATTAAGTAGATTCATCTCACTGAACTTCTACAGGTTCAGATCCTAGAAAAATTTTCTGGGTTCAAGAAATCTCAAAGATGGAGTGCTGGGACATGGAGCAGACAAAAGTTAGGGAAAAGAAGTACTGCAGAGCTGCTACACACACAACTTCCCTGTTCTAAAGTAGTGTTTTCTAAAGTTTATTATAGTTCAGATGTATACTTTAGATTATCAGTAACATACTGCTAAAAAGGAGATTAAATTACACCATCAGCTATTTGATGCCATCCCTTGTCACAGAATCACAGAATTGTAGGGGTTGGAAGGGACCTTGAGATATCATTGGGTCCAACAGCTCAACTATACAGCCAACGCAAAAGCCCAGAGCTGCCAAAATAAAAAAGTAAATGACTCCCCCTGCCATGAGATACTCACTTTTATAATAATTCTAAAGATTGTGATTTTCTCACAATTTTTCAAAACTGTACAGGTGAAAAAACAGTGAGAGTGAACTCCCTGACAAAAACCACACAAGAGCAGGAACAAAAAAGTTGGAGAGGATCCAAGGATCCCGATTGCTTCTTTTCTGCTATTTCTGCACATTCCTTTCCAAACCCAAAACAATAATAAAAGTTGTGAGATTTCCGACACATGAGATCGTCCGTTTCTCCCTGTCACAACCACAACTTCTGCTTCCAACACAGTTATTTTGCAGAAAGTCACACTTCCACGACATAGCACAAAACACTGCAGGATTGGAAAGCTTGAATGGTTTATTACCAGCAATTGTTGACTTTCAACTCTGTTTTTCCTCACCCTTAGTAGCTCTCACAAGATCCTAGCAGGTATAAACATGCTCTCCTTTAATTACAGAGCTGGATTACTGTTGTAACCGATTCCCAGTTTCAGCAAATTATAATCAAGTACCCATTGTGCATAACAATCATTTAATGGCTGAAATCCCTAATAGAGAAAGCTTTAATGAAGACAGCTGGAAGCGTGCCAGGATTTTATAGCAGCACACTCAAAAAGTTGCAATCTGCAGTTAAGATTGAGAGAACCTTTTACTCCAGATGGCCAGAATTAAAGGAGGCAGCACAGGGAAATTTTGATCAAAAGCTAGTACAACATGAAAGTATCAAAATTCCCCCAGTAAAGCACCACTAGTGGCTTCAGACAGAGGCTGCGTGTTCATTTGGTGGTGTGAATAACTCTGAGGAAAAGACAATGCGAAAGTGTTGTTTGCCCTGTGATAATTCACTTTTCTGTGCCGAACACTTCAGTGGCAAGATATCTATTTGCTGGCACCTATTTAGGGAAATAGTGACACAATAAAATTTTCAAGGAGACTGCAAAATTAGTTTCAAACTATTTCAGATTGGTATACACATAGCTTTAAGGTACAACTGTGGAAAATCCAACTGCTGTAAGAGAAACCCGAAAAGGTCCCTTAGTTTCATTATGAAATTATTACTATAGACACTCAAGTTTTGATTTGCTTTCCTCCTTCAGCTGACTTGGAACTGATGACATGCTCCTTAGTAATCTTAGCTTTCCCCGATTCATCCCCCAGTCAGCAGAGAGGATATGAGATTTCCTATTTCACATAAGCCCCACTACGAAGGGACTGTTCATCATTACCGACTGTCACTGATGTCTGCGAACAAGCCGCTTACTGTATGGCTCCTGACAGCGTGACGTTTCATGAGTCGGCATGGTGTCATTTGAGATCAAGGGCATTTACAGCCAGTAAAGCACTGAGTATTTCTAAATCCCTACAATAAAAGTACTTTTCAGCAACTACAAAGTAAAAATGCCAGTTTTAAATACAGCAGTGTAGCAGTGAGAGGATTTGAGGTTTAATGAGCCTCGTGCTGCTTCTGCGAGTTTTAGATGAAAAAGACCATTTCTTAGCTCCTCCATAATAAAAAACCTTGCCTTTTGGAAAGGTTTCTGTTGGTGAAATAAAAACTCTGGAAAATTCATTATTTAATTAGAAATTGGGGAGTCCAGCCAAGCCAGAATGTACACACAACCAGAAACAATTTACCCTCCTAAAGACACCTTGCAAGAACCCATTTTGTACACCTACTTCCTCTGATGCTTACAGCCACTGCTTCAACTTTTTGCTGAGGCCAAGACAGTACTGAGCCATGACATAAATGGCTGTCACAGCTATGAGTTAGGAATACTGATTCAGACAAAGAAATTAAGGAATCCTTGTGAGGATCTTTGAAACAGAGACAGTGAGCAAACCCTGGTGTCCAGACAGTAGCGTTAACTCACAGTGTCTTGTTCCCTTCCTTCGTCCCGTGAACATCAGAGCATGCTCTGGCATTTCTGCATTCTGATGCTATCCAAGAAGTGATCTGTTTTTTGACAGAGTGACTTTTTGCCCTTGCTTAAGATAGTTTTACTTGGGAGGAGATCACTGTTGATTTGTGGTTTTGCATTTTATAATTTTCTGTCAGCAGTCACCTTTGAGACCCTGCCAGGTTTCCCTTAAATGAAAAAGAACCTGCAAAACCTGATCAGTCTGCATCTCTGTCCTGCTATCTGTGTTTATGCTTCATACTCCTGTTATTCATGTGCAGGTACAGAAGGTGGCTGTAGTTACCTCTGTCAACTCACCCCCTGCTCCCAGCCACAGGACAAGGTCTACTTGCATGGCCAGGGCAGCACAGCACCATGATGTTTCTGTAGCTCGCCATTCTGCCTAACAGAGTAAAGGAGCTGAGAACATAAGTGATATACACAGGTTTGATGGAAGAGTGGAAACTAAGGCTGAAACATCTGTCTGAAACACCAGGCAACGGGTTCGTACTGGCTGCGTAACGCCCTTCCATCTCCCAAGGCTCTAATTTTCCCTGTGAGCACACTCAGGGTTACCAGCGTGCTACTGACATGAATCAAAATCAGGAAAAAAAACCTGCAGCAACTGAACAGGATCTGAATTAAAATTTGTACTTTTGGTGACAACAGGATCTCCCAGATTATTTGCAGATTAAGCAGTAGAAAGTAAATCTTGTCCAAAAGCAACAATGAGAGCTTTTACGGGCATGCAACTGCTCCCTCCTTGGGGCAGTGAGCAATCCAATGATGTTAACTCCCCCCCACTCCCAATTTTTCAAACACAACTCTTCTGCAAGATCAACAACATTAAGGTTTCTGCTGCACCGAGAGCTGCTGCTGTCACATTAATGGCACACCCGTTTATTGTGCCAATAAAACATCAACTGTCACTTGCAATAGTTTGCACAGAGGGCAGGAGAAGCCAGCACCAACCTAACTAATATTACGGTCCACTAGTCATCCAACACAGCCCTGAAAGAAATAAGAAAACCAAACCAAAACCATGTGAATTTTATTAATGAAAAATACAGAAGGAAAAACTGGTTGATGAAAAAAAATATCAAAATTGCCAAAATATTTGCAAAATGCAAAAAGAAGCAGAAAGACAGCAGCTGGCCTGTGTAAGGGAGTTATTCTGGCTCCTCTTCCAGAACCCATGGAAATCAATGAAATATCATCATACTCAGTCCTGTATCTGCTCTCCCTAATTGGAACAGCATTGACTCATGCCCCAAAGCTCTACTCTCTCTGCAGCTACAAGAGAATTCTTAGCATAATTAAGTTAAAAATTACAAAATACCATACTGAAATAAACATTGGAGAACAAATTATTATAAAATACTCATTAAAATGTCCCCCCAAATCAGTGTACTGTCTATTTCTGGAATGCTTGCAATTGTTTTTTAATGGAGTCATAAAAATTCCTCACTCACCAGGAGTCCATTCATGAGGGCAATGAATTTCCAGAGGACCTGCTTTTTTATACAACTCAAGAGAAATATTTTTGGATACAAATTAAAAAAAAAAGTTTTTAAACTAGTAGTTTTATTCCTTAAAATGAGCAAAGACTTCTCTACGATGTAAACAATGAACATTTTTTAAATAAAGGCAGCACAGAAGTCTGGTAACCTAAATACAATACCCATTGTCTGGACTTCCCTATTTCCATGAAGAACATCTGATTTTCATTTTGGGTTAGAACATTCTGCTAAAATTACTAATAACACTGGGATTTCATTTAATTGCAAAATTTCAAGATGAATAGCTTCAGCTATGATCTGATCAGTGCTCCATAACTCAGGATTCGCATTCTAGCTCTGGAAACAACAATTAAAACCTAACGTTGACTCCTAGTTGAAGTAAGTTTTGATGACCTCAGAGCAAACAGTAGTTCTCATCAGAAAAAACACCACATAAAACTCAGATCAACTGGCAGCTTTTGTCACTGCTTTGCCAGGGAAAATTTGGCTGGTGAGTTGATATCTTTGCAATTCCAAGAACTTTCAGTATTTTTCTGTGAAGAGACACTCAATTACCAGAGATAAAAACTTAAAATGTGCATAAGTCAATCGGGAGAATAACGAGGACAAATTTCTCTCTGGTATTTCATACTGCTATTCAGTGCATAAAGATGGAGAGATGTAAGTTGGAAATATGAGCAGTGAGTAAAGAGAGTGGGCTCCTTTTTATTTCTCTGGGGTGGGGGGTGATAATGTGTATGAGAATTGTTAGTAACGTCAACATGCTCCAGCTTGTAAGTGCCAGAAAGATGATTAGAGGGCTGGAGCACCCACCCTACAAAGAGAGGCTGAGGGAGCTGGGCTGGTTCAGCCTGGAGAAGAAAAGGCTGCGGGGGGACCTCACTGCAGCCTGCCAGTCCCTGAAGGGAGCATACAAACAGGAGGGGAATCAACTTTTAAAAGGGCAGACAAGGGCAGGACAAGGGGGGTGGATTAAAGCTAAAGGAAGGAAGGTTTAGATTGGATATTAGGGGGAAGTTTTTTTTACAGAGAGAGTGGTGAGGGGCTGGAACAGGCTGCCCAGAGAAGTAGTGGATGCCCCGCCCCTAGAAGTGTCCAAGGCCAGGTTGGATGGGGCCCTGGGCAACCTTGTGTAGCTCCAGGCCTGAGGTTGGTGGCCCTGCCTGTGGCAGGGGGGTTGGAGCTCTGTGATCCTTGGGGTCCCTTCCAACCCATGCCATTCTATGATTCTATGAAAGAATAAAACACATGACCTAAGAAGCCAACAACAGTTTTAATACAAAGGACTCCATAACTGCAATACAACAGATTCAGTCCAGCTTGTTAGTCTACTCCACTCTATTCATGGAGTTCTGGTGAAGTATCAGCATTATTTAGGAGACACAGACACACACACAACACGAAACCCCAAAACAACCCCAACCCCCAACCTTAAATAAAAATTACAGAAAGCCCTAATATAAAAGCGATGGACTGACTCACACCTGAACTCACTACTAGTGAGGACAGACATCATTTTTGCCAATGTATGTATTATTAAAAAAACTCCAAAGTCAGAGGTTGCTTTGCATCTAAGGCAGTAAATCTCCTTATGTGTGTGTGTACAAATACATACACACATGTGTATAGCTTTGTATATACCTGTATGGCCGGAAGGGAAAGAAAGGGAAAGGAAGGGAATGAGCTTTTGCTAGATAAAAGGCTAGTGTTCAAAAGGTAACTTCTGATGTTTAATTGTCCAGTCTAGGAAGTATCAGGACTTGGCCACAGTCATGTATTAGAGTAATATTGGCACAAACTGCCCCATGAGGAAAGCTGCTGGCAAGGGGGATGAATGAACATTTCCCCTAAATGACTCTTAAATTACAGCTGGTACTTAACAGTCAAGAAAAAAAAAAGTATGGACAATTTCTTACTGCTCAAGGATTGGAAGATGAGTGTTGGTGCAAGAATGGGCCATCAACCTGACCAAGGAATGGGTTTTTCAGGTAAGAAAGGGTGAGCAGGGAGGCCGGGCAATCCTGTGCGAATCCAGAAAGCAGCACACATCCCACCTCACACAGAGCAACAAATCAAATACCAGGGCAGTACTTGATCCTAATCTTAAATGCTGGTCTTTGTAAAGAACAAATATAAACCAGTTAACAGCTTCACAGTAACTACTGATGTAATTCATTTAAATCATCAAGTAGGTGTTGAAAGTGAACGTGTTTGCAAGCATAAATAGAATAAATGCCACATTACTTACCTAGCCAGCTACTGTGAAAGAAAATAGATGGCAGGAAAAAAAACCCCTGATTTTTAAAATTTTTTTTTCTCTTTTAACATGACAGTTCAGGAAAAGTTCCTTTTCAGAAAGAAACCATTTCAGAACAGCATTTTTGCATGGTATTCTGATAGAAATCGTACATCACTGAGAAGCATTCCTGTCTCAGCTTGCTGCTGCTACTGCAATAGAATAACCCAAATACATTAGGAATCTAGAACCATGAAGTCTGTAAATTTACAAGTTGAAAAGATTAACATTTTAATTTCATTCACACTTAACATAAAACATGCAGATGATATGAGGCAGACACTCAAAGCTAAGGCTAACAGGTGCGAATCCAGTAGAGAAACTATGGATGACACAGGACATGGGAGAAGTGTTATGATGCAGTTAAACACAAAGGAAGCAGTAATTCCATGAGACAGCAGAATTTCATCGCTGAAATGACCCTGATGAGATATCTTGGAAAACTAAAGCAATACTGAGAGAATTTTAAAAATACTGGGAATGGAAGGTTTAAACACAAATATGTTGGAATAGGACTAGAGTGTTTTATAGTAAGCTGGAAAAACACAATAGAAGGATGAGACATTCTCAATACTTAAAAGAAAACATTTGTGGCCTGTGAATGAAACAGTTCCACCTCCCAACAAGAGTGAAAAAACCATCACAGCAGAAGGGAAATTGGGGAAGTATTTAAGAGAAAAAAATAGTAATAGTGGTTTGCATAGAAACATCATCTGCGAGTGTCAGTGTAAGTGCAAGGGAAGAGCAGGAGCTGACTGCATCCAAAGAGTTTTAAAAATACCTTTGGGTGGGCTACAGTGAGAAAAATTAGCTGGAAGCTTGCAAGACAAGACAAATCCCAGCTGTTGTTTCTTGTGGACTGACAGATTTTCCTAAGTGCCACTAATATAGAATCATTTCCATTCCTCTCCTCTGTCCCCCATCTCTAAAGACATAAAGGACGACGGGACTGTTACCACTTCAAGAGTTCGGTTCTGCGATGCCCTGTGTAGCAGGGAACAAGAAATTAAGAGCTGACATACTCCAGTGCAACTGGGAACATAGGTTTGGCAAGCCAGTACGCAACAGTTCAAATCAGAAAACACTTCCCATGCCGCTGGCTCTGCAGCCACTCCTTTGCTCCCTAAATGGTAAGGGAAACGCAATTCCAGCCCGGTTCTGGCTACTCAGGGGGCCTGGCTGCTGCAGCTCTGCGTGGTCCTCCTCTGCACATCCCTACCTCCTTACCCTCCCTGCAAGTACAAACACAGCGCTGCGCTGGTGTGACTCACTCCTGTTACGCTGCAGAGTGAATTACACTTGTGAAAAGAACCAGTCACTGGGCAGGTTGTGACAGAAACCACACTTGACTTTTCATTACATTAAAAAATAACCCGACTAGCACACCGCTAACAGGAGTTCATACATCACTTTCAAACAGTCTGGCATATGTTAAGCACGTCACCCTAAAAAAACCACCCCGTACGCACCTGGATTGTTTTTTACTCTCTCTCTTTGCTGTATCTACCCAGGGATTCACTCCCCAGCCCTAAGAGCTATACTTCAAAAGGTACAAAAGACAACATCTATGAAAAATTATAGGGTTTATTCTGCAGGGGAATGATTTATTAATGCTGAGAGCGTAATTTAGTAATCAGACACTATTTGAAGAGGAAAAAAGCAACCACCTGATCATGGAATAGTTAGATGAGGAACGTATTCCAGCTTTTGATGTAGTTTTGTCCCAAATTCAAAGTTTAAAAGAGTGGGAAAGAACTTTTCCAATTTACTGAAATCCAATCTCAGACTGGATTTCATCCAGGTCTATACCTCAAAGGCAAAACAGACTTAGTCATATTTTTTACATAACTAAATTCCTGAGTCACATTACAGAGGGAGAGGCAAATGAAACTCAAGAACAATTTCTGCCATTACATATTTTCTTTTCATAGTATTGCTTGTAAGAAACAAATGTTGTAAGTCCATTTCAAAACTTAAAAGCCTTTCAGCATGGGTTATTGCTCATTTCTACTTCAGATTTACTAATACATTAATACACGTAACACTAATTTCTGCATCATGGTAACAAGAGCAAATGACAACGGCTCAGCTAACAACCCAATGAATAATTTGCAATTAATGAGCTGTTAAAATAATAATTGTTTTGAAACATCTCTGCAGTACTACAGACTTCACATAATGGAACGAAATGGAATGCAGCTGTCTAGAAGTTACTGGATGTCACACTAGTCTCTGAGCTGGGTTAATGAAGGAACGTTAAAATGCAGCCAATTTTATACAGCTGAGATTAATGGAATGATCAAATTGACATGATATGCATTCTCTGAACTCTTGATTCACATAAAAGAGAGACCTTGCAGCAGCCCAGCACACCACAGTGCTGTTACGAATTTTTATTTCATCGTCCTTTCTAATTACAGTAACCGTGACTAAATCTTGGAGATGTTGCAGAATAAAAAGAGCCAAATTTAAGTCTTTTGTTTCTAAAGCCACATTCTCCCACTTCCTCTTTGCCTGAGGCTTGCAATTGCTGCTCTTCTAAACTCAGAACATTTCAAGCTAACTCGCTCAGCCTACCTAGCATTCCAACAAGCACCAGACCCCTTTCAGACTACAACAATCACCATCCCTTTGTCCCCAGGACAGCACAGCTTAGATTTCTGATGGCACTGGATTCATGCCTTGCTCAGACACACAGGAGCAGTGCACTGGCATTGCTCTCGCTCATCCTTGTGCTTCATCCTCCCATCTTTGCAGATGCTGATTGCTCCCACCAGTTTCTGTCTCCAAGAGCCAGACCACAGAGGAGACCACCTCCTCTACAAACACAATAGACCATTTCCTCCCTCACATGCATACGAGCAGCAAGTCATTTAAGAAATATGCTTAAACTGATGTCTTGGCTGTGTGGCTTCTGAAGCACGTCAGGCCAGTTATAAAGAATATTATTTTCTATTTTCCATTCAAATGCTCAGTTTATTACTTTCTGTACATTATCTGGCAGTTTGAGCTGTAAAAAATGCTACAGTTAAATTCATCCTTCACTCTGTGTCAGTTAAAAGCTGTCAAACCTGCTGATTCATTTCATCAGCATTTACTGTGCTTCATTAATTCTGGATCTAAATGTTTTCAACAAAATAATGAAGTTATATATAACTCAAAGTGCCAGCAACTATAAATCCTTCAAGCCTTTGGCAACTTCTTTAATCCGAAGTAATCATGTTTCCTTGTATAACAAGTCTTGTGATGTCTGTAATAGCATCTCACTATAGTAACAACAGTCTTAATGTTATAGCTCTCTGGCATGCCTGAAGTATTAATCAGATCCCATATTTAAATATGAAATTAGAGTACTCCTGACACTCTTCCTGAAACACACATCCTTAAGAGCCCCCCAATAATTTTTTATTTTTTAAGTACAGTAAATATCTAGACTGTGGGTTTGGTCTTGATTCTGGAGTGAAATGTTGCAGCTCTCTGGCTGTTGCTTTATTCTATTCCTCCCTCTCTTCACATTACAATAGCACAGCTAAATAGGCAGTCTATTCTACAAGCAATTTTCTCTGCCACGAATTTGTTTTCTTTTTTTACACTTTTCTGTTGAAAAGGAAAAAATATCTCATGTTACAACCAGTATGAAGGATAGTGGCTTTTATGTTAGAGCTGGGAATGTCATTCTCCTTTGAAAGCACAAGGCTGAATGATCACAATATTCACTCTTCAATTTAGAAATTTCTTTATGAAAACACATTTTTTTCTCTTTCATAAGTGAGCTTGAAACTGAGTGGCAGTCTTCCAAACACCCCAACCTTTTCCAGTGTTGTCCTGAAAACTTGGGTAACACGCTCTACCAGCTTTTACTTACAACATAAGGATGTTACTAATGCTACATTATAAAAAGTGATAAATGTTTATGACCAGCCTTGATTTACTTTAACTTCATTTAGTGGAAAAATCACGTTTGTGACCTTTACACCTCAATTTAACTAAAATACATATTTAACAGTACATTTTACCTCCTTTCCCAAAATCTCCCATAACCACCTCTAATTTCCACTGCATAAAAAGAAAATTCAGTCAGCTCCTTGAACTCCATCAACACATCCCAGCTATCATCAAGATTTTACTTTGTTGAGTATTCAAAATACACTCCGCAAGCATAAGTCTACATATTAAACACTAGTCAATTACATATTAACAATTCAACAAAACTGCACAATTTGAGCCAAATTCTAAACTCCAGATTAAATCCAGAAAGCAGAAATATCAAAAAAGTAGCCCAGATCGACACAAAACCTGTAATTCCAAGAATGGAGGGGTTTAAACCATTTCATTATCCATCTAAAAGCAGGAGCTTGTGTTTTACAGTCTGGACTCAATCCAAAAGTTGTCCCCAGTTAATCCACCCCTCTCTTTGGGGAACCAAAGACAGCTGGAGAGGACGATGACCGTATCAATATCCTTGCGTGCCGCTGTCATGAATGCGTGCTAGCACAGTTGGACCAACTCACAGAGCATATATAATTCAGTATAGAATTCTCTCATAGGAGTTTGCCTGTTCCATTGTGGCAGCAGAGAAAATGTGAAGTATGATGAAAGCAGAAGGACAGCCAACAACCGTGGCTGTTCTTTAGAATGCTGCTGTGACTGCCTACAATGATAAAGTTAAAACAGACCGCCCAGCAGTCATTCGCATATGAAAGCTACAACAGATGCTCTTTTAATTCACTATCTGAATGAACCTCAGTCATTTAGCTTACACAACTCTTTTTAGTATTTCTTGTAGTGAGCCAAACTCATGCAAAAACACTGCTTCTGGAAGCTGGGGATAACATCTTATTTTGCATTCGCCCCTTCTTTGTTCATCACCTTTTTTTAGTCCAACCAAGAATTAAAATCAAGCTTCAATTTCAAGACCAACTGTCCCTGAAAACGCATACAAGATAGGAGAATTTATTAGATATAGCCTGTGGAGAAAGAGATGAAACTAGTTTCAGTGACAGATACACTCTACCAGCCAACTGTGTTCTTCCAAAGATGCGAGCGCAGCGGCCACAGGTAGAGCAGCATTACCACTGCTCCAGCACGCACACCATGTGTGGCAGAGCCAGAGCTTAGTGCATATAAATCACTCGCCCAGGAAGAAAACAGTCCACGCAACTGCCAGCTAAGACAACTAATACCAAATGCATGTTTTTACAAGGGCTATTCAAAGAAGTAGTTTTTGTGGGAGGAATGAGTCATAGGATAGCAAACTTCATATACTACAGTTACTCAAAGTGGGAAGACAAAGGAAATTAGAACTTAGATGATTTTTTTTAAAATAACCAAGAAACATTAGCAAGAACAGCTGCTGCACTTTAATAATTTTAAATAGCTTTGTTATGCCTTCCTCCTGTACTAGTTTTCCTTTTTCTTTTTAACTTGCATTTTGAGTTTGCTGTTGCTGGCACACTGTCTCAGTAGACACTAGATAAATAAACTTTTCAACAACATAAGCCCTTTAAAAACTGTATCTCTTAACCCCTATCCTCTTGAGAGGTGAGAAAGCAATTATTGAATTCTTTACTTGCACATTGCTTCTCTGTTTCTGCCCAGACAGATTTTCATTAGCTCTGAAGATGGAGAGAGAGCTCACAAACCGCCTGGACCACTTCATCCGATCTAAACTCTCATACAGGTAACCATTTTCTACTGAAAAACAGTGACTATATGCAAATTTGGATTTTCATTTTTCACATTCTCAGAGGATCAAAATGAACAACAGGGTCTAAGGACTTGAACTTTGCCTTCTGCCTTTGGTGCCAAAGTGCTAATGAGGTGAGAAAGTTAATGACAAAACTAGTAATATTTGCTTCATATATATTCTTACATTTTAGTCACAATTTTCACTTCTAAGGCTTGCAGCTCAGCCTGAATTTTGTATGTTGTTAAGATTTCAAGGTCTAGTATTTTCCCCTTATCAAAACCATTCATATTTATCCAGTAAAATGGCATTACTTTAAGGTTGCTATATGATTGTGTGACTTCAAAAATCATCATCACACCCACAGAATGACAAAAGTTTTCCTGTATATGAAACTAACATTAAAACCTCAGGAACTCAGAAGCTGCTCTTGCTCCATGTGAAATACAGTTTCAATGCCCCAGACTCAATACCTAGAAAATGCAACGACTCATTGCTAATTTGAAGCACATTAATTAATATCTAGAGTGGGGTTTTAAAAGGTTGAGACCAAGGAAACAGAAACCTCTCCTAAAACTTTGAAACATGACAGTCTCCTTTTCCTCTGGGAAAATTTTTTATTATGTACATAACACTGCAGACTTTTTTTGATGTCTCTTCATGAGGTCAGACAACTTTCGTTTAGAAGATGACCTTTGGTCAGTTCACACTTAAATCAACTAAGAAAAGTCACTGCTAAGATAAATGTAACACTGAAGTGATAAGATAAGCAATCCTTATCTTCTCAGACACAAGTAGGCTAATCTTGGAATTAAATCTGGGGCTGAACTATGGAATTGGTCATTAATTTTTATCACTCTTAAGCTATCAGGTGGGCTCTCTAGGACTCCAGCCAATTCCATAAAAGTATGTTGCATAGCAGATTTCAGCTAGAAGCCAAGTCATAATGTGTTCAAGACAAAGATGTTGTAAAAAGGAAACTTGCAGAGAACCTGAACCAGAAAAAGGCAAAGGAAATACCAGCACATTGTCGAGATGCTTATTACAGTGCACATACCAGGAACATACTCAGAATCAAAGAAAACTCAGGCCACTAAGAGCAAGGGTAGTACTAATTTTAAAAGCTATTCAGATGTGCCTGTTTTATAAGTCTCTGCAAAATTAGTGTCAAGTTTAGCTAAAAAGATTTGTATTCGAGTAGCAATATGGATGTAAATCTTTAAACAATCATGCTGGTAAATTTATTCCATACGTCATAAAGAAACAAACCCTGAGGCATGCTGAAAACTGAAGTTGAGAAGTCATTTATGGAGGGTTTTCCATATGAGATTTCCACATAGGAGTAGGTCTTAATGTTGATGTTTTGTTATTAAATGGTGTGATGCTTAATTTCCTCCGCTTGCCTCCTCTGAACATGAATTAGCAATCACTGGCACTAAAGAGCAGTTGTGATAAATCTGCATGATTTTTCAACAGCTCTTTGCATTGCATCACCTTCATTTATTACCACTTATTAGTTCCACCTATATTTACAGGAAAATCAATAGTTTACAAAATTGGAAGAAAGCTACTACTGCGTGTAGAGAAAGGTCTTGTAGTCAAAAGTACACTCTGACAATAATTAAATACCAGTGCACATGTGTCTGTGATAATTGACAGCACAATTTCCCTTGCACAACTCTGCTATGCTGTAAGAGAAATTTTAGAGAGGAAATAAAGACTGTCAGAAGAATGTAAACACAGTTAATAATTAAATACCCTTGCAGACAACATTTAACGCTCTACAAGATGCACAAAGTACATTAAAAACCAGGGATGAAGTGTATTCATATATAAAACAGTAACTCAATTAACATTCAAACATTCAACAGTTTAGTGACTGCAGAGGCAGACTTGCCTCAAGAAATTCATAGCACCTTTGGGTAAGGCTACAACAGTATGTGTTTATTGAAATCTCCATCTGGTAGTAATTTGTCCAGCAGCAAACTTTTTTTCCCTTTTTTACTCGAATGACCTACAGGGGCCCATTTACTGTGCGACTGTTGACTTGCACTGAGATGCACATTGTATAATTTATGTTCTTAATTATAAACCAAAGTTTATCAGCATGTTTGTCTGCATTGTGTAACTTCTAATTCTTCACATGAGAATAATACAGTGCATCTTGAACAGTCTATTCATTCTTCACTGTAACAAAATGCATTGGAATGGAAGAGATTTAATCCCCAGATTATTTTACTTCTCCATTCTTTACTGGAGATTTTTCCTTTAGAGGAAAAGTAGTCAATACAAGTTGAAAAATCTTTCTAGAACATCAGTGTTCCCTTCCCTCGCTTACCCTCCCAGCCCCACAAAAAAGAGAGAGAATTCCAATTATCATCTTAATTTGCCAAATACTGTTTTAGCAGTGGCCTAGACCAAAAGACAGTTTTGTTTTTATAAAGCCTCCTCTGCCAAAAATTGCTGGATATATTGGAAAATGCAATTCTTGTCCTCACCACCTATCAAATCCCAAACTCCACAAGAAAGGAAAACTGATTAGAGCAAGGGCAAAGAAAAAGTCAGCATCATAAGAAGGCAGAGAGGAGGTTGAAAGCCCTACACCAAGAGGATCATCTTTCCATCTCCAGATACACACTTGTTCCCTCCTCTCAGTATTTTTAACATTACATCATGAACTTCGGTTTCTGCCTTACTGACTTCCCTGTCCTTGCTGCAATTCCAGCAGAGGAACTGCATTCTTTGATGGATACAGCTTTCTGAGGTTACTTCAGGAATTATGAGCATTGCTTTTCCTGTTACTGCTCAAACTGATACACCTCTTTTGGGCTTCCTTATAGTGAGACATCAAGAGTTACATTAGCAGACAAAGAGAGTTTGAATAAACTGTGATTTTAAGAGCACTTAGTCACTGTAAGGTGTGACACATCTATGTATGATTCAAATGGGTAAAGGAGACCTGGGAACTTTTTGGTACACCCTGTGCAAAAAGGGATACCTGCTGATTTCATCAGCACCTCTATTCCCACAAAGAAGTAGTGCAAGAAGCTGCAGAGAACTTAATTTTTGGAGCAGAGGGGTCCACCATTAAGCTATGCTGCCTTTCCTTGCCCTCCCCTCCCAGAAGGACAAATTAAGACTTTTTTTCTACAGGAACAAGATCATAATCACTTGATAACTCTCTTTTTGTTTATCACATCAATAATTTAGTGCTGCCCTTGCAGAGAAAATCAGATCCTAATCACAGTTAAGCAATTACAGAGAATAGATACAAACCAGAAACATTTGGATCCAATTATGAAGAAAGATTTTAGGACCTCAGTATATAAATCCCCAAGAATTTTAAGGTGTGAGACTCCTAGAAAATCAGGCCAGAATTTAAAGGAAATCCATGTTCCTAAATCCACTATTTTGAAGTGATACAGCAGTGATTCTGTATTGGTTTTTAGGCATGGCAGTTCAGCGCTGCTTTACCTTGAAACTCTGCATGATCATTAGGGACATGAAGGAAAATAATTTTGCAAAACTCTATCTCCATGGGCAAACTAGTTACTTTTTTAAACTCTTTTCATCACCTTTCTTTACCTTATACAGGATGACATTTTGTGCCTGGGCAATTAGATTTTGTGTCTGTTCTGCTGACGGAGCAGCCAAAACATTTGGGATAGTATTTCCTTAACAATAGAGAGGGCAGGTGAAATGGAAATGTGGAAAAGGATACAATAATATGCTATATTATTAAGAAATAATAAAAATAATATCATGCAATAGAGATGTGAGCACTTCTGTATCAATCAATGATCAGTTGATACCTTTGCAGTCGTACCTGAGGTGTTACTGTTAGTAACAGACACTGAACTATGACTCTCTTGGTAGAGAAGGTCTGATATGATCGATACTGTTATCAAGAGGACAAAGAATGCTGAATTATTACCTACATAAGCCAGTACTCAAAAGCTGCAGAGGCATTATGAAGAACACAGACGATATATTAATGCTACAACAGTTTCATAGCACCTGGGAAGGTGCTACATTACTAAGGCTAATTTTTTTTACAGCTCATATAAAATGAGGTACAGACTGCTATTTGTTGCATGGCTTTTTCCCCTCACATAAAAACTGATGAGATTATAAGTTTATTCATAGCAGTGCTTTCCATTTTATAGCTATGCAAGATTTGCTCTGAAATTTTATGCAGAGATAGATTTAAACTCCATCAATGTTTTGGCACTATGACAGCAATTCATAGCTAAACATATAAGAAGTTTTAAAAAAATTACCATCTGTTGCTAACCCAAACGTCATTCCATTTCCTTCACTGGGTTTAGTTTAAGTTTTTTCCATAGGTTTGAAATTTCAAACCAAACAAAACCAAACAGCCTGTTATCAACAGCAAGTGAAATTTAAAAGAAATCTTTATGCTGAATAGCCATAATTTCCTCTATCTCTGCCCCAAGTATTAATTCTTGTATTTGAACTTCCAGAGCTTCACTTAATTTGACTAACACCTATAGAAGTCATCCATGCAGCTAATCAGTAGTGCTCTTCATTGAAGGATGGCAGTGTTTAGAAGTCAAAACCTGCAACCAAAAATATAAGGTTGCTTCATGTTTCTGAGACAAAGTCACATAGGATGCTTATGACAATGTAAAAGTATTCATTCAAAGTGATATGGATAGTGTTTCTATAGCTGCCCTCACTTCTGAAGTCTCTCTTTGGAATTCAAGCACTACCGAGGGTTGACCGATGAAAGTATGTTTGTAACACTCCAAGCTCTGGATTTAGAGAGCTGTCTGCTCAGGTGACTGGCAGGCTCTCATCCTTGAAACCTTCCCTGAAGCACTCCTGTGGTACGGTACACTCAAAGGATCCTCTCCGTCCTGTACAAGCCTACAGTTCACTTTCCTTCCCTTGGCTTCAACTAAGTACAATGACTGCCCATGGCCCTTCCTGTCTGGAAGGGACAAACATACATTTCATCGAATCATAGAATGGCAAGGGTTGGAAGGGACCCCAAGGATCATAGAGCTCCAACCCCCCTGCCACAGGCAGGGCCACCAACTTCAGGCCTGGAGCTACACAAGGTTGCCCAGGGCCCCATCCAACCTGCCCTTGAACACTTCCAGGGACAGGGCATTTATTTGTATATACCAGGAAACATGAGTGTTTGTGCCCATCAGTTGCTGATCTAAGTCTGAGGAAGAGCATTTGTGTATTATTAGTAATAATAATTGATGTTATGAGTAAAATTATCAGGGGAAAGACAAAGAGATTATGCCTTGGTACAAAACAGAGGAAACACTTCCCAGAGACTTCTAAATTCTTCAAAAAGCAGCATTAAGGTGTCAGCATAAAGACCATCTTGGGCTTGTTCAAAGCTGTAAACCTCAGTTTGAACCGTTCTGCACTGATCTAACAATTACCTCTCCTTGGCAAAATTTCAACAGCAGAAATACCATGGATTCAGCAGAACATTGTGCTGAAGGACAGACTCACTAAGTCTATTTTGGGCATGTAACAGCAAAGCATAATAACCAGAGTGCATTTTAAATTTCCATCCATTTAAAAATCTACCGTAGCAGAGAACCTTTTCTCATTTGGACTGAGTTCAACAGAAAATCTCTTTTGTATAAAAAAAAAATAAATTCACCATTACTTGAAGATCTGGAAAATACTGCTTGATGAAGGAAGAAAAATGATGACACTAATCGACATCATGAGAAAGCTCAACAAGAAAAATCCAACCCACCTCCTGATAGAGCACAGATTAATCTCTTAATCTCTTAAGAAAGATTCCAGGGCAGACCTGAATCTGTCAAAGTGAATTTCTCCAGAAATGCACCAGATTAAAAACATAGAGGAAAACAAAAAAGCTCCCATACACAGAAAAGTTTCAAGTATTAATTTTGGCATACCCATCATAGAATCATAGAATGGCAAGGGTTGGAAGGGACCCCGAGGATCATAAAGCTCCAACCCCCTGCCACAGGCAGGGCCACCAACCTCAGGCCTGGAGCTACACAAGGTTGCCCAGGGCCCCATCCAACCTGGCCTTGAACACTTCCAGGGATGGGGCATCCACTACTTCTCTGGGCAGCCTGTTCTAGCCCCTCACCACTCTCTCTGTAAAAAACTTCCCCCTAATATCCAATCTAACCCTTCCCTCCTTTAGCTTTAATCCATCCCCCTTGTCCTGCAATTGTCTATCCTTTTAAAAAGTTGATTCCCCTCCTGTTTCTCTGCTCCCTTCAGGGACTGGCAGGCTGCAATGAGGTCCCCCTGCAGCCTTCTCTTCTCCAGGCTCAGTAATAGTTTTTTGGGGAAGTTTCTGTAACATCATGTAAAATTGAATTCTGAATACTGCTTGGTTAGCAGAAAAAGCAGCTGCTACAGAACTTACTATTACATTGTTGAATTTGGGGCTTTCTGTTTTATTTGGGTTTGGGATTTTTTTGGGCTATTCATCTGTTATTGTTTCAGCATCAAATATGTGGTTTAATATGATGCAGAATAAGAAATAAGCAGGATATTTTTAATAGCAAAACACACTGGAAAATTGAAAATTCTGAATTTTCTTCCAAATTTGGATAAACACAAAGTTTCCTGCTAATATCAGCTGCATATTATACAACTAAGTCCTGTTCCCCCCAAAATGGCTGGAAAAAATGGTTCAAATAAGTGAAGAATCAGAATAAAAAAGGATTTTCTATATTCTCTCCTACTGAAAGAGCTCAAAGTATTTTACTATCATGATTTTTTTTTTTAATGAGTCCTACCCTTCCATGGGACAAGGGTTCTAATCTGCATTGTTGGGAATACAGAAAACCAGCACAGTAGGATTTACAAATACCAAGTAGGGTGCATTTGCTGACCACAAGAACTTGTCAGAGGAACTACAGACACTATGGAACACATCATATGAGGAAAAATACCTGAAACACAACATTAATGAAGTAAAAAAACACAGACATCATGACCTGCTGGCACCAATATCTGATATTTACAATCATATTCAGAAATACAAACTCTATTCTGGAATAAATTTCTTCCAAAATTCTTTACAGTCTTTTTAGACTGGAAGAGTTCTTGCCACTTCTTGTGTTTTAATCAAAGTGAAAATTTTTATTAATGTACTTTAGGTTTTCTTGCATCTTGATGAAGTATCCAAGTAAAATAGGAATTGAAATCCAAAGACAAAAAGCATGATTAATACTTGGGTCTTACTAAGAGCAGAAAGAAATGAAGTTGCTCTACTTCTGAAAAAGGATATAGCTGAAAAAGCCTTGTAAAGAAGTTCAACTGCACACACTACAATGAATTTATGTAACAATTTCACTTTGCCCCTATTATCACTCCTTCTATCAATACATTTCAATAGATGCTTCACTCCCATATCTTCAGTTACTTCTGAAGAAAAAGAGCAACCTGAAAATGAGTACCCTGAAAGAAGCAAGCTTCTCAGAAAAGAATTCAAATGGGAACAGTTCTTCCACAGCTGTGGAGTAATGCAGACCATGGGCTTTATTAAGTGTGAGTTTTCACTTCCAGAAGCGTGCCACATCAGTAAAATGTAATCTTTAATGCTGAGCAGTCAAGTGCATATCAGGAAAGCTATACTTTTAGACTAACTTTAATACAGAGAGCTCTCCACACCAGCAAAACTCAATATACTTTGCAGGGTAAGTCTGGCATATGTGGCAAGCAAACCAGCTGGTTTTAGAGATGCATGGTGGTGATATACAACCATCACTGGGCAACCCAGCCAAGTTCTGAACTGGAAGTCATTCAGGTCATTGTTGTTCTGCCTCCAAATCAGTGCCCCTACTTTCTGATGAATAATTCAAGAGACACAGAGGCCTTCTCTATTACAAGCCCAGCTACTAAACCTGACTACACACTGAACAAGCATCAAAAAGCTGAGTTTAGCAGCAAGGAGACAAAGTGATCTGGAAAATAGAAGTGCCATTTTTACATGAGGTTGGGCAGCTCCCAAAGCAAACTGTATCCAGTGGAAACAAGTCCTAAGTGCTGATGTGGGAGTTTCCCACAGCTTCTATTGGCCATGTGTGTCATCAGTGTCCCTTGTTGAAGCTGTACAGAAATATCTAACTGGTATTAAAAGAACAAAAAATGTTCTGCAGGACCTAAATTAAAGCCAGATGTGGAAAAAGCAGATGCCTGAAATTTACTGTCCTTTCAAGACAGAAGAGAGACACTTGCTAATTTTGGTATTTACTGAGTAAATTGTCATGCTAAGGAATATGTAGAACATTTATCATTGCCTGATGCACCTCATGTTACATAAATAGGTGCTCCATTGACTAAAATCCCTGCAATTCATATCAAATTTGAGAAACAAACTACATTTGTGCTATGATTCCTACTCTAGTTACACACTGAATTGCAATTATATTCTTATAAGTCATTTAAGAAAAGATAAGGTGAAGTATGTCAGGAAGGTATTCATACTTAGGTCAACAGCACAGCATTGAAAGGAAACTGAATATTACAAGTTAAAAAAATACTCAGTAAGTGCAAAGTCTCCCACATCTTACTGGAAATTGTATTGCTTCAATACAATTGCTGCACTAAGCATGCAGGGAGGTAATGTTTCCATGGAAACCTCGGAGCAAACCCTTCAATTAAATGCTCTTAATGAACCAACGTTTAAAGAGCGATCTTTTTAAAGGAGAGCAAGATTGACTAGTTTCCCTATCACACTCAAGTTTATTAGCCTAACCATCAGTCATTTTATATATGGAATTACAACACAATTATGACATCACCAGGGTAAATTTAAGGTTGGATGACATGCAACTTTACAAGTCTATTTTCATACACTGGAGCAGTGGCACTGGTCAAATTTTACTAGACAGGAGGAAAGGAAATTCTTCAGTTACTAGAAGCCATTTTTATGCACAAACCCAACAGTCATCTACAAAATCTCTTGGAGTGCAGAAAGACAAATAACTTCTCAACAGAATGGTCAAATATTCTAATTACCATAAGAGGCCATACGTGCCCCAGTGAGCGACCGCTCTCACTGCTTTTGTTGCAGATTTTAGAATGCAACATATCAAGACATTAAACCAACCCAATGACCACCGATCCTGACAAATCTAATGCCTCTAACATTCTGCCAAATGCAGCTGAAAAGCAGCCAGACACCTGAAAAGCCATTTCACAGTCTTCAAAGCCAGAGATATAAACTCCACCCACTGCGCTGTATGATGGGAGTGAATTCGAAATATAACAACAGTTCAACAGAAAACAGACTCAAAGCACTCTCTTGTGCACCTAAAAATTTTAAAACCTGCCCAAGATTATGTACTGGGGGAGTAGCAGAGGACAACAAAACCACCTCTTCATCTTGCAGAGTCACCAGTGGTAAAATGTGAAACAGAATAGGTCTTTGAATCCAAAGACAGAAAGCACTCTCCAAATCCTCCAAACACTCTGCATTTATCAGCAGTAAGGTCCAACAGACAAACTCTATCAAGACCCTTAAGACAGGTAACCCTGATAAAACAGATGAGTTTTTACAGAAATGGAGCAGTGATACACAGGGAAGCGGCCAAGAAAAGTCACTATTCTACTGTAGTTGGACTGATTTGAATGCATTCACTTTGCAAATCATTTGTAGGTCTGTTTTTCCACCTATGAGCAACTATTTCACTCCACAGACCTCACTGTTGAACCCAAAAAACTTTGAAAGCAACTCTGTCAAGCCATTTCCAGCTGAAAAAACAGCTATACCATTTCCACAGGCTACAGTAACTGAATGATCACTTCACGAAGTCGACTTTGGAAACATCCATATGATACGACTGCAGCAAAATTAAATTATAGGACAGTACTGATATTTGTGGACAGAGCAAGAATTACAAATCATGATTAAAATGCAATACCAAGACAAATACCTGTTTAATTTTTTACTGGACAAACTCAGCATCACAACTCGTTCAGACAGGGTTATCTTCCATGAGAACAAAACACATCCCCATTTCATTCCATATTACAACTTCTGTCACTAGATAAACAAGCAGGATTGTTTTCCCCATGTTATATCCATCAAAGAGTATAATAATTACATTTCAGATGGACTGAATGTGATAACTGATTTCCTTTACGCCATGTAAGTCACTTGCTTTCTTTAAAAGCAATACTTGAAAACTCAGATGTAAACAGTTATGATTAATTTAAGAGTGTCTGTTCTGCCCAGGAACCTCTGTAAATACTATGGCTCTTAGGTGATACTGGGCTCTGTGTTATCATGGCTACTACTGACAGTACTTGCATACAGTGCTTGTAGAGCTTGCACAAGCTGCAGTTCATGCTGCCAGTGAACCACACACGAAAAGACAACAGAACTTTCCTGACAAATCCAGACCTGTCAAGCAACAGCTGTGCCTAAAATGATTCTGTCATTTTGCAAAATATGACAACAATATAATGAGTAACAGTGACACACGTTTCTATCTGGCTGTTAACACATATCCCATCCTCTATTCTTAAAGAGGAATGATCTCTGGAATCCCACAGCATTTCTTATGGACACACCTTATCTCAGTGGATGGAACATGCACGTGGCTTGTGTAAATCATCCAGCCTGATTCTATCAATGATTCACTTACTCATATGGTTATACAGCTGGACATAAAACCAAGCACCCTTTACTGCCACCTGTTTATTCTTAACATCCAAAGGGTATTCTCTTACCTCAGCAGCCTGTGTCTCCTGGTGTAATAAAGTCAGACCTGTCAGGTCTTCTAAGAAGGAATGCGAAGAATTAAAAACCTTAGCTAGGAAGTGAAACCCTTCTCGCTCATACTGGTCAAGGACCTGTCAAATAAACAAACAGAAAAGGATTCTAATTAAGATCCCATAATGTAATTCATCATCATATTTTGCTCACAAAATAGAAGTACAATCTTTTGGAACACTTGAAAATTACTGTAGACTGTAAACAGGTAAAAATGGCAGCAAGAAGCATAATTTCTCCTAATTGAACTCTGAAGCAGGAAAAGGTAAAGGGAAGAGGGAAGAGAACTGAAGTTAAAGCTTACTGGTTTAAATGTATTTTTAAGCTTATAACATGACAGATTATATGGCAAGAAGAAAAATTTAGCTGCAAAGTCGTGAAAGGATCATTTGAGTTACACAAAACACAGTAGAAGACTGTTCCAATGTATCAGTTTAGGAAAAGAACCATGCTGGGACAGACTGAAAAATTCTCCGAGTCAGTGTCCAAGTCCAACATCCTCCCCATCTCCAGAGATTCACGGTTCTGAGACTATTGTGTCTTAAAGTACTATTTTCTACTGTTTTCCCCAGTTTATCTTTGAGAATCATACAGATTCCTTACAAGAACTGTGGGGAAGGTTTAGCCTATGCCCCTCTGAAGCCCCTGACCATAAAGATTTTTATTTCATGTAGCTTAAAATAACTATTTGGCAGGCTGGTTTCAATCAAGCATGATGAAGACTCATGAAAGAAGATTAAGAACATGATTCTACAAGTTTTGTGAAAGCAGGTAGCAATAAAATGGAAGGAAATTATGGAAGAGCAATCCCAGTGTCCTTTTTTTCCTATTGCCATGTCATGTGGCATCCTGCTCTGCTGGCATCAGTCTCAGATGAAGCAGCTGAACTTGACAGACTGCAGCACAGCTTTTTGCTTAGAAATCCAGGTAGCAGAGCAGGATGCACTGGGGACTTCAGAAACTCACAGTAATATTTTAATTCAAAGAAGCAGTATATGTGATATTGATAAGACAGGGGAAGGATGATCAGCATTGCCCCATACAGAGATGATGCAATAAGAGTCCATGGAATGACGTCATCTATGAAACTGAGTGCCTGCCAAAACCTTGCACTGTGAAAGTTACATTTGTCTTTCACAACACTTACACTGTCATCTCAAGCATCATCTTCCTCAAATCAACATCAGTTTAAGAGAGAAGAAAGGGAAAGGGGCCTAATGATCAGGTAGTTTCACAGATGGCTGTTATTTCTTACAATGGCTGTTATTTTTTAGAATGATGATCACTTTCAAAACCCAGCATCTGTAAAAGCCAGCACCTCTTCCAGTTGCTGATTCTAATAGTCTACTCCTGTTTCTCACCCTCCCAACCACATATGTGCATTTAAAGCCTCTGCATGGCTTAAGTCTCTGCACTGAAAGAGTCCCTCTTTCCCAATCATCTTTGACAAGCAACACTGTCCTGCTGTCACATCACACTGTTCAGAAATGCATCCTCCATGGTGGGTACAGTTCCAGCATAAACCAAACACTTACTAAAGACCAGAGAAACCACAAACCTTATAACTGACCAGCCATGGGCAAAACCCTAAAATCAATAGCTGATTCTTTATTCTCTGATGGAGGAATTCCCAAAATAATCACAGTATTGTGCCCATCCATGTCCTCATATACGTCATCATGGAGTTCTACAGGAACTCCAGCTCATTAAAAAAATGATCTGTAGAGCTGACAGAATTGTAAGTGTACTGATAAAACCAGACTGGGATCTCCACTCAGACCTTCGTGTGTAACGTCTGAATTATCTACTGCATATTTAGGTTTCAAAAACCCCACAAAACCACAAGAAGGAACAACTGAAACACAACTATAAATAAGACAAATGTGACTATGACAAACCTTTGGCACCTTCTTGACCACACTTTGCACTTCTAAAACAAACAAAAACTGCGCTTCACAATCCCCTACTTAGTCTGGAGTAATTGTTCCCTGTACTTTAAAGGGTTTTTTTTTGCCATACCTGGGGTTTTGTGTGTTTGTTGAGTCACCCATGATCAGAAATTTAAAAAGAAAAAAAACCCCACCAAAATATATTAAAAAATTCCTGAGGAGCATTTCTTTGGGGGTTTTGCGAGTTTTATTCCTGAGATAAAGACACCAAGACAAACTCATCTGACTGTTCCCAGTGCAATGTAAAGAACTGGACAACTTCAGCGTTCCATTCGAGATGTGTCCTGTTCATATTATTCATTACAGAGAGTGAACCTGGAGTGGATCTACACACACAATTTAAGGACTGTTTGGTGTTGCAAAATTCTAATAAAAGAACTAGATGTGCAGAAGTCTCTTGCATCTGGCTCTTTGCAAAACCCAGCATACAGATATCAATTAATAAACCTGGATTACATTCACAGCCCTGCCAGCGTGCAATCCTCACAGCCATCAGATTATCAAATGTGTTGCTACTGCTTTAATTGGTTGGAACCACAATACAGAGCTTACGAGACATCTTTTTAGTGATGTAGGCCAGAATACAGCTTATGGTATCTTGAGACAATACACAGCCCATACACAATGAAACCACAACCTTACTCTAAAATATTGCAGCATATTAAAGAAACGCAGGGATGACAATAATAAAATATTCCAGCCTCTTCTCAGAGGTAAAAAATGCTAAAAGATGTATTCCACACCTTGGGTTATGCAAATATTATGAACAGAGCAGGGAACCGAGTGCAACCTTACTATATACAAGAAGTCTATCAAATCTGATTGATTTTGTTACTAGGCTAACTATGCCTTGATCCTCTTTCCAAAGAGCTGTGACTCAACCTGAAGTGAAAATTTCCTGGTATTGCTTCCTCAGTAAGCACACCGCTGCAGCGTGCCAGGGTGCTCTGCAGGAACAGCCCTGCTTTCTCTCAGAGAGGTGCTTACCCTCTCTGTATTTCCCAGTTACATTCCCAAGCTAGAAATGAACGCTTACGTACTCCCCAAAGCAGACTGCATGGCTGTGCTGCCATCCCCAATGCCTAGAGTTAGCTCTGCATGAATCACCTGGAAGGATTTCTGTTAAATGCAAGTGCCCTTTGTGTTCTGATTAACATGGAAGAGACGAGGGAGTCTCCCATCAGCTTAGTAAGATACTAATAAAAGGCCACAGAACCAGGAGCTGAGTGCATGTATTTTTGGATCTAGTGAACTATAGTGTTGTGGGGTTTTTCAAATGATACACATAGAATCATAGAATGATATGGGTTGGAAGGGACCCCAGGGATCACAGAGCTCCAACCCCCTGCCACAGGCAGGGCCACCAACCTCAGGCCTGGAGCTACACAAGGTTGCCCAGGGCCCCATCCAACCTGGCCTTGAACACTTCCAGGGACGGGGCATCCACCACCTCTCTGGGCAGCCTGTTCCAGCCCCTCACCACTCTTTCTGTAAAAAAACTTCCCCCTAATATCCAATCTAAACCTTCCCTCCTTTAGCTTTAATCCATCCCCCTTGTCCTGCCATTATCTGCACTTTTAAAAAGTTGATTCCCCTCCTGTTTAAAAGCTCCCTTCGGGGACTGGCAGGCTGCAGTGAGGTCCCCCCACAGCCTTCTCTTCTCCAGGCTGAACCAGCCCAGCTCCCTCAGCCTCTCTTTGTAGGGCAGATGCTCCAGCCCTCTAATCACATCACTATGCCCAAATCTGCTATCATTATGGAAGGATTTAAAACAGTATTTGCCCCCTGTAAGAATTCCATCATGTCACTGCTAGACTTTCTGTGGCACTACCATGGCAAATTCAGGTTAAGGTAACAAACAGACACAGCATCTTAAGAACCTAAACCACAATGTGGAGCATTTTTCCTCTATTAGCAACCACAGAAGCCTGAGACACTTCACCAAGTGGTGTACTTGTTGATGATAATCTCTTGCTTTTTATAGTGGACAAGGCTGATGAACAGAAGGACCTGATAGGTAATTTTACAACCAAAATTCCAGACCTATGGCACAGAGAACAACGTATCAGGGAGCCAAAGAATGGCCTGGGAACATCACTTAGTTTACTACCTGAACAGTGATGTTAAAGGCAGCATACACTATAACAAAACCCTCTTATTAAAGGCAGCAATTGAAAGAACATTTTGTCACCTTCAGGGACTTTATTTCCCAATTCAAATAATTAAAACTTTATAATAAATGCCACAAAAGGGATAAACACCACTAACTTGCTCACATCTAACCTTTACTGTGCAAATCCTGTAACAGCTGTCCTCAGGTAAGTGTCATGTGGCATATGTTTGTTCTAGGCACTGTGCACACCCCAAAAAGAAAAACAAGGAGGCAAAATAAAACTAATCTCAAGTTCCTATGCAAGGAGACCACACAGGAGTACTCTGCAGGTCATGAGGAATAAAGCCAGTCTGGACATAAGCACAAAATACATCTAAAAAACCAAACCAAACCAAACAAAAGTTTCCAGATTTTTTAAATGCCCAATGTGTTGATGTGTGGAAAGGAAATTTTCTCCTATTTCATCATGCCCAGCAGAGTGTAAAGGCCCACACTTGGCATGAGTTTGCTTTTTTAGTTAACAATTCTCTTTGCTGCTAACACTGCATTCAGTATGGGCCTGAACATTCTGAACAGCATTAGAGGAGGAAAATACTTGAGAAATGTTATTTTTATTGCTATTCATCTCAAATTAGCTACTATCTGACCACGGAGGTAAAAAAAACCCACAAACCACACACTTTTTCCAGGAATAAACATGTCACCATCCAGTCATTCTGTGACATGTCACTATGGAGCAATTCATTTTCTCAAGCAGAAAAAAACCCTGCAAAGCAGCAAGAAGAACAACCAGGAAGACGTAATTCCTCTGCCTAGCAAGGCAAGCTGGAGCAGTCCAGATTTATTAAGGAACTTTTGTCTTTTTCTCACTTGCAGGTCACTTTTCAGAGCTAAGGATGAGAATTAGAAAGTAGTGTGCCTTCTGTATTTCATGCCTGTTGCAAATACTGTCAGGAGAATGCCCATTCTAACACCACACTCCTTCCTGACACATGTAAAACTCCTCTCAAGCTGATGTTGTAACCTTGGTTCCAGTCTCCATTTTACAGAGCCAGAGCTACAATTGATTCTTCACATGATGGCATTTTAACAGGACAAATGAACCCGTGAATGCACATTATCACAAGAGGGATTAATTCATGTATTGCTAAAGACTTCTGTGTGAATGATACACAGTAACTCATTTTATTAGCAATCTTTTTATTCTTGTCTGTTTACTGAACAAAACCTCTAATCTCATGCTAGGAGGAAAAAAAAAATAGAGGCTTAGAGGAAAAGAACTTTTTTAGAAACAAGAAACAGATGTGCAGCCTTGGTGTTATATTCTTTTTAATAGCATTCTTCACAAAGAAGTCTCAATTGCTGGGTAGGAAGACATTCAGAAAGAGAATCTGGCTCCAGGATTGCTTTATAGCAATAGAAGTTAGTATCTGGTTGAGTATAGCTACAAAAACTAAGCTTCTAATCCCAAGAACCTGGCCACTGATGTAACACTGGCTCACATTTTATGCCTTATTTCTGTCTCTCTACTGGTATTTACCTGAAAAACAAAAAAGCCAATATGAATGCAGCTAGCATGTGCAGAGCTTGAAACAGTGGTGTTTCATTAAAAAAAAAAATAAATTAATGTTACCAAGCTTATTGCTTACACTAAGTGAGATATATGGGTAGCCTACCTCCTGAACAAAATGGGCGCTGTGGCTTACACTCTTCCTGGCTTTAAACACTTTCCACTCAAAAAGGACAGCATACTTCCCTTCCTCGCTTTGCCTCCCCCAAAAGGGACAGATATTTCACTAAACATTTCAGAAAAACCACAACATTCAGTGTTCTATTTAGAGTTTTACATGCCTGGATGTATTTTTGCACACTGCTAACTACCCAGTTAGAGGCGACGCAGAATGAATAGAAAACTACAGTGAGTATTCACATGCTGAAAAGCAGTTTCAGCAGCTGCTTGGAAAATAAAGAAGGTGTGTAAAAGTCTTGCCAGTTAAACTCTTCAAAGCTCAGTGCATCTGCTATTAAAACAAGGAGTTTAGTGGAAGACTACAATGCTGTGAAGAATCCTCCTAAGTGAGAAAAGAATAAGATGAGGCATGTGAACCACTGGGATCCTGGGTCTAGGCAGTTGCACAAGAGGCACTGCTCATGCTGAACTTTCTATTGTGAGACACATAACTCTGGTAATTTTTATAATCTCTATTCCTGTTTGGTGCAAAAAAGTTGTAAAGAAAAGCCCAGGAAGGTGATCCTGTAATACATCTATGAAAGAGGATGCAACAAAACCATTTTCCTGAAAATCACAGAACGGTTTTTCAGGGACTCAGTTCACAATACTGGGACAGAAAAGCCTCCCAACATTACACAAGCACAGAGATGACTCTATAGACACTTCATCTTCTGATAATACTCCATATATTATCTAAAATGTGTGTACAAATGGTCATACACACTTGTGCATTTACCCACGATTAAGTTTTAAGCACAAGATGATAAAGCGAAGCTCTGAAGAAGGCTGTATATTCCAAGTGAATGCTGAAGACGGGTATTCTCAAAATACTGGAAGGTTAGAAACCAAAAGGCAACAGCAGCATCATTTCTGGCTCATGTCCAGACAATTAAAACACCCTCTGCATACACAATTTTTCTCCTTACCTTCCCATAATCAAAGCAAAGGAGCATAAAACCATAACTAATCCAAAAGTACAATATGCTGAAAATTCATTTAAGAAAGGGATTGCTGTTTTAATTTAGAGTAGGAATGTAATGATACAAACTTCTTTTGTCTGTTGTTGTACTGACTCTGAACTGCAATGGACAGAAAATGGAGCATTAACTTACTGAAGAATTGGCCCTGAAAGGTCTCAATTTTTTTTTTTTAATCTTAGGACTTCTCATTTTCTTCTGAATAACAAAAGGAAGGAAAGTAGAGTTCTCCGTGATTTTAGAAATGTCAGGTAAGCATGGTCTTGTCAACATTAACTTCTCAGGAACTGGACGTACTCTGAGCTTTTCTGAAATAACCCTGATGTATTTTGTCTACAAGTAATCATTTTTCCTGATATTAAGAGACTAATTATACAGAGGTTTTAATTTGAGTTACTCTTTCCATTCTAAAATATTCCTAAAAATTATTTCGAACATAACAGTATTTTCAGATTACAGTCCATAAGGACTGTGTACTGGACACCATGCAAGTTGAATACATTCCCTGCCTGAAAGCATTAGTAAATAGAAGTGGAAAAGAATAAAGAGAGAAGAAAATAAACATCTCTGGTTTACAGACTGAAAGTAAAGAAACAGTTTTTAAGTAGACAGTATCATTAGATCATCTGTCCTGACCTCTTCCAATACATGGGTATATTCTTCAGCCACCTCATAGCTATCTTTTGCTCACTCCACATTTTACACTGGATGGATATTTACAACTTTATTTATCCCCATTCTGCTTCCTGTCCAAAATTTATGCTGATTAGCTCATCAGCAGTTACAACATTTCTGGCTCCAGTTCATACTGGCATTAGTCACTATTGTGCTGCCACTGTAGAAAGCCTTTCTTTTCCCCCAGTCATATCTGAGGTTATTGACAATTTGTGGCTGGATAACCTGTTTGTTCCCCACAGGCAGCTATAGCACAATCCTCTTTCCCACCCCCCCCAGAGGAAACACTCCAGAAACAGCATCCATTTTCCACAGACCATTCCCAGCACTGGGAGGGAAGCACAGTCACTTCCCCAAACATCTAAGAAAATTACTCTTCTCACAAAAAAACATCTGTCTGATGCTGAACACCATTTTAGCTGCTGGGCAATTTGGTTCTACAAAGACTGGAGCAGCCAGTCTTTGATGGGTTGATTTCAGCAAGCAGAAAGCCAGTCATTACCTGAGTGCTGCTGCATATAAAGTCATTCATTCCATCAAGCTCTCCCCTGCCATCAGCAGTACGACAATACGGTATGATCTGTCAGACATTAAGCACCCAAACCCACTACTACCTTAAGCACAAATTGCAGCTGCTCAGCAGTTCCTAAATTCACATCTCCAGCTCAAAAATACCTATTTTGTAGACTACTTGAGAGCAGAGGGTTTTATTATCCGGCTGTGCTACCATACCTATGCAAAACAGCACTGGAGGAACAACAGCATTTACACCAAAACCACATATATTTACTGGGTTTCATCAGTTTCAGTTATTTTACTGTCTTTTAAAATTCAATTTCCTTCACTTTTTTCCAGTTTCAAAGAAAATAGAAGCATTTTTGCAAAGACACAGATAATAGGCAACCCCATAAAAATGTGGGAAAATTGAATAAAGGGTAAACTTAAACTCTTCAAAAATGCCTCCATGGGCATTTGCTAACAAAAGAACAGTTGCACAATCAAGTGAGGCTGATGATTTGTTAAGTTTAACAAAAATAAAATAAAATAGCTATAGACGTAGACAGGCTCCTGAGAAGAAAAGCATACCAAAAAAAGCTACAATAGTTAAGAAAAAGAAGGTATTAAAAAACTAATTTGGGAAAAGATGTAGTACCCATCCCTTTAATCTCATGAGATTAAAAATATAATTCAGACAATTAAACTACAAATGTTACAATCTAACATTTTAGCACAATTTACATCTGAGATTCTAATAAAGTAAGTTTTATTTGAATGATGATCAGAGGAAAAAAAAATAAATCAGACTCTCACATCATCACCCAGCTCTAAGAGACAACTGCTACAAGACCTGACCGTGAAGACAGGAACCTGGGCGTATTTCCATTCTTTCACTGCTGCACATTGACATTACTTTTTAACAGGCAGAGGTAGAATTATGGCCAAATTGGTCAAACGCACACAGTGCTGCACTGTCTAACACTGAAGTACTTGGCTATCCAAATTACCACTTCAAAAGAGTGCTTTGGACCATAACCTTGTATGCCTGAACATTTTCATTTGTGGGATTTAGACTTGAATGTTTAGGAAACTCTGCCAAATTTTCAAACCAGTTCAGTTTCTTACACACTCTGTAACAGCTGACAGCACCCTTCACACAACTGACATGAACAAGTACTCTGTCTCATTTCTTGCACTGAATAGGTCAGTACATTCCCTTATTTTTTCTAATAGTCACTAATACTAAAGGACCTCACCTGTTGCAGCTAGAAACATGTGGCCTTTTTTTTCTGGCTTTTTTTCTTATAGCGATTCTTCAGCTTATAAGTAAACTCAAGGCATAAATGGCAGAGCTGAAGCATACTCTGTATTCTCTTTGATGAATATATACTAAATCCTTGCAATAAGTGGGCAGTAAGTAAGGCAACAGAAGGCATTAGGTTGCAAATATGCAAAAGCCTTACTGAAGTAAAAAGAACAATTATATACTACTCATATCCAGCTAAACAAACCTTTTGTGTTCCAGACAGAAACTTAAGGAATTAGGTTTGAACTGTTGCTACATTCAGCAATGGTAGGATGATCATCACCACCATACCATCACTAGGTGTTGTATGATCCTAGTTTCCATCCAGTTCAGTACTCCCTAACTTTGTTTTTGTAATTATTTTATGTAAGAGTCTATCAGCAAGCATATATTTTAGAGTCGAAGTGCTTTAGTTCAGTTCTGGCTTTACTGGCACAAAAGAAATTCTCCAACAGTTTGACAGAGAGATGACAGACAGCATTAAGATGCCATTAGAATTAATAACTATAAGCAGAATTCTAGACCCAGTGAGATACTGACTATCCTACTGACTTAGTTCTTTATAAATTGGAGGAAGAGCATTGAAGAAACAAAAATGCTCTAAGGCCCATAGTATTGGCGTATAGCAATGCAACAGAAATACAACCCGTCTGAAATAAGAATCAATTGTTTTTAACAATTTTAATGGTAGGTTTCTTCTTCCTATAATAACAGGATTTTAAAGTTCAATTTTAAAATGGGAAAATTAATTTTATTCATGGTTTAGAAACTATATTATAGGAGCATTTTCACTTAGACACATCAACTAGTTCTGTTTTTTTCTTTTAATTCAGATAATACAGATTTCTATTTAAGATGGGCCTTATAAACCATTCTCTCACAACTGTTTCAAATCATGTCTTACATCCATTTAAGATGACTGAAAGATTAATGGAACATAATTTTCCTTCTTTTAATGCTGTTTAACTTTGAGACAAGTAAACTAGTCAATACCATGGACCAGTAACACCAGCTGCTTTTTGTATCAGATTCTGGGATTCTCTGCAACAGAGCTTTGATTCTACTATCTAACATGTTATGCTGTCACATCAGCAGAAATCAATGTGCTATCTTACTTAAACATCAGGAAGCACTTCACAAATTCACCAAATAAAAGAAATATGGAATAAAGAAAACATCATTTGTTTGCTTCTCTGAAGGACAAAAGCGTGTTACTTATTACAAAACAGGGACTCTTAATCTAGCAACTTTACTATTCCAAAACCAGAAGTACTAACAACAGAATTGCTGATTTTCTGGAGGAAAAAGCAGAAAGAATAAAACAAGTTTCAGAGAAACCCTCTCAAATAAAGCTTAATAATTTAATCCTCGGAGTTCAAAACTTCCATTGCAAAGAAGCCAACATTGAAGAACGGCTCCTAAAACCACTCTGCAGGAAACCTTAGCTACCTACTCCATCATGCCATGAAGACCTCAAAACATGAGGACTTTGGGAGGAAAGGTGTTTTGTTTTTAAGATGCATTTTCTATTCAAAGATGTATTCAATCTTCCTAAAAAACCTAATGGTTGCATCTGCCATCCAGGAAGTCTCATATGATGAAGACAAATGGAGTGGCTAGTGTAAAGATAGTTGTCCTCTTGCAACATTTAAATAGTTGCAAACACACACACTCAAAAGAAGCACTTTGCCTCTGCACAAGCAGCTCCCAGTTTGTGAGAAGCTAAGATGTTCTTATCCTGAAATCAGCAGTTTTGGAAACACATCCTCCTCTTAGAGCAGAACACAAAACAAATTCTCACCCAAGTGAAAATATTTGGCTTGGTGGTTTAGTCTCACAAGACACAAACTGATCTTTCACTTTCTTTAAACCATGTTGATTCTTAATACAGATAAATACATTAACAACATAAGCTAAAATGGACCAGTGTCTTAGGCACTAGTTTCTTCTCCTGAAGAGAAATACAAAATAACAGCAGTGAGAAATTGGGCCCTGCTATAACTCCAACTAATTTATAACAGAAAATAAGAGCAAGTCAAAAAGAAAAGTCTCTTGAATTCTTTTACTTCTGAATTTCTTTTTTAGTACTGTAAGATAAAGCATTGCTTTGTTTCCTGTTTTTTTTAAAATCCTATCTTCTGTTGACTTTGGGAGGCTGCTTGGTGTCAACAACCTACGTTATCTATTAAATGTCAATAAATCTCCATCCCACAGCTCTGTGTAACTGGTGCAAAACATCCATCATTTCTGACTCTTGCAATCTAGCCAGAACAGCGTGAACACATGGGGATGTCAACCTGCTTTCTGAGTTTTGGTAAATTGTATGATTTAAGATTGAACATAAACATGTTGTATCTTTCCCTACATTCATTCCCCCCCCCCCCCCCTTATTGCAGAGCTGTTATGCGCAAGACAGTTTTTCTGGCCCTGCTGCCTTCAAATGGGATTACCATGATGCTTCCACTCACCAAGATAGAGCAAGCAGGGAGTAACAAGGTCTAACTTCTCAACTGACCTACACATGAACATCATGTTGGTTTTTTTTCAGATATAGGACAGAGATAATGAGCTCTCTCCCACTTTATTAGATTTCGGTGTTGTGGGTTTATGTCCCACTTTTCAGTTAGCATCCATGCTGTCTGTATGCTCACCTCCCCACCTCCTCCAATGCACAAAACTGAACACACCACTGATTCCACACATCTTCTCTGCCAACAAAATAGGGCAGTGTTTGAAGTTAACACTACATTTAAGATTTCTGGTGTTCTTGATCCCATTTTCCCTCCTCTAAGGTAACAAAAACACCATCGTAATGGTCGTATTACCGTGGCCATCATTTCTTAGTGCAGTGTGGCTTTCTTAGTGTACATCACAGCTTCTTTCTGTTAGTACCCTTTTACTCAGGATAATCTACATTGTATTTTGTTGACTTTATAATAAAAATCCAGTATTTTTGAAACAGTAGAGCCAGGTGTTATGTTCAAGAATGCTCATCTTTCCAGCAACAGCAGTAAAGCCATCCTCACCGTGACTAATTTTGAAATGAAAATAAGTATTATTTCAATTCTCTCTCTGAATTGAAAATTTATATAAAGACTGCCTGAGATTTCAAAAGTTATGGGTGAAATAATCCTGCCTCCCCCAAATTAAAGTTTTTTTTTTTTCAGAGGAAAACCAAAAGCAGTACATTTCTCTAAGTCACTTATCATGCAGTAAAAAATTTCTATGCTACCTTAACAAGTTCAAGTATTACACTTAACTCGGTGTGCTGGAAATATGCCTAGGTATATTAATGATGCATTCTTTCAGTATGAACAAAGTCTATCAAATAGCAGCATGCTACACTGAACACAGAAGTGTCAAATGTTAACATGTAAATTCAGGAAATAAGGAATGTTATAAGTGGACTCAATTACATAGACCTAATGTTACATACTTTTAAACATTCTTTTAAATTTTTGCAGTGTTCATTCCTGAAGGACAAACCATTCTCCCTCATTTCCTCCATCATTTCTGCAAACTCTGCAAGAGCTAGCTTTTTTTAGTGCAGGAACAACACCAAGGCTCCCTCCCCCACCCCCAATGCATACATCTCTATTTAACATCAACACAATACTTGAGCTGAGAGAGGTAGAATATAAAAAGATAAAAGAGTTTCACTGACAGATTGTACAATATGCTGCTACAGGGAGAAAGCAAATATGAAAGTCTTTTCTCAGTGCAGCTAAGGCAAACATGAAGGGTCTTGCTGGAATCAAAGGGAAAATTGCCTCAACTGACAAAAAAATCACTAAGCTACTGAATAGTTCAGGTTAGTGTCATAACTGATTGGAGCCATTTAAAGTAAAAAGGCATGCAAAGCAGTTAGCAGATGAGAAGAATAAAAGCATTGTTAACGTCTACATGATGATAGATTTCAAACTGAAGCACTCATAACTAACTGACGCAACACAGGCACTTAGTAAATGTCACAGCAAAAGTGTTCAATGTATTCCTGGGATGTTAAAAAAGGAAAACATCTGCAAGGGTAGGGAAATATCTAGACTGAAAACAGAAATTAGGACATGGTACCTAGAATACCATTGCTGATCCCAGTGTCTACCTCTTCATGAAATGCAATGAAAATGAAAAACATTTAAAGGTAGGTCAGTAAAATTACTCAGTGCTTCAAAAACAGCTCATTTGTTCAGCATACCAAAGAGAAAGTTGAGAAAGAACTTGAAAATACATTCCTGATGTTGGTTTTTTTTTAATATTTGATAATGGAGATAATTACACATCATAACAACTTTAGTAGGTGAAGGAGAGAAATACCTTTAAGGAAAATAATCTAGCTTTCTAGCACATGGACAATAAATCCAAACTCTGGAGGAAATAAGATCAGTGAGCTATATGTAAAAGCTGAGGGTTCTCCCAGTAGGAATAATCTAGCCTGACATTAAACTCTAAATCTAGGAGGTTTCCTGGCTCATTCCATGATGTACAAAGAGGAGGGATGAACAATAAGAGGAAGATTTCCATCACCCTTATTAAAATACAAACACTGGCAGCTTTGCATTAAGATAGGGATCTATTTTAACATTCGTATTTCAAGACTTTAGACAGTTGCCTGCTGGATCAGGTACTACAGGATCAGGACCTATTTTTCTACAGGACGGTAACACTTTTCACCATAATATTCTGAGAAAAATAGTCCTAGTTTGCTCCCAACAGGGCAGACAGCTTTGTAAGCACAGAGCATAATAAGCTTAACATTCACGTTCTGTAAGAAAAGCAGTTACTACAAGTATAGAACTTTGGAATTTCCCTTCCCAGTAAGAGAGTAAGTTTAAATGGAAGAGGACGTGCATCAGAAGAGCTTACACTGCTCCCTGGACCTACTACCCAGCTAGCAGAGCAGTGCTGCCAGCTCAGAGAGGGTACTTGTGCAGCAGCGGAACAAGACAGAGGGGGGAATCATACAAGGAAGATTTGGCCCAGAATAAAAATAGATTGGTTTCCTGCTGCGACCATCCCAAAATTCCTGAACAATTGCCTGTGGGAAGCTTCTCTGGCATGCAGCCTGTTTGGGACAATTCTGGGTAAGGAATAGCTGGCTGCTTGGACGTCTGGTCTCTTCAGCTTCAAAAACAGAGGAATGAAGTCATGACTGAGTCAAAATGAAATGGAATCTCATCTCTAAACATGCAGATCATTAGCAGCTTCTCCCAGATCACTCAGCTGTACTGGATGGCTTAGGAACTATTGGGATTTTAAAAAAAAATTCCCAATTCATTAGTTTTATGTTTTAAGAGTTACAGCGTGACAAGCCCTCAAGAGAGACAATGCTGACATAAGAAAGAAGAAAATGAATATGGTACCACTAAACTGAATTGTATCACAAAAGCCACTTTTCTCCCATGCTAAAAGCTTGAATCTACAGTAAATCTGACACAGATCAGGATTAAATTATGCCAAATCACTGCACTAAAAAAAAAAACCCAAACAAAACAAACCAACATACAGACTACAATTAAATTGTAATTGGATTTGTCATTTCAAAGTATTAGCATCAGATTTCCAGATAATACAGGGTGACATACTCTTATGCTAATAAATAGAAAGTTAGCAAAGTAAACAAATGCTGTGTTTCTACTGTAAGGAAATATGTGCACCAATGAAGCAACTTTTTCAGCAGATAAGTAATTTAATACCCAAACCACATGAAAAGTGATCTCTCTGGGAATAGCACAGCTGCTAAAATCCAAGTCAGTTTTTATTAAATCATCAAGTCTGTTTATGTAAAACAGGGTTCTTTTAAAATGACCTCCAAAAGGAAACGATTTGCTAACAAAAAAATTGATACCTGTATTTAATTTATCTACATCAATATATGTTTTTATATATCAGTATGACCTGGACCAGAGATAATTAGTTAAAAAAAATAAAGGAAAAATGAGAAAAAAGCTTATTCTAACAGCTGAACTTCTCAGCCTTCACCATCATAAAGTTTAAGCTACTGCTGAGGTTTCAGCTATCCAAGAGGGCAGATACATCTTTCTAAAAATAGCTGCAGTTTTAAGTTTAGAGCTTCAACTTCTGGGAAGAAAATGGACACTAATAATCCTTCAAAACTTGTCAAATGTACCCAGGTAGCCTAGAGAAAGAAGAAAGAATACTGGAGAAGAAATTGTACAAGTCCTCACAAAAATGATAGTGGCTCAAAAGGTTTTGACAGCTGTTTGAAAGAAGGACGAATATCTTGAGAAGAACAAAAAAGCCTTTTTGGAGTAAGTCTCAAGGTATATCAGAATTAACTAAATTAACAGTACTCCAAAACAGTCTAAATCATGAGTCAAAACCTCTGAATCTTCACATTGAAATATCCTAGTCAAAAACTTCTCCAGCCTGTACTACAGGGCCATAGAAAACCTGCCAGAAAAAAAACCCCAACTTTTCAAGGCCACAGTACAGGAAAACAATCCAAGACTGAAGAGGCGGCCTCCCACAGACACAGCAGTGGGCTACCCCAGCGTTCTGGCAAGGGAGCTCACATCCAACTAACAGCCACACATCTCTTAGGTGACTCAGGACTGTCAGCACTAGTATCAAGATGAAACTGTCTTTTCAATAAAGAAATGCTACAGAAGTATTTTTTTTCTTAAGTCTTTTTCACATGTTTGGTTTGTATGATAAAACAGAAATTTAAGCAACTTTGGATATTTATAAGTATTAGAAGTTCAAGAAAACAAAAGAGATACATTGATTCATCAGACACCAGAAGTAATTTCTTAAATAATTAAAAACAATACAAATTTTATTTCTTCCTACAAAACTTACAAGGTATCAAAAGTGTTTATGTGATAAACTTTTCAGAAATGTGTAAGCCCCAGTCTGGGCTTGGTTTCTTCAGCTGACTAGAATGTTTATGAGGAGATAGCACGCTAATAGGGGATGCCAAACAAATTTGGAAAACAGCTAAAGAGGATGGGTATGGGGGAAGAACAACAGCAACTACTTTAACTGAAGTGAGAACACAGATTCCAAAACCTTGGAAGTAAGAGAAAGTGTCAAATAGAAAGCAGTTCTCAGCACCCCAAGACTGATCAAGAGCAAGACCGTTCTCTATATGTAAACAAAGGACAGAGGAGTTCAGCCTTACTTTGGTTGAACAGGCTGTGCACTTATCGAACGCCAAGCTGACTGGGAGCACATTATCAAATCTTGATAAAAACCCACGGATCTGGAAGATGAAAAAATCACAATGTTATTGTACCACTGCAAAATACATTTCTAAAACACAACATGCACAGAACACATACATTCAATGAAAAGGTAAAGAGCAGCTATGACCAGGGTAATGCTGTTCTGGCACAGTGGATCCCCAATAACACCTGTAGTAAATTTATACTCTCTCTCTATTACTGTTTTTCTATTTACAAGTAATGACACAACTATCTAAAAGCAACACTACTTAGACACAAATAGAGGCACAGCACCACCTGGAGTTTGACTTCTCAGACTGCAAAGTTCGATCAAAAATAAAACATCATGGTATAATTTCTAACATACAATCTCAACACTGTTGTGCATTCCTAAACCAGCTTGTTACTGTGATACTAGGGATATGTAATTTTAAAATTCCAGGCCACTGTTTCTGGTAACATAGATAGCACTGAAAGCACTCTGGAGGAAGGTTTGATCATTTAGAACTCTTTGGAGCTTGATTGTCTTTTTTTGTCCTGTGGTATTATAGGTCTGCTACAATGAAGAGACATCACTAAAACCAGAGCTTTAGTCCTGAAATACAAGTAATAATACCTTCATTAATATTGAAGTCTATTATGGAAAATACTTCCAATATGCACTCCACACATTTAGTGCAGTTGAAATGGCATAAACCTCAGAAGCCACCACCAATTTAAACAGCCCTAGCTCTAAGGTATTTTTGCAGAAACACCAAGCCATACATAATGTTAGAACACTAAAATACAGTCATTTTTAAACAAAGCCCACACCAGGCAAAGAAAGGAAAACAACAAATCAAGCCTTTCTGCTACCACATTCCTTTGTATTTCTGTTATTCTGGGAACTCTGACTTATTCTGGAAGTAAATTCAGTTCACTGATGAGAGATAAAGACTATAAATGTGCAACATTTATTATCTATAAATAACTTATTTATTAAGAGGACTGCTGCATTCCCATTGAACAAAGACCACCACAAAATAAACCACACCACAAAGTACTAACAGTTAATTGTAGATCCCTGAAGAAAATATTGCACTTGCTGAGTTGATGAGGTGGGTGACTACTAAGCAAAAGCAGCAGTTTGTGAAAGGATTGGATGTCACAGTATTTGAAAAGCTGAAGTTGTATTTGTTTTGGAATGTCTAAACCAGAAGGTATTCACGACAGTCACTAAATGCAAATGTGAAAACCAATATAGGGTTGCCAGAAATTGTAATTCAACAATAAGTTTTCCATTTAAAATCCATATGCAACATGGTTCCTATCCCAAAGGCATAACTAGAACAATAATGCAAGTAAAATCATATAGGGGTACAGACCAAATGAGATCACTAACTGTCCAGTCAGTCCTATCTCATCAGCAGGACACAGGTAGAAACAGTAAACTTTAGAAAGTTTTCTTGGAAATATTCTAAAAAAAAAATAAATTACTACATAACATAGTATTTCTAACTTTTAGTTGGCAAAAACCCCCAAAAAACAAAACACTTCATCAGTATCCCTTTTTAGATGTTAAGAGAAAGTTCAAGTTACAAATCTGTTTTCCGGAGGCCTGGAGCACAGTCACCACTTTGAAACAGAGTCACTGTATACATACAAGACTTACAAATATTCCACCATCAAAGTTACTGAAGTTATCTTTATAAACAATCTGATCTAGTATCAGTAAAATATCTTTCATATGATCATCCTATATGATCACAGGAAACATTCAGGTAAATCACAAGGAAGCATCTGGATCATCAAATGAATAAGCTTTAGGCTTGGCTTTTTTTTCCTATTCATAGAAGAGGTGAAAGAAACCTCCTGCAGACACACTGCAGCAGCTGGCTTAGCCTGGGCCTTGCTGACAACAGCATTAGCATTCAAACTGCAGACAGCCCTGTGGGGTAACGAGTAACATCGTTGATTACTAAAGGACCCTGACCATAAACAAACTGACAGTCCTTGTGCTACAAGCTTAGCAAACAGCGTCAAAGTTGTAAACTGCCAGAACCTTCCAGAGGAGCACACTGAGTGCCAGCAAGGACAAACACCACGTACTGAGGGTACCTGAACACGGCAACTGAGAATTGGGTATTCCCTGCTCATCCTGCAGCTGACTCTGACCACAGTAACAAGCTGAATTTACTGCAGAGAGAACACCCAGGGAGAGCCTGGGGCCCTCAAGGCTTGAAGTGACCCTTGTGTAAGCACTGGCTACTACATAAAATTATAAACACAATTAGGTTTATATTGACCAGACCCCATGCTTACCTGGATGCTGCAAAGAGAACACACTATTAAGCTTTACCTTTTTCTGAATCAAGATTCATTTTTACTGCCAAAGAGAAATAACATCAAGAGAATCTAAAAATACCACTTAAAAAAAAATGATTGTTTTATACAACAGAAGCGTCCAAACAGAATCACTTAGATCAGCAACATAAACAGGCACAGAACACTTGTTACCAAGGGAGGATGTAACCAGGTGGGTGTCAGTCTTTTCTCCTGAATAACAAGCAATACAACAAGAGTAAATGGTCTCCAGTTGCATGAGGGGAGGTTTAGTTTGGATATTAGGAAAAATTTTGTCCCTGAAAGGGTTGTCAAGCACTTGAATGGGCTGCCCAGGGAAGCAGAGATATTAAAAGCACGTGTAGATGTGGGACATAATTTAGTGGTGGACTTGACACTGCTCAGCTGACAGTTGGGCTTGATCTTAAAGGACTTTTCCAACCTTCTAATATTAGAGAGACAGGATCAGCAGGCTGTGTTTTGAAGGACTGTATCAATGAAAGAGAAGTCTATCCAGCAGTCTGAAAAAATGGTTCTCTCATGCATTAGTGACGGGAGTTTGGGCTCAGCAGAAGGAGGAAGACTGCTGCATTGCACCAGAAATACATTAGTATTTCTGAGAACTATAATAATTGTCAGTTGGTTGGATTTGAATGTTTTTTTTTCAAACTCAGATAGGATTTAAAAAGTGAACAAAACTAACTTTGAGATGCTCATGTTGTCAGCTCTGATGGGGAACTGAAAGTCAGAGGTTGCCCTATTCACATACTGTCTGCTCCAAATAAATTCCTGCTAAATTCCTGCAATGCACCGGAATTGCATGTCCACAAGCAGGACAGACACAAAACCAGGAACCCAACTACTCTGGCCTGTGTGAAGGATTATTGGGGTTTTTTAAATATTTCTTTTTAAATAAACACAGACAGGCAGTCTTTTAGGGAAAGAGAATCAGTATAGACTATGTTTCTGTTCGACCTGCAATCCTTGCCTTAAATCAATTCCCAGCTTTTAAAGAAAAGCATCTACTCACAAATTATTTACCTGATGGGGAACAAGTCCAAGAGAAGTAGGTGGTTCATTCATTCTGTCATCACTACTGCTGGCCACAGCATAGCCACTGCCAAAAATCCAAAAAGGAAAATTAGAACAAGACAACATACTGAACAGTCAAAATTTCCAGTAAGCTTCAAGACATTTTGTTACAGCTTACAGTTCAGAATCTGGAAAGGAACCTATCTGGAAAATCTGTTTCATAGTAACTAAGATTCAGCATGGGAATTCAAAAAACCCTTTTCAGAATCAATCTCAGGCTTGTAATGTACTCATGTCCAACTCCTAATTCACTTTTTCTTCCACAAATTTTAAAGACAGAAAACTAGCCTAAATTTCAGATTACAGAACTTCAGAGTAATTTCTGCAAATTTGGTTAATTTTGATTAATATTCTGCACTATTTAGCTTATCTTAAAGCCCCTCATGTGACAAAATTAGTTATGGTAGCTCCTCATTACACTCTCCTGAACAAAGGAATGCCAAGATCCCCTAACAGGAACACTTCCTTTTTTTCTCAATACTTTTCTACTTTTAAACTCCAAAAGAGTGAAAACCCCCAATTTCTAAGATAAAAATTCAAGAATTAGTTCTCTCAAACCCTGTTAAATTACACTAATACAGTATATATGATAAATATGTTAATTTACAAGGAACATTTCACCTTAAAAATTGTCCTATTTAACGTGTACTTCCTCCTCCTTCTCCCAAAAGATTATGAAATAAATCTTATTTCTTAGAGAACACCTTCTGAACACCAGTCGTTGTCTCAGAAATGACTCACCCTTCTGGATGCTGTAAGACAGAAACCATCAATTCCACTGCCAGAGCTCCAGCTATCATGGCTAATCCAGGTCGACTGACTGTGCACTGCTGATCCAGCGTCCGATCCCTGGTGGACTACAAAGACAGACAATTCTACGCGGAAGAAATAAGTAACTCCAAAGTAAGTAGCTGCCCCACTACACCAAGCATCTTTAGTTCTGTGCAATTATTTTTTATGATCTTCCAAACAAAGATGTATTTCTTAATCCTCTGTATATCAACCTAAAACAAATTCCTTTATAACACACCATTATAAGGAAATAAAAATTCAAGTCACAGCAAGGCAGATATACAGTAATCATTTGCATAAGGTTCTACTCACATCCCCTGGTGCCACAACATCATTGCAGAAGTAGCAACCCAGTTTATAGCCAGGGATGTTTGAGAAGAGCGATGATCCCAAAAGATCAGAAGAACCAGAGGCATTGCTGAAACATGAATCACCAGATTCTTGCTGTTTTGGTTTCTTTAGTCCGTGTCTCATAACAACAAATGTGTCAAATCCCAGCGCAGCATTAATGACCAACTGTGAACAATAAAGAGAGAACAACAGATTTTAAGAGTGCCAAAAGGGGAGGGGAAAAGAAGCCCTCAAGGTTTTATTCACTGTAGATTTTTTTTAAAAAAAAAAGCTAATTCCAAAACCCACATGTAGATGGGTGAACAACCTATGAACTGCGTATCTAGCACCCTGGCCATAACAGGAGGTTTTCTGATCGGTGTAAAAATTCCAGTTGTCAAGTGGTAAGAAAAAACCAGAAATCTGTTTCAGAACTGGACAAACCATTACCTTTTTCTCTTTCTTTCTGGGAAATCTGATACAAGTAACTCCCAAATGAATACCACATGAAGCTAGGTTGGAACAGACTGCCCAGAGTAGTAGTGGATGCCCCATCCCTGGGGGTGTTCAAGGCCAGGTTGGATGGGGCCCTGGGCAACCTTGTGTAGCTCCAGGCCTGAGGTTGGTGTCCCTGCCTGTGGCAGGGGGGTTGGAGCTCTATGATCTTTGGGGTCCCTTCCAACCCATGACATTCCATGATTCTAGGTTCACACCAAATAACATTCAGTGCCACACTAAAGTTACTGAAGCTGCTATGTATTAACATCCATATATCCATATTTGGCCCAACAGACATACAATCCTCATCATATTGATTGGAAAAACGTATTTGGGTTCCAGCTCAGAATTTATTTTCAGGTTGGTTGCATATTCTGTGTATTCATAGTCTGTAAGTGCTAAAATATTCCAAGTGCCATTTAAGTACAACAGTGGCTATCAATAACAAGTTTTCATGTCATAGGAAATTCTATACATAGTCTTTTCAGCTCGCTGCGGTCTGAAATATAACTCATTAAACACTCTTCTGGGGCAAAGTAATGAAATGCAAGACTGCTATCCAAAAAAAATTCTGCTCAGTGAGGAAAGCAATTAATGATTACTTATGGTCTTCATATGCATCTGTTTAGTCACATGGGGAGCACATACAGCTGTGGGACACGATTACACTGTCATAATTTTCCCCTTCTCCTTCAGTGTGTGACAACTGCTTAGAGGTAACTGAAGCTATATACCCTACGACCAAAATATCATAACATTATACTACAAACTAGCAGATTTTACTAAAACTGCAGGCAATGATTTAGATGTAGCAAAAAGAGTTCCATGATATTGACTGTAGCCAGTAAAATGTAAAGGAAGATCCTGTTCAGCCTCACATCATGCAGCCATTCCAGAGAGAAATTCTAGTACAGTAGTTTGTTCAGTTGCCATTCTTAAGGCCAGGAATTATTTAAAAGGAGGATTTTGTGGGGAGCTGTCAAGAATTAGCCATCTTTACTAGTAACTTGTGAGTTTTATTGTCATTCTTGGTACTTCAAATAACTTCTGGATATTTGCTTTTAGCTTTGTTGTAGTGTAGTCTTTCCTCAGTCCTAAAGCTGAACCATGCTGTCCAATCTGTAGTAGCATAGTCAGGTCTATAGCAAAAAAATCAAGACTGAGCATCTGCTCACTCTATGTACCTGTAAAATGTGCATGTAAAAGGGAAGAAGGTATTCCATTTTCAAAATATGAGGAACATGGACCATGGATATTATCAGGAATGATTCACATTAACACACTTTCTCTCCAGTTTACTCTTCAGCAACTATTTGAATCTAACTGGTTGACCCTTAGACAACAAAAAAAAACACCCCAGAAAAAAATCTGGTTTTGATAAAGAGACTATGGAAAAGTGTATTTTTTGGCATGCCTTTAAAACAAAAACAAACAAAAAAACCCCCCAAAACAGCACAATAACAAAAAACCCTAGCAAAATTATAAAAGTTCCAGTGCTCAGCAGGAAGGGGATTTAACAGCTGACACAGGGATTTAACATTTGAGCTCTGTTTGTCTGAGATGCTTGTTTCAGAAGGAAGTATTACTGGAAGATCAAAGCTCATCAAGGTGACCAAATGATTACATGGGGAAAGCAACTCTTACATCTACCCCTTAGAGAGAATTTTATGCAGATTATCACTCACTATGTTCTTGATTTGTGTTGTTTCGAGACACTGGGATCCAAGCTGCAGCAGTACTTCAGGTTTGCAGTTGTCATACAAATTCACATTTGAAGTACAGCTCTCATTACATGTTTGTCAACGTGACCATAGAAAAGCAGGTGCTGAGCACTTCAGTTTGGACACCTTGAAACTTCTGGGCTGTGCTTATTCAGTGACAGTGATTTCCATCTCCTCACATCAGAGTGATCTTACGAAAATCAAGTAACTGCTGCAGACACACTATGCCTCTGAGTATCAAAGTGTCACCAAAAAATGACAAAATTTGTGCTCAAAGTACAAATTTGTAAGGCAAATAGAGTGGGGGGCTGTGAGTTATGCACATTTGGGGAGGAAAGTTTCAGCAATCATTAAAACAACCCCTATCCAGACTGAACCAGGCAGAGGGTTGCATATAAAACTGCATATACTGTTTACAACCCCCAACCACCATGCATACAAACAGGAGGCTGGCACCTTCCAGTTTCAATACCCAGCTTTGCACACTCACTTTTTTAATGTCATTTTTGTGCTGATAAATGATTGCTGAAAGACCACAGGTGCAAACTGCAGAAAAGACAGCAGGATTAAGTAGGAACTGATGAAGATACCAAGTTACACCTGAGGTTTTACTTCAGTGAAGTCCACACCAAAGGGACACACTGATTTTGCACTGGCAGTGTAGTTACTGGCAGTGGGAAGGTCATTTGAACACACAACCCTACTGCTCAGGATGAGAAATCTATGTAAGATAAAGAAAGAACAAAAGAAAATAATTTCAGACTTTGGCTTAAAAAAACCCCAAGTGTTTCAAACTGAAGAGCTTTTTGATCTGGAAAAAACCTGCTTGCAAAGCAGGTAGGTATACTGGAACTTATTTAAGCTCAAATGAAAATTCAGCAGAAAAGAGAGAACATCTTGGGATTTATGAGATAAAACTAGTTTGTAAATACTACAAATCTGCATTCTCTCTCTCCTTTCTACTGTCCAGTTCTTTGGAAATAAATATAGGCAGAAACAAAAGAAAGTAGAAACAAATAATGATTTTGAGGAAACCAGAGTTGTCATAGCTGAAAGAATCACAGAAGTCAGGAAATACAAACGCCAAAGATCAAATAACAACATTGACTCAGCTCTGTCACATGCCTGTTTTCTTTTACTCTCTTGTTTTAAGTTCACAACTTAATAAATTACCATGAACATCATATTTATGCTACAAAATACACAGGATGTGCACTGTGGTTAAGCTGACAGGTTAAAAGCTTAATATGTGTGTTTTCTGATTTTGTGCTGTATTAACTGAGCAAATATGAAGCTGCACAATTCTTAAATGAATTAAGGAATATGAAGCTAGCCTGCTGACTGATGTCTACGTCATGAGTGCATGGAAAGTGAGTGTTCAGGATAATTTAGCTGGATACTTCAGCAAAAGCCTATTTTCAATACTGCAATTTGTAGAACAATGCTGCATCCAGATTCCAGTGCAATTTAGAATGTTCTTTCATGGGAAAAGTTTGGATGCCACATTATCTTCATGAACAGAAGTCACCCCAAAGTAAAGACTCTATTATTCACATCTAATCCACAGTAAGATTTGTGGAAGAGGAAAAAATTTTCTCAGTTTCTCTAAATTGTCTCCCTATATAGTTTTGTGACTCTCATGGATAAAATCTGTTCTGCTTATGTTTTATTTCTCAATGTGATTCACCTGGCCAGAGCTGTATACAGACTGCAACAGATGTTTTAAGATTCTGACTATATAAGAATTCATGCATACAGTCTCATATCCAGAGTATAACCTATAATGCCTCAGATACTGCTTTCTTTGTTGTTAGGGGTTTTTTAATGTAAGAATTCAGAATCTTAATTTTATGTACTGCAGCCCTCTCAATTTTTCTTTGCCTGCACTATAAGATACTGCTTTTAGGCTACAGAAATAGCTGAAGCATTCAACATGACCTAAGTAAAAACCAGGAGCAGAGAGGTTGGATGCACTGGATCAGCATAACAGTACAAAAGGCAAGTGAGAAACCCTGAAGTTCACTTTTGACCAAAAAAAGTGCTGGCATACTTCTTAATTTCAATCTCCCATTAAGTTCCTCTAGGTATACACAGTTGGTTGATGTGCAGAAGCTGAAGTAAAGCGACAAGGAGAGTAGTAAGGTACGGTACAATACCTTCCTCTTGCTGGCTGCAATGACAGCAGGAAGCCATCGACTCTCTCTAGTGTCCATTAGCAGGAAAACAACATCATGAGCATCAATGAGCTCCTCGAGTTTAGCCACATCCTTCCGAGCTTGTGCCATCGTTACTTCGGAAAAATTCACCGGGTGGCCTGGCATAGGGATGCTCATGTTATAGCCTTCTGAACTCTAGGTGGAGACAGATGGAAAGCAACATATGAAAATCATACCCTAGTAACTGTACAGAATTATTATGGAGTTCAATACAAAACTGTAGATTACAAATTCAGTTACTGTCTGGCAGAACGGCAGCTTTATTCTTTGTATCTCTCTGTGTATCAGTGCTGTGCACTGCAGCATAGTGCTAAAGTTTCTGAGGGAACAGCAACCTCAGCTGCTGTACTTATGCAGAACTGCGCAGCTCAATGCAAACCAACTAGGTGCAGGTAGCTCGGTGCCTGAACTAACAAGCCCATTCTCTCAGGTCTGCAAATTGCTACAAGCAGCTAGCTGAACTGCTCCTAATCCCAGAGGTAACAGACACCACTATGAAAGCAAGCAGGCAGATCTTCCATATGATGATGATCACACTGTTTAAGCCACTTCACTCACAATGTTTAGGGGATGTAGTTTATATTTCTGATACTGAATACTGGCTCGATTACAGTGAGACAGATGCAAAGTACCACACGTCTCCTCTTTGGTTTCAATTCTTTACAAGAAGAACAATAGCCTCTAATGATTTTCGTGTTCGACCAGCCATATGTGAACTTGATATAAAGAAAATCACTTCTGAGACTTGTTACTCCAGCACTTGGATGTCTGGAGGCTTGCACTACACAGATGCTGAAAGAGCCTGTTTTTATTGCAGAAACATATGCCTCTTCCAACCCCGTATTTGGGTGAGGCATATTGAGCAGAAAATGGCTGAAGAGCCAAATAAGCATATACACAATGCATATACAATGCAAGCAATTAACTCACTCGTTTGGAAATATGTTAACACAATCTGCCAGCCATCTGCTATAAGAGAATAATGGAACCTTCATATATGTTACAGAAGCATAGGCCTTGCCAAAGTCTCCTTGCTTGTCCCTTTGCTGTAAGCAACTAACAATTTAGAAGCCAGAATTTAAAAGCTACATGGATCTAACATAAAATTACGTGGTAAGAGAGGAAAGGAATGTGCTTTTGTATAGACCCATATCTATGCACAACTCAAATCCAGGTGAGTCAAGTAACCAGAAGAGCATAATATACATTCTATACGTCAGAAATATCCCTGAAGATAAAAAGAAACAGACACATATAGCAAGTTGGTTAATATCTGCATTAACCATACCAACAGAGGCACCTTTTTTCTTTTTTCTGCATTCTACCTCCTCATCTCCCTGCCACCTCCCAGGGGAAAAATGTAGAGCTGGCAGGGATCTCCTGTGCTGTCAGCAGGGCAGTGACACTGCGTCCCAGTGAGGACAGACTGGGTTCTGCATCACCATCACTGCACAGTTGCTGAAGGAGTTTTTACCTTCACTTATCTCCTCCAAAAAGTTGCATCAGGAATGCAAAACGTAATCCATGCTGTATAAAACCTATCCATAAATAACTTGTCAGGCCCCCACTTATATACAAGTGCTGGTAACTGACACCACTGGTGACTTAGGAGATCCATTTTTGTTCAAAAAATAAAATGAACAAGTAAATAAGTGGAACACTATCTGCAGAGAAATATAGTAACAAGGTTTGTAAAATACTAAAACCTTAACAGAATTCAGGGGGAAAAAAACCTTTATCCAGTGACTGTAGCTGTAGGAATACAAGTCTAGCAGCTTCAACAGCTTCCATTTTATTTGAGTAACTGTCCCTTGAAAAAAAGACACCAGTCACTAGGAAAAGCATCCAGGGGATACTTGCAGACAAGTGCTGTCAAAAAAAAGAGCTAAAAGGGGACCTTGAGATAGCACAAGCACAGGATTTTAAGGAGTAAATGTGCATATATTGCTAAAGACAGATCTCATCCATTCAACAGAATTGAAAGTCCCAGGGAGTTTTCTACACAACAAAAAGAATTGTGCTTGATTGCTCACAAAAAGGCTGACATTTTAAGACCAGAACCTTCATACTAACAGAAGATTTAAAATACCTCCAAATAATCCAAAGCTACATAGTATTAAGTTACTATCCCCTAAAGCATTAGAATCACGTACTTGCTAAAAAATAGGGACTTTTGTTTGACATATGCAAAATCATAAAAGAGAATGCACTTTTCAGTGCTGTCATTGGCCTCTGACCAAAGCTGCCCTTGAGGGTCCAGGGCTTTTGGTTGCTTATGCTTGTTTTGGTTTTTGGAGCAAGCAGACATCAAACTACTGCAATTCGTGGTGCTACCATAGCCTCCTCTCTCATATTTATTCCCATTTCTATTAACTTGCTGCATTTTTTTGTTAAACTGTGGCTCAGATCACTTAGAAGATATCTGTGCTCAACATACTAAACCTGAACAGAAGCGTGCTGTGGGTAGGTACACAGAAAATTACTAAGTGTGATGCTTCTGTCATTAAATTGTTCTATTGGAAATACCTACAGTGGCCCCCATGCAGTATAGGACAAGGGATGATAAAGTGCTGAATACATGAGAGTTCCATGCCTGCATACTTCAGGAAATGACTGTGTAAGAGTCAATGAAGTTAAATTCCACAGCAGCTGTACGAATGACTCTGTGCATTACCTACTTGTAATGAAAGGCTGCGAATCCATAAATTCTGCTATTTCCAAATCCTCCCTTCTTTTTTATTATAAAACTCTAAGCTACTGTTAATGATAATCTTAGAAGTGGAATGAAACAAATCAAAGCTCCTTGCCAAAGCATTCCTTCTTGCTTCATCTGCAATGATGAGGTGGTTACTCTTCTAACTAGAAACGATGTAAAATTAAAAAAAATAATAAAAGAATTCACATAGAGCAGTCAAGCATTTCAAAGTAAACCAGGAGGAACTTCATTTTGTGTGCAGTGTTAACTCACACTGAAAACACAGAAATTAATTTAGACTACAAGTGAATTGCACAAAAATGTAGAATCAAATATTCAGAAATAACTTCAGAACCAGCATTACTGCTTGGATTCCCATGGGCCTGAAAGGACTCTCCAGGTTTCTAACAGCAAGAGACAGCTTTGGCTGCTCCTTCAGCATGACAGAAACAAGCAGGTTCAAAATCCTGGACAACTAATCTTTTTACTCAAAGATATTTAGACTGATAATTATGGGTTTTAGTAAAAAGCACCAGTCCAGGCTGCAGTAACACATGCAACTCTATTTTGAAAGGTCTACCAAAATCAGCTAGGTTAAGAAAATCTCCAGCTGCAGTTGCTTCACTATCCAAATTGTTTTAAAACACCAAGACATTACCTGGGCTAATTAAAGACTTGCTACTCCATGTGCTTGGCCGGCTGCTGAAAGCTCAGCACTCTCACATGCTGTCAGCATGATATTAACTGTTTGAACCACAGCTTTTACTGTTAAGCTCTACTAATCCTTGTTAATGTTAGCATGTTGTTTCTCAGTATATTTACTGAGGGTCAAACACGATACCTCTTCTCCACAAATTCCACTGCAGAAATGAGTTTGACTGGAAAGTGTCTTAGAAACATTCTATCATAAGGGTACAGAGAATCTGTGCAACTGCTTTGTCCTCATTTGTGCCACAAAGCTATGAAACTAGCTTTGAGTCCAGCTGAAGGCTGATCAGTATGTGACCAGCACAAGGGAGCAACAGAGAAGGCACAACACTGATGTACTGATGTACTGATCCAACAGTGGCTGACAGAACGTCTCAGGCATCTGGCAGACAGTACAGGCTGTACGTCCTATGTGCTATTACTGAACAGGAAAAGTGTTTTTTCCTGGATATACCACATGTGCTCACACTTACTGATACAGGCTCGCTAAGGCATTGCTATAGCTTCCCTCCTATTACTAGAAGTTTCTCTCCGGGTTAAGTGGTTGAGATACCACCAGCCAAGCTCTGGTACCAATTCTGAGTCTCAGTTCCAAAGCAGAAACTAGGAACAGTGGAGTGACTTCTATCACATGTCATACTGAGTATAAACCAATTTTGTTTATGATAGAGCAAGCTGGGCTTGTGTCTATTCTGAAATTATAAGCTGTATAAATTCTTCTCCCAAATGAAGGATGAAACAAAGAGAACTGCAAATATTTCAAACTTGGTTGTTTCAGTTTTTTAATGTACTTTTTTCAGCATTAAAAAGTAGGTGCATTTGAACATGTGCCCTGGATAATGTTCATGTGATAGCCAACCCTGGAGTCGGAGAATAAAGGGTGCCATTGGTGGGCCTTTCATCATAAAGCTTCTAAAACACCCTAAAATCTCACTCCTGTCCTTGTTCTCTTTCAACTACTTCACTCTGATGGCAAGTTGTTGCCACCGTACTCCCCAGAAGAGGAGCACTCTGGTATCTTCTCAAGGCTGCTATGAAGTACTTCCCTTTTCTGGATCTGATTCATGCTTAGCTCTTGAAGAAATCATAGCAGACAAGAAAGCTCTCTAACGTTATCTTAGTACTCTGTGCTACACTTCTATGCAGAGCCAGTTTCTAATCAATACTTGCTGCTGTTGAGTTCTTCCAAGCAAAACCAACAGAAAAATCAACTTCAGTCTGAAAAGTAAAAAATCTTAATGAGTTACAAGATGTTTCACGTGATCCTTAATAAATATTAGCAATAATTAACTATTATTATCTCAAAGTTTAACAGGTAGGGAGGTGAAGTAAACCACAGATTTTTCACTAACACCTGTGCCATATTTTCCCCACTCATAACAATGCTTTATTACTAGAACTTGTAATAGTTACTTCATCACTGGTTCTTTCCAAGGAAGATACTAACACATTTCAAATACTGATCTTACCACTCCTGGGAAGATTTTCTGCAGCCTGTCTGCTGCTGCAAGTGCTTTGGGCTTCCCACCACTAAGACAGTCTTCGAACTCATACAGTGGCTGTCGCACTGGGTTGGAGTAGGAGATCTTTGCATTGTCCACAAATGTAATCTTCCTGACTCCCCAGCCCTGAACAAAAATGTAATTTGAAAGTAATCATCAGCACAGGTAGTTCAAGTTCTTCACTGTTGAGTTTGGTTATATTAGACTGGTAACTTGTACCAGAAATCCTTGTTCAATCTTTTTAATGTAAATTCAATGTAAATTATTACATTCTCTTGCTAGGTATTTTACTACTAGCAGAACTTAAAGCATTTCCATTGGCTACAGATCTTACTGTTTCCCTGCACTTTATAACATCAACTAACACATATTACTTTTACATTAATACAGATGAACACAACTAGTCTCTTATGTGCCATGACAGCTGCTCAAAACAAAAAGAGAGAAAATAATTAAAAAATTATGAGAAGCAGCAGATCACTTTTAAGATTAACTCAGGACTTACCATCAAGGTCCTTGCAACACTACAACCCAGCGTACCAGCTCCTAGCAGCAGGCACTTGGCAGACACAATTTTTTCCAAGTCTAGAGTAGGCACCAACCGCCAGCACATCAGTTTCAAATTAAGATCCACTGATGATTCTGCTAACCTATACCATGAAATAAAACAACACACTTCTCAGTGCTCTTGTGCTTCTTCAACAAAATAATTATTTTTATTTCAACTCAAAAAGTCCTATTTATATTTTAAGGACAGAAAGAATTTAGTAATTCAACATAAAGGTAACATGAAAAACCAAGTCCCCCCAAGCATACTTCCACCTAATAATGCATGGCAAGGAGATTTGGAAAAAAAAAATTGGTTTTCTGAATCCAATTACATTTGTCCTCAACAAGAAACATTACACTCGCCCTCTAAAGAATGGAATCAGTTCTTTGTGGATGTTTTAGAAGGAAAATGAGGTGGGAAATCCACGTTCATAGAATCATAGAATGGCAAGGGTTGGAAAGGACCCCAAGGATCATAGAGCTCCACCCCCCCTGCCACAGGCAGGGACACCAACCTCAGGCCTGGAGCTACACAAGGTTGCCCAGGGCCCCATCCAACCTGGCCTTGAACACTTCCAGGGACGGGGCATCCACTACTTCTCTGGGCAGCCTGTTCCAGCACCTCACCACTCTTTCTGTAAAAAACTTCCCCCTAATATCCAATCTAAACCTTCCCTCCTTTAGCTTTAAACCATTCCCCTTGTCCTGCCATTAACGTTCAACCTATTGTCAGATTTTTGTATTGATCATAAGACTGGGTGTGAAGACTCTCATCAAGTCAGGCCATCCCAAGTCATCTACAGAGCAATAACCAGCAGAGGAGAATCTCAGAAGAAAGAAAAAAAAAATCCACCTAGAGCACAACTATGTCCTTCACTCTCCTCCTTCCTCTTTCCAAAGGAGTATATTGCTTCACATAAACACTAATGTTTATTCCTTTACTTACTCTTATATAACTCTTTAAAATTGCCTTTGTCTTCAAATCAGTTCTCAGATGCCTAATTTTCATTCCCTTATACATCATAAAGTTAATTTTTGCAGTATCCCATAAATATTTTTTATCAAACAAGGATTTAAGATCACACGATGAACTTTCTAGGCTAGCTAGACCATTTTCAACCCATTGACCATACATATATGCAGAATGATGAAAATTACTAAGGTCATGTTTCCTCAGCTCTTTTCTGTCACACCCTAACAATTCCAAAAGGCTGAACTGTTCTCCATGCTTAGTTTCATTATATTTAACCACTTGCAGGTTATATTATTCAATGAAAACCACAGGGCTGTAACACTATGACCTACATTCCACTCTTTAAAATGTAATAACTTTCAAATTTTAAGCTACAGCCAAAACCTGCAAATACCTCTGCTGCATGCAGTCCACTCTGCTCTGTTCATGTCCTTACCTCCAATTGGACTGCCCAAAGTACATACAGTGTAGGTGTGACTGTATATTCTTACCTAACAGAGAGAGATAGTTCTAGCATTTCTCATTTCAACTTGCTATGGCTTATAAACAAGCAAAGAAAACTACTGAAATCAGAAAGATAATAAAGAAACCTTTTTGGATCCATGCATTCACTGAGATTCACCATCCTTGGACCCATGCCTCCCTTTTGGTTTTTCTCCCATCCAACAGCTTTTGGACAATCTGTTAGACATATTAAAAAAAACAACACAGAAATAATGAAAACCTTAATATCACAGAATAGAAATAAGAAATTCTGTTAGATTTAACCTTGTAGGGAAATACCCAAAGTCTAAACCATTTGGTAAGTAATCTGTAGCTTAACAACCTAGTTTACACTGCTATACAAATGTTCTTGTTTTATATCAGCTGAAAGCAATGCTTCTTGGAGAACTGCTTTACTCCTGGGTGTCCAAAGTGCTGTTTTTGCCTGCTCAGCTTGCTTCAAACCTAGGACAGAGATGGCAGCATTCCTCATCAAGCCTGCTTGTCAGACTATGTTCAGAACTTAGCAAATTCATAATTCACAACGCAGTCAATATTGCCAAGTTCAATCATCTTTTTGTGCCCCCAGACCTTATTTGCAAAGAACTGTATATCCTAATTATACAATAATTAAATAATTCACAAAGGTGACAGATAAAGCATTCAGAACTTCTTGGATGAGGTAGAGAAATTTTGTGATGTTGTCCTGTACACAGAAATTAAGTCAAATTTATGTTTTTTGTTACATGTTTATTGCTTTAAAATACATCTACCTCAATATAGGATTGAAGAAAAAATCCCCTCTGTAGCAGGCTTCTACCTCAGAAATAGAAAGTTTGCATCACACACATTCACTATCATCTGTTTTTTTCTAGATGAGAGACTGCTTATGAATTTAACAAGAAAAAAAAAGACAAATAGCCAATTGCCTAGTTTTTGTAGTTCATGACACCAGGAGGACTATTTTTTATTAGAAACATGATTTAAGGAGGGAAAAAAAAGAGTATGTTCTCCTCTTTCCTTTCTGAAGGAGGAACCATTTCCTTTATAGATATTTAACAGAAATTCACAGAATCACAGATTTGTAGGGGTTGGAAGGGACCTCGAGAGATCATCGAGTCCAATGCCCCTGAAAGTCAAATGATTTAAAATCCAACTGAAATAACTTAGCACAAGCAATGATTTCATAGTATTAATTTTTTTTCCCATCTTCACAGGGACTGAGGGAGAAAAGAAATTGTTGGGGTTTTTTTTTAAGCACAGATTACCTGGGCCAAGAGCTCTTTCTGGAAGTTTTATTTCAAAGATAATGCTGTGTGTTATGTCTCTCACCCCTTGCATGGTCCTATCTCTGAAGCAGAGCACTTCAACTGACTGGAGAGTGCTACCCCTGCCAATGGAAAAAAAGATAAACACAGACAGACTCAATTTTATATAATAGTTTAAATGAGGTTTTTTTTTTCAAATACCAGAAATTAAAACTCTGTCCTGTCTTCCCAACTTCTGACCAACAAGAAGTCCAAGATAGTACATACACTACAAGAAAACCTAACAGTATCTGATTTTCAAAATTTAGGTCTACTACTACTTGGCACTAATTAATTACATAAAATCATATAGTACTTTAAACAAGATTTGTAAAAGCTAGAGGGCACTGGCAAGGTCCAAAGCGTGTATTTCCAGGTACATGAATGCTTGAGAGGATTAGGAATAGCAGGAACTTGTGACTGACAGAAGTAAAAAACAGAATATGCAAAATCAGAATCAGTGAAGACAAGTCATGTCAGGGGTGAGCAGTTAAATCCCAGGTGGGTGATGGGAGTAAAGTGCCTAACTTCATATCAATGAAAAAATAATCACTGTGGGAAAGAATAAAATAGATACCATTTATGGGCTGCCAGGATCAGGAAATTTCTCAGTGGCCATCCTGGATACTGGGATAAATTACATGGATCATAAACTCCAACTGTCACCTGCAAATAAAATTGCTTTAAGTGAGAAGTCATCTATCCACACTGATAATCAGTTCACAGTAAAGGTTGTCTGGCATTCTTACTGTAACACTTCTGGACAGAGAAGGCCTACACACACATTATTTATTTACAAGTGTTTAATATACAGTCACAACTCTAGATTTCAGTCAAGTGTTTGCCATGGCCTTCAGATTTGTTCAGTTTAGTCTCTTTATGGACCTTCACCTTTCACTACAGCATGTGCAGCACCTTCCTCACCCTCTTTAAACACACCGTTATGGGAGAAGGCTAACAACTGAAGCTTTGCTCTCAAAAAATTCTGTATTAAGACCATCAAAAAGTGAAAGGGGACAGGACAGTGAGACATCAAGTCAAAGGAAAGGCAGCATAAAAATCACTTGTAAAACCATCCTTCAAGACAGTATCTGAAGGAACTGGGCATTCTGTCTCACGTTCAACCAAGCAACACCCTGCATATAATTGAGGCATATAAACTTGGAATTTACATCACACTCAATACAGAACAAAAGCACATCCAGAGATTAGAAAGTCCCTGCTGCCTACCTTTAGATACACTGAAAAATCTGAACTCAGCCATCACTACCAACACCAGTGTTTCTCACACCTATAGACCCCTTCTCTCCTCCTCCTTTGCCTATGGATGGACTTAAGAGCATCTGGTCTCAACTCTACTACATCAGCAAGGAGTCCCTGGGAACAGTCTGAAATGCAGATGAGCCAGACAGCAGCAACAGGGGCCCACTCCCCATCCTCCTCCCAGTCATACACTGCTGCTTCTTTGCAATGGCTGACTCAGGTACAAGACCCCTTCGTAAGCTGATTCAACTTCATAAACTAGCAGGAAATGAACTCAGGAACAGCAAAACCATATTATTCTTCTTCCAGAGGGGCAAGTTTACTTGGCCCTCAAAAACTCTACAGGCACCACTGTTGCAACAAATCTTATCAAACAGGTCTAAAACTTTGGCACTTGCCAACAAAATGAATGTTAATGATGAAATATATTCCAGGTGATTACGGATTTCTCTCCTGTGGAGAACATCCCTACCTAAGCAAGTAGTCTCCTATCTCTGACCCATTGTTGTAGTTACACTACCTTTTAAAACCTCAGCCTTCCCATTTTACAAAGGGCAACTGCAGACCAAGGTATTCATTTCAAAAAAACTAATCTGGAAAGGCAAAAAACCCCTGGAGATAAAGTGCTATAAAACCAGAACTAAATTACTTTTATGAGGCATGACAAGACCTCCTTGTAAAAAAAATGTCATTCTTTTTTGCACTTATTAGCTCTTCACCATAACTGGCTTTTCTCTAACATTTCAGTAACATGTAAGATAAAAAAAAGCTTGAAGTTCATCAAAAATACACTCAGAAAGGCCCAGCAAAGTTCAGCAGCTGAGCAACATGATCCAACACTGAATTCAGTGGACAAAAATGTAAGTAAACCAAGCCAGACAACTCTTGCTGTGATGAGATGCGCTTCATGCATTATTAGAGTTCTTCCCTAACTGAAAGCAATGGACAGGACTTGCTTTATGCCCATAGGACATGCATGATCTCTGCATTTAACAGGAATAGCCTCTTCTGGTGCACAGCCTGCCTGCCTTTCAAAATGCATTTACCTTGAACATTCTTCACACACATTCCCATCAATTTTTAGACAAAGCTCTCACTTTATAACATGCACATGTGGCACAGCACACACTGAAAGTTGGAAACAAAGCTGAAAACTCCCATAACTCTGATTAGGGTTACCACAACCAACAAAAAGCATCCAAGTACCATTTTTTTAGCACAAAAGTAATCAACAAATGTTTTGCACTGCAGGTGGAATAGTTTGAAAACTTTAATCATGATGCTAACTCACAGACTTATGTCATTTTTGCTTTGATAATGAGGTAGTCAGAAAATGAAGAACTTTCTTTCCAAGCTGACCATTGATCTGATGTAACTGGGGTTTTGAGCCACTCAACACAAAAACAGCTGGTCTTCAGCTATTTACCCAGGCCATTCATCAGTTAACTACTGATGAATGCCCAGCTCAGTTTTACATACATTTTCAAACCACTTGTCAATTAAAACAATTGTAGGCTATAAAGAGACTTAAAATAGTCATTACCTTTCCACCTTGGTCTTGGAAGAAACTATCCCACTTTTTCAGCAGAGATATCTCGACAGAATTGTCATGATACTTGATTAAAAAGTAAGGCAAGGCTGTAACACCCTCTTCCTGGCAAAGTTCATCATATGCTTTCTGAAGTGCTTGAATCTACAAGTAAAAAGACAACTGTAACCATTTTAACAGAACCACAGTGAGTGTTTTAGCATCTGGGAGTGCCAGATTTCTGAAATAATCTTAGAACAGAGCATACTTGGAAGTTTTAAAACCCACTGCAACCACAATAAGGGGTATCAAAAATTCAGTTGCTAAAATAGCATTTGTCAATGCAAATTTTAAACAGGGACATTTCTATCATTGCCACAAACTGGTCTACCAATAGGCATAAAACCAAGATAAAAATCTCATTCTGACAGTCACAGCAGCTTTAGAAGAAAAGAAATCTGTCCCTCTATCATTAGCAAAACAACTGAGTCCCATTCAATATATTTTGTTAAATGTATTTTCAACCTTTAATTGAAATTCTGTCTTTGGATCATGACAGGTATTTTTATACTATTTATTACTACAGAACTACTGAGGGTCTTCAAAGAAGGGAACTAAGCATTTTTCACTGGAAAAAACCAAACTAGTTCACACTGATTATTACACCATTAAAAAACCCAACCATGGTTCTGTGTTAAGTTCTGTCAAAGCAAAAAGGCACATGAGCAAGCTGCCTACAAAGTATTGTTAACTCTTCTCTTAAAAACAATCTTCCCTAACCAGTTGTTTTTCTTGTCTAATTGTGCATTTTATTAACAAGTTTGTAATTGCTAATGATTTAGCTCTCCCAGGGGTGCCTGCTTTAAAAAGTTTCTTTAAAATACAAGTTTCAAAAACACAGCTATATATTCAATAAGCTTTATATAAAATTAAAAGCCATAGCCACTTCTTCAATAATTGTTCATATCTGCATCTAAAGTTATAAAGCTCAAGTAACATTAAGCTGAGTGATTTTATACAATAACAAAAGAAAAAAAGAGGTAAACAAAAAACTGACTCAGAAATAAGTGAAGATTTTAAGAAATTGCATTTTCAAATAAATTCAGCATGTGCTAACAAAAAAGTTATGATTTACAGCCTACAGAGCTGCTTAGTGCTACAGACTTCATAACAGGTAGCAATTTGAATACCTGATTTAATGGGAATCTGTCACCGAGACACACTGGTTTCTGAATTATATGTATTCCTTCAGGGAAGCAGAGAGCAGGGTAGCAAAACCAGTAATAAAAATGATACTTTTTTAAATCCTAGAAAAAGATTTTTGCAAAATTAGATAATAAACATATATATCAAAGTGAATTATGGTTTGGAATACTAAACATGATTGATGATGTTAACCATACTAGTAATAGCTCTCTATGACATAAGGCATTGTGTCATCATTTTAGAAAACAATAAAATACTACAAGACTTCAAGGTTTTTTAGCTGGATCATTATTTATTAAAATATTCCATTTCTTAAACATGAAATGGTTGCTTTACTTTTACTAATTTCTATGAGACCATCAGACAATCTTACATATTTGTAGAAAAGAATGAGACAGCACCATTATTTTTTAAAGGACACATTCTAAATTAATTTTTATCTGTAAATGAAAATGGCTTATTAGACTTTTTAATGAATGATGATACATTAATATGCTAATATTAAATATTTCTCCTAAAAAGGAATTAATCATTTCCACTACAATGCTCTAAGTACCAGAGATATTATCATTACTCACTGCGAATGTCAATAGCAGGAACCTGTTCAAGAGCATAGGGTTTTCAAGAGCAGCTCCAGATTTTATTGATTCCCATATCTGTCATTGATTGTGAGGACAGGAAGAGAAAGGGGAGAGAAACAAAATACCAGGGTAGCATGAGAACAGCTGCAGAAATCTTTAATTCTTCCAGTTAGCTTAAAACCACCAAAAATTAACACACCCAGTAATCCACTTTGGTCTTTTCCTGACTGATCTCATCTATTCTATGATCTAGGCTAAGAGGATTCTACAGGTAATGTAAGCAGTATCCTACACAAAAAAATATGGAAGCTAGGGAACAAGAGGAATATTAATTAGTTCATGGATCAGGTAGGGACCACCAAATCAAACAAACCAAGTATCATCAGCAAGTCTCTTATGAACTATTACCACTAGTGAAAAACAGACCATACTGTGATCTTAATGCAAGCTTGTACTGCACTCTTACCTTTTTCATTCACAGGATCTGTATGTACTAGAGGTGTGAATAACATACTAGAAAATGTCACCCACAAAAGGAGACCAGCAAGGCAGAATACTGTGTTTTGATGAAAAAAGAAACTAACACCTGTATGAGGCATTCCTCTATTTTTCTATTTTCTTTTTTTTCTTCTTCTTTTTATGACAAAGATCAAATAATATAAGAGCAAAGAAACATTCTGACATTTCCAGGCATCATACCTACCACTGGCAGGGAAGCACTAAGCCTGGAACACAAAACACTCACTGCTTTGACTGGAGATACACATGAAAACTTGGCTACTCAAGGCCAGCAGGCAGACAAGTCAATCTAATGAATGGAATCAAGGACTGGTTCAAAGCGAAATTTCTCAAAATTAAAGTTCTCTTAGTTTGCTTGCCACTTTTCCCTGGGCTGTAACCTTTAATTTTGTTAGGCACAGTGCAAGTAGACTAGACCCTTCCTTTGACAGCCACTTTTTTCTTGCTTTACTGCAGTCTTCTAGCTGTTCTGGAATTTCCCCATCACTGTCACACAGATGTACTGCAAGAACTTAAAGGTTAAACCAGGCACTCTCTGGTTTCCTGGTACCAAGAAAAAAATTTTAAAATGCTGTCTACAGAACTCAAGGCACTGGCAGCTCCAATACCACTGTCAAGCTTAAAATGCAGCCTAGTAGAATGCTGAATTAAGTCTTCCAAGTATAATTAGCTACTTTCTAGTCTCTTGCAAAGAACAGTAAAAAGCAAAGATCAAACCTGTCAGTGTTTAAGAAGCATTTGCCCAATGCTCTTAATAGTATGCTTTAACTTTTGGTCAGCCCTGAAGTGATCAGGCAGTTGCAACACATGATTATTGTAGGTCCCTTGCAACTGAGATATTCTATACTGTGCTACTCCTTCCAGAATAAGTCAAATCCCAAGGCCACTATATGGGTGAGTATGGACAGTATCTCCAATATTTGGGGCAGAGACTATCAAGCACTTCACTGGGTATTTCAAAACCTTTCATTCTGCCAGTTGATGTTATTTTCAATCTTACCTCATTTGCTTCTTTATCCAGAAGAGATTTCTTATCACAGGACTTGAAAGTCTCAAAAGTGTTGGTATTATACAAGGTTCCGAAAGCAGGACAGCAACGTGCTGGAATTGAAGCATTCCTGAATAAAAGAAAGAAACCTCTGAGAATTGGATACCAATGCCTCTAACATCATCAGAAGTATTATTGGTAACTATCCTATGGAGTAAGGTTGCCCTGAAATTTTCAAATGATGAGGCAGAGTAAAAAAAGTTAACAACAGTTCTAATGAAGACATTTTTACAATCATAATGCTTTGCTGAAGATGGATTGGTGTAAGAACCTGTGCAAATATACACCTACATTATGACTTCCAAAAAACCCATCAGGCACCTGCATTATGTCTGGCCAAGTGGCATTCCATCACAGATTGAAAATCCTCAGAATCTATTCAACTATAAGCTGTCCATCTAAATTGACTACTCAAAGTATAAAAACTTTACTACAGTTGGAGGAATATTTAAGCATTGCATAAACAAACTTTTCATGCATTTATTTTTGTCATAACATTTAAGAGATCAATATTTTGGTGCCATCCCTTTTTTCCCCAACCTGCAATTTTTTTCCCAATATCACAGCTTTCTTCCAACTGCACATGCTTTTGGTGCTGTACCTAAAAGTTCTTATGTAAAAATCAGTGGAATTATGTGTCATAAAATTATCTCAAAAAGCCTCATCATGCTCCTAAAATTTTCACCAAGCAAGGCAGAGAAAGTCAGGTCTGTGATTTACAACTCTGCAGTTCACTGATTTAAAACAGACAACACATTAAATATGAAGATACCTGTTCCCATGCTAGTTATGCTAACAGGCATTTGCTGGATATTAAAAGGATATGGAAAAAATATTCCCTGTTTCATTTTTTGCTGTGTGTACTGCCTTTCACTTTGGGGGTAAAGGGAAAAGTACAAAAAAATCCAGTCATACAGGTTAAATACTTTGGAAGATATTACAATGTAACAACTAGGGACTGTAAAAACTGTTTTGATATCTTAATTCAAGTAAATAAAAGTCTAAGGAAAAACCTGACCCAAAGTCAGATTAGTGGAAGGGAAATGGTATTTTGTATAAACATACATGCAAACAGGGAGTCAGTCAAACTTACCAGCTTCAGGTGAATATACGACTTCAGACACAGGGAGCTAACCTTTGTGACTCAAAGCAGTCTCTCTACTGTTATAAAGTTCATGAAAATGTGTATTTATTGTAATGTGGAATTTGTTCAAGCAATGTTATGCAACAAAATGTTATTTTTATGCAAGGAAGGTGTCTTTGCATACAAATTAAGGTAAACTACATTTGTACTTACATATCAAAGGCACTAAACTCCAAAGTCAAACGAGCTGGCAAACCCAAAGGATCACCTGGACAAAAAGCAGCAACATGCTTCTTTTAAATTGCAATACATAGATTAATTTGCCTCCTTTTGTTAATCTAAATTACAAATTACCCACAGACACCAGCATTCACAGCTCACCTGTCCATGTTTTCTAATCTTTCAGCAAAACACCTAAAATGTGTTACACAAATACTTAAGAGGAACGACAGGAGGAGCCCAAACTATTAACTGAGAAGTTCAGTTCCTACCTACCATTGTAGTAGTATCCTTTGATAACTTTTGGGGTCTCATCCAATCGATACTCATTGAGTTTCTTCTGGGTTAGTTCATGCCAGAATCCTGCATCCAAGGCACTACTGAAGGGAGCAAACTGCAGCTTTGAGATTCCAGGATCTACTGGATGGTGCACCTCATTACTGGCAGTTGCCATGATTTTAGTTAACGATCACTGTGAAACAGATACACCTGGTAAGTACATACTCAGTTAACCAGATTACTCATGACTACTCAAAGCTCTACTTCAACTAGGCATAACAGTCACCTTACTCACATTAGCAGCAGCATTCACTTCACCATGAGCTGATTTGGCTCAATCTGTTTATTTTCTTGAAAACTCAAAAAATGTTGCCTTCAAGAATCTCCTTTACTTACTGTTCATATGCCTCACTCCTGTCCACACCTACACATATTAAGACATAAGTCTTAATGACAGTGTATTCAAATACACAGTCCATGACACAGTGTATTCAAATACACACCTAGGGGAGGGAGGGTCCTCCTTTTACACACTCCATTCTGCCTTTGACTATCTAGCTAGGATAAGCATAAAAGTTACAAAACAAAGATTTGTTACATAGTATAAATAAGATTTAAAAATATTAGTTTTAAAACTCCTCTCCGAGATAGGAGCATATGCTATTTATCGTAACACATTCACCTACAAAGCTAGTAACTGCTGATTTTTATGTCCAGAAGGGAGATCAACAGCAGTCAGTTTAGGTTTTGTTCACAATGCTTATCAAATCATCCATGTGAACTCAAACATTTATGAAATTATTCCTTCAATTAACTGTGTTTGAAATAACTGTTTTAGTTCACACACCACCAAGTGATTGCCTTTTGTTACTGACCCTGCATACCTTTACACATGAAACAGTGTTTGATAGGATTCTTCACAGAGAAAAGTCAAAACACAGTTCCCAGCACAGCTACGTTACCTGACATCAACCTAAATCTAGTCTGCTTTACTGGAACCTGGATTGAATCAAACAGTTCCAAGTTTATTGTGCTGTGAAGACATTTTTGAAACAGAGCTTAGTGCTTTTGGAGCAGAGGAAACAGAGCTTAGTGCTTTTCTTTCGTGCTTTTTTGGAGCAGAGGAAAGGCAACAAGAGGTGGTTTTAACTTCTTAACTGCCAAATAGCCAGCTCTTCTGAGAGAGCTTCTCAGTGGTATCAAAGCCAAACTGAGCAAGTGAGTTATGCTTCTTCTTACACAATACTTCCTTCATCTTTAGCGTAATCCAGCTATGCTATCTACATTCAGCTTGCACAGCTTATCTTCTACTGTAAATTATTTCCTTACTCACTGGTAAGTTGCAGAATGTGGGTTTGTGGGTGTAGGTTTGAGGTTTTCCTTACTTTTCACAGTGAAGGTTAAACGTTTCAGTTCCATCCTGATGTCTCAGTTTACACGGCATGTTACAAATACACTCTGCCCCCGCCCCCCTTTCCTTCTTTTCCCTTTTTAGTTTCCTTAATTTTCAACAGCAGCTGGAGTTCCTGGCAGCGTGAACTTTAATAGCCTACTTGGAAAACCTCTCAAATCTCTTTTTATTGTTAACACAAAGAAATCAGACAGAGTTAACGTGCTGTAGGAGTACATTTATCAGTTTAAAACTACCGCCAAGCGCCAGGTTTTAAAACAACTCCGCGCAGCGCCTGGAACGCGGCCCTGAGGCGGGCAGCTCCAGGGCCTCCTCCGTTCCCAGGGGCAAGGGAAGTCGCCTTTCCCACCCCCGCACCCCAGGAAAGGCTGTGCCCCGGCCAGCGCCGCTCTCAAGCCCATCCTCACACCCTGACTGACGGCACAAGGCCGCCTCCCGCACCCGGCCGAGCTCCCCCCTCAGAGCGCAGCAGGCAATGCCCTCGGCCGCTCCTCAGGCCGTACCACACGGGGCGGCCCCCGCCCGCCTCTGCGTGCCTGGAGCCCCAGCTCCCGCCCCAAGGCTCTCCCGCCCAGGAGCGCGCGGCGGCCCAGCCCCAGCGACTCGGGACGCACCGACCTCGAGGGGGGTGCGAAGCGGGAACGCGAAGGCAGCGGGAGCTCGGGGGGAGGGGGCGGGCGGACGAGCCACCCTCAGCGCCCCCGGCACACGCGCGAACCGCTCACCAGACACACCGCGCTTTACTTCCTGCATTGCGTGCCGGCACGGCGCAGTGACGCCACCCGCCTCCGCCACGTGACGGGGGCGGGCGCCGGGCGGCGGATTTTACGCACGCGCCGCGGGTCGCTGAACTCGCGGTCCTGTGAGGCGGGGACCGGTCCAGACCGGTCCGAGTCGCTGTCCGCTATCCCCGGCGGGGTGAGGTGGCCGTTCGCGGCTCCTGCGGTCTTACCTCAGCGCCCGCCGGCTCTGCCCAGGTGCCGCCTCATCTTGTGCCACAGAGGGCGCGGCAGTGCGCCCCGGCTGCAGCCCAGCCCGCCCCGTCTCCACGGGCTTCAGCCCTGCGGGGCGAGCGCACGTACTGAGCAGCTGGCATGGGGTACGCTCGCTTCGCCGCCACGGCAGCGGGAAACGAAGCGGTGTGAACTGGGACATGAAGCGGTACGATAATGCCCAGAGCAGCTGGGGCTGCCCCTGGATCCCTGGCAGGGTTCAGGGCCAGGTTGGACAGGGCTTGGGGCGTCCTGGTGGAGGGTGCCCCTGCTTTGGCAGGGGTGGTGCTGAGGGGGTTTGGAGGGCCCTTCTGACCTAAACCTTTCTATGGTTTTATGATTAAAAACTGCGTTTCCTTCCACTGCAGTTGTGGCTGCTGCACAAGGATTTGTTTGATCTGAATAGGGTCACGATGTTCCAGCACATCATTTAGGGACTCAGTGTGAGCAAGCAACGTGTCCCTCAGCTGTGAGAAATCATGTTTCAGCTGGGTTGTGAAACCAGCAGGCCAGGTGTGACTGTTCCACTCTGCTCAGCAGTCCTGGGGCTGCACCTGGAGTCGGGCCCAGTTTGTGTCCCACTCCAGCTTCTCAGTACAAGACAGAGATAACTAACAGTCCATGAAAAGCCTGGGGGCTACAGCAAATGACATGAGAGGCCAGGACAGCTGGATTTGCATCCTGTACAGAAAATTAGGCTAAAGGGGATTTAACAGAAGTCTTGTATAACCTAGAGCAGAGGAGGAGACATTCTCTGAGGTGCACAGCAAAATGTGACAAAAAAAGTGCATGTCAATAATGGAAAATGCCAAATGAATAAATTGAAGAAAAAATTGCCTAATGTGGCTGTTTAAGGAATGGGTTCTCAGGGAGTCTCTCCATCTGTGGGGACTCAACTGCACAACCCACTGAGGAAAATGATCCCACTTCGATACTAGCTCTGCCTTGTGCCAGAGGTTGGGCTAAATGCCATCCAGAAGTCCCAACCTAATTTTTTTAACAAGTCTCTATTGAATTTTGCAGATCTAGAATATGAAACAAAGTACTATTTCTACAAAACAAGCATTACCTCTTCAGATAGTTTATGTCACTTACCTGTCAGGGAAAACAAATTTGCCAGAGCTGCTTTCTATTCTGGAGCACACAATACTGCAGTGACACCCATATCACAGAAGCTGCCAGCAAAACAGAAAGTAAGCCTCAGGGGGAAAGGTGCCAGTTAGATAAACATGGGCAAGGCAATTGTTCAGGCAGCATTAGGGGCAATTTTGTAGCTGCTAATGATACAAATTTAGACCTGATGTTGGGATAGAGTACCTTACTGTGGAGCATCAGGCATAAGCCTTCCAGAAATTTCACAGATTTCAAAATTAGACTCAGACCACCCTGGAATCACTTAGGAGTGCCACTCCCCAAGCAGCCCCTTTTATAGGGGAGTGATGTCAGGTGGTGTGGAAAACAGCCTGGGCTAACTCAACTCACCTGGGGTGACCTGGCTCAGGTCACCTCTGCTGAATACTTAGGGAGGTTAACTCTGTCCTGGCCAGAACCAGGACAAAATTTATGACATCCAATAAAAAAAGCTGTAATCTTGTTAGCTGGTCTCCACAGAAGTATAACCTAGCTTTGATTTTTAGCCTTTGAACAGTTCCAGTTCAATTATATGATTTATGAAACAGCTGTCAGCCCATAACATAGGTCATGAGAAATAATACCAAAACAGGGCAGAAGGACACTCGTTAATGAGCCCACATTCCCATATTATCTCAAAGAGATATGTTGTACCTAAAAAGAAATCCAGACCCAAGGAATTAGATTTCTGCAGAACAGTTGTAGCTTCAGTGAAATGGGAGATGCAGCTGGTAGACTTGCAGTCTTGGACTATCATTTTTTTTAACCAGACTAGCTGACTTGGGAAGTAAATGAAAGATTCTTGAGGAACATGGACTCATGTTTTGGAGAAGATAACTTCTCTGAATCACTTAGTTCAAATTAGATTCTGTTCTAAGTTTTAATGAAAAACATTTAAGTTTATATGATGCTTTCCATTTAAGGATTTAAATGAATTTTGTACAACATTCTCAGTGAACAACATCACAAAACATTGGCAGACAAAACATACTGTCAAAAATCATGTAGTCCTATGCTATACAGCTGCAAAATTGGAAGTCTGCTGTACCAATGAATACTCAAATCAATAGTGGAAGAACACTGAAAAAGGCATCTCTTGGCAGTTGCCACGTTGGGAGACTTCTGTGAGCATTGTTACTAATTTTGCTGGCACAGGCGGGTGCCAGTCCTGTTAACACTTTGATATGATACCGAGGAACAGTTGTCACCCCCACGAAGAACTGAGGTGAGGGATTATTCACACCTACTGAGGAAGAAATTAGATTGCCAGGTAGGAGAGCGGAGTTCAGTTCCCAGGTCTGACCATGTTGTTTCTGAAAACTAAATTATACCTGATCAAAATGGAAGGTGTTGGATTTTATTCAAGGCATTCAATTTAATTATAGTAGGCATTAGTTTTAATTGCACAGTGCCAATGTGTAGCAATGGGTGCTATGTGTTTCTTTTAAGGCATTTTTTTAGTTGAGTTGAGTGTACATCTCATGTTTGATTTTTATATTACTATTTTAGACTCTAAGATGACTGTGTAGAAATGATTTATTCCAGTGTCAAGTATGTATAATTTTTAAAGATAATTTTTAATTTGATATCAGGAGTGTAAGTTGTTTTCATGAGCTATTTCTCATGGTGTTAACGACAATAATATTTCTATTCCTAATTCTTCACTAGACAAATAATTTGATAAAATTTAATAACTTTTCCATTTTATGTAATAAACAAAAGCCAGTATTTATGCATAAGTATTAAAACCTAATTTGGCACTTCCAAATGAATTAATTCTCATTCTGGGGGGATAATCCATGCACCAAACTTTCAGGTGTACTCTTACACCTCATCTTTAGGAACGTGAGCCATCCCAGCTAAGTTAGGATAGTCCTCTAGCATGTCTGATGACAGCCGAATGATACAGCAGTCTGCAGAATTTTGGACCTGCTGTGGAAGTGTTCTGATGTGTCTATGGTGCTTCTGTATTAATGTCTTAAAATTAGAAATTAACTGGAAGTGAATCTTTCAGTCATTTTCATTAGTTGTGCTATCACAGAGGATGAGATGGAGTCCTTTTAGATGAAGCAGTAGAGCCACATCTGCACCTACAGTAACGTTTCCTTTGCTGAGTGCCACATTTCCTGAAAAGAATATGGGAATTATCTACCAAATGGCAGGATCCACTTGGAAATTCCACCCCTCTTAATAAACTTGCATTGATACACAGTATTTGCCCCAGAAGCACAGACTTATTCTCATTACCCACTAGATGTCACCACTGACCCAGAATAAAAAGAGAATGTATTTTTTTTTCTCCCTCTCAAAAGGGATGTTGGTTGTTCTCACCAGACCTTAATCAAAGTAGAATTCCAATCCAAGAAATTCCAAGACATTTGTTTTGTTCTCTTAAAGCTGTGTGGCCTCTGGCCTTTTTTAATAACTGGAAAACACTGCAAATACTTTACAGGAAACCACACCTGGGATATTCTCTTGAGGCATGGCCCTACGTGGTAGTAAGCTTCTCCATTCCTTAGCCTAATTTGCTTTTCTCTGCTTCTCTTGCATCCAGACCTGTTTGAATTGCTTATTCAGTAAAATAAACTGATAGATCCTGTTAGTACCTTGCTAATAGGAAGTTTAAAATAGTCAGTATCCCATTTTTCTATTTCATTATTATCTATTATACTGTCGCATTGGAAGAGCCCACTATGACAACTTCCACTGTCTTTATTAACACAGCTATACTAAGATTGTGGATAAAAATCAAGGGAGATTCAAAAATGTTCAAGCAGCTTTATCTGCCTAGGTTAGGCTGTTCTGTGTTTGAATGTTCTTTAATTGTACCAAAGGTACTCTTTGTTATAACTTTCATGTTGTTAACTCTTCCATGTATTAACATAAAAAGGCAGTTGCCATGATCAAGAGGATAGACTTCTCAATAACTCTTAGTGGCCCTTGAGTGACCACGTTTCAGCACTGTACACCTGTAAGTGTAGCTGACTCTGTTTATTTCCTCAGCGATCACAGAAACCACCATGTGTTTTGGCTAGAATTGCTGCTGCATATCACAACAGAGGAAAGATCATAGTGGCTGTGAAGCCAAGAAGTTATTTGTGAAAGGCAGCTGTATTAGAGCATATCTTTCAAAAGGTCACAGAATCACTAGGTTGGAAAAGACCTTTGAGATCATTGTGTCCAACTGTAGCCATCCTCTACTAAACCATATCCCTCAGCACCTCATCTACCCATCTTTTAAACACATCCAGGTTCCGTGACTCAACCCCTCCCTGGGCAGCCTGTTCCAGTGCCCAACAACCCTTTGGGTAAAGAATTTTTTCCTAATGTCTAATTTGAACCTACACAGCGTGAGTCCATTCCCCCTCGTCCTGTCACCTGTTGCTTGGGTGAAGAGACCAACACCCTCCTTTCAGATAATTGTAGGCAGTGATAAGGTCCCCCTCAGCCTCCTCTTCTCCGGGCAAAACACCCCCAGTTCCCTCAGCCGCTCCTCATAAGCTTTGCTCTCCAGCCCCTTCACCAGCCTGGTTGCCCTTCTCTGGACTCGCTCCAGGACCTCAATGTCTTTCTTACAGTGAGTGGCCCAAAACTGAACACAGTACTTGAGGTACAGCCTCACCAAAGATGCTGCTTTATAGTCCAAATTAAGGAATATTTTAATACTTGTGCAGATACTGCTCCTTCAGTAAACAGTTGTCTGAATTCCAGAGTGAATTTCGCTGCTTCTGTATTCTGTCTCCATATTTTGCTATTTTTTCCTCCTAGATTTGAGTTCCCTAACTGCAGCTTTTCGTGCATGCTACTTGACACCAATGTCAACTAAGCTCTGAGCCTTGTATGATACATTGAGATAGACTGAATTGAAGTTTAATCCTTTAACACAGTTTTCCCATTTATTAAAATGCAGATATATTAGGGCATCATTCAGTATTGAATACTTTAAATATAACTGTTGACATTCACATGTGCAATTCAGAGAAGTAAAACTGACAGAGGATAATAATACTTTGCATTTAGTTAGCATGAGCATTGTGCAAACATTATCCTAAGTGCTGCATTGTTGCTGTAAGTCTTGCCATTTCACTTTATGAAATTGGTACATGTGGCACAGAGGGACGCTAAGTAGCTCAGGATCATTAATTAAGATCCCAGAATTCAAAATTTCTCTGACCATTAAACTACAATTTTTCACTTCTGATGTAATACAGATTTTACACAGAATATCCCTTCAAGTCATCCCACCGAAGTCCTGGCAGCACTCAGTTGAAGGAATTCCAGTTCCATCAGAACTTTGTTAAGCCAGCTGAGCAATTTCAGAAGCACAAAAGCATTCAGGAAGCAGTAAATTAATCAGCACAACAAAACCAGAGTGCATTCTTGTTACATTCAGGTTCAATCTCTCTAGTCATCCGTCTGAAAATGCATGGAGAAGACTTCTATAAACTCTCCATTACATGCAAATGTGAGTTTAGCTGCTGAAGTTATCAGGTCTGGGATTTGTTAAAACTAATATACTCCACAGTGTTTCTCTCAGTTCTGTAGCAGAAGAATATGAATGACTGCTTAACTGGTGTGCCACAAACAAGGCAGGCAGTATGTGCTTTTGAGAAACTCAGCTAATGTAGGTCCTGAGATCTCCTCTGCCTGAATTCTCATCCTCACTCCCCAATCTGTATGCTCTTTTTCTTATTACTTTGGTGTAATTGTTCTGTAAAGCTGTAAGCTCCCTGATAAGTTAGCTCATGCACCGTATGCCACTATGTACTTTTCCACTGTGGAACTGTTTTCTTCCTTTGGGAATAGTTCTATACCTGCCTACATGTAGGAAAATGGGATTGATTCTTGCTGTATAACAGGGCATGTCTGGCTATGAGAATTAATTAGTACTTAGAAACAGTTACATCAATGGCTGAGCAAGTGAATGCTCAAAGTTGATGGAGTGAACTTTAGCTGCAAACTTTTTTGTTAAGGCTGCCTCCCAGCTTTTCCAGATGAAGCTGTTTTTACAGCTTGTCATTCAAGTTGTGGATGAGGCCCTGAGCAACATGATGTAATGTCAAAGCCAGCCCAGCTTGGAGATGTGGTTGTGCTTAGACTTCCAACCTACTACACTATTACTGTGTGTTTCTCTTGAAGTATTCTACAGCATGGTTTATAAAATGCAATTGAAAATAAATAATAGAAAATGTAAACACACTCCACATTTTTTATTTTCTATTTTGCAAGTTTGAGTTGTTGCTCTTGAGTTTGCCTCATTATAGTAGGAAGAGTTTGCCTACTACAAGATAAGTATATATGGATTATCATTACCACTGCAAGCTTAGATTATTTGTAAGGATGAAAATATGTGTAGTATGTAATGAACTGTAAGACTAGAAACAACAGCATACCCTCCTTGAATAGACAGTGAGAGTATGTTGAGTATGGGAAGTCTTACCAAAATTTCTAGGACATAAAAATACTTCTTTTTTTTCAGTGAAGTTAACATGTACAGATATAAACGAAACAAGCATGATATCAGAGAGACATGACAGGTTACAATATGACTTGACATTTAAAAAAAGTTTATCTTTTGGGGGAAGCTATAAATAAATAGGGCAGAAATTATTTTTAAAAGTTGAAGCTTCTTTCTTTGATGATGCAAAGTACCTCCACACAACGTGTTCCCGTGTTTAATGGAGTAAGGTGAAAAACCTGATTTGGTCAATCACAGAAATGTTATTCTATTTCTTCCTTTTCTGTAGCTGAATAATTTATAATCACTGAAGATTTCTATTGGTATCTCCAGTTTTTGTTCTACATGATGAAAGAGCTAATCTCAAATTGTAGAATGTGTACAACAGTGTAACAGTTCTGAGATTGCCCCCGAGTTTCTCAGATTCCTGATCTGAATCAGTTCTGCTTCAAATATATTAAAGCTGTTAAATGCACGTTTCCCACTTTTACTAACACCTGTTTATAAATGACAGTTTTCCAAAGTCCTCTACTTTACCAGTGGTACTCCTCTTTGGAACTGTTTGCTTGAACTCTTGAGCTGCTTTTTAGCACAAATCAGAATGGCATCAGGGAATATGAAGGATCTTTTTGAATGTCTTCTTGAAATTCTGGTTACAGAGAGGATACAGGAATGGATTTAAGGTGGAGTTCACATAGCCAAGCCATATAGTGAACATGTGTAATTTTGAATATTGTTTGTGGCCATGGAGAGCTATCACCATAAACAATACAAAATAGGGAATCCAGCACAGCATGAAGGCTGCCATTATAACCCCTAACTGCTTAGCTGCTTTCCTCTCTCTGTTCTCATGCAGTCCTTGAATGTTCCTTTTGGAGTGGGTATTCAGAGTTCTCCAGGTTTTCCTCAGGTAACTCAGTCCTCTGAAATCTCTGTTCTCGGGCTTTTCCTGCGGACTGCATGCTCTTTCTCGGTTTGGACTGGAGTGGTCTCTAGAGAGTGCCTCCTCTGTGAAGGTATGACTGTCTGATGCATCACTTAAATCACTGTCTTGTGAGCAAGGCTCCTCTTCTTTCCCATTCTTTTCTGTTACATGCACATGCTTCTTTCTTACTTTATCCAAGCCTGACTCAGGCTTGACAGTGGCGAGAGGAAAACAGCCCCATTTAAGGACTTCCCTATTACCCTTGCTAACGAATGCCTTTGGAGACTTGTCACGTTTACTGAAATGAAGCTCTGCCTCCATATTTTGGGGCTGAGGGGAGCTTTGCTTGTCTTTGGGAGGAGTGTTCTCATCTGATATTCGCATTTGGAGGCAAATATTTTGCTCATCCTTTGTCTTATTATGCGATATGGGGTTTTTTTCTGAGAAAGACCGGTATGATCCATTGATGAGCTCTCGGTGTTGACAGTGTTTTCGAACAGCTTGGAATATTTTATAGTAGAACCATAACATCATGATAGAGGGTAGGTAGAAATTGACAATGGCTGTCAACACTTTAAACCAGGTGACTTGAGAGAATTCAGTTTCACACTTGTCTTCCTTTACATTCCTTTCCCCCTTATTGGCAAAAACATGCCATCCTAGGATTGGAATGACCCACATGAAAGAGAGCAACCAAACCCCCAAAATCATTATCGATGCTCTCATTTTTGTTCTGTATTTGAGATATTTCAGCGGTTGCTGTACTGAACGGTAACGGTCAATGCACAGTATGAAGAGATTGAAAATGGATGCAGTACTGGCCACATAATCCATCGACAGCCAGAACAGACAGGCTGGTAAGCCTAGAGTCCACACAGGATTTAGGAGGTAAACAATGTTCAGGGGCATAACAGCTGCGCCAACTATCAAATCTGCAATAGAGAGGCTGACAATGTATAAATTCCCAACTGTTTGCAGCTTCTTTTCAGTTTTCACAGCACACAGGACTAATATATTCATGACAACAGTGATCAGTGAAATGCTTCCCAGGAACAGACCTAGAACAGCTGAGTGAGGGCTAGTTGAGTTGTCTGTTGTGTTTTTTGACATCATTTGTGCAAGAACACAGAATGAGAATCAGAGAAGATGTCCAGGCCTTGGAAATTCAGTCTTGGTGTACACTCCTGGATAAAAATCTGTTGGATAGCTTTGTGCTTTTTATTTCCAGAGCTACAGGGGAATAAAACAAGAGAGAGAAAAAAGCTCAATCACTGTAGTATTAAAATAAAATAGTGAGATGAATAAAACTAATCTCTGGTTCAAATTAGCACTGCTGGCAGTTGTTCAAATTATAGGTAATGCGTAATCTCTTCCTACCCAATTTGGGCTTACACAAATTTCAAACATTTAATGATGGCAGTCCTATTTTATTTCAAATACAAACTAATAAAAGTTCAGGGAAAATAATAGGATTTTTCAGGATTAATAAGCATCTTGCAACCTCTCAAGTGTGAAGGGTCTTTTAGGCTGAAGTTTTTTAGTCATTCAGGTGCCTTAGAAACAGATATGAGAACTGTTCTCCAGTAACTCGGAGGAGCCACGTCACGCCTGGATGCTTGCTGTGGCTGTGGGCTGCATTCAAGTGGAAAGTGAATTTGAAATAAGATTTGAGACTGAACACACAACAGACCTTTTCTCTGTGCCTAAGAAAAATCTTCTTAAAATTAATCTTCAATAAATGAGCTATCTTTATTTGTTCAGAACTTTGGTATGAGCCATGTGTAGAGCCTTCAGAATGAAAATTCTTTAAAACCTTTTACATCCCAGTGATTAAGTTTCCCAGGAATTCCACTACATGCACTGCAGTTAAAAAAATCAAAAGGACAACCTACTTAACACTCACCATGGCACATACAGAACCTATTTTACAATTACCCACTTAGGCTTGGTTCCTGGTCTCATTTCTACATTCTATTTTGCAGGTGTTATAGAGTGGCAGGTTTCATTTGTACAGACACAGTGGTGTGTAGTTTTATGGTGACTTGATTTGCATTCAGAAACAACTATAGGTGCGTACTTCACTTGTGAACATAGAGATTCTGTATCAAGGTAGGCTATTTCTTCCATTTTCTAACACAAGCATAGTAACAAATATTTTCAATAAAATGGGGAAGAGAATGGAGGGAATGTAGAGTAAGAAAAGCACCTTTACAAAGCTGAGTAGATAAGCTATCCCATTATCTATAAATTCTCTGTGCCTTTGGCTTCTTCTAGGTCCCAGTAGCTAACTTCCTTAGATGAGTTAATGTCCTAAAAGGATAAATATTTTTGGAGCATGTGATCAGTTGACCAATTCTGTCTCCAGGATATATAAGAAAAATGTCTGTGGGAGCGATAAGTATTTTCTGCTGGTTTTCTCTTACAGTGCTTCACTGAATTTATGTTCTGGTAAATCTCTTAAAACGTTGAGGAAGGAAACTGGGACTGTAGACACATCAGTCCAAGTATTTACACAACTAACACTGAGAGACATGTATGAGGTTTCTTATCTTTGTTATACTAAACATAATCAAAACAATACAGTGCAGTAGATTATTCAACATTTAATATTTCACTGAAATTCAGCAGTACAATATTTCAGGGCAACTTCATCTCTTATTCCTGTAAATGGGTTGAAACTAAAATGTTTGTGTGTGTTCTTACAAGTAGTCAGATTCCTTCTTCCTTAAGGTTTACTTACAAGTGCCTGGTATTATGAAAGAAGATGTGTCCTTGGTAGCAACAGCATCTGTAGGCTGAGGAAATATGTACACTGTGGGGTATGACCTCAAGAGCTGTGTTGTATAATTCCGTATCCTGTACAGCCTTCAGGTTCTGTCATGTATAGTTCTTCAGTGACATCTTGTCACAGATGGCAGATCAGAAAGGCCTCAAGCATTTCCTGTTTGAGAATAAGAACAGAAATTATTCCATGGGTCCTAAAACAGCGTGCCTGGTGATGGGAAATAGTTACATCCCAGTCTGTTCTTGTTGGCCTTTCCACAGCTATATGCTGTAACCTCTCTGCTGGAGTTAAGTATATGAGGCATGGTCTGGTCAAGAAGTTGATGTTAATTGCTTCAGGGAAGTCATAAAGAAATGACTCGCCTTTCCCTCCCAGCCCCCACACTTTCATTTAAACTTGTGGCAAAATAAAGGGAGAGAAAGCAACTTTATTGAGATTAGGAAAGGTATCTGATTACACAGTTCTCAGTTATTTATGAACTACATATGAAATAAAATGTAGAGCATGATACAGTAAATGGTGTTGATTGCTTCCCCAAACAGGGTTGGATTTAGGAAGCAGCCTGCAGAACTCACTTTGGAATGCTTCTGCTCCAAAGAAGGCATGAAAGTCTAGTTTTTCAACTCAACAATAAAATGTCTTTTATTAAAGGACAAGGCTTGATTACTTTTCTGCTTTGGAAGAGCTTATAAGGGTTATAACAATCCAAGAATGATTTCAAGAGATGCAAATCATTTGAGAATACTAAGAACAAGAAAAAAATCAGGATAATGCATTTGCTGTTTTAAAAATGCACATGCTAACATGTACTGCATGTTTATAATAATTCTGTCTTATAATGTAATTTTCATCACAGTGTCATCTCAGCAGTTCATACTCCCTGATGGATTTTATCTTATCTGCTTTATAGAGAGCTGGTCATGTACTATTAAATTTTAAAGTGAAATTAAAGAAGTCGAAGTGATCTGCCAAGCATCATACAGTAATGTTAGATCTAAACCAGTGTTTTGACTACTCTACTCTTTTTTTCTGTCTAGACCTTGGGTCTGTATTCATTGAGATACCCTAGACAAGCAGTGTTTATTTAGAAAATAATTTTATATGTAGTGCAAGCAACTTAGTCTGGCTTTGACCTTATGACATCTTCCATTGTAATAAATTCTTTTTCATGATAGGGTCTAATATGGCTGGGCTGGGACTACACCAAGTAATGAACGTCTACAGTATTAACAGGCTTGCAAGAACCATTTGCCCTAGTGTGGAGTGAGTTGATCTCAAAGCTGGGTTAGGGTATTGAAGCTTTACAGTAACACTGCATTTTCCCTATTCAACAGTCTGTGGTTTTCACATATGATCATTTATAACCCTGACTTTGTGGGCATTCTCCCACCAAAGACAGTATTGTAGGGCTCTGGTTAATTTATGTATTGGAGTGTGTTGATGAGAAAACCACTCTTAAGAGGTAACTGGAAGAGGGTCTCCATACATACAGCATGAAAGTTGCATACCCAGCACATACTTCCTACCTATCTATTTTTATTTGATGGTAAATTGTATCTCCGAAGCCATTAAAAAGATGTACAAAGGGATTGAGTTGGCCACAAAGTGCTTAGAATAGAGCAGAAATACAATGTTGCCTTTGTATCATGTAGTCCTTGCAACTGTCTCTTTGCGTTCCCTAGGGTGACACCATGAGCTGCTGCTCCTTCTGCCCGAGATCTTTCAGACCACGCAGAATTCTCCTTAATAAGAAGTTACAATGGGCATTTGGAGGCATTTCAGACAAACCGCAATCCCACACTCATGTGTGCACAGGAAAGAGAATTTGGTGGCTTTCTTGATTCTGCTAAGGGCCCCCAGACAGCTTCCAACACAGGAGTCTTTGTACACTTTGTACACTTGCACCCTTATTGCTCTTTCAATAGGGGACAAGTTGCAGAGAGCCTACATCTCTTTCTACACAGGCCAGCAGAATGGTACAAGATAAAACAGTAAGCTTCTCCTAAGCAGCAAAGGTGATTGCACACAAAATAACAGGCAGAGAAGTTGCATATGACTGCAGAAATGCTGTTACTGGTCAGTGCCCACTGATACCATCCTGTAGTCAGAGCTTGGGCCCTCATATCTCAGTCTTGCCCATGAAGTGGACATTGAACTGCTACACAATTACCACTCTTTGCTAGAATTAGCACACTTTGCCTCGCAACTCTTCCCAATGGAAGATAACTAGAAAATCCTAAGCCTTGCTCCATATTAAGAAACTCACTGATCACCTCTTCTGTGCTCTAGGGAAGATTGCAATCTGCAATTTTTTTCCTTAAACTTCCTACCATCATCACTAGTGGTGTTGGTACCAAATGTCACCAGCAGTTAGTCATCATGAGAGCACTGTAATTTGCAACAGCAGCTTCTCTCTCTTTGTTGAGGCTCAGGCCATTTTTTAGTGGCTGTAGTCTGTTTGGGGTATTGTACCCCTGTTCAGAAGCTAATGGTTTAATTCCTTTTCTGTAACTCAGTTCCAAAGAGAGAAGCAGTAATAATACCAAGTAAAATAGTGTGTTTTAATATTTGGGTGGTTTAAGTCTCATCACACTGAGCCAAAACTCTCTTAATACGGAACAGATTTTAAAGAAAACAGCCTAAGATCTTGGATGGCTCTTTGGAATTTCTAAACCCTGACCTCACCATGAAATGTCTTCTTTATTTTATACTGTCTGTAAAGAGCTTTTTCTTCAAGGAAAATCAGCAATCTTGATTTGTTTGTTATTGTATCGCAGTGATAATTTTTCCAAGGAACAAGAATCTACTGGGAGATGCTAAATGGATGCCTTACTGACTCATTAGTGCAGGTGCAACCTATTAAGCCCTGACTAAGTGGGAGTAAGTTTCTAGAAACAGATGCTGGCATGTCTCTCAGGATTAGGTTTAAAAGAAACCTCAGTGACAACAGGAAAAGGTTAGGCTAGAACACAATTCTTACTCATCAGGCTAAGTTTAAGGTAAGGTTTAATTTCAGATGACCTGTGTTTACTATGCTTTATTTAAGAAATGTATTTGTTTCCTGTGTTTTAAAATTATTTTTTAGGTGTTGAAAGCATTAACATGCTAGAGGTTTGATTAATTATCCTCTCAAAGACTTACTCTATAGGAAAATAATCCCCTGGTAATGCCTGCCAATATTTGAGCAATATTTTTTATAAACTGTAAATGAAAAAAAAAACTTGATGACTGGCCTGCTGTTCCCATTCAAATCACCCAGTGTCTCAGTCCAGAAAGGACTAGCTTCTTTTTTCAGAGTGCCTACCACTATTAAAGGAAAGAATAAATTCTGTCTGTGCTTGAGCTGACCCTTCTAGGTAGGCTGAAATGACAAGAACACCTACTATAAAATCCAAAGTTTTAGTGTCTGACCAGTCAAATTTTGTCAGTCCTCTGAAGTGATCATCCTCCTCCCACATAACTATTTTATGAGTAGTGAGAGTTACAGGTGAATATTTTGCTATGTGAACAAACAACCCAGCCTGGTTTATAAATATTTTCATTTCTTGTTTTTATTACAACTCTTCCTTTGTGTGAAGAACTCTTAACCAGCAGGTTTGGATATCTGGCTGTCTAGTTTTGTATAAACTTGTATTCTGTGCAATTAGTGGCAGAAAATTTTCAGTGGTTCTTGATATAAATGCTGTTTTGGGGAAAAATGAGCCCATGGACACTACTGCAGAAATCTACTAGACTACAGAGAAGCAATTGCTGATTTGTCCAATTGGTGATTTGCATGCTGATTCCAGGAGCTGGGTGGCCTGAGAACTGGTGCAAGCCTTCAGCAGGCCAGGGGTGATTGGCAAAGGTCCTGCACGTTGTCTTCCCCTCCTGGTTCAGTTGCTTGTCTAAACAATACAGTGAATTGGCTGTATGGTTTCAGAGCAGAACAGAAGGCGTAATGTGGTTATATCCACACACCCAAGACATATTTATTCAATTATCTCCAGGAATGCATGTGACAACTCACTTTACTTCCACTAAAGACTCCTTGAATTTGCTTATCCATTTGTTCTGAAAGCATGGTACAGTGTGAATGGTCTTCTCACACTTAAGAGTGGCATTGCAAAGGGACTGTTACGTGGGACCAGTTCATGCTGTACTGCAAAGGGACTAGAGTGAGGTCATCACTTCTCCCCTTTTATATGGGACCTCTCATTGCTTGGCTGTTGTCAGGGCTGTGATATCAAGTTTATTCCTATTCCTCTAACTTGGATGGTGATATGCTAAGGATAGCAAAGAGACCTTAAGCACAACAGAAAGAATGCAGGGCCTATTGTGAGGAGATCTTGAAGTTCTGAAGTAGCTTCATGAAGCTTTTCAAGGAGGAAAGATAAGAAGTGCTTATAACTGTGGGATACGCTGCTTTTGTAACTTGCTTCTGTCAGGATAATTTGATTCTAGCAATTCTGCTGTGCTATTGCTATTTTTATTTGCATATTTGGATATTAGGGAACAGATGTCAGGATTGCAGATAAATACTTCTGCTTGTGTTTAATTGGTGAAGTATTACATCCAGTTTCCTGAAGTGAAGCGTCATTCAAAGAGCAAGACAATATTTGGGCAGGCTGAATGAAAGGCTTGAAAATATAAGTGAAAGGTCAGCTTGGGACTTGTAGATAATGCTTGACTTGATTATACCTGATAATTTCAGGTTTTACTTTTCACAGAATCACAGCAGTTGCTTCTAGAGCCCCATACATCAACCAAATTGACAGGCACCATGCTGCTGTCAACAGAGATTTCTCTGATTGCTGATCTCTATGCTCTTTTTTGGGGGGGACGGGAGACTGGCTTTAGTAGGAATTAAATTACCTGCAATTTTACCTGTCTGCCACCAAAAGTTTAGACCTCCACAGCCTTCCGGAAGAAAAGTTTAGCATGAACAACACAAATTATTATATACAGTTATGTTCCCTCTTCTTATTTGCATACATGCATCCTGAGTCCTTTGCTTTTTATAACAAGTGCTGAACTTTGTGACAAAACAGAGTACTTCAGTCTGAGTCACCGCTGCGCTGTCTGGGCTCAAACCTTGATTAAGATGCTGTACAGCATCTGCTTGTGAAAAGACTTCTCTCTCAGAAATAACTGTGGTCTCTGGTGTTCTGACCTTCCTCCCAGCTCTCCCTTACTGGTATACTGTTCTCTTCATTGGATTAAGAATGCTGTACTAGATCCTATCTTTAATCTTCCTCTTGCTTTGCAGTCTAATATCCTTGAGTAACTACTGAGTGTGTGTGTTGCTGTTGGGATTTCTGAGAAGGGAAACTCATTTTGTGCAGCGAGAACAAATACCTTACCTTTACCACTGACAGATTTCTCAGAGATTAAAGTACTTTTACATCGTTAACATAAAACTTTGCTGTTAATAAAAACCAACCAAAAACAACTCAACCCAGACTGGGTAGCCAGTTCTGTGTGGGATATGAAAGTAGTGTCCCTTCACTTATCTTACACTCTTTCCTCTTTAAAATAGCATGCTGTGCCGCTCAAATGTGGGAGCATGGGCAGTTAGTCCCAGAGTTAACTGATGTATTTCTGTGGCATGGCAGGGTGGTCTGTCACATTCTGGCTTAACTGAGAAGTTAAACTATATGCTGTTGGGAATGCACATCACTGCAGGGGAACTATACACACTAATATAACCTGTCATAACCAAATTACTTCTGAAAAGATAATTTCCTGTGTCCATGTTCTTCGCTTTTAAAATAAAATCGATTATTTGATCTCCCTGGGTGACAACATAAAACTTTTGCCAAATGGTTTATATATGATGCTGAGAATATGTGAACCCAGAAGTATATGCTAGGTATTGTTGACAGTATATAAAAACCCCCACTAAATCTAGGAAAGTTATGATTGAAAGGCATATTCACAGAGCAGAGACAATCTGTCAAAAACGGAAACTGAATCCAAAATACAGAAGTGTTAATCTGAACCAGTGTTCTCTCAACTAATATGGGATACATGGTAAAATATCAAATATTTCCTCAGAAGCAATGGTTACCTTTACTATGTAAGGTACACAAGAAGTGAAGATTAATGTGTGTCTAAAAGGCTTTCCTGTGTAGAGAAATCCCTGTGTGAACAGAAAGTACTGGCAACAGTAACACTTAATTGTATGAGCATTCATGTCATAATTAATTTGTATAGACAAGCATACAATTTAATGCTAAGTAATAATTTACTATATATATGAAGCAGCTGTGCCAAGATAAGCTAAACATCAAACCCAAATTCAGTCCTGTGAATTTTGACTTGGTATAGAGTGGTTTGGAGCAGAAATGCTCTCCTATATAACTACTCAAAGGTTATCAAGTGTAGTGAAGGGGAAAGGTGTTTTTAATAATGTTCTTTAAAGAATGGTGGCAAGCAATGTCATTCTGGGTATGCTCTTACCTAAAAGCAGTTTGTCATTAATGCTCTTCAGATTCACATATGGTTTATGTGTTATATACCTTCAAAACTGTTTTTCTCTGGTGGTTTTCTGGTACAGACTTCACTGTATGCCATCCCTTTTCTGGTTCTTATCTCTGGAACTCACAGAGAGTGTTGAAAGCTTATGTGAATTAGAGATCTGTAGGTTCATGACACTGGTCTTGGTTGTTAGCATTTGGGGTTTTTTTTAGACTAAGAGCTGACTCTTCAAGAGTGTTATTTTTCCATGCATAATTAAGGACAGAGTGTCTGTGTCTCTTGTATCACTGGAGATTGTATATTCCAAATCGCATCTTGTTTGTTTGAATCTGTGTTGCTCCAATACGAACGCATATTCAACCGTGTTTTGTAACTCCCAGAGACATGAATCAATAGCTGAAAGCAGGCATAGAAAGCAAAGGAAGAGTATAAGTGAATGGATTTTCCTGTGCATTTCAATACATCCTCTTTGTGCTAAAGCCATAATGCTCTTCTTTTTCAGTCCTCAGCTTCAGCTTTCCTGAGCATTACTAGGTCTTTCCTGGTCCTCCCTGGGCCCTTTCTTCTTGAGGGGGGAGGGGGAGAATTTAATAGCTGGCCTGTATGATTAATATGTCAGCTACAGGAATAGTATCAGGAAAAATTATTACGTATCCCCGGCATTCAGCTACTGACAGAACCTTGGCTAGGGCAACACTACTTATTTATGAAGAAAAAATGTCTGGATGTGGGTCATCATCTAGAGGACTTTAATTTACAGGAATACAGTTGCAGGCTCATTACTCATCAGCAGAACCAGTGAATGCAGTGGATTTGGTTCTGTTTGTTTAGGAAAAAGAAAACCAAACAAATGTGAAGTGGGGCTGCTTAACTGAAAAGAAAGGGGTGGCGAAAACCCACAAATGCTGTAGTGAATTTCAGGGGTAGCACACACAAATAACTTGATCTCTTTCGTTTTTAATGTTATAATCAACTTGAATTTCTTCTGGTACATGGCTTATAGTAGATCCATGTCCTTTGACTCAGTGAACAAAGTACGTGACCAAATATCCAACAAACAGCCTAAAGATCTCAACTAATCTGGTAGCAGTCAGTATCTGGCTATATGCAGCTAGATTATTACTGGAATCTATTCATCCCAAGAAAGCACCTAAACTTTAATGTATCAAAGGAACAAAGGTTTAAAATTAGGCCCATCTGGAGAATCCTCAGGAAAGTTGTGTAGTCCTTGCCACTGGGAAGCTGATGGATTTGGATGTTTGTTTTTTTTAAAGATTGCTGTTAATGACTGTGTATCATCGACAGCTCTAAAGCGTGCTGAGGAATACAGACCTCGAGCAGAGGGTGGTTTTATCTTATGTCCTTAGTAGAGTCAATATTAGTAGGTGGAGATCTTTAAATATGATTTAACTTCCAATAGCATCATGTAAAGCTGGATAGTCTGAAAGTGTAGCTTTAGTATCTTTCAAGTACTGGTTGGATGAAAAGAGACTGAGAAATCTTTTGATTGTCTGGGTGTTTCTATTTTATTCCAGTGTCCTGTCCCACTTTGCAACCCTAGATGTCTTCTGATGATTTGCCTTCATTTTTGTATACTAATACTGAACTTTGTTGATGTATGTGTCTGTTTAGCAATATAATCACTGACTTAATGAAATAGTTTTATAGATGCTTGCAATTGTAGGGCTTCACCTATAAGAAATACAATTGTTTTTAAGTCTGTGTCTTAACCTGAAATTATCAGGAGATAGATAAACCTTTTTTTTCCTCTGACTGGCTTTTCTAAACAACTCTCATAAAATATAGGCCCAGTTTTAGAGTACTAAAGCTAAAAGATGATGGAAACATTCCAAAGAATGTTCTGGCCTTCAAAATATAAGCTCAGACTTCTATTAAACTATTCTTCCAAAGGCTCAACTTTCTGGTTTAAGTTTTACTAAATGTCAGTTTTTCCATGGGAGAAAAACATGCAGTCTTGTTCCTTTGGTGGTAGTTCCCATATATGGATTATTTTTGCCCTGAGATTGGGGGAAACCCCATCATGACTAGAATCCTTAAGTTTCCAGATATGGTATTAATTTTCCCTGCTAGCCTAAACATCAGCATTATCTAGTTGATTGTCAATGTCATCTCTTAACAACCAGTTATTAAGAGTTATTGTAGTACAGTTCTGGAGAAGTCTTATCCTTCTCTATTCCATTACCTGGCTGTAAAAACAGACTTTTGCTATTGGCAGTAGACCTTGTAACAGATGATAATTCCTTGAATGTAGTAACCTAAACCATGTGGCATAAAATGTCTTAAGAGGGGAGTTTTCCAGTGTTACAGTGCCTTTACAGATGAGTAGCCACAGTGGCTTTTTATAGTGTGGATCTTTCCTGTTACTGGAATCCATTAATCTAACTCGCTAAAACAGGTCATCCTTCATACAGGGATGGCAAAACATCTTCAGAGTTTTTTGGATTCCACCTTATGTGACTGCTTAACTTCAAGCCTTGACAAACTGTAAAACTAGCTTGTTTTAATCTTTGTGCACTAGGAACAGAGTTACCTCTTTAAAAAGTAACTCATCCAGGCACCCGGGTATCAAGATCTGCCAGTTTTATTTCTGTGTGAGTGGTGAGTCACTACTGGAGAAACACTACCAAAAACCATGACAAGAGTTGTTAGCCCTGTAAATGTTGAAGTTGCATACACCCTAGTGTTGTATCTGTTATTGGCAATGCAGTGTAATGGTTTCAGATAGAAGGAACTGGCTTCAGATAAAGTAAGTTTCATTGCCTGATAGAAGTTAACTGCTTGCAAAGCCAGTGATGAATCCACCTGTGAGTAACTTCTCTGATTTCTGAGGAAAGGCTAGATGTGGAGTGAACTTACTGTTTTACAGCAATTTAGCTTCAACAAAGATGGATTTCTTGAGTTCAAATTCACATCATTTAAGATGCCCTTTCTTTTCTGTAGCTCTTCGTATAGATATTGAAGGATCCAATGTTGCTATCCTTCAAAAGAAGGAAAGTATCTTAGAACTCCACTTGCCCCAGCGTTGTTATTGGTCAGGATAAGCACAGACTAGTTCCTAATCACTAATATTACAATTCATAATAGAAAAATCTCTTCCTGAGACTTTACTAGGATCTAGTTAAAAAAAAAAACCCACAAACCACAGAGGAGTACTTTCAACATTTAAAAAAACCCATGCTGAACCCTGACTGAATCTTGTACCCACTGCCACCCTCCAAAAGCTACTGAAGAAAGGTAAGAAATTTCTTCAGAGACTTTACCAAAATGAACTTGAATTTCAACCCAAGCAGACTTTTTGTGCTTTTAAGCTACAAGAAGGACTTCATCACAAAAATGCACAAACTTAGAAATCCCAGTAGATGTGAGGACTTACTGTCTCCTTGTGCTGCTAATAAAAGTAAACCCTGTTTCTGAAAGGTTTGGCTTCAGATCACTTAGATATGCTCACATATATTTTTTTCCCTCTAATTTAGAATATATATATTTACTTATCAGTCTCCTTAAATATCTGGTAACCTTACTGTGGTAATGTGATGAATTCCTTCATATTTTAGCAATAGTGCATTGAATGTCCAAATGTCTTACATTTTGTGGGTGTGTGTCCATAGACTTAAATTCCTACCTTTCCCCTGGAAGTTTTAATACTGTTTGAGTTAAGCAGGTGGCTAAGATGAACCGGAGGAGCACCAGGTCTCTTACAGCTAGGGAGCCTGGTGCCTTGCAAGTAAACAGTTTAGAAGCAGCTTATCCAAGAAGCCTGATTCTCTTCCGTCTTTCCTTCTCAGTGTCTATAAAGGAAAGACTGGGGAGGCTACATCAGTAATTCCCTATGGCTTGGGTTTAGAGCAGGTTATGTCCCTATTATACCCTCCATTCCTGTTGTACCCCCTCGGGTTGTGGCAGGCTTTTATGTTTGTGGGAAACTGCACAAGATCTGCATGGAAACTAATGCTCTAGGTCTTTTGCCCACCTGCAAAAGTACAATTGCATTCAGAAAGGGAAGAGGGTTAACATCAGGCAACTCCTCCTTTTTACTCAGCCAAGGCGCTATTTCTTCCTCGAAACATGTAAGCAGTGCCTCCCTCCCTTCTCAGCCGTGCACTCTGCCATGGTAATTACCATTTAGCTAAAGAAAGACCCGTAAAATAAAGGCACAAATATTGTGCGGGTAGAAACTCACTCTAACCTTCAAGTCCTCAGTGTCACCATTAAGTATAATGGAAAACCTGGATTGTGTCCATCCGTTTCCCTTCTTCCCCTCTTCACCTTGACGCTGTCCCTTGCTAACACGTCTGGCTCCTCGGAGCTGCCCGGTGCGGCGGGCAGCCCTGGCCATGGAGCCCTGCACTTGACGGGGGCTGGCGAGCGCCGGAGCCCCGGCTGCCCTTTGCCGCTGACGGGTCTCTGGCGAGCACAAGCGTCTTCTGGGGAAGAAAGTTGGGGAATAAAGCTGGCCGGGCTGTGCGCGGCTCGGATGCGCACGGCCACCCGTCTCCGCTCGTAGGGGAGGCTCTTTGCGCGCTCGCCCCGCCGTGCCGTCCGGGCTGCGCTGAGGTCGGAAACAGGCTGTCAGCTATTTGCTAGGATTAGGAGCTGCCAACTTCTGCAAAGTGCTTTAAACTAATGCTCGGGAAGAGTTTTTAAAACTGAAGTGGGTTGTTTTGTTCTTCTCCAGTTCTCCTCCCTGTGCTCAGTGCTATCACGCTCTGCCGCGGCTGGGACGAGCCGGGGTGAGGAGCCGCAGCCTTCCCGACGCCTCCGGAACGCTCCAGTCCCGCCACCGCGGCGACAGTGCTGCCGCTCTCCCCTCGCCCCAGCTCTCTAGTCCCCTTCCCCACTCCGCTGCCCTTGTTCACTCACCGGCAGAGCGAGGAGGAGAGCAAGGACCGGCCGCCGGGATCTGCGGCGGGCGCAGGGAGCCCGGGCTGAGCGGACGGGCGGACGGTGCAGGGATCGCATGAGACGGCGGCGGCCGCGCTCTTCGCCGTTCCCCTTCTCGTTCTCCAGTCGGTATGCGCGTCCTTGGGCTGGGCTGGGCAGGGCCGGGGTGCCCTGCCCTGCCCCGCCCCGCCGGCGCGGAGCTGGCAGCTCCCTCCTCCCTGCTGCAGACAGAGCAAGTTTCACCCTTCTCTTGCGCTGCCAAGAAGAGCTCGGCTCTGCGTGTCGCGCTCCGCACTGAAGGGACCGGGGACGTGACCCTGCCCCGCTCGCTGCAGTTCTCCCTCCTCGGGTCAAGCCCCGCCCCGCCCTGTCCCGAGCCACCCCCCGCCCCGCCGTGGCGAGCGGGTCCGCCGGGCCGGCGGCAGGGCGGCGAGGGGCGGCGGCCGGGAACTGCGCCGTGGGGGAGCCGCCGCTGCCCCCCGCCCTCCTTGCCCCGCGCACGGCCGGCCAAGCCCCCGCTCGGCGTGTAACCCCGGTGTACTGATAACCTGTGGAAACACAGCTACTGCCCGTCTGCAGCGGGGAAACAGCTCTGGGGCCGGAAGGGTTGAATTTGCCTGAGTAACGCCAGGGCTCCGCGGGGGATCCGGAATCGAATCCCGGGCTTGCGGTCGTGGCGGCGCTTGGTGCAGCCGCGGTCCTTCGGTCTTGCTCGGGGCGAGCCCATGTTCTGAAGCGCGGTATGTAGCGGCGTCTTTGGTGCAGCCGTCTTCAAAACTAGTTGAAGACCGGGAAAATCCGAAATGCAGAACACGTTATTGCGTATCTTGGCTGAGCTGATTTTTCTCTTGTGTGTGTGTGCGTGACTTCCATGTGTGTGTGTGCGTGACTTCCATGTGTGTGTGTGCGTGACTTCCATGTGTGTGTGTGCGTGACTTCCATGTGTGTGTGTGCGTGACTTCCATGTGTGTGTGTGCGTGACTTCCATGTGTGCGATGCTTCCGCACACACAGGGGCTGGGCCCTTTTCAAAAGAGAGCACCTAACCAATTGTCGTTCCTTTCTTTAAATTCATACTTATTTCCCCCTCGCTTAGCGCTTAGAAACGTGTTGCACAAAGTACTGTGGATTCAAAAGGAATATTTTATGTAAGTCACGAAGAATTTATGCAATGATGTTTCTACAAACAGCATTGCTAGGTACTTACTGACTTTATGGCCTGGAAGAATTGTAAACTCTCCACAATTTCTCTTCACCATGGGCTAACTGGAAAACAGATGATGCCTGCACTTAGTCTAGAATAATATCCTTTGCCAGAAAGGGCACCTCTATCAGTGAAGAAGAGTTATATTCATAAACTACTTTACTGATGCTACTAAGGCAGTCCTTTTGCTCTTGATTGAAGTCTTAACTGTCCCATTAAAATTACGGTAAAACCAATTTCTGAACGAATGTGTGCTTGGGTCTTGTTTAAATCGCCCTCTCCTGTAGAGTTTTGGTCCTGCAGGTGGTCAGAGCAATCCTGTGGAAGAATCTTCTCTCTCTTGGTGTTGGGATGTACACTAATCATGCTGAGAGGCTCACACTGGAAAATGGTTCTGTAGGAGGGAAAGGCTTGTTGATGTTCATGCCTGTTACGCACTTACTTGAAGCACAACTTCTGTGCTGCCAGCTTATGCTCATCCATTACCAACTCAATAACATGTAGCTTCACTTTAGCAGTGGTGTCATGCTCATTCTCCTTTGCTGACCTATTTGTAATGTTAAAGAGGTTTTACATAGGCCTCTTTGGAAAAACATTTCGAGTCAGTAATGTTTATAATTCTCCATGTAACACCAAGTCGTTACTGCTCTGCGTGCTTATTCTCCTTTGGACCTCTTCCATCCAAACAATGTTTTCTGCAAGTGAAGCCAGAGATGGATTGGGATCCTTAAATCAGTATTGCAGCGAGATGTCTCTATCTCCCAGCAAATGTGTTTCTTTCAAACAGTATTTAGGTAGCCTCCTTTAGAATGTCAGGGTCTTTGTACTGTTGAAGGTAGCAGGTGGCACTTCCATTGAGGAAGAAAGGACATGAGTAAATTATCCCTGCAGTGTGGTGCTGTGGGTGAAAATTGAGACTAGGATGCTCTTGCACTCTATGCTGCAGCTGAAAGAGTGAGAATTCCCTCTAGAAGGAGCTTGGCAGGTCTGCCCCAGTGGTGTCATGCAATGTGTTTCTGCATTTCTTTGGAAATTTTAACTGTGAGGCAACCAGAATTCTAGAAGATGCTGTTACATCTGTTATCAATGAGTTCACACAGAGGCTTACCTAAAAGAGGAATTTCATTAAATACTTGTACAGAACTTGGAGGGCTTTCGAAGCCTCCTGTTATTATAATCCTCTAACACGGATTACTTTTGTTAAAGAATTCTTACAGGGAACCTTTCAAACAAACTTTGATAGAATTTCAAACAAATCAAATGGGTTATGGTTTGTGATATGGAGTGTTACAGATTTACACCATCATTGTTTTAACTTCTCAAGAATACTGAGCAACAGGCTAATATAGTATGTCTGTCAATGTTTCCAATTATATTTAATATATATATAAAATATCTAAATGGCCACATTGCTATTATTCTTGGGTTTAGTTCTGCAAAATATTAGACTTCAGAGTATTGCAAGCAATTCTGAAATTACATTTTTAATGTAACTTACAAGTTCAGTTTTATCATAAATAATGACCCCATAAACTAATCTGCCTGTGCACATGAGTAAATCTTTGCAAGTTCTTGTTGGTGTCTAATATGTCAAAAAGTAGCAATAAGTGATAAATGGCTAAAACTGGTGCTGGTGATCTTTGACAGTTGTTTTTCTGTATTTTTCTTACACTTTTTCTTCCATTGATTCTTTTGGCCACAAGCAGTCTTCACTATCAGCAAGTATTTAAACTTACTGTAAGCTTTATTATTTCTAGTGGAATATCATGACTTGCTACTCACTGCATATAGGCTACTATTAACGTGAATATCTTCTTGACATTCTGGGAGATCACTTGATGTCATTAAAGTCACTTAATTTTTTTCCTGACACAGATGTAGCCTATTGCAAGATGAACTTCAGAAAACTGAACACTTATTTCAATTGTCACAGGTATCCAAGGACAGAAGGGAATGCTCAGAACTGTTTGGATTAAGGTTCCATCTGCCATGTTTATTTGCAAGGTCAGTAAAATTAGAAGCCTTTTAAAAATCGATTTATTTTTATTTTTAATGCAACTCAACGCTTCAAATTTGGTTGGACAACCTTTCAGTTTTAATATTCACCATGAAAATACAATGAATCCTGTTTCTTTGTACAGATAAACTTGGATTTCACTTTGTCCCTTTCTCCTTAGGTCCCTGGCACAAGTCACTAGGTCCTAATGACATAGTCATTAGCTCCTTGGCACAAGCCACTTTAAGCCTGAGGGGTGGTGGTAGGAATGAGGTTTGATAGATGTTGGTTAGTGAAAGGAAAAAAGAGGGGCTATGGTTCTGTTGGTGACTGTTAAGGCATATTTCCAGTACCTTACAGCTTGCCTCCAGGTTTGATACTTTAACTCTTAATCTGCTTTTCAGAGAAACTCCTGATTATCTTATTTTTCTACTGGCCTTGTACATATGGAGTATATCTGTGTTTCATGGTTTTGGGAATTGGTGACCGAGGGTAATGCCTTGGTAACTTTTCTCAGACCCAAAATGTCTTCTGCTGCTTCTACTTAAAACTCATCTGCAAGTTTAAAAAAAAAAAAAAAAGAAAAAGTGTGCTTTGGCTGTATGCTTCCCTGTAAGAATTACCACCAACTGCTAGTGTATGAAAAATGTCTTTACTAGGATTTTACTTCATGTAAATAAAGGTGGAGCTAACAAGTTAGTTAAACTGTCAAGAACAGGGATAGTGAGCTCTGTTAAGTAAGAAGTACCTAATAGCTTCTTGTGGTGGTTTTGGCCCTAGCTAGAGGCCGAATACCCACCAAGCCGCTCGCTCACTCCCCCCTTCAGCAGAAAAGGGGAGAAAATAGATATTGGGAGGCTTAGGACTTGAGATAAAGACAGAGGGATCGCTCTCCAATTAGTGCAATGGGCAAAACAGACTCAGCACAGACTAAAGGCAAGTGATTTATTACTAATACACCCAGTGAACCGGAACGAGATAAGAAGCAGCCAGGTCTTAAGGCACCTTCTCTCCACCCCTCCCTTCTTGTGAAGCGATTCCTCACAAGCTGCTTTCCTTCCCCAGATCTCAACACTTCTACTTCCCCCTCACCCTCCACCTCTTCGCACTCTTGGCTTTAGTCGTAGATTTACTCCCTTCTTCCCTCCCATCACAGCACAGGGAAGGGCAGGCAATGGGGAATGGGGGTTTTCAGTCCGTTCCTCCCGAGTTGTCTTCTGTCTCAGCTGGGGTGGGGGGGCAGCGTTCCACACCCACACACCCTTCCCCTGCAGCGCTGTGGGGTCCCACCCACACGAGAGTCGTGTCCACAAACTTCTGCAGCGTGACTACTCTCTATCGGGGAGCCATCTCCTCACCACAGGCCTCTCAGCAGGACTCCCCTCCATAGAGTGCTGACATTTGGGCCCAGAACCCCTGGCCTGGTCTCCCGCAAAGTCACAAGTCCCCTGGCAAACCTGCTGAGGTCAATCTTCACAGGGCAGAGATGTCTCTGCTCCCCGTCCTCATCCATGGGCTTTGAGGGGACACTCCTTTCACCATGGTCTTCACCATGAGCTGCAGGGGAAACTCTCTTTCTGTGTTCTTTTCCTCCTCCCTTCTCCTTTGGGCCTGGCCTTGGTGTCTGAGCAGCCTGTTACCTCTTCTCACTCCCCGCTCTGCTGGCAAAGTGCATGCCAGCAGTTTTCTTTTCTCCTATATGTGATTCACAGAGGCGCTATGACCAGCTCTGACTGGCTCAGCCTTAAATGTGGCCTTGAATTGACCAATGTTTACAAAATCTGGGGCTTGCAGAAAGCTGTAACTGTGGCTTACATAAGCCACCAGAGCAGCACAGCTACACAAAACTGCAACACTATTTTACTATAAAACTCCAACAAAATATTTCTCTGGGGTGTTTAATAAAGAGTCAGGTATGTGAGACCAGCACCACACCACTTGTGCAGTATTGATCTCCCCAGGTTTGCCTCAGGGGAACCCTACTGGCTACAGTTAAAGTGTAACACACTGGGAATGCTGCATGTCACACGCCTCCAGCCTGACATGCATCTTTTCTGGGATTGTAGATCTTTCTCATTAACAAGGGAACGGTGATGCTACAAAGAAATTTGATTAACAAGATACACTTAGAAAATGTTAAAAGTTGAAAAATAATATTAAAATTAGGTATCTATCTCCTTTCTGGTTAAAAACTTGCTTTTTAATAGTGTTTATGGTATATCTTTTCAGGTGACAGCATGTCCTCTTGCACTACAAATCTGAGTGTTATTCTGGAAAATCCAGTAATTTAGCAAGGTGTGAAGTTAATTGCCATCTGTGTTGTAGGAATAACTCTCTTCTGCAGAAATTCAGACTTTCTATTATCCCTTATGTTTTCGTTGCTCCTTATTTTATTGACAGCTTGCTTTGCATACCTTGGGTGCACAGGCAGTATAAATGATCTTTTAACAACTCAGAAATGTTCTAAGTGATAGTACATCAGATCACTTTTTATTGCTAATTCTTATGCTCAAGTGCTACCAGAAGTGCTTACAGCAATAGTTAGGGTTTCTTGTGGTTTTGATAATGACAAACACCATTCTTATAGGTAAAAAACTGTCATGTAAGGATGGTCTAAACTGACTCCTTGCTATACTGTCAGTATTATTTGCTGACACATGTAGCTTTCAGCAAGCTAACAATATCTTAATGCTATGTCCAAGGAATAAAACCTAAGACGTGTTATGTAGTTGAAGTTACTTGCTCACCTCAATGTGAAGTTTACCCATTTCTGAAACTCAACAACAGATGAGCTGACAAAATTTTAACTTGACTATTGTGTGGTAAGATAAAGAAGTCTATAGGACATCTACTGTGTTCCATTCTAATTAAATTTAACAGCCATGAGATGTGGCTTTTTATTCTCAACTGTGCTACGTATCACCACTGCATAAAGAAAACTGCTGATTTGTGCATAACTTTCTCCACATATGCAAAGGAGGTAATAATACAACGTAAGTCAGTGGTGTTACACATGGTACACTGAGCTTCAATTTGGATGGTAGCTGGATGAAATGAATAAGTATTTATACTACTATCTAGGAGACAAAATTCTAGGACTAAGTTAATGATACAAGGGCTCTGTCATCATTCTATTGCAAAATACAGGGATCCAACTGATTTGAATACATCAGTGGTTTTTTCCTGAATTCAAAATCTTGATGGTTTTACAATCTCTGATGTGCATCACTGAAATAAAAAATGTTCCTTACTGCAGTTAAAAATTGCTGTCAAGACATACATAATTACACTAATTAACTAAGAAACAAAAAACTATCTGTTCCCTAGAGCAAGGACTCCTGGTTTTAATCAATTTAAATATTTCACTTTGTAGCCCTTAAGATCACAGTTCTGAAATATGATTAAAGTAATGGATGAGCAATGGATGAGCCTTTATGCAAAAGCAGATAGAAAGTGACACTACCACAGGTATCAACAGTTTAAGGAAGAGGTGTTAGACTGAAGCCTTTTCCAGATGAGAAGGTGTGATTATGGGAGGCATTATGTGTGTAAGCTGATAAGAAACCTTGTAATACCTAGAAAAGTTAATACATTTACGAAGCTGTAAACATTCCCTGTCATCTCATTTGTGGCATCAGGCACTAGCTCCTTTCTGTTTCCTTGGAAATAAATTTGCTTGGGAACTATTACCCTCTTGAACTGATGATAACGCTGATGGGGGCACTCTTCTCTCATGATTTTATTGCAGTGCAGGTGTTTTCTTACTGTTCCTGTGGTTGCGTTGATATGTACAGACTGTGAACAGGGAAGCTGTGAAAAGCTATCACTATTGGCTTGGTCTCAAAACTGGATCCCAAGGTTCCAGCCTCAGGATCTAGATATGTACCTTTACCACTATCCCTATCTTCCACCCCTCCAACCTCCTCCTGCTTTTGGAGAACATTGCTAACAGAATCAACTCTGCACAGTGGTAGAGATAGCGCAAAAGGGAACGTATCTTTGCTTCCTGAACAGTATCAGCTCTCACAGAATTTAGTCCTTCTGAGATTAAGGACCTGGATGTGACACTTTTTTAATGGTGGAATTTTTTCTGTTAGCTTTCTTGGTGCAATATTTGAAATTAAACATGGAGTAGTACTGAGAGACTTAATTCCATTAATTAGGTAGAAGTCAATTTTACTCTGTATTTACTCTGTATTAGCAGCTTTATCCTGGATATAGAGCAATAAGACATAAACATGGAAGCTATAGCTAAAAGATGTTGTGCAGTCTTTGTATCTACTGGACTGCTGCAGGTCTAGGCATGAAGCATAACCTTGGCTTCAAAGGAATACATTCATTCTAACTGTGGCTATTTGATTTGGTAAGCTGAAAGGTCTTTTCCAACCAAAACAGTTCTGTGATTCTATTCCTGGATGAGCATATCCATGAAACTGTGTGCCTATAGAGTAAAATTACTGACTTGCCAGTCTGAGACTGCATGATTAAACCTGTGTTCCCCAGGCTGAAATCAAACATCTTCTGCATAGCAAAAGCTGAGGTGTAGTATGTCATCTGAACATTCTAGGCATTCACAGATCTGAAGCAGGAGGCATGTGAGGTTCAGACATGCTTGTGCAGCCTCTCTTGAACTTAGAGATGCTTCTCCACAAAGATCCTGGGGTCCACACATACCCACTTTCCCTCAGCTATGACTGAGGGACGAGACAGGCATGTTGTGTACTGGGTAGACCAGGAGCTCTCTATTGAGGTTCAAAGAATATGTAGCATGACTCCACATTTTCCTGTTTGTCTTGGTCTTTGACCTTGGATAAAGCACTGTGCCTTCCCATAGATTCCTTGTCTGTTAAGTATTACTCTTATTCTGTCCTGTTTTTTTGGTTGGGTTTCACTAGAAGCTGGGAGAGGACACATCCAGGACAGCTGACCCAAACTAGCCAAATGTATATTTGATACCATATGACATCATGCTCAGTGTTTGAGCAGGGAGCTGGCTGGGGAGGAGGGGTTGTTGTTTAGGGGCAGGATGGAGATCGAGTTCTGAGCAGTATGCAAACTGCATTGTGTCATCACCCACCTTGTATGTTCCTTGATTAGTATTGGTTTTTTCCTCTTTCTTTGCTGTCCTATTAAGCTGTCCTTAAACCAACCCACAGGTTTGACTTTTTTTCTTCCAGTTCTCCTCCCTATCCCACTGCAGGGAGGAGTGAGCAAGCAGCTGTGTGGTGTGGTGCTTAGTTGCTGGCTGGGGCTAAACCATAACTATCCTTAGGAGGTTTTTGATATCAAGGGAGCAGTGAAATTGCTGTATAAACAAGGAGTATTTAATATAAGGCAATTCTTCTATTGCTGCCTGTGTGGCCAGTTGATAAAGGTATGATGTATATTCTGTCTTGCCTTTATGTAAGGAGATCAGCTGGCTTTTCCCTGTTAAGGACCACTCTGGGTTTACAGTTCTGGGTGGCACAATGGTTTAAGGAGTATGTCCCTTTATGTCTACAGCTTTATTTTTGAATGGTGCAATTGTGACTATAATATTCTCTTGAGTGGACAGTCTTAGACTGCTAACTTCTGAGAAACAGACCACTGAGAAGGAAACGTAGCATTCCCATTATAGTTTCCATATGCTAAGTACCTCTGGGAAATTTTTTATTGTTTTAGGTGATTAACCTACCTGTCCATTGGGTGGTCAGCTTATTTCAGTGTTAGGTCAAGCACATTGATATCAGAAAGTCAATTTAAAATTCCTAAGAATATTGTTATAAGTTACATTTATAACCTTAAAGGTCTGTGGAGTGGTAAAACTTCCCCTGGAAATCTCAAAATAGTTGTCTTTACAAAACACTTAGGAACTTGGCTGCTGTGACTGTGAAATTGCCTGATTTTTGTCTTGTAGATTGTGATAAGCACCTCTTATGAGGAGGGAAACGAGTTCTGTTTTATAAATATGTTCAGTGTTTCTTTATGCTTGCAGAGGATGATTTATTCTGGAACAGGATAAAACACAATTGTTAAGAGAAGCAGAAGTAATGATAGAACAATATAGATAAGAAGCAGGCTTATAGTCCTCGAAGGGGCTCTTTGATGTCAGGAGGGTTGAATGTGTCAGCCATACCCAGGAAAAAAAATGATGAAAAGGGGTGTTGACTTTTTAAAGCTGCTTGGGTTCTGTAATAGTGGGGGAAGCACTGCTGAAGGGCAAAGTTTACATGTTAATCATCTAGCAGGAAAACTTGCAGACATCCAGAGTCTGCTAAAAGCAGAAGAATCTACCCATTCCCTGTACTCAGTCATCTACCACCTAGTGGATAGTAAGCAGTGATTGAACAGAGGTATCATACCCTTTTCAGTATCAGCTTCTGCAAGTCAGCATCGGAAGCCTGTCATCTTGTTTGCATTCTGTACTTTGTACAGTGTGGGTGGCAGGAAACTTAGGAACTTAGGAACATTGGAGTTGGAAGGAACCTCTGGAGTTCTAGTCCAGTGTCCTGTCAAAGTGTGATTAATGCTGCTCCTGGATCTGGTCAGTCACGGCTTTCTTTAGCCAGGTCTTGAAAGCTTCCAAAGACAGAGAGATTCCACCACCCATATGGGCAGGTTGCTCTGGTATTTCACTTTACATGAAGAGAGAGCTTTGTGAAGAAACCAAATCTTCAGGCACTAAATGAAGGAGATTATGGTGCAAGGCATTAAAAAGGGCTATGATATATTCTATAAAGGCTATTTAATTATCTTTTGGGGGGGTCATACTGGGGGTGAGGGGAGGAAAGAATAAAACAGCCTGTTATTATTAGTCTTGGAACATTTTTTTTTTAGTATTAAATAATAGATATATTATGGCAGTGTACTTATTTAGAACCTGAACATCTTAAACATATGAATAAGGCTAAGGGAGTGTCATTGCAAATGTCTTTTGAAAATGCTATTAGTACTGCTAAGCTTCTATATGGAAAGGTGAATTTTTGCCACTGGAATAAAGCCATGCTCAAATTATGTTAGAGTAACAGAGGCAGTGTGGCAGACCTTTATAGTACATCTTCATCACATTGGTGTGAGAAGTTGGACTCAGTTTTAAGTAAAAGCAAAGGTATTCTAATACTATCATGACATTTGGAAACTGATCCCATTAAACAAGTTTAGGTCAATGCTTTCCAATAATAGCACTTACCATAATCTTTTAAAGAAAATGTATGAAGCTGAAGTCCACGCAGGTCAGCTGTTGTAGATAGTGTTCAAAGTGGTGAATGTTTGGTAAAAAACAAACAAATAAATAAAAATTCTGATGAAATGCTGAATGGACCTCAGCAAAGGGAAGGGTGCTGCTGCTTAGGTGTAAAAGGAAATACTGGCATCCAATGGCAACAAAGAAGCTCATTAAGTGAAAGAGTAACTTTGTTGATTCAGACATTTCCTGGTGAGGGAGCAATTAAGTCCCTTGTACCTAGGAAAGCAAAGAAGTTTCAGTGAATCCGAATCACTTGGAGAGAAAAGCTGAAAAACATTTGTGTCTGTGCAGCTGATTATCTGTGTGGTTAAGTATTAAAATATGGTGCTCAAAAACATACTTTCCTTGTGAACTCACTATTTCCAACAGTGGTTTAATCTCTCTGCCTAGTTTGGGGGTAGCTGTGAGGCAGGAAACGCTGTTACCTGACAAATTGTGATGGTCTCTTGACATGGGACTGAGCCACAGAACAAGCCAGTTTGGGGATGTTGAATAAAATTTCATTGTCATTAGGTTCTTTGGTGTTCATATGGGTAGGTTCTGGTAATTGGTGGGAATTAATTTGCATCTCTGCTTTGGAGCTTCTCACAGTTGGCTCAGTGGGAAGCATACTTCCAGAGGTGCAGGGCTTCACTGCAGAGTGCTGTTTCCCACTGTATTTCTTGTTTTCATATGCATCAACTGAATCTTGGCTTAGTATAACTAGCAACATAAATAGAATTTATATTCTGTCTTCCACACTGGAACCCCTAATACCGGTAATCCTCTGAATTTTATCATACTTGTTGATTACTGGCCCACTTACTTGTCTTTGTGGGGTAACCTAGCCAATGAAAAGACACTGCTGTGTTCTATTTAAATCCATCTCTTTTTTTAATCAGAGCTGAAAAGTGAGAATCATTCCACAACAAGCACAGGTATGTCACTGCTCTTTTCAGTGTGTGAAAAGCAGTGCCCCTTCTAGTTACTAAGCCACCAATACAACCATATGGAAGTGCTCATAGGCTACCATCTGGTGCTTACACTTTTCTAAAAAATTAATTTAGATCTGTTTCTTATACCATAAAATAACTTCTGCACTAGAAAAAAAAATCTGGAGGAATGCATAAGCTTGAGAGAGGGCTTTTGACAAGGAAAAATTAAGTAGCTTTTAGGTGTTTAGGGAAGTTATTGGGGTTTTGTGACTGTTTTGCTAAGGGGAAAGAAAAAATTATCTTCAAGATAAGGGAAAAGGAATAATTTTTTGTTTTTCTCTGTTTCAAAGAAAGGTAGGGGAGAGAGGAAAATCCAATTGGTTTCCATTGGCAGGGTGCCAGGAAAGGAAATAATTTTAGTTCCTGAAGGGACTTGGAGCAGGTGAAACTTGAATTCAGTTTTGTTGACTGAATCCAGCAAGAGGAACTGAAGTGTTTTCTCAAGTGAGGTTGAGTTTCAGGGACAAAAAGGACTATGCAGCTTCTTCCTCCCCTTCCCTGCTTTTCTTCATGAAGAAGATTCTGTGAAGTTTGCCATCTTGACTATTCAAAGATGGTCCTTACTTCAGGAAGTACAGCATATAGTGGACATGGGTATGTGCATAATATAGTGATATATATATTGTATGCATACACACATTAGTTCTGTATGATACATTCAGAAATAAATATGTAGTTAAATGTACAGACCCAAGAGGACAGCTAGCTTGTTTATGGTGTGTTCCATAATATTCTAAGGTATTTTCAGTAGGAAGGAACAGTGGCTGATTGTATTTCCTTTAGAACATTGTCCACAAAGCCTCAGGAACTTAGTACTCCAAGGGAAATAAAATCCTGAAACCATTTTGTGTGTGTGTTGCAGAGCCACTCTCCTGTTACACGTTTGAACGTGCCTTCCCATTTTAATATAGATGGGGTCCTGAAGTTCTGTCTCTGCTACCAGAAATAATGGAGGGGAAGGTGTAACTTTATGTACCTTGGTGTGTGGACAGTAAGAAGGGAAGAGATAGTGATATGAGGCCATGGGGCAGAGCTCTGCCAATGGTGATGTCTGACTCTGAGGCAAAAACATGCCCTTGGCAGCAAGTTAGGTACACTTTGCTTGATAACTTTCTGCACTGTCTCTACTTGAGAGTGTATATCCACTTCTTACATATGGATTCAAGGAGGGACTACATTCAAATCACCAGTTAACAGGCACACAGTAACTAACTTCAGGGCAGTAGCTACCTACCAAATGAATGCTGCTTCTGGCTTCATATGCATTAAGAAGTCATCTAGAACAGGGACAGAAAATAGCTGCCGGAATACATGGGCTTTTGTGACAACAGTGTTTACAGAAAATACCTCCTTTGGGGGACCAGTAGAGCAAAGACTTCAGAGATCTAACTTGCTATGTTTTTTGCTTTAAGATGGCTCTCAGAAAGATGTTCCTTAACTGGACGCACAGTTTCTCATCCTAACATCTGGAGAAGGTGCACTGATATCTGTAAGGTCCTTCTGGTCTCTATGAAGGAAAATTAATGATGCTCACTTTGTTGGCGATGAGAAACACACTGTAAAGTTGAAAAGTGTAATTTTTTTGAATGCTAAATAATGCTCAGTGAAGGTGTGCAGTAATGAATGTTTTATTTAGCATGGAGCACTAAGTCAGTGTTTATTCATCTGTATTGCTTTGTGTGTAAGTGATGTTAGAAGAATGTAACCACAGGTTTATTTCCATGTGTATGTTAATGGTGTAGTCACTCTTCCATTATTTTTTCCCTGTGTGATCCTATTGTTCTTGCATAATAAGAAACAGCTATCACATCTGTGCATTTGTGATTGCAAGTCAGTAAACACAGCTAATGCTTCTGTGCAATGGATTTCATGATTTGCCTACATGGACTTGCCTCACATATTTCTCATGGTCTTTATTGTTGATTCCTAATTGTATTTTCATGTTGATCGTGTTTTCACACTGGTACATAAAATTGGTGAAAGTGCAGAGTGGTTTTAAGACCTGCTTTCCTCTGCTTTTGCAGAGGTCTAAGTACGTAGCCTTTATGGGATGGCTTTATGTAATAGTAAGCTGGGGATAAAGTCTTAAAGTGGCAGAATCAGACTTGCAGTGAACATAGCAAAATGCAACTTGTCACAATGGATCATAAGCTTTTTTGTTTGCTTTTATTCTGCTAATTGTTTGCAGGCCATTTGTGTACCTATGTCAATTCTTAGTAAAATGAAAGGCAAAAATAGTTGTTAGAGTACTGACCAACTTGGATTGGGTTGGTCAGGGCCTTGGGGAGTTAAGTAACTCTAAGAGCAGTGATCTCACAACTTCTTGGACCCCCTGTTTCCAGTGTTACGTATTGAGTAAGGGCATGGTGATCCACTGTGGTCACCAGTCAAATTCAGTAGTAGTGTTTTGACTATTCAGGTGTCATTTAACTTCTTTGTCACTGCTAATGAGAAAACTGTTTGTTCTGAGTCATTTTTCCAAGAAGTGAGCACTCCAGTTTTACTAAATACAATGAAGTAACTTACAGGGTTAGTTTCTAGACAGTTAGAAAGCTCTACAGTGAGAGAACAGGAATTCTAAAAACTGATTTTAAATCATGGGAAAAAATGCATGAGAACATGCAGCTTTACTGAAAAGATAATTAAAGAATTCTGAGTTTTGTCCCTCTATCAACCCAAACACATTTCTGAACTGTAAATAAAAAAGTGTTGTGGATTTCAGATTTAGATTTCAGGATTTTATGATTACTGGTTCTGCTTTTATCCTGTTCCAGGCACAGAATTCCAGTCATGAATTTGATAAATCTCTGGAGTTTGTTCTGCTGCATTTCTTCTTATTCTGAGTCGAGGTTTGTATTCAGTGCTAACTGATGGTGAGCTGCCTTTTATTAGACATCATCTGAACCAGGGTGTGCTATTTCATTCTTGTGTTTCTTGTTGACCAGACTGTGGTCTGACTATATATATATATTTTTTTTTTTATTTTTTTTTTGATCTACTGAAGTGAAGGAGAAATCCATAATACACACAACAACAGAAGACAAAGACTCGGAAGTGTGATTTTTAAGTGCCCCTCCTTCCTAAAGGCAGTAGCACTGGTCAGTGAGAAGAAAAGGTGTTAACAGTGGGCTAGCACTCACCATGCCTCTTTCCTTGGAAGACCAGTGCTGCCAGCTGCATCAGAGCAGAGATCTGCAAAGTGACTTCCAAAAGGCCTGGAAAAGTTTTCCTCAAAGTGGATGCTCCATTTTGAATCTCTGCAGGCATTCCAGGCCGGAAAATGATCAGCACCTTGCCTTCGTGGTGTGTTTCCCTGTCTGTAACACCTCAGAGACTCCTGTGCCAGAGGAGGTGTTTGCATTTCCACTTCCAAGATGACGATTGCCAGCAAATTGCTCTGTGTTTTCACAGCACTTGCCTTCAGTAATTATGTTAGCTCTTTCCAGTGTGCTGCTCTGGCTCTTGTATACCAGTGCTTCTCTGCAGCTCTCTAGCTTCCCATGGTAGGCCCTTGGATTAGGGGGATGCACACAAGCTGAAACTCAGGTGGTCTCATTTTCAGTCTGTTGGGCACAGAACAGGATGGAGAAACTCCTACCCATGCACAAATATGTGCAAAGTATTTTGTGACTCAATGATGAGTCTTCTGGGTTTAAAATCAGATTTAGGCTTTAGGAGGGCAAAAATATCAGGCTTTAAGTCTTACATCTGGCTCTAAATGTCACAAAGATTGTGACCACACAATGATACTGCTTTATTGAAAAAAGAATTGCCAATTTAGGGCGAAAGAGAAGTATAAACTGAATGTGGGGTGATATTACATGCCTCTCACTCTTTGAACAAAAATATCACCTGTTCTTTTATTCTAAAGCAAATCAGTGAATCTCTGTGTACTGCAGTATTATGTGCTAAAATTAGTTGTCTTGTAATCCTTTCAGTTGAGAGGGAGCAGTTCTATAGACTATCCTTTGGCTGTTACAAATGACTTGTGGTCTCTCTCACACCTGATAACGTTGTTGCACGTTTTTTAGTGCTGCAGTCAAGGTTGTACACAGATAATTGAAGGTGAAACTAAAGCTGGTGCAATTAGGCACTAGATGGAGGCACCTCAATTAGATGAGTGTATTTTCATAATTGGTCACTAGCTTGACTGTTGTGTCTCTAATAATGAGAAAATGAGAGGTAGAAATTTTCTGGAGTAGAGAAGTGCTTCTACAGTTCTGTATCTTGCAAAATAAATTTTCATTAAGATTAGATGTTGTGGAAAGAAACTGCTGTGGGGATATGGTACATATTGGGTGTCTTAATGAGCTGTAGAGTAACTAATCACTATTAAGATCTCCATTAGTGGTTCTGTGGTGGGTAATTTTCAAAGCAGCAAAGCAGTTGCTTCAGTTGCCTTTAAATCTTGGCTTGTTTTAATTTATATGAAAAATGAAGAGTGAACGCAGCTTTCTCATCTTGGTGGATGAGGTGGTGTGACTGTTCTTCTAGTGCTGGAAATCCTATTATTCTTTTTCTTGTTAGAAATCTAGTTTCTATAAACCAAGCCTTAAAATGGATTGATCCAGATGATTCTGCTGAAATTAGGCTGGCTTTCTTGGAAGTGACTCTAATCCCCTTCAGTTTTTATATGAAAGGGTGGAAGATTGTTTCCTTTTAACACAGAAAAGACCTAAGAACATGTTTGCAAATTGATGGGTATTTTAAGATTCGTAAAATGAGACTCAGGTCAACCTGATGTCTTCCAAAAGTGCTCCAATTCAAGTCTGACTGGGCTTAACACAACAACTTGAATTGTGCTGTTATAACTGCATTTTGCTCAAAAAGCTCAGAGATACTTCTAGTGAAAAAGTGAAAACTTTCTGTGCCAAGAATCAAAGTTAAACCCAAGATGCCAATGAAGCCAACAATTTTGTGAGAACCCCCATCTTTATTTGTTTCTATGCAATCTTTAGCTATGACCACTTGTGAAGAAAGATGCCATAGGTGCAACGGGACTTACTAAACAGCAGCACTCTGAATTATGTCAGATGAAACGCTTGCTCTGGAGTTTCAGGAGTGTGGTAAGTGCAGGACATAAATCCTAAACCACTTCCATTGCCATATTCTTATTTTTCCCTTTTTTCCCCTTTGCTTTTAGCTGTGTTGCGTCCAGCCTTTTTATTTGTAGATGGAGGAAAGACTGTGTGTGGTTTTGACAGCCTCTGAAGCATGTGCTGGAAAGCCACAAGAGAAAACTTTTGGCAGTTTCAGTAACTTTCATTATTATCTGGTAGCTTCTGCAGCTACTTGGGAATATGATATTGTCATCTGTCTCTTTTTTTTCTGTTTTTTTTTTTTTTGAGGAGTGTTTTTGCCTATCTTGTGACATGCATCAAATAGGCCCTTTTTGAAACTCAGGTTATAGCACGGCTGTAGCCATGCTTTTGAAAAATACAGCCTGAGGTTTAGCAGTGCTGTGCTGTAATGCTTGGTTTGCAACCCAGTAGTCATTTTCTGATTAGAATTTTATAGTTGCTTAACAACCCATCTCAAATATGAGGAAGCTACTTGAAAAGAAATACCGGCGACGTCTCTGTGACTGGAATTCTTTCAGATGGATCCAGTATATTTACACTCCCACTTAAATTAAATTTCCCCCTAATTATTTACTTGGCTCTGAAGAAGCAATAGGAGGAAGCCTGGAAACCAGAGCAAAACATTGTCTTTTAATTTTCCATTATGCTATTTGTGACAGTGGAATAAATGTATTTGTGTCATCACATGCTTATGGCTTAGGAATGCTCAAAGTGGAAAGAAACAAACCTGCTGGTGCTCCCATAGGCATGGTGTTTGAAAGGTTTTATCATGAATGCTTCCTAAAGGTGATAACTGTGCAGAAAGCATCTTAAGGAACCTCAGTGTCAGGTTGGCACAAGCTGCATTTGTGCTACAGGGGGTCATACATATGCAGCTGGCAAATCCTCACATACATTTACAGTTTGCATATGTTTTGTAGAAGATGTATGAAGGAATACCAAAACAAAAGCTGATAAAAATTCCATATCCCTTTTAAACAGTGTTAAACTACTTCAGAGGAAAGCATAAGTTTCACCTAGTCTCATGATTAAGAGAATGGAGAGATTTTTCCCTTTGTTTTGGAAGCAGTCTAGGGGGAATACGAATCACTTTGAAACTTGCTTTTGGTAAGCATTGTTCATATTGTGTTTGGCAATATTCTCTTAACATCAATTACAAGCTCCTCATATGTTCCTCATAAGCTTTTCAGGGATGAAAGTTGATCAGTGCTAAAATACCATACGTGGTTCATATTCTGAACTCCGAGTTCAGGTCTGTTTAGTATGACTAAAGATGATAATAAAAAATCTGGTGAACAGGTCTCATTTAATCTCCTTACTGGTTCTTAGATAACTTCTATAAATGTGGGATGTAACTGCTGGGTAGAAAACTTCTCGTGTTGTGCTACAGACACACAAATCTCCATCTCAAGGTGATTTAGGACTCTTCTCAGTAAAACAAATTAGTAGCTTCAGGATCATATAAGAAGGAATAGGTAGCATCCACGTTCTCTTTGTTGATCAGACCAACTCTTTAATTTTCTGTTTTATGAAGAGAAGAAGAACAATTAGGCCATCCAGGAGAATCTGTAGGAAACACCATGGATTGTACTTGTGGGGGGAATACACTGACAGATGCATTATATTCTTGGGAAGTGTAAACAAGAGGAGAGTCCTCTTTGCTCTTGCACTTGCTCTTCAAGGACATGTGCATGTCCTAGTTCCCAGCTGCTGTCACCACGCTGCTCCCTGTAACACAGCATTTACCTTTGACCAAAAGAATTATTACTTTTATATGACCTCCTACTTCTTCCATAAAGAGGTAGTAATTTCAGAGAAATAAAAAGCTGAGCCAGTGATAAATATGAAAGGTGGAAAAATAGATTGAAGCTTACTATTTTTGTAATTTGTTTCCTTTTTCTTTTTCCCCTGCTTGCTCTTTCTGAACAAAGTTTACACTTGATGTAAGCATCCATGAAGGAAGGGAATGGACCATAACTTTCCGTGATGCTGGGATTTCTCTTTAGCTGTGAGTACTGGGGGCGGGGGGGAATAATAAAAGTAAATGAAAGGAAAATTATTGTTTATGAGTTTTGGCAAAGAAAGAGCTTTCTGATTTTTCTTTTTAATGGTCCTAATTTCTTTCTTTCTCCATTTGCCTTGCCATAATGACAATGAAGAAGTCGGAGGAAGAAAGAAGGATAGGAACACAGAGGGAATTGAAAGATAGAAAATGTGTTTTTTATAAGGAGAGAAAATGGAAACTACAGGAGGCATCAAGGAATAGAAATGTAATAATGTATTTGTGTTGGCTAATGTTTGATGGGTCATTAAACTTTCAGAGTTACTTCACAAATTATAGCTGTTGTTAACTGGAAAGTGACAAACATGCCCTATATAAAAAGTACAGAAAGAAAGAAAAAGGGGTGAAAGAATGAAAAAATACAGTGTTCTGACAGTCTGAGACCACAGCTATAAATTTATATTCTCATTGTGTTTAGACAAGAAATGTTAAACAGCATTTCTCTACATGCCTTGAGCTTTCACCTCTCTGATGGGATGAAAAGATTTGATTCTGGCCAGTGCAGTTATGGGGGGTGATTCAGTGTCTGGCTGCTCTTGAGCATGGCAGAGTTGTCATCTGCACACAGAGGTTCTCTGAGCAGAGACACCAACGTAAAGATGCTGGCTGCTCTCTGATTTGATTTCTCTGTGACTGGAGGAAATCTTATTTAAAGTGGCTGGTGAAGTCCAGCTGTCTTTAACACAAGGCTGAGATCAAGAATTTGTGTGATCACAGAAATAGAACTAAATTGCTCTCCTGCTTTAGTGGTCTTTGGGGATTTTCAGTCCTCGTGTGGCACAGTTCTGTGGTCACACTGTTGCTTGCAGGATATGTTTTTCTCTGGAGAATTAATATGGACTGGTATTTTAATGAACAAATTCCCCAGTTGGTTCCCTCTGTAGATTAGCCCTGTGTGCCTTGTCATCATCTTCAGGTTGGCACATACTTGAGTCTGACAGAGCTGCTTTAACAAGTACTGCTGGGACACAGGGGCGTTTAGACTCCTTGTTCTCATTTTATGGCTCTTCTAGGGTGAACTAGCTGCTCTGTACCCTGTAGTTTAGAAAGAAGACTAGCTAAAGCAATGTAAGCCAATCTGGTAGAACTTACACAACTGAAGATGTAGTTGTAAATACAAACTTGGTCACTTTAGTGTCTGTAACTAGCAGCTTTAATGAGGAGACAAATCTGTAAGGAGCAGTGGCTGAAGATTTTATTTCAAGTTAAGAAGAAACAGCCCAGAGCTGTTAGGTTTTTAAAGCAAACAGTCAAACAAAACATTTGGTAGCAAAAGGAAAAAGGGAGTGGTTGCAATACAAATAAACCAGACTGGATTCCTTGCAGAAGTGTTCTCTGACAGTGCTGATCCGAGTCAACAAAGGAAATTGTACAAGCTGCAGAGCTGGTATAGATCTCCTCCCACAACCTCTGAGCACACGTATTCCTGTGAAGGGCTGGAACTAGAAACCAGTGTGTGATGAGTGTATCTTTCCTACAACCTGCTTGTTGTAAGATCTGTTATGTAACCTGTTCTGCAGGTTGGTAGTACATGGAAGGCCAGCCCCTGTGCACAGAAAGGTAGCTGCACCCAATTCTCCTCTTAGAAAAAGTTGATGATGAAATAAATAATACCAAGAGTTAAAATTAACATACCTGGTAACTTCTCCTTAAGTCTCTCTGTGATGTCTTAGGTTTATTTGTTTATAACTAGTCAAAAAAGAATCCAGTGAAGGTAACCAGATGTTGACTTGGCCCTGTTTTCTCCAGAGTTGAACATGGTGCGGAATAAGAGATTCCTCATGGTCAGAATCCTGATAAGCTGTGGAATCTTGTGATGAAAATAGAGCTATGGAGGGAGAACCTGTTTTCTAGCAGAGAAATAAGAACTGCTGCATAAAGTCTTGGGAAGAAAGCATGATTTTTGGGAGGGGTCCATTGTGTGCCCCAGGCTCAAAAACGTGCAAGAGGAGGTGAATGTGGGCTCCTCCTATTAAATGCAGAGCAATAAAGGTGCGCAGTGACTTTGGCTCTTGTGGTGAAGGAAGAAAGGCCTCATCAAACTTATCAGAGGCAGAATTTGAATAGAACAGCTGAGGCTGAAGCAGGATGGTCCCCTAAAGAAATCCCTGGGCAGGATGTGATGAGGAACAGATGCTATCTTTTGGATCTTGCTCGTTGCATAAGAAATACTATTTCTAGTCTCCTTAGAGAGATCAGTCACTTTTGGCACTGACCATGAGGAATAGCTGGAAGAACTGAGCAAGTGTAATCATCAGAGCTGGCTAAGGTAAGCCCATTTATTTCAGGGAGTGTTTGGAGATCTACATTTAGTGCAGTTTTGAATTCCAGCTTTATTCCATTTATTTAAGAAAATTAATATTTGTCATAGAAGCCCAAACAATCTGTGGGTCTGTATCTGAATAACGAGTTACCTGAACATATGTCATCACAATGAGGGTTTTGCTAAGCTACTCTTGAGCAGATGCCTACAATCTGAGATTGTTAGACATCTCTGCCTATGAATTAACTTGTTTAAATTTTGGGGGTGGGGTGGTGGTGGTGTGTGTGGGATGTGTGTGTGTGTGTGGAAGCCATTACAATGGAAAAAGAAACTTTCTTTTAAAGCTCCAGCAGGTTTCCATTCGGTACACTGTGATGCCAATTGATTTGACATAGCTCAGTTTCCTTGCTCTTGGGAGGCATAGCATGGTTGTAGGCCTGTGGAGCGGGTAGTGGAGTTACTGCATGCCTGTGAGCCTGCCTGGCTTAGCACTGACAAAGGCATAGGTAGATTTGTGGTAGTGCTTCTCACAGAGGGTGGTAGTTGTACCTGTGTCTCTTATACTAAAATGTATTTTGCTGGAGCTATTTTGGGAAATATATTTTTCTGTATAAAATCTACCTTTCCACTCTGCTATTTGAAGAATTTCTATAGGAATCCTACCATTCAGACAGAAAATACAAGATGATGATAACACCGGAGGTTGTTCATGCATTGCTTTTCACCAGCATAGATGAGTAGAGCTTTATGACTAGATTGTATTTTTGTATCTACAAAGTTGCTTAGAATTTTATATTTATATATATATATGGCAATTCTACTGCTAGAATATGGCAATTTTAGTTGCCTTGGAGACTGACTTTTTGTAATAATTGAAATATTCTAACGTAAACATTCCCAAAATGTAACATCTATCAAAATGTAAAATCCCAAATCAAACCAGTAACTCCTTTGGATTAAAGGTTACAAGTAGTTTTCAGTTAATTGGAGTGGAAAGTGAAAGAATTACAAAAGGAATAAAGTTGAAGAAAGCTCCTGATTAATGAAAGGAAGGAGTGATTTCTTTGTCCTGATAGGAGTAGATCTCCTTACAGATAGCATTAACAGGAAGTGCTTGTAGTCTGCACAGTGCTGTTGATTTTGGTCAGGAAGTAGAGTCAGCGCATTTGGCTTCATGCCACTTTGCCTTATTCTCAGAACGATTTCTGCAGTCAGGATGGGAAATGGATCTAAGTTGTAATAGTGAATTAAAATGTTGTGTTGGCTTTTGATATATGGGTGGGGATGAGGAAGCGTTGTCTAGCAAATAGCAGCTTTTGGGAAAAAAGGCAAGAATAAAGCTGTCTTCCAGTAAAACCATTTTAGTAAAGTGTTATGGTTGCTATTGTGCTGGTTTTGGCAGGGACAGGGTTAATTTTCTTCAGTCGGCAGTGTGAGGCTCTGCTTTGGATTTGGTAACTCAGGGATGTTTTAGTTCCTGTGGAGCAGTGCTCACACAGAGCCAAGGCCTGTCTGCTCCTCACACCCCCACCAGCACAAGGAGCTGGTAGGGGACTGAGCTGGGGCAGCTGACCCCAGTGACCCAAGGGATATTCCAGACCATATGGGAAAAAAACTCACTGGGGAACAGAGAGGAAGCAGGGGCTGTTCAGAGTGATGGCGATTGTCTTCCCAAGGGGCTGTTGGGCATGATGGAGCCCTGCTGTCCTGATGGCTGAACATGCCTGCCCCAGGAGTGGGGAATAATCCTTTGGTTTGATGTGCTTGTGCATGGATTTTGCTTTGTGTTAAACTGTTACCTCAACCCATGCCTCTTCTCACTTCTGATTCTCTCCTGTCTCATCAAAGGGTAGAGAGCAAGCCACTGCATGGGGCTTAGCTGCCTCTAAAGCACAGCTTAGTTAAACCACAACAGCCAGTAAACAAATATTGTAGCTGTTATTAAGAGATGCACAGGGCATCCATTGTAAATGAACACTAAATGAGAGTTGAAATCTAATTAAGCTAGGATACCTTACGGGGGAAACCAGAAGCTAAGCTTAATTAACTGAGCTTCTGGTTTTGGCTTTGGATCGTGAAGGTAATGAAGATATCCTCAGCCCCAACTGGAGAGGTAGAAAGAGGTTGGAAATATGTGGGAAAAAATTGCCAGTATCTAACACTGCAGAATATGATGTATTGTCTATAGGCCTTGTTCAGACTTAAGAACCTCAGTGCAGCTAGCAGTGTGGGGTATGCACTGTCCAAGAGCAGGCTGTCTCCCTTCTGAAAACTTCGGTCATCTTGTCTGAGTTCTGTTGGGACTGCCAGCACCATCCCATCCATCACAGTCTGGCAACTGGACAGAACAGAACTGTGAGCCAACTTTTCAGCTACTGTTTTTTTTTCTCAAGCTGGGACAGAACCTCAGGAAGATGAGGCTTTGCCCACTGAATATGTGTTATCACCAAAAATCTGATCTCAAACACTTCTATCAGGACTTGTTGAGTATGGGAACACTTTGCTTCTGTCAGTCTGCAAAAAATGCCTGGGGTGACGCCCTTCTTCAGTGACCACAGATCCACTGGCATTTGCAGCTGAAGATCTTCTGTACAGGGATGTGCTGTAAATGAGGGTTTGTTTAGCATGGTGACTTCCCCTGCCTGACTAAACTGTCGGCGTTCTGCAGGCTTCAGTGGTTTGGGGTCTGAACTCTTCTTTGATATCCCTCTAATAGAAAATGGTGTTGCTTGTGCTATCAACTCAGTCTGTCCAGTTGTTCTCTGGGGGTGATGCAAAGAACTCTCCCTTGTATTTATTATTTCGCATTTAGTGATTCATTACCTCTGATTTCAGCAAAGAGATACTGATACCATGGAAAGTATGTGAAGGAGACAAATATGGAGCTCATAGGTAACACAAGGAAAGACAAAAACTCTTAGGGGAGATAGCAACTTGAGGATGAGTTAGACTTTCAGGAGTGCATTAAATAAGAGTGTTGCTGCTGAACCAGTGGCAGAGATATTCTCACTGTCACTGTGACGTAAGATATTATTTTTAAGCCTGGGAAGTGCATGAAATGTTGTTTTGTTTTATGCACCACAAATCTTTATTAACTGATGTAGCACAGGAATAATTTAATGATGGATAGGAATCTATTCCAGTAACCTCTTAAGAAATGAGTGGGCTGATTCTGAAGCTGCATTACAGCTGTGTTTGAAGTGTGTTCCAAGGGTTGGAGCACCTCTGCTATGGGGGCAGTCAGTGCTTCTCATTTCACACCTAAAGGAAACAAAATTATGTTCCCACACCAGCACTGAAGATCAGGAGCAAATACAGACTTCAGCCACGCTGATGATCAATGCAGAGCAACAGGCTGAGGGAATTGAGTCACTATCCCTGGATGTGTTTAAAAAAGGATAGATGAGGTACTTGGAGATATGGTTTGGCATAGGACAGGAATGGTTGGCCTTGATAATCTTAAAGGTCTTTTCCAATCTTGTGATTCTGTGATTCCATGGTGCATGCAGATATTAGCTTGTGCCTTTGCATGTGCTGACCTGTCGGGCTGTCAGCCAGAAGCTGCCTTTCTGCTCCTTGTGAGAATTCTTTCCCGCTTCTGTGAAGGGCTGTTTTATGAGTATGAAACCATAGTGCTTTGCTGGAAACTCTAACAATTTTTGTCAGTGCTTTGACAGCAGAAAGCTGTAGGTATTTCTCATCATCAGTGAACGTGTCAGGCTGGCTACAAAAAACGGAAGTGTAGAGGTGCATCCTAAAATGAGAGAAGCAGCACTGTGGCAATCTGAGACTAGCTAAGCAGCCCAGTGAAACCTACTTGAATAAAGGTCTCTGAGCTCCTCATGAGGTTGTTCCTCACTGTGGTTTATACCATAGACTCTGTCATACGCATCGGATGTCTGTTTTAAGGAGCGCTGTTTGCTTTCCAGTTCAGAATCAGTTGCAGAATGTCCAAACAAAATAGCTTTGAAATCAGATTCCCTGACATCTGGTGTTCAGTGACCCTCAAAATTTCCCCTTCTTTGTTTGTTAGAGTTGCTTGCTGATTTTCCCTGAGGCTGTTCTGCAACATATTCAGAAAAAAAATTGTTCATGTTCTCTTGAGAACATGTTACAGAGCTCTTCTCTTTCATTTTCATGTCTTATCAGAGTGATTTATATTGGACAGTTGAAGAGCTGTGTAGTGAACTTGTCTTTTAGCAACTGACAGTGCATTGCAGCTGGGGTACAAGTGTGTATTTGCACACTTGCCACAACACTCATGTGTAGAAGTTTAGAACTATTGGTCTATTTAGGGTATTGGGTTTGTGTCCTGCTTGTGTCAATACGGGTGACTTGACAGAGGTGGTAAGTTTCACCTTGATTTGTTCCCAGAGTGATTTCTGTAGCATCCTACTGATTTCTTCTTTTCCAATTTCTTCTATACTTTGGCATAAATATTTCTGATGCTGATGGTGGAACAGATTTGGGAAGGAGTATCTTTGGGGGCTGCTGACTCTGTCTTGAGTTAACTTATGTAGGGATCTAGACATGTGGTGTTCTGTCGTCTTGTGCTTACAGCTTCCACTGTGCTCATTTACCCCTTCCTGCTGACAAATCTGGGGCTCTGTCAGGACATGCAGTGATAGGACAAGGGGGAATGGCCTTAAAATTAAGATGGGGAGATTGAGATTAGATATTGGGAAGAAACCTTTCCCTGTGAGGGCCGGGAGGCTGTGGCTGCCTCGATCCCTGGCAGGGTTCATGGCCAGGTTGGATGGGACTAGTGGAGAGTGTCCCTGTTGATGGCAGGGCGTGGCACTGGGTGACCTGTGATGGTCTTTCCCACCCACTCCAGTCTGGGATTCTATGGAAATGTCCTGAAATGGCAACAGTCATGCTGCTAAAATGATGCTATGCTCCTCTGAGGATGGGTGTAGCCTAGAAGAAAAAATACAGGAACAAACCTCTGTTTTGATAGTACTGGTTTCATTTTCATAACCCACTGGTCTGTGGCTTTGGAGACATAAATGCTACTCTACCTAAAAAATTTTAGTAAAAAAAAAAAAAGGGGAGTTGGGGAAAAGGTACAAGAAAACTTACAGAATATTGTGCATTCCAGTACACAAGTGAATTTGTTTTGGAGAGAGTTACAAGCAGCAACAGAGGAGCACACTTTTAAAGAAATGAGCACAGCAAGAAATAGCAATTTGACCAAAAAACCCCAGAAAAGATATATTTTCCTTAAAATTGGCATCTCCTTCTTTGGAAGATAGTCCAGAAGATTACGAGGGTGGTTGGGGAGCAGGCAGGCAGGCTACCTGTACAGATGAGTTGGTAGGTGCTTGTGGCCTTTTTGTGCTTTGGGCAGGAGTAGCTGGTTCTGGTCTTGTTTTGCAGTGGTAGAACTAAGTAAACCAAGTGCTTCTTCTTATCAGCAGGATCCCGCGGGTCTCTAAGCTCCCGTGAGAGACACAAGGTCTGTGAAGTACTCTGGCAGCAGAGAGGCAATCTGTGCCAGGTTAGGGTAATTGTTCTCTTGTGTTTTGTTTTTGGCTGGCAGGGTAGCAAACACTGGTTCCTGGAATACCAGAGCACATACAGAAAGTGAGATGAGGTGAAGGATGCGTGGATGCTAAAGCCTTGTGTTTATGTGCAATTCTGGCACTAAGAGGTTGACAAAGATTTATTGGCACCCCCAGATAGGACTAAATTGTAGGTTGTGTTGCAGCTGAGGAGAATGGCTACATCCAGAGGTGAAGGAGCCTTTGAGAGAGTGATCTTTTGTAGAACCTTCAGGACAATGGGCTGTACAGTGAAGGAAGAGGAACACAAGGGAAAGGGAAGGAAAGAAAGAAGTCTGTAGAGAGAAGAGGTAAGAAAAAGCAACGAGGCCCAGAAAATTGTCACTCTTTGCTCTACAGAACACTGTTAGGATGGGGGGCACTGGGTAAGTTTCATCTTTTGGTGCACTGTGGTGTCATCTAGAGATTAAATTAGTAATTAGGAGTTTCTCAAAAGTTACCAGAAAGATTTGATGAGGTGGTTTCAATGGGAAGTGTTTGTACAAGTTATGAGCAGAAAATGCTAATAGTGCTCTAATCATTTTTAGAAGTTCACAGAAAATTGCTTGTTAGAAAATGGCCTGTTGACAGAGTTACATTAGCCAGTCAGAGGTTTTGTAGACAAGAAGTGCAATGTTTAATGTTTGTACTAATTCCTGAGTAGTGCTTACCCCTGGATTTAGAAAGTATAATTTGAAAATATGTTTGAAAAATAAGTGTGAGAGAAAAAGAAGGATTTTAAAATCTTCTTTAGATAAGACAGTTCAGGATTTAGATGAGGAATGGCACCTTTATTTCTTATTGTTGGAAAGTTAAGGGAGAAAAGCATAGGAAGTTCCTCTCCAATATGTTGAAGAACTTCACAGTGAGGGTGCCAGAGCCCTGGGACAGGCTGCCCAGGGGGTGTGGGGTCTCCTTCTCTGGAGAGATTCAAGACCCATCTGGATGCTGACTTGTGCGACCTGTCCTAGGGACCCTGCTTTGGCAGGGGGGTTGGTCTCAATCTGTGGAGGTCCCTTCCAGCCCCTACAATTCTGTGAATATACATGGATATAGCACATCTTCATCTTGGTGCTGCTTCCTTCCCCATCTACTTTACCTCCTGACTTGAAACTGCTACAGAAAGGATACCTTAGTGGATGACAGGCCTCCTCTTATGGTGGGATAGAAGTAGACCGTCTGAATTACCTCTACAACCACTTCTGGTTCAAGAGCAAAAGAATTAGAATAAGATTCATTACTTCTGAAGCTCCTTCCAGTATGTGAAATAATTAATCCAGTGCCTGCTGCTGTGAATTTTAAATAGGTGGTTCAGCTGGGAGTGTTTACAGTTCAAAGCAGTATTTGCATTATGTTGGATGATATAATGACTAATGATGGAAGACTCTGGCTCACAGTGTGGAAAAGCATGAAGAAGAGCTAATGCTAATTCCTGGTACCTAAATGCTGGTTTCTAAAAATGAAGAGCTCCATTTTCCTTCTGGTTCATTCTAGGAAATACTTTGAGAGAAAATAGAATTGAGATCATGACCTTTGTTTAATGTGGCTGCATATCCTCTTTTTCTTGTTTGACTCTGTTTTGTTGTGCTCATGGTTACTCATAATTAAACAGGGCATTACTGAAATCACTCTACCATCTGGTACTTGTTTACAATGGCATATTGGTTCTCTTGACAACTTTGTTCTTTCATGTTTAAGAAATGGAAACACATCCTGGTGTGGTTTATAATAAAATTGTTGATCTTTGATACAGTCTTGTGTAAAATAGGTCATGACAACTCTAACTTCTTTATGGAGTGATCAGGGAACTGCTTCAGGGGTCATTTTTGCCACGTAACACAGTAAACATTTGTATTCATATGGCTTCTTCCAGTGGTTGTATTCACCTTTTACTAATAAAGGAAAAACTTAGCTTTATGCTCAAGAATTTACTGAATTACTCTTAAAGTCTTAAAGACCTATGAGCTTGAGAATGTTAGAACTTGTCATTGTAAGAACACCAAAAGATATCGCTCTCCTGGCTTGAAATTCCAGAGCAGTGATGACAAACACATGGGCTATAGAGCTGCAAGCATCTTGTAATCTTTGGTGTCTGGTTACTGTTATGGGGGTATATATTCTGCGACTGGCATTTGAGACATGAGTAGGGTTGGGTCATGTTGATAATCTGAGCTCTAAAATTCCTCTGAAAGTCTGTGGATGCTGCACTCCACAGTGCAGTAGTGAGTTTCAGGCAGCATTGCCACTCTTGCTCATTAGAGAGCTGTTCCATGAGGGCTCATTCCCGCAGCTACCATCTGAACGTGGCAATACGTTCTCTGACAGTGTACATTGTCATATAGTTTTTTTAAGGCCAAGAAGTTTGGCTGTCAATGCTTGAACAAAAGATGGTTGTCTTCAAGATCTGTTGATGAGTGTGGGGAATAATGTTATCTCTTTGTCTGGAACTGTTGATGACAGCTGGCTCTAACCTGGAATTTTGTTGTTTCTGGAAAAAACCTGTTATTCCAAGGAAGCATACAGCATACTTCTGAAGTATTTATTGAAGTTCTGAAAAAAAAAATCCTTATTAAAAGGGTTTAAGTATTGAGTATTACTTATTTCAAATAAGGGTTAGATATTGTAAAATAATAATTTCTAATGAATTTCAACAGTTACTGGATCAGTTTTCCAAACTTCAAAACATAATTCAGAAGTCTGCTTGATGAGACATTGTTTTGAAATCTCTGCTGTCTTCACAGCTACTCTGTCTATTGCCTGTTTCTGCTACTGGGTGATGCACCTTTTCAGTTATAAGTTAGTGTGAATAGAATTTGGGTGGAACAGGGAAATATCTATGTCATAGGTGCTGTGTATTCATGAGTCAGTCATAACACTGCCTCTGACCCTGAGGAAAGGTGTCACAGTACAACTGGCACCTGTGACAGAGGATTTAACAGTGCAGACAGTAGGACTGTGCATTCTGCTGCCTCGCTTCTTGCTGGACTGGCAGGCACAGGCCTTTGCTGTGAACTAATTCCAGGCTCTGAGAAAGGATAGGCTGAATAATCCATGGCTCTGTAACCACAGATTTCATTGCAGTACCCACTGCCTGTCGCTCTCTGTATGTGAGGTTATACAGATGCAGGTCTTGACAGACCGAAGACAATAGGGTTGGACTCGATCTCTTGAGGTCCCTTCCAACCCCTACAATTCCTTGAATACTTCTTGAGACCTGAAAGTTTCTCTTCCACCAGTCAAGCCCCTTGACACCTTCCATGAGAAATAAAGTAGGTAAAATTATTCTGCCTGTCTAAATACAGCTTCTGCTTCATCAGTAAACAATCCATTTTTTTAATCTTAGGCTATATTTCTGAGACATTTGCACAGATTCCTTTTCCTCTTCTGGGCTGTCTAATTGACTTGCATCTTTCCAGAAATATTTTATACAAAGATTAAGGCTTTATCTGCCACTTTGGGTTCAACAGAGTCATGGGCTTTACAGCCTGTGCTTTTATTTGGAACAAACTTTCTTTTTTTTAATTAATGGAAAACTGATATGGCAAACTTAAGCCTAATTAAGCACTGTGTGGTTTTGCCTAAAATGTGGCAGACTGTAGAAACTTGCTCAAGTTTTAGATTATTCTTCAGTTTAATTCAAACAGAAACTAGAAACACAGTACAAAGGGTCCAGTTTTCAATACAAGACATGCACAAAACTAGAAGGGGAAAAAAAAAGCAATCTAATACAATATGATGTTTTGTAAAAATTTCAGAAAGACACTTATTGCCTAATATGTGCATTACGCACAATTTCAAGCATTGCAAGAATGCAAGGAGCTGGGTGTTGTGTTGATTGGCTTGGTGGTGGTATTTCCTGGAAATGCTGTGCTCTGCAATACCCTCTTGTGAAAAAAGAGCAAGCAGAGGATCTGATTCTTCTAGTTCTAGAACAGAAACGGTGTTTCCTTTAAGATCACGAGATTGTGGAGTGGTTGAGGTTGGAAGGGACCTTTGTCTCTTGAAGCCTTTCAGTAACACAGTTCCTGAGATTAGAGTGGGGTGGTCTTTTCTGAATTGGGCAACAGACTTGTTCCATTTGTGTAAAATCCTGATGGAGAGGGACAAACTTGCTTTTTCTGTTGGTACCATCAATGAAGAGGTTGATGGCTATTGCTTATGTAGTGGATAGTGAAAAATCCATATCCCTATGAGGATTTTAAGAGACACCTGGTTTAGGCATGCTTTTATGCTTAATGTTATTTAATTTAGCATATTTCTGGAAACTAAGAAATCTGCACTTAGCACTTCTGAACATGAACCCCCCAAATGTGAGCAGAAAAGAGGTCGGTGTGATGACCTGTATGTGAGTGCAGGGAGAGTCTGAAACTAAAATGGAAAGGAATTAACCCATTACATTACTGTGGCAAGTCATACAATAATACATTTTCATTTATAACCCTATCTTCCAGTCACAAAGAAACAATCACCTTTGTCAAATCTTTGAAGTGTTAAGTTTGAAACTTACACTGAAAATGACCTTGCCACCTAACTTCCCATGTTACTTCTAATAACTTTACCATAAACATTGAGCTGGATGTTTATTCTAGAATCTTTCAGCCACCTTCTGCTGTGCCAGAAGTCTGAACCGTGCCTGCTGAAGCCTTAGTGGTGCCTGCCAAATTCTCTGGCTTCTTCCTGACAGCTCCTGATGTTTTTCTGCATTTTCCACAAAGAACATGCAAGGCATTGATCACTCACCATATAATTCATTAAGTGTAATATAATATTAGACTGATGAAGTAGGCCATTTCCTTTTTATTGGGAGTAGCTGTAAAAGCCCTCTATTTTTCATTTCTTTCTAAGCTGTCCAAGATTTTCCAGTAATCTGCTTCTAACAGCTCTGCTGAAGAATACTGCTATTGAGCTCTTAAGGCCTTGAGGTCACACAGTGAATGTGAAAGATAAATATTGTAGACTCATATCATAAAGGTTGCAAGGGATCTTGACTGGACATTTGGTCCAACCCCTTACTCAAAATGGGGTCAGTGTAAAGTTTGAATCTTGTTTTGAACTTAGATCAGGTTCTTGTCCAGTCAAGTTTCGAGTATCTTTAATGATGAAATTCCACTGTACCTCTGGCAGCTTGTTCCAGTGTTTGAATGCTCCTGTTATGAAGAACATTTTTCATTATGTGTAATTGAAATTCCTCTGCTGCACGTTGGTTTTGTTGCCTCTTACCCTTCTGGTGTAGAACACCCACAAGAAGGGTCAGGCTCTATCTTCTCTTTAACATTTTCTTCAGTTCCCCCTAAACACCTTAAGGTCTTTATCATCTTATGTGTAGTGGCACTCCACTGGGCTCACTGTGGTTTTTCAGTGTTACTCATGTAATAGGAAGCCCAAGCTGGACACAGGACTCCAGATGTGAGGAGGATGTGAGGACTGGAGGATAATAATCTCTTCACTTGTTCTGCTTGCTACACTCATGCTGGTACTGAACCGTGTGTGGTAAGTAAGCCTTTTCTTGCCTCAAAACATGGTGCTGCCTTATGCTCAGCTTGTCATTTCTGTGCCTCAGGTCCTTTTCTGTAATGATGCTACCTTGGCTGCTGGCCTCCAGCACGTACTACTGTGTGATGCCATTTCATTCCAGGTGTGAGGCTCTGCAGTTAGGTCTTCACCAGCCTGGTCTGCAGGCTGTCGAGATCTCTCTGAGCAGGTTTCCCTATGCTCAGTGTGCTGTCTACTTCCACCAGTGTGCTGTCTACTTCCACCAGTGTGCTGTCTACTTCCACCAGTGTGCTGTCTACTTCCACCAGTGTGCTGTCATTCCTGTTGTCCAATAGTCATCGAGGTTAAACAACTCACAACTGCCAAGTAGTTGGCTGTGATGCAGGCAACAGTGCTCTTCTTGAATTGGAAAGTAACAATTACACTTTGTTATTCTAATTTTGAAAATCTCAATTGTTGATTTATATGATAATCTGACCACAGACCATGAGTAATAAATACAGTATTAACAACTTGCAGCTGCAAGTATTTGACTTGCTCATCTGATGCCTGCAAAATACTGTTGTATCATCTGGACATAGTTTATGATCTAAGCCCTGGGGAACCATGTGTGCATCCCAGTTTTAAATGTATTCCTGTCTGAGTGTTGCAAGCACATTCTACTTTTTCTGTGTGCTCAGTATGGTACTCACTACTCTGTTTTCTGTCTATGTAATCTTTAGATCATAATGTTCTTGATATTTGGGTTTCCTTAAGGTTTTATTTTTTAAGTACTGACAACTTTCTGAATTCTCTTTTGCCTTCCCTCCCACCCCGTAATCAATTCTAGGACCAGCAGAGCAGTCTGGGAAAACTGCTGGTGATTCTATGCCACTCTGTGTATGTGAATCGCTGTCCCTGTCTGCACAGGTCAGTGGACTTACCTCCTGGATGTCACTCTACTGAAAAAGAAAACACTTAATTTGTCCATGCTGAAGGCTCACTGCTGTAGGCTTAAGCCAGTACCTCTTCAGTTTTAGTAAGGGGTGCTCTATGTGTTTGCAATAAAACATACAGCTAAACCAACTTTCTTCCATTCAAAACAATTAGTACTCCTGGTGAGCAGGTGAACAGCAAGTGTAGATGTTTCAGGAGGAAGTAAGTGTGGAGTTAATGACTGTCTGGGCTAATGAGAAGCAGGACCAGTCTGCAGAACATAACCAGATGTATATTCTGTAATAGAAGGGGGAATAGGTGTTCCTTGAGGGATGCTAATATTGGAGGCTGCAGGATGTGATTATTTTGCTGCTGGTTTCCTCCACTGATGTGGAGGATCTGCTGTCAGTACGTACATTGTAAAAGGTCTAATGGGAATACAGAAGCCAGATAGATCCTAGGAAGAAAGCAAGAAAAAAATAGTTGAAAAGTCTTACTGTGATAATTACCACTTTTGTGGCCTGTTATCTGATTGTGAGTCTTTTCACGAATGTTTACTGCTGACTTTGCCCTGTAGACTCTCAGTCCTTTGCTGTATGACTCTGGAGCTGAAAAGAAAGTCAAGTTCAATGAATCTTCCAGGGTTTTGTTAACGAGAGAGAGTTCTCTTAAAAGTACAGTCATGTGGATCCAGCTTAGTTTGAGTGTTCCTGTATAGGGACACAAAAGGGCTGTTTCCCTAGTTAGCACATATTTATTTATGTAACCTAGAGATTGTGTTAGGCACTTGAAACACATTTAAAAATTCCTCTCACCAACAGTTACCTGTGTTCTGTCATTAAAAGGAAAGAAGTTAAATGTGGGAAATAGTTTATAGACCAGAAAACCACAGTCTCATGGGTGTTTTACATCTCATTCTGGAAGTTGGAACAAGCCAGGACAGTGTATCTGAAATGCTGTAGAAATCTTAATTTCTTAAAGTTCCACCCAAGACCAAAGTGATTTCTAATGTTAGACTGGCTAGCTGCTTTTTAAATGAAAATATTCTGGCTTGTCTATGTATAGTCTACACATTTGAAATCTGAATTCCAGCTGATGAGCTGATAGGTTGCCAAATTCTGACCCAGATTTAAAAACAAGGGGGGAGGGGTTGTGGCAGAAAAGAAAAGTGAGATTTCTTTTTGGCATCAGTAGACTTTGGCTCAGCCAAAGCACTGGGCTATAAGAATCCTGTAAGCTGAAGTCTTAAGCTGCAGGAAGGCATCCTAGGCTACAATACTAAGGTGTATAAATGTGACTATCACGTCTATTTGGCTGTTGAGTAAAGTAGAGCAGTAGTATAACGCACTGCTTTTATTTGTTCATTTCCTTCCTGTGCCTTGTCTTTCTTTGTTCTTCTCATTACTCACCTTGTCATATTCCAGGCTGACTTTCCCAGGTAATGCTCATGTTTATGCAATACTTGATTCAGTGAAATCTTTTACCTGTGGGTGAGGCTTCAAGTGACAGTCAAATTTATGCTGTAATACAGTACTTAAAGCTGGATTGTCATTGACTAGTTTGGATTGGAAGGGACAGAATCCCAGAAAGGTAGGGATTGGAAGGAGCCTATGGAGATCAGCTAGTGCAACCCCCTGCACATCCAGGTGTGTTTTCAATATTTCCAGAGAATGAGACTCCACAGCTGCTCTGGGCAACTGGTCCCAGTGCTCTGACACCCTCAACGGGAGGAAGATTTTCCTCATATTGAGATGGAACTTCCCATGTTCCACTTGGTGCCCGTTGCCCCTTTTCCTACCACTGGGCACCACTGAGAAGAGTCTGGGCCCATCCTCATCACATCCACCCTGTAGACATTTAGAAGGCTTGGTCAGATCCCCTCTTGTCTTCCCTTCTCCAGGCCAAAGAGGCCCAGCAGGCTCTGCCTTTCCTCACTCGAGAGATGTTCCGGTTCCCGAGCCATCTTGGTAGACCTCCCCTGGACTCTCTCCAGTAGCTCCCTGTCTGTCGTGAACTGGGGAGCCCAGAACTGGACGCAACACTCCAGATGTGGCCTCCCCAGGGCAGGGTGGAGGAGAAGGATAACCTCCCTTGACTGCTGATCATGCTCTTCTTAATGCACCCCAGGACACTAAAAGGTGACCTCTAAAGGTCATCAACCCCAAGGCTGTTCCATGTCTTATAACTTCCTTTAAGAGTATGAAAGCTGCTGCAATAGAAAGTAAAATATACCTGTTTTTTAAACAGCACTGAGAAATACTTTTGGCCCTTAGACCTAAAATGGAGAACAAGTAGTAACCTTGTTGTTAGTGCTGATGGAGGAGACTCTGGAGATCTGGACATCCTTCACAGCCAAGTTAGGTTTTTTGTTACCTTCCCCATTTGCAAAGATACATAAGCATTTTTGCCATGCTGTGAGGCTGAAAAAATAAATTTGTTATTGTCCTGAGGTGCATAAATATCCCAGCAATAAATATTGTAGAAAAGCCTGTAAAAGTTACAGAAATGTAATATATTTGTAGAATGGGTTTCAACCATGGGCTTACTGTAACTTTCAAATTCTTTGACCTGAATGAAAGAAGCTGAAATTGGGAGCTTTTGCTGAAAAACATTTGAAGATGAATGAGCAGTGTAGGATTTAGAGTAAACTACTTGGTGGTTGAGCCAACAAGTGTTAGTGATTTCATTATAACAAGCAATTTCCTCACCACTCAGTTCTCAGTATTTCAGTCTTTATACAACTGTTGCACTTGTTTTCTGAAGTGAAGGGAATAGCAGCCTCTGGTGGCAAAAACCCCATGCCAAACCCAAACCAAACAGCAAAAAACCTCAATGAAAAACCTGCCCAACTTTCCCCCAAAGCTGTTTTTAAGTTGTCTGTCCTGGCATGTATTTAGTGGGTCTGAAACTCTTGGGGGAGAAAAAAACCCCAAACCTACCACAGTGTCATCTACTGTGATTGTTACATCTCTGTCTCTGAAGTCTATTCAACCTGCCCTGCAGTCTTCAAATCTATTTGTAGCTTGTTCCAAAGCTTGAGCCACCCGCTGGCCCCGCATCCTGCGTGGATTGAGCCTCACCAGAACTGCCCATGGCTGTGAAACTCGAGCAGAGTTGGTCCTTGGATGTATCATTTTAGGTGTGTTCTTTGGAAGCCGTTTTTGTATGTGTCCTGGTTTCAGCTAAGATGGAGTTAATGTGCTTTTTAGCAGTGGATGGAATGCCATGTTTGGGTGTTAGGACAAGAGCAGTGCTGATAGCACCCTGATGTTTCTAGTCGCTGCCAAGCAATCAAGGACTTTTTCAGTCCTTCATATTTCCCTACTAACGAGAAAGGAGGGGACACAGCCAGGACAGGTGACCCAAACTGGGCAAAGAGGATATTCCATGCCAATACCATCATGCTCAGTATAAAGGGGGGTCTGGGAGGTGTTTAAAAAAAAAGCAACACTCCAGGATGTGTGGTTTTTGGGGACGGTCGGGTTCCGGGACGGCTCTGGGTTGTACGGCCTAAGTTGTGTGGCTCGGTGAGAGACTGCATTGTGTATTGTCGGGGCAGACAGCAGGCCTGCGTGCGGCCTAGCTCTCTTCTCCCAAGACATAGGCCCTGACAATATTCTTCTGTTCCCATGAGATAGGAAAAGTTCCTCATGCTGAGAGGATCATCATAATCACATTCTCAAAACACAGCGGCCTTGCTGATAGGGGTACAGGCTGCCCTAACCCAAGAAGCAGTTATGGGAAGGTATTTGGGAGTAACAGAACATGTTAGGAACCAACCATAACAAGAGGGTCAAACCAGCAGGTGTGTGGATGCTTTTAGGTATTAAAGGTAAACTAAGAATATTTAGCTATAAGATAGGTTTATCAGAACTCATTATAATCACTAACCAATCAATATGGTGTGAACAGTGTGTGCAACCAATGAGCAGTTTTTTAGCTTGCCACATTGGTAGTAAAACAGGTATAGAATCTGGGTGATTTCACATAATCAATGGCTTCACCTACAATTCATAGCGAATTGCGTGTTGCTCTCTGCCAGTCGCCACCGTGTATCGCCAGTTTCTTGTATTTTGTGCTCTAAAGTCATGTTATCATTTTTGTATGTTTTTTTTATCATTTTCTGCTATTTTAGTAAATTATCCTTATCCCAACCCGTGGGGTTTTGGTTTTCTAGGTTTTGGTTTGGTTTTATTCCCCTCTTTACATTTCCCTTTCCTTCCCCCCCCAACTGCCCCCCCCCCTCCTTCTTTTTGTTAAAAGAACAAGCAACTGTGTGGGGCTCAGCCCTCAGCTGGGGCTAAACCACCACAGTATGTATGTTTTGATAAACTGCTGCAAATATGGCTAAACACTACTAATAATACAGGTGAGTACGTGCTGAATGTGGTAATTCCACTTCAGCCTATGGTAACACTTTTTAATTTTGTGCACTAAAATAACAGCCAAGCAAAAAAAAATAATTTAAAAAAATCATGCAAGGCTGGGACCTGCAACATCCAGAGAGGCTTCATGAGAAGCAGTTGGACCCAATGATCTCTCAAGGTCCCTTTCAATCCCTACAATTCTGTGATTCTATAAAATGAAACCAATCAACCACAAACCTTAGTACTTACACTGAACACTTACCATCTTTCAGCTACTTCTGAAATGGCTTCCTTCTAAGGCAAATCAACCACTGTTTTTTCAAGCAGTAAAATTCCCCAATAAATTTATTGTGATATTGAAGGAATTTAATCTTAAGAAATAAGCCCTCCATCTGTAGCACTTTTTTTCATGTAAGGAAAATAATGAATATTTTTACTGAATATGTAATGAATAATTTTAAGGATTCTGAACTCCATTTGGATTGTTAAACAAGAGGTGTATGCTAGGAAATGTGAGGCAGAGATGATTGCACTGAAGCAGTGGATCTCAGGACTTCAGTAGATGTCCTGTAAAAAAACCATACCAGCATGAGAGACTTGATGTCTGGAATAGCGTCTAGTGTAGCTATTTCTGAGAATATTTGAATGTGTTGCTGTGATTGGGAGAACTGTTGGGAGTGATTAAATATGAATTCTTCTGTCCCTGAGATCTTGAACGATAATGAGAATAATGAAAGGATTCTGGTAAAAGGTTAGCAACTCTTGCAGGACTTCTGGGAATTGTAAAGGTCACTGATTTTTATTTTTTTTTCCCTTTCCAGTTTCTAATTAAGTCTTGTCTCCTGCCCCTTTTTCTTGAAAAGGTGCTGGTAAGATATGAGTCCTTGTGTTAAGGAGAAATTGTCATCTTGCATAAGGTTTTATTTGTTTGTTTGTTAAAGAAGCTGTTTTGAGTCCCTGGTTAGGTGTTCTGGGGAATGTTTCCTGTAGGGAGAAAAACAGAACTAGACTTGTTATGACAACCACAGTTAGAAAGGAGGAGTGTGGCCAGCAGGTCACAGGAGGTGATCCTCCCCCTCTGCTCTGCCCTGGTCAGGCCCCACCTGGAGCATTGTGTCCAGTTCTGGGCTCCCTGGAATAAAAAGGACAGGGATCTCCTGGAGAGAGTCCAGAGAAGGGCTACGGAGATGATGAAGGGCCTGGAACATCTCCCCCATGAGGAAAGGCTGAGAGAGCTGGGGCTGTTCAGCCTGGAGAAAAGAAGACTGAGGGGGGACCTAATCAATGTTTATAAATACCTTAAGTATGGGATGCAGGGGGAATTGGCCAGCCCCTTTTCTGTGGTCAGTGGAGACAGGACAAGGGGCAATGGCTGCAAATTGGAGCACAGAAAGTTCCACACCAACATGGGGAGGAACTTTTCCCCAGTGAGGGTGCCAGAGCACTGGGACAGGCTGCCCAGGGAGGTGGTGGAGTCTCCTTCTCTGGAGATATTCAAGACCCATCTGGATGCCGACCTGTGCAGTATGAGCTGGGGAGCTGCTTTGGCAGGGGGGTTGGACCCCATGAGCTCTTGAGGTCCCTTCCAACCCCTACAACTCTGTGATTCTGTGAAAGTGGATAAACTGCAAAGCAGGCAGAGTAAAATTGTAGAACCTGACCCAGAAGACATGCATGCATCCCAGAAGTAGTCCAGCACCGGCTGGATGGTGCTAAAAGCACCTATCATAAGGACTCTGTGACCAGAGCTGGTCACAGTGCTTCATTGATGGAGTCCTTAGCAAGAGCTGAGCCAGCTGTTTCCTGTAGTCCCTTGTCCTCTTGGGATATGAATGGTAGGAAAAGACAAGTCCCAGCAGGAAGAAAAGGGCTAATGTGCTTGGCAGAGATTTCACAACTGAATTGCAAATGTTGCAGAGCAGCTGAAGCTTCAAGGGTTGTCCTTTCCAAGCTGTTGGGTTGAGACTGACCTTTTCTGGGGTGACTTGTGGATAGCTGAGGAGGATTTCCATTTCACAGTCTGATCAAGTTCACTTCGTGCTTCCAGCCTTGAACATTAGTTTGGGCAGCCTGAGCTACCTGAAGTGTCAGACTAGTACCAGGAATGTACTGGCTGAGTTTAATGATGAGGAAAACTTTAAAAACGTCTTTCATCTCTCCCCCTTTACTCAGATGAAGCATTTCTAGCTGGGAGCTTTTATGCCTATGTAATCTTTCTGCTGTCTCATGTAAAATCAGAAGAGTGTGTAGTAGCAGGAAACAAAAGGAAGTTGTTAATTTGCCTGTGTCATTTTGAGGCCAGATGGTACTGGAAACATGGACAGGATTTGTTTGTAGGCATTTACACTGCCCTTCCTCCTGCCACTGGATGGCAATGTTTGACCAAAATACCTAACCAAATAAGAGGAAAAAACAGAACTTGAAACTGGTATCCTCTTTTATTGGCAGAGGAGATGCACATCTTCATTTGAGTATATGACTTTCTGGAATCTGACGAGCAGGAAAATATTATATTGTATTAAAATGAAGCCGATTTCTTTGCTGTATTTATTGTTACTCTAATAGTGCTTAGAAACCTCTTGTGCTTTCATAGAATCATAGAATGGCGTGGGTTGGAAGGGACCCTAAGGATCATAGAGCTCCAACCCCCCTGCCACAGGCAGGGCCACCAACCTCAGGCCTGGAGCTACACAAGGTTGCCCAGGGCCCCATCCAACCTGGCCTTGAACACCCCCAGGGGCGGGGCATCCACTACTTCTCTGGGCAGCCTGTTCCAGCCCCTCACCACTCTCTCTGTAAAAAAACTTCCCCCTAATATCCAATCTAACCCTTCCCTCCTTTAGCTTTAATCCATCCCCCTTGTCCTGCCATTATCTGCCCTTTTAAAAAGTTGATTCCCCTCCTGTTTGTATGCTCCCTTCAGGTACTGGCAGGCTGCAGTGAGGTCCCCCCACAGCCTTCTCTTCTCCAGGCTGAACCAGCCCAGCTCCCTCAGCCTCTCTTTCTTTGTAGGGCTTTGAACTCCAGTGTGTTAGATGCTATAGAAAATGTATGTAAATCACACCATGCCTATGAGAGTTCAATAACCTGCACTGTATCACAGCACCTTCTTCTAAGATTACGAATGGTAGACCCCAAAGCTGAGCTCTTTTTGTTTTCCAGTGAAGTATTTTAAAATGTCCCAAGCTGAATAAAAGAAGCAAAGTCTGTAAATTATGTCCACAATGTTATGTGTGTACCAGCACATCAGTTGTTGTGAAGGTGACGTTGATGAGGTGTTTCCTTAGTGTTAGAATGAAAGTTGTGATGACACTCTTCAAAGTCCTCTGGCTGCTTTGTTCAGCTGCAGGCGGCTCTGTACACTGTGCTTGGTGATCCAGGTCGTGATTCAGCCAACTATGGGAACCAGAAATTAAATATTATTGTTACTGGATCATATTTCACAGCTTTTTGTTTGAGTAATAAGCCTAGGAAAAGCAGGAATGTAGCCCTGAAAGCAGTTATAATTTATACTCTCTGTGTGAAAGTAATAGACTTGTTACCCTGTGAGCTCAGTTGCTTTATGTAAGTGTAGGATGCAGACAGTTCTGAGCTTAGCAACATGGGAAGCACAAGTCTGTGTCCACTTTTCCATACCTGACTTTTGCCATAACAAGCAATTCTGACACTGGTGTGTATACATTTTGCTACAGTGGCTATTTATAGAATCATTAATGTTGTAAAAGACCTCCAAGACCATCTAGTCCTATCATCCCCCTACCACCTATATTGCTAACTAAACCATGCTCCTAAGTACCTCATCCAACCTTCCCTTGAAGACCCTGAGGGAAGGTGACTCCATTCCAATGCCCAACCACTCTTTCTGAGAAGAAATTTCTCCTAATTTCTAACCTGAACCCCCCCCCCCGACACAACTTTCAGCCATTCCCTCTTGTAGGAGTTTTGGTGTGTGTTGTTTTTTGGGGTTTTTTAATTGAATATCTTGCAGAAATGAGTTCCACAGAGCTCTTACATTTTGTGTAAGTACCTGATTTGCTTTGAGGTTTGGTCTCCTACTGTGGTACAGAAAAAGCATGTCAGAACCTTAGAAAAACCTCAGTCTTTGTGGTCCTGCTCTGCCATCAGCCAGAATTTCTCTGTATTATTATTAGGTTTTGTCCTTAGTCCAGTAGTTGCTTGGAAACCCATTTTGTTTGGTTCATTTGAAAACAGCATGGAAGGGAAAAAAGTGGATTGCAGTGGAGGTAGGATTAAAAGGTCTGTTATTCTGTCTGGACAAGTGCTTGTTTGCATGGTGAGGTTGAGGAGGCTGGACGTGAATGAGTCACCCCAAGAAGTTAGTGAAAAGAAGTCTCTCAAAAGGAGAGACTTCTGAACCTGGTTTTCCCAATTCTTAGGTTCTTTCCCAGTTACCTGCCACTGGCCCCTGTTGGAGATAAGAATTAAGAGGGCCTGTAACTGGCTGACTGGATTTAGAGGTTAATTCATAGTTGCTTTAAGAGGCCATTTTTCCAAAGAGAGGACCTCTTTACCAGTGTTCCAAGCAAAGACCTACTCATTGTAATGAGGAACCAGACATATTTGGCTTATTTCCAAAGGTGAAATGCGAGCTGTCCAGCCTGGCTCAGAGATGGAATACCTGCTGGATACTCAGCCTCAGGAAGGCACAACTGGGTTATGTAGGAGCATGCTGTGGAAGCACCAGCCCTGGCAGTCCCAGCATGTTGTTGTATGCATAGCAGAGTGCAAATCACGGAGCTGGTGCTGCTTAGTTTCCAGCTAAAGCACTGAGAGCCTTGTTCTGCATTAAAATCATTATTGTCTAATTAATTTAAGGCTAATCTTGTCTTAGTCAAAGACAGAATTACTTTCTCCTTTGAAGTAAACACTCAAAAGGATTTAGGATTTATGCAGTATAAAAGCATTACTTTTCCAAGGTTTATTTCTCCTCTTTTAGCCATATATGGACTCCAACTCTAGTTGCAAACTTGGAGTTATGGCAGAAGTGTGAGTTGGGAGAGGTGCTGCAGCAGAGAGCTTGGAAAGAAGTGGGGTTTGGAAATTTGAGGAGTTGTGCTAAACCCCTCTGACCTTCTGCAGCAATGGGTGCAGATGAGACATTTTGCTTCCCCTCTCTGTTTCTGCTGGCTGGAGTTACTTCTGTCAATCCAGAATGTAATAGGGAGAAAGATGTGCCTTTGGTCTTTTGGTTTTTCTTTTTCCTGTATATCCTGTAACATAGTTTTAGATTGTGACTGTAGTCACTGAAGAATGGAAATTATGTCCTTGAGACTGCAGATAATTTAAGAGTCCAAAAAAAGCCATAGAGATTATAAACTGCAGGATGAAGCAGCAATAAGTGCATGTGAGACAGCTTTTAAAGTGTAAGATATTTCATTGTGATGGAGAAAGAGAGATAGGGAAGATCTATGATCATTCTAAAGCCATTGGGTTTCTGTTTGGGGGGTTTGTTTGGGTTTTTTTTTGTCCCAAAAATCTCCAGACAGTAAAACTTGCCAGGTTTTCCAAAACTGTCTGGGATGACTGTGTAAGCCTTTGTGTGCACAGGTACCAGCTGTAGGCATTTAAAAAAAAAAAGTTTAAAAAAATCCAGTCTAGTTCTCCAGGAGCAAAAGAGACTTTTCAGATGAATGCTGAGCTCTTCCTTCCTTGATGCTTTGAATCTCAATGTATTTTATTCCTGACTTTTACCTGCAAATTTAATCTTCAGATGTATTTATCACTGAAAACTTTCAAGTCTTGAGAGCTGGCAAAGGCCACATCCCCTACCAAGTGCTTCACTGTGCAGAGTGTGTCTGATACTAGATAAAGCTGTGCTTCCTGTCCTGTTTCTCAGAAGCTAAGCTCGCTCTGCTTGAGTTAGCCAACATCCAAACACTTCTGTTTATACTCTATAAAAATATGTTTCATTGAATACATTCTCACTTAGCTCATGCTTTGGAGAGGGCCAGATCTGCCAGGCATTTGTAGCAGCTTAAAGGCTGGTTTCTGAGGTTATGTTCCAACAGTTTGATGTTCTGTAAAGCAGCAGAGCACTGATCCACTCTGATGCCCTCATTTAAAGCTCACTTGGGAATTCCTACCTCCCAGTGCCACTGTGGGGACAGCAGAGCCCAGAAGAGCTGCTGGCTCGCAGCAAGAACTGATAGAAGAATGGGAGCTGGAGTCCTCACAGACATTCTCTTTCTCTCTCTTCAGCGCTTCTTCACATTCCTTGCTCTGTTATTTTCCTTAAGAGGAGATATCTGGAGCTGCTTTCATAAACACACACCACAAGCAGCAAGTTAGAACTTTCTCTTTTGTTGATTGTTTTTCTTCTTGCAAATTGCTTTTCTCACATCTTCTTTCCCTCCATCCTGATGGTGATGTAAATGTTGAGTAGCATGTAACCTGGTGTAATCTGGCAGAGACATCAGCTGGTTTCATAGAAACTTCTTGACTCTGTGGTTCAGATTTAACAATTGCTTCTCTCCATAAAATGGAAGAATGGAAGCCTTTCTTCCTCTCTCATGCAACCAAACATCAGATTTATTCCTCCACAACCTGTGTGTAGTAGAGTCTTGACTGCTTTACTAGAGGAAAACTTGCTGTCACTAAATCTAAACAAGGAAAGAGAGCAAGCTGCTATGAGTAATACCTAGTAGAAAATGCACTGTATAATTTAGATGGCTCAGTGTTTTCCATTGCAGGTTAGTTGTGTGGAATTTGGTGGGGAGAACAAAGAAGAAGTTTGGGGCTGCAATTTCCTGTGGAATTTGGGCTGAGGGAAAATAGGATAGTTGACCTGTTTGCAAGTCTGACTTCCATTGAGAGAAATACGTTATTTTGTTGCCATAAAATATAATTGAACTGCTGTTTTCATAGAGAAGCTGTGGCTCCTTAATGCTTTGCTGCCAGGACTTGTAGTTCCTTTCAAATGCTGCCTTAGTGCCAGGGTCTTTCCACATCCTTGCAATAATCTAGGCAGGTATGTCTGAATTACAAGTCTCAGGAGAGACAGGGAGGTTTGGACAGCTATATTATCTTAGAACTCCATCTGTGCTGAGCATGATTCAATGTATGTGTGCCAGGGGGCTGCTTTCCTTTGCTTCTCCCAGCTGTTGCATACTTACTGAGACACTGAGCAGGGAACTTGAAAGAAAATCAGCGACAAGTGTGACAGTTTCTGTGTGCTACCTGCTAGAACACCAAGGTGAAATTTGTGTTTGAAATCAGAGGTGTTTGGAACAGGAGAAGAATAAGGAAAGAAAAAGTATAACATGAAGGTAACAACACTGAATTTGTGTTTGGTTTTTTTTTGAAGTGGGGTTTAAAGTGACTGACCAATACTGTATCTGGAAGCTTCCTCCTTTTAATCCATATATACCTACAAAGTGAAGGGTCTGGAGAACAAGTCCTGTGAGGAGTGGATGAGGGAACTGGGCTTTTTAGCCTTAAGAAAAGGAGGCTGAGAGGAGACCTTATCACTCTCTACAGCTACTTCCAAAGAGGGTGCAGAGATGTCAGGGTCTGTCTCTCAGGTAACAAGGGATAGGATGAGAGGACATAGTTTCAAACTGCACCAGGGGAGTCTTAGGTTAGATATCAGGAAGAAAGGGTAGTCATGTACTGGAACAAGCTGCCCAGGAAAGTGATAGAGTCACCATCCCTGGAGATATTTAAAGGGCATGTAGATGTGCTTGAGGACGTAGTTTAGAGGTGGACTAGGCAGGGTTAGGCTGTGGTTGGACTTGATGATCTTGAAGGTCTCTTCCAACCCAAGTGATTCTATGATTCTACATCTGTATCCTTTGCAGCTCAAATGTATTTGGTAAAATAGCACAGGTTTGTAGGGGAGGGAGGTCTCTGTTTACTTGGTGGAAAATTAAATCCCTTTATCTTTCCATTTAAAGTTTGCTTGCATTCACCCTGCAAAGAGAAACTTTTGAAGACATTTCAGTAGGATGTTCAAAGATAACTGCAATTATGAAGCAAGGAAGAAGACTACTCTGAGGAAGTTCTAATTATAGTTTCACTAATGGAGATCAGAGGAATGTTATTCCTTTGGATTTATTTTAATCTCTTTCTTTTTCTGCCTGTCCAGATGAAAGTGCTACAGTATTTACAGCAAATTACTCTGTTTAGATGGCGCTTGCAGTGCAATGACATGTCTTTTCCAAGGCCTGTATGAATCCCCTCTGTTGGCTCAAGGCATCAGAGACATTTTTCTCTCCCCTCCTCCCCCCTTTTCCTTCTTCATCTGGGCTAGAGCTGCATTTTGGCTACAGATCTGGGAAGTGTGAGGCAGGGGAAGCAAAGCAAAGTTTGTAGTGCTACATGAGATGGAGAAATGGGAGATGCAGGATCAAGTAACTTTGTCCCTACTGAAATAATGCTTCTTATAGTTCTGTCTTTTTTTACAAGTTTTTGGGCCCAGTACTGTATTTACAGAGGAATCATGAACATTTGCCTTGATAGTTTGAGAACTGGTACAGGCTTCTAAACTGGGAAAATATTGCTGCTCTGGGGAATGAAGGTACCAGGCTTTGAACAGGTCATCATGAGCACAATAGTGTGGAGTTTTCTGCTCCAGAGCACTGTAACAATCATAGGTTGCTTCTCAAAACCTGTAAAACTTTCTTGGGGCTGTTTTATAGAATCCCAGACTTGTTTGGGTGGGAAGGGCCCTCAAAGCACAGCCAGTGCCACCCCTTGGACACCTTCCACTAGCCTAGGGTGCCCAAAGTCCCTTCCAATCTGGCCTTGAACCCTGCCAGGGATCCAGGGGCAGCCCCAGCTTCTCTGGGCAGCCTGTGTCAGGGCCTCCCACCCTCCCCGGGAGGAATTTCTTCCCAATATCTAAGCCAAATCTCTCCTCCTTCAGCTGAAGGCCATCCCCCCTGTCTTGTTCCTCCCTGCCCTCATAATCAGTCCCTCTCCAGCTTCTCTGGAGCTCCTTCAGGGACTGGAAGGGGCTCTAAGGTCTTCCTGGAACCTTGCCTTCTCCAGGTGAACAAGCCCAACTCTCTCAGCTTGTTGCTCTCTGTTGATCATCAGCTTGGCTGGATTCTGTATTTGCTCCTGATCTTGCATGGTGATATGAACAGAATTTTGTTTCCTTTAGATGTGAGATGAGAAACAATGACTAAGGATATTTGGAATATTGGTGTGAATGTAAGAATCTATCACAAAATGCCTTCTATTAAATATATTATGAACATGTAAAAGTCATCTTTAAAAGATGAAACCATGATGATGCAAAAAAGCATCTCATAATTTTTTTTCACTGTAAAAATAGATTTAACCATAAAACTGGTTGTTCATTATCAGATATTATTGGCTGTATTGTTCATACCACCTCAAGTGTTTATTTCTGACATAGATTTCTGAACTTATTCTACTATGTGAACTTATTTTATGGAGATGGGAGAATTTGTCTTGGGAACATCTAAATGAAGCATATTCCCAAGAGCAACCAAGGCATTGTGTCTAATAATGAGCCTGACACAGAAAAGGACTGGCAATGTAATTTGACTATCAATCACTGTCATCGCTGGAGCATGTGAAGCTTATGGCAGCTGCAGGAACAGCTGTAACCCAGGTCTATTGTCCTTGTGACCATCCCATGTATTTCTGAAGCCTATTAATGGCATTTTTAGGGCTTGAAAACTGGATGGTAGTAATATAAATCTGAATATTCTAAATGGCACTGGCTCATTAGGCAGTGCTTTCTACAATAATATCTAATTTTTGAGAGTTCACTTGGCAAAAGAAAAGACATTTGAAATGGTACAAGTGTTGCAGCTTTACAAATGCAAGCAGCATTTTCCCATTTAGCACAAAGAGAGAGGAAAACACTCAACAGATGTAACTAATTGCTCCTTCTACTCCATGTACTTTATTTCTTCCAAATGCCTGAGGGAAGACTTGCCTTTATATGAGGGTAAGGCAAATAGTATATTGCCTGGCAGAGAGAGTGGGGGACCTGAACAGATCCAGATGGACCAGTATAGTATATTCCATTGCAAACTAAAGAAAGTGTGTGGTTTTCTAATTACCTGACAGCAATATATGATGAACAAGACCTCTGCTGTATGTTACCCTTGCACTCCTATAATTTCTGGATTTAGGATCCACCTTCTTTCTGGTTGAATTTTTCTTTTACTAGATTTTCAAATAGTTTTGTACCTTGCCAGTTTTGAAGGAGAGTTTGACTTTTCCAAGGCATGTGAGAACTAGGCTAGTGGCCATGTTGCATATTGGATTTTTATTTAATGAAAAAAAAAAAAGAAAAAGAAAAAAAGGTGTTGGAGAGACTTTTAAAAAGGAAGGTTCATGGGGAAAATAATGAATTTCAGCTCCAGAGTTACTAACTGTTCCAACTCTAAGTCTCAGGAGGCTTAGCCCTGGTTTGCCTCCTTACTCACAGCTAAGTGAATTGAAGAGATTTAATATATTTTAGCATCTCTTCTTTCACATGTAAGCAACTGCTGAAGTTTCTGCAGGGGTTTTTTTATGCTGTATATTGAACCTAAAACTTCACAGGCACTAATAATGTTCATTTCAAAGTTCTAGTTGTTTCAATACTGAAAAGTTATGGGAGTTTTGATGAATTGATTTTGCTTGGCAGTTGTAGGAATGTCAAGCCATATGGAGTTCTCCTGAAAGCCAAGCCAAGCTCAAGACTTGTAGCGATGTTTAAAAAGTCTAAGACAGCTTCTATTTCTACTAGGGAATTGGAGGGAATCCTCTGGCTGGCTTCACATATGTCACTGAACCTCAGATACATGGTGGTTGTGGGGGAGATGTATATTTAAAATGATGGTCCCAGAATCATAGGGGTTGGAAGGGACCTCAAGAGATCATGGGGTCCAACCCCCCTGCCAAAGCAGCTCCCCAGCTCATACTGCACAGGTCGGCGTCCAGACAGGTCTTGAATCTCTCCAGAGAAGGAGACTCCACCACCTCCCTGGGCAGCCTGTCCCAGGGCTCTGGCACCCTCACTGGGAAAAGCTTTTCCCCATGTTGGTGCAGAACTTCCTGTGCTCCAATTTCCAGCCATTGCCCCTTGTCTTGTCTCCACAGACACTGCAAAGGGGCTGGCCAATTCCCCCTGCACCCCATGCTTAAGATAACGGTAAACACTGATGATGGAGCACTCTGTTACCAGCTCCTCTGGTGAAAAGGTTGCTCCAGCTTTCTCAGTCTCTCTCACTGTGTGTTTGTAATGGCATGTGATCTTGGCTGTTTGGATTCAAGCAATGACAGATTATTAGTAGCTTCAGACAGTTATACAATGTGGAGAGCATTGGTTAACAATTAATTTTTGTAAAGTTATGTCCTTTTCCTCCTTTTTTAATTAATTATTCCTGGCTCAGAAAAGCTTGAGAACCAGCTGAATATCAAAGGTGCTTTGCTAGTGTGTAGCTCTTTCTGTGTTTATCTGTTCCACCACACCATTCACACTATAACAAAATGCTCTGCTACACAGTGATGTACAGGTTGGGCTGAGACCAACGCTCTGGTGGTAAGTATTAAAGCTTAACAAGGAGGTACTTGAGGTGAAGAAGAAGGAAGCAGAGATGTTTGGGGATTTCTTGTCTTTAACTTGTTGGTATCTCTTGCCACATCATTTTCTTTGATAGAATCTTTCTGAAAACTGAGCAGAGAGGAATGGTGCATCTGACTGACTTGTACAATTAAAGTCAGAGAACTCTGGTTATCTCTTATCTACTGAAGAGCACCAGTAAGCCAGCCAGTCATATATGGGTAAGCTCACCCGTGTGTGGAAGCTCTTTATATGATTTCACACCTCCCACTAACAAGATTTCTTCTATAGCATAAAGTTTTTGTTGTATTTTAGGCATATATGAAAACAACACTTGCTATGCATCCTCTGATGTTACGGGTACTGAATGCAGTGTAGTATTTTGGTGGTCTGTAGTGATTTGAGCCAATGAAGTAATTACAAATAGGATGCAGAGTTAGTATGTAGTCTTCAGGTTAGTATATAGACTTCTAAATCTAGTATTTCACTTTGAGCAGACAAATGAATTTTTAAAGGGGCTAGTTTTCAAATCTGAGATATTTAACTGCACAGGACAGTGACCGAGTAACTATAGTAAAGATTAATAACATCCAAATATAAATATGTGTACTTATTATATCTAACAGAGAGAAGTAGCATATGCACGATACATCTTAGCTGAGCAGCCAGACTAGACAAAGGTAATCATAAAGATAACATGAGGGTAGCTATGGTTGGGTTTAATGCTTCAGGGGATGGCTAGTCCTCTGAGGCATGGGATATGGAGCAGTTGTCACAATTACTGCAACCATTAAATGGTATTTGAAGAGTGTGTGGAATGGATTAGTGTGTGTAATGCTGTGAAAGGTACTTCCATCTATCATAATTATTATAAATTGTAGGAAGAGAATTCACAAGGTAATACATAAGGGCTATAAAGTTGTTTCAGGACTGGAAGAGTTAGTAACCTGTGAGTTCCAGCAGATCTCCAAATTCTTGAAGGAACTCATAAATACATAAAGAGGAGCAAATTCCAACACATGTATGTATTATTGATGTTTGGACATGTTAGACCTTAAGTAATAGGGAACTGTAAGTGTTACCAGGCACCTGTGAAAGGAGGGAATCACTGAAATATAGGTATATACAGGGTCTGTGGATAATTCTGCTGGTGAAGCAGTGTCTGTGATGTTTATGTGGGGTTTATATTGTAGGTAGCAACGAAAATGGTGGGGCTGTAGGAGAGCAGGTTTCTAGTTTTATCACTGCAGTAATGCTTGTCTCTCTTCTCCCATTTATAAGCAAAAGGAATTGTGTTTGGCTGTCTTGTGAACAGCTTGAACATGGACACCTGAAGGGTGTAATAGAGAAAATGAGCACTTCTGCCTCACTCATTGCCTGTCACTGCCAGCTCATACTGCACAGGTCGGTGTCCAGATGGGTCTTGAATCTCTCCAGAGAAGGAGACTCCACACCCCCTGGGCAGCCTATCCTAGGGCTCTGGCACCCTCACTGGGGAAAAGTTCCTCCCCATGTTGGTGTGGAACTTCCTGTGCTCCAATTTGCATCCAGATGGGTCTTGAATATCTCCAGAGAAGGAGACTCCACCACCTCCCATGTCAAACACATGTCATCTTTCAGTGACACTCTCTTCCTATCCCAGGGTGCTGAACTGTCCCCATGTGTTGTCATGCTGTGTCCACAGCTGAGTGTAGGAATGGGGTATTATTCAAGCTAATTCTGTTGTCTACCTTTTGGTTCAGCTTCACCCTGCAATTGAGAATAAGAAAGACTATATCCATTAATTAAACCCATTAATTAAAAATAAACATTATTACTTTTTAATTGAGTGATCTTAAGTAGAATCATAAAAATATACAGTGTGTATTCACTAAGCTGCTCTACTTAGAATAAAGGCTTTGGTTTATTTACTAAAAACCCACTAATACCCCCAAGTTCATGCTGAAAGACACCCAACAAACTAAATTAATTTACCTTCATTATTTTACTTCTAAATCCACTGCTGTTGCTTGATTTTCAGCTTTATTTCTCCATCACTTATTTCTTCTTGATTAAAATATATCCTGATTAATGCTGAACTGAAAGGCTTTGGCTGTTCAAGGACTGCCATTGCAAATAGACTTTCAGCTTCCAAAATTGCCTGGAGGAAATCTTCTCCTTCAGATTATTTTTTTTTTTCCCCTCCCTGTGGTGGCTTGATTATAATGTCCAAATACCCACATCTTTCCTCCTGCATGGGCTCTTTTGCTCACTATGGAAAAAAACACAACAAAAAGGAGGGGTGCTGTGGGGGTGGGTGGGGTAAGGAGGGGTGCAATTATTCAGCAAGGCACAAAAAATAGAAATATTTCTAATTCATGCACAATCATGGAAAATACATGTTCTGCTCCTACCACTGAAGAATTCCATGGCTTTGACCCTGCCAAAAATCTGTCTGCCTTATTTTACAAGCTCAGCTTTGCCAGCTGAAGAAGACAGGATCCCCTGGAGTGCATTAACTCGGCACGTGCATGTAGAATCAAAACCCCAAAACCTCTGGATTTCGGTGCTAATCCTGTCATTCACTCTGATACAAAATGCTGTACAACAAGGAACTTGCAGCCATGGCAAGGCTCTTTACTGAAGAAGAGTATAAGGTGATGGATGGAAACTGAATCTAGATAAACAGAAATTAGAGATCAAGTACACAAATTGTTGGGTTCTCTGTGGATGTGCCTGGCTGGTGCATACGTCTCTGCTATGCTGGAGGTCCAGCAGGTCCTAAACTGCATGTGTCTTTCATAGAATATGAAAATAAATGGCATCTATTTAACAGAAGATGTTTGGGAGTGTTTCTCTTGGCAGTCCTGCTCTGTGTTGCAAACCAGTATGGTAAAATATCTGGTGTATCTTCCTGGTTCAGGGGAAGGATTTTAATTTTGCTTGGTTGATTACTTTCTTTGAAGAGAATCATTTGTGCCAATATCACAACAGTATTATTAAGACAAATTAGATTTGCAACATTTCCAATTATTGAACTTTACTAGATGTGTAAAGCAGCAGGAAATTAGGTCCCAATAACTGGCTTCTGATGGTTTTGCATTAAAACTTAATGAACTGATCCTCTCTGAAACTACTCTGTTTTGCTTTAGGTTAGCCTGATGTTGAATTGAAACTGAGTTCCATCAGCAGTTCCTGCCTCCTCCTGATCTTTTTCAGGAAGCATTGATCTTGGAAGTATTTGCAGAGTAATGTTATTTTGGATAAAGAGACATTATGGCTTTAGTGGGGCTCTGATGGGACATGCTACCCTGGATCTGCATCTTTATATTTAAGTATGATAGAAACCTGTTTCAGTGTGTGTGTCTGAATGCAGCAGCTCTCACCTATCTTGAGGAAAGTTTCCTTCACCTTGATTTTATTGTCCCTTGCAGTGAAACCAGTAAAATTCCATCTCACTTTGAGAGGAAAACTTGGGCTGCCACTTATGACTGGGTAGACTGGTGTGGCTAATAATGGCTTTCCATTTCAAACAATGACACCACCCATGCCAAGAGTAGTAGTGAGTTCATTTCCTTCCTCCTCCTCATGCTGACTGGAAGCTTTCCTATCTTTCAGCTGGCAGTACAGATGTGTTTGTGGGCCCACTTGGGCAGGAAGTGGATAACGTCTTGGGAATTCGGCAGCCCTCGATCAGAATCTCTGATGCCTGGCTCATAGGGTGAGTGATGAGGTGCTGCAACTGGGCATGTGCTGTGCAACTGAAATCATGTGGAATGAACTTCTGGGGGATCCATTCTCATGGAAAAGAGGTGTCAGTGCTATTTAACTAGTTACACTGTGTCTGACTGTCCCAAGCCTCCAGCTCATGCAGTGCAGCACTTGGCACCAAGCCTACATTAGGAGGCTGTTACCTTGATTGCTGTCCCTCTGTGCTGGCCACAGTGCTGTTGACATAGCTGTTTGTAAGGTGGTGTTGTGTGGGGTACAACTGCCATTAAAAAGCAAACAACCAAGGTATCTGACTAGATTTTTTTAATGATTACTTTGTTGTGTGGTTGGTTTGGGGGTTTTGGGGTTTTTTTGTTTGTTTGGGTTTTTTTATTTAAGTTCTCACCTGACTAATCATTTCCCCAAAGAAATGTCAATTTGAATTGCAGTGAAATCATATCTGGGTGTCTCAGTCTGCAGAGGTAAGTCTCTTATCTTTCCTTCCAGATTTCTGAAGTTCTGTTTTGGCTGCAAAGTGAGGGGAAGGTATACAAAGGAGCAATTTCTTGTGCCTGCAGCATTGTTAGAAATGATGTGATCTCAAGTTATGTTACCTCAGACGCCTCTTCTGCAAGGTAATACTGGTTACTGAGAACACAATGTCACCTTCTGCATTCAAAAAGTGAAAGAACATTGTAATGGAAAGTTTCAGCAGTTAAATCTGGCTGTGATGAGGTCATTTTGAGCTGGTTTTGAAACTTGTTGCTAATTTATTCACAAAATTATCCCTTTGCCAGTTGAGGTGAGAGCTACCTCTTTGCAGGTGTAGAAACCTCTAAAGTTTGGAAGCATACATGAAGAGACTTAAGTTTCTCTTCCAAATTCCTGGGTTTGCCCAATTAACTGGAAGAAAAAGACATCAGTTTGATGTAGTCCTGTCTAGTGGGGGATATGGTGTGATGTGGCTAGGGAACGGTACCGATGCCTAAGAAAAAGTAGGTGCCTGTTTTTAAAGAAACATATTTTTACTGGAAAATAAGATTTATTTTAAAGCAGTTTTAAGAAAGTTAATGCTTGGAAAATAAGGCCTTATCTGGAGACTGTGTTGCATGGCAAAAGGTTGGGAGGAGAAGTAATGTATTAGGATATGTCTGTAGTCCTGATGGTCTGACCATGCTGTTTCATATGTTCTGGTCTGTGAATCCTGGGGTAAATGCTGTTGTTAGTTAGCTGCATTCTCAGTAGGGTCATTGATTGTTACACCCTGTGTGTTTGTGAGGCCCAGCTGATAACTGATCAATAGCAAAGAAGTGAATATTTGTTTTAGCTCTCATATAAGATATATTTCATATATAAATAGAGTAGATCTTAAGATTTTTCAATAGATCTAGTTTCCTTGCAAATTAATGAGTGTATTGAAAGCCAGACAGTAATGTGACTGCAGGTTACTCTTCTTTGCTGCTGTCTTATGTATCTTGACTGATGTGAGGGTGAAGTGGATTTTGGTCCTAAATCTCTTATTCCTTTTGCCCTCCCCACACTCCCATCATTAGAGGAGTGTTAGAGCCTTAGGGTTAATACAATTACTCCTCCATCTTATAGTAGAATATTGCTGACATTCTAGAAAAGCAATTAATCATCTCTTATTTCCTGGAAGAATGATGGGGGACCTTGTTCCAGGATTGCTTTGAAGCTGTTTCTGTGGCAGCCCTGCAGCAGGTGACCTGAGATGCACGTCATGCAGTTCTAAGTAGAGAAGCTCACTCTCCTTCCAGGGCTGTTCTGTAGGAACCTTTGCTCTGCCATTGCAGCTCCTGTTTTGAAAAGGAGCAAATGTTTAGTTTTAAATACAAAATTTCCTGCAGAGAGGTATCACATCCTGCTGCTGTGACTTGCCTGTAGCTTACCAGTCTGGCACCACAGATATGGTACGGGACAGAAGCAGTCCATCTCAGCTGCCCAGAATGAATGACATCAGGTTTCCATTCCAGCAAAGCATACAGCTGAAAGAAAAGACATTTCCCCATCCCATCCCTGTCCCCATCCCACGTGTCACATGTGTCCTGTCTGCTGGGCTGCTCCCCCACCAAGGTGCAGTTTAATGCCCCTCTGTTGCATTAATGAAGCCACTTCATGTAGGTCTCTATTCCTTTGGCTTTCATAAAGCTGCTGTTGGGGTATTCCATCCCCATGGGGCGAGTTCTGCCTTTAATGTTAACATTCCATAAATTAATCTGTCACCCAGGAGTGTTTGGTGTTGCACAGTTCCAACTCGGCAGCAGCGCTGGCCTTCAGCTATAAGCAGAGTGTGTTGATTTTCATTTTTATTTTATTTCTGTTCAGAGCTGAATTGAAAATTGGGGGAAGGGGGAAGCTGATTTAAAAAAAGGAGAAGTTTGGGTTTTCATACTGAAGTGAGCTTTACTGTTTGAATCTGAGAAGGGCCATAGGAAGGAAAGGAGCAAGATAGATTTCAATGTAATTTCTCTCTGTTTCTTGCTCTGATTTTTGGATTCTCAGCTCATTTTTCCATAATATGGCAGGCCTGAATTCAGCTCTTTCTTCAGCCTGGAAGTCTATCAGCCAGTACCTCTTGGCTTCCAGAAAAGTGCCTTGGCCAGTAGCCTGTTCTCTCCTGTTACTGTTATACCACTTCATATAAAGTACTTAACTATTTATCTGAGGGAGCCATGGGGTTAGGATACTCTTTTGGCAGACTGGGTCTTCATTAGGGATTTTTGATCACCTTTGTGTTGGAAAGTGCCTTTGCTGGGGTGTGGGGGGAAGATTTTGGTGTTTCATTTTTCTCTTCCTTCCCCATGCTTGACTTCAAAGCAAAGGTGGGCACTGGATTGGGCCAGATTATTGTAGAACCCATCAACAGTGACAGCTCAATTGAATTTTTGAGCTGTGATGGCCTTGCTCTTTCTCTGTGGAGAGGAATGCTTCACAAAAAACATCTGATCTCTACTTGTTAATCAAATCTATTGGTGAACAGTAATTAGCTGGAGAAGTTGCATGCTGCCTGGTTAGATAAGCATAATTCCCCCCTCATAGGGGACTAGAACTGAAAGTAGCAATTAAATAATAATTATGAAACATTACCTTTTTGGATGATCTCTGCCTGGCTTACTTCCAGAAAAACACAGTTCCAGTAGGTGTATTCACTGTGTAGGGAGTGAGCCTTTGGGGACTACTGATGCAAAAAAACTGGGGCAGGCAAACATAAAATCACACAAAGGGGTGAGTGCTAGTCCAACAATGATTTGAAGTGTGTTCTGAGTCCCTGTGGGACAGTGTGTAAGCATTTGGAGACAGATTTGTCAGTAGTACCTGAAATTCTTTCACATTTGTTCTGAAGTAGCAGCAGAACATCTCCCTGCTCCAGGGAATTTGAACCCCACATTTATCAAGGACCTTACTTTAAGCTCAGCTTCCACTTGAACACCTGCTGAAGGAGCAGAGATTCCTAAAGCACTTGGGTGTCTGTGGGAAACAGTGGTGTCAGAGTCCCTGCTCTGACCTTCCAGCCTCTGCTATGACCACCTTTCACTCCTGCTTCCAGCTGCAGATCCAAATACCCCTTCAGAAGCAGTGACAGCAGCAGCATCTGGGCTTGAGCAGCTTCCTCAATGCACCTACACTTTCTTTCACTGCCCTTGCTAGGGTGAGTCCTCCCTCAGAAGTAAAAGAACAAACACCTTTGAAAATCAACACCCTGTTATTTGCAGTGAAGAAAGTTCTAGGGGAACTCTTCTGTGGTTTTGAATTTACTCTTTTCATTTGGAGTCCTGTGTCTAGAGCTGGGGCCCCCAACACAAGAAAGATGTGGAACTGTTGGAGAGGAGTCAGAGGAGCCACAAAGATGATCAGAGGGCTGGAGCAGCTGCCCTACAAAGAGAGGCTGAGGGAGCTGGGCTGGGTCAGCCTGGGGAAGAGAAGGCTGTGGGGGGACCTCATTGCAGCCTGCCAGTACCTGAAGGGAGCATACAAACAGGAGGAGAATCAACTTTTTAAAAGGACAGACAATGGGAGGACAAGGGGGATGGATTAAAGCTAAAGGAGGGAAGATTTAGATTGGATATTAGGGGGAAGTTTTTTACAGAGAGAGTGGTGAGGGGCTGGAACAGGCTGCCCAGAGAAGTAGTGGATGCCCCGTGTCTGGGAGTGTTCAAGGCCAGGTTGGATGGGGCCCTGGGCAACCTTGTGTAGCTCCAGGCCTGAGGTTGGTGTCCCTGCCTGTGTCAGGGGGGTTGGAGCTCTCTGATCCTTGGGGCCCCTTCCAACCCTTGCCATTCTGTGATTCTCTTTTAACTGCACCAAAGAGGGTTATATCACTCATTGCAAGTAAATGCACAAATGGTATTAAGCAGCTCTGCCAGTATGGCTGAGCCCTTACCCATCAGGGTGACTTCCTGGAGTGGGAAATGTTCCTCCCATAGAGTAATTTTCTCTGGCACATCTCTGTTTAGCTTTCCACAGGGAAAAACTGTACACGTTGTTTCTGGAGACAGTTTTTAACAGGCATGTTTGAAAAAAGGATGAAACCATAATCTCTTCCACACAGGCAGGCAAAAAGTCACAATTTGGTCTTTTTCCAGGTAAGCACTCTGGCCCCTCGGGGTTGGGATGGAGCCTGCTTTTGATCACAGGGCAGTTAGGCTGCTGTTGTGAATACAGACATGGAAACAACCCCCTGTGTCCAAACAAGTGTCACACTTTGAAGTGGGACCCAAAAAAATGGGGTTCTTGGTTACTCTTCATGAGCTGTTTTCCTTTTCCAGATCTTAAAAACACCTTCACTTCCCCCCCACTCCCTTCTTAGCAGACTTCACTCTAGTCATGATTTCACTCCCTTCCTCCCCCCGGTCACAGGGGGGCAGGGACTGGGAGATGGGGCTTTGGTCAGTTCCTTGCAAGTTGGCTTCCCTCTCGGCCGGGGGAGCATTCATTCCCACACCCCCTCCCCCTGCTGCCCCGTGGGGTCCCACCCACGGGAGACAGTCCTCCACCAACTTTCTCCAGTGTGAGTCTCTCTCCCCAGGGCTTTATCTCTTCATCAGCTGCTCCGCCTGGATCCCTGCTATGGTGGGCAGCAGTAAATCACAATGTCTCTCCACCCCTCCATAGGGTCACCAGCCCCCCCAGCAAACCTGTTCCGGCACAACACTCTCTCTCTCGCTCATCTCCGTGTCTCTGATTCTCTTCATGGGCTGCAAGTGCTGGCAGGGGCTTATCCCAACAGGGTCACAGCATCTTCTCTATGTCTCCCCCTGCTCCATCCAGCGTGGAGCCCCTCCACGGGCTGCAGGTGGGGTCTCAGCCTTTTCCATGGGGTTTCTCCACAGGCTGCAGGAGCATCTTTCTCTCCAGGACCTGGGGTGCCTTCTCCCTCTCCCCAGCCTTGGTGTCTGCACAGCTCGTTACATCTTCTCACTCCCTTCTCCGGTGGCAAAATGCCGCTGCTTCCGGGTTGTTTTCTCCTATATGTGATTCTCAAGAGGCGCTACGACTATCTCTCATTGGCCTGGCCTTGGTCAACAATGAATCTGGCCTTGGATTGTTTACACCTCAGAGCTCCAGAGAATTCCAGCAGCTCCTCACAGCAGCCATTTTCCGCACCCCCTGTTCCTTTCCAGCACCCAACCTCGCAAAACTGCCACAGATGCATACCTACTTCTGAAAGTCAAATATAGCTCTTAGAAACATCATATCCTCTCAAAAAAATGCTGCTTTTGGGGCAGGGTTGCTGTAGAAGAGAAGGAAATATGACCCAGAAAACGACTGGGAAAGATTTTCAGGAAGGATTAGTCTTGCAACTAATTTTGTCCTTCAGATAGATTTTTCTTCATTTTCATCTCCATGTAATAGTTATGGATAGAGACAGAGTTCCCATCCTTGCACACTGTATTAAACTGTCCTCTGGGTAATACGTTTTTGTGCTTGCTTGCTTTTCCTCTTTTCCTGACAGAGATTGATGCTCCAGTTGCTTTGAAGAATCTTGTTATAATGTATATGTTAATTTTATATGTTTTATATCTGCGGAGTCTGAAATTCCCCTTGGACAAGACATACCTGTTTCAATCCATCTGGACAGTGAATATTTGATTCTGAAGTGAATCTGTTCCAGCAGACTTTGCATGAGGCCCACAGTATCATACAGAAATCCCTGTTGCATTCTTTGGTGATTACAACTGTGAGACACCACAAAAGTAGACATCATTCAGCAGGCTCATGTCATGTTTTCTAATTGTTTGAATGTTTTGTGGTATCTTGAGTGAGACAATAAACCAAACAACCATTCTATGATTTACTGGTCTCCAAAACCAAGTGTATATTTTTTCTGTTAATCAGCCTCTTCTGAAGTGGGTTATCTCAGTGCTTGACACAGCACTGACAAGCTGCTACTGTTTGTAGAGCTAATGGGCTCTGTTTAGACACTAATAACTTAAGTAATTAGCAAAGATGTTTGCACAGATGTAAGCATTGCATGAATGACAGCCTGAATTTTTAAGGAATAAAAGGTGGAGTGAGGAAGAAAAGGAAGAAGAAAATCACATATTTCAGTCCTTTTACCCGCTGGAGCAGCTTTCTTGGTCTAGAGAAAAATATAGTTCCTCACTATCCTGGTCTCACTCTTGCTTATGGGCCAGATGTCATCCCCACACCAGTACTCTCAGAAGGAGAGCTCCTGAAGATGTAATTTCTAGGAGTTCATGTCAGAATTTGGAGTTCTTGGAAGACTGTTTTTCCTTGGGGCAAAGCTTTTGGGAATAACTCCTCAAATCAAGGTATTTTTGGAATACATGAGGGCAGGTGCAGCTGAAGGCAAAGTCACATTTGCCTGTACTTAGAGGTCTCCTATTACAACCATGCTCTGAGGCTGAGTTTATTCACCCTCACCTTTAAAAAAGACAAAACCCAGCCCCACCACTTGATTTTCTATGTACAGTTTGCACATGTGAGAGATTATAATAATTCAGAGGGCTCCAAATCTGGGTAGGATCAGTTTTGATTTAGTTATCACACAACAGCCCAGTGATGGATGGCTGAAGGAGCCGATAGAAAATGGCTTGTCCGTTGTTGTTAATGTGAGCCATCTCCTTGATGCTTCTTCAATCTCTGACAGAATGGTGGATTTGAAACACATCTCTGTGTTGGCCCTGCAGCTGTGTCCTGATTCAGTGCCTCTTTGGTACATTTCTTACTTGGGCAGATACTAAGAGTGCAGAACCACGGCTGTGCGATGTGACATGTTACATTAGTATGAGTTATGCACGCAAAGGGGAGAGCAGAGTTGGTGGAATGATGATAATAAATTGGGAAGGTATAGGACAATGATGGGTATAGCACTCTAGGGGAATGTTCTGACTTGAATGTTGCAACAGATATGCTGTGCTGTATTTCAAGAAAGAACAGAGAATTAATGGCTTTGGTACTGCCTAAGTTGAAAGAGGTAGAAGTGGTGGAATTGCTGAAGTGTGGAAAAGCATCTCTGCTGAAGGGTGTACTTAAAGAGGGAGGGCTGCTCTAGCTGGCACTTAATAGTAGGGCTGTCTTAAAGATAGAGTTCAGAAAATACTGGAAACAAAACTGAGGCCTTTGCTTGACAGCCAATGACACAAGCAGTCTGTTTATTCATTATGGCAAAGCTCAAATCTGAGATCTTTCTGGTTAGGTGCATTCATAATGCTGTGCACAGCACAATCACAGTCCACTCTGATCTACCCAAGTGTTTGCCTTTTTGCATGGAATGACTCACAGAACATCATAGTCAAGCTCCCCACTCCTTGCCAACAAAACCATATGACTAAGAGCATTGTGTAGATGTTCCATGAGCTTGGACAGGCCTAGGGCCATGACGGCTTCCCTAGGGAGCCTGTTCTAGTGACTGACTGCCCTCTTAGTGAAGAACCTTTTCCTCATGTCCAGTCTGAACTTCTTTTAACACAGCTTCATTCCACTTCCTCATGTCCTGTTGCTGGTCACTAGAGAGAAGACAGCAACATGTCCCCCTCCTCTGCCCCCTTTGAGGAAGTTGAAGATTCTGCTGCCACCTTCTCTTCAGCCTCCTCTTCTCCAGGCTCAACCAACCAAGTGACTTCAGCTGCTCCTTGTGAATCTTGCCCTCCAGGCTTTTCACCATCTTGGTCACCCTCCTCTGGACACACTCTAATAGTATGATGGCCTTCTATTGAGGCAGCCAAACATGCACATAGCATTTGACCTGGGGCCACACCAGTGCAGTGTAGAGTGCCTCAGCCAGCTAGTGATGCTGTGCTTGATGCACCCCAGAAAATGGTTGGCCTTTTGGTTGCCACAGTTCACTGCTGACTCGTATTCAACTTGTCATCAACCCAAACCCCCAGACATCTTTCTGTGAGGCTTTTCTGCAGTATCTTGTCCCTCCAGTCTGGATGTTTAACCAGAACTGGGAAAACCCAGATCTCTATCCAGATTTCTTTGTAAGGCCCCTCTACCCTCAAGGGAACCCACAGCTCTTCCTAACTTAGTATCATTGGCAAACTTAATGTACATTCAATTCCACCATCCAGATAATGTTTATAAACATTGATGAGTACGATCCCTAAAATCAAGCCCTCAAGAGCCCCACTGGTGACTGGTTGCCAGCCTGATGTAGCCTCATTTGTTACAACTCTTTGAGCCTGACCCACCAGTGAATTGTTCACCCAACATAGTATAGGCTTTTCTAGATGTCTGCTGGAAGTGTACTGTGAGAGCATCAAAAGCTTTGGTTAATTCTGAAAAACCCCAAGTCCACTGGCTTCCCTTGGTTGACAGATAGCTGACCTTGTCATAAAAGGAAATCAAGCTGATTAAGCAGGAATTTCTCCTTGTGTGCCCATGCTGGCTGTGACCACTGACTGTGCTGTCTCAAGTATTTTTACAGTTGCCAGAATAACCTTCTCCATCATTTTACCAGGTGCTGAAGTGAGACTGACAGGCCAGGGTCTTCCTTCTTACCCTTCTTGAAAATTGGGATAACATTTGCCAGCTTCCAGTTAACTGGTCCATCTGCATGTGAAGTATATGAAATAGTGCTGTGTTCTTGGATCAGTTTCCATGTGGGATAGAGGCCATCACAGTGATTTTTCTCTACCTTATGTGTTCCACTGCATATAATTCCTTTATTGCAAGTTAAAACAGATTTTAATTGCCTTGTGATTCCTATTTAGGGCAGCAGGAGGTCCCTGAGAGTCTAACTGCTGGCATGAAGAAGCTAGCTGAAGGAAGAAGATGATTTCCTTTCTATAAAGCTCTGGTTTCTACAGTAGTCACCTAATACTTGGAGAGACAAAATGCAAGTGTGCCAGCATGATGCCAAAAAGCATGACTGAAAGCTCAGAAAGTTCTGTTTTGTACTGGATAGTACAGGGGAAAAATAATCCAGAATTAAGACCTGCGTCGTAGATAACAAGGGGAACAAGACAGCTTATCAGTAACTGTCAAGAGTGCTGATAAGGGAGAGTTCATTTCTTCAGCTGAATCCCTGATGAGGTTGTGCCTGCCATTCTTCTCCAAGGGCAGACAACAGAGATGAGCAAGTTCTACTCTCTGATTATGACAGATGAGAGACATGCTAGCATGGAAAACATCACCTCTGGGAATCAGCAAAGTGCTGCAGAAAGCCAGACCCTGTTGCTAAAGAGAATACAAAGCAGTACCTGTAGGACACAGCACTTGCAACATAGGGCATGCAAAGCCTCTGGAATACATTGTATTCCATCTGTTGCATCCAAGCTCTTCACTGGCATTCTGCAATGTTTGCCTGGCATCTCCTTTCTTATGACAAGCACTGTAGTTCAGGGTCCTTGGTGGACCTGGAGAGAGGGGCTGTTTAGAGGTTTTGTTTCTCTCTTAAAAAGGGACTAGTGGAGAAGCTGATCTACAAACAGTGGGACTTCTGTAAATGAGGTAAACCGGTTTTCTTAGTAGGGTCAGTTGATGGTTTACTGTACTAGGGACATAATCTATGAACTGATGATGCTAGTTTTATTCATGTGCATGCTTGCATCATGCCTTATTCACTGCTAACTCAGTCGCTACTGTGGCTGGTTAATGTTGGTGTGTCTTAGGACTCAGAAGAACTGGATGGGACAGCAGCCTGCATGTTCTGAGCTCTAGGCAACCATTTTGACTACTGCTTATCTTCCTCTCAAACTGCTGGGGTCATTTAAGCAGAATTCAAAAGTCTGTTAGGTCAGGTATTCAAAGCCCAGCTCTAGCCACTGCAAAGCTGAGCCATTGCACTGTTGGTAATAAAAGAAGCTGGCAGAAAATGTAAGAGTCCCTCTTCCCTGCCCCCTTTCCCAAAATCTCTGACTGCTCTGAACAAGCCATGACTTCCACAGCTTTAAACATCTGAAGCGAAGCACTCCTTTCACTGGCCTTTAGATATATGAGAGATGGGTAGTGTTCCTTCTGGTATGAATGTCACAAGAGCTACAGTAGTGTAAAAAGGAGGAAACCAAATGTGCAACCTGGAAATATTTGGAAGCCTCAATTATTTAAACTCTAAATTGAAATCAAGCGGCTGCAAGCTGCGGTTGGTTATTTTTAGAGTGCTTTGATGGTTTGATGATTTAAAGTCCCATCACTGCCTCCAGTATTTAGCACAGCAATCTATTTTAAATTTGATCAGAGACTGTATGATCCTCCAGAGTTTGCTCTTATGTTATTTAGAAGTTGACTGGCAAGGCAAGAGGCTGCCTGTGTTTTCAGTCTTGCAGCGCGGTGTGTGTATATAGTGCCAATAGTACTTTGGGATAAACTCTCTGCTACTGGCTTCTACCTGTTTCAGTGTGCAATGGACTGTTGTGAGAGCAGAAACCTGCCAGTGATGTGACAGTAAAAGCAGTAAGGCTGCTTTGGCTGCATGCAGAACCTAAGGCTGCAAGAAAATGTCGCGAATGGGGAAAGGTAAGGAAGGAAACCAATGAGAGTCTTAAGAAGGTATGCCAGAGCTTAGATCAGATCTCTGCAGCAGTAAACACAGGGTGACATAGGAGGTAACAGAGATGAATTACTATGACGGAGCCACAGAACAGAAAGCAGTAAATCAGCAATTAACAGGCAGCTCAGGTAGGCAATGGAGTCAGAGAGGAGGAGATGTCATCAGTAGGAAACCAGGCCCCAAAATTATGCTGTCAGCAGACTTCATTGTGCTGAGATTTATGAAGAGCTGGAACTGTTAGCATGAGCTAATTGTCTGAAAGCACAGTAGCGAACCATGAAAGTATTAGGTTTTTGAAAGGTGCTTTTCAGGGTACATTCCAGTTTCCTTTCTGTAATAGTTTGAGTGAGACAGCAGCAATCTATAAATCTTCATCTTCATATAAATAGCATATAAAAAATAGCTTAACAGTTTCCAGCTCCAAGCGTTAATGATGTGACTTGAGAATCAACCCTGAAATTCTTATTAAAATGATAATACTCTTTTACTTATTCCTGTGTTTAAGCCATCAAGATACGCTCAGATTAAATTTTCAAACTCGCTCCACATCACTGGCCTGAAGCTAAACCTTGTTCCCAGTTAGACTTGTTTTTATTAGAGCCCTGACTTCAGAAGCCTGAACATTGTGAAAATCCCCAGGTACTGTGTCAGCCACTGTGGAACTCCGGGTATTGGCGACACTCTTTATTCCCTTGTGAGCAGGCTATGTGCTGTCTGCCTGTCCTGGGTTTTTTGCTTTGAAAACCTATTCATATTTTTGATGGACAATGCCCCTGTATTAGATTGTAGTTTTTTTTCTAGAAGCTTCAGAATAAACTGTTCATCACGAGCTTTTACAATAGGCTAAAGTGAAACATGCCAATTAGAGATATATTATGATAGAATCATAGAATGCATGAGGTTGGAAGGGACCTTTAGAAGTCATCTAGTCCCTACAGTAAGCAGGGACATCTTCACTAGATCAGGTTGCTCAGAGCCCCATCAAGCCTGACCTTGAATGTTTCCATGGATGAGGCCTTCACCTGGACAGCCTGTTCCAGTGATCCACTCTGGATAGCCTGATCCACTCTGGACAACAGTGATCCACCACTTTCATATTGAAGAATTTTTTTTCTACTGTCCAACCTAAATCTCCCTTTTCTCGTTTAAATCCATTACCCCTCATCCTATCACTACATGCCATTGGGAGCAGTTCTTTCTTATAGGCACCTTTCAGGTACTGGGAGGCTGCTATAAGGCCACTATAAGAGCCTTCTCCAAGCTGAATGAGGCCAACTCTCTCAGCCTGTCTTCATAGGAGAGGTGCTGCAGCCCTTTCATCTTTTTTGTGGCCCTCCTCGGGATGTGCTCTGACAGGTCCATGTCTTTTTTGTGTTGAGGGTTCCAGAGCTGGACACAGTACTCCAGGTGAGGTCTTATGAGAGCAGATCATTAGGACAGCATCACCTCTCTCGATCTGCTGGCTGCATTCCTTTTGGTGCAGCCCAGGACACAGTTGCCCTTCTGGGCTGCAGATGCAGGTTGGTTACATGTCTTCTGTTTGCCTAACACTTTCCATACTCAGGGTGGTTCTGTGATGGCCATTAGTCAGATTGGTGAAAATGGTCCCATGTTATCATTGGGACTTAAAGCAGCACAGGAAAATGGAGGTTTCACTTTTGCAAATGAGTGCACACATTGTACTCCAATGGATCACAGCACAGAAGTATGACATTTGGTTACATCTGACAGCAGGCACAGCAATAATGTAGTAATTTTTCCAGCTGTGAATCCAAAAGACACATGAATTAATTTTTTAATGAAATGCAGGAGAATTTGCATTAAAATTCTAATTCCTCCTAGAGATACCCTAAGGGCTCTGTACCTACAGATAAATAAGGACCTTGGTCATGGAGGACTTGTGTTCAAACCAGCACAAGCATCAGAGGAACCACAAAAGACTGGAAACAATGCCAGCCTGAGTGCAAAGACCACAGCTCTTGTTAGCAACTCCCAGTTTTCTCAGATTCTCCTTGAAACACAGTAGTGGCATCTCTTGATTTCAAGCAGTACCAAGTGAAAGCACTGGACTCTGATAATCCTTGCTTGGCTCTTCTGAAGGGGAAGATGCATATGGGATCCTTTAGTTCTGAGTGGACACGCTATTGCAAATCAGAGCAGGCATTCATTACAGCTTACAGTAAATGAATTCAGAGTTACTAGGTTTGCTTTTCTTGTGTTCTGTATTTCTTATTTCATGCCTTATAATCTTCCAAAAACAGTCATGAGTGACAGGGTTCCAGGGAGTGACTTTGATCTAATAAACTCGATTTGAATGTGAAATAGCACACTGTAAGGGAAAAGAAGCAAGTTGTCTTGTTGTAGAGACCTTTGGGTTCCTGTTTGATCCCTCCAAGGACTGAAGGGGCTGGCTGCTGTGAATGCTGTTTCCTGTTCACGGTGAATCAGGGCACAGAACTTGGTTTTATTCAAACCAATGTGATAGTTTTTAACTAAAACTTTAGGATTCATTATTAAGTCCTTCTGTATATATATATGGAAACCATCTGGGCTGTAATAATTGTCCTGATCATCAGCAGGTTTTCACTGGTTCTTTCATTTGGTTTTCTTTACAATTCTATACTGGGTGTGTTGTTTGTGATTCTATTACTCTCTCTTTATCACCTGATTTTTCTTATTATTTGTGCTATTATTTTGTAGGAACACACATTCTATGAAATGTCCTCTGATAAAGCTACCACATTACTGTCAGCATGCTCGTAGCACTTGCAGTAAGCCATCGTCATCACATTCTGTGTGTCAGGACCTGAGATGGTTAGCCTTTATGATTCAGGAAATCAGCATTTCCCCAGTTTATCTTGGGAAGGTGTACCCTGGGAAATGAAGGAAGGGTTTTCTCTTCTCTCAGGAACACTGTGCTGCTATGCAGAGAGACCTGGACAGGCTGGAGAGCTGGGCAGGGAGAAACCAGATGAAACTCAACAAAAGCAAGTGTAAAGTCTTGCACCTGGGGAGGAACAACCATTCATTTCAGTACAGGCTGGGGGATGTCCTGCTGGAGAAGAGCTCAGTGGAGAAGGACCTGGGGGTCCTGGTGGATGACAGATTGACTATGAGCCAGCAGTGTGCCCTGGGGGCTGAGAGAGCCAATGGGATCCTGGGGGGCATCAGGAGTGTGGCCAGCAGGTCTAAGGAGGGGATCCTCCCCCTCTACTCTGCCCTGGTCAGGCCCCACCTGGAGTGTTGTGTCCAGTTCTGGGCTCCCTGGTGTAAAAAGGACAGGGATCTCTTGGAGAGAGTCCAGAGAAGGGCTACAAAGATAATTAAGGGCCTGGAGCATCTTCCCTATGAGGAAAGGCTGAGAGAGCTGGGGCTGTTCAGTGTAGAGAAAAGAAGATTAAGGGGGGACCTAATTGGTGTTTACAATTATCGTAAGCATGGGATGCAGGGGGAATTGGCCAGCCCCTTTTCAGTGTCTGTGGAGACAGGACAAGGGGCAATGGCTGCAAATTGGAGCACAGGAAGTTCCACACCAACATGGGGAGGAATGTTTCCCCAGTGAGGGTGCCAGAGCCCTGGGACAGGCTGCCCAGGGAGGTGGTGGAGTCTCCTTCCCTGGAGATATTCAAGACCCGTCTGGACACCGACCTGTGCAGTATGAGCTGGGGAGCTGCTTTGGCAGGGGAGTTGGACCCCATGAGCTCTTGAGGTCCCTTCCAACCCCTACAATTCTGTGATTCATGTGCAGGGGAAGAAAAGGAATGGATGAGCCACTGGTATGGATCCTCTCTCTATGCCTGCCTGGCTGGAGAGCCTTGCATCATACCCTTAGATCACTACTCACCTCTGGATTAGCGGGTAAGGGAAGAGGTGTTTTTATTTTATTTATTTATTTGTTTATTATTCTCAGATAAGTTTAGTAGACACTTGAGATTGGGCTTCCTCTACAGCACAGGGTGTGATTCGTGTCTGGGTCCACTTGAAAGTGTCTCATCAAATCAGTCCCTTACCATTGCAGGGCCTTGGGCACTGGTGGAGTTTTGGTCTCTGTCACTCTCTATGGTGGGATATAAGTGCTGATTTTCTTGAGGACTGACCACAGTTACAGCATTTTACATGAGTTATCTTGGTGTAATGTAGCAATCTGTGATATTTTAAAAGATACTCTGGCAACCTCACTGTGTCTTTTTGGCAGCAGACTCCATGAGAATCCCATAAAACTGCTCTGCTCCAGTAATAATTCTACCAGGACTAGCCATCAAGTTTAGAATACTTTTTCTGTTGCAGTGCTGTCATGGGTAGCTGCTTTTTTCCTAAGCTGCCATCCTAGGGCGAGCTGTTTACATTTGGCAGACCATGCTACTCCTCAGAAATGCCCATTGTGTCATTAACATCCACTGTCCCTGTGTTCCAGCTGTGCAGCAGCTGCTCCATGTCTTCCTTTTTATAGTGTGGCAACTAAATAGCTGACTTCTGTCACGTGCTTGATTTGTGACACATTCTTATTTGACTCCTTTTGCAGAGCTGAAGTATCTCTAAGGGAAGACGTGGGCTGGGTATGTGTCAAAGTTCAGGAAATAAATGTTTAAGGAAACATTTATCAAATAACTTTATTTTTGGATTCTGCCTAGGCTGGAAGACTAGGAAACAGTCCAAGGCCAGAAGGGATTATTTGGGTTCCATGTACAAACTCTGCAGCCAGGTATAGTTATGTCTGTATAAACATTAGGACTTGTAAAAAGGGATGGAAGACCCTTTTTATTTTCTCCTTCTAAGTTTTTGGCTGCAGATGGCTAGACTGAAGCTCAAGATTAGTGTGAGCCAATTTGACTTAGTTTTTTTTTTAATATTTGGGATACCATGAACTTTTTGTTTGGCTTTTTTGTTTGTTTGGGGGTTTTGTGGGGTTTTTTTGAGTGAGAGCAGGTTGGTGAGAGGAGGGCAGATACATAGTTTTGGATATACATCTCTGAAGGAGAAGAACATTAGGAGTTTGATTTAGAAAACCCAGAGGTGAAGAACGTTTTATATTCATGAATCTTCATAGCTTGCTGTGTTAAGGTCAGTTCAGCAGCATCCTGGAATTGCTTTAGCCTAATGACAACACTCTTGCTGGGTGCGTGCCTTGAGCAGAATTTTTTACAGCTTTATCAAGTGCTTTCCACACTTGAAGATCTGCAATAAAGGAGGAAATTTGGCCTTCTGCTTTTTTTTTTTTTTCAAAGCAAAAAGGAGGTTGACATTGAATGGAAAGGTTAATTTCAGTTAAAGGGAAGAAAGACAAAATTTAATATGAATTAAAGTGTTTTTAAAAAAACCAGAACACATATATAGGATATTTGATATGAAATATTTATGCTTTTTTGTCTTACTGAGAAATTGTCTTTTATATCTCAAAGGTTTTTGAATTTTGCTGTTTAATGAAGGAGGCAGGTTATGAAATTCTCTTGAAAGAAAAGTGTTTGCACTCTGATTTTAATATGTTCATAAATATAATTAAAGAATAAAAGGATAGAATATGAGAAATAAATATTGCATAAGAAATAGGAAAAGCAGGCTTGCTGCATGCTGGGGAGATAAACAATTTGTTGTCTACCTCACTCAAGCTTGCTTCTCAATCGAATTCTACTATCTGCCATGCAAATCTGATTGAGTCATGGCCTAATTATTTCACTCCAGCCGCTGTTTCTTTCTTTGAGGTCAGAATTTATTCATTTAAGAAGATTATTCCTTTAATTACCATATGCATTCTTAGAGCTTATCAGGAGGCAAACGTGCTCTTTGCCCGTAAGTGGCATTAGAGCATCTACAGTGCATGCTCATGCTGGCATGAAATGGTTATGGGTTTTTTTTTGTTTCCTGCCATATCAGATGATCTGTTTGCAGATATCTGCGTGAATGGTGTTGACTCTGATGCTAAGGTCATGATTTGGGTGACATCAGTGAAGTGTTGCTAAGCAACAGTTAGCAACTTGCATCCCACATTTAGTTCCTTCGATTTTGTATTTCGTATCTATCCTGACATGTTCATGTTCAAAATCTGGGAGGTCTGGTTAGTTGTTGTGCTTGTTTTCTCACATAAGGTCACTAGAAATAGTCAAACCCATTTGGCCCAGCCCTCTGGAATGCGTTGGACATGAGCAGAGCTTTCTTAGCTGGTCAAGCAGAGATACAGATACAGAGTGTGGGAAAAAGAAACAGAAAATGAAGTGGTGTGGAAGCAGAAGGTGGAGACATAAAGTGATACAAAAGAGTAGAGGACCACTGCATTCTCTCTTGGGTAATGTGCCAGCTGGTCTCACTGATACCTGTTTTAAAAACTGGTATTTATTTAAAGCTTCATGGTATTTGTCCTCCTCTAGACAAATGGTAGACTAAAAATGTCCGTTAAATTCTACCATGTATAAGCGGAAAATGAGATTCATGGCTATATGCCCTACATTCTGCATTCAGCTTTACTTTGAATTGTATGCTCTCTTCTGTATTACTTCTTTCTCTGTTTAATTCCACATGAATATTAGGCAGTAATTTATACATGTTAATTAAACGTCACTGTTCACTAGTGGGTAGGAGTTGCTCTTGTTTGATAGACAGGGAACATGAAGTGGGAATGGATTGGTGTAATCTGTGTAGGTCAGAGACTGAGAGACAGAATGCTGTTGTCTTTTTCTTTTTTTCATTCTGCATTACCACTGGCAAGTCCAGGGGCACGTCAGAGATCTGCTTCCCATAGTGCCTGAGGTCTCCCTGATCAGTGACACACCAAGTCAACCCCTCTGAGGAACAGCCCGTTCAGACTGGCTCCATTGAGATCAGCCTGCCTTTCCTGGCTGAAGCCCTGAATTACTAATTAATCTGCCCTGTGTTGCTATGTTAATTTCAAGCACATACAGTGGCAGTTGTTTATCACTGATAAACATGACAGGCAACAATTTCTTCGCCACAGATATCCAATCTAATAAAGATGTAGTGTGCTGTTAGCTCCGTAGGGGTGTGCGGCAACAAGATGTGTCAGTGCTATCAGATGTCAGTTGGGCTACTTGTTATGTCTCCAGAGTACCTCAGGATCAGCATGAAGTCATCTCTAACCAAATCTCTTCCAGCTTCTTCAGCTAAGCCATCCAATCCTTGAGCTTCCTTTTGTTATACCCCACAGGAGCAATGGCAGCTGATTTCTCTTGTACAAATACTGCAGAATGCAGCTGTGTTTGAGAACTACCCATCTTGAAATAGTACTGGTATTGGAGGTTTCCTTACACTGCAATGTGCCTTTCAGTTCACCAGTAAGGTGGGCAAACCTTCTGGTTTTGCATGCACTCTGCATGCATTTTTGGAAGCAGTGTTGTGCCCAACAAACTCCTTTGAGATGTGAATCTGCTTTTTGTTCCCATTTGGAGCCAAGCCACATGCATTTATGTGCAGTAGTAGTAAACTCAAAGTGGTTTCCTTCTCTTGCTACCCAGAAGTGGGCTCTGAATCAGTACTCCTGCATCACTCCATAGCTCATTCAGCTAGGGAAAAATAACGCCATGTCTTTTGGTAACTTCATTAATTTAGTTTTCCCCCCTTCCTTCCCTCTCAAGAAACAGATGCTGCAGTGACACATCTTCCATATTAAAGCAAACCAGGATTTATCAGCCAGCTAGAATTTGGGGCTTAGGTTACAGTGGATTCTGAGGTGATGTTAAAATCTAGCAGGGTGATATAATCCTCTTTATTAGACTTCAAATTATCCCACTCTCATGGAGATTTCTCATTATTATGTTCCATCTTTGCTTCAAGCAGATGACTTTTTCTTTTCTGCATTCTTAGTTAAAGTCTAATTATTGGTCCCACTCTCTCCAAATGCCTCCCTGCTTTGTCTGTGGACAAGCATAAATTCATGTTATCCTGGGTGTGATTACTGCACATAGCTTTACTACTGTTCCTTCAACAGAGAGTGTTCAATCTTTATAGCTAATGATATAAAAGAAGATGTAGGTAGAATAAAACTGCACCTAGATTTCCTAAAACTAATGCATGCATTTGCACATTTTGCTATTAAAATAAGGGCTAGATTTAAAAGAAAATAAAAATCTGAAGGATTGGTAGCTGCTAGTGGGAAGCTCATGGGTTGTTTTTCAGAAGCTCAGGACTTAAGTGTGCATGGCTTTTTTGACATTCTGGCTACTAACATTATATGCCTAATTAGTTGCTTGGAGGCTTTTTGAAAATGATGAACAAGGTGGAATATCAAAGAAGAAGAAGATTTGCATCTCACTGGAAGAGAGATTGGGGCTGGGCTATAGGAAATGTTCTCTAAGCAGAATTTGAAAATAGTACAGGACTAAAAGGTGGTGACCAGAGAAAATGAGATAATCTCAGAGTTTAAGCATCAATTTCTGAAGTCCTTCATGAGGAAAATATTAACCCCATGATCTTAACTTGACAGTTGTTCCCAATCCTTGTCCTGAAGGACATAGCTCACTGTCTTTCCTAACAGAAAAGACAGTAAAGGGCCTCAAGGAAAAAAACAGTTATCAGAGATTTAATGACATTTTAAGTGTTCTTTTTCTCCCCCATCTTCCATGAATGAGGTTAAAACAGTAGGGAAAAAAAAAAAGGTTATTTTCTTCACATGCTGAAGCACTGAAGATACAATTTTTCTTTTTTCTGGTGAAGATTGTATCTTCAGTGGAACTGAGAACCAGAAAAAAGAAAAATTCAAGGAACTCAATAGTTCTAGTAACCTATTGTGTGTGGTGGTTATTTGCCCATGCAAAGAGTTTGAATATCATCTTATTGGAGATGTGGAAGCCATTGTAACATACACATTGGTCTCTGGAGGTTGAAACATGCAAATATAGTTATGCAGTGTTATAAGTTGTGAGTCTCTCTTCTATTGCTCTTTGAAACATTCTGTTTAATGGGATAGATTCACTTCAGGACCTGGTGGTTGGTGATATTGGTCCTCAAACAGATTCATGTGTCGTAGTAGAGGAGGTATATCCTTACTCCTGAAATTCTCTTGGAGTGCAATAACCTGAAGGGTTTGTCTACATATTCTGCTTTTCATCAAGGAGTTTCCTTGGCACAGTTCCCTGGGATTCTCTCCTTTAGAACCTTGTGAGGATGAAAAGACTCACTCTCACACAGCAGAAACATGGTTAGGAGTCATTGTCTTTAATAGGAAATTGGAAATACTAGAAGCATGAGGTATAAATGAGATGATGACTACCAAAAGCCTCCACAATCCCCAAAGGGAAAGCTTTTCTTTGTTTGTTCACTTATGTGCAGTTAAAATGTTATTCCTGAATTAAGTTTGCTTGACTTTGGAAACTATATGTATAAAATGAATTATAAGCAAACCTATGGAATGTATATCTATATAAGAAAGTAAGGTGATACATTTCCAGGTGAAGACAAATGATAAATTAATGTGGTTTGGGGAGGAACAATTTAAGACAATGAGATATTTTCTCATTGAAAATAATAGAACATCTATTGCTTTTGTGTTTAATTGGGTAATTATAACTAGGTGATAGTTTGAGGTCTCTTGTCATTTGGATGTGTGAGAAAAAAAGGGATTGTCTGTGCCATGAAAGGTGGTAGCTGGTAGCAGCTTATATGGAAGCCTTTGCTTGGAGGAGCAGGGGAAGGGGGGTGGGGGGAGAAAAGAGGCAGGTGAAGCTAAGGGAGCAAAAAGGTGATGTTTCAGCCCAGAATGGTTGGACAGCTTTTTTTTCCTGTAAGGAGCATAATTAAAACCTTTTTGGAATGGCAAAAGGAGTCTCACCATGAACTTTGTTGACAGTATCTGCTGCCACTAACTCTGGGTCATTTTGCTGTTAGGGAATGACAATAAAATTGGTTTCCTTCAGGGTTGTCTCTAAAGGAGCAGCTTTCACAGTCAAAGCACATATTCTGTCTGCATTTATGTTAGCACAGACATTGGTGTGAAACACCAGAGGTATTCTCTTGCCTCCCCTGTTTTGGCCTTGACGTGGACTTCGTGTGAGGCAAAGTGTAGGTCTGTCATGTCTGTACTTGGCATGATGCAGCTGAGGACTGCTGGGAGACAGTTTTAGGACAGGACAGCTCTTAGTGTCACAACTTAAATACACATACAGCTATTTAGCACTTGAAAAATGATGATTATAAGCACGTGTGGGAGAAAAGAAAACATCTATTTCAAGCTCTAAAGCCTCAACTGTAGCCATACTCTGCAAGGTAAAGCAACACAGGAGGACAATCTATTAGCTGAGCTCTGCTTGGCAGAAGCAGACACTCAGAACTAAGGTACATGATTTGCAAAACAGTTCAGCAGCTAACTAGACTCTGGTTGTTGAAAATCTACAATCTAAGGGCAGGCTCATCTGCTGTTCCCTGGCAGCAGCTCACGTGTATTTCTACCTTAATAAATTGAGACTTCACCAAAGATACAGATGGACATCAGAATGCCTTTGGAAGTAATTGCTTCAGGAAAATTTCCAATATTACAGGAAATAAATTTATTATATATGCCAAGACTTGTCAGAGTCCAAAGCTATCCAGAAAAAAGATGGAAATAGTCTGAGACATGTTTAGAATGATTTGGAAATTGGACGAGCAATGGAAGTAGTTGGTTGAATTAATCTGTCCATTAAATAGCACTAAGAGAAGAAAAACTCATTGAACTCATACAGCACAACTGGGGTGAACAGCAGAAAGAGTGACATGTTGCAGAAACTTCAGCCCTGTGGGCTTCCTGCATTAATCCCAAGAGAAGTAACATCAATAAGATTTTTTTCCCCTGGTTGTATAATGGAGGAGACACTTCTTTGCTGGTTCCTGGGGAAGTCGATTATCTTTTGTTTGAAGACCTAGCAGAGACCAATGACTAACCCCAACCCTAGTTTAGTCACTGCTTTATGTCCTTCTTTTAGAAGGAAAATTAAGGGTTTGTTTTATAAGAAAAGAGTTAATTGTTTTGGATGTTAAAGAGGTTCAGCAAGCATTCTCAATTTGAATTTAATTCTGTAGGCTGCTTCTATTTTAGTCCCAGAAAAGGCTTTAGATGTGCAAACTGTTAGTCTAAAAAACCCACAAAACAGAAGTTTAGGTAGTACCTCTCCAAAATTCCTTGCTTTCCTCATAGCCTTAAATCATCATGGATTAAACAGCTTTACTATATCAGCATTATGGGCTTCCTACAGAAGGAGATCTCATGCTACCAGTCTGGATTTGAGTAACAAACTCAAAACAGCAACTAAAAAAGTCAGAGTAAAGCCTAGAACAGATTTAAATAGTTAGTTACGTCATTACTACTGAACTTTGCACTTTGATTTTCCAGCATCAAGAAAAACTTACTGGCTGTGCATCATCTGAAAATAAGTTTGAGTTTTTAAAGGCTTTTACCTAAGCTACTAACACTGGTATCAGCTAACAAATTAGTAAATTAGTTATTTACTATTTCTTTATTATTTCACACTCTATTGATTTGTATCACTCTATTGATGATTGTAAGTGAGCAATCAGCCAGGGAGCTATTTCCCACAACTGAGTACCAGGTCATTTTCTGTCTTTTGCTTGTTTGCTGTGTCAGTTCAATCCCTTGAAACTTTGGAGTGAATATTCTAATCTCTGCCTTCCCGTGAGCACACCTCAGTTTTATGGGTGTGCCTCTTGAGAGAGAGAAACACTAATTGAAATATAATTAAGGAACCTTGTTTGGCTAGTAACCCAGAAAACACTGGGTCCACTTTTTGTCTTACTCTCACTCTCCAATTTACTAGGGTTTTTGACCAAATAATTAGAACTTCTTTTTCCTGTGGTTCAACAGTGGTTTCCCTTCTTCTCAGCATTCACACAAAGAGCTGATAACATGATGGGAAGCAAGAAGCTGTCTATGTGTGATATTAAGAGGGGTCAACTGAGTAAGTAAAGTAAGCATGGTCTGCCATAAACATAATACAGGCATTAAGAAAAGATTAGGTTAATGAGACCATTAGTGTCTTCATTGTTCAGAGCAAATTTAGAGGAAGAACAATTATGATGCTGCAATTACCTGCCACAGTTCATAAACTGTTCCACTGCTCCTGAGCATAAGTGGTGATTATTGTGGCTATCAGGCTGTAGAAGCCTGTTGTATAATAAGGCCTAGATTGTTGGAAAGCTGGTATTGCTCCAGTGCAGAACCAGATGTCACACGGCGATGGCTGAAACAGCCCCTCCAGATGGATGAGAGGGGTGGTTGTGTGGTGGGTTGGCACTCCATTCAAGCTCCAAGTGTAAGGATTGTGCCTGTTCTCCCATAGCCATACTGCCAGGAAAAACCCTATTGCAAGTAGCAGCTTGTGCCAGCTCCCAGATTTTTATGTCATGGGAACAAGACAAATCAACTGGAGCTGCCCAGAACAAGAGTCTGGCCTGTGAGAGCAAGAGTCCCTGTGGCATTAGAGGAGAACTACTGGTTTACATTCAGACAGCAAAGTCTGTTATAGGATAGGATCCTGAGCAGTGTGCAGAGCACTGAATAATTGGTGGCACTAATGCTTACATTTTTACACACATGGGATGGATTTCATTAGTAAAGTTTCTCTCCTGAGATCAAGAAGATTGGGTCTTGCAACACTGGATCTGTTTTGGAGCTGCTTCTTGAACTCAAAGGTTCCCAGCTGAGAAAATCTGCTGGCTACAAAAGGAGCTGTTGCAGTCCTGTAAGGAGACTCAAAATTCATTTTGGTTAAATCCTGCAGAAGGAATTGAGTGGAGAGTCTTCTGGAGATTCCTCTGGAGAACTCAGCTTTCTGGAGATTCCTGTTCATAGAGTTCCTTTGATGCTCATTTTTTTAGTGTGATTAAAATTGCTTTTTTGAGATCTGACCTGGGGGATGGTCCCCTTGAAACCTTCTTAAAATTCACTTTATTGCTTGTGGGGAATTACTTACTACACTCTGCAAAATAGTGACATATTTCCTGCCCTTCCTTCCCACAATATAGCAGAGTATAAGAGATGGCACCTGAATTATTGCTTCTGCATAGTTAATGAAGGCTATGTTGCTGTTTTGTTCAGCACATACTTGTGGACTTGCTGAAGGGGAGAATGAGTTGGCTGATGTAACATGCATCTGCTCCCTGTAGCATTAGGTTCAGGAAAGAGCTGGATGTCCTATTTGGGTACTGTCAGACTGAACCTGTCCCACTAGCTTTGTGAAACCACATCATACAAGAACGTAGTAACGCCTCAACCGTCTGGTCAGAGTTGTCTGACAACACCTGGCAGGTAATGTTGATAGAAATTCCTGAGCAGGATGGCTTTTATTCAATGACTCTGAAACAAATCAGCTGGTAAAATCACTTGGGCTTTGTTTTTGGGTTTTTTTCAGTGGAACTGCCCAGTTAGCAGCATTCAGTGGTACCCAGCTGAAGTGGCTGCTTCACAGCTCAACCTCCATGCATGAACATCAGTGACATGCAGCTCTAGGTTGTTTTTCAGGTGTCATGGAAGGAGGACATAGCATCTATCTGAAGAAAGGAATTTAACACTTTAACAGTTTCTCTGGAAGAATTAAAAAAACCCTTAGAAGAGTCAGGTTGGAATTGGGTTTTACACAATGTAAATTGCCAGGCAATATAATGCTACGCCATGTAAAGGCTTGTTTTATGTGGAGGAAGTTTAGGGAAGGAAAGTGATTTATGAGGAATAACATTTGCATTAGCAGCTTGATGTTATAACTCAAGCAACTCATCAGATTTTACTTTGGTCCATTTGTTTTGTACTTCCCTTGCCCAAGGCCCTGTTTCTCATTGCAATAAAAGGTCAACTTCCAGCACCGAGCTCAGCAAGAGCACGGAGGAGAGTTCATAGACAAGGTAACATGCAAACCAGAAGAATGCAGATATCAAGGTTGATATTTAAAATACATTTATTTTAAATATAAATACATATAAAACCCATACTTACGAGTAAATCTGTCTTACCTTTTAGAATCATCTCACTACAGCTTGCATCTGGCATGTCGTTTTTGGGACATCAGTCAGTTTGAATGTCATGTATCCATATCAGCGTCAGACTTCATCAGGTGTCAAAGATTTTGCTGAAACCCAAGAAGCTGCAAGAATCCTTTGTGAGCCCTCACTTCAAAAATCATTCCTTAAACGTGAGCTGAGGACAGTAGTGGTGGCAGCCTTTCCCAATTTTCTGTACTCAGGGGTCATGCAAACTGATGTCTTCACAAATGAGCACTGCTTACAACCTAATGGCTGAGGCTGTAAAGCACACGGGGGTTGTGTTGTACAGGAAGGTCGGGTGGCAACTTCAGATTTTGTAGTGAAGACACTGATCAGAGTTACTGTAATTATGGGAGAAGGCTGAGCCTGAATGGAAGGAAAAAATCCACCTATGTCTTAAGGGGAAGCTCATGTTCTGTAGTGATGGAAATGTGTTTTATTGTTCACTGAGCCTGCGTTAGGGTAGTGCATGGCCAGCAGAACAGCTGGAGCTGTAGTTTCTGGACACAGCCAAACACAGGGGAAAATGCTTGTGTCACATTTGCTTGATTTGCAAGTGATCTCCTGCCAAATTAAATTAGAGGTTTAATGTAGCAAATAGAGCTCGTTTTCACCTGTTGGTGCAGCTGCCATCTTACTGATGCAATGTCTTTTTAGAGTGGAATAGGCAGTTTGTTTGCTGGTGTTTTTTTTTTCCCTTTGAGTGTCTGGGTAACTGTCATTGACAGAGGAGGGCAGAACAAACAGGTCAGGAGAAATGAAGTGCTGTCAAGTCTCCCTTTCCCAAAGCTGCCACGCTGCTTCTTGCTGTTTGCTGAATTCCCAGCCCTTCTCCCAGATTCTGCCTTCAAAGTGGCACATGCCACTTTCTTTACGTCTAGTTGAGCTGGTGTGGAACTGCAGCGTCCTTTTCTTGCTGTCTTGAAGGGTTCAAACCAGGGCACATTTAGACAGAAAATAGTTCTGCCTGTGAATTTTAGGTTCCTAGAGGATGCCCAGCCTCAGCACGCTGCTTCAGTTCTGCAGTGCCACTGTATTGTAAGAAACAATCTTTCATAGTGGGTTGCTTTTTCAACTCTAAATATCTTAGCTACTTGATGAACCTGACAATGTATGGAACAGTCTGGTCAGCCAATCTTTTAAGTAATTAATATGCCTAATGAGTGCTTGCTATCCCCTTGCTTTAGTTTCCTAAAACATAGTGGTCCTCAACCATTTCAGCAAAGGATCCAGCAATGATAAAAATGCAGCTGCTTCAGGCAGGGCTGAGTGAGGACTGCCCTTTTTCTTATGCAGAACAGAGAAGATAATATTCCTTGGAGTCACTCTCAAGCACAGTGGGAACGGTGGTGTGTGGGTCTTGGGTTTTGCACCGAAACGATGATCACGGAATCACAGAGCTGTAGGGATTGGAAGGGACCTCAAGAGATCATGGGGTCCAACCCCCCTGACAAAGCAGCTCCCCAGCTCATACTGCACACCACTGAAAAGGGGATGGCCAATTCCCCTGCATCCCATGCTTACGATAATTGTAAACACCAATTAGGTCTCCCCTTAATCTTCTTTTCTCTACACTGAACAGCCCCAGCTCTCTCAGCCTTTCCTCATAGGATAGATGCTCCAGGCCCTTCATCATCTTCGTAGCCCTTCTCTGGACTCTCTCCAGGAGATCCCTGTCCTTTTTACACCAGGGAGCCCAGAACTGGACACAATACTCCAGGTGGGACCTGACCAGGGCAGAGTAGAGGGGGATGATGCAAGCCTGTCCCAATTCATCGCTGCCCCTGAAGAGGGAAAGCCACCACTGCTGTTTCCTACGTGCCATTTTTGGATGCCTGCTCTGAGAGCTTGGTTGTAGGGGCAACAGGCTATGTAGTAATGCCTACAAATAGATATGGGTGGCTGTGCTAACATCTGGAGTATTGTGTCCATTCCGGTGCCCTTCTGTTCAAGAAGGACAGGGAGTCCAGTGCAGGGCCACCAAGATGATTAAGAAAGTGGAACAACTTCCATGTAAGGAGAAGCTGAGGGACCTGTGTCTCTTTAGCCTGGAGAAGAGGAGACTACGAGGTAACCTTATTAATGTCTATAAATATGTAAACAGTGAGTGTCAGGAGGATAGAGCCAGACTCTTCTCAGTGATGGCCAGTGATAGGACCAAGGGGCAATGGGTACAAGCTGGAGCATAGGAATTTCCATGTGAATATAAGGAAAAGCTTTTTCTCTGTGAGGGTGACGGAGCACTGTGACAGGCTGTCCAGAGAGGTTGTGGAGTCTCCTTCTCTGGAGACATTCAAACCTGCCTGGATGTGTTCCTGTGTGATCTAATCTAGGTGACGCTGCTCTGGCTGGGGGTTGGGTTAGAACATCTTCTGAGGTCCCTTCCAACTACTAATGTTATGTGATTCTACAGTTCTCTGATTTGCATATTAAGATGTACTGAGTACTCATGATCAGTTATGTTTTGTTAGACTCAGTATGGATAATAGTCCTAAAAAACTAATTTCAACCACTTTTGAGTATTTCATGTTGCTGTTTGAAAAGTTGCATTCCACCCTGGGAACAAGACTAATACAGTGGGATATTAAATGACCAGGGAACAACTCACAGTAAACAAGATGAAAAAAACCCCCAGATTACACAACCTTTAGGCTGGGAATTAGTCATCTAAACAATTTTCAGATCAATATAATAATCAAGACCAGGAGCAACTCAGCAATTCTTTATGTAAGAAGAGGCTATTTTAAGTAGCAAACCTACAGAATGCTTTGCATGACACTGATACATAGACCATTGGGACCTACTCTGGAGATATGAGAGGTACCATAGCTGCAAATGTTCATTTACAGAAAAACTGATTAAAGAAAGAAAAAAATGCTGTCAAAATAATCTCACCTGGGACTGACTTGTGGAGGCTGGATGCTCTGGTGCCTCCATCTTGCTACTGATTTCAGACCTGTGAGGTTGGGCATGTCAATCTTGCTGTACGCAGTACATGGCAGAATGAAGCTGTACTTGGAGTAAGCTGGCTGGAAGTAGTGGGATATTAGTGTTGCTTTAGGGTTGAGTCTGTCCTCATATATACAAGTTGCAGTAATGGAATCTGACCTTTTTATGACACCCTTGATAGAAAATGCCATCATGTATTAATAGCTGGTATTAAGTAAAGTGTCATCAGGGAATGAAAGGGCAACCAGTGCCCGTTAGATACTGTACCACCATCACCCAGCCTCAACTGGGCTGTGACATCTCTCGCTGGGACAAGCTCTAAGTTAAAATACTGTCTTGAGAGGAAAACATATTAATGCTTGGAGCATGTGTTGATTATTACCAGATTTTGTTTCCCAAAGGTTTTTTTCTTCTACATCGTTTTTCTTCCTCAATCAGTACTGCCTGGTTGTTGACCAAGGGAGATGTGTTTTTGGTATGGAACACACCATAAAAGACACCTTCTGGTTTGACTTCGTTAGGCAGCAAAATTGACTGTCCTGTGAAGTGGAACATTTCAGCAGACCTGCTTGTCTCCTTTTGGATAATTTCTTTCTGATGTGGTTCTTACAGAAGATGTACCCATATAGAAAAGTCTTATGGAGGTCAAATGCTATAGGAGTGGCTTTACCTGAGGAATTCAGCAGTGAGCAGTTGTTTTCCCTGCTGAGTTTTTGTCATTGCTAGGGAGAGGCCTTCATGAGGAACAGGTCTCAAAGAATTTCTAGAACAGTTTGGAAAGATTTAAAATTTTTGTTATGCTTATTTGGGTGATAGTTTTAAGATGCACTTTCGTTCCCTCAAAATCTGCTTTTTGTATTTCACTGTTCTCTCATCCTAAACCCACTAATCCTCTAATCACCTTAAATTAGCTCTAACAGCCTTGCTTCTCCACCAAGCTCTTTTGATGCTTTCAAAGAGCATTCTAACAAGAGTGCACAATGGATTGCACTCCTATTCAGAAAGGCTGGCTGTGAAAACACATTTTTCCTGCAAACATCAATTTCAACCACTAGTCTGTTAGAATTGAATGCCTATTTCTGTTCTCTTAGGTGAGATTTATGTTACTTTCTCACTGAATGAGCAGGTGAAACAGAATAGTGTTGTACTGAAGAACAATGACTACTATATAGCTAAATGTTTCTCTGGGCCAGCAGGCTGAGACTGCTATCCAGAACTGAAAACAGAATATATTGCTTTTATGACTGTGGGCAAAACACCTTAAATCTTTTTCCAATCATGTTTCCCCCCACTGCTCATATTACACAGAAAATCAAGTGTCTGCAATGATTCAGTCTCAGTTGTGCATTTTCTGGTTTATTTCGTTTCCTAGATTTGATTTTTACTTTAAAAACAGACTGTGAGTCAATGCAAGGTTATATTTACCCTGTTTCAATGTGATGGTGCCGCCATGTTACAAGATATAAATGTGTCTTGTCATAGAGGAATGATTATGGATAGTGTAACTGAAGTCTCTTGGAGCACAGTGATAGTTAAAAGTCTCATGAACTGTAAATCCATTCCAGATTTATGTGGCAGATAGTACATGCACACAGTGGGATATGATACCTCCTTGGGGCTTGTTTCTGAGGAACTTTGGTCTGAAGAAGACCCTGTGAGGCAAATTGAGGTTGGAAGAGGTGAACTCTGGAGATCTTCAGCCCACATGGACTATAGGATCCCTATGCACGTGCAGGGACTCACAGGTCTTTGCTGATTTTTTGCATTTTACAGAGTAGAAGGTATGTGCTGATGACCCTGGAGATATATCCTATCCCTTCACCATTTTTGAGGGTCTTTCCTTACTTCAAGAATGGAGAGAGCTCACAGTTATTTGTAGGAAGGGGCAAAGGGTACCATGGTAATGCTGGACCATAGGGAAGTCTCAGAGTGTGGGATACATCTGTTGGTTTGAATTGTGCATTGCTACTTGTGTCTAACTGTTGTAGTATCAGGTATGGCCATTGGTATATTAACTGCCATGGCTGTGCTGTACCATCTTCTGCTCCTTCAGAAACTAGTTTAGACACACAGAGTGTTTTGTTCCGTTGTGAGTGACTCAGCCTTGAATTTTCAGAAGATCTGAAAATCTTTTAGTTCATATTAGCTAAATTTGTATTGCATATTACAGTATGTTAATGCTGTATGTTAATACTGTAACATGCAATCCAAATTTACAAAATACTCTCTACAAAGAGAGGCTGAGGGAGCTGGGCTGGTTCAGCCTGGAGAAGAGAAGGCTGTGGGGGGACCTCATTGCAGCCTGCCAGTCCCTGAAGGGAGCATACAAACAGGAGGGGAATCAACTTTTTAAAAGGGCAGATAATGGCAGGACAAGGGGGAATGGATTAAAACTAAAGGAGGGAAGGGTTAGATTAGATATCAGGGAGAAGCTTTTTCCAGAAAGAGTGGTGAGGGGCTGGAACAGGCTGCCCAGAGAAGTAGTCCCTTCAGGGACTGGCAGGCTGCAATGAGGAAGCGTCAATGGCAGTGGGCAGCGTCGACGGCAGTGGGGGGCTGTGTGTGGGAGACATTGTCGTGCTTGGGGCGCAGCCTGCCTTCTTCCCAGAGCCCTGCAGCCATGGCCTGGCAGCTTACGGAGATCAACCCCGAATTGCTGAACAAAGTGCTGTCCCCTTTAGGGGTGGGTCCCGGCTGGCACTTCGTGGACATGTTGGGCTACAAGGAAGAGGCGTTGGGTGCCGTGCCGGCCCCGGCCTGTGCCCAGCTCCTGCTGTTCCCCCTCACCGAGCAGCATGAGAACTTCAGGAAACAACAGACTGAGAAAACAAAGGAATAGCACAGTGCATAGAATTGTTAGCTTCTCAAATTTGCTGAATAGCCTAAGTGATTTTATTTTTTGTTAGTTTATTATTATTTCTTTAAAATGTTCGTAGTCTGTGTGGGTGGATAACAGGAGAAAAAAAGGAGTTCAGGCAGCACTGAGACCTTGCATTAGAAATAAATTGCAGCCTGAAGGAGTTATGCTTTATGGTCAAATTTTAAAGCCTTTGATAATAAGAAAGGTAAAGAAAATGGTTTTTTACATTGCTGTGCAATGCATAATGTTCTGTGTTTGTAACCTGGCCTAGATTACTGTGGCATGTGCAGGATTTAAACATTCCTAACAGCAGTAGTCCTTCGGGAGCATTGCTGTTTGTTCAGGGGAAATCTCAGTACTTTTCAGCAGAAAATAATATGGTTCACAAACTGATCTCCTGCTTTTGTTTTAATAGTCATCCTGGGAGTGTGCTCTGGTTACCCAAGGACTCTGCTGCTTGCGTTAGTGGAGAACGGTGAGATGAGATTTAATGTGGTGTGAAAGACATTGAGCATGGGAGAAAGGGAGGGAGGAGAGGAAAAAGTTTATGCTCCCTCCTTGTCAGCGTAATTTTGCCCCTGCAGCATCTTATTTTTTTCTGTGCACTAGGATGTAAGGCATGTGAGAGGAGCACGTTGCTTAGCAACTGGAGGTGAACAACCTGTGCAGAGAAATAACAGCAGGGAAGAGGAGGGAGCATGAATATATATGGCCCTTATTTCAGTTGCTCCTTTTATAAATGAGTCAGGAAATCTTTTGCTGAAGCTCTTTGGCATTTCTTTTCCCAAACAAGTGTCCTTTTTGCCTTTCTCACCAAGCAGGAAGCACCCAGCTGATGTGTTATTGCAGCAATGGAGTCTGGTCATCTGAAAATCATAAAATTTCCCCAGAGGGAATAAAATACAAAAATACACAGGGGGGGACCTTTTGGTGGCTGGAATACAAAAGGTTAAGTTGCTTGGGCTGAACTCTGCAAAGTCTGGAATGAACTGTGGTACTGAGAGAAGGAGATCCCTTGCATCAAAAGGGGGATGATGTATTTTTGAACAAGTCCTTTTAATGGCTTCAGAAATTAGAGGAGACAGAGCTTGTTAACGAAGTCCCATGGTAAGAGTCTGGTCTCAGGGTCTGGCTTTTGTGAAATTATCTTCATCAATGTATTCTGGTTTGTGTTAAGACTCAAGAAGAGGGATGGCATTTCACTCTGCCAGATCCTCCGGGCAGAGGAAACAATATGTCTCACTGCTTACAGATTTTAGGAGAAAAAACAGGGAAGATACCTGTCTCAGGGTTTGTATCATCAGTTGACTTTGTAGAATCACATCTGAGACCATCTAAAACAGACTCGAAGCAAATAACTCCACCTACTTACAACTTTTTCCTACAGCTGCAAACAGAAACACCAGATTTTAACTTGGCTTGTGACCTCACAGAGTACAGAAAAACTCTGAAGAAACAGGTGTAAAATGGATTCCTACCAACAGGTGGTGGAGGCAGTGTGGTCCATGAAGCAGGGCCCATACAGCCAGAGGTCACTGCCAAGTCATTTTTCCCTTTTCCTCACTCACAGCTTTTCCTTACAGACCAATTTCTGAAACCCAGTCGACATCAGGAAATTCTCACTGATGGGAACCACTTGATCTGGGAATTGCTACAGGGGAAAATACAATGGTATTTAATTCTTTACTGGCATTTTTGTATAATTTCAGGATTTAGGAGGAGACCACTGTGTTTGGACATGTGTGCATGAGGAACAGCAGAGGTGCAAGCACGTGTGATTGCCAGCCACTTGGTTCACACATCTGATCTGTCATCTGCCTTGGAGCTCCGAGCTGAGGTAATGTGAGAGTTTTGAAAAGCTGCATGGAGTTTAACTCCAGAGTGGAGGAAGGACTGTTTGTACCTGACTGTCATCTCCAGGAGCTTTACTGAATATTTTGCTTTGTCATTTGTGAGAATCTTTTTTTTTTTAAATTAAAAAATCCTGTTATTTCAACATAAGGTCCGGAAGCAACACACCCAGTAACTCCAGGCTGTGTAAAAGCTGTGACACAATATCACATTTCATTAGCATCTAATGTTGCCAATATTCATTGTTAAGATACTTTCTCCATATAAACCATTCAGATTTAAATTCAACCAGTGTATTTTCAGAAAGAATTTTGGTGTATCAGCTTAATCCCCAGAGTGTTCTGATTAAAAAGATAGCTTTTTAAAGTTGGAGCTGATGTTATTAAAAGATTTAGATGAATGATGTCATGCTCTGCTTTATCTACACTGCCTTTCTTGTTTTAAATAATTATGCATGGCAATGTTTTCCTGGGGGCATACTGCACCCAGTAATACCCAGATATATTTTATTGTTGTCCAGGTTTTAGAATTGTTTGTCTGCAGTTAAAGCTTGTAACAGAGAGCTGCACTGCTACTATTTGTTTGGTGTTTGTTGTTGGGTAGGTTTTTTTTTCCTTTTGACCTTGGTGTGTCCTTAAGCTTTGCTGACAATGATGTTGAATTGCTGGGAGGCAAGATTCAGTGAAGAACCCCATGTACAACGATGTCAGCTCCGTGCCAGAAGGCTTGTAAGGTGAAGAACACTTACTGAATCCTGCTTGGGAAGACTTTCTGAAAAATGTTCATTTGTGATAACAGATATTTCTGTTGCTAGGTTTGGGATTTTGTTGGGGTGTTTTGTTTTGTTAGAGAGGAAGGAGGAAATCAGTGGCAAAATGGGAACAGTGAAAGAAAGGATTGGTAAGGAAGGATTTGAAATTACTCCTTGATGTATTTATGATTCACTTAGTAAAAGGAGTTGTAAAACACAAAAGGCTTGTGATAAAAAATAAAAAATAAATTAAAAAAAAGAGATTAAGACAGATGCAGTGAGAAGCTGCTAGTGTTGTTATTTTGGATTAAGTCGACTGATCAAATAATGAGAGCTAAGAAGTGTGATCTACTCTGTTCATAAACCTGTCTTGGATTAATTAAATCTGTCATTTATTTAAATGCATGTCACATTGTCATATTAAGGTTTCTACCTAAAACAAAAGGGTTGTCAGGAGAAATAGAATAATTTGGTGCAAAATCAAAAGCATGAACATAAGTCAGTAGATTTTATAAATTCCATGTGAAGGCTGCCCATGGTCTGCGATCACATGGAATTTATCATCCCTCAGAGATCAGTTATATTGGCAGTACCCTTCTTGACCTTGAGTTTTCTAGGAAACTTTTTAGGAAAGTTCATTTAACTTTAGATGAAGCTTGGGCTTTAATGATAATTGACTCCATGGTAGCAGTTCTGCTGAGCATCTACCAAATAACCGAACTCAACTGAATTTCCTTTCAGCATCCAGGCAGATTCTGATACTGTGAAAACCTTGTTTGTGATGAACTGTGTGGAGTTGCCTCTTCGTGAGCAAGAGACAGCGAGCAAGAGTTCTGGAGTCTGAATTTTGCAGAGCTGGAGAGAGTAGCAAGCTGAACAGAAAACAAGGGGTTTTCACAACATGCACTTTTGCTGCCCTGGGATATCAGTGTAAGCAAACACAGCCTGTTTAATTGGTGTAATTCCAGGGCTATTGCAAAAAGAAAGGATAGGCAGAGCACTGTGGGCTTATTTGCAGAGAAACCAAGGGCACATATGATTTAAAGTATTCTTTATTGTATATTCCTTGGGCACACCGCTCACGTGCAGAGCAGTGATGTGATGCAGATACAGACAGTTCGGTGTGTTTGGTCTAAGATTTGCAGCTGAAGCAGAAACACATGTGCTGGGGGAAGGAAAAGAAGGTTCCTTTCCAATGGAGGCCCTGGGACCTGAGCTGTGGGTGGCAGATGATGCTTTGTGAGGTCGTTTTCCACAAAATTCATTCTACAGTCTAGTATCCACTGACTGCAATGCTAATGCACTTTGTAATGGGGAAAACTGGTTTTAAATGTATCGTATAAATGGACCATATTCTGGTAGGATACTGCCTCAGTCTGTGTAGCTGGGTAGCTAGAGCTACCCACTCGCTCCAAAATAGCTTTGGAGAGGACTGTATAATTAGGAACACCAGCCCAATGTCTGGAAGCTTTAAATAGATTGTGGAATATAAGGTAAAACCTGTCCTGGTACACTCTTGAGAGCCATCAGTCTTTACAGTGAGAGTGGGTAAGGCTGGAGCTGGTCATCCAGTGTTGTGGCATCTCCACCCTGGGAGATTTACAAAACTGGGTAAGATCCCAAGCAATAATCTAACTGTAGCTTGAGAAGTTTGGACTATCTGTGTTCTGCCATTATCAATTATAAATTAATTGTAACAAGTTTAAGAAGATTAATACCCTTGCAGCAAGTCACTATAAGTTACGTATTTTATATAAAAAATTACTACGTGCTATGTGAAATAGTGTGAGTGAACTAGGGAAGTCTTGGACTTCCCTGTTGCTTGTTTTGTGTTTTCTAGTTCCAAATTATCAGATTTTAATAGTGTTAATGAATTTTCAACATATTCTGTGCTTTTCTGTATATGAATTTTAACTTCAAACCTGAGGTTTATTTCAAATAGAGTGAATTTAATGGAGTTTTATGGATTCAGCATAAAATATGTCAAGTAAAAAATCTCTGAAGAGAAGACAAAAGAATTTCTGAAGAGAAGCAGGATCCTGAGTCCTCGTGACTGTGCTTTAATGAGAAGAGGGAGGTGCTTTAAAGAAGCAATAAAGAAAATATTTATGTAAGTAAAATTAATTACCACCACTTAACTTCAGCGATGGCCTAATTTCCTATTTGCTCTCAGAAACCCATAGAAAACACCCATTAATATAGATAGAACTTTTGCTTATGTATCTGAAGTTCATCCTTAAGCATCTCAGTAGTTTTGACCTCACTCAGAAAATCGTTTCTGTTTCATATTTGTATTGCTCATTACTCAGCTTTACAGATGTGACATGCAGGGCAGCACGGCAAAGCAATCTCATCTAGAGCTGTTGGAGCAAGTCCAGGGGAGGGGGGCCACGAAGGTGGTCAGGAAGCAGGAGCACCTCTCCTATAAAACCAGGTTGCAAGAGTTGGGCTTATTCATCCTGGAGAAGAGGAGGCTCTGGGGAGACCTAATTGCAACCTACCAATACTTAAAGGGGTCTTACAGGTAAGTGTGAGAGGGGCTCTTCACCAGTGATAGGACAAGGAGCATGAAGCTGAAAGAGGGCGGGTTCAGATTAGACGATAGGAAGAAGTTATTTATTATGAGGGTGGTGAGGCATTGGCACAGGTTGCCCCATCCCTGGAACTGTTTAAGACCAGGTTAGAGGGGGCTTTGGGGAATCTGGTCTAGTGAAAGTGTCCCTGCCCAGGCAGGGGGTTGGAACTAGTTGATCTTTGAGGTCCCTTCCAACCCAAAGTGTTCTATGATCTGAATCACTGCAGCTCCACTAGGAAAAAAATACTGCCTACTTTAGATGACATCTTTTGACAGAGAGGAAGATAGAGCCAAGATAATCAATGAATTGGCTGCTCACTGACGAGCCAAGATAATCAATGGATTGGCTGCTCACTGATGTATTAAAGCCACTACAGTTTCTTGTTCAAACACTAGACAAACATCTGTCATAGACATCTGTAAAGTGATATTGTAGGTTTACATGAGTCAGTTGCTACTACAAAAACACTGTTGAATAGATGCATAGAAAAAATTGCTTAGTGTTGTCTACAGCAGCACTCCCAATCTGCACATGGATTATGACTTCCATCTTGTGCCTCTGAGAGTGCAGGAAAATGTTATTGTGGAAAATACCTTCATATCTCTCAAATTCTGAAGTCCAGATGTATGGCTGGAACCGATTAGGATACCTTACTCAGCAGGCATCTCAACTCCTGCCTCTTGTCTTTGATCCAAGGCAGAAAGGACTAGGGGGAAATATTAGATGACTCACTGGGATTCCTGAAAAATATCTGGGGGTCAAAGCACTATTCTCTGTTCCTCGCAAAAGCATGGGGTGAATGCAACCACATATAGTAACCATCTGCAGCAGGCTGGGAGGAATTATGAGGAAATGGAAATTCTTCACCCTTTGGATTGCTTCTAAAGTCCAGGAAAAAAATAATGGAGGCATATATTCTGAGGAACCTTTTGTAGTGTTTGGTTTTCAACTCCAGCTGGTTCCCAAGACCTCAAATTTGTTCCAGCTGCAAGATTCATATGACATGGCTATTAGTCTCATTGGTAGGCAAAACAAGATGATTCTTAAGACATATTAATGAAGTAAATTATGATGTTGGAGGGACTAGTTTAACATACTTTGTGGAAAATGGATTCTCTCACCATCTGGAGAGGACTGTGATCTGAAAAGATCTATGCTTTCCTTAAATTTCCACCCCTCAACTCCCAAAATTCCTTCTGAACTTTAATTCTGAAGGGATCTGTAACACATTTTGAAATAATAAAATCCAGGCACTCCTCATTTTTCATTAGGAAGGTCTTTTGTCTGTTCACAACAGTTTCACAGAGTCCCAGAAAGGCAGGGGTTGGAAGGGACCTGTGGAGATCAGCTAGTCCAAGCCCCTGCTAAAGCAGGCCCACTTGGAGCATGTTGCTTGGGATCACTTCCTGGCAGGTTTGCTGTGCAGCTGGTTCCAGTGCTCTGTTGCCCGTGGAGTGAAGAAGGTTTTCCTCATGGTCAGACAGAACATCTTGTGTTCCAGTTGGTGCCTGTTATCCCCTGTCCTGTCACTAGGTGCCACTGAGCAAAGCCTGGACCCCTCCTCTAGCCCCCCACTCTTTAGATACTGATAGGCAATAATCAATGCTTATTTTGAGGAAAGGAAATTCATCCCTGTCCTTCAGGTGGTGACATGCTGTGATGACCATACTTCAGTGTGAGCTGCAGGAGTCACAAAGCATGGAGTGATCCTCAGGGAAGCGCTGGTGTTGGTGGGCAGTTTTACTGTGGTGAGAGGGCCTCAGTCGAAGTGCTGCTCTGTAAATATAAATCTTGCTTTTGGTAAGTAGGAAACATACCTTGGAATGTACTATTAGTATAACTGAAATCTTAATGAACTAATTCAGGATTTATTAGTAGTCTAAATGGGGTTGATCTTGATGACTTCTTCATTCCAGGTTTCGTTTGTGGTCATTTCTTATATGTGTGCTTACATTTCTTTCTTTCCTCCTTTCTTCACTGATGTGCAGCTCCACATTATGTCTGAATTTACTATACTACAAATGACAAATAGTATTTCTTTGTTCCCTGTTTCCCTTAAAACCAGGTTTGTCCATCTCAAAGTCTCAATTTCTTTAATTTAAAATTCCATTTTACATAGAATTACTGCTTGTTACTGCTGTTTCTGTAAAACTCTGTCTATAGCATACAAAGATAACAAATATAAAGCAGATTACCCATACATAACTGGTCACTTGGAGAAATCACTGTCACAGCTAAACCAAGCAGAACAGAGCTGTGGGCAGGTCAAGAGATGTTCAGATAGAATCGCTCTGCCAGTCCACAGCTCGGAGGCCTTGCAAACCCTGTACATAACCTATAGCCTGTTACTAGCACAGCTCACCACCAAAAACACAGCTCCTAAGCCCTCTTCCTGTTGGTGGAGATGACCACAACTCACATGGGCAAAACTGCCACCGTATTTTCACAAGTTCCTTTTAAATCAGGTCTAGAAGAGGCTTTCTGTACATATGTGGCCTGCAAGTACTTATTCCTTGCATTATTCATGTGCATCATGTTTGTACATATGTTTTAGGGTTCACACTTGAATAAGATGCATCAAACAGTAGAGTTTTCCCAACATGAAGTTCTTAGCTCCTAAAGGTGCCTGGAGCTGAAATAATGAGAAACATCTCAGTCAAGCCCTGTAGAAAGCTGTCCTCCCTTGATGTCAGGCAGTATGTACTGGTACCTTCCAACTCAATGGTCTTCTTTTTCAAACAGTAAGTGATTCTTGACTGAAAGAATCCTTGCCAGCCATGGCTTTTTAGTCCTCAGTTTGGCCACAGCTCTGCCACCGGGTTGAATGCGGTAACGTGTGTGGTCCCACCGTTATTGAACAGCACTGGAATGTACTTGTGTTGATTCCAAGGAAACAGCTCAGAGATCTCAAGCAAACTCTTGGCTACTGCCTCTGTATCTGAGCAAGCGCTACCCTGTTGTATGCCCAGGGGAGGAAGGGACTTCAAGGATGCAGCCAGTCAGCACTACTTTTCATGTGAACTGAGACCAAAAGGGAACAAAGCAGGTTTTTTTCTAAATTCAGAGGAAAGGTGGATTAAGGGAAAACAGTCTTAAGAGCAATCTTTTCTTTTACACACAGTTCAGCCTAAATAAACTTATAATACAGTATTGTTTGTATATGGTCTCTAGGTACAAGACTGTTGGTATGAATGAGTTTTCCTCAGTGTCATTGCTAGACAGGAGACTGAACAGATTTTTCCTCCTACTCCATTGCTCTCTTGTTTTTCAAGTGCCTTTGAAGAGATGATGCTCTCCTGTGGTTTTTATTTAGCTGTCATCACCTGCCCACACAATGGATCTTTTTAATTTAGCAGAGAAAACACTCTTGCCCTGAATGGGGGACTTTTGGGCTGAAGGCCCATTTGAATTGCTGCTCCTTGCTCTACCCTCAGAAGTTCTGTTTAGCACAAGTAAAAATTTTTAGGTTTCAGCTTTGTCAAGAGAAAAGTTGCCACAAACTTCAAAACTAAGCCCTGCCTCTTCCCCCCACTCTGTAACCACGTTTTTCCTTCAGCCTCTTTCCTTCGCACACCACTACAATGCTTTGTATCCCCAGAGGCACACTGGGCTCCATTAGATAGCACTTGAAATTGAGAATACACTTCTTAATTAGCAATTTCATAATGCTCCTCATTTTTAAGTGGAAGGCCCCACTGCTCCATCACAGCTGAAGTCTACTGAACCATTTGTGTCCCCAACACCTGTTGCCTGTCTCATAGAGATTAAGAAAATACCCTCTCAGTTGGCATGGTCAAGCTCCCTGCATGTGTGCTCCGCACCCGCCAAATGCCACCGACTGCAGCTGGCTGGCATGGGAGAGCCAAGCACTTTGGCACAGCTCATGGCTGGAGCATTGGATGACTACGTTCTGTCAAATTCTTGGAGGCAAGTGCCATTAGAGGGTTCCTATGTTTCTGAAGCCACTTGTAAGTTTGCAGTGAGTTCATACGGATCAAAACCAAGTTTTACTTCAAAAGTCCTTCAAAAGAAAAGAAAATACGTTGCTTTTAACCATAAATTTTAACCATCTAAAAAAAAATAGTGTCATCTGCAATAATTTATTCACAATATTCTCATTCTAATTAATTTCTAAACTGCTATTTGCATTTTAAAAAAATCTTTGTAGTTCAGGCTTCTTTAGAAATAAAATCACCCATTCCTGATGTAATAATTGGTAAGAAGAACAAAGTGATCTAATGCCCATTCTTCTGTATCAAGCTGACTTTCATTTTTAATCCTAAATGCTGCCATTCTTAGCTCTTGAATAAGTGCAGTTCACACCGAGCTGCCTAGGGGATGTACTTGGCCTTGGGAGTAGACACATGGGTCACTTCTTTGTTCTCTTTTCAGAGGCCAGACCCAAACTCTCACACTAATCGTAGGAATTGAGAATTTTATCACATAAATGCAGCAGCACTTCTCCATGAGTCTGGCCTTGGTACTGCACATCCTTCTGTGACAAACGTAGGCTACCAGCAACTACTATGGGGCAATCAGTAACAGAAGGGAATGGCATTTTTCACCCTCCTTGCCAGATCTCTACATGGAGCCAAATAAAGATGTGTAATGAGATGGACTGCATCTTTGGTGCAGGAGTCAGAAATACACGTGATTACTTTGTACTCTCACTGTAAGATACTTCAGGCATGTGAAGCAGCAGTATTGTTTAACACTGCTATTAAGTTCAGCATCATCAGGAAGCAGGGCCAATGTTTGCCTAGAAATAATTGTTACTGGTTTTACACTAGGTTTTAGAACAAAGAGAGAAATGTAGCTAACTATATAAAAAAAAAAGACATTTTTTCCCCTCCTGCACTGTCTATATGTAGATAATCAGAGAATCACAGAATCAGAATTGTAGGGGTTGGAAGGGACCTCGAGAGCTCATGGGGTCCAACCCCCCTGCCAAAGCAGCTCCCCAGCTCATACTGCACAGGTCGGCATCCAGACGAGTCTTGAATATCTCCAGAGAAGGAGACTCCACCACCTCCCTGGGCAGCCTATTCCAGTGCTCTGTCACCCTTATATCCTAATATCCCTGGTGCTTTTTGTTCTTGAGATGAACTTTAGTCCTCAGGAGTAGGAAAATGCGCTCTAAGTCTGTATAATGATACTACACAAGTTGTAAATACTACTGTAAGATTATTACTGCTGAAGACTGATGAGCTCATATAGAAAGACATTATCTTAGCCAAGTTCAGTAGGTTCCTACAGGTTAAAAATCCCCACAGTTCATCCACAGATATTGCTGGTGACATCCATCTGCTGATGACAGCACACTGGAGAATACATGCCACCAGAATAAATACACCTGCTTGTGGTGTCTGATAGCTGAGTTTCTTATCCATGACACCCAGGAACCCAAAGCCATTCCACCCTGGTTTCTTTGTAAGCATTCAGTGAAGGCACTGAGGCCAAAAAGAAGTGTTTGAGCTTAGTTTAATTATTTTTAGCTGTCAGTGAAACCTGTTGTGTTAGCATTGCTTATCCTCTGTCTGGAAAGGGAGGCTGAGTTTTTCATACAGTTTCTACTTTATTTGACTTTTAATCTGTCATTAATGTTCTGCAAAAGGTGGTGGTGCTGCACATCAGAGCTGCCAGCAGCACTCTTTGGCAGGGTGAATGAGTCCTTGTGAGAAGCTTTGTGTTTCCCAGCTTTCACAGAATCACAGAATCTTAGGGGTTGGAAGGGACCTCAAGAGACCATCGGGTCCAACCCTCCTGCCAAAGCAGCTCCCTATCTCATATTACATAGATAGGCGTCCAGACAGCTTTACTGTTTTCAGGACTAGGTATCTGAAGCTACCTAGGGGGCTCTGAGTTGCAGAAAACTTTGCAATTTTTATCCCTTTAAGATTCTGAACTGCACAGAGACTATTTCCATTAAAATATCCCTTGCCTACCTGCTCCAAACTTTCTCATTAGGTCTTACAAATTATGTCCTTTTATCAGTCCCACGTTCTTTTCCTTAATGCTTTGTCTCAGTGTTTGCAAGAGTTCTGTGTCCTTTTGAAATGGTTCATCCACTTATCACCAGTTGTGGTGTCACAGAGAGATGCTGAGATAGAGATGAGACAGGAATGAAAGTCAGCAAATCAAAAAATATGTATTTTACTATACCTTAATAACCCAACTTGAGCCATTTTCTCTTCATGTAGGCATTTTATATTTGTCTTATGCCTCTCTAGAGGTTCACAAATGTTAGGAAGTATAACTGGTGTTTGGAGATGTGTTATGTGATGTCTGCCATTCTTCACTGCCTGTTCTTTCAGAGATTTCATAGGTATGTCTTAGCTAATACAAATCTCAAGTCGTCTGTTCTGTGTAGCTTCATATAGACGTTTCTACCCGCTGAATGCTGTTCACTGCACTTGTGGATCAAAAGCATGGCCGAGCACTTTAAATAAAATAAATTGAATACCCAAGGTGGTAATAGCTGTGCCAGCACACCTGGCACTGACAGAGCAAAGCCATGGGGGAGCGCTCATTCCTGAACTGCATACTTTGCTAGAGGAATGAAAAGCTACTCTCCAAAGAAGATGCAGCTGCCGAGAAGTTATGTTCACCAACATTCACCTCCCTCTGGTGCCAGGGTGCTAAAGGGAAAACACCTCAGGTATTGTGTAGAGATGCATTTACTGCTCTTGACAGAGCTGAGCTCTGGCTTTATGCTGGTTGATTCTGGGCTGTCTCATGGCCCTGAAGCAACTTTGTCTGGAAATAGAATCATATTGAGCGGTCAACTGCTTGTGCGTGGTGGCGTTACTTGTAGCTACAGCCACTTTACCTCCCATCGTGTGCGTTGCAAATCAGCCGTGCCAGGGTGTCTGCTGGGAAGCACCCGGGCAGGCTACTGCCATGAGGTTCTCAGGAGAAAAAACTCCTGTGGCCTCTAAATCGCAGTTACGATGGTTTCCATATAAATCAGCAGGTGGCTCCCTTATCAGCCCCTGGGCTGCAGACGGAAGCAGTTGAAGCTGCTGTGTGCCTGGGCTGTGTCCGGAGCATAGCGCAGCGACGGGTGGGTGAATGGCTGGGGCTCCCGGCTGCTGTCGAGTCCATACAGAGCATCCAGGCTGAGTTTCTTCTCTTCCTTCTCTTTTTACATGAAAAAATACTCCGTAGCAACGTTGCTTCTGAAGAATATAAATTGGAATCTGAATAAAGTATTTCTAATATAATTTTGGACTCTAAAAAGGGAGTCTAACTTGATGCCTTTCAACTCTACAAAGGCTTTCTTTAGCCTATAGACTTTTTAAATGACCACATCATGTTTCTTTTAGCATGGAGACTCTTGTGTCTCCAGGCAATTGTGCTTAATGTTCAGCAGCAAGTTAAATTTAGCATGTTAAAATCCCATCAGGTGTACGTGGCATGTACAGATGGGAGACAGTGTAAAACATGCTAAAAGTCATGGTGATGTTGTTAGCATGTGTTGTTACTAGTGAGTTTTAGTTGCTTGTTTGATGGGGGAATGCTCCTCTCACAGGCTTCTGGGCAGTTTCTGAAGTGGATGCTTTCTTTGCTTCTCCATGAACAAAGCATTATCTATCTTAAAAAAATTAAGATATCTTCTGGTACTACCGAGCCTGTTCATGCTATATTTTTTCAGAAAGAGAAAGGGTAGAGTGATTACATGAGGCTTTGCTGTCGAGAGAAGCATTTTGGCTGTTAACTAATCAATAAGACCACCTATACATCACCTTTGCTGGAAGATACTGACATTTTTCAGCCAGACATGCTATTTCCTTTAACAGAATTCCCATTGCTGTTCCCTAAAGTCAGTTTTCCTGCGTCTTGTATCTAAAATAACCAGGCTGTAGAGTCTCTGTTAATTGATGAAGTTAGGGACCAGATGTTAGAAGCATTTTATAAAGTTTGCTAGGCAGCCTTCGTGAGTAAATAGCTGCTTCTGCAGACAAAACGATGCTCTTCTCAGAGAGTGAGAGAGGGAAACAGGAGCTTGTTCAAGTTGAATCGTCAGTGCTGTACTTCAGAGGTGTCCCTAGAAAGGACACGGTACCTGAACGGGAGGTGTGCAGTAATACTGAGCATTTGCCCCATGTGGTTGGCATAAATCCTGTGGGGTTTACAAGTTTTATTGGGGTTGTGTCTGTACAAAGAGGATTTATTGTCTGTGAATTGCCAAGCTGTCCAGAAGTGACTGTTTGAAGGGAGAAGAAATGTTATGGGGAAGACTCGCATGCAAAGCAGATCTGGAAGCTGCATCTGTTGGGGCCCATACTTAAGAGGGGCTGAGCACCTCCTGTGTTAGGGGTGTTCTTTTCCTTTTTGGTTAGGATGCAGCCTTCCAGGAGGTATGGTTGGAGGGTTGATTCCCACCTCTGCCTTCCTTGCAGTGTCTGCAGTTAGGGGAGCAAAATCTAAACCGATAGTGGATGGCACATTTCATTACTGGCCTACACTGAATGTTTCTCATATGTGAGAGGGGTGGTTTTGAGGTGTATTTTCTTGGGGATGGTAGTGCATCCCTCCTGCTCAGTAACTGACTGCACTGTTGGATGGACCTGGAATGGAAACCGAGTCAGCATCTCTGTTTGCAGACAGATAAGCATTCATTGGATAACTGATCCAGCGGAAGAGCTACCACCCAACATCTTGTCTGCAGCTGCGTGTTGCACAATTGGAGCTCTGCAGTCCCTCTTGCCAGCTGAGCTGCTGGTCTGAGTGCTGCCTTACATGCCTTAATGAAAATAAGACAGGATGCTTTAAAAAATGTAGATCAAATTTATTAACAGACTGCATCATTTGGCTTAGCTTGGGCATGGCTCAGCATATCTCAGGCTGGGAAAGGGCACCCAGACCAGGGTGGTCACCTTGGCTGTGACATGTGGGGTGCTGAATTCCCGTAGCCATGAGTGGAGGAGCAGATTCTCACCTGGTTTGCACTGTGGCTTTAGGCCCAGGTCCACTGAGTTACACCAGCATGATGAGGGGGGGGGGGGGTGTGTCTTCCAGCTCTGAGATGGGTGAGGAGCTATAGGTTCTCATGTTCCTCTTTGAGGTGTGTTGAGTTACTGGAAGCTTGTAAGGAGCAACTTGCAGCACAGGTTTGTGAAGTTAAAATGTCGCCTTGACCCCTCATCCCACAGACAAGGGTGCTGGGCTGCTGTGGGAATCCACTGGTCATTGCTGTACCTCAGACTGGGGTTTGTTATTCACAGCAGCAATGAATGGATGGAGAGAGATCGGTGAACAAGCCTTTTGCCCCATCTCAAAAGCTAAGGTAAAACAGAAAGTACTGCTCTTGGCTTTCCTTTGTGTGGTGTTCAAAATAAAGAGATTTTGGCCTAGCTGAGACCCTGGGGCTGTGCCAGTAACAGTGAGAAATAATGATAGACTGCATGGAGCAGACACAGACAACTGCCATAGTATTGAGAGATGGTTGCCAAGTTAAAATATTTACAACTGATATAATGACACGATGTCCTGGGTTAGGCTGGGGCTAAACCACAACATGTAAGCTACATTTTTTTCCCTTTAAAACTCACCAGTGTGTTGCCAAGGTCCATGAGGGCAATATCTGCCAAGGAGGCCTGACCAAGAGCCATCTAAGTGGTGAACATTGTCCCCAGACCCTGAGCTGAGACCCTTCTTCTCACTTCACTGAAGAGACAGGCTGGCCCTCAGATACAAGCTACCAGCTGTGGGCCGCACAGATTTACAGCACACGTATTTATTAGAGATTTTAAGGAAAATTAGTTTTCCTCCTGTTTTGTCTCCCCTCACTTACATCAGTCACTAGAACAGTGTATGTGGCTTGTTTGAAGATTTGGCCAGCTTTGGCATTTGTACTTACACTGACAAAATGCTGGTGTGCGCAGAGCGCTGGAGGAACATTGTTCTGACAGCCCATTGAGTTATACGTTTCCAAACTTCCCTGGTTAATGTACCGTGGGCTGTGGTCTGCCCCCTCCTCCTCTCCACTCCCTGTGCTGACGCCACAGTCCTCAGAGCCGCTTGCTTCTGGCACACGTGCCCCAGGACTGCTTCTTGCAGCTGGGAGCACCCCAGCACCCCATCTGCAATGCCTCCAGCACCAGAACCAAGGCTCTGTTTATTGCCCAGCCCACTTTGCCAGAGGAAATCTGCGTGTGGCAGCACACAGGCTAGGGAAAGGAAGAGTGGCTCTTGTGGAAACGATGGGAGCAAGGTGCTGAAGGCGAGACAATGAAAAGCCGGCTGGGGCAGGCAACGTGAATGCGTGCCCTTGGTGCAAACAAGGTCTTTTTAAAGGGATGATGCTTTGATAGCGGTAGATACCACTCTTTTGATTTGCATTTTTATGTTAATGTAAGCTGCCAGAGAGGCTGTCCAATAGCCATATTTCATCTTGGAGGATTTTAAATGAAATAGTTCCTGAAAAGCCAGTGGTAAATAAAGCAACCCCCATCCACTAGTCCTACTTTCGTCATCTTGGAGAATTCAGTTTCATAAGATAAAGGAAATCAAAGCTGAATGTGGAAATGGAAAATAAGATGCCAGAAACTCCTGGAGAAGTGTGTGACTTGCAAAGGAAAAGGATGAACTGGAAACATAATGTGTCATAAAATAGTGACTGTTAAGTACTACGTAATGTTAAGGAAGTAGGAAACTGCGCTGAGCAGATATGTGGAAGCTTTCAATGACAGTGAGAAAAGCAACACGCATGCACACATACACACACACACACACTGCCAGTGGAGTAACTTCAAATGATTGTGCTGAGCACAATTAAAACTCGAGCAGCAAAGTAGGTAGATGATAACTTAATGTTCTTGAGACTTGTTCTCTAATGCCTGCTTATATCTTGCAGTTTATTATTGCAGGTGTTCATGTCTATGTCATCTTTTCCCCTCAAAACCTCCACCAACCACTCCATAGAACAGTGTTTTAGGGCCTGAATCTCAGTTATGGTGCACCCTGCTTTTCTCTGGTGCACCCTGGTTTTCTCTGCCTTACCTTGACTGGTCAAAAAAAAACAACCCCAAAAAACCCACCCAAAAATGAATGTAATAGATTAATATAGGTAGTATAGAGTTGTAGTAAGTCTCTGTTAACACCTTTCTTAGCCAATTGAGACCTCTCTTCCTTTATTTTCTCATTTTAAAAGGACATACTTGCTGTCATTTCACTTGAGACTGCCAGTACCCCCGTTTACTCATTTGTTTGATCAGAGTTGGAAAACTTGAACTGTCTTTTCTGCTGCATAATTCTTGTAACAACAAATTGTAGAGGACTGAATAAGGCTGATTTGGCCAGATAAAGCATCAAGTTAACAGTGTGGACTGTTAGAGCCGAGCGTCAGGTTGGTTTTAGTGTGTCAGTGTATTTATATTTGCTGCAGAAGCTGCTGAGTTTTTTGCTGTCCCAGTCACCACCTGGCAAGGGTGGGCTTGGTGCGTGGTGTTGGCATATCTTTCCATCGAGAAGGGTTTTCACCTTAGTGTGGCCAGTCTGCAATATGATAATTACTGCTAAAGCACTTTTCCACTAATAACAGATCTGAAACAATTCAACATAGATATTTCTTAGAAGGATTCCCTGGTGAGCCCAAATTCTGGTGTTTCTCCGGGTGTACTGATGACTCTTCAGTGATCCCCGCAGACCTCACCCTGGGCAGGCTGTGACAGTGAAGCTGTGCAAGAACAGACCTGACTTGTTTGCACTTTTATTTCAGATGGGACATTAGGCCTGGTGAGTCACTGGGGTCAGTTGGTGGAAGCTCAGCATCTTCAGTGGTGGCATGTGGACCAGAAGGACCAGTCTGGGAGCGATGGAGGTAGGTGATTGTTTTTTAACCAAAATCTGAGTCTAATTTTGTGATTGTGAAGCAGATCCTGACAGGCAAGTTCTGTCACGATACAGGTTGCTAACAGCAGGAGCGACCATGCTGGGAAAGGTCATCCATATGCCCCCAGACCAAGAATGAGTCTGGAAAGAGCAGTAAAGGTCGTGTGCTGCTGCTGTATGACAGCTGGTAAAGAGCAGGTTAAAAAACGCTGAGCTCTGTCACTTTTAGGGCAAAGTTAGTTGCCTACAGTGCGAGTTGGTGTTTCTCTCCAGGGTTTTGATTAATTATTTTGGTCATTCGTTCAGTGAAATGGTTGCAGTGCAGTGCAGTGAACTGAAATGACCTAGAAATAATTCCCTAACACAACCTGACGCTCTGGCTTATATTCAGAGATTTATTGTTTTCCTCATAGAAGATCATCATCAAACTGCTCCTCAGTCATTCCAGGGTAGCTGTTTCCATTCCTACTTTGCCAATTAGCTTTATATGCATGAGGTAATACTTGGTGGCTTCCTGCTGCAGAAATTGAGAGTGTTGGGACAGAAATTTTGCTCATGGAGCTCCAGAAGAGACCCACAGGGCGCTGCCCAGAGGTACAGCCCCAGCAGTGGGAATTACAGCTGTTATTCAGGACTCAGCCCTGGCAGCACCAGGACATGAGGCCCAGCCAGGCTCTGCTGTGGTACGCGGATGCTGAGCACCCCTGTGCTGCTGCGAGGGCCTCGCTGTTTGAGCACGGCTGGGAGTTGCTGCGGTTAGCCATCGTGAATGCCCTGGCCACTAAGCCAGGCTGGGCAGCTGAGCCGGGGCTGGAGTCCTGACTGTGCTGGCTGTAGCTACTTCTAATAGTCAGTGACCTGCGGGAGCATGAGGAAGGGGCTGAGTGTTTGCCTGTGGCAGTGCCAGTGACTGATGCTGTCAGTGATGACTGGAAAACCTTTTTATAGACTAAACCAAGCCTTTTTCTTTAGGTTTTGGTTGGGTTTTGGTTTTTTCTTTTTAATGTTAAACTTGTTTAGATGTTTCCAGGTTGCTTTCGAATAATCATAATGAAGAGAAATTGCACTGATGTAATGTAACGAGGCAGTGACTTGTTCCATTTGACTTTAATCCCCTTCCAGCACTGAGGGGCTATCCAGTTTGGTGAAGTGTGGGGGAGACTCCTGACACAAATTTAACATATACTATTTTATTTTCTCCTCACTGTTACTCTACCAGCATTTGGGAACACCTCTCGGCCCCTTATCTCCAAAGACACGTAAGGCAGTAGTGCCGATACAACTGAAGCACCATTGCTGGCAGAACACATTAGGCTTTGTCCTTGTGACATCGCCTGATCCAGCCCGTCCTTCTCTTAGGCACTGTTGGACACATTTAACACCATCGTGTACGTATGACTCAGAAATAACGCACCAGATTACTGCAGCCTGTTTGACAGTCAAAATAATAACAGAATATGTGTGGCTGAGCTTAATGTGAAACCACGTGCAGACCTGGGGGAAGGAATCAGATCTAAGTTGCCAAGGGGCGTGAGGACATTCTCCCCACCAAGTCATAAGTTTCACACAGTGCACTCTTGAGCTGCTTCAGTTAATGACTTACATGGCTGGTGAGAAGAATAGAACAAAAATGCAGCAATACAACTCTGTACCCTAAAAATAATTGGATTTTTGTGAGAGTAGAGGAAAAATTGCTCATTGTCCAGAAAGTGTTAGCAGGAAAGAGTGGCAGAACTGTTGCCTGGCCTCAGCCTGCAGAGGCAGGCATGAGAAGTGGTAGCAGCAGAAGACAACTGAAAGCTCTGGAGGGACTAATGCTGTTTCACTTTATCCTGTTTTACTTCCCCTTTGCACTCTGTTCTGTTAAAATTATTTTATTTATATATAAATTCTTATATTTCATGAGAAGGAGAGAAAAAGTAAGACTGGGAGAGAGAAGCAACAACAAAACACCAAACCCAGGACAAATTGAATGTGGGTACCACTCTCTGTCTGCTCTTCCCCACCTCATTTGTATCTGGTTTATTTTAAGCAGCGCTCTTTTCCGTCAGCGCCACTTGTCACGAAGATAATCTTGACTGCTGGGCTTTTTCCTTGTCATCGCTTGCCATCCATGCATGTGCTGAAAGGCTGCTTACTCTGCCCGGAGGAGAAGTGAGTGACACCTGCCCCATCACAGCCACGCCACAGTCCCGACAGCTGCCAGGGAGGCTGGAGAGAGCTGGTGACCATGCGGGCAATGGTCGGGAGGTGGTGTGGAGATTACCTCTGGCTTTTCAGGGGCCTCTCTGGGCACTAGAACTAACTGGCCATAGACAGACAGACAGCAAGCGTGTGGCGGGGGGAGGGGGTGGGGTGTGTGTTTTGTTGTTTAGCTGTTTGGAGGGGGTTTTTTTTTGGAGGGTGGATTTTTATTTAGTGGCTTTTGTCATTCCTCCCCCAATGTTTCGGAGGAGTGTGAGAAGCTGAGAAGGAAGGGGGAGTGTCTGGTGAAGTAAAAAGACCCTTTAGCCTATAAAGCCTGGCACCTTGCTCCTGATGGGTGAGCAGTGAACACAAGTCATCTGTGGGACCTGGGCAGATGCACCAATGCTGAGGTAGGAGTTGCAGCTACGGCTGGTCGGCAGCTCACCCTTAGCTCTGGCTTACCAGTTTGGATTCCTGGGAAATAAGGCTTTTATGTTGTTGCTTTTCTCATCAAGTCTGTTTGTCTGTGGCTGTAGGCAGACAACGGCTTTCGGATGACTGTTCATTGGGAATCTTTCCTGAAGTGGAAGGGACCAGGACGTGAACGTCCCACTTCTGCTGCTCCCCGCCGGGTTCAACGGTGGCTGCCAAATGTGGTTACAACTGTGAAGGGGTGTTGGCAGGCAGGAGCTGCTGCCCTCTGCTTCTCCTCCCATACCATGGTAAGCATCAGAGCATCTGCACCTGGCTGCAGAGCCACACCTTTGGGTTACAGCCCAGCCAACGGGAGGAGCTGAGTAATTTTAATAGTTAATTATAATAATGCTGTTGTGGCCTGAGCAGAACAAAACAGTAATAATCAGGCTTAAACCAACCAAAGAAAACCCAAAAGCAACAGAGTGTTATTTTGGAATAAAAGCACATGTAGCTGAACTAATACTCCTGACGAGCAAGGACATGGATTTCTCTCGGGGCATCTCACAGGCCTGTAGGGAAGAACTGACCTTATTTGCATTTTTTTTTCTTGCTGAATTGCTATTGGGATTTCTGCAGCACAGCAAGAGAAAATTCCTCCAGGAGAACATGGAAATATCACAGCACTAACACAATATTCTTCAACTAGGTTCCTTTTCCTCCACCATCCTCTGCCCCTCGCACTGTCGGCTGGCCGGCCACCCAGCACTAAGCAACGTGTCTGGCTCGCTCAGCTGTGACTCTCATCCTTTTCCCTACAATATACTGTGAAAGCAGCACAACACCCATGTGACCGAGCATTAAAGATGCTTTACATTTTTTCCATGTTTGAAAAGCATGGGAGTTGCTCCTTCTCAACTCCAGAGTGACCTGGGCTGTTCCCTCCTGCCCTTCTTCCCCAGCCTTTTGTAAAGCAGAAGGATCTGCCCTCGCCATATATGTGTACATTTGAGTGCTCCTTTCTGAGGTCAGCCTTGTGAATTTGAGGACTATGATTTTAGATGTTTCTATCAGGAGCATTTTCAATTCAAATCATGTTCTCTAAATTGCTTAGACTCTTTCCCAGCATGATGTCCTGCTCCAATTTTATAGTTAGATAATTAAATTCAGCGCATAGGAGCACTCGGCTCCTCAGCAGTCTTGCACAGATGCAGATGTAAGGCAGACTGCTGTGCAACGTGCTTGACATCATCTCACACTTTAATGGCAGCTGATACACAGAACATTAGGGTGGTTTGGTTTGGTTTTTTTTTGTAGAAACATGTACTGTCTGTTTGGCTGAAGGCCCCCCGTTCCACCAGCCCCTTGACTGCAGCCTGGGAGGGCATGCTTCTCCCCGATGGCTTAGAACTGTAGGGACTACACCCCCAAACTCTGAGAAGAAATATACCTGCAGACCCTTCATGTTAAAATGTAGGGCTGCTCCGAGGTCCTGCCATCTTCCTCCGGGAGTACTGAAGCAGCAGGACATCAGGTCAGGTCACCAACTTCCCCCTTGTAAGCCTGGAGGACAATGTATGTGCCTACCACTGACATTACAGAAACAGAATTAGTTACACACATCACAGAGGTGATACAGCCTTTTGATACCCAAGGGATATTCTTTTAATGTATATCTAAGTATAAATAAAGGATACGGTGCATGTATATATATATATATGAACTGCTTAGGACTTGCTTCATGGAAAAGAATACATGTTGGTATTGTCCAAAGAAAGACTGCAAAATTTTGAACTTAATGTATAATATAACCTTTATTCTTTTTCCTCTAAACTCTTGGAAACTTACATAACAATCGTGCTTTAATTATGACACCATTTATAGACATTTAAAATGCATCTTAATTTATAAATATTTTACATTTGGTCCATAGAACAGGTTGCAATTTACTAAATAATACTGTACTCTTTTAAACAGGCTCTGTATATATTTTTGAATAGGTATATATTACATATATATTTTTATATAGAGATAGATTTGCTTGGTGTTCAGATAATTCCTTATTGCAAAAAGCATATATGATCATACAATAATCTCTTCTTTTTTTCAGGGCAAGTACTACAAAAAAGATACAGCTATTCACAGTTTACACACAGTAGTTCTACAACACTATTTTGTGCTATATGATACGTTTGTACAGCTTTTTGCTAAAGAGCAGGTCTGTCAAACATCTGTCATAATTGTTTACAATCAAACATTAAATACTGCATTTTTCTTAGAACAACATGGGACTTGATTACATTAAACAATAGAGAGAAAGTCGGAATTTTTATCCTTAGTCTAATGAAATTCACAATTATAATGTGTATGTAGCACATGGGATGTTTGTGTAGGATGGACAGTTTTCCTCTAAATCCCAAAGACGTACAGGACTTTTGTGTTTCAGCTATGGCCGTTGAGGATGGAGCTTCGATCTCGTAGTATTTTACAATCGATCTATGTATGAAACAGTTTAGAATCTACCAAACATACTTGGAGATTTTTATGATGCAGTTTGAAATACATGTGTATTATATATATATATTATTTCTACAATAATGTGCTTGACATTCTGAGAATAATACCTTATTGCAAGAACATGTTTGTCACCTTCAGACAAAAACAACGAAAAACCCAACATTCACAGTTAACATGTTTTTCACGTAGTAGTTCTACATAAATTGTGCTATCTAACATTGTACGTTGCACAAAAATTTGCTGAAAAGCATGTTTCATTGCACAGTTCTGTCACAGTCATTTACAATCAAACATCAACTACTGCATTTTCCATAATCCTTTGTGCCTGTCATATAGCTGCCAAACGAGAAATACCATACAGGGCTATCCGCTGCATTTCCCACCTGGGAAAAGCTTCTCCGAGCCCAACGGGCTTTCTAGCTCTGTGGCAAGTGCAGCCTGAGCCCAGAGTGGAGATATTTGTATTACTGAAATAGCTTTCCCTTATGCCTTCATCGCCACAAATAATATGAAAATCAAAATACAACTGTTTGCAAAGTGCTAACGATCCATGTTTTATAATTTGCTTATTAGAAACTGTTAAAGACCTTTAACGGATTAAAAAGAACAGTCGTGAATTAAACCCTAAATGAGAATTACAAGGATAAACTTCAATCTTTCAGCCATTGTTTTGGTTTCTATTTTGGTGGCAATGCAATAAAAGTAGAATAATAAGAGCGTAATAAAAGCTCCAGTACTCTGAGCCTGAATTTCAAATACTTTGTATTTCTTTTACTCCTGGGGATCATTAGGAGCTCGTGGGATATTATTTCTTGATTTGCTAGAAAAGTTCCAAGTGGTATTTTTTTTGCCCCAAACCCGTTGCGACTCGTGTCTTATCGCTTCAGAGAGGTACGTTCTTTTGATAAGAAACAGTACAGACATTGGGAAATAAATTTATGACCTCATTGGGAAGCTGTCCTGAAAGGCTGAGTACAGAGAGCGTTTACAGGCAGTCTGTGCTGCATTGCCACAAAGAGCCGTTGCGCTCAGTTTGCGCTAGGAATGTTTATAAAGGCCGTGTCTGCTGTGAACTGAAGGAGGGCTCTTCCCCCTCAAAGGGCCTTGACTGGAGCAAATTTTAAGGGCAGACTTTTTTCACTGGAAATCACTTGTTTACAAAATACTTCATTCTTTTGTACAAAACAATTCCAAACTGAATTTTACTCCTGCAAAGTCAGAAATAACAGTCTTGGGATTCAGCGGTAAGAAATATTGATAAACTACTAAAAATCAGCAGCACAAAACTTCAAATAGTCGTGCTAAAAGGTAGATTAAAAAGGTCTTGGCACATCAATTTACAAATTCCAAGATATGCAACTATTATTGTGAAAGGATAAAAACATTAACAGTCCGTGGATTGCCAGAGAACACAAAACACTGTCAACATCTGAGCTGGCGCAATGGTTGGATCATACCCATGGCGATTCCCTTGGAGTGGAGATGACCTTTTTTCTTTTTTTCTTTTTTTTTTTTTCTTTTTTTTCTTTTTTTTTTTTTTTTTTTTGCCACTAGAGGTAGGTAATTATATTCTCAGATATAAATTTGTGGTCATATTCAACCATATTTTTTTGTTTTGTTTTGTTTTTCTGGAGTAGTATTGGTACTTTTACAATACAGAAGTTTAGATGTAGGCTTCTTTGTTTGCAGAATTGCTCTGTTGGGCCTGGTCCGGCCCATTTTCAGGATGAGTAATGTCTTCACTTGGCTGAATCATGACTTGGATGCGCTGTTTAAAGAACAACGATAGATGTGAGGCACTCAAAGAACCGTTTCCAAGCTTACCTTTTTATTTTTAAAAGCAGGGACTCAAAGCTGGATCTCATACTTGATGTTGACCTCCCTCAGAGAGCAGAAGGGACTAGAGAGTACTGGCTGCAGCTTCTGGGAGTTACTACCTGAGTTACTACCTCTGAGGACACAGCAGGTAAAGTGGAGTTGTATTTAAGATGGTTTTATTTCTATGCTGTCTTTCCCAGTCCTTTTATGTTCTCCATTCACAAAGTCTCTCTGCCTGGCTTACACTCGCATCGAGAAAGCCAGCCCAGTTTTGATTGTCAAAGCTTGGGAGTAGTGGAGGCTCCTCCTGATTGCTAACAATCACAGTGCTTTCAAAAATGAGATAAAAATGAGCCTTTCACTGTGGTCTTACACAACTCTGTCCAAGAAGCAGGTATCTTTTAGAGCAACAATTTTCCATTTGCTCGTAAAGGTTTTTGTAAGACCAAGGGAAAGATACTCAAAATGCAGGTGCTAAGAACAAGCAGGAAGGGAGAAAAAATCCTGAAACTTTTTTGTAGACTTCTTTGAAGCATTGCTGAGTCTCTTTTTGCTGAAGACAAATATTTGGTTCAAGATCTAAGCAATTCATGAGGCATTACTCGTCAATTCTGCTTACAATCATCTGTCCCTTTGCAAAGATGGCTCTGTCAGCTGGTTTTAGAACATTCCAGAAATTCTAACAAATTCCTTTTGACAATCTTTGGTTCCCACAGTTACAGAGGACAGAGACGTGTGTTTCAGCCCTCATGCTGAAGAAGTGTCTGTTCCACACGGAATGAGGTCATTGGCCAGAGAGGGAAAAGTGAGCCTGCACCCCAGATGTGCGGCAGTTGCACGATATCACTAAACTGGTCCAGGACCTTATGAACAGGTCACATTTCTTTGAGGCCAGGACAACCTTAAAATGGATTTAAGCCACACAACGCCTCTCTCACGTGGGATGTGTCCTCTTCTTTTTACAGGTGGAATATGGGATCAGGGAGAAGCTAAGAGCACAGTGCATGGAGGAGAAGCCTCCAATGTTCTCCAGGAAGTAACCATTCATGGGAACCCCTTAAAGAAAAACTAAAGGGAGGTGAAGCACAACCATGAAATATTCTCCCAGGATTTGACATGTACTTTCCCTCGACAGCTGTTGCAATTTAGAGCAGGGGTCATACAGAACAGGAGCTGTAGGCTTTGCTCAGGCCGCAGGGAGATGCTACATCTTGTCACTGCGAGCAGAAACCAAGACTTACGTGGGTTCAGTCATAAGAGTGTGATTCCAGTTCCTTAGAGCATCACCTGTCTTGACACATGACAGTATAAGGACAAATTTATGTATTTTGTAAGCCACCCCTTTGTTTCCAGGTGTAAGGAGCTGTGATGCAAAGTGTCTGGAACTGTCAAACCCGGAGAGAAGGATGACATTTCACGTGGTGCATTATGTTTAACAACAGATGGCACAGACACTGCCTTGTCTTTTCCCTGTTTGGGGTTTGTGTTTTAGGTTTCTCAGCTTGATGCAAAGTACCTGGGCTAAGCCTGTGGGGCCCTAGGAAATACCCAGCAGAAATAACTGCCCGACAATCTTTTATCAGCGTGCACAGGTCTGGCAACGGGAAAGGGCCTGGTCAGGAGACAGACTCACTCACCTGTTTTAAGGAGCCTTTCAGGGTTAGAAACATGTATGCCATATAGCCTGGTATCAGCACCATAGAAGACAAAGCCATGAACCAGCCAACCCCTTGGCCCCATTTTGGGAAAACATAACTTCCCATCGTGAGAGGAGTCATTTGGACAGCACTGAAGAGAAATACTCCCTGCAAAAGACAGTGGAAAAGAAGGTCTGGATGAGATTTCCAGAGTGTTCTGCATTCAAGACTTTTTCCAGACTGACTTGGAGCTCCAGTCTGCCTTTACATCCAGGCAGGGAGCATCGGGTTCCTTTGGGCCCAGGGACGGCTACCATGTACTGGCTCGTAGGTGGGGCTATTGGGAAAGGCAGGGAGGGCCTGGGCAGGAATACCTCCATACACAGGTATTCAGCAGCACCTGTGACTTGCTTTTGTGGTGTTTCCAAACAGATGGCCAGCAAATGTGGTATTTTTAACTTAGAGTTCCTGAGGACAACACCTATCCTGGCCCGTTTCAACTGTCTAAAGCAGCCTGCATCAGGAAAGCCTGCTAAACTGAGGGAACCTCATTCTGATCCCAGGCTCAGGCCTTGCACAGCACTGGTTCCTGAGGAGGAGGATGTAGAGTGGCAGATTTTACTGCAGCCTTTACGTCACCACCTGAGAACTTGCACCAGGCAGCCAATTCCGTTGAAGACTTTACAATCTGGTAAATTTTTCATACAATATCAGTCATCTTCCTACTATACCACTGCAAAAAAACCCCAAATGCCTCTGTTACACCTTCCTGGACACTTCCTTTCAGGAAAAAAAAAAGCCACCTTCACTTGGGTAGAGATGAATCAAGGAACCTTCAGGATAAACATCTTACTGTGCTTCCCCATGGCTCTGGGCTAGCTGTGTGGGAAATATTAGAAAAATACCAGTGGGTGGGAAGTGTTATGTTGTGTGCTATAGTGCCTGCTTGATCACTGTCTTCTATATTGCATCTGGGTTGATTACATCATGTGTAGTGAATTTACATTAGTTTGCTGAGTATTTTAAAATGGGCTTAACTGGATAAAGCTTAGAAGCAGGAAGAGACTGTGGTTTCCAGTGCACAGAATCCTTCAAGGTTTGCCAGAAAACCTGCTAACCATGTAGTACAAACTTGGTATTCCACAGAAGCCCACAAGAGAACATCAGTTTATAATCCTTGCCTGATTCCAGAATAGTGCCTGGGAAAGACTTTGGTTCACAAAATGTGGCTGGGTTTGTGTATATGGGAAATTTAGAGTTGAGAGATTGCTAAATTTTATGTAAGAACACAAGAAATGGCCAAACTTTGTTTCTTACATTTCTCTATGCTAAATTTTATGTAAGAACACAAGAAGTGGTCAAAACTTGTTTCTTACAGTTTTCTACCTCTGCCAATCAAACTCTTGAGTAGTTACCATTTCCAGAGGACTAACACAACTCCTGAAATTGCACAGGGCTTCATTTCTCAGGCCATAGGCTTCCCCTAGTGACACTGGGGTTTGCCTGTTGCCTTCAGTGGAATTGCTCTAATCCTTGAAAAAGGAATGAAGTCAGAGCTGGTATGAACCCTTGGGCTGGAAAGGACAACACTGTTGTACATAGGCCACCTCACTGACATCCTTGGAATCATATAATAAAAGTTTGTTCCTTACTGCCACGATGATAGGAGTGAAAAAGGACCAGCAGAGTTTCCACCAGATGCAGGGTCTGTATCCCACCATCTCTTGGATGTTGTCATAAAATCTATTGACACCTAAATATAGAAAGAAAAATCAGGATAAAAACATGTCAGATAACTGATCCTGTTGAAAGCTCTGTGGCTTTGAGAGACTCTGTCATAAATGATGAGATATATCTGGAAGCTCTGAACAGACCCTAAAGTAACTTTTCATCTATCTGAATGGCAAAGAAACGTGCAAACTCAGAAGCACCAAGAGTCATTTGTTCTCATTCTTCCACATCACAGTGAATTAATTGCTGACCAGAAAACTTGCAAAGGCTAAGGAAGTCTGTACATCTGATGGTCAGATGCAATAAATTGCCCTTGGTTAATTTCAACTATAAAGAGAGTTAATCTCTCTCAGAATGAGAGATTTAGAATGATATCTTACAAGTTAAATGAAATGTAAATAAAAACATCCATACCTCTAAAAGGGATGATTTCTACCACGTTATTTATAACCTTGTATTTCTGTTCTTTGTACTTTTAGCTGGTGTGTTTTTCCAGTTGCATTTCCTGGGTTCATATATAGTATCCCTCCCCTACAAAACCAGGTTCATCCTCTTAAGCCCATTCAAAGACAGGCCCTGAGTATCTAGCTCTGAATCCGTTCAGAAATATAAGCTGAAGTGATGCAGCAATCAGGAGAGTAGGTTCTTAGACTACTGAACGCAGAACTAAGGTCTAAGGCAGAGAACACTTTGGCAAGAATACAATCCATCTTCATTAATCTTTACACTCAGACTTTCCAGTCCAGACTTCCCCACGTTTTAAGGCAATTACACAAGACACAGCTGACCAAGGAACCTGGCACTGACTGCAAGATCCTAGAGTGACAGAGTCATTTTGGGAAATGAAGCATGATGAACTCCAAGGACCTAAGTCATGATGTTGGTGTCCCTGCCTGTGGCAGGGGGGTTGGAGCTCTATGATTCTTGGGGTCCCTTCCAACCCATGCCATTCTATGATTCTATGTTGAGAAGAACAGTAGCTAGCAGCTCTGAAGAGCCAGGCTTTCCAAGAAAGGAGGATGAGGACAAAAAAAAGAAAAAAAGGAGAGAAAGAGCTGTCCCCTATTTAGCATGCCTGAAACATGTAGTATCTAGTGACTTCCAGGCTCGTACGTGGGGTATTCCTAAAGCTGCACAAGTACCTTCCACCAGGCAACTCTGAGTCCTCAGCGGCTTATAAAAACCAAGAGCAATTTCACTTCCACCCTCAGTATGTGCACACATGGATGAACAAATCAGGAGATGAAATACATTTATGATGTGCAAAACTCATGGAAAAATTAAAACCACATTGTTTACCATAGCACCAGGATATCGAGATGCACTCAAAGAATACAAGGAACAAGAGACTCATTCCACTGGCAGAGTAGTAGTCGAAAAGCTTGAACACATAGATTCCACCCTAGAACACATAAGAAGGGAGTGTTAAAATAAATAGTAGGGACTCTGCTGTCAAGCTAGATTAAAAAGCAAGCTACAAACCAGCAGCGGTGAACAGGTTGGGGATGTATTAATGTAAACTAATTAAAGTTAACAGGTTAAAGTCTTACAACGCTTGAGGTCAACACTGTCAAAAATTGCATTACTGCTAGAATTCAATTAACTGGTTTAATTCCACTTTAATGCTTTTTGCTCAGTAATTCCATCGTTTCCCTCAAACAGCTTGCCATCCTGTAGAGCACGGGAAGCAATGGAGAACATCCATCACTCCCACTTCTGGGACTGTAAGGCAGCCTGCAGAGATGTGTATTTTCTCATCACCTGAACCAGAACAAGCTGCACCCACGGCCCACAGGCATGTTACACCCCGAAGTTAAGGTCTGCTGCCTGAAGCCTTTAGGCAGCGCTGCTCCTTGGTCCCTGCCACTTCAATGGTTGGCAGTGAGTCCTGGCTGGAGCGGCGGAAGGAGGAAAAGAACCAGGTGCTCTATGTCAGACATGAGGTCGTGTTCCTCTGCAGATCATACCTGAGTAATGTTGGACAGCCCTATCAGATAGGAAACAATGCATACAACAGCAATGAAGATCTCTCTTCGATTGCGCAGTAACTTCGGGAATTCATCCACCAAGGCTGTTATGAATCCTTCCACAGTGCAGAACTGCAAGGGAAGTTAGAAATGAAACACAATGCAATGCACAACCACAGCAGCACTACATTCAGGGGCAAAGTTTTCAATAGTGCTCATCACTGGCCTAAGGCTGCATCCATTACATGATAAATGAAAATTCACTTGACTTCCGTGGAAGCTCTGCTTCTGAATATCCCAGTTTCTGTCTAAAAAGATCTGTGCAAAAATATTTCCAGCTAGAAAAACACTCAAAATTCTAAACTATGAACTACAGCATGAGCTTTATGAACACAGAGTGCTCGTTCTTGTGATAGAAGACGATGATTCACCTACAGTTGAAGGCTTTGACCCTAGGTCCTTCAAAAACGTACGCGTCTCCTTTCTGTGATTTACTCACATGCATGAAAGGCAATAGCCACAAGAAGTCCAATCAGATTAGTGCTTCGGGATGAAGGTTAAAGACACAAGACTGACTCTCAGATGCAATAAATCAAATACTTTTTGTGTCCCCAGAAAAGAGTTTCACTGAGGAGCTGTGCCTCCAAATGGAAAGCTGTACTTCAGGTTTTTTTTCTGTATGTTTACATTCAAAATAAACAGTAACTAATATGATGGCTGACGCAGTGAAAGCCAGAAGGGAGGTGAAGTTGTATTCATGTCCAGCAGTGCAGTTCCCATAAATTCTAGCCTATGAAGTGTTTCACTGATAGACAGAAAATGATGAAAGCATGACAGCCTGTAGATATATATATTCTTTTTAATAATATTAGACTACCTTCCTCAGCTGGTAGTTGCCTGGAGACAAGTTCTTTCAAGATTTTTGACCCAATTAATTTCTCAGTCGTTTTGCCCCAGATTGAGCAATAGGTTTTAACGTTGAGCCTGAAGCTTATTGAAAAACAAAGAAATGGAAAACATAAATCCTCAGCTTCCTTTCATGTTGCAGGATAAAATGCCCTCTTGGTATTTTTGTATTTTGGGTCTCAGGCTGAATTCAACTTGGATTTATAGGAGGAAGTGATGGACTGTCTCTACTGAAAGGCTGGTACAGTACTACACGTGTAATTCTCACACTCCTGTGCTGTGAAGACAGGGCTAACCACTGCCAGGAGCTGGTGTGAGAGCTGCAGCTGACTGCACATTGTATATTACCACATCAGCCTGCAACTGGGCACATACAAACAACCCAACATCTGATGAGGCAGAAGGGCCTTCCCTGGCAGTCCTCATGGAGCGCTTGTAAAATAAGCCAGGGTGCTTGCTTTACTGGTTACAATATCATTATCTGCATTAAAATTATCAGAGATTCAGAGATGCTTTTGTTGGCCATCCTCTCCAGCATGTAAATTGCTTTTCCTTGTTCCGTGTGTTTTTTTGGTTGTTTTGCAAAAAGCACTGTTTGAAATGATGGCACAACTTGTTTCATTACTTACTCTCAACAGGGACTCCAGCGAGTATCTAACTCAGATTTGCTGACGTCTAGGCTGTGTCTTGCCACCCACCTCCTGTTGGCAGATGCCCTCTGCTACCCTTAGCTAAGGCCTGAACGGACAGACTCTTGGTCCTTACCCTTGGGAAGTGATTTCAGAACACATTAATGCTCAGAACATCCTCGAGTAATGAGCCTACTGCCTCTTGAATTTTCTCCTGCCATTCTTATGCTTCAAACCAACTGTGTGCTGCATCTTTTTGCTCCATGGAGGAAGTTCTGAAGTCGCCCTTCAGAAATCTTTGTGGCATCTAAGTCTTGTAAAGCACAGCCCAGCATCTCCTACACTGATGAACACTACAAAGGTATTTTTAATATTGTGATTGCACAGTTTGGATTTCAGAGAAAGTTCCTTTAGCCTGCAGAATAAATGTCCTGCCCATTTCATATATGCTTCCAACACTTCATGAAAAAGAAAAAGTGCCTTAGCATCAGTTTCTGGCTATCCCAGGGCCGTGTCTCATGTTTTTCCTCTCCTCAGTACATCCTGTGACTTGTCTGATTGTTCCAGAAATCATTCTGCACCATGACCTGATGCCAGCGTAGAATGCAGAGGGAGAGGCCAACCTTGCACCAAACAGGGGCAGAAAATTTGTCTTTATTATTAATTTTTACACCAGCTTTACCTGACTGTCAATCCCAAGCATAAGCAACATGGAGAAGAACAGTATTGCCCACAGAGGAGAAATGGGGAGCTGTGTCACTGCCTCGGGATAAGCGAGGAATGCCAGTCCAGGACCTGGGAGGAGACAGGAGAGACAAGGTCTGTGTGACTGCTTGGGCAGTGTGGTTATTTGCTCCTGGTGACACACAGGGTTTCTGTTTCTTTGAATGACTCGGCCATGGAAGCAGCATCTGACCAGGGAATTCAGCTTCATCAGTGCTCACTGCCCAAGACTGCACACATCTTGCTTTTAAAATGACCCAAACAAAACAAAATAGAAACAAACCCCCTAAACCAAACAGCCAGGCAAAGTACTAGATGCAGCTCAGAAGCTGCTCCTGTGAGACACCTTTGTGCAGCAAAGACAGGCAGTGTTATCCTTGGCCAGGATTATATCTCCTGGTGCCGACCAGCCATCCCTCCCTCACAAGCAATTACTGATAGTTGTGGAGTAGTTCAGAAGAGAAAAGAAGACAGCTCAGAAATGGAGAGGACACTTTCCAGCACTTAGGAGTATTCCCATCTGCTATTCTATTCCATTAATTACCTTAAAATATGCATTTTAGTAAGTTATGGTGCTGGAAACAGGCAGCCCTTTGCATTTGTGTTCCTGCTGGCTGCTGACAGGCTATAGTGTTGGAAGGAGAATATTACAAAAGGAGGAGCACCTTTTACACCAGCTTTACCTGACTGTCAATCCCAAGCATAAGCAACATGGAGAAGAACAGTATTGCCCACAGAGGAGAAATGGGGAGCTGTTGGCACAACACGGCTGGAAACCAGCTGATGGCAGGTTAGGAGTGAAACCTGTAGCAAACTAATTAGCCAGAGCAATAAAATCAGTGTGCCTGCCTAAAGGGGGATATCTGACTCTTCAGTTTTCATTAAAAACAAGTCTGTCTGTGACAACTGGCTGGACACAGGCAGCTTTCAGACCAGCCAAGCAGGGTTTGGCTTTAGACACCCAATTAGTCCAAGGAAATGCAATCCAGAGTTTGAAAGAGTTACTTGCTGGCAGTAGCAGGTAGGATGGGAGTGCCTTCCGAATGGCAGTAGCAAAAGCAAAATGAATTTAAGGTAAATATGTTCTCAGTTTTACTCTGTTTCACAAAATGTATTATAGCTCTTAATAATATTGTTTGATTACAAAGATGTGTAAGAGATTGGAAAACAATGTGTCTTGTGGTGCTAAAACAGATAATCAGCTTCTGAGTTTGCTAGGAGAAACAGAAGCCTTGATTAAAAGGTCAGCTTTCCAAATATCCTTTGCAATTACAAACCCCAGGAGGTTCTGGGCATCTTCCAAAAGTCTATTATCATAGGGACCTTAAAATGTAGTTAGGAGCTTAATATGATGCAAACATATTGGTTTGTTTGCAGGTGTAGCCCTTATATAGTTACACCTGAGTCAAATGCAAACATCCCAGAAGTTATTTCACACACCACTGCCTTTCCAGAGCATGTTTTGGTTACAGCATATGCATCATGATGTTTTTGCTAATTTCTTCACACATGTACTTTATTGAAGGTTATTCTTAGGGCTTAAATTAGCTGCTTTTCTAACTAAGGGGATACTTCATCAATGGGATATGTTTTCTATACTATATATATAAGAAGACATATTTTGTCCACCAGTGACTCCCAATCAAGCTTTCAGTTCTCAGAACCCTCCCTGTGGCCAGAACTGCTAAAAGAGTGTCTGGTACACCAGCTGGGTTAGGGCAGCCATCTGCTCTGCTGCTTTAAGCCTTTTCATCTGGAAGAAAGAGAAGGAACTGCAGAGAATAGCTGAATCCTTCCATGGATATCTCACTGCCCCAAGTAAAATGAGCTTCATAATAAAGGGTCCCATGAAATCAGCCAAGAGCTGTAGGTCTGAACAGGTGAGAAGTGGCTCTGCCTCAAAGTGCTTAACCTCAAGAAACAGTAAAAGGAATTTAAAAGCCTAACTGAATTGGAGAACACAGGCTCCTAAAACATAATGACCACCATTTCAGTTTGCTTTTAAGAATTGCAGTAGTGAGAGGCTCATCATCTGATGTCACAGTTAAGCACTGGAGCAGGTAACTGTGTTCCACCTCTTGTAAATGTGTTGTTCCCTCTGAGTCATGTTCATTACTGTTCCTGGAGTCTCTGGCTGATGGCTGTCCACACCAAAGGTCTGAGAGCACCAGGCAGGCAGGCAGGCAGTCTGCTGGTGCTGGCCTGACAGGATTGAAATGATGCTCTCCCTTCTGCCATCAGTAAGTGTGACTGAAATGACAGGGAGCTGAGGAATGTCTGGGGAGAAGGATTTTAAACAGGAGTCAGACACAACCTGCAAACAAAAGATAACTGGTGCCACTGAACAACTGAGAGAAAAAGATATTGGATACCTGATGCTGCAACATCTGCAATAGGCCTCTTTGTGACATTAGCCATGAATCCAACAATGGAGAAGATGACAAAGCCAGCAAACATGCTTGTGCATGAGTTTATGCAGCACACTATGATGGAGTCCCTGCAATAAAGGTAAGGGGCTTTAAGCAGTAGGTAACGCAGTGCTACCACCCATCAAGTATATTACACTTTTTTCCCTGTGAAAAGATTTAATGCTTTAGGGTTTCACAGTTTGGGTTCCATTTCACACTGCACAAGCCATTCTGCCTCTCCCATTAGCATAAACACAGTTATACATCTCATTCCTACTTTGATACAACATTTAAATTCATTTTTACATGCACTTTATTCCAGTGTTACAGTACTCAGCTGAGACAGGAGAGGGGCACTGTAACCTGTGCAGGCATCTGCTTACCTGTAAACATTATTGTGGAAGGGGTTGTAACTTCCAAGGGCAATCAGTGAACCAAGACCCAAACCATAGGAGAAGAAAATCTGTGTGGCAGCATCCAGCCAAACCTGATTGCAGGAAATAATTTTTTTAAAAATCTGTTTCTGCACTTGAGGAGCAGGTCATAGGTCTGAAAGGTGAACAGTTAGTAGTGAAACTTTTGTTTACAAGGATTGAATATTTACCTCAGAGTCTGAAAGCTTACTGAAGTTGGGAGTTATATAGAATAAAATGCCTTCCTTTGCTCCAGGCAGTGTTACACCACGGAAGAACAAGATAAGCAGCATAACATAGGGATAAGTAGCAGAGAAATATACCACCTGATGTGAAGAAACAAGACATTGTAAGTGTGGAAGGAAGAACGATCTGCGCTTGTTAACACTTCAGAAAATATTTGCTCCCTAAATATACTGTAGAGCAGCTGAGGCTGACTTTAACACTGACACATTTATCCTTTGAAAAGCTGGGTGTGGAAAGGGGAGTGTCTACTGCAGAATTCCCTAAATGCGTTCTCTGCAAGGCAGGTGGGTGCTGCTGACTTTCCTGAAGGTGGGATATACTGGGCTAGGATATTTTTGGATGAAGGGCTCACGCTTTCCTTTCTTTGTATTCAAGGAGGGGAGCTCCCAAAAGCACACGGTTGAAGCATTCCCACCCTGCTTGTAGAACATCTGGCAGTTTATTTTCTCCTGCTCTTGTATTCATCCCTCTCCCTGCTCATCTGTGCCATAACAGCCTTACAGGACCCTACTCTCTGGCCTTTCCAAAACACTGGAGTCAGGCTCCAAAGAAACACTCAGACCTTTTTTTTTGCCGCCGCCTTTGTGGACAGGAGAAATGAAGTTTGGTCTGAGCTCAACTAGGCCATGTTCAACACACAGCTTGAGGTGGGTCACAGTTAGAGCTGTCTTTTCAAAAGTCCACAGTTTGCTCTTGTGGTGTGAAAACAATCCTAGTCCTCTACAGCAGGCCCAAAGCCTCAGAACCCAAGCCTTCTGCTGCTCTGAGGGCGCACCGAAGCTGTGGCTTTCCATCTCCCCAAGCGATTTTGTGCTGTTTTGGGGAGATGGATGCTGTTGCCCTTTCATTCCTGGAGAAAGGTCTGTCAATAATATATTTTCCTTTAATTCTTTAGTAAATTCTGTTTTGCAGCCAGAAACCAGCCAGACTTAAGAAGCACCACATGCAAGCATGCCCGTGGCGAGAGCTCTGGTTCTCATCTAGCCTAAGGAAAGGAGGGAGTAACTCTTACATACAATATCCCTTCAATACATTTCAGTCTAGCTTCAGGAAGAGCTCTGCAATAAATGCATGCTTCTTACTGAAGCCAAAACACTGCATCCCCACTCAGCTGCTATCCAAACTAGCTAGATACTCATCCCAGGAACGTGTTCTACCCGAAGAAGCCTGTAAGCGAACGTACCATCCAAGACTAGTCAGAGCTACCTACAGAGGAGCCAGCTCTTCCAAAAACATGATGCTGTATCAATCATGAAAGACAGAAATGCAGTACTCCACAGAGCTATTGCAGAACAACTGTTCCCAGTGCCTCTTACCTCAAGAATTTTCAGAATATTTGAGTAAAATGGACATGCTTAATTGAAATGTATTAACAGTACTTTTTAATCTTACCTTTCCAGTCCAGCCTACCCCCTTCCAGATACAAAAGTACACCAGAATCCAGGCAATTGCTAGAGTAATTGCTAGTGGCCACCGGATTTGCCCTGGTTTTTCCAATCCATCGGTCATTTGGTGCATGTTGCGCCTGGAATGAGATACAACAGAACGGTGCATTTGACAACTAATTCAGGAGAGAGCATATGAATTATAACAAGCTGATCCTTGCATCCACATGGGGATGATACAGAGAAAAACTATGGGCTTACTCCCAGAATTCGACCACAGCACTTGTCATGTTGGTGGTGTTTGCTAAGGTATAATTGGAGAAGCAGCGGTCAGTGTTCCATGGGTTCTCACAGTGTTTCCAAGGAAGAGTCTGTTTAAGAAAGAGAAAGGAAAAACTTCAGCAGTCAAACACTTTTAAAGTAAACATTACCTCAGGTATCTCTGTCTTGACTGGAAGTGACAGTCGAGTTGAGAACTAATCCACCTTGAGTTCTGTGGTGCACACATCTCCCTGGGGTGCACGTCTGCCACGTACGTTCGTTAACTTCCTAGCAATTTTGTGAATCAGATGTGAAAATATTCCCTCCTTTCTTTAATATATCAGCCCAAGTGCTTTGCAGTCAGATATGCCTCTCTGCAGGTGAAAGACTTGAGTGCTACAAGAAACACAGGCAGCAGGAAGGAGGGGCAGCAGGAAGGACCTCCTGGATGTCCTGCTCCTGCTTGTTGCCCCAGAGGCAATAAAGCTGTGAGGGTTATTGATCAGAGGTTTCCATCTTCCCCTCAGGTCAGGGAACAAGTAAAAAAATGTAAATTTTCTATTTTCTACAGAAGGTCTGAGGAGCAGAAGCTGTTCACACATGATATCTATTAGAATTAATCTGATTTAGATACATCTGAAGGTTTTTTTTAATGGCAAATCTTGGAAAATCCCCTCACAGAAAATGTAACAGGGAACATACAGCATGTTTTAAACACAAGGATAAGAAGCTTTAAGGGAATTAGAAGTCAATATTCATCTAATATGGGCCAGTGCACCACTACAGACTATGACTGACCTTTCACATCAATAACAAGTCTGAGGATAACAAAAGAGACATGCTCATGTCACTCCCAGACAGTAATTAACGCAAATTCAGTCAAGGGACAATTATTTAAAGCTGAGAACAAGCAAGCATGAACACCATTTGTAGGAGAGACAACAATTGAACAATAATGCATTAATTACTGCACTTATGTAAGAACTCTTCCTCAGATGGTCAAACCCCACAAATCAGATAAGACTCAGCTGATGAGTCATCCTTGAGGGGACAAAAAGGCAGCTAAAAATAAAGTGAAAAAGAAAGAAATCAAAGTGAAAATAACAACAATGAACGGAAGTTCAGAGCTGATCAGACCACAGACCTTCCACCCCCTGGGGATGTCTTAAATAAACACCCCCCCTGCCATTGAGCCACATTGCAATGACACCACTTCCAAAAGAACCAACATTTGTGTGGCTGCCATTGAAGGAAAAACATAAAAATAAAATCAGTTATAGACTGGAAGTTTTCTCAGGGGAATGAGGGGGCTTGAAGGCAAGGGGACACCAGCACTGCCAGGACAAGGAGTCCCCAGCCTGAGCGTGACTCTCCTGGCAGGTAAGCAGAGAAGCCAGCAGGCATGCTTGCCATTGAGGGCAGAGACAGGTAATAAATGAGACTACATGAAAGAGCTGTGGTGCTCTCAGTCAATGAGGAAATTCAAACAAATGGGTAAGAAAGAGAAGCTGGTGGTTCCAAAATAATTTATTTAGAAGTGACTTATCCTACTGACTTCCATGTATTTTGTGTTAACCTCACACCATTACAGGATGACAGATGAATAAGCCATCTGTGTATCACTTTGCTACAGTCAGCAAACAACTCTGCCTGCACACACCCACAGACTTACAGTGGTAAAGGAGTTATACAGGTAGTATATGGCCCACGAAATAATCACAATGTAGTAAATATTTAGCCAGAAGGAGAGGACTGCAGCAGCTAGCCCCACACCTGTAAAGGAAACAAAAAGAAACAAAAGCAGGTAACTGAGTGATGGCTGTACAAGTGTCAGTTGAAAAGTGACCATTCAGAAGGTCAAATACAACATGGGACAGATGTCATTCATCAAACTGTGTAGAAGGCAAGTTCAAATTTTAGAAGTGCTGTTCTACCAACCAAGGTTGGTAATCTGAGTGATAGTTCAGTCATCCATAATGTAATCAGTGTCCAAGCGCTGCAGTAAGCAGTTACATCTGCAGCTGCTGAGGCTTTACAGGCAGTTTTGACTTCCAGGGAAAAGAAATACCAGCTCATTCTGGGAAACCACAGTCCCACAGACACTTCTGGCAGCTGCATGCAACTTGAGCATGAGTTCCAAGACCAGCTAGCCACTTTGTGTGCTGATCAAAGTGCTTGAAGCTTAGGGCAATGCTGTTACATCCTCTCAGACTAAAGAAATGTCAGGGGTTTCACACTTCTATTCCACGTGGAGATTTCAGGGGTATTTCAAACTATTTGAGCTGGTGACACTTGCCATGACACTGGACATGAGCAAGTGCTTAAAATAATCAGCATAACTCAAAGGAATTTTGCATTGCCCCCCCCCCCCCCACCAACAGCAGAAACTCAAGCAAAGTTAAAACACTCCCCTGTGAGAAGGATTTTCACACCTCTGAATTCTCCCATTACAAAATTTCCTAGAACAAAATCTACCCTGAACAAACTTCTAGCTCACCCTATGCAAACTGTCGGTCCTACTGTGTTAAGTAATTTATAACTCATTATGAAACTTGACCCTCTACTGCCCCCAAAGTCAGTTCAGGGGCTTTTAAGTGTAAAAGGATTGGGAATTAGAGGGTGAAAAGCATGGTTGGTGAGGCTGGTAAGTCTATGCAGATCCTAGATAAAAAACCATGAGGTTCCAGCAATAAGATACCTCAAACTAGCTAATAAAGTTTAAATAACTAAGTATGGAGTGAGCTTGTCTTAAGCAATTCAGCACAGAATTGCCATTTTTGAAGTATCTATTTCAGTAAAGAACAACGGGAGATACAAACCTGTGGCCTCCATCAGAAACCAGGTTCACCACATTGCTGCAAACAGAGTTCCATAGTTGCCCAGACAACTACTTCTAGAGTCAATATGCTATTTTAAACAGTCCTTGTGTGCTCCTAACAAATAATAAAAGTTTCTGAAGTTCAAAGATAAGTTTGTTGAGTTCCTAATGCCTATGTCTTGCTATTTTTAGGGGAATGAATAATATCCTAGTATGTGTCAAAATAATATCCTAGTATGTGCCAGTTACACCTCAGAAAATTAGGGTTGTCTGTAGAAAATTGTGGTTCAAGTAGGGATTCAAAGGTGGAAAGAAACACCCTTGCCCTGACATTTTGTGTAACTTGGAGCCAAATAGAAAGTAATCCCATTTTATACTTTACCTTTGAACATTGGCGCAAGCTTCCACACCCCAAGGCCTCCTATAGATGTATATTGACCAAGGGAACACTCCAAAAGAAACAGTGGCACTCCAGCAAAAATTAAAGTAAGGAAATAGGGAATAAGGAATGCACCTAGAATGGAATAAGAAAAAGCCTGTTACAGTGGGGGAAATCATTACTGAGTTTGCACTGTTTCCATCCCTAGTATATATGAAAAGAAACCCACTTTTTTTTTCCTCTGAAATGTAACATTTCAAAAAAGTTAATGGAAAGCACATGCATATTGCTGAACCAGTACCTCAAGAGGTGAAAAATAAGGGGGGAAGTATATCCCCTCATCATTAAAAAATGTTCTGTTTAAGTGAAAGCTATCATCTAAAAGACTGTATTTTGTTGCCTCCATCTTTCACAGGAGCATGCAGGTACCATAAAGGCTTTACCCAGACCTGTCTGCTTTCCAGCTGAAGTTTGCCTTTTATGCTAAGCTCAGAGTTAGTATTACAAGCCATAAGCAATCCTCTCAAAGACTCAGTCCAAAAGAGAGGTTTCTGAAGGGTTGGAGGGCAACCAACTTTAGCTGTGTGCTTTAGCTCTGCTCTAATACCTTCTGGTTTTTTAAAAGCACCTACCAACTGGAAGTTAGAATAAACTCCAGAGCAAACTTCAAAGCTGAGCACCACACTGCAAAATGGCTCCAGCTCCAATAAGTGAAAAGCAAAAAAAGACCCAACCCAATAAAACAACCCCCAAACCAAAACACACCTAGAGAGATGAAAAAGCTACTAAACCCAAGTTCTGTTTTACTGCCAGTTTTATGGTGAATTACAATAGACAAATTAATCAGAGGTTGGAAGAGTGAAACAGCAAACTTACCTCCACCATTCTTGCCACAGAGATACGGAAATCGCCACACATTCCCTAAGCCAATGGCATAACCTACACAGGACATAAGAAAGTCAAATTTTCCTTTCCAAGTATCTCGGTCTGGAAGATCCGTCTTCTTCTTCTGCACTTTTACTACCAGGGTTTTAGGCTTGTCATTGGTGATGGAAGCGTCAACCTCTGTGGAGATCTGTCCATCTGCCACTTTTGTCCCGTTTGTTGCCATGTCTCTGGGTTTTGCTGGAGAGGCTCTGGCAGCAGCCGGACGAGAGATTTCAGCACCAGTCCACGTGGACAGCAGCTTTGCGGCTCGTGGGCACCCAACGGGGCAGTGACGGCTTCAGCAGGGAAAACAGGGCACCCGGCGCCCAGGGCTCACAGGCGCTCCCCGGCCAGGCCGCAATCCTGAGCGAGCTTCTGGCTCAAGCTGTAAGGCACAACGGGACAGAATTCAGCTGGGCTTCAGCAGGGCTTCGCACAATGTAAAACCCAGAGCGACCAGAGGCCTGGCTGCCCACAGAGCTTTGCCATGCAGGTGTCTCACGGAAGAGCCTGGCCTGGCCCTTTGGACTTGTTCTTGTTGGCTCAGTAGAAAGCAGGGCAGAATCATAGACTCATAGAATGGCAAGGGTTAGAAAGGACCCCAAGGATCATAGAGCTCCAACCCCCTGCCACAGGCAGGGACACCAACCTCAGGCCTGGAGCTACACAAGGTTGCCCAGGGCCCCATCCAACCTGGCCTTGAACACTTCCAGGGACGGGGCATCCACCACCTCTCTGGGCAGCCTGTTCCAGCCCCTCACCACTCTTTCTGTAAAAAACTTCCCCCTAATATCCAATCTAAACCTTCCCTCCTTTAGCTTTAAACCATTTTGAATCATAGAATCATAGAATGGCAAGGGTTGGAAGGGACCCCAACCATTACCCCTTGTCCTGCCACACAGCCCCCCAGACAAGCTTCAAGCCACAGTTACTAATCTTTTTTCATATAGGTCTCTTACTAGTCTAGCAAAACCAAATAATTCTACAAGGCAGCCCTGTATTGTATGTGGCACACAGCCCAGGGGTTTGGCTACATAAAGGTGAATCTGTAATAAGATTTCTATTTAACAGTCCAATAAATAACATATATAACAGCCCAGAACCTGGCAATGAACCTACTCCTTTTAATTGATCTGCATTTAAAGAGTAAAGTGGGATTCCCATGACTGCAAAGTTCCTATGTTCACAAGAAGTTGGGTCTATCAAGAAATAGCACTTACCAACTTTAATAGGGAATTAAAAAAAGTTATAAGCAGCATGCACTTACCTAAACCCTTTGTCTTTAAAATATTCCCAAATGAATCAAACAATAAACCAGATCAAGCACCTAATCCTGGGTAATGATGTTAAGTTTTACATGTGGTTATAATTAGCTATTAATAGAATACAAATCTTTCACTAAGCTTTAATTATAAGCACTGTAAGATGACAGGCTGCAACAATCACTCCTCAGTGTTGTCTCCTACAGTGGGTTGCTTTCTTGCCCCTTTTCAAACACCATTACTAGCACTAGACAAATTTTCAAAATCTAAATAAAGGAAAAATCAAGGAAGCAAATGTGTGTTACAAAAAATGACCCAGGATATTTCAGTCAAGTCTGAAGCACACATAACTCCTGCAGACTTCCACAGCTCCACTTGGAGTAGAAAAAAATGCAGTGAGCTTCTGTCTATTGGCTCCTGTATGCTCATTTGTGACTGAAATATGGTCTGGTTCATCTACATTTGGGTATATATGGTGATATAGGAAATCTCTTTCTTTCACCAGTCCTCAAACCAGAGACTGCAACAAAGGAAACCCTTGCCAGTGGGGCACTGCACCTTATGGCAATGTTAACAACATCAGCCACAGGGCCAGGCACACAACAGCAGTCATTTTATTCACAGACTTGGGCATAGGAAGACTGACATCATTAGCCATTCACTTCTAATAGTAAATTATGTTAAAAGAAACAAAACACACAAAAACGCTGTTCTAAACTGTACTTCAACTTCTCATTTCAGATCACTGCACAGTTAAAATGCTTACTAGCAGGGCACAGCCAGCAATTAAAAAATACTTGTTTCAGTTGGAAGCTGAAGAGGAATCAGCTGTAGATACGCTGGGATGAGAAGAGCCACAAGGGATAAGCTTGGAAGCTTCCTCTCTGTTCCACTTCAAGATGGGACCCAAAGAGGGAAACTCCATCTCTGCCTCCATACAGCCTGCCCAGCTTTGTGTATCACTAACACCATTTCTGGCTGTGGCCAGGAGTTATTTCAGGCACTACACTTCCTTCTGGATGAGGAAATGCATGAGGTGCCTGGTGGTAAAATGGGGCTCTGGTTCTGAGGCTGGAGTGAAAGGATGTTGAAACTTGGGCTTGCACACTGACGTGTTTGTGAGTCGATGGTGCAGACAGCTCCGAGTGCACACACTAAAGTGCAGTTTGCCAGCACCACCTACTGATGCAGATACAGAACTGGGAGTGTTTCTTTTTAGCCAACACAGGCTGTATGAGGTACAGGATCTTCATCAGGGTGTTCTAGTACTTTTTACCAACAGGTCCTGAAATAATTAGCTTTCTGTTGTCCTTCTAATTTACATTTGGACTGTGATTTATGATCAGTAGTAGCCTCTGAGTACTGGAAGAGGCTGAGTGTGTTGAAGCTGGATGGAAAAAGTAACCCAAGGCAACATAATCCCTCCCAAATAAACCAACACTGCATAGAGACATACACATGTTTGTATATCTCTTGTTTGCTCATGATGAGGGATACGCTCATCCTCTCAGCTGGCACCCAGGGCAAGGACCTGTGCTGAACCTCAGACCTGAACAACCAAGCCAACAGGAGCCTGGCTTCACACCCTGGACTCTACAACAGGCTCTGCAGGTGAGGCTGTGCTGTGCCAGCCCTGTCAGGCTCTGGGCACGCATTAAAACTTCCACTGAATGCAGCACATGGTGTAGTCCAGCCTAAGAGCCCATGGCAAAGATAAACTGGAGGGTTAGTTAGAAAACCTTCATGAGTAAAGCAAAGAACCTGGGATTTTGTGAGTTCTGGAGGAAGACACCCAGACCTGTTTTGGCACTACTGTAATATGTAATGTAAGCCTGAAACTTCACAGGACACCCCAACAAGTATGCACCTGTGTACGTGGAGGGTGACAGAGGGTGCCAGGCAGCCTGGAGCTTTAATATTAAATGAGATTGAAAATGGTAGGTCAAATAATCACCTGTGGAGAAAAAAGTGCTTAGCTTTCTCATACAGCACTGCCTTTGGCAAACACTCCATCACACACACTAATTAGCAGTACCCTCATGTACTGGAGAGCTCACAGGCTCATCACAGGCTCCTTTCGAGAAGATGGGGGATTGACTGATTTGCACCTGTCCTGCCCTACTGCTGCTGACACCATTATTCTGTTTGAAGACCACGCTGGAGATGTTGGTGTCAATGTATGGACATTTGGGCATATATGGTGATATAGGAAATCAGCATCACAGAATCACAGAACGTTAGGAGTTGGAAGGGACCTCGACAGATTATCTAGTTCTACCCCCCAGCCAGAGCAGGATCACCTAGACTAAATCACACAGGAACGCAGCCAGGTAGATTTGAATGTTTCCAGAGAAGGAGACTCCACAACCTCTCTGGGCAGCCTGTCCCAGTGTTCTGTCACCCTCTGACATGGTTTTGCCCCAGCTCAGAGCTGGGCATCACACAGCCGCTCGCTCTTTAAGGGTGGGGGGGAGGGGGAGTAGGAATCGAGGGAGGGAAAAGAAAATGAGAGAAACCAAAGCCTTGCAGTTTGGGATAAGGATAGTTTACTGGGACATCAGAAGGATAGCTATAACAATAATAACAGGACTTTGTTGCAAAATATATGAGACTGGTGATACCGATTGCAGTTTCTCACCAAACCGCACAGCTCAGGCAGTACAGCTCAGAGCTGTGCCAAAACCAGATCATCCCCAAAACCACGCATCCTGGAGCTGCCTACTCCTTGCCCCACCAGCCCCCCCTTTATGCTCAGCATGATGTGATTGGCATGGAATACCCCCTTTGGCCAGTTTGGGTCACCTGTCCTGGCTGTGTCCCCTCCCGGCTTCCTGAGGGCACCCCACCTTCCCCTTAGCAGGGAAATATGAACAACTGAAAAGTTCTTGATTGCTTTGCAACAACTAAAAACATCAGGGTGTCATCAGCACTGCTCTCATCCTAACTCCCAAACAACCTGCTGCTAGAAAGGAATTAACTCTATCCTGGCCAAAACTAGGACACCCTCACAGTGAAAAGGTTTCTCCTTATATTCACATGGAACTTCCTCATGCCCGTTGCCCCTTGTCCTATTGCTGGCCATCACAGAATAGGGCAATGAAGGAAAATTTTCATTCCATAGACTTGAAAGTAAGGTATTTCACATGCTGTGAAGAATAATTTTTCCCTAGGCTAAAAAATAACAACAATAAATGACAATAGAAGTGGCCCCTAACCTCAGATCCACACCCTTTAGATGCAGTAGTGTAACAGCCCAGAAGAACCAGCAATACAGCAGTAAAGATACTTGGTTCTTGCCCTCTAATCTGATTAGGCAATATCCCATAAGACTGGGTTTTAAATTTAAAATTGGTCTGACATGGAATGGGACAGAAAGACACTTATGTAAGCTCTGTGGGTTGGCTTGGGCAAAATGAAATACAAATTGTAGTTGTCAGCCAGCAGAGCAGGTATGACACTCACTGTGCAATGTTATGCTTTGTGGGAAGAAGATGGAGAGATCTTTTAAATAAGCCGGTCTTTGCTCCCCCAGCTCCTTCATGCCAACAACTGAGTGTGCTAGGAAGGGCACAGCAGCTTCCCACCACATTCCTCAGGGCACAATAGAGCTTCCTTGACTTCAGTTACTAGGGTTGCTCAGCCAGGAGGAGAAAGCCCTTTAAAACAGGGTTTTGGATACCATCTGGTTGTCCCGCATCACCACCACAGAGAGAATGGCTTGAGAGAGCCAAGCACACATAGCAGCCAAGGTAATAAGCACAACCAGGGAAACTGGAACAAAGAGAGTGCCACTTAATTAATAAAAGCATTTTTCTCTCTCCTGGTCTGTATGAAAGTGGATTTGAAGAGTTTAGAACTGGCTGCATAAAATGAAAGTGAACAGCAATATTACTATCATCTTTCACAAGTGATATCAAAAGGCAATAAAGAACAGTTCAGAAGCACACAGAGTCAGCAGGAAACCCTAGTTTCTTTAAATGATGAACCTCTTACGTTCAAAGTTCATTACTCCCTCCCCTCCAATCCATTGTATTCCTCCCTCCCCAGAGCACAGCAGCTCCAAGGGCTCCACACAAGGCAAGACTACAGCAGCTCCATTCAAGAAATGCTGAGGAAATGCTGTTAAATAAAACACCACAGTGGCTTTGTAAAACTTTGAAGGCATTACTGCTCTAACCTGAGTGGGATTCCAGTAAAACCCACTGTGGCCACAGGTTATTTGAACTTACAATTCTATTTGTGTTGGGGAATCAAGTCAATAGATACGCTAAGTTTCATAGCCAAACATAGACCTCACGTCAGCAATGGCCTGAGGTGTCTAAAATGGGGCTGGAATACAGAGAGTGTAAAAATGGGGACTGCTGGGTCCATGGACTTCCTTTCTCAGCTGGGCACAAGAAGAGCTTTGCTTTATTACTCTTTTCTAGGACAGACAGCGTTTGGAAGCAGTAAGTAAAATCCTGTGCATATGGTTCACACCAGGTGCACACACATACTGTTCGACCACGTACACACAGCAGAAACACGTATGCAAAGAACACTGCTACTAGCCTTCCCACCAGTACTTCAGATCTCTCATGAAAAACCTGGCTCAGTTACATGGACTTCCAAAGTGTTCATTTCACAGAATCACAGAACTGTAGGGGTCAGAAAGGGATCTCAAGAGATCATTGGGTCCAACCCCCCCTGCCAAAGCAGCTCCCCAGCTCATACTGCACAGGTCAGCGTCCAGAGAAGGAGACTCCACACCCCCCTGGGCAGCCTGTCCCAGGGCTCTGGCACCCTCACTGGGGAAAGGTTCTTCCCCATGTTGGTGCGGAACTTCCTGGGCTCCAATTTGCAGCCATTGCCCCTTGTCCTGTCTCCACAGACCACAGAAAAGGGGCTGGCCAATTCCCCCTGCATCCCATACTTAAGATATTTATAAACATTGATTAGGTCCCCCCTTAGTCTTTTCTCCAGGCTGAACAGCCCTAGCTCTCTCAGCCTTTCCTCATAGGATAGATGTTCCAGGCCCTTCATCATCTTCATAGCCCTTCTCTGGACTCTCTCCAGGAGATCCCTGTCCTTTTTAAACCAAGGAGCCCAGCACTGGACACAATACTCCAGATGGGGCCTGACCAGGGCAGAGCAGAGGGGGAGGATCACCTCCTTAGACCTGCTGGCCACACCCCTCCTGATGCCCCCCAGGATCCCATTGTCTCTCTCAGCCCCCAGGGCACACTGCTGGCTTATAGCCAACCTGTCATCAACCAGGACCCCCAGGTCCTTCTCCACAGAGCTCTTCTCCAGCAGGTCATCCCCCATCCTGTACTCAATACTTTGTGCCATGCCCTCTGACCCAAGCAGCCACCCATGCCACTTTTGGTTTCTGAATGGGAGGAGAATTTTCCTTTATGGACAATTGCTAAATTATATATTGTAATGGATCACCTAAAGAAAAAACAACCACCACCAAACAAAAAACCCAACCAAACAATGCCAAACAACAAAGAAAGAAAGAAAACAACCCACAAAGACAAATCAGACCAATTCCTTTTCTTTGGGTTCACCTCTTCTGAACTTCCTTGTAATCCCTGCTGCTCACAGAAAGCATTTCTTAAGATGGGCATGTGGAATCCAGCACCACCTTGCCAAAGCCAGTCCTTAGTGGCATCTGCACCAGCATCTGATTCCCCAGCTGAGTGCTCCACAGAGCACTGGCAAACCACAGTGAGCAAACAGAAACCAGAGCTGACTTGATCTTTGGCAATATGAAATAACAGCAACTGGGAGAATGATCAGGATCGAGACACGTGGGCAGAACAGTGTAACCATTCCAGAAGACAAACTACAGGCAGTTTTATTTTCAACACAAAAAGGAACAAAATCTAAATACCACTGCCCACATTTTCACTTTGATTTTCCTGAAAGAAATTACAAAGGGCTTTGGATGTGTGCAAATACCTATTTGTGGAAAAGCTCAGTAGCAGCAAGATTTTAGGTCATTTTAATGGCACAAGCCTTTCTGTGATAGTTTTAGTGTGTTTAGGTGGAATAAACTAAATAGTGGCTCTTAATACCTTTACTGCCTAATAAAATACCATTATTTCATGCAAATTGCTATGTTTTATAGTGAAGCACATCAGGTGTTCCAAAGATAACACAGCAACAAATGAAGGACCTTAGCTGGATCTTAGTGCTTCTGAAGTCGGCCCAAAACAAGGAATTGTATGTGGGGGTCTAAATTAGATGGCTGCTTGCCCCAGCAGCTTGTTATTTTCAAGTTAAAGCTTCCTTTTTCCCTATACAGGTCTACATTTTGTCTTTAATATAACCTTCCCCTTAATTAAAAAAAAAAATAAAAAAATTAATCAGATCTACAGGAGTGTCACAGATCTAAGCATCTGTCTGATGAAATCTGCACAGACAGCTATATTTCTTTCACTACTGACAACAGTAGCATTTGCTAAATAACACATCCCCTGAACATCTGGTTGTATGAGCCATCCAGAGGCATTCTATGCATCTCTATTCTTTCTTCTTAACTATACACGTATAGTTAAGACGACATACACCATACATGTTCTTTGCTGAGGTGTTTTGGAAAGCTATGCCTGCTAAAATATGAAATGGTAATCTGAATCCCCAAAAGCTGGCACATCTGCAGGTGGTGTAAACTGGTGTATCATTGTCAGCTGAGGGAAGGTGAGCCGTGTGCTGAAAAATCATCAGAAGGTATATAAAAGAGATGCATTAAAAACCTACATGCTGCACTACAGAGACCTTATTTTCTGACCAGTACCCTGCTTTGGTTGAAGAAAGAAGTATGAACACTCAGTTGAATAGAGAATTATGAAACAAGCCTCAGGAAGATGTGGTTATGGTGTATTTCAGAGGCAAACATGCCCCGTACACCCACATTCCTTCTCTGCTCCTCCCTCACCTCTGCTTCAAAAAAGTTACCCAAAGGTGCTTCCTGGGTTGGAGGGTTTTTAAATACAGAAACACAATTAAAAATAAATATTGTTCCATCAAATAAGTATAGTCATTCCAATAATGAGAGGCAGGGCTGGTCAAAAGATGTGGCTTTGATCAAATAAGGTATCTAAAATAATACATGTAAAGAACATAGCTTTGAATGCTCTTAAGCAGGTGAAGATCAGCCAAGCGTGCATCTTGCAGCTGGATCCAACATGATGGGCACTTGCCCATTTTCTCCTCAAAGTGCTGGGACACAGTCTTGTGTGACGTCTCTGATGCCTAATACAAGAGTGTAAACTGCAAATTTTCAACACATGGCCTAACTTTCATCTACCTCTAATTGATTTTATGAAGCTTATAAACAGAAGCCTCTATGAATTTCAGTTGTTCTCTGTCAAATATCGCTGACCCTGATCAATAGGCTCAGAAGTTACTGGAAGCAAGCAGCAGGCAACATACCATCAGACTGACTGTGTGTGCCTTGCCTCCTCCTGGAAGTCAGATGACACAAGAGATGCAAACTGTAGGTTTGCAATACGTTAAGTACCACTACAGCATCACTTGCTCACACTTCAAACTAGAACACATGCCTGGAAGGCATCAGCCTGGGGGAAAGGGGAAATGAGATGAAAGTGGTAGGAGCTGCATTCCCTCCCCCTTATGTAAACATTTACAGAGATATTCTGCTCATACTGAAGAAACACACTGACACCTAGTCCTGCAGGCTCTAGGATGTGACATGGAATCTCTTCTGTTTGCTCCCAGTTCTAGCTGCCCTTAAAGGAACACATTTTCTCTCCAGCTACCCTGTAGAGCCTGCGTGTGAAGGGAAGAAAAAAAATAGTTTCCTAAGACTATTCTGTCTTTCTTCAAGGTGTGCCAGCATTTCTATAGCACTCAGCTGTCCCTTATGGGATGCACAAGTGGTCGATCACAAGAATCCAAGGCAGTGATGAGGATGGCATCTAAAACTATGATGTGAATGTGGTCACACCACCACCAAGAATGAAAAACAGCAACTTTTCAATTTTTCCAGTTTTCACATGCAAGAATAACTCAGTACTTTAGAAACAAAGATGAAAAACAAAAGCCAAATAGCATCACCAGTACTGTTCACATTTCTGTGGCATACAGAGATCCCAGAGATACCAGCACAATTTTGAGCTCAAGCCACAAGCATTTTCTCCCTGAGTCCAGCTTCAGTTCAGTAAGGAGACTTACATTCATCTTCTGTAGTGAACAGAGGTCTCCTGGTGTGAAACTCACTTGATGCAAAAAGAGTGAGCTTTGCTCTCATCTTTCATCTGCAGAAAGAGCTCGTCTCTTACATCTCTTAAATATGCTATCGGGACACATTATGGTCAGATACTCTCCACAAAAGTGCTGCATATTTCTTTTTAAAGAATTTACTAGGAAAGATATACCTTTGTAATTATCCCAAAAGCCACCAAAAGTGAGAAACAGGCAATAAATGAAAGCTGCAAAGTTGTGAAAGGTGCTGGCCAAATAGCCCACTGAAAGGTTATTTCTGAAAGATACTGAATTGTGTTGTCTTTGTTAACGTCAGAGTAAAGTCAAAGCAAACACACTCCACCACAAGTGCAAAACTCTCTTACTCTTGAGAGTCCACCTGAAGCCTGTCTCAAAATTTACAGTGTTTTCTTGCAAGCCTGTAATGATTTTCTCACCTGGAGTGTGTATTGTTTTTATTTTAAATAGATCACTGATGATGGAGAGAGATGCAAGGAGAAAGAAACTTTTTCCACTCATCATGGAATGATATCAAAATCAAGTAGTCGATAATCAGGCTCTTACAAGGCTTTTATACTGACTAACATTATCTCCCAATCAATCCTGGTGATTGTAGCATGGCTGTGGGTGGCCATGTGTTATTTGAGTATACCATTGCTCAGCTCACATTAGAACAACCTGTCTCTACCACTCTATACTTACACATCAAATACTTTCTGGACCAAAATTTGACTTGATTTCTCACAATTTACAACAGAACAAGTGGCCCCCACAGCATGGGGCACCCACTTGTTTAGACCCTTTGTTGATTCCTCCCTTATTGAACGTGGCATTTTCTTTGTTAACAGTTCCCATTATTGAACTTCTTTGCAATAAAGTATTTGTCACAATTTCTATTATTACCTTCTAGGCTGACTACTGCAACAAAATATAATTATCATCTACTGCAACCACACCCCCACTTCTAGCTTCACCACAGTAAGACTTGCTCTAGAAAACCTGTCAAGCTAGGGACAGCGTTTCCATACTTATCTACTGACTGGGCTCCCATCCAGCTGATGGGTTATAAAAGCAGGGCAATAATCTAAGTTACTGCTGTATAACAATGGCTTTGCCCATTGTTCTACATGAACTGATACTAATGAGTGAGCACATCTTGCTCAAACCCAAAGGCCTTCCCTCACAGCCCACACTGGTCTGCAGAGTGGAAAATGCAACTGCTAGGGAGCACAGAGAGGTTCAAAAAAGGTCATGACTAGTGACAGCATCCTGACTGATGCCAAGACAGGTTCCAGTATCCCCTTCTTGACACCCAGGAAATACCTCAACACAACAGGCCTCCCTTGGCCACAGAAGCCAGCCAAAGACAAGTTTAATGGAGCAGTAGATCTACTGTTGTGCTCGGAACTACAGAAATCAGACACGGTTCTGACTTGGGGGTCCTGCCAACAGCACAATTTGCTCCCCTTACATACCCCTCTGTCCCATTCAGCACTCTTTCCTCTGCCTGGGAGGAGAGGGGGTGGTAGACAGCCTGCCCACCTCCCTCTTCCCCACTGGCCCGTTTCAGTCTTTGTGATGCAGCTGCAGCAATAGCCTCTGCCTTGGCCGGAGCAGTTCCGCTGAGCTGTGCGGGCAGGAGTTGGGCAGTTCTGACTTCCTGCTTAAAGGCATTGAACTTCTGCTGGCTCCCAGAGCTGCACAAAGACAAGACCTTGGAGACACACCAATGCAGGAAGCCAGGACAGAAAAAGGGAGCAGCAAGTACAACAAAGGCAAAGTAATTTGCCCAAGGGGTAGGCTGGGGCAGAATTTAAAGCAGCAGCTTTGCGGCCCAGCACAACCCCTGAATGCTCAATAATAATGCTACATGTTTCTAATAACATCTCTTTATTTCCAGCATGTAGAGAAGATGAGGTATGAAAGACTGTTTGCCTTGTGAAAGCAAATAAAGGCTCCCACAGAGATCCCAGCCTCCCTCTATGCAAGAAACAAAGAAAGAAATACAAATCTCAGTGTAAATACCCAGGGACAGTGTTTGTTACTTCATTTTTACCAAACTGGCAAGTTGCAGCTTATTTCTCTTCCCAAAGGAGGGAAGACCCTGATATGCTACAGCCACATCTGCTGGCAGGTAGCCAGCTCTAGGTAGCCCTGCAATGCTGCTCCAAGGGTGTCACTGTGAGCTGGACTGAAGCATGGTGGCACCTCTCCCTTGGACTAGAGAGCTGCTAGAACCACTCCTTGGAAGATGGCAGAGGGCTGCAGTCTGCACAGGCTGGCAGACACAGGAGGGAAGAACTAATGCTATGAAACTGGTGTGTGTTTTGGATGTCACAGTACAAGTGGGACACAAAGCTACTGGAGAGTGCCTAGAGAAGGGCACCAAGGATAGTGAAGGAGCTGGAGGGGAAGTCACTTGTCTTGTTCAGCCTGGAGAAAAGGAGACTGAGGGGAGACCTCATCACAGTCTGTGGCTTCCTGATGATGGGAGAGCAAAGGGGCAGGCACTGATCTCCTCTCTTTAGTGACCAGGGATAGAACCCAAGGGAAAAGTATGAAAATGAGACAGAGGAGGTTCAGGTTGGACAGTAGGAAGAGGCTCTTGACTGAGAGGGTGGTCAGGCACTGGGACAGGCTACCCAGGGAAGTGGTCACAGCACTGTGCATGACTGAGTTCAAGAAGCATCTGGTCAATGCACTCAGTGCCATGCTCTGACTTGGCTGGGCTTGTGTGCAGCCAGGAGCTGGACTCGATGGTCCTTACAAGTCCCTTGCAGCTCAGGAGATGCTGTGGTCTAGCAGGCTCAGGGCAAAGCAGCCCATGCAGGCACAGCTCTCAGCCTGGGATCACTAGCCTTGTTAGAAGCCTACAAACACCAGTGCAGTGCTTAATTCAATAGGAGCCACCATGGCCCCAAAGACCTACATATTTATTTTGGTGAAAGCATGACAAACTATTCCACCTTCCTTCTCTGTATGTCAATCCAGTCTCCCAGGATTCTGGTTTATTTGAGGGCTGTAAGCATCTCCTAGCTGTTGCTGTGTAGTTTTTTTTTGAATTGTTACTGTTTTGGGGAGGAGTATTTAGAAACATGTTGCTCCACATGTCAGATTGCATGAGAAAGAGCATCATTCCAGTCTGAAGTTGCTCATATTCAATACAGACACTGACAATTGATTACCAACCTGTGACCAACTCCTGTTTTGTATCAACAGCCAGTGTTGCACTGCCCTAAGCCTCCAAAGCCAAATTTCACAGAATCTGATCCAACCCCCCAGAATTTCACTAAGTGCACAGTGTTCCTCAACCTATAATTTCCCATGTAATTTCCAGTAGCTAGTCAAGCCAAGTTTAGACCAAATACTGTCTTAAAATGCATATCTAACCTGAAAAGGCTGTTAACTCTTAACAGTTGAAAAGGCATCTCTTCATCAGTGAGGGGTGAGATATATAACACCTAACAGTGCTTACAATTCTTTATTAGCTTAAAAAAAACACCCCCAAAACCCAGAAGTTTCAATTTCACACTTCACTATGAAGCAAAAGGACTACAGAAAATTTCTATAAAGTGATAATGAAGAAAAGTCACAAGACTTCAAAAGCTGTGGTTTAATATAAACAATAGAGTTCAGGCAACAATACTGCATTTTTGTGCTGGATGTTCCCCTTGGTTTGATGTACTCCCTCTTCTGCCACCTCCAGTTTCTAAAATTGGAGATATCTGGGTTTGTCTTAAATCTGAAAACACTGTTGAGAAGTGCCATGGCCAGCTTAGTCTTCACAGGATGACATCTTGGCATATTTGAGATCAGATTTTCTCTGTGTGACTGGGCAAGTCGCTTTGGATGACATCCAGCAAGGGATGTTGTCTAAAGCTTAGAGACCCACCCAACAGACAGGATCCACAAAGCTCCATCGATCAGGCTCAGGGCTACAAACACATTTTGACAAACAGAGGTAATGGTTGATGTTTTTAGAGGCTACGTATGCCTCCTCTTCATGCAAGTCAAGCTTCCCTCAGTTTGTATCACTTTATTGCAGTTCTTTCCCCACAAAACCCCTTATGTATGGCTGTTAACATTGGATAACACAGGGCTGAACCTCCCAAGCCTGGTGGAGCAGAGGCAGCTATGGCAGATGCTGTTTCCTCATTTACAAGACCGACAACAGGAGCTGCCAACACTGCTAATTCCAAAAGGTTCTAATTTCAGTATTGCCTCTACATTTTAGATGAGGGCTTATTTTAAATAGCCCAATTTTCTGAATAAGACAAGACTTTACATTCTTACCTCCAGTTATCATATAGTGCAAACCAAACGGAATAGGAGACCACTGCAGGCACATGCACATGTTAGTGCAGTTAAGAATCTTTCAGGACAAATAAGCAGCAACAAGCCCTTTTGGAGAGTGGTGCAGAAGAGAGAAAGAAAAACCCTGTTACCCCTTTCAAATACAGCTCCAACCTAAAGCCCCATTTTCTTTCTCTTCTATTTTTTTTGATCCTCCAACTTCAATCCAAACCTTTAAGTTTAAATGGGATTTCATTCTGAACTAAAAGCAGTTTAAATGGAAACAATAAATTCTTCCCTCTCCACCCTTGCCAAATCATGAATTTGAAGCTGCAATATTGAGGTGCCCAGCAAATCTATAGAACTTTCTGGCTTGAAGTGATAAGACCAAACAATGGGGAAGCTAACTCTGAAGGTAGGAGATAAGCAGAACAATTTGCTTTCATTTCACTTTAAAAAAAAATGAAAAAAGCTCAAGATAAAATTGAGAGCTTTAGCAAGTGGTCAATACATGCAAACCATTGTGGGTTTTAACTGATGGCTTATTGCATTACAATATCAACGGGGCAAGGTTTCACTCCTGTCCAAATTTATTTTAAGCCTACACTGAAAGCATGTCTCAAGACAATCCAAAAAGTTGCTATCACTCAGAACGAAGCACAAATGCATGCTGTGCATTTTGCAGCTATGTATCTAAGCCCTGGCTTTCTTAACCACTCATTCACTAACATCTCAGACTCAACTTTCTGTAACTAAATATCCTTTAAGAGATGCAAATCTTGTCTTATATTCTCCACACACTCACAGGAGCAAGTCTTCTACACATGACAATGGGGCTCATATTCTGACCTGGCAAGGTACCAAACTGGAGGCTCTGGGTGCAGACCCTGTTCACATGTTTCTTGTGCATCTTGCTGGCCTGTCAGCTGCAGGCCCTGGGCTGAGAGAACTTGGGATCCCTTGGTCTAGGGCAGTCATATCTCTGTGGTGTGGCATAAGGCTAAACAGAGTACCCAGATGTATTTTACCTTCTGATCATAGGGATGATTCTAAGACAGCTTTTAGTTTAGGATTATGTTGAATGCATTGAAATGTAGTACAAAGGTTTCCAGTTTGGAGGATGTGCATGTAAACCAATCACTACAGTTTTGGTTTTTCCCCTGTCTCTAGCTACTAAGCAGCTTCAAAGCTTTGCTGCTTTGGTCAAAAGAAACAGATTGAACAGTCTGCTTAGGCACCTGCTGTATATCACAGAATGTTAGGAGTTGGAAGGGACCTTTGAAGTTCATCTAGTCCAACATCCCCTGCCAAAGCAGGATCACCTAGACTAATCTTACAGGGAGGCATCCAGGTGGGTTTGAATGTCTCCAGAGAAGGAGACTCCACAACCTCTCTGGGCAGCCTGTCCCAGGGCTCCGACACCCTTGCTGTGAAAATATCCACTAGTATCTCTTCTTGTCTGGGACCACTGAGAATAGCTACCTCTCACAGAAGGTCATTAAATAGAAAAGACAAACTCAAAAATATCCACTTAACTTAGTGCAGTATATACACATAGGCTATGAGCTTTTTACCTCATGAAGGAATTGATTTGTGGATTTTATTTATTTATGGTAAACTTACCAGGAAATATCCATGTACCAACGCTGACATTACTCCTAAGCAAGAGCCAACTGATAGGGTCATGAAGCCAGGTAACACCAAATGTTGTCTTCTGTCATGAATCAAAGTCTGCTACTTTCAAACAGAAGGATAAGGTACCATCTGGTGAACATCAACACATCCAGGAGACAAGATGACAATTTGAAGTCAAAGGCTAACGCTGCAACCTGAAAACCACAATCTGGGACAGTTCCCACCCCCCTACAAAGGCTGTGCCCCAGAATTAGTGCTCAACAGTTCTGGAAGACTGTATCAGTGATGCTAATACTGTTCTGACCCAGTACTTTCCTGTGATAATTAAGACTGGAGTCCGAACAAACAAGCAGAAGTAGAAAACCTACAAATCCCAGATAAAATATGCTGTCAGGGTAAGTGCCAGGCTTCTTGTTCACAAGGGCCAGGCAAATAGCTCCTTTGAGAGACAGTGAAGGTGCTCAAGAAACCCTGCAAGTAATATGTCAGGCCTCATCACAAAGAGCGTTAAATCTTCAGTTTCAAAAGAACTGGCCATTTATGTTCTAAAAGGACAGCTGTTCAAAGGCAGAAATTTAATTACCTGGTATCAGGCACTACAAGACAGTTTTCCTTGATCCCAAGGGGCGTATTTTTCAGGATAAAGTCCAAGCTGGAGCCTCAGAAGGCAAACACCTTTCTTGAGGAAGCAAGAGAAGGTTATCTCCTCTCCCCCATCAGTCTGAATAGTAAGCCACCTGAGAAAAAATATTATATGTGGGAGATAGGATTTTTCTGATCTTTCCCTGGATAAGATTAGATGAAGCTTGCCCTTTCCTAAATGGTACACAGTTTACCAGGAAAGTGTTTTAAAAGGAGGAATGTGGCTTTGTATCAACAGTGCACGGGGCTTACCTCGCTCCCAAAATGGATGGGCCTGGAGCAATGGGCGAGGCTGGCAGCTTTATTTCCATTTGCCTGACCTGAACAATAACACACTGGAAAACATTTTTCCAGGTGTACACTTGAGGATTTGAATATTCATACTGGCACTACTTCAATCCCATTTGATTGGCTTGAAAAAAAAAAAAAAACAAACACCCCAGGTTTATGTATTTATTTATATAAATTTTGTCTGATGTGATATAATCTGGTATGCTTTCCCCCCTCTCCTTTTTGGAAGCTGTTTTTTCTCTCCTTCAGACTTTTACAGCCTTGCAATTGCAAGGTTTGTGGCACTTGCCAAGGGTGAAGGAATCTAATTTGCTAATTCAATCATCATTTGCAAACTAATGACTGTAAGCATGTATAAAAACCACATTAAAATATCTGGAACACAAGCTATGTTGATGAATACATTCTGAGAGTAAATAAAAGCACCTTTCAAATGAAGCACTTAAAACCTCAGCATATTTCTGTTTCAAGAATTTAGCCTCTTCCTGGACAACATCTCTTTTGTTAACAAATTTAATAGTAATTAAGAGTAAAACCACCCCACAAGCCTGCTCCCCTACCTGGACTGCTCCAAGAACTCCAGCTGTAGCTTAAATCTTTGGTTAAGGCAGCAATCACTCAATTCCCTGCTTACAACAGGGGGAATAACCCATCTACTTCATCAGTGGACTCTGCTTCACATCCTCCAAGAAATCACATTTTTCAGTGTTTCTCTTTAAAACTCCCCAAATAGCAACAAAGATAAAAAACCAAATATGGATGAGACCTGTGTGCAAGGGAAATAAACAGTTCTATATTATTCCATTCTGTGTTTTATCCTTGCTTTGAGTCAGATCCATAACTGATATTTAAGCCATTAAGCCCCCAAAATCAGCAAGAGGTCACTTTCACATGTGATCCTTGAGCACATCTGGAAATCCCACTCTTAGCCACCTGTAAAATAACCAAGCTCTGCTCTGAGCTGACAGAAAAAAGCACCATGCATAAAAGCACTATAGAGCATATTTCTGGCATTCAAGTATTAACAAATGACCCCTATTTCCAGTGTGTCCAAATTAGATTATTGTGCCAGAATTTCTCCAGTGAAGATCTGAGAAGACTGTGTCCTCAGGCAACCACAGATGTAATAATACTCTCTCTTAATTTATTTGAGAAAACAGCCTGAAAATTGGGACAGTCGTATTTTCTTGCCACTCAAGAAAAATCTGTATTCTCAGCTGCTTATGGATAATAGATGAGCAATGCTATTCATCAGCAGGCTTCCAGTTTCCCAATGTTATTTAGGCTGGATTAGCATCTATTCCTCTGCTGCCACACTACAGTTCATGCGTTACTCCTTGCTTTTCCCTTCAAAACCTTCAGTTATTTCTCCTGCAGGGGCAGATTTCTAGGCAAATACATGGAGTAGATGTTAGAAAACATGTATTTACACACCAGAACAAATTAGGGAAATATTGCATGATGCCTAAAAGTTCTCTCACCAGCAATAATTCCTTGCTGTTATGTTGTTATATGTAACAGCTTTTAAACAATAAAAATCAATATACCATCTATTTTACAGCAATTATAAACTGAGACACAGAAAGGTGAAGTGGCCACAACCATCTAACAAGATCTGATTAACCTGGAATAGGAACCCAGTCCTCTTCACAAAGACCATTATCTTGCTTTATACCTCAAATATTTCCACATAATTCAAAAATGCACGTTCTCTGGAACTAGAGGACGGGATGGTTGAGTGTCTAAACATTTCAGAGTGCAGCCTCTTCCCTTACAGAGGTCAGTACAGCAGTCTACGATGGAAAACATTCAAGTTTTCAAAGGTCACTAATTTTGTTGACTATGAACTTAAAAAGAATGGCTTACGTAATGCCTGTCCTTTTCCTCTCTGGAAATCCAAGTGCAATTCACAGTGTCCAAAAGATTTGTCTCACCAATTTCCATGTATTTGAATGAGCACTTTAGTACTAATTGGGCATCCAGAGTCTTCTGGAACTCTTTGCATCTGAAGCCTGACTATCTCTCCTGTGAACAGATTCTCTCTTCACCTGTGGACTTTGGTCACAAGAGGGGCAGGAAGATAGTTAAGCCAAAACTCAAGCCACTGTGTTGTTAAAGCTTGACATAGAATAAACCTTGAAGAACCCTGAAAGACAGAGTCAGCTGATCCCAGCACCAGAACAGGTTTCCAACACAAAGCAGAAAGATCCTCCATTTACTATCAACTGTTATATCACTGCTGCTTTTCCAGCCCTTACTTGATGTTGCTCATTGAAAGCAGAGTAGGCTGAAGTCAGGATGGTTCTGCTTCAAATTACTTCACTGTGGCTAAGCACAGACAAGGGAAACTCAGAGTGCCAGTGGAAAAGATTTCCTGTATCTTGTAACAAATCAGCACAAGTTACAGAGTGTTTATCTACACTAAACACTACAGTTCAGCACCAAGACAGTTAAAATGCCTCTGAAAAAAGCTAGCTCAGCTACTGCATGCAGCTCAGTTGAATAAGCTCATCAACTTACCCACTGTAGCATTTCTAGTACCCAAGCTAATTTGCTGAGTTAGGTTTATTTGCTTGACTATGTTGGCACTGGCAATTTCAATGCTATTTGATTCACTGCAGTATGTGGCTTCTGTTGCCCTCAATTAATATTTGTCAGTTTATCATCACAGTGTCACAGCTTAGCTTACTTTAGCAACACAGTCGAGTCGTACACAGCTGAACAACAATACAGAGCACTACGTTACTACACAGCCAAAGGAATAGGAAGCTTCCTGACCTGTGCTCATGGGGTAGGTAAAGCCCAATCATTTGGCCTTTGCTCTGTGAGATCTGACAAGGCTTCTTATCACATCACAGTGCCCATTCACAGACTTCCCAGCTGTTTGTTTCATCACTTCTGCATTTCCATTTTCACTAGCTCCTAGCTGACTGAGGAGCCACTGCCAAGGTGGTGGGGGAGAAAAAGGGAAAGTCAGACTTGACTCCAGTGAAAACAAAAAAACACTCTTCTAGTTTCACAGGCTATGATGACATACCCCATCTGATTTAAAGCCTCTTAAATTCATCTTGTGCTCTTTCCTCTGCCTTGAGTACCTGAAGTTTCTCAGAATTACCTTTCCTCCTAAGAGAAGTCTTCTTTAGGCAAACACTTCTTGGAAAGGCAAAGAAATAGGAAGAATATTTTTCTTTTCCTTTCTGTCCCTTGTGCAATGCAGAAACAACAAGGTTTGGTTTGGTCTGTACTACAGAAGCCTGACAAGTATTCCATACATTTTCTCCCACTTGAGCTCACACATCTCAGTTCTTTAGGTCAGTTGTTGCAAAAATTGTCATTTAAGACTACCCAGTGTATTAAATCTGATCCATTTAATTGAGAAGTTTTGCCAAGACCCATAAGTAGGAACCCTTTGTTGGCATCTAATGAGATGGCTATGTGCTAAGGATCTTAGGCTCTCAACTGCATTATAAAACTAAACAAGCAGTACTGAAGAGCTGAGTAAGATTTCTGTGAAGAATAGGTTTTATATTTAACCAACAATTATATTAACTGTGTCATAAAAGTGGATGTTCTGATGTAACTATACATGCAAAAAACCCACTAAAAATCTGAAGTGAATGAATTTCTTCACTGCATCACTACTTCAGGTTATTCCCTTTTAAAAACAAAGAGGTTCAGAGGAAGGAAAATGAAGGTGGCAGGATCTCTCCTAGTCCCAAATATCCCTCATAAAACTGCTCTTTCAGGTCCTACCCAGCCAAGAGCAGCTTAATTGCTTGCAATTGCAATTCCAGCCACTGCAAATCATATACAGTTCTCCCATGAAAGCATTAAAGAGCTAAGACTTAATTAGCAGCCCTGATTAAATAGCAATTCATACAGCCATTATGTCTTCCAGCTAGGGAGCGCAGTTCTCAAGCAGCAGTGAAGGGAAACCCCTCCCCCCCCCCAAAAGCAAACGAAAACCTAAACACACACACATCCTCCCTTCAACCCAAAAACTCACCACCAACTACTTTCTTCAAACTTTATCATGGCAAAATCATTCTTTATGATGGAAAGGCTACTGCCAGGCACACTTTGGACACTCCTGGGCAAAGTTTCCATTTACAAGCCTGACCTGAGAGTTTACAAGCCTCCAAAAAAATCACGGTACTGACAACACCACAAAGCAGTTTGGAGAGAGCAGCACCAAGACTCAGCATGAAAAGACTCCCAAGAAAGCAGCTGTGGTTCAACAGCCTGCAGTACTGGGAGGAGAGGAAGGGGGGCAAAAGGGTCCCAAAAAACCACCACAACAGAAAAACCCTGTATCACTGATGAAAGCCTAAAGACCACACATTTCTGAAACTCAGCTCAGCTCCTATTCTTCCCTTTTTCCCACTGCACACTTCTGAAACACATCACGGTTGTAGGATTGACTCGTCCTTGGGTCAGCTGGGATTACAGTTGTTCACTCCTCTTGCTCTTTGGGAATCCTGAGCTGACTGGGGGGCGGGGGGAAGAAGAAAAAGGACAATAAAAGACCAATACTAAGAAGCAGAGTATATATCCATGCAGGCATCCTCTCCATGGTTGGAGCGGACAACCACTGCAGCAGCCAGAGATGACTATATACACTTTCTTATTCAAGAGCTGGTGTTTTCTGGTGTAAAAAAACCCTTAGCTTCTGAATTTCCAGAGCCGGCATATACTTATTCACCTACTGGCTCTGTTCAAAAGGTGCCAGCTTGTCTGTGTTTCTCACTGGATGTGGGAAGATGTCCAGATAAAGAGGACGTGATTCTGAACATGGTAGTAGATAATGCAACAGCAACAACCACTCATCTCCAGGCAGCTCACACATGGACCCTGCTCTCCCCAGGCTGGAAGGATCTTATCCGCCCCTCGGGAAGCCTGAGAACATGCTCCTTTCATGATGCCATGCCAAGTGGCAAAAATTGACAAGCAGCAGTGATATGACAACAATAAAGAATTATGAAAGGGAACAAAAGCAATTTAGGTGTTAATGGGAAATGACCAAAGATTTTAACAGGATGAGAGATATACAGGTACCCGAATTAGCAAGATGGGTCCTCTACTATAGCACAGACTATTGGTTTTCCAATCCTGAAGGCAAATGATTTCTGGCTTTTAATAAGGTGGCAGAGGGTCAGGGTCTAATTTATAAGACTAACTGGTGCAAGGGACCACAGTGAGATTTTGGAAGCTTCTCTCAGAAGAGAATTACACTGCAGCAATATTCCTTCACTCATCCAAACCAGAGATCTTCGATAAGTGAAATAAGTGTGTGATGAGGATAAATACACTGTCATACGACAAGACTCCAGGAAATAAGCTAGACAGACAGAAGAATGACAGATGGGATATAAGAGAAGAGTGAGTTACTGTATTTAGTGTTTGAAATGTCATTTAGATACTCTTCACTGCTAATGTGCCTTCTGGGGTTTGCCAAGTCCTGTTCCATTGGCCTTCAGAAAGCCAGAGGTCAATTTTGCATACAAGACTCTGAATAGTCATTCAGACTCAGGAGAATTCCCTCTATTGGTAAAAAGCACTTTATTCTTGACTAAACTTTCTGGAAAATATCTGTTCTTTGCAGCATAGCTTAAATCCATCCCTTATGGACCACACACATTTTCTTATCCATTTCACCCTCTTTTCTTCACAGAGATCATGGGGTAGCATATGTTTCTGTAGAACTGAAGGAAGCTCCTTTTACCATCACAATCTCTCTTATGGTTACCACCTACTAAATACTGTGAATATTGGTAACAAATACCTATAAAATACTGCTTGCTTTATGATGCTCAGCAGCCTCACAAGTGGCATTCGTCTTTGTCTATCATTTCTCTATCTAGTCAATATCACTGGCTCTGAGAGAGCAAATAACCCAGGCTTTTGGGTGAAGGCCTTCATGGTCCCAAAGTAGTCAAGGCGATCATTAAGTATGCAAAATAACTCACAGATGTGTCTGAAGCCATTTCAGTTATTTGCACTGTAATCCATGACTGCTCAGTTGAAGAAAAAAGCTTGGAACAACATATGGTTCCAATTACCTATAGCCTCCTGTAATCAATGCTGCTTCTTTTCAGATACAATTTATCTGCATTTCTTGGCAGCTTAACTGACTCTCTCCCTTCTCTTGAGGAATACTACGACACACAGATGCTATTTATATGCCAGGCAAATTATTTCTGCAGCCATAGTCTTCACAATAAGCCCATCCTTGTATCCCATCCAAAAGGTAAGAGTCATAATTTGTGACTGTGAAAGATGCCTTGGCACTTTCTGAAAAGTAAATCCAGAGTCTTGGCAAAGTTTCAGCTTTGATAATTGCATTATGTCTATCTGTAGTTCTTTTCCTAACAAACAGCTGATGAATTCTACCCCAGATGGGACAGTAACATATCCCAGGAAGCTGTTAAATCAAAGAGCAAACTTCATAGTGAGCAACATAACTATAAACCTTGTTTCTCATGTATCTGCTTTACTGGTATTTTATGCTCTTTTCCAGCTCCCAGAATCCCATCCCAACAATAGCTAGACTCAATCAAATCACAGGAGTAAATCTCTGATGACACTTTCTCTTTGAAATGCTGGTCAGAAACCCAGAGAGAATACCAATGGCACACTAAAGCTCATTTCCCTTGCCTACAGCAGCAGCTCGGTAGCATTTAGTTACCTCCCATTTAAAATCTTCCAACCCTTAGCTGAAAAGAAAGTCCCACAGCCACATGGGTAATAGTGCCAAATACTAGTTTCCAACAGACAAGTCTAAAGGGAAACAAAAGTCCTATGTATTATGGAATAATGAATTTTGGCATAATTTCCCTTTGTAGTTTCTATGAGGCAAATTGTCATAGTTAAAAGCAAAACACAAAAAAAAATATTTGCAAAAGCCAATTAAAACACAGCTTCCTCAGGGGGGTGGAGAAGCAAACACACATGAAAACTCTACAAGAAGTCCCCCAAGTGACACAAACATCTTTCTATCCTTGGGTTATGTCTCAGAGCCCATTAACTTCAAACAATTTAGAAAACATGCTTCAAACAACACTTATTTAAAAACAGAAAACCAAGAGACAGCAGTATTGTGAGGTACTGTGTTTACTGTATGCCAATGGAACATCCTGGCTCAGTTTATGAATTTCAAAAAAAGCCCTAAGTGTGTGAGTTTTATAGTGGCAACTTCACAAGCTCACCTGAGATCTGAAAGGGAGGAGATGTCCTGAATGGCTTGTCAGGAAGCATCCCCCAGGCTGAGCACTTGTCACAGTGTCATGTACTGCCAGGTACTGGGCAATTTCTTGCCCAGGTGAGTGCTGTTCTATATGCCCTCCTGAAATAATTTTTCTTACTTTTTGAAAACAATTTTCTAGGCCATGTAGCTAGAAATGTCCCCTAACAAATATGGAGCAAATCACTGCTGCCTTCTCAAGCTCTACTAGAAGACAACCTTCTCACAATTGATGAGAATTGCATATTTTTACCTCTTTAAATCTAATTCTGCCTTTTTTTTTTTTATAAACAACAAAATGGATAAGATTTACCTTAAACTAGTCCAACTCAGGCACATGCTTGAAATTAAGTTAACCCTCAAGAACTTTAGCATAGCTGAATCAGGGTCCTACGTGAGGCAAAGCTGCTCTGGCCAGTAAATCCAAGTGTCAGGAGATGTGGGCTGGATGGTCATTTCTGCTATGTGTCTCCTAACATCAGTCAGGGATGTCAATGCCCCTCAGCATTATTTCCTTTTTGTTATTAGCTGCCTGACCACAGCAGTGGAAAAACTGCAAACTGGAGCAAACCCCCTTTGAAACAAAGGTAAGTATGGTCCTTCACCCTCCCCCACAGTTTTTCTCTTCACAGCTATACTACCTGTGTGGTATTACTGAAAATACTATTAGTTGGGGGCTGCTCTGCATTGTTTGTTTTACTAGGGCCTGCAGACAAATTGCTTAAACATTCTGTTGTTCATGAGCAAGCCAAGAATTGCTCTGCTGCTTCTCAAATTTCTATCCATGCTGTGGAGATACCAGGAAAAAACTGTTCATGAAAGCACCAGGCATGGGTCCAAAGAGATCTGCAAGGGAGGAGATGGTTCTAAAAACAACCTGAGAGCTAAACAACCTTTTTTGTCTTACTTCAAGTGTCTCAAAAAAAAGAGATGACAGACCTTAACAACTGGTTCAAGGCATCACAGCAATTAAGTGAGAAACCCTAGTAAGCAGTTAACTCTTCTGGTTTCTGTGATTACAAAAGCTAATAGGAATATTGAAAATATGTTCTTACACCAATGCATTTTAAACTAAAAGAAAGAATATTCAGTACCAACGTTTCTGAAAAAAAAAGCTGAGCCTAATGCCAGACCACTGATCAGCAACACAGCCAGATAATAGCTACAGGCATAGGGAACCCAAAAGAAATATCCCTCATCATCCAGGTGCCAGGGACAGTGGAGGGATTGGAAGAGAAGTAAAGGCAGAAGTAGAAAGCAGGCAGAGTATTGCCTTACCTGCCATGGAGTATCCCAAGGCAGCTCTTCATTCACAACAGGCTGTTAAAACTTTGTGACCAAACCACCACTCCACCCCACAAACAATGAGCTTATAGAGCTCAGTGTTACAAATTCATGGGTTTTTAAATTATTTTTCTATTTACCAAAGAGACTACACAGACAACTTCCCAGTGAATCTCATTCATCTACCAAGACAGAAACAAAGCTGTCCGTGGTTCACCATCGTAGCATTTGGCTTTAGGAAGGTTCCCTAACCACCTTACCCCTAGATTTCAAACTGGGAACACTGTAGTCCTACAGCACCACAGTATTTCTGAAGGAACTAAAACTGTCCCTCAGGCTCCATTCCTACAAGTGCACACATTCATCCATCCTATAAGCCTCAGACCAAGAGCCTGACTAAAACTCCAAGAGTTTGGAGGCAAACTGCTTTTCCCTGTTACACAGGCCTCAAGAGTCTCCACTGAAGACAGACACTATTTGTCCCACAATTCTTCCCAGCCTCAGGAACAGGAGGCTGAAGAAACACAAGCTCTTTTTTGGGAACACAGAGTTAACCTCTGAAGGGAAAGCATTCAAAAGACTGAGAACTGTCCCAAAACAAATACTGACCTATATAATATAATAGGTTTTGTTTACTGAGGCATGAGCAGATACTACTTCACTGATTTAAGTGAATAGGCTCAGCGCCAAAGCTATCAATGGAATTATATCTGCTTATGCTGCTGGGAAGTTCTGCTCTTTGCACAGCATTCAGTGAGGTGTAAAATGAGGACTTAATGTTACTTGCTTGGACTAATTTCAAAAGCAATTGCTGCACCTGTTCATACCAACACAAGAAGTTATTTTTCCCAGAGCCCATGAAACCAGGACAGAAATAATAAAGCTATGATTTATATTCCTACACATTCCTTTATTCTTTACTAAATACCTCCTTTCTAAAATGCATTTTCCTAAAGCAAAAAGCAGTGTTTCTGCCTATTAGACAACAACTAATTCCTTGCACCTTCTTTCCACAAGAAAAGAAGTCTTTCTGCATGGCACAATACTGAATAGGAGCAACATATCCTGGCTTCTCTGAAGCTGTATCATCCAGGTATTAACCAGGAAGTGGGAGCTCCGAAGGAGTAACACACACGAATTAAACAAACATACATCCCTCTGAGTGCACTAAAATAGCAAGTGTCAAAACGAATCAGAGCTCTTCACAGAGCAATCTTAGTTACCTGCCTAGCACAGACTGAAGGTTTCTCTCCCCTGATTTAGTGCTAAAGCCCATCTAAAGTTGTCATCATGGACTTCACATACACCGTCGGACAGCGGGGCTTCTGCAAACAGAGGGCTTGGTTCTGCTAAGCAGGGGATATCCTCAGCTTCCACTGGGAGCTCATGCTACTTTGAAAGAAAATGGCATCTGGCTAACCAGAGCCTATTTTAAGAAGCCTAAACAAACCAACAGCACATCATGCTATAAAGCTACTGCAGTAAGGACGGAAACTTTAACTTCCTTCTAGCTATAAAGTTTGCTTTCAACGATCCACTTGGAAGAAGCAGAGAAAGAGAGCAACCCAAGTGACATGCATGTAATTTCTTGATTTGTTAATATTTCCTATAAGCCCTTCAAATGCAGGCAAGGAACAAAGTCAGCTCACACAGTGCCCATGCATGGACCCGATGACATACACAGGTTCTTCCCAATTTATATTTTATATGATTTTATACCATGACATTTCACGATGCCAACCAGATCTCTACAGGTGCTTGGAGATCCTTGGAGAAGGAGGAAGAAGCGTCAGGCTCATGGACTGCAATTCTCTTGCACAGTTGTTCATACTAAACAAGCTGCTGTGGACAAAGCTTTCCAAAGAAGGCAGAATAAGTTTTCCTGTCTAGTTTTCAGGTTGGTTTTTGTTCGATTTTGGTTGAATTTCCGTTTGGCTTTAACTAGATCGGAGGAACTCCAAATATCACTCCCTACTTACGTCCACCTGAAGGGCCTCCAACCACTGGAGGGTAGGCTACATTAAAATATCACCACTTTTAGACTTCCACCATTCCATATCACCATTTACATGGCCACCTGTTACAATGGACCCAGCAGCACACACATCAAACTCTTGTGATAACCCTATGGGATAACTACATTCTGGCCAGGCTGGTACACCCTATAAGGCAGCAATGTTTTTACTTGCTTGCCACACTTTAGAAGGGCCAGTGATACTTTGTACATTTTTATAGTCCTGGTTTTTTCCAGGTTTGATCAGAAGAAGAAAGCTTGGTACAATGGCTACCAGCAAGTCATCTCTTACCTCAATGAAACATAAGGACAAACTGAGGAGAGATGGTTTCTCTTATGCTATGGAACCACTTGTGGATATCAAATGGTACAATTAAAGAGATAGGGAGAGAGTAAAACTTGTCTATTTCTTACAATATATAATCAAACAACTATAGTGGCAATATTTTTTAAACAATCTATGACGTTTCCAATTAATTCACAATATTTGCAAAGGGAATGTCAAAGATTTATATGTTAAGGGAGTGGTGGTAAAAGATCACCACTGGATTGCATTAAATAATGTGGCTGAATTTTTCAAAGGAACCAAAAATACCTATGTGCTGCATTTCAGTGGGATTAAGGTGTCTATCTTCCTTAGACTTCTAAGAAAAAGAAAAAGTACCTTGAATGATTAATGTCTACTTCGGTTCTGAAAGACTGGATTTAATTATGCTCTGGTCTAATGGCTGGCACAGGCCAGGAAAGGAAAGATGTAGATGAGAGCAGGAAAGGGATTACATCTGCCAATCATATCCACAAATAGCACTACCATTTTTGAGATCCATTGGACCAAATCTTGAAGCCTTTTATTAGTAGAGAAATTCCCATTAACTGAGAGTGTTCCACACAAGACAGCACTCCATACCTTGCATAATTTAGCTACTGAATACAAACTACTGTTCCTAACTCTTCCAGGACTCAGTTTTTATTATGCATAACATACTCCAGTGCATACAACAGCTCTTTTTAGGGCTTATCACTGCAAGATGACAAAGTGTCAGCTTTAAGCTACCCTTGAAGATTCCCCCTCCCTGTAAAGATGCCAATCTGAGATTCCACAAGCAAAGGCATGTTCGTGTTCTATCACATGTCAGCAGCTATAAACAACAGCCTGAAGGCTGCTTTCTTTCTCCCTCTCTTGTAAACAAAGGAAGTCTTTATTCCTGTAGTAGTAGATCTTTCATGAAAACTGTGAATCTTGACTGCTACATGGCAGAGATAACTCATGCTCCTGCTAAATAAAGTTCCCTAGAAATAAACCATGATGTCGGAGACATTTATTTGCAAGACAGCTTAGACATCCTCAAACATAGCTCATTCAATGGCATATTATGTATTTCAGATTCCTCTGCACATCCAGTGATGAAATTTCACCTCTGATTTTAAGGAAGCTGTTATTAAACAAACTAGAGTCTTGCTTTAAACTGAGTGCAGATTATTTCTGTTGGCTGTAGCATTTAATGGAAGCACTGGGGACATTAGGGACCTGGGACAGAATTAATCCTATTTAAAAAAATAGTAAGTGGAAGCAGCATTCTTTTGTGACACACATCCTCCAGGCAGCACAATACCCAATTCAGCTTTCCTGGAGAAAGTACGCACCCTCTCCCTCCAAAATGCCATGGCTTTGTCCACTATGGCAAGTGTATCCAAAGTCGCTGGAGCTACTACGGCTTTCCCTAAACGCCCCAAGCTTTCCCATTTACACTTCCAAGGTCTCTTCCAGCTCCCTGAGTCCCACAAGAGCTTCCTGCTGGAAAAGGCCACTCCTTTCTAGTGACTGAGCATAAACCCTCCAGCTTGAAGGCAGAAACATCATAGACAAGAACAGCTGTACAACTAACATTCACAGAGTTACCTTATTTAAGAGAGGGGATAAAAACGCCCTACAAAATTACTTCACAGAGAAATACAGCAAATGCCTTTAAAAATAAACAGAAACAAGCAAACGTAACGAATCTACATACAGGCTCACAGTGTGTTTCACACAGAACCCAACTCAGCACAACCACTGATATTTAAGTATAGCAGAAGATATGGTACCCAGGTAAATCCTCTTACACCAGCCACCCTCCGGTGAAGAGCACAAATACAGTGCTGATGAAGAAAACTAGTTGGAGACAGCCATATATTTTGCTTTCAGGCATGAGAGAGACTGACACGCTTGCCAGATGGTAGGTGTAACATCCACTTATGCTCTTCACTCAAAGAGTGTCTGCTCTTAAATAATTCTTAGGGGCTTTGTTGTTTTCTTAAAAAAAAAATAATGGCTACAGCGTTTCCTAACTCAGAATTGTTGCTTGCTTATGCTTCTAAGTGAGAAGCAAGCAAGTAACAGTGACAAGTGTGAGGTACTGCTCTTTGAGGTCATTACCTGCTGCTATTCAAAGCTCCTCAGCTGCAAGCTCTTCTCTCAGAATAACTTCGAGGGGCCGGCGCCAAGTCCCACACCTGCTGGGGAAAGCTGAAGTGCTTGGAGCAGACCTGTTTCTTACCTTCCAGCCAGAAAGTACCAGATCAAGTGGAATAAAATGGTGCATGAAGGACGAGCCCACAGTTCTGTTTCTTGGCCATTCTTTAATCCCAAAGGGCACAAGCAACCTGCAGCATGAAGGAGCAGTCACTTCAGCGCTGCTGCTTCCACTGTTGCCCAAAGTCTCCAAGGCAGGCAGGGAGTTGGGCCTCTGTCTAAAGAGGACACCAGAGGATAATGCTAGACTCTTTCCATTGGGGCCAGTCCTTTGTAGTGTTAGATACATGTCTGTCTTCCCATATCTTAGAGCATTCACAGCTAGTTTTCCTCATTCTGTGTTCCAACAACAGGAGTGACTTTGCTACCATCTTAGCTGCCCTCTACCTGTGCTCCTTTCTCAGCACCTAGCAAGACACCTGCCCACTAATCTGCACTTTTGTTTGCTTTACTATATGCTTATCAGTGTTACCTATCATCAATATGATTTTTAGATTTCCTTCACAGAGCAAGGAAGCAGCTCATCTTGACTGTAAATACATGAATGCAATTAATCCCACAATATTCCAGCTTTTTGCCACTGCATAGCTTCTGAGGTAGCTGGACTACAATATGTTTCAATACAACATATATATAGCCTTTAAAGAAGGAAGATTATTCTCCTGCCTCTCCATCTCACCTCTACCATCAGTGCATCTATAAATAAAAAGAGTTTATGTGTATCCACAACACACATGCCTTAACTGGCAGGTACATGGGCATTCACATATTTATCTGCCATATCTTAGGCTCATCTCTGCAATTCTTTCTTGAGCCACTTGAAGATAATCACAATGGAAGCAGCTCTGCCCTAGCAATGCAATTCTCTTGTGATTCTCTTCAACTTCAAAAATAGCAGCAAAAGGAAAATATAGCAGCATCGTGAAAGAAAAACAATATCTTACAGGATTCACCCAGAAAGCATTTGTTCCTCAGCAATAAAATAGCTTTTGTGTTATTCAGAAGGCAAGGCGGCAAGTTCTTATACGAAGAACAAAACCAACTAAATAGGGCTGCCTTTCCAATGCTGTCAGTACTGGCACAGACATGATCTGCAAATAATAGTGTGGCTTTTTGGTTCTTTTTTAAATAGACTTTGAAAAAATATTATCTAGGAAACTTGTGAGGTTTTTCCAAAGGTCCACATAAGCATTCCCCAAGCCCAAATCTGTCCATTACTAAACTGCTTTGGCTAAGATACACATATTCTTTTAAAATAAAAAGCCACTCTTTGATAACTTCCATATAAACCTTCCCCACCTCCAAGACTTTACTTCCACAAAGTGGTCATTTATTTTTATGTAATTTGCAAAAAGACAGGTAGAAGTAGAATATAATGCTGAAGCTCAATTTTCAATATTAAAACGCTATAAGAAATAAATTCTACCAGTCTCAGTTGAGCTCCCTTTTATTTCCAGAATTACATGGAGACAAATCAAAATGTTCCATGAGCTCTCTAAATTGCTTTTGAACATTGTCCTTGAGCACCTCCAGTTCAGTATTACTTATCACACCCAATTTCCATTGAGACTCTGCTAGTAGTATGTCATCACTCTCTAAATCTGTCAAGTCCCTTGGAGACCCTTGGCAACCGCTTTTGTAAATCTAGCACCTCCTTGGAAACTCTTGTTGTGTAAAATCAAAATCATTCTCATGCTCAGTGGAAAGTGATATACTAGGAGTAGCTGAATGCAAATAGGGGGAAAACAATCTTCTTCACAGTCCTCTGAGCGTCACTGTGAAGTGGAACCACAGCAGAACCAATCAATCTCCTTTTTCAGCCAGCCACAAAGATGAAATTCTACCACATATCTATGCACTTTCAGGGATTGCTACTATTTCTTGAAGGCTTAAAGGCTGCTTTGAGCACTGGAAATGGGAGTTCCGAGTGATGAGCCATAGACAGTCTCTCCATTTGCTTGTATCCAAAAAACCAGGAAAACCCTTCCTCTACTCCTCAGGAGACCTAGATGCCAGGGCCAGATTCAGAACAATTGCTGTTGAACCACTCAAGTCACTGAGCTTCCCCAGGTAAGCATCTGGCTCACTTTCCTGTGGTTTTGGTTTTTTTTTTCCCTTCAGAAATATTCATTATTCTACCTTCTCATCTACACATGCTGCTCACTGGACCTTGGCTGTACTCAATCCAGTCACCATGCCAGAGTTTTTGCAGGTTTGGGGATTATTGTCAGAATAGGGGAGGGGGTGGCAGTTGCTTTTCTTATCAGACCTGCACTCCTAAAATCTATTTGGTTGTTACTTCATAATCACTCAATTCCTACAGCTTTAGTATAGTAAACAAAGTAGATTACTGTACATGAGATGCTACACAGATCTCAGTCGGTAGCAGCTTTCAGATTAAGCAGAGTTCAGCCCACAAAAGTCAATTAAAGGATAATATGAAAGTTGATACAGTTTTCTATAGAAAAACAGCAGCAAATCCCCTGTCTCTCCCTTCTGTTTGTTATCCAGCCCCTCCAATTCTATCTTGTTCAGAAAAAAATTTCAAGAGATATCACACTATAAACTCAGTCTCTACCTTTATCAAACACAGCACCATTTTGACATTGAAAATTCCTGGGAACAATGCAATAGACTTCATCAACACCACAAAGAGCAAGCAAATCCCTAGCATTCTTCACAGGCGCTTTGAGCCAATTGGAATGTATTTACAGGCATCCATACCTGCACCCACACTTAAAAGCTGAGTATTTCTTTAGAATCCTGATAAGAGTGGGACAGTACCAGATCCTCTGAGGACACCCAAGTGACAACTGATAACTGTGCCACTGCTACACACTCACGCAGAACGGCACCTTGCTATGGTGACAAGCCATTTCCAGCTGGGTGCACGGGGTAGGCCAAAACCAAAGGTACAACTGACATTCAGTCGCTGCACATTCACTTTTACACTAACTGAAGCCCTGTCTAATCCAAGCAGCCATCTTCAGTATCACCATCGACAGCAGGAGCGTAACTGACAGTGCTATACCCTATGTGGTAGAGTATATACACACATAGAGTGGGGCGCATATGGATTCATATGGATATATACATGTATGCAAGCCTCATGAGCTAATCCCTGGGCACTTGGCAGAAGGTCCCAGCCTTCATTTACATGAGAGGCACTACTCAAATTAAGGGCAGCAGGAAAGGCTTAGCCAAAGGGGTGGATGACTGACAGCTCTAGAGACAGCTTTCATTCGCAAAGGAGTCTTACAAATATTTAAGTCAATGCCTTACGCCCAAGTTCACTAATTAGTTCTCTTGCTAAATTTAACATATATTTTGTTTCAAAAAAAGATGAAGGATCTCACTTATGAATTATTACATAAACCCATAAAATCTTAAAGGGTTTAAAAAACCCTAATGGCTTAAACACAGAGTTCAGTGCCACTAGTGCCTTGCTATGTATGTTTCAGCAGCCTAAACCATAACTGTTTATACATTATAAAGCAGGCATCTTGTTTATTTACAGGTATCTTAGATGATATCTGTTTGTCTTGGCTGTACAAGAAAAAGCCCAGAACAACTCCTCTACAATCAGTTTTTGGATTGGCAATAAAACTAGATACTCTGCTGGGATGTGGCAAGAGGATCTAAACCCAGGAATAGCAGTCATGAAAAAAACCAAACAGGAATAATAGTTGAGAATAAACTGAATGGATATTTGAGCACCACATTTGAGATGACCCCTACTGATGAACAAAGTCACACAACCCTGCAAATGATGCCCTGAGGGCACAATAGCCTAGCATTTTTAATTATGTCCTCTCAAACACATTTCTGACAAATAACTCGCGTATTTTAAATTACCCATTTCTCCCTCAAGATATGTATCTTATTAGAGAAGACCTAGAAAACCTCACTATAACAGTTCCTAAAGTTCTGATACATTTTAGGTTGATTCAGACAACAGCCTGAGATTCAAACAGCATGCGGTAGGTATGAAGCAATATACATTATCTCCAGAAACTCTGCAAGATTAGTAAGTACACAGTGTCTAACAGGAGGCATTCCAGGGTTTTTTTTTAAAAAAAAAGAAAGCAGAGACATTCCAATAAGTCTCAGCTGTCCATAGCATGGTGGCCTCTGCTGAGATCTTATGCAAGGGCATACCTGCAGCGAAGTAGCACTTCAAGTAGACCACTGCTAGACCTTTGCTGGTGTATTGGGTCAACTACTAGAGTTTCTCTGTTGTTATTTTAGGACTCAGTGAGCTTAGGCTGCAGAATTATAGCAAAACCACTCCTATTGCTACCATTTTAATGAAAGATCACAGAGAATTCTAGTACTACACCAACCTGGCAGACACTGCTGCTCTGAGAGGTGGGATTTTCATAAATTTAAAGAAAAAAAAAAAAAACAGCTGAGAAACAAAAAAAGCCTTAAAACCCTTACTGAAAAACAGAAGGAAGTGTGTTGCTCCTCACACAGCATTCCTCCAAACTAAAACCTGCAAGTTTTACCTTCCACCAGCTTGGTGAAGTGACCAATACTGGCCTCATCCTTCTGGCTGCCAGTGAGTGCGATATTTCTTAATCGCAATGTTTTGCAGAGCTATGGCACCATTGGATTCATCCTCTGCAGGCTGGAACAATAACATACCAGCAGCGTACCAAGAGCAGCAATGAACAGATACACTGGGGAACTGTGACACCATGCAGGTGTCCAGGTGAAAAGCCACCATCCAAACATTAAGTAAGCGAAAGCTCAGTTTCCTAAGGCCTTCTGTTGTCATTTTTAACTCTGGGCACTCACCCACGGTGCCTCAGTTCCAATACTTCTTTAACTCTGATTTAACACAACAGTTAGGACACCGTCAACTCAATGAGGAAAGGCTGCGAGCCTGACAATACTCTTAAGTAGTTCCAACCTCTATTTCTCCCCTCACACACAAATGTTAACTTTTTTCAAATTAGCAAAATCTCTCTGGATTTAGTCCAGTGAATAAACTTCTCTCCCTTGCTAGGTGGAACACACTGCACAAAATTTACAAGGAATTCAAGAAATCTTGCAATCAATATGCAGCACAGATCTCTGCACTACAGCAGTTACATTATCTTGTGTGGCACATGCACTGTTCCCATGGCAACCAGCATCCTTCATCCAACTCCATTATTATGGCTATTTGAGGCTTTCAGAATCTCTGGTGTCCAAGCCATGGCTCAGAGCTACTTTGTGCTAATAAACCTCAAGAACAGATACAAGAATAAAAGAAGAAAATACAGCAAACCCTGTTTTGTTAATCTATAAGCAACACGAAAGGCAAAAAGTGGCATGGGAAATACAATTCAATCAGCTAAGCGGAAGCGACACTTACGTAACAGTCTGCATCAAGCAAGCAAGAGAACACAGTGCAAATTCACTACAGCCTTTTAACTCCAGAAAAAATAGCAGCTCAGTAAGTTTGTTGATGAAGAATGTCTTTGTAATAGCTATGAGGAAACAAAAAAATCTTACTGTACATCTATTTCAATATTATGCGTCATTGATATCAAATTATTTTTTAAAAGGTCTGAGTTCATAACTATCTTCAGAATAGTTCAAGAAAATAATTTGATTTTGACCTTTTTATGATGACCAATATTAAAGTTTTAAAGAGCTATTATCACAAGCTATAATCTTTATAGCATACTCTACACTTGGTTTATATAAATTGTCCCTAGATACTCTAAGCTCTCTCAAACACCACTTTTGGGCTTTTTTTGGGCATTTAAGCATTTCCACATCAAAGCATTACAGCAACCTCATTACGCTTTGCACAGCTTAATACAAAGTTTCTCTTAGTCACCAACCAGGGAATTTCAAACAGAAAATAACCTAATCTATTAAAGCAACCCTTAACAAATCACCCCTAAGTTGCTAGCTAGAGGTTTTATCCCTGTGAAATACACATGGGTCAGTAGGAACGGAAATGCTTTGAACTTGGGAGGGTTTGAAGGCTCTTAAAGAGAAATGTTAAGATAAATGAAGAATGCCCTTATAATTGACCAAGGAGACTGACAGGCTGATGAATCCAGCTGATCTTTAGCTACACTTAAAGCTTAATTATGCTCAGCACCTGTTCAGAAGGAACAGCAATTCTTTTAGTGCCTTGGATCCCATCTATCCTCAGGTACACCAGCCGCATTCTATGCCAGGTCAGGTGTATCACTTGCTACTACAGGCAAGTAAGGTCTGTTTTCAGGATGGACCAGACAGGGAGATGAATGAAACTAGGTGGTACCTCTCACACAAGTCCCCAACCATTCACAGAACATCCAGGTATCAAGATCAACAGAGCCCAGTCTCACAGGAACAGCTGCAACAGCAGGTCTCGAGAAGTTCACGAAGGTAGGAGCCTTTCTCCCTTGCACTGCTGTCACACTCCAGCTCCAAAGCAAACACTGTGTCCCAAACTAGAGCCCTGGAGGAGCCGTGGCAGATCCAGTTCTTTTGGGCCAGAGAGAGAACGGACATTATGCTTGAAGAATTATTTTCAAGCATAAAAGTGATAAACGTTTAAATACTAGGTTCTACAGAAAAGAGGAAAATATATTTCTACTACTGGTAAATGAACATGCTAAGCTCTGAGGAAAAGTAAATAAAGCATTCCTCATTCACTGCTACTGTCATTACTAGGTGCACATGGTGCTGCTTGCAACCCAAAAGCCTCCTGACCTGCTGATGCCCTCACCTGGTTGCTCCTGCAGCTAACTGAGCTATTGTTTCATCAACTCCGTGCCTGATGCTGCCTGTCCAAATAAGTAAACTCGTTTCAGGAAGGACAAGAAAGCATGATTACTATCTGACAATTTCCATAAAGCTTAAGTGTCTTTACATTTGAGGCTGAAGGCATGCTGTTATTCAACACTGGGCCAGGTTCTGAATTCTGCTCATGTTTGACAGCTAGTGGAATCAATGGAATTAAAGTCAAGTTATTTGTACCACTTAAGCCCACAAAGAAGCTTACCATATTTAATCATATAAGCTTTCCTCTATTAAATAGTTTGCAAGAGGAAAAAAGCATGGAATTTTCCATCTACACCTCCTCTTTAGAACTTGCAAAGAAGTTTGTACAACTAATTTTCTTGGTCATGACATTGAAAAAGTCTGTTTCACAAAGTGAGATGATCCAGGAATACTTAAACTGTTCTTCCTTTTTATGTGCTTCAGCCGTGGGACAGCTGCTTACTTCCAGTTCAAATGCGGGTTCTGCGTCACCCTCCTGCACATGACCAGTGAGTGATGCTAAGATGGGACTTCTAGGTGAAGCAAACTAGTAGACACAGCTGAGGAAGATGACGTGCTACCATGAAATCCATCTGCTAAGCTAGAGAGGGTCTATCACACAAGAGCAATGAGACCCTTGAGGAATGATAGTTTTTCAGAAATGTTAAAACCCTGTTCAAATAATCCCAGTTAATTTTAATTTTGGAAGGTTAGATAGTCCTCAGAATTTTCTCTAATTGCACATTCCTCAGAATAGACTCCTCTGGTTGCTCTGTAATCAAATCATAATTAAAGCATCTGTGTCATTTTATCTATCCCTTCCTGCTATTTGAGGCATTTACAGAAGGCAACAAAGATGCAGCATGCAAAATTTCCAGCATCAAGGCTCATCATTGGAGCAATAATAGGGATTTGTGGTAGTGTGACTGTCTGAGTGTCTCCTTAGGCTTTCATTAGCCTTTAAAAACAATTGAGGAAAAGAATACTAAACAGTGCCCCCCTTGTCGTATCCACAACTGGAGGCCGTGGTTTATGCCTGCGATACCTGTTTTTAAAACAGCTGCCTCATTTCATCTCAGCTCCACTGAGAAAACCCATACAGTGGGGAAACAGATGTCTAGCCTGAAATTAAGACATATGTTAAATAGCAGTATCACCTTGATAGAGAAAGATATTTTCTGAGCAGTGTATCATTTGTCGGATTGAGTTCCCACTATGCTTCAGTCAGGAAAGTATAAAAAAAGAACAAGCAAACCCAGTCCCCTGAGATACATCACAAATTAACTAATTCAAGGGATCAGACCTGGTGAGGGAAGAGGGAAGAGCTGGTGGTATGTGCCGTTTACCTTCAAGGGTGTATATACTGCAAATCCAATGTTCAAAGGAAGGTGATCGTACAAGCCATGCAAATTTCCCCCTCCTCTCCAACAGTCACTACTCAGAAGTGATGAAAGTGCTGAGCAAACTTCTCTGGGAAAGCAGTTTGCACCCCGAGCCTAGTTTTATCTATTTTATTTCAGAGGGAGAAAAAAAAGGAATAAAAATAATCACAATTTCTTACACCAGCAGAATTCAAAATCAGACCCAGACAATTTACTTCAGAATTTTTTTGTTTGCAATGAAGGGAAATAGTTGATTGGTATCTAAAGGTATTTCTTTTCCAAAGTTGTGTGACATGTTTATTTACCACTGACATGACTTTCTCTTCCTTTCTTCTGCCCTAGATTTTAGTCTTGTTACGTGATTTTTGTAAAATTACAGAATGAACCCCAACTGTGTAGGCATTGCTGATAAGCATATGAATACAATTGGTATGAGATGTACTGATTTTCCATTGTATGCTTTTCATTATAACATCATTCTAATTAAGCAGTAAAATAATTGTGATTTTGCTGAGAAAAAGATTCAGTTTACAAAAAGGTTATTCTAAGACAGCACTTCAAACAAATCAGCATTAAGCTTGCTAACAACATATCACATCTTTTAAAACATAAAGATCAAACCTGGAATAAAATAAATTTTCCATCTTGACAAATCACTCTATTAATCATTGTTAAATACCTTCTATTTTTGGATTAATGCTTTCAGAAATGATTTTGAGTGGAAAAGTGATTTTTGGAACAATTGATACCTAAATACACTTAAATCAGGTCTTAAATAGAAAGCCTTTTCATATCTAATGGGTAGTATTATCTAACAGCAAGTAAGGCCTGTAGCTGATTTTGTCTTTCAGGATTTTGTTGGTTTTGATGGTGGAGTCTGTATTGATTTTTTTTTTTAATCAGACAACAGTGGCACATCAGAATTCCTACAGAGTAAGACAAACACAGGGCTTCTGAGACACCAAAGCGATTAGTCAAAGCTGCATTAATTACAGCTGAAGTCAAACAACTTGTACCTGTTATGCCTTGTGGGGTCCCTGTAACCCACAGGGCTCCTCTGGAACAAAGAGCTGTCATTCACCCAACACAAAGCAGAATTACTGCTACAAGAGTGGCATTTGCTGCACGCTTGAGTCTGATCAGAGCAGCAGCATGGCAATATCAGAATGTTAATGTCAGTGGCTCGGGTCTGTTTCCTTGGGGTAAGGCCAAAGCATGACCTCTCATGCTAATGTTGTTCCAACTACACTGGTGCAACCCACAGCAGCATTTAGTCCTTGGTTTGCAGATTACATCAGCTCTATTGTGGACGTGGTCAGCACTGTCTGTGTTCACAAGCTTGCATGTTGGCCAGATCTTGAACAACTGAAATTATTGCAAAATACATTTGTGCAAAAACTTAAAAAAAAAAAGAGTCAAAACAAAACCCAAACCCAAAGGGTATCTTGGAAAGTAATGATTTGTTGTTTGTGTTACATCATGTGACTTTCCTTCTTCAATTCCTTTGTAACAGAAAAAAGCATCGAATGCATTAAAAAAAAATTTTTTTTTATATTATTTTACTTCCTAAAATATGAGGGTCAACAACCTATCTGCATTCCATAAATAACACTCTTTATGCAGTTTGGAGGGTGGGGGTTTTTTCCTTCAGTAGATGAGATCCAGGTGTAAATGAATTTGCTTATCAGGTTACACTCCAATCTGACTGAACAAAACACACTTTAATCATGCAACTGCCTGCGTTGCCCTTATAAAAGGCTCACACAAGTGGCCTGAGAAGGCCTCAGATTTTATAGATATTGTTTCCCCTTAAAAATCTAAATGAAAAAAAAGTAAATCAGATAATCCACTCTGTATTTCACTCTATTCTCGCAGAGAACTTACAAGAAAAGCAGAAGCTGGGGCTGAAATGCTGGCTATCCTCGCGCTGACAGCAAAAGGATATACCTCTGAAGCAGGGGAACAAAGTATCTCGGTGGCTAGAAGTTCTCAAGCATATCAAATTGTGGTCTTTTCAAGCCAGGTACGAGATAATTCACCCATGATCTGAATGCTGCTTAGCCTTGCGGTAGATGACACAAGTCTAATTTCCTCTTGCTATTCCTACAACAAAAGACTTGGTTGCCTTATCTCCTGCTTTACTGAGCCACTGCAACACTGACCTTGTCTTTTAAGTGAGATCTGTCACAACTGTGAAAGCGTTCACTGTCTCTCTCTATTTGGCCATGTCTGCGCTGTCATCGCCTGTTCACAGAGGTCAGGACTGCAGCATCAACCTTCCATTACAAGCATTCAGAAGAGCTTTGAGGTGCATTGCTTTCTGCATTTTACGTAACCAAATGTGTCACCGTATTAAAAGCACAACCATGCAAATGTCACAGATGACCATCTAACATGCAGTTGAAAAAGCACAGATATGTCCCCAAGTCCAAATTCATTTTTCGTTTCCAACAAACACGAGTTAGAAGAAATCATGGTAAGCAGAAAATCCTAAGATAACTTGAAAAGAAATTGTCACCAAGGATTCTCTTCAGAGATAATATTTTTTTTCCAAATCACTTGTTCATAGTTGAGTCATCCCAGAAAGCATCTAAAGCTTGTGGAAAATTGTCACTGCATATAGGACGATGAGTACAGAACTCTTACAGATTATTTAGAAATTTTCCTTTTGCATCTGTAGCTTGGATTGCACTTAGGTAGTGAATAGATTCAAATATAGAGTCAAAAACCTCTTCCCCCGCCACCTTCCTACTTTGCTTGTTCCCAATCCTCAGGTTCAATTACTACTCTGTTATACTTAATAGTGCCATCAATGCTGCAGTGCTTCAGCAGTAACAGGAGCGTCACACCAGCAGCCTGTATCTTCAGTAAATACATTAACCACCAACTCGGCCACGCTAACAAATCATTGTTTACTTTGGAAACCCTTTTAGCGGCCCACGATATTTAGGAATCAAGTGAGATTACCACGTTTAGAGGCTGCAGGCACCAAAGAAACACTCAGCTTTTAACTTCACCAAAACTCCATGTTCAATAAAGCAGACATAAAAATGACTTCATTTCTCCCTTTTTCCACCTGTTTATGAAATCGATAAGGTTTACGCACATAAACCACACACAGCCCTGTCTAGAATAGGTCAGGCTCATTGGGTAAGAATACATTTGTCATCACAAGCCAACTGTTTATCATGAAAACAACTGCCCAAAATTTATGCAGACCCATGCTCGTATGAACACACACATGATCAAATTAAACTGTAAAAACTAGCAGTCCATGCTGATCATCACCAAACAACCTCATCTGTACTTTTAACCCCAGAGGAAACAAAACCCATCCATTTCTTACATATTCTATAAAGTAAAGATTTACAACTCTCTAACAAGGAGCTCCTCGTGATGCCAGTGACATTAAAATGCTCCAACCTTATCAATGGTTAAATTACACTACCTGGCTAGGAGGAAAAAACAAAAACCACCCAAACAAGAAAATACTGTGTTAAGAATTGGCAGCTTAACATGGCAATTCTAACAGATTTCAACCATTTGCCACAAGGACTGAAATCTATTTTGGCACCTGAGGGAAGACAGCAGCTCATGTTTTCTCTGTTCCCCCCGCCTCACCTGAAGTAGTTAGACACACAAACACATTAAGCAATCCTCATCGATGCTGAGGTTCCACATACCCAATTAAAGTCAATTTGAACAGCTAAAACTGAACCTCTTTGAAATTCAAGTCACTTTTGCACCTGCTCACACATTTAACAGCTTCAAGTTTTAAATCTCTGCCCTTCGTCTCTAGATCTCCACATTTAAAACAGAAGCCACCACGTTCCTTGGATTTTGAGGATCAGCCACTGTCCCTTTAATGTTCCACCTCGTCTCCAAAAGGAAGGTCTTTTTACTAGAGCTCCGTGTGATTCACTGGAATTTGCCAGGCAGGTCAGGAAATACCCTGAAGCAGAGGAAGAATATTAAAGAGATGGGACATGTATATCAAATCCCATTACTGTTCTCTTATGAGAATCAATCAAGTGAAAGGACATGATGATGTCATTATGACATCATTTACTTTGGGATTAGAAATTCATAGCTACTTAGCAACCAAAGCTGTCCAATACAGGAGTAAGGGATCCAGTGGAAGATGTTATCATCTGACCCATTTACTGCAAGATAAATATTAGCCGATTCTTCATCCAGCACTCTGTAAGACACACAGTAATTTAAGAACCCCATTGTTTCGGGACTAGAACACCAGAAATAAATCATTCCCTCTGAAGCATTTTCATTGTTAATGCCCAAGTACATCCACCACCCCACCCCCCCCCGCCATAACAGCTAGTAGGCACATTCCCTCACAGTCAGCCTCCTTTTCACAGATCTAAAGCTTAAAACCACAAAAAGCAGCAGCTTGTGCCAGACAGACTTCATCTGAGGAACCACAGTCCCCGTCAGAAACTCGGGCCTCACGCGCTCGAGGGAGGCTAAAATAATTGCATAAGGGCACAAGCTCAGGAAGCATGTTTATGTCGATAAACCAAGCTGAACGCACCCAGCTGATGGGCTCCAGTAGCTGTCAGATATCCTGAGAGAAATAAAAATTAAGAAGCTTTGGGCGTGGAAAGGGAATCGGTCACGCTCCTTCTGCGGCTGTTTCTGGGACCCGGAACGGGTCTGATGCCCGGGATCTGCGCCTGACCTGGTTTTCTTTAAAGTTTATTCCTCTCCGTTGAAAATACAGTTTAAACGAGTTCTTAAAGCAACTGAGCAAAGATAATACGTGAGCTGAAAGGATAACCAACCCTTCAAACCCGTTATCAACAGGCTGGAAGCGGAGCACTAGCCCGACACTTCACGTTCTCAAACCTCGCTCCGCTTACACCCTAACGCGGCACTGCAACACACCTGGCGTTAAACGAAGGGCAATAAACCACTCCACCTTCCGCAAATAACTTTTATTAGGACGAGGCTGGCCGCGGTGCCCATCGCGGGAGAGCTCCGCGCCGCCGGGCCAGCCCCGCGGGTCCGCTCGCCCCAGCCCGCGGGGGCAGCGTCGTGCCTCTGCGCGCAGGGCAGGACGAAGGCTACACGGCTCCCAGCACCGCGCCTCGGAAAGAAACGAAGCGCCACCGCGAACCTCCTCGGCACCCGGCGCTGCCACCAGCGCGACGGCAACAGGCGACCGCCCGCGGCCGCTTCCCGGGGGATTCGCCTCAGCAGCTCCGCGGCCGCCCCCGACTCCTCGGCGAGGCCGGCTCCCCCCGCTCCCCCACACAGGGCTCTGCCACCCTCCGAGGACACGCCGCCGGGGCCGCCTCAGCCTCCTTCTCCCGAGGGCGGCTGCGTTGCCCGCGGCAGGCAGCCAGCCCACCCGCCCGGGGCACGGCGGTGTCCCCCCGCGGGGCCAGGGAGCGCCGCCCGCCTCGCCTCGCGGGACCGCGGCACGGGGAAGGGCTCAAGTTGGCGCTCAAACGCGCACCCCCTACCTGCCTGCCTGCCACCGCGGCGGGGAAGAGGACGAAGAGCTGCCGCTGCTGCCGCCGCCGCCACCAACCCGCCCGAGCCACCGGCGCTGCCCTCCCCGGGCGATAGTAATGTTCATTTAAAGCTCGGCGCGCGCCGCTCCGCCGCGCCCTCCCCACGCAGCAGCGCCCGCGCAGCAGCGGGGCCGGGCGCGCGCCGCCCCGCCCCGCCCCCAGCCCGCCCCTGAGGAGAGGGACCGGCCGTCGGCGGGGCCGGGGGCACGCGGCAAGGCCCGGCCCCACAGCAATCCCTCAGGCCCGGTCCGGTGTAGCCTCACACCCCCCCCCCCACCCCGGCTCCCTCGCAGACCTGGACCGCTTCCGCCCCGCGGCTCTCCCTCAGGCCTGGCCCGCCTCGACGGGCTGCGATGCCGCGGCTCTGCCTGGAGGCGACACCTGTTACTGACTCACCGCCCACCTCAGCCGCCCTCAGGGGATGCCCAGGACCCTGTCAGACCGACCCATGCGGGAGATGGGCCCTCTGGAGCAGTTTGGCGATTGCCGGTGCCCCCTCGGCCCGAGTTAACAAAAGTTGAAGGAAGTTTTGAGGAGCTGAACTAACAGTTTGCGGCCGAGCTTGAGTGGTGTGGGGGAACGTTCCAAGCGGAAAGTTTTTTCAGATAGGAATGCTTAGCCCTGTGTTTGAAAGTGCTGAAACTTAGACACATTTCCAAACTTCCTCAAAAATGTCTAAGAAAGGGCCAGAATTGCAGGATTCCTGTGATCCTTTTCCGTGCGGTGATCTCTCCGGGCGAGATTCCAGTCAGAAATGGCTGGCCACCTGCCTCTCTAAGGGGCACGTTGCCCAGGGAGCGGCCTGAGCTCACCTCAGTTGTGACACCTTGAAGCAGCACGGCTTTGTTCCAGGGCAAGATGCCAGATGATGATACACCCCATGATACGTGGTGTCCCACCACGGACAATTGCATCCTAGATATCTAATGAGCATTAACAGCTAGAAGAAAAAAAACACATTGGTGCCTTTGACTCTCCAGGTATCTTTTGGAAGTGAGTGAATGGCACTGACAGCTGGCTAGAGGACTGAACCAAAAGAACATCTTCCAGAGAGTTTACAAGGTAAGCTGGTTTCTCTTGCAGCAGGATTAAAGTAGCCATCACCGGGGTGGAAAAGTCAGTCCCATGTCTTGTACTGTATGCTTCACTGCAGTAGAACACAGCCTCTGTTGTTTAGAAGATGAAGTAACATTCACAATCTCTTCTAACATCTGTTGTCTTATACACAAACTTCGTCACAGGAACACCAAAGTCCATTGCCCTGTCAATACACTGGTTGAGTTGGGATGACCTAGCTTCCTTTTCCTCCCAAGCAGGCCTGGAGGGCTTCTTTGGTTACCATATACCTTGGTGGTAGATAATGAAACCACCCCAAATTTTTCTCTGTTTTCTTAATGTCTACATTGCTCTATGTGAATTCAAGGATGATGTGTGAACTAATGTTCAACTAATGTATGATAATCATACAGCAACAGAAATACAAACACTGATGTTACTAGGACGTAGATAGAGAGGGTACATCTCATAAAATTGGCTAATTACCATTTTGAAACCTAGCTAAGTGTGCAAGGGTTGCCAGATTGCTCAAAATCTTCAATGACCTGCTTGTGAGTTGAGATGTAGAAATATGTTAGCAGAGTTTAACACTGTTGCCCATTAATTACAAGGAGTATTTATGCTGAGACTAATAATTGAGTTGTCCTGTAATCCACCATAATAATCAGGAATTTTCTTTGCCCACGTGGTTTGAAAAGGTAATGGATAATGATGTTCAAGCTGTCTGATTTATACAGTGGCAATGAACAACTACTGCTCTGACATCCCCACTACTACTTCAGGATTATGGCTTTTGCTGCTGATTAGTACTTGATTAGCCCTTGTCTTCATCATGGTCCCATTGTCCTCATGTATAGGCTAAGCACTGTTTCTGATTGACTTGTCTTTTTTAAAATATAGGATCTATTCAGTTTTTGAGACATGGTCCTAGAGTAATACTGACTATTCAGTTCACTTGAGGCTTGATCTTAAACACGAGAGCTTCCTTTCTCTGGGCAGAGATGTTCCATGAGTGTAGAAGAGGCTACAGCCCTCCCCACTCCGTTGGTGCTGTCTGGTGAGACATCTGTGGGTTACTCACCATGTTGTGACTGTCTAGGTTTCCTCTGCTCTGATTACAATGCAGTGGGGTTGGCTTTTGCCTCCATGATCGTTTGTGTTTGTAAGGTCAAAACTACCATCTGAAAAGCAGCTACCTAAACTAGCCATCTGCAGCTGTGGGCAGGAGATTTGTACCACTTCTCCTCATAGTTTTGAATTAGGTGCTTTAGCCTCAATGTATTTCTTATTACTTGAAAGCTCCAATTTTGTAGAGTAACTTGCATTAAGAGAATAAATATGGCAAATTAATAGCCAACACTGTGCAGACAAAGTGCTAGCACAGCAATTCCCAAATTGTTGTTGCTCATGAGCTGCTGATCACTGTGTGTGATCAACGTGTCAGCAGCACACCTGTATTAAGACAGTAAATTTCAAAATCACCTCAATTCATCTTGATTTGATTATGATACATGAGAGATTTGGAAAGATAAAATTACCTGACCAATCTAACAGTAGTATTACAGACCCTTCTCTTGCCTTCCACAGCTTTTTCCTGGCTGCATCCCTTGAAAGGAAGAAGTAGTCTGATTTGTTTTGGAGGCAGTGTCATAATTTCTAACTAAGCTTCAGCTACAAGGAGAGCTGTGACAGGGTCCAGTGGAAAGTTCTGCTTAAAGTTAGAGATCATGCTACAGTTTATTAATTTGAAAAAGATCTGCTACTGTTCCATCATAACTCAGAGATCTGGGGGCCTGCAGCAGTGTTGACTTACAAGGCATACAGATGCATCCAAACTAACTTTTAACTAAAAGCCATGAGAATACAGCATGTATGTCATTGCAGGCTGCCCTTGGCACTTGTACCGCTTTTGGTACCTGCACCTAAAGATCTCTCTCTGTCCACTGAACATGCTGAGTGTCTGATTTTTAATCCTGTTATATGCTGCAGAATTCTAAGAGAAGGGAGATCCTGTTTAAAGAAGCTCCTGTGAGGGAGGAAAACTACGGTTTCCCCTGAGTTTCCCACAGATTATTTATAAATGTGCTAGGCTTCGCCTTCTGTGTTGGCACGCTGATGACTCAGAAGCACATATCTAGGGGAATCTCTTGAATGTATGGTTCCTGGATGCACAGACCTGTCTCTCTGGCTCTGTGCTGAATCCCCTTCAGTGAAGAATCCAACAGTGTGCTTTTGGCAAGAGGTGTTACTGAGGCACTGCCTCTGCAGTCTAAGAAAGGCAGTGTTAGGGGCTAGAGGGCTGATACTCTAAACGTGGTAGTTCAGTTGAGGAAACCATGTGTAAACTGGAAGCTATTTCTGCAGACCTGAAGGAAGACGACAGTTGCACTGGTAAGTACAAAGCAACTCAGTACTTGTTTTGGCAGGTTTAAGAACTGTTCCTGTCACTGTGTTTGCACCAGTTTTAATACTGCTAAACCGGACATGCAACAGTATCTTTAATGTTATTCTAGATGACACAACAGACTGTGACTCTGATCATTCTATTTGTCAACTGCCTAAACAATTCCAAAGCGTAATCTGATAGCATTTATACTGCTGGGTTTTTGCCAAAAGGGAAATACATCCCATGGTCAGTGTTGGTTGTGTTTTGCTTTTTTGTTCCTTTGATATTGCAGCTTTTCATGGTTAGATATCAGATAGGAACTAACTCACAGTACATAAAGATCATGCACTAATGTACCATGTTCAAGCACCATATCCTACAGTAGCAATTAGCCTTTGTTGCCAATAATTTGCTAAATTGTCAAGGTTGTGGTCATTACCAATTTGGTTGACAGTCATCCACTCTGAAAAGCTCAGCCAGGTTATGGCTAGCCAGGACTTGGATAAGAAATGTAATCACACAAGTGGTCACGGCGTGACATTCCTTACTGAGCAGAAGAGTGCTTGCATGGAGTGTTGGAAATGGATCAGCTGAATCTTAAGGTTCTGGCTAACATTTTTCATGCAAGATCCCATAGCATTCTCTCTATACTAGCTAACATAAGACTAACTCACATTTCCCTCACCCAGTCTGAGTAATAATTGCTAGGTATTCTCCAGGGTTTCAGTTGACTTCTTGCCCTTTCTGATTGCATGAAGCAGTGTGTTGCAATGAGCAGGTGCTATGTTCCTTCTTGGAAGTGGCCGTGTTGCAGAGGTTAAAGAATGTCCACCCTCATTTGAACTTGATTGCATGAGTATAATTAAGTACAGCATTTGGCCAACTTGTTATCAAGAGCTCTCGGAGCCTTTGGGATGAAATATGCTATTATGATGATAATTTGCTATTAATTATGTGTTGATTAAAACCAGCAGGAATGTGTGTCACTGAAAGCTACCCCTTTTTACAGGGTCAAACAGCAATGAAAACTTTATATTGCTTTGGCAAACTTGCGTTAGATTTGGAAGTATTTAACTGTCACAATTTAACTTGTGCTCCTTATGCCTTATCTTATTCAAGCATGAAGTAGAGAAGCTAGGCAAGTAAAGGGTCTTGCTGCTATTTTTCAGCAATTGGCTGTCCAAGCTGCAATGCATTTCTGACCTGCCAAGTCAACACAGGGCATTTAGTAGTCACTGTCCTCAGGTATGAATGACAATTCTGAGACTGATCAGCACACCTCAGCTATTAAGGTGACAGTAAGAGATACAAGAACCAGATGTAAGAAAGGACTTAGCTTTTTGGTTTTTTTAAGCCAGTTGGTCAAACCTCTCCAGGATGTGCTGTGGAGATTCTGTCTTGTGGAGATTCTGTCTTGAAGCATCTCCACCAACAGCAACCCCTGTGTTACGAGTAGTTGCTTTGAGAGGACCAAAGGCAACTTCTGCAAGATTAGTCAGTTTGGAGCCTGATCCACAGTACCCTGAACTCATTGGGAAAAAGTTTCTCGCTGACTTTGATGATGGTCTTTGGAGCAGGTCCCTGATAATAATTGCATTGGAGTCTAGCCATGGCGGTTGCTGTTAAGAGCTAGGATTTGGCCTTGACAGATGATGATAAATAATCTAATGATTATTATAGCACTTATTTTTGCATTTCTATAGCATTAAAAGGCATTCATAATGTTTCATTATATTTTTACATCTCAAAGAAAGAAAGTTGGCTTGAATTGTGTTTTAAAAAATAGCCTACATCTGTCTTGGCTCTCAAGAGCAGTTATTGGACTTTGATAACATCTGGAAGGGAAAGAAAACTTGCATACAAGAAAGAATACTAAGTATAGCAGGGACAAAAGATCTGATCCTCTCATCACAGCATTCAAATAAAGGAGAATGGAGACTATAGAGGGCCTTGTGTGGCTGAGGAAGTAGCAAAAGCCAGTTTCATCAGGGATTATAGCTGTGAGGATGGTGACAGTGCCAACATTTCCTGTCATCAAAAAAAGTTTTCAAAATTTCCTTCAACATACTATGCTTCCAACCAACATGCTCCTAGCATCAAGACAGATCTTTACTATTTATTCATAATTACCTAGAGAAAGATCACTTTTAAAATGCAGTTAACATTATTTTCACACTCCAAATCACATCAGATTTATCTGGTAGTGGCCATAATTTTTTTCCTTCCACCATAACAGTGTATTGGGTGCTTTCCTGGAAAAACCAGAAAGAACACCTTGCTGCCTAGGAAGACATCTTCTTGCACAGAAACACATTCTCTCACACAGCCTTACTACATGGCAATATTTCACATGGCACCAGTGCCACAGTGCCTCAACAACACAAATCTGGTGGAGAGATGGTAGTTCACAGACTGAATGGATGGAACACAGGGTGAACTCATTCCTCTATGTCATGGGAAGTAAAGAGAAGTTCCTCATAGGTTTTTGTTTTGGTTTGGTTTTCACCTTGAAACTGCTGCTTAAGCTATTAGTGAATAGCAGAAAGCAATTAGCCAGAGTGAGGCCTTTTACTTTCCTTCTCTGTAGAGGCACACAAAACACACTGCTTGAAATACAGAGTTTTCTGATTGTAGAGCACTTTTACCAGGGATTGGGCTTGTGCATGCCATTCTAGCCTGCAGCCAGAACTGATTGTTTCTGAGATGGAGAATTTGAGGAATCCAAAGGACTTTGTACTCCATTCATTGATCATTGCACACTGGATCTTGTCTGTGGGAAATGCACCAAGTCAACTGAGGTGGTTCTTTTATACCACTTCATCAAACCTCACCAGCGTGTTTCTCATGCGTGCGTGACAGGTACCTTGCTGCACTGAAGCAGCGTGACTTCCTGCGTCGAATCTTAAGCTCTGTGTGTATATGTTGCTTGGTGTGAATGAGATTTGGTGTCTTGCTCATGCAGAGGGGAATTAAACCCTGGAAGGATGCTTGTATAAGCAGAAGATCCATCCTTCACACACTCTTGAACAAGTTCAAAGGGTGCGAGTAGCAACATTATACTTCCATTTGTCTTCCTTCTGAGGTGAAAGTAAACCTCTCCTGTTCTTGTAACCTTCTATGTATCAAAGCCTGCATTTATAGTATACCTTGAAGACAGAGGTAGTGTTTGTCCAACGTATCACTATTACCTGACATACCTGCCTCTAGATTTTATACCTCAAAAAGTTAAACATCACTACAGAAAAGAAATCAAGTTATTCTCTCAATGCCTCTTCTTTTTGGGTTTTTTTGTTTGTTTGGGTTTTTCTTGAGATACAACGAGGCAGGTAATGCAAAAGCTTTTAATCTTTGAAGTAAATATAGGAGTTTCTGTTTCAAAATAGTTTCCTGAAAAAATGGGAGCATCACATGTCTATGCATAGGACCTGATTTTCTAATCTAAGGGGATTTTCTGGGGACCAAATTCTGGGGACCTTGGCGCATTTTGATGGAGCTGTATGAATAAAGGAAGTGAGAAGGAACTTTTCTGTTACCATCTCAGAGGGGACCTTCTAGAAAGTGCAAGATAGGTGAAAGGAGAGCAAAAAATGGAGTTTCTGTTGAGTTCTGTGTTATTCAGCTAAACAAAAACTTTTATCTTTCCTTATGAATAAAGACTGCTTTGAGGTAATGTCACCCCCTCTCTTACCTCCTAACAAGCTATCAATGTAATATAATCACTCATGTCAGAAAGTTTTAAAAGGAACTTTGTAAAGGGAGTCCTCAGATTTGTGAAAGGACAAGGGTATTTTTTTTCCCACCAAGGAACACATATGCTGTGCTGTGGGAAGTTGTTGAGATGAAGAACCAAGTAACATTCACTGCAATATGAGATATCTATATGAATGATAAAAACATTCACACCTCTAGAACAAACATATGACTGTATCTGTTTCAAAAGAGAGTAAAAACTGACAGTGATTTCATTCAAGTTTCAAATTTGAATTATCAGGATAAAATCTTCCACAGTGAAAGTTCTACCATCCTTTTACAGGAAGTTGTTGTACTGTTTTGGGAGTTGGAGTACCTTGATCCATGTGCCAGGCATTAACATTAGTTAAAAACAATAATTAAAATCTTAACTGTGATTTTAGTATGCAAAGCCATTTACTGGACTCTGCTATTTTAGAAGCTACCAGTACTTTGCATTTTCTCCTGGCACTGTGACTATACCCAGTGGTGTGTGTGGAATGCATGTTCAGGATAGTTAGGCAAATTAATTAGTTCTAGCTCAATAGCGCAATATTTTCAGTATTTTGATGCTTCTTTTTATTATTCTTTCTCTAGTCAAGTTTTTTTTTTCTCCAGTAGGATGTTCAAATAAGTTTTAAAGTCACCTGAAGAATACAGGTTCCCAGCAGCCACCAGTTTCAGTGGTGCTGTGCCTTGCAGTTTGACAGCACGTCCTTTTAAATTACTCAGATGATTTTTGGGTTTGTCTCTGAATTGATTTGGCTGTTTCCTCAGTTTTCATACCTAAGGCAATAAACATTGAAAGGGTTTAGTTCCCCAGGAGCAATCCCAGCCCATGGCTACCACCTTGCTGGGAACAGTGCCATGGGAGGTGCTGTGGGTCAGATAAAGCAAAACTAGAGAGCTCGACTGCGGCAGTGGGAGTACGTCTTGTTGTTCCTTTCACAACAGTAAGAGCAGCACTCCCAGGTGTCCTGGACATATTCCAGCCTGGGTAATTACATTCTGCCTGCCCTATATTTTCCTTGCAGCTGTAATTGTTCTTCATTTCCTCCTGTACTGGTTTTGGCTGAGGTAGAGTAAATTTTCTTCTTAGTATGTGGTATGGTGCTGGTTTTTGGATTTGAGACCAAACATAAGGATGTTTTAGTTAGTTGCTGAACAGTGCTTATACAGCATCAAGGCCTTTTCTATGTCTCACACATTTCTATTTCCTACCCTGTCAGCAGGTAGGCTGAGGGTGCACAGGAAGTTGGGAGGGGATGTAGCCAGGACAACTGACCCCAACTGCCCAAAGAGGTATTCCAGACCATATGATGTCATACTCAGCAATAAAAGTTGGAGGAAAGGAGGGGTAGAAGACATTTGGAGTCATGGCATTTGTCTTCACAAGTTACTATTATGTATGATGAAGCCCTGCTTTCCTGTAAATGGCTAAATATCTGCCTACCATTGAAGTAGAGTGCATTAATTCCTTGTTTTGCTTTCTTTCTATAGGTAAAGCTGTTGCTTTACCCACAAAACTTACTTCAACCCATGGATTTTCTCACTTTAGATTGGCAAACTCCATTGATCCCAAGTGGCAGGGATGGAATACCATGGCAAAAGTAAAAGTTCTGAATAAGTGAGGCCTGTGTGCATTCCACTGTCACTTATGAAGTTTCTGCTTGATTTGTAGTACATACTAGCTACAGGGGGGGGGTTGTGTTTTGGGTTTTTTCTCTCCTCTAATGTCTATATAAGGAAGTCCCATCAAGCAAGACTATGGAAAACACAATAAAGATAAGAGCAGATACTGCCATTTCATGAAGCTTATGAGAACAGCTGTCCAGTTAACATGACTTTGAATTTGATGTTTGATTTATGTGAGAAAAAAACCACCAGGGAAGAAGTGAACTTCGGCAGCTGGAAATATATTTTGATTGCACTCTGATTAATTTCCTGGGGAGAGGGTAAGACACTATCATTTTGCAAAAATGTGCTGAAGTATTTTTTATCCTCTTCTGAAGTTCTCAAAGCTGTATCCTTGCAAAGACATTGAAGTCCTCCATAATGGAGTTGCAGTTTATTTTGGGATGTAACTCTAACCCCAAATGGGATATTTGTAGCCCACCAACAAAACGTTTCATGAACAGGCAGACTGTTCTATTGATGTTCTTTTCACTTGACCATAGGTGCCTGATAAATGGGAGACCCCTTGCAAAAGCAGTTCTAAAATCAATTTTAGCTGGTAGAACAGGAAGGTGAGGGGGAAAAGCAATTAAACAGCTACAAGAGAATTGATTTTTCACTGGGATGAAAAGGTATTATGTATTCCTGTTTTGAATTGGGTTCTACTGATGACAGTGATTGTATGGTCCCATTAGCACAGTACCTCACATTTTGCTAGTTTATAAATGCCAATATAAAGTTATTAAAAAAGAATTCCATATGTCAAAAAAACCCCAAACAAAACAAACACCATATGTGCACACACTCAGACACATATCCCAGTAAGAGTTAATGTTAAAAGCACATTGAAAGGCGGCACTGTTTTTCTATGTGTGCTAAGAAAATCAATTTTTAGAAGTCTCTTCAATCCTTACCCTATAATTTCCTGGATGCCACACACTCCAGTCCTGTAGCAGTGGCTAGAAAAGCAGCAGCAGCAGTTTGGAAAAGGAAATCTCTCTTGCCTTTTCCACTTTGTCATCCTAACTCAAGAACAAGCTAGTGGTATAAAAGGAGCAAAGGAGTGTTCAGTACAGATGCGTGGGCAATGCTTCCAAAGTGGCACCAGTATCTTGTTCTAGAGCAAGAGTACTTCTGAATGAAATTTTCAGACAGAAATGCGTGGGTCAGTCCCTGTGCAGACTTTCTGGAACATGGACTGTCTGTCTGTCATCTGTGCAACTGGCTTACACATCCACAGTAATTCTGTCCAATGCTTCTGGAAAGCACCTGCTGTTTCTCATAGGCACAGAACAGTGCAATTCTGCCATGCATAGCTAGGAAACAGACTGTGCCTGGATCTCTGCATACCTTCCAGATGTGTGGAGAGCTCAGGGTGTGGGAACTCTATCAACTTTCTCCAGTAACTCAAAAAGGGAGAGTTCTCAAATCCCCAAGAAGGCAGCTTTTTTGAGCAGAACCAACAAACATACCTGGAAGGGTCCAGTGTTTCAGTCTCTTTTGGTACAGTGTTCACTGCTGACCTTTGCTAGCCTATGAGGAAAATGATGCAGTAGAACTTAATGTGTTTCCTCTTGCCCTTCCTTCAATAGTGAAAGTATCTTTCTAGTACTTGTCAGTCTTTGCATTTCTTCTACAGACTGCCTAGGGGAAAGATGTCAAAGGGCCACTAACCTGCTTCCTCACAACCAAACGGTGACTTCTCTTAACTTCACAGATACAGGTGTTCCAAGTCTTTACTTGTCTTGCCAGGGCAGTCAGTGCAACTCAGCAGCCACAGAGAAGACTCTTTCCTTAATGCAGTAGGCTTCTGGAAAGAAATAAACCCAACCTTGTTTAAGCAGCCTTAACATTCTTCCAAATTCTTCCATAAGCAACTTGAGTATGTCTTCTGACCAGCATTATGTACCCAAAGTGTAACTATATCATCCTCACCCACTATGGCCAAGCCACCTGTGTTAGAGAGTTCAATGTACTACTGATATACTAATACTACAGATTTTATGCAGATATCACAGCAATTGAGTGTATGAGGAAACCAGTTGTCTTAAGGAATAAACATGCCATGAAAATAATTAGGGTAGATTAAAACATTGGGTCGTGACTATCACAATAAACAACGTAAGAGGAGCCAGCTCTTCCCAGACCCGTTTCATCTCTCTCTCCTCACACACATCAGCTAGTACCAACAGTTGTGGTGTGGTTTCTTTACTGAGGTGGTACTATTTGACATTTTGCTCTGTTACTGTTAACAAGCTTACATTCATGTGATACTCTCTCCACTGTGTTCCAACAATATCAAGAAAAATGCCTTAATATTTATTAAATACCATACTGCAGCTTGGCCAGCTTTCCAGGTCCTGTGAACTATCCAGCACAGTCTTTACATGGGCAGCAGCCACAGATCACTTACCAGTGGAAGCACCATGTGGAAGGAGACTCCAGGAGCTTGTCACAGGTGAGGGGTGGCATTGCTTCCCAGCAGTCTCAGCTATCAATTACCACATGACTTTGGCTGGGTCTCAGGCAATCCAGTTAATGCCTTGTTAGCTGACTTCCACTATAGCGAGATCAGCCAGCAGCCCTGCTGCTGCTCACAGGGAGTCCCTGTGGTGTGGGACACCTTGGCACTACTCAATCCTTCTTGGAAGCTTGCTACTTGGTTACATTGCACTTAATGTAATTTACTTCTCTTTATAAAGCACTAATGCACTTGAAACAGTAATGGGCATTATTCTAATTCTTGCCAGAGAAGCATCAGTGGGACACTAGCTGTAATACAAATTGGGTTTGTGAAATACAAAAACCAGTTAAGACTGTTAAAATGGATTTGTGATTTCAAGTGTTGACCCTCAACAAGTCAGAAAAGGATTGCTTTCTAGGAAATGCTGAGCAGCAGTGCTCTGCAAACCTATTTAGTCTCTCAAGTTGAACACCCAAAATTACTACATTATTTTTGAAAAGATTTTCCATGTTGGTTTAGAGAGAGCAAAACAGGCTTGCAGCCTGTGTGACACATGACAGTAAAGTGCACATTTCTGTCTTTCTTGAAGAAGGACATTTGTTTGATGACTTTCAAAAGTTCAGATTCAAGGTAGTTGTTAGGAATTATTTGAGGAAGTCAAAGCTCAACTTGTAATAAGTTATTTATAGTAGGAAAATAGCAGTGGCTTTTTTACCATACTAAAGAGATTGCCAATGTAAAGATCATTTCTGGTTTGCTCTGATAAGAACATTTAAAATAAATGTTCTGTAGGTAAGAGATAAGTCGAAGCCTAAGCTGATAACATTAATTAGCTGCTCCTATAAAGAAAAAGAACACATAACTTGAACATTAAAATGTTTGAGATTCCAAACAGTTTTCAGGTTTTGATGGGATGGCATAAAATTATAATGAGACTGGTTTGTGTGACTACTGATAACTAAGATAAACATGAACAATGTGGTTCTGGTTTTGAAATCCCAGTAGTTTGGGATTGATCCGATCCCTCAAATATATAAACATGTGTTCTGGTTTTGTCTGGGACAGAATTAATCATCTTCCTTACAGCTGGTATAGTGCTGTGGTTTGGATTTAGGATGAGAATAAGGTTGGAAACACAATGATGATGTTACTAGGCAATGAATACACCAAGTAAAGGACTTTACAGCATCTCGTACTGCCCTGACAGTGAGTAGGAGGGGAGTGGACAAGAAGCTGTGAGGGGAAGTAGACAGGACAGCTGACCCAAACTCACCATGGGATGTTCCAGACCATATAAGCATCATGCTCAATATATAACATGGGGGAAGCTGGCTGGAGGCTAGACTGTAGCTTGGGAACTAGATGAGCCCTTGGTGGTCTGCAGGTGGTGAGCAATTGTGCTGTGCATCATGTGTTTTGTAGATTTTTCTATTATTATTAATTTTATCATAATCATCTTCCTTTTCTGTCTTATTAAACTGTCATTACTCACGAACTTCAGGGGGTTTTCCCCCATCTCACTGGGGGACACACACGCAGTGGGCAAACAGCTGTGTGGTTGTTTTAGTTGCCTGCTGGGTTAAACCCAGCAAATCTTGTATACAATAAATATTGTATACTGTAATTGTTGGTACCCTGATCAGTGGGCAGGAATATGCAAAAGTCTTGCAAACCCAAACTGTAACTCCAAAATATTTCTAACTTACTCCCTTGGAAGGGTGGGTGAAGGGAATGAAGGCAGCACAGCTGCTTCTACTAATGCCATCTTGCTTCATGTGGCAGCATAGAACAGATTCAAAGTGAACGTGAATTAGATTACATGTAATGTGTCTGTCTTCTGCTATCCAGTGACATTTGGAATTCAGAATAATTTTGGTTCTTTTTAAATCTTCCTGGTTTGATGTAATCTTAATTTTCTAGTGACTTTCCTCCATTCATCTGCTTGTTTCCATCTTTTCAATCAAAAGTAAGAATTGGCAAATGCATGTGCTCTCTGGTAATAGTAAGTAACGTTAGGCACCTGCTCCTCTTGGCTTATTACCACTTTCTAAAAAGACTGCACAGTCCATTTCCAATGTATGATGTCTTCTGCCAGCTGTCAAGTCTAGTCCCATAACATAATATTGACAAATAAGAGTCACCCTCCTCTAAAATCAAATAAATGAGCCAGCCTCCCCCTGAGGCTAACCTGGGAACCTAACTTTGCTTTTGGTGGGAAGTAGGATCAGAAGGAGACTAAAGAAATACCACGCTTCTCCTTTTTGCTTTGGACCAGGATTTTTCAGAGAGCACAAGCACCAACTGTATTTCCACTTTGGTGTTCATTAGACTTTAGTGTTCATTGACTTCAGAGGTGGCAGTATTAGACAAAGAATATCATTCAGAGTGTATTAGTGGCTATAGTATTCCTACCCTGTAGATTTGTTCGGCACAGAGACATATTTCACAGGCCTGAGGTAGGTTTGCTGCTAGTAGGAACCATAGTTAACAGCTGTCTTAATTTTATTTCTGGGCTTAGACTTACTAAGATGTCATTTAAGATAACATACCAGCTTTTGTACAGAAGGGCACACTTTCCTATCTGCCAGAATTAGTCTTTGGAAAATGTCTGTCAAGACCTAGGTGATGGCAGATGTAGCAAGATTAATCATGCTTCTTGTGAGAGATGTCACTGAAGGAGCTCTTCAATTTTTAGTGATTTTTATATTGCTAACTGGGAGCTCTGGACCTGAAGGGGAGGAGAGTCAGAGATGTAGGTGCCCTAGAAACCTTTGCAAATATCAGCAGTCAGTGGAAGGCAGTCGGTATTTCTGCTCATGGTTTAAACCTCTTGTGTACTAGACTATTTCAGGTGTTCAATGGGACTTATCATAGGAAAACCAACATACTTTTTTTGGTAGAAAATATCCTAAGTTTACCCCAGATTAAAGAGTCATTCCAGATGACTGAAACCACCTGATTTTAGCTAAGACTACTGAATGGCCCTGCTAGGGAAAACTGTCCTGAGGCTGGGTCCATCCAAGACCTCTGTCTGTGATAAGGATTGTCACTTGTCACTGAGTCAGTTGGGGACTTCATATTGTCCTGCTGCTTCTTTTACCACTAAGCAGTGCAGTATTGATACTCTGCTTTATCTTCATTTATTTTGCCATCGTATAGGTTAGCTGTCTTTAGTAAAGGAATTTGGAACTGGAGATGCTAAGTTACTAAAAATATTTCTGTTTCCCCTTCTCTGACCTCAGCAGCTGCACACAGAAATGCACTGACACATGTATGTGTGATGGAACAACAGATGTGAAAAGGTGGTTGTTTTAAAAAAACCAAACTTTGCCAAGGTTGATAGTGGTTTTACTGGATGTTGGAAGTTTGCTAATTCCTGTTAAGGAGTCTTGGTGCTTGGAGGCATGATATAAATAAGCTAACAGGTAAGAAATGTTTTAAATTAAGTAAATGGCAAGAACAGCAGTCTCAAAGAATAGTACCAGTAAAAGGCAAGTAACTGAGGGCTATAAGCAAAAGCACAGGAGCATTTGAATACTTGGTGTTACTCTAGTAAGAAAACATGTGGAGGAGGAAACAGAAAATCACTAAGACATAATAATTAAGAGCAGTTATACAGTCCTGACAGGCACTGTCATTTGATACAATAGCAATCATAAGCTTCACAATTGAAGATATTTTAATAACATAAAGGTTCTCTTGGTATTAGTGTTACATTGTGTATCACATTTGCAAAAGATGCCTTGGGGGCTGCCCCACCAGTGGCATTTTGGCAGTATTCCTGGAGCAAAGAAGTGCACACTAACCGGTTGAGAAGGATGGTATCCTTCTGCTTACACTGACTCTTGGAAGTGGTCCTTCTTGTCCAGATGCTTCAGCATTACATGGCTTCACTGGGGAGCTCATTCCCAAGTTAGCATCTCCTGGAAGAACACAGAGACCACAAACAGGCCAGAAGAATATGTTTTCTAAGGGCAGCATCTTGCTGAACTGGTGAAGACATTCTGATTTAGGTTTGGTGAGATACAGGAAATAATTTTCACTAAAATAAATTCTACATGCTGAAATAAAATTGTGGTTTTTCAAAGCTGTCTTAGAAGACCAGATAGCTGTCTACTACTGAAATTGATAAAATTAATTAAGGCAAATTATGTAGCTTTCTCTCTTGGAAATTTTAACTGGTATAGATCATACAGATAAAGCAGTGCTTCAGCCATCCCTTTGAATGTGTAATCAAGTGTCTAATAGTCCTTTAAAATCCATGACAAAAAATAATTTAAATCTAAATAGTAAGCTACTGATCAACAATGTGGGCTGTATCCCTTTGAGGAAGGAGAATAGCTATACTTTATTTTAAGCAAGATGAGTTTGGGAATATTTGGCTTTCCAAAGGACACATTCCCTAAGCACACTGTTGCTGAGCTGTCAGTCTAGATGACTTTGTCTCCACTCTCAAGAGGTCCACTCAAGCAGAATGTGAATTTAGTACACACCAGCAAGGCGTCAAGACTATGGGGAGTGAATGCTCATCATGGGTATTTGAGAGTACTGAGCTTGGGTCAAGCTATGAGATACAGAACAAGTAATGGCAGGTAGTGTAATACAGAACTTGTCAAAATCTCAGCTGCTCCAAGTGGACTTTCATCACCATCTTTTTTATATTTAAAAGAAAAGTTTAGTTAGTAATTTCTCTTGAGGTTAATACTGACAGAAGATACCTTTCACTCTAGGAGTGAAAGTCTGGAGCCCTTTAATGTAAGACTTGCAATAAGAGGATTGACAGTCTATCTTTTACTAGGAATGGAAGTGCAGTTCTAAGCTCTAGGGAACGAGGTATTAGAAATCCTATTAGAAATCCTAGGGTTAAATGTTAAACAAAAATCCCAGGATACCACTAAACAGGCAACTGATACAAAGTCTCTAAGAACACTTCAGTGGTAAACCTGTCTCCAAGCTCACTGACAACTGAAACAATCAGAAACAGATTTGGGACCTAAAACTATTTAAGCTGTGCACTCAGAAAGGGAAAGCAGATGGAGTTCCTCAACAGTGTATCAGAAACAGGGTGATGAAAATCCAATGTTATTCATGTGAATCACTTCATATGATTGGTTCCAGGCCAAGGTGCTCTTCCAGTAAAAATGGATGCAGAAATTTGGCAGAATTTTGCTTAGAGATGGAACTAATTTTTCTACAGAAAGGTTGGTTCTGAAGCTGTGTCCTTCTAAGATAAATATCAGGCTTTCTTTAGTCACACAGACAAAATTCCCCCTCTCCCCTCCCAGTTCTCCAACATCAAAGCAACCAAGCACCTATAGAAGGCACAATGGAATGTTTGGGGACACAGACAGGTGTAAAATATCTGGTCTTAATTTTCTGCTGGCCTTTATATCACAGAAAACTCTCTTAGTTGTAGATTAGTAATGATGTTTCAAGAGAAGCAATAACCTTCTTCGGATCTGCTCTTTTCCAAGTCTACCCTCTTGTGGTCAGTACTGTCTTGGGGTTCTTCAGGAAAATGTACATTCCTATTTTTACATGAAAAAATCTGATTGACTTGCAAAGTCTTTAGACTGCCAGCATTCACAGATAATTAATAACTTGCTGCCTATCTAAGGTTAATATTAGAATTATTTGATGCTGTGTGGAATGGGCAGGAGAAGGTGATTGAACTAGTCACTGATGTCTTCATTTTGTCTTTGCTGACTTCTCTTGAATGTCTAAGGCACCCAAACTGCTGGTCCATAGAGGGACATAGACTGAAACTGATAACCAGATAGTTCAGTGAGATCATAAGCTTGGCTGTGAGGTCCCTTCTGTCAGCGGTTGAGTCTGCCTTGCATTTAATATTTCCACACAATCTCTGACTGGCTGTTTGGGTGAGTAGCAGGGCTACTATCGGCTCTGGCTGTCCTGCCACCTCACGTTATTACGGAGAGTGGAGCAGGATAATAATAATAAGGCAGCAGCTGGATTATAGCTCTCCCTGCTCATCCAGACCAGCTGGTTTGGGGAGAAGAGGATAATATGGGGAGGGATATGATGATTTATTCTGTGCAACAGGTATCTACTCTTAGCTAGGAGTTTCTTTTGCTGTTTCTGGGCAAGTCTGCCTCTCACAAGAAGCTCGAGCTACCAGGATGATTAAGTACAGCAGCTCCTTGGAGTTCAGTCAGGGGCAGTATTAAAATTTAACAGAATACTAACAGCTTTGGTCCAGTCCTGCAACATTTCATGTAGGAGACTCCATTTCACCAAAGAGGCTTGTGTCTGGCTCAGGTGGAGGCAGCAGTGTGGAACGGCTCCATGTCTGGGTATGAGAGGTGACTGCTTCTAGTGCAGGAGCAAAAAACAAGAGGAACAAGCAGCTCTTCACAGAGATCACAGAATCACAGAGTTGTAGGGGTTGGAAGGGACCTCGAGAAATCATGGGGTCCAATCCCCCTGCCAAAGCAGCTCCCCAGCTCATACTGCACAGATAGGTGTCCAGATGGGTCTGGAATCTCTCCAGAGAAGGAGACTCCACCACCTCCCTGGGTAGCCTGTCCCAGGGCTCTGGCACCCTCACTGGGAAAAAGTTCTTCCACATGTTGGTGTGGAACTTCCTGTGCTCCAGTTTGCAGCCATTGCCCCTTGTCCTGTCTCCACTGACCAAAGAAAAGGGGCTGGCCAATTCCCCCTGCACCCCATACTTAAGATATTTATAAACATTGATTAGGTCCCCCCTCAGTCTTCTTTTCTCCAGACTGAACAGCCCCAGCTCTCTCAGCCTTTCCTCATAGGATAGATGCTCCAGGCCCTTCATCATCTTCGTAGCCCTTCTCTGGACTCTCTCCTGTCCTTATTATCCCAGGGAGCCCAGAGCTGGACACAATACTCCAGGTGGGGCCTGACCAGGGCAGAAGCCCAGGAAAAGTGAATGTCAATTTTTTTAAGGCTTAGAGGGTCCAATCAGAAACTGGGAAGTGGCCTATGTAATTTTTTTTTTTAATACTTTGTCCCAAAATATTAAATGCTAGAAAAAAACTGTCCAAAAAGAACATCCTTCACCTTTAGGAACATGCAGATGAAAGATGAAGAAAGCCAAGGTCTGTTTGCATGTAGTACATAGCAACATACCCCAGCAAAAGAGCCTTCTGCTAGAAATCCCCAGTCAGTCATGCAGGATACGTCTAAGGAAAGCTGAAAAGATTTCCCTGGTATATATACTGCAGCACAATCATTCTCTGATCACAGCTGGTGACTCGATTGTGCTCAAAGATATGTGGCTTTTTAATTCAGCTGTAGATGGTTCCACTGTTGACAAATTAAGGATTGCCAGTGGACAGTTATAATAGCATTTGTCTCAGCCGTGTCCTGCGGCTGTGACTGCCACAGGATCTTAGGCTCTGTGCAGTGCCTCTGCTGTATGCGGTTTTAGTCTTCTTTCTGATACATTTCCAGCCTGTTTAAGCTTCTCCCAAATGAAAGCTATCATCACATTTTACCAATGTTTATGTATTATTTTAGAACACTGATCATTTTTGCTAAATTGAATTGTTATACAGAATATGGAAGTCTGTGCCTGATGAAAAAGATAGTTTGACAAAACCAGCCCACTTTTCTTGAATGATGTTTTGATGAAAGAAGTGCTAACACTGTTGCAATGTCATTTTTCTTACAGAAATATCCTATTATTACTATTTATTGTAGCAGAAGAGGCCTAAACATATGAATAAGGCAAGGCATGCTGGGAGAATTAATATCTTTTATTAGACCAGATGATGCATCTGGAAAGGAGTCAAAGACTTTCTGCTTCAGACCTGCAATGCCCCTAAACCTGACTCGTTTACCAATAATAGCAGCTGGTATAATAAAATGTATAGCTGTTTCCTCCAAAGCTTTCTTAGATTTTAATTTCAAGGTTTGCAGTCACTTGCTGCTTCGAATTTTTACTATTTTTAGTTGAGTTAGAATAGGCATTTTTAAAAGACCAAATGAAGAATATAATTTTTCAAAATGTGATGATTTTGTTCAATTTAGAAATACAGCTTAAGTTTTGAAATCTTGTTATCTTTCAGAGCAAAGAATCTAAGTCCTGCCCCTTGCACCTCATTACCTGATTTGTTAGTGGAAGAACCTCTAATGCTGTCTTTGATGTATCTATACTAGAAACTAGGTCCAGCTAATGGTCCACACTACAGATAACAGGATTAGCTCTGTTAAAAGAGCTGTGTCTAGCAGCATGGAGATGGGATGCCCCTCATTCTCCTGGAAGGAATGTTCTTATTCAGGGTGATGAGAGTGGCCTGAAATGAGCACTAGGAGAAGCAAAGTGGACAATTAGGCCATGCTGCCTGTTTTCTCTCAAGGCACCAGGTAAGACCTTTGAACACGGTGGCCCAAGTTCATCTATAACTATTTCCCTACCAGTGGCATTACACAAAGTCAGCCTGACCCTTTGATGGGGAGTATGAAGGTGAAAGAAAGCTGGAGAAGCTTTAAAAGGGAACACCTCACAGGCCTGTTTGTTTGGCTCAGTAATGCTTTCTTAAACTTGCCACTTCATGAGTTTGCTGACATGCCGTTGTGTAATGGAGTTGTAATGCAGTAGAGGGATGCTGTGTTTGAAATAGAGAGTGGCTGCATGGTAATGAAAGGCTGCTTTTCCCTGGTAGGGGACTGTTAATGTAGCGGTGGGATGAGAGGCGCCCTATTTACTTAATGGTAGGGTGCTGCTTGTGTAGTGGTACAACTGCTTCAGCAATGGAGGAGGTCGTAGAGTGCTGGCAAGATTTGAGAACCCCCAGCTGACAAGTGACTTTGTTTTTCTTCTCATTCTTTTCACTGAGGCATGGAGAGAGACAGCCTAACCTTTTGTTCCAGTTGCATTTTTTACATTTTATGTTGTTTTGTATTATGTTTAACAAACCACTGACATCTGGAGCCACAGCAGTCCTTGGCCCTGAAGCACTGTTTCCATTACATCCTAGACCCCCCTCTCTGCCTTTTTGTTTGCACAATAATACAACACCCTAATTCTGCATCCCTCTGTGCAATAGCTTAGTCTTGTGAAACCACAATCACTTTATGTTCTACCCAGTTCTCCAATCCCTTCATTTATTTTTCCATTTGCATAATGGATTGACAATGCCTTACTGTTATCAACTAGCTTCTGTCTTTTCATGAACTTAATTTAGAAATTACTATAGTGTACATGAGTGGGTAGATGAAACCCCTAAGGAAGAGATTTCTGTTTTGCCTATTATTCCAATCCTTAGGCTTGATCCAGCTAAATTTTGTAACCATGTGTTGTACAGATTGGGAAACTGAGGCACTGAAGCAAAGTCTACAGCAGCATTCCTTAGTTCTTGTTCAGATTCTTATCCATACAGCCATTTCTCCTTTCCCACATTTAAGTTCTACTTTGATAGGAATGCCAGAATATGTGTATCCAGCAACTGTAATATCGACCCTTCTCTCTTATTTTTTGAAATTATTTTTAAGTAATATAAAATAAAGAATGTTTGATTACTCCTTTAAAATAACCATATTAGATCTGTATTTTAGGATTTTTAAGTAGCACAAAAGTTAAGCTTAAGGAGTCAGCAACATATGAATTTGCACAGGCTAAACCAATTAAATCATCATAAAAGATGATCCTGATCATGGGAAGAGATTTTCTAAGGAGGATTTGGATTTGTAGAAGTTTAAACATCTGCATGGGGGAGAAGCTGTGTCCTGGGCATAAGGCCCTGCTAATGTAGCATGTTCCATACAGGGTCAGCTCTATGTTAACCTGTGCTTGCTGCCAAACTGAGGGGGAAATGATAACAGCCAGTGGCTGCCAGGATATAGGCACAGTGCAGGGATGGCTGTGTGTGTGCACCAGAGAGCTCCTTATCCAGGAAGGCCAGATCCCCTGGGTGTAGGTGTGCTGTGCTCTAACACATACCCCCAGCATATCTGCAGGTCTGAGATCCACAGGGCCAGGAAAGGACTGCTTACAACAGAAGTCTTCTTGCATTTCCTTTGGAAACCTCAGATAATGGAAAGAAGAGGAAAGTAAGTAAAGCAGTTCTGTTAAATGAGGAGATGTGAAATTCTGATTCTTGGGGTTATGTTCTCCTCTTCCCTGGAATAGTGTGATACAGAGAATGATTTGACTGTTATTATGAAGGGGCTGAGTTTGTCCTACCCACTAATTCTCTGGAAGCAGTAAGTCTTTGTACACTTGACATTTGCACCCAGGCACCCAGTGATGCAGAACATCTTCATCCCTTGTAGATAGCATTAAAGTCAGATTTTGATAATAAATCAAGCATTTTGACTTCCCTCAATTTTGACAGCAAGAGCTTTGTGGAACTGGTGACTACACACAGACTTTACAACCCAAGGTAAATTACATCTATTCTAAGTAGAGGTCAGAAATGCAGAGGTTAGACAATTCTCCCTCATTGGAACTGGAAACAGTCAGCCAAAGTAAGGTAGAGCAGACAAAAGCAAAGATCAAATATACCTCCAAGTAATGCACTCAGCATGTAACTCTTGTATCCAGCTAGTAGCACTGAAGATACAGATCTCTTCAAAGGATAAACCACTACCTATGTTCCTCCACAACTGACAAAATCTCACTGTTTCTTTTTCTACTTTTTGTTTTCCTTACAGCTGCATTTTGTGACTAGCTCTGGATTCATTTTTGCAACTTGCAGTATTTTCTCCCAGTTAGAATTATAGAATCATTTAGGTTAGAAAAGACCTCTAAGATCATCAAGGCCACTGCCAAGTCCACCACAAAACCATGTCTCTGAGTACCACACCTACACAATATTTAAATATATCCAGGGATGGTGACTCCACCACTTCCTTGGGCAGCCTGTTCCAGTACCTGATAACCCTTTTGGTGAATTTTTTCCTGATACCTAACCTAAACCTCCTCTGGTGCAACTTGAGGCCATTTTCTCTCATCTTATTACTTAAGAGACCGACATCCACCTGGTACAACCACCTTTGAGGTAGTTATAGAGAGTGATCAGCTCTCTCCTCAGCCTTCTCTTCTCCAGGTTAAAGAACCCCAGTTCCCTCAGCCATTCCTCATCAAAGTCATGCTCCAGACCCTTCACCAGCTTCATTATTCTTCTCTGGATATTCTCCAGCATCTCAACAACCTTCTTGTAGTTGAGGGTCCCAAAACTGAATGCAGCACTCGATGTGTGGTGCTCACCAGTGCCAAGTACTGGGCAACAATCCCTGCCCTGTTCTTGCTGGCCACACTATTTTGGTCAAGCCAGGATGGGGTTGGCCTTCTTGACCCCCTGGGCACACTGCTGGTTCATGTTCAGCTGACTCTCAACCAACAGCCCCAGGTCCTTTTCTGCCAGGCAGCTTTCCAATCACTTTTCCCCCAGCCTTTAGCTGCTCAGGGTTGTTGTGACCCAAGTACAGGACCTGGCACTGAGCCTTTTGAACAAGTTGGCCTCAGCCCATTGATCCCTCCTGTCTGATCCCTCTGTGGAGCCTCCCTACCCTCAAGCAGATCAACTTGGAGACGTGTGTGAAATTACTGAGGGTGCACTCAATTCCTTCATCCAGGTTGTTGATAAAGAGATTAAAGAGAACTGGACCCAGCACTGAGCCCTGGGAAACCCCACTGGTGATGGGCCACCAACCAGGTTTAATTCCTTTCACCACAACACTTAGGGCTCAGCCATCCCAGCAGTGTTTTACACAGCAGAGAGTATGAGCAACCAAGCTGTGAGCATACAGTTTGTCCAGGAGGATGCTGTGGGAAACAGTGTCAAAGGCTTTACTCAAGCACACATACTGCTAAAATCTGACAGCTTTCCAGAGGCAGGTTTATTCTATGGCAAATCCATCCTCTCCTCTACTGCTATAAAATATTACTTTATATTTAGTTTTTATATTTACTCATTGTGAATGGGCAAAAGTGACTTAAAAACAATAAGAAAAATAAAAATGATACCAAAACATTTGCATGTCCCATGGCAGGAAGCCCAGGTGTAAGCATGTGACTGCAACAGAGATGCTTGAGGTTGGACCATGGACTATTTGAGAAGAATTCTTTTTAAAGCAGCAGACCAGGGAAAAATAAGAATCAACTCATAAAATCTAAAATTGCACTTGAGATTGTCATCATAGTCCTTCTGGTCACATACATCTAATGGAATTTTTCTGACCAATGGCAAGAACATAATTTGAGGCAGCAGGATTCTCCATTTCCTTGGTGGACTGAAAGATGTAAAAAGACAGACTGACCTCAGTGTCTGAGAAACTCTGCTCTTCCATGCCTATTCTGTAGGAAATCAGTGAGAGTAAAAGAATGTGTGTTTTATTGAACTAAATTTTCAAATGAGATAAATTTGGAGGTTTACCACCTTTTGGTTTTTGTTAGAGGAATGCCTATAAATAGAAACTCTATTACATTTCCTTGTTTTTCTGCTTTTTGGGCTTTTGCAATTCCTCTCCTGTTTGGAAGAGTCACTCTGTTTTCCCTCTGTAATGAAGCTCAGGTAGGTGAAGAGCAGTTCATTATTCTTTGGCAGATAAATACCTGTCCTTTTTCAGGTTTTCCATATAGAATTTCATACCCATATTGGTAGTGGCAGAAATTAAACCTAAGCACAGTTGAAAATGCTCTTTGCCAACAGAGCAAACACAGTGCGGTCTCGGTCCCTATTTGTGCCTGTTGGCTGCAATCTGTGCACAGCACACGTTTGCCAGACAGATGTACCCACTCTCCATCTCCTCAGTTGTGTGTGCACACACAAACCAAAAAAACCCTGACAAAACAGAAGCAGTGCTGCACAGCTATCCTGACTTTGCTAAGTAAAAGAACAACTGCAAAGCAGTTGTCATTATACAGTGCCATTGTGATTTGCAATTATTCAGAAATTGCATCTTACAGTGATGATCTTGGGTTTGAGGTAGCAATCTTCTCTGGGTTTGCAGGCTGATGAGTTACAAGCAGGGTTTTTTTTCTGAAATAATGACAGATGGCAAACAAATGAGGGATAAACTAACCTGCTAAATAATATGACATGAAATTTAACATTTAAATTCCCATCTGGAATGCCTTTACACTCAAATAGTCTTCCGGGGTTCGGGTGTGGATTTACTCAAAGCGCTGCACATTTCTGAGCCTCTAATGTAATTTTGAGTCCCTGGCAATAGGCTGAAGCATACACATGACTGCTCAACTGATAGCAAAACCTCAGGGACCACAGAAGGTAGCAATTACATACCCTCACAGGGTGCTCATTGCTTGGGGGTTTTAGACATTGTTATTGCAGAGAGCTGCAAAGCACACTGCTTAACTGCAGTTTCCTGACAGCCACCAGCCCTGATACTGTTATATTCTGATTTCAGCACTCCCTGAAATTTTGTGACTTACTATTCCCTTTTCCTTTACTCTAAGCAATTTAGATACACTTTAAAATAACACAAATCCTGGTTATTCTTCTCATAGATCCATTATTCTCCATGTTAATCCAGTCTACACATATATTGACATCAGCACTTTGCTCCAAACAGCATAATGGAAATAATAAATAAACAGTCAACGCATCAATTGCTTAGTGATTCTGGAATATACCAATGGTAACATGCAAAAAAATAATCCCACTTTTTAAAGGAATGCAAAGTATCTATAAAAATACAATGATTCAAATTATTGTGACTACTAATATCCAAGGATTTTTTTTTAATCTGTATATTTCAAACTTTTAAATACTGTTTTATATATTGAAATTACAGTTCTTTTGTGCATTACTTGCCTTTCAGTAATGCAGTATGTTCAGATTCCTTCCTCCTATTTTTTTTCTAACTCTGGTAGCAGTCCCTGATGCTGGCATCAGGACCAACTATTTGGAAAAAAATCCCAGTACACAGTATTTAACATGCACACATGCAGCAGGGACACTCACATGCACAGAGCACATCTCACTAATGCCAGGCTTAGCCAGATGTTTCTGTGTTGAAATAACAAAGAGTAAGCATAGCAGACCCCAATCCATTTAGCCTTATCCACTACCAAAACACCAACATCAACTAGCATTTGGCTTAATTTAAAAAGCGCTTTAATACCCAATTTGTTTTAATTAGGTTGGACTCAGCATTGTAGGTGTGTTTGGGATTTACTGTGGGAGATATTTAGATAGTGACTGAGGGGCTGCTTTTTATATTAGGGCCACGAAGATGATCAGAGGGCTGGAGCAGCTGCCCTACAAAGAGAGGCTGAGGGAGCTGGGCTGGTTCAGCCTGGAGAAGAGAAGGCTGCGGGGGGACCTCATTGCAGCCTGCCAGTACCTGAAGGGAGATTATAAACAGGAGGGGAATCAGCTTTTTAAAAGGATAGACAATGACAGGACAAGCGGGATGGATTAAAACTAAAGGAGGGAAGGGTTAGATTGGATATTAGGGGGAAGTTTTTTACAGAAAGAGTGGTGAGGGGCTGGAACAGGCTGCCCAGACAGGGGGTGGATGCCCCGTCCCTGGCAGTGTTCAAGGCCAGGTTGGATGGGGCCCTGGGCAACCTTGTGTAGTTCCAGGCCTGAGTTTGGTGGCCCTGCCTGTGGCAGGGAGGTTGGAGCTCTCTGATCCTTGGGGTACCTTTCAACCCTTGCCATTCTATGATTCTATGATTGCTATATTTTGTACAGAAAAATAAAGGTTATAAGATATCAGCTCAAACATGTCCGTTTGGAACATTGTATCTACACTAAATTATAAACCTATGAAGTTCTTCAGGGTCAATTCTTTTAGCTTTTGAAATGCATTTAATAGTTGCCTTAATTTCTCAGATTTCACCAGTAGTATCACATAATCAGTCAGCAGCATATATATAGATATAAAAATTATACTCTTAGTGGCGTGGTTTTGGCATAGGTATACCTCTGTTTAGGTATTTTGCACACTTGTTTTCATCATACTTGGAAATTTTAGGTGTCTGGGACTGCCAGGCTGTCCTTAACATCCCTGCAACAGTCACCGATGGAAATATTTCTACTAGAGTTGGTGACTTGCCAAGGAGAGCACATCTCTCAGAGCCTGAGACTGGACCTCCTGTCTCATATGTGATTGACCTTAAAAAGAGGCAACAGCTTATATGGAAACTTTGCTTAATTCCAGGCCTAGTGAAGTGTCAGACTTCCAGCTCCTAATTCTGATGGCTGTTTTTCACTATTTTAAAGACATCTCAAATGATTCTGTTTACATTTTTTCTTATTTCACCTTCTTCCCTCTCAACTCCTCTCCCTCAGATGCTGTTTCCCACATAGCAGCTGGTGAAGGACACAGCTGTATTGTTTTTATGAGGACAGAGAATTCCCTATGGCCAAATCTTTCCCACATTGACTGCTAGAGGCAAAGTCTCATCTTTAGGCTTCCTATAATACATCTGACATGTAGATTAAGAAAAGAACAGAATATACTGTTTCTGTCTGCCAAAGTATAAGGAATAAATACAAATGGGATGATAGGGACAGTATGCATGGGAACTACTTGAAGACTCATTCCCACTATGGAGCCCAAGCAAGTGAGGAACACAGTTCCTACAGGGTGAGGAATCATGGCCATATGTTGTGTGTGGGGCCAGTGGTCAGCAGCTGCTCTCAGTACCAGAGGGATTCTGCCACTGGTCATCTGAGAGGCTTCAGCAAACCAGTCGGTATGGTTGTCACCCAATTCTCAGAGCTGTGAAATGGAGATTAAATACCTGTTCACCTGCCTCACAGCTAAGTTAGAGGATTCCTCTCTCTCCAGGAGTGCTTCAAGTTTTGAGGGGTACTACCAAGAAGTAATTCTTGTTAGTGGGAATTAATATAATGATCAGTCTCTAGAGTCAGCTCCACTAACACAGGCATGTTCCTATACTGGTGCAAAACAACTTGCAAACCAACCTGCCCCAGTTATCTCTGAGACAATCCTCTGACGTTATATTTTGTACAGCTCCTATGAATGACTGAGTCAGTGCACTGCTGGGTTCAACAGCGTGTCTGAAACCACTCTAACACACTGCATAATGCCTGCTGAGGTTTGAGAGCCCTTGTTTATTCTCAGAAGGGATAACTGTGATTTCTACATCCATTTCAAGAGCATAATTTGTGAATATCAAAGCAGTGCTTACTAGTGTGATTTAGATTCTCCCCTAGTTAAATCCACTGACTTCAAGGAAACTGTGTCAAGTTATAGGAGATGAGCTCTCTGCTCTGCCTAATCAGAAACTTTCTGAGAAACTGGTACCTTTAGGTGAACATCTCTGTATGCAGAGACAGCAGAAAGCCTACACATGACTTTACATACACACTGGATGTCCAGGCACTGAATTCTTCTCTTGTATGTAGGACCTGAATTGCTTGTCCATCTTGCTCTCCCTGTTCAAAGGGGAAGACTTTTCCTCATAAAAATGAACCAAATGGTGTGAGCAGGACACAGATACTGTCTTGTTTCTGGGATATTCAACAAGTCCCCTCATCTACTCACTCATTTCATTACTGTTATTATAACAGGACATGATGTGGAACTCTGTTAGCTAATCCACAGAGACTTTCTAGAGATTTGGAAGAACACTGGAGAACGACTACTGCAAACAGCTACTTAAAACACATTTGCTTAAATCTAAATAATGTTGATTATCTGTTGCTGTATTATGAAGAGTAAATGTAATGCTAGCTGTTAATGCAATGCTATATTCAGCTCTTTCAGTGGGTTTCAGAAAAACCTAAAAGTTAAATAAGGCACATTTTCATTTAAATCACAAATTTATACAAGTCCACCATAGGAATAAAACTTATATGAATTTAAAATCAAAGACTTGATGGTTGGTTTCTTTGTAGATACAACTGAGCTTCATTTGCTGTGCAAGTGGCAAGACTGCAAACCAATGTGACCTCCAAAATATGAAAATGGAAAGTTAACACTTTCACAGAATAATAAAGTTCCATCCATTGATTCTCAAGAGCGTATATGGCACTTTTTCTACTCCTGAACAGCTCAGCCTCAAAAGGTGTGGAAGACAAACAGAGCAGTTAGCTTCATAGGACCAAGATGCTACTACTTAGCCAAGGGGGAAGAGCTGCCTAGCCAGCCAAGAAAAGTAGTGCTTCTTGTGAGATGTGGTCACCTCAGACCTTGTTTTCCTAACCCAGCCACAAGCACACTCTAGGAGCAGGGAAGAAAGTAGGTGTCCTCTTGTTTTTGAACCTATCTATTGTTTGATTTGTAACTTGCACTAGCAAGGCACAGCAAAGTCTAACTCTGGATTGTAACACAGTTTTCTGCTTTCTGCTAGCTGTATTCCATGGTTGCCTCTTGCTTACATCATGGGAATGCTTATTTGTTGTGTCAGTTATCTCCACACATCTATGATTTTATTGATATATCATACTTCAGTCTTTTCTAAGACTATAAGTCCTAGTCTATGACTTGTTCTTGTATGGAAGCCAAGCCATATTTGTCAATATCGATGTCACTCTCCTTTTTGTTGGCTGCATTAATAGCATGAGATTCATCATGGGCAAACTAGCTTCATCTTTAAGCCACTTCTTAGGTCAAGCTAGAGATGTGCAGATGGTGAGTATAAGATTAAGCAACAAAACCTAAGTGAATAGTGAGGACAAGTGTGTAAGAACTTGAAGAGCTTCTCATTAACAGTGTCCCTGATGTTTCCATTAGATGCCATCCAGTCTGCTTCCTCACAGCCCAGTGCTGCATTGAGTAGTGGCTTCGTGCATCTGCATTTGTGTTCATGCTTTTGCCTTTTCTTGCTTACACAGCAGCCTGTAGTCACAAGTTAGTTCCCTTAATGCGCGTGCAATAGATAGAGATATACACACACACATCACCTTTTCACGTGGCAATTATTAGAATTATCTGCAGAATAAGATCAGCACCTGGGCATTGATTTCTGGAAAGTGTTGCTCTAGAAAATGTCTAGCAAGGAACTGCTGCATGACCTGCACTGGTTCTTTGCTGGATACCTTCAGCAATTTTAGCACCATTTTCTGTTTTCCTGCTTTTGCTTTCAGTACTGCAGCAGAATAAACTTCTTTCTGCCTTTTCCACATGGGGTGGGAATGATAAGCCAGGCACTCTGCTCCAAAGCTCCACTGGCTGCAAGGAGGTTTCTGCCCTGTTGTAGCAGCATTTAATACACCAAAAGATAAAGCAGTCATGTCTTTAAAAGAGCAGTGGTGTTTGAGGCACCGTACAGAACGTAACATTTTGAAGAGTAAATGATCATAACTAAAGGATTCTTTCCAAAGCTGTTTACAGAGTCCTTTACAGTTGTTTACTGCAGAACTATGAACTGTGTAACTGCATAACATGAAGCTCAGGCTGCTGTGTGTCAGGGACCCAACGATCTCTTGAGGTCCCTTCCAACCCCTACAATTCTGAGATTCTGTGACTGCAAGCAGCATGCTATTTGAAGTGCATATGGCATCCAAATGAGATCATACAGCACAAAATACTTTTTGTGCCCTTTGATAAGTTTCTTATTGAAGGCTTGTGACCCATTGGTGTGTTTGCCTTTGTTTCATGTTCCTCATATATACAACCAAGACCTACAGCAGCACGCTGTCTAAAGAGCATGTGCAGTGAAGATTTAAAAAACCTCTGAAGTATGTAATAGTCTACAAGGGGCTAATTTCCAATGACATCATGACTCAAGAGTGGAAAAGCTGTTAAAGCAGCTGAGTCTGTGCTCCTGAAGCTCTTCTGAGTACCTGGCACCACTAAAGCCGCTTAAACGCTCACATCGGCACAGGGGGAAGTGTGTCACTCAGTGCCTGGCATGGGCTGCAGAGCCAGCTAAGGTGCAGATGGAACAGGAAGGAATGAAGAACAGAGCCCAGCAGAGAGCTGCTGTGCCACGGCTGCTCACAAACAGCTTATTCCTGCCCTGCTTCTTGCCGGCACCAGCACTCGCTGCTCGGAGGAGGCACCCAGCGTTGAGCTCAGAGGACATACATCCCTTCTGTCCCTGATTATTTGACTCAGGCAGTTTCAGTCCCTTTTTGTGCAGCACCATTCTCCTCTGCTATGCTCAGCTGGGGGACACAGCTAACAAAACACCTTACAAACTGAACCAGACTCCAGGGAAATAAGCTGGGCTAGCCATGCTTTGCATTAAGTCTCTGGTAGCTGGGTTAAGGACTTCAGAAAGAAAGACTTCTGTAATTTTTTTTTTTCCTCAAGGAAAATGCATTCTTCATCAGGGTTAAATATTTTTTATCCTTTTTTTTCTTTCCCTGCCCCCAAATTGGCTCATCCATCACTAGAATCAATATGAATGCAAAGATTTTGGTGGATTTGTTGTCATGGAAACCACTTCTCCTCTCTGATATCCCTTACAGGCTTCCCAGACCTTTTCTTGCCTATAAATTACCACTCTGTCCTACATTCTGAACACACTGTATTTTAATTCCACGTTGTGAACTTCATTTGAAAACAAACTGTGCACAATGACAGCAAAGCCAACAGCCAAAGATAAAACAGTCCCTGCTGGAAGAGTGAAGCAGCTGTCTGAGTGAATAGGAGTGTGGTCCCAAAATGGCTGCTTAGGAAAGTAAGGCTAAAAGCCCTCTTCCTCAGAGGGCTGTCAGTATGCAAGTTATGACTTCTGTGAGATAGGCTTTATGTTTCTCTTTTCTCTCTGGAGCTGCTTTGTTGCCCAGAGAAGGGCTCATTTTGTAATTAAGGCAGTAAGGCATGAAATTAGGATTCAGACCAGTTAAGAGTTACTCACATGAATAAAGTTCACAGGATTTAATGTTTTGAGTCCCTCATCCTGTTTTGAGTTGTCACCTATTGCTAGCTTTTTGCTAGTTTGACTGCAGAGAACATGAAGGATCCATAGCAGCTACCTGCTGGACACACTGAGAGACAGGGGGTGCTGGGGGAAGCATTGAGATCAGACAGAAAAGCTCTGTGGCATTACTGGTGGTGCATTCATAACCAGTGGCCACAATCAAGTGCCAAGTTAACTGCACATTTCATTAGGATATCATACAAAATACTTAGATTTTTGTGCCATTTTAGAAATTATATTGTAGGAAGTTTTCCTAGAAAACCCAAAAAGTTTAAGGACGTGCTTCCTATTTAAAGCAAATGCACTCTGTGTTCTTAACAGCATGGATACTTACAAACCCATCTACTCAATAAGGAACCACCATTAAAAGCAATATAATGCAAGAGATACAGATACAGTACTACAGAGAGTTCAGGAGGTGTCAGGAAGACAGTGTGACTGAAGTTGGGAAGGGAATTTGATTTTCAGTTGCCCTTTGCTTTGTTGTCCCCCCCTTACCTCCTTACTCAACAGTTACTTTCACTTAGCATAATTTGCTCTTGGTAGCTATTCATTTTCCAATGCTTTTAGTAAAAGGGATTTAGTGCCTACCAGTATGGTGCCATTTAAAGGTGCTGTATAAAGCATTGTGACTGTGAAGAGGTCTTACCTGCTTACAGAGCCTGCAAGTCATTTCTGAACCATCTGCCTGCACTACTCAGCAACTGTCTGGTTGCAGTCAAGGTGCTTCTGTGGGGTGTTTAGATCTGGGCAGGTCATTTTGTTTGCATTTTAAGCACCCTTAAGACATCTGGCTAAAGATTCTCATTGAAACCTTTTGAAAAGAAAAGGTCAAAATCAAACATTATGACTTTGCCAGAATTTAAGTCTTCTAACCTGTGGAAGAAAATCTACTTGACAAATTTTATGCTAAATTGATTTAGAATGAGCAAAACACTAATAAGCTGATACTGTATTTAAAACACCTTGCCTCTCAATAATTGTACTTGTCCAGATGTGGTAAGGCCACAGCTAGAGCAGAACAGCTTCTAGGGATGAAAGGGAACTCAGGCAGAGGCAAGTATATCTGTTCCAGACAGCACCATCTGCCCAAAAGCTAGATGTGTAACAAGGAGTTCAGCGGGGAGCTCAGCAGGTAAATTCCCACCACTGTTCTGCTAGGAGCTATCTATCTTGAGAGCTGACCTGAACTTGGCCTCTTTCTCAACTGCCAAACTCACTTGGTACTTTAGCCTGTAAAGAAAGTTCTCATCCTTGTCTAGAACATTCATGAGTACAAGTGAAATGAAATGATGCTACTCTATTGGCAGCTGGCTAAGACCCCATGTCAGAAGCCAAGGGTTGTGCCTGAAGTACCCTGTTTGCATTCTTGGGTAGAGAGTCCTAATGTAGTCACAATTTCCCTGCAAATATACTCCAGCCTGAGTCCTGTGGAGGGTTTACTGGCAATGTTACTTTGGAGGATGCTTTAGCACTAGATCATTATCTTTTAAATAGTTGAAATCAGAAGTCTAACTAGCCTGTTAATCCTCTGAATTAACACTTTGGGAGAAAGAAATTAGCAAGTCAGCAAGCTGGAAACAGTTCTATGTATAAAAACATGAGTTTAAAACATCTGAAGTCAATCCATTTCAAGGCTTCTCTATTTTCTTAAATTAAAGAGACACTAGCTTCAAATCCTGCCCTTTCTGTTGGAAGCCTTAGACTTTGCACATCCTCCTGTTGAGTATTTGTTGACTCTTGACTCTAAACTTATTTATTGGGTCAGTGGTATTTGGTGCTGAAAGTGGATTTGATTATTTCAACTCTATAGCATATATAAAAGGTAAAAAACCAAAGTCATCCTGCTTGCACTTCCCCTCAGAAATCACATAGAGGACTTTTGCCTACATTTGCCTGTGGATGGACCTGTGAAAACACGGATCATCCCAAAATACTGATAAGAAAATAAATTATAAAAAATACTAAGAAGGGGTGAAAAAAAAAAAAGAGATAGCAGCAAATGCAAAAGGATAATTCTCCAAATAGAAGACAAAGTCTGTTCCAGTTATTTTTGTAAAGGGTTGATTGCAATTTGCATCCTGCTCAACCAGCATCTGCCATCAGCAGTACTCAGTAGTCCTTTCTTTTTTTTTATTTTGTATTTTGCCTGTGAATGTTGCTTGATGAGATTTCCTTCCTAAATCCTTGCACATTGATCATGTACCCTTCTCCTTAAACCTGACCATACCTTGCTGCAAGGTACAGGTGATTTGCAGTTTATATTCCAACCATCACACAGCTAAGGCCTCAGGCTGCTTTACCAGGGGTGTCACATAGACCCCTTGGAGCATGCTTCCACAGAATATGATTGGAAAATTGGGTACTCAATGTACATACCCACAGGGCATCCCACAGGGTGTGGGAATTTCGTAATCCAGAATAGAATCTTGCATTAGCATCTGTACTAAACGAAAGACAGCAGATGGAGAGTAAGAGGGAAGCTAAATCCCCCTGAATCATACTTTCCCTTTCCACCATGCATATCAAGCTTAGAGACACACATCTGGAGTTAGCAGAGAACAAAGCACCCTTGTAGGACAACCTGCCAGAAATACCCTTATATCCTGTGTGATGAAGGGAACAGTGTTACATGGAAACTGCAGTAAGTCACCCATACAACCAAACAAAAATACAGTTTGACTGGAAGTGATGTTTGTGTTTCCATTCAATGTTGACAAGCAGTACCAATCCCAGTGACTTCAATTGCCAGGAATCTGTCTCTTTGGAGGGCAAACAGGGACAGAAAAGCACCATCCTGCCAACAGATCTGCTGTTCCTGTGCAGTTTGCTTTTTTGGGTTGTTTTTTTTTTTAAACTCTTCTTGCTTTCATAGAGTAATTAGATACAGATGTTGTTTTTGTTTATCTATTTGCCTCTTAGTCTCGCTCAATGTATTTTGATGACTGACAAAAGGAAGTTCATATTTTATCAGTTGTTAACCAAAGGGAACCTGTAATTTCTTTCCCTGCAACCCCCAACATGAGGCACAATATAGGGAACTCTTTCTCCATCTTCCCTTGCTCAAAGGTAGGAGGAATTCTAGTTAGAGAACAACACTGAGAACCTCCACAGATTATTCTTGTTAATCATATTGCTGGAAATTTATACTGCCTTCAAATTGCCAGCGAGAAAACCAAACCACCCAGTCAGTGGAAGTCAGCAGGAGCTAGATCCTTACCTCTGCCATCAGAGTGGTTCCAAAGAATGTTTATCAATACGGTGATAGGTGCTTTATATATATAAATATAAATATACATATATATGAATATATATATATATATCTATGATCTAGCAGGAGCTAGATCTAGCAGGATCTATGATCATTGGTTAAATAGAAGGGTATCTTCAAGCCACTTCCAACACTAACTGCTAAACCAGAGAAATTGAGTTGGGTTTAAACAAATACTGCTCACAGATGGTTATCCAAAGAGTTTAGTTGTGGAAAGGCTGCTGCCCTCCATTAGGAGTCAGGGAGCAGAAGTCCTGGTAGCCAGAACACAGCACAGAACTAATTGCCATCATTTACAGTCAGGTAATAACCATTTGTACTTATTTTTAGTGGTAGCTGGAAATGTGAACAAACCTGATATCCTGCCCATTTAAATGAAGTCTGCTGGTGGCCAAACATTGCTTTATTCAGAAGAAAGAGGAGGAGATTAAAAAAGGTGGAGGGGCAATAAGCAGGATTAAAGAATGACTGGTGGTATGACAGCAGGGATTTTGCTAATGTAAGCAGCATATTATATCAAAAGAAGATAGCAGAATTCTGCGTGCAAGGCTGCAGTTCAGCTAACTACAAGCATATGTAGTAGCAAATTCAATTTAAACTATAGTGAGCAAACCACTAAGCTTCAGGTAGCTGGCTTCTGGAATGCTAAGTAGTAAAGCAAAGAGATTAGGGCCAGGAAGACTCAGGACACCAAACATTGCAGCTTGATGGGAAAGGACAACAATGTGTAAATTTTCCATTAGCATTAATGGGACTCACATGTCTAATTCTGCACACATTGAACCAGTACAGTTGAAGAAAGAAGTGGTATTTATAATTAGGTTTTCCCAGTAGGAATAATAATAATAAAAAAAGCTGAAGTAAAACAAAACCAAAAAAAAGGGCAAACAGATTCTTTTCCAATGTCCCTCATGACACTGAAGCAGTGTTTATCCAAAGGGACAACAGACAAAAGGTAGAGGCTTCTCAGTCTAAAGAAAGTTCCTTGTCCCAAACAGTGAGGTCTATGGAAAAACCCACACATAAAACAACTCCAGAAGCTGTTCCAAGAGGCATTCTAGAAGAGTTTATTTTAAACTGTATTTCAGTTCAATTATGTATCAAAAGTCTATAGTACTTGTCAGCTCGTGTATCAACTCAGCTGCAAACCAGAGCGGTACAGAAATAATTGCAGCAGAACCGGCGTTCTGCCCTGAGCAACGGCTTATACTGGCTAGAACTCAGACATGGAGAGCAACTGGAATAATCACTGTTTAAGGCAACTAACCAGCTCTTCCTTGATGTTCTGGCCACAGTTGGGGGAAGCACAGAAATGCCATGCACAGCTCTCATAGGTTTCTAATTCAAGCCCAAATTCAGACACAATTGTGTGTCAGGGTAAATATGTGCTGGATTGACACGTGGGGGTTTTGATCTCCTAGGACTTATATGTACACCTGATACCACTATTCACAGCAGACCTGACATTGCTCTGCTGGGCAGAGATGAAAGGCTGAAATTTAGATTCTACGCATTCCTGGGGGAGCTTCTCCAAGGTAGTCTGTATCCGTGCTTCATCAGGCTGTTCAGGCACAAGTGTTTAAGGAGTAAGGGGTGAATGTGCCAGTTGGTGTTCCCTTTATTGTCAGTCACTATTATATGTGACTTTAACTAGTGTTAGCAGCTTAATATGGTTTAGGTTAATGAGCCATTCAGTGAGATACAGCTTTCCAGTTTGTTGGGTTGATGAATTAATCACCACTACTTAAAGCTCCTTGTTTGCATTGGAAGGCTGCCTGCTCCCAGAACAGGAGCTGGAGAGCTGTCTACTCTGTGTGTCATTGTGGTTTTATTGCATCCCAGGAATAGGTAGATACATGTGATCAGACTCGTAGTTATCAAACACAACAGAATAATTCCTGCTCAAAGTGCTTGCTTTGTAGAAAACTTCTGAAATTGCTCTGCAAGGCTTAACAGCAGTTCTGTATCTACTTGAGTACTCTTTCAGGTAGCTCTTATTTTACTTTCCCCTGCCTGTCTCTCCTTTTTAACTCCATCCTTTTCTTCTGTTTAATTTTTTTACTGGTGCAAACAAACCAACCCTCACCCTCAAATACTTGAAATAGATCTGGTTTGTTCTCCTTTTTATATGTTCTGAGAAATCAAATACTAGAAAACTGTTAGTTATGGCACAATACAGAAGTTCCACAGAGGTTAATATGAGCCTTGTGCACTAAAGGGAGGGGAGGTAGAAAGCCACCATGGGGGTAAATTTTGGAAAAGTCTATTAAATTTGCAGTCAGATGAAAGATGTGAGATGTTTTCAAGCTGGACAGAAGAATCTGAGAGGTCAGTAACTTCCAATTGAAACTGAGCTTCATCCTTACCAACAGGTTTCCTCTCTTCTTCAAGCTCTCACTCCTTTCTACCTGACAGTAACCTCCTTCACAGTAGCTGATGATCTTCCCAGCCAACAAAACAAACAGAGACAGTGACAGTAAGCCTACATGCACTCCATAGATGTCTACTTTTGAGATACCAAGGATATCAACAAACATCCTGCATAGCCCTGTGCTGCAGAAAGGCAGGAGAGCTGCCTCTCCTCCAGCAGAGCTGCTGCCTTCCTCTCTCTCATGCTCAGAGAGGGACAGTAAGGTTTAACTGCAGGCACCTTCTTTGAGAGAAACCTACTTGATTAAGCTCATAGGTTTATACATGGTGAAACCAATTCAAATACTGAGGTTCCCTGTTTAGACCTGGTCCTCAAAAGCACACAGTATGGTCACCAGAGGCTTCTTCTCCATGGTCTTGAGCTGACATGTATACACCAGAGGTATTCAAAATGGCAATATTCAGAATAGCTACTGGAGTGTCTAAGTTATCCTGTTATGGCTCCAAGAGGGGAAACTGGAAACTAACAGGTTATATATGTGGCTTCCAATCACATATACACTAAGATGAAACCCCCTAGCCTTCACATAGCTTTGCAGAAAAGATTGTCTTACTAGAGTTTCTACTAGAAAGAAAGGTCTATATAGCTCTTATCTGTCTTGGTCTGCTGTTACAGAGAGACAACGCTCAACAGCACAGCAAGCTCCAGCTGCTCCTGAAATCTGAGAGCTCGCAGGCGAACACAGCCAGCAGGAGACAGGCCTCGCCAGCCAGGGCCCGGACCTGCGATGCCCGAGCAAGACAAGCAGGACACACCTGGGGATGGCAGCTGGTCAACCAAGAGAACAGAGAAGCAGTAAGTTCATGCTGATGGGACAGGTCTGAGATCAATCTAGGAAGTGAGCTTAAAGTCAAGATCAACAGGTGCATTGCCTGGCATAGGCATGGCTGTGACTGAACTGGGAATTTTTACTCCTACAAGCTATAGCTCACCTACCTAAGCTGAGCTTAAATGGAGTCATTTAGGTTAGAAAAGACCCTTAAGATTGTTGAGTCCAACCACTGATCAAGTCCTCCACTACTAAACCATGTCCCTAAGTGCCACATCACAGAGCTCATGGACCCATGTGGGCAGAGGCTTGAAGATGGTCAGGGCCATGAAGGCCTGAAGTGTTTCGGCATGGGGAACAGTGTCCATCTTCTTTGTCTGTACAGCTTCAGAGAAAAGCACAGTAAGTATATTACTTACAGAGTAAAATTTAAATGCTGCTTTAACATACAAAGACTTTGTTAAAAGCCCCACATTTCTAATTTGGGAACATTGTGTTTGCTGGCTTGACAAACTCAGGGATAGGTTCTGAAAAATGGTATTTTCTCTGGGAGATGAAGGAGGATACAGGAAACAGCTCTAATGAAAGTTCCATTGGAGAATCAGCTGAACAAAAAAGGATATTTTAAAAATTTGTGTCTGAAACTGGTGCTTAAATCCTAATGTGCCTTAAGGATGGTAAACTGTGAAAGGATGGCAGCTATTTTTATTTTATAGAATATTGTTCAAGCTTCCACAAGGTGAACTTTAATTGAACTGCTAGTGAGTCTGGAGCACTTTAAGTTTTTGAGATATTGTAATATATGCTGAACTTTGTATGGGGTCATAGATAATAGAATGGATGCTGCCAGGGGCAAGGCTGCTTCTCACGGCATGAAACAATCATTCTTATGGGTCCTATTTTTGAGTACAATTTTCTCCTCTTCCATAAAAGGTTCTCATGAGCAAATTCAGACTGAACAACCATGAAATACAGAGTTAGGGCAGGAATTTGGATTCAGTGACCTATGTTCTGTGCTAGCAGGCTGTGCATTAACTGGGAGCAGCCATGGCAATTGCAGGTTTCATCAGTAATAATACTAAAGGTGTTATGTTATTACTCTCATGCCTCTCTGACTCAATTGTGCTTTAGTGGCTTTTGTGGGGTTTTTTTTTTGTTTATTAGTTTCATACCATCTGGGGAATCATAAGAATAACATGTGAAACAACTAACCCCAGGAGAAACAATGCATCTATCATGGAAGCTCAGCTTTTCCTTCTTCCAGACCAAAGGCTTCTCATTCACATATGCAATGGAGAATGCAAGATCCTACTTCTGACACAAATGGAGGGATCAATCTGACTAAATGTAGGTATCTCCATGTGAAGAGTCACCCAGGATCCCTTCATAGTCAGTAGAAACCTAGTTAAGTAGTCTAATACAGTCTAGGAGCCAGTTTTTGTCATGCTGATTCATTCTAAAAGAGGTCCAATGAAAACCTGCCCTGAAAAAGACCATTTGTTCCTTCCAAAGAAAACCTCACTGACTATTTGATAAAGAAACATTTATATTGTAAAATTAAATGAGACCAGTCTTACTCAGGCTGGCTGAGAGAATTTAGTAATGAATTTCTTTCAATAAATGAAAGACTTGTGGCTTGACCTGATGGCACAATTCATGCCAAGTCAAGCACTGCTGATGGTAGACAACAGTATTGGCTGCTGAACCAGTATAGTTAGACCAGTAAAAAAAAAAAAAAGCTAAGGGAGCATTTGTCTTACAGCAGCTCTTTCCTGAAGTGGAAAAAGCCATATCTGTATGATCATAAGCAAGACATGCTGCATTTTTCTGGAATGCTAAGATAAGAGAAATTTTAATTTTCTTAAATGTGATCTAGAAGATCAGCTCCTGGTCTGTTACAGTATTTACAAATCTAGTTAAAAAATATTTTAAAATATTTACACTAAGACAATGTCATCCCTCAGAAATTAAAACACATTCTGACTTTAACCTTACATAGTAAGAAGTGGGGAAGAATGTTTTAAACATTGTTTGAGACTAATCATGATCTGCTTTGGCTGGACAGCATGAAATACCCAACAAGAAGCTGTCAGAGTAGAAAGTAAATGTTTGTAGTGAAAGAGATATCAGTGTTAGTTTTCTTCTAAAAATGGATTTGGAAAGAGGAACACAAAGAAACACTTACTAGAAACATGTTAACATTTTCAACTGCTGTCTTTAAGTTTTATTGGTATTTATCAGAGATTTCAGTCTCAAACATTGCCTTCCTGTCTTCAGATCATTTGTATAAGATTTCTCTAAGCAGAGTAATTGCTACTAGCAATGACAATTAAGATGTAATATTCAATGCAGTGAATGTATTTGATTCTAGAAAAAGCATTTTACTCCTCAACTTAACCAAGAAAGGACAGTTTGCTCTGCTCCACTGCCCAGAGATGCTTAAAATTAGTAGTAGAGTGATAGTAGCGACATAGGGCAACATAACTGCCTGTGGCATTAACGATTAAGTGAAGACAGTTCCATGCAGAACTGAAGAAAGGCCCAGGAAGTCAAGGGAAATGCAGTTTGTTCCACAAACCTTCCCTACACTGGGTAGTATTTTTCCTTTGGCACACTGAGAAGCCAACAAGGATAGTCCTCCCCCCACAGACTCTCCAGCTGCCCACAGACCTCTTTACTCATTCTCAAAAGACTCCCCATGTGTACACTCAGAACGCTATTGTATGTCAACATGTAACTTGGGTGAGTGCTGTCAAGTAGTAGGACACATAAATCAGCTCCCACATACAGCAAGTATTTCTTGGTGGAGAGCAGTCTTGCACCCTTTCAAGTAATGGAAGTGGCTTCTGAGAGACACTTTCATTGTTCTTTTCAAAAATGTGGGACTGTTGGAGAGGGGTCAGAGGAGCCACAAAGATGATCAAAGGGCTGGAGCACCTGCCCTACAAAGAGAGGCTGAGGGAGCTGGGCTGGGTCAGCCTGGGGAAGAGAAGGCTGTGGGGGGACCTCATTGCAGCCTGCCAGTACCTGAAGGGAGATTAGAAACAGGAGGGGAATCAGCTTTTTAAAAGGACAGACAATTGCAGGCACAGGGATGGATTAAAGCTAAAGGAGGGAAGGTTTAGATTGGATATTAGGGGGAAGTTTTTTACAGAGAGAGCGGTGAGGGGCTGGAACAGGCTGCCCAGAGAAGCAGTGGATGCCCCATCCCTGGCAGTGTTCAAGGCCAGGTTGGATGGGGCCCTGGGCAACCTTGTGTAGCTCCAGGCCTGAGGCTGGTGTCCCTGCCTGTGGCAGGGGGGTTGGAGCTCTGTGATCCTTGGGGTCCCTTCCAACCCATACCATTCTATGATTCACAACATAGCAGCAAGTATTTCTGACAGATCTGTTCCTCATACCTGCAAGTTCCACAAAACAGAGTTTTTACAAACTATACATGCATTTATGTGCACATGCAAACACATGAGCTGTGTTTTACACGTGTGCCCAGACATGTTTCATGGATATACACAGGGGTCTGGCCAGATGTTCCTTCTGCCATTATTGGTGTAGCTAGACAGTTGAAATTAGCATGGAGCCAGAATGGGCTACTAATGGCAGCATGAGCGAGACAGATCTTGAAAGCTCAAGGTATAACCACTCTTCTTGGTTAGCACCCTGTTTGCCAGGTAGAGCAAAAATCACTGTAAATTACAGGAGAAAAAGAAAGATCTCTCTTGCCTTTTATTTTCTTAGTGTTCCTTGTGTTTGACACACCACTTCATGCTGTGTAATGATGGGAAGATATGTTCCTTGGTTGTTTTTCTATCTTTTTATTTACTGAGCCAAAAGCTCAGGGCACTTTCTGCATAAAGGCTGTTCCCTTGGCTGAAACACGTGTGCCAGCAAGGCTGGCTGTTTTACCCTGAGTTGCTGCCTGCCTCTGACCCCTTTGCATTGCCTTTACCTTTTTGGTTCCTTTTAGAATGACTGTCACATGTGTACTCTGCACTACTATGACCTATACGTACTGGTGTGAGAACGTAGGCATTGAAGCAAAAGAATTGCCTTTCCTTTACTTCAAATATTTGAGTAAGTCACCATGGTTTTGAAGTGAACATAGACCCTCAAATCCCCACTCTAGCTAGGACCCACTTCTTGAAAGGATTCTGTGAATAAATCCCTATGTCTACATGTAGGGATGGGTGCAACCCCTCTTGTAACTAAGGGTGTAATGTCCTGGGCTATTTAACTTAACCTAAGGAGGGATTTCTGCCATTTTTCCTCTGTCTCCTACTTCAGTGTTGAAACCACCTAAAATCCAAGAGTTTCTCTAATTTATCAAAAGGAAGTCGTAACACCACTGTAATCCCTGGTTGTTTTAGACAAGGGAGTAGATGTCAGGAGGAAATGAAGCATCAAAAGTGTCTCTTGTCTAAGGCTCAGTTTCCCTGAGCTAACAACTGCAGTACAGGAGCTTACTCAGGTGAGGGACAGTTACTCAATTCACATCACAAATTAATTCAGAGGTTTAGTTATTTAGAAAATAAACCAGTGCAATCTGACTGGAATGTGGCTGTAAGTGTTCTTTAAAGGACTGAGAGCTTTTAGTATTTTCCCAGGGCTGAACGACAAACTTATTTATAATACAAAATTTTCCAGTTGGAAAACATGTGCATCTATACATGCAGATGCACACAGGCCTGCCCACGTTTGTATGAATTCATACATACATATGAGTACACTTGCATGGAAACATTTGCTTAGAAACATCAAAAATGGATTTGATTATGCAAAACTCTAAACATCCGCTAAAACTATTGAGAGTCGGTGACTTCCGTTGCCTTCAAGAGGGGAATAAAGATATTCAGCAGCTGCATGTAGGATGCAGCCCACTGCCACTACTGCATAAAGCTCTAAGAAAAGCACCAACATACAGATCTCTCAGTTTCTGCTTAAAGTGGTGAGAATTCAATTCTAGACCAAAAGGGCTAGAGGCAAAAGGATAAGATGAAATGTGACTGACAGAGAGACAGCATCCAGTAATGCTCAGTCAAGTGAAAAGGCAAAAGAATGCAGGGATAGTAAAACCTATCCAGTTTTAATTGGGAGGGGACTTAACAGGCAGTTTTGGTGCTCTAGGCAGCCCCTGCTAGGCAAAGCCTATAAATGTGAACTTTGTTCTATTTTGAAGCAAAACATGCAAAACATATATAGGACACTTTATATCTAACACTGTGCCACAGAAAAACTAGACTGTGATTTCCTGTGACGTTAGGATGAAATGAGGTTGTCAAATCAAGTCAAAAGGAAACAGCAGGGAAATATTCCTCTGCTTTCTGGTGCTGTAGGTTTAAGGAAACACCCTGTGCCTTTGCTTCTCACTGTGTTGTACCCTATTGTTTGTGGTCTTTAGTATTACAAATACAAACTACCTCTACAAGTGTGAAAGGCAAGGCCTTTTTCCCTCCATCTACTTCATGCTCTGAAAAGGAATTAAGGTCCCATAAAGGAGCAGGAATGTAAGATACCAGCATTATAATCTCAGCTGTACAGCTTGCCTTCCGTTCCACAGCTTTGCTTTACCCATCCATGAAACACATTGTCTGCAGCATCCCCTAAGGACCTATAAGAGACTGGAGGATTTAATGCACACTAATGTATTTGGCTGAAATAACTCCATAATTATAAGCTGTTGTTACTGCAAGAATCAAAGTTGAAGCATTTGAAAAATCATGTGAGATGGAATGGGAAACCCTATTTTCTGTAGCTTTTTTCTCTTGTCTAGTACTTTTAGCACTTAGAGGTGACTGAGGAGAAGGGGCAAGCAACAGAGACCTAATCAGTGTTAGAAAATGTCAAGCTGAAGCAGAAAACAAATAATGACCTACCCTCCATGGGACAAAATTATGTCTTCTGGAGGCACAGTATCCCAGTCATCCTGCATTCCCTGACCACATACAGTTGTAGGAAGAATCAAAACATTGTGACTTTTCCCCCTGTTCTTTTGGCTGTTTGATCACATCTCTTTGTGGTGGTTTCAGAGGTAACAAGTGAGGAAGGCAACCTCTCATTCATGTCTGACAGCAGAGAAATTGGCTCCATAGTAAAGCACACTCTTACGAGATTGCCTCTTCTTTATGATTCCTGAGGCTTTGAGGCAGCTTCGCTCCCATGCCTTATGACAGCGCTGCAGGGAAGGCCAGAATAACAGAGGAAAGAATTAGGAAAGCTTAAGCTTTACAGATGCAAGATGGAGAGAGCTGGAAGCAAAGCCAGAACAGCTTAGAAGGCAGGCAGCAGAAGAGAAAGCTTTGAGTGTAAATCCTGTTAACTTTTACAGTAGCAGCAGTGGCCCTTTACATAGGAGTTAGCAAAGCAAATGTTTTGTAGAGGGTTGATTTCTACAGAAATCTTCCTGTGTGTAGATTAATTCAGTGTTCTGAGGGTCACCTGATGAGGTCTTCACACCATACATGTCTTTCAAATCATAATGCCTCAGAGGCAGCCAGGGACTTAGGTATAGGCAACTAAAAAATTCAAAAATCAAATGACTTAAAGTTTTGTACAAGGGATTTCATTTCTGTGGTAATCACTTGCTTGTAATCAGCCAAACAGCACCAGTCTCCTTGAATGGGTTTCACAGTCTGACCTGGTAGGACAACCTGGCAGGACATGTACAACTGAAAGCACTGAAATCCCACTGGAAGCACCAGATTTTCCACCTTCTCAAAACACTGTGCTCAACTCAAGCCAGAGCAAGGCCACATTCAATGCAAGTTGGCATTGCCAGTAATACCAGCACTGCCCAGCATGACATTGCCATCTGTCAGTTGTAAGGCCACTAGATGACCTGAACCACGTTTACAGTTCTCCTTGGTTTTGCAGGTACTCTGCTAGAATAGTTTGTTCTACCATAAAATGGTGGAGGAATTAGAGAAAGCTAAGTAAAGCTAAGAAAAGCTCCTAAAGATCCTCATGTAAAAGGAAAAAAAAACCCCTAAAGCCCCAGTTAAACCCAAGGCTCCTGCTGGGGACCAGAATCTGTGATGTTCCTGGAGAGGAGGTAGTGTGAACTCAGCATTCGTGCTCACAGCTATGGCAGTCATGAGCAGACAAGATCAGGAAAGGGAGGTGTGCCTGTGAGAAGTTTTGCTGTCTGTCCACAGTAAGACAAGACTATAGAGCATATTTGTCCCTACAGGGCTCTGGTAGTTCTTGCTCTCTTTGCCACAGGCTGGTACTCCTGTGCTTCTTGATTGACACTGCCTCAGACCTGTCTACATGGCAGTCATGGAAGGATGGGAGAAGTTGGCAGTGTTAGGGCAAAAATTTGCTGTTTATTATTTGTCTGAAACATTAGGGCATTTAAAAGACACTCAGTAAATATTTTTTAGCTCAATAAGGATAGCTGGAGTTAAAATGTGGAAGGAAAGGAGTTAAGTTATGGGTAGCAAGATACCTTTAGAAACCTTATAGCTGCATTCTTTTCCAGTAATCACAGAATGGCAAGGGTTGGAAGGGACCCCAAGGATCATAGAGCTCCAACCCCCCTGCCACAGGCAGGGCCACCAACTTCAGGCCTGGAGCTACACAAGGTTGCCCAGGGCCCCATCCAACCTGGCCTTGAACACTTCCAGGGACGGGGCATCCACTACTTCTCTGGGCAGCCTGTTCCAGCCCCTCACCACTCTTTCTGTAAAAAAACTTCCCCCTAATATCCAATCTAAACCTTCCCTCCTTTAGTTTTAACTTAGTAATTATTAGCATCAGGCTCTGACCATTCCTGTGCCTGGAATTGTGCCCACCTAATGTTCTCCTGACACCTCAGCTGGGTTGGGTAGATGTAACTGTTTGTTCTGAACAGTTCTTATCTAAGATGTCTGTATGAGTGGAGCTATGCAAATATAAGTTATTATTCACCAAACATTTGTCCTTACAGAGTAAGGAGAAAGCTGCTATTGGGGTGCAGTTTGATAAGATGTTAATAGAGTAGTGGGTGAGTGTAAGTGCAGTGGAGGTTGCACTGAGGAGTTCAGTTGACAAAAGAACTGTAAAAACATGGGGGTCTTTGAACTGAACCAAAAGTTGAAATAGAATGTTTTGTTCAGTGAGGAGGAGGTGTCAAATAGCCATATTTTCCAATACATGCTAGCTGTTGAGAACAGGATCCTGCTCTCTGTTCCACAGTGATGGGATTTCATAGTCACAAAGGATGGGGTGAACAAAGTCATGGTGTGGCTATGAAAGACAGGCTGGGGTAGGAAAAATAAGTGACAATATTATAAACCAGCAGCCTATCACTTCATTTAACATGGATTTTACCTTTTTAGCTTTTCATTTCACTGGAAAGCACAGCAATTTTGAAAGAGTCAAAGAGTTACCCGTGTAGAAAATACAGGACTTGATTGACAAGCTTGCTTCTATACCATGGTTGCACTATTCAGACATAAGCATTACAAGCTCCATCAATCCATGAGTAAACTGGGTATCTGGGCACATACACAGTCAGCTTGACACAGTTCACCTACCACTTCCATATCCCATCCCAGTCACTGTGGAATTTGCAACAGGGGACACCAACTGGCTACAAAAAGCAGGGCATGACTGTATCTTTGAGCGCTGTGAGACACATACAGGGACTTTGGTGATGGGGTTATGACACTGCTGTCATGTCTGGGACCTGATGGCACCCTGGGACCAGTACTGCTTTATCTGCTTCAGCCAGACAGTATAGCACCAATAGCTTCCAAAGTGCTCAAAAAAGCCTAGGCCAGGATCCATCTCTTGTTTCCTTTGCAGAGTCAGAAAGCTGTTGAGTGTTCTGCTGAGCCCAGAACCAGACCAGGTCTTTGGGTTCCCTTTCCAATACAGACCCCTAGAACTTAAGCTTTTTTTTTAAAGGGAGATGATGACTGCAACCACAAAACACCCTAGTTCTGCAAGAGTGGTAGAAAAGCATATTGGCCTGAAGAAAGGAATGGATGTGCAGTAAGAAACCCAAGATAAAAAATGAGCCAGCACTTGTAATAACAAGGGAACTGCTCTAACCTCTTCTTCAAGGTGGTAGCATCACCTTTTGTCATGTGGCACAACCAGCTAGGATGCAGCTTAAGTTTGGGCTGAATGACACCTGGACCCTTGAAACCTTTCACTGCAGTGAGGTCACAAGTCCCACAGTGTTTCCCCCACCACCACAAGAGACATGGTGCTTGCCTTGCCATCTCTTTCCACACACCACCAAATACATTTGCAGAGAAGTGTCACCTGAAGAGAATGACAAGACACCATGAGGCTGGGAAAGCAAAGACATTACCCTTCCTGGGAGACTGACTTCTTTCCCTCCTGGAGAAGTGTCTGTAGTGGTGGGTCCACATGGAGCAAACACACAGCTGTAGTCTCAGCAAGGACAAATGTCTGAGAGAGAAAACAAATAGAGAATAAAGCTGGATAAAAATGCAACTGACACCACATGAAGCTAATCACCCGCTGCAGCTGTTGTGGCTTGGAAGGCAACCAAACAAAGGGCTTTTAAGAGATTTTACTTTGGCATTTTCCTCCTCTAACACTAACCTGCTTCTGAAAGGAGGCCCCCACTTTCTGTCAATCACAGGGAAAAAGATAGGTCTGTGACTGTAAGTGCAAAGCAGGTAGCTAATTTACATGCAAAATCAATGTAATTGCAAATGCAAATTGAATCATTGCTGCTGAAAGTAGCTGAATTTCATCATAGGCATACATTCATAAATGTGTGATTTTGGAAGAATCTATACAGTGCCCAGTCTGACCTTCTGAATATATCAAGAGACCCCTTGGCCTGAATATCCCTGCACTCTATGGATGGCCACCTGTGGCAGACCTATATCCATACACACACCGATTCACACCCTAAACATCCTTACATGCTTTGCTACTCAGAGTCAGACTAAAGAGCCCTCTAATCCAGCAGATATTCAAGGCAGATACCTAAAATCAGTTTGGTATGTGAAGTGAAGGTTGTGTGAACCCAAGCTGTTCAATGGCAGCAACTTTTCTCTAGGAATTTAGCTAGCCCATTAGTGGAGCCATAACGAGTTCTGCCCAACTCAGCCTCCCACAGCAGCAAGTGCCCCTGCCAAGTTCCTCATTGTAGGAAATGGTTCTTTGGGTTCTCTTTTGTCCCCCATGTGCCACTTTCCAATCTTCTGACACACACTCAGCGACACCATGCAATCTGTAAAGCCATCCTGTCTAGTCAAGCATTTTGCTAATGACTGTTCTATGATCCTCTCCTCCTTAAACAAGGAATTTCCCTGCAAGTCTTGCAAGGAAAGGCATGGGTCTGGGTACCTCAGGAAGTGCCTCTGTATTGAACAGCAATACAGGATGCTTTAGCTTTTCTCTGATAGCGACTTTTACAGTTAAAACCATTAGCTAGAGAAGGAATTAGTTGCTAGTCACAACCAAGTACACAAGACTCATGCTCCATCAAACAGAGAAAACCACTCTCATGCTCTTCCACCAGCGAGTAGAATGGGTTTGGGAATATCCTGTTTCCCCTCAAGGATCCACATTGATGTCTTTCTCACCTTCAACACTAGGAAGGGTTCATTCTGCTTCTAACATGGTTCTTCAAATACACTGTACAAAGTGCAGGTATAGTCAGCCACAAAACTTCACAGCAAATGGGATTCCAAGTGATGTATCTCCCAAGACAGAAGAGTTCTTGTCAAAAGATCCAACCATGAGGGAGTAAATGCATAGTGGGGATGCTTTTAGAAAGGGTCACAGAAAAGAATTTATATGTTTTAAAGTGTTTTGTTTTCTCTTTGTTTTGTTTTGCTGAGAAAAATTCTCAAGGTGCACAGAACAGTCCAGAATTTTACCTTTTCACAGTAAAGATGTTCTGCAGTGCTAATGCTCTTTCCCTCATTTCCCTAAGACTTTCTCATGTCCCATCCCAAAGTCACACTAAGATGACAAGCTGGTCTGTGCTGGAATCTGCATGGGACCAGGCTGCACAGCACACTTTGCTGAGCTTCCTCAACCCAGTCCTCACTGCCTGGCCATCTGCACACAGATACCTAGTAGCATCCATTAGTTCTTTAGAATTCAGTGTCTCCATGAAAGCCAGGATGAAAGGCTCTTGCATTACTAGTTGAGCACTCAGCATTTAACAGACAAAAAAGGCAGAAAGTTTATTTACTGCAAAAAAAGAGGGAGAGTCTATCTGCTAACATCAAATGCATTTATTGATTGACAAATATATTAATTGAAAATCAAAGTTTAATTTAGCTAGAGGGGCACAAGTGCACATTTTCAATGCATGAGAAAGACTCATATAAATTAAACTTAAAACTGAACCCTGCTATTACTTGAAAATAACTATACAATATCTATTTGATCTACAGTCAAGAAGCAGAAGAAAAAAAAATGTGCCTCAAATAAGGATGTTCCTAATTATTTCCTTGTAAAAAGTATATTTTATAGCTGTGCAAGTAACTTGTTTGATAAGCAAAGAAATACAATCACTCAGAGCTCATTTATTTATTTTGGACTTACAAGTAGTATTTTGCAAAAATTATGATAGACTTTCATTTTTGAGGTTGCTTGCATAGTCTTTTGAGTTAAACACTTCTTAGTATGAAAAACTGTCCAGAAAACATTAAAGAATGCTTCTGAATACAAATCATTTCATGAATATGTAAATTGTGCCTCAATGTGACACTTGGCTTGTCTGAGAAACACTGATAGACTAAAAAAAAAAATTAAACTCCATCAAGGATGAGGATGATTTAATTTAATACTTTCCTAGTGTTGAAAACAAAACTCTGAATTTTAATGGCTGCATAATATATTTCAATTCCTAGTTAAAACAAAATATCCATAACTTGCCATAAACATGATCAAGGGCAGATAGTTACAGGGGGGAATGTGTGGAAGTCAAGATGAAGGCAAGGAGCCTATCTACATGAGGTTGGCCCATGTGTTTCCACCAGTAAACAAATAAACCAGCTTTGCCTTTTGTGCCTCACTGGAGTCTTTGGTGCTGAAACATGCCCAGCAGTTACTGAGCTCTCCAGAACATGCAGTGATTCTGCATGAGGCTGCTCAAGGCAGAGTTCTGCTCTCCCAAACCACTCCTCCTGACCCAGTCAGAAACTCCTCTGCTGGTGCATCTACACTGCCTTTTGAGAGGTGAGTCCAGCGTGCTGCAACTGCACACAGGATGCGAGGAGCAGCTTGAATCTGAAAGTTGTGCAATTGCATTAACACAGTACAGGGCTGGAGCTAATAAGCCCAAAGCTTGGCAAGTCTAATGAGCTTGGACCCATGCCATGCTAACAGCAGCAACTTGGATTCCAATTACATCAGAGAGCGTTTGCATCTGCCTCAAAGGCTGTTCAAACGTGCCTGTGTTCTCAAGCTCTGCCTTAGGTAGCTTAGGGAAGACCTGTTGTAACTGCTTTGGGTTCCTAAGCATATTCAGTGCCAGGGCTTGTACAGGTTTGTAAGCAGCACTCAAGCCCACTCCGCCTGTCTCTGCCAGCTGTATTAAAGCAGCATAGCAAGTGCAGGGTGGCAGTGTAGTTATCACATGTACCTGATAATCAAGTGTCAGAGGAAGAACAAAACTGTCACACCAGGTAAGCAGGCAACCAGCCATCTAGATTTAGGAGTTTTAGTTTAGAAATAATGAGAATGGATTTGTTTTCTTGAAACTGAACATGGGCAGCAGCTTCAGTGAATGTATTTGACCTGGCCAGGCTGGAGAGCTGGGCAGTCAGAAACCAGATGAAGTTCAACAAAAGCAAGTGTAAAGTCTTGCACCTGGGGAGGAACAACCACATGTATCAGTACAGGCTGGGGGTGACCTGCTGGAAAAGAGCTCTGTGGAGAAGGACCTGGGGGTCCTGGTGGATGACAGGTTGGCCATGAGCCAGCAGTGTGCACTGGGGGCTGAGAGAGACAATGGGATCCTGGGGGGCATCAGGAGGAGTGTGGGCAGCAGGTCACAGGAGGTGATCCTCCTCCTCTGCTCTGCCCTGGTCAGGCCCCACCTGGAGTGTTGTGTCCAGTGCTGGGCTCCTTGGTTTAAAAAGGACAGGGATCTCCTGGAGAGAGTCCAGAGAAGGGCTACGAAGATGATGAAGGGCCTGAAGCATCTCCCCTATGAGGAAAGGCTGAGTAAGTTGGGGCTCTTCAGCCTTGAGGAGAGAAGACTAAGGGGGGACCTAATTAAAGTCTATAATTATCTTAAGCAGGGGATGCAGGGGGAATCAGCCAGCCCCTTTTCAGTGGTCTGTGAGGACAGGACAAGGGGCAATGGCTGCAAATTGGAGCACAGGAAGTTCCACACCAACATGGGGAGGAACTTTTCCCCAGTGAGGGTGACAGAGCACTGGAATAGGCTGCCCAGAGAGGTGGTGGAGTCTCCTTCTCTGGAGATATTCAAGACCCGTCTGGGGTGCAGTATGAGCTGGGGAGCTGCTCTGGCAGGGGGGTTGGACCCCATGATCTCTTGAGGTCCCTTCCAACCCCTACAATTCTATGATTCTTGCACACAATGATTCAATGATTAGGAAAACAGATGTAGTCAGTGGTCAGCCCAGTGGATCACAGTCTGACTGTGAGGCAAGCTGACTTCAGGAAAAGAGAGGGGGGGGGAACCAAGCATGAACTACAAAACTTTCTTTTTCAGAAATTAATGGACAAAAACCAAGCATAGTGGCCAAATCTCCCTCAAGCTCAGCTTCTCTCTCTTATATGCAGCTTGTTATCCAATATGCTCCCACAGAAGGTGATTTTCAGGGCTTTCACAGCCACAGAATCACTTTGAAAGTATTAAAAATGACATTTTCCTAGTCAAGTCTTGTTTAACTCTGAGCCAGATCCTGAACTTGGTCTTGGTGGACTATTTCTGTGCTCAAAAGCATTTGTATCTTTCCCAATTTGCCACTAGCTAAGTAATTCTCTGATTCTCTTCATTTCATCTTGGAAGTCACTACAGAGACACCACACAATGCAGATATATTTTCAAGAATTTACAGGAAGGAAGGCCATATAAGCAATGAAAGGCCCTTCCTAGCTTCCAAACACAGCAGACACCTGCTCTGCACAGAAGAATGTTCACACAGAAGGTATATAAACCAGACTACACCCATGTCTAAAACTTAAAAGCAAATTCAGAAGACTTTTACCTGCAAACGAGAGTGTCCACAGAAGGTGCTAGCCTTGAGTAACCACTACAGGGCTCAAGCAGAGGAGAAGGTTCACTAAGCAACATTAGACAATCAGGCTGATCTGCATTATGTGTTGCTACCAATCAATAAAAACAACCACCAAACAGCTTCATCTTCTCTCACTGAGGTTCAATGTAGCTGCAAGCTCTGCATGGCTGTTAGAGCTGGGGACTAAATGACTTGGTTTTCCATTTCATGCATTTTCTCTAGCTAATTGTCTCTGAACATTGGCATTACATTATCATCATCTTGATCTGGACTTGTACCAGTGCCTGCAAAAGGCACAGCACAGCAAAGAAACAGGCCCAATAAGGCACATGCAGCTGGTGTTGGGTTATTACCCTAGGCTGATACACAAGTTGCAAACAATTGGTCTCTCTAAAGACATCCTGAAACATGATAGTGGCTCCCAATGGGAAAGGGTGATAGACTATTTTCTTCATCATTAATTTTCCACATTGGTGTTTGGCAAATAGAAAGTGGAAATTCAATATACCAATCAAGCCTTTGTACTGAACATGTCAATTTAAGCCAGAGTAACACTTTCTGTGAATGAAATCAGTGTCCACTGCCTTTTTGCAGTCAATATTTTGAGCCTGAATTTCAGACCAGCAATCTTTCCCCTGGCACTGTATGATGGTGGCTTGGTGCTAAACTGAACACACAGAGATGCTCATGTTTCTTACCCCTTTGGTTGGTTTGGTGCTATTACAAATGCTTTTTGGTATGTTACATTGTGTTAACTCATACAAAGGACAACATTTAAATGCTTTAAGCAAAAGATGTTAAAGGTAACAATGTAGGTTTCCTTCTCTAAAACACATTGTGTTAACTCATATAAAGGACACCATTTAAATGCTTTAAGCAAAAGATGCTAAAGGTAACAATGTAGGTTTCCTTCTCTAAAACACAAGGGCCCTTACATTTTAGAGAACCCTTCAGCAGCTGGAAATTGGAGCTGACATTTACAGCAAGGGATTCTTACTCAAACAGTCAATGGCTCCATGCAATCTGAACATACAAACCTGCACACTGTGTTTGTTTACATGAGAGTGAATCTGAATGTTTAGGTGGTGAAAAAAAGTTGATGCAATACTCAGGCCAGAAGATTGCCAAAGAGAAATGTGGACAGCCTCCTGACACCTTCTATGAGGGACAGATCTCTCCCTTGGTACTAGAGCAAGAGGTAACTTGGGAGGGAATGAATCCCACTGCAGTCAGGTCAGTTCCTAGATGTGGGCCACTCTATTGTCTCAAAGCAAGGCCAGAGGAGTGTGTTCTAGTGTGTAATATACCACATGATGTCTGAGATTTAATCTATAGACACATAATGTGAGAGAATGGGACTGTATTTCCTCTTTGACCTCATATACCTGCGTGCTTCCCTCCCAAAACACCATGAAGTCATTTAACAGTGTCACATCCCATTATGCATCTCGTTCACTGTGAGATATCTAGTGACATTTCTTTTTTGGTTTGCCTTATTTAAAATCTCAGCACAAGCAGACATTGAAAATTGACACAAGAGTAAGCATTAGTGTCAGCAGGCCTCACTCATATGGTAATGGTACTTCTACAAAAAACACACAAGGGCCCTGAAAGGAAAGTGAAATGTTTCAGTTGATAAGCTAGGGCTTTTGTTTTGCCTTCATTTAAATGTAAGTGGAAAAAGATTTCATATACACTGTTCTCAGTCTAGGAGACCAGAATGCTTACACAGATAAATGATTACTGCTTTAAAATGACATTGCTGGTATACCTGATGTTAGTAGAAGTTGTGTCTTGAAAAGAGAAGACGTGCATTTCCTCTGTATATTATGGAGGAGTGAAGAGTGGTTTTTAAAACTATTTTTTGTCAAGGCCTGCATCAGCCTATAAATCTTTTGGCAGGCCATGTGTTAACCATATACCATGGAGTTACCTGTTAATAATATGAGTAAGGTTACACAGACGTGAAACAAGCTTCTTCCATTGGCTATGGGCCAGCAGTGTGCACAGGGGGCTGAGAGAGCCAATGGGATCCTGGGGGGCATCAGGAGGAGTGTGGCCAGCAGGTCACAGGAGGTGATCCTCCCCCTCTGCTCTGCCCTGGTCAGGCCCCACCTGGAGCATTGTGTCCAGTTCTGGGCTCCCTGGGATAAAAAGGACAGGGATCTCCTGGAGAGAGTCCAGAGAAGGGCTACGAAGATGATTAAGGACCTGGAGCATCTCCCCTATGAGGAAAGGCTGAGAGAGCTGGGGCTGTTCAGCCTGGAGAAAAGAAGACTGAGGGGGGACCTAATCAATGTTTATCAATATCTGAAGTATGGGATGCAGGTGGAATTGGCCAGCCCCTTTTCAGTGTCTGTGGAGACAGGACAAGGGGCAATGGCTGCAAATTGGAGCACAGGAAGTTCCACACCAACATGGGGAGGAACTTTTCCCCAGTGAGGGTGCCAGAGCCCTGGAACAGGCTGCCCAGGGAGGTGGTGGAGTCTCCTTCTCTGGAGATATTCAAGACCCATCTGGACACCGACCTGTGCAGTATGAGCTGGGGAGCTGCTCTGGCAGGGGGGTTGGACCCCATGATCTCTCGAGGTCCCTTCCAACCCCTACAACTCTGTGATTCTGTGAAAACCATCCTGACTTGTGGAAGTTATGCTGAAGCAGCTGAGATAAGAGGTCAATTTTAATAGCTTGTGCCAATGTATAAATAATTAGTACAGCAAAAACTATTTGAAGCTGTGAGCCAAAGGAACATTTTTTTAAATGGCAAGAACCACAAAATACACAGTGCAGAATAGCTCAAGCAGCTATTGGAATGTGCAACATGCTGACTACACTTGCAAGCAAGCCTTCCCTCAGAGCACCAATCCATACAGCAGAGCAGGTAGATGAACCAAATGCAGAGGGGAGAGGAGAGAAAGAAAAAAAAAAAAATCATTCTGGAAGGATGAATGCTGAAGCATACTGATAGCCAAAAAAGCTCCCTCTTTCTGCTGAACCTCCTGTATTTCAGAACTAGTCAGCTCAGGAGATGTTGCTCCTTTATCCACAGTAGACTCATCAGACAGAACACATGCTAAATCCACTCTCTGGCCAAAAAAACTTCACCCTGCAGTTTGGAGAGGCAGACACCAAGCTTAGAAGGGCTTGTAAGGGTTTGAATCACCCAAGATGCTCATGCAGGAATATCTTTTTTTGAGCTAATATCAAAGACAAAATACATTTCAGGACCTGATTCCAGATAACTAGCTTCACCTATCACCAGATGCCATGCAGTTAGAACTTCACCAGATTGATTATCATGTGATTTGAGGACTAGGGGAGGGTGGACAACAAAGAGCTACTGCTGGAATGAACCAGGGAGCATTTTGGTGCTCACCAAATGCATGCCAGAATTGACTGAGTGACTTGACATATCTCTTAAGACCATGCTTCCAAGTTTTGTCTAGCTTCTCCTTTATTAAGTAACCTCTTTAAAATGGTTCAACTGGACAAGGCTCTGATCTTATGATGGCAGTGTAATCCTAATGCTTTTTCTATTCACTTCAAAAGACTATCTTGGGACTTTGGGAGGTGATTGTCCCTCTCTGCCCTCAGGAGGCCCCAGCTGGAGTCCTGTGCCCAGAGCTGGGGCCCCCAATACAAGAAAGATGTGGGACTGTTGGAGAGGGGTCAGAGGAGCCACGGAGATGCTCAGAGGGCTGGAGCACCTGCCCTACAAAGAGAGGCTGAGGGAGCTGGTCTTGTTCAGCCTGGAGAAGAGAAGGCTGTGGGGGGTCCTCATTGCAGCCTGCCAGTCCCTGAAGGGAGATTATAAACAGGAGGGGAATCAACTTTTTAAAAGGGCAGATAATGGCAGGACAAGGGGGATGGATTAAAGCTGAAGGAGGGAAGGGTTAGATTGGATATTAGGGGGAAGTTCTTTACAGAAAGAGTGGTGAGGGGCTGGAACAGGCTGCCCAGAGAAGTAGTGGGTGCCCCATCCCTGGAAGTGTTCAAGGCCAGGTTGGATGGGGCCTTGGGCAACCTTGTGTAGCTCCAGGCCTGAGGCTGGTGTCCCTGCCTGTGGCAGGGGGGTTGGAACTCTGTGATCCTTGGGGTCCCTTCCAACCCTTGCCATTCTATGATATGATTCTATGATAGCATCAAAGCAAGGGTGCAGCACATGGTATTGAATGTGGTAATATTCTATAATAAACAAAGCACTACAGATATTTGTGTAATCCCAAACCTATTCAAGACGTTTTAGGATACACATTTTGCAGTAAACTGGTAGGTAATTTCAAGAACCAAGACTGGCAACTCAAATTATATACCATGACTAAATAGATCTCTATAAAAGACACAGAATTTAGATCTCTATAAAAGACACAGAATTTAATCAAATCTGAGATACTCTTCTCATTTGTCCATGCCCAAGAGTGCACTAAGATAAAATTGCATGTTACCTACAGAGCATCTACCAGTGTGTTTACCTGAATGACTTAATTCCACTGCTCCCAAGATTTATTTCTCACATGTAGTTCCTGTGTAACTGTAACTATCAGGATTAATGAACATTGGTGAGAGTGCAAGCTCTGTGGTTTTTTTGGTTTGTTTTCTTTTAAGTCATAGTGCTGTGCATTGAAGAATAAAGAATCCTGGTTCAGGTCAGTCTAGGTGGTGGAGGGGAAAAAACTCAAAACACACCAACAAACCAAACCAGAGAAGGCAGTAATACAAAACCCACTTTGGAAGCATAACCTCAGCAAGCAGTCCAAAGACCCTTTGAATCCCCTTGGAGTTTTGCCACTATAGTTGAAAGTGCACACTTTGTGGCTGCAGGTATACTTAAGGAAGGGCAGGGGAAGGACTGAATACATGAACTTTTTCCCCTTTAAAACCTTGAAAAAACTTCAAACAGCTTATCTGCAGCAGCTGGATAATGCTTTGAAAAACCCTTGACTTGCTCAAATCCAAAGCACTAAAGAAACAGTCTATAAAGGTGGCCAAAGATGATAGCTTAATAATTTCCTAGGGCTATTTTTAGGTTGTAAGATTGAGACATTTTCCAAAAAGCCTGAGAGAGTTTAGTTTCATTTGCAGTCATGCTGGGTTGTTACCCAAGGAGAAACAATGCCTCACATGTATAGCTTAGCTCCTCTTCTATTAAAACTCAACAGTAGAGACCTGAAGGCCACCAGAGCAGAAAGGTTTTAATTTCATTATTAGATACAAATTCTGGTGTATTAGTAATTTCTTTTTATACGGTTCTTTCAGAATTAAAAGAGTATAAAAAGAGAATGGCCTTCTAAAAGGTAAGAAGGGAAAGCATGAAAGAATGGAAAGGAAATTTTGCTCTGAAAAGAAGGGTAGGATGTATATACATATGCTATACAAAGCAATTAAACTAAGAAGGATCCACTCCTCCCTCAGTCCAAGATGAATTTACAAACCAAAAAGCCCCAAAAGAGAACAGGTCACAGGACAGACACGAGGCACAGCATTGAGCCACTACCCTAGAGAGCTGCTGAATGATAATAAGCAAAAGAATGCTAAATTATCTCCAGAAGAGAACATATCAAAAGCAGAAGACTGTTAGAATAGGTAATGCTGGATCTGAATATGATACTATGAAGCCCAGTGTCCACACCCTGACGTTGGCAATGGCTTCAAGTTGGAGCACAGGAAGTTCTACACCAACATGAGGAGGAACTTTTCCCCAGTGAGGGTGCCAGAGCCCTGGGACAGGCTGCCCAGGGGGTGTGGAGTCTCCTTCTCTGGAGAGATTCCAGACCAGTCTGGACGCTGAGCTGTGTGATATGTCCTAGGGAGCTGCTTTGGCAGGGGGGTTGGACTATCTCTGGAGGTCCCTTCCAACCCCTACAATTCTGTGGATTGTCCTAGTTTCTCCCTCAAGAATAAAGGCTCAAATTATATATAGACATATATATATAAGCTATTAATGTTTCAGAAAATTACAGTCTTGGAAAAACAAAACTATCTTAAGAGGTAGTTGGTGACTGTAATTCTGGTGCTTCTCTTGGATTCAGGGAAACAAATCAAGAACTATTTCTCTTTCAGTTAACCATGTATCTGCTCTATGCTGCTCTGTATAGCTCCTCCACTCTACAATATTGGAGTACACTCCCTTTTCAACAAGCCTGAGAATACCTACAGCACCTTGCAAACCCATTAATGTCAGCTTCAGATGTTGACTTGTTAGTGGTTCTGTATCTAGTCTTACTCATACCATGTAGATAACTAAACTCCAAGCAAGGTAGGAAAGGACCCACATTTCCCCCCCCTAAACCCCACTGCTGTTTCAAGCATAATTTAACAGAATATATGTTTAAACCTGCTGTATATTAACTCCTAAACATCCTACAATCAATTTTGTGATTTCTGCCCATCTTCTGAGTAGGATGTATCCCATTTAGAAAACAAAGTGATATCCTTCATTTACCATGAATAAAAAGCTTTTGTAATGATGATTAATTAGCACATTGAACATACATCTGGGGGATGATCAAGTGAGCTACAAAAATTGCATAAGGAATTTTTTCTGTACCAGTCTCCTCATCTTTTCAAAAATTTTCACACCAGTGAATTCAATGAAAGTTTAATTAGAACCTTCATCTCTGCTGATCAATAATTCCTTATAGTGGCATGTCCTTTTGTAGGTTATTGTTATAAACAAAGGAGCTGAGCTCACTTGGTATCTGCTGGCACTGACTCCATGAAAAAGGAAACTTTTTTGATGAGACTTAGACTAGGACAAGCCAAACTCAAGGAATTGTTCAAGTTCTGCTGAAAGCTCAGTGTAGAGATGGTAGCAGCAGCAGCTGTATTTCGAACATCTTATAACATAGAATCACAGAATCACAGAGTTGTAGGGGTTGGAAGGGACCTCAAGAGCTCATGGGGTCCAACCCCCCTGCCAAAGCAGCTCCCCAGCTCATACTACACAGGCTGGCATCCAGATGGGTCTGGAATATCTCCAGGGAAGGAGACTCCACCACCTCCCTGGGCAGCCTGTCCCAGGGCTCTGGCACCCTCACTGGGAAAAAGTTCCTCCGCTTGTTGGTGTGGAACTTCCTGTGCTCCAATTTGCAGCCATTGCCCCTTGTCCTGTCTCCACTGACCAAAGAAAGGGGCTGGCCAATTCCCCCTGCATCCCATGCTTAAGATACTTACAAACATTGATTAGGTCCCCACTCAGTCGTCTTTTCCCCAGGCTGAACAGCCCCAGCTCTCTCAGCCTTCCCAACCCCTACAACTCTGTGATTCTGTGATTTTTTTCATTTGACTTCTGATCTTTCCCATAATTTCCATCCTAAAAACCTAGTCTTCTGTCTGTGGAATTAGTGCAAACTTGTGTAGCTTGAAATAAGGATAAGCCTAGACTCAGGAAACCTTTTCTCTTCCTTGCATTGAACATTTCAGCCAGCTTAGGCTGTCTGTACAATGAAGGGAGAGATGTAGCTGTGTGGTTTCTGCACCATTTGATTTTTTCTTTTCCTATTTGCCTGATATTTTCAGCAATAACAGCACTTGAAAAATAACTACTTTTGGAATTTACTTAATTTCCCTCCTACACTTTTGTGTGGAAGAATTGCAGGCTTGATGTGTGACAGAGTGCAGCTTCCCTGTATTGAATCAGTGCATCCAGAAATGACATAGATAATGATGTGGCAGCACTGTTGAGAACAACAGCAACATGTAGACCCATATATTTCTCTCTCTTCTTCACAAGTAAAACAACTTTTAAATTCTATTTTGTTGTGTTCTTTATGTGCTTGATTTCCTCTGTGGTATTTTGGAAGGTCTTACAGGCCTTACCTTCTCAAAGTGTGCATCACAGGTATTGATGTGTAGTATTTGTGGAGCACATGTAGTATGCTCTTTTTGCTAGTCTGGAAGACTTAGAAGATACCCAGGTATGCACTGTGAGCATGAGAAGTCAAATTAATGGGATCCACACAGCATATATCAGAAAAAAAAAACAACATCCAAAAATCACTGACCCAATGCTTATTTTCCCCCAGAAATGATCACAACTTAATATGTTGGGATAAAAACAGAGGGGACTCCATACCAACTCTGAATACAGGCATGTACAATTATTATGTTACTGGAGAACAGTATGTTAAGACACAAAGCACTTTGGGATTGCTTATGTGGTGAAATGAACATAAAGGACCATTGTCCTTCCTTTCTGACTTTAGCTCCTACATTTGGATTATTTCTCTGATATTTTGCTGCACTCTTCAAAATCCTTTGAAAGGAAGAACATTGTTGGAATATGCCAGCTAATAATAGAATCACAAGCAACAGTCAGTGAAGGGGGTGCTGGTGGGCAGGAATAGAAAAATCCCATTGTCTAATAATTAAATCTATTCACCAGATTTGGGAAGATGTCAGAATACTTAAAAAAACCTTCATCCTAACAGCAGTGCTGTAATTAGGGACCTGCTGTAAGAATTGGAGAGGCAACATGACAGAGTGAGAATCACAGATGTCAGTGGTAAAAAGGTCCATTTTGGCTACCAAATCCTTTTCCCTGCTGTTTCCCAACAGAACTTCCCACTACTGCCAGGGTGGGAGCAGGTACAGAATGGACAGAAAGAACTAGAGGAGGCACCTCAGAAGAGGAAATGTTTCAGAGAACTTAGATGGAGCTCAACCTCTTTTAAAGAGAGAGTAAGTAGGAGGCAGAGCATTGCATTAGCATTCATGTAAGCAGAAATAGTTCCTCAGATAACAAAGAAGCTGCTTCTGCTGTCCCATTGGGGTGAGTTTTTCCCCAGCAAAGAGATAAATGGGGATAACATTAAGCAGTAGCAATCAGTTTATCAGTGATCTTTGATTAATTGCCAAGCCTTACCAGGCTTCATGGTGCATCATGAGTTTTGCATTTACAATGTAATTCTTGGAGCCCATCTACTGGAGCGAAGTGATTCCATGGGAATCTCAGCTTTCATTAGAAATTCATTTCTAACCACAACAATTGCCATTTCAAAAGTTTGAAAGCATGATCTTTACAAGTTGCACACTCAGCAAGTCAAATAATATTTTTAAAATTATTATAATCTAACTTCTGAGACAAGCAACCTTGTGTAGCTCCAGGCTTGAGGTTGGTGTCCCTGCCTGTGGCAGGGGGGTTGGAGCTCTGTGATCCTTGGGGTCCCTTCCAACCCATGCCATTCTATGATTCTATGCATGCTGGGAAGTGGCTAGTTCAGGATTTTGAAATTCAAATCCTGATAGCCTTTGGCTAGATCACACCATTGAGACAACCTGGTTTTTCCTATGTCTAAACTTAATTAAGTTTTAGAACAACAGTTGTAGAATTTATGTTCATTTTAAAGACTGTCATGACAATAAATCTATTCATGATGCCTTAAAAAATTAAGTTTAAGCTAAACATCAAAGAACCTTTTATAAGCATATAAATTATTGTGATCTCCTACACAATGAGTCATGGAGTAGGTGAACTGAACATGCTTGATTGTTAGGGGTGTCCTAACACCAACACTTCTGACCATTAAAGGACTGAACTGGGGACTCAATTCTGGCTCACAGGTCTGCCAGATTACTGATGTAACCACGTGCAAGCTACTTCTCATTCTTTTGCTTAGAAATGGGGATTGCTTTGTCTCCCAATTCCTGTTGGGCCATTCTATTACTTTTAATCATTATGTTGCACCTTTTCAGGGAAGAGAACTTCCATGTAGGGGAGCTAGAAGAGCATGTAGGCCTTAGATATAGCTGCCATAGAAATAATGAAGATATGCCTGTATGGGCATTTGTACACCTGTTATTTTTGATACAGAAACTGAATTTAGATTCCACATAATATCAGCAGAAAGAAAAAGCCAGAAGAGAGTCAATAGTCACTCAAGAGGACATTCCTTGAATATTAACCACAATTTTGAATAATGCTTTTTCCAGGCTTCCAAAATGTTGTTTGCTATTCCTAAGAGCAAATATTTACTGAAATAATACTGAGATCTGCTGGGAACAGCACAAAATATTCTCAGCATGATATTGCAAGAGCAGTAGGAACTTCCTCAAAGCATTTTTGTATGTACCTCCAGCAAAAGACAGATTGTTTACACTGGCAACAGCCTCATTTAGGATTTCAAAGGAAATGAATCTTCACAAGGCACTGCAGAAGAAATTCTCACTTGAGCTTGCAATAAATAGGCAAATGTCTCTACCTGTGTGCACTCAGAAGAGCATCCTATGCTGCATCATTCAGAAGGGCAGCACCCAATGCATAACCCAGCGATGAAGTGTTTCTTCTGGCCATCTGGACTGAAGGTTGGAGACATCTTGCAATGCACACAGATTGCCATAAGGAATTTCCATGTTCCTGACACCCATGGAAACAGGCCCTGTACAATTAGGGCTCTTCAGGATGACAGAGAGCAGAAAGAGAAGAATCAAATGCCACCCACAAGACCAGCAGGTCTGCTGGTCATGGGAAAACTTTCAGTACAGTACTGCCAGTGGTGCACTACTGTATTTTGGGACTGCAGTGTTTGAGATCCTTGTTGTGGTCCCGTAGCCTGCTCCAAGTGTTTGGGAGAAATCACCATTCACATTTCTGAACTGCAAGTGGATCTCATTCTAAGTGCCCTGCATGACTTCCATGAGGTACAGGACAGCTAGTTTGCAACACATGAGGACAGCTCAAAGCATAACAACAAAGTGAACACAAGGTCCAATATCTAAGGTATCTTCAGAAGTTTGATGACACTTTTCCTGGGTGATACTACAAACCTTGTTCCACTTTTACAGGTGGAATGCAGACAAAAATGGCCAAATTCCCTAAGTTTTTTTTTCAGTCTCTCTGTTCCCATTTCTACCTTACCCACCCATTATTCCTGGTAAGAAATTGATCTTTTGTTGGCTTTGGATGTGTGCCCTAAATGCATTTGGCCCTCTTGGTGTTGGAAATAATTAAACTCAAAGTATTGCAAGCTTTTCTGCAAGCCTCTAAGGGTGAGAGCTGCTTAGACTATCTAGCACAGTACATTTGGCAGACACATGGCCCACTGCTCTAAGGATGAGATTTGAGCACAAAGACTTCTGACAGCAGGCCTAATTTGGTAGCTATTCAATATAAGCCCTTTGGTATGACAACCAGCAAATGAGTGATCTCCTATGCATCTCCCTCAAAGTGGCAAAGAATGTGGGACCCATTGTGCACTGGTTATGATCATTTATCAGACCTAATTTTTTTTTCTTTAAGACAATGATTACCATGAGGTTGACAGTTTCTAACTTCATTAGAAGTTGCAGCTGCTGCTATCATTATTCTGATTAGTTACCTTGAATTGCTTTGCCAGAGACAATTATCATTACAGCTTCTCTATCACAAGGAGGAAGTGGCTCCTCATGGTAGAACTGAATTAGAAAACAAACTAGAGCATGAAATAAGGGGAAGGGAGTGTGTCAGATACTAGAGAGAAGCTGATCACACCTTCCTGGACTCAAGTATTTTAAATAGAGGCTATCACACTGAAAGGCAGGAAAGAGTAGAACCAATGATGCAAGTAACCACTAATAGATGCTAATGCTAATCAAGTGAAATGATCCTGTAGCTGCTAGGAAGGATTTATTTCTGATAAAATTACCCTGGTTTTGAACCCCCCACTAAAAAAACCCCAGCCTTTCAAGTGCAGTACCACAGGCCAGTGATGTATCAGATCACCTCACATTCTACCCAGCCAGGAATTGGGGTGCTGTCTGTGTTGACTGTCTGATTTGTGTCTTAATGAAGGATGCAGGAGGTGGGTGGCATAAATGGATAACAATCTGTGATGCACAAGGCTGTATGTCAACAGCTCATCCATTACTGTGTAACATTTGTTTCCTCCTTATGCCCCATACACTCCACCAAATCTGCATGCTGAACTTGCTTCTCCATTCATTTCTTCTCCCCACACTCAGTATTTGACTTGGAGACAGAGTGGAAGGGAGGAGATGCCTGGTTTGAGGAGGTTAATATCTACATTGACTAGAGAGAACAATGATTTATTTCTGTGGGAAGTGAGACAGTGAGAAGCTGGTTTCTGCCAGTGATACTGAAAAGTCAGCAGTGTACATCTGGCTTTTCACAAGAAAACTTCCCTGGACTCTAAGTTCCCATAGTGGGGACAAAACACTACAACAGTATGCCCAAGTCTATGCCTCATCTTTCAAATGGATTATTCTTTGCTAGGGGTAGGACCAGGATTTCAGTAGCATTATGCAGTTCTTAGCCACCCTCACGGCTGGTGACAGCAGTGGTTGTCACAATATGAACTATAGTGCATCTCATAGCTACAAGATGTGTAAGAACACAAGCAGCCATGAAGCAGGAGTGTAGAACAATCACAGAATCACAGAGTTGTAGGGGTTGGAAGGGACCTCGAGAGATCATGGGGTCCAACCCCCCTGCCAAAGCAGCTCCCCAGCTCATACTGCACAGGTTGGTGTCCAGATGGGTCTGGAATATCTCCAGAGAAGGAGACTCCACACCCCCTGGGCAGCCTGTCCCAGGGCTCTGGCACCCTCACTGGGAAAAAGCTTTTCCCCATGTTGGTGTGGAACTTCCTGTGCTCCAATTTGCAGCCATTGCCCCTTGTCCTGTCTCCACTGACCAAAGAAAAGGGGCTGGCCAATTCCCCCTGCATCCCATACTTAAGATAATTGTAAACACCAATTAGATCTCCCCTTAATCTTCTTTTCTCCAGGCTGAACAGCCCCAGCTCTCTCAGCCTTTCCTCACAGGATAGATGTTCCAGGCCCTTCATCACCTTCATAGCCCTTCTCTGGACTCTCTCCTGGAGATCCCTGTCCTTTTTAAACCAAGGAGCCCAGAACTGGACACAATACTCCAGGTGGGGCCTGACTAGGGCAGAGCAGAGGGGGAGGATCATCTCCTTAGACCTGCTGGCCACACTCCTCCTGATGCCCCCCAGGATCCCATTGTCTCTCTCAGCCCCCAGGGCACACTGCTGGCTCATGGCCAACCTGTTGTCAGCCAGGACCCCCAGGTCCTTCTCCACAGAGCTCTTTTCCAGCAGGTCACCCCCTAGCCTGTACTGATACATGTGGTTGTTCCTCCCCAGGTGCAAGACTTTACACTTGCTTTTGTTGAACTTCATTAGGTTTCAGTAATAATAAACAATGTTGTTTATTTCATCACTACTTTTCCATTTTGATGCACAAGAGATCTAGGCCTGGATGGACATTTTGACAGGAGGACAAATGAGTAACCATGTACAAAGATAGCATCATGATTTGCACAGTCACTGTGGATTGTAATTTTACTGGACACACTTTTAAAACTATCTTCTCTTTTTCAGCCACTGGCAGATATTTAATGAAGTAGGGCTACATTATAGCAATCAAAGAGACATAAGGCTATCATACTGGACAACTTTCTGAGCACTTGAAAGAACTGGCTGTTATTTAGGTGAGAACATAGAGAAAACTCACGTGTGGCATGCATATATGGAGAGAGAGAGGCAAAAATGAAAATATCACCTCTTTTGGTGAAATTGAATAGACTAATAGGATTACCCAAGCATGATTTGGGACAGGAATAAGAAGTTTAGGAATTTTATTCTCTAAGACTAGAGACTTGTGACACATTCAGGTACCTCAGGTGACATACTGGGAAAGCAGAGCTTTACCTCTGTGCAGAAAGAGCAGGATGTAAGAGGAAGTTGTGTATAGAGTTAGAGATGCCATCGATGTAAGTTACTTCTACCATGGTTAATTTAAAGTAAGAAGGATGGAAAACAGCCAGAAACTAATAGGAAACCCCACCAAAACAACCTAGAAAACTACCACAGCATATAATGAAATGCTGTAAACTACCAATATCACAAGCCACTGCTACAAATCCAAGAGCAATCAGAGGAAGAAAGAGGGCTCTAATCTCTGTGCTTTGGTCAACAAGTGCTCTTTGTCTGATCTTCCATCCCAAGAAGGAGTGAGATAAGATAAACTGACAACTTTTGCTGTTGTCAGCACTTGATGCAAGTGTGCTTAACAAACACCAAAAACCCATTGATGAAAAATTGCTCAAATACCTCCCAGACCAGTATTAGCAAGAAATGAGATACAACCAAAAGCCAAGTCCCTTCTGCAATTTATATTTGATTTCTCTCTTAATTTCTAAAACTTGAATTTTCATTTTGAAACAGCCCAATTTCAATACAGTTCTCCTTCAGCTACAATGACAATCATTCATATTCTAGTAGCAGCAAACACTTTCCCAAAGTTCCTCTCTGGTCTGCTTTCAGCCTGTCCAACCCAATGTTAGGTTTTGACATAGACATATTTTCTTTGATTAATATCGATCTTGTCTTGATCCACATTGCTTATGATTTCTCCAGCTACTTCCTTTCCCTCCAGTCATTCAACCTCAACTCAAAGGAGACAATTCAATTTCTACCCAAGGATTTAATTCCTGTCTTAGCATCTAATTGCTACCATGCTGATGAAAGCCTTAAATGTGAAGCTAACCTGCAGCTTTCAAATAACGAACACACACACACACACAAACACCCTGATCTCAAAACTTCCCATGTTGTGCATGTTTTATATGGGAATAAATCCATTTCATTATTTCTATTGCACAGCTCAGTCATACCCACCTCAACCTGCCTTTCTTGTTCTGTCTTGAATAGACAATGGTGTTGCATCTCAGTTTAATAGACATGATCTTGTACTAGGGTTCCAAGGGTCTAAATGAAACAGCATGAAACAGCACTCCTTCTCAGTGGCTCACAGTTCAAATCAGATGAAGAGCAAGCAGGTAACATAGCAGAGCAACATCAGACCTTGAAACAGAATATGACTAACCTAGGTAACTTTTGGAGTGAGGGCTGATCTCACTAATAGTACCTTCTCTTTCTCCTCACCGGTTTCTCTATCCAGGTTTATGTCGGGGCAGACAGCAGGCCTGCGTGCGGCCTAGCTCTCTTCTCCCAAGACATAGGCCCTGACAATATTCTTCTGTTCCCATGAGACAGGAAAAGTTCCTCATGCTGAGAGGATCCTAATAATCACATTCTCAAAACACAGTGGCCTTGCTGATAGGGGTACAGGCTGCCCTAAACCAAGAAGCAGTTATGGGAAGGTATTTGGGAGTAACAGAACATGTTAGGAACCAACCATAACAAGATGGTCCAAACAGCAAGTGTGCAGATGCTTTTAGGTATTAAAGGTAAACTAAGGATGTTTAGCTATAAGATAGGTTTATCAGAACGCGTTATAATTACTAACCAATCAATATGGTGTGAACAGTGTGTGTAACCAGTTAGCAGTTTTTTAGCTTGCCACGTTTGCAGCAAGAAACGTATAGAATCTGGGTGATTTCACCTAATAAAATGGCTTCATGGCTTCTCCTACAATTCATATACTGAATTGTGTGTTGCTCCCTGCTGGTCGCCACAGGTTTATGCAACCTCAGTACCCACTTCAACCCTAGACTCCCCAAGCCTCCTGGTGCTACCTCCTCCTCTCCCTTAGCCCCCTGATGTTGTCTACACACTTGGTATCCCAATACAAAATTCATGCTGAGAAATCTCAGTGTCTTGTGCTTCCCCTCCCTTATTCCACCTTTAACAGCTGCATGCCTTATTAATGAAGAATACCTCCCCAGCTAGCAACTGTGACCACAGACAATTCTGCATCTCAATTTTCTGTGGTTATTATGAATAAAAAAATGACATTATGAATCACTTTCAGGTTGCAAAGTCAAGCACAAAACAAAGAGGAAGTGCTGGAATTAAACTTGCCTGCAAAAACCTTAATTTGGCCCTTTTGTGCATCAGTATTATGATATAGACTTTAATTACATGAACACAGACTATTTTTTCCACATCTAAATGCATAGATGGGCAAATTCTCAAGCAGTTGACTTGATTACAAGTATGCATAATATAAAAGTTCAATAGTCTATTGATATTTAGTCAGATTGCAGAAATTCCACATATTCATTGCAGCAGCTGACTATATTAGGATACTATGCCAAGAGCTGAACAAATGAAATCAGATTACTCTAAATGACAAGGAACAAATAGCCAGGAAAAATAAAATAAAATAGGCCCACAGGAAAAAACAGCATGGTAAATACTAGACAAGTGAATTAGGTTCAACTGAAACAAAGCAAGAATTCTAAAGCAGCCCACAAATAATATTTAATCTTTTCTCTAGTCCCAGTAAAACAGACTAATCAGCACAGCAGCCACTTTATATTGGATAACTCCAAAGACTATACCATAAAAAAGGGGTCAAAGTACTTGTTTGAAATACACATAAAAAATTAGAGGTGACATCTTGGCCTGTAGGTCTTCTTCTGGCTGAAGAAAAAAATAGAAAAAGGTTAATTTCAAGGTTAGAACTAACCTTGTTCTATTTTTTTTCCCCCAAGAGCCCAAAGCAGAGCTCATGGCTAACATGTCACCTTTAATATTCTTCGCCATCTCAACTGTGAGTTTTATATTAACCTTTTCTCTTAAATTCTGCAGTCAGAATGCTAATGCACTGTGGATTTTATTGCAGTGTGAAGAAGCTTTTCTTGATCATCTTGTAATTGCTGGTCAACTAAGCATAGAGGCTGGTAAATGTTGATCCCAATGTTGCCACTCCTTTGCACTTCTTAGGGAATAAAACAAGGCAGACCTGAACAGACAGAAGATATTTTTGGACAGTAACAGAAGCAAAGCGCACAAAAGATTTTGTATTCATTAATTTAACTTTCTTTTTAATATCTGAAGGAAATACTTGGTGATACAGGAATCTTTTCAGTTGCTACCTGGTAAGTGGATAGAGTTCTTTTGTTAGATGCTGCATGTATTATGCTCAGTAATTAATGCAGAAGTTGGGCCCTCTTTCAGTTTGCCAGAGAAGAGTTAGAGACCAGGCCTCAAGAATTAGCCTTCCAAATTCCATACATTGCATATATTGTATGTAGATAGCATTGATTGAATCTTCAATCCAATTTTAAATAGATAAGCTTTTCCTTTAACATACTCCTTTCCTCTTTTATCACTAATACCTCAGTTTCTTCTCTTGAGCTTGGCCTGTTCACCCTGCTTCAGAAGAAATCCCATTGCCAGGAGGGGACTTGGAAAAAGTGCACTGCATACCTGGCAAACCATTTTATACCAGTTCCCTATGCATCTGCCTGCCACCTTTGTATTTTCACCTAGCCTTAAGTATTTCTGTGTTGGAAACTGAAGTGATAAGGCACACTGGTGTGTGTGGTTCTTTTGGAGGATGGGGGTACTAGAGAAAGGGGCTCTATCCCATAGTTTTACAGTCCAAATGAATTCATACAGTAGGGTGTAGGACATGTGTGAAGGTATAGAAGATTTCACAGTTTGGTAGGAACAAATTAGAAATACCATGTAGGAGTGAGAAGAGAATATCTTCTGTGTGGTATATGAAATAAACTATCCCATTCAATTCATCTGCCCCTAGTCATACATTGAGGCAAATTCTATTTATTCTATTTTCATTCTGTTCATATCATGATAAAACCTTGACTGAAATCAAATCAGTTATCCTGCTGCTGCTCTAGAGTCATTTCAGGCATTGGTAAAAATCCTAAATTGGGTTGGAGCTGCATGGCTCCCCTGAGTTCAGTTTCCCAGCCACATGATCTCTGCACCAAGACCTGTTCATTTCCAGTCTTCATAAAACCTGGAGAGTTGAGTACATCTCCACACATGCCATTACACTGCACTTGGCTATGCTGAACACATAGGATAAGGTCTCTGGGCAGGCCAGTAGCATTGATTTCAGCAGCTCCTGCTATCTCATGTTGTCTTAATGCTGGCAATGCATGAGTGCACACCCATTCCTGGTCACATCCCTTTGTCAGCAGGGGTGCTCAGATCTACTTCCAAATTAAAAGCTACAAGTTGTTCTAACCTACAGGTTTACTTGTCTAGCAAGGTGTTTGGGACAGGCCTGATTTTTTACTTAATGTTTCTTCTATACTGAGATCTTCAGTTATGTGAGGCTTCATGAGAATCTTTGCTTTCACTTCACACATGGAACTCCCCATATCCCACCTCATTCAACATCTGATATTCAGAATAGGGTATCCTGTTTGAGAAGCATAGTGTCACTGAAGCTCTTCCTTTGTCAAGAGCATCACTAGCATTTTACAGTACATCAGAGGCCTGCAGATTGCTTGAGCCAACACTCCTCATCTCTCCTGATAGTACATTGTGCTGTGTATAAAAATACAAAATACAGTGCAGCATGCATGCCTGAGCCAGACAGCTTGTTGAGTGTCTGGCTGCTGACCCTTTTGAAAGCACAGCATGGGTTACTTGGTCTTTATTTCAAATTACTCAACTGAGGCTTCTGCTAATTTTTTCTGTTACATCAGAAAGTCAAGGAGAACTTCATATTACAAATACTTCTCATGGCTCAGAGACTAAAGTGTACAAATATAGTCCACAGCAAAAAAATCCTACAGGGCAAAGCTGTCAAAAGCAGTGTCACTCCCCTGTTAGTAGCAGAGCCATGTATGGGGAATGCCAAGGGCATAGCTGGGCCTCCATGTGCTACTAGGGAATTTTAGCTGGTGCAATTAAAGCCAGGAAAAGAGATGAAGGTCAGGAAACAAACATTAAATCTTGCTACCTAAACAACATTCCTATCTTGTACAGAAATATTTAATGGCTGTCCTTATGAAGCCTTGCAGCTATGCTTTATTTTGCAATGGGATCTGTTGTGAAAGCAGCATAAATCAGCTAACAGTAATCCACTGAAAGGGATTCTTCCTTTATAGGTGACAGAGTGGGCAGAAATCATAGAAATTTAGCAGTGTAAGAGAAGAAGCAGGTTCATGATATGGACATAGAGCTGGACCTGCTCCAGTAGCAGTCTGACACTCATGGGTTTATATGCTATGAACTACAGTTTTATGGCCCTTGGGAGGATTCTAATTTGTTCTTTCTTTTTAAAGGAAGTGCAGTGAAGCCTTTCTTAGGGTTACAGAAGATGGGATGACTGCAGGCTTTTGCAGCTAACTTAGAGCTTCAATTCCAACATACATTTCCAATAACTGAAAAGTCACCACATCAAGAAGTCTCCAGCATTCAGTCATATCTGCTTCAGTGAATAGCAGCCTGCTGTTTGCATGTAAAGATCATTGCAGCAAATGGCATGGTGGTGATCTCAAAGGCTCCTAGGAGCAAGCAGGCTACAGGCCCATCTCACAGGCTCTTAGCAAAGCAGTTCCAAAAAACTCAACAGCCCTAATTCTAAAGCACAAATCATGATGTGAATATAGATGCTCCTGTGATTGTTCTTTCCCTAAAGAATAAAAAAATGAGTCAGAAATCACTTTCAATTTGTTTCTTAGGTTGGTGATCCCTCTTTCGTGTTTGGTGATCCCTGTTCCACGTGAGAGGGAGCATCTAATACTATCAACTGCCTCCTGTAATCACTTTCAATTAAGGAATTGCAGGAAAGGAACAAAATGTTGATTTTTCCAGCAACAGCAGCCACCAGTGTGGAAGGTCCTGTCCTTGCAGAGCAAGAGTGTGCAGAAGAACCTGGGGCCTAGCTACTGAAGCAATGATTTCTCACTCTCGTTTGCAAAGCTTCATGCATTCCAATAAAAGGGTGTCTGTAGCAAATTGGGTTGAAATTAAAGACTTGAGGAGAAAAGGATGAAGAGAATATCCTAAGTGTTCCCATGTGCTGTTAGTTGTCACCTTTGACTTGAACCTTCTGGCTTTTCCATGGAAAAGCATACCCAAAGGCTGACACACAATCTTTCCTATATATTGCAGCAGGAAACCTAGTTTATTACTGTTCCAAGACAACAGTTCACAGAGCTTTTCTAACTAGCCAAGGATGATATTTTTACAGGATTAACAGTTGCAATAAAATACACCCCCAGCTCTAAAACTCAGTTAGAAGTACACCATAAATGAGATGTGACAAAAGAAAATATGAGTTATTAAAAAAGATGAAAGAAGAGGGCTATTAATTAACTTGGCTTCAGCTTCAGTCTATAATTATCTGAAGCAGGGGATGCAGGGGGAATCAGCCAGCCCCTTTTCAGGGGTCTGTGGAAACAGGACAAGGGGCAATGGCTGCAAACTGGAGCACAGGAAGTTCCACACCAACATGGGGAGGAACTTTTCCCCAGTGAGGGTGCCAGAGCCCTGGGACAGGCTGCCCAGGGGGTGTGGAGTCTCCTTCTCTGGAGATATTCAAGACCCGTCTGGACGCCGACCTGTGCAGTATGAGCTGGGGAGCTGCTTTGGCAGGGGGGTTGGACCCCATGAGCTCTCGAGGTCCCTTCCAACCCCAACAATTCTATGATTCTATGATTCTATGATTCACCCATCCACAGTTCCATTGCATGACACAGTATGTTACTTGTGTGTAAGCAGAAGGTAGAGGCTGCACTCATGATGCTGCCTGCAGCATACACTTCATGACACTAGTACAAGTTGCTATGTACAGAGCTCAATCAGTTTCACTGTCAGCTAGCAATGACTGTTTGGAATCATCTCCTCCATCTAGCTACAGTTTCTATTTGTACATCAGTTTGTTGGCAAAAAGAGCAGAGTGACTAATAATCTTCCTCCACAGAAATAACTTTTGAAACAACTGGTTTTGAAAGAAGCAAAGTGGTCTTGTTTTCAGTGCTGTTCAGATGAGGACACATCAAGGGCTGCACACCAACTCTTCTGTAAAATGATACTATCTGAACACAGTTATGTTTCTTTTCAAGCCTTGCATTTAGTGTAGTGTGTGTTAGATGAGCCTCCTTACCCTCTCCCACAAAATGCTGACAAATGTGTTCATTATTATTTTTTCTAAGGAAAGCAGCAACTCTGATTTCTATCCCAGTCATATCACAGTACAAGTGCCTTAAAGCTAATGTGAAAGGTTGCCTAGCAACAGCACTAAGCCTGCTGGGATCATCCTGCTACCGATTTCTGAATTGATATGTTAGTTCCCAAGGATGCTTTGTAATAATGAAAGACAGTATTAACCCTGTTTTCTTACCTTAAGATTTAATTAGTGCTTTTATTGGTGTGAAAGTCACTGCTTTCCAAAGTGTCTGACTGTTTTGTCAGCTCTTAGGGCATTTGGGAGCAACACATCACAATGGGAGCATCAAAAGAACCACAGGTTTCAAACAAACAGCATCTGGAGATCTTATTTATCCTCTTTAATATATACAAAAGTCACTATTAGCAATAGAGCTATTGCTGGGTGTGACTTCTGAGTTCAAAGGACAAGAACAATCACACACTGTCTCTGCTGGTGACTTTTGGAAAGTGAGTATCAACAGCCACTATGCGTAATAGTTACGTACCACACTTACTCATTAAACAGAAAGCTGTGAAAGAAGCAAGCACTGCAACTCACAGTATCCAAAATCAAACATAAGAATCACAGAGTTGTAGGGGTTGGAAGGGACCTCAAGAGACCATGGGGTCCAACCCCCCTGCCAAAGCAGCTCCCCAGCTCATACTGCACAGGTCGGTGTCCAGATGGGTCTTGAATCTCTCCAGAGAAGGAGACTCCACATCCCCTGGGCAGTCTGTCCCAGGGCTCTGGCACCCTCACTGGGGAAAAGCTTTTCCCCATGTTGGTGCAGAACTTCCTGTGTTCTAACTTGCAGCCATTGCCCCTTGTCCTGTCTCCACTGACCACTGAACTGAAACTAATGGGACAGCAAACAATACACTTCTTTGGAGGAGGAAGGACTAACATTAGCAAGCATTTCAGGTTAAGAGGAGTCCTTCATGGACACCTAAACTCAATGGTAACTTTTTTTACCATTACTGTTCTGAAGTAACAGCTGTCTTACAATGAGCATAAGGCCCAAGAATTAGGTTTTGACAGACAAATGGATTTACCTTAAGTCAAGAATGAAGGCAAGAACAGAAGTAAATTGTGTCTTAAGGAAAGTGGAATAATATTGTTCTTGGGTTAAGTGGCAAATTCACAATCTAACCTACCCCAGCTTTGCTACTGTTAGAATGGAAAACATGGACAAAAATCCTGGTGCTATCACCTTCCCATGGGCAGGTCAGTAAGAGTCAATGGGACTCAGACTGAGCCAGATCACAGAATTGTAGGGGTTGGAAGGGACCTCCAGAGATCATCAGGTCCAACCCCCTGCCAAAGCAGCTCCCTAGGACAGGCTGCACAGGTTCGCATCCAGATGGGGCTGGAATATCTCCAGAGATGGAGACTCCACACCCCCTGGGCAGCCTGTCCCAGGGCTCCCTCACCCTGAAGTTCTTCCTCATGTTGGTGCAGAACTTCCTGGGCTCCAATTTGCAGCCATTGCCCCTTGTCCTGTCTCCACAGACACTGAAAAGGGGCTGACCAATTCCCCCTGCACCCCACACATGAGATATTTATAAACATTAATAAGATCTCCTCTTAGTCTTCTGTTCTCAAGGCTGAACATCTCCAGTTCATTCAGATAAGTTATACATTTGCAAATAACAAGCAAAATATCAAGTAGATCCTAGCACTGTGCCTTAAGTTGTGCTCAAGCAAGGTTTTAGGACATTCATACTCCTGCATGGCCTGGCAACTGTTCATATAAGAGGTGGTCTCATTTCGAAAGTCAAGAGGCTTCTCTTTTTCCTGAAGGTTCAAATCTGCTGATGTGCATCTCCTCAGCCCTGTAACTGTCAGCAGGTACTTGAATACACACCCAGACAGGGCCCAAGAGCTAAACATAGTAACCAAAAAGAGTCACAAGAAGATGATTCTTGCTAGAGCTTCAACACAACAGCACTAAGACGAATGTTCAGTTTGTTTTGCTTTATGCTGCCATATCAAATGCAGTTCCTGGGTGCCTACCATGCTCTTGATCCAAGACTAAGGCTAGGAATGAAAAAATTTGCCAACACTCTGATATCAGATTGTGTAGTTTAAAGATTATTCCTAACAAAGTCCAGAAGATCCAGGTTGGCTTTGCAATAGCAGTGACGGAAGTAGATGGGAAGTAGAATGAGGCCATCCACTAATTCCACATGGAAATCAGTTAGTTCCCATGGAAAATGACTGGCCATTAAACCTGAATTAGAAACACTGAATTCCTCATCTCCCCAGCTCTCCACACACATAGGCTCCCCCTCCCAAACACTGAAAATCAAGGCAAGTTTTCCTTTCTGCTTTCCCACGTGGCTGGTAGGCACACCATAGGGACCTTACACCTCACTCTGGGGAAGGCAGGCAGTCTCTCCAGGTTGCAACCTGCAGCCCAAAAATCAACTGGCACCGATCCCTCTATTTTCATCACAGAAGCAGCTCTAACAAATCTATCCCAAACAGAACAAGCTGTTTGACAATTATAATTTTGAACAAATATTTCCAGCCACGCGCAAAACACCGTGACAAAGAAGAGAAAACTTCCAATAAACAGAAAATAGATGATTGTTCTAAAATGACAGCTTTCATGCTGTTTATCCCAAAGGATTCTCAGAACTTATGGAGTATGAAATAAACTTGCCACTGGTTAAAAATGTAAATTCTTTAAATACATAAAACTGTAATGAAAAGGCTTGTAACATTTCCCTTTTCCTGATTCCCGCTTTTCTCTTTTTATCTTCCTAAAAGAAAACGTTGATTATAATTACAGTGGAGACTCAAATGTAGGCTTGATTTTCTGTTAAAAAAATATTTGGAAAGCAAAATGGGCTCTTAATGTATGCATGTGTGATTGGGCATGTGTGTGCTCCTGCACATGCATCTGACATGAATTGGTTTGTGGCTTTTAAGGAATTTTCTTTAATGCACTGAGCATGTTTTATATTTAAATACACAGAACATGTTGAGAACACACAAGAGAGTCAGCCTGTGGGGATGAGAGAGAAAAGCTGCTCTGAGATTCACCTCTTTAATGCTTTCAAGATGCAAAGTAATGCAAAATGCAGGGTCTGACTCTGCCTTCCTAGTGCAGCCATGAGGACTGCAGGATCAGTGCCACAGCCTGTCCTTTTTTTGCTCATGGTTGGCAGGAGCTTGTGATGGTCACTGCAGGGTCAGCTGTTGTCAGGCCAGAGCAGGCTACAACTAATGGTTGGTCTCCACTGCCCTTGAGGCATGGAATGCAAACTCAGGTCTGAAGGGACATGCTGTATCACCACACTCAGACCCAGCCAGCAAGCACTTGGTCCCCCTGTAAGGGGATTGATTTCAGATGCTTGGCTGGTTTTTTTAAACTAGGATTTCCAATGTAGTGTACTGTTCACAGAAGTGAGGAACTCAAAGGGAAATCAATGGAGAAACTAAGAGTTTTCCTGAGTGGGAGCTGGATGAAAAGGAGACAGTTTGAAGCCCTCACATGTCAGTCCTCTACATCCAAACACAAACGAGACCAACTCCCTACTTCTGCACAAAGCAAACACAGGTGGGGGGTTCCCAGGCACTGAATTAAAGGCACTTGGTGACTTCATCTCTAATAATTATTCTTCTCTTCCCTGAGAAGTGTCATCAGCACAGATCCTCTGAGCAGGCTGCCTGAGCCCTCTAACAGGCAGCCACTGCAACACACAAGCAGTGACCCCCCCACACATATCACACAAGTATGTGTAATCGTAATGTTATAGTGATGTGACAGTCTTGCTACGTACCCCAAGATTATGCCTGCACGTACCCCAGTATGTGAGCACAGAGTTGTAGGGGTTGGAAGGGACCTGGAGAGCTCCTGGGGTCCAACCCCCCTGCCAAAGCAGCTCCCCAGCTCATACTGCACAGGTCGGCATCCAGATGGGTCTTGAATCTCTCCAGAGAAGGAGACTCCACACCCCCTGGGCAGCCTGTCCCAGGGCTCTGGCACCCTCACTGGGGAAAAGCTTTTCCACATGTTGGTGCAGAACTTCCTGTGCTCCAATTTGCAGCCATTGCCCGTTGATGCCCTGTGATGAACTTCGATTTGCAACTGCTTGAGCTCCACTGCACAGATCCTTGAAGGAGAACACAGATGATCTGTGCCCTAGCCCTATCACTCCTGTTCACTTGCTGCTAGAGATAGTTCACATCTCATACTTTCTTGAGAAAACAAAAACATCCTTTTCATACCAAGCTTCCCTTCCCATGCTCACTCAAGTGACATCCTCTTGGAATGTGTCTCAGCAAAATAACCAAAATGACTATTAGTCCTTTTTGATTTTCCTTTTCAGTTCACAGGGAGGGAAATAACCATGGCTGCTGTGCTGGTGCTCAGTGAAATGCTGTTTGGCAGACCAGTGCTGTGGGTATAGTCTGTGACACTGATGCCAGGCAATGGCCTGAAGACTTTAGGCTGTTGGATTGTTTGAGGTGCAGCACTCCAATCAGGGTATGGACTGTGGCCAAACTACAGGAGTGGGTTCTGAAAAGAACTATGAGATGTGCCTAGGTCTCTTTTCAAATAGTAGCACTCAGTTCATAGCAGATGACATCTTGAGTAAGCACATAATATTGACCATCAGCTCCAGGGACCAGGGCTTTCCTTTGATCTTGAAGCTGAACTCAGACTGCTAAATTGGTCATAGGTGAGGGCAAATTGAAGGAAGTATTTCCTTTGGGATCTTTTTCTAGTAGCAAAAGATGTAGGAACAGGCAATGACTATGTTCTTATTACCACCCTTTTTTTGTGATTATTCCCAGCTTGTAAAAGCAAAGGCTAATGATGGGAGAAAAGTCATTATCCTTTTCATTTCAGAATTAATGCCATTGACTTTCCTCAGCAGTAGATGTCTGCTGTAGAATTCCCTACACTTTGCCTCAAGTAGAAAGATTAAGAAGATAAATTGCTGTTCTGATCCAGAAAGGCCAACCCTACAGTGATGAATCCAGCATAGAGTGATGCACCTTACAGGAATTTAATGTCCTAAGCCCTTTGTTCCTCTATCATGTCTGCTTGAACTTTAGTAAGTGCAAAGATTACTGAGAGCATAAGAAAATGAGTGTCCAGGCCTCCCCTCAGATGCATTTCCCTAGGAACCCAGGATGAAAATAAATGAGTTCTCAAACATTTTTAGATAAACCCCTGGTTGGAGAACTTGGGAAGATACAACTTTGCAGGCTTGCCTCTGGGCTCAGCTGGGGGCAGTTGTTGCAGAGTTTCTCAGGCTCTTTCTCCTCTTCCCACATCTCATTGTTTCTGTGACAAAATAGAACCACCAGAAATCTATTTTTATATTAGATTGTTCTAACTAAATACATCCATCATCTTCTGAAGTTGTCCTATGTGGGTGAACCTTCTCTTTTCATTCCAAACCAGGCTGTATTTTGCAAATACAATTTGCAATTCAGAGACCAGCAAACCTGACTCTGCTCATCAGCCTTTTACCATCAGCTGCACACAAGATACTTAAAGGTTAAGTTGCCTGACTTACCCCCCTAGTTTCTAGTGTGGATTCACAGAAAAGATGCACCCTGCTGCTACTGCTTGGAAGCCTCTGCATGATAGATTTGTCAAAGTTATTTCTGTTGAAAGCCTCTATTAATAGCTTGCATAATGCCTCAAGTGTATTATGGAATTATTGGGAGTTTTGCCTGATTAGAAGAAATAAGTAAAAGCTCTGTGGAAGGAGCTCAGGATTTTATGTAGTAATAAAGAACAGTAAATAAAGGGCTAGAGACCTACTCATGTGCTTAGAATTAAGAACATACTCCAATGTTTTGCTCACCTAGAGATACTTTGCCTGGAAATAATGTTGGTCCTTAATTTTCCAATACAAAAATGGCAACAACATGTTTCATCTCACACAATTTGTGTTAGATGAGAACTTCTGTTACTGTCAAATAATTTATTCACTGGTGTGCTCACAAGAGACTTATTTATTCAGGGTGTTGCAACTCCCATCCTTTTCACACCCAAAATCTAGAAGCATCTTCTCAATAGATGTCTAGAGTAAAAAAAGACAAGGCAACCATATGGTAGAGAGTAGACTACAACATCCTTGGGCCAAGTGATCCATCAAATCACAGCTTACAGGTTGGCTCACTTCCATGTCCAAGTTGGAGTGGGCATAACTGGATTTTGAATAGCACTGTAGGGACAGCTACTCCTGCTTAGCATTTAGATAAAAGCTGTAACTAAACACTAGGCAGAACTAGTTCTTGAAGGGCCAGGGGATAGCAATAAGGAACATCCCTATTGCCCTAGGTAAATATATATCATTGTAACTAATGCAAGACAGAATGAAGGACTGGTTTTATTGGGAACTGGTTTTGTGTTGAGGCCATGCACTAAGGAACACAATGTTTCTTCTGGAACATGGAAATAGAGCAGTCATCTTGCTCAAGTTAGTTATGTCCATCTTTCACAATGCTCTCTTACTATTTTAATTTTTTTCTCCATCTTTTCCCTCTCAGTTAGCTAACAGCATGCAGTTTGATGGTATACTTGCATGACTACAACTCAAAATACTTCCCTTAAATTGATTTCAGTGTACAACACATTAAACCTTGAAAAGAGTGCGTTCACCAGTGCAATTTACAGGTGAGACAAGGAGGATGTGTCTGTAGCATCTTAGTCTACCATACATTCAATTCAAAGTGTGGAGCAATTTGCTACAGTAGTAGATAGATTAGCTTTTCTTTTAGTGTATGACTTCAAACCCATTTCTCTCACATATACATCAGACCTGAAAAGACAGTGGCTGAAGTGTTTCACTAAACTAGAATAAACAGCTGTCTCTGCAGCACAAAGTGAGTCTGTTCCATGTACATGGTATTTATACTGAGTATTTGTTCTCATTGTATTTGCAATAGGACAACAGGTCTGCAAAGCTCACTTCTGGTTTTCTTCTAGAGTTGGAGGTGGCTGATTGCTCATTTGGGGTACATACACTTATGGGTGGACTCATGGCAGGTTTTTGAAAAGCTTTTAGGGCTTTTTTTTTTTTTACCCAGCACAGAGCTAAAGCTCCTTACAGTTCCCCTTTTACAGCTGCATCTGATTCAGTCATCTGAATAGTGTTGCAAGATGAGATTTCAATCTGAGATAAAAGGATTAGATGAATCTCTCTCCTTTTCATGGAACCTCATAGTCTTTAATTCCCTTTTGCTGAAAAGTCATTGCAACAGTAGCAGCTTTTATCACCTTGGGTTGCAAGCTGCTGTTCTACTTGGGATTTAAGCTTTATTGGTTTGATAAAGTGGCTACCTATCAGAACAGCTTCAGAAGTTAGTGTTGCCTTCATATACCAAACCCAATAAATTTTCTCAATTGAAGTTTTCTGCTAAGATCTGCAGACTCTTTGGAAATGGGGACCTTCAGGAAGAGCTGACCTGATGCCCACTAAAGTCACTGAACTGATATGCTGGCCTTCAATGGATATTTGATATGACTAGCAATTGCAGAAGTGTCCTGCAAAGATGGAGAGATACCAGCTCAATCACACTGATGGAGGAACATAGCATACTATCACGTGAGGGAAGTTTTTTACAGAAAGAGTGGTGAGGTTGGTGTCCCTGCCTGTGGCAGGGGGGTTGGAGCTCTCTGATCCCTGGGGTCCCTTCCAACCCATGCCATTCTATGATTCTATGAATGTTTAATATATCATTTTCTCCACAACCCCTGGATATTTAATGCAACAACTGACCTAAAAAACAGCTTTTGACTGATCAGACACACAGCTTGGGTAAAACATTCAAGTCTAATGGATTCATCTCTGTCAACAGTAGGCCTGCTTGCTTCTGCAGTTGAGATAGACCACATGTATGCATGAGGTTCTTGTTCTGTTTGAGAAACTACCAATAATTTAAAAATACTGAACCAGCCCAGCTCCCTCAGCCTCTCCTTAGCTATAGTTTAGAGAAGTGTTGAAGGAAAGTTTTATTTCTGGAAATATATAATCTTCTTACATTAGCCTCTGCCTCTGTGGAAAGGATTACTTGCACAGAGTCATTGGGTCTGACAGGTTGGGAAGAAGAGTGTGGCAAGCATGGTGTGTGCTCCCCAGTTGCTAAGTAACAGATGTTCAGCTCTTGAGCAACTGAAGCAGCTTTTGTCTAGCTGAAGGGAACAGCTGACTCCTGTACAGTGTCCTTGGATGGTTTTTCTAAAGGTGTAACAGTGAGGAAAGCCAGAACGTACTCTCAGAATATAAACCGCTATATATAGAATATATATATAGAATCAGTAGAACATGTTTTGAATGCAGTGTTTGAGATAATGTATATAACTTATTATTCAGGCTGAAACTAAGCAACACTACCAAGAAAACATGAAGATGCCTTGCATGTGAGAGAAGTGATTCTTCTGCAGGGCAGGTTGGTGGCTACGCACTGTGTTCTCCATAGGTAGGTGTTAGATGCCAGGCAGACCTGGCAGTGCTATGCTTCCGAAGGCAGGGAATGCAGACCCTTGCACTGCTAGTGCTTCAGCTCTTGAACTCTGGTCTTGATTTGTATGAGTATTCTTACTTGCCAAGTTGAGGAGTAGTTAACACATTTATTCAGGAAGATGTGGATTAGGCCATAGTTAAACAACAGTCACTTCTTCAGAAAACTTTCCTATTGTGAGCAAATCTAAAAGTCACATTCTTTAGATGCCATTGATGCTTGATGCTCTTGATTACCTTAGATTAACTATTGTTTAGAACACTTTTGGCCATACAAAAGAACACATTTCTCTTGCTATCAACCATAGCATGTGATCATAGAATGGCATGGGTTGGAAGGGACCCCAAGGATCACAGAGCTCCAACCCCCCTGCCACAGACAGGGCCATCAACCTCAGGCCTGGAGCTACACAAGGTTGCCCAGGGCCCCATCCAACCTGGCCCTGAACACTTCCAGGGACGGGGCATCCACTACTTCTCTGGGCAGCCTGTTCCAGCCCCTCACCACTCTTTCTGTAAAGAACTTCCCCCTAATATCCAATCTAAACCTTCCCTCCTTTAGCTTTAATCCATCCCCCTTGTCCTGCCATTATCTGCCCTTTTAAAAAGTGGAATCCCCTCCTGTTTCTCTGCTCCCTTCAGGTACTGGCAGGCTGCAGTGAGGTCCCCCCACAGCCTTCTCTTCTCCAGGCTGAACCAGCCCAGCTCCCTCAGCCTCTCTTTGTAGGGCAGGTGCTCCAGCCCTCTCATCATCTTCATGGCCCACACATTACAGTGGAAATGTATCAGTAGAACTATGCACTACACAGAAAGAAGTGCAAGTATTAACAGGGGTGGCAAATGTTCTTTAACAGAGGCTTGATTTGTTACTTCAGTCTTCAGAAATTCATCACTTGAATTTTTGAAAAAGACTCTTTAGTTGCTAGCTAGTGCTAGAAACAAGTAAAATGAAAGGAAATGCAAGATTAGAAAATTATTTTCTCCTAGTTTTTCCACTGTAACCTTGAATACTCTCACATAAATCCTTAAAGCTTGTCTAGCATGTAAATGAATCGGGTGGATGATAGCTCACCATCAGTAAAGCTTTGAGTCTTCTAAACAGATTAACAGTTAATGATTTCTAATTATGATTTCTCTGGCAATTAAATTATTGGCTTCTTTTCAAATATTAAATTAGGATTTTTTGCTTCTCTTTTCCATGCTGAAACACATTTGGCATACTGGTACGTAGCCTGAATACTGCAGCGGCCACACTTACACATAGAGAGCAGCTCCTGTAACAGAGCTGGGATGTAGTGATGAAATAAATGTATTTGTTGCTAGAAAGCCATCAGCATTAGTTTTATAGAAGGCCTGCCACAAAGCAGGTCATTTAACCTAAAGTCAATTGCAATTTAAAGTCTCAATTTTTAAAAAAATAAATCGATATTTCAAATAGCAAAGAAATCTCATTGGAGACAGATTTGAAGAGCTATAAATGCTCCTTCCTATAATTAGATTGTGACATGTAGCCACAACCATATTACTTTACACTCAGATTATAAGAGAGTCATCAACTGTTAGAATAGCTTAGCAAGGGAAGTAATAAACACATCATCACTGGGGCCTTTCAGTCAGCCTCCCCATCTTTCTAAAGCATGCATTAGAAGTTATTTGACTTACTACAGCAGTCACTGTATGAAATATCTGGTTTCTGGTAGGCAGATGATTGCAGCTGTCATTTCATGGGAAGAAACCCCTCAAATATTGCCAGTGAAAACTGCACTTAACTGGGCACTGTCCCAGGTTCAGAGACCCTAGGTCTCTGCAAGCAGCTGTAACTTAAGCACCAGCATGAACCAAAATGTGTCAAAATTACTGGAGGTCACTAGGCAAGAGAGCTTTCACTGATCAAGTACCTGTTTACCTAAGCAAAATTTGCTCCTTGCCTGTCAGCTTACAAAAGACACAGGCTAAGCAGCTTTTGGTGTCACTTCAACAGCCACGTGCTAAGGCATGAAGACATCTGAACAGGTCAACAGAAAGAGTTTAAAGGCTTGATTCTCAGGCAGCATGAAGGGACTATTGCCTTCAGCAGTGAAATTTAAAGTTACAGATTGGTATGGGCTTCAGACAGCAAGCAGAAGTAAACTGAGGATTTAAGTTTAATCACTATACTCAGTCCAGTAAGTTCCTTTTGTGTGTTTTTACTACAGAAGTTTTAGGAAAGGAGAACAGGTGGCAACAATCTGTTCCCTGGTATTAAGAGAAGCAACTCTCATCTGAAGTGTTACAATACAAACAATACAAACTGCTTTACTGAAACCAATATTTATGCTCTGGAAAAGCACAGTGCACTAGCTGTGATTTCCAACCCCCCACTGATAAGAGCTGCATGAAATCCTTATCTAAACCATCAAATAACCAGAAACTTGTAATAAAGAAAAACAAAAGTCAGGCTAAGTGTTTGCACTCTGAACTGGTATGGGGCATTCAAGGCCTAGATTTGTATGGCTTCCGGTTTCGGCCTTGTACGGCATGGCCTCACGTTTAACGTGCTGTGTCTTAGCACATTGCCCATTTTAGCACATCAGAGTAACAGGACAATTAGATACAAGCAGGCCATTTCAAGAAAAGAATCCAGCCAAAACCTACCACCTGTGTTTAGGCACCCACTGGTATCTGAGAAGATTTTAAATGGACAGAGTATTTTTCCATAAGTGTACAAGGCAAGGATCTAAAAATCACAGAATCACAGAGGTGTAGGGGTTGGAAGGGACCTCGAGAACTCATGGGGTCCAACCCCCCTGCCAAAGCAGCTCCCCAGCTCATACTGCACAGGTCGGTGTCCAGATGGGTCTGGAATCTCTCCAGAGAAGGAGACTCCACACCCCCTGGGCAGCCTGTCCCAGGGCTCTGGCACCCTCACTGGGGAAAAGTTCCTCCCCATGTTGGTGTGGAACTTCCTGTGCTCCGATTTGCAGCCATTGCCCCTTGTCCTGTCCCCACTGACCAAAGAAAAGGGGCTGGCCAATTCCCCCTGCACCCCATACTTAAGATAATTATAAACACCAATTAGGTCCCCCCTCAGTCGTCTTTTCTCCAGGCTGAACAGTCCCAACTTATTCAGCCTCTCCTCATAGGGGAGATGCTCCAGGTCCTTCATCATCTTTGTAGCCCTTCTCTGGGCTCTCCATGAGACCCTGGTCCCTCTTACACCAGGGAGCCCAGCACTGGACACAACACTCCAGGTGGGGCCTGACCAGGGCAGAGTAGAGGGGGAGGATCACCTCCTTAGACCTGCTGCCCACACTCCTCCTGATGCCCCCCAGGATCCCATTGTCTCTCTCAGCCACCAGTGCACACTGCTGGCTCATGGCCAACCTGTCATCCACCAGGACCCCCAGGTCCTTCTCCACAGAGCTCTTCTCCAGCAGGTCACCCCCAGCCTGTACTGATACATGCAATTGTTCCTCCCCAGGTGCAAGACTTTACACTTGCTTTTGTTGAATTTCATCTGGTGTCTCCCTGCCCAGCTCTCCAGCTTGGCCAGGTCTCTGGATGGCAGCGCAGTGTTCCTGCAGATGTTTCAATTCCCAAGTCCTATAACTTTCTGGTTTTATCTAAAAATCAGATATCTAAACACAGCAGGGCTGTCCTATGGCAGATTTGAACCAACAATCAAGGACCCAGGGCAAGAGAGGCACACACTAGTTTTGCAAGAACTTGTATTTACAATCACCAATGCCCCAGCATCCAAATCCCATCTTTGGTGGCAACTGTCACCCATGCAATGGGGAGAGGTAGGAGGTGGAGGCTTTGCCTGGGGAGAGAGATCTATTTGTATCTTGCATTATTGATATTTTGGAACCATGACATTGTCTAAGAGGACTCTTTCTCTGCCCATATAAATGAATGATAAAGAGGCACATGGGAAAAATGAAGGTTCTTTCCTGACACTTATTAAAAGGGTTGAGCTATTAGTGTATCATCAGGGAAACATTCATTGATTTCACAGAGATGAGCTGGGTAATGGAATTCAGAGCTTTTCAGTTGTAACCACTAAGTCACACGCAGGTCATTAATGACAAAATAAAGAATCATCCCCTTGCACTTTGGCAGTATATGAAGCTAGCTTACATCAGTAATGCAAATCTCACCATGACCCCATTTTGTATCACCTCTTCTAAAAGAGCCCCAAATTACCATTTCTAGGATGTTCCCTCCAAGATTTTTACTGCTATCAAAATGCATGAGAAACAACCACCCAAATAAGTCTATACCAGAAAATAGTTTGCTACATGCCAAAACCATCTCTAGTAGGGCTCAAGTTAAAGGAGAAAAAAAAGTTGTGTGACTCAGTCAACTAATTATGTAATTAAAATTTTGTTCAGTGCCCTGACATTCTGTTCTATTGTGTGACATGTGAAAAATACCCAGCTTGCTGTAGTGAGAACATATTTTAGGGGTACTTGCTGATATTCTCACTATCTGCACTTGGTATTAGATATATTTTAGGAGAAATTAGTAAGTCTGTTTAAATTTTAAGCAGCAACTGCAGCCTCTGAGCAAACATTTCAGTACTATCACTCCAAGGGTAAATGTGTGGCATCCAGCAGGGAGCAACACACAATTCAATATATGAATTCTAGGTGAAGCCAGGAAGCCAGCCAGCCATTTTATTAGGTGAAATCACCCAGATTCTATACCTTTCTTACTGCAAACGTGGCAAGCTAAAAACTGCTCATTGGTTGCACACACTGTTCACACCATATTGATTGGTTAGTAATTATAACGAGTTCTGATAAACCTATCTTATAGCTAAACATCCTTACTTTACCTTTAATACCTAAAAGCATCCACACACCTGCTGTTTGGACCATCTTGTTATGGTTGGTTCCTAACATGTTCTGTTACTCCCAAATACCTTCCCATAACTGCTGCTTGGGTTAGGGCAGCCTGTACCCCTATCAGCAAGGCTGCTGTGTTTTGAGAATGTGATTATTAGGATCCTCTCAGCATGAGGAACTTTTCTCATGGGAATAGGAGAATACTGTCAGGGCCTAAATCTTGGGAGAAGAGAGCTAGGCCACTAGCAGGCCTGCTGTCTGCCCCGACATAAATGGATGGAGGAAGATGGCAACTTTGCCCCTGTGAAGGTGAAAGAGGTAGGGAAAACTAGTCCAACCTGTGTGACAGTCAGCATGGTCAATGTTCTATGCAAGTTAGCCAGAATGTAAAGGTGGTAGAATCATAACAAGGGTATTCTACAGAATCACAGAGGTTGGAAGGGACCTCAAGAGCTCATGGGGTCCAACCCCCTGTCCAAAGCAGCTCCCCAGCTCGTACTGCACAGAGGCATCCAGACGGGTCTTGAATCTCTCCAGGGAATATGTGCCTCAAGGGTAATTTAAAACATTATCTAAGTTATTCTTGCAGTCTTTGAACAGTGAAGATTCCCTACTTATGTACTTTAGTGCTTCTGTACCCTCCCTAGCACATTGAGAGGATCTACCTCTTAAGAGCACCCACCTTTATTTATAGCTTTTGCTCAGGTTCCTCATGCAGCAACTTAGCTTATTGCTGTGTCCTCAGATGAGTCCCTTCACACTGAAATGGTTTATATATGACTAACAGCAGCATTCCTGGTCCCAAAGAAACTGCAAACTTGTCCTTTGGCAGTTTACTGACCTACAACTTCTTGTCACTCTTCAAGTACAGACAGTTGAGGAGAGGGTCGGAATCTGTTGGCTTTTAACTGGACTTCAACACTCTGTTTCCATGCTCTCTACTGTAATCTCAAATATGTATGGACATGGGATAGAAAAAAAGTCAGAGTTGACATTCAACTTGCCTGTAAGCCTGAAACAGCCCATGCAACAAAGGTTTTGTAAAAGAAATCCTGAAAAATTCAGGATGATAGATTTGGTGTTGATTTGGCATCCCTAAGAAACCCCTGAATTGCCTTTTACCCTGTGTAACACTTGAGACGCCAATGACTTCCTCATGGAACTTCTATATTATTTCCCCCTCCTTTTGCTGAGGAATCCAGACTTTAACAGGATGTACACTGTTTTATAATGGAAGTGTGAAGATTTGCACTGCCAAAATACTTTGAGCTTTGTTAGAGTGACATCCAGTGGCGTGTAATGTTCTCCTGGTGTGATAGCATGTATCAGAGAAACCTCTATGTGTGTGCTACCAGGTTTAAAACACTGGAAGGAAATACATCAGTTGAAGCCTTCAGACTGGGTTGCCTGAAGCAGGGCATATAAACAGATTTTTACCTATCTACATAAATGACTTGCTAGATTTGGGAACAGCAGAACATTCTACTTCGTTATGGAACTTGTGGATACCTGAAGCTTCTGAACAGCATGGATTTAATACCAATTTCTGAAATCCCAGTGTGTTGGTTTCAAGACCACTTTAAGAGAGTCGTCTCAAAATTTCTAAGTGGATGCATTCATGACTAGGCATTTATGAATATGCCTGCATTCTCCACCATTACCCTCAGCAAGTTTGCAGATGACAAGTGGTGTGGTCCACACCTCAGAAGGAAAGGAGCCATCCAGAGGGATCTTGCCAGGCTGGAAAGATGGGCCTGGGGGAACCTAATGAGGTTCAACACTGCCAAAGGTCAGGGGTGGCACTTGGGCTGGAAGAATCCCAGCCATAGATACAGACTGGGAGAAGAGCTTCTTGAGAGTAGCCCTGCTGAGAAGGACCAGGGGGTCATAGTGGATGAGAAACTGAACATGAGGCAGCAGTGGCTCTTGCAGCTCACAAGGCCAATGGGATCCTGGGCTCCATCAGCAGAGGGGTGGCAGCAGGGACAGGGAGGGGATTGTCCCTCTCTGCTCTGCCCTCGGGAGGCCCAATCTGGAGTCCTGTGTCCAGAGCTGGGGCCCCCAATACAAGAAAGATGTGGGACTGTTGGAGAGGGGTCAGAGGAGCCACAAAGATGCTCAGAGGGCTGGAATACCTGCCCTACAAAGAGAGGCTGAGGGAGCTGGGCTGGTTCAGCCTGGAGAAAAGAAGGCTGTGGGGAGACAGCCTGCCAGTCCCTGAAGGGAGCAGAGAAACAGGAGGGGATTCAACTTTTTAAAAGGGCAGACAATGGCAGGACAAGGGGGATGGATTAAAGCTAAAGGAGGGAAGGTTTAGATTGGGTATTAGGGGGAAGTTTTTTACAGAAAGAGTGGTGAGGGGCTGGAACAGGCTGCCCAGAGAAGTAGTGGATGCCCCATCCCTGAGGGTGTTCAAGGCCAGGTTGGATGGGGCCCCTGGGCAACCTTGTGTAGCTCCAGGCCTGAGGTTGGTGGCCCTGCCTGTGGCAGGGGGGCTGGAGCTCTATGATCATTGGGGTCCCTTCCAAACCATGCCATTCTATGATACTAGACACTCTGAGAATTGCAGAATTAAAACCTGAAAAGCATTAACTCTTCTGGTACAGCTTTTTAATCCAGCTGTTCTGCCATAAAAAGCATTAGAACCTCAAAATAGACCCTGTATACATGATTTCCCCCAGTCCTAAAAAGAAGGAACCTAATGGTGCGAGTCACAGGATAGGCTTGAAGTCCAATGTCTGTCAATTGCAGGCCAAGTAAATATTTATCACTAGAAGACAGCCACCATCTTTTGGGCCATATAGAAAGGCCACTTTAATTCTTTACTGGTCAAAAAGCCATCAGGGAGACAAGAGTTCAAAGGCATCTTTGCCCTTCTCTATCCAAGGCACACTAAAAATATGAAAGGCTCAAGAGTTTGAGGTAGGAGTCACATGCCAGAAAGGAGACATTGAACCAACTTGGACAGGTTTAACCATTCCAAGAAGAATTATATCCTGTACTACCACCTACTTCTGCATGCCTACGTTTAAGATGAGTTTATTTAGCTTATAAAGAGACATGCCTGATCTCTTGGCCAATTTTAACATTAGATCATAGTTTACACAACCTTTGTACAGCAGAACAGCAGAGCCATGCTCTGTCCAGAAAATGTCTTTATTTGAAGAAAATTTTGCATTCATGTGGATTATATAGGATCCTTGGGGTTCATAGATAGGCATCCAAACGGGTCTTGAATCTCTCCAGGGAAGGAGATTCCACCACCTCCCTGGGCAGCCTGTCCCAGGGCTCTGGCACCCTCACTGGGGAAAAGCTTTTCCCCATGTTGCTGTGGAACTTCCTGTGCTCCAATTTGCAGCCATTGCCCCTTGTCCTGTCTCCACTGACCAAAGAAAAGGGGCTGGCCAATTCCCCCTGCACCCCATACTTAAGATATTTATAAACATTGATTAGGTCCCCCCTCAGTCTTCTTTTCTCCAGGCTGAACAGCCCCAGCTCTCTCAGCCTTTCCTCATAGGATAGATGTTCCAGGCCCTTCATCATCTTCGTAGCCCTTCTCTGGACTCTCTCCAGGAGATCCCTGTCCTTTTGATCCCAGGGAGCCCAGAACTGGACACAACACTCCAGGTGGGGCCTGACCAGGGCAGAATAGAGGGGGAGGATCACCTCCTTTGACCTGCTGGCCACACTCCCCCTGATGTCTCCTGCCTCCTTTTGCAAGCTTAACAGAAGGAGTATCTGTCTCAGTATGCAAGAATGACAGAAGTGACCCCACATTCATATTTCATATATTGCCAAACTTTCTGATCTTGGTGACTAACTTCAGAAAGTATTAAATCAGTGGAAACTATGTCCTTCCTAGGCTTACAGGGGACATTTTCCTCCTAGCTTGGCCTCCAAATAATCTTAAAACAGCTTTACCAGGCAGCTAGAGAAACCAAAATGAGCCTTTACTTTAAACAAGGGACCAGTTTTAAGGTCATGCTAGAAAATGAGATGAAGCAAATCCAATTGCACCTTGGCAGCAGCTGGAGACTCAGTCTACCATAGCAGAGGACTGATACATCTGCTGAACTGTATGGTGCTCCTGAGAGAGGTCACCGAGGAGCTAATTCTTAATGCAATTTCAGTGTTGTGGGGAGGAGAGGAAAAGCATGTGCACGAGGGGAGCCCTCAGCAAGACAAGTCTGCGTCAAGCAGGAGCAAAGTTGTGCATTTCCAGCATCAACTTTTCCAAGAAAGAAGCCACTGGAGTGGAAAGATGTAGTTTGTATGAGAACTGGTGAGACCAAACCCTGAAAAGTATCAGCAAACCAGGCCATTGTCTCATCTTCCCTCCTTCCTAACATTGGTTTTGGCACAGTTGGGGGGGGAAATGTGGAAAAGCCACTGTGGGCTGATGGAACTGTGGAGCTGTTTATGTTGGAAAAGACCTTTAAGATCAAGTACAACTGTAAACCTAGCACTGCCAAGTCCACCACAAAAGCATGACCTTAAGCACCACATGTAAACACCACCAGGGATGGTGACTCCACCACTTCCCCAGGCAGCCTGTTCCCACGCTTGACAACCCTTTTGGTGAAGAATTTTTTCTTGATAATCTAACCTAACCACCCCCAGTGCAACTTGAAGCTGTTTCCTCTCATCCTACCACTTATTTGGGAGAACACACCAATACCCACCTGGCTACAGCCTCCTCTGAGGTAGCTGCAGAGAGCAATAAGGTCTCCCCTCAGCCTCCTTTTCTCCAGGCTAGACAACCCCAGCTTCCTCAGCAGCTTCTCATCAGTCTTGCACTCCAGACCCTTCACCAGCTTTTTTGTTCTTCTCTAGACATACTCCAGCACCTCAGTGTGCTTCTTGTAGTGAGTGGCCCAAAACTGAACACAGCATTTGAGGTGCAAACTTACTGAGGGTTCTCTCACATCCCCTCAACCATGTCATTGATAAAGATATTAAAGAGAACTGACCCCACCACCAAGCCTCAGGGAACACTATGTGTGACCTGCAGCCAAAGGGATTTAAGTCCATGCATCAGAACCCTTTGGGCCCAGCCATCCAGTTTTTATCCACCAAGGATTAAGGTCTCAGTGCTCACAGTTTTATAGAAGTTAAGTCCTGGAGCACAGCATTTCCTTCCTCCTGGTAAACAAGTCTAGCAGAGGAGAACAGGAAGGAGTGCTGTAAAGACAAAAATGTTGTGCTTATTAACACCTTACCAAGCAAAATGGTTCCAAGGTATAAGCTTGTTGCTGATAGTTTTTGGTGAATTTACTGTTCCTGGCTTACAAGCATTCACATCTCATTCTTCTTGGCATGCATTTGGTGCATAACATCACCTGCATAACAGGGGATCAGTCACAAACAAACTCTAGCTGTAGACAAACCTTCATTCCTAACAGAGGGTGAGTTGTTGCTGTGTTTTGCATTACACACAAAGTATAGACCCATCAAAGCCTTTTCTCATGGCTGCAGGAACATAAACCTCTCCCCTGCTTTAGATATGCCTGACTGTCTGCAGCCTGTCCAGCACCTTTGCAGGCAGCAGCAGAGTTTATGTGTGGCCTCCATCAACCAACAGCAACACTGTGTGGTATAAGCAGAAAGAGATGATCTCAGTTAAAGCAGGTGCAGGATGATGCCACATGGCTGGTGCTTCCCCCACTCCCCTTTCACAGAATCAGAGAGTTGTAGGGGGTGAAAGGGACCTCAAGAGCTCATGGGGTCCAACCCCCCTGCCAAAGCAGCTCCCCAGCTCATACTGCACAGGTCGGCGTCCAGACGGGTCTTGAATCTCTCCAGAGAAGGAGACTCCACACCCCCTGGGCAGCCTGTCCCAGGGCTCTGGCACCCTCACTGGGGAAAAGTTCCTCCCCATGTTGGTGCAGAACTTCCTGTGCTCCAATTTGCAGCCATTGCCCCTTGTCCTGTCTCCACAGACCAAAGAAAAGGGGCTGGGCAATTCCCCCTGCACCCCATACTTAAGATATTTATAAACATTGATTAGGTCCCCCCTCAGTCTTCTTTTCTCCAGGCTGAACAGCCCCAGCTCTCTCAGCCTTTCCTCATGGGGGAGATGTTCCAGGCCCTTCATCATCTTCATAGCCCTTCTCTGGACTCTCTCCAGGAGATCCCTGTCCTTTTTATCCCAGGGAGCCCAGCACTGGACACAATACTCCAGGTGGGGCCTGACCAGGGCAGAGCAGAGGGGGAGGATCACCTCCTGTGACCTGCTGGCCACACTCCCCCTGATGTCTCCTGCCTCCTTCTGCAAGCTAAACAGCGCTCGAGATTTGAGCATAAACCTCACTCAACATACAATCCAAATTCACTTCATGAGACAACATAGTTGAAGCCACTTTAAATATTTTCAGAATGTTGCTCAGACAGACAAATCTGGTTTTGACATGTGCCCCCAAAATAACCACATCAGCCTCCAAATTTACATCCACATAAAGAAGGTTAATGAACCAGGCAAATCATACTGCACAGGAAACAAATGCCAAGCATTGCTCTTAGCTTTCCCTCCTGAGTCAGTGGCTGCTGTGGGAATGGGGGGGGCTGGAATAAATAGTACCTCATACATAGCACAGTTGCAACATTCCAAGATGCCATGAAGCTGTCAGTCTGCATGTCACATTCAATGTGCAAGCTTGTCAGGAGAAAGACAGGGTGAATTTGGAGCTTTAAATAGTCACCATTTTTTTACAGTTGTTTATTAACAGTCCAGGGAGGAAGGCTCCTTATGATTGCAAATCAGGCTCTTTATTCAGAGCTGTGCTGTGATTAACTTCTCATGTGAAATTTGTAAGGAATACATTTATTTAGGTCTGAAAAGGAAAAAATCCTGGTCAGCCCTGACAAAACAATTCCAATTATTTGAAGATGCTCAGGATTTCAATCCAATATTCAAGTTGGAAGCATACACACAAGGTTTTGGAGGAGGGAGACAAAGCAAGCAGAGGAACCTTAAGGATATTGACAGCAGCTCAGCAATGCAGTTCCTTTGAAGGGTCACAGAACCCCTGGGGCAAACCCCAGGAGTCCAAGTCCAGTTTTTAAATAGCTGTTTCAAGGACCTCTCATAAATTAGAGCTGAAGGACCTTAATAGATGTCCAAAAGTCCAGCTGCAGATCTGCTCAAATGAGCCTCCCACTACCTTTTGTGGTCTCTCAGTTAAGTCAGTGTGACTTGTTCCTCTTTGACATTTTTTAGCAACATCCTACCCAAGATCAGGTGGGGTTTTTTTAACTCTCAGCTACTTTTCAGGTGTGTTCACATGCAGAGCATGTCACCTCCCCTCCGTATACAAACTGTGCCTGCAGGTACTATTCATACCTTCCTCTAATTTGATAGGAGGTAAGAGGTTTGCTCCAATTATTAATTCCCTCAGTGGAGGACACCTCTAGGAACTGGACACAATACTCCAGGTGGGGCCTGACCAGGGCAGAGTAGAGGAGGAAAATAGAAGATACAACAGTGAAGGCCAGTGAGAAAGTACCACATAGCTCATCACTCAGCGTGGCTGCAGAACCTGCTTCCTCTGCCTGGTGCTACATGTGTAATAACCACAGATACTTCCAAATACCATGTTATATTCTATACCTTGAGAAAATAAAGATAATGATGAGAATTACTCAGAGCTCCAAAGAGTGTTAGCTATGCTATGACCCAGACCATCTCTCAGATACAGATAAGAGCATAAACACATGAGAATGACCAAACTGCTGGTATTTCCTTATGTACTTTCAAAAAAGCCACATCACTGCCTGTTTTCTGCCAAGTTGATTCCTTGCTTGATACTTGCCTGCTCAGCACAGCCTGTGACATCCTTATTTATTTTCTTTGTCTTTTCTATTTCACGTGGAAATTATAATTTAATTCTGCTCCCAAGACAGGGTTTGAGGGGTTTTTTTCCCTTGAGATCACTACAACTGTTTAAGATGACAATTTGGATATGGCAGTAATGCCTCTTAATCATGAAGAAAAAGAGATACTACTGTGCACATCTGCCTTCTGTAAAGGCTATAAACACACTCATCCCACCATGCTCAGGGTCTGAGGAACCCCCTCTTGACTCCACCTTCTCCAGTTCAGTTGCTGAGCTATAAGGACAAGCTCATTTTATGTTGGCATGTGCTGCCACCTAATGATGCAGAAGCCAAGTCTTTGGGTGAGAATTAGAACTGCAGCAGAACAGCAGGTGCAAGGGCAGAAGGCTTGCAGATGGGATGACCTGAAGTGGTGTGTGCCAAGTACACCTAAAAAGCTGGGAAGAAGTGATGATAGGATTGACCTCTGGCAAGCAGCAGGTATGCAGGGGGATTTACATGCAGCCCCTGGGTCAGTCAGGTTTAGCCCAGTTCTACCCAAATGGTGTCTCCACTGCACCACAGAAATGCTGTTCAGTGGGATCTTCCTGGAGCACCTAATAGCCAAGGACACTGCTGAACCCCCCAACACACCTTTCCCTGGGACTCCTCTACACCATGGCACAGCACAGTGAAGAATCTGCAAGCAGTGTGAGCTGGTTCCCTGCCTTTCTGACATGGAAGCACCAGTTGGGGCAAATCCCATTGTTTAGTCAGAGATTTCATACACCATTTCCACCCTAATACCCCTGTCCCAGTTCATGGAAGTGAAGCATAGCAACTGCTGCAAGAAAGCAGTGTTCCAGGGCACAGAGAGCATGAGCTTCACTAGGCTTAAAGCCTTCCTCAGACCTGTGTGTTAGCCCCTGAAGTTACCACAGCAGCCTTTCTTTAAGAGCCAACCCAGAGGTAGAGTAGCCAGAGCTGTGCCCTCAATGCTGTATCTTCACTCCATCCTACCTCCATAGCATTTCCCAAACCAGAAATGACAATACAGCTTCCAGTGCAGCTTTGCCTAGTACAGTATTTGATATTTTCATAGAAAGCCTCCAAATTCCACAAAAGCTCAAGTAAATTAAACACCTTGAGTTAAAAGCTTGTGTTTACCTGCCTATGATATACCAACTCCAAGGACATCTAAGCTCAGACAGATTAGTGATGGCCCTTAAGACTACACCAGACTGGGAGTTAACATTCCCAACAAGAACACACAAAGGTTTTAGGAACACTTGATTAAAAAATAATCCTTTAACTCAAGAATTTTGATCTTGAAACATCTAAAAAATAATCTAAATAACTAGGAAAAGTTACAACATACAATAAAACATCACTTTAAAGAGCTCAACAAGCAGGATTCTTCAACTAGCAACAGCTCTGCAATACAAGGAAGAAGTTCACAATTCAAACTGCATGGTGGGGGGATAGATGATACAGGAACCTAGGGAGGTAGAGCTTAGCAATAATTAAAAACCTGCAGCAATGATGCCAGCTCAGATCACACAAAGAAGCCTCCAGAAAACAGTGGAAAAACTACAGATTCCAGAAGGTACAAACCACCTGAAAGAAAAGTGTCACCCACCACACGTGTCACAGTCCCTACCTATCACTGCCTTGAAGAAGTTCCAGGTGCTGTCTTCAGGAGATCCACTCTAAAAATCCAATGCTCCCACAACCTCTCCTCCCAGAGAGAAAGCAAGCCTCTTTGTCCATCTCTTATATCCCTTTCATCCCTTCCCCAACCACAGCTGCCATGTACTGCCAATTACTTTTAATTACTGCAATCAGCTAATAACCTCCAGCAGCACCACTTCCTTCTGCTTCTACTACAGACCCAGAGATGGTTCTGGGTGGTATTGAAGAGGTGTAGGGGGGGGAAGGAAAAAAGTAATACTGATGGAAGCAGCAGGCCCCAAAGCTTGGGGAGAAAGAGAAGCCTATGCCACAAGGACCCAACAAGTTTTCTGTAACAAGGCAAGAATTTGGCAGTCAGAGATTCTTAATTTTAGTCTGGGCTGGTTTTCTGGGAAGGATGTCTAGAAATGACCAGTAAAAAAGCCTAATTTAAATGTCATGTGTAACACATCGTGCTTCTGACCCTGCAGATGCTGAGTTGCCCTTTGTCTTCATGGCCTGTCCTTCTCTTGGGTACCACTCACTGAGCAGCTTCTGTGTTATCAGGCTTACAATTTTTGTCTGTGTTTCAGCACAGACACCCAAGCCAACTTCCCAAGAAAAGGAGAAAACCCCAACCAACTGAACTTGATAAAGCCCAAAATAATTCCAGGCTTTGGGTCTGCTGAAGTTTGTATGTATTCGGGAGCAAGCCAAGAGTAGGGCTTGGTTAGAAAGAGCCAGGGTGCATTGGCATGCCTGAGAACAGAGCTCAAAGCAGGGTGATCCTTAGAATCATAGAATGGCATGGGTTGGAAGGGACCCCAAGGATCAGAGAGCTCCAAACCCCCTGCCACAGGCAGGGACACCAACCTCAGGCCTGGAGCTACACAAGGTTGCCCAGGGCCCCATCCAACCTGGCCTTGAACACTTCCAGGGATGGGGCATCCACCCCCTCTCTGGGCAGCCTGTTCCAGCCCCTCACCACTCTTTCTGTAAAGAACTTCCCCCTAATATCCAATCTAACCCTTCCCTCCTTTAGCTTTAATCCATCCCCCTTGTCCTGCCATTATCTGCCCTTTTAAAAAGTTGATTCCCCTCCTGTTTCTCTGCTCCCTTCAGGGACTGGCAGGCTGCAATGAGGTCCCCCCACAGCCTTCTCTTCTCCAGGCTGACCCAGCCCAGCTCCCTCAGCCTCTCTTTGTAGGGCAGGTGCTCCAGCCCTCTGATCACCTTTGTGGCTCCTCTGACCCCTCTCCAACATGCTCTGCTGCACCTTCTGATCCAGCACACAGGCAACCGAGCTCCCCGCTGCTGGGGACACCTCCTGGCACGTGGGAATAACCCACATAATCCCTTTTCTGAATGCATGAGGCTTGTGAGGGCTCAGCTGGGGTGACTCCTTGTGTGTCCCTGTGCCACGCTTGCTGTTGTCGTGGTCGGTTCTACCTCTGACTGACACCCGTGGGTGCCAGGGCTTCCTGGTGCCGCGCTGATCAGAGCACAGAGCTCCACATCACCGGCTGCAGCCAGGCTGGGAACTGGCCTCGGAGGTGGCTGCCCAAATAGCTGTGGTTTGTTCTTTCGAGCGTGGCCTGCTTTAATTGCAGCTGGTGTTTAGCCCTTTGGGAAGAGGAGAGGAATGATTCATGTGTGGACACTGTGATAAAGAAGCACATGTTTTCATTTGAATAAAAAGACATCAGCCAGCGCTCTCCATGTCTCTTATAAGATGTTCTACAGTCACATTTAAGGAAAGCTTCTGTGCCTCCTACATAGTGCTGTAGTAAGTGCTGGGAACGGGCAGTGGAGTGTGCTGGCTGGCTTTGCCAGCAGCAGGCTGGTGCAAAGAGAAAGCACACCCCGATGTTGTGGCCCTAACCATTTATCACAATAACTCTTGGCTGTCTTTATGCTTCTTTAACCAACAGCTAAGCTGAAGGCTATTCTGTTTGCAGGATGGGCAAGCACAGGTGATGATCAAGGCCACTGAGGAGGGCAGATGCAGACAATTAGCTTGAAAGCCCAAGCTCAGCCTTCTGCAATCAACGTGACCATGGCCAGCCAACGAGGAGGTGGAACTCAGAAAACCCAGGGGAGTGCAGGACACAGCTGAGGTTGGTTGCTGCTCTCAGAGAACAACTGTTAAAAAAGGTGAAGGAGCTGATACTTTCAAAATTAAAGTATGTAAGAAAAGGGGTGTGCAACTCTTCCTCCAAATTCTCACTTCAAATCAGCACCCAGATCTTGGTCCCTTCTGCTGTATTATGTTGTCATGTAATACAGCAGCTTGTATTTTAAGAGTAGCTTTAGAAAGAGGAGCTGCAAACTGTCTTGCACTGTTAGTGCTCACCTTTAGTGTCTGTACAGAACTGGGGGGTATCTGAGCAGCTGTGCTTGATGCTATCTCAAGCTCTTCAAGCCTTCTTCAAACCTTTTCTATGCCCCTTTTCTCCTTTTTATGTCTGTCTTTGTGCAAATTTTCACATCTTCCAGCCAAATGTCCAAGTAATGTAATCCACCAGGACACTTTTTGATCTAGATAGAAATTGGTGTGTTTAGAAGTCTCCACTAGACTCACTGCTGCACTCTGGATGACCAAGTTCAGGTATTCCTCTGAACAGGAGCCACCATCACCTGAGGCCAATTTCCCAACATATTCAGATTTACTCAATGTTTAGTTGCAAAAAGGGGCCAAGAACCTCACTCTGCTGGCTGTGGCTGGCTGGCTCCTGGGTCTGCCATGGGCTGCAGGTGTGAGGCTGCCAGCCCTGGGGAAAGGGTGCACATCCCTCCTGCGGTGCCTGTGCTGTGGAGTGGAGCAGTCAGTGCAGTCAGAGGGGACCTGAAAGGCTTTGTCAACCCCCATAGCACATTTTCTTACTGGAGCTGTGCTTCATTAATCAAAATGAGAAACGGCCTTTGAGAAAGGAGCTTCATTTCCCAGGCTCCTGCAGTAGGGTGCCTCAGGGTACTGTGTCAGAATTTGTCACCAGTGTCCTGCACTAAAGCCTTTCTCCCTGAACGTGGGCCACTGACATAAGAGAGTGTCCGAGCATAACAGCAGAGTACCAAAGATCATCAAAGAGATTGAGTGTCAGCCTGTGGCTGTGGCCATGGTGAGGAGGTTGTTTTAATCCAGTGTAAAGTCTATCACAGCTGGAAGATGCAGTTCTCCTTCCTGTGGGCCTCCCTTCAGCACCAGTGTTTGTACGGCCAGGCAATACACTGAGGACCAAGCCTACGCCTCGCTCTGGTCAAGTTTTGGCCAGTTTGGTTCCTGAGGCAGCTCTCTGTGGCTCTCCTCACCCTGGCAGTGACAGACAGCAGGCCACAGTGAAACACAGCCAGAAGAGGGGAGGGATGGGCTAGGGGAGGGAAAGTTGTGGCAGGTCCACGCTTTTCCATGGCAACATGGATTTATATTACATAGTGGTGACATAATGTTATGACATCAAGAGCCTTCAGGTTGTTCAAGCCCCAGATTTACTGGATGAGCTCAAACAAATTGCTAAACCCTGTTTCTGAGTTGCCTGTTTGCACTTGAGGGACGCAGGTCTGCTCTGCCCTGACATGGGGGCTGACAGGTGAGGGGCATAAAACACATGGATATAAACTAAAATAGACAGAATGGGGTTTGCCCATTTCCTTTAATTTTTGAAAACAAGTAAGTAGACAAATCCTTGTGCCCTTCAAAACCCAACAGAATCTTTCTTTGTGTCAAATGTTACATAAACCTTAGTGGTTGTTCATTTTTATTCTATTATTTTTAATAATACTGCAGATGTTTCAGAAAAGGGCAATATTGGTTCTACGGCATAAAAAAAATCATTGCTATATAGGGGTTGGTTTTTTATACATTTTCCCCTTCAGACTGTTTCAAAACCCCAAAAAAACCCCAAACCACAACAGAAATACTATTAAGAAATTTGCCCTCCCAGATCCCTCCCCACAAAAGAAAAATACTTTTTAAAAATGAGTAAGGTGTTAAAGAAGTCAGATATTAAATGCACACACGTACAAGCACAGCACATTAGTCATACTGTGTGATACTTTAGACCATGCCAAACCACATGTATGTGTATAAAGCCACAGGTGAAATGGTTCAGAGCAGCAGAATAGGAAGGGTCTCCATACCAAGTCCCTAGTTCCTGTGGAGGTACCTGGATGAGCACAACAGGTCAAAGAACACCAAGAAGCTGAAATGCACAGGTCAGTTTTTCCTGCTACAGCAATGTGTGCTACAGTTCAGGGGGAAGCTTGCCTTGTCTGGGATTTCCCTCTGGGTGTAATGGATGGCCAGTGGAGTGGTGTGGGCTCCTCCTCTTGGCACACGGTTCCCGTGAACTCTCCTGAAGAGTCCTGACTGCTGAAGGTAACCTCACTGGAACCAAGGCTAACGGCCAAGTGCAACCCAACTGCACATCTGCATGTCCTTCACTGGTAAGTAAAGGAGTTGAGATTTACTCTGGGAGGGAGGGTAACCCATCCTAAGGCACATCTGTGGCTCTGGGCCCTTACTTCTGCTACTTGGGTGGGTGGGGAGAAAGACCAGAGAGGGCCACTGAATTAGAAATATTTATGATTCATTCAGACTTCCAGAAATGTTAAATTCTAGGTTTTGGAGCGGGCATTTTTCAAATCAATACACAGCTTTCAGTTGCTTTGTTTTCTTTTCTTTGGCCATGCAACCCACTCTGTTGTGTCACGTCTGGGAGCTTTTCCTTTCCAGAAGTATCATTTTCCAATGGGATAGTGATTTTCATGGGTAACCTCTAGTTCTGGATGCCAAGCTGAAGACACCCCTGAGGGAAGCCAGCATTCACAACATGATGGTTCTGTACCTTCATGAAAGCAGGTTCCTTCAAATGTCCTTTCTAAGCACCTAAGGATGAATCCTACTTGCACATCTCCAAAATATATTGAAGCAGGAATGTGGTAGGGAAGTTCTCTCTTAGGTTTCTGCCTTACCACATGAAAAATACCAAGAAGATGAAGTAGAATTAAATAGATCTATTAGATTGAATGCTGTGACTTGAGCATCTGAAAATGCTTCTAAGAGGTAACCATGAAACCTCAAAGAAATGCTGACTATGGGTACAGTTCTGTGTAATACTGAGATTTCCTTAGTGCCTTTCAGTGAAGCATTCTCCTCTGCAGCAGGCCAGCAGCTGCTTGTTCCTGACACCACCAGAGGCTGGTATCTGAGCTCTGGTGATTCTGAATTGCAGTGAAAATTGCCAATTTTATAATGTTTCTCCTGAGCTGTCTTAGGCTGCTGCTTGTCTCTCCCAAACAAACAGTCTGCAGTGAAGCACTGTTCCTCCACAGGTTTCTCAGCCATTAAATAAAACAACAGGACAAGAAAAACATAACAACTGTCCAGAACAGGAAGTGTTTGGAATATTGGCAGAAGAAGGGGGGAAAACCCCCCAAACCCTAAACAAGAGAGAGCCTAGAGCTTTTCATGCTGGGACTTGGCTTTGCATACCTCATGGTAGCAACCATCCATCATTTGGATTCACACACAAACCGCTTTAGATCAGAGGGAGTCAGAGTTCATCCAACTGACAGAATGAAAAGGCCTGATTCCACAGACCCCATACTGCTCCCATATAGAGAGGTGGTGGCATCCCAGCCTTCATCCTTGCACCTCGCACACATCTCCTCCTGGAACTCTTGTAGAGATTCAGGACCAATTGCTCTGGCCTTCCACCAAATAAGCTCCTAGTCTGACTTCAGCACAAGCCTCAATACCATTCAGGGTGGAACAATCAGGGCCGAATCCAAGAACACCTACAAAGTACCTTGATGAGAAAAGCTTTATCGTGCTACACATCATTACAGGATCCTTGATCTCTTTTGAGGGGAGTAAACATGGACAGACAGACTGGCAAGCAGATGACAGAGGGTATGCTGAGCTCTAAACCTGCATCTTTTTCTCCTCAGAACATCTCCACATATGTAAAGTGAGCTCCATCACCTGTTGTGCAAGCACAAACACATTTCACTTCAGGGGACGGGGAAGTGTCACCAAGATGAAGTACTAGCCAGCCAGCCACTAAAGAAATGGAAAAGCTTTAGAGGTCCCCTGAGGACACACCATCTTGGAGACCATGAAATTACAAGAGCAGCAAAAGTCACAGCTCTTAAGAAATGTTCTCTACCCCATCTCCAGAGAAACAGCAACTCAGAAGTGGGCCCATTCCACCACATTTTTAGACCTGCCAAAGAAAACAGGGTGGAGGGAAGGTGGGAGGAGCAACTGAGGTGGTGGGTCCTGTGGGCTTCACAAAACTTGACCTGAAAGGAGAGCTGGGTTAGGTGCAAAGCCTGGGCTGGGGAAAGGCTGAACCCCACAGCACCTGGTGCCCACAGCACTGGCTTCAGCGGAAAAGGCTCCCTCTGGCTTCTGGGGCTTCAGAGAGTAATGACCAGTGGTTACAAGCCATCCCTCTGTCTCCTCACATTTTCTTCCAGTACAACCAGAAGGAGATTCAGGTCCCCTTTATATACATACATTAAGAGCTGAAATGGTCTGAAATGCTTCCAGGTTAGAGTGCATACATCACCACAACAGTACATCCGACAGAAATCAAAGTAGAAAAGTTTTACAGCACATTATACAGGTCCTGCTAACATCTAAAAAACATGAACTGAAATCACCACATTACAAGAAGTCATCACTAACATACCATATAATACTATTTCTTTTACATAATCATTACTTATAGAGTCATTTTAAAAAAATCACTTTTAAACAAGTATACAATTTTTACTTTAAAATTAACTGGTTAATAAAGTTTTGTGCAAAACAAGCCAGCCTCTATAATTAAGTGAATTTATTTCTTTATTTATTCATTTATACAAAAAAAAAAAAAGGGAAAAAAAAGAAAAAATATAGAAAGTCCTTTCAGAAATGTGTCTCCTTTTCTGTAATGGTGGAGATGGCACCGTCTCCTTTCAGTTTGGCATCGCAGTCATTTATTGCTGCAATGTAGGCTCTTCCTCCAAGTTTCCCTCTCATTTTCAGATCTGAGCTGGGTGTAATCAACTTCCTGAATTTCTAGAAAATTGGAGAGAATGGAGATGGTCATCTTTTTCTCAGTGACAGACACATTTCTCCAGCAGACTGACCCGAAACCCCTTCTCTCTTGCATGTCTGGTTCAGGTACCTCCATAGAACTGCATGCCACACAGCTCCTGACAAATAGCACTGGGCTGATGGGTGGAGGAGGATGAGGGTGACCTCTGAGTGAACTTGCCTGCTGATTTAGAGCAACGTTTCCTTCTGTGAAGAAATGCAGCACGATGTGCTGGGTAAGGCCTGCTGCAGGGTACGTTTTGTTTCTGATGGCACAGTCAAAGCATAAACCCAGATAAACCAACCTGGAGCCTCTGGAGGGAAGCCCTGGCAGCTCAAACATGAGCTACCAAAACCACAGGAAGAAAGGCGTTTCCCTGAATGAATAGCTGGTACAAACCTTCTTGAGGGATGTAGCTGACGTTGCAGACATGTTAAGTTACAAGCTGAGCAGGAGCAGAGCCACTCAGAGCCTGGCACTGGTTACTTACCACAGGCTGAAGTCAGTGAAGGCAAAAAAAAGGAAATTTAAGGAAATTCTGAAGAAAATAGAGACAATTCAGATGCCTCTTTCCATATATAACCTGACTAAGGCACCTACCTCAGGCTGCCACTGGCAGAGTTACATGGCATCGCTTTTGGGATTCACCTGTGCTTAGTCTCACACAAGTGAGGAGTCACACTCCCTTCCAACCTCCTCTATCATCATCACTGATCTGCAAACACAGCTTACCTCTATGAAGGTGCCTTCTGTCTTCCACAGCTTAATGCAGATCCACAAAGGGATACAGATCATGGAAGAGAGAGCCATCATCCATCCTATGCCATAGCCCCAGTCAGGGTATATATACACATTGTTGTATTTCAAAGGCTTGTATTTCACCAGGAAAAAGATGAAGATTCCCTGAAATAAGGAGAGAAAGGCATTAGCTGTTAACACTGCCTGTGTAACAAGAAAATGAGGGACTGCTCAGGCAAGTCTGGCCTCCCTACAGCTGGAAAGCAGAGGTAAGCCTTTCAGTCAGAGAAAAGAACCCCACAGTATCTTCCATGTACAGCTTAAAGAGCGTGTCTCAGAAATGAACAACCTTTCAAGTTGAAATCCTATTTACCTCTCAATGACAATAAAACCTGCACTTTGATGGCAAACAGCACCTGGGCAGGAAAGATTAAGTTTTGCTACGAAGCAGCTGTGATTAAGTAACACAAGCTGCGTTCTCTCCATCCTGTCACGATGAAAGAGGAAAGCCAACATCCTCAAAGTTGTCTTAATCCACTGTCTGTATCTGCAGTTCTGCAGGCCAGCTCTTTCATCCTCACAAGAGCTCAAATATATCTGTCTGAATTCGACAGGTGCCTAATCAAGCAGTTTGGACCATTTAAATTTATAAAATACAGAAAAGCTCCTATGTCCTTTTCTGAGAAGAGAGCATATGAGAGCAAGTGAGAGCGAGTTCATTTCAGAGGGGGAGAAAATGACTCAGAAATTTTCCCAAGTTTGCAAATGAACTGGGAGAGCCAAAGGGAACCGGGATCTCCAGGTGCCCCAGCTGCTGTGGTTTTGTGGTTGCTGTCATTTATGTATTGGACAACTGGAAGGTTTTAGTGTCTGATCCTCAAGTATCTGTGGATGGAATTTATGGGCAATCTGGTCATGTTCCTTTTGTAATTTTGCCAGCGCTGGCACAGTACTGCTAGTTTCTGGTGAGGCAAATTCCCTCTCCAGGCACATGAGATGTGCTGTTGGCCCCTTCTACTGCTTTTGCTAGAAGAAAAAATTGTCGTGTCCTCTCTGAAAAGTGTCTACTCGCCCAGAGAGAGGAAAGGAAATAGGCTGGAGCAGCAAGGAGAGCAGCAGAGTCTGGGGGAGCTTGAGTTGTGCTGGGCAGAGACAAGGTATAGAAGCAATGCAGTGAAAACCAGCCTCTGTTGTGTTGGCAGATGTTCAGCTAGGGCCTGGTGTTTATTTTTTTCCTATTATTGTGTGTACCAAGATTTCTCACAATTCACAGAATATTTAACAATTTTTACAGTTCCTGCAGAGTGTTTTTAATTAAAACATATGCTACAAAGTGATAGGTGTCTTTCTCAACCGCTGTGAAATATTAGCAGCCCAAACATTCTAAAAATACTCACAGAACCCCCTCGTTATGTCTAGCACAAGTTGTTTGGATACTCTGTACTTACTGCGCAAATACCTGGAGTTAAGACCATCCAGCACCATTTAATCAGTGACAGTGGTTTGTACCCAATCATGTCTTCAATGTTCTCATAAAAGCGATTGCTGCCTGCCCAAAAAAACCCAAAGGAAAAGCAGATGTAGCACAGACACAGGAGAGGTTCTGTGGGTCACTATTTGAAACATGAACTGACGAGCTGCGAAGACTGAAGCCGCTGTCCTGTTCCCTCACACATACATCTCTGTCACCTGCTCCATGTTGGGGCAGAGATTGCTGCCAGCATCTGGATCTGACCAAGGCAGACAGTGTGGAGGTGTGGGCAGTGCCCCCGACAGGGGTTCTGGGCAGGGCCAGTCCGAGTGAGCCCAGGGACAAGCTCACGTGTGAAGCCCAAGGTTCATGGGCACATGCATGGTCTGAAGTTCATCCAAGTGAACTCATCAGGCCTTTGTACACAAAAAGGGCTTGAGGGTGTAAGCATGAACACAGCCAGCCCTGTGCTGGTTTTCTGGTAGCAGGCAGAAGCAGCAGAGCCTGGGACACTGCCATGTCCCTCCTGTGGGAATGAGGGGTGAGCTCTGGCTTCCCTGGGTTTACCTGCAAGTGTCAAAGGTGGAAGGGAACAGCCCTTACACAGATGTGCAGGTGAGGGGAAAGACTACCTGCCACCCCTATTTCCTGAGGCAGCCAAGGGTGGAGGAGGGTGGAGGTCAGTCCTGATGAGGGCCAAGGGGGAAAAACCCAAATCTATTCCACCATCTTTGCTATTCAGAGTGGAGCAAGAGGCATTCCTGGGTTTGAAAAGGGTTGGAAATGGAGAAGGCCCCTCTCCATAAGCATACAGGTCTTTCACATTGCTTTTAGGCAAACAGAAAAACTCCATAGAACTTAAAACCACAGCAATTTTCAGGAACTCACCATAAACCCAGCCTATGCAGACACATTCAAATATGGCAACAAAAAGAAGGCACATGCCACTGGCTGCGTAAGAGTCGAATAACTGAAAGACGTACATCCCACCCTGAAAGACAAACACAGAAAGATGAAAACAGTCTGGTGTTGGTACCAGTAGGAATATTTCATAGCAAACATGGCTTTAATTGCACAGTCTGTTGGTTTCTGGCAATCTTCCTGCTAAAGTTGGTTCCTTCTTGAACAAAGAACATCAGTTTTTCAATGATATGTTACAGTGAAAGGGTTTATTCTTCTGTGGCAGTTAAGGTTGTTCCCCGTGCCAGCTGCATCCTGTGCATTTGCTTTATGGTAGTAAATCCAGGACTGGAGAGAAGAACATGCCCAGCCTTTAAGCTACATGCATAGAGCCACGCTATGGCCCTTCACAGTTCATACAGCCAGGCTCCCTGGGGTCCCCTTCCGCAGACATTTATTTCTACAGCTCCTCAGACCTGAAACTTTTTTCTTTGCCTTGCTCCCTGGAACAGGGAGGCTCTGGGGGCCCAGCAAGCAGGAGGATCCAGGCAGAGAACATGGGCTCTGCACATCCTCCTGTTCTGAGTGGGTAACACGAAGCAGAGGAAGGCTCTGGACAGAGCTCACTGCAAAGCAAGCAGTACTGAGCAGCAAGACTGAACTGCTGCATACCAAAGGATCCCAAAGTCTCTCCCATCCCCAGGTACCCAATGCAGTGGTGGCAGGCATGTTGTACCACGAACTGATGGGATGGACTGACACCCTCACAATATTTGGGTTAGGACTTCCCAAAGTCAATGCCCTGGTTGGTTTGTAAAGAATATCTTTCTTTTTCTTTTTTCCCCTCTTACTGCAGCAATTTCTGCTTAGAGATTGGCTGTATCGATTGACCTGGCACAGCAATATAAAAATCTAAGTTTTCTATTTTCACTTTACTTCATCTTCTTTATTGATCCATTAATCCAAAATGTAGTTGTTTGTCAGATGGGTCTGCCCAGACTAAGCAAGCAGAAACCACAATCCATGTGTCTGGTTGACTGGTCCAAAGCCCATGGAATTTCCTCAGCTGCCTAACTTTGATTGAAATGCCTCCTTAGTTCAACTGAAAAACTGAGGATACGTTTCACATTCCAAATCACAGAGTTGTAGGGGTTGGAAGGGACCTTGAGAGATCATGGGGTCCAACCCCCTGCCAAAGCAGCTCCCCAGCTCATACTGCACAGATAGGCATCCAGATGGGTCTTAAATATCTCCAGAGAAGGAGACTCCACCACCTCCCTGGACAGCCTAATGTTCCACAGTAGTTGAGAACAGTCTCTGAAATGTGTCACAGTGGTGTTTCTGACAGCAAAGTTTGTCTACAGAATCACAGAGTTGTAGGGGCTGGAAGGGACCTCAAGAGCTCATGGGGTCCAACCCCCCTGCCAAAGCAGCTCCCCAGCTCATACTGCACAGGTCGGCGTCCAGATGGGTCTTGAATATCTGCAGGGAAGGAGACTCCACCACCTCCCTGGGCAGCCTGTCCCAGTGCTACGGCACTTTAGCTGTCATGATTATAAACATTTCCTTTTCCTAGGAGTATTGCAGTAAAACACACCTTACCTCAGTTAACATTATTAGGCCAATGAAGTATGACACAATGGAAAGGCCGAGAATCAACAGTTCTCTTCGGTAGCCCCTTCGGAAGACCTTTGGGTACATGTCTACAACGGCCGTCACAAGGCTTTCCACACACACAAACTACAACAAATGATAGGAAAGTACAAATGAAATGTGTGTCTCATATGCTGCTGGGGTTTGGATTTGTTACTAAACACTTGTCCTTCTGTGTTTCCATCACTGAGACTGAATGATCCCTGAGGACACTCTATAAGCAGAACCTCAAATTGAGAGGAACATCATTTCAGATTTTAATGTCCAAACCTATGGATTTCCAGTTCACCACCAAGTTCAAATGGTTGAATCCACTAATACCATCTCACCATGCATTTGCCTTGTAGCAGATGGATTACAGAAAAAGTAAATCTTTCAAATGTGGCTTGAATGGGACCTGAATAACATACAGCAGTTCACAGGACAGCAGCAGCATTCAGCATTGCACTCGGAGCATCTGTCCCTGCTGTCACTCAGAGGAATGATGTGCAGTGCTTCACACCTCCAAGCACTGCTAAACAAACTGCAGGTTTTCTGGAGGACTTCTCCCTATTTTACAGAAGAGAGAAGTTCCACCAAGCTATTAAATGCCCCAATGTGTCTAATGAAGGGGGAAGGCATATTCTTACTAACTTCAAAAATCAGCAGAAAGCAAGAGGCCCAAGCTTCTGACTCAGGGCTCTGGAGCAAGGTTCAAAAACAGGCACCAAAACTAATGCCCAAAAGTAGGCATTAATTAGCAGAAAAGCTTGTTTCGTTGGAGTGGTCAGGAGAGAATTCAGAAATTGCTCATTTAAAAAAAAAAAAAGATTTTAAAAACATCAGGAGGAAAAAGAGCAGTTATTAAAACATTAAGTTTAATGATTGGAAATGTCATGCAAAATAAGCTCTGAAGAGCTTTATTCTAGAGCATACAATCATAAGCCTCCTGAACCAAATCATGCTGAGAGCTGAGCTGCATGCTAAAATTGCCAGCTGCTTTGCATTTGTCATCAAACAGCTTTCACAATTTTTATGGTCACATAGGAAGAACAACTCCTGTGCTATCACTCTGCTGTAGGATGTGACTACACATTTCTTGCTATGGTATCTCCAAGTGTAAATACCCCACAGGAACTCACATCATCATTATCTGATGCACAGCTTCAAAATTCATTGAGAGGTGCTTAAAAACGAGCAAAGACAACACAGGGGTATTTTCCTGAACTCTGAATTTCAATCACCCATATTTTCAGCTGAAGCTGATTTCCATGTCAATAATGAAAGCAACACTCAGGCTGAATCAGTGCTCACAGTAAATCATAAAGGACTTTCTGCTGTCACACACTAAGATTTAAAACAAGGAACCAACAGTTTTAAGCAAGGAATTCAGTTGGGGTTGATTCTTTCTTCAGGTTAAGCCACTGTTTACATCAAGGACACTGATATACATATATATATATATATGTACACACACATATATATCCACATGGCAGGGAATCAGACAAAATATTTAAATAGCATTTGTTCCATACCTGACTATCTAACCCAAGGAATATAAGCATCATGAAGAACAGCGTTGCCCACAGAGGAGAAAGAGGCATCATGGTAACAGCTTTAGGGTAAGCAATGAATGCAAGTCCTGGTCCTGAAAAAGAAGAAAAGAAAGGAAATAATTTATCTTTGGGTACTGGGTCTGGCTGAGAATAAACTAGCTGTCTGCACAGCTGGTGCTGTGGCTTGGAGTAGTGGGTAGAACAGCTCTACTCACACCAGTAGCTGTTGTGGCCAGCTGACAGCACTTGCACAGCATCACTTTACTAAACTCTATGTGGACCCACCAGTTTTCTCACTTTCTGTCTTTCTGATCTCCTCCCCATCCCACTGGGGTGGGGGAGTGAAGAGCAGTGTGGATGCTGCGCTGCTGGTTAGGGGCAACCCAACACAAATTCTTTTCTGAGGAGCCAAATACAAGACTGAAATCCTTGACATTTGGTGATGAGGCTAATCACTAAAAAAGACTTGCTTGGCACATTAACTGCCTATGTCCTGTCCACATGTTTGAAGGTCGAGACTTCTATTAAGACATCACTGTACTTTATGTTTTCCTTCTTCTTTGTGTGGATCTACAGCAAGACACATACCTGAATAAGCACGTGGTCCTGTGATTGCCTCATATAAACTATTACCACATTCTGGAATATTTTTTTTTCCCCCCTAAAACTGTCTCTGACAGTTTGTGCAGGACCACAGTCACTGTTAAGAGCTGCTGTGTCCTGGAAGCCAAAAATGGTGCAAGTCAAATGTCAGCTGGTTTGTTCAGAACCTGCTCTGCATGTCTGAGTGCAGCTGCTGGTATGTAGCATTAACTCACTGGCTGCACATTTACAGAAACTTTACAACCAGCACTGGTAACTCCTCCATCTCACCTGGCTCCTGTTTTCCCATTATGTACCTGTGCCTGGTTTTCTGCAAGCTCTCCCTGTAACAGCTCTCACTGAAGTCAGCCAGCTTTTGAGGCAGGGGCATGAAGGCAGCAACATCAGGAGGCTGATGAAGGAGTAACCTCTGTGCTGTGTTGAAATATTTTCCATGACAGTATTGGTGAAGCTCTAACTTGCTTTGCAGATTTCCTGCTAACTTTGATCAACTTCATGAGAGGCATTTCTTTTCAACAGTTCAGCATTACACTGCTTTTTTTTCCTGGCCAGCACTCCTGTTGTTGTTCTGGTGAGTTTTAGTGATGTGTAAAGTTGTTACAGCCACAAAGGTGTTAAAGAGAAGTTAAATGTCATTAGATACTTAACTTCAAGTAATGATAATGAACTAGATGGTTACTTTGTAGTAGAGCTGGGCCCTTCTGCCTTTCTGGACTCAAACCAAGAACTTTTATCCTCAATTAATTGAGTGGTTCAGTGTATGTCCCTGGGGAAAAAAAACCTGGCTGACATTAGGTCATGGCATTAGACTGTTACAAATCTGTACCTGGATTGTACACATTAAGCAAGAAGATTTCCAAAGATTTCTCCTAAGTGCTGTTTCCCCATTACTTTAATAGTTGTGTCTTTTTTTTTTTTTTTTTTTTTCCTTTCTTTTCTTTACAGAAGGAACACAAATTTGTGTGGATTTGGGTCTGTCTCCTTTAAAGAAAACTGGATGCTCCTTTCATGAAGCTGTAACAGGCAAGGCAGCATAACCAAGCAATATATCTCTGCTCAGCTGGAGTCAGTTTGAGTTACAATAGCGCCTGGACTCTATGAGTTTGGTGCTGTGCACAGTAACATATTTTACAGATATAAAATATACAGCAAAAATAGTTAAGAATCATAGACTGGTCTGGGTTGGAAGGGACCCCAAGGATCAGAGAGTTCCAACCCCCCTGCCACAGGCAGGGCCACCAACCTCAGGCCTGGAGCTTACACAAGGTTGCCCAGGGCCCCATCCAACCTGGCCTTGAACACCCCCAGGGATGGGGCATCCACTGCTTCTCTGGGCAGCCTGTTCCAGCCCCTCACCACTTTTCCTGTAAAAAACTTCCCCCTAATATCCAATCTAACCCTTCCCTCCTTTAGCTTTAATCCATTCCCCTTGTCCTGCCATTATCTGCCCTTTTAAAAAGTTGATTCCCCTCCTGTTTGTATGCTCCCTTCAGGGACTGGCAGGCTGCAATGAGGTCCCCCACAGCCTTCTCTTCCCCAGGCTGAACAAGCCCAGCTCCCTCAGCCTCTCTTTGTAGGGCAGGTATTCCAGCCCTCTGAGCATCTTTGTGACTCCTCTGACCCCTCTCCAACAGTTCCACATCTTTCTTGTATTGGGGGCCCCAGCTCTGGACACAGGATCCAGGTGGGGCCTCATGAGGGCAGAGCAGAGAGGGACAATCCCCTCCCTGTCCCTGCTGCCACCCCTCTGCTGATGGAGCCCAGGATCCCATTGGCCTTGTGAGCTGCAAGAGCCACTGCTGGCTCATGTTCAGTTTCTCAGCAGGGCTGCTCTCCTGGAGATTTTCTCCCAGTCTGTATCTATGGCTGGCATTCCTCTGGCCCAGGTGCAAGACCTGACACTTTGCAGTGTTGAACCTCATTAGGCTCATCCGAGCCCACCTTTCCATTCTGTCAAGATCCCTCTGGATGGCTTCCTTTCCTTCTGTTGTATCAACCACACCACTCAGCTTGGTGTCATCCACAAACTTGCTGAGGGTGAGCTCAATTCCATCATCAAAGAACTCTTCTTACAGCAGTTATTCTAGCGAGTCAGGTAAGTAACAGATTTAAGAGGAGTTTTGTAAAGCTCTGTCCAAAACAGTCAACTTATCCATACAACATGGCACAGATGTGTGTTTTTTGTTAACCCAGACAGAAAACTGCTTTGGACCTTACCTGATTCTGCCACTTCTGCAATGGGCACGCCTTGTTCATAGGCCATAAATCCAAGAACTGAAAAGATAGCAAAACCAGCAACAAAGCTTGTGCCACTGTTCAAGCAGCAGAGCATGATGCAGTCTCTGAAAATATAAATAAAAAACACTGCAGTTGATCTCCAGAGCCCGGGTGTCTTTCACAATACTGAGCCTCAGGACTAGCAGAACCCCACGCTGCAGGGACACGGACATTACGCTGTTGAACAGTAAGCTCCCAGCTGAGGCATCAGCACTTGCAGGAAGATCCCATTGCAATACCCTTGGCCTGTGTTTTAACTGGTCCAATTGTAAACCTGCTGCTACTCACCAGTTTAATGTTTGAAAATAACATGTAAAAATACTGTCAGAATGGTGTCAAGAACAATTCTTCTACAGTAGTAATAATGCATTCCAGAGGATATGGACTCATCTGTAACCCATATACACACGTTGGTTTTTATATATATGTATATATATATATATAACAGCAGCAGTAATTTGTTTCCTGGAAAAAAACTCCTATGAACAGTTAGCTAACTCTATGCCAGGTACAGTGTATCAGCAATATACCACACAAAATACAACTCCACTTTGGTTTACAAACCCTTTTTGAGAAGCTGTGGTTAATGAAATGCACTCTATATGATCTAAGAAGGGTGCACATGCCTAAAAAGGTGCCTAACAAGGAGGCAAAGACAGCGCAGACACAGTAATCTCTCAGACCTATGGATCCTGCACATCAAATGATGACAATTACAAGGCCAAGGTGAAAAAAATATTTCTTTTCCCAGATTGGAAGTGTCACAACAGTAAATCACTTCAAGAAAAGGGAAATACTCTTGCAGAAGGGTGCGATCTTTCCCCAGAGCTCAGAGAAATATCATCGCTCACCCTCCTTGCAGACAGCACTTTGGGCTTGACAGATGATGAGGTAGGAATGATTTATTGTGACAGTTGGTCTCTTAAGACAAATCGTTGTGAGAGGCAGCTATGAACTTGAGAAAAGTAATAACCCAACCTAGATGCCTGAAAGTAAATTAGGATTCTGAACCACTGTAACACAAGGCAAGTCTGTAGCTCTGCCAAGCCTGCACCTTAGTCTGGTTCATTCCCATCCTAATTTGGCTCTGAAGTAAATTTTTGTGCAAGCTTTTTATGAGGAGAAATGACCCTGTAAAACCTGACAGGTTCTGAACCATTCCTTCAGCAATGATTCCCATCCCTGGCACAGTTCCACAGTGACTTTTCTGAGAATCAGAGACAATTTGTATTTTTGCAGCAAAACTTCCCTGGCTGTCTCTGTCCTGTTCCTTGTTTGATGGATAATTTTATCCTGTAACTATCTCATCAGCTCATCAAGTTGCAAGTGAGGTGACCACCCCCAGCACCTTCTTTCTTCACTAAGGAGCTGTACACTGCCTCCCACCTCTGTTAAAAGCCTTCCTGCACTGACTGACTCAGGCACGCACTGAGGGCAGAACGCAGGCAAACCTTGTGCTGCTGTGAAGCTGGCGAGCGGCTGCACTCTGGCCGTGGGGCCATGGGAGGCTTTTGGGCTCTCCCATTGCCTTGCCTACAGTTAATTTTAACCATTATTCTGAGAATGCCTTTTGTGGTCTCCTCATCATGTCACAGTAAAATAATTTCCATATGGCACACAGAGAAACTGCCAACATTTGATCAGAAATGAAAAGACAGAAATGCTGCCATGTGTAGATCAAGACTTGGGCATGGAGAAGCCCAGTTCACCCTTCCTTCGTGCACAGACTGACAAACTCTGGGGTAAACAGGTCCTTTAAACCACTGCCTGAAAATCCTGGAAATGATTGGAATTCTAACCTCTTATTTGTTTGCTTTTCATGTGAAATTGCTTCCTGTGGTTATGCACAGCCAGGCTTTGGAGGTTTTAAAGCAAAATAGCAATCGAAATGAAAATGACCAGGAGCAGAGAGCGCTTTGCAGAGAAACAAGCCCTAAGGAACAGCTCCCTGCCCATTCTTCTCCAGGCATCACAGCACTGAGGTAGCTCTGGAGGGATTCTCATCCCAGCCTATCTCACCAAAGGAAGTGGTGAGCTCACTGATGAGCAATTAATACTAAGTTTGATGAAACCCAGTTGACAAGAGATGTCAGAAAGTGGTGCTTGTTTCTTTGTAATCCTTTGGGGGGTGGGGGTGTGCAGAAACACTACTTAATTGGGATGGATCTGGCTGCTCACCAGCCATATGAAGCCCCCACTTGGAACAGCCCATTTTCTGTAGATAAGATTTATTTTAGGTAATTCCCAGACTTCAGATGCAGTCCTAACTACAAGGTTTCTTTTCTGATTAATGGGGTGGCACAGGACATTGGTCCTAACCATGAGAAAAAGGCTTGAGGTGGAAACACATGGCTCCCTGTGCACCTTCTGAGCCCCTGGCAGCTTCTCCTCTTCCTCCTGAAGGAAGGTCCCAGGGCAGGGCCCAATTGGTTTCAGCTGGACAATCCTATATGGCTAGATCAGCTGTGAGAGCAGGAGAGGAGCACAGCCATTTCTCCTCTCAGAGGGAAGACCTGCAAACCACAGTGCCATTGTACTCAGTAGTTATGGGGTAGGTGTGCATTTCCCCAAGGAAACGGACAAAAGTGACCCTAAGGGGATTTTCATCATCTCCAGTTAGTGTGTTACCTATTCTTTTCACATGACACAGCCACAGCATTTTCTTCCCCAGTTAGACAGGCAGACTGAACACTACGTTCTCTGGGCACCTAGCAGCATTTCCTATCTGATTAAAAACATAATGTCTGATTTTAATTTCCATCCTTCCTTTATCTTTGCAGGAACTCTAACCCCTCAAGTCCTACCTGTTTTTTCCTTCACACAGAAGTGCGTAACCTGTAGTTCAGTCTCTTTCTTCTGCTACAGGAACTAAAACTGAGAGGGGGATCTGGAACCACTGATTGTGAAACTGATGACTTTTATAACACAGATAACCCAGAACCACTGGTAGGACAACATGAAGATTTTCTAATTTTCCATCAATTTTTTATAAGCATCCTTGGGAGGAAGGCATCAGACCCTGACTGAAGACCCTGACTGAACTAATTTCAAATGAAAGGAAAAATGTTTATGAAAACTCCACATTCTTCCAAATTCATGTCCTGCCAATCACCTGAATAAATCAAGACATGCATCCCTTATCCTCTCAGTGCCCAACAGGCAGGATACTGAAAACTCATTCTGCCTTCCTTAAGGAGCTTCTCTGATTAGAGAGAAAAGCCCGCAGAGCCTTTTACATCCCTCTGGTTACATTCTGGCCTTTATCATCCCCCTTGAGACCAATTCCCTTTCCTTTTAGCCTAGAAGCTTGATAAAGAACACATCTTCATTTCCTAGAAGTTGTGTCCATTTGTTGACAGCGTGTAAAATCACTCATTTATCTTTGGCACCACAGTGGCAACCAGGCGGCTCAGCCCCGATGTGTACCTGGGGCTCCTGCATAACAATGGTCCTGCTGAGGTGCAGCTTGTGGTACAAAGCAGCAGTGCTGGGAAAACGAATTGCAAAGAAATGGAAGCCAGGGTAATAAAAATTCATTTCCTATTCAAAGATGTGATTTGTTTTCAATTAATTTACAATGTTAATGAATTAGTTGTGCACTTTTCTTTTGCCCATTTCCCACTAAACTACCTCAGGTCATTATTTGCCACTGCAACTGTCCCTTAGAAAGAAATCATTAGTGAAACGGGGTAAAAAGGTGTTCCTATCAGACACCCTCTGCAGGTACTGCAGGAGGCATATCCATGGCTTGATTTTAATTTTTGAAAGTGTTAGTTAGAATATAAATTTACTTCTGCTTTCCAGTGCATAGCTACTGCGTCTGCCTTGCTCTGTTTAACAGCCCTTTTGAACTCAGCTGCTTTCTGCAGGCAACTTCTGTCCTGCTCCTTTCCTCAGCCTGCTTCAGAATCACACTTTGGGACACAATAAAATCTGTCCTGTTCAGGAAATTTGTGAGAACATATTGTCAGAGGAATTGTGAAGCTCGGATTCAGTGAAGGGGTCTCTGTTGCAGCATCTTGCTCAGGAGCTTTAAGAGAGCAGCAAATGTTCCTTACAAGCTACACTGCTAGGGTCAGAGGGAAGGAAGGAAAATTCCATAAGCCTTCTGATCACACATCAGAGCTCCTGCTTTTTGTAATGAGCTGCAAAACCACAGTAAAAAGATCACTGCAGTCCTGGAGGCAGGGATAGAGTAGCTTCTAGATGGGCTGCAACTGGAAAGAAATAAATATAAAACAAAGAGAAAAAGGGAGCAGTGCCTTTGTTAAAGTGTCACTTAGGCTAATTAGGGAAAACTTTCATTTCCCACCGTTCTGTACCCTCTGCAGGAGCAGTTTTATCATTCTTCTGAATATCAATCAGCACTGAAGATTGTAGGGGATTTGCGCTACTTTATGCAGCAAAGCATTTGCAATTCTGGCTGTGGCTGCTGCTAATGTGCATGTTTAGATGGCAAAGTACCCTTAACTGCGGCTGGGGAGCTTTGAGGACGTTCACATGGTGCTACATAGTATCTCTGCGGTTTCCAGGATCCCAGCTCTCACTCTGGACCATCCTACCCTTTGGGGTTTCTCTGACAAAGAGAAAATCGTTGGTAAGATACTGAAAGAGAAAAGGTGTTTCCTAAAACTGCCTCCTGAAGTCTCCCAGTAAAACTGTGACTTAGAATTTAAATACATACACTTTGGGGGCTTTGGGGGTGTGTGTCTGGGGTTCTTTAGCTTTTGGACTGTATTATTTCCTTTACAGAAAAATGAAATTTTAATTATCTGTCTGAAGATCACGATGGAGTTGGCACAACCAAACTGTCATTTACTGTCTTGTATTAATGGCTGTTGAACAGTAGGAAAACTAATTCAATAACAACTGCTGCCAGATGAAAAAAGTAGTGCTCATATTCCTGTCAGGGCCAGTAAAATAGAATGAGAATTTTGTGAGAGTCATCTTCTTCTGACATTGATTCAGGAAAGATTAAAACCTGCTTGGGTCACTAGCAATTTCCTTGGTGATTTCTATAAAGGTAAGCGATGCAACGCTATCAATTCCTACTGTGCTGCTGCTAAGAGCCAGCTAACCATGGGAAAAGCAACATTCAGAGTGCAGACCACTCAGGTGCCTTTTAATAATATGTTGTTATTTTCTGCTTAAAAGCAGATGTATGTTATACAGTCAAATGCTGCCCAGACACATGATTATACATGTATAAAATTGTGCGTATTATACATGCAATCGTGTATACCTGTGTGTACTGAGGAGCTTGTGGCTGCACAAGGCTCAATAAGATCACAAGGGATGAAAATATCAAATTTGGGGAAAGAGTTCTCCTGAAACAATTATAAGAAGCATTACAGCTTTCAGTTCAACAAAAACACATGTGCTTGTGATTTCTCATGCAAACAGCTAAAAGAAAGGGGAAGGTCTTCTGAGCAAAGCAAAGTATGTGGGCACTTCCATCACTGAGAGCAAATGGGAAAATAAAGCATGGAAGGTATTACCTGTAGCAGTTGTTGTTATAGTTGTTGTAACTTCCCAGGGCTGTCAAGCACCCCAAGCAGATCGCATAAGAGAAAAATATCTGGGTACCAGCATCCACCCACACCTGAGGGCAAACAAAATGCAGAGGTTAAAAACCGTCAAGAAGGAGTCACCTTTATGCATCTACTGACTGTAGATTTGCAGAGACATCTGCACAGGGTGATCATGTCTAGCAAGCCACAACCTTCCAAAAGAAAAGTGTGCTGAGAGATAAATCCCTCTCCTTCCCAGTGGTATAAACAAGGAGAAACTGGGCTGGTCGCTACAGGTTCATCCCAATCTAAGTGGAAAGAGAGACAGTATTTCTGGAGAAGAACCTCACTCAGTATAAATTCTTTAATGGTTCCATTAATGCTGTAAGATGTCAGTAATTGCAACCTAAATAGAATCAGCATTTATCTCATTTTTACTGATAATTTATATAAATTTAAAAATTTAATGTGGAGAAAATAGTCTAAAGACAAAATGTGGCATTCACAGATAATATACAAATTAAGCTGGAGAAAGAGAAGAGACGATTGATCCAGGGAAAAGCGGGTGTTAATGGCCCCAGATAAGCATCAGGGCATGGTTGTTCTGGTCAATGTAAAATTAAATAATAAAAGTTCTGATAAATTTAGCAAGTGAATAGCTTTAGAACATCATTAAGGTAACATTTATACCCTGAAGTGGTGTAAATACTACATTCTAAATCGGAGAAATAAAAATAAAGGAAGCATGATGTGACACAGTGAGATTATTCTCCTCACAGCAAGCTCAGAACATTAATACAACACGCAATTTTTTTTTAACTTTAAAAATACTCCAACAAAACAGTTCATGTCATTCAACTAGCATGTGGGTGTGTTATTACTGGAGGTGAATATCCTCTTTTAACTCCTGCTTTCGCCACGAGAACGATGTCAAGAACCCATATCTACGCAGCTGAACTATTATTTCCAATCCAATAAATTCTGACTCCTGGTTCCCTGGGATAAATGAGCTCTGGGAGGGGCGTGTGGGGTTTGTTTTTTAAAGCAGGGCAACTGCGGTGCTTTTGAGAGAAGTAACAAAACACTGACTGATAACCAGAGGCAATAGCTGTGCAGCCATTAGCTGCTCTAAGTTCGAGTCAGGAAAGAGGTAGTGCAGGTAATGATTTCATGGCTAATAATAGTAATCAAAATAAACACACAAAGGGGATGTATTTGTTTTACATGGGATCGATTGAGACCCTCGTTTCTGGAATCATTCAGCATGTTTCTGTTTAGGAATAACATTAAGATCACATTTGATTTGCATCAGTGGCTTAAATGGTTTCATTGCTGTCATCCTGAATAAGACACAGCTGGTTACATCTCAAAGTTTCACCACTTGGTAAGGAAAAAACGGCCCAGAGAAAGCCTTTTGACAGACAGGCTCTTTAACAAGATCGGAAGCTCCCAAAAAGCTGTAAGTAGCATAGGTCAAGTGAAAATGCATGGTCTTCTTGAGCATAAACAAAAGCTAGGAAACTGGATCAGCACACGCTGAAGCTGCTGTTTCCTCCCATTTCCTTTTTGCACAATGTATTGTTGGGGGCACTCTCAAGCACGGAGATGAGCAATAGCCTTCCTTTTGGCATACACCAGCTCCACAGAAGTCTGATTATTCCTTGGACAGCAAGTCCTAGAGGAAATGGGGGCAAAGGAGAACTGTATATGTAAGTGAGAACCTCCAGAGCTGCTGGAAAAGAGCAGCAGAGAGCACTTTGCTCTGGAGGAGGCCTTGTGTATCTCATTAGAAAAACAGATCCAATTCTGGACATGAGTGATACAATTTCCTTCAAAGGAAACCAATCTCATCTAAAGACCGTGACATCTGGCAGTGCTTCACCATAAAACATGGCAAATACTCTGTAAGCTAACGTTCACATATTGCAGCTAAATTGAATCAGATTAGTTTTCTTGCACTGTGTGACATCTATCTAGAAATGCCCATCAGAACTTACAGCTCAGGTTTAAACAGAAAGAAGGAAGTAATTTTATCTACTCGATAGAATATCAGCTTCTTTTGGGTTGTATTCACAGAGAACCAGTGATGCTTAGTTTGTGATGCTCGCTAATACCAATTTCAACTTTCTGGAAAGGCAAATACATCTACAGCTGATCAGGGAAACAGCAAAAGGGAAATGAATCTAGAAACCACAGGTGAATTTTTTTGGTAACTGGAAAACTATGAGAGATGGACAAACTGTTGAATTTTGTCTAGACGTGGCAACTTTTTAAAGCCATGTGCTTGATATCACAGATCAGTTCCTCATTCTCTTGCCCCATCTGACTGTGTGACAGTTAGTACTGTGGTACTCAGTTGTGGCTGGAGAATTTATTGAGGTACCCAAGTTATTATTAGCCTAAGTCACACCCAGTCTCAGCCATTCATAAACTGGAACTCAGGGGAAGTTGTTCTCATCAGAATTTCTTATGGCTACAGATAGGCCACTCACAGATCCAGGTGTCATCCATCTGGCTCACAGCAACGAAAGCATTATAAATTATTCCTGAGTGTTGAATTTGCAATGTCTGGCTTAGACTTGAAGTTGTAAAATTTTCCAAGTACACAGAATGGATTTAGCACAATTCTGCAGAACAATGAAATTCTGAAGGACAGAGACAAAGAAAACCCTGCCAGTGAGCTGCAAACCAAGAGCTCTGGAGCCAGCAGCTGGTGAGAGGCTGGGACAAAAGGAGTTTGGATTTTCTGAAATGAGATGGGCTTGATGCTCTGGCATGAGTAAATTCTAGAGAAAATTATGTGTACCAGAGACTATCCAGTTCCTGCTTTATAAACTTTGTATCTTGAAAATCCTTCGATTAGTGATAATTAAGTCAATTCAGCAGCATGTGATCATCAATTTGGGGACTGAAAATATTTTATAGTTTTCTATTTCCTCCTACTTTAAAAGATGCAGCCCTTCTCTCTTACTTTCTCTCATATTTAAAATGTTTCCATGCCAAAATGAGATTAAAATTAAAGCACAAAACCTTTGTATATTCTACCTTAATAATTAGGAAGCCTTAATAATTAGCGAAGGACAGAACTTTCCTATGTCCTGTACTAACATTTCTGTACCCACATTACAGCCATTTTCTAGACACTCCAGGCCCAGTGCTACATTGGCATCAGCATGAGCAGACTAGAAGAACGTGATCACCACCTCAGAACAGCAGCACAGCTCTTGCTGTGACTCCTGCCCAGAAAACGCTGGCTGGCGAGGAAGAAGGGGCTGCTCAATGAGCAGCGATGAAGCTCTGCTCCCAAAGGAAGGAGACAAAGTAAGCAAGCCTTAACTCCATGGTGCTGCCTGCCTGCTCCAAGCAGAACTGAGGTGTGAGAGATTGTGTCGTTCCACTTTCCATTTTCAGAGCAGGAAGGGGAGCAGCAGAGCTGCCTGTGCCCTGATCCCTATTTTGAGGCTTTCCCACACTTCACAGCCTTCCTGATTCACACCGTTAGCTCACAGGCGTTGGTCTCTGATGCGTCCTGCTGGGGACTAACTTATGGTGGTACAAACACAATTCCACAAAACAGAAAAAACTAGAACATTTTTTTACTAAAAATGGAAAGTGCTGTTTTGCAAAGTCCAGCTGGCAGTACCCTGATAGTATGCCTGCCTGGTAATCTTCACTTGGTCATCTTCTGTGCAGGTCTAGGACACAACTTGCATTGCCATCCCTATTCATCTTTCTGCCCAAGGGGGTGATTTGAGCTGACAAACAGAGGGTCCTGTTGCCTGGAGAATCCCCTGCCTCTTTTGTTGTCATGATTGTAGCACATGTAATGAAAGAAGTGACACAAAGAAGGGAGAAAGGGGATGTGCTGTAGTGAAGACAACAGAATACTGATTTGGATAATCAGTTTCTTTTCCTGTCTCTGCTACAAAATTTGTGTGGGTCGTTATGTCCATAAATCACATGAACCAATCCTTTCTCAGATGTTCATTAAGTGGGAATTCTGAGGTGAATTGCAAAATCACCAACTGTTCTCTGTTGCAACCCAGGAGAATGAAAGCCCTGTCTGGAATGACTTAAAAAAACCACAGTAGAAAAAGCCAGGTCTACCAACTTCAGACTGAACATCCCCAAATGACTGACAGCCTCTCACTTTAGTCTCTCTGTGTATCTCTACATAAGTAAAAAGGGTCATGCGTACACTGAAAACAAAATAAGCACGTGGAAGTGCAGAAAAGTCACGTTGAAAGGCTGAGACATTTGTTGTGATGACTGAGGTCAGAACGATACGCAGTGTATTTACAGGGCCAACAATGAGTGAAAAGGATAAAGTAAAATATTGAACAGCTGTCATTAAATGAGCTTAGTTGATGCTGTACCTGAATAAAGCAGAGACCTTGGGAAAAACCATTGTGTTTATTATTTCTATAATGCACTGAATAAAAATGAACATTGCTCACTTGAACTACCAGGTTTTCTGTAGCTTTGTACCTTTCCATACTTTAGCTACAGTACGTACAGAATTACACAAAGTGTAACTAACATGGCTTGGGCAGGGCACAGAGTGAACCTCCATGCACTGCATCACAGTACTTACTGCTGCCCTGCGAGAAGCGTGCAGCACATACTGTGCCAGCCAGGTGCAACGTGCACAGTGGGTGTTACACGTGGCTTGGACTCAGTAGGCTCTGGGGCAGGCACAGCAAGCTCCCAGCTGCTTCCCAAGCAGGTCTGCACAGGTATACAGACATGATCCCTACACTGAGAGAGTGAAATCTCTGAGATCAGGATCTATACAGTGTCCTGCAGCAGCCTCTCTCAGGAAAGAAGCTCTTGCCACCTCTGGTCTGTAACGCTTCCATGTATCGAGTAATTGGGAGAATATTGCTCGACACCGTAACGCATCCCAGAGCCCTTTACTGCTGCAACGCAAACCCTACTACACAGCTCTTACAGAATCCTCCTGTGATGGCAGGAAACATCTCCCAGGGAAAACTGACTTTGACTGGCACTTCCACAAGCTCTGAGAGTCATGACAAACAACACTTGAATGTAACTCAAATGTGTAACGCTGTTTCACGTCTGGGGAACACGGGAAAATTAAGTAGGAATTTTCTGTCTGATCCTCCTAAGAGGTAGTTCTAAAAAAACACATTATGCTGTCACCTGAAAAGCTCCATGTTACACCTCACCTAGGGAGCTATTAATGAAATGTCACCATTCTGTCTCACTGTCTATGTGTCTGCCTATTAGTCTAGAAGAAAAATGCGAGATGCCTAAAACACACGTTGAGAATGTTTTGAGCAGAAGTGGGAGGGGCCTGTAAAAAATGAGACACTGGAAAATACTGTTTGTGGCAGGTTCCGTGCTCAAATCCAGAGCCAGGCATCCCACACCCAGCAGGGCCTGGTCAGCACACACTGCCCCTGCTGCGAGCATCTTGTCTGTGCTCTGGGTAACCAAGCACTAGTGACAAACACCAGCTCATGGTTTAATTTCTCATTGTTGCTCAAATGGGAAAAATGGGAAAAGCACACAAAAGAGAACATGATCTTTTACAAATTGCCCCGTGCATCACTGAATCACCTCAACTGCTTCCTATACTTACTCCTTGCTCAAACACCTGCCTCTGCTCCACTGTGTGTGTACCTGTACATCCTCACAAGCACCCTGTCCGTGGTAACAGCAGCCTTCTGTCAATTCACAGATCTACTGTGATTGCAAGATGATTTTTTTCCTCTAGCTTAGGCCAACAGAGAGGAACAACTGTGTAACACTGGTGCTGTCATCACTGTGGCATTAAGTAGGAAAGACCACATAGGGGCCTGAAAGAGAAGATGGAATTTACAGCCAAAACCCCAGCAAAGCTCTAAGGAGCGAGCAGTGCCTAGGCGATGAAGTATATCCCTACTTAGACACACCGAAAGGGGGCAGGAATGAACAGAGCTGCTACAGAGTAAGGCTCTGGGCTTTATACCCAGCAGGGAATCAGTACTGTCAACGCACTACAACTGGCTCAGCCCTAAAAGCTGGGTGTGACCTGTCGCAGGAGAGATGGTGGGATCTCTTCCAGGCAGTACTGCTCTCTGTACTCACAGAATCCACAAGGACCTTGAGGTGGTAGCTGTGGGGTCTTGCTACTAGCCTGGACTTCCACATGGGCTTTAGGTGCCAGTGCGTTACAGAGAGACTTGGATATGTAAAACACGTATGGCACCTTTTCTCTATTTCACATGGTGCCAAATCATCATGACACTTGGCTTCAGGAGCCATCTTAGAGTTTTCCCTGTGATGGCTGATGTCAAAGAACTGCAACAGCCCCGTTTCTCTGTGTATGACTAGAACAACAACCAAGCACCATGACAATTCTTCCATTGAACAAAATCTCTATATTGCTTATCTGTTTGCCCATGACCTTCCCTACAGCCCACGGGTCTGTTAGAAATAATAAACATGTAAGGGGGCTCCTCATCTTTGTACCCACTCACGTTTGCTGCTTTGAGTATTTCTATCAAAATCAAGGAAAGATTTTCAGATTGAACACCCACTTCAGCTGCACAGCTCAAAGCATCCTTAACTACAGAGTGGTTAATGACAATTCCATAATGAAGCACTCACTGCAGCACAGGAGATCTCATAGGCCAGTTAAATGTCATGCTCACTCCTGAAAACACGGCGTTCCTAATGCTGATAGTCATTTATGTCCCATTTTCTTATCAGGGAATGAGCAATCACTTTAGACTTTGCTTTCCATTTAATTATTAATTACTTTTTGATGGATCTCCATACAGTTTATATTTTGAAATCAAAAGCAAACTGCTTTTTAAATAAGAATTTAAAAAATAGTCTTTGCTGTCAGGATATAATAGATGAAATTTCAAGTTAAAGGCATAGAAGAGGTGCAGATTTCTATAAATCAATAAGAATACCTGAATAAAACATCCTATTGCCAAATAGACTTAAATAGAAGCATTACTAGAGCTTAAGTCTGACACATCACAACAGGTTTAACATATGTGTGCCAGAGCCTCTCACAACATGTGGAAAGTGTGCAGAAAACATCAAAAATTCATGTCAGCTACAGAACTTCTCTACCTCTACCAGACCACACAGTTTAGCATTTCCAGGTTGGCTTCTAAACCACATCTTTATGAGTCTGTGGTCACAAAGCATGGTTCACATCCAAGCCACCTGGGAGGCAGGCAAACTATTGTGGACTGTTAAAAAAAATAAATTCAATAAATAAATGAATAAACAAACAAATAAGAGGACTAAACTCAGATCAGAAAAAAACCCAAAATCCATATGCTGTGTCAAAAAAAGCAGAGAAGATGGACACAGGGACTGAAAACCATTCATGGAACTTGCACAGGGTAGCCATGAAGACCTTAGCTTCAGCTCTTGGGAAAAGGTACTATATGTTCTTTCATCATCATATAGGTTTAGATCTAACAGGACTGTAAGAATCTATAAAAATGTCAGGTCTAGATCTGGAAATAGCACTGGCACTTAAAGAGTTCCCCTGTCAGACATGGGAGCTGCTGTCATGTTTAGTTATGAGCACTAATAGAAGCTTTCAGAGAATAAAACCATTTCAAAGGAATCTGCCAGCCATGGCCCTGACAGAGGCTTCCTTCCTCCCCTCCTGCCACCTGAATTAGAGGAGTGTTGAAGGGTCTATCCTCAGCCATGCCATCTACAGCTCCAAGTGCTGCTGCAACAGGTCAGAATAGGTCTGGCCAGTTCCGACATAACTGTAGAAAACCCCAAAACAGATGCTGAGCAAAACATGATGAAAAAGATGCAGTTTCTAAGAACTCTGGGGGAAAGGCAGAGTCCCTCTTTCACCCTGTCCTTTCACCTCAGATAGTCTGGTCTCTTTTCTATCAGCTCACCAGGAAAGACTGCTTTCAGTTACAGCCAAAGTACCTGACTAAAAAGGAGCTGAACTTGAAAACCAAGCTGACCTTTCTGCTGTAACCCTACAGAAACCCAGCAGGTGCTCGTGCTCTGAGCCTACACGTACTATTCAGAGGACAATCAGATGGACAGACAGATGCTACTAAGATATTCTGTCCTTGTTTCAAGGTCAGCCTGGAACTTTTCTTCCCTCTCATGATGAATAGGCCTTCATTTTACATTGACACTGATAAAAAGAGCACAAGAAACAAAGATGAATAACTCAGCTGTATTAAACATATCAAATTGCATTCATACACAATGGCACGTTTCCCACAGACATACCTGCCAGTGCACAAATTCTGCACATGCAGAGGCTCCTGGCCCTAACAGCAGGACTCCAGGGCTACTGTATGCTGCTACTCACCATAATGTTTTGATATTAGGACCACATACTCTACTGCCACAGGGAAGCACCACATAGCCTAAGATTCCTAGGCAGTGAACTTTACCATTTTTTATTTGCAAGACTATTTTTTCCAGTCTTAGATACCATGTATCTTAAACAAATCACAGTATTATCACTAAGAGGAATTTTTGTAGACACAAGAAAGCTAGAGTTACTCCGCTGACTGAAGAGTGCCTACACAGCATACGTTAATGTGCAACTATAAGAGCATTCCCAGAACATTTCTTAAATTGCTGCTTATGACATTCCTCTGCTACAGTTTAACGTATGTATGAATGCATCTTCAAGAAAAATTATAAAATAGGCAGTAGTGGATGACTGAGCATTTTATCTCTGATCTTATTCCAATTAAAATATTTTCACCCAGCTTTCTCATTATGAGGAACACTGCACTACATCTCAAACTGTTATGCTTGGCATGGTGCAGTATAGTCGCTGATGGCAGGAGAGAGCACCAGGATAATAGGTAGAGTTCTGTCTGATGGATGGATACAGATACAATGGGAGCAAAGCCACAGGCATACGTGTGGCTCTTATTTGGTGGGATCAGGGTGTTGGGGTTTTTGTCACTTCCTATGTTCCACATATGATGAGCACAATGAAGAATGCTACACATTCACATGACACCCCACCAGAAAAGACAGGAGATGTGTTTTGAATAGTTTCAGTTTCAATACAGAATGCTCTGTCAAATGGATGATGAAGAGGCCAAAGCACCTACACCTGCCCTGAGACCACACCATGCAGGGGTGTGCAGTGTCTCTAGGTCCTGCTACAACAGGTGCGAAAGGTTACACCCTGGCCAATTCACTGCCATCAACTGAAATCTCTGTTCAGAGGCACAACAAAGAAAATGAACTAGCTTTCATTTATTCTCTGGTCACACTCTCAATCCACTGATCCTTCAACAGCAGCTACCAAAATTTAGCTGAATGTCTGTGCTATGCAACTGCACGAAACACATACTCTCAGTTCAAAGTGTGTCCTGTGCACACCCAAACACTTAGGAGATGTAGATGTGCAAAGTGAATGAATCCATTCCTTGCCTACATTCTGCTCCTTTCCTGACTAGTGATATGCTGATAATGTATCTTATTCCCATAAATCCTGCAGAGAAAATTAAACAGAGATGAATAAACTTGATTATTTAAAATTTATTTTCCCACATAATCACCACAGTTGTTGTAACTGCACAGTTTCACATGTCTGACTATAAAACAGCAGAGAAGACCAGTTTTCTGATATTGGTACATGTATAGTTTTAAAAAAAAATCTACACCTCTTTTCAACAGAGTTAATTAAAAAAGACACAATTATGAAGAAATGAGACAAAACGTTTATTTCACAAAAGTAAACCAGTTATCCCAGGGGTCAATGAAAAGCTTTTCGCTGACTAGGAAAATAAAGCTTCCTGCTTGAAGCTGAAATGTTGGGATAACCAGTGAGAAACCAGACTGTTAGAATGCAATTTTGAAGTAACTCTTCTGACTAGAATATTACCTTACCTAAAAGCACAGGTTACAGCTTCTGCCAACTTAATGATACAACCTCCACAACAAGCCAGTCTGAAAGCTGCTGTCTCAACAAATACACTCACAAGAGTAGCTCAACATACTATTGATATGCTTTAAAACAAAACTTTCAGTGTCTGAATTTATCAAATCTGCAGTTATTTTAACGTAGAAGCGTGGTGTAAGAAAATAAGGATATCGATCAGACTGTTCACTGAAAACGTGCCTGTTCCTAGGCTACACAGAAGTCACAACTGTTTGTTCAGACAGTCCTAGATGTAAACGATAAGCCTGATGTTTTGCAGATGAAGCACAACTCCTCCAGGCTTGTCCAGACGGCAAGAATAGTACTATAATATCCCTCAGTTATCTCCACGCTGCCTCAGTCAACTCCAAGGAGTGGTGGCTGAGGGCAAAGCTGGGGCCCTCACGTTTGGAGAAGTACAAAAGCCTGCTGGATCCAAGCACGCTGGCACCAAGTGTGTTACCTAAGGTAAATAAGCTCTTTAGCCCCTGTCCCCAAATGGCTTCTGGGGGTGAAGGCTGGGGGGAACCAACCAAAATATCTTGTTACTGTCTCAACCCAATGGGAAACAAAACCGAAACAGAATATGAACTCTGTATGGTGGAGAAACAGCAAAAAACAACAAAAAAGTTGAGTTTTGGATACGGGATTAGTTTGTTTCTGAAGTTTACTACCCAGGGGATTTTAAACAACAGAGCTTCTGAAAGGAGAGCCTTCATTAGAGCAGGAAAACACAACTTAAACGGCCAGGCAGAAAATGGCTGAATTAAGCTCTTTTTTCCCTGCCTTTAATGGTAGTGATTCTCAAAAGATTAAAAGTAGGTTAGGAGAATAATAAAACAGCTATGTTTCTAGTGTCTACCTGACAACAGCTTTTGTAGGAGTGAATAATTACATGAAAATCACTTCCTTTCCACCTCTCTTTGGGATTTCTGTGGGTTGCTAGGCAGTCTCTCTCCTACCTTCTGCTAATGTTACTTACAGGCGGGATGAATACAGTATATTCATTATGAGAATGGTGAGCTGAGGGGGAGAAGGACCTAAATACTTGAAGTTTTGTTTATTCATTGCTGCCTTTAGAGACCAACACTATAGCTCAGATTACTTTACACATATTTAAATGCTAATTTTCTGAGGTGGAATGGTTAGCCAAGTACCACCCTGCTCAATTGGAACAGGACCTTCCTCAATACAGGAGCCACACCAGTAGTATGTTTCTGTGTCATCAGCCAATGTTGCAAGTCAGGTGCAGGAGCAAGGCATACAGGGGCTCCTTCTGGGATTTAGAAGATGAATCCTTTCACTCACACTGGTTGACTGGTTGCTTTTCCTGAGTGAAATTATGAGACTGGTTTATTTTCCTGAACTCCTTAACCCAAAACTAAAGAACTACCTTGATCGCCCTGGCATGACGCCAGCGCTACTGAAGTACTGTTGTACCTCCCTGTTAATTATGAGTGCATGCAGACAGGGTAGGGTGTATGTTCATTAACACAGAAATAACCATTATCCAAACCCCACTCTCCTCTGCAGAGGGCTTGCTAACTAGGAGCTTGAATGCTTCTATCAAAGAGCAGGTCTGTGCCCGTGTCAGTGGGCAAGGCCATGAGCCACACACAAGGCTTTGTGGGTCTTTAAAGAGTGTCTTTGATTTCCACACGCCAGTTTCAGTCTTCTGAGCCTGCAATTCACATGGATTATGGGCTCATCAGCTGAGGTCCGTAAAGATCCCACATGCAGCGTGGTACAGCAGATCACAGGCAAGAGGGCAGAGGCTTTCAATTCACTTCCCAGTCAGCAAATACAAATTTAAATCCACAAACTCACACCCTGACTACAGGAAATCCCAACCTGGCAAGAAAAGGTGCTAAACATATTGTGTTTTGCATCCTGTTTTACTGATTTCTACCAATTGTCTCCTTAGCTTGGCAAATTGCTGAGGACAGCTAGCTGCACAGCCCATGTGCCCCACACATCTAACCCAACTTTGCTTCCAAGTCTAACATCATTACAGAAGTAACAGAAGGTACCTACTCCCAGCTGTACATCTGTCATGTCACCAAGCTGCCATGCAGAAAACTAAAGGAATCTCTGTTGCACATCACCCACATTTGGAAAGGTACAAGGCTCCAATGCATTTAATGCTGGGATGTTTGCTTTTCTACTTCATTTCTAACCTCTAGATTATCTCTGTTTCTAATTGGCATCTCAGACCTCAGGAAGGCTCCAAATTCCAGGACACTGAATACACAGGTGACTTCAGTTTTCCACAATGGTAAACCTGAACACCTGTCATTTCTGCATGGTGTTGTCACCACGATGACACCTTGGAGGCACGGAGACTCAGAAGGATGCCTGGGCTGCTGCAGGAGTGGTAATGCAGGTATGAGCATGCTCTAACCTCTGGGTTGGCCCAGTATCTTTGCATCCCCATCGTCACTCGGAGACAGCAATGCCTAAGGGAAGTTTTGCCTGCAGGTGATGTAAAAGGAAATTGTTCTGGCCATGAAAGCTCCCTTTGTAGGCTACCATGTTCTGAGGTATGGTCTGTCACAAAGTTACAACATAAAGAGCAATTGAGGTAGGTAAAATAGCATTGTGAGGGCACGACCCTCCGGAGCTTCCCTCTTTGACTGGCATTTCAACAGCTATAGTTATCTGGTCTCAAGCATCTGGGAAATTTAGTGGTATGAAGGAAATAATAGATGGTAACTGATACTCCTTGTTAAATAATTTACTGGGATTTAATGGTACAACCTATCTAATGCCTTGTTTGATTTCTTCTGTGCAGATACACAGAATCCCAGGACTAATTTTCACAGGACTTTCTACATATTTAGTGTCATGGTTTAACCCCAGCTGGCAACTGAACACGATGCAGCTGTTTGCTCACCCCTGTCCCCCATGAAGTGACGGGGAGAAGGAATAGAATACAAAACATCACGGGTTGAAATAAACACAGCTTAATAGGATAACAAAGGGAAAATAACAACAACAACAACAAAACTGCTGCACAAATGCAACTGCTTACCACATGCAAAAGGAAAATAAACCAACTCAACACCCAGGCTGATTCCAAGCAGTGATCCTACCTCCTGGCTAGCTTCCCTAGTAATATATGGAACATGAGGTTCCATCAGAAGCAAAAGGAATGTCCCTCTGGCCAGTGTGGGGCAGCTTTCCTGGCTGGGTTCCCCCACCTTCCAGTGCACCTGGCAGGGCCTAAGAAGCTGACAAGTCCTGGAAACCTTTTTAAAAATACATTGGTAAGAGGCAAAAGAATCATTAACTCCCAGTAGCACTTGGGAGCAGCATCTGCTTTTTACTGCATACCAAACGTACAGAGTTCAGCTCAGCAGGGTGGTCTGCATCACTCCTCTGTGATGAAGCTGCTTGTACCAACAGCTCTTGGTTACAAAAAATTATCCAGCATTCTGGAAAGTCACTGCCTGCTAGAGCATCTGCATGTTCCAGTTGTGCTGCAGAGCTCTCTTGCAACATGCCTTAGAAGCACCAAAAGTTTTCTCTTCTCATGTACTTGCACTATGCAAAGCTTCAGGTGTTCAGAAACAAAAGGGAGTTTTTTCATTCTATGCAGGATATGGGAAAGCCCAAACAACAGCCATTGACTGCCTTCCTCTCTTCTCCAGAGAGTTTATTTTCAGTGTCCTAGAGACACCAGACTTTACCAGGGCTTTTGGGGAGCATGTTTTGGGGTTGAGGCATGCTTAATGTCATTTCCTATAAGTGATAAATAAAGATGCTTAATTTTTTAAAATAAATGCAGGAAGTGCAGTTAACTAATTTCTAAAATGAGGGTGTTGATTAGTGTTCCTCTTTTCTAAGACACTATCCCCAGATGCTCTCAGAAGGAGGTACATGGCTGCTCCCACATACACTGTAATGCTGAGGACAGGCCGAGGAGTTTCAGAATACTTACACCCAGTTGCACTGAGGGACTGATGAGAGAGGTCACCCTGACTGATTTCAGCAGTATTCTGAATCCAAACCAAAATGGTTCTAGGGTCATTTTCTTCAGCTATTCCATTTGCAGAGTATTTGCCAGAATGTAGGGCTCTGGGGTTGGTTTGGTTCTTAGGTTTTCGGAGGAAAGGTGAGATACAGGTTTAAACAAACATCCACTCAGTTAATTGATCATTTCAAGACACTTAATTGTTATTGCAGAGCTGCCTGACTTTAATATCACAATAAAACAACAGATCCTTCTCTGATAGCTTTTTCCTTTACTCCTGTTAATTTCTTAGGATTTTTGCCCCACCTGGAGTATTGTGTCCAGTTCTGGGCTCCCTGGTATAAAAAGGACAGGGATCTCCTGGAGAGAGTCCAGAGAAGGGCTACAGAGATGATGAAGGGCCTGGAGCATCTATCCTATGAAGAGATGCTGAATAAACTGGGACTGTTCAGCCTGGAGAAGACTGAGGGGGGACCTAATTGGTGTTTACAATTATCGTAAGCATGGGATGTAGGGGGAATTGGCCAGCCCCTTTTCTTTGGTCAGTGGAGACAGGACAAGGGGCAATGGCTGCAAATTGGAGCACAGGAAGTTCTGCACCAACATGGGGAGGAACTTTTTCCCAGTGAGGGTGCCAGAGCCCTGGGACAGGCTGCCCAGGGAGGTGGTGGAGTCTCCTTCTCTGGAGATATTCAAGACACATCTGGACACCTATCTGTGCAGCATGAGCTGGGGAGCTGCTTTGGCAGGGGGGTTGGACCTGATGATCTCTTGAGGTCCCTTCCAACCCATGCAATTCTGTGATTCTGTGATCCTTGAAGCCTGGGGATCACTGGAGATATTAAACACAGTATTCAGCCCTGACTGCAAATACTTTAAAGAAGGGTAAATGCTCTGGTCATTAATCTTCAGTCAAAAAATTCATTTCACTCAGAAAGTAAAGGGAATCTGTATTTAAGTTACATAACGTTAGGTTAAATGTTACTTAATACAACTTCTTTAAAAATAACTTTCATAAATACTTTTAAAGCAATATTCTTAAGAACACTTATCTTATAAGCTGCACTTTTAACCAACTTAGCAGAAGAAACACAGATATAGAAGCACAAGAACAGTTTGATCTTGAACTCTGCTTTCATTGGGAAAAGCTTTAACCTCCTACTATATAAAGTTTTCCACAAGGACATTTCCATTCATTTCTGCAATTTAGACACCATCCAAGTACCAAATGCTGAATGCTAAAATCATGCATAAACCCTGACTGAAGCAAAGTTTGACTGAGTGTGTATTGTATATGTGACATTTCTTAAGCAGTTACCACTGTAGAATGCTGATTTCAATGTATCTGATGTATTGATGAAGTAATGTAGTGACACATAGTATTCATAACCAGTAACAATTGGAACACACACTAAATATCATTTAAAATAACTGAAACAACCTTATCAAGCTGCATATGGAATACACTTAAAATAGATGCAAGATTTCTGGAAAGAAGTATTTCCTTATCTTTGGATGCCATATTAATGAACAAAAAGCCTTTTGGTGTGTGCAAACTTGCAATTCAAAGACAGATAGACTGTGAAATCACACCTTAAAGATAATCAAACACCTCTGGTTTACATTCATGCAGAAGTGGTACTGTCATGGTACCGAGGAAATGGCAGTAGAACACTTGTGGCCTGTATGGTTAATGTTTATATGCTGGACAGTTCCACAGCAGCATCATGCAACAGGGCTGCATAATACAGCCAGGTCTGTAGTAGTTTCTTAAGCAAACTACAGAACAAAGTAAAATGTAAATAACCCTATGGCTACATGCAGGCCACAACTATTGCTTCTGTGCAAGGAGAAGGCTATGCTATGGGGCTGACTCCAATTATGCTGTGCAGGCAGGTCTGAACTGGAACAAAACCCAAACTGTGAAGGAACAGGTAAAAAAGGTGGCTTAGTCCCATTCCCTGCTCAGTAAATCTGTGCCTAGTACAATACTATAGCTGAACTTTCTGAAAGGAAGTCAGCCTCTTCTCGCAGATAACTGGCTATAGGACAAGAGGGAATGGCTGCAAGTTGCTCCAGGGGAGGTTCAGGTTAGAAATTCAGAGAAATTTCTTCTCAGAAAGAGTGGTTGGGCATTGGAACAGGTTGCCCAGGGAGGTGGCAGAGTCACCATCCCTTGGGTTGTTCAAGGAAAGGTTGGATGAGGCACTTAGGGACAAGGTTTAGTTAGTAATATAGGTGGTAGGGGGACAATTGGACTAGATGGTCTTGGAAGTCTTTTCTAACCTTAATGATTCTTTCTATACTCCCAGTTTATGTTAAAAAAGAACAAACCACATGCACTGCATTCCCAGAAAAGCTATCACTGTACTGGGAGCTTTTTCAGGATTGTTGTGTCAGTTAAAGGTCCTTCTGACTAGCAATTATAACATAGCTATGATGCCAAAGCCTGTCTGCCACCTACGTTAGAGGTTAATGAGAGTGCTTACATTAAGAATGCAATCTTGGGAGTTCTCCTGTAGCCAGAGGAGAGAGACTGGTCCCTCCTCAAAAGTTAGTCGATCATTAAGTAGAATAAATTACCCTATATAGGGGTCTCTTTTCTCTCTGTTGCTTCTATGAGGAATTAAAAGCACAAGATTAAGGTTCTTCAGTAGGATACGTTCTATCAAGTGGCACATTGGATCTTCAGGAGTCCAGAGATTTTCAGTGAGATCTGTAGGAAAGGACGATCCCAGAACACTTTGAGTCCTGAAGTTTCTACTTGACTATTTCACCTCTGAACATCTTCTAATGTTTACTTCACAATGTGAGAATTTTTGTTTAAGGAAAACTTACATTTAGCACTATACTGTGTTAAAATAAGGACAAGGAAAGGAAACTTGAAGGAGAAGAATGTGCTACCTTATTACTGAATGCTTTAAAACTTCACAGGTAAAGCTTCTGCAACACTAGAGAGCTGCTGTGGTTTAGCCCTGGCCAGCAGCTCAACCTCACACACAGTCACCCACTCACTCCCCACTGGTAGAATGGGGGGCACAATGGGAAGAGTGAAAGTAGGGGAACTCATGGGCTGAGATAAAAACAGCTTGATGTGACACACAAAACAAAGCAGCACCACACCAACTGCTAGGAAGAAAATTAACTCTATCCCTGCTGGAACTAGGACAGGCACAACATTTTCCCCCTAGATATCCAGGGGCCAAAATTTTACCTTCCAAGCTTTTATAGGTTGGAATTTATGGAAACCACAAATGCAGTTAAAATAATCTCTTGTTGGCTTATTTTGCTTGTGGAAATAGTTCTCAAGTTGGAATAGTTTATGAAGTTTTAAGAATGCAAAGAGTTAATATATATTCTACTACTCTAATACAGCATTATGGGCTTAAGGACACCATAGGCAGAGTAAAATAAAAAACCTCACTTCATCCCTTGCATTATAAAGACTTTAGCATTGAGCTGGATTGGAATAATCAAGTTTATGACATAAATTCTCATCTAAATAAAGCATATCCCTCAGGAACATATTCAGAGTTTCTGAGCTGTAAATACAAGTTCATCTCTCAAAAGCCTGTCTGTGTTCATTGCATCTTTGCTCAGAAATCCCTTTCATGACACAAAAGATTTTGCTGGGTGCAAATACCTTGTAGAAGGAACCCCAGGAGTCCCCTTTAGGTATGAGGACAATCGTAGCAAATATGGCAAAACAAGCCCACACAGAGATGCTACCCTTGCCTACACTGTTGCAGAGACGTTCCATGTGGGTTACTGCAGTGTCTGGTCAGGTCAGTCTGAAGATAACTGCTGATTCACTGATCTGAGAGATCAAGGCTTAGGATGTCATGCCTAACACTGAGGTCTTAGTTCTGTCCTCGCATTTGCACACACAGATCTCATGAACTCCTGTAAAACACCCAACATCTTTGACTGCAGAGTTTGCATCAAGGAGGATGTGAAAGTGATTTGGCTCTACACACTAATGCTATAGTTTTTTGCCCAGGTTGCAGTCTGCTGTGACAGCTAACAACTCTACATTCTTCCTTAGAGTGTGCAGGGATCAACAGCCATGGCCAATACAGGGATAGAGCAGACCAAGTGGAAGTCACTCTCCTTTAAGATGTGCTCTTCATTTTTTAATCTATTTTTGTCTTGTTTGGTTGGTTTTGCAGTTTTTACAGAAGCAGTACCAGCAGCACCATATTTGGGGCAGTCAATGTACAAGACATTTGATGCACACCTTCTCAGATTAGAGCAGGTAATATTACTGCTTTTCCCCAGCTGTGTTGGGAAAGGTGACACTGAGTCTCCATAATCTTTTTTCTGGCTGTAGTTTCTACTCATGCAAACTTTTTTCAATGCCTGGAGTCAGCAAGTGATTGTAAGCAAATGATCTGTCTCTATTGACTCTGGGTGGAAAGCAGAGTAGCAGTCGTAAGGGCATAGCTTCCTAACCCCCAGCTTTGCCTTTCTTCAGGCACTGCTGAAACCATCAAGCCCACAGGCAAAAGAAACAAAAGTCTGCAGCATTGAGTTGCACAGAGGTGAGGAACATATTTCCCCTCCTCAACTACACTGGCATAGTGCCATGGGTGGGCACCTCACCAGTGGATCCTGGCCCAGCTGTCGGAATCGTGCCACTGGCAGCTGCATTTCAGAAACTAAGAAACCAATGAAGTTGCTAGAGCATTACCAGTGCTGAATTCCTACATCTCTATTTCCAGAGTCTCTTCCCTCTGCTCCTTCTGTTCCTTTTATACTTGACACTGGAAACATGACAGAAGCTTCTGGTAAAGCTTAGAAACTGCAGAAAAGACAAACCCCACCCAAGAGAGGTTACTGCTCCTAAGGTTTTTGGAAGCACTTAGCAACCATGTGGTTGAAGGCGATGAAAGCCTATTTTGATTTTCAACAGTATTTTTGAAAAATCTGTCAACAAAAGCTCTTTAGGAAATGAAGCATCTGTGGCTTATGAAAGAAGTCATTACTGGAAAAAAAACTTATGAGAAAATAGAAACACCAGGTAAGAGTAAAAGAATAATCTTTATAGTAGAGGGAAACCACCAATGGAATGCTGCAATGATCTGTGCCTCTGCTGTTCAGGTTTTTCATGATCACTGATGAAAATGTAAAAAAGAAGCAGCATTAAGTTACCCAGGCTAGCAAGAATGACAGCTACTGGTGATGATGGATCTCACAGGCTAGCATAAGTGGAAAATAAAACCTTTCATTTAAAGTAATATATACAAGAATAAGCAACTGGGATTCTGCCCACAAATTGATGGGCTCTTTACTGACAATTTTGATTTGGAAACATTATTTTGTAGTTATGTTAAGATAGTTTCAACTGTGGTCAAAAAAGCAAATTAAGTGCTAGGCATGAGTAAGGAATGCCTGGGAAGGCAAGGAATAAATATGAGGAATACTAAGGAATAAAACAGCATTACACCACTAGATGCATTGATTGTCCACATCTTGAATACTCTGTGCAGTTCTTACTATGATCTCCTCACATAAAAAACTCACAATAGAATTTGAAAGGGCTTAGAAAAAGATGGAACAGGTAACCAAAAGTAGCTTTGTATTTTGTGGTATGAACAACCCTCTGCATCCATATAAGCTAAGCAAAAACCTTCTGGAAGGTCCTAGGGCACTAACTGGCCATGAGTTAACAGTGTGCTACTGGAGCAAAGATGACCCACAGCATCCTGGGAAGAGCATCACCAGCACATTTAGTGATGTGGGTGATTCTTTTTCTCTGCCAAGTACTGCTGAGACACTGCTAGGTTGTCTCATGACCTGGGACCCCAGCACACTGTCTGTCTTGAGAAATTCCAGTGAAGGGCCACAAACACAATTAAGGGGATGTTCCATGTAACATGTGAGAAGAGCTTGAGACAGCTAGGACTGCTCAGGCTAGAGAAGAGAGGACTCGGGTTAGAACAATGTATAAATACCTGATGGGAAGGACTAAAGAAGAGGTAACCAGTGTCGTCTCAGTGGCACCTAATGGAAGGACAAGAGGCAATGGGCACAAACTGAAACAGGAGATTCCATTTAAACACAAGGAAAAACTTACATTGTGAGAGTGGTCAAACACTGGCACAGGTTGCCCTCGGAGAGTTTGTGGAGCCAGCATCCTCAGAGGCAATCACAGCCCATCCGGACATAATCCTGAGCAACCTGCTCTAGTCAAATATTCTTTAGGAAGAGAGGTTGGACTAGAAGAAACCCAAAAGTGCCTGCCAGTCTCAACTATTCTGTGATTCTGTATGTGAATCAATTGATTGGGCTAGGACTTCATCAGTTGAGGTGGGATGCAGACAAACAAGTCATGAATGAGGAAGAAAGTAAGAGCAGGGATACAATGTTCACTGTTCCTTCCAGTGCAAGAACTTTTGGATTATCAGGTAAAGTTTCTAGGTATCCCATACGAAAGGAGGTGGCTCTTCCTGATACAATTAGCAGACATGTGGATATTACTGTCAAGAGATGTTGGGGATACAAAAGGTCTTCATGGGCTAGAGCGCAAAAATGTACACAGAAGGGAAATTTGAGGATTTCTGAACATAAAAAAGTCAGATGGAATTTAGAAATAACCTGAGCTGAAAATACCTGGCTGTCCAAAGAGTTTAAGGAACAAATATCATATAATCCCCTAAGAATCCTCTTAGTTCCACTGCTATAGATAACATGCTGGGCTACATTATCTTTGTTCTGAGTAAGTTTTTATGTACAGCATCTTTCTATATACAAAGAAGATAACATATTCTTTGAAGCCTCCTTTAACACTCCCCATTATGCAGAATCGTGTTGAGTTGACTCTCCATTCCATTAACTAACATTGTCTAGTTGTTTTCACACACTCATTTCCATAATTCTCTTCATCTCTCACCTGATAATGCCAGTATCCAAACAAGGACTGCTATATTTCCAAACCTATACAATTTCTGGCCCAATTTCCCCCCCAGTCCCTGCACGAGATATTGAAAGTGATGAATAATGGCTACCAAAGGATTAAAGACATCAGTTAAACTATGAATCTACAGCAGTAAGCCACTAATTCATTCTTTCTACCCAAATAAACAGGTTCTGACAAATTGGCTTCCTTAGTCCGGACAGAGTAGACTGCACCTGCAGGGTGGATGCTCCAGGAAAGGGAACTTGCCAGAAGCAGCTGGACAGAAATTCTCAGGCAGAAACAAACTGGAACCACAGGTTATATGTGGACTCTTGTGTTTAACAGTTCACAATTGACCTATCTGTAATTAACTGAATGAATTTATACTTTCGGCCTCCCACATTCTCTAACAGTGGGTTCCACCATTTAGTTATTCATCCCATGAAATAGCACATTCTTTTGTACTTTTCTAAACCCACTACATCTCCATTTTTATAGACTCCTGCCAAATCCAAGGCAAGGTTCCAGCAGGACCTCCTGAGTTACTGGCTGACTGCCACCCAAACAGGGAACGGTGCCTTGGCTGCAGAACCAGGCGGGCTGTGCTCCAGCTTCAGGTCTGACAGTGTGTACAAGGGTGTTTTTGGTTTTGTTTTGCTTTTACACAAGAAGCCTACCGGTGAGTGTTGGCTATATACTGCCTCACAGAGCTACCACTGCTCTTTAATGGGCAGATCAGCCTTCTTCTTCTCTGGGCTCCATCAGCAGAGGGGTGGCCAGCAGGGACAGGGAGGGGATTGTCTCTCTCTGCTCTGCCCTCATGAGGCCCCATCTGGAGTCCTGTGTCCAGATCTGGGGCCCCCAATACAAGAAAGATGTGGGACTGTTGGAGAGGGGTCAGAGGAGCCACAAAGATGATTAGAGGGCTGGAGCACCTGCCCTACAAAGAGAGGCTGAGGGAACTGGGCTGGGTCAGCCTGGAGAAGAGAAGGCTGTGGGGGGACCTCATTGCAGCCTGCCAGTCCCTGAAGGGAGCTTATAAGCAGGAGGGGATTCCACTTTTTAAAAGGGCAGATAATGGCAGGACAAGGGGGATGGATTAAAGCTAAAGGAGGGAAGGGTTAGATTGGATATTAGGGGGAAGTTCTTTCCAGAGAGAGTGGTGAGGGGCTGGAACAGGCTGCCCAGAGAAGTAGTGGATGCCCCATCCCTGGAAGTGTTCAAGGCCAGGTTGGATGGGGCCCTGGGCAACCTTGTGTAGCTCCAGGCCTGAGGTTGGTGGCCCTGCCTGTGGCAGGGGGGTTGGAGCTCTCTGATCCTTGGGGTCCCTTCCAACCCACGCCATTCTATGATCCTAAGGAGCATCACAAGCACGGTACATTTCTCTTAAAAGCCTGAGTAACTACTTCATTGTCTACAATACCACCAAAACTGTGGTCCAGCTTCCAGCTAATACCCACTGAGCACCTCGACTATGGTTTATTTATTTAAAAAAACATTGATTGCCTAATGACCAGAAGAAAAAGTAAAACATATTTTGAAATTTTAACAAGAATATCGTTAGAAAATACCTCCACAAAACCCAGCATTTAATAAAACCAAGTTGTCAAGTGACAACAAAAGACAGAATTAAAAGTTAATTATCTTTTTAAAATAGCAAACTCATCATAGAGAACTGAAATCTCGTGCAACCTACTCTTTCAAATATTGGTACTGACAATATAGGTCAACAAGTCAAAGTGAAAACCAAGAAGGTATATAATTTTATTCTAATTTAATCATGCTTTAGTCACTCAGCCTTCAAAGCAGCTAAGATAATCCCATTCTAACTCAGCAAAAACTGCCCACAAAACTAAGAAAAACCACGTAGTTATTATAGAGCACTTACTAAGACATCTTAAACCCTCTTTTCATCCAAGAACTGTCACCTTCTGTTTAATGTGACTTAAGAAAATAGAATGGAAAGGATTCAAATTACTATCAAGGCAAACAGAAATATTTTTTCACTTTATCTACTTAGGCACATAGGATATACATTTATATCCAAGTCTGCAACAGAACTATGGCTGCATTCAATCACTGCAAAGGTAGCCCCCTGTCCCCTATTAATTTTGGCCAAAACCAGGCACTCAGGGAGCAAGCAAACATTTACCACCCCAATAAATTCCAATTTTATTCTAGTTAAACTGTATCAAAATGTTATGGATCATTCTGTGTTCAAATAGCTTGAGTTCAATGCAATGGAAATGCTCTCCAAGGGTGGCTTTCTCTTTCCATTGTCTGCAGAGGAAGCCTGGGAGTCCCACCACTTGCCTTACCCCTGCCACGAACCTTCTGGCTTCAAGTCATGGGTAATCAACAGGCTTTAAACTGCTCTGCCCCAGGAGTTCTCAGAGAAACTCTTGGGGACAGAGAATCTTGGCCCTTGGCTTGGTATTTGGTTCCCTACTTTCTGCTGTTTTGTACAACTGTGTTCAAGTGATAAACAATGTCATCCGGTTGTTTGACTGTGGAGAACAACAGGAATGAGTCACAAATACACAGAACCATTTGCGTGACAGCCCAAGGAAGCACACTGCAATGAAACGCCAAGGAATGTCTCTGAACAACAATTAAGGCTAAATGGATGTGTCTCCACTGTCTACAGCAAACCCAAATGACTTAAAACAAAAGGCTGCATATTACTTCTCCTTCTCAGTTAAAACTGAACAGCAGCTCTAGGAAGCAAAATTAAAAGCCCATCATGGTTACCTCACAGCTAAACATTTAGAATATAAATTCTGTGGCAGCACTGCCCAGAGGTAAACTGTTTCAGTGTACTGAGCATTACACTTACCTCCTCAGTGAGTGTATGCCATAAAACCATATATATTTACTCACTGCAGTCTCAAAGGCTCCATATTCTCAAACAGAAGCTCTACTACTTTGTCCTGTAGCCTCTTCCTCCTTTAATTTCACCAGTCATTAAGTACTGAACAAGCAAGAGTCATTAACTCAGGCACTTTATAGAATCATAGAATAACTTGAGCTTTAAATTCATCCCTCCCCATACGCTTCCCTTGCATGCCAGTCAGAAGCCTCCTGGCTTCTGGAAGTTTTGTAGCATCTGTGGCACACAGGGAATTGGTCTGGTACATAGGGGTGTGTAGACCAGCATTGCCTTGTTCTGTGGCCTTGGACAAACCCAGTTTTGTGGATGAGCAAGCATGGCCATAGCTCTGCAAGAGGCAGGGCATCACTGCACCGATGAGATGATAACTTTCCATGTACCATCTGACTATGAGTCTCAGAGTTAATTACTGGTGAACGGCAGCTGGAATTTGCTTGGAACCAGACCAAGAGCCTGGCACCCACCCAGGGGTACATGCCAAGAATCTCTGAGATTCCTCTAGCAAGCTTAGAGCAACAACTTATCCAAACAACCTCAAATCTTAAGATTTAAAATTTTTTAAGGGATATTTGGAGGTTTCTGGTTATTCTCAGTTACGAGTCACTGAGACTCCTCCTGACAGTTTAAAGAAGCTCACATCACTGGGTAAGGCACTACTAACACCACCCAGCTCCACAAGGGGCTCAATAGAGACAAAAATCAGAATGAGTTCCCTAAATAATTTTCATAAATCCGTGCAGGAGGGAGTGGGGGGTGGAGAAAGGAAGAGTAATACAGCAGATTTGGTTTAGTAGTACAATTTGCTCAGTAGAATAGGATGGAGAGAAGACAAAAAGGGACTGTGTGTTTATTTCTTCCCCTTTCCCACTCACTGCCAACTCATTTAGTCTTGCATTCTTCACCCCTATATTTTGGCAATAGACATGGTTCTTTCTTCTACTTGCACCTGTATAACCCTGCAGCTCAATAAAAATTTAAGCCAGTGTATAAAAAAAGAAAAAAGCAACCTCCCCTCTCTTTTGGGTCTAAAGAAAGCACAACATTTATATTTTATTATCTGGAGTTGTGTTTGACCAGCTGGGCTCTTTAACAAGTAACTTAGTGACTATACTTATTACCTAAGTGCAGTTACATAAACACAAGCATACAGTTATCAGTGATACACTAGCACTGAAGGCATTTAAAACCTGCTGCAGTTGGTGGGTGACTGAACTACACTTCCAAAACACTTTTCCTTTTCCACTGATGAAAGAAGCAACCACCTACAAATCTGGAACCTTGCTTACACATGCCAGTTATATATATAAAGTTAAATATGTCGTCTCTGGACCACCTGGTCTACTTTGTTGTGAAGATCAAGATACAGAGCAGATCATTTTAGTTTGTAATCCCTAATATGTGCCAATTTTCTGCCTTCCTCCCTAAGACAGTAACTCCCTGAAGGCTAGTGCCCCAACTATACCTTTTCCAGGGCTTTAGCTGCTGCAGTCGCTTTCCACCTATGTTCTGCTCACCTTCATGGATGGGTAAACAAGTTTATTTAGACCTCCAGGCTGAGAAAGTACCAGCTCTCACTATACCTTTTTGTGAACATCCCTCAGAGTCACTCTATTGTTTTATTATGTGACACAGAGGGATTTAGAGTATTTTAAAAGCATGAGTTGATTTTAGAGTGACAGGAACCGTATACCCAACCAGCAAATTTTAGTAAACAAGCCACTCAATGCTCACTAAAATGCTGCTGTGAGCCTAGTCCTTTTTAAAGAGAGCTGGGCAATGAAAAACCTTTCATTTGTGCCACAGAGCTGGCAGAACCTTAAAGTAAAACCAAGTTCAGGATAAAAAAAGAAAGAAAGAAAGAAAAAAAAGCACTAGAATGAAAAAATACCATTTAGGAATTGTATTCCAGACCTGCACTTCTTGACACTAAGGGGCTATTGAAAGTACCAACATCTATCAAATCTTTAATTTCATGGAAGAATGAAGATTCAGTTTAATTTCCATTATTTGTACATTTCTGTCACAGTAAAAGCACCTGGTCAAAAACTGAAAGGCTATTTTGAGAAATCAAATGTTATTTCTCCAGTTTTAAATCAAGCATTTGATTGATAATTCCTAAACAAGATTTCATTTTGAAATGTAGTAATAATGGTAAAACAAACTAAAGAAAAACACCTCTTTAAAATAAAAATACTGCAAAACTCTGGTCGGTGTGAAACGTTTTGTGCTTGTTCTGCTAAAATTACATGAACACCAAAATTAAGTGCAAAAGCACCAGGACCCATTGGTCCCTCTGACTTCCATTCTTTACAAACTCAGCTGCCCTTTCTTGATTCAAATGTTGTCTGAAAAGTTCACATGGGTTGACAATAAACAAATGAAAGATCCCTGAACCCGCATCCCAAACTGCATCAACATCTGATGACTTCCTGCCAAGTCTGTAACACTCAATGCATTTTACTGCCTCTCTCTTTGTGACAGTCAGATGCTTTCTTTCCTATCCCTATTTATGGGCCTACATTGAAGGAGCAGAGCTTGGTTGGCACTGGTGCCACAAAACACATGTTATCACCTCTGTTCTCCAATGGCATAAAAAGATACTCTTGCAGCCAGGATTTGGGTGCAAATGGTCACAGAATGCTCAGTTGATTTCAACTTCAGTGTTTAAAGTAGCTGTCTGTACACATCCATATGGAAAAATATTTTAACATATGGAAATCTAAGCCTGGGCATACAGCTAAGGAAGGTATCTTTCAAAATATTAATGACCTTTGCAGGAATTGCTGTATTACAATTTTTCTGGAGTTTAACATTAAGACAGGAATAAATTTATTTCTCAAAAGACTCTCATTCCAGAGAAAAGAATATGAACTCTATCCCCAAGTCAGGTACTGCACCACAGCAGAATCTAAAGTTAGACAAACATGTTGGCTATCCCACCCTGTCACTGATCTTCAAGGGCAATTTTGGAATATAACTTTAGTGTGTATATATGTGTGTGAGTGTATAAGCTTTTTCTAAAGCATAAGGAAGAAACAATTATGCAATACTACATAAAGCAGTTGACAATCAGGCTTCAACAGCCCAACCTAGAAGTATACTAATACACAGAGTTACTTTATCCATAAGGAAGCCAACAATTTAGCACAGACATTCAGAGTAGAAACCATGAGAAAGCCACACCTGCCAATAGACACATCTCCTCATCTTTCTAAGTGCCATACAATCTACTTCAAGAGGCACAAAAAGCATGGTGGGAGAAGGGATGAGCAGCAGTAAGGCAGATAAAGCTGCAAATGCCTATATAGCCCAAAGCTCAACACAGTCCCCAAATCTTCTCATGCTACCCTGGAGGAAGGCCTCTTTTTTATTCCTTTCTGCCTCCTCTACATGATGTATTTCCTTTTGTTCAGGGAACACCTCTAGGGAGAACCTGAGTACCAATCTCCTCTAGGCTACCTCTGAGGAAAAAATAAGTGAGATCCGCAGTCCCTTTACCATGAAGATCTTAGCTGGAGGCCTTTCTAGGCTCACAGTCAGGCCCTGCAGCATGGCACCTCTGTAGGGATAGTCTGGGGGTGACACAATACACTTTATCCATTGCTACTTCTCAGCTCTGCAGGTATTTGCACAGCTTTCTTTTTTGTTAGATTGTTTTGAGGATTCAATTGTTTTTCCAGTTCCAAGATGGAAATAAAAAGAGTCTCAAAATGCCTGGGAGATTAGAAAGAGTTTTTTGTAGAGGTCTTCAAAGACACAATCTTTATCAATTTTTTGAAAAATAAATAGCTAATTTTCTTCAACTTCCACTAGTGTAGTAATCTCTTTTCCTTCCCCCCTCCCCTCATTCCTAAGGAATAACAGCATTAATAAAAATCCTCTTAGCAGTTCTTAAAATAATGATATATTTTCAGTGCCTCTATTTACATGGTATCATATACACACTTGTGACTGTCCCAGAAATAGCATGGAATATTTATTTGGTTCACCTACTGACTTCCCTCACTGTGCCCAAGGTCCCTTATTATTATTCCCTCATTAGTATCCATATATCACTTAGGTTTTATTATACCAAGTCTTAACGTCATCTGAAACAAATTCATTTTTAACAGCAGCTTTTCTGGAGTCACTGACAGTATTCACAATCCTTTAAATGTTCCTGAGAATGTTAATTCACTTATACACAGAATGGCTCTAGGGCTTCTTCCCAGGTGCCATCGTTGTAAACACTAAAATTCTCTCCCTGTTATGCCAACACACCGAGCTAATATGTGGATCCTGTCTCCCTCCAGTGGCATATCACACTGGCCATGAAGCCTAATATTAAAGTGCAATTAGAGTTTCCCTGAAACTCAGATGATGTCTCTCCATTGCCAAGGTTGCTAAGGGGTTGCAGGGATAGCCAGAAGAGATTTTGTGTGGCTTAGAAGCCTCAGGGAAATTACAAAATGACCCCATTCTTTCAACAAGTCTCTTCTAACTGCCAAAATCTGCTGTTGCCTGCTCAGCTTGCTGTTGCTTGTGTAGCAATAGCAAGAAACACAAGGAAAAACTGTGGGGAGAGGGAGGCAAACTATTCATTCAGGACTTGAAATAACTCTCCAAAGCAGTAACTTGACTTCTGAACCAATATTTGCTAGATAAAAATTAACAGTCACAATCCTATGTGGTTGGAAAAAAGAGAGTTGTATATCAAGGTGTAAAGGTATGCCACGTTCATTCATATAAACTAACAATTTAGCAATGACATGTTCAATTTAGATTGTGCTTTTCCCACAGCACGCTTAAATAAACCTAAAATCTTTATATGGTGTAATGACTTGTGCAGTGACCAAATACTGAACTGTTCCATGCACTGCAGGCAGCAATTTTTTTGTCATAGGACAAGACTTTGAATGTCTTCAGCCCATACCTTTTAAATGTGTGTGCCTAGCCACTGTGGTACAGATTCACTGCAAGACAGCAGTATGTGTGGTCCTTCCAGCAAGGCAACTGTGATGCGCTACAAGGCTTTGCCTTCAGGCTTTCTTTAGGCACAGGAGTGATTTACAGCCTGGCTAAACAACCTTCAGCAAGGACACTGCATTAGAGTAATTGTTGGTCTTCCTACTCTTCAAAACCACATAAAGAATTTGTAATGGAGAGCCATAGGACACAGTAAGTTAAATAGTTCCTCACTGTGGAGATTCTAAACTGCATTTTAGGGCAAAATGTTTCTAAACATCCTCTCAGCCTATATCCTGTGCTCACCTTGCAATTTAAAGCCTCAGCAAGAACACTGCATTACAGCAGTTGTTGGTCTTCCTACTCTTCAAAACCACATAAAGAATTTCTAAAGATGGTGTGAGCAGCAGACTTTGAGAAGAAATAGTTCTGTTTCAACTTTTAATTTTAAAACTGTGGGTTTGGGATTACTATTTAACAGCAACATGAGAGCCTCACAACCAGCAGGAATGCTTTTTTTGTTTCATAGAAAGAATGGTTTGAAATTGAGTTTCCATACCAAATGAACAGAGACTGTGTACTTAAAGACACATGAGTAAAGTGGGAGTTGTAGTAATATAGATAGTAAATTCAGCAAAGGATTTTCATACCTATGTCCCTTGAATGAATTTCTGGCATTTCACTCCCAAATTTACTGTGACTTGTGGGTATGTACATCACAACTGCCTGGTTCAGAAAGAGAATACCTGATGAAGCAAAGAGTACAGAGGAAGGCAGGAAACTGGTAGGAAAAAGAGTAAATTCCATGGCTATTGGCAGGATTGCATGAGTGTGATGGGAACTGGACATCCTCCTCTTCTCATTACTGCTATTTTTTCCCAGATGATGATGACATGAACTACTCTCATAGTGCTCAGAAGTGCAGTACACTGCTGAAGGTATTACTAGACTTAGTAGCATTACAAGGCTGGTAAGAGGTAGGACATATGACCTGCCTCTGAACCCTTCCTACAGGTACTCTACTTAAAACCTGGGTTTATCATGCAGTACTGAATGCAGCCTGTGAATTAAATTTCTCATGATATCACAAGTTTCTCACTTGTCACATTTCAAACAAATAAAAGCATCAGAATGTTCTCCAGCAATTGGATACCGTTTAAGTGACAATACACACAAACGTCTAGGTTTCAGTTTGGAGAGCACTATGCCTGGGGTACAGTACAGGTCTAAAATACTGTACTCAGGACTCCATAGGGTTCCCCTGACATTCTGAGGATGAAACCACCCCAAAATGAAAGAAGATTTCTTTGCATTTTAACTTTTTTTTTTTCTTTTTTTGGAAAGAAAACACAGAGTCCTGACACTTCTGTTCAAATGCAACAGCTTCCTCCGCATTCAGCTAAAGAGAAAGCGTTTCCTCTTCTGCCTTTCAAACTTCAGTTCGGCCTCAAGGTGGCGATACAATTGTGATAGTCGCCGGCAGCGATACAGAATCACAGAATCTTAGGGATTGGAAGGGACCTCAAGAGCTCATGGGGTCCAACCCCCCTGCCAAAGCAGGCTCCCTATCTCATATTACATAGATAGGCGTCCAGACGAGACTTGAATATCTCCAGAGAAGGAGACTCCACCACCTCCCTGGGCAGCCTATTCCACTGCTCCCTCACCCTCACTGGGAAAAAGTTCTTCCGTATGTTGGTGCGGAACTCCCTGTGCTCCAGAAATACAATTGTGATAGTTCTGGCTTCCACGGCTGCTTCTCTAACACTGAATCGATCTGGGTTATTTCTTCTTCTGCTAAGGAGAGAGTTCCCGGCAGGACTCAGAGTGGCATTACACCTGCAGCTCTGATCACTAAGGCAACTCTGCAACACCTGAAAACTCACAAATACTTTGTCAGTTTAGATTTTCAGAACAGGATTTAAGAAAATACTATCTCTACACCTATACAGTATTCCCAAATGTCTCACACATATGAATATTACCATTAGCCTAACTGGAGAGCAGTTTATAACAGCTTTGCTAAATAAAATCTTTTTAAAATGTGTTTTCCTTAAAAGAGAGATCTGATGTACTAACATGTTCTTGTTCCCTGCAAACACAGGTAATGAAAGCCTAGCCTAAGTGCCACACAGGGAGAAATCTCTGAGACAGGGGCTACGTAAAGAAAAACATCAGTGTTCTGCAAGACTCACCTAGTGTAAGGGACAGTCGGGTTCAGCTGGTGCTCACCGCTGCGTATCCCTATTTTGATACTTATTTTCAGGAATGGCAAGAAGAAAGATCCAGTGAGCTACAAGCTGGTCAACTGAATTTCATAAATTTATGGGAAAAAATTCCTTCTGGAAAACTTTTTCCAAGTGGGAGGACTACCCATTGCAAGAGTACCCACAGTACTGCACAGTCACAGCTACCTAATATTCAAGCTCTTACTGCTCTCAGAGATGAATTGTAGAAACATTTCTGCTGTCAGAAATTTTATTGCAAATTTAACATTTTCTGACTGCACACCAATGACCAGAGAAATTTAGAATCAATCCTAACTGCAGTGGCTCAGGATTTCCTGTGCCTTACACACAATTTCCTTTGCTATTCATTTATCATGGTTAACATTAAGGCTAATTACGTTTAAGATTTTGGTAAGCACCAAATGTTTAGAGGGCAGTGCAGTTCTGACTGTGTTGACAAGTTCATCCCTAGAGATGCCATGAGTATGTTCATTAAAGCAATACATAAGTTTAATAAACTGCCCCGTACCTCAGCCAGTTAGTAGCAGACAAGCACACAATAAACAAGGTGGCTTCACATTTATTTTCCTTCTCATTTTAAGAATCCACTGCTACAGCAGGTTTTAAATTTGCATGCCTGTTTTTTCCAGCTCGTTGGCCATATTATTACTCCTCGATCCATCAAACTAGTATGTCTGCTAGTCCCTAACCAATTTAACCTCTTCCATGCACAAACGTTTGGCAAATCCCATTATTAAGAATACAATGTTTTCCCCCAAACAGAGCAGTGAGTACCACAGGCAAGCATAACTGCATATTAACTGTCTTAAATCTGTTGAGGGACAACCAAAACCATATTCTGACTCAGCCTTGCACAAAAAAACCATTACAATTCTATTAACTTCATAAAAATACTTCTGTTATGTGAGTTACAACCCAGGAAAGACTCCATAGTTAAGCTCTAAACAGCACCTGCATGGGGCAGAGGGACATATTTCAAGCCAATTTAAGCATAAAGCCTTATGGTTGATGAAAGGAAGAATTTCTGAAGCTTAAATATAGTACTCCACTATTATAAAGAAAAGTGATTGGTATGAGCTCGACAGATACACAAGACAAAAGACAGCATTTCCAGACCAAGAGGATTCAGTCTGCTGGAAAGATAGAATGTAAAAATGAAATAGAGAACACAGCACTTGAAAGCTAAGAGGAACTGAAGAGACAGATGAATAGCTGCTTAGAAAACTATAACTAACCATGGAATGCAAATTACACAAAGACAAAAGATTCAAGAACTTCAAACTAAAGTGAGCCTTGAAGAGAAACTTAAGTTATTTAATCCACAGTAAACATAGCTGGCACTGTGGTTCAACTATGGCTCTGCTAATACACACACAGTAGCCTCCTGGAACAAGCCTCCAACTGAAGAGGAAAATAACTTCTGGTAGTACACATGCATTATGTTTCAATATTGTGGAGTAAATCCAAATAGGAGTACAGATGAAAACTGGAAGTACAAATGTCAAGGTTACTTCAGTTACCTTGCATTTGCTTCTTGGCAAAAATCTCTAGAACAAACTGAGAAGAGGCTTATGGAATGGGTTTTTTGATGCAAAAACATGTGGTTTTGAGCATTAAGTTCTACATTGCCATGAAATCTAAAAAGTCAATATAGCAATCTTATTAAAATTTTCAATAAAGCTGAACCAATTTAATCCTTTTTTTTCTTTTTTAAATAAAATTAGTTGTGCCAAATTCCATTTTTAAGATTGAGAACCAAACTTCCTTTATTTCTTGAAAACTGACCAGGGATCCCACCTTTATGTGTTGGTTCTCTACTCCCAGAGGAGAAACAGAGCCTCCTTGGGTTGGGATAAGGACAGTTTACTGACAAGGTCACCCTAATAACCGCCAATTACACTCACACCCGGTGATAACACAGAGTGCTGCCCAATGTAAGGACTGGCCAACCCAATGCCCCAGGCACACTGAGACTGTCCTGGAAGCACCAAGCCCCTGCCCCCTCACCAAACAGCTCCTTTCATGAGGAAGTGATGTCAGGTGGTGTGGAAAACAGCCCACTCAGCTGACCTGGGCTAGCTCAGCTCAACTGTGAGGACAGCATGGGGAGATTTGACTCTGGCCTGACCAGAGCCAGGACACAGTAACTCAGCAATCTTTCTTCAGTAACTGAACTGATTAGTCTCAACAAAATATTTCAATTTCAACGAAACAGCATTTTTCAAATCCAAAGCCAAAACAAAGTTCTCTCAAACCATTTCACTACAAATACCACAGTAAAATTAACTCAATCTCTATTGTGGTCTGATCTACTTCAGCTTCTTTCTTACAAAAAGGTGCTTAAAATACTAAGGCTGAACTACAAGTCTCATTGAAATGGAGAGGTTGGCTTGTTTAAGGAATCTATTAAGCCTTCCCAAAAAACACCCCAGTATCAGCTGAGCAATATGTGTGGGACAAACAGATACATGCACACGTGTCCAAAGTGCTTTGTACTTTACAGGCTGCTTAGACTAATACTATGTGCTTTGGAAATTGTCATGGCAACACTGTATTTCCTTACAAATGGAAACAGTACAGTAAATAGGCATATAAAACCCCCTTGTAGCCTGACAATCATGTTGCTTAAGCTTGCATGCCCTTCCCTCAATAACAAACAGAAGCAAGGGTGTCAGTGGCATGTGAAAAATCCACACGCGGGGCAAAATCCTGTTAACAGGCTGCTCACACGCTGCTGGGCAAGTGAAGGAACCAACATTTAAGAAGCAGGACTACCTCCTGCTCATACTAGGCCAGCAGACTCCACAGCTGGAAGGAACATGGCTTGGTACAAGGGCAGAGTACTGAGTGAACACTCTATATTAAGGGAGTGCGCAACTGTGGTTGTTAGAACCACACGGGGGGTGAAACACTAGCTAAACCTGGACTAAACATACAACAGCCACATTTCTTGTCTCTGCAAAAATGAGTTAAGACACATGGGGTCCACTTGAAATTGGGCTGGCTTGCTGTATTTACTACAGGCTGACTGCAAACAAATAACTGGGAGCATGTCAAAGAATCCTGTTGGCTTTCTCTGTTAGTGTGCTAATTTCTGAGGAGAACCAAGGCCCCCCTCCAAGAAAGCTAGCTGTTGGAAAGGCATAGCACATCACCAATGCTTTAACACCACTTTCACAACTCGTCTTTCACTTCCCATCTATGCCAACATAGAACAATGAACACATTGTTGAGTCCAAAAGTGACAACACGATTAAATATTAACCTAAAAATTTTAATATTTTAAATGAATCTTCTTTCTAGCTGTTTTTTTCTGTAGAAAAATCACTTGTTTCAAGTGAACTTTACTTAAGTCAGTTAATTCAGAAACTTCCAGAAAGTAACCTGAAGGGTCCCTTCTATTGTCTTTCACAAAGAATCCTAACTTTTTTCAGTAAACTGAGGTTAAAATAATTACACTGATGCATTTGCAATAAGTAGATTTTAAAAATTAATTTTGACAAATATTCCCAAGCTTCCCCTCTATCTCCATCTCAGGATCCATTTAATAGTGTAACAGCCTTAGGAGCAGCTCTGTGTAATGTCTTTTACATTGCCAAACCAGATAAGTAAAGTGCTGTCTGCAACCTGTCAGGTTTTGTAGAGCTTGTGTCATTTTCCCTCTTTGATAACAGATAAGTGATATAAAACTGTTTTTCTGTACTCCTCTGACACTGAAAAAAATGACTAGTTTTTTCCATGTTCAGCTCTACTCTGGAAACAACCAAAAAGACACAGTTCCAGGTCTGAGTACTTCAATTCCTCCTTGATTCCAGATAGAGACATCTGCTTCAAATACAACGTTCAGCTGAACAATTAATTTCTCTGTTAATCTTGATTGAGATTTAGCTTTGGAATGGACAAAGAACCATAAAACAGACAAGTCTTAAAGCTGTCCCTGTTGAAACCAGAGGCAATGTTCTTGTCCCTCAAGCAGTGGCTGCAACTGAACACTTGCAAAAATCCTGATTTATCAACCAAGGTACTTTTCTTTTACAAGAGAAATATATACCAACACACATAAACAGTGATGGCTTGAAAGCCCTATCCACAATTCCAAACCTCTAACAAATGAGCAAATACTCAGCAATCACCTGTATTCAAACTTTAAAAATCAAGAAACTCTTGCAGTTTTTTCCCAGCCAGAGAGGATAATAAATACATGGACCATGGTCCTACCTGTGGGTCAGACAGTCGAGAAAGGTCAGGGTACAAGTAGAATTTTATCCCCTCGGAAGCACCTGGCAACGTTACTCCGCGAATCAGAAGAATCATCAGCATGATATAGGGAAACGTGGCTGTTACATACACCACCTGGCAAGGAGAAGAAAACATCAGAAAAATGCATTCTTGCAACTGCAACAAAAATCCTTCATTTTTACATTCATTTTGCTGTTCAACAAAAAATCAAATTCTTTTCTTGAGGCAAAGGGCTCTTGATGTCCTTGTTCATGGAGGTAAATTTTGTCCTTCAAACATGATCTAAACTATTAATGACTTGTGGGAAAGATCATCAGTCTTTTATAGAAAGACTGGGAAGCTCTCTTTAAGTATATTATTTACTCTCTGTGACAGGTGACCACACATCATAGTACAGTGTACCTATGCACTATGCCACATACTATTTCAAACACAGATACAGGGAAATTGATTCGGAACAGCAAATAATTAATTGCATTATTACATGGTATGCATTATATAAAAGCATATACAATGATTCTCAGTCACTTATCAATTACCAAACTGTCCTAAGACTGCTTCGTCTGCATATCTCTGAGGAATAAACATTTCATCAGGTCTGGAGGCTAAATGCCATGTGTATTTCCTCATGAACTGCTACAGCACCTTTATCAGGCCAAGGACATTCAGACAAGATTTCTGAAGTGCTCAAGCTCAGCATTTTCTGTTTCAACATATATGGCCCCTTTTTTTTCAGAAGTCAGTTTGCACTGTGCATGGGGAACTACTGAGTTTTTCTGGACACCTGCAAAAAGCCATGCTTCTCAACAGAAAAATCAAGCAGACAATGTTATTTTATAATCACAGACCTGAGAGCACTATAGAGCTATTCAAGCTTGGAGGTGGATTAAATGATAAATTCCAAGTCACTATAAAGATTTGCTTAAAATAATAACATACCTTAAACTTAATTCTCCAAATTCTCAATAGCCATTCCCACACGTGTAAAGTAGGTATAAGATATCCTAATATGCAACACTACACTTACACCTAAAACCATGGAATGATCTGGGTTGGAAGGGACCTCAAAGCCCCTCCAGTGCCATCCCCTGCCATGGGCAAGGACACCTTCCACTAGCCCAGGTTGCCCAAAACCCCATCCAACTTGGCCTTGAATCCCATCTCTGGCAGGGTATGTACCCTGCATAAGTAAAAATTACTCAATGGACTACAAGAATGGGGAAAACAATTAGTGAAAAATACCCTATAATGTTCAAAAATATGCATTTTAAATTCCCAAGTTCATTACGTGACTCATGGCTATGTAAACAAAAGAGGTGCACAAGAGAATGCACCCAGGAAAGGATTCTCAAGCATATTTTCATGACTAATTCACTGAATCTTGATTTACAGACCATGCAGAGTATTTAACCCCAAACATGAAATCACCTCATCTGCACACTCCTTAAACATCACATGGCAGATCTTTGAGCATGTCCAGCTGCCCAAGACATATTTGGGCACCTGACTCTCACTGACCTTAACAGGAGGTAAGCATCTATATATCTCTCAGGTGTCTTACCCCATTTGAAAACCCAAGCCCTGGTTTTCCCAGGAAATGGAGACAGCCATCACATTCCTACATGTCTCAGAAACCCAAACTGACAAATTCACAGGTCAACAAAATGCAAAATGGAATTGCAGTGCTTACATTTATTATTATAGACTATCAGTAGAAATGCAAACTAATATGACTGAGTTCAAACAGACCTTGACTCCAAGAGACTGCTCTCCACATTTAGGTTTCATATAAAAAAAATGTATCATGAGATAACAAGCAGTGAGAAAGAAGCACATGGAACAGACATGGTGCTGCTCCAAGTTTTATACTGGGTGGAAAGGATAAAGTAGCCAGCGGCTGGTTTTTTATGATAGTGTATCTAATTCTTTGCCAGGTATTTTCCTCTGTTTCTTTTAAATCAATAGTTGTTTTTAACAGGGGATGGTCAGCAGACATACATATTTGAATACAGGGAAGCTATTGCAGCTGAAGAGCTGTTATAACATTAAAGAATAACACCTCACTGCACCACACTTCATTAGCTATACTGTTCCACTGCCTATCTCCTGCAACCTGCCCCTGCCTAGAAATATTTTACATCAGCAAACAGATGGCAATTCGGTGCAGGCAGACATCTTCCCAGGTTCCTTTGGGTGTATTTCCACACTCAGCTCCATTATGGAACAGCTGAAACCATTCATTCCTATGCCCAAGAGAGGGCAGGTAAAGGTACCTTTGTGCTGCAGTCTGTAACCGGGCAGCAGCCACCATAGTCACACTTCACTGTTTTCTATTCGCTCTTCTGAATGCAGCAGTGTGCACTGGGGGCTCGGAGAGCCAAAGGGATCCCGGGGTGCATCAGGAGGAGTGGGGCCAGCAGGTCTAAGGAGGTGATCCTCCCCCTCTACTCTGCCCTGGTCAGGCCCCACCTGGAGTATTGTGTCCAGTTCTGGGCTTCCTGGTATACAAAGGACAGGGATCTCCTGGAGAGAGTCCAGAGAAGGGCTACGAAGATGAAGGGCCTGGAACATCTCTCCTATGAGGAGATGAATAAGCTAAGACTGTTCAGTGTAGAGAAAAGAAGACTGAGGGGGGGCCTAATTGGTGTTTACAATTGTCTTAAGCATGGGATGCAGGGGGAATTGGCCAGCCCCTTTTCAGTGGTTAGTGGAGACAGGACAAGGGGCAATGGCTGCAAATCGGAGCACAGGAAGTTCTGCACCAACATGGGGAAAAGCTTTTAAACAGTGAGGGTGCCAGAGCCCTGGGACAGGCTGCCCAGGGAGGTGGTGGAATCTCCTTCCCTGGTGATATTCAAGACCCGTTTGCATGTCTATCTATGAACTAGGGAGCCTGCTTTGGCAGGGGGTTGGACCCAATGATCTCTTGAGGTCCCTTCCAACCCCTACAACTCTGTGATTCTCTCCACAGCCTATCCCCAGGTACTAACAGTACTGCAAGTACTATGACCACAGCCTCGAGTATATTTTTTATCACAGGGGTAGTCGTACCTCAGAGGAATGAGGACTCTCCTTCCTTTCTGGTTACCATGCAGAAAGAGGATATAAATAGAGTGCAATTGGCTCAGTATTTCTGGCAATAAATGCTAATGCAGATCTCCAGAACAACAACGAAAGAGATGCCAAGGAAGCATGTGTGGGAAAGATGCACCCTTCCTGAGCCAACTGACATTTGTTGACAATTTTTTTGGTCTGAGTGCTCACACCAGCTAACCAGGCTGCTGAAACTGCAAGCTTCTCCTGTACAGCAACAGGAATGTGCATTGTGTTCAGAGAAGAGAGAGAAAGCCACCTCTCATAGGTGGTATATGAGCTTCCCAGTATGTTGGGCCACTTAATTCCACTGCATCCAGTGCAGCTGTTGCTCATTTTATCATGCTTGGGGAGAGCTCATAGAAACCAAATGCCATTATTAGTATCATCATCACATCTGTAGGCATTAAAAGTTTCCTGAATTGTTTTCTTTTCTTTCAACACATGAAACCTCTCTGAATATAAATGTGAACACAACTGTTTCTAATTACACTGCATCCTGTTTTAATTGACTTTAATTGCTTGGTATGTTAATTTGCATTCCAATGCTCAAATGCTTTTTTTAAACCCTAGTCAGACCAATGCCAGTGTTCAAGCAGTTGGAAACAAAATAAAAATTTCTGGCATGCTAGTTCTTGCACCAAGTTCTCCTATCACAATAGAACTGAAAGACAAATTTACAAAGTTATTTAGACATACAAGTATGTGGAAAGGTACCCACTGGGACATCTAACAGCTCTTAAGTATACCTAGGTGCTCAACTCAAAGTACATGAGGACCAGGATCGTGCAAATGGATGTTTCATTGATTCCAATGAACTTTAAGTACCAAGTACTAGAACTTCACCCTATCAAAACCTTACAAGACTTAGATGTCTATCTGTCTCAAGGTTAGTTATAAAGACATTGAAGTATCTATGCAATGATTTAATGAGTAAGGAACCATAAAGATCTTGAGACCTGAACTAGCTGCCAGTTTGCTTTTTTTTCATACCTAAATATCTTTAAAGCATAAATATGGTCTGTAGCTTCAAATCTGCCGACTGGCACTGTTGAACTTCTCACCCTAAATGAAAAGCTGCTTCTCTGAACATTGTGGCCAGATGATGCCATGGAGGTTCAAATGAAGGTGACTCAGCTTGCAAGAAAACGTAGAAGCAAAACTGTGGGGATTAAGGAAGAGGCTCTCCATGCAATGAACTGAGCCATAAAAAAGCCTAAAAATAGATTTCTTTGGCTACACCTACCACAGAACACACCAGACTGATGTACACACACTACCTCACAGCAGCTTCTTAGCAGAGTGAGTCAGGAGCAGGAAGTGGCAAATATTAATCCTCTTGCTGAGAGCTTTCTGAGGCTAGGAAACTGCGATGTTGAAGACTATTTGCACTATAATGCACCAACTGCATTTGATAAATGGAATGTAAATGTTTTATTTCACTTACTGTGTCAAAAAATTCCTGCCTTGCTAATCCCCTCCCCCTAAAGCCCTTCCTTGCTCCACTAGGCTATAAACTCAAGTAGTATCCATGCAAAAATTGCAAGAAATTTGCCAAAACTCAGTATTAGAAGGGTTAGGTGGAAAATAAGACCTGACTCCATGCCCTGCTCATCCTCATCTTTCATTCAGTGTTTTCAGCCTACTGATTAGCTATTTAGTGTATCTATCTATTTAGTTGACACTGACCACTGAGAACTAGAATGATACCACCAACTTCCTTTACTAAGATAAGACTGCTAAGCAATCTTCAGATCGCCATGATATATACAAGGTCTGGCTTTACAGGACAAATGTATGAAAGTTATGCCCACACTGCTGTACACTCCTTGTCTGGAGAAATAACTTGGGAACCAAAATTTCCCTACTGAGTGATGCAACAGGGAAAAGAGTAACTTTTATCCTGCTTTACAGTATCGATACAGAAAGGCATGTTAGTGCAACTACAGAAACAGAGTTCTCTTACCACTGACAGCTCTAGTGTCTTTGTAGATACACCCAGGCACTACCAATTTGGGGACAACTATCAAAATTTTAAAAAAAACCAAAAAGGTAAAAGGGCAAAGAAAAGAAAGTAAAAGAAGTTCTACATGCCACAGTTAACCCAGACATCTTGGCTCCACTAACACTTTTTCCAGTTCCACAAATTCTAAGCTGCTAGATGTTAACAGCAGATAACACTAGAAAAGATCTTAATTTCAACCACTGTGGTATACTGTGAAATCTTCCATACAGCACGTGCTTGAAAGTCTCTTGTTGATATGACACTACAGCACCTATGAATATACAAACATCAACTGAGAAGAGAGATTGTCAACATTCATTTGATTTATAAGAAAAATGGTATAAGACAGTATAAAGATTTCCAAAAACTATGTCAAAAGAGGGAAACAAAATTATAGAACTGCCTACATTTTGAAACTAAAATTTCATATGCAGAAAAAGAAGTTATATAAAAAGCTCAACAGAATACCAGAGGAGGGGATTTGTATGATATATAACTGGGGTGGTGATAGGTGGAGAGAGAAGAATCAAGATGGTTGATTTGCTAATGTTCTTCTGTGGTTTACAGATTTCTTTAGCTTCATCCCCTGTTTGTTTACCCACAGAGGGAAATTTGCTTCAGAATAATCTCATGAACCAACCTTTATCAGGTTGCTTACAAACTGCAGAATTTCTTCTATGAATCATATGTGAGTTCAGATGGTTTCACTTGGAGTACAGAGAAGTTCAAAAACCAACAGGTAAGAAAATTTAATGAGATTTGAGAGCTGAAAAATAAACATCAAAGGGGAAAAAAATCACTGGGAATGCAAGATGAGCCAGAAAATAGGAGGCAAGAGAGGACACTTAATGAAGGTAGGTAGGATTAAATGCATAGTGATCACAGGAAGCAGAAGATTCTATGTGACAGAAAGCAGCAGAAAGAAATAAATAATCCTAATACCACATCACACTGAAGTCAATGACTGTGATACAGAAAAATCTCTCTTGCAGAGCTGTGCAAAGTCCTTATTTTCATCCTTGTGGTGGTGCAGGCAATAAAGAAGTCAACAACAGTCTGAGTCAAGCTGAAACAGTTTCTTTATAATGAAATGAAAGCTCAACTCCAAAATTCTTTTTGAGTCAATAAAAAAAATATTGCATTTTATTCAATTTTGTTTCGCCATTCTTTTTACTGAATGAGTTGGAGGGACATCTCTCCTGACTGAAAAATTCTTTATCAAGCCATAGTCATTACTTATAAGCTTCATTTCAATATTAAAAAACAGGTGAAAAACATTTGTTTCCTATTTTTTCAGTGAGAATTTTTCTTTACATTGGGTCTGACTTTATGGAGTTTTCAGCTCTTCTCAAATTCCATCTCAAACATATTCTGTGTTCAAAATATGGCCTATCTGCAGTCAGGAACTCACATATTCAGAGTTGTAGGAGTTGGAAGGGACCCTCCAGAGATCACCAAGTCCAACCCCCCTGCCAAAGCGGCTCCCTAGGACAGGTCACATGGAGAGATGTCCAGACAGGTCTTGAATATCTCCAGAGAAGGAGACTCCACCACCTCCCTGGGCAGCCTGTCCCAGGGCTCCCTCACCCTCACTGGGAAAAAGTTCCTCCGCATGTTGGTGTGAAACTTCCTGTGCTCCAACTTGAAGCCATTGCCCCTTGTCCTGTCCCCACAGACAACTGAGAAGAGGCTGGCTATTTCCCCCTGTCTCCCACACTTAAGATAATTATAAACATTAATCCAATCCTCTCTCAGTCTTCTTTCCAAAAGAAGGGGAGGAAAAGTATGGAGGAAGCTTTGACTCCTCACTGAGGACCCTAACACTCTCAACAGCCTCCACCAAGTCAATCCAGGAATACAGCTAAAATTGGAAAGCAATAACAAAGTACCAAAGGTAGAGAATACCAGTGCCCTGCAGGAGCTCATGTTCCAGGCTGAAGTGAGTGAACTTAGATGACAAGCTATTTCTCCCCATAAAAATTCCTTAAGCAGCATCCAGTTTTCTAAATGTGTGTTACTTCAAACTGTTTCCCATGCAGTTACTAGAGCTGGCTTTGTTTCCAGATTGCCCATGACCATTGAAATAAAGATCTGTCTTATTTCTGCTAAAATTACACTTAAAGATTGATGGTTATTGTGATAGTGTCTACAGGTCTCATATTTAATAACAAGAACAGAAATAGCAGCACTGTCTGCATCAAACACAAAGCTACATTTCTATGTTAGGGTAAAAAATTCCCTGATTTAACACATGTTGCTGCCCCAAGACATTAACTTGTTAAACTACCAAGAGAAAACAAACAGAAATGGTCATAAATATGGTCTGAGAGATTTCAGACAAATATCTTGGTAAACAGTTGTACCTGCAGAACTGGTGCACTTCAGAACACCTCCCCAGTAACACCCAGTTTCTTGGTTATCCCTACTTCTCAACTTTGAGTACAACGAGAAGGTGCAAAGCTCCTTGGAAAGAAGCCTTACAGGCTGGAAAGCCTTTACAGAAAGAAGCTTTACAGGCTGGAAAGATGGGCCCGGGTGAACCTAATGAGGTTCAACACTGCCAAGGGTCAGGGGTGGCACTTGGGCCGGAAGAATCCCAGACATAGATACAGACTGGGAGAAGAGCTCCTGGAGAGCAGCCCTGCTGAGAAGGACCTGGGGGTCACAGTGGATGAGAAACGGAACATGAGCCAGCATTGGCTCTTGCAGCTCGCAAGGCCAATGGGATCCTGGGCTCCATCAGCAGAGGGGTGGCAGCAGGGACAGGGAGGGGATTGTCCCTCTCTGCTCTGCCCTCCTGAGGCCCCAGCTGGATCCTGTGTCCAGAGCTGGGGCCCCCAATACAAGAAAGATGTGGGGCTGTTGGAGAGGGGTCAGAGGAGCCACAAAGATGCTCAGAGGGCTGGAGCACCTGCCCTGCAAAGAGAGGCTGAGGGACCTGGTCTTGTTCAGCCTGGAGAAGAGAAGGCTGTGGGGGGACCTCATTGCAGCCTGCCAGTCCCTGAAGGGACATTATAAACAGGAGGGGAATCAACTTTTTAAAAGGGCAGATAAAGGCAGGACAAGGGGGATGGATTAAAGCTAAAGGAAGGAAGGGTTAGATTGGATATTAGGGGGAAGTTTTTTTTACAGAAAGAGTGGTGAGGGGCTGGAACAGGCTGCCCAGAGAGGGGGTGGGTGCCCCGTCCCTGGAAGTGTTCAAGGCCAGGTTGGATGGGGCCCTGGGCAACCTTGTGTAGCTCCAGGCCTGAGGTTGGTGGCCCTGCCTGTGGCAGGGGGGTTGGAGCTCTCTCATCCTTGGGGTCCCTTCCAACCTTTGCCATTCTATGATTCATTCTATATGAGTAGAAGCAAGTTTCAGTGATTCTGCAGAGACTTCCAATGCATACAACTGGACAACTGGAAAACAAGGATGAATAATTTTAATATGTTATTTAAATCAATTATGTGAGCATCCATATTTAAGCACTAAATAATGGTAAATACAGATACCTATATTCTTTCCTGAACTAAGCATATGTGGGCACAGCTTAATAATGACCTAACCACTTACAAAGAATGTGCCAACAGCTCCTAAAAAAGTGGGACTGATCATAATACATGAGCCAAATCCTGACAGAATGTCTTTAAATCACAGTTCCTTATATTTCAAGAATCCATTCCAGTCTGAATAGGCCTTTGTTAAATTCATAGTAGAATTTGATTTGGGGCATCAAAAGAAGTGACTCATTTCACCTAGGTTAAGGCTCATCATAAACTCTTTGTATGCTTACCCTAAGTTTACGCAGCCTACAGACCAATGCATACGTCTATATAGCAGCTTTTAGAGACCTTGCTCTGGAGTGAAGAGAAAGATTCACTAGTAAAGCCACACAATGCTAACCTTGCTGGCCTGAACAGGGACACAGCCTGAAGTAAGAAACTGTAAGACTGAGTCAGACTGTCTCATCAATGCTACCACATTTTTTTCTGCCATTAGGTGCCAGAGGAGGAGTGCAGGACAAATTCCTTCCCAGATAAATACCTGCAGAGAAAACTCACAAACTCAGTGCAATGACTTAGATCCTCTCAGTGCCACTGTTTCTCAATCTCCAAAATTTGTTGTCCAAACTCAGCATTCATCTTACACTTTGCAGCTGCCTGAGTGACCTCAGAGGATTTGTCAATAAAAAAAGTATAGGATGTGACAATTCTAAACACAAACGTGCCTAAGAATGTGCTATCCACTTGTTATAAGGCATCTTTGTCACATTGTTCATATATTGATAATCCATTGTCAGTATAAAACTTCCAACAGTTACAGAACCAGAATGCTCAAAGTAAACCTGTGAATCCAGGGGAGGTCTGCAGTCTAATTTTCAAATGCAGAATGTTGCAGAAAACCTTTAGCAAACTGAGCATTACAATCTGGCAAGCTGAGAGTCCTACCAGTGTAAATACAAAGGAAGCAATCCAATGGCAAATTAGGGTGTTATTGTCCATAGTACCTACAGGCTGTGGTGGGTTTTCTCATTTTTTTTTGGAGGGGTAGTTTTGGTTGGGTGGTCTACCCTGAAGAGGTTATTGATATAAATTCATTACATTATCTCTTCCATAAATGGGTCAGCCTCAAACTAGAATGACAAAGGAAACAATGACATTCTATAACTATGAATATCTGAAAAAATAAGGTTAATCTATTCTGTTGGTCACCATTCGAGTGCACAAAGACGACCTGCCCTGTGGTGGTAGGCATGGACAGGACAACTGATTGGGAAGAAGTAAACTAAGCTCATTACTGCAAGCAAAAGTGTTTACATAGAGCTCCCATCAAGCAGGGAATTTGCAGAGCCACAAATATCTCAAAATCAAAGACTGCTATTTAATCAAGTAAAAGTTCACTTTAAAACTCAATCAGGAAGAATTTTAATATAAATTAGGGCTAATTAATCAACTGAGGGTTATGTTTTTTCCATTTTGAAAAGGTCTTTAAAAAGTTCAAGCTTTTATAAATCAAAGTTGTTCCTTTTCAAGACTTTCCAGGATTTTCAGACTTCTGAATGCCATCTAGTTTACCTTTATACACCAGTCAGAGACTGATATTCATTACATAAATCCACAGAAACCTGAACTAGTCCTGATATAGGACAATCTCATTTCTAATAATTTACAGGGGTCAGAATTATCCCATACTAGCATCTGAATTTCCAGTTTCATTACTGAGTTTGCACAGGCAGAAATGGGGAACTGATAAGGTGCTAGATGAATTGGATTTCTTAGCTAGTCTAGGCATGACTTGAAGCTCCCAATGAAGGCAAAACTCAGTATATTCTAAAAATGTTTAACCTGTTATGCAGATGAAGTTGCAAGGGTTAGAACAGGACAAGAGATGATTTTTTTCTGTAAGACCTTAAATCTGCCCTGGAATAAACTCTAAATTTTTGTCTAACTCATTCCTCCAATCCAGAGGACGGTAAAGGTTTGTTTGCCCTCTGACTGTTTGGCTAGAGAACATGAAGCTGGGTTTTCCAAGTGAGAATTTTCTTCATGTAATGGCTAGCTGCTCTGAAGAATGACTAGTTTTGGTGCATTGACATTTTCCAGTGCAACAAAGCTGTACCAGAACATTGCTTATAATCTCCATCTCTTTTACTTGCTTGTCTTACTTGATTTTCCTCCTCACTTGTCTTTAGAAGAACCCAAAGTAACAGAAAAACCCAACACACACACACACACCCCACTCCTGAACAAACATTGGCACTAAGGCAAAAAGAGACAACTGCATGCAGTTGGATACAATGCTTTCTACCAGATGGATTAGTAGGTATAAAAGAGGGTATAACTGGGAAGGAGGTTAAGAAGAGAACCAGCATATGTGAGAAGTCATTAGGCTGAACCCAGGACAGTGACTACATTAGCCGTTTTAAATAACTGCAAATACTAAACCTGTGAAACATCAATGCAATAGGAATTAGGGATCTCCCCTAGAACTCTGCACCAAGACTAGTCACACCTGAGCCTCTTTTTGATATGTAGTCTATCAAACTTTCAAGCACCCAAGCAGATATGTAAGTGGCCATCTCTGAAAGATTTATCAGTCAATCCTGCAGCTTTCTGAGTGTACCACAGCTTTATTTCGTCTTGTGCAGGAAATGCTGGGGGAGGAAAAAGCATTTTGTAAGCAAGCAGGCAAGAAAAGGGCATCTCTACAGCACACTCACACCTCCTTCTTTTGATAACTTTTGAAATCACAAAACTGTCTTGTGTATTGGGCTAGATGACCTTTAAAGGTCTCCTCCAACCAAAACCATTCTATGATTCTCCTGGGCGGTTCAGGACATTTATGGGATAATGAAGAGCTTATCCTCTATTATTGGAATATGTGTGTGCTTGTCTACACCCAGGTTGATAGACAAATTTCTATCATCCACTCACAAATCTAGGCCCTTATCACCGTGGTGATAGCTGAGAGATGTATTTGCCATAAAGCAACTGCACTGTTACTTATCTATTAAATGTAATTGTTAAAAAATATAATGAACAGCCTTACCACGTAAAATAACAAGTACCCTTATCATCCAGACCCCAATTTTAGACATTGCCATTCCCTATAGCTACTACATCTAAGCCAATACAGTTAGTCACATCTTAATTTAATTAAAAGGCTTATTGCACTGTAACTTCCCTACTGAACAGCCTCTAAATCTACCCCCTGAGTCACCCCAAGGCTAATTTGTAGGACACTGATCTAACTGTGTGCTGCAATTTAATTGTGATTTTGAGCCAAGTTTGAGACCTGAGAAGGTGATGAGATGCACAGGAAATATGAGAGGAATCACAGAATAAAGGCATCGGGCTGGAAGACAGGGTGACTAGAGAGGATGTTGCTGGCACAGATTTATTTTTCTGTCTTAAGCAAATGCTTTGATCTGTCTCCTCTACCTTCATCCCTTCAGTTCAACAGAGTGTCTATCACATAGATGTAAAAGGCAAGCTCTTCGGGGAACAGAGGCATCTCACTGTGCTCCTCCAAGACTTAGTACACCGAGACTCTAAACTCAGTAAAGCACTCCAGGAACAAGTGATATACAAACTCAACCACAAAAACACTTCCTGACTGGAGCTACCATTAGTTATCTCAGCAACAAACACATTTTATAGCCACAGGAAATAACCCAAAGACATTTTTATTGCAGTTAAATCTTTGTCTCAGACTGTTATAGCAGTGCTTTATGCTTTCTACATATGACACCATTAAGCTTATGTGGGATGTTTTGACCTATTTTCTTTTTCAACCACTATTTTTTCAATTGCTCAGCAGCAGAAGTGAATAGCAGGCTTGTGGCAGCCAACTCGCTCTCAGGGATGTGTTTTAGTTACCAACACAGCACCAGCAGCTGCCTGAAGCTGCCCTTATTGCTCATATAGCAAATTTATTTATTTATAGCAAATTATAGCCTCTCCTTTCTTTAGGCTGAATTTGGATACAGTCCATGTTGGTTGACACTGAGAGGGTGTATATATATAGTTGTATATGTATACATATAGAAATTTGTAATTCTCACAACAGCCTTGTAAACAAAACTGCTGCTACGAAGTCATCTTTGCCTTGTAGATAAAGCCAAAAACCTGGCCTATGTTGACTGCAAAACCTGAAGAGACTGCCTTCCCACAGGCAGGAATTTGACACAATACCTTTACCTTGAGTGCCGTGGGGATGGATAACCCATGGATGGATACCTACAAACAGCTTTGTGAAACGTGACAAACAAGCCAGGCTTGGTTAGCACAAGCTGAGGACAAACAACCTGTGTGAGAACAGGTGACTAGCTGTTCTACTTCAGCTGAAGCAGTATGACATTGAAGCAACACTAAGAGTCAGTGCTTTAAATGGATATAAACTCTCATGTTTCTGTATTAGAGTGACCAGGGAGATACTGTGTATTCTCTTGGTGAAGAGTACTATTACAAGTAATATCCCAAATACATAAACTAAGGTCCAGCAAAAGCAGCAGCATCTGTAGTGATTTCTGTACATGCATAAAGACACTGGGACACAGGCAGCCACACAAACACTTTTAAAAGATAGCTTCATAAAGCCTTGATAGTTATGGGTCACAGCAAGAGGCAGTGGGTCAGGCACCGTGAGGAAGAATGGTTTATCCCTGGCACATATATCAAACAGTGATCACAATAAACAGAGCTACTTGTGTTTGGCTCCAGTTTGATGTTGTTCTGTATAGCATCACTCACTGATCTTAATTTTTTTGAGTGTAAGTGTAACACATTTTGTAAGAAATGGAGGATTTTGTGAAAGGAGAAATGAAATATCAAGAGCTCGTACAGCAAAAAAATGACTTTAGAAAAACAAAAGGTTCAGTCTTTTTAAAATTAAGTTAGTGTATTTTTTTACTGATAATGGGCTAAAAGTGCCTGGTAACCTCAATGGAAAAAGTAAACCTGCATGTGTTACCCTTAGCCATTCAATGCATTTCTCCTGCAGAGATGTCTCAGTGTTAATCTTTTTGCTTCACCTTTAATTTTTCAGGAAACTTCACTGCATTACTACAAACACAACAGTTGGCCTTCCACAGTCTGCCCTCCCTCGCCTTCTTTTTCATACAGTAGATTGACAGATCAGGTGATTTCTCTGTTCTCACAACTGCACGTACCCTGTGCTGCCTTCCAGTGCACTGAAGCACACTTTTAACTTGCTTGGGCTGTGGACCAGGGCTTAGATCCAGTCTCAGTAAGTATTCATATAAAAGTGGATCTCTGCTCGTAAGGTGAAATCATGAGGGCACAATTCTGATTTAAGTTTACTATTTGATACTTCCCACAGCTGACAAACAGAATTTTGAGAAAAATCACTGAAAGGCACAAAAATCTCCTTTTAAAACAAATTTGAGGTGTCCTTAAATGCTCAGTACACAGGAGAGTGAAAAAAAATATTGCAGTAGCTGTTTGAAAACCTCACACAGAGGAGGCGGATAGCAGGAACTCTGCATGCATCTCATGAATGTTCTACTTTCCCCCTTTGAATACAGAGATCAATCTTGGACAGAGTGTTAAAGCCTCACCATGAAGGGCTATTCTTTGCTATTACTTGAGACTAAAACAAAAGACACTTCAGGAGATACAATCATTGCTGCCTAGTTCCTTTTCCTGGGCTCCCACAATGGGCCCCAGTTCTTTTTTTCTTTTTTTTTTCTTCCACACATCTTTCTCTTATTTTTTTTTTTCTTCTGTGCTTCTACTCTTTCTTTCTGCCTCATTGAATCCATTAAGGCCTTTATATAGCCTGCTATTGAGAAATAAATTTTCTTTGGGTCTTGAGACTGAGTCTTAACTGCTGGCAAGGAAGGCTTAACTCCTGATGGGAGGGCAGAGAAAATGATGGGTAAGAGGTATGGAAAGTCCATCTCTGAATTTGGGGCCTTTGAGCACACCAGATACCTTGCAGTGTACTGCTGGCATTCAGCTCAAGGAAAAAGAACATCCTGATCCTAGCAGTTTTTTCGCCTCAAGGCCGTAGCCTTGATAGAGTCATCATTCTGCTCCTATTTTCAACCAAATTAATATACTATTTTCAATTATTTTCCTCAGTTTTCATTCAGATGCCATTGCCTTTTACAGAGTCACAGAATGGAACGGATTGGAAGGGACCTCTGGAGATCTGGTAGGCCAAGCTACCCCCGGCCAAAACAGGATCACCTTGAGCAGACCACACAGCTGTAAATTAGAAGGTACTCTGACATCTCTGACAGAGATGCACTGCTATGGAAGACATGTAAAGCTGGGTTCTCTCTCAACGAGTACAAAGTTATGCACAGTCAGAAGCATAAGCACTATTCAGGTCTGCCAACAGCGTGATAAATTATTTCAAAGAAACTAAAGCTAGATTTGAACTGGGCACACTGCAGCTTACCCCAGAACCAGCAGAGACCTGAAAGCAAACTGAAGAGCATACAACTCTGGGGTGATAAACTAGGTTTTATACAGGTGCACAATGCAAGTGGAAGCAAGGGAGCTATACAGAGGCTAAGCAGAGACCTGAGAAAAGAGAAAGAAAAATAACCTGCAGCCCTATCACATAAGAAACGAGGTCTGCGTGCAAACAGGCCAGCTCTGCAAGTGTCCATGGCCTGGCACAGAAGCTGCTAGCCCTGCATGCCTTTCTTGCAGTGGGAAGCTCTGTGGGGTCAGTTCCATTGCTGTTGGGACACAGTTTAACAGTGAAGGCCTTGGTAGATGATTTGCAAAATCTAAGGCTCTGAAGGGTGGGGAAAAGCCTTCAGATATTGAAGTCCTGAGAAGCTGCTACATAAAAATTGAAAACATCTAAACTACTGGTGAACCAGTGATATCAAGCACAATATAAAGAAATAAGGGCTGGAGAGAGGATAAAAAAAACAAGATAAAAGGTCAAAACCAAGTTATTCTTATGGCTTGTATTTTCTCCACCCTGGATATCTGGGGAAAGAGCAGGGAAACACCCATCAATCACCCCGCACTCCTCAGCACTGCAAATGCAGGTGGAGGAGGGATCCCAACTACAATGAGAGAGGTAAGGGGCAAATGTGGGGAGTCCAATAGCGAGAGATGGCACTACACTCAGCCAGCCAGAGCCTGACATCTTATGTTTTGCATTTTAAATAGTTCACACAAATTAAGGGGTTTTCCTCAACAAAAAAATTTTTAAAAAGATGTAAGCAACAATTAGGTACAGTTGCAGCCTTTTATTTTCTTTTTTGTTTTCTCCCAGTAGTGCACAGAGAGGAATTTGATTTGTTGGAATAAACTCTCAACAGCTCAGACATCTATCTGTATTAAACGATTCAGGCCTATCAGAACTGCAGCCTGGGGGTGTCACATTCAGAAGCACTGCAGAGTTGAAAAAAACCAGGGCTCTACTCCTTTAGTGAAACCTTTCTAAATAGTGGATGCTAATTAGATAGTTCAGTACATTTCATTTGGAGTCTTATTTATTGGGCAAAAACAATCTTAGGTTTTTCAGTGATGGTTTCCTACCCCCCATCTTCACAGATAAACAATGTCAGCAATACCTACCCAGCCACTTCCCTATTCTTGTCAACAGGTTTGTGTCAAGATGCCCCAGTCAGACAGGCTGTACCTTACTGGTTTACCTCTGGTCTTTTAACACACAGAATTAATACTGTCTTCTATAAAATTTCTTGATAATTTACACTTAAATGGCCCTTCAATGCATCCAGAACAGCAAATTAGGCTAATCAGTGGAACTAATTAAGAAGTTAGGAACCGTGCAGCATTACGAAGGACAACAGCCATGCAGCTACAAGATGAACTTCACAACAATCAGCTTAAGACCCTCATGTTAATCACAGCTATAAAGTGCACTTAACAGCCTTTACAAGGCACTTGTCTAAGTTTTACATGTAAAACTTCAATATAACATTTAAATCAGGAAAAGTCTGAGAGTCTATATGGAATATAACCAAGTTTGCCAAACATAACGTTTAGAACGAGAAAGGCTCCCATCAGAACTCTGAAGCAGAAAAGAAGCATGGAGAACACTGCAGGTCAAGGCACCATGCACACATAAAGGAAAGAAAATATTAACAGCATAAAAATAAAATAACAAATCACCTCATCACTTACATACACAGTGAACCCAATATCCTGCTTACTCATGCTGGCTAAAACAATACTTCTACTCCTCTAAGAAAAGGAAGTTCTTGCTTCACTAAGGTGTTTATAACTTTTCCAGTGATGCCATGGTAGAAAGCGAAATGCTTCACTGAATAATGAAAGTGATAAATAGGAAAATCAGAGTTTCTCATACTTTCATGTTCTTACGTGCTAACTACATCACCAAGAAAGCTTGCAAGGTCATTACAAATGGTTTACAATGATGAACTGCAAGTTATTTTCTCAACCAAAAAGTATCCTTTTTAGAGACACAATGGCTAATACGAGACCATCCAATGATAAACAAGAAGTCATAAATGTCTCATGAGGAGATACTGCAATCACTAATCTAATATTTTAGATTTTGACTTGCAGAACTATTTAATCAAGTGTCTTAGACAACTCATGTTTATGTAGAGAGTAGCTGTATCAGCATGGTTTCTTACGTAGCACTTAGACATGAGCACAGCAATACCCTTCAGCAATGCTTTCTGTGCTATGGTTAAGAGAGTAGCTAGAGAGTAAAAAGGGGATAGTAGGTGACAAACAGAACCACATTAACTCTTTCTAGCATGTCCTCAAGTCAAAGCTTGATAAGACAGTCTGCAAGACATTTTCAAAGCAGGTATTATCTGAAAAACCAAGTAAATTTATTTTAGAGCAGCTAAAGCTATCCACTGCTTTATACAGGGGACAGCTATTTAACACTGTGTCTACTCCTTGTAGACACTTGATACGTGTGAAAGCACTGATGCTTTCTGCATGTTCTTGTGTCAAGTCAGGACAACACTCCTGACCTTACCTTTCAGCATTGCCCTCTACTCTTATTAGCCTCTCCTGTTGTAAAGTACATCAAATGGAGAGACATCACGAGGTTAACACACTCTAAGATCAGGGTGATGCTGAATTTCAGGGAATTCAACATAGAAGGAGGAAAAATTCAAAAGATTCAGAAGTCAGAATCAAACAGAATAATATTCAGCAATTACTGAAGCCTGTGCCTGTAATACATAAATTAGTTCCAGGAGAGCCTGAAGAACAGGCTCTTTGGAGATTTGTCCCTCTTTCAGATGATCCTGGAACAATGTGAGAAGGATTTCTCATCACTTTCTGTCCAGCAGCCAATGGAGAAGTGCAAAGCAGTGTAGAAGGACTATTTGGGTTTGGCTCTGGCAAAAGAGCAGAGGTATAGTCTTTATGATACTAATGACAACTCATTCAAAATGACCCAAAAAATATGCAAGCCTTGGTCTCAGTGGTCTTCCAAGCAGTGTAATAGTCTAATACTGAACAACATCAAAATTTTGAAGGTACACAGCAATATACTTTTTACTTCCATCTATCCAGATTTTTTTTCAAATTAGTGTTACCCAGACAAATTATATCAGAAATAATTACACCCCCAAATTTGTTATGGAAAGGTTTCAGAAGAACAAATTGGAATGCACTGTGATTTTCAATGTGGTATACTCTTCTGTAAGGAACAAACTTTTTCAGTTGCCTGCTTTTTGTAACTGAACCATTATTTAATAATATAGTCTATTGCCACAGAATACATGGCAAAGCAAATAAAGTGGTTTGGGGTACTAATTCATATGGCACTATTATATGCTAGGAATATTCTGTAAGATGGAAGCTGTCTTTCTGGCAATGTTTATCCATAATAACCTTTGGCAGACCTCCTGAAGCCTTCATCAGACTTTGCATTCTTTGTTCATTAGGTCCAACCCTTTGCAGTAAGACTGAAAGAGTCTTAGCCTGATTTTCTGAGAAATGCAAAGGATGTTGCATATGAACAAGGAGAGTTTATGGTATTTATTAGACATCAAATACCCAATGCTTAAACCAGCCTCTGGATCCAAATCTATCAGTCATTATTACATTAGTTTTGCTTGTCTCTTTGTGGCCTGCTTTCAAACTAAGACATCACAATGCAAAGCTGGGGCCCTGGTAAAGTGTTCTAATATCCACACTTAACAATAATAACAAGACCACATGTTGCTTTTCAATGTTTTTGATTCAACCCTTCCTTGTCTAGGGAGTGAGCTGAAACAGTGCTCTTTTCTAGAGCACAGGGAGCAGAAGCTCATCATGCAGTGATAAAGACATGAGTAAGTTTGATCAGTTGTCCCATGGCTGTGTGACATATTGTCTGCTGATTAACTGCCACTCCTGTTCATTAATGTGCCAGTGATGCTGACCAGGAAAGAAAGACTCAAGACAAGAAAAATCCAGCTATTTACTTAGCTTATTAATATACAAGTAGATTCAAGTCACTTTGTGTGCATGAATAGTTGTAGGCATTCCCCTCCATGCTACACAGTAGCACAGATCATACAAAAATGTGTTTTAATCAGGAGGGGCTGACAGAGACATAACAAGCTATGCAAAAGAAAAAGTATAATTCAGTTACAAAACTAAATAATCTAATGAACCTACATGTAGGAAAAAAGATAATTAATAGTTGTAATAGGAGGACAATTAAGCACTGGAACAGATTGCCCCAAAACATGTGAAATCCCTGTCCTTGGAAGTTTTTCAGATGCAACCAGTCAAAGCACAAAGAAAACTGTTCTGAGTTTAGTGTTGATAATTTTTTTGACCAGGAGACTTGACTAGAGACTTCCCAAGATCCCTTCCAACCTGTACAATTTTGTGATTCTATAAATCCATGCACCTGACAGGGTTCCAAACTAACAGAATCAGCACCAGGTAAGGACGTGTTGCTGCACTGAAAAAGCAAAGTGCTTGAACAGAAAGAGTGGTGTAGTAATACCAAGACTACCACAATGCCTTGCACAACTCTAAGTCTACCAGCCTCCCCAGTCAAAAAGCAATTGTGTGGAAGTTGCTACAAGTGAGAAGTCACTACAAGCTCAAAGCAGTGATTGCTATCCTAAAAACCCTAGCATACTCTCATTAAACAAAACAAAACCACACAAACACCAAACCCAAAACAAAAGGAAAAATAAAAGAGGAAAACACTGGGATTCCTTCCTTCAGCAAGCACTTAGATCAGGAAGTTCTGGTGTCCTTTTCTTGATGTATAAAGCACACATACTGTCGAACTAATAAATGGATAGTCCAGGACCAAAAAAGAACTGGCTCCTCCACTACCCAAAGAGTTAATGAATGTTAAATAAAGATCAAAAATTAGCAAGACACAGCAACTATGCAGGTATATACATTATAGAATTACTCAGAATTTTCCTAACTAGCAATCAAAAGAATTTTGCAAAAGAAAGATACTAAATAAATTCTAATGATCAGAGTCTAGAACAATACTTTAAATGGTTAGAAAATTAAATTACTTAAACCATCTACATAGTTCTTACCCCATCTTTGGAATCACTTGATATTAGCTAGTGAAAATACTTCTGCATAAGACTTATCATGCATGAATAAGCTCAGTAAGTTGCAACATACACATAACATTATGCTGACATCACATTGCCATATTTTTCTCCTTTTGAGATGACAACATTATAAATAAATCTTTGTTCTGAAGTTTCTCCTTCAAAGACCCTGCATTTCCTACGTATGCAGCATTTAAAAAAGCTGGCATACAAATAATTTCAGATTGAAGATTCAATAATTAAGGGTAAAACCCTCAGAAAAGGCACAAAGATGTTTCTCTTGAAAGCCACCAGAGTCACCTGAAATTATTTTGCTATTACACATCTGTTGGAATGGGAAAATTAAACTGTTTTATGGTGAAACTGATGACTTTCAAGAACAGTAATGGAAAAGTTTGAAAGACCTTGTTAACAGCGTCACAAGCACTTCATTTGGAGTTAAAGTTTATGTTAGATTTAATATATTTAATAACTTAAAATATTAAATATTCATAATCTGAGCAACGAGTTCTGTGGTAGCACTAGTTGGAGAATGATGGGTTTATTTTATGGCAGCTTTTAAGCCTTGGATATTTTTTTCCATCACACATTAGGATGCAGAGTAAAAAGAGGAAAAGAGTAAACTAATCTCTTGAATATTTCAGAGCACAGCTGTGTGAAGATGGTAAGTCTCTCCCCTTCTCCATTTTGTCTGTTTCTCCTGTCCTCTTTCTCTCTAGCTGTTCTGTCCCACAGATATCTTCCTTTGAAAATGTTTCCAAAGGCGATAAAACTTTAAAGACATTTTCTGCTTTGAACAAATATGTTATTTCATTGAAATGATTCAATCCAATTAAAGTATATAGCAAATTTAACAGATTTAACATGCTAGCCTAAAAAACCCTTTTAATATTATGATAAGAATTTTGAAGTAAATTTTAAATGTTTACTGGAAATAAGCATATAATAAATTCAATCGAGTGTGAAGGGCTATGACTGGATGAGCTGAAGTATGAACTTCCAAAATGCCAATAGATCAGGAATGGACACTGCAGCCCGCAAGACTGCTGTGTCACCTAGATTTCAGAGCATTTCATTCCCTTGTAGCTGCCATCCAGAGACCTGGCCAGGCTGGAGAGCTGGGCAGGGAGAGACCTGATGAAATTTAGCAAAGGAAAGTGTAAAGTCTTGCACCTGGGGAGGAACAATCGTTCACTGCAGTACAGGCTGGGGGTGACCTGCTGGAGAAGAGCTCTGTGGAGAAGGACCTGGGGGTCCTGGCTGACAACAGGTTGGCTATGAGCCATCAGTGTGCCTTGGTGGCTAAGAGAGCAAAAGGGATCCTGGGGTGCATCAGGAGGAGCGTGACCAGCAGGTCAAAGGAGGTGATCCTCCCCCTCTACTCTGCCCTGGTCAGGCCCCACCTGGAGTGTTGTGTCCAGTTCTGGGCTCCCTGGTGTAAAAAGGACAGGGATCTCCTGGAGAGAGTCCAGAGAAGGGCTACGAAGATGATTAGGGGCCTGGAGCATCTATCCTATGAGGAAAGGCTGAGAGAGCTGGGGCTGTTCAGCCTGGGGAAAAGAAGACTGAGAGAGGACCTAATCAATGTTTATAAATATCTTAAGTATGGGGTGCAGGGGGAATTGGCCAGCCCCTTTTCAGTGTCTGTGGGGACAGGACAAGGGGCAATGGCTGCAAATCGGAGCACAGGATGTTCTGCGCCAACATGCGGAGGAACTTTTTCCCAGTGAGGGTGCCAGAGCCCTGGGACAGGCTGCCCAGGGAGGTGGTGGAGTCTCCTTCTCTGGAGAGATTCAAGACTCATCTGGACGCCTATCTGTGCAGTATGAGCTGGGGAGCTGCTTTGGCAGGGGGGTTGGACCCCATGAGCTCTCGAGGTCCCTTCCAACCCCTACAACTCTGTGATTCTGTGATCCACAACAGCTCATTTCCAGTGACTCTGGCTGTAATGAGTGCTAAGTGTAAGAACATTAAAATTCTTAAATACATCTAAAATGTGAACTTCTGTCCAGGAATAAAACATCACTGCAAATGAAATGCAATGTCACACATCCATCTAGTAAAAAGCTTTTCTTACTAACAACAAGAAGAGAAACAAAAAGAGAAATTATCATCATTTGCTATGAAAGACCCCTACTGCATTTTCTTGAGAAGCAATGGTTCCTCCACCCAGGCAGACTACTGAATACCAGTGTCTTCTGAGGAACACAGGACCCTATGAGTCTGCTTCCTCATGATTCTCGAAACACAATTGCTGTTCATCGCAAACCCATCTAGAGAGTGTACAAGTATGATAAGCCTACTTACAGGACCCTGATCTAAATTTAAGCTTGAAACCTATAAAGCTGAATATTGGGTGTTAATTAAATTCTCCTTGCACTTCTATTGCAAACCTGCTACTTATTTTTGCTTTGTTGAAAAGCTTATCATACCATTTCAAGCGCGCAAGATGGGTTTCTTTCTCAGGCAGTCTCACCTAACCTCATCAGAAACATGATTATCAAAATTTTAATGAAATAAAGCCAAGTAAAATTTATTCCAGCTACCAGTAAGCTGAGGTTTTAGCTACGCTATAAGGAAAAAACAAACAAGCAAACAGAATTTTTGACAAACAAACAGACGTTCAAACAGATGGGTTTCATTACAATTACTTCCAAAATGCAGAAGATGAAGAACTCTCATGTGATACATATATGAAGAACAAGAAAAATGTGAACAGAAACCATAGGAATGCAAAAATGTAAAATATATCCATTCCAAAATCACAACAGCCTCTCCCTACCAACAACTGATTTCTACTAAAGCTATCTTTCATAATTACAGTGGGGTTTTGCACAACCTTCCATGCATGCTTGCATGTGCATTCAAAGTACAAGTTCTCTCCCCCACCCTTGGGTCAGATTATGCTATGGTAGAATAGATCTCCATCTTCATATATTCCTTCTGATGGAAAAAAAGAAAATTAGTTTTGCTCAGTTTCATTCCTTCACTGCCAGCTGTAGGCCCTCAGACAACTCTAAACCACTCTTGTACCTCCCTGGAGTGCATGCTTCAAAGACATATGGACATTTATCTTGTCATTCCCTTATATCACCTTTCCTTCTCTATATTTCCCTCTTCAGGTTTTTTTCTCTTCTTTCCTCTAAACTATTCATGCTTGTATGTATCCCTAGACAGTCTTTCTCAGCATTTTCCCCTCAGTGACTTGATAAAAGTAGGGCTGCATAAATCTGTGTGTGCAAACACGTAGATGAAAAATGCAGTACCAGATTGACTGACACAGTTGGCATACACAGGCAGAATGCAGCTAACAGCTTCAGCCAAAACTTTGATAGGAAGAAGGATCAGTGTGATTTAGAAAGCTGAAAAGTTTTGCTCTGACATTTTTTAAACTAAAAAAACCCCAACCACTCTGTATTTCAAACATTTCATTTTTAAGCATAGGCTAATAAAAGAGAAACAAAAAACCTAACCACACTTCTACACAAAGTAATAAACAATTGAAAATTATACACACAAAATGTTTCAGTCCACCAATTTCTTTCCTTGCCCTCTTTGGTTCCGAAATGTGAAAACAATGTGGTGTTTTATACACACACCCACTACCCCCAGATATGGCTCTTCTCCTCTCTCTGTTTCATTGATAGCCACATATTCTACTCAGAAATACATCTGCTAATTCTCCAGGGGCTACCTCTTCGTCACTCTATAGCCCAGGCTGTGAAGTAGTATCTTTCTGCTGGGTGTGGAATGGCATTAACAAAGAAAGCTCCAAAATACTTTCTTTTTTTCCCCCCTCGTGGGTCCATCTTTACCTGTGTTTTCATGATTTGTGCTTTAGGTGTTGTATTTGCATTTGTTGTGGGGTGTCTGTATTTCTAAACTCACAATGCTTAAGCATGTGATTTATTCATGTCACTGGGGGCTCCTGCTCCTGTCAGTTTGGGACCAAATTCAAGTTTTGGGTACTTCATTCACAGAAACCAACACAACTCAACTCAGTAGTGATTTCAGGGTCTAAGGAGTAGCCAGTAATGTGGTCTCCTAAGTTAACAAGGCCAAAACAAAACCAAGGAGCCTTATCTAAAGGAATCAGGGAACACAGCAAGTCATGAAACCCAAGAGGAAGAAAACCGTGAGAGTATGATGGAGCCTTAATTACCATGACAATTTATAGTACAGCTGTTTACAGCAATGCAAGATACATATGAACTTCCACCACTCTGAATTAAATAAACGCCAACACAGGTCTGGAGCACAGGGGAGTCACACTAAAGCTGACATAGAGAATATTAACCTCACCTTTCCTGTAGACTTTGTTCCTTTCCAAATGCAAAAATAGCAGATAGTCCAAGCAGCAAGGAGGCAGAGTGCCAGCTCCCAGCGAAGGTTCCCAATGTGCTCAATGCCACCAGAGATAGCCAGCACCCGGCGTCTTCAAAGGGGAAGAGAAAAAAATCATATTGAAGCAAACAACACCACACTGGACTGAAACCAAATCAGCTTCAACCAAAGAGAGTCCTAGTGACTAATGACCGCATACCATGCTGAGGTAGAAGGGACAGACGTGTGTGAGCACAAGTAAGATGGCTGCAAGTACCTGAAAGCAATGCTATGAAGAAATCTGTATACTTATTCAACTACTGGATGCACAGAGCTATGCTAACACAGCACTCTGCCAGGGCTATATGTATTACAGTCATCTGCTTGCCTGTAGTGTGTATGCCACGGACAAAGCCGCTGTGCTTTGGTACATGGACAAAGCCCCAGCAACAGGAAGGGCTCCTGGCAGACTGGTAAATTTGAGTGAAGCTGGCAACATCCTCACTTAAAGATTTGTGCACAACTATACCATTGAACTGCATCATACTGATTCCCAGGAACGCCACCTGCCCGGTCTCAAGGTACCACTCAATACCCATGTCCTGACAAAAGTTACACATGAGGCTACAATCACTCTTCAGCTTTCAGACCCATAAATGTGTCAAGAGAAATATCAATTCGTATTCAGCTGCCTTGCAGTGTGGTTGCAGAACTGTGTGCTGGGAGAAGATGGCAGGGAAAGCTGTCAATAACAATTCCACTGGGCTGCCACCACGTTGCAAAACAGGGAGTGTGATGGAAGTATGACCACTATGTTGGCATACTTGGGGTTCAAACAAAGCTTGTAGGATTACTTCAGACTTGCACAATCTGACCCACGCTCAGCTGTCAAAGTCCCACATTCCAGCATCCAGCCACTCCACTCTTCAAACTCCGTGTAACTTCTTACTAAATGTCATTACTCACTCTCTGGTGGTTAGCATGTGCCACACACAGAAAGGCAACTTTTTCTTACAAACACAATTCTCAGTAAAGATTCAAGATGAGGGTTTTAAAAAGCAACCAGTTTCTGGAAGCCACCTGCAGAATGTCAGCGCTCAGTCTTTTCTGAATGCTCTGTGAGAAGTCTCAAATAGCAGACACCTGCCTTACCCATCCAAAAATCTTGGCCAGGTTCTTTTGTAAAAGGTGTCATAGAAAGTAAATAGCAAATTAATGGTCTCAACAAAATTGTGCCTGCTGCTCTCATTTAGAAAAGACACATGGTGCCAATCAACTTGAACTGTTAGCACCATAATGAGCATTTAAATACAGTGAAGTGTGATAAATTGTTTTGTATTTTCTTTGTTCAAGCAGAGCAAAGGTCTAGTGTTTCCCTTAGAAAGTAAGCAGCAACAAGTCCAGAGCATATAATTAAACTATAACATAGAGTGTATGCAAAGAACAGATTGCAGGAAGAGAAAGTCTTGCTCAAGAGACAAGCAGTGATTTCCTCAGCAGGTATGATGCCCTCCCTAATGCCTGGGCCCCCGCTGAAGCTATCTGAAACAGCAGCAGCAGATGCAGGTTTTGAAAGGAGGTGGCATTCAGAAGATGAAACTCTTCTCACAAAGCCTCAGTTCAGTCTGACTATAGACACCCTCATAGCCACTCTTGCTCCTTTATTATTCAACTTAAATAAAACAAAAAGGAGAAGCATTTTAAAAATACATGATTTGCCCCTGCATCCAAGAAGAGAACTTGATGAATTCAGAGGTCAGAAGACAGTTGATCACAGCTTCTTGCTCCTCAGCAGTTCAGCATCTATCTAAAAGCTGCCATGACCTTGCACAAATTTCACAGGCACCAACACCATCAAAAAAAAGCTATAGTGTACCTTTCCCTGTGCCTTCCTCTCTTTCTCTTACTACTTCAAGACCCCTACACTACTTTGTTCTCCTCACCTCTTAATTCCAGGAGAGATAAAGAACAAGAGCAGCAAAATCTGCACTGAAAGCGATGCTCTGTTTTGAAATCACAAGCATTTGAATAAGAGAAGTTGTATAGTGAGATGCTCAGCAACAGCCAAAGCTGAGAAGGTTGTCTGCACCAATGTTTCATCACTTGTGACTGCACATATTGAAGCAGAGCAGAAGGAAGTAATTTATGCACATTGCATAATTTATGCAGATTGCAATGGGAAGAAGTAGAAGAGTGCCTCACAGTCATTGTACTTGAAATTATTCTTGAACACAAGGTCTCAGTCCCACCCTAAGCATCCCCTGCTATAAACTACATGGTCTTGTAAAATAAGACTATAGGATTCTGAGACAAACCACAAATTCAGAGCTGGTTTTTATTCCAAATATCAGGTGATAACAAAATTAAAAAGTCATTTTCAGAGCACAAGGTGCCCTAGTTAGATAACTATGTAAGACTGACAGTCTAAGTGAAGCCAATGGAGATAACTGACAACATTCATTTATATAACTGAATTATCAAGAATCAGAAACCTAAGTTACAGAATGAGTCCAAGACATTCCTTTGTGATAGAAGTCTTCAATTATTAAATCTGAATACCCCAGGAAGGATTAGAATGCCAGTGGCCATATGCCTTAGCAGTGGTGCCACTACATGCCAGACACTATAAAAACCCAGACACGTCCAGCAATCACCTCCAAGGTTTTGTTTCTTGAATTCTGTGTTTTCCCAAGGGACTCACACACGTCTGTCATTAACAACACTATTTAAAAAATGAACACAGAATCTGGAAAGTCCATTTTTACTTCAGCTGGTTTGGTTCATACTTGCATGAAGGAAAAAATAAATAATCTTTTTCCTTTCATATATTTTAAGGTTTATTAAAGGCTTGGGCTCTTTAAGGAAAACCCCCCAAAACAGTAACTGAGAAGAAACACCTTAACTGAGATTTCATTGTGATGTCTTGAAACTTTACCACTAGAATTCACTACTGTCACTGACCTAAGGCCTGAATGTTCTTACCTTCAAAAAAATACTGCAAACTCATCTACCTTGCAGTGGAAGAGATACTAGGTTCAGGAAGGTTATCAAGTGTTCTCTTAATAAATTAAAGTTTCCATAAAAAAAAAATCATACATTTAAAGGAAGAAATAAAGAAATCAACAACTGTGACAGAAAAAAGCTCAAGAACCTAGGGGTCCACTGTAGCTGCCAGTACAATAAACCTGTAGATAACCATTTGAATAACTGTAGATAACACTGGAATTACTACAGGCTGTATGCCACTGCTTTGTACAAGCCATTTTGAGCAGAGTAACTTTGAGTGTACTGAGTTTGCTGGCAAGAACTTAAGACCATGTGAAACTTTGCTGTAAAAGAAACTTGTTTTGCACAGACATGAAGATACAAATCACTAACTATTTTTGGATCTCACTGAAAATGGAGATTGATGAGAGTTTGGAAAGATTTATTGTAGGTATTGAGGATGGGGGGTTGTTGTTGTAGTTGTTAAGGGGATGTTGTTTTGTTGTTTAATATTATGCAGCACTTCAGTTTCTTGAACCTACCAATAGCCTGGGAAAAAAGCCAGGAGACTGGTGGCATTTGCACATCTTGACCAGAATATTGAGGAAAGTAAGCTCCATTGGTATTAGGCATCATTTGGAATGCAAAGGTTAACTTAAACCAGAGTAAGATTTGTAATTCAGTAGTAGCAATCTATTAACTCTACTCAGAGTATTTTACTTGTAAATAGAAAACTGAATTTAAACCAGGGTGGATTTTGATGTGTCTCACACCCAGAACACACTGTGTTTGAAGGTTTTACCATTTCCAGTCACACATACATAGCTTGACCAAATGTTACCAAAGAGAGATTTTTACTTTTCTTCCTCTATGTAACACAGAAGAAAAGTGATAAAAGTTATAAGAATCTGATGAATGGAAGATACATTTAAGTATAATAAAAGGACATAAATCTGAATATATACAAATATATCATATATATTCTGGAGGATGAGAAACTGAACATGAGCCAGCAGTGGCTCTTGCAGCTCGCAAGGCCAATGGGATCCTGGGCTCCATCAGCAGAGGGTGGCAGCAGGGACAGGGAGGGGATTGTCCCTCTCTGCTCTGCCCTCGGGAGGCCCCACCCGGATCCTGTGTCCAGAGCTGGGGCCCAACACAAGAAAGATGTGGGGCTGTTGGAGAGGGGTCAGAGGAGCCACAAAGATGATCAGAGGGCTGGAGCACCTGCCCTACAAAGAGAGGCTGAGTGATCTGGGCTGGTTCAGCCTGGAGAAGAGAAGGCTGTGGGGGAACCTCATTGCAGCCTGCCAGTCCCTGAAGGGAGATTATAAACAGGAGGGGAATCAACTGTTTAAAAGGGCAGATAATGGCAGGACAAGGGGGATGGATTAAAGCTAAAGGAAGGAAGGGTTAGATTGGATATTAGGGGGAAGTTTTTTACAGAAAGAGTGGTGAGGGGCTGGAACAGGCTGCCCAGAGAAGTAGTGGATGTCCCATCCCTGGGAGTGTTCAAGGCCAGGTTGGATGGGGCCCTGGGCAACCTTGTGTAGCTCCAGGCCTGAGGTTGGTGGCCCTGCCTGTGGCAGGGGTTGGAACTCTCTGATCCTTGGGGTCCCTTCCAACCCTTGCCGTTCTATGATTCTATGAACAGTGGCATTCTTTACGTTTCCCATTAGCTGTCAGAAAGGTTGATGCTTGATCACAAGGATATTTACAACCAGAACAAAATATCAACAATATTGCTACACTGTTGATTTATTCTGGTTGTACTTTATAGTACCAAATACTATAAGCCTATTTTACACTTAAAGTTTAACTTGGATCTGGTATAAGTGTGGATAAAAACAAGTAAACGTGGGCAGATTTGGGAAGAGATAACAGAACCATAGAAAAACTTACTCATACTTCAACTATACATAAAATTATACATCTAGCGATAAAACAGACAGCATACAACAACTCTTTGCTACCTCCTTTCCAGGAACATGCACAAGGTTATCTCTGATCTTTCCATGAGCATCATTGCAAGTACATTCCCTAACAAAATTTAGAAAGATAAAATCCCATGTGGAAATTATTTCAGAAAGTATTCTCTACTTACTGAAAGTGGTTTAAAGTTATTTGAGAACATGCTACACCACTTTTCAGTTTAGTTGTTCAGTGCATCTGACAGGAAGAAGGGCCTCTCCAGTGTTGGAACTGCTGTAATGGAGATTATTATTAGATAACTACTCATTGCTGAAAAGTAACCTTTCCATCCAAATTTGAAAACTAAGCTTATGCCACTGTGTTACTGGCTGGGAGAACACTGCATTCTCCTGGGAAAGTGTGTCTTTATTAAAGTGTTCCAATGTGCAGAGCTGTACCAGGCTCTTGAATAGAAAGAGGATTAACTACTGCCAACACATTGTTGGAAGGAATGTAGTGGGGTACTTATTGCATTATTTCATGATTTGGAAAGCTGAAGAACAGATCAATCTATTTGAGGAGGGTCCCTTCATATTCCCTCTCTGATTTGGAGCAGTTTCCAAGACTTCTTTAAAAAAAAACAACACACACAAACACAACAACTAAAAACCAAACCAAAACCAAACACCACCAAGAAAAGCCACCTAAATAGAGACAGCAGGCTCTTGAAGTCACTTCTCCATCTGTGCCTGTTTGAAGCAGCCAGACAGGAACATAGGTGGCAATGTTCGTTTTTACTCTGGGCCTGACTCTGTCCTCAGAGCATTCTGCAGGGAATGAAAGGGAAACAAAATCAAGCAGCAGCACTGCTACTGTACAGTGGCCTTTCTTACTGTATGTTTTGCTATGCTCCTTTTATCCCTGCAGATTTTGCAGGCCCAGTCTGTACTGACCTTGTGAGCCTTGTTACTGAGCTCCTTGTACAAAAAGCGTAACATATTTGAGTGCCAGTGCTGCACAGATTTCCCTCCAGTTTAAAAACCAGTGATATCTTTCAGATATCCTCTAATCCTGTGAGTTTAAGTTTCTATCCAAAGACATGTTTTCTAAACTCTCATCTTTCCTCCTCAGTCTGCACCTGAAGCAAGTACTATTCTTTAATTGTTGCAAAAAGTGATGGGTTTGAAGATTTCATACCCAAATGGACACAAGTATCATGTGCAAGTGGAGAGTTTCTGACATACAGAAACTCAAGCAGATATTAGCAGAATTCTGAAAATGATAGGATTCAGAGGCTGTGTACGAGATCCTCTGTGGAGGCTTGAACTGCTAGGACAGAGAGCTACCAGCATCTGAGGTTGTGCTACACATCTGCATGAAGACAATCGCACTGTGGATTGTTGCTCTGTCAGATACTTATTTAGTCATAAAATCAGCCTCCTTGGTAAGGACATATAAAGACTGCAGTACTTCCAGACACACCAGAAGGCTGACATGTTTCCCAGGGACACAACAGAAAGTAAAAAGTGACATTCTTTTTGTCACAGAGATCTGAGGCAGTGGCCTTCCTAATGCGTTTGATACAAATTATTTACTGGTAAGTGTGACCAGCCATACAGCTATAGGAATGGCTTAGTAACAGCTATTTTGAGGGTTTTGCCACCAGCACCATTTTCCTCTCATCTGAGTCACTGAAGCTTCTCCATTACCTGATAGAGATTCTTAAAAATTAAATGCTGTGGCTCACTTGACCCTGCACCCTTCCTAGGCAGCAGTGCTGTGAGTTCTTGCTCAAGGCAGTGCTTCCTCAACCCATGTGACTGCAAGCAGCTTTAAAGGATCTCACAAGTACTGAAATTGCTTCTTTCATTCTACTCACTCACCTCTGCTGAGCAGCACAAACTTTTCTGTACTGAGACATCTTTCAGGGAGATCCAGCATTTCCCTGTGGCCATCTAATCTGTGCTAATTGTGGTCTAATTTGGGAGACAAGCTGAACAAACAGCAAAACTCAGAGGTGTAAAAGGAAGAGCTTAGTAAGAACAAAAAATTTTCAAAGAATGCCTGTTTCAGTAATACACAAACATACAAGCAGTGATATTTCAGAGAAGACTCTACTGCTTGATTTAGAAGTCTCCAGTTTACTGACTAGGCACAATAAAACTCTCAGTGTAAGGAATAACAACTAAGAGAAGGTGAGTTGTTCACCAAAATTACATGCCACCCACCTTACTTTGAATATAGAGTGGTTTTCTACCACTACAGACACTAAAAGAACCCCAGGATTAAACAGAGTATACAAGATGCTAAAGGTCTGAGATGGTATTCTCCACTGCCTTACATACTCATATGATAACTTAACAGTGGAACTCATGAGATAAACTTCCAACATGTATACTGAATGCTAAAGGATATGAAGCTATGAAACCAAAGTCTAGCAGTTTACTTGATAAACTTCTCAGGACTTTTTACTAAATACCTATGGATTTTATATAGGACCAGGCAAAAAGAAAAAATATCCTTCAATAAAATGAAAGTAAAAAGAGTCATCTTGTTACTTCCCTAGTCAATTCATTACTGTATGCGTTACACATACTGTCTTCCAAGGTTTCTCTTCTCTGGTGACACAATAAAGTACAGAATAGTACAACATTGTTTCAGGTAAAAGGTGCAGCACCGTTCTATGTATTGGCAATATCAAAGCTGTGAAACATTTTTCAGTTTTAAAACATAAATTAAACATCTTGTTCTGTACTTCACAGGGCTATATATTAAATTATAGCTGCCCAATAAAGTAAAGGAGGCTTGCTGAGCTTCACTGAGTGAGCAACAATCAACAAAATGAAGAAAAAGTCTTCTTAGAAGAGAACCTACCTGACCTTGGACTTTCACAGAAATGTGTGGGAGACCTCCCTCCTAGATGACTGGAAGATACATTCTAACAGAGATAACCCTAAAACTGTGAGTCCCAGTCCATAATGTATCCTACAGACCAGTCCTATGCTACATATAATACACATCGCATTGTCTGAACAAGTGTAAAAGCTGAGTAACACACAGCACAGGCTGCATATTAAATTGGTTCTGATCTTACTTGCATCCACATTAGACAATCTCAGGCATCCACCTGAGTAGGACTGAAGGAGACAAGTGCTCAGAAGATACACTGCATGAATGGCTAGAGCATGAACCCTCCATTGGCCTGCTACCCTGTGGAGCTCTGGTTACGTGATGGTGACAGGGGAGAGAACAACATATTGGTGAAGGTAATACTATAGAGTAGGCATGTATCTTTGAGAAAGAGAATGCCTTAAAAAAGAAGGGATTCTTTTCAGACTACCTGGCTTCCCTCCGGGCTACAGCACTTTGAAACTTAGAATTGGTTGTGTCTGTTTTTTCCTGGTGCAGCGAGTGGTAATCACTGAAACACCTCTAACAAGCAGCACAGATACAACTACCAAGTCGAACAAAGTCTCTAAATCTACAACTCTTATCAAAAGGGAAGATCAAACTCTCCTCATCAGAATTGTCTCTCAAATTTCTAGCAATGCTTGCAAATGATGACACTTATATCTCATGTCAATTCCTGACTCACTGAATTCAGTATTTCAGTTTTCTGAATTTCATGTGACACTACTTACCAGCTACTGTGTATATACATATACTGGTTTTATTTGTGTACGTATGGGTGTGTGTTTTCTGTGTATCTATAACAAGAGATAGAGACAGAGATGAATCAACACAGAACTCCCACTTCTTTAGCCACTCCTGACCTATTTTCCTTCAATCTCCTTCACTGAAGTTATGGCAAATTTTTCTCTTATCAAGTCTGAGAATTTAATCCTGGCAAACAACCTTTTTTTTTTTACTGTTCCACTCACCACTACTCTATAGTTTCTTGCTACTCTCTCAATATATCCAATGACTCCTTTAAGTCTTTTTGCAGCTTTTCCCTACTCCTCTCTGATGCGGTGCCAAAAATCTTTTTATTCACCTTCTGAGCTACGTAAATTAGTACAGCACACAGTAGCAGCTGTGAACTGAAGACATCTAGAAGAAATGTAAGTCAACCTGATGGCTCTCAAAACTCGTGCTGAAGGTAGCAAGCATTCTGTAGACTTGTCCTCAGTTGTCCACTCAATTAAATGTTCATACAATGAGAGCTAAAGACCAGAATAAAATTGAGAACTGTTATTTGGAAAAACAGCCCTTCATAGGGAGCTCTTGGCTACAAACTCGTGTAACAAAAGAGTGATGGTAAGCTCTTATCTCCTCCACACAGAACAGGCCAATATAAAACCATTACCTGACTGGCAAAAATAAATTAAAAATTATTGTGTCAACATATTTCTTATACCCACTGGCCCTGCAGTGAATCCTAGTTACACAAAACCCACCAAGAACAATGACAAAACCAAACCAAAGAAAACCTACAAAGGAACAGGGACACGAGGCAGTAAAGAATAGCTCATAAAACAGAAAAAAGAAAACAAATGTACAGGAGCTATGGAGCTATTTTGGGAATTCCCAAGTCCTTTGTCCACACTTAGGAGCTACTGGGTCTTCATAAACCACTGCTTTCCTGGAGCATTTGTAACTTACAGTAGGATTCATAGATAAATTCAAATAAATTCCACTAGCTCAGTTTTTCATTTGTAAACTAAACCAAATAGTCAGCAAAGCTGAAATTATTAAAAAAAAAACCAGATGTTGAAGGGACTTTGGTAAGATATCAGTCATTTCCCTTTCCACACAGAGGATGACTATGCCTACATCATTGTTTCAAGGCCAGCACTGGTTGATATTCTGTAACCTTTATAGGAATTCTATCACAATACTTAATGATTCTTCCTCAGAAAATCATCCTGGCACTGCAAATCAAAATAAGCTACTACCCTTTCTGTTAACATCCTCAATCTACAAAGCCTTACTTCCTAAATAAGCTTTAGAAGTGTGTAAACTTTGGTTTTGTCCTGTGATGCCACTTTTTTAAGAGCCAAAAGTAGATACAGGGTTGCTTTAACTGTATGGAATTATTTGCTTTACACAGTGCCCATGCTGAGAAAGCCAAGCAGCAAGCAGACGAATGCAGCTTCTGGTTAATAGTGTTTTCAAACTTACATGAGCATCTCTCAAATCTTTAAAATTCTCTCTGTTGAGGCACTGAGCAAATCTAACAGACACATTCTTCTACAGTTGAAAACTGCAGTATTATTTGCAAAGTCACATACAGAATCACAGACTTGTAGGAGTTGGAAGGGACCCCAAGGATCATAGAGCCCCAACCCCCCTGCCACAGGCATAGGAGGCAGCAACCATGTCTGTGTGGTTTTTTTGGCTGCTACTCCAGTCTGTCACCATGGTCAGGAATTTGAGGTTTTGAGCATTGTCAACAGACCTCATTGGGATACACAAGATGCCTTCCCAGATTCCTCCCCAAAATGCACACTTGCTAACTTCCCACAATTTGTACGACAGCAGGAAGGCAAAAACACCTGTGGGACTGAGTTCTGGAGACTTCAGAAATAGGTATGAGACTGGAGAAGGAGGTCAGTCGTTCCCATGCTAACACATGGGCATGGGGAGAGGAAGAGAAGCAACGAGCAAAAGGGAAAACAGGCCAATTGACTGGCCAAAGAATTTCAGGAGCAGATGAAAAATGTTTAGGGAGTTAAGACTGGAGACCAATGAGCAGCCATCCTGAGGCTAGATGCAAGTTCAGGGAGCGGACAGCTGGCTGGAGAAAATGACTGGGACTACGTGGCTGGAAGGGGGAAGTAGCACAATACAATTTGAAACAAACAATTCAATATTTGCCAGGGGGGTTGGATCCGATGATCTCTCGAGGTCCCTTCCAACCCCTACAATTCTATGATTCTATGATTTATTGGCATGAATACTGGTATTTGATGGTCAAACAATTAACCTATATATTATCAGAATAGTCTTCCTCAATCCTTGTCCTCAAGTATCTCCTTTGATCTAAACTATCTAAATAAGTACGGAGACAGTGGAAGAACGATCCCTAACCCTCTGCCCAAGGTAACCACCTGAGAAGCAAGACATTAGCACCCCAGTCTATACTCCATGATTCTTTCACTTTTATACAAAGGAGAGAAGTTAGAAGATGGTGAAATTCCCACCCCATACAAACACGCTCAAGGAAGTGGGACATTCATACAATGAAGAAAGCCTTCTACATCCTGAGCCATCAGAGCAAGGACAACAAAAAGGCCTTTTTTTTTTTCCAATAATTCCCTTAAATTTTCATGCAAGTGTGCAAAATGAAATGCTTTGCTTGGAATGAAATTTTAATTACTTGCTCCAAACAAATGTTATGTGGTCTTCAATTAATTAACTTCAAAATCTTTTCATCTAATGATAAATTATATGTAACAATATCTTGGGCCTCTAATATTAACTCAGCACTTTTATTGTCTGTAGCTCAGATCCCCTTCAGGAAAATGGGAATCATTTGACCTGTGAAGATAAATGAACATGAAAATAATCAATTAAACTATGATTGCAAAGCCATTGACACCATGAGCATCCTAAGAAGCTGTGACTAAATTAATAACTTTGTCAGCAGAACAGGAACCTAATAATAACGGGAATACAAGGCATAAGAAAATTAATAAAGAATGACAAAACACTGAATAGCTGCACAGTATTTTCTCCCTATGCATCATCTAGCATGATCAAAGCAGATCAATTGAAAAAATATCAGGTTCTTCTTCAAATCATACTCAAAAAACATCTGAACTTTAAAAATTGCACAGCCTTATTTCTAATAATACTTCACTTTGCAACTTTTAAGGTCATTTTCCTCCATAGTAAAAAATGTTATGTACAATGTTCAAAATAAAAAAAAACCAAACATGGAATTCCATCTGCCTGGTTCAGAGCAGCAGTTACCCCTCAATATCCAGAAACCAGCCCAGCATTTTGACACCTACCCCATTTACTCCTTCCAACTGAAACCAGGCAGTCAGTGGTTTTGAGGCAAAACCAGATGAAGAGCTCACGTGACTCCAAACAAAAAGCAATTTTCACACGGCCTCTTATGAACTGAACAGAAATGAGCAAGTCTGGCACAGCTCAGTGTTCTACAAGACATGCACAAAGGGGCCAGTTCTGAGGGGTGCTGAAGGTCTCTGGGTGCTGAGCACTGCAGGATCAGGCTCAACTTGTTAATGACTTTTCATAGGGTAGTGAGGATTAACCACAATGCGACTCCTGCAGTCATTTGCAGCCTGAATGGCACAGGAAAAACTCTTTGACTTTGCAAGGAAAGGGTTTGTGCCTTTTCCTTTTTGCTGAAAACAGCCCCTTTTCTTCTCTCTAGACAAAAAAATGTTTTTTCTCACTAGGCTTTACTTAGAAATGCTAAGGATGTGTGACCTCCTCCAGAGAATGACAGGCCAACAACTAGACCTTCTTTAACAGAGGACCAAGTTGTTGTTATACAGCCAATAAAAAAACCCAAAACTATTGAGGTGGAATCAACCACAAAACCATGGGTCCTCTGTGTGTCCAGCTCCCTTCCCAGGCACTAGAAACCTCAAATTCCTGACCATGGTGACAGACTGGAGTAGCAGCCAAGAAAACCACACAGACATGGTTGCTGCCTCCTATACCTGCCAGACGATTTCCTCTCCTAGGAATGCATGCAGAACAATGCAGTAGACTATCTTCTCCTCTCTATTCTGCCTCCCAGGCTATAAATATAGCCTCATCCATGGCCAAGGCTTTCTTCCATGGGATTGCTTTAATATAGCCAAAATTATTAATACCTATATTATTACTGCAGCTACTGCTATTAACTGTTCAAAGTTTGGATGCTACAAACTCCGTGTGCCTTATCTTGAAAGTATGATTAATATTTTGTCTTAGAAAAATCTTAATCAAGCTATATGATTAGGAGGAGAGAAACACCATAAGTGGCAGTTAACTAGACAGCCTCTGAATGCTGGGCACCTACATGAATTGAAAAGTGAAGCTTCAGACTCTTCCCTGCTCTCCTTTGGAATATGGCATTAGAGAGTTTGAAGAATTAAAATGTGAGTTTTGATCGACTCAGATGCTTATCTTAGAAAGCTGTACATGCAGATGGAATGTGAAACTTCTCAAGGCTTGAAAGGTCTTAAATACGGTAAAAAAACCCCTTTAATCTCCTAATTTTTTCCAGAGTTTTCTACACTGGTACCTGCAGGCAGTGGCAAGTCTATGAACTCAAATGAAGTCTATAAACATTAACAGGGACAGACATTTCTAAGGAGGAAAACAAGAGCATCCAAACTCCCAGATTTGCTTCTTGTTCCTTTAGGAGAATCAGACCATTTTCACTGTATAGCTGCAGGTAAGTAGTTATCAAAATGTTTTTGTGACCCTGTAATTAAGTTTTGAGGTCCTTGCATGTACTATGAGATTATTCTCAGTGTACCCTATGGAAAATAACATTTAGGAACTACTGTGGTACTTATCTCTAAACTCTTCATTCCATTTTAACACAAAACCAAAAAGCCCTCAAAACACCCCAAACCCAAAAACACACACCAGTCAACCCAAGACAATAAATAGGCCTTCACACTGTGTGGACCCAGACATCAAAGCTGGTAGAGACTGTTGAACTATCAGAAAAAGTTGTCTATAGCTCCTAGAGTAGCAAGGAAACGGTATCCTCTGTGTAGACCTGAACAGGTAACTAATAGTGTGTATGCCAGAAAAGCTTCATACTACTGCAAAGTATCCTCTCAGACATCACTGCACTCGGATGAGTTGCCGTTGACCTCAGCAATAGCTTTAGGAGGGGCCAAGGCCAGAGATGCAATGGAAGCTAGAGATATTTCTGCAAAGAAGCTGAAGTCCTTTTTCACAATCCTCAAATCAAGAAATGATTTGGATTCGCGAGACATCCCTTTGGGCCTGGTGTATTCATTTACCAGCATGCACACACACACATACAACTAAGCCCAACTTGTGCTGCTGCTACTAACCATTGCTGGCATTCACACATGCCAGTCTGGTCTGCTGTATGATACGCAACAACCTGTATACCCCTCAGCATTATTATTTCTTAGACAGAGCACTCTGAGCTTGACAGAAACACCTAACTACAGAAAGATGCATTTGGGTAAATACTGTCTTCCTCAAGCTTTTCGGGTTTGGTTTTTAACTAGAAAACCTGGAGAGCTTGTGAATACTATAAAGGATTATGGTAATGGGATGTGATTTATCAAAGGAAAGATGTAATAACCAGCCTGACAGTTTACAAATGCAGCAGTCAGTTCTACATGTAAATGAGATCACATACAGTAAGCAAACAGGATCACTACTCACAATGATTACCACACTAATTCATAGACTGTCCAAGAGTAGATGGTAACAGACCAAAAAACCCTAATACCAAAACCCCTGAAAAAACCCACCAAACCAAACTTTTCCCCCCCATCCTTTACACAATAAATTTGCTTTATGTGGCCATGACTCAGAGGAATTTCAAATGCAGACTCGAGAGTGGCAAGAGCAAAGCATAAAGGTTTTCAATGGTGTGGTTGTTCAGAAGAAACCTAGAGCCTCCCCGCCTTCCCTTCACAGGCATCAACTTAATTAGTTGTAAAGAACTTGGCCGTTATGCAAATTAATTCAGTCCTGTGATTGCTTATTGCAGCTATGAAGATTCTCACACACCATCCACACAAGGTGTGAGAACAGCAATGAGCATCTGCACTGTGTAGCCTACCCCATCAACTTTTCTTTTACTATTTGTTTCAAAAAGAGGCTTTCAATAAATTTATGTTTCCTGACACCAGAATTGATAAAGGAGGAAAGCAACATCACATGAACAAGACCTCTGGTTAAGTGAAGTAACATTTCTGGTAACACTTGTCTGCAGACTGTAAGAAAACTTGCTGGACAAGTTAACTGGTCTAGTAATATATTTACTTCACAATAACTACTCTGTGATTTGCAATGTACCTCTAAACACCATTCATTTATGTCTGATATATTTGAGAAATATATCTTAATTATAATCTGTCCATTCCAAATAGTTATGTAAATGCAAAAATAATTCCTCCTATTTAATAAAGCTTTTTCTGCTTCTAAACTAGTTTTTCATGTCTGTATTAAATTTTGAAGCCATGCAATGTCATACCTACTTAAAGTTTAACAAGACAAATATCTCCCTCAGCAGGAAGAGAGTACATGAATTTTGCAAGGGTGAAAAGCTATGCAACTTCAGCTTTACTTGGCCAGAGAAAGTAGGCAAGTATACTATTTTAAACTATTTTGGCCAGTGAACTGTTATTATAACAAAAAAAGTTTGATCATAACAACAAAAGAAGTTTCATATAAATGGCAAATTATTTTTGTTTACTGCCTCCTTTGGCACTTGTCATTTCAGAAGTTTTACAGTGTGTACTTTCTACTTTGTATACTCATACTGTAAAACATGTCAGAGCGAAGGCTAAATCTGATTACACCTTCTGATTTCATAATTCATTACTAACAAACAAAATCAGGTAGGCAAATACATCCAAAATTTGAAGGATTTAAACCCCACTGTAACATGAAACCAAGTTTTGCTATCAAATCTTTTTAGTTTCATTTTTAGAGAATTCTGAGAAGGGGACATGCTTAAAATGTATCTGTATGTGCATCAAAATAACACAGATACAAGAAGTCAAGCAATCAAAAGATGAGCACTAACAAAAAAGCCCTACACCCTAGAAACATGAGAATATAAAACTTAATCTGTCCCCTCCATGCAGTTCAACTGAACGTTGCCTGCTTCTTTGGATAACTGGAGTTGCCACCAGTTGCTAAGATTTGATATTGTTGAATAAGCAAATTAATACTGTGGGTACATAACACTAGCACTGGAGAAAATACTTCATTTATTCTAGCTATATGGCATCTTGGTTCTAGTTATCCCAAAGAAACATGAGATATTTTTGTTAAAATTCTTAAGTCATGGCCATAAGAGATGCCACCTAAGAAACCTCTTGTTTATTCCAAAATTTTAGCTGGGAAGTGGGTAGAATAGGGATATTCTGATTTAACATGTTAAAATTTTCAATGATCTGAACACCTAACAGAAGCTCAAAGGACAATTTTAACCAGCCAGGGCATGCATTTTAATGTCTGGATTAGATTTACTTGGGTTTTGGGTTTTTATTATTACTAAGCAGAACAGTATTATTTACTGAAGCAACCACCACCACTAATGAAAGCTAAGATAACTCATGTAGCAAGACAAAGAGGTTCAGAAACAAAGACAATATCATATGCTAACATTCAAGAAAATTATGTCAATGTAGAGCTTTTCCTCAAAGGACTCTCTTAATTTACAGTCCTTTCAAAGTGCAGCTATTGCTGAACTGAACATAAAACAGGGCTATGAACATACTGCCTCAGAATACAGTTCTATCTTAATAATAAAATTAATGAGAACAGAACAGTCCCTCACGAAATTTTAGTCACCCAAAATTTTGTAACACACTTTGAATTGTGAGATGGCTTAGCACTAAAACTAGCATTCCATTTCTAGGACTCTCTTAACACACACTGCACCCTGCAAGGAACAAATATGCAACTACACATGCACTAATTAAATATTTATAGTAAGAGAAAATACTTGTCATCACAAAAGCAGACTATATTTTCTAAAGATATAATTCTCTTCTATTACTCCAAATAGAAATCAGAATCTAGGAGATACAAGAAAATTAACTCTCCCATTATTATAGCTGAATAACTAACACTTACATAGGCCTTTAAAAAAGTAATGGGATACAGAAGCCAAAGTATAAGTTAGCTCATAAAAGGATGAAGATGCAACTCTCAAATTCTTAAAAGACATCCTGGAAAAAGCAAGAAATATTTAAAATCATCCTTTTTGTTTCACCTCTGCCTCCTCATTAGTATGGGTTTGAGGCTCTTTCCTCCAGCAGCAAGAGCCAAGCTCCCAAGCAAGTGGCACACTTTGTTCTATGTTCTTTCAGGATATGGAATCCCTTTCCTTGTATCCTCTTAAAAAAATAAGAATTAAAACTCTTATCCTGACTGTCTTTGCTTGTATCAGAAAATCTCCAGCTGATCTCACATCACTAAGTGCTATAGGGTTACATATAAATGATCAAAATACTGGAAGTTAATCAATGGTCTGAGCAAATGTAAAGTTTATTGCACTTACTCCCAGAATTCCATCACTGGAGAAGTGGCATTTTGTAAAGAGACTTGACTGCAGTTGCTCATATTAAGTTTTTGAAATTCCACACAGTTTTCTATAAAAGAACAGAAAAGAGTTGGGTACATTGATGTGAAAGTACATTTCTTCTTGTGCATCTTCTAGTTTCTGCATCTTGTAAAGCCATCATTCTGTAAGGCGTTTTCCCTATGTGGTTAAAGGATTCGTGCCACAACTGCTGCTTATGCAAGACCATATTTTGATGGCTGGATCACAGGCCTATCCCAGAAAAACATCCATGCAGTAAGCTTCATTCTCCTACAACACTTTCCAAAGGCACAGTTGCAATGGCAGAGGCAAATAAACCACCCGAGGCAGAACAAAGATGCTTTGAGGAACCAAGGCAATTGATTGGGAATTACAACACACTCCTAACTCCAACTGCTGGTTCAATACCAACAGCAACAATTGGCTTATCAAGTGCTGCTAACAACAAGTTTCCATTTTGCCTTAAAACAGCAAATAAAAAGTCACTCTGGGTTATTATTATTATCTCTAGTACAGAGAAAGGAGAGCAAAGCAGCCCAGCATTATTGAGCTGACACTTAACATTTGAACAGCAATCAACATTGGCTAAGCTCTTCTGCAGGGTTGCCAAAACTGATCCTAAAGCCTTCCACATCTATCGGGCCAAGACTAGTTGTCTAACATCATTCAAACAGCAAGCTATCAAATAGCTTCAGGTGTGCTCAAAGAACACAATAGGACAAATTAATAAAAATCATGAAAGAAAGTACAATTGGCACATGATTGGAAATCAGTTAGTGATATAATGCAAGAATTTCAGGGAATTAAGGGCATCAGTATGGATTTATCCGCATAGATAATGCACTAAGTAGAGCATTATAGATAAAATGAGGGGACCATCAATGAGGGGACAGATGCAGAGCCCAATACTGAAAACCCATATGAATGCACACCTCATCCCTTTCATCTAAGGGTCTACTTTGCATGCAGTAAGGATTATTTATGTGACTAAATATTCCAAAGTAGCGTGATGAACATTATTCCTCAACATCTGGCATTAAAAAGGGAGAATTCAAAGTTCCACGTTTAATATTTTCCTCTCCATTTCAATTCCTCCTGATTTCATGAGAGTGAAAGAACAAGATTGTAACCTGTCATCAGGTCATCAGCTCTTCAGTAGAATTCACTTACTGCATTCAGGGAGAATAGACATGATTGCAAATGAGAGTCTTGGGATTTAGCCAGAATGTTTTACAGAATTAACAAAAAGCAGTCCTCTTTGCTTTCTAACATTATATTATGTAAAAATACCACTTATACAACAACCTAAACCAAAAAGGTATGAGTAAATCTTTACTCCAGGATTCCTTTATCATGGTGTAGTGTGGTGCAATTGTCTTATTTCCACAAACTTTTGTACAAGAATCATTTTGTTCCTAATGTATTAATCAATTACTTAGAAGTATTTGTATAGCAACAATCTCTACTGAGGTCATACCTGTATTCCATTCATGCCCACAGGTAGCCCAAGGAAGTTCTGTAGTAAAGCAGTTAAACAAATAGAAGATAGCCCATGCTAAAATGATGATGTAATATACATTTAGATGTGCCTCTATAACTTGGGTAGCATATCCAATACCTAGAGAAAAAAAGTGAGACAACAGAAAACATTTTTCAATAGGAAAACATTTTCAGATACTTGAAAAACCAAATGTTTACTACTGTAAGTATATCTTAACCAGTTTTGGTACAATTTACTTCAATTTTCGTGCATTCTTTTGCAGTAGAACACAGAACTGGATGTTACCTTCAAATAGAGGGCAAACTTTCCTCCAGCATGTAATGCCTCCTTCACTAGTAAACTGTCCCAAGGCTGTCTCCAAGAAAAATACTGGTATTCCACAGCAAATAAAAAAGACCACATATGGGATAAGGAAAGCACCTGCAAGCAAGCATGGAGAAGGTATCAGTTATAACAAACAGGGATTGTTGACAGCATATTGAGAAATTTTCACCTATTAAGTCACCTCTCAGGCATTGTGCTGAAAGTGTTTAGTCCTAGCCCCAGATAAGAAAACTTAATATGCAAGCCACTGTCATGGACTAAAAAAGACCAGACCAAAGTTCCCCAGTACAGACGAAACATAGGAAAACACCACAGCCTGGCTCAGCCCAACAGTTCTGCTCTGATCATCACCAAGTCAATCTACACTATCTTACTCTTCTCAGGAAGGCTGGGATGAAAAATTGTTATGGAAATGAAATCCAAGAAGTCCTTTGTATGTTATTTGGATAAGCCTGATCATAAGGCTCAAGAAAAGGGAACAATGAAATAAGCTTTAGAACTACTTACAAGAACAGGAAAGCAGGGCTTCGCCTTACCTGCTATAAATATTAATATGACATTGTAGGACAGTAACAAAGCATTAATTTATTTATTAGATGCTGACAGTAAACTCCAGCATAGATAATGAATAGTACAGTTTAATGCTGAAGCACTCTATGTAACATCTTAGCAATTAACAGAGTGCAGAGTATTGTATTATTTAACAATTGATTGTGTCATTAGATGTTGCACCTAAAGAACGTGGCTGTGAAGTATGTCAAGGCAAAAAAGGGGAGAATGTCACTTGCTAATAATGCAGATTTTGGGTATTCAATTTAGAACTGAACTTAAAGAAAGAGAAATAAAATACAGCTTTTTGATTGTGTAAGAATCAATTAACACATAAGGCATAAAGGGTTTTTTTCCCCTCATTCTCCAAGTTACTCAGACTTTCTGATGAGTCAAAGGACGAGGTGGAAAGAAGCAATTATACTTGTTTAGACTAAAACAAGCAAAGGAGGAAATGAATACAGAGAAGAACACACAAAATAACAGATTCTCCCATTTTTACTTACACCAAGAAAGTTTTACTGGTTTAACCAGGCTGGCTAGTGCAGCAAAGTACTGCACAGAATCATTTATCTGAAGCTGTAGGACAATTACAAAGCAGTAACTAAATTATGAAAATAAAGGTTAGTACAACATACATGATGTGTTTTGTCCAGGTCTTAACTACCTGCTCCCATACAAATAATCCCAAAACACTTATTAACTGTACTTAAATCTCCCATTAAATGATGTCAGCATCCTACCATTCATTCCATTTCAAATTGACACAAGATAGGCTAAGCACACAGAAGTTTTGGTGGAGACAGTTTTCTCTAGGAATGTGTGTTTTACAGTGCTGTCCATCAGGGCAGACATTGAGCAGTTTTTTAAAGCACCAGCAAGAGCAGCATTTCTGTCCTTCATGGGATTGCCAAAGACCCGTTTGCTTATTAATGAACAGCACCTTAATAACTACCTCACTAAGATGAAATCTGTCAGAATATTAACTATGAACAACATGTTTCTGAATAGAGGAAGCTTCTTAGGGAAAGAAAAACCCCAAACCCAAAAACCACAACACACCTCCAACCTGCAGCTATTGTTATATTTTAGCCAGGAAAGTTTAGAAAACTAAATACAGCTGACAGATTTCACAAAGAATGAAAACCTTACATATAAAGCATGGTTTCCCTTTATGATTTACAAACCATAAAGATTTAGTCTGAACAAAATCCCTGCAGGCTGGGCAAACTGCTGGCCAGTATCAAATCCAACTTGGCCCACTCATACACACAATCCTAACAAGTTTCACATGGCAACTTATTGAAGTACTAGCTTTGACTCTGTCCAACACTCTTCTGTAATAGGTAGACATCATGAAAATTAGAGGAATTTGGGTTTCCCAGCTTGCAAACAGATTCAATTCATGCAAATGAATTGAAACAGATTGAAAACATGCAAATAAATTAATTTTCTTTAAAACTCCACTAAATAGCCATAAGAACAACTTAAAACCGTAGCAGTTTACAGCTACCTGTTATGACTCAGAGTGAGTACCAGAGAGAACCCAGACCACAGAAGTTCCACATTACTGCTTCTGGATTCATTCTGTACCTAGCAAGTTATTTCATAATCAGCTTGTATGTCTTTCTATTGTCTTCACTTATCACACACAAAGAAGTTTTAGGTATTTACATCTGATGCATCAAACAAGTCCAACTCTTGTTGGATTCTGCTGATCTAATTCCAGCAGGGCATTCCAGAGAGTTACAAAAACCACAAGTCATAGACCAAGTTCTCACTGAATAAAATTGAAGTCAATAGCAAATTTCCCATGGTGCCAGGACATGACCAATTAAACCACACACATTAATTCTTTTCTTAAAGAATAGAGTGGTGATTAAATATTGTATTTAAGTACTTTTTCCACAAAATCACCCAAAAGCATGGTTAGAACTTTTTCTATCTAATGTTATAGCCTTAAAAATGGACACATCACAATTTGACAAGCTAGTGTATACATACAAATGGTCACATAAAGGTTACTGCACGAACAAGCAATTATTATATACTAAAAAACCTTCCTACCTTTTCCTTTACCAAAACTTCTCTGAAAAACTTTGACAGACAGCAAGAAACTGTTCTGTATATCATATCCATATACTATTATTTATGTAGCAACAGCAGTACTTGGTAACATCATTCTGATAACAAGTGAATTCTTGTTAGTTTTGCAGAGTACAGATATATAAAGAAAGGAGCTGCAAACCACAAACTCATCTTCTACACTAGCATTAACCTTATAGAAACAGCAGGTAAACCAGGCCCAAACCATCTCTGAGTTCAGGCAATCGAGCCTAGTTTTGGAGGGACAAGGGGCAAAAAATTGGTGCAGTGCTGCTAACAAACCAACTTGTTGAAGAACAGCTCTTTACGTAGCAGCTACTCAAAATATTATTTTTCTCCCAGCTTTTATGCTTACACTAACACAGAGTCAGGCCTTAAGTGGGGAGATTATTGAATCTAGTACAGAGAATTCCAAACTAAATTTTTAGTTTACTTCCCTCATTGCTTTGCAAGTCACAGCTCATGAGACTATTCTTAATTGTCACACAGTTTACAGTTTATACTTAACTATAACCAATACATATCACATGCTACTCTTTTATGGAAGTTAAGTCTGTTCTTTCCTCTATCAATGAACATTCTTACTCCAAATTTTATGGAGTTTGCTCTCTTCTTTGAGTAACAGGCAGCTTTTACATCCTCTCCTACTCTACTATAGTCATTTGGGAAGAAATTTTCATATGACAAAGAAAAGTCAAAAGGTAAACTTCATAGCATTATTAAAAACAATATTCATCCTCTCCAATGTATACTAGTACAAAATAACCTGCTACATTCCTTTTTATGTCAGATGAACTTATTTAAGTCTGCCTAGGTCTGTGTTCACATGCAGAAGAAAACACACCACATACTACCACAACTGAATACTGGCTTCCACATTAAAGATCTTACCCCCCCAAACAAAGTCAATTTACTAACACAAACAAAACTTTAGAAAGTAAGCCACACAACACTTTGGGAGGAGAAGATAAGAGAATCACAATGTTCTCCTTGATTGTCAGATGCTTAATACTTGCCACTCTGCACATACACTGAAATCCTGAATACCTAGCACAAGAAAACACTGGAAAACATTCTTAATTGTTTATTTCCCACATGTTTAGGGGTGAGATGTAAATTAAGATATGATGCCATCTTACCTCCTCCATTCTTGTAGCAAAGATATGGGAACCTCCATACATTTCCCAACCCAATAATCTCCCCTGCCACAGAAAGCACAAATTCAACCTTATTGTTCCAGTGACCTCTTTCATGAACTTTCTTATCGTTGCTGTGGACGAGGTTGGTACTTGAAGCTTCTGGGTCCAAAGCATCTTCCGGCTTGCCATTAATTATAGGAATAGTCTTTTCAGCTGTCATGACTATTCAGTCTAGGAAAGAACAAGAGAAAAATATAGATAGTTTAAGTCAATTCTTAGTAATAACCTTCAATGACAGAAGTTGTCCCTCAGTATATCTTTAGCTTCCTATTACCAATAGAAATTTGCTGGTGAGAGTGAAGGAGGCAACTGTGAGGCTGGAAAAGTTGTAAAGAAAGAAAAGAGGAAGAAGAAAAAATATTTTTTTATAAAAAAAGCATATATCTAAAGGAAGGAGATTTCCAAGTTGAGACAGCCAACTTCATAGCATAACATGGTTTTAAGGCACAGATAGAAAAGCTTTTCAAAAATCCCTCCCCAAGCAAGGATTCCAGCCTGACTAACCTAACAGAGAACAGAGATCTTCTCCTGCACCTTCCAGGCACACAACTGAGAAGAGATGAAGAAAGGGACGTGGAGAAGGGGCCTGAATGTTTCTGGGCTGCCTAGAGGAGTAAGGGAGCTCCCAGGCTACTCACCCAGGGCTCTGCCTGTGCCTGCGCGGCGGGGAGAGGGACAGTGTGGTTAGCTCAGCGCTCGGCTCCGCGGGGACCTCCGCAGGCTGTCGCTCTTCGCTCTGTTGCACGGGAGGCACGGGGCCGGGCAGCCGCCGGCACACAGCGGCAGAGGCGGGCAGGGGAAGGCGGGGATAACGCGGACAGCGTTAGGATAACGAAGAGCCGGGAAGCCTCGTCCTGTTCTGCGGCTGCTGCCCGCCCGGCCGGTGAGGATAGGATGCTCCCCGAGCTCTGGAGTCGGAATTCGCAAATGCTTATCCTTCCCCAGAGCGATGGTATAACACCCGCCTCCCCCCTCCGCCCACCTCAGGCTGTCCCGCCAGCTCCCCCCTCCTCCTCTTCCTCCTCCTCCTCTACCCAGCATCACCGCCCGTGCATCCCCCGCCCCACGCAAGCCACCGGGGCCAAGCACCGGGCGGGCGGTATGCAAGCCCCGCTCCTTGCAGCCCCTCGGCTCCCCGCCCATGCGAGGGAGCGGCGACCTGCCTGCGGCTCGCTGCGCACCTGCCGGCCGCCTTGCTGCAGTGCCCGCCGCCGCGGCGGCGAGAGCCCGGCCCTGCCACCAGCCTGGCCGCCGGCTCCCCCGCGCCTGCTGCTCACGAACGGGCGGACGGGGCTGGGCTGGTGGTTGGAGGGGGGTTGGTTCCAGTTCAGGCCTGGCAAGTTAAAAAAGAAACCCGCCGGACACAAGTGACATTAACTTCAGCTGGAAGGGGCGGGGAGTGGGGGGAAGCGACGGCGTTTGGGAATTGCGGACACAATGTGGGCGCTCTGTGGCTACGCCGGGAAAAAGCGGAGACAGCGACATGGGCATCTCTAACCAGGGTTTTGCTTAAAAATCAACCACAATAAATATAAAATAGAAACAATAATAGAAGGGCGGGGGGGGGGGGGGGGGAACCCCAACCCCAACAAACCCCAAACCACATCAAAACCCCAAAACAAAGGGCTTAGTTCCAGATTAAACAAAATATTTCAAATCGAGATGTTTTTCCCCCCCTACCCCTTTTTTTTTTTTGGCAGGTCAGTTATTTCAAACCCATATTTCTCAGTCTAAACCAAGTACCTCTTCCATTATTCATCACTGCAACTTCCTCCGAAATGATAAGACCCAGCTTGGGCTATCGCTTGGAATCTTCCCTCAGATCCACCTCTCGGCTTGCAGCTACGCAGCAATGCTTCGCTCTGCACCTGCAGCTGTCTCAGTCGCTGGATCACACTTAAGCATGCTGGAAGATGCTCTCCCAGACAATGTGCTCTTCCATGGGAATTCTCTCCCAGCCCCATGGACCTTCCACGCTGCCAGGAAAACTGTTACCCAGTGCTTACTGAGGACAGTGGAAAAATGCCATGGATAGATTTGATATTAACTTTAGCAGACTCTGGAAGCTACAGCCTGATGACACCTTGCTTATACATTAGCCTCAGGGTGTTTACACATTGAAGCTCCTACTGTGGTTCAAGTTTTTAGATTTTTGCTTTTAACTTCTGCATGACACAAGAGTGGCCACTGGGGCCTCACCCTACACCCCCTGTCCACTACCTATCACATAAACACTTGGTCTCTAACAGGTACAGGTCAAGGCCCTTTCTTAACAATACCAACATCTGTAGCACCAGTCAAATCTGTATCATGAAATGAAAATCTGGAAGTGATAAAACTATGATAGAACTGCAGAATTTTTTGGGGGTTTTATCTTGTGTTTTGTTTTAAAGTGAGATCCACAGCTATCATTACCAGCACTGGGTTTGGGTGGTCTTCTGGTGCTTAACCTTGGCTGTTGTTTTTAATGCAGCTGGTATTCATTAACTGAGGATGGAGTAGATACATTTTTCTCAACCTGGCTTCATAAAAGCCAAACTCAACTTTGAGGCCTTTTTGTTGTTTTATGCTCCCCCCCTCCTCCAATCCCAGTCTTCATCAGGGATCAAAACAGGCATTGTTTTTCTGTGTTCCAGCCAGGCTGAGCCAGCTCAACAGGATACACTGAAACATCAAAGCTGAAACTGAATTCTCATTTAATTCCTGAGAATAATTCTAAAAGTGAAGGGAAGCTAAGGGGCAGAAAACATCTGACTGATGAGTCAATGCATGGGAGAGACCCATCTTCTTTAAATAATCACAGCAAAGTGAAAGGACCTGCTCCACACAACTCCATGATGACTGGCAGTTGCAAAACATGTTTAATCACTGCTGATTTGTTCAGTATATGAAATTATTAATTCCTGGTAACAAGTATTTAATCTACTGCTGTATTCTCACACTGATTACAATTCAGTCTCCTACCAGTTAAAGGCTTTATGGAAGTAATTGCTAACTGCTAATCTTTGTGAATACTGAAGCATTCTACAGTATTTGCAATGTAAGAGTTCCTGAATTTTAAAACAGGTTGATAAGCCTGTCTTTTTAATTTGATGGAGCCTCCACTACTGCAAAAAAAAAAAAATTCTCTAGTTTACTGACATCTCCTCAGTTCATGCACTAACCTGAGTGTGTCTTATGCTTCTCATCACGAATTCAGGCTGCTTCCGTCAGCCTGTTGGGAGATCTGCACGTGACAAGGCAATCAGAGTTCAATGCAGTGCCTGGAACAAGAGCAAACCTTGCAACATGGCTGTACTGTAGGACAAGAGACTGATAGTTGTCAATACAAGAAGGCTGCTACTAGTAAAACCTGTATCTACAAATAAAACATTAATTAGCTACCTAAAACATTAGTACATATTCAGTAGAAGGGCTAGCAGCCTCACACATCAAGTAATCTAGTTATGTCCAAGTAGATTTCTTCTGCATTGTCTACTCCCCTCCTGGTAACATAGCATCAGTTCTACAGAAGCTTTTAGAATTATTGCCTCCACCCCACTTGACAGAACTAAGTTTCCTGGCCATTCCTCTTGTGTCCTGCATTAAAGTCATGTGACCTTAACAAAGCAATTCAAATCCTGCTTTATTCAGGTTTCTCTTTACACTCCAAGGAAACTGTTAAAACTTTGTGCATAAAGTAGATTGGGTGGGAGTGGAAACCAGATGTTTCTACTAGCCAAAGAAAGGTGCTGTAAAGCAACAAATGTTCCAAGATTACATTTATTTAGGCTTATAAAATGAAATTAAGAAGGATGAGGAAATGACATATAGACCAACTTGAGAAAAGAACCCTCAAGAAAGTTCCCACAGGATTTTGCCAGGATGCTGAAATACATGGCACAGATGCACCAAGGAATACACACTGTACCCCAAGCTGCTTTGGTTACTGCCAGAACTCATATTCAGCCCATTCTCCCATTTATTCTGTTCTGGGACTTCTACCTGGTCTGTACTTTCAAGAGACAAATACACCGAGTATTAAGACATACCAACACCTGCGGAGAATCAACTCTCTCACTTTTTTCCCTTACTGCCCAACCCCTACACTATTCAGAAGGCACATAAAGAAAACTTACATGATATACAGTTGCACATTTAGCTTCTCATGATTTAGATCTTGGGGTTTTTTTCTTGGAAATTAGGATGCCTTACTTATCCTACACTTTGGATCCTTGTTAGGATGCCTCAGTTGGACAAGTGAAGCCTCTGCTGCACTGTGTAATCTTTTGGCCCACACACATGCCTCTAGATTTTTGCATTCATCCTGAACAAACAAAAAAAGAGGCAGTAAATAGCTGTCTAAAAAAATAATTCTCATTAGGATTAAAGCTGCCATGAACAGAGTTATTTTCCTAACAGAGAAATCAATGCAACACTCATGTGAGTGTTTAATGTGAGCACAAGTCATGTTATATAGCTTTGGAAATGAAAAGACTAGGGCTTGGCTCCATTTCTTCTCCTTATTAAACCACTGTAACTCTTGATTTCTGTGCTGTTACAAAAATACAGAACCCTGTGTCAAAATAATTGAAGGGAAGAAGGAGCAAGGATTCTCATCAGATTTAAAAGCTTTAGTTTAGATTTTATATAAGCAAAATCTGCATAAGGTTTTAAAGGTTTCACAAAGTTAGACTCTTCATGGGTAAATAGCTACTCAAAAGAAATGCAGTGCCAGTGATAGCAATCCGACAGTAATCTTGATCAAAAGCCTAAGATCACAGAGAAATCTGTGAAAAGGTAAGACACCTTTAGCTATCCTATCACAGACTGAAGTAAAAAAGCAATAGAGTCTCTGATTTGTGCCTAATCAGTTTCCTGCCAGAGAAAGAAAAAGATGATAAAGATTTATTTGTTGCAGATATCAACTTTTAGTTAAATTTATTGCCCATGCCTCACAACAGTTGAGATGCTGAATTTAGAGCTGAAGAAAGCTGTGAAAACCCTGTTTTCACCGATTGGGAGCCTTCTCTTGCCCCTTGCTGTCAGTCTGAGACCTGTATTTCCTTTGTGTTTTATGGGGACACCCCTCTGCTAGTGTGGCCAAGAGTACCTTGAGCTTCCTATACATGAGTTTCACAGACAGACAGCCCTTGGAGGGAACTTCTACACAACTTCCAAGAGTTAGAGGTCATCTATAGAAATTGAACAGAAACCTATAGCTTGTCAAAGTCTTATCTGCTGACTTAACTAACAAAAGTACGTTTTTACTTTTACTAGCACTTAGAGCAGCAAAAAAACCAATAAGAAGTTATTTTTATGAAAAAAGACTGTAAACCTTGAGGCACTGTACTTCTGACTAAGACATGAGGTATATTTCTACTCAATGACAAAAAAATACCTGCAGTAGCTTAGCAAGTGTTTGCAGCCAAAGTTGTCCAACAAGATAAAGAGTAAAATGTCCAAGGTATTTTTTGTGAAGGGAGAAAATATGTCTATGTAAGTGACAGCACTAGCAGAGAAGACACCTATGGAATGATACTTCAATGTGACTTATAAATGAAATCAAATAAAAGAAATACCATATAGACACCTCAGAATAATTAGATACATAACACTACAAACTCCCTTACCACTAGTAGTTTCTAGTCAATCATTCTTTCAGATCAGGAATTGAACTTGTAGTCTTCATGCAGCTATGCCAAATTGACACTTACTAAGAGGTGTTACAACCTGAAAAAGGAATAAATATGAGGAAAGTTGGTGCTCAGATGCTCTGAACATATTTTCAACTATACTGAGATGTCAGCATTTGTATTACTAAAAGTACTCAGTGAATTTACATGAAATAAAGGCAGAATTTAATTCAGATTATAGATGCTCTCTGCAGGCAAAATAAAGGACTTTATTTTATCCCAGACATTCATTCTTGCTGTAGATGAAAAGAAGGTAAGCAGTTGCTTTGTGCACTATATGCTCCAGGTCAATACCGGGAGACTGCTAGGATTTACAAAGTTCAAAGACTTTAACAAGCCTACACCTCAGGTGGGAAATAGTGAACCTGATAGGAAAACACACCTCTCCCAACGCCCAAGCTGCAGTCCCCCTTACACTTTTGCATCAACAGCCCCTCTAACCAGGCTTTGCGTTAATCCATGAATTTCACACAATTTAACTTGGCTTTCAGGTTTTAGATAAAGTCTATAGAACAGTCATTCAAAAAATACTTTTCAATTTTAAGTGAAGCTAATGATCAATAGTTAAACAGACATGTAAACATCTTGCAGTTACATGCCTTTATACATATATATTTTAAATAACCAGGTCAAGGAACAGAAACATTTGCAGGTGAAAATGAATTTTGCCTGTTCTGATTCAACAGCTTAGTACGCTCATTTGTATACCTTCCCTTCTGCTGGCTTTGACCAAGATAGTTTTCTTCACAGTTGCAGGTACAGAGCTATGTTTTAGATTTGTGACCAAAACAGTGTTGATAACACACTGATATTTCAGCTATTACTGACCAGCATCTACACAGCATCAAGGCCTTTTCTATTTCTCACACTGCCCCAGCAGGTAGGCTGGTGTCAGGGCAGACAGCAGGCCTGCTAGCGGCTTAGCTCTCTTCTCCCAAGATTTGGGCCCTGACAATATTCTTCCGTTCCCATGAGACAGGAAAAGTTATTCATGGTCTGAGGATCTTAATAATCACATTCTCAAAACACAGCAGCCTTGCTGATAGGGGTACAGGCTGCCCTAACCCAAGAAGCAGTTATGGGAAGGTATTTGTGAGTAACAGAACATGTTAGGAACCAACCATAACAAGAAGGTCAAAACAGCAGGTGTGGGGATGCTTTTATGTATTAAAGGTAAACTAAGAATATTTAGCTATAAGATAAGTTTATCAGAACTCGTTAAAATTACTAATTAATCAATATGGTGTGAACAGTGTGTGCAACCAATTAGCAGTATTTTAGCTTGCCACGTTTGCAGTAAGAAAGGTATAGAACCTGTGTGATTTCACCTAATAAAATGGCTGGCTTCAAGGCTTCACCTAAAATTCATATTGGATTGCGTGCTGCTCCGTACCGGACACCATAGGCTGGGGGCACACAGGAAGTTGGGAGGAGACACAGCTGGGCCTGACCAAAGGGACATTCCAGTTGCTCAGCAATATAAACTGCAAGGGAGATGGAGGACTGGAGGGTGATGATCTGAGTTACAGCATTTCTCTTGCCAAATAGCAGTCATGCATGATGAAGACCTGCTTTCCTGTAAGTGGCTAAACATCTACCTACTACTGGCCTTGCTTGCACACAGAGCTTTGCTTCACCTAAACTGTCTTTATCTTAATCCAGGAGTTTTCTCACTTTTAGCATTCCAATTCTCCCCCCCATTCTCCTGTGGGAGAGAGAGTGAGTCACTGTGTGCTGCTCTGCTGCCTACTGGGGTTAAACCCCAACACCTACCCAGAATCAGTAGACCAGTGTTTAATCTGGAACCTGCAGCGAAGTGTCTCATTGTCCCTCAGAAACATGGTAACCTGTGCAATACTCATGTTAAGTGATGGGTGGCAGCAACACTGCACAGTCTGCCAAATGTAGTTTTAAACTGTATCAGGCTGAACAACTGCAAGTTGCCGTAAGAAATGCTGACATAAGATGTGAAGGAAAGAGTTCAGGTTCAGTTTGAGACCTGAAATAGGAGAAAAGGTCCACAGGACAGGTCAACCCATAAGGAAGACTATGCTTTTCTGCATGATACAAAAGAATAAGAAATACATATGGCAATTGCCCCCAAAATTATATTCAACTCAATCACACGCCATTTTTTATATTTTATATCTTTGAAAATGGAGGGGAACATCAATATATTGCTTCAACATTTTTCTAGGAAAAAAATAGACTGAAAAGAGTGCCTCATTTTCAGAACACTTCCTTTAATGAATTCTTTTTGGTTGAAGCTGCATGTTAGTATAAGTAATTGCCTAAAAGTTTTGATCGGCCCTTATCAAACACCCCTTATCATATTTACATTTTAGTACTGTATGCACTTAAGCACAGGAACATCTAGAATTGCAGAGCAAGTACTATGCATCGAGTTCTCTAAACCAGACCTGTTATATTCATACAGGCTCCACTACTACAACTGCTCTATCACATAAATTACATATGACAACTTGGGCTAACTCAGCAAACATTCCTTTCTTGAGCTGTCAGCTAGCACATTGCTAATTAAGAATTAATTGCCCTCAAAAGATTCCTGCAGAGCAGATGATGTGATACTGCAGATGTTTCAGCCAAGTTGTATATCTGTGCACTGTTGAAACATACCTATAGATTTTTTTACTGCTTTGCTCTTTTTCTTTGCATTTTCAATCAGAAATATATTCCTTTTCTTAAGCTTCCCTCCTCCCTGACATTGCAGTACTTCAGTACTGAAGAAACTCCTTTACAGCTGTGAAAAATCAGCTGTTAACTTTCAGCAAGCCAACACCTGTAGATTTATATTCCATTACTGGGTCAAAATGGTCAACCGGAAAAAAAAAAACAGCCCCCACAACACAGTGTTATAAAACCCCACTACAACCAGCAATGGCAACACCTCAGTGTTCTAAGAGACAAAATATAGAATACTTAGACATTTAGATCATACACACTTGCTGAAAAATACAGCCACACATCAGTCCTGTTGCATGGACTTTACCCTTTAACAGCTACACAAGGGAGTTAACATAGACTCTAACCCACTGAAAAGGCAGATGGAAGAGACACAAAATTATGTATAATCTGTTACTCTTGTATCTGCTGGACAATTATTTTCCCCAATGACTTGTTAAAATTGAGCAAAGAAAAAACCATCAATGACAGAACCTTACAGCAAACATACATCATATTCATGTGTGCCAAACTCTGTACTTAGAGGAACAGTAGGTAGAATCCTACCTTGCTGGCACAGATTTCAGAAGCCTGGTAGTATGTATGGTGGGAGGGCAAGAGAATATGTACAGGAATTGCTGCTGCTCTCTTTCAGCAATGGATGGCACCTATGTGGGTTTTACACTTCAGGCATAGAAGGCAAAATGGGCAGATTCTTAGAGAGGGAAAAAGTTTTTCTAGAACTTCTAACAAAGTCATGAGTGTTATTTTTAACATGATGTTTAAAGCAGAGGTGTGAAGAAAATTATTTAGATGATTCAGAATATTTCTCATAGTTCCTACTCCATCTCATCCTCTCTTCCCATCCTACCTACAAGAAACCTGAAACCAATGCTACAGTGTTTGACTAGATTGAAAAGGTTAAAATACACTTGTCTGAAATTCTTTTCCAAATGCCTGGCACTATGCAGAATCATACTAGCAGAAACATTAAGCCTAATCTATGGAAAAGCAAATGCATGAGAATGATACATGACAAAATTTTGCAGAAGATTGTTTAATGCATAACTTGCACCAAAGGCTTGTGGTTGACTTCCTCAACACCATAGTGTTTTACAGGACAAGTTATAGGCAACTTACTGTTCAGAGAGAAGACATGTAGTTTTTCTGGCTTCAGAACAGGAGGATCAACAACTTTGGATCCTTTCTCTGTGATAAGAAAGGTGGTAGTAGAAATTCTCAGTGGAAGGAAATAATCAGTTGGTATTCTGTGCTCCAACCATTATGCTTCAGTTTAGGTATAACATATGATGAATGTAATCCCCAAAATAGTACCCTTCTTAAACTCCTCTAAACTGACTGTCACTGAAAACATGGAGCCAAACAGACCTTTATTCATTAGCTTCCATGGCAATTCTTGTGCTCAGGAAAGCATGACAGCACCTATCACTGTTAGCAAGGTGCTCAAGCCACAGATGCAATCCTGATTTGAGGAACAGTTTCTGGTATGACATTGCCTAGCAGGTGATACTGCAATGAACACACTCAAAACTATGCTTAACAGATCACTGCAGGAATCATTTTGTGCTGTTGAAACAGAAAAATGTCCCAGATTTCTGTAATGATGGGGCAATGTAACTGCTAGAATTAAGTATTCTGGTTTGTTAAATGCAGGAAGTCTTTGAGAATAATTAAGGAATGGGTAGACCTTTTAAACACTTAGAGTACAAAAGGTTAAAAGTTTGGAATTTCACCTGACACAAAGGACTGATGTCTTGCTAGTTTGTAATTAATCCTGGACTATAACGTGATTGTTAGTTTCAGTAAAACTATGACCTGAACCAATTTGTGCCAATACCTGTAAGAATATTTTTTTTTCATTTTTGTATGAAAAATTCCTTATCCTGAAAAATGCTAGGTGTTAATTTAAAAAATAATTTTTAAAAAGTTTAACAGCTTCTGAATATTGTCCTAGTCATCTAGTTGTCATTGATTACTCAAAGTCTCTAGTTCACTAAACCAGGAAGAATACCAACTAAACTGCCACCAGCAGTTTAAGGTCTCCTTATGAGATAGCACATTCTCTATTTGTCCCACTGAAAAAGGAAGTCTCGGCTGATAGAGTCAGGGCAAATTGACTAATATATCCTGAAGTGTAAAAGCATGAGTGACAGAGTGGCATGTATACACATAACAGGTCTTCTTCAGCCCTGGGATCCACAAGTGGATAATTTCTGAGAGTATCTTTCTGTGTTTTGCAGTCAACTTCACCTGTTACTGAGATTAAATATAGTTTAAGAGTAGAAAATTGTATACCAGGGAAGAATATAATTTGCTCTGCAGAGGTATCAATAATCAAAACTTCTTGACTTTTCACTGACTACAGAATATGCTGCAGATTGATACTAGGACATTTTTTGATCAGTGCATCATTCACAATCCTTTCAGTATATTCAACATCTATTGCCTGAAATTAATTTCTTCATATAGATTTGTGCAGGTTTTGGGCATAAAGTTTTCAAGAGTTCAGATTTCTAAGGGGACCTTTCCTGTTCTGCAGAAAGTGAGCAGAATATGGCACTTGATTAGTTGTCTGCAGTTTGAAAGGGTTTTGTGTATTTTAAACATCAATTGCTGGGATGATTAAAGTAGTTGAGGCTAAGATGACACAGTTCTCTATCTGTAAGTGCATTTATCTTCCCAGAAAATGTGGTAATTTCCTCATCTCTTTACTAACATACATAATAAATAACAAAAAAATCCCAACCACAATATGCATACATAATAGAAATAAAGGCTTTAAATCAGGAAAGGGTTTCTTTTGAGGTTTGTTTTTAAACGAAGCAGTAAGGGCTTGGAGCAGTCAGCTATTCATGTAACAAATTTCAGGTCTTTTCTAGCAGTGGTAAGAAAGAAACACATTTCAGATGTTTATGTTAAATGGACTTGCAATTGCAGGTTTATTTCCATTTTTAGTCTCTTTAAGCTTAATAAGAGTTTACCAGTTCAGTCCTGCATTTGACAAGAGCTTTGCAGAAGGAACAGAGCATAGCATCCCTCTCCTACAGCTGACCTAGCTAGCCCTTTGAGACACAGAGGGATGGTTCCACATGCTCTCTGTAAGGAGAAAACTTCCAGGTGTGATACATGTTTTCACACAGGTAGAGATGTAGCTGCTTTCTGCTGTGTGGCTTGTATATTCAAGTCAAAAGAATGATAATACACAGCCAATAAATCCGCAACACAGGCTCCATCTATTAAACACAAATTTTGTGAACTGTAATACAAATCACAAAAAAACCCAAAAATCTGCATTTTTCCACACTGACAGTTATTGCAGGACTACAATTGTACCACAGCATATCCACCAGTGGAAGTAGAGTAACATCCTCCAGCAAGGCATTTAATTTTGTGTTGATTGCTGTATGAGAGTGTTCATACTGTACACACTCATGTTTTTTGGTTTGGTTGTTGTTTTTTTTTAAACACAGTGTGCATAATTTCTTGAATTATTTGTTTCAGTACTACTTTTCAAACTGCATCCTGAAGTTCTAAGTCCCCTTTTATGTTTGCAAATCAGAATCCTGGCCAGACACAGAAAACAACTCATCTATGAGTCCATTTGATTAAAACAAAATTTGGCTGCTGCCTAATGACTTGCTCAGGAAGCGTTTGGGTTGCATTAAAATGAAGAGGCCAAAGAAAGTTCCTGAGCTGCATTCAAAATCTGATGTCAAAGGTCAAAATACCATAGTGAATGGCACCTAATCTGTAGAATGGCAGATAAGCTTTCAGGAGCTCCTTTTGCCACCTTAAAACCTACCACTTTTCCTAGCTGAAGCAGGTATAACTTACAGTTTCATATTAACACAGATTAGACATTCAAGAAGAAATGTTTTTAAAAATATTAGAAGCTAAATGCAATAAAGTTAACACATACTTAAGTTCTGTGGTTTATATTATTTTCCCACATTAATTTACTCATGATGAGAACTATGGTTTTATAAGACATTATTCTAACATCAATGTTATTATCAGCTCTTGTCAGAGAGGTTAAATATCTGAAAAATCTGTTGAAATGTACAATTTTCACTCTACAAACACCTTCCTATTCTAATTCTTCCACTGAAAAGTTAATTCTCATTCTGCTTTTACAGCTATGAAGGAATTAAAATAATTAACAGTGCTAAACCTCCATTCTCAAATTAAAAAAAGAAATAAAGGGATTTAGACCTCCTATGTTCTAAGTTTTAATTTAGATCTTTTAGAAGCTACATCTTGCATCTATGATTGCATTCAATTAAAAAAGTCACATTATAATTTATTCTGCTTATGTTTAGTTTCTTCACAGCCCCTTCTTATATTTTTAGTCTGAAAGATATTCTTAAAATGCCTTTTATAAATGATTCCTCAGTTGATCCTCACCATATAATATTCACCCTTCGCTTTACTCACATGGAAAGGAATCCCATACACTTGTAGGAGAATATAATGTTAATTGATATATTTAAGGGTTTGGCCGAGTGGGGTGTTTAAAAAGCAGCTTCTCGTAAAATTCCTTTCCAGTAACAATAAAAGTCTTTCCTCTCCCATTGATGCACCCCTGAAGTATGGAAAAACTAGTACTTGCAGACTCCATCCTAGTTCTAAAAAAGAGACACTAAAAACTAAGAGTACGACATCATGGCCATTTCAAAACTCTCCCAAAACTATAGTGGAGTCTCTAGTGACATCAGAAGTCAAACAGTATGTTCCCCAAGATTTTATATAGCATTAAAAATTGCATAACTAAAACTCACATCACAAATCAAGGCCCACTTTCTTCCACTTAGACTATTTTGTTCATTTGTCACTGGTTTGAGGGTCTTTTTCAAGTAACATCTTCTAATATTTTTCCACTTCATTGTTTTGAACAAAATAGTTTGAATATTATTATTCAGATATATTAATATATTTTAAATTCAAACACAAAGTTCTTTTAAAAAGTCTGGACATTTAGATCTTCAGAAAACTTTAATAAAGACTGAATTTCTAAAGCTGCATGTGATTACCTCTAGAAAACAGGTCCTTCTGAGGGGTAACAGTCCAAGTACACAGAACCACTGCTCCTATGTTGGCCTAATGATTCAACCAGTCAGCTATCAACTCAAATATGATAGCCAGTGCGGAGGGCATTTGTTCATTTCCCTTTCACATAAATCCCCATACATTAATTTTCCCAAATTAAAAACCACCTCACAAAACGCTGAATAATTTAACAGAAAATGTATTGAGCATGATCAGACTAAATTAACAGGTAAAAATATTACTTTAAAAGTGGCTAGTATAGTATAATGCTAATGGATAAATGTTTGGGGTTGAGGCTTTTTTTGTTATTCAGCTTTTCTTTTCCTTGTTTGGGTTTTAAACAGGCATTGTCATAAAAAGTGCCACCATAATCAGCAGCAATGACAAGTAAAACAACCAGGAGGTCATCTTTCTCAGGCTGGATTGCCCTGTCAGCATTATACCTTCATTGCAGCTTATGCTTGGTAATGATAAAGCCCTTCTTTCTATGTAAGGCCTAATAACATATTTTCTACAAATTTAAATTATTATATTTATTATAATTATTCCTCTAATATTTTAAATGTACACCATTATTTTAAATATTAATGTTAATTCATTTTAAAATAATTTTATTTCTAAATATAATACTTTCTTTTTTCCCCTGCAATTTTAATGCTAGCATTCTAATTATGTTAGTGAAATTAATTTTTCACATTAATTTCAATATTAAGGACAAAAACCTGTTGCTTTGTGTTTTACTTTGCATACTGCCATGAAAGGAATAGCTTTGGTTTGTATGTTAGACTACTAAGATTAGGAAATATCTGAAATCTGCTCAAAACCTTGTGCTTTTCTTTAGAAGAGCAGTACTGGTCTTTGTCAGAGGGATAATCGAGTTCCTACTGAAATTCAATGAAGCCAAATCCCAGAGAAATTAAATGAAAGCTTGGATTTAAATTTTGCATTTAGTTCCCTTGACAGTAGCTCAAAATATAGTCACAAACACAAAAAACAAGTGTATTTCTGCATTTTGTGGTCATGGGAAAAGATGTTAGTATATAATGTCTACATCTAGACATGATTAAATCTGTAGCTCGTGGCTTAAATGCACCTCCCATGTATACAGGCTTTTATAATTAATATTAACTGACTTACAACATATTCCAGACCAGGCTGCATATTTGCACAAAATCTTGGCAGGTAAAAAAGCAACCAAGTCAAACTTGTCAATTCTCACTACTGCTATGATCTTTGATCAGACGTGCTGTGATCTAATAAAGCTTTCCAGGGAATCTGTGCTGACAGCAAATTCTGTGTCAAAACAGGCTATGGCTGAGATTTCACACCAGTACTTGGATGCTATCAGATATAAAACTAATCAAAATTATACTAATTCAAAAACCTCACCTAGACAGAAAACAGAATTCTTACTTCATCAAGAACAATGTGCAACAGTAGATTACTGAGAGAGGTAGTAGCAAGGATGCTCAGGAGAGAAACTTCCCGCCCACAAGCATTCTTTACCTGGGTAAACCACAAGTGCGCCAACATTGCTTCTCCATTACCTTCTCGGGAGTCTGGTTAAATCTCCCACTGACTCTAGAAGCAGGTTAGAAAGTTTATTCTATGATCATTCTCTCAAAGCCTCAAGATCTATGATTTATAGGTATATCTTTCTTATGCAATTTATTTTTAAAAAGTCTCCTATTGTCAAATTGTCATCTGTTGACAGAATGGAAAGGTACGCTTGTTTAAGTGTGTGGTTTGCAGCAGTTAGCTCATTTAAGTTAACAGCTATAAAAACAGGTCATCTCTCTCCTGTCCCCTTGAGAACTGCTTACTGCAATACTAACAGGTATCACAAAGTGTTGGTAATGTAACAGAAGATACTTGCTACATGCTGCTACTTAACACTGCTCCAGCGATAGACCTTTCTGAACAGCAGCCTTCCTCCATCCCCCTTCTACTCTTGAGTGGTCACTCTATTATCCAGAAAATGGGTTTCTCAGCAGGAGGCCTATGACAACAAAACAGGCCCTTGGCACAGCAACGCAATGTTGTCAGAGCTGAATATCTGGCTGGAACAGGACTTGATATTCCTTAAAATAAGTTCATTAGCTGTTTGACCTTTTCTACTTCCTAGGAAGATAAAAGTACCAATGCAAACCAAGCACAACACTGGACCACCTAGGATGCCGCTACATCCGTTTATAAACAGAAACGTGCGTAAAAGTAGAAACTAGCCTCCTCTTGCACACTGACAGAAAGTACATAGCATGCAGTGAAACCAACTAAAAGTCATTAACATTCCCAAAGACTTTTCTGGTAGGTACACTGCTACGGAAATACACTTTGTCTGCTGAGTTACGGTACAGACAGTCCCTTTGCCCAAACACCCCCACCTCCCACTGAATTCCCAAGCTGACAAGTTGCTTCTATGTTTATCTCTTCTACAAGTAACAAAATTACTGAAAAACAGTAACAATTCTGCTTGTGGTTCAATAGGGCACATTTTGTTGCTGCTGTTAATTTTAGTCTAAGCTGAGCAACTACATATCCATAGAGCCCATTAACTGGAAGGCAATAATGTCAGACTTCCTAGTGTTGTACATTCATAACAACATACTTCAACACAATTTTAGATCTAATGACACAACTGATACATGAAGAAAAAATGTAGAAGAAATTACATTCACCCTGATTGCCTTCTTGAATTCTTTTCCAAAGGCTTTTCACGATAAATTCATTATAATCTTTGAGTGCTCCTGACACCAAATTACTCTGTGGCCTTGTTCTGTATAAAAGAAAACAGAAACCACCTCCACAGGGTGAAAAACCCCACAAAACCAAATGAAGTAGTAATGCAGAAGCAGCCACTCAGCCCAGCCAGCCTGCTGCCCAGCCAGTCTACAAGTAACAGCTGCGCAAGCAAAACCACTGCTTTACCAACGCTGCTTGGGTTACAAATGTTTGACAGAGCATCTTACAAGCTGCTGTGAAGGAAGTTAGCTCCATCACAATCAGACCCAGTAAAGTAAGCAATATTTTACTCTCAGGGCTGATGCTTAGAAATCTTGTAGTGTTCTGGCAAGAAGGAATGAACAGAATAATGCTTTATATCTACACACAGATTACAAAGCTAAGAACAGCAAGCACTTCCCACTAGAGCTCCCAAAGGGAACATGAGTATGAAAAAAGTCACCATCTTACTGGGGAAAAATAAAAAAGTTTTGAGAGATTAATTCACACATCATACTTCTTCTAGAGAACTTCTTCAGCCATGATGTATTTAACTATGAATTATTCTTTGTTCCTAAACATCAAGTATTATATTGCCATATAGCCTTGATAAAATTAATTTGCATACCAAATAAGTAATAGGTTTCTTATCAAATGTTTCCACCACATGCTAGATCAAAGAAGTCAACAAGACCAACACTCAAACCATGATACAAATTTTAAGCATTGCTCAGAAGTCTTCTGATGGAAGGATGGGAATTTATGCCTTCTACTAATTTTTCCTGTTTTACTTTCAGTTGAAGCATCTTATTTTCATTTGGTTTGGCAAAGACAGAAAGCTCAACATTGTTACACAAGAAAAAGGTTAACTCCTCTAATACCAGTGAGATCAAAGGAGTACTTTTATCCCACCCACATCAACCTTTCCAACCTCTGACAGACACGCCATTATGAACCAGACACATGGAAAGTGAAATGTCAAAATGTGGACAGGCCAAAGAGTGGGGACTAAAAGACTTGTAAATTCCAGGAATAAAAAGCTGGTTAAAATCATTACAAAAAGTGGAGTAATTATACCTTCAGGATCCATGACACAGGCAAGGTGAAATCCAGTCTATCAGCACAGGACATTAGTGCCCAAAGTTTTTTGAAAGGACCAAACAAGCCAGTGGGACTAGTGTTAAATTGTCTGCAGCAGAGCAAGGATGTCAACTAGCAGGTAGAAGTCTCACATCCTATTCTACCAACCAACAGGAAATATCCCAAAGATGATCAACAACTAGAGATCACACGTGAAAACCTGATGCAAACACAGTAAGGTTCACTGAAACCACAGAAGCAGCTAGGCTCAACAGACTGAAGCAGCCAGCACTGCTGGTGAGTCATGAGGAGTCCTGAGATGCAGATTGAAAAGGGACATGCCTTCTCTGGCCATGGTGGGTTTGCGTACGGAGCAAAGAGGCAAGACCAACAGTAACTATCATTTAAAGAAAACATAGGTGTTGAAAATTAGTATATGACCAGACCATGTAGTTTGATGCTTCAGAAAGTTAGCTTCTTGCTGCTAAGATATGAAGGGAAGAATTTCATCTCCTGTAGTGTTTGGGAACATATACAGTGCTAATCCTGCTAATGCTGAGCAGGACTCAAGGGGGATTTTCTTTCTAAACCTACACATTTTCTGTTACACTCTCAGCCTATTGTATATTTGAGTAGCTTGATGAGATTTACAATTATCCTCCGGCCCAAACTGTATCAAGATCAGTTCTCCATAGGACAATAAGGGACTACTTCTGTACAATAAAAAAAAAAAATCATCTATTTGATCTCTTCTAATTTCCTTCCATGGCTGCATTTAAATATAAACCAGGAAAAGGAATGGTATATTTCATAGAAATCTTCTCTGGAAGACCAAAGCACTATGCAGTCATCTGAAAAACAAGTATATCCACGAATAGAAGACAATTCACAGCTAATTAGTTATCCACATTACAGAAGTTAACATATCTGTAGCCTTATGGGGAAAATACATATATCTAGCACAAAAGAAATTATCTTGCAATATTATTTGTGCAGTAATCTGACTTTTGAATGTGGAAGACATGGAAATCAAAAGTCACAGCCTTAAAAAAAACTAAAAAAGATCTTATAACTCAGGAATCACCCAGCCAGGAAAAGATGAAAGTCTGTGAGAGCGTATTCATAAAGACAAGGGAATTCCAGCCTTGGTATGCATGGCCAGACTATAGAAACATTCAATCCTAGTGCTTTAAAAGCAGCATTAAGCCTTGCTACTTCTCCATAATCAGAGAATGTTTAAGTGGAAATGTGTATTATCACTGTTAATATACATATCCAAAGACATTGTCTAGAACAAACAGGGAAAGGTCAGACACAATTACAGGCATCCATTCAACGCACCAAATTAAAGCATATTAACGCTGTTCAGAACTTCTAAACTTTTGTTGTCAGACTGGTCAACATTTTGCTTGATAGAGATGAGATACAGCATAGAGTTCATAAATGTCCGTTAGAAGTTCAATATGTTGAAGCAAATGGTCTGAACTTAAAGTGAGTCTTTGTCACAAAGTTAAAGCTATATTAATCTTAAAAATTCTTCTTCCCCACAACTTTTCTGAAAAGAAGAAATAAAGTAGCTTTATAGTGAGCCAGTAACTATGTTACTGCTAGCTACCTGATGTGTGGCTATTTTTAGAAGCTGAACATGTAATCAGAAAAGTCTGTTCTGCATTCCCAGAGCCAAGACAATGTGTCACACTCAGATTGGATGCCTTTCTGAAGCCTGCGGGCAGGGATCCACTAGTGACGGTGCATATCAGCACTGAGACTGAACAGGAAGGCTATGGCACAAACTAGAAAATTAATTCAGGCAGCTAGAAAACATACTGGGAAAAAGAATGTTGAAATTGCTTTCTTTGTGTTTGTTCCTGTACTTCTTATCAAGAAAGGCAGAATGGAAATACACTAATAGCTAGATCACTGGGATAAAAGCAGAGAAGCTTAACGTGGCTTATTATAGGAACAGAAGCTTAAACATAGTTTGTCCTCTGAGCAGAAAAAGAAGGAATCATCTAGAGAATGGACAGCTAGCATCATAGCAAAGACATTACAAGAAAATGAACCATGACTACTGGAGGACTTCACGTACCCGTTACAAGTCAGACACTCAAAATCACAGAATCACAGAGTTGTAGGGGTTGGAAGGGACCTCAAGAGCTCATGGGGTCCAACCCCCCTGCCAAAGCAGCTCCCCAGCTCATACTGCACAGGTCGGCGTCCAGACGAGTCTTGAGTATCTCCAGATAAGGAGACTCCACCACCTCCCTGGGCAGCCTATTCCAGTGCTCTGTCGCCCTTACTGGTGCCCAACATGCAATTTCTGTCTTGAAGGTGTAGAACTGATTCTAGCAACACATTTGAGTGCTACCACCAAGAAACCAATATAGCTATTTTTTGCACCTCAAAAACCCCTCCAACTTACTGACTCAATAATGGAAATGCACCTACAATTCTCTGGGACCTTTTAAAGTTACCTTCTTCCCTCAACTCCAAGGTTCACATTTGGCTCTCAAGCCTATTATGAGCAAAGCCTTTCCCTTCTGTGGAGCCTCCCAGACTGAAAGGGTTTTCTTTCTTAGCCTCGGTACTCCAGCTATAAGGTACACAGTTGTTTTTGGAAAAGAGTCTCATACTCCCAGCAGAAACTTAGCCTTACCAAGAGGATACAAGATGAGGCTATATGGACGTGCATCAGTGTTTCTAGTCCTTCATTTGGTTCCTCAGCTCCTGGCACTGCTACACTAACTTTTTAGTTAATTTAACATATTCAGGCTAGTTAATTTTAGAGTTAACTAGTTTAGTTAGTTCAACATAGTCAGACTAGATATTTTTTTAGGTTGATTTGACCACTGTAATGACCAGTATTACCACTTTCTCCTGTTGATTCTGCCAGGTCTCCAAGCAATACAAAAAATCCTCAATGTTCCAATTTCATTTCTTATCATCATGCCCTTGCCAGGGTTATACAAGCCTTTCCAAATATTGTCTTTCCATTCCTTTACTCCTAGTTTAGAGCATATGATTAATTAATGGGAACTATTAACTCTTGTCTCTGTGGGTTTTTTATTTTCATAAAGCAGATGGGATCTCCCATCCCCTCGCTTACCTCAGTGACTCATACCCACCTTAGAGCCACTTAGTTACCCACACACAAGGATGCAGCTCTGTGTATCACATTACAACCTTTGCTCTTCCATTTGTTTTCAAGAAATTTACAAAAGCATAGTATTTTACTTTTTTACCCCAAAGTTAAATTTGTTTGAATTTAGTATGCTGGATTAAAGCTATTGAGAAAATGGCTGCCAGGCAGACTCATGATGGTACCCACCTGCTCTCCTTCAGAAATCAGGCTGAAAGACTACAACGATCACAATGCCTGTCAGCAGCAACTGCCAAGTGACTGCTCTTCTTCCATCACAATTTTCTGTAGGATGCTGTTTGCCTGCTGCAGACTGCTGTTAGGATACTCAGGTAAAACCTTTAAAAAACTTTAAAGGAATTCATTTTTGGAGTCACTGCAGGTGCCCTAAAGGAAACTGAGCAAAAGGAAACAAAGCTCCTACAGGGAAAAGCACCACCTCTGAGTTGGCATCACACAAGCATAGACAATGAGTTAGAAGCATGTCTTCAGACTGCAAGACCAGAGATTGTGAGGATTATCAGACTGCACAGCAGCCCTCTGGTCCCCTGACTTTGGTATTGGAGCCCCCTTGAAACAGATGAAATATTTGCAGTGTAGGATGCAAAACAATAAATAAAGAGGAATTAATGAGGTAGTCAAAGTAGGAGTGCAAATTTCAGACCCATTTATTGATGCCAACCTATATAAAAGGACAGTGTTACCCCATTCAGACAGCATATCAAAGATGAACAGATGGGATGAACAAAGATCAGCAAAAAAATAATTTTTGATTGCCCTCAAAATGCAAGTAGCTCACTTTGAGTGCAGACAGGGATACTTCATCTGCTCTCTGACCTCTGTCTCTAGGACAGTTATTCATGCACAGCATGGTTGCTGGTCTGTTAAAAAAAAATATACAATCATACACCACTACACTTTCAAACAGGTGTTTGTGATCTCAATTAATGGCTTAATTATTATGCAGCCTTACTGGACAGGATGATGCCCAATTTTATAACTAAGAAATGAAGGCCAAATCACTTGTCAGAGGTACTGTGATTATTAAATGAATCTCTCAAATTCGAAAACTGGCATGTAGAACAAAAGATCTCTTACAAAAAGATAGGCAGCCCTTACCATCATTTATGGCAGCAGCAGAATTCCAGTGGCCATGCTTAGAAAACTGTGCTCTGAATGTCACAAGGAGTTCAAGTATTATTTAAAACTATTATAAAAATGGAAGGATTTATTAACCTCACTTATAGATGCAGTAGAACTTCAGGGTGTCTTCCTATGGGCGGATTTTACCTGAAATGCCTGGAATAGCCCCTCCATCTTCTCTTTGACATTTTTAGTGAGTTGCAGTCTAGGCAATTCAGCATTTTCAGTTTCAGTGCTCCAGAGAGATGAACTATTGTTTACCTGTTTTGACAAAGACCATTGTTTGGTTTTCACGAACAATGCAATAACTAAAAAATCAAAATTTGAGGATGTTTCTTAGACAAGAATAAACAGACAAAAGCTTTTGTGTTGCTCTAAGTGCTGGCAATTAAATATCACCCATTCTTCCCTGTATTTGGCAAAGTTGCACACAGAATATCAATTGAAATTCCCAAAGCAACCACCACAGGATCCAGTCCTCTCATTCCACCAAGGTGGCCTCATTTGACCCATCTCTTACCACAGTTCTACCAATATAACTTCACCAGTGCAATCATACCGCAACTGGGGGACAAAGAAGCAGATAGATTCACACAGGAGCATGCGCTAAATCCCAATGTACCTGAGGCAATAATTTGTCCTTTTTTCAGCAAATCATGGAAGAAGCTTACTTACAGAACTCATACAAGTTGTATTTACCGAGGAGCAGCCTGCCAAGTGTAAAACCGAGCAGTTTGGGAAGTCTCACCTTCACCATCTCCTTTCGTGCGTTAACAGGCCCTTCACCCCAGCCCTCCCCCCTGAGGCAAAATGCTCCCCGTGCCCTGCCGGAAGGAGTGCTCACTAGGTGGGAACTGCAAACCGCCCGCCTCAGCTGCGGTGAGGTAACTACATCGCCCATAGAGCTCGCGCTTGCTGTGAGGAAAAGGCGCAGCTCCCGACGCGGCCCAGGCGGGACGCAGCTTTCCGGGCCGGGGAGCGGCCTGGGCCCGCCAGGCGCCGCAGCCGGCTGCCTCAGCTCCGCACAGCGCCACTGGAAAGCCGAGAGAGAGAGAGAGGAAAAACGCAAGTTCTGAGGTAAACATTGTTCAGATAGGTGTTGTGTAAACTAACAGAGGGAAAACTGGGCTATGATGAACACATACCAGGGAAAACACTCACCTCTGGGCATGAAAACCTCCTATCAGTTCTGGTTGCAATGTTTCCCCAACACCAATTCCAGAGGTAATTGATAGTTGGGAAACTGAGCATATTCTTGCACCTGAGATGTGGCTCCAAGTACTTCTTTTCTTGTGGTAAAGCTTTCTCTTGGTTCACGTCAGGCCTTTTTTGTGTCTGGCTTTCTGCATAAACTCACTTCCCCCTGGGCATAACTGGGTGGGGGCTTCTCCCTGTGGTGGTATGAGGCTGGGAGGGACACTAACCACCAACCTCGGGTTTTATCTTCTTGCTTTGGCTTTTAAGAACAAGTGCTGTGTGTTAAGGATAATAAGGAGTTGGCCAGGTGCTCCCATTTCATGGTACTCCGTTAAGAGGACTTTGATTGCAATTACACCAATTAACCCAAGGAAGGGGGGGGGGGGGAGGGGGAAGAAAATGGGTAGTCTTTAATAGTTGAGGTTTTATTCTATATTCTTGAGACTTAACAAGTTTGCAACATAGCAGTTTTGAGCAACCTGCTGTATGGTTAACAAACATTGGATTGTGTATGAAGTATGCCCTTTAAAGGGTTTGTGAGTGCAAGCTCTTTTGCTCTGGTCTTTATGAAAGATAACCGGTATCAAGGCATTCCTACAGTGCACCTGTAGGATGTACTGTAGAAATGGATGCAAAGGATGATTTGAAAAAGCATGTGAGGGGGAGGAGGTTTCCCAAAATCCTTTTTGGTAATGATATTTGTTCCCAGCTGCCTTTCCAAACCACTTCCAAGCTGTTTGTTAGGGAAAAGTATGGCCAGCCCTGTTGCAGACAAGCAGCAAATGCAGTGGGATTTGGGGCTTACTGCACGGGTGGAGGGCTGGTTGCCTGTGGAGGAGCAGTGGAGTGGAAATGTTGCTATTTGGTTTGAATTTTTTTTAAAAAAAATTTTCCACCTTGTAGAATGGCTGTATTGTTAACATGGAAAGCATATTTAACACAAATCAATGTGATTTGATATTTTTGGTGCCAAGAGGAACGCTTCTGTACAGCTCAGCAATGCAAGCTCCCTCTGGTGGCTAATTTCCATAATTGACAGGTTTTTTGCCCTCAAAGATTCAGTTAAGTTGAAGCGACTGGATTGATGAGAAAGAACCAGCGTTTAGGAGCACGTAGGATTAGGAAGCTTTCTGTAAAGCACTGATCAATAAGTGCTTTTGCTATAACCAAGTATAACGTCTTAGGTTGTACAGGCTTCGTTTTACTATGCAAACTGTGAAAGCATACGGAAATGTTCAGGGTTTCTAAAATTGAAACCTTTTGAAGTAAGTATATGAATTATGAAATAACTTCATTTTATTTCATAATGTTAAATCTGGCTTTTAATTACATTCCTGCTGTATTGGGAAAACTACCATCCTTGGTAAAAAACAACATCGCTCCCCAAGCAAGCTAGAACAAAAAAAAAAACAACCAAGCAACAAACCACCCAAACACCAAAGCAAAATCCAAGATTGTATAACTAACATGAGTACACAGACTCAAGCAGTTGTGCTAGGCTATTCAGCCTTAATCCCATGTGAACATATCCAAGGCTTACCAGGTTTTTACTGAAGTAGTTAAAATTTCATAAATGGCTAAATATAGCCTCCTAGTTAGGAATCGCTATTTGTATTAGGAGCTTCTAGCAGGTCAGAAGCAAGCATTTAGTTGAAATAGATAACTTGAGTACATCCAGTACATCTTACTTCACACTGCACTTAACTCTGGTGCAGTCTAACTTAGTCTGACAGCTCCCAGTGCCTACACCAAAAGAACTGAGACTTGACAAGGAAATTTGTGTTTGTTAATGTAATCTAAATATTCTGTTAATGATATAAATTTTATCAGAACCCCAAAAATAATGAGGACTTTGATAATTGCAGTCAAAATTGGGTACTATTTTGTTACAACAGAACAAACTCTGGTTTTGCATGTTTCAACTTTTTTTTTTTAAAATCCAAGTTTTCATCTCACCAAGTACTATATTAAAGGACTTGGCCCTGAGTCTTTGTAGGGAATGTTTCCTAGAACTGAGGTATCCCTTTGTGAAGCTTCAGCCCTTATTCAGTGTAATATTTCATAGTGTTACACGCTGTTATTTCAGGATTGGTTCTCTCCTTCTTGTCTCCTCTCCCTTAAAATGTGTTGGAATTGTCAGAACATTATTAAAGCAAGTTGTGCCTTTAAGAAATGTTCTTCTGTCAGTTTGTTTTATATTTTAGGCCAATCTCTCTAGAATCCTTACCTAACCTTCATGGTACTGGAGAAGGCGGGGTGGGGGAGAATGGTTGCTAGGATACTTCTAAAAAGGCAAATTAGCTGCACTAGAAATAAAACAAAAGGATTAAAAATCCCTAACCTTTTGAGTTAAACATCTAGTTTCAACAGCTGCCAAAATTTTCTTTGTCTCAAAGAGAAGAACGACAAATCCAAAATATTAATAGAACTCCCAATTTCACAGGCATACAGGATTTTAAAGCATTGCCCTAGTGAGGCAGGTTTATGATATACAAACTTTGTGGTAAGTTTCTCCTGTTGTTCTCAGAAGATTTGACCATTATTTACAAGTCTTGGTTTTGTTTGTTTTTTTTATAGCCATGTTTGGATGTGGAGCTGTGGAGTTCTAGGTCTTCCATAAAATACAGCTCCTAGTTTAGTCCCTGAAACCAAGTAGAATCTAAGGTTTCAGTGAAAGACTTTTTGATAGTGCTCAAAAATGAGTAATACTCATTTTTACATCCTTTTAGTTCTACTGAGCTTTTCTCCATTTGTAGCTTTGGCAGCAAAAATCAACAGGAAAAGTAAAGCTGAAGTTCTAAATGTTTTCCCTTCACTAAGATATGTATCGCCTTGATTCAAATCAGACAAGAAATCAGTCCTTGAAAATTTTTCTGCATCTTTAATGTAGTAAAATTCTCTCTTATTTCAAGAAAATATCTTTTTACATATTCAAATTTATTGCAACAGAAAACTCTCTGTAAATGCCATTACTATGCATTAACTCTTGATGTAGAACAAGTACTCATAGAAAGCTATTGGAATTATAAAAGCAAGTAATTTTTAGGGCTCCCTATTCACTGAGGCATACAGCTTTTGATCAGATTAATGCAAAGAATGAAGCCTTCATTACTCTGTATAGTGGTCTGCCACCATCTGGTTCCTACAAACTTTGCATGAAATCATGCTTTGTAGATTAGGAAGCACAGCTGCATTAATGGCCCTTTCTTCTTTCCATATTAACCTGAATATTGCTTAAAGCATAGCCCTTGCCGTTACTATGTCTGTAAGAGATCTTCTGGAACACAAGACAGCTTGGGCATTTTCTGTGTTTAGGTCCAGAGAGCTGACTACACAGTATTTTCTCCAAAGATGTTAATGGACAGCTAGGGAAAATAGCAAACAGTAGTGTTAAGCTTCAGCAAGTCAGTGTTCTTCATGAAAATGTAGCAGGAAGAGCTCCTTGCTGTTAAGTCACAGATGGGAGGAATTGCTGGCCTCAGTGCAGGATTAAAAAGAGATGAATGCATGCCAGCTGTCTACACTGCAGATACTATATAATGAAATGCACCTCTGTTTCTTCACATTGTCAAAAATTGTCAGAATTCACTTCCTGACTAGCTAGGCATGACTTTGAAAACTTTGAAGGAAGAATACTACTGCCAGTTTCATAATCAACTACCATGATTCTTCCATTCTGATGCCAGTAAGAATTTGTCCTGTGCCTCTTCTCATGCCATATAAGTCACAGATGAAAGGTCAGAAATTTCTTACTTACATAAGAAATTGGAGATTATTACACTGCTCGGGCTTGACTATTTTCTTTCTAAAGCTGAGTTCACATAGGAAAAATGTATACCAGGTGTCTTCCTTGATATAACTATTTCCTTTCATTCTTTTTCAGCCTTGTATTTTTCTGCCTCTTCTGTTTACCCTTATGTGCATTACAAGAATAAACTTGCAGGTTTGGGGTTGGGGGGGGTAATTAAAAAAAACCCAAACAAACCCATTGTCTACATAAATGGAACTGGGATATTAACAGTCCAGGATAGCAAATTAGTAAGAATCCAAATGTAGCTGCGTAAACAGCAAATCGGAAGCACATTTGGATAATTACAAACATGCCAAATCAGGGAATCTAAAAAAACCAAAAAAAGTAATAGTGTTGCCTCTCTGCAGTACCTGCTAAATTACAAATGCAGAGGCTACACTAGAAAGGAAAGTAGGTTGTATGGATTTAGAAGTACTGTGGTCTAACAGGGAGGTTGTTTTATAGTAACTCTGGAAAATCAGTGTAAGGGTATTACAAGGGCTTGTTACTCCCTAAGGGATGGGAAGTAACACATGCCCCATATGGAAAGAACCTCACTAGCCAGGGCCCTGTCCCACAGTACCCCAGTAAAGGCAAACAGAAAGACCCCAGATGTGGTGGTCCACGTTGGCCAGAAGGCCCAGTCTTCAGACAAGTTCATGGTGATTAAGCAAGTTCAGGGTCAGGCCAGGAACAGAAGTTCTGAAGTCCAGGTCAGAATGTGATCTAATGGTGTTAAGCAAGGTCAGATATAAGCAGTAACTACTGGGTACATCAATAGTGAATTAGGCAAGTCCTAGGTCAAGCTGAGAAGTCAGTCTGCAGGTCAGGGTTTAGATCTGCAGTATCTATGGCTACAAACAACTACAACAGTGCTGGAGACACGTTCCTGCAGCATAGCTCGGAGTGATGCTGAAAGCCAGGCCTGAGCTTAAACGGAGTTCTCAGGCCCATGGACAGGGCATGTAAACAGAGGCCTCTGGTAAGGCTGGTTAGGGCAGTTAAGGCATACTGGAACACTCAAAACTGAAGAGCAATGTTATTAAATTTACATTATCTTAGAAGTAAGCATGAATGATGAAGAAAAACAGACATATTGGGAGCTGGGGATACTACAGCCTTGATCATCCAAATGCTAGTGAAATATTAGGACTAAAACTTGACTGACGGTACAATTTCAGTATAGCAGATATCGTGGACATGACACTTCCAACAATATGGAATTGCAGGTAACAGGTTAAAATAAATTAAATCTTTATGAGTTTACACACTCCCAGATGAATTACATTTTCATCAGAACTGAATCAGATACTCAAATTTTGCCACCTAAACTTGAGTTTCAGGACTAGCAAAAGCTTTCCAAAATGACTGGAAATTCCTGTATTCTTCGTTGTGTTTGAACTGGTGGTTAATGCATGCAGCTTAAGATATTTAACAAATAACACACTGTACCTCAGGAATTCAACAATCTTGGGAAAATACTAAGGCTACGTAGCAACTATTATGTATAAAGCAAAATTTCATTACATTTTTCATTCTAAAATCCATGATACACCTTTTTACTAGAGGCTATATATGATAATTGTGCAAGCTACTGGTTGCTAAAATACCTTGTTTCATTTTTTTCTGTAGTGATTCCCATTTTGTTTATCATGCATTTTAGAAAGCATTAAATAGAATATGTATTCTTTATAGGGCAAGAAGACTTTTGATATGCCAGGCTTTTTTATTTTTTAACATTAATAATTCAAGTCATCATAGTACTTGATTAAGCCTCTATGAATTTCAAATTATTTGTTAGGTAAGTGGAGTAGTTCTTAAGAATAACTATTTCTGACTGATGTCTTTTTCATTCAAAAAGGTTAAAAGATACCAAATGAACTTGAATTAATTTAGCCTTATCTAATGTGTGTCTTCTGGGGAAAACAGGAAGCTTGGAAGTATAGTAGGCATGGCCACACATAAGCTTCTAGTAATAATTTGTGTTTGGTTGAAAAAAATCAAAATCAGACATCTTGCACTGGCAGGGGGGGTGGGGGTGGGTAATATTATGCATTTATAGCACAAATCTATTCTTCAGAATTAACCTCCTGATAAACTATAATCACAGGGAAACACAAGATAACTATGTTGTTCTGTATACTAATAGGAAATAAGATTTGTGAGAATATAGCAGTTTGCAGCCAGATGGATTTTGGTATAAGCAAGAAAGCAACAAACCTACTAGGGAACATAACCTGGAAGCCTGGATTTTTTTCTGTTGAAACTTACTCAGTTTTTAATTACACTGTAAGTCTTCTCCAAGCAGTATTATTAGTGAATGTATTGAACCGTAAGGGAGGTAGATTGCAGTCATGCTGAATATGTATAGTTAATTCCCATTGATTATTTGCTGCGGTATTCTTGATTTCCACATTTAACCAGTGTCTTAATACAGATTACAGGTTTAATAGAAAATGATGAATTAAACTAATTTGCACCTAAAAGGTTTGTAAGGTAATAGAAAGCAATGACCATCTGTAAAAGGCATGCAATGCAGATATTAAGACTCACTTAACTTGCAAACCACAGTGTAAGAATTTTAAGTACAGCCTCAGGAGAAAGCTTTGACATGTTAATAATATGAGTGTATCCTCCTCCAAGACAGTTGTAACAGTTTTCAGGTTACTGAAATTCTGTTGGTTCACCTGTAACTGTATCAAGCAAAGGAATACCTGGGTTTTGCTGAGGACTGGATACATTTGTAGCCAGAAAACTGCATATGCAGAAACGATTCATTTAATAATTCAAAAAAGTAGTGTACAGAATCACAGAACTGTACAGATTGGAAGGGATCTCAAGAGATCATTGAGTCCAACCTCCAAAATTATGATATGGTATTACTGCGCCATATCAAGTGCTTTCCTGCTCTAATCAGAATGTGATACAAAGGAACTGTTTTGGTTTCAGCGATTATTGGGAGAAATGTTTTAAGAGATACTAATCAAACATTTTCTCTAAACCTAGTAATGTGCTGACAGTTTAGCCACAGTGAATAGGGGGAATGCTTGTGGTGATTTTCGAATTTCTATCACAAATCTTTGGAAGAGACAACTATGGGATTCTGATAGAGAGGACACCTTCCCATTCCTCAGAATACTGCTAAGCTACATCTGTAGAAACAGAAAAAAATAGTGTTAGTCTGGCCTCGCAGTGCTTCATGTTTTCAACAGGCATTAGTTTCATTTTTATCCAATTTAGAAGCTGGTATTAGGACTTTACAAAGAAGTTCTGGAAAAGGTCTGTAACACTGTTTTCAGGACCTTCTCCTTAACTCCTTAACAGTGCTTTCAGGACCTTCTCCTTAAGGGATGTAAAACTTCTGGGTTTTGTGGTTTTTTTCTTTTTTGGCCATATAGGAGTTTTCCTTACATATTTTTTCTGAAACAGAGAGCCTATAATCTGCAAATGCATCCAAGCTATCACCTCACTTGCTGCTCAATCTGTATTGTGTATACTGTCTGCTTTGAAAAAAAATGAACTCTGCACATTGAGAAGTGTTCGACCATTTTGCTGGTATGCTTTAACAGCCAACACCTGCCAAGACTTGGTTCCACCTCCTAAATTCCCCTGTGAGGTTCATCACAGGACATGTTTCAGTGCTGAAGTACTCTTTGCTAAAATACCATGCTTATGCGATGCTTCTTATCTTGCTGTAAGCACACAACAGCACCAGAATAAAAAGATTAATACCCTAACATCTGTCATGTTTAAAAGGTAGAACTACACAAACAAAATCTAAAACATTTATCAGAGGTACAATTAAAAGGCAGAATGTGTAAGACCTGACATTTCAATCGAGCTCATTCCAGAGACTCTTAAAAACATCCTTCTTTCTTTAACAACATATTTAACTTGTTCTTCCCCTCTGTATTTGTTGAAGATTTTGCATAATGTGGTGTTACTAGAAACTTTTTGTCTATCTGAATTAAGAACCACAAAAACTTTCTCTAGAATAGAGTTTGAGTGAAACTGAAAGGACTAAGTGGCTGAATAATAACTTTGAAAAAAAAAAAAGAGGATATGGCCAATTGCTTTGGAAAAATGTCCATTCAGTTGCCAGAGTACTTGGAGATGTTTAGACCACCCAGAAGGCAGAGAGCCTGCCAAATCAAAATCGAAAGTACATGGTGCATAAAGGGCTGCAGTTCACTTTGAGAACTCTCAGGACTACTGTGATTTTACTTTTTATGCTTCAGTATTCAGAGCCATAAGGGAGACCCTGAAGCTGAAATTTTATATTTTATCACTACTTAATCGCTTCTGGATGAAAAGAAATAGATAATTATAGCAGAAGCAGAGATAGAAATATGTTATTTGTGAAATTTAGGCAGCGTTTGCAGTTACAGTATTATCAAGGAAGCTGAGCTTTGCTGCTCCAGTGTGCACTGACTCTGTACAGCATTCTACTGTAATAGAAGCAGATGAAAGTAGAGGTAATTAATAGTAGGAACAGAAAGAGTGTTTCAGCAGAACAGGATGATTATGGCCTCACCAGTGCCATCCAGTAAAAGTTTTGAGAGCTGCCAGATGAAGTTTACCTAGACTTGAGAATTGTGCTCAGGGTTTTTGTACTTATAATCTCTACATTCCAGCTATGTCATTACTCAGCTTCTAATTCCCCTGAACTGGACACTAATTCAATCAACTTATGAATATTTTCTAGCCTTTGGAGACTTTTTCTCTGGACCTGCCTGAATTAGATGGGGGAACAGCACTGTCAGAAATGTTGCAGAACAAATAGTGATGGCAGGAGTGGTTGTTCTGTTTGGGATTGTATTCTGAGTTCACATTCTATTAAAATTATTTTTTTACATTAAGGAATGTATGAACATAATTCACATTTGCACTTTAAGATGTGATAATTTGATAAAATGTTTAATACTTTACAGGTATAACTAAAGCAGCAGATTCCATTGGTGTACTGTGCTAGTAAGAACCAGGTTACCAGGGCTGGCTTTACGAAAAGTTGATGATTATGCAGCAGCACCTGCTTAGTAGCAGAAACCTGCCAAATGCCAGTGACAATTTATGTCATGTCCTTGAATCTTTTTTACTTCAATTGGCATTAGAATAAAACCAGCAACCAGTGATTAGAATACCACTAGGACTGCAGTCGTTATCGATTTGTAGGGTGCTAATAACGAATATTTACAAATTATTTTATAATGATTGAAAGCATAACTGCATATTAACTTGGAGCACAATAAGGTCATGGCAACAAAATACATTACTCTGATGAATGACTGTAGCCTTCACCATCTGCATCGTACCTCAGTCAGTCATATTAAGAGGAGCCCAGCCATGCACCAAAATAAAATGATAATTATTTCCAAAAATATATCTGGAATTTTTCCAAGAATGAAAGCATTCCTCCACCAAGTTTCCTATTTGAATGTTCTATTTATAGTGTGAAGTGTTAAAACAACGTATTTTTTTGCCCAGAGTATGTTAATCTATTCTGACAAACAAAATAGGTAGCTCAGACACATCTTTTTCCTGGTCAAAAAGTGAATCTGCATCAAAGTGAATATTTGGTGGTTGGGTTATGGATGAGCTTTAGGAAAAAAATTCTATGCCAATTAAAACATGCAAGTGTAAGAGAAGTAGAACTTCAGGGATTTGTCACAGATTGGGCAATATGTCACTGGCAAATTGTTCCTTTACTTTTTGTAAAGTTGTAGGTTCCACTATCGTATTTCTGAATCCACAGAAAGACTGACCACTCCACAAAGACAAAGAGTAGGGAAAGATTAAGTCTCTATGTGAAGTAGTTGAGAGAGAGGTTTTTAAAATATTTGTAGAAGTTGTTTTGTGTAACAGTAATCTTTTTCAAAGTACATACACAAATGTAATTTTTTTTTTTCCCCAGTTTTTAGTGACCTGATGTGCCAAGGTTATTTTTCACTAGTTCTAATCCCAAATTTTTACCTTTGATCTGAGTATTCAGTAAAATAATATAGCAATTAAATATAGAAATACTTTCCCATTCATCAGACATTTTTTGTAAGATACACAGAAGCATAAGTTTGAAGACCAGACGAGCAAAAGAAAAGTACAGCTCAGGTGGAGCAGAGAATACATTCATAAACTGAGGCAAATAGAGACAGATCTGTACCATTTCCAGAAGTGATCATAACTTTGATCCCTGCATTTCATGCACTGGTGCATGAGGTGAATGAACAGCACAATAATTGAAAAAGCAATTGTCTAATCTGTTCTCTATGATGTGGAGAAGCAGAGGAGTTACAGAAAGGGTCCCAAGAGTTACTATACCACATAAGAACCTGTGGGCTTTTATATGGGCACAATACTTCCAGAAAAGATCATTTCATTATGAAAGAAATGTGTACTGTTTCCTTCTGCACATTAGTTTTTTAGCTTGATAATAAAAATATTTTGGGGACTTATCTCTGTATTTGCCAGCCACAAATTCAATCTTTGTCACAGTGACATAGATTTTGTGCCTAGTCTGGTTTTTCACTCTCTTGACTAGAAGAGCTTGCTATTTGTTACTGACAGAGATGCTCCTGCTCCCATAAAATTCCTCTCTGAATCATTAAAAAAATGCAATTTTTTTCATCATGTCCTTACCTAATTAAATCGGGCCAAATTTAAGCTATTTATGATTCCCACCCTTTTTTATTTGTGGGTTTTTTAATGGTTTGTCAGTAATAAGTAACAAAAAAAGCATTTTAGATGTTTGCCAGAATTGTTCCTACAATGGTGCCTGAACCTGACACCAGTAGTAGTCCTGAAAAGTTATTCTGACTTAGGTGATGTTGACTACAATCGACTAATCAGTGTCAGATCTGGCTGGCACTGGCATAACTGAGTACAGTGAAAGGTATAGCCAAGGAAAAGCAGATTCATTTGCTACCATGTATTCCTATCACTGTTTTTTCTTACTGTATTTCAAGATTTACAAAGACAAGTACTTCTCATTTACTTTGAAAAGGTAGTGAAGCTTAGATATGTATTCTGCTCAGGCATATGGATAATTTGCTTAAAAAGTTATGCAATTCACCCCTGAATGCCCCCTAAAAACTTAATGAGCAACACTTACCACCTACATTGTATTAAAGAAACTGTCCAGGCTAGAAAACCACATAAAAAAATAGAAAGGTTGTCTTCATTGCATCAGCAGGTTGGAGAAACTTAACAAAAGAAAAAATAATTGTTGCAAAATGTAAATCTACTTGGACAAAGCATACTGTTTTTTAAAATACATAATACTGTCTTTATTAATGCAGGTATTAATTTCACTGTTGTTTAGTGTAAATCTAGGTACTTGGGATAAGACCAGGTTAAAATAGAAAGTCACTTGGCTTTAACAGTTGAATATTCAACTGTTAATATTTGATTTTAAAAAGTCTAAAAGACTAAGCTATTATTTTAAAATGATAAATGTTTGATTCTTCAATTGGATAAATTATGCTGAGGCAAGACTGAAATTAACTGCAGATTAAGCTAAAACTCATTGACAGAAGGCTATGACTATCCCATTAACCAAACTGTTTTGTTTTTTATTTTAGACTATCTGCTTAATTTTCTGTTGCTTTTATTTAGATTTATTGAAGATCACAACCCTCCAATATGTGCAATTTCAGTTTTCATTGCTGATGACAAATATAAATTGAAAATAGTTTTGTAAAATTACTGGTGTCAGTAGAGCTAGAACAGAACAATGTAATTATCGACAGAACAAATCATTAAAGCCAGATAAGAAATTAAATTAAAATCAGCTGCAAAAGCAGACATGCCTTGTGAGCTTTGCAGACTCACAAATTTAGAGCTGTGCTGCTAGCATCACAAATTGTTCACTCATTATTAACACTGTTGTTATCAGTCCTTAGGTATTTTGTGACCCTTGAGTATAGTGATGGAGCTTTACAAATCTGAGTAACTTGGAGCAGCAGTAAGACTGACTCTTTTCTTTTTTCTTAATTGATACAGGGCTGTATTCCTATTCAGTCGTGCCCTTCGGACAATCAGGTTTAGAGGACTACTACATAAATTCACAGAAGGCAGACATTACAAATTGCATGTAGCAAATCCTTAAATATGGTAGGGAAGTGTCTCAAGCCATCAGGGGTAGAAGTTTCCAAAAAGCAATTACAATTTCTATTTAAAGTTATAAGATTGTATAACTAGATCAGCAGTTTGGGGTTGTTTTTTTTCTACTTACAGCAATGAACAGACAGAAACCAAACAAAATAAATTTGACTTCTCATTGGCAAAAGAAAAGTTGAAAAACACCTGGGTTTGATCCTATGTAGCTCATGTCAGTAAAATATTTTTTATGAATGGTAAATAACAAAATTAAGGGAGTCATTGTCTCCCCTTACAGTAATTACAGAATTTCCCAAGGATACTTGCAAATCTCTCTAACTGTAAGGAATTACACTTATGTCTAACATGTACATGCACCCTGTTCTTCAGTGCATTGTGAAGGGCTAGAGAGAAAAGCAAGAGCTCAGAGTCATTCACTGACATCACTGTACTTTATACAAACAAACATGCACTGCATTTGGGGCCAGAAAACAGGCAGATTCCACCTCCTAGCTGAAAGTCCTACCCAGAAGGCTGGAAGGGCTTTCTGCATTTGCTTGTGACCAAGATACTCGGAAGCGTGAGATCACTCCAGCAGAAAGATTTTCAGAGGTTTTTCTTTTCAACATTCACAGCCTGCTTCATAACCAGAAGTAAGAATTGCCACACCTGCACCAGGAGGCTGTTGTGGAATTTCAGGATCCACATTTGTGAGGAATATGCTTACTACTCCCTTACTCAGTAATTCTAGGATAGTGTTTCCTTTCATTTGATTTTTTCTTTTTCTTTGTGATGGAAGAAGCACAACATGCTTTTTTAGCTGAAATTTATTGGGAAATATAAGTCTAAAAAGAACATTAGAATAAGTATCTTTTAACTCAAACATTACAGTTGTCCCCAAATTTTTTTTCTCTAGCTCAATTTTCACTTTTAAGGTATTTTTAGCCATGTTTTGGGTTATACTGGTCAGTATAGGATATGCAAAGAGTTATGATGGTTCCTGATCTTACTAGTATATGTTTATCTGTTGCCAGGCTCTACAGTGTAGTAGCTGTCCATCAGAAAATGACAGCATTGCTTTGGATTGATATATAGTTTATATACTGGCTAGAAGGAATGCTATTCCCAATGTCACGGCTGCTTATATAAAATAGAAAGGTCTACAAGGGAGAGTAAAAGCCAACATTTGTGATGAACTCTGTGAAGGCTGGCAGGTGTGACAAATCTAAAACCATTTCCTTCCATTCATTTAATGTGGATGTCCCCTTGGCCCAGCAATGAGCAAAATTGTATTCCCAGCTTCGTGAGCCATATTGTTCCAACAAGGTCAGACAAAAAGGAAATGCTGCTTCTGTTAGCAGCTCACAGTGCTCCCTGGTTTACACTATAAGCTTGCTGTGCTGTAAAGAAAAGTGATGGCTATAGCTTGTACTACAAAATGGGAACCCCCAGGAAGCAAGTACATAGACATCTGATGAATTGTCACTACAGTGAGGTTTGTAACCTTCCAACTCTCTCTTTTGTCAGTATTATGCAATACTAAACTTCCCAGTTTTTCTCAGCATGTTCCATTGCCTTTGAATATGAAAGCCTTCCTGGTTAGGTTACCAGGGACAGAAGAAAGGCAGTTTTCCCTGATAACTTTATTTCTGATGTCTGGTATATCTGTAAAACTATACCCTCTGCAAGCAGCATGGAACTTTAGGCTCTAAGGAAGAGCTAAACAACAAAAAGTTCAAGAATAGGGATAATTACTTTTGAAGTAAACCAAAACCTGTTCAGGAATTCCTTCTTACTTTCCTTATATGATCCAAGCACATGGTATGACAATGTTGTTAAAAGTTAGGAAAGACAGTAGTCTAGCAACACTGCCAGTCATGAACCAGGAACAGAACTGTAACCTCTATTACATGGGGTTTAAAAAAAATATGTGTGTGTGTGTGCATATAAACCCACATATATTTATATATAACATTTTATACTTCTATAGTGTCCCAGTTGTGGCTATTTCCTAAAGGACCATCAGAAACATGTACCTCAGTGCAGCAATGAAAAACAAGTGTGATTCAAGTGAGCTCCAACAGAGGTCTTATTCTTTAAGGAAATCAGATTGGGTATGGACTTGAATAAATTCAGATTTTAAACTCCATCAGCCTGTGGGAGTCTGTGAATGGCTCATCATGTATTCAAGACACACTGTTAGGTACAAATGCCAACCAACAGTGCTGCGATACAGAGATCTCATTCTCTTTTCATTTTAAAGCACTGATTTCCTTTCGAAAAACACACTAAAATAATCCTGCAAAGAACAACTACTGTATGTTGTGAAATTTTCCTTGTCTAATGGTTGATGTTTTTCTTCTTTCAATTAAAAGTACTATCAGAATACCAAAGCTATAAACACAGAAAAAGAAATAGTTCACAAACAGAATTGAAATGATGGAGAAAAAAATCTAGTTTATCTGTTTTGACAGAGAATGCTTGCTGCTACAATCTGACATTTGGCTAATTTGTCCCTTCTAACTGGGTGATATTAATTTTGCTGCGATTTCTTTTGAAAGCCCACATGCAGGGAGGCTGAACTTTCCCACAGCAAAAAGTGCATGTTGTTTTCTTCCACAATAATCACGACTTTAGCACAAGTGGTACACAACACTGCCAATCACCTCTACCATGTTTTTACATATGAGGAAAATTGAGCAGCTCGCAGTGCTGGAGTTGACAGCAGGAAAACCAGGGTGGATTTCAGAACAAAAGAAGAAAAATTAGCCTGATTGATTTATGCATTGAGCATGCTCCAGTAGCACTGTGCATCATGTGATTCCTTGTTTCCAAGGAAACAACTATGATGCTGAGCACACACTCTCCTATAATGAACTGCAGGATTATTTTTTTCAGCAGAGAATGTTTTTAAGACCTAAATCTGAAATAATTTGCTGCACTTGATTGGCATTAACTTATATTTATAAATATAAGTTTCTTAACATATGATGAGTAGAAGACATTATAAATCTATGTGGAAATTAACTACAATAAATATAAAGCACAGTCAAATTAATTTCATTATATATGTGATGGAATTGCCCCAGTTTACAAGGAAACAAAGAAGTTATACAATTGCTTTCTCTAGATGGAGTTTTTAACTTGGATTCTTTGCATTCTTTGAAGGGACAATTTGCACTATGGCTTATTCATCATTTAAAGAGTGACTATTGCAATTCTTCTGCTTTCATCAGCAGCTGCTTCCAGAGGAGATACCTAGATCACCTAGATATTCTACCTAGGGTAGCAATGTGGTAATGTTGAAATGATAGGAACAAACTTGATAGAAAGGATGACACACCTAACAGTTGGTGTGGATAGCTAAAAAAAGAGAAAGGATTTAAAGATTTCTAGTAGCTAGAGAAAATATTTCAGTGTTATAAGGGTATTCTTGAAGGATACTCTTTCCCCATTTGCTGGTAAGCAGCTGTAATGTCTTCAGGCCCAGAGTCTAACCTAAAGGGTAATTTTTATGGTGATAAAACTTGTCTAAATACGATTGTAGAGTTGCAGTAATTAAGTTAGGTCAGCTGCCTATTGAGTTATTCTAAGCTGTGGACTGTGGTTTTTCATTTACTTGTTTCCAGCATGCTCTTTTTTTTTTCCTTTGTGAGAACATAACTAGGACAATAAATGATATTATTAAATTCTCCACAGATCATCAAATTAGTTGCAATTAAGGTAAAGATATCCACTAAATAAGAAATAGCCAATGCAAATAAGCCTTAATAAATCCTTAAATCTGAAGAGAGACAAATACTTCTTTATTTCTATTGTTAGGAGGATTTGTAGGAGGGCTCTGGGATATGCAGGCACTTGTTCTTTTTAACAGAGGATGTGTGTACATCCTGGAAACAAATATCCTGGAGATCACCAAAGCACCAAGACAGAAAGTAACCATATAACTGGAAATTTTGTTGTGCAGAGGTGGCCAGAAACTAAAATGTCTTTTACCATCCCATCCCTCTCAATGTAACTGTATTGGCTGAAAGAAGTTTTTGGCTGAAGAGTGGTTTTGTTCAGCAAGCACAGCCTGCAGTTCTGACAGCTGTTTGGCCCTTGAGTTGAAGGTAGTCCTCATAGTCTGCATCATTGGATGGAAAATCTGGTCAGAGCACTAAAGGTAGGAGGGAGAACTTTGTTACCAGGAGATGTGGTTAGTAAGTACCACAATTAGGTGTAATAGCTACCATAACTTACAAGAGGCATTGGAGTTCAATGAACATATTCAGATCTAGATTACCATCACTTGAACATTTCTAGTAACCTATTAGAATATATAGACAAGAACTGATTTGAATTCAGGAACCAGGCTGGTGACACATACATTTGCTGCTGTGAGGGTAGTACCATATCTACCTGAAGATGACTTAGCTCTGTGCATAACATCTATTCCAAAAAAATACTTCTTTGGATGCCTAGAAGTGTTTTTTCCGAGTTTCACCAGAAGGGTTTTTTACTCACTCTGAATTTGCTTTTCTTTACCAGGAAGTAGTCTCCTAAAGACAACAGGAAAGGGGGAAATATGTTTTATAGCAGCAGGGATTTTAATAGTCTAGGCTGATTGTGTTAGCACACAATGAAAAGGAACGTAATTTCTTCTGGCATGTTAAAAATCAAGCAAGATACTGTGCAGCCTGTAAGCATATTTAGTTTGTACTTTTCAATATTTATAGCCACCTTTAGGCTTAATTTTTATTTTTTTAATTACTCTAAGAAAGATTAATACTGCATGAAATGCTATTAAGTAAGTTAATAGTCTTCCAAGCCTTAGAGTGAATTTCCATTTTTGCAAGTGGCACTATTACTGTATATTACATTTGATTGTAGATGCTTCCTGCCTTATTTCCAATTTGAACACTGATACTGTAGTTGATATTAACTGGCCCCTATTAACTACAGTCAGAGAAGAAAGTTATGTCTATGCTTTAGGAAAGGACATACATGTTCAAGTTCATTGTGTATTTTAAAGCCTGTGAGATGAAGATTATAAAGCCTTTTACAGAGAAATTGATGCTTTATTATGTTCTATTCATAGGCAGTACAAAACAAGAATATTTCTGTGGAGGTTTACAGACAAAAATATTATTCTAGCCTTATTCATCTGGCTTTACTGAATATTTTAGCAGTTCAAGTTATTTAGGAAATGTGATTTGACGATCCTCCTTTTCTTCAGAATTCTCTCTCAATAGTGAGGTTTTCTTACTTGTTTTACTAAATAACCCTTCTTGCTATGTATATTAATTGCAAATCAGGGCTGCTCTGTCTGCTTTTCTGCAGGCTGCAAAAGAATAAAACCATGTCCATCTAAAGACAATCAGCAACCAGGAAAGGCCAACAGATAATAAAGAGGGAGTCAATACCAATGCTAACTACCTCTACGCTTCTTGTTTGGAGGCAAGAGTATGGGACAATACAAATAGACAGACATTTGTGGTTGTGACATATAATTAAATTTGTCAAAATGAATAGTGATAAAAGCTTAGAGACAACCATTACCAAAGCTAGTTCAGTTATTTAACCAAAGCACATCCTGAAATCTTTGTAAGCAGCAGCACTCCTGCCAAATACTGAGAGTATGGGTCTAGTCTATACAAGATACTGATTTCATGTTGGTTGAAACTCAAATACTGGTAACAAACTATACCAACTCCTTGCATATGAAACTTGTAGTGACATCTTAATCTTGTGTTGGATTTCTGAGCTCCTGAATGGCCTTCAGGACATGTATGCCTCTGTGCTCCAGCATCCCTCCATAATTCATGGTTCATGAGCATTAATTGGTTTTTAGGTGAACTCAGTAGCCCATTCAGTGCCGTATCCAGGCCATAAACATTCAGACACTAACCTGTAATGATTTAAGTCCTAGGGAATTGCAGTTTTAAAGACTTATTTATTTACAATTGAGATGGAAAGAATGTGAGGATGTACCATGATGGAAGGGTCTAGAAGTCAGGAAGCAAAAGTTGTAAGGGCAGAATTTCTGGGGACAAGCCAGACCCTGCAGAGATCCCTGCACCTCTCAGCTTGCTATTCAGACTTTGCACACACTGTTCCTAGCAATCTCTGTGCAGATAGGACGTACCAAAGGACTCTTTAAAGAGTCATTTTCAACAGCAGCCCAGCCCAGTCCCTGGACAAAAAAGGTTTGGTGTGAAGTTGAAAGAACAACCTAGCAACCAAGAGCTGAATAGAGAGGAATGGAGACAAGGAGGAGCTGTGGGGTCTGAGGTGAGCCATGGTTAAAAAAAAAAAAAAAAAAAAAAAAAAAGAGGCTGCTCAGACAAAAAGGGAGAATGGAAATGGAGCAGGCATTTCCAAGGTAAGGAGAAGACAAGAATTGGTGGTGTTGACAGGAATTAGAGGAAGATAACAAGCATTTCATGGTCATTTGCAGCTTTCCTAGTTTTCCTAGTGTGTTTTTCAGAATTCAGCTCCATGTCAACAGACTTCAAGAAAATCTTGTGATGTTAGCCCCCAGTGCTGCAGCTAACCAGCATTCATTGGTTGTTTGCCCTTGGCCTTTCAAACTCAATATACCTACAACTTTCTTTCACCAAAAAAGGAATAAGTAATCCAAAATCTCAGTCCAAGACTGAAATCACTACCAAGAGTGCCTTACATGTTTTCTATTATGTAGCAGCTACCTTAACTATGAAAGTCTTACTTTTTAGAAGTAGTATCTCTTGGTAGTATTTTTAAGAATTAATCTGCTTTGGAGAGTGAAGATAGGCTTTGAATCTCAGTTCACTCCACAACCCAATGTCCATAACAGTCTGCCTGCAGCTGGATTTTAATGCAAGTTTAATTCTGGAAGGGGCTTTTCTGGTGGTTTTGGATTTAGATACTTGCTTAAGAGTTCGAACTATTCTAAAAGCTATGATCTCAAACAGGCTTTGTAACTTTGCTTTATGTTTTAACGAAGTTATGCTTTTAAAATCATCACCTTTATGTATTATCTAGGTCTAAATCTGGACAATCTTAATTTGAAATGAAAGACATACAGGGCAAATGGAAGCCCAAAAATATAAATCAATTTCTATTCCAAATTCTTTCAGAAACCAAGGATAAGTCAAATACGAGGTTTGTGCTTTAGGACCTCTTTTGAAGCACAACTTAGCAGAATAAACCTAAATACTTACACTTTTTCTGAAGTGTATACATGCCTTCAGAATCTAAATTATATTTCAAAAGCTTGGAAAAATATTCTTTTGATATGTAATCACTAGAAACCTGAAATCCTTAAGTTGCACTTTCTCTTTAAATGTGAAAAGTATAGAGGCCAAGAACTCAAGCAAAAAGGAACTATAAAAATGCACTTTGCCAATGGCAGTTAGCATAAAGCATTGTACATGGCTCTTGTCTAACAGTTCCTACAGGATGAAATAGGTTCTCCTGGGAAGCTTGTTAATTTACTTAGAAGTAGAAACATTTATCCAGCTTATTTCCAGTACAACTTCTCAAAGCTAGCGATTAGGCAGAAGGCCTTTTATTAGACTTTTTGATGGTCTAGGGTGACACTATGTGGCAAATCTGAGCACTGAAATATCAATTGCAAGTTCTCCTTTGGACTAACTCAGAATGAAACTGATCTAACATCTTAATTCTAATGCTAAGCAGGCAAGGTTAGAGCTTATCAGGGGTTGTGAATGTGTTGTATGAAGTGGTGAGTATGCCCGAACTTTCTGTACTTAACTGTAACCGTCACAGAGATTTGACATAAATATACGCAACAATGAAAGATGTTATCACACTGAAAGTGTATGTACTCTGGTCTAACCTTTTTAGGAAGAGAAAAATATTTATAGAATTTCTTTGATGCAGTCATCTTCATGTATTATCAATGAGCTGTGTTTTTGTAATGCTATTAAGAAACAAAAAGCAGGCAACATTCCTAGTTCAACCTTCCTTGCCTGTTGGCTTGAAGTTTATTTTCTTCGTCCCTTTTCCTGCTTTCCAGAATGACTGCTGCTGTCTCATCCATTCACACGGATGTGTACATTCATGATCTAATTCTTAAAGTAATACCAGACTGCTATATTTGCATGGATACTTGTCAAACTTTTATATCCCTGCAGTTTATGGCTGGCCTCACACATATTTGGATGGCAGTCTGTTTCAGCTCATATATCTTGAATGAAATGAAGCTCATAATTCCACAGATTTCCACAAGGCTTCACCAGTTCTACTCCTTAACAATTCAGCATCATCAGCTTGTAAATTTACCTCACATCCAAAGAAAACTCAATTTCTATGAGTCAGTGCTGAATGCAGTGGCAGCCATGAGCTTTTAATACTCTAAATATATTAGTTTCTTTTTAAAGCTTTTCAGCATGCACCAGTATGTCACCTGGGACAAACAGTCTGAGTGTGACATGTTGTGCAGCACCCTTCAAGTGAGCATTTCAACCTGACAGATAACCATCACATTAAATTACCTCAGGTCTTAGATTGCTGTGGCAGCAATTCTCTTGTGTTATCCTTAAGCTGTAACTCCATTTTCAGGTATGCACTTTCAAAATTTAGGGTAGAAAACTATTTGAGCCTGTTATAATGTCCAAGTATCATGTGTTGCAGCAGTGAGTAAAGACTAATGATTAGTTCAAGTAGGTTTGAATAGTCTCTACATAATCGGGTCTTGCACTTTCTTCCCAAACCCCTCTTCTTAAACTATGAGTGAAGTAATTTTAATAGTATTTATAATACTTTGATACAATTTCTCCAAAGGCTTTTCTCCTGCCAACTTGCTGTAGCGTTTCCCTCAGAACTGGCATCGAGTCTTGTTTTGGATTCAGAAACTGCCCTAAATGAGATTGTCTCTTCAGCTGCTATACTCATCATCACCCACAGCAGGAACAAATCTAATACTACTTCCGGAGACAAAACTTCCTTGTTGTTGGTATAGAAAAACTAAGAGGGGACATTTTCCACATCCACTGGTGCAGTTTGTGATCACAGTTCCCTGTCTCATTATTTTCAGCTTGTCAGAGAAACTCAGGAACTCTAAGTCTGTCCCTCCTTCAGAGCCGTGACCCTGTCACGTCAGGGATCATGTGAGATGTTGATTCTCAAATCGGATTTCAGTCACTTCCTTAGCTATCACTGCTGCTATTAGAATTTCTATTCCTAGATATTTTTTTTACAGCAGAACAGTTCCTTTCGGAACAATTTGTTTACCCAGAGGGAACTGCTACAGTTAGTTTGCTGGACACCTTCCCTTGCTTTTATTTTAGAGTTATGTAGTAAAAACGTGTCACTTGAATCTTAACAAGGGCCCACAAAAATTAGATCTTAAAATTTCTAAGTCATCATCATATTACAATTCCATTTAAGCCAACCTAGCTATTTCTAGTAGGAGCTGGGGGAGAGGGCCAGGTAGCAGTAATGTGTAACTTTTTAAAAGTTAAGTCTAGTCTCATATTTTCTTAGCTGGGACAAAACTTTTCTGTGCATTTCATTGATCAGAGGCATAACAAAAAGGTAAACTTCCAAAACTTACCCCTTAAAGCTTAGCATCCTAAATCTCTGGCAGATGGACTTTTCCTAGCACAATAAAAGAGCAGTGCTATCCTGCAACAGGAAGGAGTCTTTCTGTCTAGTTCCCATTATGTTCCCCATTATTTCTATATCTAGAAATTAAGGTGATCTTGCTTACTAGTCAGCCAACTAGAATTATAATTTAATCCATTTCTGTGGTCAAAATATACAGAGCTTATAGAATTCAGTTTCTGTCTTCCCCATATACATTTTTGCTATTGTAAGGAGAAACTCTTGGAACATTACTGATCTTGAAGTTCTGTGCCTATGATTTTTAAGTTACGGGCCAAGTAGACTGATCATCTGTCTTTCTGGCTGACAGCCACTCTCCTAGAAGTTTTCATCTCAACCATATACAACCAATCCATGTACTCGCCCCTAGACTGATGATATTTCAAGTCCTAGTGTGGAGCTAATTCATTTCCTTGTCAAAATGCATTGAACAAATTATTCCACGGAGCCACCCAATTGCTTTTTTTAAAGGTGTGAAATTAGAAGTGTAGCAGCTAAAGGAACCTTTCACAAACTGCTTAACTAGCAGGTGGATTTGCAGGTCTGCATTTAAAAATATGATAAGAAAATAAAATGGAAAGATGATCAGAATAGAGCTGGACTGTTTAAATTATTAGAAATTATTTTAGACCTCTGGAGGGTATGCTAGTCCCCTAATTTGAAACAGATCCTAAGAGTTCCTGCTCTGAGCTTATAGCTACCTTGATAACTGGATATAGAAACATTGCTTCTTGTACCTGAGGCACAAAGTTCTGGTTGTAAGGAGCCAATTTACAGGCTGAAGTCCTGTACACTCTGCAAGCTGATAAAGAATTCTTCACCTTGATGAAGATCCTTTGCCTCGACAACTTGAAGCTTCCCAAACTTCTTAGTCCATCCTCCTTGTCTTGCCTCTGAATGGTCTGCTGTCATTTGTCCTATGCAGTCACTGGAGGAGTAACAGAAGCCCCTCCTCTGGAGCAGTGTTTGTGGTGTGCATTATGCTTATCTATGTAACCAGCAGATAGAGTGCTCCTGCAAAAGATTGTGAATCACATACAGGAACTTCTGGATATGAAGAGGACTTGACAGCCTTTCAGCTAAATGTAAAAATAAGAATGTTTTAATGAATTTGTTTCTTTGAATTCAAGAAGCATCTGGATGATGCACTCAGACCCATGTTCTGACTTGGCTGGGCTTGTGTGGAACCAGGAATTGGACTTGATGGTCCTTATGGGTCCCTTCCAGCTCAGGAGATTCTGATTCTGTGGTTTGTTTTGGATTTTTTAAGACAAACCAACCAATCCCCAAAAAAATCTCCTGAAAAGGTGTACAGTTTAAGGGTCTAATTTTTGGTTGTTTTGATAATCCAGCTGCCTAAACCAAAATATCACCCCTAGCAGTTTAAGTAAATAAACCCAAAACCTGAATAACAAAGCACAGGTAAAAGGGAAAAAAGAAAGAAAAGTTATCAGAAAGCAAAAGCAATTCTTAGTTCTTCCTTTTGATCAGAATAATTTAACACATAAGGGACTGATCCAAAGCACAGCAGTTTTCTGGGAATTATTGAAGCCTGAAGAGAGTTTCAAATGATAATCTGCTATTTTTGTGGTGGTGGTGGACTGCACAAAGTAATGTTAATGAGATTCAGTTCTAATGCTGCATGTCTTTTATAGCTGTATTTTAATCTATGCTGAGGACATCTACAATGGGTGAGTGAACACAATTTGTATTCAATAGAAACAAAATCTCATTTGGAAGATGAAGTTGAGATAATTTGTAGCTTGGTCATTCTCCACACAAAAGCGCTGATGTGGTGGAAGCCACTGTTACGCAGAGGGCATTCATTAAACCTGCAGAGGAGTAGATAAAAATATTTGTGCTCTGGTGACAGTATGCAGCAGTGTTGTGCAGTGTGGGCTGCAGAACCTGAGGAGAATTTAAGTCCTCCATTGTTATTCGCAACACGTTCTTCAAATCTCCGTTGTATCAGCTGTATTTTCAACTCAATTTGAAAGAGAGTATTTCATATGGCATGGACCATTAACATTGTAGAGAATGCCTTCTCCCTGCACTGGTGCCACAATCAGAGGATTGCATCTGCATCATGAAAACTGAGTATGGGGAATCATTAGAGTCATTATCACAGGCATCACCATAGTCCCTAGATCCTGGAGCATTCAGGCTGTTATACCATTTGGGTTGTTATACTGTACAATACTTAAATCAAAAGCAGTTTATGATTTTTAAAATTAAATCACTGAGGCATTGTTCCTCCAATGTAGCATAATGTTTTTTCTCCTGTGACTCTCAAATACGAAGCACAGCCTCTCTATAACATTAGAAACCAATGCAATCCAAGCCTTGAGAAAACAGGTTTCTAACGGATCTTGTTCTCATTTGTATTCCGTACAGTGCCCCTTCTGTCCTCCCTCTGTGGCAATATAGATGCATTATGAAGGTTAATGGATATTGTACAAATTGGGCAGGTTTACGAGCCTTTGTGCGCCGCTGTACATGTACAGTGTCAGCTTTTTCAATCACAAACCTCTGAGGGCTTGTCAGAGATTGTAGTGACAAAACAGATCACCATAGTCTTTGGAAATGTAACACTGCTGTGGGTTTTTTTTTTCAGCTTTCCATCTCAAAAAGCACATCTGTGTACTCTGACTGGAAATTAGCTGCTTTTTTACTGAAAAACCTGTTCCTAGCATTGCATTATGTCTGAAACCAAAATGTATTCATCTTGTGGCAACAGTCCCTGCATTGCCATAGTGTTATGTCAGCCTGTAAACCCACAAGAAGCACATAAAAATGAGTTGCATAGTTGTTGAATTTCAGTGTTATAATCTGAAGAATAGTTTGAAAAACCTAATACAGAATTTACTCCAAGAAATAGAAGATGACTTGGCAGATCCCAATAGAAAATTATTACTGCAAATGGAAATGCAGATCCCCTGTGTAAGAGGAGGTTCTGGGTGAAAAAAACCCCAAACAACCCAAAGCCAAACCAAACAAAATCTCCCTTGAAGCTGGAACAATTCATTGGCAGCTGTTCTCTTTGTGAACGGATTTTACAATGTTTAACACCAATACTAAACAGGCTACTGCTTGCATCACCATTTACTGAGATAGATTGAGCACAAGAATGAGCAGTAAAAGGGTGTGATGGGAGTTTAGTTTGTAAATTCGTTTTAAGATGTATCAGAAAGATGTTTGAAGTCTAGTTGATTTCCAGTGTAGGTAACACCTGTCTTAATTTTGCAATGCATTGCAGAATTCATTTTTTAAAAATCACAGAACATGGCTTCTCACAACGAGATACTCTGTGCTTCCACATCAGTGAAGATACCATAAAAAGCAAACAACTACAGAACTGAGTAAAAGCCCATAGTTTTCCCACATCTTTAGTTTGCCTTCTGTCTATGTGGCAACAAACAGGAAGCACTGATAGCAGTAATGAGAAACCTTATGCTGGGGTGAACTCACAGCAGGGAAGAGATGGCTACCAAAATAAGTGAAGGACAGTTGTGGTCTGTCAGTGGAAATGTGAAATAAAGAGGTACAGGAACTCTGATATAGCTACAGCTAGAGGACAGTGTATTAAAATGCAGTACACTTGTAATCTTTCACTTAGAAATTGCTTCAAGTGTGGGGCCCCAAGTGCGATTTCAAAACCTAACAGGTTAGGACAGATGTGAAAATCAATGACAACAAACAAAATCATATTCTAAACAATCAAAATTATGTTTGTGGATCCAGAATAATAGCTTGCAAATGCCACTTGTTGCCATCAAAAGCAAGCATGATTTTTGCAATGTGAGCATAAAACTATTTCCTCAGCTGTACTATCCTGACCCATGAAAGCCCCAATCTTACCAAGAAGTTTCTGAAAGTCTAACAAGCAGCAGCGTAAGAGACAAAAATAGACAAGGACATGATAGACTTCTATGTGCAGTTTTCCAGATCAAAGCGGAGGGGGTGGGGGGGGTGGGAGTGTCTATTGATGCAATAGCCAGCACTTACTAACGTCACCAGAAACGCTACATTAACATCTTCCAAGCTCACTTAGTAAAAAACTGCAGGTCAAAATAGGACATAATTGAATTATCCCCTTAGTCTTTCCAAGAAATAAAATACTGTACACTCCCCTTTACCACATTCTCCATGCATTGTCACCAGACGCTGTTCCATAACATCATCACACAGCAGCACATCTCCCCTGCTTCTCCATGGAGTATTCTCCTCTGCCAATGTGCTTGCTTGCTATTACAGCAATGGAATAGCTTACACCTGGAATAGCTCACACACCTGCACCCACTACATGTATTCAAGTTGACCAGCTTTTGGTAGTTTTGGTGTTTATTATATCTGTTTTGGATTTGAAAAACCACAGGACTTTTTCAGAAGACCATTGTTTAAGCCAGAGGAAAACTTTGCTTTGCAATTTTGCAAGCTTAATAATTACAGTAAAACAGCGTGTGTTATAAGGCAGGACAAGTGCAGTAGTGTCATTCTTAGTTTTTTATGACTGCCTGCAATTAGTCTTTGAAATTATAAACTCTATGAAGATGTTATTTAAAAAGACTTCTTTGAAATAAAGAAGACCAACCTTTTAAATAAAACTAATTTTCAAATAAAGCATAGAGAGGTGGGTTCTTAAGAAAATGTGCATATGATTTTAAGAATTCTGTAACTATTTACTAAAACTATCTTAACAGAAATTTCCTGAAATTGTTCCTCGTGTGACATTTTCAAAACTCATTTTCATAGGTCAATTGTTTTTCTACTTTGGTAACAGTTTAAATGATATATTGTGGGATTAATTTATAAGGACAGATCACCCAGTATGAGGTTTAACTAGCTGAGTTACCCACCAAATCTCAGATTGCTGGGGAACCTGGAGAAAGTGTCTTTGGAGTTTTTTTATAATGACGTAGTTTCTACAGTGTTGCATGTGCAATATGTGAACCTCTGAACAAGGAACCTCAAATTGTAACTACAGTTCTGTACCATTTCAGGAGTCTAAATTTCAAATTAAGGTGTAACTATGGCAAGATTACTGGGGTTCTCCATTGATTAAGAATGTTAATCTTAAGTGACATTTTATTGATTCTAAGTAGGTAGCAAAGTATTCCTGTAGTGTGAGGTAATTCAAAGTTGTATCCGCTCTTATTTTTAGTGTCTGGTGTTTGGAGGGATGGCAGGTTTCCACTATGCTGTACCAGCTAACTGTTAGCATAAGGGTGCTCTGCTAGTGGCATACCATAGATCAGCCTGCAAATTTTGAAGAACAAAATGTACTGGCAGCGTCAGATGGGCAGGAACACTGAGGAGACAAAATGCTTTTTCATTACTAGGTAGTGCTTCTACCCTTAAACATGAAAATTAAAAGAAAGGCAATTTAATCATCCCTACGGCATACTCAGCCAAAGTGGGTTTCCTCATACAGTGAAAATACACTTTATATCCAGGAGTCATGGGATATAGAACACTACTGACATTAATAACAAGGAAATAGGTTAAACCATTTTTATCACCTAAGGCTTATAGGTAACAGGGAAAAAATATCATAGAAAAATACTGAGAACACACAGTATGCTGCCTATGCCAGTGACTGCATTTTTCCTTCTGAAACCATTATGCTCTAGGATAGGCTTGGTACCTTAGTGGTAAGACAGACGGTCAAAGAAACTGTATGCTCTGGTTTTGGGGGAACTCTAGAGGCATCTGTTCAATTCCCTTTATTGTAGGCTTGGTAGAACAGTCATTTTAATCTGAAATAATTGTGGCTTGATTCTCCGATGAGTTGTTGCTTCTCTGCCACTGCACTAGCCCCCACCAAATCATACGGTCAGAACAGGCAAGGAACTGGTGAGAAAGCCATGGAAACTGTCCAGCAACACTAACCAAGAGAGTAGATAAGCAGTGTGTTGCAGCCCATGTAACAACATACAGGTGGTGGTGGCATATAAGAGAGTGTACGATGCTTTGTGGTGAAATAGCACATTTATTATAGGTAGCTATGTATTAGTGTTAGGCATTTGATATGTTCAATTGTGGCAGATTCTACTTGATTCTGTTACTTCCCAGATGCAGAGCACTATTTATGTACAGTATGACAGGTAGCCATGTTCTGTAAATCCCATAATCTTTGTCTTTTATAAAATAATTCTCAACATCGGGCAAGTTAATTATAATTAATTATAACTATGTGAAGTAAGAATGCTTCCTTAGTTGACATGCTTGGATGAGAAAATATTGCTTATTATGTGATTTCTCATAAAATAATGTTTATTTTCTTTAATCTTCTTAGAAAATCATTAAAATGCCTCTCGTGAAGCTTAAGTCTGACATAATTTGAAATAACCCACTGATGAAAGCTGTAAGAAGCTTTAGAAATACATACGGAGTCATCTTAAACAGATGCCATAAATGTTCTATAATGTTCTTTCAAGAAAGCTAGGTAACTTGTTTTTCTGATTTTCCATTACAGACAGAGTAAATGGAGAAGTAGATTCCCTTGGAATTTACCACTTCAGTTGGTACCAGGCAAACATGCTCTCCCAGATACAGAGATAGTCAAAGCTTATTTGAACATATGGGAGAAAATGTTGTTGTAAATATTTCCTTTGATTTGTGTTTTTCAACAGTCTGCACTGTTTAATAAATAAGTTGTTTAATCAGACTTCTCTTCAGTTTCCATCGGGTTAGATCATAATAAGGCTGTTTATACCTGTTTGTAAAAAGAAAAACAAAATCAGACACTTCTCCGTATTATTCAGTACCTCTTACCTCCATGTATTGGTGACTAAAAGCAAGCATTACCTGAAGGATTTTATGTACTGAAAAAACATGGATTTGTAGTCTATAATCCAGGGCAGTTTACATGTGGACTGCAGTCCTGATCTGGGCCACAAATACATTTTATTATGTACTTTTTATTATGATGTTTGACAATGTCAGTGTCTCACACTGCTGCAGAAATACAAGCATAAATAGGAAATGTCTACTGCTTACCTTTTTGTGGTTCCTCCAAAGCAACTATAGTAATATCGCAGTACCAACAGGAAATTTGAAGCGTTAAACCCTGTTCCCCTCACAGCCTGACTAGTGTGCTACTACACTGAAGTAAGCCTATACCACACAAATCGTGTCATTTATTTTCATATCCTAGAACGAATAGAAAAAAGCAAGCTGGAAGGAGATGCTGGAGACCATCTGCTTCTGGTCAGACATACATCAGGTTTGGGCTAACAGCTGAGCAGGAGTTTTGTAAAACAGTGGTTTCCAGCTGGAGGTCTAACCTCACTTTGGGAACCTCAGCCTACTCATGAATTTGGACTTTAGTTGGTAAAGATAGAGAATACTATTTGAGTATCTCTTGCATTAGAACTCAGTGCCTACATAAGGCCAATAACAAGCAATTATTAGTATTCTCTAATATTCTCTTGGGTGACAGAAAAACAGAAAAAATAACCTGGCATTCTTATTTGGAATCATGGCATCAATCTATGTTTGCTGTGATGGACTAGTAACTGCAAATACTATGTGCCTTTCTGAATCTCCAATTTAATGCAAAGAATAGGAAGCTTGCACAGTGGGGAATTTCATCCCTGTTATTCTTCTACATTCGTATGTACAACTGTCATACATGCAGTGCTAAACAAGGTATTTCACAAACACCCTGAAATGGTGCAACTCAAAAGAGACCTCTGAAGCTTCACAGAAGCTTCACATATCCACAGTGCTTAAAAGGCACCGAACAATCCCAGCCCTCCTTCTTACCAAACCCTCGACACATGCCTATGGGTTTGCAAAGATAAAAGAGGCTCATGAAAATACACTTGGATTAAGGTTGTAAAGTTATGTGTGCAGGAAGAAGGTAAATGAGTGATAGATAATTAAAAGTATTTTTAGATTGTTACCTTGTCTGAGTTCACAAAATCAAAGCAGGAAACAGTTTAATTCCTATGTAGCTGTAAAGCTCAATCCCAGAAATCTGCTAACAATGGTCTGTTGTGGGGTTTTTCTTGAAATTACTGTATTGAATATATTTTATTTATTGGTAACCTTTCTCCCAGTGTGTTATTTCGTTGTGGTTTTGGTTGCTAACAGGTATTTCTTGTCATACGGATTTTGTGGGTAAAAGCTTGAAAACTAGGTGAGAAGACAGGTACATCTGTCATCTGAAGCATTTTACCTTCAAAAATGAGATTACATGACAGTTAACCTCATACCTTGTAAGAATCTCAAACCAGTATGCTTGGCTGGCTTGTAAACCTTGCTGCTGGAAGGGCAATAAGGCTTTATGCTCATATGCTCTATTGCCCTTCATGGAACAACTAGGAAAGAAAAAAAAAGAGAGTGAAGAAAGAAGGGAATTCTGGGTTGAGGATCTCAGCACTGGGATGGGAATTGTCTCAGTCATTCCTGGCACTGCATGTGCACTGATGTTAAGTGGCAGGACACGAGTCCTGGATGGAACTTGCCAGTTCTAGATTTTCAAGGGTCATGTTTCTGACCATGACAGGGGGAGAGATTAAAATATATTTATCCATACACTGAGGGATATGTCATATGGACCAAAGGGATAGGAAAATGGACTTTGATGTCTGTCTTAGACCCAAAATTGAACTGTTTCACATGGAAATTCACAGGGGATTCATCCATTTCACTTATTCTGCACTTAATTTCAGGTGACTTCACTGCAGCATTCGCATCATCCATTCCCAGCACCGTGCACCACCACGTGCTCACTGTAGGCAGTACACTGACCCATAATCAGACAGGGCATAATGAAAGGGTGACCACAGACTGGTGAGCAAGCTTCTTACTGCCAATCCACAAAATTTACATAGACCTTTACATTACAATATCCCAGTGGGAATCCAGAGCTAGATCTAATGACCTCAAGTGAAAATAAAGAAAGCTGTTACGTTCAGACCATTATTGTTCATGCTGCTTTGTGAATTTATTTCTTTAAATTTTCCACTTGTGCTCCTGCCAAGAGAGATCTATTAGACAGAAAGCAGCAAGAGTAAAACTTTATCATTTTGTTTCAAACTATAAAATAATTTACATCACATATTTTACTTACTTTTGTCTTTTTTTTTTTTTTTTTGAAACCACAAACATTCCAGCATCACACTGTAGGAATAAGAATAACAATAGAAAGCATAACCTTTTGCATAGTATTAAATGAACAGACAGAGTAAGTTCTTTATTTACAATTATTGTCTAGATAAAAAAATTCATAAAAACAGATGAATGAACATATATTAATAACCCCTAGTGGGATGGATTGCCAATGTACCACTGTATTGTTGTCCACAAATCTCATGCTGCTAAGTACAGTACGTAGAGAGCGAGCATTTATATATTGCAGGGAATTTTAACAAACTGATCATTTTGGTTTTTGATCCATTGTTCCCATCACAGAGAGGTCAAGCAATAAAAGAAAGGAATTGTGATGCACGACTTGTAGTTGAAAGGTCATAGCTATTCTGCTTTAAAAAAAAAAAAAAGTCTATCATTTTATCATATACATAAAGCACAGTCTCTGCTCACAAAAGCCCAAGTTTTCTATGCATCTCGGTTTATATATGATTTACTATATATACACAGAATGCAGTGTTCATTGTCTTAACAGTTTTCAAGTTTGCAAATGGTACCTTAGGGAGGGGTACTCCTACAGGAAAAATTTAAAAAAATGAAACCAAGAGTGTTCGAAAATAAAAAGGCAAACAGTCAGTGTTAAGATGCTGAAAATAAATTGTTCCAGTATTAATAGCTTCTGTAGATGTTCAAGTCCAAAGCTAGAGGCTTCCCTGTAAATAGATAACACTTTTTTCTTCTGAATACGATATCCCAAATAGGCCATAGAAACCCAATACATGTTATACAAAGGTTAATCACCATATTTACAAAGCAAAGAACAATCCTGACTGAGTTTCAATCACTTTGTTGCTAAGAGTTAGCTAAAATAATTATGTTTTCATGCTAGCTTTTTACTGTTAAGAAACAGGTCACGCTATCTGTTGAAGAGAAAGTTGAGTATGCCTTCAAAGACCTGTTCTGTTGTTCAGTGAAAGGTTTGGATCAGATAGCGAACTAGGAGTTTGAGCCAAAGAACATTCAAGCTTCTACACAGAAGTCCGGAAGCTGGCAATTGAAGCTGATTAGAGCTTTACCTGGCTGAATAGTCTTGATGCACCCTGAAAACATTTTAGTCAGTTCAGTCTGCAGTTTGGCCATGAGTCTAATCTTGTTTTGGAGAGGTCTGGCTTGGTTTAGTTCTTGTGACTGCAGAGATGCACCACTTTATGAGCCAACTTTAAGACAATCAGTAATACCTCAACAAATCAATTTATCAAGCTAGTTTGAATGTGTTTCTCAACACATCTGGCATAATCAATTGTGTAATTCAAAATGTCTTTTGCACTGTACAGTTATGGAAAAGATAATATGCTGAAAAGTCTCCAAGCAAACTTTATATTAAATACAAAAATTATTTATGAAAAATCTGTGATCCACAAAGTGCTTAGCATTCAAGTGGTTGACATAGCAATTATATAAGCTAATAAATTTTATCAGGGCTGTTACCATCTTGAAAAATATTTTCCACCCTCCATACTGCAGGTTTTCACAATAGCTTTCTTCATAGAAAGCTCAAGGAAAAATAATGTATTACTGTGTTACAGTATACCTTGTGACTACAGGAAGACAAGCCTGGTTCAGGAAAAAAAAAAAAAAATCACACAAAGCACATCTCAATATACAATTAATAGTTTCATTCAGACCTAATAGTGCAGAAATTATCATTTTCTTAAAAAAAAAATAAATCAAAGCAACAACCTACAGTGATTTTCATCCAAAATGCCAACAGCCCATACTTTGCAAGTAATAAGAAATGCCTAAATTACTAACTGAAAAGGCTTAACACAATATATCACAATATTTTAACATTAGTTTTATCTCCATATAGACAAACCAAATATAACTTATTTTAAATTATAAACTCAACTCAGTTTCATATAATATCTCTCTAAAAATATTTTTGGAAGCCATTGCCATATGTTTAAAGAATGAAATAGCCTCCGTTACTGTATGTTGCACCAAAACAAATTCAAGCAGATTATCAGAGGGGAATTAAAAAAAATAAAAAAAAAAGAGAGAACCTGATCATTTTGATTTTTATTTGAAACAAAGGAAGCCTGTTTTACCTCCCTGTATATAGGATCACAATGCTACATCCAATGTGTTATATTTTGGCTTCTTTTGTTATTTACTAGCAGTATCTACATTATTTCACAAAAGAAAAATAATCAGGCAGAAATCAGAACACAGTTGTAATAAAATATCCAGGGTGCGATATTACAGACGTTTTCAATGAGCTGAGCTGAGCCATTTTTATACTACTTCGGCAGGAAGTGCTTTCTTAACCCTACAAATAGTTAAGGATATTATCTACACGTTTGTAAACAAATTACATTCTTTTTTAGGACATAAATAAGTTAAAATAGTCAGAGCAATTTGAGCAGAAACAAGGCAACATGCCAACAAAGAAACTTTATATATATATAACTATATATATATAGATAGATATATACATATATATAATTAATTATGTATATACTTATATGTATATATCTCTATATATAGTCTCATAAATGTTTAAGTTCCTCTGTCCAACTGGTGCAAATCTACTGTGCAAGTTAAGCTTTGCAACTTCAAAAAAGTTATTTAAATTAATCTATACAATTGAGTCCATGCCACACAAGCATTTCAAAAAACTCACAGACCAGTGAATTGGATAAATAGCCTCAGAAAGAAGTCCTCTGCAGTTCCTGCTTAAGGAGGAAAAAAAAAAAGGAAATAAAAAGAAACAAAAAGAGAGAAAGAAGGGCCAGAAGTGTACAGTACATTCATGCAGGAGGATTATTTTTTTTTGTTTTTGTTTTTCTGAAAGGGAACAAGGGGGGGGGGGGTATGTAAATCAGCCATTCATTCTTTCCCCAAAACCATTGTGATCAACACTTCATTCACTTGTCTCAGAGTGAATAAGAGTTCAAACAGCTTTTCAGCCAGCAATGTTTTTAATATATATATTTATATATTTCGGTTGCTGTGGGTTTTTTATTTTATTTTATTTTAATTATTTTTTTTCAGTGACCTTTTCAGCTAAAGTGATGTCTCCAGGCTATGTATTGGGCTTCCTGGACTAGAAGAGGTAGCTGATTTACTTGTATCAGTTGTAAGATTTATTCCACTGTCGATAGCACTGTTGTTCTTGTTCAGCGAAGACGGTGGACTCGAGTTTTTCTTGAGGGCAGAGTCTTCTTCTAGGTCTGTGTCATCAATGAGTGGGATGTGGGGCTGGGAATCTTCTATCCTAAATTCAGGATGAGTCATAAAGTTGTGAATAGAGGTTCTAGATTCTGGTTTTTCTAAACCTTCATAGAGAGAGCTACGGAATGCCTTCACGACGCGGATCTGGGGGGAGAAAAGGAAAAAGGTGTCAGAGCTGGCACCTTCAAAGGGCAACACTGTTAGAGAACACTTTGTGAAAAATGTAGCATATGGTTAGGGCAGTGCAGGCAGCTGAAGTCCACAGTCTCTGGATGTTATACGCATAAACGAGTGGCTCAGTTATGTGCATTTTGAATATCTGTATCAACTGCAATATTAAAATAAATCAGGTTTAAAGCCATCAAAGAACTGATGGGAGGTACTGGTTAAAGAAAGCGAACGTCCACTCGTGTGGTACATCCCTAGTAAAAGACAAGCCATGTTAATTGTAATGCAAATGTAAAACCATGCATGTTGATAGTTTTGCAGTGAGTAAGTAGGAAGGCTTTTTTAATTAAAAAAGTCTCTTTTGTATTGTTAAAAAACCATTACACATAACATATCACACTTCACAAACAGAAAAGCACAGAACACAGACGTAGTTGGATGGGTAGGTATGAGACACACATAGGAGCCAAGTGTAAAAACTATAAGTAATATCAATGTTTCAAAGCAAAATCTAAATGAATGCAGCCAAGAGCACAAAAAGCCAAGCAGACAAAGTACTAAGCATAATCATGCCACCACAGGGGGGAAAAATAAAATAAAATTAAAAAAAAAAATCACAGTTACCACACAACAGAGAGAACTTGCACACAACAACTACACTTGGAAGCCTGGATAATGTGAACATAGTATTTTTGAACCAACTTTTATTTTTCCTTCATGCATATGTGAGGTAAACACTCGAGTATAGACCCACTGTTCTAGCCATTTAACTTTTTTTTATATATATATAAAACATGTAGTAAAATAATGTATTGGTTGTTGGGTTGAATTGAATTACATTTTTAATCAGCAAGCTCTTTCATTTTCTGTGTCTTGGTTGTAAAGCTGTGAAGTTAAATGCTGAAAGCGACACAATTTATGCCATATATGCAGTCTTTAAACTAGGACAGCTGACTTATGCCAGGGTTTAGCTAATATCATTAACCCTTTATGCCAGGATCAATCTCCTGTCATTAACCACCTGACAGCAAGAATGCAGGTGAAAATAAGCTACAGGGCTGTCAGGGACAGTGCAAATTGCTTTCCCAGTAGGAAATGAGAGGGATAGTGAGGAGCACTGCAGAGTGGGGCCACTAAGTCCTCTGTGGGTGGGCAAAGGGAGGATGCTGTCTATATCCCAGTCACCTGCCAGTTCTGAAAAGAAGTGAAGGTTTGTGCTGGTTTAACTGCTGGAAAAAACGTAACTTTTTGGAAGGGGGGATGGGGGGCAGAGAGGAAAAAACAGAATGGCAAAACGTGATCTGTTGGCAAATGCTTTATGACTGAGTTCTATCCTTCTACTTCCATGTAGTCCATGAGTGAATTTTTAGCAATTCTTAGAGGGGAGACCAAAACACAGGCAAAGGCAGAAAAGGTGCAAGCAGGCATTGTGAAAGCTCCTCCACACACATTTGAAATGGTTTGGTGGTTGGTATGTGTATCTTTTTACATGTAAATATGTGCACATTATTGATTGGCTTAATATACCATTAATTTCACAGAAACACAAGGTTGGAAAAAACCTTTAAGATTGAGTCCAACCATTCCTGTCCTATACTAAACCATATCTCCAAGTACCTCAGCTACCCATCCAGGGATGCCACCTTCTGGCAGGCCTGTTCCACATTACAACTCTTTCAGTGAAGAATTTTTTCCTAACATCTAATCTGAACCTGAATTTGTCAAGCTTTAATTCCTCTTTTAATTTGCAGACCCCATTTTAATACCGGCATGCGATCACAGCATTACAGCTCTGGGGTCTAGCTGATTCTGTGGTTGGAGTTATCCAAGTTGAACAGAATTTCAGCACATTTGAGAAAAAGACTTGTATTTTGAACTTTGACCTCTGTTCCTGTTTATGATCTCTAAACTTGCCTAGTAGCAGAAGTCATGCCATCTTCAGATAGATGGCCTTCGATCTGCCCAAATACACTCCCCTTCTCATTTATCCATACATTTGATAACAAGAAGGCACAGTGGTTCATGTGACTGCTTATGCTCAATATAAGAGGGCTGAAGCGGTACAGAACAGCTTGTCCAGATTTTATAAGGTTTTAGGAGGTTGGCAGAGGTGCAAGACAAGAAGAGTAACTTCTATACACTATAGTCACATGGTGTACCTAGTGCCTCTGTGAAAGAGCACCTGGAGTTATACCAAGGCTTCGTGGGAGCTGAATCTCAACTACTGCTGTGCTTCCTGACAGTTCTGTGTAGTGAACAGCCTAGGATAAGAGAATCATTTGTGTTACTAAAGAGAGGATTTGAACTCATGGAGAAGAGGTGACATACTAATTCCCTCACTAAAGGACAAGACAGAAAGGCATAGATAAAGTGCAAAGAAATTAGTCTAAACAATGAGAAAACTATGTTTTGTCAAGGCAATCTTAAAAACATGTCACTATGTTGCCCTACTTTAAATCAGGAAACTTTTTGTTAACATGCTTGCTTTAGAGTATGGGCTGATATGGTGACATTTTCTGCAAAGCTACCTATTATTTTTGCCATCTAAACAAAAATAACATCTTCAATTGTGGCTGTTCACTGTATCTTATCAAATAACAAAACAACTCCATTCTCTTGAATACAGCCGCTTGTTGTGTAGATTTAGATTCTATTTACCAGCTGGATTTTTTTTTCTTAAAGTTAAATTTAATTTTCACCTAAATAAAATGGTTTACAGTTTGATGTTCTGCTTGAACAGATCCAGCAGGATCCAATTACAGTTTTCCTTCAAGTTGCACAAGCTGTATATGAGTTGTGCAGTTAACTGCAGGTTAGCAAGGGAGGAACCGATTTCAAGTTATGAGGTTTCAGGTTCCACAGTAAGGAAAACCTCTATATTGCATTTAATACATAAATTTGGCATCTAATTTGCATTTAATATCAAGCATTTGGTCAATCTAGCTAGGTAGCATCTTACACTTTAGGTTGCATTTGAAAGCTAGTTAAAAACCTGCCTGCTATCACCTGAATTTGTTACTGAATTCGATAGGTTGAAAGAAACCCCTAGAGTAACATCTCTTGCTCAGAAGTGAGCGAGAATCTGAAGATCTAATTGCAGAATTTACAACCACACTATGTGTGAAGATCTGAGGCTTAGAATGGACTGTTAGGGCAGTGAAAGATCTGAAGTTTTAGAATGGACTGTTTGAGTTTTAGAGGAACAGTTAGATATCACTAGAATAGCTTCTACTTGTTCATAGTGAGTTTTACTGGAAATATTAGCTTAGCAGTAGTTTGAAGCTGCTGCGACCTAAAATAGTTAAACTTCTGAATGCAGTGATAATCTAAGGGCCAAACTTGGGCAAATCCCTAAAGCTGAGAAGACATAAAGTTAGCTTTCTAATATTTTTTCTACTCTAAGGAGCTGTAGAAAACTACCTTCTTTTAAAATTTCTCCACAGTTTCAGAATTGTATGTATCTTTTCCATTAATTTTTCACTTAAGGAGAAACTCTCTCTCCAACTTTAAATTTTGCATATTTACACTGGCATCCAGAAACAAAAATAGTATGTCTTAGTGCCACACCTCATTCAGTGACAGAATTTCTGCATTGCAATATAGTTCAAAATCTTGTTCACAGACTGTCCCTCAATGCATCAAATTATTGTTCATAGGAACAAAACTTATTTCTTTCATTATGTTAGTAGAAACAAAGCTAGAGGGTTTGATGGATACAAAGGTGGCATTTTAATTTATATAAAAACACTACTGTATTTAAGATAAAAACTGAAAAAATATTATTTACCCAGACTTACAGGGCCCAAAGGCAACAAGTTCTTTTAATACATGCTTAAGCTCAAGATTTGAAGTAGTATCTGGGGTGAAATGTTTAGAGGCTCTGCAGAAACAAAGCTCATGTTACTTTTTTGAGGATAAAATAAAGCAGATGAACTTCATATAATGTGGTTATGGCTGTACAGCATGTAAAAGCAGGGACATACCCATGATGGATAGAACCTAGGAAATGTTGGCTTGTTATGAACTATGTAGAGTTCATGTAATGATGTTTCTTAATGATACTGACAATGCCAAGGGAAGACAAACAGTGTGATACAGCTCCCTTTTCTCACAGTAATGGAGACAACAGAAAAAAATGAACTGCTTTTAAACAAAAGACTGTGGGGACAACACTTCAGGACATTTTTGACATTGCTATAAGTTTCCACTTCTTTCTTCTCTGTAGCTGTAATAGAAAAAACTCTTCAGTTTCATCCCACCTTCAAAGTTAAATTTATTATACTGCATCAGGCAAGAAAAATAAAAGAAATAGAATTTTAGATACTACAATTTTTTTTTCCCATCAGAAGAAAAATATGAACTTCAGAATCTCACTCCTCAGTACAACAATCTAGGCAAAATACACAAGGCCTGTTAAGCATCAAGAGATGCATTATGGTTGGTAGTGTGTGGGCTTATACTCGAATGTTTACCTGGCTTCATATAAGCCAAGTATCTTGAGTTTGGTTCACATTCATTTCAGGCTCAAGGTTAAAGACTCACAACCTCTTTTTATTTCACTCTCTCCTGCTGAACCCTTTTGTCCAATGTTCTCTAGCCCTCTGGGAAAACAAACACATTTAATATTCAGACAGTAGAGAGTAGGGCACTGCAAAAGCAAATAAATTCAATACTGAAAGATCAGTAAAGTGATTATTATAAAATTGTAAACAAGAGGTCAATTTTGCAAAGAGATGCCAACTCTTATGTGTAACTGATACTATTCTATATCAAGACTATGACTACACAAAGATAAATGAATTTGGTCAAGTACTATTCCCATATGTAAAACTTTGAAATAAAAGACATATCTTGAGTATATTTCTTTCATTTAGTCTTGAATTCCCCCAGTTCAGGTGAGTAAAATCAGATTAGGTATCCACAGGAGGAGATAGTGCTTGTATGGGAGTCACCTGTAAATGTTGTGGCTAGTACGTTCCAGATTGTATGATGCAGAAGTCTCAACGATGAAATTAAAGAAGCAAGAAGTTTTAGAAAAAAATATAATTTCTAAGTTTCTGTTTTAATGAGTGAAACAGATGCATAACATTATCTGTACTGCTTCAGGAAATCCACTAAGTGCTACTTAAAAATCAAACCATATGTAGCAAGGGGAAAATAGAATACCTACGTATTCTCTGACATCCTCGGATCTATTCTCATCTCAGAAGAGGTTTGTGTGGCCATTATTCCCCTGACTTTTGAAGCATGAGGTCAGAACCACGCGCAGGGCTTCCACTTCCCAGAGCGTATCATCTTTCTTATAGGATTGTTGCAAAAGTATGGCATCTGGCATTTTTGTGTCAGATTTGCTAAAGTTCAATTTATTATAAAACCCCTTTAAAGAATGTCTTTCTGTATTAGGAGTTTGAACCTTCCTGCCATGCCATATCTCCAGTTGAGGAATAGGTTTTATAGTCTGACTTTGCACCTAGTTAGTTCTCCCACAGGGAGGATATACAGAAGTTGGTTTTGATATTGCATATCCCAGCAGGATTGTGAAATCTTGGTTATCACCAGTGGGAATTCCTAAGCTTCAGTATGGTATCTCTGTCAGGTGATAGTTTTACACTATTCCCAAATGGTGCAACTTTTAGAAATGTCACTTTAGAGGTGGACTTTGTTGAAATTCATGTCCTGCTTGTTCCATTTCCTCATGTGACAGTTATACCACGTTGCCTCAGAAAGCAACTGACATTTTCCACTAAGGCTGGTGTGCCAACTTTACTTGGTCTGTGATCTGCATATAGATCAATACTGGACAGTAAAGTTTGCCTGAACATTTATTAAAATAGAAGATATTAATATTTTTTTAAGAAATTTGTTCCCATTTTTCTTCATGAGAAAATTTGATTCTGACTTCAGATTATACCTTAAGTTCTGCAAAGTCTGTCCAGCTGAATGATGATTACATTTATAGAAAACTATATATGTAAAAAATATAGAAAAGGAAAAGCTGTTGGAATACTGAAATTTTTTTCTTGGCATGAAAGAATCTTATTTTCATACCAAAAGATTACAAATAGATAAACTAAACTCTTCCCTTAAAATTATCTCTTTGAAAACAGACTACAATATGCATGAGAATTAAGCTTGCTGAGTCTTAGTTTGACCATTTGCAGCTGCTTAAGCCCTTTGCTACTCCGAGGCAAATATTGCATGTGTTAAACTTCTACACAAACCCAACAGCTTCCTGGCAAGTCTGATAAATTTCAACTCTTTTTTAATTAATGGGAAAATGAAAAAGCTGTCTTCCCAAGCAAATTAGTCCCATGTTTGAATATTGTAGCCCCCTCCAAGAGGTGAACTGGAGCAAAAATATAACCTCATGGGTGCTATGCACCTCTTTTGCTTGAAAACATTTTTTAACAAACAAACAAAACTCAGAAAACCTTCAGAGATCTGTATGATGGAAGAAGACTTCTGAGAGTATTTTGTGATTGTTTGGTATGATTTTCATTGGCTGCAATGAAAACTGGGGTCATCACTGTCTATTTTTTCCTGTGTCATCCTTGCAAGTGGCTTGAGGCTACTGTTGCTAAAGTTAATATAATAACAATTTGTAAGAGATGCTATGAAATACTCACTTCCAAAATTCAGACAAAAATTACAGACTTGAACAGAACAAAGAAAAAGGAACTTGCAAATACAAAAATTACAGCAGATTAGTGATCTGGGAGGTTGCCTTTGGTGGGGTTTGGCTTTATTCTTACCTAGTATTTCCTTCACCTAATAATATTTATAAAAATTATAACCTTTTACAAAAGAATGGATTTTTTTTCTGGTAAGAGACCTGCATTTGTTGGCTTCTTTCACTTAAGAAAGATATTAACTATATATGAGAATGGGAGGAAGGAGGAAGAGCAAGTACAAAGGAATATTAGATGTGTATCTGCCTTAGGAACTGTGAAATCAGGTTCTTTTAAAGGGGTTACCTACAGATAATATAAACGATATCTGAAAACTAGATATGAACAGATTAGGATAAAGAATAACTTGTTTACTTTGTGTACAGTTAGATCTCATCCTGCACCTAATTAAACAAATGTAGTAGCAAAAGCTTTAACTATATTCTTAATTTTAAGCAGAAACTAACATTTATTATTACTAATTCTGAGTTTCAAAAGTAAAAAAGATGCACTATGGCCCCACTGGATCGGATTCTGGTTGCCTAATATAAAATGTAGAAAGAAATGCATATAAAATATATATCCACTAAAGCTGGGAATGGATAGCATGGTATCCAAACCCACTTTTAACTCTGTAGTTTAACAGCATTCCAGTGATAGAAGACTGTGTGTGTATATGTGCATCCATGTGTTCACAGGCATGATACAACAAAACCTCAGCCAAGCCCATACTGCATGCTGAGTCCTATCTTCCCCATGTTTTAATTTTTCTGTGGCTTAGATGAGTGCATATTAAAGATGTGTGTATATTAGTTTGCATTTAAATATTTATCCTGTATTTATTAGAGTATATAAAATACTAGATTTCTATTCAGAGAATTTTTCATTATATGTATTTAAAGCTGCAGCACTTTTCAAAAGAGGGCAAAGACACACAGTGTGGACCTCACTGATATCAATTAATGCTGAAATCCAGAAATATCTAATTTGTTATTGGCAAAACCACTACAACAGCTAAAAAATATCAACATCATTTTCCTTTGTATAAATTGCTTTTAATTAAGCTATTCCACAACCTTGTGAAAGATCTGAATATGCCATATTTATGAACAGCTGAAAATGTCAGGTAATAACTTGCTAATTTGTTTCACAAACTACTGTAGATGTGGCTGCATTTGACAGGCACGTTTCTTTTGAAGTATGCACTGACCTTTGAATCAAACACTCATCTGCCCAAAAATACTAGAAAAAGTAAATTTTTAAAAAATTTAAATACAAAAAATTTTTAAAAATCATAAATGTTATAAATCTGCAGAAGAAATCTCAGACCGGTGAGGTGCCATAAGGAACTATGGATTACAAGCTACACAATTAAGTAAAAAACTCTGTTAAAATAGTTACATATTCTTATGGAGCACCACATGATGTTTATATTGTTTATTAAATATTGGTATCAGAACCTCTGTATTTTCAGCACTCAAAATGACACCTGAAATATCCTGGTTGGTGCAAGACGCTGAGCACCATTCCTCTGAAAATGCATGTTCCTGACAGTATCTTGTATTAAGCCCTTTCAAGCAGTACACCCTTTTGTCTTTGCTATACTCTTAAGGTTTTCCCTTGATCCTCCCCATAATATATCTCCATATGCAATATTTTTAAGAACCCTGAAGAGAAGGAAAGGCTTCAAAATCAGAGGTAGATTTATCTCATTATTCCCTCCCACCCCATGGCATGTAGGTAATAATTTAGGGTTTAATTCATCCTGAGGATCTAAGAGGAAAGAAGTCAGTCCTGTCCCACTGCGCATGCTTTTAGCAAGGAGCTGAAAATAGACCTCAGTGTGCCAATTCACACATACCATTTCTATCACATCATTCTGGTTTGGAAAGGCTTTCCAGGTTCTGGAAGATGAACAACCAGCTGTAAATAACTGATTTAAAAATAACATCTGTGCTTTTTCTTTTTTTTTTTACTGTCATTCATTAAGTTTATCATGTCATTGTATTAATAAATCAAAACTTTCCCTCAGGGTTATAATTTGAAGCACAAACTGGTTCGATAATTAAACAAGCATTGTTGTGGTAATAAAATACTGACAGCCCAGAATAACTATTTTAAAAGTATCAATCTCTAATTGTCCTTTGCAGTGAAGATATACATCTCTGAGTCACCTAATAAATCAATCAAACAATTTTTATTTTAGTGAATAAATGTGATTATAATTGATGACCTCCATAGGCTTGTTTTATTTTTCCAAATAGAGAGACACCAAAGACTGGAGCAGATTATGCTTCCTCCTATTAATTAACTTCAGCCCGTAACCTAGTAAGGCCTTTATCAAGCCACAAGACTGTTCAGTTCTTGGCTGCTTTACTGCAGCGGGGACAGGAAAGGGAAGATAAATTGTCTATTTTAATTTTATTAGATTTACCCTTTCAGACTGCTGGCTACAAGATGTTATTGAAACATTTACCACAGCAGAGTGTGTTTCACTCGGTTTTCTGCTCAAATGTAGAAATCTTATTATGGGAAATGACTCCCTGGATGAAAGGCTGGTTTGTGTGTGGTGTTTTGTGACCTGCTCTGCGTGGAAATGAGAGAACAGGGGCTCTGAGTTCTCAGAAGCAGGTTACAGTGCCTGTGGCACAATGACGTGCAGCTCAGGTCTGCCTCTCGACTGTGCCATTGCTGGAGTAAAAGTTACCAGGACAAACTTCCACCAAGACAAGACAGAAAGAGATACAAATTTTCTCCAGGAAGCAACTACCAAAGTTGGAACCTTAATGGCTCTTGGCAAAAGTCTCCTTTGACTTTTAATTCCAAAAAAACTTATGTATACCTAAAACTACTTTATGCTTCATGTTAAAATACTGAGGGGGTTTTGCACTCAAGCTGAATGGAAAGGTAAAGCTTCCTTTTTTTCTCCAGGAGTTCTGGAATTTTGTTTCCTTCTCTTATCTGCCTTTCCTCTCTCTGTTGGCCAGACAAAAAAGTCCAATTTTTCACTAAAATTCACGTAAGGAATAGAATGCATCAGTTTGCAATGTAACAACACTGGCTATGCTATAAACCAAAATAGCTACTTAAAGCCCTGAATAAGTAAAACAACTTTTTTAAAAAATCAACAAATTTAGAGCTGTAAGAGTCTTCCTGAGCAACCAGAATTTCACTTTTAGAGAAGTAGCCCTTCTTTATTAGCTGCTTGAAAGTTTTTATTCACTTTACTCCCTCTTCACCAGATGTTTTGTTTGAACCTACAAGGAAGCCATCTAAGGATTTCAGTGTTTAGAAACCTGCTGCCTTTAACAAGGAAATTTGTTGCCACATTTATTTTGTTGTTTCAACGCTGTCCTTTAACTTGTCTAGCTCCCTCCTTCCTTAAGGCTTACCTCCCACTGAATTTATGGATAGCAATTATTTTATCATTCATGTAAACCTTCATTCCTTAGCGTCATAAACTGGATTCTCTATTTCCTTGATCATTCCTGTCCTGTGCAGAGTATATCCTTCTTGGATGGGAGTTTCCTGTATTATACAGAGTCTTCCTTTATCTGACAAGCTGCATTGCTTAAATTAAGACAGCTGTAGAATGATTTTGAGTATGTCTTTTATAAGCAGTAGAAAACATGCCCAATGAGATTGATAAAACATGACACTAAAGCTCGGAATCTCCATACACTGGATAAAAAAACCCTGTCCTACCAGTAAGTTAACAAAATTTTGGTGAATCATGGAGAGCATCTACTGTACACAAAGTAATCATGTTACCTGCTTCTGACTATGTGTAAACTAATAAACAGAACAGGACAGAAGGGGAAAGGGCAAAGTAGCTCAGTCTCAAATGACTGCTACGTAAGTTGGCATCTCTGTAGGTCTGATGCATTAAGAATACACACTCACGCCCAGCCGCAGCAGCAGATGTGCTGGTAGGAGAGGAAAGAGCATTGGATAACGATACGTGACTAGGGCTAGAAATATTGGTTACATCCTGGGTCTGGCTTGTGACGGAGGACTGTCTCCTTAGAGCCCCCTGAAAGGAAGTGCCACTCTTGAAAGTATTGACTACTTCGATCTGTAATGGAGGAAAGAATGAGACAAGTTGCTTAAAGTATGGATACAGTTGCATAACTGACAGGAATAATAATGAAAAACAATAAATCAACCGTGCACACAGTTTTACTTCAATTGAAATACTTTTAAGAGTTCCTTTTAATGTTTTTAGATCTGGTGTGATCCAAATGTTCTGCCTGGATAAAATGAAACGGCTCCATAGGAGGTAGTGGAGCTGCATCAAGTTTGAACAACTAGAATATTTGAAATAACCATCTTTAAAATTTAAACCATTCTATTTATATGTAATACTTGGAATACTTGATGTAGCTAATCTCTACTTTTTTCCTACTGAGAATAAAATTACTATTATTGTTTTCTAGCTGTTCTTCCAGAGGGAAGAAAATTTAGTCACTTAATTGGAATTTGGGGGTGGGTGGGGGGATGGGACGGGGATGGGTGGGGGGTGGCACCCAACAAAACAAAAAAACCCCCTTTAAAATATTAAGCCTATGATTCCCTTTTGTCTACATAACCAGGGTTGTCAGTATACTAGCTTGATAAAATATAAAATATTCCAATATTTTATTTGACTTGTCCTATAATGAACTTTTGTATAAATTAAGCATAGTTATAATGAATACTGAATTTTCTAGCTACAGATTTTAAATTATTAATATTTTATCTTTATACAGAGCACTAAAAATCATACAGAAAATTATGTGGAACTGGATTGGCTATTGCAGCAAACATTATTACAATTTTCTACTTCTTTTTTACTTTCATATGTCTATTTTATGCACTGTTTGATATATACATCCTGAATACCTTCCTGACTGCTTTATTTGTCACCACAGAGAATGAGTTAAAAAAAGAGCTGACTATTTCAAGGCATTCTTTGTCACCAGTATAACCCAACCAAAGCAGGCTCTGCGTACAAATGTAAAGCCACGGATTGGCAATAGGTAATATCAAAGCGTTAATACGAACTACAAATCCCTACACACCAAAATGTCCTCTTTGTCACATTACTACAACCACAACATGATGAAGCAGCAGGTGTGGTATCAATTAAAAGAATTCATCCAACTTCTTATTTAAAATAACCCACTGTTCCCAAATTTGTATCTTCCAACCCAGATTTTGGAAGATACACAGCCTAGAAAGTAACTGGAAGAAGGTAAAGTGGTATGTTTCTCAATTAAAAAAGCACAAATCTTGGTGCAAGCAAAATTGCAATACTATAATAAATGGGGTGACATTTTTTTCTGTTGTGGTTGGTCTTAAGAACAAACAATTTCATATGGCTTCATCTTTGAAAGTATGGATGTATCCCCCTATCTTATCTTTGGACACTGTTTATTTTCCTGCAGTTTTTTATGGGAATAATCATATCACAGCCAGCTGTAAAAAGGGATCAAAGGTTACTGTTTAAAATTGTCACACTAAGCTTTTACTACTCAAACATGAAACAGCTGATTAGTTCACTGACCCACTGTTTGAGAGTCCTGTTTACACCATCCATTTAAATGTGCACATAGATGTATGGCATTAAGCAGTCATCACAACAATTTATTTTCAATTACATGTTCAGTGCAAATATCACAGTAAAAAAATACACTATTAGGTGGGTTAGCATATGGAATGGGGTACAAATGAATTGTTAGCTAAGGTTCACACTGGCATCTAGAAAAAAATATATGGCTCAAACCTTTGGTTATATATGAAGGCATATTAAATACTCACCTGTAGTGGTCACTGTACCAAAGTAGAATTAAATACAGATCTTGGGTTTTCATTATCTAACACAGGTGACAGAGCACTCTTCAAAAGAGACCATTCAAAAAGATTTTAAAGACTCTTATTGAGAGCATGAAGTGCTTATTACTCTGGAAGACACAGATGGTAAACCTTAAGCCAAAGGGCATTTCTTGATCTACAGATGCCTTCCTAATAAACTGAAAGAAAAGGCCTTAGTATGAGTGAAATGATAAGGGAAGATGATCTGTATTTAACTTTCTCCAGAGAAGAAGAATTACAGGCATGTAGTTTATTTGTTCTGAAGAAAGTAACTACAGATCTCCATGGATATAATTGGGAGAAGGAGGAGGAGAACCCTTTCAGAATCTTTAAACCTGAACATAGAGGGCTGCGTTGTGCCTGAAGCCAAGAAAGAAGAGAAGAACTTGGTCCAGAAGTTTGTCTTCCAAAACCAGATGCAGACAGAGAGGAAAGAGGTCATATAAACAAATAAATAATGCATTGAAAAATAAGGTGTAATTTTTTATTTACAAAATAATGCATTTATCTAGAACAATTCAAGTTACAAAAAAAGAGAAAATTAAGTCATATATCATGAAAAGTTTGTAAAACTTTCAACAAAATATTGGAGGCAATCTTGTACTGATTCTAGGCCTTCAGGTAGAGAAAAAAATTAGTTTCCTATATCTGAAGTTTTTCATAATGCTGGAATTTTTCACCTGTCAATTTTCTGTATGTTCTATACTCTAGAACATCCATATTTGTGAGGTACACACAGGCTAACAAAAATACTGGTAATTAACAGTTAAAATTTTTAATAATTAAAAAATAAAATATGCTATACTAGCAGAATAGCCCTGGCAGAACAAGCTTTTTCCTGATGTTTAATAATGAACAGGTTTTTGGCCAGCATTTCTGTTGTCATTTATGTTAACAGGTATCACTCACTTAAGCTCCAACCAGGATACTATTTACAAAGCAAAGAAACCTCCATCAGAAAAAAAAAACACTTTTCTGCATGAAAGAAATGTTTCCACTCAACTTCTATTAGGCTACTGCACTTTTTCTATATTAAAAGCTATGTAACTTAAAAACCTCTTACCAGGAGTCATTTTCATTGCTATAGCATTTCCATTCCTTCAAGAGAAAAAGTTTGAACACAGAAAGGAAGGGAAAGAAAATGCTGTACAGCACCTCTAGGTATTTTTCAGTATCTAAAGAGGAATAACTTTTCCAGCAGCAGTTAACTTGGCACCAGTGTATTCTTCCAGTTTTGCTTTTATTCTCAAAACACTTCTAGATGGTTAGTCCCACCTTCAGCAGATAGAGTAAGATGAATAACAGAATGAATGAAGCAGAGGAGCAAAGAATCAGGCCCAATGTTCTAAAAACCTGATACAGAGCTTGCCAAGTTCTCAATCCTCCATGCTTCACAATTTTTCCATACTAAAGAGTGAGGTAACCAGAGAAAATTCACAGTATACAATTTCAAAAGCTGCAATGATTTTCTGTTATTACTCAGATTATACGGTTTTGCCTGAAGGTGAACTTGCTGAACTTGCCAAAGGCTATTAGATCTGCCTATATGGTTAAGACCAGTCTTCTCTCAACTCTTTTTCCTTTAGAATCAAGAATTTGTTAGAACTGCAACAAAGACATGGGAAAAAACTGCTGAAACCTAGGAGAGCTTGAAAAGTCCTGTCTTTACACGTTTTGAGACCACCTTTATATCTTTCTGAAACTTGCATAGCTAGGATGAGCCATTTGTGAAACTTTGTATGTCAGTTGTCTTCTGAGAGTGCTACCCAGTAAGGAAGCATTCTTCTTTTCAGAGAAGGAGAATATGCATTGATCCAGAGAAGCCCTACAGCCAGACAACAAAACATCTACATGAACAAAAGTGGACAGATAAAGAAAATCAGATGTAGACAGCCACTCTCTTTGACTTAGTTGTGTGCATTTTTCATACATTTTCTTAAAGTAAATTCATGCATGTCTTCATAGAAATACATCTGACATTTCAGTATGAAGAATCAACAGTAGAAATCCCTTTCTGTGCTGTCGACCCGTGTTTGAACCCCCTGAGAGAGGGCATGAAAAAGAAAAATCCCCATGGTAAAGTATTTTATTGCAGTAGTGCAGGGAAGACCTGTCAGTTACCTGGAAAAAACCCTCAAACCTATTTCAGATCCTTTATAACTGTTACAGGAGTGCAGGCTATTCTTGAGTGCTGGTGCTATCCATCTAATAATGACTGAATAGAAAATAAGCCAAAATAAAGATAATCTAATATACAGCACAAGTGTATGATGATGGAGCCCGGTCTTGCTAGGATCTGAATGATCAATCTAGTTGTGTGAGAGACTAGAGTTCATTCCTAAGCTTACTGTCATCCTCTTATATATATAAAGTGAGGGGATGCTCTACCTTCTTCTTCCGCATCTCCAGAAGTGCATTAGACATCAGAGGATTCTTGCAAATCCTCCAGCTCCCCAAGGATGCTACAGACATCCTCATCTTCTTCCATCAACTCTTCTTTAGCTGGCTTCCTGAGAAATGTAGTACAAGTGTATGAATTCATTGGGATGGGCCACAAAAAACAGTGCATCAAAATGCACTCCGCTCAAGGTCCATCCAACAATGGATCTAATTTGACCTGCAGGTAAATTCATCACTCTCCAGTGGACACCTTGGAACTCTTTTTTAATCTGTTGGCCCATTTCCTTCTGTCATTATCATTCCACAGGTGTGAAATGGATTGTAGAAATCGAAGTCACCGAACAAACAAAATGAGAAGAAAAACAACAACAACAAAAAAATCACAGAAGTCTCTGGGCAAGAGAGAAACAATACTTCCTACCAGAGATATTTCTACAACTAAGAGCAGAAGGGAAACTAAGATGGATGTTAGCAAAGAAATATAATTAAATGTTCATTTTTGTTTAAGTAGTATAAAAGAAGAATAATTTTTCTGTGAATTAAGTGGACAAAGATATGCAGAAGAACTAAATGCTACCTCTCAGACTAGGAAAAGAACTGAAAGGATGTAATTTGCTTTTTGTGCTTGTTTGTTTACACTCACCACAACCAGAAAGGCATCCTGACAGAAATGCCAACAGACAACACTCCTCCTATAGCCATCAGGAAGAAAAGAATGTTCATTTAGAGGTCATCTTTTCATAAAGATCTCCATTTCCTGGGCACCTGCTTGTCACCTTTATACTGTGGAAAATTGAATTTTCTCTAATGATGAGTGCTCCTGACTTGATAGTCAAGACACACAACCCCAAAGCTGAAGATCCGTATTTAATTACTTACCACAGAACCTCGGGAATTACTCAGACCCAGCTTCCACCCTCTTTCTTTTTTGTTCTGTGGATGCACTACAGAGACTGAACTGTCCTAGTTTTAGGACAGTTTTCCCCCATTTTTGTCTAAAATGCATGGCAGGATCTCTCTCTCTCCAGAGGGTGGAAAAAAAAAAGTATCAATTTGTAGATGGAAAAAGGGAAACTCATACAATGGTTTGAGATGGAAGGGACCTCAAAGCCCATCTAGTCCCACTAGAACTACAGGACAAATTTTACTAGATATCCTAATCCTTACTATATTTAGCACCATGGCTCAGTGAAAATATTTAGTATATTAAGAAGTACCATGGGCTTCTTGTATTTAGTAAAAGTTGGCACTTTTTTAAAATAAAAAGAGATTTCTAAGAAATTTTTCATAGTAGCCAACACACACATTTCAATATTTAACGGATGCTTAGGCCCTTACTGCTTAAACTAAATCCAGAACCACATTTTTCATTACCTAATAGGAAGTAAAATCAATTCCTTTTAATCATGCCATAAATATGGTTGTGCCAGAACAGAAAAGATTTTTTTTTTTAAATCAAATGGTACATTAGACAACAACATAAATTCTTTTGTTATTGCAGAAGTGGCAGCAACAATACTTTCATGACAAAATAAGCCAGTATGGTTTCAAAAGCCTTTGTAACATTTTGGTAGCCATCGTCACAGCTAGCATATTACCAGGAGCACTATTTTATGAGCTCTCATCACTGTTGTTGAAAAACAATGTCCATTCACAATAGTACAAAAAGAGTACTCCCATTTCCTATCCCTTCTGCTATACACCCCACTTTGTTCATCTATTTTACTTTTCCATGTGTTCTTCCTTTGAAACAGTAAAGCAATTAACAAGTACCATCAACACACATATACTCTGTGACTTTCCCTATCATGTTATCTTGACTTGATCAAAGATTAAGCATTTTTTTGGTGACCATGTGGGAATTTACATTCAGCATACCTGGGTTTGGATTCTGTTGAGCCCTCTGAACCACAGAATTTGTCCACGTCGAAGCTCTCTCTCTGCATGATCAATTTCCTCAACATCTTCATTGAGTTCTTCTTCAGGGACCTCCTCCTTCTCAGTGAGCCTCCCTGCCTCCTTTAAAAACTTTAGCCTACTTGTTGGGATGGTTGCAATGACCTAAAATTATAAAAAAGTACTGAAAACATAACCCTCATTCAATAAACACAGTATAATAATCTGCTAGTTACAAAAGAACACTGCTATTTTAATGAGATCTACAATCTTTCAGGAGAGCTAAAATAAGCATATTCGTAATAGCACTTTACATTTGTACAACTCCACGTTAGTCCAAAACTATTTAGTTTACTGTGTGAACAATCAGCATTACTTGCATTGTTAAACCACAGTGGCCATACAGCCACAGTTTGTGGCTAGGGAAAATGTTGTCCTTTCTCAAAACCTAAGAGAAGATGGAAATATTTGAATGTAATCCTTTCAAGAAAGTGTAGCAAGACTCATACTTCTGCAATCAGATTTTGTGTATTTCTAATGATTGGTAATAATCCAGTGTATGTTAATATGAACTGAAAAATAGTCACATCTCATGCTTATAAATCTTCTCATACTATATTCGTTCTTGTACTCAGCTTCCCTTGGTTTTGGCAAGTTGAAATGGTTTCCCCAGCATTTCTCAAAAATGAGTTTCCTGAAAGGTGTGGGTTTGACTCTCTCCCTATTGACTTCTTACAGCGCTTTTATTCCCTGTCCTTACTACTAATAAATTCTGATTAATTCAGCCCCTCTTCTTGGTCTGTTTGTGCATCAAAGTGGTCCTTGAAGTAATTAAAACAGGAGGTAGCTAATAATCTTTAAAATTTGCAAATCTGTCATTAGATGATGTTACAACCCAATTATTTTAAGTACATTTCAGTATTACCCTCTCGTTCTGATTTCTTTTGTCAGCTTGAATAAAAGTACAAGCATGTGCCTACTGAAACAAGACATTACCTGCAATATACTGAACTCACCCCTCCTCTCCCCGCCCCCCCCCCCAAAAAAAGTCCTAGAAAGTTAACTATTAGACTCATTTAGCCAAAAAGTTTCAGAATTTTAATTTTTGTTTGTCTTTGTTTCAGCAGTGAGCAATCGCATCTCTGAAGCCCAGATGTGTGAAAGATGGAGACAGAATGAAGACCGTCACAGGGAAGTTGGTAAGGCTGTATTCTTAAGTTTTGGAAAACTGGAATGGATATAGTGAAGTCACATGAAAAGGTACCCAATGTTTTCAGGATGAAAATGAACTGTTGAGTTTGTGGAGGATGTCTTTGAATGTCATGATCCACCACTCCATGTCTATTATATTATTTTGAAAGACAGATAATGAATTCTAAAAAAAAAAATTTAAAAAAAAAAAAGACAAACAGCTTCTACACTACTACAGACCTTTATAAAATACATTTTGGGGTTTGCAGAACAAGATGTAAACTTGGGAAATTAATGAATTGGTGTGACATGAGCAAAGCAAAGACAGAACAGGAATAAGAAGGAAAAGGTTAAGTGCTAGTCTTTTAAATACTTACTGAAACTGCTTCAGCTTCCCAGCTTTCAAAACACTATAATGCCAGCACTCTACAGAAAGAAGCTACTCAAGACTGTGTGATATCTGATGAAACTGATGGTGATGATGTACTTGCAAGACAGTACACATAGAAACAACTGTATTTGGTGGTGATTCTGTGCAATAGAACATACCTCTCCTTCACGACCCCCTCTCAGCCAGCCCAATAGACTCTACTCTGATTTTTTCTTAGGGTGGCTACAAGGTTTTTTTTGTTAATTTGGTTTTTGTATCTGCAGACACTTGCCCAGGTGAGGTAACAGCAAACTCAACAGACTGGATTTAGATTAAGGAAAATTATTGCAGTTTTAGAAGTAATGAATAATTCTGGGAATGTAACACAAAATATTTTAGAAAGACTTGTTTTTCAGAAGTAATGAGGGGCACTTTAGAAAATTGTCCCTCAAAACATCTCAGATTGGCTTCCTAGAAATTACACCCCAAATCACTTTTTAAAGTGCCAATTTTAACACCTAAACTTGAAAATCTTGATTGGTTTTAGTGATTCACAAGAACAGCAAGTTCAAGAGATTGCTAAAGCAAAGGGATAACAAATTTGGTTTGTGCTGAACTAGAATTAGTCAGAGCAACAGGGGAAAGGCTGAGAAGGAAGAGAAGGACCTCTTCTAAAGGAAAAGAATCCCTCTTACTGTAGAGCTCCATGAAGACAGGACTTGCCAGAGACTATAAATCATGTCAATATGGCAAAAATGCTTTTTTTTTTTCATTTTTAAAACCTTGTGTGTTTCTTTTCTGGTCACTAAATACTGACCACAAGAGAAAGACTTTTTCCAACCCTGTATTTACGTTGTGTCAAATTGTAGTAATTTCAGTGATAAAACCATTACAGTATTCTAATACCAGTTTTAATTTAATAGCTAGGCTCTCACAATAAGGCTTCAGCAACAACGCCCATCTTTAAACTGAAAACAGATGCTGGAATTGTTCTTAATTTTCAATGATTATGTAATAACAACATCTAGCAAACTTTAGAAGCTGATCAAAAGCTGTGGGAAACTGTTCACACCTGAATGATCTAATAAAACATCTAGGATTTTTCTCCCTTTCCCTACTTTTCTTCCTCCCCCTCCCAAAGTTGGTATTATCCAGTTAAATCAGTTTAAAAAAAAAAATCTTTCTTTCCATGAATTATCAAACTGAGTTTAGGTCTTCCTTCTGCAGGCCATAAATTAAATCCCATCTTCAGGTAATAGTTACAGCAGAACAACCCCAATTGTGGTGATTTTCAGCAACATATGCATTAAAACTGGCACGACTCTGTGCTTGTTTCTTTGAAACAAATCAGAGGCCCTACTGTCCAAAAAAATTAATTCTTTCAATAAGAGAAGAAATCATCACTTTTGAAAGGTAGCATCCATTGATTACAATTCCATCAGAACCATTTCAATATTCAGCTGCAGTTGGCAATTTCTTGCCTATTTCTTCAAAGCAGCAAACCGGTTGATAATGATTCAATGAAATGTAATCATGCTGAATAGATTGATGTAGGTGTAGCTTAAGAGACAATTAATATAACTGGGCACACATATTCAGAGGAGTGATCCCCTGTGTGCCCAGCACTGCAATAAAGGATAGCTGCTTAATACCAAGGCTATTGAGTTTTGATTCCTTATCAAAACATATGTATCTTTACATCTGAGATTCAAACTGCAACTTTTACTGTGTCAGGTGACATCAATTTAAGAACATTAACAATGCATTCAAAGGTGAAAAAAAATTAATGATTAGGAGTATTAAATTTGCAATAAAAATGACACATGAAATAAACTGCACTCTTCTGCAGTTATTAGGGGGGGAAATAATCCTTTCTTCATCGTCCCCATTTCCATCCTTTGCACACAGAAGTTGGTGGATGGGGATTTATGTTAAATGCACTGGATTAGTCCTATGCCAGTAACAAAGCTACCATGGATTGACAGAATGACAGTTTCAGCAAGGGAATAAGTGGGCTGGCATAGAACTGGAACTTCTTTTCACTTTAAAAAAATTGCCATGGCTAAACATACATGTGCCGCACCGGGTACTCTATTACAGGGCTCTTACAGTGCACTTGCCCTTACGGTACTTTTTGTGTAACTAGAGGGCTAGGTTATCAATCAAATGTCTTTCACAAAACATTCTAACTGAAGAAAACCTTGGTGACAGCATGCCCTGCTTAGGGAAAGAAACATATGAACATTAACAAAAAGCACAAAAGGAACAACGGGATAAATTATCCTTATGACTATACCTATTCTTGAAGCACTTACAGAGCACCCTCTATTTCACCGTAAGCTACGAAGGACATTGTGAGAGATCAAGGAAACAATTCCATAGTATGATTATGTACATTATCAGATCTTTGATTAAAGCAAAAAAATAAAGAAATCCACATATTCCTGAATGCTTACCTGACCCCATACAAGTTCTCCTAATCCAATAAATACACACCACATCCACTGGTCAAGCTGCAGGGGAGAACAGCTAAATGGTTTTCCTCCAAACTGGACAATTACTATCTGTAAAGAAAAGGCAACAAATCATGATAGTGTTATTTTCATACATCTTCAAATTCATTTAAGATTTTACCTAGGTACAATGATCAAAATTTATTCTGTATTAGTATGGCTACATAACATTCTCCATTATTGACAACTGAGAAAATATGGGAAAACAGGTTGTATAATATCATAGAATCATAGAATGGCAAGGGCTGGAAGGGACCCCAAGGATCATAGAGCTCCAACCCCCCTGCCACAGGCAGGGCCACCAACCTCAGGCCTGGATCTACACAAGGTTGCCCAGGGCCCCATCCAACCTGGCCTTGAACACTTCTAGGGACGGGGCATCCACCACCTCTCTGGGCAGCCTGTTCCAGGACCTCACCACTCTTTCTGTAAAAACACTTCCCCCTAATATCCAATCTAAATCTTCCCTCCTTTAGCTTTTATTAGGTGTGCCTACTACATCATTTAGATTATTTAATAACAACAACAATAAAACCCAGAAAGGAAAAAAAACCCTTTAACTATATTTCTGATGAATTGTTAGTAATTCTTGCCCAAGTCATTACCTGAATAGCAAATGTACCCAGCACAATAGTGCAAAAGATAGGATTTCTGAAGATGCCATCAAAGACATTCCTTTCACCATGGATTTTCCGTGCGTTGATTTCATTGAAAAGCTGCATCATCACAAAGGTGTTGAAGATAATGGTGTAATGCTCTGAAGGAGGAGAGTGAAGTGGTGCATTCCTCCCACTGTCAATCTTAAACATTTTCTCACCTAGGTATAAGACAAAAATAAAGGTTTCCAATAGAGTAAGTTAATGAAACTAAAATGAGTATTTCCATTGTTTGCTTTAACTAGTTGCCTACTGTGCTCTGCTTTACCAGCTTTCTTTCTGCACTTACTATAATATAGGCAGAATCCATAACATCAGTGAGCAAGAGATATCTAAACTTCCTGAGCAAGAAGATTTATACATGATGACTTTTATCTAGTAACTCAGTATACTTACACAAATAGTTTTTAGTAGTACTTTTCCTTCAACCAAGTAGTAATAAGTCCCAATCAGTTCTTCTGATGTACTGGGCACTTGAGACCATTGACAGAATGTTTGTGATTTTCTACAATAATTAGAAGCAACCAGTCTTCAGCAGTTTTTACCCATTTGCTAATCCAGTATGGCTTAACTGTTGACCAACATTCAAGGACATTCCTGGTTTTAAACAGTTTTTGTTTTGATTGTTCTGTGAGTCTGCTTTGAAAGCACACTATCAGGAATTGCTCTTTATTTTAATAATTTGACCATCACTTTTCGATCTGACTGAAAAAGCAAGATACACAGTAAATTGTGGGAAGATACCTGCACCTGAGGCACCACTTTTCTTACAGTATAATAAAATGGTTTAGGTTGGAAGGGACCTTTAAAGATTATTTAGTCTAACTCCCCTGCTATGGACAGGACACCCTCCACTGGCCCAGTTTGCCTAAAGCCCCACCTAACCTGTACTTGAACACTGTCAGGGAGAGGCTATCCAAAACTGCTCTGGACAACCTAAATCTACCCTCTTTCAGTTTAAATCCTTTACCCCTTTCATGTCACTACAGATGTTGGTAAAATGTCTTTCTCCATCTTTCATATAAGCCCCCGTTAGTTATTGAAAGGCCACACTAAGGTCTCCCCAGATACTTCTCTTCTCCAAGCTGAACAACTCCCAACTTCCTCAGCCTGTCTTTATAGCAGAGGTCCTCCAGCCCTCTGAGCATCTTGTTGGCCTCTTCTGCACTTGCTCCATCAGCTCCATTTTTGTCTTGAACTCAGGACCGGAGCTGGATGCAGCACTGCAGGGGGGATCTCACCAGAGTGAAGCAGAAGGGGAGAATCACCTTCCTTTAACATACTGGCCACGCTTCTTTTTATGCAGCCCAGGATACAACTGGCTTTCTGGGTGCACATTGCTGGCTCATGTCTTATTTTTCATCCACTCTCTTATCCACAAAGTTTACAGATAACATACAGTTATTGGAAGAGGCATAAGGGCGGGGCAGTGATGTCAAAGTGTGAGTAATGAATAAGATTACAGAAGATTATCACAATACTACTCATTTTCATAACCAGCATAACTAATAAAGGCAAATTAAAACCTTAACACTTTCCTGCTATCCCTCTAGTATTACATTCGGAATTCCTGAAGAATTCAGAAGAAAGGTTTTCTCCTGAGGTTGAGAATTCCATCAGCTAAGTTAACAGTGAGGGGGTTTTGCCTTTGAGCAGTTCACGTTCAAGTCACTGGGAATAATGAGCATATTTCCAAAGAAAGAATTTGGCTTATAACCTTTTGACAGAAAACAGATTGCTGTATCAGAGATATATCCGTAACACAATATGAGCTCACAAAACCTAGGCTGTGAGAAAGCAGAGATTTTTAAGAGGATTACATATCTCCAGGGAGGTAACTCACTACTGGCAAACATTCTCCTTACTGCATATAAACAATAAAGGAAAAAATAATAAAAGCAAACAGATGTCATTTTATCTTTTATAGATGTGCACACCCCCCCCCATCTATTTGCTTTTATTCAAGACACACACAAACACAAATATATGCATAACACTTTCTTCAGTGAGATTACCTGTCCTTAAGTCTCCATTATTGTGTTGCATCACTTAATTAGCAAAGCAGAACATGCTGCTATTGTGGAATGGCAGTGGTCAAACCCATAATTAGCTTTTATTTCCAAACACATTCCAAAAGGCATTATGGTACATGATCTTTAAGTTTATTACACCTAGTTGCTGAGGTTATGATTCTTTTTTTACTAATCTTTCACAGAACTAGACAGTGTCTTTGGGATTTCTGTTGTGCCTGGAATTTCAAAGGCATTATTGATTCTTCAAACCCAAAGCATTTATTGACACATCACAGGAAAAATAGAAAACCTTGACACACTAGTTTCTACAGAAAGCTACTACAAAAAAGTATTAGCTGATTAAAATATAATTCTCATTAATTTTTAATTTATTTATTGAAACACAGAGTTTAGAACATCTTCCTGCTGCAAAACTGAGCCCAGGGGAGTTTATAAAGGAAAGGACTGTATTTCCTAGGCTAATCAGAAACTTGGTTGGGCTGTATCTTTCAAAGGTGTTTTCCAGAAAGACACAGAAGTAATTAGATCAGGGAGGAAAAAAAAAGTTTTCTTTTTGTCTGGACTCAATATAATTAAAAAATAAAACTCATCAAACATGCACTAAAACTTCCCACAAAGTTCAAGGAAATTCTCATTCCAAGATTCATATTGCATGAAATACCAAAACCTCCTAGACCTGTTTTAGAGAATCTGAAATTACAATTTCCTCAGGCTTGCCATTCTCATGTTGTGAAGGAAGCCTCACAATATTACAGGCCATCTTTCTTCAGAAAGTGACAATTCTTTTGGTTTAAATAGCTCCCCTGTAAACAGACCATCTCCTCCTTGGAGCATTCCAAATAAGCTGTCAGCTGTTGGTAAGGTGGAGCAAGACTTTCCCAACAGAGCTCAAATACTTCTCTAAGAATCATAAATGTATGTAAATGTACATTTACAGCTTATATGGAAGTCTGTAGGTAAGCAAAAAATTCTGAAAGACAGCACGTGTCATTTACCAGCGATGACATATCGACAAGGACACGGGGCCCTATTGATAGAATTAGCAGTCCTTTGAGCAAGTTCACTCACTGCGGAGCAACAGAAGCTATTATTAGCCCCTACTGTTCCCTGCAGCAAGAAACATTCCTCCTCCTGCCCTCCCCTCTACAAAACACAACCTATAAAAAGCATCCATTGGTAGCCAGGCCTGAAGGAATCAGATTATTTTTCCCCCTTTTAATAACCATTTGAGATATTAAATGTCAAAAGAGTGTTATGTGTATCACTTAATACCGATCACTTGCTTATCTATACTGCTTAAGATCAGCATTATTTCTTTTCTATGGCAAACATTTTGCTCCCAACTAGAGCTTCTTCTGATATTGGTAAAATAGATGTTGAATTTTGTTGTGGGTTTTTAGGTTTGTTGTTACATGTCTACTAAAGCTGACAATCTCAAAATGAATTTGAGTACAGAAGCAGCAGGCTAGCTACTCTGATTAAACTGTAACCTTCCATGCTATGTTTTAAAATAAACTTTTGCCAAAGCCCAAACTTAGGTTTTGTTACATATGAAAGGTGACTCAATCCTTCTACTGCATCTGTTCTGTTTCTGATCCCAGCAAACAGCTTGGTCCTGCTAGCTCTTTAACTTTAGCAGACTTAAATACATGTGCATTAAGTGGTTACACTTAAAGCACTTTGAGATATCAGGCTACAAGACCTCAATGTTTCTAAACTAAGCAAGAAGCCTAACAAACTTTCTTACCGACAAAAAGAAGTGTAAATATGAGAGTAAGCTGATAGACAGCATGGCCCAGAATGTTCTTCATCATGGTACGGGATATAAGAGGTTTGTTCCTGCCATATGGCTTTCTTAGCAACAGAGCCTCTGTTGGAGGTTCGGTGGCCAGAGCAAGTGAGGCAAAGGTGTCCATGATTAGATTGACCCACAACATCTGTACGGCTTTTAGAGGAGAGTCCTATGGAGACAAAATAGGAAGTTAGATATTTCCTAGAAAAACAACTGTTTGTCAGGTCATTTACTGTGATTTCATTTCTTCCTTGTATGCCTACAAACAGTACTGAAGAACAGGTACTGAAACACATGGACCTCTGACCTGACCTACTACGACCTTTCTTACATTGCTTATGCACAACCAGAACCACAGGAAGCACAGTGACCTGGGAAAAGAGAAATTATTTCTCTGCAGTCATTTAAATCAGGAATATGTACAATCACACAATTCTTACAAAGCATAACTCAGGCACTTTATAAGACACTTTACAATACCCTCTATGATTTCAAGCACCGTGCTTAAATTGTCAGCTGACTGTAGGTAACTAGATAATGCAAGAGGGAGTCTCTTTCCTGGAAGAAAAGTTATACTGAAGGAATTTTAACAGTAATGTTTCCTTGTATAATAACCCATCTATATGGTTTTTTTCAAAAACAGCTTGAAATTATTGAAAATTTGTGAAACCATTACTGGGACATTCTAATACTTCAATAAGACCTTTTAGAAACAGTAGTGGTGAAAATAATGCCTGATATTTGAATTTCAGAAAAACATTGGAAAGTCATTAAATTGTATCAAATGTGCAAAATTAAGAAAATCTTTCTTAATTACTGGGTAACAGGCATATTTGAAACTATGGAACTGGAAAGAAAAAACCCAAAACTTGTCAGGATGGATTTATTTCCTGAAGCAAAGCGCCAACCGCTAGAAGGAGCTCTCTCCTCACTTAATGCAAGAAAGAGGCGGGCATGTGAGACAGGACTTCAGATCACGTTTTAAAAAAACCCCTAAGTAAATAAATAAAGCAAACACATCACTATGATAAAGTTCTGATCTGTAATTCACTGTAATGGTAGATGCAATTGCTTGAAGGAGCCATAAGAGGAAAAATGAAGTAGGTTCTTTTTTTGGTGTCTAACAGCTCGCTCTGCCTTCAGACCCAATACGATGTGGGCAGCATTAGCAAAGTCGGCTTCCTCTTTCAGAGTCAGGTTTTATTATGAAAATGGAAGCACAAAAGTAATAAGGTATCAGAGTGACAAATTTTATAATAGGAGGAAATTAATCTACAGTGTGAAAGTTGGAAGATAAGAGCACTATTTTTATGCATTACATTACCGTGGTGCTGCAGCAGTGAAGCAAATTTATGGGAAAGCATACAAGCCCAATCGAAGCCAATAAAAACACCTTATGAACTCTGCCCTTTTCTTCAAAGGCTTAAATGTTCAATATCCATTCAGTATCCCAAGAACATATGGAGAACAAGGGCAGGTGGTTTAATCTCTTGTGGATCTGGTTTCTATTCCAATTTGCCCTTGAGATATAATATTTTGTCTTGAAAATGTATTTTTAACACCCCTACATTTACACAAAAAGGTTGATACGTTTTATTTATTTAAAAATATTCATTTTTGGCTTATTCAAAGGGCTGGAGAAAAGCAGCCTGCTGTTCCTAATAAGCCTTACAGGTTGGCTACATCAGGCAAGGGAGGAAGATTAGCATTAATAGATTCCTGACCTCTTGCTTACGGTTTGCATTAACCAGGCTTATCTGGAGAGTTCAGCTGCAGAACTGGGGTAAGTCTTTGTCTTTAGAGGTGACTAAAACTGAAAAGCAATCAGGACAAACTTCATCCCAAACTGAGAGCTCCTTTTTTTTTTTTTTTTTAAAATTGACACTAACAGCTCAAACAAGGAGAGCACTTGCACAAAAGGAGCTTGTTGCTAGGGCTCAGAGTTCCTAGACTTGGACACAGTTGATAGAGGAAAAGGAAAATGTGTTTTCTACTGGAGAATTTTCCTTGTCATATTTTTATCTGTCTAGTTAATAAGTTTTCTTGAAAAACATTCTCTACTTTGAGATGTTACAATAGCTGAATTTCCACTTCATGCACTGACTTCTATGTCAATAAAACTGAATTTGTCTGTTACACTTAATAAAAAGAGTCAAATATTCAGGTGTCTATCAGAGCCTGACATATTCCTAGCATAATGAAAAGTCAGATTATTTCAGTCTCTAAATCACACAACTGTAATTGGCAGTCATCAGTTTTGGCAACAACATGTTCTCACCATTTCACACTGCCAATCACCTTGGGTGGCTATGGTGCCTCTAATAATTATCTATTATTGGCAGTGCTACACTGTTCAGTCAAGTGTGAAAGCTCATTCGAAGCTGAAGCCAAAACATTAAATACACATTAGTCTGGGCAGGCACTGGAATGAAATTTCCACTGCAACTCTATCTGACTTCTGATTAGTTGGTGGAAACTGAGGAAAATACCTATCAGCTAAGGAGCCTGGGCTTCTATTACAGATTTTAGTCACTCCTGCCAGTGGGATGCAAGCTCAATGTTCTTTTCACCGTGTTTTAGCCAATAACTGACTAGCTAATAGTTCTTAATTCACTATAAGAAAACTTTGGGGATGAAAGCTGTTCACACGGCAAACCACTCAAAATCACTGCTTATTTGTCAAATTCCTTTCCACTTGACCTTGGAATAGGTTAGCATTGGCCTAGAGGTAAAGGAAAATGCCCCTTAAATCAAGTGATGCTACACTTCATCTTGGAAGCACTTAAAAGCACAAATCACCAAAGGCTGGAAATAAACTACAAATCTTTTGTGACACACAGAGCTTCACAAATTTTAGAGCTTGTTACTTTTGATTTAGACGACAAGCTGCAAGGGAATAAAAAGGTATTTTTCACCCTTACCTCTTTACTCCCACTAGTCACAGAACACATGCACAGATTCATAAAAATGAGTATTTTTGGTAGGTTAACTTTATATACAGTAAGGCAAAAAAAAAGTCAGCCCTCGCTTCTGCTGCTGCATCACACTGTCTACTAATTGTGTGGAAGTGGCATCCTCAATTCTTACTTCCATGCCTCTGAGCCTACCCAAAACAAAGCCAAACAGTACATAATTTGAATTTATATTAGAGCTTTTTCAAATTTCCAATGCTATTATTTTAAGATTTGCCAAATACAGTTCTGCAGTAAAACATTATAACCATGCAAATTACTGCCTTATACATATAAGTATAGATCATCCTCGTTTTTTGAACAAGATCTGTAAAAACACCAAGTGATTCATGCAGTTGTTCATTGCTACAACACTTTTTAATTAACATTTAATTTTCCACACATAATGTCCTATAGTGTCAGTGTTTTCAGTTCATACCGCCTGCTAAAACATTAAGTCCTTCTCAAAGTACAAGAATAATAATTTGAATGTAAAATGCTAAAACACAGCCTTTGTCTTCTCTTTCTTTAATGCAACCTTTCTGAATAGTTACATTGCCTCAACAGTTGAAGAGAGAGAGGAAATCTGGCACAGAGATAAACCTGCCAGCTTTAGAGTTCCAGTAAAAAACTGTTTCCATTTCACTGAGCTGCATTTTTAAATCTTATTTTGTACATAGCCAGATTACTTTAAACAGCTTCAAACACAATGACCTAATGCTTGCTACTGTGTATACACGTTGAGGACAGAAACAGGATGAGCCTCCTGGCTTTGTAAGGCACGTATGGAACTCTCTATGATACCTAGAGATGTGGAGCAATGATTCATTGTAAGTGCAAAATTCACAATCATTGTAGGCAGCGCTCCAACCCTTCCTGAGCCAACTGAGGGCTCTGCAAAAATGTCATTCAGAGAATGAAGTCAGAATACAAGAGTCTAAATCTCCCAGCTCCACTGGGAAAAGAAATTAACTGGAGGCAGTGGTTGCTCAACAGGGAGGACAATTACATGAAAACTGGCCAAGACAACCACACCCTTAAGTATGCATCAGCCAACATAGAGAGGGGAGCAAGAAATAAATTCATTAGATTAACTGAAAGATAATTGAATGAATACAGCTGAGCTGCATTGTGCCACACTATCTGCACTGACCTGGGACTAGCAGATAAAATAGCTGTGATCTCATTGGTGAGTGTTATGTGCACACTGGACACAAAATTAAGAGCATCTATGCAGCTGCTGATTGAGTGATCCTGATTCATCTTTTAATCAGAGACTTCTTCAAGCTTGGTTTTCCTGCATGACCTAGATCTCAAAGTGCTTTACATAATTACAGAATCACAACATGGGAGTTCTTTATTAGCTGAAAATTCAGAACTCTTGGCTTATGCATTGAGCTGCTGTAAACCTAACATAAGTTAGATCCCTGTGAGGGGCAGTTTAGTTTTGGCAGCAGCTGAGCTAAGCTTACCAACAGGTGACATTGTATCTGCAACTCCTATGCTGCTTAGAATACCATTTCTGTCACCTTAACGTGCCTTCATGCTGGGCCCCATGACAGAATAGCAAGTGACCATTTGCACTGGTCCCATTCAGCCTGTAGAGTAACTTCTTTACTGTGCCACTGCTGCTCCTTCATAAACCTTATATAGCATTGGAGTAGCATGTGGGGTCCCATACACTTTGGAAGTGTAGTTCAGCATCCACTGAAGCAGCCAACCAGGACAAAATGGAAATAGTAGGTATGGTAGATACGTAACAGCAGCCCCTTGCTGAAGCAAATGTTGGGTAGACAAATAATACAATAATATTTGCTTAACATTATCAGCATTAAGCTAAACAGTAGTTCCCTGAAGTGAAGTGGAATTGGCAAGGACACTGGTTTTATTTTTGTATTTGGAAAAAAAAAGAAGCAGCAGATTCTTAAAATGACCACTAATGGTCATAGGTTATACCTAATATTTTTCTTAAGCCTCTCCATGGCACTCCTAAGGTGCTGTGGACCAAACAAATCAACTCTTACTTGGCAATGCATTCTCTGGGTGCTCCTTGGAGGTCTAGTTTTACTCTTAATAGCGCTAACACAGTTGGACCCTTTCATTAATATGGAGTTGCTGTGGTTTCACTTGGAGTCCTGCAGTGATATGACCACATACACATATTTACACATACACCAGTGCAACTGCAGGATCAAGGCTGAATAAAATTAAGCTTATTTAGTTGCAATGCACAAGCTGAGTTTTTGGGTTTTTTTTAATAGTCAAAGCAAAGATTTTATCATCTTTGTTCTTTCTTTACACACAAACAGTACAAACACCAAAAGAGTAGATAAAAGAAGTTCCAAACTCAAAGCATCCCAATAGGCAAGTTCTGAATTGCAGAACAGATATTTTTTTGGAGGTGACACGAAGAAGCATGGAAGAAATGTTACTACCTACATGGAATTTTTCTTATTCTAAATTGGAGTAAATATCACCAAAAGGATAACTTGTGGAATAATCATTAACCTGAACATTAATTGTGGACTGAAATTATATTATGTGTGTCAAAGCAAGCCAAATTGATTACTTCAAAGCAAACTAACATTCAGTCCAATGTGGACTTTCTTCAGTATTCATTTTGAAGGTTACAGAAAGCAGTGCCTCCTTTGGCAACTATAGATTTTAGCTTTGTTTGTTTGTTAAGAACTTAAAAATGTTTCAGTCAAAATAGTAATTTAAGCCCTGTGTACAGTTTTGCAGACTCAGATCTAGGTGTGCACCGTGCCTGTTGTATGCAAGGTTTTTTGGTACATTCATGCATTTTGTGCTGCAGCAATTTTCACAGAAGCCAGAGGGTACAGTATGTTCTCAAGTGTAATTTTCAGTAAAGCTTATGAGCCAAACAAACATAATGCCCTTTCACTGGCTAGAACCTTTGAGTCAAAGCCTAACATAATAATGTTTATTTGTAAGGAAAGATCCCTCTTGAATGAGATAGAACTGAGAGCTACTTGAGATTATCAGCAGCCAGGCCACTGAGCGTAAACACAGCTACAATGGAATAACGGCTGCCTTTTTGCTACCCTTTCAATTTTAGCTCCTTTCAAGACCTCTCCTTTGGATTTGCATTTTTACTGCCAAATTGAGGAATTGCTTAAGAATCTATTTGGACAGAATTAGAATCTGTATACAGGGACATCAGATTTGACAGACTCAGTGATGGTCTTACAGGCCACTGGGGCAACAGAAATGCACTAGCCCTGACCTGAATCCTTCCAGAAGTCGATGGAAAGCTCCGAATTAAAAAGGAGAATATGCTTGCACTGATTATGCACGACACATGCTCTTAGACTTGATTTAAAGTAGTCTTTGCAGTGATTCAGTAATGCTTAAGCCTCTTCAAGAATAATACAGAAATTCTGTAGTTAACAAACAGAATACATTTCCCTTCATGCCTTCACACAGCAATTGAAACAATGCTGGACATTTACCAAAAAAAATCACCTTAAACAGGGAGTGATTCAATGTCTATCAAACAGAGTCTTAAAAGGAAGCACCGTCCTCAGTTCCAATGCTGGTATTCTTACACAGCTGTTGTTAGTGCTTTTCCTACATGGTTTTTACACCAGTGATAAACACCAAGAGGGCTGGCCTTGCCATTTTCTAGGCCTGATTCACACTCCTCCACTTTACCAGCAACAATCACTTTACAGCTAAACATCTTCTTGATATGCCTGGAAATATTTCCCATAGGAAAAGTTATTCAATTTCTGCTGCAGCATCAGTAGTTTTGTCCCATAGCAGAGGCTATGTGACAACAAGGCACCATCAACACCTGGGGCAGTGCAGTAAGCATCTAGTACTCAGCAACTCACCATTTTTACTTCTTGGGAAACAAGTGAATTGAGTTTTCCACTGGTCCTTTGTACAGACTAAACCAGTTATTTAATTTGTTAAGATAAGTTCCACTTGCTTCAAAGCCCATCACTTCTGATTCCTCAGAGAATCCCAGCCCCAGCACTAGCCCTGTGCTCACTTAACTCAGAGGAGCTAAATGATGACAGGCACCTGTCTGTGGCACGGTGCTAGCAGAAACAGGGAGCTTACTGACTGCTCATATGCAGCACAAAAACGCGTCTCAATGTCAGTCAAGGCTTAGGAGAAGTTTGACCTCACGGTTTTGTAAAGGTCCCTAGGTTTCTGGTTTCAAGTGTCAATTCCATGATTACAATGTAAGCTTACCCTGCAGCAGAGCTAATGACTTATTCATGGCTTTGCTCAGGTGTGCACGAGGTGAAATTACCTGCTGAAACAGGTATGTGCAGCTGTATGATGCATCACAGAGGGAAGCATCAGCTTTCCCACAGTGTGTCCCAATCAAAGGAGGCATTTTGTAACAGCACCTGCCTGCAGCATCTGAAATATGCATCATTTTAGGGAGTGACAGCACTTTAAAGGCATATTTTGCTATGAAGAACAAAAGCATCATACTGTACTGAATACCTTCTGGTCCCTTTCTAGGGAAAACAATTTTATTAATCAAAACGTAGTAATCTGAAGGGAAGAAATGTGACTTGCTTTCACATATGCTTTCTGTAAAAGACCTAGACATGTTGCATGTACAACAGGATTGCAATGAGGGGTTAATGTACTGAGAGAAAAAGAGATTGAAGTCCAATTGTATGTGTCATTTAATTGGCTTCTCATTTGCATCTGAAATTAAAAGGAATTGCCTGAAAGCAACAAAATAATTTTATCAGTCAAAAGCTCCCCTGCTGGGATTACTTCTGTGTGTCAGTACTGCTCTCTTGAAATTAATAATCCCATTCCATTAGCCATCAAGAAATATTATATTTGATATTGAAAAATTCTGAGAGGAAAAGGTAACCTCTTCCCTCTGCCAAGCCCTAACATTTCCTGTTCATCACAGGCTCGGCTCAGGACAATACTATGTAATCAAAAACTGGCAGCACAAAAATTAGCAGCTCCTAAGAGCAATTTACATCCAGGAGAAGATGGATTAGCACATTCCCTTATGTCAACAGTTATTTAACATTTAGCAGCTTGATCCTAAATACACTCTTAACATTCAGAAGGATTTCAGAACGCATACAGAGGCAGCATTAAATGTAAGCCAGCATAACTTAAAACGCAGGTTGGTGGGATTTGGCCTGTACTTCAAGCAGCACCTGAGTGAGGTTAACCTTACCTGGGTAATGCATGCTCCAGTGAAAGCCACAATCACAGCCACAATGTTAACAGTGAGCTGGAACTGCAGGAACTTGGAGATACTATCGTAGACATTACGCCCCCACATTACGGCCTTCACAATGCTACTGAAATTGTCATCTGTTAGGATGATATCTGAGGCTTCCTTTGCAACGTCTGTTCCAGCAATACCCTGGAAAAATTAAGTGTGGATAAAATTACCCACTGAAAAGTACAGAGACAGTGAAAATGCAAATTGTCATACTCATCCAAGTCCACAGTTATACACAGACTCCCATGCATAGTAATTGTGACTGCAGAGTATATTCTGCATCTTATATTTGCTAGGAAGGCCGCGAATTTGGCCTATTTTTGAAAGTGAATAAGGCCACAGAAAAGATAATTGGTAGAGAGCAGTGGAATTCATGTGATGATAGTTTTGAGTGTTTTAAATTATCAACTTAATGACTACTGATCTACTGAGTTATCTTTATCATTGGTGATACTTTATTAAAATACATCCACAAAAAACATAGACTATATATCTTAATATATAGTCTAATATATGAATGTCTTCAGATTCAGAATATGTTGGGAGGACATCTTTACATTTAGGGGTGGATTTTACCAAAGCAAAACAAGAACATAATTTTTCTGTATTAGCATAGGATTCTGCATATAGCAGTAACTAAAAGAATAAAATACTGGAAAATGATAAAAACTAGGCAATAGCAGGGAATCTAACATAGCAAATTAAAAGATTCTGACGCAACGTAACATTCCCCCTCCAATATACTGCTTCATAGTAATAACTAAAGTAATAACTAAACAACTTTGTCAACACTTAATGAATGAAAGATCTCTTACAGCAAATTTATAATGACATAAACATCAAGAAATAAGCTCAAGATGATACCATTGCAAAGCCAACGTCAGCTTTTTTAAGTGCTGGTCCATCATTGGTTCCATCACCTGTCACAGCTACAACCTGCCTCTGCTCCACCTGTGTGCTGTCAATAATACCTGCAAAAAAAGAATATGTGTCTGTATACATACATACATAAAATAATTAGCAAGAAAAAACTTCCCTGTAAACAGGGTCTGTGAAATACAGACTCCATAATACCACAAGTCAATTTTTAAGGAAAATAATGATGAAAGCAGTGTCATCACTACTACACACTATTGGACATCACCACTACAACTTCCATGCAAAGTTCTGAACCTGCATCATCACAACAGTAACAAAACTTGCATTGACTTCCAAGGGAGTGAGATCAGCTCATTATGTTCTTTCAGAAGATTTCCACTATTTCAAATTCGGTGTCACAGTAAACCCATTTCAGCCCAGCTCTCTGATTAAGCATCAATGGAAAGGATTTGCCATAGACTTAAGTTCATGCTTAAAGCTCTCCTAAACTGGGACTGAACTGTAATATCTGCTTTACTGGGATGCCTTCTGGCAATCGGTTTAACCTAAAGATAACAAATGCCATTGATGAATTTTATTTAGCACTTTAACAGACACGTTCAGTTCCACAGAACAATGACTGAGAAGATATGAAATAAGTCTTTAAATTCTGGAGCCAAACATTTTAATAAATAGAGATAATAAAATAACATCTACTTTAATTTTGAGATCATTTGAGAAAAGAAAGCACTTTCATGCAACTAGCCTGCAGGGAAGTATTTTCCACTTATGCAGATGGGGAAAGTACGGAAAAGAACAGATAATTTTTCTCAGGTTACAGAAGCAGCCCTGTTTTCTAACATGATGGGGATCACTGACCGCTCCTGTTTTTATTTCCATGCCAGAGTCCATCTGAATATGAGTGCAGAACACTGGATTACTGTGCAGGATACAAGAACACCTCTCCCTGGTAATAACTTAGGAGGGGAAAAAGACAAAATTCCTTTTGCTAACACATTCTGCACAAAGTCATAACCTCTAAAAACAATTATCAAAACCTACCCAGTGTGAACAGCTTTCATTCTGCTCTGGAAAAAATAACTCACAAATCAGATAACTAGCCAGAAATAGGAAATTGCAGATTACAGAGCAATAGCTGCCTTTTGGCAAGGTTCGGGCTTATCAGGCACCCAGAAGATTGCAGTCCAGTACAGCAGCAGTTAGTGTCCTGTATTTTTCAGTCTTATGAATATCAGAAAAAAAAACCTAACCCCAACACCTATTCACTTTCCATTGGCAGTATGAACTCAGATAAATGGCACATTATTCTGATAAGATCTTATAATTAGAGCTTTCAATTTGTTGGGGTGATTTGCCTTTTCTTTCCCTAAATAAACAGGAACATCAGCTGCCATTACTGTTAAAAGCATTTATCTTGGTCTTCCCTTCTTGTTATTAACGCACCCTTTGATGTTAAATTAATAGATTAAGCTTCTGAAAAAATTTCTTAAAATCTCTGACACATCATATTATTAACTCCAAGCAGGGAGATAACATCCTCTCACAACTGGATTCCAAATGGGAGCACAACCCAAATTGAGCTGAAGAGGCTCTAATAAATAACCTCCTAATAGACATAAACAGTGCTCTGATGTCAATGACTATACTATCAACTGCCCTGCTCCAGCCAATTGCTGGATGCAGCTAAGTAGTTGCCAAGGTTTAGTAGCTGTTCACAAGGTTTAGGAGTCCCTTTTATCCCTAAAAGCAAACTATGCAGCTGGGAGGAGCCCAACACCCCCCAGAGCATGAACTACATAACCAGCAGTCATGTGAAAAGCGGTCATGGAAGTCTCAGTCATCGTGACCATCTCAGGCCACACACTTTCATAGCTGTGACCACTGCTAGTGCCATCAGAAGTGTGACAGCGATGGCACAGAATGGGGAAGGGTGCTGGTGCTATTCATAGAAACCATCTTGCAGAACTTACATTTGTACATCAGACAAATTTCTAAAATGTAGCAGTGATGACTTGGGATTCAGAGGATTTATCACAGCTGTACTTATGTTCCCTGAGTTCTGCATGCTCTTTTTAATCTGTTCCTCCTACTCCCCCCCTTGCTCACATACCACTTGCCTCCTTCCTAACCACATTTAGTTTTGGTTTTTTTCTTTTTCTTTCTTTGATATTATTCTGTTAGGAGTTGTGATAAGGTTTCCTCTCAAAAAATTTCTTCAGTATCAAGTCTCTATACATTTTACAAATAATGTAAGGAGACTAAACAGAATAGGGATGCCTAGGAAGGGTCCTGCCTCTGCAGTCCTGAGCTGGGTAGAGCTGCTTCAGTGATGAGTGAAAATTGTAAGGTGTAACAGGGCAATTCCTAAAACTCTGCAAAGCTTCCCCCCAGAATAGCCTTCACTGTTTCATTGGTCTGTGCCCCCATCTTAAGCTGCCTGCCCACAACTTTCCTCTGTCCAAAATAATTTTACTGAGTGGTTACAGGAATACACCCAGAACACAACACTGCAGTGTGCTCCACACACAGATTCTGCTGATGCAGCAGGAATTTGGGGAGGAGTCAGGTAGCTTGCATAAAGCCAAAGTTTCTCAGAGCAAGCTGCTTATTCCCAAAGAGGGAAAAGCTCACACTTAAAACAACTACACACAGCTATCAAAATGGGCACTGTATGCACAAACTTGCTATAAAAGGTACCAGCCCTGCATCCACAGCTGAAAGTGAAATATATCCTCTACCTCCCACCTTCCTCCCATCTAACATTAAGAAGCATCAAATCAAATCCACTCAGGAGAATTGTATCAAAAATATTAACCAACAATGTGTCTTCCATTTCTTTTACAAGGAACTATCTGGACCCAGGGCTCAGATCAAAAACATCAAGTAGAGCCTCAGGTTCTCCCTTTATTGCAGAAAAAACACTGCTTTATTTAAATCATTCCTCCTCACATTGTCACCCTTAGAGTCACATCGGGACGAAACTCTTGGTTCTGAGAGGAAAAACCAAAAATCTGGTTTAGATATTTCTGTCTCAGCTGATTAACTCCAAATAGGCAGACAGAAAAACTTAGCCAGAGGAGAGCATTTCAAAGGTGCACAGCAGTTCAGGTGTTGCTGATGCAGTAAAGCTGATAATCCCACATGCTTACACGTATCTGTATGTCTCTGACAAGCTAAACAGGCAGATGCAGTAGTGTATTTCTGTTCAGATTAGTTTTTAATACTCCCAAATGTTTTGATGCTCCCTGATAATTTAAGAAGAGTTTAGAAAGTCTGTCTGAAAGAGAAAATTCTAATTCACTTCAGTTACCTGCTTAAGGATGTGCAGGAGTAGAGCTTGAAAGGTGAATGTGGAAGCGTTACCTATACCTCTATAGACAGCATTGGCAGCTGTTAAGTGAGGAGTGCTACAAAGCTCATGATACTGGACCACACAGCCTTGTGTAGTGAGCATGCACCTCCGATGTGCTTATACTGTGAGACTGAAACACTAAAGGGGAACCTTGGAGGCATCAGTGCCTCCCTCTCACAGAGTTACACTTCACACAGGCTGCAGACACCAACGTGGCATTGACAGAGTATAAAGCTAGTTTCAAATGCAGCATGCCTCCTGCTTCCTGTAGAGTATTTGTGTGTTCTTCTCTTCAGGGAGGAGTTGGCTGAAGCTGACTTTTTACACTGTGGAACAAGTCAACTTTCTGAATAATTCTTAATTCTTCATATGAATTTGAGTAAAAATAAATATTACATTTTTCTTTCAAATGGAAACCCAAACCACTTGAAACATGCTAATACTGAATTTCAGAATTTCAAGTAATAGACTTTTCTATATTTATTATTATACCTCGTCTGATGGCATGTCCACATTAATGAGGTCATGAATATAATACCATCCCATGCAATAGTATTTGAAATATTTTAGTAATTAAGGGCAATTATTATAAATCTCCTCTTCTTTAAAGTTCCCTTTCTGCTTGTTAATAAATTAGCCTTACATGAGAACAGAATAGTTGTTTTTAATATACCAGAAGAATAATTCCAGATAAATTTAAACATATTAGAAAGCACAGCTTCTTTAACTGGTAAACTGAGTATTTCTTTGATTTTCTCTATACCTTCCAATCAGTGCTAAGCAGTTGCTTCCCATGGTATTTAAAAAAGAAAACAAGACTATTTAAGTATTTCAACAATAGCATTATAAGGTCACATCAGTATAAATGATTACATTTTAACTGTTATGTTTTTAAATAGGGTGAAACATGAAACAATACCAATGGATGTAATAAAATCCATAAGAAAGTGTATTTCAGTTGTATTGAGATCTCTAATGTTTCTGTTTCAGTGATATAGTTCACAATGATAAACCATTTTGACTTTTTTTTAATCTACCTCCACTTCAAAGCCATAAATATTTGAAAGAAACGTCTGCCCAGCCTGAAATGCTGAACTATGCCTTTCTCTAGTCCCTTAGCAGTAGTAAAAACAAAAATGCAAAATAAAAATGATCCTTTTGCTGGGTGGGATTGTGCTATGTTAAGTAGAAAAAATATTCCCTCCAGCAGCTGTATGTCATTAAAAATTAAATATAAAAAAAGTTTATTTTGTGATGTGTGTTTTTACCCTAGAGCAGATAGAACACATCAAAGAAGAGAAAAATCCTCTTGATCCCTCAAGTGTCTGAGAAAAACATAACATTTTAACAAGAGGTCCAAAACTAGTGAACATTTTAATAGTTTCTTGTAACTTTTAATGGCCCTTGGAGTATTAACAGCCCAGAAATTCCATCATGATTTTCCAGACTTGTTCTTGAACTTTGTTAGATACTTAATTGCTCTATCATTTGACCTTGTCATATCTTTAATACATGAATTGTATTAGTTGCATAAGGCATTTGATAATAAATATCTTTTAGAATATTGTGGTTTAACCCCAGCTCAGCCCCATGCAGCCACTCACTCACTCTCCCTCCAGTGGGATGGGGGGAGAGACTCAGAAGGGTGAAAGTGAGAAAACTCCTGAGTTGAGATAAAGACAGTTTAACAGGTAAAGCAAAAGCCACACACAAGCAAATCAAACCAAAGGATTATTCCCCACTCCTGGGGCAGGCATGTTCAGCCATCAGGACAGCAGGGCTCCATCATGCCCAACAGTCCCTTGGGAAGACGATCGCCATCACTCTGAACAGCCCCTGCTTCCTCTTTGTTCCCCAGTAGGGTTTTTTTCCATATGGTCTGGAATATCCCTTGGGTCACTGGGGTCAGCTGCCCCAGCTCTGTCCCCTACCAGCTCCTTGTGCTGGTGGGGGTGTGAGGAGCAGACAGGCCTTGGCTCCATGTGAGCACTGCTCAGCAGGAACTAAAATATCCCTGAGTTATCAATGCTGTTTTCAGCACAAATCCAAAACACAGCCCCATACTAGCTACTGTGGAGAAAATGAACTTTATCCCAGCCAAAACCAGCAATACTGTCAAAGTGTACATGCTATAAAACATCCTTTTCTTCAGCTCTTTGTGGCCTTCATTTTCTCTGGCAAAGGTTTCATTTTTCTCTTAAGGGAAAATCCTGAATGATTGAAATGAGTACTCCCAAGGGACTTACTTAATCCACATAATGAAATGCAAATTGTTGTGTATTTCTGAAACTGTTAGGCTGCACAAGCCATGACCTCTAGGAGCTGTAGGTAGTATTTTATGTGTACAGGTAAGCGAGGAGTCTTCAGCTCACTGTTGTTTTAATACTGACCTATGGAGTTAATAATTATGTTGTCCAAACCAATAATTAATAATTATGTCTCCAAACCTTTTCAATCATGAGCACCTATCAGTAAAATCTTTTTCAGCACACACCCACAAAATGTGTATATTATTTATAAATGAGATGTATGTAATACTATATTATATACATTATAAAACATACATTAGAAAAGGATGAGATAGTGATGAAATTAACAGTACTTTTAAAATACTCTTCTATCTAATACTGGCAAAAAATAATTTCTTCCTGCATCCCAGTGATTGTGCATGTGCATGCCACATTGGAGACCACTGCTCTAAACAGAGGCTGGAGAGGGAAAGTAACAGCAGGATGTCTCCAGCTGCCTCGTCTCATGCACCATGCCAGGACTTACAGGATATCTTAGCTCTCCTGAATGATCCACACTTCCAGAGCTCTTCACATACACTGGTCCCAGTCCCAAAGTACCCAGTTGATTCAGTCTTCAAATTCAGAATGGAAATTTTAAGCTTTTTTAAAAATGCTGCTTTGTAATCAGTCATGTATGGAGCCATAACCTTGCCACACCAAAAGGATAGATCCAAAACTGATTTCCTACCTAAATGTGAATTAAGTACCTAACCACATGAAAACTTGTAACTGATCAGCTGGATGTGAAGCTTTAGTCCCTGCACCATTCACTAAGCAGAGTCTCCCCAGACTGTCTAGACCCTTAGAAAAAGAACTGAGTTCTTTCTTCCTCAGGAAGCCAGCAAACACAGCTACCCACCAACAGGGCTTCTTGTCTTTACTGCCCCCATCTTACCATGGCCAGAAACAATGTAAAGTCCTGATTCATCAGCTAGCTATCTTTTAAACATGACCCTCAAATTCAACCTAGTAAGATATCAAATCATCAAGAAATGCAAGTTACATATATGAGAAAGGTTTTATAAAGAAAACTGCAAACAAATCCTTCTTTTATAGAGCACTGCATCTGCAGATGGTTTGGGAAGAAAATAGAATTTGTACTGGGCAGTTTTTATAGGACAAAAACGACTCTAAAAACACAGCCAGAAATCTAAAGGAAGTCAATGCCAATCCAACAATCAGTGAGCCTATAGATAAATGGAATTGGCTTAAAATGTGTATCTCCATTCATGTAATGCTAAAGAGGGCAGTTCCTTGCTACATGACCTCCAGTAACTGCTACTGACGTGGAAAGCTTTTTATCTTGGAAAACTCTTAAAAATTAATTGTGGGAGAACAGGTGCACTTCAGTGACTTGATTTACTTTAGATGAGCTTTTTTTGTTTTCTTTATAAAGAGGTATAGGCAAAGACTACAAAATCTATGCCCCCTCTTATTTATATGAGCAACTAATTTTTCAATAGTATTTTCTTTCTGACCAGCAAACACATTTTCCCTCCTAAGCTAGAGCCCTGTTCTAGTCCAATTAAGTATCAGGAGACAGGCATGCCATTGCCTACATCTACTTGTCAGACATCTTATCAGTATTTCTGTTATCTCTGCCAACAAGTTTCCTATCATCTTCCACTTGAAGGCTAAGGCAGAATGCAAACACAAGACTCACTTTACCAAGAAGATTTCCTTGCAGTAGGTATAGATGTACGATGAAAGGTAACAATTTAGACAGATTTGTAACTAAAAATTTATACAATACAGATTACATGCTGAAAACAATTCACTAACTTTGGTATTAATTACACACATGTGCATGCCAAGGTTTTATGAGGAGGAGCTGAGTGAGCTGGAGCTGTTCAGCCTGGAGAAGAGGCTGAGGGGAGACTTTATGGTGCTCTACAGCTACCTGAAAGGAGGGTGTAGTAAGGTGGGGGTAGTTGGCCTCTTCTCCCTAGTGACTAGGACAGGACAAAAGGAAACGGTCTCAGGTTGCACCAGGGGTGCTTTGGGAGATGGTTTAGTGGTCTGTGCTTGGTGGCTAATGGTTGGACTTTATGACCTTGAAGGCATTTTCCAAACCTGATGTTTCTAGGAGTCTATGAAGAGAGTGTGCACGTACCTTTTACCAAAGTGTGTTTGTCCGTGGGAGATGAGCGAGCAAGCACGCGAAGCTTTGGCCAGATTTTGTCAATCCGCTCTTGCTCAATCTGGAGTGGGGGAACAAACCAAAAAAAACCACCCCAAAACAGACAAACTGTTAGCCTGTGATTTGCAAAATGCAAAATATATTTGTGTCCACATGTCAGATGATTCGCTTCACTACTCAGGATCTGGAACTCCTCTCCAAAAGCACAGAAAAATTACAACAGCCATCAATGCTGCAAATGAAAGCAAGGTCAGAGGCCAATTTACTACTACCAAAGCAGCTGTTAGCAAACATAGGTAAATTTTGCCACAGCAATCATCGTGGAGTTCCGCCAAGCTGATTGAACACGTTTACAAATAGAGGTGTGTTCCACATGTGAATCCAAGTTCTTCACTTGAATTTGGCCCCATTAATGGCAGAATTTTCTCTGTATACAATAGCAACAAGGCCAAAGGATTCCATCACTCAGTGCATGGAGTGAACAACCCCGGCCAGTCATTAACAATGGCCTCCAAGACACAGCACAGAGTTTACTTTTGCAAAGCTTACTCCAATTGCCTATGTGTTAGCTCCATTATTTCTGAGGAGTTAAAAATCCTCTGAAGAACAGATTAAGTTACGCAAATCATCAGCGTGAGTGGACATAGCAGTACATCAGATCAAGAGGTATGAAAAAAGAAACAGTTCTCATGGCATTTTTATGAGACAGACCTGCAAACTGCTGTTGGGCTCCTTCTCTTTGCTAACAAACCTGATGTTAACATGCTTGGGTTTGATTTCTTCCAGATTAGTGCAATGGTTCTAAACAAGAGCTGAATTAGGCTGGCGTTAAACTGATAGCGACTCTGCATCATGGAAAGTAAAGGCTGCGTTCCCAGTGGGATTTTGAGTTACAAAAGCAGTATTCACTAATATGAAACAACATTTCAGCGTTCTTCCTGCTTTTTAATAACATATTCATAATACATATGGATTTAGTACAGGAATTACCTCTCCCTTCTCATTGCGGATCCTTCTGTTAAACTCTTTCCCTTCAAGGCAGAGAAAGTCTTCTCCTGGATGAATGATTCCACACTTTATGGCAATGGCACGTGCTGTGTTGATGTTGTCTCCAGTGACCATGCGGACTGTAATTCCAGCTCGCTGGCATTTTCTTATGGCTTCTGGGACCTACAAAAGCAATATAAAAGGAAAGAAAATTCTTACATAGGTGATAAAATGTAAGTCAGGTGTTTCCAATCAGAAGATTTTGAGCCTAAGAAATTCACAAAGCAAAAAGAGAAATGATAGATGTTCTGGCATAAATCATAGCTTCCTGACTACTATGGAATTGAGGTTACACCACAAGCACATAAAAGCATTTCTTTAGATGAATTGCCTTAAGTTTCCTCTAACTTTAATAAAAGAGAGTGCTCTGCAGCTTTTTTGACCTTTAGCATCAAGGTTCAGTTAATATGTAAGTAAATACACCCTCAAACCATACTGTAGATACTGATTATTCTAATCAGTGAATACAATTTCACACCATGGTTGTGCATCTTTCTTGCAAAGCCTCTACTCTCCAAAATGCCTCTCTAAACTGAGGATCAGAGTAGTACTTTCCCATGATTGTGAAGAAAATCACTCTACCCTCAGACTGCATCCACAGAATGTGCTGTTTGCAGAATGAGTCTCTGACAGTATGGATTATAGAACCAAGGGAAAAATTAAGGGACGAAGCTTTATCTTCCCGTTCCCTTAGATCTACTAAGTGAGAAAATTCTTCCCACAAGTTGTATCCTGGAAACATTACTGGGACCTGAAACCTTTTAACAATATGAAATGGACTTCTATGGGGAACCCACAATCAGATTAAATCCATTACTTAAGCAAATGACTTCTGATTTACCCAATATCCACATTAATAATCCTGACTATATCCCATTTACCAGTTTAGAACACCCTGAGAATCCACTTTAAATGTGGTGACCCTCACACATAGGGTATGACAGATTTAGATGACTCTCTGTAAAACCAGCACAGTGTATGAACCATGAAGGAGAAAAATAAATTACAGTGCAAACAGAAAAAAAGACCTAGGCACATAAAGTGCCAGTCCTATTAAGCAAGGTCATGAGAGGACAACCTAGTTTCAGATACATCTCAAACTCACATATAACTAGAGAAATAATTCTATTTTCTTCTTCTCTCATTTTTTGGACAGCTGGTGGGTGGTATCTGATTTAATACTGTGTACAGTAATTACAGTTAAAATATTGTTCATATTTTTTTATTGCTGTAAGGAAGAAAGAGTGTTGGCAGACTGAGTGGGCAGTGGAAGCAGATATTTTCCATCAGTTTTGTAGAACTTAAGTACACACTTTTTAATTTTCTGGTTTATTTTCGTTCTACAAAGAAAACCTTCTAATCCATGTATGCATGCATAAATTATCCAGGGCAGGACTATCTATCAGAATCAGGTGACAAATAAATAGGTGACATTTGGAAGTGATTTATGTTCATCTCCCAGAAATAACAGATTGTGGGCGTACATTGGCAAATCGGTATAAGCCAGTACAGACTCATTAAAATCAATCCAGAAACACTGTCAAAATCAACAGAACTCTCTGCAGGAACAAGACATCATTCTATTTGTTCTCCACTTGTATATTTATCAACGAAAAAACCAAACCAAAACACACATACAAAAGATAAATATCAAGCTGATAGCTCAGTGCTTCCTAAAACCAGCTGCTGATAATGAATAAGCTGGAGTCTGAGTTAACCAAGGAATTACGCAGAAGTCAGGGGTGTCCAGTGGTTGCACTCCAGATAATGCTGGTCAGTTCTGGATATTGTTGTTGAATAATTCATCCAAATAGAATCATAGAATCATAGAATTGTAGGGGTTGGAAGGGACCTCGAGAGATCATCGGATCCAACCCCCCTGGCCAAAGCAGCTCCCTAGGACATATCACTCAGATAGGCGTCCAGACGGGTCTTGAATCTCCCTAGAGAAGGAGACTCCACCACCTCCCTGGGCAGCCTGTCCCAGGGCTCCGGCACCCTCACTGGGGAAAAGTTCTTCCGCATGTTGGTGCGGAACTTCCTGTGCTCCAACTTGCAGCCATTTAGCCAGATAGTGTCTTTTAATGTATGGAAGGAAATGCAAGTGCAAGAAAGGGCCCAGCAGTATGATCACAACAGATGGGACACTCTTATCTCCGAAACAGTGCTGGCATAACACCACTGACACTGCAGGTATGCACGTTATTTGAACACTCTGAGGATGTGTACAAACAAGAGCTCTGTGGAAAGGAGCAGCCTACCAGCCATTGTCCTAGGGAAAAGGAAAAAACAGGCTTCCCCAGGAAAAATGAGAATGTCATCTAAAGAAACTAAAGCCTGCCAGGATAGAGACACTGGATTGCTTACTGGAATTACCTAATCCATCATTTCTGTCAGGATAAATTCTGATACCCACGAATACCAAGTATATTAACAAAAGAGCAGTCGTAGTAATATTTCAAATTTGTGATGCTTTTTTCCCCCTACAGAAAGCACTTTGCAAATTCAGAAACTCCAGTGGTGATTCTATTTACTAAGTGGGCTTAATCCTAGCAAAATGGTAAAGTCCCTTACAACAGCTCACCATCTACAATGGTGATTGCACCATTATACTACATGCATATGACAACATTCCCACTAGAGTCAGGTATTTCATTCCTAGACAGCTTTTACGAAATTTATGGTTTTGTTCTGGCTTGGGGTTGTTTTATTTCTTTTTCCTACAGTACTGCCACTGCTTTTTACCAATGTGGGGAGCAGTTATAATTTAAACATTGTTTTAAATGTTCTCATAATATTATTACCACTTTAAAACAGTCAAAAGCAACAAGGAGGGGAAAAGCCAAAAAAAAAACAAAGTCAAAAAAACCCCCCTCAACTGCAGATATGTCCAACATTTGATAACATTCTGAAATTATAAACATTTTATCATGTGCCTTGCAATAAAGTAACAAGTGTTACTGTGTATTCTGGTATTAATCTACAAGAAATTCAATACATTATTCAAATAATTATCTAGAAATAAAGCCTTTTCCTGCCTTCATTTTTTGTGATCCTTTTACAGAAGTCAGACTTGACCTCCATTTTTAGCAACACTCTTCATTTTTTACTTCGAGCTCCTAAGAAGTTATTCCCTAGGAGAAGAGAGCAGTTCTCTTATAAAACACAGTCATAACATGAATGGATAGTTTACATCTATTTTCCATAATTACTTCACATCCCACTGCTACCCATCCCCTCAGCTTACTGCACCACACATAACATGTATCATGAATCAGTTATGGAGGGAAAGGGGAGTGAATCACAGTTCCAGGGGTCACCGAGAGCAGAAAGCTTTCGGAGTTATACAGATGTGAGACAGAGCATTAAGGGATCGCTGCAGACTGAACATTTTAAGAATGTTTTTAGATATTTGTCAAGACTTGCAATGTCAGGTGTAGGGACAGATGGGTTAGCAGCAAGAGACCATCTGATGACAGATAAGGTGAATGCTCTTTATCTGATGATCACGGAGATAAGGAGTTTATCATACAGTTTTCACCTAAGCAAGATTTACTTTATATTATAACTTTCTTGATACTGAAAAACCCAAAAAAATCTATTGTCATGCAAAGCATAGTTCTGCACTTGGTACCTGTAGTTGTAATTATAACACACTAGTTTCCAAAGCTACAGCAGTATGTAAAACCCTGCTTTTCTAAAGGACTCAGGGAAATAAATCAGATTAATTTATGTGTTTGATGTTGTAACAAAAAGAAAACAAACAACAATTTCCAAACATGCCTGGCATCACCACCAATTCTCAGTGAATCGAATACAACAATTTAGATGTGATTTTAAAAAAGATCCAGCAAAAATGCAGAAGGAGACAGAATAAAACCCCAAAGATTCGTCACAAACTACTTCTTTTCTGCAGCGTCAGAACCCACTCTTTCTCTAGAAGAGATATTTGAGGTCATCTTTCAATGACCTTACACCAAATCAGACCACAGCCATTAATCATCTACTGAAATACCAGCAGAACCAAAGAGCAGAGGTCTTGGAGCAAAACAGGAGAGCATTAATCGCTCCCCCCATGTGCAGGAGGAGGTGGGGCAGGTGCTCTCACATCACACCACGCGCCTGCAGCTGTGCCTACACAGCAGCCCTGGCCACACGCTCGCGGCTGAGTCAGCGAGAGAAGCACCAGAGATCACCTACAGTTTGTGCTCAGCACTTTCAACTTTGGGACTTACCTTCTGTCACTGCTTCTAAACTGTGAAATGGAATTAAGTCTCCATTGTCAAGATTAATTATCAAGCACCATATCCTTAGGTCAGAAACAAAGTTTCTACCTCTTAATCTGCCCTTTGGATTACTGTAGTAATGTAATTTACCAGTGTAGTAGCAGGCATATGCTTCCATTGTGCACACCCAATACTGATGTTCTGAGTTTAGCTGAGTTAAAACTTTAGTCAAAGCTTTTCCTTGTCCAAATGCAACACTAAGAACAGTTTTTCTGAGTAAGCCACCACTAACAATCTTAAAGTGGCAACTGCCTCAGTGAAACACATGACTGTGTTCAGTCTCTGAGGTGAATGAGCACATCATCATTATAATCATGGCAATGGCAATTACTTCACATCTTTTCTCTGCCTTCAGACTTGCACGTCACCACAGTACTTCAAGGAAAATTAATTCATATAAAGGTGTATAATAAAACTTCCTCTAATTGGTCCTCCTGTAGGCTACTCTTTGAGAGAAGGCTAAGTCATCTAAATCCTGTAGTTCAGAAAGCCTTATTTTGCTTTGTTTAAATATCAGTTGATTTTTATCAAATTAATGATTTGATTTTTTTTATAGTCTATTTCTAAAGCTCACTTCCATGTTCTTTGGCTGAGCTAATTAAAAAAGCAATAAATATTAAAAAACGGCAAGAAATCTGTAGTTCAATTTATGTTCAATTGTTTGAGACATGCTTTGTACTGTAAGAATTGGATATACCTCTGGCCTTACTGGGTCTTCAATGCCAACAACACAAATGCAAGTCAGGTCAGATAATATGTCATTTTCATTGTCCCAGTCGGGTTCTGGGCTGCTGTTAAAGTCTCGGAAAGCGACACAGATCGTTCTCAGTCCATCACAGGCCATAGGTTCAATCACCTTCTTCACCATTTCATCTCTGTCACGTGGTCTGAAGATACGAGGTTCACCAGCTGCATTAAGGATCCTGGAACATCTTTTAAAATTATTTATAAAAAAAAGAAGAAGAAAAAAAAGGTTGAATATGTATTTGCCTGACTGCTGAAAAGTATTCCCTGTTATAAATTTCTAGCTTAAACAAGAACAGTTTCACTACTGAAATAGAGGAGAATTTGTTTGTACCTTATGACAAGACACCAAGCACCCTTCACCCATTGTTTCTTCAATACTCATGAAATTAACGAGCTGACAACTTCCAATGGAACTGAAAAATCCTTCTTTTCCAAATAGGATAAACGTAAAAACTCTCTATTCATAAGCTACCGAACACAGACTTTGGCCAGCCAAAGTGTCCAGTGACAGGACAAGCAGTGACAAGCAAAACAGTTTTGCAAGAGTGAGCACTTGGAAAGACCCAGAACAGCTTATGCTGCTGAAGTGCACCACACCCCTACGGTCACCCCAAATACTGAAATTCCCACAGATTCTTACTAGTGTTGGAATGGTTTGCATCGTGGAAAAACACAGCAACTAATCCAGTCAACTTACTTCTTCAGGACGATTTCGGAAGCTCCTTTGCTGTACATTCGGAAACTCCCATCTGGCATCTTAATGACAGTACTCATAGACTTTCTGACAGAGTTGAAGGTGTAAACTTTATAGAGTTTCTCCTCAGGAATGAGGTTCCGGACAGGCTCGTAATCCTGTTTCAAATCCAGGACAAACCCCAAGAGGCCACACTCCGTCTTATTGCCCACCTGGCGAGGCAGGCCACCCTCTTTCTCTGGTGGCTAGAGAGAAGAAGAAATGTATAGAAATTTCTTGACTGAGAAGCAGTATACAATGCCTGCTGAACAATCAGTAACAACAAAGCCACTCGGCACAGTTCCTGATCTGAAACTCCAACTGTGCAGTCACATGTCTTCCCATTTTTAAAAGCTTCCCAAACCTCCCTAGATAACAGAGGTGATGCAGCTATCCTCACAATGAGGAAAATTTCTCTAGATTAGTAGCTCCATTTTGTCTCCTGCATTTCTTTTCTTTAAATGTGCCCTTGGCAGTTGAATAGCTTGTGATGGCTAGGCAATGCCTCATTAAAAAGGAAGGAACTTTCTTTAGGCTCAAAATTAATTCTCATTTGTCACAAACAGAGGGTTTCCTTTTCTCACTTGCTTAGAATTATATTGTTTTGCTGACTTTCATGGTTGTAATGGTGAGTTAAAGAAAGATCTGTTGTTTTTTTTTACCAGGCATTTTTAATGTAAAAATAAATCGTAACAGTAAATCTCAGTGAAAAATGTATTTTAAACAATCTATAAAACAATAACTCTATATCTAACACAACCTGTTCCTAGAATTACTATATCCTGCTGCTTCACACAGCAAACGCTGAGAGAAAAAAGGGTGTAGGCTAAACCTTTTGCAACTCCTGACAATTCTCAGCCCTTCTAGGGCAAGGAAGGCTTTAACTTTCCATTCAAAATATAAAGAAATAAATACACATTTCATGTACAAACTTTTCTTGGAGGTGTATTACACCCCAAAACCAAGTTGCTGTGACACTGAGACTCCAGACTGACTTCAAGTGACTCATGTGTGAACTGCAGATTTTTGGCATCTTCAATTTTCTTGTACTCAGCAGAATTAGAAAAGTGTTGCTTAAACTAGACCTAAACTATACTTAGAGGAACCAAAAGCAGGGTAAATCCTCTCACAATTTTAGTTTGCATTGAAAACAGGTTTTGATTTCACTCAAGACAATTTCCAAAGTCCACATTTCCAAAGTGACTTAACTTTTGCCTCATATTCTGCAGAATGAGGACTGTGGGAGTGTGTATTTAATTTCACAACAGACTTTAAAGTCCAGGAAATGGGATTTCCAAGTAGATGGAATTCTCTACGATGTCCCTCAGTGGGATGAGAGCTAACATAGGGAGCGATTAAAACTGCAGATCAGTAATCCTACCTAGATTTGAATTCTTCCAACAAGTATGGCCAAGAGGGAAAAGGGGACTTTTGAGTAAGCATTAGCAAGTGGGGCAGATAACCATCAGTTAAAACTGGTGTAAAAAATGAAGGTCAGACAGATATTAACAGAGTGGTCTAGAACAGAAGTAAGCAAATAAACACAGATTTTCTGTAAGAATAATCCTGGTGACAGATTAATGTTATTTCTTTTTCAGAGAGATGCATCTATGGTGAGCAATACATAATAATCTTAAAATCTCTGCCTCAAAAAGATTTATCCTTTCAAAAAGAATTGTAACATCTTTCTTCTGTATGAACCATCATTTTTACTGAGTTATACAGGTCATACGTGTGTGGCTGTGACATTTAAGCATTACTCCAGAGTCAGTGTAGAACACTGACAGTTAGCAAAAATGCTAATACGATATATTAATTTTATTATATGCTCTAACAACTTGCCCTGCTGTAATCCCATTATACTGTGATGTAACTTCCCTTTGGATCCTCAAATTCACTTAAGAAACCCTAATTTAAAACCCAAGAGCTTGTAGTTATGTGTATCTGTTACATTCAGCGGACATGAAAATCTCAGCTAGGAGTTTAAAAAATACCCTTTAAAATACAGTTTAGTTTAACTAAATTAGGCTCACTTTCATGACATTGCAGACACACAGTTCCTGAAACATGCTCAGAACTCCAGGTTTGTCAGAGATGGAATTAATCAACTTCATTGCCTGGGTAGAGGTACTAGGAAGGGCTGACTTCTCTGTGCACATCACCTCAAACTCTGTCCATATTTGATAAAGCCTCATTCATGCTTTGGTTCTCCCTGCCACTTAAGTCAGTGAATCCAGACACTGACTTAAATGTGAATGTGACCAAGACAAGCACACGTTGGAAACTAATGGTTCTGTTTGCCATCAAAGACACACAATCCTACATTAATTTATACGTATGATTTCATCATGACCTGATGTGAATGGATACTGAGAAAATAAAAATCTACCCACATCTGACCATATATAAGATTAAATGTTAGAGTCTCTCTGAAATTATTTTTATGCCAAGAGAAAGTAGATCACACTCTCCTCTTTGTACTAAAAATAGATTTCTTTTGGTGAGTATCTTTTGAATGCAAGTACGTAAGCAAGGGGAAAAATACCAGTGAAAAGAAAATGAACAGACATTTCAGAAAGGTTTCTAAGTCTAACAAGTGGCCACCTCCCTCTAGAGCAGCTGCTGTCTCCTTATTCATTGCACATTACATTATAATAAAGCATATGGTGGGGAGAGCTGGCAAGTAGCACTTCCTTTCCTGTACTGCTTCAGCTCAAAATCTATATGCCAAGACTAGTCTCCTCGCAGATTGTTCTCGACACTCCTTTGCAGAAGCTGATGGCTTTTAAAACTTCCTACTGTGATGTAGCTAAATTTATTTCTTGCTGAAATCCGCAGTTTGTGGCACCTGGAAAACAATTAAAAGGACAGCCCAAAGGGGTTACTTTTGAATAATTAACTAGTAACAGCTTCATTGGCTCCTCAGAGAATGAAATCCCGTTGACAACACACGAGAGAAAGTCTTTGAACTGTGATTTGCAACAAGGAACTTTGTCTTTTTGACTGCACTTTCCCAAGTGCTCAATGAAAGATCTTTTGCTAGTCACAAGACAGCAACATAATGTATGAGCTTCTACTGATCCAATATCTTCCTCCAATAACTACTTGATGCAGATCCTTGTAAAGTGTTTTCAAATGTTTCTTCTGAGTCTTTCTATTATTTAAGTGATAACGATATTTCAACTGCTACAAATGCTTGTGTGTGAAACAAACTCCAGACAGATGTTAAAAAAATAGTTGTTAAAACTAACAAATCAAAATAGGTTTCTAGGTCAAAGTACAGATGTATTATTAAGGCTTAAAAATACCAACCCAAAAGCTAGTATTGACCTAATACTGAATTTGGATTACAAAAGGAATTTTCAGAATTACTTCACTGGAAAATAATTGAATAATAAAATGGGTTAAGAAGGAAGAAAGACTAACTGTGGGCATAACTTAAAGAGGTGCTTCAACTTTTTAAATTAGATGAGGAAATGATAATGCTCCAATTTTTACCATAACACTTATTAAACCACATTTTTCTCATTGCCCATTTCAATGTGAAAAGAGAGGACCTGGCAAGATCCAAGTTGTCTTTCCAAATTAAAATGTTAGGATTTCATATATTATCTGAAGTCTTCATTTGTTTTATGTTCTTCTCCTATGTTCTCCAGATTGAACCAGTCCTTTAGAATAATGATGACTGTAAATAAACCAATTTTATTGAGATAAAAAATGAACTTTGAATGTTCCATTTCACCCCCATTCACAAAGGGCTGAGAGGGGAAAACTACATTTCTTAAATTAAATTGTTAAGTTGTCAATCTATGGTTGATTGACTCAAAAAAAGGAAAATGGACCAGAATACATAGGAATTTTGTCTGTGTATATAAACATTCTAGATGTAAAATTTAAAATAACTGAGTAGGATGAATGCTATTTGAACCACAAGATATTTTATCTTTAAATTCCTAACACCATAAAAAGGAGAACTACTAAAAACCTGTAGGATTATCAGAGCTATTCCCTTGTTACATAATTTGATTCAGTGGTTTAATGGAAGACATCTAAAGGGAGATTAAAACATGCTAATTATGTAATCAAATGTATCAGTTTTTTGTAGATACAGGTTTATTCAACTGACTTCAAGCTAAACAGATTGAGAAATGACTGTTTGTGTTGGAGAAAAACTTGAAAATGTGAGGAGTGAGTGCTTTCTAGCCAAGGATTAAGAATCTAAAATTTGGCTTGCTGAATAAAGTTTTCAATTAAAAAAGGGAAAAGGTTCCAAAAAATGAGTTGGAAATAAATAAGCAGTAATACTAGACATCACCTGCTCTAGCTTTCATTTATGATTTCTCTGGGATTCTGTTAGCTACAGAAGTTCAATAGCAGCACTGGTATTTTCTGTCTTTCATAGTACAGCCATTTCCACAGACCCTTCATCCCAGCTATAACCTGGACTCTGGTTGCTAAACACCAGAGATGAGTTCACTTTATCCTCACTTTTGTTAACTACTTGTTCTTGTTTTCTGACTGCATCACCTCTGCATAACAACATCACAGTGGACAACCCTGCGTAGGAACGCAATAGAAACTCTGATAATGCTTGGCTGGAAACGGGCTGGATTTGATAGGCAAAGGTTCTTTTACAGATTATTTTTTACCTCTTTCATTTGCTGTTTAGAAACCTGACTCAATAATCCTATTTGACTTTTCCCAAACAATACTGTGGAACTGTCCTTTGGTTTTACTGAACTCCTGCCCACATTGCATGTTCTATGCTATCTCAGCACATAGCACGCTGCTGGCTCTCTGGGCAGAACACAACTGGTGTCCCAACATCTTAACGGATTTCTTGAAAATCCTTTTGTAGATTCCAACTAAGAAAACCCAAACAGCATCCTAGTGCTGTCACCCCTAGTGAGAGGGGTCAGAGGAGCCATGAAGATGATTAGAGGGCTGGAGCAGCTGCCCTACAAAGAGAGGCTGAGGGAGCTGGGCTGGTTCAGCCTGGAGAAGAGAAGGCTGTGGGGGGACCTCATTGCAGCCTGCCAGTCCCTGAAGGGAGATTATAAACAGGAGGGGAATCAACTTTTTAAAAGGGCAGATAATGGCAGGACAAGGGGGATGGATTAAAGCTAAAGGAGGGAAGGTTTAGATTGGATATTAGGGGAAAGTTTTTTACAGAGAGAGTGGTGAGGGGCTGGAACAGGCTGCCCAGAGAAGTAGTGGATGCCCCGTCCCTGGAAGTGTTCAAGGCCAGGTTGGATGGGGCCCTGGGCAACCTTGTGTAGCTCCAGGCCTGAGGTTGGTGGCCCTGCCTGTGGCAGGGGGGTTGGAGCTCTATAATCCTTGGGGTCCCTTCCAGCCCTTGCCATTCTATGGTTCTATGATTCTAATTGTTGCTACACTTGTGGGCACATCGAGAACAAAACTGTTGACCAGACTGACAAGGAAGAGCACAATTTGTCCTCAAACTGGTTAGAATTTTAAGTAGTTTTTCATGTTAATGATTACCCAGTTGCCTCTGTTTTACACAGAGCACAGAAAGCAGCATGCTTTTTGATAATATACATGCTATTTTACAACTCGCCATCATCACTGCAAGGTACAATGCTGTTGACATTCTCTTAAATGAAAGTCAAAAAGTCAGTTTAAATTGGGGTCAGCATAAGGGATTGAAAAAAGAACAGTTAACAACTTGGAGGTGATTGCATAATCACTGTGGCATAAGAAGTGGACTGTGTTAACCTTACGTGCCAGATTTAAAGCCCAACATTTAAAAGTTTAAAGGTTTGATAGGGTTTTTTATGTTATGTACACTTCTGAGAAGACCAATCTATGTGTTCCCATTCACCTGCATTATGCTTGTTCATCAGAAAGTAAAATTTATCTCTTCACCTTCAGAGGATCCATTTTTTTTATACACTAAACCAATACAGGTCTCTTCCTGTACTTCATTTCAAGCTCAAGCTAAGCATTTCAGTTCCAAAGAAGTAAAGGACCACATCCCTTAAGGATGGTGAGCTTCTAAAATCCTGACTTTGATGAGTTGTTCCATGATGCATCATTTTTCTGGTCTCATGATTACACATTCATAATTTCAAAGCCCCACAGTATGTAAATTTGGCTCTATACCAGACAATAAAAGAGGGAACCCTTTAATAGGTGCTGTACATGTCTCAGTGACAAAGTCTGGGCATATTTTCTAAATATAATAGGATTTGTGTTTTGCATGGTGCTACACAGTGCTGTACAGAAGCCATAGAAATACTGCAGGGTGGCATACAACGTGACTTCAGGAATGCTAATACAGCTTATCTAAAATAAAGGGGTATAGGCTTAAACAAGAAATTGGATTGTGAAGGCTTTCTGACAGAGGGGCAACTCATGGGGAAAAAAGACAACATTCACCTCTAATGGTAGCATGTACTTCTTGTGTGGAGATTACCAACAGCATGTTTTGTAGAAAAAGAATCAGATAGGAAGAATCAAGCAGGAAGTAATAGGAGGAGAGAAAAGTGGTTTTGGCAATTTCCCCCTTTGTTATCAAGTCTCTCCCTTTTTCTTTAAACACTTCCTACATTATTTAGACACTTAAACAGCTCCAACACAGATATGGAGTGTTTGAATCCAAAATCGGTGGAAACAACAGGTTTTAAAACAAAATAACAACAAAAAGGGTCTTACATAGATGGGTGTGGTAATCTGTATTGGTAATCAAGCATGTCAGCAGTACTGCTAGCACAAAACAGAACTAAACCATTGGACCCGATCCCTCCTTGGGGGTGGGATGGACCCGATGATCTCTTGAGGTCCCTTCCAACCCCTACAACTCTGTGATTCTGTGAATATGGAGAGAGGGAAATAATAAAAGGATCACATAAATATCTACATTTCACCACTCCTGCCCTGAATTGATATGTGTTCTGTGTTTCTGTTACAAAAAGACTGGAAAAGGAGATAAAACATATAAATCCTTTTGCTTCCCATTATCCATAAAGCCTTAATACCCACAGCAGGTCCATTTCTTGGAAAAACATATGGCAAGTAAATCACCTCAAGATCTCACTGTTTACTCTAGGCACCAGTAACCTCCATCATAAGCCTATCGTAGAATCCCAGACTGTTTTGAGTTGGAAGGGCTCTTGAAGCTCTCCCAGCACACCCCTGCCATTGGCAGGAACACCCTCCACTAGCCCAGGGTGCCCAAAGCCCATCCAACCTGAGATCCAGGGGCAACCACAGCGTCTCTGGGCAGCCTGTGCCAGGGCCTCCCACCCTCACAGGGAAAGTTTTCTTCCTTATATCTAATCTCAACCTCCCCTGTTTCAGTGTAAAGCCATTACCCCTTGTCCCATCGCTCCGTGCCCTTGTAAAACTCAAGGCAACTTATCTGAAATCTTGACTGACAGGCACTGATTTGTTAGCTAGCCTGATACACATCCCAGATCTAGACAACCTAAAAGGTTGAAATATGTTTCAGTACTCATAAGAAATATAAAATCTGAAGACTAAAGACAGAAATATAAACAGCATTGTTTAATAGTAAAGTTACACATTTGTAATTGTTACTTAATAGTAGCAGCAAGGATGCCCTCTCACTGAATGAGCTACTGTACAGCCCCTTCATCACCACTTGTTGCATGCAGGCAGCAGTCTCACACCATTCAGACCTCTAATGCTACAGCAAAACCGTAGTCACCAAGTACATTTATATTGCTCATCAAGTCTCAGTCAGGAGCCCAACTGGCTGGCAGCAGAAACTTGTTAAAGCCGTAAGATAACCTTCCTACTGCTCATGGGAGATTGACCAGGACACCCTGCTGAGCTCAGGTACGCTGCCTCGGCAAGGAATGAGTATCAGCAGAGCAGCAGTCTAGCAGACTGCCCTGTCACTGCCCTTCACTCACATGAGTGACAGCACTGTCACTCAGCACTGCTCCCCAGCACAGGCCCTGATCTCAGCACTTCCCAGCCATTTAGCTATCAGATCTGCTTGAACTTCCTAGGAAATTGGTAACAGGAATTCTTGACTCATCAGTGTACAGGGTGTAAAAAACAGTGTATTTGTACAGTAGCCAGGAGAATGGAATTATTTAGGTACAACTGGCATGATTGGATCTACAACAGTTGGAAGAATATTCAAATCCAGGCTTCCTGTATCAGATTAGCTCTGATGCAGGGTAATTATTTAATTTTTAGGAGGATATTTATTTAATTTTTTTTAATTATCTGAAGGCAGACCTGAAAATGATGCAACAATCTAATTAATTCATGCATTGCTGTGGTACCATGTAATTCTCATTGCTAGTACTTCAGATGGATACGAGTTTGTTCAGATAGTATACAAAACCAGTGCATTTAAACATCTCTTGTTGCCTCAAATAATAGCAAAGCAATAATCATGTAAAAGGAGCCAGCTGTAATTATGTAATGTATCAGCGTGACATTTCCTATCGACATGGAGAAGTTAAGAGAGCAGCAGTGATGTGGCTCAGTGAATATGGACTCATGCTCGTTTCAGCTCACATAACAGGAACAAGGAAAAAATGATACTACCCATAAATTCCCCCAAGAGTGATTATGAAAGAAGATTAAATCATGCATGAAGAACAGACTGAAAGGCTGGTGTGACAGTCTCTACTCCCTCTCATTGACTGTTACCTATTTTTACATTCAAAGAAAGCTAATACTTTGTCCTTCATTTTAATAGCAAATAATTACATTACCCTTTTAGTTTGAAGGACAAATTTACCTTTGATTCATTTGAATAATAAAAGGATAAGGCAAAAAAATATTACCACAAACATGAAAATGGTTTCTTCTTTTCACCAGTTAAAGGTAAAAGATGATTATGTCAGTCCTGTATACATTTTTCACACTTACACAGCAATTGAGCCTGGCAGGCACCAGCCTCCCTCTTTTCAGAGGCCATCTAAGCCCAGCACCCCTGCTGAAGCAGGTCCCACAGGGTTATGTCCAGTTGGGTTTTCAATACCTCTAGAGAGGGAGACTCAACAACCTCTTTGGACAACCTGTGCCACTGTCTGGCCATCCTCACAATAAAATGTGTTTTCTTATGTTAAAATGGATTTTCCTGTGTTTCAATCTGCTGTCACTGCCTGTTTGCCTTTCACTGGGCACCATCTGGCTCCTTCTTTACTCCCATCAGGTACTTAAACATACCGATAAGGTTCCCCCCAAGCCTTCTCTTCTCCAGGTGGATCAGTACCAGTTTCCTCAACCTCCAACTTGCATGTCAGGCACTCAGCCTTATCATCCAGATCATTATTGATGTAAACCCGCACTGGCACCCCTTACTTATCACTCAGATACAACATTAGCAATCAGCTTCCTTGTGAACTTCGCTGTCACCACCCCCTGAGACCAGCAGTTCAGCCAGCTTTCCAGCTCTCTCACTGTCCACTGTTCTATGCCATACCTGAGGCTCTCAAGTCTCGCTCAAGAACAGAGGTGGCAAGTTAAGAATACAGACAAAACATTTACATTGCTGTGTCAATGCACAGACATGCAAAACATTGACCCTTATCAACAATTTTCACTGTCTGTTTTGGAATATTACTCCTAAGGGGCTTGTTAGAACTAATCAGAAGAAAACCTGCTACTTCCTTCACCTCCACAACCAGAGAAAAAGCAGGATAACTATAGTAGGAAGAATATCTGAGGTAGTTAACAAAGCTGAAGGTAACTACATTTATAGCTATAATTAACTTATCTGGACTCAGAGCACGGATTCCTGATTTCGAATTATGAAAACATTAACTGATAAATTTAAAAAATCATCAGTGCCTTTTATAAGGTCCTGCACATCTCAGTGAACCATACTTACTCTAAGGCACTGAGCATTAATATGTTATATTTATAGACTGTGGTTCATTAGTGGTTCTGTAATCAAAAGATGTTATTCCTTTTCATTCCCCAATCCATTTTGGTTCTCTCATTTGAACTTTTTCCTTTTGTAATAAATAGTCTATGTTTCAAGGTTAAAATAATTGAAATAGAAAGTTGGATGTCTTTTAATTTAAAAAATAAAAATAATTTGTAAAAATCTCTCAATTCCAAATGACAAGGGTTCACGGCTGAATTTAAACACAGGTCCATTAAAACACCACATTAAAGTGCAAAGAATGAACTCTGCCTTGTTATGACACTACTGATTAATCATACTTATGATTAAGACGCTCCAGCTTTAGTGTTTCCAGATTAGATCCAACTGAGTTATACAGACACAAATCTGTCTCCACGTGTTCCCCAGAAAAGTCCTGTTATAATTATTATACCAAACGATGTCATTTATGTGTATGTAGGGACTTTCCTATTGTTATGGCTGAATCAAAACCATCCATATGTTCCTTTATAATGTATTATGTAATGACAATTTGGCTCTCAAATTTTGAAAATGAGGTATTTCATTTCCAAATTAGGACACTAAAAATCTCCTCTTGTCCTTTTCAAAAGTCCCATTCCCAGGGAACTAACAATTGTTAGATTTATACTAGTGCCATTCCAGCTTTGTTTAAGTGCAACAAGAACCGTTTGACAAGTAACCTATATAATCAAAATAATTAGACACAGCAATTGTTATTAACTTACAATTTAATTAACAATAATTTACTTTAAATATACCCTAAGTACAAGGTTGCTGTTAAAATGAGCTATAAAAAAAAGAAGCAAGAGCATGTTTCTCCCCCATTACCGATATCATTAGGACACAGACCAGTGACGAACGTGCCATTTCTAAACCACATTGATTAAAATTAAGAACAGATTAACAGATTTTATAACTTTCTGATAATTTGTTCCACATATTTGGCAAAAGCTTGCTACTTTTTCATGAATGACAAATGAGCTGAACATTTGTCTTTAATTGCAAATAGAAATTGCACTTCGATGCAGAATTGTAATTGGTACCTCCGTAATGACAAGCCAAACATCTGCTACCTTGGTTTAGATCTATTAAACTGAGGGGTTTTTACTGCATGCTGATATTAGGCTGTCTTCATTAGTGTTGCAGACACAGAAAACAGAGACAGGAGACAAACTGTGTAATGTTGAGCTGATCAGGTAGTGGGAATTGAATTTCAAGGCAATGTCTGCTGTTTAAAAAGTGTATTTCCAAATTAGAACCAATGCTAGGGGTTTTGCCAACATTAAAGGCATTAATGCATCTGGTTTAGGGCTGAAGACTAATCTTTGAGATTGGAGAAAACAGAGATACATTTTCTTAGTTATAGCAATGATCTAACGAGCAGTTGCACATTTGGAAAATGTCCTTTGAGTCACTCCAGTACACACTATAGTAATCTACCAACAGATTTCTCCCTAACATCTGAAGACGTTTTCTCACCAAGTTTGCCTATGAAAAACCTGACTGAACGTTTCTGAACACGTTATCACTGGAATTCCAGTTCATTATCTTCCTCACTTTTAATTAACTAGTTAACTCTCAACATCAATCATGTGTTGTTCTACTTTTTTTTAGAAAAAGCAAAACCACTTCTGCTGGAAACCTGAAGTGCTCCTCATGCCTGCTTTTTACTAGCCACTGTACATGACTTTCAGCACAAGGTTGTGGTGTGCACACCATCTATCCCATGCTAGATAAATACACTAATGCTCATTTTCTTTGCATAACTTTATCTATGCTTTTCTCTAATTGGAACTGGAAATCTTATAGTGCACTGTACACATTAAGTTACCAGTTGAGACTAAAAAACCTCCACAAAACCCCCAAAAAACACAGTGCCACTGCCTGAAAAATGCATGCGATAATGATCAAACTGTACAAGAATTTTATAATGACATACCAGATAAATATAATAATATTTATATTTTATATATATATAATATATATATAATAATAAATACCAGAAAATCCATCATGCCTTTACATATGCACCTCCAAATCCTGAAGTTCAAAACCAGTAATAGTATTTACAGGTAGCTGACCGGTGCATAGAGTCTTCATTTGCATAAAACTTACCAATACTTTGGATTCTCTACTTTTCTACTGAATATATTTCAGAAAGGAAAATTCAATTTCTAGAAAGAGCAAAACAAAGCTAAAATCTTCCTTAACACACTGTCTTTCTGCTTGCAGCACGATTACAAGCAATTTGTACAATTTAAGGAGGCAAATTTAGTATATGCAAAGCAAACCTAGCCACATGAAATGTAAAAGGAAGGTTTCTTTTCACTTCAGCTACTGATTATAGCCCATCATAATTATAGATTTCTGTTAATAGTATTTATTTCCACAGTAAGGAAAGGGTTCTTCAGGCACCCATTTCTAAATGAGCCTAAAACCACTAACAGCTGCCAGTTCACTTATCAGAGAAAATGTACTCTTCAAATCTCTACTAGCACGTTTCAGCTGAACTTATTTTTAGTTTGGTTTTGGTTAGTTTAGGGATTGTGGGGTTTTTGGAGAGGCAAAAGCATGAGCTCAAGTGTATATAATATGTTAGAGCAATGCTTATCTAATGTTTTCTCAGAGGGATTTTTTGCGTGGTTGGTGGGGTAATGCTTGAGATGCTTTCTAAATTCAGTCCTCTGGCCAGGCCCTCTTCTTGTCAGGATATGAAGAACGATGTCTTTGCTGGGCAGCATAGCAGACTGCGAGACTGCAGCCAATTTTTATCTGATTATTCATTCGGAAGGAAATAGGACAGGAATGATGGAAAGGCTGAACATCCTGTCCTTCTTTATAGGATATTTCTCACAGAAAAACTTGTCTCTCACCTCTTCCAAATAGTCCCTAGCACACCAGCAGTGAGGACTGTCAGCCTTTCTTCTTTGGAGTCAAGGGAACTGTAAGGTAACTTAATTCTTTGTCCACTTGAATAAGTAGAAACCACAGAAAAGTAACAGTAGTGTAAGAAATATGCAGTGGAACTTTTTAACATGCTCAATTTCATTCAGTATTATGACCAATGAGCTACATCCACTGCCCAACCCTCATCCACCATTTCAGTTGAGCAAGATGTGCCAGCATTTCCATAAAATCTTGCCAGTAGCCAGCCACACTCTTGCTGTGTGTGTTTGCACTTAGACATGCGAGATGGGTTTGTAGCAGAGCATATCACAGTTGTCCAGAACTTCCTTCTAGAAGCTTAATTTTACCATGCAAGGAGTTTGTCATTTCTTCAATGATGTTAAACATGCAAAACGATGCTAAAACAGAATAGTTTTGACTATGTTAAAATATCTAGCAACCTTTCCTTCAAAAACACTCTGTTTCTCTCCCAGACTCCAGCTGGGAAAAGGATTTTGTGTAACAGGTGCCTTCTGCCTGTCAAAGTCATAAGCCCCTGAGAAATCCAACCCATCACAGTCCTATGCCTTCCAGAAGGCAGAGTCACATAAAGTCCCATAAAGTTTGGGTCCCATAAAGTCTGTGGTTATAATTCTTCAGAACCCCATCCATTCTAGGGATGCTTCTGGCTTATCTAGCACCATCTCCAAAAGCAGAAAGGCCATAATTTTTGGATAACTTCCCATGCTCACTTGTAACTAACACAGAAATATGATCAATTGGAATGCCAAGGAGCCAAGAGCTTCACATACAAGAAGAAAGCACTGGAAACTTGAAAGAAAAATTAGCAGTGGGGGCTAACTGTAGAAGATGACAGGAACTAGAGCTTGAAGCACAGGTGTTTTATTTCCTATCTAGTAATACCAACTTTCTAGGACTAGCTGTGACTCAAAAGAAAAAAAATGTATTAGCAATAATATAATAAGTCTTAAGTGCAATTAAATTCACACAGAATAGCAATGCCATATATTTTTTGCTGATCTGGTTTATTTCAGGCATTGTACCAGTTGAGAGTTTTGGGGTTGGTTTGGGGGTCATTGTCCCCCCCAAGGAATAAACCACATTGAAGTTCTGAGAGTAAGGAAAAAAAACTTACTAAAAGCTATATAGTATATAATATACACTATATATTTACGTAACATGTATCTGAAAGAAAACAAAGGCTGTATTTCATGATGAGGTGATTCACCTACCACAGTTTTGTAACAAGCTTGTTTATGTATCATTGATTATAAAACCGCTAGCATTTTCTGTAAAATTGGTATTAAATTATTGCATTGGAAATTATTATCTTCCTGTTTCTGATGAGAGGGAACACAAAGAAAACCTAAGGTAAACAGATGTGCCTGAAGTAAGTGGTTTACACCCACTCATGTAAAAACAAAAGCTCCCATTGGGAAAGCACGGATCCCTGATAATATCCCCTACAAAGTGTAAACACTAAATTTGAACCAGCATATCAATCAGCTTCAAAGTGCGATGACTTTATCTCAGTTGGGTATCACAGGCATGAAAAGAAGTACATATTAAAACCATTCATTGTGCCAGCATACTTTATTAAAAAAAAGTTGGTCCTAAAAATGATAAGACAACAATAAGCAATATTTGTATATCTAGATGAAACCACTCTGGAATACCTGGCAGGACACATGACTTTTAAAGCCTGCCTTTATCAATGTGGGTATTTGGAATCATCTTATGCCAGTGCAAGGGGGAACTAAGAACATGGAAGTAAGATAAATAACATAAAATACAATCCTCTGCAAGGTAATAGGTAAAACAGATGTTGCACCATAGCTAGATTAAAAAAACAAAAGTCTAATTTACTCATTTTCACACCAGCAATCAGGGAAAAAAGTTAATGTGGTAAATGATATTATGGTAAGAAAAAGCTTCCAAGTGACTGTCAGTCCCATTTAAAATCTTGCAGTGATTATTTATTCCAACAGGAACACATGGAATGCACAACTACCAAACTGAGAAGGCAAAGGAGGCCAGTAGGAAGGAGGTTGTTATTACCTTGCTTTCTGTCACATCAAGAAAATAAAGAAGTATAATTTAACTTGAGCATAAACTTCTAGCTACTATGAGAAGAATCTGTCATGCTACACTGTACAGCATGGGATTATTTTATCTATCCATCTTCTGTCCCTGTGTGTGTTTGTTGAGAGGCAGAGCTGTCACCCCTATCTTTAGAGAAACAGAGACTAGAACCAGGAAAAGAGTTGTCAGGAGCTGCAGCGCTCCGGTTGCCAAGTTCACTTACAATTGTTTACTGTAGGAGAACTTCTGTGATAAACCTAGCTTTGTCTGGGCACATTTCTCTGCCCTTCTCTGCCTGTAACATTTCTGGGATTTGGGGAATCCTGCCTTCCCTCTGACAACCCGGCGGGTGAGGAAAACACCCAACCTTTCAGAGAGCCTAACAATGTCACCGGCTGATTTACCGGATGACTCTGCTCTGATCTCTGGTCCCTAATCCCTCCCACATAAATCCAGCCCACAGACAACTGCCAAGAAGCTTTCTGGGCAGCTGATTCCATTCTACTCCTCACATACGACTCTCAGAAAAGGAGATTTTATTTAAAAAAAAAAAAAAGGAGGAGAGAGGAAAGCAGCATTCTGCTCCCAGGAGAAAGACCCTGTACCCCAATGGCAGAGCACACGACTGGGATAACAACATGTCCTGTGCTTTACACATTCAAGTAGCCTTTTCTAAACACAGTTATTTCAATTATTAACTCAATAGCTAATTTAGTGAGAAAAGCTATATTTGTACCTCTTATTATATAAAATTTCAATGATAAATGATGTGTGAAGATCATTATTCTGCTAATTACCATTCCTAGAAGCAGAGATAATTAACTATGTGATCCATTATCTCTAATAATTATTATTTACACAGTAAATAATATGCACACTATAGGTTGGGGGTTTTTCCTGCCTAGCTTGTTCTGAGAAAATGCTTACCAAGGATTTTATGAAAAAGGTTTAAAGAAAATATTGTTGGGCATTTTTCTGTGGGTGATATTTTCTTGGTTATATAGAGAAAGATAATTTGTCTGCATTGTCTGGTCCCATCTCTAACGTGTATCTACATTATACGGTTGTGTAACACTCTGGGAAGAAAATGAAACTGAGACAAAGATATCATTTTAGCTAGAACAGTAATGATTTTTCCCTTAAAGTGGTAACTCTTACAAAATATACAGGTTTTTAGGAATCTGGTCATGCAATTTTCAATCAAATAAAAGTTCTATTTTTAACAGAGGAAATGTACTATTTAGCCAGAGACTCAGAAAGGCTCCAGACAATATTGAATGCCATCACCTGAGCCCTAGAAAAACAAGAGCATGTATGACATTCTCAATTTTCCATTAACAAACTACTGTGCTGAAAACAGTCAGTGAGGACTTACAGGACAATCCTCAGGTAAGTTCAACAGCCTTACTGACTTGAACCCAATCCTACCGAGCTGGAAGATGCCACCCTGAAAATCATACACTGATTTTCTGCAGGACTTTCTGCAAAGCAGATTCTCCTCCATGCTCCCCCTCCTGTCAGACATTCGGTTACTTACTGTTCACCTAAGACTGCAGAACACAAATGAGAACCTGGAGCAGAGCCTCACGAGTTCATACAAATTTACCTGCTTTTAGGAAGTGAAGAAAATACTATCTTTGAAAATCTGCCAGCTGAGAATTCTCCCCTCAGTACATTTTTCTGTGACATTTTCTGAACAGCTTTAAGTACACTTCAAGTAGAGGGGTCTGCCAGTCCAAATGTAGTCCTTAGTGACAGTGCAGGAGGACAGTTCAAACTTGTTGCTCCTGCCTCTTGCCACCCCTCATCCAAAGCCAGATGACACCGACAACAAGCAAGTCAAGTGTCATTACATGGGCTAAGCTTCAAAAATTCATGTTTCTCACAGTATGCTGGTTTCCAGGATTATTATGTAGGAATAAAACCTTCCACAGATCTGTCCTTACATAAAATGGCTGCCAAACAGCACTTCTCCTCATCCTTCTCAACCTTAACACACAAGTTACTGAAATCTTGACACTTTATCTATGGGTGGAATTTATTTTTGGGCACTGCCTGGAGGAATGAATGCAGAGGTAAGAAAACCATCACGAAGAATGGTGTCTGCTCAGGAAGTCACCAAAGCCCACTCAAACCTTTCCATTCCAAAATGCCCAGTGCAAACCTCCCTGTGGATGGCACCTGCAACTCTGGACAGAAAATGGCACGCGGGAAAGCAGGGAAAGCCACAAAGCCACAAAGGGGGTGCATGCTATGAAGAACATGTCAAGCTCTGCTGCTGCCAGGTCATTTATCATCTTTCTTCCTCAGAGTCCAGCTCTATATTTTCCCCCCTTCAACATGCCCCTAAGAACTGACATTCTACTTTGTGGAGTTCTCATTCCTTCTTTCACTGCCTCTTCTTTCCCAAAGCTGAGCACCTTTCTTCTAGACAAGTCAGCCTTGACCAACAACTGACTGATAATGAGGGATCTTTTTCACAGACTTCAGGTCCCCAACTAGAGCTGACAGTTGTATTTGCAGCTTAATGGTAATGGGGAGGGAGCTACAGAAGGAATAAAACAGAATTTGGGCCAGGCCATTTACCTGGGTTGTCATTTAATGTTATTGTAAATGAAAGCTTTCTTCAATCTCTCCATATTAATATTTTTACTACTTCTGTCCCCATTCCTGTCCTCATTTTTTGAGTATGTGTTTCTGTTGGGGTTTTAGGGTTGACTTTTTTTTAAGCATCTATTTTAACTTGGAACACTCTTAGCAGCAGTGGGTGAACTTACTGGGATAAAAGAAGGGTTGAACTGAACCTTCACATGCAGCAAAACCAAATGGTAAATTTAGCTGTATTTTAATGCAAGAAACAAAGTTTGAGAATAGGTTTTAAGTGAACTGTACCTGAGAGTAAAAATATCTTTCCAATTTCAAATATCAAAATAACTAAGAATGTAGTTTGGAGGGTAAAAGCTATTTTCTCATGGTTTTCCTTTGAATAAAGAATTCTAGTGACATCCAATAGCAGTTTCCTTTAGCATGACTGCCCTTGGCAGACAGCTACGATAAAGTACAGGCTCTTCTGCTCTTGCCTCAGGAAATATAAACTCCAGTGCTTTTCTGTTGATACGTATAGCATAATCTGATCTATTGGGGTTTGAGCTTTGTGGAAGAAATGAAATAAACAATCTTTGCTAAACAGTTAGGGTCTCCTCCTTCCATTCCATTTTGAAAACAAGCCTTCATATAAATACTCAGACACATAAGAATGTGTATACACAGATAAAAGAAAAGGTCTGTGCTCTGTCAGACAAGAGCTGGAGAGCTGCAAGCAGCTACTGTTAAAAGATAGGACATTTCAATCCTCTTTCCCATCACTGATAACTTTACACATTAGTGTGGAGAAATGTATGGAAAATTCCATAAACCAGCTCACTACGTCTCAAGTTCTCAGTAGGAAACTTCCAAATATCCATATTTCCTGAAACAACTACAGAGCTGCTTTCAAGATATACTGAAATAGAGTACTACATCTAAACCAATGAAATTATAAAAGGTAAAAGGAAATTACAGTAAATTTCTGTTGGCTAAATATGTGTGTGTGCATATATATACATATGTATTATTCTCTAGCCAGTTAAAAAAAAGGTAAGATTAATTCAAGTCCAGTCCTTAAATTTTATTTTAAATAAAATTAAATCTGTAAGAGAAAAGTGTATTTTGTATTTTGGACACTTCTGTAAAGACCATTTCTGACAGGAACTTTATGTCTCCCAACAACCCAGATAGCTGTACTTTTTTTGGATGCAAATATATTGCTCACAAACAAAAAGGACCCTTGACCTGGCTACTATATGCATTTACTCAATACTCACTGTAGATTTTACTCTGTACCTGCAAAGCGGCTGTTCTGCTAAAATCTTATTTTCCAGTTCTTTTGCTGTTTCACTTTTGTGAACTGTAAATTCTTCTTATGATTCTCATGTTCTAGGTTAGCTACCTGCCCTGCCAGCCTCAGCCTCCCTTTGCCCCTGTACCCTACGAAGTGCATTCATTCCAGTGTTTTGCAGCAGTCAGTCAAAAGAACTATTTTCTCCTAACAACAGAACTCTGTGCCAAACCCTCTGTAACCGCTTTCAGTATAAAGAAGTCAGAAATCTTCTTACACTTAATAAGAGCTTTCATTTACATTCAAGAAAAATTACACAAAGATGGTGCATTAACGCCTTCCTTTCTCAGTGACTGAGTCTATTTTGCAGCTTCATCCTACTGCTGTGTGACACCTACCCTTGCAGCCAGCCTGTGTCCTCAGCATCATGCTCCCAGAAAAATGTCCTGTCGGGAAAGCTTGCGGGGAATCCCTGTTCCTCCCTGCTGGGGCTGTTGGGGCCCCAAAGCCATCCCTGCAATATTGTGAGGAGAGGTCTGCCTGCACAGTTAAGACCCTCATCGAGGCTGTGGTTGGATTTTGGGTTCTGGCACCAACTTTGGCAGCTTCACTATTTTCTTAGATGTCCAGGTGTCACATGCAGATGTGCATCTGCCATACAATAACAGAGCAGACTGCCACTAACACACAGACTAACATGTTTACCTCATTTCCTAAGTTGGCAGAAGCTCTAGAAAGGAGTGAATGTTTTGAGCTTCTGTGATGTCTCTGTCTCTTCTCCTTCGAGATCCTCAGTTCAGGCTGCTGCTACATTGTGCCACATACTGTGCAAATGCAGGGAATGATACTCCAGATCATCCTAACTGAAAACAGCCCTCTTGATGCAGACCCAGATATCCACCTAACAGAGGCATAAAGAGCTATTTTGCTCCCTAGGCACCTATGAAGTGCCAAATGAAATGCTTGTGTGAGATCTTAACAGTAACAGGTTTGGATGGGTCTTTTCCACTGGTGCTGAAAGATACTCAACTAAATACTAATTGTGATTTCTTTTTAGTAAGAATACATTATATATACAACCATCAAGCATGTTATCTATGCTCTCTGACAGTTTTCAGGCAATCAGAAGAAGAAGAAATACTTTCCTAATTAAAACTGAATTGATGCAAACAGGAACCCAATGGAAGAGTTCAAATTACTAGTTTCATAGTTGGAGTCCCTATTTCATTATTGCTCCATGATATTCAAGATCACTCTACAAGATCACTCCCAAATGCAATCAAAGTATTCCCAAAATGCAATTATCTCCCCCGAGTAAGAGGTGCTTTACAGTCCCCATCACAGCTCACATGCAAAAAGGTTTGAAGTCCAGTGTTTATTTCTATGTGAGAAAGGTATCTAAAGCATGAACACTGGAAAGGGAAGGGTTCTGGAGAACAGCTTCACGTAAACAGCATAAAAGCAGCACTAAAGTTTCTCTGAAGCTAATGGAATCCAAAATCAGCCCACCCAGTAACTTAATCCTTGGAAAGCATTAAAAAGAACTATATTTAATGACACTATTGTTCAGTTGAAATAATTTGCGTTTAATTTCTCAGGGAAATTCAAATCTTTTATCCCAAGCAGTGATATTATTTTCTTTTTATATTTTTATTCAACAGTTCAATTGCCCCTTAATCAAAAGACAATGCAAGAGGGAATATTTCTCATTCAGCAGAGCATCTTGACTAATTTTATGGTCCCATATGTGATCACTCTGAACAGAAGTTCAAACAAAGTGCAATTTACAGCACATGCATAACTAGAGAGCTAAAAATAGAACACGTAAAATTCAATCTCAGCGACATAACACTTATATGCCCTTTGGGTTTCAGCTGATATTCACAATTTGATTAAATATGCTTTAAGAATGAGTGTACAAGTATGCATTTGGTATTAGCAGCTAGAAAAATAATTCTGCACGCTTCATGCTGGAAACAACTCCCTTATGTATTTTTTCATTGTATTTATTTATGACTCAGGATGAATGAGGGCTATGGGACAATACCTTGTATCTTAAACTTTAGCTTAAGCTTGTTATAAGCAATGAATGAAAATAACTCCTCTGACATTGAAGGTATTCTCACGGGGTCCATACTGCAAGGCTTGATCTTATGATGTTGCTATAAAAGCTAAAAAAACCCCACCATTAATTTTACACAAATAAGTTCAATTAGTTGTCTGATATGCATCCAGAACCAAGGTGATTTCCAGAGGATTTCACCTATTCATCAGTTTTACAGAGAATCAGTCTCTGTACAAAGCTAAAAAAGAACTGAAATGGTGGCATATTTACTCTTTTTAATAGCACCCATAACTAGTTTCACTAAGAAGCAATGAAGTCAAGCCAGAGTTCAAAAAAAAATCAAAATTACATCAAGACCAAATTGAAATTTTAAAGCTATTATTGATGAGAAATTTTGCAGTCAAATGATATTACTGACACATCAATCTGGAAATTCTGATGCCTCCCCATGTGCCTTAACTCAGCAACCTAAACCAATTCAGAGAATCAGAACAGGTATGGAAGATGAAGAGAAGCATTCTGTCACGGTGCTTGATCTGACGCATTGAAAAAGAACAGCAAAATGTAGAACAAATGCAGCAGAGCTGACACTGAGTCTTGCTCTGCCAGTTACACCTGACCTAACTACCAGCCAGTGTGCCTGCCCTCTGCCTCACTGTCTATTAGGAACTGGTGGAATTCTGCCACCATGGGTAACATTCTCTCAAAGCCCTCCCAACGTCATCAGCAAGGACTGATGCTAGTGACTAGTGTGGCTACAGTAGCAGTCACACAAAGTGGTGAAAGTACCTATTATCCTTCATCCCAGTTGGTCTGTTACCTTGCTGTCTGAATCCCAGCCATTGTGCTGTGAGTTTGACTATTTCTACAGAAGACCTAAACCTAGGCTGTAACAACACTGAAATAACTAAGCTGTATGTTCCTCTACCCAACAAACAGATGTTATATTGATTAGTGAAAGCCTGATTTACCCAGAAATAGTAAAATACTCTTGCTAATTTACAAATATGCAAATTAGATTTCAGAAAGCCACTGCCATAACATTCCCATGCTGAGCTCTTACATCAGACCACCTGAGCATGGAAGGTCCATCCTTCATCTCAGCTAACCTGGTTGATTTTTGACCTGGACAGATGATAGGAAAATGACAGAATAAGACCCAGGATTCAGTTGGGAACTGGTGATGCTAGTTGGATGCTCACTGCTGAAACTTGTGTGTCATGGAGTGAGCTCTAGTTTTCCTGTGTATCTGAACCCAGCAAGAGGAAGACTAGCTCCAACTTCAGCTGACTAGAGCAGTTGGTCCTTCAAGCGCTGGCTGACTTCAGCTGGAAGGTGGCAGCTAACTGCAGCTATCTGAGCTGAGCAAGGGAGGCTTTGTGTGATTACTGTCCACTCCTGATGTAGGAAGTGGCTCAAGCTGCCTCAGGGGCTGGTTCTCCCCACATTTCTCTTTCCAGAAAGCTTTCAGTGAGAAGAGCAAATGCATTACAGCACAGAAGACTGCCTGAACGGTGCCTACACTGTAGATTGACTCTAGACCCTAAACCTTGAATCCTCAGGAGTATTCATTTGAAAACCACCTTCACCTCATAAATACATATCTGCATCAGGTTTCTCCAAACACCTTCTCCCAAGTGTTATTACTAATGCCCAGGTATGTACATAGGAAGAATTAAAGGAAATACATGCTCCAGCACTCAGCAGTATTTCACCAATTGTTTTCTGTGACTGTATTTTAAAAGGGTACTCTTAAAACAAACGTGAAGTGATTGCAAGGCTATTATGCAGCTCAGCACAGAGCTATAAAAAGCACAATACAGAAATTCAAAAACTAAAAAAGGTATTTGTTCTGCAGTATTAAGATTAAGCTTGACCTTTCAGAGAACAAATCTATTGGAATTGCAAAAGTTTTTGACCTCTTAATGAGCTCTGTACAGAAGAACCTAATGCCACAAGCAAGCGTGCTATTTCCATTTTGCCCTCCTTCACAGACTGAATAAAATACTTAAAGATGTAGTTCACTTGAAACTAGAATGAACAAAGATCATTAACCTCACTGATTTAACCAATCCAATTTGTCCTATTTGAGAATTAACTGAAAGTTCTTAGACACACAAAAATAATTTTGCACATATGAAGTCTCAGTGAAAAATCGTTTGGTTGGCAAATTCACTTGGCTATGCCAAGCTAACAGTGGCAGGACTTTTTAAAGTGTACCATGGTCTTGTATGATATGAGTACATCCCTGTCCTTAAAAGAAAAACATAAAACCTATAGGTTTTCACAGCACTTGTTCTTATTTGAGGACCTGAACAGTACTTAGCGCTTCACAATTAACAACAGGATGTTAAGGAATTAAGACTGCTTACAAACCCCTCCTCCTGCTATGTTTCATCTTACTGACAGCAAAAGCCTACTTACCAGAATTTTTGTAGTGTAAGCACTGTTGATAGCAATTGCATTAACCAGCAAATCAAGAGTTTTGGCGGGTACAGAATCTGGGTCTGGGATCTCTTTGTAGTGGACATCACCAACATAGGCTTGGACGACTGTCATCCGGTTGGTGGTTAGTGTCCCTGTTTTGTCAGAGCAGATGGCTGTAGCATTACCCATAGTTTCACAAGCATCTAAGTGGCGGACCAGATTGTTGTCCTTCATCATTTTCTAAGGAAAAAGTAAAATAAAGAACCTGCAAGATTTGCCTCAACAGATTTTCAACCTCACTTACAAAAAGCAGAGTCACACACTCAGCCTTGCTCATGGTGCTTTCTGAACAGACCTTTGATCGGGGCCACAACCCAAGCCCTAGTTACAGCCAGCCAAGCAGTGCCTATCTCTGAAGTAATTTTGTCTTTGATAAACTGACACAGTAAACTCAACTGTACAGCATTTTTCTCCCATAATTATTCTTCATGTTTCTTACCTTGACAGAATAAGCCAGAGAAATAGTGACAGCGAGTGGGAGTCCCTCAGGAACAGCAACCACAAGTACAGTAACACCAATAATGAAGAATTTAACAAAATACTGAACGTAGACAGGAGTGCACTCCGGCAACCACTGTTTCTTGTTGACCACAAACGTGTCAATGGCAAAATACAGTACCAAAATTATTACAGTGATGGCAGACATCACCAAACCTGAAAATAGAGATAACCGGTTACTATAAAACAAAACACAATTAAAACCTTGTGCAATTAGAAATCTGCATTTGATACGACATTTTTTATCCTTCATGATATTTTTCACCAGTACCCAAAATGATAACAATAAACTTTACTACCTAGAAAAAACATTACTATAATAAACTTACAACAGCCATATATTCCAGTGAAAAAAGAAATGCTGAATTCTACTGAACAACTGAATCATCCTGCATTAATTTTTAAGCACCATCTTACTGCTGCCTTTAAAACTTCTCAGCCAGCCTAATTCAACAGGGGTTCTGCTGTTGCTTAAGCTAAATTTTTTTAAATTTAGTATATTACTTTGCCTGGTACAATATTTATCTGTCCTTTTAACCTCTGCCTTTTACAAATTACAAGTCTATCCATATTCAAACACTCATCTTTCTTTTAAATAAGCTTATCTTAAGAGGCTTGAGAAGAGTCTACTGTAGTTTATGTTGCAGTGCAAAATATTTTAGAAAAGCCCTACAGATGTGTCTGGCTGAACACAAGGAGGCAATACTGCAACATTTTCCCCAGAACAGCTTTGGGTTTTTTTAAAATGTGATAAACCCCAGTGTTTCCAAGGTTTTCCTTCGCAAAGAGCGCCTACTCGTACGAGGAGGGGCTCAGAAGTACAACACTGACAGTGTAGCATAACAGACACTAAGAAATATTTCACAGAATTCACAAAAGATCCCAGGGACTTAATATGTTCTCCCAGTGTCACAGACATGGCTAAGGTAGCATGCCTCCTCCACAGTTTGTATACTGGATTTGAGTATACAAATAGAAACTCCAATAGAAATCTCTTTGGCCTTGCTATGATTACTTCTCTTTGGCAGGCTTCTATGAAGCAGTTAAGCCTGCATTTCAGAATAAATTAATTTCTCTCTAATGAGCTCATGAAGGAGAATGTTGTGAATTTTATGTCTTGACCAAAGTTTTAAAAAAATAGCTAAGCTGAAGGATCCTAAAGTTGACAGAAAACAGATGAGTCTGGGAGATCACCCAATGCCAGAGGATAGAGGAAAATCCATTAAACTATTGTACAGACAAATACTCATGGCAGCACAAGACATGCCCATAGACTGCCCAATGACAGAGAAAAAAAAAAACCCAAGTAAAGCAATGATTAAATAATTTCATTCAAATCACGTGCCACATTCTGGTTAGAAATCCCTATACAATTACTTTTAAAGTGATACTCGCGTGCCTGTCGAAAGACCGAAGAGGGCAATAACCAGAAGGCAATGTAGAAAGGTACTCGATCCAAGTCATGATCATGAGATGTGAAACTTTCCTACATCAGTGCATACTGTTGTACAGCTAGCAACAAAGCAGAGAAGCTTGAGGAACATGAAACTGGGCCAAGCATGAAAATTAGATATTAAAGAGATGAAAACCACGGATTCCGAGTCATGCACTGTTCAGGCAAAGAGGTATCGTGCGTTTATGTGACGAATGAAGTGTAATGAGCTTGAAAAGGAGTAAGAAGAAATAGCAGGGGTACAAATCAGGCAGGTAAAGAAGGATAAAGGAGATTGAACAGAGGTAAAGTTAGGAAGCTCTTGGAAGGCCTTAGCCAGGGATCCGAACAGAGATCAAGATCTCATTAATACCATGAGAAAAATAAACCTAATGAACATTATGTCATTAATAAAGATTTTCATTTTCTACCTACATGTTGGTGAAGAAGTGCTACTTCTAACAGTAGGAACCAGATGGTACTGGGTAGAAGAGTCAACAAATGTGTCAGATTTGGGTAGAAGGCAGGAAGATGGATATTAAGAGTGAACAGAATGATTTTAGAAGCTGTAAGAGGGAAATGCTGGGTGAGTGATATTTTGAGATGGTATTAGAGATTCTGAAGCTGTATACTCAGAAGTTCTATGGGGAGAGGAAATTAAATATGTAATTACTGCACTAGGGAATACTGACTATGAGAAAAGCTACATTTCATTTTGATTCAAATATTCATTACAATCCGTGTTGCCCAAAGCTTTCAGTTTCCTGACAGTCAAAACTAAGTTTTAGAAGAATAAAGGATCTTCAATAGCACATACTATCTTTAGAAAAGTATTGTGATGACCTATTTCTAAATATTGCAGTAAAAAGGTCTATCTTTTTTAAGAATAATTTACTTTAAAGCCCTTTGTTGCTAGCATAACACAGTGCTATTCAGTCAGTTATCCAGCCATACCTGCTTTGCCTATCTGGACGGCCAGCTTGGTCAGTTTTCCCTGAAGAACAGATTTCTCTTTCTTGTGCATGTTGGATTTCTTCTTGTCTTTGTCATCTCCTTCTCCCCCTTCCGCACTCTTCAGCGGCTGCATCTCCATGGCAGCAGCCCCATCCTGCTGCTTGGCTAATAATGCAGAACAAAACTGTTACTCCAAAACTCATACTCATTCTTTTTATCTTTGTGTCCACACTTACTGAGCTCAACCAGCAACACCCGCGGCAGGGGCTGATAGTGCCACAGACTGTAACTGCACTTCACTCCCAAGGCAGATAGATGAAACCCACTGGGGTTCTGCAGGGACGCGGACGTACAAGCGCACCCACGTGCACTCCGTACATATGGGGATATGTCCTGCACCGCTTGTCAAGTACCAGGAAAACCATCCACTTTTATGTAACTCCACTTTAACCCACCAGTGACATTCTGGGTTATACACATATATATCACTTAATGTCTTGCAAATTGCTTGGCAAGTCACAGTAGAGCAGCACTGCGACATTTCCTAGAATAGCAGATCTCAAACGGGTCGGCAAGTAGACGCTCTGCATTTCTCCACATTTTGGTGTGCCTCGTAGATGACAAAGCACCCTTAGAGCCATCTTTGTAATGAGAACATGTTAAAGGCCATATGCTTGCACAGCTGATCCGTGCACCACTCCTCCTGACTGCAGGGGCACCTCAGTGACCAAGAGCACACACTTTGCGACCCACTATTCTAGATAATACCAGACTTCAAAAGTTTCCTTAGCATTCCGTGTTCAAGTAACTCAACTATCAGGTCAGATGGTGATACCATCATCCTTCTCCCATAAAAAGCACACATAAGTTAAAGGCTAAGCCATCCTTTCTTGAAAGAATGCTAATATAAGGAAACTTTATTTTAGTATCAGAGAGAAAGACATGTTTTTAAAAGCAATGACATTCCAGGTTATATATGTGTATGAGTCTGTTTTGTATTGAACATGACATAAATAAATTAAATAGAATGAGATGAAACAGCTTTGCTTTGACATTCATGAACAATTGTACAAAACCTTGTTTATTTGGCCTGGAAATCTATTTGTCTATGGAATCTTAAAACTTATTTAATTTCATTTTATTGAATAGTTAGGTAGCATTAGCACCTGAGTTTATCTGTTTCTGATCCATCACCTATGCAATCTTTAGAATTTTCTGAGAAGAGCAAGTTATAGCTTAATTTACTTAACTGGCATAACCCAAAGAACTCATGATATCTGTGTCTCATCATATAATAAAAACAGAACAATGACTAAAAATATTTCAGTTTCTTCCTGAGATCATACATTAAATAACAAGCTCCTAAAATTCTGGATCTTCCCGTTATTCATCCTTATAGAATATGCTTTTACATTGCTAAACAACCACCTGACTTTACAGTTTCTTTTTGTTACTGCTTTACCTTCTCCCTGCAAAAGGAAATATGTCTGTACAATGCCATTAAACACCAAAGAGGACAAGACATAGCAAAAACAGGGTTGCAAATTCACTAACAATACACACCATACACAACTTGAACAAGAAAAATGAACTCAAATGAGCTTTATGACACAGAAGCATCATCTATAAATAGCTTATTAGAAATACTCATCTCCTATCCTAAATATCTGATATGTCAACATTCTCTAAGTTACAATCTCTTTGGTAGGCTTTCAGTTTTGGATTTAGTTGTTATGGGGTTTTCTAAGGTTTGGGTTGAACAGTTAGGGCTATTTTTTACACACAGGCACAAATTACAAATTTTAATCTTATTTTTTAACAGCACTTAACTACATGCTAAAAAGAAAATCCACAACCTCCTTAATATGAAAGAAGATTACCTTTGTTCTGGCTGTTCTCCATATTTCCATCCTGCATTTTGCCTATATGATGAAAAATTTCAACAGACAACAGACAGTAAACAATCTTTGCCCAAGACAGAACATGAAAATGGGAATTTAACTAAAAAGGGCAGACAAAAGTAATGAGCATGTTACAGATACTTATTTATGATCAGTAGCCATTGTTATCATACGTTTACTTAGAAGCACAGACAACTTCACTGCACACATTCAAGGAACCAGTCAAGTTCAATGTGGTAACGTGTAGAATACTAAATGTCAGCACATAGTTTTGTGCAAATTTTACATATTAAAAGGGAGAAACTAATAAAAATTATCTACATGAAGCTAGAAACTGAAAAAACTTCCTGAAGTGAAATTTCAGACAGCTTGGACTTAAATAAACTACAGGTAAAGTTTTGGCACAGACCAGTACAGAGTACAACTTTCTTAATGCATTCCAGAATTAAATTCACCATTTTAGTAAACTAAGACAAAGTGTAAATTAAGTTTTACAATAAAACCATAAATAAGAGATATTTTTCAAATCGTATCCTCCTCCCTTGATTGTGCTATTTATCAACTTACTCCTGTAAATACAAGTGCCAGGTGATCATCCTATATTCAGAGTTATCCTAAAGAAAGATTTGCCAAGTGCATCTATAACTTCCACTTTAATAGTTTTACTATACCAAAGTCCTCATTTGCTTCTTTAAACTGAAAACATACCATTTGAAAGTGTGTATGGAATGAAAATGTCAAATCAGAGCATACAAAGCTCTAATATTCAGAATGGCCAGTAAGCAATTTCCAATGTTTTTAGAACTTCTTGGTGAGAGCCATTATGAAACTTTCAGAGCTGTGTATGAATTCAGCTGATGGAAAAAACTTTTGAGTTTTATAAATATTACATTCAGAATGGATTACATTCTCTTTTTGTAGCTGTGCATAATGCACAGTAAAAGAAATAATGCTAAGTAATAGAAATAGTTAAAATACCTTTACAGGATTTTTGACACATTCTAATAAGAATGTATTATTTGAGTTTATAAAAAAAAAACAGCAGTGAAGTCCTGCTCTTCTGAATTCCTTCAATAATAGAGCTGGTACTGACTTGCACAATAAAGCAGCAGAGATTATATTTCAACTTATGTATTAATTTTTCACTCTATGCTATGAATATACAGTATTACAATGAAAAGACTAATATGTATTTCTTGTATGTTTGTATTTTCAGCAATTGAGAGATCACTAAAACCTTCCCTCTCAAGAAGAGCAAACCCAATCAAATCAGTTATGATTTTATCACCATAATATTTCACCCCATACTAATATGCTACAGGCACAAAAAAATTCAAAAGCACAGAAATACAGTAAAGAAAAGAGTATCTGCCTATTTATTCATACATATATATATAAAACCATCCTAAACCTTGAATGGTTTACTAACCATTGGTTACTAGTCAAGTAAACCATTTATCATCAACTGCTTGTCTATAGTCCTAACTCTATTCCCACCTTGGCTACAACATGACTTTTCAAAAGGCTCTATCCCTCCTGAATCTATGAACCTGCACAAAACCAAGCTCATTTTCATTGTGAGATTTCCTTACTTTTTTTTTTGCATAGAGCTCAAAGTTGATATCTGCCTAATGGTTAATTTTGTTTCCTTTTTGTTTTTCTAAAGTTAGACATAGAACTTCTCCAGAGATTCTGCTATCTGGCTAGAGGATAAAGCCTTCCTTAAGAACTGGAACCCCTTAATTTAGAGCAGACCATCTGTTCTATAGCTCCTTTTTTAGACTAGAACACTTGAAAGCAGTAAGATTCTTCAACTTAAAACCAAACCAACCCAAACTGGCAATCCCAAAATGCACTGTTTTTCTATCTAAATCAAAGTAATTCAGTTTATGATATATATTTGCTATTTAATAGGTGTATTGTAATTGTAATGAATTACACTAACAATTTTTCTACCTAAAAATACCAGTACACTAAATGGACAGTCGTTAACAACACTGTAGAAATAGGCATTAAGAAATACGTTCTTAACCTCAGCAGCTACTGCACTTAGGTTATGGGTGGGGGGAATCATCACAGCTAATTATATTTTTGGGAAACATATTTTTTCTTTTCTTTTTGGAAATCAAGAAGTACAAGAAATAGTTTTTGGACTGTCTTTTGGACACTGAAATCTGGAGGAATTCATCTGAGTTTATTATTACTACTTTTCTAAACAAGCTATGAGAACTCCAAAGGTTTAGAAAAGAATATAGATCTCCTAATATGACACGTATTCTGCAGTTGCTTTGTGGGTTCTGAATTTTAATATAAAATGCTTTGCATGTTGCCTCTGCCTTATTAAAATTTCTGCCTTTTGGAACATACCCATGGCACCATTACTGTTAAAGCTCTTACCTCAAAAATTAATTACTTCTTCAAACAAACTTGTCAAGAAAAGACTCCCCTTCACCTCCCCCAACCCTTCATGGAGACTCAATGAGTTGGAATAACAAAGACCTAGTGGCATTAGAAATTACTTGTTCATTGGAGGAACTGCTTGCAGTCAACAGAAGCACCCAATCAAGTTCCATTCTCATGTGCTGTGGTGGAGCAAAAAGTACAAAATACAGTACTGATTTTTCCAAACTGCCTCATAGAATGGCAAGGGTTGGAAGGGACCCCAAGGATCAGAGAGCTCCAACCCCCCTGCCACAGGCAGGGACACCAACCTCAGGCCTGGAGCTACACAAGGTTGCCCAGGGCCCTATCCAACCTGGCCTTGAACACCCCCAGGGATGGGGCATCCACTACTTCTCTGGGCAGCCTGTTCCAGCCCCTCACCACTCTGTAAAAAATCTTCCCCTAATATCCAATCTAAACCTTCCTTCCTTTAGCTTTAATCCATCCCCCTTGTCCTGCCACTGTCTGCCCTTTTAAAAAGTTGATTCCCCTCCGGTTTATAAGCTCCCTTCAGGGACTGGCAGGCTGCAATGAGGTTCCCCCTGCAGCCTTCTCTTCTCCAGGTTGAACCAGCCCAGCTCCCTCAACCTCATCTTCAAGAGAAATGAGTTACAGCAGCCTCTGTGCCAAGTCACTTAGATTTTGCAGCTAGTAAGAACAGATGCGCGTGGCAGATCTATATATAGGGGCAGAAGTGACGTCAAACATATCTGAAGTGACTCAGAGGAATTCTTTCATGCAGTGCAATATCAGAGCCAATGCCTCAGTAAAACACAGGTTAGCTTCAAAACAATCAAATCTGTTCAGAAATAAGGAGTTTGGATAATTCTTCTATGCACTCACTAGAAAACCTGCACTTACAATAAAGAAAATACTTTAAAATATTTCAAAACTACAAGTTGCTTTACAGGAACTGAACGTATGCAGACATATGCCAGAACTGACAGCTAATGAGATGCAAAGTATTTCAGCTGAGACACTTCTCTGAGTCGGGTATGGTATTTCTCTAGCAGAATATAATTCTAAGCCAGAAATTCTCTGAGTACAAATTAAAAAAAAACCCCAAGTACCCAATATGGAAATCCTGGTTTGGGAATTGGGAAGTGCTCTACTGCACAATAATAAGCACTCATTTCTCCTAGGAAATCAAATCTGGGGTAAACAAGCTGTAAACCGAGATTGCTGCTTCCCAGATTTTCTTTCAAAAAATTATCTTTTCTATAGACAATACTTTAAAATTAGACCAATTTTAATTCATTACTACTTTTCTGTAAAATTTTCTGATCTGCTCATAACTTTAGAACAGACTATTTCAGTTGGAAGGGACCTACAACGCTCATCTAGTCCAACTGTCTGACTTGTAACCTAAAAACTGAAGATACTGTCTTCAGTTTTAACAGAGAGCCTCAAAACTTATATATTTTAGTCTCAAATACTAGAACCCAATAGAATTTGTAACAGTTCCTTCTACACAGCAGATAACAACCAGCCTGTGTCACAAACCTACAGGAATTTATCAGGACTGAAACCAAAATATTTCTTTTGTGTCACCTGCATATTGACAACTAAGCCAATAACAATATTATCTTTCAAATGGTACAGTGCTGATTTCCATGTAAGAAGCAGCCACATTTCTTGAGCTAAGTACTTATTCAAGGATATTTTTTTTTTCTTATTTAAAGGTATTTTCTACACAGAGCTATTGGACTCTCCAGTCAGATCTCAGGCGAATTCTCAGACATTACTGAAAAAACTCATTTCCTCCAAACAAAAAAAAATATCTACATGAACTTGGTCTCCTTGCTTCAGAGCTCTTTTTTCCCTTCCCTTTCTCCCCTCCAGACTCCCTCCAAAACACATCTACACTTTAAGTATTCTCTAACTCACTGTCACTGCCAACTAGAAAAATGTATAGTTTAAACAGGAATCAGACTTGGGCAACTTCCCAGACAATTTGAGAGCACTCAGGTCTAACTCTACTTGCCAAGTCTCAGTTCTCCTCTGAATGCAATGACAGATAAGTAGAACTGTGGAAAGCATCTCCAGTCCATGTTGGTCAAAGATCTGCAGAATTAATTCAACTGCCTCACCTCAGAGGAGTTCAAAGCAAAAACTGCACAAAAACAGTACTTCTCCACTGTGTGCACTGAAGGGAATCGACTACATATCTCTCAGCTCCAAGGTAAACAGGGACAGTAACTGTTGTTTCTGATGGGAGAGGAAATTTTGGAAATCCACATACTGAAGATGCTAATTTAATATCCCTTGGAACAAAATTTCCCTATTAAGTTCAGGCATTAAGACCAAACGCAACAGATACTTACCAGGCAACTAGAACTTGCTAACAGAGACCAGGTTAGAGCATCTTTGGACTTATTTCTGCATCATATTGAGCAGTGGGCATTTAAGCAGATGTTTAACTTAGTACTCAGGGACTCAGAGGACTGAGCTAAGAAGAATACAGCAGTGTCCAGTCAGACTGCTGTATGTGTATGTTTCACAACAAAGTAATATTGCAGAGCAAAAAGAATGGAGAATTAAATATTTATCATTAATTTCCAGGTTCTCTGTCTCTAGGAAATCTGAGACTGGGGTGTTGGAACTATGATGATAAAGGTTGAGATGTAGGGATTGGGCATTCTAGTTTTCTAGAAAACTTCAAATCTGCAGGAATGAAGTTTGAAATCTGGTTATATGTTTCATTAAAATGATAATAATACTATTTTTAAATGGGTTCAAAGATTTCCTGTCATTGCTTTAAACAAGATATTACACTAGTAAATCTTAGTACTTGCTTTGTACTTGGCATTGCTATGTCAGACCTCTGATACCACAAGCACAATGCAACAACTGCCGACCTGCATGAAAAGTATTTCTATCAACACCACAATGTACCATGATTTCTGTCAGTGTTGCTGGTGCTGCCCAAGACGGAAAAGTTTCTATGGCACACAGAGACTGTTCTATCTGATTATCAGAAAAATAAAGCCGATCCCTAGACTAATATTGACCCATTCCATTTAATACTGTAACTAGATGACTAGAAGAGACACTCAAATATCTACATGCTAAGAAGTGGGGTCAAGAATCTGTACTGAGATAGTCAGAATTGACTACAGTAATTTTTTTTCTTCTTTTCAGTAAATATAGGCAGGCTCACTGGATGATCACTATCTAAGGGCATACACCAATACCCACAAACAGAACATTTCAGTGAGTCTCTGCCAAAAAGCGATGCACCCAGCAGAAGTTATTCCTAACACACTGTTAGTTGAAACTGAGCCAGATTCCTGACCCCAGGACTATTCCTCAGAATTACATGAAGACTGTAGGAATACTTCTGAGAGTGCCACATCAGAAGAAAAGCAGATATAACCCATTTATCATAGCGTTCTTCACATCGACGCTGACAAACATGTAAAGAGCTTTACAATGAAACTTCAAGTAAAGGCAACTCCAAAGTTCTCAAACTAGCCTTACATAACTGTTACTTTCAACTGCAGCTTTATTAGTGGCAAACAAATCACAATTCCTACTTCTTCCTCTCCCCTGCTTTAATTCTGTGTGAACAAAGCAAAAATGTCACGGCACCTTTGTGGCATCTCTTAAAAGCTACAATAGTTTAGTAGGATCTCTCAGAGGGTAACCACATGCACACACAGCATCTGTGCAGTTCATAAATGCAAGCAGGAATCTCACATAGTCAGGAGAGAAATCTATCAAATAAAACAAGCTAGGTGTGCTTGACGTACCATTGACTAAGCTGGCATTTGCATTATCAGTGGCATTTGCACCTGCTGCACCATCTGTAGCTGAAGGAGGGTGGGAGGAGGGATGGGAAGAATCTACTGAATAATAATGGATAAAGAAACCAATAAATAATAATAATAATAACAACATGAACAAATGCACATGACAAAACAAAACAAACAAAAAAAATCAATAACTATGGCTTTGTTTTCTCCAAAACCAATCTGCTTTAAAGCAATTAACATAAATTTCAAAAGCAAAATGTCATTACAAGGGTGTTACAAAGTAAGGCAAAAACTCATACATGGAATAATAATAAGAATAAAATTAATATGAAAGACATTTAACAAAGTTAACAGAGCTGGTGAGAACTGACTGCACGCAGTAGTATGTACATTGTTTTGGTCCTTTTATGTGTAATTTTTTCACTAAAGTGTTATGCAAATATTTAAATGGTTGAGTTAATGAATTTAAACAATGCGTGGGTAGCTTTAAAATATGCAACATGCTATATAGTATATACAACAAACAAAAATAACTCACTATTCTCCTCAGTATAGACAACATATACATAGCATATCTGTGCTTTATATTATAGGTAACGTTGCATATTATGATGTATTGTTGATGATACATCCCAGCCTAGCATGGGCTCAATGTATACCCTGCTATAACTTAGGTACTATGCACATTGATCTGAGTAAAAACATTACACTTCTCAATACAGAATCTTGGGAAATACAGACTTGAGGAGAATGATGAGTTATTTTAAATCTAGGTATCAGACTTCACTTAATTGCCTGTGCTGTGGTGAAATTTAAAAGCATGAGAAAAGGAAATACTCTTTTTGTTCTCAGCAATTATCTGCATACTGGAGAAACTGGTCAAACAATCTCCTAACAGGAAGGTGAAAAACTTGAAGAAAGGTTTATTTTTTTATATATACTAGAGTTTAGAAAATCAGTCTCTATCAATAATAGATTAAATAAGTTTTGTTTCTGTTGGTTAATTGTTCACAACAGAACCCAGGACTTCTACAACGAATCCTGATCAAGAGTTTAATATCCTCAGTACTCAACCCATAGTGACTGTTTCACACTGCAGTGGTTTACTATTTGAAAAAAATGGTCGTGCTTTATTTACAAATGGTAAATCAGAAAAAAATAAACAGCACACAGGCTTTAAAAACACACCCTGTGTAACTACATTCGTGAAAATTTCAATTGCAAATTTGATTACTGTGATGGTAATAACTTAAACTGTTTTGGTTACTTATGCTTATTTTTTATTCCATTTGGATACTCACACTAACCAGCACAGCATGAACTGCTAACAGCAAATCATGCATTCCAACATCTAATATACTGTAATTTACTTCTGGAGAATAACTGATTATTCAAGCTTAACATTAAGATTTGCAACACCAACAATGCGTGCACATTTAAATGTTTGCCACGAACAATCCTGCTGATTTGAAATTATTCACCAATTTAACTGGACTGATTCAAAGACAATTATTTTAATCATTAGTTCAACCCTGATTTGCACCAAAGCTTGCTGGCTAAAAGCCTTGCCCTTTCATTTGACGTGGTACAATTCTTACTCTACCTGGAAGCTGATGTCCATCCTCCTGTTTCACACCTGCATGATGATTTTTACAGAACGTTAATGACCAATAAAAGCATACTCCCACAGAACACTGAAACAAACATTCACGACTGGCAGGATTTCAGAGAGCTGCAGGTTCATGTATGAGAGTGCATCATCTGACTCTGGGCTTCAATCTGCAACCCATGCTACCCAGGCACTCCTCTGCACTAGCAACTTCAGGACACACGAAGGAAGGATCTTGATATTGTAGCTCTATCCAATTAGATTTAGCATCTGTGTAAAAGGTCCTTATTCACCTCCGTAAGATTCTCTTTTGAGTTACAACCACAGTGTGGTGTGTTACTCTGCCATCTCAGAGTTCTCCTTCCCTGTCTTTCAAAGCTATCCCCAATGAAACATGAGAGAATCACCAGTGTCCAGCTCAACAGAGGACAGTATCTGCAACAGGTACTGAAGCTGCTCCTACAATATCCTTAGACACCAGCTAAAGAGATGCTGCCAGATCTTGGAAGGTCTGAGGAGTCTTTCTGCTAATTGTCTTTTTGCTGATCTGTAAGATTAGACTCTAAGATACCATTCAAAACTAGTCTGACAGGAAAGAATTTTACTTTGGGAAGTTTCAGTCTTTCTCCTTTTAGTATTCCTAAAACTTACCATGCCTAGCAGGTACTGTGCCTTTCCGTGCAAATGGGATGGCAAGCATTTCACAAAGCCTTTCATTAAGTAAGGAGGGATTTCCTCAGAGAAACAAGAAGTCAAATGCAACCACTTGGAAATGGAAACTGTACATCATGAAACCCATTTAAATTTGGCCTTCCTATCTGCACCTTCAAATTGTCAGGATGGAGGTGGAATAAAAGGTGGAATCACAATGCCTCACAGATTCTCACTGTTGTTACTTAGTAAAGTTACTGAACTAAGGCTCAGTAAAGCTTTTTTATTAATGCTGAAAACCACTAAAAAGAGCAGAAATGTCTAAAAACCCTCCATATTCATTGGCCCTTGTTATCTCTGAAAGAGAAATATTCTTAAAACAAACTTGGAACAAAATTCTGAAAGTAGACTTGAACAAGATTGTATGAACAAAATCTGGAAAGGAGACACTAAATCATGTTTCTGCCTCGTGTGCAACCCACAAATTAGCAATTCCTTACGACATCATACTATAGTAAGCTGAAAAGTCTGAAGAGACTCCTTGATTTCATTAACTGCTGCTGGACATTAAAGTTAAACTCTGTTAACATTTACTGCTACTTTCTTGACTTTCACTATTCTTAGTTTGACCTTTACACCTTAAAAAATTAAATGCCTCTGAAGTCAGTCACTGACATTAAACAACTAAGCCAGCAAAAAGTCACATCTTCATTTTATTTTTGAAGCTCAAAGACAGACACTATTTCATGGCCAAGGTTTTAGGTATTTGGGTTTTTTTAAAAACATTATCTAGAAGTAAATGCACAAGAGCAAAACCTTAGCAAATTTTAGGTGACTATGGATTTATGTATACAGAAGACATGGCAATGGGAGTATGCCCATGTATTCCCTGGTGTTTCACTAGGTGCAGAGAGTCTGCAGTTTCACACTGGAAAAACATCTTGTTATCCAATGTCTTTATTGGCTAACAGCTATTGCTGTTTTTCTGTGTGACATGTAATGACAAAAATGTGTACAAAACCATTTTTGAAATTGTATTTATTTGTCAAGAATGGAGGAGAGCTCTGGCTGCACAAAGCCCAAGAGCTTTCTTAGGAGCATCCTTATGTATTGGGAAATTTACCTTTCTTGTCTTTCTTTTCTTCTTCTTCTCCTCCAGCACCGAGCAGAGTAAAGATGATGCCTGTCTGAGAATTCACACCCACAGCAGTTACAAGCATTCGCCCAGAGCCTTCCATGACATGAGTACCTGAAAATATAAAATAGAAGTTACATGCATCTAAAAAAGAGAACCATCAAATATTATATGCAAGACTTCCATGTAGTACAAAGATTTTGTTACACTATAATCTATATTGAAGCCAATGTAAGTACACACCAATATTAGTACATACCAATCGTAAAGCCTGTTGTTTTATATTATTCTCAACCAAGAATGGATGCTTAATTGCATATCTCAGCCCGCACATCCACACATCAGATTCCCTTTTAAAAAGGGTTATTGTCATTAAGTTTACATAACCTTGGAAGATCATAGCTTAGCTTCACACAGTTAATTCTTGTAACTTTGAAAAATATTTTTTTCAGAGTTCTGCAAACATCCCTGTGACTCCAGTCGAGATTACACTGACTGTACATGGAACACGGTTACCTGACTGCAGAGAAAACCTGTGCAATTTCTCTCATCGTTCTCAGTTACAGTTGACTTACAGACACAGTGTCTCTTGAGAAATATTTCATGCTTTATTGTCTAGAAATTGCTCATTTATTCCTACAATTTAACCAAATTTTAGGCGCGTCTAAGATCATAGTTTCTTAAAACCCTTTCCTATGAGTTGTGGAAATAGAAAATCCTATAAACAATCAGAGGGTTCTATGTAACATCATGAGTTAGGTAGTCCTTACCTGACTTGTCCTAAACAATTCCATAGCTAAGGAGGTTAACATTCTCTTATGCTTACTCTCAACTACCTTGCCCCTATCGCTTACCCGCTACCATCATTAACTGCCATTCCCAATAATGCTAAATTGAAGTCCGTCACTGATGCCTGTTGTTCCACAGGAGTGCTGGGCATGGCTGAAGCCATGGCAAAAAACTGAAGGAACTCTTCAAACAAGCTTTCTGCAGACTCCTGAAGAGTGGCTTCTACCCAACTAAACTATGAGGCTGCTGCACTGAGCAAATGGGGAACAGAATTAATTTCTCATGGAGAATCTTATGGGGCATTCACATCTACCAAGCCTACTAAAACTCTCCCCTCCCTTTTTAAAAAAGTATTTTATTGAGTTTATCCTCATCTGCATATACTCAACTGCACTTTGGTATCTCAAAAGCTAAGAGAGATACATGAACTTGAGTCCTTAAATAGATAAATATTATATATATATACACACACAATCTATTTTAAAAGAAATCCCATTTTCTTATTATGGCTCATCCAGTTTCTGTCCTAGAACATAAGCAATCCAACTATCTATTTATAATTAAAATATCCTTCTCTAAATAATCAGAATCTCTCATGTTCTTGAAAACAGAAACACAGAACAGAGAGAACATCTGTCAACATTAAGCCTAATTTGCGAGTATAAATATCTCATCAGAACACTGAGAAAATTTCAGCAGAAATAAGCCAAATAAAAATAAAAACGCACTAAGAGTCAGATAGATTTCTTAAAGAAAGCAGCAGACCTTCTTGGTGCATTAAGAACTGTTCCTATGGCTTTCCAAGATACAATGTGACTCCTTAAAAAGTCACTGGCTCTCTTTCATATGGCAGAGGAAAACACCACAAAGATACAAATTAGGACTGCCAGCCAAACCAGAAAAAAAAACAAGTTACATTCAAAACTCAAGGAACAGAAAAAAAATCTTTAGAAACAAGAATAGCCTTGGCTGTACTGGTTCAGACAACACAGAAAATGTCTGAAACTTCTCTCAGAAATTTAGAAGAACCTCCTTAACTTGTAACACCATTTAAAGTATATCTTAATTAATAACTTGCTTTTAGTATTCCTATGTTCTGTTTTGCAGGAATCATCTCCTGCTTTCAACTACAAAGGTGAGTAGAAATATCCTGAAAAAAAGGGCATATATATGGATGTCTCAAAGCTTTATTTAGAACACATGCACCCGTCAGCCTTCACGCTCACCTCTGCACACCTGGAAAGGGCAAAAATACCTTCACTTAAACTGCCTCTCTCAACCTTTTCTTCACATTAGTCTTGTAAAACATAATTCAGACTCTTAAGGTGCATACAAAAGCATGTTTTAGTGCAGAGGCACTAATTTTTCATCAGATTCTGTTCCACTGGCAGTACTGGAAAAATTCTTCAGCATCTAAGCTAAACCAAAGAGCGGAACCAGCATCTGCCTAACCCTGGCAATTTCTCCCCTTAAACAGTGTTATATGAGCTTGAATAAAGAAATGGGCTCTAAGACTTCAATCAGCAAATGTTACATAAATGGAATCCTGGAACAAATGCAACATATTTCACATCTGTACACTACACATGTATTTCAACTCATGGTGAGCAATTCTACTGACTTCTTTCCCTCAAGCTTCACTCTTCAGTATAATACTTTTTTTTCCACATGTTGAGTATTTAATTTGAAGGTGATAAATGGTGAATGTTCTAGGACAGAAAAGGAAGCAGTGTAGTTTAGTAAGAAAAGAGATAAACAGATTAGATACTTTCCAGACAAAAAAAATCTACTGAGCATGAGACTGCTCAGAAACCCCCAAATCTAGTAAGGATACTGGTGAAATAAATGGGAATTTGGGCTGAAAACCAAGGAAAGAGAACCAGAGCATGCCAATTTGAGGGTTTTATACTGGTTTTCTACTTCCAGCAAACTTATTAACAAAAATTCACTACGCCCATGTCTGAACAAGTGGTTTAGTCACCTCAATTAGTAAGTGGTAATGGAAGTTAATAATACAGTGAACTGACCAGAAGATCAGAATATTCACAGGAGGGGTGTGTGTTTGTGAGAGTTTTCCAGAAAAACTTCACCTACGAGTAATTTCAGCATATCCAAATAATTTGCTGCTTGGTTCTGAAAATTTCTGCTGTGCTAGAAGCCTAGCCTGGAATATTTTCTGGCAGGGAATTTAGACAGAATCAGAACTATTTTTCTCCAGGCAATAACTGACCTGATTCCTTAATCAACCTTTCTTTTTATTTCCAAAACCTAACAAAGCACCATGACCAAGAGACCAAGAGATTTATTTTGTTTGTTCTTGGATAAGCTCTGTTTCCTTTGTTTCAAATCCTTGTTGCACACTGATAGAAATGCACTTTTGTAAAAGTTAGGTCAGGATAAAGTCATGGTCAGCTCAGTGAGAACTACTAGGTAAGCTCCTCAGAGTAACTCACTCATATCTTAATCAAATTAATCTAAATGTCTGGAGGAAAGGATTTAAACAGTAAGCTTCATTAGTAGTTCTTTTATGACCGCGTTAACTATTATAACATGTGGTATCCCAAAATACTTCACTGTGTGCAAGAGTGAGGCCAGACTCACAGTCAATACTCATATATTTAGAAGCAGCATGGATTTCTGTGAGCTTTCAACTGTGCAAAACTGGAAGAGCACATCAGCTTCAACCAAGGCAGCTGCACAGCACTCAGTCTGGTCACCCAAGCTGTCGACTTCTGGCTGGTCCAGGCCCATGCTCATTGCAAAGAAATTTAGCATCATCACAGCCTTGTTTAAGCTGGTGGCTTTGGCTGCAGTGGTTTATGGTGCACCACACACGCTACCCTGTGCTAAGACACCAAAAGGAGGACGTTTCAGACATTTTCAATACAGTGGAACCAGAGAAGTGAAGCTGCTGCTTTTGGTTTCAGGTGTATCCGAGTCTGTATTTCCATTTCTGCCCTCCTAGGTGGTACCAAATGTGCTATATACAGATGGAAATGAACCATCTGGTTTAGTCAGCACTTGTGCTCTTAGAATTACTGCTCAAGTACAGTAAATGACTAGCTGGATGATTAAACAGGGCATTAAGCAGAGAAACTCATTTAGTTTAATTATGTCATTGAAACCGATTGAATATTAAAAATGTTGTTTCAGGTGCCAATGGTAAAAATAATACTTCCTGGTTCAGGGTGTTTATCTTTCACCATATTTAGACTCACAAAACAAACTGTGGCAGCAACTCAAATGTTCTCTTTTTCAGTTATACCTCTGTCAAACCTGAACTGTTTTAATTTCCTACAGATATTAAGGGAGAGCAGTGGCAAGTAACAACATCCTGACTCTATGTGTCTAAATTGCAAGTCTACCTGGAGATAACTTACTGATGTCTTCAGGTGGAAGCATAAGAGGAAATTTTAAGGTCTATTTGATGTTTTTGTGGAAGGTTGCTTTGTTTTGCTCTGTTTTTCTTTAAACAAGTTTTATAAAAATTTAAGTTTAGGCTAACATCCAACAGGAACTCAGGTTTGAAACAAGGTCAAACCCAGTATGTTCCTCTCTGCTCTGCCCTCGTGAGGCCCCACCTGGAGTCCTGTGTCCAGATCTGGGGCCCCCAATACAAGAAAGATGTGGGGCTGTTGGAGAGGGGTCAGAGGAGCCACGAAGATGATTAGAGGGCTGGAGCACCTGCCCTACAAAGAGAGGCTGAGGGAGCTGGGCTTGTTCAGCCTGGAGAAGAGAAGGCTGTAGGAGGACCTGCAGCCTGCCAGTCCCTGAAGGGAGATTATAAACAGGAGGGGAATCAACTTTTTAAAAGGGCAGATAATGGCAGGACAAGGGGGATGGATTAAAGCTAAAGAAGGGAAGGTTTAGATTAGATATTAGGGGGAAGTTTTTTACAGAAAGAGTGGTGAGGGGCTGGAACAGGCTGCCATTCTATGACTCTATGGTGGTTTCCATGTTTTTGGACTACTAACAATTTCCCGCTTCAGCTCTGACATCATTGGGATTAAACCTTGCACCGTACCGAGGGATTTTGTGCAAAAACATTACACTAATAAAGAACATCATATTTTTAAAGAAACCAAAGGATTTTTTTCCTAAGAGAGCAAAAGAAATTTGTTTTGCTCTTTTAGTCCCAAAAGCAATAGGAATTGCTTGTGTCATTTGAAAAAAAAATAATTTACCAGTTTCAGGCAGAAAGATGCTTAAAGCTTTCTAAAGATCAAGTTAATTAATGTGGTATTTTGTAGCATCAGGTTTGTGGCAATGGAAAGTCCACAAATGGCATTAGAAATGTCTTCATTTGAAGTTAATGCAGCCACATTCTAGCTGAAATCTGGTTTTTTATTCCATAAATTAAATAATAAACAATCATCATGTCATAGGCAGTGAACCTTTCATCCAGGTTTAAATTTGGAAAGGATTTGCAAAGTTAATTCAATAAAAATGGCCTCATCCTTACTTGTCACTATGGCCTCTTCTGAATAAAAGCATTTCCTTGCAGTTGCTGCTTGGGAAACACCAGCTCAGTGAGGCAGGATGGGGGCATGTGTATTTACTTGCTGCACTGCAGCAGAAATATTCTGTCCGGGGGTGACGTTTGGCTGACAGTACAACCAGAGAGCACAGAGAATCCATGAATAAAAAGTTCAAGTGTATTTGAAAATTACTGTTTCAGGTTTAAGATGCTAACGATCATTATGATATCAGCAGCTGTTATTTTGTGATCACAACCCAGCTGACAACCAATATAGAAACTACACTTATTGGAATTAAAATATTCTATTTAAGTGATTAGCTGTATAGAACTATATTATAAAATACATATATTACAAATATACCACAGGAATCAGGTCTGCAATATTTGAGTATAGCCATTTCCTTCTTAGCATATGGTTTCTTTTTCTGTTGTATCTACTGTACACAGACAGAGTGCTTAAAGAGACTTTAAAAAGCTTTGAAATTCAATGGTTAAATTAAAGCCAGCATGCAGTGAACTGAAACAATTGCTATTTCCATACACAATAATTTCCTTTTCTTCTGAAAATATTTCGTTAGTTTTTCACTTTATAAAATAAGATGATGATCAGAAATATTTGCAGGCAATCAAAAAACAACAGCACATCTTTTGAAGAATAGGCAGGATCAGTGTCTGTGTTGAAAAGATCAGCTGTATCAAAAGCTGATGGCATGGAAAACCAAACAAAACCAAACCATAAACAAAGCTGTGCCTAAAAGACAATTCAGCAAGAATTCAGGCAGGTTTACCTGACAGTAGCATTGGGTCTTTGTCAACAGATTTGCGGACCTGGTCTGACTCTCCAGTTAAAGAGCTTTCATCAATTTTAAGATCATTTCCTTGAATAAATATCCCATCAGCAGGTAGAAGATCACCTAAGAACATGGTAATGGATAAACCACAAGTAGTTTAGTAAGACTTGGGCAAAATTTCCTTTTACAGAGCATTTAAAAACACTTCCTTTTAATCCTAACTGGTTAGAGCCCAAAAATTCCAAATAGCATCAGCCTCCATGAAAGAGAATTACCTTCATAGGAACGGCTTTTGTCCTTGTCAGTGAAAGGAAGTGAAGATTACAAAAATAAAATGAATTACCTACTGCAATTTCATAGCAAGGGGTTCAGGCTTCCCTTTTGCTCAAACAGCCAAACTGTTATCTTACCATGGGCAATAACAACACCACATAATTCTCTTTTATATCACTTCCAGTGAAGTGAGTCTGTTCTGCTAGAGAGAGAAAGCAGACTAAAGAAAGTGCAGAAAAGTAGATGTTGATGGAACTTACCATATTTCACCTGTGCAATGTCACCAACTACTATCTCTGCCACTGGGATTTGGATAACCTGTCCACCTCGGACAACAGTAAATTTCTGTTCCTGCTCAATACGACTTTGAAGCCCACGAAACTGCTTCTCCTTGCTCCAGTCATTGAAGGCAGTAACAAGAACAACACAGATAACAGAGAGTAGGATGGCAGCACCTTCAATCCAGCCAGCTTCAGCCTCACCTTCATCTTCAGCTCCTCCTGTTGCAGTACCACATCCTGCAAAGCCAACATTAAGAACCAGTCAAGCAAAGACCGGGTTTATCATGTTCATCGCAAGGAGGAAAACTTGCTGTGAATTGGCAACAAGGTGAAGGAATAGAACTACTTTTTGAAGTAGTGCCTGCTAAGTGGAACATGGCAAAAGAGAGAAAAAGCAGAAATAAAGATGTCTGAGGAGAAGAGAAAGAAAACAAATCAATTGAAATTTTAGACCTTTACACTTTCTACTAACAAGCTATCCTTGGTGAACCCAAACTGAACAAACGGAGAAAGTTGGGTGATTGAATAGAAGGGCTGGCAGCTTCACCTGAGCCATCAGAGATTTTGAAACACAAGGAGAGTAGCAAGAAGGACTAAAACAACCAGTAACATTAATCAAAGCAAAGCAATGACTTCAAACTGAGATTAAAGAAAACAGATCAAATTGAAACACATTTACAAAATAATTTTCAATACAATTTCTAAATGTTCTCAATGCACTTAGAGGGAACACTTGGTATTTAAGTGTGATAATGAAATGTATTAGGGAACACTGAGCAAAAATAATAGCCTACTATTAATTCATTACTCTTTACAGAGAAATATAGTGGTAGGATGCTTAGAGAACTATGTTATTTCTGTCACAAGTAAAACAATATTAAAAAATACATTCTATGTATTAATTCTGAAGTGTTAATTCTGAATTGCTTCATACACATCTGCTATTTATTTCAAAGTACGATGCGATTAAAATTTAAATGTATTTCCTAGATAGTATCACAACATAAAACATAACTTTCCTTCTTAATGAAATAAAACCTAAAAAAATAGTTTATAACATGGACAGCAAAGTACATGTACCAGAATCGCAATATTCAGAGATCCCAACTGACAGGAGAGAAAAAAGATCTCAGTCTGAATGACTGAGGGAGCAAAGAAATCTTTTCATTTTCATGAAAAACTGAACTAGTGAGGCACTGACATCACTTTTCCATCTTACCCAGCTATCAGGGTTTAGCAACTTAGCAACCGTGTTGCTTCCATCTCTGACTGAAGTTTAAATTTGGTATATTCGTTGCCGGTCACTAGAGGGAATTAATAAGCAATCCAATTTCTAATTTTAAGTTACAAAGATTTCCCAGGAACATAAGCACAATAATTCATTAACCAGCTGAGTAATTACTCTTGCATATGAACAGTAAAAAAATTGCCAGAAGTCAAAGGAAGAAAGATGAGACTGAATGTCCACCAAGTGAAGGGAAGAAAATTAAAACAAATGGAGATTTTACCCATGTTCCCTAACAGTATAAATTTGGAGTTATCCTCAAGGCAAGGCAAACCTGCTCCCAAGAGATGGGCCTCTCCTAGCAGTGATGCCCAAAGACTGATGACTCACGTGAACCTCTGTCTGCAGCATAGGAACCTTGCTAAAGAGACCATTTTCATAGCATCCAAGAAGGAAATGAATTAACCTTTTGTAAGTTCAGTACCTTAAGCTACTCAAAACTAGTCACAAATGCAACTCCACAAACCACACCATCAGTTTCTTCCTTCAGTGGAACATCACTCTTGGGAATGACTAAGGAACTTTGTTTAACTTTAATCATCTTAATTGGCCTGCATTAGTTTTCTGATTCCTTTTCCAAATCACTTTTGCCCTGTCTGGATTAAGTGCTTTCCTAGTACAAGGAATTCTGTTTTGGCAAATACAAGACAAAAATCTACCTCTCGTTTTTCCTGAGATAACAACATAGCTCCTCTCCTATTTCCTGTGGCCTGGTCTAGCCACAGTGGAAGGCTGGTTTTATTTCCTTTGTAGATGGTTGAACTCTAGCCTAGCTTGTGACAAGGTACAGTGAGCCCTTGGTCCAGGAGTAAGCCACAGAGGTGGGCAGCTTAGCTCTTCAGTTTTGGGAATTTCCATGAGGGTGATGTTTACTTCCTAGGCTTTCACTGGAAAGCTTTGATTTCTTCATATGGAATACTGATCGTTTATATTGTGATATTTTCTACAAAATCACACATTAACATGATGCAGTATTGAATACAAGGTTTTAATTTGAGCTGTATCAACATGCCCTAAAAAATCAGCCATTTGAAAGACACAAGCTGTGCTCTGTCCTTCATTATAAGGATCCCATTATGGCTCTGGACATGTGTAAACCTTACAGTAATATTAGATAAGCAGAATATCCTTTTTCCATGGCAGAATATTTCTCTACCAGTCCTGAGAAAACTCACTGCTATTATTCCAAAGAGCCAACAGGCCTGGTCACAGACTTGGAGATGAGTTGGAGAAAGAAAATGACAGCTAGTCAGAGCCCTTGAACCCAGTGCTGACATGCTGTAGCTTGAATGGCTTGGAGACTTGTGTTTCTGTGTTCCTTCAGGAATAAAATTCAACTTCTTGATTCATTAAAAGGAGGTAAAAAAAATATGTATGGACTTGAAGAATGAAATTAATATATGTGTTGTCAGAACTGTTTCCCACGTGAATATGAACAACACCATTCCTAGGTTTTTTATATAACCAGAAAAAATAGTCAAATTTAGCATGTAACTAATACAAGATGTTTTCATTAAGCTGCAAGGATTTGTTACCTGTCTCACAGATTATGCACAAAGAACATAATTCACTCCATATTACAGCTGAAAAAATTGTCAGAACAAAATAAAATCTGCAGAAAATAGACTGAACATAGATCAAGCTCTTGGAAAACATTCCTAAATTTGACAAATGTCTGCACTGAATAATAATTCCTTATTTTAACTTTTAAAATCCTGAGAAAATTATCCATAACCCAATGGAAACAACAAAAGTTCAAATGCATTTGATTTATTTTCTGTTCATTGAATCAGACAGTGCCACATTCAGATGGAGGAAAGGTACTTGAAGAAGGAGGGATTCTTAGAGAAATTATTTGATAGACATGGCCAAAAAATCAATTAAAATGATCAAAACCAGAAGTTAGTTTTTTTAGATGCATGTACGAAATGGTGAGTTGCTTTATGGATTATAGAATCCTTACTGGTTGAGAGTTGATGTGGGTCCTATAAAACCACAAGTGTAGCTCCCCAGGCTGACACACCAGGAGGTAAATTTACCCACAGTGGTGGACTTGTAGCACGAAGCAGACAGCTCCCACTGGCTCTGTGCAATGTGACTCAAAACTAAAACACTCAGCCAGGATACAGGAGACAAATTCTTTTTGCCTTCCTCTCTCTTGGAGGATCAGAACACAGGACCACAGTTTTAAAGACCACAGAAGGTTGACACTACACAAATGGGAATCTTATTCACTGCCGTGCACTCACTTAATGCCACATCAGATGAACGATGGTCCTAAGTCACCAGTACTTCATCATCAGCATGTTTCAGGTTTTGGAACCAATACATCCCCATAATGGCACTAAACCACATCAGAAACCAAGTAACAAAAACGACACACAGCAGTTTCAGCACTGTGAGGAACCTAAATGTAAAGGATGAGCTATCTCCAAATTTAAGCAGCAGCCGCGCAGGCTTTTGAACATCTAAGATTTGCAGGGAGATACTTGTAACAACAGTTCAGAAATGGAATTGCTCTTTTTGTGGATCTAGCCCAATATAACTAAACCCAGGTTCCTTAAATGATTAACCAAGCTGATTATCAGATTTCCCAGAATTTTCTCTTTGCTTTTTACAGTCCCACAGAAATGAAATGGGGTAAAAGTGTGAGATATATTAATGTAAAGTGTGCAAATCATTCCTATCTTAGGAATAAACTCTACCAACTTTGAGGGAGTAAATAACTATCTAGTTCTTACAGCAGTAACATTTCAGAAGGGATTTTTTAACAGACAAGCAGGATTTAAAAATGCCTCCTGCCCTTCAAGAGATGACCTATCTGTCAAGAAACATTTTCTTGACCTGTATGTTGTGTTCTTGCTTCAAAACTATTTTAGATGTATTTGTTCTTAATGGGGGGAGGAAGGAAACCTGCATCTTCATTGCTGTAAGTTTGTACAATTCTTTCTTATATATTTTTTTATAGAAGTATACTTATAAGCTTTTTTCTTTCTCTTCTGCCATTGTGTCACACAGGATTTTCTACACACTATAGAAAGACTTAGTGAATTTACAGGAAGAAGCCATATGTATTCACAGGAGAGAAATCTCACACACTTCTTATGCCTTATACTGTCTTCCTCACTATAGTACAGAGTGACACAGTATGGACTTTACAGTTAAGGGGGAAAGAAGGAATATAACTAACACACAGAAGAATGGTAATACTACTACTAATAATCCTAAGAGCAAAGAGCAGTTTAAACATCTAACCTACATTCCATATGAACTTTAAAAAACTGTGTTAAGGTCTTGGCAAGATAGAACTTGGGAGCCAAAGTTACCAAAAAAGTCTGGGATTATGCTGAGAGGCACAGACTGAAAACATCACAAAAGAATTTTTAATATGCATATGTGATTTGTAGTAGGGTTTTGGTCCACGGCTCTGAATTATGAAGTACTCCTTTAAAATTCTATTTAACACAGGTCCTTATCCATCAGAAAAATCAATTTCAAAGAAGTAAACACATTTTTAATATGAATCTATTTTCTACCATCACTACAGACATAAGCCATGTGGCTGTCACTCTCAAAGCCTCATCCACACAGGACATAGAATGCACACTCAGTTTGAAACCCAGATGATAAAGATTTGACCACAACTCAAGACTGTAAATGGCTGTAACTCCTTTGGCATAGCAAAAGCAGATGAAATCATAAAATGAATAAGCTTATTCATAAACTGGTTTAGCTTATTCCAGAAGTGTGCAGTAGCAGACAGGTGAGCTGAACACCTCCCCTCCCAAAGCAGTGGGAGGACCTGACAGTGTGGCCTCAAAGAATGTTCAGAAGTACAAAAGGGGGCAAATATGATTGTGTTCTCCATAAAATATCTCCAAAGTACACTGCCAAAAACTCGTGGAAGGAGAACAGAATTTTAAAAGCTTAACATTTGACCAGAAATAGGTCAGCAAAGACTGTTGAAAAAGTTTTCTATAGATGGGAGATGAAAGGAAGATAGAATCCAAAGGTAAAGAGGAATTCAAAGCAATACAGTCAGTCCAGCTGAAGTCACGGCAACCTGGGGCTTCTCTCGTCAAAGACTGCGAGCAACCTGGGCACAAGAGCCAAGGGCTGCAAAACCTGCCCAAGAACCTGGAAAGCTGAGCAAATACCCAGGCACACAGCCTGTGCTGGACTGTTTCTGTGCTTAATTAATTACCAGGAGTTTAGAAATTATCCTGAGAAGCCCACTCTACATTAGCAGTATTTTAATTATATATAAGGTTTTAGAAAGAAAAAAATAAGAAAGCCAGGCAGGGGCTAGTAAAAAGGGAAGGGAACTGCAGGATAGAAAAGACTCAAAGATACTTGTGTCAAAAGAAAGGAGCAGAAGGTGTGCAAGAGCAGGTTAAGGACTTTGGGAAGACAGCAAACAAGAAATTATACCATAACTGGCAGGAGAAAATAATTTGTTTGATGTTATTAATCACTTCAATTTGGGGAAAGCCAGAAAGGGGGAAAGGAAAAAACCAAAAGCAAAAGTCCAGAAATAGCTCCAGAGAGCATCATCTGACAGTTCACCAGGCTCGGGTCCTGCTGGGAACTGGAACGCTTCTAAGGTCACAGCCCCATTTCAATATACATTTGTCCTAATATCAGCCAAATCTGGGCAAACACAGAAAGAAGCACACAAGCTCTGTGCAGCTAACAAGAATATCTGTTAAAGATTTCAAATAGCTATGCAGAGATTCTTAAAGCTGCTTTGAATAGCATAACGATTATAATTACAAATCAGAGTCTTGAGCTGCAGCACAGTAATTTTTAAATCAGAAAAAAAGCATATTTTTAAAAATCTGTGAACATCTGTATTCCTAAGTCCCATCCTACAGCACTTACCTCTCAGCTACTCAGTTCAACCTACACATTTCTATTTTTAAGCTGAGAATACCTTGTGGCATTTAAATTCCCTAGGAAAATCTCATAACGCCCCCAGAGGTAATTTTTTTAGTCAGTCAAACTGGTTTTGTCATCAGAAAGACAACAGTTCCCATGATAAAAACTTTTTATTTAATCACTTTCTGTAAAGCCCTTTTTCCTTAGCTGCAACTCCAGCACCAATGTTATTAAGCTCTAAGTTACAGCTTTTTCATTAGCAGAGCTGGGCTCTCGTTACTAACATCGCAAGTGATGCCTCTTACTTATCACAGGTATTCAGTTGGGTAGGAAATGGAGCAATGACCAAAGATTATGCAATAAATATCATAAATGCTCCTCCTTAACATGATTTTTTAATTTGGTTGTACAGATAATGTAGTATTTATTTTTACAAATTCCTCATTGTGTCATATCTACAAAATTAGTCCAAAGAGCATTGCCTGTTAGTGTTCCATCCCCAAATCCTCTGCATGCTGATGCATCGCCAGCTATAGAACCGATATGGACCCAGCACCAGGCAGTGAGGGCACAGGCTGGTCAAGCTCAACATGTCGCTGCAGAGCCTGAGCTAACAGAAACGATGAGACCTTCAAAGATGATGTTTTCTGTCTTTCTCTCATACTCTCCAAGGCATTCTTCAACCACAAAAAAAAACCCTTCTGCTTACTTCTAGTGAGTCAAACCACGTTCTCCAGAAACACATCCTACTCTGTGAATGGCCAAGCAGAAGGGATTTACTAACACTACAGACTTTTCAGGTTTAGGGTGCTTGTGCACTCCCTGAAAGCGACTGTTGGATACTTGTTTGAAAACAGTATTAGAATTCCTCACTCAGTGATACGTCAGCTTGTTACATAAGGACTTGGGGAGAGGAGGGGGGAGAACAAAGAAAAAATATATGGTCCCTGTAGGTTAGTTATGTAACTGTCAACTTTAGAGTTCAATATTAAATATTTACACCGTTTTGACATATCCATGGAAGGAAACAAGTCAGTAAGCCCTGAAAGCATACATATTCACACATTCCTCAGCCTGATCACAAACATTTGTGTGCAGAGAAATGTTAATTAAAATACTCAGTCAACTTCAAGACATGCAATATGTTGAACAAGAGTCTTCTGACTGGCACCTTCAAAGGAAGGCACTTGATAAAGAGCAGTCACAAGGATGGGGCCCTAACTCCACCCAAGGCAAGGGAAGGGAACATTCCAGAATGTTTACACTCATTTTTTTGTTCCTTCTGTCACCACTTAGAGCAAGTAGAGAAGGGCCAATATGCCTGTTCTTTGGGATTGCGAGGGAAAACCTTGACATCCAACTGCTACAGTCGTACTGTACATTGCTCGGAGCTAAAAGTGTCTGGCAAATATAGACACCTATCCAAAAGGTGAAATGCAGTTTTCAAGCGTAGGATTCAGACCTTGAAAGCTGTTCTCCATGCTCATTAGAAGAGTTCAAGTGCAGTTATTCAACATGGCTTGCAAGATCCTGTCCAAGCTAGGTTTAACTCACAGAATTAATACTTCCAGAGAATCTCTTCTTGGGAGATATGTGAGAAGGTTTTATATTTCATCCCAAAGTTCTAAATCTCATTACCTCATGTCCCCACTTGAGAGCTAAGTCGTGCTTGGCAACCTGGAAATCTATCTAATGAGCAATATCTAAAAGCAACCCAGTTTTGTCGATGAGTGAATCTCTAATGAAGGGGAGGTATCTATGGGACTTAATTTTTTGCAGTCCAACACAGATTTGTAGATACCAGATGTAGGCCACTTTACATTATGAAACAATTATTTAATTTGCAGGTCCCACATGACACAATGTGCACATTTAGCACTTTACAAGTTCTTAATGTGTTGTTGCTGAAACCAGTTCAAGTCTTAAACTTAGGTCATTCATCAACATCACTGACATTTGTGTTGGTGAACAGCACAGAACTGATACAGTCAAGCAAAACCAGAGTGAAACCATTCTTTGGACAAATACCTGGCTCCTGAAAAGTGAGATTCCACTTCATCCCATCAGTATTTTAGAATATGTACCTGGGGGGTTTTCTAAGTCGATGATGCATATGGTATCATGCCATACTTCCTCTGGAGTTACCTAGTTTTGAGTAAAGAGTGATACCTAAACTGGGCTTTCCTTGCTGACTTGGAGAATCAGAGTATAAACCTACTTTTTTTCATGTGTTGCTTTTAACAGAGACTCCAAAGGCGTTTCCAGAACTGTATTCCCAGATTTCCACATTGCAATAAAAATACCAGTTGACACAAAAAACCCAAACCACCACTGGATGAGCAGTACCTCCCTTGTTCTATCTCATTCAAAAGGTGATGGGTTCAAAGGAAATAGGGGAGAGAGACTCAGAGACAGACAAAAGGACTCCATACCAAGCCAGGGATGTAGGAAGTTAAGAATCAAGCAGTTTGTAATAGGGAATCACAGAATCATCAAGGTTGGAAGAGACAGGATCTGTGAAACAAAGTTTTAACACAACCTCAAATAATCTAGAAGTAAGCCTTTTGTAAGCACTAACATAAATGGTGTTGGCTCATTCAGGACAAAATAAGGAGGGAAAGGAATGCCTTCTTTCATGATCATGTCCTGCTAGACAATTGGAACAAGCTACAATGCTAATGAAACCAAAACATTCTGAATAAAAGTGACAGGAAGAAATCAGAATTTCTGTTGGCTTGATATTAGCAGTCAAGTTGTTGTCCATGTGTTGACATTTATTCAAACAGGTAAGTTTAATTTGATTTAGAACTCTAACCTTGCTATTCAAAACCTGCACGGGGAACACTACAGCTCCTGGGGTAAAGTCTTAGGAGAGCTTGACTAAACATGAAGGGCCCAGTTCTGGCCTCAACACATAGCTAAAGGGAAAGAAAATAATCTCAAGAAAATATGGTAACATTTGGAGCTCCAGCTATTCAGGCACCCTATAAAAACACATTGGAAAGCTAAAGCTGCAGTTAGTTTTTAAAAGAAGAAGAATGCTCCCATTTGTCATGCAGCAATCCCTGATGATTTCCAGTACTTCCTAAATACAGCTGGGTGGAGAGGAGGATTTAAACACTTCCTCAGCTACCACTCCCACTGCACACCACTGAAAGCACCAGGAAACACAGAAGCCCATGAAAATAAGCAAGTGCTTAACAGCAAACTGGCTATCATCAAGGCACTTGATTTTAAATAGACCTAAGAAAAACATTTCACATGAACATAGAGCAATAAATATTTCATAAATACATAATCAGATTGAGAGCTGTCTGTCTTTTATATGCTTCATCTACTAAATCCTTACAAAGCCCATTCTCCTGTCTGAAGCAGAATGATCAGAAAAGCAAATCACTGAAGGTTTTTTGATGGCATCTGCCTGAGTAATGGATGTTCGTACTGTTCCATCACTCCTTGCCTGTGTTCTAACATAAATAAAATGTACTTGTTTCAAAAAACGTTCCCTTTTTTCTTTTTGGGTTTTCTCTGTGCTTTGAAACAAGACGTTCTAACCAAAATTATTTTAGAGAAAGCCTTTAATTAACAGAAATTCCACAAGAAATTTGCATGACATATTGAAAGAAGTTGACTTTGCTTGGAAACCTTGCCAGACATTTCATTGGAGTTTCTAAAAACTCAAACTGGAGCACCACATTAAGTTATGATTGCTGACTGGTAACTGCATAAATCTAAGACCATTTGAAGAGTCATTGTCAACTTCTTCCAACCTACAGGCCCTGCAGAGAGGTCATTAAGAATAGGCTACTGATTTTAATAGGGCCCTTGAAAGAAATTCATGGATTCTCAGAGGTCCACAGCCCACCACTTGAAAGCGACTGATTAAGAAAATTGGTGACTGAGCGGTTTAAACAACCTAACACAGCTACGATACTGCAAAGTCAGAAACCTAAACCAGTGCTCTTTGGAGCTTAGGGTATGGCCATGTGCTCTAAGAGGTGGCTCTTGAAACACTTCATCTTCTTTTGGTGCTATGAGGCCCTTGCTCATCAGTCGTATTCATGGAAACAAGGAAACCAGGTTGAAAAAGATGTGGTAGATTTATAGACCTCAGTCACAAAACCAGCTCATAAACTGCAGTGTTTATTACTTTCATTAAATTTCTCATCTTCATTACTTTGTGCTATAAAGCTTTAAGAGGTGAAAAATCACGTCAGTAAAAGATTAAACATTGTATCACAATGACTTGCACCAGAATGCATTAAAGAGTTCTATCAAGGCTAGCAAATCGTATGGCCCCATAAAAGTAGTTTTACAGTGTAAATCTATGTGCTAAAGAAACATCTTTTGGGCCATATTTTTCAGTTTGGCCTCATCCCAAGGGATGGGATGAAATCCCATTTGAATGCACAACCAGTTTGCGCAGTCCCCAAAAGCACCCTGCAATGTGAACCAAAGCCTGTTAACTGGGGACAGACAGGAGATGTCGTTTCTGAAGTATACTCTGGTTCCAAACCAAAATCTCAGCGCAGATACACCCAAAGCAATCTAAGGCTGCATGTAATTAGGATAACCTCCACATAGAATGTGCACTTGATATATTCTGTGGATTAATTTTGGTCTCACCTCATGTAGTTCTTATGATTCTAAATGTTTATGCATATTTAACTGAAACGAGATGAGCAGCATGTCCTTGAGAGAACAGGCAGAACCCCTTATGCAAAATCAGAACTAGATCAGAATTGATTGCTTAAATTCTTACTTTTCTGATAGGAGATATATATGTATGTACAGATTTTAGATGTGTATGTACATATTCTCATGTAACACACATGTATGTATATGCACACACAGGCACACATTAAAAGTAGTACAATTCAGTGCCATTACACTGCATTAAATGTGGAGTGCAATATCAAACCCTCCCTCCTCCGTGCTTTATTCTAGAGTTCAGCAGGGTGGGGGCTTGTTCTGTTCTGTCTGATTAAGCTTTAGAGAAAAGCCTCAAGTGCATCTATGAAGGTCTGAAGATGAGAGATTTTCAGGCTCTTTTCCCAAGGTCCCAATTCAGTGCCTGATTACATACGTGTGTGTATTTACTTCATGCTGAGTTGTACATTTTTTTGTCTCAAAGGCTTGTTTTATTATTACTGGTTTCTCTAGGAAAAAAAAAAAAAGTACCAAAGTGCTATACATCTGCCTTGTCGTGACAGTTTGGGTGTTCAAAAAGCTATACCTGTTTTGTTTCAGTTCTCTGTGCTTCAACATTTTTTTCCAGACAGTAATTTTCCATTCTCACTGAAACCCACCAGCAGCCGCGATCCACAGGCACACGCAAACTTCAGGCTTTTGCGTTGTTGGTGTGAACTCATACAGACCAGTTGGCAAACAGCACCCTCCTTTCAAACTGGGAAACAATCCTATAACCTGATCCAAAAAGGCTTTTGAATTAAAAACAATGCCACACAGTAATGAGGTGATTTTGCAAATTTGAAAAGTATTTGAGATTTCAAAGCTATTAAAGCCGGGGTTTTAATCTGCAATTGAATAAGAAAAGGCTCAATATTCCCGTATTTCATATTGGTTTATTTTATAAGCTATTAACTTGTGACAATAAAGATGTTTTCAGAGCTTCTGGGTTTTCATTGGTTTGGGGTAATTTTGATTTTTTTAAAACACTAGGTAAACAATTTTAACAGGATATTTTTGTTCCCTGTGTCAAAATCAGTACGATACTTGTATTCCTCTGGATTATTGACACCTTGTTCAAATTTCAAATTCCTATTGAAAGAGCTGGGTAAGTTCCCATAAATAGCTCTGCTTTGGTATTTATAATGAAGCTGTCCTCAAGTAGACAAAGCATGGCTGGAAATATAACCAAGTGGTCCTCACACCCCTGTAGAAGTATTACAAGGCAGCAAAGTGTTGAAATTCTTACAAGCGACAAGTAGGTTACAGACCAGGAAGAACCATCTCACTGCGTGGCTGCTTAGAGCAGTTATCTGAGAAGACACAGAATTTCCATGGCTGGAACTTTTTAAAAGTAAGTATGATAGATCTGTGCCAGGAGTGACATGAGGATTATTGATAGTGCTTTTGAGTTTGGGGACAGAATGAATGACCTCAAGTAGGTTTTCTTATATCCCGCTGCTCTGTGTTTGCCTTTGGATGCTGTCATCAGGCTCTGGATTAACCAGGCCAGGGAGGAGCAAAGACTGGAGAGCACGCTGATTTATATACCCCGCTCCCATCTCAGTACTGCACTCCTAATATAGGGAGTGCGGGGGAGCTTAAAGTAAACACAGCTTTGCAGCTCTGCACAGGAGGAAAACAGGGCCAGCAAAGCTTGTTCTCTCTGTCGCAGTCCCCAGCCTCCTGACACTGGCCAGGTGTGGGAGCGATGCTCAGGTGACATCCCTGTACCACCTCTGTACAGACCCGCAGAGCCGGCCAAAATGATGCAATCTCCGATGTGATCTCCCAGATGGACAGAACCAGGCTGCGTGAATCTGCATCAATCTGCCAGCGCAGCCAGGGTCATGAGTCTCCTAGTGCAGACCAGCAGAGAGGCACAGGAGGAGGCTGCTGTGGCAGTGTCTGAGCTTCAGTGCTGTCCCCAGCTGGGACATCTTGAGCACCGGGCTGTGAAACCCCAGAGAGCCTCTGCAGGTTCTGTTCAAATCCTGACAGTTTTGTCAGCCTCAGCGGAACACCAGCAGCCAGGCTCCATCTGGCTCTATAAAACAGGCCACCAAACCATCCGTGCATCATGCTCTCCTTGACCCCACCCAGAACTCTTGCCAATTCATCTCATTTGAAGCCCTAAAACTCGATTTGTCCTCTCTTTTGAACCTGTATAATACTCCAAGAGCAAAAATGTTTCAGAAATGGTGTGTCCAGGTAATGGCAACTGAAATGTGCACAATTTTCTCCTCATGGGAAGAGCTGTATGCAAGTGTTGTAAGACAGCAAGGTAATTTCCATGTGTGACTTCGGACACACGTGTAATAGCTGGACACATCAACCTTTCTCTGCTCCTTGATCTTTAGACCTCTCACTGAAACACAGTTTAGGGCAGGAAATAAAAAAGAAGGTACTTTCTTAAGCAAATTCTCAAATGAATTGATATATTTAACAAAACAGATTGGACTAATGTCACTAGAAGCCATATGCTGCTTCACCTCATCCCAGCTTTGGGAGGAAGGAGGTTAAATGGTGGGGTTCTGGCAGAACAAGCTGTTTTTTAGAGGGCAAATACTTCTGTTTCTCCTATTCTCCAGGATGCCAACTGCTTCATCCCTTGTACTGGCAGACGGTTTAGATGGGTTTAAAAAATCCTCTGGGAATTTCATGGTTTAATTATGATGAAAAATGATAGAAGTACTTGAGCATCTGCAACAACAGTCCTCAAAAGTTGTGTTTGGATAACTCTGAAATGAATGTGTGCTTTCAGATTTATCTACTGATTTTATATATAAAGGTTATTTTCTAATAGCTGCCTTTCTATTGTCTCAGCTTTTCTTGTGAATTTTCCTCCTTGGACAGCACCATGCAAACCTCTTGTGCAGCAACAGCTGGATCACTGTTATTTATTTAGCAGCAAAGACAATAAGGGATTCCTATTAGGACATACCAGCTCTTCAGGCTGTGTTGCCCTTATACCCTTTTATACACAATCCTTTTTTCCATGTGTTTAGTATTCCTCAATGCCTGAAGAACATTATGTAACACAGTCTGTACATACCTACAGACTAACATACACCCTTTAGGTTCTTTTACTCAAAACTCTTGATAAAATGTGTGTGTGTGATTCCAAATCTGTTCTAATTAAGGGCTAAACCAAAATTAATTTAGAACCAAAGCCCACAGCAGAAGTACCTGGCTTGGAATAAGAGTGTGCTGCACTAGACAAAGGGCTGGCAGTCCTGCAAATTTAAAAGCAGTGCTTACAGCCTGCAAATAGGGCAGAGGAAGACCTGGGAAACAGCAGCTAGCTTTCCCTGCCCAGCCAAGGGGTGATTAGTTGACACTGACAGTGAGGATTACAAGACAGTTCAGCTGTTCCCTTGACCTCTTGAGATATAAAGGAGATTTGAAGATGCTTGCTAATTATTGTTGTTTTCAGCATCTGCAGCAGAGTTCAGAACATTTTAAGAAATCATTCAGGGATGCTGGGCTGGTTTGCTTCTTACTGACATGAGCCAGGGTGGACGTTAGGATTCATATTGCTGCAGCATATTAAAATGAATGAAACTTAGCTCACTATTTTAAAAAGGCCTCACATTTTCTACACTACATTTTGCATTATGGAAAAGACTATAGAGCTGTAATGGATTATTTCAATGTACCAAAAATATTACTTGCTGACACTTTTTAAATATAAAGCACACACATTTAGGTTGTGGAATCAGCTTTTTTTATCTTAATATTGGCTTCATATCTGGGAGGGATGGCAAAAGATGACAGTTGTTTATTGCTATGTACTGCTACGATTTTAGGAGATTTGTAAAATAACATTAACGTTGGCGTCAAACTAGATTTTTATGCTGCCTACACTTACGTATTTTTAATGCAATCTATGTTATCACATGTAAAATGCTTTCCTAAAGAAGATTGAGATCTAAAACTGCCACAAAGAATAGAGAATTAACTTCGTTCAGCTGACTCATTTCTGACATTTCTGATTCCTTCACTCATTAATCAAATATATTAAGTGCCTATTAATGAAACCCAGGAGACAGGGAGACATGTGCAACGCTTTCCTGTGTCCTGGGATCTTGAGTTGGCTCTGTAGAACTCTCAGTATGTAGAAATCTGGCAAAGGACTTAAAAATGAATATGCTTCATTTACCGAGTAGCCCTACTGAATTAAAATGCTAAGGAAGAAGTATGATGAAATCCTGGATGTGGACTATATGGGTAAAGCAAGGTAAAAATTTATAAATGCTGCATTCAACCACCTAGTTTATATTCCATTATAACTCACTGCGTCTCACCAGGAAGTAAGCGACCTGACTTCCTCTGAGGATTGCTCATGATTTTCATGCCATTATTCATCTGAGGTTCCTTTGAATTAAGTTTAATTAAATTTGGTTAAAGTTCCTCATTTGTTAGTGCTTTTATTTTCTTTTATTTTTTTAAAGTAACTGCTTATCCCTCCCAGGGTTATTTAAGCAAGAGGGGAAGATGAGTATTTCCTATTTAAATGAAATCTTGAGCCACGTGCAGCTTTGCTAGTGCTCATTTCTAGTGTCACAGCAATACAAATGATCAATATTAACACGGATTAAAACAATAAAAGCAGCATGTTTACATTTGGCAAGAACTCAGCGTCCCCTACAAGCACCATCTCCAACACCAGATGAGAATGCAGTGCTCCTGCGGAGCTAATCCTGCTCCTCGTTTTACAGCCCAGCTTTCCTTCCTGCCCAAATGACACCTGTGTGTTGCTCCTGCGCCAATATGTGTTGCGTACACAAAAAGCTATTTCAAGGTCTCCCCAGCAGGCATTTCGTATATTTATACAATTTAAGAATAAGCTGATTTCATCAGGAAAATGTAAGATTTCTAGAGTCCACGGAGAAAACACAGATCGATCTGAGGCATTACTTCTTGGAAAGGGAATATAAGAAGTTTGTATCTGGGCAATAACTCTCAAAAAGAAAAGCCCTTCTCTGAGAGCAGGAAGAAGACTGTTAAGAACTGAATGCTGAACCAGTGAGACTCCTGACATCAATCAGCTACATGAAAATACTAAAACGAGTGTGCCTATGTCACAACTATTGGTAAAGAAACAGAAGAGAAGAAAATCATAGATTAAAAACCCAGAAAGAGAAAAGAGTTTTACCAAATCTAAGGTCAAGCAGTCCCACCAAGCATGGCAACACAGGCATTGCCTGAATTGCAGAGGCTGCCAAGCCCTCCTGTCAGGCCCCTGCGTTTGTCCTCCTGGGAAGCTGGAAAGCGATGCATGCTTTCCTTCCAAACAGAAAGGAAACGCACAGCTCTTGCATACCAATAAATTGACAAAATTAACCACAGGGCAGGACAGCTGTGTGCTGTTATTTCTTGTGGTGGTGCCAAGGTTGGGTTTGGTTTGGTTGTTCCCCCCCACTTCCATTGTCCCTTATTCTTAACATGCAACTTGCTGGTGTGGTATCGGCTGCTCCAGCATGGCAGGCTGACATTGCTAACTACATCCTCAATGGAGAGACAACTTCTCTGCATGCAGAGATTCATACAGGAGCAGAAGACAAACTCTGCACGTGAATCTGAAGAATAAACTGGTATAGGACTTCGGCTGATTTGCAAATACAGGCAATAGGGGGTCAGATTTAGCCTTGGGTAAAACCAAATCAAATCAAATCCAAAATAATCATGGAAAAGGTTAGAAGTTGGATGAGAAACTTCAGCTGTTTATACCTGCAAATACAGAATAATTAAAGAAATTGTTACTATGCTCTTAAGGCTATATTAGAAAGGTGGCATTTCTTATTTTGCCCTGGATTCAGAGGAATGCTTGAATGCCCAGATGTCACATGAAAAGCAATAAAACCACGAACTGACCTAAGGAAAGGTGAGAACGGGAACCACAAAAAGATACTGCCCATAACCTTTCAAAATGTTTTGAAGGAACACTGTCTTACATGTTGTTATGATATTTTTCTATTCCAAGAGATTCTGTAGCACCTACAAGAAGTGCTGGGGAATTGGGACAGCCAATGTGTTTTTATAATGTAACACAGTCCACCAGCCGAGCTGAAACCCAGCAGGGTTTGCACCAAGAGCAGGGAACGTGAACAGGAGGGTGGGACTGACCCAAATCAACAGCAATACTTATTTTAAATGTACACCAGTACAGACTAGACACTGGATGGAAACTCCTGTTAGCATATTCAGCATTTTCTAAACTGAAAAACTAAAAAGGGGACAATTGTTACCAGCTGGTTTATTTTCTTTTACATATATATATTCTTCATACACATGAATGACATTTTTACAGTTCTTCCCTTCCTTCCACAGATACCTGCACCAATGGCCTGGCAAATCTGTCCCACTGAGACTTGTTTCTACAGTCTTGCTCAATGTGATGAAATGTCAAGATACCTATTTGGAGTCCTATCTTGGTAAGCATAAACCTGAGAGAAGATGAGAACTGGACAGCATTTCAGATCTGGACAAAATGGGGAGTAAGTTTGGGGTTGGATTTTTTTCCCCCCTCAGACTGATTTTTACAGAAGTTTTTATCTAACTGTCGCACGGCTGCTTCTGCTTCTGAAGACCTTTAGAGCTATCTGGCAAACCCAGCATTGATGAGCACACTGGCTCTTGCCCTTCCATGTCTCACTATGACCTGCTGTCTGTTCAGTCCATACATATGTTCACAGAGAATGAGGGTAAGATCTGCTAGATATGCCCAGAACAGCTGTACCATGAGTACAAATGTGGCATACTATAGGAATGATAAGGAAACAACTGAGTGGTGAATCCAAGGAAATACAGTCTCCGGTAAGGAAACTGCAGGCCAGCAGGCACCCCTGCCACAGCCCCAAGCACTGGCAGCCACATATCAAGACCACAAACAGCTTCATCCAAGTGACTTGGGAGGCCCAAATTTCAGGGGACCGTGCCCTTTTCCTGTATTTTTTCCTGCTCACTAACTTGGTGCACGAGTAAGGGGAGGGCTAACGAAGCCAAACCTCTGCTGAGCAGTATTAGGCAATGGAACCGACCATTTAACTTTGTTTACAATACAGAGCTTTGCCTTGGGAATTTTAACAGACAGTACCTCAACCAAAAAGGCTTTTTCTTCCCCTCCCTCCAAGCTGCAGAGAACTGTACACTTGAAAAGAGACATCATGCCTTCGGCCTCACATTAAACACTGGGATTTTAAACATCTTACCTCAGGTTGCTTTCTTCCCCCTTTGTAATCCACATAAGGCAAAAGAATTTAAGGCAGAGAAGTTAAAAGGTTTGTTACATTTATGTAAACAGTAAATGGTTGTCAGGTGTTGATGCTAGTGGGTTTTGCAGCAGGGTAATAAAAGCCACAAGTGATGTAAGGCCTGAAGAGATTAACAAGGGAGAGGATTCAAGACAACTCAGAAATTGCTAGTGGAGGTGTTAGCAGAGGACTGAAAATTTTTAACCAGTTCAACAAGGGTATAGATGGGGGACACACCAAACCTGGGCAATGCTGCTGATTTGCTCCAAATTTCAGGGCAGACTATGAAGATGGCTTCAGAAAGGGACAGAAGAAATGCCAATTGCAATTAAGTCATTCCCGCAAGAAGAACTGTTTCAGCAAAGACTTAAAGAGTAAAAACCAAACCACACCCCAAAGCACCCCCATCACCCCCACCCCCCCACCCCAACAGGTGGGAGATTCCCGCAGATCTACAGCCCAAATGAAACAAAGGAGCGGGAGTGATTCAGAGCAGTGCTGCCATTTCTGACTCTTTTGGTGGGGCTCGGACTCTGAGCTCTCTTTCCCAAAGGACGTTTGGTTGCCTCAAATAACGTCTGGGTTGAGACCACAGCCCAGGCACCTGATGTCAGGAGGCAGCTCTTTCTCTTCAGTTACTCCCACTACCAAAACCTCACCAGGCAAACCCAAACCAGGAACAAAGCATCGTTAACTTGCCTAAGCGGCACCCCTGGGTGCTCACCCCATGGCAGGGCCTGCATCTGCACCAGGAATTTTCTCTCCAAATCCATTTGCTAAAACGCAGCAGCAGTTTTGCACTTTTTTGAAAGAGTGGAACAATGATTCTGTGTGGATCAGTAATGAGAGCAGTAATTGCCACAGGGCTGACAATAATTTATGCAGTAGTTCTCAATCGCTCCTAATGGCCTGTCAGATGGTAAAAGGGAATGCAAAGCAGATCATAAAAACAACTCTAGCATAGCTTCTGAGGACAAAATTCCTGAAACTTTCACTCTTGCTACAAAGTATGAAAATAGAGGAACTGAAGCAGTTTCTGGAAAAGCAATAAAAGAAAATGACACTATTATCTAGTAATTCCTGTCGCTCAGATTTGATGATTGAAGCAGAAAATGAAATCATGTTTTCCAAGAGTCGTCCGTATCTTAAATGAGAACTGTAGTAGAACAAACACTTGAGGTATGATCAACATGAGATTACTACTTCTTCCAGTTAAGATTGGTTGAGAAATGTCACTAGTGATACTTCAAAACTGCAGAAATGCCAGCTGCTTCCAACAGCACTGCTCGAGATAATACCAACCGGTGTTACAGATGTTTGGAAATGCAGTTATGTCACAGTCACAGAATTTCAATTTGGTGATGTAGCAACAGTGGTACCTTAAAATGGGAAGTAATAACCAATGTAGAAGCACACATGGAGAATGAACTTCTGAGCCTGTAACTGCCTAATTCAGCAAAACCCACTCACACACAAGCATTAAGCTATACCCTCAGACAAGGCTCCTGAAGCAATTCATGCACTCTAATATTTTTTGGATGTGTGGATTTTATCATGCATTTCTCCTTCAAAAGCCTCAGGAGAAAAATATTTTGCACTTAAACTGCAGAAACCAGTTAAACGCTAATTCCGTTACAGCTTCAAAAATTAAACTAGGTTTCAAGTGTCCAAAAAGAAAGAGTTGTATCAATTTTACAAAATAAAGATATCTTCAAGTTACTACATTAATTAATAAGGTTATTGATAGATAAAAGTTTAGGATATGTGAAAGGCAGATATATTAAAGGCAATGTGTACATACACTTGATTAAAACAATATGTGACGTTTCTCACTGTGCCTTAAAGTACCTTATTTCCAAGTTATTATCCCTTCTACAAAGAAATGCTGTCTCATTTGGATGGTCAGAGCTTTTCCAGTTTGTCCTCAAGCAATAAGCAAATGAAATCTTGCAAGACAGTATTGTGTCAGTCAAAAGTGCTGTAAGAAAACAATTGGCTGGGTTTGAACATTCTGCAAAATTTTACTTCTATTATCACTTCCTTAGTTGAGCCTTTTTCAAAATTCTGAGTATTGTGTAATTTTTTGTTTGGATTTGGTTTTTTTAAATTCTGAATCTCAAACTGTCTAGCATGAGAGAAATGCAATTTTTCCCTCCAGTCCTACACTCCCACCCCATTGCTGCACAGTCTGTGGCTTAGGGAAGAGGCATTGGAGCCTGGCACAGCCTGGCCATATCGAATGTCTGGGTTTACTGAGCAGAATGAGTCAGCACAGCACGACCACTCCTTACACCTGGGTAATAGCCGCACGGCTCCACTCTCAATAAAGACTCAAGAGGGTAAATCAAATCACAGCCTGGCTTTCCACTGGCTTTTCCACTCCCCTTTGGCTGCTAATGAACTCGCACTGTACCACTGTCATCTCTTATTCAGGTCTCTGTGCATCTGACAATAACAGAAAACAATAGACACCCAGCTCTCATCATAGACTCAAGCCTGTCCAAACCCTTCTCTGATCTATACCATCTTTTATGGTTTCAGCTGCAGCTCCCTGGCCAGACCCAGTCAAGTTGGTCCTGAATACAGACTGAGGTCTTTCTGAGCAAAGGGGGGGAAAAAGCATTTGGCTAGAGCTAATGCTCTGCTATTGACAAAGTTATTTCTGAAGAAGCATCCATTTTCAGAGTTCTGTCACCAACAGAAAGGCTCATGCACTGTCCTGTCCTGAGCACAGATCTCACAGACATTGAAAAGGGGTAAGATGATCACAGGCACTTTAGCACAATTACCCTGAGCTGCACGAGGCCAATTTGCAGTACCAGCTTCAGTGTGATAAGGAACACACAGTGTCACTACATGAGCCATGGGCCTGCATGGAAATGGGCTGTTCTCCATCATGTGCTCCTGCCATCCCACTTACCAACAGTGTCTTTCATGTCTCTGCTCCTTTTCAGTTGTGTTTGGCTTTTTTTATTTAAAAATGTATTTTACATTGCAGCAGTACTGAATTTATGTTTCCAATTGTTTTTAGACTCTGGAATTGTTTTTAGACTCTTGTGAATGATGGTAAGTTGATGAGTTCAGATAATTAGTAGCAATGACTGGACAGATCAGCGTGGGAAGGAAAATAGTCTTGATTCATTTTTGAAAATTAAAATGCATTTCACAAAATAAAAGGAAAAAACCCAGAATTTAAAAGAGGAGGCTATCTTGTATGCTATAAACCAACCATGCACCAAAAAGTACCATCCTGTTACACAAAGGGAGCTTTTTGTTGAGCTGTAGACAAAGTTGACTGTCACAAGCTTTACACTTCTTGTTGCCATCAATCAGGAAAAGCAAATAATAACAACTTTTAGGGACAGATACAAAGAAATGGTCAGAATGGATCATCTAGAAAGAGAAATTAATTCTAAAACTTCCAGTGAAGCTGACCACTAGTGAGTCAGCCCATGGACTAAGCTTCAGCACATGTGAGCAAGCTCTGCAGCCTCCCACCATGATCCCACAGAAAGATGTAGGGGAGGTCTGAGCAGCAGGGAGCAGCACTGCCTCCCACCTGCTCCCCACAAAGGCACCCAGCCAAGGGCCAGACAGCACAACTACTAAGTTCATCCAGAAACTGAGAACATTTTGAGATAGACTGTGGAGGAGCCAGGCAAGTTCAAGAGTAGAGAGTTAGCAAGAAACGCCACCTCCCCTTCCTAAGACTGCGGTGCATTTTCGGAAGATAATATATTCCATTCAAGAAAAAACAGAAGAAGATTTCAATTGATAATTTCCATTCTGGGAAGAGCTGGAAAAAAAAATATTGGGGTTTTCATGCTTCCCAAAGGAGCATTTGTCCCTTACTGCAGTCACTGGTAGGTAGGGAACAGTAACTCCCTATTCCATCCTGCAGACAGCGTTGCCCTCACACACCAAGGAAATGACATCAGGCATAAGGTGCTGTGAGGAGGTTACATATTATATGATTTTTTTTCCCATATTCTCTGTTGCAAGAGCAATGCCCAGATGGACTCTAATCCTGATCGATGTGCAGTGAATATGAGATTTAGACAGGGAAACAAACATTTCCCATGACACAACACATCTGAGTTGCTGCCGTTTAAAGGAACAACAATCTGCAGGCCCAGGCTTAGGCTGAATCCAGGTAGATCTTCAATTCAAGAAACAGTCAAAATTGTTCAATCAATTGGCTTAAGTGAACGCCAAACAGTAAATTTTGTTCCTTCACAAGAAGTTCATTTTGCTTGATAATTGGTTACTGAAGGTTACACAAAACCTCCAAATCAGCTTCAAGTATGATTGCACCCTGCTTCACCAATGGCAAAATCAAGCTTAATGTGTCAGTTTTTCAATGTTTACAACTCTTTAAAAGGGACATCTAGTGATAAACTATAGGTATCCTATAGGCAGCAGTTCAAATATATTCATTTTTAAATGCAAGAGAATCTCTCACATTTATACAGCTGCTGAAAGACTTTTAAAAAAATGTAAAGGACCTTTAAATTGTGTTAAAAAAGTTGGATTAAAAAATATTCACTATCTTGATTTATTCTCCCTGTGTAAAACCAAGGCAAAACCTTCCAGGAAAACAATCCTAAAACCCATAAAACCAGTGGCCATGACCACTGAATGGTACTGTGCTGTGGGAAAACACAAAGACTTTCTCCCAGGCTGTGCTGCTGAGCTTTTCACACTATGTGAGAACCACAGATGCATTATACCTTCCCATGGGAGACAAAAGCATTTTAAATGCAGTTTCAAAACAACAAGTAGAAAATTTTTAAAACCCCATCATCTGATGACACAACTCCCCTCTTCCTAAAACCTGTAACAATCCTTTATTCAAAATTCCTTTCCCAAAAAATAAATTAAGAAATGAAAAGGGCAGTTCTGCAGATTTATGTCTAATAATAAAGTCTGCAGAACTAAACCCAAATTTTGTAAAGCATTGCTCATGGTTTACAACATCCCTAAGGTATCCTACTATGTCCAGTCCTATAAAGTCATCAAAATAAATAACTTGTTCTTCAGTGAAAAACCAAATGACTTTGTTATCTTTTGATGCCTATATCAGACACCTGCTGAATCAATAGCCATGTATCAAAAAATTCAGTGAGAAAGCAATAAAAGATTCCTGATTATAGATAGATACTAAAGAATCAGAAACCTGCTACAAGAGCTATGCATAGCGATGTGCTTATTCTGCTTGTGAATGGAAAAGGAAGAAGGAAGGGTCTTCAAGGAAAGTCGCCAAAGGAAACCAAAGCAAATGTAAAAAGCATTTTGAGGCTATATTTAGAGGAAGACATTCTTCAGACATTTGCCAAGCTATTCACGTCACTTCACATAGCATACTTTATCCAGCTTTATAAGTCTAGGAGAGAGCAGGGGGGGAAATCTGGATCAGTTGCCAGAAATGGAAATCTTGCATTCATGTAGAGGAACAAATATTTTAAGCATGTGAATTCAAGAGTACTTTCCAAAGGGTGGGGGGAGAAAGGAGCAGGCAGGGTGTTAAATCTTTCTACAGGCATCGCAGGAGGATTCTGCGGCATATAGTTTAGAAGCAACATGACCCAGCATCTAAGCATCTCATAATCGCTTCTGAGCTGGGCTCATTCACCTTAGCTATACCATTGAAAATACTAAAATGAGTGAATTTCACTAAGTTTAAGTCTTCAGCTGCTTAAGACCTGTCTGTGTTCATGCAATATAAGATACATCATATACATAAACCATCACATATTTCTCCTTTATAATGTGGTAAACAACAACCTAAGATCAATAAGCAAATACCAAACACAAGCTCAAAGGTGAAAAGAGAAAGCAAAATACTCCAGTTTCATAAGAACATTGCAAATTTTAACTCGTTTAGCACGTGTCAGGAGGTTCAGCTGTTTGCATAAAGAAATGTCAAGCATACAAAAATATGTCAGTACCAGATGTAATGGTAATGGGAACAAACCAGATGGAAATTTCCTGTTAGTGACCTTCTGGAGGGTGGGGATAGAATTGAGATATAGGACTGATTTTACTTGAGTTTATATGAATGACTTTTTATAGCAGTTCTTACCTTCATTCCCTTCTCCAGGTGGCTGATAAAACGAAAGTCCCAAAGATATGATGGCTGCAATTTCCAAGATTATAAGAGTCACGTCCTGCAACGCTTCCCAGACTAGCTGTAAGAATGTTTTTGGCTTCTTTGGAGGTATAAAATTTTTTCCAAAAATAAGCTTTCTTTTTTCTAGGTCTGCAGCAGTACCAGCTAATCCTGTAAATAAAATAAAATAAAATTAAAATTGCAGTGAAATAAAAAATACCCACATATATCTTCACTCCTCATAAATTATTCCTCCACAAACAACTATAAACTGTACCACCTATGGCATGTTAATGAATACACAGATATTCCACTTAAATTTTGCTTTTGTCAGATGATTTGACCTTACATTCTGAACAGAATCCTTATGGACCAACTAGTAGTAATTCCTGACAGTTTTAATCATAGAAAATTCTTTAAATTAGTAGGTTTACTTTAATAAGACCGAGGCATCTAGGCAGACGTGTCCATGTAAGCAATGACTTCTGAAAAGAGATCGTAACACACAAATAAATTATATTTGGGATGAAGTTGGAATAGCTATCGGCAGGGGTTGTGAATGTCAGTAGAAGCAGCATACACATTTTTATTCTGACCTCAAAGTATAAATCAATAAACCATGTCTTGTACTTCACAGTACCCTCTCTTGGCACTTACGGATTGCCACGCCATCGCGGAGTGAATCACATCACGTTTTTGTAATGTGAAAAAAGACAGGCAAAGTGGCAGGTTATATATGAACAGAAAGTAAAAAGGAAATTATACAGTTCCCTAAATTGAGATAAAAATGCGTGTATTTTGCATGATACCTCAATTTAAGAACACTTCAATTGAAGGATACAGTGTAGGAATGTGCGGTTGTGCTGAGTAACTATTTTGGTGGTGTTTTATCCCCATTGTATTAATGTGTGTATGTCTGGCCCCTTTGCACAGGGGAAAGAAAAAAAAAAAAAAGGAAAAAAAAAGAAAAGAAAGACTTGCAAATGTTGGGGTAGAACAGCAGTGCCCAAATACCACTCTCAGCAGCATAAAAAACTGCCATCAACGAAGTGGTTACATATATCTGTTGAATAATATTTGGTATCAGTTGGAACATTTATAAAAATGTAGGTTTGGAATGGGATCAGCAACGTCAAGTTGTGCATGCTTATTCACCCTAACATGACACAACAAAACCAAATTGAGAGTTGACCTGGAAGGAATGCAAAGGTGCCTACAAGAGAGCAAAAGGAAACAATCGACCCCACACTGACAGGATTCCTCTCCTCAGGTACTTGAGGGCAAGTCCTTGCCTCCCCCAAAGCTTATCAACACCTTCAGAGCACTTCACGGAGGGAAAGCTCTTCTCCACCATTCAGGACTGGTGCATCTGTTCCCAGCCTCGTGCTTGTGCCAGTAAGTCACCTCTGGATGACAGCACCAGGCCCAAGCGTAATTTTGAGATGAAAACGATGCTTTTCTGAACATATCAATCGTGCCACAGCACAGGCAAAGATGTTGACTCAAATTTCAAGTCAGGTATATAATTACAGCTGTTGTGTAGCTTCTGGCTCTTGGTTAACTCATCAAACTTTCATTTCACCTTCAGCTTCTCAGAAACACTATCTCCTTCTCCCAGATAAAGGCATGCTGTAGTTATTATTACCTCATGTCATTTAATTTTCAGTACCTAGTGCTTAGTGACACTGCAACAGACAGGTTCCTGCTATCATGAAGTGTGTCTACATTAGCCCAAGTGACTCAAACAATAACACGTGAAGCTTCTCTGCTCCTCCAGGAGCTCCCAGCCAGCTTCCAACATGGGGTAATTTCCCCATGAAATTTGAAGTGCAGGCCACAAGCCATTCGGGTAGCTGCCCTTTTATGAAGCAACATACATCACGGAAGTTAGGACAACATACACATGAGATGAGGGGAGTTACTCAGCACTGATGGGATCTGATCTAGGCACAAGCCTTCAGCAGACACCAAACACACACAACCTGATGAGGTTTCAGAGGGCTGCAAAGTCCTTCAATACAAGGAAGGAACAGCACTAAAAAAGCATACACAGTTTGCATTAGGCCCCTGAAACACAACCTGCTCCAAATAAAGTGGTGACTTCATAAAGGGGAAAGTAGATGGATGACACTGACAGTGGTAAAGATTTTTAGCAGAAGTATTCATGTGCTGCATCTGCAAGCAGCCATACAACACTTGGAATCGGAAAAAACTCAAAAGCACATTGTAAAGTGGTAGAGATGCTTGAAAAATGCTTGTTTTCCTCTTTTCCAATGCAGAACATACGTGCACAGCGGTGGGCCAGCTCCAGCGGGTAAGCAGATCACTGGGTACTCGACAGCACGAAAGGGATGGCTGAATGAGCACAGGAAACAGCCACAGTATTTTTCAACAATCCTGATTCTATTTACCTAGACATCCACAACTTTGAAAGTACGCTATAGCCTTCACTGCCAGGAGGCCATAAAAAGTATCTCCTCTCCATCATGTAAATACCCACACACACTGAGAAGCCTCCAAAGCCAGAGACACTGGGACTCAAAGAGCTGCCTCTTCTCTAAGACAAGAATTGTTCATTTGGACATCAGAGAAATTTAGACTCCATAAGGGGGACGACTAGACTGAGTTGAAAGCATCTACGTTCACCATTATCTTCCAGTCTACAGTCTAAGTAGCCTATGCCAGAATTTAGATATCAATATTAGTTTACTATACTCTCTCATTTTTTATAATAAATATTACCTTCCTTAAGACCCAGAAATAGACATAGGTAAATCATGTACATATGATTTCATTCGTTTCTGTAAGTCTATCTTGGTGAAATTACTCAAAATAAGAATGTAAATTAATTAGAAATACTGGAAAATGACTTTCAATATTCAGATCAAACCAAAATGTTTTCCTTCTCCTGAAATCTGTCCATCACTCCAGAAAAACCCTAACTTCTTCAGCAAAATTTTGTGGGCTTTTTCTTTTTCCCCCTTGGAATGCCAGAAACTAACCAACTCCTGTATTTCAGGAGAGAGAGGAGAGAGTGAGGAAATCTACAGACCAATGGATGAAATCTGAAATCACATCCAAAGTCCTAAATATTACTCTAGAAATAAGGTCAGAAAGGGACAATAAAATACATAGAGGAACCAAAGTTATACAAAGAGGTACAGCTAAAGGAGATGTGACCAGGAATCTGAGGCGAGATGTTTATTTCACAAATGCTTCCCTAAATTCTCTATACTATTGCCAGCAGAAGGTAGAAGAAGGGCAACTCCTTCTCTTTCTTGAATACTCTGCTTTATTCAGAAACATTCCTTTAAACAGCTCTGAAGGTGTTTTGAGCAAGCCTATCTTAGTTGCTTGAAGAGGATTAGAGGTCACTCACACTCTCTGTCACACTGGCAGATCTGCGGGATGCTGCTTCCCAGCTAGTGCGCGCTGACAGGCAGTACAGATGGTAACAACGTCAATTAGCACAGCGAGATCTGGACGTGGACATCTGTCCTCACCAGTACGTTTAACCAGGAGATGGCTTTCCTGCTGCTAGGTTTTTTTATGGGTTTTTTCACATTACACATACTGACTTCAGTACTGTTCCCTGAATTATTTTTTTTCTCACTTGTCCCTGAAGTATTGAGCCCCGTGACAATTATGAAACAGCACTGCAAATGGATGTGATTTGAAGATTGTTTCTATATGAAGATATGAAGCATCTAAGGAAGTGAAAAAGAACCAGGGGGAACAAAAAAAAAGAATGGAAATACCAGTTCAGTGACTTCAGACTTCGTCTGTTACTGGCAAAAGAAGCAGCCTTTCCATCTTACGTTCTGTATGACGAAAAGCCACAGGCTGGCTGGGTTTATGTTCACAAGCATGAATATTTTAATTTTTTAAGTGCTTTTCTATGTAGAAGCTGTACAGTACTTCCTTGCTTGACCCAAGTGTTTTAGAATGCAGATTTGGGTTAAATGTGTATATGAAAAGTATACACAGGTTTAGGAAATACTGTGAATACTTACTACTGATGCTTCCAGCACTTAAATAATTTCTTATTTTCAATTTCCAGAAATTTTCCCCAAAGTTTGTTTGAAATTTGTGGGAGAATGAAAGTGATTACATAGAAAACATTTTCTACAATGTTGTGCACTATATCAAATGCATTTCTGATTTCATCTGGCATGCCTTTATACAGAGATTGTTTTAATTGTTGCTTTTTTGGAGGGAGAAAAAGATTAAAAAAACAGAGAAATGCCATTTAATGAATTTTCTCTGTTCCTTATCTACATCTGTCAGTTACTGCATGCTGAATATAAAACCATCATTTCAATTAATGCTTCCTGGAAAACTGTATTTCTCTGACAGTCATCTCCACTGCAAACAAATGGAGCATGACAAACAGAGAATGATTTTGATGCTGCAAAAATAGCAAAAGCACATCGCTACTAAAGCATCCATTTAAAAAAAAAAACCCATAAAACTTTTAAGAGAATGTTCCACATCTGCTTAAATTATGAGATGAAAGCTGGAGAATTTACATTTGCACTAATTGTGCAAATAAGCCATTCATTACTCACTGTCTCCCGTACATTTTCTGTTGCATCCAGAAAAGTAGATAAACGTTTCAAGTAGCGAAACCTCTAAACAATGTAATTTAAAAATCACTGCATATGTAACTTGGAACAGAAAACACTCTTCAGCAAGGAAAGCAAGGCTTCAGTGTGATGCTCAGCAAGGAAAGGAAGGCTTCACAGTGATGCTGAACCTCTACTGAACTCAGTGCACTGAGGTAAATCAACTATTCTGGTTAGTGAACTCTAACGACAATCAGATATGACACACACGAGTTCTTCCTATGGGAACAGGGGCCTCTATTTTTTCTCATGAGCTGCTCTCACCCTAGTCTCAAACTCTCTTCTCAAATGATGTGCCTTCCTAGCATCCCATTGCCTAGGCCTTCACAGAAATTAAGAACACCACAAAGGATCATCTCAACCATTATTTAATTTTCTTTGCCTTGTTTCACCAGCTTCATCTATTTCACGTGTAACTGTGCAACAATCCCTGCCATTACAACTACTGCACAATGCTTTGGTATGACTTGCCCAGGCCCACCGACTTTTATAGCTCTTGCACAGATCCTCAGAGCTTCATAACTGCTTGTTGCTGCTGTTGGAACACAGACAACTCAACCCCACAATCCCATTCAACATTTGCAGTAGGACTTTACTCTCTGGTTTGGAAGCAAATTTTTGTGCACTACTTTGCTTTTCTCTCTTGAAAAAGCTAAAAGTGACAGCAGACCTTTTTTTCTTCTACTTCAGTTTAGGAAATACTGTATATTTAGGAAAGAGATAAAAAAGTCACATTTTCAATTCATATCAATAGCCAGTAACTAACAGATTTAGTTTCTGGCACTTGCCTTCAAAAACTGTTCCTAAGAAAGGGGGGAAGGCAGGGAGACATGCACAGCAAACTATGATTATTTATATGGTTTTGACTGAATGCTAAGGAAGGTCTGTTTTGTCCCTTATGTATACCGATGTCTTCAAGCACACTATGATGCAATACAACATCAGTCTTCATTAGGTCATGAAGTCTTCCTGATACTTCTTTAGAGGATATCCAAGTAAAACAAATACTTTCTTTCATTCCAGGTAGGCCACATAAATATGTGCTGCACTGAAGCATCTGTTTGGCTGACTGAAGGCTATTTTAAGTTATTTTTTTAAAATTAAAACACACACCAAACATAAAAGTGAAAACATTTATCCCAAGAATGGATGCCTCTGACATGTAGGGTGCTCAAAAACGTTCTAGATGCACTAAACTGAAATTCTGTTTAAGCCACATTTGAGTCAAATCAGTTACAAGAATCCAGTCTGTCAGTAGGAGAATATTTAATGAGAGCATTTACTAGTTTGAGCAAGCCAAATTTGAATTTCACTAGTGAATGAACCTCAATGAATAATAATTTCCTTCTAATCTCGGAACAACAAAGTTGTCTGCAAAGTGTAATGAATCTCATTACCTGTTTCTATTAATATCACTTGCTTTCATTTGTTTACATACATTTTAAGAAATTTGTCCACAAATTCAAAGCTTTTGGAATCACAAATCATCCAGCATGTCTTCTGTAAGCCTTACAGTGCTGGTGCTACTAGTTCTATGAGTCTACTTGGCACTGCTGCCAACAGACCCTTTACAGGATTTTGAACCTTCTAGAGTCAAAAGCTTTACAGTTCAATCAAAATAGCTGACATGCAGAAAAGAGGGGTGCCGAAGTGGCAGAACCAGGAAACAAATTAACTCCCCTTCCATTTCCTCATTAATCATCCTCCCTCTTCACATCCAACAGGAGCAACTGGCTATGTCACCAAGTCCTGCAGTACTGGGACACCCCTTCAGTGTCTGAAAAGCAGCAAACTGACAACAAAACTCTTGTGAAAACCTTCCCTGGTCTAGGTTTTAACCAAAACAATCACTCTTAAGTCACACAAAGTACATAATTACACCTCTAAACTCATGATCTTTTTTTAAACGAAAGTAACTGAAGAGCTTAACATTTTTACAGACTGATGCATCTAATGTAAACATTAGGAACAGATACATAACAACCTGCACTCCCACAAGGAGTTTCTCTCATTCTAGCTATAGAAACGCATCAGCGACCTTATCTCAATTTTATGAGGCAGGGAAAGGCTGAAGTTCTTGCCCCAGACAGTTTGGTGGCAGTTCAGGAGAATAAATTCACATCTCCTGGGATTCCTGATTTACACTCAGCTCCAAGATACCATGCAGGATTTATTACTGCCAAGAAACACTGGATGCTTCATGGCATGTTTCATTCATTCCCTGTCTAGCCATTCTGGGTTTATTTCTTCTATCTTCTAATTTGTTTTAAAAGTAAAATTGCACTGAAAAGAAGCTATTATCCAGGAAGCAAATAATTTACATGAGATGACTATTAACAGTAGAACCAGAAACGTTTCCTGATAGTGACTGTAGCCCAAAAAACTGTCACTCATCTAAAAGACATGTTACAATTTCATAACAATCACTGGACTTATGCACAATGCATAACCATGAGCCAGTATCAAGGCGACAGACAAAACATCAAATATCAAAGGCAAGATATGCACCGTAATACATGACTAATATTTTTCTTGCCTAAACAGACAACAAAAAACCTTCTGCAAAGGCTGGCAACAAAGCATTTGGTGAGAGCTGAAGGTCCAGTATGAAGACAGACGAATTAGGATGTAAAAAAGTACCACTGTCAGTGGGAGTGTGGCTGTTGAGAGTGGAGATAATCAGAAATAACTTCTTCAGCTCTTACTCCACTCACTAATCTTTGCACAGCTTTATCTTGTGTACCACAAGTTCCCGGACATGCTTTTCTTCTGTCTTGATTTAGTATTGAGTATAGTCAAGTCATTACAGATTCAGAGCAGAAATACTAATAAACACTATTAACCTAGTATTTATATCCACCATCCCGCTCCCACCCATTACCAACCAAATAATAAAGTAATCATTAAAAATCCCTTGTTGCATGACAGATAAACAACAGCATGGTAACAATGCAGAGCTTCACCTAGCACCAAGAGACAGTTAACCTAGAAGTCACAGGTCTTTACTGCAGGTAAGCCAACCAATCCCAAGCCAGCAGGATACCCCACAAATTCCATGTGCTTTGGGTATCACGTATCCTCAGCAGTTTATTGGAGTTGGGGCTTTTTGGAAGAGACAGAGAAGGAACAGGGGAATGTAATGGCTTCTTTCCCCACTCCCCTTTCAAGTAGTTAAAGCCTTGAGACAGTTCTTTCAAACATCTCTTATTGGTTATTCAACCAATGCTGGGATTTCACTCCCCCAGAAGGTAACATCGTGTTAGAGCACAAGTGTCCTCTGCACAGGCTTATGTGTTACCCACAAAGCTCCGATATCCTACTGAAACGCAGACACATTCGATGGGACCCTTACAATGAAGTAGACTGAGAGAATGAGGGAAATAGTATCATAACCACACTGTTACAATGCTGAGTTACGATTGTTCCAGACAATTTGAAAGCTTTTTCTTGCCCTTAATATTTATATAAAATCAAACTTCTGTGACTACAGCTTAAGACACACTCGCTGGCTATCCTGTAGGAGTGGGCTTGGAAGGCACTAGCACATGAACTGGGTAATGGCAGAGGAAAAGCAACAATGTAAATTAACAGAGGAGACCGGAGGTCTTAGCCAAGAAAAAGAACAGGGAATAAAAGAGCACATAATAGAGTCAAAGTGTTTCCGAAATCCTTCCTTAATTAACACACCTTCATACCCACTAACCATCACTCTCACCGGACCCTTCAAAGAAACTCAGCACTTATATGCATTGCTAATGGCAACCATAGGGCATGGGGAGAGATAAAAGACCAAGAGGAAGTTCCCCAGCAGGAATACGGCCATCAGCCACGGTGCCAAGGGCAGCTCTGAGTGCATGGCTCAAGCGCATGCCTGCACAAAGGCATCTTCTGCTGCCTGGGAGCTGCATCCATGCTGGAGAGCCTCTAAGCCCCGAAGGAAGTGCAGGCAAATGGGTAACCACCACTGACCCGCCAGCAGGACCAAGGTTAGCCATGGGCAAGCAGTAGAGCAGGGATCACTCTATGTATGTGCGGGATCTCCTCCCAGCAGAAGAGCAAGGAAAAAAAGCATGGAGCCACACTTCCACCTGTACATGTGCACAGGCCTATAGTTACTGTCAACACCAATGAGGGGTGGCTGGTGGCACTGAGTCTGGGGACTCCCACTGCTGAGTAACACCACAACAAATCCACAATAACAAAAATAGCTGCTAGACTGTCTACTGATCATAATGATAAAAAGCCTTCAACTTCAACTCTTCCCATTCCTTATCACAGTACAACTTCATGTCACTAGAAGTTTTGCAAGTAAAACATTATGTTCAAAGGACGTACAAGGGGACCTACAGGAAAGCTGGGGAGGGACTGTTTGTAAGGGCATGTGGCAATAGGATGAGGGGTAATGGTGCTAAACTAGAGCAGGGCAAGTTTAGATGAGTCATTAGGAAGAAGTTCTTCACTCAGAGAGATGAAACCCTGGCACAGCTTGCCCAGAGAGGTGGTGGAGGCCCCATCCCTGGAGGCATTCAAAATCAGGCTCGATGAAGCTCTGTGCAACCTGGTCTAGTTATAGGTGTCCCAGCTTACTGCAGAGGGTTGGACTAGATGGCCTTTAGAGGTCCCTTCCAACCTAATGCATTCTATGATTCTATGTCATTGAAACAACCCAGAAGTTGCAGCCACCTGACTGAAATTCAATACAGCTGAACACACATTAAGGAGACCCCCAACTGGCTCCTCTACACTGTAATGGACTTTCAGGCTGATGTGGCCCACGCTCACTAAAGTCTTCTCCTGATTTTCTATCTGGTTCCACAGAACACATCAGGTCAGGATGACAGTCAAGGTAATCTCAGAAAGCAAATGCCAGAGGAATAAAGCACATGCAACTGGGAAAACATGGCCTGAGGATGATGTTATGTGGCTGAAACACATTAGACAGACTTTCTAAGTCAGTTCAGCAGAAGGCTCTTAAACAGTATCCTGAAAGTGCCATGCAACACTTTTTATAGAGTTACTATTATTATTTGTCACTACAATTACCATAGGTCCACTAATAGAAGTGGCTCTAAGAATCACTAGCTCATATTTATTTGATGAAGCCTATTGGAAAGGTTAAAAGTAACACAGCATAACAAAGTATGCTCTCATGACAGCAGCATCCTGGAAAATAAGTTTTTTTCCTAGATGAGGCCAGGAATTTGTAGGTTAAGGTAGCTAATTCTTCATATAGAAGTTTTCATCTTTTATGTTAAAATAACCGAAGAAGAAATCTTATATTCTGAAGAGACACAGACATTTTTGTGATGTCTGTAAGAGTCAAAAATACTAAAAACCACTTTGCAGAGTCTGCTCCAGGGCTTGATTCTTTCCCACCCTTGCTTAAGAAAAAACAACAAATAAAGCAGATAGCAATGAGCTGCATTTTTCCGAGGTGTTACCTCCGAGTGCTGCTACTTGGCAACTCTTCTTAATTTCATTGCTATCTTTGTCAGTGTCATCTGCTTTTCCTGTGAGCAATGTCAGCTTGTCAGCTACACAGCGACTGTACTCACTTCAAGCTACGCCTTTGCAAGAGGCAGAGCATTTGCTCTAGCGTATCTTACGCCGCTGCACATTCAGGAGAGTGTTCAAGGTATTTAAAGAGTGAGAACACTGAAGAAAAAGTGCTCTGATCATTATGCCATCTGCAAGCAACATTAAATGCCACTGTCACTCCTGCAAGTGACAATGATGTCACTTAAAACCACAATGCTCAGCTTGTGAGGAGACAGGATAATAAGATGTGTTTTGAGCATCCAGTGGAGCACATCCCTCTGCTCAGCAGCACATGGCTGTGCTCGCTGTTACCGCCTAACACCGCTGCACACATTGTTACCCATTTGCACCATCCCTCTCATAAACAAGCGGGACCCATCTTTCAGATCATCTACTTTTCCTGTAGGCTTATGGACCACACAGACTTGGAGGAACAATGAAAGTGAAAGAAGCTGAAAAATTAATCCATATTATTACTGTGGATATCATAGAATTGCAGAATAGTCTGGGTTGGGAGGGCCCTCAAAGCCCACCCAGTGCCACCCCCTGCCATGGGCAGCGACACTCTGCACCAGCCCATGGTGCCCAAAGCCCCATCCAGCATGGTCTTGAACCCTCACAGGGATCGAGGGGCAGCCACAGCTTCTCTGGGCTGTCTGTGCCAGGGTCTCTCCACCCTCCCTGGAAGGATTGCTGTCTCTTGTCTCATCTAACTCTCCCCTCCATCAGCTTAAGGCCATTGCCCCATGTCCTATCATGACATGCATGCAATATCTCATAACTGAACACAGGTACATGGTCAAAGTTTAAAGTCACTGCACACTGGTAACTCAGCAAGTCAAACCACCTCTCTACTGCCTCCTTTTCTAGCTAAGTGGAGAAAAGAGGACAAAGAAAGTCTCAAGACTTTCCAATCTTCTGGTCATTAGGTAATTCAGTCCACAGAAGGTGCCCAGGTGTAAAAGAGAGCAGGGTAGAGCAGAGGACTCACCATTAGTAGAGGGGTTTTAGCTGGGATGATGGTGCTAGATGAACTATCAGAAGACATAATGTTATTTCTCCAAAGAATTCTCAGCCTTATATAAAGAGAATAAAAATAATACCAAGAGATGCCTTTTTTCATACTGTGAAAAATGACAATGTTTTCTCGATTCCGGTTTTATTTTTGAATTACAGAAAATACAAACTGCAAGCAAAGCAGTCCCAAGGTGTACTGTGGGATACAGAGTTATTTTATTCTTAAACCCACATGTAGCAGAACTCTATTAGGAACACAACACCTACAGATGCCTCCTAATTTAGCACACTAAAAACCCCAAAAGAATAGACTCTTACATGATGCACACATTGTCAGTCACCTTGATTAGCCCTCAACATAACTAAGCTAATCTGAATGCAATAGTCACTACTGAAGTTCTCCAGATTTTCTTTCAGTGCAAATCAAATACTATATTAAACTATAAAGTACCTCAGAGTAGGTATTCCTACTCACGAGCTGTAGTAAGAGTGTAAGTCAGAAGCAGACAGCACAAATTTTTCTGCACACCAAACTGGTCCCACTTAAAGATCTGATCTTAATAGAAATATTGTAGAATATTTAAGACTTAACCAAGGTTTGCTTGTAAGTTTTCTCCACAAATGAACAGTGGTCCTCACTAGCCTGTTTTTCACTCTTTATTCAGCACATAACTTACGTTGTATGTTCTGTAGAAAACTGAGACTGATCTGCATCTCATCTTGCATTTTATCACTGCTGTGACATGGAAACCCTTTCAGCCTGGCAGGGGCAAATAACTAGAGCTACTGATCTTGGTCAGCTCAAACCCAGTTCTTACTGATGAGTAAAACAGGAAACATTTTTGGGATATAAAAGATGGAGTTCCAGCAACTCAAAAAGCCACTGGAAATTACTCAATGATAAAGAAGCTCTATTCAAGGCGACAAAAGTGGGAAAGGACTTGTATTTAAATCTCTTATTTCACCATAGTATCTATGTGAATTTTATGTGTTCCTAAGAATTTCTTCCATCTTGTTAATTTTGTGTTCTATGGTTTGACAAGTTGAAAACCTCATGTGTCTTTGGGCACGTGCACATTCAAGGGAATGTAATAAGGCAGTTCTGCATCACAGCTCTGCCAGAACTGGGCTCACATTACAAATATTTATGAATTTGTGTTAGACACATTAGCAAAAATCAGAATATTATAAGGTACCCTTGGCATTGGAATAATGACAGAAGCACCCAATTCATATTAACAACCATCCTCGGGCAGCTTCGATGAGTAAACAAAAATCACATTTTCTTATTGCCCAAAAAGTAACCCCTACAGCTATTAATTAACCCTCATTACCCATACGGAAGCTTAAATTTTATTTAAAATGAGATCTCAAATTATAAGTCATTCAATCAATTTCCAGCTTTAACCATTTTCCTCGCACAGCAATTACCTATGTTTATATTGTGCTCGGCATTTCATTTTACTTCCAACGCATTAATTCATTGCTTTGCTTCATCCAGCTCAACTGGGAAGGGGCAACTCTCAATCCAAAATAAGAATATCCCTACAAAGACTTAATCTGCAATATCTAATCCTGAATCAATGTTCCACAATAAATGCACAGGCTGAGAACAGGTAAATCCCTTAGTCAGGTTTGATACAGACCACTTTCACCTCAACTTCACAAAGCTAGAGACATGTACCACCTACACATCCCAGAGCTATGGCAATATGGATAGTTGGAGTAAAAGCCACATGTCAAGCAACAAGAGAGCACAATCATTTACTTTGTCAAAACAGAAACAAAAAGACCAAAAAGCAGAAAAGAAGCAAAAAGAGTTTACAGTAACTAAACCCAAGGTTCTTACCTATGAAAATGGAACAGAATTCCAGGCACCCACAGACTTTTATCGTGTAACAGAGACACATAGATTTAGGTAACCACTGCTTAGAGGCTTAGCTTCATTTTTCCATCTCTTTCAGAGTAAAAAATGTAATTATCCCAGTTATGCTCAGCCCAAGAAAAGGAGCCTTAAAAACATTTACTTGACTTAACCTAGAGGTGTTTGTCCCATTAGTAACTTTAATTGGGAATCTTATTTTAATATGCTTCGGTAGGAGAGTGGGGTTTTCTTTGTATAGTTCTTTAACTGGCCATCTTATTTTTCTTGTATGGTTCCTGCCTCACACAAAATGTTTTGGGGAAAAATCAGTCCAAATTCACAGTAAGGTGTTTCCAAAATTTTATGCAAACTATTACTAGCCAACTGCTACTCAAATATAATGAAACAGAAGTCTTCCCAAGTCCTTTTCAAAGGCTGTTGAGCACAGCATGACAAGTGACTCTATATTTTTATTGAAGCCCAGGTTTCCAAGTTTACAGAAGGCATTCGAATAAATCTCTTAAATAGTAAAAACTAAACCAAACCAAACCAAAAAGATTCCTTTCATAAGGCAAAATGTTTTGGGAAACTGGCAATGTTCCTAAACCCCAGAACGTTCCAGAAACGATTCAAAAGTGTTTTGTCATCAGTACAACCATTTTGCTTATAGCTGCAATGCAGCATTCTCTTCAGGACTGTTCATCGCACTTAAAGGATAAAATGACCCAACTGCCTACTCTGTTCCATCATTATTCATTAATGAAGAGACTGGGCCTAGAGGATTGTCATTGCAGGAGAAAAAACAGGTTCATTAATACATCCCTTAAGCACGACACATTAACACTAAACAAAAGACAAAGACAGGAAAATCAGACAGACTTTTGATGTATGCTTTAGCAATATGTAGAGAACATTATCAGTTTAAATAGCTCTGGTAACATACTATTATATTACAAAATTATTTTGGTTAATATAGAAATAGCAAACACCTGGAAATAACAGGGCTAAGGATCAAGTCATTCCTTTCAGGCAGACATCTTGAGTATGCATTTGTTATCTACAGGTTATGTAAATGATAAGGAGAGATGAACTGAATGGTCATACTGAAATATCCAGGACACTAAAAGGCAGTCGGGTGTGCGTATTGCCCTAGTTCTGCTATCCCCTCTGTTCAAGATTTTTATACTTTTCCCTGTCTCCCCATGTGCCCCCCCCCCGCCATCTACTGCTCTTCCTGAAGATCAGCTTAACAGCGATCTTCCCTCTTTGACCTCTTCTGCATTCCTGATTTTCCTCTTCATTTTATCTCAAAGACACCAATGCCACCAGTAACTATCAGATAGCCAACAATAAATATCAGCTTGCTTTTCCTTCCTCCCTCTGAGTTTCTACTGCTCAGCATAGTCCTCACTCTCTCCTTGATACTTCCTAATCACTTGAGGGAAAGTGTCTATCCCCTGAAGCCACAGCTGTTCTTCAACATTTACACACCTGCTGGGGGTCAGTTGCTTGTTTGCTTTTTAAGAGAGAAGCATGAGCACAAGCTCAGCAAAATACTGGGAGATCAGCGTATAGCAATGCCCATATACTGTCAGGATTGACATCTTCAAAGGCAGCCATAGAATACTACGTACTTTGCAGGTTTATGAATGACTTTGAAGGAAGGCTCTCTTAAGAAAACAAAAATACACTTATGTTGCAAGACTTTAAAAGTTTTAAGAAAAATAATCTATTTGTTTAATGATTATGAAAAAGAGCAGCCAACAAAAAACTTCAAAAGGAATTACATGAGGCTATTGATACCGAGTGCCAACACCAACTTCCTTCTATGTACCCTCAAGATTTTAGAGCTTATTAGAAAAATGAACAATTCCATTTACTATGAGAAGAGGCTTGCACAACATGAGATGACTCTAATAGCATTAATCTTTTAACTTCCTGAGCTTTGTTTGTGTCACAGCCTTTATTTGCAATTAAGCTTAGTGCATATGAAGTTCACTGCCTGACAACCCTCAGAGGACTGATACAGCCCAGGATGGGTAATTCAAGCTCCTTTTACATTGACCTACCAAACTCTGACCTGTTAGACCTGTCTGGTAAAAGTGAGAAGGTATTACAATTTCATTCAGATCTTGATATCTGAGCAATTCATTCAACAAGGGTACCAATTATGTTTGATCCCCTCACCTTTCCCCCTACTTCTGGACTGGACTGATTTGCCATGAAACAGTAACCCTGAGTTACGCTGAATTTGATCATAGTGACCTGAGTTGAAAGGTTCTGGATCTTGAAAATGAGCAGTTTGTTCATTTGTTGCAGTTCTAATGCTATAAAAGTGCCAGCTCTTCATCCATAGCTAAGTATCTAGTGCATTCTTGCTTACATGCAGTCAGGATGATACACACAAAGGCCATCATCTGCACTGATGAAACCATGTAGGAGATTGCTCACAGAGACTACACACCCTCTTGTGCTCACCTGCATCAAAACCTTAAACATGTAAAACATTGTGTTTCCTCTGCCAACAGCTGAAGATGACAAGTGATATCACTAACTGACACAACACCATCAATCCAGTCTACCTAACGTGATCCTATCTTCTGATTACAAATGTCTTTAATAACAACATTCTGTAAGCAGCAAGATGTAGCAAATAATGTGATCAGAACCCACAAAGACCAATGTCCTCAAAAAACAATGCCTTCTTGGACCCATCAGTTCTCTCACTAGAAAGGACTTAGCTCTGCTTAGTTGCGGCATCTGGCATTTAATGCCTTTGGATTCACCTCACACATAGCTCACATCAGCAGCACCGAACTCTTCTAACCCTAACAGTGTAAGGACCGATGGTAAAGCCACAGGACCTTGAGCTTCAGCAACAGCCAGATCAGCCCCAGCAGGACTGACTGTACGTGCCCACACAGGCAGGCAACCTGTGCTGACACCTCTGGTGTCCCAGCTTAGTGCTTAACCATCACAGAAATATCCTGTTATCACGTATTTCCAGCTAGACCGAAGATGTGGATTTCTCCACAACTGCTTTAGTTTATAAGCATTTAATTTAGAGCTTGACCTCGCTTTCTGAGAAAAGCAGAATTTTGCTGCAGGGATGAGGAGACGGTTCGAAGCCCGAGCACGCTGCCCAGTACTGAGTTCTGCAACATCTCTTGCTGCTGAGGTGCCCGCTCCCTGTGTGCATGGGCAGGGGCACCCTTCTTTCCCAACACAGCAGCACTCTGCTCTTGCTCGGACCGATACATCACAGAAACCAGATGCAATTGCCAAGCTGTAAATCCTATTTTAAATCTTTATACACATTAAAAAAGGCAATGCCAGGCTGAAGCAGTTATTAAGCCTCCAAGTCAGCTCCCCACTTGGAAATTCTTTTTCTTTATATCTTGAGGATGTTTTTCTCTGCTGTGGCACTCCATGTTTGTTTTTGTTATGTGCTTTCCCTCTGCCCCTGAATCCAGACTGCATCTGCTGTGCTTTATGTAATGCTGCTTTGTGCAACATCACAGGACCTAACTACAAAATTTCAACAAGAGAATGCATCTAAAGACTTTGCTTTTGTTGATTTTAAGAGAGTCTGGCTTGTCTTCTGAGGCCTCAGCTTCTTAAAGTCAAATTCCTTGAGGCTGAAAACAGTTGAACTGGTCCAGAATCCTGGCTTTGTGGAGCTGCTGCCTCCAACACCCTTGGCTTGTCCTTGAAAAGGCTTTCTGCAGCCATGACTCACTCTGCTACAGCACTCACTGCGCTGTCAGAAAACTGAGCTGAGTGACAGAGAGTTAATCATGGAGGGCTATCTCCGTGCGAAAGGGACAATAGGAGATTCCTGGGGCACATGGAAGGAACAGCAAGCAATCCAATCCATGTACTTGCTGTTTAAAAACAAAGAAAAGCAGTATCTACAATTAAAAGCACCTTCTCAATTCACAGTTTCATTTATGTGTGGGAAAAAACAGCACAGCCAAGCTTTTGCCTTACAAGCAACCACCTAAAGGGGGGAAAAGTGCACAGCAGGAATTACTTGAATCATACACTTATTAGGAGAAAATAACAAATTGCAAACAGGCAGGTAATTAAGTTGTTTGCAGGCTACTTTGCTCTTCACATACCACATCCCTGGTATGTAACTGACTGGATCTTTGCTCTTCAGAAACTCCTTTAATATGGTATTGTATTTATGGAAACTTTAGGGTATAATTTTCCCAGTGGCAGAAAACAGAGGACCAAATGTTCTTGTGCTACCACGAGGATTTGTTCCAGTAGTAAAAGTCTGCAAGAATTTGCTTTCAGATAGATTAAACAAGATGACTGAAAGCTGTACGTCCAGGAACGACAGGACACTTTCTGGAACATATTTATTTACCTGAAAACCACAAATGGTCATTATGCTGTTTGTTTCCCAATAAACATTAATCATCTGTGATCTGTGTGATATCATCTAAGTTTCTCATGTTCTCTCCCTCTCCTATGTCCACTCAGGGTTTATAAATGATGATTAGACATTAGTCTACTGTCTGGCACAGTGGGGATTTGAATTATGACGGAAGACCAGCAAAGCACAAACATACTGAAAAATAAAGCATTTACATCTCCATTTGGCATATCTCATCCTATATACAAGTCGTTACGGATATCCAAGTCCACTCATTTTCCATAGAATTCACAGGCAACAGTGGTAACACAAGCCAAGTGTAAAATCCCTCTTTTCCCCTGCCCACCACAAGGGTCAACTCCTGAGCCAGCCAGGGATTTTTTCCAGACCAATTTCCCAGCACAGTTACACCAACAGCTGCACTGATGCTGAAAACCAGTGGCAACGAAGAGCTGGGAACTAGAGAGGGTGTAATACAGCTGAAAGGATCTAAACCACTGAATAATACTTGTAGCATCAACAGAAAAGTCTTCAATCTGTGTGTATTTACACCTATCTCACATCGTACCAATGCTATGAGGAGGGAAGAAAGGAAAAGCAGTAATTTGTAGCAGCACAGTGGCAGCCACAGGTTTACATGTTAATGGGCTGCACAAAGCCCAGCCATGGTCAAAAGGTTCTGTTTACCCTCAGAGCAAGGATTGTTTATCCTCACAGCAAATTCAGCCACACACTTTTTGCTTTTACAGTTCTAATGTTTGCGTAACATAATGCTCAAGCTATTCCCAGCAGAATACTTCTTGACCCTTCCATGCCTATAGATTTCAAATGTTTGAATTTTCACAAATCTCAGGAAGTTTCAGCTCTGTAAAAAAAGCAGCAGCTAATCTACATGGTTAAAGTTTTTACATTTAGTGTCATAACGTAGATCAAAGGTGTTTATTCTTACTTAACTCACATCTTTCACATGATTATCCCTTTAAGTATACAGAGACAGAAAGAATATACACAAGTGTAGAAAACGTCAGGGATACCACAGTGATGATGCAAGGGAAGGTGCAAACTGTAAATGTGAACAGTGATGGAAGCATGAAACACAAAGCTGAGCTAAGCAGCTCTGGTTTATACTCAGAAGTTGTGTACATGGTAAAACCCACCTGAGAACATTTAACTGGTTGGGTTTTTTTCTTTTCTCAATTATACTTGCACAAAAATATAACAGATCCTTACAGGAAAGGAAGAGTCTCTGGTGGAAACATCTCGAGTGAATAGAGCTGCTCTCTATATGGCTTCTGCTGCTAGAAACCAAGTCTCTTCCAAGCACACATCTTCTATGGCTGACTGCCAGCAAACAGATTTAAACACAGAAATCTAACAGAATCTGTTTAGAATTAATGGACAAGTACAGGAGGACACAGCTACGTGCTTCCAAAAGCTTTCATTTCTACCATGCAATGTAAAATTAAGGACAAGTAAAGATACTACTTTCATGCACATGTTGGACCCAGTCTGGCACTTCTGTGGTTGAGGGTTTGTTGGATGGAAAGGATATAACTGCTTTTGAAACTTTCAGAAAATTAAATGTAATCTACCTTCCAGTTATTTCTAAAATTAGATGCAGTTGAAAGATCACATTAAAGGTCTTTTATTTTGGATCTCTTCATGCCATAAATCTTCTGATCTGGAAAAAATGTAAGACCTCTAGGAATGATAAGTACAAAAGCATTATCTTTAAATACTGTCAGAAAGTAAATAACCACTGATTTTTGGAATTGAAGATGAGTAAGTAACATATACGCAGACAGGGATTTAACTAATTATGGGAATATTTAAATGGGGGGGTTTACATTAATTAATGCAAATTTTTTTGTATTTTTATGGTAATTCTTATTTTAGTCCTAACGCCAACTTCTAATGATTTTACTAGTTAGCAGATTGATTGCTCTTGCTCACAGTTCACACTCATTTTTTGCAACAGATAAAAATTCTAATCCAAGAATCAAAATGCTTTAAAAGCAACTAGCAGTTTCTTTTTAATTATCAGCAAACTAGCAAACTGTATGAATCTTGAGCACTCTTGGCATTGCACAACATTTAAAAAAAAACCCCAAAATGCCAAAAGATACCACAGGGATGATTGCATTTATATTTATTTAAATACTTTTGCAGAAAAAAAGTCACAGTCCTATCTATACCATAAAAAAGCAAACAGGTTCCTATTAGTAATGTGTTCCCCCAAATGTTGTCTTTTTCCCCCCTTAGATATTTTCAAATATTGTATGCCTTTTGATATTTATCTTCCCTTGTAATTAACTACTACATACGCTGACATTTTTATGCTGAATTTTAAGTAAATCACTTTAACTAGAACTGCAAGTATCTGGCCTGTAGTGTTGTGGGGCTCTTTTTCCAAAAGTTTACCAAAGCAACAGCTTATGCCAGGACATACTGTCTCCTTGTTCTCCCTCCAGAGCACATGTGGCGCAATGAACAGGCCTTAGACAAGTCAGTGCTGCTAGTACTGGGGAAACGTTGCCCCAGAGTTCCCTGCCTCTAAGTCTTCACGCATCTACCTGACAGAAAAGAAAGGCTGAGCAGAGTACAGACCAAGCATCAGCCCAGGTCCATGCATGGTTTGACACCTATGTGAAGTCATACAAGCCTTTATGGACTTCATATATATCCAAATCATGATGAATATCGCTTAAAAATAGTGTAAATTTCTGTTAGATCAGATTATGAGCTCTTTAAAAAAAAAAAAAAATCAGTAAATTAAATTATCTACATAGTTACAAGTGCAGCCTGAGCTTCACTAACTACTTTGAGAGCCCAGGTATCATAAACAGCAGGAACAAGACACAGAGCAACAGACGTGAGCTACCTTGAAGATACTCCAATGCTCTTCCAACGACACCCTAAGACATCCCCAATAAAGGCATCTTTGGAAATCAAAAGATGCACTTGCAAGTTACCAATCTATCCTGCATGACTAAGCTAATTTCTAAACCATGAACATTATTTCTTTTTTCAATATATATATATGCAAGGCAAAAAGCTGCTACTGACAATTTATTCATCTATTTTGTCTGTGATGCTTACAAAAAATTGGCTCAAAAATTAAATTAAGCAAACAGTTTATTAAAGAAACCCTTAAGAAACATTTTTAACTTTTAAAAGTTCTGTATGGTAAAGTTCACCTCAAAAATGTCTTACCCTTCAGTTCTGGTCCAAATATTTGGAAAAAAAAATTAATATGTTGCAGCTTCTCTTTCACAGGGTTTTAAAAGTTGTAGGGTCAGAAAAAAATATCTAATTTTCTAAGATTTTACAAGCTGAACATAACAGTAAATCTTCTGGATCCTAAAAACAAGATTGAAGAGTTCAGCGGCTGTGAGTGTACAACCACCGCAATCTCCGAGTAGATAAAACAGTTCTGACTCAGCTCATCTTACTCCTTTCAATTAAATCAGTGGACAAGATGCCTTAAGAACACAACAAATTGAAAATGACAATGAGAACCACCAAATACTCCTTGGCTCATTTACCATTCCAGACAGTGAAAAGGTTTTGAAATATTTTTGTGAAAGCTCCAGTTGATATTGGCTTTCGTTTGGCTTCACAGCACAACTGTGCGTTATCAAACCTTGGAAGAAGAAAGGCCAAATTCTCCAGCACCTGAACACTAAAACCACAGAGAAGTCTTGAAAACTGGGCTCAGAATTTCTAGAAGTCACAAAATCAAGTCAAAAATACAAGATGTGGCAAAACTGAACACAGCAAATATCCCAGCATAAAATCAGTTGGGTTCCTCGGAGCAGATAGGTGTGCTGACGGCCACAAGGAAAAATAAAAGAAGAAATAAAAGCCAGTATTTATAGACAAAAGCCATACCTTACAAGAGGCTTGAGTCTCTAAGTGTCCATACAGATATTATTTATAAATTGTGCTGTGTCATCCAATTTGAGTTCAACATTCCCATTAAAAATACAAGGTACGAGACACTTACATAAACACTTTGATTTGCAAACCTAAGGATGAACACTGTGGTCACAGGAGGGAATGGGTGTGAAGAGACAGGAAAATTCAGCAGATGCAGAGACCAAAGGTGCTCTGAGGATGCCAGAGCGTTATGTTTCAGCAGAGGCAGGTCTGCACAGCACCTGGAAATCAGAGTGAAGCACTTGTGGAGCCAGCAAGGGATCTGTTGCAGATCACAGACACCTCTGTCGGTCCACGGGGCCACACATGGGCTGGGCCACGATTTCTGTGCTGATCAGCTCCCCAGCAAGGGGAGCAGCCAGGAGGTCACTGACAGTAACAGGGGCCCTACAGAGTTGGTGTTGAACCAGCATCCCCTGAGGTGTCTAAGCTGACTCCTCCTTTCCAGAACACCCTGCAGTTCTTACACTTTCAAGGCTTTTATCATCATTAAGGATATTCTGGTATATTTATCTCCTTCGTTCAACCCCAAAAAGCTGATGGAAGGATGGAAAACAATCCTTCGATATACAAGAAGTTATACCATCCAAATACACCTGCTTTGCAGAGTGACAAAAAATACTTCCCAAAGCTGCTCTAGCCTCTGCAGAACAGGCAGAGGCTGTTATTAAAATATTGTCTTGGGTCATGCAAGTTCCTTCGATGTTTCATAATCCTAAATGTGCCGACAACTCAGTGGAAAAACAGATTCCTCCTACTACAGACATCTGTCTCAATCACTAGGCAGTTCCTCTGGATACAAAATCGATCCCCAAGAGAAGGGAATGATGGACAGTTTAAAAAGACTGGGCTAGTATAGGATTGGCCAGAGACAACAACAACAGTGTCCCATACTCCAGATAATTGCACTAAGCTCTCTGGGATTTGCTTAGCCTGAATCTTGATACACTGTCAACCACCCTTTTCATCATCATTATAATTAACAGTAAATAACTTGCAAACAATGATAAATAGCTTGTCAACAACACTTCATTGCTCTTAAAACTGCCATGTGAAGTAAATCCTGACAAATAACCACACAGCACATAGGTATGCACATATATATACATATATGCTTTCCAAACCTTCCCAGCAGCAGAAGGAGGTTTTAGAATAGCGCACCTCTGTTAATATTCCTACAAACATACATTAGGGAGCAAAGCAAAACCCCTCAGGAGTGTGTATATCACATACAGCACTGACAGGCCAGCATTTGCTCAACTTAAATAAATGTATAGCTATCAAATGTGGGACTGACTCCCCAGGTTAGAGGTCTAGCTGATTGGAAATAAGAAGAATGCCAGAATGTGTGTATGCCTAAAGGGACTACTGGGGAGTTTAATCCCTGTGCGAGGGGGAAGAACCACAGCTTGAGCTGGGAGGTGGAAGCAGGAAGGTGGCTCCAGCTGAGAGCCAGACATCATCTCAGTTCCAACATCCCCACAGCCCTTTGGAAAAGATGAAAAAGGATAGGGAGAATTTTAAGTGACACTCATCAAGCTGGACCTGATGCCTTCGTTTTCAACCCCACGGAGAGCCCAGCCTGGGCCCATACACAGCTACAGAAATTAAAGCACGTCACCGTCCAAGGAGAACAGTACCAGCTTCAGCCTCTATACCAACTTATCCAAGACTTATCTCATGATTTCTATCCACTGAAGAGAAAGTGGCAAGCAGATAACAAGCTCTGCAGTTCCTATGATGGGTGACAGAAGATAACACCAGTGTTGGCTTCCAGTATATTCATAAGCTTGCGATGCCCCTGCTGTCGTATAGTGTTACAGCTGGGTGCAGATCTGGTAAACAGAGACAGGACTGGAACCTGAGCCCTGTGGAAATTCATGCTGCTTCCTTTAATTGTACAAGTTTTGCTAGAGAAGAAAACTTTGGCACAGTCATGTCCTGAGGCACCATGTCACATAGATTTTAATGCATCTATTTAAATTCTAGAAACATTTTAGGAAACTATTTGTTTCCTAAAAACAAGTCAAAGCTTCAGGTGTTTTTTAAACATGATGACCACATTTAGAAATGTATGCAAGCTGTAAGGACAGAGCACAGTGCTCTGCCAGCAAGTTTTCCAAGGAAAGGACTGGTAGTTGTTTGTAGTACAGGTCTTGAGAAGAATTTGTGCAGTTTTAATTGCTTCCAGTGGAGGACAGTGGTTTACAACAGAAGGAACTGAATGACTGCATTTCATCTGGCAAGTTATCTGTTTCTTCATGTTGGCAGTGCAGAGATACATGTTCCCCAGGTTTTATGTGAGCTAACTACAGCAATCCCTAGCCTGGGACCTACCTGTGTTTGTCCAAACACTGATGTTTGCTTAAAATTCACCTGGAGCTTGACAACAACCACTATTCAGGGTTTCAGAAAGGGTGAGCGTACATCAGCATCTCAACATCCCATCACAACATTTCTGAACAGGGACAATTTGAACCAGTATGGAGAGTGCTGAGATATTTCAAGAACTTTTTTGAGGTACTGGTAAAATTCAAGATGTATCCATTTAACTGTACAATACAGTGATTTTCTGGCTGAGTCTGTACCACTTTCAAGGCTTGATTTCCATGGGGAAAAAATCTCTTATGTAATATTTAATATTTGAAATAAAATGCTGAGAAGGCATGGATCTTAATTATTTAGCTTCTGACACATACCCTCCCTTTAAAAATTCAGTGTCTGACTGCAGATCTAAAAGACTTTCCTATAAATAAGTTATCTTCTCTGAAGCTGTAACAAATTTCAAAAAGTATTGCAATGGTTCTTAGCTGATCAGAAGAAGCACAGTACTATTAAAATGTAAAAAATATATATTTGAATGTTATTTTAAGGCACCAAACCATTCCAGGTTGCTGGAATTCTATAAAAAGGGCTCAGAGAGAACAGCTTTAACAAAACAATATTCCCTGCTCCCAGTATTTTCTTTCCAACAAGTCAAACAGAAGATTGAGGGAGTAGTTCTAGTTTCTCTTATCTGCAACAGACCTGTTTCTGCAGCGAGTATCTTCTAAATGGAAAGCATTCTAAATTAATTAAACCAACCTCAAGAGACAGTAAACTAATTATTCAGGGCATACATAAGATGCTGTTGAGTTAATCTCTACGAACACAACTGAGTTAAGTTTGTATTGACATATTGGGCCAAATTTATTGTCAGAGAAATTAACTTCAGTGGAGTTAAACCAGGAGTGAATTTTTCCTCATTAAGTAGAAATAGGTCTATCATCTCAAGTGTGAGGATTTATTGCCTCTCGGGAACATCACATTGCACTCTAGTTTTACGACTACTCTTGCACACTCATATGCTTCAAAATGCACAGAATTTGCTGCTGAAACACCTAGAAGTTGGATTGTTACATGTGATCCCTTTCAAGGAAGCACTGACTTCAGCATAGAGGATGCCAGGAGTGCTGCTAAGATGTATACGTAACTCATACCTGAAGCTTCTTCATGGTTTTCAAAATCCATGTGCAAGCAGGAGACACAATCCTCATGTCTAAATCTAACATGACTAGCACAAGAGGTCTTCTTTATCTACATTTAACCCAACAGAGTTCTTTTCTGAAAATCATCTCAAGAGAAACTTTCATCTGCTGCATGGATTCGGCAAGTATTCCTATTTTAAAAAAATAATAATCCAAATTCTATAACCACTGGTTACAGAATGTCACAGGTTAATTTTTAAGTATTTTGTACAGAGGAACAGAACTCAAAGCAGTTACTGGTACCACTCAGTAAGAAACAGACATATGAAGAACCCAAACTGGCACAGAGCTAAGTGTCTCTGTCCCACCAGCGCAGGAGACAAAGTCTCCAAACTTCTTCAGCTCTAAATGTTCACCTGAAGTACTCAGAGTGTCTTTCACTGTGCTAACAAAACAACACTCCTGTTACACCTGTCAGGACAGGATTTTCAGCTCTGTAACAGTAGACTTAGCACTCATTAGGGTTAACCTCTCTTCAGAACCACTTTGTCACTCAACTGGAGTTTTTTTGAGCTTTCCTAAGCCATCTGTCTAGAATTCAGGAGTATGCCACATAACTACTCAACACTGCAAAATAAAGGTAAAATTTTGTTCTTTTTTAATTTATTGTCTTCTACTTTCCACCAAACTCTGGTTCACATAAGTATCCTAAACAGAAATCATTTTCAGCATGGCCAAAAGAGACCAGAAAAGTGCCTGAGAGGAAACTGGAACGGGCTTTGAATCAGGCTGCAACTATTCAGAAACGATTTGTGAGAACTGGCATCGCTCCTTGAAACCAAGGAAACTCCCCTGACACAAAGCAAAGGCCTGGTATTATTCTTCATATTTTCTGAATTATTAATATCTCAGTTACCCCACCCCTTCTTCTTATGGAAGTTATTCTTAATAAATCTGTCCTTCTCAGTGCTGTTGATTTTATCACATCAACTTGGTTTGCAGAAGTCCTTCCTTCAATGGAAGTACAAGTCAATAGCAGCATAGGAGAACTAATCAGAAGTCAGCCTGACTCTGGGACATCGGGATACATGGAAACTACTACCACTGCAACTGACCTAAGAGAAAGGGAGGCTACTCCCACCAGCCTTGAGGATCCAGTCTGGCATCTGCACCTCACCTATGTCCCTACAAGCTACTGTCCACTTATGAGCAGCACATGCATAAAGTTTAAATCTTGTTTAGACTTATTCTCATCATTGTCTTGGCAAATGTAGCCTGAGTATGGCTTTAAATACCTCCGTGAAAAAGAACAAGTTAAATTAAATTAGGGAAATATCCAAAATTACTAGTTTTAAAATCAAAACCCCCACTGCAGAGTATTATGGTGATCACTGAGAAAATTGCTCTAAAAGCTAGGAGGCTGTTTTCTTAGCAATACCAAGAGGATCTTTTCCATTGTTCTGCCAAGATTCACAGCAGTCACAGAGATGTTTAGCTTTTTCTGAGGTTCATCACTGCAGTACAGCTGCTGTTTCAGGCATAGAAAAGTGTCAGCCTCCTGGAGAGTCTTAATTAAATAAAAGGCAATTTTAGAGGGTGGGGGGAGTATCATTACGAAGAGAAGCCTTGCTTATTTGGATGCCAGTTACATAAAGCTATATTGCTCTTTGATTATGTTAATAGAGTGCATTGGAGTCAAAAGCAAAATTATTGCTGAAGGATTCTATTTAACGTGGATGTCACCAGAATTCAGGCTGAGGGGAGTCAATAACTTACGTTATTTTCCAGCAAGTATTCTCAAAGAGAAAGCAAAGCCCCAAATTTCAAGAGTCCTTCCTTCTTAGACCAATATCTGATGTTAGCACATTCTCTAACACTGCTCACAATGAGGATGAAGCATGGTGCCCGTTTCCTAGAGATAACATGGAAGGAGGAACAGTAAGCTATTACAGTCCATCAGGAGTAACCAAGACCCAAGGGAATGGCAACTTTCATTGGAGAGGCAGCAGTTGCTGAATTACAGTTTATCAAGATAAATGCTCCCTATGGAAAATTACTGAGAGGGCCAGTACTGAAACCTTTCCTCCATCACTAATATTAAAGTGTTGTCAGTGCTATAAGTGCCAGTTGACTGTACAAAACGACAAGTATCCAGGCACATCCCTTGCAACAACTGGCATCTGCTTTGGAGTCATTTTAGTTGGTTTGAATGGCACTAATTAGGAGTAGTTACATATAAATGACATCCCAAAGACTTGACACAATAAACATTGCTATCTAGTGCCATTCATTTGCTCTTCCCATTCAAACATACACAGCATTTACGATAATTTCCATGTTCACTGCCACCTTTGTCCCACAAATAAGGTCATGAGACAGACAGACAACAAATATACGAAGCGCCACATGGATGTTGAATACATAATAAGTTATCAAACGTTCTTTAAAGCATCTAGGCCAGTGTTTTGGTTGCTTCCAAAGGTTGTGAATCTACCTCTAAGAATCTGGCTTAGAAGGCTGTGTCTTTGGGTAAACCTAATGAAGTTCAATCAGGCAAGTGCAAGGTCCTGCACGTGGGTCAGGACAACCCCAAGCATCAATACAGGCTGGATGGAAAATGGATTGAGAGCAGCCCTGAGTAGAAGGGCTTGGGGATGCTGGGGGACCAGAAGTCCAATGTGAGCCAACAATGTGCTCTTGAAGTTCAAAAGCCAACCACACTGTCTGGGCTGCAACCCCAACAGTGTGACCAGCAGGGTGAGGGAGGGGATTCTGCCCTTCTACTCCTGTGAGACCTCCTGCAGTGCTGCGTCCAGCTTGGGGGTCCCACGTAAAAAGAAAGATGTGGAACTGTTGAAGCAAATGCAGGAGGCCACCAAGGCGCTCAGAGGGCTGGATCACCTCTGCTATGGCAACAGGCTAAGATTGTTGTGGTGGTTCAGCCTGCAGAAGAGAAGGCTCTGTCTGGGGAGACCTCACAGTACCTTCCAGTCCCTAAAGGGGTTCCAGGAAAGCTGGGGAGGGACTGGTTACAAGGGCAGAGAGTGATGGGAACAAGGGAGCAATGGCTCTTCAAGGGGTTGAAGGAGGGTGGAGTTAGATGAGCTCTGAGGCAGAAATTCTTCCCCATAACAGTGGGGAGGCCCTGGCACAGGCTGCCCAGAGAAGCTGGGGTTGCCCCTGGATCCCTGACAGTGTTCAAGGCCAGGTTGGATGGGGCTTTGAGCATCCTGGGCTAGTGGAGGGTGTCCCAGACCATGTCAAATCTAAACCACTTTATGATTCTATGATTCTTTACTTAACCTTGCAATGAAGCCATTAAGGGTTCTTTGCTACCACCTCTCAGTATCGACTGGCCAGGCAGCTTTATAAACACTATCAGAATTTCCTATCTATTCCTCTGTTCTTCATGTACAAAATGGTGCTGGTCAAAAATACATTTCTATTCTCACATGGGTGTGAACTACTATGAAGGATAATCAAGGTTTGAGCTACCAACAAGAATCTTCTGTTTCACCTCTGCCGAGTAGGATGTCCTCTGATTCTGTGCATACAACACTCTGGGCAATTTGTGCAAAGTTTCATATGCTCAAAAGAGATAAAAACCCAAGAACACGTTGAAGGTTCTTCGTAGTAATTTATGGATTTTTTTCTGAAAAATCTTTCAACAGTGAATTTCTTCCTGGGTAGGTCTCAAATGTCAAAGTACAGAATGAGTGGATGTGCCTAGCAGTAAGCAAAGCAGCAGCTAACTCCATATCTAGAACCTAAATGGATAGAGGAAATCTCAGGCTGGAGATCAGGTCTGCGGCACATTTTATTACAGCCACTATTGAGATCATTGGTAGATGTAGCTGCCTCAAAAAAAGGCAGCAACTATGTAGTGACTTTCCTTGATTCCCATCATCCTACACTTTTGGCATCGTTCTGCCCTTTTTAGACTTAGAGCTTTTTAATGCCTATTCTATTGCGTTGTGCCTTTCACACCTCATACCAACCCTCTCACAACCGTAGTGGCACAACATTATTTTCAAACACATTTAAATAGTTCTGTTGATTAAATAACTCATCACTAATGTGATTTCAGGAATCTAGAGCTTCTTCAAAGGTGTAACCTTTAGCACCAATTGCAAATAGAGAACAGAAAATTAAGTCAAGCTGACAAAATTAACTTTCAACACAATGTCAAATTTCTGATGAGCTGCATATTACTAAAAGAATAATCTACTAAATGATTAAAATGTTGTTTTTTCTTAGTGAAGTTTTTGGGCATCAAATTTTGTATATAACTTTGTAGAAGATGCAAGGAGATCCATCCTAATGGATCACATCCAAACCAGAATGGTCACAAAAAACCACTGCGACCTCACAAAATTCTAAATCCCTCCCACCACCTTTTAAAAATTTGCAGCTGCAGCTTCATTCTCATTGTTTCAGTTCTCAAACAATAAATTAAGATTTTTTTTTTTCTTCAATACTCCCATTCCTAGCCCTAATGTATATGCACTTCAACCAGCTTGACAGAAGGGCTTTGGAGCCTTCATTTATTGTAGTCACAGCACAATAAGCAAAACTCCCTGTGCACTAAGCGACGTCACCATGTAACAAAAGAGGATGAATAGTCTCTTGATTTTGCATCCTGGCTGGTATCACTGAGGATGCAAGGCTTTAACAAAACCACGACAGATGAAGCATTTCTCAGGCTCTAATTAATTCTTTTCCAGAACAGAGCCAGTTAACACGCAGCCTTCTTTTTACTTAACATCCAGTTTAGCTCTATATCTGAATAAAAAAAGTCCAAAATTAACTATTTGAGCATATGCCTGGATTGAAACATACTCAGTGTTATGTGCTTTAAACTAAGCAAATGCTCAAAAGCTTTCTGACATGCGAGCCACATACAGGCTGTAACCTTACACACGTTAAACTTCCTAAACACTGTAAAGTGTTGTGCCTAATGTAATTTTAGAAACCTAAGAAACATCCCTAATAACCATCACATAGTTTGGAAAGAAATGTCACAGTGCTGTGCTATGAATGCCAGGCTGCTTATGGCCCAAAGACACTTGTTAGTATTTGAACTCCTCACAGAGCCTTGGAGCAGGAAAGAAACATTGGATGGGGTGCGGCGAGGCGAAGGATGCACCAGAACTTCTCCCAGGCCCTCAGAATCCCCCCAGCCCCTCAGGGGTTTGCTTTGAGCTCTCTCTCCTGCAGGGGAGACATTTCTATCTATCCAACCCAGGGATATAAAGCTGTAAATGTAAATAATGCTGAAGAGGCAATCGTATTTACATGCTGTGCTGGTCAAAGACATTCACAAGCAGTAATTGGCAAGAGCATGAGTCCATTATATTATCAAGTAAAACAATTTAAATCAAATTTTGCTTTTCCTACCAGATATTTATAGTAACTGTTAGTCTGAAACAAGTCCTTGCCAAAAATAATAAAAAATAAAAGTCCTTCTGCCTTTTCGTTTATGTAACGTACATGCCAGAACTGTGCTCTCTGGCTATGTATTATAAGTCAACTGCTTATAAAGGACTTTTTGAATTCACTTTCACCAATAACTGTGTAACCTTCAGAGTATAAAATTTATGAAATCTCAGGAGAAAAGCTCATCCTGTTAGGGCAACGCGAGATGAAAGCAGAGTTTATGAATTTGGCATTACAAATAACTATCAGACAACACTGGTATTTTGAAAACTAGACAGGTACTTGGGCTACTGACTCACCACTGTGGAAAGAACTTTAGTATATTTACCAAATCAGAGGTCAAACGATGCTAAGAATTATGTCAAATTTATTTGTCATTGAACTTGGTTATACAACCAGATGCTTTTCAATATACCAACATGTATGTGAATGCATCCCAGGAAAAGACCTTCTCAGCCTGTCTCTGTCTGCAGCTGCTGGCTTTTCTTTCCTTCCATTAAAAGGCCAGTCTTGGGAAAAGATCTCGGATCTGCCTTTCCACCTCCAGGTTCTTGGTACTGGCACAGTAGTGCCATTCCCCAGGACTGGCATGGCTCCCCACAACTATTAAAGTATTTAGTGACTGCATTAAAGCAACCATGGGGATGACACCTAATAAATAGGTTGTTTGGGGTTTTAGCTGCTTGACATAATACTTCCCTTTCATCTAACCAACTAGCAAGTTATTTATCACAAATAAACAAATATTATGTCCTATGCATATAAGAATGTACGTATTATAGATGCATATAAGAATATATGTATTAGCAGCAGCACTAGAAAATACTGGGGCAACACAAGTTCCTAACTCAGTGTTTTATCTGTGTTCATTAACCTATTATGAAGATGGAATTTATTTAAGAAATCCATTTATTCACTACTCTGCTTTGAACGTTCTCTTAGGAATGCTACTAAAATTATTAATTTCAAAATCCTTCATTTGAAATCATCAAATGAACAAGTGCATCAAGAAGTATGTTGCAGTATGCATGAGGATACAGAAGTTACAGACATGAAATATCAAAAGACAGGGTAGGAGTGTTATTCATTTCTTCTTTCATTATGAAATACATAGCCTAATTTCCAATCTTTGGAACTACAAAAAGGATTCACAAAGCTTGCTTGCACAGAAATCTTTTCAAATACCTACAGTTTATGCCATAAAACCTGCTCCATAACTGCTCTGTAGTGTAGACAATTGGTATTTTATTCCACAAGAGAAGATTCTCAATCAGTTAAGAGTAAGAGCATTTTGTTTCACATTGATTATTCATTAACATAAATAAGATAAATGCTAAAGAATGTCTAAATGCAAATTTGAGTGAACACATTTCAGTCTATCATAAATTTTTAATTGCACTTCAAATTGGGAAGTGGAATAAAAGTACCATGCTTGAAACAAAGTTGTAGGCAACAACCCATGTTCTTAAGAGCAATTTCCTTACAGTTACGTGCTTCTGTAAGAGAGACACCTATGAAACTTCAGTGTGTTTTCAACAAACGCTACCACTTCTACAGATTAATTGTCCACTTACTCTGCTAACCCCCTAAGCCATTGCCTTGCTTCGAGCTCTGCACTAACTGAATCCTAGGATAAAATGCACATGCATCATGAGGGGTTGGCAACAGGAGCAAAGCGTGCCTGGGATCAGCCTCCACATGCTCAGGCACAAGCATCCTTCTTAAACCACTTAGTAGCGGGTTGTTATTGTGGTTTGTTTTTTTTAAAAGCAGGATCTCTGAAGCCTCTGTTAGAATAACTATGCAAATGTTTTCCCTAGAGTCCCTGGAAGGAAGCACTAACTTCTACACATGGCACCTTCTTCCTATTCAGAAAACCAGCTCAATTTACGTGGCGGATCTTCCTTACGCGGCAGCCAGGGGAACTGTGCCATCAAACCTCCTCAGTATGCTCAGCTGTGACCTAGGTAAAATGCCCTGGTACTTCTGCAATCTGCACACAGCACGGGGAATGAGGCACTGACCTTGCCCCTGCACAGACTAAATTCTAAATATAGCGTGATTTCTAAGTATTCCAATGTTCTTTCACCAGTTAACTGTTAACTCATGACAACAGGCAAGGTTTGTCCTGAGGCAGAGTTTTTCCCTTTGTTGTCCTTTTACTCCAGGTTAGAAGAAAATTGATAAATAGTCAAGATGACATTCAGCTACTCTCCAGGTAGTTGGTTAGTTACCTGAGGTAAAATGCACTCAGGCCATCAACAGTTTTCATTTTGCTAGTAGTCAGAGCTTATTTCTTCCTACCTGGGATTTTATTCTTTTGTTGTAAGTCTACTCACTATATGTGGTGTTGGAGTGTTTTAATTATAACTGTATCAATGCTTGGGATATTATCTCTACAGAACTAAATGGTGGCACCAAACACCTGAAGAATAGATTGCATACTCTACCCTAAAAATCCAAATAGAGAGCAGACAGGAGGAAAGAGAGGGAGGAGTTGAGGAATCTTCCTTAGTGGAGCTTCACGTGGAAACATTCAGAAGAGCTTTGCATAGGCTAGCGTAGTATTTATGGAGTACTGTAGTGTTACCATACAATAACAGCTGTTATTAAAAGGAGATAAACAGAAACATCACTTTCCCCCTCCCCTTACTTTATTAGATCTATAAGAATGTCAGTCTATGCTTTAAGAATTTCGGATTTTTCTTCCTCTGTTGCTAAGATTTGGGGAAGGTGAAATAAACTTGTTCTATTCCCTGATAGCTGTTGCAGAAAATGCCTTTGAATGCTGTGAACAGTTAACTGAAGCTGTCAAGCAGGCCAGCTTCACAGACAGCTGTTCTTCCCTACATAACTATCAAGAGAACACTAAGAAAATCCTATCTCCCTCACCACTTTGCAGCGTTTAATTTTCCTAAGTGAACAGCTCTTCTTTAAGGCCCAACTCTACATTTTTCTCTCCAAAAGTATCCATGAAACAGCCCTAGGATGGAGTGCTTCCTCATCAAATCCTCAGCCCTCTTCCTCAAGATGTGCAAGAGCTGGTTGGCCAGAACTCTCCTGTGCTCACCTGGGTTCTGTTTCCTTTTTAGGACTCTGTATGCGTTTTGTTCTTTTAGCATCCAAAACTAAACTCTTCTGTTCCACTTAAGCATCAGTAAAAAGCTGATTTTGATGAAGACTATAGTAGCACCAGGTAATTTCCTGGTTCCTTCATGAAGATACTCAGTTGGTGCCTGCCACTTGTGGTTGCTTTAAGAGTGCATCAATATTTACTGCAGTCACAGGAGTGCTCCAGCACAGTACACCTGAGCTGCCTTTCTTTAACTAGTTCAGGTATTTATAGCAGCATGGCATAGCAATAGACTCAAAGGTTAAATGTCCAAGTCCTTCTACTTCTTTGATGGGTTTTGCAGCCTGCGATGGTGTCATAGGTCTTGCACTAGATGAAGTACAAATGCCTCACACTGCCCTAAATACCCTACACAATGAAAAGCAGCATCTAAACCATACAGATCCTGGCCTTAAACTCTCACCACTTCTTCTGAAGATCATCCTTCCATGTAAACACCTGAACAAAAAAGCTAAAACAAAACCAATACTGTCCTGCAAAAAGAATCCCCTTGGTAAATGTTGTGCTGTGTGTTCAGTAGCAATCTCTCAAAATTTCTGTTACCTCTGATTCAGAATTACAACTGATATTTTCTATTTGCTCCTATTTTAGTATCAGTATTGGAAGACTTCGAGTACTAGATCAGAGGTTATTTTAAAACAAGAATTTATCAAGGGCTATAAATCAAAAGGTAGAACACAGAAATTCATAAAGAGACCACTGTTAGCATCATTGTTTTTCCACATAAAAACCTTTCAGCAGGAATTTTGCACACAATTTGAAAATAAGGGCAGTGGAACATTTTTTACTAGTTGCTCTTGGAAATGAATTAATCATCTTTTCTAACTGTGAAGCATAGAAAACACAAGCAGCCATGTGGCACACTGGAATCTTTATATCCCCCTTTGTATGGCACCACTGGCACATTGCTTTGCCTCTTCATAGAATCATAGAAAGGCATGGGTTGGAAGGGACCCCAAGGATCAGAGAGCTCCAACCCCCCTGCCACAGGCAGGGCCACCAACCTCAGGCCTGGAGCTACACAAGGTTGCCCAGGGCCCCATCCAACCATCAAGTGGCCTTGAACACTTCCAGGGACGGGGCATCTACTACTTCTCTGGGCAGCCTGTTCCAGCCCCTCACCACTCTCTCCATAAAAAAACTTCCCCCTAATATCCAATCTAAACCTTCCTTCCTTTAGCTTTAATCCATCCCCCTTGTCCTGCCATTGTCTAACCTTTTAAAAAGTTGAATCCCCTCCTGCTTATAAGCTCCCTTCAGGTACTCTTCTCTAAGTAGATTTGGGAAATATATCACAAAGAAAAGCAGAGCACTATTATGGGGTTCATCACCATTATGTCTCACACGTGTGTGTGCAGAACTACAACTTCTGCAGCACAATCTGTGTCAAGACAAGGAGCAGTTCTTCCATCTGATTCTAGCAGTAATACACTGTGTAAAGTTATTGGCAACTACAGTGATGCTGAATATGGGATGTAAAGAGTTTCACCTTTCCTGCAGGTACCATGGCTTATAATGATAGACAAGGGTTATATTCCCTATCCATTTCCAATACTGCTAAGAGGGTTTCTTAAAAATACTTCCACATTTTGTACTAAAATGTAAGCCTATGATTCTTACTATTGAACAACTTTAAATGCTTCTGTGAAAGAAAGCAAGATGTTTCATGTACCTAACAGATAAACGGCTGTCCCTTCAATACAACCCAACACCCAAGTTTAAGCCAAGAACAATTACTTCAAATGCTGATCTCTCCAAATCAAACATTAAGGGAGGAATATAGCTAGTCACCACTTAAGGCTTTTGAGCATTTTGCAATCTTTGTTAGTTAAGACCGATCTTAAGTGGTGCTAAAACTATCTGACTCTTCAACACTGAAATACCTGATTCAGGAGCAATCCCTACTGAATCACACACTGGATATAATCTCTTTCCAGTTTCAAAAAGCAATAAACTGCAATAGGTGGCTATTCTGAAAAGATTAAACAAACCAATTTTTGGCTTTTTCCAGAGGAGTACTGCAGCTTCCTCAGGTGTATTCAAGTCGAAATTGTCACTGACATAAAGCAATAATACAGATGGTATGGCATGTCAAGGACACCTGATGCCAAACCCAGACTTTTTAATAATTAAAGGCGTGATTTTCTCCAGGCTTCTTTTTCATCATAAAATTCTGGGAACAGTCACCTCACCCCTGTCAGGTGCACTGATCCATAATTTATCATTCAGCATTTCATCTGACTCAACATTTACAGTGAAAACCACAGCTTACCACCACCTTTGCACAAGTAAGACCACGGACAGAAGTGGAGGGCACTTTATCATGCATCAACTTGGCAGAGTGGAGGCAGCTGATGGCTAGAAAAGCAGTGCATTTAAATACACAGCTCCTGAAATTCTGCAGCAAAGTTGACAAATCCACTGCTTTGAATAAAGAAGGCACTAAAACTGCTTTTTGTTTTGAAACAACAGATGAAAAACATAATTTCCAATATGGTCTGAACAAAATAGTCAAAATACAAGACTCTTCTTCCAGGAAACTCTCTTGGGAGTAATTCCTAATCACCACATTGCTGAATTTGTCCATTTTAACAATTAGCATCTATGAAAGATGGAAAACTTTGAAGTTTTCCAGCACTTTTTTTATTCCCTACAAAACCACAAAGTAAAAATGACAACATCCTGGAATACAATGCCATAGCATCATGCAGATATATAATTTGACCATTTTTCCTATGAAATCATTTCAGACACAATGCATTAGACTAGTATTAGACAACTGGTATGGCTTTAAAAAGTATTTCTGAAGGTCTATAGTTGAAGTGGATTTTTGCAGATGTTACAGAATTGCACTGTCCCTACTGATCCCATGGGATGAAAATCTGGTCTCTAAATAGCAGACAGTCCCCTTTTCTACCTATGAAGAAGAAATATCCATACCTATGCTTGTTCCTATCCAGCTAGGCCAAATGCTACCCCCCAAGCTGTTATTCATATGAGTTTGAGAACTTGGGTTATTTCAAAGATACATGTGCTCTGAAATTTAAAGTGGATTACTTGCATGTGGACTGCTATGGATTTTGTAAATGAGTCTAACTTCCATTTTACAGGTCAATAAAAGTGCACATGGAAATAAAGCAGTCTCAGACAGCCATCATTAGGTTATTCAGTAATGCAGGACAAGTCCCATTCATCAAGCATTCAACATCATATTTCAGAATTAATGTCATTATACTCTATGCTAGGCAGAGCTTTGGAATTTATATAGGGAAAGTCATGGTTGAGAAGTTGGAAAGCCCACTCAGATGTGAGCTAATTAATGGGTCGTATTCAAAACTTTTTTTACAATGTGTCCTGGTTTTGGCTGGGATAGAGTTAGTTTTCTTCCAAGCAGCTGGTACAGTGCTGTGGTTTGGATTTAGGATGAGAATCATGGTGATAACACACTGATGTTTTTAGCTGTTGCCAAGCAGTCAAGGACTTTTCAGCTTCTCATACTGGACTGCACCCAAGAAGCTGGAAGGGGACACAGCCAGGGCAGCTAACCCCAACTGGCCAGAGGGATATTCCATTCTGTATGATGTCATGCTCAGTGTATAACCGGAGTTGGACCAGGAGGTGATTCAGCTCAAGACCTAGTTGAGCATCAGTTCCAGGTTTTACCTGGTTTTTGTTTTTATTCTCCCCCCATCCAGCAGGGGTAGCAGTGAGCAAACGGCCATGTGGTTGTTTAGCTGCCTGTCAGGTTACACCACGACAACACAGAAACTGGTATTTGGATCTAGCGGCTGATGCAGATTTAGATATATTAAAAACTGAGGTCCTGTAGCAGTGGAAAAGTTGTAGATTAAACACTGGATTACTTTGTTTGAAACAAGTCATATTTCACCGCACTGCACAAACGTTACCTACTGCTGGAGCATGGTTACATCTGAAGCACATACACTGGGGCAACATCCTGACTACGGGTGACACTTGTCCCGTGCCCTGTGGTATACCAGATAAACCACAACCCTCACACTAGTCTCTGACCTGCTGCCCATGAAGCTTTTGCTTGTTTTCTGGTGTGTACAGATGTAGAGATAAGGGGCTGCTCGCTCAGCCAAAGCACAACACTACCATTTTTTTATGGCCTGAACTAGAATCACCCCTGGTCCTTAACACATACTAGCAGCACCCTCAGAGCTAGATCAGGATGTCTACATTCTGTTTCAAATCACATTGCCCATTTAATTGTAATCTTCCCTTCTAAAGCTTCATTGTTAAAGGTTGGTGGTAACTTCACCAACTCCATTCGCCACAGCTCCCCTTTTCTGCTCAAACACTTTATAGTTAACTGAATATTATCTTTGCCTGCAAGTCATCCCATAGTTCTTGCTAGGGGGTTTCCAGCTGTTTAACTCTCTTACAGTTTACATCTGTTTCAGGTTTTGTTTTGTCAGCTCTTATAAAAATCTCTAACTCTTGTTCTAATTCCCTTCAGCCTTTTTTGAACTGCAGGAATATCTCCCATATTTCCACGAGAAAAAAGCTCATTCAGAACCTTGTTCAAGGAACCTGTATTGTGTCAGAGTGAAAAATACAACAGCCACAGTAAAATGTTTTGCTTTCTGTATAAAGAAGCTAGAGCTTATGAAGAACAAGTACTTAAACTAGGAGCAAGTGCTACCTTATAAAATGCAGCCAATATTTCCACTACTTGAAATGTACATTAGCTGTCTCTGTTTAGGCTGACATATTGCTGCAGTGTTCAAAACCAAATCCATTGCTAGAACAGAGCACAGTAAGATTTAAAACTAAATCCACCTCTGTCTGTCTTTGCATACCTATATTATTATGGACAATTCCCTGAAACATGGTATTCCTCAAATATGGGAAATCCTATTAACAGAGGCTTCTAAATACCCCATGTCCTTTAGAGGAGCTGTGGTTCATGTTTTGCACCGAAGAACATCCCTTGGGCATAAAGTCTTTCCTTCATAGATTCTGTCTGTTTTCCATAGGTCACCTTTTTTTTTTTAAGCACGTTTTAACAAAATTTCTTTTCAATTTTGGTTCCCAGGAATTCATAAGATCCTTAAGCATTTCAATAACTGTATTTTCCAGGATTATTACTGCTGCCTATGAAGATTCTGAGTTTTCTGCCAGAAGACGGAGGGGGAGAGAGGAGTAACTCATTTTAAAATGTTCCTTTTTCAGAGCCAGATACTATAACATCATTTACACAAAATCATTAGTATTATCAGTGTTTACAGAAGACATCCCGAATGAAAGATTAAATTTTCACTCAGTCTAAACATGGATAACTAAACATACTTGGGTTGAAAAAACACATATTTATCCCAGGACATCAGAAGACAAACTGCAAGCAAGAAACAATTTTGGAGGATGGTTGATACCTTATATAAACTGCACTGAGGAGAGCACACAAAGCTAAGTTAACAAGACACTGAGGAAGATCCATGTTACTCTGTTAGACATACTTTTTGATACAATTAACTCTCAAGAAAGAATTTTCCTCAGATTCTGCCAGCCTAGCACACTCAGTGCTTTAGTTTGGGGAGAGTTACTTAGGATTTTTTTGTTAGAATAAGTGAAATAAAGTTGTCAGCTCTTCAGGTCATGTCAGGGTGGCATTTATTAGTTGCTGATCCAGATTAACAGAAAGGTCACATCACTGAGTGTTTCTGTAGAATGAAACCACTATATTTTCCTTCCTCCCAAAAGATGTAGAGTGAAACTGCCCAGAAGGATGAGTGTGACCAGCATAGTCAAATAGTGCATTGCAACAGATTCCCAGCTGAAAAGTAGCTCCAAGTGATCTTGCACAGTAACTTCAAGCAGTATCATATATTTTGATGATAAACACAGTTGTATGTAAAGGCCTAGGCTTATTTCATCCTCTTATTGAACAGATAAACCCTTCTGGAAAAGCAGACTCTCTCCCCTCTCTAGTGAGCTGCTGGCACCTTGGACCTAGCCCTGTTGTACAGAAGACTGACTCTGAATAAATATTGGGCAATATCACTGCCTATTAAGAAAGGCATTTATTACTGGATCGTGTTTGGTTCCAGGAAGTCTCCAGACTATTAAAGACCCTGCTATCATAACGTTGATAGTTACCAATCCACAGTTAGCTTTATATGCTCGATATCGGGGAGTACAATTTTGTCTTGAGCATTAAGCCAACACACAACAAAAAACCTCATACCTAAACAATTTTTCCTATATTATTACACCTACTGCAGACAAGATCATGCTAATGGTGGACTCTTCTAGCATGAACTGGGCTACACTTACCCACTGTGAAATAACAGCCAAACAGAAACAAAAACTGGTGCACTGTAAAATTTGCCATTACCTTTCCTGTTAAACGTCTCCCAACTCAGTGAGAGCTAAAAGACTGTAGCCTTTGATAAACTGAATGAATGTATTAATTAAATTTGCCTGCCAGCCCACCTTACTTACCCATACTGACTCAATATTAAACAGAACATCAGGTGTTCACCTTTGAAAAGAAATGAACATGTTTATTAATTAGCTTTGCTTACCAACTCCCTTTAATGAGTTGGATTACAGAATAAACCAGTGTTTGGCTTTTCAGTAGAGTTGCTTTGTGCTGAGCCTAACACATTATTGCTATTCTATTATCTAGGCTTTACTCTTGCCAGCACACACTACACATGCTCATGCAGTTGTGTTTGAAACCTTAGATTATCGACATGATAGAGGGTGCTGCTGGACTTTCACTTCCTAACACTTCTCTAGTTTCCCAGTTTTCACAGCACTCCCAATGTACTGCAAACTCTGGTATTTTTTAAACACATTTGGCTATTTTAAAGCTACTTTTTGCTTTAATTTCACGCTTATAAACATTTGAGGTTGACATGCAATTAGTCTCTTATGATGTTGGATGCCAGATGGGAAAATAAGAGTATTGATGTTCAGGCAGAAACAAGGTTCTTACTACACAGTCTGATCTGTAAAGAACTCTCATGTCTCTGCTGACCAGATGCAATGTGGCTTACCTTGCTTTACACACTCAGCTCAATACAACTAAAGGTGGTTCTATAAATTGCTATTCCAGAGTTCATTCTAGTGCTCAAAACCAAAACTATCTCGAGCACTTTTGGTAAGTATAATAAAGCCTTAAGTAGAAAACAGTTGACTTTAAATGATATTTTAAACAAGAGAGAATCTGCTCATATTTTATCACCTTAAACCTTTTCCTATCAAAAATCACCATGCTATCAAAGTGTTTTGGCCACTGTTTTTTTAATAAGTACGTCTTGATTTCTTAGATTGATCCCTTAGTCTACTGTAAGAATCTAAGCATCAGAATCTATTCATTTTAACGATATCATGTAACTTCATTAGTTAAAAAGACTTTGTCATAAATGCCAAGCCTCTGCATTAATACCTTTGCAATAAAAGTGTTTAAAGTTCTTGTGACAGGCTCAAAGCTAAAAATTTAAACTGCTTAAGGAGGAAATAGAAATTTCATCACTGCCTTGAATAAAGGTTAAATCAGGAGTCAGATGTTAACAAAACCAATTCTTATATGTCTGAAAATGTGAACACAAGTAGTGAACCTTTCCTGCCAGTTAAAATGCTGAGCTTCAGCCTCCAACTTTTCTATTGAATTATCTCACCCACAATGAGAAGTGGCAGAAGTTTTCAAAATTCATTTTTTGTAAAAATATTTTTCTTGAAAGCCCTTCCAGCAAAGATCAACTTGAAACTGTTTTTGCAAAGATTCAGAAATAAAACCTGATACCACTTTAAATGGTATGAAAATCACTGTATAATTTGGGTGGGTTTTTTTAAACTGTCACAAGCCAAGTTTGAAGATAAATGTTGGTCTTAAAATAGTTTCAACTGGAAAACGGTACATACATTTATAGAAGATCATCTAGTTACTCACTGGATACACCTGGCTCAACTGCATCAATTGCATTTAATATCTCAGTTGGACATACTCAGTCATGCTGAGCATTTGCCTTTAACGGACAACATTAAATCTGCTGCCAAGAGTTAATACTTAATGCAGTCATAATCAAACAGTTGTACGAGCAATGTTAAACTGATCTCCACCATTCCGTAGAGCAACCAAAGCAGATAAAGCAGATATGGTTCTGCCAAAAGGCTCAAGTTCAAATAGAACAAATAGGACCAAGCAGATAAAGGAGATACAGTTCTGCCAAAAGGCCCAAGTTCAAATAGGACAAATTTTGCCCAACACATGACCTGATCAATACCAGAAAGTACAGTCTTGCCAAAAGACTTTAGGTTGAAGAGGAATCTCTGTTAATAAAGGAGGAACTGCCTGAGGCCACAAGGGTGATTTCACAAGCAATTCAGAAGTAGAGATTTTTGAGAAAGACCTCCAGGAAGCAGTGAAATAGAAAAAACCAAACACCTCAGATATAGAACATAACCCAAATGAGAAATAAAGGAAATAGGTATCAGGAAAAAAACAGTCACAAGATGATCAAAGAAAGGGAAGAAATATGAACAAAGAATTACCATTGGTATGAAATCATGACAGAAGACAACTTGGGCATTAATTGCTTCACATTGTCTGTAAGCATAAACTCAGATATGGGAACATCCACACGCAGGAACACTATGCTGAATATTTTCATGTGGAATATACAGGTATTCAGAGCAGGGCATGTATTTTCAATGTCTTACATACTAAAGAATGCAGAAATGGTTTAGAGCTCCTTCCCGTTCCACACATCTCACTAGAGATTTCCCCAAATAAATGGTGCTACTTCTATGTAACGAATGAATGGATGCCCTACTTTCCCCGCAAGCTTGGACACACGGCAGGAGGGGAGAATTTTGAAAATTCATTTTCAATTAGTTTAGGTTTTGTATGTGCAGTTTAAAATGTTGCTTCATCTTAACACACTCATGTTTGGATAACTAGATTACTTAAATTTATCTGGGCAAAGATTGACCATTCACACCAACATATGCAATTATTCAATAAAACAAGAATCACAGAACGTTAGGAGTTGGAAGAGACGTCGAAACTTCATCTAGTCAAATCCTCCTGCCTGAGCAGGATCACCCAGACTAGATCACCCAGGAATGCAACCAGGTGGGTTTAAATGTCTCCAGAGAAGAAGACTCCACAACCTCTCTGGGCAGTCTGTTCCAGTGCTCCATTACCCTCACAGTGAAAAAGTTCCTCTTTATATTCATATGGAACTTCCTACAATCCAGCTTGCACCCACTGCCCCTTGTCCTGTCACTGGCCATCACTGAGAAGAGCCTGGCTCCGTCCTCCTGACTCTCACCCTTTACATATTTATAAAAATTAATAAGGTCACTCCCTCAGTCTCCTCCAGGCTAAAGAGACCCAGCTCCCTCAGCCTTTCCTCAGAAGGAAGATGTTCCATTCCCTTAATCAACTTGGTGGCCCTGAGCTGGACTCTTTCAAGGAGTTCTATGTCCTTCTTGAACTGAGGGGCTCAAAACTGGGCACAATCTTCCAGGTGAGGTCTCACCAGGGCAGAGAAGAGGGGGAGAAGGATCTCTCTTGACCTACTAACCACACCCCTTCTAATACACCCCAGGATGCCATTGGCCTTCTTAGCCACAAGTATCACCCATGCTAGCCTGTCCTTTAATTCTCTCCCATAAACTCTCAACTCGCTCCTCATCTGCCCCGGGCAGAACTCAATATACTCTAGTTGCTCTTTCACATAAAAAGCAACTCCGCCTCCTTTCCTTGAAGCCTGTCTGTCCTTAAAAAAGAAAAACACAGAAAAAAGAAAACATGGATAGTTTGTAATACGAATAAATACCTTCTACAGATTACATGTATAGAAAGCAAGTGTATACATGTGCTACTGACAATCTGCTAGAATGCCATTTGCTCATGGCAGGTGTGTTGAGATGAACACACACCTCTAACACACATCCTCTTTTCCTGACAGCTGGGAATTCAGAAGTGAGTATCTGTGACTGGCGTTTCTGCTCTCCCTAGAAGGCTTGTAAGACCCTACTCCTGAAGATCTGACCCTCCTGCAGTAAAGCTAAGTAACTTTACACAAAGCTCCTGCAGATACAAGAACTGGGTTTGGAGATTTATTTTTCCCCCCTGATTTCTACTATGGTAAAAGTAATGAAAGAGGCTATTTAAAAATATATACCTATATACACCTTTACTAGATCAGGTTGCTCAGAGCTTCATGAAGGCTGACCTTGAATGTTTCCAGGGATGGGACCTCCACTGCCTCTATAGGCAACCTGTGCCAGGGTCTCACTACCCTCAGTAAAAAACTTCTTCCTAATGCCCAATATAAACCTCCCATGCTCCAGTTTAAAATCATTGTCCCTTGTCCTATCGCTACATGCCCTTGCAAACAGTCCCTTCCCCAGCTCTTCTGTAGGTCCCTTCAGGTACTGGAAGGCCACTGTAACGTCTCCCTGGAGCTTTTTGTTGTCCACGTTGAACAAGCCCAACTCTCTCAGCCTGTCCTCAGAGGAGAGGTGCTTCAGTCCTCAGGCCATCTTCATGGCCCTTCGCTGGACTTGCCCCAAGAGGTCTATGTCCTCCTTGTACTTAGGGCTCAAGAGCTCCCCCTCCCGGGGGGGTCTCACCAAAGCAGCACAGAGGGGGAGAATCACCCCTCTTGATCTGCTAATCACACTTCTTTTGACGCAACCCCGGATGCAACTGGCCTCCTGGGCTGCAGATGTACATTGGTGGCTCATATCTAGCTTTTCATCCATTAATAACCCCAAATCCTTTCTGCAGGGCTGCTCTCTATCACATCATCCCCAGCTGGTATTGATAATGAGGACTGTCTGGACCCATGTGTAGGACCTTGTGCTTGGACTTACTGACCTTCACGAGGTTTGCATGGGCACACCTCTCTAGCTGATCCAGGTCCCTTTGGATGACATCCCATCTCTCTGGCATGCTGACTGCACCACTCAGCTTGGCGTCATCTGGAAACTTGCTGAGAATGCACTCGATCCTACTGTCTGTGTCATTGCTGAAGATACTAAACAACACTGGCCCCAGTACAGATCCTCGAGGGATACCACTTGCCACTCCTCTCCATCTGGACGTTGAGCTTCTGACCACTACCCTCTGAATGCAACTATCCAGCCAATTTCTTATCCACTGGACAGTCCAGCCATCAGATCCGTATTTCTTCAATTTAGAAAGAAGGATGTTGTGGGGAACCATGTCAAAAGCCTTGCAGATATGGAATCCCCTAGACATATCCCTTGACATAATACCCATTGTCCTTCCCTTGTCTACTGATGTCCCCTTTCTCCACTGTAAAAGCCATTAGGTTGGTCAGGCAGGACTTGCCCTTGGTGAAGCCTCCTCTCTGTCTCGAATTACCTCCCTGTCCTCCATATGCCTTAGTATGGTTTCAAGAAGGGTCCATGATCTTCCCCGGCTCAGAGGTGAGGCTGACAGGTTGGTAGTTCCCAGGGTCTTCCTTTCTACCCTTTTTTAAAATGGTGTTGTGGTTTATACCTCAACGGAAAGCTGAGGCCACAAAGGTCAGACCAAAAAGCCCCCCTACCTCTTTAAGAGGTGGAGGATGGGCGAACGGAGCTAGCTGCAAAGCCAGAGGAAAAAAAACCACAGGCTTGCAAGGTTAGGATAAGGATAGTTTACTAAACAACAGGGAAAAGTATGAAAACAACTAACTACAGTGCTATTATTATATACAGTGCAAACCTCTCACCACACTATGTCATTTGAGCCATGCCCGAACTGATTCAGATTCCCGAACGCAGCACTCCCCGAGCCCAGCACCCCCCGAGCACCCCCCTCACCACCTCCTGCCACGCCGATCCCGAAAAAGAGAGAGAGAGAGAACCCGGAACTCCCACACGCCTGCTCAGACCGGCACTTCCCGAGCCCAGCAGTTTCTGATAGGTCTGGAGTCTCCCCCGGAACTGGCACTGCGGCTGCCCAGACCGGGACTTCCCGTGCCTGGGTCCGAAGTCGCCCCTGCAAAGGGGGGGGGGCAGCCTGTCGGATCATGATGCAATTGGCATGGAATACTCTCAGGGCTAACATAGCCTGCTGCTGGGCTGAACCCAGGACAAATGGGTGCAATTTTTCCCTTCTTCCAGTCACCAGGGACTTCACCCGACTACCAGGACTTTTCAGACATCATGGAGGGTGGCTTGACCTCTTAATGGTCACTTTGCCTGTATATCTACACATGGGCAATTGATTTTGCTCACACTGCAACACCAGCAAGAAGCATAATTTTATTCCAGTCAGCCACCAGTCACTTGTTAATCCAACAAGGTGACTGCAACCTTCACGGACAGTCCCTGACAGGTAAGATGTGCCACTGATTATTAACAACAAAATTAACTTTTTCAAAACATTTCAAAATTAAAACAGGTTCCAGTCTATTCCTGCCCTCAGCCTCCCTAATTCAAATTCAGCTGACAAATTTCCTCCTCAGCTCTCAGGGCAACCTTATGCAACTGAATCTTTTAAGACATCCAGGAAGACTGAAGAAGTCCCCAAACAGAATTCAGGACTTTTAAGCAAAAACATAAGTCAAATGACTCAAAGTAACAGAGGAGGGAGGTCTCACTGAATCATGAGGAAACAGCGACCCAATCAAACAAGCAATCTAGGGGATTCCAAACTGGATCCCAGATTGAGGGCATTAACTTGAAATACCTCATTTAAAATTCCATTTGCTGTCACCACATGAACATGACTAGATAGAAGGGATGACAGGCCTGCAAAAGCGCTCAGTTGATTCTCCAGGGAAGGATGCCAGCAGTCACCCTTGCACAGTAAACAGCGGCTGCAAGTGACTCGGAAGAGCGCGGCTGGCATCACCCCTGAAGGGACATTTCACGTCTGTAGAGCAAGGTGAGATATCCCTTGTAGCAGCTGCAGAGCACAGGGATGTTTATAGGAGAGAAAAGCAGAAAAGGAAACATGCAAAGATCTTACAACCAGGAGACGGTATTGATTGCCACCGCACAGCAAAAACCAATATATTTTTCTCCATGACTTTAAGCTGCTAGCTGCAGCAGCACTAACGTCAGCGTCAGTGCCTTTGGAAAAGTGGGGCAGCAGAAAGCACTGCCAGCATCTCATGGCAAAACATGCCACACTGATATCCTTGTTCAACAGGATTAACATCAGGAATTAAAAATAACATTTAGGTCTGGGAAAAAAACCCACACATGAAACCAAACGGAAAAAAACCCACAAAAAGCACTCAACACTGATTTCACCTTAAGAGTCTTTGAAGGTTGGTAATGCTGAAGCAGTTATTAAAGGAGGTATTTTTAAATCACTTCAAACTCTCCAGATATTTTACCACGCATGCTCTTCAGGTTTGAAGGCACAAAAATCTGCTTTTTCCAAGGTATTTATTTAACATCCAAGACAAATATTAATACAGGCATATCGTCAGCTTGTATACACTATTCTGGAGCAGTCACGCACACGCATGTTAACAAACTTTGTGTATTCTTTGCCCTCTAAGAGGTAACATTAAAATAGCCAACAAGACAACTTGTGCTTAATGACTTCTGCCATCTGATATTTCATATTTAAGCAAATTAACTTTACTATGCTGGAGCATTAAAGAAAAATAATCAGGAGCAACTCGGTGAAGAAACCAGAACCAATCCTTGCACAGCCTAAATACTTACTCAGCTAAAACTGTTTGCATTTCTCTGGCAATACACCATCCTAGTCATACACATCTTATGATCCAGTGTCACGACAGCTTTGGGTGACAGTTCATTTTGGTGGTTTCAGGTTATGGCTCTTGCTTTGGGGGTTGGGGCAGATCAGCTTTCATGTTTATAAGCAGATGCAGTAACAGCAGGAGTACTACAGTCACAGCCACGTCCTTGGGAACAAAACCAACCACATGTTTAGACCTTTTTCCTTGGCTATCTGAAATGTTTAAAATTTATTTGCAGAGTCCTTCAGCACCCATAGCTTTGAGGGATCAGTGACCGGCAAGACCAGTATCAGAAATAAGTAAATTTCATTTCATTTCGTTCCAGCTACAGCACTCAGGTAAGACCCTCACATAGCACCATACGGCTCCTGTTTGATGCGCCCATAACAAAGCTGGCAGTCCCCAATCCTTTACTCGTACGTTTTCCTTCAGCATGTTATTTCTGAAGCCTGAAAGGCAATTGTTCTGAGCTCCTAACCAAGTTCCCACTCTGCAGTTCATTTCACATCCACTCCATGTACATTAATGAACCGAGAGCCAGGGTCAGCTCTGTCAGACTGCCCTTGCACCTGCTGAATACAACCACAAAACTCACTGACTTGAGAAAACAATAGAACAAAGGAAAAGCACAAGGCCCAAGCACTTCACCAACAGCACGTGAAGTGTGTACAAAGTCAGCAGGTGAGTGCACCTTAATATCTGAATAGTTTTCCAAATTTACACCACTCTTTTGCAGGAAACAAGGTTGGCTTTAAATGTAATTCTTTAAGCAAAATCTAGACTATTTGCGTAGTGAAAATAATAGGTTCTGTTTGGGCAGCCTCTTGGCTGCAATTTTACCCTTTGAACTAATTATCATTCACTAACAGGAGAGATTTTCACCGAGACAGTCGTCTTTATGAACTCCAAGGTTTCCATGGGCTAAATGTCAACTGTGGGACTGCAGTTCACGCAAAGGCATGTGTTTGGGCTGCAGTGCTGCAAGGCTACGAACGTCAAGCTGGATGACCTCTGCTATCCATGCAAAACCATGAAGTCATGACCCTGCTGGCAAAGTAGAATGATGTAATGCAACAGTTCCCTACTATTTTCAGGGTTTTTTAATGAATTCAGAAACACTTCAGGGTGTAATTAAACAAACAAAAACCTCACCAGTGGCTTGGAAAGGAATCCTTGTTCCTTTGAAATGCAGAGCCTGTGCAGGGAAAGGGCGGGGGCCAACACACAGCTAAAGTGAGGAAGGAAACTCACAGTGCTCCAATTTGCCACCCAAACTTCCCAACTAAGGTAACAACTTGAAACTGCTAGAAAAATTGTTAAGAAAGTGCAATTAGATTTGTTGTATTGTTTAAGCAACAAACGCAGTGAGATGCCTAGAATAACGCTCATGCTAAGCACTATGATTATAACTTAATAGCTGCACCGCAATTTTAGAGCATTACCATACATTTGTCTTCCTGCATTAATGCTGACATGATCCTGAACAAATAGTACACAGCCTATAGCACTGGAGGAGCTATGCCCTCATTTACGAAGTCAAAGTGAAATGCTGCTGCAGTTAACAGGATACTTACTGAATGCATTAAGAAAACTCTCCTCTCTTGCTCTTTTGTAACTACTTCAAAGGGCAAGCTCTCCTTTTCAGGCATACCTGTAAAGAAGTGGACTACTCCCTATTTTCCCTCATCTCCAATGCTAATCAGAAAAGAGAATCATGACAGCTTTTCAACTACTCTATAAACTGGGTCGATTTGCCTTCCTACTTCTCAGTTTTTCAGTATTTTTGTACCTTAGAGGGCTACACCTAAACTGCCCTTGCACTGAAAGAGATGAACCGTCTCTGTGGGAAGTGGTGGGGAGGAGAGATTGACACAAAATGCAAAAGGAATAATCAAAGGAGTAGCACAGCCCGCGGAAGCTCAGGTTTTCGAGTCTATTAACAGAACTGACTCAGCTCACAATCCACAAAGGAAAAAGAGTATCTGCAGTCCCTGAAGAATTTCATTTGAAAGCAAAGAGGAAACAAGGGCTAGTAAATGCTATTGTTACAGAAATAGTAGCAACATACACCCAGCTATTTCTATTATACAACAGAAATGCTCTGCATTTAATATAATCTGTGGTTATGCTGCCAAGTTCTGGACTGGCAGTAAGGATGGGACATTAAAACGCATTGTTTTACCAGCTCCAAGGCAAGGACAAGGAACGGGATTCCTAATGAGCATTCAGAAAGGCCTATTTTTCTTATAAAGTTAGAAAGTTACCACGCTGCAAGCAATGTCAGGCTATGTCATCTATTTGCAGCAAAAATAGGTTCTTTACATCAGAGGCGATCATCAGTTCTTCAGCATGTGTGGGGAGGGTTTCTTTGTCCTTACACCTTTAGGGATCTGCAGCTGCAAGCATACTTTCTACAGCAACAGGGTGGATGCAGAGAACAAGTACTGGAGATAATTTCTAGAGATGCTTAGAAGGCAAGTCAGGAACTCAGAATGCACATGAAGGGAAATCAGCATTGAGGAAATGCATTTATGTTTGTCTTGGAAGCACACCGAGTTGACTGCCAAAAATATATCTTTGGCTTTATTTTCCACTCACCTCACCTTTATAAATAACATGCATGTCAAACACCCCTGACCTTTGACTTCTTGGAAAACAGATGGAAACAGTAAATGTGATCAGTCTAGGTTTGAACAGTAAGTAGCAACTGCAAAAGGGGACAGGAGGCAGGAAATCAGTATTGCATCTCACACCGTTCTTATCCCAGGTCTGTTCATATTATTTACCATCAAAAGAAAAATGACCACTCAGTCACACTAATTCCAAGGCTACTAGACTTGGAACTTGCGTATCAAAAGCCACTGCCCCATTTTGTCCCAAACCCTTTTTCTCTTGTAACAAATAGCATGATCCTCTTTCAGGTAAAAACAGTGCAATGCAAGGAATGGCACTGTCATCACCTGTCCAATCCACAGATGATCCTTACAAAGACTTCTCCATCAAAGTTTTCCAATTCCCATGTCTCAGCTGGAAGCAGCACAGTTGCTAGCAGTGACACCTGGCAAATAGTTTGGGAATGCCTGGTATCTGCAGGTAATTGTTTTATATTTACATCTGAAGGTGGCATTGTAAAGGGAGGGCTTTTTGCTGAGACAACTGATTAAAAGCTGCGCTCTTACATTTCCTCTAGCAGGGCCAGCCCCAAAGGATAAAGCCACTGTGTCTCAACTATTTGCTTTCACAGGACGCTGACAAAATAAGGCAAAAAAACCCTTCACTCTCTCTGATATACTGCAAAGACAAAGCTTAATTTCATCAAGGGCAAACTGGCTACATCGATTGGATTATTCATTTGGTATAATGGACTTTGCTTTCTTCCTGCAGCTTTCTCAAAACAAGAACAAAATGAAGATAAATCGGCTCTCACTCAAGGCTGACACACTATATATATTTATGGATTTCTAAGCCCTGCAATACAATAGAGGCAAGGTATTTATTATGTGAATTTTTTTCTCTCTGCAGTACTGTTACTCTTGTGTAGGCTCCACAGAAACAGGCACGCTTTGCAAAGGGGAGGCTGCAGCATCACTCAGCAGCAACTCCAGCTTCTCCCTTCAGGTCTCCTCTACCATCACTGATAAAACATACAGCTTTTGCTCTCCCGGCACAGCCGCTTTGATATGTGGGCATGAACGTGCACACAACAAAATACCTTTTTGATCCTTCAAGCAAAGGACTAATTGCCTTTTTCTGAGGGAGCTCCACTAACGTAACGCTACTTTGCGATGTCGACAACTGACGTAACTGCCAGAGTTCATAAAATCTAAAAATTACTTCCCCCATCATCACGTACACTGCTGCTGTCATGTTAAAGACCTGGCCTCATCTTTTTCACACAATAAACGAGCTAGTTATGTCAACAAACTCAAATCTCGATTTCTAAGAATGGGATTGCACATTTATCAACTGCACCATATAATGGATACACTTTCCATCACTTATTGTTTTGCAAAAAGGGAATGACATACTATATTGCATCATCGCATTTAGATCAAGGAGAAATCTGTGGCACAATACATTATGTTGAATGACCTACGATAACCTGCTTAGAAAGGGAAAGAATTACTTCAAGTTGCTGGGCTAGACTGACTTGAAAAGCATTGTGGTTGTAATTGAGTTAATTGCAATCAACAGACGTTAGACCTGTGCAAAATAGGTGCAAAATCTCACACCCATTTATTATCCTGTTCATCTAAATCTGAGCTGCAACAGCAGGATGTATGGCTGCAGTCAGTAAACACTGCCCGCAGGCATTTAATGTGCTGTCTTAAAGGGCAGGGGAATTCGGTTTGCATGAAAATAGCCTCCTTTCTGCAAGTGTTGTACCTGCTGAAGTAAGATAATCAGCGAAAGGAAGATGACCTCTTGGGTAATCACATAAATAAATCAGCACTGGCCTCAGAGAATCTCTGATACTACCTAATACAACAGGCAGCAGATATTCACCTGCTTTCCTCCTTACCCAAACTTACTTTAAAGCAATGCCGGTTACACAGAGAGAGAAGCTTTTGGCAAACCATTTAGGATTCTCAAAGGAGCAGGTGATCCAGCCTACATTTATTTTAAAAGCTTCACGGGGAAAATGCATCATGCACCATTTCTCTAGTTTTCTACAAGTAAATGAACAAAGCCAAAGTAAATCAGCAAGTAGCATGACATGCCAAAACCCAGAAACAAAACGAGCAATGAAATTGTACTTATCACCTCGAAAAATCTAAGCCATTCATTTGAGATGCTTATGTTTGGGTAACCTTTGGAAGAATGTTTGCTGTTCCATTGCACAAACAATGGAAATATTAGATAAGGAAAATAACTGCAGTTGCCAAGAATGCTCCGTGCACTCCTCTCAAATCATTAAACATGTAGATATTATTTTATGGGTATATAACGTACTCTGTACAGCAGGAATGTCAAATGTACAGAACCATTTCATCTGCTCCCCCAAGTCTGCATGAGTCCCAGGAGCGTGGTGGAGAAATCCCTGAACCAGCACATCCTCATGGCACGGTGCTGACATACCCCACGAAGCAGAGAAATACAAGAGCCAACTTTGGCCTCACTAAGGCAAATCACTGCAACTTTAACAGGCATGTTATACAGGGCTCTGAGACAGTCCTGTTTGCCAAAGCAAAACTCCTTGCCTCATATGAGTTACTAACACACAACCATCTCGCCTAGATTTTTGCCATCTGTTCATAATCTTGGGAGACCTACTATGACAATGGTCTTTAATGTGAACTTGGGTCAGACCCAGCATTTCCCCACAGAACAGAGCTGCAGAGCCAAATAACAACTGCTTCAGCACTTTTCTCTGCAGTGCAATCGTGGGGCAGGAGGAGCCAGCACCGTTTGGACTTCCCCAGGCACGTCCCCAAAAGTAAAGGCAGTACAAATCCATCTGTGGTACCTTTCAGGGGTTCAGCAACTGCAACAGTAACTTCCAAATGAAGGAGCATCCAGAACCCACAGTCTATTTTAGCTAACTAGGCTCTCACTGAAACAGTCCATAGCTTTGCTAAGCACAGCTCCTGGGAGTGGCCAGGGGCATTTGGGAGTCTTGAGGGGACCCAAACAGGACAGCAGCAGCAGCAAGTGTTGAGAAGTGACTAAGGAAAAATGTCAAGTTATTGCCAAGTTCTTACCAGCTCAACCACGCTTCATGCTGCACACGTAACTAGGTGATAGTTTAAAGATTCATGGTGATTTTTTCCCATGCAAGGTAGAAAAAAAGCACTGCAGAATGCAACTCTTGGAGGCCTTTGTGACAATACTAAAGGCTTTTTTCATGGGGAAGGCTGTTTTCATTGTTTAAACCAATCCTTCCATGTGGAGAGAACATGTACAAATAAGGACTAGTTGTGTACTTGGGAGTTTGGCTTCTAGCCTGGGTATGTTGGCAAATTGGCCTGAACTGTGAGTTGTGTTTTGACATCACAAATAAGGATGAAAAATTAGAGAGCATGGTGATCTAGAGAGATGAGCAGTTCTTCTTTTACAGTGATTTTAGGATGCTGCTTTGAAGATTTCCGAAGTACTTCAGCTGAGCCTCTCCACCAAATTCTGAGTTGGTGACACAGCTTTTAAAGAACAAACCCCAGATCATTTTATGAGTACAATAATATTCATCCAAACTCATCCTAACTTTATGGTTAAAATAATTTAAGAAAATCTTGAATTTATACATAATATTTGCTGGTTTATGCACCATTAAGTGTATTATTTTAACAACAGCTAAAATGAAGCAATCATCAATTGCTTTACTTTCATGGTCTATTTTTGACAGTGAGGTTTTAGAGATTTCAATCCCTGACAATCCATCATCTTCTACTTCTGTTTTAAACTTACAATTCTCTCAATCAAGTACCTTTCATTCCTTTCTCAAGTTGTTTCAATATTCTCTACATATCTCTAGCTAATCTAATAAGTGGTGCACCTAACTGAAATTCAGTATGTACTAGCAAGATGGGCTTCGAAAAAGAACATCAGGTCAGTGTGTTTTTATAGAAGCAAGCTCCAGGAACCTAAGCTAATGAGTACTAAACAACTGGCTAATTTTGTTGTATTCAGTCTTTCTTCCTCTTTTAGCTCACAGTTAAAATGGTAAAAAGGCTTTTCAGACTGTAATAATGAAAAATAAATATACCTACACAGCTGGCCTAATCGGTACTCAGTCCGTATCACCTCTGTAACCAACAGGCATGGTTGAGAAGTGAGAGCAACTTACCTTGCATCTATCTTAACTAATGGTAAAGATGATTGAAAACTCAACTTCTATACTAGAAATATTATTTAAAGGATATTTGATACTTTCTCTTGCCGTGAATCCTTTCACTATAGACTAACAGAACTACAGACAAAAATAACCACACCCAAACTGACATTTTTCATACTAAAAGCGGGTTCCACCAGCACACATCATAATATCATGTCTGAAATGTTCCTGCACTCCACCAGGCTCTTCCTAGAAACTTAGCCTCCCAGGTATCCTCTAAATCCCAACAGAAAAGCAACTTCTAGAGTGCTAGAAACATTACCACCATGTGTAACATCTTTTGGAGCTGCTGTTTCAGGCCTGATTGGACAGATACCACCACAGGAAAAGTTCCTTTTTCTTTATATAAAACTGAAAGAAGCATCATCACACACAGCTTCACTTTTCACGCACATTGGAAATTGCTGCATCCAAGTATTTTAAGCAAGAAACCATGAAAGTTAATTAAATAATGTGTTCTCATAAGGAATAAACATTTTTGTAATACCAAGGGAACGTAGATGGAAAACTCATTGTAAATTGGTTCATGCTACATAAAATTGGGGGTAAAATATAGTCAAGCATTGGAAAGAGTGGATTCCAGACTCATCTGGTATTCATCCAACCAGCTCATCACATTTTACCAGCTATCCTTTATAAAGTATCACCACTGCTCCAGTGAGTCTCGGAGACTCAGACTGCACAGGAAGTTACATCGCTGTCACCACCGCTCTGCCCAGTGGGGGTTCAGCAACATGACAGCTAGAGCCTGTTTATTTTCTGTGCTACCAGAATAATGAAAGTGAAACTAATCTGAATAAAAGTATTTTTAGAGACAAATCAAGGAGACACATTTGTATTTTTTTTCACATAAAGTGTTCTCATAGATTTGGGGAGGGTCTTTTTATGAGCGATTAAGTGGTAGCTTTTCATTATAATATAATCACTTTAATGCAGGAAATCCCTCAGGCATGGCTGAGAGCTGGGATCCACACTGCATCTATAGTTAAAAAAGCAATCAAAGAAAACTTAAAGGACAGACTGAAGCCTTGTAATCCATAATAATGTTATGAATTCATTCAGCATGCAAATATTATTCTACTCGACATTCAGCAGACACTTAAAGCTCCACACTGATTAATACATGAGTTCAGAAAACACTGATAAGTGTATCTTCACAACAGTATAAATAACATCTGAGTTATGCACAAAATGTCTTACCTTGTGAAGTTCAAGGCCCTGAAAACAGAGCTTCAAAAAGGTATGTTTAGTGTAAGCAATTGATTCTATCAGTCCATAGGTGGTGCATCAAATAGTAACATGGGAAATGAATTCCTGAGTAAACTCTGAGCTAATTGCTACTTCTTATTTCTTAAATATTGAGTAATCCTGTAAATTCAGATTAGACCACATTTCACCAAGTTATAATGTGCCTGCTTCCAGGATACATTTTTTTCCTCTGTTCCAGTATCTAGTTAAGCCATATGCCACAAAATGAAAGAGACTTTATGAAAATAAATTCTGAAAGAGCTTAAAAGCCTGGGAAGGACCAAAATCTACAGTCAGGTCCTCCATGCCATTTCATTCATATTTGCCCAGGACTCTTGCTCAGCAAGAGTTTATTTGGTTTACTGAAAGAAGATGTGATGCCCTGCAGTAATGCTTATTCTGTTATTCCCCATAAAACTGTTTGGTATGTGCAGCACCCCAAGCTACAAAAAATAGCAGAGTTCAGTTAACTCCACAAAAGAAGAGACTGACTGGGGCTTGAAGAGGAGCGATTTTCTGGCATAGTGGGAAATCATGGGATTTAATAAAGGTGTTCCATGAGGAATCCATGGTTTGCTGCAAATGCCACAACATAAAACACTATGGGAGCCTCCACTACATATCTCAATATTTTATTTGTAAATCACATCTATGAACTGTTAAAATTTAATTTCTGTAGAAGGAACTATTATGTTTCTTTCCTCTAAGCATAGTCATGTCTTCAGAAATGCCCTCTGTGCTGTATTTTAACTTTCCTGACTGTGCTTGGACACAAGAAATGGCTAGGGACTTATATCTGAACCTGTGCTTAGATTTGACATAAGACTTTAAAGTTTTTCTAATAAAGTCTAAGGGACATTTCCTCTCATTTGAAAATATTTGAGTTTGACGTGACATACTTCAGAGAGATTCCCTCTTAAAAAGATTCTTCCAAGCCAAGCAATAAAAAAATTAAATGAAAACTTAGCATGACTGGGGATTCCTAACATATGATCTAGTTTAGAACTAAAACCCAGCAGTCTCTTCAGGATTCCAAAGCTATGCTTATTGCCATTTGAGGCTGGAAATGTTTTTCCCTAATGCACAAGTGATGAAGTGCACGTAAGGCTTAGAGGAAAGTTACCTTATCTGAAGTATCAGATATAGATTACTGCTGGAGTCAGCATGCCACGCTAGTTGGATACATACACTCTGTTCCGATATGAGGAATTAAGTTTCCCTGATGTCACAAATTGAATAGATAATCTAATTAACGTTTCCTTTGAAGTTCACATTGACCAGGTAACCGCTAGAACGAGTTGGCAAAACTTTGCTGGAGTCACTGAAGTAATCTCAGTTGATCCAGACTGAGACTTCATCTTTGACATTCTATAAACTGCAGAAGGATATTTAAGATGCTGAATCCCCTGAAACCACAACAGGGATATTTATAAATCAGTGTTTATTCTATCACGTAAACACAAAGAACCTGTGCTTCTGGCTGGAATTCCCCAGATGGGGAATTGTCAGGGATATGTCAGAACTGCTGCACGTTTTCTGAAGAATAGATTCTTTTGTGTGCAACAGCTATTAGACCTCTGAAAGAGGATGGACTTTGGGAAATCCCAGACAAGTGGCAGAGTCTCCTACTGGGAGCAATCTCCTGGTAGGAAAAGAGGTCCTGTTAGAGGGACCAGACATTTGGACAAGACTAGAAAATAGGAGAGCTCTATTACAAAATGTTCATTTGACACTAGTTGCTCTAAAATAGAAGATTGCACATGAATGCTGAAGCAACACTGGAGTTTGCTGCTTATTTTAATACAGAATTAGCTTAACAATCCTTTGCTGAAAAGCTGCTGTTCATAGCTTTGTACTTTATAATGTTTAAACAATACTGAGACTGTATAAAATCAAATGTAGGGCCACAGAGAATTTACTTGAAGACTAGGCATTGATAGCTGCTCCCTTGGGACTCTTCAACTCGTGCAATTTATAATATCACACTACATGACATGACAATTGACATGTTTATGATTACACCAGTAATTCAAGACTTTCAAGCGTTTAACCAGAGGAGGTAACTAAATGATTAATTTAAAAAGGGAGACAATGGAATAAAGCCAACACTTCTATCTTCTTGAAAAAGAAAATAATTTAAAATTAACATCTTGGCTACTTTACAAGCCAAGATAAATATTATAGACTCAAAGACTGTATAATTTGCAAAAGTGTTAATACTACTTGGAGGTGAAAATACAGTGATGAAAACACAATTCTGAGATTTAAATAGAATTTCACTTGTGGTGAAAGAGAGAGTTGGAGAAGAGGAAAACTGCATAAGGGGAGGGAAAAATCCCACCATTGTCAATGGTTTATGGTGAGGTATTCAGGAGAGTGTTGAAATCTAGGCTAATGGCTTAGAGGAATATATAGTGAAAAGTTGTGATTGGTATTATTAAACATAAAGTAAGGAGTTTAATTATACATACGAAAGAAGTCCAACCAATAAAGACACTGATACAATTATATGTTGATAAGCAAAATGATCTAAGGTAACATGGTAACTCAAGATTAGTAACCACAAAATATATTTATTACATATTAATCTACAAAGCAACATAATGTGTATCTTAAAAGGTCATTTCATATTCTCAAGTTGTCTAAATACCTTGAAGTTCTTCTGAAGCAAGGAGCGTGCAGCTTCATGCCCCCAAGAAGATGGACATAAAGCCTCTTTATACTCACAGAACAGGTGCTGATTTTTTTGGTCTGCTTCATGAGGAAAAATGAATGCATTTTGCTGTTTGAATAAATAGCATCTCTTTTCTTCTCACGCTCACTTTAGCTATAGCTCGGCTGTTTTTACCTTCTTTTGTTTTATTATTTTTGGAAATAATGGCAGTGCCATGAGAATTGTGTTCAAGTTTGAAACAAAACCGTTTCCTTGCACTACCTAGAGAGCACTTATGCCAAGTCCCTGGATTCAACTGAAGGGAAATATGCTTACCTTCTGTTGGTGATGTCTTCAGATGCCTGCAGAGCCCCTCTGTTTCCCCATATGTCTCTTTAATTTTTACTACTGCCTCTGTTCCTCGAAGTTCCATGAGGGAGCGCAGTTCTTGCAGTGTGCACCCAAACTCTCCTGCATGGTTGGCCTCATTTCTTTGGTTCTTGGAATAAAAATCGCTGTTTGTCATGTCACCCATTGCTGCTGATTATATTGCTCCACTCGTTATAGTTGATACAATCTTAAAACTGTTTAAAAATTGAAGGAAAGGAATCTTGAATTCCAACCTAAGAAATTAAAAAGAATCCAGTGTGTGTCCAGCGAGCGACGTGGAGAATACCTCTGGTGTGCAAGGTGTCCCTGCCTGACTAGTGGTCCACAGAACAGCTGCTTTCAAGGCTGCAGACCAGCTCCACTCCATTCACCATTTCCCATTATGCAGCACCCAAGCTGTAGAATCTACATGGTCATTTCTTCCTCTGGACCTTTGGGAACAAACAGAAAGGACTCATTACAAGACTGAGCTATAATGCTTTACAAAGGTGATTTCAAATTCATTCGCTCTATCACTGCGGTTTGCCTTGCCATTTAAGAAAAGCTATACAGAAGCAGAGCACAGATGTCCTCGAAAATGCCGCAGGTAGTCAGAGCTGCCATCAACAGCAAGGACAACACTAGCTCTGCCTTAGATAAGGCTCTCCACAGCTAAAGCACCAATAGCAGTGTTGCTTACTTTAATCAAGTCCCCAGAGCACCTGCTAAATGAGATGGTTCATGAATATTAATAAGCAAGCGATTAGTCCAGCATGCTAGATCCCCCTCCAGTATACGCAGCCATATCAATCTTTCATCTGGCAAGAACAAAGACTCTCTCATAAAGGCTACAAGGTAACAAAAATTAATTAAACGCTACTAGTTTTTATAATAGGCTAAAGCAAAACTGTTTTTCTGTGCAAGGGCAGGAAAACTGTTGGAAAAACTCGAGCCTCCATTACAAAAGCAGAATACATTTCAATACATTACATCTTCCAGTCTTGCCTTCTGTGGAAGTCAGCATACCCCAGAAAAGAGCTAACATGCTTGAGTGCCTTGCTTTGAACAGCCAGAGCCCTGGCTCAGGTAAGGCAGGCAGCAGGGGGGTGCTTTCCATCAGCATGGCCCACAAGCCCACCTGCCAACGGCCCTGACAGCTAAAACCATGCAGGCATGGAGCCAACACACACCACACAAATACACATGTATGCAGGGTGGTGTTGGTTGGAGGGTTTTTGTTTGGGGTTGGGGTTTTTTTGTTTGGTTGTGGCTGGTTTTTTTAACCATGGGCAGTGTTGAAAAAGTCACATTCGGACCATCTGGGAGACAGCTGATTACTTGCTAAAACCAGCTTTTAAAACCTGTTCCCCCGTCCCATGTTCAAATGAAGTTGGTTTAAAGACTGCTGAAACCAGCTATTATATCTGGCACAAAGAGTTTTAACAGAGCTTAAAGGGGTTTTTTCGCCTCAAGGGGGTTAAGTGCATGAGCACTGTCTAATCTATAGGCTTCAGTATAGTTTTCTCATAATGCAAATGATCTTTAAAAAAGCCCACCATTGCATCAAACGACTGAAAACCTGTTGTAGTCAAAGCGTGTATTTTGACTACAAATACAAAGTACAGCAACTCACAGGGGAAGGTGTACACACATAAAGGACATGAGGATCCCAAGTGTTTCAAGTCCAAACTTTATATTTGTGCAGCAGTTTTAATCTCCTGCCCACACAGAGTTAACAGAAGATGCAGGCTTAGTATTTCTAGTGATCTAACCGCATTGCCATTGGTCTGCATGTGAGAAAGATCAGGCTTGCTGTATGCACTAGCTCATCTTTGCCCACAGTGACATCACTACAGTACTACAGAATGCAATTAAAATAGCAACCAAGTGCTACATGCTGCTTCTACGCAGCCCATCCACTGACATGCTTCCTAGTGCTATGAACTTCTGCCAACCTCGATTACACAGATTATTTTTCGAGTTCACCAGAAGAATTTCAGCACAAAATGTGGCTTACAGTGAGCAAGATAAACTGGAAATAGTAATTAAAAGGGCCTTTATTTGCCAAGCAATAGCCAATGAGGAAATACCCTGCTCTGTCAACAACACTCAACCTTCTGTGCCCGCATGCAGGACAGTGGTCACAGAATCGATTCACTTCTAGTTAATTCCCTAAGTGCAGCATGCAGAGACAACCTTACTCACTATTGCTTCATCTGTTTTCAAACCGGATGGATTGGCATTTAGCATTTTTTTTAAAAAAATTGCAGGATAAAAATGTCACAGGCGTCCAGTAAAACAGACTTCATCCCAAGAGACACCAAATCACCTCAACCTCCACTGATGATATGCCTCCACTTTCCCAAAACCAGCATTTCAGACTCTTCTGGTTTCATCTAGGACACGCTGCTGCTGCCAGCTACATCAAAAAGCAGACTCAGATTTCATTACAAAAAAGAATACTCAGAAAAGTGTTGGGAAAACAGAGGCATCATTAAAAATAAGGAACAGCTAAAATGACAGACTGCTATTTATTTCCAGTGGACAAAAAAAGCATACACTCTTAAGAAGAGGACACTTCAAGCTCTCAAACACTGGGTGTCCAAAACAGCAACCATGTTTAAAAACAAAGAAAACAAAAAAACAAAACCACAAAGAATCCACAGCATTCATCTAGCAGAGCATTTATAGGCTCTGTCCTGTGGGTTCTTTGAACCTACCTCTAATAAAATAAAACTGTTCTTAAACTGATCTAGAACATAGATAGTGATGCAAAGGATACTAAACTCAGAATCAAAGAGGTTTTCCGCCTGATTTTTCAGTGGGACGTGTCCGTTAATCTCAAGCAAAGCCTCTCTTGACTCACTGTGCCATCACCACACATTGATTTATTGGCTTCTATTCTTAGAAAGTCACTGTCATTTGTCAGCCACAGCAAGAGTGTTGTTGCTTTTTGGCATGTTTGAGTCATTTCCCTGCTTAATTTTTTATTTCACTTTCAATTAAATATTAATCAATAAACAACAAATATGAAGTCTATGCTTCCTTCAGTGCTTTAAAAACAAATCGCTCTGGATTTGTGCTCTCCATGATTCACCTAATGTTGTGACACCAGGGAAACACCACCTCAAGTTTTGAAAGGCAGATGGTAGAATATAGAAAGCACAAAGCATGACCAACATTATTCACTGATAACACATCTCTCTAACGCCATGGAACAAGATATGCAGGCTTCACTTGATCCTTGAATCTCTTCTATGAAAAGTCCAGGAACCTTGCCAAAGTGCATTCCAGGTTGGCATGACTGACACATCAACATCTCACTTGGGAAGAGTGGTTCATATTCCTTCAACGAAAGCAAAGGAATAAAAAAGTTGAGACTGGCATATGCCAGTCTTCCCCCATCAGTAAGGCTACAGGCTCTGCATCTCCAAGATTACTAGAAGTGGGTGAAATTTAGAGTATCCTCCATAAGAAATCTAAGTATTGCTCTATCAGGGGATGGGGGGAGGGGACGATGTGACACACAACAAGAGGGGTTTTTTTGTTTTAGGGAGGAAGGTGAACTTAGGGAAAGGATTACTTTACAAATCACACTCAAACTCACTGATATTTTCAGTGTGCAGGTGCAGTGTAGATGAACTACCAAGAAAGCATCCTTTTTATAAAGCAGGTGATACCTGTACATTTTTAATCAAAATGAATGGCTGACATCATTCAGGAACAACATCACTGAAAACCCCTCAACAATTCGATTCAGATCTACCACACTCTGTTCTTTTGTTTTATAGGAGTTGTAGATCCAAACGTTCTCCAAAGAGAAAGAGGAACTTCTAAACCAAGACTGACCTCTCTCATATGGACATCTAAAATAGGTGAACTCAATTCCTGTGAGGGATACCTGCTTCCACTGGTTATAGGGCAAGTCTGCATAACTAGCTCACAAAGACATCCAATGGCACTTGAAATCAATCTCACTGCTTTGGGCTAAGCTAGCTGAGGAACAACATCTCCAACAGCCAAGGGGAACAAGGCAGAGCAACCACAAGCCTTGGCAGCAGAAGGTGCACTGCACTGAGGATGGGAAATAGCCAGGGAGATAAAGGTCTTCTCCCTTTCTTTTCAGGGAAGCCCTGAATCCCCTCAGGGCCTCTAGACCAAAATTTCACAAAATTTTTAACTAAAGGTCCACTCAATCTCTTTCTATCCTAAGACCATCATTTATAGTGAGCTTTAGTGATTCTAATTTATAACCCAGTGTTTCCCAGGCCACAAAGAACCATGATCCTCAAATTCTGAGAGAACAGCTTTTCATGCTGTTCTAGCACACAATCATTTCCTCCTTAGTTTTGTGTATTTGGTCTCACCATTCCCTACAACAACAATTTATAGAGAAGCCAAACCTCATAGACACGTTCAGCAAAAGAGAAACCAATCTCCAGTGACTGAAAACCGATTTCACACATGTTACGCTGTTCTTCCAGACAAAAGCAGTAGCTTTTAACGAAGTTTATTGCTTTTTATTTTTACCAATTCTTCTGAAACAAGCCTTAGAAATGAGAAATTTAGGTAAAAAATTTCCTGAAGTGCAGTTTGAAAGCAACAGTACACTGTGGACAAAAAGACAACATAGCAGCCCACCCAGCTTCACTTCAGGTAGCAAGAGATCTCACTTACTAGAAAACCTGACTAAAACATTAGCCTTATATTCAGACTTTTTAAAGAGAAAAATAAGTCTTCACCTTAGTCTGGGATTTTCTGTCAAAAATTTAATGGATTTTTGTTGTACAAGTGTACTACAAACTAATTATTTGTTAACTGGGTGTTGGTTTAGTGGTTTTGGTTTTTTTTCCTCCAGAGTGTCTGTGTCTTAAGGAACAGGCTTCCATTCCTGCAGAGCCCAAGTCAAATATTTTTCTTCTTCTAGCTGCTTAAAGGAAATGCATGCCAATTAAAACAGAAGTAAATTTGGATGAGCAAACTACAGGCCTGCTGGGAAAACTATTCCTTGGTTTCCCTAATTGGGAAAAGTCTCATCTTGGAAGCTTGTAAATATTTTCAATGTGTTAGAATGATTTTTAAGTAGATATCATCATCATGGATTATGACATCTGATTTTGTTTGGACTTTCATTGGTTAAAGAAAAAAAAATTAGTTGCAAGGTAACAAACCAGATTTCAGCAGATCAGTAACAAAAGACTTGTGTTTTACAGTCCTTAAAGGTCTGGACAAACACTAGATTCATGATGACTCAAAAAGTTCAGGATCTATTCACAATTTGACTGTTTTCTCTAAGTTGTCATCCAATATTATGATCACTCTGCTCTCAAAATCCAATGATGAAGGAATTGCTTGCACTGCAGGAGGAAGGATGAAAAGGTAATAACTTCTTAATGGGTTGGCAGACAAACAGCCAGGGCAAAGAGATCATAAACCCTACTATTCCCTCATCATGCAGCTGAGAAGGCAGACAGATTGGGTTCCCCCAGAATGAAGCTATCCCACCCCTCTGCATGTAGCATCACTGTCCCACTTGGATTATTATTCAACTGTAGATACAAAGCCAACTGGTCTATTGAGACCTATAGAGAACTCCCAAGGTAAGGGTTGTAGGGGGGGGAAGCACTTGGAAGTGTCACATTTTAGCGAGTGGTAGGTATTTAACCAGATGTATCTACATTCATTGCATCAGAGACAACATTCCTTGACAAAACAGAATTGGAAGCAAATTTAAGGCAATTTTCCCTTGAGTCTGTGCAAAATTGCCCAAGAGGGGTGTTTTTGAGATTATAGTTCCTTAACCTTTGATACAAGGTGTGGGCAACAACAGGTTGACAACGTATTGCAGAGGATGAAAAACTCATGGCAGACCTTTGCAAGGTGAAAACAGTGGAGAAGGAATAACCTGCTCTGTAGAAGTCTCCAGATGCACAAAATAGTCAAGTGTGGCCCAACCTTTACAATTGCTCGATCTTTTCACGTCAAAGACAAAATGTCCAGCCAGTTGTGAATATAATCTTCACAGACCAGAATGAGAAATGGATTATCTATCCAAGCAGCCAAGCTAATCAAATGCACCCAAAGAAACTCAAGCTCATGCTCTCTTAAAACAAATACTGGCTTTGAAGTTTAATTATCAGGAAGGCACAAGATGCAGGAGGAACTAGGACAAAACAACATTTGAATAAAAAGCAGGTTGGCACCTTCAAAACTGTGAAATTCTTATTTAATACCAGAAAGCCAAGAGTGGATAAAGAAAGGGAAACTCAACTTTGCAGCTAAGTGCTGTCTGAAAATATTCCTGACTTCATCACATCTCTTAATGAATTTTCAAGTTGTGTTAAGTCGTACATTATTAATTCATGATGAGCACATAGGAATGACACATTTGTATATTCCATCTACAAATACTTAGAATTTCTTCTATGATACTTCAATCACTTGTTGTTTTAAGGCAGAAACATTTCCCCTGATAATATGATGACATAAAGACAATCAAGGTATTATTTTAAAATACTAGAAAATGGAAAAGGCTTAAAAAAACAGAGGTAACTATCTATTATAATTGCTATTTTTTTTCCAGTCCTTTTAGCATGAATCCGTGCTTCCAGTCAGCTTGGATTTCTTGTACCGGTTTTGCTATCATGTATGAGAAATAAAAACTGTTCTACACCTCCTGTAGAACATACTGTTGATTATTTGAAGGCAAAGAAAGGCATTGTCACAAAAGAATGTCAGTTATACAATAAGCCTATTTACTTAGGACCTCTACTAAACAGAAAAACTCACAAATTTGCTGGGGGGTTTTTTTGTTTGTTTTTCCATACTGTACCAGTATACTGAGGAAAACTTAAAATAACAATTAAGAAATAAAACTACCTCCAGTGCCCTGTTTCAGTGTACAGTTATTCAGTCTACTATTTGCTACAAAGTCTGTTTTCCACCGTTACTCATGTACATGGTTACAGCAAAGCCAAATGAACTACTGACAGGAACAGAAATACTATGAAAGGAATCAATTTGGCCCCATTAAAGTCAATGAAATGACTCTCTCAATGACTTCTGGGGGATTGGATCTGCTCCTGGAGATGAAATCCTTCCTTCTCTGACGTTAGAATTTCACTCTTTATGAATACTGTTACCAGACAGACTGCAATAAGAAACCAAATCGTGTTTATTATCGCTCACGGCTGAGGTCTGAGTTATGAAATAGTCCTGGCTTTGCTGTGCAACACCACCAACACTCGCCGACTTCAGGAGCTGCAGTATGTGAGCAGAGGCTGACCAGCTCTACCTGCTCCAGCCAGTACAGAGCCCCACATGACATTACTGAAAAAAACAGTCTCCTATGCAGAGATTTTTCTAGTAAAGTCTGTACTAGGCAGCTCTAGGAGCTCTCTTGTATTTCTTGCTAGCATTAACATCAATTTGCTTTCAGTAATAAAATGAAAGGTTATTTTTCATTAGCTATTTATTTTCCCAAGACTCTAATTCCCCATTGCAAAGCAGTTATCGGCTTTCTTTTATTCACTACCTTCCCACATAACACATATTCCTACTCTTCAGGGCTGCGCTTTTGGCACTGAACAAAGACTATTCTAAACCTATAAAAGCTTTAGAAAATTCATGCTTTCATGTATAGCTGCACTGATTTTATACAGAGCCTAGCACAGCACAGTTGTTCCAAGGAAGGCCAACTTCCAAACTATGTTATCAATTTAATCGAAAACACAGCTGAAAGAAAGCTAAAGATATTCAGACTTCAAGATATTCAGGTATCGGTAAATAAAGTAGACGTGGGGGGAAAAAAAATAATCTAAGTTAAATGCATAACAGCAACAGCAGATTAGGTCAGGAACATATCCTAGCAGAGACCCAGCATCCAGCCCAGATGACTGCATCAATTACAGAGCTTGGGCCAGGGGGAAAAGCACCTTTCTTTAGCAGAAAGAACGCAAAAGGTGCGTTGTCCAGTGATGTAGCAGAGAGATCTACTGATCAGGTGTGCGTTCATGAGCATTTTATCCAATTTTCAAATTTTTTTCAGTTGGGCTGAAGCACCACCTCCCACCCCCCCAAAAATATAAATGTCCTGCTATGTTATGTCCATTACAATATCAACCCAGAGGACAAGGATAAAAACCCATATTCAAATGATCCCCTCAAACTCATCAGACTCCAAATATTTTCTTTACTTTTTTTCCCTAAAAACAAAAAAAGTCAGGGTGTTCTACATCTGTCGCTTGTTCGTGCATTTTACATATCACAGGATTTCATAAATCTAGAATTTGAATTACCTCATGACCTTTTGCATTGAGAGGACATCAGTTTGAAGCATGCAATTTCAAGGGATTTGAAAGTCTGGGCTTTTACACTCTATGTGACCGGTATCTGATTGCATCTCATTTTAATCAGCAAATTCTCCAGAACATCTTAAAAGAAATGGATTATTTAGCTTGCTACAAACTAAGAGGAACTTCACCTTGACAGAGACAGATTTAATAGAGCTGACAGGCCTGCACGACCCCACACTACTGAAAATTTTTGGACTTTTGTTCAGTTTCAGTTCAGAAGAGACTAGTTCCTAATTTATTTATTTTTTTCAATCTATTACTTTTTGTTTCATTGTATAAATATTAACTGCCATCTCTATCTAATCTTCATGCCTCAGGACTACCTTAAAGTTTTAATCCTATGGTAGAAACCGCCATTTCTCCTGATAGGTATGCATACATCTTAACCTCATTTTACCTTCCTTTGTTTTGGTTTTTGAACAACATTTCAGAGACTTCATACCTTAAAAACTGTCAAATTATGAAAATCTTATCTATGTCTGAACCATCTATTAGTTTTTTAATAAATAAACCGCAATTTTTACTCACCGGCCTTCTCTGGCCTGCACATTTCAGAAAAGCAAGGCCTGTCCTCCGCCCCACACCTACCTCAGGGGTTCCATCAACCCACTAATGGTTTTGAGAGGTCTTCAAGGACAGCAGAAATATTTTCAGTACTGATTACAATTTTTGCCATAATGGTAATCTAAAATACTTAAAGAAGGCCAGAGTTTTAGGGTTTTCCAAAAGAAGCTGGAGATAAATGAAGGCCTTTTCCTTCTTAAGATAGAAGCAAAAAGAGCACATCTAAACCTTCAAGGAAGCACAGTGAAGGAACACTCATTAACATGAATTATAATTGTAATCTATTACTTTTTAGTAAGAAGTTGACAGGTATCACGTTTTTCATAAGTAGGATCTATAAGACAACAGAGGGAATAAAAACTGAGGAAATCCACAACTGGTCAGCTGCAGTAAAATGCATTTTTTTGTGTCCTATTCTGAACTGTGGAGGTTAAAGGGCCCAAACCAAACCTTGTGTGGTAAACTGGCAATGGGTTTTGTATCTGATGAGAAGTTAAGCCTGCTTGAAATGAAAGATCAAAATCACATGCAGCACATGAAAGCCCAGGTGACTATTTTACTAGAAGCACCTGTTTAGATACCAATATTTGTGGTATGGGTGAGTACTCAGACACACAGCTTCTTCTAGAACCCACTGCAAATACTTTGCAACACAGAATTTACAGACAAGATTAAATCCAAACATTATTCATAGAACATTCCTCCTTTAACATCCAATTCCAAACTACTACAGTATGATCAGTGTTGACACATTCCTACAAAAGAAATTAGTAATTCACTTAGCAACCCAAGGGAAAAGAAATGCACCCCCAAAACAAACTGCCTGTGCTGGTTTTTTCTGTTCTTCTGTCAGCATCTATCATATAAATCAACCAAACATTAAGAGTAAGGAGGACTGGTCAACTACTGTTGGCCACATCACTAAGAAGAAAATCAGAACATATTAGCAGACCTTTACCCAAAAGACAGGAGAGCTACAGCACAGCTGTACAGAAATGGAATCAGATTGCTGTATTTAGCCCAATATGCTCTATTTGAGCCTTATACATACAGGAACGTCTTTTATCTAAGTGTGGCTACAAAATTTAGAGCAGAGAAACTCATTTTTGCAGTGGCAGGATTTTTCAGGGGTTATTCAAAGTGAAAAAGGAAAAAAAAAGCCCTTTGCTAGCAGCAGGGCTAGCCAGTGTGGGGTAAAAGAAAATCCAGTGGCAGCTGAAGTCAGACATCGTTATTGTCAGTCAGCAGTTGGTGTATGACTCTTCAGCAGATGAAAAGCTAGAGCATGATACAGATCTTCATGAGAAACAGCTGGCTGGGGGGGGGGGGAGGAGGGGAGGGAAGCAAAAAAAGAAAAACTAACCAAAAAAACCCACAAAAAACCCCACCAAAACCAACCCCAACCCCAAACAATCCCACCCCAAACAAGCTTACATTGCAATCTGCATGTGTAGTCCTATCTTCTGTCACCTTGGTTTCACTATCAGAGGCATCTTATTACACAATTAATAAAGATATAAAGCCATGAATCTACTACTGCAGCTTTTAGTGCAGCACCATTGGTTCTGCAGATTCAGAAAATCCGGCTTCCATGCAAAAGAACTATGAGCATAATAATGAAACAGGAAGAACAAAAAATATGAAAAAATAATCTGGTCATTAAAATAATGTTATTTAATGACCAAATAAAAATATATATATGAGTGAAATTGGAACACATATGTTTTTCATATGCACTATTGCCATAATGGCTGCAAAGGAAAACCACATGCTATAATCCATTTTTCTGAATATTTTTTAACAGTAAAACAAACTTCTGTATCTTTTCCTTACCAAAAAAAAAAAAAAAAAGAAAAAGAATTTTTACATAAGATCAGGTTATTTTGTCCTTGAGATGGGATGCAGTTCTCTGAAATGAGAGCAGAGACCAAATTACAATTAACAGCTGCGTTTAGTGCAGTAAGGACCATCAAAGGCAGGTCTTGTTGTGGTCATCTGTGTATTTCAAGTAAAGAGACCATCGCCACATTGCCTGGACAGAACCACAATATGGTTACAGACCCTGCAAAGATATCAGCCATCCTGAATATTTCATTAGGCAGATTTCTAGGCAAATAGCTATTGTCAGACCACACGCCTCACTGAACAGGTCACGCAAACCCAGTAGGTGCCAGTCACAGACAGACCAAGTGGCCCCAGTCTGCTCCAACTATGTATCACCCAAACATGGCACCACCCCTTCCCATCAGTACAATACAGAGCTGTAAGAACCACACAACTTACAAAAGCTTTTTCTTAAGCTTAGGTTGTTCTTAAAATTCTCATCTAGTGATATCAAGTCACCTACAGTGACACAACACATGCCTCCTTTATGTCTGCACCTCACGTGCACTTGCAAATAGCAGTATCCTGAATCTCTATGTAGGTTCCCTACATCCCTGGACCAGTGTCCACACTATCCAGTTATGCAAGAGGCCATTTTGAAAGCCATTGCACTGCCACTCATTTCCAGTAGCCAAGTACCCCAAACTGAAGCAGCACTCCTCTGCAGAGGAGAAAAATGACTGTTCCACACTGGCCTTGCCCTGTTCTTTTTCTTCTTGATTTCAAATGAGAGTTTTTCACATCCCTTTGACTTACCTGATTGTTTCCCACAGACATGCAGTTCTGCTCTAATTTTTATTGTAATTGGTAAGAAAATACAAGGCAGTTCCTATTACACAGCTCACAATACCACTGCATTATTTCTGTTTAGCTCATAGCTCTAAATTTCATATGGGATTATGACAAAATAAATCATATAGCTGCCTTACCTACCTCTTGAGATCTGATAATTTATAAAAAGCAAGCCTATCCTGCTGCATGCCTGCAGATTACATAGCATGCCTAAACATACCCATATATGCCTCTGAATTCAAAAACAGCACGTGAAAGTCTAACAAATGTAAATTCAAACTTGAGGTTATAAATTACTGAAAAATTAAGCTACCAGTATTCTAAAAGCACCAGTACAAATATTAGAATTAAGTTCCTATAAAACTTTGTGTCTGTTTAAATCTCCTTTATACCACTGAAGTCTCAGTGCATAATTATGCAAGCACCAGAGTTAAAGAAAAATAATCCTTTAGCTTTGCTACATTTTATGCAAAACAAGTTCTGTGGTGGAAGACAAAAGCTATCTGTCTTCAAAAACTTATTTCTATTGTGCTCAAAAAAAACCACAGAAATATTGTTTGTAGTCACACCAAAATGCCCAACTTTATAAAATGTCCCTGTGAAAAGGCAAGTTACCTATTTTTGCTGCTAAGTACAGATCCAAACCTTGACAGCTCTGAATTCCAGCTTTGAATGCAAACGTCCTCACCTGTGAGCATGCGCAGATTTTGCAGGTAATATGAAGTTAGAACAACGCATCAAAATTGAAACTATGATTTGGCTAGAGTCTCTTTGCAGGTTTTCAAGAGTACAGAGAGAAGAGCTGGAAGAGAGTGAAGAGCCACCCACTCCATCCCCCACCAAAAACCCCTACACCCCTCCTAGCTCACACCACAGGTCGTTAGCTGCCTTATTTCTATCACCTGCGATGCAAACCACAGGTCATTTTCCCTCTCTTTAGGAGAAGAAAGGGAAACCTTCATATAAAGATAGAATCTACCATCTACTGTGAAATTTTTAATCTATAAGAAAATCAAATATAAACATATGCTCTCCACAGTGATTTATAACTACGAGCATCTTAACCGCAATGAAATTGAAGCAGAGCTACTAGAGAGATAAGTCAGCACCACATAAATCCATGTGAAAGGATGAGAGAGGAAAAAAAAACCCAAATCCCCGCAGGACTCAGTTGTACAATAGAAACTGTCAGCCAAGGTCACTCTTAAGAAAGAGAGCAGCCAAAAAGGAGGTTTTAAATCTCAGTGGGCATTAGCTGAAAGACATACAGTGATGTTCTGCAGTGATATTAAATAGGACATTCACAAAGGATTAAAAGTATACATATATCAGTCAACTCTCTCAAAATACAGGGTTTTTTTTGCTAGGCACTCCCTGCACAGATTATTCTCATATACAGAGAGTCAAGAAGTTATTTTAGAAAAGCAGTTACCAGCTCCAGTTTTACAGAAATCATAGACACACGCTGGATAAATATCTCAGCCACAAATATGGCTTTTCTCCTTTCTACTGAAAAAGTCTGAGAAAGATCAGAAACATCTAACACCACTGGAAGGAAAAAACCAGGAGCAAACTAAACCCAGAGTTGACGGAGAGAGGAAATGGTTGCAGAGGACAGTCATGCCCATTTGACTGCAATTCCTCCTAACTGGCTAAAAATCCCCATCACCTATGCGAAGGCACTTTGTGACCGCGCGTCTGTATACAACAGATAACACACACTGGGGCTCATTAATCCTAAAAATTAATTGAAGGGAATAGAAAAAGTTTGGGGAGAGAAATTTCAAAAGCGGGCTGTTCCTTCCATTCAGCTGAAAGGAAAACATTCATTTTAGCAAGTGGTTTTGAAAGGGAGGTTAAAAATAAATAAATAAATCACTCTTCCTTCAAAAACGTTTATGGTACAGACACTACTCTTTTTCTGCTTCACAGCAGCAACATTTGGAAAACTACTTAACCTTTCTATTTTTATCTGGGTGCATTCAAATTACCAATAATGTACAACATGCTGTAACAAAACCACTGATGTAGGGTATAATTTTCCCTCAAGCACATTATCCTAGCTGGTGGCTCAGAAAAATAAGCTGATAAAACAGCAGCAGACATCAATTGATGGAAAAAAAGTGATCACAGCTATGTAGAACGTTGGTGCCCAACCTTAAAATCATACAATTAGCCAAAAAATATAAGCAGTAGGACGGGACATACTAACAACCATACATTATCCGTGGGGTCATCATAAAAATCCTCCTACAAATGCATTTTTAAATAGACCATCAGCTTATCGCCTCATAATTTAGCTATTAACACACAGATTTATTTTAAAGCCATCATCATGCCTGGTACTTTTATTAAATATCTTCTTCCTTGTCAAGTTCAATCGGGATCTCATCCTAACCATGATGAGCTTTTAATTTTCTGTTCTATTAATAGCAACTTAAAAATAAAATGTTCTCTTTCGAAACTACAAAGCTGTAGCTTCTTTAGGAGCTGCAAGGGGGAAGAGAGATTAATCTTCCCACTCTGCATCTCTCAAGCTATATTAGCTAACTGCATATCTGGGGAAAAAAAATCAAGAGAAAAGTAAGAGTGAGGAATTTTCTCTAAGAATACCTTAATCCTAGTGGCTCAGAGCAGTAATGGGGAGTTATCAAAATACAGGAAATAAAGAATTGCCATCTAGGTTCTGGATCAATCAGCAACTCTTTTTCTGGTCATCAATAGATAATAGATTAATTAATGACATAATTAGCTGCAGGATACATAGACTCCCATCCAGCCAAGCCCTTCAGCAGATACTCAGATTTCAGCACAACTGGGGTCCTCATTAATTCCCCAGCAAATGAAGGAAGATGGAGAGTTAAAGATGAGCATCATGGCACTCTGTGGCCACAGATCGGATTGTGCAGTCGTTTTTCTTCTTCTGCTTCTAAGTAATGGCAGAAGGCGAAGGTACAAGCAGAACTGTTCATGAGCCCTCAAGCAGGGTCTAGTAAGAATACTGCTACTTCAAACTACACATGCTGCTGCACTCACTTTCATCATCATACTGCAGCAGTGTGTTTGCACTTGCAAGACGTTAAATCAGTAATATCAAGTCCTAGGCTAACATCAAAATGAATGAGCCTTAATAGCTGCAGAAAAGCCCAAAGTCAGCAACTTCAGACAGGTGCCCACTTACACCAACATCAGGCAGGACAGAGACTACTGTACAGACTCAGTGCTGGAAGAAACTGTGCATGGGCTTTTCCACCTGTCCCTCCAACCCACTGAGCTTCCCAATTTGCAAGCTGCCTGGTTTTGGTATGCAAACTGGTACATAACCAGGGGCTTGCTTTGAGATGTATTTTCTGTAACTGTCTAAATGCTTGTGACCTTTCTTTTAGGATATGGGCCTTGCCACAGCTATTCAAGCCTATCTTTATCTAAAGATTGGAACACTGAAATGTGTTTTAATGAGGGATAAACTGAGACCATCTGGATGTCTCAGCTGCTACAGAGCATGATTGTTTGCTGATTTTAACCGTGTCTCTTGCAGAGAACATAGACCTGTGTTGCACAAAGTGCACTAGCTCAGCTTGATTTCTCCTTGTAATCAAATGTGTTGATCTAAAATCTATTTCCAGCAAATTACGTGTCTGTTTTGGGAATAACTCCCTCCTCATCTCCTAACCACGGTGATGGGGATGAGCAGAGACAATTGAGTTGAAAAGGTATTTTTGTAAGAGGCTGACAGCAAGCATTCTCAGGGAAATCTTCCATTTTGGAATATGACCACCATTTATTCACAAACTACACAGGTTGGGGTTTTGCTTTTTGGATGTTAAGATCTATAATTCTTCTTTTCTTTTTTCCTCCTTTTTTTCTTTTTATGTAAAATAATGGTAATTGATTTGTCGCTTCTTTGTGGTGTTGACATTAGGTCAATTTGCATTTCTTTAGGTACATTTTAAATTGTAAATATACACTGAGTTTTGGAGAACTATATTGTTACTAAATTTAAATATTTGCAGGAAAAACCATGAGTCTATTTCAGGAGGTAAAGTATCAACACTATTCTTTTCCAGGACTTTTAAGTTCCCATGTACCAGTACATCATGGCCATAAAAGCAGAATACAAATGGAGCAGCAGAAGCCTCTTCCCACAGCTCTCCACAAGACTGCAGGGGTACCCAGCTCTTAGGTGTCTTAGGTTTACATTGCTCAAACTGCACTAGTTTTCCTCAATTACACAGCACTTTTAGCTTAGCGTGTGTGACGCTACCAAAGGGGTGCTTTCCCACCTCCCTCCTCCTCCTCCTGTCCACCAGCAATACTGATAGGTGGCCAGCAGTGGGGTGAAACTGCACTTTCATTTGCCAGCCAAAGTCTACACCTGATCACACAGATCACATGCTACAATTCCAGTGTTTCAAGTTGAAACTGTTGTACTTTGTAGGAAAAAGAACCAAAGTCACCATATATTTAATGGTTGGCAAAAGAAAGTGTGAAAATAATTCTCTAGGGTAATAATTAGAATGTTCTCTCCACAGTGAGAGACTATGGCTTAATTCTCAAATTAAATAAAACAAATTGGGGCCTGGGCCCAAACACCCAATGTTCCCACAGCAGAGATGCCTTGGGAACCACGCCAAGTTCTAAAATCTTTAGCAACCTTCTTTACTTTTGAAGAGATCAAAACTGATTTGGGGTGGGGGGAAGTGGGTAGGAGGTGTGTGTGTGATGACTTCCACCAAAATAACTCAGACAACATGCACCATTAACAATTTTAGATTGAAGCATGCTGTTGAATTCAGTTTTGGTGCTGTTAATTATGCATTCACCAGAAATGACACCTTGAACTTCAGATTCCAAGAAGAACTGAAAATTAAAAGAGTAAACCCAACAACTGTTCTTGTAAGTAGAGCTACTCTAAGGATACTGAGCTCTGAAGAAATTTAGCCTCTTTTTATTTCACCTTTCTTCATCTAAATAAAGTTGCTGGCAGGAGAGGGAAAAAAAGGTATTCTGCTGATCATACTTCTCAAGAAATGATCAGAGAACACAAGTAAACACAGAATGTTCTGGCTTTTGACTAGGAAGTGATTATTTGCCTAAAATAAATGCCAAAAAGGGAATTTTTTGAAAAAGTATCTTGAGATATTTGGAAGAAAGACCCTCCCCAAAATGCCAGGACAGATTGATTACTGCCAATTTTTAAGTTACATCTAATACCCCAATACATTGCTTTATTGATTTGTTGGGCTTCTAATTCTTTCAGGGATAAACACTGGTATAGGCAAATTTTTGATTCTTAGTTCTAAACCAAAATGGCTTTGATAAGTCTCCAAATTCTTCATGTCATAAGTAAACTTTTGAAGTTCCCCCATCACGAATGATTGTCAGAGTTTCACTAGAAAGCCACGTCACTTTGACTGACACCAGGTCCATGTAAAGGACTCCTAAAGAACTGTATTACTTTGTTATACAAGTGGACAGACCTACAAATCAACCCATAATGTTAAACCTCTACTGGTAGAAGGAGTGACAAGGCATTACCCGTATTTTGCCACAAGTTCTGCAAAGATTGATGGTAACCTCGAACATACCTGTAACGGAGCTCAAACCAGTAATGATATTAATTGTATCTGTAGCACATTGTGCACCAATTTAAGAAAAAGCAAGTCTTAAATACTGGGATTTCCATGACTAATCTTAGAGGACTGTTTGACTCAAAACCCTTCCGTTAACTCAAGACCTATAAGCATTTTTCAAGCAAGCAAAAAAATGTAATCCAGTTGTTTCCAAGGTTTTCATTCTAATCAATCCCTATATATTTCCAAGAGAGGCCAATTCACACCTCCTGTTAACAGATTCATTTCTCTTAGTTGTGTGTTGTGGACCCATACAGTTCTGATAATTTTAAGCAATCTCTAATTCTGTTTTTTAAAATCAGAAATCTTGCAGGGATAATACTCCCCGTCACAATCTCCAGAATAAAAAAGAAAATAGTCTATTCACCAACACCAATCTTTGCATGTTCAAATACAACCCCTAAGAGTAAAAACATAGTTTTATCTCAGAAAATCAGGCAAAACTCATTAAAAAATAACCCATGGCTCTGATTTGCATGCACCTAATGCACAAACTATCACCTAACGCACATTCAGTCCACTTTTGGTTTTAATGTGGACCTCAGCCAGGTTGTAGATTAACATGACACCACCTCTACAGCCTATTTAACCTGGTGCTATCTATGGAGATCAATGTAGGCTTTTATAGACAAGAATTTTAAATACACATAGCTTTATTCACACATTTGTGTCTCTATTATTTTGCCACCTTTGAAAATGAACGGAAAATGTTTCCTCAGATGTGTTCCTTATTAACCTGATGTTTATCTTGCTTTTTGTGACTTCTTGCAAGAAGAAAACTTACTAAGTTCTAGCATAACCATTTCAATAACAGCTGTGTTCCCATTGTCAAAAATGATTTTCAGCACTTGGGAGTCAGCACCTGGTGAAATACAATGAGTAGAACAGACCCATTTCCATTTCTGGAAACTCAAGTGACCTTCAAGAAATCAGACAAATAGTAAAAGTGTATAACTATCATCTAAACTTATTTAACCATTTCTCAAAGCTACAGTTCCCCAGAGCCTTCCGATGACTGCCAAGAGCACGTACACCTCATTTTAACAGACTGTCTTGTAGCACTCTGTGTACTCATCACAGTCAAAAGGCAAGGACACAAGAAAATCTGTGTGTATGCTCCTGTTTATCTGATTCTCTGGTTGACCCCATCTGCCACTCGTGAGCACACAGGAACGACAGCTTATTTGCTGAATCTGTTTACCCCGCTGCCGTTCAAGATGCAGTATGATGCTTAAACAGGCAACAGTCAGATTAATAGAACAGAGGATGCAGTGCAGAGGAGACAGGAAGTCATGCCGGAATTGCAAAGCTCGTATTCTCTTAGGATTAAAACATCCCCAGGGCTGTATCAGTATAGCCTGGCACCCAAATCAAGAGATGCACAGAAGCCAGGGGACCTAAAGATGTGAGCTCTTGCTTTGTAGAATAGCTCACCAGTTTGAAAGAAAGAAACATGAATCACGCAAAGATAAGCTGCCATTTTAATTGCACAAGAAACACTGGTGGATTTGTCATTCCTTTTGACAGATTTATTTTTTTTTCCCCCCAGAGTCACATTATAACCAGAGCCACATTTCTATTGCATAAGGCATTTCATGCACCAGGATGAAATCCCAAGCCACAAATAGAGCAAACCTCTTGAACAGCCTATTTTCTAAATGCCTCTCTCTGCCGCTCCAGAACAGATTAGGAAGACTCTGTCCAAACACAACGTAAGGAAAGTAAATAAGGAGGAAATCAGTGACTGAAAAGGAGTTAAAGTCCTCAGCACCATAGACCTGACTGGCAAAACACAGATTTCTTTGTGCTGGCATCGCTATTTGCAGTATATACATGCAGATTCCAGGGGCCATCCTCCAGCAGGGACGGGAACACTTAGCACAGAAGGCAGTCAAAATAGAGAAATCTTGCTGACGTATCCATCTTCTGAAGTCTTTCAGTCCACTTTCACTTAAGTTTAGAGTTTCCTCTCAACTCTCAAGTCTCACAAAAGAATAGTAGCGCAAAGAGTAAAGTTTTAGTTGTTAAAAGGGGCTTATCAAAACAGACCATTACAGGCAAAATTTTGGCAAACAATGTCTGCAGGCAGTAGACAGACAGAAATGCTACGCTGCAGCTACAACTGCACAACAGCTGCCTCCTACCAGTGATAACCACTAACCTGGGGTTAAAACACCGTACAAAGCTTTCCACGACATTTGCCCTAGAAACAAGCCCTCCGACTCATACTAAAGCACACAGGACTTGCCAGTGGAATAGCACGCAAACTATTTCTGTAGCTGTGCAGAGTTGATCTTTGCCTTTTCTCTAGCCTAGATTTTGATTTCCCTTAAGTGATCAGTGTTGGCCTAATTCCACTCCCATTTACATCAGTTGAAGCTTTACCATCAACTTCAAAGAAAATGGATTTAACCCAATATAGTTCATTTTGATAAATTCTACTTTCAGAGAGAAGGACCTATGCTTCTCTGGCAGAAGATAAGATGATGTATTTTTACAACAGGCTCCACTGCCAGATGACATTGCTGTGCCCTACATTCACATTTTGGTTTGGAGCAGCACTGCAGTTTTGAAGGGACTCCTACAACCATCCCTTTTTATTGGGTGTGAGTTCAGTTTGCAGAACAGCTTTGGTGCTTGTGAACTAAATTTCTTTAGGAGGAAACAAAGCTGAAGCCCTACTGCAGGTTCACACCAAAAGCATTCATCACGCTGAGATCTGAAGCAATCACGGGTCTTTGGAAAGCTTCCAGTTACATGGAGCGAGTACTTTCAGTCCAAAAGCTCGGACTAAAGCTAGTCCAGTGCAAAACCTGCACAGATACAGGGGCCTCACCACTGAGTGCATCAAGCTATTGATCTGCTTCTAATGCACCAAGCCACTTGCTGATACAGACACATTTCAAACTCCAGTTCTACTTCTTATCTCTATAATCTTTTTATTTCCCATGCCATCCTAAATAATTCACTTGCCATCACTGACGTTCACAATGTTCTGTGTCTTATCCCTAGATGCTTATTTAAATGACATAGATTTTCCTTTTGGATTATGGCCTCAGAGCTATGCCTCCCTCTTACAAGGAATGCAACTCTTAATTGTTTAAAATTCTCTCCCAGAATTACCCTCACAGGTCAATTTCAGACAAGAGATGACTTGTTTAGCAGCACATTAACCAGCAACTTTGCATTAAGAAAACTTCAATTTCTAAACAAGTGGTCTGTAACATCTTAGCTTCTGCGTTAGGTGTAAGAACTACAAGTCAAACTCTGTACCTGCAAATCCACTAACCAGAATAAAACTATGAAAAGGGACACTGCAAAATTAGCCCTTCAAATCAGGGTCAAAATTTCAAAAATCAAATGACCTATCTAGCAGGAACTTCAGTATTTTAAGCTCTTCAAGTTTAATAGAGGGAAGGGCCATTATATAAGGTGCATTTGGAAACATGACAATGGTAATCGTGAGTTGGACTGAAAGACTTGTTTAAAAAAAATATGTATCTTGCCAGAGAAACACTAACCCCAACACAGCACCACAGACACTTCACAGAAAGGTCAGCAATTGCTTGAATGCAGTTCAAATATTCAGGCTTTATCCAGCTAAAACTCCTTTTAACAATTATATCCTAAAAATCTTAGAAGCTTCCTGCCTGAATGAATATCTCACTCTGGAAGCAAGCTTCCTCTGTAAACAGTGATTTATTTTAATCCCTCTTCCCCTTCCCCCCCCCTTGAGATTAGGACAGAAGTCTCCTGCCTGTCAGATCTCAAGCTTCAGAGCTCACCGGCACTCATCCCTCTCTGACCTATGCTGGCTATCTCTGCCCTGTCAATCCTACCCCCTATGGCCTCAGAGAGATGTGGCAAGACCACTGTAAGGCCACTGAACTACAGCGAGACTTCCCCTAGCCATTTTCATTTTAATAAGGGAGGGAGCAGTAGTTACCTACTACTTTTTATCCCTGTAACCTCAAGCAGCCCACCCTGCATTTTAGAAGTGCCACCTTCATATGTGAATTGAGTGTAAATTTCATCATAGCTCATTTTCTTCTTTTGCCACAGTTCCCCCTTGGCTGCAGGCCAAGACGTATTGGTTACTATTTTATGGTGCATCCCTCATTAATCCCACTGCAGCATAATTCACCTAATGGAAGGTGACACTTCCAGGAAGGGTGCTTTAACAGCTGAAACATTCATTCAAAGCACTGAATTAACCCTGCAGAGACAAGCATCAACCTTCTTGCAGAGCAAGATGTACATGGACATCAAAGTCAAGATTCTTTCCTTATTACCTTAACTTTTATACAACTTCACAGAGTAAATGGAAAACTCATCTAGTAATTTGGGGCAGATCACCAACCACTGCTGCAAGGAATTTGATTCTAATTTCTAAAATGAAAGAACTCATGGACTCCACCTGTAATCGTTTTTAATTCCCTGCACAGGACAGGTTTGTGCTGGTTTCACTCCTCCTCTCTGTTTCTGCACCTTCCCCTCCTACCCGTATGAATTCCACTTGCTGGAATCAATTAAAGAGATCAGCAGAAAAATCACCAATCTGTCACATAAAAATATAAAACCATCAAAAAGGATGGCAAGTTGGCCACACTGAAAGCATAACCTCCCATAATAACTGTTAAGCATGAACTGCCATTTCACATCAGTGTTCCAGGATTGCCAGAGGACCCACTGACTCCACAGCACAGCAGAGTCCCATCAGACCGAGTTGTACGTGACTCACATGAAACACAGGCTCAGACCTTGGTGCATTTCTACTTTGAAAATTATCTTCAAATCAAACATCATCTTCCCTTGCTTTTGGGTTTTTTAACTTTATTTTTACCTTCTTAACAAAAGTATAGGGTAATTTAGGTTGGAAATTACCTCTGAAGGTCACCTAGTCCAAGTCATTGTGCAAACTTCAAATGTGGAACAGCTTGCGCAGGTTCATGCCCAGCTGAGCTCTGAATATCCCCATGGATGGAGATTCCTGCCCTTGTCTAGGCCACTGTTCCCATACTGGAACACCAGAAGTTTGGTGACTAATTTCTTTACATTTAACCTGAATTTTCCTTAACGATTTATATCTATTACCTCATATCCTTTTGCTATGTACCTCAGAGACGAGTGCGACTCTGCCTTCTTTCAGAACCTCTGCAATAAAACTGAATCCACAGAAGTAATTCCTTCTCCAGACCAGACAACCTCAGCTCACTCAGCCTCTCCTTGTATGCCACACCCTCCCTGCCTCGGTGGCCCTTCACTGGACTTCCTCCAGTTGTTAGCACCTGTCCTGTACTGGGGAGATCGAGGCTGGTCACAGCATTCCAGATGCATTTTCACAAGTTTAAAGAGAGGGAGGAAGTAAAAGAGAGTGGATCTGACAGTTATTAAAAAGTTTACTGACCAGATTTTGGCTCAAACATCACAGACACATCATTTCAGTTCCACCTGACACACCAAACTGCTTTCATTACCTAAACAATGCCATCATTTCTACACCAGCACTGAAAATAAAGAGTTTGGATACGATTTGCCAAAGTAATCTGGAATGGAATTTCATTTTCAGAATTAAGGAGATAACTGTCATAATTGGCACTGGGGGGGAAAACTAACACCTTTTACATGTAATTATACATATTAGTCAAAAAACTAAACTCATGGAGTATTTTCATTAACAAAGTTGAACCTCAAGGTCAAATATTGTAAATAAAGACTAACTACTTTTCTTACATATAGGATTAGCCACAAGAGAGATATTATTTTAAAAGCTGTTTTCTTTCAGTCCACAAATTATCAGAATTAAGAGACTTAACTCCTACCAATGAAGGGGTTCAATACATTTACAAATCTCTACTCATAACACTATCAAGACAACCTTGCTAAAAAGAATTCATTTTGATTGTTGGGGGCGTGTGTGGGGTTGGGGGTGGGAGGGGTGTAAATGTGTTTACTAGCTTTAAGAGGTTGCATAATTCCCAAAAATACTCCGAGCAATACTGATTTCTGCTATATTAGAAGTTTTATAGTATGTATACAAAAGAACACCTAAAACCGAATATGAACCATTATGGTCAAAGCAAGACAATTATTTAATCACCTATATCTTCCTTTCCTGAAAACAATTTGAAAAATGAGGCTTAGGGGAAGGCATAGACAGACAAACAAAGATTATTAACTCAACTGATTTTTCAAAGACTGACATTTATGCAGAAGGGCACTGCTGGGGACAGGTCTGAATATGCACTACAAGCTAGGTAGGTATCACGTGAAGTGGTGGAAAAACAAAGCACCAACTCATTTAGAACTTCAGCAGAGCCACAGTATTAACAAAAAGAGGACTTGTGCATGAAGTCAGCCAAAATAAACAAAGGACACATCTAGAAAAAGCAACACGAAGGCATTTGGCAGCACAGGAAAGAAGTAGTGGTATCTCTTAGCATGGGAAAGGTTGTTAATTTAGCTCTTCATGTCCTACAGCTCTCATACTAAGCAGCTGGGCAGCAGGAATGAAGCAAGTTTGTAGAATCCCTGAGAGATAGTTTGTGGAAAAGGGGAGATGGGGCTCTGTCAGTGGCACCAGCGGAGGGAGGCACTGCTGTCATACCATGTGTCAAGGCAGACAGACAAGCAGAAAAACTGGAGAAATAAGTGGTCATAAAGGCATCTAAAGAGAGCACACATCAACCTTTTCCAAATAACTGTGACCCAGTAGAGAAGATCAGGCAATACAGGCCTTCACTGTGAACTCAGATGAAAGGAAAGCCATTGATGCTGCTTTGTAGCACGGCTTTCCCATGCCATCTTACGTTGCAAACAAACATTCTCACTTCTTCTTGGGTACCTATAAATTGCCAAAACTTGCCAGGCACAGAGTAGCATGGCTGTGTTGTCCACATAGGAACATCATTTACAGCTTGCCTAGAGAGCTTTAAAAAAAACCAAACCAGCAGACACAAGAAAGGCCTTAGTTCCAGAGAACGCAGCAGTCTGTGTAGAGGGTGATTGGGGAATGCTTACAGCCCGCTGACCCAGTACACAGGTATATCCAGGTGAAAGCTTCAGGTACGGCAATTCGGAGCAGTAGTCTTTTTAAAGGCAAATCCAATTAAGATTGGATTGAGGAAACAAAGTTGCCTAAACGAAGTTTCAGCAATAATGACTGAACAGCTTTCTAATGCACTCTGAAACAAATTTTCTGTTATGATGCATATGGATTTTGCAACACTTACAAATCCCATTAGCAGCGATGGGAACTGTAGGACTTAATCCGCATGATGCATTATCATTGAAACGTTCCCTGTTTAATTAATAAAGAAAAGACAAACACTCTTTTCAGTTATTTTTACAACATTAAATAGCTTACAAGTTGTTCTGCAGATGCTTTTACTGGTGCACATCAGCTCTGACACTTAAGCCAAATCATTCCTTCACCTCAGCTGAAATCTCGGCCCTTAATTAACAGCAACTGTTAAGAACTGACATTTCCCTTGATATTAGCAGTATACCTTCCCCACAAAAGATTCATAATTCCTTGGGAGTTTCATATCTTCACTTAAGGAACTAGGCAATTACAGCTTGCTCATGTTCTATTTTGTGGTTCCAGCAGTTTTCTTAACCTTGAGAAAATTTTGCATCATTATTTTAATTACAAGAAGTGGGAGTACATGAAATCTTTCCAACAAAGGGAAGAAACTGAGATGGCAGATGCATGAAATTTCATACTGCAAAATGACAGGAGGGGAAGCAATGAAATCCTAGAACTGTCACTTACCCAGGTAGGAGCTGGCTGTTGTAAACAAAAAACTACGTTCTTTTAAACTCATTCAGCTGTTGATAAATTGACACCAAGTATTTATACTGCTACAAAATAAAGCTACAGTAACTGTAATTGTTTATTTTTAACAAACAGTTGTCACTGTAATACAAACAGCATCCTTACCTTTGTGATACACTTTAGAACCCCAAAGCCAATAAAGGAAAGTTTTCCTGGGTGTCCTGACACACCATCACACATGAAAAATGCACGAAGTTTCCTATTTAGTTTACACATTAGATTACAAGGCCGAATGCAACGACTGGGTATTTAAATACCCTACACCAAGCCATTTACATGTACGAGAGTTGCCTTCCTAGGCAACCGTGGAACCCAATATGCACAAGTCCTAGATGCTATAAAGACTATGGAGCAATTGCTCCCCAGAATTTTGAAGAGAGAGGAGGAGTTTAACATTTTAACAGTTTCCTAAGTCTTCTATTTTATTAATGTCTCTGTGCTGGGAAAACTAGAAAGTTTTAAAACAAACAAAGCACAGAATTACACGGGATTTTCTCAAGTATACAAAGTTCAGTGAAATCCAGCTCAGCCCTCGCATGCGTACCTGTTCTGGGTGGGCAGAGCTGAGGTATCCCAGCAACCTCATCCTCAGAGGGAACCTTTGGACAGATATGCAGCCAGAGAAGTCTTAGCACACACTTAAAATACAGAGAAAATTCAGGTTTCAATCTTTCCTCCAGAAGGCACAGATTTCTCTCTCTTGTACTTGGGTAACCTCTTATATAATCCCAGGACTTCTTTATTTTAAAGCACATATAAAGTATTCTGAGTTTGAGTACAGAGATAACAAAGTAGTCAAACAAATCTGAATGCTTCTTAAACCCACTTTTTTCTTTTGACAACTGTCTGGGAACAGAGAGTGCAGTGAGCTGTTCCTCCTTTAAATTTAGCTGCAAACTCTGTGGAAATTCCTTCCAATGCTCCAGCATTTGTTGCCTGGTCTTTCCATTCAAGTGGAAAGGGACAATGAACCCGATTTGGCTGACCCATGCTCATGACTACTTATTAGCTTCGTAGCTACAGGGGAGTTATGGAAAGGAAAAAAACAAACATGCTTCTAAATAGAAAACACCATTTATTTCCTTTACATCTAAGGCCAGGAAGATTTCTGTGTCCATATGAGTGCTCATCCCCAGACAAGGGATAGCTGGCTGCTGGAGCAGCTCTGTATTTCACACCTTTTTCTGATGAGAGGGACCCGGTGCTGGTACTACCCTACACAGATGCGGTGCCCTCAGAGTCCACGTGAGGCTCTGGAGTTGCTCAGGTACCTGGTTGACATGGGAGTTTTCTGAAATGAGAACATCGCCCCATTTTCAAGAAAGCCTCCAAGACTCGAGGGTTGTCCCTGTTAGCAAGGACACTCCTTGAAAATTAGGACACCTGATAACCTTAAAGAAGGAGGATAATTAGCCACAGCCCCACAACCTCTTCTCCTAAAGAAGCAGTGATAAAAGTAAACTCCTAGCAGAACCGTTAAATGCATCATTACGCAATGCTGGTTACATAACCATGCCTCCCAACTTGGGGCATTTTCAGGCACAGTTTAGTTTCAGACTTGCCCACATAGGAACAGTTTGAAAACTATGGATTGTCTCTTAGACTGGCTGGAAAGCAGCTTTGGTCTTAGATACATTCCTAGCTAAATTGGCAAATGGCAGATCGTCTGCCTATTATTTCAGATGTAACTTGAATCCTTAAAAAAAAAGAAATAAACCCCTTTTCAGCTAATTCCTTTCAGAGAATGTATACATTTCATGTAAGCATTTGCAAATCCAAATCTCTCACCCTATTCGGTACCATTTGAGTCTCAACTAAAACTGCACTGGGAATCTATTCAAAATTCAAGTATAAGCAAAATTAGACAACAGAAAACAAGGCAACTTGAAAAATGCTGCTGTATTTTATCAAAAATAATTCTGCCATTTATTTTCTTCTGTCCCTTCTACCAGTAAGGGGCAGGAATAGCAATGCATTCCATGTTCTACTAAAATATTTAGTCTTGTTTTACTCATTGAACAGGTTTAGTTAGTTAAGAAACAAACATTACAACCTCCAAAATAAATATTTGCATATTATGCTTATTGGTGTCTAAGCTCAAGTTAAAAACAAGTAAAATTCACAGGTATTAATTGGGTTCAAAAGTAAGAAAAGAAGGAAACACCAGCACATGTGAAATTCTGACAAGGCAAAATCTGGTCCCAAATGCATTTTTAAAATACTACGGTCAACCAGAAAAAATGTACATTTTCAATATAGAAATCTACGCAAAGTGCAGTCATTATTTGATAAATCACCTAAGTTGCTTTTTTTGTTTCCAAATATTTTCTTTCATTTCAAGCAATATTGAACATTTACTGTTATCTATGAAATTCACCCCAAAACACTGCATTTGTAATGAGCTGAAAAGCATGCTATGTGACAACTCTCAGTGAGAACATAAGCAGTCCCTTTGCATTTCAGGTACATCATCATCACTAGGTAATAAATCCTGCAAAAATAGTAAGAGTTTAGTTTTTCTTTAACATACGTGGTTCTATTATAATGAATCATTTCAATTATCATACTTTCTAAAATTAAAGCATAGGGGAAGTTTTCAAAGCAATTACCATTTGCCTTCTGGCTGTGCAAACTATTAATGGACATTCTCTCTCTTAGAAGCCCCCACATCTGCCTTATGACTTAAAAGCAACTCCAGTCGCTCCTCATTATACACAGCGCTTGCGTACCCTCCCTCAGAACACAAAATACTGTTTAGCCAGCACAAAATTACCCTGATGGATAGCAAAGCACAGCCAGAAAGTTACCACGAAAAGCATTAGTCTCCCGTACCTGAAATTCTCCAACCACTGGGATTGTATTACTGAACCACGAGATAAATTATGCAAGTGAGACAGAGCTACCCATTACAGCAAGGAGGCACGAATGCCCACGGTATGATGTACTTACCTAAGACTAACTCCGGAGTGGTCTGACCATGTGTTAGAAGAGACACACCTTTGCTGTGAGGGGAGCGCTTTCTCTCCACCCCCTATAGCTTCCTCTCCCTCTCCCCTTTCCTGCTGCCTGCACGCTGGCTGGAGGAAGAAGGGCAAGAGGAGCACTGCACACTTGAATGCAAACCACACAGCATAGGGCAGCACGAGACAGGGAGGAGGGAACCCGAGTAGGGAACCGCTGTCTTTTATTGAGAAACCCTGAAAAATAATGTGACGTTCCTGCAGTTTTCCATTCTGGGCAATCTAAACTGTCTCCTGCAGGACTCACGGGTCTGCAACAGAAGACAGCACAGAAAGGGGACCGCAGGACCCGTGTGCCCTGTCAGTTCCTGCGTTCCTAATTTCTTAATGCACCATGCCTACTCAAAATAAAGCTGGGGCTTCGTGCACACCTCAGGCTACTGAGCCAGAGAGAAGACAGTTCTTTACTCACAAAACCAATGTAAGCATGTGGAAAATTAAGCAAAACAAGATCCACTGAAGTCAGAAGCACTTAAACCAGAAATAATGACTTCTAAAAACCACTGTTAGGAAACACTGCTGAAAAGACAGGAAGCTGTCAGAGTTCCAACCACTAACTCCAATTCTTTCCTTATTTCTAAGTATTTTACATGAAATGCCAGACTAGTAGCAAAGAAAGCCTGGACACCAAACCCAGAATGCCATGCAAGTTATGTTATGGAAATATTCAGAAAAATGAGATGCAGTGGATTAAACATGATCAAACAAAAGATAAACCTAAATCCCAGCCTTCCTGACTCTGAATCCCTCAGCCACTAAAATATTTCGAAAGAGGGGACACAGCTAAGTCATCCGTCCTGTTTCCCAGCCTCTCTTCAGAGGTTCTGACACCATCTGTAAGCCTAGCCCTCTGTTTCTCTAAAACCCACCTGAATTGAAATATTACAGTCAGGAGTTTTTCTCCATGAATACAAACATATCAAACTATAATTCTCAACTTAAAGCTCGGAGGAGATAAAGAAAAAAGGGAAAGAAAATTCCTAATAGCTTCAATTTTAAGGTATGTCAACAGAAAAATAAGTGAGCAAAGTAGCAGTAATCTACACTAAAAAAAAAACCAAACCCTACACACAGACCAGTATTTTTATGGGAGTGAGAATACAGGGCTGAATACATGCGCAAACACAATGTCTATATTGGCTGTATGTCTGTTCTGAAAACCCATCATTTACTCCTTGTTTCTCATTGCATCAGAGTGCACCCAAACAACCAACTAAGGGGTGCATCTGCACAAGCCCAGAAGTTCAGTTCTACAGAGCAATCACATCATACTCTTAACATTAAACACTAAGCTATCAAAACCCATTAATTTCTCCCACATAAACATTCTATGCCATCAATAAGAGACAGAATTGTGATTAGAAAAAATATAAAATATCCAAAAGAGAAAGCATCTAGTACAGGTTCTTTGAATTATCCTCAAATCATCTCAATAAAAGTTACTGTATATTAATGGATGTATGAAAAAGTGATGAAATCAACTGCCATAATATTTTCTCCTACAGGCCTAATAAATATTTGCAATGCAGTCTGTTGTATTCAAAAAACCCCCAAATGTTATTGGGCTTTTACATTAGATCAAATTCTATGAGTTAACAGGTTCTTGATGGATGAGAACTTAAGGTAGTATTTCACGTGTACAGGCCCTCCACACAACAGTTGAGGCGAAGAACAAACAGTCCAGGGTTCTTGGCTTTGTGAGGGTAAAAAGAGACTCCAAAAAATAATAAATCCTAGAGATAGCTTCACCCAGCTATTAAAATAATTTCTTAAAATCCAAGTTCTGAAAACACTTTAAAATATTACAGACACAAAATAGAGCACTATACGACCTAAAAAGTACATCTGAGGCATGTCAACGACCCAAAAGCAAACAATCTTCTCCCTTCCCAAGAAAGTAGTATGTGCAACGTCCATGAAATATTTTTCCTCAAGTACTGAGAAGGAATTGCTGTTAGTGAGATGACTCATTTCTTAGAACAAAATTATAAATATGATAAAGATGTATGTGTTAGGACTCTAAATACCTATTTTAAATTATGAACTTTTATTCATATTTCACATCCAAACAAGAACTTGAGCAAGAAAGCATTGAAACAGTAATAAACTGCTGGGTTCCATATTCTTATAAAGCCAGAATGTTATAGCCAGTCTGCCTTCTGAACAGCAGAACTCAAATAAACACTTTGAGCACACCTCTTCTCGTGTTCTTCAAGTATTCTACACTGATTTCTACGCACTACAAATACAGGTGTATCCTGACATATACTTACAAGTCTCTCTCATTGCTGCTCACACTCCAACCCAATTTCTAAAATTACAGTAGATTCTGTTAATCAAAGGATTTTGCTCAGCAACGCATTTCTGTGCATCTCTAAGAAGTTCCATTCACTCCAGCAGTTCACAGCCAAAGTTATCGCTCGTTTCTACCTGGTTTTTGCTGAAAAGTAACTCTGATTTATCAGGGATTTGCACAGATTGTGCAGCATACTATGGAGCTTATTTAGAGCAGACAAAAAAGTAGCCCATAAATACATTACACAATTATTCCAAGCCCAAATGGCACTGTGACCTGCAAAAGTACATAGTGCACTAAGCACAGCCAGCCAAAAACGCAACTGCGCCCATACACGTGAACAATGAGTGCTTGGAGTAAAGCGGGGGGCGGGGAAGAGCACATCCCACAGAGGAGAAAGGTAAATGTCACTTCAAAGCAAACGCTGCTGGCACTCAAATATTTATACTTTTTAATCTAATTGCCATTTTCAAGAACATAAAAGTGTGCTAGGAGACATTCTGAAGCCAAGGGGGCTAAATTTAAGAGCTAAGGTAGCTTTCTTACCTTACCTTTAGAATGCTTTCCATCCTGAATAACTCTGAAATTCATTTATTGATATTTACAGAGCAAAAACCCAGCCAATTGGGATAGGCAGTAGTTATTGTTTTATTACTGTGATCAAGTCAAAAAGCCAAAAATCTACCTGGGATGTATGTGTGCTTAGAAATCATGGGAACAAAATCAGAGAAGTTTGGTTCACAGGCAGGAAATGGACATTAGGACCATTCCGTATCTTTGGAAAGTGACTTTTGCCACTGCTCTAAATTCTCTGTGAAGTTTGGAGTGATTACATGTTACCTGCCCATTTTATTCCAAAAATCAACTTTGTTAGCCAGATATATACACGTTTTCCTGTACATAAATTCAAGTTACTGGTCTAGGTAACTTCTGGAACAGATATTGTTTCTTGTCCAAGTAGTCTGTAGGAAATCCTTAACAGCAGCATTAGGTTTTTGGATAGTTATTCTTTTTTTAAGAGGTCTCTGGGAGGTATAGATACAATAAGCCTACATGACGTGACAAATGGCTGTATCAAGGCATGTATATAGAAGGTTAGAGGAGAGCATCATTTCAAGGAATGAATAAAGAAAAACAGAGATGATGGAAGGCTGGTAGGGGAGTTCCTGTGGCTTGAGGGATGGCACAAACGCTGCTTGTTTCTTGAGCCATAAAATAAGTTCAACTTTTGACTGGGATTTTTCTCTGTACAAAGTCAGACAGTGGTTTTCAGCAGCATTTTAAAACATACAATCTCTTCCAAAAAATTACACAGGAGAAATCATAATGACAAAACTGGGAAGCAAAGAATTTGGCAAAGGGTAATAGAAAATGGAGGCCACCTTTACCTCCAGTACCATGAATTTACCAGCGTGGTTTCAAATTTAAGAATAAACCAGCTCACATTTAAAAGAACACTTAGAAGAAATTAGGTTTTTAAAGGAAAAACTGGCTACCAAAAGCCTGAACGAAAAAAGTGGGTTTGATTAAATCAATATGATTGTATCTGTTACAGTTTCAGAGGTGACCTTTAGATCTGATCTTCCATTTCTCAACTTCCAAACAATTTTGCTTCTACCAATTCTCTGCAAGCAGAGACAAAAAAAGGCATAAGAACTAGGAATTATGACAGAAGATCCTGGGTTGGCAGCACATAAGCCAGTGACCTTATGAAAAATCACCTCCTCGTTCTGCATTAACACACGAGTGGCCACTGTACCTCAATATTTCACAGGCATCTCTCCTAAACAACATGCCTCAAAATCTGCACATGTAAAGGAAATTCAACCTCAGCTACATAAAGGTAACAACACACTCAAGGCCAGAGATTCTTTTGTGCTACTGCAGCAGTATCTCAGACATAGCACTGCAGCACATTTTTTAGACGTATAGACAGCGACTGAGCAGTAATATTTTATGAAGGTGCCAAGTTACTGCCCCCAAAGGTAACTGATAAGTGCAAGACAGCCATTATGTCTCCTGCTTTTAAAGACAATTACAAATGCCCATAATACAGCATTGCCTACCTTTATAATAAACTAATGTACACACATAAACATTAAAACCATGCACCGCTATGCTGAGTGTCCCTCACATCATGAGCAACACCCCAAAGTCAGCGGTATGAGGAGGTACCCACTGACCGGTAACTTCAGCAACAGCAACTTCTTTGCTGCAGTTTGAAGACACACAGAAAGCCAGGTAGCAGTCATCTCCCCTGCGCCCTGTGCCAATTAGGAACAGAGCCAATGCATGTTACAGGAAAATAGGGCATGGGGAGACTTTTGTTTCCCCTGCCATCAACTCAGGTGCATAAGCAAGACAAAATAGTCTTGTTCCATTGATTTCTCAAGATGTATCAATTTGAACCCATCAAGGGGCAGGCCCCAAAATCTGACCCAACATTATCTTCCTTATGTTTTATTATTTGCTTGCTACTGGCAATTTTCAAGCCAGAATAACTATAAAGGAACAGAACTGGAACAAACTGAATCTATTTCATAGTCTCTCTAATACACACACATTATTTCTTTATCAGTGAGACTGTCCAGTGTCCATAAAACAGCTTGGTTAGTATCAAGTCATTCTCTGAAGGAACTTTATTTCTCTAAATTCAACCAAATACATCTGTCACAACAAGCTATTCCATAATAGAATGGATTTTCTGCTTGAGGAGAAAGTTTCAAAACTAAATGTTTTTGACTTTTTAAGGTTCTGTAAAAGATTTTGTTTGCAGAAGAATGACACAGTCCAAGTAATTCATCTGCTTTCTAAGAAGTTAGAACAGTGGAACCCCAAGTTGCAAAACTCCTTTCAACCTTAGTAAAATTATCATTTAATTACATGCTATGTTAGATCTCCTAAGCCAAATGAATGAAGATTTAAATACTGCATTTGTGTCCTTTTGTGCTCAGACTGTTCTCACAGCCTGAATTCATTTGCCACCATGGTTTTTCTGTACTTCTCACAATGAAAATATACAAAGTATACTAAGAACGTCCCAAATGTTTGACCAAACCACAAAGGCACCTTTAAGAATGCACCCCTCATTTAAGAAGGGCTACTAATCCCTGTCAACTTGTTCTGGAGAATGTTTGTTAGGTAGAAAGTTCCTTTAGTTTATATAATAAAACTGTTACACTCCAATCCCAACTACAGAATCAGCACCACATGTACATACATACATAATACACCTGTATACCAGAACAATCAAAGTGAGACTATTTTTGTACTGAAAACAGGAGCAAGGCTCATCCAGGTTGAAGACAAAAGACTCAAGAGTAAGAAGAGGAGCCCTGCCAGAAGCCCTCCTGCACCAGCACCTGAGCAGTATGGAAACCAGCATGTAACGTGCAGCTCATCCAGCCCAGATTTACAAGAATAGCTGGAGCTGTACAAGCTGCTGAGAGCTTTCAGAGTCCTCTCAAAGCTTTTAGCAGCCATAGAAGATACGCAGCTTACAAAGCTGATAAGCTCTATAATGCTGACTTGCAAACAAATACGTCGTAAGAAACTTAAGCAGTAGGCACTCGCTGAGCAATTATACAGTCTGTTCAAGCTAAATGAACTCAGAAAAGTAAGTCCACAGGTTTTGGCACCTGCTTTGGTTTTTGGTATGAAGTGCCAGTTGGATTTCCTTGAAATTCTGGCACATTGCTAAAATCATTAAGGAGAAGTCATCAAAATAGAAATTTCTCTCTTTTTGTCTCAGTGCACCAAGGGCCAGAGAGGTCCCAACGCCTACACCGCTTTCACAGACAGATCGGAACTCATGTAGAAACCCTCCTGGAAGGGTAAGAAGAGCTACAAGAGCTTGCATAACTGCTATCAGTGCAAAGCATTTTCAGAAGCTAAATGTAACTCTCCTTTCAGGCTACTAAACATACACATAGTCAAAAATTTTTCAAGATGAAGCAGGAAAACAAAGAAACAGATTCCTTGCCCTTATCCAAATGACAAAATCTCTCAGGTTAAAAAAGTACATACCAACATAGCTATTACCTCATACATTTATGAAGGTTTCATGCAGACAAACAATTCATGCATTACTTTATCATGGCAGCACTCTGACACAAATGCCAAAATGCCAGAGCGGTTTCTCCAGAGCCACTGCTCTAACCTCTTCTTGTTTACAAGAAATAACCTGAAAAGTAGATAATGGGTTGGGGGGAAATACTCTGCCCCAGTGTCACACTGGTGCAAATTAATAGGAGGAGAGATTAATTCTTCATTCCCTGCCAGCGTCTTATCTTCAATCAAATCATTTGCTCTGTGGAAGGTGAAGCCACTCATCAGCAGCCTGAAAATCTGAGTATCATTAGTCCAACAGAACCTAGAGATAGATAGATAACAATGTTAAAAGCTTACCTCTCCTAAACATGAATCAGCACAAAAAACCCTCATTCTTCAAATTGCAGGCTGACTGTAGGAAAATGAACGTGTATGAAGATGGGAAAGCCATTGTGCACCTGTAAAAAATCCTATCAATCTCTTCTGCTGGGACTGCTACCCAGTCTGAGCTGAAGAACAAGCAGTGTGTGTAATACAGTGTCAGTAAGTGCACTCTGAACAACTGAACCCTAATTTTCACTTCTCCAGGTGGAATTCAGAAGTTGATCATTTCTTGCTGAGATTTGAGCTTAACATGCATCCAACCATTCCATTCTAATGGCTAAAAAGTCAGTTTCTTAATAATAGTATAGTTTATTTTGTTCCTAATTATCCCCCCCAGATCAAATTAATCCGTATTTGCATTAGTTCACTGAGCATCTTTGTAAAATTTAGAATGGAAAAATGTATTTTTTTAAATCCTAAAATAAAATAAAATCAGTCACCAGTAGAAAGACAAAAATTTTAAAAATAAAGTTTAAACACAAGGTAATGAGTCCAAAAATTTCACCTCATTTTTTTATACCTTTGTTGTTTGCAGAACAGCTTGACATCATAAAATCAAATTGATATGGAAAAAAAATACTATACTAAAAAGGTGAAGCTTTCCCATTACCAAGAACACTTGCAAATATCTTTAAATTCATTTCTAAATTTGAGTGGATGACTTCGATACAGAAAGTTTTTGCAAGCCAGGAGCTGTATTAATGCTTTTTTTATATAATCTCACGCACAAAAGAACAAAAATAAGACATGACATTGTTGAAGAGGAACTTCTCATCTTTGAATCACAAGCTCAACAAGAGAAGCAGTTCAAGACAATTCATACAGGCCTGGATCACTTCCACAGGGGCAAACTGACAAATTCTCTCACCATGGCCTGAAACACCTCCCTTTGCAATTCTGATACGCATTGGGCTGGATTTTCCTTCATTGAAAGAACATTTTAGTACAGAGAAAGAAGATAAGGTGTGCTGGAAAGATCTGCTGGTTTTACTACATGACAGAAAACTCTTCTTTTGCAAGCTACTGAGTTTGTCTTTATTAAAACAATGGGGGGAAAAGAATCCTAATATATATGATTTGAAAATTAGTTTCATCACATAAGTTTCAGAATTTCTTGCTTAGGCTCTGGTCCAGAAATTTGCCTCAAATTTAAAAATAAACCAAACCAGAACCAAACAGCTCTCTGCTGCACCCTTGGCAAACTCAGAACAAATTCACACATAAGTTAACACATTAAAACTGAAATGCAGAGCTGCATCTAAATCATTCATCGCTGACATACGTGAACTTAACCGCATATTTTTTCCCAACACTGAACATGTGGGTATGCTGTTTAAAAAATGGACCCAAAACATGTAAGATTTGTCCCTTCTTCTTCTATACCACCATGAGGAAAAGAGACACTAAAGGTGAAGCTGTCACTTCCCACCTTTGTATGAAAAATCAGGGCTTTGACCATCTGGAAGTTCTTGGTGAAAAAAAGATATGTTGGGTGCTCTCTGGATATTGTTTTATGTCATATCTCCTTTTTCAGGAAACTAAAAGTAACCTTTGAAAAAATGTTAGTATGACAAGCTAGCAAAAGGAAGATTGACTATGAAAGTCACACCATTGGTACCTCATAAACACACGAAGCACAGCAATTTGGGGTTTAGGTTTCAGCTAACTATTTATGTTTTATTGTACTATATTAGGAACTGTAAAGAATGCTGCCTTTACAGTAAGCACTATGAAATACAGTCTTCTCTGTAAATTATGTAAAATCTTGACAACACTTAAAATGTTGAAATTTTGAGAGACAGATACTCCAAAGCTACTGATGGTAGTAAAAATGTTCCAATGGACTTTATAATCCCATCTCTCACCTGTATCACGGATGGCTTACAGCATTCTAACCGTGTGGTTACTTAGCTATACAAACCAACATGTTAATTCAGACTTAAAAACCAATCCATTCCCTGACAACTGATGAGAAATAAGGTCACAATAACTTATTTGACAAACAGGCATCCCAGGAGGTGCTATTTTCTTGCAGTACTCTTGTGCTTCCCTATATGCTGTTACATCTTGCTACTGCTGTTCCTTAACTTGGGAGCACAGGCCCACAGAGCTACTTCTTCCCACCACATTGGAGATGCTCTGAATTTACTGATCCTGAATGACAGCAATGTTTTGCATTTCTTTCAGAATAAAAATGCCTGGTTTGTGCTTAGCTCAAAGTTCTTTAAGAACAGCTATTTTCATTTAGGTTTGTTCTCTACACTAACATGAAGGGGGTTGCATTTATTTAGTATTAAGGTTTTCATTGTATTTCTTTTTTCTGGTTGATTCTACCCACCTGCTTGATGAAAATCTGCAAACGTTTCAGACACAACCATCTCACTGCAGAAACATCAAGGTCTCAACTGTCCTTGAAGTATGACAAGCATGATGGCCTTTATTGGTTTTTTTAATTTCTTATTAAACACTGTAGGTACCAGTCCACTGCTGCTCCTACACTTTCAAGTGGTCAGTTGGCCGGTCTCAAACAAAAAGAATGCAACCCACTGCATTCTTACTGTGGAAATGAAATTATTTTGAGAGCTCTGGAAGAAAACAGTACAAATAAAATAAGGAGAAAGTTGCACTTGCTGTTAAGGAATAATCCTGCTACATAAAGGCAGTGAAATGGGAGATCACTGAAATGGCACAAGGACTGTGTGGTCTGGCCACCTGGTTTTCACGTGGAGAAGAAGCAGGTTGTCTCACCATCCTCTTTTGCTATGTCATCTTACCTGCTAACCTGATCCACATCTTCACACGCCCAAAAAAGCTTCAGCCATAAGGGAACAGGAGGCTTCTAACATGGTGATGATGTGATCTATGCTCTCTCCTCAGCTAGTAGCACTTCAAGTGAGTCAGGATGAACTGACAGATTTTCAGCAGATTGAGTGTCACCTAGGGACATGTCTCTCTGGCCTGAGGAAGCCAACCTCTCTGGTATTCAGTGTGACCCTGGGGCTGACCTCATGGGAATTGGGAGCAGGAGGTGTTGGGAATCAGCTATTTAAATCTCATTACAATATCAATGTCAAGCTCAAAGCAACTGCCAAGTCCACTTAATCCTTTGTGCTGAAAACATACCTTCCACCCTGGAAGCATATTTAGCTCAATCTTACTTAAGCAAAGCTGAGTGGTTCCTTTTCTTCTTAGAGAAATCTCAGGAGTTACTGCTCAGTTAACCTGCAACCTGTTCCACACTGCACAGCACCTCTTCATTTTACCCTGTTTATGTGCTGCAGAGTGGTTCCTTCACTTCCCACATCAGACACAATGAACAACAACCACTGCTGTAACCTGTTTACTACACACCATTCATCCAGCATAGCTTTACTAAGCACCTACACAGCTTAGCCACGCTTTATGTAGATGGGCTAGGACAGCAAGACTCACCATGCCTGAGTGCTCACAAGCCTAAAACTGGTCTTCCACAAGTTAACCCACATCCCATTTAAGCTTCATTTATATTTTCAATAGAGAAACTACTACTTCAATTCCTGTTTGTAAAGGACACACATTCCATGTGTTTGCTCTTGTGTGCGTAGTTCTTATAGGTAGGAACATGATTTTCTGCATCTAAACAATGGATGCACAGCAGGATGTCTTGTGTCTGGCTGGAAAAGCCTCTCAGTCAGTGGTGTTTATTGCTCCAAGGTAGTCATAACCTCTGACACCATAACTTTAAGGAATTGTTGCCACTACTCAAAGAAGTAGATTTACTGAAAGAATAAACAAAGAGATTTGATACACTTCTCTTTCACACTGTATTTTGGAAAGTTACAATGTCCTCTGGGCATACTGAGCAGTTCAGTATGAAGCACCACCAGGATGCCTCTGCCCCCCAGCACACAGCGCAGACTGTACCCGCTTTCTTAACTAAAAGTTTGTGGGAGTTTTTTTCCCTATGAATGTTTCTACACTTCAAATAAGTGTACTCTGGCTCCAGGAAGATCTTACTGAGGTCTTTTACTATAAAGGGGCTCTTATATCACAGACAGAGACTTTTCACTGGCACTTGGAGTGGCAGGACAAGAGGCAGAGCTTTTAAACTGAGAGTAGGATTACACTGTACATAAGGACAACACTTTCACAGTGAGGGTGGGAGGCCCTGGCACAGGGTGCCCAGAGCAGCTGGGGCTGCCCCTGGATCTCTGGCAGGGTTCAATGCCAGGCTGGATGGGGCTTTGGGCACCCTGGGCTAGTGGAAGGTGTCTAGGCACTTGGCAGGGAGTGGAATAAGATGGGCTTTGAGGTCCCTCCCCAACCAAACCAGTCTGGATTCTCCAATCTGAAGTCTGTGATGGGATTTTCATGCTGCTCAAAACAAAACAAGCTGAACAACAACAACAACCCAACACCAGAAAAAACAAATTAGTTTTGGAAAAAGCTACACGTGAAGTCATGGCCAAAACAAGACTATTTAGAACTCCAAAAAACCAAAACACAGATATGTCAACTGAGGTGTTATCCATCCAGAGGATGGTATATAGAAAGGTAACTACAGTAAAAATTTACAGTAGCCAGGAATTACAGGAATCCCTCACTTGAATCTTTAGAAATCATTTAAAGAACAGAAATCACTTACAAGAAAACAGTTCTAAAGACTGAAACCTCTATAAACCCTCATATATGATGCAAGTCTTTGCAAAAATATTCCACCAATCAGCTTGCAAAGACAACACAGTCTTACTAGGGAAAGGTCAGTGATTCCAAATCTAACATACTGATCTGGCAAACAGTTCTATTTCTGAATGCTTTGAAAACACTGAAACCGCAGCAATTCAATAGCTTCTGATGAGAAGACAGGTTGAATTCTGCTTGACAATCAGTCAAGTACAGAGTTTCAACCCAGCCTGATGGCATCCCAATAAAATTTACCTGCTCAGCCCCTTTCCTAACATAGCATCCACACAGAGTTCACTGTGTGCTTTTAGTTTCTTTAGTAAGTCATCAGACAGAAGATTCAATTACGGTTTGGTAATCTAGGCTGAGACTTGGAAGCAGCAGTATCTAACTTGAGACTAAAGCCCAGAAAAGAAGTTGGGGAGGGGAAGCTTGCCAGTGAAACACTAAAATAATGCATCGCCTTGTCAGGAGTTGAAACCTTTCAAACACACACCGCAGAACAGAACCATGGAGAAAGGGCACAAATAGAACAACATTACCAAGGAAATCAATAACCAGAAGTGGGACATCCATTTCTCACCCTGTGTTGATTTTAGTACTGCTGTCACACAGAATAAAACAGCAGAGAGAGTGTATTTCCCTTCTCTTGGCTTTCTCCAACTTCGGAAGTTATTCAAAGACTCCTTCTCATTCTTTCCCACACAGCTGTACAAAGAAGAATAACTAATGGGATAACATAGACTAGAAATTAATCCAGGCCAAAAGCAAGCTTCAGGAGTCAGAAATATAAGCCTGCAAATGGGGATGGGGATTTTTTCTTAGAACAAGGTCTCTCAGAATAAATGTTTGGTAAGCCCCGAAGCAAAAGTACAATAATTTTGATATCTGTGACACAGCTGCAGTAAGTGGCAGGAACCAAAGGATGAGACAACAAGGTAGACAGGGCATCTGTCTCTGCAGCACTCATCTCAACAGGAACCCCTTTACTCCATATGTCTGGGGGAATAAAAAGAAAAGGAGGTCTTTCAAGCCCATCCATCTTCTGTGCTTACATTGTTGTCAAATGCCCATTTTTGCTTTGAATTAGCTGGTGACCTGCTTCACAGAAGTCCAGAACACATTTTCTGAAAAGGCTGCAGTAGCCTAGATGACAGAGAGCTTTGTCTTCCTCACAGTGTCACTCAAACTGTTTATTTTCTCTACATAATTGTTGTATCTGTGGGTGTAATGCAGCTGATACCGACAGCAGGTTTCAGAGGGAGATGCTGGCATGCTTTTTCTGCTATCTGGCAGTTAAAGTTGCAGCCTTCCATTTACAGAGTGGAGGGAGATGTTAAGCACACAGAAAATACAGGTCTTCGTTCCAAGCCAAGCTGCCCATGTCTGACCTTACTCTGGGAGACACCACAAAAGCACCCACAAGTCAACCCAACAGTACCAGGCTGATCTAAAAGCAGGAGACACATGGCAAGCCTTCACAGAATCACAGAGTTGTAGGGGTTGGAAGGGACCTCGAGAGATCATGGGGTCCAACCCCCCTGCCAAAGCAGGCTCCCAGCTCTCTCAGCCTTTCCTCATAGGATAGCTGTTCCAGGCCCTTCATCATCTTTGTAGCCCTTCTCTGGACTCTCTCCAGGAGATCCCTGTCCTTTTTACACCAGGGAGCCCAGAACTGGACACAACACTCCAGGTGGGGCCTGACCAGGGCAGAGCAGAGGGGGAGGATCACCTCCTGTGACCTGCTGGCCACACTCCTCCTGATGCCCCCCAGGATCCCACTGTCTCTCTCAGCCCCCCGGGCACACTGCCGGCTTATGGCCAACCTGTCATCCACCAGGACCCCCAGGTCCTTCTCCACAGAGCTCTTCTCCAGCAGGTCATCCCCCAGCCTGTACTGATAAATGCTGTTGTGCTCCCCAGGTGCAAGACTTTACACTTGCTTTTGTTGAATTTCATCTGGTGTCTCCCTGCCCAGCTCTCCAGCCTGGCCAGGTCTCTGGATGGCAGCGCAGTGTCCTGCGTGTCAGCCACCCCTCCCAGCTTTGTATCATCAGCACTTGCTGAGGGTGGATGCTGTTCCTTCATCAAGGGAATAATATCATGCTATTCCCACGACCAGTTCTGTGAGTTAGCCCAAGAAGCCAACCAGCAGTTGCCCCTAAAGCCTTATTTTTCAGGGCCACACAGTTCATCTTATTTGAAAGGAAACTACACCATACCAGAAAGATATGTGAAGAGATTCATAATTCTGTAGCAGGCTTAATTGTGCTGCACATCATTTGCCCCCTTAAAAGAACTCTCCAAAACTGTCGTTGTGAATAAGTATAATTCTACCCCATTCTTAATGCTTTTCTTTCCCATTGCCAGATGGCATAATTTCACAGTGTGTCTAAAAAAACCCAACCCCACAAAAAAAACCAGACTACACAATTGGTTTTCCAGTTGGCCCAATATGAAAGTTAGAAGCTGTCATTTCAGGTATGAAAAAAAAAATTCCAACCTTCTAGGTCTGGGAGGAAAAAGTAAAAAAAAAATAAAGTACTAGTTCTCACAGCCCATTGTTGGCATATTTGCTGTTTTAGACACACAAAATAGAATTATTTTTTTTTTACTGTACTAGTCCTACGGTGAACTCTCCACAGGTTCACTGGAACAGAATACAGCCCTCCAGTGACTGGCACAGAGACTTAATTCAAAGGCTCTGTCACAGCACCTGCATCCTGACTTCAGAGCTAAACTTCTACTGAGTGGGAGATCACCACAAACAAAACCTTAAAACACGGTATTGTTGGCAAGAAAACATAAGATTCTTATTAAACAGAAAGCAATGCCCTCATTTCAACACACAGTCTTTTCATTTTTCGTGCTGTTATTGTACAAGATCACTCTTCACTTGATGAATAGGACCATGTAAACACAGGTCTAAGCAGATTTGTAATCTGCTCAAGTAGAGCAGTTCTTTAGTTCCTGCATCTTTTTTGAACCCAAGCACAGTCATTTAAGTGACTCCCAGTCAGATCTCACATGTATATTAATAAATACACAGAGTCAATTCAGTACAAAATATGAGACAAAGGCAAGTCTATATCATCGAGTCAGTAATTTCTCAGAAGGCTTCAGGTTAATGCCATCAAGCAGACATTTACAGAAATCATATCATTCAGGGGCTTTAAGAACTCATTACTCACAGATGTAATCCATTTTCCTAATCCAATGATTGGTATTGAGCAATAAAACATTTGTCATCTGTTGCAGAAACATTTCATAAATAATTATTTTATTCACTGATTCTCTAACAACGAAGTAACCACACAATTAAATTAAATTACTTTTTGCCTAGTATGACCAGCATAATTTGGGATATTTCCCATTTTTAACAAGTGGATTATAACTTACATGGTGCACAAACATATTTATAAGCATTACACACTTCTGCATTTAACACACTACAGCAAAGTGCAGGATATTTGTGTTAGCACAAGCAGATCTTCTGAGATACAGTGCTGACATTTTATTGTAGAAGATCCTTCCTTTTCTTGCCGTTTTCATTATTAAGGCAGAAGCAAAATTAGATGTTATACTCACAAAAGTTTGTTTCTCCATAATTTTATCACAATGCTCTTCCCCTCAGTTCAGCCTACTCTCCCCAAGCCACAAAGCTTCTGTAATGCTGCCTAGCCCCATCTCCACTGACTCATTTTGAATTCACTCACCAGTTATGACCAATTTGATGGTCCTACAACATCCCTTCCTCTGCATCTGGTCCAAAGGAATAAGCCTCATCAGCACAGATACTGGTGGTAATTACAACTTAGCAGTTCATAGCTTACCGGTCAGTCCTTGCCCATCTTCAATAGCAGAGGCAAGCGTTGGTCCCAGCAGCAGCCCAGGAGGGTGAGAAGGGCCAAGTGGTGATACAGAGGGAGAGGAGAAGGGAAAGCAAGCTGTGTACGTACCACAGGAAGGTATCGCGAGGTATCATGAGGGTGGCTTAGAGACTGAAATCAGATGCAAAAGAGTACAGGGGAAGAACACAACATCTGCAACGTAAAGGGGACATTGTGGCATAAGAATTTAGGGGGGCAGCACGAGATCTGTAGGCAGGCTGATTTCAGAAATTGCTTTCCTTGTAAAACAACTTTTCTAGCCATGAGTTTGTATGAAACAGTTCTGTCATGTCAGCCACAACCTAACACACTGCGAATAAGCCACGGATAAAAGAAACAGAACTACATTAAAATAGTCTTAGTGCTTCATACATGAATGACAATATGATTTTTAATAGGTCAAATCTGGATGAAGCTTCAGCAAGTTCATTTAACTTTCATTAACAGAAGAGTTCCTTTAGAGTTGGTATCAGTTTAAAAGACTTCTGCTTAGCTGCAGTTTGGAGCACCGTCTGTTACCTTGTTCAAATTTCCCAGTCGGATTTACTCATCCCTAATGAAAGGCCTATTTGCCTAATTAGCCTTTTACCCTGCATTGATGATATAGGTGACACTAGTCTTGTGAAAAATCTGCAGTGAGGTCAAAGCTCCAACAAAATACATGGCATTACCTGCTTCTTCCCCCACCAGCTTTAACGATATTAAATACCAAACTGCTTTCAGCTCAAACCCAACAGGATTAAAAAAAGCCCAACAGGATTTAAAAAAAAAAACCCAACCAACATCCCACTTCTGGAGGAAGAAAACTGCTGAGCAGCAGCTGTCAAAGAGTGGGAGGACAAAGACTGAAATGCAAAAAGAAGGTGCCAATACCTTTACGAGTATTCTTTAAGAATTAATCTCTTCTCTCCAAACTATTTTTTCAGCCTTTTATACTGCTACAAATGACTTGGTGGCTGTTTATTATTGTACAGTCACGTCTATGTTCTTCCCTAGAAAACCTGTCACAAGGTTTGCATGATAAAAACCTCAACCCTTGCAGACCGAGTAGTCCCATGGCTACCTTGAAAAACTCTCCTGCATAAATCAAGACTTGCATACAAATACACAACTTAAAGAAGCCACAGCTTTAGGACACATGTGTGCCTGAAGTCCTCCTTAGAACACATTCAGATGAAGCCAGTATGGGAGAAACCCTCCTGTTTGCACCATCCTCTTCTCTCAAATCCAATGGTACAACAAGGGCACATGAGAGATTTATGCCATTGTTAGTAACGAACTTTTCCCTTAATCTTCATTGTGTTTTATCTAATTAACGTTTATATTAACATTCACTAAACTTATCACAATTCAAACCTGCTGAGGTAATTCTTTTATACATATATGTAAATACATACAGAGAGGGCATATACAAACAGACAAAAAACATCTCGGGAGCATTCAGAGGGTAAATCTGAGTGATCAAGACAGAAAAAAAATCCCAGGAGACCTAAGGATGAAATCTGTTGGGTCTTTGGCAGGTCTAATCCAATGCACTACCCTGTGGTCTAGCAAGTTTTAGAACAGCACATCTCTGAGGACAGAAAGCCCAACAGTTTTAAGGTTTGATGGCCCAAGATGTTCATTTTCAAAGCCTAAGCTTTAATCCTCCATCGTGTCCAACAGCTGAGTCCAAACCTATTATACTGGAATGATTAAAGACAAAGAGGAATCGTGACTCTGTGGCATCCCAAAGAAGAAGCAACACACGCTAAGATATGTAAGGTGTTACCAAAGCAGTTACTGGGTATTACCTTATGAGTGACCCGATGCCCACGCTCACCCCATCACAGCCTATTGCCTGTATCTGTACATGTCGTCTTCAGCTCACTTTCAAAAGTAGTCTGCTTGCATAGATATGTACTTAACAAAAACAATTAAATTCCCTTAAATTACAATTAAATTACACCCAACTTTGTCTCCAACACATTTGCTAGGTTTTCCCTTTCCTCTGTCATCTATTGGCCATGCAAAATAAGTAACTTTAACTTTGATTCAGACAAGTATTCCATTTTTAAAAATTAAATTTCTAGTTAAATCTTCACAAACATGAGGAGAGAGAATTAAAAAAAGAAAACATGAGATGAAATGCAACACTGGAAGAACATATTTACCACATTGCTTGAATTCATGATAAGATTTGTCTGATTGAACTGAAGCAGCTCAGAAGACAAAATGTAAATAAAAGTGATTCTTCTACTGCCTCTGTACTAGACTATAGTCTTAACATGAAACTGAGAGGTACCAATGGAGATAATCATAAATTGCAAATAGCTTCTATATTTCGTGGACCAAGTGATAAAGACATATGACAATGGTCTTCTGAAAGCATCTACCTGCCCAGGCAGGCATCACTGCTCAACACTCCAACGAAAAGGAAGAAGGAAAAGTAACGCCGTTTCAAAGTATTAAAAACCCACATAAAGCTTTTAGATTCTATTAATGCTGTTGAATGACACAAGAGATGTACTACGACCACATACTTTATAGAGACTGCAGCCCTGCATTTGCATGAAATTAAATGGCTGAGCTGAAGACTGCTCTGCCTAATAGGCCATTACAGTCCGCTCGCTTTGCTTTCCATGGGACATTTTCCATTGCAGAAATGCATGTGGTAGTTACACTGTTTTCTCTGGAAAATGCTATTAAAAATAAATAGCTCTAACTGAGACAGCTGATAGCCAACTTATGTATGTTAGAAAAATCTCCAATGATTTTTAAATTTCCTAGGAAAATTCTACGTATCTTCAAAAATTCAGAAAAAATGGAAGAGCCATGAGCAGATAAGTGGAATCATTTGGATTGATTTCAAATGGTATGTAGAGCTTTGGAACATCTTCAGATGCAAGAAAGCGATACCTATAAGCACTCTTCTAAATTATTTATCACAGTTCTATTTAACAAAAAAGTTTCAATCAACTGCTTTAAAAAGAAGAGGCAGACTAAGGAGTCCTTCAGCACCTGAAACAAAGCATATGAAACAATCTTCTAATAACTGCAAAGGCATCTCCAGATGTATCCACTATTCACATCAGTGGGGAGCAATCACTTCACCTGCCATTCTGCTCGTAATACTCTCAAGCCTGGTGGTTCTGGGCCTTACCCTGTTTTCAGTCTGTACTACCAGGGCCTTTGCTGCGTTCCTGGTCCCACGTGAGCCGGCCGCTTCCTATCTCTCACATATTTACACACAATATTTATTTAACATATAGATCACACATATCACACATTCAAATTACACTTCTCAAAAATAGCACAGCAGGGTTTATAACAACATTCCACCGTGTAAGCACCAGCCATTCAACAACCAGGCGCTTTACAAGATTAATGAAATAATGATGAGAACTCTGCAGTGAAAAGTCTGTTGCATCTCTTAACTGAGAAGGACATTTCAACAGAGTTTTCTAGGAAGCACCTAAAATGACATCCAGCTGGTCAACCAAAGAACAATTCTTTCTCTTTAGCTTAGAGATGTGCCTAAAATACAGACCAGGTTACTTCCCTCTCTCTTCCTCCAGTTTCTTTAATATGTTTGAGGTTTACATTATTTTTCTTGCCCCCTCCCCCCATAACCTGCACATTTTTCACTCAGAACTATTTTGGCTATTTTAGCTACGATGCACCTGGTACAGAAACATAGAATCATAGAATCACAGAATGGCAAGGGTTGGAAGGGACCCCAAGGATCACAGAGCTCCAACCCCCTGCCACAGGCAGGGACACCAACCTCAGGCCTGGAGCTACACAAGCTTGCCCAGGGCCCCATCCTTGAACACCCCCAGGGACGGGGCATCCACCACCTCTCTGGGCAGCCTGTTCCAGCCCCTCACCACTCTTTCTGTAAAAAACTTCCCCCTAATATCCAATCTAACCCTTCCTTCCTTTAGCTTTAATCCATCCCCCTTGTCCTGCCACTGTCTGCCCTTTTAAAAAGTTGATGGACTACCTCATCTAGTGTAGCTCCACAAGAGAGAAATAATCTAGGTTAAAACTCTGTAAAGATTATGTAATTGGAAAAAAATGCCATAAACTGTTAGTAAATAATGTAGTTATATGCATGCATAAAAATAAAGGCTGAAATACTTTAAATAGACCTAATAGAAATTCATGTAAAAGTAAGCAATACTAATTAATTCAGGTACTTTTTTTTTCTTTAACCTCTGAATATTTTACTGGTCATGATCCCAATTACTATGTAGGACACTGCCAACTGATCTCAGTGATATCCATCCATACGTAGCACATATTGGTTCTCAAGAGCTAAAATAATGTATCTCAGAACCAGAGGATTTTTTGGGGAGGCCATGGGGTTAATGGGATCTCTTAAGAAAAAAGCACTGACTCAGCTTATATTTAGGACTTCCACTTTTACATAGCTTTGGAAACATTTTCTCTACCCAGCAAGCAGGGCAAATCACAGAATCACAGAATCTTAGGGGTTGGAAGGGACCTCAAGAGATCATCGGGTCCAACCCCCAAATTACAAAGCCTCTTGAGGACGGACATCAAATATTTCTCTCTAGAAAAATCTACCAATGACAATTCTTTTAGCTGGAACATCAGAAATTACAGGCACATCTACTAGCACAACCAATATCTGACAGTCATCCTAAAATTCAGTTCTGCTGCTTTTTATGCACATGCATCCCACTAGGAAGTGCCCACCACCAATCTCACTCACCATTTCCAAACTGCTTGGCTTGAATGTTGCCCAACTCTGCTTTCTTAGATTTCTTAGTGACTCCACTAACTCACAGGTGTAATACCTTTTGACCAACACTAGCAAGCAATACTCCAGCATCATACCAGACTACTTGCCTAATTAGAAACATTTGCTGCAATCAGGTTGAGTTGTAACCAAGTTACACACCTTTGGCTTATTGTACATGATTCCGATTTCAGTAAGAGAACATTTAATGGTTTAGACCAAATAAGATATTAGTCTGAATGCTAGGTAGTACCATGCCTTGATTATTCAAATATCAAATCCTTATCAATCTATTTAAAAAATAAAAAAACCCCAAATACCTCCCAAAATAAAAAAATCCCCAACTATTTGAGAAGTATCAGTTTTTAACAGACTAATATACTGGTTATGTGTAGGTTGGCTAAATCACTACAGATTACATTGAATTTTAGCTATTAAAAATGGGTGGTGGTGGTGTTGTTTATGTATCTATTTTAATTGCAATCCATATGTTTAGAAGACCTGAGTATGTAAAAATCAGATGTTGCAATTAACTGATAGTTGAGGTGAAGGATTTATCATGTCCAGGAGAATGATATCATCTAGATGAAGAATTTAATCATGCCCAACACAACAGGTATACTCTTAATTCAGCAGCAAGAGAACTATTACAATCCATGGAAGAGTCAAAATATTGTTTTGAAAACAACATTAAATGATGCTTTTACGTTTCTTTCTCTGCAAACAGAATTTTACTACCAAAAAACACCAAAGCTATTACTATGCCAACCTTTTGGCATCTGGTTTTGCAAGAATTGTCAAAATCCAGTAGCTGCTATTTGCAGAAAACACTAATAACTTTTTGTTTAATGTTTGTTCATTATATATGTCTGTACCTGACCTCTCCCATTCTTCCTACCATGAAGGGCACATGTCTAATGGTTGGACCTGATGATCTTAAAGGCCTTTTCCAACTAAAACTATTCTATGATTCTACCAACACCATATTATTTAGTGACCAATCCTTGAGCATTAGTGATATTTCTAAGATGCTGGACTGTGAAAGTATTTCACTTGCAAAATATCTTCATCCAGTTCTTGAACTCCTCTCTTGCTGCATTCAAGTACTGAAATTAACCATCTTAGCTCATCATCACTGCAAACATACTTGAGGACGCTCTGAAAATGTAGAGAAGCACTAATGCAGCACTGTTCACACCATCACCTTAAGCCAAACATACATACCAAACATACATACACAATGGCTGCAGATTTAAACTGAGAACTAGCAACCTTCTTCGGTTTCAGATTAAATGGAGCGCATTTGGAAACTGAAAGGACCATCATTTCTGTTTGCCAGATGACAAAATTCCTAGCCAGGAGACCTGTCCAGAGCTCCTGTTTGCAAAGGAAGGCCAAACAAACAAAACAGGCCTTCCCTTCCTCTCACTGTTGATGGCTGCTTTGCTTTCCAGTTGAAGAAATCTGGTAACTGGTGTTCTCACATTCTGTACCGCTGGGCTATCACCCAGCCTATGGCATCTCTTCTCCTACTGGGGCCTCCCCTTCAGCAGTACTTCCAAAAAACAGATTGCAAACAGTTTTATTGCCAGCAAAACCTGCATTGTAGCTACAGCTTGCATGAGTCAGAACGTCCTTGCGGTGCTCTTGCTCACATCATTTGGCAGAGCAGTTTAAGTACACAGAAAGATGTCCCAGGTCTCTGACGGCTGTGGGCTGTGTTCTAACCGGGGTCTCTGCCATCAGGGATACTGCAGAGTTTAGTCCTGAAGTCAGAGCAAAGATGGCTTCATAAGCAAAACTAAAGACATCTGAGTGCATCAAGTTACCTCTTAACTGTGCTTTTTTCCCCACAATACTCGTCAGTCCACAATGCTTCCACATCACTGAAGAGAATTATCAAGCTCTACTACACTGCTACTACACACAGCCAATACTCCATTCAAATGCTGGGAAACATTATATTCAGCTATTACCATAAAACCCTGACAGGTCAGTTCTGCAACCTGTATGTAACAATTTAATGCAGGTGGAAAACAAACTGCCTTTATGTCGGTTTCCAAAGGGCTTCCGATCACAGCTTTCAACCTCAACATCGGCTTTACTAATATTGTATCTCAGCTTTGTGAATGCTATTTGAAACATTTATCAAGAATTCTTGAACCTTATTACCACATCTTTTTTAAAAAGATTCTTTCTTCTCTAATAAGATGATTGTTAAAGCATATTTCTAGTCACAAAGTAACATGCTTGGGGTGTTTAGATGCTCCCGGTTCCAAGAATTAGTTCCGCAGTAGAAGCATCTCCTCCATCTATGAAGAAGAATTTGTTCAAAATGCAGGCCATCTGTGGAACCCTTGCACCACTGGGGTTTCTGCATGAACTTTCCCTGGGGAAATATATAGATTCCTAATCATCTATTGCTTCCTTTTGAACTACACATAGGGGATTGATGAAAAGGGTTTTCCAGACATGCCATCAGTCCAATAGCTTTAGAGAGAAATATTAGGTTCTCAAAAACATTCTTACACTGTTACTTGGACAATCACAAAAGCAATCACTTCCTCTTGCCAGCTCTCAGATTATTATGCAATATACCCAAGCTTTTACATTTATTCAGCATAGACAACTGTGGTTCAATTTGGCACATTTTTAGTTTTTAAATATGAATAAGAATGCTTCAAAGACTAAAACCGAGTTGGGAAATATTTATACGAGAAGCTGAGTATGGATTAAAATTACTTGGCTTGAAAAGTAAAATTAGATGATGTTTAATTTAGTTTATTTATGAAGTTGTATTTGTTCAATTTAAATACGTAATCTCCTCTGAGAGAGTTCAGCTTTACAAAATGATAATCTGTTCCTATATTTCTATTAGTTGTGATTTATTCTGATTCATTCCTTTGTTCGAAAATGCTAATGAAAGCAGATGATGCTGCAGAAGATCAACAAGCAACAACAACCAATACAACCATCGGTTTGAAAAAAGGCAAAAGGCTCTGCAGATACAGGCAAGCAAGAAATCAGAGTCCAGGATTTCTAGGGAGACATTGGTTATGGAGAAAACCAAGCACAGAGACTCAGCTGCCAGGCTGAACTAGCATGACCTCAATTCTCAATAACTCATCTCAAAAAAGTCTCGCAAAGACACACAGCAAATTACATTTCTCCTATGGGTATATATTTAAGAGAGATGAAGAGCTAAAATCAGCCTTGCTGGGCTTTGATGATGAGGCTCAAGGGAGGCAAGTCATTGCTGAAGGCTTTTGGGCCATGCAGATTGTATGGATATATGAAGGACAGATTGATAGCAGCTGTACTACTCTATACACCTTATAAGAATGCACATAAGACTTTAAAATCAGACACAGAGGCTTTTCAGCTGGTTTATTTCCCTATCACTAGCTGTTTATGTATTTACTGTACTCCTTGGGTAAGATCATCACAACTACTGCTGTGTCTGTCTGATAGGACCACAGTGCTGTGCCATTAAAGCCTTCTTCCAACACCAGTATCACAGAGTCGTATAGCTGCAGCCATAAACTCTTATCATAAATATCTGTGAGGCCTTCTCAGCTCAAGAATTTAGTTTGCAGCAAAAGGGGCTGAAGAACTTACCACTCATAATAGAGACCCATAGAAATACCTTCATTACCTCAAGAATTTTTCCATCTTCTAAGTAGCTCAAAAAACCTCCAAGCCCTGTCACTGCTGTACATATATTTTTCCTTACAAGTGTTTCTCACAGGCAGGCACAGCGTATCACACCTGCTTTGCCCATGGAAGCTGAACAATCTGTAAGTCATATAATGACAGGCTGGGGGGAGAGCCCCTATTTCTAGGCTTCTATGGGGGGGCTTGCTCACCTCACAGATTTATTGTTTGGTTTTTATTTAAAGTGCGATGCAGTCCCTCTTCCTTCCTAAACTGGATTAAAACCAGTTTCATCAAGCACTTATGGGCATCACTCATCATCTATACAGGCTGGGAGATGCTGTGATAGAGACCAGCCCTGCAGAGGAGGACTTGGAGGTGCTGGTGGACAAGCAGCTTGACACAAGCTGACAATGCACGCTCACAGTCCAGGAGGTCAACCATATCCTGAGCTGCATCAAAAGGAGCGTGGCCAGCAGGTTGAGGGAGAGGATTCTGCCCTTTTACCCCACTCTCAGGAGACCCCACCTGGAGTACTGTTTCCAGTTCTAAAGGCCCCAGCAAAAGGAGGACATGGAACTGTTGGAACGGGTCCAGAGGAGGCCACAAAGATGATTAGAGGGCTGGAGCACCTCACCTATGAAGACAAGCTGAGAGAGTTGGGGTTGTTCAGCTTGGAGAAGAGAAGGCTCTGGGAAGATCTATTAGTGGCCTTCTAATACATGAAGGGGCTTACAAGAAAGCTGGGGAGGGAGCTTTTAGAAAGCCATGTAGTGACAGGACAATGGGGAATGGTTTTACATTGGAAGGAGTAGATTTAGATTGGATATTAGGAAGAAATTCTTCACTATGAGTGTGAGGCACTGGGACGGGATGCCCAGGGAAGTGGAGGCTGCCCTGGCCCTGGAGGTGTTCAAGGCCAGGTTGGATGGGGCCTTGAGCAGCCTGGTCTAGTGAGAGGTGTCCCTGCCCATGGCAGGGAGTTGGAACTTGATGAGATCCTTTCCAGCCCTGACCATTCTATGATTTCCCTTGCTTGTGTTTTTATTACTGTAATAGAGTTTGGTTCTATAAAAAGGCAGAGCCATGGGACAGAAAGTCAAATCCATATACAATTTTGAATTAAGACCTTAAGCTTGGAGGCTCTATATTCACCACAGAACAAATGCAAAGAGCGGATGGACATGGTAATGTGTTCTGGAACTCCTGAGGGTAACTCCTAAGCAGAAATATCTGGCAGCTGGTATGAAAGTTTCTAGAGAACTAGTTGTAAGGTCAAAAAAGAATTACTGAGGAAGGGAGTGGATCTTGTGTGTGGGAGGGAGTACAAAATTGTTATTGTTTCAGTGAACCACTGAAAAAATAACGTTGAATGGGATTAAACTACCCAGTAAACTAAACAATAAAAAGGATTGTATAGCAACTGCTCTTGATTTGGGGAGCTTTTATGTATTCACATATATACACACACATTTCTTTTTTTTCCATGCTGAAAATTTCCTAATCCAGCAATGGTCAGAACTCTTCTCCAGCAAACTTCAAGTGAGAACTCCCCAAGTAGCAGAAAGCCTTCTGCAGGGTTTCCAGTTTCTGGGTTACCAGTCTGAGCACTGAGCGTTCCGCTCCAGTATTTACACTTGTGTTGCAACCCCCCCAGTCATGTCTCTCCCTAAAGAGAGTAGGGTTAAGCATTGTATTTTACTTCACGTAATAAATCTGGCATAGAGGCTTTATACAAAATCATAGACCCTAATCTTCTTTGAGTCCTGTTGCTCACAAGCAGGAGGGTCTCAGGAGTGACGTCAGTGGCACCGTCTCCCAAATAAAGTACCTTGTTTTAAAGGAATGTGTGTATATTTCTAGTTACTTGGTCATTTGTCCCTTTATAGCATTCATATTCATTTTTATTTTAAATATTATAATTACTCTTCTCTCAGGGGCTGGCAATGAAAGCTTCCAAAGTACTGCTACTTACCTGACTGAGAATAAAAACTGTAAAAGGAACATGTCTTGTACCTGCAGCTTTCATCTGCTCCAGATAAAGGAGGGGAACAAAATTTCCTTAGAAGGAAACTGAACCTGAATAAGACAGCATATTCCAGTTTTCTCTAACCAATGAGAAAAAAAAAAAATCCCCGAAAATACTTTCCTAGCAATGTTCTAAAGATACCCTCTTAATCCAAAAGAAGGTATGTAAATGAGACTTGTATGTTAAGACCTCATGCACTCAATTTTAATGCTTCAAAAGGTTCAAGAAAAAAAACACTTCAAATGTCTTCCATTTTCTCTTTCATTCCTTTCCCTCCTCCGTTCTGGTATCAGAATCATGTTTTCAGATTAAAACTTCTAAGTGTATTTCCAAACTAGAAAAAGGAGGACAAGGGCAGGGAAGAGGACACTTAATTTATTATCTTTTCACATTAGAGTTACAGGGAACCTTAATGATATACCAAGCTATAAACCCTGTAGTTGGTACTATATTAATCATCTGTCTACATGAGAAGTCAGATAAATATATAATCCTATCTCTGCAATGCAGATTTTGTGTGTCCCTTCCCCAGGTTGTTGGGGCTTTTTCATTATTTCATAAACATCACTGGGGGGAGAGGCCCCATAACATGGTAGGGAACAGCACGGTCACTATAGCTTCTGAGAAGGAAGGGTTCTATGAAGACAACGGAAGGGATAGGCAGCAATTCAGTCTTTGCAGCAGAGAGTACCTTTTTAAACAGCCTAGGAGCACAATTTGTCTCTATCAACACAGTGTCCCTTCACCAAGGTCAAGTCTGTTATGAGCCAAGGCAGCAGCTGGACCACCCAAGCTTCCCCCCAGGTTGGGTACCAGCCAGGACCCACCTGCCTATTGAAACAACTTCACCTGAGACAGACTCTCTAGATACATGTCACCTATTATTCCTGAAGATGATGTACTCCCCTCGTTTTCCCTTCCCATTTCAGCCCAAACATGTAAATAAATTCCAGCCTTCCACCTTCTATACCTCCCTCTACTGTTTAAGTGCTACGCAGAACAGACAGGCATGCCCCATACTATTTTTGGTGAGCTACACCAAGATTTAAAATCAAATAAACAAAAGAATCTGCAAAGAGCAGTGTATATGGGCAAACCAAGTGCCATGGGGACTATCAGCACCCCACATATATTTAGTAATAAAACACCAGCTCAGACCCCCTACTCACTGAAGGGGAGCCCTTGATGCTTCACGAGAAAGATTAGGGCAACCCTTTTGTGTTCTTCCAGGTCAACTCAAGACACTTGAGGCAGTGCCCTCTGCCTGGCCCCTCAGTGACAAGGAGCTCTGTCCTGCCCTGTGCAATATAATTGCAGCATGGGGATGAGAGAAGCACCAATCATTTCGTATGAACCAAAGAAAATAACTTGCAAAACCAAGAGGCTTGCCCCCAAAACTACATGGGAATCTAGGAGGTACACAGCATGGAAATTAGGCACATCAGTACTTCTGTAATCCTCCTGCTCCAATAGTTTGTTTTCATGGCGTTTCAGCCATCTTATTCAGTAGTGCTGATTTAGCACTACCATTTTATCCTGCAGTTCTCTGCATAACAATTCACCACTACGGCATTACAGACTCCTACCATAATGCAAATGCCCTCCTTGGGTAGTGCAACAATTTGCATTGCATCTAAGGAGCTGCATGCAGTTCTTCCCCCAATGTCCCAGGTGAGCTGAACTGTTCCTAAATAGGTATTCTTCTGCGTGCTGGGAGGAGGGAAGGCAACAATCTCATCTCACCGAGAAAAGCAACATGAAATCATTATTTCACTGCAATTGCATTTCACTGGTCCCTTAATATCAAACATCAGTTGATATATTTTTAGAACAAGATGCAAATTCTTCATTCTAATTGAAGCAGAGGAAAGGAACGGAGTAAGCATGCAGTGTAAAATTAACTATCTGTCCTCAGCCAGGACAACAGTTCCTTCCTAAACTGACTTACAAAGGACACAAATCATTGCTGCTTCCTGACATTTGGGATCACACATTTCCCAAGGAGGTTGGAACAGTTTCTTGGGAACACTGTTCTCTTCTAATTACCTATGTGACACAAAGGGTACCATCCTGAAAGACAAGTCACAACAGCAGCAGCGTATTTTTTGTGCTTTGCCAGCATCAGTGCTGGTGTCAAGGTTAGTTAAGATGCTGAGCACGAGCATTACAATATAGTCACCTGTCCTGTAAAGACAAGCGGCATATATTGCACAAGCAAAAAAACCCTCCCAACACCATACTTGTGCAAAGCACAACTCTTTTATGGTTTGCTACTGCACAGAAGCCTACTGCAACAACAACTATGGACAGCCATATCTGCTTTTGACAGGCAACGGCCTGAGGCCATAAAGGCAACAGCAACAGAGGTCCTCATCATCCCTATTTGTGGGGAAGCATGCTACATGTAGATGAAAAATGACTTACACGTAGATAAATGTGTATGTGGGAATGAGCTGGCTGCAAACTTTGATAGTACCTGGACTAGGTACCAGTCAGACATTCAATTAAGGAAGAGCACCTCCAAAGAACACACAGAGACTAGAGATTTGGAAAACTGAGGCCTCAAGCTCCAGAAGAAAGAGGATGCTGAACAAAAGCACTTCCCAGACAAATGCTCTCAGAAAAAAGAAGGGTGCCTGGGATAAAAAAGGTCATGGAAATAAGGGAAGATTCTGGAGTTCTGAGAGATGCATGGGGACAAATGCCAGGGGATACCTAGAACAGCCTGTCCACAAGATCAAGTAGGATAAAAGTTCTCAACTTGTTGGATCTTGAATAAACCCTCAGTGCAGCATGGGCTGTTATCTCCCACCTCAGCTGTGACAGCTGGCTGACCCAGATCTCCTGGATAAAGGGTGTTTGCCCTGACAGCAAGCTCTTGCTCTTGGTAAGCATAACCCTACACTTGTGCTCTTCATATGAGGTGAAGGCCCCATCCCTGGAGACATTTAAGATCAGGCTTGATGAAGTTCTGAGCAATCTGATCTAGTTAAAGGTGTCCCTGCTTACTGAAGGGGGTTGGACTAGATGACCTTTAAAGGTCCCTGCCAATCTAATGCATTCTATGATTCTATATGCTGGATCAGCTTCAAGTAGCCTCTTGACCCACAGAATAAGTTTGAGGCACTTCTACTGAAACTTTTCCCAGGACCCTTAAGACTGATTCTACCTGACCTTAGGTTTGAAGGCCCGTACAAAATTTCTATTCTATCATAAACTGACAGCCCTATGGTACTATGCAGAGGAAACTGGCTTTCACCTAAAGAAACCATTAAACCAACCCAACGGGCAGTTTAGCCACTACTTTAAAGCTGTTGTAAGCTGAGTGCTGTCTCTAGCAAGGTGGGAATCATCTTATCATGCTTTGGCTGGGGTACACAGAGGGAGGAATCCTTGAAGACCTTTAAAATGCTAAATCTGGTCCTAAACTGGGGTACAAAGTTTGCATTGAATTGGACTATGGAGCACAGATGATAACTTATCATACCAAGACAGCTCTTGTCTAAGTAAAAATCTTCTCAGACAAAGTGTATATATGAGGAGTGCCATTTACTTCAAATGCTTAACTGCTTTCCAGAGGTCAAGGGCTAGGAAGGCCAGTGAACTGGACAGGAGATGACTGTACTGAAATACCTCCTTGCCCAACATCCAACAGATAAGCATCTTCCCTATCCTATGTCCTCATTTTGTGTGATGGATTTTTCAGCAAGATTCAAATCATACTGGACTAAAGCTCATTTTATTTTTAATTCACTTCATATGATTTTATTTTTAACTCACTTTAATTGAAATGCAGTGAACGAGATTATCAATTGAAATTACTTCATCAGCTGTGAGTCTTGGTTCTTCAACATGGAAAATAAGCTTTTAGTAAATCTAAATAATTGATTTTCCTTTTTTGTCCTCAAAAAGTTTATATACATACCAGAGTGCACCTAGGATGCTGGTGCAGCATATTGGACTTCAATATTGCAAATTCCACACTCCTAATTGTAAAGATATCCAGGATATTGACCATATTTTGACATTTTTTAGTACACAGTCCTTTGGTTCTGGGCTGCTTCTCAAAACTGCAGTTCCAGGTCTAATCCTCTCCTTCCACCCTCTGCAACGCACCCTCTGCAAGTCTGTAGACATTACAAAATGGGGAGATGTGGCTGGTAATACCAGATGGTTGAACTTGGTGGGCTGGAGCAATGGGCCAACAGGAACCTCAAGATGTCCAACAAAGAGAAGTGCAAACTTGTACCTCTCAGGAAGAATAACCCCAGCAGGACAGATGAGTGGGCCTCTGACTGGAAAGCAGCTCTGCAGAAGAGGCACTGGAGTTCCTGGTGGACCTAAAGTTCACTGTGAGCCAGCAAACAGCATCATGGACTGCATTAGAATGAGCATTGCCAGCACCACGAGGGAGATGAGTGTCTGGTGCTGGGCTTCCAGTATGAGACATGGACTTCTTGGAGCGAGTCCAGTGAAAGGACACAAAGATGCTAAAAGGACTGGAGCACCTGACATGCAAGGTAGAGGTTGAGAAAACTGGCACTGTTCAGCCTGGAGAAGAAAAGACTAAGGGGGGAAACCTCATATATCTGTATAAACACCTGATGGGAGGGAGTAAAGAAGATGAAGCCAGACTCTTCTCAGGGGTGCCCGGTGAAAGGCGAAAAGGCAATGACAGCAAAGAAACACAGAAAATTCCATTTAAGGATGAGAGAATTTTGAGGGTGATCAAACACTGACATGGATTGCCCAGAGAGGTTGTGGAGTCTCCATCCTTGGAGATGCTCAGCACCTGACTGGACACAGCAGCCCTGAGCAACCTGCTCTAGGTGACTCCACTTTGGGCAGGAGAGGTTGGATTGAACAAATCTCCAGAGGTGACTCCCAACCTCAACTGTTCTGTGATTCTGTGACTCCAAAATCAGCTAGCTTGTCTACCCACTCCACCTTCGCCAGGTGTGGAAAGGAGGCAATAGGTGAAAAATGGAAAAACTCTTCCAAATAAATCACAATTATTACTGCTGGTCCTCTTCTAGGTTTTCACATGAACCGCTTCTAGGATTTCTCTGAGGTCCTGGTGCATAATACTTCTATGCTTTAACCATGAAATGGCTACGTCAAAACCAAGGAAAAACCTATTATCAACAGGATGAACTTGCTCCAATACTCTGTGGTAGAAGGGAAGTATTTTGTAACTTGGTTACCATTTCTCAACTGTGCAAAGTCTGATATTTAAAGGAAGCATCCCATATCACTTCTGAACCTTCCCACTTCACTGATCTGCAGTGTTATGAAGGAATATGCCCTGCATTTCGTAACGCCAGCTTCTTAAAACTATGCTCCTGTTATTGGACTAGTTTAAAGTATGCACCATTCGCAGTCCTTTATTATCAGTGGATTCTTTTTCTTCAACTGCAAATACCCCATTTTAATATGGAAATCAAGACCACATATCAAGAAAAATAACATTAAAAGTATGCATTTTTGTCTAGACATGAATAAAACCAGTAAAACTTCAAAGAAAACACACACACCCCTTAAAATTGTACCATATTGTACAGAAGGGCACCAAAGTTTAAATTAAAAATGATAATAAAACGCTATTATCATAGTCATTGTTTTACATGTGAAATTAAAGCCTGTATAATCCATATAACTCTATATATCCTTTACTTAGGCATACTTGCATATAAAATAATCTAGCAGATAAACTCTAACCTAGCCAGGAAGAAATATTGTTCTATTATGCAACCGTTCCACTAAGGATATATCTATCCTCTTTACACACAATGTATAGCGAGGCGATATACAAGGATAAATTCTATACAGTCATACAATGCTGAGCATCCCTGCTGTGCATGATAAAGCCCTGGCAAGTGGAATCTAAGCTGAGGTTTCCTAATGGCAAGCACAACGGCTGGACTGCAGGTGCTGCAGAGGCAGAACTATCCCGGTCACACAGATTTCTGCCGCTCGATTCGCGAGTGAGCCATACGGCCAGGGAGCTTCCATTCAGACAGACTCACTGCTACCTCCTTGGCTCAACCAGGAAAGGATCTTCATGAAAGCATGAGAGAGACCGTCTTAAGCTTTAGTACCACATTTTAATACATGAATTAAACAAAAACACCTCTCTGGGAGCAGATGATTTAATCATAATGACCCTCAGCTTTTTTATCTAACCCCTTTTTCAATTGACCTATTAAAATGATTCAGAAATGTGTAGTTTTAATCATGGGCGATTTTTTTCAGTTGATCAGATAACGTATAATATGAGAGTAATTAATTTTTGTTCACTTTCAACAATCAGCCAGAAAGACACAGCAATACTTTCTCAGTCCCAGTGAATTGTAATAGCCTTCTTTGTCTCTCCTTGAAAACATAATGAAAAACATGATGGAAAATATGGCAAAACACAAGCTTATTCACAAGGTTCCACAATCAGCTGCATCAACTAAACCGCTTTCTTCCCATCAGAACATTATTTTCAGCCCAACCTGTGAAAGTATTTACATTTGTCAAAAGGAGGTGGGTTCGATGCACAGAACTACCAGTGCTGGAGTCCTACTGCAGCATAACCGGGTCTCAGTGAGCGGGAGAGATAGTTACAAGGTCACGACTTCTCCATTTATTTATTTCAAAATGTACCAAGGAATTACTACATACACAGCTGGCATTTCAAAGAGCACACTGCAGCATGAGAATAAAAAAAGGGAAAGGGGCTTTTAGCATTCCTATCAGCAGAATGTATGCTCACAGTGGCAGGATTCAGACAGGAATATGTTTTTTTTAAGTACGATGAAAAAGAATAAATAATCTTTGCATCTCAAATTCAGCAGCACTGAAAAGATAAGCTGTGTATTTTAAAATCCGGGGGGAAGACGAAAAAAGGGGGAAAATAATCCTTCAGAACTGTTTCCTAGATACATGATATGAAATTTAAAAGAAAAAAATAAAAAGCACTCAGAAAAGTCACTTCATGGAAGCTCTTAAAAGAACAGTAGGATACCTAGCTCATCATTACCAGGTCTTCTGTAACCTGTAATCCTGTTGAAGAGCATGAAACTCTTCCAAGCTGTTTCAATATGCATGCATGAAACCTCTTCATATATGCAGAAAGCATGAGAAATACCCATTCAGTTTTGCTTTCCAACAGAAAAAAAAATGACCTTTTATGTGAAAATGCAAGTATATTTACCATTGACGTGTTGGGCCAAAATCATTTCTCCCCAGAAATGTAGATAGATGTACCAAAAGGATGAAAAAGGGGCACATACACTCCAAAGGGGGAAAAAAAAAAATCATGCTGCATTACTATACATAACTTATCTGTGAGCCTTATTTTACTGCCTTATTCGCAAACTTATTCCTTTTACCAGCACTACAGGGAAAATATGAAACACTTCTTCACAGGTAGCAATTTTGATTAAATGAGGAACACGAACAAAGTAAAAGCTGTATGTGATCAAAGAGCTGCTGGATACCTGAGTCAAACAGTTATTTCAGAGCAAGGTACAAGAGCTAGTCATGCATATGGATGACCTCTCACAAATTAAATGCTAATCAGGAATGCATCTCAGCATTATTAAAAAAAAAAACAACACCCCCCACATGTGGACTATGAAGTAGATCTTTAATCTCTTTTTACTAAGCAAAGACCAACAAAAAGCCTTCAGTATCAATTTCCTACTGCATATATCTAATACTAACCACAAATGTCAGCAATAAAATCACAATTTTCCCATATGAAGCACATCAGCTATCATTTCAACATCCCAATTTGTGTAACATCTCTGCAATCCTTTAACAGAGTCCCTAGCAGAATGCATTCAGGAGGTCAAATGCCCAGAAGTCCTCATAAGCAAGCAGCTCTTCGGATGGTAAAATGCACAGATTTACCATGAAAGAATACACATCCCCTTTTAGCCACTTCAATACTTACCTTCCAGAAGGTATGGGAAGTACCAGGCTAAGCATCTGCTCCTGGCTGCTTAAGTGCTCCAGGACTGCCTACAGCCATCGTCTCATTAGTCCTCGGACGGACGACGTGCAATGCACAAGCAACTGCCCCAGCTTGTATAGGACAACTTAAAGTCAGGAAATCAAGGTTGGGGAAGAGCTCCTTCCTCTGCTGCCCAGGACCACTGGGCAGCTGAGCTGCCAGCGCCGCAGACAGGGATCAAACGCACAGAATCTCCCTTTACATAATAGGAAATGACTCCTGTAATCTTATGTTTTCTGTTAAAGCGATGTATGTCTCATGAACAGTCAAAAGCTTTTCCATGCAGCATTCAGGGATTTGGAGCTGATTCTTCTTTAAAAAAAAAAAAAATTTAAAAAAACCCAATCTGTATGTCGGAATTTTTAGTTATTGTACCACAGAGCACAGAAAGCCTTTCCCCACCTTACCACAGGAAACATCATGCATGCTTAAACAGAAATTACATACAATTCCCTGTTCCTTCAGCAGCATTTTCTAATCCATTTCAGTAGAAAGGCAATGTTCAGGGGGTTTTTTTATCCGTGTGCCCTTTACTTTTAAGCATACACATTGAAAAACTATAAGCAGCTCTATAAATAAACCCAGTTGAGGATTACATATTTTCCTAACAAGAAACCTCTTTCCCAATCGTAAGAGCACATTAAAGTTAAAAACAAGTCAAACTGCACTGCTCACATTTTAGTCTTTTCTGCACTTCACTTCTGAAAGAAAAAAGGCACATCCGATTCTTACCAGCAATGATAAGAGCAAAATCTCATCCACGTGTCCTCCTCATCACTAAATAACACATTTAATCAAAATCAAGCCCATATGTTTAAGAAAACAACATCACAGCAAATTTTCAACCCCCAAAAACCTCAGTGAAAGATTTCTGATGCAAGAGCGCCTTTTAGCTAAGCAGTTTCTGTTTGACCTTACAGAATAATCTACAGAAGTTGCAGCATTACCTTTCCAGAGATTCACAGGGCATGAACCGAAATCTAATGCATCACTCAGACCCAGTCTCCACACCATTTTCTCATCAGCTTGCGCCTTCACGAGAAGCAAATTGCCAAATAAACAAGCTCAGAACAGAAAGGGGAAAGATTTCTCGTTTTATTATTATTATTATTATTCTCATGCTGTGGATGTCGCTACTTACTTGGCTAAGATATCATCACAAATCCAAAATGATTTCAATTACACAGCGGAGTAATCACCGTTCGGCATCTGTAAGGGATTGATAAGCCGAGCTACATTACAGGAGTCCCTCTGCAGACTGTACCATCCCGGCTGGCAGGTGGGGAGGGAGCCGAGGGTTTTGCCAGAGCATCTCGCCGCCGGAGCGAAGGGATGTTTATTGCCTGCGGTGTGAGATTGCTAAAGCAGGGAAGCAAACGGCAGCCTTAGGAAGGAAGGAAAAGGTTTCTCTGAAAGAAAAATGGACTGAACCACCATGTTGTTGTTTGTGATTTTAATACTTCCCTTGGGATAATGACAAAAACGGAAGATGGCAAACTACCAGGAATACGCCACTTACTCAGAAACGGGAGAAACCTTCAAGGACAAGGACTGTCAAGTCCTATCACTATCATTTGAGAAGGGGAGGAGGGGGGCAAGGGGGCCGAGGGAAGCAACGAATGTGCTGCACCCCTACAGCAGGGCACAGGCTGCGTCAGGGGGGGCTTGAACCTCGCAGTACCAATGTGTCGCTGGCTTCAGTACCTCAGCACACGTTTGACAGCAAACATGTCTCTCCTACAAATTACTTCGGAATCATCTTCTGCAAAGCTGCAGCTTGCTCCCCCCTTCTCTTGCTCTCTTTCTGTTTGTATCAGAACAACATTGCTGCTAATGAAAAGATCCAAAAATCACTGCAGGGCTGTGATGTTTTTGTTGTATTTGTGTTTCTGTCACACCTTCCAGAAACCTAAAGCCCATACAGGAGAAGCACGCAAAATACCCTCCTGTTTGATCTGATCTGGTCACATTAACTGACGCTGCAAAACCATACGTGCATGCCAGAGTAGCTTTCTGCCTTTCCTTTTTATAACTGTATGAAATAAAGGACTCTGCCTCATGTCAGAACAGCCTCATGCTTTCAGGAACCACTGCATTTTATTTAGAGCTTCTTACCATCTATTCTGTGTTATTTCTTTAAATATATATATAAAAATCTACCTGTTATTTTGAATTATTAGCACATGCCAGATTCTGAAAAGGCTGTTTCAATGCAATACTGTGCTACAGTTGTGCAAAAATAATTCAAGGACTAAAAATATGACAGAGACATCAGTTCTTTAAAAAGCGTAACATTTTCTGTGTACTAGTTTGTTTTTTTCAAAGTAAATTGTGATCAATCCATGCACCATATTTAAACTGCAACTTCTCCCTCTGTTCCTCAACTCATTCAATCCTGATAGCGACTAAACACAAAAAAAATCGTGATTTTCTTGAAATCTGTACAAAATACTCTACATAAAAGTTGGGATCTTTTCCATAGATCCTAGGACAGCAGTGATTCGTGACTTCACTCTGCCTTGGACAGAGCGGGCAATTGCAAGTAAGCGTACCTCCCTCAGCACTAATAGGAGTAGCTGTGCTGATGCTCTGTCATCCTGCCTTACTCGCTGCTCAGAATATCAATTCAGCCAGTTAAACCAAAAGTCTGCACTGCACTGCACCAAAATGGAAGCTATTTAAAAAAAAAAAAAAAAAAAGCTAGGATCATTGATCAGGGAGTTTTATCTATGCTGATCAATTTTTTCTTTTAATGACGTCAAATGTAAATCGGGACTAGGATCAATGCAGGTTTTTCTCATGTGAAACTGCCTTTATCATTAGAAAGCTACAGGCAATTACATGCATGCCAGGGCACTATATGCAGTGACTTTGTGTTATATTAAGCAGAGAGCTGCGTCCCCTTTTTCTTAGCAAGTCTTTGGTACAAGCTGCAGTTCTAAGGAGCATGGACTGCAGGCTCAAAACTGAATTCAAGCATTGAACAAAACAGTAATGAACAAAAAAGAGGTATATTTAAGATGTGTTGTACTTAGGTCCAAGACCAGTAAATGCTGATGACCTCTACTGCTCTGTTAGAAAGACAGGAAGATGCTAAGCCAATCGGCAACTATTTGGCCACTAAAATTCTTTCTTTGATACAAATTTTAAAGATAACTTGAAAAGCAATGAGAGGTTGATTGACATGGTATTAAAATGCATTAAAGAAAGTTTTGGGGATTTTTTTAACTGTCTTTCCTGGATGAAGACAGGAATATTTTAAGAAATTAAGCATGGTATGAAAACTTGTTCCATACATTTGGCTATTGCAAGTTTGAGTCCAGCTGCTCTGAAGATCATCTGTCATCACACAGAAACTTCAGCCCGGGCAGAGAACCGTAATGCCTACATGATACTTAATCAGGAAATACCCTAATCCTTATTTTTGATTAACAGAATAGGCAACGGAATAATAAGAAGAAAACAAAGTTCAAAAGAAAAAATATCCTAGTTTGAACATATTATTATAGACCCAGTCCAAGAGAACAATTTCTCACCTGACTATCCCCAGTGCTCATGTAGGGCCTCAGAAGTACCAGACCACATCAGATGAACAAGCTATTAAACTTTTTGCTAGGCTCATCAGTTTGGAGCCAGCTCACAGTGGTGTTTGTAGTTTACTGCTAGTGTTGGTGCTACTTTCATCACCATGATGTCAGTTATCCTTCTGCACAGGAGGCCAGTCACTAACGCTGAGCACAATTCCGAACAGGCACTTCCTGGAGTAAGAACTGAGCTACTATGTCATGGCACCATGCACAACGCTAGGACCACACGCCCCTGTTTTGAGTCAAGAAGCTATGAATGAAGAGCTGCTTTGCATTTCTTAAAGCTGCTATATGCCAGCCCTGCAGAGATGCTACGGACCCTTTCTCCTGCTGCCCAGCACCAGCACTACTGCAACTCAGCACCAGGAAGCTGTCTGGTTCCTGCAACAAGACTGAGGTTCCAGCTGCAGGGCTTGGGATGCGCTTGCTAACCTCAGAGCTGCAGAGCCACTTAGCAGAAGGACTACCCGCTGTACCTACGTACCCTGGTGTATGACAACCAGAGCTAAAAATAATGATTCCACCTGCCAAACCAGGCCAGCTAGTAAATAGCACCGATAGCGATATTCTGACCTCAGGGCTGAAGGGGCTGGGTTTGTACTTTTGTATATACAACTGTGAAAAAAGTAACATTTTCCAATCTGCTTGGCTTTCAGCAAGCACCACCCAAAATGGCTCCAATGTTAGCAGGTGCTTTTTCTAGACATTTCATCATCAAATTTAATAGCAAAGCACTGCAAAACAACCTAACATCTGAACAGTGCCTCTCCTGAAGTGAAGGTTTGTCAGTGCATCTTCGTGCCTATTAAAGCATCTAGTGGCATATTATTTACCTCTGACAGAAGAGCAATTTAACACCTTAACTTGGGGGCAAGGAGTGAAAATGGAGCGGAAAAGGAGCAGAAAAATGGAAAGGAAACTAGAAAGACACATCTTGGGACTGAGTTTCAAAAGCACAATAACGCTTATGGGATGCAGAAAGAACAAGAGTTTAGTTGTTGAGCTTGAAACGTGACTTAATGAATTTCTTCTCCAGTGAAACTTCAACTGACAATTCAGAGGCAAAGAGTCACCCTAATTTCTTTGGAGAAAAACCGAATTCCATATTATCATTAACATCATAAGCACATTTCAAAGTCTTTCTGTGATAATTAATGACAGAAAACACAATTTTAATTCCTCTTTCAGGATCTTGGGGACCAAGACCTCCTTTTCAGTGAGGTTGCCCAATCAGAGGAATAGCGCTGGAAATCAGCAGCAGATTTCTAAAATTTTTCTAGTCACAACCCAGATACTTAAACTAGAACAGCAGACTGGCAGCCTTTCATATTTTTAAACCTCATTTGCTACATTTTAAAAAAACAAGAATTAAATCTGTTTTCAGACTCGGTGTTTCTCCAGTTTTGTAACATTCTGCAGTAATATTTCTGCAAAGAAACAGCTTGCATTTCCAAACTGCACAAACATGTTGTTATCCTAGGAAGCAACATGACCTAATAAAAGTAGTAAAGGAGAGGGACCTCAGAACACTCAAATTCAAGGACTTGCCCAGCTGTTTCTTGACTAGGAGATGTTAGTAGGTCACTTGATCCTACTGTGCTTCCATTTCCCTACCTATAAAATAAGTACATTCACTAGTTTAAATTACAGTGATGGTAAGTTGCTTGATTAACCAATTAACTGTTCCCTGCCTTTGAGGGAAGGGTATTTGACATACCTGTGTCAGCTCAGCAAAGTATCACAGGATAGGAAGAAACATGCATCTAAACCATGTAAACTCAGAGTTGCCTTGAGCTGTTTGTTCTATCTGCCATATTTATTTTACTGTACAAATTACTACTCGATCTGGTCAATAAATTACTGTGGTCCAGACAAGCTCTCTTCTGAGATGAGAATCCCAGCTTTCTCAGTATCTGAAAGGAAACCAACCAGGCAGCCAAACACCACAGTTATCTCCCATCCTTCAGTCTCTACCACCTGATCTCTATGAATGCAGAAACGTTTCTTCTTCCATTCCCTAACAGACAGGCCTAAAAAGAGCAGATGTCTACAAAGTTGAGTTGGTATTACAGTCACCCTCCCTGCCACAGTATTAGTGCTCAGAAAACAAACTCAGACTCTCAGGACTACCCAAGCAGGAAGAAAGGTCACTAGGCCCTTTCAAGAAGATCCTAAGGAAAACAGAATTGACTGGAAGAAGCATTAATAAGCCCGAGCTTCCCAATAAAGTTTAAGTAAACCTGGCTCACTGCCACTGCCTAACCATGGCAATGACAAAAGCATCTTAAGTCTCCTCCAAAATGATCCGTATTTGGCAGAGCAAGCATCTACAACATCTGATACAAGTAAACCCGAATCCACAGCTGAAATCAGCGTCTTCGCGATCTCAGCAGTCTGAGAATATATATGCAAGCATTCCACCTTCTTTTTAGTTTAAAGACAGAATTTTCTACATCAAATGTAGATGAGAAAAAACAATTTTTTGACAGAACACATGTTAACCAATGAACTGGCCCAACAAGAGCCTTAAAGAATAATCTAAGGGTATCACAACTTCTGGGAACCGAAGAAAGAGACAGTCAATACGCCTAAGAGTCACCCTGTCATTTAGCGCACATTTCATCCCCATAAACATGACAGTCTTTGTTAAAGAATTTGTGCCAACTGTCTTCAAGCATGAGTCTGTTTATTTAACATAATATACTGGGACTAGTAAAGAGACTCAGAAGTAGCTTGTGGTTTTCCACCTTAAGAGTTCCCTTCTCTGTGCTCTAGAAGGGACTGTTACAGTTCCTCTCTGGTCTCAGATCACTGCCTTCTTGGTTGCAATGGAAATTATAGATCCTGAGAGGAACAGGGAGGATGCTGACATTTAAACTCAAATAATAAGATTCAACTGTTAAAAAGGATCACTTTAGTCTGCCTTGTACTACAGATGTTAAATAATCTAACTTCCAGGGATGTTTGGAAATAAGCTTGGAACTTTGTATATAGAGATGGGTTACATGTACCCATCTCTCTCTCAGCAAAACCATTCTCTCAGAAAAAACAGGTAGGCTTCAAATAAGAATTTTGGTTCGATACCTTCTCCTGATATCACTGATGCAAAATGCTACCACAACTTTATAGAGGTTGTTTTTCTTTCTTACTGACTAATGCTCCCTACAGGAAACCACTTATTTTCAATTTTAAAAGTATATTCAAAGCCAGGATACATTTGAAGAGGCATCCTTTACTGAGAGCTGCATGACTACAGCATGGATATGAATCTCAGGGTAAGTACCACCCACCTTCACACAGCTAGGTCACACTATGACCTTGGATTGCACCTTAAAAAAAGAAACCCAACATTATTCTATTTAAATTGCTCAACTGTTGAAGTCGTATTTCAGACAGATTAGACAGTAATAAATAACAGCAGAGAATTAAAGTACAAATATGTCCTGTTAATAATATTAATCAGAAAATGCATCCTCCTTTTAAGACATTCTTTAAGCCTTCATTGTTCAATATATGGACTTTTTATACATACCTTGATATCCTCACTGTAAATCTCATTACACTGACACAGTAGCTACCATCATAGCCTTTTTTAAGGCTATATTAAGTGGACAAGAATTGAAGTCTGTATCAGCACTATTTAATATATTACTCTAGTAAAAGCAAATGATTAACATAAATGGAAATAACAGTGGGACAAGGTTCAATCACTCAAGAATTAAAAAGGGATAACAAAATTTTAACGAACTATTAAATGAGGACTTTTCATTGCTCAGCAAACAATACAACTAGAATACATATTTCCTAGAAATTAATCACCTTGAGGGAATTACTTCTGTTGTGTTGAGGGTTTTTTTCCCAATGTAATAAGATAAAAGTCTATGTATAGCTTATTGGGTAAAGCAATCTGACCTGTTAAGCTTTGTTAAGCCGCGGGTATCTGCGACCTGTTCTGCAAGTGCCAGTAATCATCCCGCAGGGTGACGTGCACAGGCAGGCAGCCCCCAGGGCGTCCGGGAGCCCCATCCCAGCGGACCAAGCAGCTACCCCAGCCTCCTCGGGCAGCTGTCCCCACACCCTAGACACCAGTAGTCTCTCCTTGCAGCAGGGCCACAACGCCCCAAAGACATGCAGCTCTCCATGTTCCTCTGTGTGGAAAGAAGAAACCAGAGCCTGCCTGTCATAAATCACTCTTAACCTCAGACGTCCTTCCCCATACCACAACCTCCTACCTTGGGAAAACTGGTCAGCTCGTGTCAGATGACATCATCAGGGCTCCCCGACCAGCCCAGGCAGCCCCAACTGGGGCTGGCAGCCACCACCTCGCCTTCAGTGGGAACCCACAGGCTGGCTCCGGTGCTTTGAAGGCTTTCACTGGTATTGGCTGGAATGTCTTGGTACGCTCCAACACAGTTTGATATCAGCTCTGTCCTTCCCTTTCACAACCGGATTTAACAAATGGCTGCACCTCAGCCAAAACAAACAAACAATGGTGTTAAATTCAACAGATCAGTCCTTTCACTTCCACTAGAAGATCTGGGAAGACTTCTCACAAAAGCCATTCCAGGAGTTCAGGCATCTGTAGCCTCAAACCTGGTGTGGAGTTATCTTGATGGCTGTTTATGGGTTTTATATATAAATACACTACTATTAGAACTCAGAATTTGTATTTCTTTCCAGGCAAGGAAACAATAGTTGTAACAATTTTGCCAGAATTTCGAACTTTTTCAAGCAACTGACTTGAGGAGTGTGCCAGAACACAAATGTTATTTTAGAGTGAAGGAGACTATCTAGTGCAGAATTGCACGTGTGAAGAAAAATGATACTGGAGAGGGGGAAAAAAAAAACAACCCACAACATCTAGACTAGGATAATCCCCCATCCAAACACAATTCTTTTGTGTGTGCCTTTTCTTGTTTTTCTTTCATTCACTTTCAAAGACACAAACCACTCCAGAATAAACATCCTGACGTTCATTTACTCCTGAATATCCGCCTGTATGTACAAGCCCTAGACACATCACTTGCTGATCTTGCCAACCTGACTGTATAGATGTTGTTGTCTTCAACACTTTCTGAAAGATGTTATTCATGAGGTGGCAACAGGAAGCAGAATTGAATAGGGACTGGAGTGAGGATTGAAATGGTATCTGTCACACCAGCAACGTGACTAAATGGAACTATTTCCTAGTATTTCCCTAAGTGAAATAATCCTTCAAACTATGCATTACGGTAATAATCTTTCTCCAGAAACATTCACATGCTGCAGATAACTACATTCCTCACTAACAAGAATGTTCTATTCCTTCATAAAGAGTTAAAATATATAGGTATCTTCTTGTGTTTGGTCAGAAATGGGTCAAGAAAGGATTTATGGACAACCAATGCATGGTCATATCTCCTCTGCTCCCCACGGCTGCTGTCAAGTAGCCAGACAATATAAGAACCAAAAGACCAAGAAAAACAAACCCAAACCACTTATTACTTACTGCATGTCATGGTGGATCCCACCCAGGTTTAACATACCAGCTTCATAATTTTGAAAATGTCCAGCACTGTCAGATTAGCAGCTGCTACTCAATTTCTATTTGAAATACCAGTACTTCTTAGAAGTTCATGTATTTGGACAGATTCCGTAGTGGTTTCTACATACAAAGAGTTGCTTTTTTTATATATACAGCATCATCCTATGAAGATGAACTGCATACCACGGCTAAACACCTTGTTTTGTTGTCCAAGTCAGACATTCCAGTCAGTAAATACATATAGTTCACAGAATTACTTTCAAAAGCTCAAGGAAAATAGGATACTAAGTAATGAATATACCTTTGTATGCATATAAAATCACATACGGTGAAACTGCACAATTACCTTCAAAGTTAGGATTAAGACCTATATTTCTTGAACACTGATGTCAGTGTTCAAAGATGTTAGTTGACCTTGAAGATAAAAATAAACTTTGCAGTCCTGCATCGTGTCTTCAACTTAGTTCAGTAAAGACATCTAAATGTTCTGTGCTTACATACCATAAAACAGTTAAACACAGATAGTCCATATTAATTATATTTAATACTCCTAACTTCGATTTGTGGAGAAGAAAATTAAGTTTCCTGAGAGCTGCTGTAGCTTCCAAACATCATCTTATTCACAAGCAGAGATGCTTGCAGTGTTATATTTAGATAAAGTAGCGATGAGAACCCTCGTCATATTATTTGCAAAATTAAATCCCACTGAGGGGTTTTTTTTCCCTCTTGCCATTTCATTAATTCTATCTGAAAAACAACAAAGGGAGATCATAATATATGAAAGAGATAAAATAATAAAATATATCATTAAATATCATTCGGAAATCTACATTTTGCACTTTTAAAATAATGGGATTTTTGTAAATGAAACTGCATCAAACAGAGAGAAAACTCACATGCAAGTTTCTGAAAGCACTATTATATATACTAGCACTGACTTTCAAGTAATTAACTCTCTAAAGAAACACCTAAATGCTAGGCTCAAATGTCCTTTTAAAAAAGGCAATGATTTCTCAAAGAAACATTTTACATAAGCTGTTAACCTTTGATTTTTCCTGTTTTATGAAAATCCTGGGGTCCTCCTTAATTAATGATCACACACAACACTTTGCGTGCTCAATGCTGGCAGCAGTCCACAGTGCCACCTGAAGTGTTTGCATTCATTTGCTAAGGCATTTGGTCGTCGTGTTTCAGCTGACTCCACTGAACCTGCCTTCAAGAGCTCTAAATTGTTTTAGAGCTGCCCAAGAGGTCGCTCTCCAGCAACCTGATCCGTTCTCCATTCACTGTACTCAGCAAAGCAAGTAACAACACCTTCAGTTCCCAAAAGCAATTTAATTTGCTCTGAAGAAAACAGACTGTGCATTCACAGGCTTAACTGGGGGGGGAGGGGGAAGTAGCAACTTTATATGATCCTGTTCCTCAGTCCAACCTATTGTTCAAAGTAATAAACATATAGAATCCTAAATTTAATGCCTGGAGTTGTCTAAAGGAATCTGTCCCAAGAGAAAACTGCTGTCAGAAAGACTATTTGACAGCTAAGTAAGGGTGCTGTGCCCCTGTGAAAGGGCAAAACACCCATCCGACATCAGACTCTCAATAACGTCATCTCAAGTCTTGCCAGGGATGCTAGCAGAGAGCAAAGCCCTCCAGATAGTCCAGAACAGTTGTCAGAGAAAATGTATAGAAATGAAGCAATCATTTGTTATTAAGAGAATTAAAACCAATGGTTTCCTGTGTCTATCCTCTAAAATACTTGAGAAAGCATCTTTGCAACAGCCTGCTTTCCTCTTCCTCCCTACAAGATTACCCCCAAAAATCCTGACACATCTGTAAACAGATCTTAATTTTAAATTGCTTACTTTCTCAGTCTAACCTAAAAATAAATATAATTGCACAGAAATAAACTCAAAGCCTATTACATCATTAAGATTCAGAGTAAGTTCATTTCTTTTAGAGTATATATTATTTCAATGGGCGTGAGAGGAGGTATTTGTAAACTAACTGATGAAAGAAGCTCAATGAGCTGAAAGGAAGAATATCTGCTTACATTTACATTTAACACTTTTGCAATTCCTTTTGTCATGTACCATTCAGAGTTAGTGTCATGGAACTGAGTAATAAAACCAGAGACCAGCATTTAACTGTGTGGATGAGGAACTTTGCCAAATTCTGTAACAATACATTCCAACAGTTTGAAATAAATTATGTTGCTTAAAGAAAAGAAAAAAAAAAGAAAAAAATTCAACCCACCAACCAACCAACAACCCCCCAAACACACCAACCCACAGAGCCACAGTAAGCAGTCACCTCCATGCCACCAGTACTAGCAAAATGGAACTTTCTTTCCCAGATGGCAAGGCACAGGAATCCTCACTGCCTTTTCCTACTGTTCACACACAAATTACTGATGGTTTAGCCCTGCTTAGTTCCCAGATGAAGCTGTGTGTCAATAGAGCCCTTGGGGAGAGACAGACATAACAAGATGACCATAGTTTATGGAGGACAGTGTTGCAAACCACCTGAAACACTTCAACAGAGTATTTATGGAATCCAGTGGAAAACCACAAATCATACAAATCGAATCAGCAATAAAATAAGAAACTACACCAGGATATTTAATTTATACAAGGTTTGGATCCTGTGTTTTCTTGAAGGTAAAAATAATAAGCACCACTAACAACGGACAGACATCCTGAAATCACAGTCTGTAGAGAAAAATTACCTCTCTTGTAAGAAAATCTGGTTTCCTTTCTCCTGTTTCATGAGAAAATTTAAAAACATATGATTTATTTGGGCAATAGGAATAGAGAATGTGATTGCAATGGAGTTACATCAGTAAAATATGCAGTGTGTGTTTGCAGAATCAGCATGAGAAGAGTTAGCGATTTCTATCTTAATCAAAGAAATGTGTAACTAGTACAGGGAAATGGTGGCCTGGCACTGAAGTTTGCTGTCCCTTAATAGAATTCCTTGGATTGGTTCTATAAAACACAACTACTGACTTGCATGGTATTTGTCCACTCAGCATTCAGCAACAGGAACTAAAAAATTTGCCATCGGACACACAGAAATCAGCATCAAGTCAAGTTTAACAGGTTTATAAAGGTTTAGCGACAGCTTTAAAGAGCTGTGTGCATGGGTTGGGGTTTCTTAAAGGCTTCAAACCTCAAGTTGTTAAGGTGATAAAGCCTCAAGACTTCTGACTAACCTCACTCCTGATCTTCAAACCAATAGCCAGTCTCGTGCAAATCTGGCACCTAATGAAATCAGGCACCGATCTCAGTTTATAGCAAGCAAAGAGTATGATATTCAGCCCTTCCCTGGAGAAAATGTAACAGTGAGATTTGGTCTCTGCTCCCTTCCTCTCTCACTCTGCACTTCATCTGTAAATAACCATTTCCACATTTATAAGCTCTAATATGATCCCCGTGGAGATCTCGCTCAGATCTCCTACACACGCCTTACATAAAATGTTGCTTCTCTCCCCATCACCACACAATCAGCTCAAGCTCAACAAGACTACAGAGATGTATATTTAGCTATAAAAGAATGAAAGTTAGCACAGCTTATGTTCAGTTATATCATCCTGAAAAATACTTGCGTGAAGCACTAAGCAATTCATTTGTGCTGAACTCCATGCTGTCCCAATTCTATTACCAGAATTCAAACCAGATACTCAAAACTAGGTTTGATAGTTCTACCCCAAAGCAATGCAGGCACGTCCTCATCCATCCCACAACCCCTCTCTTTGCACCTTCCGTAGTAACTGCCTGCCACTGAGGTCAATTATCAGGACAACACCTTCAATCCTGAGCTCAGTTCTACTCCTCTCATCAAACCTAACTCCAAGATATGTTTTTGAAATATTACCTCAAAGTGCTTCCTCTCCATCCAGCTACAACATGAACTGATGCCCTTCAAACTCACGCTTGCATAACAACTCTATATTCTTCACAGCAGGTAAAGATGTAGGGATTCATACCACTCACAGTTTGGGGTGGGACAAGAGGGGCTGTGTGGTTAATACCTTCTCCATTAAAGTTTCCCAAGTTGGGTATCACAGTTTGTGTCTGGGATAAACTTAGGTAAAGCCACAAACAAGTCTACAACAAAAGAAGAGATTTCTAGATAGGAGGATGACCCTGCTGCAGCTGTATTAACTCAGGGCTAGGAAGATGTAGATTTAGTTTCAACATCCATCACAATTTCTCCCTGTAACCTTGACCAAGTGATTTAGTTTCACCGTGTCCATTTCCTCTCCACATACACAATAGATCATCTCCCAAAAGTACAGTGAGGACAAATAGAAGATTGCTAAATACTCAGATAATCTTTCAGTATTGAAGGTCTTCCAGAGACAGATACAATCTTCTGCATAAACATAAAATAAATATTAAGTAGCCAAACCTCTGAGGAATTTCGTTCCCTTCCATTCATTGCAGGGAAAATTCAGAAGTGTAAAGTCATTTCCATTCTTTACCAAACATAACTACATGGACCTGAGGGGGACCACAGACTTTTTTCCAGCAAGTTCTTAAGAACACTGAACACTTTCTCTTATTTTCATGGATGAGAAAAAACCTCAAGCTGTTCAAGGGGCCTTTATACCAATTTTAACCCACGTACATCGTGGTCAATTCTCTGAACATAAACTTAGCAAGCATGAAAGTCACTGAGACTGATGTCAGAGGAACTCCAGCCCCAGCTAGCCCAGCAACTCTGTCTGACCTTGTGAAACAGCTCCTACTTTTCTTGCCTATCTTCCACAGCCAATATTCTTTGCCCCTTGTGCCAAAATAACCTCTACTAATTTAATTTCATTTTCAGATTTCTTCATATATAAAACTGAATTGTAACCACTTACATTTCAACTAGGATCTCTTAAAAACAACCCAAAAAAACCAAACCAACTCTTCAGAACACATACTTTTGTTGCGTTAAGTAAACGTAAAGCTTCTCTATGTACTAGGCAACATCAAGAGCATCTCCTCAAATCCCCACACAGGCACAGTGCTTCCAGAACTCTGTAAAACCCACCAGTATTGGTGGGTTTTTCCTACTACCACTTTCATACAGTTCTGTTTGTCTTCTATGAGCTCCTAGTGACAAGTACACAGATGAAAAGTTTGTTTTATCTATATGCTCGCTATTTAAATATGGAAAATATTAGTGACACAGCCCTGCTTTCTGGAGGGAAGGAGTTCCAAACTCATTTTACTTCTGCACTAACACTGGCAGTAGGACACCTCACACTCTGCACTTGCAGAATTGTTTCCCAACATGCTCCACAAATCCCAAATCCCTCTGCAATGCCCTTATCTCTGCCCACTGTCAGGCTTGCACAGGCTCACTCACAGGCACAGAGGAGCTGCCCATGACTAACAACTGCCATCCTGCTTCTCAACAAGGTCCTACGCAGGGTGATTGTGTGGAACACGGCGATCTGCTCACAGAGGAAGCAGCTCCCATGTAACAGCAGCAAATCAGGCCAATCCACCAGGCAGCGGAACAGCCTGCAGAAAGGCATTTAATTTGTGCAGACAGAATTGGGAGCTGCCATTTCTGCACACCCCTTTGAAGTGTACCACTAGTGACGTTAGTACCACAGTTTAGAAACCTCTGCTCCAAAAACATAAAACTCCTCCAGAAAAGATGAGTCCAACAGCCCTATTAACCATTTTGAAATGAAAATTCCATAGAATACACCAAAATGCCATTGCCCAGACCTCCAGTGTCTTTGTATTTCTCCACAGACCTTAAACCTGCAGTCTAAGGGACACAGCCCTTTGTTTATTCAGATGACTATCCAAATATAAAATCTCATGCTTCGGGCTTAAAGGCAGAGAAAGATGGAGGTGAGGAATTTTAATCTCTGCTGTTTGTTCCAAAGGAATGCTAAACAGGAAGAGAGAAAATGTACAAGCTTTTAGAGTTGTTTCAGTGGAGATTTCAGAGACATCAGGATGGTGTGCTCAGCTAGTGTGACTGGAAATTTAAAAAAAAAAAAGGTGAGGAAGAAAATGCCTCACTCCCCATCCTTCCAAAGTGGCAGTTTCCCATTTCCTAACAGCTTGCTCTAGTGCCTCCCTTCCACCTCCAGAAATGCAGTGTCATCAGGGATTGCTGCTATGCTTCATTCTACAAAAGCAGTCATTACCAATACCTGCATGTGCTGCTTGGGACTTTTATATAAATTTTTTCCTTCGTGATACCATGCTTTCTTCCTTCTCCTTGGTGTCTTCCTTGGGAGGACAGGTACACAGGTAGTGTCTGAGAGAATGGGACACCAACTGCAGAAAAAAGTGAATAGCATTTTTGTTCCTCTCCCCCGCCGCCCCCAACCCCCAGTTAATCTCTGGAGTGCTCTGTGTCAGTCCTTCCAGGTAAAAGACAACAAATTCATGCTCTTGTAAGAGTGGGGAGAGTGGTTGTTGCCAGGGCACTGGCAGACAACCGATAGAGTGTCCAATTAGCCAAATCTCTCAGGCACAGGTATATTATCGAAGTTGGAAAGAAAAATAAAACAGTGTTTTCTAGTTGAAGGTTCCCTCTGAGTTGGATTCACAGAATCCCAGAATGTTAGGAGTTGGAAGGGACTTTAAAAAATCATCTAGTCCAACCCTCCTGCCAGAGCAGGGATCACCTAGACGAAATACCAAAGGAACACTTCCAGGCAGGTTTTAATGTCTCCAGAGAAGGAGACTCCACAACCTCTCTGGGCAGCCTGTCCCAGGGCTCCATCACCCTCACAGGGAACAAGTTTCTCATAATATTCACATGGAACTTCCTATGCTCCAGCTTGCACCTGCTGCCCTATTCACTGGGAAGAGCCTGATTCTGTCCTCCTGACTCTCAACCTTTACATATTTATAAACATTAATAAGGTCACCTCCTCTTCTCCAAGCTAAAGAGGCCCAGCTCCCTCAGCCTCTCTGCATAAGGAAGGTTCCACTCCAATATCTTGGTGGCCCTGGGCTGGACTCTTTCAAGGAGTTAGTTTCTGTTCTTTTACTGTTACTTTGATTGCCATTTTGTGTCCCTTCCCTGTTACAGAAAAAGCAAATACACATATTTTCTTCCACAGTGTGTAGCTTGCAACACCCATTTCCTACATTCCATGTAGTGTGCAGAGGGTTTGCAAGGCCTCGGCCTGCTCTGCCTACTGACATCAGGTGAAATTAGGTCAGCATAAAAGGCCAGTGAAGGGGAATAAAACCCTGTATCTCATTTCTCTCCTTGAAACAGCAACCAAATCAGGGGCATTATTTTCTGTCTTCCATCCTGTATGGTTGCAGTAATTTGGATTTTCTTCTACTTACTTAGCTGAGCAAGCGTGGGGGAGGAGGAGGAGGAGGAAAAGGTACTAATCTCTTTAGAAAGCAGCACTTGACACCAAGTGTGTAGGTGATAATGACTACTTCTAGGGAACTGACATAATACCAAGCACTTACAGTATAGTGAAACTTTGCTCTAAGAGGAGTGAAGGTCCGATGAAGCGATTAATTCATGATTTTTATTCTATCACACCGTAAGAAAGCCACAATATGCTTAACTCCAAAGAGATTCTACACTTGTCCAAACATCCACAGCGAGATAGGCCAGTAGCGCATCACCCCACTCGGGTGACCAGAGCGCCAAAAAGAAGGTACAGTTCACCCTTCTTCCATTCCCCAGGAAGACGCAAAATGTCAGCTATTAAATTAACAACAGAAAGAAAGAATGCACATTCTTCCATGCAGAAAGAAAGAAAACCAAACCAAAAACCCCAAACACTCAATTAAGCGTGGCAAGTAGCAAACACACAGGAAGCAAATTTCACATGAATCACAAGATGAACATTCTGCAGCTCCCCACACATCCCTCTTCTACATAATTAAGCTAAAACTGTCCTTACAGAGGGAAAGAAAGCTGCAATAGCTTTATTTACATATAAACAATTATTCAACTCTAAACATAACCCACACCCATGCGAGTTAATGGAGAAAGCATCAACTCGGCTACGGACTGCACTTCAGACCTCCTCTTCACATGCCAAGTAGCAATTACAGCCACTTTTACTTTCAGGATTCTTAAATATTCGCCTCAATCTAAATTATTAGGCCATTCCTATTTCAAATACATTAAAAACTCTCACAGGAATGGGGGGTCTTTAGCCTGGATAAAACTAAAAATTAACTAGGCCCATGCAGGTTTATAGAGCCGACCATAAACCAGCAGCCATGGCAGCAACACGGCCTGGACCATGTCCTCTTTGGAAATCTACAAATGTTTGCCCAAGACCTGTACACATTTCAGCACAGCAATCTCAGTTTACCACGGAAAAATACTAATGTAAGACTCTGTGCTAGAGCACAACTTGTTTTGAGGTAGAATTTCCCTCTGATCCTGCCTATTTTACAGCTCGAACACAGCTTTAGTCCAAGAAATTGGTCTTCCTTCTCTACTCCCAACTTGCATGTCTAAGTTTCTAGTGTACCATTGTGTTATTTGGCATATGAAGAATGAGGTTAAGTGGTAAATTATTACCTTATCTTTGCAAGAAGAATTAGGCCTAGACACAAAGGTGCCAAAAGTAATTATCACATTAGATGAGGCATGGTAAGAATCACGAAGTTAACCTCTGCACAACTACTGCACCTGGAGCTGTGTATTTGCTCATGAAGCTTCTGGACATTCACATTTCTCATCTCTAAGTGACAAATAAACCTCCTCATCCATGTGAATGTCTTTACAAGAGCCACTCTGCTCTGTTATCCAAGAACAATCTCCTAAGGGAGAAATTCTGTGATTTTTTATTACATTTCATTGTTCTGCTTGAATACAGGTTCCACAGGTTCCTCACACCACCATAGCCTCCTCTGCAGGCTCTCCCTTCTTCCTGTAGGTGACCACTGGAGCTTGTTTTGACCCCAGGAAGAGACATTTCAGAGAGCAATATCTATGGAAAATTTATTTCAAGTCTTCCCTAGGCTCCATTAAAAAATATTTCCACTCTATTTCCTTCCCTAACCAGCTCACTGTAGAGTTAAATGCAAGGAAAAGGTGATAGACAGGGAAAAGGAATCAGGATTCTTTTTCCACTTTTGCCAACAAACGTTCCATGGAACTTAATTTCAACTACAGGCCATTATCACTGCCCAACTGAAAGGATGCTGATAGCCAATCAGCTACAGGAAATAACAAAATCTCGAAGGGAAGCTAACTGATGCAACATCTCAAATGCAAATTAGAGGTCACAAAGACACAGAAGTTTTGATTTTGCTTTCTGTACTAATGACTTTCTCTAGAAAACAACTGAAAAACCTCAAAACAACAGATGAGAAGAATTATAAGGAACTAAAGCATTTCCTTTTAATGCAAATGTAGTTGAAAGTGCATTAACCAGAGAACATTCATAGGGTACTAAACTGAATGCGAAAATTACATGCCATCTTAGGGTATGTTTCCTGCCTCTGGAAAGAATGGGGCACATCTATACATGAGCAGTTCTTTAATCAAAATCAGCTACCAACCCTCTTTTTAAAGTTTGGGCAAACAGCTATTGAGGAATGAAGCTTCAAGCAACCCTTGGTTCCCTAAGCACTTTTCCTTCAACCTCTGTGTCAGCTTTAAGTATTTCATTAGATCCTTCTACCCTGGAGCTGTCTGACTTGCACCCTAAGTTGGACTCAGATCACCTCAAAGATGAGCACAACAGCAGGACTGGGACTGCAACTTCAAGAGATGATGAAGCCAGAAAGACCAATATCCTGTTTTAGAATCATCTGAGGTTGTGATGGAACAGCAGCCTATGTCAACCCCACCAAACCTTGCAAGCGTGACATTGCTCCAGGTAAATAATTACCTTCCACAACAACATAATTATTCCATCGATAATGATTCCTGACCACAGAGTTTCTCTCATTTCAAGCTATTAAACTCAACTGTAGTTGCCCCAGAGGAGAAAATCTATACATAGGGTACATTCACAGTGCAACATCAAACATAAATCATTTTTTGCTCTGGAAACTCTATGGCTTGCTTACAAGCCAAAAAAAGAATGTTCTGTGTCTCTCAGAAGGCATAGGTTCTTTTTCTAGTTAGTTCTCTCAGCTTTTAACTAATATTTTTAGCAAATAAAACACTTTTTGGGAGAGTTGTAATGATTAAAGAAGTTATGTGGTCCCAGCTGTTACCATGTTCCTCTCAGTACCTCCTGTACCATGTATTAGAAGCACTCTTCAGATCAGGTGATTGGGGTTTGGGTTTTTTCCCCAAACACAAACCCAAAACAAAACAAAACCCCAAACACACTAGAACATACTCCTCCCCAAACAAGTCAGATTGTTACAGGACTTCAAACCTGCTATAAAGTTTCACTAAATCTTCTTTTAGAATTGCTACACTAGTATCAGTGATAGCTGAACAGTTTCCAAAAAGCCAGAGAAATGTCACACTGGTGTTCAAGAGTCTAAGAGGTCAGGAAGCAGATAAGCAATTACACTGGTGATAGGAGAAGTCAGGAGGACTGGAGGTGATGTGGCTGTTTTCCTCAGAGTAAATTAACTCATTGCCACGGACTTGTGTACAGCGGTACCTGCACAGAGCCACATCTCACTGGACTGTAATGAGGCTCCTGGGGTTGGGTGGCTCCTCCTGGCTGGTTAAAGCAAGAAGTTGACATTTGTACATTGTACTCCAGTGTTGTGACCAGCTCATTGTGGCTACTAAGGGTTTTGCCTTTCATTTTGGGTTGATCTCGCAGGCAGGCACAGTAATCTTTCTGCGAATTCTGCTCTGCTCTGCCACCACAGAGATTAGAGGCAAAGCATTCTCAGATGGCAGGAGGAAAATAAGGGCTGTTCTAAGAAAAAGAATAAATGAGTATTTTAAAGCTCCTCCTGCATTTGAGATTGGGTTGTTCGAAGTTAAACAGCTTAATATTGAATTAAAGAATACGATGTATTGTACACACATATTGTAAAATAGGAGACTGAGTAGCAGCCTGCACAAATTCATCAACACTGAAATGAATCTGTCATCTTGGAAGGTGGCTATCGACAGACAGCAGCTCTGGAAAAATAGTAGGGAAAGGAAAGACAGAATGAGTAAATAAATCAATTGCTAAATATTGCTTTCTAGGAAGTGATAGTTTTGTTTGGATGACACTCTGCTACGTAAGATATCTTTTCAGTAGGGAAAAGAGTCATGAATTATACTGCACTAACCAATTAACAGGAAATAAAACACAGATGTAGCAGACTAGACAAGGATATTTTTGGAATGGACGATGCACATCAGAAAAGATGCGCTCACAGAGGAATGTGGTATGAGGAAGTATTTATATAGTTTTATTATCTTATGTGAGTGATGTAGAAAAATATTTGGGCAAATTTCTCTTTTACCCTTTGACCATTAGCTGAAGTTAACACCCCCTAAATCCTTCCAGGTATAAAATTCAAATCCAAAGAGAAATGCAATTTTGATGGAGCCCCACCAGGACTTCTGAAAAGCACTGTGCTGACACAGGGATTTCAGAAACACATGAGGAGATTTTTGACCTTCTGCTCTTTCAAATCAGCTGCAGTAAAGATAGAGCTCCTTTTGCAACAGGAATGCTGCCTGCAAGACAGTTTGCATGAAGTATTAGGAATGTCTTCTAGAAGAATTTCCTTTTACTTCTGAGTATGACTTAAAGGACCACTTTAAAAAAGGATGGAAAAAAGCACAAAAAGGAAATTTTAAAGATCTGCTACAAAAAATTGTTAAACCCTGGATCATGGTCAATACTGTCTTCTCTCAAAATTCACACAACACAATTCCTGCACCAAAGAACTGAAATCTGCTTTAAAACCTTGTAAATTCATCTAACAAACTAAAGGTAGAAAACTAGCAGAATAATGTAAGTGAATATACTTAAGACATGGAAAGAATTTCTGAGTCCTTTTCCTTCCCAGGAAGCTGCTTTGGTTAGCTCCCCTGAGTTTGACAGAGAATTAACAGGTGTGATGTTTAATGGAATTCTATAAATACTGTGAATTAAAACATTGACTTAGAACTTCATGAAAGCATTATTAAAGAAAAATCTCTCTTGCAGCAATATATTACTTATGCGTGGGCTGCTCAGGTTACTGTGGGTGATAACCACGACCTGCAGCTGGGCCGTAACGCAGAGGAACAAGGCTGCTCCTCCTTGAGACTAGTTCCTGCTTTCCACATAGCAAACCCAAGTACTTGTCCCCCCTGAATTTTAAAGGCCAAGCGAAAGACCAGCTTCAGCAAATCACAGAGGTTCACCAGAACATCTGCAACCCAACTTGAACTGTAAGAAGTCAGGATATGTCACCTGAAATCTGGTTAAAATGTCTCTGCACCTTCCTCTTACATCCCTCTCCACTGATAACAGAGAATTCATTTTTAGCATAACCTAGCCAGCATTTTTTTAATTGGTAATTTTAATTAAGAAATAAAATACACCAGTATTGTAAGAAGAAAGAGTGCAGGAAAGATATGGGAACTTATTTTCCCTAAATCCAAACTTTCTTTCATCCGTTTATGCTGCTTGTTACCTGTCATCATCCAGTCATTTTTACAGTATGAAGACAACAAAGCTATTCCTTTCTCCAAGCACTCTCTCTCTTTGTTCACCTTTAAATATTTTGTCAGAACCCACATTTCCTACCACAAACATGTCCCAAATGCAAGGAGAGCTGTGAAAAGTACTAGAACATAAGTACCAAAGGAAATACTTATGACAATATTTCTGCACAGACTTGGAACCACCATCTGCTCACAAAGAAGTGAATATTCATAACTGACTGGTCAACCTGTGCAAGTGTACCATCTCATTTACTTCACTGGGATTTTTGTCTGGACTGAATTATATCTGCAGCATGTAAACAAACAAGAAAGATAGTGTTTGGAGAGGTAAAACTAAACCCTTCAAGCTACATTATTCTTGACTGAAAAAGATCAACTGATTATTAAAATTGTATTTTTATACCTGACTCCTTCCTGTGCTGAGAAATCTGGATTACTTCTCAGTAATCAATGAGGAGCCAAATCCAGTGTTAACACAAGTTTCATTAAATTTAGTCACTATTCAAAGATGCAGCAAACTTGATTCAATATATGACTTTATTTTGATTACATATGAGGAAAAATCATTAAAGTTCTAGGATTTCATTTCCATACTTCAAAAATAGCTGTGACATTATCATCAGAGAATTTTCTTTCCCTTTATGTTGAACTTTACACACCACAGAACAAACTAGCAGCAACTTCAAGCCACTACCCACAGCAATAAAAAAACCCCATGACTCTTAACCAATGCAAAAGACTTCTAAAATATAATTTAAAAAAAAAATATGGCAGTATTCTAACATCTCTGATTAGAAAGTTAACTTCTCTGATTATTTTTTTCCCCAGAAACCTCACCCCCTCCAGCTTTCTAGCCAAAAACCTGTCTTCTCCCTCTCTTCTCCATCTTTCCAAAAGAGTAAAGAACCCAAATCCAACCCCAGACCACTTTGGAGAGCAGTTGCTGTCATGTGTGAGCACAGCTGCAAATCTTAGCTTTTGCCCTGCTCAGTTTTAGTTTTATTTAAGCTGGTTTGGACCATTTTATCTTCAGGCACTGCAAACATCTGTGGCATAAAGCCAAGGGTGAGTTTTGATACTGCCCACAGAATTTCCTCCCTTTCACAGTTAGCTGATCAGCATTCACCACTCCTGAGCTCCCTGGTTTTCTCCCTACTGTATTTTTGAAGCATGTTCTTTCCTAAATAAATCCAAATGACAGTCTCCTGTTCAAATTTATGGATTTTCATTTAAATAGATCGGTGGAGGAGGTATATAAACTAGCATTTTCCCATCCATTTCATGTGAAGTCGTATCTAAGCTGATGCATGCACCACCAAAATAGCTGTTCAAACTGAATCATTCATACCAGTTTCCAACTTCTTGTACCAGATAAGGATCGAACCAGAACTGCAGAAACCTTGAAAATCTCTCCTAAGAGAGAGCATCTTGTAAGCAATGTGGGAATGCAAAGAAAGACAAAATCTCTCAATGGTGCTTTTTTAATTTGTAGTATGAAAATGCCTATGTTTTACTCCAATTTCACTACAGATTTAACAAAAATCAAGGTTATAGAAATTATGAAACACCATCACAATGGCCAAAACTTCTACAGCAAAATCCAAGGATTAAAATGAGACTCCAGATGGAAAACAACTGAAGCTTCTCTTAAGTTTTAAGTCTTACTACACTTTGGCTGGTGATATACTTACTATAAGAGTATGTGTTAAATGAAAGGGCACACAAACCCCCATGCGTATTCATGTGTGTGCATGTGCAAAACACCCCCCTGTGTTTTAAAGTTCATCTTCTGCTCTCAATATCCAAAATGTTTATGATGAATTTTATTGCTGCATTTTCTGGTTCTGTCGTTTTTCTTTCAGATAGAGATTGCAATAAAATTATCTTTTGCAGGGCATCCTTTTCTCCTCCTTTCTCCTTTTCTTTTTTGCTTTTTACCAGTGCATACTTTATGAAAATTAATTGAAATTCCATGAAGGCAAGACAGAACATTCTCTGACCCTTAATAATCTCATGTCTTAACTTTTGCAATTGCCTCTACTTGAGCCTTTGCAAATCCCAATTTGTTATTCCTTAATTATATTGTAAAATACTAAAACAATTGTGCTGGGTCTTTGATGGCATCAGGTGGGGGTTTATTCCTCCTCCTTTTCTTTCACAGTCACATCAAAGGACACCTGCATGAGCTGTTGCTCTGGATCCACAAATGCATCTCCTTGCCCACCCATTTGCCAGATTTTTTAACAACCAGGAGCTATGTTTATCTGTTCACACACAACAATCCCAGTAACCTGCAAAATCCATCAGTGGATCTCCAATGACTACAAAGGGTACAATTTCTGACCCAGCCTCTCATGAACTAGTTTCAGAAACAAGTTACCTTGCTACAACTCTTTCCATAAAGAAAGGTTATACTACTAGCCCTTGTCAGAAACTGTATATAGCTACTTGCCTTTCCTAATTTTCAGGAATACAGCTTCATGGTACTTGAAAAAAAGCTTATGGGAAAACTAAGACTGAGCACCACTCTTCATCTCACCACCTTCCAAAGGATGTGCTTCATTTTCCTGTCATCTCACCCATAAAGCCCACCAATGAGTTGAAATGCATGCACTCTTAAAAGAGTTTAGGTGTTGAAAGTCATGTCTATGCCCATTGGGCACAGATTTTATTTTCATTTCAGTGCAGTTTCTCAAGCAAGACTGACAGAGATGTTTACAGTAGTGAATCATGCTGCTCCAGCAAGACTTTGTGCCCGTTCTCTGGGGGCACGATGGAAAGAGGAAGGATTCCTCAGCAGGGAGGTTGGGGGAAAAACAGACACAAAAACAACAGCCCCCAAACAAAACAAACCAAAAAATCCACCCCAAAAACAACCACCCAAACCCAAAGGTAAATCAACCCCAGGTCATGTGAGTAGGGCTGCACCCCAGAAGGTAACAAAAGGAACAGGGAGAAGTGGGGGCAGGTGGGACCCATGGAGGTCACTCTTACAACTTTTTCAGTAGTGCCATGGGCTGTTTCATAAAATGGTTTCTTCTGCCTAATACACAGACTTTATGAAGACTAACATGGTCTCATTGCCTTTCAAGTTGCAATTTCTATCCCAGGGGCAAGGCTTGGTTAGAAAGAATAAAAGTAAAAATATCAATAAAGAATACAGAAAAGAATTCCTTGGGTTTGGGGGGTTTTGGTAAGGCATTGCTCCTCAGCAGTGATTTTTCTAGCAGCCTCACTGGCAATTACCAGAAAAAACTGTGGCAGACAGCAGCAGTTTTACCTAAGATACCACTTCATCTCTGGTACACAGCTCACACCAGCTGCTCCAACAGAACTCAGCACAAAGAAACAAAACCATTTCTCCTCTTTCCTCCTACAGTTTTTAAGTTATACATCTGCAGTCGCCAACTCCCCTTTTTCATGCTGGCAATCCAGTGCAATTTACATGTGCCTTGGTATACACACATGCTGCTTTTTATCACATTTTAATGTTTCTATGTTTTTTTCTTCTTATTGCAGATGATGTTGATGGAGATAAGAAACTACCTACTACAGATGAGGTGTTGGACAGCTGTTCCTGTGATAAAATGCTGTGGGTTTTTTAAATTGAGTATGGAAAAGTCCATTTAATGGACAACAGCAAGATACATATTTGCATTTATAAAGCCAGCAGCAAGTGTAATTAATAGTTCTGTTCTGATCCAGGCAGGAGGATACACACACTACATCACTTCCATGAAGACTGAGTTAGGAGCAGTGAACTTCTGCTTACCTTTGCATTTTTAAAGAGGCCCTTAGAAATATAATAGCAGCTAAATCAGAGATGTAAAGTTGCTGCAGATGGCATTAAGAAAATGTGCACCAAACTCAGAATAAAAAGCTGTTATCTCTTCTATATTCCAGTGTAATTCAAGTGAGACACTGAACTGAGCCTCAGCCTTTTCAGTGCTCTTTCCCAACCAACCAAACCACCACACCCCCAAATCAAACCAAACTCTACAAACCCATCTTCCACCACATTCTCTTGCTTAAACTTAGCACCAGTTCAGTACTGGTACCAGGAACTGGCACTAGAAGCAGCAATCTTCATATCTATCACACAATTAAGTTTCATGGGACAAGCAAATTTCATAGCAGCTAATCAAAAATAAAACTTGAGGAAGCAGGAAAAAAGCTCATAATGAAGAAATATATTCCACCACAGGTGGCAGGAAATTGTAGCTCCTGATAACAAGTGTTACGGGGCTCAGGCAAAGAAAGAAAATTAGCATAAACATGAAGGCAAAGGAGCAATAGCACCAGAATATAAAGCCTTAGAGCACTCTCCAGAAATCTATCATGAGAATCAAATGAAAAGTAATAAGTAATAAATTTGCATTTTCTGTAAAACCTTGCATTTAAACCTATTCTTAAATATTTTGTGAATTTAAGTAGCTGGCTGCAGACCATGTGTTGCTTGCATACATAAAAAGCAAATCATCACTTCACTCAGTGCTGAAGCACTGACATCTGCAGAGAGAGATACTGAGAAACCAAAAACAAGCCCTAAGACTGTCGCTCAGTCCATCCAAACAGACAGCACCAATGACTGAGAATCCAAAAACCTCAAACCCTGGATTCCAGGATACTACAGAGAAACGTAAGGAACTAAGACATGGAGAGCCTGAAGCCAGGGCCAAGCCTGAGGCACTGTGCAGGTCACCACTGCCAGCAGGGCCAGGATGACGAGGGGAGGGTGGCAAGAGAGGTCACATCATCTTGTGCTGGATGCAATCTCTTCCCCAGTTCCATCTGCTTTTCTGCAAGACTCTCTGGCCTGAGGAAAGAGCTGTAGGAAGCACAGTGGATTACACAACTCTGCAGAAGCTGCTAAGCACCAAACGCCCATCCCAGAAAGGCATTAATGTTACTGGCTTAGATGAGTCCTCCAGGGAAAAATGGATAGGATCTCAACAGAAGATGAGTGGATCCAACAAAGCAAATGGATCATACAAAAGTAACAATTCAGTGAAGTCAGTGGAACTCCAACAACCATGAATAACAGCAGGCAAAGCACAGTCTTAAAAGGTAACGCAGCTAAACAAGATGCACAGGGAAAATACACGTTCTAATAATAACCAGGAAAAAGGAACTAGCATTTGGTTTAAAAAGAGCCAGGCCTGATCTCTGCAAGGAGCTACACTTGTATGGCAAATTGAAAGGGAGGGAAGAAGAGCACAACAGTAACTGAGGAGACTTTCCAGCACAGGGGAAGGAGGTAAAACAAAATCAGCAGGAAAAAAACACAGTCCAGTTTCTGCTGGATATATTCAGTTCACAGCTCCTCCCTGAAAAAGGGAAATTTAACATGGGAATCAGGGAGAAAGTGGAGGGATGAGCAAAGCAGGGCTAGGCAAGGAAGCCTCACTTTTTCATGGGATCAAAAGACCATGCAAAAAGGAAATGCTTCTCTGCCTCTGAGGGGTAAAATTGTAGCACGTCATATGCTCTGTGTGTCAAGCAAGATTTGGCACACAGCCTTTAAAACACAGTGAATAAAGACAATTGTTACACATCTCCTTTGTGAGATTTAGTTTCTACATATTAGCATTTGAATTGTACTCTGCACTCTGTGGTGTCACGTTACGAAAATACACGTTTGTATGCCTTGTATTAGGAGAACCCAGCAGAAAAGCATTAATCTGGGCTCCAATTGCTCTGGGAAGGGAGAGAAACCAGTAAAAGCCCAGTAACACACGTACAAATCTGTATCACAAAGGAGCCTGCCAAGAAAAAACAACCAACCACTAAACCAAACAGCAGACACAAACTTCACACCCATGGAGGGCACCTGCTGATGGGCTGTAATTTATTGGTACTATCCAGGATTGTTTCCAAGTGAACAGAAATTTGCCACTCATGGCTACTCTCTGGAGCAGGTTACCTTTACTCAGCAGAGGCCGGTGTGCTGGGGCTCCCGTTAGGCCATATGGAGGCAGCCACCACACACGTATGGAGTACCTACTTACTGAGATTACTGAGCAATGTGCTACCCAAGGCCCTTCAGAACATACTATTCAGTGTTTAGGTTTGGTCAAATGCCAACCCACAGAGTAGCTGTTCTGGTGGCAGTAAACATATACAAATACATAAAAAGCAATTAAGAACATCCTCAAAATTAAGATCATCCTCAACATGTAAAAATACAACATATTAGTTACAAATTAATTGTAAATATTATAAAGATAATTTAAATTATTTCTAGAAAATTTTAATCTTTTTAAATAATATTTGAAACATTTTTGAATCAGCAAAGTTTGCTGTTTGGACCATCTTGTTATGGTTGGCTCCTAACATGATCTGTTACTCCCAAATACCTTCCCATAACTGCTTCTTGGGTTAGGGCAGCCTGTACCCCTATCAGCAAGGCCACTGTGTTTTGAGAATGTGATTATTAGGATCCTCTCAGCATGAGGAACTTTTCCTGTTTCATGGGAACAGAAGAATATTGTCAGGGCCTATGTCTTGGGAGAAGAGAGCTAGGCCGCTAGCAGGCCTGCTGTCTGCCCCGACACCCCATGGAGCACAACCGCACACCGTACTCTTTACCAGACACAACCAGCACGTACACAGTACCGGAATGAAAGCTAGGTACTTGCACTGATGGCTTCTCTGATTTTCAGCAACTAATTCACACCAAGACAGATGAGAAATATTTCAACTCCAAGGTAACAGTCAATAATACAAGAAAAAAATAAACTGATGTTACAAACTTCACATTTAACAGCTTCAAATCCAATGAATAATGTGAACAGCACATGACTCAGAATACAGCAGGAATTCAGCTTTTTTTTCTGTTTCAAAAATAAAAAAATCTTTAAATTTATTCTATTAAGTTATTTTTTTGTTTGGGTTTTGTTTGTTCGTTTGCTCTTATTCTATTGCTCAGAAGAGTCAGCATATTGTGATGTCAGTATACTGTGATGTTTAGTCAAGAGAATACATGAAACCAAGTTTGCACCAGGATGCTGAGTAACCTCTCAGGACCACAGTTGCCATCAGAACAATACAATAACAAAGCATAATTTTTCAAATGCAGTTCAAGATTTACCAATGAGAAGCCCTGGGCAAAAGCTGGATACTGTCTGCTGCTGCCCCCTCACTGAATAGAGTTCTGCTGTGATATTACCACTACTGACCTCCAAAAAACAACACAAAACTAAATGAACCACAGACATAAAATGTCACTAACTTCAGACAGTGGGAAAGATTATTTAATTAAAAGAAGTTTGATTTTCCAAGAGGGAAGAGTTCAGATATATTTACAGATATTTAAGTTAGCTGTGCAGAAAGAGACTCCTGTACAGGTAATTACAGGCACAGATGCACTCTGATTCTGCACAACTTCTCTGAATGAATAACATCATATTCACACAGGAATATCTAACACACCAAACAAGTTAATGGAATATTTTCCTCTTCCCCTTCAAAACACAGGAAACAACCCCAGGAAAAGGAACGCAGAAATAGATGGATGGGCCTGTCATCTCTGACATCAAACCTACACAACAAATTTTGTTGACATACATGCAGTCATTTGGGGTGAGCTGAGTATAATTTGTGCCCAACCATCGCTGTGCTGAAGAACCGTAACAAAGCGATACCGGCAATCCCACACTTTGCTGTTGCAACTCTTTTCCTCCAGTGCAGATGGAAGAAGTTCCACAAGTACAGTTTGCCTAAGATCATCACAACTACTTGCAAGGCCAGAAGATTCAGTGGCTTCCCCAGGGCCCTAACACCTAATTCTTTAGTACAGGAAAACCGTAGCAGCCCAAAGTATCTTCCTTAATAACCTTGTTAAATCACAAGAATGACAAAACAAAACTGTAAAGGACTTCATATTGGAATATCTTTAGGAGAGAACAACAGCTACCTCTGTAAAGAAATAATCCTTACATGGTCATGGCCTCACCAGACAAAAATCCCAGAGAGGAATCATAGAATCATAGAATTGTAGGGATTGGAAGGGACCTCAAGAGCTCATGGGGTCCAACCCCCCTGCCAAAGCAGCTCCCCAGCTCATACTGCACAGATATATCTCCAGAGAAGGAGACTCCACCACCCCACTGGGCAGCCTGTCCCAGGGCTCTGGCACCCTCACTGTGAAAAAGTTCCTCCCCATGTTGGAACTTCCTGTGCTCCAATTTGCAGCCATTGCCCCTTGTCCTGTCTCCACTGACCAAAGAAAAGGGGCTGGCTGATTCCCCCTGCATCCCCTGCTTAAGATAATTATAGACTTTAAATAGGTCCCCCCTTAGTCTTCTCTTCTCAAGGCTCTTGAAGAGTCCCAACTTACTCAGCCTTTCCTCATAGGGGAGATGCTCCAGGCCCCTAATCATCTTCGTAGCCCTTCTCTGGACTCTCTCCAGGAGATCCCTGTCCTTTTTAAACCAAGGAGCCCAGGTCCTTCTCCACAGAGCTCTTCTCCAGCAGGTCATCCCCCAGCCTGTACTGATACATGTGGTTGTTCCTCCCCAGGTGCAAGACTTTACACTTGCTTTTGTTGAATTTCATCTGGTCTCTCCCTGCCCAGCTCTCCAGCCTGGCCAGGTCTCTCTGGATGGCAGCGCAGTGTCCTGCATGTCAGCCACCCCTCCCAGCTTTGTATCATCTGCACTTGCTGAGGGTGGATGCTGTTCCTTCATCAAGGTTGTCAATGAAGAAATTAAACAGGAGCTTTACCTCCTGCTCACAAGTATCTAAAGCTTATGTTAAGATCTAAGCAGATGAATGCCTTGCATTCATGAGTGGAAACAAGTAACATCTTATGTAAACCCAACCTCAGCTCTAGTTCCAAGGGAAGGGAGACACCAGTGACACACCAAGCACACGGTATCTTTCTAGAACAGTATTTGAAGCTAAAGACAGAGAGGTCTTTAGGAAGGTTTGTTTGGGGATTTTACATTTTTTTTATTTTTACAGGGCTATTAAGTTGAGTGATTGTGCCTGGCAGCTTGCCTTCCACAACAGAAATTAAAAATACCGTGTAATATCCTAAGAAATAGCAAAAAAACCCCCAGTATTTCCAACTCTTCCTATTTCTTTGCAAAAAAAGGAAAAAACCCTTGAGGCAGCTTTTTTGTTGTTGTTGTAAATAGCTGAATGACTAGGAAAGTGCCCTCTCCAGTAAGTCTGTGAGAGACTGAAGAGCTAAGACAGACATTTCAATGTCTGACAAATAGATTACAGACTGTTTAAAGAGGCTGGGGAGGGGGAGAAAAAAGCTTGAATCGCTAGTATTTTGAAAGACAAGCACAATATTTGGTCTGCACAGCTTATAGCACCCATAAAAACCTTCTGCAAACTCCTGCAGCCAAAGACTGAGGTCAGCAAGGAGTATTGCTTAACAACTGCATGTGTGTAAGTGGGAAGTAGTTGCCAACGTAGCCATTGTGACCATGTTCTCTACACTGAAAAAAATATTAGTAGAACAATTTTACATAAGTTAGATTACTTTTAAATAAAAGAGCCTATCAAAGATTTGTGTGTGGGTGAGAACCACTGCTGAGCCTATCACCCTAGGGCAAATTCATCTGGAAATTAGGAGTGACAATAGAGACCACATCCTTGAATCATTTCTAGCCACATTAATGTATTCAGAATATTATGTAATGTTTAAGGTGTGCAAGTCCCATTTTGTATAGTATAACACTTTTTAAAAATGTCAAAGTACCACAGTTATTTTTAGGGTTTTGCCATACAGTATAAAACAAATAAGCTAAACCTAGTTTCTGCAGCTCCACAGAACTTCAAGTCATGGAAAACTTCCTTAATCACTCACAGTAAACTTGCAAAGCCTTTTTATCTCAGCAGCTTTTATTTCTTTCTTTTTGGTTTTCATATCAAGCTTTAAGTCTGCTTAATTTTTTCCTCACACGGGGCACCAATCTTTTTTTTTGCCCTGCTGAGAAGGACCTGGGTGTCACAGTGGATGAGAAACTGACCATGAGCCAGCAGTGGCTCTGGCAGCTCGCAAGGCCAATGGGATCCTGGGCTCCATCAGCAGAGGGGTGGCAGCAGGGACAGGGAGGGGATTGTCCCTCACTGCTCTGCCCTCGGGAAGGCCCACCTGGATCCTGTGTCCAGAGCTGGGGCCCCAATACAAGAAAGATGTGGGGCTGTTGGAGAGGGGTCAGAGGAGCCACAAAGATGCTCAGAGGGCTGGAGCACCTGCCCTACAAAGAGAGGCTGAGGGAGCTGGGCTGGTTCAGCCTGGAGAAGAGAAGGCTGTGGGGGGAACTCATTGCAGCCTGCCAGTCCCTGAAGGGAGATTATAAACAGGAAGGGATTCAACTTTTTAAAAGGGCAGATAATGGCAGGACAAGGGGGATGGATTAAAACTAAAGGAAGGAAGGTTTAGATTAGATATTAGGGGGAAGTTCTTTACAGAAAGAGTGGTGAGGGGCTGGAACAGGCTGCCCAGAGAGGGGGTGGATGCCCCATCCCTGGAAGTGTTCAAGGCCAGGTTGGATGGGGCCCTGGGCAACCTTGTGTAGCTCCAGGCCTAAGGTTGATGTCCCTGCCTGTGGCAGGGGGGTTGGAGCTCTGTGATCCTTGGGGTCCCTTCCAACCCTTGCCATTCTATGATTCTATGATTCTACTTTTGCAAGGGAAGAGTACTCTTGTTATATTTTGTTTTCCTATGCTTACCTGTTCAAAAAAAAGGAAGTGTGATGCTTCATCTTTCCTAGCAGCTTGTTAAGCAAACTCATTACCATACTGGGAATATATTTATTACTGTGATAAAAAAATAATCCTCAAACATCTCCTTGCAATCATTAAAATCAAAAAAGTAATCTTATACTTTACTGTACAAAACTCTAAGTGTAAATACTTATTAACTCTTCTTTATAGGTTCTACTATTTCCTAAGTTTAAGATTTAGTTAGTAGGCAGTAAGTGTTACTTCTCTTTTTTCTGTAATTGTTTGAATGTTATACCTCATTTTCCCTTTACGGTTAATGAACCTTCAGTAAAAAGAGAGGTAATAAATGAAAATACAAATGGACATTTATTTTATCACCACCTGCAACTGACTAGAACACTTGGTATTGCACAGAAATTCCAGAACAAACACCAGCTTCTTCCTTCCACTTAAAAAAATAATGCAATTTTCATGCATTCAGAGCAAGCTGGGCAACTTCACTTTAAGGTGGTTGGAACATTCAGTCAATCCAAGCTGCCTGACTGCTAGTGCAGCTGTAACTAAAGAAAGGCTTGAAATAACCTGGTCCTGCCCTGTAAGGGGATTCCTGCTAGTCTGCGTGGAACATCCTGTCAATTTATTGCTTTCAAAATCCAACAGTTAAAAAAAAACCCAAGAAAGCCACCACCTAACTACAGAAACCTTGCCACTGGTAAGGCAGAACATTTCCACAAAACTGGAAAAGGGAAAATTCATGCCACATTCAGCACGACGTTCTACTTACCAGCACCTCACCTGCATCTAATAGTTTATTAAGTTTTGGCTTATACAACAGCACTCAAGATATTAAAACACTAAAATAGTTAAGCTGTGTAATGGTACAGCTGGAACTTTCACTTATGCATTCCCATGCTTGGGTTACAGACTAATACTATAAGGCAGATACTGTCTAAGTCAAGAAGAGTGGAAGCATTGAGTGCCAAACCTTGGGGTCCTGGGGGTGAGGGGAATCTCAAGCTCTGCTACAGCTACCTGTCTGTGTAGGGGTCATCAAGCCACCCTGCAATCTCCTCCCCTGTAATTTACTTTACAGTCTCTGCCCTGGAGTTTCAGTGTTGGCCATGGTAGAATCTGTTCTGACTGCCATCTAGAACACACGCTTGTCACCATCACTACTCCCACACTTTATACAGTGCAACGTAAAGAGAAAGCAGGCTGTTCCCCTGCTTTCCCTTTTAAGGGAAGTTCTCCTTAAATTATGTGAAACGTTGTTACATGGAAGAAATCTCTAATCAGTAGCATGGTAAAGCGAATAGAGCACGTCTGATTCCTTAGCTGGTATAACTAAGCCAAAAATCAAGACCTTGTTTATCAGTGAGTTAAATTCCTCAGGAATTTTCTATTTTCCAGAATTTCTATTAAGTTAAAATGACTGAGATTTAATTTTGAGGAGGAAAAATAGGAAAAAACAACTTACGGTGCTGGTGTCCTGTAAAAATGAACGAGTGCTTCATAAACAAGGTTCCCAGTCACATAACCAGTCGGGACTTCTTGTGCTGGTTAATCAATCTTGATTTTAAAACTGGAAGAAAGAAGAGATATTATTAGACTTGACAAGCCCCAGAGAATTAAGCAAATTAATAGAACAAACGAGGATTGATCTAAAGGATATCCCACAGGAGAAAGAGATCCAAGAGCAAACATCTAGTGTCATAAATAGTTACAGACATTTTGCAGTAAAATAATGTGACTAAAAAGGTCTGTGACCAAAGATCTACAGTAATAGCTTAGACCTGTGAGTCTCAGTCCCAAAAATCTCTCTCGTCCATTTATCAGCACTGTAGTCCTCTGACCCTCCCATATATGTAAATAAACACTGGTTTTAATGCATTCCAACTTACAACTGCTTGTAATTCTCATCACCTTGAACAGATAGTACCTTGAAGAAGGTAAGTCTAAACCTTCAGCACTTCAAGCTGTGAAGCTGCTCCAGAACAGCTACTCAGCATTATCAATATACAATACCACCAGGATAAATACAGAACATTAACCAGGAGGGTGAGGATGGAGGCCTGAAAGTGGAAGGGGAACTCTAAGGCCAAGAAACACATATGAATGACAAGGCAAAGAACATGGACAGTGCTCATCATGCTAGCTTTGAAATCTGCTGCTGTGCCTCAATTTAAAGAGGGTGGGAAAAGAGAAAATGCAGAACACTGTTCTGTTTGTGCTGCATAGGATCAGACAGGAGGGTCACTGCAGAGGATGACAGGCTGTCTGCAAGCTACTGGAGCTGGGGGTCCTAAAGTACACCTGGCAGGGGGTTCTGTTCTGTTGGCATCCTTAGGTAATGAACAAATGACATTCTGACTTGTCTCAAAATAGATCCTCAAAGGCAGCATACTGATATCACAGGACAGAGTTCTGCAAGGAAGAGAGGTCCTGCTGGATCCAAGCATTCCATGCATGAACACACCAACAGTATACCATAACCACAAATAAAAAGAAATAAAATTTTTATATTTTTGTATTAAAAGGGAGCAACTGTGCCCCAGTTTGAGGTGATGCAAGCCACAGAATTTTACTCAGCTACTCTTGTGTCAAACAACAACACATAGCACAGGCAGAGGCCATGTCCTTGGAGAAAACATCCACTTCTGACTTATAAGTTCCACCGTTTTCTGCATGAGGGTTTTACCCACATAGGCACCAGTAAGACCACACTTGCTTCATCTTGGATCAATAGAGAGGAGAGAGCTTTCCTGATGCTCCTACTGCTACGTTTTTTCAAAGAGCTATGTCTTGCACGTCATTGGCTTTATTCAGTCTCCACTTCCTGCCCAAATGAAAGATTAAACCATCCAAATAGATTTAAGTTCAATAAAGCTTGGATTTGTTCTGCCTACTGTAGGGACAACAACACTCCTTGAGTGTTCTTACCATAACTTAGGTAAAATTCATTAGGCATAATTTTACGTGGGAATTTCAGGACATAAACATGATTCCTTTATAAACTCTCTCTCAAATTTATTTCAGACATTACCATGCCATGACTCAGTGTTCCAAGACCACCCTGCATTTCACAACTTTATCCTCCCTCACAGAATCACTGGGTTGGAAAAGACCTTTGAGATCATCGAGTCCAACCATACCCATCCTCTACTAAACCATATCCCTAAGCACCTCATGTGCCCATCTTATAAATACCTCTGGGGTCGGCGACTAAACCCCTCCCTGGGCAGCCTGTTCCAGTGCCCAACAACCTTTTCAGCGAATCATTTTTCGTAATGTCCAACTTGAACCTGCCCTGGTGCAGCTTGAGCCCATTCCCCCTCATCCTGTCACCTGTTGCTTGGATTAAACGATCAACACCTATCTCTCTGCACCCTCCTGTCAGGTCATAGTAGGTGGTGATAAGATCTCCCCTCAGCCTCCTCTTCTCCAGGCTAAACAGCCCCAGCTCCCTCAGTCACTCCTCATAAGCTTTGCTCTCCAGCCCCTTCCCCAGCCTGGTTGCCCTTCTCTGGACTCGCTCCAGGACCTCAATGTCTTTCTTACAGTGAGGGGCCCAAAACTGAACCCAGCACTCAAGGTGCAGCCGCACCAATGCTGAGTACAGAGGCACAATCACTTCACTGGACCTGTTGGCCACGCTGTGACTGATACAAGCCGAGATGCCGTTGGCCTTCCTGGCCACCTGGGCACACTGCTGGCTCATGTTCAGTCTGCAGACAACCCTCGTGTCTGTGGAAATCACAGTGGTGAGGAAAACAGACATTCAATGCAAAGACAAGCACAACCTATACTGTACCTAACATAGGGCACTGACCCGTGGAAGGAAGAACACACTGAACTTGTACACTAAAAATATACTTATTAACCACTCCTAAATTCTGCACGTAAGCTGCTTCTCACCAAAGTAAAGAAGATTCTTAGGAAAGGTTCCTAACCAAGCTTTTATTGCCAGAGTACACCACCAGATGGCAAGATTGCAAAATAAAGATATATATATATATTTAAAATAAATAAATAAAATCATTCCTATAATGCATTCAGTCCATGCTGCTTCAAGGACCCCTTCCTGGGACATGCCAATTGTTTCATGAGGACTGGGTAAGCATGTAAAGCAGCACCACGTGGGTCTGTAAAATAGAGCATTTAAACATCTCTTCATCACTCCTCATGCAGTCGATTCACTCAGAATTACAATAGTTGAAGGCAACACAGAATTCCCAGCAGATGAAAAACCAGAATTGGTGACCCCCAGCTGTACCTCCCTGAAGAGCATGGTCTTCCCCCAGTTTTCCTTCTGCTGCTTCTTTCTGAGACCCATTTTGCCCTTTTTGAAAAAGCCTAAAATCTTACATGACTGCAGGGAAACACATATTTACATGAGAATACAACTCAAAGGCAGCTAATAAAATTAATTTACAGAGGGAGAGAAGAGACTTCACACAACCTATATTCACAATAAATGAAGTGGATTTTTTTCTCCCATTATATTTTAATTCTCATGTTATACCCCTGTTATCTATAAACCAAAGACATGGAACAGCTGCTCCTGAGATCCATCACACCAGCAGCAACATGTGCTCTAAACACATGTGCTCATTTTAAGGGACTGAATTTTACATGGAATATTTTCTGTTACACTGACATTTTATTTCATACTTTAGGAAAAAGTAAGTCCTCAATAACTACACAGAAATCTATCACTATAATGCCTCAGCCCCAGATCACAAAGAACACAACGTAAGCACACAAGTCCATTATTATATATTTTATATACATTTACACACAGACTCACACACATACATATGTAAATAAAAGGCCATTAAATATTAGCAAGCCTTTATCTTCATGGCAACAACAGTTAACCAGTTGCGCAGCTGAACAAGCTGACAAACAACTTCAGTTGACCCTGAGATACACAACACAAACCCAATGATTCTAGAAATAGTTTAGGGACTTTTTCATTCCATTTGTAGTGTGGCACCTGCTTAATAGCATACAGCTACACTTCACAACTGTTTAAAATATTGTCATTATCCCTTGAGCTAAAAGAAATTAGGTAGGTGTAAAATAATCAGAATGTCAAGCACATTAAATGTCAAGCATAAATAAGAACCAAAATTGGAATCTCTCAAAGATGCTAGTACTCCCACAGTTGGGCAAAAAGTGTTAACTTCAATATCTACCACCATTTGGGACTTGTATTATTATACAAAACACATAAAATTCTTTGCCTTAACAGCATCTAATGGCTTGAAGGCTGATTTGGCACTAGAAAGTCAAATTAAATGTTATCCAAGTCATCAGGAAAACTTCCTGCCCCAAAACCCCAAAATAGATTTTTATTTGGGACTCTTCAATTCAAACACTTCAGGGTATTATTATTAAAAAGAGAAAGAGAGTGAGTGAGAACCATTTTGCAGGAGAAAAAGGAGGTGATGAGTAATACATGAGCCTGCATTACTCGGGAGGGCACCAAAAATACAAACTGTAAAATAAACTGCCAAGTTATAAAATGTCTCTTCACCCATTAAAACAGCTCCTTCAATCCATTTTTAATTCCAGCATTCAATCACCATCAAAATTAAAATCAGGCACTCTTTCGACACTGAAAGTATTTCACACGTGAAGGTATCTAAAATCTACATCATATTGGAAACACTTTCAAGAAGGGATTTTCATTGACCTAAGTTCATCCCATAGTAGCAAAACAGCCTCAAGCGCAGTTCAGGCTCCTGGACTTCATGAAAATTAAAGCATTAAAAAATATCTATAAAAGAACCCAAAGCACATGATGTTAGGATTCTGGAGCAACACATTCCACTTGTCCAATGAAAAATCCAATTTTTTGGTGGTGTATAATGAGCTTCTCCTGTATTATTTGTTTCCTTCCACGTTGCCCATTGAATTTTCTATTTGAACCGCACGGCAAAAATAGCTTTGCAGGATATTTAGTACCCAAGAATGCCTCTGTTTAGAGGGCCTCAACTGAGAGACTCCCCAAAAAGCACCTGTGGCATTGGACAAGCCACAGCCCCATCACAGAGGGGTTTGCAAGGCAGGAACATGTCACAGAAATACCAAGGTATTTTGATACTCGTATGGAAGAGAGTCATACTCTCGGACAAAGGCAGAACGGAAACTCTTCCAATCTCTGCTCATTCCAACTCTACTTATCCCCTTTCCTTTCAACTATTGGGCCACTCTTACAGGAAAAGCAGTAACAGAATCAATTGATTGACAAATGGATCAGGAGAAATTGGACAGAGGTCACCCAATCACTTTGTCTCAGCCATATGGAACTGTCAGCCAGCAGTAATAATGAAATTGATTGGAAGTAATCAAGCACCAAGGTTAAAAAACCTCCACATCTGTAACAGTGTCCTAGCTGTGTGCACAATAAGAGAAGGAAAAAACATTCAGTAGAGCTGAAATGCACCTACCATATCACCCCTCTACCACCATGCATTCTTCCATGTTTCGGGAATTTTAGCCTCCCCGACTCACAAATCTATACAATTTTACAGTCAATTTCTAGAATCAGAGCAACAAGTAGTCACTATCCCACAATACGAAATAAAGGCTGTGGTGACTGCCTAGCACCTGCTAACATGCCATTACCTTTCATTCTGACAGTGGCATGATTACCATGCCAACTTAATTCTGTATTTCAAATACAAAACTAACAAGTACTAAGAATAAAGCTATTAATAACTGGAGGTAAAACAACATTAAAGGATTCAGTGGCTTTCTTCTTTGCATAATGAACTAGTAAGAAAACATATAAACTCCAAAATTATACATGCACAGTAAGCCAACACCATATCACTGCACAGGTATTCTTGAGGTCTTAAAAAACATGGCATATTTTCTCTTCCTAGGGAGAGAACCTGTGAACCAGGCCCAGATTCAGACAATTTAAGTATCTGTTCGTATTTAGGGCAAAAAAAAATAATAAAAACCTCTTCAGTTTTCAAGAGCACTCTCTAAAGCACTTACTCTATAAAAAGAAATCTTCCTGAGAGTACATACACCTGATTTATTTCAGGAAACCAAACAAAAATAACAAGAGTGCCACCTATCCTTCATTACGAATAACAGAACTTCCCAGGGACTGACCTTGCTGTTGAAAACCTGGTACAGTAAAACCTGACAGCTAATCACACGTGAAAGTCTCCATCTGGGCAGAAGAGCTTGGTTACAAAAAATAAGACAAAAAGGAATGTTGCATGTAAAAGCAGAAGGAAAAAGACATGCAGGAGGATTTGGAACAAAGAAAATGTCTTTAAAAAATAAGTGTTGGGTATCAAGAGCACAAAATCCACAAAATTAAACCCCCAGCCCAAATCAAGGGATTTCAAAGCTTATAAGAGTATTCTGGGATTCAGCAATGATTCTAGGAAAGAAAGTTTGCATGTAACACACAACTAGCAAGGTGGGTCTGAAACAAGGTGCTGCACACAAGCAAGTCAAGAGGCAAAAGGCAAGCTTCTTGCAGCGCAGAGCCTGGGGCCGCAGAGCAGGCCATAAGCGTGGGGTGGTTCATCTTCATTAGCACGGATATCTGAGTAACAGACTAGTGACCTGGGCACCTTTATCAGGAAAGTGAGTTGAAATTACTACAAGATAGACATAAGCGCACAACTAAACACCTTTTCTTGGAGAGGAAAGTCAGTTCCCCTTTTCTGTTAAGGAAGGTGTGCTTCATACATCTGCTGCACACACGTGCACGAGGGAGGCACTGGATCTACTTCTCTGGATACATGAAAATCAGTAGATATTTGGAGGATTTCTGAAATACCTCCCACAGAGAGTCATGTGAAAACTAAGCCACAAGATAACACAGATGGCCTTTGCTTTTAGGAAAAACCTGGTTAAAGGGAGGGTGCCAGGGTGGGAGTATATGCTCGGTTCCCTCCGCAGCATGTGGAACAGGGAGCTGTGCCATGATCCAGAGGTTCTGCGTACTCACACAAGCTGGAAAAGGGAGCGGGCAGCAACACGGCAAAGCCAAGTGAAGACACAAAGCGATTCACACTAAAATGATAAGGGCTAACCACAAAGAATTATGAAAAGACCTTTCAAGACTCTGTAACTGGACATGAATTACAGCACAGGTACCCACAACACCATGCATGTATGAAAAAAAGTAACGTTACTGCTCAACTGGATCTTCGCTAAACTAATCATTGCCACACAGAAGCGAGGTTTGGGGATGACTGTGGATGGTTGATCTTACCTTGGACATGCTTTGCATTTTCACAGAATCACAGAATCGCAGGGGGTGGAAGGGACCTCCAGAGATCATTGGGTCCAACTCCCCTGTCAAAGCAGGGTCCCTAGGACAGGTTACACAGGTTGGCATCCAGACGAGTCTTGAATATCTCCAGAGAAGGAGACTCCACACCCCCATGGACAGCCTGTCCCAGGGCTCCGTCACCCTCACTGTGAAGAAGTTCTTCCGCATATTGGTGCGGAGCTTCCTATGCTCCAACTTTAGGCCATCGCCCCTTGTCCTGTCTCCACAGACCACTGAGAAGAGGCTGGCAATTTCCCCCTGTGTCCCACACATGAGGTATTTGTAAACATTAGTAAGATCCCCTCACATTTTTCACTTGCCAAATGTTAGGACACAACCACACATGTTTAATGCTTCCGCAGCAATCACCATTGCCTGTTAGTTGGGTAGAAATCTCTTGATGGTGAAGCGGTAATTTTTAAATCAAGTGGACAGCCAATGCTGACAGCTACATTTCCAGGAAGATTGAGACACCAAGCACCAGCAAACATTGCTCACCAAGCAGATCTTCTAAGAGAGAGATGATTTATGGGGTAAACAAAACACAGTGTCATGTTGGAAGGTGATGGAAACTACTTCAAGTCTGTCAGAATTCCCAGTCTGAACACTGCAAAAAGTACTGCCTTTCTAATACAACGGCCTTACTATAGGACAAAGTATCTCCAAACTTAATAACCTCTCCAAAGAGCAGGATGTGAACTCAAAAAAGATTAGGATATACCAAGTTCCCCAGAAGAAGCTTCACAGAGAAGAATCCCAGAGGATTGATTTATAAAAATCACTAGAGAATGATAAGTTACCTATTACTACGTATTATTTCACTTTCATTCAGCTCTGTTTGGAATCAAATCCAAGACATTTAAAATTGTACTCCAGTCACTGCATTAAAAAAAAAATAAATGATCTGCTGTATATTCTCTCACCAGAGAAGTTCCAGAAGGTTGCTATTAATAACTATTGAAACAAATACAAGGGAGGCAGAAAAGCAGGAGTGTGACAAATATTTCCCATTAACATGTGTATGTGGCTTCACTCAGCAAATTTTCTTGCAAGAAGCATGTTTATATAATATTACTAAGTCGTTCTATTACCAAACTGACTGTAAGTTTATAATGGGGCCGCTTTGATTTAGACACTGTAAAAATTTCAGCTGGAGGGAATGAAATTCAAATAGATATGGAAATAATGGAGATAAACTCCATTTCTCTGGAGGAAAACTCCCTTAAGAGGGGGAAGAAAAGCCCAACAAACCAAAACAAAAACAACAAAAAACCCCAAAAGATAAAAACCCAAAGCTTCATTTCTGAGCTCTTAATAAATACTGAAAGCCCAAGGAAAGAGCAGGGAGGCTGGGATCCAGCTGCCACCTCATGCAAAGATGTGTAAAACAATTGACACAAAGGTACTAAATCTTCTGTGATGAATGGGGTGACCAGTTGGCCTTCTCTTAAAGTACCATCTGCACTTACAGAAGAGTACCTTGGCCTTTTTCCTAGTCCATCATGTACAAACATGACCACCTGCATAGCAAAACCCACAGGATTAAGAGAGACAACAACATACTGAAAATTCCAACTGATCTTAGTGGGAAGAATCAGAACTTCACCAGCCTACAGGTCCATACATTGTGAACCACTTAGTAGTGTTGGTCCCTAGGTGGGATTCCTATTAGTTAGTAACTTCTCAGAAGTATCTGCATTATGTCAGGAAAATAAGTTACATCCAGTTCACACTTACCTTAAATTCGTTATGTGAACTTGCAATTTTAAGTGATTTAGAGAAGCCCATCAAGCAGCAGGGGCCCCCTGTCCAGAAGGCATTCTTTGATCAGTTACGTTTTGTCAATGTTACCAAAGCATTACTTGAGTAGCCAGCTGTATTTTTAAACAGCCCTTAATCCAGCTTCATGCTTGGGTGAAATACACAATTTGAATGGAGAATTCTGCTGCAAATGGCAATTTTTTTCTTGACATTTCCTTGCTTTTGGAATCTGGATTAGCCTTGAAGCTTGGTGTGACTGAAGTGGAACTGATACGTGGTAATACCATAAACACTGCAATGTTCCATGCAAGAATCACAGAATCACAGAATCTTAGGGGTTGGAAGGGACCTCAAGAGATCATTGGGTCCAACCCCCCTGCCAAAGCAGGCTCCCTATCTCATATTACATAGATAGGCGTCCAGACAAGACTTGAATATCTCCAGAGAAGGAGACTCCACCACCTCCCTGGGCAGCCTAATGCTAATAGGAAACTAATACACAAAGGAATGACCCAAATTATGAAGCTAACTACCCAATGCACCCCAAGGACAGAGAGAGAAGAGATATCAAATCATACTCCTCATCCCCAAGTAGAAGCTCCTGATCTAGTGAGAGCTGAGAGCTGCTTCCCATGGAGGAACAAAACCATGAATACCATACAAGATCAGTCAGACCTTGCCTCAGAGTGGCAGCAGCTTGTAACTCCTGAATCCTCAGCTGCCCTGAAGCACGGCACTTCAGAGGTACAGGCTCTTTGGGGAAGACACTAGAGAACCTCTCAGGACTTAAAAGAGGCTTCTTTGCATGGACAGGTAAACATTGGATCTATGTGCATCTGCTGCTGTTTAATGACCACCCTGGGTTGCTAACCCTGCCTTGTACCATTGTAATTCCGGAATTTATGGCAATCAAGGGAAGAACAGGTGGAAAAATAAGACAATGGCTCAATAGACAAGTATGTTCTCGCAGCTGGGAATCGGAGAAAGCACAATGGCACACCTACACTCCTCAGGTTAGAGTGACACTAGTCTTTTGTCAAGCAAGGATCCTGCATATTTAAAGCAAAGTGAGAGAGAAAACAATTAAGAAGGAAAAGCAGATGCACGAACCCTCACAGTACACGTTCAATGCTGGAAGACAAGTTCTTTCAGCACTGTCTTCTACCACAGTTATATATGATGGAAAAAGATTAAAACTGAAAATATGAAACTAATTTAATTTAACTTGTTACACTGGGGAAAAAAATGGGAAAGTTAGTCAGAAACTATACCTATATAATCAACACAGAAAAACAGCATGACCCATCAAACCATGCACAACTCTGCTGGGGATGGGCACTGTTTTTCTGCAGCACCACCACTACTGCAGCCTCCCAAGATATAGGTAAGCTGGCAATTGCAGCTTTAAGGTAGTTAGGAAAATATACTCTTTTTAGTATTAATACTTACTTATAACATTAAAAGTTCAGTAGTTTTGATCTGAAAATAGGAAATGCAATACTTTCTGCTTCTTAATGGCCCTGAATTAGCATTACCAGAGCAGCTAAAGTGTGTTGCACACATTCTATATATCTATATATATAAAAAAGAACAAACAGGCACCGAGCTCCAAACTGCTAGCCTTCCTCCAACGTCAGTCACATTAATCATGAAGGACACTTGCAGGAATGAGTCCCACTTGCCTTGATTTGCTCTGTGGCTTGCAGGAGCTTCCCCAGAACAGCATAGCACTCTCAGCACTGTAGAAGCCCTGAGGAGCACACTCCCATAAAGCCAAGTCAGCCACTCACTCGCTCTCACACAGTTGGTCAATAGAGGAACCATGGTTATGGTGCTTCCTCCAATCTTTCTGTTACCTGGGGCGTTTAAAGCAGCACGTTCTGGACACCACAGCAGAAGCAGCCTGTGAATAAGGATGTTAAAAGGTACTCTGCAAAGCTTCACCCTGACCGAGACAGCTTGCGTAGTCTCCTGCTTCTTTACAGCCAATACCATCTGCTCTGAGAAAGACAAGGCTGCAATCTTTTCTTCCCCTCAGACTATTACCCAAAGACACAATAAAACAAAGGGTACTCAATAAGCTACTGCAGACTGCCAAACGATGGCCATACACAGAGTTCATCAACTTGACTTGGATATTGTAATCACCAATAATAATTTAGGTATTTCAGGCAAAATGCCATCCTTATTCCCCACTCTGAATTATCAATCTTCAAAACAGCCTTCCAAAGCCAGAAATCAGAAATAATGGCTTCATTTCTTTCCAATTAACTCAGCTTGGTTCACAGGGGAATAAAAGGCAAATTTTATTTGCTTCTGAAACACAAAGGCAATTCCAAACTTCTAGTATGTGGAGGAGTCTCCATTGAATGAATAATACTTGCCCAAGTGTCTCTTCCTTTAAAATTCACACCCAAAATTAAAAAAGCAGTTCCCATATCCTGCAGGATTTCTTTATCTGCTTAAATCCTCTGTGGTTTTCTACAAACGCAGTGAAGAAATAGAATACTGGAACAAGTGGAAAAAACCACAGCAAATGCACCTTGAACTTGTTCCAGGAGAAAAATATTTAAAATACTTTAAAAAATATCCAAACACTGCTCAGAAAACAAAAAGGGTTGTTTGGTGACCCCTGTAGCTCACAGCTTGACACCCCAAATGCACCCACTCAGTGCAGAATTAGGCAAAGAACATCTCATGACCCTCACTACGCTCGCAGGGATTGTGTGAAAGATTGTCATGCTGGCAAGCGGTTTACATGGCCTGAAAAGCCATAACCCCACTTCCCTCAGCTACTGCCCCCCACCCCCACCCCCCCCACACACAAAGGCATTACAAAGCATCAATCAGAGGTTTCTCCTTTCCCCAAAAACAAGGTGTAGACAAGTGCTGATGTGCACAGCAGTATCTCTATTTGCAGGGACTCAACATGAAGACACACAAACCCAACTATCAGATTAATTAATTTCAAGCTGGTACATGAAACATCCACTTGAAACAGCAACACCAGTCATAAACAGTTTGCGATTTCCCTCTCCCCTTTTCACTTCCAGCTTCCAGGGAAACTGCAGGTACTTGGCCAGCTGTCTGGGCATCATGATTACGGTGCTTTATCGTTTTGGTATAGCTGAAGGAAAGGCTGAAGATAACACACCAGCTCAAGATGGTACAAACTGGGACTACCCACTTCCTGTAAGGTTTACATCACTGTGACATAGGAGGTGTAGATCAAGTCTCCCACAGACAACTCCAAAAGCACTTCAAAGTCGCACTCCTAATTCTTTAAGGAACTCCATTTCTTTACAGAGGAAGTTTTGACTGTGATTGTCAGACCCACATTTCCTTGGAGAGGATATGAGCTTGGGAAGAAAATATAGGAAGGCTGTGAATAAAGTCATCTCTGGTGAAGGTACACAGGTGCAAAGCAGTCACCTGGGTACCAGAAAACCTGAAATGAAGCCATCTTTGGGAAAGTCCTTTTCTGGACAGTAACATCTCAACACTGGAAATCAAAATTTTCTGTTCACGAGAAACCTCCTCCCATCATTTATTGCCACTGATTTCATACCCATATCAAAGTTTTGACCCAGAAAAGACTGATTTCACATTAGAGTGAAAGCTAGCAACAGAAGCAGCTTTTTCTAAGTGATAGGTGGGCATTAACTTCTAAAACTCCTTTGGAAATTATTTTGTCAATTCTGACCATGTCTATCTGGTGCATCAGTTTCTGTCCTAACCCTAATATTCACTAGAATAACATCTATAAACATTCATATTATTAGTTAGAATATCTTAAAATGTTTGTTAAACTAATGTAATGCAAGAATTATTTTTTTTAAAAGACAGTCCTGATTTTTCCAGCATGGTTCCAAACTCCCCTACAAATCTAAGTGCAGCTTATTCAAAACCAACAAAATTGGCATTCCTAATCACACAGGAATCACCTTTATGGGGAGAAAAAAAAAAAGCAATGTTCAGTTTGCTTATCAGAAAATTCAGCAACTTGCCAAACATCTGAATATTCAAAAATGTGTTGGGAATGATATGAAAAACCTGATCTTAATTGAAAAATAACGGCATGTCGGAATTGGGGTTTTTTTGCATCTTCTGAAAGAAAATTTAGACAGCTCTGCACTCATATTGAATCTAAATATAAATGCAACACATCATGCTAGATAATTCTCATAGGAGAGATGACAGATCAGTAGCAAGCAGACCTGATGTGGATTAGGATAACGGGGAATAGCAGTTTTCATGCACACTGTACGTCAACACAATCAAACACCACAGTCACCTTGTTGAATAATAAATAACAAAAGGAAAAGAAAATTAAGGAGCAGTAAGCAAGGGAGAAAAGATTCAAGCTGACATTTCAAATGAGAGGAAGTCACCGAGAGGTTCATAGCAACTGAGCCAGATGGCAGGAGCTATTTTGGCCAGACTACCTGGCTAGGATGGGAGCTGCAGTGAGGTAAGCAGAAGGGGGCAGGAAGAAGGAAAAGAACAAAGGAAAAAAACAGACACTGAAAATGGGATTTTTACCCTGCAGGCCTCCGAATTCTGAGCCTCCTAAGAGAAAGTTCCAGAATCAAACAGTAACTCACTGTGATCATTTAAGGAAAAGGAAACCAATGACCACTCAAGATGATAGACATAAAAACTCCTTTTGGCCATGGTATGGATTCATTATCTCTCCCATGCCTGGCTTTCTCTAACCATAATTAAACTGACTACTTATTAATGAGTAAATCTTACACATGCTTTAGGCAACTTAAGGCATCTTGCCATCTAATTGTCTTCTTTATCTGTACTCTCCCCCATCAACTTCTCTTAAAATACTGGGAAGAAAGGAAGAGCCCTTCTATATGTATTCATAGTATTTTTTTGGTAGCCTCAAGGTCCAATGCATATTCCAGCTGTCAAAAGTGATTCCCCTGGCTCACTGAGCAAATATTCTCAACAAGGATTTTCTGTTTTATTTACTACTATTAGACAATGATTATACAGGCACAAATAATAGAAACATCAGCAGGTCAGCCTGCGTGAGAGCTTTATCTCTGTGCAGGAACTCTAGTTGCATTAGACAGAAAAATAAAGTTTATCTAAGTGGAACAGAGTCGCTCTGAGTTGATTTTGGGACACAGGTGATGAAGTTGCAACTAAATGATGAAAGCCATAGTGAAGGACAGTAAGAACCTCCTAAGACCCCAAGCCTGTAGCATTTTAAGAAGACTGTTTTCAACAGTCGATCAACATATATCTAAAAGACCTGAAATTGGATTCTTTCTTAAACTTGGATGCCTGCTAAAACCAAATAATTTACATTCTAGTGCACTGGGGTTAATATGAGAAACAAAACACACAGAAAAGGTCAAACAAGCACAGAATTGATCTAAAGTAGGTTTTGCATAGTCTGTCATCCCCTGGAAGAGCTGTGCGGACAGTATGTGATTACAACAAGCAACCCATGACTAAACTGACAGAAACAGGCCTGTGTTTCCAGAGTACTCAATTTAATTTCTGCACCACTCAAGGATTTTCCCAAGGATTGCATTTACAAGCCCAAACTGAAATGATTTCAGGGGGTTCATGAATGACCCAGTCCTTGTACCTTGCTTTCTGGAACCTGAGCACACGGTGGCAGGGCCAGCCATTAAGAAAGGGGAATGCCTGGTGTAGCTCCTGTGAAAAGGGCTGAGGTACTGCTAACAAGGCCTTCTGCTCAGGACAGTGATGGTGGTATAAAAATGTATAGATCTGGAAGACCAAGTACTTCAGAGTCTGAAATTATCCAAACAGACAAAAAGGAAAGGATCCCTGTAGAAGGGAAATGGAACCAGAAGCTAAGGGCATGTTTTTAAAAGCACCCAAGTCAAGCACAGGCATCTTTTCACTTTAGATACCCCTGGCTTGCAGTAGGACTTAGGAGAATTCCTAGATTTCAAGGCCAGGTTGGATGAGGCCCTGGGCAACCATGTGTAGCCCCAGGCCTGAGGTTGGTGGCCCTGCCTGTGACAGGGGGGTTGGAGCTTTATGATCCTTGGGGTTCCTTCCAACCCTTGCCATTCTATGATTCTATGATTTCTTACCTGAACACCAGGTATCAAAGGGGTTTAACATTTCAGCTGAGCTACATTACTCCCCTTGTCACATTGCAGGACCTCCACTGCACAAACCCCTAACCCTTGACATATTTTACAAATGCTTAAGTGTACACTAAAGTTCATCAAGATGGGTGCTTACAAAAAGTCTAAAGCTTTGTTGAAATTACCATAATATCTTTGCAGATGTCACAAGAGAACAGCTAAACAGAATTAAATTGCAAGCAAGCTCAAATTCCAAAAAAAGAGGTATATTCACAAAAAGCCTGAACAGAAAATTCAGACTTATTTCAGGTGATTTTTATGTGTTCATTAAACACATATGGAAAATGAATTATGAGCGAAGGTAGAACGACATGAAAGAGAAACATCAGCCTGTCAAGCAACAGCATTATCACAGCTTTGAATACAATAGCTAACTTACAGAATCCATTACACATCATGCTATGAGATGTCAAGAGATACCAATGGGTAGAAAATTGGAGAGTTAATGGATATGAAAGAAATGCAGCCAGCACCATTCTACCACTGATAAAAACGTGGTGTAAACAAAGAAGAAACATACACACCAACTACGTAAGAGTGATTTGAACCATGGACAACAGATAGCTATTGCCAGTGCAGCAAGGGGGAAAACATCACAATAAAACCCACAACAACAGTTGCAACAAAGCAAAGCTTTCTGAGTGTCTAAGTAAATTTTAAAAATCCATAAATGAAAGCCTAAGCTTTTTCATTAAGCCATGCAATGGTGTTACTTTTAAATCTAAAAAAACCCCAAAAATCAGGTAGGTGAAAAGAATTATTAAATAGCTATGTTAAAATAATTAAAATTAAAATTTATTATTATTGGAAAATATAAGTGGACACTGCAAAAGCAGGAAAAGTTGCTCCCTGATAGACTAACAGTAAACCCAGGATTTTTAAAGAAATCAAAACTTGTACAGAATACATGTTTTTGCAATTAAAGGGCAGAGTGTACTCTAGAGACAGTGTGCAATGTAACAGGAAATCTGGAACAAGAAAAGATATATGAGGTTACAAGACAAGACACAAGCTCTCAATGCAAAGTAAGCACAAGTGTGATTTCCAGTACTGTCAAGATTATCACAACCATTATATGGTAATGGTTAGGGAAGCTATAAACTTTCCACAGCTCTTGCTCTTTAGAATACAAAGTACTCCATACTACTGCAACAGCAATAATAGTTCAAATAAATTAAGTAAAACTAAGTTAACGGTTCAGCCAGAAAGGAATGCCAGTAATGACAAGGAATTGAGTAGAAACTATTCTAAGGAAATAAAAATCATGAATGTAGAATGGTTATACAACTAGGAGCAGGAAGAAATCAAGAAAAACCCCTCTGACTAGCTCCCCTAAGGAAGCCTTGCTTGCTCCTCTGCTGTCTAATAACATGCAAGATTAAAACAGTTTCTTCACAAATTAGTGGCATTTCATAAGGCCTTACTCCCAGGCAGCTTTTTGGTATTCAAGAGGGACCATCAGCCTTTTTCGTTAGGCTTTTTTTCCCCCCTCAACCCGGTCATCTGTCTTTACTGCTGGCAGGAACTCAATGTCTGTCTGTCTCTACCTGCCTGCCAAAGAGACTAAAACTGGCCCAAGCATTCAAGAATTATCGAAGTGAATGGGAAAGAGAGGATGAATGCAAAGACACACCAACAGATTTGATCTGAATGTTTCTGAGGGTAACAACTGCCAAATCCTTGCAGCTCCTCCTCAGTCATTTCATCTTCTCCCTTTGCTCCTCTCCTACCCCCACTCCTAAGCACAGACTAAGTTGGGAAAGAAATCTAGGTTTCGGGAATGAATCACCTCTCAACATTTCTCTTTATGAGATTCTTTTCTCTTTGGAAACTCAGCAAGATATCATACATATGCAACAGAAATCTCAACAAACTAAATTTATTATAAGCCCAGAAAAGGGAATTAAAATAATTTATTCTTTCTAGCTAGACAAATATTTTGTCCAGGTCGAAACCAAGCTGTTTTCTGATTATTAACAATGAGGACAAAGGTGGCAAATGGTCACAATGAACTTGTCAAGCCTTCACAGCACTTCATCGTGAGGGAAGCTACCCTACTTTCCAAAGCAGTTTTCTTCAGACTCATCACTTTCTGCTAACAGATGGGAAGCTGAAGATAGAAAGAAGGATCGTTTATGCCTAGCACGGAGGGGGGAAAAAAATCTCAGCAGTGAGATCCCACAAACCTCTGCAGGATTCTTTAAAAAATAAAAAAAATAGCACCTGTCCTCCTCAGAACGCAGGAGTGGGGTGTGGAGAAGTGTTGAAGACAAAGGCTTGGAGACTTTTCTGTATGATTCCAATGATCTCAATGCCTGAGCTGAGCTCTGTCAGCCTGCTCTGTCCTGTGCTGTTCTGCTACACTGGCTTCTACGGGCTCAAAAACTTCCTCATACTCTAAGAATCAAAAAATATATTTCTTCAGTAAGATCCAAAACATTTAGCCTAATCCTTAATCCTAAATTCCTATCTGGATTAGTTTCTTCAAGTGGTCAGGGTTTCACTAACTCAGTGAGGCAGCGCTGGCAAAGAAAGCAGCATAAGGCAAACGCAGCCTGCGACACACGCTGCAGCAGGCTCTCCGAGGCAGGGAAGAGTATGTGTCAGTACAGGCTGGGGGTGACCTGCTGGAGAAGAGCTCTGTGGAGAAGGACCTGGGGGTCCTGGTTGATGGACAGGTTAGCTATGAGCCAGCAGTGTGCCCTGGGGGCTGAGAGAGACAATGGGATCCTGGGGTGCATCAGGAGGAGTGTGGGCAGCAGGTCCAAGGAGGTGATCCTCTCCCTCTGCTCTGCCCTGGTCAGGCCCCACCTGGAGTGTTGTGTCCAGTGCTGGGCTACCTGGGATAAAAAGGACAGGGATCTCCTGGAGAGAGTCCAGAGAAGGGCTACAAAGATGAAGGGCCTGGAACTTCTATCCTATGAGGAAAGGCTGAGAGAGCTGGGGCTGTTCAGCCTGGAGAAAAGAAGACTGAGGGGGGACCTAATCAATGTTTATCAATATCTTAAGTATGGGGTGCAGGGGGAATTGGCCAGCCCCTTTTCAGTGTCTGTGGGGACAGGACAAGGGGCAATGGCTGCAAATTGGAGCACAGGAAGTTCCACACCAACATGGGGAGGAACTTTTCCCCAGTGAGGGTGAGGGAGCCCTGGGACAGGCTGCCCAGGGGGTGTGGAGTCTCCTTCCCTGGAGATATTCAAGACCCATCTGGACGCCGACCTGTGCAGTATGAGCTGGGGAGCTGCTTTGGCAGGGGGGTTGGACCCCAGGAGCTCTCGAGGTCCCTTCCAACCCCTACAACTCTCTGATTCTGTGGTTCTACTTGGCCATGGGGAGCCACGGGTTTCTTGAAGTTGTGATGACAGTAAAACTATCACTAACTTTAAGTTATTAAACCTTTTTCCCTTTCCACCACAAACCATGAACGTTACTGACACATGAGAGTATTTGTCAGCAGAAGTAGTAAAAAAACCCCAACAAGAACCAAACCAACAATAAAACCCCAAACACCACACACACACACACACACACACACACACACACACACACACCTCTCAAAAAATCAAGTCCAACTAAACATCCTTAAACTGTGATACTTGAAATATTTGGGGCAGGTGGTGGGAAGGAATTCAACAAGCTCACCTACTGCCAGAAAAGACAATAGGCTACAATTTTTTCTAGCATCATTTGTCATCACTTTCTAGATAGCAGAGCACACTACACTTAGATTTGCATGTGTTGGTGTATGCATGTGCCCATTTTTCTGTGGTTACATAGAAATGTGTAAGATTTTGGAAATACCATCACTCAAACACTGAAAGCATTCACACCATCTTATCTACACCCAACTTTAAATTCCTATTTAAATGGCAACCAAAAAGTTTTACTGTCAGTGATTTACTGAATAAATTAAGTAAGCAGGAATGAGCTGGTTTGCTCCTTCAGCGCTAAGGTGCACACAGAGGTTAACACCACAAGCCTTGCCCAACTACTCCCACCTCAGGAATGGTATTTGCACACTACTGATTTTAGAGTCTCTAGACTGAGCAGCTCCCCTGATCCTGTAACAGGTATTTGGCATCTACAAATGAAATCATCCACCTTTTGTTTGTTTAGTCAAGAAGACCTCGAGGTCCTTAGCATTAGCAGATACATATTCTTTATACTTCCATGTGGTTATCAAGCTTCCCAGTTATAACCAAAGTGGAAAGACTGACATGAAGAAAAATCATCACAGGCATGTTTTCCTGTAACTCTTCATCAAGAGTCTGACATTGCAGAATCACAGAGTCCCAGAAAAGCAGGGGTTGGAAGGGACCTGTGGAGATCAGCTAGTCCAGGCCCCTGCTAAAGCAGGCCCATTTGGAGCATGTTGCATGGGATCGCTTCCAGGCGGGTTTCAAGATCTCCAGGGAAGGAGACTCCACAGCTGCTCTGGGCAACTGGTCCCAGTGCTCTATACCCTCAAAGGGAGGAAGCTCTTCCTCATATTGAGATGGAACTTCCCACACTCCAGTTGGTGCTTGTTGCCCCTTGTCCTATCACTGGGCACCACTGAGAAGAGCTTGGGTCCATCCTCATCATGTCCACCCTTTAGATACTGGTACGCATTAATCAGATCCCCTCTCAGTCTTCTGCAGGCTCAGATGATGTTTGGGACCTGATGATAACATTGTGGATATCCAGACTTCTAACTCGTGCAGATGAGATTACACTAAGTTGTATTGCAAGAGACAGAACAGGATGGAATCACTTATTTCCTCCTAACTCAAATTTCAAGACCCAACTGAGAGAATGCAGAAATGAAAACTAATTGTATGCATGTTCCTTCAGTAAAAAGCCTCCATTTCTCCCCTCTCTAAAGAAAAGAGGTCATCAGCAGAGTAGGATGGGAATCAGGGTGAGAATGTTTCTAAGGAGGTTTGCCTTTCACAGGGCTGGCACAGAAATGCAAGACTGATTCTTAAACAGAAGTGTGAAGATAATGAAGCTCTTTAGGCTAAGAATTCTCAGCACATGTATATACACACATACATAAAGCCCTGAAATAATAAAAGATAACATATTAATGCTTCTATATATTATTTCTGGACAAACACTAGATATTCAACAAAAACCAGACTACAATATCCCTACGTTTATCTGGAGTTATGCAAAACAAAAGCTAGAGGTGCACCACAGTTGTTTGTATGTTGGAAGTCAAAATATAGCTAAGCAATTAAGTGCATCTTACTCCTCTCAGATAGCTAACTTCAACCTCCACAGACTTGAGAGATCTATATGGATCTGGGTGATACACAGGAAATAGAATGTCAGCCACCTTCTCAAGTGATTCTAGGAGGATATTTGATTTCTTCTTTGCCCCACTGTGTGACTATAAAAGAAACTGCCCTACTGGAAAATTGCTGCCATGGGCAACAAGCACCATTTTCTCTTGGAATCATCACATTAGACCTCCCATTAAGGCAAGCACTGACTGAACAAATGAGAGAGGGAGATTAATCTACAAACAGCATAGGAGATTAAATCGCCAATAATTACAAAGTTAAACAAAGCAAATGCTCACTCTTGAATGCTCATTTCCTGGCTGGAGGCTAAAAGAAAGTAACAGAAAGAGAACTTCCAAGGTTAACCTTGACTGTGAAAGAGTTGAGGGGAGCCTTTGGTTCAGAGGATCCTTTAGTTCAGAGGATCCTCCTTCAGAAACCACTACATGCAGCAGAGTGATGAAAACAGTAAAAAAGAAATCTGGACTGATTTTAAACAAAATGGTAAAAGATGAGAAGTAGAACAAGCTTCCTCATAGTGAAAACTGTCCTCTCATCACAGATTTCCTATGGTCCCTTCAAAAATCTCTGATTTCTAATTGCAACTATCACACAAGTTGATTACAATGATTTTGTGAGTGGCTGGAATTTTCCCAGGAATGTTTCCAAATACAGACAAGTTTGCTTGGCACACAATGAGCTGATTACAAAAGAGATTATTAACAGAGAAGTGTGTGGAGTCCTGAGTTGAACTATCAGGGGAGACTGCTGCCACCCCAAAACCTCCTCTCTTTCTTCAACCTTCTGTGCCCAGGTCAGCCCAGCATGGTGGTAAGCCTCATGTCAGTATACAGAGTCATACACCCTCCATTCTTTGCAGATGAAAGGAAGGATCAACAGTTTTGACCTTCACTATGAAAATTAAGCATCTATGCAGCAAAGACTTATGACTTCGTTTTTTTTATTTAATGGGAATTTTGAAGTCCTCAGATGGAAGGTATTCCACAGTCAATTGTTCAGCAGAGGAACAGCCATGTATACATATTTTTCCTCTTTCAAAAAGACCTTCAATTCATGATAATTTTGAGCTGTTTGGGTTGCAGGACTGTGATAGCTACTGATGATCAAGCAGCAGTATGATTAAGTTTACATAATTATTTCATATCAAGAAATGAGAAAACCCTGAAGTACTTTCATTTGATGATTGATATGCAGATTTTATTTCATTTATGCTTAAATGAAAGCTGAATACCATTAAGAACTCAAGGTAGGAGTTGGAAGTTAAAAGTGAGTTACCAGCACAGTGTACACCAAGATAAGATGACTTCACATAAAGCCTAAGGAAATTTTATCAAAAAGAACAAGTAATGAAAACAAAAAAAATTCTTATTAACTTTAAAGTAATAATAAAATTCTGCTTTCCCCTATGTCACACTACTTACTTTAAATGTTATCAAAATAGAGGTAAATTAGGCTGGCATGAAATTTCAGCACATGAAAGCTGCTGAAATTTTCATTTGCCTACATGTTTAGCCATCATTTTCTCAGCAGCTAATCTTCACACTTTGAAAGTGAATATAGAAAGTCTGCTTAATTTCCTATTATGTAACATGTACCAAATGCACCAGAAAGTAAAGTGGAATAAAACATATGTAGAAATTTTCAATTTCCTTGATATTTCATACATAACACAAATTTAATTATCAAGAAGTAGTAAGAATAGAAGTCATCAATTTTAAGTTGTATTCTTTGGCTCTAATCCTTGAAGAGATGAAAGTTAAGGTTTCCGTGGCAAATGTTCTGTTACCAAACAACAAAACCCAAACAAATAGAACCCAACCAAACAAAATAGCAACAACCAAAAAACCTCACAATAAACAAACAAACAAAACTAGAAAAAAAACCAACCCTGTGCAACATGTTTCAATTGCTAGTGGATGTAAAAATATTGCTGTCTGCTAAGTATGTATTTCCTTAATAATCTGAAATATAGTAACTTCACTACTATATCAAAATGCAGTCTGGTACATGAAATACGTGACAAATTACAGCCACAATCACAACAGAAGTTCCAATTTACATTCATCAGAATAGAATTTATTTTACTTGTACTTTATAGAGGATATAGATATATGGAACTAATTATCTCTTACGTAGCTTGGCACAAGCCATGCTGGATAGTGGGTAAAACACAGTAAAAAAGGATATTGGGAAGTGATGTTCATAGTATTTTTAAGAAGCATTTTAGTCTTTACTGTAGTGATCCTTCATCATCATCATCAGAGCAGGAGGCAGATGAAATTTATAACAACTTGCTTTTCTTGAAGAAATTCAAATAATCAATTCTGTGGTATAACACCACCACCATTTTTCCTGTTTTTGATTTATGCCCAGTTATGGTGGCTACAGTACAAACCATGAGAACACCCAGACTTGCCTGCTTTTCTGAGACGTTGAAATTTGCTTTTCTAACAGGAAGAAGGATATTTCACCTGGCAATGACATACTAAGAAGAAATGGCAGGAAGATTCCCCACTGACATTTCTGTAGCAGCATCATCCACACTTGTATCTTCTCAAGGAATGGATTGTCATAGAAAAAGCCACGTTAATCAGGCCAGGATGCAAACAGCCAATTTTTGCCTGTTCCTAGCCATCACAACACTGGATAAATAGCTGCCCTTTTCATAGCACTCAAATATGTCTGTCTGACTTAAAGTTACGCTAATAGCTTCACTGCCAACTCGCGTACCTGGATGTTATCTATTTTAATTATCAACTTGAATAGTAAATTATAATACAATAGCTGTTTAACCTGTGGTAGCCTAAATATAACAAATTAAATGTCATGTTTACAGCCAGTCAGTAAATTCTTATTTATTGACACACAATGATTATATCAAAAACATCACCTCCTTTCACAATTCAGAATTCCTTTATATTGGCTGCAGGACATAAATAGGAGAGAAAATCTCCAGGGTCTAGATGGCCTGAGTAGAAGTCATCATGATTTCTTTAAAAGAGAGAGCAGGTTTTAGATTAAGCAATATCTTGTTGGACTACTGTGTTAACAGCAAATGTTAACGACATTTATGTTCATACCATTCTGTTCTGAATGTTACATATTCTCAGGACCAAAGCTATTCCGTGGCACAATATAATAAAAAGGGATTAAAAATTTGATTCCAAACCATCTTTTCTTTCATTCTTATTTTGCATTGGTACTTCTGTGATGGTCTAGACAAAGCATGAAAACTCCCACACCATTTAATAGAAGATGCAAAATCAGCATATTAGACTCGAGGCACAGAAATCAAAATATTTTAGTGAAAGCATCACTAAGCATCACTTATACATTCTTTCCCACTCAAATATTCTAAATTCAAATGATCTTGTCCTTAGTGGTAAACTACACTGCAGAGTAGGTGGGGATGAGTTTATATATAGATATGAGTTATGTCCAGTATAAAGTAACTAAGGCAAATTCAGGAAGGCAAAAGAAAACTGAGTCAAGACCAGGTATGTGTTAATCTACAAGTGTTATATACTCTCCTTTTGGGTGAAGCATGGAGTCAAGTCCACATTTTCAAATCTGTTACAGACTAAATGGTGCTTGAGAGTTGAGAATTTGCTGATCCTAAATTTAGAAACATCCTATGGATAGAAGCCAAGATGACAAAGGTGCTGTAACCTGCTATGAGAATGCAAAGGCAACTAGATGAAAAATCTCAGCTTCACTTTAAGGAAATTTAAAGTTTCTTACTCTACAGAATAAAAAAGCTGCACATTTCTTTCTGCTTGCTTTTGTTTCTTCTTTTCTTTCTTGGCTTTGGATACCCAAGAATTACAAAGAAAAAAAGAAGCAAAAGAAAAGAGAAAAAGAGGCAAGCCTTAGTAATTCTTTTAACAGTATTATTAATAATATATGGTAATATTAATAATTATATTTTTAAATTATTTTCATTGTTGTGATTTTAAAGGCAATTTAACGTTATTTGCACTCACAGCTGCAATATGCATCTCCCTATTAGAGAGATTTTGTCTGTTCTCATCTGAGCAGATGAGAAAGTCATGACAATTCCATTAGAATAACCAAATTTCTTCATGTGAAACATCCTTGTTCACTAAATACCTTGAATGCTGGAGGACACAAGTAGAAACAGATATTAAATACCGTTGCTCATCTCAAAGCCTGCTATACACAAGCTCATTTGCCAATCTCCATTCAGGGAGGTGGAAACACCATCAGAGATGAAAGTGACAAAACACAACATTTTCTTCTACTGGTAAGAGTGGTGGCCAATACACATGGGGCAGTTTATTTCCCTTTCTGACTGGCAAGGACCTTGTCTATCCATCATTACTACAGGCAGCAGAAAGTTACCTCCTATTCACTGCCTTTTGGATAGCCAGTTCTTTCTTCTAAAACATTCAGATCATAAAACTGAATTCCAAGTATTCCACGTACTATTTTATGTTCATGGTTCACATGCATAGATGTTGCTCCAGCACAAATTAGGGACTTTTTGTTGGCTGTATGACAAGGCACTTCAGGAGAGAAGCTTTAGGAGAATGACTTTGTCCTTAGCCCATCTTTTCCTTCCACAGTACTTATGCCAAACAACGCTGCTATCACAGTAGTGAAAAAGGAAGACATTTAATGCAGGCCATGGGCATAGTCACTGCTGTAACCACACTTTAACGATTGCAGCAGCAGCCCTTCCTCTGCATACATTTCTAGGAATGGTTTTTTGGCCAGATAACTCCTTTCAAGGAAGTATCAGCTACACCAAACACCAAGACAAAATCTACACCATAAACATTATGACAGATTTCAAGACAGAGTGTAATGGGTTGTCCATTTAATTCTGCTCCTGGCTTGCACAGTGGCAGCACCAAATGTTCTGGAGAAAAAAAAAAAGCCACAAATAAGGAAATCTGATTAAGTCTGTAAAACCCATCTACATGGAAGGGTTCTTTGAACTGATCTGTAGCTCTTCCTACACAAAACAATCCAGTGAAACTTTCACTGCAGTAAGCTTTCACATACAAATGGGATATAGATGGCTTTTAAAAAAATTTTGGAAAGCAGCAATTTACTTTGGAGTAATGTAATTTTATTTAATTGCTTCTAATTAAAATTATTCTACAAACGTAAAACAGAAGTGTCTATTAATTCTTTGCACAAACTAAATTTAGATATCAACTGAGTAGCTTATTCACAGTATTTACTATAATTACTGTAATACTTTTGTAACTTTGATGATTTAAAAGTTTTGGGACTTGATACCAAATAATGGTTTCTGCTGCATAAAGCAAAATAATCTTTCAAACTCCCAGTGCCTTTGTACTTTAAATGTGACTCACTAAATTTACATTTTGTGAAAGTACATGTAGGAGTAAAAGCACTTATGTATTATCAAGAAATATGACATTATAATCCCATGAAGTTACTACTTATAGAAAAAAATAAAACTGTTCCCATTCTCTTCCATACCTAAGTGTGAAGTGAATACCTTCCATTAACTTTACCTTCTATTAACTTTCTAAAGAAAAAGGACACTTAATATTTTTGCATGTATTTTTAACTCCACTTTTAACACAAAGTTTTAAAATCAACCACGAAACATAAAATTTGGAAATATTTTTTCAATCAAAGTTAACTCATCTGAAAGAATTTTAAAAAAAAATTTAAATTTAATTTTTTTTAAAAAAAAAATTTAAAAATTTTAATATTCATTGATTGTTGTCCAGTCTGACAAAAAGGTGTGGCCAGAGTTGGGATGGAAAATTGAACAAGAAATGGAGAATGTTCTGCTGTATTTTATAAATATATCAACATAAGGCCAAAAAAGATCATTTGATTTCTTCATTTATTTCTCTTAATCTCTCCCCACTTTTTTTACCACCTAGTTTCTCACGTGGCTCCTCAAACACCAACAGACTGACAAAGCAAATGCAATATAGATTCAGTGCATCATCTGTAGATGAATTGTCTAACTGAAAATGAAATTCATTCCTGAATTTGAATTCTACAACATTTTCTTCATGCAGACAAACCATTTTATTCTCTTAATTTTTTTAATACTCAAAAGTTAGTCTATCACAAGAGAGTTACACTTGATTTCTTTCATGAGGAGATCACAGTAACATATGGCTCAGCCACTCTATGTAGTTCACCCCACTAACACTTGAGCATATACCTCTGACAATAAACAAACAGAGAATCAGGGGGAAGAACACAGAAACATCAACTGCAGGTGGGTGTAAGCTTAACTGTGAATCCCTCAACCACCAGTGTTCACAGCTGAACTGTGTAGGAGCGGTCACAAGAGTAAAGAGGTTACTTTCGGTTTTAATGTGGGTTATTTCCTCACCTGCTTAGAAAGAGGGACTATAGCAGTGCCCTGGAGGAGGGGTGGGAATCAGGGAAACAACTGTGATAGAAAGAATTGGGTTGTAAAGCCAGTTCAATTTGAAAAATGGCTTTCAAAACCAAGCAACACATGAAATATGACATGTGGCTACAGGCCAAAAGCTCAGGAGCTTTTTGAAGAGGTCCTACGGAGGAGTTCCTTCTGGAAATCAGGACACTGACCAGGAAACAGCCACACACACAGGTCTTCTTCCTATTTGAAATCGCTTCCTTCTACAACTTGACAAAGCTACAGAGTGAGGAAACTAAAATATTTCTTTGGGTTCTAAACTTTGGGTGAGGGAAGAAAGGACGTTGCTGGTAGTACAGTGCTGACGGCGTGTTGCCGGTGACTTCGGCCACGAGCCTACTGAAGGCAGTGGTACACTGTCACCCTCAGACACAGATGTGTTGAGGAGACCAAAGACCAGAATGAGATAATCTATGCCATGGCAAAGCAATCATTTTAAAAATCCTATTATAGTGACCATAGCATGCTGTAAACTACTTGTCTTACAGCAACTGACTTCTTTCCATTCACCATTAAGGCACTGAACATACGCCTTTGATGAATGGGTCACCAGGTGAAGCAGACCATTGCATATGTTTTTACCCAAATCTCACCAAGTCTAAAAATGGCTTTTTAATTTAAAAAAAGGTTTATTAAAGTGTATTTTCCCTTACAAATGGTTTACATGAATACAAAATATAGAGAGGATATTTAAAAATTGGCCAGGATTAAAAGCAAGAATAAGAAGTTAAATTAGGAAAACAATTATTAAAATGTCTGTTCTGATTACCTGACAACTAAAACCCTGAAACTGGACTGCTGTAGGGCAAATTCTGTAGGGCCAGAACGATACTGCCAATGAAACAAGAGGGCTGGGATTTTTTTATTGTATTCAGCAATTCACTAACAAATCATCTTTAAAGTTTTTATTCCAGAGCATCTTAGGATCATTTTTGCAACATTACTAACAGAGTATTTAATTCCTCCAGTTGATTTCTAATTAGGTTTTAATTCATGATATGACTTAGTGTGTCATTCTGATAACTTGTATTCTTAAGGAAATTGGAATTTATCTTCCTAAACTAAAGGATTTTACAGTGAAGATTGTTGGATTATTATATTCTTTCTGCTTGTTGACCATCTCCCTTACTTAACCTAATTGAAAGTAAATCAAAGTCAGTATTATTGAAACAGTCTTGTTTGTCCGTATCTGCTTATTTTTCTCAGCTGGAAGCATCCTGGTTTGGGGAATGTTTCACCTCTTAGCTTAAAGAGTTGGTAATATTCCATGAATTACTATCTCAGGTCACATCAAAAGATCCTCTATACAAGGAACCTGGTCTGAAAACAGACTAAGTTCACCACAAAACAATGCTGAATCAACTCCTCATTCCACTGCATAAGTCTAAAGAGACAAGGTATGGTTAACCTGGGCTCACTGTCCTTCTCTGACTTCTCCTACCTATGGATTGCTGCAGCACTTGACTCTTAAAGCTTTCTATGTGTCAAACTGAAAGCCAACACCTGAAAACAAAGAAAAACAACAAAAACCCACCCACAACCAAAAAAGAAAAAGAAAAAGAAACCCCCCAAAACTTGGTGCTTTACATTATGATTCCTACTGCATTTTCTGCTGCACCAGGTGGGAGGTCACTACCTATCTATCTCCAAGATCTCCTGTGATCTTAAACAGAATAGATCAAGAAGTGGGGTTAAGGGCTAGAGCTAGTATTAGGGTAGGAGAAGAACTGGAGCAAAACAGACTGAAGGAAGAATCAGGGTGGAGAACTGAACAGAATTCCTCCCCAGTGCACCTCCACCTGCAATGCAGCACGCTCCTACTCTCCCTCTGCGATCCTGGCAGCAGCAGCAATCTGCCGAGCGGTGCTGAGCTGCACCTCGGGGAGCCTTACTCCTGCCCGAGCCGTGCTGTCACTGGAGAACCATTCCAGGAGCCTCCCAAACGCCTGTGCTGGGGGGGAACACTGAGATAGTGTGAAATATTATTCTTTTGGTTCTTCAGCAAATGCAAGTCTGACTCTGTGCCTTATGCCCAGCGGATTTTCCTGTGGTGTTTCAGTTTCATTTGTTTCATTCTAAATGTCAGCAAAAGACAGAGTCAAGCAAGAAAAAATGACCCAAGTTTTTGTCGATGCCATCCAGCACTGCCCGGATGGGACTGACGGGCAACAGAACACTCAGATACTTGTTCTGCCCCACGGAGCTTAAAAAGTACTGCTTCATTGCAGTGTTAGTGCTTTCAGCTGTACCAAACCTTCCCAGCAATGCAAGCAAACCCTTTCCGTTGCAATCTTTGCAGCTCCTATTTTTTGAGCGAGCAATGCACATCGTTCATGCTAAAAGACATCCTGTTTTTCTTTCATTTACTGATCTCATAATAAGCAAATATGATGGCAATCTAATTTTATCTTCCACCAAACAAACAGCATGTTCGGTTTTCAAGTTCTAGCCAAAACCTTTTCTGGTTATAATTAGAGTTTAAACTTACACAGCATGATCATTACCATAAGCAATCTGCAAAACGTCCAGAGAACAAAATCCCCCCCCTTGTAACCTGCCATTAGAAAGTCCCAAGGAAATAAATACAGTCATTTCAGCTTTTCTTTTACATTGTTCTTAAGCATTTTGAAAGACCAGCTGAAAAGTATTCCTTCCAAATGAACTGAAGTTTCTAAATAAACCAAAGAATGCTTCCAGGCATTTTTATTCCAAGCATACTTTAATAAATCTTTCTTTATAAAGAAAACTTAAAGGTAGATGAATAGTGTCTTTGAGGATAAAGAATGAGGGAAGTGCTCTTGGTATTACAAAGTTATACTCATGCTTTGTTTCAATTTTTTCTATCTAATAAAAAAGCCTGACTTCTTCACAAAGGAGAAGGAAATATTATTTAAAAATGATACAGCAGTTTCAGTTAAATGATACATATGTAAATACCAAATGTGCAGATAACAGGATTTGTATGAAAAATTTTAAAAGCATTGCTCTTCATTAAATTCAAGATAATCAGCATGTTCTGCTGAAGATTCAATTAAAAAGCAATATTCTAAATTTATTACTCAGTCGTAAATATCAATTAAATTTGCACACAAAACAATAGAAATGTGCAGTAAACAGCTAAATCATTCTGGGAGAGAAATTCCACCTATACGCCAAGCCCAACAGCAAGAGAATAAACAGAAAAGCCACAACACTTGGATGCTTCTCCAAAAGCAGGAATACATGGAAAAAATTTTCATGCTTTAGTAAACCAATTTAACTGATCACAATTTATAATAACCAAGAGGGATGATGAAAATATATACAGCTATTTGGTTATCAAATGTTGTAAACCATCGCTTTAAAATAATGTTAATTTTTTTATGCCATATGGGAGATGGGAAGGGTCTGTCAGACCACAATACAGATCAGAATTTCTTAATCAAGCTTGACAGATAACCAAACGAACAGATTGACAGACAGAAATTGCATATGCCTCATTTCCTTTCAAAAACACACAGGCTAAAAATAAGGTCTTACTAATAATTATCACCACATCTAATAGAGCGGCTATCATAGCACCCACCAACTTCAACGTGACGTGTTCAACAGGAAAACACTGACACCAGAGAGCACATCACCCCAGAGAGCACAGGAAAACCAAGGAAGAGCGCCTGTCTCCTCTGCTTATCATAGAATCATAGAATGGCAAGGGTTGGAAAGGACCCCAAGGATCAGAGAGCTCCAACCCCCCTGCCACAGACAGGGACACCAACCTCAGGCCTGGAGCTACACGAGGTTGCCCAGGGCCCCAGCCAACCTGGCCTTGAACACTTCCAGGGATGGGGCATCCACCCCCTCTCTGGGCAGCCTGTTCCAGCCCCTTACCACTCTTTCTGTAAAAAACTTCCCCTTAATATCCAATCTAAACCTTCCTTCTTTAGCTTTAATCCATCCCCCTTGTCCCACCATTGTCTATCCTTTTAAAAGGTGAATCCCTTCCTGTTTCTCTGCTCCCTTCAGGGACTGGCAGGCTGCAATGAGGTCCCCCCACAGCCTTCTCTTCTCCAGGCTGAACCAGCCCAGCTCCCTCAGCCTCTCTTTGTAGGGCAGCTGCTCCAGCCCTCTGAGCATCTTTGTGGCTCCTCTGACCCCTCTCCAACAGTTCTACATCTTTCTTGTATTGGGGGCCCCAGATCTGGACACAATTATATTACTTCATGAATGTCCTGCAAGGTTCCTGACCGTGCTGGACTGGGGAGTTTGAGCAGTATAAAAAGCTCCTGGGAGTGAGTTACCTCACACAGATGAAACGAATAAAGAAGGGAGTACAAAGTCGGGGACAGCAGGGCAAGGAATGAAGACAGGCTTTTAAAACAGGATTAACTTAGTTCTGCCTATTCAAACCCAGGTCTACCAGCTGCTCCAAAGCTGCGGCTGCAGGGGAACAGCCAGCTTTGGCAATGTTGGGGAAGGCTGCCCCATGTTGTCCCAGGAAGCCTCTGCACAGCAGCAAACCATGGAAACTCAGAGCTCTGCAGCCTGCAAGACAGGGCTATCGCTTCCAGACTCACATAGTGCCCTAAGTGGTAACAGACTTAAATTTAATGTTTTCCTCTCCTCTCCCGTAAGTTCCTGTTCATTATTTTCATATTTTCTCCTTGGCATACAGGAACAGTATAATACCAAGTTTGAACTAAATTTCTCCATGACTATAAAAATATTTTTGATTAAACAGATGTCAGCAAAATTTTATGGAGTGAAAATTGAGTAACAGATGGTGAGGTCTGTGGAGTTCAAAGAGGCTGTATTTTATTAAAAAGGAAATTTGAAGAAAAGAAGACTTTTGGTGGAAATATTGATGCAGTATTTAAGTAAATGTAAAAATATTCTTACTTGATAGAAAAGAGTAAGTTAAAAAAATAAAAAGGTATTCGTGCTATAAACCTCAGAACATTAAAAAAGGGATTTTATTCTGCTTTCTTTTTACTGAATAGAGCTTTTCATCCACAACACCAAGGTCCTCAAAGAAGAATCACGTACTTCATGGAGGAGAAAACACCCCAGCTACCAAACCAAAAATAACAATGACCTTGATTAAGGATCCTGGACAAAATACATATTTATGTGACACCTAAGCTATTGTGGAATCAAGTGTAGGAATAGTTATCCACGGGATAAGAAATATTTATCCTAAATACAGTATTTTAAGTAATAAGTAAAAATGCAAATAACAGCATATACCCTGTGGGAACTGAGACTGAGCAGGGTAACTCCTGACTACCCCATTACCACACCACTTATTTCCCTGCTTTACCACTCATACTGGTAAAAAACATTGCCACCTGCGGAATACAGACACAGAGCAAATAGAATTAAGAGAGAGGCATAAATATAATTGTTACACTATAATACAATTTGTCTCTCTATTCCTATGGCTCTCAAGTCTTGTTTTCAAGGTGATATTTTTAACATTTTATTACATCATCAGGAAAAAAATTAAAGAGGCAACTAGTTTCAAATTCATGACCAGGCTCATTATGCATCAAAGAGAAAGCTGCAGGGCCCTAAGGAATAGCAGTCAGCAAGCTACTGCATTAGATGTCCGTAGAGAAAGACTTTCAGAAATCCAATAGCTTCATCAGAGCACTTAACCATGTGGAAAAGAGCTACATGTTCTTCATGTCAGCCTTGCACACAGGTCAGCTAAGAGACAGCCTATGGTACCTACACCACATGGGTAGGAGGCAGAGATTCAGGAGGAGTCATGGTCGAGGTGCTCACACAGCCACGCTCCCACCTTTCAGCTGTACCAGGCAGTGGAGCTGAGCCTGCATCAACACGACTCAGCTTTCTCCAGCATACCATACCTCTCCTGTCCCCTACCAAAAGCTGCCTGGAAGCTAATTCCAACTCTGATCCTCTCCTGGTGCAGCACAACTCAGAGTTCTGGTGCTATCTTGAACTAGCTTTAGGTAGCACACACTTGTTTTACCAGGAGTAAAACCATCACAAGCACATTATTAGGTATTTTTCATCTTGTATCTTAATTCCTTAGTGATGTCTTCTCCCAAAGTCTTACCATGCTGTCTGGATTCCTGATGTGTATAGTCCTACAGAGATGAGGGAGCTGCTGTAGGAAATGCAGCTTATTTTTCAGAAAGCAGGTCAATAAAGTGAGAACTCCCAAGACTCAGAACCCAGAACCGATGCTTCCAATTAATCAGCAGTAATGGTTATGGTTTATGAGCCAAGATCATATACAATTAGTGGTTTTAGACCCTGACACCAACACAATACACATTTTATTACACACTGTATTTTACTTGTGAAATAGGTGACATGTGTTCAGCTTTTAACAGAGAAAAAAAAAAAAATCAACTAATTCGAGCCTATTCAAACCAAAACATCCTTCTTGAGTTCAGTACTTCAGGTTGCTGTACAAGTTGAAGCTATTCAGGGGCAATGTTTACCTTTCTAAGTCATCTGTCATTCCTTCCCCTGTACTGATTCATTTCTCAGTCCCATCCAGGTATCTTACCTTGTTCTGAGACATCGAATGAAAATATGAAAATAGTTTTGGATTCATGTTACTACCAAAGTCATTTCAGTACAGCCCCCTACCCTTCCCAGGGAAAAGCAGCCTTCAGATAACTGATACTTACAGGTTTCTTTCAGGGGTTTTCCAAATTGGTTAAAATTTAAATTGCATCTTATTTCCAGCAATTCAAAAATCAAGGCAAATGACAGGAACTCCTCCAATAAATGAGAAGCTAGCTGTCCAAAGGTATACAAGAAAATGCAGCTTACAAATCTTGGGCATCATCTTTTAGAGCTATTCTTTACCTTCTGAAGGTAAACACAACTATCAATCTACAAAAAGGCTGAAATATATATTGAAATACCTTCTCATTACCTTCAGCTGTTCAAGGATACCATTGCTTTCAAAAGAACTCTTAACGGGACATTTTGTGGTATTTTAGGTATTCAGTGCTAATGGCATGAAAATACTGCTCCAAGTTTTAAAAACAGATTGCAAAAGCTTGACCCAAGCTGATAACCTTGGTTAAGATTTCCATTTCTGGATATTTAAGATAAAATGGCTGAGAACAAGTTTCACAGCAAGAAGAATGACAGTATTTTAAGTTGAAATAAAATTCTCAAGCATAAATGCTCCGAGATAGTCTGCCAGGGTGTCCATGGTATTATTTTTAAAGGCCCACAGTGTACAAATTCACCGTATCATCACAGTTGAGCTGAAGGCAAGGAATGATCATCAGCTGAAAATTTACTTGAAATCTCTATTTAAGCACCATGCATGAAACAGTTCAGTATTTTGAAATATCCTAAGGAAGGTCTCATTCTCATTAGTGCTGGCACAGAAGGAAGCATTAATAATTCTCTCTTGCAATTGAATGTGTCAGCTTCTGCATTAACCTGTTCACCCCACTATTTTGGGTATTAAGAGCCAGGAAAACACTTCACCTAGTGTCACTAACAGAAGGTGCACTCAAAGCAGACCAGAGTACTTCACCAGTGCACCTGGGTAAGTACACACAGGCAGCAGAGTCATACAGAAAAAATAAGTATGTTGTAATTAGCTTTTCTGTCATGGGGAGAAAGCTGCTACGAAGCAGAAAGAGAAGAATGAAAATCACTTTAAAGATAAGTGTATTTCAGCACTTCTCCAAATTTTGGAAGTACAAGACACACACTCAAATTTGGCTAAATCACCTTTTTTCAGCTTCATAGTAAGAAGTCTTAATTAACTCTCATCCTTCCTTGTTCTCTGAAATGTTTTAGGATTTGTTGTTAATGTGGGATAGGAAATAGTTTGGCCTCTTTAAGAGAAGGAAAAGGTAACTATGAAAGTCATGTCTGGAGAGAGATCACTTCTCTGTACTCAATGTCAGTGTTATGGGGCCTCAGTCCAATTTATTAGGGCCCAACCTGATCCATGTCAGGGCCCAACCACTGTCAGTGCAGTTTACTGTGAAATAACACAAGGATAACATATGCTCCATACAATCTTATGGAACCTTCTTTTTTTAAGTAGTGAAAGGCAGAGAAAGTCCATCTGAAAGTACAAGATCCCTTGCAAATAGTTTAAGAAACAAGGACATTTGTATGACTGTGCCTAACACTCCCTCCTAACACTGAATGCACTCACTTAGAAATAAAACCAACTCATTAAAAGCATCATTTTAAGAAAGTCCCAATGGCTAAATTATCACATTTTAACCAATAGTTCCTGAACACTTTCACTGACAAGTTATAGTTTAGATAAAACCCCATGACTGTCCTGCACAGTGTATGCACTGCAGAGGACAGTGCACTGAAAAAATGCTATTTTCAGTCTATAATAATAATTAACAAGTCATGTGGGAGTTAAATCAGTCAATTGTTCTGGTTCAGCATGAAAAAAACTTTTTGAATAATGAAACTCAAACCCTACTTTTTTTCTTAAACTATCCCTGAGTGCATAGGACTTTCTGATGAGAATTTGTGCTATTTAGAACATCTGATCTAACTACCCTGGTGCTAACGGAAGTGAGCAAACACACCACCAGGCAGCACCTCATTAGCTGGATACAGAAGTTTTGTACAGATCCTGATGATGTACACAGAGAATGCTGTACGTGTGGGTTCGGTTTCTTCCCCTTCTAAATGTACAGGTCATTGTGTAACAGGACACTGCTCTGTGCACTGGGAATGCAGGGGATTTCCCAAAGTGGTACAACCTTTGTGGCACTGCTCTTTGCTGTTGCTGACACTCTCCGAGACACACATCTCCAGGAGGAAACCATCTCACCAAACGCAGCTTCGCATTTGGTGAGATGAGCACAGACTGGGAGAAGAACTCCTGGAGAGCAGCCCTGCTGAGAACAACGTGGGGATTCTGGTGAATGAGAAACTGAACATGAGCCAGCAGTGGCTCTTGCAGCTCGCAAGGCCAATGGGATCCTGGGCTCCATCAGCAGAGGAGGGGCAGCAGGGACAGGGAGGGGATTGTCCCTCTCTGCTCTGACCTCAGGAGGCCCCAGCTGGATCCTGTGTCCAGAGCTGGGCCCCCAATACAAGAAAGATGTAGAACTGTTGGAGAGGGGTCAGAGGAGCCACAAAGATGCTCAGAGGTCTGGAGCAGCTGTCCTACAAAGAGAGGCTGAGGGAGCTGGGCTGGTTCAGCCTGGAGAAGAGAAGGCTGTGGGGGGACCTCATTGCAGCCTGCCAGTCCCTGAAGGAAGCATACAAACAGGAAGGGATTCAACTGTTTAAAAGGGCAGATAATGGCAGGACAAGGGGGATGGATTAAAGCTAAAGGAGGGAAGGGTTAGATTGGATATTAGGGGGAAGTTTTTTACAGAAAGAGTGGTGAGGGGCTGGAACAGGCTGCCCAGAGAAGTAGTGGATGCCCCATCCCTGGGGGTGTTCAAGGCCAGGTTGGATGGGGCCCTGGGCAACCTTGTGTAGCTCCAGGCCTGAGGTTGGTGTCCCTGCCTGTGGCAGGGGGGTTGGAGCTCTCTGATCCTTGGGGTCCCTTCCAACCCTTGCCATTCTATGATTCTATGGCTGCTTTAACAGAAACTGAGAAACACCACACTGCTCAAGATGAGGATTAAAAAAAGAAACCAAACCATTAAGGTCTGCCTGATTAATTGCTCTACTTAGCTAATTTGATAAGCTCTCAGTCAGTTTTCCATGCCTCCTCCATTGGCTTGATCTACTTTGTAAATTAATCTAATTATGAACACCTGCAATCAAAGCCCCATCTCTGCAGAAGTTCTATGGCTCCTATTTATACACAGTCTTTTTTGAAAGGTCAATTTAAAAAACCCCATCTTGCCACAACAAGGATTTCTGGGCTTCAAAGCAGGGATACAATAAGGGTTATGTTAAGTACATACTGAAACCACTCCCAGCACTCTCCAATGCTTCAGCCCTGCTCTGTTCAGTAGCATAAGCTGCATTCTTCAAGAGAATTCTATAAAAATTAGATCACAGCCAGCAAAAGATGACAAATGATTCAAAGCAATTGCAATCCCCAAAGCACATAGAGCAGATACTCCACACACATCAGAAGGTGACTAATGTTGCCAGGTTCACTTTAGAGTACCATGGGTATATAAAAATGAACTGGGGACTTCACAAAGGAAGCTTGGTAATTTTATACTGGATTAGAAGCATGTCAACTGAAAAAACTACTTTGAAGAAAGTTCATCATTATCTATAGTGGACATATTTTTGACAGTAGAAGATCAAGCATGTACTTAGAAGTCTAGACATATGGCTTACTTATGATTCACAACTGATAATTCACTTATATTTGCACCAGTTCTTCACACAGGACAGAATTCATTGTAAGTATAGTACAAATAGCAAAGTTCCACTGCAGTAATTTTCAAAGTATGAACTGTAAATTGATTTTCTCTCCTAAAACTAGATGCACTGCTAGTTTTAAATCAATCTGATTGCTATTTCATCCTAATTTTTTTTCCTGTGAATATAAATTAAAAACAAAATGAAAGAACAAACAATTTTATCTGACTACACAGATTTTTTTTTGACACCATATTTGTCATCACCTTTTCACCAAATATTTTGCATGCAGAATTTGAATACTCTGTTTTAAGACATATATTTACCCTGTCCCATTTTCTCCTTTTCAAAGCCATTCAGAGATTGGACAACACAAAATCCTGATTTTGATGGAAAAATTCAAAGTTATAGTTCAGTTTAATCTGGGTTTTGCACTAGCCTTGATGAAATGTGTTTAAAAAAATTAGACCAACAATAATACTGTCAGACTTGCCTAACTCATAAAAAAATCTGCCTTGGTAAAATTTAACTTGAAGCCCTTGAGGTTACAATAGTTTTGTGTATTTGTTGTTAAAACATTTGAGCGAAGCACTGCCAAGCTTGGGGCCTTATACAGTACTTCTGTAAAGCAAAACCATGAAGCGCTGCTTGAGAGAACAACACTTGCACTGGATTACTGCTAGATGGACTCTAAAATGAAAGCACTTTTATCATACCTCAAGGCTCAAAATATTGGTCCAATATGTTAAAACTGAGAATATAAGAAAGTTAAATTATTAACAGGGCCATTAACTGTCTTTCTGGGGCTCCCAGATTAATTAAATTGGCAGAGTCAGTGCTAAGATCCTAATTAAATTGGCAGAGTCAGTGCTAAGATCCTCACAGACTTTCCAAACTTTTAGCAAACACCAGTTAAACCCTAGAACTGCTCCAAATATCACTGTGTTGTACAGGAGACTATGGCAAAAACTCAGGCATTACATGGAAAAGCTGCTAGAATGAGGGAAGAGTTTAGAAAGCAGTCAAAAAAAATTGGAAAAACAGAAACTCTGGCATTAAAAGACCTGACAGATGTTAAGCTTTTGTTCTTGCATTAACTCTTATTCCAGAGCAATGAGTAATTAAATGTCATACACAATTGAGCAGGAGCTTGTCCTTGGTCATGATCTGCAAAGATGCACATAAACCTTTACTGTTGGCTGTTTAAGACCCTCCATCCAAACTGCTCCCAAGGGTAAGCATGCTCATTAAGGAGCCAATGAATATACTAGGATGAAACATTTTTATCCAGGAAGCAGCAGCCCATTTCTGAATGCGACTGGACTCTGAGAAATACCAAGAAGCAGCTTAACTGAACGTGTCTATTGATTACCTTGACAGTTTAAGAAGGCTGATTTTCAATGGCTGACTGAACTGAAGTGAACTAGGGAAGAAGATTAAAGGACTTGCGTCCCTTAAAGCCTTGGCCACTCCTCTGACATCTCTAATCCCATCAGCTAGGGAAAGCTGTTTATTAACTTCTGGTCTCAGAGATAGAGGTCACTGAGTAGCATAGTCATCCTCTGGCAGGTAAAGGAGAACATATGAAGGAGGAGAAAAAAGAAAAGAAAGAGAGAAGGAAAAAGAAAAACCCCTATGAGGATTCAAATTCCTTCCAATAAAAAAAACAAGAGGAAAAAATAATTACTTATCAAAATACATCTCAGTAAGTGCAGAAATATAGAAAGTGTTTTCTACTTTACAGCTAAAAAGATTGGAACACACCTGGAAATCATCTGATAACTGTGAGGCTTAATCACAAAAGTTGGTTTCTTTTCACATCATATCCATAATAAAAGTGGTAAACTGCTAATATTTGGAGGAGAAGGAGAACAGAAGAAACGTGCACTGCTTTGGAGGAACACAGGGGTTTATTTTGCCTGTACAAAATGAGTTTATGAAATATTTTTAACTGAGTTATTTTAAAAAGTGTCAAAGAGTTGGCAGCCATGAAGAATTACTTTGCATAGATAAAGAGCTTGAAGACATGGAGTCTGGACAAAATGGGATTCACTGGACCCCAAGCTGGGCCTTTTGTGTTACTGTTTGCATCTCTTGTCAATTGGGGACCAGTCATGAATTATCAGGCAATTTTTAATATAACCATTAAAATTTTGAGGCCATTATCAGATTCTCCACAGATTTTTTTACCATTAATTTTGCACAAGATGTTGTACAAAACTGGAAATTTGTCACTAATGCAGTACAAAAAATTAAGACAGAAGTCATGTCAGTGTGTTTAGCATCTTTTCAAATGGCAGACTGACAAGACCACACAGTATCCCCTGGAATGATAACGTGTAGAATTCAGGATGAAATAAGGCTTCCCATGAACATAGCATACAGCGTGATGCAATCTTTGTGCCACAGCATGAAAGCCCTAAAAAAAAATCCAACACCCCTTCCAATATAACTGTGCTAAATTTTGTCTAACTCCAAAATGCCAAAATAACAATAATACACATAAAAACTATTATACTTGTTGCCATTTATAATTATTCTGCAATACCACTGAGATCTGTAAGTCTTACATAGAACTGGTAACTTCAGTTGCTCTTAGAATCAAATACTCTTAAAGGAAAAAGGTTTCATAAGTAAATATGAATTGAAGCATATAGAATTTTTACTCGGTTTTGGAGGCGATGAAAACAAACATCTCTTCCAAGAACTATATCAAGACAAACATCTAGATATCTCTTCAGTTCATAAATCTAAACTACAGGATTACTGAATTTTCAACAGAGAAGCTGCTCAATGTCCAGAAGGTCTTTATTTTAAGCAGAGATACAATCCTGCATGTGTTTATCTGCCAAGACACAACCTGATAAGCAGAGTCTTGTTAAATGCACCATCTTACCCCTTGCCAGACAGTTGCTGTTACACAGCAGTGACAGCCTTCTAAGTTTCAGAATAGATACATTCAGTACCAGCTTTTCTTTCAGCTCTTCAAAGCACTATTGGAACACAACAAAACGACACGCAAGCCAAACACATATTATGCTACCAAGAACCAACAAGCAATTCCTAGTATCTGAGTTCCATTGCTAACAGCACTCCGGTGCAGCTTGGACATTAAAAGGACAACACAACTCATTGAAGAATCAAGGCTATGTTGGATAGGTGTCACATCATCAATGAAATTGAAATCTGGCCAAGAAGAAAGGCTAACTCACTTGATAGAAGCACCATGGAATCTCATTACTACCAGCAATCCAAATATCTTTCCTTCATCCTATGCCAACAAAAGTACATGCTGTAGTTCCAAGTCAAACACTTTGCTTCACTACCCTGGCCACCAGCATCTCTTCTCCACTTTTATTCTGGAGATTTCCCGTGATGGAAGCACACAAAAATAGGTGACAGCAGGAGCTCTATCATTTTGAATTACACATACGATCCTGGAGCTAAGCAAGAGCCATCCATCTTCTCCATAAACTGGCAATCATAGAACCATAGAATGGCAAGGGTTGGAAAGGACCCCAAGGATCATAGAGCTCCAACCCCCTGCCACAGGCAGGGACACCAACCTCAGGCCTGGAGCTACACAAGGTTGCCCAGGGCCCCATCCAACCTGGCCTTGAACACTTCCAGGGATGGGGCATCCACCCCCTCTCTGGGCAGCCTGTTCCAGCCCCTCACCACTCTCTCTGTAAAAAACTTCCACTTAATATCCAATCTAAACCTTCCCTCCTTTAGCTTTAATCCATCCCCCTTGTCCTGCCATTGTCTGTCCTTTTAAAGAGGTGATTCCCCTCCTGTTCATAATCTCCCTTCAGGGACTGGCAGGCTGCAATGAGGTCCCCCCACAGCCTTCTCTTCTCCAGGCTGAACCAGCCCAGCTCCCTCAGCCTCTCTTTGTAGGGCAGCTGCTCCAGCCCTCTAATCATCTTTGCGGCTCCTCTGACCCCTCTCCAACAGTTCCACATCTTTCTTGTATTGGGGACCCCAGCTCTGGACACAGGACTCCAGGTGGGACCTCACAAGAAATCTTGCATCAGATACCATTCCAGGTAATGGGCAGGTAACTCCAGGAATCAAACCACAAATAGGGAGTCATACTAGGGGAAGATATCTAAATGCAATAGTTTTGAAGTACAGCAAGTCAAAACAACTTTAACAGTGGGCATGATGATGATGAAGCAGCAAAATAACTGATTAAAACCAGGGCTCCCAGCACAGGGCTCGAAGCAGCACAGATGCAGTCATAGCACTGGGAATACCTGGCTCTGTCTTGCATACGCTACAGGCTTAGGTTGCAGAAAGCCTTCCTCTGCCTAACAGGTTGAATCCTTCTGCCTCCATTTGCCTCAGCAGTACAGTGCTTCTACAGGACTGCTCCTGAGCATAAATTCAGAAAATCACTTGAAGTACTCAATTACTACAGTGAAAAATTCAAATAACTGTCTCAGTGTCGTCAGTGTTATTGCCCTGGCTCCATAAAGACTCAACATTTTCACACTGGGAAAAAATATTGAACCACAGCCCAGGATTATAAAACTGTAAGTCCCAGAGTAATCAATGCTGGTTTCAAAACACATTGTTGTTTTGATCAGAGTTTAATTCAGGCTCTGTGACATCAGTATTTCCTTATGCTTTTAGCTGGCATTCCCAGAGATACAGAAAATTAAAGTTGCTACAGCCACTATGTATTGCTGTAAAGTTCCCTGTAAAGGAGTTTGAACTGGGAAAGCCAGTCACTCATGAAAAAAAAAAAAAGAATTATTAATAGAAAACTTATTGTTAAATAAAAATTTATGTGCTTCAGTTGTTTTCCTAAATAACTTAAACCTTTACTGGAGGAGAAATGCAGCTTGCCTGCAATCATTCATCTGCTACAGCTGGCTGAAAATATGAATAACCATACAGAAATGGATAATCAAAGAATTTGCTAGACACAAGTAGCTTATTGATTTTTAAGAAGGAAAGGTTTCATCTTCCCACTTCAAACTGAAGATTGAACTATGAAGAAATTTATGTGAGTTCCCATTTATTTAATATCCTCAAATTTTGGAAGGGGCACAGGTGTGGCAGACACCATCAACAAACCAGTTTCTTATGAAAAAGAAAACAGCTTATTTGGGGTACAAAGGCACATGAGAAATTTGATTCTTCTAAAGGCAGAGGGAAAAAAGGTTCTATTCTCCCTCTTTCGATCAGCTCTGAGATGTTTGTCTGATACCAAATATCTTGGGTTGTTTTTTTTTAATTAAACCCCCCAACAAATCACCATCAAAAACACAACCACCCACCACCAAAAAACCCACTTCTCTTTATGTTTTGGGCTGTTAAGTGGCTTTACAACATGTCAAAGCAGTTACAATGCACATCAGCCTACTTCAAGCCCTGCACCCCAACCAAGAATGAAATAACAGACAATACAATGTCTCCAAGTCCTGTTCTGCTGTTTGTATGGTTTGGGGTTCTTTTGTTTGATGGGGTCTCCGTTCATTGTTTGTTTGGTTGTTTTTCTAAACAGTGATAAATGCTCAAGGCAAAGAATCCCTGTGACTATTCCTGGTCTCAAACTCACTTGTAATGTTGCAGTTATACATGTTTTCCAACTCAAATCTTGGAGATGATTTTGTAGTGCTAAAATTGTGTAATTTATCCAGCATTCCATAGCAATTTAGGAATAGCACTCAATAGGTTTATTTTTAGTAAGTGTACCTCATTCACACATTTTGTAGTGCTGTGCAGGGATCACTCATCTATATGCATGACTGCAGCGATAAGATCTGGCAACATTCTTTAATAACTGTTTAAACTCTTCTAGTCGTGTGTTTCAAGCAACATACCATTATTCCAACACCTAAAAAGAGCTTTTCCACTTGCAGTATTTTCCACTACTCAATATGTGTGCTCTTGCTGCCTGACAGTTAAGATTTTCCATCATTTCCTTTATTTGATTCCCTCCTTTCCAGCCAAGGGACAAAGGGTGTTGGTGCAGTTCACAAAAGACAGCTTAGGTGTCACTTGCTAAGGCTGTTAGGAGAAATTCTTATTTTGATGTGGAAATCCCTGAGGATCAGGCTGATAAATATCTAATGATGGATAACATTTTTATAAATACAGAGAATGAGCTCTGCACAGACAAAAACTTTAACAAAATTAAGAATAGTGACATCACTGCTTGGCATGGTATTGAACCAAGCCAGAATTTATTCTATAGCTTGGACAGATCAAAGTTGCTTTGTATTTGTCAATTTACAACAAATTCCAGTCAGCTACAGTCACACCATCCCTGAGTTTATTTCCCCTTTACCTCTCCACATCCCAGAACGCTGCTGTGATACAGCAACATCTCAGAATATAACCAAATTAAGTTTAAGTTGCTAAAGTTATCGTGGGTGGAGATTTTGAATCCAGCATGGTAAGTATAAAGTTAATATAAAGTAAGACAGAGCTTTGGGTGAAGCAGGGATAAACAAACAGCTATGTCAGAACTGCCTCTGGGCAGAAAGGCATCCTGATGGCATCAGTGCTGGGGAAGACACCTCAAAACCCCACTCCTCCTGCATCCTAGGTCAAAGGTTACTAATGCTTAAACATGGCAAGTTTGAAACTCTAGACCTGGCAAAGCAACAGGCTGTTTTTCCCAAGCAGACAACACTCGAACATATAACATACACAGGATGGGGGTTGTGGCATTAGCAAAAACTCCCTAATGAACTGTGCATCTGCAATTCAAACTGGTAGAGAAATGAAATCCCAACATTTGCAAGTTAGGGGGGAAAAGATGAAAGAGAAAGTACATTGACACTTGGAAAATATTACCATCAGAGAAGAGAAATTACTTCAGTTTTTAATTAAATAGCTACTCTGAGACAGTTTGTCTACCACCACCACCCCTCTGCAAGAGTGGTAGAGACCTCTACTACACCTTCAATTGTTTCTGCCATCCATAAATGTAGTATTATTTCAAGTTTACCTTACAGTGTGAAATGCATCTCCATCCCTCTTCTAATTCTCCAGGATTTCAGGATAAGTAATTATAGCATCACAAAACAAAACTGACAGCCGATGTGTTAGCTCAATATGTCAGAAAGACAGGCAGTAAAGCCTCTCAGTGGCTGTGGTACATCTACTGTCATCTCTCATCAGATGACGCGCTGAAAAAGCATCAAGTGATGGGTTTCCTTGTTCCGTTAAATGAGTCAAGGGCGTTCTTCTGAAGAGGTTGTTCTGTCTCTCAGACAAGACCTAGCTAGAAATGTGAGCTGAAAACCTTGTCCCATAGTAGTCTTACAGATTTTTCAAGCATACAAACCTGGTGCTTCCTTTATCAAAGAGGCTGAGATTAAAATCAAGGTGAAATTCCAGGCACCTGGAGTTGCTCTTGAAGCTAGAAGAGAGTTGTAGACACCAGAAAGAGACAATGCTGCTTGTCTACTTGGTCATGAAAGTTACCAAAATACTAGTTGAAATAATCCCCTTCATTTGTCTTGGAGATCTAAGGTCACCAATGCCATCATAGTTGCTTTATTTCATTTGTGACCTAAGCTGTTAGGAACGAGACAAAAGTCAAAACCGTATCTGGAAGTGACTGAAGCAAGACTTCTGGGGCACTGAGGCACAGGCTTCACAAGATACTGTGCACTACTTTGGGGAGGTTTTGTCAATGGAAGCGTTACTCTGATGGGAGGAAGGGAAAAAAGTGTTTGAGGTTGGGTTCTGGTTTGTATTGGGTCTTTTCTTTATTCTTTAGCTCTTTACCTTGCCTTTATTTTAAAGATGCAAAGTTAGAATATAAAGACATTCAAAACCTAAGAAACAAATACTGACTTCAATCCAAAATATACCTATATATGCAAATATTTTATACAGTGATTATTCTACAAGTTAATTTAAGGTAAGAAGTATGAATGGACACCTTTACCTCAAATATACAATGATGAATTTGATGCTAAAATTCCATTAGGTACAGTTGCACATTTTGTTGTCAGCCTATGCTGTGCTTGGTGTGGTAGTGGTTTAAGACATTCACCTGTATTACCCACTATACTCAAAGACTATCTACTTTAGATTTAAGACAGGAGAAGAATCATGTGAGGGTCTGTTAAGTGGTACCAGTGTTCCCTTGAGGTATTCAGATTTAAACTAAATAATGAAACAGGTATTTAAGATTTTAAGTGCTGGAATCAAAGCCATATATTTCAAAAGACTCAAGGTGATGTCTGACCTTCATTTGCCTCAACATTTTTCATATCCCAAGAGGTTGAACTTTTGTCTCCTGGGATTGTTTATATTATATTATATTTAGTAGCTCAAAAAGCATTGCACCATCTTTACCACAGACATATCAGACATATTCTAATTATTCCATTTTATTTCTAACAAACAGTGCTGGATTAGTATCAGAACTTGTACAATTTCCAAGAAAATAAAACAATTATGACCCAGCTTAACTGCAAACTCCATCACTGTTTGTAGTTACCAACACTTCATAAATTGCAGTTATTGCCAATTTTTTTAATAATTTGGCTCACTAATTTGAGAAGATTATCTGGGCTGGAAGAATCCTCATATAACAACTGTGTGATATTAAAGAGCTTTACAGATGTATTTCACATAGATACCAGAATGTTTTCTCCCAGAGATCAGTTCAACAATCCAATAACATTTCTAACAGCTTAAGGCTGTATGATAAACTCATAAACAGTTATAACTCATAAAAACAGTTGAAAAAGGAATGAGATTCACCTTCTGAAGTCACAAATATGTAATCTGTGTTTGAAAAATAATTTTTACTAGGAAAAAACCCCTGTTTTCTTACATCTGAAAGCACGAGTCATGGAGTAACGAAACACTGCTTTTCAGGCATCCCCAACTAGAAATCACACATTTCTTCAGCACCTAAGGCCCCTTGGCTACTAACAGTGCTGCCCGTGTGTTGAGCCGGCGCTCAGCCAGCAAACAGCACGGTAGCCAGCTCCCACATGGCCAACTGCACATAAAAAGGGAATCAGATGGAGGACCCACGTGTTGCTAGCTGCTGCCATCTACCTCTGCTGTTAGGCATCCTTACGCTGGGACAGCACGGCCACATTCACACCACATGGCTCATTATGCTAAATCAAACCTGCTATCAGCTGTGTGCCAAAAAGGAGGGACAAAACATCAACCAAAATGATTTGCAAACATTTTAGGAGAAGCAATGGCATGACCATAGGCTTCCATGGCTACAAGCAAGACAAACAGACTTGCAGCAGGAAAAAAAAAAATATATATATATATATACACCCATGCAAAGTGGGCTGAGGTCAAGGAAACACGTTTGTTGTGCACCTAGTTAGGTAACAGCAATGCCTCCGAGCCTCCCGCACGACAGCCGGAGCCGTCAGTGGGGGAGAAGGGAATCCACAAAGCAAGCCACCTGATTGAGAAAAGAACCACAAGTTGCTCACTCATCTCAACAAATGCCAAATTTAATGGCCACTGCCACCCTACAGACATTTTCTTTTAGCAAGGGTTTTGAACCCAAACCGGGTGTGGGAAAGAGGAGTCCATCACTGCCTTTCCTACGCTCATCAGCCAGGAACGGTTCTGCTACCCCAGCCCTGTGGATACGCCGCTCCTTTGCTTTGTGTCATTTACCATTTTTCAACATCCTTCCGTGGCCATTAGTAAACAGCAGGTATTCTGATGTATTTTTGCACAACTTGCCACTGGTACTTCTGAGCTTTACTTCCCTGACTGTATAACAAGCAGCTCTCCATAGCCATGGCCCCTTTCTCTCTTACTTTAATATATGCAGATGCACAAGAAGAATGTTTTCAAAGCCACCTAACAAAACTGGCTATCATTTTCTCATTAGAAATCTCTGCTGCAGCTCCATTCTGTGATTTTTTTTGCTTTTAAGTGTTGAAGGAATCATTCAGTTTTTTATTGTATGGATGTATTTTTTTTTTAATTTATTCATGAAGAAATATTTTTAAAGACTCTGTTCAGTTACAGAGAATTTAACACAGTGTTATTACATAACTAGTTCAACAGCTTCCCCCACCATGTACTTTTTTTCCCTGCATGTAAATTTCTTTGAAGTTATTTCTAAGGCAATAACTCGATATCAAAAGTTTAATTTCAGAGTGTGACAGATGACAAATACCTTCTTCCTATTTAAGTGCTCCCCCCACAGTGCTATTCTAGTCTGTGCAGAATATAAATGACCAACTGAAGAGGGAAAAAGATAAAATTATGAAGTATTTTCATAATAATCTAGCCAAAAGCATTTTTCAAGGTTTTTCATTAAAATCTGCATTTAAGAGAATTAATACAGGGGGAAGACATTACCCTCCCAAAACAATGCTGATTAAAGTAGTTATCTTCATGGACTTCCAAGATTTGCTTAGCAATACATCACTCCCTTGTACCTTCCCAAGGAAAAAAAAAGCAGTTAGAATTTGTGCTAGCTCCATTTATTGTAAATACATTTATGACACTGCAACAAAGGAATGCTGCCAGACTGCTCCACGCACACAGACAGGACTAATTTCTGCACCCTTCTTTTCATTGAAAGGACTCGAGTTTAACACAGCAGCTCAATGCTGAACTTGAACTTGTCTCCAAAGCTCATAGCACTGCAAGCCTTCATCAAGAAAGATGAATCAGCCTTAACATTAAACCCACCAAACTATCAAGCAAGACTGTTAACCTTTTTAGTAATGCAAAGAAAATAGGTTTAATCTACTGCTCTGCTTGCTGTTGTACCAGATGTTCGCAAGGACATCTGTGACTCTGGCAGCACCACAGGTTGGGCTGTGCTGTTAGGAAGTTTTTATCATGTTACTTCTTCAAATATCAAAGGGTAACAAGAATTTTCTCTTTACTGTGCTTCCTTCTGTTTTGTTTTTACCTGAACGTCGCAGGATGTGCATGGGAAAATAACTTCATCCCGTCTGAGAGAACCTCTCTCAACCACTAGAGGAAACTGTGCCTACATTGTAAGCGAGCCCTGAGAAGAAAAAGGGCTGTGATTCTGTTCTCGTTTAGTTTTGCTGGCTAGTGGAGCAGGCATCCTGCTGGATAAAGGTCAAGTCCATCGTCAAGGCCCGCCAAGGGGTAACCTGCAGCTCAGCTACAGATCTTCTCACAGGAAAGAGCTATAAAACACCCAAATTACAGCGGTTTGCCAGGCAGGCAGATCCTCACTGTGAGCATCTTACTGTGAATTTAAAACACTAGAAGCAGCCCCACTGTTACACCCAAAGCTTTAACACACCTTCTTTGCTTCATTAATGCACAGAGGGACAGGGTACCAGTGCCTGTCTGCTGGGCACAGCACAGCACTGTGGGAAGATCTGTGCTGGAGTCCCAGTGAAACCACTGCAGCACTGCTTCAGGGAAATGTATGCTCAGTAACCCAACAGCATCGCTGCTGGTTCGGGAGGTGCCTCAGCAGCCTCTACTTAGCACCCCACTTGCACTGTAGACTTAATAGACGATGTTCACAGCAGGTTTATTTATCAAATTAGGGTGTCTGCCTGGACCAAATGTTTAGGATCACTGAAGGAATGATTAAAAGAGTTCCCAGACAGTCATCTGAACATCCATTAGGTGCATCCAAACATTCTGGATTTGAGAAGGGCTTTACACCTCCCTGTTCACATAACTGACTAAGTTATTTTGCAAATTAATTCATTTTCTGTGTTGAGGTCTTCCAAGCACCAGGGAAGTATGGTGACAACATTTCCAAGGATGACTATTTATGCAGTGATGCCTTCCAGCATTTTCTTAAACTAAGTACATCATTGTCACAGCTGTTTTTTCCACCAACTTATAGTAACCATACACATAATTATTCATCACAAATTGTTAGTAATCACACTCACTACAACTTCAACTACTGCAAGAGATCTTTCCTCTGCAGTCCCATATCACATACAGCTCCTACAGAAGTAAAAAGAAAAGTAAGAAGAAATATAGGCTACTAGAGGATCTGTGACAGCTAAATTGCTGTCCAGAGACATCATGAAGCACTAAATATTGAAGACTGTTGATACATCAGAACCCCTTCAGAAATCTAAGGATAGAGAAATAAAACCCACAGATATATCCCAATGTTTCCACAGTGTCCTGCAGATAATGCATTCAGCCAGCCAGAGGAGTATTATCATTTTGTTCCATGTTATAAATATAGTAACTGTCCTACACAAACGCAGCTCCAATAGAGCTCACCATTGTGTGGTGGCTGAGTCTGACCCCTCTAGTTCAAGGAGAAAAGAGAATTTCTCCTCTTCAAAGGGAGCAAGCATTGCTTCTGCAGCACATTCTATCAGTGGGTTATTAACAAAAACTCTGGCGTGGAGCTTACAAACAGATACACACTCATCAGGAAAGTAAACAAATATTTTAAGTAAAGCCTATGAGAAAGAAAAAAGGCTGTCCAACTGTCTTTAATGTCAGAGTTCCTGAAGTTATTAGAATTTAACTATCTCCCTTAACATTTGTTGGTTATTTGTTTTCTCCTTCTAAAGAGAGTTCCGGAGTTTTCTTGATACAAGTTAAAGAACCCCAGTGCAGATATAAGGAAATAAGCCCACTGAATCATCTCTATCCCTAGCTAGAAGCATAATACTTAGATGCCATCATCCTTCCTTTTTTTTTTTTTTCCCTTTTCTTTCACATCCTTTTTTTTTTTGCTGGTGACATCAAGGCAGAAATGTTGGTCAATGCAGACTGACCCTGCCTAGTGAAGGTCCAAAGTAGTATAAACAGAATTATTTTCAATTCTGGTCTAATTTAAAGCAACAATTCTTGCAAGGAACAGGATTACAATCCTGATAAAGTGGTATCTCCTATTGTAGAAAGATACAAAAATGCAGAGAAGATCAGCTCCTTCTGAATGCTCCCTCTGGTCTTACAACTTTCACTGTTTCTTTACAGCTGCAGTTTTCTCAGTAACAGCCACTGCCACCACGGCCGTTTTGGAGCACGTGAATAATGACAGGACTCTAATGACAATCTGCAAGAGTTTTGCACATCCTCGTGCTAAGCCATTGTGTATGGCAAGAAACATCTGAGGGGTTTCTCTGTAATTTAACCTGTTGGCTTTCTATGCAAGGCATATGGTGCTCTGCCTGTTTATTAATGCCTATGAGTCAAAAGCAGCAATTACATTTGCTTTGATTAACTAAAATACAGAAATCATTTTCACGGCACATATAGAAGTGGTCCAAGATGAATTCTTCTGATTACAAAGCAGACAACAGGTCATTTTATCAATTAAGATGTAACAATGAGATGCCAGTGAAAGGTTTTTTTGTGGTTGACAACTCCTAAACTATTCCTTTTACTGTCTGTGGCTGGTCTTGAGAGAGTGCTTACAAAAGTTGTTTAGATAAAGAGTTTTGGTACCAGTATTTTAACATGCCTGGGACTATTCCCTGTGAGCTCCTCAAATTCACTGGAGCACAGCATTAAATATTCTTTTTTAAAACCAAGTGATTATAATCCCTCTTCTATTAAAGGCAAAAGAGTGGTCTTTCAGCGAATCATGAAGGAACTAGTAAGTATTTTAAAACATTTCTTAGCTCTTCAAGCCTTCTCCTGCACAGCTTTCCCCCACACTATTGTCACAAAAAGGCAACACTGACAGCTCTTCAGGCTCCAGCAGGAAGCCACCCACACACAGATCCAAAAAAATTCTGCCTTGATAAACTGCCTTCTCCTGGCCAGGCCTCGACATGACGTCACAGCTCTTCCCACAGCAACACGGCGCTGGCAGGATCTCCCTCTGGGGACCCATCATCTGCCACAGAAAGCACTTTGCAAGCAACAGCAGAGCTTCCAGCCCACTTATCTATAGGATCCAGGGGCAGAGGAGGCTACAGCGCCTTTTCTGAAGTCTCCAGTTCCATCTCCTGTCTAGCCTGCCCTCAAAACCCATTAAAGGCTCAGGAGGCGTGTTCCCCACGTGTTCAGAGACACCAGAACTAGGCCGACTGCACTGCTTCCCTTCAGCAGTAGGAAGTTGCGTGGGAGAGATCAAGGAGCACGTGCAAATACAAAGTTACTACACTGCAAAAGGATGGCCAGAGGCAAAGCCAAATTCATTCCCCAGGGCAGTAGCATCAGGGATGATCATGATAGCTTCATTTCCTGAGAATTACCTACCTGAAGGTACCTGTCAGTCATCAGTATTTTCACAACTATTAGAACACATTCCAGCTGAAGTTTTCTGTGACAAGGGGTTTTGCTAACACCTCCAAGTTTTCTAGGTTTAAAACAAGAGCCCTTATGATGGATTAGAGATTTTGGGGTTTATTTACCATGTTTCTGCAGAGGAAAAATAGTTTAGGGTAAACAGAATAAATTGATTGTTCAAGATAACTTCTAAGTACATGAACAAATACTTGAGGAAATACAGACATAAGACTGATTTAGAAGTTATAACACTGTACTATATTTATCTCCCTTTTTGGATAGAGTGTGCCTTTTGACAAGAGAAATAAAACCACTGCTATCAAGTACAGGAAAAGTAACATGCTTTAAGCTGTACCAGAGATTAGAGATACAAAATGCAAATACATGCAAAAATACTGTTCTTAAAAGTTCTTTGGAGGTCTTAAATAGCTTTTTTTGTTAGAATGCATCATTCACAGAATAAATGCAGTTGTCTTAAGTTGTGTGAAATGTGATGAAATTAATTGTTATGTATTTATTTTCCGTGACATTTTTGACCCTCATTTGAGATGATCAGCATTTTCATCCTCACTGGCTTCACCAAGCACAAACATGGCCAAATGCCTAAGAACCTAAGTATCTTGCACAGAATGCTCAGAAACACGTACCACATCAGTGATCACTGTAGGATGAAAACACATCAAGATTATTTAAATTCCAATTGATGCTAAATATTTCACTTCACACAATGAGTACTCACATGCCAAACTAACGAAGCTGGAAGGCAATATAAATCACTATTAATATTCCTTTCAACAGGGAGAAGTGAGCCAACAAAGAAAAGCTGGCAAAATATTAGAGCTACTTTTCAGTAACTGTTTGCAAAGGTAGAAACGTATCAGGCTTTCAGCAAGCAAAAAACTGTTACTAAGAGTTGTGCACAAAACTCAACACAAACACCACTTTGGTTGGTATTACTGGGTATTAGCTAATAGCATAACTATTATTCATTTCCCCATATGGATCCCTCCAGTCTTTACCTACTGCTGTCACCATATCTTCAGTTCATGAGCCATGATAAAGGCTCTATTCATAGATACTGCTAGTATATATAATGTGCAACAAATATAAGCAGTAGGATTTTTGCAGTCTGGCTTTATTTATTGCTTGGACTGAAGAAAGCTCCTCAGACATCAACAACATTATCTCAAAAGTAATTTCTCCAGATTCTGAGAGTTACAGAAGAAATGGGAACAGCTTTTTCAAGCAGCAGACAGCTCTAATGCCACTAGAAAGTACAGCTGAAAAAAAAGCAGAGCAAACCCATTCTTTACTTCCACCAAAAGTCCTTGCTTCGCAAATAGTTGGAAAAGATTTGATCCACAGCACAACACAGACACAGTTCTTCACAGACTATCAAAGAACAATAAACACTGTATATTTCATGGAGTGATACCTTCCCTTTGTACCTCCAAATTATTTAGGTGATTTAGATTTACATTAAGCTTACAGAAATTTAATTACATTGTCTGAAACAAGCCAGCGTGATTAACCCAGCACCAGTGAATAGCCCCATCCACTGAACTTTACTTAAGATAGTAAGATAGAATCATAGCATCACTTAGGCTGGAAAAGATCCTTACAAGTCCAACTATAAAACTAGCACTGCCAAGCCCACCACAAAACCATGCCCTCAAGTGCCATGTCTACATGCCTCTTAAATACCTTGAAGGATGGTACTACACTTTCCTGTCTTAGAGCTTGATGACCCTTCCAGCGAAGAAATTTTTCCCAAGATCCAACCAAACTTCCCCTGGCACAACTTGAGGTCATTTCTTCTTGATGTCTCATTTGTTATTTGGGAGAGGAGGCTGACACCCACCTTGTTACAACCTCCTTTCAGGTAGTTTTAGAGAGCAGTAAGATCTCCCATAAAAAAAAAGATTAAGTTCCTTTTACATAATTTAAAGACTAAGAGACTAAACCCACCACTTCTTCTCTTCCAGAGGTTTCTGCTATTCTCCCCTCTATTTTTCTGTGACTCTATTCTAATTGACAAGTGGTATCTGGGAGACATCTCTGTCCATGATACTTCGCAATAACCAGGCTCACAGAATAAAGCCTGTCTGAGAGCAGGATACCACAGGCAAATTTTGCTTCCAGAGGCCAGTCAAACAAAGCCAACACTCAAGCACCATGATCTGTCCCCAGCCAAAAGGGAGGTTGGGGAGAAGGAATTCAAGGTTCAGCAGTGAGGTCGTGGGCCATGCACTTGGCCATAGCCCTTCAGCAACTGAGCTGTAGGCACCACAAAACCAAAACAGGTAGAAGCTGGTTCTAACTTTTTCCTCCTCTTTCCCATTGTTATCTATTTTTCTTCTTAGGAAAAGACCAGACTTAAGTTTAACCACAAGTTTATCTTTAAAAAGAAAAAGCATTGTCAAACTAAAAGGAAAGAATTGGTTAAAACCAACAGTTGATTTGTCTGTTTGGTTTTAAGATGAAACATGTAATATTCCTTTTAAACAGAAAAGCACAAAACTCCTCAATTTGTTTAAAAGAAAGCCTAAATACACATTGTCATGGCAAAAAGCAACAGAATTTGTAATATTTTCAATCTTAGCAGACTTTTTAATTACATTTTCCCTCAGCAGTAAAAGCTCACCTCTAAACAGTACCCCCTCGATTGTGGTTAAGTGCCAAAGCCACAAAGAAACACATTCCCCTGGATATATTACATGAACAGCACATTGTATTTACTATTTGGTACATAAGTAGTGCTACCAGTGGCACACTAAGTATATACTTATGAAAAAGGCTGGATTTATTTCCTGAAAATAAAAATTCATAAAGCTTTCTACCCAGAGGGGACTAAGCTAATCACGATCCATTCAACCATCACACTCAAGGCATTAAGACTTTCTGAGGGCAGAGGGGCCCAGATGATGGGTATCTGGACACATTTCCAGCATGAGTTTATGGAATCAAATGGTTAACAAGGACCCAGATATTCTGACATAAAACAGCATGCTTCTTCAGCAGACTTATTTCCACAGGCCAAAAGAGCATAGAGAATTTTCCACCAGAGTAATATGTAACAAAATACTCTGCATTTCCAAGCAAGGATGAATTCATTTTACTTGAAGTTTCTCTACTCCCATTTTATTTACTTGTATGCTTTGCCAAACAATGGACATTTTTTTCTCACTACATACTCTACTCTCACTTATTACTCTCACTACTTGAGATTCCAGCTGTCCACTTCAGTCAGCACAAAAAGGCCAATTTTTGGAGGAGCAGGGGAGAAGAGGGTTGTTTGCTTTTTAAGTAAATCCATTTTCAACTGTCTCAGATTGACCATCTCAAATCAGTGAATAGCTTTGCAGTAGCCTCAGTCTCCATCTTTTCATTTACTTACCTTTATTCCTCCTAAACTAACAAAATAAAAAGCTTTCAGAGATTTTCAAAGTGATCCATAACCACTGACAATATATCCCAGAATCAGGATGCTGTTACACAGGAATACTCTGTATGAACAAGACATTTTTCCTTACAAGCAAAAAAAGGATTCCTCTTTTTTTTAATGAAATGAAAACTGTGCCATTATACTCCATATACTACATTTGTGCAACATAACAAAGGATTCCTTCTCAGAGCTCTTCTGTAGGACCTGAAGGTGCATTTTATCTTTTGTTACTGTATGTTGTGTTTTTAAAACAACATAAATATAAGAGCAAAGCAAAACAAAACAGTTTTTTTACCCCCAGCTTAACATATGAGATGTGACAGGTGAACAGACTGTGAGTCTTTCGGTTGACTAGTAGTACATCACATCTGTGTGAAGCATTTTCCTCAACACCTGGTACTTAGGACAGGAGCTGTTCTGGTAGCAGACAGTGCAGAAATGAACAGCCTGACTTGCCCAGACACACAGGTTTGGGATAGGAAGCTAACAGAAATGCCAGCATTTATCACATTTAGGCATCACCGCTCCATGTGAAGAGAGAGCAGGTGACTCATAGAGCAGCAAAGTGTTCTCAAAGCCAATTGGTTATTATTCTATAGGATGCAGATCAATACCTTTCAGCTTTATGAACTGTTTACACTCAAGTTATGTTCCTGTCCCACCTTTACTTCACAGAGAAAAGGTTTAAATCAAAACCACAGGACAAGAAGAGGAGCTGTGCCAGCGGGGAGGTCCCAGTCAGATGCAAGTTCTCCTACATGCCTTGCAAGCCCTGTGAGCCAGATACTTAGAAGTCCTCAAGTGATACAACACAACAGTTAAATTTTCAAGTCCCATTGCCAATAACAGGAGTTATAATAGATAATAAGCACATTTTCAAATCTCACCACTAAATGCAAGAGCTCTGTAGAGACATTTATTATGAAGTAGAGGAGAAGGCTAAGGGAAGAAGATACCACTGGAAATCAGAGCACCATGCCTGAGGGTCAATTCCTACTGGAATAGTAACATTTACACATGTGACTAGACATAGACCTTTCATAAAAAGCCAAACAAACCCTACATGGTCTGCACACACCCAAAACAAGAAGCTGCAGTGCAAGCTTATGGAAAAGCTCTGACCAGTGAAAGGGAAGCAGCAGAATTCCTCTCTTAAATAACCCAAACTGAATCTTTTTCCAGCTTCACAATCTTCACACGTTTCTGTTCCTCTCAATGGCAGCTTGCTAATCTCACTGAAGCTTGGTAAAAGTTAGTGTTCCATGAACCCAAACTACTCAAAAAGCTGCCGTTTATTACTACCATGAAACAAGAAATGGCAACTCTGATATTACTATATCCAGTCTGCCTAAATGGTTAACTGGCCCATGCAAAACCAATTGCCAGGCCAGAACCTGATTGTTTTCCTTTAGATATTTCAGTGCGGAGTTCATGTCAGGCCCCAGCAGCCCAGGCCTCAGCGGCCCAGGCCCCAGCAGCCAAACTGCAGCTCCCAACTCACAAGATTTTACTGTGTCCAGCAGATACTTCACAGGCTTTGAATCCTTTTCAGAGTCCACTTTCTGCATAATCAGAATTTCAAGTGGAAGGTACATAGCAACGCTTGTTTTTCAGAGTGCTGCTAGCCCGTTTGGTGAGCTGCTCCCAAGACACACACATTCAACTCACTCTGCAGGGAGAGATCTGTGGCTGTTGAGGCCTGTAGAGGCTTGAAAAATCAGAGCATAGTAGTTTTTCTAGAGCATTTTATCTTGGGTCTTTACAAAGCTTTTTTTCAACTAAAATGTATATTTAAACATTGTTAATGCCAGTTGGAAAGCTGGGTTCCTTCAAAAGACACCAGTCTCCTTGCACCAAAGTAACATCACACTACCTCCAGTATCATCATCCATTTCACTGAAGGTAGAATCTCAGTGTGAGAGCAGTACAATAATTTCTTACTATTTTTGGCAGAAAAAGAAACCATTGATTATGGATGCTCTCATGCCCTGCACCTCTTCTGAGGCAATCACCCACACTGTGGACTTGTAGGATGAGCACCAGCACACCAATGTACGATCAATTAACTAAGGAGTAATTAATATTCAGAAGGAAAGGACAGCTAATTCCCTCACCGAGATTAAGAGAATTTTATCATTAGTGGCAGCTACAGGTACTGCTGTCCTGCAACTCAAATGTAACATTTTAAACCCCTGGGCAGGGACAGATCTACTAAAGCTGCTTCACAGAAGGACAATTTCTCTTTTCATACTCCCCACTAATTCTGTTACTGACATACCAGTAATTACTGTTTCTAAATGCCTTCTCTACTTTCTTCAATTTTAATTATACCATGTCAGCACCTAGAAATGTACAAGCCATGCACAAGAAAGAAGATGCACTTTCTACAGAGGCTATAGAGTTTTCAGAAAAAGAAATACAAGAGGAAAGCCTCATTAGAAGACACCAGATTTCTCCTGACTCTTACCCTTGCTTACCATTCTCCCCAGACTAACTTCTCCCTAAAAAACCATGACAAAGAAAAGCTTTGCTTGTCACTCCCTCCAAGTACACAAAACCAAAGCCAACAATCATCTTCTAAAAGCCCTTTCTCTTCTTGCCCCTCCAGCTTTTCTACCACTTCATCGTTACCTCTAGGTCAAGCATAATGGCCCATTCCAATAACCCAACACACCAAACCATTTATAAAGGTGGTAACTTTGCTTTGCAGACCACTTTCCTGTGGAGAAATACAACAGTAAATATCCCCCTCTATGTCCAGCACCTGCAAACATGCCTTCAGCAGTCTGCTCTGCTGCTGAGTAAATGTGTGTAGGTTCACAGTGTCTGCAACAAAGTTATCTACTTGTCAGAAGCTCCTTATTAGAAGTACATAAAATAATTTCTAAGCCGCATTCTGATGGATCAGTAATGATTTATCTTACTAAATCATTAGGAAAATTCAGTAAAGGTCAGAGAACTAGAGTCATGGGTATGATGAACCACCACAGTTCAACTTCCTCACATAGAAATATATTCATGGAAGGCTTCTCAGACACAAACCTGCTTCCCATCTTCAGAAATGTAGTTTGACAAGCTGGGGGACTCTGATGGGGCCTTTTCAGGAGACCGTTTCTCCCCTGTCTGTTAAATAAGGTTGCCTTCCAATACTCAGCTATTAAGAATTCATTCCTCTTCTCGTGCGAGAGGAATTACCTAATTCATCATAGTTCAGACTTTCTCTCATAATAGCAGCTACAATTAGGGCATAGGTCTGTAATATTTCCTGAGAAAGTTAACCCTTCTCCTTCTAGCCCTCAAAGCATTTATCCATTTAAGGGAAAAGTCACTTTAAAGTTAGGAAAAGAAAGAGCTGGAGGCTGGGTCCAAAAAGGACCTAACGCTCCACTGTGCCAGCACACAACTAGGCAATGTCTTTTGTCTATAGAAAAGCCTCTGGCCCTCACAGCAATAGCCAAAGTCCTGCTTCAGGAACATGAGCTCCCTGTGGCCATGAGTCAGGATGTGTCTAGAAACAGGATCCAACAAGCAGACAAGCCTGTATCTGGAGTTCCAAATCTTCCAGTTCTCAGACCTGGTGAGCTTCCTAGCAGGAAGTACTTCCTGGTACTTCTTTTTACTAGGGATTTGTAAAGCGTTCCACACCTGAGGGAATGCTCCTGAGTTCAATTTATCATGTAAAAGGAACACGGCATCGTTATTGCCTCTGCACCCTCCTACTGCAGCCATCACAGCTTGCATGGTGCCACGCTGGAAGATAAATGACACTGTTACTGAAGCAAGGCGAATACAGGAAAGGCAAGGCAGAGAACCACTGCCACGCTGTTTACATTCCATCCACCTGATGGAGGTTATAAACCAATGTACCTGTATTTCCATTGAGAAAGCATAAACTGTTCTGCTATTTCCATCCAGTTTACATTCTTTTACATCTCAGTATCTTTTTTACCAAAGAGATCTCTGCCTATAAAGTGTTGCTTTGTGGTCTGCTAGTGTTCTTCAAAGTAAAGCTTACTCTTTTCCCCACCAGTGACATAAATTTAGTATCTACATTGTTTGTATTTATTTTTTAAAATATTCTAGAATAGGGACAAAAATTTTGGTCTGATGGTAAGATAGCTGTTTAACATAATTTTGAAATTCTGCTGGCATTGTAATTGGTTGGTTATGTTACTTACACACTAACACATGAATTGCCTAAAAGATTATACAAAAATCATCCTTGGTGGGAGATGCTTTTTGATATCTAACCAAGAAAAAAATAATACTGCTATTTAAAACATCTTATTGTTTAAAATCATCAAACATCATCTTATAAAAATACACTTCCCTGCCTAGCCAGGCACATGTGAGTCTCTTATCCCAAGTAAGAAGCAATAGGAGAAAAATAAACAGCCTTAAGTCGCACCAAGGGAGGTTTAGGTTTGATATTATGAAAAATTTCTTCACCAAAAGGGTGAAGAAACAGGCTGCCCAGGGAAGTGGTGGAGTCACCATCCCTGGAGGTATTTAAAAGGTGTGTAGACATAGCACTTAGGGGCATGGTTTAGTAGTGGACTAGACAGGGTCTTTTCCAATGTAAGGGACACTGATTCATTAGGACTGTACTACATAATGATTACTGAAAAAATCTAACAGCCGGTTTCTCATTTTAAGTCTTAAAACAGACAAGAGAAATCTAAATACTTCCCAAAGCCTTTAAAATAATTCACGAAATGTTTTAGGCCAGCCTCATTTCTTGAAGGGCTTTAGCAGCTGAGATTTTAATAAAGTATCATTTAAACTTTCTTCCAGAAGGCTTAATGATACGTAGCATCTAGCCCCTTTTGTCTGGCTTTACAAACATACCAGCACTACCAAGTCTAGAGATAAAGCTTTCACTAGCATACAGAAGTGCATTTTTCCTGCAAGGTTTCAACACCAACACACTTGGAAGTCAAAGCTTTCCTAGAGAATTTTGTTCTAAAATGTGTATCAAAGCAAACATGCAGGACCTGGTTCTAGTCTCACCATGCTGTAAGTGCAGCTCCTTTAACATTCAACAGGCTCAAACTCAAAAAAGGGTAATTTAGTCCAAGTATTATTTTTGCAAATGAATTAAGCATATGCTTTTAGATATATTTAACTCAAAAACACACAACTACTTTACTCTGAGGGTGTAAGAGTACTGGAACCAGTTGTCCAGAGCAGCTGTGGAGTCTCCTTCTCTGGAGGTATTCAAACCCACCTGGAAGCGATTCTGTGCAACATGCTCCAAGTGGGCCTGCTTTAGCAAGGGATTGGACTGGCTGATCTCCACAGGTCCCTTTCCAATCCCTGCCTTTCTGGGACTCTAAAAAATTGTGCACCTAAAAGAAGATGTATAAAAGATTCAAATCCTAAGCACCTATACAGTGTTGAGAATTTAGCAAAGGGCAGTGGAAGTGGCTTTATTATCCAATGGCTGGTATTATCCAGTCTGAAACCAGGCCTGAACAGAACGAAGTCTGACGAGGGGACAGAGACGCAATGATTGAATATAAAGAAACATGTGGTTGAGGAAGTCATCTGGGGTTTTGCCTTAAACCCATTAATGGCCCCAAAAGAATTAATAACAACTACAGCAAGTTTTTTTTTTAAAACAACAAAAACACCATAAAAAACCCAAACCCACAAAACCCTATAACTAGCAGAGAGCCTGCCTATCAGACCACATGAATTTACACTATAACCCATCATCCTGCCAATGAAAAATTATAATAGGAACACAAAAAACCCCACCCCAGGTTAAGAGTTTAACTTACAGATGGGATGGATACTTTTATTTATCTCTAACTTTAACGAATGCAAGCTTATACACAGAAACATCTGCTCTGGATGACTTCACTACTACCACCCTGTAATGGCTTTATAAGGCTGTGTCACAAGTGTCATGTTATTGGCATTTCTTGACATGACAACAGTTCCAGTAGGATTACATGAACATTTTGTTGTTGCGATGACAAACTCTGTGCTACCACGATGCAACACTTGGTGGGTGGAAAGAGAATCTTTTCCTTCACACTTTTCTTGGTGATAAAGGCCAAAAGGAAAGTTTTGAAGATTACCCTTCTGTTACTCCAGCTCCATCATTCCCCAATTGTACAGTACTGTTACTGCCAGAATCGTTTCTCTTCCAAGTTTGACAGAAGTTTCATTTCTGTGAGCAACACGCATCTAACTACAACAACTGGCACGCAGCTGCAGTCCCAGTGAAGTCTGAGCAGCTACACTTCAGCCAAAAGAATTTGACAGCAGGAAGAAATACCTCACTTGTTGGATGAAGATATGCTGTGCTGAACATTACAAAGGCCTTACATGATTTTCTACATAAATAGGAGCAATCTCTGTGGCAGAACAGCTTCTCACCCATGAATAAGATGGTAACTCTCACTGCTGTAACCGATTTCATTTTTTTCACACAGTGCCCCCCACTGAGAAGCCAAGCACAGTGCTGTTTCTCAAACACCCGTGTTTCTTCTCTTCCAAAAATCATAGAAAATGTAGCAAAGAAAAAAGAAATACCTCCCTTTATTCAGAAAAGGGGGAAAACCCACAACCAAAACCACCATAATGCCCTGCAGCATATCTGAATTCTTGCTGGTAAGTGTCACAAGAACACCGTGGCTGTTACGTTACACAACTGCTAAGAAAGTGAAATGGAAAAGGGATCACTAGCACAGACCCACAACCCTCTACTACTTGATGAAAAATATTAAACATAGTCCTAGGCTAAATAAAAGCTATAGTGTTTTGAGGAAACTGTACATTAAGATAACACTAGGAGAGAAGAGACAGCATTTAGAAGGTATTTTTTGTGGATTTCACCATTTGGTTCAGATTTGCGTACTTATTGATTAGGCATTCCTCCTCTCAGCCTCCAAGCTGAGCCAGATAGATAGTTTGCAAAGGAACAGCTGTCATTAAAGCTACTTTCATTCTATTTTAAGAGAAGTAGTGCAGACTTACTAAACTTAAGTATTCCTGGTTTTACCTTTTTCCCTTACCTCTACAGAGCACAGAGGCATCACTAAGCAAAACTGCTCTGGTGCCTATCTGTGAGGAAGCAGGCTGACTTGGCTGCTGCACAGCAAGCCAAGCAAACCTCTAGCACTGCTGAAACATTAACAGCTAAATTGGGTTTTTTTAATCAGTCTTTCATTTGCTGCTTGCATAGAATTGATCTGACCCAGAAATAAAAGGGAACAGACATTCCTAACAGTATTTTATCCTATCAGTTTGATTATGGTCATTTCCATTCGCTAGACCTAGCTGACAGTACATAACTTCACTGGCTAGACTTCATCTGGATAGGCTTCCTAAAGGTAATCCTTCAGAAAGAGCCACATGGCTCAAGAGGATGATGGCACAAAGCCTTTCATATCTAAGTAGCTATTTAAAACACACTGTAAATAAACCATATGATTGCCCACCATCCTATCTGACAGACTGCATGAAGCAAATCTAACAGCCTGAGCCCATTTCCCAGGAAAAGTAACCTGCAGATTGTTCCTGATTCACACTGTAGCAGGAAATTACAAAAGATGTGTACGTCACATGGACCATGCAAAGTGAACACCCACTTCCTTCAATGGAAACCTGCCCCATCCTACACCAGACAGAGGAGGGAGAAAAACAATTATCTCATTTTGTGATAAAGTGCAGGACCTCACCTTCCAGGAATCCCTCTTATATACAAAGATTAATTTACATTAAAAATCCAACCCCCCAAAAAGCAACATGCCTAATACGGCTTAATACTGTACAGACAATAAATCTACAGTTAAGGTCTGGTACTTACAAACTACAGAAAACTTCTATTACATATAAATATTTATTCCATATAAAAGCATTGCGTACAGCTGAATTCTCCTTTGCTACTTGTGCCATTTAAGCATATGAAGAAGCAGCACAAGACAATACCAGTGTAATCCAGCTCCATAACCTTTTTTTGAAGCTTCTAATATATGAAAACAATTTAATTCCACAAGACAGAGGAAGACAGGAAGTAGTAACAAGTTATCCCCTTCAAAAAACTAAGAAAAAAATAAATGGTTTCAATAATTAACAGCTGTGTATTCCTAGTGAGGTCTACAGATTTTTACCTTAAAAATAAAATCTTAAGATGCAATTTGAAATTATTTGGTCCTGCATAATGGAAATGATATGTTTTTCTGGGGTGTCTTTACAAGAAGTGATTTATAAGGGCTGCAAGGGTCCACAGTTAAATGACAGGGGAAAATACTGCTGGATCCATTAGAGTATTTCTGATTCTGACAAGCTGGCAATCTGCATGCATTTGCAATAAATAATACTGCAAAAATTAAACCTCTAAACAAGCACCAGACTGAATTAAAAAGTTCAAGCCCAAGTTAGAGAAGTTCCTGAAGCCACCTACAAGCAAAGCAATACAGAAACTGAAAACACAAAAAAAAGTGTCATGTGTCCACAAAATGCACAAAAAGTGTTTTAGATAGAAACTGGCAAATGGCAAGAGACCCAGTGTTTCTATACTGGAAATACTCCCATGTCTGCTCCTACCTCAGTAATAATTGGATACAAACAGGTTCATAAAATAGGTGACATTTGCCATCTACATGGACTATAATGACAGCATCTGGGAGAAAGAATGTCAGGCAATAAGCAACAAAGCAAATGATCTTCAAAGCAGGACTATCACAGCAAAGGAGCAGGGGAAAGTGAACTTGCAGTTCTTATGTTTTCCCAGTGTCTGGAAAAAGCAGTTGCCTTCCTCTCCAATATAGACTGCTAAATCAGTGCATCTCCTGTTCAGAATAAAATGGGTGTTCCCAATCTCCTCCAAGCTATGGAGTTTAAGGTATACCTGAGCTGAATTATTTCTTTCCTGCAGAGCTGATTCTAAGTAGCCCCTGACCCCTCTATAGCTGTGTGACAACTTAAATAACTGACTTCAAAAGTAGAATCAAACAGCCTAGTAATGCAAGCCAAATCTCAGTAGTCAGAATCTCAGCTGCTGAACTGCTGTCAACATACAGTGATAACTATCTCAGCTGCTCACAGACACCAAGCAATTAGGCTGTCTGAAAAGACTGCAGTTTGAATTGCGCCACGGTGACTAATGTATGGAAGAACAAATATGAGAAAGGCCCTTCTGACACGCTAACTTTTTAGTTTCAATGAGGCAACTTACAAAGATATGCTGTGGTTTTCACACTCTCAGAGCCCCCCTTCTTCCAAGTGAGTTTCGATCTACACCTGACCTGCAGAAGGGAGAGCCGAGACTCGTGCTGCAGCAGGCAGAGGAAGCTCTGAACACGAGGCAGACCTGGATGGTACTGCACAACCTGGGAAACTACTCAGCAGGGCAACCCCATGGCTTGTCTTCAATTTAGATGCATGGGCATAAGCACCTGGTAATGCTGCAGAACCTATGGTACAGGGCAGGACAAAAGTACTGTGGAAACAAAATTGGGTTTTTGCTTTCATCCTTAAGAGAGGAGCCTCCAGAAGAGCAGAGCTGTATCCACCTCCCTCAGCAACAACAAATTCCTCTTTGGACTTCTGCTGAAGGTTGTTTTGCCATAAAAAGCAATGGGTTTGCATTGTTGGTTTGGTTTTCGGTTGGAATGTTTTTTAGAGTCAATCTTCTATGCAAAGAGTAAAGCAGAAAAGTTCAGTGGTTCTAAAGAAAAGGGAAAGCTTTATTATACTATTAAATAAAAGCCAACAGATTTCACCACTTTCACTTGATGTCAAGGTTCCTTCAGATGTACTTAAAATAATAGGGCATACCTTCAAGGATGTACCTTGAAGTATTCCTGAACTCCAAAGAGCTAGCTTAACAAAAAGCTGGTTTTCTAAATGAGCATAACTGTTCCACTGATGTAGGGTATCATATCATATCAGCGGTATAATAAAATTCAACAAAAAAAGCACTAAATGTTTCCTCTATTTATATAATTATTGCTTTTCCTATATGACATTTGGAAGCTGCAGAATTACCTGCTAAGCACAGAGACACTCTATGCTATACAGGTAGAAGCAGCTCCATGACAGACTATAGAATCAGAATCACTTGGGTTGGAAGAGACCTTAAAGATCATCAAGTCCAACCACACCCTAACCCTACCTAGTCCACCTCTAGACCATGTCCTCAAGCACATCTACACGCCTTTTAAATCCCTCCAGGGATGGTGACTCCATCACTTCCCTGGGCAGCTTGTTCCAGTACATGACTACCCTCCGTTCAGTAAAGAAATTCTTCCCAATATCTAACCTAAGTCTCCCTGGTGCAGTTTGAAACCATGTCCTCTCATCCTCTTGCTTATTACCTGAGAGAAGAGACCAACCTGCAACTCTCTACACCCTCCTTACAGGTAGTTGTAGAGAGTGATGAGGTGTCACCTCAGCCTCCTTATCTTAAGACTAAAAAGCCCCAGTTCCCTCAGCTGCTCCTCACAGGACTTGTGCTCCAGACCCTTCACCAGCTTTGTCACCCTCCTCTGGACATGCTCCAGCATCTCAACAACCTTCCTGTAGTGAGGGGCCCAAAACTGAACACAGTACTCGAGGTGTGGCCTTACCAGAGCTGAGTATAATGGGATAATCACTTCCCTACTCCTGCAGGTCACACTATGCCTGACACAGGCCAGAATGCTGTTGGCCTTCTTGGCCACCTGGGCACAAGGCTGGCTCATGTTCAGCTGGCAAAAGGTCCTAAAGGAACTACCTGTTCTATGAGCATTTTTTGTAGATTCATAATGCATGATTATTTTTGCTCCTGGGTTAAAACACGTGTTACACATCTGTAGTACAGATGAGCAGAGGTGTAACACTTCCAATTTTACAGGTGGAAGTAAAAACAGATGTGAAACTGCTTGATGGGCAAAATAGATCTCTAGTCATTTAAACTCTTTGCCTCTACATACCTTGGAATGCTTTACAATTTCTCTTCAAATCAGTAATAATTGCACTTGAGAGAAAACTTCACTATTTCAAATTCTACAGCCAGGTACATGGACTCAGTTCCCAGCACTTCCCAGCTGGGACACTCCCAGTGACAACACCAACCACTCAGAGCAGGGATGCTTACTCTGCCATGTTGCACCCAATGCAACACAAAGTTCAAAGAGCAGAAGGTACTGGAGCCCCCAAGCAGGGGAGTGTTCAGATTGCTTACACATACAAAAAAAGATGCAAACAACACGTCGCTCCAGGATAAGAGTGTCTCTGCCAAATACAAATGGGGTTACTTTCTCAGAACCAAAATTTATATGTGGTAAAAACCTCACTGGCCAGGCACAAACTCCAGCCCTCCATAAGACTACGCTAAACCATGGCTTAGAATGTACTCTAGTAGACTCTACTGGTCTGCAAATATTAAAGGTAATGTCAGCGTGAGTCACTGCCAAGAACAGAGCTGTCCTCTGCCTGCTGACACCAACCTATTGAACACACATGCACTTCGTATTGCTCACCAGCAGCCTGCACAGGTAGTGTCCTGCCACCCAAACAAATGTGTGCATGGGACTCAGCAACAGGTTATTTTAACTTCCTGTTCTGCTTGGAAGTCAGTTAAATCAGCTCTTAGAGCACTGAGTGGTACCTATGAGCTCCCTCCTCATTTACAATAGGGTTCCTAAAAGTAGGAACAGAGAATTTTTATTTAGTAAGAAATTCTGAAAAAACAGAAGATCTTGAAAAACTCCCCACAGGAGAAGAAATCAAAATAACTTTTAAAGAATATAACAATCATGGTGCAATTTAAGAGCCAGCAGTGTTTTGTGGGGCTTCTGAACACACCTGGCTTTTTGCAAGCACCAAACATGCCAGGGAAGAAACAGAGGAGCCCAGACTTTGTGAGGTTCTATTGTGAAACAAGGAGCCCTGGCCCTGTTCTAAAATCTCAAAAGGAAAGACCACAGGCCTCCTGGGTCTGTGAATCACAGATAATGGTCACAGCAGCTCTGCGTAAAACTGCCAAGCCATAGCTGAGCTAGCAGGAAACAAGCCATTTCCAATGGTCTGTTCCACTAGAATTTCAAAAGGATACATTTACACAAACACTTCAGCTCACAATGAATTCAAATTTTTCAGCCAAAAATGGTTTTGTCACAAGTTTCCACCATTCCTGCCACCAAATTAAAAACCCTAAGAAGAATGAATTTGTTGCGCAATTCTGGCCAGCTGGATTCTTTCTCTGCAGCTATTGCAGAATTCTTACCACAATTTATTTAGCAAGACCCAGAGCCAACAACATTTTTCACCCATGCTCGCTGCTCATGTGCATTTTCTGAATCCAACCTGAAGCTGCCAGATATGCCAAAGACTCACAGCGACAACAGCAAGTTAGTGAGTGCTGGAGCCTGGGACAGCAAGAAGACTTAATACATAAAAACTTTTAAGAGGACTGACAGAACTGCAAGTTAATACTCTTGACAAGGTGACACTACTCAGTATTCTGAGTCATAAAAACATTACATTCTCTTTTTTAGCTGCCTCATGATTAAAAGATTAAGAGAAATGTACTATCACTGACCTACTGACATCGCAGCACAGAAGAACTCCCAATTCTTTTGCTTTGATGCTGCACAACACCCACACACCAGTGCCACATCAAAATATGGTATTTCTAAAAAAATTTACAAGCTCAGATCTTGCCCGCTCCAGATCCTGCTAGAGAAGGTGTTACTGCAAAGAAATTACTTTTAATAATCCCTTGCTGCTGCAAGGAATTAAGTAATTTCAGAAGAAATTACTGTCATTAATACTATGGCATTTTTGCAGGAGCAATCAATGTCAGTATTACTGTCAATCCGTCACTGGTGACAGGTTTCTTACCACACTTGTGGACATGGAAATAGCCCAGCTACTGATTCGCTCTCCAAAGACTGATTATTTTCTATGTGCAGGGGAGCAGGGTGTTTCCATATTCTGCATTTGACATAAATCAGGTTTCACAGAATGACTCCCAAAGAGAATACATGCATTTTCACTTCTCCTCCTCAGCCTCTTCTAACTAATCACCCAACCAGGAGCACAGGGAAAGAAGGGAGTGAATAATTATTTGATTAAAAACATAATCCACCCTATCCCAAACTATTTACTTTAATTAGGGAGGGGATGTGAAGTGGAAGATAAACCATTATGACACCTAACAGTTTGGTGAATCATGGGTTTTGAAACATCACGTTAGCCAGAATCAAGGCTAAAGTTAGTATCAGTGCAATTGCTAATGTTAAGTGGAAGCTACCACTGAGACACAAAAAAGGATACTTTACTGGGACAGCAAAGGAAGGGAGAAATCCCAAACACCCAAACATGGCACTGCACTAGCTACGAGAAAGAAAATTAACTCTACCTAAGCTGAATCCAGGACAGCCACCAGGATGATCAAAGGACTGCAGCATCTCTGCTATGGAGACAAGCTAAGAGAGTTGGGCTTGTTCAGCCTGGTGATGACAAGGCTCCAAGATGACCTTAGAGCAGCCTTCCAGTACCCAAAGGAGTTTGTGGGAAGGCTGGCAAGGGACTGGTTACAAGAGCAGGGAGGGACGGGACATGGGGGAATGGCTTTAAACTGAAGGAGAGATTTAGATTAGATTGGAAAAAGTTCTGTGAGAGTGGGAGGCCCTGACACAGGCTGCCCAGAGAAGCTGGAGCTGCCCATGGATCCATGGCAGGGTTCAAAACCAGGTTGGACTGGGCATTGGGCACCCTGGGCTAGTGGAGGGTATCCCTACCCATGGGGGTAGAACTAGATGGGCTTTATGGTGCCTTCCAACCAAAACCATTCTAGAATTCTATGATAACAGTTATAATCTGAAATGCATTAGTGCTATGTCCAGAGTATCTAGGTTCCAAATCTGACTGGGAATACTGAAAATAGTATCTATCTGCCCTTCCACACAACTTAATGCATCTTGATATAAACAAAGTTCTTCTGAAATGGTCAAGACTTGAAGACCACAGCAAGTGGTCACAGATTATGCCATGGAGTTTAGAAACCTACCACAAAACTAGTTCTACATTCTATTCATAAACCAAAAGCTCCTCCCCAAATGCTATCACAACAGTGGAGTGCCTATCCTTAAGACACCTCTCCACTTTTCCTTGTATCAAACTAAGGTGGCCTGAAATACCAAGGAAACTGGTTATAAAAATGGAAATTTATCTCAGAAAAGTGTATTTTCTGAAGCTTTGGGAAGTCAAATGTTCACGAGCAGAAACCTGTATTTCCTGCAACAAAACATCCATTAGAGAATGTTTTGGCAATCAACAGCTGCAAACAGTGTCCTGGTTTCGTTTTGGACTGCAAGATGTAGGGGACAACTCTTAGTAATGTTATGAACAGTTTTTTACAGAGATTCTATTGTAAAGTGCTTATTCCCCAGCAGATTTGGCTCCTTGCTTTCTTCCTTCCCGACCCCTGATTTCCCAAAGCCTAGCAGTACCCAGGAAGGGTCATAAGGAAGAAATGAAGAAGGGTGGTGGTACTCAAGCAATTACAATGTTTTTCCATTAAATGACTAACAATAGAACTATTTTTATATGTAGTCATTAAATAAAGCTTTGGTAATTAAAATTTTTTAAAAAACAAAACCAAACAAAAATGCCAATAACTTTTTTTAGATCAGTTATGAAGAAACATTCTTCCTCTGCTCACTTCATCCCAAATGTAAAAGCACACATTCTGTCTCAGGTGAAGAGACTACTGGTTTGAATGTTTCCTTTCACCAACTCACAATTTTAAACAATAAACATTTTACTAAGCTGGTTTTGGGGTTGTTTTTCCAATGGAAAATAAATCTAGTTTCTGGGTGAAGACATTACATGAGAAATAGGACATCTGCATTCACAGTCATGTAACATGTTGCCTGTATTGTTGTGTATATTCTCAGTGCTGCAGCAGTCCTGGCCCACAACCCTCAGACACTCTGTAATGACAGTCTAGCCTGTTCCACAAGACCTACCATAGATCACACACAAGTTCTAAAGCTATTGCATGACTCATTTTCTCTTTGTAAACAGGAGTGATTCCCCTACTTCTCAGAGCTATTGAGACAACATGTCATAATATTATGGTAGGAGCATTATAAATACTAGTGTAAGTACCATAAAATACAACAAAGTGATAGCACTCAGTTACACTCTAGTATCTCCCAAAAGCATCCTGCTCTGTCTTGGAGGATTCCTTAAGGACTTAGGAATTAGTTTCAGCTTTTTGCAGAGCCCTACTGCAGTAAATTATACCTAAGTTACTGAAGCACCTAGTCCACCTTCCTGGAGGAAAGAAAAAGTGCACAAGGTTTTAACTCAAGATATAATCACATACCCATATAGGACAGGTCTGACTTAAGTGAAACCAGGATCTTCTAGTGAGAGTCCAGTCACATTATTCTGGTTTTAAAAGCAATAATTAGACCCTCATAAAACATGGGATAACCATTCCATATTGACACAAGTCATTGCAATCATTGGCATGTCTCCTGCCAGGAGACAGGAGAGCTAGTGCCTGAAAGATGGTGGAAGAACAGTGCCTGAAGACACTGGGGTTTGTATGTGTTATAAAACATAAGCATCCTCTTCATCTCCACATGTCTTCTGAGTAAGTTACCATTATTGTGGAAGCTTTGTATTAGAAGCTTGCCCGTAGGAGGAAAGGTTGGCAGCAAGGAGGCCCTTTGCCTAAATAAAGTAGTTGTTGGAACAAGTTAAAACAAGCTTATTTGTACACCGATTTTATGTACATGTGTGTTGGTGCAAAGTGCCCACATCCTTCTAGAATCCAATGGTGATGAAAATAGTAGTGTCACTTCACATTTTTCACACTTCAGATTGATTCTTAAGCTACTTAAAGATGGAGACCAGTGACAAATGGGGTTCTTCAGGGGTCAGTACTGGGACCATCACTGTTTAACACCCTTGTCAGTGACACAGACAGTGGATTGAGAGCACCCTCAGCAAGTCTGTCAGGGTCACCAAGCTGTGTAGTGCAGTTAGCATGCTGGAGGGAAGGGATGCCATCCAGAAGGACTGTGACAGGCTGGAAAGGTAGGCCTGTGTGAACTGCATGAAATTCAGCAAGACCACATGCAAAGCCCTGCACATGGGTCGAGGCAATCCACAACAAAACTACAGGCTGGGTGGGGAATTGATTGAGAGCAGCCCTGAGGAGAAGAGCTTGGAGGTGTTGGGGGACAAGCAGCTCAACATGATCTAGCAACACAGTCTGTGCTTTCAGCCCAGAAAGCCAGATGTGTCCCGGGCTGCATCACCAGCAGCGTGACCAGTAAGTCAAAGGAGGAGATTCTGCCTCTCTACTTTGCTCTGGTACAGCGTCCAGCTGTGGGGCCCCCAGGACAAAATAGACATCAAGTTGTTGGAGCAAGAGGAGGCCACCGAGATGGTCAAAGGGTTGGAGGACCAGAGACAGGGTGGGAGAGTGGGGCTTGTTCAGCCTGGAGAGGAGAAGGCTCCAGATAAACCTCAAAGCAGCCTTCCAGTACCTTAAGAAGCCTACAGGAATAGAATGCATTAGGTTGGAAGGGAACTTTAAAGTTCTATCTATCTAGTCCAAACCCCCTGCAGTAAGCAGGGACATATTCACTAGATCAGGTTGCTCAGAGCCACATCAAGGCTGACCTTTAGTATCTCCAGGGATGGGGCGTCTACCACCTCTACAGGCAACCTGTGCCAGTGTCCCACCACCCTCAGAGTGAAGAGTTTCCTAATGTCTCATATCTAAATCTCCTCTGCTCTAGTTTAAAACCATTACACCTCATCCTATGGCTACACATCCCTGCAAACAGTTCCCCCTCAGCTTTCTTGTAGAGGGACTGTTGATAGGGCAAAGGGGTAATGAGTTGAAATTAAGAGAGAGGAGATTTAGGTCAGATACAAGGAAGAAATTCTTCCCTGTGAGGGTGCTGAGGCACTGGAACAAGGCTTTGAGCAACCAGGTCTAAGGGAGGGTGTCCCTGCCACGGCAGCAGGTTGGAACTAGGTAGTCTTTGAGGTCCCTTCCAACCCAAAGCGTTCTATAGTTCAGGCACTATAGTTTAATATTATACAATAGTCTCTTTCTGAAGAGTTTTAAAGTTTATATCTACAAAACAGAAAATGACAGCAGCTCACTTCTCAATCTGTCCTTTTAATGCCTTTTTGGCTTTACAAACTTTAAATATTGAAACTACAGTGTGGAACAAAGCTTACTGAATGTGTAGGCTTGCTGTGGTCAGGAATGTACAGGATTAAGACAAGCAGTGCTAAATCATGCTTCCCAGTGTGTTTCCAGGGGATACAGCTCTGAACAAACTTGACTCAACCTTCATTGGTTTTGCTGTAAACTAAGGTACTCCAAAGACAAAAGGACAAGCTTTAAAAGCAGCTGGGATAGTCACCTCTAAAAATGGCAACTCAGCATTCATTAGTGACCTTCTTAAAAAAAAGTGTCTTATAAAAAATCCTTTTGCTGTCTGTGTGCCAGAAATCTTTTCATTCAGCACCTAAGGGTACATGCTGCCAAAGAAGAACCACCAACAGTGCAGTGCTAAAAGGTAATTCTCTCAGTATCTCGAAAAGCTTCAGAACAGCGAGTAAACAACCTTCTTTTACTGTTTGGAAACACAAGGTACAATCCCTGAATTTGAATATATTCGGTCACTGACTCCGTAAGAAGATTATAAACAATTAGAATCCTTAAAATCCATTTCAACTAACTAGGGGTTGTCTAGACTGAAACAGAAAGGCAGCAGTACAGCATATGCGACTGCAGGGTAAGAGAAAATATGTTCTATGAGAAAAAATTATATACTTTGAAATACTGAATAGCATGAGGGTGCAAGGAATTTTTTCCTTCAGCTACAGATATGATATGCAATTATAATATTAGTGAGTTATCTTGGGGAGGGGGGTAATTTTGTGGGGTTTTTCCCCTCAAAAGGGACAGCAATCCTTTTCAATGAAATCAAAGCAAGTTCCCCTATGGTACTCACAGAATCACAGAATCAGAGAGTTGTAGGGGTTGGAAGGGACCTCAAGAGATCATCAGGTCCAACCCCCCTGCCAAAGCAGCTCCCCAGCTCATACTGCACAGGTCGGCATCCAGACGAGTCTTGAATATCTCCAGGGAAGGAGACTCCATCATCTCCCTGGGCAGCCTGTCCCAGGGCTCTGTCACCCTCACTGGGAAAAAGCTTTTCCCCATGTTGGTGCGGAACTTCCTGTGCTCCAATTTGCAGCCATTGCCCCTTGTCCTGTCTCAACTAACCACTGAAAAGGGGCTGGCTAATTCCCCCTGTTCAACTTCCCTGAAAATGGGGGAAAATAAATAGCAGCTGAAGCTGTCAATTCTACCCTGGGTTTCCATGAACTACAGACAGAGCACTTGCAGCTCAGCACACCCACCAAAAATGGCTAATACCCTAGAGCGCTTGAAGATCAATATTAAGCCATCCAGCCCTTTTTATTCCATTTGTGTATCAAATACACAAAGTATATATCACACACAATGAACAGCTGTTTTAACGTTACTGTATTTCAGAAGAACAGGAAAGTGTTTTGGTAACAGGCTAAGCTTGCACAGCTAAATCTAAGGTTTATGGGAGAAGCATTTGCTACTGTATAAAACTGGAGGAGGCTAAAAACACAAAACCAGCCAATTAATCTTCCAGCATGACGACACGGTGCTAAAATCAGAGTACTAAGAAACAAGTGTAGGCAGAGAAGTAATTTCTCTTCTGTTCAGAGGCAATTTGCTTTGGGGGAGGGAGGAAAGAGAAAAGGAGATGCAAGAGCCCAAATAGAAAAAAAAAAAAATCTTCCCATGCCCTTTTTCATGCAAGGTTGGAAGTATCCCACAAGCAATCTTCAAAATAAGTAGAATCTGCTAGTATGAGCTAAATTTAGTTGCATATGGTTCTCACAACGTATGCAAGTACAACTTCCCCTCTTCTTGCTGAGGGCACACACTTCACTAAGTTCTCTTGCACTCATTAATCTATGTTCTCTGTAAAACTTCTGAGGAACACTGTATAACACAAAGAAAGAAACCATTTGTGGTTCAAAGTCTTGAAACAACATTCTCAAAACAAGAAAGCAGACTTTCTACTTGCTCCCCCCACTCTGTAACTTTCCCACTACATTGAAAATCAGTAGCTATCAGACAAAATATGCCTGTTATCTTAGCTATGGCTGAGAAAAAGCACAAGCACACACACGCCTTATCTTTGGAGAATTATTTCTGCTACAATTCTACTTCTTATTTAGGATAAGAAGTTCTCTATGAGAGACAGATTTACTATTTACTATTATTTTCTTCCCTCCCAGGATACCAAATACATTTCCCCCACCTTTAATACTTTCCACCCCACGCCTTCTTATCCAGGATGTTGTTAATCACCTTTTTTTACAGTACAAAACCTGACTTACATCTGCAAAATATTTAAGCTGCATTAATTAACAGTAGTTATTACTAGAATAAAATGCATACAAACAACTGACTTCTACACAGCCTTACCTTTTTGAAAGAGGCATGATTTCCTATACTCATACCTTTGTGTTAATAAAACGTAGCAAAAGTTTCACCTTCTAGAAACCCTCCAGTTGTTGTTTCCTAATACAGCTACAACTGTCTCACTGTTTGAGTGCAGCAAGTATTACCTTCCAGTGGAAATGCTGACACAACTAAATGCAGTCAAATAAAACTCCTCCAAAAGCACCACATCAATGGATAGTGGGAGTTGAACATGGCTAAAATAAAGTAATAATAGTAACAAGTCAATTTAAAGTGACTTTAAGAACTACTCAAAACATAAGCAGGTATTCCAAATTAATACTCCCATCACCATCATTGAATAGAAAGCTTTATTATCTTTAAACAATTGTGAGTTTGTATGATAATGATGAAAAAAGAAACAAATCAAAACCAGCAACCACTATTCCTTACATCAAGTCCTGCTGTCTAAACTCAAGGAATTCTACAGTAAATGCAGGCCAGAGAGTATGTTTAATCAAGAATAATGTTAAGCGAGACTCAACACAATATTCTTAAGGGCATCACGCAGGAAAATAGCATTTGTGAAGATGACACTATAATCCTTACTGGTATTTCAACATCTTACTTATAACAAAGATATTTCTGCTCTAAAGAGAACAAAAACATCCAAATAGTAAGCAATATAAACATACACAGCAATAAAGGTCTGTCAACATTTCCCACTGTCCCTGCAGAGAAGCAGCTCAAACAGGAAGAGAACACCTCATAATGCAGTACTTCTATCCTATACCTGTAAATCAACATTCAGAAAAAACATCACTATTAAAGGAAATGTCATGCTATATAGCTATATATAATGCTATATAGCAGAAGTGAAATGTCTTTCCTACTACTGACCAAGCTAGAAGAGTGCACTTTCATTTTTTTAAGCTCAGTGCAAACATTAAAGTAATTCTGCTAGGTCTCATAACTAGGTACAATGCTGCATTTCATAGCTGATCCTATCAAGGTTAGCACATCCATTAGATCAGCCTTTATGTCTTGCTTTGCCGTAACTCACAGGAAGATCTCTGGACCCCAGAAAAAGTCAAGAGAAGCATCAGGGCACATTAGTTTCCAGCCTGTCAAGCAAAACCTATACAAGCTCATATTTGATCCATAAATCCTTCCCCCTCCTATTCTATTTCACGCTTTCACTTCCAGTGGAAGTATTTTAGTAAGGACTTCTCAACAGGGTACCTCAGAATTCCACAGTCAGATCGGGGTGGAGTTTTTTCTTACTTCACATAAACACTCTGTAGAATTACAGAATTCGTTCAGTTGAGCCAGACGATGTTTACTTCTCCCTCCACCCTGCTTCAAACCACACTGAGATGGAGCTATGTTAACATGCAAAAAGTACCAGAAGAGACCAGAGAAAATATATACTGCAGAAGCAGCAAAGAGCCTTTCTACTTCATCTATTAAAATTATTGTAAGAGCAACAGAAAAAAATTAGCAGTGTCTTAATAGCAACTTGAACTCTGTGCAAGTTCAGCACCAAGTCTTATTCTCAAAATGTACAATTTATAGAAAAGCACTGTCTTTAAGTCTTAGAAATACAAGTGCACATAAGTTACCTACAAGTGATCAGCAGACCCATTATATGAGGGCCTCATGCCATTTAATGATAATTAACAATTGTAAAGTTGAGCCAACAAGATCCTCAAAGCATAGCAAAGCAACAATACATTTCCACTGAATCACCCTGTGGTGGCTCAGCTCCAAGCGGTGGCTGAACATCACGCACCACTCCCTCCATCCCAAAGAAGAAACAGACAGAGCCTCCATAGCTTGGGGTAAGGACCGTTTACTGACAAAGTCATGGTGAAAGGAGAACAGCAAATTACACTCACACCTAGTGATAACACTCACGCCTAGTGATAGCACAGTGTGCCCTACCAACCGGGCAATTGCAGAGAGCTGCACAACGAAAGGACCGACCTGACACCCCTTTTATGGGGGAAAGGAAACAGGCAGTATGGAAACAGCCCAGACTAACTCAGCTCGCCTGGGCCGACTGCTTGCGGAGGTTAGTTCTGCCCTGCTCAGAGCCACGATGTTAGTGTACATAACTGCTTGGGCAGCAGACAGTCCAGGTTTGGCCAGTGTCTGATGCCCGTATCACTACACTTGTATCTGAGGTAACAGCACAATGGGGCATCATCTGAGTGGCCTGGGGTGGGGGGAGGCCTGCACCACCGCATCATCTTGCTTGTAAGGTCTGTCCTGAGGGATGCTTCGTGCTTGAGATAGACCCGAGTCCTGTTTATAAGCAGCCTTTGGAAAGCCTAACGGTTCGGATGCAATAGACCGCCGCACGTCATACTGGATGAGACAAGCCCCTACTTGGGAGATGGTTTGAGTGGTCAGACTCATCATTCAGATGATGTTAGAGCAACAACACAGCCGTGATTAAAACTGAAGTGCTTTTAAGTCCACAGCTGTTTTCAACAGAAAACCTGTCCCTTTGGGGAAGTGATCAATTCAGGAAACAGGTACAATTCACCCTTGAGATCTGTGCGGTGCTGACGTCTCAGTAGCCACTGTGACCCGTGGAGACAAGCCTATGAAAAGGCTCAACAGGCCAGGCCGTGGGTCTGTGCGACCCGGAGAGGGTGAGGAGAGAGCCAGCGGTGCTGATGTCACAGTAGCCACTGTGACCTTTGGGCTGCACACAGGCCAGCGGTGCTGACGTCACAGTAGCCACTGTGACCCGTGGAGACAAGCCTATGAAAAGGCTCAACAACAGGCCAGGCCGTGGGTCAGTGCGACCTGGAGAGGGTGAGGAGAGGGCAGGGAAGGGACGGGGCTGGCGATAGAGGAGCGAGACTCCACACCTCAGGGCTCTGGGCCTCTACTGCCAGCTCACCCGCTTCTCGCTTCTCCCTCAGAGTCAGCAGAGGAGTATTTGGAGGAGACAGCCCAGCACTGCTGGGACAGAGACTCTCCAAACGCTCACAGTTGTCTCAAACTCACCATGAGCACAAGCGAGGAGGCGGCCTCTGACTCAAAGAATCTAGGTGAGAGCAAAGTGACCCTCCCACAGCCCGGCAGAGGGCTTGTGGGGACACTCAGCATGGGGCCAAGAGCAGGGGCAGAGGCAGGCAGGAGTTCCCGACCACCCTGGGGAAGAACCAAGCCCTCTTTTCCTCAGCAAGCAGGGCCCGGGCAGCGGGCACCTGCTGGCACACCCATGCCTGCTGCACTCCCTTCTTCTACAAAGCCTCCAGCCTGCCGAGCTGACAGCTAGGCAGGGACAGAGCAGGCCCTTGGGGCAACACCTTCAGGGAGACTGTCCCCCAGCCCCGCAGAAGTGCTCATTCTTGGTGGCCTTTGCTCTCTCCCCTCCAGCATGCATGCTGTGTCATCGGGCAGAGGCTGACCCGGATACCTGTGGGCCCAAACTGAACCAACATGGGCTCTGCGCCCATCTCTTTTGCATGGTGAGTTCCCCCAGGGCTCCCACCAGCTTTCTGACAGGCAGTCTCTGCCACACACTCATCAGCTCCTCCTCTTTCCTGCAGTTTTTTAGCACCAACTTGTTTCAGAGAGGCCCTGAGAATTCGGGACTCATTGGATTTCTCCCGGAGGATGTCAGACGCACAATCCATCAGGCAGTGTGGAAGGTGAGGACCTGACAAGAACAAGGTTTGCACTGGCAGAAAGTTGTGGTTACTTAGCTCCAACCCTGAGAAAGCAAGCCCAGCCCTTCCAACCACCTCTGGGGCAAACACCTTGCTCCCACCAACTCCAGAGGGACTGCAGCCCAGGAGCCTCATCAGCCAGGCAGATCTGCAGGCTGTGGCCCAGCAGCGGCCACATCCTGCTCCCTGTGCAGAGGTGTGGGGTTGGCCATGGAGGCTCTGAGGCTGCTGCTGATGGGGGCTGCTGTGCTCTTTCCAGGACTGCTTTGTCTGCGGCCAGAGTGGGGCCACCATCACCTGCTGGCAGTTAGGCTGCAACCGCAGCTTCCATCTCCCCTGTGCCATGGCGGGTGAATGCATCACCCAGTACTTTGGGATATACAGGTAATGTTCCCCAGCCTTTGCAATGTGTAGACACACTAAAAATCACCCTTCTTCCAAGCACTTCCTACCTCACCCATCCCTTGCCTCTTGCCCCAGGGGTTTCTGCTGGGAGCACCGTCCAGAGCAGGAAGAGGTGGAGACTCCAGAGGAGGACACCACCTGCCTCATCTGCCTGGATCCTGTGGAGCACAGGCCGTCATATGGCACCATGGTGTGCCCAGCATGCAAGCACGCCTGGTTCCACAGGAGCTGCATCCAGGTAGGAGCCCTTCCCTCACCCCCAGGCCACAGAAGGTGCTCAGCAGCACCAGGGCCTGATTCATGCTCCTCTTTCTCCTGTAGGGACACTCTGTGTGTGCCGGCATCGGTTGCTTTGTGTGCCCCCTCTGCAGAGACAGGGAAAGATTCCAGGTGGAAATGGTCAGGATGGGCATCCGAGTCCCTGCAAGGTTGGTGTCCTTCTGCCCATCTCACAAAACAGGAAGGTGCAAGTGCTGTGCCCAGACAGGGACAGCCCCTGCAGAACAGTAGGGATGCCCTACATCTACCTGATGCTGGGGCAGCCAGGGCTCATCAATTTTCCTTTTTCCACCAGACGGCCCTTGTGGGAGAGAAGCCACACCTTCCCAGCACTGAACGAGAGGCACAGGCGCTGTGATGCCAGAGAGTGCCTTTGTCCAGGAGGCAGGGAGCAGGCAGAGAACGAGGGGTAAGTTGCCAAAGCTGCACTCCGGGGTTTTCCACGGCATCCCTGTCTGGCCAAGGGCTCTAAGCAGAAGGACCGAGAACGAGAGCTCTGCTGGACGGTCGGTCCCATGCTGAGGTAGTTTTGTCCTCATGGCTATTAACCTGCTTGCTTTCCCAGGCCCTGGCAACTGCTGCTGTGCTGCTCCTGCGCTGCCGAGGGCACCCACAGACGCTGCTCCAGCTTGGAGAGCACAGCCAGCTGGGAGTGCAGCAGCTGTGCAGGCCCAGCCACTGGTAAGAGGAAAAGCACCTGGGTGCCCCTGGGCAGAGGCCAGCATCTGGCAAGGCCTGGCAGCGAGTGCCCAGGGTAGGCCTGGCAGAGCCTCTCTGCTTCAGGAGGGCTGGCAGCACCGCACTGGGCCATGCTGCCATGCGGGGCCATGTCCTTCACCTCCTCGCTTCCCTTACAGCCTCCAGGGCCAGCTCGGAGCTCACCAGCCCCAGCAACACAAGCCAGCCAGCACCAGGGCCTTCACATGACCCACAGGCACCTGGGCCCAGCAGCCTCAGCACTGGCAGCATAGTGGCATCAGAGCCACCCCAGGGCTCCCCAGTGCTTGAGACCAGAACCCACTCAAACACCCGTGGGCCTGAGCGCCTGCAAGACCGCTCCCCCAGCCCTGCGCCTGAGCAGCTGCGAGAACGATCCCCTAGCCCTGGGCCAGAGCGCCTGCGAGACCGCTCCCCCACCCCTGGGCCCGAGCGCCTGCGACACCGCTCCCGCTTCCAGCGGCGGGCCAACAAGCCCTACGGCCGACCCAGGGGACATCGCCAGAGGAGCCCTGCAAGAGCACCAAGTGCTGAGACCAGCACCCCCAGCCATGCAGCACTGGAGCGATCCCATAGCTCCCTAGCACCTGAGACAAGCAGCTCCAGCACTGCCAGCCAGCTGCCGTCAGGGTCCTGCGGTGGCTCCCCAGTGCTCGAGAGCAGCAGACGCTCCCCCACCCCTGGGCCCGAGCGGCTGCGAGACCGCTCCCGCTTGCAACGGCGGGTCAAAAAACCCTACAGCCGACCCACGGAACATCGTCAGAGGAGCCGTGCTAGAGCACCAAGTGCTGAGACCAGCACCCCCAGCCACGCAGCACTGGAGCAATCCACCAGCTCCCCAGCACCTGAGACAAGCAGCCCCAGCACTGCCAGCCAGCTGCCGTCAGGGTCCTGCGGTGGCTACACAGCGCTCGAGAGCAGCAGACGCTCCCCCACCCCTGGGCCCGAGCGGCTGCGAGACCGCTCCCGCTTGCAACGGCGCGTCGAAAAACCCTACAGCCGGCCCACGGAACATCGCCAGAGGAGCCGTGCAAGAGCACCAAGTGCTGAGACCAGCACCCCCAGCCATGCAGCACTGGAGCAATCCACCAGCTCCCCAGCACCTCAGACAAGCAGCTCCAGCACTGCCAGCCAGCTGCCGTCAGGGTCCTGCTGTGGCTCCCCCGTGCTCGAGAGCAGCAGCCGCTCCAGCACCCCTGAGCCTCAGCAGCTGCAAGATAGTTCCCACGTCCAACGCGAGGCCCAAGATCCCTACAGCCGGCCCAGACGACAGCGCGGGACCAGCCCTGTGCCGACCCAGAGTGCTGCCACTCGTCCCCCTTCTCCAGCAGAATAAAGCTGCCTTAATTCTCTGCATTGGGAGATTCCACACTCGTTTGTCAGCTTCCTTCTCCTGCTCTCTCCTTCTCGAGGGGTTAGCTTTAGGGCTGGGCCCAGAGGGTGGTCTTCTCCAAGGGCATAGCAGCACCTTCCCCAGACCAACATCCATCCCTGCAGGCTGGCCTTGCCCAGCTGCCCACTGCCATGGCCGTGTGCTTTGGGCCTTGCTTGCCCCACAGACAGCCCAGTTTCTCCTGGGCAAGTTCACCTAGGCACTGTGTGCTGCACCCACCCACTCAGCACAGCTCCTGCCCCTTGCCCCGCAAAATCACAGGCCCCAGCAACTCTGTTCCAGCTCTGGCTCCTACTGGACAAGCAGCGTCCTAGAAAGGCAGGGGTTGGAAGGGACCTGTGGAGATCAGCCAGTCCACGCCCCTGCTAAAGCAGGCCCACCTGGAGCATGTTGCACGGGATCACTTACAGGTGGGTTTGAATACCTCCAGAGAAGGAGACTCCACAGCTGCTCTGGGCAACTGGTCCCATTGTGTTGTTGCAATAGTAACCCTGTATTTGTGACCTTGAGCCCCGAGTCGGGCACTCAAAAGAGGACTGTTGTTGTCCTGGAGTTGCACCAAATGGCCTCTCTCCGACAAGCCCCTCTTATGCAGGAGTGATGTCAGGCAGTGCAGAAACAGCCTGGGCTAACTCAGCTCACCTCTGCTTGACTGCTTGGGGAGATTAGCTCTATCCTGGCCAGAACCAGGACACACCTATAATCCAACGCACTAGTTTAACAGACCATTGCCTTTTCTGTTCTAGCAAGGAAAACAAAAAATATCTAAGTAGGAAATTACAATAAACAATAAAAGTTATGCCAGTCTTGACAACAACTGTATTTCAGACTAAGGTTTGGTTTTGTTGTGTTTTGATTGGTTTGTTTGGTTTTTTTTCATTTGAGTAACTTCAGAATCCTTATTTTGAATACAACATGGGGTACACACTCTCTTAAACATAATGTGCATAACCTGCAGGTTGAGAGGAATTTGTACTTAATGTAACCAACAAAGAGATGGCAAAAGTCACTGAAACAATAAATGACCCCATTCTGAAATTTATAGAATTTTATCCAGAGAAAAGAAGCCACTTGTATTTTAACATTTTTGGGTCTCCGTGGTTCAAAAATATTGATAGCTTTCAGTCACAGCAATAGTGGAAGTATCAGCATTTTTTTGACATCAATGAAGTTAAAAACAACTTTAGAAATAATGCTGAGGACGAAAGGAGTCACTCCAAATAAAGTTTAACAATATTTACAAGCCATAAACATTTTGCTTTGAAAAAGAATGTGCATGTGCATGCAATATATGCACCTACAAAATGTTTAGCCCTCATGTACACATGCACTCACAAACACATACACCGCTAAGCAAAACTGCAGAAAAGAAAGTAAAAGCTTCTATATTTCATTGCACTCTTACACTTAATATCTCATCTCCACAGATTACAAAACATCACAAAACAACAGCATCTTTGTCTCCCTGGAAAAAATCACTTCCTAGGAACTACTTCCAGGCTGGACAGAACCAAGTATCCAGAAGCCTCCCTGACAAGAGCTAAAGACTGATGGGCACAGAAGTCATAAGTCTGTTCTTCTGTCTGGGACAGAAGAATCATCAGCTTTTCAGTACCTGAACTGCATTTGGGAATGGCCTCCTCCCCTTGTTGAGGGACAAGCTCACAAAAGTGTTCCTCAGCTGCAATGTTCCCTAGCATCAAAAACCTCAATAACAAGTCAGGCTTCCTTCAACCTTTTACTAGAAATTATCGACAAAGGAAATTATGTTTTGCCATTTCCCACTTTGGAGATTTCTTACACACAATCTGGCACCTTCTCAGAAAGGACAAATTTTTTAATTAATCAAAATATGAGGTTCCATCACACACACTCACACACACACAGTCATACAGCTGCACATTTTATAAAACTACTTCCAACAAGCTTTTCTTGGCTGCCTATTCTAGCTATGGAAGTCCCACATAAGTTCGTTCTCGCGAATAAAAGAAAACTCCATACGGCACTAAAGATAACAACCACAATGGCTTTCAGGTAACTACTAAGGAGAAAAGTAAAATTGCTCACTATTACAAAAAGACCACAAAAACTTTGAGGAAAATTAGCAAGAGTGTAGACCAACTGGACAAGCAAAAAAACGCAAGTGTTCCAGGACAGAACACTTACAGAACTTTAATTCTGAATAAATCAGAGCAGAGACACCCAGCCCTAAGTATATTTTTGATACATTTTCTTTCTAACAAATATTACAGTTAAATAGTAACTTTTTTAACTAGGAGTAAATACAACCCACACACATTTGAGAGAATTCGACAGATTATGTATTTTTGCCATTTTTAAAGTGACATTCCAGTGAAACAAAAATGAAAAGGAACCCTAGAATTCAAATCCTCCTTAGTTGGGTTTCATAATATTAATCATTCTCACAGACAGGAATGAAAGATTATGTAAAGCAAAGACACGATGCTCACGTCTGACTTGCATCAAAAGTACCTTAGTAAAGTTTCCTTCTTTCCTCAGAAGCATTTACATGGCAAGGACCAGTATTTTTTATCTATATAGAGTTATCATTATAGGTAATAACTTGAAAAGAGTTATAAATTCCCTTACTAGGTACAATACCTAGGACTGTGAACTATTTTCATTTCCCTCCTCCCTCAAAGTTCTTGGCAAATTCTTTCTAACAGAACATGACACTAACAGAAGCAGGTTTTAACCTACGGTGAACATATCACAGCACTTAATTTAGCCTGAAACATCCCATGTGCAACCTTTATTACTATTAAGGAAGACATACTTGGTCAGATTCCAAAGTTATATGGACATATGAAAATGTTTTTGCCCAAGAGGAATGGTGTGCATCAAATACAGGAAAGTCTTTATTCCTTGAATTCACCATACCTTCTCATCTACCACTGTTAAGAAAAGCAAACACATCAAGGGTACTAAAAATACACTAGGATCTACATATGAGTTCACAGCAATTCCTAGTATTTTGTTTACTGCACAGTCCCATGAAGGTGCAGTCGTGGGACACTTAAGGAGGTTACCAGAAACGGGAGGTTAGCCCCCGTAAGAGCACCCAGCTGCACTCCCCAGCACTGGTTCCCTAGTGAGCGATTGCTGCCTCTGCCTGTTGCTCTTCTGTCCTGAGCCTGACACAGGCTGACATTACACACTTTTCAATAGCTCTGAGACTGTTAGCAATTCCCATTTGTATCCACAGCAAAGCACTGACTTTTACTGGTTTATTTAGGAGTCTGCTTTTGGGGGTGGTTTCTTGGGGTTTGTTTTGATTTTTTGTTTTTTCTTTTTTTTTAAGCTGTTACCTTCCACCCTACCCAAACACTCAAGAGGTCTCTCAGCTTCTTCCTTCAGAAAGTGCTGAAAATTGCAAACAGTCACAAATTCCTATAAGCCTGAAACATTTCAGGTTTCTGCAGAAAGTTCTGGAGAAGGAGGTGGCTTGGTAAGTGCTTGTAGTCACATCACAGAGTCTTGATTTCTTCCTCTTGTTTGGCAGGAGCCCTGAGAGACTTTGGTGCGTATTTCTCTTTAGTAATCATAGAACCAACTGGAATTGGCTTGCTTTTGCTGAGAGAGCCCCTTTAGATCATCAAGTCCAGCCAGGAGCTAGGGGAAAGGTAGAGGTGGCAGGGGGAGTGTTCAGGTCCTCCCACCCAATTCAAAGGCTGTGCAGGTGAGCTGCCCCCCCCATACACACCCCATTCAAGCAGCATGGGTGCTAATTTCAATATGCAGAGCCACTGGTAGCTGATAGGGTATTACTAGCCAATGAGTGAAACTTTCAATGGGTCTTTCTGATGCTGTAACAAAATAACATCAGTGTGTGGTGGGCTAGCTGTGTGCAGTTACCTCCGAGCACCCATCTCTCTGTGTAGACAGGCAATCAATCCAGTAACTCTGCTCGGGGATGTCTTGGCATCCTGCACGCCAGGCAACAGCCCCGCTTTTGGGAAAAGGAATTGAAAGAAAAGGATGCCATGGTGGCTGGTGACAAAGGCCTTGCAGAAGACCAGAGACGTGACATCCACAGCCCTCCCCGTGTCCACCGCTGCAGCTACACAATGGAAGAAAGCCACTCCATGGGCAGGTGAGGCAGGGCCTGCTTTTGGTGAAGCCACGCTTTTAGAGGACACCATGCTTTTTAGAGGACACTCTAAAAGCAGGAGCCAAAGGAGGTGGCCTGGAAAGCCTCTGTCTTGCACGCCTGCAAAGCTTCTCTCTTGGTCCTGAATGACATTTTGGTCCTGGATTCTCCAACACAGGATTCAACGGTACTTGTTTCCGGTCCCGGAGGTGCCCAAGACACTGTCTGGTTGTTGTCCCAGTGTCACAGGCGAGTTACTCAAGAGAAGTCATCCTTGATGGGTTAACTGAAAGGGCTTTAGGGGTGATTAAGCACTGATTAAATGGTACGCGGCCGGTAGCTGAATGAAAGCCAAAGGGTGACGGTGCAACAACAGAATGGTCATCAGAATCCTCGGATGATGTGGGTTGGAAAAGACCCTTAAGATCAGCAAATTGCACCTATACCCTAAGAGTACTGGGCCCACCGCAAAACCATGTCCCTCAGTACCACATCTACACGATGTTAAATGCTTCCCAGGATGGCAAGTCAACCATTTCCCTGGGCAGCCGTCTCCAGTGCTTGACAACCCACGGACCATTAATCCAGCTGATCAAGCCTCCCACCCCCTGCCTTCCTAAAGGGCTAAGGCGATCAGGAGAAAGATGAAGGGCCCCTGCGACATTGAGGTCCTGGTCTGAGGTCCTGTGCTGTGTCCCAGCCACCCACTATGTCTGAGCAGATCAGAGGTGTGAGCCCTGGCCAGGCTCTAAGGTTGCTTCTGCCCCCTGTACCGGGGAGCCCAGGCCCACAGGCAGAATTTCAGATGCAACCTGGACAGTGCGGCACAGAGAGGAAGGATCACCTTCCCCAGCCTGCTGACAGCACTCTCTGTGCCGGGGCAGGAACAGAGTTCCCTCACACAGGGCCAGAGCCCGGCAGTCGCATTGCCCGAGGACCACCTTTCTGCCAATGGCGTCTCTGCCCATATTTGGGCTACGCACAGGCCAGCGGTGCTGATGTCACAGTAGCCACTGTGACCTTTGGGCTGCACACAGGCCAGCGGTGCTGATGTCACAGTAGCCACTGTGACCCGTGGAGACAAGCCTATGAAAAGGCTCAACAGGCCAGGCCGTGGGTCAGTGCGACCCGGAGAGGGTGAGGAGAGGGCAGAGGAGGGACAGGGCAGGCGATAGAGGCTCTGGGCCTCTACTGCCAGCTCACCCGCTTCTCGCTTCTCCCTCAGAGTCAGCAGAGGAGTATTTGGAGGAGACAGCCCAGCACTGCTGGGACAGAGACACTCCAAACGCTCACAGTTGTCTCAAACTCACCATGAGCACAAGCGAGGAGGCGGCCTCTGACTCAAAGAATCTAGGTGAGAGCAAAGTGACCCTCCCACAGCCCGGCAGAGGGCTTGTGGGGACACTCAGCATGGGGCCAAGAGCAGGGGCAGAGGCAGGCAGGAGTTCCCGACCACCCTGGGGAAGAACCAAGCCCTCTTTTCCTCAGCAAGCAGGGCCCGGGCAGCGGGCACCTGCTGGCACACCCATGCCTGCTGCACTCCCTTCTTCTACAAAGCCTCCAGCCTGCCGAGCTGACAGCTAGGCAGGGACAGAGCAGGCCCTTGGGGCAACACCTCAGAGAGACTGTCCCCCAGCCCCGCAGAAGTGCTCATTCTTGGTGGCCTTTGCTCTCTCCCCTCCAGCATGCATGCTGTGTCATCGGGCAGAGGCTGACCCGGATATCTGTGGGCCCAAACTGAACCAACATGGGCTCTGCGCCCATCTCTTTTGCATGGTGAGTTCCCCCAGGGCTCCCACCAGCTTTCTGACAGGCAGTCTCTGCCACACACTCATCAGCTCCTCCTCTTTCCTGCAGTTTTTTAGCACCAACTTGTTTCAGAGAGGCCCTGAGAATTCAGGACTCTTTGGATTTCTCCCGGAGGATGTCAGACGCACAATCCATCAGGCAGTGTGGAAGGTGAGGACCTGACAAGAACAAGGTTTGCACTGGCAGAAAGTTGTGGTTACTTAGCTCCAACCCTGAGAAAGCAAGCCCAGCCCTTCCAACCACCTCTGGGGCAAACACCTTGCTCCCACCAACTCCAGAGGGACTGCAGCCCAGGAGCCTCATCAGCCAGGCAGATCTGCAGGCTGTGGCCCAGCAGCGGCCACATCCTGCTCCCTGTGCAGAGGTGTGGGGTTGGCCATGGAGGCTCTGAGGCTGCTGCTGATGGGGGCTGCTGTGCTCTTTCCAGGACTGCTTTGTCTGCGGCCAGAGTGGGGCCACCATCACCTGCTGGCAGTTAGGCTGCAACCGCAGCTTCCATCTCCCCTGTGCCATGGCGGGTGAATGCATCACCCAGTACTTTGGGATATACAGGTAATGTTCCCCAGCCTTTGCAATGTGTAGACACACTAAAAATCACCCTTCTTCCAAGCACTTCCTACCTCACCCATCCCTTGCCTCTTGCCCCAGGGGTTTCTGCTGGGAGCACCGTCCAGAGCAGGAAGAGGTGGAGACTCCAGAGGAGGACACCACCTGCCTCATCTGCCTGGATCCTGTGGAGCACAGGCCGTCATATGGCACCATGGTGTGCCCAGCATGCAAGCACGCCTGGTTCCACAGGAGCTGCATCCAGGTAGGAGCCCTTCCCTCACTCCCAGGCCACAGAAGGTGCTCAGCAGCACCAGGGCCTGACTCATGCTCCTCTTTCTCCTGTAGGGACACTCTGTGTGTGCCGGCATCGGTTGCTTTGTGTGCCCCCTCTGCAGAGACAGGGAAAGATTCCAGGTGGAAATGATCAGGATGGGCATCCGAGTCCCTGCAAGGTTGGTGTCCTTCTGCCCATCTCACAAAACAGGAAGGTGCAAGTGCTGTGCCCAGACAGGGACAGCCCCTGCAGAACAGTAGGGATGCCCTACATCTACCTGATGCTGGGGCAGCAAGGGCTCATCAATTTTCCTTTTTCCACCAGACAGCCCTTGTGGGAGAGAAGCCACACCTTCCCAGCACTGAACGAGAGGCACAGGCGCTGCGATGCCAGAGAGTGCCTTTGTCCAGGAGGCAGGGAGCAGGCAGAGAACGAGGGGTAAGTTGCCAAAGCTGCACTCTGGGGTTTTCCACGGCATCCCTGTCTGGCCAAGGGCTCTAAGCAGAAGGACCGAGAACGAGAGCTCTGCTGGACGGTCGGTCCCATGCTGAGGTAGTTTTGTCCTCATGGCTATTAACCTGCTTGCTTTCCCAGGCCCTGGCAACTGCTGCTGTGCTGCTCCTGCGCTGCCGAGGGCACCCACAGACGCTGCTCCAGCTTGGAGAGCACAGCCAGCTGGGAGTGCAGCAGCTGTGCAGGCCCAGCCACTGGTAAGAGGCAAAGCACCTGGGTGCCCCTGGTGCAGCAGCTGCTTCAGGAGGGCTGGCAGCACCGCACTGGGCCATGCTGCCATGCGGGGCCATGTCCTTCACCTCCTCGCTTCCCTTACAGCCTCCAGTGCCAGCTCGGAGCTCACCAGCCCCAGCAACACAAGCCAGCCAGCACCAGGGCCTTCACATGACCCACAGGCACCTGGGCCCAGCAGCCTCAGCACTGGCAGCATAGTGGCATCAGAGCCACCCCAGGGCTCCCCAGTGCTTGAGACCAGAACCCACTCAAACACCCGTGGGCCTGAGCGCCTGCAAGACCGCTCCCCCAGCCCTGCGCCTGAGCAGCTGCGAGAACGATCCCCTAGCCCTGGGCCAGAGCGCCTGCGAGACCGCTCCCCCACCCCTGGGCCCGAGCGCCTGCGACACCGCTCCCGCTTCCAGCGGCGGGCCAACAAGCCCTACGGCCGACCCAGGGGACATCGCCAGAGGAGCCCTGCAAGAGCACCAAGTGCTGAGACCAGCACCCCCAGCCATGCAGCACTGGAGCGATCCCATAGCTCCCTAGCACCTGAGACAAGCAGCTCCAGCACTGCCAGCCAGCTGCCGTCAGGGTCCTGCGGTGGCTCCCCAGTGCTCGAGAGCAGCAGACGCTCCCCCACCCCTGGGCCCGAGCGGCTGCGAGACCGCTCCCGCTTGCAACGGCGGGTCAAAAAACCCTACAGCCGACCCACGGAACATCGTCAGAGGAGCCGTGCTAGAGCACCAAGTGCTGAGACCAGCACCCCCAGCCACGCAGCACTGGAGCAATCCACCAGCTCCCCAGCACCTGAGACAAGCAGCCCCAGCACTGCCAGCCAGCTGCCGTCAGGGTCCTGCGGTGGCTACACAGCGCTCGAGAGCAGCAGACGCTCCCCCACCCCTGGGCCTGAGCGGCTGCGACACCGCTCCCGCTTGCAACGGCGCGTTGAAAAACCCTACAGCCGGCCCACGGAACATCGCCAGAGGAGCCGTGCAAGAGCACCAAGTGCTGAGACCAGCACCCCCAGCCATGCAGCACTGGAGCAATCCACCAGCTTCCCTCCACCTCAGACAAGCAGCTCCAGCACTGCCAGCCAGCTGCCGTCAGGGTCCTGCTGTGGCTCCCCAGTGCTCGAGAGCAGCAGCCGCTCCAGCACCCCTGAGCCTGAGCAGCTGCAAGATAGTTCCCACGTCCAACGCGAGGCCCAAGATCCCTACAGCCGGCCCAGACGACAGCGCGGGACCAGCCCTGTGCCGACCCAGAGTGCTGCCACTCGTCCCCCTTCTCCAGCAGAATAAAGCTGCCTTAATTCTCTGCATTGGGAGATTCCACACTCGTTTGTCAGCTTCCTTCTCCCTGCTCTCTCTTCTCGAGGGGTTAGCTTTAGGGCTGGGCCCAGAGGGTGTCTTCTCCAAGGGCATAGCAGCACCTTCCCCAGACCAACATCCATCCCTGCAGGCTGGCCTTGCCCAGCTGCCCACTGCCATGGCCGTGTGCTTTGGGCCTTGCTTGCCCCACAGACAGCCCAGTTTCTCCTGGGCAAGTTCACCTAGGCACTGTGTGCTGCACCCACCCACTCAGCACAGCTCCTGCCCCTTGCCCCGCAAAATCACAGGCCCCAGCAACTCTGTTCCAGCTCTGGCTCCTACTGGACAAGCAGCGTCCTAGAAAGGCAGGGGTTGGAAGGGGACCTGTGGAGATCAGCCAGTCCACGCCCCTGCTAAAGCAGGCCCCACCTGATCATGTTGCTCGGGATCACTTACAGGTGGGTTTGAATACCTCCAGAGAAGGAGACTCCACAGCTGCTCTGGGCAACTGGTCCCATTGTGTTGTTGCAATAGTAACCCTGTATTTGTGACCTTGAGCCCCGAGTCGGGCACTCAAAAGAGGACTGTTGTTGTCCTGGAGTTGCACCAAATGGCCTCTCTCCGACAAGCCCCTCTTATGCAGGAGTGATGTCAGGCAGTGCAGAAACAGCCTGGGCTAACTCAGCTCGCCTCTGCTTGACTGCTTGGGGAGATTAGCTCTATCCTGACCAGAACCAGGACACACCTATAATCCAACGCACTAGTTTAACAGACCATTGCCTTTTCTGTTCTAGCAAGGAAAACAAAAAATATCTAAGTAGGAAATTACAATAAACAATAGAAGTTATGCCAGTCTTGACAACAACTGTATTTCAGACTAAGGTTTGGTTTTGTTGTGTTTTGATTGGTTTGTTTGGTTTTTTTTCATTTGAGTAACTTCAGAATCCTTATTTTGAATACAACATGGGGTACACACTCTCTTAAACATAATGTGCATAACCTGCAGGTTGAGAGGAATTTGTACTTAATGTAACCAACAAAGAGATGGCAAAAGTCACTGAAACAATAAATGACCCCATTCTGAAATTTATAGAATTTTATCCAGAGAAAAGAAGCCACTTGTATTTTAACATTTTTGGGTCTCCGTGGTTCAAAAATATTGATAGCTTTCAGTCACAGCAATAGTGGAAGTATCAGCATTTTTTTGACATCAATGAAGTTAAAAACAACTTTAGAAATAATGCTGAGGACGAAAGGAGTCACTCCAAATAAAGTTTAACAATGTTTACAAGCCATAAACATTTTGCTTTGAAAAAGAATGTGCATGTGCATGCAATATATGCACCTACAAAATGTTTAGCCCTCATGTACACATGCACTCACAAACACATACACCGCTAAGCAAAACTGCAGAAAAGAAAGTAAAAGCTTCTATATTTCATTGCACTCCTACACTTAATATCTCATCTCCACAGATTACAAAACATCACAAAACAACAGCATCTTTGTCTCCCTGGAAAAAATCACTTCCTAGGAACTACTTCCAGGCTGGACAGAACCAAGTATCCAGAAGCCTCCCTGACAAGAGCTAAAGACTGATGGGCACAGAAGTCATAAGTCTGTTCTTCTGTCTGGGACAGAAGAATCATCAGCTTTTCAGTACCTGAACTGCATTTGGGAATGGCCTCCTCCCCTTGTTGAGGGACAAGCTCACAAAAGTGTTCCTCAGCTGCAATGTTCCCTAGCATCAAAAACCTCAATAACAAGTCAGGCTTCCTTCAACCTTTTACTAGAAATTATCGACAAAGGAAATTATGTTTTGCCATTTCCCACTTTGGAGATTTCTTACACACAATCTGGCACCTTCTCAGAAAGGACAAATTTTTTAATTAATCAAAATATGAGGTTCCATCACACACACTCACACACACACAGTCATACAGCTGCATATTTTATAAAACTACTTCCAACAAGCTTTTCTTGGCTGCCTATTCTAGCTATGGAAGTCCCACATAAGTTCGTTCTCGCGAATAAAAGAAAACTCCATACGGCACTAAAGATAACAACCACAATGGCTTTCAGGTAACTACTAAGGAGAAAAGTAAAATTGCTCACTATTACAAAAAGACCACAAAAACTTTGAGGAAAATTAGCAAGAGTGTAGACCAACTGGACAAGCAAAAAAACGCAAGTGTTCCAGGACAGAACACTTACAGAACTTTAATTCTGAATAAATCAGAGCAGAGACACCCAGCCCTAAGTATATTTTTGATACACTTTCTTTCTAACAAATATTACAGTTAAATAGTAACTTTTTTAACTAGGAGTAAATACAACCCACACACATTTGAGAGAATTCGACAGATTATGTATTTTTGCCATTTTTAAAGTGACATTCCAGTGAAACAAAAATGAAAAGGAACCCTAGAATTCAAATCCTCCTTAGTTGGGTTTCATAATATTAATCATTCTCACAGACAGGAATGAAAGATTATGTAAAGCAAAGACACGATGCTCACGTCTGACTTGCATCAAAAGTACCTTAGTAAAGTTTCCTTCTTTCCTCAGAAGCATTTACATGGCAAGGACCAGTATTTTTTATCTATATAGAGTTATCATTATAGGTAATAACTTGAAAAGAGTTATAAATTCCCTTACTAGGTACAATACCTAGGACTGTGAACTATTTTCATTTCCCTCCTCCCTCAAAGTTCTTGGCAAATTCTTTCTAACAGAACATGACACTAACAGAAGCAGGTTTTAACCTACGGTGAACATATCACAGCACTTAATTTAGCCTGAAACATCCCATGTGCAACCTTTATTACTATTAAGGAAGACATACTTGGTCAGATTCCAAAGTTATATGGACATATGAAAATGTTTTTGCCCAAGAGGAATGGTGTGCATCAAATACAGGAAAGTCTTTATTCCTTGAATTCACCATACCTTCTCATCTACCACTGTTAAGAAAAGCAAACACATCAAGGGTACTAAAAAGACACTAGGATCTACATATGAGTTCACAGCAATTCGTAGTATTTTGTTTACTGCACAGTCCCATGAAGGTGCAGTCGTGGGACACTTAAGGAGGTTACCAGAAACGGGAGGTTAGCCCCCGTAAGAGCACCCAGCTGCACTCCCCAGCACTGGTTCCCTAGTGAGCGATTGCTGCCTCTGCCTGTTGCTCTTCTGTCCTGAGCCTGACACAGGCTGACATTACACACTTTTCAATAGCTCTGAGACTGTTAGCAATTCCCATTTGTATCCACAGCAAAGCACTGACTTTTACTGGTTTATTTAGGAGTCTGCTTTTGGGGGTGGTTTCTTGGGGTTTGTTTTGATTTTTTGTTTTTTCTTTTTTTTTAAACTGTTACCTTCCACCCTACCCAAACACTCAAGAGGTCTCTCAGCTTCTTCCTTCAGAAAGTGCTGAAAATTGCAAACAGTCACAAATTCCTATAAGCCTGAAACATTTCAGGTTTCTACAGAAAGTTCTGGAGAAGGAGGTGGCTTGGTAAGTGCTTGTAGTCACATCACAGAGTCTTGATTTCTTCCTCTTGTTTGGCAGGAGCCCTGAGAGACTTTGGTGCGTATTTCTCTTTAGTAATCATAGAACCAACTGGAATTGGCTTGCTTTTGCTGAGAGAGCCCCTTTAGATCAAGTCCAGCCAGGAGCTAGGGGAAAGGTAGAGGTGGCAGGGGGAGTGTTCAGGTCCTCCCACCCAATTCAAAGGCTGTGCAGGTGAGCTGCCCCCCCCATACACACCCCATTCAAGCAGCATGGGTGCTAATTTCAATATGCAGAGCCACTGGTAGCTGATAGGGAATTACTAGCCAATGAGTGAAACTTTCAATGGGTCTTTCTGATGCTGTAACAAAATAACATCAGTGTGTGGTGGGCTAGCTGTGTGCAGTTACCTCCGAGCACCCATCTCTCTGTGTAGACAGGCAATCAATCCAGTAACTCTGCTCGGGGATGTCTTGGCATCCTGCACGCCAGGCAACAGCCCCGCTTTTGGGAAAAGGAATTGAAAGAAAAGGATGCCATGGTGGCTGGTGACAAAGGCCTTGCAGAAGACCAGAGACGTGACATCCACAGCCCTCCCCGTGTCCACCGCTGCAGCTACACAATGGAAGAAAGCCACTCCATGGGCAGGTGAGGCAGGGCCTGCTTTTGGTGAAGCCACGCTTTTAGAGGACACCATGCTTTTTAGAGGACACTCTAAAAGCAGGAGCCAAAGGAGGTGGCCTGGAAAGCCTCTGTCTTGCACGCCTGCAAAGCTTCTCTCTTGGTCCTGAATGACATTTTGGTCCTGGATTCTCCAACACAGGATTCAACGGTACTTGTTTCCGGTCCCGGAGGTGCCCAAGACACTGTCTGGTTGTTGTCCCAGTGTCACAGGCGAGTTACTCAAGAGAAGTCATCCTTGATGGGTTAACTGAAAGGGCTTTAGGGGTGATTAAGCACTGATTAAATGGTACGCGGCCGGTAGCTGAATGAAAGCCAAAGGGTGACGGTGCAACAACAGAATGGTCATCAGAATCCTCGGATGATGTGGGTTGGAAAAGACCCTTAAGATCAGCAAATTGCACCTATACCCTAAGAGTACTGGGCCCACCGCAAAACCATGTCCCTCAGTACCACATCTACACGATGTTAAATGCTTCCCAGGATGGCAAGTCAACCATTTCCCTGGGCAGCCGTCTCCAGTGCTTGACAACCCACGGACCATTAATCCAGCTGATCAAGCCTCCCACCCCCTGCCTTCCTAAAGGGCTAAGGCGATCAGGAGAAAGATGAAGGGCCCCTGCGACATTGAGGTCCTGGTCTGAGGTCCTGTGCTGTGTCCCAGCCACCCACTATGTCTGAGCAGATCAGAGGTGTGAGCCCTGGCCAGGCTCTAAGGTTGCTTCTGCCCCCTGTACCGGGGAGCCCAGGCCCACAGGCAGAATTTCAGATGCAACCTGGACAGTGCGGCACAGAGAGGAAGGATCACCTTCCCCAGCCTGCTGACAGCACTCTCTGTGCCGGGGCAGGAACAGAGTTCCCTCACACAGGGCCAGAGCCCGGCAGTCGCACTGCCCGAGGACCACCTTTCTGCCAATGGCGTCTCTGCCCATATTTGGGCTACGCACAGGCCAGCGGTGCTGATGTCACAGTAGCCACTGTGACCTTTGGGCTGCACACAGGCCAGCGGTGCTGATGTCACAGTAGCCACTGTGACCCGTGGAGACAAGCCTATGAAAAGGCTCAACAGGCCAGGCCGTGGGTCAGTGCGACCCGGAGAGGGTGAGGAGAGGGCAGAGGAGGGACAGGGCAGGCGATAGAGGCTCTGGGCCTCTACTGCCAGCTCACCCGCTTCTCGCTTCTCCCTCAGAGTCAGCAGAGGAGTATTTGGAGGAGACAGCCCAGCACTGCTGGGACAGAGACCCTCCAAACACTCACAGTTGTCTCAAACTCACCATGAGCACAAGCGAGGCGGCGGCCTCTGACTCAAAGAATCTAGGTGAGAGCAAAGTGACCCTCCCACAGCCCGGCAGAGGGCTTGTGGGGACACTCAGCATGGGGCCAAGAGCAGGGGCAGAGGCAGGCAGGAGTTCCCGACCACCCTGGGGAAGAACCAAGCCCTCTTTTCCTCAGCAAGCAGGGCCCGGGCAGCGGGCACCTGCTGGCACACCCATGCCTGCTGCACTCCCTTCTGCTACAAAGCCTCCAGCCTGCCGAGCTGACAGCTAGGCAGGGACAGAGCAGGCCCTTGGGGCAACACCTCAGAGAGACTGTCCCCCAGCCCCGCAGAAGTGCTCATTCTTGGTGGCCTTTGCTCTCTCCCCTCCAGCATGCATGCTGTGTCATCGGGCAGAGGCTGACCCGGATATCTGTGGGCCCAAACTGAACCAACATGGGCTCTGCGCCCATCTCTTTTGCATGGTGAGTTCCCCCAGGGCTCCCACCAGCTTTCTGACAGGCAGTCTCTGCCACACACTCATCAGCTCCTCCTCTTTCCTGCAGTTTTTTAGCACCAACTTGTTTCAGAGAGGCCCTGAGAATTCGGGACTCTTTGGATTTCTCCCGGAGGATGTCAGACGCAGAATCCATCAGTCAGTGTGGAAGGTGAGGACCTGACAAGAACAAGGTTTGCACTGGCAGAAAGTTGTGGTTACTTAGCTCCAACCCTGAGAAAGCAAGCACAGCCCTTCCAACCACCTCTGGGGCAAACACCTTGCTCCCACCAACTCCAGAGGGACTGCAGCCCAGGAGCCTCATCAGCCAGGCAGATCTGCAGGCTGTGGCCCAGCAGCGGCCACATCCTGCTCCCTGTGCAGAGGTGTGGGGTTGGCCATGGAGGCTCTGAGGCTGCTGCTGATGGGGGCTGCTGTGCTCTTTCCAGGACTGCTTTGTCTGCGGCCAGAGTGGGGCCACCATCACCTGCTGGCAGTTAGGCTGCAACCGCAGCTTCCATCTCCCCTGTGCCATGGCGGGTGAATGCATCACCCAGTACTTTGGGACATACAGGTAATGTTCCCCAGCCTTTGCAATGTGTAGACACACTAAAAATCACCCTTTTTCCAAGCACTTCCTACCTCACCCATCCCTTGCCTCTTGCCCCAGGGGTTTCTGCTGGGAGCACCGTCCAGAGCAGGAAGAGGTGGAGACTCCAGAGGAGGACACCACCTGCCTCATCTGCCTGGATCCTGTGGAGCACAGGCCGTCATATGGCACCATGGTGTGCCCAGCATGCAAGCACGCCTGGTTCCACAGGAGCTGCATCCAGGTAGGAGCCCTTCCCTCACTCCCAGGCCACAGAAGGTGCTCAGCAGCACCAGGGCCTGACTCATGCTCCTCTTTCTCCTGTAGGGACACTCTGTGTGTGCCGGCATCGGTTGCTTTGTGTGCCCCCTCTGCAGAGACAGGGAAAGATTCCAGGTGGAAATGATCAGGATGGGCATCCGAGTCCCTGCAAGGTTGGTGTCCTTCTGCCCATCTCACAAAACAGGAAGGTGCAAGTGCTGTGCCCAGACAGGGACAGCCCCTGCAGAACAGTAGGGATGCCCTACATCTACCTGATGCTGGGGCAGCAAGGGCTCATCAATTTTCCTTTTTCCACCAGACAGCCCTTGTGGGAGAGAAGCCACACCTTCCCAGCACTGAACGAGAGGCACAGGCGCTGCGATGCCAGAGAGTGCCTTTGTCCAGGAGGCAGGGAGCAGGCAGAGAACGAGGGGTAAGTTGCCAAAGCTGCACTCCGGGGTTTTCCACGGCATCCCTGTCTGGCCAAGGGCTCTAAGCAGAAGGACCGAGAACGAGAGCTCTGCTGGACGGTCGGTCCCATGCTGAGGTAGTTTTGTCCTCATGGCTATTAACCTGCTTGCTTTCCCAGGCCCTGGCAACTGCTGCTGTGCTGCTCCTGCGCTGCCGAGGGCACCCACAGACGCTGCTCCAGCTTGGAGAGCACAGCCAGCTGGGAGTGCAGCAGCTGTGCAGGCCCAGCCACTGGTAAGAGGCAAAGCACCTGGGTGCCCCTGGTGCAGCAGCTGCTTCAGGAGGGCTGGCAGCACCGCACTGGGCCATGCTGCCATGCGGGGCCATGTCCTTCACCTCCTCGCTTCCCTTACAGCCTCCAGTGCCAGCTCGGAGCTCACCAGCCCCAGCAACACAAGCCAGCCAGCACCAGGGCCTTCACATGACCCACAGGCACCTGGGCCCAGCAGCCTCAGCACTGGCAGCATAGTGGCATCAGAGCCACCCCAGGGCTCCCCAGTGCTTGAGACCAGAACCCACTCAAACACCCGTGGGCCTGAGCGCCTGCAAGACCGCTCCCCCAGCCCTGCGCCTGAGCAGCTGCGAGAACGATCCCCTAGCCCTGGGCCAGAGCGCCTGCGAGACCGCTCCCCCACCCCTGGGCCCGAGCGCCTGCGACACCGCTCCCGCTTCCAGCGGCGGGCCAACAAGCCCTACGGCCGACCCAGGGGACATCGCCAGAGGAGCCCTGCAAGAGCACCAAGTGCTGAGACCAGCACCCCCAGCCATGCAGCACTGGAGCGATCCCATAGCTCCCTAGCACCTGAGACAAGCAGCTCCAGCACTGCCAGCCAGCTGCCGTCAGGGTCCTGCGGTGGCTACACAGTGCTCGAGAGCAGCAGACGCTCCCCCACCCCTGGGCCCGAGCGGCTGCGACACCGCTCCCGCTTGCAACGGCAGGTCAAAAAACCCTACAGCCGACCCACGGAACATCGTCAGAGGAGCCGTGCTAGAGCACCAAGTGCTGAGACCAGCACCCCCAGCCACGCAGCACTGGAGCAATCCACCAGCTCCCCAGCACCTGAGACAAGCAGCCCCAGCACTGCCAGCCAGCTGCCGTCAGGGTCCTGCGGTGGCTACACAGCGCTCGAGAGCAGCAGACGCTCCCCCACCCCTGGGCCTGAGCGGCTGCGACACCGCTCCCGCTTGCAACGGCGCGTTGAAAAACCCTACAGCCGGCCCACGGAACATCGCCAGAGGAGCCGTGCAAGAGCACCAAGTGCTGAGACCAGCACCCCCAGCCATGCAGCACTGGAGCAATCCACCAGCTTCCCTCCACCTCAGACAAGCAGCTCCAGCACTGCCAGCCAGCTGCCGTCAGGGTCCTGCTGTGGCTCCCCAGTGCTCGAGAGCAGCAGCCGCTCCAGCACCCCTGAGCCTGAGCAGCTGCAAGATAGTTCCCACGTCCAACGCGAGGCCCAAGATCCCTACAGCCGGCCCAGACGACAGCGCGGGACCAGCCCTGTGCCGACCCAGAGTGCTGCCACTCGTCCCCCTTCTCCAGCAGAATAAAGCTGCCTTAATTCTCTGCATTGGGAGATTCCACACTCGTTTGTCAGCTTCCTTCTCCTGCTCTCTCCTTCTCGAGGGGTTAGCTTTAGGGCTGGGCCCAGAGGGTGGTCTTCTCCAAGGGCATAGCAGCACCTTCCCCAGACCAACATCCATCCCTGCAGGCTGGCCTTGCCCAGCTGCCCACTGCCATGGCCGTGTGCTTTGGGCCTTGCTTGCCCCACAGACAGCCCAGTTTCTCCTGGGCAAGTTCACCTAGGCACTGTGTGCTGCACCCACCCACTCAGCACAGCTCCTGCCCCTTGCCCCGCAAAATCACAGGCCCCAGCAACTCTGTTCCAGCTCTGGCTCCTACTGGACAAGCAGCGTCCTAGAAAGGCAGGGGTTGGAAGGGACCTGTGGAGATCAGCCAGTCCACGCCCCTGCTAAAGCAGGCCCCACCTGGATCATGTTGCTCGGGATCACTTACAGGTGGGTTTGAATACCTCCAGAGAAGGAGACTCCACAGCTGCTCTGGGCAACTGGTCCCATTGTGTTGTTGCAATAGTAACCCTGTATTTGTGACCTTGAGCCCCGAGTCGGGCACTCAAAAGAGGACTGTTGTTGTCCTGGAGTTGCACCAAATGGCCTCTCTCCGACAAGCCCCTCTTATGCAGGAGTGATGTCAGGCAGTGCAGAAACAGCCTGGGCTAACTCAGCTCGCCTCTGCTTGACTGCTTGGGGAGATTAGCTCTATCCTGACCAGAACCAGGACACACCTATAATCCAACACACTAGTTTAACAGACCATTGCCTTTTCTGTTCTAGCAAGGAAAACAAAAAATATCTAAGTAGGAAATTACAATAAACAATAGAAGTTATGCCAGTCTTGACAACAACTGTATTTCAGACTAAGGTTTGGTTTTGTTGTGTTTTGATTGGTTTGTTTGGTTTTTTTTCATTTGAGTAACTTCAGAATCCTTATTTTGAATACAACATGGGGTACACACTCTCTTAAACATAATGTGCATAACCTGCAGGTTGAGAGGAATTTGTACTTAATGTAACCAACAAAGAGATGGCAAAAGTCACTGAAACAATAAATGACCCCATTCTGAAATTTATAGAATTTTATCCAGAGAAAAGAAGCCACTTGTATTTTAACATTTTTGGGTCTCCGTGGTTCAAAAATATTGATAGCTTTCAGTCACAGCAATAGTGGAAGTATCAGCATTTTTTTGACATCAATGAAGTTAAAAACAACTTTATAAATAATGCTGAGGACGAAAGGAGTCACTCCAAATAAAGTTTAACAATGTTTACAAGCTATAAACATTTTGCTTTGAAAAAGAATGTGCATGTGCATGCAATATATGCACCTACAAAATGTTTAGCCCTCATGTACACATGCACTCACAAACACATACACCGCTAAGCAAAACTGCAGAAAAGAAAGTAAAAGCTTCTATATTTCATTGCACTCCTACACTTAATATCTCATCTCCACAGATTACAAAACATCACAAAACAACAGCATCTTTGTCTCCCTGGAAAAAATCACTTCCTAGGAACTACTTCCAGGCTGGACAGAACCAAGTATCCAGAAGCCTCCCTGACAAGAGCTAAAGACTGATGGGCACAGAAGTCATAAGTCTGTTCTTCTGTCTGGGACAGAAGAATCATCAGCTTTTCAGTACCTGAACTGCATTTGGGAATGGCCTCCTCCCCTTGTTGAGGGACAAGCTCACAAAAGTGTTCCTCAGCTGCAATGTTCCCTAGCATCAAAAACCTCAATAACAAGTCAGGCTTCCTTCAACCTTTTACTAGAAATTATCGACAAAGGAAATTATGTTTTGCCATTTCCCACTTTGGAGATTTCTTACACACAATCTGGCACCTTCTCAGAAAGGACAAATTTTTTAATTAATCAAAATATGAGGTTCCATCACACACACTCACACACACACAGTCATACAGCTGCATATTTTATAAAACTACTTCCAACAAGCTTTTCTTGGCTGCCTATTCTAGCTATGGAAGTCCCACATAAGTTCGTTCTCGCGAATAAAAGAAAACTCCATACGGCACTAAAGATAACAACCACAATGGCTTTCAGGTAACTACTAAGGAGAAAAGTAAAATTGCTCACTATTACAAAAAGACCACAAAAACTTTGAGGAAAATTAGCAAGAGTGTAGACCAACTGGACAAGCAAAAAAACGCAAGTGTTCCAGGACAGAACACTTACAGAACTTTAATTCTGAATAAATCAGAGCAGAGACACCCAGCCCTAAGTATATTTTTGATACACTTTCTTTCTAACAAATATTACAGTTAAATAGTAACTTTTTTAACTAGGAGTAAATACAACCCACACACATTTGAGAGAATTCGACAGATTATGTATTTTTGCCATTTTTAAAGTGACATTCCAGTGAAACAAAAATGAAAAGGAACCCTAGAATTCAAATCCTCCTTAGTTGGGTTTCATAATATTAATCATTCTCACAGACAGGAATGAAAGATTATGTAAAGCAAAGACACGATGCTCACGTCTGACTTGCATCAAAAGTACCTTAGTAAAGTTTCCTTCTTTCCTCAGAAGCATTTACATGGCAAGGACCAGTATTTTTTATCTATATAGAGTTATCATTATAGGTAATAACTTGAAAAGAGTTATAAATTCCCTTACTAGGTACAATACCTAGGACTGTGAACTATTTTCATTTCCCTCCTCCCTCAAAGTTCTTGGCAAATTCTTTCTAACAGAACATGACACTAACAGAAGCAGGTTTTAACCTACGGTGAACATATCACAGCACTTAATTTAGCCTGAAACATCCCATGTGCAACCTTTATTACTATTAAGGAAGACATACTTGGTCAGATTCCAAAGTTATATGGACATATGAAAATGTTTTTGCCCAAGAGGAATGGTGTGCATCAAATACAGGAAAGTCTTTATTCCTTGAATTCACCATACCTTCTCATCTACCACTGTTAAGAAAAGCAAACACATCAAGGGTACTAAAAAGACACTAGGATCTACATATGAGTTCACAGCAATTCGTAGTATTTTGTTTACTGCACAGTCCCATGAAGGTGCAGTCGTGGGACACTTAAGGAGGTTACCAGAAACGGGAGGTTAGCCCCCGTAAGAGCACCCAGCTGCACTCCCCAGCACTGGTTCCCTAGTGAGCGATTGCTGCCTCTGCCTGTTGCTCTTCTGTCCTGAGCCTGACACAGGCTGACATTACACACTTTTCAATAGCTCTGAGACTGTTAGCAATTCCCATTTGTATCCACAGCAAAGCACTGACTTTTACTGGTTTATTTAGGAGTCTGCTTTTGGGGGTGGTTTCTTGGGGTTTGTTTTGATTTTTTGTTTTTTCTTTTTTTTTAAACTGTTACCTTCCACCCTACCCAAACACTCAAGAGGTCTCTCAGCTTCTTCCTTCAGAAAGTGCTGAAAATTGCAAACAGTCACAAATTCCTATAAGCCTGAAACATTTCAGGTTTCTACAGAAAGTTCTGGAGAAGGAGGTGGCTTGGTAAGTGCTTGTAGTCACATCACAGAGTCTTGATTTCTTCCTCTTGTTTGGCAGGAGCCCTGAGAGACTTTGGTGCGTATTTCTCTTTAGTAATCATAGAACCAACTGGAATTGGCTTGCTTTTGCTGAGAGAGCCCCTTTAGATCAAGTCCAGCCAGGAGCTAGGGGAAAGGTAGAGGTGGCAGGGGGAGTGTTCAGGTCCTCCCACCCAATTCAAAGGCTGTGCAGGTGAGCTGCCCCCCCCATACACACCCCATTCAAGCAGCATGGGTGCTAATTTCAATATGCAGAGCCACTGGTAGCTGATAGGGAATTACTAGCCAATGAGTGAAACTTTCAATGGGTCTTTCTGATGCTGTAACAAAATAACATCAGTGTGTGGTGGGCTAGCTGTGTGCAGTTACCTCCGAGCACCCATCTCTCTGTGTAGACAGGCAATCAATCCAGTAACTCTGCTCGGGGATGTCTTGGCATCCTGCACGCCAGGCAACAGCCCCGCTTTTGGGAAAAGGAATTGAAAGAAAAGGATGCCATGGTGGCTGGTGACAAAGGCCTTGCAGAAGACCAGAGACGTGACATCCACAGCCCTCCCCGTGTCCACCGCTGCAGCTACACAATGGAAGAAAGCCACTCCATGGGCAGGTGAGGCAGGGCCTGCTTTTGGTGAAGCCACGCTTTTAGAGGACACCATGCTTTTTAGAGGACACTCTAAAAGCAGGAGCCAAAGGAGGTGGCCTGGAAAGCCTCTGTCTTGCACGCCTGCAAAGCTTCTCTCTTGGTCCTGAATGACATTTTGGTCCTGGATTCTCCAACACAGGATTCAACGGTACTTGTTTCCGGTCCCGGAGGTGCCCAAGACACTGTCTGGTTGTTGTCCCAGTGTCACAGGCGAGTTACTCAAGAGAAGTCATCCTTGATGGGTTAACTGAAAGGGCTTTAGGGGTGATTAAGCACTGATTAAATGGTACGCGGCCGGTAGCTGAATGAAAGCCAAAGGGTGACGGTGCAACAACAGAATGGTCATCAGAATCCTCGGATGATGTGGGTTGGAAAAGACCCTTAAGATCAGCAAATTGCACCTATACCCTAAGAGTACTGGGCCCACCGCAAAACCATGTCCCTCAGTACCACATCTACACGATGTTAAATGCTTCCCAGGATGGCAAGTCAACCATTTCCCTGGGCAGCCGTCTCCAGTGCTTGACAACCCACGGACCATTAATCCAGCTGATCAAGCCTCCCACCCCCTGCCTTCCTAAAGGGCTAAGGCGATCAGGAGAAAGATGAAGGGCCCCTGCGACATTGAGGTCCTGGTCTGAGGTCCTGTGCTGTGTCCCAGCCACCCACTATGTCTGAGCAGATCAGAGGTGTGAGCCCTGGCCAGGCTCTAAGGTTGCTTCTGCCCCCTGTACCGGGGAGCCCAGGCCCACAGGCAGAATTTCAGATGCAACCTGGACAGTGCGGCACAGAGAGGAAGGATCACCTTCCCCAGCCTGCTGACAGCACTCTCTGTGCCGGGGCAGGAACAGAGTTCCCTCACACAGGGCCAGAGCCCGGCAGTCGCACTGCCCGAGGACCACCTTTCTGCCAATGGCGTCTCTGCCCATATTTGGGCTACGCACAGGCCAGCGGTGCTGATGTCACAGTAGCCACTGTGACCTTTGGGCTGCACACAGGCCAGCGGTGCTGATGTCACAGTAGCCACTGTGACCCGTGGAGACAAGCCTATGAAAAGGCTCAACAGGCCAGGCCGTGGGTCAGTGCGACCCGGAGAGGGTGAGGAGAGGGCAGAGGAGGGACAGGGCAGGCGATAGAGGCTCTGGGCCTCTACTGCCAGCTCACCCGCTTCTCGCTTCTCCCTCAGAGTCAGCAGAGGAGTATTTGGAGGAGACAGCCCAGCACTGCTGGGACAGAGACTCTCCAAACACTCACAGTTGTCTCAAACTCACCATGAGCACAAGCGAGGCGGCGGCCTCTGACTCAAAGAATCTAGGTGAGAGCAAAGTGACCCTCCCACAGCCCGGCAGAGGGCTTGTGGGGACACTCAGCATGGGGCCAAGAGCAGGGGCAGAGGCAGGCAGGAGTTCCCGACCACCCTGGGGAAGAACCAAGCCCTCTTTTCCTCAGCAAGCAGGGCCCGGGCAGCGGGCACCTGCTGGCACACCCATGCCTGCTGCACTCCCTTCTGCTACAAAGCCTCCAGCCTGCCGAGCTGACAGCTAGGCAGGGACAGAGCAGGCCCTTGGGGCAACACCTCAGAGAGACTGTCCCCCAGCCCCGCAGAAGTGCTCATTCTTGGTGGCCTTTGCTCTCTCCCCTCCAGCATGCATGCTGTGTCATCGGGCAGAGGCTGACCCGGATATCTGTGGGCCCAAACTGAACCAACATGGGCTCTGCGCCCATCTCTTTTGCATGGTGAGTTCCCCCAGGGCTCCCACCAGCTTTCTGACAGGCAGTCTCTGCCACACACTCATCAGCTCCTCCTCTTTCCTGCAGTTTTTTAGCACCAACTTGTTTCAGAGAGGCCCTGAGAATTCGGGACTCTTTGGATTTCTCCCGGAGGATGTCAGACGCAGAATCCATCAGTCAGTGTGGAAGGTGAGGACCTGACAAGAACAAGGTTTGCACTGGCAGAAAGTTGTGGTTACTTAGCTCCAACCCTGAGAAAGCAAGCACAGCCCTTCCAACCACCTCTGGGGCAAACACCTTGCTCCCACCAACTCCAGAGGGACTGCAGCCCAGGAGCCTCATCAGCCAGGCAGATCTGCAGGCTGTGGCCCAGCAGCGGCCACATCCTGCTCCCTGTGCAGAGGTGTGGGGTTGGCCATGGAGGCTCTGAGGCTGCTGCTGATGGGGGCTGCTGTGCTCTTTCCAGGACTGCTTTGTCTGCGGCCAGAGTGGGGCCACCATCACCTGCTGGCAGTTAGGCTGCAACCGCAGCTTCCATCTCCCCTGTGCCATGGCGGGTGAATGCATCACCCAGTACTTTGGGACATACAGGTAATGTTCCCCAGCCTTTGCAATGTGTAGACACACTAAAAATCACCCTTTTTCCAAGCACTTCCTACCTCACCCATCCCTTGCCTCTTGCCCCAGGGGTTTCTGCTGGGAGCACCGTCCAGAGCAGGAAGAGGTGGAGACTCCAGAGGAGGACACCACCTGCCTCATCTGCCTGGATCCTGTGGAGCACAGGCCGTCATATGGCACCATGGTGTGCCCAGCATGCAAGCACGCCTGGTTCCACAGGAGCTGCATCCAGGTAGGAGCCCTTCCCTCACTCCCAGGCCACAGAAGGTGCTCAGCAGCACCAGGGCCTGACTCATGCTCCTCTTTCTCCTGTAGGGACACTCTGTGTGTGCCGGCATCGGTTGCTTTGTGTGCCCCCTCTGCAGAGACAGGGAAAGATTCCAGGTGGAAATGATCAGGATGGGCATCCGAGTCCCTGCAAGGTTGGTGTCCTTCTGCCCATCTCACAAAACAGGAAGGTGCAAGTGCTGTGCCCAGACAGGGACAGCCCCTGCAGAACAGTAGGGATGCCCTACATCTACCTGATGCTGGGGCAGCAAGGGCTCATCAATTTTCCTTTTTCCACCAGACAGCCCTTGTGGGAGAGAAGCCACACCTTCCCAGCACTGAACGAGAGGCACAGGCGCTGCGATGCCAGAGAGTGCCTTTGTCCAGGAGGCAGGGAGCAGGCAGAGAACGAGGGGTAAGTTGCCAAAGCTGCACTCCGGGGTTTTCCACGGCATCCCTGTCTGGCCAAGGGCTCTAAGCAGAAGGACCGAGAACGAGAGCTCTGCTGGACGGTCGGTCCCATGCTGAGGTAGTTTTGTCCTCATGGCTATTAACCTGCTTGCTTTCCCAGGCCCTGGCAACTGCTGCTGTGCTGCTCCTGCGCTGCCGAGGGCACCCACAGACGCTGCTCCAGCTTGGAGAGCACAGCCAGCTGGGAGTGCAGCAGCTGTGCAGGCCCAGCCACTGGTAAGAGGCAAAGCACCTGGGTGCCCCTGGTGCAGCAGCTGCTTCAGGAGGGCTGGCAGCACCGCACTGGGCCATGCTGCCATGCGGGGCCATGTCCTTCACCTCCTCGCTTCCCTTACAGCCTCCAGTGCCAGCTCGGAGCTCACCAGCCCCAGCAACACAAGCCAGCCAGCACCAGGGCCTTCACATGACCCACAGGCACCTGGGCCCAGCAGCCTCAGCACTGGCAGCATAGTGGCATCAGAGCCACCCCAGGGCTCCCCAGTGCTTGAGACCAGAACCCACTCAAACACCCGTGGGCCTGAGCGCCTGCAAGACCGCTCCCCCAGCCCTGCGCCTGAGCAGCTGCGAGAACGATCCCCTAGCCCTGGGCCAGAGCGCCTGCGAGACCGCTCCCCCACCCCTGGGCCCGAGCGCCTGCGACACCGCTCCCGCTTCCAGCGGCGGGCCAACAAGCCCTACGGCCGACCCAGGGGACATCGCCAGAGGAGCCCTGCAAGAGCACCAAGTGCTGAGACCAGCACCCCCAGCCATGCAGCACTGGAGCGATCCCATAGCTCCCTAGCACCTGAGACAAGCAGCTCCAGCACTGCCAGCCAGCTGCCGTCAGGGTCCTGCGGTGGCTACACAGTGCTCGAGAGCAGCAGACGCTCCCCCACCCCTGGGCCCGAGCGGCTGCGACACCGCTCCCGCTTGCAACGGCAGGTCAAAAAACCCTACAGCCGACCCACGGAACATCGTCAGAGGAGCCGTGCTAGAGCACCAAGTGCTGAGACCAGCACCCCCAGCCACGCAGCACTGGAGCAATCCACCAGCTCCCCAGCACCTGAGACAAGCAGCCCCAGCACTGCCAGCCAGCTGCCGTCAGGGTCCTGCGGTGGCTACACAGCGCTCGAGAGCAGCAGACGCTCCCCCACCCCTGGGCCTGAGCGGCTGCGACACCGCTCCCGCTTGCAACGGCGCGTTGAAAAACCCTACAGCCGGCCCACGGAACATCGCCAGAGGAGCCGTGCAAGAGCACCAAGTGCTGAGACCAGCACCCCCAGCCATGCAGCACTGGAGCAATCCACCAGCTTCCCTCCACCTCAGACAAGCAGCTCCAGCACTGCCAGCCAGCTGCCGTCAGGGTCCTGCTGTGGCTCCCCAGTGCTCGAGAGCAGCAGCCGCTCCAGCACCCCTGAGCCTGAGCAGCTGCAAGATAGTTCCCACGTCCAACGCGAGGCCCAAGATCCCTACAGCCGGCCCAGACGACAGCGCGGGACCAGCCCTGTGCCGACCCAGAGTGCTGCCACTCGTCCCCCTTCTCCAGCAGAATAAAGCTGCCTTAATTCTCTGCATTGGGAGATTCCACACTCGTTTGTCAGCTTCCTTCTCCTGCTCTCTCCTTCTCGAGGGGTTAGCTTTAGGGCTGGGCCCAGAGGGTGGTCTTCTCCAAGGGCATAGCAGCACCTTCCCCAGACCAACATCCATCCCTGCAGGCTGGCCTTGCCCAGCTGCCCACTGCCATGGCCGTGTGCTTTGGGCCTTGCTTGCCCCACAGACAGCCCAGTTTCTCCTGGGCAAGTTCACCTAGGCACTGTGTGCTGCACCCACCCACTCAGCACAGCTCCTGCCCCTTGCCCCGCAAAATCACAGGCCCCAGCAACTCTGTTCCAGCTCTGGCTCCTACTGGACAAGCAGCGTCCTAGAAAGGCAGGGGTTGGAAGGGACCTGTGGAGATCAGCCAGTCCACGCCCCTGCTAAAGCAGGCCCCACCTGGATCATGTTGCTCGGGATCACTTACAGGTGGGTTTGAATACCTCCAGAGAAGGAGACTCCACAGCTGCTCTGGGCAACTGGTCCCATTGTGTTGTTGCAATAGTAACCCTGTATTTGTGACCTTGAGCCCCGAGTCGGGCACTCAAAAGAGGACTGTTGTTGTCCTGGAGTTGCACCAAATGGCCTCTCTCCGACAAGCCCCTCTTATGCAGGAGTGATGTCAGGCAGTGCAGAAACAGCCTGGGCTAACTCAGCTCGCCTCTGCTTGACTGCTTGGGGAGATTAGCTCTATCCTGACCAGAACCAGGACACACCTATAATCCAACACACTAGTTTAACAGACCATTGCCTTTTCTGTTCTAGCAAGGAAAACAAAAAATATCTAAGTAGGAAATTACAATAAACAATAGAAGTTATGCCAGTCTTGACAACAACTGTATTTCAGACTAAGGTTTGGTTTTGTTGTGTTTTGATTGGTTTGTTTGGTTTTTTTTCATTTGAGTAACTTCAGAATCCTTATTTTGAATACAACATGGGGTACACACTCTCTTAAACATAATGTGCATAACCTGCAGGTTGAGAGGAATTTGTACTTAATGTAACCAACAAAGAGATGGCAAAAGTCACTGAAACAATAAATGACCCCATTCTGAAATTTATAGAATTTTATCCAGAGAAAAGAAGCCACTTGTATTTTAACATTTTTGGGTCTCCGTGGTTCAAAAATATTGATAGCTTTCAGTCACAGCAATAGTGGAAGTATCAGCATTTTTTTGACATCAATGAAGTTAAAAACAACTTTAGAAATAATGCTGAGGACGAAAGGAGTCACTCCAAATAAAGTTTAACAATGTTTACAAGCCATAAACATTTTGCTTTGAAAAAGAATGTGCATGTGCATGCAATATATGCACCTACAAAATGTTTAGCCCTCATGTACACATGCACTCACAAACACATACACCGCTAAGCAAAACTGCAGAAAAGAAAGTAAAAGCTTCTATATTTCATTGCACTCCTACACTTAATATCTCATCTCCACAGATTACAAAACATCACAAAACAACAGCATCTTTGTCTCCCTGGAAAAAATCACTTCCTAGGAACTACTTCCAGGCTGGACAGAACCAAGTATCCAGAAGCCTCCCTGACAAGAGCTAAAGACTGATGGGCACAGAAGTCATAAGTCTGTTCTTCTGTCTGGGACAGAAGAATCATCAGCTTTTCAGTACCTGAACTGCATTTGGGAATGGCCTCCTCCCCTTGTTGAGGGACAAGCTCACAAAAGTGTTCCTCAGCTGCAATGTTCCCTAGCATCAAAAACCTCAATAACAAGTCAGGCTTCCTTCAACCTTTTACTAGAAATTATCGACAAAGGAAATTATGTTTTGCCATTTCCCACTTTGGAGATTTCTTACACACAATCTGGCACCTTCTCAGAAAGGACAAATTTTTTAATTAATCAAAATATGAGGTTCCATCACACACACTCACACACACACAGTCATACAGCTGCATATTTTATAAAACTACTTCCAACAAGCTTTTCTTGGCTGCCTATTCTAGCTATGGAAGTCCCACATAAGTTCGTTCTCGCGAATAAAAGAAAACTCCATACGGCACTAAAGATAACAACCACAATGGCTTTCAGGTAACTACTAAGGAGAAAAGTAAAATTGCTCACTATTACAAAAAGACCACAAAAACTTTGAGGAAAATTAGCAAGAGTGTAGACCAACTGGACAAGCAAAAAAACGCAAGTGTTCCAGGACAGAACACTTACAGAACTTTAATTCTGAATAAATCAGAGCAGAGACACCCAGCCCTAAGTATATTTTTGATACACTTTCTTTCTAACAAATATTACAGTTAAATAGTAACTTTTTTAACTAGGAGTAAATACAACCCACACACATTTGAGAGAATTCGACAGATTATGTATTTTTGCCATTTTTAAAGTGACATTCCAGTGAAACAAAAATGAAAAGGAACCCTAGAATTCAAATCCTCCTTAGTTGGGTTTCATAATATTAATCATTCTCACAGACAGGAATGAAAGATTATGTAAAGCAAAGACACGATGCTCACGTCTGACTTGCATCAAAAGTACCTTAGTAAAGTTTCCTTCTTTCCTCAGAAGCATTTACATGGCAAGGACCAGTATTTTTTATCTATATAGAGTTATCATTATAGGTAATAACTTGAAAAGAGTTATAAATTCCCTTACTAGGTACAATACCTAGGACTGTGAACTATTTTCATTTCCCTCCTCCCTCAAAGTTCTTGGCAAATTCTTTCTAACAGAACATGACACTAACAGAAGCAGGTTTTAACCTACGGTGAACATATCACAGCACTTAATTTAGCCTGAAACATCCCATGTGCAACCTTTATTACTATTAAGGAAGACATACTTGGTCAGATTCCAAAGTTATATGGACATATGAAAATGTTTTTGCCCAAGAGGAATGGTGTGCATCAAATACAGGAAAGTCTTTATTCCTTGAATTCACCATACCTTCTCATCTACCACTGTTAAGAAAAGCAAACACATCAAGGGTACTAAAAAGACACTAGGATCTACATATGAGTTCACAGCAATTCCTAGTATTTTGTTTACTGCACAGTCCCATGAAGGTGCAGTCGTGGGACACTTAAGGAGGTTACCAGAAACGGGAGGTTAGCCCCCGTAAGAGCACCCAGCTGCACTCCCCAGCACTGGTTCCCTAGTGAGCGATTGCTGCCTCTGCCTGTTGCTCTTCTGTCCTGAGCCTGACACAGGCTGACATTACACACTTTTCAATAGCTCTGAGACTGTTAGCAATTCCCATTTGTATCCACAGCAAAGCACTGACTTTTACTGGTTTATTTAGGAGTCTGCTTTTGGGGGTGGTTTCTTGGGGTTTGTTTTGATTTTTTGTTTTTTCTTTTTTTTTAAACTGTTACCTTCCACCCTACCCAAACACTCAAGAGGTCTCTCAGCTTCTTCCTTCAGAAAGTGCTGAAAATTGCAAACAGTCACAAATTCCTATAAGCCTGAAACATTTCAGGTTTCTACAGAAAGTTCTGGAGAAGGAGGTGGCTTGGTAAGTGCTTGTAGTCACATCACAGAGTCTTGATTTCTTCCTCTTGTTTGGCAGGAGCCCTGAGAGACTTTGGTGCGTATTTCTCTTTAGTAATCATAGAACCAACTGGAATTGGCTTGCTTTTGCTGAGAGAGCCCCTTTAGATCAAGTCCAGCCAGGAGCTAGGGGAAAGGTAGAGGTGGCAGGGGGAGTGTTCAGGTCCTCCCACCCAATTCAAAGGCTGTGCAGGTGAGCTGCCCCCCCCATACACACCCCATTCAAGCAGCATGGGTGCTAATTTCAATATGCAGAGCCACTGGTAGCTGATAGGGAATTACTAGCCAATGAGTGAAACTTTCAATGGGTCTTTCTGATGCTGTAACAAAATAACATCAGTGTGTGGTGGGCTAGCTGTGTGCAGTTACCTCCGAGCACCCATCTCTCTGTGTAGACAGGCAATCAATCCAGTAACTCTGCTCGGGGATGTCTTGGCATCCTGCACGCCAGGCAACAGCCCCGCTTTTGGGAAAAGGAATTGAAAGAAAAGGATGCCATGGTGGCTGGTGACAAAGGCCTTGCAGAAGACCAGAGACGTGACATCCACAGCCCTCCCCGTGTCCACCGCTGCAGCTACACAATGGAAGAAAGCCACTCCATGGGCAGGTGAGGCAGGGCCTGCTTTTGGTGAAGCCACGCTTTTAGAGGACACCATGCTTTTTAGAGGACACTCTAAAAGCAGGAGCCAAAGGAGGTGGCCTGGAAAGCCTCTGTCTTGCACGCCTGCAAAGCTTCTCTCTTGGTCCTGAATGACATTTTGGTCCTGGATTCTCCAACACAGGATTCAACGGTACTTGTTTCCGGTCCCGGAGGTGCCCAAGACACTGTCTGGTTGTTGTCCCAGTGTCACAGGCGAGTTACTCAAGAGAAGTCATCCTTGATGGGTTAACTGAAAGGGCTTTAGGGGTGATTAAGCACTGATTAAATGGTACGCGGCCGGTAGCTGAATGAAAGCCAAAGGGTGACGGTGCAACAACAGAATGGTCATCAGAATCCTCGGATGATGTGGGTTGGAAAAGACCCTTAAGATCAGCAAATTGCACCTATACCCTAAGAGTACTGGGCCCACCGCAAAACCATGTCCCTCAGTACCACATCTACACGATGTTAAATGCTTCCCAGGATGGCAAGTCAACCATTTCCCTGGGCAGCCGTCTCCAGTGCTTGACAACCCACGGACCATTAATCCAGCTGATCAAGCCTCCCACCCCCTGCCTTCCTAAAGGGCTAAGGCGATCAGGAGAAAGATGAAGGGCCCCTGCGACATTGAGGTCCTGGTCTGAGGTCCTGTGCTGTGTCCCAGCCACCCACTATGTCTGAGCAGATCAGAGGTGTGAGCCCTGGCCAGGCTCTAAGGTTGCTTCTGCCCCCTGTACCGGGGAGCCCAGGCCCACAGGCAGAATTTCAGATGCAACCTGGACAGTGCGGCACAGAGAGGAAGGATCACCTTCCCCAGCCTGCTGACAGCACTCTCTGTGCCGGGGCAGGAACAGAGTTCCCTCACACAGGGCCAGAGCCCGGCAGTCGCACTGCCCGAGGACCACCTTTCTGCCAATGGCGTCTCTGCCCATATTTGGGCTACGCACAGGCCAGCGGTGCTGATGTCACAGTAGCCACTGTGACCTTTGGGCTGCACACAGGCCAGCGGTGCTGATGTCACAGTAGCCACTGTGACCCGTGGAGACAAGCCTATGAAAAGGCTCAACAGGCCAGGCCGTGGGTCAGTGCGACCCGGAGAGGGTGAGGAGAGGGCAGAGGAGGGACAGGGCAGGCGATAGAGGCTCTGGGCCTCTACTGCCAGCTCACCCGCTTCTCGCTTCTCCCTCAGAGTCAGCAGAGGAGTATTTGGAGGAGACAGCCCAGCACTGCTGGGACAGAGACTCTCCAAACACTCACAGTTGTCTCAAACTCACCATGAGCACAAGCGAGGCGGCGGCCTCTGACTCAAAGAATCTAGGTGAGAGCAAAGTGACCCTCCCACAGCCCGGCAGAGGGCTTGTGGGGACACTCAGCATGGGGCCAAGAGCAGGGGCAGAGGCAGGCAGGAGTTCCCGACCACCCTGGGGAAGAACCAAGCCCTCTTTTCCTCAGCAAGCAGGGCCCGGGCAGCGGGCACCTGCTGGCACACCCATGCCTGCTGCACTCCCTTCTGCTACAAAGCCTCCAGCCTGCCGAGCTGACAGCTAGGCAGGGACAGAGCAGGCCCTTGGGGCAACACCTCAGAGAGACTGTCCCCCAGCCCCGCAGAAGTGCTCATTCTTGGTGGCCTTTGCTCTCTCCCCTCCAGCATGCATGCTGTGTCATCGGGCAGAGGCTGACCCGGATATCTGTGGGCCCAAACTGAACCAACATGGGCTCTGCGCCCATCTCTTTTGCATGGTGAGTTCCCCCAGGGCTCCCACCAGCTTTCTGACAGGCAGTCTCTGCCACACACTCATCAGCTCCTCCTCTTTCCTGCAGTTTTTTAGCACCAACTTGTTTCAGAGAGGCCCTGAGAATTCGGGACTCTTTGGATTTCTCCCGGAGGATGTCAGACGCAGAATCCATCAGTCAGTGTGGAAGGTGAGGACCTGACAAGAACAAGGTTTGCACTGGCAGAAAGTTGTGGTTACTTAGCTCCAACCCTGAGAAAGCAAGCACAGCCCTTCCAACCACCTCTGGGGCAAACACCTTGCTCCCACCAACTCCAGAGGGACTGCAGCCCAGGAGCCTCATCAGCCAGGCAGATCTGCAGGCTGTGGCCCAGCAGCGGCCACATCCTGCTCCCTGTGCAGAGGTGTGGGGTTGGCCATGGAGGCTCTGAGGCTGCTGCTGATGGGGGCTGCTGTGCTCTTTCCAGGACTGCTTTGTCTGCGGCCAGAGTGGGGCCACCATCACCTGCTGGCAGTTAGGCTGCAACCGCAGCTTCCATCTCCCCTGTGCCATGGCGGGTGAATGCATCACCCAGTACTTTGGGACATACAGGTAATGTTCCCCAGCCTTTGCAATGTGTAGACACACTAAAAATCACCCTTTTTCCAAGCACTTCCTACCTCACCCATCCCTTGCCTCTTGCCCCAGGGGTTTCTGCTGGGAGCACCGTCCAGAGCAGGAAGAGGTGGAGACTCCAGAGGAGGACACCACCTGCCTCATCTGCCTGGATCCTGTGGAGCACAGGCCGTCATATGGCACCATGGTGTGCCCAGCATGCAAGCACGCCTGGTTCCACAGGAGCTGCATCCAGGTAGGAGCCCTTCCCTCACTCCCAGGCCACAGAAGGTGCTCAGCAGCACCAGGGCCTGACTCATGCTCCTCTTTCTCCTGTAGGGACACTCTGTGTGTGCCGGCATCGGTTGCTTTGTGTGCCCCCTCTGCAGAGACAGGGAAAGATTCCAGGTGGAAATGATCAGGATGGGCATCCGAGTCCCTGCAAGGTTGGTGTCCTTCTGCCCATCTCACAAAACAGGAAGGTGCAAGTGCTGTGCCCAGACAGGGACAGCCCCTGCAGAACAGTAGGGATGCCCTACATCTACCTGATGCTGGGGCAGCAAGGGCTCATCAATTTTCCTTTTTCCACCAGACAGCCCTTGTGGGAGAGAAGCCACACCTTCCCAGCACTGAACGAGAGGCACAGGCGCTGCGATGCCAGAGAGTGCCTTTGTCCAGGAGGCAGGGAGCAGGCAGAGAACGAGGGGTAAGTTGCCAAAGCTGCACTCCGGGGTTTTCCACGGCATCCCTGTCTGGCCAAGGGCTCTAAGCAGAAGGACCGAGAACGAGAGCTCTGCTGGACGGTCGGTCCCATGCTGAGGTAGTTTTGTCCTCATGGCTATTAACCTGCTTGCTTTCCCAGGCCCTGGCAACTGCTGCTGTGCTGCTCCTGCGCTGCCGAGGGCACCCACAGACGCTGCTCCAGCTTGGAGAGCACAGCCAGCTGGGAGTGCAGCAGCTGTGCAGGCCCAGCCACTGGTAAGAGGCAAAGCACCTGGGTGCCCCTGGTGCAGCAGCTGCTTCAGGAGGGCTGGCAGCACCGCACTGGGCCATGCTGCCATGCGGGGCCATGTCCTTCACCTCCTCGCTTCCCTTACAGCCTCCAGTGCCAGCTCGGAGCTCACCAGCCCCAGCAACACAAGCCAGCCAGCACCAGGGCCTTCACATGACCCACAGGCACCTGGGCCCAGCAGCCTCAGCACTGGCAGCATAGTGGCATCAGAGCCACCCCAGGGCTCCCCAGTGCTTGAGACCAGAACCCACTCAAACACCCGTGGGCCTGAGCGCCTGCAAGACCGCTCCCCCAGCCCTGCGCCTGAGCAGCTGCGAGAACGATCCCCTAGCCCTGGGCCAGAGCGCCTGCGAGACCGCTCCCCCACCCCTGGGCCCGAGCGCCTGCGACACCGCTCCCGCTTCCAGCGGCGGGCCAACAAGCCCTACGGCCGACCCAGGGGACATCGCCAGAGGAGCCCTGCAAGAGCACCAAGTGCTGAGACCAGCACCCCCAGCCATGCAGCACTGGAGCGATCCCATAGCTCCCTAGCACCTGAGACAAGCAGCTCCAGCACTGCCAGCCAGCTGCCGTCAGGGTCCTGCGGTGGCTACACAGTGCTCGAGAGCAGCAGACGCTCCCCCACCCCTGGGCCCGAGCGGCTGCGACACCGCTCCCGCTTGCAACGGCAGGTCAAAAAACCCTACAGCCGACCCACGGAACATCGTCAGAGGAGCCGTGCTAGAGCACCAAGTGCTGAGACCAGCACCCCCAGCCACGCAGCACTGGAGCAATCCACCAGCTCCCCAGCACCTGAGACAAGCAGCCCCAGCACTGCCAGCCAGCTGCCGTCAGGGTCCTGCGGTGGCTACACAGCGCTCGAGAGCAGCAGACGCTCCCCCACCCCTGGGCCTGAGCGGCTGCGACACCGCTCCCGCTTGCAACGGCGCGTTGAAAAACCCTACAGCCGGCCCACGGAACATCGCCAGAGGAGCCGTGCAAGAGCACCAAGTGCTGAGACCAGCACCCCCAGCCATGCAGCACTGGAGCAATCCACCAGCTTCCCTCCACCTCAGACAAGCAGCTCCAGCACTGCCAGCCAGCTGCCGTCAGGGTCCTGCTGTGGCTCCCCAGTGCTCGAGAGCAGCAGCCGCTCCAGCACCCCTGAGCCTGAGCAGCTGCAAGATAGTTCCCACGTCCAACGCGAGGCCCAAGATCCCTACAGCCGGCCCAGACGACAGCGCGGGACCAGCCCTGTGCCGACCCAGAGTGCTGCCACTCGTCCCCCTTCTCCAGCAGAATAAAGCTGCCTTAATTCTCTGCATTGGGAGATTCCACACTCGTTTGTCAGCTTCCTTCTCCTGCTCTCTCCTTCTCGAGGGGTTAGCTTTAGGGCTGGGCCCAGAGGGTGGTCTTCTCCAAGGGCATAGCAGCACCTTCCCCAGACCAACATCCATCCCTGCAGGCTGGCCTTGCCCAGCTGCCCACTGCCATGGCCGTGTGCTTTGGGCCTTGCTTGCCCCACAGACAGCCCAGTTTCTCCTGGGCAAGTTCACCTAGGCACTGTGTGCTGCACCCACCCACTCAGCACAGCTCCTGCCCCTTGCCCCGCAAAATCACAGGCCCCAGCAACTCTGTTCCAGCTCTGGCTCCTACTGGACAAGCAGCGTCCTAGAAAGGCAGGGGTTGGAAGGGACCTGTGGAGATCAGCCAGTCCACGCCCCTGCTAAAGCAGGCCCCACCTGGATCATGTTGCTCGGGATCACTTACAGGTGGGTTTGAATACCTCCAGAGAAGGAGACTCCACAGCTGCTCTGGGCAACTGGTCCCATTGTGTTGTTGCAATAGTAACCCTGTATTTGTGACCTTGAGCCCCGAGTCGGGCACTCAAAAGAGGACTGTTGTTGTCCTGGAGTTGCACCAAATGGCCTCTCTCCGACAAGCCCCTCTTATGCAGGAGTGATGTCAGGCAGTGCAGAAACAGCCTGGGCTAACTCAGCTCGCCTCTGCTTGACTGCTTGGGGAGATTAGCTCTATCCTGACCAGAACCAGGACACACCTATAATCCAACGCACTAGTTTAACAGACCATTGCCTTTTCTGTTCTAGCAAGGAAAACAAAAAATATCTAAGTAGGAAATTACAATAAACAATAGAAGTTATGCCAGTCTTGACAACAACTGTATTTCAGACTAAGGTTTGGTTTTGTTGTGTTTTGATTGGTTTGTTTGGTTTTTTTTCATTTGAGTAACTTCAGAATCCTTATTTTGAATACAACATGGGGTACACACTCTCTTAAACATAATGTGCATAACCTGCAGGTTGAGAGGAATTTGTACTTAATGTAACCAACAAAGAGATGGCAAAAGTCACTGAAACAATAAATGACCCCATTCTGAAATTTATAGAATTTTATCCAGAGAAAAGAAGCCACTTGTATTTTAACATTTTTGGGTCTCCGTGGTTCAAAAATATTGATAGCTTTCAGTCACAGCAATAGTGGAAGTATCAGCATTTTTTTGACATCAATGAAGTTAAAAACAACTTTAGAAATAATGCTGAGGACGAAAGGAGTCACTCCAAATAAAGTTTAACAATGTTTACAAGCCATAAACATTTTGCTTTGAAAAAGAATGTGCATGTGCATGCAATATATGCACCTACAAAATGTTTAGCCCTCATGTACACATGCACTCACAAACACATACACCGCTAAGCAAAACTGCAGAAAAGAAAGTAAAAGCTTCTATATTTCATTGCACTCCTACACTTAATATCTCATCTCCACAGATTACAAAACATCACAAAACAACAGCATCTTTGTCTCCCTGGAAAAATCACTTCCTAGGAACTACTTCCAGGCTGGACAGAACCAAGTATCCAGAAGCCTCCCTGACAAGAGCTAAAGACTGACGGGCACAGAAGTCATAAGTCTGTTCTTCTGTCTGGGACAGAAGAATCATCAGCTTTTCAGTACCTGAACTGCATTTGGGAATGGCCTCCTCCCCTTGTTGAGGGACAAGCTCACAAAAGTGTTCCTCAGCTGCAATGTTCCCTAGCATCAAAAACCTCAATAACAAGTCAGGCTTCCTTCAACCTTTTACTAGAAATTATCGACAAAGGAAATTATGTTTTGCCATTTCCCACTTTGGAGATTTCTTACACACAATCTGGCACCTTCTCAGAAAGGACAAATTTTTTAATTAATCAAAATATGAGGTTCCATCACACACACTCACACACACACAGTCATACAGCTGCACATTTTATAAAACTACTTCCAACAAGCTTTTCTTGGCTGCCTATTCTAGCTATGGAAGTCCCACATAAGTTAGTTCTCGCGAATAAAAGAAAACTCCATACGGCACTAAAGATAACAACCACAATGGCTTTCAGGTAACTACTAAGGAGAAAAGTAAAATTGCTCACTATTACAAAAAGACCACAAAAACTTTGAGGAAAATTAGCAAGAGTGTAGACCAACTGGACAAGCAAAAAAACGCAAGTGTTCCAGGACAGAACACTTACAGAACTTTAATTCTGAATAAATCAGAGCAGAGACACCCAGCCCTAAGTATATTTTTGATACATTTTCTTTCTAACAAATATTACAGTTAAATAGTAACTTTTTTAACTAGGAGTAAATACAACCCACACACATTTGAGAGAATTTGACAGATTATGTATTTTTGCCATTTTTAAAGTGACGTTCCAGTGAAACAAAAATGAAAAGGAACCCTAGAATTCAAATCCTCCTTAGTTGGGTTTCATAATATTAATCATTCTCACAGACAGGAATGAAAGATTATGTAAAGCAAAGACACGATGCTCACGTCTGACTTGCATCAAAAGTACCTTAGTAAAGTTTCCTTCTTTCCTCAGAAGCATTTACATGGCAAGGACCAGTATTTTTTATCTATATAGAGTTATCATTATAGGTAATAACTTGAAAAGAGTTATAAATTCCCTTACTAGGTACAATACCTAGGACTGTGAACTATTTTCATTTCCCTCCTCCCTCAAAGTTCTTGGCAAATTCTTTCTAACAGAACATGACACTAACAGAAGCAGGTTTTAACCTACGGTGAACATATCACAGCACTTAATTTAGCCTGAAACATCCCATGTGCAACCTTTATTACTATTAAGGAAGACATACTTGGTCAGATTCCAAAGTTATATGGACATATGAAAATGTTTTTGCCCAAGAGGAATGGTGTGCATCAAATACAGGAAAGTCTTTATTCCTTGAATTCACCATACCTTCTCATCTACCACTGTTAAGAAAAGCAAACACATCAAGGGTACTAAAAATACACTAGGATCTACATATGAGTTCACAGCAATTCGTAGTATTTTGTTTACTGCACAGTCCCATGAAGGTGCAGTCGTGGGACACTTAAGGAGGTTACCAGAAACGGGAGGTTAGCCCCCGTAAGAGCACCCAGCTGCACTCCCCAGCACTGGTTCCCTAGTGAGCGATTGCTGCCTCTGCCTGTTGCTCTTCTGTCCTGAGCCTGACACAGGCTGACATTACACACTTTCCAATAGCTCTGAGACTGTTAGCAATTCCCATTTGTATCCACAGCAAAGCACTGACTTTTACTGGTTTATTTAGGAGTCTGCTTTTGGGGGTGGTTTCTTGGGGTTTGTTTTGATTTTTTGTTTTTTCTTTTTTTTTAAGCTGTTACCTTCCACCCTACCCAAACACTCAAGAGGTCTCTCAGCTTCTTCCTTCAGAAAGTGCTGAAAATTGCAAACAGTCACAAATTCCTATAAGCCTGAAACATTTCAGGTTTCTGCAGAAAGTTCTGGAGAAGGAGGTGGCTTGGTAAGTGCTTGTAGTCACATCACAGAGTCTTGATTTCTTCCTCTTGTTTGGCAGGAGCCCTGAGAGACTTTGGTGCGTATTTCTCTTTAGTAATCATAGAACCAACTGGAATTGGCTTGCTTTTCCTGAGAGAGCCCCTTTAGATCATCAAGTCCAGCCAGGAGCTAGGGGAAAGGTAGAGGTGGCAGGGGGAGTGTTCAGGTCCTCCCACCCAATTCAAAGGCTGTGCAGGTGAGCTGCCCCCCCCATACACACCCCATTCAAGCAGCATGGGTGCTAATTTCAATATGCAGAGCCACTGGTAGCTGATAGGGTATTACCAGCCAATGAGTGAAACTTTCAATGGGTCTTTCTGATGCTGTAACAAAATAACATCAGTGTGTGGTGGGCTAGCTGTGTGCAGTTACCTCCGAGCACCCATCTCTCTGTGTAGACAGGCAATCAATCCAGTAACTCTGCTCGGGGATGTCTTGGCATCCTGCACGCCAGGCAACAGCCCCGCTTTTGGGAAAAGGAATTGAAAGAGAAGGATGCCATGGTGGCTGGTGACAAAGGCCTTGCAGAAGACCAGAGACGTGACATCCACAGCCCTCCCCGTGTCCACCGCTGCAGCTACACAATGGAAGAAAGCCACTCCATGGGCAGGTGAGGCAGGGCCTGCTTTTGGTGAAGCCACGCTTTTAGAGGACACCATGCTTTTTAGAGGACACTCTAAAAGCAGGAGCCAAAGGAGGTGGCCTGGAAAGCCTCTGTCTTGCACGCCTGCAAAGCTTCTCTCTTGGTCCTGAATGACATTTTGGTCCTGGATTCTCCAACACAGGATTCAACGGTACTTGTTTCCGGTCCCGGAGGTGCCCAAGACACTGTCTGGTTGTTGTCCCAGTGTCACAGGCGAGTTACTCAAGAGAAGTCATCCTTGATGGGTTAACTGAAAGGGCTTTAGGGGTGATTAAGCACTGATTAAATGGTACGCGGCCGGTAGCTGAATGAAAGCCAAAGGGTGACGGTGCAACAACAGAATGGTCATCAGAATCCTCGGATGATGTGGGTTGGAAAAGACCCTTAAGATCAGCAAATTGCACCTATACCCTAAGAGTACTGGGCCCACCGCAAAACCATGTCCCTCAGTACCACATCTACACGATGTTAAATGCTTCCCAGGATGGCAAGTCAACCATTTCCCTGGGCAGCCGTCTCCAGTGCTTGACAACCCACGGACCATTAATCCAGCTGATCAAGCCTCCCACCCCCTGCCTTCCTAAAGGGCTAAGGCGATCAGGAGAAAGATGAAGGGCCCCTGCGACATTGAGGTCCTGGTCTGAGGTCCTGTGCTGTGTCCCAGCCACCCACTATGTCTGAGCAGATCAGAGGTGTGAGCCCTGGCCAGGCTCTAAGGTTGCTTCTGCCCCCTGTACCGGGGAGCCCAGACTCACAGGCAGAATTTCAGATGCAACCTGGACAGTGCGGCACAGAGAGGAAGGATCACCTTCCCCAGCCTGCTGACAGCACTCTCTGTGCCGGGGCAGGAACAGAGTTCCCTCACACAGGGCCAGAGCCCGGCAGTCGCACTGCCCGAGGACCACCTTTCTGCCAATGGCGTCTCTGCCCATATTTGGGCTACGCACAGGCCAGCGGTGCTGATGTCACAGTAGCCACTGTGACCTTTGGGCTGCACACAGGCCAGCGGTGCTGATGTCACAGTAGCCACTGTGACCCGTGGAGACAAGCCTATGAAAAGGCTCAACAGGCCAGGCCGTGGGTCAGTGCGACCCGGAGAGGGTGAGGAGAGGGCAGAGGAGGGACAGGGCAGGCGATAGAGGCTCTGGGCCTCTACTGCCAGCTCACCCGCTTCTCGCTTCTCCCTCAGAGTCAGCAGAGGAGTATTTGGAGGACACAGCCCAGCACTGCTGGGACAGAGACTCTCCAAACGCTCACAGTTGTCTCAAACTCACCATGAGCACAAGCGAGGATGAGGCCTCTGACTCAATGGATCTAGGTGAGAGCAAAGTGACCCTCCCACAGCCCGGCAGAGGGCTTGTGGGTGCACTCAGCACGGGGCCAAGAGCAGGGGCAGAGGCAGGCAGGAGTTCCCGACCACCCTGGGGAAGAACCAAGCCCTCTTTTCCTCAGCAAGCAGGGCCCGGGCAGCGGGCACCTGCTGGCACACCCATGCCTGCTGCACTCCCTTCTTCTACAAAGCCTCCAGCCTGCCGAGCTGACAGCTAGGCAGGGACAGAGCAGGCCCTTGGGGCAACACCTTCAGGGAGACTGTCCCCCAGCCCCGCAGAAGTGCTCATTCTTGGTGGCCTTTGCTCTCTCCCCTCCAGCATGCATGCTGTGTCGTCAGGCAGAGGCTGACCCGGATATCTGTGGGCCCAAACTGAACCAACATGGGCTCTGCGCCCATCTCTTTTGCATGGTGAGTTCCCCCAGGGCTCCCACCAGCTTTCTGACAGGCAGTCTCTGCCACACACTCATCAGCTCCTCCTCTTTCCTGCAGTTTTTTAGCACCAACTTGTTTCAGAGAGGCCCTGAGAATTCGGGACTCTTTGGATTTCTCCCGGAGGAAGTCAGACACACAATCCATCAGGCAGTGTGGAAGGTGAGGACCTGACAAGAACAAGGTTTGCACTGGCAGAAAGTCGTGGTAACTTAGCTCCAACCCTGAGAAAGCAAGCCCAGCCCTTCCAACCACCTCTGGGGCAAACACCTTGCTCCCACCAACTCCAGAGGGACTGCAGCCCAGGAGCCTCGTCAGCCAGGCAGATCTGCAGACTGTGGCCCAGCAGTGGCCACATCCTGCCCCCTGTGCAGAGGTGTGGGGTTGGCCATGGAGGCTCTGAGGCTGCTGCTGATGGGGGCTGCTGTGCTCTTTCCAGGACTGCTTTGTCTGCGGCCAGAGTGGGGCCACCATCACCTGCTGGCAGAGGAGCTGCAACCGCAGCTTCCATCTCCCCTGTGCCATGGCGGGTGAATGCATCACCCAGTACACTATGCTATACAGGTAATGTTCCCCAGCCTTTGCAATGTGTAGACACATTAAAAATCACCCTTTTTCCAAGCACTTCCCACCTCACCCATCCCTTGCCTCTTGCCCCAGGGGTTTCTGCTGGGAGCACCGTCCAGAGCAGGAAGAGGTGGAGACTCCAGAGGAGGACACCACCTGCCTCATCTGCCTGGATCCTGTGGAGCACAGGCCGTCATATGGCACCATTGTGTGCCCAGCATGCAAGCACGCCTGGTTCCACAGGAGCTGCATCCAGGTAGGAGCCCTTCCCTCACCCCCAGGCCACAGAAGGTGCTCAGCAGCACCAGGGCCTGACTCATGCTCCTCTTTCTCCTGTAGGGACACTCTGTGTGTGCCGGCATCGGTTACTTTGTGTGCCCCCTCTGCAGAGACAGGGAAAGATTCCAGGTGGAAATGGTCAGGATGGGCATCCGAGTCCCTGCAAGGTTGGTGTCCTTCTGCCCATCTCGCAAAACAGGAAGGTGCAAGTGCTGTGCCCAGACAGGGACAGCCCCTGCAGAACAGTAGGGATGCCCTACATCTACCTGATGCTGGGGCAGCAAGGGCTCATCAATTTTCCTTTTTCCACCAGACGGCCCTTGTGGGAGGAAAGCCACACCTTCCCAGCACTGAACGAGAGGCACAGGCGCTGCGATGCCAGTGAGTGCCTTTGTCCAGGAGGCAGGGAGCAGGCAGAGAACGAGGGGTAAGTTGCCAAAGCTGCACTCCGGGGTTTTCCACGGCATCCCTGTCTGGCCAAGGGCTCTAAGCAGAAGGACCGAGAACGAGAGCTCTGCTGGACGGTCGGTCCCATGCTGAGGTAGTTTTGTCCTCATGGCTATTAACCTGCTTGCTTTCCCAGGCCCTGGCAACTGCTGCTGTGCTGCTCCTGCGCTGCCGAGGGCACCCACAGACGCTGCTCCAGCTTAGAGAGCACAGCCAGCTGGGAGTGCAGCAGCTGTGCAGGCCCAGCCACTGGTAAGAGGCAAAGCACCTGGGTGCCCCTGGGCAGAGGCCAGCATCTGGCAAGGCCTGGCAGCGAGTGCCCAGGGTAGGCCTGGCAGAGCCTCTCTGCTTCAGGAGGGCTGGCAGCACCGCACTGGGCCATGCTGCCATGCGGGGCCATGTCCTTCACCTCCTCGCTTCCCTTACAGCCTCCAGTGCCAGCTCGGAGCTCACCAGCCCCAGCAACACAAGCCAGCCAGCACCAGGGCCTTCACATGACCCACAGGCACCTGGGCCCAGCAGCCTCAGCACTGGCAGCATAGTGGCATCAGAGCCACCCCAGGGCTCCCCAGTGCTTGAGACCAGAACCCACTCAAACACCCGTGGGCCTGAGCGCCTGCAAGACCGCTCCCCCAGCCCTGCGCCTGAGCAGCTGCGAGAACGATCCCCTAGCCCTGGGCCAGAGCGCCTGCGAGACCGCTCCCCCACCCCTGGGCCCGAGCGCCTGCGACACCGCTCCCGCTTTCAGCGGCGGGCCAACAAGCCCTACGGCCGACCCAGGGGACATCACCAGAGGAGCCCTGCAAGAGCACCAAGTGCTGAGACCAGCACCCCCAGCCATGCAGCACTGGAGCGATCCCATAGCTCCCTAGCACCTGAGACAAGCAGCTCCAGCACTGCCAGCCAGCTGCCGCCAGGGTCCTGCGGTGGCTCCCCAGTGCTCGAGAGCAGCAGACGCTCCCCCACCCCTGGGCCTGAGCGCCTGCAAGACCGCACCCCCAGCTCTGCACGTGAGCTCCTGCGAGAACGATCTCCTAGCCCTAGGCCAGAGCGTCTGCAAGACCGCTCCCCCACCCCTGGGCCTGAGCGCCTGCGACACCGCTCCCGCTTCCAGCGGCGGGCCAACAAGCCCTATAGCCGACCCAGGGCACATCGCCAGAGGAGCCGTGCAAGAGCACCAAGTACTGAGACCAGCAACCCCAGCCATGCAGCACTGGAGCGATCCCATAGCTCCCTAGCACCTGAGACAAGCAGCTCCAGCACTGCCAGCCAGCTGCCGTCAGGGTCCTGCGGTGGCTCCCCAGTGCTCGAGAGCAGCAGACGCTCCCCCACCCCTGGGCCTGAGCGCCTGCGACACCGCTCCCGCTTGCAACGGCAGGTCAAAAAGCCCTACAGCCGACCCACGGAACATCGTCAGAGGAGCCGTGCTAGAGCACCAAGTGCTGAGACCAGCACCCCCAGCCACGCAGCACTGGAGCAATCCACCAGCTCCCCAGCACCTGAGACAAGGAGCCCCAGCACTGCCAGCCAGCTGCCGTCAGGGTCCTGCGGTGGCTACACAGCGCTCGAGAGCAGCAGACGCTCCCCCACCCCTGGGCCTGAGCGCCTGCGAGACCGCTCCCGCTTGCAACGGCGGGTCAAAAAGCCCTACAGCCGGCCCACGGAACATCGCCAGAGGAGCCGTGCAAGAGCACCAAGTGCTGAGACCAGCACCCCCAGCCACACAGCACTGGAGCAATCCACCAGCTTCCCTCCACCTCAGACAAGCAGCTCCAGCACTGCCAGCCAGCTGCCGTCAGGGTCCTGCTGTGGCTCCCCAGTGCTCGAGAGCAGCAGCCGCTCCAGCACCCCTGAGCCTGAGCAGCTGCAAGATAGTTCCCACGTCCAACGCGAGGCCCAAGATCCCTACAGCCGGCCCAGACGACAGCGCCGGACCAGCCCTGTGCCAACCCAGAGTGCTGCCACTCGTCCCCCTTCTCCAGCAGAATAAAGCTGCCTTAATTCTCTGCACTGGGAGATTCCACACTCATTTGTCAGCTTCCTTCTCCTGCTCTCTCCTTCTCGAGGGGTTAGCTTTAGGGCTGGGCCCAGAGGGTGGTCTTCTCCAAGGGCATAGCAGCACCTTCTCCAGACCAACATCCATCCCTGCAGGCTGGCCTTGCCCAGCTGCCCACTGCCATGGCCGTGTGCTTTGGGCCTTGCTTGCCCCACAGACAGCCCAGTTTCTCCTGGGCAAGTTCACCTGGGCACTGTGTGCTGCACCCACCCACTCAGCACAGCTCCTGCCCCTTGCCCCGCAAAATCACAGGCCCCAGCAACTCTGTTCCAGCTCTGGCTCCTACTGGACAAGCAGCGTCTCAGAAAGGCAGGGGTTGGAAGGGACCTGTGGAGATCAGCCAGTCCATGCCCCTGCTAAAGCAGGCCTACTTGGAGGATTGCTGCCTCTGCCTGTTGCTCTTCAGTCCTGAGCCTGACACAGGCTGACATTACACACATTTCAATAGCTCTGAGACTGTTAGCAATTCCCATTTGTGTCCACAGCAAAGCACTGACTTTTACTGGTTTATTTAGGAGTTTGTTTTGGGGGGTTTCTGGTGTAGTTTCTTGGGTTTTGTTTTGATTTTTTTCTTTTTCTTTTTTTAAACTGTTACCTTCCACCCTACCCAAACACTCGAGAGGTCTCTCAGCTTCTTCCTTCAGGAAGTGCTAAAAATTCCAAACAGTCACAAATTCCTACAAGCTCGAAACAGTTCAGGTTTGATGCTTTGGAGAACTGCAAAGGACAAGAGGAATCCATAAACTCAAGTGTAATAGGGGAAAAAGGAAGAGTTGGGCATTTCTTCATCTAGGTTGAACCGTTAGTTAATAGCACTGAGACACCTAAAAACTTAAATATAACTGAAATTGAGTCCTCCGCGCTCTTAAATTCTCTCCATAGGTTAAGGTCAAACAAACACCCTGAGAAACCACTGTTTGCCAGGATTTGCTACAAGAATCTTTTGTGAACTAATCATTAGAAAAATGTCAGGAGCAAAAGGCCAGCAGGCAGCCCTGACATTCTGTTCAGTCTCAGAAATGCAAAGATACTGACAGAATTATAATGATAAAATTGCTGTCAGTCCTATTAACTTGAACGGTATATTACCAAAGAGTTACTGCATTTTGTTCAAATTTGTAAATATGTCTGTCTAATATAATTTGCTGAGCACACAGTAATTTCTTTGGTAACATTTTACCAACCATTGCCTTTGTTCACTGCTCCAAACTGATATTCTTAAGAACTCAGAATATCTATGCCATGTTCACTATCTCGCTTTTCTTTAGTTATTTTTTCTTTATCCATTCATTTGCTTTAGATAAAGCATAATCCTGATCATGCACTTAATTTAAAAAGATGTCTGAAAACAGATTTGTCACTTGGTGATAAATCATAAGGTGCAAAGGCAAAAGGACAAGTCAATCACAGGAGAGATTTTAAATGGTGAAGTAGTAAACAAGGGTAACTTTACATAGTTTACTTTTGGTTTTTAGGCTCTATTAATTTTTATTTGACATTATTAGTGTATTGCAGGAAGCAGTGACTTAAGCAGTTGCTTAAGCACAGATCATACAAATATACAAGCATAGGCTAACGGAAAGAATGGCATATTTATTTAGATTAAACGTTCCTGGATGAATTAAATAAAAAAAACTGCTCAGATCGCAAGCAGAACTTTCTGAAACAAGCAGCAGGATAAACTTGCTTTACTAGTTCTCATAAGCAAGGGCACCAAACAAAGTGTGGGGAGGCCAACAGATTTTGAAGTTGTCATAAGCTCTGAACAGCCCTTGTTCAAGAAGAGCAGACTTTTAGTAACAGTAATTCCAGAGCTTGCTTTCTTTGAAAAGGTATAGAAGTGTTTTTCACTCAGACTAATTTTCATAACCAAAATGCACTGCAGTTTGCTTTGATGCTGTGTAATGTTTCTTGGTTAAGTGGTACATAATTATACTCCTCCCCTTCCCCCAACATACATCACATTCTTCATCTTTTGACAGCTTCAAACAATTACACTTCAAAAATATGCAGTTTGGGCACATAGTTTAAAACTTATGTGAAGTTATTAAGCTTTCAGATGACAGAAGGAGTCTGAGTGTTACTTAGTGCTTAAATCCCCAGCTCTGAAGATCTGAGGAAAGTGGCAGAGCCACCTTTGGTCATTGTAATAACTGGAAACAATCCATTTAAATCCAAGATTGTATCAGCACTCACTCACTCTGACCTTTCAATGTGTGTAACAAAGGGTCTACAGAAGTAGAGACTCTGCATTATTAACAGGAAAACCATCATGTGGATATGCTGTCTTGTTACGTTAGCTCACTTTGAGTTTCAAAGATAAAACAATAAAAGTAATTGCGTGCAACAGCACTTCACAAAGCTGTATGGAACATTCTAGATACCAACTGAATATCAATCAGAGTATGCATGAGATTTTCCTATTACGCCCATGCAAAGACAGTACAAGAGACAACCACTTCTGTTGAGACCAGTCTTTTCCCAAGGGAGAAAAGAGATGGATACTCTTCATCCAGAAATACTATCTTCCATTCCACTTCAATCCCACAGGATGTAGGAAGCAATGTCTGCCCATCTTGAAAAGACAAGGTTGGAAAGTATTTCAGAGTCCCTTTTCCATAGCTCAGGCAGAACAGAGCAGATTTAAAATGTGTGCCTGATGATGTGCCTCCAGTCCCATTTACAATCCTTCACACAGCCTCCACAGACCGCCCACTCCAGCACTTCAGCTCTTCAAGTGTAGCTCAACTCTCCCCCCACCACTACCCCATTTAAATCTTTGTTGTGAACTCAGCTGATTATGACTTTTTGTGCTACGCTGCTTGGATCACAGGGAACAACTCATCACCATGCTCTTTTCAGGAACCTTGTATTTAAAGAATCATGTTGCCAGCTGATAGTTTTCTCTTCCAATTCCTTCAAGGTTCTCTCTCTCCACCCCAGATCACCTTCCTCAAACATTTTATTCTTCCCTTATTCACTGCACTCTCCACAATTTGTCCTCTGCCTTCCCAGCTCTTCCACTTTAAAAGGGCAGCAGACAAAATCAGAGATCAGCTCAGTGGGCCGTCACAACAAGCTCTGAGGGTGAGCTCAGAGCTGGTACATTTTAAAAAAGGTAACGCCAAACATCCCAGATTAAAACATTTATGACACCATGCTGGATAATCCTACGTGCTACCCTAACCCTAAGTCCCTTTCTGCCTACTAACTTAAACAACTGATATTTTAGGTTTGGCCTTTTTATTTCAATTGTTATTAGTAATTCAATACTTTACCTTTTTGGATTGTTCTTCAATGGTTTTGATTATGTCATCTATTTCTAATTATCAATTTTAATTCCAGGGTTGTCTTGAAAAATACTTGTATCCCCATCTACCCTGGAAGCACTGTAAGTTTTATGTTTTGCTGTTCTAGCATTAACTTGTTGTTAAGAAAAATTACACAGAAGAATCAGACCCAGAACATATTCTTGAGCAACCGATTAATGAATAACCGATAACCGAGTCATCTAAACTGGCTGCTCCCTGAAAAAAGCTGAATTGTTTTCAGTCATTTTGCCTAGGTCAGATTTTTCTTATGAAAACATCATATTTGACCATATCACAAGCCCTAACACCACACTTTTGGGTTTCTGGTACTCCCCCTAGCCTTTCAGGGCCACAGAGTGAGAGGGTTCTCTGTAAAACCTGTGAGCTATTTAATGAAACCTGTCCCCTATGTACTGTCAAACCCATTTTTTTAAAAAACCCTGTTCTGACATCTTGCAAAATACCCAGTTAGACCCTCTTTACCCTCCTACAAAGAAAAGCAATATTGCTTCCCACCCACACACCTCATCCAAGTCTCTGGGAATTTTTTCCTTCTAACAAATTCTCCATGTCAAATGGCAATAAACTATACATCACTTCAAAGAATTCCTTAAATAGCAAAGAAAGTATTTTCATTGGGCCTAACCAAGTTGAATTACCTAAATATTTTCCAGCATGTTCTTATCTTCAGGCAGGCTCTACTATTTTGAAATTACAAAAAGAGCGCCTCATCCCCAATAATCTCTTCTATTCAGGCTACAAAAAAAGATATTACACACTTCAGCTTTCTCCAAATCATCTGTTATTTTCTCTCACTCGCTGGGAGAAAGAGACACCTCCTTCTTTATAAGCCTAAAGATAGCAATCATTCTGGTTTGACCAGACAACAGTCATGGAGAAAAGTCCCAATTACCATCTCTATCCATTTTAATTGGAGACCAGTTTTCTGAAGTCAATTAACAGCTTGGAGGGAGCCAAAACTGTTGGACCTAATTTTGAAGCAATAATTATTTAACTCAAAGCAACAGGCTATTAGGGCAAACCTGAAGAAGTCTACAGCATTCGCCGTAAGAAATCTCAGTTTCTTCTTTTGGCAGGCTGACACACATACACACAACTTCTTTTGTTGAAAACAGTATCCTCCAGTAATTCCCCATTAAGCTCTACAAGAAAAGGTCCCCAGTAATTCATGTGAAACACACACACACACACACTTTTTTCTGTAAGATATTTCAAAGTACCTTGAATTTATAAAACCAAGACAGAAATCAGCTATTGGTCAGCAACAGAGAATTTATTTAAGCTGAAAATACAAGGACCTAGGTATTGAAGTTAATAAAGTTAGTACTGTCAAAGTTCAGGAAGGTTTGTAGTTCTTTAGGGCTATGGGTCAGAACAATTCTTCACTTGCTCCTATCACTATTCTTTACCAAAAAACACCCCAAAACCTGTATTAGTGCAGATAGCATTTAGAGACCTTTTTAACACCACAGACCTTATTCTTTGCTGAGATAAAACTGCCAAACAGACAGAAATTTCAGGGAAAAAACACCACTGCAACACGATTTGTTTATAAAAGGATCTATAACTGGATCTGGCTAGATGCTACTGAAGACAGACTTTCCCAGTAGTGGTACAGAGCTGTAGCTATTTAAGCCATGTTTGGCACTTCAAACAATTTTTATCAGAGGCAAAACACAGAGATGTCCATTTCTACCCCTCATTTTGAACACATGCATCTGACTTCTGAATTTACAGCCTAGAGCCCTCTTATCACTTGCATATTAGTTACAGATCAATTACTAAATAGAATGGAATCTTTTTATATTAGGATAGATTTCTTAACTCTCCCCAATGTAAGGAAGGCTGCAGTCTCCCATTCTCAGGAAAAACAGACAGCATAACTGTCAGTCTGAATGAAACCGCAATTTTATCTGTATTCACAAAAAGCATACAGTTCAAACCATTAATTTTAAATTATCAGTTAACCTTAAGGCAAACATTTCTATTAATGGCAGTACATCATCTATTCAATTCACATTACATAGAAACCACCATTTATCTCAGGCAGCAATCTCCACTTAGAAATTAATTTGGTTCCAAAGGACTAGAACTCAGTTCCAGTGTCTAAGGGGATTTTCCATTCTTCATTCCATGTAACAGCTAAAAAATACCAGAGACCCCTCACTTTAAAAATTTATTGAAAAAAAATAGTATTTACAGTTTATGTTAATTTTTGGACCCTAAAGTCTTTAGAGATTCTGAATATCCACTAAGCTATGTTTTGCTAGCTGGTTTGATAAGGAATGAAAGGTAGCTACACATTAGCTGTGTTCAGTTTACATACAGTGGATGTAACATCACTGCAACTGCAGGGCTTCTTACAACATGCAATTAGGAAAAATAAATCATACCTCATTAGCATTTTCTTTAAAAGTTAAATCTACTAGAATACACCCAAACTTCCATGCACTAATAATGCATTCCTTTCCCAGAAAGGAAAAAAATTCCCTTCAGAATTTTTAAGAGGACAACTGCAAATTTGCAATCAGATTATCACTCAACATTTAGTAAAATAAGAAAACCTCTTTTCCAAAGCATTACAAAGCTGTCAGAGCATTTGCAGTCTGTACAGTTGGATTTTTATTGAGAAGGAAAGTCATTATAATATAAATTTGTTGATATTAAACTAACAGAATTAAACTCCTCCTGATGTAAAAAGGTTTTAAAATACACTGTTTCTAGAATATGCATTTTTTTAATCTGTGGATTAATTCATGATCTATATCATCCCGGCAGCTACCAAATTATATCTGGAAAGAGATGCCTTTTTTGGTTCATTCTGGGGGATACAGGAGCTGGTTTCAAGCCAGTACCTTGTAGGAGTCTATAACTGGGAAAAATCAGTTTGCTCAGGTATGGAGTTTGAAGTGCAGCACACTGGTATGGAGCAAATCAAGAGTTCTTAGTTTCCAACTCATTAAAAGATTTATACCTGTATAAAACCAAAACCCATATACAGATGTTCTGGCATCTGGTGCTGAGCACAAGTGCTCTAAATACTTGTGGTCTATTCTGCACAGCAGGTGAGAAAGTGCTATTCTGCATTAGTAACAGATTCTGGCTGGGGTCAAACTCAGTGGAAAACAACACAGTTCTGCATTGACACCACAGATCCTGAAATTGGAACAGCAAGCAAGAGTCAGCATACACAAATCTAGGAAGAGGAATTAGTAAACCTAACGACCACAAAGCAAGCCTGCACTGGGTAACCAGATAACTCAACATAAGGTACAATTAAATTGTGTCTCAGCTTTGTTTCTTCCCATCAATCATTATTTTTAGCTGCATCAAATTCCCTGAAGTATACAAAATATTCTAGGGCTTTCTCTTGTCAGATTAACAGATCAGTCAGCCTTAACATTTTGAGAATAAAAATTACCTACTACGTGCCTGACTACAATACTTCATGATCTTTCACAGAATTGTAGGGGTTGGAAGGGACCTCGAGAGATCATCGGGTCCAACCATAGCTTCCCCATAGCTTCACAGCAGGAACTGTGATAATGCTGTCTCCTTTTCATCACCACAGTCAATAGAGCTAGAAGGGTTGGAAACACAACCCAACAACATGCCATTCTTCCACCAGCCCTCTGAGGCCAGGGAACAGACGGATTGCTTCACGTGCATTATTCAGAAACTAAGCCTTGGTGGTGGCAGCAATACTTTCTTCTGGACTTGAACACACTCACACAGTCAACAATGGTTCTGTTTTGGTTTGGTGTAGTTACCATGCACGAGCATGGTTTTGTGGGCAGTTTGTACATAAAACAGTTTAAAATTCTTGTCCTGAATCATGGGATAGCCTGTCCAAAGGGGGCAAAAAAGAAATATATAGTGAACAGACAACAGGCCTTACTGTTTCAATTGGAACCTCAATAAATAGCTATTCACTAGAAATGAAGAAATGCAAGAGAAGTGTTTCAACATATGAAAGCCAGCTAGTCAAAGCAAGAGGGGAAAGTAAATCTGACTGTCGTCATCAGGAAAAAAACCAAAGTTTTCTCCTTTCTACATGCAGGAGGAAAAAAAGCGTAGCCACACATTCCTTCACATGGTTTTGGAGCCAACAGGTTTAGACTGAAGTGAAGGGATAAACCTACAAATTTAATTCCAACTGAGGAAGGACCAAGTGATGTTTTGTGCATACCATATAAAGCATGAGACTCTTTGCATCAAGCATGAAAGCACCCAGTGGTATCCAGAAGGAGAGTGAACACAATACCCGCATTTCAAAAATTAAGTTTAAGATGATGTATTAATCAACTCCAGTAGTTACAGTAATGTCTAAATCATCTTAGGTAGTCAGTGCAAAACAAAGACACTAAACATGTTATGACATTTAAGTAGAAAAATGTTTAGTGGATCAAGCCCTGTTTTTTTAAAACATACAGAAGACAAGCAAAGTTTTAACTGTGTATTTTTAAATGTATAATTTAATCAGCTTTGTAACATAAAGCAGAGAAGTCAGACTAGATAGACAAGTCTCTGCCTTTTGATAAGACTTGTCATACAAATGACTTTGTATGACTTTCAGCTTTGCTGAAGCCATACCAAGCAGTAACAGATGATACAAATGCAGAGTAGCCCATTTAATCATAAATTCTTTACTTTAATCCTAGCTCTGGAAAATGAACTTTTTAATAGCTGTAATAATAACACGCATACAAAAATATTCTTACAGCTTCTTCTTGGTGGGAATCTTTTGCTGTCCTCTAGTCTTTGTGCACAAAGAAGATTTTAGACTAAAAGGTAAAAGTGCATGTATAAGTCCATACCCTGATACCATGCACATAAATGTAACTTGTAGGACAAAAGATACAGAAATTATTGCACTTTAACCCAGTTTTCCACCAGTGCTGGTAAATCTGTAATTGGATCTGGCAGCTTCATAGCTGGGCAATACAGTAGCAAAGAACATTTCTAAACACACCTGTTCTTCCCTAATCCTCACTGTTGTAAGTTTTATTACAATGCTTGACAGTTGAAATATTAATTTATTTGAGAGTCATAGTTCTTATTACCCTCCAAGTTAGTTATCTCTGCTCTATCCAAACTGACAATTTTGCATTTTCTTCTTCAATGTCCACCTGGTGACACTACATGAATTCCTTGCTTCAAAATAAATAGGGAACCCAGGGAATCTCAAAGTACTAGAGTTCCCTATTACCCCTCGCTTGTTTCAGCACCGGCCTCAGAAGCCTTCAAAGACAATGATACCAGTGGTTGTGTTTAAGTTCCAAAATCCCAAAGGGTGGAAATACTAGAAATATCAGAAAAAATTGTTTTCTTCAATGTTAATGGCAATATAAGCAAATATATACAAATAAGGTGGTGTCAACATGTCTCTAGTCAGATGCATCGTTCTCAAATCAGAAATCACCTACACAACCTGTAAACGCTGCCACTGCTCCTTCTGCCAGATCCAGGATGTCAGCTAATACTTCCCCCCACACTCCAGTAACAATGAGGTTTTTCCCACTAAGACACAGTAAGAGTTAATCAGCCTTCACTGGTGCAAGGCAGAAATGCATCATTTAAAAAAAAAAAACAAACTGTGGAAAGAGAAGGTAACGAAGTGTCAAAAGCCTTCACATCAACATCCATGTACCTGCTTACTATTCAGCATTCAGCACCACTGTATCTAAATGCCTATCATATATATATGAAGTGTTAATAGGAGGTTGCTATTTGATCTCTGTCTTTAAGTAAAGCCAATACACAAAATACAGTTTTATCTGTAAGAAGGGAAAACTTCATATTGATGAATGGGCATCACCATTCTCCATATCCACAGAAACTCACTGATTTACAACACAAAAGCTTCAATCTTCTACAGCAAGGAATTTAAATGTCATCTTGATTTTAAATAAAGTACCTGGAAAATTCCCCAGGTCTTCAAAATATCTCCCAAAGTAAGAATGTGAAGGAAAAAAAAGTATTTTAAAAGATTGTTCTGTTTGTTTCACAATCCTTTAAGAACAGATTGGTGAAAGTAAGTTTACCTCACCTAGTGTGTTTTGCAGCTATTTTAATTCTGTATTAACTAAAAACATCTATTTATGCAATCAGGTCTTAAGCAGTAAAGGAAGATAAACTGAAGAACTCTCAAAAAGGTAAACTGCACAGACTGGAAGTGGTCAGTCAGATTCCAGGTGCAAAGGACAAACCCAGAGGAAAATCACAGCATTCACATGAGTGACATTCCTCTATGTAATTCTAAACATTATTTACATCTCATTGAATCTGAAGCAGTCTCAAAAGGAGATACAGCTAAAACCGTCAAAATAAAACAATCTATTGCATTTTACATACCTCAAATATTAAGAGTTCTACCTGACTAAGCCAAGGAATAAATATCAGAGGGATGTAGAAAAACATGCTGCATTTATTTCTGACTGTTTTGAAATTAGATTCAGAATTTATTTGAAAAAAATGCTTTCAGATTCCAAACGCCTCTTTAAAATAGTTGAGGAAAATGTTCTCCACGTGGATCTATTACAGTGAATACTAAAAATACTGTCAATTCTACCAGACACTAGTGTACTGCAACCACTGGTTCCTTTTCAAATCACCATCATTCACAATCTAACAGGAATTCAGGTAAGAACATTCTGTAACATTTAAGCAATTTAAACATCTTTATGACTTGATGTTTGTCAAACTTTTAAAAAAAGCAGCGATGGCACAGGAGCTGTATCTAGCTCTTAACCTGGGTACAGGTTCCCACACACTATGTATTACCTAGTTTTCTAAGCGTCTGGTAAGCTTTAAGCAAATTATTTAAACACATAAGCATGAACCAAACATATCTAACTGAAAAAGCAGAGATTACCACACAATTAAACTTCTTTCCAGCATATGGCAGTATTACGCTTGGGCAAACAAATGCAATCTGTTTGAACCAGTTACTCTCAAAAGCTTTCCCCAGTTGCCTGATGACAATAAGCACTGTTTCACATATGAAGAAACCTGGAACCTTTCACCACTGCAGTTCTCTCCAAAGCAACAACATACACAATGTCATCACAGATCTAGAAGTCAGATCACCTCCAACCACATCAGGCATTGATAGATGGTTGCATTACTCCTAAATATCTACTGGGTGTCCTAGAACCCTTTTGTTTCTATGGCATTCTCACATCTTCACACAGGTTCCAAATAATTTTATGCATTTCCTTTCAGTGTAAGAAAAATTTCTCAAAACTTCACCCAGATAGGAAATAATTATTTTAAAAGGTAGTTTATTTTCAAAACTACAACCTTCACAGCTAGCAAAAAAAAAAAACCCTAAAAGGCATGGGGAGTTTTACTTTTTAGAAGTACTTCTACTGTGGAGGAACAAAAAATAAATCCTTCCAGCTTTGCTATTGTTCTACCCAGTTGATTTCTAGGTGACTGAGGTCACAACTTCTTACACTTAATGGAATCAGCTATTCAGTTCTCTGCCTTCAATAAGCTCCCAAGAGTTTCACTTGGTTTCTATGCTCTAACTCTCCCTTTAAAATGGAAATCAGATTGTAATTTTAGTCTTCCTTCTGACAAAGGCAGGACCATCTCAACATGCAAAACAAATCATTAACAAGCAGAAGAGAGTCTTTCCACAGAGGGATGTGTCCTTTAACTCTCATTTTATGAGCTATTCAATATTTTACTAGAAGGAGGGAATGATGTTTTTACCTTAGTGCCCTCCTTTCAAGAGCCATCAATGGCAGTCCTTTCTCCACTTCCTTGGCTTTCTGAGTGTATCCACTTGTGCCTGGAGTGAGACCTCCTCCTCACCTCTGTCCCTTCACTTGAAATAGTTCAGCTGCCCTGGTGCTGAATGGCTGCAGGCCATGCAGTCCTGGCTCACTGAATCACCTCCAGAAAGACCCTAGTAAAATAAGTTATCCCACTTGTCTTAACTTGGACAGTTGCTTAAGGCACTCCCTTCATGTCACTCACCCTGTCTCTGCAAGTGTCTCTAATTGAAGTTCCCCCATTGGCCCTTGCAGAGGTGGCACGGCACTTACTTCAGCCCTTTTCTCCTATCCTCAAGGTCCCCACAACCAATCAGTGAAGGACTGCACACTGGAAGCGGTAGCTTGAAAAAAAGTATCGAGAAGTGACATGCTTCAAGTCTGCAGAGAACACATCCAGAGGTCCTAAGCATGAGAGGATTTTGCTAAAATTGTATCACAGTTCAGGCTTGTAATTATTATAATAAATGGCTGCCTTCATTCCAGATATCTCCTTATAACTGTTATAAATCTACCATCATTTTCATTTTATGCTTAAGGGAGAAGAAGCTGAGCCCTGTCACACCCAGCTCTGTGTCTGAGCTCAAACAGGTGTTTCTCCAATAGAAATGGTTCATCAGTTCCCACTCCCCATACACTCTAGGAAAGACAGCAACTTACAACATTTAACTGAAATCCCTTCACACTCCAGGAGGTCAAATTAAAGTCAGTCATTTATACAAATCATACAGAAAGCAGGGAGAGTCGGCTGAATCTTAATTAAAATGAATGGCTGTGTAGGCAGGATGAGCTGAGCCGTTCCTCATCACCTGTTTTGCTGAACACAGAAGGCAGTACAGTATGTACCATCCATTTAAACAAAAGAAGCAGGAACATATTCAAAATATTCCCTCACGATAGACAGTAGCAAGAAAAACAATCTTTAGTTGTATTCAACCTTCAGAAATTACTCAGTAAATACCACACAGCACTACGTTCAAGCTCCTGCTAAGTTCAGTTAGACTATACAACCTCTGCATGATACTGTAAACCAGTTCTTACTAAATATCTGGAAAACCACATGTACATTACTCATGTGAACATGCATGGTCTTCAGTAATTTCTGACTGTAGCTTGCATAGTGGTATGTAACAGCAGCTTCTAAACGAAGGATGCAGATTTAATCTAAATAATAAAATCCATGAAAGCTCCGGTTAGGAAAAACCCCACTACTGCACCTTGGCAACTACTGCAGTGTTGGTACGGTCCAGTCCATCTCCTAAAAACTCAGTGATGAGAAGCCCATCCAAAACGCTGCCAGACAGCATCTACAGCCAAAGTTAAGCTCTAGATATACTTTTGCTGCAGCCATAACTTCTTGGTAGCTGCACTGCAGGGTCTATGGGTGGGTCAGAACACACCCTCATAGATGAGATGGAAAGTGGCAACACTATTGTTGGTCACTAACCCTGTTTGAGAGCTCAATACTGCTATTCTGGATTTAACATTCTATTCTGGATTTAACATTCTCACTGTATTTGTATAGTACTACCAGCTGTTGCTCCCAAAGATCTCTACAGTATGTTTGCAGGAGAAGGGATAGCATTGCATTGTATTTCATGGAGAAGAGTCGACCAACTCTTCAAGTTAAGCAAGAAGCAGAGAATCTCACTAGGCAATTTTTGCTGGCCAAATGGATTCATGTTTCAGTCTTAGTTACAAGAAAAGTACTATTAAATTAAATACATAAAACACAAGAGTACACAGCCATTGTCTGCACACAGCCATCCATCAAGTCTCAAAACACAATCATTTGTCTTAATGTGGTCCACGTGATCCAACAAAAGATACACTCAATTATGACAAAATAAGCCAAACATACCTGTTAGAGGAAAAACTACATTAGAAAAAGCTGGTTTTTTCCCACTGAAGGCTATGCAAATGCATATAAAACTGTGTTACAGATAGACACAAACTACATAGCTCTGCAACCTCCTCCACCTAGACTGCAGTGCTGGCAGAAGGCTAAAGATTCTCAGTGCGAGTAACAGATCTGTTGCTGCAAAGCTTGCTTTGATTTTGATCATGAAAAGGGGCTTGATACAGCGGTCAGTAAAAGGTCAACATTACCATATTACAGCTATAGCCACATTTTTTTCCTCTGAACAGAAAGAAACATAAACCTTGCTTCACTGGCAAATGTTTCCACCATTCAGCTGAAAAATGTAGTGCACTTTGTGTTCTCATCCACCAAGTGCAAAGGCATATCAGGAAAACTACATCAAAATGCACTGGAAAATGAAGGGATTTTTCCCAAGGAAAATACTGTTAAGACATCTACAAAGCCTTAAAGAAATGGGACTTAATTTATTTCTTCTATATTAAATAAGTAAGACAAAGCATCTCACTATATTTCTCTCCCTGTAACACTTCACCTTGATGACTAATTCCTGTTTCAAAAAATAAAAGAAACAAAGACTGCCTGACTTTCCTCTAAAGAAAAACCTCACCTGCTAATACCAAATTCTCTCAGTATATCCTTACCAGCGTGGCAGAGTTGCTCTACCAGGTACAGAGAAGTTCAGTAATGTCAAACATTGGTCTTCAAGCACAGAAAATGTATCAAAAATGAGGACCTCCACAGCAAGGAAAGAATGAAATCCAGTTACCAGCACTAGGTATACTTTGATGAATGTTTTCAAAGAAGCTAACATTACAGGAGTCAGTCAGAAATAAGTGTCACTACATCTCAGAATCCATCCAGAAGCAATAAAACAGACTACTTGTTTCCAACTGGCAAGTTCAGCTCTTTAAACCAGGAACTTCTTGTTGTTCACTACTATATAGTTACAGTAAGTACACAATCACTGGGCTGACAATACATGAAATGCAGGATTATTTATCAGAACAAAGAAGTTTTAGTTTTTCATTTTAAAGCTGCTCAGTTTATTATTATCTACTCCACAGTTGAGTAGTTCTAGAAACAAATCTCATTCTCAGTGTACGAGACAAGCTAATTCGTTAGTGCAGACGGAGCGGTGCTATTAAAACCTCTGAACTTTCCATATCTTTTACAGCCCTGAAGTCTGTACAAGCACCTCTATGAGTGCTCAGTTTAAGCCACCTAATTCTCAAGAGTTCTACAAATAGTCTGCATATAAATTTAACATTTTTGTTTTCTGGAACAAAGGTGGACTATTTACATTTTTCTGCCCAATGCTTCCTGTCTTTGAAATTAGAAAAATTGTAATCAATACTACCAGACCAAAATGAGCTCAAAACTCATACTGTGTGTCTGTATCTGATAGAAAGAGATGCAAGGAAGTATTATCTAACAATTTTGTATAAAAAAACCCTGTATTTTCACAGAAATTAAAAGTTGAACTCTCTTTCGAAATCATCACACAGTCCCCCTTCAAAAGGAACAGGAGGGGAAGAGGAGAGTGTGACAGAATTTCACCTGTCACCAAAAAAATTAATCTGTATTACTGTTGTCAATCACACGGTGTTGATAAACTCATTATTTTGAGTTGGCACAAACAACAAAAACGTCTTTTAAAAAAAATATATAGTCCCACTAGTTTGTCAAAGTACAGTGACTTAGAGACTGAGGCAGAAAAGACAAATTATGTCAACAAGTGGTCACTTTGGAAAGGTAAAGTCTTCAGTTTATATGATTTTGAGAACCAGAAAAGTGCTCAAAATACAAAAATTCTGAAAGAAAACATAATGGGGGGAGTAGATGTTCCTTGGTACTTCATCCATATTACAAGTTAAATTCTGGAAGAGAAAGCCAAAAGAAAGCATACAAAGAAAAGAAGTGATCAGCATTATTGCTCCTTTCAAACGTACAGAAGTAATCCTTTACATTTACTTTACCACCTCTGACTCCCTAGTGGATACTGAGTTTTTGTACTATACATTTAGTTTTTCAGCCTTACATCAGAAAGCTTTAATTTCTTAAGATGCAATTAATAGCTTCATTAAACCTATTGTTACTAGTGTCTTTCTGTAACAGATAATTCAGTGTCACACAGATAAAAATCAGTTTAGTCTAATGTTAATTCTTATAATAAACAATGATTACATATTCAAATCTTATTGGCCTTCCAGTGAGTGCTTTGGCACAAGAAATTCCAAGCTACATGTACTTTTACTTTTTTCTGAGAATCAATTAGAATAGGGAAGACTATCCTAAACAAAATTTAATTTTAACTCTAGATCTTGACATTAATCAATTGGTTGATTTGGAGCCAGAAAGAAAATTTATTTCTGACTACAGAAGCATGCATTCTGGAAAGGAATTTCTAACTGTCTTCACATAGGTCCACTTGTTTGCAGTGTGATTAGATCAAGCAGTGTCCAATACTGCATATAGATTTTATTCCCTACTCCATTCTCATGATACACGATGTAGTCCTTGCATCCCTTTCCTACAGACAAAACAAACCAGGCAGGCTTCAGGGCATGATTTACACTGCTGCAACACAGCTGCAATGCACTTCCATTTTAGAGTCAAGATTAAAAAAAAAATTAAGTTAAAAATTGGCTGAACTCATATACATACTGAATGCACCGAGCATCCACACCACTGCACACTGCAAAAGGTGCAGCGACCAGCACATCTACACTCTAAACCCAAAGGAATTATCCAGTACCTGATCTACTAGTTAGTGAACCCACTATTTTGATAACTCTGATCAAGTCCTGATCACAGAATAAAAATTAAGAAATGTAAAAACGGATATACTACAAGTTGCACATTCATCAGCATTATACCTACTTGGATGAAATCGGTCTAAGAAATGCATTTGAAAAGCATACCTTTGCAAAGCCTTAAATCATCTTGATTTTGTGGCTATATCAGAAATCATTAAGTGCTTTATAAAACTCTGAAGCACGTGGACAGAGTTTGGTTAAAATAATCATTCCACTCCTAGTAACCTGAGTAAATATTTCACTGAAACAACCACATTAAAATCCCTGTTACTGTATTCATCAAGAACTAAAATGCCAACTGGAAGTTACGATTTTTAGATTCATTTCTACTTTCCCATATCCCACTCAGTGTCCCAGGAAACATTAGGTGTGTAAAACGGGAACACAAGAGGACATGAAAACCATTGGAGTTCAGCTACTGTGGCAAGCACTCCCCTGTGCAAAGTAAGAGTAGCAGGCTGCAGGACATCACAGCACAACCTCTCCCTAAGTTTCTAATACACAGGCTACGAAAAAGTTCAACTCTCTCAAGAGATTAAACAACTGGATTAAAACTCCCTCCCCAGATAAAAATTCTACAACTTTTTTATGCAACTGTAGTGAAAATACAAAAATAAAATATTTTATATTGTAGTTTAAGAACTTAAGTGTTGAATTCAGGAAAAATAGTGGCAAAAAGCAGTCATTTTCCCAGTAACAAAATTAGTAGCACCCTCTTTAATTTGCCCCTTTTTCAGCTGCCATCACAGGCTTTTCAACAGACATTACCTGGCATGCCTTAAACCTTGTACACTGAATTGCCACTGAGTTTCGTGAGATAAGAAACAATTGTTAAATACTAAAAAAAATTACTATATTGGATTTTATTACCACATTTGGTATTAGCCGTATATAGCTTTTGGTTCATGTCCAGCAGATCTCTCATCAAAACCTCTCCTCAAATTTCCAAGACCTCTTTGCTCCCTAATGTCTCATCTTGACACTACAAGAAGTTTGACTACTTTAGGGACCATTTGCAGCAACTAAAGCAATCCCCCCCCACCGCCAGTCTCCAGTTTTATTTTACTAAAGCACTACCATAGTTTGGATCCAAGTAATTGCCATAAGAAACTTTAAAGTCTTCCTGTAACAGATTGGTTTGATTATTTTTTGAATAAACATCCCATACTCTTATTGAAAAAGCCAGACTATTTTATTGCCTTTAGCTATTTACATGTGAACATCAACCTCATGCAGTGTGAAGATTAAGAATCATTTTTCAGCTACAATTACTGGCACCTTTCTTTTCCAGTATAGCTGAAGACTAGAAATTAGCGTAACAGGTGTTAACAGCACAAATATTAACTGGCTTTTACTAAGACATCAACAATTATTTGTCTAGCCTTCCACAGATCCACTATAATCTTCAAAAAAAAATCCAAAAAACCCACGAGCATTACAAGACCAGTAACATAAGATCATACAAAACGCAGACAAGTACAAACCACTCACATTTGTGCCATGGAGGTCAGCTCTACACCAGGACTAAGGGTTTGGCTATAAGCCAACAAAGCATTTAATTATAGGAGACAAGCTAGTGCTAAGCATATCTTCAGCTGACTTTTCAGGCTGCAGTTCACATATTGAATCATGCAGAGCACTTTCATAAAAAGTCAGCACTAAAAAAATATTTCTCATTTCCAAGAATAATTAAGCAGTTCACTTAAAAAAATAAAACAGTCCTTTGATACTATTACCATCATCATTATTCCTTCCAAACAAAGCTTCAGGAACTGCAAAGCTTTGCACTCCAAAGACAGGTTACAGTTGCACATTAGGTTGCTTGATTTTTTTTTATTGGTTGGGGATTTTTTTTTCTTCTCTACAAAATAATCACTACTTGTATAGAGCCAGTAAGAGGCCCTCTTTCAACTCAAGTCTAAAAAGCCAAAGGAATTTCAATACAATTTTATTCAAAATGTCAGTGTCTACAACTACTTCTTGTGAAAGCTCTCCTACTGAATTAAATTTTATGGAAAAATTTACATTTAAAGTCTGAAAAATGCTAAAACACACCCACCACAAAACCATATATATGTCTACCTAGCCCGTCAGAATTAAAGACAACTCTGAAGTTAGGATAGAAGGGTTTCCTATAAGAGTGCTTCATATGGTTACAGGGTTTTTTTTTTAATAACTATTTGTAACTTTTTTTAAGGGCTAAATGAAAGGCTGAAGGAACAACAACAAAAACACACCAAAAAATCAAAACCCCAAGATGTCAGAAATGGTTACACTACTAACAAAGGCTGTCTCTTGGCATTTCACTGCCACTTCTACTTTTTTTGCCATATAAACGTTTCTTGGTTCTGTTCTGCAGAGGGTTTCACCAATCACTGTTACTGCACTGTTTAAGTAACAATCCTGGGTCTACAGACAAAGCAAAGGTATCATTATTTTTACCTCAAAGTCCTACAATAGGAAAGATTAAAATCTCTGATTTTCTATACAACGCAAGTCCAAGTAAACAAGATGTTATTAGACATTCACATGTCAAGGTTTCAGTACGTTTCTTTTCTGAAGATGAGTGCTGTAATCTGTAGGAGACCAGCAGTGATACACAACAGCCCGTGAACACACACAGAGAATACACTGCACATCCAGTATAATGTTCCAGCTAGCCGAAATCAATTCTGTTGGTGCTTTAGTCCCAGACCTACTCTGGCATTATTTTTTCCACCTCTTCTACAGAGAATGCTTCAGACACCATCTTGCTTCATAATGAAGACCTGAATTGCAGACAAAATAAAAGCAGTAAAGCAGAACAAACAGCTTTGATTATCTTCTTTAAATATTGTTATGTTGGCATGAAAGTGTCTGGCTCTCACAATGCCTTTTTTACTATTTGAAGCATGAATAGGTTCAGAGGAACGTAAGCACAGTGAGGACAATTCAGTACATCTTTTACACCGACAAATCCATTGTCAGAGCAAACACTGCTTTCTTCCCATTAGACCTTTGTACTGGTGAATGCAGTCCTCACTATAGAGCATATTCGCATCCCACTGCAGTAACTAGAATTATTTTACCAAGAAGAAACTGACCAAATAAATAATGTTCATGATTTGAGTTTATACATCTCAATAATGTGTATAAATATACATATTTTTATATATAAAATATGTGGAAGTAAAATAATTCAAGAGGCAATGTAATTTTGTCAGCATATGCTGTTTCAAAAAAACAGCTAACGTTCACTTTTCTGGCTGAAGTAGATCCAACAACAGCAATAAAAAAAACTACTCCCAATTTAGAACCCCCTACACTACTGGTACAATTACATTTGTTTATGGGAAGTCTTTGAGGAATGAAGAAAGATACATCAGAACAAAATTCACTAGAAAATTATAAACTTTTTTTTTTGCATTCTACTGCCAGTCATTTACTGACCTATGGAAGATCTGGAAAAAACACTTAGCACTTAACAACACGAGTATTAAACCTGAACAAGTACATTTATTTTCTTTTTTTTAAAAAAAAAAAAAAGTATTTTCTCCATATTCTTTCTTAATTCACCAGCATTTCCCTGTATCATGCATGCCACTTTGCCTCATCGGCTTTCTCACATAAAACCATTATTGAGCAGAGATGAAAATTAGAAGTATCACACATCCCCCCTCAGGACCCATGAAACAGAGCCACATTATTCCATCTGAGGAGCAAATCCAGAGTATCAAAGCCCAAATCTCCAGTGACCTAAACTGTAAGGAAAAAAACTCACTTGGCTTTTCATCATTCTGATCCAAGGAACAGGAAAGCTGCTTGGAACCTAGAGTAAGTTTATCTTTAAAACCCATGTTTGTGACACTGAGACAGTCTCTTGCCACCTGGAATCTTTAGGTCAATGAAGCAAGTAGATTTTTAAAAAACGTTTACTGTGTTAACATTTGCTTTCAAAATGGACAGCTAACCCATACAGGCTACTTTAACCACTGAGTGTATGGTGACATAAGGAAACCAGAGCATTATGCGGAACACAGGGAAGACAGTTTAATTAACCTGTCATTTGCAGTACTTCTCACAGCTGCTCTCCAAACTACAATGCTACATTCCAACACAAAACCAGGATCCCAAACTCAACAATTTTCTTCAGTTCATGCAAGCCAGAGAGAGATCTACACAAACAACATTCACTAAAACATAACAACCTAGCTAAAGCACACATTAATCAAAGATGTCTTTCATTTGCACCTCCGTTCAGTATTTACCCATGCACATTTGGGAACAAAGAAGTATGCATCCAAGAACCACAACTATCTTAAGTTTCAGTTACCACCCCCAAAACAAAACTACTACCAAAACTTGACATTTCCAGGAAGAAAATGGCTTAAATTATTCAGCTGGATTAGATACTGGCAATACACCAGGCTTTCCTTGTGGTGCTCCACAAGACTTTATACTATGGAAACAGGGAAGAAATAAAAGATAATCCTTTTACTATGGGTTTTTTTGTGAACATAGTCTGCCCCATCTCACTACTCCTGAGTCTAATACACCATTTGTTATTCACATCTAATAGAGCATTATTCACCCACATTCATTTTTTTAACTTCTACTGTGCTTTATGAAAAGAGTAGATTTTGACAAGGGATGAGATGGCACATCTATTGATCTAACCTACACGTCCACTCCTCTTCAGTCTTCTCCATTCATAAGAAGTCTTTCCTAGTCTCAGTGCTTTCACAAAAGAGCCTTATGAAGACTTTAAACTTCTGTCTTGTCAAACTTGCAATACCTCACACATACTTTTAGAACGTTTCATACACATGTTGCTTTCTACAGGAGATTCCGGAGATGTTTTCTCTACATCAAATAGCAAAAGCATTTGACTCAATCAAAATCTAAGACATGAGGTCAGAAAGTAAAAGAGTTTTAAGTTATGCACCACAACAATTACTGCGAGTTACTCAAAATCTAATATAGCTGTAACTTTGAAATTATCACCTGGGAAGCAACCTGAAGACTCTTGAATAGCAGAAAGACAACAGCAGAAGGCAAAACTGGACTAGAAGGCTGTAAGCAGAAGGAAAGAGCATGTCAAACAGTGAAAACAAAGGGGAAAAGAAAAGGCAAAAAATTTTCAACCCTCCAGTATTTGTTTCAACTAGCTTTGATTTTCTCCTAAAATGACTTATCAAGATACAGTCAGCTCTCAGATGAAACAGAGAATTGATATAATCTTTTTAAAGCAAGGGAAAATATCTTGGAGTTCTGTAGACTGATCTTCGCCAATTTAAAAGCAAGTTTCTTTTAATATAGATCCACACATACAGTGCAAGTCTTATATTTGCCTATGGTGTTACATTCAGTTGCACAAGTGAGAGGGTTTTATTTAGCAGTATTTCCCAGCTATTTATTTCATTTTTAACACAAGTATAAAGTTTTTAAGCACAAGGAAAAGATAATTCTGTTCAGAATTTGGTACTGTCCTCAACAGACTTAGCCCAGTATCAAAACCAATAGAGTACAATGATGCTGCTAAAGCTAGAACTAGCAAAATTCTAAACAAGAAAGATGACCCAACTTCTCTAGCAACACAGCATACTAAGTGTGAACCAGCTGGAAATTTACTGGCTTGTTATTTGGAATTCCAGGTGCTCAAACCACAGCTGACTTTGGCATTTTCTTTCCACTGACGACACTATGACAAAATACTTGCTGAACACAAAAGTACATACCTTAGCTTCACCATCCCAAAACAATCTAAGTTTAAATAGTTTAATGATACAGAGAACATATGAAAAGCTTTGCAGTGGAACATAAGGAAAAGATGAACATTTTTATTCAAATACCCAAAACCAAAGCGTATTCAATATTCTGTGATAGAAACAGAAGTAATAAGAAAGTGAAAATTAGGCAAAATATGCACAGGACTTCAGCTATTTACATCTCAGAAAAGAGTTAACAGTGTGTTGATCAATTATACTTTATGTTAGTGTTAGGCATTTTCTTCCAGCACTTCCTAAATCCACTTAATGCTAAAGCTTTCCCAGTACCTCAACAAAATACCACAAGCAAACTATGTATACTACTACAAGCATTCCTTATTTTTTTTCTTCATTCTCAAAAAATATATGACCTCTGAAACAATCTAACATGCTAAACCATTTCCTTAAATACTTGTCTCCATCTGCCTACCTTGTCACAAGTACAGAAAGCTACCCCATAGATACTAGCAGTCTTACATAAAAAGATACTACCTTCTGACAAACTCTTGTAGGGAAAAAGGCAAAACAAAAACCAAAAAGAGAATAAAATATTTACAAAGGTATCTTCTCACTCATGTGAATTTTTAATTAGCAAATAACAACACAGGTTGTAAAAAGCATTGCCTGATAAATGATCGCTGTCCACTACAGAGTAGTGATACTCTCGTATCACATCTGTTAAAATTTCATGGAGTGAGAGGATTTAATGATGTCTGAAAATCCTCTTTTTAGACACTGAAATGAAATGGGAAAAGAAAAAACAACAACAAAAGTTATCTGGAAAAAAGTCTCATTCAGAAAGTGGTGGATAAAAATCAAGAGCCTTCATGAAAAGTGAGCTTTACAAAAGAAAAGCAAGTTGATGTAAATGTATATTTGTGTCAACAAAATCACATCAACTGCAAAGCAGCAAAAGAACTACTGCATGCAGAGAGTTTCGGTGTTGGCTCCTCCTGCAGAAACAGCCAAAGTACTACCTGTTCATGAGAATAATTTTCTTTGAAACAAATTTGGTTTTATCACTCTGGGCACTAAAAATGAAATAAAGGACTTTATGATGCAAAGCAGAATGCAACGTTATGAAACAAGCACTGGAATAGCAACATAAGATGCAGACAAAAGCATCATGCATGTCACTGCATGCTTTACGTATGAAAACCTCTGCCTTCCAGGGAAACACATCTGATTATCTCCAGATCAAATGGCAACGTGTTACTATTACTGAGTATGAGTCTTCATTCCCTTCACCAAAAGCACAGCCCTTCCTTCCATTAGAGCCAGCAACTCAACCTCACAGTTTTTACTGTACACTGCAGAGCTGTACAAGGACAAAGCTCTGAGATATGGCACTTGTTTTTTATTCTCCTCTTGCTCAAAATGGACCATCTTTCATTGTTTCATAACCTCTTTCAACAGAAAAGCAGCCTAAGCAAACATCTTGCAGGGGCGGAGGGGGCGGGGGAGGTATCCAAAAATTACTATTCAACACTGCCTATAAATTTGCACAAGATCCTACACACTAAGAGCAGCTAGCTTAATGAACTTAACAAATGCTTCAGTATAATAGAAAAGAGGTGATATGACTGAAAACATTTCCATTTACTTATTACTTTGTTGTAAATGAGTATCACAAAAACACCCTATTAAAAGTAACCAGGTGAATCAAAAATAAACCTACTGAGATGTCTATTGTGTACCTATGACCTGCTAGCTTATTAAAAAACAACACTGTCAGCCATAAAAGTGGAACTCCACAAAATCTCAGAATTGCAAAGCAAAAAATATTACAAAAAGAATTCAATATATTTTCTTTAAAATTAAAATACATAAGGACCACTCTACCATTTTAGAAAACCAGGAAAATGCTCCTTTTATTCTTTAAGTTTAGTCTGCTGATCCTGGGGATTATTTTATCATGTGTTTACATCTGAGGTTACATACAGTTTTGCTGCAAGTTATTTTCTTTTAGAACCTATAAGGTTATAGCACCTCCAGCTTTCTGACCTTGAAACAAACATCTACATTCAAGTACAGAAAATTTTACTCAAGTGGGCACTAGAAGATGTCCAGTCAAATTTTAGAAATTTATTTAAACAGAATTTTATTAATTCATTCCTCCTGTGCTTTTCCACATAATCTTACTGCCTCTGTTACAAGGTAACACATCAAACTTTCCATTTTGTCCTGTTTTAAATCCTGACTATTCCAAGTTTAATTTTTTTTTCCACTTCTCTTTTTATAGTCCTACTTTCTTTTTAAGGACTAAAACTTTAATCTCTCCTATGACTCCTACTGCATTACTGCGTTTGGATTCAGTGTCAGAAACACTGCCAGCCATCACTAATGAATCTGCTGTTCTCAGTAGGTTGAGCTCTGATACAAGGCAGAAGCACAAAGTTGGATTCATCACATTGTCACACCCACTGGGTCTGAGGAAAACCATCTTTTCACATCTGCAAGAGAGCAGAGGATCCCTCTTCCCTCTGAAGAAGGCTTTTTACACAAGCTTCAAGGTTCTCAAGAAGGCAGGAGAAAGTGGTTTTGTACAACTGACACCTCTCCCTTCACACTGGGCTGCCCTTCCAAGCCTCAGAAATTTAATGGCATAAAGGAAACTTCTGTCTATGGATTAAGGCAGTGGACATATACTATAATTACCATATTTTTAAATAAAAAAATGTGTCCACGACAGTGAGGCATTTCTACCAATGTTTTCATTAGAAGAGCAGTTCTAGTTTTAAGTCCAAGCACAAGAATGTAACTAGAAAAACACAGTATTTCTAATATCTTATATAACCAAAAATAAAGGCTTTGAAATAGAGTCTTTCCAGAAGGGGGAGGGGGAATCAGTTCAATAAAGCAAATAGTCACAATTATTCCTTCAAACATGGACTTGAAAACATTTCTCCTGACCATTTAGCAACACAAAACCTATGAAGGTTCAAATTTCAAAATAATCTTCCCTAATTTTAAAAAGAAGAGCTAGAAAGAAACAAATGGCAAAGCCAAACACAGGAACGTAACTTCCCCACATATTCTTACTTCCTAGATCTGACTATGCACCTGCCACAGAACGACTGACAAATTATGCAAGTGGAAAGCAATTAGTGTGATCAAACACAAACTAAGGAGATTACAGACCAGAAAACCAACAAGAAAAATGCTTTGCTAGCAAACACAACAAACCTCAAACAGCTCATTAATGCGTGACAAGGCTGTCTAAACCACAGTCTCTAGACAACTCGTGGTTCTCACAAGAAAACTTTCCTTACCAAATTTCAAAACGTGAACATTGCTCTGCAGGCTGTGCACCACCTGCCTCTCAACTATTTCTGGCACATTTTGCAGCCCCAGGAACAGGCTAAGGTAGGCTATGTCTCCAGCAGTTCTCCTTGCCCCACTGGTAGCACATGGCAAGGAAAACAGCCAGCAGATCTGGCTGCTCCAATTCCATGCCACTTGCCACACAGCAGGAAGAAAAAGGACTTCTTTAGCTCTTCCCCTTCATAGCTACTTGGACATCAGTGTGATGCAGGGGAGGGGGAGGTGCGGAGAAGAAAGCAAGCTGTTTTGCTGGTTCATGTGTTAATGCAGGCTAAACAAGCACTGGCAGTGTTCTTGTTTGCTCTAGGCTGGCCGTTTTCCCATCTCCAAGGTTTATTGTTACAAGTAAGTACCCGACCATACAGCTGCTTCCTCATCCTCCTACAACATCTTGTTGCAGATGTTGCGAAGAAGGAACCAAGGCTCTAGTTGTATTAGTTCTCTTCATTCCATAACGTAAAGAAGGATTTGAAAAGGGAATTCCCAGCAGTTTCAAAATTAATTTCTCCAGCAGAACAATACAATGCCTTCTTCAAGTAATAGCTGTGACTTACTGACCTTGCTAGAATCTAATGGCTGGCCTTCAGGCCGAACAAATCAGATCACCGGCGCCATGCAAAGGTACCATCAGAAGCTGCAATCAATCGAAGCAGCCAGTCACCTACCTGCCAAAGGACAAGTCCAGCAGCGCCTGAAGATCCTCACACGCCATCCACGCACAGAAGCCCTGCTCACAGGCTTCGGGACAAGCCAGCAGCGACCCCGCAGTCAGGAAGTTTTCTTTTTCCAGGCACATTAGGCGCAGACTGCCACATTCCGGTCGCAAGGCGACTGCAGGCCCCTCTGGGAAGGGGCTGAGGCAGCCGGCTCCAGAAGGTTCTGGCACAGACCATCTATGGGCCAAAGCTGAGCCAATCAGGGGAGGCTGTGGCACCCCGAGCCAATCAGAGAGGCTTATGGCACCCCTGTGAGAGCACACCAGAGAAATGGCGGTGAAGGCCAGAGAAACTGGGAAAGACATAGCAGCAGAGCTGACTGCACAGGCGGCAGCAGGCCTGAAGAGGGACCTCAGCCCATGGGCAGTCACCAGAGCGGAGGAAAATAAGGAGGAGGGAGCAGTGGAAGAGCAAAGACCAAGGAGCAGCAGCCTGACCCCCAAACTCCGGTGCCACCCCTCCCCTCACCAGAGGGAGGGAGCATGACCCGCAGTGACAAGGGGAGGGCAGAGGTATCTGTGGTGACACTGAGGATGGCAAAGGGGACAAAGCATGTTTTCCTTTTGTTTTCTAATCAGAAATTTAAAACTGAGTTACATTTCCTGAGCTCAGTCTGGTTTGCCCCAACAGTAACTGGTGGCAAGCTCCCTCTCTTCATTGTGAGCCATGAGATTGCTCCCTCCTGCTCCTCCTGTTTTCTCCGCCATCCCACTGTGGGAAAGAAACTATGTGAGGGCTTTGCTCCTAGCTGGGGGCAACCCACCACATCAGGACAGATAGTCGAGGACTACACAGTCATTTCATCTTCCCTATTCCATAGCAGCATGCACAATCTCCATCATTAATGGAGTGGAATTGTAATTACATGCACTTGCTTGGAAGGCATCAAGGACATGAGAACAAAGCCCTCAGTCTTTCACCTTTTCTTCCAGTGAACCACTGCAGCTATAACATTTTGATATCTACTACAAGACCTCAAGTTTTAGCTCTGGGGTCAAGCAGCATTTGTTCCCTATAATGTATGGAACTGACATTCTGCAGGTATTCCCACAGCCAGAAACCTGTTATATGGCTACCTGCAACTGTGGGGCTGGCCTCACATGCAAGAGTAGTTTCTTCCAGTCCCACATCCCAATTCACACCACCACACAGATCTCAGCTTCTGAAGACAGAGCAGCAAAGATCTAGCAATAGCATCTTTGTCCCAGCAAACGAGCTGCTGAGGGAGAAGGACACTCCTGGACTCTATCCTGCACTCACCCCCAGCTGTCACATGTACAAACATAACATGCACATTTATTTACCTCACATTACACCTATGTTTTTTCCCTGCTTACAGAAATAACAATGGTTAGATAGCACAAACCCCATTCTCAATCTACTTGAGATAAATCCATTTTATTTTGGAACTCTTTTTCCAAATGCATATGCCATTTACTTTCTCTCCCAAAGTCTGTCTTGATCCATAACAAAAGCAACTTACTTAGAAGATCTAAAACTTTCCCCTTTAATATCTTCCCTTCAAAGCTCTCAAGCAAGGTCACCAGATTTAGCAAATTGTCATCAAATTCCCCTACTTGGCTGCCCTATTTACCTTTGAAGGCCAACAAAAAAAAAAAAATTACCAGATAACATAACCAAGTCCTTTGGTCAAGGGGATCACACCATCTATAAATACTAATTCTGTTAGTATTCCCAAATTGTCCTTTTTCTTTAAAGATTCTGTATTATTTATGAGTCTATACAATATTCCAATCACACTGTGTTACCTTGTTCCATTAGGGAATCCATGTCATACAGATCTTGTAGGTCTATTTCTACAGACTAAGAGATTGTAAGTATAATTAATTTCTGAGCAAGTCCAGGAAGTTCTTTCTTTTTCCAGTAACTTGCTGGAAATAACAATCTAACCTTTTCATTGAAAATATATCAAAGACAAATCACAAGGGGCATATCTCCCTAATGCCATATTTTACCTGCATTTAACCTTGTCCAAATTTAACTGTGGCCAACTTAGCAGAGTGTCCAGCCATGAATTCATGGTTCAGTTTTGCTTTCTGATACAGGAACTGAGAACTTACATAGAGCTACACTGCATGTAGCAACACCTTGTATTTTGAATGCAGAATGCAAAGTAGTTGTGTACATCTTTGTTTATGTTTTTGCAAGTTCTTATTTAACATAAATTTTTTCAAAGAGCAAACAACCAAAATGCTATGCCATACCAGCACAGTTGCAGTTGGAGGGCTAAGATTTAGTTAAAGACAATGAAGGAGCAAAAAAAGGGGGGGGGGAGGGAAGGAGTGTGGCTAAACTTAAATATTTTTTTGTTTGTTTTAATTTTAAGAAAACATCCATGAAAACTACTCAGAGTATTAAAAGAATCAGCCTGCAGAAATAATAATCTTGTTTTATTTTTAGTCAGGGTCATGGGAAATCTGTCCCAATATATCAAAAAAATACAGCTTCCCAGATTAGTTTTAGTAACAGAATTCAAAGAATGAACAGCTATGGGAAAGTTTAAATTCTCATCAAATACACCTGAGTGTCCTTGTTCAATACTTTATACTTTCTGTCACTCACTAAGCAGCAAGTATGAAGGCAGCTAGTGTCCCCAGGGCAAATTTTCATGGTAAACTAATGTTTAGTAAGACTGCGTGTATCTGGAGTGTTTACAGCCTAAAGGTTGTGACCATGGTTAATTACAACACAATTAAGATATTATTTGAATAACTTGGCCAACAAAGAATATCAATACAATTACTTTATTAAATGAGTTAAAAGCAATCACTAACCTTTTATTAAATATCCCATATATAGAAGCTTGCTGTACATGCTACTGAATTGCATCCAGCTGCACTTCTGATCCCTAAAAAAGCTGTTGATGGCCAGAGGATGCCTTTCTTGTGCACTTTGCTAGGTGCTTGCATAACAAAATTCATCTTCTGTCACTTCTGCTTCACAGTTTTAAAAGCCAGTTATGCCAAGTACTGCATCAACAAAGCATGCCACAAGCAAAGCAGCGTGGAACTCAGCCTGAACCCCAAGACAGTCACTGACCTTGAAGAAATTCTTCTGTCTCAAATCAGTTTGTCTTCTTACATGCAGAGTCATTCACCCTGCTGTTATACCTGCATAAGCAAAGCGGTTCTGTCCCCTGTGGTATCATAACTGGACAGTTAAGATCTTCATTATTAATACACTTCTACCTGGACAGCCACAGGCCCTGACTTCAATCTTTACAGAAATGCTACCAGACTTGAGTCATCCCTGTCTCAGAACACACGATTACCTGCACAGAAGTAACACCTCACTGAAGAGCCTTATTCATTCTTAGCTTTCCTTTGGCAAAGTTAAGCTTTTGGTCTTACCCTTTCAGGAAAATCGCAGAAGCTGAATCGTAACTGTAAATCTACATTGTGGCACATTCTCCAAGGCATCCAAGCTTACCATTTCTGGAGGCAGCTTTCTGCTAGCCCTTGCAGAATCTGGCAGGCTATAACCAGGAGCTTGAACCCAAGACATTAATTTAAAGTTACAGTGATGACATCACAGTTTTCTATCAAACCCTTATGTCCTAGGCCACAAGCAAGAGGAATAAAGACATCTTTCCAATTCTGTAAAGCAGAATCCTTGCATTCCCCACAGCACATTCAATAATCCGCTCCATTTTTGCTGCTCCTTGCAGGAGCTGAGTAGACCCTAGGTGACACCAAGCTACACTAGACACATTCTGTGTCACAGAATACAGGTGCCCACCTGCACTGAGGTGCCTCAGGAAGGAATCCCCTTTGTGCTGACTGCCATAGGACTGGTTTTGTCTCTCCAGAAATGCTGCAATTATCTTTGTCAACACTGCAGGTAGGTGAAATATTGTGTCAGGTACCTGCCAGCTGGAATGCAGCCTGGAATGCAGCACCTAGGTCCCAGCTGTTCTGTATCTCTTCCATCACATTCTCAAAGACAGAGGCTTGGCCACTGCAAAAGTCACCAACTTTCTTAGTAAAGAACATTCCTTCCCCATAATGAGAATCTACAGCAGCATCCAAGTAGCACATGGTGGTAGAGCACCAGACGGAGTTGTATTCTCTCTGAGACACACATATACCAGCCTGAATATCTTATCTCTTTATTACTAACATTTCTATCTACCCTTTATATCCCATTTCTGTTCCCATCTCCTATTTTCCTGCATTCATCAAGAACAGAGTTTTATTTTAATGCCTTCATTCACTGAATGTGCATTGCTACTCAGTTCATGTACACACTGTTTACCTATATATTCTCAAATACAGATATATACACTCTCCAGTGCTCTTCTGCACTGGAGTTAACATCATAACATTTCCATTCCTACTTGCTGCCAACTAAAATAACTATTACTTCTTTTGGCCTGGAGCTAGCCAAATTTAGTGGACATGGCACTGGGGAAGTCTTTTTGGGGGGGAGGGGAGGAGGGGAACAGGGAATGGAGGAATGGACATGACAGAGACAGGACAGGGGATGCGGATGGACACAGTTGGTCGATTGTTATTTTGCTTTGGGGATTTTTTGGGTTTGGTGGTGGTGGTTTGTTTAGTTGGGGAGTGTTAGCGATGGGATCTGATACTTCCTTGGAAAAACTGAGTTATTTAAAGCACAAAGATCATTTAATTTCCCTGAACAAATATAAAAATGGCACCAGGTGAAAACTATCCTGCATACAGCTTAAAGTCTGCCCCATGTAATTCTCTCCCCATTTCTACTGCCAGTTCCTCTGGGTCACCAGATTCTCCAGTCTGTTCAGTGCTTACCTTCCTGCATGCAGAGGTCCACAGTGCAATATTCAGTTTAACATCAGCAGTCCTGTGATTACAAAAGGACCGCAGACTCCACAGCGTATTTCAAAGTGAATGTCTCGCTCTTGAACAGGAACTGCATTTGTTTCCTTGCCATCTCAGTCACCATAAGAAGTGTTGCTTTGCTTAGTAAAAGCACACACTCAAAGCCAAAATTATTTTTAATATGCTTTATAGCAAACCTAAAACCTTACAAAACTGAACAGAACATTACAAAGAAGCTATTACATCATTTAAGCTAGAAGTTTGACAGTTGCCTTTTTCGAGATGAGTACGATGAAAACCAATGGCTCACAAATCTTCAGTCATTTCAGAATCTACGTTAAAAGAATGCATCACCACAGGTAAGGATGAACAGTGGAACTAGTACAACGCACATTCAACTGGCATTCTGGCCAGGAATATGACTTCCCAAGTCCTGTCTTAAAATCCTTCCAGGTAACTCTCCAAGTATCTGAACAATAGATCCTAAATCCACCTAAGGTGGCAAAGGTGCTCATCACTTGAGGAGAAGTGTCCACATGAACCAGCTACACATTTTCTAATCATACAGAGCAGCATGGCTCACATACTTTGTTGCTTCAGTAGTCAGGCTGACAGACAACTGAGTTCACCTCAGTTCCTTAAACTCTACCAACTTCACCAGAGACTGATACCAACCCTAAACAGTTGATCCTCTCCACAGCTTCAGAAGTTCACATTAAATTGCTTCTCCTCAACAATATCTACTTGGTCTTACCAGCAAGGGAGCCAGAGTAGCAAATGTGATGAGAGCACTGATGAGAGCACCAATTCATTTGCTCTTTGTCACTCCTACTACCCAGTGACATGAATGCCTAACTTGAATCAAAACCCTTCCTAGCTACCTTCATCATTACTGCCTGAGCCCTGTGAAAAGCAAGGGACTTGTCCAGTTCTTGCAGCAGAGCAGGACAGTTCACTGAGCACATCCCCACCCCTAATCACCTGCTCTTCTAACTGACTGCATAGAGACCACGTACTCTCTATCATGGGCAAAGTCAAAGTTCCTCCTGCTGATATATAGAACTTCTGAGATGTTCAACTTTGGGAACTGACTAGAATTTACCTACAAAAGTACCAACATTACAAACTAAGACAAGCAGAAACACGATTAAGATGAATGCAAAGCCCCACACAACCTAGCCAACCTTTTAGGCAAGCGCAAACCCAGTGAAGATTTCGGTGGCTGATTCCCTCCAGCCCAACACAGGAAGACAAGAGTGCTTGGGCTGCATGGAGCTCCACATCCTCCCCACATGAATTCAGCAGAAGGCCAGAAACCTGGAGATGTCCCATACAGAAATGCTACTTTGCCCCACAAGACTGCAAAATTGGGGCTGAAAAATCTACTCTCAACAGCCACAGCACAGAAGCAGGCATTTTTTCCACCCAAGCTTGCTCAGCAGCATACTTTCCCAGTCTTACCTTCCCAGACACACATACCCATCTCAGCTGCACAGATGCTTTTAAGACTGGAGGTTTAAATATTACACAGTGACAGTGCTGTCACTTCTCCCTCCAAGAAATACTGCTGTTGTCTCACCTATACAAATGTCAAGCTGTAACTGAGTTCCTGTATTTCACCACACTCAGAAGCATGTAAACCAGCTACATTTCTTCTATGACAAAATGATTGGGAAGGATATCCAAACGTGCACTGCAGCAAAGCAGCAGAGCCTTATCTTACACAGGTAGATTGATTTTTAGGTGTTAAAACATAGGCCTTTAAAATATAACATTTTGTGAGAGGTAGAACATATAGTAATTCCAAATTTAGATTTCCTAATGAGATGATCTGGGAAAACACGTGTCTCTCATTAATACAACCATGTCCAGCCTGATCTTCCTTTTTAGAAAGTTGTTCTACATGTGCATAGAATGCCTTCAAAAGAACATGCTTCTTTTTGCTTAAAGTATTCTAAAAATATTACTTCCTAATGAGGATCTCATTTGCATGACAAATTCTCTGCACGGTGTCAGAAACATCTTTAAATGAAGATGTCACGCTTACAGGAATTATTCTGCACGCAGATGAGTTCTCACCAAACTTTGCTTGTGACAAGCTCATTTCATTTTCTTCATCATGTGCTTTGACAGCAAGATAAGAGAATCATAGCTTTTCCCTGGTGAGAATTCCTTGCTCAGATATTAATTCCAACAAAGGAATACCATCCAGTTGAGTTCATCCCCACTTTCCTGGACAAATAGCTGAAAGCAGTCATTTACAAAGCTAAGAGTTAGTATATAACCCATGTTTTCCACTGTCATTCTTCCAAGAGTAAATGCAACCATCAAGGAAAAATAACAGTAATAAAACACCAGAGGCTTCCCATACACACAGAGTATAAAGAGTTCATAAACCAAAAAAGGCTTTAAAATTGGAGAAAAATAGCACAAACTTCTCACTAAAAGAACCAAACAAAACCACCAAAAACTACTTGCAAAGCCTGCTCTGTCAATACTTAAGCCAATATTCTTCAGCTGTCTACACAACACAAACCTTGGTACATTCCTTGAAAGGGACACCTATGCACAGCATCTGCTATTCTGAGAGAAAGCAAACTCAGGAGTTACTTCCTCCTCTGAGACACCCAGAAAACATTTCATCCATCAGGAATGCCTTGGCCCAGTCACAGAAAGCAGACAGCAGCCTGTCTTCAATCATGGGCTGAAAAACTTTCACTTTGTAACCCCAAACTTAAAGATGACTACTTCACAGCACACATTTTTGGAAGTGCTAATTGGCATGAGAGAAGATACTCCTCTTCAGGTATTCAAAAATCACCACGTGCCTCTGACAGCCTCAAGACCTGGCAGGTGAATGGTGACATGGAGGGTAAGGAGCTTTCAGTCACGCTTCCCTGGAAAGAAATGTCACTAGATCTTCACCTGATGTGACAAAAGCTTTATGGTGGAAATAAAAGACATTTCTTACTGTGCCTGAAGTCTGAGAATATGCAAGAGCCATGGAACAGAATATTCACAGAAGCTCAGAACCTCTACCTTGTTTTCTCTCCTCAGCCTGAAAACTTTAGGAATTAAAAATGAAGTCATGAAGGAAACCTTAAATAGACTGTTTCCACCATCACCAGACTTACGTTCCCAGATTTTATCTGATCTGCTTCAGTTTCCCACTCAAATCTTATATTAGACTTTTTTTTTTTCTTTCTCCACCTCCCAAGCTTTTCCATTTTCTTACATAATACAGAATAAATATTTTATAGCCAAAGAGGATTTCTACCTGTTATGTAACTCACATTTTTGGGGGCAGCTTCCCATCTCGTTTTTACTGACAGAGCCTTCAGTGAAACCAGAAGCTGTACCAATGCAAGCAAAAGGAGAACGTGCCTAAGCTTAAACAATTGGCTATATTTATGCTACATTAAAAATGCAAAATGGTATGAAATTTCAATCGATATGCATATGGGGTTGACAACGTTGAGGGAAATATTAACATATGTATATAAACATCAACAAAACTATTAATTGTCACATAACAAGAGAGTGATTTAAGTATGCCAAGCTGATGTATCATAGCTAAACTGGAAAGAACAGTAATATTCTAATCCTGAAACAGGCCAGGATACGTGTATGTACTTTGGTTGCCCAGTTTCAGATGCTCCCCAGAGCCAGAGAGACTGGGAACAGCTTCCTCCAGAAGTACTCTGAGCAGAGCTCTCAAAATCCTCACATGAACTTTTCAAATTTTGGACTACAATATCTGTCCAAAAGCTAAAAGCTGTCTCTCTAGCCCCATCTACAAAATCAATAGATTTTTTTTTTTGTTTTTTTCCCCCACCTCTGGCTACCTACCTGCTTGTTTACTGAGAGTAAACTACTTATGGGAATTACAGTGCTGGATATAACAGAGAAGAGCCTGGATCATTAAAAAACCCTTCATGCTCATCAGTACACCATCAGGTCACCAACAGTTGATGGCAACAATGCTGTGTCTCAGACCCTCGTGGTTCCAGACAGGGCAGCAGCAATGATTACAGAAACAGGGCAAACTGAGAGCTAGTGTATTCTATTTTCCCCTCACTCTAAGAAACCCTTCCACTGTTTTATCTCAGCAGGATGTTCGGTTTCAGCACTATTTCTGTAGAATAATTGCTATTTTAGATTTTTACATTTACAACATCGATTCTGGTTACTCCCCCCCATTTTTAGTTAGGAACTAATAATACAGTGACCTTCCCTTATCAATAGCATTCAGAAACAACCGCTATTTTAGATGTCAAAATTTACATCAGTTCTGGTTATTCCTGCCCATTTTTCTAGTTAGGAATTAATAATACAGGGATGTAGCCTTATCAATAACGTTCAGAAACAAAAGCTAATATTTCAAATAGTTTTAAAGTTTGATGATAGGAATAGCAATGCAAAGGGCACAGGTGTTACATTGCCATCATCCCCTCACAGTATGCCCAGTATTTTAAGAAATGCAAAGAGGCTATGAAGTTATTAAGTTGTAATTGGATTTTATATAATGAGGTGCTTTTTGCTTGCAGCTTTACGGTAGAAAGCAGGGATGGCAGAAGAGAACCCTCATGTGTTTACTTGGTTACTCAAACTGCTTCAAGGAGACCCTCTAACAATCAGAAAGGTCAGCAAAGTCTTGTGGTGCTTTTTTTTGTTGTTTTTGGGGTTTTTTGTTGGTTTTAAATCAGTTAGAAGCAGCAGCGCTGAGGTACCGACAGGCTGACTCCTGTCCTTACCTCTGCCATCAGAGTGGTTCCAAAGAATGTGTATCAATACGGTGATAGGCGCTTTATATATATAAATATATATAAAGTTTGATGATAAGAATAGCAATGCAAAGGGCACAGGTGTTACACTGCCATCATCCCCTCACAGTATGCCCAGTATTTTAAGAAACACAAAGAAGAGGCTATGAAGTTATTAAGTTGTAATTGGATTTTATATAATGAGGTGCTTTTCGCTTGCAGCTTTATGGTAGAAAAGAGAGATGGCAGAAGAGAAGCCTCATGTGTTTACTCCGTTACTCGAGCTGCTTCAAGGAGACCCTCTAACAATCGGAAAGGTCAAGCTCTTTCCTTCCCTGTGGCGGTGAGGAAGCGGCAGCACGGCGCAGGGCAAGTCCTGTTTGAAGCGGGGCAGCGTTCCAAACCCAGGACAAGCAGCTCTTCGCTCAGCACTAAGTGCTCTACCACCACCACCACCCCCAGAAACCAGCGCGCCTGGGAACTCGGAGATTACCCACACAAAACGCTATTAAAATGGTGCCAAAGAGATTTATGAACAGGGCGGGAGGGACCTTGAAATTCCCGCCCTATTTCTGCCTCCTTTGAACGCTCCCCCTCCTCCAGCCAGCCAAGCGCTCCCCTCGCCGAGCAGCAGCCGCCTCCTCCCCGCTCGGGAACCGGCTTCTGCCGAGGAGAGCCGCTCGTCTCCAAAGGGCTTTAAAACACCGCAGCCCACGGACAACCCCGCCGTCCACCACCGTGTGCGTCTCCGCGCATCTACCGACAGCACGGGAAAGGCGGCGGGGGCCCCCCGCTCCACCGCCCTGAGACCGAGCCCGGCCGCCCCCGCCCCGAAGCCGCTCTGGCGTCGCCTCGACCCGCCCGTGTGGCTGGCGCTCCCTGGCGGCCGTGACAGGCAGAGGCAGCCGCGGTCCCTCCCGCAGCCCGGCCGCGCCGTGCGCATCCCCCCGTCCTGAGGCCCTCGCTGAAATAACCGCTGTTTTTACGGAAACAACGCGCGGCCAGCCGCAGCCCTCGCAGCGGGGTCTGAAAGGCGAAGGGGGCAGCATCCTGGACGCGAGTTGTGCCCGGTCTCAGCCTTGGGTCACCCACATGGAGTGGCCCTGCTGCCTTCAAACCGGGGCCCTGAAGCTGCACAGGGGGCCTGTTACTCCCACGGGAGGAAGATCCCTCACCCAGAGCAGCTGCTGGGATTGTTTGGAGCTCCCCTACACATCCATGAGCAGCCATAAACAGGCCAGTGGCTGGGGTCAAGTCGAACACAGCCATCCCGATGCGCACAGCAAGGCCGTGTCTGCAGCAAACCCGAGGGGAGCCACGTCTGATAAGCACTATGAGCCCAGGCAGCATTTCAAAACCACCTCCACAGCCAGCAGTATCAGAGGCTGCTGACTGAGCCTGGGCACCTTATCGCCATTTATCCCGCGCGGATCACGTTATCAGCTACTGAATGAATCCTCTGTAGAGAGGGAGGTTTAACATCCAGTCCTTTGTCCTCAAGCTTTAAAAACCTTTTTAACAACAATAGCTCTAAAAACACATTCTTTCTACCTTAAATGGATGTCAACTCGCTATTTGAAGAATAGAAGATAATTCAGAACTGAGTGCAAGGTGAAAGGTGAGGGAAGTGCTCACCCCCTCCCCTTGCAAGTCCCCTATCACAACCTAAGGGCTTCTTATAGCATGCACTGGAGAAAACACCAGTCAGTGGCGAAGGGGGCAGTGAGAGATTACATATTAGTACTCACACACACATGCATACACATGTAAAAGGGATAGCTGGCTGAAGACGAGAGCTCAACTCCAGAAAAAACTAGCTACCAAATTCAGGGGCAAACCTGTTGAGCACCTGCTGACCATATTTTCTCTTCAGAGGTTAAAGGGATGACAAACATAGGCTCCACAGCCACACGATGTCAAGAGTGTGTCAGCATGGTACAATTTTGCCACTGACAACTGATGCTTAGCAGAGAAACACCAAGACTGGCTATCACAAATAGAGATTTTGAACTGCTGTTTGGGTAAGTCACCCAATTCCTTTAAACCCTAAAAAAAAAAAAAAGCTTTTATTTATTAGTTTCCCACTGCAGAAAGAGGATGTCTTTAGCCTCTGAGCAAACAAACAGAAAAGATGGAAATAAACCAGACATTGTTAAGTGACTGAGCCAATGCAAACACTTGGTTGGGTGGCACCAGTCTCTCACTCTGGGTTTTTTGTTGTTAAGGAAGAATGTTTCAAACAACTTTGAACATCTCTATATAACACCTCATAATCAAGTGAGTGTTTATACTGCCCGGGCTATATAGCACAAATGAAACCTGTGCTGAGCTGTGCACAGTGGCACAGCTCGTACAGATCTACAGACTAATAACCTCAGCTCATCTGGGTGCCACACTGCTTCCCATCCTGCTTCAGCATGAACAGAGTAAGCTTACATTTGCCTTGACACACATCAACAGACTTTTGGATGCCAGCTCAGGCAGGAAAGGCTAGCAGCAAAAGAGCAGAGCTAGCCCAGTACTCCCACCAAAGAGTAAGTGGCAGCAACAATGCCAATTCCTAGGCATGAGGAAGAATGACAGCTGAACACACGGCGTCTCCAGCTAGAAGACAAATGTCCAGGATATCTGTCAATCTCAAATACAAAAACAAGTTTGGTGACATAGTTCTGTGCATGTGAGCGTAAAAAAAATTCTTTGATATGTGTCAGAATATCAACTTGTTCTGCTGTTATCTCACTCTCTGGGCTTAACTACCACCAATGAGTATGTTTGTACTAACAACTGCACTGAATCCAACCTCCCACATCGGCAATGAACTAAATTTACAGCTGGTTTGGTTACTGTATAAACAGTCTGTGGTACTGAAGGGTTAGAGATAGAGGCAAATGTTTTAACTCTCTGGATACATTTTGGTTTATGGCCACTAAAAGACAGGCAGTGATGGTTGATAGAGTACTAGCATGCAAACGTAACAATAACATCACATTAACTGCACAGAAAGAGCTAAATACCATTTATATCCTAGGGAGTGTTTAGTGTAAAGATGCTTGGGCACTCTCTCCTGCTCACCACAGACCTTCTACAGGCCCCATAAAAATACACTAAAAGAGTTGCAAATTCAGCACCAGGTACCAGTCCCGTGATGGCAAGAACACTGAGGAAAGAAGTCTCTAATTACACATTAAGACAGCAAAATTGGCACTTCATCACTAGCCAGCAAAATGCACAACCTTCAACAAAATTCTGACTAGCCCTGTGCCTCAGCCTAGTCCCAAAGAACAGGAAACTCATACAAAAGGTACCTCGAACCTTTTTGACTCCACTTCAACATTTAGCTGTCGCTTGCTAATTTTTTTTGTCTTGAATTCTCAGATAACTGACATAACTAGAACTTTATTGTCCAAAATAGAAACTTTAAGAGATCGATTATAGCTAGAAGTTAAAACACAAGAAGCATTTAAAGAGATTAGAAAGCTACACAAATGAGTTGCTAATCTTTCTTACTCTACCCCACTCCTGTAAGAAAAAATATTCTAAGCAAGGAGCATTTCACAGACTACACTCCTCTAGAGAGCTAAATTCTCCTCTGCTATTTTTCTGTTGTTAAGGCCAACAAGTATGCGCTACTTAGTTCTGCCTTCCCTCACACACACAACACTTGTAAATTTACAAGTTACAGTGCTATCAACTGCTTTGATAAAATTTATTCCCTCTCCCAACAAATCTTGCTTCTCTTTAACCTTCAGCCACTGCAGTAACCATAAAGCTATTACTCTCAGGTCTAACACACACGTTGAAGTCCTCCACAGGGAATAAAAACGTTCATTTAAAGCATTTAAACCACAAAGCAGGAGGCAACGTAAGCCCACTAAAGGGAAGCTTTGCCTGCACAGTGCCTAGTCACAGTTCCATGAAATAGATTTCAAGACCAAGCTATATTGGAACCAATCATCTTTTGTAGCTAGAAATACCAGTATGCCCCAGAAAAGGCTGCTCTAACTAGCACACAGATGTTTGGACAGAAAATTAAGTATGCTTTTGACAAATTTTTTAAGGGCATTGTACAGTAAGATGAAGCTTAAGTGCTCATTGACATCACTGTTGAGTGTAAAAGCAATTCAAACCCAGCCATATTCCCCCACAGCGAGAGCAACCGATCTCAGAGGACTGCAAGGCAGCACGCACACAGGGCAAGCATACACCAAAATCTGTCCCCCTACACAGACTGTAGCAAGGTAGGTGGGGTAAAAAAGGTATGTGAGAGGAGGAGGGGAGGAGGCAAGGGAGGAAAGGAAAGGTTTTTATTTCTATGCTCTTGCTCATTGCACACAGGACTCAAAGAGTTAATTCCGCTTTGCAGAAATGACACCAACAGGCAGTTCTGAGTTATCATCACAAAACATGGGCTAATTTTAAGATGAATGACATGCTATTACCTCAAATGAAATTATATCCATTTCCACCAAAAGCAAAATATCATGTGCTGTTTTAAGGGTCTTTAAGCAAATATTTGGTTAAACTGGTTTACAGCAATGCACTGAAAAAGCAACGTATCACTTTATTGTATCCTTTTCAATAATATTTTTAACATAAAGCGACAGTGGACACCTACAAAGGTCCTAGATTAGAGGTTTTGCAAGGAATCCCTAACCATCTAAGATAAAAAAATATTTGCTTGTGGTTTGTTGGGTTTTTTAACAAGCTAAAGGTTCTGCATTATGAATGCCTGCTAGAAATACCTGTGCATCAAACCAACTGAAATCCTCAGTCTGGAGCAAAAGAAAATTAAGGAAAAAAAAAAAAAAAAGAAGAAAGTAATTTCCAGCTTTTCTCAACCCAGGGAGCATAAGCCTTATTTTACACAATAATTTTCTAATATTAATGCTTTCCACTAGCAATCTGTAAGAGCAAGTAGCCTCCCTCACTGAAATCCACTGACTGAAAAGAATTGAATAGACTGTATGAGCAGTTTGAAATCACAACATAAGCTTCCTGAGAAAAACAACTGAAGTCCCATAAAACACAAGCAGAGAGAGGCATGGAGAGGTAGGGGCAAACAACAGAGACTAGACCAAAACACCACCAAAAAGGTAAGTCTCAAGATCTGTAACAACTTCACCAGGCCTACCACATCCCCAGTCTGCCTTCCTGCTCCCTTGGGAAATACAAGACAGCATCTTCTGCACAATCCTTTTCATCCTCTTCACAGCTTTGAACTGGAATATTCAAATCACTCAAGCTTCTACGAGTTCTTTTAAAATGCCCACTGCTGCCTACACATTTGAGTTGCTTTTCATTGCAAGTGATGCTCTGGTAGCTCAGCACATGGGCTCCCACATTGCTAGGGCTTCCAACAGACCCAGTCAGGTACTGGCTGCCAGTACTTTTTTAATGTCAGCACCTGCCAAGGAGAAACAAGGGGGCAAATGGGAGGGGAAGAAGCAGGCAGGGTGATGTTCTGACCCAATTCAAATCAGCTGTGATTGATTTAAACCATCAGTGAGCAAACAACAACAAGCCTCATCTCCTGTTCTAGATCATTCAGTGAAATAAATTCTTTTACCATTTTGATCTGTACTGTTTTGATTTTTCATGACACTTTCTTTCCTCAGAAGCCAGTCTTAATAGTTGGGGGCTTTGGGTTGGGTTTTTTTAGCATTCTCCAATATTCCAAGTACCAGGGGCAGCTGAGCACACAGCACAGTCCTGCTGTCAATCTGATGGCCAGGTTAAATGTATTTTGACTCAGACCTTCCCTCCAGAGAAGTGAGGAAGTAACTGTTCATGTTTGAACTCAATTGCACCACCAGACACCTCCATGTCTGTCCCAGGGAAGTTCAGCATCCACCTGCAGCCACCGGTACAGACAGGGAGGGAAGGGAAAAGACCAGGAAAGGGGACAGACATGTCCTGGAGTGTGGCCTCCTTCAGTGAACGTGCACAGACCAAGACAAACTGAAAATCCTGGTGCCCCTGCTCTATACACCACCCCAGAGGTTGTTTTGGAGGGAGGACTCCTGAGACAGAGCTGACTGAGCTGGTCTCTAGAGCTGGCAAGACTGGGTAACTCGTGCTGTGAAGTAAGAGTTACCTACACTACAAAAAAAGGCAAAAAAATAATTGGCATTTTGATTGGAACTTCTGGTAGTCATTCTTGTAAGAAAGGTTACAGTCCTGTTTGCTCCTTGTAGGCAGAGTAGGAAAAGCTTCAGTATTTGTTACATATGAAAAAGTTTCACATCAATCTTGTGAAATCCATATAAATACATATTATTAAACTGAAAGCTGATGGCACTTAGCCCGACTTCAGTACTATGGGATCAATTCAAATAAACCTTTCGTGCCTTAGAAGTCAGTCATGTCTACCCAAAGAGAAAAACGTTCCAGGCAGAGTCACAAAGTGATTTATAGCTGGTGGCATTACTTAATTTAAATACAACATGATTTTAACAATGCAACACTGATTTCCTTTTATAGAAAAGTCAGTTTAGAATTATTAACCACAGAAAACATTCTTCCCCTTCAACCATACTACCTCAATCCACTTTGTATTCAATCTGGTTTGTATTTCTATTTTGTTTTGATTGAAAAACAGAAACCAAAATATCTCTCTTCAAAAGAAGAGTTGATAAAAATTACATTGCTGAAATGCAAGCTGTGAGGTAACAATAAATCCATTCCCTGGACTGCCTTTAAAATCACCCAGAAACTAACTTGGGTTTCAAAAGAGAAGACCATCAATTTTCATTGCCTCTGGTAGAAAACCTGCTGAGAGTGTGTTTCAGAAGACATTACCTTCTATCCACTATGGGCCAGGTGTTACCTTAGCAGCAAAGACAAAGGCAAGGCAACGAAGATGATTAAAAACAAGTAGAAAACTACAAGAGCATGAAGGAGCTTCACATAGTTTAAAAGAACATGGTATAGTCCACTAGGGGAAAAAAACCACGTTCCCATCAGAGTATTATTTCTTTCACGTTAATGGATAAAAAAGTATCCCCGGTAAATCTTTGGTAGTGTGAAAATGGTATTTGGGTGCAGGAGAATCTTTTGTAACATGGACCTTTGTCAAATTGGAAGTGGAACTGAAAATCCAAAGTACAACCTAACAGGCAAAGGAGAGGAACTGTTATGACTCATCTCCCCACTTGCCGGAAGGATGACAGCCTCTGATAGAAGAGTTCCTAGGAAGCAGTTGATGCTGGCAAGTATTATCATTTTTCATCTTGAGAATAATACATATTTTGGCTTATGGAACAGTGAGATTTAGGAAGGTTTACTTTTTTTCTGGACTGAAGAAGGGTTGCTGAGAAGGATGGTTTCCTATATACCAAGAAACCAAATTTTCATTATAAATAACACACACAAGCAGCTTATAAACATCCTTTTCTCAGCGGTGATATTAATGTGGGAATTTCATTTGAAATGAGATTCAAACGTGCCTTACTTCCTTACTTCATTTTTTCTTTAGTTGCACATTTTTCCTGTGCTATTGAAACCAATCTGAGACGTGTTTTGACCAGAACGTTCTTCAGTCACACACACTTTGAACCAGGCTCAAAAAAGGAGCCAAGAATACCTACCAGAGCTATGCTCTAAATTAGAGATGAGTGTGTCCTGCAAAAGACACTTAGAATTACCACATCTGAAAGATCTCAAGGTATGGTGATCAATTCATGTAAAAGGAACTTTTCAGAGGGGTGCTGAAGAGGTAGATGAGTCACGGCACACAAACCCTACACATGCGGTGTAGATGGCCAAGTTATGCTGGAAAAGGTTCAATGGCAAAGAAGAGCTAAATGAACAAAATGCTTGTTCTGACCCCTGTAACACTGACCCCCTATTTTATCTGATCTTTGACCCTGAACATAACGTGAGTGCCTTCACACACTGCCACAAGCCTCAGCAAAGAGGCAGCATAGGCAGCACCGATTGAATTTTCTTTCTAAATAAGCCTTTTCAGGGGGGATTTGCCACTTGAAGTCCCTCAGACTCCTACCATATTTAAATGTATTTTCTAGTCCGGTTTCCAGAATGACTGATCATCTCTGTCTTTTGTTGAGGAACCTGGAGATGGAGCATTACCCCAGGAAACAGAATGTTCATTTTTTATGCCTCCTTTGAATGAGCTGACGCAGTAAACTTTATTCCAGGCAAGCCCCAGGTTTTTAAAAACACTAAGGAAGCTAACAAGCAACCTGCTAAGGCAAAACAGTCCTGCAGTCCAAAAGCAAACAGCACTCATTCAGAGAATGAAGTAATGGAGAGGAACTGAGCCCCAGGAAGCATACTATATCCTTCATGCTTTCTTGCGCGGAACATCATAAACACAGAGCACGTTGCAGGTGCTGATGGTCATGAAGACTCCAACCTTCAACATGCCCTGTGGATGTGGGTAATTATTCATGAAAATGAAGGGGAGGACTGTGCAGTTCCTGTACACAAACAAACAAATCTCATTCACTCTCCATTATCCCCAGGATCTGAGTTTGTAAACTGCATCTTCTCTATGGCAAACCTTACCAATTTCCCTCATCCCTTATCATTCTCTTATAACCACTTGTGAAACTCCAGTAGCAATGGATGCTGCACCTGGTATTATAACCCACAAATCAAAACACATTCCCTTGACTAAAAAACCCCAAACCTCACTGTTTAAAGAAAACACACATGCAGCCAAATTAGAAGAGTATTTGCTATATTCCCACTTCATCCCCCTTGCAATAATTGCATTTCATGTACTGCAAAAAGCTAAGGAAATTGAGCTCCTTATCTATAAAAACTACTGTACTTCTTTTCTCAAAGATTTGTCTCCAACAACAACCAAACGTCACATGAGTGAAAGTCTGAATGATATTGCACTCATGTGATTCTGTTTCTATGCAGGCTAAACCTCTCTTTTCTGTTTTGCATGACTCCACAAGCTTTTTTGAGATTTAAGGACTAATCCTATTTCACCAAAACATTTTTGTTTGCCTCAGATCCAGTTCTCCCCTCTATTTATTGGCAGCGAAAGATTGGATTCTTTTCAATTAACAGGCAGAGGAATATGGGGGAATACATTTACATTTTTTAAAAACTTTTGGAGAATAAATAAAGGACATTGGTTACAGTTCTCAGGAGATTTTCAGGTCTTTAAATCTGTCTTGTAGGTGTTCTGCTTTGGAGGTGACTTACTTCCAAACATGCAGCACATTAGAGGGCTGTTTCAAATGCTTATAAACTGCAAGTGTGTATCAGCATTACTAGAGCTAACACGCCTGTGGTTTGCAGACACTGCCCACCACACAATTGTGTCCATTATTTTTTTCTGGCAGCTACCATTTTCCCTGTTTGAGGTTTGTGAAAATTACACAATCCTTGCTACACTGCTACACTTATGGCAACTCAGTAGCTCCATTCTCCTAGTCTGTCATTACCTTCCAACGTACAGGTAATCATACAGGCCTTTTACCACAGCATCCTGTGGACTATCTGATGGACCTGGTATTCATTCCTCCTCTCTGTTAGGCTTAGAGGTGTTTGAAAAACATTTACTGGAGAAAAGTCTAATTCAATCTTCTAGTCAAGTCATTTATCCCTTGCTGCTGTTCTTGTGAGAGTTCAAATTTGAAAAAAAAAAAATCCTTTTTCTTTTGGATATTGGTAAAACATACCTGCAGGGTGTAAATGTACCAGCACAACTCTGGTCTTATTTTTCCTGTGCCTCATTGGGAGACAAAGTTAATTGCATAGCTGGATGAAAAACCACAAAAGACAATATTGATCATTTACAACCGTTAGTCAGTGGACTTGAGGATTCACAGCAAAAACTTTCTCTATATAATTCAAACTATTTCTCCTTTCTTTCATATATGGAGACCTTGAGCCAATCTGAAGATGAATCATTGTTAGGGTTCCAGCTACAGTACAAGGCTGTGGCAATCAGTGATGCCATTTCAGTGATTTACACGGGCGGTTCTTCTCCAGAAGAAATGGAGAGAGGAAAAGTGCTGCAATGAGCTCATTGCTCAGCAGAAGCTTTTAATGGCAGGAAAAGAAAGAAAAGCCAAGTCTGAGCCAGGAATATGCCCAGATGAATATGCAAATAAGAAATTTGTGGGCAGACATTTTCTCTGGATTTTTTGACAAGTAATATTTGGCCTCTGAAAAGCCTGCCTAACAGCTATGTTAGGCAGGGCTGCGGGAGAGCTAGGAGATCAAAGCAGAGAGACTTTGCATTTAAAACTAGGAACGATGATTAACAGATACACAGAAGTCTTCAGAGCAAATGACAGGAAATGCCACTGAGCAACACAGTCACTGCTGTAGTGAGGGATGACTAACAGCTCTATATGGCACCTTTTCACATACTCTATCTACACTGCTATCGCCCTGCCTGAAATTTAATTTCAGTAACTCTTCAGGAAATACTTTTTCCCAAGTTAAACTATTTAAAGCCAAATCTGCAACAATCTCTAATAATTACAGCAAACAAGCAAACAAAAAAGCTGTTAGACTACTCATCAGATAAAAGCAGGCATGTTGCTTTTACTACACACATGATATAATAGCACATACTTTACAGCTACTGTAATAATCAGGTGGTGGGAAATGCCTTGGGTAAAGGAATAGGTGCATTTATTTCAGATGAAAGCCACTGGCATAGAGCATGGTTCTACTCTATTCTGAATTATGGATGTATACATTTCTTGATGAGCCTAAAAATAACACATGCTTTAGCTTTTTAATCCATTTTGAGAATTAGAATATGAACAGATACAGACACCTTATATTCTCCTAATTTCAGTACTTCAGGAGAGCCTTATCCATATCACTTAGCATGCTTTCATTCTGGAAGTATATGGACTGAGTTTTCTGGAGAAATCAGTGAAACCAAAGTCTATTGGAAACCTCAGTAAAAGAGCATGCCATTCCTCCAAATGACATTCAGGTAGCAGAGGAATATTTTGCAGAAGTCCATGGGATTGGTAATACAGCCACTAATCTGCTGAAAAAATTAAGGATGTCTTGGGGATAGCTGGGGAGTGCAGGAGTAAGAGAAAGAGGTCATGACTAAAAGTAATTATTATTGGAAGTCATATTTGACCAAGACACTAAGCTGGAAAAAATGTGAGAGCACAAGTTTTGGAATATAAAACATCTCATTTTGAAGTCAAAGCAAAATACTTATTTTTGGACAATTTAACATTTCATGTTAAAATGTTTTTCTAATGTGAAGTTTTCATTTCAAAAATCACCTAATTTTAAGAAAATCTGGAAAACATTTAGTTTTAATTGAGCTGGCAAATATTTTAGGCTGAAAAGCAAAGCCTTACAGATTATTTTGCCAACAATCCTTTAATAGCTGTTTCAGTTCAATTCTGGTTTTGTTTCTTGCAAAATATTGGGTTCAGCCACTAAGAATATGCAAGCAAACTAAACTTACCAACTTGAGCTCAGCAATAATTCGCAGTGATTTTAGTCCAGTGAGGAATGCAAGTGTGCTCCTCATAGCTGGGGAAAATCATCAGTTAGGATTCTTACACTATAGGTGCCCACATGATTAATGTAAGGACACCACCATGAGCTATGCTGGCAGGTATAGCCAAGAGGTATCTTTCAGACTCAGGTATGTTCACCTTCTCTAAGCCAAACCCAAAACTTCAGCAGGGATAAATCACAGAATCACAGAATCACAGAATTGTAGGGGTTGGAAGGGACCTTGAGAGCTCATGGGGTCCACCCCCCCCTGCCAAAGCAGCTCCCCAGCTCATACTGCACAGGTCGGTGTCCAGATGGGTCTGGAATCTCTCCAGAGAAGGAGACTCCGCCACCTCTCTGGGCAGCCTGTCCCAGGGCTCTGGCACCCTCACTGGGGAAAAGTTCCTCTGCATGTTGATGTGGAACTTCCTGTGCTCCAATTTGCAGCCATTGCCCCTTGTCCTGTCTCCACAGACACTGAAAAGGGGCTGGCCAATTCCCCCTGCACCCCATACTTAAGATATTGATAAACATTGATTAGGTCCCCCCTCAGTCTTCTTCTCTCCAGGCTGAACAGCCTCAGCTCTCTCAGCCTTTCCTCATAGGATAGATGTTCCAGTCCCTTCATCATCTTCATACCCCTTCTCTGGACTCTCTCCAGGAGATCCCTGTCCTTTTTATCCCAGGGAGCCCAGAACTGGACACAACACTCCAGGTGGGGCCTGACCAGGGCAGAGCAGAGGGGGAGGATCACCTCCTGTGACCTGCTGACCACACTCTTCCTGATGCACCCCAGGATCCCATATGGCAGAGGCCTTTCATTCCTAAATCCTGCTGTTCCTAAATGCTGAAAGAATTGACAGGTGAAATAGTAAGGCTTCACAGTTTCCACTGGGAAAATCCAGGCAACCAACACCCTTTGATAGCATCAACAGGACCCTGCCTCTAAGCTGGTACCTAGGCAAACAGAAAAAGCATGGGGCAAAGAAATACTTAAGAAAGAGACAGAAGAATAACCAAAATTGCAATGTTTGCTTTTTATAGCCACTTCTGAGGTCTTCTCTTACAGTCTCCTCCCTTCCTCAACAATTAGCATTTGTACTTTGACTCCTTTGTGTGTAGTTTGGAATGTTAAAAATAATTAATATTTCAGTGAGGATAAAAGGTTGTGCAGCTTGAAGTCTATTACTTACTTACAGAAGAGGTATACCCCAGAGGGCAGTTGTTACACAAACATACTTCCGAGCCAGAAGTGGAAGGGCCACTTCCAAGGATGAGAAAGCAGCTCAGTCATTATTCATTTTTACTACGATGGTACCCAGGCACTGCATAAATATTGTTTCTGTTTCAGTGGTCTCTTGCTGAGCCAACCAACAGGATGCCAATTAGTGATCACTTTTTAATCTTATTTTTAGTTCTCTACTTTAAACATCTATTTACTGGTAAACTGAGAGAGGTCTCTACCCACCTGAATGATCCGAATAACGTGTCGCTGAGGCTGACTCAGCAGCCTTATTGTAAACACATGAACAGATAGATATAAAATAAAATAAAGATGCCTTGGTAGGAAGCTGTTGAGCTGTCAGCTCATTTGTCTCTCCTTCCTGGGGAGCTGATATCAAAGACAGAAAGGCAGTGAGTTCTGAGGTCAATTTGAACATTTCCGATAGGATATTTTATCAAGTATTTTCAGACCTCACTTCTTACAACCAGTTGTAAGGATAAACTGCCCAATTAAGCTTAAGGTAAATATTAAGATAAATAACTTAAACCATTTATAAAAGTAATACCTTAGGAACTGGAAAGAAGACAGGCCTGCTCTGAACTTCTTCTTATGAATTTGTGTGAAATTCAGCCCTTGTACCATTTTACACCGACTTCACTTCTATTCTTTCTTAAGGGCAGTCAGTACAAGCTGCTGGAAACAAAGAGTGCCATTAGGGAAAAAGAAGGGTTTTAAAATTTTAAACATTATTGTATGTAGTCAAAGCACTCTGTTAATTTCAATTCATAAATTCTTACTGTTAATATCTTTGTAAGAAAAATAGGAAAATTGAAACAAACAAGAAAACAAAAAAACCTCCATAAATCTATGTGTCCACGTGCAAAGAATAAATACCTATTTCTACAGCATCTAATCCAGATCAAGTTTTGCCGCATTGTGCTGTATATGTAAATGTCAAAGGTATTAGTAAGATACAACAAAGACACACAAAACAACCTCATATGATACAAAATATTTGAATGTCAACAGAGTGTCCCACATTTCTAATTTACAGAGTAATTTCTACTGTGCCTCTATGTTCTCTACAGTAGTCAGATCTGACATGGCATCTTTCAGAGAAATACTTAGCCTACCTCCTCTAAAACACACAAAAAGCAGAAAACATTCCTTTTGTGCCCCAGGGTCCCAAAAACAGAAAGGCTGCTTGGGGTGGTCACTAAACGATACCGAGGGCAGCATGTGTGTGTCTGTGTACATGCACACATCCACCCCTCAGTCTGAGTTGTAATTAAATGATGCTGTGTTTGTGTGCACACACACTTATCTTTGCTAAATCAAAGAGCACAGAAAACCAGATCAAACAGTGCAGACAAATCAGGTAAGAGAGAGACAGAACACATCCGTTTTTAGGCTTTCCTAAACCTTTCATGCATGAATTGTCAGTAATTAATACATGGTAACTCTTCAAAAAGCACAACCCTGCCCTGGCAACTGTAATTCATAAGGCTTTTGACTTGTTTGCAAGTAATTATTCCTCTCATTCACACCACTGACTTTAAAACTTGGCCTTTCTAAATTTTACCATGACTGAAACATTTTGAATTATTGATGTGGGGTTAACAACATGACTCGAGCAGTGCTAACCAAAACTAAGGTTACAATCTCTGCTAAAACTCACTGACAGATGTGTAACAATCTCTAAAGCCAGGTACCTTGTTTGCACTGGTTGCACTTTCAAGCCAGTTGCTCTTACTCAGCAGAAAATGAATTTTATAGTTCACACACACCCCAACTGACTCCATGGAGAATTCCTGTGTCTATGTTCAAAAGCATTTATTTATACTGCACTGAAATGTGTCTGTAATTACATTTTAGAAATGTTTATAACTCATCTTTCAAATCAGCTAAATAAAGAGGAATTTAACTGAAAATTAAAGGTTCTTGATGCACACTGAAAAGCAGAAATTGAAAATAATGCTTATTTTTCGTAAGACCTGTTAAGGAAGGAGCAACAGGCTGTCCATCTGAATGGACTCAGAGATTAGATTACCACTGGAACTAAAACGTATGGACATTTATTTAATATATATTCAATAGCTTCGAATTTTGCATTCAGCCTTAATTGCTGTGTTTCTGCCCTACTCTTCTGGAATAACTGTTTTCCTCTACTACAAAAGGTCGTATCATCAGAAGGGTAAGCAAAATAACATACTGATATTTCCTAAAAGCCATTTGAAATTAAAATGTGGTTTTGACACTAATGTCTCTGCCTAGCAGTGTTATTGCCCTTGGTAACACTGCTTATTTTCAGATGAGTATTTTGCCTGTTGTATATTTGATGCACTAATTATCTCTAGAAAATAACATTTATTCATATTACTTTTAATTTCTCTAATGTAATTACAAGGCAATAGATTTTTTTTATGCTGCATATTCACCTCCTGTTGCCCCACTGATGGCTATGTGAGAAGGTTCAGATTAACAGAACGTTTCTACTGGAATAAACCACCGAACTATCAGAAATGCAAAAGCAGATAAACAGTGAGGAAATATCCCAAGAATGAGCATGCCCACCCAATTCAAATACCGTTACGGATTTGCTTTTACCTGCATTTGCCTGCAGCATCCAGAACACTCTAGAAAGGGAAAGCCATACCCAAAGTAAGTCTAGACACACAGACTGGGTAGTGGGCCAGACGCAGAGATTTCAGGTCTGTCTGCCACACAGGACTCGATGCCGTTACCCATTTTGAGTGCCACAGGGAAGAAAAACAACACACAAAACCTGCAGATAAACCACTACCACCCTCTGCTTCTGTGTGGGGTTTTGGGGCCAGTGAAGGTTTTGCCTCATCAGCTGCCTCTTCCTTTTACCCTTCTCAGTTTCAAAACATTTTTGACATCCGTGGCCTTATTTTTGGTTTCATTCAATACCTGAAGTAATTGAGCTAACTTCTGAGTTGAGATTAAAACAGAAAAATAAACCAACAAAAAATATTCACCCATCTTGCACCACAAACTTTCTCTTGGTCAAGGTATTTCACAGAATCACAGAGTTGTAGGGGTTGGAAGGGACCTCGAGAGTTCATGGGGTCCAACCCCCCTGCCAAAGCAGCTCCCCAGCTCATACTGCACAGGTCGGTGTCCAGACGAGTCTTGAATATCTCTAGAGAAGGAGACTCCACCACCTCCCTGGGCAGCCTGTGCCAGGGCTCTGGCACCCTCACTGGGGAAAAGTTCCTCCCCATGTTGGTGTGGAACTCCCTGTGCTCCAATTTGCAGCCATTGCCCCTTGTCCTGTCTCCACTGACCACTGAAAAGGGGCTGGCCAATTCCCCCTGCACCCCATACTTAAGATATTGATAAACATTGATTAGGTCCCCCCTCAGTCTTCTTTTCTCCAGGCTGAACAGCCCCAGCTCTCTCAGCCTTTCCTGTGCTTCCCTTGCCTGGATGCCTTAGGTAACAATACTGTCAGCTCCCATGGCCTATTCAATTTTCCCATTTCCAGTATTGCAAAACAGGGGAAGTAAAACTGGGTTCTGAGAAATGCAGTCACTACACACACCCTTTTGTACCAGTCTAAACTTTATACCCAGCCAAGGATTTTCCTGCATGCTCTTCTGCAAGAAGCCTGGCAATACCATTAATTTCTTATGCTGTCATTCACTTCATACAGCCATTGGAGTTGAAACTTGTCACAGGGAAGATGCACGCAATACATGGAACTCCACTGTCTGGAGAGGTGAGGGTCTTATCTGCAGCACAGGAGTGGAGAAAGGCCAGCCACGCCGTGCCGAGGAGCCAGTTCAGACAGCATCCCCTTCACTCTAGAGGCTGGCCAGAGAAGAGAGATTATAGAATATCCTAATGTGGAATTACCTAATTGTATAACCTTAGTGTTCCTTAAAAAGACTTTTGTGTATGTCAACTATTTTTGAAAATCAGCCTACCAGCAGAGATGAACCTTCTTAAGTCTGCAATCAGAATGACTGTTTGGAGGGTTTATTCTCACCTCAGTTTCTACTCAACTCAACTGGAATTCAATATAAAATAGGTGACAAGAATGCCTTATTCATGGTGTTTTGATATTTTGAGCTTATTTAACAGAAACAGGATTTAATTCCCAGAGGAAAGAGGTCTTTAAAAAAAAAAAAAAGTGCAGAAAAATGCTGAGTACTCCTACTTGATTTCTGTAATTAATCTGTTCTAGTAAAATGGCACCACAGAGCATATCGAGGCTTAAACTTAATATGTACTTTCTTCATTTTCAGCCACTTTTCTTAAGTTCATTAAATGATTCTGTGTCTGTAAACCTGCTGGCAACTCGATATGACACTTGATATGCACTTCCCGCCCCAGTGAGTTTAAATGCTATTTTACACTCTCATTTGAACATTAAAAGGGCAATGTTACACACAAGGACTTTCAGGCATCTGTATTAGTGCTGACTACTGTAGCAGAGCACTGGCTTCCAAAGCAGCCCCAGAATTCTCTTGTAGATATCACCACCAAGAAATTTTAAAAAATCATATAATCAGGTCACTCCTTCTAAAAGTGAGGAAGTAGGCAAAAGAAAAATGGGGGCTCTGTTTCTTTTAAAATTAATATTTGGGGTTTCTTTTTTTTCTTTCCTGCCCAATTATGAAGGCTTTTTTTAAAAACAAAAAAGTAGAGTCAAAACGAAACAAAAGGTCATTTTTGCAATATTATCTGACTCCAGGAACCACCACTTGTAAGGAAGCGATCAAATATTATTGAACTGATGCACAGAAAATCTTGTACCAGAAACAAAAAATTAAATTAATTAATTTTATAGTCTATCACCACAACCAAATACTCATCTATAAAAAGCATTCCCCCTTCAGCACCCCACTTGCTACAGAATTCTAGCACCATCCTCACTGAAAATATTCCCTTCAGCCTGCACCTTTCCTTACTATCTGTAGATGGGCAGAGTTTCACAAATGTTTATCAAGAGAAAGCATTTCATAGAAGTTCCTTGTAACTCTTACTTCTACATACATGAAAAGTTATTTGTCCCTCAGAAAGCTGAGATATTATAATGTATATTAATAAATGTCCTTTGAAGTATATTTTAATGTATTCTGTGTTTAAACATAAACCTTTACCTTACTGTGATCTCAACCAACTATTCATATAAATAACATATAATGTCTTGTTATTCCTGTGAATATGGCAAAGATTACTACAGCTGGACTAATCTTCAAAGAATTTCAACTCCTACCAACCTTAATGGTGCTAAAAAGCATCTTGGATAACAGATGAAAAAATGAAGAGAATTAAAATATTCTGAGTTGCTCAGAACAAAGATGTTTTGGCCACTGTTACCATACCTTTGAACATCTACAATGCTGCTGCATAAGAATTGAGAAAAGTGAATACAAAAAGATGCCATCAATCCTACCCTGTTAAAGTACGAGGCCATCACAGAAACCTGGTAGCTGACAGACGAAGGTAGCTGAAGGAAACCTGCCTTCCACCTTCAGGAAGAATTTGGAATGAGAATATAAATTGCTCTGAGTTGACAGATACATTTTTTCTCCCCTATTACAATTTTACTCTCATATCCCTATGCACACACTTGTACATGTGCTCCCATATTCACTGGTCGGTCTAACAGAAGGGAAGCATCTAGGAAAAAGCCATAGTACTTGACTGGGGGAAGGGGGGAACTTAGAACCAAGCTTCCAGGTCATCACTGCCTCTGCAAGTTGATTACTCAACTCTCTACTAATCTGCTGCACAATGCAATTTGATTTCAATTTCCCAAGGAGGTGGAGGAAGGGAGAGAGGAGAATATATCCAGCTGATGAAGCCCTGCTTAGGTTAAAATCTGTTGAAAGCTCTCTGCAGAGAAATGCACAGAAGGGTTTGCAAAGGAAAAAATGACTGTTCGTGGTTCCTCACTACGGTTTCCTTTCTTTAGTTAAAACCAACATGCAATAGTCATGATAATTTTATTCAAGTTTATTCACAACATCCTCTAACATATAACAAAATCCTGTCTCAGAAAAATGGAAATTTTTTTCCCTAATAGAACATGTGAATCAGTTTCTTCGTTGTTGTTTTATTTTAAACACAAATTATAAGGTTTTTATAATTAAAATTAGTAATGGTACTTGATATATAGCCAAAAATACTTTTCTTTCTCCTGGAGGCAAGATTTAAATGCCTCAGGGACCATCACTGGATGAAATAATTAAAGAATTTATTCACCACGCTCCCTTAACAAAGCAACTCCTCAACATTTCATTAAAAATGCTGAACTTCAGGGTTTTGAAGAGAAGATAGAGACTTGGGGTTTGCAAAGCAGGTTTGCTTCCCTACACGTGCAGTTCAGCATTAGATCATGGCTTTGTTGGTTTACTTCCAGTCTGATCTGTTGTTCCTACAGCTGTATCCTATCAGAAGATATTCAGTCTGCATATTTCACAGCCACCAGCTCATTCGTTTCTTATCTTCCAACCTGCTTAATTACATCACATAGTGTAACGTCATTAATTCTTCCAGAAGTTGTATGTCATTCTACAGACTGATTGTTGTGTTTTGATAGCTTCTAATAGATATTTTGATCCTTGCTACAGAAACTGCCATTCACACAGTGTGAAGTTCAAAACAGATAAAGCTCATTTTGCAGAACGCAAAGTGCCACACGCAGCACACCAAGTAAGAGAACTTTATGACATGAACCACCATTCGTAACAGTTGACCTTTGAATCAGACCAGAATGGCACTTCTTCAGAGCTATGTCTGCTCTAATCAAATATAATGTAAAGCAACAAGGGACTTTCACTCAAATATTTACAGAGGGATGTTTTTAATTACAGAATTGAAATATTCCTACTTTATTACACTAGGGAGATTTACATGAGTTTATTGTGACTTTATAGACTTGGTCTGGTTTAAATTATGAAACTCCTTTATAACTTCCTACGTAAAGATCCAGATTAGAATTTCTTTAATCAGCTCAAATGTGTAACATTTGAATTAACCATTCTTACAGTGTGCCTTTCCTGATGGGGACGTAATGCACACACACAAAACGGGTACATAGATCTGCTCAACAGAAAACCAGTGAAGTAAACAAAGCAAAAGGCAGTGATTGATAGGCAATTAGCACTAGGTAGGACTCAGGGGTACCAACTTCTTTTTAAAGTGTCCCAGTACTTCAAAGTCTAGGTTTGAAAATGGTCTTCTAGATCCACTTGCCACATACATATCCTCCAAATCACCATGGTAATTCTGTCTCATTTAAAGATCAGAATATTTTTTTTGGTCAAAACTTCACATTATAAAAAGTCTGACTGCTCAGTGCCTACTTATTTCACCCAGATATCCACAGGAAAGAAAAATAGAAAAGGTATCCTAGCTGGGAAGGTGACTCTCATAACTAATATACTGAAATGCATTTGGGGAATCCTGGGTCTGATTAATTCTGAGTGATCTGAGATGAGAAAGCTGTGCTGTCAATCAGAGCAGGGACTCAGAGCAGGTTTCTCAGAAGCCAGGTCTGTACCTCAGAATCCCTGGTAAGGGAGTGACACGTTGAGGGTTCCACCCCAATGGCAAAATAAGTTTTATAACCTTCTTACTCCTACAAATGAAAAAATTGTCTGGTTAGTTGTATTTGTCCATGTTCTGAAAAAAGCAGGATGCGTTGTATTTTCATACATTGTGATTCATCATTTAAGCCTGATTGAGACACACTATTTAAGTATCACCTTCTGATCAATCCATCCAGCCATCACAACCATTGCTAACATGTGGAACCTTTTGAGACAAAAGGACTAAAAATAGCTGTCAATAGTTAGACTCCCTGTAGAATAGTTTCAAAGGTAATACTTTGAAAACTGAAATAGTTACCTAGATTTCATTTTTAAAAAAAAACAAACCAAAACGGTGCTAAATATTTTCTGGGAAATTAAGCTCTTGTAAGAAGTAACTCCAAAACTGAGTACCAAAATGGTCTTTACGTGTATTTGAGAACTCCTTGACAGTGTGCTAACTGGGGTACCTGGATCAAGAAGCCCATGCATTGAATTCCTGAGTACACACTGCTTCACTGATGTCATGAGGAAAATGCTCATTGTATTAGCTCTGCTAAGAAACTGGAAATTCACTTTGGTAGATGATACATGTGCACTGTTACAAAGGCAGCAGCTATCATTAAGTCTGACCCATTTGCAAATAACAAAAGAACACAATTTTTGGAACATCAGAACACAATTACTCTCTAATACTTTAATGTCCAATAGTTCTGCAAGTTAATTTGCCAGTGCATAATGTCAGATTTCATAGAAAATAGCATGCCACAAAGACCTGCAGCGTACCCTTTCCCTGTGAAGAAAACCACCCTTCTCTTCAGGTCTGTCTGCGTAGATACAGCCCCTAATTCAACAAAGCACTTAAGCCTGATGTTTAATGCTTTATTTCAGCAGAATTCAAATGCACATGTAAGTGCTTTGTTGAACAAGGAGGGATTTAGGCATATGCTTAAGTACTTCACTGAACTGGGACCATGCTACTATTTATAGAAAGCTTTTTGTTCCAGTTTTATTGTTCAACACTTACAGTCATCCTATGGCTTTTCCTTCTATAAACCTTCCCCTACACAGCAAAGCATTTAGAGCTACAATTTTCTTCCAGAAGTCATATGTTTAAAATCAGAATGGATATCATAAACTCCACCAACCTCATCTTTCTTTTGCCATATTTACACCAAAATATGGGGGGGGGGGAATTAGGCTGAATGATAGGAACGTTTTGAAGCCATAAGTCATACATAAAAACAGGTTGAGAAAGCCCCATGTCCCCCATGCTGAAGAAAGCTTTCCTATAGGAACTAAACACTAACATAGGCACCCATAGTGTTTGTTTCAACTCCTCCGAGGGTTCATCAGCATGCAATACTCTGTTCCACTGAGAAACTCAGGCAGGGTCATGTCTGAAGCAGAATTTTATTCAACTTGAAAAGCCATCAGTGCCGTACACCCATGGCTCCTGCAGAGAGGCAGACTGCTAACAGGCATTGCGTGGTGGTGTGAGAAGAGAAACTATTTCCAAATGACTTCCAGTTCAACACCAGCACCTCTGTATTTTCATTTAGAACAATATTTCTTTCCACTGCAAAGGGATTTGGACCTATCAGTTCATCTTTCAGTGTTAATGAATATATTTCACAAATCTTTGTTTTCATTAACCAGTCTCTTCTCACAGATATTGATAATAAAAATTCCACATCTCCCTAAGACCTCTAAATATTATGTCTGCTTTATTAATTAAATCAGTGATCCACTTGTTCTTTTATAGATTACCAACATAAACACAGGTTTTCTATTTTTATATTTATACACAAATTTTTCAAAGGCAGTGCTGTGCTTCTGGGATGCTTGAAAATCAGATTGGATAAAACTGGTAGGTTCAGCTGACATCCCTCATTTAAAACAGCTGTAAAAGGCACATTTACATTCAAAGCAATCTCAAACATAAGACTCTTTAGGAAATTGAATGGTTTAAGGGGAAAAGATTCATCTTGATGCATTCTGAGAATAGAAAGGGGTAAAATGAAAGAGGAGATGCAGACAGTAAAGCACAGAGAGAAGGAACGATGAAAACAGCCAGCTTCTCAGTGATGCGTAACAGCAAAGGCTGCAGCGTCGGATGTGCCTGTGCACTGATGGAGGGAGGCTGGGAGGGAAGGCAGGGCACTGCTGCTGTTTCGTTTGATGCAGAGCCCATGCTGCACAGCGGTAGCAGCTATTGCATAGCTCACCTCCCACTTCCCTTCCCAAGGAAATCCACCACTGAGCTTTTGCTATGGAAAGCTGGCAGAGAGAAACTCACCCTGCCTGATTCTTCCTGCGCTTCGGATCTTATACATACTTGTAAATACTTACGCAGAAGCAGCATCAAAGAAGGCTCCATCATGTGTTTCTCCCGTAATTTATGGCTTTCGACTCTGGCTACCCAGGTGCATTGGAAGGGGCAAAATGATCCCCCAAAAGCACATTATTTCATCAGAGTGCCCAAGCAACATAACCCAAAGCCACTCAAATCAATGAGAGAAACTTTTCAGCATTTTCAGGAGGCACTGAATCAGACTCCAATAATCTTCAGTTGAATTATTAATGGTAACTTATAAGCTTTTTATACCATTATCATGGGAAGACCTCTATTAGTCACCAATTTAGAGTGCAATTTTCAAAAACATCCAATTTATAGATGGTCAAGTCCCACCGACAAGCCAACAGGACTTAAAATTCCATTTGGCTTTCATTCCTGCCCTTTTAAAAATCCTGCCCTTAATACATTCAATATTTCTACTGTGTTACCTATAACTTATTTGACAATGAGGCCATAAATGTTACTTGGAAATGGTCTCTTGACAACAACGCAACACTTAGTGCTAAGTTTACAAATGTGATATTCCCTCCCTAGAGCAGGATGAAATTCTAACTGAAAGCATATTCTGTTCTAGGCAGGTTCTTCCACTTGAAATGCACTGGCTCTTAGAACAGTGCCTGCAAGAACACAGAAAACCCTGATGCTTTCAGGGAAGAGCCTGGGTTGGTCACGTATGCATAGAACCTGCCACACTTCACGTCTATGTCAGTGGCTTTAATACACTTTTTGAACCACATTAGAAATATCTTGCAGATACAAATGGTGTTTTGCACTTAGAACAGTATTTTCTATCCAAATTTTCAGTAGCTTTACATGTACTGATGAATTAACCCTTGAAACAGGCAGGTTAGGTGCATACTGTGGCAGTTTAATTATTAATCTGATACAATAGCCCAATAAAGGCAAGCAACTTGTCTGAAGGCAGAAAATGTCCCCTAACAAAGCAAGTAAAAGCAGTCTTAGTTTCCCCATCCCATGCCACAGTCATCACATGCCTGTATGTTTTTAATCTTTTCATGCAGCTCACTTGAGGGGGAACCATTCTATTATCAAGGTGGAGCTGTGCTAACAAGATGAAGGTATGAACACAGAAGATGTTACTAACACTGCACTTGTATTTTATTCTGATTAATACGAAAGCCCTGGGTGTGATTTTAAGGGCAGCAATTAATTTCAAGTCAGAGTTATGACAATTCAAGAGATTCACTAGCATATTGAAAGGTAGATGTGAAAGAAGCACAAAAAAAGAAGTGGAATTTGAGGCAGCAACTTCAGCCAACTCAGCCAAATGATTTGTAAGATCTCTTGAAGAGACAACCAAGGAGTTCAGGAAGAGCGACAGGAATCGACAAAGGCTGTATAAAATAGTGCAACAGATTATCTCAGTGCAGAGGGAATATAGAAAGCATTGTAAGAGGCTATTACTGTTACATCCAGAGTCTTTAAAGGCTTTGACTATCAGAAGAGATTGTATAAAAGGTGAAACAAGAGCATCTAACAAAGAACAAGTAGAAAAGAATGGCAGAAACATCTTGGGCATGATCCAGAGGAGCCAACACACAAAAGCATCAACAACTAATGAGGGACATAAAAAGGAAATAGGACGAGGATCCATAAATACAACAGAAGTAAGCAGGAGACAAAGATAAGCAAAGGTTCAGGATTTAATAGGAAAGGAAAGAAAATAACAGATTGTTAAGAGAAAGATGAAGTATTGCTATTCCTTTAATGTCTCCATCTAAAGGATAATGAAAAGCAAAAAATGTTCTAAAGTGATTTTTTTTGCCAAGAAGATGGGACCACAGGCCTGAAGAAAAAAGGAACAGGCCAAAAAATATCGAAAGAAGCCAGGCATACTCCATTTGATAACGATGAAGTTCACTGCAGGGTACTTCAGGAATTACCTAAAGCCATCCCCAAACATTAGCTATTATATTCAATCATGCACAAAGGAAGGGTAAAGCTCCCAAAGGGCTGTGGAGAGGCAAGCACAGTATGCAACATCAAAAAGAGAAGCGAGTCTCACTGAAGAAACTGCAAGCCAATCCACCACCCTTTCATACCAAGTCAGAAGCTGAAGCAAGTTCAAACATCAGGTAAGCACATGAAGGATTAAGTGCCTGAAAATAATCAAAATGTGAAACTAATGAAATGTCCTTTCTGATACAGTAACCAACCTGCTGAAGAAGGAAAACGCAGTAATGTAGGCAATTTATCCTGGCTACATTAAGGGTTTCAGTGACTGCCCAACATGGTATTTTCGTGGGACTGCAAGGACTGATAGCAAATCACATGTTAGCAGGAGGTTGATAAGAAATTGCAGCTTAGTAGGTGCACAGCTTCTTAACAGAACCAACAAAACCACCACACAAATTAAAAGTGGTTACTCCACTGTAAATGGAATGCAATTCCACATGGCACCCTGCACGAGTACATCTCACAGCTGGCTGTACATGCTAACACACTTCAGGAAAGCAAAACATTTCTGAAGTAAGCAGGTAGGGTTCATATCACCTTCAGTCCACAACCAGGCAAGATTAAAAAATTCAAAATAGAACTTATTTTAGAACTTGTTGAAAAGTAAACTACAGGCAGATCAAGTAAAATCTAGAAACCAAACAAAAATATCAAATAGAGATAAGCTGAGTTTGGCTGAAGAGATCTGGAAGCCACTGTAGACCATAAGGAACAGACAGTATAATGATATTTTTTAAGAAAAGGCACATGTCATGCCAGGATGTATAACAAGCATGTCACACATAAAGTAACCTTTCAATTTTTCTCTACTGTCCAGAATCTTGCAAAGCCTGAGTCAGAAAAAGGAAGTGGGCTAAAAAAAAAATAAAAATCACAAGAAAGTTCACAGTAAATGCAACTCTGTCTTGTCATTTTATTTAGCTGGGGAGCAATAAATGTTAGCAGTGCCAAGAAAAAATATGACAGGAACGCTGTTGGGTCACACAAAAAGCAACATACTACTGTATCTTCTGAAGGAAACAAACCTATTAACACCAACCCTCACAAGCCATAATGGCATTTTCTTGTTCCTATTGCTCTGAAATTCTTTAGCACTTGACACAGAATCAGCAGGGCTACAGCGTGTAACACATTAATTTTTCAGAGTATTTAACCTTCCATGAAAAATCATTCTACCTCTTCCAGACTGAGTCTTGTGTCATCTGCATGCTAAACCAAAAACAGGCCTAGCTTGTGTCAGTTCTTTTGGACACTTGGTACTTACTGTCATTAAGAAAAACCCAGTAACGAGGACTAGATCTTTTCCAGATAAAATTTTGACATTTTGTCTTCATGTAATTTGTTTCTACTATTAATAAGCCAAAACTCATGCCAGTCTTCTATTTTTAATCCACAAAAACTGACTGTAAGCTAGTAAAATACTTCACACATTAGAAAAATGCTGGTGAACATGGTAGATTTTATAGCACAGTGCATTATAACTGCATTTGAACTTAAAACTACAAGTTCAACGCAGCAAAGCAGTTGCATAGATATCTAATATTTCCAATTGATTTTTTTTTGTGTAAGCTTATTCCTAAAACTACCATTTTGCTTTTACTGCAACTATATACTGCAATATATATTTTGGGGGTCCTGGTTGATGACAGGTTGGCCATGAGCCAGCAGTGTGCCCTGGGGGCTGAGAGAGACAATGGGATCCTGGGGTGCATCAGGAGGAGTGTGGCCAGCAGGTCTAAGGAGGTGATCCTCCCCCTCTGCTCTGCCCTGGTCAGGCACCACCAGGAGTATTGTGTCCAGTTCTGGGCTCCCTGGGATAAAAAGGACAGGGATCTCCTGGAGAGAGTCCAGAGAAGGGCTACGAAGATGATTAAGGACCTGGAGCATCTCCCCTATGAGGAAAGGCTGAGAGAGCTGGGGCTGTTCAGCCTGGAGAAAAGACGACTGAGGGGGGACCTAATCAATGTTTATAAATATCTTAAGTATGGGGTGCAGGGGGAATTGGCCACCCCCTTTTCAGTGTCTGTGGGGACAGGACAAGGGGCAATGGCTGCAAATTGGAGCACAGAAAGTTCCACACCAACCTGGGGAGGAACTTTTCCCCAGTGAGGGTGCCAGAGCCCTGGGACAGGCTGCCCAGGGGGTGTGGAGTCTCCTTCTCTGGAGATATTCAAGACCCATCTGGACGCCGACCTGTGCAGTATGAGCTGGGGAGCTGCTTTGGCAGGGGGTTGGACCCCAGGAGCTCTCAAGGTTCCTTCCAACCCCTACACCTCTGTGATTCTGTGATAGGTCAGCACCTAACAATGCAATGATTAATTTCCTCAGATGACAATAAATTTAAAAAATATTATTTTTTTAATGAACCAGAGTTTCCTCAAGCTTCAGTTATTGCTACCAGCAGAATTCCTAAAAAATCTGATTATATCAAAGAACATTTTTCTGATTATCACAACTCATTTAATACTGCTGCTTAAAAACATGCCAAGGCATCTATTAAAATACTTTCTATGAACCCATCAACCTATTGGGAACTTCCAGTTTGGTTTACAGAGATCATTCCCTGAAAACAAAAACTCCTATTATTTCAATCCCCTTAAACATGATTCTCCTGTTTAAATAAATTACAATATTATAAAAAGGTTTAAAATACCAAGAAAATACCTAGATCATAGAACCTGAAATGCTGGATAGTCTCATACATGAGCCTCTCACATTCTCTGGTGAATGCAATCCCATCTTCTCTGACAGAAGATTACCTATTAGTGGGAATAACTTCCACTGATGAGGAGCTGCTATTCAATAGGCAGGACAGAATACATAGTATCAGCAAATACATTCAAGGTGACACTGTGACTTTGGCACAGCAAAGCTATCCAGAAGCTTGAAAAGTATCTCCTGCTCATAACAAGGTATCAAAGGGAATAGGTTAGGTGGTAGCCTCACTGCTAGCCTGAAAAGAAAACTAAAACAGCACTCCTATTCCTCAGAAAAATGCCTGAATCTGAAGGCATTTTAAGAAGAGATACATGCAATACAGGGTGGACACCAGACACTGCAATATTTTTAAGCAATCTTCATCCTTGCTGGATGATTTTATCTCAGACAACTTTTCTTGAAGTTCAGTATACGTTATTTTAAGCAAGTTAATAAATAAATTAGGTTAAGGGTAATTCCCCAAACACTATGGAATTAATGACTTCTTAATCTTAGAAATATACATGTTGGATAGAGACAACTTTTACAGTCAAAGGAAGAACACAAAGCTCTAACATGCACATCCAAGGGCAAAATGCTGTGAAGCTTAGTGGGTGTGAGAGGGAAACATGGTCCAGTCTCACAACTCCAAATTGCGTCCCTCCAACAATTATAATCAACTTGCAAACCTATGTGATGTTTTCCATACATACATACAATGCACACATGATCGGACTGCTCCATGCAGGCAGGACAAAGTACCTCCCTCACAAGAAGCACTGATGAAAGCAAGCAGTCTCTAGTTCTGGAGAACCCAGTGGTAGGGGTTTTAAAGGGGTTCCACCATACAATAAATAAAATCATTGTGCAAACAAAGATTCATGTATAACGTTGGTCGTGCTACCTAGTATGAGGTATCACTGCTGCTGCTCTTCCACAGATGTGCAGAAATGGCACCACAACATTGCTTTCACTCTAAGTTTGGAAACTTCTGGAAGCAGAGCAGTTCTGGGGACATACTGCCTTGAAACAGGACTGATGGGAAGAGTTTAAAATCTGCCAGCAGGTTTGAGGCCTTTAGATCAGAGGAGAGAAAGAGCTGAAAGCAGACAAATAAGCTTCCACATGAGAACTGCTATGGAGGCTATGAGGACACTGACCTGAGCGTTCAGACTGAAGAAATTCAAGCTCTTCAGAAATGATGCATTTTTCTGCACCCTTAAAGGTATGCAGAGAACCCTCCAAAATACACTTCCTATTGTACGTGCTAAATATGTAGCTACTTCTGCCTCCAAGAAACATTTAAAGCCTTTTTTGTTTACATTCCAGTGTGTTGAGGGCGTCCCTGCAGCACACCAGCTATTTTATTTGTGAGTTACAAAATATTCAAGGATTCTGAATGTAAGGTTCAAAATATGTGAAAACAAGGCCTTTTACACAACAACCCTTGGTCCGTGCTGATGCACATGGGGGGCCCAGGAAAATGCTGGTTAACAAAGCACTTGGGATACGCTGTGTTAGAGCAAATACATGTGAAAGAGTTGGTCACACCTAAAAACCAGAAATCTGAAATACTGAAATATTTCACTACCATGTAACTAAATATTTTACTTCTAAATAAACTCCATTTATGGGAAATTAAACATTTTCCAGAGTGGGCTTTGGTAAAAAAATAAAGCTTTCTGATTTAATGGATCATTTTGTAGCATTAATATACTAAGATGAAGATGTATTTCAGACACTACAAGACTCCTCAGTCAGATCTGTTACCTTATCTCACCTAAATATCATTTGTTCATGCTCACTTTTCCTTTCTCAGGACTGTAGATTTTTGCTTGTCAGATAATTAAAACTTTTATCCTTTTGCATTTGCCACTTCTAGTCTTGAAATAATCTGCATTTATCTTTATTTAGGTAGATTTTACATGTTTTTTTCTTTCAAAGGATAACAAGCTCCACCTTGAACTTTGCAAATTGCAAACATTTACTGGGCAGCATACACAATATGTAAAGCTTTGGTTTTAAACAGAATTCTTAAGTATATCTGACACACATTCCAACAGTAAGCTTCATCAGAAGTCTGAACTTTGTTCAAATGTTTATTTTAAAAGATTTCAGCAACCACACGATTTTGTTTAAATGTAAACATTTGTCCCATTCCGAATTATCTCTTCCACTATCATCTGCCATCAGACTGTCACTAAAACAATTACTTAACTCTTGCATAATTACCCTGCTTTTTCCTCATGGTCAGCCCAATTATTATTCCCCAACTGCATTCATCACTGTGCACTTAATTCTGCAGCTACAATGCGAGTTTTGGGGTATTTTGAGTATCAGAGTTTTCTTTTTAACCTCCCTGGCAGTAATTTTAAGTGCCTGTTCTACGTTTTGGATAACTAACCAAAACATGCAGCTTTTGATGATGTAGATAAACTCTAAACTAGCACCTAGGGAATTATCTATATTCAGACAAATGGTGCTACTTTCTAGTCACTAAAGTTACTACGGTAAGTGATCTGCAGCGCTTTATTCTTGGCTAACAGAGGACAAAAAACCAAGAAGAGCAGGTTTGACTCTACTATCTACAGAGGAGCAGCTAATACTATCTGAGGTGCACTGTTGTGTCCCATATGGCACATGGGACATAGCTAAGCCTTGCAGCCATGCAAATGGCCAGGAGGGGTACCCTGGGGTTTCCCAAATAACACCAAATACCTATTTGAGAAAACCAAACCCATTGGCTATTATGTTCCTTTCGCTATCCCCATTGCACTCCTCCAAAATTAATCCTTTTGAGGTGACAGCATTACAGGACACCATATATGCACGCTCATTATCTCCCCATGGAACCTGTCAAAACCCAGAAAAATTTACTTAGCATAGTCAGGAAACCAGCAGCTGAATGGTTAAAAGATATGGTTTGGATAGAGAGACATGCCACTCAACAGCCTAGATAATCAAGAGGTTGTGGTCCTGGATTCATAGTATGTGAACTAAGGACAACATTGGTGACAATATAAAAACAAACTGAAGATAACGTAATATCCTGTGCTCATTCCATTAAAGGTTACAGTGAAAATGTTAATACTGACACTAAACTGACCATTTGATACATATTATTTTGCTTTATGAAGAACACAGCAACACTCCCTTTGAAAATGGAGCTCAACATTAGATCATAAAGTCATCAAAAAGAATACTGTGCTAGTTGATTAGCAAGACCCACAGATATACAGAAGCAACGGCTTCTTCTCATAAAAAGTCGTGAAATGCTGAATTCTATTTGGGTCACCACATGAAAATTAGTCACGTGTGGATGAGTGGACAGGATCAGAGACGAAGTGCTACTTGCGAACGTGCCCATATGCTTGCAGTGCCACTCAGTTTCAAAGAACTGCTTGCATAACTAGGGGCTTGCAGTGTCTACCAGCAATATATCAGTATTCTTTAAAAAAATTTCTTTTTACTGTCCAGGAGTTAAGTTACAGCAGTGTCAACTTTCACACTGTTTATAAACTTACATTTCGGTTAATTTCAGCAGCAGCGAAGTCCTGTTCTACACCCCTGCTTTCAGCTTGCCTATCTTCCCAGCCCCTTGTCTTGGTATGTATGTTTCTCAAATGCCACTTTACTACAAAATACGCTTTAAATAAAAAGAAAGTAAATAAAGTATTAGCACGGGATTAGGTTGTGTTGGTGTCATGTGATAAACTAGCACAAGAAGGAGGAAAAAAACACAAGCAAAACAGATGAGCAAGAGATACACAGAAAGAAGTGAACTTTTTGAGTTTAATTAAAGATATTTCCTCCACCGGCAATACAGCAGGCCTGTCAAAGATACATATTGGAAGTGTTCCTTCTTTCACATCTCTAGTACAGCCTCCAAGGCAAAATTTTAGAAAAATAATGCATCATGTTCAGTGACGATAGGAACGCACATCCTGACGACACTCGCGCAGAGGTGGTGGCGATGGGGGCTCCAGCAGAACCTCAGCCGCATCCAGGGGCACCTCGGCCGGCGGCTTACTGAGTGACCGGGGGAAAGTTACCTCCCGTCGCAGCTTTTCTCGGGCTCTGCCGTACTCTTAACGCTTCGCTGGAGAACTGGGAGGCTTTAAAAACTACTGCTTGTACAACATAATTACCCCAATGGAAAAAAACCGGCAGCGAGCCCCAGCCCCGCCGTGCCCGAGCTCGGCTGAAGGCGCAGTAGCCCGGGGAGAGCTCTCGCCCGGGGACACGGCGGCGCCGCTCCCGAGGGGCTTCTCCTTCCCTCGGCTCTTCACCTCGCACATCCCAGGCGTAGGAGCCGGGCTGCGGGGCATAACCCTCCTTCTAACCCTCTCAAATCAGTACTCCTAAGAAGAGCATCACCTTCTGAAACTTGGCGCCCAGAGCCCGTTCCCCGGGGATGCTCCGGCTCCCACCGGGCGCGATGCTGAGGGGACCGCTGTGCCTCAGACGGGCCAGCGCTGGGTTCCACTGCCGCCACCCCGCTCCCAGCCTTCGGGCTTCTCGGGCAGGGCACGGGGAGAGTGCGGTCCCCCCCTGCCCACCGTCTCCTGCGCGCTCCTGTTCTATCCTGTCACTAAAGACACCGCCGGGCTTGAAACGGACGGAGACCGAAGGGTTGTGTTTTAGCCCGCGGCAGCGCCGGCGGCTGCCGCACAGCCCTCCCGTCCCGCAAAGCGAGCCCTCAGCAGAGCCATCTCCATTCACCGCCCCAAAACATCCTTCTTCAGCCGCTGCCACCAGCGCCCTCCGGCAGCGGGCTTGGCTCCGGCGGGCTCCGGCCACCGCCGCCCAGGCAGAGCTTCCCCGCCGCCCCCCGCGCCTCAAGGTCACCTCAGCGCGGGGCAGCCCCCCGGGGGTCGCCGCTCCCAACAGCCCCCACCCCTCTGCGCCGGCGGAGCCGGGCCGCGCCGGGCTCCCGCTCCTACCTGAGCCGGCGAGCGGAGCCGAGCGGAGCCGACAGGAGCGCGGAGGCGGCCGCTGTCCCCACAGCGGCGGCGCCCGGGGAGTCGGGCCGCGCACGGCGCCTCCCTCCTGCGGCGGGCCGCTGCGCTGCGGTGGGCGGCGGCGACGCTCCGTCAGACTTAGCGGGGCCGCGGCGAGCGGGGAAGCCCTGGGGAGGAGCAGGGGGAGGCGGGCAGCGCCTCTCCCCTCCCCGCAGAGGTGCCGGCCCCAGCGGAGCTTCGCCTCCCCCGGTAGGGCTGCGGCTCCCCTCAGTGGGGAGAGGCCGGCGCCGCGCCCAGCTCCGCCGGGGCTCCAGGGGGCGCGCAGCGGCGCCCCCTCCTCCGCGCCTCAGCCCTGGCTTCCCGCCCAAGGCACCCCTCAGGCCGAGAGCCCCGCGGAGGAGGGCTGGCGAAGAGGCGTTCTGAGGCGGGGGGAGCCCGCTGGGGGCGCGCCTCGCGTTCCCCCCTCCTCCCCGATATTATACTGTTAAGTTACTAGGTTAAGATTTGCCTCTCACACCTGGGGCGCTCGCAAGATGTCGGGGCGCTGGCAGGAGCCGCCGGGCAGGTGAGGTGAGGGCGGCTCTGACCCCGCCTCAGGGAGAGGGAATGTCAGCGCGGCTGGCAGGAGCTAGGGGTTATCGACAGCACCTCTTTTTTGTTTGTTTCCTTGTCTGTTAAAGCAGAATTCTCTGAAATCGCAAGGGGAAGACCTGACCCTAATGCTGGGAGATGGGCAGTCCCGCCCTGAGACACAGGACCTGTAGAAAAATGTACATATATTTTCATTTTAAGAAGGAAATAGGATGCACGGATGGTGCACATTACACCATCCAAAGAACTAACACTCCAGTACTAGAAAATTAGTCTAAAAAACCACCACAACATAGGTTTAAAGATACTACATTTCCTCATAACATTGGCAAAAAGAGGATGGCATCTCTAAAACAGTAGTTAATGGAGGATATTTTACTAGACCTTCCTAGTTTTACACACAGGCTTAAATTAGATCTCATAACAGTTCTCTTGAGCCATACAATCCTTTAACCATGAGTGTTAAAACCAGTTACCAAAGGTCTCCAAAGCGGAACTGATACAGAATCAATTTTTAATAAGTAGGGGAAAAAATGTTTAGTGGTTGGAATGGATCTTTTTTTGTTTGCTGTAAAGGATTCCTACACCACACCTGAATGCTGCTACAGCAAACCACAGTAGCATTGCATCTGGAAAACTGGAAATCTTCCACCAGTTACTGGTGAATAGCAGCGTTGGCCAGCCCTGGTTGTTTGAGAGCTGATACACTGTTAATTATATTCTGATTACTATCGTGGCTTCTTCCTTAACGCCATTTAAATTCCAGTCTTAACCTTATCTCAGCAAGGACTTAACAAAAAAGTAGGGCAGCCAACATAACAAAAGTACAAATCCCTCCACATCTTTTAAAACTATTTTTAACTTACTTAAAGCCAGGAAAAGCTGTGACCGTATTTTTGTAGTGCTTTTGGACAAGCTGAGTGGCAACATACAGACCTGTAGTTCTCACCGAGTTCAGTTACTAGCTCTGGAAAAAAAATCAGAAACCTGTAACTATTCTGCAAATACCTAGACTGCTTTCTTACTCGATTTTAAACCACATGCTCACTGTCAACTGAGAATCAACATTTCTGGTGCTTTTCCCCTGCTACATCTCCCTGGGTCATGATGAAGATCAAACAAACTGAGGAAAACCAATCAAGAATAGCAACATTTCTGTTTTGACAATGCTGAGAAAGATGGCAGGGAAAGCTTGAATGAAATGTTTACCAAAATAATCATGCAAACATTAGGTAAATGCGGTGCTATTTTCAGCCTGTGCTTATTAATCATTTAAAGCAGATGATTGGAGCACCATTTGAAAAGCATTAGATGTGCGTTCTTACTAGCTGCATGCAAGCACATTGGGCTGATAATACTGTGCTGCGTAAAAACATTACACCCTACAGACTGTTTTCACAAAAATACTGGATTCCACGCACAACCACACCTGTTCAATGCTAAGGATCACAGGGCAGAGCTCAGGATTTAAATGTTACACAGAAGGACAGTTTCCAAGTGTATGACTCGTCACCTCATAACATCCACAGCTGGTCAGCTACTGCAGCTGGGACTAATAAAACCACAGCACTGCAAACAAATGATTACTTTCCTTGCCTCCTCTCCATCTTAAGCTATTTAGCCCCTACAACTGATTTTTTTTTTTTTTAAATCACAGTGAAATAGCAGAAGTGCTTGGCTGTTTATCACTTGTAATAAACAATGAATAACAGGGCAGCTTTCTTCATTTTAGTATCTTCAGCCTATGAAAATGTCTTCTCATGCAAATGGTCATGCAGAATTTAAGTTTCTGGCAGCTTTAGAAGCTCTCATATTTTTATAGAGAGCACATGACCAAGGTCTCAGCATCTTCTTTTACCTTCAGAGATACCTTTCTTTTTACTACAGCATTCACAGGAACTCAACCTCTTATGTAGAGGTTTTAATAGTGCTACAGGGTAAAGCATGATGTTAACAGTAGCAGCGTCAACTAATCTACTATAATTTAACATTGCCCACTATGTTGGTTAGGACCTTTCACATTATGTTTTCCCCTAAATTCGTTGCACATTCCCTCACTTAAGGTCATGTTTAGATATTACTTTAAACTCTTCCTCATTTTCCTGGCTAACAGGGAAATATATGTAGAGTGGAGGTAATCTGCTTTCTCAAAAGAATGTAAAGGAGCTGAGATCATGTAGTCACCAAACACTTTGGCACTACGCTTGCCTCAAGTTTGAATAACTTAATAGTGGATTATACTTGTCAGACAGTTTTTCTCAGCTTTCAGGTTCACAAAATTGTGAGAGAGAATAGAGCTTAATTTCCACACTAACAAAACAGAGGAGGAATTTCAAGGAAACTTTAAAAAGGGGTAGATAGTGGATGCCAATTCAACAACTCTTAGTTCAGGTGCATGTTAGAATGAAATGGCTGTTCATATTTCAGCATCCTTTGTGAAACCTCTAAAAATACACGAATGCATTAAAGCACAGAACTAAGATATTTTCATATCATATATCCATAATATCTTCTAGGATATTAGGAAGGATTCCTTATGCATTTACAGAGTTTACCTTTGAAATCTTCTTGGTGCCAAACGAAGAATGAAAGTGAAGAATATTTGATCTGCCAACAATGTAGTTGTATGTAGATTAACAGAGCAAAGTGCAATTGTAAAACCCCCTCATCATTCTTTATGAAGCAGGCGGAAAGCTTGTACAGGGAGTCGTTATACAACATTACAGAGCTTTGTGAAATATGAGGACCAGGAAGGACATTTGCAGTACCCATATTTGACTCACAGCCACGAAGCCCCACTCTTTTATAACTAATTCAGACATTTAATTACCAGAATTGTTCAGACCCAGCCTTAGATGCTATTAAGAAAAAACTCCCATGGTATCATATGCCACCAAGCTATGGCGTAAGTCCAGCATCTGATACAGTAGAAAGCATATCCCTGTGAATTGCCAGTGTGATCTCCATCAGTAATTTCACACCCTCACATCACAGTCTCTCAGTGAAAAGCCAACCATTCCTAAAATCTCTACTGTTTTTAAGAGCAAAGTATCGACAAGCAAAGGGCTGTGGCAGTAAAGCATTTTGTTACATTACCCTGAAGTTTCATAGCAGTTGGCATGAAGTTTGAATGTCATATGCACTAGAGGAGACTAGGGGAAGGGAACAAAAATCTGCCTTCTGATTTGTTTTCAAAAAAAGAGAGAGAGAAAAGAAAAGGGGATTGACCAGAGGATTATTAGATATATTTGGACATTCTGCAGCCATCATTTCACAGTTGTAATTCAGTGTCACATAATCAAGACCAAAGAGCACACCATATTTGTTCCTACATGAGATGACCTTAATATGGCCTAGCTTCAGCTGTGTAAAACGTAGAGGGACTTCAACATCCATCTGATGCTTGCAGAAATTATGTAGGCCAGACACTAGACCTCAACAAACGTCCTACGCTGACCCTGTTGGCACTAGGCACCTTGCCTAAAAATAAGATTGACTAAAATTACCAATGGATTTCTCTACAAAATAAATCTGGTGCTTCCCTGGCAAAAAGAGTTCTCAAACTGTAAGTAATTTGTTAAACCTGACATGAAGTTGATGATCTTGCACCCAAAAGCACTTAGTCAGAAACAGCATAAAAGGCCATTTTCTCCAGCATTTAGAACTTGAGGGAGGTGTCCACAACACCTTGACTCCAAAAAATAAACTGTCCTCAAGAAGCAGCCTGCAAAATGAGCATATAAAAAGACACACAACAAAAAGGAGTCAGAAGAATATGGCAAACAGAGGGAATATAATATTAGGAGTGTGTGTTTTCTGTAAGGACTGCCTGTCAGCTTGCCAGGTGCATCACCTGACTTGGTTTGTCATAATCCACTGAAATCATGTATGTAAATTGGGGCAGATTAACTTTTTTTTAGCCCTGAACTCATTAGCACTCACAAAGTTCTTTTATAGGCATAGAATAAATTGTGAGAAAGAGGTTTTTTTTGCAATATTCAGACATTTTTGCTATACATTGAGACAAACCTCTTCAGTTATGCAGCAAGTCTGCTTTAAAAATAAAACAACCCTAACACCCATTGCACAGATTGCAGTGGGAAATCAGGCAGCAAAATTGAAACTTTTAAACTTTTAATAATGCCAATAAAAGAATGGCATCATTTTATAAATGACTTGCACATTTTGTTGAATTTATTTATTCACCAGAAAGCACATGAGGGAGAATGCTCAAGTGGCTGCAGTGGTGAATTAAAAAGCACTGTAGGTATGAGAAACAAAAGATGGTGAAGTACTGAGTGTTAAATCACAGCACAGCGCTTTTATAGTTCAGAAAAAAAGCTTTTACCTGTATTTTGAGGACAGAAGTCAACATCACAAACAATCTCCTCAAACATAGTTCTTTTGATTATTTTTTTTTCCAACTATGTGTTTGACTATGTTTTCTGAGAAAAGATATTGATAGACTGATGTAGGCAACGGTTTGCCTCATCCTTAGTGGTAGTAGCAAAGATTTGAATGCGGAAGACTATTAAATCCTTGGACTTGGGATGTGGGTCATTTCAGAAGTAAGAATAAAATCCAAAAAAGCAGTGAAAACAAAGCAGCATCTAAAGGTCAGCACTGGAAAACAAACTGAGTATTGGCAAGCTTGCCTCAGCATTCCTATAAATTTAAAAGTCAGTCCTCGCTTTCTACAGCAGTTTCCCGAGGGGAAAGAGAATAATTGATTTCAATAGTAGTTGTCATCAATGGTTTCAGTAGAAATTTCCAGAAAAAATACTGCACAAAATTCCTAAGAGAAAATATTTATCAATAACACAGAATTCATGTTGCGAGTAAGAGTGGATTTAGCAAGGCAAATAGACTCTAGACCCCAGCGGTCATTTTATAAATACCAGATTTAGCTTGCTGCTGGTTGGGTAAGAATAATTCATTTGCCTTGAGAATAACAACATTTTGAAATACTGTCTCTGGATTGAAGGCTGTAAATTACATTCATGCTCTTCTGTTGGGAAGCCCACTCACCTTTCAAACTGAACCTCTTAACAAAAACCAGCACGAGGGCAAGGCACATCTGCCAACTGGCATATTAAGCAAGTGATTGCTTTAAGTCAGAGGTGCCAGGAAAAACAATCAGGAAGCCCTCGGATCCACTCAGGAGACCCGTGTCACTGCAAAAGGAAGTTAACAATGCTGTTAGACTGCTCTGCAATTTATCAACATTGAAGTCTGCTGGTTCACTCTTGCAGCTTCTGGCCAAAACTTCTGCTAATGAATACAGTGCTTATTTCTCCAAAGCACTCTATAAATAGGCACTTTGAATCCCTTCGCAATTACTACAAATGAGCTTGGAGGTGAGATGAACATAAGCATTCCTGTCAGACACAGACACACTCAGGTACTTCCAAGCCTACTTGCAAATTAATCCCACAATTACCAGCGTGCCTGAAACAATTGAGAGAACGCATCGTGTGTGTGGCTAACTGCATCTGGAAACAGCAGCCAGGCAGTTGGTATTCTGAGCATATACAGCCCTAACAGTGGCGTGTGATCTCACCTTCAGGCTTTAATTCTTAAAACGGGCTCTTACCAGCATCTTACCTGCATGTTTAATATATCAGCATGATTATACAGACTTATCTTCATTATGCTGAACTACAGAGCTGAGATTTGGAATGCTTTTCCTAGACTGTGTGTGTGTACACACTGATATACACGTACACACACACATATATATATATATGTAAAACAGTGAAGTACATGCAGGTGGCATTCCACATCTCCTAAGATCTCATTGGTATTGCCATTTGCATCTTTCCATTATGTGGAGCAGAATTTAAGCCTCAAGTAGGCACTTGAATAGAATTAATCTCTTCCATTGTTTTATAATTAAACCTATATATTTGTCTAATGATCTCAGACATGTATTCTAGTGATGAGTGCTAACAGCAGGAAGAAAAAAGTGGGCATGGAACACATTATGGATGGAAAAAGTACAAGCCTCTTATTTTTCATACAGCTTTTTGTTTTCTTGCAGCATTTCAGCAGCACATTGATTTATATTGATCTGGAACCTTTAAGTAAAAAATTGCTCCTAGTTTAAAACTACTTTTAATTTTTTTCTCAGATAGTAAATTCTGATTTTATCTGCATCAGTGTCAACCGTGGGCTCCCAGTACAAGAGAGGCATGGAATTACTGGAGCAAGTTAATAAAGGGCCAGGTAGAGATTTAGGGGATTGGAGCATCTGTCATACAGAGAGACTGTGAGCACTCAGGGGGATTTTAGTTATGTGGATAAATTTCCAATGGCAGGGAATAAAGACGGCAGAGCCAGGCTCTTAGAGGTGCCCGGTGAGAGAACAAGAGGCAACGGGCACAAACTGAATTGCAGGAAATTATACATGAACATTAAAAAACCCTAAACAAAGCCCAAGCCTCACCTAATCTTTTTTTTACTGGGTGGATGGTCAAACACTGGCAGAGCTTACCCAGAGCACCTGTGGACTCTCCATCCTTGGAGATACCCAGGACCCGTATCCAGTTGGGTTTTGAGTAACCTGCTGTAGTTGAACATGCTTTGAGCAGGGAGGCTGGAGGAGCCTTCTAGCCTGAACTCTTCTGTATCCTATTTGGATGAATAAAATTAACCTCTCCTCCACTACTCTTATCAAACAGGTTTGTTGAAAGATCTTTCTTAGGTGTATTGCTAAATATTGTCATTTAAAGTTTTAAACCTGATCTTTACCAGCAACAAGAATTTACTGACAAAGAGCATCCGAACCACAGTATCTCTTAATCCAACTTTCTACAACATAACTTTTAATTCATCATGGATCAGTAGAGGGATCAATTTTATTTTAAAATGCTTTTCTGGTGTGAGCAGAGTTTTTCAGACATACTGATGTTGGAAATAGTACTTTATCTCTAGAGTTGTCTAGTGATGAATGGATCAAAACTACCTTAGGGATAGTGTTTGACACAGAATACCAACATACTGCACAAAAATACGCCACCTAACCACCCAGCTCCCAAAGATTTCAGGTATCACCCTTTATAGAGGTTTAAACTTTTTTATATATGCCTGTGGTATCCTACCACAAACAAGTTATTAGGAAGTGTTATTCTCTTAAGATGGAATTTGCATGTTTTAAGTTTCCCTGCAACACCTGTGCCAATGATATTTAGCTGAAGCCTGCTGTTGCTTTTGGGCCAGTGCTTATTCTATCCTCATTTACAAACACTACCTAATAGAGAAATAACATATATTTGCCTCGTTACACTACAATTTATATATCACCAAAATAAACAAGATATTCTGATTGAATAGCGGAAAAAAACATAATGTGACATATTTCCTGAATAAGGCAAGTAAAAATATGACTACACACAGCTGGCTGTCCTAGAAACCTTGGATCTCAGCAGCAGGAATGAACTGGGCTATACTGGAAAACAAAAGCTAGAAAACCATTTGGAAAGATCGTGGTCAGAGACCTGCTAGTTCTGTGGGTGGCTTGCTAAAGTGGTGCTGGGATCACCAGCAAGGAAAAAAGTCCCTGAGTCTTCCAGAAAGCCTCCTGTTTACATCTCGATGACTGTTTGCTCCAAGAACGAACAGGTTGGGACAAGCATCAAGAATTTCTCGACTCTACCTCTGCTTACTCCAGGCTCCTTCCTCTGCTGAACAAAGTAATGAGGTATTTGTGCAGAATGGGTACCACTGATGGACTGTTCTGCTAAGAGCAGGAGGCAGCAGGCAGGGCTAGGTCTTGTAAATTATGCTATCAGTGCTTCCTCTAAGCTTTCTACCAGCAAATCTTCATCCATCCCTTAGAACTTGCCACAGACTGCGTATGCACATTACTGACTTTTAATGAACCACAATGGCATATATTAATCAGAAAGTCTATACTAAAGCAGTAATTATCCCAAAGCTCTACAATTATAAGGGGGTGTTCAAGCAACGTACTTAGTGCAGACTAATATTCTTTTAATTATATAACTTACTGGGATCTGAATAAAAATGAAGCTATACAGCGGTGTGCTCTTTGAGTTGGCAGTTGTAGCGGTTTCTCTGTGGTAGGCATACATGACAAAGCTTCACTAATATCTCCTCTACCCCCCCTCCCCCCCCCCATTTATCATATGGTTACACAACAGCAGGGAAATGAATTATTCAGATTTTTTATCACACTGAAAAGTTAATGAAAAGTTAAATACAACTTACAGGTGTAAGTGCACAAAGCACTTATTTGACCTTGCTACATTTTAAAAGACGTTCTAAGATTAGCCTGGCATGTATTTCAAGTGTACAAAACCCACCAAATTCGTTCTTAAAATGCTAGTACAGCCTGTTTCATGCTTAAATCCTCATTATGTTCTGTGTATTTATAGGAAATGACTCAACTTTTAATTGGGTAAAGCCAAGTAAACCCTCCTTTCACATGGAAAAGTAGTGCTCGTATACTCAGATGGTACCTCCTCAAGCTACAGCCTTCAATAAATCATGTTCTGCATAGGAATGAACAAAGACTCTGTAAACGTTTCCATGTACTTTCCATGTTTCTTGTCAAAGGGAATGTGAAACATTGGAGCATTTTACAGGTGAGCAAATGGGAGAGAGGGGACAAACTGGTGAAGAAAGGGAAAGAAAAAGCCAGCCCTTCCACCTCTTTCAGTTTCAGGGACCAAAACAATAAGCAACACAGAAATAGAATGTGTCTTATTCTGTGCCTTATCTGTTCTTGCACAGCAATGGAGAATGTGGTAGTTCAAAATCTTAGGTACCCTGCTGCACCAATTCACCATCCCTACATGGGAGACAATGGTTCACCACCAGGCAGGGTGGGAGGTCCTGGCACAGGGTGCTCAGAGCAGTTGGGGCTGCCCCTGGATTCCTGGCAGGGTTCGAGGCCAGGTTGGATGGGTTGGATGGAACCCAGCTGTTCATGGTAGGGGGTGGCACTGGGAGGGAATTTGAGGTCCCTTCCCACCCACACCAGCCTGGGATTTATGAAATAGAAGCAACAGTTTAAAGGAGTTGATAGACTGATATTTCCAAGAAGTTTCAAGGTCAACAATTTAGATATTGTACTTGAGATGTAAAATACAATTCATTAATTTAGTTCTGCTTGCTAAGAACTCCTGGACTAAGCTTCAGCCTTAGCTGCTAAAGGCAGATATGGTCTAAGTTTTCTTTACTAACAAGCTTTATCCAAAGACCCGAAGAATGAAGGATGTGACACTGGTACAGCTCAAAATGGTAAATACAGATGAGCTGTGGGAAGTGATTTTTAATATTATTGTTACATCAATAAAAAGACTACCCAACAGAATAACCATAAGTGACACTCAGTGGTACACAAAACAATAATAGTTCTCATCTCAAGTCCTTACTGATTTGTAACTGACCTAAGAGCTTCACTTACCAAATTAAAAATATTTCTATTTTGGTGTAAATTTTTACTTTCTTTGATTAAATCTGCACCTCTGCCTGTCCTAATCCCCTTTGGTTTGTACTCCCACTGTAGCATGTTATCATGGAACCCCTCATTGCCACATTGTAAGCTCCTGGTGAAGTTACCCATCTGACCAAGAACTCTAAATTATTCTTCTAAATGTATCCTTTTGTACCATGTTCTCTAGTTTTGCCACTTCTACATTAATATAACACATGGCAGCTTTTTTACAGGTTTAGTATTAGCATTATTTAGTATTTACTATTTATTAACCTGAAAGCTGAGTTTAATGCAATTCAAGTCTGCTGATTCAAGGGAGCATCGTATTGAAAGCAGACAGCAATTCTTCCAGCTGGATGTGGGCTTTCTACTGAGCTCAAAAAACCCCCAAGAGCCACTTCTGACTTTCTTTGGAAAACCACCAAGAGATAAAGATTTGTCTGCTTCAGAAACTGCCTCTTCCTCCTCAGCACAAAGCTGAGGAGCTGCCATCACTCCCCAGCGCTGCAGGAGTGCATCCTGCAAGAATCTCTTTAGGCAACATCCCTTTGCTTCCTTAAATGTAACAGCATTTGAGATGAGCTGCTCTTCTGAGAACACTGGTACAGCTTAATTTTTGGAAGACAGGAACTGGCATCTTTATTTTAAAAGCAAAAAATGGTTGAGGTCTAGTTTGAAATGCTCTCTGACATTCTGCAATGGCAGGCTTTGTCTCCCTCTAGTTTTGTCATTGCCTTTAATGGTCAGCAGGGAAGGCTTGGTTGTAAGTTTTATGATGCTGACATCAAAATCAAATAAGAACTACACTTTATGCAATAAAACTGTGCTCAGATGACTACTTCAACTATTACTGACACTGATATCACCATTTTCACACTGTGATTTCATTGTGCCCTAAATTCTGGCACTGGGGAGCAATTCCTTTCTGAAGCAACCAGTGTCATAGATAATCTTTCACTGCTGGGATCACGCTTCTTTTATAAAATGCAGCCATGTAATGGACACGTTTATGTGAACAGTGGTACTCTGAGGAAGTCCTTCCAGGTTAGGAAGGACAAGAAGGCTGGAAAAAATTCTGGACCAGTTCTGGAGCACTGTCAGAGACCTGAGCAGGTAGAAAATTGTGTTTACCTTACAGCTCTGCATTTGGTTTAGACCCAAGGTGGGATTCATTTGATTTCTTAGCACCCTAAAGCTATCTGCTTAGGGAGACTGCTTTGTGTTTCCATTGCTGTGTCTGCACCTCCTCTTCCTTACATACAATTGCTTGAAAATATTTCACTTTGATCCTGCTACATTCCTCTTCCCCCTTCCTATCACACTGGAAACCATTTAGGAATGAACATGCTGATAGTGACTCCTGGGTCAGTTTCTCTATTTTCTGTTTTTGTTCTGACATCATGTAAAAAAGGTGAGTTTGGATTTGGGCTTGTAATAGCAGCTTTGGGAGGAACGAGTTTGGATTTGGGCTTGTAATGGCAGCTTTGGGAGGAACGAGTTTGGATTTGGGCTTGTAATGGCAGCTTTGGGAGGAATATAGCAGACAGAGCCAATACTTTGCTACTGAGCTTAGTAGAAAGCCGGACAAGACTCAGAGGCTTCAAGTTAATCCATTAACTTCTAAAAAGGCAAACCCACAAAATAATCAGCATATTTCTTTGCCTTAAAAGAAATCATGGGTTTAGATTTTTTTCCCCTTCAGTAATATCACTGTTCATGTCACATACAAATGATATAATTAATGACTAAAGACACAGCTTCATTTAGCAACTCGCATCACAAAAGTAATCTGCAAGTAGGAATTAACTCAGGACAGACCAAGAGCCAAGTCTTCAAAACGACCCTTAACCTTTAAAAATATAAACAGACATTACAGACCCATCAGCTGCAAAATGCCTTTCTGGAGAACACCAAAGCAACAGGACTGCAACTCGTAAGGAATTGGGAGTGTGTCAGTAATGGGGGGGGGGGAAAGAACGGTAAGAATGGACCCCCTGGCTCACCCCATGTTCATCCCTTTCAGGTTCAGCACAGACAAGTCCTGCTTAAGAAATGCAGATTGGAGTCAAATCGTCCCTCGAGTCCCCACAGAGGGAACCGGGACAGAAAGGCAGCACCGACAAACGCTGCGCTGCCCAAACACGCACAATGCCGCCACTGCTCACAGAGGAATAAGGAAAGGGAAGCCGTGCTTCGGGATCCTTAGTGTTCTGCTGCGCAGCTTCAGGTTAGTGTCTCTCCTGAGAAACCCATCCTAATTCTAGGCTTGTGCATCCACTACATCTGTAGTACCTTTCTGTAGGTTCTTCCCATCTTTTAATGATGAATCTTACAGGATCTTTGGTATTTCCTCAGGAGATGGAAGACATCTATTTGCATCATGTATAGGCTGAAATAGCCAATGTTTTTTTAACTAATATACAGACATGATAAAAATGAAAGCTGGATGCAGCGTTTGTAGCACTGAGAGGAGGTCATTTTAAAAAAGGCCATAAGAAGTCAGGTTACTGGAACTAAGCTAAACTAATTCATTTGGAGAATTAAGACCAGGAATAAGGTCCTCCCACATCCACAAGACTAATACTATCATCCAAAGATTTGCTGTGCAAGCTAAATACTCCAGTTGACTTTGCAGTCTCTGTTGCTCTTTGGGGCAAGTAGCCATCACACACACAGATAAATACAAAGTGCGTTGGCTTTTTAAAACATCCCATTTCTGTGCCTTTAATACAGCTGGTTTCAAATGACCAGCTCTGTCTGAGGAGTACTTTAGATACTAGTTGTTTAACACCAGGGGAATGACAGATTCTCAAGGGTACTCAGACGTTACCAGCAGAATCTGGTAGCACATCTGGCCCGTATGTAAACTAGCTGACAAACAGTGCACAGAATGGCCAACTAGTCCAATGCCCGTCCGACCTGCCCCAGCAGCAGTTGTGCTGGCAGGCGTCTGTCAGAGCATAGTTAAATACAAAATCAAACAGAGCGCGGTAAAAGCCATCAAGGTGCCGTAGAGGTGTTCAGACATCAGAATGATGGACACATTATTATAGGCATCTGACTAGAAAACAGACCTTAGAACTAATAAACATGTCTTGTTTCTTCTTTCCACAGTGATTTTCATAAATTAGCTGATGACAGGCTGAAATTTGTCAAGAATTTGTTTTTGAAACTTGTGTTTTCCCCATGTGACAAAGTATAAACTGGGTCAGAAAAGGCTTTGAGAGGTTTTCCAGTCTACCCCCAGCTCCAGGAAGAACCATCTATGTCCAAGCTATTCCCTGGGACCCTCTCATACCCTCTTCTTAAACCCAACCTTGATGAGAAAGAATCTTGTCACCTTCCTAGGCCACCCATTCCAAGGGTGCATTATCATCATCAGAAAGCTTTTTCTCATGAGTGGTGTCAGCTCCCATCCAATTGAACTAGAAGCCTCCTGAAAACTAGTTCATTAATCTTTGTAATTCCTATATACTTATTGCAAAACTGTCCTGGGTTTGGCAGGGATAGAGTTAATTTCCTTCCCAGCAGTTATGGTACTGTGTTTGGATTTAGGATGAGAATCATGGTGATAACACACTGATGTTTTTAGCTGTTGCCAAGCAGTCAAGGACTTTTCAGCTTCTCATACTGGACTGCACCCAAGAAGCTGGGAGGGGACACGGCCAAGGCAGCTAACCCCAACTGGCCAGAGGGATATTCCATTCTGTACGACATCATGCTCAGTGTACATAACTAGGGGGGGCTGGGAAGCAAAGTGCCTTGGGACCTACCTGAGCATCAGCTTTCAAGTGGTAAGAAATTGTGCTGTCCATCCCTTGCTTTGTATATTCTTCTATCATTGTCTTCCTTCTCTGCCCTATTAAACTGTCTTTACCTCAACCCACAAGTTTTACTTTCCCCCTACCGCCCCCCATTTTCAATTCTCCCCCTGCCATGAGGGAGTGAATGGCTGTGGGCTTGTTTTAGCTGCCACCAAGTTAAACCATGACTAACCACATCTCAGGCTCAGTTCTCTTTCTGCTGTAGACTAGACAAGCAAATTCTTCCCATCTTTCCCCCCAGGCTCGCCCCCGGGTCACATTCTCCAGGCTTTACTCCTGCTTTCCCTCATCAGCTTCCTTCCAAATGGTCAACATCCTTCTAATAACGTGGTTCCTGAAATTGGACGCTGCTCCAGCAGGGGCCTTATCAGTGCTCGACGGAAAGATTACTTCATCATCGTACAGATATCCATGTTTATACAGCCCAGTGCTTGCTTTTATTGGTACTTGTGGGGTTTGGCACGAGTGTGAATTACTAGTGCTTGCTTAATTACTAATCCATTGTGAGACTCCCTTTACTGTAAATCACTTGGTTTCTAAGAGCATAAGCCTATTTTTTGGTTTGCTACATTGACATAAGTAACATTTTCATCTTACAAATGTTCACTCGTCCTCAGGAATATTCAGGATCCTTCACCCTTGCTTAGACTGTATGATGTCCCTAAGCAAGACTTGCAGTAGCAGATCTCCTAAATTAAATTTGCCGTGCCACTTCTGTGTTCCCCTCCTCCCCCTTGCAATGCCTGGCATGTGATATCCATAAGCAATGTAAGTCTCAGAGATCCCATGATTCTGAGGCTTGCCAGCACTATTAATCACACAACACATGCTCTACCTCTGAAGTTTTATCGTCTTCACCTTTGCAAAATCGCTGACTTGAATAGTAAAGGAAATTTGTCCTTCAGGTATGCTAGAAATGGGAGTCCACAGCAGTACTTCTGCACAGCTGTCCAGCTGTCAGTGGTGATCAAATATAGCAAATATTAAGGGCTAGGGTGCACTTTGCTTCTCTGGGAGACTCCAACCACGCTGGCTTGAAGACAGAAGAGAACTGAAACAAACTGCCAAGTTTATACACAACTCCCTTCTCTCCAACCCAAAGAAGTCCTAATGCTTTTTTTTTTTTTTTAATATATTTAGGAGCAATTTTATTCTAATTGCATCTACAAGGAATTTTAGAAGTCTTCTAAGGAGCCTTGTGACCCCTAATTAGAACCTTGTTCAGACAGACTAGAAATTAACCGAAATACCCGGACATACTGAAGGAGGGACCTTTTTCCCTCAATTACATGAAAACTGTAATTATATTGGTCATGTAAATACTGTATCTGGGGAACACATTAGAGGACTGAAGGCACACCCTGCCCCCAGCCCCAGGTAGCCACTACCCACAGCACAGCAAGAGGAAAAACTAACTGCGCAGCAGTGTTCATCCAGTAAAGCTGCTTCCATGGGGGGTGATACCATGCCACTCACTCTTGCCTTCCATCGGAAGCCCTTTGAGACTGATTTGAAGTTCACCTTTTTGTTCCACAGTTACAAGCATTATCTTCTCAATCTGTTTCACCAGTGTGAGTCTATCCCATAAAAAAAAAATCAGAGCAAAAAAGTGCATTGACATACAGATGGCTTTATGCAGTAATGACACAGATACCCAGCCCTCATCTTTGCTGACAGGCAACCAAAGGGATCCTGAGTGGCAAAAGGGCCACAAAGCTGATCAGCTGCTGTTCAACTTAGAAAGGATGAAGAGATACTGATTTATTTTTTCTCTCCTTAAAACCATTCTCCTCTCCAGAAGGAAGTTACTTGCAGAACTACCCCAGGGGTCACTTATTTTACTGCACAAAAGCCAAACAGGAATGGAAGGTTCTCTCTGTTGCATGTTACACTGAACAAGGAAATGGAGTTGCTGTGGCATATGGTGAGCCTGACCCCCACTACAGGATTCACTCTGGGAAGGGTGGAAGGAACAGGCAGCCTTGCTGCTGCTCGATCTCGGCTAAGCGTGATGAGGACATCACCCTGTCAATGCCAGGCTCGCTGAACAGGCTGTCACGGGTGCCAGTTAGGATTGGCTAGGGAATCCCTACCTGGAAGAAACAGGACAGACAGCAAACTGGGCATTCAGCTGTCAGCCCAAGCCTCCATAGACTGGAGGGGGTGGGCTTTGGGACAAGGAGGGGAATGGGGGCAGGGGAACAGCCACATATGGGATGGGGGGGAGAAGGGGGTGTGTGGGATGTCTCCATTTTTCTTGTATAAACTATAGCACTGTGATTTCTAGATGCAGCTGAGCTGCAACAACAGATGTATTTTGCATCAGTGCCTACAGCTCCCCAGCAGCAAAAAGCTGGTTCAGCAGAGTCCAGCTCTTGCAGATCACTGGATGCTGCACACATCTCTGTGTGCTGGAGAGAGCTGTATTGCTGTCAGCCTGCAGACTGCATCAGCATTCAAGGACACAAGCTCCTACAGAGTACAATAAATGGCAGAACACAGTGCCTGGGTGGTGCTTTTCTCCATGCAGAGAGGCAATAGTGGCCTGGGACCTAATTTGTGTAACAAGCTATTTCAGAGGGAAGCTAATTGAAGTGTATAAATCCTGAAGAGCATCACATCAAGCCAAGATACTATTATTAGCCCAACCTAGATGAGGTTATAGAAGTGCATTACAAAAACCTCAATAAAAAAATTAGTAGGAAACATTCCCCACTTCAAGATGGCATGAAACAAATTCTTTCAAGCAATTAGATATTACCCAGAATAATAAAAGAAGAATACTAAAAATGGATGTGGAGAAGGAAGGTTGAAAAAGCACAAGTTCATCCAATGGGTCACAACTTGTTCCTAACATTGACTGTCAGTATGTTTTAGAGGTCAGAGATCACAGCCAGCCAACAGGGCAGCAGCTGAAAGTAAAATTAAACTATAATTCTGCAACAAAATTATTTTTCTAATTACTTGCTACTCATGTAAAAGATTGATGTAAAGTTAACTGACACAGAAGCATTTTCAGCAGCAGCCTCTGATAAACTGTTGTCATTCTTCCATTACCTGTCCTAAGCATATTGACTTGTCCCCTCTGCCAGCTTTTACTGCTCCTGCCAGAGACAGGAATAGCATTTGGTTATGGGCATTTCCATCCTTGTGATGAGACTGGAGTGTAAGGGCACACCTCCAGCTCTCTTCCAGCCATCACAACCCACAAGGAGTATGTGGGCAGAAAGCCTCAGCTGAGAAACTAAAAGCCACAGGTAAAAAAGCAACTCCATCAATTAAAAAAAAAGAGAAAGGAAAAGGAAGGAAGAAAAAGGAAGAGTGAAAAGCATGTGTAGTGAAGAAAGGAGATGAGGTGCAGCAGGGCAAGGGAAGCACCAGTGAGCACAGCGCAGTATTTCTGACCCTGGAAATTAAGTATGTAACCCTGGAAGGAAACAGGTGGTGGAACTTAGCCCTGCAACACCCACTTCACTTCAAAGAATCAAGATTTTTAGGGGGAAAAAAAGGCTCAATCAAGCTACACGGAGAGACAACAGCTTTAAGGTCTTCACTGCATGCCCTACAGAGTCCAGCTGTTTTCAAGGTCTTCCTTCTGTCATCTTTATGCTCAAACCCCATTTGGAAAATAAAAAAGATAACTTACTGGAGGATTTCTTAGTCTGTTTTCAGAGAAGTTTACCTAAAAGACTTGGCAGTAGCTGAATGAGGAAGAGAGGTCTGCAGAGTTTTGAAAGACAATCCTTGGTGCCATGCTGCCACTTGGAACAAGACTTTCACCACTCCCAGGCCGCATTCTGAGAGCAAGTGAAGTACTTTCTTACACTGTGCAACATGTGCTACCATTTACTTCCAGCTCAAGCAATGCAAACACATCCCTGTTTACTATTTTACTAAAACAAAAGCAGTGCAGGTAGGTAACCCAGAAAAACCCACTGCAGAGCCTCTGCAAAAGCAGGCCAACATCTTTTGGCCTTGTTTTGTCTCATTTTATGTGGCAAGACTAGAAACTTGTGGGAGAACATCATTCCAGCCTCCTGCTTGCAGGTGAACTTGTGATGAAGTAGGATGGAGAAACTACTATAAAACTCATGTCTACTTTGCAGTCTATCATCCTCTCCTTGTCTTGAGGTAACAGTTTGCTCCTCTCTGGTGTTTAAGTTGCTCTTCAGAGGACAGCATACACTCTTATTCCCTAAGCAACCTCCAAGGAGCAGGTAATGCAACCTTCAGGCAGCTTCACACATAAAATAACTAACTAGACTAATCTCAACTCTAAAAAAATCAAGTGCAGTGTTTGCTAACTGTGTCTTGAAGCCTACTGCCCTCGTGCAGGTCTCAAAGAACCAGGGGACACATACAGACTTCTCAGCAGTGGTTTTCCTTCACCCCCTTCCGGTGAGTAAATCATTTACCCCAGCAGTAAGTTTTCTCACCATACCTCAATCTATTGTACCTGATGTCACAGGCAGTGCTGTTGCACAGAACATCTTCACAGAGAAAGCTCATGTCGAAGTCAAGGGAAAGGCTGGTTTTCCTTTTCAGTACAAAGCAGTAACGAAAATCCAGGCAACCCAATTCCTCACGGGAAGGACGAGATCATCAGACCAAGGCCCCAAAACTTACTTCTTAAGGGCAGATTATTTTTGACATTAAGCAGCTGTACGTATCTTTGAGAAAGAAAAAAGGTTCTATTAAAGATTATCTGTTTACATTTGTAACTCTCACAGACTGAGTTCATAAATCTTGGCTGGGCTTTTCATTTACTGGAAAGTGCGTCTATGCGTATTACATCTCTAATCCAGGCCTTACACAGAACTTGGCCAGGCAACATCCTTAGAAAGAAAACACTGTGCATAACACAAAATGCCAAATCCCAATAGCTCTTTAAAGATGCAAGTACCCTCGTCCCCTCAGTTTGTGTCATTACCAATGAGGTTAGATTGCAATCATTCTCCATTTCCATTTATTCTCCATAAAGCAAGTTACTCACTTTTGGAGCAGCAGCCTTACCTTTGCAGGAGGCATAACCCAAAAGGTTTTAATGAGACCAAAAAAAAAAAAAAAAAATCAATACAAATTTGATTTCCATGTCACTATGTCAATAAAGAGATAAGCAGGCCAACTTAGAGGGAAAGGTAGAGGGCAATGTCCAATATTCACTCGACTGAGCAGGCCAGTGATGATTCAGTACGTTCAGGCACCGACATTTTTAATACTGATAAAAATAGTTTTATGTAAGCTGAATGCCAGAGACTTGATTTACTTCAAATGAGGACTGACAATTTTGGTATGGTCCACTAGAGCACAGTAGTTACACAGAACATTTATTTATAGGCATTCCCACTAACACAGTGTTATCACAAGAAAAGCTTTGGTTTATATTCTCAGTGTAAAGACGAAAAACACAGAGCAGTGGAAAAACACGCTGGGCAAGACCTTGTTATCCTTACCAAGTGCTACTCTCTGGTAATGCTCTCGTTCGCAGTGTATGTCATCTCCTTCTCAGGAAGCTAATAAAGGCAGAGCAGCAACGGCAGCTGCACACACGTACCCCTTCTCCAGCCCAGTACTCAGTACTACAGCAAGCTTCGACGCTGAGGAACAGCGCTGCTGTGATGCTGGGAAACTTCACTGTGCTTAAGTTCCTAATTCAGCGTAAGTTAACTGGTCAAAAACCATCCTCAAACCGGAAAAAAGAAGCCTGTTCCTTCACATGTCTACCAATACACAGGTTGACACTGAAACAGCTAGCAAGTTACGTTGACTATTACAAAAACTAAAAGCCCAGAACTAACTTCAATCTAAACCCCCTTTTAAAGCTGATCCCAAAGCTAAGAACCCTGCCCAAAAGCCCTACCAAAACCTGTATCCCAGTCAGCCACTGCAATCCAGTATGGACACGTTCAGACTTCATGCTGCCCTGGGTTTTCTCGTCTCCACAGCGTGCTGAGTGTTACCTGCTTTAGACAACATAAGGGAGCAAAGTACTCAGAGCCCAGGGAAACAGGAGTTGGGAGATGAAGCAAATTTATTGTTCCAAGTGTTGAAATTAGGGAGTATTTTATATCAACAGCCACACACTTAATGAAAATCCTGCTAGTATGAATAAAGAAATCCGGGTGACCCTTAAATAAGTGCAAAGCTACTGAACATGGTATTTATGTATCACAGAGCCTTGCAGGTAACCCACAGTTTAGAAAAATCAAAAATGCCCTCTGCAGGAAGGACAGACAGAGAACAGCATCACTGAGGTACAAGTCCCATTCCTTTCAGGCAAATTACTGCATAGATATCTAAGGTTAAAGAGTTCTGACATTTTTCTGAACAGCTTTTACAGTGTCGTAAGAGAACATAAGGAAAATACATTGTATTTGAACCCAAAGAGCAGCATATTAGACATGCACTGGTAGAAAACATCCTGTGTTGATTTGAGATGTTCAAAGTACCATACACAGCTCGGATGTTGATCTAAAAGCAGACTAATTTAACTGGACTTCATTTCTTGTGGAAAAAAGTCTACACGGTCTTATTCATACAAGTGGAATTCTCAACATTCAGCTGTGGTGGGCATAACGCGGACATAGACAGTCTTCATGTTCAAGTTCTTCATGGAGATGTCCTTTGTGATCTCTGACCCAAGAAAACAAGAGAGAAACAGAACACAGTTAGTACTCTTGCTTGCAGGTAAAAACACAAGCACTTTTTCCTCTTTTATTCAGACAGTTCTGCCAGTTCAGTCAAAATGGGACTGGGACAGAAATTGCTCAGCTCAACATTCCCTCCTGGTAAAGCTCAGTGAGGGTCACCGCCCGGCAGGACTGTCGCTGCGGGACTCAAAGATACTCTTGAAGGTTACACAGTTGGATTTTTGGATACCTATGCCAGCCCACAGCTCCCAGCTTCACAACCACATGGAGTAACAGCTGCTTCCAAAAGCTGTTTTATAATGGAGCAACATGAAGTCCATGTTAACACCACCACAAAGCACTGAGAAAAGCATCCCTTGTACACGGTACATGAGAACGGCCATGCTAGGCAGGTTACAGATCCAGCTCCTCTGGAATCTATTGCTGACAGAAGACAAAGTGTGTGTGAAGGATGAGAAGAACATCATGCAGATGTTAATTTGAGTCCTATATGTAAAGCACAGCTATAGCAGTATCTGCTGAAAAACTAACGTTGCAATCTTGTCCAATACACAGCAGGGTGATTCAGGGCTTGTGGTTACTTATGGAATACAGAGTAAATCACCCTTTGTGGCTACAAAAGCATCACCTGCAAAGCTGGCAGGAAAGGAAATCTCTCTCCCTACTCTTGCCACCTCACAGAGCACCTTCCCCATGGTGGTAGACACTTGCTGGCTCAACGCTTCCCAGCACCCATTAGCAAACATCCCCAGTAACCAAGCAGGATAATTTGCCCCGCTGTACCTCCTGCTATTCCAAACCACTGGAGTAACAAACATACCAGAAGTGTCTCTACTAAGAAACTTGAAACTGTAGGAAGCTTCCAAGTGGTAACCACAACTACACCCACTGAAACCAAAGCAGAATAATCCTGGAGGTTAGCGTGTTACTCAGCACACCAGAACCCTACGCACAAGCAAACAGAAGATAACTTCAGGTTCTAGCACTGGTGTTGGTGCAGACAACAGATTACTGACACTGAGAATGGCCAGGTGTCTGTTCAGGAGAAGCCATTTACTGTCCTGTATGACAAGCCTGACGTCCGACACTAATGCTGCTCTGACTCGGGCTCACCTCCAGCTGAGAGCAGTGAGGCCCTGCCCGCGTGCTGGGGCAGCCAGCCTGCCAGGTGCAGCCATGGAGATAACATACAAGCAGTTTAGCTTTCAGTGACGTGATGTCCAAGTAAAAACTGATTCTAGAAATGGCAGCAAGTTTTGTTTCCATGTAACTGGTCCCCTGCCTTCTAACATTAAGGCCTCCATCTTTCCACCCAAAATACTTCATTTTTAGGCAGGACAGATACAGTCTGCATCCAAGTTTAAAAGCCATCTATGAATTAAATAATGAAACTGCCTGTATGGATCTTGGAAACTTGCTTATCAACAGAAAGCAAGGAGGCCCTCCTCTCTGCGCCAGCGCCTCCAAGGGCAGCTCTGAAGCCCATGCAGCGAGTTGTGCTTTCACCCCGAGGGGTCCCTGGATCAGGTGCCTGTAACACGCGTTCCCACGTCAGGACTGAGCAATGCTCACTGCAAAGCTCACTGCAACACCGCCGCGCGGACGCGTGCTTGCAGAAAGCATTTCCAACCTCACAGTGCGAGGTATAACCAGCGTTTGCTTCTGAAGAGCTGGCAAGCGTCTGCACAAGGGCCAGCAGGTCCCAACTGCCTGTGCCTGGCAACTTTTATAAGAGCAGCACTTCCAGCTCTGATAACTCACTTCCCATCAAGGGATATTTTTTTATTCCCTTTCCCTTCCCACCTCCCCGTTCCTGGGTTGCTTTCATCAGATGGTTCAGATGGCTAACAGCAAATCGTGTTCTATTTTTAGAATACACTATCAAAACAGCTACTCAAGAGACTGAAACTTTTTGCTTTGAAGGAAGCACCTGGAAATAGATTGAGAAACAAGAATAGGGGATTGCAAAGTTGCAACAATGCACATAACCATTACTTATACCCATGTTTACCAGAGGCATCAAAATATTTGTTTGATATGCAGCATCTATCACAGAGAGATCTGAAGATAACAGTATGACCATTTCAGTGTTCACACCATAAAAAATGTTATTAGAAGAGCTGGATGGTGAGAATTAAACCTGAGAGTGCAGCATCACAGCTACATGGCAAAAGCGTTGGCTCCAGAAATAACCCTCTGGGACCAAGTTCTCTACATTCTGAGTCTCAAACAAGTCAGTTGGTTTAGCCTTTGAAGAGCCATCAAAGCTGACCTCAGACACCATCACAGATTGTCATTTTAGACACATTAAGCAGTTCTGAAGAGCTTATATGACAAGTATGTTACAGGTAAAAGCACTTTAAGAATCCTTACTCAAATTGAGACTTAAAGTCTCTATAGAGTTTTCCTGTTCTGCCGGTGGCTCCCCTCTTTCAAAGCTCCAAAGTTTTCTACAACAGCCCCTGTGGTGCTTTCACTAAATCATATGCTGCTGTGAACCCTTCTGCCCTGTTACAACAACAGAAGCCAAAAAAAGAAACAGTGTAACAGAAATTGCTCCTGAGCAGTGCAATTCCCAGTCCACAAAGTTTTGCACACAAACACATTCTTTGCTTATGCAAATGACATGTGGCTGAGAGATTTGGTTCTTACACCTTGTGCTGTTTCCAAACACCACATGCTCCCGCTCCCTCTGTTTGTTAACACCACTGAGCACGTTATTTTTATCATTAGCTCAAACTATCCCTAGAAAGTCTCACCAACATTCACGATCATAGAATCATAGAATGGCGTGGGTTGGAAGGGACCCCAAGGATCAGAGAGCTCCAACCCCCTGCCACAGGCAGGGACACCAACCTCAGGCCTGGAGCTACACAAGCTTGCCCAGGGCCCCAGCCAACCTGGCCTTGAACACTTCCAGGGATGGGGCATCCACTACTTCTCTGGGCAGCCTGTTCCAGCCCCTCACCACTCTCTCTGGAAAAAACTTCCCCCTAATAGCCAATCTAAACCTTCCTTCCTTTGGCTTTAATCCATCCCCCTTGTCCTGCCATTGTCTGTCCTTCCCCTCCTGTTTAATCTCCCTTCAGGGACTGGCAGGCTGCAATGAGGTCCCCCCGCAGCTTTCTCTTCTCCAGGCTGAACAAGCCCGGATCCATTTCGCTTACAAAAATGGCTTTGGAATGAACAGAGTTTAGGTCACGTGAAATAATAAACCCCAACCCAACCAGAAATCCAGGACAGAAGAACCACACTTGACTTGCTCTGGCTCCACCCTCTCCTAGGGGAGCCCCTTCAGCCCAGATCGACAGCTAAGGGACCCATTTCAGCCAGCTACACTACAGCTACTCGAGGGAAACTCATTCCCTCCTAGGATTTGGTAACTAGCTTTAACTAGAAGTCTAACCCAAACACGTGGTAAGTTAACCTTAAGTGTCACATATCCTTCCCAAAGCACCTGTCAATCGCACCATTAGCATTAACTAGAGACAGAAACCTTCCCAGCTCATTCGAAGAGGTGAACTTACCTGAGCACACAGATGTATCTGGGGTTCCTCTCCCCTAGCTTCCAACCCATTCTTTCTGTCCAAGTCCCAAATCTTTCTCAGGTCCAACTTTTTAGCACTGCAGATGGCTACATCGTTCGTCTTATCTTTTTCATGAATCAGAAATCCTGTTTCCTAGCCTCACCATCTGTCTGTGGTTTTGGAGGATCTTTTAACATTTCAGCTCTGCAACTGATGCAGCTTCCAGTTTCCCAGGTATTCTGAATGAACCGCAGCTGCCGCCCAACACCATCTGACCTACTCACACAACTCTAAAATAGATCCATACACTTTTCCCTCAAATCCCATTCTCCAAAAGGAAGAAGAAAATAATCTGCAAACACATGAATGTCACAGGAACAATTTGATCAGGTTCTTAAAATATTCACACTTTAGGGTTACTCACTTCTAGGAGGAGATTCACTCACTCTGCTTAGTCACAGCAGCACGAAACTACCACTTAAACTGCTGACTGACCTTTCTGTGGCAAAGGGGAGACACTTTTACAGACCTTGTCTTGGCCATTTCATAAAGGGAATGCACTAAAGCTTGGAATTTATAAATACATGCCTGTGCTCATACTGAATTACTGGGCAAAATTAGAAACCAATGTGTGAACAGTGTGCTTTCAGTAATTAAAGTAGACATCAGGTTACATTACCTACTCAACAACTACCTGCAGGTATCCTTGGACAAAAGGAAAAGTTTGTGCTTACCCTGAGTTTGAGCTTCATCCAGGAACAGTTGTAGCCTCCTGCTTCTGAGCCCAAAAACTTTTGCTGTTTCATGTAGAAGACCTTGGTATGTTAAGCCGTTCTGACCAACAGGGTTCTCCATGAGAAGAGTTCCCACTGTTCCTTTCTGACATTCTGAACAAGATAAGGAGTTGAGTCACTATTGGTGAGGAATGACGTTACTCTGTTCATTTTGGTCAACTGAAATTTAGGATTTCTTCTATTTAATCTCTGTTTCTTCATAGTGCTGAGTCATTACCAATACCAGCCCTACTTACAGATAGTTGCTAAATAAGGTCATGAATCATAAAATCAGAAGCGTGAGTATTAAGTGCCTGACAAACAAAACTTTGCAGGATATCAACTGGAGGCTGAGGAATGACATCTGAACAAGACACACAAACCACCAGCTACCAGTAGGTTCCCTGTAGTGTCAATAAAATTCCACATGGACAGGTCAGAAAGGACTCATAGCAGGGCAGACATGAAGAGAAAGCCATCAACATCATCATCTCTGGGGTCACCAGGACAGGACAGACACAGAGCAACAGCTCCAGAGTGAGTCCAGAGGTGGCCACAATAACCTTCAGAGGGCTGGAGCACCTCTTGCTAGGAACACACAGACAGAGTTGGGGTGGTTCGGCGTGGAGAAGAGAAGACTGGGGTGACCATACTGTGGCCTTTCAATACTTAAAGTAGGATTACAAGATAGAGAAAGACTTTTTACCCAGGTCTAGAATGACATAAAAGGGATAACGGTTTTAAACTGAAAGCAGGTAGACTTAGACATTAGGAAGAAATCCTACCCGGGGAGGGTGGGAGGCCCTGGCACAGGCTGCCCAGAGAACCTGGGGCTGACTCTGGACCCCTGGCAGGGTTCAAAGCCAGGCTGGTTAGGGCTTTGGGCACACTGGGCTAGCAGAGGGTGTCCCTGCCCATGGCAGGGGCTGGCACTAGAGGGGCTGTGAGGTGCCTTCCAACCCAAACTGTTCTGCGATTCCATGAACATGTTTTTCCCAGTGTGATGTTTCAGAGCAGAAGTTACAAGATTAGCAGCTGTGGTACTTGCACAGATCTTTGCTCCAGATCAGGGGAATAATATAATTCATTTGACTTTTAAGTAGCACTAAGAAGTGTTTCACAGTCTGTTTACACTGTCTCAGTAGAGAGCTGGGGGCTCCTTCACCTCCCTCTTTGTTTTTGGTCTGTTTTAGACTCAGCCTTTTAAAATAAGCTGCACAGGTGAGGTGATGGTCAGAAACAGGAAGACAATGCTGAAGGGCTCATGTTCAAATGCCATCCCTTATCTCAAGCCCGCTCCCCTTTTTCTTTTATGAAGAGGGTAGAAAGCTAAATAGAAACATTGTGTTTATTAGAAAGCACGTACTAGGAACAAATAAACAAAATCACCATCTACCAATGAAAAGATATGTCCTTATCTTCATCAGTAAGTGATGGTGTCCAAAACTTAGATCACAAAGGGCTCAGCCTGTAAATGAGGATAGATCGGTATCCTGCCTACCTTGTGGCTTGGCATTCATTAACTGCAAGTTGATATACTGGCAGAGCAGAGCATCAGGAGAGTTGATCAGAGCAGGTGCTGACCCTGTTGTCACATGGAGAGTCTTTCCGCTGAGACTAAGCAAGTCAGTTTTGTTTATCAGTTCTGAAACAGAAAATGAGACCAGTCAGGCCATTACAGGGAAGCAGAGGTCCAGTTCTCGCTTGATTAGCTGACAATGAGGCTTTCTAACTGCTGCTTCCACTCTGGAAGCATTTCCCTCTCAGCAATTCCCTGCTCAAGAAAGGGCATCTCTCCATTTTGAGACCTGGAACCAGTGCAGAAGTATTTAGCTTTCTTAACGACAGAGTACTTGATCTGCTGTGGAAGTTAACATTTCTTATGCAGATAAACATACCACATGATCACTTACGCGGTAACAGTAGTTAAAGAACTGAAAACAAGTGAGAAGTTATTCACTGATGCCAACCATGTCTATCTCCTCCAGAGCCACGACCACTGCCTCTACCCTGACTTCCCCAGCTGGAGCAGCCCCAGGCACGTGCTACTCTGCAAGAGCCACCATTGCCTCGTGCAGCTCCCGAGGACCAGAACTGTGAAAGCCCTGGCTGGCTGGCTCAGGAGCAATGCCCTCTGCAGCATGCTTGTGTTGCCTTCCACAGCCACGAGCATTTAGGAAAGGACCAGACCCAGAATAGGAGCAATGTCTCAAAGGATTTTAGAAGGAACACCGGCACCCCGAAAGCAGCCAGAGGAGAAGCTAAGGAGCTTCCTGCAAGGCAGTCGAAACGTGGGGCTGCCTTCTGCGCTCCTACAGAAGCAGCTGCCCACCCCTCACAGCAGCAAAACCATGGCTGCAACATGAAAGATACAGCGAAATAACATCCCTCTCTGCTACAAAGCTCCCTCCTACAACAGCTCTCCAAAGGCAAACCCAGGAGGAATTAGAAACCTTCCTTTCTTCTCAGAATTGCACGTTGCCTGTACACATGGAACAGGCACATCTGCAGCTCTTGCCAACTGGTTTTCAGTCCCCATCAACCCTATTCGCGTGTCCCAGAGCCAGTACCAAAGCTTGTTTTCCAGTAGTTCATCTCAATGAATGAAGGGGGAGAAGCAGCACTCCTTTTTTTTTCCAGGGATGTTTATAAATTTTCAAGTAAAAATAAGCAAAGAAAAAACAACCAAAAACCCCCAGACCAAACAACAACAAAACCTCCAAAAATCAAAGCAACCCACAACCCCCCCCAAAGCAATCACAGGCTACAAGCTCTCAACATCTTGCCAACTGCCACAGAACATCAAAGCACGATGCACTGTGGAAAGCTTATGAGACTGCCCTGAGGAAGGATGAAGACCTCAGACTGCAACTAAGTTTCTAAATTGCTGTTATTTAAAAACCAACAGAGACTCTCTCTATATATATAGTTTTTTAAAAAGGCAAAATTTCATTGCTGCTTCTAAAATTTTCAAGACCCAAGACTTTATGATGCTGGTGGCCATCTGCCAACTACCCAAACACTTCTTTGGTATGTCTAAGGGGCAGGTACAGGAATTGCTTTTCGTTTTACTTCTAGAAAAGCAAGAAAAAAACTAAATTCACAAGTGGAGAGGAATTAACAAGATTTCATCCTGTGAAAAAGGGAGTTGGCAGTAGTTTTTCAGAGCGTGACACTGGAGCAGCACTGCCTGCCACCTACATACACTGGTCACGGGTAGGAGATGGCACTAGGATGCTTCACAGAGAGAGAGAAACACGTCTCTGTGACCTCCAAGTATGCTGGGCTCTGTGCAGATCTATGCAGGGCAACAAGGCACAAGCTGCAGTCATGCTGATTTGTGTATTTAACAAGTCTAGCCTTTTGCATTCCAGGACTGCTGACATTTTCACAAGGAAGAGCTCATGTGCAGTGCTGTCAGTGGAGTCTGTTCATAAAACACTCTAATAAGAGCAAGAGAAAAATAATAAGGTGGATAAATTTTTCAAATATAACATTACACTTAAAAACAAGTGGATATTATAAGTGTTCATCAATATTAAAATCCCTTTTAAAGTCAGCTCTCCCTGCAGCTGAGCTTTAAGTGGCAATACTCTTCTAGGGTTCCTCACAGCCTCATGGCCTTTTAAAAATTAAATATCAGAAAACCTTCTTGTAATCTTGTTCAGGAAACAGTGCTAAGAATAGACGTTTTACCAAAATTAGCATCCCAAGGATGAAATAAGACACGAACTAAAGTTTGCAGGGGTTTTGCCCGACATCACTTTCCCCTGTTTAAGTTCAACATGATTTACAGCTTGCTTTATTCCCAGAAGCTTTTCTGGTTTTTAATGGGCATTTTTCAACATGGGTTAGCATTCCCCACATAATGAGCTTGGGAAGCTTGCAGCTTTCGAGCACTCTGGAGCAAAAAAGAAAGTCACAGGCAGCTGTTTCTACTGTCTCACCTGAGTCCAGCCCATCTCCTTTAAATGATAACTTCTTATTTCTTTTTTAATGTAAAGAGACACAATCTCTATTCTCAGGTTTTGGACTTTGGTAGGAATCCCAGAGCTTTGCTCAGCGTTTGTGCAGTTACTCAAAATACATCTACGTGCTGCTGGGGAGGAAATGTTTATCCCATTATTTCAATGTTGCACTGAGAACCAGGGACATGACATATTTCAGCCTCTCTTAATACAACTGCCTGATTCTGTGCCATTATGCAACCCTAAGTAAATCTTCATTACAATTAGAAAATAAGACAATAAATTACTGCAAGTAAAGTGGACAGCCCTAAAAACCACAGGAAGGAAAATAAGGAGCCAGAAATATGGTTTTACTGGGTCACAATTTTATTAACACACATGGGAACAACTCACCAACAATTTGTCCAGAGTGCACGACCTTTCCTTGCAATTCCTGTCCAGAATACTGATACCAACCCCCTGTGCCTCATCTAAAGGGATGCTGGAATCACTATTAGGCCTCACTTACCATTCCCCATGCAAAGGTTGGGCAGACAAAGCAAAGGGTTTGCACCCAAACCAAACTTCAGGAAGGTCAGTGCTAGTCTCTGAGATTTTTAGGTGGCTTTTTTTTGGTATGCACCTTCAACCCTGGCTCCTCAGGGAGCCAGATCTTCTGCTGATCAATACTTGAGATCTCTGCCAAACTGCAACAGAAAGGAATTTGACAATCTAATTTTTCCAAGGGAATTCTCATGTTGTTAATAAAAGGGCAGGGGAAACACTCGCTCTGCCCAGACTACTTAGAGTGGAAGATTAAAATCATCAGGCCAAAATGGAAAGTCCCAAAACAATACCTCCACAGCCACGTGGAGAGGAAGGAAATAAAGTCTTTGTTACCAGAGCAGAAAAGAACCTTTGAGAAAGAAGGAAAGCTTACATTTTCCTTACCACTTCCTTTAGGAATTCAACGTTAATAGATCCAGGCTGCATCCTTCAATCCTGCCAGTGGCAGGAAAGAAACCAAGAGTCAAACTGCTCATAGTCTTAATGAGAGTTTCCCAACTCTTCCCAGCCTTTTGCACATGATCTCTAAACATCGGTGATGGTAACGAATTGTTCTCATCCACGCCCACCTCTGCAGGCACATACCACACTGCTATGAAGTATATCACTGGATATCACTACTACTGGGAAAATAACTTTAAGGAGAGCTCTTTCCTCCTTTTAAACATAACTGAGACTTGAGGAAGATAGTAAGGGATCCAAAATTTTCAATAAACAGTCTACCTGAAAGCAAAGACTTTTGTACACTGGGCTATTCAGTTTGGCCTAGCACACCCTGCAAAGAGCTTCTCTCACAGTACAGTAATGGATTACATCAGATGTGAAAATCCCCAAAACATTCATCTATTATTCTTCTAGAAATTCTCTCTGCAGAAAAAAACTCTAAAATTGAAGGCAGAGATGGTGAACAGACATAATTAAGACTGCTCCCCTACTGATGCTGCAGACAGACAAAAACCTGGTGATGCTCAGCAGTCCTGTGAGCACCTCAAAACAGCCCTTCACAAGACTCAAAGTATCTCCCCCTTAACTGCTGCTTCAGTAACATTTCTATGAGAGGACACCAGCAAATGTTTCTGCAGCCACATCCCATTCCCATTTTTACAGTGTTTTATCATTTCTTTGTCACTCATTTTAGACTTAATATGAATGGTGAGGAACCAGACAAACTTTGAACTGCAACATGTGCCTCTAACTCTAAGAACATACAAAGAGTTTACTACAGCTGCTGAAACATCTCTGAAGTTCTATCATGGCTTGGCCACTGCAGAGTACTCTACCTTCTGTATTTCATCACTAAAGCACGTGGTCATCACTTGTTCTCAGTGTGCAGATTATTGAAGTTGTAACTTTTTCTGATGCACTGCAATAGTACCCTTAATGGAATAACATGGCATCTTCATGTCAGGAGAGGATACCAGTTTGCTGGTAGGGTCTCATACTCACTAACTGCAGCATCTTTCATAATGTTTTTCTTCTATGAAAGTAATAAAGCTGAAATGGAATGAACCAAACTAGCCTGTGGGTCTATGGATAATCCATAGAAGATATTTTACATTCTCATACCTTAACAAAGGCAAAGTTCAAGATGCAAAAGTATTCAACAGATCCTTCTAAAAAGAAGAAATACAGAGATTTCTCTAGGGTGAAAAAGCAAACATCTTCCCTCTACAGATAGCAGTTTGCATTCAAAGAGAATTCTCACCCTGCCTACTGAGGCATTGGGGAGGAGGAGGGAAGCATCTGAAAGCTGATGGCAGCTCGCCATCAATACCCAGTGTAGCCTGGACCTGATGGAAACACTTTCTGAAATAAATCAGGTTTTGTCCTGATGAGAACTGCAATGGAAAGTAACAGAAGAGGTGAGCATCACTTAGCACAGCTCTTGGAAACATTTTGATGTGACTATAAACACAGTCTCAGAAGCTAAAGTACTATTAAATAGAATATTTCCTTACACATTTTCTTCTTAATTCTGTATATAAATAGAAGAACTCTGCAGTAAATAACTCCCAGCTGCTGCTAGAAAGCATTACAATTTTCCCTGTCATACTGCATTTACCTGTTTTTCCATTAAAAAATGTCAGTTTCAAATTTTTAAGACCAAAAATGCAGGAGACAGCATCTACTAGTCCAGTGAAGTTCAAGGTATTATCTCCTTTTGGATTTTCCAGCAGCAATACACCATCTAAAAACAAAATTAAGAAATTAAAATGCATTTTGAAGGAACATCCAAGTTTCAATGATTTTCTAATGACTTTCTCTAATTACTTCCAGGTAGTTTCTAAGCTAAAACTGGGCTACACTGCATCTTCCAGAAATATTGGCAGCAGGAAAAGACAACAAATAGAAATGAACTTGAGTGTATTTCATATTTAGAGCATGGAAGTTCTATAAGTTCTATTTGTTTTTATTAACAGTCAAACTTGTATGTCACTGAATTACAATGCAGGATTGTATGGATTAAAGACTGACAGACTGTGCCCTCTGAGATGTTCAACAGCTTCTGTCATGCCCATCACTATGCAGGAAGCAGCTCTGTACCCTGGTCCCAAGGCACACTCACTGTGGCACATGCACTGTAAACACACACAGGAAAAAACCCAACTCCAGAGTGTATTTAGATGTCTCTGCTTTTCATATATATCCCAACCTTGTAATACTTTTAACTCTTCTTCTCATTATCCAGGACATATCCTCTAGCTTTAAGGATTGTTTTCAGCTCTACACTTAACACCGAAGTTGTTCACAACCAGTGTCCCCTCCACAGAGAGGCATCACTTACAGCACTGCAGCAGGAATTACAAGTTCAAGGCATGCACTGCACTCTGAGATGTGTACATACAGAGTCTGTGTGCCATACAGGCCCTTCTGCAGAAGTATAATTCCCAGCATTTATTTCAGGTCCACATCAGAAGACACCATGGCCACATGGTTTTACTTTTAATAAACTTATTTTCAAGAATAAGTTAAAGCTACTATTGGAAGGGATTTTGCACCATCTTTCAAACCTATCTGTGGCTCCAACATTCAACACACCACTTCCCAGTCTTTAACACTGCCACTGACAAATCAAACACTCCCCCCCTTACCTTGCTCTGTCCCATTCACACAAACTCTGAGGTTGACGTAGGCACAGGCTGGACCAACACACTGATGCAGACCACCTCTGACGAGTGTAATTTCTAGCTCTGAACCCTTCAGCTGAAGCAAGAGGAACATCATCATTATTTGAATATTGTTCTAGTGAATAAACACAACAAAATATCCTACTGAATAAACAAAACATTTTCTTAAATAAACAACAGTAAGATCTTATCTTATTATGCTAAATATGACTTACAATAGAATAGAATCCTTTGCCACATCTTCCTGCAGAGACAGAGCACTTCAAATAGCAATTTGTTTTAATGTAAGCTAAAGAGATAGCAACATTTAACATGTAAGAAGCACAGAGTGGAATAAACAGCCTAATATTCACAAGTGATGAGCAGTGATGGCAGTCTCCCAAAACACAACCCAAAAGTGAGACTGCTTGAGAGGAACACTCTTACAGAGGTAATTCAGAGTATCTGAAGGCAGGACCCTGCTCTCAGTGGCTGTCTGGAGCAGCCTTCACCTGTCTCCAAGGGGCTACTGAGAACAACCAGGGTCACAGTTGCTTTGATATCAAGTTGTGCAGGCTGGAATGGCTCCTCCACCTACACCAATTTTCCCCACCTTAATAAGAATTTTACTTGAACAACAATCACCCAGAAATCCCTTGTATGAACCACTGGTACCAAGTGGCCATTTGAGACAATTTCTTTGTGAGTTGAGAAATAGTCTTTGGGAAGAATCAGTCCACAGACAAAGGTGGAAATGCCACTCTTCACTCCTGCTATGAATTAGGGAAAGCCACTTAGGGAGCAGCAAACCTTGTTTTGTATTTATCCTGTCTACCAGCAATCAGGAATTCATTTTTCAAGTAGCTGCTTTTCATCTCAATATTTTCTGAGTAACTGTTGATTTGGTTTTGGTTGTGTCTCAGAGCAAATCCTTGGCAGAGCAGCTCATAATTAAGGCCTTGTATCAGAGAACGATGCAGGGTAGCTCCATGGAATCAATGATCCTGAAAGCAACAACAATACTTACAGAAAAGACAGCCTGCCTTTCATTTTTGGCCCAGTCTTTGCAGATACTTAACATCCTGCAGACTCCCATTACTCCTTCTAATAACTTCCAGAAATCTGGTGCCATCATGCTGTCACAGCTGACTGAAGTTATGCACTCACGTGTGGAATCACACACACTGTTCCTCTAACTTGCACCTGCTTCTGGATGTGAAAGCACCTAATGGTCACTACAGCACTTTCCACGTCAGTGCTGCTGATCAGCCCCCCCAGAAGGCAGCTGATGCTCAATTCAATTCCCATTCACATGTTCATAGTCTTGATGTCTGAAGCTGCTGGCACAGGACACAAGGCAGTTAGGACTAATAAGGACGACTAACCGCAGCTAGGTCACCAAACCACAAATTCACTGCATACAGCCACAGCTATCCTCAGCTCTCCAAAAAGGGCCACACTTCCACTCTGAGAGGATTTCTGAGGAAGGGATTTATATATTTTGGGTATTTTTATTCACTACACTTAATGTGACAAGCTAGTTGCAGCACGACACCGAGTAGAGTCAAACACCTGCCCTAAGCAATCCACCTCTGCAGTCCCAGGGAGTGAGACTTCCAAGGAAAACTTTACAGTTGCACTAAAATCCCAGTCATAGCTCTCTCTCTGGAACCTCTATTGTAAAGTCTGTGACAATGATTCAGAGGCACAGCGAGTCTGTAAGCACAGCAGCCATCTACACGTGCAGAAGGCAACCCACACGGCGAAGATAGCAGATTACCTCCCTACAGTCACTCTGGAGCAACTGCAACTCCTTCAAGTAAAAGAAAACCAAACCATTCTGCATTTACATACAACGTTTTTCTCTGCCTCCGTTGCCCATACATAAACCCCACAGGCTCAGTAGCAGAACCTGCAACAAATCCCTGCTAAGGATGTTTGAAAAACCCTCCGTGCCCAAGATGTGAAGCAGAGAGGTAGGTACTCTTAGCTGTATGACCACTGCCAGATGATTAATCTCTAGGAACTTAGTCATCTTCTGCAACAGCCACACAGAGCTGCCTGTCATATATGGTGTCATTTCAGTTCCAATTTTTATGTCTTCCCAGTTCAAAATCCAACATTTGTCCAAATGCACAGGCTGCTCCACAGCCCTCTTGTCTCTAGTTTCCATACTAGCACCTCATTTCCAAAACGGAAGGGATGCCTGATTTTGCTGACATCCAGACAACAGCCATCAATTATATCCTTAATACCCAGCACCTTCTGGCAAGGTGAGATTCCATCTTTACATAAATGACATCATTTAAAACTAACCCAACAGACTCAGCTTTCAGCTTCCCACTGTGTTCTTCTTCACCAGAATCTGCTACATTAAGATTTAGGAAACTGAATCACAGTAAGGTGGGAAGGGAACCACACTTGCACAGGCATGAAAGCATTCACGGAAAGACACAGTGACCAGCACTGAAGCTCAGGCACTGGGCAGTTTCAGAGGGATGCAATCAGACAAGTGCTTCCCAGCACCACACGTTTTCTTCCAGCTGCTTTCACATTCTAATTCAGATTTGATGTTGACTTAACATCAACCTGTCCATCAGCAGTATCCCAATCAAATAAGCACTAGGAAGAAATAGCAAAGTATTTTAAGTGATTTCTCTACCACAATATTCTCCACTCCTATGCAGTGTTTTTCCTTATGTTTGTCAGTGAATTCAACTAACAGCTTTGAAAATTTTGGGTTCAAATCTGCACCATTTTAGAAATATAATTATTGTGTAAAACATCTCCTTGACACATGCTGTGTAAAAGATAAGACATCACTTTCTTTTCAGCTATTCTCCAGCCTTCAAGTCATTCTGTAACACAGACTCTAAGCTTGGTGTATCCTACGTTCTTGTCTTTCCAGTCTAGCATGATGACATTTAGATTGAAGCATGCTTCATCTATGATTGTGCCTTTTGCATTTAGTAAGCTTGAATAAAACCATGGCAGAAGTATTTTGAAAACACGTTGAAAGGAACAAAGAAAACACAGGAATTAGTTCGATTCTGGTGCTGAAAGAACAAGCAATCTGAGAAACTGCATTGTTACACGGGACTGAACTTCAGCAACAGAGAACAAACAAGCATCCTCAGACATTAATAACCAAAGCTGGTCTTAAGCCAAAAGGCAGAATTTAGCCTCGAAGGAGAAAATCTTTAGTACAAAAGCATATTAGCTAAAGATAGCAGAGCAACAATGTTTTGCTGTCTAAACAATGCACTAATCCAAGTACAAGTAACTACGTGTATTAAGCTTACACAAACAACTACTCAAGATGCTTATTTTGGTACCCAAGTGGCTTCTTTTTCTGAAGTACTGCACATACAGATCCCAACTATTCTTTTTTAAACCAAAGAGACTACCACAGAAATTTATATATATTGACAAAATACTATACCCCACAAATAAATACTAACATATGATTTTTCTGTAACTGGAGCACTTTTAGTTAAAAGCAGGTAACAAAACAAACTCTGCAGTCAATGCTTTGTCTTACTTGGGTTGTTTCCTGGATGAGAACTTCTTTTGAGGTAGGGACCGGGTAAGGCTTCAGGGCAGCCTTTATTGTTGCTAAAATGAAATCTGTATGTTCCTTAATAACAGTATCCAGGTAGTCACCTTCTGGATATGATCTGTAGTATACTGTAATCTCATCTGTAGGAACCAGATTCCGCTGTGGAATATACCCAATACACTATTAATGACAGCAAGATGACTTTGGAAAAGATAGTTACTAGATACTTATTGCAAGTTTCCACCCAAAAATATTAGAATAAAACAATTTTTTTAATTCCAAGAGCAATTAAAAAAATCTTACTTTAGATACCTCTCTTTCAAATCTTACTCTTTCAATCTTACTTTTCAGTATTCTCTTTCAATCTTACTTTAGATACCTGTCTTTCAAATTCACTTAGCAACTCTCTCCCTTAGTGAGGTGAAATCCTATCAAATTTATTCAAGAGCTTTTCTTGATGAACCAAGATTTTACTAGTGTGCCAGCCTGAAATTAAACTCTTGGTTTTTTATTGAACAATTGCTCAGGCAGTGCCTTTTTCTTAACACCCATCAGTCTCCAGGACATCCTGGGATTGTTTTAGAAGGTACCAAGTTAAATATTACTTCATGTCCTCTCCAGATTAAGGGCTGTTTAGACTTGTCATCACCTTCACAGGTTTCTTGGCACAAAATGGAGACAATGATCTTCCCGGATTACTATTGCAGGGAGAAGGAAGTTACATTGCTTCAAAGTGCTTTAACATTAAGGTCAGACAACATCATCTGTATGTACCATCAGAGGAATTTAGACAATTCAGTGCCAGAATTGTCTCCAGCAATTTGCTAAGACTCAAGTTTGTTTATTTTAGCAGTCCTAGGCTCAGGTCTCTCAGCTCTTCCCCAGCCCAGCTGACAGGACCGGCCCTGAGACTGAACAGAGAGTAACATTTGGCAGGAGGTAGGCAGGCCCAAACCACTGCAACAGGCTTGAGACAGAAAACAAGAGGGGCTCAGTAAAACAAATACATACATAAGTTAATTCACTACAGACAATGCACAGCAAGTTCACTGATCAACTCCAGCTACTCAGCAATAGGGAAATTCAAAATCAAAGTGGTGTTTTATAGGCTTTTATGTCTGTATATGAGGAGGAGGTGACACAGGGCTTTATGTTTTTATTTAAAAAGGTCAGTTTTTGCTGTGCATTGCCCAAAGATTGCTTAAAAGTAAATAAAAACTCCTTGTTCCAAACCACTGCTTCCCAACCTTTTTGCGAAGCTTCTGGATGCGATTAATTACTTCCCGGGCAACTCCTTCATCCACCATGGACTGGTCTGGGGTAACATCCAGCAGAACTAAAACCTGAGGTAACACACAGTTGAATGGGTGACAAACTAGAAACAAGTTAATATTAACTCGCTCAGAAGAGCGGGCACATTTTTACAGAGCTCCTCACTTACAAAATACCCTGTTTAAGTGAGTAGCATCTTCAAAATACAGATGTTCAACAAATTCAAGCAGTCTAATTAAGCAAACAAAACTACCCCAGGTTTCAACTCACCATTTTCATATTATTTCTAGGGCAACTAGAAGTACCATGAACTCTATGAATAAGAGCTTCTTTCCTTAATCAAAAACACTACAAACAAAAAAACCCCAAAAACCAAATAAAATACCTGAGCATCAGAATGTGCCTCAAACTGGGCAGATCCTCCTGCAACCTGATCAAAAGTATACATGAGGCGAAGATCTTCCCCATGGAGTTCATGCCCTTCAACAACAATGGTGCCTGTGGGATTGGCAGATGAAGAGCATCTCTTAGAATCAGAGGGGAAAATATATTTTTAAAATTCAAACAGCTTTAAACAAGTATCAAACTTCAAGTACATGAGAGGGGCAATACATTCACAAAACAGTTAACTGGCTGGAAAGCACTAGTAAGAAACACTCAACTATTTCCCCATGCAGATTTTCAGAGAAGCACTTCTGCAGGCAGCAGATCGCACTCAAACACAGGCACTTCAGCAACTGCTGATGTACAGTTCAATGAAACAGAATAAAACCTATAAGTAACTTCACACCTGCTTGTAAATTTGGAATTGAAGCAGTGCTTCCAGAATAAAAACTACTGCGCACATATCAGCTCAAGTTTGATTCAGTCCTACAGAAGAGCTTACTCCCTACTTCATTTTTGATCTTACAGTAGCACTTCTAGAATCATAGAATGGTCAGGGCTGAAAAGAACCTTAGAGATCATCAAGTTCCACCCCCCCTGCCCTGGGTAGGGACACCTCTCACTAGACCAGGTTGGTCAAGGCCCCATGCGACCTGACCCTGAACACCTCCAGGGTGGGGCAGCCACCACCTCCCTGGGCAAGCTGCACCAGGGCCCTCAGCACTTAAACAAAACAGTGTAAGAGTAGTAGCCATGGCCACTTCTCAACTACTTCTTAAATACTGTCAGAAAGATAATAAAAACAACTTTTCTCCTACTCTAATTAACATAAAATGTAATGCAGATGATAACAGGGAAGGCAGCCTTAAGTTTCCCTGAGCCCACATAAGGATACTTTGGGATCTGTTCTTGCAAATGCTTGATTAATATACACAAGTGCAACAGCTGGGGTTTTTTCCTTGCTGAGCCAAAGGGTTTTTGGATCATCTCTTTTTGATCACCACTGCCACCGTTTAGTGTTTGAACCACTGTACCTGTCTCCTGGAATTCCTCCAGCTGCTCACTCTTCAGCTCTTTGATTGCAGCCATGACATGCTTAAATGCACCTTTCAAACGCTTCCCAAGCACCATGTGATCGGGTTCTGCTCTCAGACGAACTCCATATTTATCTTTATTAGTAGATAACGTCACTTGACGTACATTAAGTTCCTGTATGAATACATCAAGAGGAAAAAAATGGAAGCTGAAGACCAGTCACCTCTGACAACTGTGTAATGGTACACAACCAGGGCCCACCACAGCACTAGGGAGTCCTAAGTCTCAAGCTGAGCATTTTTATACGATTGTCTCTATGAAATATCAACTTCCCAACACCGCAAGAGCATGTAAGCCAATGAAACTATCTTTCAGCAAGAGATCATATCCACCTCTTCAGCCTTTAGGTTGACATTGAAGTTCAACATGAGCTGGTAAGGTGCACCTGCAGCTCAAAGCCAACCATGTCCTGAGCTGCATATTGCCAACAGCATGACCAGGAGGTGAAAGGAGGAGAGACCCCCCCGCAACCCTTCCCCACTCCAGTACTGCATCACCATCTCCAGGGTCCCCAGTACAAGACAGACATGGAACTGCTGGTGCACCTCTTCTCTGGAGACAGGCTGAGAGAGTTGGGGTGGTTCAGCCTGGAGAAGAGAAGGTTCCAGGGAGACCTCTGAGCACCTTCCAGTCCCTAAAAGGACTCCAGAAAAGCTGGAGGGGACTGGTGACAAGGACAGGGAGGGATAGGACAAGGGAGATAGCGTTAAGGTGAAAAAGGGGAGTTTTGGATTGGATATAGGGAAGACATTCTTCCCTGTGAGGGTGGTGAGGGCCTGGTACAGGTTGTCCAGAGCAGTTGTGGCTCTCTCCTCCCTGGCAGTGTTCAAGGCCAGGTTGGACAAGGCAGTGAAAAACATAAGAAATTGGTTTAAGAACAGATAGACAAGTAGTGAACCCTTGGAACTTAATGCCACCAGAGCAGGTAAGTGGGACGGTACCATGAACTCAAAAAGAAAGTAACATTGGTAACAGTAGGCATATGAAGAGATGTTACAAGGAACAGGCAGCCACGTGCCCTTGAATATCTGCAAGGGTGCAGCTGCAGATGTGGCTGCCTATGCCAAGAGACTCCTGCGAGAAGTGGCCAGATGCTCACACCTTCTCTAGGCAAGCTCTGCCATTGCAGGAGACAGCAGGGCGTGTTGGAGGAGCCACTAATCTAAACCACCATGTCATTTCTTACCTTCTTAACTACAAATATTCTCACTACATCAACACATTAGAAACTATCATTAAGAACCCCTTCGTTACCCACCCTGAGCATCATGCAATGCCAAATACGACAACGCACAGCAAGCCTCATCATTCTACAATTAATCCTGTCCAATGAAGAAATGCATTAGACCCATTATTTACCTCAGGGAAATAGAAGCACTGCATCACAATGTTATTTTGGGTCTTCAAGAGAGTCTGGGTTTTCCCTGCTTTGTAAAGCCAAGTAAGAAACACATACAAGGCAAACTGGAATTTAGAAATTTGGAAGTCTGACACCTGAATTTCCAGTTTCACAGCCTCACTCTTCTTATTCCTAGTGTAACATATGAGAGACAGGTCTCAAGAGTTTTAATTGCCAATATGCAACTAAAGGTTGCATTTCTACAGGTACAAACCTGCACATATCAGGAGCAGGTTTCACTGTAATCTGCCAGGTTTTCTGTGTCACACTGCCCAATACTTGAAGCACTTTGTCTTTAAATCTCCACTAGAAGGTTGTTGGAGTTTACATCAATGTGATGCAGAATCACCAAGTACATTTGGCAAGTGAGCTACTCCAAGTCCTTTAGGGAGCATAAGTAAATGGCAGCGTCAGCATGACAGGACTAGCAAGTAGCTAAACATTTAGGCTGAGAAGCAATGCTTAAATGAGTGACACACTAATTCCTTAGGAGGACCTACTGGCACGAGGAACTGAGAAAACAACTGAATCTAATTTCATTTCATACATCTTCTAGAAAACCAAGTGAAAATTATGTGCTTCAAAAAATCTGTTTACATGGGGTGCCACTGGAAACAAGCCCACAAGTGGTAAAGGATGAACTCATGTGAGACAAGAATTAATAAACCAAAGGAAAAAAAAAGCAGCACAAATTGAAACATGACTTTGGGCTTGATTACATAAGTTACATACAAGCCAACTCCATCAGGGCAAGTTTTCTACAGTCATTAAATCAGGAAACCTTTATTCTGTATACATTATCAATTTTAAAATGCTGAGTGGCTTCAAAAAAGCAAATCTGAATGGGAGGTCTGTTTATATCTCCCTCAATATAATGCTTTGACTTTAAATAGTTCTTACTTGTCTCTTCCCAATACATCAAAATTAGATCCTTAACACATCTTTCAGGTCTCATACACATGAACTGTAAGACACAAAATACTTAAGGAGCAAACACTGCCACAGTTCATGCATCAGTTCACAGATTCTATTTCATTACTGTAACACCATTAACATCATGAAACACTGGTAGACCTTGAATTTGTTGAAGTAGTAGTCATTTTTATGTCTTATTATAACCATACAGAGGGGTGGGAGCTGAAGGGCAGACAAAGGTGGGATGCAAACACAATTCTGATTATACATAGAGTAAAATTTCTTTGGAGAAAAATTTTCACTGGCAGTAGTTAGGAAGAGAAGTCCTGAACTAGGCTAGTAAAAAGCTTCAAATACTAAGAAATAAAATGCAACTGTGTTCTGTTCCTAAAAGCCTTCTGGATTTATTACATTTTGTGGGCCTGGTCATTTTTGTGTGACAACTCTATACTCTATTAAAATCCATTTATTTGAATTATTTGCTATGTTCTGATGATAGATTAAAAGTGCAGATCAAAGACTACAGCTACCTCTGGCAACGTGATGAATTAAATTTTCAAAGAATTGACAAGTGTATTTTTCAAGTTCTTTTGTCAGCAACTGCATAAAACCAAGTGGGGTAATTTTTCTTAAAGATTATGTCTGGCACCTGCATATTTACTAGCAGCACACTACTGGCAATAGCTGAAGGTTCTAAAGCTCTGAGTATGTAGGAGGTCGATGAACAAAGCTGCAAATACAGCCCAGTAATACTACTCACTCTGACTGTATTCATCCACCTCTTTAGCTCTGAACCATCCTAGTAAATAACTAGATGGATTGCTATGAAATATGATAAAACACAGTAAGCTTCAGCATCAGCTTGTTGAATTTTAAGGTAAATAACACAGACACAACAATAGACAGTAAATTTGTATGTGTGCTTCCATAAAGGTTTGCAGTAGCAAATTAATATGAATTAAAACATACTTTTGTACATTCCAATTATGTAGTAACTCCTCAAATTCTTAGGTGCCTTTCTTACCTTTTACTAGCTGTAGAAGTTGCCAGCAAAATTTGTCTGTTATCTTTTTGGAAAACATTTGAATAAGCAAACCTCATCTCCCTTAAAACTGGATTCTGTAAAATCCACAAATCCAGGTTCCAGATCAAGAAAATGGGAAAAGACACTAATCTAAATTGCACAAGATTCTGCTATTGAAAAGGTCCAGGTATTAAAATGATTAATAATTATAGCAAAGTGTCATAATGGACAAGCCTATGAGAAATAATCAACATGCTAAAATGACAGAAAAGTCCTACAATCCCATTTGCAAATCAATTAAAAAAATTTTAATTAAAATTCTTTTAGTGCATAATTCTCATGAATCGAATTCCCACAGGAACTGAAAGCAAGATGCATCCAACACTGATCTAGAAGGCTTGGAAGGCTTGTGCACTGAGCTGCAACTCCCTTCACCAGTGCTCTTTAGTTGCCCCCAGCAGAATTTTTAGAAGCCTTCCTTAGATGTGTATTGACATGAGCAGAAAGATGGTATTGCTGAAGTGTTACAAAATTTGAAGTTTAAGAGATCCTCCACTGCTTCAGTCATCTCTTGGAACTCTTTGGCTGAGATGGTTGCTCTCACCAAGACAGATCTTGCTTGAGTAGATAAAGATTTCTGTTCTCTTTGTCAAGGAAAAGAAGCTGATCTTGACAATGACAACTTGAACTAAAAAAAGTTGCATCATATTTTAAGCATATGACTAGATCTTCTGTTATAGAAGCCTCCAAAGATTTCTTACTGAAAGGAAGAAAGAATCCTTAACCTGCCAAGGACAGGCGTATGGTAAAGGGCACTAAGCAGAACCACAAACTGAAGAGGTTGCCAAGCCCACCCATGCTATATTTAAAGAGCTCTAAGTAGTACAGAGGTCCTGAGGTGACACAACACAGTAAGAATTTAGTGAAGACAGAAATGAGACAAAGTTCCCCTTGCTGTGTCAAAGTTCCAGTGTTGTGCATGGAGTTGAAGGAAAGGAACCTCTCCAAACCATGGAGAATGCTGCATTTCCCACCCAGTTACTGTACTTGGGCAGACAGAAGCCATACACTAATGTGACAGCAGCTGGAAGTAAAACAGGACAGAGAAGTTGTGACAGTAATCTGTTTATAACATAGCCATTACAAGCACTTAAAATATGGGAAAAGGACAGAATTCAGAGGACAATGTCAAGTGCACCATACGGCTCACCTTTCCAGATGTGAAGGTATCGGGGGGGTGGAGGGAAGGAGAAGTCTTTCATCAAACTTTTCAGGCTAAGCTTGCAGTTCACAGGCATTCTGAAACTGTGTTAAGACTTCTACATGAAGTCCCTTGTAAGAGTTAAGGAAATTCACTGGGGAGTTGTTGATTTTTAGATTATATTGTACTCAACTCCTCTGAGAAGAGCCTTGCATTAAGGCTGTATCCCTTCCTCAGAAATGTTCTTAATTAGGAGGTTTTGAATGGGGAGGGTCATCTGAACAACTACCTAGGTGGTTTTGTTTTGCAAGACCTCTCCTTCAGTTCCCAGAGAGAAAAGCTAGCATGTATTCTGCCTCAGGGAATTAAGAGCCACATGCAAATACAAGACTGCATAAGGGAAGGATCCAAGTGAAACTCCAGACTGAGTAATACACAGAAGTCATTGTCATGAAGGAATCCCCAATTTCTAATCAAGTCTAATGCACACATTTTGCCTAGTATCAACATCAAATCAGTTCCTTTAGAATTCTGAGAGGAGTTGCTGTTTAAATGCAATTCTTTCCTCCCCAAAACACATACAGTTACAAAGCTGAAGTTGTGGTTATCACCCCAGGGAACACAATGAAACATCTGGATGAAAATTGGTCATCTATCCCAATGAGAGACTGTAGCAAGAGGAAATTAAGACTGCTCAGAGAGAACAGCATTGCTTAACCAGCCTTCCTTCTTCCCTCACTGCCTTGCAGAATGGTTCTGAAAGGCCTCCAGTCTTACAATGGAGGTGATATTACCTCTAACTCCCTGTTCAGCAAAGTGATTATAAAGCCCCTAGGCTGCTAACACTGAGGGATTACAGAGCATAGCTCTTGATATCAAATGCATGATGATGACAGATCTAAGTCACAAGAACCACTGGTTTGCAAGATGTTTTGGCCCCAACACTTAGCAAAAAGTTCAAAGCCATACTGGTATAGTAATGTTTGGGGTTTTTTTTCCCTTTTTGATGAACCACCAGGGCTCATCAAAATTCAGTGCTGTAGCTGAAACACTCTTCCTTCTCACTATTCACTCTTACTCCTGTATTACTCTAGTACATCATGGATGTGAAAGAACATGCATATAAAGTCTACTTTAATGAAATTTAATTGAATGTAAAGATTAAAAAAGCCCACAGTCATAAGCAAAAGTAACAGGCTTTGTGCCTTCGCTACAGCTTCTGAAACATAGATCTGAAGTTTAAAAGATATATTTCCAGTATGAACATATAAATAAATGAAGTTTATTTATAAGCAAACTCCTTTTTCATTTCACTTCTTAAAATACTGTGGATATTTATATGACTGACTAAAAGCAGAAAGCACTGCCAATTTCAAGAATTTCACTCAAAAAACCAAGAAGGGTTCCTTCTCTTCTGAAGGATGGGGCTTTTATCCAAAGATTTACAACTAGGGCTGGCTTCACTTCTCTGCTGGACACATTTTAAGAGAGTATTCCAGTGGCATACTGGAGCAAGTGAGTGTAAGAAACTCTATAGGCTAACATCTTATTTGACATTTTATTTCCTAAACACCATCCTGCAAATGTCTTGACTGGTCCCCTACTGTCCCTTACAGTGAGCTCTTTTCTCTCCATCCATCCTTCAAAAACTGATCTCAAAGCCTTTTAACTGAAGGACGTGACGTTCTGCAACCCATCTCTTCAGCAATATGCAGTTGATGATTGTCTTATTGTCATCCAGAAAATGTTCCCTGATGAAGAAGAACATTTCTAATACCTTCTTACTCCTTTGTGGTCAGTTTGAGCGATTAAGTATTTCTCAATATGACAACTTGCTAAGGACCATCCCCTTTTACCTTCATTTCTGTACATAGCACCCATTGATACTCCCTTTCATTACAGTTCTCTTTCAAATTCATTTTACCTAATGACTTAACAGCATCAGCATGGGAGGTCAGGGTTTATGTTTGTTTAGGTAACCAACATAGATAATCCCATTAACATCATGTTCTTACCTCGAGTATGTACTTCTCTAAAGATCTGATGTTTTCCAGAGCCTCAGGATCCTGATGGATAACAACTACTTCTTTCAAGGGATACTGTGGAGAAAGAAAAACCCCAAACCAAACAAATTTTTGTCTTTCCAACTGAGAATAACTTCAAATGACGAATAAGAATTTCTGCAGCGTTTTATCACTGAACTCTGTTATTCCAAACTTAATGATTCGTTTTTCCCAAGCTTATCTTAAAGTTACAAAGCTATTGCACATTTCCAAAGTACTTATAAGAGATGTAAGTGTTCTAACCTTTACTGGAATTGTTTTTCTGTCTCTGATTACTCTTCCAAGCTCAATAACAGACTGCAAACAAGAAACGGCACTTTCAATTTTTTTGTCGATGAGATCCTCCCTAGATTAAAAAGGAAACATTACATTGTTGCATTTTCATTGTATCTGTTTGAGCAGCTTGAAAACATTCTACCCCTTTCTCTGAAATTTCTTACAAAAGACTCAATTATTCCCTGTTTGAGGGAATCTGAAAAATGAACAGGTTTTTCTTCTCTCTTCATGGGGAAGAAGATGAGGAAATAACTTGCTGAAAACAAAAAAAACACCCCACAGAGCTATTTTTGAACCATCTTTTGTTAGCACCTCTCACAAAATGGAAATGATGGATTGAGTCATGCTACCTATTCTATTAATATCCAATAAACAGTAAGATTCCCATTAATAACTGTAGAATCTTCTTGCATCATAAGTAAATGTAAAAAGGTATTACAAACAGGATACTTGTAATTACAACAAAGTAAAATGCAACCAACTCAATCTCGATTTATGTTCTTTTCCAGGAATTCTAGGTATTTTTGCTTGATGTTTCAGACAGTGGTGTCATCTTTTCTGGCTTCATCATTTTAATACCCTTCCGTTTTGAGGTAAGGCAGAGTGGGGTGTGTGTGTGTGTGTGTCTTTCCTTTAGCTCTGGGTTTTTGGTTTTGTGGAGATTTTTGCTTTGGTTTAGAGTAAGCTGCCATTCACTTTTTATTTCAAATGTACTAGCAACCATCAGTTCAGAGAACATTGTTTTCCCAATTCCTTGAGTTAGCTACATAAATTGAGCAGCTCCTTTGAAAGCACACCAGTGCTCTATCAAGACCAGAGGTACTCCCTCAAAAGACAGCTGTGAACAAAATGAGAAGGTTGCTTTCTGTCATGGAAGTGGCAGAAGTACCAAGAAGAAAGCCACACACTTCGTAAGGAATGTCCAGAAAAACAGAACTGGTAGAGTCAAACCTAAAGCTGAAACATCCCCATCTTCTGCACTAGAGCTGCGCTTAAGATGTTACTACCAGTTCGGAAGCTTTTGTTCTTCCAAAAGCCAGTCTCCAGGAGAGTCTTCCAAAAACTTGGAAATGTCTCAATTGTGAAATAATTTTGCTCCCAGAAAAGTTCATACAGTACAACATGGCAGCATTTCAATATTACTTGCCATTAATGACATTGTGGAGCCACAAAATGAGAAGTGTCTTCAATAGACTGTGTGCACAGCCATGAAATTTAATGCAACTGATCTGTTCAGACTCTAAGCAACCAAATCATATTCCATAGGGTTTCTCACACAAGTGCTGAATCAAAATCATCTGTGAAACAGGCCACATCCCTTAGCTTTCTCCATATGTACCCATCATATTCTTGAAGTACTGTTTTCTGAAACTGCATCAGAAATCTCATATTATTAACTGACAACACTGACCTTATGCACTCATCAGAAACATATTCAAAGAAAATGCAATTATGTGCTTAGCAACTCAAGGTGAAACTCTAAAATTCCAACAGTAATCTAGTTCTGAAAATACATCTTCTTATTCGACAGTGGAAACAACTGACACAAAAGGGATCCAGTAAATTACACAAACTAGCAGCAGATAAAAATCCAAGCAAAATACAAGACAGAGGAAAGCCCTGCAAGCCACTCAAATGCATCAATATGCTTGTACAATGCAGCACGTCAGTTAACACTAAGAATAAAAAAAAGTGACTACGCCACTTTTAAAGGCTCTTAAGTCCCCAGCTGAACTGAGTTCCCACAAACAGCTCACCATCCTACCATTGCTCCATTCTACAGGAGCTCAAAACTACTTCTGATAGCTCACTGATGAGTTCTGCATTCTTTGATTACATATTCTTTACAGCACTTTCCCAAGGAACAGAAAATCAGCACCATCATTATATCAATTTCCAGCTCCTTCTCACAGTAACTCTCACTATTAAAGCTATCAGAAAGGACATACACCTTCCTCAAAGGATATAGTATCCATGAAAGAAACAACGTTACTAGAAAGTTTAAATTTTTGAACTGGCATATTAAGGTCAGTTCCCTTGTCCTTGAGGGTTTTCTGAGCTGCAGAGCAAAAGGGAGTTTGCTTCTCTTCTGTTTCATGACCAGCAGCAGACCACAGCGCAGACTCTAACTGAATCCACTAGCAGAGCACCAAGGCACTAATGAACAACTGACTATTGTAATACTAGTGTCTGTCGTGGCTGGACAAAACACACCAAAACCAAACCAAAACCAACTGCAGCTGTTACGTTCCACCCAGTTTGAGTTAATTCTATGGATAACTCTGAGCTGATGTCCAGTACAACCATCATGGACCCAAATATTTTTGGGACACACTGACACTTGGAAAAAACCCTTACCCATCAGCATCCAAAAATGATCTGCCTGGAAAGCTTGCTCTGATATGATGTATTATCTTACAAGGAAGTGACAATCTCTGGACAATGGTCTAAATTCCTGATCAGAAGACAAAAGGACTCGCTCTGCTGGCTCCACATGTGGTCCACACAAAGCAATAATTCTAATCCATATGGGATCTGGCATCAGTATTCACTTAGAAAGGCCCAGAGATGCCAGTGTGCAGCCTGTAAGGAAGTTTAATAATCCCTTTTGGCCCTTCACAGGCATTATAGCTTCTAGTCAGCATATGTTTTGAGAAGTAATAAGCATATTCCTTGCCCGCTGAGTCTACTGCCTAAATGCAGAGGGAAAAGGAAGTTCCCAGCTAGCTCAGAGTGGGGTGTGAAGTGCATCACTAGTGAAATGTTCTCCTACAGAGATGTTAACATTAATCCAAATTTAATCAAAGCTTCAAATATTTTTTGCTTATAGGAAAGAATGTGTTAACTATCACTCAGATTCTTCCTGAGGCAAAGGAATAGTCACATTATTAAAGCAGCTTGTTTTCCTGTTACACAAAAGGGTTTGAAACACAAGTAAGTGAGAAGCACTGTTCTGTGAGCAGCAAAACCAAACAAAAACACACAACAGAAACCCAAGGGAACCAAAACCCACGTAACAGCTCTCTCTTACCTCACTTGGGGGAGCATGAGGTAGTGAATGCTTTCAGTATTCTTTTCCTGAACCGAGGCCGGATCGATAAGTGTCTTCAGATTCTGGTACATCAGCTCAGTGATAAATGGAGTATATGGTGCCTGTAATGTTGCATTCAATCACCATCTTTTCTTTATAGTGTGTACACTATGAGTCAGTGATACTTATGAATTGCATAAGGACAGTTCAGCAAAAACAATGCTTACGCAGTGTCTTCAAAGCAGAACTGAAGTTACTCAAAATGCAGACTGAAATAAATGACAAAATCACTGCTATTTATTCACCTCTGTCTGGATATTTACATGTTACTTTTGGGCAGCAGATAAGAAATCTTAATGTCTCTTCATCAGTCAGGGGGCATTTGCATTCTTTATACCACCTTGGGCCAGAGAAGCAAATAAAAGAGGGAGGCAGAAGGTGAACTGTGCTACACAAATCAGTAACAACATGAGGGGGTTCTTCCTATGTGTTCAGCCTCTGTACCCACAGTTTCTCTGGTCAGCTCAGACACCAAGATGCATATTTTAAGATTAACTACATGAAAAATGTCGAACAGTTACATCCCTTACCATGAGTCTGCACATGGAGAACAAAACACTAAACAGGGTTTCCAAGGCCATAATGCAGTCTTCAGTCCCATTCTCACCCTATTTGATGGATTCACCAAGAAAAAACAAACAACTGCAGTTTTAGCACCAGTAAGCACACTCCAATAAACTTTAAAAAAATCCCTACTGTAATGTAATAAACTGGGTTTCCAAACTGTATTCATTTTGCTCATTCCTATCCAGCACGTGAAACCACGTTACTGAGCATTTAACAGCAAAAAAAGCTGTTAACTTCCCATTGCTGCTGTCAGGTACAAACTGATCATATTTAAACTGCAGCATAGAGATCCTGTGTTACACCATGGAGCTGCTATGGATTAAACTAACAGGCTACTTGGGTTTTATTTACAGCAAAAGATTGCACAAGTAGATACCTACCTTTAGTCTCCTGCGATTCATTCTAACATACCAGTTGGTCAGAATATCAACAAACTTCACTAATCGGGGGACTACGGTGTACAGCCTGTAAGCTAGAAAGGAAAATGTTTACTGTAGTTAAGATCTGGCCCCTGCCTCAAGGGCCACACTGAAAGAAACACATCACAGTTTGTAGCTCTGGTGTTAAACATGAAACTTGAGCAGAAGCACTCATGTTAGGAAGATCAAAAAGTGATCAGACAGTTTATTATGTTAAAATTATATTTTGGAGTTGCACATATCATCAATTCTCATGCTTCAAGACAAACATCCACCACCAAATTGCTGCCCTAATCCCACATGAACACGCATTATGGAAGCCTTATGCTTTTATCTGACTCGTAAAGAGGATAGCGGATAAGAGACTATTAATCGCAAAGGATTTGGCAAATCCTAGATTTGCACATGCTGTAAACACAGCCAAGGCACTAGAAGTTTAACAGAAAACACTGTAGAATCATACAATACAATTCTGCCATTGATTACTGCCACCATTTTCTTTGTTTGCCAGACTTAAAAATGAGACACCGATTTCAATCACTTCTCCCTGAATTACTTACAATTTTTGATTGTTATTTCTAAGTGACACAGTAGGCTAAAAGCATTTTGTAAAGTAACAGCAAGCCTGACGAGGTAAGAAGATAAACAGAGCTGCATTTTCAAGTTCTGTGTAACTTAAAAGCATGGAGGACTGCCAACACGAAAAAGAAGGTCATCATGAGCATCACTATGCAACTGGGAAAACAAATTTCAGTGGTTCACAAGAGTATTGGGGGGGTGGGGATGGACCTTAAATAGAACTTGCTTTTCTAAGGAAAAAGTTGTATATAACTTCTCTCAAAGCAAAGAGCTTTTTGATCTCTGTTCTGAATCAGTTTAATTAATCAAGCAGCTACTGAATAAAATGGATCCTTGCCTTAAAAGCTTCACTACGCTTTTCATTGCATTTTCTAAAATAGAAGTGTTTTAAAGGCAGAGTACTGGCATTTAAACCTAAAAAGGAAATGCTCAGAAGATTCATGCCATGGCAGGGAAGATATTTATGTGGGAATTTGTATTCCTAAAAAATTCCCAAGTTCTCTTCTAGCAAAGTGTTACCTACTTCAGAGACAGATTAAAAACAATCAAAAACCCTCAGAAAACCCCACCCTTCAGGGATTGTGTATCTTTAACAAGAGATCTGGTTTGCCTGGAAACATGCATTTCTCCCCTCAATAGCTGTGACCCCAGTTCATAAACTAAATTGTGAAACCATCCTTTTTGTGACTCAAGAAAGAGGCATGCATGTACACGGACCCACGTCCGCACACACATGCACACACACAGACACACACTTCTTTCCATTTCAGGCATCAGAAGAAAAGCTCTTTTTCTAAAATAATTTCTTGCATTGGGCACTTCTGAGTAGTAATAATACTGCCTACTGTTCTTAAAATACAGAAATTTAGCTCTCCCTTAAAACACAAAGGATACCCTATTACTTTTGATATCACCTTCCAAGTATCTTGCTATTTATTTTTCTATAAATTAAGTATATATGTGTTACTGTTTACCAAAAAGCCCAATTCCCAGAAGTCTCCATCATAAAAGATGAGGTTTAGTGGAGAAACTCTACTGCTATTCAACAGCTAATAATTCATCTTGATAAGCGTGTCGTTATCGAAGTGAAGCTAATGTAGCTACACCAGCAGCTGCTGAAGCTGTTGCCAGCACCCATCTACCTAACTGGCAGCACTTCTGAAGAGAGCAGGTCTACAGTGCCAGTGTGAGCACCTATCAAACCAGAGATAATACACAACAGCAAAACCCCTCTTCCACACACAGACGTGCATTGATTCAATAGAGCCAGCTTTGGCCAGTTTTCCATGAATAATTGAAATGGCACTGCTTTCTGATATGTGTTGTCTCCCTCCAACTGCAGATGTTCTGGGAAGCTAACAGCTCTCCCCAAGCCAGGATTAGCAGAGGGTTTGTTAAACCTTTGCAAGGTTTCTCCTAGGCTCTCTGAAGCAGCCTCAGGTTGGAGCGTGCATGGGTACGCTCCCCTTCCCAGCCTCAGTGTATTCAGAGTAGGTCAACATGAAACTAGCAGGGACTCCATTTAGGCTGAAAGACTGCTGGCTATTCAGCCACTAGTAGAAACTGGGACAGAATTAACATAAGTTTTACTTAATGGCAGCATTTTTCTAGAGACAGGCAATCAGTGTAGAATTCAGCTCCACTGTGAAATACACTTGATGAAATGGAAGCAGCTAAGCTCCCCTGCACAATTTTCCTGGTTAGTGTGACTCCTTGCCATTCTGAGTCTCAAGCCTGCATGTCCTTGCACACAACCACACGCACGGCTGAAGAAAACAGCACGTTACAGTGCAGACCAGGCCAGTTCTTTGGCAGTCAGTGTCCAGACCAGCACCACCACCTCCACTATGTTTGAGACATGGAAGAGACAACAAGTATTTTTAATGCATCTTGCAGGTCACAGTTGTATGGCATTAGCTGGCAAATGCAATCACTTATTTTTGCTCACATCATGCCACAGTGACAATACTTTCTACCTTTTTCCCCCTCCCATGGTTGTTATTTTCAGTCTTGGCTTCTAAAGTGAAGCTTGTGGAATGGATTTATCTCCTTTACCCAGCATTTGAGGTTATCAGTCACTGGTATAATCTTCCCTTGCCTCTTCCTGACATTTCTCCTACTTCAAGTCATACGGAGGAGAAAATCTTTTTAAGAAATCCAAACTGAATTTTTAGTAAGGATTAGTAAAGTATCATACCACAGTACACAAGTTTATTGCATGCCATTATGTGTCTGACTGAATACAGAGTTTATGCAGAAAAATAAGTTGAAAAATCATGTTTATTAATCACTTCTAAATGAAATGTGTCATTCATTTGATGAGTGCATCATGTTACCTTCATCTAAAACAAGATAACAGAGTTTAATATCAACACTACAGTCTTAAAAGTCTTTATATTATTGTTTTCCAACAAGAATTTTCTTTTCCTGCTTCAAAGAATCTCTTGCTTTGTTAAAATGTCAGCTGACATTTCCCTTTTTCTTAGTGTCATCTTCCTCTTAGTAATCCAGAGCAGAGAATTCAAGTTTCTACCTCTATGACCATCTTTCTGCAAATACTATTTCTGTTTAGACAGTGCACTAACCCAAGATCCCAGGCACACAGTCACAAATTAATTTTCCACTGTCCCTCAAAACATTCTCCTCTCTACCTGCCGACTGTAAACTTGCATAAGCTCTGCTTATTTCCATTTGGCAACACATCAAACTCAACACACACCACCAACAAATTTCAAGGACAAAACTTTAGGAAGGAGCCACATTTTCGTCAGCAACAGACAGCTTTTATCATATTCCTGGTTGTGGTGGCTTGAGGATTCTTTCTTCCTTTAATGAAATGGTCTCAGATGACCTCACCTGAATTTCATTATTACCAAAATGAGCTGCTTTATCTAATCTAGCAAGATAAACTCATCTTACTCGTCACTGTGAGAGTGAACATCATGCCACTCTAAGAGGGGGAAATACCAGAGATGACTGAAGTGTAGAGGGTCTGTCCTGAGTCCTTTAGGCATTTAGCTGTTTCTTCATTATCATAGAATGACATGGGTTGGAAGGGACCCCAAGGATCAGAGAGTTCCAACCCCCTGCCACAGGCAGGGACACCAACCTCAGGCCTGGAGCTACACAAGGTTGCCCAGGGCCCCAGCCAACCTGGCCTTGAACACCCCCAGGGATGGGGCATCCACTACTCCTCTGGGCAGCCTGTTCCAGCACCTCACCACTCTTTCTGTAAAAATTATCTATTACCTCACTAATACCTTCTTTCTCCAAGCCCAAGTACCCCAGCAGAAAGCTTCTAAAATTCTGCCAAGGGAAACTTACGATGACTGGCATAGCAGTGTCATTTGCATATTCCTAAACAGGGACTGCAATGGCAATACCACCTTCTTTCCAATATCTAGGTTTCTAGTGCCCTTAAAGGCACCCTTCAAATCCCACTGTGACTTTATAAGCGTAATCAGATTAACAACTCTTAATAGAACGTGAGCATTGAGAGGTATGGAATGATCAAAGAGACAACATGCAAAAAGAAAAACCAGGAAACCATCTTTTTACAGCTATGCAATATCCTACTGCTATTCTGTCCTGCTGCACACACTTGATAACAAAAACCCTCTCTGCAGAACTATGCAGGAGAAAATTTATTCCTCGTGCTCGTGTACCTCTCTAAATTGTTTTATTCAGCTGACAAGAGCACTGCTCAATTTTTTGTTTTCCACTTTCCCCAAATTTTATTTGGCTTCCCTTTCACAGCTGTCTTTCAGTTACTGTAATATTATTAATTGCTCCAAGCGCTGGAGAAGACATTGTTACAGCAACAAGCTACATCACTGTGCTCATAGGATTAGCCATGACAAAAAATGCTTCATCCCTTTTTGAAGTCTCATGAACAAGCATAGCCAACTCTGCATTAACACCCACAAAACCAGCATTCCAGGTATTACGGTAACTGGTTGAAGATTTCCTTCCTTTTATCTGAAATGTAAGTCCCATGTGGAATCTGGAAATCTCCAGATGAAATGGACGGTTCTCTGTTCAAAAACTGAACACCCACCCCCCACCCCCCCAACCCAACCTGTGCATACCTGCCATTTCAGCTTTGAAGAACTGAATGAGTGATTGGGTGAAAGAAAGAATCCATTTATCCATGACGTTATTGCTCTCCTTAACTGTGTTCTCATTGTAAAGGAATTCTCTTCCCTCATCCTATCATCAACATAAAAACACAAAACACATTTTCAAGTCATAAGGGTACAGATTCAAACCTGTCACCTTCACTGGGTTACACTGGTTTCCCAAGAGAAAACACTGAGTTCCATAAACACATCAGTGGAATAGCTGAAGAAAACCTGGCTCCTGCGGCTCTTGGTTTCACCATGCCATTCCTTCAGCTACAAAGACAACCAGCTATTTGGGGCCAGACAAAAGCAGCACAGCACACAACAGTATGCAGTTATTCTTTCCCTGCTTGCAGTCACAGCTTCCAGACACAGGGTAGAAATCTTGAATTTACCTAACATGTTCATCTAGGAGGATATGAAACATTTACAGCAGTGCACTATGAGTTCTATCTGGAGAAAGGGCATATAAACAATAGCATTATTTTTTAGTAGCATGTGCCAATTTGAACAGATTAAAACATAGGAGAAGGTAACAACCCCAACTGAAAAAAAAGGTGGAACGCTTAGACATTCAGCATGCAAAAAGTGCATTATGCTGCTTTCCAGAACGCTGACGTTAGCACTGATTTGAAAAAGTTCATAACTCTGCTGATTCTGGAGGGCACTGCAGCTAGACTACAAGTAAAGACACTTGTGAGTGCCTACAGTCTGCCTTCTCCATGTCAACAAAGTCCTTACAACTGGTTGAACACTACTTAACATCTGGTTTAGACTTGCTCTTCCCTCAGAATCTAGATGAAAAAAAAAACCAGTTTGGATAACTCAATCCAGTAATGATGCATCCACTCACGTAAGTGTAAAGGAGAAGATTCCTAGGAAAGAAATACATCTGCACACCCAGAAGTGCAGTAGTCCCAGTGTGAGGTCAGCACTGATTTAACCAATTAGAATTACCAGGGTAATTACAGTAAGCATAAAATTATTTTTAAACTTCATCCAGGACACTGGGACTGCAGTTTCTCTCTTGCAGGCAGCAGAATACAATGATAAAGTTGTTTAAGCCTACGTATGATATCTAATTTAAGCACTATCACGTCCAATAGAACATTCTTTTGCCTAATATGGTGCACAGGAATGGTTTAACCATCCATTTAGAAAGAAAAATTACATGGGCTGAATTACCAAAACTATCTGCTTAAGCACCTGGATTTTCCACTGGGGTCTTCCATCCCCAATTTGGCTGATCTTGCAAGACTTAATGGGATCACAGCACAAAGCTGCAGAGCACACTTCAGATAGATAATTCAAAGGTCAAACAGGAAAAACTGAAATATATTTTTGGGGCAACGCGTAAATTTGTCTGATGAACACTGTCTAGGGACGCTGAGAAAAGGTTCATTAAATATTAGGATCTGAAGTTACCAGATTTTCTTCCCAAAAGGGGTTGTTAAAAAGATAAAGCCACTTATTTAAGTCAGCTATTTACTGTACTATTTATTGAGTCAGCTGCCTTTATTGCTTCAAGTGGCAGATCTCCAAAGTGATCAGACTGCTGCTGTAATTTCATGCACAGTGGAAGGTTTGAACTTTTTTTGCTCAGTTCCCACTCCCTCATAAAAACCTGCACTAGCAAATGGTAACCTCCTATCATTTATCTCAGCTGAAAGCCTCAATCTAGTTTCAACAGAAGCTACACAATATACACATGAAATCTTCAATTAAAAATTACTATAAGAGAGAAATTTTCATCTTGCTTTCATTCTCAAAAGTGTAGAAACTCCTATCAGTCATCCTGAACTTTTTGGTAGGCTTCAAATGTAACCTACAAGCCTAAAGCATCACTGCAGATGATTTGGCTTCCTTTCCAGTTCTTCATTTTTTCCCTCAGTACTATGTAAATTTAACACTTACAACAATTAACAGTCTTGTTACAGAAGGCAATCTTCTTGCTGTGGCTTATGCATTCAGTATCAAGTTTTCCCAAGTTAAATATTTTCATTTAGATTCATAATTAAAGTTACAGACAATGAGTTAGCTCAAGAAAATTGTCACCACAGACTCTACTGAAAATAACTTTCTTTTCATTACTATTTGTGTTAAACCTGTGTGCTTTGAGGAATGCTCTCTGTCCACAGAAGCTCGCAGTCACAGATGCTGCCCTCTGACAGCTCCCTTCCAGTGAAGGAGCCATGCCTGAGTATATAAAGCAGCAAAGAAAAAGCAGCAGCTGCAGTTTCCAATCCTCCAGGCAGTACCAGTAACACTGACTGCCTCCACGCTGCTACACAAACACTGGTAAGACAGTTATTAGAAAGCCAACAAGGCTTTGTATGGACATTTCAGAATGATGCCCCCAAACACGTGTTCCCACCAAGGTGACTAGCAGCAGGTCGTTGCCTAGCATGCATTAACCCCACAAACTCAAAGTCCTCATCTTGTTCTCTGATTTCAAGAGCATGAGAACAAAAGCATTTAGCTCGAATACAAGTGAGTCAAGAGCACCCTAATCTGAGAAGCCACACACAAAGCCCCTTCCACTTTGCTCTGCTGATCACAGGAGATCTGTACCTTATGCTGCAGGATCTGAACGTTCTGAACAAGGAAGCGATACGCATTGTACCAGGGCAGGAAGACATCCTTCAGTATGTCCCTTACTCCTTCCTCCTTAAACCTCAGATTTTCTGCTCTTACCACAGGAGAATTGATCAGGTATAACCTGCAAAAGAAGAACACAATAATTAAGAGCTTTAAAGCTGCATACAGTGATAGAAACACACTATGTTACATACAGTAAACCCTAGAGAGCTGCATAGCAAGAAAAAGGCACCCAAGGAAGCCATTTCACACTAGGAGCTCTAAGGAGAACAGTATTTTAAGCTTGTAACATATTGAACATAAGACAGTTTGCTTCCTAGCTCTACAGGATTATTTTTGTGACACTGCATATGAAATTTTGAATTAGAATTTATTTTTTTTTACTCTAGAAATCAATAGAAGTGATAAGACAGGCTCATATGCTATCATGGTATAAAACAAGCAGTGGATGCACAGAATTAGTGCACATCTTTAGAATGGTAGCTATTATGTGGGTAATGGTTGGAATTCTCTAACAAAGGCCCAGTATTTTTCTGCCCAGTCTGGTTCATTTCCTCAGTTATAAAAATCTTGGGGCCCACTGCAACACAGCAGTAAGGTGTAAGGTGAAACAGGCAAATCAGAGAAGAGAAAAAAAATTAATGTTTTCAAGAAAAAATAGCCCAAGAAGAGGACAAAAGATGTACCTCCTACAAATACAAGTGTGCCTCATCTCCAGAAACAGCTCTGAAAGAGCAAAGCTGAGAATTCAGGTGATGCTGACCATTTACATTAGAAGCAGCCCCTCACAGAGTCATGCCCACCTCAGCCAAAGGGGGTCATCCACACAAGAACCACCCTGTCCAGGGAGATCTTTGTGGGGTCAATCTCTCAGTCAAGGCAATAACTCCTTGTTTCTGAGAGAGAGACATGTCCTCCAGCTTCGAAGCTGGCTGTGAGTTTACAACTCTTTATACATTACTCCACCTTATTCCCTAAACAAACGTTCTGTCTACAGAGACAAATGCAAAAAGAAACCAGGTCTTACCCAAGTATCAAAAAGAACCCAAAAAAAACCAACTAAAAAAAGCTTGGATCCCAACCAAATGTATTTAGATACACTTACTAATTTTCCAAACATGAAAAACAAAACATATTTTAAAGGTCATGGCATTTCTCAATAAAAATTTATTAACTTGCTTTCTCACATGCTATGTACTTTTAAAACCTTTATTCTTAACTAATATATCATTACAGGCACTCCCTTTAGGAGGTTTTAAAATCTTAATGGAGTTTGACACAGCACATTCAGGGATACCCAACCACAAATTCTTCAGGAAAGGGCTTCCTGCATAAAAATGAATACATAAAAATAGAGCTGCCAGTGTAGAGAGACACTGATGCAGCACAGAAGTTGACATTTACGGTACTGTATTGAAGGGGAAAAAAAATGTAAAGTGTTTTTAAACATGATACCTGATTTCCAATTAAATTTACAAAGTACAGAACAATTAAGCATGATAATGAACTGGTAAAATTTATAAATGTCTATTTAAACCAAACTTCCCTATCACAATTACTTCTGTACTTATTACTCACCATTTATTTCAGAAGTCAAACATAACTCTGCTCTGAATATGAGAGCTAGTCTGGCCCTAGGGTACCCTGGGATAACTCCAGGCCTTTTCCTAGCTTGGCACTTACCTAGAATAACCACCACTTCAAATTGCCTCCACTGCTTCCCTCCCAAGGAGGCAGCAATGCAAACTAATCAGAACTGTGAAGGTTCCACTAAATTGCTCCTATGCACCCACCTCAGCAGCATTCACTGCAGAATCTATCAAAAGTCTTCTTAAAATAGCTCTTAGGGTAAGAAATTAAAAGAAAACTTAGCTCTCTTGGTTTTTAACTCAACTGTAGCCTCAAACAAAAAGCCTTAAACCATCTCCCCAACACTGCCTTACAATATGCAAATGTTAAAAGAACACTAATTTCCTGAATAATTACAATGCAAAGATACTTACAACACTTCTATTGCATAGAAAGAGAAATAAAGCACTCAAAGGAAGTGTTCTATTAATTTAGTTACACCCAGTGATATTACCCAATGAGCAGAAAATAAAGCATTCCTCAAAACAAGCCAGTGTTACCAAGTTTTCTAACAGTGTATAAGCAGCAACAGTCTCCTTTTCATCCCTCTAAAATAGTTGTCTGTGGCATTATGTTATTTCTTCTGTGTTTTAAGAACAGATTGAGGGTGGAATGTAACACATCACTTCTAACAGCAGTTCTCTCCTCAGGATAAATGAAAGCAAAGGACTTATAAATATTATGACCAGCAAATTCTCCTTCTGACATACTTCAACTTTGACACCTCTCCAACCCAAGTCATAGGTCTGAGGAATACCCAAGTACATTTAACTGGTTTTGACAGTTCTTACAGATTTCACACAGGATTCAAGTTTCATTTAGATTGAGGCTGGATTGTTAAATTTACTTTTCTGTTCGCTCTTTCCATTCAATTCCATATTCATTTCAAGGACTTCTCCATGTATATTTTCTGCTGATCTATTTATCAAGCTACTGCTGAGAATATTTTAAAGCTGTAGTTAAAAAAAAAACAACACATATATGTTCTGCAAAAGCTAAAGTAACTCTGCAGGGAAACAGTGCCAAGAAAAAAATCCTCAGTTGTAGCTTTTTCTATAAACAGAACTCATCAAGCGCTTCAGTGAATAAGCAGAGACAACTGAATCGCAGAGCTCCTTCCATAAACGAACCCAGTCTGCAATGCTTTTTACTCTCTATGTGGGCGTATGTATAAATAAATGTGACATTAAAGAATAAGCACAGAGGCAGAAAAATGAATTAGCTTTTTGGAAATAAAAAAAAAACCCCCATGAATAATGGAAGCGTAACTTCTGGTGTTTGAGATTTTTGGTTTTGTTTTAAAGAAGGCAGATTTTATTTCAGCTGAAATATCACCTGCAATTTAAAAATTTCCAATCTAACTCCAACCCTCATACTGCTTCAGCTACTCACTGATGTTCTACTAATACACCTGGATTATTTGCAATGAACAACTTGGCTCAAATTGAAGAATTCCACCCAACTCTCTGTTGCAAACATATAACATCAATTACTAGGTCTTTAAATACTAAAGCTTGAAACAATAAGCAACTTCCTATGTTTTTAAAATTATCTAGAACAAGCAACAACCACCTTTCCCAAATAAAACACCACAGCACACTAAGCTCTTGTTCAGCCCAATCATTACCAGGTCGAGTTGCAGCATGCAATTCAATGTGTGATAGGATAAGGTTTTCTGATATACAGCAAGAATTACAGGGTTCTTGAGAAACGCCTAAGTAGTGTACTCAGTTATTAAAATGTCTCTGTTGTACCTTTCCCTCAAGGTACCACTTCACACATGTGGTTAGTCCATCTAGCCAAAGTACGAGGCAACTGCGTAATTACATTTGTAGGTCTGTGTAATTTGAATGAAACACTTGAACTGTGTTTAATCTCTGTTTGACCAGGACAATTTATATATACACATTAGGCTGCTCCACTTCTGGTCTTCTGGTTTCACTACTATTAGTGCATACCATATACTGATGGCAACAAAAAAAGGAACAGGTACAGTATAAACACTAAACATTTCTGCACATTATACAGTAATCCTTCCCTAAAGTGACAATTTAACAGTAAACTAAGTGTTCTCAAAGATTTTATTTGAATGTTCACTGTGTCAATTCAGATGATCAGCTGCAACAGCAGACACTGTCGGCTTGAGAAGCACTCTGTACAAACTGGACACACATTTTCTGACAAAAGGCCTCCAGTCAGCACGTCAGCTTTGGTTCTTACCAGCCTTCAGGGAGATAAGACAAGAGTATAGAAAATCCAGGCACTGTAACTATTGCCAGTTCTTTTGAGTCATCTACTCTTTCAGCTATTTGGCTGCCATAGCAGTCTAGAAGTTTCTAAAATTAACTTTCTTCCTACTGCTAATTGTCAAAGCCCCATAAGCAGTTCTCCTGGTACAAGTTTGCTTCTAGAAATCTAATGTATTGGATTGTACATGAATTGCCTACCTTAGCGCATCAGCTCCATAACTATTTACAATACTCATTGGATCAGGATAATTCTTCTTCCTTTTGCTCATTTTTTGGCCATCGCTAGAAAATATCAGAAAACAGGTTTAAGATCCCAGAAAAAGAGAAAAGGCCCTTCAAATCCACTTGGTTTTTCTGTCCATGTGCATTATTGGTAGCATAGATATAATTATATATTATCAAACCATTTCTGTATGACTGTTGAACCCACATGAGCAATTGAAAAAAAAACAAACCACCCACCCCAAACCCCCCAAAACAATCTAAGAGGCTCCCAAGTTACAAATTCAAGTAGAAAATTCATCCTTCCTAGAAAAGCTAAGGGAAGATACACTTGTTAGGAATCCATTCCTCTAGCTCACCAGCAAAGCTAGATTGGAAAAAGGGGGAAGCAAATATAACCTTTAGAATTGCATATAAAGCTGGTTATAACCTCCTTTACACCACACAGCAGGTATCATTTATTTCCTATTCTGACTTCCTACTCATTTCTCTCTCTCTAGGAAGGACTAAACCTGCTGGGAGGAACCAAGTGCAGCAGACAGCTGCGATAGATAATCCTCACAATTTTAGGTGTATCTTACCTCCTTCATCTCCCTGTCAAGTCTTAACAGCTCCAAAGTCCATTTCAGGTTTAATTTACAATTTGTAGGGACTTATCTGCAATACTCTTGGACTGAAAATCTGTTCCACAAAGAAGCGACTGACATACCAACCTGGCAAGAACAAGGCCATTCACAATTACATTCTTGAAAGGAGGCCTTCCGAAAAGAGCAGTGGACAGCACCAGCAGAGTGTAGAACCTGAAACAAGGGACAACGTAAATGTGACTTTCTAAACACACCAAGGTGAAATCTTCTTCTCATTCACTACAACCTTATGGTTTTTAAGTCCACCAAAGTTTAATATATGGAACATTTACGTGGCAAAGGCTCAGAACAGGAGCTTATTTTAAGTAGACCTTTTTCTTCTCTGTAGAACATCATGCTGTTTGCTCAGCTGTGATCTACTAGTCCATGAAGATTGAAAAAAAATATATAAGTGAGCATCAGGAAGGTTGTGAAAGATAAAATTATAGCATTTTCCCCTTTAAAGGGGGGACAGAAAGGATTCTGTCCCTGAACAAGCTCCCTATATTTGCTCACTGCAAACCTCTGAACACACAATCAGTCAGGGACAAACACAGCAGGAACTACCAATATGTTTTTTCTCTGTGTGTGTAAGTGTGTGTACTCTTCAATCTAGCAGACAATGGAGCAGGTACTGCTGGGAGAATAAAAGCACGTTAGCTGAAGTGAGCAAACATCCTTCCAAACCAACTTGGCTGGTTCAATTAGCCATTGCTAGAAAATATGGGCAGAGGCTGGGGGAGGTGGGGTGTGTCCCCATTTGATAGGTTTACAATAAGCTACCTAGAGAGATCAGTGTTGGAGCAAGGACAGGCACCTATTGTTCAATATGTCAATATATTATTATAGCTGAGAAAGTAAGTGAAGGTGCAAGATGATGTGATAATTTCACACTCAGGAGTCAGGACCTTCACCAAAGGAGCTACCTATGAGTTTCTGTAACCACACTGCTGGTAACTGTCTTTAGGAAAATAACTGGAGGGTGGGCCACCATTTTCCTGGTTAAAAGTGAATATCACACCAAAAATTGCTTAGCAACCATAAAACAGCAAATGATCATACAAAAGCTAATTGATTTAGAATAAGGCACAGGAAGTTATGCCTCAGAACTATGCATTTGCACCAAGATTTAGTGGAGAAATCCTTTAGTGAAGAGAAAAAGAAAAACAAGAGGTCCATCTGTACATTCCAGATTAGATTTTATCAAGAACCTCCCTATAATGCAACAGCATTATTCTGCCAGTTGAGTCTCCAAGGCTCTGCAAGGTTGCTGCGTGCACTACTGTATTTAGTGCCTTTCATGGCAGCCCTGATGCTTATCACTCAGACAGGCTTTTAACTCTCAAGATTTCCTCAATTCACACTGCAGAATATAAATTTTCTTTATTAAATTGCACTACAGTTCCATGAATTTTAACCAAGGCTCCTCCACCTGCACGCACATACACTCAAAATCCCTGTCTTCGTTTTTAACCTTAAGAACTAAAGACAAACATGTGAGCACTTACTCATATGATCGACACACAGAGCCTACAAGGCTGACAGTTCATTACAGACACAGCTGTACTTCTTTAGTAGTTACTATGAAGGTACCTCACTGACAAAGTCCCATCACTTTCTGCAAACTGGTCACAAATCCTCATATTAAGGCAGGTGCATTTGCAATTAGGAACAAAGCAGAACCAGCTAAAAGAGATTTCAACACTACTTGTGTTAAAAGTACAGACAGACCATGGGCACTGAAAAAAATATTTCAAAAAAAAAGTTAAAATCAGTCTGTGAACTTCTCTCAAACATTACATTATCTGCATTGTCAAGTCTGATGAGCTTCAGCAACGAGGTACCTTAGCTGATGACAGATAGAAGTCTGTCTTTGAGAGCCTGTGATCTACTGGTTTGCACACCATTCTGATTAATTATATAACTCAGCCCACTATTTCTCAGATTGTCCTTTAAAACCAAAGCCATAAAACCTCTGCTCATTCACTCTGAACATTGTAATGTACCTTGTTTTTGAAATACATTGTCCAGACACATTTGTTTGACAACTTCAACTTCTCTGCTGTTTCATCCTCCATTCACCAAATCTTAGTCTGCTTCTAGTTATGTCCTTGCAGATAGACAGCTGCCAGCCAAAACAACACTTAAATAAAGCCCTCACAGAGACAGAAGTCCGCTTCTCTGCTCCTCTTCCTTCCTCTTCCACTCCCTCCAAAAGGAAGAAAGCTTTCCCTCCACATTTTCTCCTGTATCGAACCACAGTGGGTAAAATTCATACCCCACAGTTCATGCAAAAAACCATCAGCTGTAAGTTCCCTGAAGGCCACCACGTTCTGCCCGTGACTGTCTTGTTGCACCCTCCTATACACAGAGACAGAGCTGTTCCTACCAATCCTCCCAGACCAGTCTTGCAACCCACCCGCTGTAAGGATTTTTCATCTGACCTGTGAATAATACACAGATCACTAGCATTAAAACTTTTCAAGCTATTGTTCTCCATTCCTTGTTCACTCCAATACTGTACTTGCCTGCCCCAGTCCCCAGAGCAGAGCTGCTGCAGAATAACCAGTTTTCCTCCCAGACAAACAAACCCCATCACATTTCCTCAAGATGGGAACAGGTATTATATAAAATATATAACATTAGGGGTTGATATTTAGTATTTCCTAAATTACCTTTTGTCATTTTAACTGCACTGTATATCCACATGCTATATGCAACAGTAAAGAAAAAGTAAATGAAGAATCACAGGGTTCACTGTCTATACCAGATCCAACACTGCCTGGAGAGCAGTAAGCAGGAAATAGGGACCTGCAAATGAGATCAGTATGTCCCTCTGCTGCTGGGTTTCACACTCCTCAACAGAACTTCGCTGTATGCTAACACTGAAAAGCATCATGACTAATAAGCTGTGATATATAATTGTGAAAAGCACAAAATTAAAGATTAAACACAAACAGGTGGCCTAACAGAGACAACTTTTTGGAAGAGGGCTGAGGGGAGCAGATTAAGAAAAAAAATATATAAGAGGCCAGATTGACAGGGATCAGAGGATATAGCTGAATTAAAGTTGTGACCTCTGTGAAGGACCCATTATGAACATACATAGCATGAACTAGGTAAGGTGCAGCTCTACTCTGAAAAAGAATTTAATACTCCTCAAGATGATGTGAGATTTAAGTAGCCCCCTCCCTCACTGCTGAATTCCCAAATGTCACTTACATTTCAAGGACTTAGGAGGTTTTTTTGCATTGCAAGTAAAGGGCTGAAAAGTGAAAACACCTTTTCACTATGTCCATGGAACTTATTTGTTATATAGCATCGTGCCTCAAATGCTTCCTTGCTCAATCCTCCCAGCTTTGAGAGTATCTCCAAGCCTTGTTCTCAATCACACAGCCATGCAAAAGCCCACATCTCACTGCTTGCTTTGCAGTTGGTTTGTTTGGTGGGGGAGTAGAGGAGAGGGCAAAGGGAAGTACCAACTATGCTCCAGAAGACTTTAGTTTATTTAATGCTAATAACTCAAGTTAGTGGACAGAATAGTTCTATACTTGCACAGAGTCAAAAGTACTCACCTAGAAAACACCAAAAAATCACCTGAAAAGTCTGTCAGCTTTCACAGCCAACCTCAAATATCAAGTAAACATTTAAAAATGCAAAACTAAAACTACATGTATGAATGCACTAGAAACTTACCAGAAGAAAATCTAAGATTAGAGAAAAATTTTAATCAGTGATGGAAAACCATTTATCCAGAAAGAAATAAAATAAGGAAATGAGGAAAATCTGATTTTTGTAAACAATAATGTCTTAAGAACCTAAGGTTTGCTTTAAATTTCGTTTTTCCCTACTCATAGATTCAAACTTAACCTAGAGGCGAAAAATTACTAGTTTATATACTGGCTTGTAATCCTTGAAACACCTACTTCCATTTCAACGGACTCAAATATTGTTCTACTTCTAGTACATAACTCAAATCCTATGAAAATTCAGCTGCTGAATTTTTCTAAGTAAGCTTTAGAATAACTTGCATTTACTGGGAAAAAAAAAGTTATACACTTATCTATACAGCATTAAACAATCATGCAGATAAAATAGCATTAGACACAGGGCAATAATGAAGTGGCAGAAAATTACCATCCTCTGGTTTGGTCAATGCCTTCAGCAATGAAGTCTGCAGGGAAAGCATCTTCAAGTTCTTTTTTGTTTTCAAAAGGATAATGGACTTGGGCATAAGGCATGCTTCCACTCTCAAACCAGCAATCAAAAACTTCAGGGACACGGTGCAGTAAGCCCTTGCCACAGCGTGAAGGGATAGTTAGGTGATCAATACTATGGGAAAGAAAACAGACTGAAAAATTCTAAACAAAAAAAAACCCTCCCAACACTAAGCATACAAAGTTAGTTATGCCTATACATTACATAAGACAGAAGTTCTGGGTTTAATTTAAATGGTTCTTCAAAAAGGTTAGCATTTCCTTTGAGAATTTTTGTAATTTTAAGCTATTTTAGAGATTATTTTTTTTGTAGTAACACTGTTGAAGATAGAAAACAGAAAGATTTATACATGTTAATCCCAAGTACTTTATTTTTCTATTTTCCCTAAACCTGTCCCCCCAGGGTTTGCACAGTGAAAACCAGTATTTTTTACATCTGCTCAACTATTTCTAGTAACTAGTTAGTTAATAGTCTCTGTGACTGACCTTTCTCGATGGAGATCAGTTACTTTCACTCCAGACAGCTCTTCCAATTCTGCCACTGAACCAACACAAACCACCTGTAAGACACCCACAAGAGATTTGGTCAGCTATTTGCACACAGTAGCAATTTCTTTTAACATTAGACAGGTGACTCGTAGGTCAGACAGTATCTTCTAGAGTAGCTGATACAGCTGAAAAGCCAACACACATTTTGTACAAGGTCCCCTTCTTTCATCTAACAAAGCAGCAACGATGCTAGGAGAGCACTGCCCTGATTTGCCACAATTCATGTTAGAATAATTGGAGACTTTGAAGAAAAGCCTGTTGTGAGGTATTAGAAAAGGTGGGGTTATGTTATTTGGGGGGGTGTTTTTTTGCCAAACAACCCACAACAGAGTCACCTCTAAAAACTCAATGATCCTGACTTTCATACAGGCAGGAATTTCAGATCCCAGGTTCCTTTTCTGAAGCTAAGGTAAGGTGCTACGCTGCTCATACCGAGTACAGGTGTTTTATCCCAGGTACACTGAGCTGGTTGTCTTAAGGGAATTTTGAAGTGAGGAAAGTGTCACAGCTAACAAAGTAGTTCAGAATGCTACTGACTGTTCTTGGGTTTCCTGCATCAACACAAAATTAAAAAAGCAACAAGTTCTGACAACAGATTTGCAACAATGTCATGAAATATCAAAGAAACAAATGAGTCTGGAAAATTCTACGGAGAAGAGAAAAGCAAACTTTCATCACATTTTAATCAGGTTTAACCCTCCCAGTGCCCTGCAGCCCCCTCTCATATGGCAGGATTCACCACCACATGCTGCAGCACAGGTCTGGATATTGGAGATCCAGTCTTACATGCTTTCAGTCCCATTTAGAACTGCCTTGGAAAACCAATGGGCTTACACAGATGACAGGGAAAGAAGTAAACGTACCAAGATAAAGGACAGTAAGTAGGCTAGGTAGTTTTCACATACAGTAACTTCCTAACTCTAAGGGTACAGTAATTCAGATGCTCAATTCTTATAGCCAGTCTTAAATATATGGACATGTGCACGCAGAAATTGTGACTAACCAGAAGGTTTTGGTGTATTTAATTCCAAAATATCTGTCATGAACCACAGAGAAGATAGAAACTCAGTCTGATCAGGTTTTTAAGCCATGATTTTCTGAGCCTGATTCAACTGCTGGTCTGTACAACTAATCACCATTTTTATTGTTAAAGTGCTTTTGAAATTTAATTACTTCTTTATCTTATTTTTCTATAGGAAGTGAAGCATTACAATGATTACAATAGTCCAGTACAACAATCTGCAGTCTGCATAGCAAACTGTGCTGGAGGATTGATCCCAATAAAAAAAATACACACCTTCATCAACCAACTATTTTTAACCCCAATTTGTTCTTCATTCACTGTGTGGCCCCACAAGCAATCGTACAAGCTCAAGTGAGCAGGGGCTTAGTTCAGCACTGCTGGCAGGAGTCAAGGCTGGAACAGCAGCGTGGGTAAAAAATACCCTTGGATACACAGATTCCTTCATCTTCCCTAACCTCAATATTTGAACACTCACACTATGCCCTGGGTTAAAAGTTGTTGCTTTTGTACCAAGCACTTCAATACTCCAAGAAGATTCTGACTATTGGATGCATCTGCAGAACTGCAGCCAGCACAACATATTCATAGCAGAAACAACCCCAAGTCCACATGAAAACCCAAAACCCACCAAAGGAACACAAATATCACCACATTCAGTAAGACTGCTGCCTTCCAAGTCAGAAGCTCATTAGATACTTGAAGAGAACAATGCAGCAGGTAGGTGTTAATCAAATCCCATCCCTCAATAGGCAGCACCCACTCATTTCTGTAAAGGACAAACAGTTTTATGTCTCAAATCAAAGCTGTGGTTTCAAAAGCCTTTCCTCAACAGCAATGCCTGCTTTGGCAGCCTAGCCCCTTTCCCTACCAGTCACATCAACTACCAAACCAGCTATACCAACATTTAATAGCAGACAGCAAAGACTAAAATATACAGACTGGGAGCTGGTCGACCCTGTTCCAGTATGACTACGACTTGTTGTGAATTCAGAGGTCAAGGGTAAATTCTTCTAACAAAATGTTAGCACTATATCCAGGATTATTCAGTAAACAGGAAGAGTGAAGCCATCCAGCAGCATTCGTGGACCTCAGTGCTCCTGGGGCACAGACCTGGAGTCCCTATAAAGTAAAAACCTTTGCTTTTATTGGTCTATCATGTGAGTTCTGTTAAGTACCTACAGTCAAAGAAAGAGGAGTGTTTATTGACAGAAAGAAGTCCATGCCGTGTATGAGCAAGACATTATGGACTCTTCAGAAAGCCTCTTCTGAATAGTAATTAGTAAGAAAAATGACTGCTAAGGTCAGCTACATGTGGCTTTGCTAGTGGGGCCTTAAGGCAGGCTGGAAACAGACTAATGAAGTTCTTTCACCCTTCAGGGGAGCACAGCCCAAGCCCTCTCCTTCCAAATCCGTTACACAAGACTGGGTGCACCCAACCCAGAGCAAGGTTAAGCAAGCAATGAAACAAACAGAGAGTTTCCATACCATCACTGAATATTTAATACTGTAACTTGTATGCAAACCCTATAAAATTAACTTATGCCTGCTTTATCAACTTGGGTGCTATATTAAAGAATTTTATTATCTAACCCAAACGAGATGTGTTCCTCCACTGAGGAAATCATTGAGATTTGAGAGCTTAAAATGATAAACTGTCTGCAAAAATGTGGTAATAAACACAAGCTTCAAAATTTAACTGCCATTATGCGTCTCTACCTGATAATTATGCTAAAATAAAACTAAAATAAAACTGTGGGAAAACAGATATTGATTTGCAATAAAATTCACTTTAATACCAATTAATTCACCTTATTGTATATTAAATAAGGAACTGTTCCTCTTCTCCAGGACTTAATATGCACAGCATAACTGCATGCGACAAAATGAGCTTTTGAGAAGACGACACAAAGAGGAGGCTCTGTCTGCAATCTCACATGGCACTAGGCTGCAGTAAAACTGAAGTCAGGAAACTCTGAGTGAGGATTATTTCTGTGTGATAGCAGATGTCACTTAGGCCTTAAGTTCCACATCAGTTCCAACTGTATTTAGTTTTTAAGCTATGTCCCAGATGCACGAAGAGAGAGTGAATAGTAAAAGAACTCTAACTTGAAATTTAGCATGGTCCAGAAGCCATACTCGACTACTGAAGCATGACATTCAGGCTCTGGAGCAAACAGAAATTGATACCATCCCCAGATAAAAATAATAGATCTGTTAGTACTTCTGTCATTATTCAGAACACCACACCCTGAGGAATATTTGCAGCTAATTTCAAAGGAAAGGTCAGTCTTCCAAGCTAGACACCACATTGTTATTAAAAACAAACAAATCAAACCCAAACCTCCCAAAAAATCTGTACACACAGGAATACAGACATTGGGAGGCTGGACTGAAAATGAAATATTGTTAGAGGCATGGAATGGGAGTCATGTAACCTTTACACAATCTTTTTCAGCTGTAAAATGAAGTCTTGAAATACTTGAGCACAAAACAAGGTCTTTTCTCTATCTAAAACCTGCTTTTTCTACTAACAAGGGACCTAAAGTTTAGCTTAAAAGACTGACAATTTACCTTTGAATAAATCTTGAAAATTAGCTCTATGAGAGACAGAAGCTCCTGTTTTGACAGTAACATACAGATGTGCTCATAACAAACAGAATTAAAATGCCAAGGTTTTTTCCATGCTGAAGTTGTACCCACAAAGAGTAACTCTCTCCCCCAATATCTCCCTGCCTATCAGCAAGACTTCCAACTAAGGGGAAATTCAATATGCTTTACAGGGCACATAAAAGCAGTAACATTTACTAAGACAAAACACTTTTCTGGCATATGTTTTGCTATTTGTAGTCCTCCACATCTAAACCAAGAAATTAAAACCTGCTCAAATTGAAGGAGATAAAAAGGGCTTGCGATGCTGCCATCACTATTTACCTACCATTTGCCTTCTGGCATTGATCAGCATTTCTTATTTCCAGCATGAGGAATATTATACATGTCCAACAGAACTAGCTCACACAGAAAACAAGTATCTTCAGAACAAGTTTTTAAACTTGGTGACTTAGTGTTTTGACACTGAGAAATGAGCAGTCGTTAAAACTTCAATATTCACTTGTGCAGCCATGTGCAAGTATGCACTTCTACTGCAAGGTACCTTACAACTTCAAAATCCTCATTTCTAGCACTCCCATTATATACTTCCATCATTCCACTAGATTCACATCTACACAGTCTATTACATTCACATTTGTAGCACTAGAAATACATATTTTCACTGAGCTCCTATGATGGACTGACTTTTAAGCCATCAGAAATTTATTTGGCTTGAAGTAACTCAGTGTCTGAATTTCAAAACCAAGTAAAAAAGTCTCCCTCCCATTTTTATCCCTGTATTAGTTATTTCCAATAGATTTACCACCACTGCAACTTCCTCCAGGAAAGACAAGATTAATTCTAATATAAAAACCAAGAAAAAAAAGAAAACCTGTATGGGCAGACCAATGAATCCATACCTGTGCACATAGCTATCACCAATTACACGGTTAAGATGTATTAATAAGCCTTAAGACTGCACCAGAGGAAGATATAACAGTCTAACAAAATATACAAACAATATATACAGATAGGCTTTTCTGTCAACTGGACAACATTGTTTCCTTACCTCTTCAAAATCATCGCTGACCCACAAAGGGATGGGTGTTCCCCAGTACCGGTTTCTAGATATCGCCCAATCTCTTGCATCTTTAAGCCAGTTCCCAAAACGCTTCTCCCTCACAAAATCTGGAACCCTGTTGCAAAATTAAGAAAAGCATTCTTTCTTAAAAGAAAGCTAGTAAGAATGGTGAGTTTTTATTTCAATCACAAAACAAGTGAATTTCAGCACAGTCATCTTATGGCATCAGCCACTGCAAGACTCTTAGCCTTGCTGCCAAAGATTAACATAATTTTTTCTGCCATTCTTTGATCTTCAAATAAGCTACAGAAGTGAAAAATACCATGTTTATAGTCCTCTAGAATCACTCAGTAAAAATATGTGCAACATGCAGTAGATTCATTAAGGATAAGCTAATGTCCAGAAATCCTCAGGACAGTCCAACATTAGAGGATCATGGCACAGGGTGGACAACAATATACTACTGCATTATTTTATACACACACAAAAAAAGTACCAGTTTTCAAAGCCTGGAGTAATTAACAGCATCAAAAGGCACCTTGCATTATGCATGGGCATCCAGGTAACTGCACTTTACCTTTAGGCTTGGGGAGGGGGGAGAAATCCCAGGTTGATCTAGCATAGAAAAAAAAGCCTTATCATGCTATTTATCATCTCCAGTTCTAATTCTCTGATTAAAATTAAAACCACCACCCCAGCAAAACACAAAAGCATATCAATGCGTGCTAAAAACTCATTCTGAGCACTAATGGGCAAATTTTCATCAAATGAAAGTGTCTTGGAGGTCAAAGGTTAAAATAGGAACATGATACCTAACAAGTTTCCTGGATACTAAATGGCCTCATGGTTTGATTAGGAGCCAATTGTTTTATCTTACAATGTAAGCAATTAACTATTTATACAATGATTATATAGCAGATAAGGAAAAGCAATGAGTTTTGAGGTCAACAACAAAACGCCATCATGCTTAAAGGTGCATTTAATAAGACCAACCTGAAATGGAACTCACAGGAAGTTTAAGACTCTTAAGACAGTGTCATAGATGCAGAGAAGTGAATGAACAGTGAACAATAATAAAAGTAACTCTAGAATTGAGTTTTTGAGCAAACCACAGGAAGTTTTTCTGGGTTAGTTTTTCCAGTGTGCCTTCTCCAAGTATGAGCTGGATTTAGAGACCCAGAGTTCCGAAAGGAAGTTGCAACCAAACTACAGAAAATACATGGTCTCTTCTACCCTTTCTTTTTCAAGTTTTTAGTCCTCTTTTGATGTGAGTTTTTTCAAGAATAATAATGATTTTTAATCACAGATCAGCCCCACGAGTAACAAAAAAGAAAGAAACCTTTAGAGGAAAAAATTAAAAGCATGGATTCATGTGAGACACTAGGATTTCGGTTAGATTTTGCCCAGCAGCAGGAGATTTATGAAATAAGTGTGAGCATCCCTCAAAAATCTACTGATGGAAATGAAAGCTACTGTCTCTCTATACCCTTGATGATACCATGTGAAGATCAGAAGGCTTCTTGATGCTAATGTTGTCTCAGGTGGATAAAAAATGCTGTTAAAAAGACTCACTAAACATCAGCCTAATGTTCCAGAGCTGCCCTAGTCATTTCTAGATTCACTTTTAGCTGCAAAGTCATCTTCTACAGCACTTCTTAAACAAAAATATATGAGATAAAAAAACATCAGTCACTAATGTTTCACATGGCATCCATATCCCTGCTTTGAAATTTAGAAATGTATGCAGGCTTTTGTGAATCATTTTAGAGTGGGACTTGTTACTACTGACTTTTTGCTGTGACCTTAAGAGACCCTCTTTCCAAACACAAGTGGAAACTGTACGAAGATCATTTGCCTAACATTCCCCTAATGTGGAAAACTTCTCTTTACATCACTCCTAAACTAGTTTCCATTTTTCAGAAGTTGTTAGACACTGATTAGCTGAAATTATTAGTCCCATTTAACATAGCTAGAGGCTGAAACAATCCCCCAATGACATTAAAATGCTAAGAGTTTCAACTCTGCCTCCTCAAAACATGCATGAAAAATTAATTTTATCCCCAAAGTGGACATTAACCACAAAAACGTATGTGGTGTGCTCACTCTCTCTGAGCTATGAAATCATGTAATTTACCTCTTCTGGTAAAATTATTTGACTCTGCTGCCAGTTTTTAGTAGAACATAAAACACAACCCCCTTCATCTAGTATGAACCACATTTGCAACAATGATTTGTGGCACTTTAAAGGTATAATACAGAAATAACACCGACACAGCCATCAAAATAAAAAGCACCTGTATCTCAAACACATTTTGAGCTCATCACTCAAAGCAGCTGTGACTTAAAACAACTGGTTCTCACCAAGACACAGATGCTGCCTATACATGCTACCCAAACTGCAGGTACAGCCCCCAAGTGGGAAGAAGCTCAAGGAAGTATCTGTAGCAAAGAAGAGCCTTGCTGGTTATGCAGTTTGTCAAGACTACAGGCTGTTCCTTTCACTTAGTCTCACCACATTAGCTATGGATATCTCAGTCTGACATTTCCAACTTACCTACACAGCATAAGAAAAAAAAAAAATCACTAGGCTGGGAAGACAGACCAGGTTGTTACTAACACCTAATCATTACATTCCACCCACTCCAGGTTTGGGTTTCTCTTGGGGTTTTTCCATTTCTTTTCAATCTTCTTCTCTTAGGTGTTTTCTTGGTACGCTCCTCTTGCTAAGTTTTAATACGGGTAACATCCTGCCACAGGTCTATATTATTAGTTAAGGAAGCATTTCTTACTCTTCCATCTACACAAAGCAATGATTTCCTAAATTTGCATGAAGACTGTTTGCTTGACTCAACTAAGGAGACTGAGGGCAGCCTTGAGGAATGCTCCCCTCCAGTCAATTCTGCTCCTCCCCAAGCTGAAACTGAAGAATACTGTCCTCACCCCAAGATTATACTATACTGTGTTTGATCTATCAGCCCACACTCTTCCTCATAACTCCCAGTTAATTCTCTATCTGTATTGCCAAGCACATTACAAACAGAATGGTGATTTTGCTAAGTCAATGATAAAACCATGAATCACTACTGACACTGGTCCCTAGCTTTCAGGAAATTTTGGGGTGTGTTAAACACTGCTTACCTAATCCCAAAACATTCCTCTGAAAGTCCAGAGCTGCACAGTTTGCCAGTGTACTAAGAGCTACTCCTGTGCATCAAAACTGTCCTCACAGTATGGATGTTTAGAAGCTTTAAAGAGAAAAAATAATGGAAACAAAAGCAAGGCCACCCATATCAACATTCCTATTTTACAACACAGATGTATATATATATATATAAAGACCTTTTCCCATATGCTAATACGCATGGCTTTCATATTTAACCAGGTTATCTGTCACAAATCCCTTCAGCTAGAAAGCACGAATTTCAGTTCTATGCTGGTGATGCCACTGAATTGACAGTTGGGTGTGACAAGCACGGTGACCAGTGCTACAGCCGACTATGAGCAACCCACTGCTGGTGGCACCAAACACATTCACATCTCAGAAAAGGTCAAGCTGCAGCATCAAACAGTTCCACAAGTATGTGACAGAAAGCAAAGCAGGGCCTTCTCTAATGCAACCCTGCTGCAGCTCCTATGACTGTGCTGTTAGAAACAGGGGCTTTAGTTCCCAACTGGTCTACAATTTCTGTTGATTTTGACCTTCAAATTTCTCTGCAAAATGACATGGAGGATTTCATACTCCTCTCTCAAACATTTAGCAAGGTTAAGGAGACTGCTGTCTCAGCAGGTCACGATGCTCTTGATTCATGCCTGTAGAACAGGGTGGGATAAGAGCTATTTCCACTTTCTTGGCACCCAGTACAGTGCTCTAAAACTTGAGGATGCAGACATTTCAGCAGTTGAAAAGTTCAGGGAACTCAACTCCACAAAACAAAGGAATAAATAGTGACTTGGCAAATCATAAATCCGAAAAATCTGTAATGAAAGTACATCAGTTTCAAGCTGTGTGAATGCTAATTTCTATCTGACTCCCAATGTCAGGGCTCTAAGTTAGAGATGACAAAAATTATTAATCTGCTCCAAATTTTTCTGTCCAGTTTTGACTGTTTGCACCTATTTTTGAAGCAGATTTGGGGTTTTGCTGAATTCATGCATTGCTAAGTCCTCTGCACAGTGAACTCCCACATCCTTCCTTGGTAGCTACTCGTTTTCTCAGTGTCTAAAATAAAAAACCCATTTGATGTGCAAAAAACCCTGATGAAGGACAAACCAAAATCCAGTCTTTTAACAACGTTTATTAGCTTATCACAACAGAAACCATTTTTCTTTTAATGTCTCTGTGTTACCCAGCATCCAAGTCACACACACAAAGTGGGCATGGACTTGAAAATAGCACATTAGGGACTGCACTCAACCCCAGAGCAACAATGGGTGTGCCAACGGTAAGTTACCACGGCTGCTGACACAGTGACTTCTCATCACCAATTAATACCTGAGGAACAGCATCAACTAAAGTTAGCATATTTGCTTTCTGACTCTTGCTTCAGAAAAGAAACATGCCCAATGTAAAAAAAAAAAATTAAGTTACATAACCCAGGAGAAAGCTTATTAAAAGGACTAAGGCAACTATTTTCTGTACATATGTTTTTAAGCAGATCTTTCACACTCGTAACACAATTGCAAATACTAAATTCAACTTATCATCCCATTTCAAAGCACAGATGTGCTCTGCCTGACTCCCTGATTCGGCTCACCTTGCCCTAGTCACAGGATCCAGGAACTCTGTCTCACAGCAGCACTGTCCCTCTTCTCTGTAAACACAAATATCACTGCTAAATAAAGAGCTGACAGATACTGCCACAGGAGAAACTTCGTATGTTTTATCATCAATTTACCATTAAAATCTGTTTAAGTTGTTCCATAAAGATGTATTTATCCCTTCTCACACTTCATCCTTCTCATCAACTAATTTGTTTCATGACACTCTTTGAAAAACCACAGTAACTTTATGTATTGGATAAGATTTATTTCATAATCACTAACTGAAGGAAGCGCTTACAAATTAGTTGAAAAACAGTCCTGTAAGAGTTGAGACTATGAAGACAATAAACAAAACACTAACTTAATGAGTGCAAATTAGGAAACATAGTATCAGGTCAGCACTCAGCATCTGATATGTTTAGTTCTGAGATGCTCACAGATCTAGCCTTTCATTTGGTGTGCTGGTAACTTTTAATCTGTCAGGACAGGAGCAAGTTATTCTTACAGAAGATAGCTGAGCTGAGAGCACAAAATCAAAGCTGATCAAGTAGTTATCATATGGCATTTAACCAAGTATTATGGATTTATTTCAATTCCTACTGTAACAGCTGTTATTTGGTTGTAGGTGTAGGATTTGCTTTTCTTTTTAAACATTAACCAATCCTTGGAAGACAAAGCCTTAAATTCCATTATGTTAATTTACTCTAATAACAAGCCTCCTTCAACATGCCCTCAAATTGATTTTTAATGGTTTTTAATTCAAGGAGATAAAATAAGCAACTACTCATGCCCTTTTGACACTTTAATTAGCACCAATCTATATCATGGACCTAATTAAACTTTGGGGGAGGCAGGGAGGCAGGCAAGGGGAAGTGAGAGGAAAGGTCAGCTGTTCGCAAAGCACACAGAATTTCCACTGCAGCAGACTCTTTCTCCTTCTCAATTCATGAAAGCTTATTACAATGGTGCACAACCACATATCCCACACGAGTTCAGGTTGCCTCCACCACTGCAAGAGAATTTTTATGCTTATATGCAGCTTACATTTGCTAAATGAATAGTGCTTTCAATCATTTTGGTACAGCAATGTTTTTCTTCGCTCTTTTATCCCGGTTCCCATAGCAACAAACACTTTAGCGTGAGACTGCAATGCTGCTGCAGACTGCATCATAACCCCGCCGTCAGCAGCCTACAGCTGCTTGACAAGTCAAGATTAAGTGAAGCCATAACCTCCAATTTTGTGACACACTCATCATAAAAAAATCCTGATCTATTTTATTTGTATGACCCAGACACTATGCCTATTGCTATTAAAATTTTTCAGCTTACCAGCGACAGCAAAACCCCCTGCATCCTGAAAACAGGGAGAAGAGGAGATTTCAATTCTGTCTGCGTAGTTTCCTCCAGAATATTCTCACATTTATAGTTACAAAGTTCTTTTAAACAGCGTTGCCACTTTGGATTCATTCAATTCATATGTATAAATACGTTGGCGATGGAGGCAGACATTCAACACACTGCACATGCAGACAGATCTACCAGCTGCTCAAGAACTGCAATCACTTACTGCCCTGACAGTTGGAGCCATTTATTTAGTAAGCTATTACTTGAACCAAACCACAAGCTTTTGATGTCCATTCACTGATACTGAAAAGATACCTGCTGTATTCGTAACTGGCAATCTCTGCTCAAGAGGCTTTGAGAGGAAACAGCAAAATTAGGACACAGCAGAACACAAACCATCAACATCAACGGGAACAAGCCTCAAAATGCACTTCTAATCCTCAACTATGTCTGATAACAGCCAGTAATAAAACCTGACTTACGCTGCTCCAAATTAGACAAACACAAGGCTAACCCTGCAGCAATTTTTTTTCCCACCTCCTGCTGTAAGCAGTGACAGTAGCTTGAATCTTTACCTCGGGAAATGTTGCCATCTACTGACTGCAGGTTACTCTACACTTCACAAACGCTGCGAGAGAGAAGACCCAATTTGTATTCACTTTTCCCTGAGTAAGAAAAATGTGATGGATGATTCAAAACCAAGGGTTACAAATATACGGTTATAGTAAAGGAAAAAATTTAAACATCCCTCCCACCCCACCCCCCCCTAAAAAAAAAAATCAATTTAGAATTGCTCAGATAAAGTGTATTTATTAATGCTAACAAACTAGGAAAGAAAATATCCTATGAGACATTCTCAAGAAAGGAGGAAACTAGGGGGCTTAGTAACCAATTTTTCCTCTATTATGCTACAATTCTGTTATGACTTAATAATTCTGTTGTCCCCTTTACAGACTCTGATTTCTTATCTGTACATAAATTACAAGTTTAGTAGACAAAAGATTAGCTTGCTCCTGCAGATGGGCTCTACGGCCCATCTTCTGCACACCCTACCAGCCTTAAGGTTTATCAGACAAGATCAGGGTAATTTATGATCAAATCTCACCTTTCAAAAGGTGGGAGGGAGTTTGTTGTTCAGCAAAGGCAGCAGCTGGTCAAGGATTCCAAAGACCAAGATCAAAAGCTTCTCAAAGATTATCGCGCTTGATGCACATGGAAACCCTTGGCTTTGCCTGCTCATACCAGAGCAGCAGGAAAGGTGTGCAAAATTCACACTCTGTAAACTGGGAAATTCATTTTCAGGATGAACTGGTAGTTTAAATGATTAAAGTAAAAAAAGGATACCTTCAACTAAGGACCTTTTTTTTTTTACTGCCAAGAAGATGCAAGAACAAAAGGTCTGGCTTCTTTGAGGTCCTTCACTGCCTTCTGTTGCTGCTTTCCTTCCACTGATGCTCATTTATCCACCATACCAAGTGCTCTACATGTCAGGAAACAATGTCAGAACTGCACAATAGACTCTTAACACTAGAAACTTGTCAAGAGTTAGAGGTAAACCTTTCAGGAGTTCCTCAAGTGGAACTACTTCAGGGAGGTTTTTCAAAACAAGGAGTTCAAAGCTGAGATTTAAACACAATCTACACAGTATACAGAACTTGTTTTTAAATCAACTTGCAAGTATAAAAACATTACATAGACTGCCAGAAGTGTGAGCTATAGAGGTTTAGAAACATAAGTATGATTTGTACTAATTTACTCTCTAAAGTAACTTATAAATTTGTAATTTATACTAGCTGTGGGTTCTGATGATAGGAATCGGTCCTATATTTTACAACCATCTAAGGTGGCATTGTTGCCTGTGGTTACATTGGAAAGGCTCTTTCACAACACACCATTCTATAAAGGCAATAGCGAGGCAATCGTTACAAGGAACAGTTAAGGCTGAAGTCAGACCACTTACACCCATACCCAGCCTTGGTACTGCATCTAACTCACTGTATCAATGTTAAAAGGAAACCAAAGTCTACAGCCCTGAAGGGCACAGCAGCTGAATCTGCCCCCTCTCTATCTCAAGTACCACAGTACTAGTTGTCATTATCCTGTCAGTTGTGGTAAACAGAACATTCAGTAAAGGAACTTGGATTAAAGACTGAAGCACAAGTCTCTTAAGTAGTGGTCCAATTCTGCATTTTCAGTGACATCCATCACAAGTCACTTCCCCCCCTCTGATCAGAATAAGGTTGGGATAAAGTAGAGAGGGTTTTTTGGTGTCTGATTTTACAAAAAGGTTGGTACATTACTCATGTAATCAGTCTTGAAAGCTATAGTTAAATTCATTTTGAAAAATGAAGACACAGTTGCTGCTGGCTTTAAATTTTGAATAACTACAGCTTTATCAGTAGGCTAATTCATTAAAAAACTAATTAGAAATGCAATCAGGTTGCAAAGTTTGTCCAACTATGTTTAATCTATTCCATCAGAAAGGATACCTATAAAGAGTGCAGCTATTTTTAAGGGACAATATACCTATCAGTCATTTATAGGAATAAAAAGCTATGTAGTCAAACTCATTTTGCAAAGGTTAATACAGTCTGAAAAGCATTTATCCCCAATTTTCTCATTTTTCAGGACATGCTGAAGCCCCAGAGAGTCCAAAAATAAGTTTTTAAAAAGCTAGGTATTATTCCTCTGGCACTTTCAGAGATGAAGTCTCTTCAAAAGCAAAAACTAGGTTTTGGGAAGGATGGAGTTCCCAAAATTTAAATAAATGAATATTGAATAATGCCAGAATTCTCAACACCAACTTAGAAAGTTACATCCCAAACAAAACTGACATCAATGAAGAACATAGGAAGAAAAATCTTGGAAGCAATGCCTTTTGCTTTTGAAGAGCTAGATTTCAAGAGTCATCCTTATGGAACAAAAGCCATCAAGTATTCAAACTAGCAATTATGAATGTGAATTCTGGAAAAATGTATTAATATTATTTTAGTAATCATTTCTTGATAATACAAGCTCTTCTTGCAGCCATGTTCTGTACAAAAAACCATCTCAACATTTCTAAACTCATACTGTTCTGAGAGGAATCTTGAGGAATGAGTTTTATGGTAACAGAATTACACTGGTACTCAAGAATGGCCTAAAGGACAAACAGTTAATTAATTCCATGCATGTTCAATACTGTCAACTATCTCCACTTTCTGGTCTTCCCATCCAACCTTTGTGACAGCTTCCACTTGCATCTCCACTACTCAACACTTTAGAAGAGAGCACCACTTAAAACCCCAACGCAAAGATGAGGCCTGTGGGGTTCAAACAGTTCATCAGTTCTTATTAACATCTCCTGGATGAGTGGTGGTCACTTAGCAGCTTCCTCTTGAAGCTTTGCTTCTGGAAAAGCCAAACCCTCTCAACCAAACACTTCCTTAATAGGACCATTACACTTTTTTTATGTTCATGTGAAAATTAAGTATGCAGGTCTACTGTCAGTCATCAAAACAGCAAAAGCATCTTGAGAAAGCTAATTAAAGCCAAGAACAAACACTTTCACCCCCTCTCCAGCTTATTTTTCCCCAAAAGAAGGATCACAGTATGTTCTGTTATGGAAAACAGAAAGCAACACTTACTAATCTATAAAATCTCCTTACATATCCAGACTGGGCATGTGCTTATTAGCAAGCCAACGCTGCAGCATTTTTGGACAGTCTGTATCATGGATCACTAACTTTTTCCCACATATTTCAATATTTACAGTGCTTGTACCACGTAAGCAGTTATGCAAAAGCTGCTCATGGAGAATTTAATTGCTAAGTACTGTCCATGAAAAAATGCAGCATAAGCTGGAACTGTTCACTGAAAGTCAAGTCACCTTCTTTAGCACCGTTTCAGTCGCTGAGCAGAGGCACACAGGGGTTGAATCCCAACTCTCCTACAGTTCTCTTACATCCTGAATGACAACTGAAACAGCACACAGGACAACTGAATGAGGCTCTACCCTCCAGATTTCTCCCACCTAATCTCAACTTCCCAGGTCCAGGTTATTTGTGAGAGAAGAAATAAAGGTTATGGAGGTGAAGACGACAGGATCCTTTTGTTACTAACACACCATAAGGCCACAATTGACTCAAAATAATGCCATCACCAATGATTCCCTCTTACTACAAGTTTAATAATACATTTAAATTAGCTACAACATAGCTGTTGCTTTCTACATAAATGTCACACAAATATTTCTCACATTCCCTATATAAAGATTCCATTTTTGCCACCAGTAGAAAATTTTTATTAAAGTCTCTGAAACTGAGGTTACATACAACTATTACACCAACAGGGCAGCTGGGTGGGGGCTTTGGTGGGGGAGGCTGGGTTGGTTCCTTTTTTTCCTTCCAATGCACCTATTTACCAGCCTCACCTATAATAATAGGATGAAAAGAAAAAACTTACCTAAAAATTGTCTTAATGCATAAATAAATACACAGAATTTAGCTGCCTAAATTATTCTCTCTGTTGGACCTTTTTGGAAGCTTAATGGTGCACTTCCATACTTCCACAGGTTCCCTTTCCTTTACAGATTCTCTCATGCTGTGTTCCTTGGTATCATATAACGTGACTTGAAGATATCTTTAATGATCCTGTAATGTATTGCACTGTTAATTATTAGCACTTACTCAACCTTATCTACAGCCTAAAAATGTATTTTTCATTAGGATTTTACACAAGCAATGAATGCCTTCTCAGACAAAAAAGGGTTAGTGTGCAAACATGTCCAAAATGCAGGACTGATACGCTATTACACAGGTTATACCTGCTTATACCAGGAAGACTATCCCATTGCTCGACCAGTTTGAGGCACATCCATGAAACCTGAGCTAAACTGCTATTTAAAGCTGATTCCCAGCCCTATTCCAGTAACACTGGCTCAGAAAAACAGAATGGAAATACAAACTAGCACACTAACAGCGAAACAGAGCTTTGTTGAGTTCCAGAACACATACACACAATCCTGGGCAAGGAATAAAAATAAAATTAATGTTTAAAAATATATATATGCAGGAGACATTACCAGTAGCATTGGGCATTATTCTCCAAGAGCTTCTCCACCATGTGCTCCACTCTCACAAACCAGCTAGGCACAGCTTTGTATATCAATGGAGTGTCTGACCTATAGAGGTGATAGGGAAGAGAGCAAAACAAACAAAAATGGTTTCAGTGCTATGTTACTTATAAAATACTCTTTTAAATGTATTTTTGTACATGACAGTCCCTTTTCCACAGACTGCATTCACAGCTCTTCAACAACACTGGGACAAGATGCTTATTCTCCATTAGTATCAATCCACCCCACAAAACATTTCTTAAACTATTAATTTTGATCTGCCATGCCTCAGAAATGCACTTGCTCAACAATAACTCACAAGCAAAGACCCTGTGAAACTGCCAGTATCTCCCACATGTAGCCATTTCTGTGAACAACCCATCTGAAAAGTTTAATTCCTTTTGCTTATATCCACAGAAGGACTCATTTGAAATACACAAACTGCTGGAGATTATGATGCAAATGCAAACTGCAGAAGCACTTCCTAAATGGTATCCCTGCCTGACCAAAAAAATACACCCAGAAAACTGCACTCACAGTTCAGGTACATCCTCCAGAGCAGCAAGATCACAGCAAGAAGAGAAAGTTTTCTGCAAGCTACAAGGTACCCAGGAAGTATTTTGGTTTCAATGAGCATCTCGTTTCAGATGTGCTGAAGAATGAGGAATTGCCATGACACATGTAAGATCTTGAGGTAATGGAAAGAAGAATAAAACCTGGTAATAGCAGTTTCTCACACAGTCTTAATGTATTGGTGAAAGAATGCTGGGACAATAAACTGGTCCCCAGCCTCTCTCAAGAGTAAGCAACTGACAGATGGGGCTGATGGAAGAGAAGCTTTAGGGCTAAGTAGCTTCAGACACAAAGGATCTATGCAAGAGAGACAAGCAGTTGACTATGTGATCATTTCCCAGGCTTTCAACCTAACACTGTAGCTTTATAATATTTGATAACATTCCAAAGCACCCACAGAGCACTGTTTCCACCTACATGAAGGTAGTAAGGAATGGGAGATGGTAGTTTCCCTGAACAGCTTCTTTATTCTCACCATACTGCCAAGTAGTGCCTCAGCAGGAGACAAAAGCAGAACAACACAGTGAAAATGTGCCCAACCAGAAACACTTCACACATTTCTGCCCCTCATGGCTGGTGAGAGGGTTGAGGAAACCAGATTGAATTCTTTGCCATAGAATCAAATGAGAAATACTCATCACTGGGTTCTGTTTCCCATCAACAGAAGACAAGGGAAAAGCCATCCAGACAGACCAAAATCAGAGACTGATGCTTATAGAATTCCTGCCTAAACATTCCTCTGTCTCAACGGATGTTTTGTTCCCCTTACAAATACTCCCTTTGGAATTGCATCAGAGGATTCAAAGCACCTGAGAAAATTCCCTATTCCTCAGCAGTGCCACAAAATTAATGTTCTCTGAAACACAACCTTGGTACTCAGAGAGATGAACACTGGAAAGACAATCCTCTGTGAACACTACACATTCCCAATTGTTTTCTCATACCTGTTTTGGACTCCACAGCTATTGTAAACAAATTATTGCCATCTTATTCCCATTCCATTTCCCTCATCATTCAGGAAATACGTGATAGATAACTGACCATATGCTATGCAAGGTGCTTCCAGCTTTGCTTTCACTGGCTTGAAAGACAAAACTCAGTACCTGTCAGGCAGACCTTCCCAATAGAACAGCAGGCAGTAGCTGTGACAGGCACTTCAGCTGACACACTAGTTACCTCTGCTGTCTTTCAGAGTTGTTGAACTGCTAGCTAGGCCATATAGACTCTTAAGACCTCACATCTATATTGAGCAGTTTTGACTGATCATCTCAGTCTTCAGCAATTCCAGTGAAGGGGAAACTGAAAACTACCTACTGTGTACTTACTGAGTTGTTATTGTTTTCCTCTTTTGGATTCTCAAGTTTCAAGAGGACAGAAAGTTACTACATATCACAATAACAAAAAATGTAGAGGACCCTAATTTGATGATATATTAAGAGAGAAAAATACCTCAACATACTGAGGATTCAACAACTGCCTAGATTCAGGGAGAAGCATGAACAGTAGTACATTAAGTAGAAGACTGATCTCAAAGTTCTCTTACATTAATCAAAGTAACTTATAACTATGTTCAAAGTTAAGAACTACTCTTCTACTTTTAGCATATTCCAATTATGGTTTGATTTCTGATGGCAGTGAAATGAGCTTTTCAAGTAGAATCCATTATTCTGTTCTTCCCACCAGATAATTTGCTGCTAGGTGCTGCCTGCAACTTATCATCAATCAACAAAAATGTCAACAGAGTGGCAGGATTAAGTATGTTCTCCAGAATCAGCATTTCTACATTACTGATTCGTCTCCAAAGGCCATGACTGTACATCTGAATTGCTACATAAGAAAAACACAAGCATTGCTTGGTTTTGGGATGCCATTTTTCAAGAAGTATCCCAAATCACCAAGGACATAAAACTTGAAGTGTAATTCCCCTTCTTCCTCTAGGTAGCTGTTAGAAACTAGCCAATCGTGGTATTCAAGAGCAAGTAAAGGTTATTCTCAAAGATAAAAGCACACTGCTGAAACACTTCACCTAGTAGCATTAAAGCTTGACAGAGAGAAAAGCTTTAATCAGTTATGTCACTACAGGTTGCTGTATGTATCAAATATGACTTCAAATGTTCAAGCAGTTTCAGATATGAGATTAGGTATTTTATTTAAAGACACACTTCAAAACCAGTTTAATACAATATTCCTACTAAAAGATGACTGATGGTTTCTTCTTTTACACTTCACATTAGTCAGTGATGTTTTTCCCCCCTCAGTTTTGCAATGGCAATTGTATACATTTAAAACCAGAGGACACTAACAAAAACATGCTTCATTTCTAGCACAGATTTGCCTAGCCTGAGTTTCTTGTAAGCAAAGCTTATGTTAGTTGGCTACACAGAAGACCCATGGAGATCTGCACGCGGAGTCCTCCTTCAACCTCTGCAAAAAAACCTGAGAAGGAAGATTCTTGGCAGGCAACTGTGCTGAACCACCTATCTGACATTCCACAGCTAATCCCCACTTTCCAGTTGACAAAACCCAAGTATTTCTAAGAAGTCTCCACAGATAGTATAAACATGTCAGCTGCTATTTCTGATCAGAGACCTAACTGTTGTTTGTTAAATCCATTCAGGAATGACAGAGGGGAAAAACTTACTTACCTGTTAGACATCCTACCCACTGCAGTGGCTAAAGGCTAACTTTGGTTTTCATCAACAATGCATTTACTGACTATAATAACTGGGCTCTACCAGGCTCCAAAGAAAGAAGTCGTTTTATGTGGTTAAAACTATGACAGCAGATCTAATACAGTCATTTTGTCCAAAATGTGGAAACTTTGAACACAAACACAGACATTCTTAGAGACTTATTTGGATACAATTCAAAGGGTACCAAAATCACAGTATTCAGCTGTTTAGAAGACAAGCTTTTTAAGACCTAGAACAATCTTCCAAAAGGTAGTTAGCAGTACTACATAAAACACTGAAGAATAAGTTCAGACTACAAAAACACACCTGTAAAATCCTAATAGAAAAAATTCAGCACTGCACTTAAATTCATCAGATATGAAAAAACAAAAAAATACTTTACTTGATTACTAAACCAAAAAGGCAGCTCTCCTAAGTCAATATTCTTGACTCCTATTAATTTTTTTTAACAAGGCTGAAAGTAAGTAGGTCAAGGGAGGGGAGAAGTGAGACAAACCTCAAGAACTACTCCATTAGAACCCTTATCTACAGCCGTATGCACTTCCCTCTTACCTCCAGCAGAAAGGATAGCTGTGCTTAAAAGTACTGCTTTGAACCAATCTTCCTTTCTCTTTCAGGAGTTTAATGATGTTCTTATCTGCATCCTAAAAACAATAAAAATGCTTCCTTTGAATACAAATGTCACTATTTCACAGTATGCTACTACAGGATTTGTCTCCAATAGCCAAATTAAGAACACCCTACAAATAATCCAGTATTTACACACACAAAAAATGTGAAAGGCTACTAAACAATTTAGGCATTTACTGCAGAGGCACTGTGAAACACTAAATTTGGAAAGTTATTTGCTCTCCAAATGCCAGTTTACAGCATTGGTCCCTCTTTGTCCTTAACTCTGTTTCCACATGCACACAACAGTGTACAACATTCAAGTTTTCCCTAGCACTAGTACAAGCCAGAACTCATTATTTAATAACTTAAATATTTTATTGAGCCTTCTGATTTTGTGGCCAAAGCCACACAGTGCTTCTAACTTAATATCTAGGCTTGACTACAAACACATCCCTCCACCATTACTACAGTTACAGAAGTTGAAGCATCTTTTACAATACCTTACACAGGATTTATATTCTTAGCTGGAAGTGAAAGTTGTGCATTAATAATTGAAGAGAATCTATCAAACAAACAAGTATCAACATCACATTAAGAAGGGGGAAAACACACAAGGATTTGTGATACAGCAATATTTATAAGCTAAGAATTCAGCACCATAAGAATATTTTCCAAGAGCCTTAAGTTCAGATTCCTACCAGCAAGAAGATAAACACATAGCCTCCAGTGTTCTCTTATTTGCCTTAACATATAGCAGGAGGCAACTACAGAGGTTTGAGTTTAAATGCAACACAAGATTTTCAAGTCTTTTTCAAGCAAATTGCTTGTACAGGAACATGTTTTGCTATTAAACTCTACCAGCAGGAAACCAACTAAAACCAATTTGTTTCCTTAGCACATAAAATTAAAGCAGCACTCCTTTCTGTGGATTTGTGCTTGTAGCAATGCGGAGTTCCTGTGGGTTTCTTTGACATGGATTCTCTTGCATCTACTGGCAATAAATTCACATTGCAACACATCCCACTAAGTGGGAAAAATGACTGGATTTCTCTCCTCTAACAAGCCATGTCACACTAACTGGCTGGTATAAGCTTACTGACGACATCTGTGAATTCAGAAGTCACCCAGAGGTAAAGAAGGCTTCTGCACACTTGCTTACCAACTTCCCTAAGAAACAAGAGAACAGCAAGACTCTGCAGTAGATGCTAACAGGAGATACTCCTCTTCCCTTTCACTGCTAGATGCACGGTATTACTTAGGTTTCATAACCTTTATTTTTCAGATAGTGTAATAAGCAATTGCAATATTGTTGCTAATGTTAAAACATGTTTTGATTTTTTTCCTGGCAACAAAGACAAGCTGGAGACAAAGCCACTTACAGAAAGAAAAGAGGATTTCTACCATACATAAAATTTATCTTGAATAAAATAGTCATTTACTTCCTCCAAGACCACTAACCTTCACGTATTGTCCAGCAAAGTCAGTCACTTCTGCTGTGAAGCAGCCAGACGCATCAACAGGACAAACAGGTATGGAATCTTTCTGAATAATATTAAAATCCATGCAGACTCTGTAATCATCCTACAAAGGAGACAAGTGCCAAGTTACACAGATACAAAATCCTGGTTAACACATCCATCCCTTGAAAAAGACATTCAATAGAAAATGTGATGACTGGACAAGAATAGCAAAGAAGTCAGCCCTCGTTAATCCCAGATGCACAGGAAAAGATGCAGTTTACAGGCATGCAGTTTGACTCATCACAGACATCATGATTTCTTCAGCACGTGTTTCCTCTCACCTAGTAGAGGGGATGTGTGCACATGCCACTGTGCATATACATGGGTGTACATATAAACATACATAGTGTATGTGCATGCACACAGCCATATATGTAGCCAACAGTTTCAGGCTATTATTGCCCAGTACAGGAACTGACAACTACCACGTCACACTCTTGTACCAGCCAGAGACTTGTGTACGTTTAGCACACAAACCCGCACGGCGTTTTCCAGAAGACAAAATCCTGTTTTCCAGGGGCCTTAAAAGCCTTCAAATTTGTATTTCTCAATTTTTGCTGGCCTGTAGGCCATGCTACTGACCACAAACCACACAAGGACAGCATCATAGTTTAGTTTCCTGGGTACCCTGTTTACATTTTTAATTTCCTGTAGCAGTAAGGAGGAAAACAGAATTAAGAAAAAGAAGGTCACTCAGACTTTCATGAGCAGAGCAAAACAATGGTATCCTTAACAAAGATTACAACAAAATTATTAGAGGAATAAAAAAGGTCAAATACTCATTTCAAGTCTGAAGTCAAAGTAAGCCCATATCCTAACCAATTACCACTCCAGATGACCCATTTCCTTGCCCTAACACTAGAGAACATTACTGGGGGTGAGAGGGGAAGGGAGAAGGGGGCATTATACAGATCAGACCCTTGCAGCACACTGACAGAATCACTTCATTTTCCACCAAGGGAAAGACCCTATCTAAGCCTGCATCAGATCAGGTTGGTTTTTTAGTCTTCAAGGCTTTTGTACTGCTTCTCCGAGAAGGGAAACCAGAGACTTCAGGAACAAAACATGAAGTTTTGTAGCTAGCTGAATTCCCCTCTTCTAGATATAACCAACTTTAGAGTGACAGAGCAGGGTTTACAAATCCTTTCTGTGGCCCTCATCCTGTACTTCCAACACTACCCACTAGTCTCTGTAGTTACCAGCTCCCTCAAGCCAGATGTTGTCTGTTGATCCACAATATATTTTACCATGATGAAACTCCTCCATATCAACAGTGAAGCTGTTATGTACCAAGGCATTACATGTAGAAACAAAAACCCACTTCAGCTACAGCACTACTTTACTGTCAGCCACAGTCTCCAGCAGCTGCAGTCATCACAATTATTCAGCCTCCACTTGGTCAACCAGCATCTTCAGTCAATTGGTTAACTCAGATAAACCCGTTCTTGGTTGACCTTTCAGCAGGTATTAGTGCTGAGATATAGCAAGCAGACTGCAGTGTCTAAGATGGAGGCCAGATGACAGAACTAACGTCAATCTTGATTTGGCAGCAAATTGTAAAAGGCTTTGAAGAAGCAGCCAGCAAAGACTACAAAGCTTGGCAGGCTCACAACCTAGCTAAAACATAATAACAAACCTTCCACTTCGCAGGACCTGGGTCAAGAGGTGGTTCGATTTGCATCGCTGATGCAGCCAATGACATATAAAGGGCTTTGCTATTTTGGCATTCTACAGTTAGTTCCTTTCCTTTGAAGGACTTGAATGTAGAGGCTTTCCAGTCTGACCTGCCATTTGATTTAGTGAAGATTTGCTTCGGTGACCACAACCCAAGAACACACTCAGGCACATATGGAAATCCACAAACGCCAAGCTCCACTGGAAAGCTACAACAAGTTTCAATTCTTTCCAGGATACAAGTCATCATGTTCACTTCTGTACCCCTGCCACCATTAGATCTCTCAAAAGAACTACAAATAAAAGCTAAGAGCCATACAGAAAATGAAGGAAGCAGAAGCTATTAAACAGCTCATTGATGAGAGCTGAAAGCTTTCCTATCTGAAATAAAAAAACCCAATAACAAAAAAATGAAGTCAAAAGGTTCATCTTCAGCACCTCTTAAAGATCCAAATATACTTTTGCAATTTACTGAAAAGAAAGTGCAACAGTACCATACCTATGAAACCTCTGTGACTCAGTCTGAGCAGACACCAGAAGCAAAGTTAGAATGTTACTAAAGCTTTTCAAGCTGACTGTAGATATATCTACACGTGACAAAAGCCCAAGCAGGCAAATTTTAGTGTCATGTTAATCTGAAGGTTCATTGAGTTTACAGATTTTTTAGTAGAAGTTTGTCTTGTTCAGTGTGTTTTGATTTCTTTTGAACTGAAATAATAGAGCACTCTCACATTGTGTGGCAGCTTCCATTTGGCAAGAGCACTGCACAAGACAATGAAATTACAAATCCTGGAACTACAGGAAGGTGAATTTTTACTTGAAGCCTTGTCAGAGAAGGATATGTTTCTAAGCTATCAGCAATACAAAATATGCATCTGTAAGAATTTTTTTAAAAACCTTGGTCTCTATCCCTCCTTATCAAAGGGATTTTCATGTATCAAGGGGAAGGGATAGAGACACAGTATGACATTTCTGTCAAGGACTCTGCTGCTTCTTCTCCTCTGACCCTTAATTCTGCTACACTCACCCCTTTCCTCTCTATTCACCTTCAGTGTAACAGTAAAGGAATTCAGAGAAGCCCACTAGGAAGACAGTTCTGCCTGAAGTCACAGGTTACCTCCTTCCTTTCATCTAAGTTTGTCTACTCAAAAGCAAACACCACCAACACCACATAACACTATTCTATGCAGCACATACTGTACAATGATGAAACTCTGAACCTAAGCTAGAAGCCTTTGTGAGCAGAAATAACCAGTGGGTTGTCAAGCTGCATTACATGCATCCCAAAAGAAAAAAGGTAGCAGCATGAAGCACAACATGTGCTATGGCATTTCCTTCTAAAGGTAGCACAGCCAGTGGACTCAGGTCTATGCATCATGCATCCTGAAGTCAAGCTGCTCTTTAGCTAATGAGTGTGAAGGTTTGTGATGTTCATATACTTTCTCCTCACACAAACCTCTCAGGCATTTTCCCTCTGCAATGCATTTAACTAATATTCTCATCTTTTATTTTTTAAAAAACAGTTTTCAGGGGGAGAGACACGAAAGATTTCTTTTCCCTCTGTGTTTATACAAGTCCCTGTGGCCTTATAATAAACTCAAAGAAGGCAAATAATCCTTGCTCTAACTGGCCAGTCAGGCTTTCCAACAAGCTGTTTCCAACAACTGAACTGTATTGTGCAAATACACAGGAAAACAATACAGCAGCCAAAAAGCTTCTTTCAGAGCTCCTTCCCTAATAGCAGCCTATTCTCTTCCTACAGCAAGGGCTCCTGCCTCCAAACCACGTCTGCCCACTCACACCTCAGTCAAGTCCATGCAAGATCAAGCTGCAGGGGAACATGTTACATGCATTAGTGGCATTGACTTAAAACCCTTTACCAGTCACCATGAATTTCCTCATTAACATACAGCCCAGTCTCCTCTTTTTTTTATTCATAGCTGTTCTAAGCTAGGACATCTTTTCAGATCAATGTTCATCCTGACAAAGGAAACAATATCACAACGGATGCACCCTTCAGAAAAATGCAGGGAAAAAGACAGAAAGGATGGGATATTTCATATGAATACAAAGATATTTATTCCTAATGCCAACAGTTTCTGGAAACGAAAGAGAGCTTGTGGTAGAGCTTGTGGTCCAAGGATTACTAATTGCTGGGCATTGGCAGCTCTACTGCAAGTTTTCTGAGGGCAACTTTGGATAATAGCTGAAGGCAGGACACTATACAAAAAGGACAATGAGTCTAAACTAGTGCATCTAATTCATGTGCCTAAAAACTGAAATGATAAAATCCATGAAAAATTATCCCTCTTAACCTTCAGAAGAATAGACCAAGGGAAAGGACAATACAGACAGAAAAAAGAATGAGTGCATCAAAATCCTTTTACACTGAGGGATAAAGTCTCAGTACAAAAGCAGTCAAAGCATTTTTTCATTTCCTGAAAGCGCAATGAGTAATGAAATTGAAACACTGAAGAGGGGTGCTGTGCTGAGCAGAGCTGCTGCTGCCATCCAAAATTATCACTTAGCAAAGCCAGTTGTGTCTATCAGTGCAACTGAACATTTCTTCTCAAAGTTGTAAATTTAGACTTCGAGAAAAGCTAAGATCAGTGACACTCAGGCTGCAGTGATGAGTTCACTACACATACTGCAACAATAACCAAATCAAGGGATACCTAAAAAATCTCCACACTAGTCTAGCACACAACAGATACCAGGGAGTGCAAGAACTCACTAGAATACAGTACAGTTTTCTTACATTTCTTACATTTTAAAGTAGCAAATGGGAGGACTGTTTAATATCATAGCCACCCTGACAGTCCCCAGTAAGCCAGGCACTGTGTGTTGGAACGAAACAAACATAACAGATATGTAGCTCATACTCACAGCACCAAAATAGGGGGCCTGATGTACAACACCTGTGCCTTCCTCCTCCTTCACGTAACTGTCTACTACCACAGTAAAGGCACCTTTGTCTTTGCACTGCAACACAAAAACATGTTTTTCATATACATACATATCCATATATATAAAAACCATCTCAAACCAGAATTATTGAGAACACGGAAGAGCCGTTAGCCACCCACAGAAGACCCAGATCAAAAGTGACACAGTAAAACGTGGCATTCCTAATATTACTTCATCATCTCCCCTAGCTAAGGCTCCCAGTCTGCAGACTTCATTTAAACAGCGTCAAATGTGATTAAATCTAAGGCCTCTCCACAAGGCCTCTTAGTCAATTACTCTTCAAGCCACAGATCTTCACACAGTTCTGTGCTTAACAGACCACAAATCAATACTCGCCTTTACTTGAGGATACAATCAAGAAAGCTACAGGGATTCTATAGAGAGAAGTCTCCTTGCATTTTTGCACCTCCACTGTACCTTCTGGTTTTATGGTTTTTAAAGTTTGCTTTTAGTGATACACATTCCTTATTTCCTCCAGAGGATGAGAAGGGGGTAAATATCAAGTAAAACACAAAACCAGAAAGAATTTACATAAGATATGATTTTCAGTGCATTCAATATGCAGGTAATGCAAAAAAAAAATAAAAATAAAGTGCTATTTTCTATTCCTTAATAAAAAAGTAGTCCCAAAAAAAATTATCACTGCAGTCAGAGCAGAACCAAACATGTTACAAAACACTAGGTTTGGCTTGGTCTCAAGTGGGGTATTTTGAGATGAGGCATCCATTCTTTAAAAAAAAAAAAAACCAACAAAACAAAAAAAACACAAAACCAAACAAGCTAAAACCATAAAAGAAGTGGTAGATGCCCATCTGCTCCTTAGAAGTTCAGCAGGACTCAAAAAATGTATCCATTCCAAACCTTTACACCTGCAGTTCTGCTTTTCAGATCCAGGTATGTGCTTAACCTTTCTCCAGAAGTTACAGGTCCTGCTCCCTACAGAGGTTCTCTCACCTTTGCTGACTTCAACACATGCTTCAGACAGATGGTAGTCACAACTAACCAAATCCCTTACACAAGTTAACAGCTGCTTGTCCAGCAGTAGTATAACCCACTTCAACTCTCTGAAAAATTTAATTCATTTATCACCAGAATTCTGTTTTTTAAATATATAAGAATGGGCAAGCTAATGGGAAAGAAATAGGAAAGCTGACTTCCCTACCCTCTCTTTCATTGCTATATATCCTATTATCACCTGCAGAGCTATCAACTACACTCAACTTCTGCAGTGCTTAAATGCTGCACAGGAGGTTATCCAGAAAAAAAAAGAAAAAAGTATCAGCAGTAATTTTAACAGCAGCTTTTACCTCTTCAAAGAGAAACACTACATGTCAATGACTGTTGCTCACAAAATCATTCTCTTTGTAATTAGAGAATTTGTGGACTTAATAGAGAGACAACAGAAGCTCACTAGGTGAAAAGCTGAGAATACTGACCATCTATTAATGTGTATTGGGAGTTTTGCTGCAATCTGAAGCCAGACTACTATTTATCACTGAAGTCCAACTGTGGTTGTATTTAGCACTTGAGGGGGGGAAAAAAAAACCACAACCAACCCTGAAAAAAACCCCCAAAACACAGAAAAAGTCAACCTTTTGGTTTTCAATCTTTCACTAGGATTTTGAACTACTTTAATAAAACACAAGGTTCATTACTAAGACACAAGATGTTTATAACAGAAAGACATAATACTGAGAATAATTTTAACTTTTGTCTTTGTATACTGCATGAAACATCAATCTTACCTGAATAAAATATTCAAAGAGTGGTTTATATTTCTTGCCTTTAAGAGCAATGCCAGGAAACCTGAGAAGAAAGATTTATATGAACTTAAATTACAACTTGAAAATTGCTTTGTCAGCTGGTGGGAGTGTGATTTTTTTCTTATTTCCTTTTCCTCCATCTCTTACAGAATTTGACTACGTAAGATGACAATAAAAAAACACAACTTTTTCAATCATTTGCTTCCCAATTCTACATCTCTCTGGCTATTTGGACAAAAAAAATGTCTTGGTGCATCTCTGCTAACAGTGAACAAGTATGCTTTTATCTGAGGGTTGCTTAATTGAGCAATCACTGTAAATTAACATAGGAGTTAAGGATTAACAATCCACTTCTGGTAAAGCTGTGCAAGACACTTCTGGATAAAACACAATTTTAGTTTCATCTTTTTTTAAACAAAGCCCTATAGCTCAGTATGTTCAACCCAACTAAATAAACCCTGATTCCAAACCACCTAGAAGTTACATGCCCAACAGACTGTGATACAGGGTGTTGCTGCATTTAAAGCTTGGCTGCCTCATTCTTTATTCACAAGTCAGGCATCCAAGCTCTCCACGGGCACCTCTGAGAAAGATCCAACACAGACAGGACTGAGGAACTAACTGAGCCAGACAAGAAATGCAAGACACAGATAAGAGCCTGCAGACCTGGCTCTCTTCAGGCTTCTGACAATAGTCAACAGAAATGGTGTTACAGTTAGGTTCGCTGCTCAGAACTCTCCTGAAAGTGTTTAAATCTTCCTTTTCAGGAAAAAGTCTAGTTAAAACCCAACTTCACCTAATAGATGGGATACTTCTCAATGTGTTACAGCTGTGGTTTTTCCCCTACGTCCTTCTTGATCCACATCTTCCAAAACAATGGTGAAACCATAAAACATTGGACAATTTCCAGGTGGGGAACTCTTCAAAGCTGTTTCATCACATAAAAAAAAGGAACTAAAACACTATTTAATGCCAAGTTAAAGAGCATGACTCCTCAGCTCAGCATACGTAATATCCACTAGGAAAAGGGGAGATTTCTATTTTAAGCCACAGCTTTGCAGATGGTTTCTATGTTTTATATTACAAACAGCTTTAGGAATGTTTGAGGTGCTTAATCGGGATCAGATGAGAGAAAAGCATCCCTGTTGCTCAGCCACACAGAATATGAAGCACTAGAACCAGCTTTAAAAGTAGTAGTTCAATTCTTAATGCAAGTAAATGAAAGGTAAGGATTGTACATCACATTTCAGATTTTCTTTTTTGATACCTGAAATAGTTTGTTTATAAAATGTCCTGAAGGTAAAGCTGAAAATTTATACAAGTGCTGCCTTCTCATGACCTAAGCTATAGAAATAACAGACTCATTTAAAATCACTGTTGCAATCCTTCAATCTCAGGAAATCAGAAATCTCTTTTCTTTTAATTCTGTAGAATCCAGAGAGACAACAGTGGAAAAAACTCTAAAGAAATTACTTAATACATCAATAGACTTCAAATGTTCAAAGGGAGGAAAAGACTCATCAACCATTTCATATCTCCCACTGCTAAATAAAACAATAAGCCACTCAATGGCCAGAAGTGGGGTAATATACCAAGACCAATCCATTTGTGCAAAGCAGCAGAACGTATTCTGATAAGGATTGTAGCCACCTCATCAGTGACACTAGAGGCATTCCCACACAAAACCCTACCATCTGCATTTGGGAGCAAAATGGAGAGAAAAGTCCAGTTTGGGAAAGGGTAGGAGGGCTGCAAGTGATCCAAGTTCAGATGACTTCAGATACAGAAAATTTTCTGTAAGATTATTCCTTGACCTTGGCTTACCATCTGGTATACAAGTGTCATGAATTTCTCTCTACAGGGCCTGACTGCCAGAGAATTTACAAGGGGCCCAAAGAAAGAAATAAGCAATGGGAAAGCTAATTTCCATTAACTTATATGCTCACAGACTTACATCTTTAAAAGATCGATTCAACTACCAGCTACCTCTTAACTGTCTCACATTTCACATTGGAGAGAACTGACATTACATAACAAAAAGTGGAGCATGACAAAATATGCCCTCTTGAGAAGAGTGTAGCACTACTACAGAAAGAAGAACAACATACAGCTCTCCAACAAAAATAGAAACTGCTGGCAGCCTGATGTACAGGCACAGAGGTTAAAAAAAATTCCTAAGATGAGGGGAGAACAGACATACAACTAGGCAGGGATGTAAGAAATGACACCTGAAGTTTCTGTAGGACTGTCTCAAAGAGCAGGTACTTCACTGTTCAGATGAAAGAACCTCACCAAAAAAGGCCAAAACATTCAGTTCATTCCTGGATCCAGGATGACTGCAACCAGTCAAAAATTATATTGGTAGTATATTCCATTAAAAGAAGAATTTGGAAAAAAAAAAATAGTTCAACAAGTTCAATACATCAATACAAGTCTAAAGGAAATGCATTCAAAAATATTTATGAAAACAGTGGTTTTGGCAGAAGGCTTAGTTTTTAGACACTGGAGAGGTTTCTAAAGGCTGGAAAGGAACATGATACTTATACTCAAAGAGAGGAATGGAGTACTGATGGACCTAAAAACAAGTCAGACTAGCATAACAACCTGAGTCAACTCTAAGTCATTGAACAGTTTTTAAAAGCGAAATGCTAAAGAACAAATAATATGAATTTGTCAAGAACAAGTCATACCCTGTCTAAAAAGTCATTTGGTTTGGTAACTAACTTAGATAGCAAGTAAGCAGAATGATTTAAGTCTTTATGTCAGTGATCCTTTTGCCATTTTAACATGTCAGTTCAACACACACAAATGTATTAACTGGGTGACTGTACATTTTACATGGATGCAAAAATACATCCAGAAAAAGAGTTGTTATTAATTCAGCACTGGACTGAAAGAAAATTTCCACTGGTATCCTGGCTTAGACTATCACAAGTCTGACACTTTTCAATGATCTTAGTGCTAACATTGAAGGGAGGAAAAAAAAATCTGGAGATCAAAAGTTCTGTCAACCCTGACGAATGAGAGCGCTGAAAATCATCTTTATAAATTGAGTACCAGCTTAAATTGCTACAGAGTAAGTGATAGATGAAGAGAATTCAGCTGGGAGGTGAGGGGAAGCAGGAAATCAATGCAGAAATACAAACTAAGAATTACTCAACTATCAGAGTATGAGGCATCAGAGTAGACAACATCTTAAGGAAGCATTCCAGCTCTATACTCCCCTAATTCAGTGACTGCTTAGCTGAAATAAGATGTATCCTACTTGTTTTAAAGTATTCTTACACATAAAACTTTCAACTTCTTGGCTAAAAAAAGTAAACACAAGAAATACTGATGCCATTGAAGAAGGGTTGCTATTCTCAACAAGTTTCCTAGTCTGTCTTTTTTGTTTGTTTAATTGTGGTTATGGGGTGTGTCTGTGTGTGTGCATGTGTTCGTGTGTTAGTTTTGTTTACCCAGTGCACAGAACTGAATAAAGCCAGCAAATAAATACTTGTTGTATCTTACCTCTTTAAAAGGTTAGAAAGATTTAAAAGAAGTCAAGTTACATATTTGGTTTAAGAGAGCTAGGGAATTGAATGCCTGCATCCCCATCCAGGCTGGCTTACTAAATAATTCATATTTTTCCACTAAACCAAGATGAATAAGCAGTCTTCAGAAAGCCACTAACCACAGAGCTTAGGTAGACCATCCTACAAAAGCAGTATGTGCTTGCTATAAAGACCTGGGTTTGCTTTTCCCCATTTCCCTTCCAATATTTATATGCTTAGAAAGCATTCAGCATTAGGACAATCTCAAGGTTTTAAATCAGTAATGTCTTTCTAAGAAAACACCCTGGAAGGAAGGACTAAGGAACCCTTCCCCTCCCCTCCAGCCCCCCCACGCCCTGCAACACAATGCTCCAATGAAAGTTTTACTCTATTTGTAGCTTCACAATACAAAACCTGTTTGTTGTAGTAAATCCATCTTTTATGGATTTTTTTTTTTCCAAGATACACACACTGCAGGGAAACCCAGTTATCTTTAGATAACTGCAAAATCCAACTTCTTGAAACCTTCAGCTTCTGATCTATAAAAATACTGGAAGTTAACAAGTGTGTAATAATTTATGTACTTGCCTGTCAAGTATCTCATATTCACTGTCAGATTTGTACAGTGCTATCAGTCTGGATTCCATCAAAATGTAAATCTTTCCTGTGGCATTATCTAGAATATAAAATAAAACAAAAAGTTACATAAATCTCAATTTAATACCCTCATTTGCACCATTATGAAACCATTTAACTTATGCAAGCTAGGATCATATTACCTATATAACTACACAGACTAATCCTGCTGATCGACCACATTTCCAGCTACTACTTTCCCACAGAGCCACTGAACAAACACTTTTCAAAAATTAAGTTTCAATGGAAACCCAGTCCACTGATTTTTCAGTGTGGTTTTTTGTTCAAGAGACCAAGTATCCAACCTTGTCTATTACCCTTGTGCCAAAGAGAAACAATCAAAAAGTTTCAGCAAATGAAACTGAAAGAAGGAAACAACTGAAAGATGAACAATTACTACTTAAGATCAATATTAAGCTGACATTAGGGGTAATGATTGCCTTTCTGAGGTTTACTGTTACAAACAATTTTATGCTTGATTTCATTTTTTAAAAACTAAGCACAAATAAAAAGTGAAAAATGAAGGAAACCCATTTTAGCCCAAATAACCCTCAACTTGAGTGACAAATGTTATTTGGACTACTACTCTATCAACTTAGCCAGGGTCATTATCACCCCAGAAGACTGTAGGCCAAAGACATTCAAAGCCAACAACTCAGCATCACAGGCAGGCATAGGTGCTACTTCTGAAAGTACTCATATAACTTTTTTTGGGGTGACCAAATTTACATTAAAACCTTTGAAAGCCAAAACATTTTGTTCTCTGTTTAAAAAAAGAAAATACAAACTGTGAAGGCCTCTGCAACTTTTCATGTTTAACATCACCTTAGCTACACATTAGATTCATGTGGTTATGTTGGAACTAGAAATTACACCTTTTGTGTTTCTGCACTGCAGAATAAATGCCATCATTAACTTGATTAACTTCCACCCCCCCTTTTCTTTAAACATGCACTGAAAAGTCAGAAAGTTCAGCAGTTTGAGAACCCAAAACCAGCAGTGCAAGAAGCACCTGTACCAAATTCCTTGATTTACATTTTAAAAATTTAAAAGAGGTTTGTAGATGAAGATTGAAGATGCTTGTATTTGAATAATAAAATAGATTCCTGTCCTAAGTGAAGAGGAAGACATATAACAAAATACTCCAATGCCAACTAAAAGCCCTGGAAAACTACTTGAAGCAGTAACAAGAAAAGCAACAGCCTGTATTGTTTACACACCCAGGTGGTCTGCTGCATATAATTCCTCAGGTGCTTGGGTACTCTCATGCATGAGGCTACCATATAGCACAACTTGCTTAGTCATAAAACAGTCTATCATACACAAGTGCATATTCACAGGCACAGAAGAAAGGAGTGTTCATTAACACTTGCCTCTCAATTTTACATACTGCAATTCTGGATTAACACAAAGGGCCAAGTTACTAGGCAAGGTCCAAGGAGTAGTGGTCCAAGCAACAAGAGAAACACTTGCATCTTCATCCAGCGGGAAGCTCACAGTCACAGAAGGATCTTGAACATCCTAAAAACAATATAAAGTCAAGGAGGGGGAGGGAAAGGTTTACTAGGTGTATGAGTGATAAAATACAAATCTAAAGTTGTAACTGTAACTGCCATCCTCCCAAATGTATCTTGCAGCCTGCCTAGTTCATGACTGCAGAGGTAGAAAGTGCAATGGCAGCATAAGAAAGCTTGGAAAGAACACCAACCACAATGTCCCTTCATTACACCAGTGCAAGCTATCAGTCTGACAAGGCCACAGGGTTAAAAATCCCCATAAGCAGTGAGATTTTTGGGAATTTGCTTTGAAAACACCAGAGAATGGAGTTGCAGTTCCCTCAGGTACCCTTTATAATCCGACTTTAAAGTTTCATCATCAAATCTCAACTGTCAACAAAATCAACAGTTTCTCAGATGCTGCTACACAAGCCCTTTCCCACCTTTTCCTCTAGGATCAGGGAGTAGGAAGAGCAGACATCACTTAGGAATATGCAAAGTCTTAATAAAAGAGATTGTTGTTAACAAGGAAAAAAAAGTTTTGGATACTTAAACAACAAGAGTGCATCTACATTAAAGAGTAAAAAGGTCTCAGGGTAGGAGACCTTTGTCAGCTACTCTAATCAAAGTTTTATTTGGTTTTAGGGATTCTTTTGTAATTTTAATTGCCAAACAAAAATGGGTGTCATGTGCACAGACCTTAAATGTATGGAGAGGTCCTAACCCCCCCTCATTTCTAGGGCACTCTAGAGCAAGGCACTCCGGTTTCTGTCTAGCATCATGGAACAGTTAAGGGCATCATGGGACAGGCAGCTATTTCTGTCTAAGCTAAGGGCTGCTCCAGAGGGAATTTTCTGTGAACATCTGGTGCAGTCAACAGTAAAACATAAATATTACATAACTCTCAAGCCACACTCAATACCAGGCAAAGATCGAGCTATCACTACAGTTCTGCCTCTACCAATTGTCAGACAGCACTGCAGGCTATTTGCTTCATTTTCTGAAGCCCTAAGTTGACCAGGTAGATAAAAATAACTGGCAAACCATAAAAAAATAACATCCAGGCTGCCAAATAATGGCACTGGGTAATATTTATCTGTTCACAAAATAATGCCTGCTTTAATCTAAAGACCACACTTCAGTTAAATGTAATACAAGCTGCTGACAGTTTACTCAAGTACACATTAGACACTTAACTCTGCTTCTAAACGTGCTTCTTGAGTCCTGTTTCTCATTATTTGAGCCCCATTTCTCACAGGATCGATAAACAGAAGCCAATGTCTGCTTTCCACAGTGAGAAAGACGACAGCTGCCATACACCCAGAAATCACTGGTCTTGCCAAGAATGAATCATATCAGCTTACAGACCCTCAACATTTCAGTCTTCAAAAATACCACCTCTAGCAGACAAAAATTATTTTTGCATGAAGTGGCAGAGCATGACACACCACACACACACTCTACAGGTTCTAGAGTAAAAAAAAAAGCATCTAAATACTTCATTAAGACTTGAGAAGAGTTTTGCTCAATGGAAAAGGGGCACACAAACACACACACATAAAATCACAGAGTAACAGAATTGTAGGGGTTGGAAGGGACCTCAAGAGATCATGGGGTCCAACCCCCCTGCCAAAGCAGCTCCCCAGCTCATACTGCACAGGTCGGCGTCCAGATGGGGCTGGAATATCTCCAGGGAAGGAGACTCCACCACCTCCCTGGGCAGCCAGTCCCAGGGCTCTGGCACCCTTAAAACAACCCAAAAGACCCACAGACTTTGTTCTAAAGGAAGCTCGATAATCTGAGACTATACAAAATGTCAGTTACTAAGTACAAGCAAAGTAATTAGTTATCTGACAGTCACAAACATTGAGGCATCTTTGCAGGTCTCACTGATAAACCACAAAGCCTTCCTATTTCAGTACAGCCAATTTGAAAGCAATATTGAAAGCTTTAGTATCTGTGGACTGCACTGTACCACAAGTCCACTCAAACATTTGTTTTAAAAGCACTATTTTTGTCAGCAAATTGGCCTTTTTGAAGCAACATGTAAAAAAGGCTGCATCTACAATCTGTGCTAGCTCTCTGCTGTAACAAAGTAAGTGAAAGATTTATGCTGTAAGGATATGGAAACCTGGATGGGAATTAGAAAGGATACAAAGCCTCTGTCCACAAACCAACATGAAGTCTGGAAAACTGGGACACATGTTCTGCCTCCACATATGTGAGCATAAGTTTGTGGCAAATTCATTTTTAAAGGAACATCTTCTAAGACATAGTAAGCCATGCACTTTATTAGGTAAAATATTTCCTGGAATTTCTCAACCTAAATGAATAATTCTTAAAAGAGCTACTATCCTACTGCACTACAACCACAGTCTTTGAAAATTCTTATTAATCCCCTCCAAGGACCTTCCTCTTTTCAGATCTGCACAGACAGGGACAGCTACAGGTCTGCTCTAAGCATTTAGCATAAAAACCCCACCATGCTGCAACACTCATCTTGAGTACCCAGAATAAAAGGAAACTATGCACTCTGTATACATACAAGCAGTAACTAAGAACAGGGAAGAAGGCTGAGACCAAGTGATTAAAAACACAGCAAAATGTAATACAAACTAAGCCTTTTACCTCCATTTCTACTATCAGTTCAGAGTGCAATAATATGCTTATGTACCACCAAGCAAAAAAGACTTAAGCTTTCCAAATCCAAAGTGAAATCAATAGAGAAACCTGATTACAACATATAATGTACACATACACTGACTTACCTTGTAATTCTGATGGGACTCAAAGTTTGACAGTGGGGTGTTGCATGCAGTTGAAAAAGGCATGACTTTAACACCTCTATACACCAGTCCTTTGTCATACAGCTGCTTGAAAACCCACCTAGAAGTAAACAAGGAACATGGGATAGCACCTGGTGTTCCAAATTTAGTAAGTCAACTGCAAAATGGGGTTCTGCTGTAGCTGGAGTGCCCTTCTGAATTACACCATTTTGAAACAATCAACTAAAGACAGTATTTGCAAGTCAAAGGAAAAGAGATAAATTGATTGCAAGTGTATTTCTGGCTGATTATCAGCTTTAGCTATTCTACCAGCTTGGCTTTCAATGCACTGACTGCACAGCATGTAGTATTTAAATGAAACAAGTCCATATTGCTGATTAATCTTTCCAAAATTTCTTGAATACAAAGAAAGCTGAAGTTTGAACAATTAACAAGGCTGAAATCAATCATAATTTAAAAAGAAGACAAGGGGTGACATGGCTGCTCACTTATCACATGATTTTAAGCACCTATGACAGCAACCAGCGTTACAGAAGAGACAGTGTGAAGATCAATTTTCACAAGGTGGCACAGGTAACCATGCAAAGTAATGAACTCTGTTTCATGGTCCCACAATTTTCATTAATGTTCTCCTTTATTAGCTCATCTCACTCTGGACTCAGTTCCTATCCAAGATCAGCCTCACATTAAGCTTTAACTCCATTTATGAAACCTTCAATACAGCCTGCAGCATATTTGAATTCTTACATCTTCTTGAAATAATCAAGACAGCACATAATATTATAATATGACAAACAGAGTCAATTGACAAGATGAAAGGAAGCTGGAAGAGAAATATTCTTCACATAGCAACTCACTGAGTGTCTGTGCAATGGACAAAACCCTGTGCTTCCCTATATCTGAATACTAAAAGGTTTACTAAATGATCATCAAGATTTATCAGCTTATCAGGTCCCAGTGACTTGCACACTTAGTGGTCCAGTCTGTAGGCTGGCTACCTTAAAAGCTAAGGCAGGAAAGGCCAAGTCTTAAATAACTCTGCCAAATACAACTCAAAACAGAGTTTCTGCAGAGGCTGGTCATTTCAAATTCCACATCAAAATTGTTAAACACTGCTGGCTTTCAAAAACTCCTTTACTCAAACTGTTTCTAAGCCATCCTGATCGCCTTTCTGGATCCCTTTCCAGACAAATAATTCATTGCTAAGCAACCAACCCCATCCTGGCAAGCAGCACTTTTTTCTGCAGGCTGTCATTTTGTGCTTGAGAATCTGGACTTGTATTTCAGTCAGTGTCTTGCCTTCTGTGTTTGAAATCGTAACCTTCAACACAAAATGCAAGAAGACTATTGCACTGATTTCTATCTGCAGCCCAAAACAAGAGCATTAAAATACCTGCACTGGTCTGCTGTCAGGGAAGTTTTACAGTACCTTGATCAGAACAATTACTACCCTGCAGATCAGACAGAGAAAATGCAGACTGCCATATGGAGAAGACACGTAGTCCACTCAGATTCATCTATGGGCCTCTCATAAAAGTTCAGAATTTCCTGTGAGTGGCCCCCAACATCAGAAAAATTAAATTATCTCAACTCTAAGATGGATAAAGCTTCAGTTATAGTCAGCAGCATGAAGGTCTGCCACAGAGAAGCCAAACCCAGAAGTCTGAGCTGTGCATTCCAACAATGGTGTCTGCCCTTACACACACCCCTCAAAAGCAACCTTGTTCAAGTAATAAATATCACCCACAGGCAAGTTGTGGCTGCTCAAACTTTAATCCATAATCCAAAACACAGTGGTGAGTGCATCTGTTTTACAACAGAGACTATACTTAAACTTGCATCCATATAAATCAGTCTTTTATAAGAGAGATTTCTGAGTATAGCTTCATCAGCTTTCAGCATATGCATTTGAGCTGGCTAATTGTAGAAGGTTTTGTGCAGGTTAAAAAAGAATTTAATACATGCTTACCATCTCAGAACATAATTAATGCAGACTGTGACAAGTGACAGCATTTATACCGAAGGTGCTCTTGCTTTTCAAAAACAGTTAGCTAAAATATCTATAGAAAAAAGCTCCAATTTATCTCTACTTTCTAAAGAACGCTGCCTACTAACAGCATAGAGAAAAACTACTCAGAGAAACACTGAATATTTAATTCAGCTGTAAATATAACTGTAAGCTCAAGTAAATGTTCAGGAAAGGTGAACACTAGATGGAGCTGCCAAGTTAAAAACCCAAGCCAGCATCTCCCTCTTGTGGCAATTCTGCCCTACTACATCCCAGTGCTCCCCAGTTGTTCCACTGCTGAGCAGAGATGGATGGGCTTTCAAACCACATCATTCGTCAGAGCTCTCTTCACAGTCCATAACGATCGCTCCTTTGTAGCTTATCATAACCTCTACACTCAGAAAACCATTCCAACTGAGTAAGTGGAACTGGGATTGAGTCAAGCCTGCTGCTTGACACAACAGCACTCATAAGGTGTTTTTGTAGTGGTAATCTTGAAAAACACTTCACCAGCTTCCTTAAGAAGACAAGCTCTGAGAACAGTTCTGTGCAACCATCACATGCACACTGACAGCAATTCCCAAATTGCTCCCTGCTAGCAGCACTGCCCACCCAAAACAAAAGCAACTGTTAAAAGATGAATCTAGCTGTAACAGCAAGAGTCCCTTACAGGTAGGTATCACAGTTTGCTTAAAAATTCAACACATTCTTTTAGACAATAACCTATCAAGCCATATTTTAACCCTTATGTTTGCAAAATGTTGACAAACTGCAAGGTAGCAGCTATGGGTCTGTAAGCCAAAGCTGAAACTGCAGTCCTTTCTGCAAGGACTAAGCTAACACCATCACCAAGCTTCTTTCCACTGACCATCAGAAAGTTTGTTCACATAAGTTTAAAAAAAAAAAAAAGAAAAAAAAAATCAAACCCTGTTCCTCTAATTCTGCTGTGTTTCTCCTCAAACCTAAATATAGTTGCAGCCTCTTGGTTGTGGGAGCAGCAGTCACATACTACTTTAGTAAAGAAAAACAAGCTTAGGGAAATGATGCCAAGGTGCCTATTTCAGCCACTTGTTAACAGAGAATCTGGCCCCTAATGAAGCAAGTTACCTTTAAGATCGAAAAAAGCACAACAAGCTGAAACCAGTTTGTTGCTCCCAAAGCATCATGAGGGGATGATACAGCTGGTTCAAGCCCAGTCAGTTACTCTCAGCCACAGGAGCAATTTCCCAGATACTAGAACTTTACTCACATTTGGTGCCTCAAGTCATAAACACCAAGCAAATGTCACAGGGAGATAAAAGAATTCCTACAAAAGGAATTTTTTCCAAAATATACTGAATTAGCCAATGCAATATTTAAAACACCCTTGGCATTTCACACAGGATCCAACATCCTACAGTATCTCAAAAGCAAGTTGTCCTCCACAAACAGACATTCCACTTCACCTGCAAGAGAAGGATTTGATCTTGGAGCTTCTCAAGTTCTTAATGCCATTACCTTGGAGTATGAAGTGATGAGGCAGTTCTGCTTGCAATGACTCAGTATCTAAGGGTTTTCTACAGGCATGAAATCTCCTACCTTTCCAGAAAACACAAGTACTCGTTACCAACATCAAAAAGGTCTTTTCAAATTCATATAAAGTGCTTTTCCCCATTCTTTTTTCTTTTTAAAGAAAAACAAAAGCAGGAGTTGTAATCTCAGTTACCCACAAGGTCTAAAATTAAGGTGGGCAAAACATTATGACAGCAACATCTAGAAATATACAATTCCTACATACCCATGGTATTACAGATAAACAAAGTTATTGCTGAGTGACCTACCACAAACACCACCTCAAATAAGCAGCCCTGTCATCTACCCAGTTCAGCAAGCAGTCTCCATCCATGCAGCACCATAAGCAGCTTAGAGTCTGAGGAAAAGGTTTTCCTGTGACTCCTGAGCAACGCTTGAAAGACAAGATGAAATCAAAAAGAAAGCAATAATCAAAAACACATGCATGGGGGTGAAAAACAGAAGAGACTACTCAACTCTCTGCATGAGTCAAAAAAGCATAAACATAAGAGGAACATCAGGTCTAATAACAAACAAACACAGACAGCCTGTCTTTTGAATAGCACCTTTGAAAGACACCTTCAGACAGACAGGAAAAGCATGTGTTCTGGGGTCTAGGAATCTTAAGTACAGAAGTCATTAAGTCTTATGTTCAACTGCCATTGAAAACTTTGAAATTCCAACATACAGAGATGATTCTGCTCCAAGTCTACCCTCCAAGCTATTATTGGATCAGCGTGTTGAATGATTCCGGACCAAGCCAGAAACACAAGATAACAATATAGTAGAAAATATAAATATCTACAAATGATCCTAGAGTTACCTGTATTTTGAAGGAGGAATACCCTGAGCTCATCCTTAGTTAGACGATCTTTGGGGTAAGGTAACACTGGAATAGTAAGGTAACAAGGGGATTAGAGCTCTAAATGTACTAAAAGTATGGGGGAAAATGCCAATGACTAGTAGAAAAATGGACAAAACAGATTTCTTATGAACAGTATCTCTCTGGAGAATCATTAAAGAATCACGGAAGACACAAAATGCAATAATGATTCCTATTAGGACCCAGAGATCTCTTATTCTGAAATTATTCTGGTTTAGTGCTGGATAAGCTCCACAAGCAGGAAAAATTAATTTGAAAAAGAACTTTCACTGCTTACACAGAAAAAAACCAACCCATTTGCTTTGATCAATACAATAAACAGTTCTCCTCTCAGTGGGAGTCCCCATTCACCTTCTCATGGGGGAGGGCTACGGCAGCTGGACACTGACATTAGAGACAGAGCTCATTTTGAGCATATAAAGTATGCAAAAATTCATGCCAACACAAAAGCAAAGCCACACATCAATAGTTGGGCAACCCAAGCCAAATGTTCCAGTTTCAGGAGCTACCTAAAACCTCTTCAGCTGCAGGTCACAAGTACTGCAGTGGCACCCCAAGCCTGATGCTACCACTGAACATTGAAGGGCAGGGCTACAAGGCCAAAGGACACACCTGGTAAGGAAGGAGAGACATCACCTCTTAAATACCAATCCTAAAAGGAAAACTGAAGCCTGAACAAGTGAGATGGGTCTGTTAGAGGAAAGGCAGAAATGGACAAAAAGCCTCATCACCAAAGGGAGCTCCATACTGCAACTTCACACTAAACAGTAAGGTGTTCATTTTTCACACAGCCATGATCTCTCACAAGCAGAGTAACAATTTTCTACCAGAGCTAGGTATGATTTTTCTTTCTCCCCCCACCCCCAGCCATTAACTGGCATTATCACAACAGGACTTGAGAACATCATCTTCAGATACATAAGTTGCTAAGAAGTGTTTCCACCACCTGTGGTTTCACACCAGACATGCAAGCCTTTCAAAACATACACAAAGCTTTCAACTGTTTCTAAAATTATGCTAAGATTGCAATTTCTAATTTTGGCCACGAGATGGTGATAGAAAGCTGTTTAATTAACCGTGAGGGTGTTGAAATTAAAACCCCTAGTCATCATGCCCAGAAGCATACCACAGCTCTGACCACAGAGCTATTCACCTCCTCTCCACAGCGCTTCCCAGCCTGTTTCCTCTGTAGCCAGGGAGAACTGCTCTTGTGGTGCAAACTCATAGCAGCCTAAGAGCTATGTATTAAGCCAGTAAGGAAGACAATCTGCCAGTTGGTTTTTTTCCCCCAAAGCTCACATACTTCTTTCAGATCAATTGCAGATCAGTAAAAAGTTTAAGATCACATCAAACTGCTCTTAATCTCACTGCATACATCTCATGATGTGTACAAAACCAGCAGGAATGTATTACGTGTTTGCTCCATGCCAGCTCAGGAATATCATTCTCATTGTACTGTTTACACTGAAGGACACATTTCCATTGAGATTCAAGCTAGCTGAAGGATGGCCATACAACTTTTACAGAATCAGAACTTAAAAGCCCTATTTAAGTTAGTTAAAGCATGAAGAGTTGACTATACAATAGCATGAGAAACCGCTGCAGCAGCGCCACTTAATGACACCACCGAAAAATTCAGCCAGGATGCCACAGTTTTATCACTGGATGCAGTTATGTCCTCAGTCAAAATTTAGCAGGCTGAAAATTCCTTCTACTCAGTGAGCCACTACATGACCCAGTATCAAAATGCTCACAAGAAAGCCATTTCCAACAAAACCAGTATAAAATATGGGGGGGGGGTGAAGAGTGTTGTCTAAACATCCTGAGCTTGTACAGTGTATCTACAAAAAAAAAATAATATTAATAGTAGATGCACTTAATGTCTGAGTCCTAAAATATTTCAATCCTAAATAATTTGGATAATAATCAGCCACCACTGGAAACATGCATGACAAATATGCTAGCTCACTGTACTCAACATAAACATTGTGGATGACATCGTGGATGCAAACATAACAATGCAGAGAAGGCTAGAAATTCCAGTTGAGACCACTCCAGAGTTGCAAGCCTCAGGATAAGATAGAGACAACAACAAAACACCACACCAAACCCTAAAAAGCTAAGTTTAGCTGACTAAAAGACTAAAGACAAATCCTTACCATACTTTAATCACAAAATCCATGGTTGCCATGCTCACTACCATATTATCATCAATGTTTTGGATTTTTTTCTAGGCCTATGAGTAGCACTCTACTCCCACATGCAGAACACACAAGAGAAAAACACTGGACAGACCAGTATGGTCTCCAAGTTATCATCAATGCAGCAATTAATCTGCAGTTTCTCTTTAGCTGGACACTAAAGTTTTTAAACTTTTTTTAATTTAAAAAGGAACTTGTATTAAAAAGAAAAAAATCAAATAAATTGTAATAGAATCATAGAATATATTGAGTTGGAAGGGACCCATAAGGATCACAATTGAAGCATAATACAATCTATCCCTCAAATGAACAATCCTAATGGATCCAAAATGTAACTTCAGTAACACAGGTTTTCAGTTTGCTGGTTGCCTAGGTAACAATCTGATTTTACAGGTTTTGTTGGTTTTGGGGTTTTTTTTAAAGACTATTGCACTATATCCTGTCAAAAGCATTAATGCTTTTGACAGGATATAGTGCAATAGTGCTCTCTAGGCATTATCACCCTTCTCCTAGAAACAGGTATGCCACACTTCCCCCCTCCTGCATCCTTTCTGTGCAAACACCAGTGGTTCCAACTCCTGTTCTACTGTCAGAGGAAGTCAGCAAGGGCATTGAAATGTGCCTCTCCAAGAATCAGAAGACTTTTTTTTAAGAAAACCCAATTTAAAAAAATAAACATTAAAAATATCTATTTCATTTCATGATTACACACACACACACAAAAATAATTAATAGCACCAGGAAGCTAAAAAAGTACAAAGTTAAGAGATGCCTGGCTGCATTGCTTCCTGAAGTTTCATAGCACAGAGATTTCACAACCAAAATTTAAATTTTAGAGCCTGTATCTAAAGCAAGTATTACAGCAAGTAACCCCTGTAACTTGGGTGAAGGACTAAAAAATTGCTTGCAAAGAGAGAGGTAAAAACAAACAAACCACAGAAAAAGCTTTGGCTGATGACAGGCCCTGCAGTTAGTTCAAATTTGGTTTTTAAATGGTCTTTGGAAGATGCTAGTTAAACAGCATTTAAGGTGCCACTAAGCATTTTCATAATTTCTGAAGAAAAGTTTCTTGTCAGCTTTTATCATTATGCAGGGTTTCTTCAGCTAAGTTGATTAAACATCTGGTCCTTTCCCACCATCTCTTTCAATGCTCTTAGAAAACTCACTAGCACCTCAGCCCTCTACAACTACACACACCCCTAGAACTTACATGGATCCTCTATCACAGTTATATGTAACTAACTACACAATTACAGTTTATTAGTAAGACTAATATTAAAGAAAATCAGTAGTACTTGAGTATGTATAAAATTTGCTTTCCACTGGCTTTTACTCAGCACACTCTGCTAAACCTCTCCCCACATTTCACTTTAAAATTTTACCACCTGAAGGACTTGATGTTGCTACTTCTCCACTGCACTAGGTCAAGTTGATTAATCCATAACCTATAAGCTTGTCTTGTCTTTTCGAATTCCAACAGTCACTTTGAATAGACTGCTAAAATATCCAAACTTTACTTAGCTCTGCACCAGGAGTCCAAGACAGTTGTCAAACTCTGCTGCCAAGAAAAAGATAACAGCAAGTTCCCAGCCTCTAAATTCAGGCTTGAAGAAGAGGTTTAGAGCAAAACTGAGTTTGGGTAGTTTGCCCAGTTGGAGTTAACAGTGGGAAGAACATCAAGAATGTAGAAATATAATGTAATTTCCTAAGACAAGCAAGGAACATACTAACAGATCTTCAGAACTGCTGTTAAGTTGACATGTATGACTTCAGGTTTCAATAAAAGAAAATTATTTTGAAAACCCTACTACAAGGTCAATTAATTCCCTCACTTTGACATCCAGATACTACACACCACCTTAATTATTTTGCCCACTGTTTACCTGAATTTGGCTTGTTTCAAAGTAGTTCTAGTCACATATGGACCAAGACATGATTACATTAATTGAAGCCTTCTTGGCATTCCAAATTCATAAAACACATATACAATGTGTATAAGTTCACTTACCACACAGACTCCATGAACTCAGGATAAAGAGTTTTATAGTCATTTTCAAAGTCAATCCAGCGTCCTAATCTGGTAACACTGAACTGTTAAGAAACAAACACACAGATGGAAAGGCATCTTAACACTAAAGATCATATTGTTTCCAGTATTTATTCTGTGAAACAGCTTAGTGTTTGTCCCAAGTCAATGAAACACATCTATGAAACAGTTTAGCCTGACAATAGCTCCAAACACCATGTTTAAACAGGCAAAAATTCAGGGGATTTCTATACAAATTTGGGGGATTGCTTACACAGGAGGAACCTGCTGTCCTCATGGGCATAACTGTTCAAAACCCAGCTCACACAACAGGCAAAAGTATTGAATGCTACAAAACAGAAACAGTACATCATTTGGGCCATTCATCAATGATGGATCATTCAAGGTTCAGCTGAGGTTCAAATGCCTGAAAACTGCTTTTGATTGCACTGGTCTTGTTTCTATATTTAACCCACTCAGAGGCAAGTCAAAATCCAGAACACACAGTCTATCAGCTTTCAGTTGCATGAAAACATGATGTAATTTGAAGACAAAGAAGTGCTGAAACTCATATGTCACTAGAAGTTATCAGAACTATTTAAGGGCCAACTGCCTCCTTCGACTTCCCAAAGCTATGACAGTGCTGCCAAAGACCACGGGGCTGACAGGTGTGAGGCCCTGTCTCAGGGCATACTATGGTCACGTCTGTTGGCACAGAATATCAAGACTAATGAGTAATCAACTAGCAATGAGACTCACTGGACAAGTGCCGCTCTCATACTAACTTCACAGCTATCAGAACCCCTAGCTCTGCAAATAGCTGAGCTCAGAGACACCTGTCCTGATACTGTTACACACAGATCACACTGAATGTCAAACTAGTAAAGTGAAAACAAAGCAAATGAATTATCACACCTCTCTATTTTCACATAACACCTGAGCTCCTGAAATATATCCATTTTCCTTCTGACCTTTAAGCCACTCTGACATTCAACTATTAAGATGCAACGTCTGGGACTGATTAGTATAAGGATCCATGAAGTTGCAGTATTATGTTAGGTCTCAGCACTGAAAAACCTTACGCATCCAAGGAACCTTATGTATTTTTTCACAAGGTCTGAACATTTGCTGGCCACTCCAGTCAGAAAATAAACACTATCTCCAACAGAAATGTTGGGAATTCCTCTCCTAATGCTATCCCCAAATATTTTCATTTATTACCAGCCAATCACAAACAAGACATTTAAACAAATTTCATTACTTTTATTGAAAATCTGAAATATATACCTATGTGTGGAAACACACACACATACATGCACAAGCTTATGCACAAAACAAAATACAAAATTGATTTACCACCCAAAAGACTAAGTACTGTGACCTATCAGCACAGCAAAAATCCCAGCTGCAGAAGACAACAGCAAAATAAGAGGAACAGTTACAGAAAATAAAACATGAACCAGAATTCATCTTTTCATTTCTAAAAGCAACAAGGAATCATTGATAATTCTTTCAAAATCCAGTATTTCACAGTGTACATGAATGATCGTATATGTGGGGAAAAAAACCCAAACAAACCAAAAAACACAACACCCCCCCACCCAAAAAAAATCACAAACAAAAAACCACCCTGTGCTTCTCACCTAGCCACTTGCTTAGATTTAGGCCACAGATATTCTAACAAAGGCAGCTGTGATCTCTTCAGATACTGACCATAACTTTGAAACTCCCAAGGGCAAGAGGCAAGTGATGCTCACATCAGGAACTGATCTTTCAATCTAAAGGAAATACAGCAGGACTGGAGAAGCTAGAGAAGCGCCAGATGGTAGAACAGCTTCTGCACAAGGAAAACCTAAAGAATTAGGACTATTCTGCCTAGAAAAAAGAAACAACTGATGGGGAAAATAAAGGTTTACTAGAAACCATGATTTTTCAGAAAAACTACAGTTCTTTATGCTATTTTAAAGTAAGCAGTGAAACAGACATTAGAGGCCATCAGTACTATGCCTGGATTCAAACTGCATCTAGAGAAATTCATGTAGGGGAAAAAAAAAAATCTGTTAGGGATTCTAAATTAGCAGGGGAAAAAAAAGTCTTTAGCCTAGGGAGGCCTTTTGCCACCAAGGCAAAAAAAAAATGGCCTGTTCCTCCATTCTTCCTTTCAAACTTGCTATTATGTGCTGCCACTGTAATACAGCCTCACAGCTAGGAAAGCACCTGGGCTATTGCTCAGCTCCAAAAGCCATAGAAAAGGGTCGTGTCACAGACACATCAGACTGACAGCAAACACAAAGTACACAGCTAAATGCAGTTTATTCTGGCCACACTGCTAAGAAAAAAAAAAAAATATCATCACATCCTCTGTGCAGATTATTATTCAGAGTTAGAAAAGAAACTGCATGTCTTAAGAAAATATCTAACCCACCTACCTGAACAGCTCTCCAGCCTGAAGAATCTGCACAGACCAATGGTCTCCCCATCACTATATTCATAGAATGCAACGTTTAGACCAGTATTTTCTTGGAAGACTGAGAGGTTACCCACAAACCTACACTGACACAAGAACAGTTTCTGCTGTTCCAGAAATACAAGCTATAGTCATACACTCTGGCAACAAAAAGCCTGAAAACTGGAGAGCCAGAAAGCAGGAAAGTTAACCTTCAATTCCTTTATTGGTTCCATTTGAAAAAGAATCAAGATCAGATCTCTCTTAAGTTTCCATACAAGAAAAGAAACTAAGAAAGAGATCATGTGTTCAATTATCTATTAGATGTTCCCCATACTTATTCTTTTTTTAATCTATCTAGTTAGACACTTAGAGCCTCAGGTTACTTAAAGTAACCTTCTCCTGACATCACAGCGTGCTCCCTGGCCCCATCAACCACGTTGTTCTTTTGTTTCCCTTTCAGGATAACCAGTGAGAAGCACAGTAGCCAAAAGACAGGGGATTTAAGCACCTAATCAAACAGACTGAAGGATCAAGTTCACTCCAGCTGAACAACTTCTGCACACACACAATGCAGCAAGTCTTTACTTACCTCCCATTCCTTCGAGTATCTCATCACAATTCCTCTGCACTGGTTGTTGTACTTTTCAATCCCCATCTTTGCCACATCCTCTGGCCCTTTAATGCCTAAGGTCTTGTCAATCTCATATTCCTGGGAGCATTGAAAACAAGCAGACAAAACCCCACGCTGTCATCAAAGGTTTTCAGGATTTCTCCGGATAGCTTATGTTCTGTGCATTCTAATGAGGTTGAAGGACCTCCCTTTATCCTTTGGGGATTTCAGAAGTAATGCACCTGAACTAAGTAAATATTTCAAAGGATAAACCTGGTGTGATTTTTTTCTTTACTATCCTTTAGTAAAGAAAAAAAAAATCCAACACATTTTCTGAAATACACACCGAATAAATACATGTTTATAGTCATAAACAGAATGGCTGGAGAAGGGCAAGTGACCAGTAGGAAGCACCTGAAATCACTGGAAGGACAAAACCCATTGTAACACACCAGACAAATAATTTCCATTTCTCTTCTCACAACAACTCGAGGCATAAGAGCAATAGCAACATGATAGGCAATCAGGTAACACAGGAAAGAGGAACCAGCACCAATATCTGTAGGCAGATGTATTACACATACCACAGGTAAGCCATGGCAATCCCAGCCAAATCTCCTGTCAACATGAAAACCACTCTGATGAGCAAATCTGGTTACTATGTCCTTAATGGTTCCTGCAAGAATATGACCGTAGTGTGGAAGCCCAGTAGCAAACGGAGGGCCATCATAGAAGTTAAACCTATAACACAAGACAACATTCTTAAATCCAAAATTGAGCATCAAATCTTCAAACAGGACAAGCATATCTGTATGCTTATGCATCTTTTGTCTTACTAGGATAAGATCAATTTCTTCCTGTTTATCACCAGTCAGCACAGGTACCACTTTGGGATGAAAGGCAGTATTTCAACTCATTCATTTCCTACCAATTGCCAGTTCTACCAAGATTACTACTCAAAGTACCAGCATGCTGCTCCATGGCTGCCAGACATAGGAGAGAGTTCTCCTTGCATACCTGCAGATTGCTCTTATAAACCCAATGAGCAAGAAGTTACAGGTTTATTACTACTGTTTGAACACTGCTGATGCTTCACAAAGTGAAACAGAAACAGTAACTGACACAACAGCAACTTTAGCCAATACCACTGTCTGCAAAGGGAGCAGCTGCTGTTCATAGAATCCAGCCAAATTAAAACATAAGAAATTACAGCTAAGCCTACCTTGCATTGCAACACACAGTTGCTACAGCTTTTAACAGATTCTTACCTAGGTTTATTCTTTGACTGCTTTAAGCACTCCTGGAAACAATTGAGATTTTTCCAGAGCTCCAGTATCTTCTCTTCCTCATTTGGAAAAGTTATGTTTTCTGGAACTTGTTGAACCATTCTTTCTCAGCAACAACCAAGCAGAAAAAAGAAAATGCATATTGAACAGAAATGAGAAAAAATAAAATTAGTTCACAAATACAATCCATTGTCTTAGAAATCTGTATCACCAAGCTGCACCTCAGTTTTTAAAGAGCCTGATTCAGTATAGACATGGAAGCAAGCAAGCACTAGATTCCAAAGAAAACCTAGTCATTGTTACAGACTAGTACCAAAGTTTTGTTACAGGAAAAAGATTCACTCAACTACAGCCATTCATTTTTTATTATGCTTTTATTTCCTATAGAAAACAGTCAAAGGGCAGTTTAATATTCTCTTTATTTTTTTAGGAAAAGTTTTCACATTCAAGGTTACCTGCCAGCATCGGTTTGTGAACTAGTGAAACTTAGTTTAAGCACAGGAACTAAAAATAATGAAAAGGAGGGTCCTTTTCACTGTACATTCCTATCCTTTAAAGGTTTAAAACAACACCTTTCCATCTAGCTAGGCCACCCCTCTGAGATGCTTCTAAAAGCAGCTAGGCTTCAGATAGCATAGTTGAAACACATTGCAAAGAAAGATGAGCATGTGGGGAAGAACTCAAACAAAGAGATGAGGAGAAAGTTCAAAGACCTCAGCTGTGCATCTTGAAAAGCTCAAACTCCAGAGTACTGCCAAAACTACTGGTGCCTTTTTTTTTTTTCCCCTTCAGTTTATCAAGCATGCCAGACCTAAGCCAGAAGAGGCTACTTACTCCTGGCCATTTTCTGAATGGTCTTTGGTGGGGTTTGGCCACCAAAGTCATTCTTCAATTCTTGGTAAATCCAAGTCACTATAAGCAAAATTACATATGAGCTTTCTTCACAAGGGAAGGCTTGACAAGGGGAAAAGAATTCTCAGTTTCATTAGAAACAGACAATAGAGCTACCAGATGGTCCAGACCTGCTAGAAGATTCAAAGGAGTTAAATTTCAACAAAACACTACCGCAAACACTAAGCAAAAGCTCTGTGGAATAGAGGTATTTAAGGCAGAAGTTCCATAACAGTAGAAGAGTGGTTATGAAGGTTATAACAGAAAATTGCAAAGAAGTAGGCTCTCCTAACTCTTACTTCAGCGCTAACATCCCTTAGCATTAACTGCAGTAGGAGCCAAGCACTACACATTAGCCTTCGAGTTTCACTTAGCATTGCAGAATTACAAGCAATGGCATAAGGATCGAGTCTTCTGATTTACCCAGGTTTGTAAAATAGCAGCCATAAGGAGCCCCAAACACACAAGGATAACACTTCCAGTTACAGCTGACATGCTGCTTGGAAATGCCAAGTCTCTAATACATTTACTTAAGTGAGATCAAGAACAGCAGAGAACTTGCCAGCTCAATGCTTGAACCATGTGAAAAAATTCTGACCTAAGTGAAAGATGCAGACAAATTCCACCACTCACACCTGCATTCATGACAGATCATTCGCCCCACTAATAAACTCAAATTATCAAGTAAGGCAAGAAATTGACTAAGAAACCCACAACCTAGCACACAAGCAGCACCACAGATGGAGAAGAAATCAGGAGCTGATAAGGAAGATGTGGACATGGCCTGGATGTATTCTTAAAAAGGTAATAACCAGTCTTAGCACAGTAAGACACAAAATACACAACTTGTACAAGGGTTTTCATCATCATTATCAGAAAGGACTCAACAAAGCACCAGCTCAAGATCACAGGGCCAGAGACAATGGAGATGATAAAAGAGCTCACCCTTAAAACTTAGGTCATACAAGACAGTTGACTTGAGGACTGAGGATCTGCACGTTTTGCTCAGACCAAGCCCAGCCTTTGCAATTCAGTGATAACTGCAAAGGTTTTGGCAACTGGCCCAGCTGCCAAGTCCCTAAAACCTCACAGATTAAATACCAGTTTGAGGGTTTGCCTGTAACCGTGACCGGGCTATGGAAGCTGCTCACGTATCACAGGCTCCATGCGTAAATCACAGTATCGCTTTTGGCCCTTTCTACCAACTGAAGCACTGCATGGACAAACCAGCGTCCAGTAACCACAGGGCACGACTCACACCTGCTCTTCTTACAAGAGAAGTTTGTTACATCAGAATTAGTTATAAACTCTAATCAGCAGTATTATTCCTAACAGTCACTACAGGTCAGTTTTTCCAACTTTCACAAGAGAATTTTCTAACAGGTTGACATAAAAGACAATGCACATTTCAATCTCTCTATGGCTCAAATCCCACTGAGCAAAACACTGAGACTTCTGTGTCAGGAAAATCATGATCAGTTATACACAGAGACATGAATAATGCCAAACAGCTACAGCAAAAAAATAGACCTTTGTTACTATAAGCAATCCAGGGATATCAGAAAAATAACCAAGGACACCTCATTACTTTGAGCACAGAGTGAAAACTCCACAAATGATGTTACAGACATTATTACACAAATGCATCCAATAAGCCAGCACCTTTGGACAAGACTCCAAACTTACATGCAGATCAGTAAACACAAGAGGTTTCTATTTTCTTGTTTCTCTAATAATTTTCTGCTGACAAAACTGTTACATTTTTAAGACAATGCAACCCTGGGGAACTTTTTGTAAGCACACTCACTTCTTCTAAAGGACAGGAATACCATTCAATAAGAAAGGCTTCAAAGTTTGTAGATTGTACTACAGCAGTCTGAAACTTATGCTGGGCTTCTTATCTAGAAGAAAAAAAAAAAAGCATTAAAACCTTAAAAGCAACTTAGAACCTGGGGCTTTGCATACTAAGATTTTTTAAAAAAATAAGTATTTACTTTACCCACAAAAATTCAAGAAAAGAAAACGTGACTATGAATGAAATGAACAGGTATTTCAGAAATGTATTAGGATCAACACACATCAGACAGATGATTGAAACAAGGTGGATTTCAAGGCACTATTTTTTTAGAAGAACCAGGATGAAATGCATAAATGGTATCCTAATGTCAAGGGGTTTAAAATCAGTCTCTCATTCTTGTTCCAGCCACCTTCTTCCACAAGCTACTCTATAGGAGACCTATGCACAAACCTCCCTCCGTAGACTAGGAGCCCACTCCTTTCTCCATCTACAGATGCCTTTCCCAAAGTTTAACAATGCACAGCTTTATGTACACACAGAACCAGGCTCCCTACATCTACTGGTTTAGGTACTGGGGGGAATTATTTTGGGGGAATAATATTCAAAACTGCCAACCAGATTATTAAAAGCACCCATTTCTAGAACAGATGGAAACAACCACATTTAAAATAAAAGGAAGGGTGGATGTGAACAGAATGCTAAGCTACAGAAGAAACATTGCTTCTGAAAACCTTGAGGTAGTCTTACATCAGGAATAGGAATACAATACTAATGAAAGACCTCAGAACAGGTGGGGGGAAACCAAATCAATCATGCCCACACCTGTAACTAGCACATCAAATGGTTGCAAATGCAAGAATAAACCTATTTTTTAAAAATTAAAATTGAGACTCATAGAATGGCAAGGGTTGGAAGGGACCCCAAGGATCAGAGAGCTCCAACCCCCCTGCCACAGGCAGGGACACCAACCTCAGGCCTGGAGCTACACAAGGTTGCCCAGGGCCCCATCCAACCTGGCCTTGAACACTTCCAGGGATGGAGCATCCACTACTTCTCTGGGCAGCCTGTTCCAGCCCCTCACCACTCTTTCTGTAAAAAACTTCCCCCTAATATCCAGTCTAACCCTTCCCTCCTTTAGCTTTAATCCATCCCCCTTGTCCTGCCATTATCTGCCCTTTTAAAAAGCTGATTCCCCTCCTGTTTATAATCTCCCTTCAGGTACTGGAAGGCTGCAATGAGGTCCCCACAGAGCCTTCTCCAAAGGCTTTCTTCTCCAAAAGGACATAAAGCAGCCACCCTCATGGCCAGTCTCCCTAGCATGACAATCTGTAAGTGTAATTACTTCAGGAAAGAATTTAAAACATGGTTTACTATACAAAAGATTTTGTATAGTAACACAGAAAATACATATTTACACCTTATTCAGAGCAGACTGAAAAGGACCAGATTATTCCATGCTCTATTTGATGGGTGATGAAACTGAGTTACAGACTTTGCTTACTGAAACAAAAATGAGCAGATCAGAAAACTAAACTGGGAAATTAACAAATGACACTTCCTAACTTTTAAACAAGTAAATAAAGCCTACTCATGCTGAGTCTGATACTCAAGGGTGGATCAGAGAAAGTGTACAAAGACTAATTCAACTCAAAGTATCACTCCAGTTAAAACACCACCTAGATGGACTATAGCCCATCAAGGAGTGCTTCTTTTTAGGCTGAAAATCCCATAAAAAGATTGCTAAAACAGCAATTGGATTCATAATTTAACACTATGTTTAGCCACAAATATATCTCAGACCACGCAAGAACTCAATTCTACTCTGTATCTCGTGTTTTCTTAAGGAATTTTTTTCTCTTATCTTCACATTGCATTGATTAAAGGTGCAAAATTTGTCACTGTGCAAAAGTCTAGATTATTCTGAAATAATTTTGAATAATATATTTTCTAAACTCAGAAACTGGCATCAGTTGAGTTAGCAAATGCTGTTAAGTGTCAGTTCAATTCTAGTATTACCTGACAATAGTTTCCTAAGCATGGCACAAACAAAACTGAAAAAAATATGCTTCCTTCAGGTTCCAGAAGGCTCCCAGGGAGTAGGAGGGAGCAGGAGGGGGGAGAGAGCCAACATTTGCTGATGACAGAAACATCAAATCTATTCAACAGCACTAATCAAAAGTGTATCTTCCTCCAAAATTTCCCCTTTAGAAGGGTGCTGAAGTGGAATGCTTTAAGACACACTGCACAGTACCTTAGGTTCTTCATTCAAATAGTTAATGAAATCAAGCTTTGATGGATACTAAACTCTGCCAAAAGGAAAGTGGCTAATCTCTAACAGGTACCTATTTAAGTAATCACTACATTCCAGAAAGAACCAAGTATCTGGATAGCACCCAGGGACACCTGGGAATAAAGCATCTTATGTCAGGATTTGGACTCGAGGATCCTCATGGACTCATCAACTCAGGATATTCCATGACACGTAAAGACAACGTTATAGATACAGAACACATTAGCTTTAACACCTGAGAAAGCGCTAATAACGCTGAAACTTAGCAGCGGGGCATACAGCCCGACCGCTTCCCCGCTGCGGGGCTCCGGGCGGTGACAAAAGCGGCACCGGGCGGGCCAGCACCCGCGCCGGGCGGGCCAGCCGCTAAACGCCACGGGGCGAGAGTGGGGCAAGCGGCCAGCGGGACCGGCGCCCGGTATAGGAGCCGCGGGCTTTCTGCGACACCCTGAAAGGTACCGCCCGGCCCCGGCGCGCCCACGAAGCGCCCCCGAAAATTCCGCGAGGCCCCTGGGGCCCCGGCGCCGCCCCTGTCTCAGGCCTCTGAGCCGACCCCCGCCTCACTGACACCCCCCTCAGTGGACGGAAGGGCGATGCGGAGGGCTGGGGAGAGCGGCCCCGAGGGCAGGGCAGGGTAAACCCAGGTCCCGCTGCCGCTCACCTCAGTGCCGGCCGTCCCGCAATGATGCAACCGCGCCCGGGAAAGCATGACAGGAAGCACCGGTGAGCGCACCCGGCAGCTGCGACCAGTCAGCGCACGGCACACTTAGAGTACAATAAGGCGGCCTCCGATTGGGCCCGCCGCTCTCCTGGAAGCGCCAGGTCACGGCGGCGCAGGGCAGACCGGGAAACCCTTCCCGCCCTCCCACCCTGCGCCTCCTCATTGGCTGGGCCGGGGCCTCCCGCGGGAGGGGCGGCGGAGGGACCGATGCCCCCGCCGTGTGTAACCGGGGAGGGAGGGTGAGCCCTGCCCCGGGCGGCTTCTGCTCAGGGATCCTTTCGGGTCCTTCCAGCTCGGGGGATTCTGGGATTCTAAATAGGAGTCCCCCCTCTACTGCTGCGCTGCCCTGAAAGAGCTCCGACCTGTACGTGGGCTCCCGTTAGCGCCAGGAAACCTGAGAACGGGGGAAAGTATTGCTGCTGGGTGCCGAGCACAGCATCGCCAGAGGGGAACGCGGCTCCTCCCGCCTACAGAAAGCGCTGCCACCAGCTGTGGAAAGGCTCTGGGCAGGGAGGTGTGGAGGCGGCTCCGGGGAGGTGGTAAAGGGAGGCAGGTTCCAGCCTGTGCCGCTGCACGGCTGGAACGCCTGGCCAAACAGATCGAGGTATGGGGTTCAGGTGGGTAACGGCCCAAAGGCTTCAGCTGCCTCCACGTAATAATTTTCAGTTACTCTTACAACTTCTACACTTACACAAGTGCAGGCAAACAGTAAAAGCTAGCTCTAGATCCCCAGGGCTAGGTACAAGCTCAACTCACTGGTCCGCACTGGTCAGTGTCTCAGGTCTGCGGAGGAGGGACACAGCCAGGTGTGAAGTGTGTCACATGAAGCAGAGTTCTCACCTGCACACAAAAAAAAACCAAACCCACAAGACTTTTCCACACAGAAATTTGTAAATTACTCTGGAAGAGCTAAAAGTGGAACTCCATCCACACCAAAACCAGAGAAACAGGAAACACGAAGTGAGGCCAGACTAAGCAGGACTGACCAACAAGCCAGGGAGAGCAGGTGCTTGCCAGGACAGAGTCTCCAGTATAAACATGATGCAGAGATTCCCACCTGTGTGGATCTGGCATGTTCTGCACTCAAGGAGTGAAAGAAACCTGTCTAACCCATATTGGTTTCTAGTGCATCTGAAAGCCACAAAAAGGCCTGTGACAACTCAGAACCAAAAGGAGGATTTGGATTCTAGTGCCTCAACTGGGCACTTTATTTCCTTATGTTTTTGGGGTTTCTGTTTTGAGGGGTTTTTAAAGCATATCTGGTAAGCGTGATTCGAGGTTGAAGACAGGTAGCTAAAAGAGGAATAAAATGCAGGGAAAAAAAATAACTAGTTCAGAGATTTTACTCATCTGACCATTATGGACCTTCTCTATACACACAGAGCTTTTCTCACTATGCATGCAGATAGATATTATTTTCAGGAAGCCTTGAATTTAACGGTGGCTTCTGTTAATCTAGTTTGAACTTTTTCCCCAAGTAGTGCAAGCTTACTTGGGAAAAAAAAATCCCAAACCAGTTCAGACCGCTTCATAAATTATTACTGTATAAACATACACTTTATCAAACCTGAAAGCACTGCAGCCTCCCCCCCTGCTTTCACATTCCTTCAGATTGCAGAGGTGGCATTTTTTTTAGAGAATTTGTGCTTGCTCCAGTGCCAGCTCCTTCAATTTTGGACTTAATTTGTAAAACATATAGGTGATAAGGCCAACTGACATTAAATGGGATATGGTATAATTTCTGAATAGCATTTTAAACAAGCAGTGCTTAAGTATGTCCTCTTAAGCAATGAAACACAGTTCAATGCTGACAATTTGTCATTGCAGTTACCTGCCATGCAGATTTTCACCTGGCTACCATGTATTTTGTACTTCTTCGCCCTTCACTAGTAAATAACCTGTCACCTACATGAATGTCTCCTGTTGTTCATGCACCACCTTTAACTGGAACTATTTGGGCTTCAACACAGAGCTCATTTTTCACAACTAAATTGACCATAAAGAAGAGGTGAATAGGGAAGTCACTGTCATATCTAGCAGTGCAGTAATTACACACAGAGCCAAAAAAAAAAAAAAGGAGGGGTGTGCTGAAAACCAGGGGAAATCTGCAGCAGGGTATCAGAGCCCAGCCCCACACTATGGGAATGAATGTGTCTGCTCTACTTTTTCACTAAATACTGTTTAGAAAGCACCGAGCTGAGAAGGTTGAAGGGAAAAAACCCCAGAAAGCCTCAAGACGGGACTCCCCTCCAGCCAAGGGCCTGCTCCAAGCTCCTCACACCCCGACTCCTCTGCCGGGTTCAGGCTGTGCCTGGGCCTCGGCCAGGCCTCAGCGCGGCCCCACCCTGCACCTCCATGGCGGTGGCTGCCCCGAGCTGGGCACCGGGCCTCGCCACCCCTCGTCGTGCAGTTATCATCGCCGGTCAAGCAACGGGGATTCCCTCTCCCGGCCTGTTGGCGCGGGGCAGAGCGGAGAAAAGCCCACCGGAGCGTCCATTCTTCCCTGCCCTGAGGCATGAGGCTGCCTGCTGGGCTGTCGCGGCGGTGGAGGCCTCCCCTCCCCGCGCCTGAGGGGAGAAGGCGCTGTCACCGCCCGCTCAGGCGCGGGCACCATTTTGCGGACCACGAGCGGGAAGATCACTGTCTCCCCGTGGTAGCTCCGGCCTCGGCCTGGGGGAGCGGGGCAGGAGGCACTGACACAGACCGCCGCGGCTTTCCTACGTTTAGTCACCAGCCCCAGAGCGCTGCCGACTCGGAGCGCCCCTTCCTCCCCCGCACCCCACCGAGCACCCGCTCTTCACGAAACCATTACGCCTGTCCAACTCCCACCACCCCTCCGCTCCCTCATAGGCGGCTTAAGCACTTTACGTACTGCCACTGCAACGGAAAAGAAGGCCACTACGCTTGCGCGGGGCACTGTGCGCAATAACTGTTCGTGAATAGGGGATAAACAAACTAAGGCTCCCGGAGCGCTGAGCCAAACCAAAATGCTCCGGGCGGGGGGGTGGAGAGGAAAGATCCCAGAATTAACCCGGGAGACACAAGCCCGCGACCTGGAGCTGCTCGTCGTGGCGCTGAGAGCCCACGCTGGCCGAGCACGGAGGGCAATGCTTGGCAAGGACAGGATTGCTTAAGAACGGCCGTTCTTTCCCCCCCCTCCATGGCGGCAGTTGGACTGCGCCGTGCTCTATAAATAAGGGGTGTGTGGGTGCGCGCAGGCAGTCCGCGTGGGGCGGCGGGTTGTGGTAGGGTAGAGGTTTCTTATACACTCCATTTGCGCTCTCTTCTCCTGGGCCTCGCCCCGGCCCGCCGTCCCCCGGCGGAGCGCTGTCAGCCCGGTAGCGGCCGGCCGGGGAGTAGGCGAGACCATCTCTCCGAGGCGGCGGCTTGGAGCCGGTCAAGCTGCCCCCCAGCCCGCAGCCCTTCAGCCAGGCTATGCGCTGTAAAGGGGCTCCGCTCAAGAAAAAAACAGAGCGGATCGTGAAAAGGTAGAGGCGCCTGGGGAAGCCCCCGCGAACGGGGACGTCGCAGGGCTCTTGGGAACCGAAAGCTCAGCCCAGGGGAAAAGGGTAGAAGGCGCACCGGGGAGGCGACGGCGCTGGACTTGATCGGCGGCGGTGTCCCGGTAGCTTTCCCGGCGGCCAGGAGCATGTGAGAGGGACGGGCTGCGATGCTGCGACGTGGGGAACTGATAGCGGGCGGCGGCGGAGCGCGGCGGCCCCCCTGGGAGCCCGCCCGTGGCGAAGGGGTGCCCGGAGGCGCCTTCCCGCCGCCGCTGAAGGGCGGCGAGCCCCGGCGAGGCGGCAGCCGGTCGCGCTGGCCCCCCGGGCGGCGCGGGAGGCACCCCGGCGTCTCTCGGAAGCTGCTGGGTAGCCGCACGCACAGCCACTACCAGCACTGCCAGCAGCAACAGCAACAGCAGCACTGCCGCGCCTTCCGCCGCTGCCACCGGCCCGCCCGGCCGCGGGTGCTGCTCTCCTTGCGGCCCGTCAACATCCTGGGCCGGCGGGCGCCGGGCATGCGGGCGCCCCGCAACACCAACCAGTTCCTGATGCGGGAGAAGTACCAGCTCATGCACCTGCGCTCGGACTCGCTGGGCACCGAGAGCGGCGGGTCGGACTGCGAGATGGACCCGCTGGACATGGACTCCTACCTGGGGGCGCTGGAGAACGCCCGCGGGGCGCTGATGGAGTGCGCCGGGGAGACCGGCCCCGCCGCCCGCTCGCCGCCTGCCCCGCGCGGGGCCGGGGCCGCGGTGGCTGCGGCCCCCCCGCAGGAGGAGAGCCAGCAGTACTTCCCCTCCGAGGATGATATGATCGAGAGCGAGCTCTTCATGGAGAGGGACTTCGACGAGTTCTGCAGCAGGATCGCCTGAGCCCCTGCAGATGGACGCGCTGCTCTGGCTTTCCCTGGCCGGTTTTAACGGAGAGAAAAAGTGCTGGGGGCGAAGCCTCTCCGCCGCGGGGAGGGTGGAGGGGTGGGAGAGGTGTATTTATTTCTCAGCCACCCCTTTGCGTTTTTGTCGGGGGGGTTGGCTAACTAGAGACGTGTGTGTGTGTGTGAACGGGAGGAGGATACCCCCGCGCCTCCCCTGTAAATAAAGCGAACTTTTATGAAGGCCAGCTCGGAGCGGATCGCACTTTGTTCGGGGGGGGGGGTGGGTGGGTGCTGGGGCAACCGCTGCCCCCGCCGGGGGCGCTGGAGAGCCCGGCAGAGGAGGGGACAGCGAGTGACCGGGGGCGGTGGCGGCAGGGGCCGGGCCACGGGCGAGGGGAGAGGCCTGGACCTCCCCCGCCTCCGCTGTTGGGGTGGGCGGGGGGAAGATGCGTTCTCCCGACGGCCAAAATCAGCGTGGAAAACTTAAGCGCGTTTCTGTCTCTCACCCCTGGGTCTAGTGTCCTACGGAGCAGCCGCTTAATTACCGCTGCGAGCTGAGGCCGAGTGGGACCGGGAACGGAGGGGAAACGGCCCTAGCTCCACCGCCATGGAGGGGAGCGGCGGCGGCCGGCGCTGCTAAGGGGCGGGTGGGTGGTGTGCTGGAGAGAGAGCAGCAACGTAAAACAAACAAGTCCCAAGTCTTCCTGGGGGTGGGGAAGTGTCCGGCGGGGCTCAGCCCCCTGCGCAGGGGAGCAGCTCGACGTCTGGAGCGGGATCCGGCTCCTCTCCGGGCGGGGCTGCGAGCGCAGCCGCGGAGCCCCGCGGCCGAGGGCCACCTCCCGCACCACCCCGCCGCTTCTCTACCGTAACCGGAGCGTTTTCGTGGCTGCCTTCTGTTTACGACATCAGGGGGCTATTCCTATTTCACCAACTACAGCAGCGGGAGAACTGTCTAGAAAGAGAGGTAAAGGGCCTCTGCACACTGAAAAATGCAGATGCCCACGGAGAGCTGCTGTGGATTGTTATCCGGTTTACACCATGCGGCAGGCGAGGTAAACAGGAAACTTACCCCAGCCCTACACAAAGAGGAGGGGGCACCAGTTCCAGCTGGCAGGAGATTTAACTGTTTCCAGGCAAAGTTACTGTACACAACAGGTAACACATTCCTGGAGCTTGTTGCCACAGGAGAAGATTGGGGCACATTGTATCAACTGGTCTGAAACGGGATTAGACAAACTAGTGATGACTGACGGGCAGCCAGTAGCAGGGGATGGAGTCCGTGCTGGGGGCAGTAAGGACGTAGAGGGACTGGGGAAGGGGCTGCTCGCTCACCTTGTCCCCACACAGCCCAGCCTGGGCCTGCCCGCACTGCTGGAGACACAAGATGGGGCTGGGAGAGCCACAGGCCCTAGGGACGGCCTCTCCTACCCCCTGAAACCCAGTTACAGCGTAACTAGCACCCTTGGAGTTGCACAGCCATCATTGAAACATTTTTCAAGGTGCCTCCATTTCCCCTCAGCTCCCCCAGGACTGTCACATCCCGCGTGCTTTAGCACCGCACAGAGATGTGATGCGTGCTGGGTGTAGAGTTGGGAAAGTCAGCTACCCCTTTCCCAGCTGCCTGCCTGTGAAATCAAGAGTACATCTGCTCCCATATGTCAGAAGAGAAAATCCAAGGAGTTCTGGGGATTTGCAGATAATGCCCTTTCCAGTAACACAGAGACAGGAGTTAATCATCCTTACAAAGGAAACCCTAGTTCAAGGCAAAACATTTAAGGACCCCAGCGCATCAGTTGCAATCCTCTCCTACGCAATATCCAGACAAACCATTTTATTCACCTTTCCTAGGAAGCAAAGCTGCTGGATGCCTTGAGACTAACATTGTGTTTATGTCATTTGGAAACAGCCACAGTGTCTGTACATACAAGCTTCGGGCGATGTAGCCATTTGTCAGATGCTGGTGGCACCAGCAGGTTAGTACCAGCACCACACCTATACTGGGCATTTTACTCAAGGGGAAGCAGTTTTGGAAGAGAGGTACTGGGATAAACACCTCATACAGGTAAATGAAACCTAAGTTCACACCCAGAAAAAGGACAAAGTTTTGGTCTTCAGCAAGCTAGTGTTTTATTAATGAATCTAGGTCTGTCATAACATGTTAAATTAACAGTTTGAATGCAGGTTTTATTATTATTTTTTTCTTCCTTTCCCTGCCTTGCTACTCAAACAGGTATGACAAAATCTCCCTTACGAATACTTGCTTGAAACTTGGCCTCTGTTCTGTAGTACTGCTGGTAAATTTGCATTGTAATATGGATCTGCTTGAAGACAAGCAGAGTAAAGCAGGTGTGCAAAATCATACAACAGCATAAGGAAATAATTATGGGTCATGTTCTGCCTGATGGAATTACAGGTACCTTGCATTTTGAAAGTGCACCCTTGATCTCACCCCTAAACTGAGTGATTTGTCATGAACAACACATTGGTGTTGAAGCTGTAGATGTACATTATGGCACCCTGCCTTCTTCTTCCCTCCAGAGTGTCCTTCTCCATCGATTTCTTGCACCGCTCACCATCAATCCAGACTGCAGTGCACTGACCTGGATGAGAGCATCAGACACCACTTCGGTCTCTTCATCAGTCCCGGGAGAAAGAGGGGGAAAAACGATGACACACATGGGACTCCCCATTTCTCCTTCGAGTCAGAACAGAGCCAACATGCATGCATGTGGCCACACACCCAGCAAAGCTGATACCCACACTTTCAGTGAGGAACCCTCACGTCTTGCCCTTCATCTCCATGCTCTCATATTCACTTATACCTCATATACCCTTATGGAGTTACCTTTGTCTCACCAGCAAACCCCTATTGTCTCAAAGAATCTTTAACACAATGTAAGTGTTTTTAGATTTTTTTAGTACTTTTAAATTATTTAAGGTCAACACAATTTCTTGGTGAGTTACTTGTACTACTTAGGTCTGGCTTATTTGTAAATTTTTTCCCCCAGTTTCCTTTATCACTTGAACTATAAATGTCTTAAGTGTTTGGAAAGTACCTGCCTGGTAATGGACACAGTCACAAACAGCACCTTAGCATTAAGCTCGAAAGTGTTTAAAAAAGCTGAAATTCAAAACATAACAAAGTTAGTTAAGCTGGGAACAGAAACCAAAAGCTCTTACCTTCAGCGTATCACCAGTCAACCCACTGGCCAACAAATTCACTCACCTTCTCAAACTTTACATTGGCAAGTTTTACACAAGCATCATCTGCTTCTGAGCATTTGCATTGCCCCACAATTCACACACAAGGCTGTTGAAGCAGATCACAGGATTAGCTCTCACACTGGTCGGGGATATCTTCAGACCCACCCCATCTATTTCATATTTTGAATCCGTAGAGCCTATGTTTTCTCTAGATGAGTTATTGGTGTGATTGCCCTTATAATCTATTAGCTTGTACTACAGTGACACGTCAAACACCAGCATCTGGAGAAGGAGAGGTAGGTGAGGAGTGTTATCAGTCAGGAAGCATACCCCAGCCCGTGAGTCACGCTGGAACTGCTGTGTGGACGTGATAAAACCTGAAGTAGATGATTGTGAAAACAGCAACATTACTTTCATTTTTAAATAGTTTCACAGAAGAGGATTTTGCCACACTCCTCACACAGGTGAGCTTTACAACTCAAACACACTTCATTCACAGAGCCTTAAATGGAGAGTCATTAACTCACTGAACTCGTGTTATGAGTTATGGTTAGTAGCCACTTACAAAATGCATACAAACTACTTAGAAGTCCAGGGCAAATGAGAGGAGAGGCCTACAGTATGGAGCAGCTGCGCTGACACAGCACAAAGGGCTCCGTTGTAACTTGTGTCATTATTTTTATGGGCAGTCTGTGCACAGGATGACTTACCTGGAGAAAAAAGGCATGGTCATCTTACGAAGAAGGCAGATTTTCCCTTTTATTATCCATTATTAAAGCTTCAGCACATCCTGCTGAGCATGTAGATAAGCAGTTTGTATGGCTGCATAACCCTGATATCTCCCGCGAGGCAGAAGGAGTACTTTTTGTTGAGGAACAGGTGATGCTGAGCAGTACCTGGAAGGCTTTCAATCCCATTCACTAGAAAAAAATTAACCACCACTGGAAGAAAAGAGTTGCCCACTCACTCCCTCATTTCCAACAGCACATTTGTAATCAATCTGAAGATGCCCAATTCAAACCTGGGCTGATAAAAGGGAGCTTATTTTTAACACTATCTCTCTAACTATATACTATAACTATGTTTCAATTACAGCCAAACGTCTCTGGCTGTTTTTTCTTAGCTCTTGTATTCTTTTCAGGACAGTAACTGATGGCTAATAAAATTCATATTTAGCCCTTTCTATTTTTGCTGATTCAGGAGATCTTTTATCACCATGCCAAAAAAACCCCAAACCAAACCAAAACACCACCAAACCACACAAACTTTTCTTGAAAACATATACAGAGTCTTGTAAAGGCTGCAGAAGTTTCACATCACCCAGCAGGTGACATGATTAGGAGAGGACAATTTTCCTTCAATACCCAGTACAGAATCTCAGGCATTTATTTGCTGATCTTTGAGTTGTTTTCACACACATACCAAAAATAAAAGTTAAAGCATTAATTTGCAGGTTAAATGGCTATATACACAGTACTGCTCAGACTGATATACCAATTCTTACCATTTTTATCTTCAGGTCTGCTCATTTCGTTCCCTTTGTACTTCTATCACTTTCCACATGCGTATTGCTCCGCTCATAGAATCATAGAATTGTAGGGGTTGGAAGGGACCTTGAGAGCTCCTGGGGTCCAACCCCCCTGCCAAAGCAGCTCCCCAGCTCATACTGCACAGGTCGGCATCCAGAGGGGTCTTGAATCTCTCCAGAGAAGGAGACTCCACACCCCCTGGGCAGCCTGTCCCAGGGCTCTGGCACCCTCACTGGGGAAAAGTTCCTCCCCATGTTGGTGTGGAACTTCCTGTGCTCCAATTTGCAGCCATTCCCCCTTGTCCTGTCTCCACTGACCAAAGAAGGGGCTGCCCAATTCCCCCTGCACCCCATACTTAAGATATTTATAAACATTGATTAGGTCCCCCCTCAGTCTTCTTTTCTCCAGGCTGAACAGCCCCAGCTCTCTCAGCCTTTCCTCATAGGATAGATGTTCCAGTCCCTTCATCATCTTCATAGCCCTTCTCTGGACTCTCTCCAGGAGATCCCTGTCCTTTTTAAACCAAGGCGCCCAGAACTGGACACTCATGCACATGAGGTGATCACACCAGTGTTCTACCTTCCCTTTCCATCCAACCTCTGAAAATATCTTCTCTTACACAGGCTCAATGCTTACAGGAAGAAAAAAAAAAATTAAAGAAAAGAACTAGAAAGTTTTTACATAAGAAACCAAAGCATAGTCTCAAGAAGGAAAATAAAATGAATCCTAAGTTCAGACTCACCAGTTGTCCAGTCCTAAAGAAAATAGCTTTCAGGAGATCTTTCTAGTGCCTCAAAGACCACAAGAAAAGGATTGTACTGAATAATGTTCTCAACTCAGTTAAGAACATCAGGCTTATGAGGTTAAGATACTCTTCCAGAAAAATAGGGAGAGAAGTCCAGAACCCAAACACAAATTCTAATAGGGAACTACACTTATCTCATGTTCCAGGTAGGGCTGGAAATAATACTGTGAGTTCCAGTGTTTCTTTAGTTAAGAAAACCACCATGTATTGCACCATAAGCACATTCCTAGCTCTTGAAGGAAATGGAGACATGGCAGTGCCCTTCCTGCTGACTTTGGCCATCTGTTTGGTCTGTAACAAATGGTCAGACATTGTTTAAAGGGAATGGAGAGTTTTGTGGCTTGTAGGAAATAAATACAAAGTACAAGTCCCAGGGAATCCTCCTTTTCTGCTTCTCCTACAGAGGATCCCAGGCTTTCAAGACACCACACTTACTTCAGGTAGGTCCTTCCAAGCCTGCATCCAGGTTTTACCATCCTGAGAAGGAAACAGCGCTAGGGTGAAGTGAAATTCCAAGTGAAATAAGAGTAACATTTATTTGAGATGGTGAGACTGAAGCCACATGAATTCTCTGTTTCTTCAACCAAACTGGGGTGCAACTTAGCATCACCTGTGGCCATATTGCTGCCACTTCGTACCTGGCTACAACATGCTAGTTTTACCTGGGAAACAAGTGAACTAAAACACAACAATGACTTTTGCATTTCGTATTATCTTTACTATTAATGATCCTCCTGTCAGGAAATTTTGTAGTGAAAAGAGATCAAATGTTTTATGCAATTCAGAACAAGACAATTAGTTCAGAAGAAAAGTTTTATTTATGTTATTCTTCTGCTTCTACCCCTCCTCCTAGTGTTTCACCAGGAAAAGCAGCCCAAAGCCTAGCAGCAGTGGATTTAAGCTGAAATAAATAAATACACTGGATTGTTCCCAGTGAGTTAAATGGCTGTTCCAGCAGATGAATATTTAATAACAACAATTTAACCAAAAGTTGATTGAAAAGAATTAAAATTCCAAGCTCCAGAACAGTTCTTTTAAACATAAGCCAGAAACTTCTGCCAAAGGAAAAAACCCAAACAACAGAAAACAAGCCCCTCTCCTGGCATGCCCAAGCACATCAATCAGGGTAAGACATTTCAAGCAGGAAAGTACCATAGTCCCAGCATCCTCACACACTCCACTTGAGAGCCCAGTCCAGCTGGAAAGGAAGTAAATTACTTTTGTTTCAGGAAGGGTAGAAAGCCCCAGAATATCCTGGTAATATGCTAGCTAGGCTCTTTCAAGGATTCTCACAAGAGTCAAGTCAGTAGTCACCTATCCTTAATGAATGAGTCAGTGCAGCAATGCTACCAGCTGCCAAGTCAAGGGCACAAAGGTTTTTTCCTCTCTCTCGCTATCACAGAGACCTGCCTAGGCCAGCTTTTCCTAATTATTTTGCTCTACCCCTTTCCTCTCCACAAATGAACTCTGCCATTCAATTCCTGTCCCTAATAAGCCCAAAACCCAACCACCACACAGACAAAGCTTCTTCCAAATCTAGACCTCCTTCCACGCCCCTTCTGAATAGCTTGAGCCATTTCTAGAGTACTATGCCCACTTCTCATTTTGGGGAACATTGGAGAGAAGAGTCTTTGCCTGCTGCATTTATATAATTTGTTTCCCTGGGACTCTCAGTAGAGATTTGGATGGAGCAGGGTCACTTCAACAAAGAAGTGATTTAAGTCTGTTACTTAAGTCCCGTTCATTTCAGTACAGGCTGGGGGATGTCCTGCTGGAGAAGAGCACTATGGAGAAGGACCTGGTGGATGACAGGTTGGCTGTGAGCCAGCAGTGTGCACTGGTGGCTGAGAGAGACAATGGGATCCTGGGGTGCATCAGGAGGAGTGTGGCCTGCAGGTTGAATGAGGTGATCCTCCCCTTCTGCTCTGCCTTGGTCAGGCCCCACCTGGAGTGTTGTGTCCAGTGCTGGGCTCCCTGGTGAAAAAAGGACAGGGATCTCCTGGAGAGAGTCCAGAGAAGGGCTAGGAAGATGATGAAGGGCCTGGACATCTCCCCTATGAGGAAAGACTGAGAGAGCTGGGGCTTTTCAGACTAGAAAAAAAGAAGATTAAGGGGGGGCCTAATTGGTGTTTACAATTATCTTAAGCATGGGACGCAGGGCAAGTTAGCCAGCCCCTTTTCAGTGGTTAGTGGAGACAGGACAAGGGGCAATGGCTGCAAATTGGAGCACAGGAAGTTCCACACCAACATGGGGAAAAGCTTTTCCCCAGTGAGGGTGCCAGAGCCCTGGGACAGGCTGCCCAAGGGGGTGTGGAGTCTCCTTCTCTGGAGAGATTCAAGACTCATCTGGATGCCTATCTGTGCAGTATGAGCTGGGGAGCTGCTTTGGCAGGGGGGTTGGACCCCATGATCTCTCGAGGTCCCTTCCAACCCCTACAACACTGATTGTGAAAACATACCTTAAACATGAAGCAGTTGCATAACCGGGGAAATGGAAGGAGAGGGTGGACAAGAGCTGTTACAGGCTCTTCTCCAGTTTCAGGTCTGCTTGATACCCACTGCTGAGCGCAGAGCTGGGAAGCTTTAGGAAACTGCTGGCAACATTTGCATGGTGCAGGTTTTGTGTTTCTGTAAACACCAGCCACACAGAGCAAAGACTTGCTAGTCACACTGGTGACCGCACGTGTTGTAGCTCGGAGTCAGGTTAGAATCAGTTCTTAGGGAAGCATCCCTTAGGAGCACAATTAAAAGACCAACACAGCCTCTAGTTTTAGAAAACGGCCTGCATGGGATTAGCACATGAGTCTGACAGGTGATCAGCTTTTTATTTGCTGAAGCTGTGCTTCCTAACCTGCTGGACTTTATTTTGAGGAGTTTTAAGAGACTAAGATGAGAAAATACAGGAAGCAGCAAGGCACTGAGGCTCAGCTCAGGTCACAGTGGGAAGGGTGAACAGTTTGCTTCCAAGGCCCTGCACCTCTGTCCCCAATGGACAGACATCCTCAAGGCTTTGGAAAAAAGGAAGAGAGGCAGGGTAAAAAAAAATATAAATATATCAACAATACTTTAAGTTAAAGTGCAACTTTACCATAATCTAGTTAAACAGGAGCAAGAAGCAACTAAGTTCCAATTGGAGGAAAAAAAAGGAAGAAAATAAAAAAGACTTTAACCAGAGCTAGGAAGAGTTTTTACTTAATTCAAGGTATAAAACATCCCTGACGTTGCTTAATACAAGGTATAGTGGAAACACCCTGTCCTCACCTGGCCACTTCAGACATGCCCTCTGAGCAGACCCAGGGTAGCTCCCCACCACCATCTGACAGCCAGTACCCTTTCTTTCATGTCCAGGGTGGAAACACTGAGCCACAGCAAGCGAGGAGCCCTCTGGCAGAGTTACATTTTTAATTCATTACATTTTGGATTGCTAATTGGACTTGTGTAAATTGTGAATGAATTCCCTGTGCTGTAAGAGGTGGATGAGTGAACCAGCTCACAGGACAGCGGCCTGAGCTTGCCAAAACCACACTCCCAAGATTTTACTTCATAAGATATATAAAGACAGCACTTTTTTGAAGAGTCCCTTTAGTACAACGGTTCCCCAAGAAGCAGGGCCTCAGCATTTAACTGCTGAAGACAAGAACCCAGTGAAGTTCAGCTACAGAAGTAGGGTCATGAACCTTGAAACTGGGATGAACAGCACTAGGGTGTAGGGATGGCTGCTCTGGCTGGTACAGCTGAATTAAAATCAGAACAGGAGGGATTCATGCCAAGATGCACTGTTTTACAGACATACGTAACTTTAACCTCCTGACTCATGGGCTTTGCCCTCACATGAACATGACTAGATTTGTTAGCATTTGGTAGGGTGTTTTTTTAATAAATAATTCCTATTACTGCTGCCCAGCATTGCCCTTTGAACACCTTCCTTCACAGTCTCCTCCTGAAGCAACCTGTGTGTTTCTCACTCTCTCATGTTCATGCCCTTTCCTATTTTGATTTTTCAGCCATTAGCCTCTCTGCTGGATCGTTCATTTGGTGTTTTGTCTCTTCTTCTGTGATCTCATGAGAAAAATGACAGTCTAGGCATGAGAGTTTTACAGTAGAAATGACTTAAATTGGCAAGGCCAGACACAGTTCCAGGAGGGCTACAGGGAGGACGCTCATCAGCTAAGACACAACAGAGAAGAGTTATGTGTACTGAGATCTGTGCTTCACCTGAGCTGTTTAACTTTCCTGAAGTACTAACTTTCTATTGCCTGTTTATTTCTGAATCAGACTCCCGTTGTGTCCTAGATTATTTCAGTTTTCCCATTATTCAAACCCCACAGTTTCTATCCTTGCATTAGCCTGGATTCAACTTTGAAAAAAAATAAATTACTCCTGGCCTAAAAAAATTTAAAAATCCTGGAAAAAAGTCTTAAAATTGAGGTCAGGCTAATGCCTGAGTGTGTCAGGAAGTGTTTTCTTTCTGGTGAGAGAAGAAAAATATAAATCACATAACAACAATTTTACTGCTTGTTTCTCTGGATGTGCCTAAGGTTTATTTTCTGTTTCTCCCAGATTTCCAGGATCCCAGTTTCCCTGAAGGGTTCAGCAGCACAGCTCTGTCCGGCTGTCTTGCTTGCACTCTCCCTGTGAACAAGATGCAAAGTCCAAGTTCAACACATGTTGGCTGTCAAGAGATCCTTCGTGCCAGGAAACCTCACCCATTCTGAATGCGCTGGCCTTGCACAGTGGAACGCACTCATAGGTTCTGTTCAAGAGCAACTACAGAGGGAAGCAACTCTTCTTTCACCTCACAGCTTTTGCACAGCAGCTGGGAGTTATTACATGCACCAGAGCTGCTGCACATCTGTCAGCATTGCTGTGTCCCTACAGCAGGCATCCAGCCCTCCCCAGACATGCTGAGTGTAACTGTTGCATGTGTTGAACACGACTCTGAGACATACAGCATAGCCAACTCCTTTCAGTGACACCAGCCTTGCTGCTCATTCATTGCACAGCCCTTTTGTTTGCTCTCCAAGAAATTCTGGGCCAGAGTACCTGAGGGCTGTGTTTAGAAAGCATCAGGGGAAAGGTTTTGCCACTGACACTACAGTTGATTAGTTGACAAATGGCATCAAATTCAGTGTACTGTAAGAAATCAGAATCCCACATTTTCAGGTATTCTGGACCGGGCAGTAAAGCACAGAGCGTTGCTTCTCATCTGGACCATCTTCAAAGACCCATAGTCAGACAACTATTTCCATCTCTTCTCTGCACCATTTTCAGATGTGCTTTCTACAGCAAGAGTCACAAAAATCTCACTGGGGTGTCTGTGTCTCTTCACCAAGGAAGAGATACATGTGTCCAAATGTGGCCCCAGGAATCCAGAATTAATTTTTTATAGTCACATTTTTTTAAAAAAATGCACAAAGAGTCCTGCTTAACTGATACTCATCCACAGCTGCTACTGCCAAATGAAACTGAGTTAATTAAAAACACCAGCAACTACAGCTAATGGAGAAGTGGAGTAGATAAATACAAAACACACACAACTGTTACTCTAGACTTCCACTATGACAAAGAGAAGCATCAGTTTTCTTGAGTTGTCGGCCTAGAACATTTTGATGTGGATTAATTTACCCATCACTAAAAATAAAACGAATTTACTGCATCCTGCACCACTCTGTTCTTCCTCATTTTGATCAAACCCAACCCAAAATCCTGTTAACAGTTCAAATCAGGATGTCATTGCAGCTCACTGGTAGAGGAATGAAGGTCATTATTCTAATTCAGCTCAAAACTGGAGTTGTATGAAATAATTCATATTACCAATATTTCTTCAGACAGTATTTGTGACACTTAAACAGCTCCCTTAACTTCTCTGTGCCTCAGAAGGAAGACATGGAGGAGGTTATTTCAGAGGAAGTTACATTTACATCTTTCCCAAGCTGGCATCTCTGAGTCATCATCTGTGAAATGCTTTGGTTTTACTGAAAGGTTTTGATGAAAGACAGTGTCACAGTACAGTACTTCTCCAGCCCTGTACACTAGTCCAATGTCCCTATGAAACAAGCTTGAAAAACACACTCTGTATTGTCCAGTATTGCAGAGAGAAATGTAATGCAGTCATCTGTAAATGAACTAAAAAGTTTATCAGATGGCAAAACAAGGGGGAAATAGGGAAAACTCAACTTCTCCATTATAACACCCACCCTCAGCTTCCCCTGAAGAACCGCGGCAAAGGTATTTTCCCTCACTGACCACAGGACAGACCTCGCTACTGCTGACTGGGAGCCTAGAGCCTGTTTCCTAGAACAACCCTATAAATACAACAGCATATTAATTAACCTTCCTTTTAGTCCATCCTATGAGTAACACTGCAGTGGGAAGCCTTGATAATACGCTCATTCACTTTTCTGTTCTTTGAACCAGTAAGCTGTCCGATTCAAGCAAAAGTATCAAGAATTCAGCTTAATTTGTCTCTTCATTTTTTACCAGCTTATCTGCTCACTGGAAGAGACAACCAGTTTCTGATAGGTGAAGCAACAACTATATAACAAGTATTAACCTGAAATTTTCTCTTTTGTACCTCTTTCACTATAAAGTGGCTCATTCAATCAAGGAAGGCTTTTAACCAGAGAGCGGAGCTGCAGCCATGACTAAGTGACAATAATGAGACTAGACAGCTTAAAACCTTGATATTGTTTCTGCTTTATACCCAAGCTGACAACCCACAGAGATCCTTCCACGTTTCCCTCCCTTTATGGAGGCAAAAGGCACAGCTCATCACAAATAACAACATTAATGAGATTTCTAGTAGGATTGCAATACATTTTTCTATTGGGACCATTTGGGCACTACTATTCACCAAATTGTTCCCCTCCTAATTAATTCTACTGGCAGTTGCAGATCTACAGTTACATAAATACTCTCCTGTGTTTGCTCAAGTAAGTGGAAAGATTCCAATAACCTACTGCGTTAGCATTTGGATAAAAACAGCTGCATGACCTCCACCCAATATAGAAAATATCGGACTTTCTAAAGGAAAAGCCTATTGAAGCTCCTTAGACCACTGGTTTCCACCCCCACCCCCCATAAGAAATTCCTTATAATTTCCAGAAGTATATTACAATTCTTTTTTCCACCTACCAGAGCTAATAAAAGGTATCAGATTACCAGCAAGCACAAAGTAGCATCTCTTTGGTTAGCTGGGTGAAAAGGAGCTTTAATACAACTTTACTATACTGAATGACACCACTGAAGTCTCCAAAGGTTTAGAGAATAAAAGAGTTTGGCACTTTGCTACATTATTCAGCACTTAGCACATATAGGGATGACCAAAAGTGTCTAGGTGTGTGTATTTTGTCTCCACGGCTTCCGTTCCAGTGCGGAGAGAGAGAACCCCTTTGCCGAACTCTTCAGAGGAGGCCGCAGCACTGGCAGTGTCGGCCTAGTCTCATGGAGTCCAGCCAAAATCCACTTCTAGCAGATCCACAGAAAAATGGATTTCTCCCAACCCCCCTGCAAAAGGACCAAGTCTCTACAGGTGACCACAGAGCTAAGTGCCAGCAGGAGTGAGCCGACTGTTCAAGCAGCTGTACGGACAGGCCGTTACCAACCCACCCCACGCAATATGTTTTGTTCAACGTGTGCTTCAGACACACACTTTTTTTTTTTAACAACTGTATGTCTTCAGTAACTCCACATCACCGGTTTCTGTACTCCCCAGTGTGTGCACAACATTGTTTGGGTTGGCTCAGGACTAGTAATTTATGTAAAATTTCCCTTTCAAGGCCAGAATTATATGTCACTAGGTAAACAGACACAGACAGAACAAGCTTTTATGAAATTACAATCCAAAATTTTGTGGACATATTTACAGCTAATAGCTCCTTTAAATTCCATCCTAAGTTACACAGAGCATACCTTGGGATGCCTGCCTGTGACTGTCTGTCAGTTATGTCATGGATTTGATTGTTCTAAGTATTCATATCAAGAAAGACTGCCACTATGGCAAAGTACAAGTAGCACAAGTGTTTTAACGACCCTGTTGCATTTTGACAGTTCTCATGATTACTGTACCTTTAAAACAAACACCTTATGACACGTGTACAGACTGCTCACAATGTCTCTATTGACTCTCCCTTATCTCAGACTTATTTTAGTTTCCAGTTGGAAGGCATCAGCTTTGGAAGGGCCAGTTAAGTATTTTAATGAGGTGCTGGCTTAGAGCTCCAACTTTATTACTCAAAAAGAATAACAGTTGATAACTACCGGCCCTCCAAAGCTACACGACATTACTGTTTGAGAACACAAAAAGAATTATTTACTGTTACAAAACAGAATTAGACTTTTCATTCTCTGGGACTGTAAAATTATTTCAGTATAGATTAACTCTAGGTGTTCTAAACATTATCAGTTGTACTGAACACAGAAACTTCCTGCTGCTTCAGTTAAAACTGCAATTAAGAAAAAAGTGTGCCAGTTTGCCAAAGAACCTCACAAGATAAAGGTTCTTTCTGAAGGGCACATCCCAGTTAATATGAGAGACCTGTTTAACTGCCTGGCACTGGAGCGATTTCTACTGCTTGGTTTTCCTGCTTTCTTGGAGCTGTACAAGCAGAACTACTCTGCCGCAGGTTAGACAAGGATTTTACATAGTCATCACAGCTATAACTTTACAAATAGAGGGCTTCTTGCAAAGATTTGTGTACTGTATTAAAAGATGCACTTTTTACTTTTAAACCGTCACGTCCGTATTCTACAGGCTATGTGGACCTCCTTTACAGAGGGTCTTACTACCTTTTTTGCCAGCCTCATCTTCTCTTCCCAAGGTGGTCTGACTGGTGTACTGTCAGGGAAGACAGCAGGCCTGCGTGCGGCCTAGCTCTCTTCACCCAAGGTTTAGGACCTGACAATATTCTTCTGTTCCCATGAGACAGGAAAAGTTCCTCATGCAGAGAGGATCATCATAATCACATTCTCAAAACACAGTGGCCTTGCTGATAGTTGTACCGGCTGCCCTAAACCAAGAAGCAGTTATGGGAAGGTATTTGGGAGTAACAGAACATGTTAGGAGCCAACCATAACAAGATGGTCAAAACAGCAGGTGTGGGGATGCTTTTAGGTATTAAAGGTAAACTACGCATGTTTAGCTATAAGATAGGTTTATCAGAACTCGTTATAATTACTAACCAATCAATATGGTGTGAACAGTGTGTGTAACCAATTAGCAGTTTTTTAGCTTGCCACGTTTGCAGTAAGAAAGATATATAATCTGTGTGATTTCACCTAATAAAATGGCTGGCTGGCTTCCTGGCTTCATGGCTTCACCTAGAATTCATATATTAAATTGTGTATTGTTCCCTGCTGGACGCCACAGTGTACAGCTAATTAAACTCTGAACTTAACTTGGATTTCATCTCAACTTTTACTTAATTTTGAGGGACAGTGCTTTTATTTAAGACTTGAAAGGTCAAGGGGGTTAGAGCTGGGGAGATACTAGTATATTTTTCTAATTATATCAGCTGTTTGGTTTTTTTTTAAAAAGACATTATTCTTTAAAAAAGTGTGCCTTTCCAATATATGGACTGGACACACAGTCAGTGAACAGAGAAGGACCTGAACTTTCTTTTATGAGGCAGAAAAGGCAAGAATCTCAAACTGAAAACTATGGTTCAGGTACAGTTGTTCTTCCTTAAAGGTAAAAAGAAAAATCATTCATCTAATGATGACCAGGGAAAGAAACTAGCAATTTGTGGTGAGCCAAAGTCAGTATAAAACATTCAGATACAGATTAGCTTCCTGAATTGTACCTCCTACTGTCCCAGTCGTCAAAATGAAAATCTATGTGTTCCCAGAAGTGCAGCTCTTCACTGAACCCAGAATATGGCCTGTCCACCTCCAATGAACACAGGTGAATCAGTACTTAAAACTGGTGATAACGTAATCTGGGTTAGACTACTACAAAACATGCCTTAGCTAGAGTTACCTTACCCTAAACAAGATGTAAGAACAGCCCTTGTCCTAAAGGCCCCAAATCGAGTGGATGTATATCTTGTACAAGTTAAACTGAGCTAGAAGACAACTTTAACCACCTGAACACGCCATCTGCTCTCTGTCAGTGTGTTACCACCTCACAAAGTCAACAGACTACTTCATGCAAAAACTATCTTATCATTCAGGCAAAACTTCAGACAAGTTAGCTCAGATCACCAATTTAAATTATTAAGCTTATCTAGCTCGTTTTGCCTGAGGCAGGTTGCAGGACACTCACATCATCCTCCTGGGTGCCTTGCAAAAGGCAGCAGTTACCAGTGGTGAGAGAGAGGATTAGGAGACACTGCGAGTCAGGGGGAAACAAACATCCAGTTACAGCTTTATGGATCAAATGGACTTTTCCATAGCAACCACTGACTCCATCATCCCAGTTTTCAGGGTTAAAGTTTAATGTAGTCAAACAAGAAGCACACAATGCTCATTGGAGCCTGTTACAAAAGGTAATTGTTTCAAAAGTCTGAAAGGCCCTAAACAAAACAAACAGCTATAGTAGACCAAGGCATTAGGTTTGTGCATTTCTGTTGATATTTTAGGGTTATACATTTATGGATTTCTGTGGGTGAGGAATGAAGGTGAATTCTACCTGATCTGCTGAAACACCTCTGCACTCAATAAAAGAAAAGCCCTGTGAGTGAGGAACCCACGCAGCATAACCACAGGGAGTCTGTTAGGCCCACTGATACCAATCGTGACTCAGTAGCAATGGGCCTAACAGACATGTACTACCCAGATTTTTCCATACTCTGGAATTCCAGCCTCACGTGTACCCCTGGCAGTGCTGAATTCCCTGTATATAAACCATGAATCAGTTTACATTCTCTCCTAACAAGAAGGTGAATTCAGTTACATTAGAGGTAAAGTTTCCAAGACCCAAGGCTTCAATTTCTAATTACACAAGCCAAGTTACTCTTCTGACTAAAAAACACTGATTCAGCACACAAGAGTAGTTCCTGAGTTTCATATGTGTATATTTGTGTGTGTAACTTCCTGCTGTTTTTTCTCCAGCTAAAGGACAGAATTCACTAGTTTCTGTTTTGACCATCTATGTCAACTAAAAACATTTTCTCCTAAAAGCTTAGCATATGAAACAAATTTCTACTGTCATATATTTTTAAAAATTATGATTACTGTAGTATTTTACACACCCATTGAACTATTAAACACAGCAATGTCATTGAATTCACTGGCAAGCCAAGCATTACCAAAATGTATGTTCAAAGAAATATCGATAGTGAGATGAGACCAAAGCAGACTGTAGAGATCAGAATCAGTACTAGGACACTCAGATGAAGGTAACCAAAACAAACTCACTATCATACCTTGCAACATGTAATCTACCAGTTTCTTAACTGCAAATTTCGTAATAGAAAAGATTAAATGTAGATTTCTGAGTATTTGAAAGAAAATACAAGATTTACCCCAAAGATAATATGACAAAGTGAATTGAAAATCCTTGGAGCATCACTGAAGAACACAGGTATGCTGTACACAGGTGTGTGTCTCTAAAGAGAAGATACATCACAACCCCAGCTCTCTCAGTGGTAACACTCTGTGCATCTCCACAAGAAGCTGCCTCTGATAAGTACAAGCACGTACCTCCAGCCTACCAGCCTTCAGGAAGCAACACAAAGCAAAGCAAAGCAAAGCAAAGCAAATCTGCTCACATGCAGCAGCAGGGGGGCTTCAGGAAGGAAGCAGGGAAGATGCCAGAAGAACATCAGTAATTTTGCACAGCTCTTTCTACTTATACAATACTAAAGGTATATATAGTACAACAAGTGTAAGCAAAAAATACTTGCCAATATCTGGAAGGCAAACCTTTCTCTCCTTTCCCACTTCTAGCCTTATCCCTCCCTCTCCCAGTCACATCCTCCTCCTCCATCTCATGAGTTACCAGAGGCACCTGCATGACCCAAAATCAGCAGTCACAGAACAAGAACAAACCAAAAAGACATTTGCTGCTGGATTAGGAGGCTGGGGCTAGCTTGCTGACCATGTGGTCAGTAGGCTGAGCATGAGAAACATGAAAGGAGCACATACTCCTTTTAATACCAGCAAGTCTTCAGTTTTTATTGTGTAAACACAGGTGAAGGAATGCACAAGAAGGTGCAATGCAGAAGAGGATATAACTGAAGATTTCCATAATAACCTGAGTCAGCTCAAATGAGACATCACTAGCAGTTGTTAGATGTTTAATTTTGATATCTTACCATTTGTCAGCAGCACGAAAGTCAACATTCCAGCAGACAGTATATCTTACTGTCTGAAATATGGCTTTAGGATTCATGGGAATGGTGGTGGTTCAGAGTGCCAGATTTAGAGCAACTGGCATTCCACAGAATCCTTGAAAGCATCTGGAATAGGTGTCTAATAGATGTTTCAGCTGGAGGCTTTATAGGACATGTTAAAGCTTTCGCATACCACAGAAGAGAACTCGGACTCTGAAATGTGCTCTGACAGTCTTTGTATGTATCTGTGTAAGAGGGATTACCCTCTCTAAATATTTTCAATGAGTTCTGAATGTCAATGCCTCTTAAACGCCAGCAGTCATCAGGTTCAGCTGATCAAAATGTAGTCCACGTATTTGTGAAATAAACAGCTAGAATAACCCTTCGTGTTTCAGGCTGCTGCTTTGGTAAGGAGGCTGTCACCCTGCTCATACAAAACAATCTGCTCATGATCAGTATCTGCTCATTCCACTGGCAGCCACTGAGGCTGTTATCAGCAGCTTGTCACCCTGGCCTAGGATGGAAGGACAATCCGCAAATTGACTCGGGGTCCTGCCTTTGTGAGAAGCTCATATGCTGCCAAACTGAAATGGGGGGAGGGAGGCCTGGTATGACATAGTTACAGTACCCACAATAAGTGAATGAAGCAACCAACTTCACACTAGCTTTTAAGAGGCCAAAGCCGGCGCCTCTCTGCTTGTGCAAGAGAATTATCACTTCCTGATCTGATAATTAAAGGGGGAAAAAAAAAAAAGAACAGCAGAATACAGTAGAAACCAGGGGCCTGAGATTGTAGAGGATGGATCAGATAATCCTAATAACTATTTTAAAATGCTTTTAATATAAACAGGCTTGGGGGTTGGGTTTTTTGTTTGTTTGAAGAGAGATTAGAAACAAGTTTAAAAAAAAAAAAAAAAGAAAAGAAAAGGAGAAGCTAAGAAGGGCAGCTAAGCACCAAGGTCCACTGGCAGCCTCCAGGAGAAAGACACCTCGCTTTTATTTGTATCCTGAAGAATTACTCCTGCTTCCAAGGCTACCGCGTTGATCTGCCCTATTTACAGTCACTGGAAGCCAGAGAGAAATGCCACTGCAGTACTGCCAAACCTGGCACGCTAGGTAAAGGCCTTGCTCTGCCAGTGGCATTCCCATCCTTGAATCCTCACTAAAGGGAGAAGATCACCAATGGCAACCAACTGAATAAACACAGAGAGCATTCAAATGACCACGTGAAGCGCCCAAAGGAGACAGACGTTAACCACCCTCACACTCATCTTCCTGCAGACCTGAAACACACATTGTTTCAACATCCACATGGACAGTTCTTCCTTTGAAGAACTTCCCTGATTTTGGTAAAACTCAGAGGCGCAATATAACAGTGCCTGGTCTGGTTACAGACCCGAAACCCAGCCCTCCAGCAACTGGCCAATTTCTGACTGTCACACACCAAGGCTTTTATCTTGGGTCAGAATTCCAGACTCATGCTGGCATTAGACACAGAGAGCTTTGGAAACAGCATAATGATGGCAGCTATTCATTATGTTGTAAGGTTATTTGCAAAAAGCAGGAAGCTTGGAGGGCTAGAGAAGGGAATCAAATTGCTTTCCAAGAATAAAAAAGTAGTTATAAAAAAAGAATACTTCATCATTTCACCTTTGCCTCTCTCCCAAGCCCAACAGCAATGATCTTCTATTATGACTGTATCACTACAAAATTATTTTTATATCTGCAAGATTAAAATATCATTCCCCAAAATAATAGAACTACATCTAAAATTTTAAAAAATATCCAAAATTTCTCTCATTTCAACTGCAAGGCACATAAAACACTACCTGACAGCATCAGCCCTGTTGTTCTCCCAGGTTCACAGACAAGGGGGGCATACTTGAAAGGTTCACTGCAGCTGAGGAGTGTAGCAGGACTCAAGCCATTACAGCAACCATCATTCCAGGAAACAAAACAAGCAACCAACTCCTTGAAAACTCTACGTTACCATTTCAGTTAATTATCTACCAGAACAAGAAAATAAAACCCACCTTTAAAACAGTCTAGTAAAGCAACACTGGGGTTTTCCTAGAGTTTATCTTTTCCAGACTGGGATGTTGGAAATAATTATATATAAGGTTTTCTTGTTGTTAATTTACAGTCCTGACTAATTCAGGAGGTTTAGGTATTGTTTCATTACAAGCCATTTTTTCTTACAGCTCATAAAATATAAAAACTATTTTCTTTAAAATTGAGTTTAAAGCAATATAAAAGAAACTTTTCCTCAAAGTACTTTATCCCCAGAGCTCAAAAAATGTTACGGAAAGAAACATGCATTTGTTAGCCTAGAGAAACCAGTACTAAAATTTGTGTGGTTATCTTGGAAATTAAGGGGTTTTTCAATGTAAAATGCTGGCACATTCATTGGGTATCCACAGGCTGAGCAATGTAACAGTTCAACTCTCTTTGCCTACTGCTACCTTCACAGTATAAACTCTTTAGTCACGTAAAAATGAGGCTGCTGTTTGACAAGACACTTTTCCCACTGCCTCCAGCAGCTGTAACCCAGTAACAGAAAAATATTTTTAAAAAATTGCTAATGTCCAATACAACCCCACAAATTTTAGAGCTGGCAATTGATTTTATAATAAAAACCAGTGACTACACCATATAATCTCAGTTCTTATGATTTGCTCTCTCTCTTCTTGATGGTACAAAAGACATACACCATGCATACTCACAATCAAGTATATTCCCAATTAAAGTGTAGGATATGGCAGCATCCACAATTCTCTGCATTGAGACATAAATGGATCATAATTTAGCAGCCAGTTTCCTTAGGCAAAGTAGGTATTACATATCACACATGTGATTAGGGGAGTGTGTGCAGAAGGTATCTAGGAGAAAAATCTATGTGAATCTAAAAGATATGCTTTTAACCTGGAGCAGGGAAGGGGGGAAGATCAAACCTCACAGCTGTGTTCAAGAAAGTCCAGCATGTCAAACTCAGCTTTCCTTATGCTTGGAAGCCCTTACTTCGAAGGGCTGCAGCTATTTTTTTATCCTTCCAGTTCAAGCTTTTGCTGAAGTTGGGCTAGAAAAGAACTAAGACTGCACATGTACATAGAAATCATAGAATGGCAAGGGTTGGAAGGGACCCCAAGGATCAGAGAGCTCCAACCCCCCTGCCACAGGCAGGGCCACCAACCTCAGGCCTGGAGCTACACAAGGTTGCCCAAGGCCCCATCCAACCTGGCCTTGAACACTTCAAGGGACAGGGCATCCACCACCTCTCTGGGCAGCCCATTCCAGCCCCTCACCACTCTCTGGGTAAAGAACTTGTCTAATCTAAACCTTCCCTCCTTTAGCTTCACTCCACTCCCCCTTGTCCTGACATTACCTACCCTTTAAAAAAGTTGAATCCCCTCCTGTTTCTCTGTCCCCTTCAGGGACTGCCAGGCTGCAATGAGGTCCCCCCTGCAGCCTTCTCTTGTCCAGCCTGAACAAGCCCAGCTCCCTCAGCCTCTCATCCTAGGGGAGGTGTCCAGCCCTCTAATCATCCTCATGGCCTCCTCTGAACACTCTCCAACAGTTCCACATCTTTCTTGTATTGCAGGCCTCAGCTCTAGACATAGTACTCCAAATGGGGCCTCATGAGGGCAGAGTAGAGAGGGATAATCCCCTTCCTATTCTTGCTGGCCACCCCTCTTCTGATGGAGCCCAGGATACATATCTCACTGGTATTTCATAGAGAGAGTAGCTGCATCTGAGAAGCTTGTGAGGAAGATATTCAAAGCAGTGGCTTCACTGCTACATATGCTCTTTCTCCCCACCGTGACCGCACTGTGTGACTTGTATTAATGGCACAGCCGAGAAACAACTTAAGAAAGGGAATTTTAAAAGCCCTAATGTTTTATATCCTACTAATTTAAGTGTCCCATGCAAAACCAAGCTAGTATAAACAGCCCTCTACTACACACAGGGGAACTAAAACAAGATCTTTGGGTAATGGATGTCTAATATGAGCAATCACATATATGAAAATGACTGTAAAACAGGTACTGTATCATGAGGGGCCAAAAGACCTTCACAGGGAGAAGAAGGCAGGAACTTGGGTCCATTCTTTGGGTACTATGCCATGTGTGAACATCTGAAGCAAGGGAACAGCCCACACAAGCAAGCATAAGAGGAACCCTAGATGAAACACAGAACATCTTATGTGATAGACACAAGGACAGAGGTCGCCTGGCTCCAGCACACAGGTACCTAAACTAGATAACTGGTTCCTGAATAAAATGTTTCAGCAGTGGAATAAAATCTGAAGCTGTCAAGCCATTGGTCTTGCCTGCTTATGCTTCTGGAACAGCAAAAAAGAAAAGTCCATTAACCAAATCTTTAACTGCCATTGGTACTGATTAGCTCAGCACTCTTTTGGCTGAACAAATAGACAGAACAAATAGATAGAAGGAACAAGTAATTGGTCAATGATCTTTTCTGAACATCCAACTACCTGCTGTACTTTCTGAACAGCTAAATGTTTCATCTCCAATCACACACATGCCTTAGTGATACATATGGAAGTCAATGAAATATACACCAGCTAGAACAGCAGACCCAAAACTATACAACATCTGCCAAAAAGAAAACCTGTAATTGAATGCTACTGAAAATATGACAGTGCCCATATAGATGCCAGGCTAAAAAGCCAGTTTTACAGGCTAGTTTCACTGTGTTATTGAAAATGTACCACAGCAAATTTGCATAACTCCCTCGTGTACAGCTGCCATTACGTGGCACCCAGAAGCAGTAACTACTTCTTATCAATGTCACGTTTAATTAATAGACTGCTGGCTGCTTTATAGAACCTGTACCTGTAACTGCTTCCTTTCTAGCCACGTTCTGTGGCCTTGTGCAACCATGCAGCATGCACTCATCACACGTACTTTCATCTCCCACTTTAAAACGGGCTATGCTGTGCCTTTCCGCAGGAGGAAAATGCAGAGCATGCTTTGCAAGTGTCATTCAGTGAGTGCACGTGTCTGATGAGAACTGCAGCAACATGGATGAAACTTTTGCCCCTGCAAAAGCAACATGCATTGACATTTGGGTGGAAGAACCCCACAAATGCTCCACTTGTGAAAATGAAAGAGAAGTTCCACATTTGCCTGCTTGTTTTTACAAAAATCAAAAGAGCAATGGCCTACCTTGTAAGTGATGACACTCCATATTCCTAAGCAAAAAAAAGTTACCCAAAGGACAAATTTGATAGTGATGATTCTAACCAAGTAAAGGTCCTACCTTTCTTCAGATGAGCACTGGGAACACCACACGTAATGTTTCAGGGAGCTTATTTGCCAAGGGGGCTGCTCATTTCCCAAATGAGCCACGTTCTGTTGTGTGATCACAGACCGGTGTCCTCAGCTCCCTCTGAGCCTGGCAGCAGAGCAGCAGCCTGTCTTTTTTTTGTCTTTGGGTAAAACAGCATTTTAAACACAAATGCAAACAAGACTACGGGATATGAAATGCCATAAAAGTAAATTCAGGGACTTGTCAGAAGCAGGAGGTCAGGTTACCCAGCCGCACAAAGGGCCTCTGTGTTGAGGAGCCTGTCTTTTAAAGAGATACCATGCGTATCTTTCCTGCAACTTCACTGCTGTTACTGTCAGCTACCACAGCAAAGACCCCGCTTGCTATCACAGTGTCAAATAAATCTGCTAATTGGGCTGGAGATGGAAGGAGGGCTGAACAATTACCTACCTGCTTAGCAAATGAGAATTTAATTTCAGGAAAAGGCTTAATTTTCCTCTGTGCCAAAATACAGAGTAATACACAGGAGATACAGAGATCCCTTTCCTCCATACTTCTCTTACCCAGTGCATCCAGCTGTCTTAAATACCTGAAAGGTGAGACCAGTTTGTCAGTACTAGCTTTCCTAACCTGCGTGAATTCTTAACCTCTCCCCTTCCCTCACAGTGCAAGGCTGCTTGCCAGCATCCTCTGTGTTAGCACTCCAGCCCCCTCCATCTCCGCAGAGGAAACTCATTAACACCAGCGTTAACCGCTTGCGATTCGGTAGCCCACGCAGTGCTGTATGCAGGAGCTTCCTAGTACTCCCTTTACTTCTTAACCAGAGCGGGTGTTGGGGAACTGCAGTAAGTGCTAATAAAATTTGTCCACTGTCTCCCAAGTCCTTGTTAACGGGTGTACACAGGAATTCAGACATTTTACTTGGCCGCTCCGTACAGCTGGCACTGCAGAGCGGTTTACAGAGAGGCAGAGGAAAAACAAAATACAGACCCTTTTCCTGGAGATACAGGTCAGAACTCAAGGATTAAACAGAAAGGGCTTGGTTTACCCAAGTTCCATGGCACAAACCCGAGCGAAACCTTATGCCTGTGGTGGAGGAGGGGATGAGGAGCGAGCGTATTAAAAATAAAAGCAGAGGAAGTCCTACAAATGCTTCCACTTTATCTAACATCTCTGTTGATTGGCTGGAAGAGCTGTTGCTACACAGACTCTGCCTGCTCCTACCACACATAGCAAGCTCTGCTCCTGGTTATGGCAGAGTAACACAGCAGCACAGCAAGTTTTACTCAATCGAAATCCCCAACCAGCGTCCCCCCTCAAGCTAAGAGGAGAATAACTAGTTTTTTGGAGAACATACTCCTCCCTAAAATTAAGCACGGTACAGGCAGAAAACCTTAGCCTATAGATGTTTTGTGTTAATTTCCATTATGTTAGTTCCTGTTTCCAAAGCAATAGAACACGGTTCAAATTCCTGCTGGTGTGTTGCCTGATAAAATCTTTAAAAACTGCATGATTGTTGTAAGAAGGGAAGCAGAGAGACCAAGGTGATGCAATTTCAAAAGGTACTAAACTAAAAGCAAAAAAGTATTTAAACCCCCTTCTAAAAGAAAACAACCCATGGGCTTACAAGTAAGATATCTTTAAAGGTTTTAGGGTTGGGTTTGAGGTTTTTTTGTTGTTTGGTTTAATTTTTTTTTCCCTTTTTGTGTAACCTGCAAAATAAAATCAGCCCTGACAAGACCGATCCTGAGAGTCTAAAAATCTCACCTGTCCCAGCATCAACTCATTTCATTGAGAGTCTAAGATAAACCCTAGTCCATGATGCAAAAATGCCTGCTGCTGAAGATATGAAGTGGAAAAGTTAACATACTCCCTCTCCAGATCCTAGTCTAATGCAGAGCAATGTTGAATTTGGAACAAACCCCAGAAACTTAATAAAACGAACACCGCTGTTCCGAGCAATGCTATCTGCTCCAGCAAGCCCTGAGCGGGCCATGGGGCTCAATAGAGCACTTAAGTCACAACAACTACTGTTAAAGTGAACGATCTCAAGTAACAGGCCAAACTACTGAGAACATCTTCCACATATAATTAAATAGAAGTTAATAAGGCTGTCTGGTTAATTCAGGTCTATCGGTAGTGTAATTGTTAACAGCTTTAGGTGTCAACTTCAAAGCCAGTGTTAATGGGAAAGGCCTTGCATGCAGATTTCAGTGGCAAGTGGGATTTAAGTCTGCAACACTAATACTGGATTCACTTGTGGGGAGTGGGAACATTCTTCTCCAATTATAAGAAAGAATTGGACAAGAAGCCACGAGCCCTTCCTCACAGGAGTCCATCACACATGGCAACTGTCAGATACACATATGTGGGCTCTGCAACGGTAGAGCCATAAAATAAACAGTTGCATGTACAGACATGTTACCAGTAAGATAAATCCTGCAGGGCTGCCAAAGGAGAAACATCTACCAGGATCTCATTGCCTTGGAAGCTGTGTTTGCACATACAGCACCATTTGAACTCCACCAATGAAAAAAATCCAAACCACACACACAATTAAATCAGAAGGTGGTGACACCCACAGACAGCAACTCGGCGAGGCAGTGACACCCAACCCGTCTGCTTCCTTACCGCACCACGGGGCGGTCAGAAGGCCAGTGACTGTGGCAAACTCCCCTGTGACCCACAAACTTCACATGCTTCTCAAGGCAGAATCTCGTGACAAGCTCTGAAGAACAGAGCCCAGCGACATCCTAGTTCAACAGCAATGCAAAGAACAATTTGTCTACCAGCTGGAATTCAATGCCGTGAGGACAGCGTTGTTAAGATCATAGTTAAACAAATCAGGGCTTCTTAAAATTCATTGGTTTGGACAGAATTTCATATAGAAGTTGCTTTTTTTTTTGACAGATACACAAACAATTCTTTTCCTACTGCATTGTACAAGTAACTTTACCTTGGTTTCTTTACACAAGAAGCTGTAATACCTTGGTCCAGCATTTGTGTCTGTAAGAGTGCCATGAATGAAGCCACAATTGTTTTCATGTTACCACCATTATTTAATTAAACAGTACGGGCACACCCTCTCATTTAAGCTGTAGTTGAGAGGCCTGTGGTTGCGAGGAGGTAGGGCTAGGCAGGTCCTTTAGGGAATGGGGGCTCAACTTAAATTCACACATAAAAACTGATCCCCAGCTGCCTTTAAAAAGCATTAAAATTATTTTTAACTCAACAGGAGCTTGTTTCCTTCCCCAAAACCTTTTACAAGCTACTGTCTGTGTTTGCCCAGCAGTGCCTGTCTCAGAAATAGGTATGTCCATCCCTAAGCAGTCAGCACGTTGCTTAGCCTTCTCCCTCCCAGGAATTACTTTTTACAGAACCATCTTCATTGAGGCGCTTGCTGCTGCTTTTGAGCTATCTAATCTAAAGCCTGGTATAGCTTGCAACTCCTTGTAGCTTACACTGCAAAAGGACTGGTTTATAATTCCCTAGAGCACACTGCAAACAAAATGATTAGGCAACTTAATTAAACATTAACTCGAGGAAAGACTTTAGTGTGTCCTGAGCTATCCTAATCAACTACCAAGTACCTTGGTTTAAAGCAACATCCCACTAACCCACATTAACATCTGCATTGAAAATACGCAGGTTGCAAGTTAATTCAAATTACTTACGTCATTTTACACACCAGCTTCATCTCCAAGAAGTTAAAAAGCAATTCTAAGAGGGGAAATATTTTTAATTTATGTATAAGTAGGAATTAAAGCAAATAGGGCATGAGAAGAACTATTAGTTGTTTTTTTCAAACTACACGTCAGGGTTAAAAAGCCAAAGGTTTAATCAGTCCCACTCAAGCTCCAGACATATATTGTAACACAGAGACTTCCCTCAGTCTTCTCATCAGTGAATTCATGCACGTCTTAACATCATATTCCCTTTTTCTTTTTTGAAGCATAACAACCTTTTCAAGTCTGTTACATCTTTGTTCTTCCTTCTTTAAAGAAAACCACCCCCAAAAATGCCTCTGCTGTTTTAACTGGCAGTATTCTTCAAGAACACTTACAAGAGACAGGCCCCAATTTCTCCTTTTAAAGAATTATCATTTTCATGATCTTTTATACAATGACAGGATAGATTATCTCCCATAGAAAATTAATACTATAGGTTATCATCGTGGAAAACAGCTGTATCATTCACTTAGAAATATGACATTTATATTTAACAAAGCGTAAAAGGAAAACAGAGAACAAAAGCCAGACTGTGTTGTCTTCAATGTTCTGAACATTAAATACATTAAATTCAGTATGTTCTGAAGGTAGAAAAATAGAGATTGTAGGGGAGGTGTGTCCAGGTTTTCTTAAAGAGCAGCACATTGGAAAACCAAATTACATTAAAATACATGCATTTGAAATGAGTTGAAAAGCAGAAATACTCTGCTCACACATATTCTAATAAAACTGATGTTGAAAGTAGTTGTAATTCCTAGTAGAGCTGTTTCAAACACTGTAAAAACTCCTTCTGAAAACATGGGGAAAATCAGACTTTAATGGGAAAGATATTGATGGATATTGAGAGACTTCTCATTCCATTACAGAGATGAAAGCTGTGCAGGAAAGGTTTACTATCTGCTGCTTTGGTTGCACTGGATTGTAACTTCTAACAGAAAGAGCAAGCCATGGATACACGGAAGAGGAGAAGGCACGTAGTATGGCTGGGACGTTACAAAACTTTCCATGCCAAAGAACAGGGAGTCCTTTGAAGGTGTCTTGGATGGTAGGGAAAAAAAAATACTCCTTTGGCTTCTTTACTCAGAAATCAATCATTGGGTGCAACCTTCCCACTGGCAAGTTGTGCTTTTGGATGTGCCAGCCTGCTTAACCTCAGCCTAAGTCAGCACAAACCAGGCAATGCCAGCCGGGAGCTGGCGCGGGGCCCAGGGCAAACTGGGAAGGGATGAAAAATGAAAAAAAACAAACCCTAGAATATCAGAGAGCAGATCTCTATCTCTTTGCCCAAATTAGCTGGCAAGCAGATTTTAAAATCAACATAGGACGTACCTGCTGCTGCTGTAACTGCCCCATCAGGCCACAGAGTAGCTGCTCTTTCCTGCTACCTAACTCCCCACGACTTTTAACACACTACAGAATGCACTAAGTTCCACAACTACAGCTATTGCTTGTCATCCACATCATGTTTACATTGATGCTTTCATACTTTTTCTCAAAACAAAAAAAACCCAAACAACCCACCAAACACTGTTCGCCATACTGGCCGACATACCAAACGTTTCTGAATATAATTAGCAAATGTAGAATTAACATTTTAACCTGGCCATAGTAGTTGAGGATATCATTTCAACAATCAGACATTTAAAACAAGGACCTTCTACACAGAAGTTATCTACACTGAGATTTTGGGCATGTTTGCATTCAGAAAGTAGGAATTTTTAGGAATTCGTTTCAGACTGCGTTATATCTGAGTCTCAGACTGCCATTGTCCAGGGCAAGGGGATCAAATCCAAATACATTAATTCATAAGTGAATTAAATAAGAATGAATCTTCATTTTTGTTCAGCATCTTAAGTAAAACAGGAAAACATAAACGCACGATGCCTATAAGATGACCGCTGCTGCCTTTGGTGCAAGCTGCAGCACCTCCTGATTTGCAGGGCAGACTGTTAACCACTGTCTAACAAGTACATGCATGTGTGTGTGTGTGTATCTCTGTGTGCTATTTTTTTTCAAGGCACTTCTCTCCAGTGTTTCAACACTACTGCCTTGGATTAAAACAAGTCAGCAAGTTACAATGAATTACCCCTTCTCAGCTGAATCATGGAAACTGGTGATGCAATGTAAAATGAATTACCCTAAATCACTTTTGTGGTTAAGTTTTACCATGTTCTCCTGCATCGGACACAGGGTAACAACACGCTCATGCTTGCTGCCATCTCTTCTGACAAGCATCTGTTCTTTTAAACACAATAATATCATCAGAGGCTGCCAGGTAATACTTCTGTCTTTCCAAAGCTAACGTACCTGAGTTACCTATCCAGCTTAGGCACAAGACAGCATCACTACTGTGGCGAGCGGCAGACAGCAACACACAATCCGATATGACTTCTTGGTGAAGCCATTTATTAGGTGAAATTACACAGATTATATAACTTTTTTACTACCAACATGGCAAGCTAAAAAACTGCTAATTGGTTACACACACTGTTTACACCATATTGATTGCTTAGTAATTATAATGAGCTCTGATAAACCTATCTTATAGCTAAACATCCTTAGTTTACCTAAAAGTATCCCCACACCTGCTGTTTTGAACATCTTGTTATGGTTGGCTCCTAACATGTTCTGTTACTCCCAAATCCCTTCCCATAACTGCTTCTTGGTTTAGGGCAGCTTGTACCCCTATCAGCAAGGCCGCTGTGTTTTGAGAATGTGATTATGATGATCCTCTCAGCATGAGGAACTTTTCCTGTCTCATGGGAACAGAAGAATATTGTCAGGGCCTATGTCTTGGGAGAAGAGAGCTAGGCCGCCGGCAGGCCTGCTGCCTTCCCCGACACACTACAGTTGAAGTACAGCTGCGTAACAGCTGCTCTGTACTAACCCACAGCAGGTAGGCCATTGGTGGGCAGCAGACACAGGCTAGTAAGTTCTTACACTAATGCATTTTACCCTTCTGCTTCTAGGGAAATAAATCTACATAACTGCTTCATTCAGGAACTACATTCAGCTACTGTGCTGAATACACAGACACACAAACATTTAATTAGGTCAGTAGCATGACCAAGTCCTCAAGAATTTTGGTCCTAATAATGTGAAAATGATATTCTTACTCTGCTGTCCATCAAAAAGATCTCTTACCATGCTGCATTCTGTGCTACCCTGTAGTAAGATGACTGTAGCAGCCAGGCTAGGTCCACCTTTCACTGCTTCAAGTTGCAGAAGCCTCCTGGGATGCCTGGACACTTGTTTGGCTTGCTAGACGACACTAAACTCTGCGTTACTATTTAAGAACTCTTGTACTGAGTCCAGCTGGATTAAAGCTAACTAGTGATACGCCTGCTGAACATAGCACAGCCGTAGCCTCGGGCTCCAAGGACCTTTAGGGCGAACATCCTCACGCGCAAGCTGAACAAGCTATTTTTGGATTATACAAAATGGATGTTAATAGAGCCGTGGTAATGAAACGCTGGTTTAAAACAGCGCTGGCCTTCAGCAAAGAGATGGCTCGTGATATGTTCTGCAGCTTTTCCTAACCTGCTGTGCTGCTCAAATTGTTTTTCAAAGGTGCTTCATGCATCAAGCTGTCTGGGGAAGGGACGGGGAAAGCGTGCACTTGGGCAAGTGACGTACAGTGGGGGAGAAGAAGGAAACAGACAGCTATTACATAAAGGAGAGCTAGGGCTCGCTTCTGGAAGCAACTGGTCTCTCCTGTTCCCTCCTTGTTTTGTCACCATTTCTCACAGCCTCTCCCCTTCACCACAAAGTCTGAAAGCACACCCAACATGCTGTCAGGGTAACAGCAGGGAAGGTGGCAGGGCTGACTTTTAGAGCTGGGCTGTTTGTCACACATACTAACTCAGGTTCAGAAAAACAGAACCATCAGTTTCAACAAATTAGTTCTTTACCTCATGTGCCTGTGGACCTAATAACGATGCAGTGTGCCCAAATGCAGGCACATTGTTTCACTGACAAAACAGTGTGAGCAGCCCCTGAGAGTGGAGAACCTGCCACCCTGAGCCACACGCAGCAGAACCCCTAGGTGATGGAAGCTCCACATGCCCAAGGAGACAATGCAGAGCTAAGCAGAAGCAAACCTGTCAAAAAAGAAAAAATGCACACCAAGGAAAGAGCCAAGGGTGTGACTGATGTGCAATGGTCCCTTCCTTCCCTCACCCTACACATCCAACCCCACAACCTTTGTACAACTGATGCCACCGTCAGGAGGAAACTGATAGAGCATTGACATTATAGCTTATTGACTCAGGAGATCTTGCTGACACACCAAGTGTTGCTGGTGAAACATTTCCTATTTTCAATACATGGCATAACTAGATATAATATTCCAAACAGCCAACTTCAAATGCCCCAGGGGAAACCATCGAATTGTAAGGAGAGAAGTGGTATGTCACAAGACAGCAGGGATGAATGGGAAGACTGAACAAAGATACTACACATTCAATATCCTCAAACATGACAGATGAAAGATTATTATGAAAAAAAACCCTACTAAGTTTTAAGACATTGCATTGTGCCACATTCTTAACTTTGCATATATATAAAAGTCTTTTAAAAAGCAGTCAGGTATTTCTTTGGCCAGTCACATGGATTTAATAAAGCAATTTGATATAACAGTCTTTATTCTTAAAACATGCTGAGCAATCCGAGTGATTTGATTCTAGGAAAGGACTGAGTGGTAGCAAACCAACTCAGGTATCTTGTATAAGCATCAGTGTTGATTCGTGCTTACATGCAGGTTTGCCAGAAAAAGGATTTTCTAGTAATGTACAACTACGTAACACGTTCTCTAGTGCAAACAGGTACAAACACATTCCTGCTGTAAAAGGCAAAGAGATTGCAGCTCAGTGCTCCTTCACTTTCTCCAGCATGAAAACACATGCAGGTCCAACGTGCCGCTGTACAAACGCCAGTGAAGTCAGAAGGGCTGACAGCATGTGCCCAGTGCTTAAATTCCTTTGCTAATTTGAGGCTTTGATGTACCTCTTTCTTTATTTAATGCCCAAAGTAGCCTGAAGGGATTAGTCTTGATTGAAAGCCTACACCGCTCTAAGCAGCACGTCATTAGGTATCTTCATACTATGATGCAGGATACCCATACTTATTGTTGTGAAGCTCCAGATCGCAGGAAAGCAGTGTGTTAGAACATCAACACTACAAGAATCCTTAGTAGAAACAAAGAGTGTGCAGAAATAGCAGGGCAGCACACTGCAAAATGTAGCATGTTACAACTAGGAGGACCTCCTAGCCTCAGAAAGGACCATCTACCACAAAACCCAGCTCAATTTAAGATCTTCTCAAAGCAGCATGATGCTCCAAGGTATTTAAAAATTGAGTCTGATCTCAAGGCTTTCAAGCCTGCTGCCTAAAAACTTATCTCCCCAGTTTGCCAAAGAACACATGAGAGTAAGTGAAGGCATTTTTTCTATCTGTTTTCACACTTCTATAAGGCAAAATGATTTCTGAAGACAGGAAAAAAAAAAAACAAAACCAAAAACCCAAACCAAAACCATGAGTCAGAAGAACTTCAGAAAGCAAGGGAACAAAAACAGAACAGAACTTGAGAAAAAACAGTTTTTCATCTTCATCTATTCAGTACTTCAACTCTTTGCTTTTCTGATCTTCTGTCCTCTAACTTGGCCCTCTCAAGAAAAGACCATTTTCAGCTTTGTTATCTCAGCAGTGTACTTCCCCAGTTATGGATTTCCATTTAATGAGAAGAGTTTTTTCTAGTCTATCTCCTCCCCCTTCTCCTTTTCACCCTCCTTCAATGCCTTTTATTTCTGCCTCACCAGTCTCTGTCCTTCCTTGGCTTGATGTCTCTCTCTTGCACAGGAGTTGGGGCTTTCACCTTCTACCATTCCTCAGAAAAAGCAAAACCAAGCCTGTAAAACAGCCTCACTACAGCTATGTTGTGCACCTCTAAGCAGGACATGGATGCAGAGAGAACAATGGTATGTGGGCCCCAGGAAAGCAGCTCTTCACACCAGTTAGTCTAAACACCTGCTCAAGCAAGGTCCCCAGGAGCAGGTGGCCCAGTTGGAATTTGCCTGTGCCCAAGGCACAGGGAGCAGCAGGTGGCCAAGGGTGTATCACACAATCCATCACGCAGTGTGGAAGGTGAGGACCTGACAAGAACAAGGTTTGCGCTGGCAGAAAGTTGTGGTAACTTAGCTCCGACCCCAAGAGAGCAAGCCCAGCCCTTCCAACCACCTCTGGGGCAAACACCTTGCTCCCACCAACTCCAGAGGGACTGCAGCCCAGGAGCCTCGTTAGCCAGGCAGATCTGCAGGCTGTGGCCCAGCAGTGGCCACATCCTGCCCCCTGTGCAGAGGTGTGGGGTTGGCCATGGAGGCTCTGAGGCTGCTGCTGATGGGGGCTGCTGTGCTCTTTTCAGGACTGCTTTGTCTGTGGCCAGAGTGGGGCCACCATCACCTGCTGGCAGAGGAGCTGCAACCGCAGCTTCCATCTCCCCTGTGCCATAGCGGGTGAATGCATCACCCAGTACTTTGGGCTATACAGGTAATGTTCCCCAGCCTTTGCAATGTGTAGACACATTAAAAAAATCACCTTCCCAACACAAAGACCCAAAGAGGAAAGGAACTTGAAATGACACTTCTCCCTGGCCGAGCCCAGGCAGATCTCAGTCACGAACTAGGGCTGCTACAAGCAACTTCTCCCCTCCTCCCTATCAGGGAAGGACCACAAGCACTTCCCACCTCACCCATCCCTTGCCTCTTGCCCCAGGACCTTCTGCTGGGAGCACCGTCCCAAGCAGGAAGAGGTGGAGACTCCAGAGGAGGACACCACCTGCCTCATCTGCCTGGATCCTGTGGAGCACAGGCCGTCACATGGCACCATCTTGTGCCCAGCATGCAAGCACGCCTGGTTCCACAGGAGCTGCATCCAGAAACACTCTCCATGCAGGCTTCCACTGCCTCAGCTGCCTGCATGGTAAGAGCATCTATCGATTGCTGCTGGAAAAGCTCATGGATCATCATGGGAGGAAGATGGTGCCTTCATTCAACAAGAGAATTCCATCAGCAATGTTTCTCCTTAATATTTCTTAATGTATACACTCAAAAAGTAGAAAAACCTGTTCTGTGAAGAAATACAAAGCTGCACATTTCATGAGTCTTCCCTGTTACATGTGTATTTTCATAAGCTTCTGGTGAACTTTTACTCTGGAAATAATGCATTCCAAACATTTTTAAAGCAAATCACAAACAGGATTTGTATTGTTTGTCAGAGTACAGGTTATAGAGACACGGAGCTCCCTGCCCTCTGTCAGCCCTGTTCAGCACACAGCAAATAACCCCACGGTTCAGCTGCTGTCAAAAATCTTACAAAGCAGCAAGCAATTTTAAAATAATATAGGAAAAAAATCCCAGGCCTTGGTACAAGGCCTGAATTGGCACAATAAACATGTACCTATTTAGAAACAAAGCTTAACAGTCTTTTCCAGTATTATGTCTTTGAAAGACTAGAAATTTCAAAGGGATATTTTCCTCCAACTTCTTTAAAGAAGAAACATGAAACATTTCTGACCAGTAAGACAAAGATTTATTGTTTTGCTTTCACTTTCCTTCTTGCATCCTTATGCTTCTTCCGGCATTCCTGAAAGTATTTAAATTTTAATATAAGGAGAAGTTTCTAAATCCACCTGTTTCAAAAACACTTTTTTCTCCCCCCCACATGCAGTAAAGCAGCTGGTCCAGTATAATATAGAGATTCAATTTACCTGACTAGATAACACAACATGATGCTATATACACCAATATATTTAAAAAAAAAAAAAAAAAATCAGTTCCCTGATAATTATCAGCTTTCAAGCCCTTCTAAAGGTCCTGAATTAATTTTTAATGCAAATTAAGCAAATAAGCAGCTGTGTTCCATCCTCATGCTGAGCTTTCAGTAACAGCTACTGAGTAACAGATGTTAAAACACTCACCTCAAGCAATACTCTACGTCTGTCTTCCCAATCATCTTTTTCTTCACTGAGGTCTACTGATCTACAAAATAATTTAGGGCCCTCTGTACAAAACAAACAAATTAATATACAGTTAAACACTTCTGAACATGCTGCTGTTTGCAAATCTCAACGAGCAACAGAGTAAGGAAATCAGAAGGCCTGCTCTTCCTACTCCTCTCTTGCCCCCACAGCAGGGTTGGCTCAAGCAGAAGCGTTATGAATTACAGCAGCAGTTTCCCTTAATATGCTGAAACACAAATCACAGTGAGAGAGCATCTGCTTCATTAAAAGCTCAGCACCACTATCCCACGCCTCCCAAGAAAATTTATGCCTGCTAAGGATTCAGAGCTCCAGCTTAACAAGCACTGTAAATTAGACAGTCTGGAAGATTCCAGTACAGTAACTGTATTAACACAGTAATTTACACACTCATTTAATGATAGTTATCTAACATCTTGGGAAACATTTAAGGCTGACCTGATAAAAGTTACTGCATCAAGTGCAAAAAGCAATTGTTCTGGTGGCCTGAGGGTTGTGGGGGTTTTGGGGTATGGGCTGTTTTAACTATGAAATTCCTTAAGTGCACAATAAAAACCCAGCATTATTTAGGATCAGGAACCACGTGGGCATATCTGGCTGAAAATAATATTCAATATTCCTAATGGTAACACCAGTAACATGTTAAAGATCACATATAAATGCCTCTAAGGATCCAAGAGATCTAAACAACCTGTTAAGTGATTATTTTTTTTCCTAATCCCTAAAAGGCCAGCCACATATTAGGTTATTATCTGAAAACAGGGAAGCAAGGGAGCTGTTCAGCTTTTATTTTACCAGGACTTTCTCAAGGAATATGCTACCACAATTTATACCACAAAGAATAAGGGAAACTCACAATTTTTCCTCTTCAATTTCTTGTCTGTGTTTTAACTACAAAACATTAATAACTAAACAGTATTTTTTCCCCCTCAGAACTTCAGGAAAGAGTTAAAAAAAGGTAAATAAATTCTGTTCTACCTCTTAGTCGTTCATCGTCTTTAGAGAAGAAGAAAAATCTAGTACTTTCTGTCTGTGGTAAAGAGAAAAGCCTAGACAAGCACAAAGGAATTTTAGTATCATAAAAGTTACTGTCAAATGCCATTAACAAACATTAAAGCTGTAATGTTTCAGAGAAATAATATGCATTGAAGAACATTATCCATAGTAACCAAATACAGCCTTCTATAAAAATAATTCCTTAAACAACTGAATTTATATTTGACTTTTAGTCAAGCTTCCACTGTTTGAAGTCATGGAATGAAACAGTTAGTCACCCATGACCCAAGTGCTGCTGTAATACTCTAATAGCATCAAAGTACTACAAGTAGACAACAAATACAAATATAACTTGCATTTCTTTGTCCCTTTCACTTTCTGATGGCTCTGGTTCATCATCACCCTCAGAACTGCTGTCTTGGAAACGTGGATCTTCTTGCCATGTGACTTTTACAGGTTTTATTGTTTCAATTGTGTAGGGCTCTGCAATAATACCACAATGAAAAAAAAAAGCAGATTATTTCCCTACTTGCCATCAAAGCTTCTACATCAGAATGAAATACTTAAATTGAAAAAAAACCCAAACACAACATATATCCCCCCCCACTCCTGGCCACCCAACTGAAAACCCGCCCAGATTTAAGGAGGACAGAAATCTCCCCTATCAGGTTATCTATCACACTCTGCACAAGGATGAATTTGCTTTCTCATATGTCACAAGTTTACCTCAAAATTCACAACTAGTATCATCACAGCACAGGAAGAGAGTGCAGGAGCTGTTCCCTAGGTTGGAGTGATGTGACAGAACCCTAACAATCATTATCAAGTTGGGAGCAATTGTGCCCATTGTATTTTTCTTTTGCAGAATTGGAATAAAAGCTCTTTCACTGTGATCCACTTTAGTAACTTCCTTTGCAAACACACACTAAGAATGCCATACTTTATTCTTACCGTGTGTTTAACCTATGCTAGGTTCACACATGTTCCTGCCTGCAGCATACAGACAGTAGCCAGAAGCCCAGTTCACACACGGTAACCTGAAGGCATACCTGAGCCCTTACTACTGTACCTGACCACAAGGTCTGAGGTTACTAACCCATGGTACATATGGGTTTTGGGGTGTTTTTTGTGTATAAGCACAGAACTTCCCTGGATGACTAGAACAGAGAAGACTGCTCCTGCACTGCCACTCTCTGGAAATGTAAAACAGTTTCCAAACCCAATAGTAACTAGACCATGGAACACAAACAGTATTTTATTGAAGGAAAATTACCCAGAAATTCTACTGGGGAAAGTGAGCATCTGCCAGTTTAAGTTGTTCACTAAACATCCATTGTTTGCACTCAAAAACCCCAAAACAAAACTACCCAGTGTCTCTTCATGGGTTCCATGCAACACATGATCTTAAGTCCAGTTAAACAAAACCAACAAAAATCATTATAAAAGTCACCTAAGCAACTGAGGTATGTGCAACAGACTTCACATTTGTGTTTGTGGCCACACAGCAGCCAGCACAGACCAAATGGGAGCCTTATGCAACATAAACCAGTAATTACTCCTACTGGCCAATAAGAGAGGCAGTGGTCAAGCGCAGTTCCCAGTGCTGAGGACTTTGTGAACTCTAAACTAAATCTCTGCTCAGGTATTTCCCACTTGGTTCTAGAGATCTCTCACATATTCTAGACACCTGTATTTACTGCATTCAGAAGACAGTGAACCCTTTCTGAAGTCAACTAAAATGCAGGGGTTGGGGGTTTTGGTTGGGCTTGTGTCTCACTTAACTTCACAGTTTCTTTTCTTTCCTACATTAAAGTGGCTTTATTTCAGTTTTTTTCATCTTGATTTCATAACATTTGACTTAGTCTTAGGTTAGGACACCTCAATTATGTACCATTCTGCTTCAATTTTCTAAAGGTGTAATAAAATTAAGTACATATTAAAATATTACTGGAACTTGGGGTCAACTCAACACTTCTTTGCTCATAATAACACCTTAATTAACACATTTGTGGTTTACACAAAATCTGATTTGACTTGAAAATTATCTCTTCCCTTATTTGAGAAATGTATAAACAAGTGCTTCTATCACTGTTCAAAAAAACCCAGTTAAATACCCCTCTCAATTCCTGGGATGCAAGCATGAATACACTGTAATTGAACTACGACCACCTTTGCAAGAATAAGAGATCATAATGATTTTGCCTAATTACTGACTTTTGCCTCTAAAAATCCCCTGAACTCTGGATTTCTACATAATGGATTTCATAGATTGCTCTGCAACGCCTGACATGTTACTCACTAGGAACTGTTCTTTCATACATGTTCTGCTGTTACCTTCTTTTACGCCTGATTGCTCTGTGTCTCCAAAGAAGGAAAATGTGAAACCGTTGGAGTCCTGAGTGTTGGGTCCTGAATTCTCAGGTGGGATGGTGTCCTCAGCATTGTCTTTGTCCCAAGGTATTTCTTCTGGTTTTTCTGGTTTGCTCTTTGAAGATCCAAACAATTCCTTTAAATCAACAGCGATATCATAATACATTTCTTTAGACACTTCAGGTAGTTTCTCACTCTCTTCCCTCTTCTTCTTCCTTTTAGCTTTACTGAAACGAGATTGTTAAAGGATAGTAACGCAGCACGTATAATTTTAAAAGAGAAGTTTCCCCAAGAGTCAGCTTCTTTCCAAACTTATCTAAGCACATTAATGAGTTGTTCACTTGCAGGGTTTGAGTGGTGGGGGGTTGCAGATTTTTTGGGGTTTTTTTTTTTTGTTTTTCCCTTTTTTCTTTGCTTCCTTCTTACCAACTGCAGGTTCTGGCAACAGGAAACACCCTACTGCCACAAGCAGGCTTACAGAGCAGCATGACTACCCTTTCAGTTCAGAATTTTGACCAGTTTCTTTTCACCTCCTGCAATCCACCCACCACCTTTGAGGTTAAAAACTGGGGAAATATCTGAGGTTTGAGTCTAAAGGCAGGAACAAGTATATTTTATAATTAGCCACATCCTGACTATTCACTTATATTAATATGTGATAGCATATTAAGAAAGATATTCAGGACAGATTTCTTTTCTGACAAAAGAAATGCTAAGAGCTAATATTTTTCTCACTGATTTGCAAATTATACAGTCCATGACTTGAATCAAATAAACAGCCTGAAGGTGAGAAAGCAAGTCATGCAGAGAGTAGATGGACTAGAAAAGATGACATTGCATGGTGCTTTTAAGGGTGACAGTTCTTATTATATCTTGATTTTTGCAGTAATGGAACTACAGAAAAAACAGAGCAGCCTGCATAGCTTCAAACTCAGTCTTCTGCTACAGTAATCTTTCCATGGGAAGAATCATCACAGTTAATAGTTACCAAGCTGTAATGTTACCTCTCCTTTTCTGTAACATCTGGTTTCTTTTCAAAGACTGCATGGTCCTCCCTTGTGGGATCATAACGGAGGGCATTTATATCTCTGCAAAAATAGAAAGGAAAAGCAAAAACATGACACTTTGTAAATGCTTGACTGACAGCTACCCTAAATGTTTACAGTCAGATTTAAATTCACATTACCAATAAAAGCTCCAAATCTATTCAAAACTTAACTGGCATTTAGAAAGTACTGGCTAGCATCCAGGTCAGGAAAAATTGTGAAAAGAAGTTCCCTTAAACAAGCTGTAAGTTTCATAGAAACATTGACCTCAAGTTGTGCCTAATACGCAGTAAGTTTACACCTGCAGGTGTTAAACAGATATATCAGTATGGATAGCTATATTGATTTATCTACCCAAATCTATTTCTTCTAGTACCAAACACTGCGTAAGTTTGAATGGTCCAGGAGGCTACACACATCCAGAGCACAGAAATCAATAACCTTCTTATCTGCTATGGCACTTAGGCTGCAAGTTGCTGACCTACTGCTCCACTCGCATGTTGTTCAGGCAACTTCAGTTTGTCTCCACAGACAACAGAAAGATATCTTGCATAGGTAAGGACTTATTCAAATATTAATTTTTATCAACAACAATCATTCAAAAAACATTGGAAGAAATTCAAACAGATATCTGATTTCTACCACCCCCCTAAAATAGTAAGTACCAGTTGTGTAACCTATGAGGATGCTCAAGTTGGGAAGCTGCATTGAGGAGACTTCAAATGCACACAACAGAAGGAAATACTTCTCTCGGTCAACTCGACAAAAATGTTAGTTGTGAAACACTGGCAAAAATTAAGCCTCCCTAAAGTCCTTCTTTTCTGGTAATGGATGATTCATACCTGAATTTCTTAGCACTTGTGGCTGTTTTAGTTAGCTTTGGGTGCTCCAGGTTGATATTCAAGAGGCTTCCCAGTATTTGCAGATTTTTCTTTTTCTCTGCTGCAAGCTCTTCTTCCTCACCCTCCTTCAAATCCTTGGTGTCTGCTAAGAGAAGAATACACACACTTTTTTTCCTGCTGTGACCTAAGCCAGCCTGAAATATTGGATATCTAACATTACTATAGCACTAGAAGAGCTCACATGTATCAACATGTCACGTCCTTTAAGTGTGCTTAGAGGCTCTCTCTCTTGTGTTGTAGAAAAAGTTGTCATGGGAATGTGGGCATCTATTTAATGTGAACATAAGATCTGTTATTGAACCTGTTCCCTGATTATATCATGTAACTGTGCAACACTGAAGTCACTGGCAGATGCTGTACACACACACACACACAAAAAAATCACATTAAAGCAACAAAAGGAGCAGCAGAACTATGCCAAAATACAAGTTTCAGAAATAAATTCTGAATCTTGAAACTAGGTTAATAACTTGGGGGGAACCTTCAAAAATGTTTACTGTTTTCGGGTTTTCTAATTTCCATAATTTAAAACAAATTTAAGAATATCTTTCTCAGGCTGCTAAATCATCCCTGGACTGTAAGATGACCACAAAACAATCGATTTAAATCAATGTAAAGGTCAGAAAGTTTATTGTAATAGTCATCATTTACCTGTGAAAAACAGTGATAAACAGAGTCTGGCCTCATGCATATATTAAAACACATTTTCAAGTTCTGGTTTATCAACCAAGTGCGTCTCACACTGCTATTACAAATACTTTTACAATATTTACATTTAAGAACACACAACTACCAATATATATACACTTTGTACAGGGGCTGGGTTTCAGGAATGACCAAAGAAGCAGAAGTAGTCCCTAACTTGCTTCAACCAAAACTAAGTCTCCATGAAATAGCTCTACTACTAGTGTGAGCCAGGAAGCACAAGCAGGTTTACCTTCTTCTTCACTATCACTTTCAAGGAACCGAGCATCCATGCGAAACCTTTCGTCTGTGCCAAATCGTGACTGCAACTTCAAGAGCTGAGGGAAAGGAAATAGATCCTAGTGAGTGCTGCAGAAAAGAAGTCATCAGCACTTGCTATCTTTTTTTTTTTACTTTAATTATGGCAACATAGAATAAGCCTTTAGCTCTTACTGCCTTTTCCAGAGAGATGTCTTTCTACTGAAAGACGACAACATCAGAGAAGCTCCTCCTGCTCCCCAACACACCATTTCCTCTATTTAAGAGATTTCTATTGCAAGCTTGCCCAATATCACATTCAACAAGTATAACGTACACATTCTGTTCTCCTGCAGTGGTGCTATGTAGGCTTAGCAGAAAACTAAGTGACAGCAATGGATTCACTCACTTTTTCACCAGCTTTGCCTTCAAACTGGGGCTTAATTTTGAATCTCTCATCATCTGTATCATCTTCCTCATCCTCGCTGCTCTCAAACAGTCTGCTTGAGGTTTTAGGAGCAGGTTCATCCTTCGTTACACAAAGAGAAGGTATAGAAAAGAAGCTGTTTACATTAAGTTTGAGAAAACAAACCTGTATCTGCTTTGTTCATGTGCTTTCCAGTTTAGCTGAAAAAGTGGATTTCTGAAGCAACCAGCTCGCTGGTGGATCCATACACTTCAAGTCTCACTGTATACACACCTTATACAACTCTGTTTTACAGTTATGATGACTGAATTTTAGCATAGGCAAAATATTGACATAGAGAGTAACTCAGGTTTTACAATTAGTTTGGTATACAAATCCAACTTTCTAATTATAGCAAGGGAGATCAATTAAAAATATCAATGTCTAATTATATTCCCTCTGAACAAGCCTCACTCATGTTAGAAACTAGGACAAAGTTAAAAGTCTGTTGATCAGTATCATTGATTACAAAAGATAAGCACTTCACAGCTTCAAAGCAACTTCCCACAGAATTATACATTCTTCAAAAAAAAAGAAAAGGAAAAATACAGGGCAGGAATTCTAATTACAGGGCAAGGGATGTATATGTAAACAAGTGCTACACAGGAGGAAAAGTGAGAAACAAAGTTTTTAGATAGCAAGAATGGTCCTAATCTTATTATATTTATGAAGAAAAAACCCAACAGAAGAGACCCAACGATTAAAAAGGCTTTAGCAAACCAAAAATGTCTGATGATACAGGAAGTTCTATTCTAGAAAAAACATACTTAATTGTGCTGAAAGTATGGTAGTAAAAGCCTGAAGGGTCTGTTAAATAAGGTCTCAACTATGCAAGGTGCAGGAAGTCCCACACTACTTCTCTGGACCCTTAACATCGATCTGAAAACTTTAAAAGCAGTGACATTTCAAAACTAATTATATGTAGGTCCCAGAACTTAAACATTCTTTTTCTTTCCATCAAAATTAGAATATCTTCTGTACAAGCCCTCCAAGTTCTCCAGCTTCACGGATGCATGGTTAAGCTCTTTGAAACCTGCTTCATGTTAACAAAATAAAGAACAATCATTCATATTAATTCAAACACTATCTACCTTTTTCTGTCGCCCCACTATGAGAAACAGTCCAGAATAAAAGGCATGATCATATTGATATGGAAATACCTTACAGAATACTGGACTTTCCTCCCATTACACTTACTTCTTCAGGCATATTTCCCAAACTTGTATCTTTCTTCAACATCTCATCTCCATCAGCTTCACTTTCCACATCTGAATCGAATACGATGTGCTTACGCTTGCATGCTGGCTGGCTATCCTATGGAAGAGTAAGACTGTCAAGCCAAGCACATCAAGTAATTGCTACAGACATACATAAATATCCAGGAGACATTTTCGTGACTTGAAAGGAATCTACTATTCCTCCTGCAACTCTAGAGACATTCTAGAAATTAGGTATGTATCATTTTGTATAAAGGCAAAAGAAAACTAGCAGTGTAATAAAAAAATTCCAGAATATGATTTTAAAGTATCTTAACCCAGGCTTACCCTTTTCCCTTTTTACTACTGCATATATATATATATATATAATACATACTGCACATATATATATTATATACTATATGATGCTATTCAGATAGAAGTTGGGAGTGCAATTACCAGATTTGAGAGAGCTCCTTGAATGAGCTGCTTCTGCAATTCTCTCTCTTTCTGTCTCTCTTCTAGAGCTGCCAGCCTCCTCTGGTTATCCTGCAACTGTTTCACATTAGGTTCCTTTGAGGCAGTAGCATGAAGACAACGGTCCTTATTTTCCAGAAGGCTTGTCTTCCCATTCTCACATTTACTTGCTTCAGCTTCTGGATTTTTATTGCTTACATCCCTCTTCAATTTTTTTGAAAGCAGTTTTGGGCTCTTCAGTTGTCTTTTAACCTGTTTCTGTGACACTGCAGCATTGCTATCCTCATCACTGCTCCCATCTTCACTCTGATCGCTACTAGAAGCAGCATATCCACCCTCCAAACTTTGGTCATCTTCCAAAGTACTTGCATCTTTGTTCTTTCCCTGCAAACGTAGCTGGTAAACAGGCTGATCTCTCTCATCTGCTAAGGAGGCAGCATCTGACATTTCCTCATGCTGTTCAGAATATGAATGTTTTGGCTTCTTAGACTGGCTTTTAGCTGATGCCTTCCCACAATGAGAAACACTAGCCTCAAGACCTAGAATTTCTAGAGGTCCCTGCTTTAAGCCAGTGCTGTCCTTAGGTGACTCTTTTTGACAAAGGGATGCCATTCCTCTGAAGGGCTGATATTTCAGACGTGAATGATTTTGTCCCTTGGAGCTTTCTTCACCAGAATTCTCCTCCCCTGCTAAAATAGCAGCAACTACATCTTCAGGGCAGATACATTTTTTAGCTGCAGGGTGAAATTTAGAAGTTTTGGGTTTATTTGCAACATTACCCTTAGGATTTTCTTCAACATTGCTCTGACTAGAGCTCTGTGTACTACCTGATTCTTTTACTTGTGACTCAGCATTTGCAGTAGCTAATGCTTTTAGGTCATCTAACGTAAGGTCTAACCGGTAACAGTTTTGCATCATGGATTCATAGTCAGAACTGATTTCAGACTCCTCTCCCTCAGGCTCTGAGGAAGAGCTTTCACTACCACTTCCCTGTGCTGCACTGTTAACTACTGGCCTCTGCAAGGCAGCAGTTTTGGATTTTTTTATCTTCCCTTTTCCTTCAGCATGTTCTTCATTTAAAGTATAAGTTTTTACTGAGGCTTCATTTACCAAATCAGACTTTTTATTAGTTAATATTTCTTTACTTTCCACTTTCACCTGTTTAGAATCTTCTAAAATTGCAGTTCTCCTGCTACTTATATTTGAGGTTTTACTTTCAGCAATAATTTCATCTGTATCTGCCGAATCATAACCATTATCACACTCCACAGTCTCTTTCCCTCTGTAACTTCCTTTGACAGCTTTCTTGGTGGCATCCGATTTGCTTAAGGACCAGTGACTGTTGTATTTTAATTCAAAATTATCCCCAACAATTTCCAAGTGGTCACTCTCAGACCAAACACGTTCAGCTTTCTGTGTTTCTGTCTCTTTCTCCACCATTGCTCTAATTTCCTCTTCAGAATCAATGTCGCTATCAGAAACAGCTGGAACTCCAGAAACACTGCTTTTATCAGGTAATAAACCTTTTCCTGATATTTTACTATTAGAACTCCTTAATGGAGACAATTTAGACTTCCCATTGGGTTTGGATTTTGATCTTTGATCTAGCTGTGGTGAGCTGGGGTCTTCTGAATGTGACTGGCACCCAGGAGAGAGAATTACTTCTCCATTCAGAGCCTCACTGCTCAGTTGCCTTAGCTTTTTAGGTGGCTTCTTAGTTATGGGGAACTGTCCTTGCCGTTTCTTGTTTATGTCGTCCTGTCTCTCTTCCAAGTGCCAAGTGAGCTCAGATATTGGAACTACACGTGTCAAGTCTTGCTCCAGCTTTCTGAGGTTATGGCAATATTTTGATGGGTCATATTTCACAATGTTATTCTGAGTAAAGGACTTAAAACCAACATGATTCATGCACAATTTAGCTTGTTCTTTAAGACTGAAAATCTTGCTGAAAGAAAGGGCAACAAAGAGTCCTTTCTTAATGTTAGGACCTTAAGTTCTTAAGCAACAGACTTGCCATCTAAAAAAATTTACTCCAATCACACAAATTTACCACAAGATTTCCTCAGGGGATTCAGTAAACCCAGTATGACATAGTAGTCAATATTAAGACCACTAAGCAAATGTTTCCCTGGATAATGAAAGGAGGAATCATGCCTATGCCCAACCAATTAAAAGGATATTTTATTTTTCTGTTGATTCCTAAGGTGAAGGACAGGCAAGACTCTGCCAAATTTACCAACAACCCATTTCTAAAAGACAAGAAAAAAAATCAGCGTTAAAAACAGAAATTGAAGTAACCCTGGAATAAAACAAGATGTATATATTGTGATAACAGAAACCCCAATAAAGAACCATCTGTGTCTGATTTTTTCTGTTCACTCTTATTTTCATACCATGCAACTCCACCTCTTTCCTTCTAAAAAAAAAAACCAAAAAACAAACCTCAACTCCCCAAATTTCCTCAACCTCCAAATACTGGCAATAAAGATTTGAATTTCTTTACAAGTATTATTTTTAATAAGACTTCTGGTTTATAAATTAGTAGTGGTAACTATGCAGACAGGATCACTATTTTCCTCCTTTGTCCTCTAAAAAAATAAACAAAAATCCCCCCACCCTCCCAAAATACTCTGAAATTAGCAAGTTATTTTGAAAACTCAGTAAATAATGTTTTGCTGCCTAAATGTGCATGTTCAATGATTTTATTCTAAATCTTACTTTTCTAAGTATGTGTAGACCCTGATCCTTAAGTGTGCTGAAGCACAGAGATTAGTTCCTGACAACACAGCTGTGAAAAACATATATACTGTGTAAAAATAAGACACACATTCTCTTCACATCTTTTCAAGGGTGATACAAAGATATTCCCAACATAAATGGATAACACAGTATTTACTGATTTAAGATCATGAAGATTTCCAGCCATACAAAGACTAGCAGGACTATTTTATGTGTTGACACATAAGGTATGTCTTCAGTGTACCTATCACAAGTTGGAACTGCCACACTTAAGTTTCTTTACTTAAAGCATAGATTTGACAGAAGTTTATATGTAATATGCTTATGTCCAATCCTGGCTTTTGTTTTCATTCTCTAGACATCTACCCCACCATACCTTATGGTCTGGCACCTCTGTACCTGGTACTGCTTTCATGTGAAAGTCTACAACTCCAGCCTTTTTCAGCGATTCTATCAGACACGCTCTGTCAGTTCTCTGTGGCTTTTCCTTCTGCAGCTTTGCTTCCTCCCTCTCCACAGCAAGCCTGTACCAAGAAATATGTGATATATGTGGAAAAAAGGTCTATCTGTGTGCTAAACTTTAGCTGGCAGTGACCCTCTCTCACAGAACAGTAATCAACTGCTACATAATGAATCAACATGCATGCTACCTTTAATGGAATCATGATGCAGAACACCTTGTGTTCTCATATGCATTAGCAGTCCACCAATGTCAGTAGAAAGACTAAGAGCACAGCAGATGAGAGCACAGCTGTGATGTTATCAGGTAAACAGGAAAAGGATAACTTCAGCAACAACATGCACTTGCTTCACTGATTTTTTTACCTGTGCAAGAAGCTTTCTTTGGCCAACTCAATTTGCAGTGTCCCCCCTTTCCATTTTGTTTTATTAAGAACTGACATGCCTGCAAAACAAGGAGACTGGAAATGAGCATTTTCTACATCAAAAAGAATATGTGTTGGTCTTAACTATGCCTCCTTCTATGATAGTTTTAAAGTTTCTTTAGCATGACCTTATACCTCATTACTGATTTGCTTTCAGTTTGTATATGACAGGTCCAATACCCTAAGACAACAAGGTCTATACCCAAAATTAAAGCTCAGGCATCAAGAGAGTCATTCAAATCTGTACAGTTCAATTCAAATACAATCCTGGAAATTCAGAGGTACATACCCTGAAGTTCCCACACTATCAGATAGGCTCTTCTCTGCTTAACTTCTTGTGTGCTTTGAAAAACAGAATTAAGAAGTACCAAAAACCAGGGGAAAACCCATTGCAATTGCAACTTAAGGAAGTATCAAGGGTGGCTTAGCTTTTAGTTGCTCTCCTATAGGTTTCCTATTCCTAAAGGAAGCCCTCCCTTGATAACAAGGCATACCAGCCCCTCCTTCAAGTACAGGCATCTTTACTGCTGTTTTCCTACTATATAATACACAGCTGGTTTTATAACCCTGCCTACAATCCAAATACTTTGTGATTTATGCAAGTGCTTTAACAGAATCATACTTTACATAAACTCTGCTTCTGTGTTTCCTCTCATTTCAAGTCACAACATTGGTTTTATAGACCTGAAGAGAAACACATTTCCTACAGTTTTTTTATAAAAAAGTTATAACAAACTCATTAATCACTGATTTAAGTCACAAGGAATCCTTCTAATCTGCTTACATCTACTTATTGAAAACTCAGTAAAACAGCTTCCATAAAGTCTCAGTTTAAAGAAAACAGATTGAACATGGAAACAGAAGGGAACAGGGTTTACCACGATCACATCCTGATTTAGATAGCATTAAAATGTATTATCAGTGATGCAACTGGACTCAAAACCATAAATTACTTAGAAATTCAAACGGTACTTACACTTTCTAAGGTCTGCATCAGAAATGCTGGCACTGATGTAAGCAAAAGTTTTCAGAGGGTTCCCTGCTCAGTGATAAAACATTTGGTTAATTTGTTTTTCCTTTACAACTGAAAATAAAGTAGCTCTGAAGTAAAAAAAATCTACTTCACATTACAAACTCAGCAAAAAACCACTTTTAGAGCATAACACAAAATGTTTACCCTGATCATCCTTTCTGGTAATGATCTCCACATCCAAAACCTGTCCAAACTTGCCAAATCTTTCTTGCAGTTCATCCTTAGAAACTGTATGGCCAAGCCCTCCAACGTATAAGCGTTTTGAAACTTGTTTCTTCTCCATGCTGAAAGGCCTAGCTGTCACACATGCTGCCTTCTGTAAGAAAACCCAACCCCACGTCAAGAGTTCACAAAGACATCATAAGCAGTAATGCGGCTATCAGACCAAATCATAGGAGAAACTACTGCACCACAAGCCCTCCGTAAAGAGCCTCCTGAGAGAAGAAGCCCTTTGCTTTCCTCCATCCCAAAAGCACTGCTGTGTGACGAGCTTTTGGCTGCCAGAAGCGCGTTTAAAACCCTGAAGCAGATAACAGTAACCACAAACATAACACACAGGAGCCAGGAGGCATGGAACCCGCCCCCGGCTCCCAGCCCCCGGCTCCCAGCCCCCGGCTCCCAGCCCCCGGCTCCCAGCCCAAGACGCCCCCGCGCCTCCCCCTGCGCCACACCAAGACACCACAGCTCTCCCTCACCGCCTCCATGTGCGATCTTCCCAGCGCGACTCAATTTATCTTCCCTCACGTCCCTTCCTAGCACTCATTCAGAGAAAGAAGAGTTCCGCCTCCTCAGGTCGTGGTACTTGAGTGTTTCCTTGTCTGAGGTCCCGTTTCTGGCCGGTCAGCTGTGAGGGGAGCACGTAACGCTTGGGCTTGTGGGTATAGGCGGCTTGAGCGTAATTAACTAGGAAGGAAGGGAGGGGGATTTTCTGCAAACTGTCAGCAAAAACCTGAGGAATTTATTAGCAAAATAGCGTTTTTTCTCTCTTTCTCGAGTAACAATCTCGGGAACGGCCCTTCAAGCGGCTCTGTAGTTTCGCGAAGGGGGAGTGACGTTTCGGGTGGCGTCCCCCGCTGAGCCGCAGTTGTGGTAGCGCCCGGGTCCGCCGCGAGCTGTTTAGGCGCGCAGTTTGAAGGCGCGAGGGCTCCTCAGGGGCGGCGGTTTCCTTTCTCCTCAGGGGACGGTTGGGACGAGGGGTCTCCCTTCTCCTCAGGGGACGGCTGGGACGAGGGGTCTCCCTTCTCCTTTCTCCTCAGGGGCGGCGGGGACGGTTCTTCTCGGTGGTCACCTCTCGGGTCTGCGCATCTAGGACGACTCTACTTCCCTGTGCCTTGGGGGTGGCTGCTCTCCTTGGACGTGTTTTGTACCGCCGGGGAAGTCTGGCACCTGTGAGCTTCAGCCCTCCTCAGGGGGAGAGGGATGGCAGCGGCTCTCTGAGTGAGACTCGAAGGCTAGAAACAAAGCCCTGAAAAGCAGAACCAGCCTCCCCCCTCCCCGGCTCATCCCGTACAGACTGCTGAACGCTTCTCCCAAAAATAAGTGAACGCTTAGGCAGGTGCGTAGAACCGTAAAATACTGACTGGTAACGCGCGTGTGTGTGTAGGGTGAGGGTGAGGCGGGGGGAAAGGGATTTTTTGTCTTTCATGTCACGTTGTTTTGAACTAGAAGTATATACCAGTGTTATTTCCTGGAGATCGTGCTTTTTGATGAGTCTTCCGTAATCTAGTAAGATCACTTGCGCTGAAGTACCTGTGGGCTATAATACATGCGTCTTGTTACTGTTTTTGAAACAGCTTTTAAAAAAGGAATTATATAACAGCCTAGGGTAAAGTTCTGGCTCTTGTAATGCTTTTGTTTTTCCCGAAGTACTCTTGTATTATGGCCAGAACTTCCTTCAGTGTATCTAGTTTAAAAAGATCCCTTATAGGGTGCATTGAAAGTTGGAAAACTATTTCTTTTCCCTCCTGAGCTTATTTGTTGTCATACATTGCATAAGTGCTTTAAAACTTCAGAGGAAGTTATGACTGGGCACAATCTTGGTCATCTTTTATTCTTCCTTAAATCACTAAGTGTTTAATGCAAAACGTGTTTTGAATGTCTATTCAAATGCTGTTTCTTATGAAATAAACCAGTAAAATTCTATTTCACCCTCATCCCTTCTTATTCAACCATGTTAGTGTGGATCTTGTAAATGCATGTAGGAGTTGTTTAAAAACACCCTTAAAACTAGATTTTATTCTTTTCCCTGGTTGAAAGCTTTAATACATTGATACTGAGCTGTGTAATGTTCTCTACAGTTTTTTGAATGTGTTGTGTCGAGGTTAATGTCAGATTTATTTTTTTCTTAAAATGGATTTTTTAAAAAATAATTTGTGAAACATGGCTGTTTCTTTCTGTCTCTACAGCTGTTTACTTGCAAGGCAGGTTCTGGTTTAGCATTATTAGGAACAGTTGTGCTTCACTTACAGGTGGCTCGTTAGGTGAATCGGTTAAAGCTGGATTTGGTTTCTGTATCTGCTTAGGACTTTTTGTCTGCAGAAAAGCTTGTTCTGTTACAAGATGTTTAAAACATCTAGATATACTCCTGAATAAAATAATAATTAATTTAAAAGGTTCTTAAAAAAAAGCTGTTGACTACATTATGTTCTGGATTTAGCTTCTACATTTGGAGGCTGTGCAGTGATCGGTGTCTCAAAACTGGTTTAATGATTACATTTGCACTCAGTGAATTCAAGGAACCCATGCAACAAGCCTACTCTTTTTTTTTTCCCCTCAAATTGCTAACTTCTAAAAGAAAGTTTTCTTCTATGTAAAGTTAGAAATGTGTTCTTAGTCATGCTCTTGCTGATACTTAGTAGCATCCTGTATTCACTGGAAGTAGACTCTTGTGTTCATAATGCTTTTCGAGTGAGGTATCATTTTTCCTTGGAATGTTTGGTATGGAAAAAGTAGCTTTTCTGATCTATTTGCAGTCTAGTGTCTTTAAGTGGACTTTCTAGGATTGAAGTATGAGCTATGTTGATGACAGAGTATAATAGCAAGAGCAGAGTTAGTGCAGGCCTAATTCTGTTTTCAAGTTGGTGACGGAATTCCTGTGAAATTTGGTTGCTGAGGATCAAGATCTGTATGTTTAGTTAATAATCTATAACGAACAGGGGTGTTTGATGCTACAGAGTTTTTACAAAGGTATAAATGATTGTGCTTGTTAAAGGTACTCATGATATTTACAAGTTGTATATATTAATTTGTTTTCAGAAGTAATAAAATATAAAAGAATTGTCTCATTTTACATGGAGGTGTAGGAGAAAAAATTAACTAAGTTTATAGTTACATTTCTTAATTCCTTGGATAAAAAAAGGCTTTTTTTTTTTTAATTGGGCCTAAGATATATGCTTATTTTGTTTTATCTAGTAACATTGCTTCTGAGAAATGGACACCAACATTTTTCAAGTTTATGAAGAAGAAATCCAGTCACTGGAAGAAGAAATTAACCTTTTGACTGAGAAGTATGAAGAGAGCCAACAAGAATCCACTGTTTTTTCTAATGAGGAGATATTAAAGTCAATGTATGCCTTTTTTCACATGTTAGTTTTATAATGTTTCTTTGTCAAAATTGTTTAGGATAAGCTTTTGCATCTGTGTTGGGGGTTTCCTTTGGTTAATTTACAGCACTGATTTTGTTTGGAACATGTGTTATATATGTTAGGAGGGTATGAATACTAGATAGTTGATAATTTTATTGCTTTCTGTTGGTAGTTTGTGGGGATTTTTTAGGGTTTTTCTTTTTTTGTCTTTTTTTTTAAAGACAATCAGTGGTTAGAGTGTGCGATCGGGTATATTGCTGTGTGGGCTCTGCAAGGTTGTTGACTGCAAAGCCTTCATTTTCCAATATGTGCAGTGAAACAGCTCAGTGTGTGTTCTCTTAAAAGGGAACTGGGGACATGTACAGGTGCGACTAGTTACATGCTAGAGAAGTGCCATATTAGGGCCTTTTGTTTCCATTATTTAACTGACAATGTAGATAAAAGTAGTAATTTAGATACATAAAGGCATCACAGCTCACTTTTGTTGTATGTTCATCAAAATGGATACTTACAGCTCCAGAATTAATATAAAGGCTGTGTCTGCCTGGCAGTGAACATGAAGTATTGGTGTAAGATCCAATAGCTTACTCTTCCTAGCAATACAATCCAACTGAAATTTGACTCATTGAAAACTGCTCTTTGTCTGAAAATCATCAGATCAGACTACAAACGCCTTTTAGTTAATGCTATTGCTGTACTGGTGTGATAAAACATTTCTTATGTTTGGGTCTTTTGCATTTTGATTTTTATTTTTTTTTTCCCTTCCCAATTCTAGAAAATCATTCCAAAGAGAATTTCAGGGAGAATCTAAGGGACACGAATCTTCACCAAACCTGAAAGCTCAACTTGAAAGTCTAGAATCAGATCTCTCATTTTTAATGAAATTTACTGGCATCCAGTTCACAAGTCATGTAAAGAAAACAGTGGAAAAAAGTAAGCATTTTTGTACTCTTTACTGGTGCTGATACTGCTCACACTGTTGAAGTTTGTTACATTTGCAAATCTGTGTTGTAATTCTGTAATTTTGAAGTTAGCAAAAAGACAATTATTTTGAAATACAATAGAATTTACTGACAAAATAGTTTCTGAGTGAACATGGTATTTTGCATAGTAGGGAAGCGAAAGACTACTGTGAAATTAATTGGGTTTTGTTTTATGGGGTTTTATAATGAGTTTAACTTACCTATTTATATGATGGGATGGTGGCAATGGGTACTTTAAATATGACTGGTGGAAGAAATGTAGTAATTGATGAATAGACTTATAACCAAGAATTATTTTAACTTGATTTTATAACAGCTAGAGACAGAACAGTGCAAAAGCACAGATTATCAGGGAAATTCAACTTCCTGTCTTTTCAATTGGAATTCCAGCTTCTTGAAATGCAGGTAAGGATCAATATATGCTTAAAATACAATCCAAGAAAAACCAAAAACAAGCAAACAAAGAAAACTTCAAATGGACAGATGTTACTGCTTTTTTTTTTTTAGCTGAAATGTTCAACAACTTTTTATTATTATTTTGATTGCCTGAGTTTCCCTAATCGAAGCCTCAGTTGGTTGTTTTTATTCTAACTGCTGCACCCAACTTTTGAGTTCCATGTGCATCCAAGCAAAGATCAGGTTCAACGTTCAGTCTTGAAATTCGTATTGTGTTCTCCTATAGTCTTGTTCTGGGAAATTCCAAACCTTACCTCTCTTGAGGAAATTGAGGAAAAGATAAAGCACTACAAACCTGAATGATTGTGGTGGGTTTTTTTTTAAACTTTGGTTATATTTCTATTTGTTTGGCTAATATGACTAGCGATTACATCATAGGACTGCACTGGTGTGATATTAATGATTAAAGGTTTTTCTGCAAAGGAGCTCTTTCATAAGAATCTATTCTTAGGATAGAATTCAAAATGATAAGCAGTAGAAAACAGCTGCAATCTGTAATAATGTTTTTGGCATGAGGAGATTTCCTTCTCAAGAAAACTTGCTTTTCAGTTCATCATTGCAAGATGCTTTTTAAGTTGAATGTGGCAGAACCTGGTAGTATTAAAAAAACTGCCTTGCTATGTAAGATGTCCTTCATAATCTTAAGAAAAGTCATGTTATGAACTGGGCAATCACTGTTTAGATCGTAGCATGTGGATTGCACAATTTGAAACTGCAGGAGATCAACTGAATGAGGTTACTCTGCAATCTCTTTAAGTCCATCCATGACTTGAAATTGTGGTCCTAGTGATATCATTTTACCGTTTCCTTGTGTAAAACCGCACTTAGCTCCGAGAACGAAAATGGCTTTGCTTATTAATGTGTTTTTTCTGACCTGCATGGTCCTGCAGAATGACATCGTCTAGTTATTGGAGTTCAGATGAGCAACAGGATGTTTGTTCAAAGCTGCTCTGGTGATTCATAAATCTGTCACGCCACTAGATGGCAGCACTTGTCTACGTAATGCCTACAACTTCTAAAATGCATAATACACTGTATAGAGGGATATAATACCAAGTGGATATATTTTATAAAAAAACGAAACCAACCCAATTAAGTTTAAAAAAAATAGAACTTTGATTTAAGCTTTTGCACTTTTTTAAATACAAGTACCAATAACTTACAATGTCTGCATTACATATTAAATTGTATCGATTTACCTTAAACTAATGAACTTTAAATTGCTGATGCAGTTTTATGGTGTCAGTTGTAGACACATTGTGGAAAATAACAAATTAGTTAAGGAGACAACAATGAGGAGTACAATTTTTAATTTGTCATAATATATAGGTTTTACTTTTTATTGTGGGTGCTACCCAAGACAAGAAGTATGCTGACTGCTTCAAACACAGACTGATTTCTGTTCCTTTACTCATTTTTCGTAACTCTGTGAACTTGCCTGCTAAAGGTTTTGCATTTACTTAAGTATTAATGCATTCAACAAATTGTAATCTAATGGTTTAGCTAGAGTTGTAAAAAAAACAACCATTTTGCACAGTTCTGTATTTTCATTTTGTTAGAATTGTTTAAATCAAATAGATTTTGAGATAATCCAGTTGTTAAAATTCAAACTTGAGGATTGTATTTTTCAGATCTATAGTTTTGTAATTAATATAATTAAAATGGATTGTTAACAATTCAATTCAGCCTAGTTCTAGTTAGCTATTTCTGTGGTGTAGAAGTGATAGTGTGTTATCATGGTTTTGCCGCAGACTTTGTATACTGTACAGGTCATCCTGTGGTGAAGCCAGTAGATCCTATGTGGATGCAAGACTCTGCTTCCATAGGTGTCAGGAGAGTTGTGATTAAGGCCAGATTAAGGCCTGGAAACTTTAACTTTTTTATGCTTCTGGCTTCTTGAGTACAGAAATGGAGAAGCCTGTTTTCTAGGATGTGGCATTAATGGTTGTATCCAAAATAGTTTACACTGATATCCACGTGTGCAAGATAGTCTGAAGTTGCTATTAATTCCACCCATCCTGAGAAACAAAAGATGACAGCTGTGTTTGGGAAATGCTTAGTAGATAACAAATGCATTGAAATGCAGTAGAGGATAAAGAATGGGTTTTTTTCCCACTGTTAACTCTAGTGGTTTTAATCTAGTAGTTAACTGTGTTGTAACTTAAACCAGTTAATGCACAGTAAAAAATTGCTCTTGTGATTGTCTAATTTGATCTTAAACAAAACATTAAATGTCATTAATGTTAATAGCTGTATTCCAGGATACAGCTGAAATACAAAGAAGAATAGGCAGATCTGTGTTCATTAACTAGCTTTGAAGGATTTATGAAATTATGTCTATACCAGCTGGTCATTGGTCACTCATTGCCTGCCATATTCTGCATCTCAGCTGGTTCTTTAGTTACCGCACCACGTCAGACTAGTGTGTACTTTTTATTACCAGCCTCACCAGTGTTTTGCCAGCTTTGAGTGCCAGGAAGGAAGCTCCTGTCTGTTCACCATTGTGCATTGGTGGATGCTTGCAAGGGTCAAAATATGGATGAAGAAAACAGGTTAATGCAGAAGGATTGCTTGATTTACTTTTTTTCCTTCTTGCTGTCCTTGGGTATTCGGAGAAGAGACGCACAGTTGTCTTGAAATCTGCCAAGTCTAAACCGCTTGAGGAAGCAATCATTCAAATAAGAGTTGTTCTTTTTTTAAATGGTTTTATTTGACATCAAGGTGGTATCTTCACATATACTGGTAACCCACTTACTGGAAAACCTTCTGGCAGTTTATATACAACCTCAGGCATGTATACATAATTTATGACGTTCTTCAAGCCATAATTTCAAGCTTTTTCATTCACCGTTATCCTGCCTATTATTCTACATGTTTAGTAACATGTAGAAAAAATAATTAAATTATTTTATGACCTCATTTCTACTATATGAACTTATTTTCTTATTCTTTTTGTAGTTTGTAAGACATTTGGATCTGGAAACACTTTATTTTTGTTATTGTGCACATACCCTGGAGTAACAGTTTTGTATAAAAAGGACAAGAATTTGAGGAAAAACTATAGGGTGTCAAAAAAACCTCCCCAACAAACTAGCAGGATTTTTTTTTAATTTAGGGCAGCATCATGATTTTCCGATTAAAACTTATATTTGTGGGTTTTGGTATGTGTGGCAGGTAGGGGTTGTGTTGGAAAATGAAAAGAATTTTAAAGAAGTGGAAGTGATGTGACAGGAAATAAAATATGCATGAAAGAAGACTTTTATTTAAATATTCTCTATGATGACTAGTTCAGGTACTATTCCAAGCCTTGTTGTATGGATAATACCGATATTGCTAAATGAAAGAAAATGTCTATGCATATAAGCTGTATCTTTTAAAAAAGCCTTTTCAAGGATTGTACTTGGCAGCAGCTGCACGTTTTTGTTTTATATGCAAATAGATACTTTTTTCTCTCCTCACTAGAGAAATTTCTAAAACATTGTGTTGATACTTTTCCAATCTAGAACAAAGAGAGTGTGTCTGTTGTTATTACTGATCTCAGCATTACAGTGGAATCTGAACAAGATTTGGATGTGAGCAAGTTTGTGTCAAGGTAAGGTGGAGTACTTTAAGAGAAGTTTTTGTATGGGCTTTCTGACACTAAATGCAGTACTGAGTTTTCATGTTGGCTGTCAGTTTCTTTGTTCAGTAAAGGTACTGTTAGGACAACATAAAAGCTTCAACCTGTCTCTTGTCTGTGTCCTTCTGGAGAGAAGAGGAAATGCATGCCTAATGCATTTCTAAGGTCTTTCAGGACCATTATGTATTCAAGTGAAACAAACGTTTTTTGGATTATAATGTGCTTTAGCTGTTTGTTTGATTCAGAGAAAACTAGGACAAGGTCACTTCAGTCTCAGCAGTTGCATTGTGATTTATGTAATCAACACATTAACAGTTACTCAGATGTGTATGTGAGTTGTGGATGTGTGCTGGGGTGAGTAATGGCTAAAATGTACATCCAGAACCTCCCTCTAGTACTTGCCAGTTTCTAATTATCTGCTTGCTGTTCCATTGCTCTTCCTTGCATCAGGATTTCTCTCACTTCTATTTTAAAATATAATTTAAAAACCTGGAACTGTGTATTTGTGCAATGGCTTAAGAAAATGTATGTACTAAAACTCAAGCATATGACTGAATGCTGCTCTTTGAGTATGTTTTGGAGGATGTCAAGTTGTGGTACAGAGGATGAATAATGATTAAATTTTTGACTGTGGTATTCCACTATGAAATCTACTATGAAGCTGTTCTGAGAAGAAATCTGTTACTGGGTAGTTGACTTATTACTGTTCCAAGTGATATATTTTGGTTTATATCCTTTTGTAGACTTAATGGGAGTGGGGTAGATGGAGGCAAATGGATGGGTGAAAAGAAAGGTCTGTTCTACCCCTTGTTTCATTAGTCTCTACCAGGAGCTGAATCTTTCATTTAAAGGCTTTAGAATTTCCATAAATTTACTAAAGCAACTGGTAGAACTAGGAGTCATTGTTGACTACTCACAAGAAGCAGTATTTAGAAAAGAAAATTATCCTTGTTTTCTCATGAGTATTTTCTGACAGCAAAAGTGTATTGGAACTTATTAGTAACACTGGAAAGGAATGCGTTGAAGTAGTGGCAGACTTTATTTCATTCTGGCTTGAGCACTGATGTCTTGTCCCTGTCTCTACCCTGGTCCTTTTCCACATTATGCCAGTATTCATAACTAAACATGAGTTTTCATTAAATATTCTTCTTTTTTTCTGTCAGTAAAGCAAGCAGTTCTTTCTCCTTAGCCCCTGTTTGTGTGTACCATCTGTTGTCCTTGTGTCAGTATAAGTATTCTTGAAGCCACATGGCAAATAAGATCAATGTAGCCATTCAGTTGAAAAAATAATTTGGGGGAGGGGGAAATGGACCCTGAACTCCTTGAAATTCCATTTTTCTTGTCCTGCAATGTTACTGTGTGTTTTGCTGATCTAAGGCAGTAAATATGTGGTCAGAGTGATGCTGACAATGTCTGTTTTGATACACTGCTAGGTTGACTTAATGTGATTGTGATATCCCTTTATGGCTTGTTTTCTCAATTTCCTTGTTAAATTCTCCTTTCTTACTGTAAATCCTAATCCCCTCTTCATGTTCAGATTCAGGCTTTGCTCAACTAGCCCTTTATTCTTCACTCCACCATCTGCTCTTAGAATCTTGATGCCTTTCTCTCTCCTTTTTCCTCCATTCCTGACCAGCTAAATCTGGTCTCTTTTTGTACTGTTTGTTCTTCTCAGCCTCCCTACCAGTTCCTTTTTCCTTCTTTTGCCTCCTTGTCTCAGTCTTGCCAAATCCATTGTCTAGCTCTGTCTTGTTTTTTCTACTGGCCTGGATTTTTTCCTCCTCAGCTTTCTAATTTTTTTTGGCTTCATTTTTCATATTACATGACAGAAAGGGGTCTTTAATAGAACCAGAGTTAAAAACTTGGCTTTCAGTTGTAATTCCCAAGCCCATCCTGCTTTGGAAGAAAACAGAAGAATGCTATAACACTTGAGCAACGTGTTTTTAAAAGCATCAAAATTCAGCAGTTAATTTTTAACTAGGTACTGCTGCAACATACGATATCTATTTTTAAATTATGTACTTATTTCTTAAGTATGCTGTGGCAATAAAATATGTATGCAAATGAGAATTACAGTATTTAGTCTTCTGTTTTTAGATTTTACTTAATCCCCTTTGCACCACTTATCACTTAAATGTTAAACTTTTACTAGTGTTGAGACCAGAATATCAATGAAAGATTGCGTTGTCTGTCTTTTTTTTTTGTTTTGTTTGATATCCAGTTAATTGTTCAGTTAGTTAACTTCATCAAATAGGAGGGTTTTTTAGAGAGTTTGAAAACTGCTCAGACTCATTACTCGTAGGCATTTCTAAGTCAGAGTGAAGGATTTATGAAATGTCAGCGTTACATTAAACACTGCATGGGTGAGGTATCTTGGAAATGAGGGGAAGCGTGAATTCTTCCCACAGCTGTAAGGGTCATTCTTTGGTTCTGTATCCTAATGTAAGAAGTCTTACATACTGCAGTGAGTTAAAAAAAAAAAAGCCTCTCTTAAAATAACTAAAGGAACATATTCAATACTTTTACACTGGTTAAGTTTCTTATGTACCTTAATGTTTGGATGATGTTATTTTGTGAAAGGGTGTTTTGATGAAGGGCATGTGATTTTAACCTGATGCGTAGTTACTCTCTGCCTGAATATGCTTTTTGCTGGTTTTGGATGACTCCTCTGTAACATGGATGTTGGCTTTTTGGGTGTTTTCAAATCCAAATGGATTTTATTTTATTTTTTTTTTAAACTGGTGACATTTCGTAATGTTGAATTCTTAAAAAAAACCCAACACCCTTAAATTTTCAACATGTACTCTTTTAGTACCTTGTTATTTTCTGCCATGTTTTCTTGGTATTTTACTGTTTATTGTAGTTGGCTGCAGCATTAGGGATTATGCTAACTCAGGCTAATTAGGAATTACTGTTTATAGGTAGCTTAAGTACTGTGAGACAGTTATCTGAAATAGTGCTCTTATTGGCCAAAGAGAATGACTGTATACCAAAAAAAAAAGCAGGTGTATTACACATGGTGCTTCATGCCAACACAGATTTTTCCTCCTTTCTAACACCAAATCCAGTTTTCTAACTTTAATTTAGCCCCAGCTATATCTGTACATGGGAAGTATGTACTCAGATATAATTGGTAGACTACATTTGAAACTTGTTCTTTGAACTTGTTACCCAAACTACCTCTTTCTGCTTGGTGATCAAGTCTCAAAAATTTTCATCTGCTATATTGCCTAAAAATGAATCTGAGAGGAAATAGGAAGTAAGCTAATGATAAAATGCTAAAATAATGTTTGTGATAGTCTTTGAAATTCCATAAGATGGATAGTCATCAAAATTGCCAAGATTTCTAAAAGGAATTTAAAGTTTGTAGTATCATAACAAAGGTTTCTTTGCCCTTTTCTGTGTATGTGGATTTAAAGTGTATTGCAGTATGTGTAGAATCATGACAAAGCAATGAGGACTAAACAGTGAGAAGTGGGTGGTCATTACTAAGTGTTGATTTTTACTCAATCATGTAATTATTATATATATTATTTTTATATGTGCAGTTACGAGTTGCGGTCAAAAAACCTGTCCAGAACACAGACCAAGTCAGCTGTTGTAAACCAGTATGTGTCTAAGTCCTTCCAGGGACTCAATTTTGCTGGTGCTGCCAGCAATTTTTCATCATGGCCTGATTTTGTTGGCAGCTGTGACTACTGTGGTAACTTCCTTTAATGATGCTGTTCTTTCCAGGCTAGGATAAAACCTATTTGGCTTTTATTTTACATTTTCAAAATCTGAATGAACTTCATGTATTTTTTTCCAAGCTTGAAGTGGAGGTGGTGGAGTCTCCTTCTCTGGAGACATTCAGGACTCCTCTGGATGTATATCTGTGCAGTATGAGCTGGGGAGCTGCTTTGGCAGGGGGGTTGGACCCCATGATCTCTTGAGGTCCCTTCCAACCCCTACAACTCTGTGATTCTGTGTTTGGTCACATTATTGAGGGTTCCTTTACATTTGAGCAGGATCTGAGGCACAGTTCTCCCTTGAATGGCTGAAGTGACCTAGTCATAGGCTGTTGCAACCCTTCTGTTAATGGCCTTGAGTTTCTGCTCAGCTATTCTGAAAATGTAGAAAGAATAATCTTAAACAGAAAGGACGTTGAAAGAAAAATTTAGGTGTTGAATTTAGATCCTCTGAAATATTCCCAAGTGTACATGAGGTATCTCAGTTTTTGTAAACTTGTGAAATCCTCTATTAATAATTGAAATAGACCAAATTTTCAAAGCAGTTCTTGCTTGTTATGTTTTGATAATGGCTAATACTCTGTTTTATTTGACTGTGGCTTCATATTAGCAATAATGAGAAGCTGTTCACCCTTGTGATTAAAGAATCCTATTGCTTCAGGTATTCTTACACTCAGCTTTTGTTGAATTTTGCATTCTTTGCATTCTTGCCGTATTTCCTTAGTAAAAACTGTACACCCTTTATGAGCATTTTTCCTTCATCCCCAATGACACTGGATGGACGGATGGTTGGTTGGTTATTCAGCAGTTTGTCATCTTACATTGTCTTCTTTCCTTTCTCTGTTGTGATCCTCACATTACTAGAAATTTGAAAAAGAAAAATGCAACAGAAAAAAATATTTTAAAAGAAACCCCTCCAAGATAAACTTTTCCCTCCACCCCAGTCCATCTCTCCACCTATTTCCTCTGGCTTTAATACAATTATGCCTGATAAGAGTGGATGGGCTGCCTGTTTCCTCTTTTGGTTAGAGCTGAGAAGCTGTATATATGGTTTAATGATTGCTGTCACTGGTGTTCTTGTAATTCAAATGGTGCTAATCCTAATTGTTCTAAGGCAGGCTTTTACACACTACTGCTTTCCAATACTTTAGCTTCCTTTCTTCTCTTGTTGCCTGCATTCCTGGGCTGTATCAAAGTGAATGTAATGGTGTACTTCAACTAGAAGTGTTTTGTTTGAATACATCACAGCATACAAGTTAACACAGTATTTCTAAGGATATGAGACAGGAAACATTTAATGAAAGTAAGTGACTTTTAGTGCCAGTTACTGAAATTAAAAAACATGTCACTTACTTTTGATAGTAAATTTTTTTAGTAAACCAAATTTCATGATGGGAACGTACCAGCCCCAGTGTTTGATGCATTGCAAGAGATAAGTGCTGTTTCTCAGTTCAAGTTAGTGCAGTGTGTTACTTAGCATCTGCTTGATGTTTTGCTATCATAATCAATAGGAATAATCATCTCTGCACGTCCAGAGCAGTTTTTATTTTCAAAACAGTGTTTATTTTCCCCACTTGCAAGAATGGATAATTAGGCAGCCGTGTAGCTCTCCTTGACTATTCTTGCTGCAGTGTATAGAACAGCTTTGGAAATTACTTCAGCAGTAATTCCACATATATTTTTCAAAAAGCTCATTGTTTCTCTTGAAGTGGGAACTTCTGTTTGATTCTTTAGATACTGTGGGTATTTAATTTTGAAATCATATTGAAACTTAAATGGTTTAACTCTTCTGTGTGTGAAAGAAGTGCACGTAGAAAGTAAACTTCCTTCCAAGTGCAAAACCTGTATTTCTTTTAGAAATATTGTTTCTATTTTTAGCTTGACATTAGCACCAAAGTCCTGGAATTGCAATCTCTTAGGTTTCGCTGGCACTATGTGTTGGTTCCTCTGTTAACCATTGTCTGTGGAAATGGAAAAACTTTATTATACTAAGCGTGGGATCATTGCCTATAAGCAGCTTCACTTGATCCTGCTCAGTTACTCTAAAACAGGGAAAGCAAAAACTATAGAAACTTTTCTTTATTTCTCTTATGTTTGTCTCTTATATTGCAAATTCCTCATAAATGCCAGGAATTCAAATTACTTGCTCTGACCTTTCCGTTTTCAGAGGCACTATGGTTTTAAAACTAGTATATGCAATAACATTGCAATTGAATGATTTCCTTGCTGGAAGGCCACTTATACTAGTCTCATGATATAGACTGTAAGCTCTACTGAATCCATACTGGCCGAGTACAAGTTGAGTAAAGATGTCTCTGCGCTGCTTTTTGCAGGACATCAGGTTCCAAGACAATTTATTAGTTCAAGCGTAAGATCATTTGTATGTATGAGGTCATAAAGTATCCATGTATAACTGAACTGTTAAATCATGAGGGAGCCCAAAACTGCTGAAATACTGAGGGGCCATCTGCAAGAATCAGCTCAGGTCCATCCAGGCTTATTCATTTCTGCTTACAATGTGCTTGACACTAAGATCTCTGTTTTCCACTTCCCAGTTACAAATTTATTTGCCTCTTCTTCCCCTATCTGGCACCACTATCTAATTTTTGACAATATTGGCATTTTCCTCAATAGCAGATAAATTAAGATATAACTAGATATTGAAAAATTTGGTTTAGATGCCATCTATGATGCAGTGAACAGACCTTCTTGATTACTGAAGTTTCAAGATTAATTGTGAAAAAGCTGAATGTCAGCGATAGATAATGTGTCATGCAAAGATTTAGTTGAATAGGGGACAGTTCTCAGGAATATTTGGTAAACCTCATCAGTTCTTCAGGCTAAATTCTTACTATTCAGCGTCTTGGAATTTATTTGAAAAATCTAAAATATTAGATGAATAACTACAAAGTGTAACTAAGGTTTTACAGGCTACTACTTAGTCAAGTTATGAAATTTTACATATACAACTATATTTCTCCTTATGTTGCTGAGGAACTGAAAACACTGTTTTACAACTGGATTCTTGAATTGTTTTGATTTTTTTCTTCAATATCTACTCTACAGCTTTTTTCCTCTTGTGATAGTTTGGAGGGGAGGGCGTGATTTTTGCCTTCAAATTTGAACCACAGTAATCGCAAATACTTTAAGGAAAAAGTGCAAATTTTGGACTACAGAATTGGTACTCTGACTAGTATCTTTGGGTTAAACAATATATTTTTCTTTTGTAGCACTGAAGAACATGGAGATCTTTTATCATTTTTCAGAAGCCTTTCATCTTATGCTGAGTGGTATGAACATCGTAGACGTACCTTCCAACATTTCAAGGTAGTGTCTATCAAGTCTTTATACATCAGTACTATATTTGGTTCTTCAAGCTGTTTGTAAAGACAGACCAGTTGATATGAAATTAGCACTATTTAGTGGAGTAGGAGAATCTTAATGTTGTATGCTGTGGAGAAGAGAATATTAGGTAATGCTTTTTGGTTTGTTTTTAAGGTGCAATGCCCGTGCTTGGTGTTTGTCTTTTGCTCCTTGTTCACAGGGGAAAATAAGAATATCTATGCCTTTCTATTGGGGACAGTAAGGCAGTTTTTCATTGGTATTACATTTCATTTTGAACAAAAAAGGGCAAAAGAAGAAATGGAAAGAAAGTAGCATTTGTAGCCTTTCACATTAAAATACTACTTATGGAGGACTGGATTGATGTCTCTTGAAAATGTGGCAGCATGTGTTTGGGTGACAGCACTTCCAGTTCTGAAATGTTTTACTTGACTAGGAAATAAACTCCTCCTTGCTCATAACTGGGATGTTTCCCAGATAGGGAGGAAGAATGTGTTTTTGTAACTTAATATTCTGTAGTAATTTCTGTGAAAGTGACTAGAAGTATGTGTTTAACATTTGTGCAAAAACAAGTGAGGAGTTTCATCCTGTCAGTATTCACACTTCGACAACATTAAAACATCAGCCTGCAATCTTTGTGGTTTTTGGTTTTTTCCTGCCTGATTGCTAAACTTCAAGTATATAGCCAGGTGGACTGCACAGAATTGGAGAGAAGATGATTTGGGGTATAGTTTTGAGTTTATAGCTTTTCCATAATTTTGTAATTTGAAAGAAAATGACCCAGGCTGTTAAGTAGAAATGGACAATGCTTCTAGTAGTTTTCTGACAGCATAGTGTAACAGGAAAAGTAGATTATTTTTTTCTTTTCACTTAGCTTTGGTACTTGAGGAAAAAAAGGGATAGTGTCGAAGGGATTGAATACCTCAATAATGAAAGCTTGCCATGAATGGCATTTGCAAGTTTCAAGCCAAGGCGGACAGCACTGTGTTTCTGAAGTTGACAGTCACAAATGGCAGTTTTGTAGTGTGAGTTTCCCAGTAATGATGGGATAGGAAACTTGGTCTGAGCAAAAAAGTACAATTTAAAATATACATTGATTTGACTGTAAGCAGGTTTTCCTAGAAAACAGGAGCAGATTTAGGCCGGTGTGAGTAGAGAAATACTCATTTGTAAATATGTTGTGTTCTGCATTGTATATTCCCTCACATTGTGCTTTAGCAGGTTTTTTTTTACCAAAGCAGGTTAGTTTACCACTTGCATGCTTTGAGCACACACAGCCAAGACTTGAGCATATTGTTTCTACCTGCTGCGGCTCCATTCTACTGAAAAAATGGACAAGGTAGTGCTTTAAAGAGATTGTGAAGGGGTGAATGAATTATCTTTTGTATGGCATGACTTTGTGTATTGCCCCAATAAATTTTATGTCTGTAAAATGAATTTACAGACACACATAATTTTCTTATCTAGACACACCCTTAGTCTGCTGTGAGATTGAACAAGTGAAGCCTTTTGGCATTGCTGGAAGAGCAGATTGTTGAAGCTGATATTGATTAACAAGGAAAAAAAATAAGGTTTTATTAGAAATACAGAACAGAAATGAGTGATAGGAAAAAAAAAATCAGTGGTGTACATTCAGCTTGATACTATTACTGGAGACACAAATCGAAGACAAAAAAATCCTGCATACTGAAGCCCTTCTCATTTAATGTTCTGAGGAGTTAACTTGCTATGAACAGGAAAAGTATTAAAATATATCAGATAATTTATTGCCTGCGTGAGGTGTTCAGAAGGTACCAGCTGCCTACTTTGGTCTGCTCACAAAATAGTAAAAGCATTAATTAGTATTGCTGTTGATACTTAGTAATTTTAGAAAATAAATACAACATTTTAATGTAAAATTAATAATGTGGTTGTGATAGGTCTTAGAATGTTTACATGTATATAGGTAAATATATACACATAAACACAGTTATGCATATATTTGAGTATACATTTATAATTGTTTTCATAGTAAGAGTTTTGGTGATATTTACTCATAACATCAATACTGTCAAGAGCTATTTACTAATAATTTGTGATGAGAATAAGATCAGCGGCCACGGCTAGTGTAGTGTTACTACATTTAGACTTCCGGCTGTGTTGTCTCTATCTTTGGCATTTATCAAAAGAGGGGTGAGAGAATTGGTAGCTTCTACGTTTTACTAGTATCAATTTGACTTGAAGTTGGAATGTATTTAGGCGTGTTTTGGGATTCATTTTTACCTTTTGCTAAGAACCTGGAAACATCAAAGTATTATCACTTGCGGGGGAAAATTAAGACTTTATTATCATTGTCGGGCTTGGTTTTGTTCTCAGTTGCATCAAGACAATGGAAGTTCTTGTTATACCAAATAACTTAAAACGGAATATGGTGAGGGTTGCTATGTCTGTCTTGGGTAATGGGTTCAGGACAAAAATAAGTGGCCTGCATTTCATAATTGCATCCACTTTCCTGAAAGGGTGCCCACAGTTGATGCTTGACATAGTCACTTAGGCCTTCGCACTCTTGGTGGCAGAACAGCAGTATGTTCAGAGTTAAGTGTGCAATTAATTCCTCGGAGCACAAGTACTAATAAATCAAGGATTAGCTAAATAAGATAAAACTAAAACAAAATATCTTGTAAAATCAGTTATAGTTGTCGTGATACATCATCATGCATTTGATGCTTAACTACTTCTACAAATTAGGTTTCTATACTAGCTTCAAAATTAGTACAACATTGATCTGCTAAAAGTAACTAGCACACCTTTGACATTTATTTAAAGAGTTTATGTCTGTGGTAGGTATTAGAGGGGAGGAACTAGAAATCAGAAATGTATAGTTGTGTTTTTAAAGACATTGTTTATCAATTGTCTGGTTTTTGTTGAACTGTCTGAGGCCTGCACACATCAGTTCATGTTTTTAATATACTGATGGTTTATAGTTGAGTGGGATGATACTAGTTCAATTTGCCTGAAGTTAATGCTACTTTTAGATTAATGATAGAATCAGCTTTTTATTTTAAAGATCTGATTTGATTTTTCCCCAATGAGCAAAATTGTTCTTGTACAAGGGTACTTCTGTTCCTTGGCACTCACATCTAGCTGAAACCTTGCTTATTTACACCCAAAGACAGTAATTCAGCTTTGCTGTTAAGTATATTGTTACATTTCCTTGTCAAGAAAAAGCAGTGGAGCAAGGCTTGGTCTTACATCATCAGAGATACTTGCAGTAGTGCTAATGCTATACTTTGTTATATTAAAATGGGAAGCTGATGTGGCAAAGATTGCTCCTGTGAGTACAGCTGAGCAAAATTTTTGTATTTCTATTAAAAATACCATTTTGAAAAATTACATGCATATCTATGTGCACACTCTTAGGCTATTTTGAAAGCAAAATAGTAGATGGAGATTTAACACATACTTGGAAAATTCTACCTGTTACGGTGCTTGGAACACTGAGCCTAAATACAAACTATTCTCATTTTCCACAAACCAAGATTTTAAGGAAGCTTTAATGAAGTTGTGCTTTGAGAAGTTCTATCTCTGGATGTAACTTTCTTTTCTATGCAACTTAATCCAATACACTTTTGAAGATCAACTTAAAAAGTTTCATTTCAGATTTTAAAAGTGGGTTTGGAACTAAGATGTATTTTTCCTCTGTAGCTTGCTCAAACCATGTTTTGCGTTTACCTGAAATTAGTAGGTGGTGGTTGTTCTGGGTATAGGTAAAGAATGTGAACAAGCAGTTACATGTGTGATTTTTACCTACAAGTCAAGAATACGTGGTGAAACAAAAGTTGTGAAGATATGTGTGTGCATATATATATATATTTTAATTTTTCATTAACAGAAAGATTCTGAAAGCATGAATGATGCTTTATAAAGTGGCTGTTTTGAAATAGTTGTTTTAGAAGGGAACCACATTTCAATGTAGTAAAAGGCTCTGGGTATGCAAGGAAAATAGCATTAGTGAGGGAGAGGATATAAGCTTGTAAACAGGAGGAAAATAATGGTCTTTTGTTACCATGTTTAAGTTTTGTCATGTGTAATTATGTAAGTAGCGGCTAGTAGTATGTTCCTACAGGCAGTGTTCTCAAGCAGGAGAAAGCATTAACGTGCTTTGCTAAGAGGATCGGATTGCCTTCCATCCTTATCTCATCCATGCTTGTGCGGATGTAACGCGTGTTATTAGATTTGCAGAATGTGTCATCGGTGATCGTGGTAATATTGTTGTACTGCAAAAGAAAACGGTTTTTTATAAATAACCACACACACATACACACACTCCCCTCCCCACCCCACCCTCTATGCTGAAGAGTTTTCAGACTTTAATTTCATTCCTGTTAGCCTCCCATTTTATTATGTAGATTGATTTACATTTAATATGAATATTTAGCAATCAAGTGTCTTCTAACTAATCTAGCTGATAAGCAATTTGAGGTTGTTATTCATGTTTGAAATAAATTGTTGATAGAAGATTATTCCTTATTTTACCGTTTCCTATCCTTGATGTACAGAAGCTAATGAGAAATTCTTGCAGGATAGCTAACAATCACCTTCTGAACTTCTGTATGGTTGTGGTCATACAGATTAGAGGTGAATTATTTTATTTGGAGGAGTGTTAGACAGCTGCAGCACAACTGCAGTGTGAACTGTTAGAAAAGGCAGTATGTTTGAAGTATGTAACTAACAAGGCTCTTCATAACAAAATGTTCAGGAAATACTTCAAAAATACCTGAAGGTGAAGAATACGCAGACTTTCTGGTAAGTTAAGGGGAACAGATTCCAGTGCGTTATGTCCTAAGTAGAGGTAGGCCAAATTTGTCAGCTTCTAATAAAAAGAAAGGGACATTATTAATGCTGATAGTACTTTAAAGAACATGTACCTGTTACAAGATACCAGTATTAGTTTTCTGATCACATAGAAAAGATGTAAAGTGATCGATCATGAAACATTGTTTTGGTGTGAATGTTGAATTCTGTTGTATCAAGAAACTCAGAACAGGCCTATTTCTTTGGAAATGCTAGTGTTGGCTTATTGGTTTTTAAAATTTGTGACCACTATAAATCTAAATCCTTGTTTCTTAGTATTTATGTGGTCCTCAGAACTGTATTTGAGCCATCAATTTTTGAATTGAGTTTTTCTTTGCACGTAAGAGAGAAAGGAAGTAGGTAAGATATTGCATAGAAGCTTTTTTTATATGAATGACATGAGAAGAGAGTAAGTATGCAAAGGACTATTATAGCAAAGTTCCTTGAAAACAAAACAAAAACTGGAAAGCTACTTGGTTGTAGTTTTGTTTCTTAGATTACAGAAAAAGAATTTGGTGATGTACTGGATAGCCTGGTTACTGCTTTTATGTACTTCGCTGAAGTAAATTATTGGCTTTTGCTTACCTTGAAAGCATTTGCTTTGATGCCTCTGCTCTTGATTCTATTTTGGTTTGCATTGAATGTTGTTAGTTTGGGAGGTAGAACAGGAAGTTTCATAAGTCGATTTTCAGCAAGAGAAAGTTCTTCCAATAACAGAAGCTTTGAAAAGGCTCCATCTTCTATTTCTTCTATCCTATTTCCACTAAAATCAATTCTTCTCAAGGTAGCTTTACACAAGAGAAATGAAAATCTAAACATTGAGTTTATAGTTGTGGCATGTGCAATGTGTAGAATTTTGTGTTAAATGTTACATTGTTGACTGCACCATCCTAATTGTGATCTACAAACGTAAATATTCTTGAAGTGTGGATGAAAATCCACATTTAGCTTCCCTTGTGGTCTTAAATTTAAAAAACACCACAAAATCAACCAGAACCACTTTGGATCTTTTTTTAATTAGAGACAAAATGATTTCAGATAGTCATAGAATTTTTAACGTAGAGCAAGATATCTGGGAGAGATTTCCCTGGAGCATTTGAAGGAAACACAATACCTGCCCATTTAAGACTGGTTGGGATAGAGTTAAATTTTGCCTTTAGCAAACTGCTCTTTCTCTGGTTGTGTGGGAATATTGAGATGGATATATGGCCCAAAATGGGTGTCATGTTGCTATTCTAATAAAAGCATTGAATTACATACGTAATACAAATGATGAGATTATCAAAGTATCAAATCTACTTTATTTTGGTAATATTGGCATGCTATTATGGGGCAATAACTTCAAATAAGCTATCAGGTAAGTGGAAATTAAAATTTGAACAGTACTTACTGATGTCAGCAAAATCTGAGACTGCTATCCTTTTTATTTTGTTAAACCGTGCATAAAGATAGGCTGTTTCTTTTGGCAGTGGGGGTACAGCTTCAATGTCTATTTCCTCACAGTACACTGATCCACTTAAACACACACAGAGCAGGCAAGTAGGTAAATCTGAAAGCAAATTGTTTTGAGTAGATGGTTAAGTTGAATCTTCAAAATAAATCGTTATAGTGTTTAAGATTACCTATCGTAGTTCATAACTTGAAGTTATGAAAATAGTTAATCTGAACTTTTCTTTGAGATTTGTATTCTTTTATTGTGCATAGCATCCCTGTATAGATCCTCAGTTTGTATTGGAGCATGCCTTGAAATGCTAATAATTGATCTTAGTTCAGTTTTGATCTTTAGTTGGTTTAGAGTATCGTGAATACGACAACTGTAACTCTATGGCCACATTAAATGTAATCTTTAGAATGTTTCTTTTGTAAAGAGAAATCCATGCAGTAGAAATATCTGACAAATGCATATTTGGTACTGTAATTGCACTGGAGCATTTCTAGCAGGGTCACGTGTACTTTGTGCTACTATTTTGTTTAATCCTTTTAATAAAAACTCCAGTAATGATGATTATATAATTATTTCAGGCAGTCTATTCCCAGTTTTTAACTGTGATTTTTTTATAGCTATTATTTTAACTACTGAGAGAAACTCTATCTCTTTAATACAGTTTAAACCCTTTATGGCTTGTCCTGTTCCTTACAGAGAGTAGGTTTGCAATAATCCTGTATGACAGCAGTATTAGAATACATAACATGAATGTGGCTTTCAGTCTGGTTTGGTCACCGCTTCTATCAGATCTACTGCATTTCCTATGTTGTTAGATTTTTGGTTAGCATCCAAATTACTCTGTCTGTAGTACAGAGTAAAGTCATACTGCTAGGTCCTTTGTTACCACTATGTAGCCAAATAGAATCTTCCACAACCAGTGAAGAGTTGTAGCCAGTCAATACTGGGAGGCCAACTCGGAATGTGTAATTTTTCTTACAGAAGTACTGATGAGAATAATGGAATTGAGTTTTTCAGCTTGGTTTTGTGAATAGTACCATTTATTAGACTTCAGAATTCTGCCCCATTTGCCTTTTATTTACTTGTTTGTCATATGCTAGAGTGTAGAAAATGGAAAATGATTATGGAAAAAAAAGGTCGTCTTTAAAAGGCAATAGCTCTGCTAATCTTAGAGATTTGTTCTGTGATCACATGTTTCATCATGCCTTAAACTGTGGACCTTATTGGCTTGTGCGTTTTGTTGGTTGTCTTGCCTAACTTATTTTACTTGCATCCATCTCTACAGCAAGTGTGACTGGCAGGTCCATAGTGGTTCTTATAAACTGTGCTTGGTGTATTTAGAGTTTACCTGAGGATCCTTTCAATTTTTTTCAGTCTATACCATCAGAAATTAGACAGCTTTCCACAGGAGATAGGATATTAATAAATAAGAAGATTAATTCTATATACCTTCTTATCCTTTTTATAATAAATTTTCATATTAAGATATATGCTTCTTTGGAGAGCTTACATGTTACAGTATTCATAGGAATTAACTTACTTGTATCCTTTGTTGGTCGTACATTGCGCTCGCTGTCATCCCCTTGCAGTATTAGGGAAGTGTCAAGAGAAACATTTGTTCCATCCTTTATGTTGAGAGCAAATGTTATTTTAAAAATCAAACAACAAACAAAAACCATGGAGCATTACAAGGATTTTATATAGCAGGCCTTTTAAAAAGGAGCTTCCCACAACATACATCTGTGGGATATTTAATTTTTAAAATGCTGTTGTATGCTGGATGACTGATGTGATATATTATCTATCCCTTTTGTACATGAGCTATTAACTTTAAAAGGTGAGAAGGGAAGGTGGCGATACTAATGTTCTTGAGAAATGTCAAGTTCCTTAGGAAAGAACAGTAGGTGCTAAATAAAATTGGAGAGAAAATATAGCCTACATGGTGGGAAAGGAATGTGAAGTAATGACCATTTAAAAAGCCTGAAATTCTGTAGATGGATTTTGTACATCATGCAAAATTTGATAGGATTCTTGTGAATGTAAGTTGTATTTTTTGTTTACATAATCTCAGCAAAACAATGTTTTTGTTCAGAATTCCCTGTTGAGATCATCATTGCGTCTTTTCAGGTGCAGGACAGCTTAGTTTATAAATGTGTCCCTTCCAGTTTTTGGCTGAAATGTAGCAGTTGACTTACACTAATTGCACTTAAATCTGTTTTAAGACCTGAGCTGCTGTCAGAAAGGCCTTTTGTAATATGGCAATAGTCAGGTCTTCACACTATGTCCAGAATTACAGTGTGCGTACAGCAGGTTATGATTTGCATGTATTAAAGTTATGGGGATTTTTAGGTTGACTGTGGTAATTGTGTTTGGCTAGCATAATTTGTTGTCTTTTTCATAGGGAATAGTTGTAAGATGGAGTAAAAGAGTGGTTTTTTTCATCTGCATTGCTATTAAAAACATATGGGGGGAATAAGTACACTGTCGAGTGTGGATTTTCTTTAAAACTTAATACAGGATCAGGCCCTGGCAGGAGTACGGTTGCCTGTTGAAGAAAGCTTCTTATGCACTGCAAGTGCTCACAAGTGCACTGATTTTTATTTATTTCTCAAAAATCTTCCACCCCAATGCAGGCTTGTAGCACACAGATATTTCTTCTACTAGATCAATGAGAGAGGAACACTATTGTCAAGTTACTTTTGATACTAACTTTATTTTATTTAGTATTTGTTGCTTGCGTATATTTTACTGTGGGAATTTTTGTATTCTGCAGAATAAAAGTCTCAAGCTTGACATAAGGCCTGAGAAACAAATATCTTGGCCAGCCTCTGACATTTTTGACCCTTTTCTAGCCTGTGAATCATCCATCCCTTGGCTGTTCCCTGCATCTGTCTATCCAGGCTGTGTCTTGTTTTTGCCTCTTGTTTTTGTGTAATGTTTGAGAGGTATAAAAGTCTTACTAGTGTAAACCACCCTAAGTTAAAATACTGTCAGCAGTTAGCAGTTGTAACATGCAAGTTCTGTGTAGGGTAAGAGCTTTTGCTGTTTTCTGTGTTGAGGAGCTGGGGCATGTGAGCTGAACAGTTGGACTCAAGCAAGCAGCAAATCCCATAGAAGGTTTCTGTGAAAGTGTTCAGCTTGCAAACGTTGTTTAGTCTTGTTGAGACATGGTCTTTGTTGAGGTATCCATGCCAGTAGAGACAGCTGTTAGAGATGGACTTAGAGTAGAACAACTGGATTTCTATTGTAGCATGTTTGGTTCACAAAGGATGTTTTTAATGTGCTTGTATGAAAAAACATGTTGCCTGATACAGCATATCTGTACCAGGTGTAGGTTTCTGCTACAGTATCTTACTTGAGGTGTGATCCACGAGTGAGCATGCATGTGAGTTCTTTGCAGAATATAATATACAGCTAATTTCTGCAAACAGAAAATGTCAACAAAACCCAAAACTGCTTATTTGCGGATTACTGTTAAATACACAGAATTAAACAACAGATTTTGCCTCACCAAAAAAGAAAGAACTAGAACAAAAGAATAAACCCCCCACAAGAGTGGTATAACTAATATAAGGGAAATATTTCTTGGAAAGCAATGAAAGTTCCTAGCCATGGACTATCAGTGTAGAAGACTGATTGGATTGTAACCACAGAAAATTCAATACTTGCCTGTGCCATACAAAATCATATTAACATTTTGCATCTAAATACTTTAACTATCTAAATACTTTAACTGTCTTAACACTTCTGCAAAACAATTGATTTATCTTTACAACACACAGAAGTCGATAAAGCTGTTTATATTCAGTGGAATGAATTGTGCCAGGTATGAGACATTGGGTAGTTCTGTTGTGGAAATTAAACTTCATGTTTTTAAACATACAATATTTTTATTCAAGACTGTGGTGGCTGGCTGTGGTTTCAGATAACCATTGTAATAAATTTTGCTTGGTTGACCTTTTCTTCACTAGTAGACTAAAGCTCCTGTTTTTGATTGCCAACATCAATAGATTTCTTCTGATGTTTCACTAAAAATCTAATTGTGTGTTCCAGGACATGTTAAGGAGTTAAATTTGTCGTGCAAGATAGATTTTTGATCAGGCGTGTTGTTCTGACCAGGAGATTGTTGGCATGAATTTCAGTTACAGTTAACACTTGAAATATTCTGGGAGCTAGAATTTGTGCAATAAATGAATAGGAGATTTGTTGATTCGTCCCATGAACTAACACTGGAACTTGTATAGATGTGTTTGTTGCACATAAGGAACTAATTTATTATTTTGCAATGAAAACGTGTAATTGGAGATCTGACCTGATGGAAATAATGACCGACTGCATTCCTAGAATTATCCTAAGCAGAACTGCTGGCCTTCAGAAGACCTTTAGTTTATAGCACTGCCAGTACAGGCTTTGATTAGTCTGTGACAAATCTGTTGGCACGATTTCCTTGTAGGTATACTGCTTGTTCTTTTTATTGAAAAGGTATTCTTATTGAATGATTTTAGTAATGAATGTTATCTGATGCTGTGTCTAACTAGCTAAAATTAATATTTTTAGTATTTTTTCCAAACTTACTCTGTCTTGATTGTGTAGCCACCTACTAATTAAATCATTTTAAAATTTTCCCACTTCTAGTTAAATTATAGCTTTCCACTGTTAGACTAAGAACAGCAGGTACATGTTCATATTTAAAATGTCTCAGGTATTTTTAAATGTGGTATCTGCTGCAGTGATGCAGGAACATGTTTCATAAATTTATGAAAAAGAGACCATTTAAAAAGTTATACAGAAGGGTTCTTTCTGTGTGCTGCAATTTTTTACTTATACTAATTATCAGTTGTTGTCATGTCTTCTTGCCCATCAGACTAAGTTATTATAACAAGTACAGTTAACATTATTGAAAACTCCTTCCTTGAACTTATTAGTACTTGGTTGTTGCCGCTTTGGATATGTGGTATTTTCCTTGGCAGCTAGCCTTGGGGTAATCATTGTTAGTTTTTCTTCCATCTGCCTGATCAATGCTGTGCTGTATCTTGTTCTCTTGACGTATATTCTTTAGGTTCTGTCTGAACAGAGGTATGAAGCTCTTAATTATCCTTTCCAGCTTAGACTGGTGCACTTCATTTAACTTGGCTCTCGTTTTGTGGCTTCTGGTTAAATGTTTAAATTAAAAGACATATGTGTGGAGCACACAGGGGAAAAAGTTCCAAATTGACCGTTTGGGGGTGCTGGTGAGTGCCATGAGGTACAATATAGCTGCTACCTTTAAGACTCTCAAAGTGTTAATAATATAGGTGACTACCAAGGACTGGATGTACTTCAGTAGTTCAGAACTACTAAATTGTTGAGGTGCAAATAAACCCAAACAACCTACCCCTGAAAAGCCAAGGCAAAAAACTGTGGTTTATGCTGGCAAGTTATGTTCAGTGAAAAGTACTGTTTCAAATATTGCTTCAATATAAAACCAAACTCCTAAATAACATTACCCTCCTTGTTTTTAAACAATCTCACTATGCTAGTACGATGTTATTCAAACTGTTGAGCTAGTATGTCTCATTCTTGAAACTCTTACAACAGTAGGCACATAACTACAGCAGAGTTAAAAACAGTGCTTTAGTCTGTTTTATGAAAGCCTGTATTTTGTGGGTTTCTCAAACTTAGCAGGGGTAGTACTTTTGTGGTTTGAATTTGTGGCTTTTCCTCTGTCCAAAACCATTGTATGTTTTGCTATTACTATAAGACTTTTCCATAAAACTGCATACATGCATGTAACACCTTATTCATATAATGCTTAGCAGTCAAAAATATTAAACTGATAACATAAATAAAATACCTTTGTTATATCCTTGGATTGCATTTCATAATCTTGTTGGATCAGGCTTCCCATGGTATCATCTGTATCATACTCATAAAACTGGAGTGATTCTTGCTGTTTGGGTGGTGCTGAATTTACCAAAGGTACAAACACAAACAAAAAAAAAGCCTTCTGCAAAATCTTCATCCTTGCACAGAACAATGTGTCTGGCTTTCACTGAGCTCGTGAAGATCTCCTTGTGTGTTGACTATGGAGAATACTTTCTTTGTGACTGGAAATGAAAATGCAATCCGTCAAAACAATATTTAAAGCCTAGAGGACTAGTTGGCAGGGGTTTGTAACGCATAAGGAACGTGGAACAACTTTTAACTCTTGATATCCTTTAATTAGACTCTAGAATTATAAAAACTCCTCATAATACAAAAAGAAACTAGGAAATTATAAACAACACTTTTCAACTAATAAGCAAAACAATTATCTTAATTCTATTTGCTTGTTAACATGTGTGTTACTTTTGTTAATAGCAATAGGAATTTATAAAGCATTTTATGAAACATTTGGCATGTATGTAGCTGAACTAATTAAAATGAGAGTTGTTAAATGCATTTTTCTCAGTGGTCAAAATAGTGATTTTTTTTCAAATCCAAATGCTCTATAAAAGTAATATCTCATTGTCTTTGTCTACATTTGAAAGTAAACAGAGGCTGTTAATTTATCTTCTCTAAAATTTTTACAGGTTGTACACTTTTCAGACAGGGGGAGTAGACAATTAAAATGCATATTTACAGTATACAGAAATAGATGCTTTGTAAAGAATAATTTTTTTTAAAAATGCTTCAGTTATTTATTTAAGCTTTAGCTTAATACTTTAAGGAAAAAAGAACACCTACCGTTTTAGCAGATTGAAGTTCTTCTGTGATTAAACCCAGATATCCTTATCAATATGTTAACCTGAAGAGGATGGATAAAAGAGTAAAGTTATGAATTACATTCACGTTGTTGAAATGAATACTCTTTTAAAGTTTGACAGTCTTAAAAGTGCTTTCCATGGGGTAAAAAATGCTTTGCCAGAATTCTTTCCCTAGGGTAAGAGGTAATATCCTGGAGCAAGGGGGTTGTACTTTGAGTAACGTTTGTTAAAGTTAAGTCTGCCTAGCTCATCCTACTTCTGCTATTACTGGTTAAAATGGTAGCCCTCTGCTTTGTGGTGATTTACTTTAAGGCTTTTTTGTAAATCAAATATTAATTGTGTGAACTGGAGGTCTCTAGCAAGGCACGTGTTATCCGTGTTGTTTAACGGTTTAGCTGAGAGACAAAGCAGCTGCTTTCTGACTGAGACAGAGGTAGAGCCAAAACATACGTATACTATATTAGTCACATTTTATGAGTAATAAAATGTTTCATTACAAGTTGTATACGTTGAGAGGTTTCACCTACCTATGAAATGGAAACTTTTCAGTCTGAAGAGTTCAGGAAACAAAAAATACTGCTTCGAATTGTTTGCGTCGAGTTTTTTCAGACAAGAAATTAATGTTTGAGTGCTGTATTGAATGACTTGTTATTTTATTGAATGATTAGTCTCACAACCAAATACTTCTTTTGAGCAAAGTTCTGTCAGTTCTATTATATAGATAACGTAGTAAACACTGTCCAGGTGTCGAATTTTCATCTGAACTACAAGCAGCAGCTTTCTGGATTTCTAATGCCTTTCTTCCTCCCCCATCCTTTTCCTTATTATGTATTTTTGGCAGTCAGTACAAATGGGAGCCAGATGACCAACTTGAAAGTTTATGAAGTAGCCTGAGTCCTGAAAAAGTATGTAGCAATAAAATCTGTTGGGAAGATACTCAGATTTACGTTTTTCTTTCATTTTCATTCCTTTTTTTTTTTTTTTTTTTTTTACTGTAGATAACACAGTCAGCTAGAGTAACACCAGGGACAAACAGTGAACATATTTGGTTAAATTTTTGTGTAGGTGCTGCCTTGTTTAGAAACCACGTGTTTGTAGTAAATCTGTGAACTGGAGAGTGGCCACAGCTATTTGCTCTAAACATTTTTTCTAGTTTATAATTGGTTACCATTTTCTGAGCCATTAGGATTTTATACAAATGCTTTTAGTTTTGCTCGTATGCAAATTAAACAATGTCATTTGTTAGGCTTAGAGCTTACTCTAGGATAATGATTTTGCTGTAAGTATATAACTCACCTGTAAAGGGAAGAGGCTCAGTAATAATGGAAATTGGACTCTGAAACATGTTGGTTGCTGTTCTGCTGGAACAACAAAATCAACAGAAGTTTTCAAGTGACTAGGATGTTAAGGTATTTTCTGCTGCTTAGGAACTTTAAGTCAGAAGTTTTATGTGTAAAAGGGTAGATTTAGGGAGGAAGAGAGAAAAAGGTTGCAGCATCAATACCATCTTCAGTCCCTCATGGCTTTGTATGTTTTTCAGAAGGAATGACAGCAGCTCTGCTTTGTACTTACCTCTTTCCAACTGCTACCCCCTACCAAACATCTATGTTAAGATTTCATCTGGCTCTGGGGTATCAAGTTTTTTCCAGTGCTTGAAGGTAATCAAAGGATAAATGTTCTAAGGGAAAGGTATTAAGTATTGAAATGGAAAGCATTATATAAAATATTAAATATATCTGTTATGAGAATTTATTTTCTAAGTACTGAAATCCTAGATTTCATAGCTGTGTTCATGGAATGTCTTGGCAATAGCTTAGTTGTGACAATTTTAGAAAATGAGGGATAGTAACTGGATAAATGCAGCCTTGAAAATTTAGGAAGCTTTCATGCAAGAAAGCTCTTTATGTGCTTTGATCTGCAAGAGAAAAGGCTCTGTAACATTAGGAGACTTCAGTAACAGCTTCTGCAGAAAACATTGTCAAAAGTCTGTGTTCATCAGGGTCACAAGATTTCAGTGGTATGCTTACCACAAAAATATTGTGTAATGTGTGTATTTGCCTTTGTTATCCAAGCACTTAGAAGAAACTCATAAATGCTTACTTTCAAATCAATTTGAAGTGATACATAAAGTAATTACTTTGGCATGATGTAATCAAGGTTTACCTTACTCTATAGTTTATTATCACTTCAAAATGTTAGTGCCAAATAAAGTCCTGTCACATATTTTGTCTGCATGTCATCCCTTGTGACAGGAAGAAAAAAGGTAGCAACAAATGATTTCAGATAGAAACTCTTTTTTACTGAACATGTGACATGCTCATATCATCACAAGGAAGAGAACGGCACAAGTAGCTGCAAATGAGAAAGGGGAGTGTTGTGTCTTTCGGCAACAGTGCTGCTTCCAGTTCAAGGTTACTCAAAATAACCACAGTGGCCACATCAGCTGAAATGAAAACTGTGGTTCATATGCATTGGCAGTTGGGAAGCTAGTGGGAAGTATTCACCCTGGCAAGCAGGGTGGGCTTTCTAGTCATCATTAGTGCTTAGCAGCATGATAGAGAGGCACCTGTTTCTTGAACTCTTAATTGTAAGGATCAGTGTACTTAGAAGGTGGTTTCTTTTCCAAAAACCTAAACAAGCTCTGTTAGCTAATTGAGCTCTAGTTTTTGAAAAGCCCCTTGATAATGTGTGCTATGCTTTCTGATTTGTTAGGTGTGCCATTTTTGGTTTTACCCATGAGAACACAGTTTTGGGGACTGAATTCCCCACCAAATACTTTCACCTGAAATGTTAAGCATTTTATATGTTTCGTAAGAATATGAAAGGTAGCTGAAGGTGTAAATGAAGTAAAATACTTTTTTTTTTTTTTCTTCTAGTAAGAGAGAATCCAAGTTAATCTAACATGGGACACTTGCTTTCTGGATTCTGCTTTCAGAAAAAACTTTGTTTTAGGGGGAAAAGGTTACATCCAGACTAGCTGTAAAATTTGTTCCCCACTGTTGCTTTCTATTGGGATAGACTGTGGAAAATAAAGGGCTTTTAGGAGAGAAAAAGAGAGAAATTGAGTGGGGATGGATGGCAGAAGTTAGAAAGGTATGGGAGAGCAAGATGAAAATTCAGGTAGCTATCCAAACTGTAACTGCTGCTGATTAACTCTTCTTCAGCATCTGGGAAGGAATCTACTATTTAGTAGTGTTCATGTCTCAAGAACACGTAAAGTGAAAAGTCAGACTGGAAATATCCTAGAGGAGATGAGGAAAGATTTTGTTTTGCAGGCAGATGAGTGGGTTTTGTGACTTATTTGAGCTGGCTGATGTTCAGCTCTGTCTATTTATCTTGTACTTGAAGCGGCCTCATATATTCTGCCCTGCTCAGAGCTTTAGTATGGTGAGTTTATTTCTGTTCTCACCTTTCTACTAACACTTCAAAAGGCAGACCAACAACCAGATTTTTCCTTAAAAACTAACCATGCAGGAGCATACTGCAAAACATGCCACAAGTGGTTCTCCATTGTTGCCAGAGAAAAATGAAACCAGTTTAAATGGGAGGGCAAATCTCTGTCTCTTGGGTGGGTTTCAGCCAAACCCAGTTTTCATAGGTGCTACCATGTAATTACCTTTTTACCACGTTGGTGTTGACTGCTTCTTACCTAATGCATCGGACAGAGCTTTTCTGTCCTAGCATTGCTTTGAGATGCTGGAATGTGTTTTGTAGTGGAACTGAATGTTGGTTGCTGATAGATCTCGGGCGAGGTGCTTATGTCTCATTCCTGGTAAACCCCCACAAGATGCTGAAGAACTGATTGACCTGGAATGAGCCAGAGTAGCAGTGAGGGTAGGTAGCCTTTTCTCTCTGTGAGGTTGATACCTTGAAATTTTACTTCTCTGGGGTGCCTGTGGGAATTATGCAGAAGCAGGGACTGGCATTACCTATATAAAAGACCTGTGATTGTGTGATGGGAGGAAAGACTCTAGGAAGAGGAGGGAAGAACAGGAATTTGGAGATCATAGAATCACAGAATGGCAAGGGTTGGAAGGGACCCCGAGGATCATAAAGCTCCAACCCCCCTGCCACAGGCAGGGCCACCAACCTCAGGCCTGGGAGGGAGAACTTTATTGCTGGGTTGCATGGGTTAATAGGGCTATAAAGCAGCACTAGGGAGAGTGCTCTAAGGTTGCTATAAAGATGTTCCTTATGAAATAAACTAAAGCTGAGGTTTTTTACAATTTTAAACACTCAGGTTTGTTCTATATTTAGGCAAAGAAAATGTATTTTTGCAGCTGCTTAAAGACCTTGGCTTTCATCTTGTATCATAGTCTCTAAAGGACAATACTGGCAAGTTCTGCAGTTTCTGGGTTTTATTATTGTTAAGTGTTCTTGGAAGAAAGAAGTACAGATTATTGCTTAGCTTCCTCATGCCTGATTAACATTGGGAATCACTTACACAGAATGTTAAAATATTAGTGTCTTCTCTTGGGTAGAAATGTGGTGGGGACAAATTACATTAGACACAATGCAAAATTCTTTTATATGTGGTAATTTTTTTCTCCATGTAAAAGGTAACGTCTTCAGTTTTGCTTAGCATCTCTTTTCTGTGAACACTTAGTGTTGACCAGCTGCTCTGCTTTTGAATAATTATAATAGATAAAAGTTTTATAGAGTATATTCAACTAGTCTAATACCATGTACAAAATAATGTGCAAGCAGTGAAACACAGATTCGTGGTTCAAGAGAATCAAGGCATAAAGTGATGTTAAAATTGAACTAAATGTTTGTTTTAATTTTCTTAAGGGTTTTTTTCTTTAACCTGTCTGTGTCATTTTCTTTTTTCTGACACACAGGCCTCTTCTGCTTGACTGTTTCTGTGGTCTGACTGATTTTTACCTTCTAAAATTTTCTTCTCTTTGGTACTGCAGTATGTTTTGCCTGCTGTATGCATAGGTGATGTGGAACTTCTCTCAGGATCTCCACAAAAAGTAGAGAGGGTCTCAAAGAGAAGCATAAGCATAATTGTTTAATGTGTGTGCTTATGTTGGAGCTGCATTCGTTCTGGTGCAAAAAGCCAGAGTAGCAAAACTGGAGGAAGTTGTCTCTTGATTTGTTCTGGAGCAGTGCGGAGAAACTGGGCTGAAGGTGATACTATTGAAGAGTTATTGTGTGATATTAGGCAAACTGTAGTCCAATTCCATGACTTTGAAGGATGGAGGAGGGTTCGGAGGTAGTAGTCAACGTCAAAAATATGGTCATCTTGTCTTAGAGAAACCTGAAAACACTTCTAAAGATTCAGAATGACCAAAAAAGTTTCAGATATGAAGTAGCTATGCATAAAACCCTCCAGTATTTTTATGGAAAGTTGCAACAGTTTCCAGGGCTTAGTGAATTAGATTAAGTTTAGGTCACTGTTTTAGGGCCACCAGCTGTGAAATAGAGACAGTTGAAAAATGACCTAGTGATTATATGAACATCCTTCCATGTGTTTCTGATTTATACTCAGAATTTTTTAAAGCTGAAGACATTACCTTTATTCCTTGCATTTCTAGAAAGGAGACTTCTTGTATAAGATAGTGTGCTATAAATGAACAAGGCACATTTTTAAAATGAGGCATAATAGTAAACAAATCACAACACAGTTAACAAATATAAGTGGAAACTGGAGTAGTAGTACAGTGTGCTATTTACCCAGACCCTTCTGTTGAACACATGTTCACTTGAACTTTGCCTATATATCCTCAATTATATCCCGAATCAAAAGCCAACTGAACTCTATTTATTAAAATGGCTTAGAACCCCTTCCTGAATTCATATTAATTCTTGATAAGGATTTCATCATTTCTTGAGAGCCATTACTATGTCTGTAGGGACACTAGAGTCAGGGCTCTGAAACTAATTTGCCTTATGTATTTTACTTTTATATTCCTGTTATATTTGTACCTGATGTTATTTGTAGCATCTACTTTACTCTCTGTATTTATGGCTAGTCTTCATATTTGTCTGTTTTTCCTTGTGTTGAGCTTTACAATAGGAGAAGATAGATTCTTTTCTTTTTTCTTTTTTCCTCTGTGGATGATTGATTTATGCAATGAATTATGAGACTAAGGTACTATGTATTTTTCCCGTTAATCAGGCTGTTAGAAATGTAAATTTTTGACAAAACAGTTAAAAACATTTTAGGATAAATTTGTATCTTTGTCAAGTTCCATAACTGCCAATACTGTATGCACAATCAGATTTATAGCTGGAAAGTTAATCTCTTGCCATAGGATTAGAAAATGATTGCAGAATCTTTGTGGTGTATAATTTTTTTATTTAAAAAATAGCATGTTGTCCTTTAGTGTTTTTCAGATAGGAAATTCCTATGTTTATTACTTGCAAAGATCAAGTTGGAAAATGAAGGAAATTGATTTGTAAGGTTACAGTGGAATGTGTATATGTTAGAAGTAGTTAGAAAACTTGAAATGCAAACCATCTGTTTACTATAAAAGAGTATCTTTCCGAATCTATTATCAAAATACGGAAGTAAATATCTCAAAGTACTCCTTGTAAGTATTAAACACCAATAAGAACAATGGAAAAAGGCAAAATATATTCCTACTATTTTGAGGCTAAAGGAAGAAATGCAGACAGTTGGATTAAACTACTGTTATTTCTCTATTTTGATTTTTACAGTAGCCTCTTGTATAAATGTGGTTTAAAAAAAAAGAGGGTTTTATAGTTTGGAGAGTTTTAATTTTATGGATGAGATTTTAGTCATAACCTAATATTTTTGAGAAATCTATAAGGCTTTTCTACTGTGGGTTTACATGGGTATCAAATGCTCTTCGGTGTGCTAATATAACCATGCTAATTGTTGTGCACTCTGGATAATGCTAATTGGGAGGTTGGACTCAATGATCTCTTGAAGTCCTTTCCAACCCCTACAATTCCGTGATTCTGATAATATTTAGCTTAAAGTTCAAGAAGGTTCCATCCTTGTTTACATGGACAAGATTTGGAAATCAGGGTGTATCAGAATAGTTTGTCCAAAGCTGATTGTAGAGCTGAGATTTCATTTTTCTCAGTTGCTGGGTTTCTGGTTATGTTTCTGTTAGTGGGACCAGGAGTGCATTTTTTAAATGAATCTCCTGAAGAGCTGAGCTTGGTGCACCTTGATTCACATTACAGCACTCTGAAGTGTGTGGGCTATTTTTTGGGGGGTCTAGCAAACCAGGTGGTGTATGTATTTAGGGGTGCATTTGGTGTGCTCCAGCTGCTAATGGATTTTATTTAGTGGCTCAGACCAGTCAGAAGTAAATCTTCCCTCCCTCAAAAATCAGAGGGTGGGTCTCATGGCCTTATGAGAAGCATTTTGCTCTACTGCTGCACCCTAATGTGTCACCTTTATTGCTGATGCAGACAGAATATTGTAAAACAGATCAGGTTTTGTTTCTGTGTTTACGGACGCTGCTGTAAATGGACTAATTAAGCAGTTTGATACTTGTTAGGCTTTGTTGTTACTGGTAAAATATAGTGTGTTAATTAATGTTCATGTCTTAGTTTATGAATCTATTTCCTGCTAAGTATATATAATATTTTGAAAATAAATGCCAGAGCAAACATAAAGCAAGTAGGCTTTGATACCAAAATCTGTGTAGTTACATAGTGCTGTGATTCAGTTTATACAGACCTCCATGCTTAGGAGTTAGGCTACTTTATGTACCTGGATGTCTGTCTGCTACAGAACACTGCAACATGGAGCATTTTAGATATGCTGCTCCCAAAATTAATGAGCTAGAATGTGCCTTGGAATAGCACCCTAGTTGGTAGTGCCTAAAATAAAACCTTAAATTCAACTCTATCAAGGCAATAAGAATATGCTAGTAGTGAAGAGCAAGGAGAACATAGAACTGGGAGTGGAATTCAAAATGCAGGTTAATGTTCAATACCCAGTCTCAGACCATGGCCATAAGCAGGTGCTTGGGGAAGACAGAATAGTACAAGCATGTATTATTCTTGTCTCATCCTGTCTCCAAATACTCTGTCCTCCAGCTATTTTCAGCTCCGCACTCTTGTACCTACTGTGCTTTGTCTGTTTAACAACCTGTGATGGATCTCTTCCAAGAAATGCAATTACTTATTTGGTCTTCCCTTGAAACCACGTGTAAAACGGCTGCTGTGTTCAGGCATGCATTTTGATGATCTGACTACTCATTGCACACAAACTTCTGTTTGCCTAGATTGTACCTGGTATGTACTAGCTTCATTTCAAGGCTCCTTGCTCCTCTTCTGGAGCAGCTGATCCCTAGATCCTGTCTATGCAACTCCTGATTTCGTGGGTGTGTCTATTACCTGCCCTTAGGCATCTCTTTTCTGAGCTGTTGAGTTCTAGCCTTTTCAATGTTGCTTGTATAGAAGCCATTACCTACCTTTCCTGGTCTTATTACCTTTCTCTGATCCCATTCTAATAATGCTATGTATAGTTATTGCAGCTACCTGAAGGGCTTGAAAATCAATGCTGTGTTAAAAGTCTGGGTGAGCCATGGATTTATAGCAATGTCTTGCTGTCTCTTGTTTTCTCTTTCTCTCTGGTTACTCTCTCTGTTTCATTTTTCTTTTTAATGCTACTAGGTATTAAGCTAGTGTTCTCATTGAACTGCCTATTATTGCTTCTGAGTCTTGTTCCTTAGTGGTGATGGTGAGGTCATACTTCATTGGTTCGTATACGAAGTTAGTATCATCTTTTCCATGGATATCACTTTTCATTGAACAGTATTGAATTTCCATGCTTACATTAGCATCCTGAGCTCCTACAGTTGTTCTTTGCTGGCGCTTAGCAATCTTTGTTGTCATTCAGTTCTCAGCCTGATTAGCCTATCCTTTTGTAAGTCTAATAAATTGAATATATTCCACCACAGACCCTTTGCTGGGCTCCCTCCACAGCAAGAACTGACCACTTATTATTATGCAGTTTCTTATGTTTTATTAGATTTTTTTTTGCTGTCATCCCTTCATCAGTGGCAGTTAAATTACTTTAAAACCTTTCAGAAATTTTTGTAGGCTTTTTGGACCAGGATCTTCCTTTTCCACAGCCTCAATGATTCCTTCAGATAATTCCAAGAGATTTGCAAGGTAAAAACATCATGGCTTTTACAGAAGCCATAACTGGTCTTAGCAGTGCAAATTGCATTTTCTAAATATCCATTAATTCTGTACTTTTTAACTTCTCAAATCTAATACAGTCATAAAGCTTTAGCTCCCTGAGCTCCCTAAAATCTTTTTTAGATGTTAGAATTGTATTTGCCACAGATGAGGTCCGATATAATTAACTGAATGAAATGTAAGATACAATGGTTCTGCTTGTAATACAATTCTCACATCCCATCTGAATGAATTTAAAGTAATAGAGTTCTAGATTTTTTTCTATAATCATCTGTTTCACTAATACATTTCTTAACATTTAAGTAAAAAAGTAGTTGCTATAAAGTCAATATCTTTAATTCTACTTTAAACCTAAGCTTGGTTTCATAAATGCTTTAAAAGGCAGAAAGTTCATGTTAAAAGATAACAGTACTCATAGTATATTTGAATAGTGGTGTTTGTTGGTTTTTTTTTTAAACTAACCAAGCCTTTTTTAAAAGCCTGATTACTTAAACTTTGCTTTTTGTGCACTAGTCACTTATACTTAAAATCTGAAATAGATGAAAACTTATAAAGGTTCCCTACAGGTAGTGTGCTAGATATTTATATTAACAAAAGGATACAGTTACAGCTATTTATGTTTACATTTATATACATTATATAAGATACAGTTTTGATAAGAGTATTTAAATAAAGTAACAAACATATAGTCCTCCTTCAGGAAGATAGAGGTACATGAGATTGATAAATGTTAACAGACTTTTTTTTAAAGAGGAAGATAAATTCTGCAGCACTGTAAATTAGTGGGGTGACCATAAAATATTTTGCCATAAATACTATATCTGTTCAAAAAGTAGATAAGGAAAAGGGGAAGGAGAGAAAGAAGAGACTTAGTTGACCTAAGACCCAGAAATTAATAATGATATAATAAATTTTGTATCCACAAATTTTTACAACCAGTTGGTCTTAAAGATTATATATGTTTTAAAGGTTCTGTTCAACTTCTGAGGAATTTCTTCCATTAAAAAAATGTTGTTAAGTATTTTAATTTTGTTAATACTTTAGTTGTTGCATCAGAACCTGAAATGTACTAAAATGGGCTTCAAAAAGTAACTGAACTTGAACAAGAAAAGAAGTTACCTGTCTGAAACACTAGAAATTCAAATACAATTTTTAAAAATAATTTTATATAGGGTTTTAGTTTTTCTACACTTAAAATAGAATGTAAAATTGGTAGTAGGATGTATATAATTCTATTTCTTGCATTTGTTTGTTGTTGAAAACACTAATTCTTCCTTACTGCTAAGAGTGCTGGAAAAAAGTGCTGAAAAGGTACTGCTTTTTTATTTGAATTCTTTAATGTAAGCATAAGACAAAACTTGCATAGATCCAATAGTATAAAGTACTTTAGACTGCTTAAAGCATTGTTCTACTTCGAAACAGATTATAGCTAATTGGTATTAGCTGTGCTAGTATGGTCTAAATTAATAATTTAGAAATCCTAGTATGCTATTATTTGTCCGTGCTCTGCTAGATGAACAGTTCTAATGAAAGGATTGCATTACAGTTTTAGGTGCCTTCTAAAATGCTGTGATCTAAAGAATAGGTAAAATGTAAATCCTAATATTTCAGTTGCACTAATGTATGTTATTTCTAGATCCTAGACCTTTGAGAAAAGGTGGTTTATTTTCTGTATTACTAATCAACTAATATCTCCTTTGAAACATTTGTGATAACTGTGGTACAAGCTGAGAAATAAATGTAATACAACTTAGTATGACACTGCAAACATAATATGAGGAAGATTTGAAACTCAAAGCTTGTGATCTTCCTGTCTAATAAGAAATTGGAAGGAGAAACATTTCTTATATCTGGAAGATGTGGAGGAATCTTGTGAAAGTGTTTTTCTATTCTTACCCTCCTTTTCTTTAGTGTTTCTCTTTGCTGTTGCTGTCAGTGGCAGGCTGCATAGCTGGATGGATTTTTTTTACCTAATCTACTTGATCTTATTGAGCATGATACTGATTTGTATTTTAGTAAATTTGAAAGTTGAATCACTTTAGAATAAAGAAGCTTTCTGAGGTCAATTTTCCTCAGCTTAGCTGCACACCCAAGCATGAGTCTGTCATCAACCCAGGTTATGTATTAGACTGCTGTCTAATGCTGCAGTGAGTGCTCTTTGCTCCTGGTATTGCGGTTTTTACTACAGCAATAATAAGATTATAGTGTAGGTAAATATCCTATCTCCACTTTTGAGATATTAAAGATACATCTATACCTCTCCAACTGTTCTAAAAGTGATATGAATATATCATGACTAAGGAAGAGTTTCCATGTATGCTCGTTAACAATGACTACGTCACTGAAAGTAAGGATGAAAGTAGCTGTCTTCTGTTTCATGGTCTTCTTCAGTTTCATGATCGTGTGTTTCATGATTGTCTTCTGCTTCATCATACTCTTCTGGTGTTAAAAATCGTCGAAACACTGGTGTTCTTAGCTGAGTTGACTTGCTGAGGTTGCCCTTTTGTTCACCGTAATAAATGGTTCTAATGTGAGGGAAGCAAAAGAACGCGTACGTGCTTATTGGAACTGTAAGCTTGTTCTGGTCAACCCTTAAATAGGTTAACTGGTTGATGTTCATTGCATCAATAGATGGACACATCAAAGTAATATTTATGTCTGTAAGAGAAAGAAAAATAGAATTTTAAATACAGAAACTAGTTATGTTTAAGACCTGTTGCAAAGTTAAAAATTATGGGGGTTTTTAAACAGACAATACTTCTGTGGTGCCCTATAAACCTCTTTGGTTTAAATTGTTTTTGTAAATAACAATGATAACAATTTGGGGGGTTGCAAACTATAAGGTGGTGGGTGTAACAAAAAAAAAGAAATGACTACCACCACAATTTATTATTATTAAGTGAATGGAATATTTTAATAATTTCTTTTATATTTTCTTTATACTATTTATATTTTTATCAATTGCCTAATCAGAAGCAAGTTTCAAAAGTTTAATTTGTCATGTGAAAACCTGGTGTAACTTTTTTAAAACATGCAAATTAGGGGTAAGATGCAGAAATGAAATTATTTCTAATTTCATCATGGTTTGATCTCAACTAGCAGAGGGTGTGCTTACATTCTCTCTTCAAGAAGACGGGATGACACTCTTCCTGCACTGTAAGCTGATCAAAAGCTATGTAACTGTATTTGCTGCGGAGAAGTGCAATGTATATGAACTCTGATTCAGTTCCACATGAACTGAGTAGTTCAGAGCACTCATAGCTCAAGCTCACTTCTCTGCAAAGCAGGACATCAGAGTACCTCTTGAACAACATGCAAATAGGGTCTGTCTGCTGGATTCTGTGCTTGGTTTATACATGACCTGAGAAGTTGTACGGTGGCAGGTCCTTGAATGGATGCAATGAGAGATCATTGAATCATAGAATGCTTCAGATTGGGAGGGACCTCAAAGATCATCTAGTTCCAAACCCCTGCCACGGGCAGGGACATCCTTCTCTAGATCTAGTTGCCCAAAGCATCATTCAGCCCAGCCTTAAACACTTCCAGGGATGGGGCTTCCACAGCCTCTCTGGGTAGCTCATTCTAGTGTCTTGCCACCCTCCTTGTAAAGACTTTCTTCCTAATGTCTAATCTAAACCCGCCCTCTTTCAGCATGATGCCATTCCCGCTTGTCCTATCCTTGCACTCCCTTGTGAACAGTCCTCCTTCCACTTTCCTGTAGGACCCCTTTAAGTACCGGTAGGCTACAATTAGGTTTTCCTGGAGCTTTCTCTTCAAGCTGAACAAACCCAACTCACAGCCAGACTTCATAGGATAGCTCCTCCAGCCCTTTTGAGTATCTTTGTGGCTGTTTCTGATGGCTTTTCATGTAGGCTAAGAGTTTTTAATTCTGGATGGAAAATATGCTGAACTTTCCCCCTCCCACAACCACAGCCAAAACCTACTAAATTTTTTCCTTTTAAAGATGTACAGCTATTCACATACTTTCAATGTCGTTGTCTTCAATATACAAATGTTGCAAACTTCTTGGAATATAGAATATTTGTTTCAATTTGTTATGTCCAAGATTAAGTTCTACAAGGTTAGGTAGGTTAAAGGTGTTGCGTGGAATGTTCTGCAGGTTATTGTGGGACATCCTTAGAGCAATGATTTTTGGTAGCCTGTTGAAATAGTTTTCTGGAATATAAGAAATGGAGTTATTTTCCAGAGACAGGTACATCAGTGATGATGGTAGATCAGGAGGCATAGTCTGTAATTTGTTGTTGCATAAGTTGAGCTGCATTAAATTTTTCAAGTTAGAGAAAGGTTTTCCTTTGAGTACTGAGTCATCAAGAAAGTTATTGCAAAGGTCAAGCATGGTTACATTGGGTAACCCTTCCAATGCATTTCCAGGTAACTGAGAAATCCTATTGAAACCAAGAAGAAGTCTCTCTAGAGAGCTGGGTAGTGGGGATGGAAATTCTTCTAATTCATTATGTTGTAAATGAAGTTGCACTAAGTTGGAAAGTTTGGCAAAAACACCATGGTCAATCATATGAAACTTAATTTTGTTGTGGCTGAGGTTAATTTCTCTTAAGAAGGTAACATTAGTGAATGGTCCTGCAGGCACAGCTTCAATATCATTGTGTTGCAGATAAAGTTGTTGGACGTGATTAGGGATATTTGGTATTGTCTTAAGTTTACGATGGTCGCAGTACATTGATAATGGGAAAGCTGATGGACAAAAACATTCTCTGGCACACTCAACTGGAAAAGGAAAGTGAGGAACTTCAGCTTGTGTATTCAGATTAAAATAATAGGGATGTTGATTTGGCTCATCACCGTATTCATCCTCAAAGTCATAGTCTTCATATTGACAGAAGACCATAGCAGCCCAGAGGAGGTGAATGATTGATAGCTGGCTCAGAATCCCCATATTTAGGTTTGTGTGTTATATCCTGTTGATGGGAAGGAAAAAGATGCTTATTAAGTAGTCATAAATTAAGTCACATATAAGTTTCAGTTTTAAGAAACTGCAATGTAAAGTTAAGTAATGCACTTCTGACAACACTGTCAGTGACATTATTAGCAAAAACAAGTTTTAATCAGTATTTTCTCAGTAAACAACCATAAATGAGTATGCTATCCCTGAAGTAAATGTAAGTTTTCTTGTCTGACTTCAGGCAAGGAAGAGCTTGCTACCTGTGCTGTGCTGCAGAATACCGTTAACAACTGGCAGTATAAAACAGTCCCAGTCTACATTCCTTTCTCGCTTCAATTTATTACTGAGAAGTTGCAGGAGTTTTTACAAATGTTGATATAGTCTGGGGTTTGTATTGGACATTTGAGGTGTGCCTTCTTTCCAGTGTAATGGGTCAGCCTTACAAGTCAGTTTTAAATAGGTGCAGATGGAATTCCTGAGCAGTGTTTCTTCCTCAGATTTTTGGAAACACAGCCTTATTAAACTCCATCAAGATGAAAAGTTTTTCTGCAAATGTGTTAGTTATTCTCACTATGAACTTGCACTGCACAAATGGAGCATAGTCAATAGCCTCGTAGATTGTTATCTAGAAGGGACTTTTGGTGATCATGTACTCCAGTCTGGGTCTCCAAGGGTTTCTATCTCCCAACAGCAGATTAGAACAGCCTGGAATTCGGGTGAGCCTTGAAAATCTTTAAGGGTGGATGTCGTAGTTTCACATGGCCGGGTTCTAGGGGAGAATAGTCTTCCCCATGGGCATTGGTAGCACCTTCCCCAGACCAACATCCATCCCTGCAGGCTGGCCTTGCCTAGCTGCCCAGTGCCATGGCGGGGCTGCAGGGATGGCTTCTGCAAGAAGCAGCTAGAAGCTTTCTGCAGGCCTGAGAGAGCAAACACCAGCTGACCCAAGGCCTGAGTCCTTGTTGACCAAGACTGAGCCCATCAGCAATGGTCACAGTACCTCTGGGAATCACATTTCAGAGGAAAAAAAACCCCCACCAGCAGCTGCTTTTTGCCCCCAGAGAAGAGAGTGAGAAGATGTAAGGAACTGTGCAGGCACCAAAGCCAAGGACGAGGCAGGGAGGAGGCGCCCCAGGTGCTGAAGAATAAGATGCGCCTGCAGCCTGTGGAGAAACCTGGGCCCCCAGCCAGGGTCAAACCACCACAGTGGAGTTCCAGCATGTCTCAAAAATAATCCAAGTTAGAGTTGCCCTGCACTCCTTGTGAAGAATTTTGCTGCCATTACGAAGTATCCATGCCAGAGCTTGTGTCTATTTTTCTTGTTTTTTAAATTTTTTTTGTTAATATATATATCCTCAGACAAAATGAGGTTATTACAGGATTGTTTCTATAAATAGAACAGTGAAATAATTTACTTGGAAATACTGTGTTTTATGTAAAATAGCAATTTATGTGGCATTGGTGACTGTACTGTGGCGTTTTGTCTTTTTATATTTCTTCTTCAGAACATGGCTAACTTAGTACAATGCATTAATGATGATAAACATTTCATTTTTCTGTTCCTGTACGTTAAGTTAAATGCAATTGAACCATAGTTGCACCACACAGCGTTCGCAATCTTAATTGATTAAAAACTTTTCTTTATAGCTTTCCTATGCTTCTATAATCATACATTCTTTCTAGACATGAATAAATCAAGCACCCTTCTGAGGTGAAATACTGATGTTGTGAAAAATACAATTTTGCATGCCAGATTTCTGATGCTCAGAACCAGACACATTTTAGACAACTTCACTCAGTCAGAGGAACCCTGTTATTTGGCAGAATTGCAGTTGTGAATCATAGCAAGCTTTCAGCTTCAACAGGTGAGGTAAAATGTAACATTGCAGGTCAGGGCACAGAAATAGTGGAAATTCTTAAGATTTTGGTCAGTATTGTGTGGGAACCCTGAGGCAGTGGAAAGCAGATATTCTAAGGGGTTTTTATAATGACATTTACGTTTCTTAATCAGGGGACTTTTCTGTTTTCTTGATTCTCTGAATTTTTTTTACCAAGCTATTAATTGTTAACAAGATGAGACTTACAAATATGAGTTTTCTATGCTTCATAGTGGTGATTAATCCTTATACATGAGGTCTTCTACAAACTGAACAAGTGAAAGAATCCTAAGGAAAAAACAAAAGCAGCAGCAATCATGGAATTTGCTACATCTTCATAATTTTCCTGTGTTGCACACAGTACATGTGTGACAATACCTGAGTGAAATCATTTGTGGTATTGTCCAACTTGCATTTTTAACTTTGTATCATTTATATTCAAGTGCTCCTTTAATCAAGTTCCATAACTGCCTAAATACTAAAAACAAGTTTGGGTGGAGTCAGTTGTTTGGAACTCAACATCGCTACAACATCATCAGGTTCAGAGCTAAGCAAAGTAAATGGCAGAAATAGGTGTGAACGGAGAGCAGCTTCGCTCTGCAAGTGTTGTGTAAATTCACTGTGCACTGACAAACTTTTTAGACACTTGCTGGGTTGAGAAGCCATACTGTGCTCCAGAAGGAATTCAGTCAGTACTTTATTACCATATTTCTAGTCAGACCTGGTGGTGTCTACCTGCATAAAATAAGTCTCTAAATCCAGTACTTCTCATTTTTTGTGAGCAGATCATTAAACAATCAGTCTCCTGTGCCTTTTTCATTATTTCCTCTCTGTTTCACTCTGGAACTTTAGCTTCACCTTCTTCTTCTATTCTCTCAGGACTTGTAGTAGGTATCACAAAATTTACAATTAACAATTTAAGTTCCTTGTGCCAGAATAGTCCTTAGAGACTCAGAGGAACAACGCAGGAAAGTCCTCTTCAGTTTGAGGAGAAAAGCTTACTTTGGCCTTCATGCAGTTGATCCATTTGTCAGGTAGAGGATACAAAAAGAACTCTCATTGGTTCAGGTGGAATGACAAATAAGAAGTACCAAAGTCTCTTGCTTATCTTTGGGAGAGAGGAGCTGGTATTTTGCAGAATGTTTTTATACCTTGGCAGTACTTGAGTACATTTTTGGTAGAATAGTAGTTGGCCTGCCAAGCTTGCAGGGCATGTCTCTAAGCACCAAGGTACTAACAAGTCTGCATGAAATAGTTCCTAGGAGCTTTAAAATGGCTCCATGTCAGGTGAAACTTGATAATGGGAGTTGCAAATCAGATACACACAACATGATAAACTGCATACATACAGAGTTGAAAAAAATAGAGAAATCTTAAAAGCATGATTAGCTACTGTCTAATCAAATCAAAACTCAGGAACTGTATCTGTAAGCAGTTTACTAGCTGAAAGCTGAACATTACATAACATGCAAAAATTATATAACTGCAAAAATAACACAATTGGTTCATTTTATTTTTGTTTACCAATAAAACTTACTCTTTGGAAGTCTGTGAAGCTCAAGTTGTGGAGGGCAGCAAGTTATTGTGCTGATGAAATCATCTGAGAAATAGCCTAACACAGCTGGAGGGAACAAAAGGTCTCTCTAAGCCATATTTTGTGGTGAGGAGCCTTGTGGGAAGGCAAAGCACAATAATAGGCTTAGCCTTTCTTCTGATTTGCTGGTAAGAAAAAAAAAAAAGTGTTGTGCCACATCATCAGTTACAGGAGATGCTGTGTCATAAGTCTGTGAAGCGATTTCTCCTTTCATTAAAAGCACTTCAAGATTCTTTCACTGTTACCAGTTCCCATTTTAAACAAAACAAAGAGTTCAAGAAATGATACAGACATCGTTAGAGTTCATATCCAATGACTCAGTTGCGCAAAGGATGTGTCCTCTGGAGGGATGAAGTTAAGAAACAGTGAAAAAAAAATTAACCTTGTAAAGATTGGAGGGAAACTGTAAAAAGGTCTTAGGACTATCTTCCATTTGATACTTTTATTTCCTCCACAGTCCATATTTCCTGCTTCCCTCCTGCAAAGTCGTTAGTGCTACTGGTGTGATGATGCACTTCTCAGGGTTGTTTAAAAGTTGCAGTTCAGGATTCACAGTAAGTTTCCAAAATGTTTGGATGTGTGGCTAGCAAGAGCATAAATCTTTCCACGCAAAAGGCAAATATGACAGGAGAGATAAGCCGTGTTACTGGGGAAAATTATTTTTCATAGCTTTTAGGAGGGAGGAAAAGGCATGGTTATCTGCTATTGCTGCTGTATGGTATTTAAGTAACTGATATATGCAAGCTGTGGAGAAAAGTGACATTTTTTTGTCTTTGTGCTTCCCAAAGCTGGTGGCTTGCTTGATCTTTTCAAGTTTTCTCTGTAACACTGAGGACATAAATATTGTTTAAGAAGATAGATAATGCATGATTCTAATGTTAGGGACATAAATAAAAGCACCAGCAGTCAAGAGCAAAATTAATATTGTAGGAGTTGGCAATATTGAAACTAAAATAGTCATGTATTTATGTAGAGAATATAGTATACAAAGTGGAAAGAGTAAAGCTAAAATGATGTAATCCTTTATAAATAGTACTGTAAATAGTTGGACAGCTACATTGTACCAGTAAAGCTAAATAATACTAACCAACAGCAAATGTTTTTAAAAATAATACATTTATAATCATGAATGAAAAAACACCACGAAATTTATGCCAGTTAATAAAATGTTATTTGCTGCTACAAAGTCTAGGGTGTTCTAAGCACAAGGCAAACAATATGGTGGAAATTTTTAGAAACTCCATTATGTTAACAGTTCTAAAATAAGCATATGCAAAAATTAAAACTATTTTCTCTAAAGATAAATATTGGACCAAATTAGAATTTTAATTTCATGCCTGATATTTTTCTATTGTTTACAACTACAGGTTGTCTCCCAAATTCAATTAGGGTATCAGGAGACTTAAAATCTCATGATGTTTTTAGAAATCCATAGTGGCAGAGCAAAAGTCTGTCATTTTGGAAAAAATTTTAGCAAAGCTCTTGTTTTAAAGCATATTTAGCTGCAGAAGATGATGCAGGCGTAGCCATGGGATACGTTCAACTTAAGTTCCTGTTCTTGTTGCGTGAGCTATCTTGGATACAAACAAGCCTATACTTTGTGATCTTGGGCAAGTTGTGTGGTTTGATCTTCTCTTAGTTTTGGTTTGAGGTGTGGTAGGAATTTCCTTACAAGGAGGATGATGAGAGGATTAAATTTAACATCATTCATCTAGGACTTCCTTCAAAGGCTCTGACAAATCTGTGAAGTTGTCAACACACTTTGGTTTACAGTTTAAAAAAATTAAAATGTTTCACAAGGACTTATTGTTACTATTGATTTTGCTTACATCACAATTAAACAATATGATAAAAAGTGAAATGTATATCCAACTAGAAAGTCAGGGCTGGTTTGAAGCTGGTGTATTTTCTTAAGTCAAACTGGAATGGATAATTTTTGTAAATTAAAATGTTTGAAATTTTACCATCTTCATTAATTGCATTCGGTTTATGAGACTTGTTCATTTTTCCAACTTGGGTTCTGAACTGAAGGCTTAAGAAAGGAGGCTGCTCTAATATTTAGTGCTTTTTGGGTTTGTTTAGATAGCTGAGTAAACCAAACATTTGGAATTTCCGAATTTTAGCTAAAATATTTATAGAATAAGTAGAGAAGATAACCAGGCACGCTGAAGTGAGTGGGATTGGCCCTGATAGAAGGAGGAATAAATTACACTGCTTGGCCTTTCCCTCTAGTTAGCATTTTCCTACAAATGATTGTTAGGTTTCTTCTTGTTTCTTCTTTTAGCTAAGTTGTGTCAGTTAGCACTGAACTGTCTTGGGAAGCATGACATCATTAGAATTAGAAAGTTCTTCAGCTAATATCTAGTCCTGCTTATCAGAAGTCTAAAGGAAAGCCTGAAGCTCAAAATTTTAAGGTTCTCAGCTGACAACTTTGAAGGGATTCTGTGTTTCATAAAAGAATTGATGTTAGTTTGTTACTCTAAGTGGAATGCACAGTAGAAAAGAATGTGTGATCAAATACAATGAGGAACATTGAATGTTGCAATTTGGCTCCCCATAAAGTGAGTTTCAAAAATGAGAAACAGCCTCAGGCATGTACATCTAGGCTGGGCTGCGCTTCAGGTTGTAGGCACAGAAAATGCTGATATGAAACTCGTGTGTACTGATTTCTAGGTGTTAACTTGCAGTCTGTAACGCTGTCAGCAGACCACCTGCAGCCGGTATGATTCTTGCATGTGCTCTGCACTCTGCAAAGGCACTTTGTGTTTGCCATCAATAAATCACAGAATCACAGAGTTGTAGGGGTTGGAAGGGACCTCGAGGGATCATGGGGTCCAACCCCCCTGCCAAAGCAGCTCCCCAGCTCATACTGCACAGGTCGGTGTCCAGCTGGGTCTTGAATCTCTCCAGAGAAGGAGACTCCACACCTCCTGGGCAGCCTGTCCCAGGGCTCTGGCACCCTCACTGGGGAAAAGTTCCTCCCCATGTTGGTGCAGAACTTCCTGTGCTCCAATTTGCAGCCATTGCCCCTTGTCCTGTCTCCACTGACCAAAGAAAAGGGGCTGGCCAATTCCCCCTGCACCCCATACTTAAGATATTTATAAACATTGATTAGGTCCCCCCTCAGTCGTCTTCTCTCCAGGCTGAACAGCCCCAGCTCTCTCAGCCTTTCCTCATAGGATAGATGTTCCAGGCCCTTCATCATCTTCGTAGCCCTTCTCTGGACTCTCTCCAGGAGATCCCTGTCTTTTTTAAACCGGGGAGCCCAGAAAAAAAACCAAGCATTAGGAAGCCCTGGTCTCATTAGGAGATTGGTTGAACATGTGCAGTCAATAATTTGTATAGCCATTTGTTTTGTTTGTTAAGCAAAAGTTGAGTATCGAGCCTCCTGGAATGTTCAGATTGGTAATACTGAAGCTTTTTAAATGGAAGGGTGGGTGTGAGGCTTTTTGCTGTCAATGTACAGTAATGCCTTTGAAAGACAACTAGAAGAGGATGGATTGTAACTTTTTTCTGAATACATTGTTTTAGAATCCTTAGAGGATTGTTATACCATGTTGGGGGAGTGGTATTTTTTGATATATGGGTTTTACTTTTACAGCAGGGACATTTAAATTGGCCTATTTGTGTGATGTTTCTGCTACCACAATACCAAGTAGTCATAAACAATTCGTACTGGCATCATAACGTGAGTTTAAAGTTCATTTAGGCAACAATATGTGTGCCAAATATTGACTGGTTACTCTAAAATACCCTGAACTGTTGTAGGAAATTCTAAATCTCTTCTGAGGAGAGTTGCTGTTGTCAGCTGACACTTATATTTTTAGTAATTGAATAGTTTAACAAATATGTTTTGCTTTATACTTTGGATTTGTATACAGCTAACATTTGTTGTTCCAAGATAGATAACTTTGGGCTGTAGTTTCCTCCCATGTGGAGTACTGGGATATTGCTTGCTTAGTTATATCTATGATTAGACCAATATAAAAAGGGAGTGTCTCTGCAAAATTGTTTTGCTGTTTTCTTGAAGCAGCCTTAGCAATCTGACCACCACCTTTATATTGCTCTCCTATTTTTGCCTGATTTTTCACCCACATAAAATGATATAGATCATCATCCAAGTTGGTAAGGCCAAAGAGAGTATTATACTTTGTACTTCTCCTTATTGCTTCTGTAATAGTTTATTCATTGTTTTTTCTTTGAGATACAGGCAAATGATGCTTTTATACCTTTTTTTTTTTTAAAGTGTATTTTACAATTCTTTAGCAGTTTAGGCATGACCCTCGTGTCTTGAAAAAAAAAAAGATAACTTATTTTAGTATATGAAGTTGACTAGAAACTTGCTGCTCACTGGAAGAGCATTCTTAACATCTGCTTAATTCCTGGAGTCTACTCCAAAGCAGGCACTTTTACTTATTTATTTCAAATACAACTGCTCACTTCAATGTCTTAAGCTGACAGATACAAAAAAGAGATAATGTGAATCCTACCCTATCTTAATAATTTATATTAGTACTTTACTAGCTCATTTGGTTCATTAAAAGCTATGGATTTCATGCATTTTTGTTAAAAGAACTAGAAAATATGCCAGCGACTTCAGATTGTTCCTATGTTTATCTAATCTGCAAATGACTTGTTTATAGCCAAAAAAAATAACCTTTTTTTTTCCCTTTAGGCATTTTCAGGCAAGGATAAAGGAGTTGTCTACGTTATCTGCCAAAGAATTCCTGAATGACCATGCATAGGAAAATGTTTTACATTAGCAGAAATTTCCCCCTTGTACGTGATGGAAAGTGCTTCCCATTTACTCTTTTGAGTGTGCCTGAGGATCGAGGTCCTGACTTGTTTTGACAATGGCTGTTGAACATGTGTCCTTGGGGTAGATGGATTTGAATGTTTTCAGAGCAATAGATACTTAGAACTGCCCTGCCTTGTAGTGCAGATGATTTTGCCAGGCAGCCTTTCAATTCTCTCTAGTAGTCTGGAAACTGGAGATCATCCTTACAGTGGTTTTTAATTTTAATTATCCCTCTTTCTTCTAAAGAAAAAAATCCTCTCATTTTAGAACAGGGTCTTGTAATGATGGGATGATAGCCAGCATTGCTTCTATGACCTGCAGTAGGTACTTTCTGCAGTCAGAATCTGTGACTTGGAAACTGCCATAGAAGCACCAAGTACAATTGCATGTCATCCATCTGTCATAGTCTCTTATAAGGAAGGTATCATCTCAGTTCCCTTTATTGCTGTCAATTTGTCTCCATTTTTATTTCCATTTTCTTTGGGTTTTCTTTAATATTAATGCTGCCTTGGAAGACATACTTGTTCATGCACCTGCACCTGTGTTCTGCCAGACATATAAAAGTGTCATTTGATTTGTGGGCAGTAATCAAACTGCAGTGTGTCTCTACTGTTTGAATAGTTTGTGAGTCACAGCTGGTTCTTGGCAGAGCTGTGAGATGGTCTCGCAGTCATTGTATCTGATTGGAAGGAAGTCTTTAGTTTCTTCTATCAGCCATGCTGAAGTTCTTGAAAGGCCCTTTGCTTTTGGGGAGGACTTGCACACAATTCTCACTTAAAACAGTATTCATGTGTGGTAGGATGAGTTACAGATCTTCCATGGTAATCAGGCAGGTGTCCTGGTGCCTTATGTCATGCTTCTGATATCTGACTCTTGCCTTGTCCTCTCACTTTTTGAGAGTAGAGATAATGCCTGCAACTATTTGTAGCCAAAATGTAAACCTCCATAATGCTTTCTTTAAAATACATAAAGTAAATCTACCAGGGTCTTAGCATGAAACCAATGCTTTAAGTGATTAGACTGAACTCTGTCAGAATTGAGCTGCTTTTAAAAACATCCATAATCTATATGACTGCAAGACAGCTGTCCTAAACTCCCTTTGCATCTTTGTAAAATGCAGGGCTTACCACTGAAACTTCTAAATCAGTCTGTTAAGAAAGCAGTGACAGAGAGATGACTGGTGTAATTGTTTAGAGCAGCTGATGAGGGAACTAGATACTAGGTTCTCCCACAATGGAAAATTAGAGTGGAAAGGTACTCTTAAAGGCAAAGTTACTTTATGAAGCAGTTGCACATCTAACAGATGTGTTTTCCAGGCTCACATTTTCTCCTCTTCTCATGTTCCTGTGCATTCTGATTTTGGGAGGGAACTGTTAAAAGTGGGAAGCATGTGTTACCCTCTCTGTTCTAAGTGCAAAGCACAAGAAGCAGCAGTATGTATCTGTGATACACAGGTGCTGCTAAAACAGCACTCAGGAGACAGGAGTAAGGAAATACCTATGTATGATTGGATGGAATGCACACAAGGAAAATGTCTGGAAGATTTTTAGCTAGTGTGGTAAGAAACTTTTTTCAATTCTTCACTGTTTATTGCTTTATTCTAAAGATACAATGTTTTTAAAATGAGTAACTACTTTTTCTTTTTCATTCCATCTATTAGATGGAAGCAGTAAGAAGAATGTTCAAGACTGGCATTAGGTCAGACTTAACTTCTACTTTTCTGAAATCCTTTTTGGGGTCTGGCTAGTGATAGCTGGAGGTTTAAAATAGGTTTCCTTCTGTATAGCACTACAACAGACTTTATCTTCTTTCCAAATGTGCCAAATTTGCAGGCTACTGTATAGGAGCATTGTCAGGTAGAACATAAAGCTGTTAACTTTACTACCCAGTTTAGGTAGATGTTTGCATGGGACATAGCTTCTAAAAGTACTGTAATTCATCTCAAAAGTTATCATATAGCATGAAGAGTAGTATGGGGTGTGGGTGTTCTTGATGTCCTAAATAGGATGTAAATTTTGGTAAAATAATGTATTTTAGAATAGCAGGCCAGTTTTCTTTACCATAAATAGGAACAAGGAGTTAAGGTAATCTGTGAAGAGTGTTTCTGGAAGGAAAATATTTTCATTGGTCTTTATATCTAAAAAGCACTTGACAATAGCACAGGCTGAACAATTAACGGGTAAGTGTGTGCTTGTGTCAGTGACTTGCTCCTCTGTCCCTCAGGAAATTTTACATACTTTGGCCACCAGTCAGCCAAGGTATTTTTTCCATGCTTAACAGAGAATGCTCCTGAACAGTTACTGCAAATGTAATTAAGAAGAGAGCATATTAGTTAAAATGCTGCTCCCCTTGACTGACAGAAACCTTTGTATAGGTGATGGGTGTATGAAACACTGTGTGTGAAGCGTAGCTCTGTGCGTATATATATGTATATATATGCAGCTAGTCTAACGTGTCCAGGTTTGTTAAATTCAGTGCCTTTACACAGGGAGTTGGTGGCAAGGCTTAGTTGTGTGTGGAAATGTGTGGGATTCTTGTCAAAACTGCATCCACAGTGCTGCTGTTCCAGACATTTAATAATCTTCACATTTCTCTTGGACAAGAATTTAAGATAGAAAAAAATGTTCATGCATAGGAAAACCTGGCTGCATGGTATTCCCACTGCAGCTGTAGCACCATAATGGTTAAATCCAGAATTGCATTGCTCAGTTGAGTAGATCTGTTCGTATTTTATATGAGAAACTGCAACGAGCTTGTTGGCAGCATGTTATGTTGAGCTAATCTTTTATTGGCTAACACAAGCTTTGAAAAACATCCCAAATTGTTTCAAAATATTGATTAGTGTTTGAAATATTTTAAATATCATGAAAGCCTTTCTGTTTATTTTATTCTTAATGCTGTCTTCCATCTCAGGTGATTCATTGAGTATGCAGAGTAAATCTTACAGTTATCTTACCAGATAAATTTAGACAGTGGTATGTGATACGTGGCATTTGGAATTTGAGTCAGATTTTCATTTACTCTAGGGCTTTCCCATATGTTTCCTATTAGCAGCTTTGTTCTCAAACCTCTTGTCTCCCCACAAAGGAGAAAAAAACCCCCTCAAACCCAACAAAAAACAACCAAGAAACCATCTTAAATTCTAAACATAGAGGAGAAGAAAAAACCCAACAGTCTGCAGATCACTTTTAGTTTACTGTTGGTTTTATTGTCACCCTGGTGTTAAATTCTGAACAAAATAAAATGGAAATATTAATATTTCTTTTGTGTATTGTGGCATACATAGATTTTTTCCAGATCTAGTGCAGTATTTTCATCAAAAATTTGCTTTTTAGACTGAAATAGTGAGCAGCGATGTTTGATGGTATTCTGAATAATTTTAATTTTATATTTTTAATTTTAAATCAGTTGGAACAAAACCCAAACCACACTTATGTATGCTTTATCATTTTCTTCTTGTGAACCTTTCATGAAGAAAACTCATGCTTGTGAAGTAGATTTTTATTTTATTCTTTTTAAATCATGGCAACATGGCAAAATATCCAGAAACTTTGAGGAATGGAGAGAACAAATTGGTGTCCTTCAGACTTGTAAAGTTGAGACCTCTTTGGTTTTGTTCAACTTTACTGGGCAGTTTTCTCTGAGATATTCAAGGCTGCTTCAGCAGAGAGAATGCACCTACTTGTAGTGTCATTAGGGGTAAATACAAGAATATATCAACTAGAAAGGTGAGCTCTGAAAGATGTAACTCTAGATTTGGACTTAAAGCATCCTGAGACTAGTAAATGTCTACTGTGTCTACTATGATTGACTGAGTATGGTACGTTGGCACTCACTGTCTTTGAGAACAGAAATGGTTTCTTAGGACTTAGGGAGATGTTTTTTGAAATGATGTTAAATGAGTTTCATAACAGTGAAGTGTTATGATATTCGTAAGCATGACTTGTTTTAGGTAGCTGGACTATTTCACTTTGTTCAACAAATATGAATGGTTAAAAACTTGCATATCTTAATTAATGTACTTTTTTTTTCTCCTAGTCTTGGGCATTTGCCTCACTTAATGCTGGTTCTTTGGGCTGGGTTGACCCAGGCTGGAGACCAGGTGCCCATTAAGCCACTCATATCACTCCCCCTCCTCAGCTGGGGGCGGGGGGGGGGGGGGGAGGGATGATATCTAATGAAAGGTTTATGGATTGAGGTAAGGACAGGAAGAGATCATTCACAAATTACTGTCACTGGCAAACCAGACTTGACTTGGGGAGATTAATTTCTTACTAAACAAATCAATGTAGGGCAATGATAAAATAAAATCTTAAAACACCTTCTACACCCCCCTCTCCCTTCTTCCTGGGCTTAACCTCACTCCTGAATTCTCTACCTCCTCCCCCCAATCAACACAGGGGGACAGGGAATAATGGTTGTGGTCATCACATATTGTTGTTGCGGACGCTCCTTACCCCTCAGGGGGAGGACTTATCACACTCATCACCTGCTCCAGTGTTGGTACCTCTCAGAGGAGACAGTCCTCCATGAACTTCTCCCACAGGTTACAGTTCTTCACAAACTCCTTCAGTGTGGATCCATTCCACAGAGGGCAGACCTTGAGGACAAGACTGATCCAGCATGGATCCCCCTGTGGGGTCATAAGCCCTGCCAGCAAACCTCATCCAGTGTGGGCTTCTCTCACTCCATGGGGCCACAGGTCCCACCAGGAGCTTGATCTGGTGCAGGTTTCCCACAGAGTCACAGCCTCCTTTGGGCATCTCCACCTTTTCTGGAATGGGGTCCTTCACCAGCAGGTGGATATCTGCTCTGCCATGGACCTCCGTAGGCTGCATGGGCACAGCAATCTTCGCCATGGTCTTCTCTGCAGGCTGCAGGGGAAACTCTGCTCCAGTGCCTGGGTCATCTTCTTCCCATCCTTCTTTACTGACTTTGATGCCTGCCAAGTTGTTCCTCTCACATGTTCTCACTTCTCTCTTCAGCTGCAGTTGTGCAGGTTTTTGTTTTGGTTTTGATTTTTTTCTTCCTACACCTTCTTAAATACTTAAATCCCAGAGGTGCCACCACCATCACTGATGGGCTTGGGCTTGGCCAGTGGAGGGTCTTTCTTGGAACCTGCTGGCATTGACGCTATTGGACATGGGGGGAGCTTCTAGACGCTTCTTACTGAAGCTACCCCATAGCCCCCCTGCTACAAAAACCTTGCCACATAAACTAAATATGTGCAGGAATTCTTGATGGGATACTTGCAGTGTGAAATGTGACATTTTCTGTGAGTTTCTAGTGTGTTTAGAACAGCCAGACTCTGAACTCCTGATTATTTTTTTAAGGAAAGGAAATGTCTTTCTTTGTCACTTGATTCTCCCAGTGTCCTTCAATCCTTCTTGTCAATTATAACCACGTTTGACACAAGGCAGAGAGAAATATATAGGTATTTTCTACAAACCTATGAAAAATAGTAGCTGGGTAGAGGAAAGCACCCCAGAGCAAAAGACAGTTTTAAATACTCCTTCTTAAAGTAAGCAGCACATTGGCAGGGTGAATTGGAGAAAATTAACCCCTTGGATAATTTTAGCTCTGTCTCTTGGCAGCCAGAGTTGGCAGCTGTGGAAGGCAGCTGTAGAAGAATTGACTGAGGTATAGGTATTAGGTAAAGTCAGGCATAAAGAACCAGAGAGTTTTAAGGCTCAAGTCTGTAGGGATCTGTAGGCTTTTCTGTAGCTTCTGTGTGCGTGTAACTTCAAGACAGCAACACTGGGCATGAAAAAATTTGCCTTATCCATCCAATGCAGCCTAGGATCACAGAATCACAGAGTTGTAGGGGTTGGAAGGGACCTCGAGAGATCATGGGGTCCAACCCCCTGCCAAAGCAGCTCCCCAGCTCATACTGCACAGGTCGGTGTCCAGATGGGTCTGGAATATCTCCAGAGAAGGAGACTCCACACCCCCTGGGCAGCCTGTCCCAGGGCTTTGGCACCCTCACTGGGGAAAAGCTTTTCCACATGTTGGTGCAGAACTTCCTGTGCTCCAATTTGCAGCCATTGCCCCTTGTCCTGTCTCCACTGACCAAAGAAAAGGGGCTGGCCAATTCTTTGCTGCAAGGGCAGATTGCTCACTCACGTTCAACTTATTGTCCACTAGGACCCTCAGGTCCTTTCACTCAAAACTGCTTTCCAGGTCATCCAGCAGTTACCAATGCATGGGGTTATTCCTCTCCAGGTATAAAACTTGGGCTTTCCCTTGTTAAATTGCATGAAGTCCTGTTTGGCCATTTCTCTAGTCTGTTGAGGTCCCTCAATGGCAGCAAAATCCTCAGGTGTATCAGTCACTTCTTCCACTGTAGTGCCATTGGTGAATGTGCTGAGAGTAATCTGCCCTATCATCAGATCATTAAAGAAGATGTTGAACAGAATTGGAGCCAGTATTGGCCCCTGAGTTACACAGCTAGTTGCTGGTATTCAACCTAAAGTCTCAAGATTGCCACCCTCTCTCTGCTCCCTGCCATTCAGCAGCCGGTTTTCAATCCACCTCACTGTCTGCTCATCCAGCCCATACTTAATTGTACTTTTATGAAGGATCTTTTGATGGATTTTTTAAGTGGACACTTAGAGCTAGTTTGCCAGTTATAATGAATTCCAAAAGTTTTTATGTAAATTCACAACTGGGCAGAGGAAGACTACACTTAATACTGGAAAAATGAAGAAAAGTCATACTTTTATTCACCTTCTTTAACTTGTTTAGCAGCAAGAGAAAGCACGTAGATGAGCTGAGTTTCATACTAGGCTGCAGACACCCAAGCAGCTGGTTGTGAACCCATACTTCTAACCTATGGAAATGTGAAGGCAATAAAGTATTCTAATAGGCCACTCTACTTAAGCAGTATTTGTGAAGCAGCAGTATTTGTTCTCTAGAATTACCTTTTTTTCTATTGGTAACAATAGGCTGCCATCCTCTGGTGAAATTGTTAACTGTCCTGTTAGGGACCTCAGATTTTTCAGAAGAGAGAAGCCCATTAAAGTTTGGAAAGTTTAGATGGAGTATATATTAATATGTGAAATTAGAGGAATGTAGTTACTTGTATGGGAATTAGTAAGAGGAGAGTCTTAGAAGGATTATGTGAATGCTCTCTTTATCCTCTTTCCTTTTTCCATAACATCTGTGGAGAACATAAAGATGGAGTTGATTTCTTCAGTTTTTCTCCTTGTCTGCTGATACTGAACTGCCTTGTTCTATGGAAAGACCACTGATCACCAGTTTATTATCATTAGTTAGCTATAATTATCTTCATTTAATTGCTCTCCATATTCAGAAATAATTGATGAAATTGTGTACATTGGTTATTATAACACAAATTCTAGTTGAAGACTAATATCTGAAAATAGTTGGAAGGTTGTAGGACTCTTTTTTTCTCATTTGTATAGGCTTTCTTGAATTTAAATGACTTGATATAGGAAATTACTTTCTTTTCTCTAAAAATAATTCTTACAGGAGACCGTTTGATACTTACCCTTCTTAATCCAAAATTGCCAATGTAGTTTGTCACAGGTAAACTTTTGAAATCCAAAGCTAGCTGTCATTGCCTTGCAAATGATGAAAAGCTAAGCAGTTGAAAAAAAATCCTTTAGAGGTTATTTAGGAAGTATGAGAATGGAGGCAGTATCTTCCAAGTAGTATTGTCGTTTCTTCTATGAGTGTTATATGTACCTGTGGACGCTGACTACAGAAATCTTCTCAGTCTGAGAAGCATGGCAAAGAAGAGAGAAGGCAAGATAGCTCTTAAGGCTTTGGAAGGATAAGACTGTGTAGTCTTCTACATTTTATGACTCTGCTACATTTTTACAGAGCTTTCCTATTGTATTGACTTCAACAGGGGACTTAAAATTTGATGAAACTCTTATGAAAGCGCCTGTAAAGAATCCTTAGGTTCAGAAAGTAATAACCATGCTTTCTAGGAATTAGGACTACTCTACTAAAGCCATGCCCCAAGGAACGTTTCAGATGTGAGGTATTCAGCATGCTGAGTATGCTTTCTGGAGTCTGTATTAGGATCGTCAGCTAGCCTCAGCCAAAACTCCTTGCCTTTGGAGACCAAGAAGTCCATTGGCCATTTTTCTTACATCTGCCTGGCAGTTAAGCTGTATGAACAGAGGCAGTTTGAACAAAAGCAAGAGGGATTTTTAAATTTTTTTTTTCATGTAACCTACTCACCTGTGGGCATTTGTTACATTTGGAAGGAAATTTTATGCAAAATACATTTAATAAGATTTACTGAGAATATAGGGAATTGCTTCCAAGTGCTCCTTGCTGCTCAGTACGTTTCTTAGCAGGGCGTTGGCTGAGTTGTGCTGCTTTGGGTAGAGAAGCATAGGCCAACAAAATGAAGCTGAAGTTGTCCTACACATGTTCAGACCTCAGTCAATCTCCCTAAAAGTCTTTGACTTGGCAGATGCACCATTCCTGCTGTCCATGACATGCTTCAGTCGGATAAGGAATTGTTTGCCTTCTGCTATGTTTCCCTTTGGTCCTTACCATTACTGTAGCGTGTTACATTACACTGTCAGTTTATTCTTCTAGTTAAGTTGCAAAATCAGCTTTTCTATTTTTCTTGTCATCACTGAATTGTTTGTAGTATAGCATAAGAGGCTAAGAATACATTTGACCTGGGCCTTCATAGGAATGTAAGGATTTTTCTCTTATCAAGACTACTCTTTTTTTGTACTTAGGCTTGCTCTTTGTGCTTGCAAGTGAAGGTTTGATTGAATTCCACCCTTATCCCTTTAGTCAAAATGAAAACTGGTAACAGTCTTCTACAAAGCAGATAAAGGTTTGAAAACTTTCCTTCTGTTTTTAATTCTGAACCTTCTAAGATTGAATGTCTTTTTGCTGTGATGTTGCTACTTGACCACTCTTTTCCACTGGAAGTCTCTCAAATCTTTTTTGGCTCCTGATTACCTTCTGGTGATATACACATTTCCCTGCCTTGTCCTTTTTTTCTCCATCTTTTTTGATAGTAAGCTTTATAAGCAGGGAACATTAAGGACTTCAGCTGCTTTTTAGCTGTTACTAGAGAGGAATTGGCATTTATTTGAAATCTTTCCTTTCTCCGTGGACAGTTGTTGTTGATAATGCTTTGCCTCTTGTATGGGGTTATGAGCTGTTTATGGTAGTAGAAGACAGGGTACCCTGTAGTTAAGGGAAAGTTGGTATTACCCAGACAGTATGAATGTGTGCTTGAACTATTACTATGAAAGTCGTAGGTCTCCTGCTTGGGTAGGAATATAACGATTCGCTGTGATGATGATTTATCCTAGGGTAAATGACTAGTATGCTATTTAGGTTACTAAGCTGTTTCATTCTTAGTTCCTTACTTCTGCCCTTGCTTTTTTCTTTATTCTTCCATGGTTCACATAAATGTTGCAGGGATGGCTTAGAGTTGGCTATTGCCCTCTGTAGACTTGTCAGATTTGTTACTATTGGTCAGATTTGTTACTATTGGATTTATTTAAAAGTACAACACAGGCTCAGACTGTGTCTTCCCTGGGAATGAAGAGTTGCAGTAAAAGCTGGTATGCATTCCCTGTATCACCACCCATGAGCAGGTCTGTGTTTCCTATGAGTGTAGTAGCCAATTGCCCAATGGAAAAATCTACTGAAGATAGTGCCTTTTTCCATTATATACATCAGGCTTGTCTTCAAACATCAGTCAACACTGTGAGAGATCATAGCTCTTCATGCACGATGACATAGCTATGACTAATTAAGTCCATGATACAACTAGATCAAATGATGAAAATACAGTCATTAACTATTATTTTCAGTACTGATGACTGCTTTCCCATGTTATTTGCTGGGAGAAGTATTCCTTAGAAATAGAAAGATGCTCAGTGGTCTGCAGATTTGTTTTGGTTTTTATAGGGGGGTTTAGTGTTCTATTTTGGTTTTAGTTCTGTCTTGAAGTGTTGTACAGAATTTTTGTCAGCAAAACCTGTTCTTCAGGAAAAGACTTCCTTGGTTCCCATGAAGCCTGTCCCTCCTCTCCCCGTATGCTTTTGTGTCTTAGGAGGATAGTGGTGCTAACAGAATATTAAATAGAGAGAGACCAAGTGGATGAAAATCAGATCTTGGACTGGTGCTTATATGCTTAGCATACTAGGGAGATGGAAGGCAGGTCGAGAGATTAGGAATTCCTTGATTTCTATGTACTGTTTTCTTCTGCTACTAGTCTGCATCATTTTTGTGTACCTCCTTCAAATATAGCATTGAATTTTTGACCTTCTGAAGAACAGCAGTGATAAAATGATCTGCAAGGTACATAGATTTGTAAAAAGGAAGAGTAGAGCATATCTAGAGAGGAGTCAGGTGTTCAGTTATAACCTCTGAATGTTTTGACACAACCTATCATGTGATCAAGTATACAGATGCAAATATTCTTTGTTTAATTTATTTTGATTCCCAATAGCAAATATACACTAAAGAGATATATAAAATATCCATTTTATACAGTACTGTCAGTATTGAGAATTCTGTGTGCTGACCTATGTAACAAGTCAGGGCAGTTGAGTTCCAGCTATCTGCTTGCATTCAGCAATGTTAAGGTACTTACATTAATGAGGGATTCTTCACCCGTGTGATGTCCAAATATAAAAGAGGAAAACAATTAAATGAAAAATATGATTACATTTGTTAGAGATAATAGGAAATGTTTGTGCTGGCCTAAAGGGAGTTTAATAATCATTCCTATTAAGCTTGAAGCATGTGATAGTTCTTGAATCCTACAATTTAATGTTCAGAGTGCATCTGATTATATTGATAGCAAAACATTGAAGGACATTCCCCTCCAAGAGTTGCAAGGAAAAATAACAAAAATTTTGCATTTTAGTTTTTGACATAAAACCTGCCTTTTATCTCACTTAATAGATTATAAAAATATGTTTTAGTTTAGAGACAAAAGAACTCACAATACTTTTATATTGCACCTTCTCTGAATATCAAAAATAGCACCAGAAGTTGTCCCTGCAGTCTGGTGTATTGTTTTTGCAACTTTTCTTGCAACTGTTTTTGGCAGAGGAAAAGGTCCTCACCATGGAATAAGTCACTTCCACTTGAGTTTTAGAATTTACTTGAAAGAATGTCAAAACTATGTGATTTAAGTCAAGAATTCAACATTATAATAGGAAACATCAAATACAGTTTCCAGTTGCATTTCCAAAAGTCAGCCTGTAAGATATAAAGGCTTTTGTTTAAATTATTCAATATTGAATAATTTAAATATTGTCAGGTTGAATATTGTCAAATGATACAACAGATCCTACTAACATATTGTTTCTAATTAATTGTCTTTGAAATAGCAATACTTTGTAAACTGGTTAAATAAATTGGCATTTTCTGCAAGTTTCAAGTATGGTAGAATTGGTTTGGACAAGTTGCTTTTTGAAATGACCAACTTGGGTATCATTTAAGGAAATTTCCAAGTTGCACACTGTTTCTGGCTAAAATGCACCGGAAAGTTGTAGGCTGAACCTCCCAGTACTTTACAGGGTTATTGAAGAGGCTTATGCCACTGTATAATGCTTTCTTCTTTCTTCCTCCTGTTGGGCAGAAGTCATTCACTCCCAGTTTTGCAATATGATTTGAATGAAGGAAGACTACCTGCAGAGATAATAAATGGTAGAATATAATAGTTAGTATGTAAATGGTAGAATTATTTAAACATCTGTTGTTTAACTGAGGTTTCCTGTAAGACCACTTGGGTGATGCATGCCTCAATAGTAACAGGAATTAAAACTGTGTTAAATCTTTAAAAAATGTTTCCCTTCTGCCACAGCCCATCCCACAAAAAAATGGTGCTTTGTCAGTATGTTGTCAGTATAATTTGACTTTATTCTTGGGCAATGTTTTCCTAAAATGCAATTTTATATTTCTGTTTTATAGTAAGAATTATAATGAATGTAGTAGGATATTCTCCAACTCTTTCAGTAGCTGAATGAATTTTAAAAAGTAGTCTCTAGAAGAGTTCATATGAGAAGCCATTTTTCATTGTGGTTATAGGAACAGATAAGTCTGATGCTGATGTCGCTTAGTAAAAATAAAAGGGGGGGCTTGAGATAGGAGACTTCAGAATTTAAATAAAGTGCATTGACAAAAGAATTCTTTTGTATATCTGATTTTACATTTCATTGTAAGTTGATATTTGGGTGAAATACAAGTGAATTGAGAAGTAGAAAGAAATATTTCATAAGTAAAATATTTTTTGAAATAGTTTATCATGCTCTGCTGTCTGTACGTTTCTTTGTGCTTCCCCAAGCTTGGTTCTGCTCTGTGTTTTAAGGTCTATGTCATCTTAGGAAACATATTATTTTAATTGCTATTACAGAATTGAAAACATTGTTTTGTAAGCATTTTATTGCAGAATTTATCTAGTTCTAAATATATAAATCTCAACCATCATCTCATTATTTTATCCTTGTAGGTAATATTCTTTGGATTAAGGCTTTTCAGAGTAGGAATGGAAGAATTTCCACTCTGGTTTGTTAATACGAAAACTAGAATAAAACTGTAGCAAACTTCCTGAATGCATTTTCTGGGTGTAGCATGTGTTTTCTGTTTGAGGTTGTTGGAGTTTTTTTCTAGGAAGTGTTGCTGCTGTTTGGTCTTGTTTGTTCCTTTAAGTACACATATGATTTCAGGTTTTCCTAGTATGTGAGTCATGTAAAAATATGTGATAGTTAATTATGCTTTTTAATTATGTCCTAATGAGGATGACAGTGTGAAAGTCAAACAACTCATAAATACCAGAGCTTTCTACTAAATTTAGTATCTGACCTGCAGATATTTCAGTTGAGGTAATCCAGGAGGAACTTTCTTGAGCTTATTTTTTTCGAGATGGATTTCACGTATACTTGGTATGTTGGCAAAACTTCCATTTTCCACATCTTTGATTTTATTATTCCCAAGGCCTAGCCTGGAAATAGTACAAGGAACATTTAATTAAAGATTGAGATTCACAACAGCATTGAGGAGTGTACTTTTTTTTAAAAAAGATCGAAATACACATGAGTAGACATAGGTTACAGATGATGAAATCTTACCACTGACAGGAAAAATTCCCACCACTGATCCAAAACCTAATTTTTCTTAATTGACTCTCCACTTGAAGGACAGCAGCTAGCTGATGTGAGCCATTGTCCAGTTTTCATGCAGTTTTTCCACTTTGAGTGGCAAGAATTAAAATGATAAATGTCAACCAATCAGCTTGTAAAAGAAATGCCTTTTTAGCAAGAGATCTAGCTACAAAATACACTCACAGTATAAGTGTCGCTTTAATAAATAGGCAAGGAAGAAAGAGTCTTATAAAGAAACATATCTATAGCTTAGCTAAAAACTTTATATTTTGAAATTAAGCAGGACTGCTTCCTAATTTCCACATTTTCTTCAATTTAGGCCTTAGATTTTTTGTGATAAGGCTTGAGCCTGTGCTGCTGGGGGGATGATTTAGGAGGTACAGTCAGTTTGGAGTTGCTCTTTCCACACATGCTGCAATCACCTTCTTTCTTAATTTTTCCAGAAACTGATGGTGTGGTTCAGTAGTTCCTCTTGGACAGTAGTTTCTATTACAAAATACAAAATTCAGGGCTGCTCATCCACATTTTCAGAGTACTTAACTGAGCTTTACAGAAAGAACTTCCTCCTTTTGTCCTATATCAGTGAGCCATTCCTCAGAAACATGTTTTTTCTTTAAACTCTGTCACATTTGGAAATAGTTGTCAAGTTCTTTCCTTCACCAGCTACTGTATTTCTCTGTGGTTAGTGACGTGAATTGATCTTCTCTTACAGTTTGCTAGTGTTGGTATAAACAAATCTCAGATTCCCCTTTTCATGCTCTCCTTTTATATTTTACTTTGGACTGGCTTCTCCCAGTACACTTAGGCCTTTTCTGGAATTAAAAAACTACTCTAACTCTTAAATCCTAGAAATTTAGTTGCAAGAAAGGCATTCCATTCCTAAAACAAAGTTCAGGTGATATTGTGTAGTTTATTTTGGGGGATGATTTGTGTGATGAGTGACTGAGGAGTTAAAATGCCTGGGCCTGATAGGGAGCCAGATAGAGAAAAACACTAAATGCTGTTGATTAATAATATGACCACAGGGGTTCATATACTGAGTATGAGAAACAGGAATACATGCAGTGATTAATTGAGACATATTACTTCAAGTAGATTAATGGCTATTATAGAATAGCCATGTGATGTTATGCCACACCTGTGTGCCAGGAGGTAAGAATTTATGATTGCATTTTGTAATCAAAAGGTGTCCTGAACATACTCTTTTATTGTGAACAAGACAAGTAATAGCAAGGTTGGGTGGTCAAACACTGAACCTGGCTTCCTGGAGAGGTGGTGGATGCCAGTGGGTAAGTGGCATTTGGACAATGCCCTTAATAAGACTGAACTTTTGGTCAGCCCTGAATTGCTCAGGCAGTTGGACCAAATCACAGAGTTGTAGGGGTTGGAAGGGACCTGGAGAGCTCATGGGGTCCAACCCCCCTGCCAAAGCAGCTCCCCAGCTCATACTGCACTGGTCGGCGTCCAGAGGGGTCTTGAATCTCTCCAGAGAAGGAGACTCCACCACCTCCCTGGGCAGCCTGTCCCAGGGCTCTGGCACCCTCACTGGGGAAAAGTTCCTCCCCATGTTGGTGCGGAACTTCCTGTGCTCTAACTTGGAGCCATTGCCCCTTGTCCTGTCTCCACTGACCAAAGAAAAGGGGCTGGCCAATTCCCCCTGCACCCCATACTTAAGATATTTATAAACATTGATCAGGTCCCCCCTCAGTCTTCTTTTCTCCAGGCTGAACAGCCCCAGCTCTCTCAGCCTTTCCTCATAGGATAGATGTTCCAGGCCCTTCATCATCTTCGTAGCCCTTCTCTGGACTCTCTCCAGGAGATCCCTGTCCTTTTTATCCCAGGGAGCCCAGAACTGGACACAACACTCCAGGTGGGGCCTGATCAGGGCAGAGCAGAGGGGGGGGATCACCTCCTCCGACCTGCTGGCCACGCTCCTCCTGATGCCCCCCAGGATCCCATTGTCTCTCTCAGCCCCCAGGGCACACTGCTGACTCATTAACGAGGACCCTCAGGTCCTTCTCAGGACGATGATTCTTTAGGGTCCTTTCCAACTAAAATAGTAAATTTTAATGTTTGTTTTATTTTAAGTTTGGTCTTATTTACAGATGTTCTTACAAAAACACTTAAACATTTTAGTTCTCTTTTCTCTCATTAAATGGAGAGGTATCAAATAAATAGATCCTATGTGCCTTTTTAGCAAATAAAAGCTTTCTGCATTGGAATTTTACCTTTGAAGGTCTTTATACCGGTTAAAATCTTCAAGTTCGATTGCCGTGATCTTGTTGTCATCTAAATGAAGTTCTAATAGACTGGAGGGCAAATCTGATGAAAAGCAAATAAGCAGTGTGAGGAAAAATTAGCCAATTTATTTTTCTTGGAATATTATGTTCCAAACAGTTTCTTTCCTTTGTGTTTAGGATGTGGTGAAGAATCTTGGAGGGGGGGTGGTTTGCATCAAAGAAAAGGGTGTTAGAAACAAGTATGTTACTTTCTAACAAAACAAAAATAAACCACCAAGAAACTTCAAGGTCATTTGCTTTAAAACAGTAACTTAAAAAAAAAACCCTGTATCTGCTAATATTAAGAATTCTGAGTTCCTAATTTTGGTATAATTTGCTAGCTTTTTTATATTGGTTTTCACTTACTTTTAGGTAACCTGTCAAAGATGTGAATTGTATGTTATGTGCAATTATCTAACAGGTGGTAGTCAAAACCCTATTCATATGGAACTTGTCACAGATTTTGTAGAAATGTGTTTTCTTACAAGTGATGTAACAGTTGTGCTGCTCTAGCTCCTAACATGTGATCTGGAAGGAAAACTCAGAATTCTGTAGGCAAAATGAACCATTTAGCTCTTTCCCCTGCCAGTATGTGGAAGGTTTTCTCCTATTGGTACTAAATAGTCCCAATCAGAACTGCCAGTGAATGGACCTGAAGATGGAGAATGTTTTTTTACAATATCCTTTTAGTGAGGGCAGAGAAAGATAGTCACACCTTTGAATTTCTATATACAAATCTTAAATTCAGTTTTACTAGCATCTGTCTAGATGGCACCCTGACACTAAACAAGGCTAAACCACACTGTTACTACTATGGCTTAGAAAAGTGCTGCTCCCATCTCCATTACTATCGGGGTGTGTGTGTGTGTGTGTTTGGGCTTTTATCCAGTTTACATTCCATTTACCACTCCAACGGGTGCTGTTTGTGTCTGAGTTACAGTATTAAGAGGGAAGACTACCTATTTGTCCATTTTAGATTTTAAGTATGTTTTGTAAGTTACATTTTCAAAAAAATCTTTTTGTGTCGTCATAACATACAGAAAAAAGAATTTACAAACCTCGTTTCCATCTGTGTAGAATGTGTTCACCATGAAATCCCATTTGTTTAGGATTTGTTTATGTGTGTGGCACTGTGTATGGAACCTCATGCTGTGTTGTTTCCTTAGAGGAGAAAACTCAATAACAAAGACAAAACCTGAATCATTTTATGGCTGCTTTTTAGGAGAAGTCTCAGAATATGGTATACTGATGATACTAGAAGAAGGTCTGCTTGTTTGTTGCAGTTTGGTGGGTTTTTTGTTGGGCATGTTGCCATAGGTAGCCAGATAATTTTAAGATCTTAACCATAGGGGTGAGTTGGTTTTATTGTTGGGTCCTTATTTTAGTGTTCTCTTCTACAGGGATGCTTTTACATATATACTTGTCTTCAAGAACAGATTAAATTTAATGAGAAACAAATTATTTGTCTGAAAGATCCAGAAAGTTATGTCTTAGGGCCAACATTTGGTTTCCCTGTAAGTTAGTGAACGATATAACATGGTTGTGTGCTTTGCTTCCTCCCTTTTCACAATCTACTAGTTTTGAGCAGTTTAAAATGGGGATTTGGTTAATTGCTATGCAGACCTACAGAACATGCAAGTAGAGCATTGTACTGACTTCCTTCATGCTACATGATTTTATGTGGAGGTCAGTGATTTGTAAAGTTAGTGTGTTAATTTATTGCTGCTGCCATATTGCAAGTTAATTGTTTTATATGAAGGAGTGATTTAATTTTGTAGGATGTTATTTTGAATTTAATTAAATGTTAAGATGAAATTTTATGTGGCAAAACCCCATTAAAAGCTGTATAAAAAGCTGTGTTGGGTTTTGCAGTACAGTGGTTATATTGCAAAGTATATTTGAGCTACAGATTCACTGGAAATATTCAAAATTGAGGTTAGAAATTTTGGGGTTTCATTTTAAATGCATAAAGGAAGTGGGAATTCTGTATCCCAAATATTGGGGGGTGGGGCAGTATCCTTTCTTTATAAGGATTTTGAGAGGCTGATGCGATGTGACGTGTTAGTATCACCTGAGAAGAGTCTGTGGATGGCTCTGTCAGAGGAGTGGACTGACAAGGAGGAGGCAGGAGAGGGGGCTGGAGAGCAAATGTGTGTGTGTAGACACACCTTGGAGATGCAGAGTTGGATATGAAGTACATAAAAGAAAAATAAGCTAAGGTGCTTTGATACTAATAAAAAACAATCACCAATATTTTAACAATCATATAGATGATAAAGTGTTCTATGTAGGATTATACTGGTATAAGTAAAATAGCAAAGGTAAAACAAAGCATACCTTTAGGAATTGAAGTTAATTTAGCTTCTGCAATTCGTATATGATAGATATTTACACCTTCAAAAGCTCCTGGTTCTATTCCATCATTGTTAAGAGGATTTGCACTCATTTCTGTCCAAGGGGAAAAAAAACAACAGTATTTATGGCATAGGAATTTTGTGTATGTTAGACTAAGTTACCAACAGCTGATTTAATTTTATTTATAACTTGAGATGTTCTAAGCATTAATTAATGCTTAGCTTTGATTACCTATTCTGAGGGAAGTCACAAATTTCAGTGAATAATGACTATGTAATTTGGCTTCTAGGGTTAACAGAAACTTGACCCAGGAAGCAACTTCATATAGAAACTTAAGGAGGAAATGACACATTGAGAAAATGTTTGAATGAAAGTTACATATAATAAGTTGGGTTTTTTAAGAGACACGTCCTTTTCTACTCAATTGGACTTACCTAAAACATGTAAAGATGTCATTCCTTTAAAAGCGTCCTTATGAATTTTCTTAACCTTATTAGCATGAATTCTGAGCTCTGCTAAAGTTTTTGGTAGATTTGTTGGAATCTCAGTTAGCTGGTTATGGGATAAATACAGTCGTCGTAGCTTCTTTGTTGGTTGAAAGGCTTTTGGATGGATTTTAGATATTTTGTTGTTGTTCAAAGCCAGTGCCTATGCGATATGGGAAGAACAATACAAAGAAAATGTCTCTATACAGGAATGAATTAGAATTTTAAGTGCTATCAATTATATAATTGCTATATAATTGAACAAGTATATAAAGTATACTTGTATATTTTATACAAGTATATAAAATATTCCATTTTCCCATCATGCCAATCTTAGTCATATTGTGTATACTTTGGGCATTTTACTTGATTTTGAAAAGCAAAGAACTTGGAATCACAGAATCACAGTGTTGTAGGGGTTGGAAGGGACCTCAGGAGACCATCGGGTCCAACCCCCCTGCCAAAGCAGCTCCCCAGCTCATACTGCACAGGTCGGCGTCCAGACGAGTCTTGAATATCTTCAGGGAAGGAGACTCCACCACCTCCCTGGGCAGCCTGTCCCAGGGCTCCCTCACCCTCACTGGGAAAAAGCTTTTCCCCATGTTGGTGTGGAACTTCCTGTGCTCCAACTTGGAGCCATTGCCCCTTGTCCTGTCTCCAAAGACCACTGAAAAGGGGCTGGCTAACTTGCCCTGCATCCAATGCTTAAGATAATTGTAAACTCCAATTAGGTCTCCCCTTAACCTTCTTTTCTCTAGACTGAACAGTCCCAGCTTATTCAGGCCCTTAATCATCTTCGTAGCCCTTCTCTGGACTCTCTCCAGGAGATCCCTGCCCTTTTTACACCAGGGAGCCCAGCACTGGACACAACACTCCAGGTGGGGCCTGACCAGGGCAGAGCAGAGGGGGAGGATCCCCTCCTGTGACCTGCTGGCCACACTCCTCCTGATGCCCCCCAGGATCCCATTGTCTCAGCCACCAGGGCACACTGCTGGCTCATGGCCACCCTGTCACCCACCAGGACCCCCAGGTCCTTCTCCATAGTGCTCTTCTCCAGTAGGATATCCCCCAGCCTGTAACTGGAATGAATGGTTGTTCCTCCCCAGGTGCAAGACTTTACACTTTCTTTTGTTGGACTTCATTAGGTTTCTCCCTGCCCAGCTCTCCAGCCTGTCCAGGTCTCGCTGGATGGCAGCGCAGTGTTCCTGCGTGAATATCAACTAGAAGCTGAAACATCAACTAGAAGGTTGAGAAAAGTCAGAGCTGACAAAATACTGATGATAATGAGAAGAATTGGCAAAACAGTATGTTTGTCTTCACATATTTTGTGTGATTGTATTGGGGGTTTATTCTTTGTATTGCTGCTGCTGTTCTTTAATGCAGGAAAATTCTCAAAACAGGATTTCATCTGCTATTTCGGGCTAATGCAGCAAAATCATCAGGTTTATAATCAGAGTTTCTTAGAAGTTAATGTCTCTATAAAGCTCACATACACATACATTTATATCTTATTTGCCATAATTTTCCAACTCCTCTAAATTTAAGTCTCTCTTAACTGTACAGTACACTAGTCCTTTTTTTGGGGACTTTTGTTCATGGTTACTTTGTGTTATCAGAGAACTTGTAAGAAGTTACTGCAAGATAGGAGTTCTTTGAAAGATGTTTTCATGTAAAATCACATTTCTGCATTTCTGTATCTGGCCTGTTAATTCTTGTTCCTTTTTTACTTCTTTGAGCTGTCATCTGCTTTCTGGAATTGTGGGGGAAAAAAGTAGAGCAAACCAGAATGAATCTTTCCCCACCCCCCTGAAAAAAAGGGGATAGCTTAGGGAAATAAACAGGAAATGCTCCTTTCTAATCCAAGTTGCCATCTGTGCCTTTGCTAAGTAGACAAATGCTCAGACAAGTTGGATAAAGTAAACTATCTTTTCAGTAAAAGTTTTTTTAGGCCTTGCCATAAATTAACTGATGAGAACAATCAAAACATCAGATTTTTCAGCTATCACATAATTAAGTGGTAACTCTGATATATAATGTGGTGATTGCTGATGTATTCCATGAATTTCTTGGTCATTGGAGGTTCATTTATACAAGATTTTTCTTTCTTTTTCTTTTACTGACTGTAAATCACAACTCTGCACTTGGACACAGGATACTATAGGGTATTGGAAACAATCTCTTGGAAACAATGAATTTTTGTTTCATTTTTTTCTGCATTAGTTTAACCCATAATGAAAACCAAACCCATTCAAAACCACTTCGATCCTGTAAATTTTTACTTCTTGCTCAGAAACCAAATATGACTTGAAAAGGATTCAGTTTATGATAGTTTAATGTGTGTTTCATCTTTGTGATGTGCAACAGAATGCCATTATTATAAATTTTTGAATGATTTTTTTCATTTGTAAAATGAAAATGTTAAAATTGTCAATGTTGGTGCTGGACCTAGAGTGACGCCTTATGGAAATAAGTATTCCGAATTCAACCAGGTTTAATCTATCTTTAAGGTTTAATCTGCCTCAGAGACTCATGTAAATATCTCGATTTATCAGTTGTAAGCGATAATTGTTTAAAGCTGGACTCCACAGCCATACTTGAGTGTCTTTAAAAATACTCATGAAGCACATGACTCTCAGAAATTCAGTGTTGGCCTGTTTTCTGTTCAATTGGATTTGTAGCATTGGTTTCAATGGCACATGTGTCACTTGCATGCTGTCTGCTTTTGAATATACCCTCAGAAAATATTATTCTTGTTCTCCTGTGAGATTAAGCTCTTTATTTTCCAGCTAAGCAGACAAAAAAGGATCACTTGTCTTGCAGCTTTTAAAATGTAGGGAGTGTTTCTGTGTGTGCAAAGGACTGAATAAATCTTGAGGATCATTTTGGTGATGTATAAATGGTACATTTTCTGGATAGTGTAGAAAGTAGCATAGTGCTTTCAGCTCAAAGAAATTTGTTTCTTAGTGTGTGGGAGCAATCAAATATGCAGGTGTTGGACTATTTTTATGGATACTGTCAGAGAAGAAAAAATGTCTTTTGTATTTTAAAAGCAATCTAAAATAGGTTGGTAATAAATAAGACTTTGAACTTGGAGAACAGCAAGCTTACATAAAGTGATGTGAGTCCTTGGAGATCGTTTTCCTTGACCTCTTTAATTTTGTTGTTTTGAAGGTCAATCATACGAGTGTCGGGTGGAATGTTGCGAGGTATTGATGTCAAACCTATTGAAACATGTGAGATGAACAGAAACATTACATGTCTGTATGTAAAACCAAAGACATTAACTGCTAAAGAGTAAAACACCGTAAAATCACTGATGATTTGGATTGGAAATAAAATAAGAACAGCCATAAAGCAAAATATAGAAAAGAATATTCAATAATGAGATGAACTAATTGTGTGAGAATGTACGATAAAAATGTGTGGATAGTTTCAGGAGAAACTGCTTCTATCCTGACCATGGAAAGCTTGAGTGAAGTGGTCATTGTGGATTCCTTGCATCTGGAAAATAAGCAGCCTCAGGGCACAGTTTGTCCTGATGTTGTAAATCCCTGGAAAGGCAGTGCTTGGAGGATCTGGACCTGTAGTTCTGGACTGAGGGACAGGGCTGTTGCAGTGGCTGTAAGGGGTCTCAGTGCTTGAATGCTCCTTTCTGCCTCTACACTGCCCTATCTGTTGCATGGGAACCATCATTATATAGCCATACAGGTAACATTAGGGCTGAGAAATGTGTCCGTGCTAAAGGTGGACAGAAAATGGTCTTTCAACTGCCAGAACTTAATTGCCAGTTGTATAAATCCCCCAGTCCAGTTCACTGTTCGAAACACACTTCAGCTAGTGCCATCTGAAATCCTGAATCAGCAGAAGAACCTGTATATAGTACAAGGGATAGTAACTTGCTTTCTAATGGAAATGATGATGCATCAAGTGATGAATGCTGCTCCATTTTATTAACAATTATTCCATAATTAATAGGTTACAGTAATTTAAAGATTAAATCTATTAATAGGGTTTTTTTTCTACGTGTGAACTTAAAGCTGTTTGCAGTTTGTAAGACAGAGGCAATGACTGTAGCTTATTGCCATCAGCAACAGTTTATTTTCATTTCTTAATAATGATACCTTTAAAAACCCCAGCAAATTAGGTATTGATTGTTTTTAAGACGTGTGGACTCTTGGATTAAGTTTAGGATGGCGGCAGAGCTGTGATGAAAACAAATGTGATTATCAGTGTGCTGGCAGCAGGAGCATAGTCCTGTGATTTATCTAGAATCATGGGAAAACTTCAATGAGCCCTTATGGGAGAGATTAATCATAGGATCACAGACTGCATCAGGTTGGAAGGGACCTTTAAATGTCATCTAGACCAACCTTCCTGCAGTGAGCAGGAACACCTTTAAGCACATCACATTGCTCAGAGCTTCATCAAGTCTGACCTTGAATGCCTCCAGGGATGGGGTGTCCACCTTTTTGGGCAGCCTTTGCCAGGGTCTCACCACCCTGAGGGCAGAACTTCTTCCTAGTGTCTCATGTAAACCTCCCCTACTGTAGTTCAAAGCCATTCCCCATGTCCTATTGCTAAATGCCCTTACAGTCACTCCCCAGCTTTCCCCTTCAAGAACTGGAGTTAATTAATAATGAGTTAATAATTAATCAGTAATAATGAGTTCATATTTAGGAACTAAATTTGGGGGTTGGACCCGATGATCTCTTGAGGTCCCTTCCAACCCCTATGATTCTATGAACTAGTATGTATCTGCACCAGTGACAGAGGTAGATTTGCCTTTGGTTAAAATGTTATCAGTGGTGTGCAGGTTAATAAAAGTGAAGCTGAGCAAACCCACTTATGTGCTGATGTTAAACTCCCTTGTTGTTGGTTTGTAGAGCACTTTAGCAGAGTCCTTTTTGAGAGGAGACTAATAGCTTGTCTAATGCAAACAGAGGATACAGCAAACTTGTGCTCCTCTGTTTAGGTATAACTTCATGAAAGGAAATGAACAGGAGAAAGTGTAGTCTAAAATGTAAATATAAACTTTTTTGCATTCTCTGATTGTTTTCTTAGTGGATAAACTAATTACTGATTCAGATAAATAGTTTTAGAGTTTTGTTCTGTATTCTCCATGCCTTCCTATTCAATGGTGGTATCAATAGACATCATCATTGCTAATGGAAGGTGGCTATAGTGGGTTCTGAGTTCTCTAAATTGATGCACATAAACTGGGAAAATATGTTGTAAAAAGTGCTGGGCACAGATTACTTGCTGGCCATGAATTTGATATGGTTTGCAAGCTCCCTTTGCAAATGGCCACTTTTTTTTGCAAAAGGTTTGCAAAAGGTAAGCTCCCTTTGAAAATGGCCACTGCAGGAATGTGTCAATGTGTGCAATTTCTAGAGCTGTGGGATTTACCTTTCTGAAAAGCAAATCCTTCAGAGAGCCCAGTGGAGAACAGACACACAAATTCATTCTTACCTAGGTCAGAGCAATGGACAACTCTCACATAGCACTGGCATCCAAAGGGGCATGTTGGGAATAGATCAAAAGGAATTAGTGGCATAATTGGTTCAGTGGTTGGAAATAGAGAGTTGTCATCATCGTCATCATCATCATCTTCTTCCATATCTTGGAGCATCATATTCTTTAGTGTAAAGTATGAAGGACCAATAAGAGGTTTGGCAGAGCACAGAGCCAAAAAGAGGAGGAGTGTGTATTCTTTCATGTCTTAATCAGGGTAGCCAATCTGAGGAGGAAAGTAAAGAAAAAAAAACAACACAAGACTTGAGTGAATGTGGAATAACAAATAGTTATTGAAGTATTTACTTGACTCACTGCTGCAGCCTGTGGTCCTGAAACATGGTCTGCTATGATTATTAAGGTTTAATTTGTATATGAAACACAAAGAATACTTAAAATATTATTTAAAGTATATTTATATTATTATAAAAGTATGTGTTAAATACTATAAAATGTTAATTCATCAGAAATTAATGCCATATACAAGTGGTTTAATTTTTAAAAACTATCTTTTGCTTCAGGTTTGAAGTGTAATTTTTGTAACAGATTTTACTAAAACTTGGAATTGGATTCATTTTATTCTTAATGAAAAATATCTTTCATGTGATACACAGGTTTATATACATTGCTTCTATTTAGAAATTTGGGAAATACTTTATTAGCGATACATAAAATGCACTCATTAGGATATTGCCTAAGCACTCGTTCTACTTCCTAAACACTTCTAATTGAACCCTTCTTATTCTAATCTGGAAAATTGGAATTTTCATTCCTGACAACCACTTTTCCTAAATTTCAGTTATCTGTATATTACTGTTCTTGACATTCACCTCTGCATTTTAATACAAGTACATTTGTGTGTGACTCATATTTCATGAGGGCTCTTCTCTCTGACAAGGACTTGCAGCCTCTGTGTCTGTGTTGTTTGAAATCAGAAACTTAAATTACATCTGAAAACTAATACTTGTGTGTGTGTATATTTTCAGTAAACATTTTTTCAACTTAGCTTTGTTGTCCTAGGGCCAGTACATGCTAGCTAGGCAGCCAGCTGAAAGGAGCTCTAAATGCACTGTGTTTGAATTAAATGCCATAAACTCCATCAGCTTTCTAGATTGCCTGTAGCTTGAAAGTGTGTTTCCTGTGTAATCACAGGTGCTTCAGTCTGGAAGACAGAAAGATGTTTGAGCAGCTAGTATACCTTCAAAGCCAAGAGCCCAATGTCAGATAGCTACATTTCTTTTTTCTGATGCTATTGAGAATATACAAATTACAAAGGACTTTAAAAGTAGATTTGTCTTTAGAAGAATCTGCCAGGTGCTGTCTCATCACAGCTCTTCATTCAACTTCATTCAGCTTTTCTGAGTCATAATTTTACCAGATTTTTTTTAGCCTGGGAAAGCCAGAAGTCCAGTCCCTACAGTATAGCATGTTGCAGTCCATAGGTCAAAACCTTCATATGTTTTCTACGTTGATTTTGTTCTAAAGGTGATTTTATTGACCAAGTACTCCTAAAAAATTAGTCAGAAGGGAAAATGGAGATAAGAAGTACTGCAACTCTCTGTAAAAAGACTGTAAATTTTTGCTCTTGGCTCATTGTTCCCACCAGAGCCCAGTTCTGGGAGTTGTTTGGATCCTACAGCACACTGTGCAAACCAAGAGGGGCTGTTGTAAAGTTGTTTATGTATATCCTGTTTATAAAAATGTTTCTATTTAGATTATCATAGATATCTTTAAGAAATAGAATCATAGAATTGCCTAGGTTGTAAGAGACCCTTTAGATCATTGAGTCCAACCATAACCTAACCTTGAGTAGTCCACCTCTAGATTGTGATGTCAGTTCTTTTTTGATCACCTAATTAAATGAGCTCTTTATGGTTGAAAAATGTCTACATAGGTAGATCATTCTCATTGGTCCCCAGGCACAGGGGACCAATGACACAGGAATGAACTGGTGTGTACAAGGATGTTGACGTGGCTTATTCAAAATTCTGATTTTTTGTTTGTATTGCTTCTCTCTGTACAGGTTCATCTTGGTGTTTCTTGTATATAGTTCTTAACAGCATCAAAATTCTGTGTATTGCATACATTGCTACTTCAGTAACTGTGCATGTTTCAGGGTGTATAAAAAGAACAACGCTATAACAGTATCTAGACTACATAAAAGGCACCTTTCAAAAAGAATGCAGTGATTCCTTCCCCTCAAACATGTGTCTGAAAACAGAAGCACAATATACTTTGTATCTTGCAGGTATGCAGCATATAAAAGTAAGTTTAGTATTTATTGTACTCTTCCAGTTTCATGTTTGAGTAGTGTGTGTATCTTTTATTCATTTAACAATCTCATCACATAATCTTTCCCATATATTTTCCTTTGTGTTCAAACTAATGTTCTATTTCAGGGCTCCTAGAAAAAAAATTCTATTTATAATTGCAGTTCTTACATAGGACATACATGTGTTTTCTGCAAAGAGACTTTGAATAAAAACAGTGCTGGGAACAAGATGTGGACCCTCTGTTTTTTTGCAGAGAATTAGAGTTGCTGCCTAGTTGTACACCTCTGGAATATTTTGTGCTTTCAGTCTGGTATTTCAGCTTTAGCAAAACAGTCAAAATGTTCAATACTTGAATCATACCATCAATGAAGAGATGAGGAGCTTGAAGCCTTTCAGACTTGAGAGTTCTCCTTATTCCTGGGCAAGTGCTTTAATGAATGGGTGTTCACAGATGGGCTCTCAGGCTGATCCTCCCTTGGATGCTTATGTATTAAGTGACAGAATGGTCTGTGCTTTATTCAGCGTTGTAGAATTTCTGCATGTAGAATGCATGAAATACAGAGTGCTATAGCACAGATCATAGAGCTGTGGAATCGTTTTCAGTGGAAAAGACAACTAAGATGGAGTCCATCCATTAACCTAGTTCTGCAGAGTTTACCACTTAACCATCTCCCTAAATGGCACATCTACAGGTCTTTTAAATTCCTTCTGATGTGGTGACTCTACCACTTCCCTGGGCAGCCTGCTCCAGTGCTTGAATGTCTCAGTACTGCTGGCTTCTGTTTATCATGAGTCTTCTGGATCTGGCTGTGATATGTTGGTTGTTTGTTGGGTTTGTTTTTTGAAAAAGAGAAGGCTCTTCCTTCATCTTCCCACGTTGCCATTAGGAACTCCTAATTGCTAATGGGCTTTGCAGTTAGGAGTGGTTTGCACTGGCCAATGAACTGCTGAATAATGTGTTCCAAAGAACTGGGTTCTGTGGAGACTTTTAATTATTTTTCCTGGCTGAGGTTTTGAGGTTCCCATTAAATAGATGTTGAGACATCTCTGGAGAAATGTTCTGACTCTGCAGTTTATCTCAAAGACCTTGTACAAACTTTCTGCATGCTTTAACTTCAAAGTAAGATAATTAAAAGAAAATGAAAACCTAGAATCCAATTTCCTAGTAATCTTTCTGGAAATACTTTCATTATTTTACCATCAGAATTTGATGAAGTATTTAATTGTTTCAGAAGGTACAGTTCAGCAATACAGTTGTACTGATAGTCCATTGTTGCCATTGAGGATGGTTCTGCTCTCAGCTCATATTTTAGTTCTCTCATACCAGGTCTTCCATTTAGGCTGTTCCCTGAGCTGAGTGAACTCACAAAACCAGCATAAAACTAAAGTAAGCAAGAAAAAAAATTCCAGCACATTCTTTCTGGGTGAACAAACTGAGTAAGTTGGAGTATCAGAGCCAGCACTAAGGAATGGGTGGAACAGCCTGGTTTAGGGGGCGGAACGTTGAGTGGAAGAAGAGGTGGGACAGGTATTATTGACTTACAGAAGCTGTTTAGCTCAGGTGTTCTGTTGAGTAATACCCTGAACAGATGATTATTACTTGGGCAAAGTCTGGCCTTGTCCAGTCTCACTTTTACAGACCAGAACCTTGAAGGTGAGGTTGAGGAGGAGTGTAGCAAACTCAAGGAGGACTCATCTACTTCTTCATTACACATTCTTTATAACAATCCTACTTTTCCTTCGGTCAAAGAGCTTCTGAATAACACCTTTTCCCTGAAACATTAGCCACCCCAAAGTGAGGGAACTGAATGTAGAGCATGTATTTTACCTGTAGAGATGCTAGAAGGCTGACTTTCCTTCCTGAAGTGTGTAACAATCCTAAAATCACTATAATAATTGTTTGGGACATACTTATACTTGCCAGTATGGTGATCTTTACCACCACTCATAATTAGTTAAATGCAAGTGATGTCATAGAGTCTTAATGAGATTAAAGCCTTTTAGATATTATGGGGGAAATTCCCACATATGTGTGCAATAGTTCTGTGATGTGAAAATTCTAAACAGAAATCATGGAAAGAAAAACACTTTCCTTGAGGTTAAAAGTTATATTATTAGTCTGGGATGTGTGCATTATTAAAAAAAAAGTCTGGAGTCCAGTTGCATGCCAGCCCTGCAGCATGTGGTCTGTGTTGTCTTACCAGTTATAACACTGAAAGAGTTACTAGATAAAGCTTTAAGACTTAATAACACTAAATTGTATTTATACATCGCTCCTGTTACCAGTCTACAGAGGCAAATTTCCTATGGCATTGTTTCTGAAAAGGAAATGTTTAAATGATACAGTGGTGGTCTTTACAGAGGCAAAGAAAAATCCCTGTGTTCATTAGTAACACAAATCATTGCACTGTGCACAGATTTTGTCCAAAGAAAGGCAGAACCTTAGCTGTTTTGAAAGCTATATTTAAAAATAGTTCTGGTTCTATTAGTCATTGTCCCATTCCAGAAATAAAATGAGTTTATGTTTAACTCCTCCTGTACTCTACTGATTTAATTAAATTGCTTAAGAAGAATAGGAGGAATTTTTTTGTCATTAAGATAATGGAAGAAATTCTTCTGCTGTGAGAAATAGTCCAAATTGAATTTATTTACTATAATAATGAAAGCACTTTTACAAAATCAGTTATGTTTAGAGAGTATTTACTTTGTGTGGAAAACACTGCTTGAGCCATGTGCGTAACTGAATATTATCTATGAGCATTTTTAGGTTGCAGCTCATCTGCAGTTCACTCTTTTATGTGTTGCTTTTAATTTCTCTGCTGGTATCTGCTTTTAAAAACCAAACACCTCGAACACCAAATTACAGTAAGTTAACACTGAGTTGTAACTAAGAGCTGCTGTAATTATAGGATAGATTTGCACAGATTGTGGTAACTAAGGAAAGAATTTTTACTGTCAGTTGTTAAGTTGCTCTGACAAGTCTTTCTATAATAGTTAAATAATTTACTTTAGCTTTTATTTTTTTTGCTTTGCAGCTTGAGAGATAGTAAATACAGAATTATTTCAGCTGTAAAGAAGATATTCAAGTGTTCCATAAAAAAGTTGTACTTCTAAATTACTGATATTATTAATCTGCACATATAGTGGCTGACAGTCTGTTACTTAATTCTTTATTGCTATTTAAATAGAATATGTATTCAAACTGGACATACCTTGCAAGTTTGATAGTTCTTCCGGAAGCACTGTGATAATCCACCTGAGATCTTTATGTCCAGTTATTTCACATTAAAAATAAATAGGAAAAAAAGGGAAGTTAGGCTGAGTTCTGTGAAATGGGAAGTAAATATAAAGAAAAATTCTACTTCCAAACTTCTTGATCCTCCTGGCACCGTGGGTGATACCAGAGTAAAGTGCTGCTTCAGATTAGCCCATCTTAGTACTGACGAATGATATTAAGGCGACTTGTTACCACTCATATGTTTTTCATCACTGCCTGTCTTACAGCCAAAACTTCTGGCTTAACTCTAGACGTCTAGTGGAAGACTTTGTAAAACCTGTCGTTTAATAATAGCTGACATCAGGGCATTGGAAGTACAGTGAGGTCCATTTCAGGTCATTCTTGCTATGCAATCTGGCTACTTATTTAGGATTTCATTAGCCAGTTTTCTTTAAAGTGTGACTTGAGTATGAGATCTTAGCCAGAGTCACAGTAAGCCAATAGCCTATAGTGATCAGCATGTTGCCAAACCTTTCTAAGATTATAAAATCAGGACTTTGTTGTGTAGCTATGTGTAATTGCTACCTCTTGCCTTCAGGAGACAGCTATCTGGCTGGGGAAGGTGTTCAAGAATGGAAAATGTAGATCAGTCGATATAGTTAATCTAGGTCTTTTGTGTCTTAGGAGTATCTTTTCTTTAAAATATAGACAATATTTGCAATATTCTGTGGTAAGGATTGAAGTTGTGAGCTTAAAACAAAGCCTTTGGGAGTTGGAACCGAGTTATATTATTTATACTGACAAGCAAATCACAATATTTAGAACTGGGTTATTCTTTGTTTACCTCGAGTAGGCTGCCTGCTTATGTAAACTTCAGAAATGTATGACAAACTGAGTTTACCTAAGGCAAAAACTTCCGTGTAACAGTTTGTTACATTACAGTTTAAATTGACAATCATTTTTATGTGTCCAATTCCGTGAACATCTGACTTCATCTGTTTCTTTAATTGTTTCCTTTCTCTGCTGAGTCCAGTCTTGCTGCAGAAAAATAGCCTGGACATTCTTTTAATTTATTTTTTAAAAGGCACATGTAATGTGGTACTGTTTGCAAAATGTCAGTTCAAGTCACATAGTGGTTATTTTGTCTTCTGTTACTTTCCTAAGGAGGAAAAAGACACTATGCCAGAAATTAAAACTTAGGTGCTATCATCATATCAAAAAAGATCAGGCTTATGTTACCCGCTGCATTGCTTTTGCATGTGTTCCAGTTTCAGTAGCACAGAGGAGTGATGAAAAAGATTCTCCCTATCGCTTTTCCCAAGGAATAAATTTACAGTTTCAAAAGCCACCTCTTTCCCACATGAAAATCTGAAATATGATCTTAAACTTTTTTGAAATATCAAATTGCATATATCTGCATTCTCTTCCCTGCATTTAGAAACCAAAGCTTCCTAAGTAAACACTCCCTTGTGTTTTGAATAGGCTGGTTTGGATGCATTTACTTGAGCAAATTTGTATTAAATTGCTGTTTAAAAAGCCCTCTGATGCTTTCTTGGCTCTTTAATAGAAGAGAGTGGGGCCTGAGGGTTGTCATATAAACGTACTGGTTTCTTTTTTGCTTCTCCTTCCAGTAGGAAAGTGTTGAATCAGCAATTTCAGCTGATGCTTGCTTTGCAGCAATGCTCCCTGTTCCTGATGTTTAACCAACATCTCAGACTTGGATATCTACTTTTAATTATTATGTCTTCAGTTGATTCTGGTGATAGGAACACATTACTGTGTACATAGCATGTCGTAGCCATGCTGCATAATGAAGGTAATGTGTAGAGTGGCTACATGGTAGTGACTGGGGAAAATGTCACCATCCTGTCTCACAATGGAGTCCCCATACATTGCAATTTTGTGCAATGGACGGTATCAATATGGTAGAAATAAATATTACTTAATTTCACATGCTGTTCTTCTAATGAAATTGCTTAATATCTCAAGACACGGATTTAATATTTTGCTTGTGAGTGTAACTGACTTCTTAAGTAAAATACCCAGAAGTCACTTTTTCAAGTCTCTTGGCTACCAGATTCTGAACTTATCTGCTGATAGCAATACTAACAACTGAAGCAGGGCAGTGGTTCTCAATCCAGGTTCTGAGCCTGTTCTGTTAAACACATAAATCTTATTTCCAGTTTATTAAAAAATAACTACTATGCAGAATTCCCCTCCAGGATCATTGTTTTGGATAGACCTTAATTTTTTGACCCAAAGTCATTACTTGAGCCAGCACAGTAAGGCAGCTGTGGAGTTCTGAATGAAAACTGGAGCATGCAAAGGAATGAATGGGGCTGCTAGGTACTTAGGTCAATGTTCCTCTCACATTTTAGGTTGAGACTGCAGTGTACTTATGTAGAATGCCCATCCATTCAAAGGCTGTGGCTGCAGCTGTGTGAGGTAGGGTCAAATGCTGCTTTCTTGGCTGTTTTAAAGCAATTGATTTGAGGTGAGGTGATGGAGGATGCTATTAAAGAGACAATGGTATCTTACTGTTTCTGATGTTTCATGAACAATGAGATTGTATTTTTAAATGTCTCAGTTAAAAAATGTATCTGTCACAATTGCTTAATCCTTGACACTGGGGTCTTAATGAAAAGTGGTACTCTTAAAGAAGGCAGTCTGAGGGTATTTTCCTTGCAAGCAAATGTATGATGTATGTTTTCCTATGAAATATTACATCTTTAATTAAAAGATTATACGAGGTCAAATTGTTTGCTCAAAACTTTTCAGTGACTTCTATTTCCACTAGTGAAAGAATTGGTTGAAAATTAGAATTCTATCTTGCTTTAAAATATGTATGTAACTTTTATGAGTAGTGAATATCTGAGGCAAAGGCTGGGAGTATACCCAGCATGTGGTGCTTCAGAGTTGTCTTTCACTCTTAGTAAAATGCGCAGAGGGGAGAAAAATAAAAATTGGATGGTGTTCTACATTTAACATTCACATCAGTGATATAAAACGTGATCTTCAATTCTGTATTGAAAATCACTATATTTTTATTAGTTTATATATCTGAGCAAGTAAGCATATGCTGCCATATGTGGCTAATGCTTACATTGCAGTCTTTTTTTTCTAAGCTGATCTTGTATATGCTTGTTATTGTAAGGCAAACTAAGAACATTTCATTTTCTAGCAGTGTTTATAAATGTGGTTTACATAAAGTGATGAATCTAACATCAACTGCACAAATCTGCCTTGGAGACTCTCCATCACATTTTAATAACATGACATATTTCTTTCATGCTCACAACTAGTCCATGTGGAGTGCAGTTGCATATTTGGTTTTAGCTAAGTTTTGGCTCTTCCCAAGTCGAACTCACATTGTTTAAGCTAGATGAGTGTAGAAAAACTATGCTTCAGCATCTGTAGTTTGTCTTAAATCTCCAGTATTTACGTGTATATAAAATGTTTGTTATTTATTATCATGCATGAAATAACTTTCTTTTATTTGCATATTTTTGGCAGCTGACTTAGAAATTGAAACAAATTAGTGTTTCATTTTGCAGTCAAAGTCCCTCACACATAGTAGCAACATATTGAAGGGGATTTCACAGAATCACAGAGTCACAGAGTTGTAGGGGTTGGAAGGGACCTCAGGAGACCATCGGGTCCAACCCCCCTGCCAAAGCAGCTCCCCAGCTCATACTGCACAGGTCGGCGTCCAGATGGGTCTTGAATATCTCCAGAGAAGGAGACTCCACACCCCCTGGGCAGCCTGTCCCAGGGCTCTGGCACCCTCACTGGGGAAAAGTTCCTCCGCATGTTGGTGCAGAACTTCCTGTGCTCCAATTTGCAGCCATTGCCCCTTGTCCTGTCCCCACAGACACTGAAAAGGGGCTGGCCAATTCCCCCTGCACCCCATACTTAAGATATTTATAAACATTGATTAGGTCCCCCCTCAGTCTTCTTTTCTCCAGGCTGAACAGCCCCAGCTCTCTCAGCCTTTCCTCATAGGATAGATGTTCCAGGCCCTTCATCATCTTTGTAGCCCTTCTCTGGGCTCTCTCTAGGAGATCCCTGTCTTTTTTATACCAGGGAGCCCAGAACTGGACACAATACTCCAGGTGGGGTGGCCTAGCTGTCTTATTCCCAGCTTGATGCTCATCTCCTTGGTCTTGTAACAAGGTTTGTGCACTTACCTGGATTAGGAAACTGCTCTGCCTGATAAATCATGTGCTTGCTGAATGAAGGTCTTGAAACAGTTTTGGTTTCTGCACATCAATTGTTAGTCCTGCTTTTGATGCTCCTAACGGGTTTGGACAAATGTTACGCAGTGTTTTTATAGAATATGGGTATTTATCAGCCTTACAGACATTAGAAACACCAGACATTCTTTCATGGAAAAGCAAACGGTAGTTAAAATGAAAAGCTCTGCGACCAGTGCCAAACTACTGAATCACTCTGATAATAAGTTCTAAAGGAAAATGTTCTGTTTCTGAATACAAGCTGGACCGAGCACAACATTTCCTCATTGAGTATCAAGCCAAAGTTTAACAATTATAAAAAACACCCAACCCAAAACCACAAATCTGATCACTTGCAAATCCTGGGTATTTTTAGCATTTCCCCCTTTGTTTTAACAAACAGTATGAGTAGTATGGTGGTGTAAATATGTTTTCCTATATGCAACCTTTTCCCAGCTGCATATTATGCAGAATGTAAAGGCAACATTTAAAGTGGTAGCTGTTATCAATTTCTGAGTTGATAGTTTTAAGAAAAAAGAAACTTGACTATCCAGTCCTTTGTATTCCAGAAAAAATGAAATAAAATTTTCAAAGTATGTTAGACTGCAAAGATAACAAGATTAAATTTGGTGTTATGTTTTCTCCTAACTTATCAACAAAAGTAATTTATATTGTATTAGAAATGCCAAGATCCCAAAGAAGATTACTTTGACTCAGTTTGTGATAGATCATTAGAAACAGAAGCAGTAGGTATCACATTTATAAAGTTTGCACTTCTGTGTCTAATGAAAAACATGGGTCTGTAAACCTTTGCATGTGCTTTGAGCATATACTGTTTCATAGATGGAAACAGGAAGATCTCCAAACTACATTTGTTTGCAAGTTTTGAAACACACAGTTTGTTACTTTTGGAAGGAAAGCCTCCATAAACATTACAAATATAAAGAAGGTTATTATTTCAGTAAGGAAGTTATATCCCTACCATAATTATTAATCTAGCCTGTGTTCTCAAACGTGTTTTATCCCTGGGGATTTTATAGGAGGGTCTCATTTGTGTCTCATTGACAAAATAGCAGTAACTCTGTTGTGCAAGGTTGGGTCTGACGCCAAGTATATTGGGAGACTCCTGAAAAAGTCTACTTTAATTGTTAACCACTGTTGTTATGGTCTTCTTATTATTTTCTCATAATTATGCTATTATGTAATCTTTTTTTTTCCAACTTGGCACTTGACAACTAAATTCACTTTTATTACTTACGTATCATAGTGTTTGGCTGATTTTAACATGAAGTCTTTTTCACCTATGGGGAAAACCAGAAGCATAAGAAGAAAAGGAACAAATACAGCAATTAGATGTAAATGAAGGGAAAACCTGCAATATTTGCTATAGTGTAACAGATCTAACAACTGTACTGTTAGGTCTATCTCTTTCACCAGTGAAAATATGTTGAGGTTCTGCAGCTGTTTGTACTGGTTGTGCTTACATATTAAGAAACAAAACTTGCATGTATAAAGTCCCAAAACCATTCTTGGCATTATCCCCTCTGTGGGTATGTGGTATTCAAAATGTTCAATCTGCTGCCACCTTAAACAACTTTGATTTTGGCAGTGAAGGCCTATGGCTGGTTCCATTTAGGTGTGAGCTCAGTATCGCTTGCTGTCACGCCTGCGGTGATGTGCTGTGATCGATGGTAGAGCGGAGTTGATTAGAATAGATAAATCGAAAGACAAATGCTTCTCACCTAAGCTAGAAGGCCATGTAGATACTAGCAGAGGAGTTAGCATTGTCTCACAGATGTCCTACTATACTATCTTCAAAGGTATTTATTTGGAAAACCAGGACTGTGTTAGTTAAGATGCTTGGTTGCCTAGTTAAGATGCCTTGGTTTTGCACTGCTCTTTATCACAGATAGGAATCCACTAGATGATAGAAGTTACTTTTACCACTCAGTGGAAATACTTATGTAAATTGAAAGAAAACATACGTCATAATTGCATATGAACTTGTGGCAAGGAAAGTGAAACCCTTTTTGTAGAACAATTTGTGAAGCAGAGGCTATTTATTTTGTTTTATTTTGAATGCTTATATTCCCCCAAGGGTACTTTCCATTTGGCTTGCCTGCAGCAGTACAAAGTAGCCTTGACTTCAGAAAGTAAGCTTACTTGCCAATGTATATCTTTTATTTTGTTAAGCTAGCAAACTGCATTTCTGCTAAGTTGTCAGCATATGATTCAAACTGCAACTGCTCTTTTGTTTCATGGTTTTTATCATTTCTCTGTGTTTTGCAATGAATGTAACAGATGCATGGCTCCTCACATAAACCCAGTGGCTGCACTTTGGTCAGAACACTGGAACAAAAAGTGCAGTATTAATCATTTTTTCACATAAAGTTTTACCAGAAGCTATCAGCCTAGCCTTCAAAATAAGCATGGAACATAGGTAATACAGATCTATTTGAACCCACATGCCATCAAAAAAGAAAGGGGGTAATTATAACCAAAAGCTAGGTTAGCACAAAAGAAATAAGTGGGTGTCAGATTCAAACTGAAGTACTTCATAAAACATTTAGAGTTCAGCTGTGGAAATGTGCAAGAAAGTGTAGTGGATTTTAATGTTTTATAGAAACCCAAAGAGTAATTGGTCTAATTGAAAGAGGAAAAGTCTTGCTTCCTGAGCTCTCTGTTATGAGAGCCAAACTGATGGAAAAAGATTTCTGCCTGGAACACTGCTGGTGAAAAAAATTCTACTGAAGAAGTTCAGAACCATCTTGCTTTAGAAGGAAGCAAGCCATATGTATTTATAAAGAATAGCCATTTAAAAGGAGATATGATGAAATATTCACAAGGGCAGCCATTCCCTAACTGTGAAGGTTTTGAAGGAACAGAATGCATGAAGCCAGAGAATAAAATGTAATGGCATAGCCAATTTTAAGAATTTTGGAGATATTGCTGTGAAAAAAATGAAGTCAATTTTAATCCTTTTTCCTAATTTTAATCCTTTAAAAATACTATTACATAATTAATTTAGAAGATTCTTGCCTTGGTTGGTAGTGGTGTTGAATATCTAATATTTCCACAGCTGTGTTCAGTATTACTCCTTTGAGAAAAATATCCATCTTGTGGAAAAAATAAGTCAGCTTTTATATATTTTCCCTAGGAATTGCTGTCACATGAAGAGTTCCCACAGAGGAACATAGATTTATTTTAGTAATAGTGCATGTAAACCTGACACTTTTCTGTATATATATACTTGTAATGCTACACACTTGGAATGATTTTTTTTCCTCTGATCTAACTGCTTCCAAGTACTTTGTAGAAAAGAGTCCATTATTAGCTGATCTCAATAAGTCAGTTTCTCAAAGCTTTGTTCATGTAAATAACAGCATAAATCAGAAGCCAGGAATTAGGCAAATGTTTGCATTCAGTAACTGTGTGGAGATCTGTATCCTGTACAAAGAATGAAACACAAAAGAAATTCTACCAAACTACAGAGACTGTTTACTCAGTGTAAGGAAATTCCTTACAAAACAGACTATTATAAAAGAAATTATAAGGTGGTTGTGGGTTTTTTTTTAAGATTGCCATTTTAAATCATACAGCTGTTAATGCTTTAATTTACTTCAGTTCTTAAATCCTTGGGAAAAAAAATAAATCTGTTTAATGAATGGAGTCAGGATGACTCAAGCTGACTAGGGAATTGACTGAACTCCTGAGTATTTGTTCACTTGAAGAGACTACAGGGAATGTTTGTGTCCATTATGGCTGGCAAACTCATAGCACTGGATTTGAAGCATAAGGCAAGAACATCACTGGCTTTTATGAGAAAAATGAATAGCTAAGTCTTTGTAACTCCCAAACACCAGGTAATCTTCTGAGCCCAACATAACAGTTACTGGATCTTATGATAAATAAGCAATGTTCAGGCATTTCCCCCAGCTGCCTTGCTCCTAATACCCAGCATAGCTGTGCATATTTTTATCCTCCCAAAGAAATAAAAAGTTTATAAAAGAAGCTGCAGTCTGGGTAAGAGAGATAAATCTTTTTTTTTTTTTTAAGTTAATGCAGTGTTCCAATTAGTTGTAGCACACAGCATTTCCCCAAGCTGAAAACATGGCAATTTCTGAATAAAGAGTGGGGGGACCTCACTGCAGCCTGCCAGTCCCTGAAGGGAGATTATAAACAGGAGGGGAATCAACTTTTTAAAAGGACAGATAATGGCAGGACAAGGGGGATGGATTAAAGCTAAAGGATGGAAGGGTTAGATTGGATATTAGGGGGAAGTTCTTTACAGAAAGAGTGGTGAGGGGCTGGAACAGGCTCCCCAGAGAAGTAGTGGATGCCCCATCCCTGGAAGTGTTCAAGGCCAGGTTGGATGGGGCCCTGGGCAACCTTGTGTAGCTCCAGGCCTGAGGTTGGTGTCCCTGCCTGTGGCAGGGGGGTTGGAGCTCTATGATCCTTGGGGTCCCTTCCAACCCATGCCATTCTATGATTCTATGAAGTCAATGCCCCAAGTACCACTCTACCCTTAGAACTAGAACTCTCAGGTGAAAATAAGTAAAAAGTGACCACTTCTACTCATGGGGAGAGGGATTCCCAGGTATAGGCATCAGTGAAAGACAGACCTGTATGAAATACACACCTAACTTCTAGTTTCAGTGAGTGCCTGCCATAGAATGATTCCTGGAAGCTGCCTGGGCTCATGTAATAGTCCTCAGCTACTGAGGGATGCTGAGAACTAAAGTTGCTATCGGCTCTGTAGCCCACCTCACTGTTGAAGTGAGATTCCCCATTGCTTGTATCGTGTAGTGTCCTAGGAAACTCGGTTTGTTGGTGAGAATTTTTAGTAGATGTGTCTGCAGGGAAGAGACAGTCATGTATTATTCCAAGAAACCTCATAGCAATGACCAGATTGTATATTGGGAAATTCTATTAACTGTGTTCACAGGCTGATAAAGTCAGTAAGTACTTAACAGAAATGTGCAAAGTGATGTCCAGTGGCAATTAGGCAGTGCTGTGTGTAAAGTACGTAAGAGCATGAGACCAGCTGCACTGGCTCAGAGCAGAGCCCATCTAGTCCAGTCCCCTGTCTTTGACAGTGACCAGAAATAGTTTCACAGGGAAAGAGTATTACTGTTTATAGTGTTCCTTTGCTTTTTGTTTCATTGAAGTAAAATAAAGCTGTGTTTTTAAGACAGCTGTTTCATTTAGTTTTGAGATTGACTCTGGGGTTTGGGGTTTGTTTTTAGTGCTATTTCCTTTAAGACTGATCAAACACTATCCAGTTTAGATAGAGACATCTAGTGTGTGGAAAAAGTTGACACCAGAATGTGAACAAATCTGTTGAGTTAGTTTTACTTTGCTGGAGTTTTTCAGTATCATAAAATGAATGCTAATTTATCATGAGTTGTTTTTAGTATGATGAGGAATGTTTTATGCACTACTTAACTGCAAGTTCTTTCAGGGATGCACATTGGTATATGATCGTTTTCCCAAAGGTAATTCAAAAGCATAGGAACTGTTGTACCTTGTTCATCTTGCATCATATGTAGTGGAAAATATTTATGGAAAGTTCCATTTGGTATTTCTATTCACTTCTCAACCAAAAGGAAAAAAACACTGTTAAGTCTTCATGGGTCTATCCTGATGGAATTTTAACATGGAACAGGGTGTCTGTTACCAAGGAACATTACATGTGTAATACAACTTTGTAACCTGGATATTTGGAACATTAAAGCAATGTATTTCCATAGTTTTTCATCATAGCAGTTGTTAAAAAAAATTGTTGAAATTATGCTTGCTAGCATTTGACAGAAGCTCTTTGATGCCTGAATCTGTATAAAACTTCTCAGTAATATGTTAGTATCTTCAGAAAACGAAAAGCTAAATTAATTTTGATCATATGATCATTTCTTAATGTGGAAAAGGAGATCTGTTTAATGCATTTTAGAGTTTTTTTAAATGACGTCTTCACTACTTTTAGATGGAAAAAGTGTTCCAACATTTTTCCGCAATGTTTGGGCCTTGTAACTGTACAGAAGTTGTTGACAACATGAAATCAGAGCTCTTCTTTCACATGGCCCCTGGTTTTTCCTCATTTAAAATTGTTTCCATTGTGCCAAAAGAAGTAAAATTAAAGCCTTTGCCCTTGAAATAGAGTTTGGGATTTAATGGTAACTAGCTCTGATGGAAGGGTAATGTTACTAAATAAGCAGTAGCAGCAGAGACCTCTCTCTTTTGTTCATTAGAAAACAGGAATGTAAGTCTACTGAATAACTCAAACGTATTATTAGGAACTAGTCTTTTGGGGTGGATATTTATACTTTTTCAGGACTGTAAGAACTGTTATGCAGAGTTTCCTCCAAATGAGTGTAGGTTACATAGTTAAGTGCTGTTTCTGGTCCACTAAATCTTTAAATGAATCCTGTCTGCAAAACTATCTTTAAAAGTAACTCTATAAAAGCATACACTATTCCCATAGTATGCTTCTCCTCTGTGGCTGGAACGTTCTACAAGGTGAGCATAGTATGATGCTGACCCTACCTCTTTCAGCAGTGATTTGACCTGAATTTTGATCTTCCAGAACTTGCTAGATAACTTTAGCAAGGAGTGGTTGAATAAAAGCTGCAACACACATTGATACTGCAGGTTCATTGTTGCTTTCTATATTTAGACAGAAGGAGGGACCTTTTGTTGGCTGTTTCAGGCTGTAATCCAATATGAATACAGGCAGGTAGGTCCCTGTGGTTCCATTTTTCAAGTGCCTGTACTTCCAAACAAGTAGAGACATTAAAGCTTGCTTTTGGAAGCCTCAAACTTGTAGAGCATTGGATATTGTATTAGTCTAGAAACATACAATCTTTAGACTTCTTTTCTGAAAAATGGTTTGTATAGAAAGCCATCAGGATTGTTGTGAAGTGTTCTGGTAGTATTTTTCATATTTCAAATATTCTACTGTCTGCAAGCTTTTGTGTTGTGTGAAACTTGTATACATTAGAATACAAACATAGTCTTTAAATTAGAAAATGTTTTCTCATGAGAGTTTCAACTAGTTAACATTTCTGTTACAACAAAAATTATAAACTGTTTATTTTGCTACCATGGTGTAATTGTTTATAAAGTTGTGACTTGAAAGAGATGTTAAAAGTTAATTGACTTCTTTCAGTAAGAGAGTGACCATATTATTAGTAGGGAAATAAACTAAATCATGCTTCCCAGTACTGATTTGTTTTCTTACTGGGGTTTTTGCAGTAAGTGCAGTGATCATGATGTATGTTTCAGAATTTAAAAAGCAGAAATGGTATCAACCACTCTCAGTTGTGTTTCATAAAGAAAATCCAGTGTATGAAATTTATTGGCCTGGGCCACTAGAAAGCTTGTGATTTTTGCCTCAGACTTCTCTTTGGGGCACAGTTGAGTGATTTGTAGTTTTGGCATGAGGGGCTGTCTTTGTTCCTCATTAAATTGAGGAGTGTGTATTGTGAGCTCTACATTTTTGGGGTCTCAGAAGTTCTTACAACCTCAGAAATTCACTTTGGGAGGCATTTGATGCCTTCATTTTTCTGAGGGTGTTTTTGTAAATGAAGATCTTTTTCCTTATCTTAGAGGAAACATTGCCTCCTAATAATTGCATTAAATTCAAAAAGCTACCCAAGTTTCCATGGTAGCAGCCTTATGTTGTTGGACACCATTGTAGTTTGTATCTTACCAAAACTGTATGTTCATGTGAACAAAACATTTCAGGCAGATCCTCAAAGTTCTGTCATCATCTAACCAGTAGAAAGGTCCTACTTAGTAAAAATGTCAGTGACTTTTTCTATTAATGTAGTGATACCTGCAGGGTGTCTTCTGTTATGGAGTTTCATTAACGTCGTGCTTGACATGTTTGAATTTATAATGGGACCTACCTGAAGGATTTAGCAGATCTTGTCCAAATTCTTGTGTGATGCATGAGGCAACAATGCACATCACTTTGAAATAGAACAGAGAGTTCTAAAGCCCCAAAACTCCTCTTATTCCACAAAGCATTGTGATTCTTGAATTGCTGCAGCTGTTGAATCTTAAACTTTGCTATTCTGGGTCACTTACTGACTTTGCTCTCTCATAGTTTCAACATTGGTTTTAAAAAATTCTAATGGAACATCTCTGCAGTCTTAGCAACTTGCAGCTTGTATTTATCTGTGAACAGAAATTGCAGCTACATCTCCTCTGGAGAACAGGAGAAATGAGAGTACTTCGGCACATCTACCCAAATCCAGTTGTTGGTCAAAATTGTTACTTAACAGCTTCCTTCTTTAACTACATTCTCATCAGGAGTTTATGCATTTGCCTGCAGTGGCTTCCTCTGGGCAGGAAGTCATTGTTTCACCTGTCTAGGAATAATCTGAAAGCTCTCCTGTTGTATATCAACTGAACTTCTTGCCAGACTAAAAGATCAAGTGCTGCCTTCTTTAAGACTTTAGGAAACTTTCAAAGGACCAGTGTGACTGAGGCCCAAGCACATTATTTCAGTGCCACAGGAGTCTGGAATGGCTATTACAGGGTTTTGTCTGTACTATTTTGTAAGACTTCCGAGTCTGATAATACTTTAGCAGAACTATATTCCATTCTGAATCTAATTGCCTTTTTGAATCACAGAATCACAGAATCACAGAATCTTAGGGCTTGGAAGGGACCTCAAGAGATCATCGGGTCCAACCCCCCTGCCAAAGCAGGTTCCCTACCTCATATTACATAGATAGGCGTCCAGGCGAGACTTGAATATCTCCAGAGAAGGAGACTCCACCACCTCCCTGGGCAGCCTATTCCACTGCTCCCTCACCCTCACTGGGAAAAAGTTCTTCCACATGTTGGTGCGGAAGTTCCTGTGCTCCAGCTTACAGCCATTGCCCCTAGTCCTGTCCCCACAGAGTGTATTAATTTCTAATATAAGTCTGAGGTGTATTAATTTCTAATATAAGTCTGCAAAAAGTAATTGTTTACTCAAATATATTTTAGAGAATAAACAGTAACTGTAGTTGGTTTGTGTTGAGCTGTCCTTGTGTTTTTTATCCTACCAGTGGCTAGAAAAGTCTGAATTTCTTCCTATATTTTTCTTGACCAAGAACAGTCAGGTCACTTCTCTGTCTATCACAAGCCATAAAAGGGTGATAATCCATTTACTTTGGTTATGAAATCCTTTTGAGGCTCACTGTGAAAAAGTAGTGGGATTTTTTATAAGGCCTATTTCACTTCCAGTGTAGTTGGCAATTTTGAAGAGTGAACAGACTTAAACTGCTTACATTTAACGTACAGAAATGTTATCCAAGTTTAATTGCCCATGTATTTCTTAAGTGAGTAAGCATCCATTTGTTGCATACCCTTCATCCCTTGGCTTTTTCCTCCTTCTTGGTCTTTTGCCTCTGCTACTGTTATGGTCTGATTCCAAAATGTTTTTCCTTCAGTCTCACTGTTTCACTACCATGGTACTATTTTTGCGTACTAATTTTAGGTCATGTTATGATAACAAGTGCTTCTCATAGGAGCAGCTCACCACAGTGTAATTTCAGACATGTTTGATACTAAGTGTATTAAATGACCAAAGGAACAATCTTAGAGAAATGGCTTGCATAAAATTCACTTTTATGGTATCTTAGAAGTGAAAAAGCTCATATTGGAAAAAGAAGTTTTTTAGTGGTTGTGATAAAACCTCAGTCATCTGTACTGTAGTGGTGTTATCCCTTTGGAATCCAATTGAGATTTTCTAGTGGGTCTTACAAATCTGAACATTTTGATAAGAAAAGTATTTAATTGGAATGAAAAGAATTGCAGTGATACATGGTGTTTTGCTTATATTTATTAAAAGAATGCATACAATGGTGTAATACAGATCTGAAAATCCCTCCTTGGGCCAGTCTGTGTATTCAGAACACTTAGTGAAGCTTCTGAAAACACTGCTCAGCAGTGTTGGAAAGTCTAGGAATAGACTAAAAGTATTCATTTTAATAATTTAGGGGTTTTAGTCTCTCAAAGTAGTAGTTTGGGAACTTAATGGTGTTTGACAAAGACAAAAGAAGTTAGTCAAAGTATTAGCCAAAGTCAAAAAGAAGGGAGGAATCAAATGTTCAGAGTGTACGAGCTGTGACATCAGATCACCCAAACCAGAGCACTGCATGTAAAAACCCAGCCTGTTGATTTCAATCTTACCAAATCACTAAGACATCACATTTGACTATAGTTACCAAACAAAATATCCAAAGCAATCTTTTTACAGGAATTCACATATCTTAGGATTATTTCTTACCAGAAATACATCATATTTTTGATCTTCAACCAATGAAGTACTGTTGTGCCTTGCACATAACAGTTTGTTTAAGGAAAAACTTTGAGCTAGAGCAATGTGACTTTTGTATAGCTTTAGAGAAAACCTAACTCAGGTGTTAGTTAATATGCTAAAAGGTTTGGGGATCCTTCTCTGTTAAATAGGGTGTGAACAGTAAACTTGGGCTGGTTACATGAGGCGTCTGTTGGCAGGAGTTTGGGATGTGTGGGAACTGCAAAACCTTCACTTCCAGAGTGATGGCAGGAAAGGTATGATTCATTAGTTAGTGTCCTTTATGATGTGCAGCCACTTAGAGCTTTCACATGCCTTTAAATCCTTTGTTCTACTCCATTCTGAACAAGAAATGATTAGGCAGCATACCTGTAATACTGAAGAAAGCTAAGTACATATTTTTTTTCATGCATCACAGAACAGCCCAAGAGAAAGGGGACAGTGTAGGTGAGACTGATAATGACTTGTCAGTGCTCTTACTCTTATAAGAAAGGACTCTAGAATTGAAGAGGTATGAAAGATGCTAGATTTATTTTCAAAGTTCATTGCAATTGTACTTTAAGAATGTTCATTAATTTTATGAAGATTTTGTCTATTTTAGAAAATGTAGTATTAAAATCTGGAGCAGAATATTAAAAATGCTTCTTCCAAAGAGTGAACTACTTTCTAAGGAAACAGAGATGTATTTGTAAACACCTACTATTGAATACTGAAGCAGACATTCATATCAAATTATTACTGAAACTGCTCTATTAACATTGTCTCTGAAGTGGTGAGTTATGACTATCTAGAAGCATTCAAATAACCATTAGCTGAGTGTTTTGTAGTTTTAACTGATTAGTCCCCTAACTGAGCAGCATGATCCTGATACAGCATAAAACGTTAGCGGGCTGGCTATTGTACAAGTGAATGGTACCTCCCACACAAAAGAAAAAAGTCAAATAGAATTTGTTTTAAAAAAGAAATTTTAAAATTTAATTGCCCCTTCCTCTAGCTCCTCCCATTCAAACACAGACCTGATGGCTTTTCAGGGTCATCTCTCTAAAACAAACAATTTAACATTTTTGCTGTGAAATTTTTATTAGAAGAGAATTTCTCACTGCAAAATGTTTGGTAGAAAATCCAGTGCTGTGGTGTTTTAAGAAATTCAGTGATTGAACTGCTAGAATGTTCATAGCTGAAAGACTTTTAATTGTATTGGTTTTAAAGCTGATGGTACCATTTAGCACTTAAAATGTTTTAAACTAATTAATCAAGACAGGACCTAGTTGAAGGTTTAGTTATTTTCTTCTTTTCTAAAACCTGACCTCATGGAGGTGTATCTGAGGGCACAATTTGATCTATTGTATTAAAGCAGAATTTCTGCCAATAGAAATAAAATTAAGTGACCTAATCTTGAGCTTCTATTTTTACATTTAAAGTTTTTATAATGAAATTATATCAAGAAATACACTTCTACCTTTACTTCAGTATGTAATATACTGTATCTTTATAATAGTAAGAAAGAGTTAAAGCAGAAATAAGCAGACCTGTTAGTAGCAGAGAATAAATAAAGCTGTGTTTCTAGAGATAGGGTTCAGAATGCAAAAGTTGGGTGTTTATTTGGTCTTCTGTGGTTTAAGAACAATGCTGCAATAGGATCTTATGCATGAAAATGCATGAGGTGATAGCTGTCTTGTGTTGATATAGTTGTTTTCAAGATGAACATGTTCCAAGCGTGACTCTTCGTTCTCCTCCTCTTCGCTGTTCTCATGACCGTCGTCAGTGATGTGAGGAGTCCTGCAGATGCGTTCTGGAGGGACTGTCCTGTGACATTGTGGGAGGAATTATACTTTAGTTATTCAAGATAAGCCATGGCTTCATAATTTATTTGAGAGATGCTATTTATTTAGAGATCTGAAAATGTAAATCAGAACTTTTATACCAGGTACTTTCTTAAAAGTTCTTGCATTATCTTCGTATTTATATCGTATGTGGTTTTCCTGAGGAAAGTGTTGCCAAGTGTTGCTGAATGAAAACTTGCTGTATAACACACATAAGATCCTCTATCTATCATTCCTTCTATTGTTCCTTTGCTTTTTGTGGCCCAAGCAGCATTGCAGATTAATTTCCTGGACAGAACGAGTACTCAACAACATTTTCAAGAACTTTGAGGAAGAGCAAAATCTCACTTTTCTCCCATTGTGTGCAGAAATGCTGCAGTAGAAAATGTAGGATTTAGCTCCTCCTTCAGAATGTTGGGGGTTTTTTTAATATTTACTTAGAGAAAAGTGTATCTTTTGGCATTTATTTTAATTCTATTAATGTAACAAAGAGCTTGGATATTACCTTATTTTGTTGTTGTTGAGTCTTAGGGAACGTAATCTCCGCATTTCATCAATTCCGAATGGGACAGACTTCAATTCGTTGTGATCCAGAAACAACTCTCTCAGAGAGTGATAGGCTCCAAAAAATGATACTGGATCTATTCCATCATCAGTAAGTTTGTTGAAGGACAGGTAGAGATACTCCAGCCCTGGCTTCATGTGACCAAATACATATCCTGGGATTCTTTCTATCTGATTTCCTACAAGTACCAGATGCAGTAACGATTTGGGCAGATAAGAGGGAACATGATATAACTTGTTATAGGAGAGATCAATCGATTCCAAGTTCCTGCATTAAAGGAGACCCAAAAGAAGAGCATACCACATTGTTAATACTTTCTGTACAAAATAATGCTTAACATGATTGCAAGGAAATAAATATCAGATCGAAATTTGTTTCTCTGATGGAACAGAATGCTTTTTATGGCACATGGTCATGCATAATTACTCTGGGAATAGAGAGACTTGAAGTCATTAATTATCAATCAGGCACAATGTTTCTGTTGATGGGAAGAAATCTGCAGTAATGAGTATGAGGGGAAGGTTGAATCGAAACTCAAGGGACTAATTTGTGATTGATAAGCACTGCTAAAGTTGCAGTAATGGAAAAGACACAAGACGTTTGGGACTTGAGTGGTTATCCCATTGACATGGGTTTTTAAATTTTATTTAAATTTTTGTTTTCAGATTAAACAGTTGACAAATCCAGACATCAGCTGACAGGAGTGCAGCTGATGGCTATGGCAAGGTACCCTATGTAGCTTAGCAAGTAAGTTACCAGAAGTATCAAAAGCAGTATCATGTTTTGCTTCTTTCATTCTCATTGCTTGTTCTGCTTATATTTTATTCATACACAATGTGGCTGGACAATCTTTCCTTTCATCTTTTTACTTCTTTAATTTTTAGTCTAATGGGAAATCAGGCTAGGACCGTTTATTTGATTATTTTTAATTTCCTGTGAGATAATCATATATTTATACCAAATTATTTTATCATGATGTGAAGCGTTATGCATAATTAAAGTTCATTTTTCATTGGATGGCCAGTAAAAATATTTCAGCTTTTATGCTAATACAGTCCAGAAGTGAGGAATAAGATCTTTTTGTTTTAAAGCCAACTCTAAATACTTCCTAAGTTATACAATGTAAACAAAGGAAATTAAGACAAATTGCTTAATGAAATAAATATTTGCACTTCTTCATTTTTAATTTGAAATGGATTTGTTCATTTTCATTATCTGACTCACTAATAACACAGAAATAGAAAATAATTATATTTTAAATTATTTGTACTTACTCTTGGTTTATCCAAGCCAAAGGTCCTATTCTGTGCTCTTCCAATTTGTTATGCTTTAGCACAATGACATTTATGTTTCTTGTATGGTTAAAGCTAATTTCTGACACTTCTTCAATTTGGTTATTTTCAAGGTATAACTCCTGTAAGTGCATTTGGAAAGAAAATCTGTGAAAGCAAAATACGCTGTTCTTTCCCATTGCAACCTCAAAATGTAGCTATTGCCTGTTACCCAAATAACCTGATGTATCCATTCACTTCTGGATAAAGATCAGTAACTGGAGTCAGTCTGTAGCCATGGTGTAACTTTCAGAAATGTGGTTTTTGAAAGCAATTGTTCTGTCACTTGTGAGAATACAGATTGCTTGGACAGACCAGATAGAAAAACAACTGTATCTTTTATCTTGCCTGAAGCTGTGTAGTGTACGAGTGTGTAATGCTGGACTGATGAGTCACAAGATGGGCAAACTGGTTTTCTTTCTCCTTTTTTTTTTCTCCTTTTTTTTCCCCTTCTTTTTGGAAAGCTATTAGTGGGAAAAATACTAAGGCTTTTGCTTTCTTAATGTTTTTATTAGGCACCCATGAGCTCTGAAACTTCTAGATATGTAGGAACATCAAATGTTAGTGTTTTACAAAACTTAGTGCTTCGATTCTGCAACATCTAAACTGCTTGTTTGACACAGATCAAGTTCCTGATAACAACTATAATGTAGGATAAGCATAACATGAAATAAAACCAGAGCAAAGACTGTAATACACATGGATGTAAAATAGAATTTAGGGCCTAGAGGAAGGCTTTGGGAAAAAAGCAACTTGGTAGCCTGGAAATTTATTGGCTGCTGGTTTACAGTGAAATATTGCAAACTCAGGTAAGTGGAGAAAAACTTGCCAGGTGTCCCCTGTTCCATTTGAGGAGGGGTAAAGAAAAAGAAAAATGTAACTTGTGAGCAAATGGGTAGTGGAGAACAGTAGGCTGTAGTAAAACTGCAGGCTGTAGCAGCAGAAGCATATAGTATCATAGAAAAGATGTTGTTGGTTTTGCTGGATTTGGTTTTCCTTTTTATTTTATTCCCACCCCCAGTCTCCTTGCATTTCAGATTATGGAAGATGCCTAGGATAAAAGGGAACATATAGGAGGACACTGAAATGAGAAAGAGAAAAGGAAACATACAATCAGGAGGGATGGTGAAATTGATAAGTGGCAAGCATTGTCTTTGAAGTAAAGACTGAGGTAAGCGAAGAATGAAACTAGACAGAGATTTAAAAGGAGGAAGAAAATACCTTCCAGATAGCATCCCTAGAAAGCCCCAAACCAGAACACCCCAACAACCACATTCAAATTCTGAGAATGAGAAGGGAGGCTACCATAGAAATTACTTGATTAAAAATGAAGGAATGAGGAAACTTCAAGGAAGAGAAATTAAGCTCTGGTTCAAACAGCCCCACACACCCCAAATGAGGTGCAATTAAGCAGAAGTTTGGAAAACCAGGGAAACTGAGAGCAGCCAAAAAAAGCAAGCTAGTTCAATATAGGCGTTGAAAGAGTATTTCTCTTTCAGGTCTTGATTCCTTTGACTTTGCTTATGAAACAGGTTTTCTAGATCTCATTATTCTTGTTGCTCCCTTGGAAACTTTACTCTGTGTGGTAACCCCATGTTTGCTGTTTTTTTCAACTAAGTATCTGTATTAGGAGTGTTTTCTGAATTGGGTCTGACAGAATGTCTAAAGATACAGATACATTTTGGGACGAGTTGGTACATAAGGAAATTTCCACAAATATCTAGTTAGGACTAAAATACTTAGAACCATATTTATCTCTACCTGATGATAGTAAGGCAGTAAGTAGGAGAAGGGGGAAAAATGCACAGAAAAATGAAGCTTTCTTGTTCTGTTGGGCTTTTTGGTTTGGTTTTGGTTTTTTACCTCAAGAGTTTCAGGAAGACCTTGTGGGATAATTCTGAATTTATTTCTTCCCAGTCGCAAATAAGAGAGACTTCTCAAAGGATAGAAGGCCAAAGGACTGACATTTGCTTCACTGAGTTTATTTCCTTCTAATTCCAGGGTGACCAAGTTCTTCAAATCTGCAGGGAAACAGTTGGAATTTTTGTTAGCTGTTGCCATCTCAGATCTTGTAAAGCACAGGGTTAAAATGTAACTGTCTTAGACATTACTCAGATCAGTTCACGGTGAAAAAGAAATTGAATAGAGAGATTTTCATTTAAGTTCTCCTAATCACAGAATTATATTGTTTATTAGTTTGTAGAACTAGATTGACTAGAGGACTAGAGCTTTATAGTTTTCTCTTCCACTTGGAAATGAAGAGAAGGCAGCTGCAGGATTTGTGGGTCATACTGCCCTTTAGGCCTTCATGCTTCACGGTTATGTGCATGTGATGTTTGGAATGCTGTGTGGGTGCTGACCTCTGTGCAGCACCCAGTGATCTCCTTGCGTCTCCATCACTTACACATGTAACAGCTGTTACTTGTTCTTTGGGCTCACAGGTTCTTCCCCTTTCAACCACTGACTGTATTGTGTTGAGAACCCTTTGTAGATGACACTATTCCTCCTCAGCCATCCAAGTGCAGGTTGCAGGAGAAACCAGTGTTGCTCAGTGTATGCAGGCAGGAAATACTGTTTTATAGTAAGTTCCTCACAAATAGTCCACGTAACTTTCCCTTTTTTTTTTTTTCCTTTAACAAAAGCTTTGTATAGCTCCTTCTAACAGTGCTTGCTTGATCATTTTAAACTGAAAGCCTCTTGCAGCCCTTGGCCTAAGTTTTCCTTATCTTAATCAAGCATTGATATCGCTGCATAGTGAGCTGAATCCAGTTTATATGGGGACACTTCTGGCAGGAGAGCAAAGGGAGCAGAAAGGTCAGTCAAGTTATGACATGGTAGGTTCCCATCTTTTGTTCTTTTTTTCTATCAGCCCACATGTAGCTTGGTTTACAATGCTCAAGGTTAACTCCAGTTATATTCTGCCTCATTTTTAGTGCACATCAAGTTCTTTTCACTTTCATGCAGTTTAAATAACTGGCATGTTTTCATCTCATGTAAAGTGATCAGGTTATGGATCAGGAGAGTAAGTGTATTCAGAATACTTCAAATCCATTTCTACTTAGTAGCCTTAAATACAAGCTGCTTTGGGAGAGTAACAGTTGCACAAGAAGGGAAAATGTAATTTTAAGAAACTGTCATGCAAATCTTTCAGCTCTCATTACCTTTTGAAAACATGGCACTTAAAAGTTAGCAATTATTTTTTAGGTTATATCAAACCAGATGCATTTGGTTCAACTCTGTGCTTTTCCATATAATCAGTATTAGTCTTCTAAATACCTTGTAAGCCATCTTCATCAATGGCATGAAGGTGGTTGTCATTTATTTTTATTTCTTCCAAAGTTGATGGTAATTCAGAGGGAATATGTACCAACATGTTTCCATCCAAATACAAACGTTTTAGCTTTTTCAGGATCTAAATCACAGGGATGAAGAAGAGAATTTAGTTTATCAAAGTGTAAAATATATTGTCAAGCATATAGTTAATGTTTTCTTAAACATACACTTTTGGAAGATTTTTCAACAGGAGTTTGCAGAATCAAATTCCAGTGGTTTGAATTAAAAACCTGGTTTTCTCCTATCCATCTAATGAATTGCTTTCCTTGCAGTAAACACTAACAACGGTGCCAGTTAATGTGATGTGTGACTGGAAAAGCTTGATTGAGTGCATCAACTTTTCCTAGGGCCAGCCTGAAGCTATCTGATGGTAACTATTTTTATTACTGCTACTGTCTTTGAGTTGTGTAGGTATTACCTTACTGCACTAATGCAGTATTTAGGAGTTCAAAGTATATGGTACATGTGCTTGTAGATTATGCACTTATACTCCTCATTTGTGAGGATATTGATGGTTTTCTGTAGGTGAGGAAACTTACTTTACAAAAGCATAATGACAGCAACGTTTTCAGCACCCTAGGATGTTTATGACTCCAGCCTGCTTAATAAATTGACATGGAAAATTTTTGTAGCTTAATTTTGATAAATGCACTTCACTTATCAGACAATAGTGAGCAGTTCTTGAAAAAGTGGAGCTGTTTTAACAGTGAATGCACAGAAGCCTGCTTTCCTCCAGTTTTCTCTTAACTGCCTGGTGTGAAGTAAGCCTCACAGGAGTTTATCTCCTGACTGAGACATGTTCCTGGTCTGTCTTTTCCATGCACTTGGTTTCATAGGAGTTGTAGGAACTGCAGTCCTTTGAAATTAGTCAAAGCTGTTCCTGTTACATGCAAGAGGGTAGTACAGAGTCCTATGTGAGGACTGATTGCATCACATATAGCAGGAAACAAAATTAAAAACATACTGTAATTTGATTTGTTGTTCGTATGCTTTGTGTATTCATCTTAGCTGAAAAAGCAAGGCTTTGATGCCTTCCTTCCACACTTGAATTACTGCCTATATGAACTTGCTTGAGTCAGCAGATATTATGGGTTTATTCTGTTTTCTTAAGCAATATGTAGATTATAGAATCATAGAATGGCAAGGGTTGGAAGGGACCCCAAGGATCATAAAGCTCCAACCCCTCTGCCACAGGCAGGGCCACCAACCTCAGGCCTGGAGCTACACAAGGTTGCCCAGGGCCCCATCCAACCTGGCCTTGAACACTTCCAGGGATGGGGCACCCACCCCCTCTCTGGGCAGCCTGTTCCAGCCCCTCACCACTCTCTCTGTAAAGAACTTCCCCCTAATATCCAATCTAAACCTTCCCTCCTTTAGCTTTAATCCATCCCCCTTGTCCTGCCATTATCTGCCCTTTTAAAAAGTTGATTCCCCTCCTGTTTGTATGCTCTTGAATAGCCTGTTAAGACTATAGAGTGTAGAAAGATTCTTCAACTATTTAGTGAGAAAGCTTCTCATTAAAGATAGTCAACAGGAAGCATACAGCTGATTACAGGAACTGCATCTGTGTTTGGTATGTTCTGTTTGATGATGTTTTGTTCCAGATCATAATAATATTCACAAATGAAAGGGGGGGAAAAAAAAGCTTAAAAAATATTTTAGATTAATTTTCACTAAGGATGCAACAACTCTAAACTGTTTTGAGTGGATTTTTATAGTGAGACCTGGCAGTAGCAGATGTTTTTGGGAATCCAAGAGCATTAGCTTTACAGAACTAATGTAGTGGGAAGTTATTAATGGAGTACAAGCCCTGCAATTTTGGAATCTCTCAACTACTACTGATGAAATATCAGAAAATTTTCTCTCTCTTCTTTAACAGTTAAATCTTGGTGAATGTCATTCAAAATTCTCTAGGTATATTGGTAGCAACGAGAGGTTTCTTGAAATAGCTGGGTTTGGCTGTATCCTCATTTTATGATGGTTACTCATACAAAGTGCAAACTGCTTTAGAGTCATAGACTGAAAGGCAGGAGAAACTTTACTTTTAGCAATAATTAGTGATAGTAGATAGTGGAAAGTTCAGGCTTTCTTACTTTGAATGCTCGTGGACCTATGCCAGGAGAGGTAATATTATTTTTACTCAGGTCAATCCATTCCAAATTAGGTATCCCATTGAACGCTTCATCTGAGATGGTAGTGATACTATTTCCTAGGACAGAATTCAAGTAAGTAATTTAAATTATGAGTTAGAGTATGCCTTTGAGTTTTGTAGTATTGTACATGAAAAATATATTAAGGAAATAGTTGTATTACACACTATGATTGTGCATAGATCTAGTCATATTAGTATTTAACACTAGTAAGCAAATCTAACATTTTCAATTTGTTGTTTTAGAGGCTTAGCTATAAAGCTGATTCTAATACATTTTTATGATAAGGAATAACAAAGTATTAACGCTACTGTTGGCTGCATGTGAGAATGGGTAATGTCACTTCATGAGAGAAATTGTGCAAAGTAGACCCATCATTTACCTGTGAGGTCTAGGCTTGTTAGATCTGGATCTGAGATGGGTGGTATTTGTGTAAGTTTGGCATTAATGCAGCTTACTGTGGTGTCTGAGGTGGAACATCCAGATGGTAAAGGAGGAGCTTCTATGGGTGGAACAGGAATTGGAAAATGAGATGGCATTCTGAAAGTACCATCATCTTCATCACTTTCATATTGTATTTCTTCTGATTCTGCTTCCTTTCTTGGGACAGGCTTCTTTTCTCTGCCATGGGATTTATGCTTCGGTCGATTTTTTTTGCCTTTCCTTTTTCTTTTCTTTTCGTTCTTTTTTGGAACTTCTTCCTCTTTTAACTCCACCACTTCTCTTCTAAGCAATTCATCTTTTTCAGCTTGAGTGTGTGCTGATGACAAAACATTGGTGTTGTCCAGGTCATTGGGCTCTGGAGAATCACCAGACAACTCGCTTATGTTATCCAGTGAAATAATACTGGAATCCAAAGCAGCGGCTAGAAGAGGCAGTGAGAACAAGAGGAAAACTTGTCTGATAAGAGGACACGAAACTGAAGGTTTAGTAAACATTGTTCCCTTCATATAGTAAAAATATGCAATCTGTAGAAGAATAATACTCCCTTTAGGATATGATTTGAAAGAATGAAAATCTGGTCTTATGTTACTGCTTGCCAGAAGCAGCATATTTTGATGGGAAGTGATTAAGCCAGGCACACAGAAGAGTTTGTATGATTCACTGCAACTCTGGAAAAGGGGAAAAAATTAATATGGCCTTCATTATCTTCCTTTTTGAACTATTTTTTTAATTATTTTTTTGTGTTGGAGGTGTCTAAGGAGGAAAAAGAATGTGTCTGGGAGTGGGAAGAAAATAAATAAAATTCAGGTCAAGACTTCTGTACAAGGGACTGTCAGGCATAGGACTGCTGCAGGTGGGAAGCTCACCAGGGAAATGTGTTACCTCCATTACCCAAGTGCAGCTTTTACTTTTCAAATGCAGGAAGTTTAGTTGTTTCAGTCAATGCAACTTCTAGTTCTACAGTTAATTTCTATCATCTTTCTACTCAGTGCTTTTCTGTAGTTGCATGTGCAGACACATGAAGCCAAATTATAATTTCATGGAAAAATGTGTATGGTTCGGTACTTTGGAGATGTAGGGTACTGGAAGTGGGGGAAGGAAATCACATTTCATCTTTATCTCCACCATTCATTTTCCTTTTCAAAATACTGATTTTTGTTTAATTTTTTATCAGAACAAGCAAGGTTGTAGTTCTCTTGTTTCTTTTGTGCATCGGCTTTCTTCTCTTGATTCGTATCAAATAGCTCTAACAAAGATTTGCCAGTCTGCATCTTGTGTTTACTGTTAAAAATATATATGTAAATATAAATAGTATGTAAATGGAAGTGGGATATAAAATGTAACCAGATGTTTGTTCTTAATACATTTACCAAAATTTTGTAGAGGTAGGAGGGAAGAAGGAAAAAATCACCCAGTTATTTTTTGTATTACATACTTAACATCATTTTTTCTTTAAATATTGTATCAAGCCAATCTAACAAGCATTCTACTCTAGGAAACTGAAGTCAACTTGAGTAGAAATTATGTAATTCAGGACTTGTTTTCTCTGTAAAAGTATAATGTGTACCTTAAAAACCTTGATATCATTAGTTGTAGCATGATAATAGTTTTAAAATCATAAAAATATTGTGGTGTACTATACCAGTATCAGAACAAACTGGGCAGCATTCTCCTGCAGGTATAATAGTTTTAGGACATTTCAGAGTGTGGCACATGGTTGTATCACATATCACTTCGCCTTTTGAACAGAGACAGGTAACGCAGGGCTTTGGAGACCAGACAGCGTTATCATACATAATCATCCCATTAGCTGCGCATTGCCCCTTCTTGCCTAAGAAAGGAAAACAGAAAGTTGGAGTTAAAGCTTAAATTGAAATAAAAGCAATAGTGCTTATTTACAACTTTGAAAAGAATCCTTACTGTTTTGTTCTCAATTCACAAATATGTGCAATGCAACCTCTTCTGAGTATCTTGTCCTTATTCCTTCATTTTCATAGCTGTATTTTCTTTCTTATTCGTAGGAGTGGTATTCACTTCACAATGACTGTTCACAGCCTTAATGGAAGTGAAGTCTGTAATTCTGTAAAGGCTGGTAAAGTGGCAAATACCTCCTCTTCCCTATAACTCGCTTTATCTGGAGGGGGGGACAACACAAAGCCAAAACCCAAACACCACCACACCCAAAACTAACAACCCACCACTTTGCTAGGAAAGTAGCATCTTGAACAGCTTATACTAATAAATAATTCTTCTCCAAAGGTACTGGACATTAATCTACCAAAACTTGAGATTTCCTCAGGCTACCAATTAAAATTTTCAGAAAGAAATGTAAGAGCTTTATTTTGTAAGCTATACTCAGATATCCAGTTGGCAAATTGTTTAGAGAGCATGAAGACATGGGAAGGAAACTATTCCGAGTCTGTCTTTCCTTCCTGCGGTGGAGTCTACCTCAGCAAATGTTTCCCTGGGCGGTTCTCATCCAGACTCCTGAGTAATCATTGCCCTTCAGCACATAGTGCACTTTTTTTGGTCTTTTGTGAGGAGGAGAGCTGAGGTTGAGTTTCCTCATCCCAAGCAAATCTTCTCCTAGTTTTGTGCATACTTCTGCATTTGGTGAGAATCTGTACTCCCTACATACCTTCCTTTTCCTCTTCCTAATTACTGTAAGAATCCATTGCTGAAGTGTTCCCTTCAGACTGACAACCCATTTGCAAGTTACTTTGTACATTCCCACATTAATCATTTTTTTCCTCTTTTCCTACTTGGTCTGACTTCCTACTAGACATGAAGATGGTCCAATACAGGAAAATCTTAACTGAACTGACATGAGATTTCACATTTGACTTCCATTTGGGATAGACAAATTGTCTTTGGAGGGATGGGTTCTTTGCAGGGTTTGTTTTCCCACACTCTGCTGTGGTCCCTGCTTGGTGCTTCCGTTTTAAAGGGAAGAGTGTTCAGAAGAGTCTCTAAATATCCTGACAAGACTATTATAAATATTTGGTTTAAAATGTCTCTGGAATTAGTGTTTCACTCAAAATTAGGCATTTTGCAAAGTCCTTGAGGGTTATCCTACTCTCAGCTTCATAACAAGGTTATTCCTTTGCCCTTCTATTTTAAAACCATTGAATAAAAAACCTGTTTTATAGCATTAAAATCAGTTATCAGAATCATCCTGTTTGGATGTGCCTCTATTTTTATTTTTTAAAAAAACCAACCATTTTTTAAACAATTTTTTAAAAATTGCTCTCAAAATGGAAAGGAGGAGAAATTAGTTTTTAAACAGTTGCATGTTGTGTTTCAAAGGCTCAGGATATGTGTGCATCATTTCAGTCACACAAAGTTGTGCTCTAATCAACTCAAGACATGTTAACTGAAGGAGGAGATGAATTAGACCAGGCCAAATGTTAGTTGGCTTGTAAATCCCTTGTCATTCTACCCAGGTATCTGTAATCCAGCTGTTTGCTGGATCCTGACTTCTGGATGTTGTTTTTATGTGCTTGCCAGGAAGCCACAATATTTCTTTTAAATAATCTCCAAAGGAAACACAAAAAGAACATTACACTTTCTCATGTTAAACAATAAAATGTCAGCTGTTCCAGAGGAACACATCTGGCTTGAGACTGAAATTCTTCTGTGCTTCCTTAAATTCTTGATTTTGTTTTAGCTACTAGGCTGTATCTGAAGTTGGTGCAAATACTGTCTGAATAAGCATTAAGATACAGGTTATCAGGCCTTGGCTTCTGCACACTTCTTTAACAAATTGCCTTGTTGTCTGTGCACATGAGAGTTACTTAAGAAGACAGGACAAGCTTGTGTGCTCAAAAGCAGAGAGGTCCCTTTCATTGCCTTGCGGAACTCCTATTTGGCATCCTGTTGGAATTCACCTCACCCCAATGAAGCAGAGCAGAGGCTGTGTTGATGCACTGTAGGCTCCATGTATCCATGGAATACTTTCAGTATGGTGGTATGAGCAGGGACAAGAGAGCTTTGGGAGATACTGGAAACAGTGCAACAGTGTAGATGCTGTTTTGCACTGCTTAAAGGGCAGGCTGTGGTTTGCAAAGGACCAACAACTACAAATTGTCTTCTGTTGTGGTGAGCTGGTTGGTTTAATTTAAATAGTTCACATGACTTTTATATGGAGGAAGGACAAAGGGCTGGTTGCTGCTAAACTTCTATTAAACTGTCAATTTTCATCCTGCATATATCTGTAAATTGTTTTTAGTCTACTAAGGGCAGAATAAGTAGCACTAGTAGTTTTGGATTGCATTTTCTTCTGTTCTGAAGCATGATTAATACTAATGTTCTATTATTTAATAGGCTCTGTTTTTTCCAAATCTGACATGAACTTGAAAAAATTTTGAACTTTAAAAGCTAGACTAAAAAATACCTTGTGGTTCAAATCTTTGGCAGATGAGCACAGGACTTTTAACCTTTGGAAATATGGTGTAAATTCAGCACGAAGTTCCAAATAAAATGAGTTCAGTGGTTTTAGCTCAGCTTTTGGATGCAAGCACAGATAGAAAGACACAAACGGGGCGGGGAGTGGAGAAGAACCGTGCATTATTTCAGCATGACTGATGGTCTCTGACAGAGAGACTGGAATATCTTACATGAAGTGCATGCTATTTATGTGGCACTTTCCTCTGTTTAATTTTAAAAGTATTTGTAAATTAAAGATTTGACATTAGTAGCATGTATTACAAGAGTAATATTGTAGTACACACTAGAAATGCTATCGTCAAGGGTTTTGCTAGTTTTCCCATTAAAACCCCTTGCTTAAAGATACTTGATTTTAAATGGTTCAGCCTTTCTGACAGTAAGGATTCATGATAAATAGTAATTGCTGAGAAAATGTGACTCAAATATGTTTTGTAATTTGAGACCAGCTCACCTAGCAGTTGTCTCATGTGTGACGCATTAAAAGGCCTAACTTTTTAGTTATAAAAGTAAATTACCGTTTTATGTAAAACAGTGGTAATCAGGGCATTCCTACTTTGTTTATGCAACTCATAAAATTGAGTATGATGATTTTATTCAGTGTGTGATCCCTTGGTGCTGAAACAGAAGTAAATAAGTCTTTATATCTATTAGTTGTAGAGTGAACACAACCCTGTATTGGTTCCTCACAACATCCCAGTGTCCTTTCTTCCACCTTTGAACCTCTTTCTGTGAAAAGAAACAAAGTGCTATATCCTCTGAATAATTTTCAGTCGGTTAGTAATCAGGGTTCCAAAATGCAAAAATACTGATTGGGGGGGAAGCATCCTTAAATCCATTTTAAATAACACTGGTGTAATTGGTTGCTAGGGCCTCAGTGAAATGTTAATTGACTTAGGAGATATAATGAGGAAGAAATTCCTCAAAACGGCCCTCAAACTTGCTACAGCTTTGAAGTTATGAAAATATCCCCAATGAAATGTTTGTTACATAAGAAATGAGAATACAGAAAACATTGCAGTTACTTGTTACTGCAAGGCTTAGAGAATTAAAAAGCTTCATTTGCTAACAACAAAATGATCAAACAGGCAACAGCAGCAGGTTGGCAAAAAGGCAACTGAGTTCTATTTCAGTATATGTTGCAAGTAGAGCTAAGATAAAGCTTTGATGAGTTTGTGTTTCATTCTAAATCGAGAGAAAAAAGGGCCCGCCCTGAGTAGTAGAGGGGCTTTATTCTTACCTGGTAGGACACTGTAACTAGACTCATGTCCACCCACACCTACAAGAGAGTCAAATACTCCCATAATGCCGTCATCCATGTTAATAAGAGGTATGCTGGGTACTGCAGGACCTGGGAACTTCATCTGTGGCTGTCTTGGGGACCTGCGGCCTGCTGAGGAGCTCCTTCTCAATCCTCTGTCGTGCATTCTTCTCCTTTGTCTCCTGAGAGGTATGCTAGTTTCATTTTGAGAAAAATCAATGCACAGTGAGGCAAGCAGGAAATAATAGACTACTGATGTAGTCTGCATGGTTTTATGTGCCTCAAAGTATCCTGAAATGGGAAAAAAAAGAGGAAAATCAAGATACCTAAAGAGATTTTACAATTATTCAGTTATATGGTGCACTTTTCAAACCAGGTGGACCAATGCATGGTAGAATACAATCAAGCTTGCTCTTGGAAAGAAATTGCCCTCTGAGAGCTGAAGCAAGTGCTTAATTTTAGTTTTGTGGGCTTTTCCCCTTAAGGACAATAGTCTAACTCAAATAGGTGCTAGCTTTGTATTTAAGGTTGCATTTCAAGAGCTAGTTCAGATTTGCAGTACCACCAGGCATTTGTGTTAAGTCATTGTTACTGTTTCCAGCAAGGGACTTCTTCAGAACTGTAAAGTGTTTCCTCACTTTATTTGATTGCTAATATTTCTTCCAGGTGGTTGTAACTTCTGAACATGGGATTGGCAAAGTACAGAAAAATGCCCAATTTAATTTCTGATACTCTGTCCCAGGTGCATTTGGTTTGTCATTTCTGTGCAAGGTATCTTTCTCCATAGTTGAAAAAGACAGTGAAGTTCCTTTCTAGCCATCCTCTTCTTTAGCAGAATCTTATTAGTTGTGCAGTAGAGGACAGCTTTTGGATCTACTCTTCTAGTGGAAGGTTTTTTTAAGTGTAGGTATTCTAAAAAAGTTGGTCTGTAATGGGTTGTGTTCTGCATTTATTTTCAAAGAAAATGAAAATTACTCTGTCTCTTCAGCTTCCTTATGCTTCTGACAGAAAAATTACCTTTACTGTCAGAAGTAGGTGGCATTCCCAACCAGAGCAGTCAAGGATCAGGAGTGCACATAGAAAGCATATCCAGCATTGGCAGTACTGGTTCAGGAATAAGGCTGTATGTGTCCAAAGTCGTTAGTGGCTTGTCATAGCTCCGCTGGCATGCTGCTTTCAAAAAGGAAATGCTCTTGTCCTGTGGCCTATTGCAACTGAGAGTAGAGTCTGAACACACTTGTATTCTCGTGATGATGAGAATTAGTGATGAAGTTGAGACATAGACCACTTAGCCTTTGTATCCAAGACAAGGCTTAGAGTATGTCTGTGTTTTTTCTTTAATGAAGTGTTAAGAGATTTAAAAATGCTTTTTGTTAATGTTCGTCAGCCTGACTTAATATGTAGCCTTTCACTTTGGAGATAGTCTTATTATAGTGACTTACATTGCACAAATACAGGGCAGTAATAGTGAGGAACTTGAACTTTGATTTTGTCCAAATCCATTTTTTTTTAAAGATTTATGCATCTTGATATTTTGAGATTCATATAATAGGCCATCTTTTCGGTACAAGTCACCTAACTTTTCTTTAACGTAAGCCATGTGATTGATTGCATGTTGATATGCTTTCCACAACTTAATTATTCTATTCTGTTTTTTAAATGGAAAATTGGCAGTGAATAAGCTTAAAGCAGTATGATTTTACTTCTTTCTGATATTATTGCTTCTGTGTTCAGCTATTTTAACTTTAAATATTATAGCAAATGTATATATTAATTTGCAGAAATTTGTTAAGCTGATACTTTTATTCCCATCTAAAGGGAATTTGACATTTCTCACACAAATCCACATACCATCTCATGTAATGTCAGGCTTCTGAAATTAATCCAGACTTTACTGCTTTCTACCCATTAGAAACCAGTTATTCCAGAATGCTGTATAGATTTTATACTGGCCTTTTATTTACAAAAAAAAAATATTGTTAGTTAACATATCAAATAGATGCAGGAGCTTGTCCTCTGCATAGATGATGTATGTTCTTTTTCAGAAAGCTCTTGTTCCTTAGTACCTCAGCTTGCAGAACAAATGACCTCATGTTTTTGGTTTCTAACTTGCTTGCATGGTAATGACTGGCTATAAAATTATACAGTAAACTTCTGTTCCGCAAGTTTGAATGAAACACACAAAAGAGCCCTTAGGGAAAACTGCATACACAAAGAAAAGTCTTGAACGCGTGTATTCATTATGTTGAGTTAGTGAACATCTTAATTATGGTTGCATTTTTATAGTATATGTTATAATAATGCCATAGCTATGTAGTTACACTGCTGCTACATTACATTTGTGCTTTTTTAACATTCAACCATTTTTTCCTGTGACCAGAGGCACATAAAGGCATGGATGAAATACTTTTCCATTCTTTATGCATGTATTTTTAAAAGTCAGGAATAATAGAGGGTGAATTCCATTATATTTACAGTACAAACTGTGTCTTAGTGTTTTGTTGTTAACCTCAATGTAAAGTTAAACCATATAGGAAATAAAATTATTTTAAAGTGAAACTTGTTTCTATAAAATGCATTATAATTACCAAATAAAGAAGACACCCCCCATAATGTCACTATAATCTAATCCTATTCTTATCTGTGAGTTTATATGCTGTGTTTTCACATATTTGCACCAAGTTTACTCTTCAGTGCTGAAAGCTTTGAGTACTGAAGTACTGCTACTTTCATCCAAATGTTGTTCCTTGCAGGCAAAATGCTGAGCTACGTGTCTGTGTCTTTCCTTGGCTTATTTAGCAAGTGCTGTCTCACGTTTTAAGGCCCCAATTGTGAGTGTAACACAAGGAAAAGGCCTTAAATGCATGAGGCCTTTACTGCCTATGACTGGAATCCTTGATAACCTATCAGGAAATTATATTTAATATAGGGCCAGGCAGCTTTTAATTTGGGGAAAGTTCGAACTATTCAACTTTAAAGATTTTAGTAGTGATTGCCTCAAAATAAAATTATTAGTCAATGTAATTAAATTATTATATTGTTACCAGATACTCTCAACATGACTGCCTCACTGTATCTTTTTTTTTCAATCTATAAATATTTTTATTATGCACAGTATGTGTAAACATCTTTATTACCTCTACTTTTATAGTGGAATGTGGTCGATAGTTTGTAGCTTTTGAAAATATTTATCTTCAATATGTTCAGTATCTGTCAATTTGCTATTATGCTGCTGGAAATAGTTAATTTTTAAAGTAGTGACCCTTTAGAAACACCAGAGTATCGCAGTTTATCTATTCAGTCTGAATTCAAACATGTTTTTAAGTTCTCAAGGTTACTTCTCATGGTACACAGGGGTTAAAGTGATTTACAAAGGTTTTTCACTTACTCCTCTTTAAATTTATTGCATAGAAACAAGTTACATTTTAGCCATACCAGCAAAACGAATTGCACTTTCAGTTTGTTTAATCTTGGAGTACGTGACAGAACATTCATACCAAACAAAAAGCAGATCAACTGGTAGTGCATGCTTTATCTAGAAAAGCATTCATGTTCAGTATTGCTAAATATAGATAATATTATTTCATACATATTTGCAAAGTTAACATGTAGTTTAAGCCATTCAACACCATGCTTTAAGCAGTAATTTAAAATTGAAAACATTTTACCTTGTAATCTAACCTAACAGCAGATTCTGCCTGGTGTCATTTAGTCTCCAGTTGCAAATGAAACAAAATCACTGTGATATCTTTAAAACAAACAGAGAAACAGTAGGGATTGTTGAAACATGTTAGATGATTCCTTAGTTAAGTCTGAAATAGCTTCTTTCCCTGGGGACAAAGCGCTGTTCTGTTCTGTGTGCAGCGAATCAGCTAATACTGTTACTCACAGAACCAAAGAGCTCACTTAAGGAAAATGAAAAGCAGCACAATGTGTTCGGTCCGTAGGCTGACAAGGCACAGCTGGAAATTCTCCTTCCTGCATAAGGAACAGGAAAATGGAGTGCTTTCAAAAGACACAAAACCCATGTATTTTATGCAGTTCTGGTTTATGGATTTAAAAATCTAGTGTCCAGGTGGAATGATTTTAACGTAGATTTCTTTTTTTACAGAGAATTATTTTCAACAAGCATAACCTTAACATAAAAGTACTTAATAACATTAGAACTTTTTCCTTCAATTCATCTTTTTAAATCCACTCCTGCCTGTGTAACCTGTAATCTATAAGTAGCAAACCTTTTTGTTGAAACTTTAGCATGGAAAATTGTTCTTTTGTCTCTTTACAGCAATTATTTCACCATAAGTTGTAGCTTATGCATGGAAAATAAAATGCCTTTATTTTTTTGTAAGGCTAATTACATCCTGAAACATGATCCTGAAGCACAGCTATGCAGAAGCTGCAGTGAAGTTAGTAATCCAAATAGGAGAACGGAGTGCAGGGGGAAGGGAGGGAATGATGGTACGTTACCACAAGTCCTTCATATGCCAGCAGAGCTGTTTCCTTCATCCCCACATAGAGCTTCTGCAGAGTGTCAGGGTTTGAGCTGGTGAGTCTGCTAAGCTTCAGAAATGACAAATTTACCTGGTAGATGGAGTTGTCTGAGTTCTTCTGACATTAAAAATTTGTTGTTTGCTTGAATTCACGGTCTGAGGAATGTTTAGACAGTCATGCAATGGTATAACCATTGAGTTAACCATAATTGTTAGCCGGTATGTGGTGGAGAGATACTGGAAAAACACATTGTCTCCTAAAATAGTCATTCAGTTTCTACTGTGCTTTGCTTTGCAAAATCAAAAGAAGAAATATTAAACTTTTCTAGTTTATCTGGAGCTGTTTAAAAAGATCAGAGACAGTTACACTTAACAAATGAAGCCAGAACCCCCACAAAAAGAACTTTGATTTGTAAAGGGTGAGTCAAACAATAGGCCCAGGGTTGTTCTAGCACCAGTGGGGGAAAGAGGAGCAAATTAGATCTTCTTTTCATGGTTATACATGTCAGGTAAAACACTATGTTTTTAACTGATTATGTATTTATTTGAGGCATGCATTCACTTCATCGTATATTTAAATGCAGCTTCTTACATTTCCCATCTCTGGCTCAGGATCATAGAATGCTTTGGGTTGGAAGGGATCTTTGAGACCATCTTGTTCCAACCCCACTGCTATGGGCAAGGACACTTCGGGCTAGACCAGGTTGCCCAAAGCCCCATCCAGCCTGGCCTTGAACCCTGCCAGGGAGAGGCAGCCACAACTTCCCTGGGCACCCTGTTCCAGTGCCTCACCACCCTCACACTGAAAAATTTATTCCTTATGTCTAGTCTAAGTCTACCCTCTTGCAGATTACAGCCATTAAGTGCCATCCTCTTCTGACAGTGTTCAAACACACTTCTCCAGAAAGCATGCCTAGCTGGGACACAAGATTGCCTGCTGTTAGGCCAATGTGATGGATCCAGCCAGGCTTTGCTCATGTCAGGCTCTGGTTTGGATGTGGCATCTCTGGTTGCTGAATTCTAGTACCTCCTGAAAGCTAGCCTTTTTATGCCATGTCATCTCTATTTTTTTGAAAGGTCTTCCCTTTCAAAAGCTTTCCAAGACTGAGTGGGACACTATCTTGTCTCCTCTATGAGATTACGGTGAACATCCTAAGTAGACTGAAGGAACTATTACAGTGTTACTAAATGCTGTAAGACTGTAGACTTCTCTAAAACAAAGGCTTGCTAATTTTAAGGATCTGAGATGATCTGAGATGACACTCGCTTGCACATGAGCCAGCAGAGTGCCCAAGTGGCCAAGAAGCCAATGTCATCCTGGTTTGCATCAGTAATATTGTAGTCAGCTGGACCAAGGAGTTGCTCATCCCCCTGTACTCAGCTCTGGTGAGGCCACACCTCAAATACTGGCTTCAGTTTTGGGCCACTCACTACAAGAAAAAAATCAAGACCCTGGAGCATGCCCAGAGAAGGGCAGTGGAGCTGGTGAAGGGTCCACAACACAAGTCTGATGAGGAGCAGCTGAGGGAGCTGGGACTGTTCCTCCGACTGGAGAAGAGGAGGCTCAGGGGAGACCTTATTGCTCTCTACAACTACCTGAAAGGAGGTGGTGGTGTGTTAGGGGTCAGTGTCTTCTTGCAGATAAGCAGTGATAGGACATGCGGGAATGGCTGCAAGACGTTCCTGGGGAGGATCAGGTTAGAAATTAGGAGAAATTTTGGGCATTGGAATGGGGTCGAGTCACCATCCCTTGGGGTGTTCAAGGAAAGGTTGGATGAGGCACTTAGGGACACGGTTTAGTTAGTAATATAGGTGGTAGGGGGACAGTTGGACTGGTTGATCTTGGAGGTCTTTTCCAATCTTAATGATTCTGTGATTTGTTACATGTATATTCCACTGTCTGGGTTTTGCAAAGAAAACAATTGCTGATTAGCAACTGTTTCCTCTGGAAAGTGTAATGTTATCAGTACATGAGCAGAAGTCTTGAAGGCATTATAGTTCTGGTAGTACCCACGTTGAGCCTTCCTTGTGGCCACCTTTAATTTGCTGTTCTCCTCTAATATCCATGCCAAAATGAAGTTTCTCCTAGATGTATCTGGTGCTGCCTGGGATTTGTTACATGCATCAAAATGAAAATATCCAAATGTAAGCCTGTTTTACTAAACAAATAATCCAGTTTGTTCTTCTCCTTCATTCCTCTGATTACCTGGCATAAGAGTGTGGCTTTGTGATCCTAGCAGTACCTGCCATCAGTATAAACAGAATGCCCATGAGACCCTTGCTTACCTTTTTCTCAATTTTTTGTTAAGATACAAAGACAATCTGAGGGATACACACAGCCAGAAACTCCCTTTCTGTGAAAGTGACCTGACGCTGTGCTACAACGAAGAGTAATGTCTGAAAATTGCAGGAAGCATTGGTGAGAGTGGAGGGTTTGGTATGTTAGGAGGGGTTTAGTTTGTAAAAGTACTATCTGAAAATGGACATCATCTGCTCCCTTCCAATAAGATTTAAATATATGTAAGAATAATAATTAAATCTTGTTTTAATGTTGCTATTTACATTAAAATATTCCATGCAAACTTGCCTGTCATAATAATGAAAGAAAAAATACTGTATATTTGGCTAAAACCTCAGGCTGGTATGGCCCTGCAAATGATTTCAGGCTTAGGCAGTTCAGGCAATTGCTGTTTGAGTGAGAAGCATTGCAGCATCCTTGAGATGTAATATTTACTCTGTTCATGTGAATAATTCACTCCGAGAGCAGAGCAAGTTGCCAGTATCTGCTTGGTCGCTGTAAGTGCTGCTGTACCTCCCTATCCCATATGCTTGGCTGGTCTTTGGGATGAGCTGTGCAATATGAATGTTAGTGTCTGTGAAGATGCCTCAACGTGCAGTGGTCTCCTTTGGGAAGAGACAAAGAGTAAACACCAGCGACTTATAACTAGAATAACTTTTTATGATGTTATATCTCACGGCAAGCTGCCACAGAAGCACTGTTACTTAGTGTCTTGAGCAAGAGCCATGGGATGTGTGAAGTGAACATGGAAGCCTGAAGCATCTGGCATGGATTCTTCATAAAATGTAGGCTGATCTCTTTTCCTTATAGCTTGTTATTTGTAGAGGGACGAGGCGGCTTTCCCTCTCTCTTTGCTGAAATTATCCAGTGGAAATGATTCAAGGAAATCTTCAGTGAAAATTAGGGCTTAGAATTTAGGTTGGCTTCAAGCTTGTTTATAGCCATTACAACAGTTTTTTAGAATATCTTTAACTGTACCTATTAGATGGCAACCAATAGTGGGAATGGGCTTTTAAGCAATTTGTTACAGTTGAAATAAATGTTTTCTCTTTCTTCCTCAAAAGACATTTGTTCCAAATGCTGGTCTAAATCTCACTTCTGTGAACAGAAAGGACCCCAGGAATTAAGGCAGCAGTATTCCTGCACCCCTATACTGGTATAAAGTATTTTTTTAAAATTTTTTGTATTTCTGGTAATTATAATTCACTCACTATTTCTGCTTGAGTTTTCTGATCTGTTGCCATGTTAAGTAGAAATGGTATAAAGAATTAGAGTATTTTTAAAACTATACTAGGGAAGTATATAAGAGCAGGCATGCTTTTTAAGCTAGCCATATCCTATCAATATAACTTACCTGCAATATGGACTAAAGCTTTCTTCTGCTATCCCAACACAACTTGTTTGCCTCAGTGGGTATTGTAATCACAGCTTTTCGTACCAAAAGTTGGATTCTTTAAGTATCAGTGTCCTTGGCACAGGATGAATTGAAGCACAAACTTTAGGTGATATTTATATTAAATGGCTTCCCATGGAGATTTAGTTTTGGAACTAGATGTGACATCAGTAACACATTGCTCTGCTTTGCATCTGTATGCTTCCTCAGGCAGCAATAACAGATAAAACTTGTCTGCTTCTGACATCTGCTCCTATATCGTGAGAGAATACAAAATGATTTATGAACTAGAGGATAATACTTTGTGATCTTACAGAATTGCTTCCAAAGTGTGAGTGGCAAAGGGAATCCTTTCCCCACTGACTTTTCTTTACTCTCTAAGCAAAGCTTCCTACATCCCTTCTCCACAACATCTGTTTTTCCTGAATTTCCCGAGGGCACCAGTAGGCTCTTTTCCTCTCATAGCAAAGAGGAGTATTAGTCACTGTACAATAGTACTGTTGTTATTTTTCTTTTTATCAACGTTGCTTCTTCCTGCAGCAATGAATGGTGGGTAGAAAAACATGTTCACCACTGTGACTCTGCTCTAAATCTCAGAGAAGGGGTAACGTTGATGTATAAGTTAATATAGCAGAATCTGAGGTGTTGGAAGTGGCTTATAAATTTTCGGAGTTTGTCTGAAAGGCCACTTAATTACAAGGGGAATTCTGAAACAGAGAAGGAACAACATCTGTTTCTTAATCATCTTGAAAGTGCATGAAGTGTAATACCCAGCTTATTAAAGAAAGCCAGCAGGCTGGAAGGGTATAAGGAGGACATCTTAAGAAAATAAATTCTTAAGCAAAGTTAAGAAGTCAAGCATCTGGGATTGGTCAGTTTGAGAGAAATTTGAGAGATGAGATATGAGTATAGAAAGAGGACTTGAAGTAAATGTTTATGATCACAGCTTATAGAAACAATGGACTGTCAGTTCTGTATCATACCTTTTAAACACGTCATCTTTTATCTGCCTAATGGCCAAACAAAATATATGAACAGAACAAGAAAAGCCTTCACTCAGCCAATTTAATGCCAGATGTAACCTAGCTTATCATACTAGAGGAAAGAAAGCACTTATTTTAGACAGTAACTACCTTACAGTATTGCTTAAATTACCTTTTAAATATATGAGTGTACTCAGGAGCTCATGTAGGTCATCTAGTCTAACCTGCTGCTCAGAGCAGGGTGAAGATTGAATTCAGAACGAGTTTTGTGGTTGGTTAGTTTTGCAAGGCATGAAGGACAGCATCAATGCACCTTCTCTTGGCTGCCAGTTCCAATGCCTGACTGCTGAGGAGAGAAAATTTCTTTGTCTCTCATCCTTCTGAGGATGTGCCTCCATAAAAGAGCTGTACTTGGTGTTATCTTCAATACTACAAAGCTACTCTTAGAACTTCCCTAAGCCATCTTTTCTCCAGACAGAACCAGTCTCTTATTTCTAATAATAGTTAACTAACCCTAAGGATTTTGGAGGTGGTTCAGGTTGTATAGCATGATTGGTATAAAAAACATGATTGAAAGTGACATTAAAATAGTAGATTTTTTTTTAAGTAGATTTTTTATAAAAAAAAATTCTAAATTTAGTGCTGCTTCAAATAGATGCATATAATTTTTTTCCTCTTAGTCCATGCATTCTTAACAAGATTAGAGAAAAGGTAGTGTGTCTTCATGCCAAGTTTACTGGCTCTTTCAGTGCTCTTGGCTCTAAGTAGAACTTATAGTCAGGATTATTTGCAGTGCCTACTCCTAGCTAGTGATGAGTTGCCAAGTTATGATGGTTCAGACAACCTATATAGAAGCCAGGCTGTACAAGTTTTGGAGAGATCTTTTTTCTTGCTATGGTTTGGAGTAGAACAGAGAAAATACTGACTAAAACAGTGGAAACTGTAAGTGATCATCATCAGAGTTTTCTTATTTTTGAAGCAAGTTGTGGCAAACTGGTTGGCCTGTGGTGTTATGGATTATGAGCACTTCAGCTTCTGTGGAATTTGTGCATATGGAGTACATGTAGAGATTTTTAATTTCATTGACATTAATCTCTGCCCACCCCCCAGGAAAAGAGTTATCTTTCCCTAGTTAAAAATCCTCTTATTTGTAGCAAGTCTCATTTTTCAGAAATTTTCTTCAGAATTATCTGAAAATATTTTACATGTGCCTGTATTTAGGGAATGATTTAGGTGTAACCTGTGCTCTATGTTGATGTTGTCTTGTTAAACATTGTTCCTTTGATAGGAACAACCTGATGTTGGTTGTGAGCCATCAGGCTGTGAAATGTTCTGCTTTCTGCAATTATAAATTCCTTGTTAGAAATATGTACACATCTTGGAAAGCTCACATTTTCTGCATGACTGTGTATCCATTCCTGGATAATAGTATTGCTTTGTTCTTACAGTGTCTACACAAAGTGTGACCTATCCTTCCTTTGCTTGGTATGTCACACTACAGGTAACATGTCTGTCACTATTTACAGACACACTCTTTTCTTGTCTTCCAGATCACAGCACCTTCAATAAAAGTATCCTTTAGTCACTTATTAGTCATAGCTCCTGCACATTTTTCTTCAAATCATAATGAAGGTGCCAGTCATCACAGATACCTGCTTTAGACCCAGTGAGGTTTTATCTTGCTGGGCATACCCTCCAAGATACTGTTGTAGGAAATCCTCTCCTTACTGTCACCAGCTAAGCCTGAGATGAAGCACCTCCAAAGGTGATGTGACTACCTTGGCATTATTATCTTCCATCCAGATCTTTAAACAGGGCTTCCAAATTAAAAGAACAGCTCAATGCTTAGTACCAGCTAGAGAAGTACATCTGCCATTAGTAATTATTAGGAAAAGATTAGAAAACAAAACTGAAAATGTTATTATGGCACTGTTAGGCATTTGAATCTAGAATGGTACTCATGCCATACTCATGCAAGGACCATCTTTGGTGTCTCTGGGTATAGAGTGCTTGGATTTCATTTCTGCTAGCTCATCAAGGCCAGAGAAAATACCTCAAGTCCTTCTGGCCACAGAAGGCAGTCAAGACACAAGTGTGATCAGAACTTAAAGAGATTTACTCTTTTTTTCCAGACTTTCTGATCAGGTGCCTGGATGTGTCCTAGGCTGCCCCCTGAACAGCCCTGATCACAGCATTTGCTTTACCTTATATTCCTTTATTCCATTTCCTTCCCTCTTCCCCTCACAAATTCTTTTCTGAGCTACTTCATTTAGATCTTCTCTATTGACCCAGTTTTTCAGACTTGATAACTTTTATTAATAATTATTATATGGTCATTTTGGCATTTTGCCCTTGAGCATCAAGGGAAAACTCAATATTACTCTTCCCCCTTTTTAATTCTGCAATATTTTGTCTTTGCATCTTGCAGTCTGATTAGTGACACAACAGGTCAGGGTGGGCCATCTGCATATGCAGTACTCTCCTTTTGCTTCCTAGTGTCCTGGAATCCTTCCCAGTGGTGCCACAGATGAGCACTGGCCACGTGTGCATATCTTACATGCAGTTTAGCAAATTCCTCTTATGAGGGAGGAGGAAAACCCAGCACTGTATGCTGTCACCTATGACCATGTGTCACCTGGTGCTAAGAAAAGAGTACATTCTGTAGCTTGAATAGTCCATAGTTATCCTTCATTTTAACAGCTTGCTTTCACATTACCTATGTGAAGAGATTTGGAGAATTTTAGAGAAGGGCTAAGCTGTGTTGATGTTGGATCCATTATTTCATTTATTCCTGTTGTTATTTCTCTGAGTCAAAACCACATCCACATTCAGGAGGTTAAAGCTATTTCTGTTTTGTTCAGGACTTTGAAAGAAAAGAGAGAGTATCAAAAATTACCCCAGGCTTCTTTTTAACCTTTCAATGCAATAAAATAATGTAGCAAAATTTTAAAATTGCTTTACTCTCAGTTGTCATGATGACTCTTTGTAGTTGATGGCTGGCTTTAATCATATGCAAAGATGGAATCCCAAACTTTGGAATTACTGATGTGGGTTCTTTTAAAATAAAACACACGAGTTTATAGCTGGAAAAAAATAGCAATGGGAAAAAAAAATTTATAACTGTTAAAGTCAGCACAAAACATGAGATGGGGAATTTGGGATTGGCAGTACACTGCATTTCTAAAACCTATAGCAGTTACTGCATTCCTTGTTGTAATCAGCGGTCACCAATATCCTGGAGGAAAAAATGTTACTGAGGAAACCTTTGGAGAGATTGAAACCAGATTTTCCTCACATATTTAAAAATATCAACAATATGTTGCAAAAAGCATTGAGTACCTCTTTAGGTGGGAATCGACCTAAATTTGCAACATATGATGTGTGTAGCTAGGATCTATTTACATAAACCCCCTTACTTTTCAACTGTAGCTGTATCCCAATTCCAGTTCTTCACTGAAGTGAACAAAGTATGTAAAATACCAGTATGTTTTAGTATGAACTTTCTTGAGGCACTAATTATTGCCCCAGCTCAGTGTGTCCTGGTCTCATTTTCAGTTTGAGATCTATTTTTCTCAGTATCTAAAATGGCAATGAACAGACTGATGGAAGTAACTTGAAAACCTTTTCTATTGTGGCCAACTGAAATGTGAGGCTGGTTTGTTCCACCTGCTGCCTCTAACAATGTGCATCCATTAAGACATTTAGTAGAATTTTTCTTATTTCAATGTCTAGGGCCTATTCCAATGTAAGCTGTCCAATAGCTTCCAAAAATTTGACTTGAAAACCCTGCCTGGCTGTTGTGAGTTAATGTGTAAGAGCTTCATTGTACTTCTGCCTTTCCAAAAGTATCACTATTTTTCAGGTTCCAAGGTTGGATATTGAACAACTGTGTTTCAGCTATTTGCAGACTTGTCATTTTCTGAAACATTCCTCTTAGCAACTCAGCACATCTCCTGTGTGTCTAAAATGGCACAATGAGCTCGGCTTGGGGGTTGGTTTTTCTCATGTGCCAATATTGAGTATTGTTACTCATCAATATAATTTTGAGGTTTCTAACTTTCTCAGCAAGAATACTAACAGTAGAGTAATTTAATCTTCTTTTTGTCCTTGCCATAGCTCACATAGTATTGTCTCTAATTTCTGTGGTGCTCACGCTTTGTATAATCTGAAAACTATATTTATATATACACAAATATTTTTGCATTCCTGTAAGTCCATAGTCTTGGATCTTAATATTGACAAGTTCCCATTTATTTATGGAAATATAAATCTATATCAGACACTTCCCTAATATTTTCAGACATTGTAAGCTTTTTTGTTCTGGGGAAACCCCACCACATTGTCAGTATTCAAAAGTTCTCTTGGTTCTTGTTGCCCTGAAATACCTGGTCAGAGATTTTCCTTGTTTTGAGATGTTGGCCTCCTTTTGCCCTGTAAACTATGAAGAATTCAGAGTGGAGGGTCTTGAAGGCCATAAGAACCTTACTCAATTTCTAACTGACAGATGCAAGCTTTCATTCATGTCCTGTCGTTGCTCCTTCTGCACGGTTCCATTTTCTTCCACAGGCATGTGCACCAGAGCCAGGTCACAGAGACAGTGTTTCTCTTAAACCCTTTAGAGAGAGAAGATAGGACTAAAGTGAAGGTGTAGGGAAAGTCGGTATTTTAAATATAGAACACTAGAATGACTTTATCTGTGGGTGAAAACTGATTGTTTAGGATTCAGAAGTGAAATGAGAAAATGAATACTTGATTTTACAGATAAAAATAGTGGTTTGAGATTTCATCTGATAGACTTTGTGAGGTTCCTGTGGCTTGCTGCTTTTATTTGTTGCCTGAGATGTTTTCACACTTTTTGGTTTTAATATTAAGAAGAAATTAGTAACAGGATGCCTCTCCACTGAGAGACTGTCTGAGGAAGGAGATGTAAACTGAGGACACAAATATTTTGAAGCTTTTTAGTCAAAAAGCATTTGTTGGCAGCTGGTACAAAAAGAAACTTTGAGGAGAATAACAAAGTTTGCTTGTGGTTTCCTTTTACATCTAAAACTTCGTTGTCTCTGCCTGTTGATCCATGTTTTCCCCATCACACACAGTGGCACCAAATGGTTTATTTCAGTGGATTAGTGGACAAGGGCACAATCCTTGTGCAGCAGTTCTGGGTGCAATGCCAGTGAGAATTTTAAGAGGGGAAAATGGCAGGGAAATATATCTGCATGTGTTTTTGTGCATATACCTAATTTTGAAGTTTAATTTCTAATACCACATTGGTGGTTACTTATAAAGATTCATAATTTCTCAGTGCACAAAATTCAGGATGGAATACAAGCCAAAAATCCCTTATGAAGCAATTATTGATGTTCACTTTCTGATCCAATGAGTGGTTCCCACCAAACTGGGAGTCGCCTGTATTTCCTGAAACTCCAGCACAATTTTCCCCTGTGTCATTTTGAAGAGGGAAATGCTAAAAACAACAACAAACAAATCATCAGCTTCAACAGAATATACTCATCTGGATGGCATCTATAAACATGTCTTGTTTGAAGCATTAGTTGTTCAGTTTTCTGAAGTTCAGAAAGACTTTGTCAGTTTACCTTGTTATTGTCATTTCTATTTGCTCTTTGCACTGAACTCCCTTTCCTCTGTTAACTGAAGGACTCACCAAATGCCTGAAGAATGAACTATTTCTGTAACACCGAGTTTTCTTTTCATATTACAAAATAATGATGAGAAGCAGAAAGATGAGGAGGGGAGTGTTGAGACAGGTGAAGGGGTTTCCTCTTAACTGCTAGTTATTCCTATGTAAACACCTACAGAGTCTCTAAACACTGTTTAGGTCTTGTGGTATCCTGTGCCTAAATCTTTCACAGCATGGGCCTTTTTGTTGCAAACCCAAGTTATTTCTTTTGGAAAATGGCAATCTGGCTAAAAATCCACCACTCTAGAGCTCAAATGTTGTTTCATTGCAGTTGCAGGAACATCAAAAATTTTCTGTTAATATCATACCCAAAATCTCATCGTGTCTGGATGGTGGCTCAGACAAGCCTACCTTTCATAGAGATGTATCAGTCACTGTTCTTCCCTTGAGCTCCTTTCTTCATAGGGGTGTTTTGTCTTTTGGCACTTCTGCTTAGACAGCAGTTCTGATGGATGTTGAGCAGAGGTTTTCACCTAAGAACTGGCCATTAGCCAGTTTCAAGGCTCAAGAGTGTTTAGAGAAGCACTTAAGCTGTTCTTTCATCCTGCTGGTTCACTGCACAGCAGTGGTTTGGGGGAAAGAGCCATGTGAGGAGATGAAATTTTCAGTGGCAGTGTTATTCATTCCTGTCTGAGTGCTGGGCTGTGTTGTCTCCAGCTTGTTATCCTGCTACTGGTTTTGTGGTTGTGCTGTTAGTTGTATTGAGAGAACTGATGCCGTTTGTTGACACGTGTTGCTTTCTGGTCTGACACATGGCACAGCCACCTAGTTCTCCTGGCCAGTACACAGGGCAGTAGCTAGATGGTGGAGAGAAAATAGGGGAACACAGGGAGCCTGGGAATTTAGGAGGTCGTTTGATTATATTTTTTCAGTTATACTGTAAAGTGTAGGTTTTCTTCAGCCACTGTGTTCTACAAAGAACTGTTAACCTCAGACCAGTATTTAATAGTTTAAAAATAATTCCAAACCATCTATATCTTGAAAGGGTTCTTCTTCTTTCTTTTTTTTTCTTTTTTTTCCAGTGGGAGGAAGACTGAGCAGAGCAGCCTCTGTGTAGTGGTTAGAACAGCAACTCTCAGCCAAGACAAAAACTGGTTTTCTCATGAAATTGTATTAAGTAAAATTGTTTTTCTATCTGTCTTTCTTCTGGGCTGTAAAATGAAACTATTTTCATTAATGCTTACACTAAGAATTCATAAAGGGAGTAAGTATTCATCTACTACATCAAAGAACGGGTGCTTTTAACACTAATTCCATTTATCCATCTACTGTAATGCCCCAGCATGTTCTATACAGTGATACACAGCAAGCTTGTTGTCAGCTCTAGAGCTCTACATACTATTAGAAGTAAAGTTTGGCTTTTTCTACAAGCATGCATGAAGAAATACTTTCAGTAATCAAGACAGTTGCTACTTCTTCCTATTTGTCTGTTGTCACCAAAGTATATCTATGTATCAAAATGGAGATATAATTGCATCTGCTACTGATTTTTTTCCCACTGGCTTAAAGGAAGATTAACAGTAGTGGCGAAAATAAATGGAAAGATACAGTGTTTTAACTGTGGCTGACTCATTGGAAAAGGCTTTTTTCCTGTGATGTACTACACTGCTTATTAAAACAGCTCAGGAAATGGCTAGAAGGATTATTTGTGTGTCATTTTAATAGTATATTTTGGAGAAAGCGTTAATAACTCATTCTTTATTCACTATTTATTCAATATTCCTTGGCCTTTACTTACATTGCACAACGTGTGTTATACAAGGCAGAACATACTGGTTTTGTTGGAAGCTTTTGCTGGGTTTTCTCAGAGAGTTGGGAGATTTTGTAAGGTATGATTACAGTGAGCACTTTGGTAAGTTGAATGTCACAACATCTTTGTCGCGTGGAAATTACCAGGAAAAATCCTGTGAGTTACTAAGGATCGAACTGTTAGGGAGATGGTCATTCTGAATTCCTAGGGCAACAGGCTATGTTTGAAATGAGCAGTGTGATTATGGAGTTAGAAGAGCTGTAGAGCTATCACTTGAATTGTTTTGGAGAGGCATAAATATGTCTGTAGTCTAGACAGCGCTACTTTTGCCCTGGCAAGGGCAGCTGCATGTAAATGCTAATGCAAGAGCTGATTCCAAAACAGAGAGGGGAAAAAAACAGAAAAAGCCAAATATGAAGAATAAGCTGGAGGCCTCAAATGTTAGTTTGCAGTGTGTTTTGGTAGAGTCATCCAGAGGTCTTTCTACAGAGGAAAAAATGGATATTGAAGTAATCCAGAACTATTTTTTAATACCATTATAGTGCTTGTCCTTCTGAAATTTTCCCTACCTAACAATCTCTGTGTTCACCTTACAGTTCCTAAATGTGGGTTTGGAAATGTAGCCTGTTGTTATGTTACATCCTCATCTTTTTATATAAGCTGAGGATAACTACACATTTAAATTCTGGGAATACAGATCTGTCTTTTGTTTGTTGCCATAATTTCCTTTTTCTTGAACTACTTTTGCTCATTTGTCTATTACTATCAACATTTTTTGACCTTATTCTTTCCTCACTTGTGCTTGCCCCTTTTCCCCTCTTTTATTCCTTCATTATTTTCCCCCCTCTTCATATTATTGTTTCTCTCCCTCTTTTTTTCCTCAACTCCAGGTACATACAATAGTATCAGCCATTGGTTTCTTGGTGCTTCTCATACAACTTTACATGGTTTGTCCTGTTGACCTAACTCAAAAAATTATCAATTCATTAATTGCTACTGAGGTAGAATGCTGGAAGTATCTGTACTGTTGCTTATACTGACATGGTAAGATAGAATCTTTTGAAATATTGCTCATACTTTGTTTCAAAACTTTAGATGTTGAGTGTTCAGTCTATGGCATTTAATAGAATTAATAACCAACCATTTGCTTATGCAATTACCAGTTCATCCGTGTAGGCCATCAGGTCAGAGTCTGTAGAGCATGCCTCCTTCGCTGAGCTGCCAATCCTATAGAAAAATGGGAAATACCCCGACATCATTTTACCTTCCTAAAGTGACATCACTAATGACCCAAATGACTGTGGAATTCCTGAGCAGGCCCTTTTGAATCAAAGCAGTGGGTTGCTATATGCCACGCATTGCTAACTAATCCTTTTGCAAAGCACGCTGAATTCCAGCGGTCCTGAAGTCATTCCCCAATTAGATCCATGATCCTTCTGTCTGGAGTCACCAGTAGCTCAGTCCAGACAGTGGCGTGTTGCCATTGGTCTGTGTGGAAACAGTCTGTAGCTGCAGGGAGAGTTTGCTGGAGAATTTGGGCTGAGTGCAGACTGGGGCTAGTGGGCTTGAAGGTTTCTTGTGCTGCCTCAGATCCAAGAGTGGCAAAGGCTGCAGTATCCACACTCCAAACATGCATTATTCAACAGCTTTCCCTTGGGGTTAGTACACGACTGTGAGAAGGAAAGCTGTGGACATCTGCTGGGTTTATATGCCTGAATGTTTGTGCTGCTTTACTTCCTTAGAGCTTTAAAAACGAGACAGTTGAACCCGTGGTTTGAGAAACTGAAGATGGCAAAAGAGAAAGTTAAGCTGTGATATTAGCTAGCCTCCTTTCAGCTTGACATCTTCAGGGACAAGATGTATTGTTTGCAGTGTTTGTGCTGCGTTAGCCGGTCAAAGAGAAAAACGCCTTGGGGTTGCACTGGCAGTGAATGAATTGCACTGGCAGCTAGGAGTATTACTATGACTTCTTTGTATTGTAGCAGTACCTAGCAATAACACAAATATTTATACACATGCATCAGAGGACATTCTTGGTGACTGCAACTTTGGCATTTGAAAACCAAATAAGGTGGAGGATAGGAACATGTTTTTGCCTGGCAGCTGCATGTGATTTCTCCTAGTGGATACACTAAAGAATTCTCATCGCTGCCCTAAATTCTTTTGTACTTGGCAGTATGCAAATATCTGAGTCAAAATCATCCTTGTTCTGAGAGATTTAGCGTATGGTATACTACAGAGCTGCAGAGTGAATACCCTTACAGCTTTTCAGCAGGTTTAATTTCTTTTGTTTTCTTATTCTGGGTTTTGCTGCTTTGTTATTGAAGAAATTTTGTAGTTCAGAGTCTGCAGATAGTTGGTCATTTTTATGAGCCTGTTAATTATCACTGGATCAAAATCTTTACACCCTTACACGTGCAATGATTACAAATTGTTAAATGTTTATGTGCACTGTAAATCTCTTCCTGTAGATGCTTGGGTCTTCTCAAGAATATTTCCTGTGTCACTATTATTCATGCTAATGTGTTTGATAAACTGAAATGTCATGTTTTGACAGCAGGATTTAAAGAACTTTATTTTGGGTAGCACAGGAAAAGAACTCGGTGGGTTTAAAGCCTTTCAGGGTCTTTCTGACTGGACTGGTTCCTGCTGTTGATAGCAACAGGCATGTTAGCACTTCATGCTAATAGTTATTTCACCTAAGCAGAATATTTGAGGCAATTGATAATTGTGAATAACCATACAAGTGGAAGCTAATGGGGGCAATTTTTTGCTGAAGCTGCCCTTAATGTCATGCTTTGTAGAACTGTTAAAGAGGATGTTTTGTGGAAAAGATTTTAAATTCTGCAATGTATGTTTTTATAGAAGGCTTCACTTTTCACCTAATGAAAACACAAACCTTTTTTCTGATACTCAGGAATGATAATAGTAATACTATAATGGCATTTGTGAAATTAAGCACTGATTTACATGAAAATGCATTTTACATACATGTCTGCGTATGTTTAAGGAAAAATCCTTGTGGTGGTTAGATAAATGGATATTATTGTGCTCCATGCAGGAGGGGATTATGCTGTGGACATTGCTCACCCACTGATATCAAATCTGGGTGGAACTAAAAGAAGGAGCGTATCTTTATGCTTGAGTGTTGGTCACACAAGAAGGGGGGGGTTTGTGTTTGTCCAAATGCAGGTTGCACCTCTGTCACTAGTGTCAGTAAAGATTGCAGTACAGGTCTTAGATCTTGAGGTGATAGTACAGCTACTAATTGACAAAAACCCTCTCTGCTGTTGGACAGTTTGCTCTAAGTGACAAGAGATTGACCTCTTAAACACTTCCTATCCCTTGGTGGGAAATGAAAACTGATATTTTAGATGTTCCATGTGGGTTTATAGGCACGTGCATAGAAGCAGATATCTCTGTAGACTCTTTCAGAAAGGCAGTTCTCTAATGTCTATTTGAACAAGACTCTACATGCCTTTCCTGTACATGGTCTGTTAATTGACAGTCAGTATGAATGAGTAAGTAGTAATGAAGTTTATTAGATGATTTTATTCTGTCTTCTCTTGTGTGCCATCATTCTTGCTTTGAGTTTCTTTGCAGATTCTGTAGTACAAAAAAAGAAAACCAGACAACTTAAGGGAGGGATGAAAGTGGTGATGCCACACAACTGGTAATGTGTGTGTGTGTGTATTAAGTATAACGTATTTATGATAATTGATTACATGAACTGACTCACTGGCTAATGAGGTCAAGGGAAACGTTTCCTCAACTGAGGCAGGTATATTACCTCTATAGGGATGACATATGCCAAAGAACTCCAGTGGGCAACTTTTCTAACCATGGAAGTCAAGAGTTTTATTGATAAACAGTAGTCAAGGGACTCTTGTCACTAACTGCACTTTTATCTTCTACCCGATTCACAGCCAAGATGAAATAGCCACAACAGTAAATCATCAACATTAGCTGAATACTTTGTCTGAAAACTGGTTTTAGTCATGCTTTTAAAAAAGTTAAAGCTTAACACTGAGCTTATTTAGATGAACTAGATGATCTTCATTGTGTCCTATGTTTTTTTTAAATGAATCAGGCTTCTTGGAAAAAAGCTAACATGGCTTCAGAGATAAGTCATTAACTAAATTCAGATGCTTTTATTTATATTATGTTTAAAATATGCTGTCTGGACAAACTTGATAATGTAAACTCTACAAAAGCAAGTTGGGTCACACTTCAAATCTGAGTTGCTTTATGCAATCCTGGACCATTTACTGAGCCATCCAAAAGGCTTAGGGAGAATCCAGCAGCATCTTCATACAGAAAAATATTTAAATTTCTATAAAGGAAATAGCTTCTGTTGTAATGGAAGAAAACACAAACTTAGTTTAATTTGTCTCCTAAAAATACCTTTCCTCTTGTCTATTTCAGGTAATTGAAAAATTGGCTTATGGTTATTTCTTCCCAAATAGTTATTCTTCATGCTGTTCTGTAATAAGCATCATTTTCATAATTTTTGTCTCTCCACCATCCTTGGCTGCTTTGTATCTCTTTTGCTAAATTAGACATATCTGCTGATTTCCCCACCATGCTTTATATTAAGTTTATTATCAAGAAGTACAGAGGTAGAATAGGGGTTTCAAAATACAATATGATGAAAACTGGTACATCAGTAAACTTGTGGAGGATGAACAGAACCAGTGACCTGTACTGGTTCACTGTGGGTTTCCACCAAAAGAAATGCCCAGGTGCAGTGTTAATGCTCTCCCACAAAAACCAAATCAGTTAGTCAGTCCTGGACCTGCAACTGAGCAGATAACTGAGGATGGCTCTACAATCACCTTAGTAGTGAGGTAGTATATTTCAGAAGTTAATTAATGTATCAACGTCTGAAGTTTTAATATAGATAAATTACATTGTTTAAACTTCAAAAGACGAAGAGAAAGACAGAGCTAATTCAGAGAATTAAAGATTCTTCAGTTGAAGTGGGTAGTCAATATCTGATACAAGAACGAATGATGGGGAACGTGCTGTCCCTGAGTAGCAGATGGCAAGCTTGTTGTGTGTCAACAGTTCCTGAAGACTTGTTTGTAGGAGGAAGATAGGCTTTTGTGAGCCACACAACATCCAGATAAACAGTTCTAGATGATGCATCTGGCTGGATTGTGCTGAGCTTGATCTGGTAGCAGCAGAAAAAGTCACAGAATCACAGAACTGTAGGGCTTGGAAGGGACCTTGAGAGCTCCTGAGGTCCAACCCCCTGCCAAAGCAGCTCCCCAGCTCATACTGCACAGGTCGGCATCCAGATGGGCCTTGAATATCTCCAGGGAAGGAGACTCCACACCCCCTGGGCAGCCTGTCCCAAGGCTCCCTCACCCTCACTGGGGAAAAGTTCCTCCCCATGTTGGTGTGGAACTTCCTGTGCTCCAATTTGCAGCCATTGCCCCTTGTCCTGTCCCCACAGACACTGAAAAGGGGCTGGCCAATTCCCCCTGCTCCCCAGACTTAAGATATTTATAAACATTGATTAGGTCCCCCTCAGTCTTCTTTTCTCCAGGCTGAACAGCCCCAGCTCTCTCAGCCTTTCCTCATAGGATAGATGGCCCATTGTCATCTTTGGGGTTCCCAGTGTCTGTGTCCAAGAGAGCAGCGTGCATAGTTGAAGATCACTGTGGAACCTAGGGGTAGTGCAGGGTTTCCAGTGGGGAAATGCAAAGACACTGAAGGCAGAGTGACAAAGCCTTGCAAGTCCCTTCAGCTCTTCTGGAGCAGCGTGTTCTGATTTCCTGTGCACCTAGAGAAACAAGTGCAGAATGAAATGCCTTGGTGCTTTGGCTTGTAGAAACACTGGTGTGTAAACATGCACACATCATTGGTCAGGAGTGTGGGTTTTTCATGAAAGACTGGAAATCTTTTGCCTTGACAACTTTAAAGAGAAATAAGGGAGAGAAGTCTCCTCGCTTCCTCAGCAAGAAAAAAAGTAAAGAAAAAACATCTGCAACTTCTTGTTACAAGTTTACTGTGTCCTGCTTCCTGTTCTCTTGGAGATTTCACTATTTTCCCCTCTCACATTTTAAAAATAATCCTCTAGTGTGTATTTCATTTATTCCCAGTCTGTTGTAATTAAGTTGCAGATAAACATATGGTTACCATATGATCAAGTGATATAGAGAGGAACTGCTTTGCAAGAGACACGATCATATGTGTACTCAGGCCTAGGTAATGCTGGTTTAATTCTGTAGACATACAGCCTGTATCCAGGTATGAAAAATGAAAATAGTTTTGTAAATTAATAGTCACGTGGTGAATGGTGACAAACTGGATCATGTACTGTGGAAACGGGGTTGAATCAAGCATGAAAAATAATGTTATGGAAATAGGAAGAGAGGAAAATGGCAATGGAAGTAGAATAGAGGCCAGAAGAGAGCAGCTGTACTCAACTGATGGTGACAAAAAAAAATTAAAGCAGAGAAAGTTCACTGGCAATTTGGTAATGCTACACAGGGGTTGGGTGGCAATGAGTAGGACTTCCTCCTGGTTTGTTTCAGGTACTAGTGTAGACCATTGACTTAGCCTTAAAGAGGTAGTTGTAAGATTGAATCTTGGCAAAGCGATCTATATACTCTTGAGTTTCAGTTTGGTCTGCTAAAAACTAGAAATCTGAAACTAGCTGGATGCAGAGCAGTTTTCATTCAAGTAACCGGCCGTACGTGTAATACTGGAAGAAACCAGGCATAGCCTGATCTTGTAAGGAAATCTGGGTAAATGTCTTCTGCAAACATTTCCCCTGTTGAGTGACATTCACTCTGTTATTCCTCAAGTCTGTACCCAAATTTCTCCTTCCCTCTACAAAAAAGGAAATGTGTGTGTTGGTATTATTGGTCGTGGGTTTAGTTTTAAAGGAGGGAGCTGCACAGTGCATAAGATGTCACAGCAGAGAATGTTGGGGGTTGGAAGGGGCCTCAACAGACGATCTAGTCCAACCCCTCTGCCAGAGCAGGATCACCCAGACTAGATCACACAGGAATGTGTCCAGGTAGGTTTTAATGTCTCCGGAGAAGGAGACTCCACAACCTCTCTGGGCAGTCTGTTCCAGTGCTCCATCACCCTCACAGGGAAAAAGTTCCTCCTTATATTCATATGGAACTTCCTATCCTCCAGCTCACACCCACTGCCCCTTGTCCTGTCACTGCCACCCCTGAGAAAATACAACTGCCACATAGACAAAACTATTTCTACGTTGGGCATTTATTTTTGTGAATTTGTTCTTTGGTTCTAATCACACTTGTAGTTTTATCTAATTTGCATAACACAGATCACCAGCAGCACCGTTTTACACAAGTAAAATGTTTACTCAGATGGGAAGATGGCAGATGGGTTTATTCTGAGCCATAATTATGAGTGGTGAAGTTTCATAAATCCATTTTGCAAATCCAGTGTTCTTATGCCATGTAATTTAGTTCAAGGGGGAAACTGCATTATCTTTTCTTGGCTTCAGTTCTTTGAACTGCACAAAATGAAAAACTTCTTGGTGGCTTTTGAGACTTTTATGCTTTGAACTTTCAGTGGGCCCTTCTTTGAGTACTTGAAGATGTAGTTGTAGCCCTTTCATTTTAGTCAGTTTTCAGTGTAGACATTAAAATGATATAGCATGTAAGGACACATTTATGCAACATTTTTATAATTTTATAATTAGTATTTTATTTTTTTAAAACAAGTTTTTCCAAAGTTTTTCTTCTGTAATTTGCTCCAAATTTATATTTGTGCTTATCTAAAAAGAAAAGCATGCTGTTATCTTCCTAAGTGTAGGATGATAATCTGATGAAAGTTGACCTCTAATGTGCTAATAATGTTTGTAGTTTTGTGCTTTAACTGAGATTTAACTAAACACACTGCCTGTTTTCTGAAAAGATTGCCATGTTTTCTCTAATTTAAATCATTGCCCTTAAGTTACAATGATGTTATCATTCAGGCACAGACCAAACTGTTTGTGTTTGTCTTCACAAAGCTGTATGAAGTGGTGATGCTAAAGCTAATAGTCCACTCCACTTTAGCATCTTGCCTTTAGAACACATTGCTTTGGACACACAACTTCTGTTGGTGCTGAAACTTTCCACAATACGGGTTTTCTAGCATTTATTCCTGGAAAAAAAGAAATCTGGTCAAGCAGGGCTGAGTTGTTAGATTTCCTTGTGTTTCTATGTCTGTTACTCAAGTCTGAATCTCATTATGACTAAATGGCCAACAGAACTGTGTTATTTAAGCACAGAGAGCCCTCCCCTTAACATCAGTGTTGTTAAACCAACAGGTACAGTACACAGATATACATACTTTTTCTTTAAAGCAAAGTATAGAAGTTAATAGAATTTCCACAGTATTATTATAATGTTTTTAAAACATCTTTAACATGTCCAATGTGACAAGATCACAGCATGAGAGGAGGAAATAAATTGAGATGGTGGAATCCCTGTAAAATTATACTAGAGTGCAGAAGGGTGGGGTTGGTGGGCTGGGTTTTGTGTATTTTGACAAATACATGAGTGTTTTGTGTTATAATAAGTGTTTCTAATGTTCCTAATTTTTAAGTCTAGAGGGAGGTTGGAGTGAGGGACCTTTTTTGCTTGAACCTAGATATTTAAATTATAGAAGTGTGGAATGCTATCTTAGCAGGGATGTATTGTATTTCATACTCTGCACAATTTTGTGGCACTTGGGGATATGATTTAGTGGTGAACTTAGCAGTGTTAGTTTATAGTTGGATTTGATAATCTTAAAGGACTTTTCCAACCTAGCTATTGTGTCCAGTTCTGGGCTCCCTGGTATAAAAAGGACAGGGATCTCCTGGAGAGAGTCCAGAGAAGGGCTGCGAAGATGATGAAGGGCCTGGAGCATCTGTCCTATGAGGAAAGGCTGAGAGAGCTGGGGCTGTTCACCCTGGAGAAAAGAAGACTGAGGGGGGACCTAATCAATGTTTATCAATATCTTAAGTATGGGGTGCAGGGGGAATTGGCCAGCCCCTTTTCAGTGTCTGTGGGGACAGGACAAGGGGCAATGGCTGCAAATTGGAGCACAGGAAGTTCTGCACCAACATGGGGAAAAGCTTTTCCCCAGTGAGGGTGCCAGAGCCCTGGGACAGGCTGCCCAGGGAGGTGGTGGAGTCTCCTTCTCTGGAGAGATTCCAGACCCATCAGGACACCGACCTGTGCAGTATGAGCTGGGGAGCTGCTTTGGCAGGGGGTTGGACCCCAGGAGCTCTCAAGGTCCCTTCCAACCCCTACAACTCTGTGATTCTGTGAAATGATTCCAAACTGATACAATGCACAGAGAGGTCAAACAAGAAGTAGGATGCTGATTCCCAAAGTACACTATTGTGAGATACTACCATAACTGGGATGCTGATGAACTTCCTTGCTCTAGAAACTAAAATTAAATAAAAATGAGCATTGCTTTTTAGCAAGATTCCAGTTCTGCATTACTGAGTTAGGGAATAGCCACAGCATTGCTCCAAGTAGACAATAATGGTGCAGCTCTGGATAAATTGCTTCTAAGTGTTCCTCTGTTGCAGAAGTGGAGTTAATTTGTTTTTTTAATCTTACAGCAATTGTTCAAAACTGAACCATACATGTACATACACACAGTGAATGGCTGTAAAAGGGAAAGCCAGCAGATTGAGGACTCGCTGCACCTTCTATTTCATGTCCCATTGGTGCATTACATACTTTAAAGCAAAAGCCTGTGTGGTAATGCTGAAGTGGAACATAATCAATACTCTACACTCCAAATACAGATTTTAGATAACACAGAATCAGTCTCCACAGAAAGATACCAAAGAGAATATGAAATGGCATATAAAGAGTACTTCCACTTTTTAAATTAAAAATTCTATTTTAAAAAAAATTTGGTGTGGGATATAGTGTTTTTTCCTTCAAAATGTCAATGCTTAAGCTCCCCAGGACCTTTGTTTCCAGTATTAAGCTGCTGAAGAAACAAAGGCTTAAATATATCAGCCTGTAAGATAAACGTACTTGGATCCTGCGGTGTACCGTGTGACAGTGAACTCTAAGCCATTCTCTCAAAGTAAGTTATAGCCCCCTTAGATTGAGTCTTTTCTCACTTTTACAAGTCTGTTTTTACCTCTGCAACTTCTTCTGAGAAATAAGAGGAAATTCATTCCATTTGCCTTTGCATCAGATTGCATACACAAGAACAAATCCTGGTAAGCAAAGCTAGTCAATTTAACAATAATTTATAAATCTAGGTTGGTGTTGGGTTATTTAATGACCTGCTATTGGTTTATTTGGCCAAACTGAAAGCAGTGGAGGGTGTCAGCTTGCCCATACTTGACATTGTGTTTGTAAGACTGGAAATAATTTAAGTAAATACAGCAGCCATAACTCTGGGTTTGTGTGTGAAAAACTGACCCTTTTGTCTAATGCTTTCTGTTTGGTGGCTCCTAAACAAATCCTTAAGTTTTGTATCCTTAGTCATGGCACTGAAAGCTGAACTATAACCATTTTCCTTAGAAGAGTTTTAGGTTGCAGAAAATTGCAAAGTAATTTTAAACAGCTGAAGAATAACATATTTTGTTTAAAAATAGATACTACAAGTTGATTCACTTGAATGGCTCTGTGTGTATATGTGTAAAATCTGTTATGGGAGAAAGGGAAGACTCTACTCTGTCATGAAGGTCATCCCTGTGTGATTTGAGACTATTTCTGGTTTAGACAAAAGTTCCCATAAGACTCCTTGCTTGGACTCCTGAAGGAGCTGGAAAAATTATTTCCATCCAGAAGTAATAATAGCATGGGCTTTTGGTTTTGATCATAAACAGACATTTAAAAGTCATCTGAGGAAAGAGATTTCGTGATTAAAGTTAGGTTTTGCTTAATGCAGTTGTAGCTGATCTTTCCCATCTGGTATTGTGGTGCTTGATGTTGTGTCTTTCAGTTGACCAGTGTCTGGTTTACAAGGCCCCATGGGAGTTACTGACTTTCCCAAGGGACCATTCCATAGCTCGGGCCATTCTGTTACCCTGGTTATTGCTTGGCTTTGCTTTTCCCTAGGGGACACTTAGAAAACTGAGGGTTCCACAGCAGAGACCTGGAGTTGATCATCTGGTACCCACAAAGTGTGTTTGGAATCCCAGCTCTGTCAGGAGTGCTGCAGCTTCTGCATCCTGTGTGCCTGGCTTTTCATTTATGTGCCAGATCCCCTCCTTTACCTGTAGGATACAGACATTACATTTTATATGTGGAATGTGAAAGGTAGATGAGGGGACTGTGCTTCCTGGGGTTTATTCCCTAAACTGTTGGTGTTTAACATGGCTGGCTCAAGTTTTGCTTCCTGCTTCTGCCCCACGGTCGCTCTGAGCCACCCTTAGGTGAGACGGGCATTGTGTGTAGGTGTGGGCCAGGTGCTGCTTCATGCCACTCTGACAGCTTCAATTTTAGCACATTGATACGCTCAGAGAGAAATGCAGATATTTGTCTTTTGGCTTTTTTGTGTGTTTTGTGGATTGCTAAGATATGATCTTTCCTGCTAAGAAGCTGGACTTTATCCCAAATCCTGCAAATTTCACACAAGATCAGATTCTCAAGGCATTCAGAGGGATTGTCCAAACCCTGGCATTTATTAAAGGAATGGAGGAGCTACTCCCTCTGTGCAGAACCCACCGACACAGTCTTTCCTGGGTACAAGGGAGCTTTTTAGAGAATTACACACTTGGAGATTTCCTTGAGATCCCCCTCATTCCTGTGCAACATAAAATACCACCCACTAGCTGGGGATAAACACAGTGATTGTGGCAGGTACCCAGGAACGCCCAACAAGTCCATTTTATAGTGGTTTGAAAACTGGAACTCTTATCTAGCTCCTCTGATCTCTCTTCCCTTCTGGTTCCCAAAGGCCTCAGGATGGGTGGATGAAGATAAAACATGACTCAGTGTTTAGCTATGGTATACTGAGAGCTCTTGTAAATGAGGAATTTAAGAGCTGAATTCACCAGCCACAAGCCAATCCTAAATTTCTAATGTTTGCAACCTGGACTAAAGAGATGGCTAGATTCTCTGAGGCCTGGGATACCAGACAAATGAGGGCACGAAATGAACATCCAGGACAGGGACCATTGAGGAGAAAAGCCTGAAAAACTTGGTTTATTTTGTCATCAGAGGAGCACAGTCCCACAGGGAGGGAGTAAACTGAAGGAGATCACAGTTCTGCTGGGTGCAGGTCTCCTTAGACCAGCCAGGTTTTTGTGCTGTAACTAGGGTGCACTTTGTAGCCCCTTCCGTGTCTTTGTTCCCAGGATACATCGTGGCCTTTCTCCCCATGGTAAATACTGTCCTAGATAGTCTGTAGAAATTAAAACTGGCAAATTCCATCTGTTTTATGTCATTTGGCATTCTGCACAAACCCCCTTCAGTTTGTCATAAATTCCTAAACCGGAGCAAGGTCACATCTGGTAGCAATTTCAGTCTGCCAGATGAGAAGTAATCCTATAAAACCTACCTCATTTTCTCCAGTGCTTTTCAAAGACGAGCTCTCCTGCTCCCTTTCCATAGGACACACCACTTGCCCTGTGAACACTGTAGAACGATTTAAGCTGATTGAGTTTTGGCACTTTATAAACAGCAGTTTTTGGACCGTGGCTTTGTATGCAGTACCAAAGGCAGTGCAAGCAAGCGACAGCGTTCAAGCCCCCACAGTAACAGGCCGTGTCTAGGTCCTCTTTCCTTTTGCATTAGCATGTGCCTGCAGGATGCAGTAATCCTGTTCTTTCCCAGTATTGTGATGCATGTGGATCTTCTCATAACTCTGAGTAACCTGTCAGCTTACACACTGTGTAACTTCTGAAGGATCTATACGTAGCTAGTATTCTGCTTTTCTTTTGCATGCTTTTAAAACAGTGATAGCAAAAGTTATGAGGCCTAGGTAATTCAGTGTGTGCGTGTTGCAGACACTACTATGCTGCACTAACAAAGCAATGGAATGATGATCAGTCTTCCCAGACTGTAGTAATTGAAAATAGCTCTGATTCCCAGTAGCATGGACATAGTCAATAGTTGTATCACTTTGTGTTGTCCCGTTGTATTTTGCTGATGGTGATGGTTTTGGTGAGTCTGTGCTGTTATTGCTTAATGCCTTCAAAGCACTGTATGGAACTCAGTGATCCAGCCTGTCAAAAGCAATGCCAAACCTGAGTGCACTAGAAAGGTTGGTGTATTACCATGTGTTACTGAGCCAACATACAAGAACTTAGTTAAAAATAGTCTGTAAAGGTTTCGTAGGTCTTGCACAAAGACCTCAAAGGCCTGTTTGTACAAGCAGGTGATACTGATTTTTCCTCTGAAGTGACCAAATGTAAGTGTCTCTTTTTATACCACATGAACAATACTAAAATACAAACACACACCCCTGAAAAAATCCCAAACCATCACACCTTAAAACAGTATTACTACACTACATTGTTACAAATGCAAGCTAATAAAATCTGTTGCAACTGGAAAGCACTATCTAGAAATGATCTTGACTGCTATGAGTTTTGTGACCTAATTTATAGCTTTTTGAACCTGATTATTCACAGGCCAAGTATCCTGATGTTGTGAGCCTTCCAGAAGGACTGCTGGGAGATCATATAATTCTAAGGAACCCCAAAGGTTGTGGGTAAGTCAATAAACACATTTCTTGATTCATACAGATACAGAATGGTGAAATGCATAGTGACAACCTATAGATAATTAGTCTGCTTTAACATTGTCATTTTTTTGCTTTGCAACACCTCCAAACACAGAGATTAGATGATGTGTGTTCTGTTTGAGGGCTCTAAAAACACCAGGAGAAAAACCCCAAAATATACACACAGGCCAAGTGCATGTGGCCTTGTTAGAAAGTCAGTAGTGTTGCTTCTGTATGTACCCACTCTTACAAATGTAGATGGAAAAAAATAAAGGGCTCTAGTAGGCTTTTCATTTACATTTTAAGAAAATAAATCTACTGCTGCCTTGTCTTGGTTTCAGACGCTCGTGCTGCCATGAAGAGTCTAAACTCAAAATTTAGGAATGTGGGGGACATCCTCCCTCTCACAGATCAGAAAACATGTCAAGCTCAGCTGGATTTCTTCCATCGTGGGGGTTTTTTCTGCATTACGTAGCCAGAGCAATGGGCAGAACAGATGCTGAGGCCAACACCCCTCTTCCTGTGTCAGGGTGGGCCACTGGCAGCAGCCCCTCTGAGATAGAGCAAAGCTGCATTTTCCACCCCTGGGCCGACCCAAGCAGCTTATCCCTCTGGCAGGTGAAGGGCAGCAGCAGCTCCTTGTTACAGTTCACTCTTCTCTGGTAGGAGGCACGATGGTCACAAATCACTGCAGCAAAGCAGTTCTTTGGTCTTCTGACCATTAAAGAGTGGAAAGGTGGGAAGAAAATTGTGATTACTGTGGTACTGTACAAGCACGTGTAGCAGTCATTCCATTGTTTCAAAAGGAAATCAGATAGAGGGGATCATTGCATGGCCTTGTAGTATCATTATTATTAATGCTCTGCCACACATGCTGGAGCTGTGGGGGCTTCCTGATAGGGGCTTCCTAATAGACACTCTCTGGCAGGTTTGGGTTTTCAAACTGAGAAAAAAAAATCCTTGAAGGTGTGTATCAAGAATATAATTATCACTGTCCAGATCTGGGGCCCCCAATACAAGAAAGATGTAGAACTGTTGGAGAGGGGTCAGAGGAGCCACAAAGATGCTCAGAGGGCTGGAGCACCTGCCCTACAAAGAGAGGCTGAGGGAGCTGGGCTGGGTCAGCCTGGAGAAGAGAAGGCTGTGGGGGGACCTTATTGCAGCCTGCCAGTCCCTGAAGGGACCATACAAACAGGAGGGGATTCAACTCTTTATAAGGGCAGATAATGGCAGGACAAGGGGGATGGATTAAAGCTAAAGGAGGGAAGGTTTAGATTGGATATTAGGGGGAAGTTTTTTACAGAAAGAGTAGTGAGGGGCTGGAACAGGCTGCCCAGAGAGGGGGTGGGTGCCCCATCCCTGGGGGTGTTCAAGGCCAGGTTGGATGGGGCCCTGGGCAACCTTGTGTAGCTCCAGGCCTGAGGTTGGTGTCCCTGCCTGTGGCAGGGAGGTTGGAGCTCTATGATCCTTGGGGTCCCTTCCAACCCTTGCCATTCTATAACTCTATGATTCTGTCAGGGCCTAGAAAAGTAACTCTCTTGTGATAGAAGGGAACAATGTCATCCCTCCACAGCTTTGCTCTCATATGCATTAATTTATATGGAAACAACTGGAAATAAAGCATAGCCCCCTCATAGTGTTTGTGGAACCATGATGGTGCTGGTGTGGTTTTGCCAAACCTGCCATTTAAAACTGGGCTTTAACCCTGGGTTGCTGAAATGAATTGTTGTTAGCCCACTGCAGTTAATCAGCTGCTTTATTTTGCAGTTTCTCTTCATGGTGACAGGTCCAGTTCCATTACACATTCCCTCTCCCCCCCATCCCAAAAAACAAGAATTTACATCCATTTGAGTGGGTTGCTAGAAAACACACTTGCATGTTAGTTTGCAAAATCCCAGAGCAAACCCTCAAAGGATTTTTAACAATGAAGTGGCAAAAGGCCGACACATCATATTTAAAGGAAACTTTTACAGTTGTGATTGGTCAAACCACCCCAAGACAGGGAGCTTCCTCCTGGCCCTGACTGGGTATTGCATCCATCAGCCCAATTGTTTGCTTTGTATGATGTAGTCATCTTGGCCCAGTGCTAATAGCAATTAGCCTTGCGAAAGCGCTCTCAAAGAAGTAATGGCAGGTTTTCTTTTTTAAAAAAAATAAATAAAAGCAAAAGACATGCAGGGATCTAGACCTTGGATACATCTCCCTGTGCGTTACTCTAAAAAGGCCACCAACACTGTCAGGGTGGGCTTGATTCCAAACCCACATCAGTTTATGCAAACACTTCTGAAACAATTTTCCTGCTTGCATCCTGTGCCTAAGCCAGACTACCTGACTGCAGGGTGCAGACAGCAGTATGGGCCAGGGGAGGGCAATGGGCTCTTCCATTTTCTTCCCCAGCTTTCTTACCTTCGACCACTGTTCTATGGACACTTGCCATTCACCAGCAACAAAAGACAAGAACCAGGGGGGAAAAATCCTTGAGGCTGAAAATGTGAATATAAGAATTGTTCTTTTTCAGTAATTACCAGTTTTCCTTCCTGTGAAATGTGTGTGTTTCCCAGAGAGAGACGGGCAAGTTGCAGTGCTCCAGGGGGATTTTGTATAAGGAATGCAACCCCCCCCCCCCCGAATAGGGTACTTACTGCTTCAATGAATCCTTGAAGACACTGGCCTAATTAACATTTATAACTTTTCTATGCATGTGATACAGGTTTGAATTAATGATTGTCTGGAAGATACATGTAGATGAAAAAGGGAGAACTACGCCAGTTCTGGACCTGCTGACTAAAGTTCCGGAGCAAGGTACGGTCATTCACTTCAGAGAGTTTTCAGGTAGAGCACCTGTCCCCTCTTTTGGCCAAAATCTCCTTATACAAAATGGAAATCCATCATGCAAGGCCCAACCAGGCAAACAATTCCCAATTTAGCAAGCAGTTAAGCTTCTTCACCTCCTGTATAAGTTAGAGGGGTTTACTAACCAAGTATGTCTTCCTCTTCTGGAGGGCAGGGAACCTGTTTTATTCAGGTCAGGAACTGATTCAAACTCGTGCTCCTTGTCTTTTTCTTGCAGTCCTGGAGCAGAAGATGGCAACTATTGGAAATGCACCGGCCCGCTTCCGAAGCCTGCTGCTTCTGTTTGGGATTGAGACAGCTATTGAGAATCTGATCAAAGTGGTCAGCGTGGAAAAATGAATACCAGCATCACTTACAGCAGGTAGCAATTTCAAAAGTAGTTTTAATTAAGATATTGTGTTACACAGTCTATAATTTTATTGAATATAAACATTAAGTTATTTTCCATTTAGAAACCATACTCATAAAACATGCTATCTGTACAATTATGGCACGTTATATATAAATTGTCATGACATGAAAATAAATACAGCCATTTAAATACAAAAATGCCAAATAAAATAGTTTACATGTACAGAGTGATTTCATTATAAATTTATCTTTCTCAATCATTAATGTACCAGAGTGGTTTATCTTCTTAACATTTTCTAGATATCTGGAAAGTGTTAAAAGATCATGCACTGTCAAAATCAAGTTCATAAAAATCCATTGAATTTCACAGCTCTGTAAAAGTACAGTGATTTTAAAATGACAAGAGAACAGTAAGAGACTCCTAGAACAAAGAGTTAAATAACTTTCTCATTAAATTAGGGTGGAAGGAGACAATTTGAAGGTTTCAAAGACATAATATGCTAAAAAAAAAAAAAAAGGCTAAGTGGGTGAAGCCACTTTTTTCCACAATGGAACCTAACCAGAAAGGACCATTACATTTCCATAGTAAGGGATGGATGAGGTCGCTACTGCTGGCTGCAGCACTTCGTTGTGATTTCCTATTCCTAGGGGGACATTCTAGTAGGTAACACGTTACGAAAGCATCACACTTCATACATTCATCCCTGAAGAAACCAAACCAATCAGAAGGATGTCTTGTCATCTTCTTCCCTTCCATCGGATGTACCATTAGCTCGCTTGTGAACTCTCAGCATACTGTTGAGAGAATTCCTGCCCCGCACCAGCCAGCCCAACCAAAGCCGCACACTTGTGAGCTGTGTACGTCCCAGGCAGGGAGTAACAGTGGTTGGTCCTGGCATCAAGGGGCCAAGAACACAAGCTGTGCACTCTTGAGCACTATTGTCTTCCATTCCACAGTGCTCTAACCATGCAAGCAGTACAGCTGCCTGCTCTGTTTCCAAGTTACAACACAGCAATGGTGAAATAGGAGGAAAAATCAAGAACTAAAGCACTAGTATGTTTACAATACTGTAATTTTAATAATCTGCTATTTGATCACTGAAATAGTCTCCTACTGTTCTGGTAGGTCAGGAAAAACTGACAGACCAGCTTGTTTCTGTCAATCTACAGCTGAGCAGTGCCAGAGATTAGGTTTTGATGAACAGCAACTCTGTAATAAGATATCTTGTTAGCTAGAAGGCAGACTAACTTCAAGTTTGGAATCCAGTAGACAGGCAAAATTCATTGCTACTTTATCCACTGACATGTTACTGGCTTAGCTTAACCTTTAGTTTATTTCATCTTTACCTCCTTTTTGCACAAAAATGAAACTCTTTGATCAGCACATACACTTCTATTTGCATGTGAAGTGTGTGTAGTTACAGCACAAAAACCTGAAACCTAATAGTTGGAGGATTTCTGGATTTAAAAATAGTGTGCTCTGCTCCCAGGTCTGCTTTGGAGAGAGGGGCTATCACCTCTGTCAACACCTGCTTATTGCACTGTTGTTGTACCCCACATTTCAGCTCTTCCTTGAGTCATGCCAGCACATGGGGCTCCTGGGGTTTGCTTTTTGAATTTTGGGTAAAACAGAACAATGCAAACATGACATGGAGACCACAACATGACTCTGTTCTTTGTAAACATTGACCTACAGAATTTTGAAAAATATTACCAGTAAGCACACGCTTTATCCAGGTAACAGCAGTTCACTGTAGCTTGAATAGCATCTCCTCACACATTTCAGGGTGTGTAATCCCCATGTGTGTGAGGATGTAGATTTATATTATCCTCAGTTTTTAATACATCCTGCCTCCAACTCAGGTTCTTCCTCCAGTGTGGCTTTTACTGCAACGTCTCACAAGACATCAGCTGCACATACCAATGTTTGCCAAGTAAAGCCATCCTTATGTTGCAGGAGTGATGATGCAATCTCAGCTCTGTACTCATCACAACAAAGTGAGCCCTGCAGCTTTGGAGAACATCACCAGCTACTGGTGCCTTTTCTCTGTGTCACTTACAGAAAACGAGCCAGAAAGCAGCTGGCCATACCATGCAGGATGGAGGGTATCAGTGAAATAATGCCAACCTTTGACATGATCTGTAAGATCTGGAATAATCTATAAAACTCAGAATATATTATTCCTATAGCTCAATTTAAGTTAGGTAGGAGTGAGCTGTGGTTTCACCTTCAATAGCAGCATATAATGTATATAAAATAAAAAAAAAGACTGGTCTGTCAGAGGAGTTAAGCCCAGCTATCACATAAAATCCAAAGGTTCTTACCTTTAACCCTTTTGCTTAGCTTCAGAAGCTTTAGGCAGATACAAGGTGATGGCAAAACTTCTGGAGGCAGTCTGGTGTTCTTAATCTCATGCATTAGTATTTAAGTGTTCTGCAGTAACACAGTAGTTCCTTACATCAGTAACACTTGAGTAGCCACTGCAGCTGTGTTTTCAGTGGACTTAATGCTAAAGGTTTGTATTAGGTTTTGTCAGAGCATTCTCTTCCCAGCAGGTAAGAGACTCAAAGCACAAGCTCCAAGGCAATTCTCTGGTTAGTAACTAGGCTTTCTACATCAGCGCAACGCCTCAGGAAACCTTTCATTCTGTGCTCTTTCAATTCTAAGGAAGCAGATTTTTAGCATAATTTGATCTGTCCTCTAGTTCCAAGGTATGGCACGTTATCTGTTCTGTCATATGAAATACATTCATTAAGGTTATATAGCAAACGCGTGGTTTAGTGCTCTTCCATGTCTCTGAAAAGGCATACCAATTAGAAATCATTTCTTAAAGCAAAAACATTCACAGCTGAAAAATGCACTGAACACAACAGAAAAAAAAAATCACCATAATTGTATTCCATTAATCCTTCACCTTCTACTGTGTTGGAATAAAAATAACCTTAAGGAAAGAGTTACACTTTATGGAGAACCAATGTGCAGTCTTCATTCTCCTTGAAGAGACTGGACATAACTGGGTCATCTTTGGCCTGTACATTCTTCAAATAATAGTTTACTATCTTGCCATCAAGTTTGTACTGATGAGGAATGCTTTCGTATGGTTTTAGATCGAGGTCCAGGACAGACACAGAAAAGGTGAATCTTGATTTGGATGTTGGTACCACAGGTCTCTGCTCAGAGCTGGAAAACAAAACAGCATTGCATGTCAGAGTACTGCAGCCAGCGTTCCCATTTGCGTGACTCTAACCTCACCCTCAGAACTCAGGGAGCCTAAGAAAGTTAAACTCCAGCTAACGTAGCCTTTAGAAAACTATAGCTTCAGCTTAACCAGTCTTACAGGGAACCTGACTGGAAGAGGCATTTTCCTGTCTGCGTAACTCAAACACTAACTCAAACATTACTCAATCACTGTGTCTTTGCTTTTAGCTTCAGCTGCCTCGAGGTGGGGTGCATACAGAGCAGTAGCCTTGGGATGCCTGTAGAATCACTGCTGCCCTTAGGTTGAAGACAATGGTTAAAGACAATGCAAATTTGGTATCAGAACTCCTGTCCAAGCATCCTGAAGGATGGCTTTGAAAGTCACCACTGCACAAGTCATCTCCATAATGAACATTTTATTCAAAAGCCACAAGGCGAATGCAGAAAGCGATATTCTCCAAAAATAACCAGGCTTTGGTAAAGCAAATTCCCCCATAACTATTATGGCTGACAAGCCAAACAGATAATATGGCAGCAAAGCCTCCTGCCTTACAGTGAATGATGTCACCTCTTGGTTATTGCCTTGTTTTTAATGATGTGCTTAATAAAGAATTCTGTTTTCTGATTAGACAGTTAAAGGCAACTCACCTTGAAAAATCTCCTATGAGGATGCCAAGGCAGAACAATTGTACCTAGTTAAAATCGTGTGTATCTACTATGAATAATCAACCTAGCTAAAATCATGTGTATCTACTATGAATAATCTATTAGAATGTCAAGAAGGGAGTAAATAAAAATCCTTAAGTCCTTTAATCAGCTTGAAACCCATCACAAATGTCTTAAATAGTACTCTACCTTACTTATATGTTCACAGCCAAATATTTGGACACTGTCCCCAAAACCCTACTTCTTCTAACAGTTACTTGAAGTGACTGAATTGTGAAATGCACCTTCTGTTTCTAAATGAGGATTCATTCACAAGCAGGTCTCTCTTACCATTCATCTTGTAGGCAGGGTGAGAGGGCAATCATGATGGAGCAGTCCTTGGCAGTCATTGCTATTCTGTACTGCTGCACCTATGCAACATGAAAACAACCAGAGTTTTCTCTTGTATTTACGTTTAGCAAAGCACACTGTTCTTTTATAAAAGGCATTAGCATCCTCAGTATTTGGGCCGTTGGTATTTTAAGAGCTGGGGAGTATCTCTGTAACATGGTTTTACAGCAAGAATCATGTTTTTTTCCTACAGGTATTTTTTTTTCTTGAGAGCAAAGCAGCACCAGTTCATGCAAAAGCTTTTAATGTCTAGAAAGGAAATAACCGGCTTTGGTTTTTCTCTCAAGAGCTTCTCTTAAACGTGTTTGTTTTTAACTACTTCTGCTGTCAAGATAGACCCTGGCACAATGAAAACAGGAACCCTGCTGCCCTACAACAAGCCAGTGGTGATGCTGGCTGGCACCCCTGAGACAGGGGCCTGTTACAACCCACAGACTAAATAAGCTTCAACACCGCGCACAAGGAGAGTACCTTTGTTAACGCAAATGCCACCGTCCCATCATCTTCAGTTGAAAGATCTAGCAGCTTCTCATAAAATGCTTCGTTGTACGGTCCATCTATCTGTAATGTGCTTCTAAAGAAATTTAAAAAGGAGATTTACAGACAGTCAAGATGATTTACTGATTGCTAGTGAGATCTTTCTTCAGCAGCCCAGAGACTCAGAAAACCCAGTAACACCACTAACCCTAGCACCAGTTAATGCTCAGAGATCTATCTACCATGACCAGTCCCAGTACTTAAAATGTGCTGCTTAGAGTTTGTTGGGTTTGGTCATGGGCTTTTCTAAAGATGAATCACACTTAATCCACTGCCACCTCTGTATCACTACAAGAACAGTTTTGTAGAAATGGGTAAGTTTCAAAGTTTATAACAGTTTGCAGGAGCTCAGGGCAGACTGTCTGCAACCACTGAGGATATCCACTTGTTTGCCAAGGCCCTGCTCTACCCCAGCTTCCCAGTGTGTGCTGACAAACAAGGGGTAGTTTGTTTGGCTCCTTCCCTCCACATTCAATACCTGCACTCCCGCTGAAAAGCCGAGCCCATAAAAGCTTGCAGAGCACAAACACTGCACTGATGAAAGCATACATCTTCAGATTGTTTGTTTAATGGATAAATCTAGAAGCAAGGCGCTCTGCAAGTGATTTAAGCAGAACTGAGTAACACTTCAACTCCAACTGGAGTCCAAAGAGCTACAGGAACAGCAGCAACAACTTGCAAGCGAGGCCAGAGTGCCCTCGTGTGAGCAACGGCAAAGTTACAGGCAGGTTACAGCCCGAGAACGCGGCCAGCACCCAAATCAAGGGGTTTTATTGCAATTATTACTGCAAACAGCAGCACAAACGTAGCAGCTCACATGACCCAGTCTTTCTTTGCCGGGCAAGAAACACCCCAAGATAGAGATTCTTGTGCCTCAAGGGTGTGCTGAGCACCTGTGGCGTGGGTTACAGTCTGGCATTGGGAGCTACCCACCGCCCAGGAGGACAGGTGGGACAAGCCAGCAGACATTGGGCTACTATCCCCTCACACCTTCTCTAAGGCCTTGCAAGCACAGGCTGGATTGCTGCTGAGTACCAAATCCAGGGTTTTACAGGGCAGGTGGTACATAGGGGCAATAAAGACCTGAGAATGACTGTAGGAACATTGTTATTATGACAGCCATCACCCTGGTGCTCCAGGTACCGAAACATCCATTTTACTGCATCTTTCCTCACGTAGACAACCTCCACTACTAAGGAATGGGGCATTTCCTCTCTTACCTTGTTGGGAACTTCCTGGACTCGTTACAGAAAGATTCAGGTCAAAATGGACCAATGTTGTTATTAAAAATTTTAAACCTCATCTTTGTTATCTGGCATTTCAAGTCAGCAATTCAGAAAAGGCAATATGCTGAGGAGGGCTGTGTGCAACTTAGCACAAGAGAACAGAACAGTGGGGTCTGCACACAGCCAATCCTGTCTGCATGCATACTTAATGAGAAGGGGAAAGAAAAGCCATCATCTCTTACCTCTCTTCAGGAAATTCCTCTAAGTACTGTTCAACTCTACTGTACAAAGGATAGAGTCCTTCAATATCCAGCATGTCAAGCATCTGAGCCTGAAGGGTTTTATAAAGGAGACAACCCCTGGGTAAGCCAGAGCTTTCCAATTTATGTTTACCTAGAAGAAAATGTATTTTCAAATAAGGCAGACATGAGTGTCAGCTTCCCTTCATTTTCCCGTTATTTGTGGTTGTTCATAAAGCAAATCCAAACATTCTTTAGACAAATCACAGTGGGGAAAAAATACCCAAACCAAAACACTTCAGTTTCCACACACTGATGTAACAGGTATGCCTTTAACCAGCACATATTTGACAGCAGAATAACATACCTGGTACACAGCTCTACAGATCACTTGAAAAAACCCAAATCCTCAGACTTCCACTGAAATTTGGAAGTTTGAGTCTACAAGAGAAATTTTTCATGCAAGTTTGAAGCCAGCACAAACTCACAGACAGTACCAACTGCCTGCAGAAGGTAATTCAGCCTCTCAGGTAGCCGGTCCCATTGGAGGATGGACAGATTTGTATTTGCTATCATTCCCCTCAGATTTACTCTTTCTCCACACAATACAACACAACCAGCCAGCAGTGAAAAAGTTGTTGCTCAAAAGCAGAGTAAGAAACGCTGAGTATGTGGTTAGCATCTGGAATAAGTAAGAGCTTTACAAAACTTATGCACTGAGGGATTATCATGATTTACAGTTTTCCAACTCCCCCCAGTATCCATACCTGTCTCTTTACCGGGAGTAGAGAAGTAGAAGAAAAGGAAATGAGCTAGAGCCTAGCTGGCAAGGACTGATAGGTGGAGTGGGGAAAGGCAAGAAACAGGCATCATGTAACAAACCAACTGAAGCAGCAACACTTCACCACATACAACATAAATGCTCCCCACAAAGTGCTCGTGACGGTTCTCAGCTCAAACCGGAATGTTCCTCTGCATTTCCTCTACCACCCCTGGATGCATTTCCATCTGTGTCACTAGGGAGTGCTGGAAGTGCTCACAAGGTCGTATTAAAAACAATTCTCAAGCAGTTATGCAGCTCAGACTCATTTTTAAAATGTCACTAAAACTCCCGTTTCATTCTCCCATTGGTATTAAACAGCAAGTGAGAGGCAAAGACCTGCATCCTTACAGAGAACAGCAATGATTCCTTACCATTTCTTACTAGCTCCTTATTGAAAGCACTTGCTTCACAGTAACTTCTTCCTTGTGAAACAGGAACTGTCTTCATGTCACCTGCCCTGCAGGCATCCGTGCTACTTAGTAGCGACATAGTTATAACGTGGATCAGTTCTTTAACAATTGTCCTTGTACAGTGAGGTCCACTGACCAACCCGTTGGAAGGGAAAAAGAAAGGTTTTAAATGACGAGCCAGTTCGTTCCAGTCAGAGACCCCATCCTGCTCATCCTTACAGCCATAAATCAGCTCCCCGTTCTGCAAATGAGAAAAAGGATTGAGGCCCTTCATGAAATCCAGTTACTCATCCTTAGTTAATCAAAGCATCATAATTAACATTTTTAAGATATGCAGCCCAGAGAAATGTATTAACTCAACAGCCTGCCCACACATACACACTCTCCCCCAGTCTTTTACAAATTTGCCCTCTTAATAATTGGGTACCACAGGTGACACCTTTGTATTAAGACCCAAAAAACCCATATTGCTCAAGTGCTCTTTTCCCAACTGAACTGTACGCAGTGACAGTGAGCCCATACTGTGCACGTCTTCCTATCACTTCTTCCTGAATAATATCAACAGTGAAAAGCACCTCCCAAACCAGCCTCCTTCTAAAGGCCAAGCTGGAAAACAGAGGGCTATAAAGAGGGACAGAAAGGGCATGATAGTTTCCTGTACTAATAGAAAAAATAGGACAGTTCATACAAGTTAAAGTAATTCAAATAGTTGGTTTGATACTGGAAATAAATTGTAAAGGATCTTATTTCCTAGATTTAATCAGGAAACCTGCATAAGCCATCAGTTACTGCTTTCTGGTTTTCCTGTGTGAAAGCCAGAGGAAAGGTAACTTTACTTCCTCAGGGAAGCAAGCTGTGCCTTTGGCATGCATGAATGCTGTAACAGGGATTTAAATATCTGCAGCAACACACAGAGTTCTTTAGCTTCTTCCTCCCGAAGCAACACACAGTTTTAAAACTCTGGGCATCTTTAAAAGTCCTTTTCCTTTCAGATGGTCCTTGACAATTCTTTCAGACTACTTAGTTCTGGGAAATCATTACTTACATGTCCTAACCTGAAACCTAACTAAGTCTTCCTATTTTCTTCTGCTGGGGTCCAATAGCGATGATGCTGATTAGGTGGGTTTGAAGTAGGATCTTCACAGTTCAGACATTGAATTCAAATTGCTTAAAAGTCAAGGCCAAAAAAACAAGCAAGCAGGCAGATTTAATTCTTTACCTTAAATATTTTCAAGTTGTTCTGTGCCTCCTGTAATAAGCTCTTCAAAGCAAAGTGCATTCTCTGTTTATTTCTAGGGAAAAAAAGAAAATAATGTTTTGTCACAGCCTTTAGATGCTTACACACACCCCTGGGGCTCTATGGAATCAGAATCAGGCATCTGAAGCCAAGACACCCTTAAGCATGTTACTCCTGCTGGAATCACTGCAAAGATAAAGTGACTCCCTGTGATTAGAACTTCAAATCTGAGTAAACTAAACAGCTCTTTGGTTTCATGTTATATAGCAAAAGGTAACATTAACAAGCAACTCTGATTCCGGAAAGAGGTATTAAGAGGTATATAGTGCCAGAAACAGTCATTGTAAGTCAGACAAGCAGGGATTGTGCATCCTTAATACTATGCAGTGAAAGTCTAAGTAATCTGAGAAAGAAAACTGGAGCAGGTATTTTGCCAACACACAGACTCAGGCATGCACACTTCCTTACCCTGAGAAGAGATCCAGTGGGCAGTATTTGCTTGGTCGCTTCCATTTTCCGTTTGCTACCTGTTGAAAACCCACACCACTGCTGTTACCACCTTCTGGAATGACTCACAGTTATTTCAACAGTCACCCTTTGAATGGACAGTTTCTGACTACTGGGGTCTTCCTCCTCATATTTAACTCAAGTTTCACAAACGGGGAGCATGGAGGAAGATCAAATTAAGTAACAGTGAGGCACAGTTACACTATCTCAGACACATCACACACAGTCAGATGAGTCCCGTGTGCGTCACACGCTGTTCTGAGTTACAGGAAGGAAGTTTTACATCGGAGTTTACCCCACCAACAGCATTAATTGTCCTCAAGACTAATCTTGTGTTTGTTTGCTTCCAGCTTCCTACAGAACTTGTTCCATCTCTCGTTAAACAGGAAAGCAAGACTGGAATGGCAATTAAAGCAGAGTACAGTCAAAGGAAAGCAGGATAACAAAAAAAAGTCACCTTTAGATGCTGATGCATACAGTAACGACACACCTTGTGCTTTATCTCCTGGGAAACATGGCTGGAAAAAGGGATGAAGCCACACTTTGGCTAAAATAAAGAAACAAAACCAGGTTATTAAATGTATTTCTTTATAGACATATCAGAGCTCACAATATGCAAGTCTTTTCAGTTAAAGAACTAAAAAAACCCAGCAAACCAGTCAACACCTAACATAGTATGTCGTTGAATATTATTCCCAATTATTTCAGAGTCCTCACTGAACAAGGACACACCTACAAAAAAGCCTAGCAATATCTGGAATTTACCAAGTTTTGGAAGATCAGGCACTGGAAGAGGGGGAGGGATATTTCATCACTCGGTCGCAGTGAAAGCGGTGAGCTCTGTCTTACCCTGCTGCTGCCTGGTCAGTACATACTTTAAAAATGCAAATAAACCCCCCTGGAGATCCCTCTCCCATTCAGTACCTTAATCTCTATGCAGAGGATTGGCCGGTGTTCCACAAAACGATAGGTCTGCAGCCGGGTAAGATTCGGAAGGCACATTGCATAACCACTGAGAGTGTCCATATCTTTATCACAGCGAGACTCTGGGGAAGACAAGACAAGAAACAACACAAACAGGAAAATGAGGCATGGGGATGTTTATTTTACTCTGTAGTTATCTTTTTTACCAGGTCGGGGGTGGGAGCACACGTCAGCAGACAGGACAGGGGTTAGCAGGCTTAGTCAATCATGCACTTGAATAAATTTGCCCTCCCCATCATCAACAGCTGTTTTCAGTTTCTTCAAAACCGCTGTCAGCAAGCAGAATGCTTCAGGAGCTGCTGGGAATGGCTGCTGGCCAGCCCATCCCAAGAACACTGTCAGCAGGAGGCCTGGAACAACACCAGAGTGCAGAACCAGTATGTGGCTTCACTCAACTCCTTTGTCTCTTCCTAGCCATTCCTGTTTACATCATCGTAAGAAACAGGTGAAAATCCTGTGTAATCTAGTCTGGGTGATCCTGCTCTATCAGAGGGGCTGGACTAGATGACCTTTCGAGGTCCCTTCCAACCACTAACGTTCTGCAATTCTGGGAAAAGGAACACAGATGAACAAGAGTTGGCTTCCCCCTCCTCACAGGCTCACAACTTAGACTTAGAATTCCCTCTGCTAAACCATTCTAAAAATATTTTTAAATAAAATCCTGAGAAGAAGATGTAAAGTAGCAAAATGGTTTCAGATAAAGCCTTTAAATGACCTCTCTCTGCACACATGCTCTGGGCCAGAGAAAGGTCTGCAAGATTTTAATTCAGATGTAAAAGAAACACGCACTCCTAGACTGTCAGATATCCACACTACTAGAGACACACGGAACGGATGGGTTCTGTTAGGAGTCTCCATTGCTAAGAAAAATGTCTGCTCTGAGCATACTGCAACAGGAAAAAATACATCTCAGAGATGGAAGCCTCACAAGGCATCAGCCTGCAAGTACATGCCGTGCTTCAGTAGTATGAACGAGACGAAACCCAAATCCCTGGGGTTCATTTTCTTTTCCTGAACTTAAGCAGAAGCACATCCACGTTCAGCTGAAAGCCACTTGCCAAACCTAGCAGCCACAGAAGTCTGAAGTATCAGAGAAGTTCCTTTGTAAGTCAGACAGGCTTATGTGAAAGGTAATATTGAAGGATATTCTTTCCTCAAGATGTTAAAAAAACAATCCCATTAAAAATGAACAGCGAGATTTGCTGTTGTAAAGCAAGAAATACCACTTGGACAGCTCCTCACAACCCCATTTCTTCTTCTAATGAAATCCCCACAAGCTGCAGACACACAAAACTAAATTCTGCAGTCACTTCTACCAGAGTATCATCAATTTTATAACTTTCAGTGGACTCAATTTACTTTCCTTGCTAGTTCCAATGCCTGAAACAGTGTCTCAAAAAGGTGAAGACAAGTCAGCAGTAGAGACTGTCCTGTACTCACTGTACCTAAATTAATTCCATTTTTCCTGGATGAAAGGGATCAAAGTACTGGCTACAATTACCAAAGAATTTAGTAACACTTTTTTTTTCCTTCAGGAGTTCTGCTAAAACAGGAGTTTCTGGCCACTGTCAATAACATTGGAGAGCACAAGATGAACACACCATGAGTGACATCTTTGCCCATTTTGGAGCTTACACCCCACTGTCCTCTCAGCCACACAAAAAGAACGATGCTGCCAGGTGTTGGTGACTAAGAACAGTACCGAATTCTGTAGCACTTCACACTGAACACGTGTGTCAGAGACCCAGTCTTGCAGCATGTTCCAAAAGGTTTCACAAGGCCAGCACACCCCTACCTCACACGTTCAGCTCTTCAATTCCCCTTGTCCAGGGGATGAGAAAAGCAAACCTGCACTTCACCTCTGGACAGTGACCCCAAAGTGCCACGTAAGAGCCAGGAGGAATCAAGCACAGCACCGTATCACAGAATCACAGAGTTGTAGGGGTTGGAAGGGACCTCGAGAGATCATGGGGTCCAACCCCCCTGCCAAAGCAGCTCCCCAGCTCATACTGCACAGGTCGGTGTCCAGATGGGTCTGGAATCTCTCCAGAGAAGGAGACTCCACACCCCCTGGGCAGCCTGTCCCAGGGCTCTGGCACCCTCACTGGGGAAAAGTTCCTCCCCATGTTGGTGTGGAACTTCCTGTGCTCCAATTTGCAGCCCCTTGTCCTGTCCCCACAGACACTGAAAAGGGGCTGGCCAATTCCCCCTGCACCCCATACTTAAGATATTGATAAACATTGATTAGGTCCCCCCTCAGTCTTCTTTTCTCCAGGCTGAACAGCCCCAGCTCTCTCAGCCTTTCCTCATAGGACAGATGCTCCAGGCCCTTCATCATCTTCGTAGCCCTTCTCTGGACTCTCTCCAGGAGATCCCTGTCCTTTTTATCCCAGGGAGCCCAGAACTGGACACAGTACTCCAGGTGGGGCCTGACCAGGGCAGAGCCACGCGATGAGACTAAAGGCAGCTCAGCCTGAAACGCTGCAGCCCCTTGCAGGGACATGCCCAGCTGTCAGGAGAGACACGAAAAGCTGGAAGGTGAAGTTGCACACTGCTTTGGTGCTGTGACTCATGGGATGCCGGGTGCTGAGCCCCGTGTGAAATGCTAACGTTGAAAAACAAGACAGTTTAGCAGGGAGTTTCTGAAGCAATCTTCTTTCTAAAGCTCTGCTGCACAGCCAGGAGAAGAAACTGATGGAATCAATTATTTCAGGATGTGTCTTCCACCTCCCTCACTGACTTTGTAAAGGACTTCACTACAGGGTACGAGCTTGCCCAGGAATTAACCAGCACAGGCTTACAAAGGATCCCTGTCCCCAGCATAATCAAACTGGTTTCAGAAGCAACTCTAGAACACACCTATTTCTTCACAACAGATTTTCAACTCTTCGTTGTCTAAATATTGAAAAAGCTTTCCTCATGTTCTGAGGTATGATGCTTTTTTACTTTATAATAAAGCAAAAATGCTTTGCAGCTTGAGGAAGGCCCCCACTTTAATACTACCCCTGGCACTTACCTGGCCTCTCTGGCTGAATTTTTAAGCAGAGCTGCCTTACGAAATCCAAAGGGAGCTGGATAATTTCCTATTTAAAAAAAAGATTTTAAAAAAGGTTAAAAAATATATACATTTCAAACAAAAATCCTGTTTGGGCACCTTAAAATGGAATATTGAGTTCCAGTGGATGTGAACAGCCGCAGACCAAACTACAGTCAGCAGCTTCTCCCTTATTAACCACCCGTCTGAAGGCCTGTACCTGAAAGCACACACAACCCTCACTCCCCTGCGAAAACCAAGACCCAATCTGAATCAATGCATGAGAATAAACTTTCACTGAAAATGCCCTATGTGCACTAAGAAACCTGCATCATTTTGTCCTCTTCACAAATTATAAAGTCCCATGTCACCTCCCATCTCACATCCCACCCTTCCAAGGCAGAATTCTGCCATTTGGGTTCCAGGAGAAGGTGACTTTTCCACTCAGGTATCTGGTGCTCAGGGCTGGCCACCCCAAAGAACAGGGCAAGTGGCCAGGATAAAGGTGACCCCTGACTGCACAGGAACCACACAGGAACGTAGACAAGTCACACAAATCACATTTCTCCCCTTGTTTTGCAGTTAAGCCTGAAGTTCTCACACACCTCTCACCTTTCACTGAGCAAAACACAGAATACAATTTAATCACCTCACCAGCACAGAGCAGGGTCTCTGTTCTGATCCAAATGCTTCCTTTGTGTGTGCATATTTTGCTGGAGAATTACTTGCAAACCCTATTAATTCCTTTTACTGGCATTCAGTGTGCCTCAAAACACTTCAGTGTTTACAGTGAACAAGCCATTTATTTTAAGAATAAAACATTTACCCCGTGGTGAACGTAGTTCTCCCCAAAGAACTGCTTCATGACATGTTTTCCAAAGTCTACGATGTTTTGCAGATGGTGCAGTATTTCCTCTGAAGTCTGGAAGACAGAAACACAGTAATTTAACTATGAAATAATGATAAACAACACTTGAGAATACATACACATCCTAGTCAATGATTTAGCAAAGTGGCTTAATTGCTCTGCAGAATTGGTAGGTCAGTGCACCTTGAAATTAAACAGACACATAGAACTTGTGCTACATTTGTTTCCTTACTGCTCTCTGAGGCCGGTAACCAGGAAAACAGTCAGATGAGATAATTATTCTTCTTAAGTTTCAGGGGGAAAAGGACAGAGGAAAATCAAAAAGGCACAAGGAGGGGAGATTACTTAACATTACTCTGGCTTTGACCATTATTCTTAAAACAGCTCTAAGCAGCATGATAGTCAAACCAGATGCACAGCATGCCTTCCTACCAACGAGGAAGCACAGGAAAGGCTCTGAGTGTTATAAAATACCTGGAGATTTGGAAGAGAATGGCTGCAAATACTTATCCACACCAGTCACAATGTCATCTGCTATTGATTTTATGTTAATGTGCCTAGAACACTACACCAAAGTTCTTCTAGAAGATAAAGACACCAAGCAAGATGGAAAGGAAGCTAAATGAATAGGGAAAGCAGGATGGCAGCGTTGGGGCTGCTCATTGAAGAGAAGCTTTACAGCAAAGCGATCCCGTTCCCAGCATGCCAGCATATTCTGGATCTCTGCACAATATCTGATTGTTAGTACACACCATCTCCAAGCTCCCATGTCCTTTTCTAACACAAAGCTTTTCTGGAAAAACACTACTCTGTGTACCACTGTGTGCTGTAAAGCACTGAACCACACAGATTTACTCCTGGGATTAAGTAACAGTGGAGGAAGAGAAAGGGCAACGCTCGTGTCCAAGGTGTAAAATCAGAGAGGGGAAAAAAACCACAAGTGGGAGTTAAAAAAAAAGTCACACTGCAGAGCAGGGTAAGAGAAAAACAATAGGAGAATACCTGGATAATGACAAAGTCTAGTGAAAAGAGGAAAGGCCACATTCAACACAAATGCAATGTGTTAGGATTTGTAAAACAGGATTGTCACTAACCAGGCAATCTTCTTAGCTTTGTTTTACAGTATCACCACAATAAGTAACTTTTTTTTTCTTCCAGCAGGAGGGTTTGTTACCTAACAAAACCACACAAGCTGTGTAGGACTAAAGGAGGAGTTGGTTACTGTACAACATGTCTGCTCAGACTACATACTGAATCCTCCAGAGGGATTTCTTTTCCAGACTGAACAGCAACGTGCAGTAGTGCAAAATGCAATAATGCTTTACAGAAAGAAGTCACCCCACTAACACACAGCACTACACACCTCAGTAACACACAGCACTACTTACTGCTACTTCAGCGTGCAAAGCACTGACCAAAACCCATCCTTTGGCCCAAGCAGAAAGAGTACAGTTTTCCCAAAGCATTTACACAGCATTTCCATCACTCTATACAGGCCAGGGCAGCACTTATACTTTAAAATGCTTGGCTTATCCTAGGAGTTGTTTCTCAGAATGGCTCTCCCTGAATCCTCCTAAAAGAGCCAAAGTAAACTTGGGAGTCTCTTCACAACGGGCAATCTTCCACTGCTTGAGTCTTAGAACAAAACACACACTACGATGCCAGAGTAACTTTCTCAGCTGCAGTGATTTGTTCTAAAGAAGGGTATTTAATAATTAATAGGCAGCGGGATGCGTGAGCAGGCCACTCACATGGGTATGTGAAAGGCTGTTCTACAGCAGCATTGCTCAACCTGCCCTTCCCAGGAAGGCCAGTGCCCCCGTGGCTGGTGCCAACTCCAAGGTTCCTCAGAGGGGACTCCAGCAGCAGGCAGGGACACCCACCCCTGGGGAAATCCCCACTCCCCCCCAGGAACTGCAGACACACTGTACCCATCTTCCCCAACCTTCCCTTTGTGCCAGGCTGGGGAAGAAGCTGCTGTGCAGAGGGGAAACCTCCCCCCAACAATTTAAAGCATCAATAGATACAGCAAGTGCCCTCCTCACCTGACGAACTGGGACATGGCAGTTCTGAGCACCTGCTACAGCAACGCCTTCAATGTACAGAACAGACTTCTGCCCTTCTCATGATCCTTTTCATACAAAACTGAACACTCAGAAGGAATGTTACATCACCCCACACAGCAACAGAAACCTCAGCTGATTCCCACCTACAGATTGCTCTGATATACACAGTACCCACAGGCTGGTGTTTTGGTTCAAACACGTATCTGTGAACAAGCATTTCAGAAGATGGGGACATTCACTGGAAAAGAGCCATCATTCAGAAAGATCAATACAACTTGAAAATTACAAATCAAGCTTGGGACTGCTCACCTCCTTTTAAAAGCAATTATATTCTATATACTCTAAAGGAAACAGAAACAGCTAACAGGCTCTGGAGCATCACTTTTCAACTGTAAGAAAACCGCTCAGATGAAAAGCTTTTGAAGGACCCGTCACTACTGTCACCTCATTCAGCAACACTGAAACTCACAACAGGTTCTGTACAACAAAAAGGCAAACAATTCATTCCTGCAGAAGACTGATATATTGAAATTAGCAAATAGACAATTGCAAATCACTCCACAAAGCCCTGGCACTTGACTCTCTACTCAAGACATGCAAATCCCTGTGTTACACTATTTTCATTAAAACACTGTAACCTGCAATCCCACCCCCTTATTTGACTACTGCATTATCTAGCCCCAAATTCATAACCCAGCAGTGCAAGTACAAAGCAGTATCCAGACAGTGTTTCCTTGAGAAGAGACTGAGACTCATCTGTCCACATCTGAACTTCCAAATGTGTTTAACTAGAAAATATTTTGCTTTAACTGCTTCTTTCAGAGCTGCTGGGGAGTTGGATGAGCTACAGTGTCATGCACAGACACGTAACACTCCATATCCCAACTCACCTTGCACTAGTCAGGAACACAGGTTACACATAAAAACCATTTTGCCCTCTACAGCTGTTATGTTTTGTCTTGAAACTTTGATTCTCCAGGACTTGTTTACAGATCAGAAGACAAAACATTTAGCTTTCAGTTCTGCTCCAAGATAAATTAATCCTTTAAAAAAAATTCAACCACTGGAATAATTAAATATTTTCAAACTACATAATCTACTATGAAGTGGGCAAAGCCAAAAGGAATTGTGTATCTCTCAGCAAACGCAGGATGCTGGAGCTGGCCACAAGCTTGAAGTGTAACACTTCTCCAGGTAACAGGGAGCCTGTGTGGCTACAGCCTGTGCCTATAGTGCAGGAGCTCAGAGAGTCACCCTCTAAAACTCTCCTGGGGGACACTCTGAATGGGAGTTTTGCCAACAGTTTCTGAAAAGCAAGCTCAGTGCTTCATTGGCTACAGCCCACAGGAACACCAACCGTGATCTTTCTCTGCTTGGTAGCACTTAGAGCAATTGTATTCCTCTGATTACAGAGGGGGGAGAAAAATTAATTCAAGAACCTGACCAGCATTCAAACACCATGCTCAGGAGAGAGCTTTTTCTTGTGTTTTGCTATCACAATAAAAAAGCCCCCAAACCCCTATGGATGACAAAGCTGCCCACAGAAGCACTACCAACTTGAAGGCTGTGACGGGTTAACTGTGCGAAGTCACTGCCTGGCTTCCTGTGTGACTTCATCATACTCTGTCAATGCTTTAAAGAACAATTCTCTTTGGACTTGGGAAGGGGGAAAAAAAAAGGGGGGGGAAAGGAGGGAAGAGAACCTTGCTACTCAGTGTTTTGTTTTCTTAAATGAATGAAAATGGACAGACTTTTTACTTAGCTTGTGGTCTAATTCTCCCCTGCTACATTAAAAATTGAGATAGGCACTGATTTCCTCTTGTCCAATCCTCTAGGTTCTTCCCTGATCTCATAAATCTCTGAACATTATTATCTTGGGCTACTACAGAAGCACAGGGTACATTTTTGTAATCCTGCCACTATAAGCAGATTAAAAACCTCCTTGAATCACACTTTAGTTTTACCAGACCTTTTTTCCTAGGAAAAGAGTAGCAGAAAGGCCATCATGTAACTCATGCACACACTGTATTCATGGGTTTCACCTTCCTCTGATATACTTAGAAACTTCTTTTGCCCCTTGTTAAGCTGGATGCATTTTGCATTCACCCTCCCAATTTAAAGCAAAACCTCCTTCACACATTTATTCTTTTTTCCCTAAAACTAAGCACTCCCAGCTCTCAGCACAGCCATAACGCTTTTTATACTTCTGTCATCAGTCTGCAGCTGAACCTTACAAAGCTGCAGTTCAGAAGCTGCTGTAACTCAAGCCACTCCTCCATCTCTCATGTCACACACCCTACGGACTACTCACGAGGCTGAGGGAATCACAGAATTTGAACCTCCTGCCCCTTGGGCTTTTTTCCCTTGGAGCACCGTGTGGGCACATCACTTTTACCCTCCACCTGATTCTTGGTCATATTTTTATTCCTGTTAAAGCAAATCTGAAGTAAATCCCTCCTATTCCTTCTGGAACAGACAACCTTTCCAAGGAACCAGCAGGCTCTGTCCCACCATGTTCTTTTTGCAACAGTTGTTTTTGCACAATAACATCCCTCACCGACAAAGGCTGTTCTGTGAATAGTCACCATATTCTGTGAATAGTCACCATATTCTGTGAATAGTCACTATTTTGTTTTCTAAATTCTGTGAATTTTTAGCTACTGAATAGGTAGTCAGCAGTAAGACCTTTATCATGACCGTCCTGTGCTGTTTCTCTTCTGCCCACCCAGCAACAGCCAGTAAAACTCTGATTTCTTCCTCAGCATCATCCACTCCCCTACGTGGATTCGCAGCATTAACCCCCCTGCTGCCACAGCTCTCCTTACCAAAAGCCATGCCTTCTACACAGTACAGTCTTTTAATCTGTCCTGCACAAAGGTCCTGATACCAGCAGCCACAGAACTGTAGTTACGTAAGATGACCTTGAATTTCCTCCTGTTGCCAAAACTCCTGAAAGCCAGGCACATTTCAAAACATCCCCTTATTCTTACTCCTATCAGTCACAGCTCTGTCACGGGTTTCCTGTTTCTCTTCAGATGGGTTACTGGCTCACCTGGGGGCTTTTATCAGCAGGACGTGTTGAATCTTACCTTGTTCTGGTTTGGGGGGGACTTCAAGAACCGCAGCACCACACAGCGCTGAGGAAAGATAAGAAAGAATAATGTTTCATTGGCATTCAAGTACAGCATAATTTCTGAACAGCACAATTGTCTGATTCCCCAGTCTACCTCACCTGATAAACTGGGGGAGGGGAGGGAGGGGAGGGGGGGCAAAACAAACATTTCAGAGGGTTATTTCACTCTGTTCCCAGATTTGCCACCACTTTTACAAGGCAGCCACTCTGTGTTTCCAGTCACCAAGTGCAACAGGGGAAACACTCCCTTAGCTACAGCGTCAGTCTGGAAGCAGTACGAAACCAACCAGCAGAAAAACACCCTCTCAGGTTTGTGCCAAAGTGCTTTGGAGGGGAAGAAAAAAAAGAAAAAGATTTTAAAAAGGAAGACCAACTTAGATAACATCTGCTTACAGCATCGCACAGTGTTACCAAATATTGAGGAGGCACGGTCACCAGCAGCAGTTATACAGCTCTATTTATAAACACTAAAACCTGCCACTTCTGAGCTTCCAAAGAGCAAACGTGCAACAACATGGGGCCACTGCAGCAGGTTTCCCAATATTTTACCATAAAAATAAGGTAAAATAAAAAAACCCAAAAAAGCCATTAATTTGTCATTTTTTACAATTCCTAGCAAATTTTGTAACAATTAAAAAGCTGCCATGTTTTCAAACAATACAAATTCTAAAAACATCCTGAGCCTTTGAGAGTCTGGATAAAAGTATTCTGTAGATGTGTTAAGTAAGTTAAGCTGATTAAGAGCCTTCCACCACAGAAGTCAGGTGAAGCATCTTTCTTTGAATAACATTTTGCTGAGTTTCACCATTACACTTGGCAAACAGACTTTATAAGTAAATGCTGACATCACATTAAGGAACCTGCAGCCTTACTTAGGTGAGGCAAGGCAGAGCCCTGCCTCACATTAGTCAGTCTACATACCTGATCCTCCAGATATTTACTCCCACCGATACTTCAGCCTATTCAGGTAAGACGCGAATAAGAACAGTTAAGCACCAGAGTAGGGAGAGACCAACAGCTGTTTTCTGGAGGTACCTCAGTGTCTCCACACCTTTCTGAGACCACCAGAAAGGACGACATTCCATTTAAAGCACTATCAAAAAAGCACTAACACTCAGACTCCCCAACAAAGACAATGCCGACAAATGTCATAGTTACAAGTTCAAGCTTTTTCCCTACCAAATGACTTGGCAGTTAAAACTCTCCACAGCACACCAGCACCAGGCATATTCCCTACTTGCGGGGCTGACAGCTGCCTCTGGCCTGTGCTGAGAGGGGCAGAGATGCAGTTATCTTTAATTACTGACACATAGAGCAAGGAAGAGAAAAGCAAAACAAATGACAACGTGTAACCCAGAACATGAACCAGACAAGATCTGGATTCAGACATTGCCAGTGAAATACAGAAACAGCCCCTTCAGCATTGAAAAAAACATCTCAAACCAGCATAAATCTCATAGTTCACCCACACCTGGAGAACACTCTCAGGTAGAAGGATACTTTGCCAAATTTTGATTCAATTTGTCCAGTAAGACCTAAACAGCACAAGTGTTACAACATCAACTAGATAAAGTGAACCCCAACTATAACCACTTGGGTTTGACAAGATTGCTGGGTGACACTTTCTCTCCCATTACAACCTACACATGAATAGCAGAGCTCAGGGCTGATGAGCCTGTAACACTCTGTGTATGCAGCGTGTTATTTTTGCAGTGTCTCAACTGTTTGGGTCCCCTGCTTTAAATGTACATAACTAAGTGGTTCAGTGATGGAGCGATCTGATCATGTTTATTAATCAGCTCCCAGCCTACACGCTTCCAACCGCTGCTCTGGAAGATCCAAAGGCTTTCACAGGACTCACTAATCTGTCCATAACTAAAATCACTCCTGAAGAGTCATGCTAGGGTAAATGGGCCAAAACTCTATGTGGCAAAAGAGTACCCTGCTTGTCTAAAGATGTCAAAAGCATAAAGCTCAAACAGAACATTTCAGTCACAGATGCACTGCACCTTTGTAGGGCTATTAGCTGGCTGGAGTAAAAAAAGAACAAAGCAACACAACACATGGCAGGGGGGGGAGTTTTCAGCTAGATCCATCCCTTTGTGCGATTCAACACATAGTTACACAAACACACCACCACAGTGCAAAGGTTAACCCATCAGGTGTCAGAGATGTCCCTACCACTCAACACACTGGTCCCTGTTTTTCATGCTGCTGCATTACTGATTCGCTCGCCTGGTTCTTTACTTGGAAATACTGTGGGTGGTGTCACCATGAGTGGTTTTGTCAGTTACTCTAAATGCCCTCGATTTTTTATACATTACACATTGAACATCAAAGGTGTAACACACTTATCTGCATGCAAACGAATGGCCCAAAGCCAGACTAGAACAGGTTTTTAACAAGTTGTCACTACTCCTTCACACTCAGAGAATCAGATCAGCTAGATCAATCCCAATGCTCCCTCAATTTCACTCTTTACACGCAGCCCTGTAAGCCCCTTCACCACTTAACACCACTCCCATCACTGCACCCTTGCCATCAAAGCGTTTGGTTAATTGGATAACAGTCCAATACAACCAAAAAAGTATTAAAAAACAGGCTGCAAAATCAAAAAGGAAGAAGCCAAGCATGGAAGTAGGCAAAAGTATCACATGAAACATTAAGAAGCCTCACCTCTTTTGAAGGAAAAGCAGTGAATTCATAGGAAGAATTCTAGGTACAATTGATTATTTTTTTTTAAATCCAGCAGCCCTTTCTCTACAAGTACATTTGGTATCCAGGTAGTGACAACAATCTAAAAAAAAACCATCAGGATATCAAACGTGAGTGCTTGTACTCTCCAATTAGAGTTAAGTACAACTTTCCCATGAAAGCACAGCACTTTGAGAACAGATAACAAACGTTCTTACTGGGGTCCAGGACTGCACTAGAGCTACAAGAAAAAACATTTCCAATTGTTACAGAACACTCAAAACAAACGATAACAACAAGGGTACCGACACTAGTGTCTCTAAAACCATATCCACAGCCACTTGGCTGCCAAGCTGATGTAACCAGGAGCCTATGTTCTGGAAAAGCACTCTCTCAAGTCACAGCGCTTGGAGATCCAGCCTTAAGCATACGGTCCTACCAAGAAAGGCAAACACTTCTTCAGCACCCTGCCAGGGAACAACTGCTTGGGCTGAATCATAACTGACAGCTCTTGGTTGCCACTAAGGAGACAAGATGCTGTGGGAGAGGCTGCAAACGTACTCAGTCAGTGCCATCGCAGAAACACAGGGATGCCTATGGACACCTTTCATCCTAAGTGTACTGGGAAAAAAATAGTTGCTGGTCTTAGGCCCCAGGAAGGTTATCTGCAAGAATTTTTCTTTTCCAGAGCAGTTCCTACAGCTCTTATTTTAATCTTTCTTAGTGAAAACCAAAGTAATCCTTTGTAGTTAGGCAAAAAAAATGACTGGAATCATTCCAGTTCTTTGGATTAGGCAGCAGCATTATGAAACCAGGATAAAAGCTTACATTTCTTTCTTTACAGCCTGGTGTTTGATATTAGCCTTATATTTTTCAAAAATGTTTTCTTAGCATCACTGTCATAAGATAAAGCTGCTATGCAGGAACTGGGGAGCTTTGACAAGTCAAACAGAATTGGGGCAAGTCTACAATCTTGATACTCCCCTTCAGAGCAAAGTCTCATCTGTATCATTCTGGTCTTTTCAAGTTTCCGTCTCTTGCTGTGTTATTAACAAGAGCTGTGTAAGAACTGGTGCCAGTGAAAGAGGTAGGAAAATTTGTACAAAAACAAGTTCAAAAACTAGTAAAAATGTTTAAAGTAGAGAAAGATGTATATGTTCCTTGGGCTGTCACCACCCCAGCTCACATAGCTTTGAAATAAGCTTCTGTATGAAAACATAAAGAATTAGCCTGTCCAAACACGAAGCCTGGGAAACATCAGCTCCTGTTGCTCCAAATAAGCAGGTTCTCATCAATTGTTATTATCTGGTTCTATTATGAATGGCATGCCCCAGGTCTTTTTTGGTCCAGAGGCAAAGTGTCACTCTAACATCTAGTTCTGCAAGTGCCCAGGGCAACGAGGTAATTCCTACCTGCCTGATTACCAAGCGTGCTTGCGTATGCAAGATCTGCTGGTAACCAAGGCACTTTGGGACTTTCAACATTGCTTTCCAAAAGGAAATCCACCCCTTTTCCCACCCTTCTCACTCTCCTCACTCCAGTCTCATTAACTGCGACAGCCAAAAACTCACCATTGGTTTTCTAAGCACCATGCACAGCTCTGCACAGAGTTACCTACCTCCTGCAGTCTGCTGTCAACATGTCTCTTTTGGAAAGGCACACGATACACAGGCAGAACAAGAGAACCCATGTTTGTTTTAAACTTGTGCATAGAAAAGTCACAAGCTTCTGATCATAAACTACATGGGGGGAAACACTCTCAAGCATCAGTAACAAATCTTTCCCTACAATTATTGCTACGCTATTTGACAAAACCAAATACACACACCACCACAAACTAGTGCCTACGGAGATGGGGATATGAAGTGCACTGCTTTTAGAGGGAATGATGTCTGGAAAACACCATGAAAGCTGGTTGTTTAATTCGTTGCCTTTTGCTGAACCTAAAGAGCTATCAAGAACTTCCTGAGCACAGCTCTAGGTCAGATCTTCTACCACCACTGTAGTTACTCAATGCAACCTAATTGTAGTGGATTTACGACTGCGTACAACTATAACACCTACAAAATACATTCCATCTACATTTCAAAGGGAAGGAGAGGAGTTCAACAACACTGAACTGCCATGCAAACCCTACTTGAACAGTGCTACACACATACTAATGGATGACAGTTTCAGTGGTGCCAAATAGGAACTAAGGAACTATTTTGCTGACATTAAGCCATTGCTCCAGTAGCACGCTGGAGCTGCACATGGTGTATATCAACTAAAAAAAATACTCTGATCTTTTTTATTCCAAATTTACATTCCAAAACCCCTTCGATTCCAAGGGAATTAAACAGAAATCAGTGGGTTTCGCTGCAGAAAATGCATTTTCTGGGGAGGAGGCAAATGGACAGAGGTGTCATCTTCACATCTCAGAAAAGGCAGCTGCACAGAGGAGAGTTCTAATACAGCTCAGTAAAAACATGCCCACCATGCTGCCAAGGCACTGAAATCAAAGCTTACCTTTATGATACTCAACACAACACATTTTTAAAGGTCTCCTTATCCAGGGTATTGATGTGCTGGTCAATGCAGAGGAATATGGGAGATGAAAACAAACTAAGCACTGGAAAATTCTGCAGCTATTGAATGAACACATAGTAATATTCTGTACAAGTGTTGTTTTCCAACCCAGTTTGGTTCAGTATAAGATGGATAAGATCACACAACACAAAGTGAGGAAAACTACATTTCCTGCCAGCAGAGAGGAAGTTTAGCAACTGCTCACACAAAGTGCAAGGGAGCATTCAAAATTCAGAACAATATTCTTCTATTTAACATAGGAGTCCCTTAAGAACAATCTTTGATTTCTTTACATGAATAATGCCAGTAGCACCTGGCCTGACTCTGTTCAGTACCTTAAGCCATTATCTGGAAGCAAACACCACCATGACTCTGGTTTCCAGAACTCAAGGCTTGCGTCAGACTTCAGGTACTCATTACACTTGTTCCGGCTCAGTTATGAACACAATTTCTGCCCTAGTTAAGCACTACCTCATGTTTCACTTTGTAGCCAAGCTTTGTGCAGCCTTGCAATGTGCAGGTGGTACCAATTCCAAGAGACTTTTACGACTGCACTAGCCATCAGCAAGAAGGAAATGCCTGCCCTTCAGCTAGGGCACTTAACCACAGTACCTGACATGCTCTCAAGGGATGCATCCACTGGGACAAGGTGGAAACGAACAGCAGAGAGAGAACAGAATGAGTAAACTTACAGCTGCCTGCCCCTCAGCATACATTACCTCAGTCCAGGTAATGCTGCAGATATCCCTGACACTCTAGCTGTTAAAAACAAGCAAGAAAAGATATGGTCCTTAATATTTAACAGTGTATCAAGTACCTCAGTCAATCCATCAAACAGGTGAGTTATACCAGCAAGAGCACGAAAACACGTACTGAGCTTCCTTCCCTTAAACTGCCCTGAACCTCCCACCCATCAGCAACAGTTCCCAGCACTCAGCTGCTGAGTCAGCTGCTGTTCTCTTGGGGAAATGAGGCATTTCAGGAAAAGAGGGAAGGGGGGCAATAAAAAGTGAAAACATAAGAGGGATGAGAATGAAATGAAGTAATAAAATGGAGTGGCAGAACAAAGTAATAATTCCAAGCATCCTGAACACCTCAACTAGAAGAAACCTAACCAAGTTTGCTCCCTCCTTGGCAGGGTTCAAGGCCAGGCTGGATGGGGCTTTGGGCAACCTGGTTCAGTGGGAGGTGGCCCTGTCCATAGCAGGGAGTTGGGACTAGATGATCCCTAAGGTCCCTTCCAACCCAGACCCATCTGTAATTCTAAACATGGGGAAACTGCAGTGTCTCTGTTCCTTCTAGAGCAAAACCAGGAGGTGAGAACATAGTTACTGTGTATCCCAGAAAAAAATACAGAGAGGTAAAGAATGCAATCTCTGAAAGGCTGGTGGGGAGGAAAGAACCCACGGAGTGAATAGAAAAGGCTACCAGACTCCTGGCAGAGCTCACCGGCTGCCCAAGATGCTCCCACCAAAGCAGATGACCCACTACTGCCCTCGATTGAGGGAAGATACACATGTAACAGAAAATGCCAAATGGAGCCTTCCAACTCCACCATTGCTGCATTTCCTGACCAAAGACACACACAAAAAAAAGCTTTTTACATAACTTGATTGGATCAACTGCAAAAAGAAACTAGTTTCAGTTTGAACTAGCACAGAATTCAAACAAGACCAGTTTTAATACCAATTGCCTCCGGCCTGAACTCATCTGCAAAACTGGGATTCATTCTACACTTTCATAGCACTTCGCTTTGGGCGCCCTCAGAAGACCCTCAAAAAGGCACGAAGTGGAGTTTGGATTCCCAAAGGAAGTCACCAGAAGACAAGTCTGCTCGAACACCATTATTAGCAAAAAAAAGATGACACTACTGGAATAAAAGAATTCTTGGGGGAGAAGAGAGTGGTGGTGCTGCTGCTCCAGTTAAAGTATCGCTGTTGTATTACAGCAAGAGTACTAGACCCAATCTCAGGGTTTCTCTCCCCCATCTCCTTCCACACACAGGCTGCATTTTCCCATCTGAGCCTACAGAACCCAAAGCACTAATGTGGTAAGAAGTTTTAATTGCTGCCCTTCTGTTGCCTCTCTGCTCCATTCAGCCTGCTGGCCAGCACCACCTTCCCTGTCACATTACAGGAGGCGTTACTGACCTGCGCTCCATTCAGATCGTCCTTCCAGTGCAGAAACCTGGCAAGCCAAGGAACATGTAAATTTAACTACACTAGTGCAGTATGGAATTGAAATCCCAATATGGAATTAAAATTCTATATAGATGTTGACTCAAGCTATTGACTTTTTTGGTTCAAAAAAGCTTTGCAGCTACTCCACAGAACTGGAAGTGCTTCCAACTTTTAATTCTTCGTTTATAGTAAAAGCTTCATAGGCTGTACTCAAGTACAGTTAGTCCAATTAGTTATGACAGCTACAAGCACAGTTGTACCAGTTTAGCCAAAGAACCAAACACAAATACAGCTGTGTTCTTTTTTTCCCAGTGACTGTAGATGTGTATTTAAATACCAGTTAGCCAAGGTTAACACAAGGAAACACAGCTTCATACAGGTTCCACGAAGGGTTCCAAACCCCAGCTCAAACTGGTGATTGCTCCTTGTTTCTAAACAATCAATTGTTGTTCACAGGAAGGCACACATCTCTTCCTTTCTTTTCCACCCATGACACACCCTGATTGCATACTGGGCTTTTCAACTGTTTTTTATAGCTGCTTCCTTCAGCAAATGTAATCAATAACTTTTAAAAAAATCAAAAAGCAACTGCAACTAGGTAGGAAGGAACAAAGCCATGTGTGATGTTTAGTCAACATAATATATTTTAAGATATGCACACACACACACACACTCCCAACCAAACACACACAATGCTGGTGAAACCTGCTGAACTAAATGCCCTAAGAAACTAGCAAAAAAAAGAAAGAAAACCAGCCAGCAGAGGTTTTAAAGGCCTTTAGCCCCCATTAAAGTTGGAACTGGAATCTCAGACCAACTTGTATGCATGGAAGCTTTGCTTCCCCCTAGAAAATTCTACAGAACCAGATGCAAAACTCCTCCTTATATTTTATCACTCAACAAATCTTTTAGATACATCCAGAGCATGAAATCCATCAGAAATAAAAATGAGCCATAGGTTTGGAATTTATATAATCTCCTCAAGAATACAAAAATAGTTACATTCACCTCTTAGCAAAACTGTCTTTCCTGTCAGTCAAAATAAAACCCAACAAATGCAAGTTGTATTTTAACTTTCCTGATAACTTCTTGCTGTGAAAGAACCAAAGACACCACAACTTGGCCATATCTTAAATTAGAGCAGCTAGCTTTTTAGTACTTTTTCCCCTACCTGAAGACTCTTTAAGCAGGAGTCAGCAGCCTGCTCCATATTTCCTTGAAATCAAGATATTCATAGATGTTAATTCACTATTCCACAGACATTATGGGAAAAACAAATAAACCACAGCTGAACCAAAACAGAACGTAACTGAACAAAATTTGCTTTGTAGTCAAGGATCTGAAATTTCTCAGGAGCAACTTGAAGTTTTACCCTAATTTCAATCAGACAAAACAGATTCAGCCAACTCCACATAGAAAAACAGTGGAAGAAACAGGACACACGGGTTTTTGAACCTGCACAAAATTACATCATCAGAAAAAAGTGCCTCAAGAAGATTCTTTCAACAAGACAGCAGCTAGTGATCAGCATCACTCCCTTTCTGCCAAACAAGACCAAATAGGAAAGCTGCAGACAGATAGTAATGCTGACCAGAAGCTTTTTGTTCTTTCAACAAAACACCCCATGTCTAAACATGCAACCTTGCTAGTGATGCTCTCTAAAAGTGAGCTTATCATGACAGTTTTCCAGTAAGAACAATTTGTCACTATTCTTAAAAACAAACAACCCACCCAACAGGGAAACACTCTCATATTGCAGAAGCACTACTAGGAGCCAGTACCTAGCCTGCTTTGACACAAAGCACCCCCTCAGAAAGTAGAATTATTTTATCTCAAAAACCAAACCCAAATCCATCCCCCCTCATATGTAGAAAGCACCTTTTAGGTGCACATTTTGCAACCGCCAGCAGCAGCAGCTACAGACAGCAGTAAAATCAAAGATTAATGTTAAAACACCAGACACCCAGCTCTCCTAGCAACCTCTACAGTCCCCTGCAAAGATGAGGAAGGATGCCTGCAACAGCAGCACTGCGATATCCTCCATCGGTACCTGTATCTCTTGAGAAGGGGAGGGAAGATCAGAGAGAAAAGCCACATATTATTCATTTACTTAAGGTACCAACTTTGGAAACCTTCACAAAGTCTGGTTATTGGGCCTGATTCCCTCACCCAGCCTCCTTAGCTCAGTTTCATTTACCTTCTCATCTACACACAACAGCCCCTGCCCCCCAGCTTTTCTAATTCGTAAGCTTACTTGTGCTCTGGAAATGGTTTCCACATTTACTATTAAGTCACATATCAAAACCCAAAGATACCAGTTACGACCTGCAAGAGCTCTGAGACAAGAACTAGAGTATTACTAATAATCAAGGCATCTGACAGTACAAACCACAACCTTTTGGAAGCACACGCCAAGATCCCCCTAGACAATCTCACTGGATAAAAAATAGGGGGGGGGGGCAAATCTCCTTTCTTCTACCACCTCCCAGCAGTGACCCTGAATACAAGAAATATTCAAACTTTTTTTTAAATTAAGCATTTGGTTAGCATAATATCCCAACATGTAGAAAACTAAAATAACTAGAGATCAACTGCAGTAACGCAGAGGAGGAATGGACATGCTGAACCTCACAAAGCAAAACCTGGAGACTGCAAGTGAAAGGAAATATCAGCCCTTATTTCTAGAGTTGCTTACATTACTTTCTACAAACATTCTCCTGATGCCTTTTGAAATGAAGTGTTAAGTGTCTCTTAAGAGCAAACAACCCATTAAACTACAGAACAACAAATGAGCATTTCTAGCTGAAAAAAAACTAAGTACCTCCGCCTTAGAATGGCTCAACAGCTACAGGAATGTACCTGTTCTTTCTACAGCAGATCCACAGCAGGGCTTAGCCCTAAGCCAGAAGTCAAATTCAATGTGGAAGGAGCAACACTCCAATAAAAACACAGAGAGTCCGAAGCATCCTTTCTAAGCCACCTGGCTGGCTGATAGTGCCTAGTCTGGGTTTCACAGAGCTGTTATCTGCACTGCAGCATGTTTGGCATCTCGGAGACAGCAACTAGAACAAGCAACCAGACAACTCACTGGGTGGTGTAAAGGGTGGCAAGTAAGCGATCTGTAGAGGACACTATGATTCAAATATTCAAAATTACAACCTATGGATGAAGACTGCAATCTGTCATACAGACACTGCCTGAGGAACTTCCAGTCTTTCTGTGATCTTTCTGACCATCTCAAGCCCTGCCTTCAGGAACCAGAGTTGCCAGTTGTATTTCTCACTAAAATTATGAGGTAGGAAAACTCTGGTTTTTTCACTAGAAGCATTTCACCAGGCTGCAAGACTATACACAAAGGCTTTATGACCACAATCCAGCTTCAGTTTGTATTAACTTCATCACAGCTGCAATAGAAGCCAACAGGAAAAGCTATATCAAGAGAGAAATTTGCACCACATTGCATGTCTTCCAGAATTTTAGACTCCTCAGAACTGAAACTTCAAAACACCATGAAAGCAGAAGCCTGAGTACGCACCGAGCAAGCATGCAGCTCCTGAGATAACAACGGTAACTGGAAATGCTTGGCAGGCATTCCATCTTTATTCATCAGATCACTTTCTAAATGCTGGAGAACTAATTAAAGTAACTCTGTAAAACTATCACTGTAAGAAGAGACTTGTTGACAAGACCATGCCCGGCCTACGCCCTCTCTTCTTAACTGCATTAATAAGGAACAGAGACGCACTTGCAGTGATTTCAGCCACTCGCAGCGCAGCGTTCTGAAGGCTGTAGGAGCGCCGGCACACAGGGAGACTCATCACTGCTGCACCGTGCAGGATTAACACCCGGTAAGAGAAGACTGTACATGAAGCATCACTTTACATGGTTCCACTGAGAACCAACACCTACTGCAGCCTTTGCCGATACGGCTACCAAAGCCTTTGCCTACATGGCTACCAAAGCCTTTGCCTACATGGCTACCAAAGCCTTTGCCTACATGGCTACCAAAGCCTTTGCCTACATGGCTACCAAAGCCTTTGCCTACATGGCTACCAAAGCCTTTGCCTACATGCCACCATTCAAAGGCCCTGGAACAAACGTTTGTGCGTTGCCTGCATCTCAGGCTTATCAGGTCACTGCTAGCAGAACCATTAGGTGGGCATATGACTTTTCCATGACCAAGCTTCTTAATTTTGGCACTGTCCTAACTCTGGATTAGCAGGGCATTACATTCATGCCTTAGCGGGAATGAACAAGGCAAAGAAACAAGCACGGCCTCAAATACACGAGAGCACCAAGAACTGATGACGCAAACCTCGTTCCTCTTCACCCTCAATCCAAACACTGCACAGAACCAAGGACACGAGGAACATCCACCCAGGCTGCCTGCTCACCCCAGCCCAAACGCCCTGCACCTGACACACAGACTTGCATGGTAACTGGGATCAGTGTTTCAATGTCCAGGGGGCAGGAGCTAAAACGAAACTCCACATAAAGCGCAAAGAAGGCTGCACACTCTTCTCCAGACAGACAGGGATCTTTTTATTATTATTGTTTTGTTTTTTAAAACTTCTCAGATCTGCCAGAAGATGCAAGGAAGAGAGGTTCAGACCTACAGGGACAAGCTTCCTCCCTACACTCATAAATACACATGAAAAAGGGAGAACATGGAAACAACAAGCACACACAGTTCCACCCTGACATTTCACTTTCAGCCCTGAGCATCCACTCATGTCTCCCTCACCATAACCAAATCACTGTCTCTCCCCCTACCATTTACACACAAGAAACACAGACTGATGGGACGCAGAACGAAGTGAGGACAGTTAAACTCACTGTCTTCCTTATGTTCTGTTCACACGGACCTGAGAATGACTTGACATCAGATCACAAGAACGATGATTAATCCTGCAAGTATGTCCTGTTTCTAAGAGGCACAAAGTAACAATTAGCATCTAAACAGTATGTTATAAGCACCAGTTTTACAAGAAGCTGCACTAGTTCAAAACTGTCTGGAAAGGAAAAATCTTCTCTACTTTCACTCTATCTTCAAGTTTTAGCATCTTGTTAAAAAGATAACTGACAAACTCAGCAGTTATTCTGAACCTCTAGCAGAGTTCCTCAATTTCCATGTCTTCAAAAATATCACAATTACATCGCTATTAACCCATTACGCATTCTGATCCCTGTCATCCAGTGACTGAGTATTTCTGAAACTTTTTCAAAGCTGAAATTTACAGGAAACAAAATCTCACACTTTCTTCTTGTCGCAAAAGCATCTAATAAAAATACTAATAAAAAAAACGGAAGAAACCAGAGCCCCAGAAGTGTCGCTCCTGAAGTCTGGAGAGCACCATAAGATTTCCAGCATTTTCTTGGGCTTGCTGCTTAACATGTTTTTACATCTAGCTTGCATTTCTAACACTGAAAAGAGACAACAAAAGAATCCAGCCTTTTCTGTCATTCATTTCAACATTGTTTTTTTTAAAAATGCGATTCTTATGATCTAATTCATTGTAGATTTTTTCCCCACTTAAAGCCTATGCTTTATCACCTTGGCTTTACTGGTTTCAGATCTATGAATTACAAGGAACATTCTGTTGCAAACCTGTACTAGACTTTAAACTGAAATACAAATAAATTTATGAATGAAAAAACAGCCACGAGTACTTTTTTGAAGAATGAACTCCTTCAAGGGGCAGGTTCAGTTAAAATCCCGATGCCAGCACACTGAGTAAATAGCATACAACGGGGGTCAGGACTCGGTGACAGCGGTCAAAGGAGCGTGGGCTTCTTACAGCGACACGGGCTCTGCTTGGCTGGCTTCAGCTCGCCAAAACGCTGAATCTATTTGGCTATTTTCGTTAGTTTAACGCAAAACAAGCCCGACCAAAAAGCCCCCAGAGGGTAAATGGAAGTACAGGGATGAGGCGACCGACTCATTCCAGGGCAGAAACCGAAATCGCGCCCCGAGCCCCAGCTCAGCCCCGCAGCCAGGGCCGGCAGCCGGCAGCCTCCTCCCACCCCGCCGATGCTCGACGCTCACGGATCGATCGAACGGGGAAATTTTCGTTACTTCTCCTCACGGCTCCCGCTTCCAGGCGACAGCTGTCGAGTCATCAGCCGCTCTCCCTTCCACCGCCCAGCCCGAGCCGGCAGGGAGAGCCGCGGGAAGCGCCTGACGACGGCCCCCCGCGCGAAAGGCACCGCGTCCCCCCGCGACGGAAAACTACTTCGGGAGAGCAGAGCGGGGAGGGGAGAGCGGCGGGGCCGGGCGGCCGCTCCCGCCGGGGGAGGCCCCAGCACCTGGAGAAACGGGCCAGGAATCCCCCCGCCCCTCGTCCTCCCGCCCGGGCCGCGGCCTGCGGGGACGCGGGCGCGGCCCCGGCCCCTGAGGGAGCGCGGCGGAGCCCCTCGCGCGGGCCCGGCGGCGCCCCTGGGGGAGGGGCCCCCTGCCCCCCCACCTGGCAGTGGGACACGACGAGGCTCTGGTTTCCTTCTCCGTGGTACTTCCATTCATTCTCATCCATCTTCTCCACTTCCATGCCCGGCCCGAGCCGCCGCCGCCGCCACCGCTGCCGCGCCCCGTGGGGACGGTGCCTGCCGCCGGCCCGCCGCCCTCACGCCGCCACCATCGCGGCTGCGCGATGCCCCGCCGCAGGAAGTCCCGCCCTCCGCCGGAGAAGCGCTGGCGGGGGTGATAAGGCCCCTGACCGGCCCGCCGCGCGCGCATCGGGCATCCATCTTGGAGCCGGGCAGCATCGCCCGCCGCCATCATTGACCGGGGCAGAAAGTAACGGCCGCGGGGCAGGGGGCGCGGGAGGCAACTCTGCCTCGGGTGGCGCCTCGCGGCTCCGGTTCCCTTGGCCCGCCGCCCGGAGAGAGGCCCTTCAGCCGCCCCTGCCGCGGCGGCCGGTACGAGGCGGCAGAGGGCCCAGTGCAGCGCCCGCCCTGTCACAGAGCAGCCTCTGCCTCAGGGCAGGAGCGGCCCGGGGGTGTTCGCCCGGGCACAGCCCGCTCGGTCACGGCGCTGCGCGGCCTGAGCTTGCCCCCAGGACAGGCGAACAAAGGAGCAAAGCAGCAGTGTTACCTTTGCTCGTTTCCTGCTCAGGCCGGGTTTGATACCCACAGACACCGCAGCGGGTCGGGGCCCTGCTCCCGTGGCCAGCCTGTCCGGACAGCTTTGTGTCAGGCTGCGAGCCTCAAGGTGAATGCCAGTAAGGCTCCTTATACACTGAAACATCGAGCACCTTCAATAGATTGACAGAGCGCCTCACCACACGTCTAGATATGAACATACTGGAGTGTAACGTGCAGTACGCTTGAAGTTACCCAAATATCCAGCCTCCCTACCGCATACACAGGATTATATTCCAGATCCCATAATCCAGTCGATTTCAATCCCTGAGTTTCAACTACAAACAACAAAGCTTCCCCTCAAAATACCATTCTAAACTCCTCCCAAAGGGCTCTCTGAAATGCTCCCTTTTCTGCTGTCTTCCTCACAAGGCCCCCCAAGACAAACCCACACGCCAGAAGGTAAATAACATTTGCAAGTTTTCCTCTGCATAACAAACATCTCTATAATTTGGATAGTATTTTGACTTAACAGTCAAAGCCAAAGCAAGTGATGCCTTTATTTTTAAAGGAGAAAGATGATGCACATGGACGGCCCAAACAGACCTGCACAGGTCTGCAATGAGTCATTGCTCCTTTTTAAAATGTGTGTAGTGCTCTAAATCAACTAATTTGTAATCTAATGTGACAAAAAGTTAGGGTTAAACAATTTATCCTTTCCTTTTGCCAAAATACTTATGGATAAGCACATAACTTTTCCTTCTTGTTTAACATTGTCCTGTATGCACCTGCCTGAAAAAGGAAACACGAACCCCTGTTCCTTTGGCCATTCAATAAAGAGTAAAATAATGAGAGATATGTTTAAAGTACGTTTCTGTCACCTGCTATGTTTGCAAAGTTTCTTTATGTTGTGTAATGACAAATAGATACAGAAAACATACAAGAACTTACCATAATACCCTGATTTACCAAAACTAGTATTGTAGGTTTCACTCAAGACTGTGGGTTTATGATACTTACATTAAAAGCTAGCTGCACTTCAGAGAAATAGCAGGTGGACACTTAATCATAGACTGGCACAGGTTGGAAGGGACCCCAAGGATCATAGTGCTCCAACCCCCCTGCCACAGGCAGGGACACCAACCTCAGGCCTGGAGCTACACAAGGTTGCCCAGGGCCCCAGCCAACCTGGCCTTGAACACCCCCAGGGATGGGGCACCCACCCCCTCTCTGGGCAGCCTGTTCCAGCCCCTCACCACTCTCTCTGTAAAAAACTTCCCCCTAATATCCAATCTAACCCTTCCCTCCTATAGCTTTAATCCATCCCCCTTGTCCTGCCATTGTCTGTCCTTTTAAAAAGTTGAATCCCCTCCTGTTTATAATCTCCCTTCAGGGACTGGCAGGCTGCAATGAGGTTCCCCCACAGCCTTCTCTTCTCCAGGCTGACCCAGCCCTGCTCCCTCAGCCTCTCTTTGTAGGGCAGCTGCTCCAGCCCTCTGAGCATCTTTGTGGCTCCTCTGAACCCTCTCCAACAGTTCTACATCTTTCTTGTACTGGGGGCCCCAGATCTGGACACAGGACTCCAGGTGGGTCCTCACAAGGGCAGAGTAACTAGGCTTACACAAAAGCAAATAAGATCTGTATGTTATCTTACGATGGCAGAACAAATTTGTCTCAATTTCAAAAGGAACTCTAAACACAGCAAGCTGATTAATCTATTCTTTCATACTTCTGAAAAATATATGTTTACAGAGGAAAAATAAAGTAGAGGTTCTGAGCACAGGGGTAAGCAGCCTGCAAACAGCTGAGTGTCCCTCTCTAAGCAGGTCACTTCCCCTCCTCACCTCTTCCTGCAGCATTCCGTGGTGCAGAGCTACCCCATGGAACCTGGCAGGGCAAAAGCCCATTAACCTATATCATTTCTCTCTGCATTATCAGTTTTTACACGATACTCATTTCAGGTACTATCTACAGCATGCTTGAAACAAAATATCTTAAGCTTTTGTGCCTTTAATGTCATTGCTTAACTGCAATTCCTCCAACATGGTTATGTCTTGTGGTATAACTACAGCTTGTGTAGACATACCTGGACCGGTTTTAATTAGGTACCTCCAAGACTGCTAGCACAGAGCTCAGCGACCTTCAAAATCCATCTGAGGATCTCAGTAGACAACCAGGTGTTCTATGGCATTTTAGTATGTAAATAAGCTAATTTAAAACCACATCAGGACTGTGTAAGGTAATGATGCATTCCACTCTACAGCTCCTACTTATTCACCTCACCATTTCTGTTTTGATGCAACATGAAGGAGTCAGGAAAGCACCACAGGCATGAAATACATTTCTGTGTCTCTGGGCCCTGAAACTGCATGGGGAGGCTGTGCTTTATGTTACAGTTCCTGTTTCTTGGGACTCTTCAGCACTGGGGACACATGAAAGAAACTAAGGTAAATAACACAGATTTTAAATCAGTAGAGACACTATACTTAACTCTTCAGACAGTCTCAAATAAAAGATGAAGTGTCCCAATATCACAGATCTTATGACATTAAGAACAAGCTAGTAAAATACTGACACATAAAGCTGTTGTCAAACAGATTTGCAACTAAAAATGATAAAATAGCCATCCTGTGTAGGACAGACAACAAGGCATTAACTAATACAAAATTTCTTCCCATGCCATCTTTATCATCCTGTGTTTGTAGGTTTTTTGCTTGGTTTTAAGTAGCATTTAAACTACGACACTGGTTTATTCATCCCAGCTCACACCTGCTATACAGATCATTACTGTCAAAGCCTACCAAAACAGGATTCCCTTCCCCACTTCAGCTCCAGAGCCTTACTGTGTCCTTCTCCTGGGCATTCCTCAGACATATCATAGAATCATAGACTGGTCTGGGTTGGAAGGGACCCCAAGGATCATAGAGCTCCAACCCCCCTGCCACAGGCAGGGCCACCAACCTCAGGCCTGGATAGATGGATGGACACTGACACACAAGGGACACACACCTAAAACCAACCAAACCAGCTTTGTGGTGAGTTTTTGGGACCAGTAAGAGAAAATACATAGAAACGGTAGGAGGTTTTTAAAGTAGAACATTAGGGTGAAGTCTTAGCAGCTTTGGCAAGTGATTAAAGCAGAATGGAACAAGACCAACCCCATCTAAGCACCTTCTTACTCTTTAATCCTGAAGGCAAGGAAGGAAAAATGAAGGGATAAAGATCTTTTAGGTCTTGCCTTGTATTAAGTGACATACCAGCAGCTGCAAACCAAAGTGCTCTTTACTCAGAGGTGAAAGCAAACCACCAGAGCAGATGGTCAGGAGTCACGTAGAAGCAATACTTGTGCAACTTTCATGACAGGCTCACACTTCTTACTGCAGATACTTCACTGTTAATGTTATACTATTCGCTCATGATCAAACGCCCTCTTGCAACATGTAACTGCTCCCAGGAAAACACCTTATTGCCTGATACCACAAACATATCCTAACCTCCTGCCCAGTCCTTGGACCTGTTAATGGTTAAAGGAGAGCACATCTTAAGCTGCTTTTTACACAAGCCCTGCGTGACCATCTTTAAACAGCAAAGAGAATGTGTATTAATCTGAGTCTTTCACCAAACTGCCATTGTTTGGCAATACAGTTCTGAAAAACGCTGAAGCCCTCTCAGTTACACCTTTCAGTTCACAGAGTACAAGGTGTCCAGGAGATACATTACAAACTGCCATAAACTGGTCCCACGTTACCTTTCAGTTTACACCCAGAAACACCAAGCTGTGTAACAACCCCCCAGGACGGTACAGGAGGACTGAGCAGTTCCTTTTGTACACTGAGGGATGAATTCAGATTCATATTCCTGACACAGCTATCAAATATGTTAAAAGTCCTAATTCCATAGATTCACACATGCAGTGCTAATAATTTTGATGTAGTCCCTGACTTCACAGGTGTGCCCAGAAGATGAATGCTCCCCCTGACCACCTCCCTGTAAGAATCTGCTTCCCTGGAACCATCACAATCGAATGCGATAAACAAACCCTACGTTTTCAAGCTAAATGCTCTCCAATTTTAAACCTCCAATTATCTATCATCTCCAATAAACAAACACAGGAATTGTGCAGAGAAGCTGATAGAACTACTATCCTATCTCAAAAGGGCGATCTTGTTCTGGCCATGTCGTCCTGCACCCCTCACGTGTCACCCTTAGCACACCGACACTCACACACCCATGTGGCACCTCAGACATTGCTCATCGAACTAAGGGTCAAGTTTTCTCCAGTGGGATTTTTTTTTTTGGCCTTTCCCTCCCCCTCCTTCTCGTATTAAATCCTTTAGCTGACTCAGCAAACCAGCATGACATCCTGCATCCGCAGCACAACTCCTCCAGCCATCATTAAAGAAGGCACGGGGACACAGCCAAAACCAGTGGGGAGCACAGGATTCCCTGTTTTGTTGCTAGCTCATTTTCAGAGCAGATTAAGCTGATTAGGAAACTGTACTTTTAGCAGTGCTGCAGAACCTCCTAGCAGGGGGGTGGTGTGGGGGCCCTTTCAAGGAAAAGGGGGAAAAAGCACAGGCTGAACTGATATTTTGGGTGTGCTCTGAAAAAAAAGCAAGAGTGCACATCAATAAATTAATGCTTTGGGAGAGAAAAACTGTATCACTTATTGAGCAGCCCAGGAGTCACCACTTTACAGTTTGGTTTGGGTTGAGGGTTTCTTCTCTCCCCCAGAAAAAAAGAGATTACCACCAGATCTACCCCCATTAAGAGAAAGTTAAAATTACCTGTGTTAGAGTATCAACAATAAAGAAAGCCACTAAACTATACTTTATTGATTTAAATCAATGTAAAGGTAACAATCTATAATTATCTTCAGGTGGAATGAAGTAGATCTTTAACAAGTGATTATGAGATCTTCCTGGTTTGCCAAAACCAAGCATAAAACAAAGTCCACTGCAATAAAGAACTTTAAGAAAGTATCTCACACAGAGCAAAAGCATAACCATGAGTAATGAGGGTGCATCTCCCACCTTTCCAATAGATTTCTAGAAAAATACTTCAAGTTGCTTGGAAAAGAAGAACTAACAGTGACAGGAAGATAAGTAGACTGAAATTCATAGATATTTCTATATCTCTCAAGTCAAGCTTTTTTTAGAAATTGGATTTAAGATGACTGAGTGTAAATTCTAAATCTAATTCTACACTTCTCAGAACAGAATGAGACCCAAAGAGCAGTGATGCCCCTTCTTCTTCACACAGGGCTTGGCATCCTGGGAGGTACAGATCCATGTGGCATGAATGCACAAATTCAAGAGCATACCTTGATGGTGTAATTGATGGCTGGGCTTTGAATTTATTTATGAATCTGTTATACTAAGTGTGCAAGAAGAGACATCTAAAAGACCATACCTGGAGACAGACGCTCAATTACAATCAAACATCAGTGACAGGTGGCGTACTTCATAGAATGAATCATAGAATGGCCTGGGTTGGAAGGGACCCCAGGGATCATAGAGCTCCAACCCCCTGCCACAGGCAGGGCCACCAACCTCAGGCCTGGAGCTACACAAGGTTGTCCAGGGCCCCATCCAACCTGGCCTTGAACACCCCCAGACACGGGGCACCCACCCCCTCTCTGGGCAGCCTGTTCCAGCCCCTCACCACTCTCTCTGTAAAAAACTTCCCCCTAATATCCAATCTAACCCTTCCCTCCTTTAGCTTTAATCCATTCCCCCTTGCCCCCCTACTTGTAGTTACTAGAAATATAATTGTAAAATCCAGTAGCATAATCCTGCTCCCCAACACAAAACAAAGACAGCAGACAGACCAAAAATAATTTAGAAAAGCAGGAGAAGTACTGGACACAAACATTCGGTGTTTTGGTCTGTGTTTTTGTTTGGGTTTTTTTCTGGCATTCTTTTGTGGTTTTTTTTTAATTATTCAGTTCATGTGGCTCTGGGAGCAGTGTGTTTTACAAAGCAGTGCTGTTAGTATCAGAGGGAGAGCACGAGAGGCAAAGAGATCAGTAAATCTCAAAACTTCTGATTACAGGGCAGAGGTGTATTTTATAAATAAAATGGGTTTCCATTTTCTCACTGTGCACTGCAAAAAAGGAAATTAAATGCTGATCACATAATGGCTGAATCTACTTCTAGGTGTGTATGAAAAGCAGCACTGATGATAAAATAAAATATCTAAATTGCTTCTCTGTAAGAACCCAATGATCAATGGTAAACAGGTTTCCAGGGGTTTGTAGTGTTACAAACTATATGTAATGGGAAACAGCCTCATCTGCTGGTTTGAGGAGACAGCATCAGGTGTCTGTACATAGCTGGATACCTTTTTTGTTGGGTTTTTATCCCCTCTCTCCACTCACACCTCCCATACTTCATACAGGATCGGGGTTTTGTTCTCTTACTGTTGCACTGCATAGTGTGTCAGCAGCAAACCCATTTGCACACACTCCTCATGACTTGAGATCACAGATGAAAAGGAGAAGCTCTGAACCTATGCTGTCCCTCCTGCCCATTAATAGACACCTGCTCAAAGACATCCCAGTATTTAGTTTCTTGCCATTTTACTGAAACTTCATCCTGTTCCTGCTCAGCTGTCCCATGGGATCATTTGTTTCACACAGAAGTAGTTGATAGAGATTTTTGCTGTCCTTTTTTTGTTAAAAAAAAGTTCATTTTAAAAAGCTTCTGAAAGAAGGTTCTTGAATAAGGTGCTGGTTTATCTCAGTGAAGAACACACTTTTGGTTAAGAAGCATTAGCATTGAAACAACCATGGAGAATTTAGTGGGAAGCAGTGCAGAATAATAAATCAACCTGGAGATAAGGGTGGATCTTTTCCTGTCTTTTCAGTCTCCATGAGAGCTTAAATCTAAACTTCTGCTAATAGTCATGCTGACATTAACTAACTGCTGAGTGACTGACTTTGCAGCCTCATATTCCTACCACATTCATTTAAAAAAAACAATACCACCACACACATAACCCCCCAGATAGTCACATATATTCTTAAAGTGTCTCCTCATCCTTATCTGCTCAAGGTGTATTTGGGCCCCTGAATGCACCCACAGGCTGTGATAGCTCTGACCAGCCTCCATCCACCTTTCTCTGCCAGCCCTCCCCAGCCCCCCAGGAGCAGCCCTGATGCAGCTCAGTGGTGTGGCCTGGGATGTGGTGGATCAGCACAATGAGGTGCAACTGTGAGAAACCAGTTTGGACCTCTGCTGCTGACTCAGGTCCTTGGTCCTGTCCAAGCTGTGCTGTAACAATGAGGGAGCAATTGAGAGTGGCTGCTCTGCAAAAAAAGACTAGCCAGGAGCCAGTGTGACAGCAGGGCACCCCAGCAAGGCACAGCTTTAAGGGGTGCAGTCCTACAGTACCTGAGGAAGAAGAGCAGAGCAGGTCTGTTAACAGTGACCAGGTGGCCAGGTAGTGATGAGGTAGTCCAAGGTCAAGCCAGGGAGCTACATCACCTACACAGGGTATGAGGCCAGGCACAAGTCTACCTACAACCAAACCATTGTGTCTCTTCTCTCCCACAGACCATTCCTTTTCTACCTTTCCAAACAACTGGAAACTGCTGTCATGTGCCTTATATACAGGTTTCCTTTCTCTCCAAGGCCAAGGCATCCTATGTATAGAAGTATTTTCCATATCCCTGTGTGGTCTGTCAGCTTCATGCTCCCTTACAGTACCAGGCTGAAGTTAATATAATTTCCAAACAAATTGTTTTGCCAAAGTTAAAGCTATAATGACTCTGTCATTATTCCATTATCTTGATTGCAGAAAGTATTTTAAAGAACACAGGTCACTTAAATTACCCTGGCTTCACAATTCCATACTTGCTTTAGACAAGAAAGATCTCCTTTATTTTCAAAGGGCTGCTTGGTTCCAGTTCCCACTCAAATCAGAAGGTTCTGTATTCACTTAACAATTCTGAAAGTCAAGGCACTATTTCAATGCCTCTGCTCAGATGGCAGACCCTGGATACACAGGGAAGAGGTTAAAAGTACATGGAAACAAAAGGAAGACCTTAAAGATAGGAATGAGCATACAGATGGCAGGTTATAAAGATGCACTTAAAAAGAGGGAGAAAGGAAAATAGAAGCAAATAAAACAAGAAATGTGCAGAACATCAAAGGCCATAAGCCTGAACTGTTATTTTTTTGTATGCAAATTGCATTCCAGAGATTAGCCCTAGAACATAATTTATTATGATGTGGAAAATCATGCCATGACTAATTCTTTTATCAAGGGCACCGCGTTGTTAATCACAGCTGTGTAAAGAGGCTTTACAGGAGACTGGATCCACACTGATCCAAAGAAGAAAATGCAATTTCAGGAACAACCTATTTACCTGCCACAGTCTGACTCATCCAAAGTTGCTCACAGCAGTTACTCACAGAAGGAACACAACCTAACCAGCACTTATCTGTACTCTGTGCAGCTAGACAAGCTACAGGGGTATTAACCTGCTTGGACAACTCAGGACTCTGAAGAGGTATAAACAAATTATAACAAGACCCTTGTATAAGGATCACTCTAAGACCATTCAGTTTCAAAGGACAAACATGTATCTCACCCTCTAAGCTTTTAACCTTCCCCCAAATGAACACTCCAGTGCATGAACATTCCCAAGGGCTGTTCTGAGTTTGATGAGAGTCAGAGTTTCCCAGTCACTTCTATTCCCCCATCATCCACTCCCCCCATCTGCCTACAAGCATCTTTTTGACTCATTTGGTGCTTGCTTCAGGGGACACTTCCCAAGATCAGCAATACCATGTTCAATTGAATGCCAAACAACTCTGCTCATGCATGGGGTGGCCAGCAGGGACAGGGAGGGGATTGTCCCTTTCTGCTCTGCCCTGTGAGGCCCCAGCTGGATCCTGTGTCCAGAGCTGGGGCCCAACACAAGAAAGATGTGGGGCTGTTGGAGAGGGTTCACAGGAGCCACGGAGATGCTCAGAGGGCTGGAGCAGCTGCCCTACAAAGAGAGGCTGAGGGAGCTGGGCTGGTTCAGCCTGGAGAAGAGAAGGCTGCAGGGGGACCTCATTGCAGCCTGCCAGTCCCTGAAGGGAGATTATAAACAGGAGGGGATTCAACTTTTTAAAAGGGCAGATAATGGCAGGACAAGGGGGATGGATTAAAGCTAAAGGAGGGAAGGGTTAGATTGGATATTAGGGGGAAGTTTTTTATACAGAGAGAGTGGTGAGGGGCTGGAACAGGCTGCCCAGAGAAGTAGTGGGTGCCCCATCCCTGGGGGTGTTCCAGGCCAGGTTGGCTGGGGCCCTGGGCAACCTTGTGTAGCTCCAGGCCTGAGGTTGGTGTCCCTGCCTGTGGCAGGGGTGTTGGAGCTCTGTGATCCTTGTGGTCCCTTCCAACCCAGGCCATTCTATGATTATCACTTCAAAACAAGACATTGTTGGGACACAAGGACAGAGCAAAGAGCCAACTGAAAAAACCCACACATATATAGATTGATCTATCAGGTCTTTTCTCTAACAGGAGATTTTAGAAGCAATGCTTTATTTCATACCAAAGATGTACTTAAGATCTATTTTCCTGAAATATTCTTGCTATATCATCCTGCAGAAAGATGCTACAACGTAGCTTAATGATTCTGTCATTTGTGTAGATAGGTAAGTTTTACAAGACACTCACAAGATCTTCAGAAGACGGACATGTCCATGTGCATTCTGTACTAGGTATAAAGTGAAACAACAGCAAACTTCCACTAACATCCTGTTCTTTATACCACAATGCATGATAGAAAGTTAATTATGATTCTTCGCTATTACATTTTCAGGCCTTCATATTAGGGCCAATTCAAAATATCTGAAATCAAATGGGTATTTTAACTCTAGCAGAAATGATGAACTAGAATAGAAGAGAATCAAATGCCAATTGAAGATTTAAGCATTTACTTTTGGAATTAAAGAAAACATTTAAGAGACTGAGCATGAAACAGGAGACAACTATAATACAGATGAAAAAGACTCACTCAGGAAAAGACCAAAGGAACTACTTCAGAGCTACTAATTCTCTGGCAGTTTTAAGTGAGAATAGAACTAGCTATAGATACAGGCATAAAGTTCAGAGCTGTCTCTGAAAAAAGAAGTTCCACCTTAATGTGTTTAGTTAAGTGTTTGAAGCAGTGGAAATAATATGCAATTCATCACAGCAACATGGTAAATAATTAGCTTACAGGCAATGAACCACACCAGGAGGTATGTTACTGGAAGAACAATAACCCAAGCATTGCTACCCTGAAATATCCCATCTTCCAAAAGTAATCATATTCCAAAAGCATAACTGTTAGCCCCACAGTCAGTTAACAGAGCTGACAGCAGATCTCAACAGCCTCAACTATGGATCCTTGTGAATTGGTAATGAAACAGATAATTCTCTGCAAAAGTAACTTCCAGGGCATTTAAAATACTCTTTCCACTAAGACCAGAACACAAAAGGTACATTGTGGTGTAGTGTTACCCTCACCAATCTGGTACAAAAACCAGAGGGCTGGAAAAAGCTGTCCCATAAAAGCTCTGGGTTAACCTTCCCTTTTTAATCCAGCGCTGGTTCCTATTCCAATTCTCACACTGGTTGTCAAGAGAGGGTGTCTGCCAATGAACAAGCATTAATCTCATTTCATTTCACATCAATGCAAAGGTTTAGCAAATGTAATGAGAAAAGGATATTTGAAGGACAGAGAAACCACAGAAAGGTAAGAAGGGAGGAGAAGGTAACATGGTTTCTATGTGCTCATCTTCCGATTTCTAGTCAAGCAAAATGAGACAGATACAGCCTACCCTGGCTCACAACTAAACAGAGCCCTTTAACCTCATCCAACTTTTGCTTCTAGACTTACTTCAGTTTCCATTCTATGCTGTGCTCCACAATCAGTGGTTTAGACCACATTTTAAAAAATAACCAACGTTAAAGGCTTGTTGGGAAAAACCCACCAAAACCCAACCAAGACAGATATCTGTCTGGTTTAGGTAATACACACAGTTGTCCCTGAATATACCATCAAGACACACAGCATGCACACACAGTGGTGACAGTCCTAATACAAGTTATTTTCTTTCCTGGTGAAGTGACTCACAGACTGAACGACCAAGGTTTCAGCCTGGAATAGGCTGCCCAGGGGGTGTGGAGTCTCCTTCTCTGGAGATATTCAAGACCCATCTGGACACCGACCTGTGCAGTATGAGCTGGGGAGCTGCTTTGGCAGGGGGGTTGGATCCCAGGAGCTCTTGAGGTCCCTTCCAACCCCTACAACTCTGTGATTCAATTAAATCTTCATTTGATACTTCAGAAACTAAGAGGGGCTCCATGAAGTTAATAGACAGGATTCAGTTAAACAGTTTAAGTGCTTGAAATGTTCCTCCAGGCCCAAGCCAAAAGGCTTTTCATGTTAAACATGGTAGTAATTCTATTGATCTCTATAGAAGCAACAACTTTCCTTAAATATGTAGTATGGAGTCACTGGAAAAAAATACCTTCAATCAGAGATATTAGCAAAACCTCATTTAGTGACAGGACTGATGATAGGACCAAGTGTTCCATAAATTCTGCAGTTCATGATTCTGAATGAGGTTCATTCAGAAAGACCTTCATCCATCAAAACACCTAATTCCACCTTAAATGCTCAACACTAATAGTAAATATAAGTACATCTTTAATCACTCAACTGAGGTCTTAGATGTACACTTCAACATATTTTTACTGAAAAAATAACTCACAACCCACATCAAAATACTCAATGCATTTGGTTTCAGTATCAGCCCATCACACTCCAGGGCAAGAAGAACAAAACAACCCTCTCCCAGCACTTCTGGACAGCCTTATCCTCCTCAAGAGGAAAAATGCTTTGATGTAAGCCTTGTATCAACCTGACATGTGGTCAGGTGAGACATGCATTTGATAACCCCTGGTATATCCAGAAAAAACCCACCATACTTCCCAGAAGAAAGGACCTGGGTGAGTAGTTATGTTATTTTGAGCACTAGAAATGTTATGTCATCATACATGTTAGAATTTATATTCAGACATGTTTCCATTTATATTTCTTCACCCTAAGAATTACACTGTCACCCTAACACCACATGAAAATCCAAACTCAGGGAGTAAGAGCAGGCAAGTGTAAGGGGGCAGCTTTTCACAGAATCACAGAATCTTAGGGGTTGGAAGGGACCTCAAGAGATCATGGGGTCCAACCCCCCTGCCAAAGCAGGCTCCCTATCTCATATTACATAGATAGGCGTCCAGACGAGACTTGAATATCTCCAGGGAAGGAGACTCCACCACGCCCCTGGGCAGCCTATTGCACTGCTCCCTCACCCTCACTGGGGAAAAGTTCCTCCCCATGTTGGTGCGGAAGTTCCTGTGCTCCAGCTTACAGCCATTGCCCCTTGTCCTGTCCCCACAGACACTGAAAAGGGGCTGGCCAATTCCCCCTGCACCCCATGTCTAAGATATTTATAAACATTGATTAGGTCCCCCCTCAGTCTTCTTTTCTCCAGGCTGAACAGCCCCAGCTCTCTCAGCCTTTCCTCATAGGATAGATGTTCCTGACCCCTAATCAACTTTGTCACCCTTCTCTGGACTCTCTCCAGAAGGTCCCTGTCTTTTTTAAACCAGGGATCCCAGAACTGGACACAGTATTCCAGGTGGGGCCTGACCAATGCTTTTGTTCTAATCTATTACAAGAAAGTACAACAGTGCAAACCAGCAGAGTTTACATTCTCTTCCATCACTCCTACATGTGCCTTTATGCAAATCTAAGCCTCAGGTTACACATTTGCAGCAGAAACATTCCCATAACCCTGTTTTGATGTTGATGACGCTGTGTAAATAACATGTAGGGGACTAGTGCAAAGTGTCAATTGCATATTCATATCACAGTGTACAGTTACTAAAATAGCACTGCCTATAGAGATACTCATTAGTATGCCTATAGGAATACTCATTAGCATGTCACTCACGTGCAACACGCAAAACAGAACACAGACCTTGCAAATAACATCATTTCTCAGCATTTGTGACAATTTGAAAATATTTCAAAATAACAGGAAAGTACCTTTCTGCCTCAGAGCCCCCATGGAAGAGAGAGAGTTCCACTTCATTTTACAGTGGGTACCAGTGTAGTTGCCTGAGGATCCAGTGATCTTCCTTCTCTGCAGCAGGGAACAACCAGGGCTCAGTGTTCAGACTGGTGGAGAGGTATTTTCCTGTACAGTCTGACTTTTTCCTCAGCCTTCTTATGTGTTTGTTCATTCTTCCTTCCTGTAGCAGACAAGCCTGGGAATGGTACACAAGTAATAAAGTGGTATCAGTCATCTGATGCAAAAGTCACTGCTGTCAGCTGTGGAAGGAGATCAGTTTAACAGGAGTTTGCATGACTGGACTCTACACTTCATCATCCCAAAGATCATACTGCAGTCAAGAAACCTCTATAGTAAAATCTGCTTTATGAGGTTGACTGTACTTGTTACTACTGAACTACAAATCAAGTTTATAAGAGTTTATGCTCCAGAGAGTTTATGTTCAAAGCTCCCACACCACAGTGCCTACAAAGACTGTATTTATACTTTCATACATGCATTTTTCTTTTTTAAATGTGTTGCATTTCAAAGATGAACTTTCATACTTGGCATTATCTCCAAGACTACAAACTTCTTTTCCTAAGTGGGGTATTTATTTAGCATGAGAGGTTTCCTTGAAACATTATAGAACCATTTTGAAATACAATTTTTCTTTCTACTAAAGCAGAGCAGAATTATTTTATCAGGAGAGATATCTGCAACTCTGTCAGGCTGATTTGCTGTTTAATTTAACTGAATGGATGTTTATCATCTTTTACAGTTGGTTGGGTTTTTTTTCCTCCTTTGGATTTTTAAGAACCACTGGGGAGAACAACTGATACTATATAGCTTATTCTGCTAATGAGGCTATACAAATATTACCACCAATAATCTGGGGGCCAATAGCATAAAACAATAAAGGCAAGTTTGTCACAAATCACAATTTAATTTGCATTCTCATTGCTTCCTCACCCTTTTAGAGACCCATCAGTCATACTGATTGCAAATGAGGGGCAGCTGAATCTCAGTGCACTGACTCTCCCAAGCAGATGACAGATCTTTTTTCCATGCAGTTCCATTTCAATTAAAATATATTGCCCCTGCAAGAAGTCACCCAAATTACAAGCTAAACCCAGCAGTTTACTCCACAATGAAAAATTTACATAGCCTTATAACAGAAAGCAAAATATCACTCCTTATTACTGGAATAAATTTAGTCCCCAGCAAGAAAACAATGAAAAGAGATGGGCCTATTACTCTTACAGCATAAAAATTACCAGAAGTGACTCTGGCACCACAGAAGTCATTTATAAAAAGCAAGTGTGGTGACAGTAAAAGATATCAACCTCACTACTCAAGAAGTAGAATGCCTCTACCAACCCAACAATAAAGTCTTCCCACTCTGCCCTGGCAACATGCATCAGCTTGGAGGAATTGCACAAAGCCAGGTGACTGTTGAGGTGCCTCACTGATACAATGCAAGGTAGAAATTGAGATGAGAGCAAGGTCCTGATTCATGCTCCTTGCCATACAAGTAAGGAAAAGAGGTGAAACAGAAAAGAGCCAACATGCCTGGACTATTGTTCAGTTAAAAAAGTTAATCTGAAGTAAGCTAAAAATGTGAAGGTAAATGCCATGGTTAAAATAGTCAAGAAAGATGGTTGTGCAAAAGCAATGACCTTCTAAGATACATCAGCAAATAGATTAATTCTAGCAGTAAAAAGATCACAGAATCCCAGAGTTGTAGGGGTTGGAAGGGACCTCAAGGGATCACGGGGTCCAACCCCCCTGCCAAAGCAGCTCCCCAGCTCATACTGCACAGGTCAGCATCCAGATGGGTCTGGAATCTCTCCAGAGAAGGAGACTCCACACCCCCTGGGCAGCCTGTCCCAGGGCTCTGGCACCCTCACTGGGGGAAAAGTTCCTCCACATGACAGTGCAGAACCCTCTGCACTCCAACCTGCAGCCATTGCCCCTTGTCCTGTCTCCACTAACCACTGAAAAGGGGCTGGCCAATTCCCCCTGCATCCCATGCCCAAGACAATTGTAAACACCAAGATGAATACATTAAAATTGCAGAGAGTGAGGCAAAAAGCTGTGTGTGTTCAATAAATATTACCTACCTGTATTTGATAATGCAGGTAATTGTGTACTACATGAGGATGAGATACTTCCAATACATTTATGGCTAAAGCAGATGTAATCAAGGTGATTTTCAGAATTTCATATGGAAAAACACAACCACAAGGTCTATAAAAACATCCTTGACACCTGCCTCAGGATATCTGCCAGACCCCTATGACTGTTTCTGATGTATGTGGGAGTAACAGCAACCTCCAGAGTGGGTAACCCAATATACATATTTTTTTTAAAGTAGCTATTAATTGCAGGAGAAATTATAACACTTTTAATCATGGATTAAGTGTAAAAAAGGTAATTAATGAAGTATTAATTCCCTCCTTAAGGAGTAGTATCATTAGAAGGAGAACAATAATGTTAATGCCAGTCAACATGGTTTTACAGAAAAGGTCTCTGTTAAACAAACCTGGGGTTTGTCCTTACTGTGACTAATTGCAGTAACTGTTCAGGCCTTGATAAGGCACTTCACCTAAAACATGTCCCATTCTAAACAAAAACCACACAATAAAGAATGCATTACATGAATTAAAGCTGAGTTCTGTGAAATACTTCCCATTTTGCAATTATGTCTCTACTAGGTCTGGAGTCACTTTACATTGTTGTCAGTGAAGTGGAAATCTCAGTCCCATCAGCGCTGGTGGAACAGCAAACATGGGTGGGAACAGGGTGATCCAGACCAGTTGGTTCACTGCACTTGCTTCTGGAGAGCATGTTCTCATGCACACATTAAAAAAAAAAAAAAACCAGTAAATTGGAGTGTTTGCAGAAAGCATATATGTAATCCCTAATTAAAATAAAATTATTTACGCTCTAACTTAAAAGCCTTAATCTTTTTAATCTTCTAAATAAAAAGCCAGACAATAGGAGTGCAGTACAAAGTGCACACAAGAGGCCATGCTGAAAGGTTCTTTCATCTTGAGTATAAAGAAATAAGGACACCCACAGTGGGAAATTTAACTTAAAAGATCTACCAAATTTCCTATTTGAACTTACCTGATAGCAGAAGATGTCAGAATCTGAAACAATACAGACAGAATCTGAAACAATACAGACAATACCCTTATCTCTTCAAGTTTTCAGATCAAAATTACACCTCTGCATTCTTAACTGAATTAATAATTTAATCATGAGTCAGGGGTGCAATACCTAGGAATTGCCACACGTAAGCAGTCAGGCTATTTAAACTAATGGGCTCTTCAGTCTCTCCTGGATTTTACAACTCCAAGAGAAACATTATTTAATTGCCTTTGCAGCAAAGCTATGTTTGGAGAAAGAGGCAAATGTACATGTCCTAAATCACAGTCAGATGCAGTCAGCCTTGTGTGACAAGCACGTGATTCTACACACGTTAAGATTTTGGCTCGTTTGTTGTCGTGGCAGAAGGCAAAACTCAGCAGCTTGAGGGGAAGCACAAAGGTAACTTTATTTACTTCCTCCCAGTAACAGCCTCCCCAGCTTACCACCAGAGCTCTATTCCCTCAGAACACCCTTTGTGCTTGTGGATGGCCTTTGAGCCTTTGGGGTTTTTTTAAAGCAATGGAATGTAGTTCTAGATGTCACAGATATTACAGCAAAGTTACGTGCAGCTCAAGTATTTTATTTACATCGGCTTCTTCAAGCTCCCCAGTCTCCTCCACCCCCTTGTCTACAGACAAACTTCAGCTCTCTGCCTGCAGCTTAAGGATATGGAATTGAACTTGAGTTATGCTAACAAAAGTAATAACAAATAACAAATATCACACTTGTGTAAAGCACACAATGCTTAAGACATGATATTCCATACCATACAAAAATCTCTCATTGAACATGGTAGGAGCAATAAATAAGCAACAGACTTCACCATGGCTGGATTAATCCAGGCTCTTTTCTAGCTCTACACACACACCGTGCAAGAAAGCAACACCTGAAAAACTGAAAGACAGGTGGAAATCATACCCCATGCCCCAAGTCATCTTTAACTCTGCTTGAAGTGCTTACTGCTGTGTAAAATCCACTGTTAAGCTAAAAACTGCCTACTGCATCTTTTCCAGATAGGCTGTATACACCATGTACAGCAAGGCCAATTATCTTCCAAATGAAATTTAATCAAAGGCATCTTACCCTTAGCAGAGTTAAGGTTATTGTGTTCAATTACTGACAAATGTGTCAGGTATGACCTCAGAGGCCCTATAGAAACAAACAGTCAGTGCAGGTAATTCTACCAGAGGAAAAAAACCCACCTACAATGTTGCAAGAACTGATTTTTCAGTCTTGTATAATAGAGGCAATTTGCCCAGAGATCTTCAACACCCACTTGGTAGAGTAACCCCCACCTTACTTATTGGAGTGACAGACTAGAAAGACACAATCAGTTCTTCCAAAGTTTTAATCACTAAGAAAATTGCACTATGCATTTCATTCAGATTAAACAAATGCTACAAGAGAAGCCTGCCTCCAATAAGGCAAATAGCAAGAAGTAAGCCACAGCTGCTCCTAATGCAAACAAAGAAAACCACCTCTGTTTGTGAGCTGGAGTTCTACCCTTTCCAGTTTGCCCAGACTTGCCCTTTCTTCACTGTATGTTTTACCATGTTATTGACATAGCACAAGGTGGTTTTTTCTTTGCTGACATCCTAGCACTAGACAAAGCTCTCTTTCATCAGGCATTCGAGTGTACTCCAACATCAGGCTACCCAAAGACCCACCAATGCGAGACACTACGCAGCCCCTTACAGCTAGGCACACACCACTGCATCACAGAAAGGAATCTCAGGCTCTGCACATCAAATCCCTTATGGGAATAGCAATACTAAGAGTCTCCAAGTAAACCAGCAACACAGAGTTCTGAGGTTACTTCAAATCCACTGTATTCAGTCCTTTTACTAATAACTCTACCCAGCTGGTACCAGAGATGCTGACAAAACAAGAACGAACTCGACGCCAGGAACAGCAGGGTTTTACCTTCCAGGAGTCAAGGTAGTTTCACATGACTGATCAACGTTTCACTCCAGCTTCCTGTTTCAAGTTGAAGTTTTAAACCCAAACTCAGTTTCCCAACAACCTCAGCTTTGCCTTTGCAATAGCTCAGCTGCAGGGAGTCCTGTTGCTTCCATTCGGTTTGATACAGCACACACTGAAAAACCCAAGACACCCAGCTCTCTACACACCCTTCAGCTCTGCTCAGAAACACAGCCAGCCAGCTGAGCATTCTGTGGTGATTTAAAACAAGGATGTTCACAGCTACACCATTCTAACTGCAAAGTTACCTGTGATGATTAGAAATGGTTAGAGTAAGCTTTGAGAGCAATGTAAAAGGCTGGGGTGGGGGGGGGGAACCAAACAAAACCCCCTCAATCTGAAAAACCACACATGAAACAAGAGGGAAGCAGTTTGAGCAAGTCTTTATTGTTCTACTCCAGTAACTACAGAAGTAACACCACAAACTAATCCCCCACTCCTTTTTGTCAAAGTGTTGGGGCACGGTGGAATCTAGCCCTGCAACAAATGCATGCTTTGAAAAAGGAAAAAAATAAGAGTTCTGTCATTTGTGCCTCACAACCCAAACTTGAATGGCCCTGAGAGAAGGCAGGCAAATCACCAGAAAGATTTATGTGCAGCTTGTTAGATCCCTCCCACCCCCCTTTGTGTTATTGCTCTGCAAATTTCAGGAATGTTTTAGCAAGTTTTAGCCTCGACTAAAATCCACCATAAAGAAAGCTACACTATTGCCTTTTATTACAAATCACCAAGACGTCTTTGAAAATATAAATGTGTAAAACAACCCACCGGCTGTACAGTGCATTTACAGTACACAACCCAGAAAGTAACATGCAGTGTAAAAGAACTGCTTTGTACATTAGCCCTTGGCCACACAGAAACTGGCAGCACTGCTACAACTATGACTGTAGGGTTAAAAGAAAACCAAACTAAACCCCAGAAGTCTCAGCTACACCTAAGTTTGCCAGGAGATCGGGATACATACATAATTGTACAAGGAATAGGAGTTTTTAACTGGAAACCGTCATCATGTTGTAATTCTTGGAAGGGCTGGATCTGCCCGTTCTCCACTCCTCCTTACAGCTGGTCCTGCTCTCCAGCGGCTTGGTCGGCTTCCCACCAGGCTGGGGGCTTTCATAAAGGACACAGATAGACCCATCTTCACCGATGCGATAGGACACTTCGAAAGGGTCCACCCAAAGAGTCAACTCACTGGGTAACAGCTGGAAGAGTCTCTCGTGGCTCAGTCCGATCATCCCCGCTGCCTTCCCAATCAAGGGGTCCATCTTATGGTTGATCCTAATGCACCGGTACCCGGAGCCCCGGGAGGGCACCAGGGGGAACCAGTGGTGCTTGTAGTGCTCTGCGGGAGGGAACAAAGAGGAGCGTTACCGCGGAGCCCCATCGCCCTCTACCCCCGCCGAACCCCCCCAGCCCCGCGGGGCAGAGGCGGCGGCGGTGACCGGTCGTGCCAGGGAGGGCGCCCTCCCCCCGGCCCGCGGGCTCAGCGCCCCGCTCACCGCGCAGCGCCTCCTGCAGGCACTCCCGGAAGCACCGGAGCTGCTCCTCGCCGATACCGCCGGCGGCCCGCAGGAGGCGGGTGACGAACTCCGCCGCCGTGGAGATCTCGGTCCTCATGGCCGCCCCGGCCGGCGCGCACCTCCCCGCCGCTGCCGTCGTCCCGGACCGCTGCCAGCGCCGCCGCGGCCGCCCCGGCCCGGCCCCCGCGGCCCCGGCCAATGGCAGCGCCGCGCAACAGCCGCGTCACACGGCGGCGCCCCGCCCCGGCGGGCAGGACGAGGCCCCGTTGGCGGCGGCGGGCGGGGGGCGGGGCGCCCTCCGCGGCTGCGCGCGGCCATTGGGCCGCCGGGCGGGCCGGGCCGTGTTTGTTTTGCTGGCGGAGGGGCGGGGCCTGCGCGCCGAGGGGCGGGGCGAGGCAGGCGGGGGCGGGGCCTGCGCGCCGAGGGGCGGCCGGCTGCCCCTTCAGCCGAGCGCGACACGGGCCGGCGAGCGCGGCTCCTTGGCGCTGCGCTCCGCTCGCCCTCCCCAGCGCCTCGGCCCCTCACCGCTCGGGCCGCTGTCCCTGCCGTTCTCACAGCCGGACGGACGGAACGGGCCAGACGCGCGGTTCCTGTTCGGTCCGGCCCGCGGGACGCGCCCCCGAGCTCCCCCCGCCGTGCCCCTGCCGAGCGGCAGATCATAGAACCATAGACTAGCATGGGTTGGAAGGGACCCCAAGGGTCACAGAGCTCCAACCTCCTGCCACAGGCAGGGACACCAACCTCAGGCCTGGAGCTACACAAGGTTGCCCAGGGCCCCATCCAACCTGGCCTTGAACACCCCCAGGGATGGGGCACCCACCCCCTCTCTGGGCAGCCTGTTCCAGCCCCTCACCACTCTCTCTGCAAAAAACTTCCCCCTAATATCCAATCTAACCCTTCCCTCCTTCAGCTTTAATCCATCCCCCTTGTCCTGCCATTATCTGCTCTTTAACAAGCTGATTCCCCTCCTGTTTGTATGCTCAGCTCCCTGCCCCGCGCTGTCGGCATCTCGCATCCATCGCTCAGCACCTCCCCTCGGGCCCCTCTCGCTCTCTCAGGACCCGGATCTAGAGAAACACCTATTTTCGGATACGGCAACGCGGCAGCACAGCAGCCAAGTGCCGGCAGCGTCCCCTCCCTCACCGAGGCACGAAGCGACACATGAAATCGCCGGGTGTCTGCAGGGAGAGGGGAGCTCCGGGCAGAACTGGTTTGCCTCCAAACGCCCGTTTACCCGCCAGTGGTTTGGGATTCAGCAGCAGCAGCAAAGTAAACGGAGCTCAGCTTAGTGCAGGACCCACACAAAGCCATCTGCGGCCCAATGCACTACACCAGAAGGATACACAGCTTGTTGGAAACAAGGAGCTGATGACTCAGGCTGAGAGAGCTGGGGCTGTTCAGCCTGGAGAGAAGAAGACTGAGGGGGGACCTAATCAATGTTTATCAATATCTGAAGGATGGGGTGCAGGGGGAATTGGCCAGCCCCTTTTCAGTGTCTGTGGGGACAGGACAAGGGGGAATGGCTGCAAATTGGAGCACAGGAAGTTCCACACCAACATGGGGAGGAACTTTTCCCCAGTGAGGGTGAGGGAGCCCTGGGACAGGCTGCCCAGGGGGTGTGGAGTCTCCTTCTCTGGAGAGATTCCAGCCCCATCTGGACACCGACCTGTGCAGTATGAGCTGGGGAGCTGCTTTGGCAGGGGGTTGGACCCCAGGAGCTCTCGAGGTCCCTTCCAACCCCTACAATTCTATGACATATGTTACTTTTCCCATTAGAAACATGTTTTAAGCCCTCATGCAAGAGGAGAAAGCAACAAACTTCTAGGTTTGGGATTTTTATCATTTGTTGGAGGATTTGTATCTATGGCTTTGAGAGCTGAGAAGCCTCATCCCATAGAGAGCAGGGGCTGCCACGTCACCACTGCTGGTAATAACTGCTGGGATCCTGACAGCCTTGCTTGGCATTAGGAAGTTGAAGCCTAAGGGCACAAGGCCTAACCAAGAGAAAACCTTCTGATAAACTAACCTTGCAAGTACAAAACCAGATAAAACTAGCAGACACAAGCAGAATGGAGAAGAAAAGCAGCAAAGGAATCTATTCCAAAGGAACAAGGTAACTTCAGAAGCCAGCCAGCCCAGTGACCAGGAAAACCAGTAAGAAATCAAGAGTCCAACAGCCAGAATTAACTGCCTGGATTTGGGAAAGGATGATGGGTGGTTATGTTACAGGAAATCTCTCTGCAAGGGTATAAGTGGGGGGCACAATCTGCAGCAAGGATCCCTCTTCAGAGGCACCCAACTCAAGCTGCCCTGCATATTTACTCCATCTTTTCTGAGCAGGAACTTAGGGCCAAGCCCTGTTGAGGTGGTATCCATCTAATTCCTAACGTGGACAACACAGTGACTACATAATTACCACAACAATTACCATACATATAGCCTTCTTTCACAAAGACTGTTTTAGCTCATCAATTCAGTCTTACTTCGTTGCTGTTCTGTTCATCTACAAGTCATTTCATTTTATCAAGAACACTTGGAGTAGAGGAAAGCCAAGTCAGTATCTTAGTTTATCTGGTTAAAAAGAAGTGTACACAAGTATTCTATCACTCCATTTTTCCTTGATTTCAGCTTGAGGAAAAGGATAAAGTAAAACTGCAGCTGTATGACCTATACAGTTAATGGTTACTTGAACCATGGTCCAAGTAACCATGGTTACATGGTACTAACAATAAAAAAATAGTAATAATAATAAAAACACAAGCCTACTGATTTATCTGGAAAAAAAGCAGCAGCATTAAGACTTAATAAAGTAAATCAACTTCCTTTTAGATTAAATTAAGCTCTGCATACATCTCTCTATGTACACAGGTAGTTGAAACAAAGCACTAGAATCTGCAAGAGGATTTTTAAAAAAAAATAATTCCATACAAGCAAAACAAAGTGACCAAGCAGTTTTGGTTTTACTCCATCCAGTAGAAGCATCTCTCCCCAAATGCAACCAAATAAACCCATTCTTATATGGTTTTAAGAACTTAAAGGTAGCAAGAGCTACTTTTGTTTTACCACTAGGCTACAGTAACAAGCATTACCTGACCATTCCCAGCAGTGAAAGGAAAAAACACCCAAAAGAGTACTTCCAAACACAACAGCAGCTTCAAAGTCATCCATATGTCCCCCAGTTTAGCATGCTAATTAAAAAACCCAAAATTTTTTAGAGAAACCAAAAGAAAAACTTAAGCTGGTACCTCAGAACCAAGGTGATACAAGCAGCAGCCTCCTCTGAGGCTGCCCCGTGTTCTGTACTTACACTGACCAGATGCAGCTGCCCTGCCTAATGAAGCTTTGAGGGATCACCTGCTGTCACTTCAGCAGCAAAGCTGAGATAACACAGCTGAAAAGGCCCTAAGGGCGCTTTTTTCCCCCCCCCTTACAAGCTGATCACTGGCCACAGCTGCTTATGCCAGAGGAGTACATAAAGCAAATTACTGTCTAGTGATAATTTAAGTTTGCTGCATATAGAGGGGAGTGAAGAAATCACAGAATTGTAGGGGTTGGAAGGGACCTCAAGAGATCATGAGGTCCAACCCCCCTGTCAAAGCAGCTCCCCAGCTCATATTACACAGAGAGGCATCCAGATGGGTCTGGAATATCTCCAGAGAAGGAGACTCCAAAAAGAGCAATCAGAGCTCTCCGACAGGATCAGAAATATGTCATGCTAACAGCACAGTGTTTTTCACTTAAAGATCACCAAGTGATTCATAAACTGATTTATAGCACTGAAAATTGCTACTAACCCCGTTTTAAACATGTGCTGTCAGATTATTGTCTGGTTTACACTTTAAAAAAATCATCAACCTAGGTGGATGTGAGGTCACAGATAAGTTACACAGAGCTTATATCAGCTGGAAAATATGTTTTTCAATTCAATTTATATAGCTTTTAAAAACAGGCCAATATATGACTATAAAGGCAAGCTAAAGCCAGTAAATTAATAGCAGGGTTTTGGTACAGAATATTTGCAAATATTGCACCTCCCTGATACTATCATCTCTCACTGGGCAAAAAAAAATTAAAATTATGCATTCAAGATCTCATTTCCTTTCCTAAACATTTAGCAAGTAAACAACATAGTTGCCAATAATTTAGCAGAGCAAGTGAAAAAATTACTACCTTTGCAGCAGTACTACAATAATGAGGGCAAATGTTACCAGGCAAGGTGGGGAGGGTTTTGATTCGACTTTTTTTTAAATGGGTGTTCTATAAATTCAAATATTAGACCAGTTCTGCTTTTCTATTAGAACAATTAATGCAATTTAAAAAAAAAAAAAACCAAACAAAAAACCCCAACTACTTTGATGGCATAAAATCCCTTTAGGTCTGCAGGGAAAGCAAGAATAAGTGCCCTCTGGTCATCACAAGCATTAGGAGTTGGTTGAGTAAAGATAATTTCCTTGCCTTTCAGTCTTGTCTCTCACTCCCATGGGGTACAAGCAAAACCCCCAGTATGTCCCTGTAGCCCAGCGTTCCTCTGCAGCTACCACAGGATGTCCTCAGGGTCAGAGAGCCGAGAATACAAACCTGCCAGGGCAGCAGCCGGGATCCGTGTTTGCCTGAGCAGCCCTACGGTTCCTCCCTGAGCCTGCGCCAGAGGTAACAGCTTTGGCCCCGGGGCCCCGAGAGAGGCCCAGGCAGCAGAGGTGGCCCTGTCTGACAGCCGGCAGCGCCACGGCTGCCTGCCCCGCGCCGGGCCTAGCACCATCCTGCCACCGCGGCCCAGCCGTGCCGTGCGGCCGGCAGCACGCAGCGCGGCTCCCAGCAGCCCGCCAGGGCCCCGCGCAGGGCCCGCACCCCACGGGCGCCACCACCAGCTGCCCCTCACGGCACCGCCGAGCCGGCTCGCCAGGCCCGCTGCGGCCTGTGCCGCTACGTGAGGCCCAACCGCCTCGCGTGACCGCTCCCACGCCGCTGCCCGCGCAGCGCCTGGCGCTGCAGCAGCAGGCCGACCCTGCTGTGACGTCACCCGATAACGGCCCGACACCAGCAGCCCTCACCCCACACCGCAGACAGGACGGGCCTTCCCGCCGCACTCAACCTTCCCGCTCGCACCGCCCCGCGCGCCGCCCGGCCAATCAGCGAGGCGCTCGCACCGCGGACCGCCGCGGCTAATCGCAGGGACGCTTGCAGCCAGCCGCTGTGCGCCCGCGCTCGCTTTGACCCTCGGGAGGCGCCGTAGAGCCGCCGGCTGTCCTATTGGTCGGCAAGGAGGCCTGCCCGCTGGTGATTGGGCGGGCGGGCGGCGCGGCGCGCGCGGGGTGGCGCGGCCGGGCCGCGGTTCCCAGGCGGACTCGCCGCCCGGTGCGTCCCGGCGGCCGCCCGCCCCCCCCCCGCCCCCCCCACTCTCCCGGGCCCCGCCATGGCGGCGCAGCCCCCGCTCGGGCCGCGGAAGCGGAGCGGCCCGGCGCTGTGCGAGCCGGGCTGGAGTGGAGCCGCCCCCCCGTCCCGCGGCGGGGCCCTGGAGAACGGCTTCCCGCCGCACAAGCGCCCCAGGAGCCTGGGGGCGGCCGGGCCCGGCGAGGGACCGGGGGACCCGTTCGGGGACAGCGACGACTTCACGGCGGACGACCTGGAGGAGATCGACATCCTGGCCTCGCAGGCGCTGTCGCAGGAGGCTGCGGCCGGCCCCGCCGCCCCCCGGGCGGGCCTCCCGGGACACGCGTGGGGCGCGTTCGGGCCGCGCAGCGCCGAGCGGCAGGCGGCGGCGGGCAGGACGCTGAGAGGTCGGTGCGGCGGGACGGCGCCGGGGAGGGGAGCTTGGGTCGGCCCCAGCGGGCTCTGGCGGTGCAGCGGGAGCAGCGGCGGGGTTGTGTTTGCCGGCGCGGCCCGGCCTCGGGGCAGAGGCGGCTGGGTTGTTGCTGTCCTCGGGCTCCCGAAGCCGCCCCGCGCTGTTAAACCACCCGGGGAAACGTTTGTTTTCCCTTCAGGAATTGCTGCCGCTGCCCGCCTGGCTGTCGGAACCCCGCGGTGATGTGGGACAGCAACCTCAGGCCTGGAGCTACACAAGGCTGCCCAGGGCCCCATCCAACCTGGCCTTGAACACCCCCAGGGACGGGGCATCCACTACTTCTCTGGGCAGCCTGTTCCAGCCCCTCACCACTCTCTCTGCAAAGAACTTCCCCCTAATATCCAATCTAACCCTTCCCTCCTTCAGCTTTAATCCATCCCCCTTGTCCTGCCATTGTCTGTCCTTTTAAACAGTTGAATCCCCTCCTGTTTATAATCTCCCTTCAGGGACTGGCAGGCTGCAATGAGGTCCCCCCACAGCCTTCTCTTCTCCAGGCTGACCCAGCCCAGCTCCCTCAGCCTCTCTTTGTAGGGCAGCTGCTCCAGCCCTCTGAGCATCCTTGTGGCTCCTCTAACCCCTCTCCAACAGTTCCACATCGGAAATCTGATCCCCGCGGTGATGCACCAGGTGTTTAAAGAGCCAGTGAAGGGCTGGAGAAGTAGCGCCCGAGCATCACACAGCGTTAAACTAACAGTGCTGGGAAGCGGTTCTCTGGCAACGTGTGGTACAGCCTACCTCTGCCATCCATACCGCCTGGTCAGCGTGTTAGAGACAACAGTGAAGTTTCACAGCACCTCTGACCTGCACTAAGCATCACTTATAGTACTGAGCATCCTGGCTACCAGGCTGTTTTCCTCCCTAACCGTTAGCTTTCCTTAGCCTGCCTCACAGGAGCAGCTGATCTTTCAGGCTGACTTTGAAAAAGCATCCAGGGTGTGGGGGTTTGTCCATGATGAAGTACAGAGGCCTGTGTGGTTTAGCCATGCTAACAGTTGTAATCCCACCAGGTCAAAAGGTTTTCCACCAACCCTTAATCTACACAGATCTTAACTGAGATGATCTCAGGGGAAACGCTTGCACTGACTGTGAGCCGTCTGACTGTTTTAGGATGCTAGAAATGCTCAGGGGGAGGGTTTTCTTCTCTTAAGGATTAATACAAGGGCTCTAAAAAAAGGCAAGTGTGGTGATTAGAGGTGTGCAGTTCACCTGATAGTGATGGTGATGTGATAGTGATGGGGTAAATACAATGATATTCAGTTACATAATGGCAAATAAAATCTCAGTGTGAAGTCCTCAGTGATGTACATGCATCATGCAGACTTCAGAACAGATCTTGGCTTTTTTTTGCAGCAGGAGCCAGTACAGAAGATGATCTGGTACGAGGTGCATTCCAGTTTGAAGTGCTGCAAACACAGCATGAAGAAATTAAACAGAAGGTTAGCAGTACCTTCCCCTCCCCTCTAAACAGCACATCTTTTTCTAATCAAATTGTTTGGTAATCTTTGAAATCCATGGATGGTGTGGAACTTCCTGTGCTCCAATTTGCAGCCGTTGCCCCTTGTCCTGTCCCCACTGACCAAAGAAAAGGGGCTGGCCAATTCCCCCTGCACCCCAGACTTAAGATATTTATAAACATTGATTAGGTTCCCCCTCAGTCTTCTTTTCTCCAGGCTGAACAGCCCCAGCTCTCTCAGCCTTTCCTCATAGGATAGATGTTCCAGGCCCTTCATCATCTTTGTAGTCCTTCTCTGGACTCTCTCCAGGAGATCCCTGTCCTTTTTACACCAGGGAGCACCAACATACAGAGGAACTTTTCCCCAGTGAGGGTGCCCAGAGCCCTGGGACAGGCTGCCCAGGGAGGTGGTGGAGTCTCCTTCTCTGGAGAGATTCCAGACCCATCTGGACACCGACCTGTGCAGTATGAGCTGGGGAGCTGCTTTGGCAGGGGGTTGGACCCCAGGAACTCTCCAGGGCCCTTCCAACCCCTACAACTCTGTGATTCTGTGACTTTGTATAAAACCCAAAAATACCATTTTAATGACACATAAAAATGTCATTGCTGTCATTTTAGAGTTCTGTTAGAGAAGGCAGCAGCTGAGCTCCATTTCATCAGAGAAAGATCAGAAGCATCATTGCAGAATTTCTGAACTGGGCAGTACAGGAGCATTTTTCTCCCTAGGAAATATGAATATACCTAGCTTTCAACTACATTATGATGTAGAAGCATGCTTTTGGGGTTTTATATATATATATCCTTTAATGGAATTAATCTGTTTGCAGCTGAAACAAATGCAGGATGAAATTCTTACTAAAAATGGAGAAATTAAGGTCTTGCGTGACTCGATGCAGCAGATGGAGTTTGCTATGGAGGAGCAGAAGAGATCATACGTGCTGCTGGAACAGCACAAATCTCAGACCTTAAGTGACAAAGAAAAAGAGTTCTCCAAAAAGGTTTGTAACTGTCAACTACCTGCAGATCACAAGCAGGAGTTAATTTTTTTTGGTTTAATGATGTCCCAGGCCATCTAGTCATTTTGGTGAAAGCTCCAAACAGGAGAAAACGTTTGTAAGAACTTGCTGAGGGCTTTCTTTGGTCAAAAGAGTAAAATTCACAGAACTGTATCATAGAATTGTTGGGAAGGACTCAAGAGATCGTTGAGTCCAACCCCCTGACTCTGATCAGACTGCTATTCCTGTGGCAGTCATCTTTCTGCAAGCCCTGAAGAGGACAGTGGCTGCTTTTGGGCTTTCCTGCTGTTACCAGCCTCACTAGCTGTGTTCAGTGTGGCACTTGTTAAGACCAACCTCATGTGATTCTTGCCTGAACTTGTGGCACTTGGTTCTAAGATGAATTAATCAGTCTAGCTTACCTAAAAATGGAGGTCTTATGCAGCACTCACAGTAAGAAGATGGTAATCTGTGTGCTCTGCAGTTCTCAGACCACTGAATTACTCTGAATAGGAGGACTGTCTTTTTATTCCCTCTTGCAGTTGCAGTCCCTGCAGTCAGAGTTGCAGTTCAAGGATGCAGAAATGAATGAATTAAGAACGCGGCTTCAGAACTGTGAAAGAAACAAACATGTTACTCAGACAGTGTTAACACCAAGGTATGAGTTTTGGAGAATGAATCTGTGTTCCTTTCTACAGTAACTGCTTAAAGGGGTTATCTTTCCTCCTTGCTCTGTTTTCTTGAACAAATACAACCAAAAAGCATCCTTTGACTTCTCTAGAAAAGGCTCTCAAAAGGAGCCTGTCTTGTCTCTGACAGAAGTGCAAAGGGTTGATACTGATATTTTAAAGGTACTTCACTATCCCAAAAGCTACTAAATAGATCCTTGTTTATTGTTCAGGGAAATAATTCCAAAAGAAATAGTGATTCATCCAAGTGTTTTTTATTTTAGCCCTAAAAAGAATTTTGCAGTGCAAGTGAAATCAGAAGGATGCTCTCCACAGCCTGGAAGAAGATCTTTTCCTAGAAAGGAATCCTTCAGTGCTGAAATACCCACTAGACCATCCTGTTCTTCAGGAAATCCATCTGCCCTGGCTGCTTCAATCAAAGAAGGCAGTAAACCCAACTTGCAACAAGGTAAATACAACTTGCAAAATGTTTAGTTGCATCTGAACATTTTGCCTTATCATAGAATCATAGACTGGCAAGGGTTGGAAGGGACCCCAAGGGTCACAGAGCTCCAACCCCCCTGCCACAGGCAGGGACACCAACCTCAGGCCTGGAGCTACACAAGGTTGCCCAGGGCCCCATCCAACCTGGCCTTGAACACTTCCAGGGATGGGGCATCTACTACTTCTCTGGGCAGCCTGTTCCAGCCCCTCACCACTCTCTCTGTAAAGAACTTCCCCATAATTTCTCATCTAAACCTTCCTTTAGCTTTAGTTTTAATCCATCCCCCTTGTCCTGCCATTGTCAAATTTCCCTCAGATGCTTCCAGGAGTGGCTTTTCTGGGACAGTCATGGATGGAGCAGACTGAGCCCAGGAAGGGTGAAAAGCCAAGCCATTAAGCAATTAAGACAGACAATGGTAGAAAGGTAATTGGTACTTAGATGAGGAACTTTGTACTACATGACTGAACAGTTTCATGAAGCTCATTATACAGAGCAATAAGGATTCACTTCATTTGAATGTGCTCAGATTTCTTCCTGTATTATAGCAAATGGCTTTGAACAGCTATGACTGAAGTTTGGATGAAGATCATTTTAACTCACACCTCAGTAATGCCTACATACTAGATGTCAGGATGTCAACAGTGAAGTCTGTTTGCCATAATGAAAAGCTTTCATTTATTATGTGGTGAACTAAAATACCCAAATTGTTACCTGCCTTTCTCACTGGAGAAAGAACAGGGAATAATTTGCCTATTTCTTGAATCAGTCTGCTAGTCAGGTTCTGTCATTCTCATATTAGAATTGTGATTCCTGTTTGTTTCAGACAGTAAGATAACCCCCCCTGAAGTTTCATCCATGAAGCATGAAGCAACAGGAAAAAACGGTTCCTACAGCTCTGTCCAGAAACCAAACACACAAGGTAACAATGCTGTTAATACAGAAATAGTGACCAGTTCTGAGGAGCAGCTCAGATGCCTCTGCTAATCATAGAATGGCATGGGTTGGAAGGGACCCCAAGGGTCACAGAGCTCCAACCCCCCTGCCACAGGCAGGGACACCAACCTCAGGCCTGGAGCTACACAAGGTTGCCCAGGGCCCCATCCAACCTGGCCTTGAACACCCCCAGGGACGGGGCATCCACCACCTCTCTGGGCAGCCTGTTCCAGCCCCTCACCACTGTCTCTGTAAAAAACTTCCCCCTAATATCCAATCTAACCCTTCCCTCCTTCAGCTTTAATCCATCCCCCTTGTCCTGCCATTGTCTGTCCTTTTAAACAGTTGATTCCCCTCCTGTTTATAATCTCCCTTCAGGGACTGGCAGGCTGCAATGAGGTCCCCCCACAGCCTTCTCTTCTCCAGGCTGACCCAGCCCAGCTCCCTCAGTCTCTCTTTGTAGGGCAGCTGCTCCAGCCCTCTGAGCATCTTTGTGGCTCCTCTGACCCCTCTCCAACAGCCCCACATCTTTCTTGTGTTGGGGGCCCTCAATAATCTGAGGAGCCTGCTACGTACACCACCACTGCCCTGAGTAGTGATGTTCTGCTAGTTGGAACTTTTTGCTTTGAATGTTGTGATTTTTGCTGTAAAACACTTCAAATTGTATTATCATCTTGTATCCTAGCAACATTCTTACATTGTCATTTAAGAAAAAACATTTGCCTGAATTTTGCCTTATGGAAGGCTATGGATCAAGAGGCATCTTGTTACAAGGCTGGCTCTTTCAGTGTTAGTGCCTAATGTAAAAACAGGGAAAATACACTTTTTCAATGAAGGTAAAAACAGTAGAGCAACACTTAAAACAGTCAGCACCAGGAGGTCTTAAGGGTGGTATTTAATTTCAAATTCAGAATAGAAATGTGTCCCATAATTTTAATATCTGGGCTGGAACACAGAGGACAAGTCATTGTGGACAAGTTTGCATCATTTGGTTTGAGATACTTTGCTAGTATAGGATTGTAATTGAAATACCTCTTCATATAACTTGGCTAATATTTAAAATGGTACCTGGAATTATTTTTTCTGAAAATAGTTCTAGAGGATGATTCTCTACAAGAATTCTTCATGATAAAAAGTTTATTCTGAGGTTGAGAGCAGTCTGAGGCTGATCTTTTGCAATATTCAGTTGTTGTTGATACTGCAGTCAGTGGAAAAGCTCCTCCAAAGACAATGACATGTCCTTTCAGGTTCTATCTTACTAAATGCACTGATGAAGCAGCCCATTGTCCCTGGGTCAGTACTGGGACTCTGCCATCTTCTCAGCAGTAACTCTGAGCCTCTCCCTGGAGCCCTATCACAACCCAACTATTTGGATACGTAAGTGTCACTTCTTGCTGTACCTGCTCTCAGTGTGGCTGCATTCTCCATGCTAAGAAATGCTTGTTTAGGGAGGAGAGATAGATCATTCTCTGTGGTGAGTGCTGGTTTGCTTAGGCCATTTAATGCAAAACTTGGGACATCATTCTGCATCTTTGATTATCTTAGATACTAAATGATGGAATAACACTTAGGAGATAAACTATATATTAGGGGAAGGCACAGAAACATGGTTTGTAAAACCTGGGAGTGACTATGAACAGCTGCTGTTAACTGTTTAGGGATGTAAAGCTTGTGTTGTGATGAGGGAAGAGTATAAATATGATCATGAGTTGTGTGGCAAGAAGATGTTGGAAGTGTGATCAAAAGAACAGTAGGCTTTATATCTTCAAAGTCTAAATGTACAATTCATGTGATAGTGACCTGTAAAACATTTTAAATAAGAACATTGGATATCAATTACTTTTTCTTTTTAACTTTAAAGAATTAGACTATAGTTCCTGAAGTATCTTTGCTTTTCTGATATGTTACTTTATGAGTAATTCTTGTGCTTTGTGGGTTCAGAGCAAGGCTTATGTCTCACTGCCCTTGCTGTTCATGCAAGAAGCTGGTGTGATTGGCTGTGTAGCTGCAGTTTGACTGTCAATAGCTGAAGTCTCTCCTGCTTTTATCTCTGGCCAGGAAATTAAGTTTATATAGTTACCATAGTCCTTTAAAGGCCACTATATAGTACAGATGAGTAATGTACAGAAGCTACCAAATCACACCAAGGGAAGATAAGAATATATGACAGGTTATCAAAAGCATGAAGCCAGGAAGCCAGTGTTTGAAATGAAGCTTCAGACAGTGGCTTATAGTGAGCTGCTGAAGTTACTCAACTGTAAGGTCTCAAGATGTAAGAATGCTTTGAAATTGCCTTTCAGTGAAGGGATAAAGGAGTAGGATTTTTATTTTTTTCCCTAATTTATGTCTTATTTTGGGACCAGACATCTCTTAGTCCTCCAGATAACACAGATTTCAGCTATGTTCTCTGCCTTTTATACTTTTGAAGCATTTCCCTTTCAATTTTACTCTGCCAGGAAGTTCACCCAACCACCCAGCAGCAGCAGGACAACTCAGGACGAAACGGCTCCTCCTGTATCCCTGCAAGAAGCTCAGAAGCTTGCAATAACAGGCTTGAACTTGATTGCTATGGATGAAGGGTTACCAGAAGGAAGGCAAGCAGAAAGCCAGAGGGGGTTCTTGCATCTCCCACGCTGCAGGATCCGAGGGGCTGTGCACCTCCTGCCCTTGGTGGAGCACCACATCAGCGCCTACTGTCAAGCGGTGCGAAGGGCAGAGACACCAGTAAATGGCTCTTGTGGAAACCATTCAGCTGCTGCTTCCAGAACCCACACAAACAGAGTGTCAAGTAAGGAGGACTTCAGGTTGTCTCTTGAAGAAACTACAGTTGTATCATTGGGTATTCTCTATTATTTGGTGTTTTATAGCTGGGATGTTGTCTACACGTTGCTGTCTACTGAAGTGGAAAAAAGTTCTGCTGTTGGAGATGAACAGGTTTCCCAGATGGACAAAAATGTGTTGTGTGGTAATAAAGAAGATACCAGGACACAAGGAGCACTGCCTGTAGCTCCACAGGATGCTCCCAGTAACAGTCAAGCTCAACATCCTTTGTTTAAAAAGCTGCTTCAGGTTTTAGCTTTTTCTGCTGCAAGAGGCTCCCAGACTGACAGCATACTGAACCAGAGCCTAAAAGTTTTGGTGAAATTAGCTGAAAATTCAACAATGGACTTGCTAATAAAGTAAGTCAGTAATAGCTTTCTTTAACACTGTTTCAGACTCTTGTTTAGGAACTTTCATTCTCTGTTGGAACTAATTTCTATGGATTACAGCAGAAATTTTGACACGTGTGGGAAGGTATCCCATTCCTCAGCTCACCTTTGGGAAGCAGTGGAAGATCTTTCTACTGCCCCTGCTGCTCATGGATGTGATAATCACCCCTGATCAGTAACAAGATTTCCTCATGATTGTAACAAGCAGAAGCTGTGGCCTTATTGCATAGCTGACACCTGAAAGTGAGAAAGCTTCCTAAGGCCAGGTGCTCTTGGCCAGACCATCTACAGTATTCACTTGAGGGTTTCTGCAGTTGCTGGGGGATGCCTAGGGAATGAAAGCACAGGGTCTCCTTTTGGTATGTAAAGTGCCACTCTCAAAGCAAGGTATTTTGCCTGCTAATAGTCTGATATACACAGCAGTAGTAGGAATTGCAGGCTGTGCCACATGTAACAAGAGTATGTTTTTCAGTATCCCTTTTGTTTATGACACATAAGTTGAGAGCAGGTCTGTTCTGAATGGCTACAAAGACACCAATGATGAGGCTGTGCACCAGAAATACTGTATTTTCAACTTGTTGGTGCCTTTCTCATTTCTAACTGGGGTTTTTTCTTTTGCAGTTTTCAGCACTTGCTGAGTAGCCAGATACTGCTCCCCTGCCTGTGTGCAGAGACCCCTTTGGCTGCTGTCCTTCTGACTGTGAGACTCTTGTCTATTCTTGCTCAACACCAGGTGTTGGTTGCTCAACTTTGTTCTCGTTCAGGTAAAAGCCTGCATAACAGAGAGAACTCTGGAATGTTAGTTAGTGTGATGGAAAGTAATGCAAACAAGGTTTTAAAGCCACAAAAAGCCTGCTCTGTTGCCTGAAAACTTGTTTCAATTGCTTGAAGAGTATTTTCTCTCCTGGTATCAGTTTGCATACAGTGCTTTTGATACCCATGTGGATTATTGTAACTACTTCCCAGATTGATTGTTACAGTATTAAAGGTTGGTGAAAGGAAAGGGAGCTTTTCTGGAGTTCTGCAGATAAATTTATCTGCACTCATAACACCATAGAGTTCAGGTGTTCTGCATGACAAATAGTCTTTGGCCAGTTCCTTATGAATGAAGTTGGACAGTATTAACCACAGTAACATATATAAAGTTTAGGGATACTGTTTTCTTCAGCACTGCTTAAGATGCCTAAAATAAAGCAGGAAGTTGAGCCTGTATCCTGAGTCCCAGGATTAGCACTCTACATATTTTCTGAAAAGTTTTCTTCTCTGACAGATTATAAACATTTAACTATTGGGAAAACTATCTCTATTTCAGATACCTGCCTCCTTCTTGCACTGTACATGTATATTACATCCAGACCAGACAAATCAGCATCTGAACCACTTTGGCTTCAGCTGGAACAAGAGGTAAGTAACCACAGCTGTTTGTTTATATGCCTTCTCCTGCTGTTTATATGCCTTTTCCTGCTGTTTCAAATTGGGAGAGTGGGAGGAACAGGGCAATGCACAGGTTGTTTGAAAACAAGTTCTTTCTCCAGCTGACATAGAACACTGAAAGTATTGGCTTGTAGGGAAGGATTACATTGGGTTTTTATTTTTTTTAAGAGTAGCTGATTGAATCTGAAATCAGTAGCTATTCTTAAAGATAGTATTAGTCATAATAGTCATAGTTAAATCACTGAAAAAGCAAGAAGGATCCCAGGATAGCTGTAAATAAATGTCTGGCACTAAGCCTTGTTTTGCTTTTAGACAAGTAGAGGGGTAAAAGGAAGGAAGATCTATTGTTTCACTTTGGTTGTATTAATTCAGAACTATCTTATCAGTTATTACATATAAAAAGCAGTGTGTAGCAATCTAGGATTATAGCCAACATGTGTATGTTTGAACTAGTAATAGAATCCCATTTCTGCCTCCCTTTATTTGCAGCTTAATTATTTGCTAATTCTGCAGAGCCCTAATGCTCACTGTAATGCCATCTGCATGTTTCTGTAACAGACAGTGAGACTCCTGGCAAGGTGTATGCAGTCTTCCAGCCCAGTGGTCTTGTTACCTGGTACAACCTGTCAGTGTAACCTCGAGGTACGTCACTGCAGCGGCCGAGCTTCATCCACTGGGACCTCAGAAGTACTCCTGACAATGCTGAAACAGCTTTTTGCCCCTTTTTTTTAAGCTATAATGAAAGAGAAATTTACTGTAGCTTTAAAGGATGCTTTTGTGTGCCAGAAAATCCTGTGACATTTAGAACCTTGAAAAGATTAATCAGGGAAGTTCCAAATGCAGTAAGTTTTATGCTGCTATACTTTGTGTACTGAGGGACACTTTTTATTCACCCCTTTCACAGGTGGTTAAAGCCCTGATAATAATGTTGCACAGACAGTGGATGAAGATGAGAAGATGTGAGAACAGCTTGTGTGCAGATCAGGAACGGGTCATTCAGTTTTTGCGGGATGCTGTTTTGCTCCTGCACAGCCTGTCTCAGAAAGATAAACTGTTCCATGAACACTGTTTGGAAGTTCTCCATCAATATGACCAAGCCATGCCAGGCATAAGAGCCATCCTAAAGAAGACTCAGAAACTGAGTGCCTGTGAAGGTAATGCCAGTCAGAATATTAAAGCTGGCTCTTTTTCCATGCAGTACTAAGTAGACATTCTGTCCCATTCTTTGTTTACCAAGCACCATATACCAAATACCTTGGGTGGTTGTTGCTCAGACCTCTGAAGGTAGACCATCATCTAGCTTCTCAAACTTTGTTATACTGAATCACTACTATAATTAGAATCATAGAATGGCAAGGGTTGGAAGGGACCCCAAGGATCATAGAGCTCCAACCCCCCTGCCACAGGCAGGGACACCAACCTCAGGCCTGGAGCTACACAAGGTTGCCCAGGGCCCCATCCAACCTGGCCTGGAACACCCCCAGACACGGGGCACCCACCCCCTCTCTGGGCAGCCTGTTCCAGCCCCTCACCACTCTCTCTGTGAAAAGCTTCCCCCTAATATCCAATCTAAACCTTCTCTCCTTTAGTTTTAGACTTGTCCTGCCATTATCTGCCCTTTTAAGCAGTTGAATCCCCTCCTGTTCCTCTGCTCCCTTCAGGGACTGGCAGGCTGCAATGAGTTCCCCCCACAGCCTTCTCTTCTCCAGGCTGACCCAGCCCAGCTCCCTCAGCCTCTCTTTGTAGGGCAGCTGCTCCAGCCCTCTAATCATCTTTGTGGCTCCTCTGACCCCTCTCCAACAGTTCCACATGCCTGCCTGACCTGCCTTACCAGGGCAATACACACACCAACACCACAGGATTTATTGCAGCCTGCCAGTCCCTGAAGGGAGATTATAAACAGGAGGGGAACCAACTGTTTAAAAGGACAGACAATGGCAGGACAAGGGGGATGGATTAAAGCTAAAGGAGGGAAGGGTTAGATTGGATATTAGAGGGAAGTTTTTTACAGAGAGAGTGGTGAGGGGCTGGAACAGGCTGCCCAGAGAGGGGGTGGGTGCCCCGTCCCTGGGGGTGTTCAAGGCCAGGTTGGATGGGGCCCTGGGCAACCTTGTGTAGCTCCAGGCCTGAGGTTGGTGTCCCTGCCTGTGGCAGGGGGTTGGAGCTCTATGATCCTTGGGGTCCCTTCCAACCCTTGCCCTTCTGTGCTTCAGGCATGCTGCTGTGAAGCTGCTGGGACTTTTTGGGAAGCGCTGAACAGCCATGTACTTACTTGTTCTACTCATTGCTTAGCATGTCCTGAGGTTACCTAGCACTTCACCTAACTCTGTCTGGTGATGCTTGGGAATGGGGGCAAACAGCATTAACACTGATTTTGGGGCAGTTTTCAGACCTGTAGCTAGCATTCAGGTCCTTCCTTAAAAACACTGGTTTTCTCCTAGTGGCTTTTTAAAATGAGTAAAAACCCCAAGGTTTTAAACTTAGTAAGTAGTCAGAACAGGTTCTAAATTAACAAAGTGCCCTTTCTTGGTTTTGCACTAAGATGAATTTGAGTGACTGTCCAAGATGGTGCTTTACTGCCTGAAAAGACATTAAAGACAAAGGGGAGAAGTTTGTATGACAAATATGTATCTAAAGACCTGTTTGTATTTCACCTTGAAAAAGGGTATTTGCTGAAGCCTTTTACAGTCAATGTGTTTTAAACACAGATACCAGCTGCAACTAGGATAAAATCAAGAAGAAAAATTACTCTCTAAACCACATTTTTTTTTGTTGTTGTTACAGGGCTGATTTTGGATGAATTGTATCCTTCTGAGCCAGAAGCAGAAGACCATGGAATGGACTCCAGCTAACTAACATCTAAGATCTCTGTCCTTCCTCATGTGAATCATCATGATCATTGCCAGTGTAAATCTGAACTTTAAAGAATCTATTTTATTAAGTTATAATCTAAAGGTTGCACTCAAAGGCAGCATAAGACATTTCTTTGCTGTGAGTGGTTTACTAAATCACTAGTTAGAAATTGTTTAGTGCCATCTAAACAGCAGAAAGCAAAGAAGTGCTGATGAAGAGGGAATTCTACTGCAATGTACTTGTTTTGCTGTGCAAAACCACTCAATGGCTTCTGACTGGTTCTGTTTGAATTTCATCCCTTATGAAACTGCTGTGAAGGGAAAGGAAATGTCAATATTGCATTTGTTGTTTTACTGTGACTACAGCTGAATTTCTGATGCTTGATCTGTGGGATCACTGTCTTTTGAACATCTTTGTTTCTTTTCCAGCTGTAACACTTTCTTGTTTGACTTCCAAAATTTTCATGTTGATATTAGTAAAGTTTACTGTGATTTTAAAATCCTTTCTAGAAATAACTTGCAGGTGGCAGTTCAGTTCTGAGCAAGAGATCTAAAGCTCTGTGATGATGACCTGATTTCACTCATGTGTCTCAGTTTCACAGATAAGAACTGAGGCAAAACCAAAAAATACTGGAACTTTCTTCAAGAAGTTAGCTTAGAGTAAGATGGGCATGTTGAAGAGAGAGCATTCTATCTCACTGGGTGAGAAAAGGATAGTTAAATGTGTGCAGAGTTACTGTTTTCTTTGGTTGTGCTATCTGGATAGGCACTGCACTGAAGGCTACAGCACTGAGGATTGAGGAGTGACTGTTGCTGTACCCTCTCACCTATGATTACCAACCATCATTCTCAGCTGCAGGTCAGCAGCTGAACTTGAAATCCTAAAGAGTGAAGGGTGAGTGCTACCAAAATGAGCCTACAGGTTTGTGCTTTTAATTATTTTCATTTTCTTGACAGATTCTTGATTCAGAACAAGCCTGGCTCCAGGGACCAGGAGGAGGAGACACAGCACTACACTGGGAAGGAAGCTCTTGGAATATTGGGAAACATCCAGTTCTCTGGTCACAACCCAAACAGGCTGTGTCCTGCCCTGGTGTGCCTGGGCAGAAAGCCCCACTCTAGTCTGCTGAACAAGCTCTTGACCTGGCTTTTGCTTTTGAAGAGAACTTTCCCAGAAACTGCTATGCAGCCCTAACCACTGTAATAATCCAGCATCTCCCTAGGGCCAAAGCTCCACTCCTTCCCACAACACAGCCTATGGTCAAGCCTCCTCTTTGGGTAACAGCTGGCAGAGCTCCACCAGGCATGGCCTGTTCACTTCTGTGAAGTGCAAGCTGCTCCTCCTTAAATGCTGCAAGGAAGGATGGACAGGCATGTAGCAGCAAAGCCTTTGTGCATGGTAACTACCCTAGACTGCTACAGGGTGCCCTACAGAAGTTTGGGCATGACAAAATCATTTGACTTGTTCACTTTAAGAAACAAAACCCACCCCACAACCAACACAGCACTCCTGGCCTTCAGAATTAAAGAGCTTCAGAGTGTCAAGTAAATGCCCCTTTCTTCCTCAAAGCCAAAAATAAACATTAAGATAATTCTTTAAAGACAGCCCCATGAGCAGTGGTAGAACAGTCTCTGGCACTTAGCCTGCTCGTAGTGACAAACTGCTGCCCTCATACACATCTGATAGCCACAACTAACCCAACATTGCTGTTCAACTGATCTGTGCTGCTCTTGTCACCTAATTTCTCTAAATGTAATTTAGAGAAACCTAGTTTAGACAGATAAGATGCACTTTAAACCCCTTTTTTTGGTAATCAACACTTCATTTAGTCTAAGAGGCATTTGGAGGAAAAACAGTTGAGAGATCATTAGCTCTTGAAACAATCCAAAGTTCTAAGAACTGGTTTGGAAAATTCCTGGCCTCATCTAAAGGGTGTGTAGATGGCAGCTTGGTAAAAGGGAAAGTTACTCCTAAGATGTGTATTAAAGTTATCTGTGGGGAAAAGATGCTAGGAACACATCCCTACCTGTTCCCTTCTGGCCCTGCATCCCCTCCCATCCACCCACTCTGACAGACAATACCCTGACACTCACCTCCACAGGGATTCCTTCCTGCCTCTGACAGCTCAGCCTGTAGACAAACCAGACACCTTCACTGCTAGAAGTGACAGTGACACCAGGCTACCATTAAATCAAGCTGTAGCTTTTAAAAAATTCAGGCAACTTACATAACTGAGCATTTCATGCTTCTAAAGACAAATGAGGCCACGTTCCTGAAGAGAGAAGGCAGACATGGGGACATGTACCAAACTGTCTTAATTCATTACCAGTTTTTGTCAGGATTATTGCAAGACTCTCCTGAACTTCAGTAATCCTTCCCTTTTTACATTATCTTGGGATTAAAGAAATCCAATCATATATGCACCAGCTGACTGTTCCCTGGAAAAAACCCTGTAACATTCTTAGATAATGGTGCTGCTGGCTTGCTATCTTCATGACCTAAAAATAACAGAAGTCAGGCTGTTCTCATCAGACACTCCCTCAGATTCACAGCATAGCAGCTGTTTTTAAGGCCAGTTTCCATTTCCCCCCTGTACACTATAGATAAGCTGTGCCTGTGTATTAACTGAGAGAAGGAGTTGACTCTGGCACAATGCACAGTCACAGGACTGAATAATGAAGTATTGAGCAACAACAACCCCCCCTAGTCGTGTTCCATACATGATTGCTGCATTCCTCAGTGAGCAGCAGCCACCACCCCTTTTCTTGCCCATGGCAGCTAGTTTCCCCTTTGCTGAAACCTGAGCTAACTATAGCTGCCTTTTTCCTCCTCCATGAGCTGTGCTGAGCAGACAGGACTAAAGCTAGGCTGGATGAAGAAAGAATCACCTCTACTAACTTACCTATTAGGCAGTTTTATGCAAAAGTGGAGGACCATAGCCTTGCTGAGTTGGCCTTTGAGATCCTGCAGTGCAGGAGGAGGGACACCACTGCTAAGCATCTTTCTGCAGGGATTGAAGGACCTGAGGGTACTGCAGGGATTCAAACACACCAGTTTAATAAAGTAAATGATGCTTCACCAGCTGAAATATTTAGGGAGTTTGCACAGTAACACCTTATTCTCTACAACTTGTAGAATTGTTGACTAGTTCAGGTTGGAATCTATCAGTACAGGCTGGGGGTGACCTGCTGGAGAAGAGCTCTGTGGAGAAGGACCTGGGGGTCCTGGTTGATGACAGGTTGGCTATGAGCCAGCAGTGTGCCCTGGGGCTGAGAGAGACAATGGGATCCTGGGGGCATCAGGAGGAGTGTGGCCAGCAGGTCACAGGAGGTGCTGATCTCCCTAAAGCAGATCCTACCCAATTCCAGAGCCCAAGTAACAGAATCAGAGAGTTGTAGGGGTTGGAAGGGACCTTGAGAGCTCCTGGGGTCCAACCCCCCTGCCAAAGCAGCTCCCCAGCTCATACTGCACAGGTCAGCATCCAGATGGGTCTTGAATATCTCCAGGGAAGGAGACTCCACACCCCCTGGGCAGCCTGTCCCAGGGCTCCCTCACCCTCACTGGGGAAAAGTTCCTCCCCATGTTGCTGTGGAACTTCCTGTGCTCCAATTTGCAGCCATTGCCCCTTGTCCTGTCTCCACTGACCAAAGAAAAGGGGCTGGGCAATTCCCCCTGCACCCCATACTTCAGATATTGATAAACATTGATTAGGTCCCCCCTCAGTCTTCTTCTCTCCAGGCTGAACAGCCCCAGCTCTCTCAGCCTTTCCTCACAGGGGAGATGCTCCAGGCCCTTCATCATCTCCGTAGCCCTATCTCTGGACTCTCTCCAGGAGATCCCTGTCCTTTTTATCCCAGGGAGCCCAGAACTGGACACAACACTCCAGGTGGGGCCTGACCAGGGCAGAGCAGAGGGGGAGGATCACCTCCTGTGACCTACTGGCCACACTCCTCCTGATGCCCCCAGGATCCCATTGTCTCTCTCAGCCCCCAGGGCACACTGCTGGCTCATGACCAACTTGTCACCCACCAGGACCCCCAGGTCCTTCTCCACAGAGCTCTTCTCCAGCAGGTCACCCCCAGCCTGTACTGATACATGTGGTTGTTCCTCCCCAGGTGCCAGACTCTCCACTTGCTTTTGTTGAATCTCATCTGGTCTCTCCCTGCCCAGCTCTCCAGCCTGGCCAGGTCTCTGGATGGCAGTGCAGTGTCCTGCCTGTCAGCCACCCCTCCCAGCTCTGGATCATCAGCACTTGCTGAGGGTGGGTGCTGTTCCCTCATCAAGGTGTTAATGAAGATATTGGACAGAACTGGACCCAACACCCAGCCCTGGGGAACACCACTGGAGAGTGAACCACTACCAACAACTGCAGGTGCAGGAGATGTTAGAATGAAAAGGCTCTGATTTCAAAGTTCTTTTGACTGTAGTAAGGGAAATAGGTTATCAGAGGCTCATTTACACATATCATTCTTCATTCTAGTGAAACAAAAAGTAAAACAGCCACTCAACTTGTCTGTTTGCAGGAGAGGAGGGACAGCACTGAGATGGAAACGTCATCAGTTCCAAACCCATGCAGCACGCTGCAGCCCCAGGGGAACCAGAGAGGGCTCACACCTCACTGCACCAGGCACAGCCTCCTCCCTACCCAGTACTGACAGTAGTAGTTTGTTGTGTCTCAAAGCTAAAGAAATCACCTTACAGCATAAGGACATCCCTTATAACATGGTTAACTCACCCTTAGTGGAAGCCAACATAAAAAGCTGAAGCAGAGGACACTATCAGCACAGATGCCTGATAAAATAACTCATTTCCTTCAGCTTTATCTCCCTTTAACAGGTTTAACTCTGGTACTTTCTTCCCCCCTCCTGTATGGCTTAACAGCTGTCAATCTGACCAGTTTCTTGGGATGCAGGCTGTTTAACAAGTCTAATAGTAACCAGAGTGGATAAAAAAAATAGACCCCCAAACCACAGGCTAAAGCAAACCTGGGAAGTTATCATACATGCCTAGATATGATACTAACTTTCCATACTTAGGAATAGGAGAGAACTGCTTGTTTGGAAGGAATTGCTAAGCTTTTTCCAGCTCTTCCATACAACCCTGCCATGGCTTTTAAGATGAATGCCAAGTTTTGGTTCTGGAAAAATTCACACTAAATAAACAACAGCTGATGAAGAGTTATGAAAACATTATGTGCAGCATTGCCCACCTAACCACAGGCTCTCTTCAGCTCAGTGGTTTGCTTTCCTATACAAGAGTTTGCTGCACTTGTAGTGGGTGAAGGTACCTTTGAAAACTGCTGTGGTCATTGAAAGAAATCTGAAGGTTTTCAACAGCACATCAGCTCCTGTTCCTCAGGCCTGTGTGCAGAGAGAAGGGAAGACACAGCTTTTCTCTGAACAGAATGAAGCTTCTCTGTACATCACTTCTGAAATTCACATGCACCTGCTAAAAAGTCAGGGGAAAAGAAACACAGATGAGCTAAAAAGCAATAAACCCATCAGAAATCTCTTTTTTCTCAGTGTAATTTCTATCCCAAACTTTTCATTGTATTGGTTTCTAGACTTAGGTTTTTAGGACCATTCATTATGTCTGCTGTCCCCAGGTAAAGGACAGAAATTCTGTTGAGAAAGTGTGAAATAAGATGGGAAGTGAAATGATCTACATGTCACCTGTAACACATGGTCAGCCTGCAGCTGAAACTTTTCAAACTCCAGAAGCCACATTACAGAATACCTGACTATCCCATAATAAACAAGTCAGGAGAAGGGGTTGTTTGTGTATCCCTTTTAAACCCTACATTGTAAATCGAGCTGGCAATTTAAGGTAATAATGATTATACACTGAACCCCCTCAACCTAGATATCTCTAGATAAAATATCTCTAGATATTGTGTCTAATTAACCAATTCCACACTGCCTGGTGTTTCCTAAGAAGCATTCTTGACCTGTTTGAAAGAAGTATTTTCAGGTGAAAGACTAATGAGTCAGGGGCATGAATACAGCCTTTCAAAAGCATGTTTTTCCCCCCCCAAGACTATTGGAAGTACACAAAAACACCAACATAAATGGTTCCACACAGTAGGAAGCATCACTTACACCACACTGAATTGATCCAGTTGATAAATGAGGGAAGGTATTCAACACAAAAGTCAAATTAGGTGTTAAGAAGCTAATGAACTTTAATCCAATTACAGACTTCTCCAAAGTCTACCATCTTGTCTACCCTAGACTCTTCCAACATCTTGGGATTAATTAGCCAAGATATACAAAATTAAACACATTTAATTTACTTCTTGGGCCAGAAAAGCTCTTAGAAGCAATCCTTTTAGATTAACTTGGAGGCATATTGTCAGAATATCATTTAGGAGCTTATATATGGTCCTTGCTTTATGTTGTGACCTATGATTTTGGTTAAGCTTTGTACTCCACTACCAAAAATGATATTCATGATACAAAGTGACTTAAAGGTACATTTGGTAACACTAGCTGACAGACAGAGTGAAGTAAAATACAACTTTGCAGATACACTCCTAAATAATGCTCAAACTGATGCTAAGAAAACAAAATTGATAGAATATACTTCAAACATGGCATTTATTACAAAAGGTACACAGAGTTTATGTGGTTTCTTTTGAATACTTGTGTTTAAACTACCAACAACATACAAAGCTAGGTTAGAGTATGAAATGAAATCAACAATGACCACCTAGTAAGCTCGGTACAACAGAATACTGGATTTTCTTTCACAGAGCATTTCTGAAAGGCACTTACAGAATTGAAAAACACAACATATACTTGTTCAACATTCAAACTTTTCATTCAATTCCCCCTCCCCTATGGCACTGTGGATCACCAGTTTGATGCAGAGGTGAAAGCTACTCAGACTGACACCTCAGCAGTCTATGGACCAACCTCATCTTTTCTATAACCACAGCATCCTCTTAGCTATAGGAAAACAAGTTTTAATGGGTTGCATGGCAACAACTAAATAAAATTTGGTCCTGCACCTCATTGTTAATGATGATTAATACACCAAGGTCTGATTAAGCACTCCAGGTACACAGTGGATGATTTTCTCTTCTCTCCACAAGCTTTGTAACTGAAGTAGTAACAGAGCTACTGAAGCAATTCCTTGTGTACTAAGGGTTCCTCTCTTCACTTGTACAGTTACCATTTGCATACATTCCCTGAAGGAAAGGCATTAAAACTCTCAGGTTCCTTAACTCTAACCCTCATCACCCTCATCACAGGTATAGTGATGCTCAGGGCAATTTATTTGGTTTGCACATCTACAGAACTGAGCCAACTTCTCCTGAAACTGCAGATTATCCCTTCATAACCAGAACATAACCCCAGTAGCACCACCACAATCTCACCAAGCCCATCACTAGCACGCTGCACCTGTGCTCTGAGAGCTGCACAGCAGCTGTGCTCACTGGCTGCAGCTCACTGGCCAGACTTCATCCATGCAGCCAGCTAAGAAAGGTCCTGGAAGAGTATCTGCTCTCTTTCAGTGGGAATAAACACAGAGAGCTAGGATCTATGGCAAGGGAATTGTTCTTGCAGTTATTCAGTGCTTTCCCTTTCAGGAATACCAGATTTCTAGGGAAACACTCCAACCAAGCATGACCAGTGTCTCTTATACAGAGGCTGTTCTCACATCTAACAGGAGAACAAAGCATTGCCCAACGTCTTGGCTTACAAGGCAGGGAAGGAGGAGCACACAGACACAGGGCACACAGGCCCTCTGAGTGCCTCCTGGCACTGTTTCATGCTATTAACAACACAAAGGCTCAGGTTGCCATGATCCTCAGAGCTAAAAATTTTATAAAAGTTTCTTTTGAAATGCCCTTAAAACTTTCCTGGAAAAAAAAAAAAAGGAATTGGAATAACCCAGAAGTACTCAAAAATCAGGAAGGGAGATGAGGCTGCCTTTGGCAGCACCAGGTTCCATCCATCCCATGAGGTAAAACAATGCCCCCATCAGTGCTTTTCAAACAGCACTATAACCCAAGGGCAGAATCACAGCCAAATGGACAAAGTAAAAACCAGCCTGGGGGATGTCAAAATGATTTCCCTCATTATGTCACTGTGACACACACAACAGACTAGATAGCTCTGCTGAGAAATTAAAACCAACTTTATTTCAGTGATAAAAAAAGACAGAATCATAAAGGACACTAAAAAAATAGAAATCATGATTTGCTTGATCTTTACAAGGTGTAGAGAGCCAAAAGCCTTGGAAACACCTGTAAGGCATGAGGATGTCTCAGGATGTTTTATGACTGCAAGCACTATCTTCTTAAAAACACACTGCCTCACTGTGACCAAATCCTACCAACCCTTCCCAACCTCATGTCTTCTGCTCAGCTTTATGGGAACATTGAAGACACAACAGAGGTTTATTCTCTCCTGTGTCTTGGGCTGCATTTCTTATCCCCTCCCCTTCCCCCATTCAAATGCAGACTGAGTTTATAAAGATCTACCATTCCAAGGTTCCCTCTAGAGACAGTGACAAACCCTAAGCAGTTAAAAACCACAGTCTATTTTCTACATCCCATCTCTCCTGTAAAAACAATTCCTTCCCTAGTTTGAAGCAGGGCTGAACTCCAGCAGGTACTGTGGCTCAACAGACAACTAAGGTGCTATATTTTTCTTACAAATTTAGAAACAACATAGAATCAAACTTGTCCAATAATACCTGGACAACAAGGACAACAAGTTTTCATGGAGATTCTCAGGTTTTCAGCTTCTGATCCATTTGTTCTACTAAGAGGCAAAGAGTTAACAACATAAAATTCAACTTGTCCAGTAATACCTGTACAATTCAAATGGTCTGAGAAAACACCCAAGGCAGGCCTAGTTTTTAAGCCTTCAAAATGGTAAAGAAAACAAGGAAATGATCAACTCACACTGTTTAGCACAGAATTGTCAGAAGACACATGTGGTTTGCTGCCTCCTACTGAAGGCAGACATGTTTCCAAAAAGCAAAATTCCCTTTAGAATGACATGTATTATCTTGTAGCTTAACAATAGTAGCTTCCAAATGGGTAGAACATACACAACATATCAGGGAGTTTCTTAGGGAAGCTCAGCCTGGTTTATGTTTTAATACTGTGCAAAAGATTGCTACAGGTTTGGGTATTTGATAATGCTCATGTTAGACCATTCCTTCCAAAATTACTGCACAGCAAATGCTATTGTGGTTCTATTTCTGAAGTAGTCCTCCTTCATGCTTTACTCATCATGTATAGAACAGTATCTCTTTGTATTTGCCTGAGGTATAAACTTATGCACGGAAAATACTCCTTCCTTGTACTCAAAGCATTTTAAAAAAAATATACTAAATTTAACTTTCACTTAAGACAAAAGATTGCTGTCTTCCAGAAAAACGTATTACAGTTACACAGTGTAAACAGCACAAATTATACTTTAAAAAGTTTTGTATGTAGAGGCATAGCAGAAGATCTTCTCAATAGGTGGGCCGTTGAGGATCCATATAAGCAGGGTTATAAGGGGGCTGGCTGACTGGGGGAGGTGCTCCAGCACCAGCTGCAAAAGCAAAACACAAGGAAAAAGTGATTTGTAAACTGATTTCAAATTCTACATCTGCAACAGCAACTTCTGTTTGGAGCACATGGTTGAGAGGCTCAGTTTTTTATCACCTTAATAGGACTTGAGAACAGTTTGTGCTAACTCATAAGGCATCTGCATTTCAAAAGTAAGATCCACAGAAAGCCTTTGTTCTTGGGAGGTTTTTTATTTGTATGCTTGAGTGTGCATGTGAATTATGGAAGCCACAAGCACATGGTTAGCCTGCAGGAAAAAAATCCCATAGTCTAAAAAAAACTCCATTTAACCAAACAAAAAAAAACCAACCCCAAACCACAAAAAAACCCCAATCACCTGAATAGATCTGTGGTCCAAAGAAACAGCCAGTGAAGCTGAGATGCACAAGCAACAGGATATGCCTCATAGTATGCTGAGAGTGAAAATAAACCACTGGGCAAAAGAAAAAGGTCTAGAGAAAGTATCATAGGATTCCTTCAGAGAAAATGCCTTCCTGGTGTCTCAGTTTAATTAAAAAATTAAAGGAAAGAAGTATCCCACGACTGTGGAGCACATTAAAGAGTTTGACTCCTATACTAGATGTATTTCACTGAGATGATGTTTTCTAGTACTCCAAGACAAGAGGCTCTCAAATGGCATCTTCATTTTCAGGTCTGACAGCACAAGTTAGTTCAGGTAACAGCACCTGATCGGATTCCTGGAACGTGTGAGGGGGTTTGGCTCCTGTGTGACAAGGCAGGTACTCTCTCCCTTGCATGTGACCTAATTAAGAGACTGTTCCTTGGTTAATAGGTAAGGGAAATAAAGAAGAGAGCTCTCATTTCAAAGCATACTCAGTTGGCAGCAAGGAAAGTGCTTCAAGATTTTGCCAAGAAAAAAAAAGAAATTAATGAAGAACTAACAAACTGCAACAGTCTGAGAAACTAGAGAGGAGGAGAAGTGAGATGACTAGTTTTTTGCCTCCCTCACATGATAGAGAGGAGGCCAAAGCACTTTGGGGTAACTCCATAAAACCCACAGCTTCTTCAGAATTTACAACAGAAAAATAAGAAGTCATCAGGCACCAAGTCAGTGTTTCTACATGCAGGGCTGATATGCACATTGCTAAGGTACAACTTCTAACTGGTTTACAGTGCTTAGGACAATGAACAGGCATTTTATATTTGAGCTGTCATGAAAGAGTTACTTTCTAAGGGTACTATGTACTATTCAGGATTGTATTCAGGCTTGTTCCTGAGAAGGATGAACAGTGAGTGAGGTTTGAAGATCCTAGAACAGAGAACTGCCTGGTTTTGGCCTCCCTGAACAGCCAGGAGCTGCTTCTTCAGAGACCAGCTGCTACCAGCAGAAGTAGGAATTAGCAACAGCAACAATAAAGCTGCATGAAAACAATGCTGTGAAAGAAGGAAAGTTGGAGAAAAAAAGATTCCAATAATTCTAACTGCTAGTCATTGGCAAGCCTGTCTGAAGTTGATCAGAGACGTTATTCTGTAAACACTGCAATGACCTATTAGAAAGTGCCACCCACATATACATGAAAAAACACCATCTAACAAGTACTAATTAGAAAGGGTGTGTAGAAACAATTTTAATATGAAATTTCAACTGAAATAGGAAAACAATTCTACTGGATCCTCTGATCCTCCAACATACCACCTAACTTGGCCAGTACAGCCCAGCTATACCTCCTCCCACAATGCTTAATGTGGAAATGCTCATTGGGAGCCTTCAGCAAGAGTGGATTACAGTACCCACCACCACTTCAGGTTTACACTATTTGCTTATTTACATGAACACAGTATTTGAAAGGAATAAATATAAATAACACAAGATTGCTTCCAACACAACTGCCTCTTTAGCTATTTAAGAGATGAAGAAATACTCAGCTCTGCCTTACCTGCCACCGTTTCATGATAAGCTGGGGGTCCTGATGGCTGCATGGGGTAAGGGGGAGGATACTGTGCAGGGTATGGTGCTACTGGCATTCCTGGTTGTGGCTGGATAGCCACAGGCTGGTAACCTTGGTACGGGGCTACCGGGTAGCTGGGTGGCACTCCCTGTTGGGGGTAGGGAGCGTGAACCACCGTGGTGGAAGTAGTGGCAGTCACAACAGCTACAAAGCAAGCAAAAAGAACAATTAGCACTGGTGGTTCTAGGAGATCACCTGGGACAGGCAACAACAATAATGTAACAAACACTCTCTCTTAAGATCCATTTTTCAATTCAAAATCTGGGTATTCTGCCCTGGTCAGGCCCCACCTGGAGTGTTGTGTCCAGTTCTGGGCTCCCTGGGATAAAAAGGACAGGGATCTCCTGGAGAGAGTCCAGAGAAGGGCTACAGAGATGATGAAGGGCCTGGAACATCTCTCCTGTGAGGAAAGGCTGAGAGAGCTGGGGCTGTTCAGCCTGGAGAGAAGAAGACTGAGGGGGGACCTGATCAATGTTTATAAATATCTTAAGTATGGGGTGCAGGGGGAATTGGCCAGCCCCTTCTCAGTGTCTGTGGGGACAGGACAAGGGGCAATGGCTGCAAATTGGAGCACAGGGAGTTCCACACCAACATGGGGAGGAACTTTTCCCCAGTGAGGGTGCCAGAGCCCTGGGACAGGCTGCCCAGGGGGTGTGGAGTCTCCTTCTCTGGAGATATTCCAGACCCATCTGGATGCCGACCTGTGCAGTATGAGCTGGGGAGCTGCTTTGGCAGGGGGGTTGGACCCCATGAGCTCTCCAGGTCCCTTCCAACCCCTACAACTCTCTGATTCTGTGATTTAGTTTCTGAAGTTCCACCAAAGACTTAGAAATACATGCCTCTAAAGGTCCTGCCTCTCAGTGGTAATGAGAACCTCCACATACTGGGACAGCAGCCAACGTATCTCCTTGTTTCTCAATCACAAAGAGTAAGGAATTTTTTTCTTGGACTATTCAAAAACCAGGAACTCAGTGCTGCAGCCAAGTTATCTATCATATTGTATGAGAGCGGAAAAATTGCCCATTTTAAAGTGTGATCTGCTTTTAAGGCTGAAGTTGGTAAAGATCTCCTTTAATAAAGGCTTCCTACCACAAATGCCCAAATGAGTTTCCTTTTATATGTTGTCTACATACTCCTACAGGCCTGTGTTAGTACATCCTCCTCTAAGTAACAGTCAAAAAGGCAAATGCTCATTAAACAACTGATTTTTGTAGAAGCTGATCCTTGGTTCATCTCTCTTACTGGAATAAGGGAGTATTAATACTTTATAACAGACTGCAGTAATTTCTTTTCAAGTTCTCTTCCTCTTTGTGCTACACTTACAGACTTTGCTTAAGATTGAATGGTTGCAGTCCTGGGTCTGTGGTGTATTTTTCAGGTATATTTTTAAGAGACTGGGAAAATTTTAAGTTCCATTCTATCCCCTGCTTACCTATACAAGCAAAACCCCCTCAAAAACCTTAAACTGGTGGAGTGGAGGAACAGACACAGGACAGGACTTCTGAATGCTTAGAAAAATACAGCAAAACATCTCTCTGCACCTTCATGTTCTGAAGCAGCTGAAATGCTTCTTTTTAATATTTAGGTATTGTAACTTTTGTAGCAAAGAGATAAGGCAAGATTATTTTCTCCTTTTATAGCAATGCAACTTTCCAGGGTAGGGAAAAAATATCATTTTTCATCCAGAGACATGAAAACAATGAAGTAGAGAGGTACTTACGCCGTGGTCGTCGACATGCTTTATACAAACAGCAACAGGAACAGGTGAGGCACAGAATAATAGTAATCACAATCACTGCAAAAACAGCAATGCCAATTGAAACCAGGGTTCCAAAACTGCAAAAAAAAAAAGAAACCAGCAGAAGTAGTAAGTCTTTCACAAATTTATTACTTTAGCCTAATCAACTTTCTGCAGATAACTGTGCTTCCTCCAATTTGTAACTTTGACTACTGTAGAAAATGCTAGGGAATGTTGGTTTTGCAGGCTGAAATGGGTTGTGGTATTTTCCTGTGCTGACTTGGGAAGTGGAGGACTCAGGCTGCCTCATGGGAATCCTCTGCCAGGGACTTGGGAAGATAAAGGACAAGTGTCAATCAGGATACGCAACACATAGCACATAAAGGGGAACACTGCTAATGATTATAAATTGCATTATTGTAATAAGTTCTGCTGTTGGTTGTGTTAAAAGAGTTATGGTAAAATCACTCTCTCAGATAAGGGTTCAATTAGAAACTGAGGAATACATAGCTCTGCTAGAAGATGCAGGTGAAACTTATACCCATGCATCAGACATTGAGAACATAAGTGGCTGAATCGTGACTCAGGTCACAGGGTGGAATGTAAGGAGTCCTCCAGTTCAGAGTTCCACAAACAGGTTTTGGCAATCTCTGCCCCATCAGGGGACTCATGAGGGGTTGTACAGCGACTCAGCCTTCAACTGCCTTGAGGCCCCATCCCCGCAGAGACAACCCATGGGGAGCTGTGTGTGTAGATGGCTCGGACTTGAGTTGTCCTGTAAAATTAGATTAATCAGGGCACTGCTGCATCATTCAACAAACTGAAACCTGGGTTGAGCCTTCAATTCCTTCAACAAACATGCCCTGAGTCCAAATCAAGCCAGTATTCAGCTGCCTAGCAGTAAAATAAAGGCATGCATTTGAGGGTCCCCATTTGGCTTCAATGGGCCTAGACAAAACAAAGATACAAACAGTTAAGGGCTATGTGAGATAAACAAAAACAACCTGGAAAGATACTGCATTTTGTTCAGTAAGCTCATGAAGCTTTTCCTTCACCAATGGGAAGCAGAAACTTGACAGACATGCAATGTGTATTATATTGCCCCTTTTCAGTGGTCAGTGGGGACAGGACAAGGGGCAATGGCTGCAAACTGGAGCACAGGAAGTTCCACACCAACATGGGGAGGAACTTTTCCCCAGTGAGGGTGCCAGAGCCCTGGGACAGGCTGCCCAGGGGGTGTGGAGTCTCCTTCTCTGGAGAGATTCCAGCCCCGTCTGGACACCGACCTGTGCAGTATGAGCTGGGGAGCTGCTTTGGCAGGGGGGTTGGACCCCAGGAGCTCTCCAGGTCCCTTCCAACCCCTACAACTCTGGGATTCTGTGATATTATGTACTGGTGTGAAGGCACCTCGGTTGAGATTGTACACCTTGGAAATACCTAATCCATAGGTAAACAGGGGAGGGATTTCAGACAGGAAACAGGGCATAAAAATGCTGGGATCTGAGCACAGGTGTGCCTATTTCACCAGGACACCCACTCTTGCAAGAACAGATAATAAATCACTGCTTCATCTATCCTTTCTTAGGACCTTTGGCATTTCTAACACTACTTCATGCATTTGAGTAGGAAACAGCTGTCAAAGAATCAGAGAGTTGTAGGGGTTGGAAGGGACCTGGAGAGCTCATGGGGACCAACCCCCCTGCCAAAGCAGCTCCCCAGCTCATACTGCACAGGTCGGTGTCCAGATGGGTCTGGAATCTCTCCAGAGAAGGAGACTCCACACCCCCTGGGCAGCCTGTCCCAGGGCTCTGGCACCCTCACTGGGGAAAAGCTTTTCCCCATGTTGGTGCAGAACTTCCTGGGCTCTAACTTGCAGCCATTGCCCCTTGTCCTGTCTCCACAGACACTGAAAAGGGGCTGGCTAACTTGCCCTGCATGCAGGAGGTCAAGTCTGATGAACAGTGGAAACTGACCATCACCTGTAATGGAAGGGCCCCAAGGGGAGCCTTTGGTCCCCCTCATTTTACTGTGACCTTTGTTATCCAGGTACAACCGTGTCTCCCTTCAGATATTCCAAAAGGTTACAGCAACAAAGCTTCCAAAAATCATTACTCTGATGGCTTAATTTCCCAAGCATTTACCTGCTCTGAACAGGCAGGTAGGCATGCCTGAAACTGAAGCTCCCAAGACAACCTGACTGCAAGTTCTCCATACTTCCTTAAGTCTCCCCCTCCAGACCCACTGTCAAGACAGTCTCAGTACAGAGTGGATCTCTCCACACTGCAGAGCCTTGGCAGTCATAAGCAGTTGGTTTTAGAAGCCATGTTTCACGTGGTTTGAAAGATCTGAAATTGTGATGGCTTCACCACAACAATGAGTATGTTATGCTGCATTACAGGGACAGAAACACTGCCTAAACCACCAAAACCTCCTAGGAGATGGCCAAAGATGAACACCAGCTCAAAGCTCTGGATGAGTACCAAATGATGAGGCAGTTCTGGAGAAGACTCTTTGTTACTTCTGTTTACCACAGAGGGAACAAAAAGTAACTCTGCAAAGCATAAAACATACTGTGGCAATTCCTTTAAGTGTTAATTCACATGGATTCTTTCCAACTGCCTAATAAAGCACTTTCACAGAAGCCAAAGTTCCAGTATTTTTATTTCTTTACAAAATGCACCCTGCATTAGTTTAGGGAACAATTGCAGGAAGATGGTTTTAGTGAACAAGCAGCGCTAAAACAACACATAGAGAGTTAGTTTTACATCCAACCTGGTTTTGCTTCTTCAGAGAGATTATAGCTGCAGGAACCTCTGGGGTTTTTTCTTGCTCAGTTTCCTCTCAATAGCTTTAAGCAAAATGGCACATCTCTGGAACCTGCACCAACTTTTGCTGGGCTAAACAACCATCAAATGTGAAAACTGCTTTTGAGTGTCAAAGACACCAGAAGGTTAAATCACTGACCAAAAGAAAAGGCAAAGTGCACTATTATCCCTGCCTCAAATTCATAAGGCCTCACCTCAGACTTTTATAGCAATTTAACCCTCATTATGCTGGACACTGAACATAAGCACTGACAAATGAAACAGGTTCAATTTAAAAGCAAATTCCCCTCCTAGGAGAGGTTCCATCAATTTTATTCTGTTTCTGCAACAGCTAGGAGAAAAACTTGGGTCGAGTTTTCAAGAACACAGACAACAGTTTTACTTTACTGGAAATATCTAACTTGTGCATTGATTTTGTTAACTGCTAAATCCAGTAACACAGGATTTACTCCTCAAGTACTAAATCTAAGGTGCAGTGACCATAGGCAACTGACCATTGCCTATGGTCACTGCACCTTAGATTTAGTACTTGAGTTGCCTCTGAGTATTTACATGTAAAACAGGAAGCAGGAACTGACTGCAGCCTCCTGAAGTCACAGAGAACATCAGAAACACTGCCAGAAAGCCAGACGACTGCAACACAGCTGCAAAATTTAGAGATGCACGCAGGCTTTGTCACCTTCATTTGCACTTTTACAGAATGTTTTTCATATGCTGACTTGCACACACAAATGCACTCCTAAACCATGCTGCTTTTAAGTGCTCCCCCCATCCGCATGAGCGCTGGTTTCAACACTTCAGCACAGTAACTTCTCCACCCAAGAATCCTATTTCTTTCAAGCCTGGTATGAAAAGGAAGATACAACTGCAATTTCAGGGTGGGGGGAGATAAACATGCAGGATGACACCACATCCTAAAACACAGGCTGCCTCACGTCCACGGGGCCAACAGCTAACACAAATCACAGAATCACAGAGTTGTAGGGGTTGGAAGGGACCTCAAGAGCTCCTGGGGTCCAACCCCCCTGCCAAAGCAGCTCCCCAGCTCATACTGCACAGGTCAGTGTCCAGATGGGTCTGGAATATCTCCAGAGAAGGAGACTCCACACCCCCTGGGCAGCCTGTCCCAGGGCTCTGGCACCCTCACTGGGGGAAAGTTCCTCCCCATGTTGGTGTGGAACTTCCTGTGCTCCAATTTGCAGCCATTGCCCCTTGTCCTGTCCCCACAGACACTGAAAAGGGGCTGGCCAATTCCCCCTGCACCCCAGACTTAAGATATTTATAAACATTGATTAGGTCCCCCCTCAGGCTTCTTTTCTCCAGGTTGAACAGCCCCAGCTCTCTCAGCCTTTCCTCATAGGATAGGTGTTCCAGGCCCTTCATCATCTCTGTAGCCCTTCTCTGGACTCTCTCCAGGAGATCCCTGTCCTTTTTATCCCAGGGAGCCCAGCACTGGACACAACACTCCAGGTGGGGCCTGACCAGGGCAGAGTAGAGCGGGCGAGGATCCCCTCCTGTGACCTGCTGCCCACACTCCTCCTGATGCCCCCAGGATCCCATTGTCTCTCTCAGCCCCAGGGCACACTGCTGGCTCATGGCCACCCTGTCACCCACCAGGACCCCCAGGTCCTTCTCCACAGAGCTATTCTCCAGCAGGACATCCCCCAGCCTGTACCGAAATGAACGGTTGGTCCTTCCCAGGTGCAAGGGAAAATACAAATACTTGCACATGCTGAAATGGTCTGGATTTAGGAGTGACCTGTGGGATCACACAACCACACTGGTTATGTACTGTTATTATACGGGGCCCTTTCTAGATACTCATTATATAAATTCACACACAGACTGGAGAAGACAAAGAAGTGTGCACAATGGATGCATACATTAGGCTTAACCTTCTTGACTGCAACATGAGGAGAAACAGCATGCATGCCTGTGACAAACTCCAGACACCTCCAGACAGTACAGGATGACAAGCATTAGCTACAATTACTGCTCCTTGTGGAGTGCCAACAGCATTTTCCTTGTTCTTGTTCCCACTTCTGTATCAAGCCTGACAAAGCTCTTTCACTAGGGAAGTTAACATTTCCATTACCTTACCAAACATCTGCAGAGACAACAAAGGAAAAGTCTCCTAGGTTACTCCTCTGGCTTTTTCCCCAGTAAAGAAGGAAAAAAACCACCCCTAGTGAACTTTGCCAAGGAAAGAAATTCTTGTGTCAAGGGAAGAGATTGGGCCTGAAAACTAGAATTCTTCAGTTCTACAGGTAATTGTCCTTAACTGCTTTAAACTTTAGCAAAGGCTGGGTAAAATCAAACTGACCCAAGAAATGGAGAAGAAGTGGAGGAATTGCTACTCATTATAAATGAACTAGCACAGCATAAAACTGTCAGAGAACCTTTATCCTTCACAACCAAATTCAGATCTGACACGACAAGGTAAAAACCAGCACAATCCCATTCCCAGCCAAGCTGTCCACCAACAGATAAACACTGGCCAGACTGAAGCATGGGCTCCATTTCTTACTTGTAACAATGTTTCCTGCTCCCTGAAGCACATCCCATTGCCTGTTTACTATTTCTAATAAGGAAAGTGACAAAAGCAAAGCCCAAGAGTAAACAACCCACCCTATCCTTATTTTCACTAGGTTGTTAGACACACTCTGTGCATTCTCATTTCATTAGGTCTTTGCTATAGGGACACAACCACAACATGACATCATTGATCTTGACAGGCTGGAAAGATGGGCCTGGGGGAACCTGATGAGGTTCAACACTGCCAAGGGTCAGGGGTTGCACTTGGGCCGGAAGAATCCCAGACACAGATAACAGCCTGGGAGAAGAGCTTCTGGGGAGCAGCCCTGTGAGAAGGACCTGGGGGTCATAGTGGATGAGAAACTGAACATGAGCCAGCAGTGGCTCAGGCAGCTCACAAGGCCAATGGGATCCTGGGCTCCATCAGCAGAGGGGTGGCAGCAGGGACAGGGAGGGGATTGTCCCTCTCTGCTCTGCCCTCAGGAGGCCCCAGCTGGATCCTGTGTCCAGAGCTGGGGCCCAACACAAGAGAGATGTGGGGCTGTTGGAGAGGGGTCAGAGGAGCCACGGAGATGCTCAGAGGGCTGGAGCAGCTGCCCTACAAAGAGAGGCTGAGGGAGCTGGGCTGGGTCAGCCTGGAGAAGAGAAGGCTGTGGGGGGACCTCATTGCAGCCTGCCAGTCCCTGAAGGGAGATTATAAACAGGAGGGGAATCAGCTTGTTCAAAGGGCAGATAATGGCAGGACAAGGGGGATGGATTAAAGCTAAAGGAAGGAAGGTTTAGATTAGATATTAAGGGGAAGTTTTTTACAGAGAGAGTGGTGAGGGGCTGGAACAGGCTGCCCAGAGAGGGGGTGGATGCCCCATCCCTGGGGGTGTTCAAGGCCAGGTTGGATGGGGCCCTGGGCAACCTTGTGTAGCTCCAGGCCTGAGGTTGGTGTCCCTGCCTGTGGCAGGGGGGTTGGAGCTCTGTGATCCTTGGGGTCCCTTCCAACCCTTGCCCTTCTTTGATTCTATGACAATCTGCCTACACATTTGAAAGAGCTAAACAGAGACCCATGTTTAAAGGACAGGCGTGTCAGGTGTACACGCGTCAGTGGGTTCTGCCTTCCTGTGTGTAAGCACAGTGATTCAGTTCTACTCACTGCAACACTACGTGATTACCACAGACCAAAATTACAGGCCTGCAGGAACAGCCCAGTGAGTGAAACAACAGACAAGAGACAGTTCTTCCCAGAGTTTTCTAAGGAATGGATGCAACTGGATATCCTACCATAGGCCTTTCTATTGCCTACTGTACAGCAGAAGAGTAGTTCTCCTGCCAGTGCTTGGGCTTATGCAGGCTAAGGTCTGGAAACAGAAGGTAGCAGGATGTGTACAGAAAAAGCAGCATGTGCTATGAACATGCAACATCAACATCCTCTTTCAACATGAGCTCTTCAATTTTAGGTGTTTTTTTAAATGATTTCTACTGATCATCAAGAGTAGCAAGTCTTTTGGAATATCTGAATGGTCACACAGTACCTTACAGCAATGATGTCTGTCCTTGAACTGCCCAAGGAACACTGCCCTGAGCACTTGCTAAACATTCCCTAATATCCCACTAGTAAAACTAGTGGGAAAAAAAAATCCCACTAGTAGAACTGATGAAAAAATGCAGGAAGGTCACCAGCAGTAGAAGATGCTACTCAAGCAAGGCCAAAGCAGTGCTCAGCTTACTGTACTCAGTGAACCCTCTGAGTTCCTGACGTTTCAGGAAGCCTGCTATTCCAGATACTGTAAAAATGCCTTCCTGCAGTGTGCTGAGTCCAGAAAGCTTATACCTCTTTCTTAAACCTACTGCTTTGTTTAAATGCTTTCACTTGATAGCTCTGTCTAAAAGAGCTCTGAAAATATTTGGAAAAAAAAATATATATTCACATTTAATGTTAATGACCAACTGTTAGCATTATACATAAATGAAAAATAATAGATATGAGGGACTGTAGTGAAAGATTCTTCCACTGAGTTGTTAACATAGGAGGAAATAAAAATAATGAAAGCAAACAAAAACACACCTTAGCCTCTGCATTCTGCAAACAAACTTCAAGAGTGCAGAAGTCAGGGCAGCCAAAGCATCACATCAGCTGGATCTGCTGACGTCACTGTTTGACTGTGGGTTTCCAGGCTCCCACATATACATATATATATATATCTACACACACACACACACCATAGTCTCTAAATAACACAGTTATAAACAGCTTTAGCTCAGTCTGTCATTTCCTGCTTCTTCCTCCTCACAGAAAAGCTAGCTTTTGCCAGCAAATTAATAGAAAACAAAACTGAGTACAAAACCAAACCCAAGAGCAGTTTTACTGCAGCAATAATAAATTGAAGCTTCTCAGAAACTCCTTGGGAAACTAAACACAAAGAGACAAGACCCTACCCTTTCCTACCACTACCTCTCTACTTCCTTACTCTACTTCAAGTCTACCCTTACTGCCTCACCTCTGGAAAGCACTAAATTGCATAAATATTGAGCACAGCTCTCACTTTACCCATAGATATTTTCTAATTATCACCACTTACCAGTTCACATTAGGGGAGTTTGTTAATGTGACTAGGGCAGGGTTTGCCCCTTTTGGTATTGCATATGGTGCAATGGACACGTTAAAAATGAGAGAATCAGTTTCAGAATCCAAATAGTATCATCTGTAGAAATTAATTATTAAGGCAGCTGTTCCTATCAGAGATCTCAATCTTAAATGCTGTCAAATGGAAAAAAAAGGAAAATGCCCTGACTGTATTTAAGACCTTTGAAAAATCACAGAAATCACAGAAATCACAGAATCTTAGGGGTTGGAAGGGACCTCAAGAGATCATGGGGTCCAACCCCCCTGCCAAAGCAGGCTCCCTATCTCATATTACATAGATAGGCGTCCAGACGAGACTTGAATATCTCCAGAGAAGGAGACTCCACCACCTCCCTGGGCAGCCTATTCCACTGCTCCCTCACCCTCACTGGGAAAAAGTTCTTCCGCATGTTGGTGTGGAACTTCCTGTGCTCCAGCTTACAGCCATTGCCCCTAGTCCTGTCCCCACTGACCACTGAAAAGGGGCTGGCCAATTCCCCCTGCCACCCATGTCTAAGATACTTGTAAACACTAATTAGGTCCCCCCTCAGTCTTCTTTTTTCCAGGCTGAACAGACCCAGCTCACTCAGCCTTTCCTCATAGGGGAGATGTTCCAGACCCCTAATCATCTTTGTCGCCCTTCTCTGGACTCTCTCCAGAAGGTCCCTGTCTTTTCTATACCAGGGAGCCCAGAACTGGACACAGTATTCCAGGTGGGGCCTGACCAATGCAGAGTAGAGGGGGAGGATCACCTCCTTCGACCTGCTGGACACACTCTTCCTGATGCATCCCAGGATCCCATTGGCTCTCTTGGCCACCAGGGCACACTGCTGGCTCATAGCCAACCTGTCATCAACCAGGACCCCTAGGTCCTTCTCCATAGAGCTCTTCTCCAACAGGTCATCCCCCAGCCTGTACTGATACAGTCGGTTATTCCTCCCCAGGTGCAAGACTTTACACTTGCTTTTGTTGAATTTCATTAGATTTCTCCCTGCCTAGCTCTCCAGCCTGGCCAGGTCTCGCTGGATGGCAGCGCAGTGTCCTGCGTGTCAGCCACTCCTCCCAGTTTTGTATCATCGGCATACTTGCTGAGGGTGGATGCTATTCCCTCATCAAGGTCGTCAATGAAGATATTAAACAGGACTGGACCCAACACTGAGCCCTGGGGAACACCGCTAGTCACAGGCCTCCATTCAGATTCTACTCCACTGATCACGACCCTCTGAGCCCGGTCTGACAGCCAGTTCTCAACCCACCTCACTGTCCACTCGTCTATCCCTTGTTTCCTCAGCTTCTCTATCAGGATGTTGTGGGAGACAGTATCGAAAGCCTTGCTAAAGTCGAGGTAGATGACATCCACTGCTCTCCCTCCATCCACCCAGTTGGTAATAACATCATAGAAGGCTATGAGATTGGTCGAGCACGATCTCCCCTTGGTGAATCCATGCTGACTATTCCTCATGACCTTCTTCTCTTCCAGTTGTTTGGAGATGGCATCCAAAACAAGCTGTTCCATCACCTTTCCAGGGACAGAGGTGAGGCTGACTGGCCTATAGTTACTGGGATCCTCCTTCTTGCCTTTTTTAAAGACTGGAGTGACATTGGCTATCCTTCCAATCTTCATAGAATGGCAAGGGTTGGAAGGGACCCCAAGGATCAGAGAGCTCCAACCCCCCTGCCACAGGCAGGGACACCAACCTCAGGCCTGGAGCTACACAAGGTTGCCCAGGGCCCCATCCAACCTGGCCTTGAACACCCCCAGGGATGGGGCACCCACCCCCTCTCTGGGCAGCCTGTTCCAGCCCCTCACCACTCTTTCTGTAAAAAACTTCCCCCTAATATCCAATCTAACCCTTCCCTCCTTCAGCTTTAATCCATCCCCCTTGTCCTGCCATTGTCTGTCCTTTTAAACAGTTGAATCCCCTCCTGTTTATAATCTCCCTTCAGGGACTGGCAGGCTGCAGTGAGGTCCCCCCACAGCCTTCTCTTCTCCAGGCTGACCCAGCCCAGCTCCCTCAGCCTCTCTTTGTAGGGCAGCTGCTCCAGCCCTCTGAGCATCTCCGTGGCTCCTCTGACCCCTCTCCAACAGTCCCACATCTTTCTTGTGTTGGGCCCCAGCTCTGGGCACAGGATCCAGCTGGGGCCTCCCCAGGGCAGAGCAGAGAGGGACAATCCCCTCCCTGTCCCTGCTGCCACCCCTCTGCTGATGGAGCCCAGGATCCCATTGGCCTTGTGAGCTGCCAGAGCCACTGCTGGCTCATGTTCAGTTTCTCATCCACTATGACCCCCAGGTCCTTCTCACAGGGCTGCTCCCCAGGAGCTCTTCTCCCAGGCTGTATCTGTGTCTGGGATTCTTCCAGCCCCAGTGCAGCCCCTGACCCTTGGCAGTGTTGAACCTCATTAGGTTCCCCCAGTCCCATCTTTCCAGCCTGTCAAGATCCCTCTGGATGGCTCCTTTCCTTCTAGGGTGTCAACCACACCACTCAGCTTGGTGTCATCCCCAAACTTGCTGAGGCTGCACTCACTTCCAAGTTTCAACTCCAGTAAAATATTTTCAAACTATTTTGTAAACCCTGCTGTAAAGAGAGTTTTTGCATACCTCTGCATTCATGACAGTGGGACACACTGCAACTTCTGACCATGAAAAAGAAAAAAATACCCAAATTAACAACAAAACCACTCAGTCCTGGAAAATCAGTTTAAAGCAGCCTCCTCATTTTGCAAGTTTTAATCAAGTCCAAGATTTGTTCCACACTTCAAGAATCATGTTGGCAGGGTAATTTTTGAAAGCACAGCTGTTTTCAAAAACAAACATTTACAAATACCAAGCTATGGCTGCAACACAGGGTGGTCTGGAAAGACTTCAGAAGATAATTTAGGCCATTCCTAAAAGTCAAAAAAAAAAAAGAGGAGAAAAGAGTATTCACACATCATCCTGTACTGTTCCAGAAAAGGACAGAGTTCCCAAAAGTGTGTCAGAATGGTCTATGCCCAGGTTTCCCCTGACTCAGGTACAGGGCACAACCAAACAAGTCCCCAGACTGAGACACTTGTGTTAAGTTCAGCATTTTAGCACCAGTCATGCAATGCCACGTCCTGTCTCTAAAGCTTACCAGGGAAAGAAAGGATAAACTTTTTGGTTTTTTTAAAGATAAAGCCATATGACTTCCCAATAGTCTTTCAGAGGGATTTTTACAACTTGACAAACAAGACACTTCCTCACTTTAATATTTTGACATGAAGATTCAAGCCACAAGAACCAATTTTGCTAGAGACTAAAAAAAAAAATAAATTAGAATTTGCTATTACACAAACCCCAAACTCCTGTGAGGTTAACACTCACAGGAAAACATCAACATGACACTTAATAGAAAGCCCAGCCTGTTATACCACAGTTGGGTTTTGGCCCACAGGAGCTTCAGCACATGTGAACAACCATCAGAATTAAGCCTCGTGGTGCAGGTGCAATCACACAAATGGCCAGTGCTAACCATGGCCTGCTCCAGACATTTTTACCCAGAGGCCACCTCCCCCAAAGCAAGATCCCTACTTTATCAAGAGATCTCTGAAAAACAAGGGCTCAGTGATTCCTGCAGGAGGCAACTTAACATTCAGACTGAATAGTTTCAAAATGATGGTATCCTAAGAGTTTCATCTGACTGGCCGTTCTGAGTAACTGCCAAGTCACTTTAGGAGCTGTGCAACACAGTGAAGCACGGACTGGAACTCACCTGATGTCTGCATTGGCCTTTCAGACAAATGCTAACACAAGTTACTAATTAAGAGTGTCCCTGCTTGGGTCCTGCCCACACACAGCTCCTTAGTATGAAGAAAATGGTTTCATCTCCCTTTGGCTAACACGCCGGTGCTACACAGGCTCAAGTAATCTCTGATTAAACTGCTGAAGTGCTCTAGCATGGACACAGGCTAACTCCCACTGAAACCCACTGGAACTACCTACAGTTCCTCCTGGGTACCCCTAAGAGAAGGAATGTTTTCAGCAGGAGCCCCTCAAAACAATCCCTGGGACACCTCTGCTTACCTGCAGCCTACACAATCCCAATACCTTCATCCGCAGAGCCAGGGGCTGAGCACAGCTCAGTGACCTGGCCAAGCCAGCTCTGACATGAGAGCCAATGCCAAAGCAACACCAAGAATGCCATGGTAAGCCAAGAAGCCCTGAAACTGCAGAAATGTTACAGAAAGAGAGAATGCAAGAGTCTTTTGAGAGAAAGTTTGCTAATCATGAGCTGAATGGGTCCTTTTTCTAGCTGTTCAAGTAAGCAGCTGACATGGGTTACTTTAAACCCAAAATACCAAACTAATTTGATGCATAAAAGCCTACTGGAAGTACAGCTAATTACTACTTGAAGGACACCAACTTCTCCATTTTTTCAAGTAACACTTAAGAGGTTTCTTCCTCAGCCTATGTGAGAAAGTGGCAGGGAGGGAACTTCCTGGAGTTTGTGGTTTTACTCAGACATCTGACACCTGGATCCAACAGGTTATTAGGGAAGATGCATAGAAACATCTCTTCTTGGTCTATAAACAGTTCACTGGTAGTAAATATGCCTATTTACATAGATCCCTTTGTAATGCATACTGTGACCACAATTTTGCAAGAAAGTTTTCCAGGAAATCTACTATTATACCCTTTGTAGACAGTTGAGGATAATTGCTATAGGTAACTGGCACATTTAAAGTGTGCACATTAAAAAAAAAAAGAAGTGAGAGTTACATTTGGAGGGACTCAAGTCTTTCCTCAACACTGCAAGAACTAACACTGAAGCTTTGTGCAGGTCACAAGACAATTTCAGACCCTCAGCATAAAACCTGTCCTTAAATACAAGTAATTTGCTTTTAGAGCCATAAATAAAATCAAAATGCTCCTTTAGGGGCAAAAAGAGAATGTAGATTGATTACAGGCATTTAAGGCAAACAAAGTGAGTCAGCTCCCCTCCTACCATCAAGATCTCAGTCCAAAGATACAGGATGTTACTCCCCACCCTAATTAAAAGTTGGGACCAAGATAAAGGCAATGGGAGGGATTTTTCAAAAATGGTTATCTGAATTAACAGAACAGGTTTAACCAGGAAAAAAAAAATTAGGTACAACAGAAATTTTTTCCCCACATAAACAACTGCAATAGTATGAATTGGTTACTGCAGATGCCATACTAACCCTAGAATGCAGATTTAAGCAACTAGTTAGAAATTAACTTGGCTAAAAGAGGTAATTTTTTTTTTTAAAATTAAAAATAAAAGAAGAAGAATTTTTCCTGGCAAACTGCAAGCCAGTGTATGACTTGCCAAACACACTGAAACTGCAATCAAAGGAAGTTTAGATGGTTACACCCACCAGCTTTGCTTACCATCTAGCACAGCTCTTGCATGAAACATACTTTCTCTTTACCGACATTACACATATGTCACCACCTACATAACAGTCAGAAACGCTGCCTTCAGGCAGGAGCAAAGTCTGAAGTAGGCAAATCTAAACTTAGGTAAACCCTATACTACTACCCTACACTGCTATGACCTCACGTGCCACTTCACTCTCCCTCTCTTCATGAGAGCTGTTACTCCTCCAGCCCAGTGAGGATCACCAAGGAAAATCTACCATGGCACCCATGAGAACAGCTCTCTGCAGTGGAGGTCACATCCAACCACCACTACTCCACCTTTTAAACTCTACCATGGCACCCATGAGAACAGCCCTCTGCAGTGGAGGTCACATCTGATCAACCACTACTCCACCTTTTAAAAGGGTGTTCATGGCTGGCACCTTCCAGCCATAAAAGAGAGGTTTTTAAATGTACACCCCTCAAGTGGCATTGAGAGCCTGAGATTACATTAGGAAACATGGAGAGGACTAGCACATTAAAAATTAATGGTATTGGATGTTTTTACTAAAAATAGACCTTGTCAGAAGACAAGTCTTCATACAATTGCAAGTTTCCCAAATTCACAACGACACCACCAGTGCAGTTTTAAAAGACTAGGCAGCTTAAAGACATCCTCCTCCAGCCCTAACACACCCACATCACCATCTACATACACCTGGCATCACCTTAGGCCATGGTTATTTTATGGAAATCTATGAAACAGCAGAGTTGGAGCTACCTTTGGAACCCCACGTGCTCAAATTTTCACAGAAACTACTAAATAATAAATGTGGTCTTTTAGCCATCTTTACTGGCTAAGTTCTGCCTAGGCTACAGGACCCTTCTCTGAGAGTGACCCTTCCTGCAGCTGGCTGCTTCAACAAGTAATGGACAGGCTGACTCTGGAGAGCACAAGTTTACTGTTTTCAGAGTACCTTCTCAACATAATCCAAGTGATTACTTGCACTGTGTCAACATACTGGTCATGTTTAGGCCAGGTTGTGTTGCTGTCAAACAAAGCCTTCTCTATTTAGAACACACTAACCCAACCACACACACCTGCCTCTTGAGTGAGGACAGCATTTTTCAATCTCTCCTTCCACCCTGGTTTCAGAGTAAAGGAACCTCCACAAGCATTTTAAGCCCACTGCCTGAAGCAGGCAGATATGAAATCATTAATGGCAAATCATAACTGCTTCATCAGCTGTAAGCAGCTTTTCACTGAGAATACAGTGAACAAAAGCTCTATAATTCAAGTTACAACTACAAGCTTACCATTTACTTTCCAGGCTAGACAAAAGCCTGGAACATTCTTTTAAAACAGCTTCAAATCCAAATCTCAATTGTTTCTAGACAAGCACCTGACATTCCTTGGTGAGATTAGCCTGGGTCTGAATGCAAACCTCACAACAGGCAGTTCTATATGCAGTTTAACTCATTTATTACAGGAAATACTGAGTACCAGTACTGGAAAAAGAAATCCTCTGCTTGTTAACTAAGCATTGCTTACATTTCTAGAAATTCTTTCCCAATGAATAATCTTCCTCATTTACTGTCTTATCACAGGCATCCAAATACAAACGTTGGAGCATCCAAATCCCCTGTGAAGTGTGAACTGAAGTCCCTGATAGTCATGGAGAACAGGGGAAAGGAGATACAGTTCCACATCACAGTATTTTTTTACCTTCACCTGTGGAGAAAGCATATGTTTTAAAACATCTAAATTGAGGGGCAGCAAATTATGGTAATTACTTCTTCCACAGTTAGAAATGTACTGCTTTTGCCAACGTAAGGCACGTAGCAGACTATCAGGAATGCCACATTTCAATCAAAGGCAGGCAGAGTGAGGTGGACTTTCTCCAGGACAGAAGAGCAGAACCAAGCCTCACAGCACCACACTGATCAGCCCACAGCAAAACCCAACTGAACACATCCACCTGCCTCTCCCAGCTGAGGCTACCCAGGAAGATTGTCATGCTGCCTCCCCTCCTCTCATCACCCTAGGGACCAGCAGCCTTTTCTCAAGCATTACTGTACCTGTTACACACTCTGCCATAACTTCAAGGCAAAAATTAATGCAGAATCCAATTAACCATGTACCAAGACAATCAGAAGCTTTCAGAAGAGGGGTGGCAGCAGGGACAGGGAGGAGATTGTCCTTCTCTGCTCTGCCCTCGGGAGGCCCCAGCTGGATCCTGTGTCCAGAGCTGGGGCCCAATACAAGAAAGATGTGGGGCTGTTGGAGAGGGGTCAGAGGAGTCACAAAGATGCTCAGAGGGCTGGAGCAGCTGCCCTACAAAGAGAGGCTGAGGGAGCTGGGCTGGGTCAGCCTGGAGAAGAGAAGGCTGTGGGGGGACCTCATTGCAGCCTGCCAGTCCCTGAAGGGAGCAGAGAAACAGGAGGGGAATCAACTGTTTTAAAGGACAGACACTGGCAGGACAAGGGGGATGGATTAAAGCTAAAGGAGGGAAGGGTTAGATTGGATATTAGGGGGAAGTTTTTTACGGAGAGAGTGGTGAGGGGCTGGAACAGGCTGCCCAGAGAGGGGGTGGGTGCCCCGTCCCTGGGGGTGTTCAAGGCCAGGTTGGATGGGGCCCTGGGCAACCTTGTGTAGCTCCAGGCCTGAGGTTGGTGTCCCTGCCTGTGGCAGGGGGGGTGGAGCTCTATGATCCTTGGGGTCCCTTCCAACCCATGTCTTTCTATGATTCTATGTTTCCATTTAGAAAGACTGCTATCAGCTGTCCCAACCACAGTCTTTTCTTCTGTATCTCATACAGATGTTCTGAATTGCTCCACCTCCTCACTCAAATACTTCACAACTAGTCGACCTGTGGATATGAGTCATCTAATTGCCTTTTCCAGTAAGGGTCACTGCTGGAAAATTGGCATACCAAGGCTTGACTGTGCTTCCAGAGAATCAGTGCTCTGGTTTCTGCAGTTTCCTAAAGCAAAACCACTTATCTGTACTGCAGAACGAAAGGTGAAAAACAACTAAATTAACCTTACTACTCATAAACCATCTTTGAAACCAGTGCAAAGCAGGGGAAAATTCAGTAATCTGATTAAAAGGGAGAAAATAAATGAAGCACCTGTCAGCAGTAAATCCTTGCTGCAGTGCATTCCATACCATCAGAAATGGTCAAAATTGTGAAGTCATCTTGCATGCAAGGAAACAGTGGCAAGTTTAAGAAGTTTAGTGGTATGAAACCTACACTCTGACCTAAAAGTTTTAAGGACTGATCAACAATGGAAAAAGCAAAGCCTGAATCTGAGTTAATGCTGATTTTATACTTTTCCTAAAATGATTACATTTGCTTCCAAATGCAGCATTCTTGGAAGCAAAGTGTTTCCAAGTATTTGAAAGTACATTAAAGACACTCAAAGGAATGTAATTTATTGCCTTTAAAGTGTAATTTATTGCCTTTAAAATGTAATAAGATGATAGTATCTGAACTACTTGCACAGTGTAATCCTATTAGGTGTAGTTCACAAAGTCCCTTGCACCCCTGCTTCAACAGCATCTGGTACTCAATATTAAATACTGATAGATATTAACCTTAAAGGAGATTAATAAAAGGAAACCTTCTAAAAAACTGGTGCTTGCACTTCTGCAGAAGGCCTCAGAATAAACCCAGGGAGAAAAAAGCAAAAGCACAAACAACCTAAAAACTCCTCAGCAGGACAAGAACATAAATACCACCACTAACCCTTCCCTGATACAGTCTGTAGAATTTGGGCATAATTGTGGCAGGTTTTCCAAGTGGGGAGAAGAGACACAGCTCAGCTCACTCAGCCCAGTGGAACTCTACATACACAGAGTTTGCAACAAGCTCTCAATCAGCTGAATTTATCTTAGAAAGCCAGGATTTATGAGCAATAGACAGAGTGATAACTTGATCTAGGAATAAATCCGATGCAAGAATGAGGAAGTAAATGCTCTCTGACTCTTAATCCCAGGAAACCATCCCTCCTCCTGCTGCAGGGCAGCATCAAAGGTAGCATTTGCAACTCAGGAGAAAGAACACTAAAGGAGGTTGCCTTTAGTGCTTCTCCCATTATAAACCGTCTAAAGACCATGCTTATCTTGCTGGAGATACAAAGAAAAATCTCAAATGACATCATCTCTCCTCTTCACACAGTATTAAACAAACACAGTCAACATAAAACTCGTCTTTTAAAAGAAACTGGCACAGAGCAAGAGGGTGGAGTGCGCCCTGCAGGCAGAAACCAGGGATAACTCTCCCAGAAGGAATACAGCTTACTGCTTGGTAGTAAAATAAACCACCACAGAACACGCACACACACAAAAAAAAAACCCCAAAACACACCAAAACCACACCACAAACACCAAACAAAAAGCCCAAAACAAATCAAAAACCCCAAACAAACAAAAAAAAACCCCAAACAACAAACCCACAAGCAAAAAAACCTGCCCCACAAAACCCAAAACCTAAGACACATCACATGAAAACCTGAGCAAAGTCTAATGAAACAGATTGCAGTCACAGGAAGCCCCAACTCAGCTTCAGTTCCTGATGTTGAAACACGTTCGAATAGGACACCTAAAGCCATGAGTCACTTCAGACAGTTCTGGGATGTAGTTTTCCTCAGGAGTCACACCCAGGGGGCTTTTCAAGAGTGGTGAATAATTACTGTCTTTCAGTGGTGAGTATTTCTGTGAATAATTACCATCTTTCTATTAAAATTGCTTAACCAGAATCTAAGTTTGATGTTAAGCCTAGGCCTTTGTATAGCACTCTCTTTTTTTCTCCAATCTGTAGGAAAAGGCAAAAAATTAAAATTAGAAGGAGCAAAGCACCTTGACCTGCCCAGAGAGGGGGTGGGTGCCCCATCCCTGGGGGTGTTCAAGGCCAGGTTGGATGGGGCCCTGGGCAACCTTGTGTAGCTCCAGGCCTGAGGTTGGTGTCCCTGCCTGTGGCAGGGGAGTTGGAGCTCTCTGATCCTTGGGGTCCCCTCCAACCCTTGCCATTCTATGATTCTATGACAGAGTCACTAATGACCCATTTTCTCAAGGTGAGACAGCAGTGATTCTCTTTATAGACACTCCACAGCTGAAAACAAAACTAATTCAAGCAACTCATCTGCTACTTCCAAGACATTTTTTGGCATCAACAAACTCACCTTTGTAGATGGCAGGCCTTGGCTACAAGTCCTCTAGCAATTGCACAGATTCTTTCAGCTGTGTTTGCTTGATTTTAAAACGACTATATTATTTCATCTTCTGTGGGTTTTAATAGCTATGCTTCTTGATTTGGAAAAAATACATTTATTACCTCATTTATATTTAATCTTTATAACTCCAGGAAATTCAGTATCCCTGCAGCCTAAAGGATGTGGAAGGGGCTTTGGGGGGGGGGGGGGGTCCCCCTATCTTTCAAATAAAAATGCATCAAGAGCGAACCCCAACTGCAACACCCGCTCGAACCACGCATCGGGAGATGCGCGACAGCTCCACCGGCCTATCAGCGAAGACGGGGCATCCTTCCTCCAAAACGCCTGTCATATCAAGCCTTTCCCCGTAGGAGAGCACTGGGATCAAGAGACCAAGGATCCCAGGCGTTCCTTCGCACACCGCTGCGTTCCTCGGCACCACCACCATTAGGTGCCCCTAGCGCGGCTTCCTCCCTACCGTGTGTGGGATGCGGAAAGATGTATCTAGAGACGACAGGACGAGCACGGCCCCGAGCATCCGCCGCACCGTGCCATTCCCAGGAGGCGGCCCCGCTCGCTAAAGGCTCCCGAGCCCGCACACACGGGCTGCCCCGGTGCGGGTGCCGGGCGCAGGCACGCTCCCAGCCGGGCTGGGCAGCGGCCCGGAGAGCCCCCCCCACGCCCGCAGCCGCCCGGAGCCCCTTCCAACCCGCCGCAGCCACTCACCCCATGCTCGCCGCCGCTCGCCCAGCGCCCGCCAGCCGGCCTCGCCCCGCCCCGCTGGCGTCACGCCGCTGACACCGCCCCTTTAAGGGGCTCCCGCGCACCTCCCGCCCCGGCTGTACCAAACACCCCCGTTCGCCTTAACCCTTGTCCTCTCTCGGTCGCCTTCCGCGCTGTGAGGGACCGACCGGGCTCCTGCAGCAGGGCTCCTGCAGTCGCCGCGGCAATGCATAGACCTGAAACCCGGGTTAGTCCGAGTTGGAAAGAGAACAGGAAACGCTGACCAAAGCTCGGGGCGAAAAGCGCACAGAGGCGCTTCAGGGGGGATCAGCTTCGCCCACCGAGCCCCTACGGCCCTAAGCCGCAGTCTCAAAGGGTACAGAGCAAGCGTGCTAACGCTTCCGAGGACAACCTCCTGATCAGCGGCAAAATAACACCGGCTATGGCATCCAGCTGTCGCTACTGCCTAAACAGCGTGATCTAACCTCTTCCTCACAGTGAGGAGAGGCTGAGTGCGCTGGGGCTGTTCAGCCTGGGGAGAACTGAGGGGTACCTGATCAATGTTTATCAATATCTGAAGGATGGGGTGCAGGGGTAATTGGCCAGCCCCTTTTCAGTGTCTGTGGGGACAGGACAAGGGGCAATGGCTGCAAATTGGAGCACAGGAAGTTCCACAGCAACATGGGGAGGAACTTTTCCCCAGTGAGGGTGCCAGAGCCCTGGGACAGGCTGCCCAGGGGGTGTGGAGTCTCCTTCCCTGGAGATATTCCAGACCCATCTGGACACCGACCTGTGCAGTATGAGCTGGGGAGCTGCTTTGGCAGGGGGGTTGGACCCCATGATCTCTCGAGGTCCCTTCCAACCTCTACAGCTCTGTGATTCTGTGATGGCTGCTCCTTCGCATACCCCAACGTGCACAGGGAGTTGAGTGCTCCACATTCTTAACACACAAGTATTTCTAGTCACATTCCACTGGCATGGATTGATTACAGAATGAGGGACCTCTGAATAAATGTAACTGTAAAAGCCGAGACTTCGCATGGCTTACCTGGGACCAGAAGAGATGTAATCATCGTGGTCTGAAAAAGCCTGCATGTAATTTACACCGGAGTCAGAGGACCTGTAGTGAGAGAATGCATCTCAAAAAGATGGGATTTTCAACTTAGTCCAGTACCTGGCTAAGTTAGTTCTATGTGCTTATGAAAAGTAACAAGCGGCAAAAAGAGAGGGATTGATTTTGTCATCCTCAAAGACAAATCCAACAGGAAAACGCTCAAGAAAACACACACTCTTTCATGCATCAATTTGGCCACCTTATTGTTCCCATTTTACAGGTAAGCTACATGCATTAACATAGGACCCACCTCCCCGCCCCACCAGAGTCAGCTACAGAGCTGAAAGGTCCCTTTGTAAGTTTTTAACCATTAATCTGTGGATTTGTTATTTGATGACAGAATTACAGCCTGCTGTGTATACTCAGTTTGCCTCGTACCTTCCATTGAGCAGATTACAGTGAAGCTGTCCTTCTTCACCAAATTTTAAGAACACGTCAGAGCAACAGTATCGATGTGTGCAATCTCCACAGCAGAAGACAGAGCAAGATTTTGCAGGTTGGGCCTTGCCATGATGATCAACATATGCCCAACACTCTTCACCCAAAACTGAAAAAAGTTTAAATCCAACTGTTAGTAACTAAAGAAACACACTCCCTCTCTCTCTCTCACTGACCAGCTCACCTGGATTAACATGTAAGTGTTTTTCCAAATGTTTTGGTTAGGTCTTACAAGTCAATTACTTCCTTTAGAGTACAGCAAAGGCAAATACTCCTTGCATACAAACTCTCTTGTGTTTGTCAGGTAGCTCTTTGCAATTGTCCACACATACATACAAGGCTAAAACTGCATGGAAGTATACTTAGGAGATGCTCTGGTGATACTCTCTTCACTACATCTGCTAGTAGCTACCAAATGACCGTAAAGATGCAGAGAGAAACGTGACTAGCTGGATACATTAAAAATCCCACACAAGCCCTAAGATCAGTTATAAGAAAATGTTACTTCTTATCCAGCTATTTGACTTGATGCAAAAGATGTGATGCAACCATGCTCGCTGTAGATTTGGATGACCTGATGTTTTGTTTACTTCATGGAAAATCCCAACCATGTTAATCCATGGCATAAAACAGAGTCTCAGGACTAAACTCAGTCAAAGAGCACTTTCCCCACTGCAAGCTTCAACTGGTACAGGTACAACAGTAAAGAAATTGAATCGTTTGTGCACTAGTATGGATCTCCTCTGACATTCCATACTTCTCAGCATTGCATTGGGCTGATAGATTCCTTCTGTCTGCCCTTTCTGTCCTCTCAAGCCTGAATGACTGCAACATTAAGAATGGCAAATTAAAAGCTTTCAACTGTCACATAAGAATGTTTCCTGAAGCTTAAGCAAAAAGCATTTCCTAAGAGGAATCTTTAATAAGAGTATCACTTCAGTTTTCAGTGATAAATGCTGCAGTCAGATGGCTTCTATTCCCCATTTTCCTTATCACATATCACATTTACAAGACATATCCTTATACTTTGCTCTTAAACCACACTCTGAGTAGATCAAATTACTTCAGGTTTGATTGTTCAGAGAAAGAGTCAAAGACAACACATCATCTTCCTTCAGAAGAAAAGTAAAGGGGTATTTTGTGGAGTATTTAAACCGATTTTGCCTTTTGAAAACTCAGTCTCAATTCTCTGGTACCAAGACATACACAAATATTTCAGCTAACATTAAAAAGGAAAAAAACAAAAGGTGTTCTAAGGGGTTAAATGTGAAGGTTCATTCAATACAAGCAAAAGCAAACTTCTGTACCCATACTCCAGTACTTCTACTAATGCATTTACATATACCTATGCCTGGTTCACCAAATTTTCCCTCTGCAGACATGTAACATCACCCAATAACTCCAGCCTTCCTGTATCACCAATAAGGAAATGACACATTGCTAAACCGATCCCAAAATACCCTGTGAAATTACAAATGAAGTAAGGCAACTAAGAAAAATCACTCCCTTCACCTGACAACTGTGCACAATAAAATAACAATGGAAACTAAAGGTCTAGGGCAGTTCTCATGTGCCTGAGCTGAGACTACACGGGCCAAACACAAGAAGAAAAATTTGACTCCTCTGCTTTATTCCTCTGTCCTTCCATCAGCTGTAGCAGCCATGAGACTCTTCCTGAACTGATTCAATTCACCAGCTGATGAGCAGATCAACTAGGGGCTTGGAGGAACGTTTTCTCCCCCAGTTGTTTTTCTGCCTGGTTTGAGTCACGCCAGAAGCAGTCTAGTGTACAGCCAACTAACCATAACTCAAGTGCTGAGGGAGGCAGAAATGACCTACTGTTATAGTATACCTGCTATTGAGGGCTCATCCTACTCTGCGAAACAGCAGTCTGATGATTTCACCAGCACTACAAACACCTTTAACAAACCAATTGAGTTCCACCTCAAGAGCAGAGTTGCTAAACTGTTCTCACTGAAAGTCCCCACCCATTCCAATAAAAATTTATTGGAACTTATTCATTCTATTTATTCAAGGCCAGTTTGCATATAGTTAATGCTGCAGTACTGTCACTGTGAGCCAGCCTAAAGAGCCCTTTTTCTGGTGCTCATCCTTCAAAGTACTTACAGATTAAACTCAGACCATTTCAGCCATGCTTTAGCTCAGCCCTGAAACTCTGATCCTTTACTACCCTGACCAAGTTTAAAGTCCTCTTGCATATCCACTAAAGATTACATTCAGCTTCTGTGCACGTCCATGCAGAATTTAATTCATCAGATAAAGCAGCACCACTGATGCATACAATATCAAGAGCATTTCTCCTTTCCTCACACTTCACCTGATAAGTCCTATGATCACATCTGCTTTTTCTCATCACATGACAAAGTTGGGGAAGACCACGTGCTCCGTCCTTCAAGCACAACAACAAGGTAGTTACAGATAGGGCTGCTGAAAAAATGCCAATTATCAACGTTAGTATCAGATATCTATGTATGAACTCAGTTATCAAATGAGTTTATATAAGCAGTATTGTTTATGTAATATCATAACCTAACACCTAAACATTTACATTGCCCCCAAAGGCTAAAATGTACTGTGTTGGGAGTGATAAGGTGAAGGTTTTTTGTGGCATGTGCCAAGAAGGAAGAGCAGCAGTGGCCACTTTGTGCTACATCATTTCTGCCCCAGTGGTCTTCCCTTATGCTCACCAGTAGACAGCACTCATAAGGTGGGTCCATGCAGTCACTGCCAGAGCACTAACTGCTGCTAACAACGCACAGCGGTACCAACACAAACCTACCTCACCTTCAGCGTAACTTTTCTCTCTCAGTGATCCCAATTCACACCAAAACCGCTGTTCAGCTGTGGATATCTTTGGCCTGGGCCAAGGTGAGGGCTTATGCTGGGGCCAGGAGTGTAGTTTTGGAAGAGCAAATGGGCCTCCCCAAAACCACACCCCACAGCACCACCGCCTGCCTTCACCCCAGGCTGGGCAAGCCTTAGGCGGCTGACCTCGGGGGTCTCTGCTCAAAACCAAGAGCTCCTCCTTGTTGGGAAATTCGGGAGGACCGCCCCGGGGTCACAACCCAAGCCGCGGAGGAGGCCAGGAGCTCGAAAAACCGCCTCAGAAAGAGATGCCGGAGCCCGCCAAGCTTCTTTGAGGGCCGGGTCGGGGCGCCCCCAACTGCGACCCTGCACTCACCAGCCGCCGGTAGTAGACAGAGAAGGCTGAGGACGCCCCACCACGTCGCCATGAGCACGGCTCCTGTTCCCGTAAGCTGGCAAGGGCTGGGCGATCGACCGTGACTACGGCTTCCCCGAGCGCCGCCGCACGGCCGTGGGAGGAGCGCCGGGCCGGGCTGCAGCAGGATGGGCGGCCGGGTTGGGCCGGGGCGGAGCGGCGGGTGCTGCCGTCTCATGCAAGGGAAGCGCGGGAACCCGTGTAGCGGATGGCTCCTCATGGAGAGGTGGGGGAGATAGTCTGGGAGGCGGCTGTAGAAAACCGCCCTGGCTTTCCACTGCCAGACCATCTCCTCTGCTAGGACTTGTTTAGCCTGGAGGAGGCTGAGGGGAGACCTTGTCACTCTCTAGGGCTACCTGAGAGTATAGTGAAGTGGGGGTTGGTCTCTTCCACATAACCAGCAATAGGAAGAGAAGACGGTCTCAAGTCGAAGCAGGGAAAGTTTAGATTAGATATTAGGAAAAATGTCTTCACAGAAAGAGTGGTCAGGCGTTGCCATTCAGTGAGACCTGGACACGCTGGAGAGCTGGGCAATAAGAAACCAGATGAGGTTTAATAAAAGCAAGCGTAGAGCCTTGCACCTGGGAAGGAATAACCGCTTGTATCACTACAGGCTGGGGAATGTCCTGCTGGAGAGGAGCTCTGTAGAGAAGGACCTGGGGGTCCTGGTGGGTGACAGGGTGGCCATGAGCCAGCAGTGTGCCCCAGGGGCTAAGAAGGCCAATGGGATCCTGGGGGGCATTAAAAGGTGCATGGCCAGCAGGTCAAAGGAGGTGATCCTCCCCCTCTGCTCTGCCCTGGTCAGACCCCACTTGGAGTATTGTGTCCAGTGCTGGGCTCCCTGGTATAAAAAAGAGAGGGATCTCCTGGAGAGAGTCTACCACAGGGCTTTCAAGATGATTAAAGGCCTGGAGCATCTCCCGTATGAGGAAAGGCTGAGTGAACTGGAGCTGTTCAGCCTTGAGAAAAGAAGCCTGAGAGGGGATCTGATCAATATTTATAAATATCTGAAGTGTGTGACATAGGGGGAAATGGCCAGCCTCTTTTCAGTTGTCTGTGGGGACAGGACAAGGGGTGACGGCAGAGGCCAGGGGCTGGCAAGGCCTGGCAGCGAGTGCTCCTCAAAATATGCTCGCCGCTAAGGGTCATGCTGGCTTCCACTGCCTCAGCTGCCTGCATGCTAAGAATGTGTATCAACTGCTGCTGGAAATGCTCTCCTGAATCCCCAGGAAGTAGGTAGGGGTTTTTTCTTTTGAACCCACAAGATCGGAGGCTGCAAGCTTTCTACCATGCCAGGGGGAGCTCCTGCACTCCAGGCCCTCTGCAGTCCCATTGAGTGTGCGCTTCAGTTTTCAGGAGCTGGAAATGGCAGAGCGAAGAGCAGGAACACCCCACATCTGCCTTATGCCAGGGAACCAAAGGCTCATTATTTTTCCCTTTCTTTGCAAAAGCAGACCATCATGGGAGGAAGATGGTGCCTATGAAGAATTATATGAGAGGCACAGCCACTGCAATGGCAGCAAGTGCCTTTGTCCAGGAGGCAGGGAGCTGGCAGAGGACAAGGGGTAAGTTCCAAAGCTGCACCCGGGGGTTTTCCATGGCGTCACTGTCCTGCCAAGGGCTCTAAGCAGAACATCTTGAGAGCAAGAACTCTGCCGGACAGTATCTCCCATGCTGCAGTTACTTTGTTCTCACAGCCATCAATCGCCTTGCTTCCCCAGGCCCGGGCAACTGTTGCTGTGCTGCTCCTGTGCTGCCAAGGGCACCCACAGACGCTGCTCCTACATAAAGCACAGCATGGCCTGGATTTGTGACGGGAGGATTTCTGCAGACTGTGTTTTACAGTGGCCAAAGGGCACTGCCCGTGCCCCGGCCGCAGGTCCTGCTTCGCAACACACGTGCTGCTGGACAAACTGAAGGCTTCCGTTGTGCTGTATAGGCCAAGAAGTCCTTTCTAGAAGAGGCTGCAAATACCGGCTGAGGAGGTAACTCCATTGAGATCAGGAGAGATGGCACCTGTTCCTGGGGGCTTGAGACATGTCATAGGCCCTTAAGAGCAACGGAAGCTCAACGGGAGCATAACAAGGGGCCGGGGAAATGTCAATCATCCAAAAGGAGTACCTGCTGGCTGGAGACCAGCACATCGCTGTGTACCTCGCAGGAAGCAGACGAGTTGGCTGCAGAGTGACTGCTGAACAGCTCTGTGGAAATTGGCAGAGAGCTAGAAGGCTGAGTCCAAGAGTAATGGTTACCAAAACCAGAGTGGAAGGGAAGGGCCCAAAGGGGGGACCTCAGTGGCAGCACTTTGTTCTCTTCTTGGCTGCTGTGACTGGGGAGACGTGAAGTCTAAGTGTAGCTGGGGCAGGTAGTGCTCTTCACAGGGATTGCGACACGGGCTCTGAGCTACTCCTGAGCCACAGAGCTCAAACAGAACCGGCCAAAGAACTATTGGTCATGCTCAGCCTTGCTGTGAACCAAGGTGCTGGTTCCCCAGCACCTTTCACCTCTAATTATCTAGGCAGTGGAGCTCTGTCATGCCCTGCCGTCGGATGGGCAAGAGAGGTCTCAGAAAGCCTTGAGAGAAGGAAACCCTGAGCACTAGAGTCTGGCTTAGAAGGTGTCTAGTAGAAGAGGATGGCTGAGGACACTCTAAAAGCAGGAGCCAAAGGAGGTGGCCTGGAAAGCCTCCGTCTTGCGTGCATGGGAAGCTTCTCTCTTGGTCCTGAATGGCATTTTGGACCTGGATTCTCCAACACAGGATTCCACGGTACTTGTTTCCAGTCCTGGAGGTGCCCGAGACACTGTCTGGTTGTTGTCCCAGTGTCACAGGCGAGTTACTCAAGAGGTCATCCTTGATGGGTTAACTGAAAGGGCTTTAGGGATGATTAAGCACTGATTAAATGGTAATCAGTCGATAGCTGAATGGAAGTCAAAGGGTGATGGTGCAACAGGCAGAATTTCAGACGCAGCCTGGACAGTGTGGCACAGAGAGGAAGGATCACCTTCCCCAGCCTACTGGCAGAACTCCCTGTGCCGGGGCAGGAACAGAGTTCCCTCAGACAGGGCCAGAGCCCGGCAGTCGCACTGCCCGAGGACCACCTTTCTGCCAATGGCGTCTCTGCCCATATTTGGGCTACGCACAGGCCAGCGGTGCTGATGTCACAGTAGCCACTGTGACCTTTGGGCTGCACACAGGCCAGCGGTGCTGACGTCACAGTAGCCACTGTGACCCGTGGAGACAAGCCTATGAAAAGGCTCAACAACAGGCCAGGCCGTGGGTCAGTGCGACCTGGAGAGGGTGAGGAGAAGGCAGGGAAGGGACGGGGCTGGCGATAGAGGAGCGAGGCTCCACACCTCAGGGCTCTGGGCCTCTACTGCCAGCTCACCCGCTTCTCGCGTCTCGCTTCTCCCTCAGAGTCAGCAGAGGAGTATTTGGAGGAGACAGCCCAGCACTGCTGGGACAGAGACTCTCCAAACGCTCACAGTTGTCTCAAACTCACCATGAGCACAAGCGAGGATGAGGCCTCTGACTCAATGGATCTGGGTGAGAGCAAAGTGTCCCTCCCACAGCCTGGCAGCGGGCTTGTGGGGACACTCAGCATGGGGCTGAGAGCAGGGGCAGGCAGGAGCTCCCCAACCACCCTGGGGAAGAACCTCTTCTTTTCCTTTGCAACCAGGGCCCAGGCAGTGGGCACCTTGCTGGGGCACCCGTGCCTGCTGTGCTCCCTTCTTCTCCAAAACCTCCAGCCCTGCTGAGCCAACAGGGACAGAGCAGGCCCTTGGGGCAACACCTCAGGGACGCTTCCCCCAGACCTGCAGAAGTGCTCATTCTCAGTGGCCTTTGCTCTTTCCCCTCTAGCATGCATGCTGTGTCGTCGGGCAGAGGCTGACCCAGATATCTGTGGGCCCAAATTGGATCATCAAGGGATCTGCGTCCATCTCTTTTGCCTGGTGAGTTCCCCCAGTGCTCCCACCAGCTTTCTGACAGGCAGTCTCTGCCACACACCACTCATTGGCTTCTATTTTGCAGCATTTTGCAAATGGTATTTCTCAGCGGCGGAGTACCGATGGTGTTTGCCTTGAGTATATAAGGCACATAATCCAGCAGGCAGCGTGCAAGGTGAGGACCTGACAAGAACAAAGTTTGCACTGGCAGAAAGTTGTGGTAACTTAGCTCCAACCCCAAGAGAGCAAGCCCAGCCCTTCCAACCACCTCTGGGGCAAACACCTTGCTCCCACCAACTCCAGAGGGGCTGCAGCCCAGGAGCCTCATCAGCCAGGCAGATCTGCAGGCTGTGGCCCAGCAGCGGCCACATCCTGCTCCCTGTGCAGAGGTGTGGGGTTGGCCATGGAGGCTCTGAGGCTGCTGCTGATGGGAGCTGCTGTGCTCTTTCCAGGACTGCTTTGTCTGTTGCCAGAGTGGGGCCACCATCACCTGCCGGGAGAGCGGCTGCAACCGCAGCTTCCATCTCCCCTGTGCCATGGCGGGTGAATGCATCACCCAGTACTTTGGGCTATACAGGTAATGTTCCCCAGCCTTTGCAATGTGTATACGCATTAAAAATCACCCTTCTTCCAAGTACTTCCCACCTCACCCATCCCTTGCCTCTTGCCCCAGGACCTTCTGCTGGGAGCACGGTCCGAAGCAGGAAGTGGAGACTCCGGAGGAGGACACCACCTGCCTCATCTGCCTGGAACCTGTGGAGCACAGGCTGTCATATGACATCATGGTGTGCCCAGCATGCAAGCACGCCTGGTTCCACAGAACCTGTATCCAAACACATGCTATCTATACTGGCTTGCAGGGCTTTTGCTGCCCGCATTGTAAGAATGTGTTTAGATTTTATCTGGAAATGCTCTCCATGGGGATCCGAATCCCAAGAAGGTACGGGTTTTTTTCTTTCGAACCCTTAAAACATAGGAGGCTGCAAGCTCTGTACCATGCCAGGGACTGCTCCTGCACTCCGGGCCCTCTGCTGTCCCGTTGAGTGTGCACTTCAGCTTTTAGGAGCAGGAAAATGGCAGAGGGAAGAGCTGGAACACCCCATATCTACCTTACGCTGGGGCAGGAAGGACACATCAACTTTACTTTCTTCCATCAGAGGGCCCTTGTTGGAGAGAAGACGCACCTACCCAGCAGTGAACCAGAGGCACAGGCGCTGCAATGCCAGAGAGTGCCTTTGTCCAGGAGGCAGGGAGCAGGCAGAGAATGAGGGGTAAGATGCCAAAGCTGCACCCCGGGGTTTTCCACGGCATCCCTATCTGGCCAAGGGCAGAAGGAATGAGAACAAGAGCTCTGCTGGATGGTCCCTCCCATGCTGAAGTGGTTTTGTCCTCATAGCCATTAACCTGCTTGCTTTCCCAGGCCCTGGCAATTGCTGCTGTGCTGCTCCTGCGCTGCCGAGGGCACCCACAGACGCTGCTCCAGCTTGGAGAGCACAGCCAGCTGGGAGTGCTGCAGCTGTGCAGGCCCAGCCACTGGTAAGAGGCAAAGCACCTGGGTGCCCCTGGGCAGAGGCCAGCATCTGGCAAGGCCTGGCAGTGAGTGCCCAGGGTAGGCCTGGCAGAGCCTCTCTGCTTCAGGAGGGCTGGCAGCACCGCACTGGGCCATGCTGCCATGCGGGGCCATGTCCTTCACCTCCTTGCTTCCCTTACAGCCTCCAGTGCCACCTCGGAGCTCGCCAGCCCCAGCAACACAAGCCAGCCAGCGCTGGGGCCTTCCCATGATGCACAGGCACCCGGGACAGGCAGCCCCAACACTGGCAGCATAGTGGCATCAGAGCCACCCCAGGGCTCCCCAGTGCTTGAGAGTGGCAGCCACTCCAGCACCCCTGGGCCTGAGCGCCTGCGAGACCGCTCCCGCTTGCAACGGCGGGTCAAAAAGCCCTATAGCCGACCCAGGGCACATCGCCAGAGGAGCCGTGCAAGAGCACCAAGTGCTGAGACCAGCACCCCCAGCCACACAGCACTGGAGCAATCCACCAGCTTCCCTGCACCCGACACAAGCAGCCCCAGCACTGCCAGCCAGCTGCCGTCAGGGTCCTGCGGTGGCTCCCCCGTGCTCGAGAGCAGCAGACGCTCCAGCACCCCTGAGCCTGAGCAAGATAGTTCCCATGTCCAACGTGAGGCCCAAGATCCCTACAGCCGGCCCTACAGCCGGCCCAGACGACAGCGCGGGACCAGCCCTGTGCCAACCCAGAGTGCTGCCACTCGTCCCCCTTCTCCAGCACAATAAAGCTGCCTGAATTCTCTGGACTGGGAGATTGCACACTCATTTGTCAGCTTCCTTCTCCCGCTCTCCCCTTCTCAAGGGGTTAGCTTTTAAGGCAGCACCTTCCTCAGACCAACATCCATCCCTGCAGGCTGGCCTTGCCCAGCTGCCCACTGCCATGGCCATCCAGGGCAAGTTGACAAAACTGCACCCCAGGGCACTCCTCGGGGGTCAGTCACACAGGTTTTTTACAAGACATATATGCATATTCATAGCAATTCCAAGGTATGGTTAATTTTTGCATTATGAGAGCTCATTATCACCCACCCACCCACCTACCCCAAAAAAGTAAAATCTTGGTGGGCCTCAAAGCCGTTTACTTCCTTTACTCCTCTTCGTTACAGGTCCTTTTTGTGAGCTTTAGGGGTTTTTTTGCTAACAAATCAAGGGAGCTGCTTCTGCTGACCTGAGGGTCCTCCTGTTCTTACTCCCTCTTCCACTTTGTGACAAGTTGTTTCTCCTGAGGCATCACAATGCACACAATATGCTAATATTGTAGCCCTTTAGGCAAGACTTTGCACATCCTTTACATCACTTGTTGCTGACCATCTAATACTTAGCATGTTCCCATCTTCACCAGTCTCTTTCCTCTTTTACTTTACTAGCTACTCTTCAAGATGCAGTGATCTTGAGCTATGAGGACGTTGTATTTCTATGTTGAGTGTGCTGCTGAGGAGAGGCATTGGGACTGATGTTGAGTCCAGGAAGAAGGGAGTGGGGAGTGGGGGGGGAAGTGTTTTAAGATTTGGGTTTATTTCTTACTCCCTTTTGCTTGGGTAATAAATGAGATTAATTATATTCCTAGTTGAATCTATTGTGCCTGTGACAACAATATCTGATTTCCCCCTGTCCTTATCTTGACCCATGAGCCTTTCAAGCTTTTCCTTACACCCTCCTCCCCCTGCCCAGCTGGTGTGTGGGCACCTGGCCCCCAGCCAGCGTCAATCCCCCGCAGTCGTTTTCAGGCCAGATGTGTAGCATGAGGAGTTCGAAATAAGGGCAGGAACATGCACTGGGCAGAGCTGAGGAGTGGAGAATTTCTCTCGTTCTAATGGTGGCACAGGGCCTTGCCCCGTGACCCCCGGGAAGGCGGCTCGATCCGCCGCGGCCTTTGGCGCTGAGCGGCTCCCGCCGCGCAGCCCGCCCGGCGCCGCCGCCTGTCTCCCAGCAACGCAGGCCGCGCCCGCCCGGCATGGCCCTCGCGGCTCGCCGTAGCGCGGCGGCCACGGTGAGAGCGGCGGTGACGGTGAGAGCGGCGGCGGCTGCGGCGGGGGTGAGGGCGGCTGCTGCCGCCGGGCCTGGCTGGCTGCGGGTACCCCGGTGCCTGGCCCCGGCTGCGCGAGGGTCTGGCCTGGGTTCTGCCCCTGCCGCCGCGGGGCTGGGGGCCGGTCGGGGAGCTCTCGGGTGCGGCCGTCCTGTTCTGTGGCGGGGGGTGCCCGCCCGGCGGGTGCTTCCGCGCCTGGCTGGGGTTTCCGGGGCGTTGGGGCAGGCGTAGGGATGCCCCCGCGTTTGGGGGTGTTTGCCAGCAGCGATAGCGCAGCCGGGTTTGGGGGGGTGCCTGTGGCCGCAGCAGTGCTGCCCTGCGTAGGGCTGGCTCTGGGTTTGGGGGTGTTGCTGTGCTTGGGGGGGCGCTGCCAGTAGCGGGATGTGCCTGGGTTGAGGGTCAGTGCCTGGGTTTGGGCAGTGCTGCCCGGTACCTCTGGTTTTGGGGTGCAGCCGGGTTGGGGGTGCCACAGAGACCCGCACTTGGGTTAATGCAAAGCAGTTTTCCAAGCACATGGGGGCTTCTGCCGCCCAGCCGCCTCTCTGCCCTGGCAGAGCCGGAGGGCCGGGTCGGCAGCTGCCAGGCAAAGCTGTGTTTGCTGGCCCAGCCTCTCGGCCAGCCTCCAGTCGGCTCAGTTTAAGATCTGGTTTACCCTGCGTTGTTTTTATTCTGCCCTTCTGCTGGAAGCTGCTTGCTATTGCCCAGAGAGGAGTTTAACTGGTGACCAGGCTTTGCCACCACAGGGTGGCTTTGCCAAAGCTGCTGGGGCCAAGTTTTGTGAATCGCACATGGGATCGGCAAAGGGGTAGATGTCTGTCCCCCTGCCCTTTCTCTGACCTGTTGAAAGCAGCATCTGCTCCAAAAAAACCCCAAACAAACCCACCAAAACAAACCATGTCACTGCAGCAGAGCATGTCCTACAGTGCTAGTCATGCTGCACTGTCTGGCTGGGCATCCAGGTTCTTTCAGCAGTGTGGGTTCTGGGCCAGCCACCCCTGGCAAGAACCAAGGGCACTCTCTGCCACCCTTGTGTGTGTTTAGATTGTCCTGATAGAGGTAAAATTATGTCTCTCACATTTAGACATACTTTCAGGATAGTACACGCTGTGCTGTTTGTTCTTTTTTGGTCCTAAATTACAGTGCACCTGTTTATAGTTTTGGGGGGTTTTATTCCTTGGTTTGAGTCTCTGATGCAGTTTGTTGAGGGCCATTTACCCAGGATGGTTTTTCCTTTGTTCCCGTGGTTTTGCTCAGCAGTGCTGCAGGACAGACACCAGGCAGTGCTGCTCCACTGCTGGATACTGGGGTTGCCCCAAGGAAAACAGCTTTAGGAGCTTTAGGAAATCCTTTCCCAAGTCTAGCCAAAGCTCAAGTGATCTTCTGCCAGTGGAGTTGCTGCGGTACTTGCATCACTTGGCAAGTTCACTAGCTTTTCCAGGGTTCACCTTCATTCCTGCTCTGGGTGAGATTGCCAGCAGAATTGCCATCTTCCTGTTGCTCTGTGTGTCACAAAGCGCTTTGTCAGGCAGCTGTCTAGCGAACAAGAGAGAGACTTCCAGTGACAGTGAGCTCCCGGGGTAATGGGAAACAGGAGAGGACTGTTACCTAATGTTTTGAAGCTAGATGGAAATAGCAACTTGAATTGATTCCTTTTGTCCTGGCATATGTCAGATCAGCTCTGATAGCCTGCTTTGCATCCTAGTGATGCTAGGAAGGGTCATGAATCTTTAGTCTCGTGGTAGGTTTTAACCTGTAAATGTTTCTGTGTACTTCTGCCTGTGTATGATTGTAGAATAATCCAGTGGCCTGTTAAACAGAAGGTTAACTGGGTGTATACTCCTGTCTCAAAAGAATACTGTGTGGGAGAAAAAGGCAGAAGTGTCTTCTTGGGACATGAGCAGAAGCACAATGCATTTGCCAGTTTCAGTGGTGTTTAGCAGCCCTGTACTGGCTCAGGGCTTCGGGCTCAAGCTCAGTGCAAAGGTTGCCTGTGTTTCTGGCTTGGTTCTGCCAGTGCCTTTGGTTGGAGTGGGATCTGTGTGGCTGTCTGGAGTGTGACTTAATGCCTTGACTGCTTTGGGAAGATCTTGTGCTGTTGGATAGGTGGGACTGTTGGCAGGGTTGGCAGTTGGCTTTGGGCTCTTGTGTGATGTCATTAGTACAAGGACTTTGGCTGTTTTTTGGCTTATCCCTGTTGTTCAATCCAGGTACATTAATCTCTGAGAAAGAGGACTCTAAAGGCAGCATCCTCCCCAGAAAGGTTTGTTACAGACATCTGTCCATCTTATGTCCGCTCTGGAAGTGGTGCCTGGGAAGAATGTCTTCAAGAGGTGCTGGGACTGCTTTCTCAAGGAAGAACTACAGGCTGAGCACTGAGCCAGAGAAGTCCAAGGTCACAGGTATGAGCCTGTATGTGCTGTGTAAAAGCTGGGCCTCTGTGGATCGAGTGAGTGCCCCTTGCCTCGCTTGAGAGGCAAGCTGCAGTGCCCTTGGTGATGTGAGGTGTGGAGGGGCTGACACTGAGTAAATTCCTCAGCCAAGATGGGATTTTAAGAGGGATTTTCCTCTAGTACTGGGGACTCCAGAAGCTCATGTCACAGTGCCCTTTCCTCAGCATAGAGCCCTGCCTCATGAGGCTGGAGAACGTCGTTGTTGCCTGTCTTTGTCCCATCTGGTTCAGGGAGCTCCCCTTCCAGGAAGAACAGCTTGTCAAGTTCCCAGGTTAATCCTTTTCTGAGAAGTTTTGGTGCTTGCTAGGCCCTCTGTTTTCTCTTGGACTCACCAATCCAGCAGAAGTGTGTGCTTATGAGACCACAACTCTGGCATTTGAGGGCACTGTTGCACCCAGAAATGAAGCATCCCACATCAATGTGACACTAGGGATTGTTTTGCACAGTGAAAGCTTAAGTGAGGCATACATCATTGAAGAGGTCTGTGGGTTAGATGAGATGAACTGCATCTGCAAGCCATTCTATTTCAGCATTTTCTGGTGCAGTTAAGAGATGTAAGTACTTAAAATTTCCCAGGTATGGATAGGACATCAGGAATTGCAATAGTGAGAAGATTTTTATTTTTAATTTTTTTTCAATTATATTGGATTCCCATCTCTGGCTTTTGAAGTCACTTTGGTACAGCAGGATTCCTGAGGATGTAGGGGGACCTGTGGGGACCAATTTATAGCCTCTCATTTGCTATTGTAGAGCAGCTGAAATTGGAAACGGCCCTTGTTGCAGAGATACACCCCTGACACTGGGCTCTAGGGCTGTGAAGTGAAGACAGTAAGACTATGAGTGACTTTTTGAAGCTGCATTTTCCACTGTGTTGATCTGAAAACTTGAACATTTTCCCTTAGTTACCAGTTTCTTGCTTGTACATTAAAGTTTGCAGTTACCTCCTGAATCCCTGAGCTTATTGCCTTTCTGTTTTTCACAAGGGATCGTGAACAGCAGGCTGCTGAATGATTATCTGCATCGTGTCTTTACCAATGCTGATGGGAACCAGTCTGCAGCTGCTTACAGGTATCAGACTTCTTCTCATTCACTAGATGGCAAGCGATGCTGTATCACTCCCCAGATATACAGCACTGCGGTGAAAGGAAAGATCCTTTAGTGCCACACAGTGATCTTTGTTAAAAGCACAGCAGCATCATGTTATAGAAATGACTCTGAGGGCCTGTCCTTCGATGGCTTTTTCAGTTTGCAGAGGAAGGAGACCTCAGAATTATTTTTTTTTGCATGAAAAACCCCATGTGCAAAATCACCAGGCAATATTTCTGAAATAAGGTGGCAAGTAGGAATTCACCTTCTTGCCTCTCTTCCCTCTTTACTTGTAAGGAGGTGCAGAATGCACAGGTTTTTGGTACAGGAATGAAAAATACCTTGTCAGTGCCCTGTAAACTAAAGGCAAGGCAATTAGTGATATAGGACATACCATATGTTTCTTGCTCAGGCTGTGGAACTGTGGGTACTTTTATTATTATTAGGAGTCACCAGAGGAAAAGCAGCACAAAATTCCTGTTTAGTATCTGCTTGCTTCTGTTTGGCTTCAGTTCTCCTCACCTTGTAGCCCAGAAACTTGTAACTTTGGATAAGAAAATCTTCCCTTTTGTTTAGCTCTTTTGCCAGAGACGAGTCAGATGGGTTCAGGACAGGTAGAGCAAGGCAGGCACATGGAGCTTCTGCTGGTTGGCAGTGCTGCAGAGTGGCTGGTGTCACATTCCACAGGCTATACTTAGTACTGCCAGCTCAAATGTGAGCTCAGAGCTGCTAAAAATAGCCTCTGGCCCTCTCTCCAGGCTTGCTGAGCTAGGGTTATGGCGGGAGGAAGGCAAAATGGGTCATGTTACTTTGCCACCAGCTCTCCTGCCAACATGCCTTGGAATATTCCATCTGTCCAAGCATTTTGGTTTTCAGTATTTCTAATTAATTCACCTGGTGATTAATTACTTGAAAGCACAGAACTGATAGTTTGTTGGACTGGTCTCTCATTCCTTCTTTTTTTTTTTTCTTCCTCAATGTAGGGAAATGCAAAGTGATGCCTTGAAAGGGGAACAGCCTCAGTGTTGCTCACAAAATGGCCAGCCCTGGGCTGATTTTTATTGCATGGTAATGAGATTGAGGTGGGAATAGTAAGTCTTTAGTAAGTCAGAAAAATAAAGTAGAAAGTTGGGATTTGTTAGGAAAGAGATGGAGGGTAAGGAAAATCATTATGCCACTGAGAAAAAAAAATTGTGGCTTACCTCATCTTGAGTGACACATGGTGCTGGGCTAACCAAGTTCAAAAAGTTATTGTAGAGCTGCAGAGATTTTGAGGAAGGGTAAAAGCAAGTCAGATGCCTGGAATGGCTCTTCTGTAAGGAACAGCTAAGTTAACTAGTCTTGAAAAGAGAGAACTCAGAGAAGGCAGTATGAGAAAGTTCTCTAAAATGGTGGCCCAGAAGGGGTGCACGAGAGTCTTCTCCATATGAAAACAGAATGGGTTTGGCTGTTGTCAGAGAGAGGATGCTGGGCTAGCCTGACCTTTGTCTGAACAGCTGCTTTTGTGTTATGGAATACTGGAGAGGGGGAAAGACACATCCTGACGTATGCCATGTTTGTGTGATGCTGACCATGCAAAGCCATGGCCCACAGTTGTTGGTAGCACAGATGGTCTCTCACTGCCACTCTACCAGAGTCCAGATTTCTTACTGTCACTAAATAAAGACTGAAAACTTTAAGATCCTTTGTTAACCACTTGTTCCTGCTGTACTTGGTCCATGGTTCATTCATTACCCCAACGTGCTGGGCAGCAAATTCCTCTGATTCCTGACAAGAAACGCAGGTTGACAGAACTTCCTGGCTCATATCTCCCAGCGCAGGACTGTGCAGACATGTGTCTAGGCTGCAACTCTTTCACACTTGACAACAGAGTTTTCTGAAGAGCTCCTATGCATGTTTATTCCCTAGAAAGCACCTGACGTTCCAGAACCTGCAGGAGCACCTTGACAGGCTGCTAGCAGAAGAGAATGGCTCTGAAGACAGTCGAGGTAGGAGATACTGAGTGTCTGTCCCATTTGTGCTTCTGCTTGTGCTGCCTAATTGGGAGGACAAGTTGTATCATGAAAGGCAGTCTCCTGAATGAGCGTTGTTCTGCCTTCCTGCCTGTGAGGGGCTCGTCAGCCAGCCTTGAAACAGTTCTGCTTGCAGATGGAGGAGGCCTAAAATGCCTAGAAAAGCAGGTTTGAGGCAAGCACTGGAGGTGTCTTGCTGATAATGACAGGCAGAGCCATTGCTGTGACCAGCAGTGTGCAGTGCTGTCCTCAGTGGGCAGTGCAAAAGCTTGCTGGCACTTTTCATATACTGGTCTCCACTGTAGGTATTCACTTTGGGCCTCAGGCTGTTGCCTTGTATTCTTGCTAGCATCTGTTTCCCTGAGTGAGTCAGGATGTGGCAGGATACAGCCTGGCTCCACTCCGAAAAAGAAGAATTTTTTTCTTGCTGGCTGCAATCTAAGTGTGATATGTTGGCCAAACATTTGGCTTGGAGTTTAGTTCTGTCTTTGAAATTTGCCAAAATTAAATTTTCAGGCAATGTAGAAAACTTAAACCTGAACACTGCACAGCTAACACCTCGTGTGTTGCTCTGAACCTTCCTTTTAAATCTCAGTGGGGTCTCCTTTCCTGAGTTTCTCATGGTTGAGCATGAGGAACTCTATTTTATTCTTCCTCCACTGTAGCAGAACACAGGAGCTGCTGTAGTCTAGGTGGAGGAACTCATCAAGCTTACTGTTAAGTTCTGCACAGCTTTGCCTAACAGGCTCTCTGCAACTCTTCTTTCAGATCAGGTAGCAGAGGGCCGGCTTGGTCCCTCTGCTGTGGTGTTGGACCACACGAGTGGTTTTGAGGGGCTCCTGCTGGTGGATGATGACTTACTTGGGGTGAGTGTGATGCCTGGGGCAGTGGAAAATGGTATAGTGGGACTAAAAGCACTTTGGGCTTCTTGGTTTGTTCTTCATAACAGATCCCTGTCACTGGCTTTGTAGTGTGTTGTAAACAGAGTCTGCGCAGAAAGCTGCAGGATCCTGGAGGAATTGAGCTCTCCTGGGAAAAGGTCTAGCAGTACCCCTGAGTCCCAGCAAGCTCTGAGTGGAGCTGTGAGGAAGTGAGCCCCTGGCCCAGGGGCTTACTGAAGAGCTTGGCTAAGCAGAGGGGAGAGTCCAGCAGCCAGCTTTCCTGTCCCTCCCTCCAGCAGACTGCCCCTTCCTTCCTTCCTTCTGGTCTTCTCTAATGGTGGCGAGAGGCTGAAGCTGAGGCTTTCCTTTCTCCTTTGTTTCCACTTGCTCCTTAACTGATGTTCCTCATGCAGAAAATCAGCTGGAAGAATCCACTGGAATTTAATCCTTTCCTACTGCAGTAATTTCGTCACTCCCTTCATCCCTTCACTGTGCACACCTGTCCTATGCTCCTGTGCTCATTCCCTCCTTGATCCATGTAGCCCTTTTTACCTCTAGCAGGGTAGGCTGCCCTGGCCTCCCCTTTCCTGTTAAGACCTGCTGTAGGTTACCTTGGCTGTACCTAGAGCTTACTCTTGTATCAGATCAGACTGGCTTGCCTGTGAATTCCTTGCTGCTACCTTCATCTGTTCTTCATTGTCCTGACATGGAGATTTAGCCAGGAGTCAACAGGGTTCAGTTTCTGGGCAGCATGTCCTGGGCACCAGTCCTGGGCTTTATTCTGGATGCCCTGGATCTGCAGTTTTAACTTGTCCAGGATTCAGACGCCTTTCCCATAGAACAGTCACCTGTCACAATCCCTTGGGAACCTCTCTGTCACCACATTGCCCTTGCACTGCTGCTGTGCTGCACGCTTCACTGGGGTTTATCAAGAACAGATGAGCTGTGGGGAGAACCTGGATCATTCCCATGGGCCTGTCAGCTCTGAGTACAGCTGCTGGCACGGGGAAGATGTCCCCTCTCTTCCCCACACTGTGCTTGTGAATAGCTCTACAACTTGCTATGCTTTTGAGGGCTAGGATGGAGGGAATGTGTAGGACTGAGCAAAACTGATTTGTCTGACTAAAGTGTCTTCTGTTTGTTGCTGCAGGTGATTGGCCACAGTAACTTTGGGTCCATCAGGGCCACAACGTGTGTGTATAAAGGTAAGGAGATAAACCAGTGATGCTTTGAGGAAAAAACCCTTGGAATTGTGTACAGAGAGTTACACAACTAGATAGCTCAGGAAATCTTGAATATGTTCCAGATCTAGAGTCCCTTCCTCCCCAGTTCATCCACTGGCTTTCCAGGAAGGAATGTGTGATGCTGGACTGAAGAGGTGGGAGGGGAATGCTGGCCATGTCCTTTGTGTGCCACGTTTGTTTCTGTGGGAGCAGTGTCAGGCTCTGCTTCTCTAACAACGAGCCAGACAGCAGAGATTTACTCTGTGGCATCTCTTTTCCTTTCAGGGAAATGGATTTATGAGGTGCTGATCTCCTCCCAGGGACTCATGCAGATTGGCTGGTGTACTCTCAACTGCAGATTTAATCAGGAGGTAGTGTAACTGCTGCATGTGGCACGGGGCTGCTCTGTGTTCCTCTGCTGCTTTTAAGGTCAGTGTGGAGCAGTGCACTGGTGCTGTGCTCCTGCCCTGCTAGTGTCTTGTGCCCAGCACACACTGGAAGTACTGGTTCTGTGGGTTTTAAATTCTTCACTGGACTCTTTGGTCTGTGTTCACAGTGTGAAATCTTACGTGCTGGGTGTGCTGCTGTGCTCTGCTGCATGTGGCCACTGCTACAGGTTGATTTTCAGCTGACATCATCTCCAGAGGATGTGTTGGGCAGCACTGCCAGTGGCTGGTCTCTTGGGGTGGCCCTTGGCAGCTGCTTCTGTGGGGCTTTTTTTGCCCTGGAGAGGCAAGCTCAGGCCAGCTCTTCCCAGGCATCAGGTGGGATGTTTGATGCTGGGAAGAGATATCAGCTGCGGAGTTTCACTAACTTACCATGATGCAGCACGTGAGGGGGGAGGTGATGGGCATCCTGGGGGGCTGCTCTGACACAAATTGGAAGTGTAGGATGCCAGTGCTCTTTTTCTGACCCAGAAACGTGCAGGGAGTGGTGTATTTCTCTGAACCAAAGAGCACAGGCCACTGTATTCGCTTCTAGAATGAGGGCTTTTCCCAGGCAGAGCATGTGTGCTGGCAGCTGATCTCTCAAAGCCGCTTTTGCAATGAGAGGGATCCTCTGTGCTCAGTCTGGTCTGAGTCTCCTCTTGCATATCTTGGTGCAGGAAGGAGTGGGAGATACACCAGATTCCTATGCATATGATGGCAACAGGGTGCGCAAGTGGAACGTGACTACTACCAACTATGGCAAAGTGAGTAGCTGTCCTCCCAGGAGCAGGATATTGGGTAAGGAGAAGAAAGCAGGTGGCTCCTCCTGCTCGCTGGATTCTGCTGGGCTCTCTGAAATGCCCTCAAGCTGTCCTCTCTGCTTCAGTCTGCTCTTGGGGAAGCTGTGTGCCAGCACCTGTTTGTACTTTAGGGGTGCTGCACATGCTATGTGAGTGCTTTGTTTTGCAGCCCCAACAGACTGATTCCCAGCGTAGTTCTGCTGTTGGTCTCTAGAAGGCTTTGGTTCTCTGTAGCACGTCAGAAGGTGATGCAGCATTGGGATTAATACACATTTGCTCCTTTGCATGTTCCTAGTGCTGGAGGGGAAAAAGGTCCTGATCAGTGGCTTATGTGCAGCTTCCAGAAGTTTGTAAAAGTGCTACATGAGCTGCAGTGAGAAGGAACTCTCCCTTCTTCAACCCTGAATCACAAGGGGTTGGTTGAGTGGGAACCTTTCTTCTGATGTGGGAACACCCTGGATATATATTTAACCTTTTCTCTCCCTTTTCTGCAGTCTTGGGCAGCAGGAGATATCGTCAGCTGTCTGATAGACCTTGATGAGGGCACCATTGCTTTCTGCTTGTAAGCATCTTTGTCCAGTTCCCTGCTTTGTTGATGTCTGTGTGTAACAAAGGTTTTCTCATTGCTCAGCAGGTTGCTGAGCCATATTTCTGCGCTCTCCTCTTTAAATTCCTTGGTAGTTCCAGCCTTTGCTTTTCTGCTGTGTTCAGAAAGCACCTAAACAGGCTGTGGAGTCTCCTAAATTCAGGTGAGAGCAGTTGGCAGAAAGGTGTTCAAGCTACAAAGTCTGTAGAAAGTTTGCTGTGGTTTTGGAGGGATGGGCATCTCTCATGATACTTAATTCTGCAGTTGGCTGAGCCACACCAGTTGCTTTTGTGGTCAGCGTAGACCTTGCCTGTCCTAGATTCTCAAGGAGCTCTGGAGAGGCTGATAAATCTCCAGCCTCCGATTCCTGTGCACAATGAGCAGAGACCAGCCCAAGTAAGAGTTGTTTCCTGGCCCTAAACCACAGCCTGAGACTAGTCAGCCAAAATTAAACACTGTTGCACGCTCCTTTTAGAGAAGAGTAGATGGAGAGTGTTATCCTTCTGTTTCAACCGCCATCGAATGGATGAGGCCAGAAATGTCACCTGTCATTAAAATGACCTGCTGGTCAGTTATCTGGTAAAGTTTTTGATTGCCCTTGAAGCTGAAAGGGCTCTGCAGGTTCCAGTGTTTCCCTGTGCTGTTGTGTGAAACATGGGAGTGCTGCTGTGCTTCCTGTGGCTGTTACTCAGCAAAACTGTGGCGTCTGCCTGTGTACTGGGTTACGAGTGACAGAAGGCATGACTGACCAACGTGGGGAAAACAGATACCTGGGTTGCCCAGTTGGTCTCAAAAACCTTGTGCTGTAACTAAAATCTTGTGGTTTTCTTCTTTCAGGAATGGCATATCTCTGGGAACTGCTTTTGATAACATCACAAGGGGCGCTGGAATGGCTTACTTCCCTGCCATCAGCCTCTCCTTCAAGGAGTCTGTTGCTTTTAACTTTGGGAGCCGTCCACTCCGATATCCTTTGGGTGTGGGGAGAGGAGTTCTGAGGGGAGAATGGCCTGTCCCAAAACAACCCTCAGAGGCTGTAGAATATACGTACTTGAGTGCAGTTCACTTTCTCTTGTCAGCATTTGGGTGCAGAGCGGGGTCAAGGAGAGGAGAACCAGATACCCCCTTAGCTGGAGCAGAGCTGCAGGGCACGCCAACATCAGTGCTGGTCCCTGCCAGTTACAGAAATGAGATTTGCTTTTCAGCCCTGAATCAGCCGATTCAGATGGCAGCTGCCTGTTCACTCAGGTCCTGCAAAGATCTTATTCTCCAGGTTTGGAAACCCCTGTGCTGCTGAGCCTCTTGGCCTCTGGTCCCTTCTACCTCCCAGCCATGCAGGACCTCTGACATGGTAGGAGTGTGGCCTGCCGCCTTCCTTCCTGCGCAGATGCTGAGACCTGCAGCTCCTGAGTGTGCCTGTTGATAGCTGCAGTAGAGGCTCCTGTCAGGCTTTCTGCTAAGAGCACAAGTGTGGTGTGAAATACTCACTGGTTGCAATACTGAGGAAGTGGGGCTAAGCGCTTGTGGTTATCGCCCGTTTAGAAGGCGCTGTGGTCTGAGCTGCGACTGAGGTGTGCACAAGCATGAAGTGAAATACAGACACAGTCTTTTTCTTGCACAAACAAAAGAAGTCCTGGAAGGATCAGATTACATTTTACCTTAACACTCACCTACTTATCCAGTGGAAGGTTACCGGCCCTTGCAAGACCCTCCCACTGCAGACTTAGTGAAGGCTCGCAAGCTGCTGGGCTACCTGAAGAACGTGATCCATATCGGAATAGACGTGGCGGTAGGCTAACGGCACTGGGTGGATCCTGCTGGGAGCTGTGGTTCTGCACTGCTCAGCTCCCACGGGTCCATACACCTGAGGGTCTCAACCCTTGCATGCTTTTTGCATGGGAAATGCATGGCCCTGGAGCCCTTTGGCTTGCAAAGTAGGATTCCTGATCGTTCCAGAACTTAAGTTAAATCATACTGGGCTTTGTTGTTCTCAGTCCTTTGAAGCTTCGTTCCTGGTATGCAAGAGATGCTGTTTGTCAGGGTCAGAACTGCTGGATTTGATTTTTGCAGCCTTGAAAGCAGCTTGGTCATCTCTTACACGTTTTACTAGTGTCCTGGTGCAGCAGTGTGGTGAAAGGCTGGCAGGTCTGCCTTGACCACTCTTTTGCCTGTAGCACTGTTTGCTAGAAACTGGATTCTTTTCTGCTAGGATGAGAGATGATCTATTTATGCCCAAAGCATAGGGAACACCATCTGCTCCTGTCTTGCCTTGAATGGAAACCTGCTTTACTAGTTTACCTCCTCTGTAGGGATTCCCTTCTACAAATTACTGTGTACACTGAAGCCCTTTTGGAAGCCCAGATTGTCAGGGTGCTTGCACGTATCTGACATCTGACTGCACTGCAGCTGTGCTGGGGCAAGGACCTGGCTGCTTCCCCATCCTAAATTCCTACATGCAAGGTTTTTAGTGCAGTCAGGCATGGTACAGCAGCCGGTGGCTGCTCCAGGCCTGTGGTTCGTTCAGGCATTGGTGTATGGGTGTATTGGGCTGGATCCAAACCATGTGTCTTTCTGGATTTGTCATTGCAGGAGGGGAAGCTGGTGGAGAAGGACACATCCATGTGGCAGCTGCAGGGAGAACCCACAGTGTTGATTACATTAGCCCACATCTTCAATTATTTCTCTCCTCTCATGGTGAGCTTTGCCTGCCCATTGAGAACTTGTGTAGGTGAACGTTATTGTGCTTGCAAGGTGGGGAGGTAAACCTCAGCTGTGGCTGGGAAGTGGTTTGGAGGACTGTTGACCTGTCTGTCTGTCTCCAGTGCAAGGTGTACCTGGTGGAAGATGTGCTCATGACCTTCCTGTTGAGCATCCTGGAGCGGGGAGGATCAGTGGAGGCCCATCCACTTATTCAGCAGCTGCTGGATCTCATGTGGCTTCTTATGGAGGTGAGTTGCTAGGGTGCTGGTTCCCCTTCAGGGATCACAGGGAGACCTTGGGAGTTCTGAGAACAGGAGCCTGCCCTAGAAATACTGGTAGTGATCAGCTTCTTTCCCTTCCTGGTGACAAAATCTTTTTTATGGTTGACCCCTCTCTGATGTAGTTCATCTGGCTGCTGCTTCACTTCCAGGGAATGAGGGTTAAATGCAGAGTAATTTGTAATGGTGACACTGCCTATTGGGCTAACAAGGCATTTCTAGGGTTCTCCTCCTGCTAAAGGAACCAGTGAAGTTGAGTAGCTTCCTACTTCTGGGAACATCAGATTCATCAATAAGAAATGAGTTGGTCTTTTGGATTCCGTTAATGCTTATGGACCTGTGTAGGTCGTAAATGCTGCTGTCTGCCCCAGGAGATTGGTCAGAGTGTGCAGGACTGGGGTGGAAATGGCCACTGCCCTCTCTCCACTTCTGGCACTGCTGGGAAAGAACCTCCTGCAACTTCCCATGCCCCTTCCTGGCCAAACTGCATGACACCACTCCTTCCTGGGACTCTTGTTTGAGGCAGGTTTTGCTAGCCACTGGGGAGCTGCTGCTGAAGTGGTTACATGGAGCCAGTCGCTTCCAGAGGTCTCCTTGGAGACAGCATGTCTGTCCTTTGGGGTGACCATTAACAGGTACAGGCACTGGCCCAGCCAGCTGTCATAGAAAGTCTAATTGAAAAATGTCGTGACCCCCTCAGGGCCCATCATCTCAGAAGTGAAGCTGAACACCCTGATAGGGCTGTGTTTGTGGAAGAGTTGGCTCTCAGCCTGCTGGTTGGCTATGAGTTGGACTCAACAAGACAGCTCTTCCATCATGCCATTGACACCAGAGTAACTTCTTTCTTTCCCAGGTCGGTTCTGCCAGCCCTGTGTGCTGGGTAAGTCAGTGCCGTTGAGGATGGGTGACTCAGCCCAACTAAACAGAACCAGGGCCTTTGCCTTTCTGTAGATGACTTTTGGGTTCATTTTGCTAGTGCAGAAATTTGTTTCTCTGTAGCAAAACGATGGCACCAACTTCTGCTTAGACTCTGTGTGAACTGTGTGTTCAGAGGACCTGCTTTTTCAGTTCAGGAGTGAATGCTTCCTTCCAAGGTCATGCTCTGGGGACTAAAGCTGTTCCTGACTCTATGCTGTTGCTGTTCAATGTGGGTTTTTATTTTCTCAGGAGTATGAAGTCCACGAGTGCCTCAAGCAGCTACTGATGTCCCTGCTGCGGGCTTACAGGTTCTCCCCCATCATCCCAGACCTGGGATTACAAGTGAGTTACGCTTCGGAATCTCCAGGGATCTGTGATTACCCAGCTTCTGTTCTGCCTCCTTGTCCAAAAGTACACAAAGCTTTGGATTTTTCCATTGTTTGATGCAGAGGTGGCAGTTCTGTTACATTGTACCTCTTGGAGAGCTGTATCCTCTTCCCTAAGTGAAGTCACTCTTGCTTCTCCTGTTTCCCTAGATTCACTACCTCCGTCTCACCATTGCAGTCTTGAAGCATGAGAAATCCAGAAAATACCTACTCAGCAATGTTCTGTATCCTTTGTGCCTCCTCTAGTCTCAGTTCTCCCTGTTGTCAATAATGCAGCCAAGGAGACTTCAAGGTTCTGCAGGTCCTGGGCTGCAGAAGCCACCCTGTCTTTGGGATGGCATTTCTAATTCCTGAGATCATAGAACCATAGAATCATAGAGTGGCAAGGGTTGGAAGGGACCCCAAGGATCATAAAGCTCCAACCCCCCTGCCACAGGCAGGGCCACCAACCTCAGGCCTGGATCTACACAAGGTTGCCCAGGGACAGATCTCCTCTATCTGCCTGACACCATTCTCTACAAAGTCCTGAGTTGAGCAGGGGAAGCATTGTTGTGTAGTTCACTTCCTGTTAACACAGAGGACATTGGTTCTACCTGACTGACTTGTCTAATGTGCTTAGAGCAGAGCCACTTTTGGCGCAGTCCAGCATTTGGGCAGCTGCTGTGTTAGCTGTGTGGGGCTTCTCCCAGGAGAAGTGGGCTCTAGATCTCACAGAGCTTTGAGTGCTTGTTTGGAAAGAGGTCTCACTACAGCTCTGGAAACATGCCCTGTACCTCCTCCCAGCATAGCCACTGTGCTTGCTTTAACTTTGATGTGCAGCTTTGATGTGCTCCGTTCAGTTGTGTTCTTCTACATTAAGAGCCCGCTGCGTGTGGAAGAGGCTGGCTTGCAGGAGCTCATTCCCACCACATGGTGGCCAAACCGCTTCACCAAGGAGGTGAGTATCAGTGAGAGCACATCCACTAAGGACACTGGAGAGGTCTTACGGCCTGCTGTCCTCATCGTTTTCTGGAGGAGGAAGTTGGATCCCCATGTCTCCAGCTGTATTAGCACTGGTGGACTCTGAGAGCTGTGAGAGAGTTGTAGCCTCTCTGTTGCCTTGTCATCTTTATTATCCCTTAAATGGGACATTTGGAGTTTGCTGCACAGGACAAGTGGACAGTTTTCTGTGGCAACATTTGGAAGGGAATATCACAGCATCTAAGGAGTTTCAGGTTGACTTGGGTGTCCTCAAAATACCTCCTGCCCTCACTTGTTCCAATGCCTGATTAGGTGTGCTGCCAGCTGCCGTCACACACTGGCGCACTGTGTCAGAGGGTTTATGCTCTCCCTTTGGCAAAATGTTGTTCCCATGCAACGATCTCCTACCAATCAGTGTCTGTCCCCCAACCAGGGTAAGGAGAGCAAGGAGGTGAAGGAAGAGAGTGCTGAGGAGAGACTGAGGCGACGGGCATATGAAAGAGGCTGCCAGCGGCTCAAGAAACGCATTGAAGGTCTGTGGGGAAGGAGAGGGACTGCCAAGATCCCATACCTTTTGTGCGGCCAGGGGGACCAACCCTTGAGCTGTATCCAAAATCCCCTTCACTACCTGAAGTCCGGCTGTGTTCCTGCCAGGACAGGCTGTACTGCAGAGGCGGGGGCCAGCCATGCCGGTATTTGGTGGAGGGGTGTGAGTGCTGGGACCCCACTGCACAGACCTGCAGCATCTCACCATGGCACACGAGCAAAGCGAAATTCCCATGCAGAGGCACTGTTTGTCAGCTGTGGATGAATGTGTTGCTAGATGGCAGAGGAGACCATTCTCACAGTGGTGGGGTTGGCATTCTGCTGGCACCGGCTCTCCCCGGGCCCCCTCTGCTCAGCAAGGCAGCCGTTCTCCTGGAGACAGGCTACTGCACTTGGGCTCAATAGGGGTAGTTGCACTCCAGGGCTTGTTTTCTGATGGCAAACATGTGTCCCCATTTTAGTGGTGGAAGGTCTCCAGGTTCAGATTCTGAAGCTGCTGTTGAACAACAAGGACAGAGGAGGGGTAAGTGCTCTTTGGATCTTTTGCTACAGCAACTTTACATCACAGGACTTCTATAGGTTTACCACCTGCTTTTCTTCCTGTCAGGGGGAAGCCTCCAGGTACATCTTCCTGAACAAATTCCGCAAGTTTCTTCAAGAGAATGCTAGCAACAGAGGGGTAAGTCCAGGTAGCCAGCCTTCCCTCAAGCCTTACCCTGAGAGCATTCTGGCACCTTGAGACCAGGAACACTGCTTCTGGTGGACTAGATACGTCAGGGATTGGGGAGGAGGGAGAAGATATGAGCCTAGAAACCAGGCAGCTTATCCAAGTCCTGTGCAGTGAATAATGGGGCAGTTGTCCTTGGGAACAGCCTTGGGTGGGAACTGAACATCCTCCTAAAACCCCTTGGGGACCTCAGCCAGTGGAGTGCTCTGCCACAGCTGACCTGCTGGCTTTGGCATCCTCTTCATTGCTTGGGTGGGGACTGTTCTTTTGGCCCTGGATCAGGCTTTTGTCCTGCAGCTTTGGGAGGCAGGCATCTGCTGTAGCAAGAAACGCTTTCTTCACCTCCATTTCTTTGTTCATGATGAGTCCCAGCTTTCATGGTGGAGCACGCAGTATCCACCCTCCTCTGGCAGACCAGTTTGTTGTTTCATTGCCCAGGACTTTCTAGAAGTGGAAACTCCTGCCTACCATCAGGGCTGGGCTCCCTCCACATCCTGGAAGCAAGGGATAATAGCAAGGTGGAGAGCACAAAGTTTCTGCCCACCCCATGTGGCCACTGGCACTAAGACACACCTTTGCACTTGCCCTAGAACTTGACTGTGCTGTGCCCACCAGAGTACATGGTGTGCTTCCTGCACCGGCTTATTGCTGCCCTGCGCTTCTTCTGGGATGGCCACAAGGCAAAGTCCCCTGCTGCACTGAGCAGTGAAGGTAAGGCCTCTTGGGGAAGCTTTTGAGGACATTTCTGTGGTTAGGACAAGGTTTATCTCTTGGCAGTGCCCTCTGGGATGCTGGAAAATGTGTGTTTCTTGTGGGCCTTCTGTCATGCCATGTCTGTAACTCCCCCAGTCACCCTGTGAAACTCCTGTGTGCAGACCTGTTCTTGTTAACATCCAGGCCCATGCCTTGCTAAGAGGCACCTGTGCTGTGGCACCTGTCTGCTCCAGAGCAGAGGCCAGAATTGATGATGGGTCTGCAGGAGGGCAGCTCAGTGATCCCATAGTCAAAGTTTAGGGAAAGATATTTGTGTGTTTTCATACCAGACTGTGGGATTAAGCAGAAACCAAGTCAGTCCCAGTTGCCTTCCCACCCTCACACCCCCCCTTGCCGGTCCCACCATGGTCGTACTTCAGGCTGACCACCCTTTCTCTAGACTCAGTGAGCACCTTATGGTCCTTGTGAGACTGAGACAGAGCTGGAATAGGCACAGGGAGAGCTGCTGAGCTTTCTGGTGATCCAGTTTTTCCCACTCCACTGACTGTGGCTGGGATGGGGGAGGTACTGGGAGGCTTGCTGTCAATGGCCATCAGTTGGTCCCATTCCCGTATGGATCTAATGCTTGCTTCATTGTGGAGATCACCTCTGCCTTAAGAGCTTGTGCTCTTACGACAACAAAAGTTGTCACTAAGTATTAGTCCAGCCTGGACCCTGGAGTCCCTCTTAGGAGGTCTGACATATCTGTCTGGGTCCTGTGCATGGGGCTTCTGGAAAAAACAAATCTCCTTCTCTGCCTTAGAAGCGTATATCCCTCCTCAACTCTTCTATAATGGGAAGGTGGATTACTTTGATCTTCAGCGACTTGGAGGTCTCCTGTCTCATCTTAAGAAGACTCTGAAAGGTAAGTGTTCTCACTACCTGCATCCAGGTCCTGGCTGGAGTTCACCCAAGAGATGTCCCAGGGAGGGAGCCATGGGTAATGACTTATGGTGAAATTTAAGGGGATGAGACTTGAATTTTAATGAGATGCACATTACCCTCTTGGGTAGAACCTCCTTTAAGTTAACAGTTTACTGTTTATATTGCTGAGTGGGGCCTGTGTCTGGTGGAGGGAAGGGTGTTGTCTGGGAATACCCTCTGATGTGGTGCTCTTGATGAGGGCTGGGAGCTGACAGGGCACTGATCATCAGCCTGGCTCTGCTGGGTGAAGGGTGTACAGGATTTGCTTCCTGTACCACTTTGGGCAAGCAATAGCAGCCCTGTGTATGTGCTGCAGCTGTGTGTTTGTATGCAGCACGCTGCTCTGGCACGAGACTTGCAAAGCCTTAGAAACCCATTGCCATTCAGTCAGGCTTGGTTTGTCTCTGGCTTCTGGCTAATGTCCCACTTGCCCTTGACTGAAATCTCTCTTCTCCTTACTCTTTGCAAGACTGGGACCATTTTTCCTGTCTCAAGCTGATCCCTGGCTGTTCAGAATTAGATTACCTGACTTAACAACCATGTCATCTCCTCAGGTCTCTCACCAAGGTCTTCCTGGCCAGCTTTCAAGATAGGGCTGTGGACCAGAGGACATGTTGGTCAGGCTTTATGCAGCATAGCTGTCAGCACAGTCTGCCTCTGGGCTGAGAATGGTTTCTGGTCTGAGTCTCAGTCCTCATGACTTGAGAACATACCATGGGACAGCACGGAAGAACTGGAAGTTTAAAAAATTGTCTCAGGCCTTGAGTTTCCTTCCCTATGGTAGTCCAGTTTGGCCCTTGTGGTTGTTACCTGGTTCACCAGTTATTCTATTTGTAACTGGTAGGACCAGGAACAAAAATAGGTCCTGGGTGAGCAACACCTGCCACTGCTTGGTCTCTACTGTGTTAGCAACGGCAGATATTCCACATAAGGAAGTTGGGGGAAAGGTGAGCATGTTCTGATGCAGCATCCAACTTCACTGACTTCGCCCCTGCTGAGAGGCAGGATAAAGGCTGAGCCTAGGGCTGCCTCATGGGAAGCAAAGGGTGACTCCTGCATTCACAGGTCCTTTGGTGTGCTCTGTGCAGATGACCTGGCTGCAAAAGCCAATGTCCTCATCGACCCTGCAGAGCTGCAGGCAGTGACTATGGATGATCTCGATGAAGATGAGGAATCGGCAACATCGACAGCACAGGTGAGTCACCTGCTGTTACTCACCTGTGGGGGCCCTGGTGCCACAGCAGCAAGCTCAGCCTCTGGCTAGAAGAGCTTTGCTGTGAGGAAGGCAGTGTCTGTGCCAGGTCCATAACCAACCCATGGGCGGTCAGGCCAACGGCTGTGCTTGCAGGAAGGTCACCGGAGAACAGCAAGGTCTTGGATGCACCGAGTTTGAGCAGCAAACTTTTCTTCCCTCTGCTCACACACTACCCACTGATCTGAACGTGGCCCCTCCCCTCCATGGCAGCACTCAATGCTTGTGTTTGAAAGGGTGTGAGACAGCTGGAGACAGAGCAGTTTCTTGCTCTGCAGATCTGCTGCTTGTACCTGGGATATGCCCTTAGAGGAGGGAATATCCATTTGGTAACCAGGCACTGCTGGCCCAGTCATGATGGGAAAGGCATCTGCTCACCTCCCGGGGGCCACCCAGCATCTGTACCAACACCCTTGCAGGAACAAGGGAGGAATAGCTGGCAGCCAGACAGCTAGAACCGTTTCTCCCTTAATTTCTTTTCAGTCTCAGCGTCCCTCTGCTGCCCTGGCCATTGGTGGAGCTCTCGCCAGACCTGGCTGGCTCAGCTCCCCCACCCTGGGCCGTGCCAACCGCTTCCTCAGCACGGCAGCGGTCAGCCTGATGAACCCGCGGCGGCCTCTTGGCAACCTGGAGAAGATTAAAGTGCGCACGCTAAGCGTGGAGCAGCGGACAGAGGAGGACAGTGAGTAGTTCTGCTGTGTGCTAGCATGGCCCACATGATCTCTGGGAGAGTTGTGTCTTCCAGCTCCCACTACTCACAAGAGGAGAGTAATCTATTTACTGCCAGCCTTGCTTCTTCCCATCTGCAGTTGAAGGCAGCCATGGAAATGAGGGGCTTTTACTGGGCAGACCCCCAGAGGAGCCGGACCAGCCCATCACAGAGAACTCCTTACTGGAAGTCCTGGATGGGGTAGTGATGATGTATAACCTCAGTGTCCACCAGCAGCTTGGAAAGGTAAGCAGCACATGCTGTGCAGGAAACTGCTTCCCCAGTCTCCATGCTTCTACACTGAATCTCTGTGTTCTGCTTGTTTAGTGACTGTGTGTGCCCTTTCCTCCTCCTCCGAACCCCCGTGTGGGATCTGTTTGCATGCTTATGTGTCTAGGGAAACAATACCCTCGTTTATTGCTGGAATCTGGTTTTCAGATGGTTGGTGTGTCAGATGATGTGAATGAATATGCCATGGCACTGAAAGATACAGAGGAAAAAATCAGCCGCTGCCCAAAGAGGGTAAGTGTCTCTGGACTCACAGCTGGGTAGAACCTCAGCATCTGGCAATAAGGATGGAGCAGGCAGTGTTTTGGATGGGGTAGTGACCCATGCCTGGAACTGCCAACCACTTATACTGTGCCAACCCAGGAGTTGGACTTGGTGATCCTTATGGGTCCCTTCCAACTCAGTGTATTTTGTGATTGAACCCATTGTACCACTGCCTCAAGGAACAGAGGGACTGAAGCAGCTGCTTCGTCTTCTCCAAGACAAGCCATGGCAGCTTGCACACCTCTGTGTGCTGCAGACACCTCAGAGCCGATTTCCTGGGGTGGGCACCTCCCAGTGCTGGACTGGGCACACATCTGTCCTGTTACAGCTGCCAGAGGCTGAGTGTCTCTGATTATGTATGAAAAAAAGTGTCTGACAGTAGTTGACCCTAAAGCTGCTGCCCACACTGGACAAGCGTCTGCCTCAGGCCTTGTGGGCTGCAGCTGAGACTGCCAAGTGCTCTGTACAGCACCGATTCCTGCTCCCTCCACAGAAAGGCTGCTGACCCCTTTCCCTCCTGCCAGTACTCCCTGCCTAGCCCCAAGGTGGTATTTGCTTTTGCATTGTTTGTCCAGCTCTGAAGAAAGATACTATAAACAGCAGTGACCTCCTCCCTCACATCTCTGCACTCTTTTCAGAGGAGAGACATCCACGAGGAACTGCTGAAGAGCCAGAAGGTCTTCTCCGAGAAGCTCAATCACCTAAGCCGACGCCTCGCCTGGATAAATGTCACCATTTATTCAAAGGTGGGCAGGAGCATAACGTGAGCAGCTCAGAGGAGACCCACAAGTGCCCCTCTGCACCGCGCTGCTTGGCTCACATGTCGCATGTTGTTGTCCCTGGTGTTGGAGCGATGCCGGTGATCTCCTGGGCTTACTTTTCCCTTCTTGTGCATTGGAGACTCCTTCCTCAGCCTGGAGCCCTTCTGTCCCAGGCTTGGTCCCGTAGTGTTTGGTAGACATAACCCGGTCTGTTCCAAGCTGCATGTGGTACTGTAGGCTTTCCCTGGGGGCATCTTCATGAATGATCTGGACGACGGGATCGAGTGCACCCTCAGTCAGTTTGCAGGCAACACCAAATTGTGTGGGAGTGGGGATCTGCTGGAAGGCAGGATGGCTCTGCAGAGGGACCTGCATGGGCTGGATTGGCAGAGGCCAACTGTATGGGGTTCAACAAGGCCAAGTGCTGGGTCCTTCACTTTGGTCACGATAACCCCAGGCAGCACTACAGGCTTGGGGCAGGGTGGCTGGAGAGCTGCCTGGAGGAGAAGGACCTGGGGGTGTTGGTCAGCAGCTGGCTGGACATGAGCCAGCAGTGTGCCCAGGTGGCGAAGGCGGCCAACAGCATCCTGGCTTGTGTCAGAAACAGTGTGACCAGCAGGAGTAGGGAAGTGATAGTTCTGTTGTACTCAGCTCTGGTGAGGCCACATCTTGAGTGCTGTGTTCAGTTTTGGGCCCCTCACTACAGGAAGGATGTTGAAATGCTGGAGCATGTCCAGAGGAAGGCCACAAAGCTGGTGAAGGGTCTGGAGCACAAGTCCTGTGAGGAGCAGCTGAGGGAACTGGGGCTTTTTAGTCTTGAGAAAAGGAGGCTGAGGGGAGACACTCTCTGCAGCTACCTTGCAGCAATGTCAGGGTTGGCCTCATATCTCAGGTGACAAGCAATATGATGAGAGAGAACGGCTTAAAATTGCACCAGGGGAGATTTACTAGATATTGGGAAGAGTTTCTTTACCAAAAGGGCTGTCAGACATTGGAACAGGCTGCCCAGGGAGATGGTGAAGTCACCATCCCTGGAGGTACTTAAAAGTCATGTGCATGAAGTGCTTGAGGACATGATCTAGAGATGGACCAGTCAGGGTTAGGCTGTGGTTGGATGTAAAGGGTCTCTTCCAACCCATGATTCAATGATTCTGTGATCAGGCCTCCACACCACAGACAGGAGAGTGCAGGTCAAAGTGATGGTCAGTTCTCAGGACACCTCTAGAAGACAGAGGCTTCTGTGAACTGCTTCCCTGAGCTGTGCTGTGTGTCACAAGGAGGTCTCACTAATGCTGCTCTTCCCGGGATCTGCAGGATCCAAGTCTAGGAGTTTCTGTTCAGGGGTTCTCCCCTTCTTCGCTTTCTTCCCATAGAGAAGTGCAGCCTGCCTCATTTTTTGTGCTGGGGAGGAAAACACTATTCCCTGTGCGTGGAGTGACAGCAGGGTCGCTGCACGTGTCCCAGGGTGTAAGCAGGGAGGGGAGGAGCAGCAGTTCCTATGAAGGCGGCTGGCAGAGCCGCAGCGTCTCACCCTGACTCAGGCTCTTTGCTCATCCCCTGCTGTACTCGTGGGACCGCAAGGCTCAGCGCTGCGCAAGCTCTCCCCCAGCATCAGCGCAGCCCGTGCTTGCCAGAAAACAAACCTTTCCTCCCAGCCTGCTCCTGGGAGGCCAGAGGCATTACCAGTGTGCATTGCAGGTACCGCTGCAGTGACCCAGGCAGAAACGCTATTCCTGTCTCTGGATGATCTATTGTCACATTAAAGGCAGGTGCCGCCTCCCGTCAGGAGTGCGGTGTCACCTTTCTGGGTGAATCAGCAGCAACTGGGAGTGAAGGCTGCAGCCATCCCGGCTTGTGTTCCTGGCCTGGCCTGCATGGGGGGCATTCACTCCCTGGCTCAGGCTGGGAAGCTGCCCCAGGAGCTGATCAAGCTTGTTCCAGAGAGGAATGTGACTGCGTGGAGGAGTTTATCCATGCTGCCTGTACCTTCAGTCATCACATGTCCCCGCTGGTTCCCAGTGGAGACATCCACCCAGCAAGCTCCTGCATCCATCCCTGGGACCTGTGTGCCATGGAGGGCATGTCTGTATGAGTGTGGCAAGCGCTGCTGGTGCTGATGGAGAGAGAGGGACCGGTTCTGTCTAGAGGTGATGTCCTGCTCTGTGCTGAGATGTCAGAGCACAGGGGAGGCTGCTCCTTCCTCAGGGGAATTAGTCACTGGATTATTCTGAGCTAAGGGATATGAAAGGGAGTGCTGCAGCTTAAAAACACCCTTAGTTTTAAAGTGGATCATCCTGCCTTCAAAACATCCCCGTGGGAAGATCATTTCAGCTTATTTTATTACAACACTGTATTTATCCATCACACTGTGGGTAATCACATCTTTGTATCTTCTTGGTGTAGGCTTGCTTCTAGCTTGGCAATACCTGAAATTATGTTTTGAGGTTATCAAGCCTTAATAAAACCAAATGCAGTTTTCTTTACCTTAACAGTGTCTGCACAAGTGCTTTTTATCCTGATAGCAACAGCTGACATGTGTGTCAGTATCAAGATAAATATGGCTTTTTAGTCAATGGAGTTGCACTAGTTCAGTCTGATTTACAGAACTCTATTGGTTTGTGGGGCTTTTTAATTACAATTACAACCTTCCTCCATCTATTTTAATGCAAATTGCTGTTGCTTATGCTATGTCTTGGCATTGCAACATATGAAAAAAATATTTCCTCTTTTTGTGGCTTTGTTGGTGCTGATTTTTGTAGCTTAAAGTTACACAGTCCTTAAATTTCCTGGGTTTAATTCAGGACCCCCTGCATTTTGCTTGGAGAAGCAAGAGACTGATGTTCCTCAGGACAGTAAATCTGGTTGAATGGCTGGCACAGAATCTGAAAGGCTGTGGCTGCCTCTTGCAAAGATCCCAGTTGGTACGAGCTTTCAGCCTGTTCCCATTTAACGCCTACAAAGGACCAGCTTGCTTCCCAGCAGATGTGTGCTGGGTTTGCTAGTGCCTGCCTCCCTTGGGGCAGTGTATGTGGGGTAAAGGGGAGCGTGCCTTCTTTGCAGTCAGGCTGTGTGATCAGACATGCCCTTCCAAGGAGTAGTTCTTGGAGGCTTTCAAAGCTCAGTGAGACAAAGCTGCGGTACGTTGGTGATGGTTGTGCTCTGGTTTAAGGTTGGTGTAGAGATCCACGATTGTTCTTTCCACCTGACACTTCTGTGGTTTGGTGAAAAGACTGAATGGCACAGATCTGGTTCATGAACTTAGAGCAGTGGGCTTGAGGAACATCTCGGGCATGGAGATATTTCTAGGGTCTTGGGTGTGGTGCTGATGTGGTGTTTCTCCAAGCTGGGCAAAACTGAACGGAGATTGTTGTGTTCTCTCCGGCCAGGAGAAAATGCAGGATATATATTGGCTGCTGCGAGTGTGCATCCGCACCATCGAGCATGGGGACAGGACGGGCTCGCTTTTCGCCTTCATGCCCGAGTTCTACCTCAGCGTGGCCATGAACAGCTACAGCGCCCTCAAGAACTACTTCAGCCCTGTGAACAGCATGGAGGAGCTGCCGGGTAAGGGGACGGGGACGCCGTGCTAACTCCTGCCTGGTAGAGCCTAGAGCAAGTCACGCTCTTATGGGGAAGTTGTGGTAACTGGGCATCATCCTTTCTCTGTCCCTTCCTGGTTGTGATGTGCTGCACCAGTATGCTATGGTCTGTGTGCTCTGGGGTAGGTGCTGAATGCTGCTCCCTGAGGAGGTACCCGGACTGTGGCTCAGGCAGGGAGCATGTGCCTTGCCCAAGCCTGTTGCAGTGTTGCCTGTAGTGAAAATCACTGGCAACTATGGGTTTTATTTCCAAGAAGGTACCAGGAATGGGCTGGAATGCTGGAAGATATGATTGCCCTGGCAACACATGCCACTACTGCCTGCTGGTTTCTGGGTGGGAGGAGATATGCCATGAGAGCAGGAGTTGGGACTGCTTTCAAATCTCCCCCGCCCCCTGAGATTTGGTATGTTCCTATGGAGATGACCACCCACTTGATGGCAAGAGTCTGTGTTTAGGTGGATTCCCTCTGTGCACGTTCTGTGCTTTTCCTGGCTAAGTGATCCCACTGAGCCCTTGGCAAACAGTTCTGTGCTTTCCAGAACCCACGAAAGTAAAAGGAGCTTCTGCTCCCACCAAGACACAGCTAAAGTGTTCACATCCATTAAGCAGGCACTGTGCCTGCTGTTCAGGGAGCAGCAGAATTGAGTGGTAGCAGATTTCTTGAGGGCTTGCAGGCTGGACATGGCTTTTCTGCATAGGTCTGGGTGTTACTTGTGTTGCTCAGCCTCTTCTGCCTCAGGCTTCTCTCCCTCACCATCCGACTCAACTGCATGGTTTTATCTCCCTGAGTAACTGCTTCAGGTTCCACAGGTGGAGATGATGGTGTCTTCCCAGGTGTCTGTTTAGACAACTAGACGTACAGCAAAGCTGCAGATAGCTGTAGCAGGAATGAATTCCATGGCCTGTGCCGTGTCCATGTGAATGCTGGGACCACAGGGCTACCCATGAGGCTGTTGGCATGACCCCTGCTCCCTCCTCTTTGCAGGCTACGAAGAGACCCTGATGCGCCTCGCTGCCATCCTGGCCAAGCATTTTGCTGACTCGAGGATTGTGGGCACGGGTAAAGCTGCACCTCTCTGCCTTGGGGTTCTGTTCAGTCTGGGGTTATTCCTTAACCTGCAGAGAATATGCTTGTGCTCAGGCATCAGCCAAGACAATGTACCTCTCTAAGTGAGGGTCAGTCCCTCCCAGACGCTGGTGTTTGGGTGCTCCCTGGTGTTGTAGGGTGCCTGGCCTAAATCCTTCCCATTCCTCCTCAGACATCCGGGACTCCCTGATGCAGGCGTTGGCCAGCTACGTCTGCTACCCCCACTCGCTGCGTGCTGTGGAGAGGATTCCAGAAGAGCAGTAAGTGCTGCCCTGAGTGTTCCTGGGGACCTGGGGCAGGGCTGGAGTGGTGGCAAGCCTGGGTGGGGGAGCGGATGGGCTGCCAAGCACTGCTGAGGGTTCAGGAGCTGCAGCAAGGTGCTTGAGTTGATTTGGGAGCCTTGTATCACCCTTATACCAGCAGCTTTGCTCCGCACCAGCTCCATGGGTCCTGCTGCTATTTGATCCCCTGTCCCCAGACCTTTTGGGCTGACCTATGGCCTTGTCTGGCAGGCGGATCTCCATGATGAAGAACCTCCTGGCTCCCTATGAGCAGCGACCCTGGGCGCAGACCAACTGGATCCTCGTCAGGCTGTGGCGGGTGAGCATCCTGCATCCCTGCCCCTCTCAGCCTGGTTGGACACAGAGCATTTCTCTTTCCAGGAGCAGCAAAATCCAGCTGTTTTCCAGCCTCTAAGTTCTTTCCTTACCTCTTTTACCAGGGCTGTGGCTTTGGGTACAGATACACCCGGCTCCCACACTTGCTGAAAACGAAGCCTGAGGATGCCAGCCTGCCCAGCCTGCAGAGTGAGTGGGACAGGGGATGGCCTCTCAGGATTATGAGGGGTGCTAAGGGACAACTGGCCTCTTTCCTAGCAGTTGTCCCTATTCTGGGCTAGGGCAGCTGATGAGAGAGCTGCTGAAGTAGGGGGATCCCAGCCAAATACCCAGGCTGGATCTTTGCAGCTAGCATTTCCATTCCTGGACATCTCCAGCCTCTGAACTGACTGGTGACCCTTCTGTTTGCAGGGCAGTGGGTTAGATCCATCGTAAGGAGGGATTCTGCCCTTCAAGGGAGAGGAGAGAGGCCCAGGGCTACATCCTTACTAGAGCTTTACACCAAAGTGTAAGCCTGGGAGAGGGCTCTCTGATGTCCATAGCAAGCAGCTGCTGTGGGGAAGAGTTGGCGAGTGTGCCAAGCAGTGGGCACCCTGTGAGAGGGGTTGGGTGCCCAAGGAGGCAGGGCCCTGGACAAGATCAAAAGCAGGCATTTCTTTTGGAGCCTGGCAGAGCCTGTCCTCGCGTTGGCACTGCAGTTTGGTTCTCAGCACTGTCACCACACTGAGGGGTTCCTTGTCTCTGTTGTGGCAGAGAAAGACATTGGGAGGAGAAGGTACCTTTCTTGAGTTGAAGAACACATCCCCAGCTTCACCCTTACAGTGTCTGGGCTTGTCCAGATGCATTCCTGACCCCCAGCCCCTCCTGCCCTGCTGTGGAAAAGGGTTTGTGCCAGACCTTGCTCCTGGAGAGCTGCATGGGAATGGGGGATAGGGTGCTGCAGCCTGAAACGGGCAGGTGCCATGTGGAGGTGTGCACTGAGCCCCATCCGGTGGGGAGAGCTGCCTGTCTCTGTTTTAACAGCACTCTTGTTCTCTTTCTCTCTCCCCTGTGAGTGCCCAGGAGATCTCTCTGTTGCTAGTTTCCAGAGTAAGTTTGTTGCGTGACCCTCTTGTGTCTGGTGAAGTAGCTTTAGAGACCTCCCTCCTTCCCCCTGCTGTCTAGAGAGACCCTTCTCTGGGGGGCAGAGGACTTTACACAATGATCATTTTTCACAGTTACACCTCGGGGAGATGCCAGGCAGGCTGGTGCCCACATGGCAGCCTCTGAAGCCACGTCGTGGACCTGCTTTTGCACCTATTTATTCAGGGTTACCCCTGGAGACAGAGCTCTGCTGCAGGCTGTGCCAGCCATGGGTTCATCTCTCCTTGGAGGATGGGGAACCCCTAGTGCCCATGGAGGAGGGACCTTCTGACTGTCCCCTTGCCCTCCTGCTGCACAAGCAAAGGCCCACATTGCTGCCCCCAGTCCTGTAAGATGGTGACCAAGCTCCCCCATCCCAGGGAGCTCTGTGGCAGGAGCCAGAGGTCCTCAACATTTGAGGCCTTTTTCCACTCATCTCCGGGTGGCTCCGCACAGTCTGAGCCTGGAGTGGGCTGGGCTGGCTCCTGGGATTGCTATTTTAAGGTGCAACCAAATCAATAATGAATGCTGACTTAATTGAAGAGGGACGGGGGACTCAGAGGTGTCCTTGAGATGCTGTCCAGGGAAGGAAGAGGAGATGACCCCCCCGACTTCTCACCTATCAGTCTTCACCTTGTTGCAGTTTAAGCATTGGCAGGGACAACAGGACAGACTGCTGAGCTGAGGGAAATCCCTGTTTGTCGCTCTGCTTCTGCCAGCCAGTCTGAAGGGGCCTCAGGCAAGTGGCTCTTCTCTGGTGCTCCAGCCTTGTCTGGCTTTGGGGATGCTTCCCTGGAGGACTGCACAGGCTGCAGAGTGTGCTGGCCTGACTCACAGTGTCCATAAGACACGCAGAGCACCTGATCCCCTGCGCTGCCTTTTGCCTGTGCTCGCCATCTGCCAGGGTTCCTACAGCCCAGGGATGGGAGAGGCTCAGAAAGGCCACGTGTATTCCTGCCTGCTCCCCGGGCTGTTCCGTAGCCCCGCTGGCACCGAACAGCTCTCAGGCAAGGCAGGGCTCTGCCTCTGGAGGTACAGAGGCTCCATTCAGAGGCGGGGGCAGTTCTGGTCGTCAGCTGCTGTAGGAAGGTGTTTGGCTTTCATCATGGCTTGTAGGCAAGGCTGGGTGCTGTTACAGCACGCACCCGCTGAGCAGCAGCCGTGGCCCTGTGCCAGGCACAGCCGGTTTTGCTTTTACTGAGCTGCAGGGTGGCTTGAGGTTGCAGCACAGGGCTCCTCTGGCCCAGGTCTTCCACCCACACATCCATCAAGTGATGGAGGGTAGGTGGATGGGACCGTGAGATCATCTGCCTGAGCTGTTGTGCAGTGTGGGCCAGAGGATTCACCCACGCCTCCTTCCCAAGTCCAGCAAATTGCCTAAGCTAAAGAAGTCTCTCAGGAAGAAATCCAGTCTCTATCTGACAACACCAAATTATCAGCTGGTGGCAGTTGAAGTGTGCAAGGCCTTCTGATGGTGGTTCCTCACCCTCAGAAATTAATGCATCCCTTTTTCCTGATGGAATGTGTCTAACCTCATCTGTTGTCTCCTACTGCTGCTGCTCCACCCTTCTCAGCTGCGTTAAACTCTGTGGTACAAAACCTCATTTCTTGAAAGTGTTGTGTACTGGGGTAAACACTTCTTGGGCTTTTTTAAAGGTAAAATGAAAGTGCAACCTCTGTGTCTTGCTGAGGCAGGGGGGTTGCTTTTCCGTTCCCCCTTCCCTTGTTTTTAGCAGCCCTGGAGGTGCTGGTGTCATGCTGGCTGGAACACCTCCCTCATCTGCCACTCACAGAGCCAAAACTTGCATTAGCCTGTTTGCCAGCACTGTGCTTTGGAGGCACAGGGGAGTCCCAGGCATGCGCTGGGGCCTCCTGGTGCCTTGCACTCGGCCTTATCAATGTCCCATCCCCTGCATGCCACTTGCTTTCCTTCTACCCCACCATGCAATGTTCGCTTGGGTCCTTTCTAAGCATACCTTTGAACAGGGGGAGTTCTCTGGAGATCTGGATTGCTGCATCCCCAGCTTACCTCTTTAACCGCTGCTTCATCGGTCCAGCAGCCACTTAGCAGCAGCTGCTTCACATCCACACCCAGATCCTCACAGAAACTAGGATGAGTGTTGGGTGGAACCCCTCTGCATCTTGAGTCTGGTCCATCTGTGTCTTTCCTCCTCTATACTTCCAGCTCTGCTGTAAATGCTGCGGCATCCAGAGACCCCCTTGGGCTGCTGGCCAAGAAGTCTCACAGAATAGCCCTGTTATAAATCTTCCTAGGTCATTATCAAACTGTAAAGCACATAATTACCTTCCTGTGATGAACGCACATGACCCTGCTTCTTCATAATCATCTAGTAGGAGCACTTATTGAAGGCTTCCGCTTCATCTGCTTTATTAAATTTTAACTCTATTAATGGGCCTCCGTTTCTTTCACCTCTTCTTCTATTACCCCTCTTCTTGCTTTCATCAGCTGCCTTTCGTTGTTTATTATGTTCACTTTACATTTTAACTTCATCCTGGCCTTGGTGAACCTTTTAACCCAAGGTGCTTGCTGCAACACTGGGGATTTCTGGCTGCCTAATAATCTTCTTAAAGAACACCCTGGTTTTACTCACTATTTTCCCTCCACCTAGATTTTGGGGTTTTTTTCCTCCTCTGATTATTTTGTGTACGTTGTTGTAGGGAAGTTTCTGTTGTGGAAACATCAGCTGTATCTATAACTGCTTGGGGCCACGCTCTGTTGCCCACATTAAATGTATTGAGGTCATAATTTCTGGCCTTGGAAAACCACTGATTCCTATTCCAATGACTGATCTTTTATCTCTTGTACTGAAGGCTAAGCCAAGATTGAGTGGCTTTTGTATTAAGAAGTTAGAAGTTTTAGGAAAGCTAGCAAGATACTGATGTCAAGATCAAGAAAATAACCACATCAGTATCCACAGGCTCCTTGGGAAATTATGTCCCTGTCTGAAATGGTGCATGTGAAGGGCTCTGGCATTACCCAGGAGCAGTGGTAACTGGGATGTAAGTGGAAATGCCTCAGCAAAGGTGGATTTCTTGCAGAGGAAGATGAATGCAGGACCAGGGTCTAACACCAAGGCTAGGTTTGTAGATACCACTACTGATTGCCCCCTGGAGAATCTGATCTGGGAACTCATGCAAGGAACAAAGCTGGTCTTGCTGTAGCCCAGGATTGGTTCCTTATATTGCTTTCAAAGAGGAGCAGTGATCACAGCATCTGTAGATTCAGAGTCCTCTTAGGAGCAACACTGCTTTGTGGTGTTACCTTAAAACCTTAAAAAAACTACAGAACTGTGGAGAAGTTTTGACAAGAGGCACCACTTCTTAATGCATTTAGAGGCTGGCACGGTCTTTGACAGCAGCTGAGAAAGCATTTAAGAATCTAGAATTGGAGGTTTGGAGCAAATTCACACCACTTATTGGAAAAAGACCATGAGGAAATAGTCATTGGCTAAAAGTCAGGGTAAAGCAAGTTATTACAAGCATAGGAGCATCCTTCAAGAAGCCAATGCTCTCTTGGTAAAAGAGGCTTTGGCAACAGACCAACAGAACGTCACATCTTGCAGAGCTCAGCTCTGAGGAGTGGTGATCCCTGTCTAGAACTGCTCTGGCACTGGAGGGCTGGAAGGAGGCTGATATGTCAGCAGTTTTAAGGGAAAAAACCCACTTTTCACATGGTGAAAGGAGGTTGGAGAAAAGACAATGCAAAAGCTCACCCCCCTGTGAAAGCACCTTCCACTTCCAAATGACCAGGAGGTGAAACATAGCTGGAGTTCAGCACTGCCAGCTGTGAAGTGGTGAATGCAGAGGGAAAAATGAGATGAAAAAGTGGTGGGCTGTGAGCTGAGCATGACCCTCAGAGACAGGATTGCAGAGTGGGTCCCTTGGACCTCTCTATGCACCCTCCTGAGAAAAAAGGGTAGTCTGGGTGTGGCCTCCCCAGGGCCAAGCAAAGAGGTGGCACCTTTCCTTGATCTGCTGAGCACATCCTCCTACTGTCTCTGAGTTGTAGTGAGAGCCCTCACCTGGCCCCTGTTCAAACCTACAGCACCCCGTTACACAGTGGTGCCCAGACCCTTGTTTCCCAGCCAGGACTGACCTTTAGTGATTCTTTCCCAGATGCAGAAGTTTATCCTTCTTGTTGAACACTATCAGGCTTTTTTCCCAATCCTCAAGTTTCTCAGGGTGCCTCTGGCATGTCAGACAAAGCCCCTTGTTTGGTATCATCTGCAGAGTTACTAAGGGTGTTCTGTGCCTCGTTGTCCATCACTGACAGAGAAGACAACAAGGTGGGCTCCAATGTTGACTCATGATCTTCTCCACTTGCACCTTACAACCAGCATGTTCCTGAGGTTCTTCACCCATAACTCTTGTAAAAGGACTGTCTGTCCTTGAATTGTCATCCTGTTGTAATCTTTTGGAAAAGACCATCTTGATGCTCAGTCAAAGGAACAACTTGCACACCAGTGGTTGTGAGGAAAGGAAAACAGAACAGCCCAAAACCACGGCTGCCCTTGCACAAATCTGCCACGTGCTTGTGGTTTGGATGCTGCTGTGTGCATCTGATTCCACCTCTCCAAGGAAAATCTGGGAGAACCATCAAGGCTGAGGGAGGAATGGTGAGGAGGACAAAGATGTGATGGTTTCTGTATGAGAAACTGCACAGGCTGGAGCTGTTCCCATGTCAAAGCCTGTCCTAACGGGCTGAAATCATGGATAACTGGAGGGAGTGGTTGGAGAGCAGCATCCCGCTGTCTCTCCCACTGGGAAGAGGGGGTTGTGGAGAATAAATATTATCAAATATTGAGAGTAGGAGCCAAGTTCAAATCCCAGTTCCTCCCACTGCATGCACAGCTGTGAAATCTTGCTCCAGGACACATTTGATGCCAAAGGCTTACAGAGATTCAGGGGACACGAGGCAAGAAATCACTGAGGACCTCTAAATATATGAAAAGGACATCTACCCTGGGCAGTCCCTGACCCACGGGTAGCTAAGGGCTGGGAAGGTACTTGCATGTGGGAGTAGGACATCAAAGATGTTTGTTGTGATGAAATTCCTCCCAAAGATGTGCTTTTAGGCAGGATCAAAACCAGGGCACAGGCCTGCCCGGAGTGATTTGTACTGTGAGATGTTAGCACGTGTCCTCCATAACAACAGAAACTCGTTGCACTTGCTAGTGGGTATTTACAGAATAATTTCTCCTGTTTCTGTTTGAGCTGATGGTGTCCTGCTGTGCCTGTCTGCCTTTGCTAGTCCCAGCTAGCCGTCTGTCTGTAGTTATGCCTGGGGCTGTAGGGATGTGGTGGAGGTCCATGCCAGCCTTTGGAGCAGGCTGCTGTAGTCACCTGCTGTAGTCATAGCGCAGCTTGGTCCTCTGGTGCTGCCAGAGTTGACCAACTGCTTTTACTAACAGCTTCCAGTAGAGGAAAAAAGTAGTTAGAGTGGGGTTTTTCCCCTGTATTTAGTAAATCTGCTCAAGATTCTTTGTCTAAGCCCTGAATTTTAGCCTGTGGGTTGAACTCTCATACCTTTCCCTTGTAGTGTCGAATGCTTTTGTGAGCTTCTTGCTGACAGTGGGTCCTTCTACCGGTGAGAAGTACCCATCCCATTTGTGCTGCCCTCCTTTCCCTGCCCGTCTGTGGGGACCAGTACCCCATGCAGCCCTGATTGTGTTTCCCAGCTGCTGGATCTGACCCTGCCTGTGCTTTTGATAGTGGAAAATCCCAGAGATGAGATGGGGACGTGTCTGTTCTGGGGCTTAACCTGGCTGGGGAGCATGGGCAGCCTGAGCCTGCTGAGGGCAGAGCCAGGCCCAGCTCCAGGCAGAAGCTTCTCAGGAGTGGGACTTGCTCGGTTCCTTACTCCCCAGACAGGAGCAGACACAGCCACATTGAGGCCAGAGGTGCCATGCTGGTATCAGGAGAAATTAATGCTGAGCTGACTGTGGAGCTGAGCAGGAGGGATGCTGAGCTGCAGGGCAGTGCTCCCATGCACGTGGGCAGCAGTGAGCACGCAGGGCTCTTCCCTAGTTAATTCAGGCTGGCATTGTGAAAAAGTGCTTGGAGGCCTGACAGGGGAGATCTCTGCTCAGAACAGTCCTTTTGCACCCCACTTACGGCCACTGCAAGGGACCAGGCCACTGAAGCTGTCACCATCTGATTTCAGAACCATGTCCCTCCACCCTGCTGCAGCAGCACATGGCAGTCCTGCTCCGCAGCGACCGCGACTTGGCCCCCAGCTTTCTCAACAGTGTCCTCAACCAGCTGAACTGGGCTTTCTCCGAGTTCATTGGCATGATTCAAGAGGTGAGTGTGCTGCTTGGGGCTGAGGGGTCTGGCACTCGATGGGTGCCTCTGTCCTGCGCACAGAGAGGTTCAATACATGACTTGAGGGCTGAGAGCGCAGTGATTCCTGGGCGCACATGGGAGCCAAGCTGGGCTGGGGGTCGTGTCCCTCCTCCTGGGAAGGGGCACCTTGTTAAGCTGTCTCCATTGCTTGGCAGATCCAGCAGGCAGCAGAGCGCTTGGAGCGGAATTTTGTGGACAGCCGCCAGCTGAAGGTGTGTGCCACCTGCTTCGACCTGTCCGTCAGCTTGCTCAGGGTGCTGGAAATGACCGTCACGCTGGCGCCGGAGATCTTTCTCGACTGGAATCGCCCTTCCTCAGAGCTGCTGCTTCGGAGGCTTGCCCAGGTATCGTCCTTCAGCAGGGTGTGGGAAAGCACAGAGTCCCCCTCTGAGGGACAGGGGGCCCCTCTACGCTCCCTCCAGATGTGCTGTGAGGTGAGGGCTCCTGATGCAAGTGCTGTAGTACTTAGAGCTGCTGCAGCAAACCCAGTTGCTGCAGAACAAGTGGTACTCCCTAAAGTCTCTACGTGTCAACTACTCACCTCCCCCCCCTTGCAAGTAGTCTGGCCACAGCTACTTAAATCTTCCTTGGGAGAGGAATGGTGGGGCCAGGTTCTTTCACTCAGTAAACACCAAATGCTCCTGGCACAAGCAGTGCCATGAAATCTGAAGAGGAGACGTGCTACCTTTGAACAGAGACCTGTGGGGAGTATAGCTGGCTTCACAGGGAGGTGCCCCAGTGATTTAGCAGGCATCAGTCCTAGACTATGGTACCAGACATCTCCACTTCCCTGCCAGGGTGACCGGGACAGCCCCGTTGCCACCCACAACCCCTCTTAGGCTCCAGTAAATTAGTTTCTATCCTAAAGCGTGATCAACTCTGGAAAGCCCTGAGTACAGGCTGCTCCTCCAGCCAGCCTGGTGGGGATCAGTCAGATAAACTTTACTTACACCACAAGAGTTGGGATGCTCCAAGGGTTGAGGCTTAGGGGTCCGAGCACGTGAGACAAGAGCAAGGCACGGTGGGGTTTAGTCCAGCAATCTTGAGGGAAGTACTTAGCCTAGGATCCTGGGATCTTCCCTGGGCAAGGGAGCCTGAGCGGGTGGTTTGGGCAAGCAGGGGACTAGCCAGGGTGCTGCAGCATCCTCCTCTCATCCTGGTGCTGCTACCAAACCGTGCCCCACTGCTGACAGTGCCCCCAGAGTCATGCAGAGCTCTGCTCTTTGTTCATGAGGGCAGAAGGAGAAGGGGTGCTGCAAGGGCGAGACGGTGCACAGCTTGCAGCAGTTGTGTCAAGCATGGAGCGGTCAAGCTCCCTGCTCACCCCGCCAGGGGGTTGTGTGAGAGCTAATGATGGCTAATTAAGTGTCTTTACAGTTGCTTCTTTCTGTGCCGGTCATAAGCAGAAATTTCTGCCTGTGGTGATGATCTGTCAAGCAGAGAAGCAGATTTCTCTCTGCACTCATCCTGTGCTTCAGGGCTGTCCTGCTGCCAGCTTCAGGCAGGGCAGGACCTGGGTCGTGCTTCACCCCGCTGACAGTACTTTGCCCAGCAGCAGGTACCAGCTTGCTCTTCACAGGCTGTGGCTGTCCTAGGGACTGCAGCTCCTGCTTGCCGAGAGCTTTTATCCACAGATGTAGCTTGGCATCTGTACATGAGATTCAGATTTAAGCAGAAGGTGCTGAAATTCAGGGGTCTTGACCTCAGACTGACTCTTCCCTTGGTGGCACAACCACTGTGGTATGGTGTCACCTCCCTCCTTGCCAGGGCCAAGCTAGGATGATGCTGTGAGCCTCCCTCTGCACATCCACCAGCTCCTGGACACACAGCCTGAGCTATAACGACGTGCTGCCCCAGAGCATGCCCCTTGGATGCTGCTCACAGGGAGGCCCATCCCAAAAATACAAACCCTCTCTGTTTTTCCCTACGCAGCTCTTGAACCAGGTGCTGAACCGTGTGACAGCTGAAAGGAACTTGTTTGACAGAGTGGTCAACCTCCGCTTGCCAGGTGAGTCCCTGTGTTAACTCTCTGTCCTCCTCTCTGTTGGAAACATGCTGGAGGTGTGCTGGGAGTGAGGGGTGGTCTGTACTGAGTGTCAGTGCAGAGCTGTACTGGGATCAGACCCCAGGCCTGCCACATCCCTGCCTGGGAACCACTCTGGGGCCACAGACTGCCATGGAGGTGCTGTCTTCAGAAGACAAGTAAATCCTTCAGGTGGATGTGAACATCAGTGCTCTTCCTAGGCCCTTGGCCTCTCTCTGCCCAGCAGCTCCAGTTCCCTCTGGGATCCCTGTCCTCACAAGACAGCTGATGCATGGGTCTGGCTGTCCATGGTGGAAGTGGAAGCCATGCTGTGCTTGGGTGGGGAGATGTCTGACTGGAGACTGACCTGGCACAGGTTAAGTGGGAGCTGTTTGAAAGGCTCAAAGCCCTGGGCAGGTTGCAGTTTGAGGAGCAGCTTGGTTACTGTGCTCTGCATCGAGAAATCTGTACACTGAATTGCTAGGGGAAGCTGTTTGGGTGTGCTCCACCGTGAGAGCTGTGCCCATGTCCAGGGGAAATTTTGTCTGTGATGAAACCCACAGCCCCACCAGAGAGACCAAGTCATAGTCCCTACCTCCTGGACTGCTTCACCACCAAGCCTGGGAGTAGCAGTGCAGCCCTGCTCTGCCTATGGTGCAGTGGCTCTCATGTTTCTTCTTGCTTCCGTAGGGCTGGAGAGCGTGGACCATTACCCAATCCTTGTGGCTGTGACAGGGATACTGGTCCGGCTGCTTGTGGACACTGATGCTCAGGGGTGAGTGGCTTTTGACTTCCAAACCACTGAGTTGCTGCATGAGGCATTGCTTTGGGTGCTGCAGCAGTCAGTGCCATGGGACACATCACAGGAGCGATGTGGGGCATGGGGACCAGAGTGAGGAGAGACAAAGCTGCACCCCAGTGCTACTGCTGGGCCCAAAACTCCTTCCTGTGGTGCGGGAAAGCCCTTGTGTGATGCCAGCTGCTCTCAGGGGTTGCGTGTGCTGATGTAAAAGAGCGGGGCTGATGTGGTGACACAAAGGGTTCCACACACCGTGCTGGACGCAGGGGGGTTCATTAAAGCTCCTTCGCTCGGTGCGCGTCTCAGGGATGCGTCAGAATGTGCACAGAGCTCTCTGGCTGCCCAGATCTATGGCACAAGGGTGAGACAGGTCCTGTCCAGGCGCTTACGTGGTGCTGGTTCTTGGATGAAGATAAATCCTATCCTTACAGTACCCAGTTATTCAAAGAGACAGTGCTGGAGCGGGGAGATGTGGCTGGATAAAGTCTGTGTCTGCACCTGCTTGTACCAAGTCCTGCAGATAGGCTTGTGCTGATACCCTCTGCAGCCCATCCTTCGCTCTCTCCCAGAGGCATTTGTAGGTGTCTTGCCCAGCCATGGTGCTCTGTAGGATGCTGTGGGAGATGGGGCTCTTCTGTCTGCGCTGCGCATCCTACTTGTTTTCGCGGTTGGTGAACATGATAGTCTCTGGCTTTGCAGAGAGCGGAGCCCCAGCTGGCCGAGCAGCTCAGCCCTGCAGCCAGTCTTTCTGCTTCTTCTCTCAAGGACTTAACATTGTACACAAATATATCTAATTATATCCTGCCTCCCGTGGCCGCTGTACCAGTCTCACAGCCCCAAGCGTGACAGTGCCAAGAGCTTAGCACAAGGTCACTGATTGGTGGCCTTTCTGGACTCTGAATGGGGGTGGATTTTGCTCATCCCCAGAATCCTGCTCCATGGAAAGGGCAAACATCATTAATTTGATGCCACAACTAGACTCTTCTTCCTGGAGAGGAGGGGGAGGTGATAAAGCAGTTCCCTGCATGCCAGGCAGGATGAGAAGTCCTTCTGTGGCTCCCTGTCCCTTGAACATCTGTCCCAGGCGAGGTGGCTTGTAAGAGACAAAGCGGCACAGGGATAAACCTCTTCCTCTGGCCCTTAGTGTGACCAACTCTGAGGAGCCCTGGGACAGCGTGCAGGGAGTTCTGGGGAGACATAAAGCTTCCAGGCTCTGTCGCCCTTGCCTAGAAAACAAACTGTGCTTTTGGTTAGTGACAACACAGGCAGTTAGTGTCAGAGGGGATCTGCCTGGCCAAGCAGCACTATCTGCCAGCAGCATCCTCCACGCCTCGAGCAGCGGCAGGCTGCACGGTTGCAAACCAGAGGTGCCCTATCCTATGGTGTACGGTTGGGAAGGGGCAATTGCTTTGTGGTCACCTCCTTGGGCACTGGGAAGCAGGAATAAATATGAAACAGGGGAATGATGCGAGAAAAGCATCATGTCCCTGCAGTGAAGCACTCTGTCCAGGCAGTGCTGGAAGCAGGTAGAAACCTCTTCAGGTCCCAGCTGGCAACTCCCAGATTGACAGATTTCATTAGGAGTTTGCTTGTAGGAACTTCTGAGTGGGAACCACCCAGGACATTAGCTGTTGCCCTGACTGGCTCCCTGACAAGAGGCTCTGTCCCAGAGGATAAGGGCAGAGGACAGGACCCTTCCTTGGCCTGGCTGTGTCTTTTTCTGGTGGCTTCTAACCCAGCAAGCACAGGCTGTGCTGGTGTTTCATCGGAAGGTGCTGATCTGCCCTGGGACAGGGAGGACAGGATTGTCTGGCATGGAGGAATTACATCCCATTTATGGGACCAAAACATTTCAGTGGAGAAGGGTGGGAGTAAGGAGGGCTGGGGCCCTGCCGACTCATCCAGCCGTGGTATCAGGATGCAGTCAGATGCCTCAGCTGCTCCTTGCCCGGCACAGGATGCTCAGCCAGGCATCAAGTCCTCTTGCTGTCTGCTCCTGGCACCAGACAGAGCCATTAAGCACAGGGAAGGGACCATTGCCCAGGCAGGGATGTGATGAGATAGTTGGTACGTTGCACACCTCAGTCCTTGGGTGGAGCAGGCCCTGCTTGTGAGAGAGAGGAGAGGCCTTTCCTCATTGGGTCTGACAGGGCAGCTGGTGCTGGTGAACGAAAGCTTCAGTGCTCTCCTCATCTGGCCTTACTGGTCTTTATAAAGCCTCCATGGGTCACTTACTGCAACTCCCAAATGCTTGCTGGGGGCCAGAGGGGGGAAAGGAAAAGCTTTTGTTGATACCCAGAGCATTCTTGGAGGGCAGAGGGTTTGAACAAGAGTGAGGCCTGGGAATTTCATAGCATGGCTCCCTTGCAGAGTGTAACGAGTCCTGCAGAGGAGCATTAGAGCAGGGCACAAATGAGGAGGCTACTAGCTCAGATTGGGGTCCCTCAGCAGAGGGTCTTCTGGTTCCTGAACAGGAGCTGTGTTTCCCAGCAGAGCAGCTGCCTGTCCCTCGAGGGCTTGTGGGAGGGAGCTCAGCCTCATCGTCTGACAAGTGCAGGGCCGCCTGGCACTGGAAGCTGGGCTGTCTCGCCAACAGGCAGCAGCTCCTTGATTTAAAACTATTTTGGCCTCTGCAGCGTTGTTTTGGGACTGCTCCGGCCTCCTGATGCACTGCCCACCCTCAGGTCTGACAGCAGGCGGGCAGCACCTTCACTGTGGGGAGTCTTAGTGCCTGGCAGGGCCGAGGAAGCAGGGATGCCCATGTGCTGTCTCTTTGCCAGGCCCCACGCCTTGGTTTTGTGGGGAGGAGAGGGGGAAGCAGGATCTGGCCGGCTGAGCCAGGAGCTGGGCTGAATCGCTGGGTCCGTGCCAGAGACCCTGGCTGCCTTCAGCTGGTATCATCCCCCCACTTGCCTTCTAAATAATTGAGCAGAGTTCCTATTAAGCCTCCTTTGGAGTGAGCTAATGGAGCGGCGCTGGCCAGAGCTTGGTAAGGATTCAGGTGAGAGCGAGCTGCCCAGGAAGGGGTGAGGCCCCAAGGTGAGGCTGGTGGTCCCTGCGTGTGATGGCACTTGTAATTAGGACTGGGCCAATAGCTTGGAACAGGCTTTGTGGAAATTGAGTGACCACGCCAGAGCGGGGATGAGCCCTGTTGTGCCAGGGCTCGATCGCCGCTCTGCTCCTTGGGCTCCCCCGTGCCCCATGGACACCATCCCCTCAGAGGTGAGGGGAGCAAGGCTGGGAAGGACATTCCCCAGCCCTGCCGCAGCTGATGCTCTCTGCCTGAGCCTGGAGGGTTAGGGCACATGCCAGCAGCCAGCCAGCTTCTCTGCAGTGCAACTGTACAGGAAGACACCTGAACAGCCTTCAAGGTGCACCTCCCTGGAGCTTCTTGAAAGACAGAGAGGGCAGAGCACTGGGGTCACCTGCAACATCATGGTACCACCAGCAGAGCACAGGGTGGGGTTCCTGAGCCAGCAGCAACCATGCTGTGCCCATGGGATGCTGAGCACATGCCAGCAGGACTTGCTGGGAGAAGTGGTGCTGGGCTGACTTAGTTTTGTGGTCATTCTGACTGGATCTCCTCAGTCCTCTCCTTTGTACAGTATGGATGGGTGCAGAAGGATGGACCAGCAGGAGAGAGGAGATGGGGAGGTGCCCAGAGCAGAAGTAATGCTGTAGTGAGCAGGAAAGTGAAGAGGCATGAGGGTGGATGGAGAAGCCAGGCTAAGCAGACTCTGTTCAATTGCTAGATGACTTTAGGGTCACCTCCAGTGGCAAAGCCACAGAAGATCTGGGTCTGCATGTTCTGAAACTCAGCCTGGCCACCCACCTGCCTGCTCGAGCACTGCTGGGACCCTGGGGACATGGCTGGTCCCCACTGGACATGGCAGCTCTCTGCAGTCCCATAGGACACTGTAATTACTGACTACTTAACCACTAATTATCAACACATTTTGATGAGCGAGCTGTGGAGGAGGCATTTCATGGACTCCTCAGTCAAAATGGGTCCTTGCTTCCTTGCTCTAAGAACTCAGAACATGAGTGGGACTCAAATTTTGGAGCATGAGGAGTGTAAGCCCGAGACAGAGGAATGACTAAGTCAGGCCTAGGTGTCATGGTTGAAAAAGGAGCCTGGCCTTACTGACCTTACAGTTTATACAGGCTGCCAGCCCCAAATGCTGTCCCCTAAGCAGTGGGACTGCCACGCTGGGCTCACCCAGCCCCCCAGGGCTGAGAGGAACATGCTGGGAGGCAGGAGCAGGCGGCGTGCTGGCCAGCACCAGGCTTCGCCGCTCCCAGAGCTTTGGAAATCTGTGAGCATCCTCAGGAAAGGATCCAGGTCTAACCATGTCCAACCCCAGCCACAGGAGGACAGGGAGGAACTGGCATTCAGTGTGCTCCCATTGTCCTGGCTGAAATGTGAAGTGCCAGGGGAGACAGGAGTCAGCACTGGAGGCTGGTGCCCAAAGCGAGTCCTTATCCCTGCGTGCCGGGGGTGCTGCGCCTTGCGCTGACCCATTGCTTTACCCTGTCAAGTCAAGGAGTGGGAGGCCAGTTTGGCAGCAAGCCAGGCCTGTAATGGCACAGATGTCTGCTGAGAGAGGACGGTGTACTCCTTGGGGACCATCCATTATGTTTCCCAGCTTCTGCCTGTCAGGAAGGCTGTGGTCCTGGCCATGTTTTTCCTTGCTGAGATGATTTGCCTTTCAGACTGCTTCATGAACTGCTTCACCAGTTCAGACTGCCTCTCCTTGCCCCTTAGAGCAGCAGTGTGGTGCAGGGTCCTTTTCAAGCACCAGAAAGGGGTGAAATGCAGCCCCAGGATTTTCCTGGGTGAAGGCAGCGCTGATACAGACCTCAGGGAGCTTGTCCCTGCCACAGTGGGGCTCAGCCTTCCCACAGGGACAGGACACATGCAGCCAGCCTTGGAGAGCTCTCCTGGGCTTCTCCAGGCTGCTGTGTCCCCAGAGAGGGCTGGGGGGGCTTTGCTTATGCTCCCGTTGGCCTGAGCTTTCCCCAGGCTTCAGTTGTCAGCTGCAGATGCGGGTTTGCCGGAGCACTAATGCAGGGTGGGACGCTGGTGTTGGCACCGGGGAGGCAGAAGTGTCACGGGCTGGTGACAGAGGAGCTCTGGGTGCTGGAGCAGCCCTTCACCTCTCCTTCTGGAGGAAGATGTGGCATGTGCTCCAGCACAGGCTTGGCACCATCCCAGCAGGCGTGGGCCGTGCTCGGAGCAGTGGCCTTTTTAGGGTTGGACCTGGGCCCTCTCAGCTGGGCCTTCTCCCTTCCCCAGATATTCCCAGAACAAGCTCAAACCATCCTTCCCATGGGATTCCTGCCTAGGTTGCCAATCCTCCACCCACCCACACCAACACACCTCCTCAGTCCCCCAGCAGCACCCTGGCGTGGCCAGCTCAGCATCCTGGGCTCCTGAGGGGTGCTGCACTCCACGTAAGGCAGCAGGGCCAACAGTGGTGGGCAGGGGGAGAGCGGGGGGCCAGCAGGGCATGTCACTCCCCATCCCATTGCCTTCACCAAGCCACAGGGCACACAGTGGTGGGGCACGTGTCACATGAAGCTGCATGCAAGGTTGGTGTCAGGAGGGGCGCTGGGAGGTTGGGGTTGTCTCAGGTCAGTGGCTCCCCCAAACGCTCTACCTTCTTTGGATGGGGCCAGGGCAGGGGGTGTCTGATAAGTGCACTGGGCATGGCTGAGTTTTTGGTGGGGGGAAAAAACTGCTTATTCCCTGCTTCAAACATTGGAGGATGGGTGCTAGCACTGTCCTGATGCCACGGGCACCTTCCCCTCCCACCCTTTGCAGGGCTGCCAGCAGCTCTTGGGGCAGGCACACGGCCGTGGGGTGCTGTGGCTTTGGGGTACAGTCTGTGAAGGGTCCTGGTCCCCAGTTGTGCTACCCAGGTTGTGTCTGAGCTGTGCTCCTGCCTGCAGGGTGGCTCGGCACCCCCTGTGTTGCAGTGGCAGCTGCACCCTCCTGCTCCAGCTGTGATCGGGGTGATGGTGGCAGATGGGGGGGCGGGGTACACCCTCATCCCTCTGCAGGAATGGGCAGACGTTATGGGATGGTGGAGGGGGGCAGAGTTGCTGCCTGTGCCAGAGCTGGGTGCTGGGGAAAGCAGCACAGGAGTCCAGTGAGGTGGGGGGGTCTCTGTTCACAGAGCACACCAGGACTCAGCCAAAGGCAGGGCCAGTCCCACCTGAAGTGGGTCCCCCCCCCAGAGTGCCTCTGCCCTTCGCCCAATCCTGTCTGGCCCTTTTGGAGCCTGGCTGTGCCCTTGTGTGGTTGCTCCCTCCCCGGCTCCCAGGCTGGAGACATCCCCTCCCAGGGACAAACCACTGGACGCTCCTCTCCAACCAGCCCCAGGCCACCAGCTACCTCAGGACACTGAACCCCCTCTCCAAGGCCACCCTAATGGAAATAGAGCACAAGCCCAGTATAAATCACCCAGCTCTGTGTGCTGGGCCAGTGGGAATTCAGGGCTCTTCTTCCAGATCCCCTGGCTCCCACCGCTGCCTCTGCGGGCGGCAGGGTGGCTGCATGCTGCTGCCGGGCAAGGGCAAGGACACACTCAGCCCCGCATGAGCTTAAAAAAATAGGCATTTTTATTCCAATGTAACTAGAGAATGACGACCCAAGAGAGGATTACTCACATTTATCGATAGGCTTATTAGATTACTGCCTAAATAGCGGTGCTTTAGCAGTGCGCTTGTCCGCCTGAAGGAGAAGCAGCGAAGGAGGGTGGTGCCTCTGAGCCCTCCTCGTCCTTGGTGGCACGGGGAGCTCTGAGCAATGCGGGCCAGGGCGCTGCGTCGCATCACCTAATCCTGCCTGGACTATTTACAGCTTCTCAGGAAGCAAAAGCTTGTAACGTTTGCTTGGCTGTGGGGCTGGGCAGGCGCTGAGCTCCATCCCTCCTGCGTGGCTACATTTAGGGAGGTGGTGTGTAACCCCTGCTTGTGCTCCTTATGATGGAGTCACACATCCCCCACGCTCCCTCCCGTCCATGGCATGCTGACAGGGACTGGCACAGGCTGGGAGAGAACGGTGGCATTGCCATCCCCGGGGGCCATGGCACAAGCAAGGACAGGATTCCTTGGCCTGGGGGTCCACTGTGGCGGTGACATTGGGCTGGGCCCAGCCCACCAGCTCTGGTGTCACCATTTTGTGACAGTTTGTCTGCTGAGATGAGGTGTGGGTTTCTCAGGCTTGCTGGGTTCATCAGCATTCCCCTTGTGCTAACGAGGCTGTTGCTGGTGGCTTATGCAAACAGCTCTTGCCAGGGACTGATGTGCCCAAAACCCACCAGGAGCCGTGGCTGAAGTGGTTGGGGGTGATGCTGATCACCCTGGTGGGTCGTGGTCAAGCCGGGGATTTGGGGTGCCCAATAATCCTGCTTTTAGCAGTGATGGAGAAGAGCCCTCAGGAGGCCCCAGCTCTGCTCCCAGCTCTGCCCTGCTATGACACAATGGGGGTGTCTGAAAAGACAGAGCTGATGGACTCCGAGTCCGACTTGAGCTGCAGGACCTTGGGGTGCTTGGGGTCAGGGAAGTCCTCACCGAGAGCCAGGCGGATCTTGCCGTTCTGCGTCTCCCGGACGGGCTCGAGGAAGACCACGTGCTTGTTGGCACTGACCTTGCGGTTCGGCCCGTCGGTGGCAGGGGGAGTGGTGCTGAGGATGGAGGACTGGGCGCTGCACTCCTGCGGTGGGCTGAGAGGAGCCGGCTTCTTGCAGCAGCTCAGGCAGCGGCAGGGCGTGAGGTACAAGTAGACGAGCACGAGCAGCAGGCTCACAATGCAGCCCAGCAGAGTCGTGAGCCCGGTGCTGAAGGTCTCCCCGTCTGGCTTGGGGTAGTGAACCGTCAAGTTGACTTCACACAACCTGCTGAAGTTGTGGGGGCTGTTGATGGCCAAGCCCACGTAGACCCCCGAGTGCCAAGGCTTGGCTGCTGCAATCTTCAGGCTGCCATTGCGATAGACCTCCAGGGAGCGGTTGCTGTTCCCGGGGTGTTTGATGGGCTCATGGTGAGGAGAGATCCACATGTAGGTGGTGGCTGTGGCCGGCAGGCTGGTGTTGCAGGCAAGCAGAACGCTCTGGCCCACCATCACAGGGAAGGGCACAGGGTGCACATCCTCAGGGCCTGCCGAGCAGTTCTCAAACATGTGGCTGTACTTGAGGAACTTGATCAAGGAGCGGGGCACATTGTCGGACACCTTGCAGGTGTGTTCCTCAAAGAAGTCCTTCACAGAGCTGAAACCTCGCTGCCTCCAGCGCTGGAGCATCAGGTAAAGCGGACAGCTGCATGTGATGGGGTTGTTGTGCAGGTACAAGCCGTTCCTGATGTTCTCAGGCAGAGCCGCCAGCTCCTCCACGGGGATGCTGCTCAGGCTGTTGGAGGAGAGGTCCAGTGTGCGGAGGCTGTAGTTGCCCAGCCCTTGCACCGAGCGGAAGGGGAAGGTGGTCAGCTTGTTCCAGCTCAGGTAGACTTTCCTCAGGCCGCTCAGCTTGGCAAAGGCATTTTCATCCACTCGCGTGATGCGGTTGTTGTAGAGGAGCAGCTCCTCCAGGCTCACCAGCGCATCGAAGTAGTGCATCTCCACGGCGTGCAGGTGGTTGGAGGACATGTCCAGGTGCCGCAGGTAGGAGGCATTGTGGAAAGCCTGCTGAGAGAGGTCCTTAATCTGGTTGTGGCTGATATGGAGGGCCTCGAGGTGCGGGAGGGCAGCCAGCCAGCGGTCGTGGAGCTGGGTGAGGGCATTATGGCTGAGGTCCAGTGTGGTGGCGGTGGGCGGCAGTGCCCGGGGCACGTGCTGCAGCGTCTGTCGGCTGCAGCTCAGCAGGTCGGAGGTGCAGATACAGGCTGTGGGGCAGCTGTGGGGCAGCGGGGAGGCGTGGGGAGCACAGCCAGGGGTGCACAGCTGGAGCAGCAGCACCAGCTTTGCCACCCGCACCCAGAGTGTGTCGGTGGGTGCCTGCAGGGACATTGTGCCAGGCAGGAGCCTCTGTGCAGCCCCGGAGCTCGGTCAAACTCGACAAGACTTGAGAGAAAAACGGGCCGCGGTCCTCTCTGGTCTCCCCTGGGCTTTCTTGGGGGAAGGAGGTGGGGGGGTAGGGGGGCTCTACCAAGCATCTGCAGATGCCCCTTTGCACCCCACAAAGGCGGATCCCGATTCCAGCTGTGGGGCTTGAAAAGAGTTAAAAGGTGGCATTGCCCTGCCCAGCTGTGCCGCGTCGCAGGAGAAGCTGCTGCGTACCTGTGCTCCGGCCGGCCGCGGGCTGCCCGGCACCCGGCTGCGGGGAGGGCGGATGGGAGCCGGGGTCCAGCATCAGGGGGCTGAGCTGCTCCGGCGCTTCAGGGCTGTGTTTCGGCTCGGGCGAACACCTCGCTGCATCCTAGCGCCGCACATCCCTGGAGCGTGAAGTTTCTCATGGCTCGGTGCCGCTGTGGCACATCCCCATGCTCCGGCCCCCGGTGACCCCCGTCTGGCATCCGGCTCCCTCCCGGTCAGCATCTCCCGGGGAGCCAGGCTCGCTGCGGGAATGCCGTCCCGCTCCTGCCCCTATTTACGCGCTGGCGGTGCGCGACGTGTGGGCCGGGCAGGATCCCATTGGTCCCGGCGCGGGGAGTGGTGGCCGCTGTGGTGGCCGTGGCTGTGGCCCTCCCTTGCCGTCCTGCGAGTGGGCAGGGCGATGCGCAGCCGGCATCATCCCTGCATGGTGCCTTGTCCCCAGGGGTGCTCGGGGGGCCACTTCCCCGACCCTCCGGCCTTACTGCTGCGCAGTCGCTGTCCTTCCCACTGGAGAACGGCAAGCTCCACCGGCTGTAATCCGTAAAGCGGCCACGGTGGCTGCTCCGTGACTGCCCCGCAGCTCGGAGGATGCTGGACTAAACTCTTGGGAGCCCCTTGTGCTCAGTCCTGCACCCGGCTGGGAGCGGGGCTGGCGATCATCCCCCCACTCCTCCCACCCCCCCAGCCCAGCATGAGCCCGCAGGCTCACCGGCGCTTGGCTGAGCCTGGTGGGGACCCTTCGGCAATTGGGGGGGGGGGGGGGGTACCAGGGGCTGCCGACGGGGAGGGGCGGCCAGAGGGAGAAGGACGTGCAGGAATGTCATTACCCAGCTAGTGGGAAGTGGAAAGCCGGGCGGAGGAATTGCTTTCCATTAGGGCAGCAAAAAGCTAATTTGGCAGCTGCGGCTGCCACGCGTCAAGGGGCTGTTAACCCCCTGCGCCCCGTCCAGGCTCCGCCTGCGCCGCCGGGCTTCTCCCCCACCTCCGGCACCCGGGAGCTCTGCTTGCCCAGGACCACCAGCCCTGAGACAGCTTTGCTCCTTGCCGGGGGCTCCTGAAAAGGCCACGGCAGCAGCACCTGAGGGAGCTGCTCGTTAAGGTGCCCTTCATCTGTCCTCCCTGGCCGTGATGCTGCCTGAAGCCAAAGAGAGCCATGCTGCTCCCCTCTCCCTTGGGGGGGGCATCTTGAGCTGCCCCCTTGGTGTGGGCTGGGGGAGCACAGTCCCCCCACACGAGGCTGCTGTGTAGCATCTCTCCTTGCACCCCCGCGGGGCTGGGAAGTGTGGGAGCTGCTTCAGCTGCCCCGCAGCTCCCCGGGCTCGGCCGGGCACAGGAGCGCAAGGGCTGCAGCCTCAGCAAGTGCTAATGCACCGTATCGATCCCTGGAGCCCGGGAGCAGGGCACGGCCGAGGAGGAGGAGGAGGAAGAGGGCTGCTGCCCTGCAGCAGCGTTTCAGCGTGTTTCCCCCAGCTCAACGCTGCCAGAAGGCTGGGGGGGGTTCAGGGGGGCACTGGTTTGGGACACGGGGTGTGCAGTACATAGGGCAGAAACCTGACTGTGTCCCTTTGCAGGGCCGAGCGTGCAACGGCGGTGCTGCTGGCAGACCCCTGCTTCCAGCTGCGCTCCATCCAGTACCTGCTGGGCCACGCGGAGCCCTCGGCTCTGGCAGCTGCCGCTCCGGCCACGGACAAGCGCCACTTCTCCCTGCACACCTGTAAGTGTTGGCTGTGCTGACCCCCAGCCCCTGGCTGCAGCTGGTATGCAGGGATGGGGCTGCTGGCATCACATATCCCCTGTGGCATCTCCCAGACCCCTTAGCCCTGTGGACCGGGATCCACGGTTCTGCTATTGGGATGGGGCTGTGTCCAGCACCCACTTTTAGCAGTTTTGACCCCTCAATGCCCAGCTTGCTGGCCCCAGCACCCAGCTCCCCATCCTGGCTGGTCCCCAAGAGCAGCTGCAGCCCGCCCTTGCTTCGCCCAGCAGCCTGGGGGCACACTCACCCCACAGACACCCTGTTTGTCCCCACAGACACGGAGTACATCAGTGCAGAGGAGCTGGCAAAGGTGGACAAGATGTTGAGCCACCTGAGCGAGGAGTCCAAGCAGGCGGCTGCCACCACACTGGTGAGTCCCCCCAGCCCGGTCCCCAAACTTGTCACAGCACAGCTGCTCTGGGACACGGGGGTTTGCTGCCACTGCTAACTGCCTCATGCCCCCCACAGCCCACCAGCGAGGAAGACCTGTGCCCCATCTGCTACGCACACCCCATCTCGGCCATCTTCAGACCCTGCTCCCACAAGTCGTGCAAGTGAGTAGCTCACATGCTCAACCCCAACCAGGGCAAGTGCCAGCCCTTGACACCCCCCCATGCAACACGGGGAGGAGCTCATGCTCTTTCCTCCTCTGTCCCAGAGCCTGCATCAACCAGCACCTGATGAACAACAAGGACTGCTTCTTCTGCAAGGCCACCATCACAGGGGTGGATGACTTCACCAAACCAGCCAGCTCATAGCACCCAGCCCCGCACCACAGGCTCCACCCAGCAGAGACAGGCTCCCCCTCCCCCCATGAACTTCTCCCCAAACGCTCACCCTGTCCACAGGGCCAGGACCCAGCACGGGACTGCAGCGTGGGGTGGGGGGCTGCAGGGAGGGAGAGGCAGGTGGGGAGGAGGCCCAGCACCAGGCTCTGAGGTCAGCGTCCTCCCTCGTCCCCTACCTGGGCCACAGCAGGCCCTCTGCCCTGCCGGCTGGTCTCAGGGAGGGGAGCCCAAGGCTTCAGCTCTGCAGCAGCCCCAGGGACACGCAGCAGCCGCAGCACCAGGCAGAGGGGCTGGGCTGGGCTGGGCGTTCGGGCTGTTCAGTCACCCCTGGCTGGGGGGGTGACTTCATGAAATGCAGCATTAAATTATTCTTCCTTATGTGGTGCCCTGAGAGCTGGGGAGGGGAAGCCAGGCTGGTCCTGGTGATGACCCAGCCCTCGGGCCACGGTCAGAGGACGCTCAGCCATAGATGGAAATATAAATATTTAATCCAAGCAGAGCTGGGAGCGCAGGGCCCACCAGGGGCTCCTACATGATGATCCGCGGCTCTGGCACGGACTCGGCGATGGACTTGTGTGGCAGCACGTTGGCCCCGTTGAGGTAGAGCTCGTCATTGACAATGACGTCCTCGCCCAGCACCGTCACGTTCTCCATGCGTACCTGCCCCAGAGAGGTCCTGTCATGCCTGGCCCAGCTCAGGGCTCACTGCCACGCTCCTGCCCACAGGTACCCCTGCCAGCGCACCCCTCCATCCCTCTGGGCACAGCCTGAGGAGGCAGGAGGGCAACAGCTGAGCTTTGATACCCTGTGGGGACATCCATGTCCTCACCCACTGGCCCACAGAGCAGCTCCAGCCCACGATGCAGGACTCCAGCCAGGAGTGGGAACGGATGCGGGCCCCTTTCAGCACGGTGCAGCGTTTGATGCGCACCCCGTCCTCCACCACCACGCCAGCTCCGATGGTCACGTTAGGGCCGATGACACAGTTTGCCCCGATCTTGGCGCTGGGGTCCTGGCAGGAAGAGGGGATGCACTGGGGCTGGGAGGGCAGCCTGAGCACTTGGCATGGTCCACACCACTTGGCCAGTGCAGGGACAGGAGTGGCACAGCTTGAGGACAGCCACGAGGACAGCAGTGGGAGGACAAGGAAGTGTGATGTGTGCTGGGGCTGGCACTTACCACCATCACGTTCCCTACAACACCTGGCCCCGAGTGCAGCTTCTCGGGGTGCTGAGCCCGCAGCGCCTGCAGGTACATGCACATGCCTGTGAGGAAGTCTTTCGGCTGCCCGATGTCCATCCAGAAGCCTGGGGGGGACAGAGCCATGGTGACAGCCCCAGCACAGGGTCAACAGCACAGGCAAGAGCCCCCCCCACCCTCCACCTGCCACCCCCCAGTGCTGCCCGCACCATGCACGGGGCCCTACCCTGCAGCTCCATGGCATAGAGCTGCCCTTCCTGTGCCATGGCTGGGAAGATTTCCTTCTCGATGGAGGTGGGGCGCAGCTGCAGGAACAGGGTGCAGGGCTGAGCGGGGGACCCAGTCCTGCCGGCTTGGCCCAGCCTGATGCCCCGGCCCCTACCTGGATCCGCTGCAGGATGCCAGGGCTGAAAATGTAGAGCCCAGCATTGATCTTGTTGGACACGAAGACACGTGGCTTCTCCACGAAGCGACAGATGCGGCCGGTGTCAGCCTCGCTCACCACCACGCCGTACTTGGCCGGCTCTTCCACGCGGGTGACCACCAGCGAGCCCTCACCGCCGTGCTGCCGGTGGAAACGGGCCAGCGCCGCGAAGGGGAACTCGCAGATCACGTCGCTGTTGAGGACAAAGAAGGGCTCCCCGCCCTCGGCCAGCAGGTCCCGCGCCAGCGCCAGCGGCCCCGCTGCCCGGCCACGAGTGATGCCGCAAGGACAGGGTGAGGCCAATGCCCCGGTTCTCCTGGCCCCACCTGTGCCTGTCCCAGCGCCCCTGCTACTCACTGCCCCCCACCCCAGTCCCCAGATCCTCACCAAGCCCTGCTGTCCCTGGGCCTGTCCCGGAGCCCCGGTCCCTCTCCTCCCACCCAGACCCACCCCGGCACAGCCTTCCCTGTATCCCCCCGCATCGCCCAGCCCTCCCCGCTCTCTGCCCGTGACATCCTCCTCCCAGCGCCCCCCCGTCCTGCCCGTGGCGTCCCCCTCCCAGCGCCCCCAGCGCCCCCCGTCCTGCCCGTGGCGTCCTCCTCCCAGCGCCCCCAGCCCGCCCGTGCCCATACCGGCGCCCCCCTCCGCCTCGAGCTCGCCCCGCACGCACCCTGCTGCCCCTGGCCCCCCCCCCGCCCTGCCTGCCCGGGACCTACCGGTGCCCAGCGGCTCCTTCTCGTGGGACAGGGAGATGCGGATGCCGAGCTGCGGGCACAGGGTGAGCGGCGGGTGCGGGGCGTGTTGCGGGGAGTGGCGGGGGGTGGCGGGGAGACCCTTACCCGCTGCTCCTGCTCCCGCATGGCGGCCTCCAGCGCCTCCGACATGTAGCTCACCGCCAGTACCACATGGCTGACACCGGCCTGCGGGAACGGCGGGTCAGCCGGCGGCGGGGCGGCCCCCGTTCCCCTCGCACCCCCCGCGCCCCGCCGCCGCCCCGCACCTGCCGGAGGGCCTCCAGCTGGTGCAGCAGCAGCGCCTTGTTGCAGAACTCCACCAGCGGCTTCGGCCGGCTCAGGGTCAGCGGCCGCAGCCGCGTCCCGAAGCCGCCCACCAGGATCAGCGCCCGCATCCCCCCGCCGCCCGCGTCCGCACCGACACGTCAGCGCCGCGCGCGCCTTCCGCGTCACCGCCCGGCCCGGCCCCGCCGGCTGCCCCGGGTCCTAGCGCCCACCCCCGGGTCCCGCCGCCTGCCCCGGGTCCTAGCGCCCGCCCCCGGTCCTAGCGCCCGCCCCCCACAGGCCCGAGGCTGGATGTTGGGACAATGGAAGCGAAGGGCAGAGGCGCCCCGCTGCGTGCAGCCAATTGTACGCTGCCCGGGGCGACCCAGGACGAGGGGAAGGAAGGGGCAGGACCAGACTCCGCGGGGGACGGCGACGAAGCCTAAAGCATCCCAAAGTCTAACCCCCCAGAGCCCCTACCCTACCCAGCTCTGCCTCCCCCCCCAATCCCCCAACCCAGTCCCCGGGCTCTGCCGGCGGGGCAAGGCAGGGACAGCACACAAGGGACAAAACCAGAGCCTTTAATGGTTTTTGGTTCTCCGTGAAGCACAAACAGGGTGAGTACTCATGTAAAAACAAAGGGGACCAAGCCTATGTACAAGCTGTGGGGTCCCACCGCGGTGGTCCAAAGGGAAGGGGAGCACGGGCGTGGGGGGGGACACAGAGGTGCCCCCCAGGAGGAAGGGCCTCGCACCCTGCGCCTGCCTGAGCACAGCTGGCCAAGGCCACACACATGGTGGGGTCAGGCCAGGGAGCTGCAGGTACCTGGGGCAGCTGCTGGGAAAGCAGCCCCACTCCCTCCTGCAGCCTTGTTCCCTGAAAACCCCATGCCCTGCCCAGGATGGTAACCCAGCACTGAAGGGCTTCAGCTGGAGAGCTGGTGGGGAGCAGGGGCTCAGGCAAGCTTTGGAAGAGCTGGGACACAGGCAGAAGGGGACAGGGGAGGACAAAGCTGACTCTTCCCTGCCCCCTCTGCACCCAGTGCCACCCAGCCCTGACAGGTTCCAAGCAGACTGTGCACACATGCTACATGCAGGGCAGGTAGTGCCCAAACAAGCGTTCCTGAAGTAAACAAAAATGAAACAAACCCCAAAACTCAGAAGAAGCCCCCTCACCCCAACCCTGGCCTTGCAGGCACCAGGCTGTTTCTCAGCCAGTGAGGGTTATGCCGTGGAACGAGTCAGTGACACCAGGGGGGGAGCAAGGGGGGGGCCCCAGCACAGAAACACAGGGGTGATGCAAAGAGGGGTATGGTTCGGCACCACTGGGCCACAGTATCAAACGTTAATGCCCTCAGCATGGGAAGCCCCAGGTGAAGCCCTGGCACCAGGAGGGAGCCTAGGTAGCAGCGTGGAGCCCCGCTGGCTGCCTCACCTGCAGAGAGATCAGGGAGGGGGAAGGACTGACACCATGAAGTAAAACTGAACAGTCAGGTGCTGACACTCAGCCAGATTTCCCCCTCACCCACCTCCCTGGAGACCCTTGGGGAGGAGAAGGGGAGTCAGCCCAAAGTCCCAACCTCCCCTTCCTCCATGGACCTGCCAGAAGAGCAAGGGCTGCAGGGCAGAGGCCCCACTAGGGGAAGAGGGCAGCCCCCTAGGAGTGACATATGCACATACAACCTGTGGGACGAACGTTACATAAGGGGAAGGACTGAAATGGTCCGCAAGGCCCCACTGCAGGGCTGGGCTCACATGAACTGCTACAGGTACTATTGCTAGCCCACGAGCTGAGGTCTTGCTCGGTCAGTGGTCCAGGGCAGATGACACTCACCCGGCCCCGCGCCTGCCTGTGCCACCCCATCGGGGAGCATGCAGCCCCCGGGCTCGAGCACGGCATGTGGCATTCCCTCCTGGGGGCATTTGGTCATTTTATTTCTGTGTTTGGGTTGGTTATTCACAGTGCCCAAACAGCAGAAAGAGGCAGCATCAGAAGCAAAGCCCCATCGGTAAAGCCCAGGGCAGAGCTAACGACACCAAACACAGGGCCCAGCACCTGCGCTGCTCACCGCCAGCCCCACAGATGCTGCCAACTTAGTTGAGGTGCCCTTTTCAAATACCTCAGGAGATTTAAAGGGAAGGCTTTCCTGGGGGCTCCCAAGGCAGGAGACGCCTCACGCCCCAGGTCCAGCTTCCTGAAGAGCCCCAGGCTCTCCTGCTTTCTCTTCCCTATGTCCAGGTCCTCCCTCTAGAACACACAAACAACAAGCAAAGAACCAGGACACCCAACACCCAGCAGGCATCTGGAGAGCCTCCTCCAGGAGACAGAGCTAGCGCGGTCACCATCTGGTCAGCACGAGGAGCTCTTCCATCCTGCCTCCCCTCAGCTCTTCTATCCAAGTACATTTAAAAACAATGGAGCAATACAATTGTTTAAAACCAAAGCTGTCTGTGTTTTTCCTGTGGTAGTAGGTGGTCTTGTCTGCTCCTGCCACCAGGGACAAGAATAAGAGGCCGTAGCCCGGGGCTACTGGTTCTCCTCACGCATCTGTTCCATGATGTTGATGAGGCTTTCCAGCCCGAACACGTAACCCATGTCGGGTCCATCATGCACAGTGGGGTCATCGCGAAAGCCTTTGAACGTGCTGTGCGCGAAGTCAATCATACGCACGTCCACCTTGGGCTGGGCCGAGGAGCCGGGCTCCGTGCTGCCGCCATCCTGAAGGCCCTCTGGGAGCGAGCTGTCCACCCGCTTCAGGCGCATCTCGGGCCGGCGCTCCACAAACATCCCCGCCCTGCTGTCCTTCCCATCGTAAATGATGAGAAGGGAGCTGGAGTAGAAGCGGTAGGAGGCCTGTCTCTCCAAAACCGCCTTCAGGCTTCGCAGTTTGGCCAGGACAGGCTCAAAGAGGTCCTTGCGCAGCTCGATGCCGTTGTGGAGATACTGGTAGAGGGCATTGCGGAAGCCCTCGATGGAAAGACCGCGTCCATAGTATTTATTCCTGCACAAGTAGTGCCCCGTGTCCAGCTGATAGACCTACAACACCACGGGAAACGTGCGTCAAGCGGGAGCACCCAGTTAAGGCCACGCACAGAGCACCCCACGCCATCCCACGCTGACAGGGTTGGAGGGAACTCCTCCTGTCCCCATCGCCCAAGTGGGAGCAGGAAACAGCTCTGCCTGTTCCCTGAATCTCAAAGCAGCTCATGGTTGCATCTTACGGTTGCATCTCACAGGCAGAGTCAGAGCATCCGAGCACAGGGCGAGCCAAAAGGCAGCCTGGCAGTCTCAACGTCCCCGAGGGCACAACACAGCCCGGGGGTGGGAAAGCCAAGCCTTACAGCCACCCATCAATCCCTGGCAGCAGGAGCTGCCAGCACGTATTGCCGTTATGCCGTGGTGTGTGACTAACGAGGGGCCCTCGCTGCTTCAGAGTCTGGGCAGAAATCTGGATCATGAGATCCTTCTGCAGGCAGGAAAAGGAGCGACTGTTGCACAACAGCAGAGCCCATGTGCCTGGCTGCAGGAGGACAGCAGCTTTTTAACTCTCAATACCCCAGAGAAGCAAAAGTGTCAGCTGATGTGAGACAGGAGGACACCATGATTCTGGCTGAACACTAAGCCACAAAAAAATAATTTCTGTGAACAAACGAGCCTTGGATAAAGCAGGCCATGTCAGGAGAGTATGTTCTAGTCTGAGAAATGAAGACAAAAAGCACCCACCATGAACACTGGCGTACTTACCTCGAGGAGGAGACTAATTCAGTGCTCAAAACACTAACTGGGAGGTGCGACAGGGCTGTGAAAACCAACGTGCAGCACCTGCAGCCTTGGGCATCCCTACCTGCATCCCACACACGCGCACACCCAGGGTGGCAGAAGTGCTCTGTTCACACTTCTTCATCTGCCGAGCAGCCTTCTCCTCGGACGCATCGTCTCCGTGCTGCCTGGTCCCCATCTTCAGATCAAGCACACAGGGGAGCTTGAAGTGATGCACCACGTTCTCCAGCAAAAGGAACTCTGGGAGGCACACATCAAGGAGAGCTCACCTGTGAGAGACACCACTTCCCGGGCCACCACAGACAGGGACTGGGGCCAGCGTGAGAGGCTCGGGCACCGAACAGAGAGGAACCAGAGAACGGGCAGAACAAACCGCTTGGGGAGACGGGGCAAAGGATGAAACCCAAACGACCGTGCTCAGGTTTTGATGGTAGAAGAAATCAGCCTGGAAAGTGGGATAGAGAGTAAGCATATTACATGCAGGTGTGCTGGAAACCCAGTGGGGGGAACGAAGAGCAAAGGGCTAGTGTGGGGAAAGGCACAGCACACCAGTAAGACTGGTTGGTAGGTGAAGGGATAGCTTCCAGTCTCATCAAAACAGCAATTTAACCACACAGCAAACAATACAATCCCCATGGGCTGGAAACTCACAGCTCAAGTAATAGCACAGCTCTGCTATTAGCCTGCCCAGAACAGCAGCTCAGCCTGACACAGGGGGAAACCGGAATGGCTACAAAGGCAGGAAACCAAGCAGTACCAGAGCCTGGGATAACTGGCACAGCACTGAGCCCAAACCTCAGGCACCAGCACAGCAGCTGGGCCTGGCAGGGAACAAACCACTTTTCAGCTGTAGCTCTGCAGGGCACGGCTCAGTATGCTACACCGACACCTCAACCGGAGCGCTGCGAGATTAACCACGAGGAAGTTCAAGATTTAGAAGACTTCACAATCAGCCAAGCTTGATTTGGAAAGGGGAACTTTCAAAAAATAAAGAAGTGGGATTAAAAGAATTGGACAGCCAGAGAATTACTTCTCTGTGAGCATTGCAGGTTATTTAAAAATAAAAACTGGAGGCTCAAAGCACACGTTTGAGGATAGGAAAAGGAAGCCCATAGCGTTAGTCAAGAAGAATGCAGCCATTAAAGGGAAGAGTGTTTCTGTGTGAGGAATAAAAAGAGCATTAAGCTCCAACAAAAAAACCCCACCACCCGGCAAGTTTGAGACAAAAGCATGGGGAGGCATTCACTAAATCCATCTTGGACCTTGTGAAGAAACAAGTCAGGCTGCCCGCAGGGTCTGAAGGCAAAAACCAGACAGAACTACAGGGGAGGGGGATGGAACAGGGAGGTGGGGAGAGACTCCCCCAAAAGAGAGCTGAGATTCACATGGTTGCTGCTTTGTTTGCTGGGGAAGAGCTCAGGGAATCCCCAAGCCAGAATTCAGAGTTCAGAGACTTCTCAAACTGAGGCGCCAAGAGAAGCGGTCACAGGTCAAACGGAAAGTAAGAGGCCTGTACCTCATCTGATGCTGCCCTGGGGCCAGGAGGCTGGAGCGGGGCTATGGCAACACCAATTTACAGAGACCTGGGGAAATCACAATCTAACCCATCTGATCCCACAGCCAGAGTCACCTGTGGGAGTTTCTGCAGAGATCCATGCCATTCAGCAGCTGATCCCAAATAGCCAGCCTATGGAGAGATGATGCGTCTGCTCCTAGTACCCAGTTACTCAAGGTTGCAAAGATGAATCATCATGGAAAAACTCCATGAGACCCTTCAGAGACAGACTTGGCTGTTAGAAGGGAAAATTCTCTAGAGTTTGGGCACAAGAATATTTTTCCCCTTACATCTATCATCTTAAAGCATAAAGCAGTGCCTTCTGAGACAACTGTCAGCAGTCAGGAGTGAGATCTGGGGGTCACAGAACACCGTTTAGAATAGGATAGTGTGCTGGGAATTATGAGGCAGAGGAGATACAATGGTATTACACACTGGTGGAAGTCTCTGGTTCACCCCATCTTCCATATCACATGTAGTTCTGGTCACTGCCTCTGGAAGGATACAGCAGAACTGGAAGAGACCCAAGAAAGGTGACAAGGCCAAACACAGCTCCCTCCAGAGGGGTTACTGAACAGGGTGGACCTGCATCTGCTGCCAGGCAAAGCCCGACATGAGAAAGTGCAGTCAAAAGTCTGCAAAGAGAAAAGCCAAGACAAGAAAACGTGGAACCCTGCCCAGAAACACGTCTTCTCCGAGCTGTGTCAGACATTAGTGTCACTGTATGGGAAGCAGGAGTAGTAAAAAGAAACACAAAGAGCTCTGCTCATGTGAATGATGGGAAAGGCAAAGGAAATGAAGCCACCTCAGGCACAGACACACAAGCCAGAGCAGCAGTGCCACCCCACACGCTCCGTTTCCGCTTCCCAAAGGATACTGTAGAGTTTTCGGTCCTTGGACTCTGACCGCATGCGGCTCAGCTGCTGCTTATGACAGCGCAGGCTCCAGGGGTTGTAGCTGATCTTTTCAGAGCTCAGGCCGCTGTTCCCATCCAACATCTGAAATGGAACATCTGAATGGATGTGCAAGTCCACCCTGGGACTCTTCGTTTCTTGGATGCTGCTGGTATAAAGACAGAACAAACTTGCCTGTTAGAATCCACATGTTCTTCAGAGGCTCGTGACTGGACTACCCTCCCCTCACACCCAAGACACTGCTGTTCCTTCTCCTGCTGCACACTTCACACAACACAAACCTTCTCAGCAGCTAATCCTCACTAAAACCCAGGGCTGTGGACTCACGCTGAAAGATCTGGTCTAACATCTCTGCTGGGCTGTGCTGGAATTGATAAGAGTAAGCTCTCAGGGAGCCCTGGCTGGTGGGAGCAGGCAGAGACCTGTGTTCTAAGTACTCTCAAAGAACCTCTGAGTTAACAACCAGGTGGAGTGAAGAGTGTTTGAATCTGCTCCACACCTGATAAACTGCCAAGGGTCACCCTGCCTCAGAAGCACTTCGCATGGATGAGTTTGTCCTAAGCCCAGCAGAACCCCTGACAATTTGCTGGGCCAGCAAGAGCAAGACAGCCTGCCAGCTGTGTGGAAGCACGAATCGCTCTCAACAAAAGCAGCGCCAGAGTTGAAGGGGGGAGGGAGATTTCCTGCTCATCAAGTCGTCACCAAGCCCCTCAAAACTTTTACCTTTCAGTGCTATCACTGGCCAGGCCAGGTTTCTCCTCCTTGTGCTCAGTGCCGCTGCTGGATCTGTGAAGGCTCCGACGAGAGTGCTTGCGTCGCGGCTGGTCCCTCTCCGGCATATCATCCTGCTCCACAGCCTCATTCTCCACATAGGGATAGGCCACCAGGTTAATGTAGCCATCGCTGTCCCCCTCAAAACAGACAGATACCACACCTGCCAGAGAGAAGCAACACATCAGTTCTGTTTCCTGAGGAGGGATGATGGAGCTCAGAGCTGCAAAGCAAACCCAGAGCAATGGAAGGACATTTAAGACTACAAGGACCCGAGTGCTGCTAGCACAGCACAGAGGAAAAATCCCCCAAACAGCAGCACCCCATGTCGGTACCTGCATGGCAGCAGGGGCTCTGCCACCCAGAAGAAGTTAAGGACAAAAGCAGCAGGCTGAAAAGTGTGATTATTCCCTTCCATTCATCCTTGGTGGTCAACTAGAGGAAGCTGAGCACGACCTACTGAGACGTTCAAGGGGCAAAGCAAGTACAGTATCTATCTGGTTATCTGGGAAAGTGCCTACATCTTGCAGTAGCATTCCTGCTGTTGACAAGGATGCTGCAGGCCAAGGAGGAGTGTGCTTTCTCTGCAGCATGTGAGCTACAACGCACAGAGATTGGAGGCTGAGGCCACTTCTCTCACAGAAAAAGGATCTGCAAGGTCTCAGGGCTTCCTGGTGATAAAAACAGGAGGCCCTGGAAGTAAAATGACCTCAGCCAGGCACAGGCAAGTAGGACCACTTGTGTCCTGCCTGCTTTTACCTTCTGAAGGCTCCTGGAAAGCACCACAGTCCAAAGGGACATACAGATCTTTCACAGCCCGGGTTCTGAATGTATCTAGCTGACCAGACAAAGCAGGACAGCTGATGTTTCTAGTTAGGGTTGACATAATCATCCTTGGGACATCTCCAGCCCTGAATCAAGGCTCTCAGCCCATCTCCTAACTTGCAATGACAAAAATCTTTCATTAGTTGTCACTGTGGAAGAGCTGCCAGGAGCATCAGATGCTAGATGCACCGAATCCAATGATTCATCACAAACGTGAGGAAACCTCGCACTGCTCGGTCGATGCAGGCCATCACACTGCTGTCCTTCCTTGTTCCTTATCTGCACTGACACTGCTAACAAGGTTCAGGCAGCTCAACACAACTTCAGAGCAGTTCAGGACTCCAGCACGCTGCTACATAAACCCTGCTGCAAGTCCTCTGGCTGCCTGGACACACTCCTCAAAACACCTCTGTGGAAGGGCAATCTTGCTGTGAGATCTGAGCACTCAGACAGATGTCACCCCTAATATTCCTCTCCCCAGATCAGCAGGAACAATTTCTGGGACGAGGCAACTGCATGACTCTCAGATGAAATATCATGCTGAGGTGGAGGTGCCTTTAGGCTACCAGGAAGTATCCGACTTCAAGGAGACATGTGTACACCTGGACTATCAGTTACCAGTTTCATCTGTTTCAGGCACATCCCCTAAGGAAAGCTCGATACTGTATCGATGCTGGTACCTACACAAGCTTCAGCTGGGCTTTCTCAGGGGGCACTAGAGCACCATACGGCCCTAAGCAGCTTGAGGGTACAGGAGGACCCATCTGTTGGGGACTGCAGCTTCCATTCATGATCTATATACAGACACAGGCAGGTAAGCTGACACCGCTCTGAGATGTTCAGGCTGTGGGCAGGTCAAACAGCAAGACACAGAACAGATGGTGACCCCAGCTGTCTGAGAGGCACTGTCCTCCCTGCAGCAAACAAGAAGCGGAGGTGATGGGCACGCTGAGTCTACCTGCCAGTATCACCATCCCAACTACAAAACACATGTGGCCAAAAGCATATTGAGCTTTGGAAAGACACAGGTGAGCTGCCCACCTCCTACAGCCATAGAGATACTGGAAAATCCCATTCCTTCAATGTGGCTGGGGGCAAGGCTTCACCTCAATGCTAGGAAAGAAGCTTCCTGATACGGGTCCATAAACAGGATGGGGAAGCAATAAACTGGGACTGGAAGGGGCAAGTGCTCAGCGTGTGACCTAACTGTGCTTGCTGCACGGTCAAGGTCGAGGCTGTGGTTGGCAACAACTTGGCAGTAAAATTGCTTCAGTTACACACCCCCATCCCAAAGGTTCAGGCTGCAACTGCCAGGCTGCAGGATCTTCAGCTACAAAGAGGAGCATGAAACTCTGCGTGCCCGCAATCAAGACTTCCTCCTTTCTGAGTGCCCCCATCAAGCTGTTAGCCTGCAGAAGGCCTATAAACAAACCAAGTGACACCAGAAGAGAGCAGTAAGGCATCGGCAGCGCCAGGAGAACATGAGGGACGGTGCTTGAAGCACATTACTGCATCCTGGAATGACCACAGGCCTCACCTTTGTACTCAGGCGTGAACTCCTTCATCTCCGGGGGCAGAGATTCATAGAAGCGCTGCTCTCTGGTGATGAGGGGCTTGCAGACAGTGTGGTCATCGTAGCGCATCATGCTGCTGTGGCCGCCCACCTGGTGAATGAAAGGCTCCAGCAGGACCCCCCGGTCTCCGGATCGAGTGGCGTTCTTGCCATACTTGCCCACTTCCATGGTTTGACAAACACACATCGCGTTGGGCACCAGTTGCGCTCCTGAAGCACAGCAAGAGCCACATGGGCTGGGAGGGGCAGCTCAGCAGCAGTCAGGCAGCAATCTGCTTCCTCACAGTGATCTGAAAGAACAAGACGACTCCCGTGAACCTGTGAACTGAGGGCCACTTGCATTCACTCCTGATTTCCCAGGAAAAGCTTTGGGTATTTATTTATACCCACTCCTCTCCTGCTCACTGTTTACACCTCATGTGTAAACATCCCAGCACACTCCTGGCCACCTCGTTAAGCTTACAGGTAAACATGCACTAATTGGGAGGCAGTCTCACCCACAGCTTCTCCAATAGGGATGGTAGGAGTCAGGGAAAGGAGGAGACAGGAAGATTTTATGCCTCCCATCTTTAGAAAGTACTATTTCCTTCCTTCTGGTTCCCTTTATCAGTTAAGGCAATGTGATAATGGAGCACGAACAGTGAGTGACAGCCAGATCCAAACCAAGCCCATGCCTGCCCATCAGAGCAGCCACAGCACTAACCCAGGGAGAAGGAACCTTTCAGGAATCTGAACTCCACTCCTCATGCCTCTGCATTCTTAATATCCAAACATCTAAATAATTCATGTTCACCTCCCACCCCAACACTGTTCCCTCCTCTCCTGACTCATTCCTCTTCAGGCTGTGACACCAGAGACTCTCCCTTGTAACTGGATGGATTCCTCCTGGGTTCTCTCCTTTGTGGCTCTGAGCCCTTTAGGACAACAGGGACTCCCCGGTGCTTTGACAGCACCTACGCACAAAATAGGCCCCTGATCCCCAGGAACAGGCACAAGGGATTGCTAAATCCAAATGGGATTAGAAGTGCTTTGGAGAAGACAGATGCTCTTCTAATGTTTGCAGAGGCATGGGACTGTAAGTAAAGCTGTCCAAATGCTCTCAGAACGATTTGCCCTTTCCAGTTCAGACACTGGCTGCCCCAGAGGCTGCTGGGGAAGACATCACAGGATTGCCTCACAACAAGGAGTTACCCAAAATATGTCACCATATGGCTACTGCAGTTTCTGAACTCATCAAGTTTCCAGTCCCTTAGCACAGCCACAGCCGAGGGCCGTAACTAAAGAACCGAGGGGTCTCAGCAAGGGACACGGCTCAGGCTGTTCCTCATCCGGCCACGGGGTGTCTCCGCAGCTATACAGCTCTGCCGGGCAGGGGAAGGTCTGGGTGAAGATGGGCTCTTCTCCCCCTTGCCAATTCAATCATGCAAGAGATGAAGCTCCAGAGATTCAAGAGGAGGGGCGATACGTCCTAACATGGTTAACCCACTCTAACCCAGAAGCTCCCTGCGATAGGGCAGCACTTCTCCCTCCCTGTCTACATCCTCCTGCTGGCTCCCTCGCACTGGATTTCGGGATAGTACGAGTGTACGTACATTTGAGTTGAATCATCTCCCTGATCTGATGGAAAACATTTCCTTTTGTGGTTACACGACCACAGGATCACACAACTGCACTCAGTGCAAGGGGAACAGTGTGAGTATTTAGCTGGCTTTTAGGGTGGGAGGCCTGGCATAGGAGGGGGGAAAAACCAAAACTAAACCAGACAAGGCGTCTCTCTCTCTGTGGCAACTCAAATCAGCCTCCTCAAGGTACACTCAAAGCCTCTGTCTCCTAAACTCAGAGCCTAAGTCACATCACAAAGACAAAAACATGCTGTGGATTTCTCTCCTCCCTCTTGTTTTATCAACAGGAAGAAAACTTCAGGAGGAGAGGCTTGCTTTCATCATCCATGCTGTAGTTCAGCTTAGTGAGACGACGCGAGGAGCCGGCATCTGCAACAGATCAGCACCTCACACATCCCAGACAAACGTTTCACAGGCCCAACCCTCCCCTGGCTGAACCAGCTTTGTCTTGGGACCAGTTTCTTTTTATTTTGCCAGTGACTAAAGCAGAGTTTTCAGCTATTCCACACGCCACAGGGGACAAGTTTAACATCTCACCTTCCTGTAGTTTAAACTTCAAGGGACAAGAGAAGTAAGAGATCATCTCAGTGATCCTCGTGGGCCCTTCCAACTCAGTATATGGTCTGTGTGACAACTGCAGTCGCCATACTCAGGAGACACGTACGTGATGCTCAGGTCTGGTACCAGAGAAGAGTCCAAACCCGGTTACAACGGCTCCACACGTTCATCCACAAGCTCAAACCACACTGCAGTGAGTGGCATTTCAGAGATAACGTTGTTTTTTAAAGAAGAAGCCACCCTCCTCTTGGAAATTAGGGCTTGAAAGACAGGCACTTGACAGCTCAGCTACAGCTTAATGGCTTTTGCCAGCCTAATTCCAAGTAAAGGGCTGTTACTAAACATGGGCACTATTCGCAAATAAAGGCAGAAGAATCTCAACACTTTCAAACAAATATAAAGCAGAAAACTATTTGAAGGCCTAAATATTATTCATCCTTCCCCTGTTAAACAAAGGCATGGGTTCAACTATTTTAGCTGGCTTGTGAAATTCAGAGTCCTTCCAATTGCCCCGTGAAAGGCAGCACTCAACCCACACAATGTCTTGAGGGAGACCAGTTCACCTCCAGCAGGTCCTCTGGTAGCCTCCAACACAGCCACTACAGCTCCAAAAGCTGTAAAACACTGAGGCTAGCTCAGCACCCCTCCTTCCAACAGACAGGCCAACCACCAAGCCAGGGTCACCAGAGGTGAGGCTGAGGTTCAGGAGCAGAGTTACCAGCAGCTACAGAAGGACAAGGCAGAGCACCAGCACCTGAGGGTGCCAGCACAGGAATGAGGGATTGGGAAGAGCAGAGATGTCCCTCTTTGATGACATAACTTAAAGTGACAGGGAAACTTCATCTTGGAGGTCACCACGCGATTGAGAGGCAAGGGCACAGAGCCACAATGCAATGGGTGAGACTTGCACTGCAGGTCACACCACAGTGCTGATATTCCCACTCTCCACAAGCTGTCTTGCACAGGACAGCTGGCTATACTCCATGACTCCCTCATGAAGCTCTTTTCCAAAATAAACCATTTTAAGTTGTGGTGCATTACACAGCAAGGCTGCGTTAAGCACTACTGACTCTTGCCTTCGTTGTAAGCAGCTTGCACAGCCACCTTTCCAGCATCACCTTGCCATGACTCCCAGGACCCTGACCAGCCCTCAGGACCTGCAGTGCTGAAGACTAAGGCCGATGGCCACTGAAGATTCTGGAGCTGGATCACAGGAGAGAGATAAAAATGCTGACCTCAAGGTCATGCTGAGAGACACTGGACTCTCCAGAACACCACCAGAGCAGGCAGGAGCCAAGCAGGAGGATACAAAATACCAGCATACCAGTAAAAAGGACTATAGCATCTGGTCAACAGGTACCTGGTGACTGCTTCTTATGAGCTTTCTAGCAAAGAGCAGAAGCATCCACACTGAAAAGCGCGGTGTTTTCTAGTCGTGCTGGATTGGGTGACCCAATGTCTACAGAACAAAATTCATTCTGAGAAAAAGAGCATCTCCTGCTGTGCTCTGTGAGCGGCTTCCCAGCAGAAGAGCTGGCCCACAGCCCAAGACATGCCTGCCTGTGGAGACAACCCCAGGACCTGGGTAGAGAACATCTCTGCAAGAACCTGCGGCAGCATTTAGCACATCACCAGAAGCATCCGGACAGACGGGTATCCAGGAAGCTACAGACTTCCCTAGCCTGCTTGAGCACACAGCTTTGAATCCTGAGCATCCCCCTCTATCTCTTATCCATTGATCCAACTACTACCAAATACAGCCCCACTTGGACACACTGCCCTCACTGAGGTAAGAGTGGCTCTTCCAATCAAGGGAGAAGACAATCCTTAGGCATACATCAAAAGAGAAACTGAAGCTCTAGGGAAAGCTCAAGAATAGCAGCAGAGGGAACAACTCCCAGTAGTGAGGCTGGTGGAGAAACTACAGTAAAACAATGCCACCACAATGGCAGGAATAGGTGTGTACCACCCCATGCCACCAGCTGAGCAAAAGCACACTTCCTTCAACAGTCCTGGAGATCTGAAGGAAGACTGTGCTGTAAGAGTATCACACTACTAACAAAGCTTCAGTTCTTCTGCCAGTTGCCTGCGAGATCAAGAATCTTCTCTGTAAGAAAGGAGCAGAAGCCAAGCCTTTCCAGCTCTTCCTGAAGGAGAGGCTGAGCTATGCACTTCTAACAGTGGCTGGAATGCCTACACCACTGGGTAAAACCAGCACCGAGATCTGGGGTTAAAGGTGGCTTTTTCCTGCATTAGGAGGAATTGCAGAGGCACATCTGCTGTCACCCAGACAGCAAGCATGGCAGGCTTTCCAGGAGGGATGGCAGACCCTCACCCAGGCAGCAAGCATGGCAGGCTTTCCAGGAGGGATGGCAGACCCTCACCCAGGCAGCAAGCATGGCAGGCTTTCCAGGAGGGATGGCAGACCCTCAGCTAGGGATCCTGGCACAGGCACCACCTGTTTGCTCACCCCAGCATGCTGCAGCCTTTCGGTCTGTGTAAGGCCCAGCCCAGCACACGACGGTGCTGGGGAGTGGCCGTCACGTTCGGTCACGTCTGGAGCATGCCCTCTGAGGCTTTGGGTACATCTGCCACACAGCTCCCGACAGGGGAGGGTAACTAAAGCCAGGGCTCCAACGCTCCCTTCTAGCTCGTGTTCCTGTTCAGTCTGATGCCGGAAGAGCTGGCACCACTGTGATGACTCCAGGCTGGGGAGCGGGACAGGACGGCACGGAACAGGGATGACAGAAGCTGATTTAATTCCCTCACTGCTCTTTTCTCCAGGCTTCCCCTTCTTCACTGGAGAAACACAGAGTGTTGGCAGGAGGGCATAGGCTGCCTGGGGACCTGCCAGTCCTTGTCACTGCTATCAGTGTCACTGCAAAGGGGAGGATGGAGGAAGGTCCAGCTGTGGTCAGGTCATCACCACTCTTTCCCCTCCAGCAGGCAGGGAGGAAGAGCAAGAGGGAGCTGAGCTGCCAAATCCATCCACATCTCACCACAACCATACCCCACCTCAGCAGCAAAGGACACCTTCCCTCCCTGTTCAGAAGCACTGGCTTCAGCCCAAACCTGGAATTTCCATAGCAGCAAGAACTGATCGAATCCGTACATTAACAAAAGGTTGCTTTATCAGTACCAGCCCAGAAGATTTTCTTCCAAGCTTCTGTCTAGGAGAGCAGGGTCATTTAATATCAGCTTTGCATTTTATAGGAGATGTGGATATGACACATGCTTTCTAGAGAAGAGCTTAGGGAAGATGAATGCTCCTGAGAACTCACTGCTGAGCTTTCTGTGAACTAATTTCTGGCTCCTCTTCATCTCATTTACAAAGAGGGGGAAAAAAAAAAGTCTCTGCTGGATACAGGTTACTTTTAAACTATTCCAATGCAAACACTGCCATGCAGCCCAACTCCCAGATCCAACAGACAATCAGAAAGGCACGTACTTTTGCAACAGCCACAAACCAGAAGGAACCAACCTAACCCACTACAAAAAGGCATTTCTTGAGTCCACACTAGTGAAGGGGGCTCCTAGCAGACAACTGCAGTCCTGGCACTCGTGGGAGGCGCAGGGAGGAATCCACATTGGTCCCACTGAAGAGGTTTTGCTCAAAGAGTAACTTGGAAACAATTTGCAACTCAGTTTCTAGCCTGAATAAGCAGAAGGAACAATGTGCCTCAAAACCTTATGCTGACTTTTCATTAACGCTGGTGATAAAGCATACCTGCTCTCCAGGTATGGCAATAAAGCATCTCCTGCTCTCCAAGAGCAAGGCTTGAGCAAGCTGACCGGATCCCTAAGGAAGTCCTGAAGGATGCAGGATCATCCGAGGTTAACTCCACCCAAAGCATCCCAGGCAGGAAGACCACGGAACAACTACAGCGAGTTCAGCAGGAGGAGGCGTATGCTCGGAAACACCACACTGTTGCATCAGCTGTGGGTACCAAATTCCACAGCCTCACCAGCGCCAGGAGGCGGGACAGATGGGCAGGTAAAGGTACCACGCTCATCTGCTGACATGAAGAATGAGTCAGAGCTGGTGATGCTTGTGCTGAACCTGAGGACAAACACACCACACAGCGAGGCGCTGCTGGCAGAGAAAGGGAAGGTGTAACACAGAGTGCTCAGCCCCACCAGATGAGAACCCACTGCAACTGGATGAGCGGTGGTCTAGGGTCTGTGCCACAACAGGGGTAAAAAGAACAATGGCACCTCCTAATTAACTTCCTACCTCATCTCCTCTAGTTAAACATGCCCCAGAAGTCCTTTGGTGGTGCCAAGGCCAGAGCTAAGGACATCAGTTTGGCCTAATCACCTGCAGAGCAACTGCTGGCTCCCAAAACGTCATCATACACTTGTGCAAGGACCTCTGGAGCTTGAGCTCCCACTCACACATCCACACAGACTCAACAGGAACAGTTATGCTGATGTCCCACAGGCTCCTAGTCAGTACAGACACCTGGAATGCTGGTGGGAAGATGGGGGAAGATCCTCCCAGCTAGCAGGAGAACAAGAGGGAACCTCCAGCAAAAGCACCACAACCCCAGAGAAGGGAAGCACTTGTGCAGCAGTAAAACCAGCTTTCAGGCTTGAGAGGGTGGTGGACAGGAACTGAAAGTAACAGTCGATGTTCCATATCTTGTGCCTGCCACACACAGAGAAATCAAGGCAGAGGCCAAAGTGGGGATTCTGCAACAGGAAGAACAGCCAACTCCCCCAACTCAAGAGCAAGGGCACACGTATACTCCACTCAGCTCATATGGGGCTGGCACAGGAAGAAGCACAGGGTGCTTTCTGGCTCCCTGCCAGCCATCATCTCACAAGAAATCCTCAGCAGTGCAACACAAAAGAGAAAAAAATGAAACCTACCCAGAAATACAAAATATAAAATCTATCTGAAACTAAACCCCAAGGAAAAAAAGTTTCATCTACCTGCACTTTGTCATTTGTTTCAGCTTCCAGAATTAATAAAAACATGGAATGTGTAAAAGGAATAAAACCTAGGGAAACAGCTAGGCCTCCAGGTCTCTCATCACAACATGACAGCAAAAGAAAAACATACAGCAAAAGCTTGGTCTGCACCTGGACAAAGTATGTGTTGATATGGTTGGACTCTATCTCAAAGGTCTTTTCCAACTTAGTGATTCTGTGATACTATATTCTCTCTAGTTTGGTAAAACAGAGCAGATTATGGGGTGGAGACAACTGCATGTCTTGGTTGCTCTTTATAAAGTGATCCCCCACAATGAAACCAACTCCTTCCAAATGCCTGCCTTGGGGCAAAAAATATCCTGTTCAGATTTCTTTTAGCACTTATCGAGCCCAATCGGTTTCTGATTCCTCCTTCAGACCACGGTTACACGGGCAATCCTTTGCCAGCTGCACCAGCATGAGCAGCACCCTCCCACTCGGCTCTGCCGTGCCGCTACAACTGTTTGCAGGCTCACTGGGAATCAAATGAGGGAACTGATCGCTGTTAAAAATAAACCAGCGCTTTGTTTTGGTTTTTTTAAGGATTACTTTTCAACCCAGGCCAGATCCCCCATCCATTGTACAGCTGTACAAACAGTTGTATCAGCACGAGGTGCCTGAATTGCTGATGGTTATCCTGGTGCCCAAAGCCAGCGCCTGCGTTCCCAGCTCACCTCATATTTCGTGGCTGCTGCAGAGCAGGGTTACTTGCCAAACTGACCACGTAGAGTCCTTTCACTGCTGCAGCTCGCAGCCACACGGAGGGTTCTCTTGAATGAGACAAAATGAGGTCACACTGACGAGTATCCTACAAGGAAGGCACAGCTACTGAGCTCCCTTGAGCTGTTGCTTGTCCTAACTTATATGTCATTTTTGCAGCTCACACACTGAAATAAACATCCAAACATGACTAACAAAGTCACTGATGCGAATGAACAGCTTTGGGCCAGGCTCTGAAACAAAACTCTCCTACAAATTGCGTAACCATTAACCATTATGATGCTCTTCCACTGAAAAAACCTCAGGCCTCCATGGCATGCAGATTCCCACCGATCTGAGGACTCTCATTCCCAGAGCAGGGACTCTACCTGTAGTTAAGCCAACTCTTCAATCATAGTTGAATTTAAACACAGAAATACAAAAAGACAGAAAATAAGCACTAAGCAATGATGAAATGCTACCACGCTTTAGAAATGCCCATGAGACAAACAGACTGAAGGTTCTTTCCCCAAATTGCTGGCTTGAATACTGTTGGAAAGAAAACTGACTGAAAATACTTCCTTTTTGATGGCTGCCTGGCAACCTGCTCGAACGGGCCTGTTCCTCAGTCCTCTGCTTTCAGCTACTGACAGGTATCTGCATCAGACACATACCATTATGTAAGGCCTTCTCATTGAAAACAAGGCACAAAGGGCTGAATTTGACTTCTGGAACAGGGTAGGAGGCATGCTAATGAAACCACTTCAGGAAAGAGTATTTCTACAGTTTCTGTTATGCCTACTCTGGAAGGCAGGAATTGCAGCAGCCTTGCTTTGTAGGTACCATCAAACCAATCCATGATAATGCAGAAAAGTAACAAAACTGCTATTTGGCAAATCCTACTCTTCATTCCTTAACATGTATTTCAGGGTTTAGCTCTATGACAGATTAAACAAGTCTAAGTCAGCGCTCTCCAAAGCCATCCCCTCTCCCCTGAGTCAGCACTGGCACTCACCTGATCCTGCTCGGAAACTGGCCTGGCAAAAAGCATTAAACCAGGGGGAAAGAAGTTGTTTTTGCCAATGTGGCTTCCTGAATTGGTTTAGTGCCAGTGCCCAACGAAAGTAAAAGGGGAGCAGCATCCAGCAGTGGAAGGGCAGGCAAAAGGGTAGCGGTGCCAATTCCATTCAGCTTCAGGGGTCTGGCACCCGGGTGCTCAGAGAACAGTCTCACTAGAGAGACAGAGCTGCTGCTCCCAGCAGAAAGATCTGTCAAGTTTTTCACCTCTCTTGAGTTGCTTTTACACCAGCATCTTCACAGACAGCTAGATTAAGTACCTGGCCTGGGAGGAAACTAACCCAACAACATATAAACAAACCAAAAAGCCCTTAGTTTTCAGCCACATCGGGTCCCTAACAGATCTGACGTGTGGTTCAACAATCCCCCACCATTCAAAAGCAGGAAGAAGGTGGGAACCTGTGACTAAAGGCTAAAGCTCAGCTTCAAGTGACTGCAAAGCTGAACTCTTACTCAAAATAGAGAAAATATCACACAACAGGACCATGCACCATTTGTACAAAAGTTTTAAACTGCATATAAGAAATTCAGCAAACACAATTCTTCATTTTTCTAATTTTCCACAACACACAGTTAATACTTAAAATATCCTATTTCCTTAAAAAAAAAAAAATCATTTATTTATTTGCTAGCAGTGTTACTTTCAGAGCTATAGGGGAGAGAGAGAGAGAAACAGCCTGTTGTGTTTAACTAGGGCATGACAAACAGCAGCAGCATGGACACGTGGTACCGGGGAGCAAAGCCAGGAGGAACAGTGACAACAACATTATACAAACACCACTGATTCACAAAACAACAAAGGATTCTTAGAAACTGCTGCCCAGGTTATGTCCAAGGCTCTCTTTACCTTAGTTAAACTACTAAGAAAGTCACTTCAGAAAGCTGACCATCCCTGCATAACCAAGCTTTTCCAAAAGCAAGAGCTGATGCATCTAAAGGGCTTTATGTAGGAAACCACTCCGACAGTTACCACGAAGCCATTCATCATCAAACTCATTTCAGCAGTCACTCACTCAAGTTAAGCCCAGGTACTACTCTGAATAGCTGTCAATCAGTACACCAGAGCTCCCTGAGTGCTCATGTCACTGCCTGTAACGCCTGACTCCAGACACGGCACTGATCAAATGGTTGGTTCCTGAAAGACTGAGCTTTGCCTCCAAGATGCATCAAATTCAGTTTCTGCTTGTCATCTGGCTGCCACCTGGGAGGACAGCACACTCAAAGGACAGGCTGGGCTACTTCCAGAGACAATTCACTCCTCAAAGTCAGAGTTAAAGCTATGGCTGCCTCTTGAATACACAGCAAGACTCTGGCACTACTGTATTTGGATAATCTTGGGGGGGGGGGAGGAAAGAGGTCTTCTCAAAGAAAATGTTAGGTTCATGAGCAAGTGCTACAATATCTCTGTCCCAACAAACCTCTGGAATATCATAAATCAGAAGCAAGAGATTTACCTTATTAAATTGTTGACTGCTGACAGTCACTAATACTGGAAGTATTTCTCTTTTAATATCAAATACACATATTAAAGGATTGTTAAAACATTAAGAAAATGCAGTAAAGGCATCGTTTAGCACTGCATTTAGACACCTGAATTTCTCATGACTCTCCAATACAAGTAAAATAGAGGTGCAACAAAATAAGGCAAAGGCAAAAGTGCAGTGAAGCTGCAGAATGAGAAGCAGAAACACGTGGTCCCATTAGATCAAAGCACACTCCAAGTGCCTCACGAGTAACAGACCAGTATCTGCAGAGTGTAGGACTTCATAACACTGTCACCTAAGATTATCAACTTGGACACACACTGCTTTCTCCTGGCAGGTAGCATCTGCTCAAGCAAACCTGAGGCAGGAGTTGTACAGAGGTCGAGACTCTTGCAGGATTCTCCTAGAGCTATTTGTCACCGCTGCGAGATGAAACATGAACAGAGAGAAGCTGATCACAAAGAGGCAGAGCTTCACACAGGGGTTGTTTCTCACCCTGCAAAAGGTGACCTCTCCAAGCCTCTTTGGCTCTCCTCTCCTGTAAGAGGATTATGAATCCCACCCTCAGTAGCCCACTGATAGGACGCATTAGTCGGATGGCTTGTCTCTTCGCTCTTATCAGTGGAGATATTAGAAGAATTTCTAAGGTCATCACTCAAAGATCAGGCTTTTAAATGAACCTGCAAAGCGAGCAGGGAACACTACAGCCAGCAGTGGTTGGTGGGGACCTTGCTCTGTGGCTGTCACAAGCCCAGGTCTGCTCAGTGGGACCAAGTCAGCTTGCTGACACACGTCAGCCAGCGACCACCCTTGGAAAGAGACGTTTCATCAAGGAGCAACGAAAACCAGGAGAGCAACATATGCTAAAAAAAGGAGGCCAAGTCTAGTGGATGCAGTTCACAGCTCATGCTGTGCACAGACTGTACCAAACCAGAGAGGAAGTCTCAGTAAGCACTAAGCCCAGGAGCTTTTTCGAGGAGCAGCACACGCTGGCATGTCTAACGGAAAGCCAAGGAGCAGACTGCAGCAAATTCAGTTACATAAATCTTTGGGGCTTTCCTCAGACACCAGGAATTTAAGGACAATTCTTCCCCCATCTTCTGGTTTTTGCAACTTCCACAGCAACAACATTTCTGCATGGTCTCTGAAGCAAGTCCTGAATGATCTCTGGACATCATCTGACCAGGAAATCATCTTCCCTCACCGCTTAGCAGCACACAGATGTGAACCAACCTGTGCTGCCACGCAGGTGAGCATCTGCCTGTCCTCCTTCCTAAAGTGATCAAAGCTAAAACACATCAGGAATTACACAGTTGCAGAAAATGCAAAGCCCAAGCCTGAAGAGAAACCTTAACAGGCAGGAGGAGCACACTGCTAGCAGGGATGCAGAATCTCTGTGAAGAGTGACTGAGGATGAGATTGGACACGCAGACGAGTTAATCCCAAGGGCTCCAGTCAGTTCTCATTTCAGACAAAGGATAAAGCATTCTCAGAAGGAAAGAAAGAGAAGAGCGTGTGGCTAACCCCACACAAAACCTCAGCTGCATCTATGAGAACACTCCACATTTCTGGCTGCTTCAGACTATGCAGCTAAGAGAAGCCCAGAGTTGAGAGTTTTCACCAGTTGTACCTGTACAGAGAAGCTACAGGGTTAACTGCAGGAGTGCAAAGCCACAAGGAGTTAAACCCAGGAAGAATCATTGCAAAAGCTGTAAATGCAGAGGAGTTCAAATTACATTCCTTAAGTAGCTTTGATAAAATAAGAATGATCTACAGCTTTCCAAGAGATCCCTAGCTGAAAGACAAACATAAGCAGCTTGTGGTGAAGTTGAATTTTTAGTATCTGTTCTGAACTTGTGAATTATGATGCTTTTAAAACAGGAAAAAAAAATCCTGTGATTAAAAAAAATGCCAGTTGCTGCAGATAATTGATATCCACAGGAAAAAAAATCCACAACTAGGACAAAACAGGACTTCTAATTGCTATTTTTAATTCTGCAGTGACAAAAAACCTCAAGACAAATGTTATGTAAGACCATTAACCTCTTTCCTCATAACTGGCACCTTAATTTAGCATGCTACCACACTAAATAGCTTAAACTGAATTCTTAATGCCAGTGTACCACTGGCTGCAGCAAGGCAGTAATAACAATAATGGAAAGAAAGATATCCCAAAGCAAGCATCACACACTGAAATTTGCAACTGCTGTTCCCTAGGCACGAGTATATCTACCTGAGCCTGCCCAGCTCTAAATAAACAGTACTGTTTCCAGACTGATAATCCAAAAAAATACTATCAGATACTCCCTAGTATTTTAGGAACACTGAAGAGAAATCAAAGTGCCCACTAGATCTGTGCTGACAGGAAAACCTCTGTCTTTCATACCAGAAAATGGGTCAAACCCAGAGAGGCCATAACCTGCTGAAAAATAAGTTACTTTGTTTTGAGCAATGGTTCTTCTTTACAAACCAACCTCTCAGCTTTCCAACCACAATCTCCACAGCAGTTTAAGTCAGGTATGACTAAAATCTCCAAAACTGCCACATGTTGCACTTAGCTGCAGTCCAGTGGTTATCACACCTCACACAGCTGAGGGAAAACAAAACAAGGTAATCTTGAAGAACATCCATGTCAGACCCCCTTCAAGGAAAGAAACCCAACAGGTTAATATTCTATAAGAAGCAAGCCTGACAAACTTCAGCCAGACAGTCTCTTACATACTGTCTCACATGCATTCTCATCACATTGTGGACAAGAATGACATTCAGGAAGAAAACAAAGACCAATGAAGAGCCTACTTCCAGAAGCCATCATTCCACTATGTGGAAAGAGCTCACTCTGAGTCACCAGTTCATCCTCCTCTGACTCTACTTACTTTTCTGAATTCCCTAATGTGCTTGAATTCATACTCCACCCATCCAGACCATCATGTCCCAACTGGCATAAAGGGATACTGTGGGAGAGCACATCAGAACTCCCAGCAAAGTTAAGCTAAATGGCCTCCAGTGCTCTTCCTCACCCACAAATCCCATTATTTTCTCGCAGAAGAATATGAGCAGGTCAAACACAACTTACCTTTGGTAATTCCACACAGAGTGACTTCACATGCCCAGAGAGGTGTTACCAAAAGGACCTCACCCACAACTACCCCCAGACTGAAGTGACAATGACCAGTCTGTGGGATTATCCTTCAGGCCTACTTTGAAGACAAGTGCAATGTTAGCCTTTGACAAGTGATCAGAGACCTGTCAGCACCTCTCACCTTTCAAAGATGACCAAAACTGGCATCACTATGACACAGTGAGCTCAGCACCTTTGGGTACAGTCCATCAGATCTCACAGACTTGTGTGGTTCAAATTCTCTCAAGTCATCCCTCACCATGTCTTCATGGCGATCCTCCCCCTCTACTCTGCCCTGCTCAGGCCCCACCTGGAGTGTTGTGTCCAGTTCTGGGCTCCCTGGGATAAAAAGGACAGGGATCTCCTGGAGAGAGTCCAGAGAAGGGCTACGAAGATGATGAAGGGCCTGGAGCATCTCCCCTGTGAGGAAAGGCTGAGAGAGCTGGGGCTGTTCAGCCTGGAGAAAAGAAGACTGAGGGGGGACCTAATCAATGTTTATAAATATCTTAAGTATGGGATGCAGGGGGAATTGGCCAGCCCCTTTTCTGTGGTCAGTGGAGACAGGACAAGGGGCAATGGCTGCAAATTGGAGCACAGGAAGTTCCACACCAACATGGGGAAAAGCTTTTCCCAGTGAGGGTGAGGGAGCCCTGGGACAGGCTGCCCAGGTAGGTGGTGGAGTCTCCTTCTCTGGAGAGATTCAAGACCCATCTGGACACTGACCTGTGCAGTATGAGCTGGGGAGCTGCTTTGGCAGGGGGGTTGGACCCCGTGATCTCTCGAGGTCCCTTCCAACCCCTATAGTTCTGTGATTCATTTGCTTCCGATTGCTGCCTCCTCTTTGAACCCTGGCTCTAAACACAGGGGCCAGGGAGACCTTACCACTGCAGATTTTGGCATAAAAAGCACTGAATACCTCAAGCAAGTCTGTGCCAGCCATCACGTATTAGGCCACCTCATTCAGCAGTCTCTGTTTAGCCTTTTACTGCTGATGTAGAGGTAGAAGCTACCTCATAATTATCAGGGATGTTGTAATATGCACTGTCCTTAGAAAAAGTAACTGTTTCTACAATTCAAGAGACTGAAATGCAAGCTAACATCGCTGAGTTTGTTGTCTGGATTCCAGGTTGTCAGAGAAACCACAGGTCTCTTCACAGGATGCAAAAACAACTTGCTAGAGTTGTATGACCCTGTTTCTAAAAGATCTGGCAAAAAAGCCTCCCTCTCACTGTTGGCCAGGCTGAGTTGGCTCTGTAAGAAGAAAACTCTGGGCACCCTGAAAATCCCTAATAAAGTTTCATGGAACAGCTTACTTTCAGTTTTGGGAAAAGGACCAAAGATTTTTACCCAGTTAGATGCCAACCAGCCAGACTGCTCTAAGTATAAAAGGAGACACCTTATGATGACTCCATATTCTCATGGATTTTACACGCAGAGTATCTCAGTCTATCAGATGAGGGGGGATGGCAGGAGGAAAGAGGAAGCTGTTCTACTGCTCCTCAGGAAAAAGGGAGAGCCAAAGGATACAAAATACTCGCTGCCTGGGCCATTGCTGCAGGCTTCTGGCGTTGAGCAGCTATCTCATTGTGCCACGCTCACGCTGCCACAGCGACAGCAGCGCCCGCTGCGTCCGAAAGCCAGCGTGGAAGGTAACACAAGGGGAACAGAAGAACGTTTTATCAGAGTCTTGCAAGACTCCCCTGCCCCCTTCTGGGAACAAGGTGGGTTTGAACCTTGGGCATCTCTTTCCAGTGATAAAATTGTTTGCTTGGGTAAACAAGCAAACCAGAAAGAGCTTTCATCTCAAGGAGGAGTTGTTCCTTCAGCAAAGACACGGGTGTTACTAAGCACAGCTCCTTCAGCAGCACAGACAGGCTCACACTGGATTTCCTTTACCTGAACACTGTTCTATGGACAGGAACTCATGCCTGCCAGGAAACAGTCTGACAATTCACTACAGCTCAACTGTTATGACTAAGCCGATTCATTTCCCGAGTCACGATGCAGATGCGCAATGCAGACTCCCTGTCCTTTCCCCCCCCCCCGCTACCTCCATAGCTTACTTCCCCAAATTAAAATAATAATAACAAAGAAAATGCTGCAACCAGAGCAAAAGTTGCATAATATGTATTAACTGCTTATAAACCTCTGCAAGTTACGGAAACCACATTCTGTTAAGCTGCTGACTAAGACCTGACTTAAGCAAAAAATCCCTTTGCAGCGACTTGCCACCTTGCCTGTTTATCTTGAGATCTTGAATGCAAAAAATATACAGGCATCAAGGCCAGAGGAGAACAATTCCCCTGCTGGCCTCTTCCTTCCACTGCTAACAAGGAAAACACTGTGCTGCTCCTTGGGTGTTTCTGCATTTCACAGCAGACCAAAGAAGTTGCACTTTCATCTTCACCTCCAGAGTGCAGTCCTGCAACACTCTGCTACTCAGAGACCTTCAGCATACCCAAACGCTCTTCCCTTGTCTCTGGCTTTTCCTATGGGCTGCTGAGGAAGAAAGCTAAGCAAAGGACCCTACACAGCACTCCGGGCTGTGACAAGGGGCAGGGAATTTCCAAAGGAATGCAGCACAGCTACCTTTAAGCAGCCATTTAGGATCTGTGAAGAGATGTGTTTCTCATTTTGAGAAGACTGACCCCTCGGTAGAGATCCAGGAATTCTATCCAAAGAGCACATTGTGAGCAAAGACATGTTCCCTACTCTCCCCTCCCTTTGCAAAGTCAGCTGGTATAAGGAGCAGGAGCTGGCTCCAGTACTCAGGAAGCAGCACCAATGTTTTGTTTCCTAGGAATTAGGACAACATCTAGATTTAAATCTATCCAGTCTGAGAGCTGTGCAAAGCCAAACCCAAACTTGCCATGAAGAACCATCACAAGCAAGCTAATCTCACCCTTAGGGCCTTGCAAAAGCAGCATTTAATTTGGTTCACTTCAAACTCACTGTAAAGCAACTTTACAATTATTACAGTATGCTGTGGGCTGTGACACCACTCTGATCCACCTCCTCCTCAGATCTATACATTGCCCTTTTTCTGAGCCGTCTGAGAATTAATTATATAGAAATGAGCAGTGTTTGAAAAAGGGATTCCAAGCACTTGGCTCCCTTAAAGGAGCTAGGACTACAGGATCTCTGCCTTCCAGACATCTGTAGCAATACCCGTTCAGTACAGCTTGTGCTGTGAGAACAAGCTGAAGATCCCAGCAAGCAAACACCAGGGCTGCACCCATCTTCTAGCTTGTGGCCAGAAACATACACTTAGCCATGGCATGGGTCCTACCTCTGCCTCCTGTCACCCCCAGACCATGTCAGAGGAGCATCCTGACCTGAGGAAGATCTGCCAAAACTGCAGGCAATACACCACCAGCAACTCTGAACAGATTAACATGGTGACTGCACAAACTCCACCTGCCCTGCACAAACAGCAAGGCAGGGACAGTGAGCTTCCCAGCCTTGTGCCATCTACCCAAGAGGACTTCAATCCCACACACGTGGGCAGAGACACACCAGGGCATTTCGGCAGCCAGAGTGATTCTGAGCACCAACAGAGGTGGGTGTGCATTACAATTTTCTCTTTCCCTGTCTCACTGTGAAGATAAAACTGAACAAACATTCTGCTCCAGCTACACTTGCCTTTCTTCTACATGGGGAAGCTGACATCACTTACGTTTGGCAGGCCCCAAATGGCATCACGTGGTTTTACCAGAGAGCCCAGCTTTCCTCTGAGTGCTATTAAAATATGTGAAACCAAGAGAAATACAGCAGTTCCTACACCTCTCCAGTGACGTTCCACAGGTCAGCAAAGTGCCCAGTTCATTTGGTTAAGAGATTCTTTAGATAATCATAATCTACTTGAGATCTTCTAAATGGAAAGAAGAGAACTAGGAATAAGCTACTATGGGGTTTGGTGCTTCCACTAAATGTTTCAACGATCTCAGTCAAACCCTTCAGTCCTGGGGTGCTTCAAGCCATGGCAAAATGGCATTTCAGGAAGGACAGACAGTCAATAAAAAGACTGCAGTTTGGTGAGTGTTTTATTTTCCATGATCCCACTGTGCTCCAATTCTTACCTGATAATTAAACTCTTGAGATTTTAAGAATTTATGTCCTAGTCCATCGACAGTTGAATTGAGTTTATGAATAAATTAGAGTGCCTCTCTCAAGTGAGCTCGCTGCTGTGTTGGGCTGAAGAACCATCCCCCCCCCCCCCCGGCCCTTAGCAACTTTGCTGCTCAAAAGACTGAAACAGAAAAGGACAATCTAGGAGCACATCAGTTCCACAGAAAGACTGGAGAACATAAAAGCAAGATTATCCAAATAAACTCCCTTCGTCCTGGTAAACAAATTCTTGTGCCAAAAGCACAAGCAGCAGCTGTTATCTAGTGGTTTCTTCTGCTAACATAGCTCTGAGACACTGATACTAAACAAAATTTGGGGCCTTCTTATGCATCTGAGAAAGGTCTGAGAAGCAGAGAAGTCCAAAGCAGTCAGATGTACAGGACCCAGACAGTATCAGTGCTCAGGACCCAGTTCAGTTTCCCATATGAGGAACAGTGGGAGCAGACACCCATTCAATTCAGGAAAAAACTAACAAGGCTTGTAGGGACCAGTAAAAATCTTTTCTGAGGCCAACTGACAGAGTATGCCCTCCTCTCCTGCTGCACCCCCTTCTATTTTGATGCTACTGATTTAAAAAAAAATTAATTCAGCTGGAAAAAAAAAAAAATCTTGTTTTGGGCCCCTACTTTTCTACCTAATCCTCCTTCCCTTGAAAAAAGCACCGACAGCTCACATGCTAGTCACAGTGACAAAAAAAAGCACTCACATCACTGTCTACCTTCTCAGTACCTCCAGCAAAACAAGATTTATTTTAAAAGTGCAGTTTTGCCACTGTAACTGTATCTACATTAAAGGATTCCACTGGCAGAGCTGCACTGGGCAAGGATGAACGTGCCGATTAATGCAGCTGTCCCAAGCATTTGTGGCAGAAATGACCTTATAAGCACGTCCACAGGGAGCTAAAGCCACATAATCACGTTGCAAATCCATGCCCCCTACTTGCTATCAGTTTAATTTTCCTAAGCAGGTGACCCTTAAGGGTCACAGGCAAGAAAACGTGAGTTATAACTTCCCAACTTAACACTTTATTGTGATTTTTTTTTTTCCATCAGAAAGCACCAAAATGAAGGTGCATTCTCATACACAGTGTGTTCTGTTGTACTGTCAGCCCACTGAAATTTAAAAAGCAAAACCAAACACAAAAAGAAGGAGGAAAGAGGAAAGTCTGAGCTCCATGATAAAAAAAAGAAACAATGAAAACACACAATTCAACTTGCAGGTGCTGCAAGAAACTAAACAATGCCCTGGAAATACAGGGAGAAAGTGCAATATTTTGGTTTTGTGGTTCTGAATAGTGAATAACTGGAGAGTTCCTGTCGCAAGAAATCTATGTTAGATGAAGACAGTGCACTAAAGCTAGTGCATAATTTAAGTAAAATACATGATATAGTACCTGATGGCCCTAAAGCTCAAGTAGTAGCAGATTTTGTTTGGAACCAGCTACAATTCTAAAGAGAATTTCATCCCAGGATACTCTCAGATCCCTTGTGACACTGAGAAAATCCAATACAGCAGAACATACATGACACACAACTCGGGGTCACAGAAAGGATTCTGATCTGGGCCTTTTGTTATCCTGTTACTCTTCTGGGGATCAGCATAATCTGCAAGACTCTCAATCGCTCATACTGAAAATCTTCAAGCTGTTAAAATACCTCAGGGTGTTTTGTGGTTTGCAGTATGCTGGGGAAGGTAAAGGGCAAAGAATTAGCAAAGACACCCCCAGGCACTTGAGTGAAAAGGAAAGGCAACCTGAACCAGAGGCTGTCTTCTCAGAAGGTACATGAATTGGACGACCAGGCACAGCTTCTCCAAGCTTGGCAAGACGCCATGCATGCTGAAGGGCAAAGAACAAATCTTGGGATTTAAAAAAATGTCTGCAACATCATTTTACCAGCCCAGGAGCCAGCACTGCCACCCTTTGGTGCCACCTTCTAGCGAGACTCACAACTCCAAAGCATCCAACATAACTCTGGCTAGGTAAAAATGAAACACCCAAAGAGAAGGGAGCTTCTAGATGCCAAAGCAGCAGTCCCCCAACACAACTCACCCTCCTGTACTACTTAATCTCCTTCCAAAGGAAAGGGACCTTTAATACTCAAAATCTTTATTGCTGCTCTCTGACACTGAGCAGGAGGCCTCTTGGAATATTCTACCACACCAGCCAGTTCCATTCTGATGGCTCAAAACAAGAAACTCCTCCTTCTCAAATGAAGAACTGGACAAATAAAACCTCTATTTAACTTCCTATTCACTGCAGCAGTAGCAAAAAAGTTCTTGTAAATGCTCTACCAGTCACAAATTTCCAACATCTCATCTAGATGTTAAGCTGCTGAAGTAGAGCTCAAAGCTATTTCCAACAGGCTTTCTAGAGTGCCACTCAAAACAACCAAGGAGCCCACTGGCTAAGCAAGAGAGCTGTAAAGCCAAAGCAAAAAAGAAAATTTGTTAAATCTGATCTACAGTCAAATTGGCTTGCATGTGATTATTAAGTGCAGCACCTGTGTGTATGTGTGTATATATGTACATAAAGTAAATTTCTTTTGACCCATATGCTAAAAAAGCACAGTACACATTCATTCAGAAGACACACAGACTGCAGCAAGTTTGCTTTTAATAGCAGGTCAGTCTCAAATGTATAAAAGCCACCTTTTCACACATCTAGTTGTAGAGAGGTAAGGTCTCCAGTCAGCCTCCTCTCCTCCAGGCTAAACATCTCCAGTTCTCTCAGCTGCTCCTTGTAAAAGTCCTCTATACCCTTTGGTTGCTTCAGTTCCTCTAAAGATACTAGAAGACCATGCTGTAGCTCCTACAAAACATCAGGCTGCTAAATCAGATGCACTCTCACAGCCATCTGGGATACAATATATCACACACCATATATAATTAGGGAAAGCAAATTTACTCCTTAATTTTCTTTTCCAGTTCAATACGGTGCAATAACAGGAGCCAGAAGCATAGCCACTCAGGCTGAGGGACATAAACTAACAAGCACCATGGGTAGAAAACAACATGCAGTTCTCTTGGAAGATGGTAAGAAAACAGCAAGTGATAGTAATCCTGACACAACAACCTGCCATGTTTGCCACCACAAGACACTGACCTTATCAGAATTTGTAAAGGGTTTTGACTTTTCTTCTGGTTGTCATGCCATACTAGAATGAAGAACAAAGAAAACACACAAGAGCACTTTGCAACTGCCACATCTTCGGGAGATGTTTTAACTGCAGTGAATAAAAAGCTTGCTTGGTGAATGGTAAAATACCCTTACTGAAGAGTATTTGAGCAGAGCTGCACTTACCAGAATTCATTTTTTAAGGATTACTGGGTATTGTTATTTGGTAAGCCAAGCTGTCAACAGGCTCACTGTACTCTCAGCTGCTGAAACACATACGGAAATGTCAGTCCTAAGGATGCTACGTGACTGGTGAACAGAAATACCTGTCATCTTACTTAACTAAAGCTAAGAATAATTAAGGGGAAAAAGGGAAACCCCAAGTGCTGCTATTACAGGCAAAAAAACCCCAAAACCAGCTACCAGGGTGTGTAGCACCTCAGGAAGAAAGAGTGAAAGCTATTCGGATCCTGCACAGTGCGGAGCAGCAGTACTTGGTCTGACAGCGTTAGAGGTTTTCTCTCAGTTCTGTAAAAATAAAGGATGCATAAAATGTGCCTGCTAACGCCTATGGCTTGGATTTAGCTTCCCTTGAAATTTTAATAAGTGTATTCAGGTCAACACTTGTGGTTAAGAACTGCAAAATACTTAAGACTTCAATTACAAAAAGAGAATTTGTACCCAACCAAAGAAAATGCCACTTGTACAGCCCAAGAAAACCCACAACATTTGGTCCAAAGGGGAAATAAAGCAAACCATGCCATGATTTGCCAAAGCCAGGGTATCATAATCATTTTGTATATGGTCACGTTTAATCTAAGCAAATTCAAGATTAACCTGATGTAGGTTTTATTGTGGGAAGTGTGGGGGTGTTTAAGAAAGTATCTAAAAAAAAAAAACCTGCATATGTAGTGTTTCAACACAAAGCGAGCTGCAGGCTCCTACAGCAATCTCTTTGGGACAGACTTACATGTCTGGATGTCTGTCTTTCTTTTTGCCCTAGGATGAGAGAGTTAACCCCCATGAGCTTGCCACATATACTGCCCTCAGAGCTGCCACACAGCTTTAGCACAGACTACAGCCTGGAAAAGCAAAACACACCTTCCACTAGGCAGCACATGCTGCGAGGGCCTCCCAAAGCTCCTGGACTTAAACCAGTTCTACTTCCAATCCACACCAGTATTCAAGCCAAGACAAGAGCACAATTACATCTCATCTTCTGCAACAGCTCCAATGTTTTCACCAAAGTTCTTCTTTCATTTGATTCAGCCACTAAGACACAGGACTACGTAACACCCCCCCAGGCTTCTCTCCCAAATCCTTCCTGCTTTAAATAACTCCCTGACATCTGCATTCACTGGCGCGCTGATTTTGGTGCTCGAAGCTGCTTATCGCCTATAGTTAGCTGTAATGAGATCACGACTGCCTCCCCACACGTGCTTAAGCTGCTTAGACAGTACTGTCAAAGGACAGGGAACAAACAGCCAGCCCTATCTTCTTGTGCCTTGCTAATATTTCTGAAGTAGCTTTTTTTTTTTAAATGCTTGGCAACACTTTTGATACCAACAGCAGACAATGCTAATCCCAACTAAAGATTACATGATATTTTCTATAAACCCACTCTGGCAGTTTAAAAACATGGGGAAAATGCAGTTCAGCCTAGAATTTTGGGCAAAGGGGTGGGGAAGAGCAATCTCACAGCAGAATGCATGAGCTATACAATCGCTCACCTTTAGATCAGCACTGAAGTCAGCTGTGACAAAGACACAGGAGCATCCCCTGCAGAGGAGGCACCGAATTGCTCCTTTCCCTATGCCAGGAAGGTAGCTGTGGGCCTCAGCACCCGCTGCGCTTCAAGCTACCCAAGACTATTAGTCACACAAGCCAGGGGCCTTCCCACCAGAAAAGGAACTCTGCAACACAGCTGCTATTTAACTCACGGTCTCTCAGGGAAACAAGGTCATCCAAGTCTGCTGGCAGACAAACGCATACACCACAGGTAAAATAACCAGCCCTGTCTTTGTTAATACAAAGAAATGGGGGAAACAGGCCTGCTAGATGTTCTTTTAAACCCAGAATGGCACAAAGTAATCCCTTTCAGCCCAAAAGACTATCAAGCCAGCCTATCACCTTTCAGCAAGCTGATGTCAGAATAGAAAGAAAAAAAAAACCCAACCAATTCAGCTACCTAAATGGCCAGAACTGCTAGAGTGTAAGAGTTAGCCTCCAGATCCCAGAAACTTAGTGCTCATTACAAAGAGGTGACACCCACTGGGTTGAAAGTTAACAAATACAAAACAGGACTGAGCTTTTCACTCTGTGCTGCTGCACTTACCTGGGCAGTCCTGTAGTATCCTCCAAAGAGAGAGCATACCTCCCACAAACAGTATCTACGCATGCTTGAAGAGTAAAATTACGAAGTGAGAGGCAAAAAGCAAGCAGCTTGTGTCTCTCTGGACAATATTTTTGGTGGCTGCACATGTATTCTGGGCAAAACAGAAAAAAGTTACCTTGGAGACGTCACCCAAGCTCTCTCTGCTGAGCTGTCACTGGAATATGGAGCCAACCTCTCACAATCAAGAGGGAGCAGGATGCCAGAAGCAAGTCAGCCTGGAAGATGTTGTATGAAAACAAGTTAGGAAGTGCTATGTTACCTTTTGTTTAGCTCTTTACTTGCTCATCAACTCACAACGATTGTGATTACACTTTCCCTCAAGCCTGGGACAAGAATTAACAGCAAACTCCTATCAGGATGCAGAGACTCTCACTCATTCATCCGGCCTCTGACAGATGCTCTGGCCCAAATGCTATGGGGACCACTGTCCCCAACCACCTCCTCTACCCCTCAGCCACAGACTGCTGACCACTGGGTAGGACAGGATGTGTGTCTGGTCCTCATCTGGCCTGGTTCACAAGACACTGATGAGTATTAATGAAGAAATTACCCTGTGGCGGCTGAAGAAGCACTGCTCCCTAATACCAGGGAGGCAGTGTTTGGCAGAGATGCAGGACAGAAGCAGCCCATGGCGGAGATAACCTTTCCAGCAACAAAAGCCAAATCAGAATGAGCTTATCTAACAGAGATCTCAGCCACGTGCAGGAACATCCTACCAGGATAGGCATATTAAGTCTCATAACCTTTTTTACTGCTTTTATCAGATTTGGTTGACACAGATCTACTATCATTATGGCAGCTACACCCGTGTTATTTTTGAACAGAAGCAATTGTTAACTGTTGGGGGTATCATTATGCAGAGAGAGGCAGGCACCCTATAATAGCAAAGGTTATTCATCTACTCCCAGAGAAGGGGATAAAATCATGTGTGAACAGAACTGACCACACACTGACAGGGGTTATGCAAAGTCCAAGAAAGCCTAAATGAGCTTGGCCTTTATACACAGTTACCACCACTCAAAACCAGCACAGCCTATGGAAATACACCGAGGCAAATGACTTGCAGCTTAGTGCTATCTGCAGAGTAGCTTGCACTGATGGGGAGCGTATAGGAAGCACCCCAACACACCAATTAAGACAACTGCATCTATCAGAAAGTACATTTACCCGAAAGGCACACTGGGAAAGCCAAAAATAACAGCTGCTGCCACATCAGAACAGCACAGGCACTGAGGGCAGGCGATGCCTGCAAAACAGAAACTAAGGGCAGCCATGCACAAACACTTCCTCTTCCTCCTCCTTCCACCCCTACGACAGCAGCAACAAACCTGAGATTAAACACCAGCCCGCATCCTGCTCTGCAGTCCTGTCACATCAGGAATAGGAAAGGAGGCTGCTAGCTGTGCCTCCTTACGTCTGAAGGCTTCCTTCAGTTTACAGGGAGTAACACCAATACTTGACACGATTCCTGCAGAGGTTTCTGCCGTGTTTCCTTCTTTCCTTTCACTCCTCTCTAGCTCACCGGTTTCAGAGCTCACAAGGGACCCCTTTGTGTTTACTAGGCTTGGTTTTACTAAGTCCCCTCTCAAAGAGCAAGAGGTCAGAAATAAAAGCAAGGCAAATCACATCAGATAGGCACATTCCTAGGCAAGGAGCATTATACAAACAAGCAAGTGCAGAGACATGGCTCTGCTGAGCTGCCACACACACACTCTGCAAATCAAGTTCAAACCCAAACCCTGCTCAGCACCAAGTCTGATGGTGTAACTGTCGCATGCGAGAGTAAAACCAGCCTGCAGTTCCTGGTCACTACTAACTTCTGGGACTACAAATCCCAGCATCAACACTCAACTGTGACGTGCATCTCAAGCACATTACACACCAATTCCCTGACAGGCAGATCAGGGAAATCTGATGGCAGCAAGAGAAGTGCCTGGGTCACAACACCATGCCCAAGTAATGGCCCAAACGAGGACTCTGTCAGGTCTTCTATGGCTTCAGCATCTGAAGGAAACATTCCTCCTCAAGAGCATGGGCTGTGGAAATTCAACTTCAAACTTAACCACCTACATTCCTCATTCCACTCAAACCCCAAGTGTGCCTGTCACGACTCACCAGACCCACTGCAACCTTTAAACACGGAGAAATCAACTAAAAACTGAAATCTGAAGAGACAAGTGATCAGATACTCAGTGATCCATTGAACCACAGAGACCACGTCCCTAAGCAGGTGGTCAACAAGAAGCTCCAGGCTTGTACAGGGCTGGTCATCTCATGCTGGTCAAGCTCAACGAGGTCACATTTTCAAAGTTTGATAATTCTACGTGAAATGAGTAAGCTCCACACACTGGGGAGGGAAAGAAGCAGCAAACTACATAGCTCAGATGGGATGAGAATAGCGGGCAACCACATGATTAGGAAGAAATCATAATGCTTGTTCAGATGGCTAATTAACTGATTAAGTGTGCAGGTACTACGTCAGCCTGGGCATTTTGCGACCTCAGAGCTTACTATTCTAACCTTGACTTCTCACTACGTGCAATGCAACACAGAGCAACTCGCCAGTCAGTTGACTGGCACATTCCACAACAAGAGGGGATCCCAAAGCACATCTAATGCTGCCTTCTAGAACATTTTTGTAGGGAAATACCCAGTACTGACAAAGAAGCACACGATGATACTACTTACAGGTGCAGCAGGAAAGATGCATAGATGCGACCGTTCCATTTAGGTTTTAACTATATGTAAATATGTATTTAAAAATTCTGGGTTTATATAACTAAGCATGTAAGAAACACACCATTGCAGTGTTACAGAGTCAGAGATGGTTCCCCTGAACAAGACTCCATACCACCACCAGCTCCAAGTTCCCACCACGGCCCTTGCACCAAGAAAATCATTCCAGCACCCACAACGCTGTGGATTGAAAAAAGTCATGTTTGATCAGTTGGTAAGGCAGGGAGCTCTGATTCCCATCCACACAGACAGCCCAGCAGGCACCAGCGATGGGGCAAGAACCTCCCCTCAGCTGCTGTCTGTACTTACATGAGACTGAAGTCACTGTGAAGCTACAGAAGGCGGTGCAGTAAAAAACTCTTGGTGATTGGAAGCAGATCCCAGAAACTGTCCCCTTTCTCATCTCCACAGTGAATCGTGCTCACTTGCTCTTTTTCCATACAGCAAACAAAACCAACTACCATAAGGTGCCTACCAGATAGCCAGAGGGAAAAAACAAACCTAGGAAAGCCATGCCCCATTCAGAAGAGGGCCCTGCCTCCTCTTTCCACCCCTGTGGGCATCAGAGATTCTTAGTAACGACCTTGTACATATCAATGTCCTTCTCAAGGAGCCAAGGATCACTTCTGCTCTGCCAAAAGTCCTTATCAGAGAGGAAGGAAAGGCAGTGCCATGAAAAGGACACTTCAGACCCACCTAAGTGGCTCTAACCAGGATGGCACAGGCTGTTCATCTAGACACCTGCAAATGGTTGTGCTGAGAGAGCTGGGGAGGGTATGAAACACACTCTGACGTGAGCAGGAGAAAAGTTAGCATTAGGACAATTCAAAACATTGTCAAAACAAGAGTTTTACGCAGTTGAAACAGCAACCCAAGGTCACCTTACTATATACAGAGCTCACCCTTAATCTTTTCACGACGTACCACTTCCCTTCTAGCTCCAAAAACAAAGCACTTACCTTCAGTCAGCTCTACTCTAACACAACCACAGAAAAGCATTTCTCAATCCCTGTAACAAGGATTAGGATGCCCCAGACAGACCCATTTAGGGTTACAGCCACAACATCTAATATCTCTAATTACAAGGTCCTGACAGAATTCCTATAAAAAAGGAAATCAAAGTCTTGGTTCAGTGATACATAACAAGAACACAGGGTTCTTCTCCATCACAAAAACTAACCATACGTCAGTCTATTGGCTGTAGATGACAGCTCAATACAAGGAGACTTCCATTAGACATGATAGTAGGTTATTTTGTGAGACAAGCTACCAAGCTTACACAAATATGCCTACCAACTGTGGAAATATTGCATTAAGAATGAACAGGGACCCAAGCCCACACTGTTCTGGCACCACTCAGCGTTTCGTTAGCAAAAGCCAGTATTGGAATTCAGCTTTGGAAGCTCTGAATACCAAGTTAATACCAGGTGAACCTGAAGGGAGGAAAAGCAGCTGGAACAGAAACACAACAAGGCAGGCTGAAAGGAGAAAGGCAGCTCACAGTAAAGCATATCGCTGTAAAGAAAAATGGGGGCCTTGCTGATGCAGAGGTTTAAGATGGAGGGACACTCAGCCCAGCACCGGTTTAAATCCAGAGCGGCTGAGAACCAGGCAGGAGTCGGTACCACCTCTCCTGATCGAGTCCCACTTGGAAACTCAGGGGATGGCTGTTGGTTACGGTCCAGATCTGCAGCCCCACGAGCACGTCCGCCTCCGGGGACTGCCAGGCATCCGGTAAGCACCGGGGCACTGCCAGAGCCTGCCCACACCCCCTCCTCCGCAGGGCTGGCAGCACCTCGGGACGCAGCGACGGACCCCGGTCCCACCAGCCTCCTCACCATGTCGGCTTCATGTTACCGCCGGGCTCCCTCCTGCGCGCTGCTCCTGCGGAAGGGAAGGGCATAAAGGGAAGGATGCTCCATCTGCTCGCCGCTCCCCGGGAGGGGCAGCGCAGCCCTGCCTCGGCACCGCGCTGCCCACGGCGCTGCCCCGGCTCTGCCCAGCGCCGGGGCTCTGCCGCCCCAGCCCTGCCCCAAACGGGCCTCGCACGGCGCTCACCCCCCGCCAACACCAGGACGTGCCCGGCTCCCCCCTTCCCCGCCCCACGGGACCGCGCCTGGACCCCTCCCCTCCCCTCCCTTCCCCACCTCCCCGGGGCCGTCCTTGTCCCCCCCGCCCTCGGCACAGCGCTCGGGGCCCCAGCTCACCCCAACCCCTCAGGGCGCCTGTGCCTGGCCGGGGGCCCGGGCTCTCCCCCAGCCCCTCGCTCGGACCGCGCCGCGGTCTCCCCTCTCCCATTCCCCTCACGGAGCCGCGCCCGGCTCTCGCTCCCTCCCCGCCAGCGCCGTGCCCAGCTCTGCCCTGCTCTATCCTCCGCCCGCCCCGCGGCCTGCCCGGGCCCACGCCTGCTGTGTCTCACCGGGGCCGGCCCTGCCTGCCCAGCCGGGGGCTGGCGACCCCGACACCCAACAGCAGCACCGCCGCCCGCTGCCCGCCGTTCGAATCAACAACAAGATGGCGGCGGCCGAAGGGGCGGAGCCCCGGCGCTGGCCGTCATAGCAACCGCGCCGTCCAAAGCCCGCCCCGCCGCCGCTTGCGGCAATCCAAAGTCAGCTCCCGCCCCCCCGAGCGCTCTGGGAGCGCTGATAGGTCAGCACCTCCGTCACTCCACTGCAGCACCGCCCAGTCCCCTCCCCGTGAGCGAACTGCATTCGGAGACCGGCGCACGTTAGGCACACGTGACGCCTTCCAGTGCCCCGCCTCCCCGCGGGCTGCGCCGCTTCATTGGCTACCCGCTGTGGGGGCGCTCGGCCAATGGGTGCGGGCCGGGGCGGCGCGCAGCGGGAGCGCGGGGGCCAGGTGGCGGGGCCCGGAGCGGGCGCGGCGCAGCGCCGGGCGCGGCGCCGCCTGCGGGGCTCAGCCGGGCTCCACGCGGCTCCCCCACCCCCCGCCCGGCCCCAGGCGGCCCCCCCGCGCATCGGCCCGGTACCACCCAGGTTCAGCACCCCGCGGGCTCGGGGAGCCCCCGGCTGAGCGGCCCCCCCGGCTGCCAGGCTGGCTCCCGCCCGCCACTTCCGGCCTCCGCGCCGCCTGCCCCCCGGAGAGCTCCGTTCCTCCCGGCCCCGGGCGCCCCGCGCTCCTTGGAACCCCGCAGCGCTGCCGGAGCCCTCCCGAGCGCTCCCGGCCCGCTGGCCGCCTCGCTGGGCCCCGCCGGCTCCTGTCAGGCCTGCCCCACTCACCGGAGCGCGCTGATTCCCCCCGGTTAAGGGGGGATGCCCTCCGCCGCCAGAGCGGCTGCTGGCCTGGCAGAGCTCCAGCGAGGCAAGCAGGGGACGGACGTGGGACACAGGGTGCAAGTTTGGCCGAATTCCTCACGGCTTGAGTCTCCCTGCCCCAAGTCGCACCCTGTGGAGCGTTGCCCTGACTGGGTCACACCCTGCCGAGACGCTGCCATCACCAGAGCAGACCCTACCCAAGCCCTTGGCACGTTTTTCACGGCGCCGACCCCAGCCCGTGGACGGGTGCTGCCATAAACCGCCATCCTGGTCCTGGGCTGTGCCACCCACATCCCTGCCAGTAGCCACAGCGGGACAGCTCGGCCAGCGCGCTCCTCGCAGCAACCACTGCAGCAGGGGCAATGTCTGCAGGCATTTATTGGCCACACGCTGGCCATGGTGGCTCAGGGCTGGCTGCGCCCCTTGAACAGCAGGTTCGGCGATGGGTGGAGGAGGAATCATGCCCTCCTTCCAGCCCGAGAGCCACGCTGGGTGTGGGCAAGAAGCTGTGGGGAGCTGTGGGTCACAGGGAGTCTCTCGCTGGGTCAGGCCGCTCAGATCCAGCGCCACGCCCCTGTGATGCTGTTGAAGAGGTAGTCCCTGCCAGTGCCTGCGGTGGGAGGCAGCACTCAGCCCTTGCCCCATGGGTGCTGTCTGGGTGCTCCTGTCTGGTTCCCATCCCTCCCATTCCCCAGCCGCCTCTGCCCTGAGTGACACAGCCCAAGGCTGCAGGGACTGTGGGACAGACACTCACGTGTGTCCTGGGCACGGCCGTCAAACTGCCCCTGTGCAGGAGAGACAGGTGAGGGTGCTGAGTGCCCCGGGGTGCTTGCCCCCACCCTCACCACTACTGCACACACTTACCAGGCTGCCTGCTGAGGGGAAGCCCTGCTCCTCCTTGCTGCCCGTCTGCTCCGTGGCGTCCCAGGAGCTGCAGAGGGAAGCCGGGGCGAGGGCATAGGTCAGTGATGGCCCCAGGTCTCTAACCCAAGGGATGCTGCTGGGAGTGCTAGCCAGGCTTTGCAGTGCCGGCAGCATCCTGGTCAAGCCCATCATCCCAACTGAATTCCACCTACCTGATCGTCCCCTTGACCAGCCCCTGTGTCCCTGGCACGGCCCTGGGTGCCAAAGGGGATGGCAGAGGGAGCCATGTTCCCCCAAGCACTGCCAGCTTTCAGCAATGCCAGGGAGCAGCAAGCTGGTTGGCCACCATACCTGTCTGTTTCCACACGTGCCAGTGCACACTGTTGCCATGCTCCGGGGATGCTGTGTTGGGAGAGCTGCAGCCCCCGAAACCCCTGATGCCAGCACTGCCTGCTGGGACTGAGCCCGAGTCTCCTCCTTTTCGTGGTCACTACAGTCCCAGTGCCACCAAGCACCAAGCCTCACCAATGGATCCAGCCATGCACCACCCTGGGGTGGTTATACTGCTGGAGGTGGCTGTTATCCTCCCCACAGGCTTCCATGCCTCCTCCTCCTCACTGCACAGATGCCCGGTGCAGGCTGGGCTGGCTCCAGTGTTTCCTCCAGCTCTCCCCTCCACCACCTCTCGCCCCTGCTTCATCTTCTGGGGGGAGGTGGGGAGGAGGTGTAGCCTGCTCACCTCCTCCCAGAGCACCTTCCCCAGCAAATCAGGATTCCCCCAGTCAGGCACAGTGGCCCCAGCACCACGCCTCAGCCCCACAGCAGGCAGCAGCACCAGCCCTGTGCCATCCCACCCTGCCCACAGCAGAGTTTCTGCCCCAGCACAGCCACTGACCCAGCTGTTCCCAAACCAGGCACTCTCTCCGCACCCACGGCTCCCCGCAGCGCTGCCCCTCACCCTGGGGCAGAGACAGGTCCCTGGTACAGTGACCCCCAGACCACAGCTGAATGTGGGATACATCGAGCACCCCACACACGGTGCATCTTCCCAGCTGCCTGTGAGACAGGAGCATCTGGCAACACACAGAGCTGCCCCTCAGTGCTGATACGACCTCCCCAGCCACTCTGCACCCACCTCTTGCGCAGAAGCAGCTTGCCAGGGGCTCTTTTGCTGGATGGAGGAGAGGCAGAAGCAGCCATGAGCTCCTGGCCTTGCTGTGCTGTGCTACGTCAGGCTGGGCTGTGACATCAGGTCTTACCGGCACAGCAGGCTCCGGGCCACACAGCCAAGAGTGGCCAGCAGCAGGGCACCGGAGGCGGTCAGCACAGCCACGAACCAGGCCGTGGGGTGCCATGATGCCTCAGTCAGTGTGACAACCAGCGGCTCCTTCAGCAGCGTCTGCGGAGGCAGCAGGGTGACAGGGCACACAATGGCTGGGGGGCCTGGCAGACCCTCCAGCACTCTTGGCCAGTGGGCTCTGCTCACCGTGCGCTGGGTGGTGGTGCTGGGTGGCACTGGGGTGCTCCGGGGAGTGACATGCACCACCAATGCCACCACGGTGCTGCGGCGGGGAACAGCGGGGCTGCTCCACACCTCTACCAGCAGCAAGAAGGTTTTAGGCTTGGCTAGGTCATCAGGGAGGTAGAAGAGGGTGTTCCCCTCCAGCCGAAAGCGCCCGTCCTCATTGCCTGGTCAAGAGGGTGTGCTTAGTGTCACCCTGCGGTGCACAGCTGGGTTGTGCTCTTGAGGCTTGGCTGCTCCTCACCTCCAGCGATGGCGTAAGCCAGTGTGACGCCGTCGGGTCTGCCCTGGCACGCCAGGCGGGTGACAGGCTGGCGGCCACCCAAGCCAGCTGTGATCTGCACCTCCTGCACTTCTGGGCTACACACCGGTGCCTGGTCCAGGGTGGGCTGCCAGGAGATGGGGGAGGCAGTACGGCACCCACCGTGTTTGCATCCACCATGGTTCTCCCACCGGGCTTCCACCCGTACCTGCAGACGCACGGCCACATCACAGAGGCAGCTCCGCCGCTTTGCCGGGTCCAGGTCATTGTGGGTGTCCGTCAACCGCACCGTCAGCCTGTAGGTCTTCCGCTGCTGGGGGTCGAGGGGTCCCACCACGCGGATCTCGCCTGTGAGGCAGTGTGAGCTGCTGGGTGGGTACTCACAGGGTGGGGGGGGTAGGATGGGGAGGGGGCTGGACTCTCACCCGTGCGTGTGTCGATGGCGAAGGGCTGCGTGGGGCCGAGCCCCTGCTCCAGGCTGTACTCAAGGCTGTCCCGTGGGTAGTCACGGTCGGTGCCAGCCACGCGGCCCACGGCGCTGCCGAAAGCTGTCTCCAGCACGGTGAATGTGGCACCGTTGGGGCACGCCGGTGTGAATTCATTGACGGGCGTCACCGACACGAGCACAGGCACGCGGGCTGTGCGGCACAGGGAGGTTCAGCCCACGCAGGGCTGGGCCTGTGCCCCTCAGCCAGGCTGGGGGACACAGGGCTGGAGGCACCACCCTCGCAGCCAGCACCTTGGATGTCTCCCTTGTCACCAGCCACTTTTGGGGTGGGGAAGGGGCTTTTCCCAACTTGCCTATGAGCTTCCCTGTTGCACCCCCCAACACAGGTACTCACTGCTCTGGGGGGGGTGCCCTCCTGCCGTCACCACGATGGTGGCTGTGAACTGGAAGCCCACAGCGTATGCTGCCTCTGAGTCATAGTCCAGGGTGGTGTTGACCTGCCAAGACAGGGCAGGAAGTGGGGGGGTGTTTCAGGCAGAATTGGGGCACCCCACAAAGCCAGGGGGCCCCAAAAAGCTGTGATACCAGGGGAGCGGGAGGCAGTGGGTGGGGGGAAATGGGCAGGCCAGGGACAGGCAGAGAGCCCTTGTGACAGGTCATGTTGAAAGGTCCCCACTGTCCTGCTGGCCTCCCCCAGATCTGGGGCTCTGCCCGTGGCCCCATTCACCTGCAGCTGTGGCCCCTCCATGCGGAAGCGGGAGCGGGAGGCGAGGGGCCCCTCAAGACTGTACTGCAGGTTCCCCTCAGCGCTGGCGGGGTTGGTGCACCTCAGTGTCACCAGGGTGCTGCCGGGGGACACCGTCTCAGGCACCTGGGACCTGCAGTGGGGTGGCCGTCAGCTCAGCTCCCATCCTCTGTGTCCCCACACCCCACTTTCCCCCAGAACTGTACACGGAGATGGCCGGGACACAGCTCGGCGCGCGGCGGTCCGTGCCCTGCACGGTGACGTTTAGCACCGCGATGTCATGGTCGGCAGGGCGCAGCGCGTTGTAAGCCCGGACACGGAGCTGCACGTGGGCCACCTCCAGCTGGCAGGTGCTGCGGATCTCGCCCGTCACTGCAGGAGACAGCACGGCCTGGCACCACACACAGAGATGGGCATGGGGTGGCTCCCAGGGACCCCCACTGCCCTCCTCACCCTCATTGATGGTGAAGAGTGCGGGAGCCGTGGGAGCCAGGATGGTGTAGCGGACATTGTCACCGCTGGCGTAGACCTGCGTGACCACCTCCAAGGGACGGGTGCCCGCTGGCACCACCACAGCCCGCTGCGGCTCGCTGTGGCACAGACAGACAGCATGGCATGGCCCGGTGTCACCAGAGCCCCCCCGCCCACCCCGGGCCCACTCACAGAAAGGTGACAGGGGGACGGCGGGGTGGCAGCACCTCCACCCTCACGGCCCCACTGCAGTTGTGTCCGTAGCGGTCCATCACCTCGATCTCCAGCCTGAATGTCTGCAGGGCAGTGCCCGAGCAGCCGTGGGACAGCCCCAAGTGGCAGCAGGGACAGGGAAGGGGATGGGTAAGGATGGGGATGATGATACTAACGAGGATGGGGACAGGAATAAGGGCAGGATGGGGACAGGAATGGGGAGGACAGGGACGGGGCAAGTACAGGGATTGGAGCAGGAACAGGGGTGGGCGTAGGGATGGAGATGGGGAGGAGCGATGAGCTGGAGACAGGGGATGGGAAAAGGAACAGGAATGAGGACTGGGACAGGGCTTGAGGTGCAGGATGGGATGGAGCTGGGGACAGGGACAGGACTAGTGCTAGCGAGGGGCCAACCCCAGGCAGGCTGAGGGGCGACTGTGACAGCCTGGGGACGCTGCTGCCCACCTGGGTGTCCTTGCTGCGGTCAAAGCCGCTGGCAGGCGCCAGCACCAGGCCCCGGCGGGTGAGTGTGAGCGGCGTGTTGCGGTTTCGGAGCCTGAACTGCACAGAGAATGGCAGTGGGAGGAGGGTGGGAACCCCTCTGTCCCCCTTCATGCCTGGGGTCCTGCCATCCCCAAGGCTGCTCCTGCTTGTGGGGCCCATGGGACTCCAGGACAAATGCCACTCACCGTCAGCCCACCGAATGGCTGTGGCAGCACCGCGTACAGGGGCGTCCAAGGCGCCACGTCCGCCAGCACAGACACCACGTCCCCCTCTATGGCACAGCATGGCCATGGAAGCCCAGTGCCAGCTGGCACTTGTGTCCCCCACCTCCCTGATCCCACGGCTCCCCCAGCTCTGACCTGCGCTGGCGAAAGGTGCGTCACAGCGCAGCACCTGCCCCGTTGTCACCTGGACAAAGAGCCACTCCTCCACTTCCCCCTCACCGGGACAGGCAGCCCACAGGGTCAGGGAGTACTGGTTCACCCTGCGGGCGTTGAGCTCGGCACCAGCACGCAGTGTCACCTGCCATGGGGACACGGCGCTCAGTGGGACACCAGTGGGCTCCTTACCCCCACCAGCTCCCCATCCCCCAGCAGCACCTCTGCCAAAAACGTGGTGGTGTCCGCAGGGTCAGCACTGATGGCAATGGGGTTGAAGGGGTGGTCAGGCTCAGTGCTCTGCAGGGTGACGTTGGGGCTGCCAGTCGCATTGCTGCAGGACACGGTCACCTCGGCCACACGGGTGCCCGGCATGGCGTCCTCGCTCAGGGCCACCACACGTGGCAGGTCAGGCAAGGCTGGCATGAGACCCCCAGACCAGCCTCACCCCCAGTGCCACTCACAGCTCTCCCAGCCATGCTTCAGGAGCCCCACTCCTGCACCCCAGCACCCACGTGGGCATGGGTGTCCCAGCCAGGCGCAGCGATGCCCAGGGCACCCCACTCTTACCTGTTGCTGTGACCAAAGTCCCTGAAAAGAGGAGAGTGTCACCCCAGGCAGCCAGGTGTGCCTTGGCAATGCCCTGGGGAGGCTCCAGCCATGCCCCTGTGTTGCCAGGACATCTCCCAGCGATGGCCCCCAAGACAGCCCAGCGATGCCCCAAGGACACCCCAGTGATGCCCTGGCCATACCCCAGCAACAGCCCCTTCTTGCCCAAACCCAGCCACGAAGCCGCCGGCCCCTCTGGCCTATCCTGGGGTCATCCCCAGGTGCATGGGGACAAGGGGGGGGGACACTGCCCCATCCCTCTCCCCTCAGTCCCCCGCCTAGTGTGCCCCCGATGCTGCAAACCTGACGTGCCTACCTGGGGCACAGAGGCCAAGGAGGAGGAGGAGGAGGAGGAGGAAGGTGAGGCTTCTGTTCGTGCCCATGGCTGGCTGGCTGTTTGGGACAAGCTGGTGCCCGTTGCCAGGGGTGCTGGGCACCACCCCAGCCCAGCGTGACGCCGGCCATCCGCAGCCCAGGGTGGGGACAGAGCATGTCCCCGGGCATGTCCCCGGTGCACCCATGGCCCTCACACCTCCAGTCCAGCCATTGGCCGTGCCCGGACGGTGCCGGGCAGGAGGGCAGAGATGCTCCGGGGGGTTTCACTGCCTGGGCCGCGCTGCACACTCAGGAGCCGGGAAGATTAGCTGGGAGGTAATTGTTTGGCCGTATTCTCCTTCATTTGCAAACCAGAGCCGCTTCTCCCGGAATCCCTATGAAGTCCTATTAGCTCCCAATTAATAAGCGCTGGCCCCTGTGCCCGGGGTCACCTTCCCCCCCCCAGTGCTCCAACCTATACCGGCAGCCCGGGAGCCGCGGGTGCCTCCGCCGGGACCCGGTAACGGGGCTGCCCGCTCCCCCCTGCCACGGCGTCCCGGCCCCGGGACCCCCTGTGCCGGCGGGGCCGGAGCGCTGCCGACCGGGGCGCCGGGGGTCCCGCCCTCCCCCTTGGCGCCACGGGTGCTGCCTCGCCAAGCGGTGCCCGGGCCCGCGGTGCCCGGGCGGTGCCCGACGCGGGGCCCCGGGGCGACGGGGCGGGGCCCCGGGGCGGTGGTGCCGGTGCCGGTGCGGACCGGGCTCACGTTACGGCGGCCCCATTGGCTGCGGCGGGGCGGGGCGGTACCGCCCAGGCAGGGCCGGGAGGCGGCGGGCACGGCCGGGGGCTGCGCCGCGCTCCGCTCCGCTGCTGCTCCGCCGCCGGCACCGGCGGGACCGGGAGAGCGGCCGGGAGCGGAGCGGGGCCGGGCCGGGGCATGCACAGCGCCCGCCCGGACGCCTGCCCGGGCCAGCTCGGCGCCGAGCGGGTGAGTACTGCCGCGGGCACCGGGAGGGGACGGGACGGGACCACCCTACCCGCTGCTCCGCCGGGGCATTGCCGTGATGTCAGGGCGGTGATGTCACTGCCAGAGCCCTGACATCACGCACAAGGCCAAGGCGACACGGGGAACGTGGGCATCCGGTGGGACGCGGGCGGCCGGTTAGGACGCGAGTGTCGGCGGGGGCCCGGGGGACTGCGGGGGCCCGGGGGACTGCGGGGGCCCGGGGGACTGCGGGGGCCAGGAGCCGCAGGTCCCAGCCGTCGGGGCGCCGGTGGCACCGCCACCCCGGAGCTGCCACTCCGCCGCCCCTCTGGGCTGCCCCGCGGGGACCGGCGGTGACAGGGTGGCCCGGCCGGCTCCTCCGGGCCTGCCGCACGGAGTTCCCGGCCGGCGCTCGAAGGGGCAGCTCGAAGCGGTGGCACGTCGCCAGCAGAGCGGGCCAACAGGGTCCCGGCCGGCGGGGACGGGACTGGGGACCGGGACGGGGCAGGCTGGGGACCGGGGCGGGACAGGCTGACCAGTGGTGCTGTCAGGGCTGGCCGGAGCGGGGGGATGATCCCTCCTGCTCGCTTCGCTTCCCGTGACTCCAACGCGGACAGGAAAGCGGACATAACACCCTGCTTTTGGGTCCAGACAATAGGAATTCAGGAGCGAAGGAGCGGCCCGGCTTTGGGAGCCAGCCGCTCCTACAGCGCCCGCCCAGCCACGTTCCATCCAGCCCCGTCTGCCCCAGCACCCTGCCCTCCTCAGCGCTTTGGGGGGGCCCAGCGCTGGGCGCAGGCCTGGCTGCACCCTGACGTCACCCGGGGTGTCCCCGGCTGGAGGGCAGAGGGTGGGTGGGGTGGCCTCGCCAACGCGTGGGGGGAGCGCCGCACCCCAGCGCCTGCGGGTACCCTGGGGCCGCAGCCGGCCCCGTGCCGCTGAGCAGAGTCCCGCCAACGGGGCGTCCCAGCTGCCGTCCCACCGGGGCGAAGGGGAAATGAGGGGATTTGGGGGGGGGGGGGCGCAGAGGGGTACCCGGTTGCTACGTGCCGCGGCCCTGTGTCATTTCCCGCAGGCACGGCCAGGGCTGGGTGCCTGCTTGCTCACCCGACATGCTGCTGCACGCCGGCTGGCTCCGCGCAGGAGCTGCGGGAAAGCGGGGCCCGGGGCTGCAGGCAGGCTGGGACCTGCGCCCCGCTCCCCGCACCTCGCTGCATGCCCGGCCCTGTGAGCAAAGCCCCCCCACCCCACCCAGAGCCGGGGCAGGGGGCTGCGGGGTGCCAGGAGGGCCGGGGTGGGGGGGGCTGTGGATTCGGGGTGTTGGCCGGGGGGGAGTGGGGATGGCTGTGGTGACCTGGCCTTTCTCCGCAGCGGTGCCGGCAGGAGGCAGGGGCAGTGCTGCGGGCACACATGCACGGCACGCGGCAGGTGTCACATCACCCCGGAGGGGGGCCGGGGCCGGCCCCATGTCCCACTCGTCCCAGCTCGGCGGCGGATTCGGCCTGCAGCCTGGACCCGGGGGGTGAGGAGGAGGAGGGGGGGGGCCCTGCCGCCCGCTCCCCCCCAGCCAGTGAGCGCAGCCTGGAGTTTGACTCGGGGTACTCGGAGGCGTCGGGGGGCACGTGGCGGGAAGAAGAGGTGCCTGTGCGCCGCCGGCACCCACCGCCCTGCCAGCGGGCGCACCGGCTCTCCGCCGGCCCTGCTGCCCCGCCGCCTGCCCCCGCCCGCCGCGCCCGCCCCAAATCCACCTCGGACGCCTGCCTGGAGCAGTGGCGGGTGCTGGAGCCAGCCGACACGCGGGACTGGACAGTGGCACTGCTGTCACAGAGTCGGAACCGGCAGCCCCTGGTGCTAGGTGACAACTGCTTTGCCGACCTGGTGGAGAACTGGATGGACCTGCCCGAGGTTGGTGCCGAACCCCGGCGCCGAACCCCCACCGAGCCCTCCCGCCGCCTGGCCAAGCCCCCCGCCTTCCTGCTCAGCCTCTCGGGCAACGTACGCCGTAAACTGGCCAATATGGCCCGGCCCCGGGCGGCCGAGAGCACCCGGCCGGGCAATCGCGAAGCCACCAAGCGTTTCTCCTGCCCACTGGGGCTGGGGGGGCAGCCCAAGGGTGCCTGCTTCCACCAGTCCCACAGCAACATCGCCCAGCTGGCCACGGACTTCCACCGCTTCACCGCCCTCATGAACAGCCGCAGCCGCCAGCCCATCATCTGCAACGACGTTATCGGCTACATTTAGCAGTGCCCACCCCTGCCTGCCCCCTTCTCCACTGTAAATAAACCCTGGTTTTGTACGGTATGGGCGCAGCAGCATTTATGGGGGCACAGGGGGTGCCTGCGCCCCAACTCTGGGCAGGGGCAGGCAGGGTTTTTTTGTGAATGAGGGCCAATGCTTTGTTGCTCATCCCACATCTTTTATTGCACAAGGCAGGGGGTGCTGACCCCCCATTCAGGGTAGATAGCAGAGGAGGGGGGGGCGGTCATCTCCGTCCTCAGCATCCTCTTCCTCGCACACGTAGCACAGCTCCAGCTCCTGCTGTCGTGGCTCCCCAGCTTTCTGCAGCTTCTCTGATAACCTGTAGTGGGGAAAGAAAGAGGGCTTTGGGGACACTAGCTTGGACATTAAGCACCACGCACACCACCCCCCCACCCCCCAGGACGCCCAGCCAGGCTGGGGGGACACAGGCGCCGGCAGTGAGGGGCCGGGTAGGGGTCCTGCCACGGGAAGCGCTGCCGGCAGGATGTTTATCCAGCAGCTGGCTGGGAGCTGTGCTGCAGCTGGAGTGGCTCAGGATGGAGGGAGAAGGGTCTGGCAACCCCTTCAGGGCAAGATTAAGCCCCAGAGGAAGGGACCTACCTCTGTGCCCGCTGCTGGGTCCGTGTCTCTTCATCCTCCTTCCAGTCATACAGCATGGTATGGCCGCACAGGAGCATGGTCACAGTCCAGCCATGTGTCCTCTATAAGAGGTGGGTGTCAGGATCCGGTGCTGCACTCACCAGGGTGACCCAGCTGGGTGCTGCCCGTGCCAGGCTCACCTGTAGCCAGTCCAGCACCTCCTGCACTGTCATCTCCTGCCCATCAGCGCTGACCGCCTCCAATTCCAGTCGGTCCCAGCAGCTCCACTCCCGGCCACCATACTGCAAGGGGGAGCAGGGGGTAGCAGTCAGCACTGGCGCCCAGCACCCTGGCCCCATGGAGCAGGGGCTGGTGGGGCATGAGGGCTGGGGTACAGCAGGGCAGCGAAAGGGACCAGTCTGGGCACAGGGGAACGGGGTCACCACGATGGTCCACGGCCAATTCTGGGCACCACCATCCCCTGGCACTGCTGGGGTCCAGGGGCAGCATGGGGTCGGCCCAACCCTCAGCCCCGGGCTGGGAAGGGCGCACAAAGGGCCATTGAAGTGCTGCCCAGCCCCGCACAATCGCCTCTTCTCACATCCATGGCCCCCTGACCCCAGCTCCGGCCTGAGGGGGCTGACAAAGCGCTGGCCTTGGGGCTGAGTGCCGGATGCGGCCCCATGCTGTCTGGCATGGCCGTCCTGCCATCTGCCCTCACCGCAGGCAGCGCCAGCCCCTGCCCGGCGCTGGCCCAAGCCCTGCTCAGGAAGGGACATTCGCACCTGGCCGCCCTCCCCTCCTGCCTTCTGCTGCCTTCTCTCCTCCTGCCTTCTGCTCTGTGCACTGATCCCACCAGGTTGGAAAGGGCTTAACCCCATCCTCACCGGGGCGGCATGGACCCAGCACCAAGAGGACGCCACTGCTCATCCCAGCACGCCTGTCCCCACGGACAAGGCTGCCCCCCAAGACGGGCTGCTCCCCAGGCCCCTGTGGGTCACGTCAAGCAGGCCTGTGGCACATGTGCTGTCACTATGGCCAAGCAGCCGGACACATCCTCGTCATGGGATGTGGAGGTGCTGGGCGTGCTGGGAGGAGCCGAGGGCGCGTGGGGGGACAGTGCCAACCTGGGGGCACTACAGCCAGGGCAGCACAGGGCTGGGCAGCCCATGAGGAGCCTGTGGAGCAGCCAAGCAGCCCAAAGCCGGCGCAAGGCGGTGGAAGCGCCTCCCTCCCCCTCTTCCTGCCCCCGGCCCTGGGCCCCCCAGGCCAATCTGGTTCCAATCGGCGCTTCCTGCCATGCCGGAAGGGCTGCCTCGCACGCCATAAACCCCCAGACAAAGGGGCCTCTATCGCCCAGACGGTCCCAATCTGGGCCTGCCCCCACCCCCGCTCTTCCCTCCCTGTCAGAACGGCTGTGGCTCAGCCCCCCGTCACTGGGACCCCCTGCCCCGCTCCCCCCAGGCAGTCCTTCCCGGCCCGGTGCCAGCTGCTCTCCGGCTGCTGCAGCTGGTTTCCATAAGCCAGATGTATGCGGCTGCTGCGGCCCCTATGCTCTGGCTGCGGGGCTTGCCGTGGGGCCCACTGTTGGGCAGCCAGGCTGCCTCAACCCCACAGGCACCCTAGAGCAGCCTGGTTGGGCCCGAAATGGGGGTGAGTGGGACAGCAGTGGGGCCTCAGTGCCAGGGCGGCAGCCACAGGAAGGAGATGGTTCCTTGCCTGGCCCTGCACCTGGGCCACTGCAGCACTGGGATCCATTTTCAGAGTCCCACAGCCAGCGCTGCCCCCCCTGCGTGGCCACCTCCTTGCTCCCAGGTCACGCAGCATCACCCCACAGCAGCTGTCACTGGGAGCTGAGGTGCCCCAAGGCCCCAGGGGGTCTGCCACTTGCCCTGCCCTGGGGGAGAAGGTCCTACCCAGTAGGTGTGGGGCGGCTGGGGCTGGAAGCGGACCAGCTCGCAGTTGGACAGGTAGAGGTTGCTGTGGCGGTAGCAGCTGCGGTCCTGGCACCCCCACACCAGCTTGTAGACCTCCAGGCATGCCAGCCCTGCCACGGCTGCTGTGGTGGTGATGATGGCAGGTATGATCCGCCCAGCGATCTGCTTACTCTGAAGACAGGAGCGGGGGGGTCACTGGCTGCCCCACACAGGACGGGCACCCCTGACCCCACAGCCTGCCCCTCTCACTGTCAGCCAGCTGGCAGGGGAGATGCTGTAGTTCTCTGCACGCAGATTGGATGCTGCCGTGATAAAGTCAATGTGGATGTTATTGTCCTGTGGGGGAAGAGCACAGGGACATCAGGACCCCGTGGGCATGTCAGCCCCCCCACGCTGAGTGGGGCTGCCTGCCCAGCTCTGGGTACCTTCTCAAAGTGGATGGGCTCCATCAGGGACACTTGTGCCTCCTCCCCCTCTGCCAGCTCCTGTCTCTTCTGCAGCAGGGCCTGGGTGAGCTGCACCAGCTTCTCGCTGTCTAGGGGACACAGAAACACCGAGGATGGTACCCCAACACTGCAGGGAGCATAGCATGGCCCCCTTACCTGCTCCCCCGCCCTGGCCCCAAGTCTGGGTCCTCAGGCAGGGACTAGCAGAGCCACAGCCCCACCGCCAGCAGGCTGGACCCGGGGATGCACCCCAGGCGCCCCAGGGGTGCAGGCAACCTCACCCACGGGTGCCTGCACAGCTGCCGCCTCTTCCGTGAGGGGGATCTGGAGTCCCTCCTGGGGCAGGAAGGGCAGCAGGGCCACGCTGCGGAGGATAGTCTGGGTGGTCACACGGTCTGTGCATGGTGGCACCTTGTGCACTTGGGCGAAGAGGTGGGCAGCAGCCAGGATGTAGTCCAGGTGGGTGTCCTGTGGGGGCAGCCAGGGGGGTCCTTCAGCCCACAGGGCCTCGGGATGCCCACTCTGCCCCAAGGAGGAGATGGAGGTGCCTCTCCTCCACCACACAGAGCAAGCGTGGACTGTCCCCAGCAGCATCCTGGCTGACCAGGGGACGGGGATAGACTGAGCCCAGCACCTGGCAGCCCCAGTTAGGCCGATGGAGCACAACTAGGGTCTGGTGTCCACCGTACCCTTCAACACAGATTCCGCTCTCCCCCTGCCCACCCTGTCCCCAGCAGGACACCCCACAGCTCTCCCCCACACTCACATTGTCGGGGTCGAACGTCAGCGGATGGGGACAGATCCTGTCCCCTGACCAGAAGGGGACACCTGGGCTGGTTTCCTGGTGCGGGGAAAGTAGGGTCAGGCCCAGGGCTGCCACTCCCCGCTGCTGCGGTGGGGCAGCTGGCAGAGGGGAGAGGGTGAAGAGGGTGTCAGTCCCGTGGATGCCAGGCTCACGTGCTCTGGGGGGTAGGTGTGCAGCAGCTGGACTATGGCATCATGATAGCGGCTCTGCCAGTGCCGCCGGGCCCAGCGCACACAGTCCTGCCACTCCCGCGGCCGCTCCCACAAGCTGGCCCGCACTTGATCCAGGACTTCCAGAGCCTTTCCTGATGGCAGCTGCTCCAGGAAAACTGGGTCTCTGCAAAACCAGACGCTGATGGTGATGGACTGGGACCAATCCCACGGGACACCCCAGGTGGGATGCAACAATCTGCCCCCATCCCCCACCCCGGCAGTGGTGGGCAGTGCCCCAGCAGGGACTGCTGCTGCTCTCCCAGTGCCGCTCCACCAAGCCTACTCACTCCATGAACCGGTTGACGTACTCCGCGGGCAGCTGGAAGAGCCCCTCAAACTCATCACGGGCCCACTGCAGAAGGGGAGTGAGGGTTGAGTATTGAGACCCCCCTTCTTGCTCCCAGTACCCCCAGTCCAAGCACAGGGGGAGGAAGAGGCTGTGCCGGGCTGGAGCCAGCAGCAGAGCTGGGGCTGCCAGCAGGAAGCAGCCGGCGCTGTATCCTGCCTGTGGCTCGCTGCTGAAAGGGGAAACAGGAAAGGAAGACAACGGTGCCAGGGCTTCCTCACCACGTGCCGGCACTGCACAGCCTACCTGCAGCGTGTGCTGGATTGCACAGGGGAAGTACCGCAGGGTGCAGAGGGGGAAGGTGCCATCCTCAGTGGTGCTGGCTGGCCCCAGTGGCTTGGTCAGGGGGGGCACCATGGCTAAAACGTTTCCCCGCAGCCCCTCTGTGCCTGAGTCCAGCAGCGGCGTGAGGTAGCGGTGGCAGCGGCTCTCCAAGTAGGTGCCTGTGGGAGGGAGGGGTGCTGGGAGCTTGTCCAGGGGCTCATTCCCTTTCCCCTTCCCAGCACTCACGGGCCTTCAGTGTGTCCAGGGCACTGGCAACACCATCCAGGTGTCGGAAGAAGTTGTCCCCATAGAGCAGCTCAGTGTCAGGTCCCACCTCGTTCTGGTGAGCTGTCACCTTGACACTGGGGTTCATGCGCTGCACTGCTGCTGCAGCCACCACTGACTTTGGCTTCTGCCAGGGCAGAGAGGAGGTAGGCACCTCTCCTCTGCCCCACATCCCCCAGGGAACCCCTGGGATGGCAGAGGTGCCTTTCAGGGGGAGCTAAGCCCCCACCTCGTGGTGCCTCACCGATATATCTGCTGAGCGGTAGAGGAGCTGCCGATGGAGGTTGGAGAGGGCGATGGTGTCCATGTCAGTGACAGTGATGTTGCCATCTGGCCCTGCTGCCAGCCCCATCATGGCAAAGTTCTTCAGCAGCTCGCAGCCGATAGCACCAGCTCCCACCTGCCAGGGCAGAGCCGCTGCAGCCCCCCATACGCTGACCGGCTGCTCCCCAGCTTCTCCTGGCACTGTGATGCCTGCCCCAGCTCACCACAAAGTACTTCTGGCGGCCCAGCTGCTCCTGGAAGGCGTCCCCAAAGACGGCGATCTGGCTGTCGTAGCGAGAGCCCCTCTGCCGGGATGGAGGAGCTGCATGAGCCCGGGCAGCTGCGGCATCCCCGGCACCGGGAAGGGCTCATCCCGAGCTCTCACCGGCTTACAGTCCTCCTCCGTCAGCTGCGCGACCCCCTCCAGCGCCAGGCACTCCAGGGCATCGAAGTACAACCACTGGTTCAGGGGCTGGAACTTCCCAGTGACGGCCTGGAGCGAGCGGGGGTCCGGTCAGCTCCGTGGCCGGCAGGTCCCTGCAGCAGCCCCAGCAAGTGGCAGGTCCCGCGCAGCCTGGCCCCGTGTCCCCAGGCAGGTAGCAAGTGCCCTCTCGTGGTCACCGAACGCTGCCGGACAGCGGCATCCCGACCCGCTGGGACCCCCGGGCCCCTGTCCCGCTCACCTTCAGCGCCTCCTGGGCTGCCAGGGCCCCGACGACAGCGGCCATGGGGCAGAGGTACCCCGCACTCACGCTGGCGAAGGCTCGCACAACGTCCTCATCTGGGGGACACTGCTGCGCCTCCAGGCTCCGCGCCAGCTCCAGGACGCGCTCTGCATCCGCCTGCGGGCAGAGAGACAAGGGCAGCCCTGGGCAGGACGGAGGGGTCTGGAGCAGTCCAGGCAGGGGCAGGATGGGGACTCACGGGTGCCCTGGGCCGGGGTAGGCGGCCCTGCTCCCCACGGAACGCGTGCAGGGCCTGGAAGGCAGCGTGCAGGCTGTGGCTGCGGGAAAGCTCCTCATCACTTTTCCCCGGGATCTTGGGACTCAACAGTGACCGGCGTAGGGGCTCCTGCCGGTGCCGGGACATGGGGTGAGTGCTTCCTCAGGGCTGGGATGGGCCCGGTGTGGCACAGCAGTGCCCAAGCCTGGCTGGCAGCACCGCAAGGCCGACAGGGACTTACATAGGAGTGCACCTGGGATGGCCGAACCTGCGAGACCAGGCCCCCGCCGCGGTAAGGCGAGAAAGAGCTGGTGTCGCTGATCTCCAGCCTGAAGTTATCTGGGGATGAGATGGGGACAGATGTCATGTCACCTCCAAAGACCTGGCAAGTTCTCCGACCCCCTGGGTGGCTCACCCAGCACGCGCACGGTGACAGGCTCCTGGTTGTTCAGCTCTGTCATCCCCTGGATGCCGGAAAATGTCACCAGGTCACCGTCGCTGAAGAGGTGGCCATAGCTGTTCTCTACCCCTGTGCATGTCACCACACCCGGGTTGCCCTGGGGAAGAGAAGCAAAGGCAGGGACCGGGTGGCATAAAACTGTCAGAGGAGGCAGCAGCATTTTTGGGGAAGTCTGTCGAGGCTGCCCTCCTACCTGGGAGATGTGCTGCACAGTGGCACACACCGGGTCCCCTTCTGCTGGGTCTTCAATGACAAAGCGCTCCCCGAAGTCGCAGAACAGCTGCCTGGACAGGCCCAAGGGGGTTTTACCAGAGGAGCTGCCCTGCCAAGCTGCCTGAGCACTGCTGGGCCCCACAGGGCCCGAGCAGCCCCACCAGCAGGACGGGGACATGGGCTGCAGGGAGGAGGCGAGCCAGAGCCATGGGGGAAACAACGCGGCAGAGACCCCTTACCCTGCCAGCCCCTTGGTGTCGGCCACAATGAAGCAGATTCCCTGGGCATGGCAGAAATCCCCGATGCGGAGCTGCTCCTCCAGCGGGGACTCGGTCAGAACTACCACCTGTACCAGGGCTGTCAGCTGGTGCCACCGGCCCGGGGGGGCCCGGGGCACAGGGACATGGGCTCACCTGGAAGGAGGTGAGGAAGGCCTCCGACAGCTCCCCAGTGTGAGCTTCTACGTCCACCCAGGGGTTCAGCTCGGCCAGGGCCTGTTGGGATGCCTCCGCACGGTTCCGGCCCACGTCACTCTCCCGCAGGAGGAACTGTGGGGTGGGCGGATGGGGGAGCACCCCGTGGGTTTGGGGTGCTGCCCGCTGCAGCAGGGTGCTCTGCACGGCCCTGCCCACACCGGTGGGGTGCTCTGCCGAGGACCACACCCACGACGAGGGGGGCACCCTGGGCCGTTCCCGTGACAGGGATCTCCCCTTCCACAGCCCTCACCGGGACCCCCGGCCGGCGCCCGTTACTGGGAACCCCCCAACCCCGCATCCGTCCCTGGAGCAGGGGTACCCCAGCGGCACGTTCACCCCCTACCGCGACCTCCACCCGCGCCCGGTACCGGAAGCCGCACTGCCGGCACCCCCGCCTGTACCTGTAGTTACCGGCACCCCCGCCCGCACCCACAACGGGCAGTACCTGGTGGGAGCGGTCGGCGATGCAGGCGGTGCCGCTGTCGTGCAGGACGACCCGCCTGGCCCCCGCCAGCACCAGCGCCGCCGCCACCTGCGCTCCCGTCCCGCGCAGCCCCGACACCAGAGCCGCCGCCCGGGCCAAACACTGCGCGCTGCCGCCGCCCAGCACGTACCTGCGGGGCGGAACCGTCAGCGGGACGGGGGAATCGCCCGCCGCCCCCCGCCCCGTCCCCGTCCCCGTCCCCACACTCACAGCTGCCGTGAGTACAGCCCCTCCGGGTCGCTCCCCGCCATGGCCCCGCCGCCCCCGCAGGCCCCGCCCCAAGCCCCGCCTGCCTGCCCGCCCGAGCCCCGGCCCGGCCCGGCCAAGCCCCGCCCGGCCCCGCTGGCTCAAGCCCCGCCCGGCCCGCAGGCCCCCGCCCAGCCGGCGCAGCCATGGCGGCGGTCTGGCAGGGCCTGGGCGCGCTGGGCCGGGAGCTGGCGGCCGAATGGGCGGCGCAGGATATGCGGGCCGCGCTGTGCCAGCTGCTGCTGCTCTGGCTGGGCCTCAGCTTGCTGGGCATCTACCTGGCCTGGCGCGCCTACGGCGAGGCGGTGGCCGCGCTCTGCTACCGCACCGGGACCTCCGCCCGCCAGTCCCCCAGTCCCGGCCTGGGCCCCGGCGCCGCCTCCGGCCCCGCGCCCGCCCGGCCCCGCGCACACTCCCTCTCCCCCGCCGGCCCGGCCGGACGCAACGGCGCCGCGGAGCGGCACTGCCCGCCCCGGTGAGTCCCGACCGTTGCCGGGCCCGCAACCGCTACTCCCCTTCCTCCTCCCCTGCTTGGGCCCCGGCCTGTCCCGGTGCGGGCCCCGCCCTACCGGCTGCACCCCCGGCCCAGCGCACCCATGCCGCAGCCCCCCAGCCCGGTGTGTCCCCGGGCGCCCTCCCGGTCGTGCCACCGAACCGGCGCACCCCAGTGAGAGACCCCCACTAGACCAGCGCACCCCAGTCAGCGCCCTCCCAGCCCCGCCTGTGCCGCACAGGCGGGCGGGTGCTTGCCTCGGTGCAGGGCTCCCCCCCAGCCCCGCTCACGCTGCCCCTCTTTTGCAGGGAGGGCCTGGCGGCGGAGCTGGCGAAGACGCACCGGGAGTGAAGAGCGCCGGGACCCGCAGGGCACTGCCCACACCATTAAAGTTCTGTTCCCTGGCTGCTGCCCCAGTCTGTGGCACCCACCACCGGCACCAGTGAGGAGGCGAGGGAGAGCGGGGCAGTGGCTTTTATTGGGGCCGGGGCATTGTGCCAACGGCAGGTGCTGGCCTCACTTGGCCACGTAGTACTGGGTGGGCACGAAGGGCATCTTGGTGACAAGGGCCGGGTGCCGCTTCTTCCGCACCTCAACATCCAGTGCGGTGCCAGCACGGCTGTGTGTTGTTTCCACGTAGCCCATGGCGATGTTCTTGCCCAGGGAGGGTGAGGGGCAGCCGCTGGTCACTGTGCCTGGGGACATGGGGATGCAGGGAGGTGAGCAGGGGGGCCAGCAGCCCCAGACCCCTCTGTTGCCCTGAGCGCAGCTTAGGGGGCTGTGCCCACACCAGCACCACTACCTCCACCTACCGACAGGCGTGCCCTCAGGGCCCAGGATGGCCATCTGGGGACGAATGGGGGGTCCCACCGACGTCAGCCCCACACGCTTACGCTTGGGCTTCTCTTTCACTTGTGCCATGATGATGGCCGCGCCAGGGAAGTCCATGGCCGCACGCCGGCGCTTCCCTACAAGGCAGAGATGGGCAAGCGTCAGCAATGTCCATCTGGTCCCCATAGCCCTGTTGAGCCCGTTGGGCTGCCTCGCCCCTTTACCTGCCCCAAGGAGGGGGGTGGGGGGCAGATGTGGCCTTGACCTACCCAAGGTCCACAGCAGCCCAGCCTCAGCAGGCGTGGTGGTCTCGTCGATGTCGTTGCCGTAGAGGCAGAGCCCGGCTTCCAGGCGCAGGCTGTCCCTGGCTGCCAGCCCTGCTGGCCACACCTCAGGGACACCCAGCAGCTGCTCTGCCAGCTCCACTGCCCGCCCTGCGGGCACTGAGATCTGCAGGGGGACATGGGCAGGGTCAGGGGGAGCAGCCTTCTCCTGGGTACTGTGGTTGGGGGGTGGGGTGCTGGCACAGCTCCCAGGGTACCTCTACTCCATCCTCGCCAGTGTAGCCACAGCGTGTGACCCGGCAGCCAGGCACACCGAAGACGGTTGTGGTGATACTGTTCATGAAGGACAGCTTCGCCAGGTCATCCGACAGCCCTGCCTGCAGCACCTGGGCCATGGAAGGACCTGGGGAGGCAGGTGGCTCTGGAGGGTGGTGGTTTCTGGGGAAGGGGGGGATGTGGGAAGGGCACAGATGTCTGTTGTGCTCCCCGAGGGGAGCACAGCTCGGCACCGGCTGAGGGTGAGACCCCAACATGGGACCCCTGCTACCTTGCAGAGCCAGCAGCGCGTTGTCTGACACTTCCAGGTGGATGTCACCCCCAGAAGCCTGCAGCTCTGCCTCTCTTCCCTGCCAGGGTGACAGTGGGCTGCTAGCGACAGGGTGCCAGGCTGGTACCAGCCCCATCATGTGGCTGCAGCCACATCACACCCCACAGCCATAGACGTCACCAGAAGGCGTGGGGATAGTAGGGAGGGTCATTCCTGCCATGCGTCCCCACCTCTCGTGGGGACTGGGCAGCCCCGTACCCTCATGATGGCCAAGTCCTTGTCGGCACAGCCGGCGTTGGACACCACGTAGAGGTGATCTTCCGACGTGTTGGTGACGATGAGGTCATCCACGATGCCGCCCCTCTCGTTGGTAAGCAGCGTCAGGGTGCCCTGTGAATGCGGCCCCGGGCGTGCAGCCAGGCTTCCCGGCACCCCCCTGGGACCCTCAGACCCCAGCGGACACCCCCTGCCTCCCGCACCCCTCCCCGGTGCCCCGTACCTGTCCCGGCTTCAGCTCAGCGATGTCCCCCACCACCAGGCTCTCCATGAACCTGATGCGGTCCCGGCCGTACACGCGGGTCTGGAAGGGGCCGGGAGCGTGTGTGAGGCGGTGTGGGTGCCTCCCCCGTCCCTGCACAATCCCCCCAACCCGCCTCGGCTACCTGCAGCATGTGGGAGACGTCGAAGAGGGAGCAGCGGCTGCGGGTGTGCAGGTGGGACTGGAGGTGGCCCTGCCCGTAGTGCAGCGGGAGGCTCCAGCCGGCGAACGGCACCATCCGCCCGCCGCGGGACCGGTGCAGAGCGTCCAGCGGCGTCCGCCTCAGCCCCCCCGACTCCGCTTCGGGCCCCCCGTCCCCGCTCAGCGGCGCGGAGCCCGGGGGGCGGCGGGGCAGCACGGCGCGGCAGCACGCCCGCAGCATCCTTCCTCCCTCCCCGGCTCGGCCCGGCCCGGCCCCGGGGCCCCTGGGACATGGAGTCCGCCCGGCCCCCGCCCCGCCCCGCGCCCCGGCACCGCCTCCCCCGCCGCCGGCCGCTGGCCCGGGGGGATGCTGGGTGCGGGGCTGCCCGGGCACGGCCGTCCCGCCCGCCCCAGACCCGAGAGACCGGCAGGCACAGGCAGGACCACGGTAGCAGCTTTTAGTCGTGACCGAGGCTCTCCCCGCCGCACATCCCGCCCGCCCCCGGCCCCCCAGCAGCGGCCCCAGCGCCCTTGTCCGCCGGAGCCCCGTCCCGCGGGCAGCGAGGCAAGGCCAGGGCCACTCTCCTGGGCAGAGGTAGGGCGGCGAGCCGGGCTGTGCCACGGGCAGAGCCCCGGCAGCGGCTCCCGGGGGGATTCCGGGGCCGTGGCTCTGCCCACCGCTGCCAGCCAGTGCAGGAGGGAACAGGGAAGGGGTGCGGGGAGGGCCTGGAACCCCTCCGGGGCTGCAGAGACAAGGTCTATGTGGGAGCGCAGGCATCTGCTTCAGCCTCAGGACCACAGAGGTGCTGGCTCCCACCGGACGGCTCCGATGGGGCTCATGTGTAGGAAAGCAGGTTGATATCGTAGCAGCCATCCACCTGGAAAAGAGCAACTGTTGGTCCATCACTTTACCAGGGCTCCCCAAAAGCGCCCCCATCCCTCCAGGAGGGCTCCCCCAGCGATGCGGCGAGACCAGAGCCCCCAGGAGCTGGGTGGTGGGACTCACATCGAAGCGCCCGATGCGGGCAGCTGCCTGGCGAGCACGGATCACCTCCGTCAGCACCCACATTTGCTGGACCTCGGTCGACACCTTCTCTGGGTCTGGGAGCTCCTGGAAAAAAGCAGGGATGGAGGGTGCTGTGGAAAGCAGGGATGGCCCGGATCACCCTGGGCTTGGGCAGCAGTGTGGCTGCATGGCTGTGGTCCTTGGGGAGCCAGGCACTATCATGACAGTGCCCACACTCCTGATGTGCTGATGGTTTCCCAACATGGGGCAAGCAGGGCCCCGCTCTAGGAAAACACACAGCCAGGGAAACAGGTGACCCTGAGCCCTGGTGCCGCAGCGCCGATAGCCCATCTCTGCTGGCAGGCATCCAGGGCACCGACAGAGCAGCAGAGCGCTGGGTAATGATTAAAAACCTAATCGCACAGTCCAGAGTTTCCCAACAGCCTCCCTCCACAGCGCTCCCCAGGCCCAGTGACAGAAACCCCGCTGCCAGCACTCGGTTCCCCCCTCCCCACCCTGGGACCTTTAGCCAGGCGGGACTCGCAGGCTCAGCGCCGGCTCTCAGACCAGGGGCAAAGCTCTGTGCTGCTTCTCCCCTGCCCGACCCCGCTGGCAGCACCGGGCTGCTGCTGGGTGCCTCGTGGTGATGCTGGGAGCAGCCAAGCTCAGCGCACCCCTTGCTGAGGGGAACGTGATCCAAGTGATCAGCAAGGGACCGGGGTGTCCTCCCCAGACCGGAGCTCCCAGATGTGCTGGGGCTGGAGGAAGCTTTGCCATGGCAGTGATATACACTCCAAAGCCCAGGAGCAGAACTGCCCCTGAGGCGCTGGGCGCTGTGGCTCTGCAGCCTTGCTCCTACAGGCAGCACCAGCAGCTGATTCAGCAGGTTTCTGTGGGGAGCCAGCTGCCCACCTCTGCCCCACTCTGCCTGGACTTTGCTCACCGAAGGCCGCTGGCCGGGCAAATGTGGCTCACAAGCTGTAAACACGTGTTGTGGCTGTGACCTCCCTCTGCCCACGTGCCACTATGGCTGGGCAACAGCTCCCCAGGGTGCATCCTCTGCAAAGTGCCGGGGACCAGTTGTGCCACCCCATCCCCATGTGTCCTGCCAGCAACGCTGAGCACCCTCCACTCCCACAGGGACCTTTCCCAGACCCAGATTAGAGGGTGGGTAGATCTGTCACCTCAAATTACAGATCCCCGTAGAGATGTCTGTCTTCTGAATGCTGCAAACTCCTCCCAGCACAAGGCGGGGGAATTCTGGGGCTCCACAGCTATTCCTGCCTAAAGCCTGGAGCTGACACGGCAGCAATGGGGCTAGTGGCCTCACAAAGGGTGTCTGCATCTGGCACCTCGCACAGGTCCCCCCTCCTTCCCTGTCGTACCTTGGCAGGGCTCACTCACCCCGTGCAGGCTGGCTGGCTGCTCCGGAGGGGTCAGCTGGGAGAGCCAGGAGGGGAAATCCTTCTGGGGGCTCTGAAACAGATCCTGAGGGTCACACGAGGGGTGTCCCCAGCCCCACCTCCATCCCTCGTGCCATGGAGCATGCTGTGGTTTGGCCCCCACCCATGTTTACATTGCTGTAAAATATCACTTTATCATTGTTAAAGGGAATTTTGTGTTTAGGGTGAGTGTGAGCAACCTGGAATTTGGCGCCGTAACCTCCAGCTCCATCCTGCTGCTCAGACACACAGGCCAGGGCTGACTGGAACAGTCCTGTTCCCAGCCCTCAGCACACAAGGGGACCCCCCAAATGTGCCAGCGAAGGATGAGGACTTGAACCCACAGCCCTGTGTCCTCTGGAGGGTGCCTGAAGCTCTTGGAGCTGCAAGGAGCAATGCCAGGCACAGGGCTGGGCCAGTGGCCTGTCCTGGACCCCCTGCCTGTGCCTGGCAGGTTGGGCAGCACTGGCACCCACTCACCTTCTGTCCAGGGGGAAAAATCTGCAGTTCCTCGATGGTGAAGTGCAGCCAGACCGGGGACGGCTGCCGCAGGATGAACCGGAGTGCTGTCACCTGGTCCATGTCACACAGCATCTGCCGGGGCAAGGAATGGGGTTGTGGGGGGGAAGGCATCACTGCCGGGGGTACTGCAGGGGCTGGCCAGGCTGGAGCTGCTCAGGAACACCCAACCCCAGCCCAGATGAAAGGAGCCCTGAGGAAATGTCACCTCGTGGTGGCTGTGGGGGCAAAGTGGGGCACGGGCCGGACCACCATGGGCACCGTCACTGCTGAGAAGGGCAAGCAGGAGTGGGAGAGGCACTGCAGGAGTGGGAGAGGCACTGCAGGAGTGGGAGAGGCACTGCAGGAGTGGGAGAGGCACTGCAGGAGTGGGAGAGGCACTGCAGGCGCCTGCCACTGCTGTGGGGGCATGGTGGGGCATCAGCACTGGGCCCCAGGGACCAGGAACCCTCCTGGGGTGTGGGCAAAGAGGGGCAAGCCCCAGAGCCACGGAGGCACCGTCTGGCCATGCCGACCTGGTGCCGGCGGAGGGAGAAGTAGTCCTGGGAGCCCTCCTCGGTGTGCGGGCAGGGCATCAGGCGGTAGTCCCGCAGGCAGGTCACCCAGCGGCGGGAGCCGGTGGGCCCGGGGCGCTGCACCCGCACGCTCAGGAAAGCCGTGTAGAAGTTCCTGAAGACGATCTCCTGCACCTGCGGGATCGGCGGCCTCAGCCCCGCGTCATCCCCCACGGCACCGGTACCGGTACCGGCATCCCCTCGCTCCCACACCCGCACCGGCACGCCTGCCCCCCGAACGGGCACCAGCGCCGGCATCGCCCCTCGGCCCACACCGGTACCGACACCCCGCCTTTGCCCACACGGGTACCGGCACCGCCATCCCCCCTCCGCCCCCCGTACAGGTACCGGTACCGGTACCGCCATCCCCCCCATGCGCCCCGGGCCCGCCCTGCCACCCCTCCCCGCCACAGCGCCCCGCCCACACCCGTACGGGTGGTGCCCCGGCCCCCCCGCCGCTGCCCCGGCATCCCCTCCCTCCCTCCCTCCCTCCCTCCCTCCCTCCCCGCCCCAGGCCGGAGCCGCCGCCGCCGCCCCGGCCGGGCACGGGCCGCACTCACGTCGGCTGCGGCGCCGCGGGGGAAGCGGAGGTCGATGACGGCGACGCCGGGCCGCGCCGACTCGGCCCCCCCGCCCAACTGGAGCGCGGCGGCGGGGCGGGGGGCGCAGGGCAGCGGGGAGCGGCCCGGCCCCGCCGGCGGCCCCTGCCCCGGCCCCGCCGCTCCCGACATGGCGGCGCCGCGCGGCCGCCCCTCCTGGGCGGGGCCGGCCCGCGCGCAGCGGCGTCACGCCCCCGCGCCCGGCCGGAAGCGGGATCCCCTCCTCGCGCCGTCGCCAGGGGGCGCCGCGCTCCCGCCCACCCCGCCCCGGGCCCGGGGTGGGGGGCAGCGGGACGCCGGTTTCCCGGGGCCAGCGGCGGGCGGCGCCCGGGGCTCCCGCCGGGCTCGGAGCGGGGTTCGCGCCCGGCAGCCCCTCGCCTCCGTCCTGGCCAGCACGGAGCCCCCCGGGCAGCCCCGCCCGGTCCTGGCCCCTCGCGGGGGGAGGGGAGGGGGCAGCATCTCCCCAGGCCCGGTGCTGCCCCCGCTCCCCCCTGAGGGCGCTGCCGGGGGCAGGAGGAGAGCGGGGCCGGCGGCCGCCCGAGCTGGTGCGAAGGGCTGACACGGGATCTCAGCGGCTTTTAATCGAGCAGCCGGCGGCGGCACCAGAAACCCAGTGGAGGGAGAGAGAGGGGCCCGAGCGCACAGCCATTCACCCCCTGGGCTCGCCGCGGCCCCTTCCTCCCGCTTTCCCAGCCCCCCGGGCACAGAGCAGCCCGGGGCGGGCATGGAGAGGCTTATGTGGCACCGGGGAGGCAAAGGGTGCTACGGAGAGACCGGCACCCCGTCCCAAAACGCTCTCTGGGGAGGAGGTGTGCTGAAAAAGAGCCCCCCAAGCCCAGTGCCTGGATGGCAGTGGAGAAGCGGTTGCGGTGTGGGGGCTCAGCGTGGGCTCCTACCGCCCCAATCACAGCTCCCCCCAGGGAGCCAAAGGTACCCCAAGCTGCCTGCCGGCTGGCCAATGATGCATGAAAAAAACCAGGATTTCTTAGATAAAAAAAGTAATAGAAAAAGGATCCAACCCCAAAACCGAGAAGCAAGAGGAGTCAGCCAGCCACCCCAACCAGCCCCAAATCCCCCCACCCCCCGAAGCTCACCTGCAGCAAAGCACTGCCCTTCTCCCCCCCCCCCCCCCATCCCCAAACTACATAGGCCAGTTTGGGTAAAAGAGCCAATTAAACATAAAAACTTAAAAACATCGACTTCAGAAAGTCCCTTGAATTTAATCAGGTTTTTTTTTTAGGCTACCTTTCATGTTACGTCCTGTAGCTAGACACACGTGAATAGAAAAAACAGTACAGTTAGTGTTAAAGGCAAACAGCGGAGACCCAGAGTGCTACCCCAGTGCTGCCTGCTCCTCCCGCCCCGGCCCGGCCTGGCCCCCCTGCCCGCCACCCCGGCCCGGAGCCCAGCCGCCGGCAAGGCGCGGGGGAGCCGAGAGATTTTTTTTTTTTCCTTTTTTTCTATGAATAAAATAAAACCAAAGCTTGTTAGGCAAAAATAAAACAAGTGTCGTTCCCTACCTTCCCCTCCCCTGCCCTCCCCTCCCCCCCCCCCAACCCCTTCACCTCTCCTCTTCCCCCCCTCCCTCCCCATCCTTCCCCGAGTTCTGCGAGCGCTCCGGTGCGGCGGGCGCAGTCGGGGTGCGGGCTGGGGTTGCGGGTTCCCGGCTTGGCAAGGGGGTTGCCGGCCCACAGACAGCACTGGTGTGGAGCTGGAGGCCCCTTCTCCCCCCAAGAGCCCTCCCGTTCGTTAAGGGGGGACATAGGGTGGCGGGGACCTGTACGGGGTCATGTTCTTCGGGCGGGAGCCTTTCCCCTCCATGGGTGCGGTGAAGGGGGGGGGAGGCTGGTAGGGTGGCGCGTTGGGGTCCTCGTCCCGCAGCGGTGTGTACTCCCCGATGGTGTCCTGGTTGAGCGGTGTGGTCTCCGGCATGCTCTGGTTGGGGTACTCTGGGGGGGGCAGTGGGGCTTTCTCCTCCTGGAGGATGAGGGGCATGCTGGAGGACGGCGGGGGCTTGGAGTCGTCCAGCTCATCGGCGAAGATGATGGGCACGCCCTTCTTTATGAAGGTGGCCTGGTCTTCGATGGTGAGCTTCCCTTTCCTCTTCTTGCGGTAGCAGATCATGGCAATGATGCCGGCCACCAAGAGGATGGCAGCCACCACCACAGCGGGGATGACGGTGTGCAGGTACACGTCGTCCTCGCTGCTCTTCTCGGGGTCTTTACCTGCACCCACCGTCGGCGTGGCCTCCGAGATCACCCTTCCATCCTTCGTCACGGGGATGAACTGGATGTGCCGGCAGCTGCCAGAGCCGACCACCGACACATTCAGAGGCTTGAACTCGGGCTGCAAGACATTGGAGAACGCTGGGCTCGGCCCACCGGAGTCATCCGCGATCTTTTTGCTCAAAGTTCGAATCTGCTCCCGAGGACAGGGCTCCAGGGGCAGCGTGTTGTTCGTCCACTCCACCACGATGGAGCCTTTGGTGATGTCCTGCACCGTGATGGTGCTGCTGTTCCTATCGCCAAAGGCTAGGGCCAGCTTCTTGACCAGCATGATCTTCTTATTGATGTCGTTCACTACCGCGTTGTGGTCTCCTTCCAGCCTGGCCTTGAACTTCACCGGAGACTTGTCCCCATGCGGGCGTTTGTGGACGTGGATTTCAAAAGCATCCACAGCGAAGAGCCCACCTTTGTCGGTGGCGTACATGAAGTACTCGTGCTTCCCGATGTGGTTGTGGTCCGGCATGCCGTACATAAGCTGGCTAGTGCTGTTGAACTGGACCCATGAATTCTCCTCTATCATCTGCTGCTCCTTCAGCTTCAAGGTCAGCTGCAGTTTGTCAGTGGTGGTATCTTCCTTGTCGTAGAAGGTGTCTGATGGTATTTTGACCTCAAAGTAGGTGCCCTCCCATGCATCCACCCTGTCGATGTGGTTTGTCAGCTTGGGTGGCTCGTTTGGCTCCCCGGGCCGGGGGATCCCACTAACTGTGGTGCGTGCGCGAGACGGTGGGGAAGCCGTTGTCAGCTTGGAGATGGGGGATCTGGTGGTGCTGGGGGGCTTTGTCGGACGGGGCGTTTTGGGTCTTCGCGTGGGCCTTCGCGTCGTCGCGGTGGAGGAATCTGTCGTGGATGGCGTGGCTGGCTTCAGAGTGGAGACTCTGGGTTTCTTGGTGGTAGTTGTGGGTGGTGTGATCACCGCCGTGGGCTCGATGTACCCAGGCATCGTGGGGCGAATTGGCACGGAGGCTGTGCCAGTGCCTTCTGCTACCCTGGTTGGCTGGATCGGTCCCAGCGTGGGTGTCTGGACAATGGGACCCCTCGTTCTGATGGTGACTGTGGGCTTCCTCGGCAGCGGTATGGGCTCCCGGACAGGGGGTGCTGTTGTTTCTGTGGGAGGCGCGATGGCGGGTGACGTCGGGGTGGGGACGATCCTGGTTGGCGGTTCTTGCGCGGCAGTGGTGGGCGGCCCGATGGCGGTCAGAGGCGTAGGGGTGGCGTTGATCTGCCGCCGCATCCTCTTTGGGAGGTGAGGTTTCTTGTTAGCGATGTGCCAGCCAACAACGGGGTAGCCGAGGCGGGCAGACATGGTTCCTTCCTTAGCTGGAGCCTCCACCTTGCTGATGTTGGGGACGTTATTTTGGCTCAAAGAACACCCAAGTTTCCATGAGAGTAAGGCCCCGTTTTCCACCACCTTCTTTGCATTTCCCGGTCCAGCCATGAAGGCCGACATGTCAAAGAGTCTGTTATTTACAACAGGAACCAACTTCATGTTATGAAGCTCCACCTCTGAGAAGCTTCTCATTCTGTTTAACAGTTCGATCCTCTGCTTTGGTGTCATTTTTGTTAAGTCAGCATCCAAAATGACAGTCAGGATAGTGACCGGCTCCTCCGAGCCACACACGAACGGTGCCGTGTCACCCACGTCTTGGACAGCTGCCCGCACCGACTGAGGCTCGTTGTGGTCTTCTTGGTGGACCTCAACAGAGAAGACGTTTGCAGTCTGTGGCACGTAGCTCCCATTCGGGAAGGGCTGCAGCGTGGTCACCGAGATGTAGTGGACGCCCTTGTCTGTGTCAAGGGGCAGCCCTTCAAGGGAGCTGCTCTCCGCATTCCAGTGCAACCAAGAAGGCAAGGAGTCCTTCCCAGCTTCAGAGATCTAGCAAACAACAAAAGAAGAGGGTGCTTTTAGAGGTACAGCATTAGGATGTGTTCTTGGGACAAGAATGTTCAGTTTAAAGGATTAAAGGGAAAAAAAAAATCTGAAGCCCAACACTGGGGAAGGAAGGCCGAGTGGAGCATCTGTGTCATCTCCACACGGTGGCAAGGATGAGTTCTGCAGGATGCCCCAGTCCCAGAGGACTTCAGGATCCACAGGATGAGTCCTGCACAGGTCCCTCTCCTACAGACACAGATGTTCCAGCAGTGCACCCCTGTGTGCTCCATCTTCCCTGAGTGCAGACAAGAAGCTCAAAGGAGGAGGAGGAGGACAGCCATGGAGCTGAGGGTGAAGCAATCTGAGAACCGCCCTCCTCCTGGCCTGCTCCCATCCCTTCCTCACCTGATCACACCCCACATGCCCATTGCTCCAGTAGCTCAGCAGTACAAATGCTTTCTGGATTCACTCTCAGCTTCTCCCACCACCTGCAGAAGCTCGGCCACCCCTTCCCAGTTGGAGCACACCAGCACTCTGCAGCCACTTAAAACACGGTGTCCTCCTCTGCTGCCAGAAGAACAGCAAGCCCTGGCTGATGGAGGGGAGTGATCCCAAAATCAGGTTGCCCCGGCACTGCCATGGCCAGAGCAGCAGGCAGGGATGGGGCCCAGGGGCCGGAGGGATGCTGGGCATCAGGCAGGATGGCACACCAGCCTGGTTCCATACTCAAGAGTTAGTGGAAACAGAAGGATTTAACTTCCCTGTAACTTCCTTCTGCACCCTGGAAGCAACAGGAAGCTTTGGCCCAGAGCTCAGGACTCCAACACTCTGCCTAGAAGCTCTCTGAGGTCAGCAGCAACCCTTTTTCTGGGGTTTTGTGGTCGGTTATGTCTTTTTACATGACTCCTGGCCTGGAACAGTGAAGTGTGGCCCAAGAGCAGCACACACCGCGGCATTTCCACGTGCTCCAGGAGGAGGGAGCCAGAGGTAATCTCACCAGCCGCCTCTGCTTCCCAGTTTATCCATTTCTGAGCCTTTCTTAGCCCACCCTCCTCTCCTGACTTTGGGTCCCCTTCCCAGCCAGCCCAGGGCCAGACCTTTCAGGTCCCCATGTCATTCTGTCTTGCGGAGACGATGCTGGTCCTCCCCAAAACATCACCAGCACAGCTGACAGGCTGCCAAGGGGAAAGCCACACAGTGAGAGCCTGGGGCGCTCCTGCCTCCCAACCCAGACCGTAGCCAGCAGTGGACACAAACCTCCCACACCCTGCTCCCAGCAGCTGACGTCCGTCTGTCTATGCTACAGCCGCTCGCCTATCACAAGGCACAGCAGAGCCTCTTGGGCTGTGTGGTGGAAGGGGGGACGCTGCCAGCTCTGCGGGCTGTGACATTTCCCAGGGCTGTAGGTACCCCAAGGGCCAGTAACTTGAGCTTTACCATCACCAGGAGTTGGGATGGTGCCTCCTGGGGAATTCACTGCTGCCTCTCCCAGCCCAGGCAACAAATGCCACCTGCCCTGGCCTTCCAAGGTATATCTCCTCCCACAACCAGAGGGAACAGAGTTTTTGGGCCCCACAGACACAGATTTAGCAGCCGGGCTTACCACAGGCTGCTGCAGAGCTGTGCTCCAGCTCTCCTCCTGAGTGGCTGCTCAGGTAACTCCGTAAAGTTCAGAATTGGGTGAGGAGCTTCAAGAGGAGCGGGAGCACCCTGCATCCAGCAGTGGGCCAGCCCTGCCTATCACTGGGGAAAGCCCCTGGGACACTCGTGCAGGGATGCCCACTGCCACAGGGCCCTGGGTACCTCTCCCACACCAGCAGGTGCAGGCAGGACACCAAAAGGAAGGAGGGTGAGACTCCCCCCATGCCATGGGTTTCAGCACACCGAAGAAGCGTCTTGGGTGCACAGCACTGTAAGTATAATGTAGGAGCCAAACGTTTTTTAGTGAGAGCAGCATGAGAAAGGCTTTTGTGTGAGAGCTGCAGACGGTTTCGGCCATGACCGTAGGGGCAACACCCTCATTCCTCTCCTCTGGAAAGGATCAGCCCTGTTTTCAGCCAGCCTGGACAAGCCAGAGAGCACATCACGAGACACATGCTGGGTACAGTTTATAGAGCAGAGTTTAACACTGTGAGCACCACTTTCAGTTAACCCCTTAGCAGCAAGATTCCTGTTTACACCCGCTGGAGAAACCCACCCCGTGGGCCCTCACTCCTGACATACTCCCCCCCCGAACATCCTTCCCTTTGGCCCTGGTAAGGACGCAGCAGGTTTGGTAGGGCAGCTGCGTGCCCCCGTGCTGTAGCAAGAACGGTAGCTGCTGTTCCCCAAAGGGAAAGCAGCCCTTCACCTGTGAGGGGGACACGGAGCCAAGCCTCCCCGCTGTGGGAACAAAGGGCTGCGTTGTCCTTCCTTTGCATCCCTGCTGCCAAGAGAGGGCACAGGCAGGGTCTGACCCACACTCAGGGGCCTTGAAAGTAGTTTCATTTCATTGCACCCTCTAAAACCAGCAATGCCTGGACAGGAATCCAGCGTTTATGTTGGCAGGAGCGGGACAGTGCCGCTTGGTCCACTCGTGCCAAAAATCAGCTGCTGACCTGCCCAGTGGGGAGGAGGACGGGCAGGGCTGGGCATGGAAACGCTCGGAGACAGGACGAAGCTGGAGCTTTACTGGGGCTTACACAATGGGGAAGAATAAAACGGTGGGACTGAGCAGTTCAACACACACTGAGCATGTAAATTCGGGCCTCTCTCAGGCACTCTGCAACAGCCCGATGAGAGACTCCTGCTCTGTACAGGCTTCTCCTGCGAGTCGGGGTTTGCTGCTGCTCCCTCCTCCCCGGCATGGCCTGGGTCTTGAGAAGCAGCTATACAACAAGCGTGAACCTTTAGTCTCATGTCACAGGGTGATTGTCCCTTCAATCGCCTGTGCTTCTACCTTTGAGAGCCAAGCTCACTCAGGAAAGGCGGCCAACCCCACGTGGAAAGGGTGACAAGGGAAGCACAGGCCAGTCTCGATATTCCCGCTTGGAAAACTGATTTTGACCTACAGTTTACACACAAGCTGATGTTCTCAAGGGCCTGCGCTGGAAAATGAAACTGCAGACAGACAGATTCACACCAAAGACTAGGTTTTCCTGAAGACCAAATCCAGGCCAGGCACTTGTCCCCTGGGACAAGGTGTTCTTAGCAGGGATGCATCAGCTGCGAAGTGTTTATATTCCCGCTGCAACTCAAGTTGAAAAGAGCTGAGCTAGTTCAGCTCAATACAACACGGCCTGTTTCTAAGGGCTCTGCAAAAGGTGATTAAGAAGATCAAATTGATGTGATATGAAACCCATGAAGATGCCTGTGTGCCTCCCCTGGGAAAGCTTTGGGAAGGCAACGAGTCCCCAGGGTTGGGATGCCACAGCTCCGCTCCAAACACAGCTGCTGCCCCCGGCAGCAGAATTTATCTATGGCCCTGTGACAAAGGGAGACCCCAGCGAGACAGGAGTAGATCAGGTTTTGGGATGAATAAAAAGTCTTGTTCCTAAATGAATGCTAACCAGCGGAGCGCTTGGTGGGGCTCTGGCCTCGGCGCCACGTGAAACTGGGCATGGGGAGCCCTGCACTCTGTTCTAGCTCGCTTCAAACAGTGCTTCAAAGGGTGATCTGTTAAGGCTACACGCAGTTAATGATTTGGGATCTCTAATTTTCAGGTAAAAGCTCCCCAGTTTTCTATACATGCCACAAATACCGGCCTGAAGCTCTGTCACTTCCCTCAAGGGCCGGTTTCAAAATAACCCTTCCCTCGCTTAAGCGGAGGGGACACAGGAGGGGGAAGGCTGCCTCTGTTTTCCCATTATTTGAGAGAACTGTAAATGAACCTTGTGAACACTTATCAGCTGAAGATTACCCAAGCCCAGCAGCATACCAGAGACCGTTAAAGAATCAGCCATGTTTGCGACTTCAAATACATACAGGGGCCCGTCTGGTTCTGAAGGCCCTGTTCACAGAGCCCTTGCAGATACACACAGGCTGTTATTTTTAGGCCAGCCAAGGGCAGTCAGCTCATGAAAGAGGACAGCTTGGCTTCGTTTGGTGGGTTGGGGGGGTTGTTTTGTTTTTTTAAACTTGGATCTGAGCGCCCTGTAGCCTGTGCGATGAGGATAAGCAAAGGAGCAGTGAGCAGGACTGCTGCCCCCAAGAAAATTCAGGCAAAAACCCGTGTTCTTGTTTACAAGGGTGCCCACTAATCCAAGTATGTAGTCCTCCTTCTCCCCATGAAGCTTCCAAAAAGGAGACAGATTTTGTAGGGTCCCACCATAAGTCTCCCTTTGGCACAGCCAGAGATATCCCATGGGATCTCCCAGCCTACACTGCCAGACCTTCCCGTGGGCAACAGCAGCCAGGGACTCGTCTCATTCCTGCACCCCTTCAGATCAACCCCAAAATATTTCCGACTGCTTTTGGGCAGGGGGTGAGCGTGGATACTCCAGCAGCTCTGCCAGATTTCTCACCACCCCCTTCTCCTCCCAGTGTCCAGCTGTCACTGACAGACCAATGCCATACCAGGGATTTCATTTGGATTGTAATCACTGATGGCAATTAACCGTGTGACAGACTCACTCCCCTTCTGGGTTCCTCTCTAGCAATACCCCCCCACGGCCAACAATGAAAAACACCCCAGCTGAGTCCTCTCCACATCCCAACAGAAGGTGAGCTGAACTGCACTCAAGCAGACTAACCTAACCAGTGTTAAACCCAGCCTGCAGCTAAACCCAGCCCAGCCCGCAAAGCTCAGGCTTCCTCACACAATCAACCATTGGGCAGTGGAAAGAAGATGGAAACCAAGAGACAATTCAAATGCAAATATAGCTGCAGAGTCAAGCTAAGCTGTTTGACTAAGCCCAAGTTCCTCTTAACCCCTTGTCAATGCCACAGCATGGGGCAGCAGAAGCCACAGGCTTGCTCAGCCCCAAACCAGGTACGTGGGCTGCCAGGTTTTGGGCTGCCTTGTCCCGCTTCCCAAAGAAGGGGTGATAGAGATGGGTTTCAGATGCACTCCAGTGCTGTTGGAACTGCAGTGCTCTGTAGTGCTGGCACAGCCAAGAGAAACACTGAGAACGCAAGGCCTGCAGGCTGCCAGTCCTCTTTTGGGAGGCTGGTCCAACAACTGTGTTCCTCCTCTTCATCAACACAAAGAGGGAGCCAGTGGTTACAGGCATGGGATGCAGACATGCTGCCTGGGTATCCCTGCCACAGGCAGGTCCCGCAGCAGAGGCTGCTGCACTGGGTTGGGGAACATGGTGGCTTGAGGTAGGAGCTGGGACAGCCCTCAGACCACAATGGCTGTGAGCCCTTGGCCCCAAGGAAGGCTTGCCTGTATGCAACCAGATGAGGACACAAGAAGGAGCCTCCAATCTTACATCATCTTGCCTCAAATACATCAGAACTGCGAGCCAGGACACCAGACGCGTCTCGCCCAGAGAAACAAGGCCCAGAGAACAGTGGGGAAAGGAGAGACAGGCACCACTCAGGGCCTTCTGCTGGCCAAGCACTGCTGCGGTGCCACCACACGCTGCTGTGCTCCTTCTGAAAGCTCCTTCCGAAGGAAGGCAAGCTGCACTTACTTGGCACAGGGAGCAGGAAGGAATCCCCGCACAGGCGCTTCCCTGCAGAGGAGACTGCCATACCTGCCAGAGCCTTTGGGCATCCTCAGCAGACAGTGCTCTTCCGAGCTGCTGTGTGCCTCGGCTGAAAGGCATGGGAACTACAGACAAAACTGCTGCTTCAGGACATCTTGTGCAAATACATCTCCCCCTGGAAGGCTAAAACCAGCTCAGAAACTTCACTGGCTCTCAGAAGTATGTCAGCCTCCATGACCTGAGTGTTCATTACCAGCAGGAGCTCACCGCCTCTGTTTAGAGTTGGAGAACTATGTAGGAACAGCCTGTGATCAGGGTTTCTTTGGTGCAGGGGTATGTCAGGATGGTTAAACTAAGCCCACGTTTCAGCTGGTCCCAGGCGAGAGCCCTGCACAAAGCTCTTCCCACAGGTCTCCACACACCAAGCTGTTGCCTCACAAAAAAATGAAACCTTTCAGCAGAGAAAGCTGAGCTTGGGGACAGGAAGGCTACAGAGGCTGTACCACAGGTCCTGGCTCTCGACTTCAAGCTCAAACTTCAGTCCCCAAAGGACTAGGCAGCAAAGCCACACAAAGCAGCTGCTCTACTTTTACGTGCTCAGGGAAACCCAAGCAAGATGTTTTACGTGGCTGCTGCCAGTCAGCATTTTCCAGCCACCGAGCAGGCCAGCAAAGCCTCACACACGGAAAGCAGCCCTGCTCCTTTGCGGATGCAAGCACAGGGCCGCACCGCGCTGATGCCACCAGCCCCAAGAGCCGTGCTTTGTCTGTTCTGACTTCTTTATGATCAGTAAAATGGCTTTCCAACGGCGCTGGCCAAGCAGCTACGCCCAGCTCATGCCACCCTCGCATACCCCTTCCATGACGGTTTCTTTTCCAGATGCGCTTCTGTGTTTGCTATAAGGGCACTATTCAGCGTCCCACTCGGCCCGGGCGATGGAACACAACAGCTGTTTCACTGGGAGGTCACTACAAAACATTGAGTGTCCCAAGAAATCCTCCTTTCATCCGTCCATGCAAGCAGCTTGGAAGGATTTGTTTAGCCTTATTGTTGGAGCGGGAAGGCGCAGCCCGCCCGCGCCAGGGCTGGGGTCAGCACAGGCTGCCCACACCCCGCTTTCTCCCTTGTTTGGGGGGTGAGCATGGGGCAGGAAAAGCCTCAAACAGCTTTTTTTTTTTTTTTTTTTTAAAAAAAAAAAAGTTCAGTCGGGCTCTTCTTTCAGCATGACTTTTTATAAGCGAAAGGCCAAAGGGAAGCAAAAATACCACTCAGCAGGGATGCCAAGTGCCGGGGGTTTAGTGTTGCCGCCGCACAGCTAACCAGCCCCAGCAATTTATTCCTGCCGTCAGCAGATTGCTGCAAAGCTGGAATTCAAGAGCACGGTGAGGAAAGGCGAGCCAGAGCTGAGGAAAGGCGAGCCAGAGCCCGCGAGTTCAGGTTGGCTCCTTCACAGGATTCTCCTTACCGTGCTGCTCCCCTGTCTCCCCAGATGCTCAGGGCAACAACCCCATCGGAGCAGGACAAAGCAAGTAACTTCCCAGCCCATCTGAAAAGCCAGCTTATAATTAGATCGAGTCACATTTTCCACTCCTCCAAATTCAGAGCTTGTTACTAAGTGCGTGCTGAAAATGCCAAATTCCCCTGAGTCGGTCTCACTGCAGGAAAAAGATAAGCAGCCCCCTCAGCAGAAACCTTATCAGCTCATCTTGGCGATAAGATTGCAGCTAAGCAAAGCCCTGCCCAAAAAGTCCTTTGCCTGGACCTGTTCCAGGTACTGCCACTTATCCCAGCACCCTGCCCTAAAAGCAGCTGTTGCTCCACCATCTAGTCAGTCAAAGTCCAGGAAAGCTGGGAAGCCCCGGACGGAGGTGAAGAAGCCCCGGACGGAGGTGAAGAAGCCCCGGACGGAGGTGAAGCTCAAGTGCTCTGGCACAGAGAACCTTTTCAGCCACCCAGCTCGATGGCACAGCCCCTCAGGCATGCTCTTTGCTTGTCTCTCTCTTTGGAGGAAAAAGCATCTTAATAAAATTCCCATTCAGTTAAAACTCATTGAAATCAAGAATGTTGCAAGAGAAAAGAAAAACATTTTGAAAAAAAATTATAATAATCAGTATTTTGTGGTTTTCTTCCCTGCAGCTGAGCGTGTGCTGGCACTGCGGGCTGGGCTCAGCATAGGGCTGGGCGTGCGGCACAGCCCCAGCACTGGGTACTCCATGCCAGGGCCCCTGCAACACGATCACAGTCCCTGTGTAGAAACTGAGGCCCCTCAAGTCCAGCAAGAGTAAAGCTGTTCAGTAAAATCCCCTCCAACAGACAGCAAACAGAAGAGAATCAGGCTCCTGCTTGGAAAGCTCCTTTTTCTTACCCCAGCATTAATATAGGGTGCTCCAGTAACCCCACAAACCTGCTGGGTAACTGTGCTGTGTAAATAAACCAGCTACGTGAGTGGACACAGTTGTTCTAATCGCTGTGCCATCGGCTATGTTTGGGTACGGTGCTGGCTTCTCAGGGGCCCCGCTACGTGTTTCATCTTCCCGACACAGCCCAGGTGAGGTCATGCGCTTGGAAATGAAAAAAATACATAAAATCAGGAGCCAAGAGCCTGCACAAAGAGAAAGACTCAGCTGTGCTCATCTGAAGGCTTTCATTAGCTCGAACGAACCTGAGCAGCAGATCTGCTCCTTGGGATCCATCCCGTACCCAACACCCCTCCAACAGAGGCAAGTCAGCAGCTTTACAGATCTTCAAGTCACAGCAAAGCACCACCTCACACAGGGCTGTGCCTCGGGCAGCTGTGTGCTCCAGGAGCCCTTCCTGGAGCTGGTTTTGCCATCAAACGAAGTACAGTCAAGGGACCTCTAAGTCTTTTTTGCAAAAAGTAAACCCTCCTTAAACCCCAGGTGGTAAATTCCACACCTTTCTATACTGTGGGCACACACACTTCGGATGTCGGACCGTGCAAGGGCTCAAACACCTTGTGGGTACTGGAAGGGACTGGACTTATGCAGATATCCCGAGGGAAAGGAGCCGCAGGAATGTTGGTTAGTGCCGGTATTTAATACTTGGTCCTAAGGGCAGTGCCTGGTGTCTCTGGAGAGGGGCCTGTAGCCCTGGGATGTCTCCCACTCACAGCCTAGAGAAGCCCCATCACAGCCCCTAGCCTGCAGCTGGGAGTCAGAAAGCCCCTCTGCAGACCTGGAGATGCCAGATGCTTTCCACAGCCGTTCCTGCACCTGCACAGAAGGAGGGAACCGCCCCATAACTGCCCTCCTCTGCGTGGCTTTACTTTCACAGACCGAGCCCAGCGTGAGCAGGGTATCAATTGCCAGTGGACTGAGCAGAGAACCACATTTAGGGCAAACACCACAGTCCCACACACTGACAGAGGCGCTGTCGGTGTCAGTGCTGTCCTCACCTCAATCGTCTGCCTCCTCACCCGGACAGAAATGACAGAGAAGGAAAACGGGACAACCTTAGAGATGGGACCAGCAGACGTCCTGGAGACCAAGATCAGGAGGTAAAATATAAATCAACAATCATGCACCTCGGGTAACATCCTCTTCTGACTGAGCGGAGACAGAAAAAACCTGGCAGACCTGGATATTTTAGGTGATGGCAAGATGTCTGAGGCAAAGCAGCAGACATGGAAAAGCAAACAATTGTAGGATATATCAAACAAGGTTATTTATAGAGGAGAAAAGGAAGTTTTGGAGCCTTTATATGAGGCACTGGTAAAATTTCATCGCGAGTATTTTGTGTAGCTGCGGTCATGCAAGTGTAAGAAAAATAAACTTGGGCTGGAAGACCGGTAGAAGGCAACTGTGAAGATGAGGAGAGGAAAAGAAAGCTTATTTTAGGGAAAAGACTAGAGAGGTCTGAAGCGAGGACAGGGGAACAGGCCCATCACTTATAAATACATAAAGGAAGTAAATATTATGAAGCTGGAAAGGATTGAGCTAAGGGGCAGCACACACAAGTACTTCCAGCCATCTCTAAATTTAGGCTAGAAGCTAGGTTTTTAATCAGAGCAGCTTTAATGGAAGTGGTAGGGGCAGGAACTCCACCTGGTCTTCGTCCCTTCCACAGCCAGAGGACATGGGTGAGAGGCAGTGGGTCAGGAGACCATCAAGCCAACGCCGATTACAAGAAGGGTACCAGGACCAACTGGCTGTGACATCTCGCTGGAGTGAGGATATTACAGGACAGCGACTGGACCAAACGGACACCAAACTCAACGGCTGACATACCTGCATGAGGTATGTCCTCCCTTCAGAGGACATGTCAGCACCCGACTGAGGTACCCACTCAGGAGGACAAGGTGCTGGCAGCGCGGCTTCTAATTGCCAGCAAGGAGTTACAGCAGCCACGAAGCCTCAAGCAATGCAGGGGGAAAAGAAAAAGACTCTGAAATTAAGACAGAAGTAGAATTTTGACCTTTCTTCTCCCCTTATCCACCTTGGCATCTCAAGGGCGTCAGAATAAACTTGCTTATGTACTTAAACTACATCATCTCCCCTGCTCGAGGTGCTTGGGGTGGCAGGGAGACACCGGTGACGGCTCCCAGGAGCTGGTACCTGATTACATACGGAGCCCCTGGATCCGTGCAGGAGTGCGTGCCTGTGAGGCACTCCTCCGCCGCGCTCCAGATGCCTGGCGTTTTTTCCATCCCACAACCAAGTTTGCAGAGAGAAGTATTTTGTCTACAGCAGGCTGGAATTTGCTTACCGACAGGGAGAGGATCGGAGAAGCAGCTTCAAGGCTGACTGAGAAAAATAATCAGTGGAATGATCTAGAGATGGAGCAATCACACCTTCTTCACACTCCAGAGGGGAAACTCCTGGGAGCTTGGGGACACCGGTCGGTTTTTGGGTTTGGGGCTTTTTCAAAAATGAACTTAGAGCAAATTTCTTATTGAAGGGAACTGAGTATAGGCACCTCGCCTCACTGCAAGCTTCACCTCAAGGGCACAGCACCTCTTTCCTCACCTCTTCCACCAGTTAATAAGAGCCAGGAGTAGCAGCTTTCATTGATCTGGCTGAGAAAAGCAAGGCAGCCTGAGAAAAAGACCAAAGCAATCTGCCCTGGAACTACCCAGTAATACAAAAATGCACCCTGGCACCCAAACTCTGCCCACACGGCTCTCACTTAGCCAGGAATCTAATCCCCATAGCAGAGACTGGACGTGTTCAGCAGGACACCACACATTCTCCATGAGGGAGAGACCTTCCAGATACGCTGGCTACGTGAGGCTGCTAACGGTGTCCTGGAGCCTGCTGTGCTTTTAAAATCCATTTCAATGTGAACAGATGCAACATGTGCTTGGGTAAGGGGACGGGCACGCATGAAAATCGCTCCCAGCATTTGCTGGGCTGCACAGTGCTGGCAACTGTTGGGTCCTGGTCCAGCCCAGCCCATCGGCATCTCTTCACACATCTGTTGGTGTGAGCAACATGCCTCAACACCGGGGTATTGTTCAAAGCTCTCACACAGGGTGGAAATAATCTCTCAGAGGATTTTCCTGCACCCACCATTGCTAGCACAGATGAGTTTGGTGCCAGAAAAAGGAGACTGAGGAAGATGTGGCGTTATACAAACACTGAAAGTGATTCTTGCTGTCGCAGTAGCCAGTGAATGCCACCAGAACAATCACGCCAATCATAGAATCACAGACTGCTCTGGGTTGGAAGGGACCCCAAGGATCAGAGTTCCAACCCCCCTGTCACAGGCAGGGCCACCAACCTCCAGGCCTGGAGCTACACAAGGTTGCCCAGGGCCTCATCCAACCTGGCCTTGAACCCCAAACCAAATTCACCATTTCTGTACCACGAGATCTTGGGCTCACCACAGCCCAGAGCTATACAGGTGCCCTGAGCTCAGAGAACAGGCTGTGGTTATGTGAGGGCAGGCACCACCATCTCCTCAGCCACAGAGGCAATTAAATGTCACAGCCTTTGCTCCGAAACCAGCAGGTGCCCTTCCTTCTCTGACTCCTCGAGCCAAGGGCTCAGCCATCGTTTTCCTCCTCCCTGTCTGTCGATACCAGATGCATTCTGCAGCTTTTCTGCCTGCCACTGGTCCTGGCCCCCCACACTAGAGCCAGCCAGATCACGTCTCTGGACTGAGATCACTGCGTGACAGTACGTGGAGCTGAAACAAACCTGCCTTCAAGGAGAAGCTGAGATGTCAGGCTTTCTCCTGACTCGCTCTCCATCTCCCTCTCATCTTCTGAGACACACCAGAAGGCTGTCTTTTTATAATGTTTTCTAAAAACGGGTTTTAAAAACTGGTTTTCGGTTTTGCTCTTGGAAAAAAGAAATAAAAATCCAAAGATTGGAAAGTGATCCTGTTTCCAAACAGGATTTTCTGAACTCCACACAATCCAAGCAAGCAGATGCTGAGAAGACATCTCAGCATCCTCCCAGGAAAGGACTAAAGCTGAGCAGGCGCATGTTTGGCAGTGTGCCTACCTTCCTCCAGGCTACTCTGACCTCAGGACCGAATCCAGAACCCAGAACACCCTTTCGGGTGTCTGCCGTGCAGACACACCAGGGTAAGTAGGATAAAGAGAAAGGCTCCTGTCTTTCCCAAGAGGACTTCGGGATGAGGTCAGGAGAGACCGTGTCAAAGGCAGCCCAGCACACTGCTGGTGGAACAAAGTCTGTTTGTCTATCAATGTTTTGTTACCACAGCAAAGCAAACTCCCTGAGCCTCAGAGCAGCAGCAATCCTGGGGAATCCGTCCCCTTTCCCCAGATCCCGAGGCAGTATCTCCTTACACATGTGCCCATCGTTCTGGGGCAGAGTATTTCATAGTTTAAATGTAGCCAACAAACCCCAACAGTTATCCCTAAGAAGTTTCCCCTCTGCATTAGAGAAGAAAGGAACTCTGCAGTAAAATGAGGATTTTAAAATTTAGTTTCTGTTAATCCCCTTCCCATAGCCTTACAGAACCTTAAGGCTGCTCCAGAGCAACCCTCCTGGCCCAGCCTATGAGCAAAGCAGCTGGCTCGACTTCTGCAAGATGAGGAAGGAAAAAACAATGTCAGGGAATGATATTTCTCACCTGGACAATCTCTCCATTGGAAGCAATTAAATCCGTGGGGATGGAGACTCTGAAGAAGCGTCCCACCACAGCAGAGCTGTCCGGTATGCCCACCACAGCCGGCACAGTCTCACGGAGGTCCGAGAGCACGGAGTGCATGGATGCCTCTAGCTGGTTTTCCCAGTCCCGAACCACTTCTGCCGGCTCGCTGGGCCAGTGGCAACGAGCAGAAGCCGCCAGCAACAGCACGGGGAGCCAAGTCCTCCCCAGGAAAGGGGGCTGTAGTGGGCATCCAACAGTCATTCTTGCCAGTGGCCTCGGCGACGGTGCTCCAGCCGGAAAGGGGAACCCAGGAAACCCGCAGGCACTGCAGTGTAGGCAGGGAATCTGCCAGTCCTTCACAGCAACCTCATCCTAGGAGTCCTGGAACCTGGTTAAACAAAGGAAATCTGATCAGCACGCTCAATATGATACCCAGGTCAGTCTGCTAACCCACACAGACCTCCTTGCAACGGCTGGAGGGTTACCAGCCACACTACCCTCTTCATTCCAGCTTTTTGATTTAACTACAAGAGTTGCCATGACCATTAAAGAGAGGGAGAGCTTCTCAGCTCCTCTTCTGATGCACAACATCTCTAGAAGAAGATTCTCCTGCTTTTCCACACGCACAACCACATTTCTGCTGCTCTGGGGCCACAGCATCCTGAGAGCTGCAGCTAGGGAGACACAGGTACAGTGGAACCGAGCCAGAGCACGGGGCTAACAAGGCAACTTTTCAGGGGCAGCTGAAGTCAGGCTGGGGTGTTGGTGGATTTAAAACCCAGTTACCCAGTATGAGAGTCCCAAGAAACCTTCAGTACTCCACAGCTGCCATCCTGACAGCTTGACACACAACAGATGCTTCTGCTCTGCTGGCTTTCAGGCCAGGTGGTCTTCTCTTAGTTCCAGCTTTTCACATCACTGTGTTTAGGCTTGATTTGGATGCCAGCAATACGCCCCCCCAAAAGCAGACCGCAGTATGCTGTGCACATACCTCGTCCCACACTGCTACCTGCCGTCCACCTCCCCCTGCTCACACAGCTCACCTGCCCACACACTGCCAAGAAACATCTCTGGCTCTCGCTCACTTCATTGCCTTCTTCCTCTTGCCCCCTCCCCATCCCCACCCTCTCTGCAGCCCCTGGATCACAGTTCTCCTTTCTCTCCTCTGTTCCTTTGGCGCATCGTTGCTTTGGCTTTCCCAGCCCATTCTCCCTCCAGACCGTGTTTGGCCACGGTGCACAGGAGTCACGGATCGACATCCACCCTGTGCTCCTCCTCACGGCCTGTTTGCAGGAGAGCAGGCAGGTCCATGGAAGAGGACAGAGCCATTTGGGGCCCCAGGGAAACCATGCTGGCTGCTCTGGCATCTCTGCTTGCAGCTAGCAAACTCAGCGGTGGTGATGAGTGGGACAGTGGGTTAGGCAGAACTGGAGGACAGACGTACAGACCAAGCGGGTGTTGCTCAGCCACAGGAGCACAAGGGACTGGGCTCCCTTGGGCCAGGTACACTCAGGTCTTGAAGCAACTCCTGTTTTCCATGCTGAGAGAGAAGCGGCTCCAAATTCCCAGAGCAAATCCAGCCCAAGTTCTAACTGCTGCCCCCAGTCCTCTGAGCACACCTCTGACTTACTCCAGCCCATTCCAGCTGTGGGTGTGATGCACATCAGGCTCTCCCCCAAGAGACCCTGAAGGCAGACCAGGTGGGAAGGGAAATCCCACTGTCACTCACCCTCACCGGAGGTCCCAGGGCAGCTGTCCTGCTCCACTGCAGCCAGGCAAGCACGTACTGGCCACCATTTGCATGTTCAACCTAAACCCTGCACTCTAGAGAAGCTGGGAGGTAGCGTGCAAGGACCATAGGATCACAAGGCTGGAAAAGACCTTTAAAATCAATCAAGTCCAACTGTACCTGTCCTCTACTAACCCATATCCCTGAGCACCTCATCTACCCATCTTTTAAACACATCCAGTGATGGTGACTCAGCCCCCTCCCTGGGCAGCCTGTTCCAGGCCCTGACAACTCTTACAGTGAATTACTTTCTCCTAAGGTCTAATCTGACCCTGCCCAGGCACAGCTTGAGGCCATAAGGACCAGAAGACCCTCAGCCCTTGATGGGCCTTTTCACAGACACCCACTCATGCCGAGGGGCCAACATCCTCCATCCCAAGGGAGTGGACACAGCAAGCTCAGCAGCAGGTAGCAGAGAGGCCCATGGGAAGGGGAAATCACAAGCTGTACCCAGTAACCTCTGAACATGGATTCTACAGCACCCATGAAGCTGATACCTGATCTGAGCACTGACAATCTCAGAAAACCTCTCTCAAGTGAAAGACCACAGAGGCAGCGGAGGCAGGATGGATAATGTTGCTGGAAACAGCAAGACAGATGGTGGGATGGTCAGTGAGATGCCAGTGCCAGAAGAAAGCTCATTGCCCCGCTGCTCACGTCCTTCCTGAAACAACTGTGACGGGAATGCACCAGGCAAAACAAGAGGAAAGCCAAGGCCAGGCTCTTCCCAAATGTAACTGGAATGCAGTGGTCTTCATGTGGAGCCAGACAACTTAGCTGCTTTTCCAGAGGTCGTCATCACGAAAGATGAAGTGGCTAGGTGGGTAAGGGCAAGTCACACTCCCTACAGAGCACATCTCCTTCTATCTATCCTCCTGCATGGTCAGAGGGCGCGTCTGACACACTCTGATTGATTGTGGATGAACCCAGATGAACCCACCTCAGCAAGGAGATGACTACAGGCTGAGAACGAGCTACAGAGATGGGAGCAGGCATCTGCAAGAGGTCCTGAGGAGGCGACTGACCATCACAGCAGGAAAATGAGGGAGACTCATCCCTGTGGTATGTTAAGCAAGCAGACAGAATTACCTTCAGACTCTGTGGAATCCAGGTGCAGACACCATGATGGTGATGCCTTGTCCCATGAGCTACCACCTCTCCTAAAGCTTGTTGGCAAGTCCTGCTGTGTGAGGGACTGGAAAGCAACCTCTGCACAAGTACAGGCAGGATCAGAGACTCGCCAGGGGAGGAGCACAGCAGCAGAACCCAGCAGCCGCTGTGGGGCCAAGATGCTATCAGCATGGCTGTCTTACAGCTGCGCTGGGCCTCTGCACCTGAGCAGAGGAGAAACACCCCAGACAGACAGACAGACAGACAGGCAGACGCCCAGCATACAACCACTCTGAGCTGTAGAGATGTCTAGAGAGGTTCAGCACCAGGTGCCTCAAGCCAGGCCCTGCCAGTGGCCTGTCAGGGCTGCGGCAGAGCTCATGTGCAGACGGGCACAGCTCTGCGTTGCTCAGCCAAGTAACACAATCCAGCCTGGGCTGTTTTTGTTGGATCAAGGGGAGGATTTGGGCAGAGAGGAGCTGGTTCTTGATATCTGTGGTGAGCAGGAAAGGGAGATGAAGTCATCACCCATTTCAGAAACGACTATGGGAGCAGGCAAATGCCGCCCATCTGAGACATGTCACTCAGCCAAGCAACTCGTACATCGGCCGTGAAGGTTTTGTGTGGCACACATGGGTCACACCAATGCATAATGTCATTTTAGGGGAGCTATGGAAGCAGAGCACACAGGAGGTGTAGGAGAAAGTCCTTGCCTGGTAACAAAAGGGAAAAAACAAAGCCAAACAACCCAGAAGAGCTGAGAACAACTTTGCACAGCCAAAAAAAATCTCTCGACACAGCTCCACCTCACCAAACAATTGACAGAAGCTGAAACAGTGCCAGCCTCTCACGCTGTGTGCTAAGGAGGAAAGGCGGCTGCAGATAGCTGGAACAAGGCATCGCCCCCGCAGCGCTGAGGTCTACGTGGCCTAGTGCTTCAAGGCCAAATGCTTCTTGTGATAGGAGATCCTCTGCCTAAAAGCCAGAAGTCCAGCTCAGCAGGTCCGCTGGCCACCAGCACCGGGGGCTGAAGTGGCACCTCTGTGAAGTTCAAGAGCCTGAATTGTTTCACATGGGGCTACCACAGCCCAATCTAGACTCACTTGGCTGAGACACTATCCCAGTTGCATGTGGGAGAAAGTCAGCTTTCAGGGTCGTCACCTGCAATCACCGATCAGCACAGAGCTGGAGCTCCCCAGGAGCAAACACCTCCACCCTTCACACAAGCTCAAACGGGGCCAAACCTCAAACACAGATGGTGTGCTGCATGGTCACCTGCTGATCTTGGCGAAGCATCAAACCATAGGGCCAATTGCCCTGGATGGCACTTGAAGCTACAAGGCAGGGCTAGGCCACCCCAGCTCCTCTACGTGGCACAGTGCTCCTCCTTCCAGCAGGATCTGTACATACTGCAGTGTTTCACAGAACAAACAGAGGTTCAGGTTAGTCCTGAATTTCAGGATGTTTCGTTCTGTCTGATCTTCTGAAAGAAATGACTTTCCCTTTTTCCTCCTGCTTCTGGGAGCTCTTTTGGTTTCACCTTTGAGCCGCCAAGACTGTTGGATGAAACATCAAAGTCAGTATCAACATCTGCTGCGAGTCTAGTGCTCGGTGCACGTGCCAGTGGCAATGCCTGGTCTCCAGTGCCAAACCCCACCTCAGACGTGGAACTGGGCCTGCTGGGTGAAGCCGTGTTGACACGATGCCACGTTTGATATGATGCTGACTTGTCAAGGCAACACTGGAGCTCGCTCCTTCTCCATGCAAGCCCACCAGCATGCTAAGGACATGCTCTGCCTTCGTTACTCAGAAGCAGAGCAGCGCGGATGGAAGGTGGGACTGAACAGGCGGACTGAGAGCAGGACAAAGTAGCTACTCCCTGCTACCCATCCTCCCAGAGCCCCTTCCTTCTGCCCAGAGCAGAATCAGGAGCATGGGGCCAGGGGAAGCCCGGCTGCCCTGGAAATCACTCCTCCTCTGTGGCTGATTACGCCACCACTTCAGCAGGAACCAGTGAAAGTGAAGCCTCCGTCCGGCTGCATCTAATCCAATTGCTCCAGCACACAATCACATTGCCGGGCTGCGGTAATTAATCACTGCCAGCATATTAATGCCTCTGAACTGAGCATGCAGGAAGCTCAGGTAACTGCTGTGCAATTCTCTACTCAGCTAAGAAGGTGTTTAGGAGAGTCAGGAGGAATCCCACTTACCTCATCACTTATTTACCAAAACCCTCATTAAAGAAAGCAAATGAGCGGCCTTTCTCTAAGGAAGCAAACTCAGACTCAGCTAAAAAGGGCCAGAGTAACTTTCCAGAATGTAGCTATTGTCTCTGCAAAGATCTCTCATGCATGTTTCCACAGGAGGATCTCTGGGCAAGTCCCGTCAGCTACCGCGCGTCTGCGTGTCAAGGCGGAAAGCGAGAGGAATGATGAAACCCAGCGTCACCAGCCAGGCACACAAAGGTGGCACTCTGCCCTACACACTCCCCCGGTCCAAAACACGACAGCAGGAACCAATGGTGCCAGCCTGGCGGCCCAGTCGGGGCAGAGGCGGCTGGTACTCCGTGCATGGCTGCGTGGTGCTGAAGGAGCCCGAGGATGGGGGCAGGAGGCAGAAACAACTCAGAAGCAGCATGTCTGGGCAGAGAGGCCCATCACCATGAACGAAAGAGATAAAGTCTCCTCAGCCCACGAGCCTGACACATGACATGCACAAAGAACACTCTGGAGCGTGAAATTCAGGAAACAGTAAGAGTTTCCACACTTGCCTGGTTCCAGACGTACCCCAAAACACAGGCAGCACCCCATGCTGTAAGATACAGCAATGTCCTCCAAAAGGCTCTGGGGGTTGTTTCCAGCCTTGGTGGCTTCAGCCATCGCTGTTCGCAGAGGATGACCTGGTATCCAGACCCTGCAGTGCCAGGGAGGAGTTATGGAAAGGGAAGTACAGGGGGACAGCTGCACAGAGAGGCATTCGTCCTGCACAGCCCAACCAGCACGCAGCCGTTGCAAGGGAACAGGAGGAGTGGAGGACAGACACATCTAGCTGTAGCTGCCTGTTCAGAGCAATGGCATCTATCCTGCATCCCATCCTGCACAGCGCTGAGCAGGCTTCTGTGGGGAGGGCAGCTTCACAGCAAGACTGGAAGCCTCTCTAGAAGAGAAGTTAGCTCACAAGTGTTTGGCGTGACGCTGTGATCACAGCTGCCTGCTTACAGCTGTACATACATCAAAAACAAAGCAGCAGGCAGCTACCACAGGAGAAAGCTGCCTTAGCAGAGCCCACCAGAACAAATAACAGGGACTCCAGCCTCTCCTCATAAGACTTCCCCTCCAGACCCTTCCCCATCCTCGTTGCCTCCTCTGGACACTCTCCCATAGCTTCATGTGCCTCTTGTACTGTGGCACCCAAAACTGTACCCAGTGAGGCTGCATCAGCACAGTGAATCCAATCCAATCCCCTCCATGGACTGGCTGGCCATGCTGCAGGAGTTGGACTTGATCTTATGAGTCCCTTATGAGTCCCTTCCAACTCAGTATATTCTATGACTCTGTGCTTCCTGAAGTCATGGAAGCCCCTTCCACTCCCCTAGTCAGCTGACAAGCTCACCATGCCATCACTAGCTGGTCTTCCCCCCCTCCCCCTCCCACCTCCCCCCAGACATTGCCAGCCCAGGAGGTACTGACCTGGCTGCACTTCACCCCAAAACTGCATCTCAACAGGTTACACGGCCAACAGAACCGACACCCAGCTCAAAGGACTATGGACACAAACCCAATACCTTCCCAGCTTCGCCCCTTCTTGCACTTCTGCATCGCTCGTCTCCAGCACATCTGGCATCAGTAACAGGAAACTCTGACACTGAGAAACCAAACAAACCAAACCCAGCAGTGCTAAAAGTTGTGTGTCAGGCAGGGGGACGAGCTGCTGGCAGGGAACCCAGCTGTGAGCGGTCACTGAACTGCTGCTTCAAGCCCCACATGCCACGAGCAGCTTGGGGAAGCCTGTACAGGAAGTGGTCACAGCAATCGACACCTCACATCGGTTTTTATTCTGCTAGAGTAAGCACCAAGACATTTAACTTTCCTGTAGCTTAATGAAAGACAGCGGAAGCCTGCTTCTTCCTTTCGTTTGAAACCCACAGCTCTGTGTGATAAAGCTTTCCCAACGCTCTCTCATATGCATCTCACATCCCACCATGGCCAGCAAAACCTGCTCACAGTTGTCCCCTCAGCCTGGGGCTGGAGATGCCGACCGATGCCTCTGCTCTGGCTGACCGGCAGCGCATGCTGAGCTGGGCTGCTCATCACACCAGTGGCTTTCACACTTGGTAGGACGTATGACCTCCAGCATGTCCTGCAGAGGCAGCACCAAGATGCCCCTCGTAGCCTGCACGAGCTGCTTGACCTACGCTTGAGCTGTGCCTCCGGCAGCCGCTGCGCCCACCACAGGTTTTGGCTGGGCAAGACTTCAGCCTCTTGAATGAAAAGTCTCCACAACTACAGTCAATCCCTCCTTCCCACTTCATTATTCCCAGAGAACCAACTCAGATCATATCTTCAAGTGCATTCAGTTGAAAGGAAACTCAGATATTATCTTCCCAAGTATTTAGGGGGCCTCGAAGATCAGTTTTTCCCCCTGGAATTCCAAACATCTCAGTCAGTTATAGCTACCATTTTCCTGGCTGCTGGCAAATGGGCATATTGGGGTACAAATACCCACCAACAAGCAGGAGAGTCCAAATAATCACCAGGGACAGCTTCACCAGTGCCACCGCACACTATGAGCCAGCCCCAGGGGAAAACAAAGTGGGATGCGCTAGGGCACAAGGGCGATGGGGTACATGGGCTGTGCTCTCCTCCAATAAAAGGACCAACAGCCAAACTAACCGGAACCAGGCTCCAACCCAAACATACTGAGTTTACCCCAGGAGCCAATGGGGCTGTGAACCTGAGTGTTAAAACTTCCTAAAAGGGTTTTTTTTTTGGGTTACAAAAAAACCCAAAAACCCCCCAAAAAAGGAGGGGGGAGGTTTGTTAGGACAGTTTTGTAGAAGGGGAAGTTAGAGAGGCAGTGTTTCTGGCTGGAGCAGCACTGCGTGACAGATAGCAGGATCCCAGGACAGCATTCAGGGAAACGATGAGTCGCATTCCTCCCCAGGCATCTTCTCCTGGCTGTTATTGGAAAGGGCATATAGGCTAAATATACAGCTGTAGCAGGGCAGAGCAAGGGGCTGTCTGCCTGAGGGCATCCATCTTACTGCAGCTCTGCCTGTGCCTGGGCTGCCAGCACGCAGCCGGCCCGGAGCGAGCCCTTCAAAACTCCTCTTGAAACTTTTTACCTGGAAACCGAGAGTGTAAAAATCCAAATATTTCATTCTAGGTTGAAGGGAACGTAAGCTAAAGGTGGTAGTACTAAAATACTACAAATCCAAAGGAAATTCAACTACGAAAGGTTAAAACAAAACAAAGCCCAGCAACAAAGACAGGGCTAGGAGCTCCTTCCGTACAAACCCTATGGAACTGTGTAGTTTGAAGACAAACATGACAGGTGTGTACACACACACACACAGATGATTTATCAGTTTCCAAGATTTAGTGAAAACCAGAACTCAAGGCACTGAAATAAAACAGGTATTTTTGACTCTAGACTTCTCCTCTGTCAAGGAAGCTTTGCATCCTGCCCAAATTCCTGATGTTAACTCCAAAGCAAAGGCAGCAGTGTTACAGAGAAGGGTTTCAGCAGAAGCCACACTACAGGACAGCCCCTGGGACAGCCGAAAACCCGGGCAGGCAGCAGAAAGAGGCATCCAACAGCAACGAGACCAAAGCAGTTTTAGGTTGGACCACAGAAGAGTTATCCCACCAATTGCAGTACACAAGACCAGTCCCCATGACCCCGCAGTGGGATTTGAAGGGCACTAGTTGCTCAAGACATGGGAAGCAGGAGATTTAGGACTTGGGATAGATCCCCATCGCTGCGTGGGAGCTGGTGTTTGCTGCAGTCTGACCCTCGAAACGATGTACACAGGGGGCCAGCTGGCTTACACATGAATTTGCAGTAGCAAAGCTGAGCTGTGCACCATTGTAAAGCTAACCTGGATTTCTGTACCAAAGTCCTCAGCGTACTAAGCTGAGCCCAGCACCCCCCAGGCCAGGCAGGCTCAGCCACCCCCACCTGCGAAAAGCATGCACTGCAATTCCTAAACAAGCAGCAGAAACTCTGCCTGGCCAAGGCAGCCCACCAAGGTGTGTAGAAGACCTGTCAGCAGCATTAGCCAGAGAGGACAGCCAAGGCACCCAAGACAAGACAAGGAAACATGGGAAAACAAGCCGCAGGACACAGGATGTCGCTTTTTCAGTGTGAGGACTGGGAGGCATCAGAGCATTGTGCTCCTCAGCAGGCAGGCACTGAAGGACATGTGCAAGAGCAACCGGTGTGACATTCACTGCTGTGTGTCCTGTCCCCTGGTATCACTCACCATCCACCAGCTGTTTCGAAACTAATTGACACCAGCTAACGACCTTTCATCAGAGTCACCCAGTTGGAAAGGAGATGTCATCTGGAGGTGCTGCTGCAGAAGGGGGTTCAAACCAAGGCACTGACACTGAGAGGTGACCCCCATCTTTCCTCCACCCTGTGCTCCAAAGGGACAAAATCCCCCACAAGCCTCCAGCAGCACCTGAAATCTCAGCAGAAGCCCAAAGGATTTCTTCCCAAGCTGCCCTGCTGTACTGTGCAGATGTTCCCTTCAGATGCAGTCACGAGCACCGAAGCCAATGAGGCTAAAAAGATTTGCATCTCTCGCTTGAGTTCTTAATTGAATTAAAGGCTGAACAAAACCCCTTATGAGGCTTCAGAGAAGCCACATGGAAGAGAAACAATGAATATCCTAATCAGAGAGGAAGCTTCCATTGGACATTTTGTCTTATTAAGTACTAAAGAGCCCACGGAGAAAGAGAAAGACCCCGAGGGATAAACTCCCATGTCTAGCAAGGCAGGAAACCTCACTGAAGTTCCTGCCTGGTTTGGCTTTCAGAGCCCATCACATGATTCGTACAGAGGAGCCCAGAGACCTCTGGTGCCACACAAAATTTCCCACCTCTCTGGCTGCCTATTTTGTAGCTTTTTTTTTTTTAAATTAAAAAAGGTATGAAGCTCTACACATCAAATCAGCAAGCAAAGCTATTAGAGGTGTGAAAGACAGACCGATGGACAGGGCAGCCTCCTCTTTGGGAATGCCAAACACCTCCAAACCCTGCTCTGGAGAAAACCCTTCCAAAGCTCTGGCAGTACACCCAAGCCTGGCCAGAGGGCTTGTGGCAGGACCGTCAACCCTGTTTTGGCCACACTGATGGCAGAGCAAAGTACTTTTTTATACATCACCAGAACAGCTCTGCACACCAAGAAGAGCATCCAAGCTTCCCTAGGACACAGCCACCAGGCAAGCATGAGTCTTCCTAACAGGACTGAAGCTGGAGGCTAGAGTGCCTGAGAGCGGGCAGGGTTCTTCCAGTGTGAGGAGGACTGAGGGCTGCAACAACCAAAGCCAAATCTGAAAAAAAAAGAAAAAAAGAAAGAAAATCTTGATGAGGCTTCATATTCAAGAGTCACGTTTGGCTGGAGTGCTTGTTGGAGAGGCAGCCACATTCCAAGGGTTTATATTCACCTTCTGGGTATCCCACAAAATTCCTCAGATAATGAAATATTTCAAGAAGGTCCTTGGAAGTGTTTAAGCACCATAATTTCCTACAGGCTGATGTCACAGCACCAGGGCTTCAGCACTAAGCACTGGAGTGGAAAACAAGGTTTAGGATCTCTCCCCTGCTTGCCGGGGACAAGATCTGCTGCTCCTACCAAGGGGGTGCAAAGCCCAACATGAAACAAGGCCAGCACCACTGACAAAAGGCTGTTCTCAGCACCCTGGCTCCGTATGCAGCATTGTTTCTAGTCCTGGCGACAGCGTAACTAAGGACAGGCGCATCCTGCTCAGAAGCATCCCGCCACCCCATCAGCTTTACCACCCCACCCAGCCACTCCACGCCAAGGCATTAAGATTCAGCTTCACGGAGCTGCTCAGCCCTGGTTTATGACTCAGCCAGCAAGACTGCTACAGCTCCTCATTTAAATATATTCACCACCCAGTGATTTATGCAGAGCAGGCAGGGCATCGGCCACGGACCTGCAACTTTCAACCTTCCTCATGAACACGATTCTAAACGCTTCTTGGCAGAACGAGATGTAAGTGGATCCAACTTCAACCACCCAGCGTAAAATGGGAAAGCTGCAAAATGAAGCTGCATTGCTCCCATGCCTCAGCGGCAGAGAAAGCTTCTGGAGGAGGAATTAACTCCCTGAAGATCAGCAGCTCCCAGCTGGGCACCACATTCCCTTAAACCTGCAGAAATTCGTGAGTCACCAAAACCCATCAAACTGATAACCCCTTCCTGCAGGTGCAGGTTTTTGTAGGTGTCTCCTCCTCTCTGGGCTGCTCCAGTAAAGCTGTCTGCTCTTCACCAGCCCGCCCCTGCCCCAACCTGAGCTGGCCAGCCCTTCAATCACACAGCAAGTCCAAAAGCACCAAGGCACCAACAGCACAACTTGCTGAAGCAGGAAGACAGCACAAGGCTTTCCCAGTCCATCAGCTTCTGGAGTGCTCTGGTGCAAACCAGGCTGATTTAAATAAGCCAAGACCAGAACCTTAAGCGGCACCAGCAGAGCGTGCATGGCTTTCCAGAGCCTGCATCGCTTTCCAGCAGCATTCATTTCAACACATTATCTTTCACCTAAATTATCTTGCTTACTTGCACTCCATAATTAAAACCTAACCCTCGCCTGGTTTCGACCATGGCCTTCAAGGCTTCAGCAGGAGTAGGCTGGACCCCTCCTCACAGGTCCACCAACACGAGAGGCAGTTCCAACTTTACCCCCACCCCGCTCTGGGATGGAGAAATCAGGAGCCAAGCTGAATTATTTCAGTACAAGCCCGTTCTGGAGCCGGCTGCTTACCTTGAGCGAGCGAGTCCTCAGCCCTGACAGGTACAAAGGCAGCGGGATCTACCGAACCCGTGGCAGGGGAACCGGCCTCCTCCGCAAGAGGCGCAGCACCGCGCCCCCACGGCAGAGAAGCTCCAAGGCAGAGAAGTTCCAAGGCTTGCTCCAAGCAACTCCCCCCCGCAATTCCAGCACAAGCACACCCTGCCATTGCCAGCGCCCAAATTCCACAGGCCAAGAAAAGGACTGGAAAAAACCAAACAACCCACAACTTCTTTCTTTTTTTTTTTTTTCTCCAAAAAAGCACAGGTTTAAATCTATGGCTGACAAGTTTCAGCCTAAATTAAAGCATTCGTATGGCAACAAAGGTGTTTGACACCAGGTTTTGCAGATTCCTGACTTTGCCTGTGGGTAACTGGGGGAAAAACTAGGATCAAACCACCCCACACAGCCACCAGACACATTATTCCAGATTGGGACCTGGGTACAGAGTACACAAGAAAAGAGGATTCCAGCAATTTCTCCCCTCCTCACAGGAAAACCACCTTGTTTCAAGTGTCTCTGACCTATACAAGACCCCCTTCCTTCTGAGGGGAAAACCCCACCGAGCATTTCCAAGTGTGAGCACAGGCTGTGTCCTTCTGCCTTGCCCCTGTGCTTTGCCTAGAAGGTGAAAGGCTGCAGCCTGCCTTCCCAGCACCCCAACACTGTCCCCCATATCTTCCTGGGTGACAGCAGCACGGGCCCAAGAGCCACATGACGACGCTGGAGACAGCATCTGCTCTGCTCTCCTCCTGACTCAAGCAGGGAGATTAAAATATGTTATTTCAGTTGCAAAAGAGAAAAAAATAACGTACCTACTTCCTTCCCAGTGCAAAATAACACGGTGAAGCACACGATGACTTACCTGCTCCCTCTGCAAGAATCCCAGGAATGGGGGCAGTCACTGGAACTCCAATGCACGCCCCAGGAAGAGTTAGATGCCATTCAGAGGCAACACAGAAAATTAAGCCCAACCTCTGTTGAGTTTTGTACCTGTCCAGGTCTGAGCCAAGCGTCACCTTTCCCTGCTCACCATGTGCTTTGGGCACCCAGACCCCATTCTCCCTTTCATGCCTGCGTTTCTTAGCCAAGTTAAGCACGCTCACACTTTGTAATCCTTCACAACAGCAGTGCCTCTACACCTGTTATGTTCAATACTTTGAGCTCTACTGCCATCTTCTCTGCCTCGGGGCACCCAGAGCAGAGCAGAGCATGGCCCTAGGCACAGTCTGTACTGATCCCAGGAGAGAGATGAGGACATCCCACTTCCCAGCCCAAAACCCACCAACAACAGTCCAAAGCATCCCTGAGAACATACCATAAGAGATTTGTCCTCAGTCACTCTAAGCCTCTTCTTCTGACCCTCCTCCCTGAGTCAACCTTGCTTTGAGTTCTTCATTACCAAGGCAATGCCCAAATCCCCTAATTAAAGGGGGTACCCCATTACTGGCACCCACTGGACCCTGCTCACAGTCTCATTCCCATTTCAGTAAATCCAAAACACTTCCCAGAAGGAAAACCTGACGGCTCGACGCTATCAACTGGCGCAGGAGAGCAGAGTTTAGGGAGAGCATACGGCCTGCACGGCGAGAGGTGCTCCCGAGCCACAGAACAGCGTCGCAGAGGGGCGGTGAGGCTCTGAAGGTGCGCTCGGCTCCCGTTCAAGCCTGCCTTCGCTTTACGGCGCCGCTGCAGATGTGGGGAAACAATTAAACTGCTTATCACAGGGCGGCCCATTCAGCCTCCAGAGCGGGAGAGCAATTCCCATCCCCAGGTGGCGAGCGCAGCGATTCGGTACCCAGTTACTACACACGCCAAAGCTTCGCTCCCGGTATTTCACCTCACAGCTACACAGGATTTCCTTACTGTCAGGAACAGACTACAGGTTCGGGCTGACCTGTAAGGTTGGAGCTGAGATCGGGCTGGTCCCACAGGACATGGCTATGCCGCACGGCATCCGGAGGATGCCGAACAGTCCAGGTGACAGACAAGTCATTCAGCAGAGCCAGTTACAAAGCCAGCTCACAATTCCCACTTCCTCACCCGGAGGTTAGGATTAAAGTTTAAAAATAGATTAAAAAGAAGTTACACTGCAGCCAGGTTTAGTCTGCAGTTACCCAAGAGCCCCCCGCCCCAAAGAGGAACTCCGCATCAGTGCTTCTGGGCTTAATAACCAGCAGAAAACTGTGGGTTTAGCAGCTCAGTCCACCCCTCATAAAGCAGAGCAGCTATGCCAAAACCAGCCTGGCTTGCTAGTTACAGTCACAGAGCGCTCCCTTTGCAAGTCTGACCTGGGACCACAACGCTGTCTGCATCACAGCATCACCACTGGGTACCGGACAGGATGGGATGCCCTCCCCAGCAGCAGAGGTGTTTCACACCATGCAGCTGGCAGCAGCCAGCCAGGGCTTAATTGCCAGCCTCCCCAAAGGAAGTGTTTTCTTCCAGCTCAAAGTCTCTGCTGCAGCTTTGGTGCATCTCGGGCTTTGTGCTGGACAGGCTGAAGTCCTCAGGCTGAGTTTTGTACCTGGTGCTTCCCAGAGTCATGTACACAACAGCTGGCCAGCAGCTGTAGCAAGAAGCATGATGTAATGATGAAGAATGATGCAGTTTGGGAACTTCTCAAATATAATCATATGTTCAGCATTGTCCTCCAAAGGCCTCTGCTATCCTACCACAGCAGAGCCCAGAGCAAACCAATCCAGGTTGAGAACTGAGGCAATTTCCACAAAAAGCAGGGAAGAAAAGCTTCCAGAGAGCAGCAGTAGGTGTCCCACCGCAGGGCAGCAGCCAGACCGCCTCGCAGATGCTCCTCAAGAGCTTATGCCAGCCGGGGACTTTGCTGTGAGCAGAGCCCAGACCCTCCACTCCCAACACCACCACAGTGTTCCAGGCAAGGCAAACCACACCTCACCACCCCAAGGCTACAAATACCGAGTTTAAAAAGCGAGAGTACCTGAGAATTCAGGCTGTCCATGAGTCCGTCCCAGCAAGCACTGCACCTCTCTCCTCTTCTCCAGAGCTATTTCCAGTGCTTGGTTCTCTTTCCCCTTGAGACAGGTAAAGGCTTCACCCATCTGTGGCTCTCAGCAAGCAGCCCAGGAGGGATGAATCCTGCTGCCTGTGCCCGGGGGCGGTGACATCACCTCCCTCCGACCCACCCTAGGAACGATCCAGACCCTCAGGCTGTAGGATGCCCCATACCAAGGTCTTTGAAAACCTTAACTTGGCAGATCAAGTCTACAAAGCAGTGGGGGGAACTGGGAGCCTTTCAGACGCCTGTAACCTGAGAAGATACTTGAGATAGGGGCTGTTTTGTTGGGAAAGGAGATGGCACATCCTTTGCAACCAGAGCCAGGGTTGCCAGCCTTCCAGCCATTGTGCCAGGCCAAGCACCCCTCAATGCAAGCTGCTCTGGTTTTTAAATACCTACACACCTTCAAGCTTTGGGTTTTTTTATTTAATCAATCCTTTAGCTCCTGGAAAGGAGTGAGCTGATTTGGCTGAAAGCCTAGAGCAAAGCCAGGGGCAGGGAAATTCCTGTTCCAGCCATTAAGTTCAAGAGTTAAATGGGATCCGTCAGTCCAGGCAGCAGCAGCAGGTGCTGTGACCGGTGTCACCCAGCCAGCCCTGCAGAGGAAAAGCAGTCACAGCAGCTGAAGCAGGCAACCCCGCACCCGGAGTTTTAGACTGAATCCATCCCAACCTGGAATTAATTTGGGGACATCCTGCAATTGGGAGCTCTGGCCAAATCACTGCAACTGAGAGGCAACTCCTCGGGTATGCGCTAATAAGGGGCTTGCAGCATCTGGGTGTGCGTGCTCCCTGGTTACAGGCACTACGCCCTGCTCGGTCCCAGCTCCATGGGAACATTACTCACCGGCTGAGCCACAGCCAGCCCTGAGCTGGCCAGGACTGCGGGACCGGACACGGCAGGAGCGGCAGGGCACAGCCAGGATGCCGGTCTCTGAGTCCACAGGCAAGGGGCTTCCCAGAGCGCAGTTAGGGAGCAATGCGAGGGCAGCGATTCCCATCACCAATTTAACTGCCACCTTTGCTCCAGAATCTGAACCGCTTTACAACTCGAAGGAAGCTCCTCCCAAATCCAGGCTCTGTCTGGGCAAGGTGGTGCTGCCTGAGGAGAGTTTGAAGGTAACATTTTGCTCCTGCTGGCATTACTCTGCGCCATAGCAGTGCCTGCTCCCTTCCTCTCACTGCTCTTCTTCCTTGAGAAAGCTCTTTCCTTCTTACCCTGCTCTTTCACAAAACCAAGAAGGGATGCAAAGAAAAACTGCTAAGAGGATCCTGGGCAGATGTGCCTTCATTTTTTATTAAAAAAAAAAAAAAAAAGAGGATATCAGGATATCAACTATGTAGAGCAGCAGCATCCCTGTAAAGGCAAAGCACTGAGGACTGGAGATGGGACCCTGCAGCACTGCAGAAGACAGTGTTGTCCAGCCCGGGTGAAGTAACCTAGCAAAAACCCCACGAGTCATTTAAGGAGAGAGAGGTCTAACTGCATCACCTACACATCTCTGGTGGGTTCTGCAAGGACTGATGTGTACAACCAGAGTGGGTCCCAAGTGCTGGGTAACATGCAGCCTGACACAAGTGCATCAGTCAGAATGAGAGCTGAGAGGAGGGAAAAAACATCTCTAACATCATTTGTGACAGCAGGCTGGCTCTGCTTGTACCATACCCTGCCAGCACAGGGAAGCTGCTCAAGATCAACTGATAAAAGCTCTACCCAGTCAGGCTGTTATTTCATGTAAATCAGGTTGTCCTGCTACCAAAAGGCATCCCCATGTGAAGTGCCAAGTGCTCCGAAAGCAATACTCAGGTGCAGCAGCAAACATCCAGTACTCACACTGTGGCTGAACCCCCTCAGACCCCCCCTCTGCTGGAGACCAGAGGGTCCCACTCCCCTTTCTAGGGGAGTTTTGCAGCCTGGAGCTGCAGGGTCCTCATTTGTCAGCGCAGATGATCCCCTGAAAGTATGAGCACCTTAAGACAGGGCTTTGTCCACAGAAATAACTCCAGACTCCTCTGAGATATGAAGTCATGGTTTGAAAAGCAACAGTGCAGCAAATTCAATTAACTAATCGAGTCTGCCTTCTGCTTGGGCAACGCAGAAGCAAGATTTCCCAAAGCCCATCCCAAGATGAAGCACGTTATTTACTAGGAATGCTGCTGTGACCCTTTCAGTGTGATCCACAGGGTCCGGCTTCACTGACTCTTTCCTCTGGCCTCCTGGAGCCGGGAATCCCACACAGAGCATGCCATGCCTCAGGGGAAAAAAAAAAAAGAAAACAAATTTTAAAAAGGGAAAACTACCCCAACTCTTATCTCCAATGCTGGTAAAGGCTGGAGAAGACACACAGAACCAAGCTGGAGGCAAACAGTAGCTCTTTAGAGAAATAAACCACTCAGTCAGCCTGCCGTGATTGATAAGTACATCTGCCAGTCCCCACCTGCTGCTCACATTCCTGGCATTTCTTTCTGCAGCATTTTCTTCTCCAAGAAGGGACCGGCTGCTTATCAACTGCTGCAGAGGAGATTTGAAGGAAGGGAAACAGGCCCCAGGTTAAACAAAAGGAAGAGATTTCAGGCCCTGAGCATGCCAAGCAGAGTTTTCTCTTGCATCTGATCAGGGAACCTGCTGAAGGGGTTTATTCCAGGAGCCCTCACAGGTTCAGGAACTTATAATGGGGTTAAGTGCTCCCCTTGGCTCATTCCTGCCACTGTACCTCTGTTAAATTCCTGGCAGATAACACAGAGGGCTCCAGGAAAGTCTCTCGACATTCCAGCTGCTCATGCCAAAGTAGTTTTCTGCCCCAGCCAACCAGCCCCTGGAACAAACAGGAGAGGACAGTTGAAACACCCCAAGGCCCTTCCCAAGGGGCCAAGGCTTCACCACCATCCCTGCAGCAGAGGGCTGATAAGCATGGAGAGCTGGGAGCCCAGGCAGGGCGGTTGTTCAGAGCAGTAACACATATTGCTGGGAGTGAAGGAGCAGTTTAGACATGGAACCTTGGACATAGGCTGGAAGTTCCTCCTTTTCTTCAAAGTTAGCTTTAACATGGCAACAAGGTGAGGGGAAAATGAGCTCGTCCAGCCTCGGAGCAGGAGGGTAAACGTGAGCCTGTTCATTGTCAGAAGAGGGGCTCAGCAACTTTAAGATCCCAACCTCTCTGCAAACTGAATGACAATTAGCTAAGTGACACATTCAATAGAGCACACACCCCGGCAGGAGTGCTATTGGCCTGGCTGCAGCAGGGAGCCATGGGGAAGCGGATTTCTGGAGTTAGGGTGCCCCAGCACCCTCCCCACGAGTAAGTCCCTGTCACTACAAGGGGCACAGACACAACTGCAAATAGGTTTTTCTTATTCCTGGTGTTTGGGGAAGGCAGCAGGAGAGAAACATAGCTTTTCCCATGCCTGGACTAGGAACAAAAGGCAAAACAGGTTGTTATTTCAGACTTGGGGGGTTATTTCCATCGACAGGCAGCACCACCCAAGGCATATGGCACTGCAGCACCCTTCTGAACCAGGCTGAACGCCACGAAAACCCAATGCAACCCTACACACACTCAGCCCCAAGCAAGCAGGACACCCCCAAATACCAGCCAGTTGGGTTCTCCCCCTTTTTCCCCCCCCCATTATTTTTGCAGAGTGCCTTCCCAGCCAGTTTAGCAGGACATCTCCCCAAGGCTGCCCTCACCCCAAGGCAGCAGCAGTGAGAAAGGGGAGGGCAAGCCAGGTTGTGAAAGGCGTTTGATCAGCTGCGTGCTGGGTGCAGCTGTCCTCCGGTTTTACAGCTCTTGGAGGAAATTTAAACAGGAACTTTCTATAAATTAACTGCCCATAAAATGAGCATGTTTTCTCAGTGCACCAGAAGGTCGGGAAAGGTCTGCTCAGCCCTCCGTTCTCAGGACACAGCCAGCAGCCTCCCTGCTCCCAGCTTCTCCTTCCCAAGCAGGAGATTGTGGATTTAGCCTGTACAATAGTAAGCTGGTAAAAAGCACGGTGGCAAAGCAATCAAAGTCCTTCTCCATTCACACAGCAAACTAATAATTTATGTTTCCCCCCCAAAATCCCCAACACAAATCCAGATGTCTAAGTAGCCTTTGTCCCAGAAAGCAAACTATACAACTGCCTCAAAGGCAGCCGCAGCTCCGCTTGCCAAAGTCCTCGGCGAGGCTGTTTATTCTGCAGGAGCAACAAACACATTGATTCCAACTCCTTCCAGGTCTGGAAGCTGCAAGTGATAAGCTGGTTACAGACCCATTCCCAACCTTCTGGCTGCTTCTTCCTCAGGGAGATTATTTAAGAGGCAAGAGTCACCTGCTGGGGGTACGCTGTTGATAAAAATGCACCTGGCAGGTCCCCAAATTTTGAGGGAACCCTGGAGATGAGTGTGGGACCAGCCAGAGGGAAGCCTGTGTGGCAAACATGGGAAAGAGAAGAAATAAAGTAAATTGCTTAGGGTGCATAAGGAGGGCTAGTGTGTGTGGTGGGGTGCTCGGTCCCCACGGTCACCTTGAGCCATGATGGGAGAGCTCCTGGCAGAAAGGATGGTGGGAAGGGCCATTTCACAGGGGTCAGGCTGGTTCATCCCAGTAAAGGCGCAGTAATTCGCCTGGCTGAAGGGCTGAATTCCTCCTGCAGCACAAGGAGGGCAGGTGTGCAGTCGCACCTGTCCTGGGGTAAGGGATCCAGCTACAGTGGGGGAAGGGGCTTGCAGCCCCCCCTTCACCACTGAGCACCCTGCTGTGAGACCACCGGGCATGAGCAGCATGTTTCCTGTGCCAGGGGGGCTCAGTGTGGAGCCCTCCCAGCCTGCGGGTGTGCAGAGTGCCAGGGAAAAGCTCTCCAAAAGACCAATGGAAACTTTCAGAAGAGTTGAAAATAGAGCTTGGGAAATGTTGAGTGATGAACCGTGCAGCTCTTCCAGGGATATTTTAAGCATTATTACAGTTGCAGACCAGCCCCTCAGAATATTTTCTATAAATACATATTTTAAGTCACTTTGTTTCAAAACTTATTATGCAAGTGCAGTGCAATCAGATTTCAGACCTGTAGCTGCCAGCTGATTGTGCTGAGTTTGAAAACCAAGCTGTGCTACCTCGGTTACAGACAGCTCGTCCTGGGGGGTTTATTCAGGTGCTTTTCTACAAACATGTTTATTGTGTGTTACAACATACAGTCCCTCCGGATACACCAAGCCTGAGCCCTGCAGACTGATACACCTTGGATCACAAACCACCACCACAGGTCAACGTGCAAACACCCCTGTAACTCCACATGCAAAGTGACCCTCCCCAGAACTAGGTGCTTTTGTCACTGACAAAGCTGCAGCACACACAACTGGCAGCGATTTCTGGGAGCTCTGGCTAAGCCGCGCTCCAGGCTGCCAGGACATGAGGGCTGCACGTAACAAGCCAACCACGCCACAGCTGTGCCAAAGCTTCCCAAAGGCCTTTCTCTCCTCCAAAAACAGGGCAAAAGCGGAGTTCGGAGGGAAAAGAGATCACCCCATCCATGCCCTAACTTGGATACCCTGCCTGCAGATAGGGAGCTGAGAAAGGAGAAGCCACTTGCCTGTAAAAGTTTGTGTCAATATTCTTCAGTGGGGCTGCGCAATGGCAGGCACAGACCCAAAGATGCTGCATTTGGATGACATCTAACCCCGGCGTGGCAGTCAGGAGCCTGGGGAGATCCAAAGGATGAGCTAACAGCCAAGTCTGGTGTAAGTTCCACCAGTCACCCCGCCCCTCCAAGCTCCCATCCCATAGGGAATATGGGGTCCTGCACCTGAGACCTTGACAAAACCACAGCTTAACCTTCAGAGCAAGAGATTTCCACCACACAAATATTAACAAATAAATCCAGGCCTGCTTCATCCAAAAACCATGCAGCTGCTGCCAAGCACATGTTTCCTTTGGAGAACAGACCAGACACCCCAAGTCTAGTTGCCTATTTTTGAAAGCCAGATTTAAGCCAACCGCACAGGTACCAACCAAGCAGAACCACCAGCCCTCACCACAAAACCTCCTGCTTTTGCAACTCTTGGTTGCTATCAAAAGAAAAGAGGGGGGAAAAACACCCTCCAAGGTAACTGCAGTTACAGAGGCATTCCAGCTGGGTCAGGGAGCTGCCTGCCAGCCATTTATCTGCTAAATCAGGTTAGAGGAGCCATACCCCCAGTTTGTTTCAGCAGGAATTGGTCCAGGTGACCCCTCTATCTCCTTTCCCATCGTTACAGCTCTGGCTGTAAATTCTTCAGCGGCAGCTGCGAGCAGGAGGTGGTGATGAGCACTGCCTCTCCTCTGCAGGGACCTCCATGGTGAGGATGCTGCAAGAGCCTAAAAACTCTGGAAAAAGTTAAATTCGTTGCGCTGGTTGGCAGACTGCGCCTCAGAAATCGCTTAATTGGACACAGGGATAGGAATCGAGGGTAGAGCAGAGCCATGTGCATCAGGGACAGTTGTCTTAGGTGTAGGGTACCCAGTGTGCCACTGGCAAGAGCTGTGTAACTGCAGAGGAGCTTTGGGGTGAGGAGATGAGCGAGGTCACTGGTGCAGAGATGACCATAGCAGCAATAGAAGACTGAGATTGCCTAAATCCCAGGAAGGTCAGATTTGGATATGGGTGTAGCAGAGGTGACCCCAGTGTGCCAAGGAACCCCCTCAAACAACCTGCCAGGCTCACCGCCCAGTCTGCATCCAAGGGAGTTGCAGTGGGAGGGCAACAGATTCGCAGTGCGAAGGCGGCAGATTTGCAATCTCATTAGATTTAGCAGTATTAATTATTAGCTTTAGAGCTGTACATGTGGAAAGCAATCGTTAACTTGCCCAGCTTCTCAGCAGAGTATCGGTTCACAGCGAGCATCGTAGTGTATCGAATCAGCCACGTCCCCAACCTGCCCTCCACAGGGGCTGGATCGGACCAGGAGCTCAGCCAGGATCTCCTGGCCTGAAGGTCTGGGCTAGCTGCTGTCTAGGTATGGTAGCTGAACAAAAGCCCTTGGTTAAGCCTGCGTGGGCAGATGCGACCCGGGCAGCTTGCGTTACTGTTTGTACAACACCTGACACGACAAGGCTGTGACCCACCGCTGAAACCCGTGCACACACCACTGAAACAGCTTCTAATAATAACCTGGGATGAAGAGCTTAAAAGTTTGAGGTGCCTGCGTAAAGCACACCTGCAATTAAAGGTACACTCCTTAACCACACCACGTCGGCCAGAGCAGCTGGGGATGGGGCCCACCTCGTGTCCTCCCACCCTTCCAGCAGGACTGACCTAAATCCTCCCTCTTTCAGACTCCAGCAGCAGCAGGAAAACGAACCAGTCTCATTAATTTCACCTCCTGCTGCCTGGTGAACTTCTCTGCAGCAAAAAAAATATAATAATAAAACCATAAAAAAAAGGTTCAAAGCTATGCTGGTGACCTGGCACCAACTAGAATCTTCTCTGGAGCAGGTGGCAGCAGAAGACCCGCTGCAGCATCGCTCACCTCGTGGCCAAGCTCTGCTCTTGCTCCCCAGAGCAACTCGAGTTATTCGGCTGGGGGCTTCTCAAAAACCCAGCAAGGCAGCTGTTTCTCTGCAGGGCGGTTTAGGCAGAAGGGCATGGAGCCTGTCATCAGCTGGCAGCTCAGGAAAGCCTCCTCTGATACGCAGGAGACCCAGAGACCAGCCCTCTGCACGACACTGGCAATACCACCGACTGTCCTCCCCACAGCATCTTTGCACAGGAGCCTCACTGGAGCAAAGTACACCAGGGCACCCGATTTTCCTGTTATTTCCAAAGTTCAAGTTTATTTTTTAATCTGATAGTAACAGTAGAGGACTATTAAAAATCCCCACACCGGCCTGAGCGGCTCCAGAGTCTAAAATAAACATGCCAAGCCCTATTTGTGATGGAGTAAAAATAGCTTGTTTCTCATCCCTTCCCAGGACCTCTGCTTCGCACACAAAAGCTTCACAGGTTAACTATAAAAATACCAGACGTGGCAAGGGATGCCTTGAATTAAGCTTTGCACTGTTTGGAGGAGTTCAGCAAACCACCTCGGTCCTGCAGCGAAGGGACCAACCCTCAAAGCTCATCTCCCGCCCTGGGCTAAAAGGCCATGTGCTGCCAAGTCCCTTTAATAGAAACTACTGTCCTGCTGGAAAAGGGAAGGAAAAAAAACCCCAAGGCATAAAAAAGCCTCCACTGGAATTACATCTTGTGCTCTTTCTCGGCTGGATACTTTTTTAAATGACACTTACTGCAAAGAGCATTAGCTATAAAGCCTAGCACAAAGCTCTGCTGAGGCTGGGATGGGCTCCCTGGGAAGCGGAGTGAGCACAATCAGCATCTGAATCAGGAGAAGAGAGACCGGGGTAGTCTGGCTCACCCTAAGAACATCATCCAGCTCACCCTAAGAACAACATCGCTACGTAGCAAGTTCTGCAAAATTAACTTTTTTTTCCTTCCCCCAGGTCTAAACATATCTCCCCCAGCACCTGCGGTGCTCAGGCCTGGAGAGGACGGAAAACAGAGAAACCCAGGAGAGCAGCACGGTGGGAAAGCCATCAGGACACCGAGTTTAATCATTACATCATTTCTAATGACAGATCAGCCAGACCCAGAAGTGAACACCAACCTATTTATGACTCAGGCTTCAAAAAGAACCGAGAAGAATCTGAAAGGCACCCGAAACCTGCTGGTATTTATATACGCACTGAAAGGCACCCCAGGCAAAGCACCAGGCATAGGAGCGCGTCGTGTCCCCCGCCCCATGGGCAAAGCTGGCAGGAGCTGCTGGCCACAGGAGCCTTCCCAGAAATGGCTGGTCCAGGAGGGATGGGAAGGTCCTGGCTGCCGGCACATCTCCCTACAAGGCAGTCCCGGCAGCGGCACGCGCAGCCGTCCATCTCCCGCCTCACCGCAGCACCAGAGCACACACCGGGTTGTAACCGGCCCCAATCAACACGTGGCAAGCCCCAGGTTTGTGGCACCCCCAGAGACCACCGCAGCCAGTGAACCCACCCACAAACACCCCCCTCCAGCGCCAGCTCTGCTTTCATCATCAGGATTCATCTCCAGAAACCCAAGCTCACATTGTGGTGGCATAAATTAAGCAGCAGTGTGGGGCTTCGGGTGAGACGCGGCACATCCCAGTAGGGCGCTTGGCATAGCTGGGCTCATTTCAAGTGACAGGCACAAGACAAACAAATCTGCTCGCTAAATACACATTTAGTTTAGCTGGTCACGTTGAAAGAGCTCAATGCTTGTATTTTACATCGTGCTTTTGAACACCCAAAGCCAGCATTTGCAAGAGCTGTTACACAGGGCCCTCAAGTTTCCCCATCTTCATTAAAGCAAACTTTGAAGGCTTGAAGGGATGGGAAAGCCGCGATCTCCCCCCAGCTATTTCCTCCAATTATTAAGCACCCTAATAATAATCAAGGCGAAAGTTCACCTTTCCCCAGGTTTTCATTTGTCTGGCATCCTCCTCCTCCTGTTATATACCAGCATTGGTCACTTACAGTCAAAAACATTTTGGAGAACAAGACCAATCTCATGCTTTCCAGCTGCCTCCAGACTGTTGCTGGGGTCACCTCACCACACACTTCAAGGTAAAAAGTCACAGCTTGTCTTATTTACATTAATATTTTGACAGTAGCCATTACAGACACACTGCTGGCCTTACAGGAGGTTTCTCTCAAGCCCCCTGTGCTCCGCACCTGCCATCTCTTCCCACTCTCTCATCTTATTCCCAAAGCGCAGTACTCCCGGAAGCAAGTGTTCTTCTTCTTACCTTGTAGGTGCTGGTACAACAGCTCAGCCAAAAAAGCATCAAATAACTGACCTTCCCCCCAATTATCTCACCCCATATATACAAGCCAGGATTTCAGCTCATACTGCCACAGAAATAACTTCCACCCTCCAACACACGCATTACAATCCATGGTCCCCAATGCAAGGCTCAGTGCATCACACTTCCTTCCAACTGCAGTGCACTTTTCCTCCTATTCAGTGGCCCACAGAGATCTCAAGAGACCACACAACACAGGGCCCGTGAGCAGCACACGTCCTCCCGCGGCAGCAAAGACTTGGAAACTCAACATTCTGCAGAGAAAGGAACGGCTGAACCTTCTCCCTGACTCATCCTTCCAAGGCAGATGTGTTTGAAGACCCACGGCAGCATCACAGCTTCGCAGCCCTTGGAAGCTGGCGTTTCTTCCAAAGGAAGTATTTCCACCTCTCCCATCCCACTCCTCTCTCTCCCCTTTGTGCTGGTACAAGTGTTAGTGCCGCACAGAGTGGATGGGAGAAGAGACACATGTTAAAGAAACCCAGCAAGAGGCAAAAAGGAGGCTGGTTTCCATCTGGCTCAGCTCCCTGGTTGGATGTGGGGTCTGCAAGACCACTTGTCTTTTCCCTTGCACCAGTATTAGTGAGAGGCAGGACCTCTTCTGCCAGCATCACCACCTCAAACCAACTGATAAGCCAAGCACATCAAATCTGGACCCTGGGAAAAAACCCCAATGCACTGGGCAAGAGCGCTACGCAAAGTCACCTAGGAAAGCCCAAACAATTCCAAAAGATAAAACGAAATTAAACTGGTTGCAGTTGCACATCTCCCAATCATTTCCCCCTATTGTCCTACCCAGCATCCAAGCAGCACATGCTGACTGCAAGAGCCACCTCCCACAGCCAGCTGCATCCTTGTAGCATGCAGCTACCACAGCAGAAGTCTCCAACTGGGTCTATCTCCACATTAACAGTCCGCTCGAGCACTTCTGGGCAAACTGCAGCAAGCAGGCGAGTGACCTGACGCAGGTTCCTTTTCAGCCACTAAGCCACTTTAAAAGACATCTAAAAATACATTAAATGCTTTTCTCATGTGACTTTTCTATGCAAAGGGACGGCTCGAAAACCTGCCAACAGCAAATGGAACGAGCCACTGCTGCAAGACCTCTTTCCTGCACAACCAGCCAACTTGTCTGAGTGCAGGGGACCGGTCTAAGATTAAAAACCCAGAGCAATACACAGTCTGCTCAGCAGTGTCGGCTGCCGACGTAGCACGGTCTTCCCCAAAAGGGCTGTGCTTCCGTTCAGGATCACCACCCAGATGGGGAGCTGCAATGTTTTGCCTTGGTTCTGCTCCAGAAGGATCTTTAACTAGTTACAGCCAGAGAGTTCAAATGTATACTCCTCCTAACTGAGCCCAAAGAGGAGAAATAACTTCCCAGCTCTGCTGACACAGGTAATTCCTCTCCATCGAGGAGAGGCAAGGTAAATAGGACAACTGTTTGCCTTTGAAAGAGCTCTGCAGATCAGCTCAGCTGGCTGCTGCTGCAAAACCCAAGCAGGAAGACACTGGCCGCTGCAATTGCTCCAGCTGTTCCTCAAGCCCATCTTCTTAGAGAAGATTTACATCAGCAAACTGCCCACCAAGACTCTTCCTCCAGCCCCAGAGGGGAGCAGACAGCTTTTCTGCTCTTTTGGGATGCGGACCCCTTGTGCTTTTACGCCCGGGTCTGCAGATACCGATGCACTAGGAAATGAAAGGTCTTGGATCAGCTGGGCTGCAGAGCTGAGCCATCTGCTCATACCGATGCCGTGAATGGCTCTCCCTCTCTGCAAACCAGACACCTAGCCATGCACCCAGGCAGCTCCCAGCTTCAGCTGACCTTTTCCAGTTGGCACAGCCCACAATGGCTGGTCCCAAACAGGCCTCAGAGTCAGCTGCCCAGAACTCGCAAAGAATCAACATCTTAAGTCACTGCTTAAAGAAGAATCCCACCCCTAAACACTTCACAGCTTAGCTGGCCTGAATTCCCATATATGACCAGAAAAGAGGACTTCAGTGTGTTGAAGCACTCTTCCCTGGGCTGTCAGCTGGAGAGACTGAGCCATGTCCTGCACCAGCCCAAAAGGCACTCACGGGGGAAGAGCTCTGCGATCAACCTTGCTCTCCATGGTCTCACTCACACCGGTGGTGGGTTGCTTCTCCAGCATGATCTGCGCTGACCAACTCATCATAACATGCAGGTATGTGCAGCCAAGGCACAAAGGGCAGACCCGCCCTGTTTTGCAGCACCTGGGCTGCAACTTAACTTCAGGAAAAAGAAATAATCACATCCTAAATCTCCCTGCTTCCTCTGATCTCTCCTTTTCTTTATGGAACAGGGAGAAGCTGTCTCAAAGGATCTCCCAAAGCATCCCATCAAGGCAACAGATTTCAACCAGCATGTGAACAGACTGTAAGGTGCAACAAGGCTTACCTGGAGTCAGCAGGATTAAGTTGGCTACACAACATTATGCACCTCCAGGGAAAGCTTTCGGAGTCTGAGAAGAGAAAATCTGGGAAGAGAAAAGGGCTGGAGGCTGCAGAGCTGGGTCACGCCAGAGTGAAGCGCACAGCACCAGGATGCAGCACGGAGGTCTGCAGGAAACAGCTTCTTCCTGTGACGGCAGGACAGTACCACAACCCCTCTCCCTCGGGGACGCCCACGGGCGCAAGGCTGCCAGAGCACGCTGAGCTCACAGAACCACCTCCAGCTTGCAGATCAGAAGCCACCAATGCACAGTCCTACCCATCCCAGCAGGTCCGGGCTCCAACCAGCTGGGATTCAGAGTCAAGCAGCAGTTGCACAGTTTCCACTTGACCTAAAGACCAGGAAATGTGGGATTGGGACTTTGGCCGAGCAGCATGGAAGGGTTGGGATTCCAGTTTCCAGGAATGAGAGGCGTGCAGTACTATGTGCTGGGACACTGGCTGGAGAGGAGGGTGGTGGCCAAACCACATCACAGGCCTGCAGTGCCACATCCAGATGCCAGGAGCTCGTCCACCTCAGATGGAGGCTTTTAAGCAAACCTCCCCATGCCTGAATTAGCCACAGCAGTCACTGAGTGCTTCACCCTGCCACGCACAGCATCACACACAACTTTTATCCCAGCTTATCTCCATTACCACACAGGGGAGCAGCGCTGCCATCTCAATGCTTTAAGTCCACAACATACAATTTCCCATCCTTGTGGGCAGCAGACGAAGCCCTTTCGCACATCAGCTTTGCTGACCAAGTTTGAGAGGCTATAAAGCCCTATTCTTACACTTTTCTTACAAATGATTTACTACCACAGGTTCGTGGGGTTTCAATCCCTGTTACAACACGTTGCTTTACCTTCCCTCTGTATGTTCCCAAAGGACCTCTCTATTTATTCCGAGCAATCTTTATTCTCAGAAGACTAAACCTCTTGCCTCCCTAAAGGCTGACCCCCAAATATTCAAACAAACTTTCACTGAGATACTTCTGACAGAGCAACCAGCCCACAGCACACAAAGTGCTGGCTTCCCAAACTCTGCTGAAGCCCAAAATCCTGCGTGCAGAGGACACAAAGTTTCCCATTTTGGCCAAGCAGCTCACTCCCTGAATCCTGTGCGTACATCAAGGTCTGTGCTGTGGTGCTGTGCGTTAGATTACACTAGATCATTAGTCCAAATGACTTTTGTACTGACAAAATACATCAGTGACCAGCCTGAAAAACACCTGGACACCAAAATAACCTTTACCACCCTACTCCTGGTGCTTTCATCCACAGGGATCCCATACAGGAAGCAGGAGAAAGGAAGGATGATGATGATGATGATTTGGGGAGTAGATTTGCAAAGGGATTTTGTATTTTAGGAAGAATACTAGAGGAAGGTGTCTCTCTGAACTGGCACAGTCCCACCCCCCATGCACAGACAGAAGCCTAATTTTTGAGAGAAGAGGAAAAAAAGCCAGTTACACCAATTCTGTGCATCTCCCCAACAGGATCCTCCAAAGTTAATTCAGAGAAGGCTTTAAAACACCTTTTATTTTCCAGTGCCAGCCTCAGGCAGCATCATAAAAATTCCAGCAGAAATACTTCCTTTGGGGTGGTAAAATACGACCCATGGCCCATCATGCAGGAATGGGCTCCTACAGCAGCGAGCTCCAACGCTCTGCAGATGTCAAGACTCAGCTAGAGGGTCTAAGGGACACGAAGAGGGAGTTGCTGTAGCCTCTGATATTCTTATCAATACAATTCCAGCATCAAAATCGTCGCGTCAGATTTTCCACTGGCATCAAACTCTATTTGAAAGATAACTGATGGGCCCTTTTATTAGAAGAAGCCTTTGCTTTGAAAGAAGCAAAGTCCTTACCCTGAGATGAAGCAGATCTAGAGGGAAGGTGGTCACCTTATGGGGAAGGGAAAAGCGTGACCCCCAAAGCATTCAGTACCAGCACATTCGCCTCTTTTCTTGCCTCCTGGCTCCAAACGACTCTTGCTACCCACCATCCCTCCTGCAGGAATCCCAGCAGCCATGACAAACCCAGCAAATGGTCCCACCATTACTTCAGTGAGATTTAGAGAAGATGGAGCTTTGCCTTGCTGTAGAGGAAGCTCTCAGCTAGAGCCCAGCACTGAGCAGCTGGCTTTAAGAATTTAAGTTTACGGCACAGAAGCCGTACTGGAGAAGCTCAGCGATTGTTTCTACTCCAATTAAAGCAATATCCAAGCAGCATCCTGGACTGCTAAATAACCGAGCCCTAGAGACAGGGATTGTTTGAGTCTACTGCTCTTGGCTGCTCTTCCCTGCCATCAAGAAGCCCCAAAGCAGCCCCCCAACACAAGGAATCCTCCCTGGACCTCAAGGGAAAAGATGTGGCTGGTCCCCAAAGAGTCCGTTTGGGGACTGACCTTGGAGCAGAAAGAGGGAAGAAGCCTGTGTGACGAGCTGCAAGCAATGCCACCCTACAGCAGACCGACAGCCCAGACAGACCCCACGGCACAATACAAGGTTGTGACAACAGCACAAGGTTTTCAAGTCACTTGTCATGATTCAATGAACCAAAACTGCTGGTTCCAACTGTCCAGTCTCTTGTTACTCCAGCTCATCCAAAAATCAATGCCTAGCCCTTGGGACTGATACAAAATGATCAGTATCTGCTACTGGAAACTCTCACTGAAATTACCAAATGCTAATCCCCACCTGAAGAAACACCCTTTGGAGAAGATTAAGCTTTCCTGAGTCTAAATGTACAGCCTAGTTACAAAAAGAGAGATGAGACCCAGCTCAGATCCATCACCTATCTGCATTCAGCACTCGTGCAACCCATAACTCTGCTGGAGTAAACTGAAACCTCTCCTGCAATCAAGTTTTCAGCCCGGAGGAGGAGGGGAGGAATGCAGCCCATCAGGTCCTCACCCAGGAGCATTTGTAAAATCAGGAATTGCTGGAAGAGGCTTCTAAGCCAATTTGTTGGAAAGCTCTGAGAAGCCAGGATCCAAAATATTTCTGAGGCTGTCCACGTAACCCTCTGTGAGCTGAGCCCTTCTCAGAAAGCACATTGAAAATACACACTGTACCCTTAGTTGGGGTTGGATGATGGGAAAAAGCAGAGCTGAGCACCGTGGTGAGACCACAGCATAAGGAAAGGGGAAGAAAGGAGAACACAGAAGCAGAAACCTTTATTCAAATACATTTTAACAGGTTAGAGAAAGCTAGGATCCCAAGCCAAAGCTGAGCACTGTCCACCTCCCAGACCAGAACAAGTTTACTGCTGTTTCCAAGCCCCATGCTCTGCATGTGAAGGTCTGCCAGAGATAAGGTACCTTGAATCTCACCAAGAATTACTCTCCAGGCCTGGAGGATACCTGCAGGACAGCGAAAGCAAGGGGACAACTCAACCCTGGAGTAGAAGACACCCCTTATGAGCTAAGGGCACTATCCAAAGGGAGAGCTTTGCCAACACCACCGCTCCCCTCCTGATCACTTTTCTAAACCAGTGGAGAATGGGTCAAGCTGGGAAAAAAAGAAGGACAATTTTATGCCAAGTTAGCAGGATCAGCTCGTCAGTGCATCAGCTCAGCACCACAGCTGGCACGTGGGAGGAGGCAAGAGGGCACAGCTGAGAGGAGGGAAAGAGAAGGGCCTTTTTCAGAGCTTTGAGCCATGAGGCTAAGGCAGCCGCTCGTCCTGAGCTAACCCACCACTCCCCAGCACAGGGATGGTGCCCACCTTTCCCCCCTCCTCCGTGCTGGGCCAGGGTCCTTTCCACCTGTGCTGCCAGGGTGCTGAGAAACTCTTTCTGGCTGTGGCATTCACAAGCTCCTTCTGTGGACAACTCCCACTGCTGATAAGCAGAAAGTTAACCCAGGTCAAAAGAAAAATTAAAAAAAAAAAAGGTCAGCCCAGTAAGATGACTGCAAACACCAAAGCCAGGACGTCAGACCTCTCCAAAAGCAGTGAGCCTGGCTCCCAGGCACCGACACAGCCAGGTTGTGGTGACCTCATGCAGGACACAGCATTTGGGAAGACAGGGCACGTTCTCAGGGTGCTTTATATATAGCTTGCACCTCAGATCCTAACTCAGGTAGAAGCTCCAGCTTTACCTCAGGCTGTGCTTTCAAGACACCTCATCCCATCCACACGAGTCACCACCGAGAAAAGAGTGAGGCCCCTGTTGCCCCCGACACCCTGAACAACACCGTGCCACTCACCTCCCCATCGGACACCCACAGCAGCACAACAGCTCACTGCTAGTCCCCAGGCAATCAGCTCACTGGCTTGGTGGGTACTCGGGAGAGGGAGAGTGGCCCTGCCTGGCCAGGGGACTCCAACTATCCCCTTTGGATGCTGCTGCACCAGCAGGTAAGCTTGGACACTTGTGAAAAACACAGTGACAAAGCAAGCAGTAACACCACACACACACACAACCGTCCTTCCCACCAGCAAGCTAAAAGTTTATCCCAGAAAAGCTGAGCCAGAGGCAGTTTAAGCCGAGGGATAAGCAGATAGAAGAAAGGCACTAGACCAGGAAGGGCACCTACCTGGTGTATTCACACAGGTTAATAATATGTTAACTTTCCATCCAGCAGCACCTGAGCTCGCTCGAGCTTATTCAGCTTCACAGAATCACCCCTCAGGGTTGATCCTTTATTTTTCACAGCTTAAACGGTCACAGTCCTTCACAAATTGGGTTTGAGGTACAGAGCTCTCCAGACTGCACAAACATCCCAAGAACAAATATTTTCAGCATACCAAGGGCTCAGATATGCTAGGTCAATCCAAGCGTGTTTATTTGCATTTCGCTCAAACCACCACCAAAGTACTGGGAGCTCAAGGAGCAGCAGCCTCCCACTGATTCGGCAAGAGACCAGAAGTCATCAGCAGACAGTCCACAGGCACCACAAAGAACACCAGAGACATTTATTTACATGACCCCTGTTTGCCCAAGGAGAATTCAGAGTTTGCAATTTCTTCGTTCAGATTAATCGTTACTAGAATTAAATCTTCTGTACTATCCCCCAGCTAACAAGAGGAAAGGTGCAAAATCATCCCCACAACGCAACTTAAGATAGTTGGTGTTGCTGAATCGAGACAGGCTGCTTCACTGCCTGTGGCTGGAGTTCCTCCCCAGGCTGGCACAGCACCCTGGGATCTCCCCAGGACAATCGCTCCTGTTATCTGCCCAAGGGACATGGAAAAGGCAAGGAGACAATATTCCTACCCAACGCTCCTGCCGAGGCAGAACCATCGCACCTTCATTCACAGCAGCTTGTGCCTGTGCTGTGGACATGAAAACACCTACAGGACCCCAGTGCTGCAACTGGATGGTCCTCTTCGCTGGAGCCGAGCGAGACTGCCGGTCTTTAGTGCAAAGCACCTCTCAGAATCACACAGAATCACAGAATCTTAGGGGTTGGAAGGGACCTCAAGAGATCATGGGGTCCAACCCCCCTGCCAAAGCAGGCTCCCTACCTCATATTACATAGACAGGCGTCCAGACGAGACTTGAATATCTCCAGAGAAGGAGACTCCACCACCTCCCTGGGCAGCCTATTCCACTGCTCCCTCACCCTCACTGGGAAAAAGTTCTTCCGCATGTTGGTGCGGAAGATCCTGTGCTCCAGAACTGTGCTCAGGCTTGTCAGCTGACACAAGCCAGCTCCCACCTTACCCCCTCATCTCCCTCACATTGCCACCTCACGCGCTGGGTACAGCTCTGGCAACAAGAGACACATGAGAATTCCTCTGGAGCAGCCACCCGTAGAAGACCAGTTACAGTCACAGCTCTGAGCCAGTTCTCACCACTCACGTTACTGACCAAAGGGCTCTACCCCTCACGCATCCTCCTTCATTTCTCACAGCCGCGAAGCCCAGCACACCGGGCAGAGGAGAGAGAGCAGTAGATGAGCAGCACTCAAGCAAGTGGTTAGTACCAGTCACACCTAAAAGCAGAGTAGTGTTTGGGGTTAGCAAATACCACACAAAACCTACTGGCACACAGCAAGGCGCAGAACACCTCCACCGAGAGCAGCCCCGCAGCTTGTGCCAATTCTCCAGGCCTGGCACCGACAATTAAGCAGGATTTACTACTCGGTTTGTACGATGCTGGGGGAAAAAAAAAAGAAAAAAAGAGTATTTTTAAGCTAGCTTGTTGCTGTCAGCATCTTCTCGTTATTCAAGAACTCGTGCCAGCTCCCAAATAAGTCAGTGCAAACTCCTGCAGCAAGGAGACGGCGCGACCTGGAATCAGCCAGGCTTTGCTGATTACTCCTCTGAGTAAACAGTGGTGTTCCCAGCACTTCAGCTCGCTCTCAAGCTTCTCCCGTTGGCATACTACCCTATATTTAGGATAGAAGAGAGTAATGACAAGCGTCAGGAAGAAGGAATAAGTGGTTCAGAACAGCGGCAGAGACCGTGTGAGGAAACCTGGGCGAGGAAAGGAATCTGTAAAGCTAAAGATGGGAAGAGGCAGCATTCCACACAAAGTTAATTAACAATTTTCAGTCAGGGTGGTATTCCTCAGGCAACCCATCACGTAGCAGCTGCAGGCAGTGGAAAGAAGCCCCAGCCTGGAGGGGCTGAGTAAAGACAAGGCACTACTAGGTCTTTTTACACAGAAAGCAGATTATAGTCTTGTTTTGGACAGGGGAACGATGTCAGCGCTGTTTCCCCAAGCCTGTGAGCCCACAGCACCTAGACCGTGGGAGACACAGCACCCTGGGGAGCGTCTGCAAACCTTGCGGCCCGGCTCCCACACCCCCCTGCCCACACCTTCCTGTCCCCCTGCTCGCACCTTCACACCCGGCCAGGCAGCGCAGATCGCGCCGAGCTCTCACAGCACGCACGGGGGAGTCTCTACAACCTGCAGACCCGGGACAAAGCTTCCCTTGAGCCCGGACCCGCGGACCTGATGGGAGCTGGGTGAGCCGGCGGCTGCCTGTTGCTTCCCAGGAGCCGGAGGCCCCGGGGAACGCTCTGCCTCTATGTCCCTCCCAGCAAGCACAACTGCTGGCTTACGTTTAGTCACCCCACCGCCGGGTAAAGATAAAGTTTGGCTGCGGGGCTGTTCTACCCCCAGGACAGATTGGGCTCCGCAGCACCGAGCCCCAAGGTCAAACCTCGGAGCCCCCTACGAGACCTGCCGGTCCCGAAGCGGGGACCGAGAGCTGCCGGGCTACCGCGCTGGCCCCACCCGGGAGCGCCAAGAGAGCCCACCCCGGGACACCCGCCGGACACCGGAAAGCCCGCGGAGCCCAGCCGGTCGCCGGCTAGCGGGGAGAGCCGCTGGGTCCCCGCACACGGCGCTGGGCCGAGCCCAGGAAACCCAGAGGCTCCGGCACACGCGGCCGGGACCCGTGGCACAGCCGGGGACCGGCTGCCGGCACCTGGGCTGCTCCCACCGCCCCCGCCGGCGGCTGCGGCGAAGCCCCGCGCCTCACCCGGGACAGCCCAAGCCAGCCCAGCCGCTCGGAGCTCCGGGCAGGGCCCGCTCCGCCTCCCGCCGCCGGCAGGGCCGTCCCCGCCGGGCACCCCTGGGCGCGGCTCCCACCCAGGCCCCAGACGGCGCACGAACAGCGGCCCGGCGGGAAAGCAACCGGGAGGAGAGAAGGGAAGGGAAGGGAAGGGCGGTACGACGGACCCCGGAGCCGGCCCGGGCCGCCGCCCGCGCCCGACCCCGGCAGGCCGCGGAGGGCGCAGCGGTGCCGCGGAGGCGGCGGCGGGCCGACCCCCCGCTGGGCCGTGCCGCCCCGCTGCCGCGCGACCGGCAGGCCCGGGCCCTCCGCGCCTCTGCCCAGGCCGCGCCGCCGCTGCCGGCCCCGCTCCCGGCTCCGGCCCGCCTGCTAGGCCAAGGGCAGGGCGGCCCGGCAGGTGCCGCCGCGGCCCCGCGCCGCCGCCGGGCGGAGGCCGACTCTCGTCCCCCCGCTCCCCCGCTCCCCGCGGCCGCTCACCGTGCCACGGCCGGGCCCGGAGGCCGCTCCCCGCCGGCTCTCGCCGCCAGCGGCCCCGACGCACCGAGCGGGCGGCGCGGCGCGAGCGCGACCCCGCGCGGGCACGTACCTGGGGGAGGGGCGCGCGGCGCCTAGCAACCAGCGGCACGAGCGCGCCGCGGCCAATGGGCGCCGGGCACTCGCGCCCGCCCCGCCCTCCCCGCCCCGCCCCACCTGGCCGCGCGCGGCCCCGCCTCCCCCCCGCGTCCCGCGCCCGGCCCACGCGGCCCCGCCCTCCCCGCCGCCCGGCCCCGCCCGCGCCCGGTCGGCCGCGCCCCGAGCCCCGCCCCCGCTGTCGGCCCCGCCCCCGGCAGGACGGCCCCGCCCCCAGCCCCACGTGCGGCCCCGCCGCCGGGTGACCCCGGCCCCGCTGGCCCCGGGCCCTCGGGCAAATATTTGATCGGGGCCGGCCCGGCGCTCCGCAGCCCGGGGACGCGGGGCCGCCGCCATGCAGCCCGCGCTGGGGGTCCTGGGGGTCCTGCTCGCCCTGGCTGCTGCCCTCGGCTCAGGTAGGGCCCCGGGCCGGGGGACGCGGGGCTGGCAGCGCGGGGCTCGGGCAGCCCTCGGGGCTCGGGCAGCCCTCGGGGCCGGGGCAGCCCTCGGGGCCCGCAGGCCGCGGCCCCGTCCCGTGGCGGAGGGGCGTAGCAGGACCTTAGGGTGCCGCGGCGGGTCCCGGGACCCTCCTGCCCCGCGGGACGCGGGTCCTGTGGCGTGCGGGGTGTCGGTCCCGCTGCTCCGCGGGGCGGGGACCCCCCAAACTCCCTCCCCGAGTGTCCCCGCTGAGCTCCCGCCGTGCTCCCCAGGCCACCGCTCGCCCCTCAATGACTTCCAGCGCCTGCGAGCCACCGAGCTGCTGGCAGAGCCTGCGGACCAGCCGCCGCCACCGCCGGAGCGGGGCTCTGCCGAGCAGTGTGCCCGCCGCTGTGCCGCCAGCCTGGCCTGCCGGTGAGCGGGTGGCGGGGCGCCGCGGGGCCGGGGTCACGCCGTGCTCCGGGACGCTGGGTGCCCCCGTGTGTCGTTCCCCCTTCCCCTCCCCGCCGTCCCCTGGGTGCTGGCCCCGCAGGGTGCCATGCCAGGCTCCCACTGTGCCCCCCAGGGCTTTCCACTACGACCGGCAGAGCCAGCTGTGCCAGCTGCTGCCCCGCACCCAGCGCTCGCCCCGTGTCCAGCTGCAGAAGAACACCCACTATGACTTGTACCAGAAGAAAGGTGGGGTGATGCCACGTGTGGCACCAGCACCCCGCAGACCCCCGCAGTGCCCTGGCTGGGCGCCGGGGCTCTGATGCGGTGCCCGGCTCTGCCCAGACTACCTGCGGGATTGCATCGTGGGTGATGGCTCCAGCTACCGTGGCACACGGGCCGCAACGGAGAAGGGTCTGCACTGCCAGCACTGGCAGGCCACAACGCCTCATGACCACAGGTGCCCCCGTGTCCCCTGCTGCCCCGTGGCACCTGCTGGTGGACCTGGGCAGCATGGGGTGATGGGGAACGGGCTGGGGACAGCATGGGGGCAATGGGGACAGCAAGGGGCAACAGAGCTGACCAGGGATGGCACAGCACGGTGGCTGTGCCTGCTCTGGGGCGAGGGGCTTCTGGGAGCCCTCCTACCCACCCTGCCGCCCCCAGGTTCGTGCCGTCCCCCCGCAATGGGCTGGAGGAGAACTACTGCCGAAACCCTGATCGGGACAAGCGAGGCCCTTGGTGTTACACTGTTGACCCCAAAATTCGGCACCAGAGCTGTGGCATCAAGAAGTGTGAGGATGGTGAGTGCCACAGCCCAAGGGTGCCCTGTGCCATGTCATCGTCCCTGATGCCACTTGCTGAGTCCCCCAATGGCTGTTGACAGACGTCTGCATGACCTGCAACGGGGAGGACTACCGTGGTGCTGTGGACCACACCGAGTCGGGGACAGAGTGCCAGCGCTGGGACCTGCAGCACCCACACAAGCACCCCTACCACCCCGACAAGTACCAGCCCCCAGTCCCAGGCAGCGTGCAGCCACCCCAGCCAACCCAGGTAGCGGGGCAGCGGTGCGACCCTCAACTGCTGCCCCCCATCTCCATGGCAGGTACCCTGACAAGGGGCTGGACGACAACTACTGCCGTAACCCCGACAGCTCGGAGCGGCCCTGGTGCTACACTACTGACCCTGAGCGGGAGCGCGAGTACTGCCGCATCCGCCTCTGCAGTACGTCTATGTCGGTGTCACCGCACAGCTGGGACCTGGGGGGGTCCCATGTGCCACCCTAACCCTGCCCTTCTCTGGCCACGCAAGCAGAGAAACGCCCACGGCCCCTCAACATCACCACTGGGTGCTTCAGGGGCAAGGGCGAGAGCTACCGGGGCCGGGCGAACGTCACCGTGTCGGGGATCCCCTGCCAGCGCTGGGACACCCAAACACCCCACCGGCACCACTTCCTGCCCGAAAAGTACCCATGCAAGTAAGGGGTGGGGGGGATACGCAGCTGGGCGCAGTGGTGGGCAGCACCCATAGGTGCAGGCTGTCTGTGGGAAGGGGGACAGTACCCACGCAGCCCCTCTACCAGGGACCTGCAGGAGAACTACTGCCGCAACCCCGACGGCTCGGAGGCGCCGTGGTGCTTCACCTCCCGCCCCACTGTCCGCATCGCCTTCTGCTTCCACATCCGGCGCTGCCCCGATGAGCTGGCTGCTGAAGGTGAGCCGCCCCCTAGGCACCTGCCCCTGGGGTGCCTGCCGGGGGTGCCAGCCCTCCCTGCCTGTCCCCAGAGTGCTACCATGGCCATGGCGAACACTACCGTGGCCACGTCAGCAAGACGCGCAAGGGCATCACCTGCCAGCCCTGGGCTGCCCAGACACCCCATGTGCCCCAGTAAGTGAGGGGAGTAGGGAGGGAGCGCTGTGCGGGGGCAGTGTGTGGGGATGGGATGGGGACGGTGACATCCCCCTGGCAGGATCTCGCCCGCCACCCACCCTGCGGCACACCTGGAGAAGAACTACTGCCGCAACCCTGATGACGACAGCCACGGCCCTTGGTGCTACACCATGGACCCCCGCACCCCCTTCGACTACTGCGCAATCAAGCCCTGCAGTGAGCCCCTACCCACATCCTTGCTGAGCTGGGGGGGGGAGGGTTCCAGCCACTGCCTGGGGGTTGTTTAGGTCCCCCCAGGGGCAGCGGGGTCCCACCCCAATGCCACTCTCTGCTTTATCTCCGCAGCTGGCAGCACAGTGCCCTCCATCATGGAGAACACAGGTGGGATCCCAGGGGTGCTGGGTGGGTGCCACAGGGGGGATGCTGGCGGTGTGACCGCGGCTGACACCCACCCTGCCCGCAGACGCGGTGGCCTTCGAGCAGTGCGGCCGGCGGGATGAGCGGCTGCAGCGCAAAGGGCGCATCGTGGGCGGCCAGCCCGGCAACTCGCCCTGGACCGTCAGCATCCGCAACCGGTGAGCAGGTGCCCCACCCTTACGGCTGCGCAGCCAGCAGCATCGGCGTTCCCCTTCCTGCTGGGCAGTCACCTCACCCCCTCATCCCCCCAGGGTTGGGGCACACTTCTGCGGGGGGTCCCTGGTGAAGGAGCAGTGGGTGATCAGCACACGCCAGTGCTTCTCCTCCTGGTAAGGCCCGGGCTGGGGCGTGGGGGCCTGGGACCCCCCCGGTGCCCTCACATTTCCATCCTGCAGTGATGCTGACATGGCGGGCTATGAGGTGCAGCTGGGGACGCTCTTCAAGGACCCCGGCCCCGAGGACCCTGACCAGCAGACCATCCCCATCGTGCGGATCGTCTGCGGCCCCTCCGAGTCGCAGCTGGTGATGCTGAAGCTGGCAAGGTGAGTGGCTATGTCCTGGCCCCTGCTGTGCCCTGCTGCCAGCTGGCTATGCCCCTACCACATCTCACCTCTTGTCACAGGCCAGCTGCTCTGAACAGGCGTGTGGCCCTGATCTGCCTGCCACCGGAGCGCTACGTTGTGCCTGAGGGCACCATCTGCGAGATTGCTGGCTGGGGGGAAACCAGAGGTACCTGCGGCAGGCAGCCCCTGCCCGGCCATCACCCTGTATCAGCATCCCCTGCTCACAGCATCCCTCTGCCCACTGTACCCCCACAGCAAGCAGCTGGCATGCTGCATGCCCACACCCCCAGCCCCCAACCCCCCATGGCCCTGTGTCATGGCCCCCTCCTACCCGTGCCCTCTCCCTGCCATGTTATCCCCCATCATGCACCCGCCGCCCCACATGCTTGCTGCCTGCAGGCACGTCGGACGGCAGCGTGCTGAACGTCGCGCGGCTGCCTGTGCTGTCCCACAGCGAGTGCAACCTGGCGCTGCGCGGGCGCCTCAAGGAGAGTGAGCTGTGCACCGCGCCGCTGCGTGCCGGCGTGGGGGCCTGTGAGGTGAGCCAGGATGGGGCCTGCCGCCTTGGGGAGCCAATATCCCCCCTGGCACTGCAATGACACTGCTCTCCTGGTGCCACAGGGAGATTACGGGGGGCCACTGGCCTGCCTCACTGCTGACTGTTGGGTGTTGGAAGGCGTGATCACCCCTTCCCGCGTCTGCGCCCGCACCGACCAGCCGGCCCTCTTCATCCGTGTCTCCCTCTACGTCGACTGGATCCAGAAGGTGATGAAGATGGGCTGAGCTGGCTCAGCCTGGCCTGGCACAGCCACCACTGCACAATAAAGGTCCGTAGGCAGGGCACAAGGTCTCACATGTTTATTCAGTATCAAAGTCCAGACCCATGTCCCATCCTACTCCTGGCCATGCTCGCTCCTTCCTCCTCAGGTCCCCAGAGCTGATGGTCACTCTGGGCTGGGGCTGACATAGCTGTGGGGCCACCGTGGGCACTAGGGTCTGTGCTGGGCTGTCCTGCTGGGGCTGCCCCAGGTGCCGGAGGAACCAGTGAGCGCAGTTCCTGAAGACATCAGCCTCCGTCTCCACCCCAGCCAGCGCATGGCCACCCTCCGGGTACCACAGCAGCCTGGGGTAGGATGAGGGATGCTCAGCTGGCTCCCCAGGGCTCTGACCCCACGCCCATTTTCCCCCACCCCACTCACCGCACAGGCACCCCCCTGGCCCGCAGCACCCGGTACAGCTCCAGCGCCTGTGTGGGGCTGACGCGCCGGTCCCGGGCCCCCACGCACAGCAGCACTGGTGTCCGTATCTGTGGGACAACCAGCGGTGAGTGCCTGGCTTCCCCCTGCATCTGACACCCTGCACCCATCCTGCCCCTGCCTTACCTGGGCTGCCTGGGCGATGGGCGAGCGCAGCAGCATGGCGGCCACCTCCTCAGCACGGGGCACCCGCTCAAAGGTGTAGGGCAGCCCCAGGGAGGTGTAGCGCCTGCAGCACGGAGGTGCTGGTGGGTGCCATGGGGATGTGGCAGGACTCAGGGTGAGGGGTGGCACTCACCAGTCAGGGATGTCAGAGGTGCCCAGCAGAGCTGGCAGGTTGCAGACGGGGCTGCGCAGGGCGCAGGCTTGGTACCGCTCCGGTTCACGGGTGAGGAGGTGAAGGGCAATGAAGGCTCCGTGGGACCCAGCCAGCAGGGCCAGGCGGTGTGGGTCCAGGGGCTCGGTGCGCAGCGCCTGCTCCACCGCCAGCTGCTCCCGTAGGGCACCCACCCACCATCAGGGCCCCGTCACCAGCATCCCCCCAGCAGCCCCCACCATCAGCAGCACCCCTGCGGCACCCCCTCACCTGGGTGTCCGCCACATCCTGCTCCCCCACACGGGAGAGCAGCGAGCTGATGCTGGCCTGGCCAAAGCCCAGGGAGCCACGGTAGTTCACTGGGAAGATGGGAGCCATGGGGCCGTGTCACCAGTTGGATGTAGGAACCCTGCATCCCTGGGGCTCCCCGGCACTCACCCAGGAGCACAGCGAAGCCCAGCCGGCACAGTGCAGCCATGCTCGGGCGCCAACGGGCATCAAAGACAGCATGGGGGCCACCTGGGCCAGGGGGTATGTCACTCAGGCTGCCACCAGTGCTGCCATAGTGTCCCTGCCATCCCCTCACTCACCATGGGGGCACACAATGAGGGGGTGTGGTGCCACACCGTCCGTCGGGCTCAGCAACAGTGCCTCGAAATCCTGGGTGCCTGCCCCAGGGAAGGAAGGGGTCCTTCTCAGCACCCACCACCTGGGCACCCAGCCTACCCACTGCTCCCGAGGGTCCCTGGCACCCAGGCAGCACCCGGGTGCAGCGGGGGCCCACAGAGTACTCACCGAGCGCAGTGGGGCTCTGCCCATTGCAGGGGGGCCGGACTGTCAGGGTCTTCCAAGTGACACCAGGCACTACTGGGGCATCCTCCACTGGCACCCAGCTGAGGGGCAGCTCCTGGCCCACCGGTGGCAGCACCGACACCACCTGGGACAGGCATCAGGGGGCACTGGGGCACTCCTGCTGCAGGGCAGCTGTATTGTGCCATGCCATCCTGTGCCCACCATGCCATCCTTCGCCGTGCCATGCTGTGCCTGGCCCCGGCCTGCTGTGCCAAGCTGTGCTGGGTGGGACTTGCCACACTGTGCCGTGCAACGCGGCGCTGGAGCTGGCCATGTCTCACCGTGCTGTGCTCTACCAGGCCCTGCTGAAGCTGTGCTATACCCTGCCAAGGCTGCACGGGGCTGTGTCACGCCATGCTGTGCTATCCATGGCTGTGCCATGCTCTGCCTGGCTGCATTTTGCCACGCTGTGTCACGCTGGACTGTGCGGTGCCAGAGCTCTGCTCACCAGGCTGGGGGGGTGGTTTGGGGCTGAGCAGGTGGCCACCAGCAGGTCCCACTGGAGGGTGAGCAGCTCCCAGGCCCCTTCGGGTGACCCTGAGGACAGAGAACACGTTGGCGCTCACAGATGCTGGCTGGGGCACCCATGGGTGCCCCGGAGCCACGTACCTGCTGTCAGGTTGGTGACGGTGGCTGCCTCCGTGTCCACGAGCAGCAGGTCCTGTGAGGGAGCAGAGCATGGGCAGCCCCATCACCGTGGGGTGTGGGGGCCACATCCCTGACCCCCCTGTTCCCGGGGCTCACCGTGCGGCTCCGCTGTGGGGTGACCAGCACAGCTCGGCGGCTGTCGGATGCCCAACACCGTGGTGGCAGCACCTCTGCATAGAGCCCGGCGAAGGCTGCGAGTGCGGCAGAGCGATAGTGAGCCCAGGCTGTGGGCACCCAGCACTGGGGGAAGGGTCCCAGCCCTGCCCCCTCCATGACATGCTTACCCTCTGTGGGCTCTTGCACTATGTCAAGCACTGTCACCGTTTGCCTCGTCTGCCAGGTGAGCTGAGGAGAACGGGTGCTCAGGGACTGGCACCCACTGGGGAAACTGAGGCAGAAGGGCCTGGGGACCAAGCCCACCTCCACACCCCAGCCGGGCACTGCAAGATGCCCTGTCATCCTGGGCTGGGTCCCGCAGGCTGGCACAGCCGTGTCCAGCGCCGCAGGGTCCTGCTCACCATGCGCAGGCGCAGGCACTGCCGGTGAGGCCCCCCCAGGCCCCCCTCCAGGTAGAGCAGGCGCTGGCCATCAGGGCTCAGCCGAGGGGAGAAGGCAGCACTCGCCTCATCTGACAGCAGCTCTGTGGACAGCAGCAGGTCAGTGCCCCAGGGAGCCCCAGGACACCCCCCATTGTCCCTGGTGCTCACCGCAGCACCCGCCGGCCAAGTCCAAGTGGAAAATCCCCGTCCTGGGGAGGAGGCACAGGTCAGGCTGGAGCCCTGCGGCCACACTGACCACAGCCATGCTGGCACAGAGCAGCCATCCTGGCGTGACCCTGGATGCTGGGGAGCACCCACCTCCTGTTGGTACAGGCAGCCAGCCCCAGGCGGAAGGGCTCGTGCCACCAGCCCACGAATACCACGCCGCGGTCATCCGGGGACCACAGGGCCTGCATGACAGTTTGGCTCATCCCACAGTCCCAGGCTGACCACCCCGCGGGCTCTCCCTGTGCCCCATCCCAACCTGGCCAGGGGAGAGGTGCTCTGGGATGCCCTCCAGCACCGAGACACTGCTGCTCTCCAGGTCCAGGGCGCAGAGGACAGGCACACTGCGGGTGCTCAGCGCCTCCCCCCAGTCCTCACGGTACACGAACTGCTCACCCTGCAGCACAGCCCCCTCAGCCCCATGGCCGGTGGCCCTAGAGGTGGGGGTCTGGGCACAGCATGTTTGGGGAGTGCAGGGCATGCTTATGGGGCACACAGCCCACTCATGGGGCATGTGGCACCCACCTCCTCATCCTCATCCTCCTCCACTGGCCTTGCTGCTCCTGGCACATCCCAGGGGCAAGGGGGCCGTGGTTTGGGACGGCTCTTCTCAGCGACGTAGAGCAGCCACGTCTCGGAGTGGGACCAGGCCAGGCAGGCGAAGGGCCCTGTCATGGTAAGCGGGTGCCAAAGCCTAGCCTGGCACAGACACAGTGCAGCACTGGGCAGGCACTGGGGCTGCTGGCCATGCCCCCCCTGCCTGTGCTCAGGGAAGGGGACATGGGGTAGGAGCCGTACCCTCGGTGTAGACCTCTCCGTGCTTCCCCAGTGCTGTGAGGTCCACGCTGTGACTGCGCCCGCTGCCCCCCCACACCTGGAGGGATGGGGGTCAGCACTGGCACACTGCAGCCACCACCCCACGCCAGCACTCCCACCATGCTGGTGAGCCCCACAGGTGCTGTTACCTCCAGCAGCTCGTGGCCCTGCTGCGGGCAGCGACTGAACACGGCACGGTGCTGCCCCGTGGGCGAGTCCTGGCTGAGGAGCCTGTGGGCAGGAGGGAGGAAGGCTGCGGCAGCCGGAACACCGCGGGCATTGGTCACGCCACAGACACCGACCACGCCACGGGCACTGTCTGTGCCATGGGCACCGGCCACACTGCCCCACCCCACATCTCGCCTGTGCCATACTGGTGTCGGATCCCAGTGCTGAGCGCTGCCCGGCTGATGGCCAGGCCGCCACTGGCGGTGTGCCGCAGGCTGTAGTGGCGGCTGAAGCGCAGGAGCTGGCGGTGGGGCAGATCGTGCCGGCTGCACTCTGTGGGAGGGGACCATCAGTGCCTGTCTGTGCCCAGCCTGTGGGCCAAGAGCACTGGAGTGGCACAGCCTGCAACTCACCGGTGTAGAGCAGGAAGGTCTTTTCCCCTGCAGCAGCACAAAGGGCGGCGCGGCTGACAGCAGGGAACCGTCTCAGCTCCCGGTAGCAGGCAGCAGGGCTGCTGGCTGCCTGGGCGGTGCGGGGGGAGAGGCATGCCGGCAGGGTGTCAGCTCACCCCCCTGCCCACGCCCACCCCCCAAAACAGGGCTGTCTGCCCACGCAGCTACCCCCGACCCCTGTGCCCACCTCTGCGTCCCGCTCGGCTGCTGAGGCCATGGGGCCTTGCTCCGCCATGCTGGGCCACGGGTGCGTGCTGCGCAGCAGGAGGCAGGCTGCCAAGGCGGCGCGAGGGGCCTGGCCTGTGCTAGCTCTCCAGCTGCCTGTGTGCTGGGGTGGGCTCTACCCTCTGCTGTGACACACCACGTCTCCACCCCGCATATGCCACCCCCCCGGGAGGGGAGCTGGGGGTCCGCAAGGCCCCGGGAGGAGCCGACACTGGCAGCGCCACTGAAGACAGCAGGGTGCTGAACTACACTGTTTATTGGGGGGCGGAAGCGGCAGGGGGCTGTCAGCACTGCAGGTGCTTGAGCAGCCACAGCGCCATGTTCATGAAACCGTCGGCTTCGGCCTCGACACCGGCCAGCGCGTGGTTGTTCCCTGGGTACCAGAGCAGCCTGGAGGGGAGAGGTGAATCAGCACTGTGCCCACAGCCCCTGCCGGAGCACCCAGCACCTCACTCACCGTGTGGGTACCCCCCGGGCCTTGAGGGCACGGTAATACTCCAGCCCCTGCTTGGGGGGCACACGGCGGTCATCCTCCCCCAGCATCAGCAGCACGGGTGCACGGACCTGCCAGCACGGCACAGCCTCAGTGCCAGCACTGCCAGAGGGCACGGGGACAGGGATGAGGGATGGGGACAGGGACGTACCTGGTCAACATAGCGCATGGGCGACTTGGAGAGCATTGCCGTCCACTGGTCCGGGTCTGGCAAGGTGTCAAGAGTGTAGGGCAGCCCTGTCTCGGTCAGGCACCTGCAGGCAGAGGGCCGGGGGCACATATGGGGCCAGGGTACCCACTGAGGTACCAACAGGCTGATTCCTGTCCTTACCTCTGCTGTCAGAGTGGTTCCAAAGAATGTTTATCGATACGGTGATAGGGGCTTTATATATATAAATATATATATTTACATAAATATACATGGGTACACATATTGATATAAAATACATAATATAAATTTATAATATATGCTCATACTATAAATTCCTATCATATTATAAATTCATAATTATATACCGAGATATGATTTATAATATAGGATATATAAAATACAAAAATATATGCATTTATAGATTTATATTTTAATATATTTATATGTATAAACATATACTTATACATAAAAAGCACCTATCATCGTATTGATAAACATTTATATTATTTATAGTTATAAAAATATAAATTATATTTAATATAAATACATTTATATATATATATAAAAAATACATATGTATATGCGGGGGGCTGGGGCAGTGGGCACTGGGGCTGGTGGTACTCACCAGTCGGGGATGTCAGTGGTGGCCACCATGGAGGCGATGTTCACCACAGGGTTGCGGACCACGCAGGCATGGTAGGTGTCAGGGAACTGGCCAATGAGGTGGCACGCCAGGAAGCCCCCATGCGAGCCACCCACCAGAGCCACCCGGCCAGCATCCAGCAGCTCCTCCTGCAGCACCCGCTCCACACAGAGCTGTTGCCATGGGGGACAACCACTGAGGCAGGTGACCCCACTTTCCCTCCCTGGGGGCACCTGCAGGAGCACAGGGCTCCCTGGGGCCAGGACTGTGTCCCCCCACTATACCTGCATGTCCTGCACGTCCTGTGTGCCCACGTTGCCTGGTAGGGAGGCCACACTGTCCTGGCCGAAGCCCAGTGAGCCACGGTAATTCACTGGAGGGAGGTGCAGCGTCAGAGCCCTTCCTCCTTCCACCCCGGTGCCACACCAGGTGCTGTGCCCCCTGGCAGTGCCCAGGCCCCTCCATCACTCACCCAGCAGCACGGCGAAGCCCATGCGGCAGAGCACCGCTGGATACAGCATCCACCCGGCCGTGAAGACAGAGTGGGGACCCCCTGCGAAAGGCAAAGGCCAAGGGGGTGACGCTGCCCAACCGAGGCAGGGGACAGGGTGGGGGCAAGCTCTCACCATGGGGCATCACGACCAATGGGGGCTTCTGGGCGGTGGGGCTCTCGCTTGGGCGCAGCAGGATGGCATCAAAGTCCAGGCCCCCTGTAGAGGTGGGGTGGGGACTGGGTCAGAGCTCATCGTGTGTGGTGGAGCTCAACCTGGCACCCCCTGCCCTGGGCACTCACTGTACTGGGGGTGTTCTTGCTCTGGTGGGGGCTGCAGGGTACGGATGCCCCAGCTGATGCCGGGCACGGGGGGTGCGTCCTGCAGGCAGACCCACCGCGCCTGCGCCTCCCGGCCAGCGTCAGGCAGGACTGCCACTTTCTGTGTGGGGAAAAAGGTCAGTGCAGGCACCTGAGGGCACAGTGGGCGCTGGGTTGGGGTCGGAGGGTCACCTTACCAGCGTGGGGGGGCAGTTAGGAGTGGAGAACCTGACCACCAAGAGGTCCCGGTCGATGGTGAGGACAGACCAGCTTCCCTGGGGGGCATCTTGGGGAGAGGGGTGCTTTGTCAGACCTTCAGGCATGACACCCTTCCCAGCACTGGCACAGCGCTGCCGGCATGACACTCACCGGCCGTCAGCGAAGTCGTGGAGCCCGTCGCCGTGTCCACCACGAACACGTCCTAGGGGCATGAGGGCAGAGTCCAGCAGAGCCCTGACCCATCCCAGCCCCCCCACGTGCCCTCCTGCTGTCCCAGCACAGCAGCCCTCACCTGCTGGCTGCGCTGTGCTGTATCCAGCACGAGTCTGCGGCTGTCAGCTGCCCAGCACAACCCCGGCAGAGCGCCGCAGTAGATGCCCGGGAAGGTGCCTGTAACGAGATCAGCAGTGCTCAGCAGCCCCCCCTGCCCCATGCCCCCATCCCATGCCACCCCCAGGGCTGTACTCACCCCATGCCTGCCGCGGCACAGCCTCCAGCACTGTGCTGGTGCACTTGGTGTACCAGTCATACTGTGGGAAACACGGATGGGATGAGTTTTGCAGGTTGTCAGCCCCTGCTGCATCCCAGGGAAGGGGTACCATCCTCCTTCTGCTGGCCCTCACCCCGGCACAGGCACCCTGCTGCCTCCCTGGTGTCCCACCGGGGTCCCCCTCAGGTGCTCCTTACCATGCGGAGGCGGCTGCACTGCTGGTGGGGGCCCAGGGCATTGTTCTCCAAGTAGACAATGCGGCAGCGGTCAGGGCTGAGCCGTGGGGACCAGACAGCTCTGGTGTCCTCAGAGAGCAGTTCTGCACAGGTATGAGGGGACGGTGAGGGACTGTGGGGAGCTGGGGCCCCAGCAGGGTTGGGGTGCATGCTGCTCACCGCATCTCCCGCCTGTCAGGTCCACGTAGAAGAGCGCAGACCTGCCAGCAGAGACATGGTGTCACGGCGGGGCCACAGGGCCCAGCTGCGGGTGCGCTGCCCCACGGCGACTCACCGGCGGTTGGTACAGTGCCGCAGCCCCAGGCGGAAGGGCTCGTGCCACCAGCCCACGAACACCACGCCGGTGTCACCAGGAGACCAGAAAGCCTGTGTGGAGAGGGGTGGCAAGTGGCCCAGGTCACCGCTGCACCCCCAGAACCTCCCTTCCCTGGTTCCCCAGGGCATGCTGTCCCAACCTGGCCAGGGGAGAGGTGCTCCGGGACGCCCTCCAGCACCGAGACGCTGCTGCCCTCGATGTCCAATGCACAGAGGACGGGCACGCTGCGGGTACTCAGTGCCTCCCCCCAGTCCTCACGGTACACGAACTGCTCGCCCTGCAGCACAGCCCCATCAGCCCCACGGCTGCCTCAACGGCCCTCACCAGCCCAAGGGTGGGGGGACCCCACCTTGATGGGTGCATCCTCCTTCTCAGGGCGCACCACGTCCTCGTCGGAGGTGCCGAGTTCGGGGGCTTTGCTCTGGAAGAAGGACTCAGCCTTGGGACGCTTCTTCTCAGCCACGTAGAGCAGGTGGGTCTCCGAGTGCGACCATGCCAGGCAGCCAAACTGGTCTGTGGGGGTGGGTCAGGAACAACCCCCCAGGACCCCAACATCCCCCAGCACCCCCAGCCCCTCACCATCGTCGTAGACGCTGCCGTGCTTATCCAGCGCTGTCAGGTCAATGCTCTTCACCTTGCGGTTCTGATCCCAGACCTGAGGGCAGAGGTGTCGGGGTGGCTCCACTCATGTCTCCAACAGCACCCCCTCGGACCCCTCCTCACCTCCAGGAACTGCTTCTCCTTCTCCTTGCCAGGGACCTTGCGCAGGACGGCCTTCAGCATCCCGCTGGGGGACTCCCGGCTGAGCAGCCTGCGGTGAGTGGGCACCCATCAGGCCCCCGCCATCAGCACCCTGAGAGAAAGCCCGGGTGGGGGAGCAGGGGGGGTGACGGGATGGGACTCACTCGTCCTTGATCTCGGAGCAGGTGCCAGCAGGCCCTGAGTACACGACAGAAGCCCCATCGTGGAAGATGAGGTACTGGCGGCAGAACTTGACGGTCTCGGCTCGTGCCAGGTCCCGCTGCGACCACTCTGTCGGAGAGCAGGTCACCACCGAGCCCTCCAGGCCGGCACAGCCCCCGCCCAGGGAGACCCTCCCCAGGCCGTACCGGTGTAGAGGCTGCAGTACTTGCCCCCGTACTGGGTGGTGACGTCGGGTCCGAGGCAGGCGGCGCCGAGCCCCGGGTGCCGGCTCAGCTCCCGGTACAGCTCCGCGACCTCCTCGGGATTCGACAGCACCTGCGGGACCCGCCAGGGTGGCTGCGGGGCCGCGGCGGGACCCCGGGGCATCGCTGGGGGTGAGGAGGGACCGAGGGGGGGGGGGGGCGCCGGGGGCAGCGCGGGGCGGGACCGGGACAGCACCGGGGCGGGGGGCGTGTGACGGCGGCGCCGGGGCAGCGCGGCGGAGCCGGGAGCGTGGTGCGGGGGTCACCGGGCGGGGCGGTACCCGGGACGGAGCCCCCGGGGGCTGCGGTGGCGGGGGGGGAGGGGGGACACCGCGCGGGGGCGAACACCCGGGGCAGTAACGTCACGACATCGCCCTGTCCACCCGCCCCCCCCCCGGCACTCACCGGCTGCTCCATGTCGCGACTGCGGGGCGGGGCCAGGCCCCGCACTTCCGGGACGGGGGGAGGAGCCGGCGGCGTGCGGCGCCTCCCATTGGCCTCCGCCCGCGTTGTGGCGCCCCCCTATGGACGCGGGCGGCGCCGCTGCGGGGGCCCGTGATGCTCGGCTCCGCGCTCCGCCCCGGGCCGCGCCCCCGGCCCCCGGCTCCAGCCCCGAGACACCGGCCCGCCGGGAGCCGTGTCCAGGCACCTCCGGCCCGCCCCGAAGGGGTTTCCCTGGTCTGTGGCTCCGCGCACGACCCGGGCGGGGATCGGGGTCCCCCGGCCCAGCAGCCCCGGTGGGAGCCGGAGAGCACAGCGCTGCCCGGTGCCGCCCGGGCTCGGGAACTCCCAGCCGCGCCAGGGGCCCGCCCCCCGCCCCCTTCCCCCGGCGCAGGCAGCAGTCGGGGCCAGCCGGTGGTTGTGTCAAGTCCTTTTTATTCTGTTCCCACAGAAACACCTGGTGAGGGGGCAGCTTCTGGGAGGGGGTCACGACACAGCGGCGGGGTCGGTACGGCACGGTACGGCACGGTACGGGGTCACTACGGGTGGCACAGAGCACAGCAGACACGCACACCGTCACAATGTTCAGCCCAGCACCGCACTTAACCGCAGGGAGTGGCGCCCGGGCCCTTGCCCTGGCACCCTCTGACCCCCTGCCCCAGCTGGCACACGCCGTGGTTGGGGGCCAGGGGTCTGGCCCGGCACGGTGGGCTACAGGCCCCTGGTCCCAGTGGGGTGGGCAAGACGATGCTCAGGCGGCGGGACGGGCCCCGGTGAGGGTCTCGGTCCCGCGTACGATTTACACCCTGTACAAGTATTTACAGCGCGAGGAGCAGCGGGGGCCGGGGGCCCGGAGGAGTCACCCTCGTGCTATGCACTTGTCATCAGCGCAGGGCCAGGGTTCTCCTCCGCGGGAGCGCCGCGCAACCCCCTGACCCCATCTCAAATCTGCCGGCCTCTTCTTTGCCCCCAGTCTGGGGAACAGGCAGAGCCCCCTGCTAGGGACCCGCCACGGATAACAAGTGCATAAACCTGCTCGAGAGCTTTCAGTACGGCGATGGACCGATGGAAAAGAAAGAAAGAAAAGTCAAGTCCAGGCAAAGCTCCAGCAAGCGCTGAAAGGCGGGTGGAACCGTGCAGAGGAGTAGCAAGCCATGCTCTACGACGGGACAGACGGTCAGGGGCGCTAGGGCTGCCCTTTGGCAAAGTGGCCCTCCGTGGGTCGAACATGCCACGAATTCATATGCACGGGTGGTGGTTAAAAGAGTAGTTGTCGGGGGTCGCTCGGCGGCACGTTTTGCGATGAAACCCTTGGGCGTGACATTGAACCGATGAGCTATTCACAGGTCTTGTTCTGGAGTCGTGTTATTTCGTTGCATAGAACATCAGGCGGGTGAGTGGGCGGCTCCTGCCCGCCACAGGGACGGGGTGGGGGCACCGGGAATGGGGTGCCGCCGGTGCGGGGAGGCGGTGAAGCGCAGGCGGCGTGCGCGGCTGTACACCGGCAAGCCCCCTCTCTTCAGGCTGCCTCCCTCCCCTCCCCTCCATTCCCCCCATATTGGGGAACCTCCCTCCCACCCTCCTGGTGGGGCGAGTGGGCTTTGGCCACCGCGCCGGCCGTCCCCGCGAAATGGCTTGAGAAGGACTTGGATTGCACAGTAAGAGGAAGGATACTGCCGGAGGCAAAGCTCTCCTGATCTTGTTCCACGGGGTTTGTGCTCTTTTGTAGCCTCCTGCACTCTATTGCTTCTACAGACGACAGCCCGTGTGCTAACTCATCGCACAAAGCAAAGAGGGAAGAGGATTTGGTAGAAAGTTTAAAAAAAAACCCAAACCAAAGAAGAAAAAAAAAATCAAAACCCAAAATAAAATGAACCCGGAGAAACTGAGAAAAAAGGATCCCTCCCCCCCTTTGCCCCCCCCTCCCGACGACACCCCCGTGCCCCTCCCCCCACCCCCGGTGCGGATGAGGTATACACAGAAATCAAAGTGGGATGATTAAGGCTGTTCTTGAAAGAAAAGGGGTGCCCGGCGGCGGGCGCGCTGGCTGTGTGGTGAGGGCGAGCGCGGCCCTTTTCAATGCTTCCGATGGCTTCGGGGCAGCGCCGCGTGTCCAGACGCACACCCAGCTGGCGGCCGCCTCGGCAGAAGCCGGCCGTGCCGCCTGTCAGAGTCCTATGGCCTCATATTTCGGTAGTGAAACAGTGTTAGGTCCTAGCTGACGCGCTCCGGGGGCTCCCTGGCGGGGCCGGGAGCGGGACGCAGTGCAGGGGGACGTGGGGACAGCCCCGGCAGGGTGGGTGGATGGGATTTGGGAAGGGGGAGCAGCGCCCGCGGCGCCCAGCCCTCGACTCGTGGCAGGGAAAAACCTATGAAGAGGCCAGAGCTGGGGTTCGGAGGGAGCAACTCTGCGTATAATCTTGAGAAAGGGCCCCGGCCCGCCTACAGGGCCTGACCCCACGCCCTGGGTCAGGCCCGTCCCCTCGGGGCGGCCGCGGGGGCAGAGGGTGCAACTGCCCGCCTGGTGCCGGGGTTTGCCACGTGCCACGCCGGAGCTGCTTGCCAGGCATGGGGGTTCGCCTGCCCGCCCCAGGGCATCCACCGGGCCCCCGTTCGGCCGCCGTTTGGTCCAGCATCCAGGGATCGCCCCGCTTTCAAAAGCTTCAAGAGATAGAGGGAGAGAGGGAGAGAGAGGCATCAGCCCAAGCGCAGCCATCCTCACGGAGGTTACCCTGCCGAGTGGCAGCACTGGCCCACATGAGCAGGCGGTGGTGAGCCAAGAGATGCTGCCGGCGGAGCAGCTGCTGCCACCCCCGCGCTGGACAGGCTCCCGGAGCAGAGCTCGAGCCGCCCAAACCCTCCCTGCAAACCTGGGGTCTGCACCAGTATCCACATGGCGCCGGCCCACGCTGTGCTGCTGAGGCCAGGGAACAAGGCCAACCCCCCACGCCTTGGCTCAGCACCGGCGATGGGGCCAAATGGCCCCACACAAAGGGGATGGGGCTGTGCCGTGTCCTTCTCAGCCCAGCGCTGGGAGCATGGCAGGGCAGGGCTCAGCAGGTGCCAGGCAGGTGCTGTGGGACCCTTGGGGATGGCATGGCAGAGGGGCTGGGTGCATGGCCATGCTCCAGGCACTCACCGTTATACTCAGAGTCTGGCGCCGCGCGCTGAATTCACTGGCTTCTTCATAGGTTTTTCCACTGCAACGACTCAATCTCCTCTCGCTTCCCAAACTCCTGGGACGGGACAGAGCAGGAGGGTGTCAGCCACAGCCAGGGGCACAGTGAGCCTGCGGCGTAGCACCCAGTGGCAGCTGCACTCACCTTGTGCCGTTCTCTCACCAGAACGAAGTGAACTTCTTGCCAAAAGCCGACACCGCTGCGGGGAAGCCAGGAGAGGTGTCAGCACAGCGCAGCCACCCTGGCCCCCCCACCTGCCCAGCCCCCAAACCGCTGCTGTTCCCCAGAGCAGTAGGAGCACCACATCCCGTCAGCTGCTCCCAGCCAGCCCCAAAGTGCAGTGGGATGTTCCCATCCCGTCCCCATGAGCAGCCCTCACCTTCGGTCAGTTTGCCTGCTTGTTCCGCTGCCCCCCCCGGCAGGATTTTGGAGAAAACACTCTCTCCTTCTGCTCCCGGCTGCCCTGTTGCCGGGCCGGCAGGACCACGAGGCCCAGCTGCCCTTGGACCGGCCTTACTGTCTGCTGGGGGATGAACACAGCCACCGTTAGCAGGGGGCCTGGCCTGGCCTGGGGCCTCAACTGAGGGAGTCCCCGGGCTGGCAGGCACTGGGCGAGCGAGGGCTAGCACCACGGCACTGGGCCCACTGACCTGCTGCCCCCAGGGGCTGGGCTGTGGGCGCTCTCCCTGGCTGCTGTGGCACTTTCGCTGCGGGCTTGGATGCGTCCGTCTGCTCTGCTTTTGGCTGGAATGGGAAAAACAACTCTCAGGACTTGTCTCCCCCCAGCACAGCATTCTCCAGGGGTTGTCCCAGGCTGGGAAACAACACTGAAACCCCCAAACACCGTGGGAAAAAGGCCCTGTAGCCCCAAAAGCATCAGGGCAGGATCCAGGGTGCAGGAAGGTCCCCTCTGAGGTCCCCTCAAGGGGACGGCTCCTTCCCTGGCACTCAGGGGCGGCCGTGGTGAGCATAAAGGTAACACAGACCTTGCCCCTCGGCTCCCATCCCCAACTCTCCCTCTGCCAGCCCCTGGCCATGGCCACCTGGGCCCGCCCCAGGCAGAGCCATGGGGTGCAATGGCAGCCAAGCCAGCTGAGCCCACACTTACCACCGGCGCTGCGTGTCCACCCGGCTGCGCGTGGAGCGTGGCCGGTGCCTTCCCTGCTGCCTGAGCTGGCCCTGGCTGCTGCTGCGGTGGCCGGGATGATGGAGGTCCCTGTGTCCTGCCCCTGGCCTCAGGCTGTGCCGAGCTTGCCGGCTGGGCAGCCTGACGCGCTGCTGGCTGCTGCCGCGCCGCTGGCTGCCCGGCCTGCTGCTGTCTGGCTGCTGGCTGCTGCGGGTGCGTGAGGGGCTCTGGCTTCGGCGCTGGGGTGGCCGGTCCATGTGGCTGGGTGGGCTTCTGTGCCTTGGGGGTCTCAGCGCCGTGGTGGTGAGCAGCGGGGCGAGATGCTGGGGCGTACTCAGCAGAGCTGGGGCCGTAGGGCGCGGGCGCGCGGGGCTCGGGCTGCTGCGCCTTCTTGGGTGCAGCCGGCGGCCCGTGGCCACGGGGCTCATGGCGGCCGGTCTCCCGTGGGTGCTGCTTGGCCGAGCGTCGCGGGGGCTCATCGCTCGTGTGCCGGGAGGCGCCGGTGTGGCGCCCGTACTCCCCATGGTGCCGGTGCTCACGGTGCTGGGGGTAGTCATCGTGCTGCCATGGGTCCTCATCGGGGGGCTCATCATAGTCATGGTAGGTGTGCTTAGCTGGGGGTCTCTTCTGTGAGGAAGAGTGGCCACCGTAGTGCCTGACCCTCTCCGCCCGCACCTCCCTGGGCTTATCAAACCAGTCTGTCTCCTCCTGGCCCAAATGATAGGCTTCGGAAACCAAAAACAAACCACAGTCAATCCCTCACTCGAGGCCGCTTGGGCAGAAGCCATGCAATGAGGCGGGAGAGGCAAGCAGCGGGCACGCGCGCCAGGGACAGCCCGCGCCGGTTGGGGATGGGACACGGCACGGCACGGCACGGTGAGGCACCGCACAGGGCCGGCAAACACCAAACACCCGGGCAGGGGGGAGGAAGGCACGTGTCAAGCAAACTGAGGTGGTGAGAGTGTCTCTGCGTACGAGCGGACGAGCATGCCCCGGGGAAGCGCCATGCTCTGGGGTGGTCACCACGGGGAGCCGTTACCTTCGCTGTCCGAGACAACGCAATGGGTATCGTCCATGCCGTAGCCCTCCTCATGCTTGTACGAGTGACTCCTTGGCACGTCTTTGATGTGCTCTTGCACATCAGGCAACGAGTGGCTGGAGCAGAACTGGGAGCAGGGGTCTCCTGCTGACTGGGAGCCGGGCCCCCCGGCGCCACGTGAACCCCCCACCGCCTTCCCCATGGGGCTGACGGGGCTCTCCTCCTCTGAGGGCTGCGCACGGACAGGCGCCCGCCCGCGGCTCTGGCTCATGCTGAGGGACGAGGGCTTGGAGCCGCCCTTCTGGGAGCGCTCCATGCCCTCACGCTCGTAGGACTTGCTCCGGCTGCTTGCCTCCCGGCTGGAGGCCTTCTCTACCCCGTAGCCGGAGGAGCGGGTTCTGCTGCTGGCAGAGTAGACCCGCTCCTCCTCATCCACCAGGTCCCGACTGGATACGCCGTAGTACTTCTGCTGCTCGTAGACGTTCTTCTTCAGGCCATAGGTGATCTCCTCCTGCAGCTTCTTGGCCCGGGAGGCCACATTGCTGCTGCCGACTGAGGTCGTCGCCGCGTAGGAGGCCAGGTCCGACTCCACATCTTTGGCTTCTTCGATGGGGGAGAACTTGGAGATCTTCTGTTCCATGCCCTGCTTCCTGTGCTTGCTGCGCTTTGAGGAGACGACGGCGGGCGCCAGGTTCTTGGATGAATGCTTTGGCAGTGCTGTACTAGAGCCGTGCTTGTCGGCCCGTGAGGAGTGCCGGTACTCGCTGTCCCCATAGTAGTAGGAAGAGGTGCCAGAGCTCCCTGACACCCTGCCATTGCTCTCCATGCCCCGGTGGTAGCTGTTCTTCCCTCTATGGTCTGGACCATGGTGGTCATACACATCCTCCTCGGATTCCTCCTCGGCTTTGGCGTAGCAGCAGGGCCGGCTGGAGCCCTCAGCGTCCCCCAGCTCGCCCTTCTCTCTGCCGTGGCGGCCATCAATGCCTGTGCCCACTGGCTCCATCTTCTGCCCTTCCACCGCTGGGGTCTCCTTGGTGAGCTCACTGATGTCCTCAATCATCACGTAGTTACGGGGGATGTTCTGCTCTAAGCTGGTGTAGAGGGACTCAGAAGAGAAGCTTGCTGCGGGGCCCTGTGCCGTGCCAGCTCTTTCAGCCGGCCGGGCCTCGGGCGCCTTGTACTGCTCGTAGCCGGTGCTTGCTGTTGTGGCGCTGAAGGTGACATCAGGGATGGCAGAGGAGCTGGTGGCTGTGCTGATGACCTCGTAGTTGGTGGGGATCTTCTGCTCCAGGTCAGCCAGCGAGGTCTGCCGTGGCTTCTGATGCCCGCTGGCCGCCTCTGCCAAGCTCTGGAAGAGGGCGGGCTGTGTTGCTGGCACGGCAGCTGCCCCGGCAAATGCGCTCGGGGCTTGGTAGGGGTTTTGGGGCCGGAAGCCCGGTTGGCCTGGGGCACCCAGCTCTGGGTATGCAGCACCGGGAGCTGGGAAGGAGCCGGGCGAGGCAAAGGCAGGCAGTGGGGCTGCCGGCAAGCCATCCTGCGAGGTGCTGGCCGCAGGGTACTGGGTGGGCTGCAGGCGCGCTGGTGGGAAGGCGGCAGGGCCCTGTGCGGTGGGGAATGGGTAAGCGCCGTAGGAGGCAGCGGTGGCAGCGGCAAAGTCGGGGTACTGCCCAGCGGGTGCAGGGCGCAGGCCGGTGCTGTCATAGGCGGCGAGGCGCAGGCTGTGCAGCTCACTGTCAGACAGGTAGTCGCGGCGCTCCCCAGCGCAGCGCAGGTAGGGGTGGTCCCGCCCACCAACCCGCTCCTTCAGCAGCGACTCCTTGCGCTGAGTGATGCCCAGCTCCAGGTACTTCAGCTTGGCGTCGATCTCCTTCTCCTCCTCATCCAGCTCCGCCTGCTTCTTCCGCAGCTTGGTGGCCTCGTGCTCCACCAGCTTCAGGTCGCGGTCCAGCTCCTTCAGCAGGCTGGCCTTGGTGACTGGCGCGGTGGCCTTGGCGGCCAGGCTGCTCAGGTAGAGCTGGGGGGTGGCTGGGCTGGCCAGGGGGACATGGGGCTCCTCAGGCGGAGGGCTGGGCAGCGTCCGCTTCACCTTGCGTGCCAATGGGCTTGACTGGAGCACTCCCACCTGCAAAGCCAAGGGACAGCAGGTCAGGGGTGCGGGTGGGCATCCCCCTTCCAAGTGTATTTCCCCCCCCCCACTACCTGAGCACTGCGGAACTCCTCCTGTGCCCTGGGGCTGCAGAGAGGTGGACGGCCAGGCACGTGTCCCCCCACGCACCAAGGAAGCGGCGTTTATGTAAAAGCGCAATAAATAGGATGGAAGTAACAGGCAGGGCGCTTCCCGTGAGCAATGACCGGGGGTGGCAGCCGGCCAAGTGCCAAGCTGGCCATGTGCGCCTTGCCGCCTGCCACAAACACGGCGTTTCATCCTCAAGCGCCTGGCAGTGGGGCTCAGGGGGCTGGCTGGGGGCTGCTGCTGCCCCCGGGCAAGTCTCGGGGGCTATTTGAAGGGCTCTTGGCAGCCCAAAGCAACCTTGGTGTGCAGGGGTGAAGGCGGGAGTGAGAGCTGCTGCTGCAGCCTGAAATGGAGCCACATGGGGTGGCTGCTCTGTGGGAGAGGAGGGGGACCAGGCTGGGATGGGGGCCAGGTGACAGCCCTTGTCATGCCACCTAGCAGCAGCTCACACCTCTGAGGGGCTTGTGCAGCCCGCAGAGCGCCAGGGCTTCCTTCTGCTTGCCAGCATCAGGTGCTGCAGGAAGCCAGCCTTTTAAAATATTAATTACCACTGCACTAATGAAACTGAAACATCCAAAATGCCTCCTGGGGCCATTCCCTGAGTGAAGAGTCATTCCCACATACCTGGGTTCCAGGGAGCAGTGGGTGCTGGTAGAGGGAGAACCTGTCCTTGCCGGCCTCATCGGCAGTGGGGCTGATGGGCTTGGGGTCAGAGAGGGAGCGCTGCATGGTCTTGATGGGTCGCGGCAGTGTCTGCTGGCGCTGGGCTGATTCGGCGGTGAAGTGCTTCTGCGGAGGGACGTGAGCCTTGTTCAGCCGCTCGCTGGTGGCGAAGGAGGACTCCAGGAGGCGGTGAGGGGAGAGAGGGGAGACAGGGGAGTAGAGGACTTGGGGAGAGCGGGGTGGCTGGCGGGTCACCAGCTGGGAGAGGGACTCAGCAGGCAGGTGGGATTGGTAGCCAATTTCCAGGGGATCTGGTTTCTTCTTCTCAAACTTGCCCAGAGTCTGCTGCCGGACAGCGTGGGGGTCCAGGGGGCCTGTGCTCACCATCTGTATATTGGTGGAGTAGGGTGGGATGGTGGTAGGCACTGTCAGCTGAGGGACCACAACGCCGGGCTGGGGAGTCGGCTCCGGCTCCGTCTGGCAGGCCAGGCTCTCACCCCGCTGTGTCTTCTCCGGGGCTGAGATGTACTTGACGATCTCCACGCGAGGATCATGGGTGGTGATGTGGATGGAGGGGGAGACGCGGAGGAGCTGGTCAGGCTCTGTCTGCACTGAGCAGTCGCTGATGGTCTGGATGCCCACGCTAGCTGTGCCACGGGCCGTCCCTTCCGACTTGCCTTCAGCACCAGCTTCGGCGTGCCGCGAGGGCCGGGAGCGCCGGCGGCGTACAGGCTGTTCCCACTCCCCACTGTCCTCCTCATCAGTCTGCACGCTGCAGTCAGCACTGCGCCGCACCCGCCGCCGCCGCGACAGCAGGTACCGCTCCTCGCCGTCCTCCTCGTCCGTCTGCACGCTGCTGTCCGCTGTCTTCCTTGCTGCGAAGGCCTCTCGCACTGCCTCCTTCTCGTAGGCGTCCCGCAGCCGTGGCATTGAGTTCCTCTTCTTGATGCCCCGAACAGGCTCCCAGGGCTCCTCGGCTTGCAGCGACATGTCCGAAGCGGAGCTGCTAAGTGGTCGCTGTGGTGCAGGGTAGCGGGAGCCAGCGGGCCCCTCTGGTGGTGCCTGGCCTGGCGGGAGCCATGCCTGCCCATTGTGCGGCGGGCCCCTTGGTGGCACCTCAGCAGGGCCCTCAGGCAGGCGGGTGGCAGGTTCGGCAGGCGTGGGGAAGGCTGTCTTCTGCCGCTTCTGCTCTTCCAGCTGCTGCTGCAGCTGGTGCTGGAGCTGGTGGATGTGCTCAAGCTGGAGGCGCTGCTGGGCGAGCTGCTCACGCTGCAGCGCCAGCTGAGCGTGCCGCTCCTCCTGCTGCTGCTGCAGCACCTGCTGCTTGATGCACTGCAGCTCCTGCAGCTCACGCTGCACCAGCAGCTGCTCCTTCTCCCTGTGCCGCTGCAGCTCCGCACGCTCCCGCTCCAGCTCTTCTTGCAGCCGCAGCTGCCGCAGCTTCTCCAGCTCCACACGTTCCCGCTCCAGTTGCAGCACATGCTCCTGCTGCTTGCGCTGCCGCTCCTCCTCCCGCTCCCGCTCTTCCCTCTGAGCCCCATCCGCCGGCAGCTTGGGCACCGTGGCTGCCTGCCCACCCTCCTTGCCAGACACCGGTGCCGATGGAGCCTCGGCACGGGGAGCAGTCCCGGCTGGCTCCACTCTCTGCAAACTGCTGGCAGGGGCAGCGGGGGCTTTGGGAGTGGGGCCAGTACCCGCTGCGGCTGGCGTTGTGCTGACGGGCTTGCCCAGGTACACAGGAGTCTCCATCAGTGAGGTTGTTGGGGCCGGCCGGCCAGGCGCTGGGTAGCGGTAGAGGCTCTGTGCTGGCAGCGGGACACGGGGGGTGACAACCGGCAACCTGGCCAGGCTGGCCAGCGGGACCGCGGCCACCCCACCTGGGCCATAGGGTCTGTACAGCCCACGCAGCATGGGCCGCAGCACCGAGGCTGGCTGGGTGGTGATGGGCAGCGTGGAGGCGATGGGCGTGTTGATGGTGGAGTAGATCATGCCATCAGCAGCGCGCACAGTGGCGGTGGAAGGGAACATCTGTCGGACGGTGCCCAGGCGGACTCCGGGGATGTTGTATTGCGCCAGGCTGCCGAAGCCCTGCCGCCCCTCAGGGAAGGTGGGGTTGTACATCCCGCCAGGTTTGGGGGGTGCAGGACCCTGCTGCTGAGCTCCCAGGCTCCCCGCACCGCCCGGCCCGGTGCCCGGGCCGTAGGGCAGCATGTCGGGGCCATTGGCATGCCGGCCCCCATACTGATCCATGGAGTTGAGGGCGGCGCACATGCGGCTGATCTCCCGTGCCGTGGTGGCACTGTAGTGAGCCAGGCTGGACTCCTGGAAGCTGGCCAGGTCCCCCCGGGGTGAGTAGCGGTAGTCGGAGTAGATGTTGGAGGCCGAGCTGTACCTCCGCATGGGGAGCGGGTGGCCCAGCAGCTCTGCTGGCTGGCGGAGGTCAGAGAAGGAGCCGTACTGCAGCCCATGGCCCAGGTAACCCCCCTCGGCAAAGCCCACGCTGTAGGAGTGCTTCATGGTGCTGAGGTCCACAGCGGCGTCACCCGCCGGGGAGGGGAAGGGCTGATCCCCTTTCGTGGGGTAGTAGCTCATCCCGATTTCAGAGAGATTTGTGTCTGACATGGAGGAATAGAGGCGGCCAAAGGCACCTGCAGGATAAAACTTCTGCTCCTCATAGAGCGCGGGCGCTGGAGCTGGCTGCTCCCGGTAGGGAAAGGTCTCCGGCAGCTCTGGCTCCCTGCTGCCATAGAGGGGCCCGCTGGCTTTGCGGCTGGGTGCTGGCACCTCCCCAGCTTTCTTCTCTGGCATCTTGGAGGTGGGATTGAAAGCGCCGGTGCAGCTGCCGCCAAAGGGGAACTTGTAGACCACATCACAACAGGCCACCTGGCTCTCCGGCTTCACACCCGTCAGGTCCAGCACGTTGGCTGGTGGCTCCTCCTTCAGCACTTTGGTTACTGGGCCGGCTGCCGCCTCCTCCATCTGCACCATCATCACCTGGGACTTCTTGCTGCCCAGCGTGAGCAGAGGGCTCTGGCTCTTCAGCTCTACCGGCACCGCACGGTACAGCTCTGAGCCTGGTTCTGATGGGAAGGGCTGTGGGAGGCCACCGACGTTCTGCACCCCTCCGGTCTGCGTGATGAGCACATCCTTCTTCACCATCTGGCTGGGCATGTTGTACCTACCAAACTTGGTCTGGGGGGTAGCGGGGGGGTCAGGCTTGCCGCTGGGCGCCCCGCTGGCTCTGACAGTGGCCGTCTGGACCCCCTGCTCCACCTGCTTCACCTGCGCCAAGCACACTGGGCTCCCAGTGCCCTGCCCGAAGTCCACCCGGCTCTGGAAAGGATCTCCATAGACCACGGGCTGTTTGGGCTGTGAGAGGAGCACAGGCGAGGCGATGGCCAGGCCGGCAGTGCTGGCTGCTGCAATGATGGCATGAGGCTGCTCCTGAGCGTTGAGGTTGATGATCAAGGGCTGGATTGCTGTGGATTGCCGGCTTGGAATGTGGTCCAAGGTCAGGCAGTACTTCCTGGCTTCGGTGGCCAAGGAGGTGAGATCCATGCCTTGGTCTGTTATGATGATGGGGGCGGACTTCAGTGCAGTTCGTAAGTCCACAGCATTAGTGCTTGGCACCTTGGGGCCTGGCTCGACGCGGGATGTGCCGGGGATGGAGGAGATGCGGCAGAGGGAGATGTTTTCTGCAGGCAGTGCTCCCCAGCCATACAGGCCCGTAATGCCATCGGTGGCTGAACTCACAGCAGGGGTCTTCTGGGCATGCTCCTTCACCGGCTGCGCCCTGATGTAGGCAGTTGGCGTCTGCTCCGGCTCTGGCACCTGGCTATAGCCGTGCACTGGCAGCTGCCGGCTTGGCCTGGTGGGTGACGAGGTGGGAGATGTCAAGGAGCCGGAGCTTACCGGCTTGGTTTGGCTGGCCGCGTCGGCTGCCAGCGTGATCACCATGAAGGGGCTGTCCTGTGAGGAGGGCTGTCGGGTCAGGCGCGGCGAGCCCGCCCGGTGCGGCGTCTGCGTCCCCTGCGCCACCATGGGGGATGAGGCAGCGGGGCTGGCAGCAGCGGTGGCAGCAGGACCCTCGTAGGGGAGGAGGGGGCTCTGCGTCTGTGTGGAAAACTCCGCAGTGGCCTTTGTAGCACGGGTGGGACTGTGTGTAGGGGAGGTGGGTGAGAGCGGCGGGCTGGAGCTCTTGAAGAAGGGGTACGTCTTGGGTGTGGGTGGCCTGCTGTCGCTTGCTGCTGGGAGCTTTTCCCTGGCTGTTTGCACGCTGATCTCCACCACTGCCTTGCTTCTGCCGGAGTCCTCTGTCTGCGAGCCATAGCTGACGGTGCTCTTCACTGGACCATAGCTTCTGCTGGCTACTGACGGGGCCTCTGGAGCTGAGGAGCTGTAGCTCCGTGGTGTGCTCCCGGGGCCACCTGCTGCTGCCGTAGTCACGGTGCTGGTGCCTTTGCCGTAAGCATAAGGGGTGGCGGCAGGCTTGGATGCCGGGCTGGGTGCTGCTGGGGTGCCCTGGAGCTTGGCTAGGTCTTGCCCCTCTTTCGCAAAATGCTGGGTAACCCGGACGTCAGGAATGGCCTTGGTCGTGCTGCTCTCGGAGGTGGCAAAGGAGACTGGAGCAGAGAGCTGCGTGGGGCTGGTGCCGGGGGTGAGCGGGCCACCGTTCTGCTTCATCAGGTCTGCGTAGGCGCTCTCGGCATTGAGGAAGTGCTTCTCCTGGAATGTCTCCTCCTGCCCCTTCGCCTTCTCTCCCTGCTCAAGGGCCAGGTCGAAGGAGGAGGACTGGTGCATCCTGGAGATGCTCTGGGAGGTCTGCAGGATCTCCTCGTACACCGTGCCTGCCTTTGGCAGGGAGCTGGGGTAGCCGGGCTGGGAGGGGCGCGTGGGGCCACCATCATACCGGTACTCCTCAGTGTACTGGTACTCAAAGCCGTTCTGGCTTTCGGTGCTGTGGTAGCCGACCTGCTGGTAGGTGCTGCCGTAGGAAACAGATGGCTGAGCCTGCTGGACCTGCTGCTTCTGCATCATCTCTGCCTTCCTCATCATCTCCTCATAGGCTTCCTCGGCGCTCTTGAGGGGCTTGCTAGCTGTCTGGCTGGGGCCGCTCTCCCCTTTCTCCGTTGGGGAGTACAGTGACATGAAGGTGGGCAGGTTGTACTCGCTGCCCGACTTATAGAGCTTGGAGGTCACGGCGTCAAAGCTCTCGGCCTCCGAGTCGATGGAGGGTGAGTACTCAGAGCAGGAGGAGCGGTGTAGCTCCTCCATCTCCGCTGCCTGCCGTAGCTCCTCGGTGGGGGAGGCGTCCTCGATGGGGGAGAGGTTGCTGGGAGGAGTTTTGGAGCGCTCCCTCCTCCGCTGGGCCCTCAGCTCCTCCTTGTCACGCTTAGTCTTGCGTGCAGTGCTCCGGATGCGCTGCTGTTCCACCTCCCGCATCTTCTCCTGCTCCCGCAGCAGCTCCTCTTCCTCCCGCAGCTCCTCCTCCTCAGACGAGTCCTCTATGGTGGGCAGCAAGGGGCCGTGGGAGCGGTGGCGAGCCTTCCTCTGCTGCTTCACCTCCTCCAGCCGCTGCCGGCGGCTGGGGCTGCTGTCGCTGTCCTCCTCCAGGGAGGAGATGGAGGTGGGCGAGGTGCCCGAGGTGTAGCTGGGAGTCGTGGCCGGCAGGGTGGAGGAGTACTCGCCCCGGGAGCGCTCCTCAGGGGAGCCAGTCAGGCTCTCCATCTCCAGCTCGGGCTCCCGATCCAGGCTGGTGTCCGGCTCCTGGCCCATCTCCATCTCGCGGCCATAGCCAGTCGTGCTGTTCAGCTCGATGGTCTTGAAGCGCCGCAGACCACCCTGAGCCGTGCTCAAGTCATCACCCTCCGCTGTCTCCAGCTCCTTCCTCTCTTCGTTGTAGAGGCTGCTGGCGCCGTGCGGCAGGCGCCGCTTGGCCGATGCCGGCTCTTTGCCCTTCTCCACCTCGGCCTTCTGCCTGGCTTTGGGGACGCCATACTTGGTGCGCCCGTAGCCCTCCTCCTCCTCCTCCTCCTCAAGGTTGTCCTCCTCTGCGCTCATCTCCAGGATCTGCCTCCTCATGAACTCCTCATCACTCGTCTCTGCCTCTCGGCCCTTGGGCCGGGGGGGCACCGGGGAGAAGCCCCCCTCACTGCTGTCCTCCACGTAGTCGTGCCGCAGCTTGCTGCCAAACTCGTCTGAGGACTCCGCGCTCTCCCGCCGTTCCCGCTGGTTCTCCCACTCCAGCGAGTCCTCGTCCTCCTCCAGGATGTCCTCCAGCTCCTCATCCGAGTCAAAGGCTTCGGGCGTGATGGAGAGGTACCGTGGTCGCTGCCGCTGCCGCTGCTCCTCCCGCGCCTCCCCCTTGCTGCGCTCAGTGGGCTCCGTAGGAGCACCCCGGCCTTCTAGGAGGGGCCGCATGCTGCTCTCCAGCTTGGTGAGCTCAGAGGGGCTGGGGGGGCTCTGCCCGGCCAGCCCGGTGCCGCTCAGCTTCTCCTCCTCCTGCTGCACCAGGCCGGTGATCTCACTCTGCGAGCTGGAGATGCCGTCGGAGGAGTAGCCGGTGTCACTCAGGCTCTGGGGGCTGCGGGACAGGTCCGGGGGGTAAGGCTTGCTCCCGTCCTGCAGAGAAGGCAGAGCACAGCGTCAGACCCGTGTGGCTCCAGAGCTGCTCCCCCCATTTCCCCCCAAATCCTTCCCCAGGGATCAGGGAGAAGGCCTGGGCAGCGTTGGGAGCCAGCCTGGTGCTGGAGCCTGTCTCCCCTCAGTGACTTCCCAGCAATTTGTATGCACACTAACAAAGCAGGGGAGGGAGTGTGCTACAAGCAGGGGATGGCCCCACCAATGTCCCTGGGGGTACAGGCACTGTAGTCCTCCAAGCTATTGAAAGGCCCCTGCCCACAGTGCTACCCGCCCCATCTCTAATGGGAGCAGGCTGTCCAGTGGCAGTGGGAGAGTTTTACTGCCCCGGCCACCAGCCTTGGGGCGCCCCAGGGAACCTTGGGGTGCCTGGGCAGAGCTGCTGGCCGCTCTCCACAGGCCTGCTCAGGGAGGAGAGGGAGCACTGGGAATGAGGTGGGGAGGGCTGGGAAAGTGCTGTCGTGCCTGGCCCCACTGCTACCAGCAGGGCCCACCGCCCCGTCAGCACAAAGCCACCAAGAACCTTATTTGATTTTAGGGGGGTATGAGGAGCCTCTTCCCTGGGGGCCGCATGGGGGGCAGCCTTTCCCTCCTGTCTGGTGGGGATCTCCCACCACATCCCCTCCCCATGGGGAGGCTGCTGGGACTGTTGCTTGTGGGGGAAACCCAGCCAAACATGGCCCCAAACTGTACTGAATTTACAAGAAAGGCGGCCCAGGAGCCTGAAGAACGCTGTTGCAGCGATGTGCAGTACTGCGAGGTGGGTTGTCTGTTTAACGACAAATCCACCCGCCCTGACATTATTCTAAACCAATTCCAAAGGCCAGAGGCGACCTGAGCTATCGCACCACATCCAAATTGGCGTAATCCTAATAAAAAGAAGGCAAATACCAGCACACTGCTGTGCAGCCTCTGGAGCCCCTAAGCCGTTTGGAAATGCCGAGCCAGCAGCGTTTTGAGCTCACCATTTCCCAAAAGGTCATTTCCCAAGACAAATGGCCTCGATGATGGGGGTTCTGCTCTCACTTTGGAACAACCCACCCTGTTTCTGAGCGTCGCCACTGGTACAGACCTGGCTCAGCACCAGACCAGCCCAGGGTGGGATCTGGCATCCTTGGGGACCGCGAGCTGGATGCAACCTGGGAGCTCACCTCCTGCTCCTTCACCCGCGGCACCTCTGGGGGTGCCCGGCTCTCCTTGCTCTCCACCTCTGGTTTGGGGGTCGTGATCTTCCCTTTCGGCACAATGCTCTCAGGAGCTCTGGACGGCTCCGGGGCAGCTTTGGGCAGCGGCTTTTCCTCTGCTGGCACCGGGGGCTTCTTCTCTGCCGGGGCAGGGCTGGGGGTCCGGCTCTGCTCAGCAGCCCGGAGGCTCTTTGCGGGTGAGGACTGCTGCTCGGGGGGTGCAGCTGGTTCGGTGGGTGCGGGCGCGGGTGCTCTCTGCTGCTGGTGCCGCGGGGAGCCGGTGGGCGGTTGCTTGGGGGCAGGCAGTGGCATCGGGGCAGGGTCACCGAGGCTGCCTTCGAGGAGTCGCTGAGTTTGGCAGTTCAAGCACAGCCATTCGTTCTTCTGCAAAACAGAGGAAGGAGAAGTCCTGCTCAAACACGGGGAGCTTTGATGCAGCACTCGGGGGGTTCCTACTGAGAAGTTCAGCTGATAGGACACGTGGCGATGGTGCAGAAGACTCAGCCCACCCAAACCAAATAACTGTCTTCGGAGAGGCTGGGCAAGCACCGAAATGCTAGCGTGGGCTGTGGAGGGGGATGCAGCATCACAGCCATACCCTACAAAGCAACTAGAAGGAGAACAGCCACCCAGCTGAACCCAACCCCTACCTTTGTCCAGACCTCAGAGCTGAGCTGAGCTGGGCCCATGGCTACAACACAGGGATTACACACACACACCTCACTGCGATGCTGCAGCATCACCAGCTCTCTTCACTTCCAGCCTTGCTGGTACTTTGCTTTTCAGCGAAGTTAAACAGCGAAGGCACGTTACTACCATAGCTTAACACTTCTTGGGTTCCACACAGCTTCTCTCCCACTCTGATTTATTTTCCTCGATACAATAAAGGTTTAATAGCATAATCATAATACTTGAGGGTCTTGTTTTTTTTCCCAGGTTATCAGAAAATCCTGGGTACACAAAGACGCATAATTTTCCCAAAGATCTTACCCGAAGCACACGCTGTGTGGGGAAAGAACAAGACAATCTCATCTAGTGAAATTCTCAGCAAGACTCAGCGGTTTATGGCCTGGAAAAAGCAGCTTGCAAGCGGGGCCGTGAGTGGCAGAGAGCCTGCAGGCTACAGCAGGGGCTCTGCATTAAGAGATCAGAAGCACTTTCCCCAACCCCCACCCCAGGCCATCCAAGGGCTATTTTTACCCACCCAGGAATGCCCAAGAATAGGGGTCTGACATTTCTTCATGATGTTTCTTCACCTCAAGTCTTTTTGATTTTGCTGCTAATGGCCTGATAGGCTCCAAGTCCTTTTCTCCAGACTCCTCTTCTGATGGCTCCCGAAGCTCGGGGTGGCCAAGCTCAGGGGGCAGCTGGCCCCAAAAGAGCTGTCACACTGTCAGAGGTGGTCTTTGTCTTCAGCTGGACCTACCTGGGATTGGGGCTGCAAAGCAGCCATGTCTCCTGGGGCCACAGAGGTCATGGTCTCCGCGTAGAAGATGAGGTTCACCAAAATCGCCTTGAGGAAATGGCCTCAAGTTGTGCCCAGGTAGGTTTAGATGGGACATTAGGAAAACTTTCTCCACCAAAAGGGTTGTCAAGCACAGGAACAGGGTGCCCAGGGGGGCGGTGGAGTCACCATCCCTGGAGGGATTGAAAAGAAGCACACACATGGTGTGCAGGGACATGGTTTAGCATTGGGCTTGGCAGAGCTAGGTTAACAGTTGGACTCCATGATGAGGACTTTTCCAACCTAAATGATCGAGGATGCTGCTCTACGACTCTACAAACCTAAGAGACAGCAGCGGTGTAAGGGGCTCGGCACCTACAGCCAGCACCCAGGAACCCTCACCTTTCAAGGAGATGCTGGAGAAGTTCTGCAGCTGGTGGTGGCCAGGAGCAGTGGGCTTCCCCACAGATACATCTTTGCTCATGCAGCCATCCAGCCCACACTCCTCAGGGAGCAGTGGGGCAGGAGGGCTTCTTCTGCAGGGACAGGCAGGCATGCAACGTCCTCCCTCCCACCTCCACCACCCTGCTCGTCACACAAACATCTTAAGAACACGGTAGGGCTTCAGAGGGCCACAAAGAAAAGTCTCTTTCAGCATGGTAATATTTAATTACTGCTTAATCAAAGAGAAAGTCTAATTAAGGAGCAAGTGCAGCCTATTGTATCTTAATGATTGCATTTGTCTTCTTTTATTTCAGAACCCGCTCTCATCCCTGTGCCTCTGAATCAGATCTCCTCGCCCCGCTCCGCTGTGTAATTATTTCAGGCTGCAGAAGGCAATGTGACTGCGTGACACAAATGGGGTCCCTGCCTCATGGAAATGCATGGCCGTCCGTTTGTCTTTCAGGAATCCCATTTTCCCTCACCAGAGCTCCAGAGGCACGACGCGGAGGGAATGGACTGGCGATGCCAGGGCAGAGCTCAACTCCTGTCCGTCCCTCCTTGCCATGCCATTGAGCCAGCTCCCAGCTCGGTCCTGCAGGAACCGAAGATCACCCCACCTTGAACAAGCCAGTCTGCCATGGAAGGCCAATGCCGGCCACCATGTACCAGCTACGTGTACCAACTACCAGTCAGGTCTTGACTGAAGAGGTGACACTTGCACCCATGAAGAGGCAGGGGTCACACATGCTCTGTCCCTGGAGGGACAGCTGTGATGGCAGGACACCCACCGGCATGCTCTGTCTGTCTAGGTTTGCCTGGGTACCCATGTATGAGCTCTGTGAGTGCAGAGGATGGATGTTAGGGAAAGCTCCTGTGCTGAGGCAGCAGTACAGCACGGGACAGTCCACGTGGGGTCTCCATCATTGGAGAGGGTTCAAGACTGCACTAGACAAAGCCTCTTGTGTTGGTAGTTGCGCTGCTCTGCCTGGGAGTCTGGCCTGGAGACCCCTGCTTCCCCACGTCACCTCCCTGAGACCACACAGGGAAGGGAGAGCACTGCAGTGTGATGTGGGCATCAGCAGGGATGGTCGGCTGGAGTCACCTCATCAGGCTGAGGCTCGGGGGTCCTCCAGGACTGAGTGAGCACGGGACTGACCTGGAGCATGGGGAAACAGTGGTTCCACAGATCGACCGGAGCATCCTCACCCAGGTCCCTCAGCCGCAGCTCTGCAGCCATTCCTCTTGGCAGCTGCCCCAGTTTGAGCAGCTCGCCCTGCCATCCTGCTCTCGCAGATGTGACAGCTCGCTCCGTGGGACCGCACCGGGAAGCGGATAAGGGAACAATCTCCAGTAAAAATAGCTCTGCCAAAAAAATTGTGGAGCTCTAGTCTGAGATGCTCTGTGCCTTTCATGGCAGGGAGGAAGTAACAAGGGGTACCGAGGGGAGTCTGCAGGCACAGCGAGTCCTTAGCCTTCGCCAGCCACGAGAGGTGCCGGCCAAGCCTTGGGAGATGCCAGAGATGCCAGACTGGCATATACTGAGTTTGCACTTTCTCTTCTGGGCTTTTCCTGGGGGTCTCCGGTGCTGGGGAGACCCTGCAGACAGTACAGCACCCCGCGCTTTACCTCCAACCCCCCCTGACGTGACCACAGCCTCAGATGGCAGAAGGGACAACTGAATCTTCCCGAGCCGTGGCAGAGCCCCCGGCCCCGTGGGCAGCCAGTGCTGGCAGAGCCGGGCGTACGCAGCCTATGCTGCAGCAGCCAGCGCAGCGTTTGCCATCGCATCCCAGCGCTTGCTGCAGCGGATACCTCCAGTAGCGGGAGCTGCGAGCTGGCCGGCTCCTACATGTGCACGAGAGGGGGGGCGGCGAGGGGGGGAGGGGGGGGCATGAAATCCTGCCTGTGGCAGCTGCAGGGAGATGGAGGCAAGCAAAGCTGCACGTGCCTTGCAGGAACATCTCTGGTGAATCTCCCCCAGCTCTCAGTCCCCGTCTTTCTGAGACCCCTCCAGCCACACCGACATCCAGCACAGAGACCGAGGGGCTGAGCGCAGCATCTCAGCACCCCACGCTACCGGTGACCGCTCACCCCTCCCCCTCTCACAGACCTGGGGTGTTATCAGCTCAGTGTTTGGCTATCCCACAGCACCTCCACTCCTTCTCAGCGGTATGGGCCCTGGAGCAGGTCCCCAGCATGAAGAACTTGGCCACTGGCATTTCCCAGCTAATGGGAAACAGGATTAAGCTGCCCCTGAGAAAAACGAAGAGGTTTGGCGACCAGCTGATGTGCTCACAGCTTGTAAATCCCCACCAAGATCACCCAGATCCCACGAAGATAATAATAATAATTAGGCTGCCTTTAGTGCTTTGTGTGTCTAAACCCTGGGATGCCCAGGAAGTCAGGGTGCCCCTTGTTGGGGCAGGAAGAGAGTACAGTGCTTACAGCGAAGGCACGGCAGTGCCTGTCCGGGTCCTGCTGCTTAAAGATGCTGGAAATCACAGCCCTGGGACTGGGGCACCACGGTGGTGGGCACAGTGGGGAGGTTTAACTGCACAGAAGGCAGGCGATGGGGCACGGGCAATGCGTCTGGGACGCAGAGAGGGCTCCAGGCAGAGGAAAACATCAATAATTAAAGAGAGGGATGAAACCAAAGCACGCCTGAGATGCCATCTGAAATGACGAGGCGCTGGCAGGGCAGGAGCCTGGGAAACTGGCCAGCGGGCAGGCAGGGGGGTGAAAGCGCAGGGGGGTTGAGGGTGGGCTGCCCAACCAGCTGGGTTGTCAGCTTACACCCCCATGAGGGTCACTGCCCCCAGCCCTCAGGCTCTCAGCCTTCCTCACCCCCCATCCACTGGGGCTTGCAGAGGAGCTCTGGAAAACATGTTTCCCAGTGGAAGAAGGGGCAGGAGGGAGCCTGGGGCACTGGACAGCCCTGGCCAGCAACTGAGAGCGAGCGGCTTCGCTGAGGGCATCGCACCCGAGTGGTAACAACTCTCTGGAGCTGGGAAATCCAGCATGTGGCTGTGATTCCCGCAGGCTCTGCCACTGCCATGCCGATGGCTGCCCGTGCTCCCTCCCGGGGCTGGGGGAGGCTTAGTGGCAGCCCTGCTCCCAGGGGAGCTCCCAGGGCTGCTGCCCTGATACTCCAGGGTGGTACGGAAAGGGGGGGGCATGGCGTGGGGTCGGCACCTTGGGGGCATCTGCGTGCGTGGGGTGATGCTCTGGCTCCCCCCAAGCTCTGGCACCCACTGGCAGGTGGCCACAGCCGCGCTCACCAACCTCCGCCGGGTTTTACCCTGCAATTGTTTTAATTTACTAATGGGTGACAACAAAACTGTAATTAACTAAAGCAGAAGCCTTCCCGCATAATTCTGGTCAGTGTTACCGCCTGGCAAGTTAATTAAATGTTGAATCCCCTGGCGCTGCTCTGGGTTTCTTTTTAACGACAGAGCCAGCAAGCTTCAGCGTCACAGCTGCCCATGAAGCCCCTGCTCAGAGACACGGAGATCCGAGAGCCTCGGTGGGGCCCATGGTGCCAGAGGCTTCCCCAGGGGCTTCCCAGCTTCCCTGGGCTGACAATCCCACCGTCCCCATCACCTCTGAGACCCCCGCTGCAACCTCTCTGGTAGATGCACGGCCATGGTGCTCATCACAGCCCAAACTGCTCCCCATAGCATCATCTCTAGGACCCTCCCCAGCTATTTCTGTTCTACTTTCCACACCCCAACTGGCATCTATTAAAAATACCAGGACGACAGTCTGTACCAAATAAGCTAAGCAGTGCAAGGTGTACCTATCTCGTGAGCCACAGCTCATCTCCCAGCATTAAACTCACAAGAATTTCTCATTTATTTGCTGACAAGTACTGTGCAGGGCTCATCACTGTGACAGATGGGTGCTCGGAAAATATGGAAAACACTTCTGGTATCTGAATCAAGATCCAAATTAACAACAAGAACCTCCTAAAATCACTTCCCAAACACTCCTGTCAGCCCCACTCGCAGGAAACCTCCCGTTTCAGGGAGGGCTCCTGACATCCAGCCCCTTTCTATGCCCCCTCCTGCAGCAGAAACGGGGCATTTCAATGTACTATCTCAACTCCTAAGCACTCAGCATGCTGCTGCTAACACCAGCACAGCTCTGTCCAGCCCGGGGATGGATTTTACCACGGTTTTAAAGGAAAGGGACTGAATTCTGTTTGATCATTGGATGCTGGTGGTGTTTCAGAGCCACCCTGGGCAGTGCGTGGGGTCCAGCTGGCAGGTTCTCCATCCTCTAACTGCTCCATGCCCTCCCCTCCCCTAGGCAAAGATGCCCTCTCCACCAGCAGCTTCCCCAGATGAGCCCAGTGCTCATCCACCCTCAAGGATCCACAATCCGTGCTCCTCCGGGCCACTTGCCTGCGGGAGGGGAGGATGCACATCACCGTGGACCCAGACAAAGTGCATTGTCAACCTCCTGTGCCATCAGGAAACAACCACAGGCCTGGTTTTACCTCCGCCCGGCCCTTATCTCTCCTCAGAGGCTGATGGGATTTGAGAGGAGGGTGAGGAAATGCAGGGAGATAGAAGAAGAGCCAGAGATCAGGAGGTGAGATGGAGCATGCTCCTCGCAGAAGCTCATCAGGAAGAGACTAGGGAGGATTCGGCTGGTCCTGGTGCCAGGAGGGGCCCGAGATTGAGGGGAAAACAGTGGACAGGCCAGAGCAGCGCTGGGGAGACAGGCAGGGCTGGCTGTGCACGCACACTCATTCACACACTGCTGTGGGGACAGCCGCCGGCACTGGCTACTGCTCCAACAGTGCCTTTTCCCCCCAAAAAACCCACCCTCAAGATCCTGGGTGCCCTCAAGCTGGGTGCCAAGCTACCTGGACTCGGTCCTGCTAACCACATCCCACCCGCACATGGGTGCTGCTCCTGGGGCTGCTGCGTGCTGCCACACACATCTATCTACATCTCCACACGAAATCACCTGTGAATACAAAAGCAGCATCGAGTGCAGCAACAGGAATGCCGCTCAGTGCAGCGGGCCGTGCTTCTCCAGCCGAGGCCTGGGGGAGCTGGGGGGAGGCCGGTGGGCTCCCCAGGGGGCTGCTGCCCAGCCAGAGGCTGTTTCAGGCAGCACAGCAAAGAGCCAGTGCTCCCTCAGCATAAAGCCCTGGGCTCCCAGGAGCATCTGCAGGGAAAGGCAGTGAGGGGACCGCGCTGGCCTCCCACAGCAGTTTCCTCGGCTGCCAACTGCTCCACGCTAATTGCCTTCATTACTGGGCAAGTATTGGTGCGACCGGGGCTCGCAGAGCTGAAAGCCACCGCCGTTATTTCCATCCTGGCTAAATATAGCCTTTGACTAAGCAACCCAGTGATGTGTTTTCTAGCATCAGCCTATTCTTATCTGTTCCCGTGGCCTCTCTCAAGCTGATGGAGCTGACAGTCCCTCCCCAGCTCTATTTTAGAAGTGTGCGATGTATCGGCAGCCTTCACACCACAATAATGTGATTAAAAGCAGCGCAGGGTAACGAGCTCACCGGGATGAGCTCTGCAGGGCTCGTATTCTGCCTCCCATCTGCTCTCTTCCATCCCTCTCCCTTTGCTGTGCTGGGACCTCTCCTGGTTGGAAAAAAGACCCAGGAAGAGAAGATGGGGGAAGATGCACAGGACAGTGGGGCAGGGAAGGGAAGGACACAGGCAGTGTCACGCTCCCTCCTACCACCAAACCTGCCCAGTTTGGCAGCAGCAGTGTCGGCTCTACTACCCAACCCATGGAGACAGGAAGATGGAGCAACGATGGGGAGCTGGACAGAAGTGGCCATGGCCAGCCTGCTCCTGCAGAATGCAGAAGCATCCTCCTGCATCTACTCTCCCTTTCCCTTCCCCCTGCACAGGCCTTGCACCAGGGATTTTGTCCTGCATCAGGTGATGTGATGCATCAGGGATGCTCAGCCCTGCACAGCACAGCCCAGGGGGCAGAGAACCCCCACAAGACACTGCCACAGGACACACCTCCAGGGGATTATTCCAGCTGAAAGTCTTGGGCTGATGAGTAACAGCAACACTCCCACCCTCTTGCCTTCGAGGAACAGCTGTGCTCTTGCCAAGACCAGCTTACTCCATTACAGCAGCCGATGGCTGGGCCAGTGAACGCCACCACCGTGCCACAAGCCTCTGTGGCCACAAGAGAGCTCCAAATGTGGTTTCCACCAGCCTGGAGTTCCTGCAGCTTCTTGCCCAGCTGCAAACCCTAGGAGCGGTGCCCCAGGGTCAGGGCATTGCTGTTCCCCTTCTGCAGGGACCTGCAGAAAGCTGATGGACTTTTTAGCATGCTGTCACACAGACAAGGCCTGCACAGCTCTGATCTGCCTCCTGAGATGTCCCGGAACCCCTGGCCAGGGTCCCTCCCAAATTCAGCTTGACAGAGGCCTGAGGAAAAGGCTGGCAACCCTTCCATGTTTAGTAGGAACTGGGGTGCTAGAGTCACAAGCATAGGCTCAGACTCCTCTTCCCCAGTAGCATTTCACCACCTTCATTTGATTCCCAGGAGATGGGGAAGAAGCTAACCTCCGGCTGACTTGAATAACCAGTTGGGTAACTGGTTTGGGTCATCTGGCTGGGACCCCAGAGTACCTCTCCCCTGGCTCTGGCACCCACAGCCCAGCCCAGCTCCAGAGCATCTCAGCACCCACATCCTTGCACGGCCATAGCTGTGAGCCCATAGCCAGGCTCCCACAGCTCATCCTGCCCCCTGCCCATCTTCCACCACCTCTGAAGCAAGGGCAGCTGCTGTGGCAGGAAGCGCCTTCTGTATTTTCTGAGCTCCAAATACATTCCTTTTTGAATGGCAAGGATGTTTCTAAGTTAAAGGATTTAAACTATTTTGCAATCAAGGAAGTGTATTTCCAAACGAGCCCGGTTGCGAGAGCCTGGGTGCTGTGTGGGCTGTGTGAAGGGGCTGCTAAAAAAGGGTACACAGCTGTCCAAAATCTGGAAACCGGTGCTTTAGCAGAATATATATAGCCATCCCTCCCCACTCAACATATTTCCTTCCAGTTCATTAGATAAAAACATTTTTAAAAATCAGTAGGATATTGAGGAGGAGAGCACTTTGATGCTCTGGGCTTTTCTAAAAGCCATGGGACCGATTCCCAGGCCTGTGGGCAAGCATCCATCGCCCTGGGAGTGGCCTGCTGAGCATCGTGTCACTGCCACACTTCTGCAGTAACACTGATGTCCAACGATAAACTAGCTGCCTTTGGGCAGGGGAAGCAGAGATGCCAGTTCCCAGCATGGCAGTGGAGCTGAATGCATGTGGCCTTGCCTCAAGACAGCAAGGAGGTGAGGCATGGAGGCCACCCAGCCCTAGGTGGGACACGGGATGTCCTCTGCGTTACTGTTTGACAAAGATAAGACCGGTCTGGGGGCCAGACGTGACCACCAGAAATGCATCATTCTCCCTCCGACCCAACGAGTTCAGCTCCTACACAGGGTCATCATCCCTCAGGATTTCAGTTCAGGTACAACACCTTCCTTGCAGAGTGCTGACAGCAGGTTTGATGGTGCTCATTTATCTCCGCTGTTATTCCCAGCTGGGATGTGCTCCCTTTTCTCTCCAGCCACTGGCACCACCCTTCCCCTTTCTGCTCCCTTGGTGTCCTCTTCTGCAGTGAGCACATGGGGACACACCTGCCTCTGGCCTGGGACAGGCTCCAGATGGAGCATCTTTTCTAGGAACTGGGAGAAACAACACGTCCAGACTGGGCACTTGAAGGTGCCAATTGTGGGAAGAAACACATGAGCAAGGCACTGCAATCACAAAGGGTAAGGAAATAGATGGACCAGGAGAGCTGGAAACACTCGCCATTCCCGAGCCTCGCTGTTTCTCTGGGGTTTATCTCAGAGAAAGAGCTAAATTACCTAACAGCTCAGTTCCAAGAGACTGGATCCAAATGGCTGAAGAATTAAGAAGATTTTCTGTTCACAATAAAATCCAGTCAACGGTATTAAAGCAGCAGAGGGTTGGGTCTGGTTTTCAAAGATTAGCTATGGCTGTCCCGAGGAAGACAAGCTCCCATTTTCCCATTCTGCTCCAACGTGACGTTTATAAAGCCGTCTGGATCGCTTACAGACCCGACTGCAACACCCACCGCTTAACCACGCAGGAGAGATGGACGGGGCTCTTTTCCTCTCCATGTCCCATTCACCCACAGACAGACCGGTTACTCCCAGCACACACACCCCCCCGCCGCCGAGGACCCCACTGGGTTCCTCCTCTGGCGCTGCCGGGGATGCACCCACTGTGCCACCACGTCCTCTCAGAGCTGTAATGTCACCCCACAGCTCTGTGTCCAGCACTAAAACCCGCTGGCATGGAGCCAGGCGCCTGTTCTTCCCTCACTGATAAAGCAGTAATATATTGTTCATTTCTCTTGGAATCGATCTGGCCACACAGTGTAATTTACTCCGCGATGCGGTACTCCTTAACGAGATTTATCAGCCTGCCCACGGCCTTATCTTTAACAATCCCCTATTATCAGGCTGTATTTCACTGCCCAGGGTCACAGCAGCAGGAGGATCTCCAGCCACTGGCCACATGACGATAATCCCACAGTAACACCCACAAGACATACGGGCCCTGGTCCGGACACCCAGCAGACCCCAGTCACTGTCACTCCGAGCTCCCTTTGGCACAGCGTGGACCTGAGGTGTTCACAGAATCACAGAATTGTAGGGGTTGGAAGGGATCTCCAGAGATCATTAGGTCCAACCCCCTGCCAAAGCAGGATCCCTAGGTTAGGTTGCACAGGTCAGCATCTCAGATGGGTCTGGAATATCTCCAGAGATGGAGACTCCACATCCCCCTGGGCAGCCTGTCCCAGGGCTCTGGCACCCTCACCAGGAAGAAGTCCTGCAGATGCAGGACCCCGCTCTGCCACCCCAATTCTACTGTGGGCACCAAGCGACTCCCATCCCACCCTGTCCTGGCTGCTCTCTTTGTCGAGTGCAAAGGGGCCCTCAGAAAGTCTCCTTTCCAGACTTTCCATTGTGCCAAGGACGAGGGTGGTGAAGGTGTCCCTGTGCCCACTCCCCTGTGGGCACTACTGCACAAATGGGTGAGGGCATCACAGGACAGGAGAAGTATGAAGGGCTTGGGCTGTCCTCCACTGGCTGAAGGTCTCTTAACACAGGGTTCATTTCACTCCCTGTCCTCCAACTTGAGGCCATTTCCCTCGTGGCTGCGCCACTCCTGCACCAGTACGTGTGATGGAGAAGCTATGCCTCTTCACGTCCGGACCCTGTGGGCTGAAGACTTCAACTCCACAGCAAAATAATGCTTGCAGAGAGAAACCTGAGCAGACTCTGCAGCAAACAAACTTAATATTCTATTTTTTTCCCCAGCAGAATGGAAGATAAGCCAAGAAAAGCTAAGTTTATCAGAGAAGTCCTATTTAATCAAACCCTTGGTTTTTCATAGGCACTAGTGTTGACTAAAATATCCAGCCAGCATTCCAACCAGTGATTCTCTGCATCTGATAAAAGCAGATTTAAGCTGTCTGATTGCAAAAAGCCCTGAATGTCTATCAGGCAGCAGCTACTCACTTCCAAGCCAGAAGACAATCTGTGCCTTCAAGAGCTTCGGCTTCCTTCCCATTACGAGCTGTTCAGTGCCTGGTTCTGTCATCCCCAAACCAGTCTAGCAGCAGCAAATGGGGTCTGAACCTCTTTCACAGTGAGGATGGATTGTTTTCAAGGCACGCTGGGGAAGCCATCAGTTGTATGGCTTGGAAGCTGAGGACATCATCAGTCAAAGTCCTATCCAGAGTCACACAAGGCTTTAAAACCCTTAAAAATAGTTATAATATTTTCCCAGGAGTCAGCCCTCCATCGGCAGAGCCCAAAAACCCCATGTGGGATTGGCTGAGGGCACTTGGGGCTCCACCACCAAGACCTACCGAATGCAGCCATGGCTCTCACACACTGGGCAGACGCACCACGCAAGGAGACATCTCCCCAGGGTTGTCCCCAGATATCCCAGCCCTGCCAGAGCGCATGGGGTCACCTCTGGGCTTTCCGGGCTGCTCGGCACGTGTCACAGTGAGGCACCAAAGGCCAAGGACTTCACCTTTGGGTTGAGGGCAGTCAGTGCTGTGCAGGCATCTCAGGTAACCCGTGACCCTGTGATTCAGCCCTTTGCTTTCCTCTCCTTCCCTGCCCTGCTCTCTGTCTATTTTTACATCCCCTGCCAGAACCTTTGCCCGAAATACATGCATTCCTAGAGAGCTGGAGGCTTTGGTTTCTATGGGTGATGCTGTTTGACCCCATTAAACAATTGCTGCTTCCAAAAAAAGCCACCTGCCCTGTTCCAGGCTTCAGGATGGTGAGTCCCGACCTCAGCGGCGCACGTATTTTAATTAAAAGAATTACCTTTATGGAATACAGCAAGTGATAAGCTTGGCAAATTAACTCTCAGAATCTTCCAGGCTTCTGTGCAGGTCAATAATCCATCACAGGGAAAGGCTGGGAAATGTTCTAGAAACACGGGTAGTTACAGGGAGACGGGCAAGCCAAATTATACTCCCCAAATTATACAGAGCAGCACCTATGAACGCCCTCTTTCATGGCAAAGTTGGGCCAGTGGCTCCCAGCCTTCCTTGCCAGGTGGGCAACTCTCTCCCTGTCCTCATCTGGAATGATTCCCAATTCCACCAAAAATGCCTAAAATCCAGGCTGTAAGGCCACGCTCAAAGCACCCAGGAGTTGCCTCCAAAGCAGGTACGTGTCTTGGTCAGTCCGTCATAGAAAGATCAAGGTTGGAAAAGGCCTTCAAGATCATCAGGTCTAACCATCAGCCCTAAATCATGGTAACCACTAACCTGTCTCCCGAAAGCACCTTGTCTACCTGTTTTTTAAACACCCCGAGAGACAGCGACTCCACCCCCTCCCTGGGCAGCCCATTCCAGTGCTTCACCACTCTTTCGGTGAAGAAATCTTTCCTAATATCCAATCTGAACCTCCCCTGGTGCAACTCGAGACCATACAGAGATTTATTTTAAACCTTTTAACCACTCACCCCCATATTTTAACTTAAACTTCTAAAAATAGCTCATAGAAGCCCCCTCCCCTCCCCGGTTGCCACACAGTGATTTGACAGTGACACCGACCTGGGTGGACATTCCCACCAGCAGTGTGGGGTCTCTCCGCACAACTGGCTGCAGATGCCTGAGTGGAAGAGCCAAGATTTTCCCATCTCAAGAGCAAATGCAGTGAGGATCAAGCTAAGAAGCCAAACCTGAATTAACTGGTGGAATCCACGTGAGGCGGCTGCTTTCAGGTTTTTCTTTAATTTTTTTTTAAGTACCCCAATTTTTGCTTGGTTTGTAACGTATCCATGAAGGTATCTCCTTCCCCAAAGCCCTTTCCTCAAAGACAGATGGATGCATGCAGGACCTCCTGGCTCCCCAAGGCCACAGGAGGAACCACATCACAGAAACCCCATAAGTCATTTAAGGAGCTCCACTTCAGAGCAGTTTTGGGGCTGCTGCAGAAGCCTGCTCCTCTGAAGGCTGGCAACACTTGCCTGACTTCCAGCCTGGAAAAAACCCACCCTGGATTTGTTAAAAATATTGCTGCCAAGCTCCAGTTTGCTCTTCTTCTCCCCATGTCCTATTTGCTGGCGGCAAACATATGACTGTTGGTCATACTTCACAGCTCGGAGTAAATTAGGAAATTATGTAAAGTGGGGAATTTCACAGCTCCCTTGCACACGGTGAGAAGCATGGTGCAGCACGGCGCAGCATGGAGCAGCACGGCGCAGCATGGAGCAGCACGGCACAGCATAGAACAGCACAGCGCAGCATGGAGCAGCATGGTGCAGCACAGAGCACCATGGAGCACCATGGCACAGCATGGAGCAGCATGGAGCAGCACGGTGCAGCACGGTGCAGCCCAGTGCAGCATGGAGCAGCACGGCACAGCATGGAGCAGCATGGAGCACCATGGAGCAGCATAGTGCAGCATGGAGCAGCATGGTGCAGCACAGAGCACCATGGAGCACCATGGCACAGCATGGAACAGCATGGAGCAGCATGGTGCAGCATGCCACAGCATGGCACAGCATGGAGCAGCATGGAGCAGCACGGTACAGCACGGTGCAGCCCAGTGCAGCATGGAGCAGCACGGCACAGCATGGAGCAGCATAGAGCACCATGGAGCAGCATGGCACAGCATGGTGCAGCATGGTGCAGCACGGTGCAGCATGGAGCAGCATGAAGCACCATGGAGCAGCACGGAGCAGCATGGTGCAACATGGAGCAGCATGGCATAGCATGGTGCAGCACGGAGCAGCACAGAGCAGCACGGTGCAGCATGGAGCAGCACGGTGCAGCATGGAGCAGCATGGTGCAGCATGGAGCAGCACGGAGCACCATGGAGCAACATGGCACAGCATGGTGCAGCATGAAGCAGCATGGAGCAGCATGGCGCATCATGGAGCAGCACAGAGCACCATGGAGCAGCATGGCTGTTTGGTGCCAGCAGCCAGAGTGGATCTGCAGCTGTGGCCCACTCGCCAGAGCCCGCGAAAGCCAGGAAGCACCGGGCTGGCACTCAGCCACAGGCATCCCAGCCAGGGCAGCTCCAAAGCCTGGACACGGCCCCGGCTCGGACAAAGCCCGGTCCTATCCTTACATCCACATTCACAGGGGTTATTCCCAAGCTGTTACTTCATGCCTTTGCCAAACTAGGGGGGCTTGGGGGGGGGTTTTTTGGTTCTCCGAGCCAGCCCAAAGCCCACTGAAATCAATGCTGCTCCACTTCAACAGACTCTGGAGCCTGGTGCTTTTCGTGCTCCGAACAATTATAAATATCCTTCCAGAAAAATGAAATAAAACCTCACACTGGAGATCAGAGGCTGCCTGCAAGCTGCCTCTCAGTCACGGTGCAAATAATGGCCAAAAAGCTGCTTCTAGCCATGGCACAGGGAAAATGCACAACAGCCAGTCACCATCTGAAGATCCCAGATGTCTAAATTAAAAATAATCCTCTCAGCACTCCCAAAGGTGTCTCCATTTTCCCCAAATCCAGTGTTTCGTTGTACTCTTTGCTCCGAGTAATTCAGGGTAATGAGGTCCCCAGACACACTGTGCAAAACACCTTCTCCCCATGTCCCAGCCTTGCTTTTCTCCTTAGTTTCATGTGGTGAGAAAGGCAGAAGCAGATGCAGGACCCCGTTCTGCCACTCCAATTCTGCTGTGGGCACCAAGCGACTCCCATCCCACCCTGTCCTGGCTGCTCTCTTTGTCGAGTGCAAAGGGGCCCTCAGAAAGTCTCCTTTCCAGACTTTCCATTGTGCCAAGGACGAGGGTGGTGAAGGTGTCCCTGTGCCCACTCCCCTGTGGGCACTACTGCACAAATGGGTGAGGGCATCACAGGACAGGAGAAGTATGAAGGGCTTGGGCTGTCCTCCACTGGCTGAAGATCTCTTAACACAGGGTTCGTTTCACTAAAATGTCTCCAATTCGGGCAGCCAATCTCAGCAAGACATCATCTTCCCCAGGATGCAGAGCCAAGACCCTCGCACGGAGTCACCCTTGGTGGGCACTGCTCTCTCCATCAGTGTGGAGACACAAACCTAAAACTGGAGGGGACAAACCCTACCCTGAGCTGTGGCAGCTTCCCCTTGGCCATGGAAGAAGATGGCTGGAAGGGTCCCTGCATGCCAAACCATCATGCTGAGCTGTCACGCCGAGCGGGCGCCGGGGCAGTCTGGGCAGGGCAGCTTGGGGCTTCTCGAGCCCAGCACAGCTCATCTGCGCCACGCTGCCTTATTTTAGCAAGCAGAGCAGATGGCAGTGGGAAGATAAGGAGGCAAGGCAGAAGAAAAGAGAAGGCTTTTGAAATAAAGCCCTGTGCTCTGCTGAGGGGGTTTGGTGCATTTTGACGGCCGTAGGCAGGACGAGCTTTGAGGCAGCTCAGGACATCACTGGTGGGGGACCTACAGCCTCAGAGAGCAGAGGTGGGGAGAAACCTGCCTTGGCTCCCAAACACCACTTGGCAGGGACAGCTGGGTTGGCTCAGCACGGCCCCAGCCAGGCACAAACAGGACTGAAACCATCCTCGGCAGAGGCAGCCAGAGCCCTCGCTGAGGCTTTCAGCCCCAGTGAGAAGCTGACCTGACTCCACTGCCTCCTGCCATGGGGCTGGGGAGAGCTGGGGCCATTCCTTCCCCTGATGCCACTGCAGGTTTCTGCACGGCTGAGCCTGAGCATCTCAGGGCTGCTGCCCTAGACCATCCCTGCCTGAAACCTGGTGCTCCCTCCCTGAGCTCCTGCAGAACTGAGGACCACGACAGCAGCACACAAGGACCATGTAGCGGTGGCGGTCCTGAGCTGGGACTCCAGGGTTACGTTGAGAAGATAGGTTTAACCCCCAACTGCCTTGAGTCCTCTCCCAGCGCAGACCCTTGCCCAGTACTTCTGGCCTTCTTGCCCACCCCAGAAACCCCACCCCTCCAGCCCAACTACCAGGCTGCTCAGGAAGATGCCAGTAAAAGCTTTGCAAGGCAGATACCATCCACATGGGACCTGTTGAGAGCCCCCCGGGTATCTCTGCTGTTCCCTTTGCCTGGTTTGCATCCACCATGACTGGTGGGATGAAGCACCACGGGGCAAGGAAGCCTGCAATAACCACAGCCACATCCTCCACCATAGAAAATACAGCTCTAGCAGCTGCGCCTTTAAAACTGCTGCTTTTCCAAACGCCCCAGAAAGTTGTTTAAGTTGTAAAGTATTACCTGGGGCTTTCACATCAGGTTCTTAATTAGCTGAAACGATTTGCTTTGTCGGGGAATCGTTACCAGGAGCTCCTAAACAGCATTTAATATCAGCTCTAGGCACAGCCTCAGAAGGGAAAAGCATTACTTTTGGCTTGCGAGTCAAGCGCTGGACTGTACCTCTGCCCCCGCTGAAAACACCTTTCCGCCACACAAAGGCGTCAGGCAATTCCTGGTCACAAGCCCCATCCTCCCTCGTGCTGGTGGGGAGGCTTTGCAAGCCACCGTGTCCCTGGAGCCCGGTGTGCATGCAGGGGGACAGGACATTTAGCTGGTGGCTCCCCAGCATCTCCCTGCCAGGGAATTTCAGCTCCTCATGGCTCAGAGGGGAGGAGCGGCTGCACGGGGAAGAACAGGCGTCATTGTGTGTAAAACAGGGATATAAACCAACCACCCCTTAGCCCACAAACAACCCGCTGCCTGCCCAAAAGGAGGGCTCCCTGCTGCAGAGAGAAGGGGGTGGTGTTCCCTTTAACGGGCCGCTTAGCTATGCGTGCTCATTCTGCATGTTTTCTGCGAGATCTCACTTCTCTGGGTGCCATTTCGAGTGACACATTTAGCAAACTCTTGGCAAAGTACAAAAGAGGAGCTTATTTTGGATGCCCTTTGCCAGGAGGGCAGGCACAGCAGCTCCTGCTCACGGCCTCTGAGGGTACAGCAGAGCCACAGCTACCCTCCTTCTTTAAACTTTGACTCTGCATCACATTCCTCATCCAGTTCCTTACACTTGGCTGGGCCTGCCCTTAAAATTTGGGGGATTTAAAACCAAAATTAATTGCATGGCAGAGCATCCACACTGATGCTGCTTGCAGGCAGCATCCCTGTTGTCATTCCCTGAGGCTGGAGGTGATCGGCCTGCAGCTGATAGGATAGGGAAGGGTGCCGACATTCCCTCTGCATCCATACTGAGAGACAGGGATGTTTCCCACCTACAGCCAGAGCCAGCTGAGCTTGGGGGAAAAGGATAATGGGGCAAAAATCAGGAAACTCCAGAAAAATTATCCTAGCAAATGATTCTACTGAGTAACTCCACAGATACTTTAGGCGAGGCAAAACCTGGACCTGCTGCTTTACTAACCAAGGTTCTACCAGCAGACGACTGTACACAAACCACATTCCACTGCCAGCAAAGCTGGAGCTGCTGTGGCTAGGAGAGCCACGCGGGACAGCAGATGCTGTCCCAGGGGTGCTTACACTGTGCTGGCGTTTGCACAACAGGAACAATTCTGAGTGAGAAACACATTTCCTATCAGAGCAATCAATATCCTTCAGAAGGCTCTGGAGGCACAGGAGCCCTTGCCAGCCTGGCCCCCAGCTCTGTTTTGTGAGCTTCTCAAGGGACGTTTCTGAAAAATTCCCCATCTTCTCAGGGTACAATCACACCCTTGAGGCATGTTTTAGCCCCTGGGGCTTCTAAATACTGCCTACACCACTGGGGCCTTTTCCAATGCACCCTGGGGGGACACCACCTATTTATGGTTCAGACTAAAGTAGGGCGAGCAGGTGGGCAGGGAAAGCAGACGCCTGTCCCCACAGAGCCACATTTTGGCCCCAGGGGAGGTGGGAGGTGCCCCTTGCCCTGGAAACAGCTGTGCCAATGCAGCACCAAGCCCAGCTCCCAAGGACTGATCATGGGTCTGGAGAGCAACCAGCGTGTCAGGTGTGAAACCACCCCAATACCCAAAACACTACGGTAGAGCTGTCACCAACGTTTTGGGAGTCAGATCTCACAGTGCTGGGTGGCAACAGCGGGGGCAAGAGGAGACACGGGGGCCCATCTGGTCCCAAAGATACAAGTCACTGGGCGCTTCAGGACACAGCAGCCGGTGAGCTGGACAAGCCTTTCCACCCACTCATGGGGCCGGAAACGGGATGAGAATAAAGGCGGAGAAGAGCGTGGCCAGTGCGGGATCAAGCACGAGCATCTGCGCTAATGCCTTGGCTTATAATGACAATCGCTTACGTTAATAACCGCGCCTCCTCCTAATCCCTTCTGGACTTCAGGTTCTCAGGAAGGAGCTGGTTTACAGCCTTATGTGGGAAGTGAGACTAGGGCAGCATTGGGCTGTGTAAGAAGCCCTGCGCTGGCACCCAGGGAGCTGCAGGATGGCTGTCAGCAGGTCTGAGGGAGCAACTGCCACCCCGCATGTTGTATGGGGTGGGAAGAGATACAGAGAAAACCAGAGCTGTCTCAGCTTAAATGGCAGGGGCAGAGATGATGTGTGGCACTGAAAGCTGGGAAATGAACAGGGAGTGCGAAACACAGGGATGTGTTGGTCCCTCTTCTGCTCTGTGAATGAAAGGCAAGTGAAGGAAGGCAGCATCCGCAAGACTGAGGAGCCTGGAGGAGCCTGAGCAGCCTGGAGGAGCCTGAGCAGCCTGGAGGAGCCTGAGCAGCAGGAGTGCAAAGGCTTTTAAGCAGATGAAGAAGCAAATGAATCCCCTGGATAGTGTCTAAGTGCCTAAAAGGTTTGATACCCAACTCCTCCATGTGCCCCATGTGGGTCCCCAGGAGCCATCCCAAGAATTTCCTTCGGGAGCACAGGAAATAAGTATAAATCAATAACAAAACCAAAGCAGCCTCTGGCATCTGGAGGTGTGCCAGCCAGCCCCCACCCTGAGAGGCTCTGGGGGCACCCACCTTCCATCGACCTGTCTCTGTGAAACATCTCCCTCTCTAGCTAAGTGGCAAATGTCACCCAAAAAAGCGTGTTTCATTCAGTTCCTGACCCATGTGTCTGAAGAATCATTCAGAAGGCGGCTGCCGCGCTAACAGGTCCCCACTGGATAATATGAGGAGGAAACGCTGCTCAAAATCTCCCCCTGGAGACCTGCATGGGCTCAGAGCCTCGTGTGTTTCAAAGGGAACCTGCTTTCCTTTCCTCCTTCGCCTTCGCATTTATTTCTGCTGCTGGCTGGTGCAATCCACCTTCCCCAGCATATCAGCACAGCAACTAGGTGAGGAGGAGGAGGAGGAGGAAGTAGCCAGCCACTCGGTGCACCCCCTGCCGTCTATTCAGCTTTTAACATGCCATGAAGTTTTACTTTTTCTGGAAATAAAAGGTTCCCTGAGGTGCCCCAGCTCATCCTGCTCATTGCTGCTCGCAGAGGACCAGTTTGCAGGGCACATCACACCAGAGCTCTGCTGGGTCCTGGGCAGTGCAGCATCCCAGTTCCCCCCAAACTACATTAATTATTGCACAATAATTCCCTGTCAAAGGTCCTGTTTCATGAGAGACCAGCGTTCAGGCTGCGATGCAGGGAGACTCAAGGAGAGGGGTGATGGTGAGGGCTCAGATCTCCATCCCATACCTCCTGGCAGGACCACCGCGATGGTGGGATCAGGCTGCATCCTGTTGGCAAAGCCATTATCAGAGAAAGAAACAAGCACCCAGCACCCCTTGTCACCATGCCAGCAATACTGGTTCTCTGCACAGATTCTTGTCCCTTGCCCAGAGGCATTTTCTCCAGCACTCAGAGTACTTCTGGGGAGATGCGATCTTGCAGGCCTCACCTCGCATGGCTTGCCCAACGCACGCCAGGAAAATAGGGCACCCTGGCACAAGGCTCGGACCGACTGTGAGCTACATGGTACATGAAACTTCTTCAGACCAGGGTGAAACGCTGCAACAGTTGAGTTGCAGATCCTGCAGAACTGTCTTTCGGGTCCTGTTGGCCCTCGGAGAAGGACACAACCATCCCTGATGTGCACGTGGCTTCAGCAGCAAGGCACCAACATGGCTCTGTGCTGGGAGGCTGTGCTGCCCTTGAGCTCCAGCACCACCTGTTCTGACACAGGAGTCACACGGGAGTCTGGCCTGAGCCAGCGATGCCCATGCCCAACACACACACATCCAGCCGGGATCCCACCATCAGCATCACCGCTGGCTTCTCGCCCAGCATGCCCACATGCTTCACTAGCAGCAGCCCCCCTTCTCACTCCAATTTTGTCCTGTGAACCTTCACAGGTGTTAAAGGCTGTGGGGCACAGTTCCAAAACACCATTGGGATCACTAGGAGAAGCGATGGTGCTTTGGAATGTGAATCAACACCAGCAGTCAGTCCGAGATGCTCCCGTCACAGCCGGCAAACCGAGCAATCTCCCCCGCAGCCCGGCCCTAAGGCTGCCTCCCCCTCAGCCCACACAGAAATCCAGCGGTACAAAGCCAATTAAACGCTCGATTAAGTGTCCCAACATGTTCCCAAATAAAGGACTAGCGCAGCACGGCATTAAAAAAAGGATAAAAAAGAAAGCAGGCCCTAGGTTGTGTAACGGACTGCAAGCACGTCAGGAGAATCTGTGCCTGCTCCCAGGGGTGGGAACAGGAGCTGGATGGCCAGATCCCTCACCATGTTGAAGAAAAGAGCTTTCTCTCTGCCCAGCATACCTTCAGACATTCCCACCAGCCTCACCACCGGCTGCCAGTCCCTGCCCAGGGACCACATGCCTCCACCCCACACTGCTCCAAAGATCCCCTCCAAGCTGTCTCCCTTCACAGATCCTTTGTCTCCCTAAGAGTAGTGTCCACCACAAGCAGATGCTCTCTATCTCCACGAGCAGCCCCTGCTGTGGGCAAGGGCGAGGTCTCGCAACACAGGAGCCCACACACCCCGTCGAGCAGCCTGGATTCAGGGGTCAGTGCTACTGCGTCCCACCAGCCCCCAAACAAGTCATCCCACCAAGCTGAGCATCACAGATGTGATCCAAGTGACACGGCTCCTACAGCAGCAGCAGCCTGTAACTCCACATAGCATGTCTAGGTGCAACTGAGAATCCCCAGCCCAGATCCCTCTGATCTCACCACTGTCTCTCCCAGGGTGATAACCTACTGGTGGTGGCAGCCAGTCCTGGCACTTTTGGGGACTTCTTTAGCCACTGATCATTCAATACCTGATGGAGCAGGAGCAAGAATGAATGTCTGGGTTGTCCCCATTCCTCTGAGACATCTCTCACCTCCTCCATAACAACACACTCCTCGTCTCCTGCTTTCCTCCAACATCTCCCGCTCTTTGCTGCACCTGGCACACCTTCAGGAGATGCCACAGGGACCTCTCGCTTTGCACCCCTCTGCCAGCCACATGCCTGAACCAAGTGTCCACTGAGGTCTGCATCACTTCCCTGAGAGGAGGCCTCCTCTGATGAGTTACAAGGTTAACTCTTTTGGGTTGGTCCTGCAGTGGACATCAGTGATGCTGCCCAAACCAGCAGAGAGGCACGGGGCTCCTCAAGGCATGGGGCTCCTTGAGGCACAGGGCTTCAGAGCTGCCCCACCAGCATGGCTGATGGGTCTGACTTGAAGAGCACAGGCAGAAAATCCTGTGCTAGAACTGTGTCCACCTGCATTCTGTGAATGAACTGGGCTTTTTTCTCTCTCCAGCACTTATTTCTGAACCCTTTCTGATACCCACAAAACGCCACGGAAGCTTTACCTTGCCCTGCTTCCTCCCTGTGCTGCTCTACTCTATTTTTACTGCCTTCAACCTTTCATGTGTACAAGAGTAACTCTTTTCAAAGCTTCTCAAGGTCAAAAGAAGTCCCTAACGAGGTGTGCTGGGGCAGTTATTACAGATCTTCTCTCAGCCTTTCCCAGAGCAGCTCCAAACTGTGAAACCTCAGACGGGAGATGGAAAGTTACCCAGGCCCTTCCCAGGTCGATGAATTTTAACATTCACAGCACCCAACTCGTGAGAATATCAACTTCTCTGGCAGCAATAGCCCCATGCGTCCGCGGCCACATCCCTGCTCCAAGGTCACAGTCCCCTCTGTCTACTCAAGGACGGCTTGAGTGGGTTTCTGAAGGATGAGTTTGTGCAATGAAAGTGTCCTGGACAGAGTACAGTCACCCCTTAGAAGGAGATTTGCAATACCTGCCTGAACAAGTGTCTGCTGGTAAAAGCCACCGAAGTTTCGCAGGGGGCAGGAGCTGGCATGGAGACCTATCCACGTTACATGGGCAAAACATGTTCCCCTGTAACTGCTTCTTGGTACTTCCTGGGAACATGGAGATCGACACTGTATGGTGTCATCAGCTGGAGCAGAACCCAATCCACGCTGCTGCCTATGGAGATGCCACCAGTTGCCCTTTGCTTTCCCAGCTTGAACCGCAGTGGGAACCAGCAGACCCCCAGTTCCGTAGGCCATGGTTGCCATCCAGGCTCAGCAGAGCCAGATCAGCCCCCCTGGGCTTGTGGGTACCACCTCATGCCCACCCGCCCACATCACTGCCCTCTGCAGGAGCCACGGGGAAGCAAGACATTGGGCCTGGCAGGTTTGCTCCCTGCACCCTCTCAGAGAACATTGGCCCATGGGTCTTGTCACCATGGCTGGCTGACAGGGGCAGGATGCCATGCCGGCACACGGCCGGGTGGGACCCAAGCAGTGGTGTGGGCAGGTCTGAGTGCAGGCACAGCACCTGACTGCGCTCTTACAGGCTGCTGAGAAGGACTTCTATGATGGACACTCAGGTATCACGTCTGCCCAGGTACCAACGTGCCAAAAAGCCAAAGGGCTCCTTGTTGTAAGCTCAAGTCTCCGCACTGCCTGCTCCACATCAGTGCTCTGGCTTTGTTCTTGCACCAGCCTTACCAGCAGGATGGCTCAGGAGGACACCATGGCTCCTTGCTAGCCCAGGAGCACAGCCACACCACAGGCAGCAGCTCCAAGTCCCAGGGCACAGCAAATATGCTCTGGAAAACCAGCCTGGTGTCGGGGGAAGCAGTGGTCACTTCAAATACATCTTCATTCAGTAGAGTGTAAGGCAGAAACCCCTCAGCACTGCCACCCCCTACGTACAGAGCTTGGGTTTATGAACCCCTGAGAACAATCCGCAGGCCCAGGCAGCGGCCTCCTCCAGAGCGTTAAATCAGCAGGGCTTGCACAGGGCTGACGTTTGTCCCTGCAGAATATAATTGTATCTAAAGGAGGTTAAGGAATTGGGAGCTCTGAGAGTTTTTCTCTAATTAAAGGAAGGAGCAGCAGTTCTTACGGTAACCAAAGCAGCCAGACACTGTGAGCAGGCTCAGCAAGGCAAGGCCCAGTGTTCAGAGTCAGCCCAGAACCTCCACAGACACGACCACCAGAAGACAGGAGGCTGCAGCGGACATGAAGATAACATCTGGCAGCCACCGGAACAGTCACTGCACCAGTGGGACACCCATGGATGCTGCCATCGCCCATCTGACCGGGCTCTGAGGTGGGACTAGTCTGCCAGGTTACCCGTCACGGCTGAGCCCCCGGCGCCACTCCAGCTCCCTGGGCTCACAGGGGAGGCTGGTGGCAGGAACCCGCTTAATTACAGCGGGCCGAGCAGCACGGAAAACCCCTGAGTCATGGCGAGCTGTTAATTACCCATCTGTAAAGGGATTTGAGGGCTCACGCTGGTGAAGCTGACTTCATCTCACACTGCTGTACGCAGCGCGCTGGGTTTGGCTGAGGTTTACGGCCTGTCCTGACCGTTCAGCCCCCCGGGGCGTTTGTGCCCACCCGATTTTGGCACAAATTTTCTGAGTAACTCCACAATTGCTGCACTCCTGGGGAAGGATTTCGTAGGCATGGAGCAAGGGCGTGTGGCTCTCCAGAAGGGCGCTGCCCATGCAGTGCAGGACACAAAGTTCCGCTTTTTAAGGCACCTATATCCCACTTTTTCCCTGGAAGGAGGTGTTGGCGCTGCCCAGGAGCCATGAACAGCCCAGACACCAGACCGGGGCTGGATTGGGACAGTGCGGAGCTGCAGGCACTCTATTAAACCCGCTAATCCTCTTTGGCCGGGAGCGACCAGCTAATTACGTTCCCAGCGACAGCATGGACCCTCAAGAAGGGGGCAGGGAGGCATGGCACACAGTGGGGCGGGGGGTTGGATGCAGGCTCATGGCTGCTGGCTCCCACCCGCAGCAAGGGGAGGCAAAGCAGAAGCCCAGTGCTCCTCCCCTCCTTTTCCTCATCTACGAAACCTACATGCCGACACTGAAATAATTAATAACCTTTCCTCAGCCCCCATCCTCAGCTGCTGGTAGCGACACCTGGCTCTGCACACAGCCTGATCTCACGGGGGGTCGGGGTTTGGGCTTTTCTCTTCCATCTAACCAAACTCCCTTGTCTGCAGGCATTCTTCCCTGCAGCCAAGTGCAGGAGCCGCTGTTGCTTCTGCAAGTAGGGCAGGCTCGGCCTCAGCGTCAGCATCTCCCACCCCCTGAGCAGGCAGTATGGTACTCTGGGGAGCTGTTCTCCCAGTTTTACCCAGCGGGAGGTCTTGGAGAGTGATGGAAAGAGCAGACTGGGACTTTGCAGAAAGAATTCGGTGCAGTGATCCACAAGCATTTTGTGAGAATTCCATCTGATTTCCATCCAGGCTCGTTTGTGCCCAGCTGCAGGTACAAGGGGAGCAGCAGAACATGTCCCACGAAGGACCCTGGCAAACGCTGCTCCTGCTTCTCATTGACTCGTGACATCACGTTCAGGATAACACCTGTGATGTGTGTCATACAAATGCATAGAGTCAGGCTCTAACAGGTCTGACTGGTGAGGCGGGACAGGGAGATGCAGCAAGTCTGCGACAGCCCAGGAGTTATAAAAAGGGCTTTTTCTATAATGCACGGGGAAAGCAAGAACACAAATGCCATTTCAGGGTCTGGATGTGGGGCAGTGGGTACCACAAATCAGTAAAGGGACCCTCCCAAGGGCAAGGCCCCCGCTGGAGGTCACAGCCTGGCACCCAGGAATCAGCTGCGGTCTTCAGCGAAACTGGTCGCGGCTCCTGTTTCAGGTTGGTTAATTAGGCAAAGGGGCATCTTGCCATGCTTGTTTAGCAACACGACATGCATAGTTCATTCCCTGCTTAATCCAAAAGCTCCGGAGTCAACTGAGGTCAGATGGGGTTACCAGGAGAGCATCGTGCAGGGCAATCACGCTGAAGCCAGCTCTTGCCAGGTCACTTGTTCCCTTAGCAGACGTGCCATGCACAGGCGTGATTCCTCACGTCCCCAGCGAAACAGTCCAGCTCGAACTCTGACTGTGGCAGAAACCTCTCCCCTGCCTGCGTGTCACCAGGCTTAGGCTGCAGGGAATCTGGGAGAGCCCCAGAGCGCCAGCTCTGACTTGGTGGGCGCAGCTCATGGTGCTGTTCTCAGGAGCCAGCTCCTGGAGGAGGTGTGATGAGGTGGGAGGAAGCTCCAGGCACCTGTGCTTCTAGTATTTCACACAAACAACTTATTTAAAGCTGGGGAACGTGTATCAGGGTGAGCAAGTGAGAAAGGCAGAGGTCAGGCATACTTCAGAGCTTCCTCTCTCTGTGGGTCATTCACAACCTCTCAGGCTATGGATGCTTACACCTCACCTCTTCACGTGTCTTAGGCTCCTCACCATCATCTTCTAACCATGCCCACCAAGACCCAGGCCCAAAGGAAAGGCAGCCTTGAAGGTGGATCTGGTGGGAGCTCTGGGCTTGGAGGCACTACATGGCTGCTCATGGGTGGGATGCTCTTGGAGCTTCAGCTGGACCAGACTGGATGAGCACTTGGCCCACAGCAGTGCATAGACAATGAGGGAAGCTCAACCCACCCTTTTCCTTCAGTGGCTCGGCACCTACGCAGCTCAGTGACTCTGCAGAAAACAGCACTTTCAGTATTTCCTTCTCTTTCATTAGGTTTGAGTGCACTTGGCTGAACGAAGACGTGCTGGGGAGGAGGCAGCTCCTCCGATACCTCCTCAGGCGGCTGCAGAGGGTGGGAGGAGACAACAGGGACTCGCAGCCTCCAACTCCATCTTCAGATCAGGAGTGGCATGGGGATGAAGACACCCCAGACAAAAACCAACCCATCTTCCTAGGGGATTCTGAAGTTTCCGGAGGCGGCAGGTGGGCAAAAGCCTTTTCCACTTCCTCCATTTTCTTCTCCCCATTTTGTAATGGCAGTCATTGCATGGCAACGCCTCCCGCCCCCCTGCTTTGACAAGTTGGCCCCCCCTCACCCCCCCAATGTTGGCCATGCGTCCCACTAAGTGACGACCTGTCATGTCCTGCTGGTCGCCCATCCACACGTGCAGCAGTGGGTCTGCTTCCAGCAGCACACAACAGCCTAACACAGTCTTGCCTTGTACATCTCATGGGGGTCTCTAAGCACGCAGCTCCTCCATACGTCCTGGTCCCCTTCCTGAAGACCTGCTCTGGCCACATGCACCCTCCTAGATCCACCTCAGCCACAGCAGGGACTATTCCTCAAGGAATTTGGAAGCCAGCACACGCCAAAGCACCAGGGTTAGTGGGTGTTAGGATGCTCTTCACCCACAGTGTTATGTGTGATGCCATCAAGGAGGCCCCTGTGCTGCCAGTGTGCCCACTGGTTCACAGACACAGGGTGGGGGGCAAGTTCATTAGTGCTCCCTGACAGTGGGGATGACCTGCTTAGTGAAAATACCAGTCCTGTCTGAGAATGCACACACTGTTTAGGGGGTTTATTCCCCTCCCAAGATGGTTACAGATGTAGCTCTGAAGCTACAACCACACACAGCCTGCCTCCAACGCCGTGACAAAGCCTCAACCACTTGCGCTGACGATACAGCTTTACTCGCAGAAAACGGACCCTTTTAGCACAGCTTCCCTGCAAAACTCTGTCCTCCCTCCAAAAACTGGGCCAGCACAGCCCATGGCCTCTCCCTCCCTGCGACTCATGCTGGGGGTGAGGACTTTGCCCCGGCCCCAGCAGTACATACAGAGGGTGCCCACCCATCTCGTCCTCCTCTGCACGTAGCAGACCCCAGCTCGTGCCTCCTTGTTCGTTTGCACGCAGCTTCCAAGGGCAGTTTGCAGTCAAGGTCCTAATTCATAAAGCAATTAAAGGATCAGCCTCGCTACTTCAAAGGGCGAGCTCTGGTATTTGTGTGAGTCCCGGGGCTCGGGACGAGCCGGCGGCAGAAAGAGGATCAAACCACAGAGCAATTTTCTCAGCAGATCAAGCAAATCTACAGCCCCACCGCGTGATCTTGCAGCGTTTCCCTTCCCACAGGTTTTTGTTAAGAGCATTCACAGCTCAAGCGTTGCGTTTATTCCTCACCTCTGAGAAAACTAAAGCCCATCAAACCGACCAACCCCATCTATTCCCAGATGGATAATGCGCCTGTGCAAAGGGAAACAGAACCCAAGGGGGGACCTTGCTGCAGGTCTTTGCTCTGGGTGAAGGCACGTGGGTGTTGCGGTGATGAGCGGCAGCGAGGAACCAAAAGGCTTCACCCAGAGGGGCGAGTTTGCCAAGGGTGCCCAAAAGCATTTGGCCAGGAGCCCAGGGAGCCAAGGCTGAGTCCAGCCTTCAAAATCTGAAATTCAATCCCAGGTGTCAGCTAGCAGCGCTGGAGACAGGCGTTGGGGATAGGTCACCTTTCCGTGGTACCTGCACGTTATCAGGTACAACCTAACCCCAAATTAATTCTCTAATCAATTAATTAACAGGCAGGTGTCAAGGGGAGCATGTTAATGCCATTTCACCAGCCTGTGCGCCTTGCAAGGCCTGGAAACCCATCGTTGCCCCAGGACACACCAAGATGGGGCTCCAGCCCTACCAAAGGACTAACCCTTTGGACACCGCCTCTCCTACTACTGTCACCCTCAGGGCAGGAAGGAAGCAGAGGCAGGAGTGATGAGCAGAGCGTTTCAGTTGGGAATGCCATTACGGACAAGGAGGTGGCCACCTCCACGCGCAACACCGCGTAGGGAGAGTGGCTCTCCCCCACCATGAACGTGACCATGAACAGCAGCAGCTTCAGGAAGAGGAGGAAATTACTGGGTGTAATTGAAACTGCAGGGAGGAGTTAGGGACATAAAATGTAATTATCTGCCATGGAACGGAGCCAGGATTTGCAGTCCTACTTCTGGTCATTTAAAGTTCCCCTTAGCTTCCCCATGTGCTGACGATACCAGTTTTGTGTCGTGCTGGCTGCGAAAGCAGCACTCCTAGAAGAGAGCCCTGGGCATCCTCTCATAAGGGTCTCAGCCTGTAGAGGAGGGGGTGAGGGTCTAGACCTTTAACAGAAGCCTTCTCCATGGGCCTGGAAGATCTCCTTCCCTAGCCAGGAAGGAGGGGGAGGCAGTAGGAGGATGCTCCAGCTGAGCCCCAGTTGTACCACTCTCCCCTCCCAGTGCTGGTGGCTAGAGTTGGCCAAGGTGCCTCTTTGGTGCTTGGGAAGATAATCTGGATGGGACTTACAACAACTGAGGCACGCCCTTGACCACAGCTGGTGAGAATGGGAGAACCTCAGATCCCCTCCAACCTCTTGCACTCCACCCCAGCAGGCTACGTGACACCCAGCCAACTCATGTCCAAATGGCACCATGGAGATCGCATCTGCCCTCCACTGCACCCAGGCACAGGTTCCTTCCCATCCAGAGAGGGCAGTAACCCCCCTGTGCCATCCTCCTTGTACCCTCACTATCTGAGGATGCAGGAGCTGCAGAACATCCCTCACAAATGTTCTCCAGAGCCTGGCCAAGGTGTCCATCTGTAGCCCCAGAAGGAGGATGCTTGTTGGTGACTGGCACCTGCATGAGCTGTTTCTATGTCCTCACCCTGCCCACTGACTCCGTGGGGAGCAGTGGGTGTGGCTGGGGGTGCCCCAAATAACAGCCACCCCTTGCCCCACCCCTCACATGAAACCAGCATGAAATCAGTGCACACATCTTTGCCAAGAGGTGGAAGACCACAGCCTCCAACCCTGGGACTTCCCCAGGAAGGGACTTGACTTCAGCAGCTCCTTAAAGACCTTTTTAAACCTCTGAAGGAAAATGCACCATCTCTTCTCCATTTCAATTAGGAAGAGATCACCGACTCTCTGCTCGGAAGTCACTCGCCCCCCTCCCCCTCCCCCCTCCCCCAGCCCCCTTACCTCCACCAGGTGAGGCGTGGGGTTGAAGCCACACATGTTGCAGACCTGCTGCCGGCAGGTTGTGCAGGTGTTGTAGTTGGGGGGCTCACCAGAGCCCACGTTGATCTCCGCCTTGCAGAGGGGGCATGAGACCCTTGCTTTCGGCACTTCCTTTGGCTTGATGCCCTGCTCTGGCTTGCTTGGCTTGGCAGCTGGCGCGGCACCAGCCCGGCCCTGCGCCCCTGGGGCTTTGGGACCAGCTTCTTTGCTGGCATCACTGAAGACAATTTTTGGAGGCACTTTGCCAGGAGACAGCTGGCTTGGAGGGGGGGCCTCTGGCTGGACGGATATGAGTGTGCTCGCCTGGGTCAGGAGGGATGCCCCGAAGCCAAAGAGCTTCCCTGTGAGCCCCTCCTGAGCTTGCTCTTGTGCTGCAGCCCCAGGGGCCTGGGCGGCAGGCTTTGGTCCTGCATCTCCCGCTGTCTTTCTCTGCTCGGAGGAGGAAGGCTTGGCTTGCTGATGCTGTGGGGAGGACCTGGCCGCCTCTGGAGGTTTTGACTGGCCTTGGCCATGTGGTTCCCTCTGCGGCGTTGCGGGGTGAGGTTTGGGTGGCTCTGATGGCAGGGCACGGGCTGCTGGTGGGGACTTCTCCGGACCTGGGGGAGGCGGGTGCTTGGCCGGGGAGTGGGAGGGTGACGGTGAAGGAGAATGCAGCTGCTGCTGGCTCTTGGAGCGAGGAGCGGTGGTCATGTCCATCCCCAGTGCCCGCTGCATCTGGCAGTTCAAGCACAACCATTCCTTCACCTGTGAGACAAAGACAGGACATGGGCAGTGAGCAGGGTCCGGCTGCCCCAGTGCACCCTGAGGTTCCCCTAAACGAACCCTATGGAGCTAGAGGAGCAAAGACCCAACCGAAAACGTTTTGGTACCATGTTCTCCACAGAAGTATCTCGCAGCCACGGTGTACAGACCCCATCTGTCACAGGTACCCACGGCACAACATGCCGGTGTGAAAGGGAGCTTTAATTAGCTTTGGTTTGCTTCCAAGGCTTCTGCTATAGAGCTCCTGGAAGGCACAAGGCTCCGCCTGCAGACAGCCTTGTGCCTCTCCCAGGAAAGAGGGACCTTTCCAAAGGCTCCAGGGCCCCACCATCTCCCTACAGCCCATTTTAAACCCCACTCCTGCTCGGCGACTGGAGTTAGCACGGAAAACAGCTATGGTCCCTCAGGACAGGAGCAGAGGGCTGGCAGGGACTCCAGCACAGCTCTAAGGGATGCTGCCATCATACTGCAATGCTCCCCAGTGCTGGCATGGTGCTGCTGGGTACATCCTGGGGGAAAAGCTGCTGTGACATCCTCGATGCTTCCCCAGGGCCAGTGGAGATGGATTTTCTGGGATCGGTGTGGTGGTGGTGATGATGTCCCACCCCGAAATTTGTTCCAGCCTCTCGTAAGGGACAGCAGGGAACAGGTTCTCCTGGCACGATGCTCCAGTGCTGCTGGGCAGGCAAAGCACTCACTGGGGAGCCAACAGTTAATTTCCCCTCTCCAAACAATGAACTTTTGGATGCAAATGAAAAATACAATGCTCCCTGGCTAAGTGGTGATAAATGAAAGACTTCCCCACCACCACCTCCTGAGAGACGTTCCCTGCAACACGCTAATGTCTGAATTAAGTTAATTAAAGAAGCTGTATGAGAGCTATGAGCCTTCCCATACGAGGAAACCCCGGGATGCTCAGTGGCTGTGCAAATATTAATATATAGCACAGTCAGCAGGACAACCGGGTCTGCCTGCAAAAGATTTCTCTGAGACAAGCAACGAAGCTGGACAAAAGGCCCAGAGCATTCCCAAAAGATGGAGCAGCATCCAGGATAAGGGGAACCAGAGCCTGGTACAGGCACATGTGGCATCCAGCAGGTCCCGGCACTCTCCTGGGAGTGTACTTCCTACAGGCCAGCAAGCACCTCCTGAGATCCCAGCAATCACCACATGAGATGGGGATTTTCCTGCCTCTCGCTTCCTCATCCCAACATTATGGATCATCCCCAAAGCTTGGCTTAATCCCTGCTGCAGAGACAGTAACTACACTAGCCCATGGCTTTGCCCAGCTCCAGTCTCCATGTCTGCATAGCCATTTGGACCTTCAGGGTGCTGACCAGCTGGTCCATAACCTGCCTATAGGATTTTCCCCCCTACACTCCAACCATAGGCCCATTTTCATCTTTTCCTGCTCACAGGAGCTGCGTGCAGAGACGCAGCTGGGTGTTTCAGCAGGTCCTGTGCTGGGACAGGATGGCAAATCCCGGGGAGGGCAGGCAATGTGCCCTGAGCCCCTTCCTACAGGTCCCCTCCCCAGGAGAACTCTCATACTGCCCTGCCTTCAAATAGTAAACTTATTTTACAAGAGGAGATTCAGATCAATTAGGAAAATTAAGGGGGGGGGGGGGGGCCCGTGCATGAACAAAGCTCCAGCTGCCTGCTGCGCCCCTTCACTCAGCCAGCACGTGGCTGGCTCGCCGGGCTGCAGAGCTCTGCATCACCTCTCAGTGCCCAGCAAAGCTCCTCCCGGCACCGCACAAGCCTGGCTGCACATGGGCTCTGTGCTCTTCCCAGCCTTCACCATGCCTGCCGAGCTCCCACGCCGCTCTCCCCACCAGCCTCTGCTCCAGTATTTTGCTCGGAGGCGAGTGGAAAGCAGCATCAGTTTCCCCCAGTTCTGCATCACCCCGCCGTCTCTCTGAGCTGCAGTATATTTAGTTCCTGAAAACACTGCTTTAGTTTTTAGAATTTCTTATGGTCTCGCTGTCTCTCTTCCGACACACAGAATTCCTCCTGTTATTTTTGCTTTTGCATCCCCTGGAATTTCTTCCCACTACTCTATTTCAGGAGAGTCTCCCAAAATCCTGCCAGCTTTGGGTGTTGTCTCCATCAGCTCCGACTAAGGGAGAACCAACCCTTTCTGTTTGGGCTCTTTCACCCAGCAAAATTCCCAGTAGCTGAGAAATTCAGCTGAGAATTCCCCTTCCTCACAACCTCCTGGAAATTTGGGGGAAGAGGAAGTATTCCCAGACCCATGCTGGGGCTGTTTGCAAATAGGTTTTAAGGGACACGACCACAAGGCACATGGCATGGCAGCATCCATGCTCCTGCTGCTGTACAGCCTGCACCCACTGTAACCCAGCACGAGATTCCAAAATAGGAAACACTTTGCCCCTCTCCTGCATAAACTTCCAAACAATCAAACAAAATATTGAGGGAATTCAATTGATCACTCTGTCTGCCAGCTTTAATGAGCAGGGAATACTGAGCAGCTCACAGCTCCAGCTTGGCTGGTTCAACCCTCTGCCCACACCACACATGGGTCCTCGCTCTGCCCCTGGCCAAGGCTTGTGCTGGAGAGCAGCTCCCCAGGCACTTGGTATGGCCCTGGGTTCCACGGCCATACAGGCAGCCTGTGGTTGATGGAGAAACCCACCGGGATCTTCCTAGGATCAGGGGATGGGGAATGATGCGATCAATGAAGCTGTCTCACTCTCTACAATTGCTTATGCAACAGAGATGGAGAAGAAGCCAGAGGGTTTTGAGATGGGATAGGAACCATCAGATCGCTCTGGGTGACTTAGTGAGTAACTGCTGAGGACCCCAAGTCCTGAGGAGCAGGAGAAAGCTGCAGGGGATGCAGAGGGGCTGCTGGCTGGCTCCCAGAGCAAGTATTTGAAATGTAAATTTTGTTGGGATTATAGCAAATTGCCTGGCCAGCCTTTACTGATGCAACCGATGACATAACGTGGATTACACAGATCAAAGGTGACTTAAAGGATCCTGGAGGGAAGAGAGGAAAAAGGAAGGGCCAAGTCATCCTGCCAAAGATCCTTCCCCCAAGAAAAAGAAAAGGAGGCCAGAAGAGCCTTGGGTGTAAATCTTGACTAATCCAACCCCTGGAAGTTTTATGGAGCAAATAAGACACAGAAGGAGATGAAACAGTGGGCTATTTGTTGGCTCACATCGCCGTCCTCTAAACGCTCCCCTTCTTGCCTGCAGACTCATCACGCATGGAGAAGATGCTCAGAAAACAGTGTGGAGATAGGGGCAACACCCAGGGAGCCATTTATCCTGTTGCTGCTTCATCTGCCAACAGTCTGGGTTAAAAAAAATGTCCAGGGGTGAGAAGAGGAAAACCCTGAATCACTGAAAATTCTGGTCCTGGCTCACCTCCTGGGAACGCTGAAGTCACCGTTATACACTAAAATAAGGGGAGGTAAGGCCATGCTCCCTTGAGTAGCCTGTGCCCAGCTGCTCAGCACCTTCACCCCAGGAAACCTGACTGGGGCAATACTGAAAAACCCAGAGACAACGGGGGTGTAGATAACAGCTCTGAAACCAAATTGATGCCTCAATGAAGAGCAAAGGAGGCCAGCTAGAAGTGGAGGCAGCCGCTGTGCGACACAGAAGGCACCATCTGAAACATAACAATCAGCAAATATCAGAGCTCAAAACTCCAATGCCAAGTGAGAGGCTGCAAAGTGCTCCAACCAAAGGAACTTCAGGATGGAAGTTCCCTTGGGGGGCAGCAGGAGGGGTTGATGGAGGGCATTAAGGACAGAGGCCATCCTGGAGAGGACAGAGGTCCATCGCTGGTGGGATATGGTAAAGCTGTTAATGAGACTGATGCAGCAGAAGTGCTGTAATTACTGTCATCGAATGTTTGGGAAGAAGCAGGATAACACTCATTATGAGGATGAAGCATTTCCAACTTATTAGCAATCGAGAAGAACATTCAACAACATCTACCAGCATCAGAAGATATTTAAATTTGACAGATCTGAACAATTTTGTAACTAAGAAAACTGCTGAGTGCCTGTGTTCATGCTTCACAGAAACTATTAGAAGACTGGAAGAGCCTTCCGCTTGAATACCCACGAAGGAGGAGGCATGGCCTGAAGGGCATGGCTAGCCAGACATCTGTCCAAGACAGAATGACAGCGCTGGACTCATGCAGCAGAGAACTGAAGGGCTCGCTGATACCCCAGTCAATGCAGTTTTAGGGAAAATAGCTCAATGCAAGCAAAGCTCATTTTCTTCTCTGCAGATTCGGTATCAGCAGTGCCCAACCTCCATGTCCAAAAGGTGCTTTGACCTAGTAATGCATAATATGCTGACACAACAAAAATAAAGCAGCTCCATAAAATGTGAGCAGCAAATAACGCTGGATGGATTTCTGACCAGCTGCCTGGCTGATCTGGTATCTCACTATGGCCAAACCCACTCACAAATGGCAGATTTTGGTAAAATGATAAATATCACCACCGATGAGTCTCTGCTGCCTGGCAAACTGTCCTCGCTCCATGTGGGAAGCCCAGAGCTGGAGGTGGGAGTGAGGAGGTGGCTCAGCCTCCTCCTCCAGCGCTGAGGGACTCCTTCCAGAGCCCTCACCAGTTCCACACCGACATTTTAAGGAGATTAGTAAAACACTGCGGGAGATGCAGACCGGAGCTGTACCAGTGATTCGAGGGATGCAGAAAATGTCTGAAAGGAGAGAATTAAAGAGGTTGATCTTTTTCGTTTATCAAAGAGAAGATTAAGAAGTGACTTGATTACGATGTAGCAGCACATTCAGGGGAAACAATATCAGGTACTAAAAGGTTCTTAATTAGGCAGAAAAAGGCATAAGAAGAACTAACGACTGGAAATGGAAGCCAAATATATTAAGCGTCACTTTTAACAGCAGATGTTTCCAACCATTAAAGCAAATTATACACATGCTGCTGGGCTGGGGGAGGTAAAGCTCACAGGAGGGATATTTCACACCCGCACTGATCTTCAGAGCTTCCCAAGTTTGAGCCATCCGGTCTTTATGGACAGATGGTTCATAAGACCTTTACAGATGGTCTTTGTTGGTCTGTCTGCATCCAACACCTGCACCCAGGACACCCACGACCACCAGGCACTACTGATACTATGATTAGCAGGAGTGTTGATTAGCCAGAGGGAAGGCAGGCTCTACAGAGGGATCTGGACAGGCTGGATCGATCGGCAGAGGCCAATGGGATGAGGTTTAACAAGGCCAAGTGCTGGGTCCTGCACTTGGGTCACCACAACCCTGTGCAAAGCTACAGGCTTGGAGAGGAGGGAGACTGATCAACAGCCGGCTGAACATGAGCCAGCCGTGTGCCCAGGTGGCCAAGAAGGCCAACAGCATCCTGGCCTGTGTCAGGAATACTGTGACCTGCAGGAGTAGGGAAGTGATCATTCTGTTGTACTCAGCCCTGGTGAGGCCGCACCTCACTTTGTTCAGTTTTGGGCCCCTCACTACAAGGACAGTGAGATGCTGGAGCATGTCCAGAGAAGGGCTACAAAGCTGGTGAAGGGTTTAGAAGACAAATCTTAGGAGGAGTGGCTGAGGCAGCTGGGATTGTTTAGTCTGGAGAAGAGGACACTGAGGGGAGAGGTCCTCGCTCTCTACAACTGCCTAAAAGGTGGTTGCAGTGAGGTGGGGGTCAGTCTCTTCTCCCTGGTACCTAGTGACAGGGCAAGGGGAAATGGTCTGAAATTGTGTCAGGAGAAGTTTAGGTTGGATATCAGGAATACTTTCTTTACTGAAAGGGTTGTCAGATACTGGCACAGGCTGCTCGGGGAGGTGGTTGAGTCACCAGCCCTGGAGGGGTTTAAAAGAAGAGTAGATGTACTTGGTGACATGGTCTTGTGTTGGACCTAGTAGGGCTAGGTAGATGGTTGGACTCAATGATCTTTAAGGTCTTTTCCAACTGAAACCATTCTATGATCCTATGACACCCTTCCCACCACAAACCCCAGACTATTCCTCTATCCTCCTTCCCAAATCTTGCTCTTCCCTAACATGGGGACAGGTCAACAACCTGCAAGGCTTGCAGGGTCATCACCACCTCCTCCTCTCAACACCATCCTGCAGCCACAAGCATTCCCCAATCCCATAAAACTTTCAAATTTGCATTTCCTAAAATGAACTAAAACAAAATAAAACAATGTAGGTGGAAAAATACACAGCACTTGTGTCCCCGTGCACTGCAGCTTACTGATCCCTCTAGAAAAGCATCAAGAAAAGCACCCAGATAAAAATGATCTGAAACGATGGAGACAGCTTGAGCTTATAAGGTTTCTAAAGTTATTCCAACACCACCTATTTTAGGAAACTATGTGGAAACAGTCCGTCCCCTAGATGTGTTACCAGGAGATGCAAAGGAGAGCTAGTAATGTGCAGGTTGTTTTGTTCTCCTGAGGTAAGGTGATACAGCTCCAGAAGTATCCTAAGTATAGAGTTCAGCCTCTGCAGTAGCCAGGAGGAGCTTTAAAATGAGCTGTAAGCAGAAAAACTGCTTAATTGAACATCTGAGGTCCCTTTGAGCCAAAATTTAGGATTATAATGAAGAATAATTCTGGTTTTGCTGAGGGGTGGTTATTTTGGACCATTTGGAGGTGACCTGGGACGCTGTCCCACAACACAAAGGCAAAGAAGGAAAAAAGGAGAGCATTAGATGACCATATTTAAGACTGGAGACTTGAGACTGAATGGTTCCTCACCAGCTCAACCAGCCTGCACTACCTCAGTGAAGCCAAAGCCATCTGACCTTGCTAGCTAGATGACCCACCATTGGGCATTTTGGGAACACATTTGACCTGACCTGCTTTAAATGATTATTTTAGGCTGGGAAGAACAGTTCCTAAGTCATCTGGAGTCAAGGATGCTCAATCCTGTCCAAGGTGGACCACTTTGAACAGGACGGAGCAAATGTGCTGGGACAACAGGATGCACAAGTAGATGAAGAATGAGAAGCCAAGGCCAGAGGAGAGAAGGAGCATGAGCTTTCTTGGAGCTGCCTGAAATATGTATTTGATATTCTGGAAAACTGGAAATCCTGAAAAAACTCAAGACAGCAAGAGTATGGCAGGAGTTCTTCAACTCTGACAGCCCCAAGCAGGCACCGATCCCACAGCCCATCTCATGAAGCCAACCCCAAGCAGATGCACCCCCAGATGCACCCCCAGCTCCCTGTTCCCCCTGCCTTTCTCACCCACCAGTACAGCCAGAACTGGATAAGTATAAAAATAACCAAAGCTGGAATTAGGTAATGAAGGTACTGTGTTAATCAGGCTAACAGGGAGACTTGATGCCAAGATCGCTGACTGGATGATGAAGGGTTCTGTAAATGGGTGCTCCTGGCTGATCCCGGAGGAACACCGCGACGGCCTGGCCTCTCAAGAGCTGCGAGAGCTGCCAGTGCCCAGCCCGAGGCTGTCCTGACATGCCTTCAGTTCATCAGCTCTGCTGCAGATGAAGAACCATCGTCTCATGAAATCAGCCAGTCAGCAGAACGTCCCTTCCCCTCCATGCTTCCCAGACCTGCTCCAGAGGAGCTCTCTGGGAGAGGGGAATCGGAGCGGCACATCTCACATTGTGCACTGTCACGCTGAGATCCGCCAGAGCCACGTACCCCATGACTACAGCAGCATCTGGACCCAAGGCCGGGCAGTGATAGCAGGCAGCCCTCGGCTAGAGAACACAGGGAGGAGCAAGCTGCGGCGGGGAGCTGGGGCACTGCCGGCAAGGCAGGAGGTGGGAATGGCTGCAGGGGAGCTGGGAAAGCTCAGCAAATCCTGGAAGAGCTGCTGATGCGTGAGAAAAGCCAAAGGTACCATGTGGAGAAGGCTTCCCACAGCATCCCTGACTGGCTGGTGGAGTGTGTGGCAAACACAAATGGATGCCTTTATCATGAAGCTTTGGGGGTGGTGTTTAAAGCCAGGCTGCTGCTGGTTTCTCCTGCAGTGATGCAGGGGGGGCAGGCTGCCACGAAGCTCACATGCCGAGGGCAGGAAAAACAGCCACTGCTGTCCATATCGGCGCACAGCCTGTGTGCCAACGGAATGAGAAGCCTGCTAAGCATCCCGGGCGAGGCTGCGATGCAGCGCAACAGCCAGGGTCCCACCTGTGTCAGGGCACAGGTAAGGCCAGGAGATGAAGCCTCCTGAGGAACCTCTGGAGGACCATGAGCAGCTCAGGGTGCGGGAGCTGTCATGCCATGCCGCGTATCAAGACATCCCCACATTCATGCCTGTGTCCAGGTGGAGAGGAGGCGGATGCAAACGCGCAGGCAGCGTGGGCTGAAGCTTCCTGGCCCAAACCTAAAGCACAGTTCTAAGAGAAGCCAGGGCTCCAGAGGGACTGTGCAATTAGGAGCCCTTCAGCAATTAACTGACAAAGGAATTGGCCAGTGAGGCTCTTCTGAAAAAGGCCACCTTATGCTCGCCTTTATCTTCAAACATCACAACACAAATAAAATCTAGTCCTGAGCACTGCCCAGAAGGGGAAGCCACTGAAGCCATCAGCAATCATCCTGCTAGTGCTTGCCAGAAAACAATCAACTTGCTCGCTTGCTGGTGAGCGAGAGGAACCAGCCCCCAAACTCCTCTCCTTCACTACAAACAACAGATGGGAAGCCACGTTTGTCCAGAGAATCGAGCTGCGGAACAAGACGGAGCCATCTCATCCCATTAGTCACTCCTTAACCTGTTTCCTTTAACTGTCTCTAGTCAGCACGCCCCGAAATAACCGTACATCTTCTCCTCTCCCCAAAGGGTGTCAGGAGGCATTAACCCACACCAGGCTCTGCAACCCCCTGGGGTTTAAAAGCAACCCCCAGCCCCTACACCTTGCCATTCGGGCAGTCTTGTCCCCTGCCACGCAGACACCGCCACAGAGACAGAGCAAACCTTCAAGGGAAATAACCACACCGCTGCAGAGCTTCGCAACCAACCTCAATCCGCTGTCACACACGGGACGGTGCATCCCTGGTAGCGTCCCCCATGGCTAAGGTGCTGATCCAGCTGCTAGCTCCCCGTGAAGTGCAAGCAGCCCCTTCTTCACCGCTCGCCCTTGCTGGCAGAGAAAAATGGATGGACAGGAGGAAACCTTCCCAGCTCCAGACCCAGCGCTGCTCTTCCACTCTCCCCTCCCTGGGAGCACGGGTCCCTCTGCCAAAGCAAGGCGCTGCCGAGCTAAGCAGTGCCGCCGCCCCAGGCGAAGGGACAAGTCCTTCCAGTTCATTAGGGAAGGTTTCTCGTGCAATTTGCTGCCTCGCTAGCTCTTGTTTAGACAGCCTTTGTTCCCTGTCCGCAGGAGCGCATGAAAGGTTTGGACGTCTGTACGTGCTCAGAGGATGCTGTCCCCCGGGCTCCGTCAGGAAGGACCGCAAAGAGCTCGCCCCAGGTTTTAACCTCCTGAGCTTTGCGAGCCGACGTGCTCTCAGTGCAGCCCTGGGTGTGATGTGTGTCACAGCCCCACTCATGCGACATGGGACGTCCAGGCGAGTGCCCTTGGCCAAGGAAAGCCTAATGGCTCACTTTGCCTTTTCCCGCTGCTGCCCCCGTACCCAGCCGCCAGCTGAAGGACAGACATCCGGAGTAACAGGAGCCTCCAGTCCTGCTCTCTGAGCATCTTCTGCAGCACTAAAATAGCAGCACGGGGTGGTGGTGGGGGGGGGAGGCGGTGGAGGGGGAGCTCAAAACTATCTATTCACCGATACCTCCTGCCCAAAGCAGGGTAACACACAAGGACGCGGGGCTTCTCTGGACGCAGAGTGGCTCCCACATCCAGCAGCGATGCAATGCACAGCTACAGCGCCATACCGAGCGTAGGCTGCCCTCGACTGATAGACTTGTGGCTGGTTAATTTAAAAGCAGCCCAGTTTGTGACTGGAAACACAGAACAAATTATTCATTCACCACATGGATCCACATTCATCCATTCCCTGCGTGGCAGTGAATTCAGTTCTGAACGGTCGCTGGGGCAGCCTCGACCAGGAGCTTCTGGCTCCTTCAGGAATCCCTGACAATTACAGCAGGAGGAGATAATGGCTGCAGCTCAGTGAATAAATCAAATATCCCTGAATACCTGAGGGTCCCTTTACCTCCCAAACTTCACATCAACTCCTGAGTACAGCACAGCAGCAGACAGTGATTCACAGAATCACAGAGTTGTAGGGGTTGGAAGGGACCTCCAGAGATCATTGGGTCCAACCCCCTTGCAAAAGCAGGGTCCCTAGGACAGGTCACACAGGTCGGTGTCCAGACGGGTCTGGAGTATCTCCAGAGAAGGAGACTCCACACCCCCTGGGCAGCCTGTCACAGGGCTCCCTCACCCTCACTGCGAAGAAGTTCTTCTGCATATTGGTGTGGAACTTCCTGTGCTCCAACTCGAGGCCTTCGCCCCTTGTCCTGTCCCCACAGACACTGAGAAGAGGCTGGCCATTTCCCCTGTGTCCCACACTTCAGGTATTGATAAACATTGATCAGATCCCCTCTCAGGCTTCTTTTCTCCAGGCTGAACAGCCCCAGCTCTCTCAGCCTTTCCTCACAGGGGAGATGCTCCAATCACCTTTGTAGCCTCCTCTGGACTCTCTCCAGGAGATCCCTGTCCTTTTTATCCCAGGGAGCCCAGCACTGGACACAATACTCCAGGTGGGGCCTGACCAGGGCGGAGCAGAGGGGGAGGATCCCCTCCTGTGACCTGCTGGTCATGCTCCTTTTAATGCCCCCCAGGATCCCATTGACCGCCTTAGCCCCTGGGGCACACTGCTGGCTCATGGCCACCCTGTCACCCACCAGGAGCCCCAGGTCCTTCTCCGCAGAGCTACTCTCCAGCAGGTCACTGGAGAGGAGTGCTCATCTGGTTCCCTCCTGCCTGGCCCTCCAGCCTGTCCAGGTCTCACACAGTCTTTCTGTGGGTCAGCCACCCTTCCCAGCTCTGTGTCATGGGTGTACCTGCAGTCGGGGTGCTGAGGACAGTGATCCTGTGACCCTGGAGGAAAAGCAACTGGGACAGAAGTTTTTAAACAATACAGATAATCCTGGGGCTAACAGAAATAACCCCAATTCTTTTCAGAGACAGTCCCAGCCCAGGGGTAACGCCCTGACGTTCTCTCCAGGCTGAAGGAGCCAAGTTAGGCCTCACTTATCCTGGTCCAATACGTGTTTATGAGTGAAGCTGCTGGAACTTCTGCAAACAGAAGTATCAGGGCAGATCAACACATCAAAGCAGAGGGTATTTTCTGTCTTTTGGGTTTTTTAATGTTTTGGATTAATACGTAATAAATGCTCTTGTAGAATTTAAGGCCTGAAGATAGACAAGCCACTGCACAGTCTTTTTCCATACCTACACAGATTTAATTGCTCAATTATCCCAGATAAACACGATAAGTTCCCTGCCATGAATAATTTATACTCCAGCTAGCCACGCAATCTGTGAGACACAAATCCATAGCTGCTGTGAAGGAAAAGCAAGCAGATGCCATGATCCTCAGACATCACGGCTGGCTACCAAACACTGGCCAAAGGAGCAGGTCTGACCTTCTCTGAAATCACTGGGACAGCCCAGACCTTCACTTGGGTTATCATGTCACTCAGAGGATGCAAATATTGAAGAAATTAAATAGGCATAAATTTAGGTTGTCCACATGGGAGGGGATTGGCACAGCACGTTCCCCCTTCTCTTCACAGTCCAGACAATGCTGGGTGTCCTACACAGCCCTCCTGAAGAGCTGGCTGTGCTGGTTTCTCCAGGAATTTCATTAGGTGATTCTGAAGGAGCTGCAAGGAAGCCCAGCAGGATGCAGTGCACAGGTGATGGAGGCCTGTGAGGGCTATCAGGAGGGACGGCACTCAGGACACCAAGGAGGAGGGCAGGGGAAGGAGGACTGCTAGGGGATGAAAGGTCCTGTCTGGCCAGGACCTACCATGCTTGGATAGGAGGAACACAAGACAGAGACCAGGAAAGCTTCCAGATGGAAAGTTAATCCTAAACCTGTGACGATGCCACCCCAGGCAGTGGGGTAACAAACCGCAGTGCTGAGCACTGCTTGGGGAACCTGTTGTACCAACCACACATCAACTGCCAAGAGGGACAGGGGCCACTCTCCAGGCTCCAGTGACCCCAAAAAACACAGGAGGCTTCCCCACAGAGCTTGGGGCCCTACCATAAACCTTGAGCATCACAACTCTCCGAGAAGCAGATGAGAGGCACTGGGTGGGTTTCCTCCACTGTGGACAACCCTGCCCCCCACTCTTCAATGGATGCTCCTGCTCCTGAATTTTATTTACACTGCTACTTCATCCCAACAAACCCACGTTAAATAAAGGTTTTGGGATTTCACCCTGACAGCCTGCAGCAACAAGAAGAGAGAGCTGTTAGGGTCTCTGAAAGGCTTTGCCTCCATCCTCTGCCCCAGGCAGGATCGAACCAGCCTGCATCACCGATGCAGGTATCTACCAAACGATAGATGTTTGTCTAACTTGGTCTTTAAAACTTCCCCTCAGTTGTGGATTTACCAGGTGGGCAGCGAAAAGGGGAATAAAGGGGCTTGGGCTTAACCATCCTAACTGCTAGAAAGCATTCCCAAAACATTAACCTCGATCTTCCCTGCAATCTAAAGTCCGTTGTGTGCCATCCTGCAGCCCACAGACACTGAACAGCAGCTATTCCATCCAGTAAAACAACCTGTGACCAGCTTCCCTCCCGAAGGCGTCTGTCCAGGAGAGTGCATCCCAGTACTAAGACCACAACATTCAAACTATCTCCTAGAGGTGACTGCACACCAATTTCACACTGCAGAACTCTTGGCCTGGATCCTCCTTGGGGCTCCATGGCACCTCCATAGCCCTCAGACCCAACTGATGGTTTTCTGCATTTTCAGGTACAGCCTCTGTGCATTTTTAGGAGCTGCTCAGGCAGCTTTGGAGGACCAGGTGCTGTGAAAGGAGCTCAGCTTTGCAAGGTCCTGTCAAAGCAGCCTGCAGACCACCTGCCCCCAGACCCACCTCCCATCTCACCTTCTTCTGGAGAGCACTGCTTAGGTGGTCCTGGCTTGCAAGAAAGGCCATACACACCAGAAACAGTCTGTCCAGCCACTAGCTACTGATTTCACTCAATAAGCACAGGCTGTTCTGGAATTCCCATCCCCATTGGAACGTGCTTGGAGCCAGCTCGTCAGTCACCATCTAGCAAGCAAAACTTACCAACTCTAACAGGAAATTCTCCAAACAGAATTTGAACAGATACCTATAAAACCACCTCACTGTTAATTGGGATTTTATAGCCATTATACACCCTCTAAGAAGGGGACACTTGATTGCAAGGCAGTCTGCCACAGCAATCATCCCATCTTTACAAAAAAAAAGCAAGCTAATTGCAAAGGAAGATTAAAATTGGCCATTCAAATCAGGATTTTTTGCTTGTCGATCCAAAGTCATTATTACCATGGAGATCTAAAGCAGATACACCCCAGGCAGGTGCGTAAACCCTTCCTGAGAGCAAGCCCTGCGATGCAAACGGCTGCCTCCTCTAGCATCACCCCAGGCTGCCGAGCTCCCCACTGCCCTCCTGATGGGGGGGTGGGGGTAAGATTCGTTGTAGAGGAACCTGCCTGGGAGCCCTTGGCCCAGCATCAAACCCTGGGCAAGATAACAATATAGCCCATTCTGTTCTGCTCAGAGGAAGGGCCAAGTCCTTCCTTGCAGAACTAGAAACTGTTACAGAGAGGATTTCAAACAGAAAGAAAACAGTACTGCAGAAGCAAAGGTTTCCTCCACCTTTTGGGGCTTCTTTGCATTCCTCCGAAAGATCTCCCAACAGCAGCAGCTTGTGGTCAACACAAACACCCAAACAACAAGTACCCCCAAACCAGCCGTGCAAGGATTCCCTCACAAACCCTTCTCATGTGAACACACTGCCATCAACCACTATTTCAGCATTGCCTTTAGCCACAGCTGCCCTCACCGCCGGCTGTCGCACCCTGCGGTGCACAGAGAGCATCCGAGAGCATCCCCCTTGCCGAGACAGTGCTCCCACCCCTGAGCTACAGCAACGCTTCTGGCGCTGGCGGCTGCAAAGAGAAGATGGAAAGAGAGCTGGAGATGTGCTGGACACCGCGGCGCCGGCGACCCGAGCCATAAATACCACAGGAATAAATGAGGCTGCTCGTTTGAACGAAGCGCTGAAGAGCTCCTCGATGAGGGCACCCGTCCGTGCCAGCACAACCCACAGCTCAGTCTGCAGGAGAAGCCCAGTGCTTAATGAAATCTCAAATTAACCTGTTGGGCAAAGGGAGAGAGGGAAAAGGCTTCTCCCACATGTAAACAGCGTGTTTTCAATTGGCACAGCGTGGCTGCGAGGGACAAGCGATCGCCAGCCCGTGCCTCTGGCAGGATGGGTTTGAAGGAGTATAGTCTCTATGGAAGCTGCTCCTCATTAGGCCCTGGAGCCAACACATCATCTGCAGGGGCTACATGCACCCCACACCTTCATGCCAGGTCCTCTCCGCCTGCGCAGCGGCCAAGGAGCATGTTGGGCTGGGTGATAGGAACGGCACAGCTCTGCACCCATCCAGACGGCAAGGAAAATGCGGAGGAGCAAAACTGTGCCCTTCAAGCTGACTCCAACCCCCCTCGATTTGCTCCAGCACCAATTAGAAACCACTTTTGGAGAGAAACAATAAGTCTTGTCACTCTGCCCTGGCTGCAAACCCAGGCGACTCAAGTGTAATTACAAGACTGCCTCTGATCTACAGCCCGGTTATTGCCGGCAAGAGAGCAGGAGCCACCGCTGCTCCCTCCGTTTTCCGGCATTCAGCTCCTGATTTCTGAGTGTCGCCCATCAACACCTCCAGCTGAACAGCAGGAGTTCTGCTGGCTGCAAGCAATCAGGCCCAAACTGCCTGCAATTGGGCTGGCAAGGGATGGATTGGCCAGCAAGAGAGAAGCAGCAGGATCCGTGCAGCGGAGGGAGGGGGAGAACATTTCACATCCAAATAAATACCACCTTCCCGTAAGCTTTTATCTGTTGGTGTTCACCTCCCTGCCTGGCTGGGCTGGCTCCTGGCACTCTGCAGAGAAAGGAAAGGAAGATGTAGGTCTGCAGCAGGCGTTGGGACGCAGGAAGGGACACGGTGTGTGGCCAACATCGCCTTCAGGGATGTTGCTCATCGGCACACAACGATGTGCTATCCCAGGGAAGGGGCTCGCTGTGCTGAGACCTTTGCTTCCTGGTGGGATGCAGGTTGGCTGGCATGGGGCAACTGCCTCCAGCTGGGGAAACACGGGAAAAACAGTTGGCCAGAGAAGAGGAAGGACTCAGGGCAAGGGCTTGAGCTGGCCAAAGCCATCAGGAAGGGCGAGGAAGCCTTCATGTTTTACAGAAAATAATGCAATGCCCAACAGGGGCTCTTGGTTGGTGGGGGGGCACAGCTCAGAGGTCACATAACCCAGTGCTGGAGCTGTCCAGAGCCCTCCAAACAACATGTCCTTCAAAACCAACCTTTCCAGGCAGACCCATAAAAACTTCACACCCTGGTTCCACATAAAGCATTACTTCACTGCATCCCCCAGATCTCAGTGAGAATTTAGCACCTGGAATCATTTATGGACAGCAATATATCCCAAAGCGGCTGGATTTGGGTTTTTTCTTCCTAATTCGATAAAACAATAACGACTGTCTGCTGAGAGCAAGTCACGGGATCCCAGAGGCAGCCCAAAGACAGATGGCAGCAGCAGCATGCCTGCTTGGTGATATTTCTCAGAGTGCTTTCTAATTTGAAAGCCACGGTCGTATCATCTGGAAAATTAATATGGCAGCTTGGAACATAAGGTAGAGTTTGTACAAATGAACTCCAGGGCGTTCACTGGCCCAGCCCAGCACCTGGGCTCTGAGCAGGGACTCCAAAAAGTACCCCAAACCCCCAGACCTCCCCTCTGTCCCAGCACTGTTGGTCTGGTATTAGCACTCCACGCTCCACCCAGTGCCAAGGGCCTTTGTTTTTCTTGAAGCCTGAAAGGTTTTGCAATGTGTAGAGTGCACGCTGCCCATCGTGGGCAAAACGGGGGCAGGCCAAGCCTCTCCCCAAAATAAGTAAACTCATTATTGCTGAGGAATCCAGAAGCACCGGTCATCCAACTCCTCCTCAAGTCCCCTGAATAACTTCAGCACACACTACTGTTCTTCAGCTGGACCTTTCCACCTGAACTGGTATTTTATGTCCTGGCATCACACACTACTCATGGGGGGAAGGAACAGCAGTGCTCTCAGGAGAAGCACAGGATGCCTCGCGGGGATGGCAGAGGATGGGGTACCTCTAAGAGCACGAGAAAGGCTGAGCAGAACACAAATGTGTCACTCAGAGCCATGACGAAGCTGGGTTTGGAGGAACCACACACCCAAGGAGCTGCAGGGACTTGGCCTTCCCAGTTTTCCCCCTCACCTACACCTTCAGGCACTGGGGTACTCTGCCATGGAGGGAGAGGCAAAAAAACCCTCCAAAACAAAAATCCCAAGGGGAATTCCCATTCCTGGAGCCAAGCCAAGCAGTGCCCCCACTCTGGCACGCCTGGCTGGTTGCCGCATTGTACCCGTACCCGGATACATCTTCATCCTTAGCGGGCTTTTAACAGGGAACTGGTGCTGAGCCCGCCCTTCTCGTGAAGCCGAGTTACGTGCAGCGACAAGCTGGTCTGCTCTTTGGGGACAGGGCTTCAAAGAGCTGCTCGCTTGTGGCAATTAAACGGGGCAGCGTGCTGCCACTGACTCCGCTGGCCCGTGCTGCGACTGATGCCAGCACCGGCTGTAGCGCTCTGATAAGGATGTGGGATGATTCAGAATCATCTCAGCTTGGCTGAATGCACGAGCCCGAGTGTTTGCGCTTCTCTCTCTGTCGAAGGGGAATACTGTGTCACGCTCGTTCGGAGGGGAAGAGGGCGGCTGGAGGTGGGTGGGCACCAAAACTCCCTCTCCACAGGACTGACGGGAATGTCTGTCCTTGCCCACCACTTGGGTATCTCCCATGAGTGTCTCCAGCTCCAAGGTCTGGTCAGTCTAAGACCCTGGGCTCAGACACCACAAGGGGGTATCTGAGCAGGTAGGGGAGGAATGCAAAGCGTCAATCCCACACAAGTAACCACTTGTAAGGCAAGGGAGGAAGGGGAAGGAGGGACACACTGGCCCTTTTCAGCTTCAGAACTGACTCCTAGCTGGTTTAATGCCATGCCAGGTCTGTGCCTGAGCTCCTTCAGACAAACCTTTCATCCTGCAGAACTGCTGCATAGTCTGCTCCCACCCCTCTAAGAACACAGCTTTCCCTACAGATCCACTCCCAGGACTTGGCTTTGATTTCACCCGGAGCAGAAAGCCAAGGGAACAGCACAGCCTATTTACAACACAGCTGAATCCAGAACTGAAACATCCCACCCTTCAGCTGCCCTCAATCGGAAGGCCTACAGCCCAGATAACAGGGCATTTCGGAATTAAAACAGCCCATATTCACAGCCCTGTGAACACCGTCCCACTCAGACATGGGTGACCCAGGAGCACAGCTGCGCATTGCATCTCCAAGACGAGCTGGGTCCAGGAGCAGGGCTGTATGAGCCTGAATTCCAGCGGAGAGGAACACCTCCACAGGCACAGTCTCCCAGCCTGCACACTGTGCCCTCGGCCCTGTTCTCAGAAATTTCTGAAGCTTTTCAGTCCACTGCACTACATGAAACCCCTCCCAGCACCAAGATGTGACCGTGGCCAACAGACCAACAAGAAACTGGGTTAGGAAGAAGCAAGTTGGCTTCTGGTGATGGGAACTCACATAGTTCTATGAGCACTGAGGATCAGCTAAAATTCAGATGAAAAGAGATGCTACCAAGATGTCATTCTCTTTAAGGACCGGATGGATCTCATACGTCGCTACCAGACAGGGTGGGAGAGCCACATCATGGCACCTCCTTTTGCACCGGGGCTTTGCCATGGGGCACTGGTCTGCCGCAGCAGAGACACGGCCCCTCACGACAACACCTCAGGGGATGCAGGGCGGGTAGCGTCTGACACCCCCCACGTAACCACCCTGCTCTCTGCTGCCTGTAGGAAGATGGTAAGCAGGGGTTAGTGTGGCAGGGATGAACTCAGGCACCCAGGCACCTCAAGCTGTGCAATCCCCACCCAGACACTGCAAGCTGTGCAGCCTCCTCTCTAAGGCTCTGTGAAGGCAGCACAGCGTCTCACCACCAAGCACACATCCTTGCAAACCAGACGGCACAAACAAGGGCTACAACACCCTGCACAATGGCTGCTCACCGGGATATTTTGCATGCAGTGGGATACAGAGAGACACTCAACCACATGGGAGACTTCACATGCTCGACCAGTAGGAAAACCTGGAGCTGCATCCGTACATGTAGCACAGACCCATCCACCACCACCGGCTGTAAATGACCTCGTTCCTCTGCCTGGGGGCAGCCAGGGGAGAGAACCCAAAGTGAACAATAGATGTGGCGAACTTTTCCGAAACATGGGGAGCCTCCTGACTCGATACCCTGCTCTGCTCCACAGAGCTTGACAGCCGTTTCCGCTCCTCAGCTCGCTTTTCTTTCTAATGATAGAGCGATATGTGAGTTGAAAGCTAGACAGAAACCACAGCGCATCCAAGCAAACAGCTTGTCGTAACTGAATGTACTGAGGGAAGGACAGCGCGGGGCGACGGCGGCTCAGCGCGTGGGGCTTGCTGGGCTTGGTATTTATGAAGCGACAGAAGATGCCAAGAGGAAAGCGGGCCACTTCCCATTGCTCAGGAGCATTCATCTTTACTTGCTGTTGTTTTTATTACCCCTCTCCACTGCAGCATCACTCCGGTGTGCAGGAAGCCACGCTCTCCCTTCCCCTCCAAACAATTTAACATGTCACCACGGACCTTTACGTGTCCTCCGCAGTCAGGTCCCTGCTGCCGTGGCTCATGGGAGCCAGCCATCAGCAGAGCCACCATCAGCCACAGCCCCATTAGTCAACAGGAACCGTTTAGCCAAGATATTTCTTGACATTTTCCACAAGTGAATTTTGCATTATTTGAATCATCTATGCAGAGAGCGCGGCGAGAAGCAGCGTGCTGGGAGGAACAGCCAGAATTACTCATGAGCTTTCTTTTTTTTTTTTTTGGGTGGTTGTTGTTGGCTCTAAGTTAAATTGCAATGTGTCAAACAGCTGAGTTGCTGCAGCCGGCGGGGAGAAGCCCCTGCTCAGGCTGGAGCAGGGGCTGAAAAGGCAAACAAGTTGTTTAAACCTCAGCCAGCCTAAGCGTGCTGCTTCTCCAGCTTCCCGTGCTGTGCTCAGTGCTAATCACCCTGTTAAAGAGGATGGAACAGAAGTTAAACAAAGGGGGTGGGGGGAAAAGCCTAACCAAGAGATAACAGAAGCATCCTTCCCTGCAACACTGCAGATACAGGGTGAAACGAGGGCTGGGATGCTCAGTGTAGGGATAAAGGGATTAAGAGGTGATGGGTGATGGTAAGGAAGGGCTAAAATAGGGGAAACACACGTGGCAACCAGTTGGTCCAGGGAGATAAATTCGTGGTTCCTGTCAATGTTTTGTCGTTATGAAAACACACAGAATATTCGCTGCAATGCCAAGAAGCACATTTAGTTTAGTTTTTAGTGCTTAGCTCATGAGGCGCGGATGAAGAGAGCTGTAGGGCTTCTTCAGGTGGGCACATCCCAGGCAAGCACCAGCCCATGCTGGGGATGTAACCCCCAGCACCTGGGAGGGGAGCTGCCCCGCTGGGGCAGACAGGGCGGGCGCTACCCAAATTGCTGCATCCTTACAAGAAGGCATCAGCCACGATGAGCTCCAGCTCCTGCAAAGAGCATCACGTGCTGCACGTACAGGTCACTGCTGGCTGAAGCTCTGCTCCAAACAAACTACAAACTGGAATCAAACTCTCATTCCTCTCCTATTGTGCATCCTGATCCAATGGAAAATTTCTCCCCAGATCTGCACCGTAATGCAAACAACAGATTTATTTTTACAGCAATAGAATGAGGATGGGTGATGTCAAAAGAGAAATCATTCCGAAATGGGCAGCTTGACTCAGCATCACAGGGGGCTGGCTGGATATAGGGTGCAACCTTCTCAAGTCGGGTGCAAAGAGCTGCCTAACACCACAGCAGCATATGTATCCTGCCTGAGGGCACCCTGGGCTTTGATCCCATCAAAAAAAGAAGGGGAAAAAATTATATATATATATGTAAGGGAGGATGGCTGCTTGCAGAGCCAGCCCAACAGCCTTATCTCCCCAGCCACCACCAGTCACTCGGGGGTGAAATCCCAGCGAAACGCTTACTGTTAAATATCCCCCTGCAGCATCTGCTCTTGGAGACTCAGCATTTTCCAGACCCAGCACCTATTCTTTAGAGGAAAAGGGGAATTAAAATCTCTAAATGCAGCCTCACGTTTCTGCACGAGCACGATAACACGTCCTCACGACGCGGCGCTGCACGCGTGCCGGCAGCTGAGGCTGGAGGCTGCTTCGCAGGCAGGAAAATGAATTGCTGGCGAGGTCCCAAGGGCAGGAGAAAACCTTGTCTGTTCAGCCAGAGGTAGACAGCGTAAACGTCGTCTCACAGCTCCTCTGCTGTCATCAGCCCCATCGCAAGGAGTTAAATCAAACTCAGAGCCGATGCGCCCAGAAAATACTTGGATATTTAGGAGGTGCCAGGCCGGCATCACCCCACAGCTTCCCAGTGAAGCACCAGAAAGGAGGACTGATTTAGAGGTTTCAAAAGGCAGAGGGAGACCAGGGAGATCAAAAGCCTCATAAAAATCCTCTTTAATGATCTACTGGCAAGCAACTCGTTCACCCTTTTTCCTCCAACCCTCCAGTCCTTGCCCCTCGGTGCCCCCCAAGCTCACCAGTCAGAGGCCACAGCCAGAGCCCCAGAAACCTTCACAGTAACACCCAGGAAGGACAGGGCAACACCTCAGAGCATGAGGTACCATTAAACATGCCTTTGAACCATATAAATGACAGAATCATCAACTACAGTCACAGTCCAATGACTTCAGATCCACCCAGACCACAGGGAACCCACGCCCAGCTCCCCCCCCGCCAAATCACTGCAGCATCCATTAGACCCCCAGGTAGAAACACTGACACCCCTAAGGATGTCACCCACACAGACTCAGTGGGAATCAGAGACGTGCAAACATGTGGGTGTTCGGTGAACAACAGTGAGAGGGATGCAAGAGGAGATTGGGGATGTGATGCTGTTACTAATGGCCATGGGGTCAATGTAGCATTAATAACCCCCCCAGCAGCACTAAAAACAACCCCCCAAGCAGAGGGCTGTGTAACAGTGGTCACTCATCAAGCCAAAACCTCTGGAAGCATAAATACTGCAGATTCACAAAAACAGTGGGACAGGAGCCACCAACATGCATCTGCAGCCCAGGCAGCCAACTGCATCCTGGCTGCATCACCACGAGTGTGGCCAGCAGGTCAAGAGAGGGGATTCTGCCCCTCTGCTCTGGGGAGACCCCCCTGCAGTGCTGTGTCCAGCTCTGGAGCCCTCAGCACAAGGACATGGAGCGTGTCCAGAGGAGGCCACAGAAATGATCCAAGGGCTGGAGCACCTCTCCTGTGAAGCCAGACTGAGAGAGTTGGGCTTGTTCAGCCTGGAGAAGAGAAGGCTCCTGGGGGGACCTTACAGTGGCCTTGCAGTCCCTGAAAAGTGCCTATAGGAAAGCTGGGGAAGAACGTTCATGGGGGCATGGAGCCATAGGACAAGGGATGGTGGTTTTAAACTCGAAAGGGTGAGATTTAGGTTGGATATTAGGAAAAAGTTCTTCACTCTGAGGGTGGTAGATCCCCATCCCTGGAGACTCCTGGGGCTCTGAGTGACCTGATCTAGTGAATATGTCCCTGCTACTGCAGGGGGTTGGACTAGATGACCTTTAAAGATCCTTTCCAACCTTACACATTGTATGATTCTACTGAAAAACTGGGCACCAACAGGCCATGAGGTATCAACAGACACACCCCTCTAAAGGACATCCATACATATCTAGTTGCATTCTGACCTCCACTGCTGTGCTCTCCATCACCACAATTCAAATATTTACCTAAAAAGTTGAAATTATTTTTCTGGATATCTTCCCCCACTACAGACAAGCCAAGAGCTGCTGAGAGGTTTTCCTCTCTCCACCTCCCCACCCCCACCCCCACAAAAAAATTAATTAAAATAGTAACAAATCACCCTTGACCACTGCTGGGAAACCAACCAGCAAAAGTTTTTAATCCTCCCCGAGACCTTTTACATTTCACTTGCCAAAAATCCATGCTCAAAGGTTGGTGACAATCTTACAGAGCACGCAGGGAACTGATTTGTTCTCTGGGGTTTTAATTATTTCCTATTACCCTGTATTTATGATGTAAAAAGCACCAAGATCTCTTCAGCCTCCCTAAGCAGAGCAGAACTGGAGTTTCACAGGTATCGCCACTCTGTACAGGTGAGTCCAGGGAGTGATGGCAGAGTGGCCCAGGGACAAGAGCAGGGACTTCAGAAAAAGTAAGGTGGTGATGAACTTAAAAAGCTCCTTTTTCTTCAGGGTTTGGGGAGGAAAAACCTACCCTTTACATGCACATAAATAATTATGAAACTGCTTCCCATGAACTCAGAATCACAGAGTCACCAGGTTGGAAAAGACCTTTAAGATCATCAAGTCCAACCGTTCCTGTCCTGTGCTAAACCATATCACTGAGCACCTCATCTACCCTTTTTTAGACACACCCAGGGTCAGTGACTCAGCCCCTCCCTGGGCAGCCTGTTCCAGGCCCCAGCAACTCTTTCAGTAAAAAATTTTTTTCTAATATCTGCTCTGCCCCTGCCCTGGAACAGCTTTGTTCCATTCCCCCTTGTCCCATCTCCTGTCCCCTGGCTGATTAGACCATCTCCCACCTCTCTGCACCCTCCTGGCAAGTAGCTGTAGGTTGTGATAAGGTCTCCCCTCAGCCTCCTCTTCTCCAGGCTGAACACCCCCAGCTCCCTCAGTTGCTCCTCAGAGGATTTGCCCTCCAGCCCCTTCCCCAGCCTGGTTGCCCTTCTCTAGACTCACTCCAGGACCTCAATGCCCTTCTTATGGTGAGGAACCCAGAACTGGACCCAGCACTCAAAGTGCAGCCTCACCAATGCCGAGCACAACTTGATTTCCAACTGGGAAAAAAAACCCACAATGGAAGTGTAAGGATGGTGGCAGAGATTTTCTGTAGTCCCAAAGTGGCTCCAAGCTGAAGCTCCTGGGCAGCCAGACCTCACAGGCTTCATTTTGGATCAAATGAGAGCACCTATCTTAACGCTGTGCTGCTGCTCTTGGGCAAAATCCAAACCAAGTTCTACATTTTTTGGCTCAGTGCTTCGGCTGGGGAGGAAATGAATGAAAAGAACCCCCCAAAAATGTTAGGAGAACGCTGGAGAAGAAATTAATTTCTCAAATTGACAATGTGCAGCGTCAGTGCAAAGCTCCAGAGAAACAGAAAGGATGCCTGCAGGTCACTCCTTGTGATCCCAAACACAGCAAATCCAATCAGAGGAACATGCTGCAGGAGCAGCCAGGCGAAAGCCACAGGAGCAGCGTTACATGGCAAAAGATGTATAAAAAGAGGATTTTCTAAACCTATTGTACTGCCTTGAAACCAAGCTCTTCCACCCCAGAGCAGATGACAGCATTACTTTGGTCCTGTAGAATGAGCTACCCCCAAAAAAATCCCAACCCTCAAAGACAGCACAGAGGAAAGCCAGGAGAAAAGATTTAATGAGGAATTAGGACCCCTACGCGAACATCAGGGCTGCAGCATTGCATCTAACACTCTGAGTCTCCACACAAAGCCTTCCTTCCTACACCAGACCGTAAGCAAACTGCTCTTCCCTAACTTTGTCTTCAACGCTACCATCAGAGCTCCCTGCTTCCCATATCCCCACGCCCAAAGTAACCACTGGTGACACCAGTGCTGACCCTCAGGAATAAGGAGATGAAGCAGAAAACTAACACACAACCCAACAATGAGCGCAGTGATGCCAGAAGCAGACAGGGACTTCTGTTTGCCCAGTCTTGTGGCAATAAAACCACAGCAAATCCAAGTTAAAAACACCCAATAAACCCACAAAAAAAAAAAAAAAGGTGGAGTTTCTTTTTTCTTTCCTGAAAGCCATCAGCTCACGATGCCAACAGCTTCGTCGCGACAGAAACTCGTTACTGGCCTTATTTAAGACAAAGTGACCATCGAGCCACGTGAAAAAGAATCAAATAAAAGATGAGGCAAAGAGGAAACAGTTTTTCCAAGGAAAGCACGTGGCTTCCAAGCAGGAGGTGCCACAGAGATATTGAGCAGAGGTGTTTCGACAGGGGATATGGTTAACCCGCTGCTGAAAAACCTGCTCTTGCTCCTTGACAGTGGCAGGATGGAGCGGGATGGACCACAGCTCATGGACTAGGTCTGCTGTGGTTTATTTGTGTATATACATGTAGAAGAGGCAGCGTTATTCTATATCTATATTTAAATAAACAAATGTGCCATGTGTGTATGTATATATATTTAAAGATATATTGAGCTTGTGTAAACACCCAGCTCTCAGAAAGGCTTCAGAAGAGGAGGTTTCAAGGCTATCACCTTGCCACACCTGTGGTTTCCAGCAGTCCCATGGATTACCGGAGGGAGGGCAGACCAAGTAAAACACAGTTTTGGTTTTCCTTGGCTTAGGTTTCCTTAGAAAAATGTGATCTTTTTGATGACTTAATCCTGCCTTGAAAGCAGAAAGAGAAGTTACAAATCCCTATCTACTGCAGCACGAGGTAGAAATGTCAACTATTCACAGGAAAACACATCCACAAGGAAACGGCACTGCCACAAACCACCTCATCAGTGGTACAGTGCTGGCACCCTGCAGTGCAGGCTGGGTTTGCAGGACCAGGAGGGATGGATGCTTGGCCCCGTGAGGGCAGCCAGGCAGTGGGACAGGTGGGAGGTCCATCCTGGGGAGATGAGTCCCAGATGTTTAAATCTGGGAGCTCCCTTGCCGGGGCGCTGCTTCCAGAGCAGTTTTGGAGCAGCTGACCTCCGGAGGTCATTTCCAACTCTGCTCCTTCCATCAAGTTAATCCTTCCTAGCACCACAGCCTGCTTCAGACACCCTCCTACCCCACTCAGGAGCAGCAGCACAAGCGACAACGCTACGGAAAGCACATCCCACTTCAACAACCCAGTAACCACCAGCGCTCTCCAGCCAGCCCATTGCACGGGCTGCCGACACGAGTGGCACACAGCAATCCCGGGCACACGTTTTCATCCCCCAGCTCCCTCAACAACCAACTTACAAGTCGTAAGGTTCCTCGCTGTTGCCAGGCATATTAAGCTCAGAAAAAGCAAGCAAACAAACAAACAAAATCCCCACATCTTTTGTTTTTCACCCCAGGTCCACCTAATTTTGGTTCAATGCTTAAAAATGCTCCGTGGTCAATCACTTTTCAGAGGGCATAGAGACCTAGAGATGCCTAGAAGTGGCCTGGAGATGCTAAGGACAGGCACATTTTAACACGGGTGTCTGCAAGGGTCTGGGCAGGGGCTGCTGAGGGAAAACTCTGGGGCAAGACAGAGGGGACAGGCCCAGGCTGAGCAGAAACTGAGCAAACAGTGGAAGTTTTGTTTGGTTATTTGCTGTCTGACTGCTGCTATTCAGAGTAGTTGGTCAACTTTCTATGCAATGTTTGGAAAACAAAGTCAATGTTTAGTAAATCAATTTAAGGGTGAAACAGAAAAGGGACACATGAGTTTTCCTTGCTGGAGCCTGAATTTCCACCTCAGAGCTCTTTATTAACATCTGAGACTACATCCCAACCTTCAGAGGGGTATGCACCTCTTTACAGGGGCACAAAAGCGGTACCTGGCTAATTCCATCTTGTTACATCCAGCATCAGGAGCAAGCACTGGGTGCATACCAGGAACAGCGACTGGCAATAAGGCCCAGGGATGCCCAACTCAGTCTCCTCACACCCTGCAGTGGCACAGTGGCTGCCCAAAGTGTGGCTCAGCGTTTGTTATTACGGCTGAGAGGAGGCATCTGCATGGCTTGGCCCTGCTGCAAGGAGCACCCGTGTCCCTTCATGCCTCCTATGAGGATTTCTGACCTGATGGATTGGCAGGGGGAGCCCCAGCCAGCCCCAGCACACCCCCCCAACACACCCCCTGCTGCTGTCGCACCTCCCCCAGGAACCCTGCACGTCCCTTTCACACATCCCACAAAACACTTCCCCAGGCAGGCATCATCTCCAAAGCAACTCTTCACACTTCTGTCCTGCCACCAGCAGGATGCTGTCTGAAACCCTTCCCCTCCCAAAACATCATCACCTGGGATGAGTCAGGGTCTAAGACACCTCAGGGTTGCCAGTAATCCCTCTGCTCCCCTCCCACTGCTCAGTCCTTTGACTTCAGGACACTTCTGTGTGCACAGACCTCACCTTAGCCAAGCGTTCTGGGCTCCCAGCCACAGAGACCAAACCTCTCTGGTGGTCTATCACTTCCCTTTAACAGCTTTACCCTCCTTATCTCACCAAAGCTCACCTTACAGCAATTATCCCCTCATCAGTCAGCAGAGCCTTTGCTCTCCGGCAACACTTTGCAGCTGCCAACAGCAAAGGTGCAGCTTGTGTGCTTGGAGAAATCAAGGACTTCTCCTTGCAAACCTTGGTGGTGGCCATCCTGCCGGCCACCCGAACTGGCGAGGAAGGCTACCTGAGGAAGAGGAGGTGTTACCTGGGTGAGGTGCGGGTTGGGGTTGAAGCCACACTGGTTGCAGACTTTGCTGTGACACTGGGTGCAGGCGTTGAAGTTCGGCTGGCCAGGGGAGGAGGTGAGCTCTGTCGTCTTGCATATGGGGCAGAGCGTGCTGCTGGGGAGCGGGGCAATCTGTGGGACCGAGTAGGGAGAGGTAGGGGTGCTGCCCCGATCCGGCGAAGCCGAGGGAGACCTCCCCGTGCCCTGGCTCCTGGCGTCCACCTGCAGCATCCTCCGCTGTCCCTCCGCCGGCGCTCCAGGCTGGCCTCGGCCCCTCATCTCCCGGGGGCTCTGGGAGCTGGGTGCAGCGTGTGCAAGGGAGGGGGATGCTGCCCGCTGGCCCGCTGTCTGATCCAGCTGCTCCGGTCTCCTCAGCGTGCTGAAACACCATTAAAAATACACAGGTTTAGTACATCCAAATGATTCCAGTCAAGGCAGAAAGCATCTAAAGCCCCCCACACACACCCCAAAGCCCTGGTGCTGCCAAGGAGGCACGGCAAAACCATGCTGCAGACCTGGGAAATTGCTCAGCTCGGCGGAAGGATATGCTGTACCTTGTGAAACAAGGCACAACTTCAGCTTGCTCTTACATAACGAGGTAATTGAATTATTTGGTGAATCCTGAGTTGAACTTCAGTCAGAAAGTGAAGTCAGAACATAAAGTTTTGGACAGCTCGGCCTCCTGCCAGCCAGGGGCTCCCCTTAGAGCTTCTCCAGCACAAACCTGTGCTGGAAGAGGTGGCAGCTCTGGTTTGCCAATTGTGGGCCCCTTCCCATGGGGAGGTGGCCAACTCATGCTAAGCCACGTTCTCCCAACCTACTTTAATGAAGCAAAACACCTGTGAGGAGCCCTGATTCTGAAGGAAAACCTCTCCCAGAGCTCAGAGGAGCTTGCCACCCAGCTGAACCTTTTTTGGGGTGTGAGGCTTTGCTGAGTAGAAACCCAGCTGGGGTGTGAAACCTCCCTGTGAGACCAGGGCTCCAGTAAGGAGTGATGCTGAGCTCAGTGTCACACCGGGTGCTGGTCAGGCAGCAGCACAGTGGGACGCCTGGCACCCTGCAAGGTGCTGCTGGCAGGTCACCAGCACATGAGAAGGAATTTGCCACAGAAGATGTTTCTGGAATTACAGAACAATTTTCTTATCAACAGCACCCACGGATACCTCTCAAAAAGGCAGACCCCCTGCACCCTGGTACCCGAGACCTGCTGCCAGCTAAAGGAAAAATATTCCTCAGAAACTCACATTTAATAAATTGTTGATTTACCCAAGCGGGGTCTGACCTTATAAAGGTTTAAAAAGGGAACTTAAATGCATAAAACTAATGAAATCCAAAGTGCATGTTGCCACAGTAATAGGAAGTTGGCTGAAAATAAATATTAAAATAGCACTTGGGGAATATTATTTGGGCTGTGGATTGAAACCCATCTCTCTGAAGGAGGAGGAACCGCACGGTGGTAACGGAGCAGAGCAGTCAGGGAGTGAGTAACTGCTCTGCTCCAGGCTGGAGAGCAACCTGGCTGCACAGCGAGGCACCCAGCAAGCACCGTTTGCACACCCTGCCCTTGTGCGGGTGCCCATCGGATCAGGATTGGGATTCACCTCATGACGCTGAGTGCTGCAAAGCTGCTGTGCCATAGAACATGTGGTGTCCCTACCTGGTGTGGCCAGGGCAGCTCAGCCCCCAGCACCATCAGAAAGCTTTGCAAATGCAGAATGTGTTTCCTCTCCTTAAATTGAATCCTTATCAAACCAGAAATTGAACCCTTATCAAACCAGTCGGTGTGCATGGGAATACACGCTGTCCTACCAGGGCACTGAAACAACACGTATTCGGTGACATTAATCAGGGCCACGGAGATGCTCAGAGGGCTGGAGCAGCTCCCCTAGGAAGAGAAGCTGAGGGAGCTGGGCTGGTTCACCCTAGAGAAGGGATGGCTGCAGGGGACCTCATTGCAGCCTGCCAGTCCCTGAAGGGAGCAGAGAAACAGGAGGGGAATCAGCTTTTTGAAAGGGCAGACAATGCCAGGACAAGGGGGATGGATTAAAGCTAAAGGAGGGAAGGGTTAGATTGGATATTAGGGGGAAGTTTTTTACAGAGAGAGTGGTGAGGGGCTGGAACAGGCTGCCCAGAGAAGTAGTGGATGCCCCATCCCTGGGGGTGTTCAAGGCCAGGTTGGATGGGGCCCTGGGCAACCTTGTGTAGCTCCAGGCCTGAGGTTGGTGTCCCTGCCTGTGGCAGGGGGGTTGGAGCTCTATGATCCTTGGGGTCCCTTCCAACCCAGATCAGTCTGGGATTCTATGATTCTATGAGGTGGAATAACTGCTGTAGAATGAGAGGATGGCTATTCCCCTGCATGCTTCAAAAGATTAATCTTTTTTGTCCCCAATCTGATGTGACAAAGTGTTTGCCACCACATGGGAATTCTGGGTCCACCACCATAACTAAACACAGGAGAGATGCCCCAGGAATGAACGTGAGAATGGTCCTATTGAGTCAAGGGCATCTTCTGCTAGGATGCTCCAACATTTGTAGGCCTCGGGCCCACCTATGAACCCTTCTGTTGCTGTTACACAAGTCCAAACCATGGCTCATCCACTTTTTTCCATGCAGACCTCTTTATCACTAATAAAAATATTAACTGGCATCAGGCTGCTAACCAGGTCCCCAAGAAATCCCCACCCAGTGCCACCAGGTCGTTAGCAAGTGGACTGAGATGTCTCCATAAGGCAGGATGTCTCCCATTTGGTGGGGGCTGCACTGATTTTGCACCACCCTAACTGCTGAATTACAAATATTGAGTGATGCTCAAACATCTCCTCAGGGTCCAAGTTCAGCATCACTCTCACAGTTACCAACTGAGTTGTCGAAGTAGAATCGTAGAATCATATAATCATACAATGTGTGAGAGTGGAAGGGACCTTTAGAGGTCATGTAGTCCAACCCGCTGCAGTAGCAGGGACACCTTCACTAGATCAGGTAGCCCAGAGCCTCATCAAGCCTGACCTTGAATAGCTCCAGGGATGGGGCATTCACTGCCTCTCTGAGCAACCTGTGGCAGTGATCCACCACTCTCAGAGTGAAGTTTTTCCAAATCGCCAACCTGAATCTCCCCTTTTCGAGTTTAAAACCATCACCCCTCGTCCTACCGCTCCATGACCTCAGGAACATTCTTCCCCAGTTTTCCTATAGGCACCTTTCAGGGACTGGAAGGGGCTACAAGGTCCCCCCAGGAGCCTTCTCTTCTGCAGGCTGGCAAGCCCATCTCTCCCAGCCTGGCTTCACAGGAGAGGTGCTCCAGCCCTTGGATCATTTCTGTGGCCTCCTCTAGACACACTCCAACACGTCCATGTCCTGCTTATTCTGGGGACTCCAGAGCTGGACACAGCACTGCAGGTGAGGTCTCCCCAGAGCAGAGCAGAGGGGGAGGATCCCCTCCTGTGACCTGCTGCCCACACTCCTCCTGATGCCCCCCAGGATCCCATTGTCTCTCTTAGCCCCCAGGGCACACTGCTGGCTCATGGCCACCCTGTCACCCACCCTTGACCTGCTAGCCACACTCGTGGTGATGCAGCCAGGATGCAGTTGGCTGCCTGGGCTGCAGATGCACATTTACACAAGTGAAGAACATCAAGTGTGTTTGACTAAGCTCATTAACAATTACACTGTCGAGGTTTCCATTTATCATACTCTGTCCATTAATGCTTTATCAAGAGAAGGTTGGGCAGGCAGCTCTATTAATCTGCTGGCGATCACGGGCACGTCCGGCACCTGGGAAGATGCCATTTTCTTCCCTTATTTTTTTTAATTTTTAAATTGAAAATTGTTGGCTTTCTTCTTGCTTTCTAAAACTCCCTCCCTTTTCCAGCAGAAAGCTGGCATCAAACCAAGCCATTGCCAGACTCCTGCCCTGGTGCAGCCCAACCCTAAGCGATGCCCACCTCCAGCCCTCTGCTCTTCCACCTCTTGTCTGACTTTCTCCAGGCTTGTTGGAGCTGAATGACTTTCACAGAATCACAGATTCATTAAGGTTGGAAAAGACCTCCAAGATCATCCAGTCCAACTGCCCCCCTACCACCTATATTACTAACTAAACCATGTCCCTGAGTACCTCATCCAACCTTTCCTTGAACACCCCGAGGGATGGTGACTCCACCACCTCCCTGGGCAGCCTGTTCCAACACCAAACCACTCTTTTGGAGAAGAAATGTCTCCTCATTTCTAACCTGAACCTCCCCTGGAGCAGCTTGCAGACATTCCCTCTTGTCCTGTCGCTACTTATCTGCAAGAAGATGCTGACCCCCAGCTCACCACAACCCCCTTTCAGGAAGCTGTAGTGAGCAGTAAGGTCTCGCCTGAGCCGCCTCTTCTCCAGACTGAACAGTCCCAGCTCCCTCAGCTGCTCCTCATAAGACTTGTGTTCCAGATCCTTCATCAGCTCCACTGCCTTTCTCTGGACATGCTCCAGGGCCTTGATATCTTTCTTGTAGTGAGGGGCCCAAAACTGAGCCTAATCCCCTCCCTGGTCCTGCTGGCTAAGCTATTGCTGACCCAAGTCAGGATGCCGTTGGCTTCTTGGCCACCTGGGCACACTGCTGGCTCATGTTCAGGCAAGTGTCAACCAACACCCCAGTACCCCCAGGACCTTTTCCTCTGTGCAGCTTCCCAGACACTCTGCCCCAGGGCTGTAGCATTGCCTGGGGTTGTTATGACCAAAGTGCAGCACTCAACACTTCACCATGTTGAACTTCATCCCACTGGCCTCTGCCCATAGATCCAGCCTGTCCAGGTCCTTCTGCAGGGCCTTCCTACCCTCCAGCAGATCGACACATCCTCCCAACTTAGTGTCATCTGCAAACTTACTGAGGGTGCACTCAATTCCCTCATCCAAATCATCAATAGAGATATTACAGAGGCTGGGCCCCAGTACCAACCACTGGGGAACCAGTCACCAGTTGGATTTAACTCCATTCATCACCACTCCCTGGGCCCAGCCACCCAGCCAGTTTTTAGCCCAGCAAGAGTGTGCCAGTCCTCTGAACATGGAACCAGGCAGAGCAGCGCAGAGCACGGCTTTCTGCAGAGAGGAATACAGAATTTCACCCCCAAGAAGTACGTGGGGCAGTGCTGGCTCTGCAGCATCACAAGCCTGGCTTTCACTCCCAGCTCTGCAGCGTATCCCTACCACCTCCGCTCCCTTCCCCACACAGCGAAAGAAGCAGCTGCCCATCTCCCAGTGTGAAGTGCAGCAAAACACCCACAAAAATTAACCCTCAGCTCTGCTCAAAAGGGGAGGCAAAGCTGCCAGGTTGCTTGCCACATAGCCCAGAGCTAAAACCCACCCTGATGGGTTAATCTGCACCCAGGTCTGCTTCTCCGTCAGGTCCCTCTGATCAAAAAGGTGCAGAACTTCCCTTGATCCACTCAGGAACGAGCAGGGATATGAAACCAGCCCTTCTGTTTAGGGCTGGTGCAGGTTGTGAGGAGATGGAGAAGGATGAGGAGGGAACAGCTGACTGAGATGATCAAAAGCACGAACAATGTGATGAAAACCAAGGGTCAAAGCCAGTCCCCACAGCACCGAGCTCCGCGGTGTGAGGTGTCATGAGCACCTCAGATTTGTATGCCTGTTTTTCTCCCTCCTGTAAAAATGCTGGGGGTTTTGTTAAATTAACAAGAATTGGGAAGTCTTTCAAAGCAAAAAGCCTGTCTGCAGCCAAACCAAACGTTCCCCTCTCAGGTGGCTGGTTAAATTCCAGAGAAAAATTAATGACTTGTCCTAAACCTGACTTCCAATGCCACAGCTGTGCCAGGGAAAAGATGACTGAAAGCAATACAGTGACACAGTATTGGATTATGATCCTGTTCTGTCTTATTTGGGAACTGCTACGTCAAGTCAGGGCCTGTGGGAGAGAATTGCTCTGGTTTAACTCAAGTAGGTTCATCTGCGCCACTAAATTTTAGAGAGCAGACCCAAGCTTGGAGCCAGCATCCCCAGAGGTGTCAATGGGCTCTTTCTCAGTACAATTTAGGAGCAATAAGCATCACAAGGTAAAGGCCAACACTGGGAACACCTTTGCTATGCAGGAATAAGGATGCTACACAACACCTACGGGCATGGCTGGTAACTCAAGTCACGCCTGGTGGGTGGGGAAGTTCAAGGGAGGGCACGTGCAGTGATTTTTCTCCTATTTTGTTTGGTTTCTCCTAATTTCATGTTCCCACTCTTGAACACACCGGCCACATCTCCCTGCTCAGCTGCCACTGAACCCTGGCAGCTCTCACATCTATGGGGCCTCGGCATTTTTGGGTCTGGGTAAATCCTTGAGGAGCTGCAGCTCTTTTCTGCAAGTGGGAAGCGTGGATCACATCCCCTTCTCCGCCTGGTGCCAGCTGCAATGGGTCTCCTGCTGTCTGGGTGACCAATTTAATTACTACATCATAGGATCTTAAAAGCACAGGAAAAACAATGGCAGCATGCCTTTCCAGAGAGCATGGCCTGCTCAGGCTTTCCAAAGAGCTGGATTTGTCCAGGGAATCACAGAATCACAGAGCTGTCAGGGTTGGAAGGGATCTCCAGAGATCATTGGGTCCAAACCCCCTGCCAAAGCATCTCCCTAGCTCATATTGCACAGATAGGCACCCAGATGTGTCTGGAATATCTCCAGAGAAGGAGATTCCACACCCCCTGGGCAGCCTGTCACAGGGCTCCCTCACCCTTACCCTGAAGAATTTCTTCCCCAGATTGGGGTGGAACTTCTGTGCTCCAACTTGAGGCCTTCACCCCTTGTCCTGTCCCCACAGACACTGAGAAGAGGCTGGCCAATTCCCCCTGTGTCCCACACTTCAGGTATTGATAAACATTGATCAGATCCCCTCTCAGGCTTCTTTTCTCCAGGCTGAACAGCCCCAGTTCATTCAGCCTTTCCTCATAGGGGAGATGCTCCAGGCCTTTAATCACCTTCGTAGCCCTTCTCTGGACTCTCTCCAGGAGATCCCTGTCCTTTTTATCCCAGGGAGCCCAGCACTGGACACAACAGTCCAGGTGGGGCCTGACCAGGGCAGAGCAGAGGGGGAGGATCCCACTCCTGTGACCTGCTGACCACTCTCCTCCTGATGCCCCCAGGATCCCATTGTCTCTCTCAGCCCCAGGGCACACTGCTGGCTCATGGCCACCCTGTCACCCACCAGGACCCCCAGGTCCTTCTCCACAGAGCTCCTCTCCAGCAGGTCACCCCCAGCCAGTCCTGATTCCAGCAGTTATTCCTTCCCAGGTGCAAGGTTCTACACTTGCTTTTACTAAACCTCAAGAAGGGAGCATCTAGCTTCATATCCCGATCAAAAATAAGGAAATAGGGACAAGCAAGGCTTTTCTCCTCATAGAAAAAGAGGGAAAACAAATGACAGCTTACCTACAATAAAACCAAGAGTGGGGAGGGGGAGGGGAGAAGCTAGGAAATCAAGATAAAGCATGAAAAGCCAGAAGATGTGTCAACGCTCACACCCAAGGAGGAGGCTGGCTTAATGAGCAAGAATTAGAGCTGCTCAGCTACGAGCAGCGATTTGACCTAGTTGGTTTGACTGAAACCTGATGTGAGCATCCACATGACTGATTTTAAGAATCATTGAAAATAACCTATTTAAGGGGGAGAGAAAGAAGGGGAAAAAAAAGGTAGCTGAGCAAAAGGGGAGCTGCACTCCAGGTCAAAACAGCACTGGGTGTGACCAAGGAACACCTAATTCCTAATGTTTATGGGTCAGTGTAGAAACTGCATGGGGTAATACTGAATATTAGCTGGTATATAGTGCCTATCAGCAAGGCAGGCTAGAAAAAAGGGTGTGCAACCTTTTAATAAAGAAACAGAAAAAAAGAAATACCTGATGAGAAGAGCCTCCAGTTCCAGCTACGGGCACTGAAACTCTCACACCAGTGATGCTATAGCACCCACTGAGCTTGGGGGCTTTATCAGTGGCAGCTTTGTAGCTCTCAAAGTGCCACATCCAGCTCCCCACTGGACTTTGCTTTGACAAAAAGAGACACAGTGACCAATTTAAAACCAGTACCTGCCCAAACACCAGTGGCACCGACTTAACTACATTTAGGAGCACGGGGGGAAGAGGTTTGTACCAGGAGTGTGTGTACTGGATGGTTTAAAGCAGCAAATGCTGCACAACTGAAAGCAAAATAGATGATTTGAAATGGTGACTGGAAACTGTCAGGGAGTATTTCAGTCGATGCCAGCACAAGCGCTCCTGTGAAGGCCTTGGTGTTTAACGAATTGCTCTTGTGAGCCGTGGAAAAACCCCATTCTCCAGCAGCTTTGGGCTCCAGGGTTGCTTTATCCCTGTCAAGTAAGATGCAGCTTCTGTCAGGCGTTTTTCCCGTGCCTGAGGCATCCCTAATGCGCGTCTCCGGATGCTGAACAGCGCGTTCGAGCTCCTGCTCAAGGCTTTCACCCGATTCGGGCAAGTCCCCAACCTCCACCCACGTACCTGATCTCACAAACACCGAGGAACACGATGTCCTCGTGTCCTCTGCCCCCCCACGAAACCCCACTGGGGCTGGGGTCCAAGGAGGGGCTGCCAGGCACACAGTGCCATAAGCCACTTGCACATAACTAATGACCTTCCCCAGAGGAGCTGCATCCCGGCACGGTGCTGCCACGTGGCAAACAGCACTGGATGCTCCACCACCTTCCTCCTCTGGCCCCAGGTTTTGCAGAAGACAACACACCCAGTGCGGCCACCGGCTGTTCCCTGGGTTTAAAATGCAGAGGTCTACACAACCCATGGAAAGGTAACAGGAACCAGGAGGGTTCCAGCTGGCAGCCACGCTGTAGGCGTGCGCTCGCTGTGTTCCCCTTCCATTCTGATTTTGCTGCGTGGCAGATGAACGCTGAATTTACACCTAACTTGGCCCTGCTTGGGTTGACAGGAATTTCAGTGAGTGCCTTCCCCCAGGGCACCTGGCAGCTCAAAGCCGGAGCAAGGGCTGCTCCCACCAACCAGCCTGGCATCCTCAGATTTCTCTCCAGAGAAGCCCAAGGCCTGACAGCCCACAATGAACACCTGCAGTGCAAGGCAACTGATCCCCAACAGATCCGAATGCAAGCAAACTGATCCCCACCGAGTCCAGAGCAGCCCAAGACCTGGACACAGAGTCAGGGGAGGCTCTTGTCAGTCTCCTACAAGCCCTTCCAAGCCAGAAAACCACCAAGTGACCTGCAGACCACCACAAGCTGCTCTGAGGAGCTGCTCTTGCAGCTGACAATGCCTGAAACATGCAGCCACCGCTGTCAGGATCTTGGCCAAGACCCTCAGAGCCACCAGCAACTGGAATGACAGAGCAGCCTGCAGGTAATGATCTCAGTCCAATCTATATCAAAGAGATTTCTTCTGAGACAGCTTTACAGGAGCAGGCATGCTGAAGGTTGAAAGATTTGAACGGGTCTCCTCTTCAAGCGATATAACTGTTGCTGAGAACGTTTATGATCTTGAACTTCAAAGCATTAAAATCTGTGGGGAATAAGCGGGGTGTCCAATATCCATTCTGCCTCTGCAAAGGGAAGATCTGTTTCCTCTGTGATAGCAGAGAACTACATGTAAATCTTCCAGAGACAGAGTAGAAGCCACTTCTTGACTGCGATGCAATTAGCTGCACGGCGTAAGAGGAGCGGTGCAGGTAGCTGCTGGGAGCCAGGAGGGAACAGATGCAATGCAGGAGCCCTGGCTCCACCGTGCCTGACAACATGCTGTCCCTGGGGTGAAGGCAGAGAGCTATTAGAAAGGGCAGCTGGATTTCTGATCGAGTGTCTCAGCCAGTGTCTCAGCCCTCAGCCTCTCTGGGCACTTGGGAAGAATCTGGGAGATACAGAGCAAGGAGGAACAGCAGCTCTTCCAGTGTATGGGTGCAATGGGTAGGTCAGCTTTGGACCATGGGTGCAGGTGAAGACCAGCCTTGGAGCCCCTGAGGAGAGCTGGAAGGAGAGGAGGCAGCAGGCAACCCCAGTATCCTCAATACTGCTGAAGGGGAGGATGCTCGGTGCAGCTGCAGGACTCCTTAAGTCCCCCTTCCTGAGCTCCCCAAGCTCCCCGCTAATTTGGGTGAGCACTGGGGGTGGCCATGCTCTGGGGATGCTGCAGGCTGGATGGTAAAGCAGGATGCTGCCTGCAGAGCTCCTCTCCTCTTTACTGAAGGACTTGGAAGGGCTCGAAAGAAGCGAGGAAGAGCCTGGCCATGAGCTGTGGCCCTGCAACCAACACCAGGGAGCACGCAGAGACAGGGGAGAGATGTCCCCAGAAGTCACAGCGGGCTGTGGGCTGACAGCCATCCCTTCAGGCTCATTTGATGCTCCATGGGTGGCCTCCATACCCTGCCCAGGTCCAACAGTTTGCTGTGAGCAAGTCACTGGAGCATGTTAAAAATTGTGTCATTTATAAAGAATCATCACAACCTTGACAGTACTGTGGGCACTGGGAGGGACAAGTGTGATGGGCAGAGTGCCCCAGCCAAGGAGCAACCACGCCCCCCAACACCACAGCTTACATCTTACAACTGAGCTCTAGCAATGACATGGTACAGGGCTGATGGCCAGAGCCACGTTTAACTGAAGACCTCTGTCCCAGCAACACTAACAGCACCAATTTCTGTGCTGCATTTGTGAAATGCCAGCAACACTGAAAGACAAACCACAGCACAAAGCTAAGGAACTCCTACAGCATGTGGTTCACAGAATCACAGAATCAGTAGGTTGGAAAAGACCTTTGAGATCATCAAGTCCAACCATACCTGTCCTCTACTAAACCACATCCCTGAGCACCTTGTCAACCCGTCTTTTAAACACATCCAGGGTCAGTGTCTCAACCCCCTCCCTGGGCAGCCTGTGCCAGTGCTCAACAGCCCTTTCGGTGAAGAAATTTTTCCTAACATCTGCTCTGCCTCTGCCCTGGCACAGCTTGAGCCCATTGCCCCCTGTCCCATCTCCTGTCCCCTGGCTGAAGAGACCATCACCCACCTCTCTGCACCCTCCTGGCAGGGCAGGGGAGGTGGGGAGAAGGTCTCCCCTCAGCCTCCTCTTCTCCAGGCTGAGCACTCCCAGCTCCCTCAGCTGCTCCTCAGAGGATTTGCCCTCCAGCCCCTTCCCCAGCCTGGTTGCCCTTCTCTGGACTCGCTCCAGGACCTCAATGTCCTTCTGATGGTGAGGAGCGCAGAACTGGGCCCAGCACTCAAGGTGTGGCCTCACTAGTGCTGAGTACAGGGGCACAGTCACCTCCCCAGACCTACTGGCCACACTATTTTTGATACAAGCCAGGATGCCATTGGCTTTCCTGGCCACACTGCTGACTCATACTCAGTCAGCAGTCACCCAACACCCCCAGGTCCTTCTCTGCCTGACAGCTGTCCAGCCAGTTTCCCTCCAGCCTGTAGCACTGTATGGGGTTGCTATGTCCCATGTGCAGGACTCTGCACTTGGCCTTGTTAAACCTCATCCCACTGGTCTCAGCCCAACAATCCAACCTATCCAGATCCCTCTGAAGAGCCTCAGGCACATTGACACTTCCTCCCAGCTTTGTGTCATCCACACTTACAAATTATCTTGTCAATCTATGATTATTATTCCCCACTCCCAACCCAAGAGCCCCTCTGGTTTTAACTGGCCACAGCGCACTGTTCTAACTGTTTCACTTAGGTTGTCAAGTATTCCCTAAAGCAATGATGAAGAAAACTACCTGCTCCTGCCTTAGTCCTGCTTTGGGATGCCAAAACCGACACCAGAAACTTTCAGGACCATAATAGATGCAGCTTCCATCTATTGCAGGGCTGGAAAAGCCAGACAAGTACATACGACTGTGACAACACTGACATCTAAACTGGGATGTGGGGGGGTTGTGAAAAATCAGAAACCATAAAAAAGTTTGTTAAAAAGAAATGAAAAGCAGCAGGTGGAAGAATAAGAGGGGAAAGTTTCACATTTCTATGTTAGCTTCTTAGGGCCTTGGGCAAAAGCACAGAAAGGGTTTAAGATATGGCCATAACAAGTGCAGTAAACACAGCTACAGGGGTAACATTAAATCCTTCAACTGGTAAAAACTGTATCTAGGTGAGGAAAGAACAAAGAACAAAAAATGCCCCGAATTCTGCCAAATTAAATTTAAAAACCTGATGAGGCATTATAAAAATCCCTTATGGAACAAACAACAAACCCTGACTGCATAACAAAGCCATGTTCTAGAACTTGAGACAAGGGGAATCTGCCAAAGAACTGGGAAAACTGGAAGAGGGTTGAAACACAACCGAAATATCTGGGGAACGACAGACTGTAAAAGAAGAGATGAGTCCAAAGGTTGGACTCCTCTTTTCAACCTGGACTCTGCTGTTTGCTAAGGACGGATGCACAAGGACCCACACTGGAACCGTATCATACACAGGATCAGTCCCAAAAATGGACCCAGCAGGAGAAATATTAGGATAAATATCTAGAAAGAAAGCAGGAAAAACAAATGAAAGAAGTAAAAGATGGTGAGATAAGGGGAAGCCTTCTTGTGGACTAATAACTGGTTGCAATTTAGGATGCCAAGGACAGAGGGAGATGGTTGGGTTTTCACAAGCAGAGTTGCAGGGCCCTGCCATGGGATGAACGGGAGATGTTCACACAAAGCCTGGAAAGGGGGGGAGTGATGAAGGGATGAGTTTGCTGAGCCATACAAATTTATTCAGAGTATTCAAAGCTGAAGCTGAATGCAGAGAGCTTGGGAAGGCTGTCTTGGAAGGGACATCTTGTAACGCCGTGGCAGGTGACATCCAAGGTCAAGAAATGCAGAGAAATGCGCAGGAGAGAAGCCAGGCAGGGCCCTGGGCTCTAAATGAGGTACTGCCACTCTGCAAAGAGTTCTCCAAGCTGTTTTGGACAGTTCTCAGAAAACATCAATTTAATGCTCATCAACAAATATAGAAGGATCTAGAGAAGAATAGACAATTCAGTTATTTTGGGAAAAACGCGCTCTGGAAAGCAATTCATGGAGAAGAGCAGAGGCAGCCCGTTCCCTTGACTTGCTTCTGGCTTTTATTCCCCTCTGGCACGTGGCATGAAGGTCTGGCTTTGCCAGGCTGTCTTTGGAGCTTTAGGCTTGATTCAGCCCAGCAGTTGGAGGGATTTCTGCAGCTGGTGGCCCACAGCGGTCACGCTCTCCGATGTGAGAGCAGTTTGCTGCTGGTGGGTAAAAAGGAGTAAGTCCCAAGGTCTGGGTCCACCAGAACAACATCCACAGTCATGTCCACATCACCCACAGATCCTCATGTGTCTACAAAACCCCCGGCATCAAGAAGTTTGCCTCTGACCACCAAGAAGCTGGGAAGACGGCAGGGCCCTTAGGTATTTTTTTGGATGAATTCCATCCATGCTCCAAAAATTAAAAGCTGATGCAAAGTAAAAAACAACTGTATCATTATCCATCTCTGTGACAGCCTGAGTCAACCAAACTCAGCCCAGAACGAGGAGCGACACTCATTCCAGGCATAAAAAATAGGAAGATCCATCAGAAAGAGAAGTGCTGTTAAAAAAGAGGCAGTAATGACATACCAGAAAGAAACCAGCTCGTATTTTTAGAAAAAGGAAAGAAAAACCCAGTTAAAACAGCAATTTCCAGGAGAGGAAATCAGACTGTGATACTGCAGAGAGACAAAGGGCTCCTGGTGACTGCAGCGAGCAGCCACAGGAAAACCCTGACTTTGCACATGTATCTGTTCGAACCTGGGCAGATGAAACACAGGACCTAACAGCTATGTTTGGGCATCTGTGAAAAATGGTAAGACTTTTATCCATCTGCACACCTTATCGCATTTTGGCCATCCCATAATTCTCTCTCTAACTCCTCCCCAGGCCACTCAGATCCTCAATTTTTTTTACTTATAATTCTTTTTTCCTTTTCTTTCACTGCCTCAGGTTACCAGGAGAGCTGCCACCTGAAGAATCACAGAATCACAGGTTGGTTTGGGTTGGAAGGGACCTCAAAGACCATCTAGTTCCAACCCTCTGCCAAGGGCAGGGACACCCTCACTAGACCGGGTTGCCCAGAGCCTCATCCAACCTGGGCCTGAACCCTGCCAGGGATGGGGCTTCAACAGCCTCTCTGGGCACCCTGTGCCAGGTGGAAAGGATGGAAAAGCAATCAAGAGAAGGTCTTTTGGGCAGTGACTGAGGGAAGAGGGATCAACCCATGTCCTCCCCAAGGAGCTCCAAGTACCGTGCACGTAGAGGGGTACATGGTAAAACCAGTTAGCCCACACTTTCCTGAGAGGAGGAGACTTTCATGCCAGCCATGACCAAACACCACTACATGAAAACTTCACATCAGGTTGCATTTGTCAAAAACACTTCTCAACTGAAGACACTTCTCCATCCCTGATGTTCTAGACACCAGCACACATGGTCTGATGATGTCTGTCATTAGAGACAAGGCCACAGTCGTGAGTATCTACTGGGGACACAGCCCCAGGCCTGCCAGCCAACTGCCTTGCACTGGACAGGGTGAACATAGTTGTCTGTGTGTCTTTGATTTGCACTTTCTGCTTTTCAGAGCTTTGACTTGGAAGCTCAAATGCCACCAGCAAAACAAGCTCAAGATTAACAAACATTTCTGTGTGTGAAACTTGTTATTCACAACAGGAAGGAGAAAGCAAACCCAAAGAATAACACATTACCAACACTGCCAAGCCATCAGCAACTATGATATTTCAAGCTGTTCAGTTTAAATGTACTTCTGAAATAGGAGAGTCTGAAATTCCCCTGCCAAATTCTTGATAGGATCAAAGGAAAACACTTCTCCAGTGCCTGCAATGCTTCGTGTTTCCCCGCCGCACATACCTCAGCCCAGAGGGTTTGTCCCCAAAGAGGCTGATGCACCTGCATGTTTGATGGGTCTGTCCTCGTGGGCCCATCGAGAGGCTTAACTCAGCAGGAATGGAGGCAGGTAAGAGCTGAGGCTGAGAAGTTCACCTGATAAGTGAGCTGGATTTTAGAGATGTTGGTAAGGAGAAGGAGTTTTATTACCACCCAAAGCAGCTAGTTGGTTTTGTCTGCACATTTCAGAGGAGAAGAAAGGTGCAGTCCCCTGGTGATTCAATGGTCAGGGCTGTGTTTTTAGTTAATAATAAATCAAAACTAAGTTGGCAATAATGTGGGCTGGGTGAAACCAAGTTGTGTAGCCAAGAGGAATTACAGCCTGCTCCACTCCCCAGTGCAGCCAGCAGGTACAAGGGGATGAGAACACTAGACAAAGTGTGAAAGGGATGCTGAAGGAGATGCTTCTCTAGTTTTCTCCCAGGGTGATGTTTGTGGCTGCTCTGGTTTTGCCAGGTTCAGGTATTAATGGCATCTAATGGAGTCACACAGACCTGCTACAATTTTAGCAAAACCAGCCCAAATAAAATCTAATAAAGAGATAAAGAGGCTCTACCAGCATGAAAGATTCAAAGGACTGCAAAGGACCACGTGTCCCCTCTGCTGATGAGCTCTAGGTGGTTGGGTCCCACCCAGAGGGAGAGGGACATGCCAGGGTGCACTTGCAGGACCAGCAGACTCAAAGATCTCCACTTGATGTACATGGAAACCACCCATCTTTCTTTGACGCTCCCCAGCTACAGCATTCCCAGGCAAAGCATCCACAACAACCTGCAGACAGGGGGAAAAGGAGAAGGCTTGGAAATTTCCACTCCTTGGGACTACAAAGGGACAGGCAGGGCAGATGCTGAGCAGCACGAACAGATTTATAGGATGCAAGCAGTACCCAGCATCGCCTCCTCACGTACACCGGCGCCAGGAGTATTTACGGAAACCTGCCGGCGCTGCCCAGCCCCGACACGATGTGCTCCAGCACTATCTGCTGCAGACATCTTGCAAGTTCATATCAGAGCAGATGCAGCCCACGGATTTGTTTTTAGAAGCAGCCTGACAGTGGTTTCCCCACCCTCCTAATAGCCATCCCCAGCAGAAGAGAGCGGAGAAGGGCAGTGGTCCAAAGGACCCCACCCTTCACCCTGATGACCGTGCGGTTTTCGTATCGGTAGCACTCCTGCTCAGTCCATCAAGAAATCTTGCTGTGAATGGGTAAAAAGAAACCCAAAGGATGGTGGAAAATATCCCTGAAGGATGGTGGAAAAGAAACCCAAAGGATGGTGGAAAGGAAACCCAAAGGATGGTGGAAAATACCCCTGAAGGATGGTGGAAGAGAAACCCAAAGGATGGTGGAAAAGAAACCCGAAGGATGGTGGAAAAGAAACCCAAAGGATGTGGAAAAGAAACCCAAAGGATGGTGGAAAGGAAACCCAAAGGATGGCGGAAAGGAAACCCAAAGGATGGTGGAAAGGAAACCCGAAGGATGGTGGAAAGGAAACCCAAAGGATGGTGGAAAAGAAACCCAAAGGATGGTGGAAAGGAAACCCAAAGGATGGTGGAAAGGAAACCTGAAGGATGGTGGAAAAGAAACCCAAAGGATGGTGGAAAAGAAACCTGAAGGATGGTGGAAAAGAAACCCAAAGGATGGTGGAAAGGAAACCCAAAGGATGGTGGAAAAGAAACCCGAAGGATGGTGGAAAAGAAACCTGAAGGATGGTGGAAAAGAAACCCAAAGGATGGTGGAAAGGAAACCCAAAGGATGGTGGAAAAGAAACCCAAAGGATGGTGGAAAGGAAACCCAAAGGATGGCGGAAAGGAAACCCAAAGGATGGTGGAAAGGAAACCCGAAGGATGGTGGAAAGGAAACCCAAAGGATGGTGGAAAAGAAACCCAAAGGATGGTGGAAAGGAAACCCAAAGGATGGTGGAAAGGAAACCTGAAGGATGGTGGAAAAGAAACCCAAAGGATGGTGGAAAAGAAACCTGAAGGATGGTGGAAAAGAAACCCAAAGGATGGTGGAAAGGAAACCCAAAGGATGGTGGAAAGGAAACCCAAAGGATGGTGGAAAGTTAACCCGAAGGATGGTGGAAAATACCCCTGAAGGATGGTGGAAGAGAAACCCAAAGGATGGTGGAAAAGAAACCCAAAGGATGGTGGAAAAGAAACCCGAAGGATGGTGGCTAAGCATTGGTGGGCAGAAGAAGCAGAGGAGATGGTTCTACAAGGTCTATGTTAATGGGTGCCAAACTTGGAACCCCACAACGAGCCCCAAGCTTTGAGTCACTACCTCAACCGAATTCTCTGTAGATGTGTGATAAAGCAAAATTAGTAGGGGGGGGGGGGGGGGGGGGGGAAGGGTGATTCCATCCCTGTAGGCTTCGGGGTTATTGCCAAGCACAATGAGAATGGGTGTGACCATCTCGGATGCTTAAACTAGCTAGATCAAACCCAGACACGTGCTAGCATCACGGTGCCCAACTGCAGCACAGACGCACCCGGAACGGCTTCAAACCATCAGCATTTACTCTGGCAGTTAACTGGGAGTTCAGTATTTAAAAAAAAAAAAAAAAGGGGGAAAAACCCAGAAAAAAACCCAACCAAACAACAATTTGTCTCCCTAAGAAGATTAATAGGTGCATTTAAAGAAATCAGTCTGTAGGCTTAATGAGAAAGAGGCAGCAAAATCCTAAATGTGAGACCTCCTACAGTTTTTCAGTCCAGCTGTACAATCAAATAATGGTTTATGTAACTAGGATTGGAACAAAATAAATTAAAAGTAATTTCATGTTTCATCAAAGGAAGACATACAGTTTGGAGTCAACATGGAAAAAGCTCTAGTTCAGCACCACATTCCCCCCAAGCCTTTCCTAAGCTTCCTATCACCAGCCGATTGGGGTTCTTCAGGAGGAAGGCAAATTATCAAGTCCCATAAGAACTTATTATATAAATTCCAACTATTTCTATTTTCTAAGCCATATCTGTGAGTGAAATGTTTTCTTTAGGGCATGGAATTTTAAAAACCCTTACCACCCAACCACCCCCCACTGTTTTTCCCAGGCTGCAATCTGTTTTTTCTGGTTAAAAAAAGAGAAGTGGTTAACAGCTACAACATGTCAATCTCTGGAAGTGATTCCCACACACCATTTCATCCTCTTGCAGACATTAAATATGGCAACATCTCTTCATACTCCTCTGGTCTAGACTGATGAAAGAAGGACACAAGCTAACAACATACTGGGGCACTCACAGTGGACCCAGTTGGGTCTGGCAAGAGGGGCCAGACCCTTTTCAAGCCATATAACGATGGCAAATGCCAGGTCTAACACTGAATTCATGACCATGTATAACTTCCAAGGATAGAGCACTCTCAGAAGGAGCACCCTGAGAGCACATTAGGGGAGGTAATCCAAGTATCTCCTAATACAGCTCAAAATACATAAATAAAGCCAAATTCCAACATAAATACCCACACTTGCAACACTATGATCCTCAGGAGAGCCCTGGTCCTGCAAAGGAATATCCACTAAAACCAGGCTCTGAGCTCAGCATCAGCCCCACGTCCCTCTTGGCAATGGGAGAAGCCTGTGAGCTCCCACTGCTGGGAAAGACTCCCAACAGGCAAAAAGGCAACATTCTACTGGCAGGGAAGGGAAAAAATGGGGGAAAAAAGGTTCGAAGGCTGCTCTCAGTTACTTACATCTGGCCTCCAGAAGTCTCACTACCCTGTAATACCTCCTCAGAGGTCCATGCCTCGGGCAGCCTGGGCGGGATGGAGGAGGGCATGCCAAGCCCAAACAGGTCAGCACGAACGCTGAATCTTGTCACCATTTGGGGCCAAGGTGATTGATTTTTTGTTCCTCTCTCTGGCCTTCAAAGGACCTGTCAGATCTTCATCTGAAAGCTACTCAGCGTGGGAAACTGCTTTGTCATGTCTGGGGAACCACGGCCCCTGGCAGGTCCCAGAGCCAAGCGAAGGACGGTTGGTCACACCTGCTTCAAGATACTCCGAATTCAGCAGCACTTCTGGAGCAGCACGGAGACACTCTCCCTTGGAGCCACACAGAATCTGCTTGCTCTAGGTTGCATTGTGACTGTCAAAAATGAGGGAAACCCTCTAAGAAGAGGGCAGGAGATGCTCTTCTCTAGAGAGCAGCAAGGCGCGCTCAGGCAGCAAAGGTTCAGATGACTGCAGGTGGGGGAGGCAGGAGATGGCAGCTGACACCTCACACGAGGGCTCAGAAGCTGAAGGACATCCCCAGCAGGAGTCACAGCACAGCACTGAAGCCCGGCCACACAGGATGAGGAAGCACTGAGAAACACAGCGATGGCCTCAACAGTCTTTGGAGAGGAGGGAAAGAGCTTCTTATGGGTCAGAGGAGCCTGGGCAGAGGTTGCTGCAGCTCAGGAAGTCACTGCATAAGCACAACGCGGTGAGAAGGCCTGGTGTCCGTAAGATGTCCCCTCCTTACCTCCTATACCATGTGCTGCCTGGCTGTAAACACAGAGAGGTGGACAAGGGTAGGACCATCTCATTATCCCCAAAGGCTCAGCTTTGAGTCCTGACTAAGGGCTGTCCCCACTGTGTCCCAGCCATGCGAGATGCCCCATCACCCAGCTGCAGAACCAGAACTGAGTGACTGTCCCAAGTCACTGTCGCTCCCCACAGTGAAGCCAGCTGGCCAGGATGGCCCAGGTCCAAGTCTTTGAGCAACACACTTGGTCTTGAAGGTGTTGTTATACCTCAGGAAGACATATGGCAGTTCAGTCACATCTGCACGTCTCAGACATGCAGATTACCACAGGCAAATCAAAGCTGCTTTTCTGACTTTGCAAGGTAGAGCATCTCAATTAACACCTTAGTCATCACCTTGATAATGGGACTATACAAAGGGGCGTCTAGTGGTGCTGGTCTAAGGGTAATGGCCCAGAGGTCTCCTCTGGTTCTGTGCTCCTGCCTTTGCCCTCTGGTACCTTCCACACCCTGTTACAGGCACTTGGCTCTTGGACAACCGAGCTGACCACCAGCGAGCACTAACGGCCTCTGAGTGGAGATGTTCATCTTGGTTTCTCTGGGGTGAAGGCTCTTCCTAAGGTCAGGACGTGAGAGGAGGATGAGGACAGGGTGCTGAGGCAACCCGTGAGCAAAGACAGGAGAAGAACCTGGGGACAGCCTGGTCAGGAGAGAGGGAGGTTTTGTTGTAGCTCTTCTTAGAAGATGCCTAATAGACTTTACTGCATTGAACACACACGGGTTTTCCTTCTACAATGACCTAGAAACACAACTAAATCATTTCTGACAAAAGAGAACGCACCAAAGTATTTAATCACAGCTTCATGGAGCCAGTGTGAACAGCTAATCTGCCGTTCATCACAGCAGCTATCGCTTTGGGTTGAGGGAGGCTGTGTATTTTAGGAGGCGAAGCTTCTATTTAAACCTGGTGTGATCATATATCCCACCACACCCTCTGATGAACGGCTCCCAGACTTACTTACCCTCTCTGCTCACATACATTTCCTTGCCATGTGGCTAGATCGGACCCCTCAGCTCCAGGTTTTGGTTTGCCTTTGTTAACCAACAGAATGATCCTTACCACCCAGTGCCAGAAGTCAGGTCAGATGGCATAGCATCACCTCTCATCTCAAGCCAAACCATGACATTTAAAGAGAGAAACCAAAATAACATTGCGGCACGGTTTTTCTTGACTTGGTGACTGATGCTCCTCTGCCTCCAAGGAGCTCAGCAGGGAGCTGCTGTGCCTGCCCCATCAAACCACTTCCCCCAGTCTGTTGGTGGGGCTGGGGTCTACCTTCAATATCGAACATGTGCTAGTAAGCTCTGAAGAGGTCAAGAGTCAGCAGGATACCACCACCAGCATAGTCAAGACATCTTTGATATTAAAAATGAGAAGAGCACAGCTGAGGACACCCCCAGTAACACACCTCCCACCCTCGCTGTGGGCACAGGCCAGCGTTAACCAGGTGGGATGGTACCACTCCCTCTTGCAGCTCCTCAACAGCTCACTGGAGATGCTCGGTGCCCTCAGCGAGGAGCCAGCTCGCTGTATTTATGAAAACTTTTGGGTGTCAGTGACACACAGAGCGGTACGGCGTGCCCAGCGCTGAGTGACAGGCAGCACAGCAGCGCCACGGGGTCATGCCGAAGCTCAGCACCTCCTGGCACTAAGAAAGACAAGAGAGCCCAGCTCGTAAGGGCTGTCACGCATGTGGATTGATGCAAAAACTAACACATCTGTCACTCAGAGGGATGCCTGAGAACAGGGTGATGGCTCAGCAGCAACCATCTCAATCGCAAGAAAATATAGGCAACTTATGGTGTGTGGGACCAGGATGACCATCAGCATTGGGCTGTCACTCACCACCAGCCCAAAACCCCCCTGGGCAGCTCCTCAGCAAAGACAGTGTGATGATCTCATTGCCACGTCCAGTGAAAAGCCGGAACACCACTGCCATGGAGCCTGTGTCACCCTACCGAGTCACCCGGCTTTGGGATTGCTGCCTGCACTCTGCCTGCCTGTCATGCCCTTCCCCAGGTGTGTGTCGCACACGGGGTAACGAGTCTGGTGGTGTTGCATTGGGATTACTGGGACAAGCCACCTCAGCTGATGGTGTACCGCTGTGCTGGGCCTGGTGAGAGGCAGGGTCTGCGGCAGGACCCCCAGCGCGATGGACCCACCGCTTCCAGGGGACGCGGTCACTCGGAGCTGCAGCACCACCGGACATCTGCAGAAGAGCCTGGTCACAGGGGTTTTGGGGTGTAGAACATGTCCCCACCACACCCACAAGCCGTGGAAGGAGGAGCCGGAGAAGCTACAACCAGCACAAGCCAATGGAGCGAAGGAAATCAGCCCTTCCTGATGGTTCCACATTGTCCTTCCTGAGCAGAAGCAGGTGGCACAGGCACACCCAGGAACTCCCTCAAGGCAAAAAGGGCGGGGGGGGGGGGGGTAGAGAGGCAAGCCTTCAGCACCACACCCCAGGGAGAAACCCCGGCCCACCACACAGATTGGAAATCCCTGTGTTTGTTTTGGAAATAAAGGCATCAATATTTGATGCCAAACATTCTGAATATTGATGAGCAACGTTCACGGGCGAGGTTTTGGAGTTACTTAAGCACCCAGGATCATGCTGTCTAAATTCAAGGGCCTCACAGCTGCTGGCTGAGCTCTCAGAAGTAAAGCTCCGCTCGCTAACGAGCAGGCACCCCCTTGCCCATCACAGGAGAGGAAGAGGAACCACAGCCCAGTGGGATATTTAACACAGAAAATATCTTGACTTGATCTGCCAAGCGAGCCATTTTGTACTCCCCCTTTTACCTTCTCCTTCGCTCATGCAAGGTCTATAAGCTCAAGGTGTTACCTACATTGGTTCTTCTCCTCCAGACTCCCAAGCAGGCCTCTACTCCCTCCCTCTTCTCCCAGTGTCTTACAGCACAGCAGGCAAACTGGAGAGAGGGTGGGTCACAGGGGCATGAAGCAATAGGACAGGGCTGATGGATTTAAACTGAAGGAGGGGAGACTGAGGTTAGATATTGGGAAGAAACCCTTCCCCAGGTGGGTGGGAAAGCCCTGGCACAGGGCACCCAGAGCAGCTGGGGCTGCCTCTAGATCCCTGGCAGGGTTCAAGGCCAGGCTGGATTTGGCTTTGGGCACCCTGGGCTGGTGGAGGGTGTCCCTGCCCATGGCAGGGGGTGGCACTGGGGGGACATTAAGTTCCCTTCCCACTCCGGCCATCGATTCCATGATAGAAGCTAATCCTAAGCGCGGGCATGTGGCAGGTTTTTCAGAGTGCCAGCCCGCAGTTCAGCTCACAGCCAGGAAAAAAATGGTTTAATACCTGAGGAAAAGGTTTTCCCAGTGATGCCCAGGAGAGCAGCATCCCCACGGGGTCTGGCTGAGGGCTCAGCCTCCCTGGGGACCGCAGCCCCTGGGAACAAACAGAGCCAGCTCTGCGTACGAGCCTGAGCCCTGGCCATAGCCTGGTTTTCCGGTGCACAGCCTTGTTTTGTTTCCAGCACAGTCAGATGAAAACAGGCATCAGCTGCCCATTCCTGCAAGCCCAGGAGAAGCACCCACTTAAAGAGAGACAGAGAAACTGAATTAATTGTTTTTTTCCAATTATTTCTATGCATACACTCGTTACTGCTATGGTGCTGAGGGCACAAAACCAAGCCGATGCCTGGGAAACACACAGGAGCTGCCGACCAGGCAGGATGGAGCACACGAACAGCATGGGCATTATTCCTTCTCTAATTTGCAGGGGTGCTTCTTTCAGCCCTGTTCCTCTACCATGCTCTTTCCCATCACCTGATGTTCCTCCCTCCAAGATGATGCTGAATGCAGAGCAGGGTGAACAGGATCAGCACCCACCTCACCGGTTCAAGCCAAGCGAAGGCTTCGAAGGGAGTGCTCACAGTGCATGCTGGAGCTGCTGCCACTCAGTACTAGAAAGTTCCTTTCTCACTTTAAGACCTTTGATTCGCAGCGAGCCAACCCAGAGACTTGAGAAATTCTGGGGCATTCCATAAAGTGGCTTTTTTATCCCAGAAAGCAAAGGTCCAGGCGGTCTCTGCTCTGGGAGAAAGCTTCCTCCTGACCTGGAAGCCCAGCAGCTGTTGGCTACACACATCCCACAGGCTCTGGAGGAGCAGTGATGCTAAAGTGCTGCTGCTCCCACCGACAGCACGGGTGTTTGTGGCTGGTCCTCAGCGCTTCCTGGGAGACCGGCCCTCTTCCTCTGTCTGGTCCTTCAGCCTCAGCTGGTGCATCCAGGTGTCAAAACACCCCACAGCTCCATGGCTAAGCAGCAGCCAGACCAAAAACCTGAATGGACTGAATCAGGCACAAACACAGTCGGAAGCAGCAATAAAGTCTCTCTTAGAGATACCAGGTAAACCAGCCCCATCAAACACTGCCCTGAGCTACGTTTCTGAACCTGGGATCATCCCTGCTCTGCCCTCCCACCCCTCCTCCTCAATCCATCTAACTGCACCCCCAAACCAGTGTGTGCTCGGAGTGGGGGTGTGGGGGTGTGTCTCTTTCGAGGAGCTCTTCATAGCTTCTCTCCCTCCTCCCACTCAGCATCACCCAAAAAACCAGATCTGGGCACAACACCCCCTCTCCCCTTGGTGGGATTTCACCAGCGCCTCACACAAGGGCTGAGGTCTGAAAAGCACCTTGCCTGATGCAATCCCACGCCACACTTGCCTCTCCCAGAGCTGCACCCCGCTGCCAGAGCCGACCCGGCTCTCAGCCGAGCACGCGAGCAGCACAGCCGGGTTTACCGGCAGCGGTGGGTGTTGCGAGCCGGCGGGAAGACCCTGCTCCTCAAGGATGTTTCCTGACATCTCCCCTCCACATCAGGCGCAAGGCTGGCGCATGCCGGTGTGATGGATCCAGATCCGAGCCCCTGAAAGCCAGCGCGCTGCATGGAAGGTGTGCAGGCTAACACAAGCCGTGGGTGACTACACAGAGAAGTAACGTTTCCGTGGTCTTCACTGGTTTGTGTCTGGCTTCAGACCGTTTGATTCAGAGAGACAAAAACCAAAATGATGGCCCAAACCTTGGGAAAAATTCCCTTCCCCTCACCTCGCCACCTGGGACTCCGTTTTGCTCCACTCGGAGCAGCAGGTCTTGCGCCACACAGCCACTGCTGGGCCAGCACGAGCCATGCTTTGCTAAACCCTTCACAACGCCTGGTCTATCTCACGTCCCGCAGCTCGCAAAGCTGACTTATTTCTGGAGACCTTCATTCCCACTTTGTTACCTTCAATTAAACCCCCTCAACACTGCCTCTGCTCCCCTGCACCCCTCCCACGTTCCATTTTCAAGCACCGGTACAGATCAGCACCTTCCCCAACCCACTGCTCCACAGCAGCCTTCGCCGCCAGCCCGCAGAACCCGGCACAGCCCACCTCACCCCGCACAGCCCACCTCTTTAATTGCGTTAATTAATTGCAAGGGAGGGCAGCTCCCCGAGAGGGGCAGGAGCATCAGTGCAGCGTGCGAGGGCTCAGGCACAGCCCAGCACAACCGTGCTCCCCCTCTGCTGCACCAGCCTCGTGCTCTCCAGGACCTCAACACCCCCCCTCAACAGCAAACCTAAGAGCGAACGCAGACCCTGGGCAGCAATGGGGCAGTCACACAGCAGTGCCAAAACCAGACAGAGACGGTGGAGCTGCACAGCTCCCTGGGCTGAGCTTGTTATGCCAGCCCAAATATCCCTGCCAGTATTTAACTCTGAATCCCTGCGAGCAGCCGATGAACAAGTTCTGGCTGGCAGAGGAACCGGACAGAACGTAAAGGAAAAGCAGCACGATTTCACTCTGGGGAGGTTTTCTCATGCTCCCCAGGTCAAAGCTAACAGGGGTTTTACAAAGAGAAGCCACTGGCAGCACAGCTGTCCTGGAGCATCCTTGAATCCTGCCTGGATGTGAAAGCGCAGTGTGTAAGCAGCAATTGCAGCCGGCTGGCTGTGAGCGAGAGGAGGGCACCCCCACGCCACGCACCCCCATGCCACGCACCCCCACGCCACGCACCCCCACATCTCCCCCGTTTCGAACACCACCGCAGCCGGCAGTGCCAGCAGAGCTCGTCGCCGCACAGGCGAGGCAGAGCCCCACACGCCGCCACCTCGGACACGCGCCATACGCAAACTGCCGCCGAGCCCCCCGCATCCCTCCCTGCAACTTTCTGCATCATTTTTCCAGGCGGGATGATATTTTAGGATCAGCTTTTGAGGGTGTTTGGGGTTTTTTTTTTTTCCAAAGGATTCTCTTCAGTCCCACGCCCGTGCCTGCTCCTGAAGCATCTCCCACCCAGCCAGCGCTGCCTGGCAGAGGGCAAGTGGCTCGGCATGGTTCCCCGTGAGGTTTTGCACCGATGGCTCCTGGCAGGGCTGCACGTCCCTCCTGTTACATAACAACCTTCCCCACCCAGTGCTGGCTCCGGTTGGGGCAGTTGCTTTTGGGGTGCTCGCAGACCCCCCCAACACTTCCACCCATGTGTGGCCAAGCATCATCCTCCCACCCCAGCCAGACCCCCATCCTGGTCCCCAGCGTTTGGTGTGCCACCTGCCAATTCCCGCTGCCCTGGCTGCTCTCTTCCCTGTGCCTCCCCTTTCCTCCAGGCTGCACCCCAAAACCTTCTGTGAGCCCTAGGTGCTGCTCGCCGCCCCACCAGCGCCTAGGAGCATCCCCCCCCCTTCCTACTCCCGCAGCCCCTCCGCATGGCCTGGGCTCCCGAACCCAAACCGCAGCCCCCCACCTCCCTCCTGAGCTCACTCACCCTAAGGGCACCCTCACCGCTGGGCCTCCCCCCTCGGGCTGCACCCACCTTCCGCCTGTTCCCCCGAACGCCGCACCCCACGCCGAGGGCTCGGCATCGCTCGCACCTACCCGGCCCCACACACCCCCGCCTCTCCCAGGACCCAGCGGTGCCCCCGAGCCGCCCAGGGGCTGCTCTGTCCAGCCAGCAGCCTCCCGTCTCGGCGGCCTCCATGCCCCTCCTCTCCCTGCCCGCGCCCTGCCGGCACCCCGCCCGGCCCACGCCGGGTCTCCCGCCGGTTCGCAGCCCCCGCACGCCCCGCTCTCAGCCCGCCGGCCTCCTGCCTCCGCGCCCCGGCAGCCGCTCGGCACCCCCGCCCGCCGCCGGGGCGCCCGCCCCCCGCCTGCCCCGCTCCTGCTCCCCGCGCCCCTCCGCTCCCGTCTCCCCCGTCCTACCGCTCCCGCCGCCCCCCGTACCGCCGCTGCAGCCCCCCGCGCACCCCCGCGCCCCGCTCCCTGACCTGGGCCCGGGCGCGCCGCCCGGGAGCTGTCCGCCGCCGCCCGGTGCTGAAGGCGGCTTGGCGGCGGCGGGCGGCGGGGCCCCGGCGGCGGCGGCGGCGGCCCCGGCGGCGGCGGGCGGCAGCTGCCCGTCGTCACCGCCGCCGCCCTCCAGGCTGGCCTCGTTGCCCATGGCGGGCCGGGCGGGACCGCTCCCTCAGCGCAGCGCCGCCTCCGCCGCCATCAGCCCCGCGCCGCCGCCGTCGCCGCCTGCCCCCGCCGCCCCGCGCATGCGCCGCTCTACGCCGGCTCGCGCGGCGGGCACGCGCGCCGCCCGGCCAATCGCCGCCCTCCGCCCCGCCCTCCCCGCCCCCCCGCCGGCACGTGCCCCACGCCCCGCGGGCGCGCGCCGGGGCAGCCAATGGCGGCGACAGGCGGCGGCGGGCGCGCCGGGGAGGCCCCGCCCCTCCGAGCCCGCCCGGCCAATCGGCGCTCGGCCGCGCCCGCGCCCGCCAGGCGGCGCCCCGCGAGCTCGCGCCCTGACAGCCAATGAGCTCCCTGTCCCCGTGAGGTCACACCCCGGCGGCCAATCAGCGCTCGGTCCCGCATGAGGTTACAACCCGCGGCCAATGGGCAGCCGCTCGCCCCTGAGGTCACAGGCTGCCGCAGGATGTCACACGCTGCCAACCAATGAGCCTCTCCCTCCCCTATGGAGTCACGGGCTGCCCCGGGACATCACACCTGGGCAGCCAGTGAGCGCCCTGTGGGGTCAGGCACTGCCCTATGACATCACAGAGGTCAGGCACTGCCGTATGACATCACACCGGGCAGCCAGTGAGTGCCCTGTGAGGTCAGGCACTGCCCTATGACATCACACCCGGTCAGCCAATGAGCACCCTGTGAGGTCAATCACTGCCCTATGACATCACACCGGGCAGCCAGTGAGCGCCCTGTGAGGTCAGGCACTGCCCTATGACATCACACCCAGTCAGCCAATGAGCACCCTGTGAGGTCAATCACTGCCCTATGACATCACACCGGGCAGCCAGTGAGCGCCCTGTGAGGTCAGGCACTGCCCTATGACATCACAGAGGTCAATCACTGCCCTATGACATCACACCCAGTCAGCCAGTGAGTGCCCTGTGAGGTCAGGCACTGCCCTATGACATCACACCACACCAGCCACTCACTGTCCTGCTCCCTGCAGGGTCCCAGGCAGCCCCGGGTGCCAGGCACCGATGAGCCCCCTGCTGCCTCCTGAGGCCCCAGCTGTCCCGGGGGGCCCCGCGCTGCCGGGCAATGCGTGCAGCCCGCTCCCCGTGAGGTCATGAGCTCCCCGTGAGGTGATGGAGCTGTCAGCCAAGGAGCTCACACCACGCCCAGCCAGTGATGGCCGCTGCTCCTCCGCCATGCCACAGGGCCTCACCAGTGGGCTCACCGGCGCTCCCTAAGGTCCAGGCTCAGGCAGCGAGCGCCCAGCTTCCCCGGAGAGGTCACTGGGAACCTGTTAGGTCACTGGGAACCTGTTAGGTCACTGGGAACCTGTGAGGTCACCGTGCCTTCCCTGCATGAGGCCACAGTCTCCCTGATGATGTCAGAGAGCACGGCTGGGAGAGGCCCAGGCCGGCTGGGGGCTCCCACCATGCACCATGCTGGCACACTGACACCTCACTCAGATCTCACCAGTAGTTAACAAGCCGAGGTGTTAATTAACAGCACCCCCACGCCTCTTCACAGAACTGGCTGCTGCTCAGAGGCCATCCCAAGGGGCTCAGCACCCCCTGCCTGTCCCCTCCTGCCACCCCTTTGCCTCCTGCTCCCCGTCCTGCTGCTGCCAGGATCGGACCCACTGTGGGGGGAGCAGGGGAAGGAACCCCAGGAGACCCCCAGAAGATGCCATTCCCAAAACATAACACCAGCTTACGCCTCACCAGCAGCTTCAGCAACGCTAAATCCTAAAATAAACATGGAAGGGGGGTTGTCCACTCCCACCTTCAGGCACACAGAGATTAGAAGTGGGACCAATGCGCCCCTGGGACCCAGCCCCTCCAGCCCCAGCACCCCCTGGAGCCTCCTGGCTAGGGCTGGGGGCGTAACACCTGCGACAGAAGGGGAAAGGCAGCTTTTTGGGAGCAAAAGATCATCACCAAGCAAGAATAAAAAGGCCCCACGTCCAGCAGGAAATAGTAAACCAATAAAACACACAGGAGAAGTGGCACAGAAAGTTGGGGAGTGCTGGAGTAGGAGGAAGGGTGCCCAACAGGACAAGGGGGCTGGAACAGAAACCCCTGGCTTGTTTTGGGGCAGACTCAAAACCTCCCCCTGAACTCCCCAGAGGCTGGTGCAGGCAGAGCAGCAGCCCCAGCTCAAGCTGTGCCCATTAGGACACTCAACACACTGATGCCAAACCCCAGGGAAGGGGTTAGGTGATGCCTGCTCCAGAGACGGAGGAAAAGCCACGCAGGAGGCAGTGCCAACCTCAAACTGGGGGTGTTTTGCTCTCTGTAGTCAGTGTAGGGGATTTTTTGGGCCAGGATGAATTTCTTTCCAAACAGAAATCAGACTGAAGCAAGGGGAGGCAGCAGACAAGGGATGGGAAGAGGCTGTCCTGTCATAGCCCTGCTGTGGAGAGGATGCTGGGTAACACAGCCCTCAGCCCACCCAGGGCTGCCTGGGGCTTGATCAGGTGCCAAAACCATCCCCCAGCTCCAGCAGGGCCTAGAGGAGGTGCCTCGCTCTGCCTTCACAGACACTGACAGCAGCAGCTCTCCAGCACCCCACCATGGAAGCAGAAGTGTCTCCCTGGCCCTCTGGCAGCCCTGAGACACCTAAACCAACCCTGGCACTTGTTGGGGGTTGTGGGGGTTGTTTTGCACACCTGTGCCAGGGCGTTCAGCAGCCAGCCCAAAGCACTGCAGGCATCAGCCTTGCTTGCCACGCTGGGCATGGGCAGTGCTTCCAGCCCAGCTTCAGCCCTTCCTAAGCTCTCAGGGCTGGCACCAAAGGTTGCAGGAGGATCAGGAGCATCCATCAGTTCCCTGAGCTCTGCCTCCCTGCCCCAAGAAACCCCACAGGAGACAGGTGTGTTAACAAGTGTGCACAGTCACATATTTTATTCCCAAAAGACACCTTTTTAGCCAGCTGGGGACTGAGGCACCCTGCCTGAAGCTGCTGGAAGTGGGAAACACCACAACTTTACACAGTACAGAGTGCTACAGTGAGGCACCTCACCAAGCCTGCTCCTCATGGAGCTGTAGGACAAGAGGGGAGGCTCCTGTCCCCCAGCTCCAGCTGTGGAAGCCCAGAGAGGCTCAGCCCCACAGGTTCTCCAGCACTTGGAGCCCTTCCCAGCCTTCATACCACCAAGCAGCCCAGTTTCAAAAGAACAAAACATTTCTACAGTCTCATTTTTAAAAAAAACCCAGAAATTTGTAAAGGAGTTTCACCCAGGGCTGCTGCAGAGGGAAGGTGGCAGAGTTGATGATGAATACACAGCCATACCTGCAGCCATGCTGCTCCACTCTTCTTCCTCCAGGAAACCTCCTAACTATTTCTACCAGGCACAGAGCTAGGCCAGCTCCTGTCCCCTGCCCTTGCTCCAGTCTGCTGCCCCAAATTCCCTCCCCCCAGCCCCAGCTACGCCCAAGAAGTGCGGTTCCCTGTGACATCAGAGCCCAGCAGCATCTGCAGAGCTCTGAGCAGGCCAAGCAGGGAAACCTTGTTTATTCTACAGGAAAATAGGAGGGAAGGCTAAAAAGGGGTGGGGGGTAAATCAGTCCAAATGTTACCCAGAGGTGTCTCACCCACAACGCAGCGCTGGTGCTTTGCAAACAGCAGCAGCTGCATGTCACTCTGTGCCAGGCTCCAAGCGAGCTCTGCCCTGCAGACACTCCCCAGGACACAGGGGCTCTCACTGCAGGAAACTGTCCAGCCTGGCTTGGCTGCTGCTGGAGGAAGATGAGGAGGGAGCTGCAGACACAGACCTGGAGACCTTCTTCTTGCTCCTCACTGCTAATGGGCGGAGGTCTGCCAGGTTTGTCTGGAGGGGAAGCTGTCAAGGGAAGTACAGACCGAGGCACTGGGGACCCCCAAGTGATTTGATAGTGGTTGCAGACCTGCCTGAACACAGCACCAGGGTCCGGCCCCACAGCTGTGCCCAAAGGAAAACTTTCCACAGGGCAGGCTGGGCTTTGCACCCTACTCACAGGGACAGAGCTCAGGCACACTCCTGTCCCACGAGCCTGGGAACACAGCCACCCATTTTGACTCTACCCCTGACACAAAACCAGCTTTTAACCAAATCCATCAGAGCTGGGATGCTGTGCAAGGGAAGGCATGGCAGCCAGAGCCTGCAGCATCCCAAAGCAGAGCAACCCCAAGAGAAGAGCCCTTAAGAGCAGCAAAACCCTCGTGCAGCATCATCCAAACCTTCAGAGACACAGAAGTGGCAAGAATTAAATGTCCCTGAGTGTCAAAGCTCTGCAGCGCTGAAGGTGGGTGCAGGCCATGCCAGCCAAACCACAGGGTTACACAAACCAGCACTCCTGTGGCACCCAGGCTTAGGGGATAAGCTGCTCCTCCCTCCCAGATGCAAGGGGCAGGATGGAAGGGCTGTCCCCACTTCTCCATTGCCACATCTGACCCTGGAGGTCTGGCTTGGGCATCTCCCTGGCACCGGGTACCTCCACTGCAGGAGCTGCAGCCTAAAGCTTCCCAGCAGCTCACACCTTCCAGCCTCCTGGGCTTGTACAGAGAGCAAAACCCCCTCAAAACCAGCCCTAGGAGGTAGAACCAGAGGCATGCTGTACCCCCCCCTTCCCCAGGGGAGCAGGAGTCAGAGGAGCTCCCCACTGGGACAGGCCCAGGAGAGCAGCAGCGTCCCACAGGAACAAAGCCTTTGGCTGCAGGCACCCAGCCAGGAAGAGGCTGCTCAGAGGTCCCAAGGGCACAGGATGTCCCTGCAAACTGCACTGGTGTCCAGCCAATTCACTGCTGTGAACAAGCCACTGCTGAACATGCTCCCAGTGAACTGGGGTCCTGGCTGCCTTTGCTGAGCTCAGACTCAGGGTCAGAGAGAGAGAAAACTGATGGTTCTTCGTGGGTCCTGCCCCAGGTTTTTGTTGGCCAGGGGAGGGCAGGAGACCCTAAGATGGTTGAGACCCAAGAGGAGGAAGAAAGAGGAGGTCCCCACAGCATCACTACTGCCACATGAGCTGCAGGAAAGGATACAGGCTGTATGAACTTTGTTCTGCCTCCCAAGCCATCGTAGCCCGTCCTCACCTAGGAGAGAGAAAGAAGTGAGCCTGGAGCAGCAGCATGGAGCCTTGGCTACATCTCCTCATGCTGGTTATGGGGAACTGCTGGGGAGGGGTTACAAGCACCTGGAAGAACTCAATACTTGTATTAAGCCCTTTTCTTTGGAAAAAGAAAGGCCCAAGGGTATTAGTAAAGTCTGGGTATCTTGGGCACTTTCTGAAGCAAGCTGAGGCTTCCAAGCAACAAGCAAGACTTAGAATTCTGTCAGCAGGACCAAGGAATGAAAGAAAAACACCCAAAGCTCCAAGGAGGTGGAGGAATAGGACACAGAGAGCCACTTAATCTGCTGCCAGGAAGGGAAAGAGCATCTGTCATCCCAGGACTGGGAAGCAGCCAGGTCATGCTCCAAGGTTTGTTTCCCACACGCTGTATGTGGCAAGGTAAAAGCCTGATTCGCTTCCTTCTGTGGGGTCACTTCAGGACAGGGTGTGTGGTGCCAGCCCTCAACAAGCTCACCAGCTGGACAGTCATACTTACAGAGCCCATGTTCTTGGGGGGACCCAGCAAGCTGCCTGAAGATGGCTTCTTGGAGAGAACAGAGTTCCTGATGAACGCTGGCAAGAGTCCTTTAAGAGCATCATCCTCCAGGTCATCTGCCCAGTTCTGTCCCACAAAACAATGAGAAAAGCCCTTTAACCAGCATGATCTGCTGAATTTAGTCGACACACAGGGAGAGCTAACGACAGCGACATCTATTTAAGGTAATAGTTACTCCTGTACCACGTCAGGCCAGACAATGGCAGCTTCAAACCTCCCACTGGGGCTCACGTGGAGCAGCACTGGGGAGGCAGAACACTGCGCCCAGCACAGCTGGGAGAACAGCCCCCTTCGCTGACACCACAGCCCTCAGGGTCAGCCCCACATTGTGTCTGCTGAGCACATCTGAGGCGGGACAGTCAGCAAGAAGCATGCGTGTCCCCATCTTCCCTCTCCTGCTTGACTCCAGGAGGCCTGGGGCAGCAATAACAGTGTTTCTAGGAGACTGTCAGGCAAAAGCGCTTTGAAGCATGAGCTGTGGCTCTACAGACAGGCTGGGCTACGGTCACAGCGTCTCCTACATGGAAGAAATGGGCCATTTATCCCAAGCTTATTAACAGCAGAATCAAAGGGGCGATACAGAAACCAAGATTAGTCCTTTTACCTCCACTGTTTCCTTCAGAACCTTCTTCGCCAGTTTTACCACGGGAGGCCTGCAAGAAGCCCAAGGAGCAAATCAGCAGAGATTTATTGTTCAGGTGAAGCTGACAAGGACAGACAGGGCCAAGCAAATGATGACAAAACTTGCAGCACGACATCAGGCAGCTGGAGAGCTATCTGATCTCACACAGCAACTTCCAAAGCAGCCAGGCTTTGATCTCCTTCAGAAGAAGAAAGAGGATGGAAAACTCACGGCTTTTTATCCAGCTTCTGCTTTTTTGCAGGGTTGGAGAGAGATCTGCAGGGCTGATGCTCAGGGGTGTCCACATCAAAGGTGGCATCGAGATCGATCTCGTCACTGTGGGGCGGGCAGTGGAGCTTCGGGTGCCGCAGTTCCACGGGAGTGGGGCTGCAAGGCCATGCAGAGTGTCAGCTGCTGGGAGGCTGCTGCCCACCACCCAGCAGACAAGAGGGAGACCGAGCTGCATGCTATGTGATGGAGTCGTGAGACAGCAGCTGGACCAGGGTCAGAGCCCCACTCTGCTGTGTAAGTCACAGAAAGGACACCCCGAATCTCAGAGGTGACAGTCCACATCCCAAACTACTGTTCACCCTGGAATGGCCTGTGCAGGAGGATGCACTTCACCAACCTTTCAAAGACAATGCGACTGAGTGTCTCTCTGGTTACAGATGGGACTTTCAGAGTATCCTGCAGGATGTCTATCTTCTTCTTCAAACTCTGGAGAGAAAAGGAAGAGCAGAGAGCAAGATAAAGGTTTAGTAGCAGATTCTTTGCCCCTTCTCCATAAACCAGCAGCAAGTGGAGCTCAAAGTGGGGCAGGTAAGAGGTAAGGTGGGCTGGTGAGCCACCGTGCAAGAGCCAGCATAACTCCTGGCTCTGCAGCTGCAGGCTGTGGCCAGCTGCCAGTTACTGCAGACCAAGGAATGATATTCTCACCAAGATCTCCTTATCTGCGTTCTTCAGATCCTTCTGGGTGCTTTTTAACTCCTCCTCTGTCTTCTCCAACTCCAAAACAGTTTTCTGCAGCTGCAGAACACACACATACCCCCCAAAAACAGAATAAAAGAGCAGTTGCTGATTACAACCCACAGACAAGGGAGAACATGGGCCCCCAGGAGAGCAGCACCCCCAGAGAGTGTGGACCCCCCAAGAAGAGTACAGACCCCCCAGGAAAGCAGCACGCTCTGCAACACAGCTACTTCCTCTCTCCCTTCCAGGGCTCCGTTCTCCTGTAGCAGTCTGATGGCTCTCCTGCATCAGAGCCCAAGTGCCTGCCCATTCCCACAAGCTGCCTGCAGAGGGATCTCCAGGGCTGCTCGCCCAACACAAACCTTCCTACAGCATCTCCCAAGCAGCTTTTCCCTGCTCTGGCACTTGGCGGCTGCAGGCTGAATCCTCGCAGGACTCTGGGTACACCAGAGCAGGAATCGCAAACCGCAGGCTGGGGCTAGCTGTGCCTCAGCGGAACTGGCACACGGACAAGCCTGATTCAGCGGGGCAGCACGGCAGGAGCAGTGGTCGAGGAGCAGACTGCCACCACATCTGAGGCTTTGGTGGGTTCAGGAGTCCAGGCCAGCTCAGAGTGTCAGTACAGTCAGCTCGCTGTCAGCAGAGCCTGGAGCCCTGACAGCACCAACTCGCCTCCTCAGGAGCGGAGCTGGTGACTGAGGCTTGGCACTGGCTCAGCCAGGAGCGGGCAGATTCCTGCAGCAGTGCCTGGCTCACAGGGCTACCTCCTGCTGGGAGCAGCACAGCCACCTGAGAGCCTTCTTCTCAGTTTGAGGAGACTACAACAACTATGGCCAGGTAGCAGAACCAGGCCAAACCCTCCCTCTATGAGCCTGGGCGCAGGCATGCCCCAGGAAACACCTCAGAGAGCAAGGCTACACATGCACACTTCTCCTGGGGACTTGAAAGCAGAGTCCAGCCAGGCCTGGAGCAGGGGGAGCACCTTGAGATGAGTGAGCCACCCCAAGCTCTGCACTAGGTGAGGACCAGTCCCACAGGGCTCCTCACCCCTTCTAGGGGCCCGATTCTGACATGGGGGGGGCCGGCAGCTGAGCTAGCTGACACTGGGCAGTGTGGCAGAATGAAGGCAGTGCTGCTTCCAGCGCCAGCAGCAGAGCACCTGCCTATGCTGCCTTCTAGCCAGGTTCCCTGCCAAGTGCTGCCCCAAAGGCATCCCCAGACTGTGCTCCCGAAGCCAGCACCTCACCCCAACCCCAACCCCGCCACACCATGCTCAAAGAGCTCAGTGCAGAAGGTGGTCACTGCAGAGGGCTCAGGCCACAGTTAATGACAGGGATCCACAGACCAGTTGCCACACTCCCTTTACCTTACTATTGACAGAAAACAGCTCCTTCTTCAGCTTCTCTGTCATCTCACCAGAGATCTTCCGAGCCTCCTTCAAGTTTTCATACTCCCTGCAAAGAGACCAGGAGACTCACAACCTAGAACTTCTCAGCAATGAGCAAAGACCCTTAATTTGAAGCTCTGCAGCTGTGGCGCTGCCAGAGAAACCCCAAGACACACAAAGCCGGGAGGGAACAGAGCCGAGAGCACCCACAGCACATCAAACACACCCACTCACTACTCCATGGTGCAGGAAGGAAAAGCTGCTGCCTGGGCAAACACACCTGAGAACTGGGCCTGAATGGATTGCACCAGTAAAATGGAAACCAGATCTGGGGACATTTCGGTTGCCAGTGGCAAAGACAGACAGACAACAGAGCTGTCTGTTGCTGGCAGCAAACAGGGGGAATCGCTTTAAGTGACTTTTCAGACTTCAAGCTATTGGTGGCACAGGCTCATTCCCAATTACACCACAGGGACACTCGCCTCATTACAGCTCTGTAGCGCTGTGGTTATTCAGCTGCCACCAGAACGGCCCCACAGAGCCCATGGCTTCACTCAGCAGGGCCAGATGCATTTCCAGGTAGGGGAGGGCAGCACCGCAGCGCTGCCTTGCCCGAGAGCGCTCGAGGCCACAGCTGCACAGCAGAATGCTGCAGAGGGTACATCCCAGAACCCCTCATCCACTCATTTCCCCTCTCCTCGGGCACGAGAGGAGAACAGAGAATAATCATCACCACCTCATAGGTGCACTGACATCTCTGCAGACAGTTCCCATGGTGACATGCATGTCACTGCAGTGACAACGGGAACAGTTCAGTGTGACAGGCTCCAATCTAGGTCCCCAGGATCTGCCAGTCAAAACCCATCGGAGGCCCAAACAGTCGAGAGCCCCACAGAGCCAGCGTGCCTGCTGGCAGAGGGTTCTTCCTGGGCACAGCCAGGATGGGTTGTGCCAGCTGCGCTGAGCCCCCAGCACCTACTTTTTCAGCGAGACGCAGTAGATGGCAAGCTGCTCCACCGCTGCCTGCCCGACTCCCATCTCCCTGATCATCTCCTCCACTTCAGGCCGCTGGCTCTGAAGCAACAGCTCAATCCTGCGCAGGAAAACAGAAGTACCGTCAGCTCACGAGTCACAGGCAGGGCTGGGAAAAAGACTGGAGCCCTGCTTCCCCTGGGAGCTGGAGCAGCACACACATACTGCACACGGGGCCAACATGGCTGCTTCCAGGACTTACAGCCCTGTGGGCTGGCTTTTCCTGAGCTGGGATGCTGCCCCAGCATACCCTGGTAGCAGGAACAGCACACAGCCACACTGAAAGCACTAGCGATGAGGCCGGTGTGTACACAGCACCATGCCTCACTGCTGCCCAGCGAGAGTGGCCCCCCAGAAACACAGCAGGGGCAGGAGTGTACCTGTTCACGCAGCAGTTTCCCACCTTATGGTGTAAGGCGGCCCAGCACGCGGTGTTAGAGTGGGACCTGCTGCCCCAGTCAGAGGAGGGGAGGCCCGCAGCCCAGCCTGTGAGGCACAGAGCAAGCCCAGGGTCTCACCGCTCCATGGTCCTCAGCTTGTTCCGCAGCCGGTGAGCCTCCTCCTTTGAACTTCTGTTATCTTCCTGCTGCTGCTCCAGGAATTTCATCTGCTTCTGCAGAGAAGCAAGTGCACGCAGACCGTTAGGAAGGCTCCAGGGATTGAGAAACATCCCGGCTTATGCGCACTGCGGGCAGCTGGGAGCATACACTGGCTCTTAATGCTATCACCACCTCAGCAGCCCAGGATTATGGAGAGTTTAGCTCCCTCCCTGCTGCACCCCTAGCTCGGCTCCTTGCGAGCACAGCAGGGCCTGAGTGCTAATCGTGATGAGCCCGGTGCTGGAACAGCATGGTGGCCTCCTTTCTGCCAGGAGCGTTTGTGGGGGCTGTGCAGTACCCTGTCCACAGCAAAGGTTTGTTTTTCAGAAGCAAGGGAGTCCATGGCAAGCAAAGCTCACTGCTGCTTCCTCCTCTGTGCACAGCTTTGCTTTAGCCTCCTGATTCTCTTCGCCATTAGCTGCTGAAAGCAGAAACAGGAACGCCAAGAGGGTCTGTTCTGGGGGACCACAGCCAAACCAGGCACCGGGCGCTGCTCTCACCGAGATCCACACCGTGGCAGAGGATGGAGAAAGCTGGCCCAAGGCAGCCCTGTTCCACCGCATCCACGTTGCCTATCTAGGTTTGTGTGTGCCTGAGGACCTCGTGCAGCAGCTCCGAACGGCTCTGGGCCAGATTTCAGCCCAGCACTGACTCCAGGGAGAGGCCTGGCCACCAGCCATCACCTCGTACCGCTCCCTACCACGAGGACGTTAAAGGATTTAATCCACTTCCTGCCACAGAAACCAAACAGCTGCAAGGCTGCTGGGACTTTGCAGAGCAACAGCATCCCAGGCCCACGTGTTACGCTCTTGCTTAAGCACATCTTCGGCTCTCCCTAACCGGAGCTCCGGTCCCACAGCAATGCCTCATGCCAGGTTGGAGCAGCATTCCCAACCTCAGGCCGAAACAGCAGCCAACTCCCACACAGGAGCTGGGCCGTGGCTGACAGCGCTAGAAGATGGACAGCGCACAGACTGCGGGCTCAACCTGCGCCACGGCTAGTCCAGCTTGTACTTTCACCACCATGCTTTAATCTTTAACAATGCAGCCTAACAGCGAGCCTGGCGTCCAGCTGGGAAGCCCTGTACCCCACAGAAATGAGACCTCTGGGTCTCGAATCCTTCTGCCCTGCCCTTTCATTTAGGAGGACTTAAGCGTATGCAGAGGGTTTGGCAAGAGGCAAGATAACCACAGAACTTCCTCCCGAGGTGCCAGGCAGGAAAGCCAAACACAGAGATGTTGAGCTGAGCAGCAAGCACCAGCTTCCACCATCACAATTGTTTCTGTGGAATCATCCCACCACTGGTACACCTGGGGTGCTGGGAACATCTCTGGCACGGCGCAGACCCAGGCAGCCTTTACACCCCAGCAGACCAGATATAATCTCACACTCAGGCAGAAAGAAACAAACCCCAAGTTGTGCTGGCTCACGGCAAGACCCGTTTGGTGCAGTTCTGGCTCCTGGGTCAGACCCATGCTCCAAGGGGCAGAGATCCTAGAAAGCACATTTGATCCCTACTGCTTCCTTTTGGCCTGCAGCTCCCAAGCCCACCTGCCCGAACCCTGTCTTCTCGTGAGGGGCACCTCATCCTCACATGGCAGAAGGTGCCCAGACAAGCCTACTGCCAAGGCAAAGCCACTCTGCTCACTACAAGACATCCCAAACAGAGCAGCTCCCGCTCTTACCCCCTTCCACTTGCTGTTTACGCGCAGTATGTGACTACACACTGAGTCACTGCGTTCCAAAACACAATGGGAATATTTGATCCCTGGACTTCACACATTACTAACCTCACCAAAGGAAAGCCCTGGCAACGGAAGAGACAGGAGAGTTAGCTGGATCAAATCCCACTCAGCTGAAGCTCACAACTCCCCCTCCATATATTTCAGTTTGATTTCTCCTCCAGTCAAACTAAGAAACTAATTTCCCTTGAATCCCGCCTGGCCTAAACCCATTTCAGAAGAACATTCTACCACACGGAGCCAGTGTTTCAGCAATGGGGCGCTAGGGCCAGTTCCCACACTCGGTTCATGCTGCTACCTTCATAATCAGCACTGCCACTTCATTAGTGAGGCTCAGTCAGCATCCCATAACCCAGGCTGGCATCTCTCCCCCACACTGGCCACCTCTGCCTCGAGCATGCAGCGTGTGAACCAGGGGTCTGGCTTTTACGCCTTGGAATCACGCCCAGGGTGGAAGCACATTCGAGACCTCGAGAACAGCAACACCACTCACTTCAGATTAATAAACCCAGAATGTTCTCCCCTGTCATTCTGAGATCAAGAAGACATTCATCTCGAGGCACTGGATCCGAAACCCCACCAGCACGATGTCTTTATTGGCAGAGCCTGCAGAGATCTCCAATAAAACTAACACGCATTGGGCAACAGGTAGCACAGAAGTCCTGCCAGGGATGGGAAGGGTACCTTGAGAGAGGAGCACAGCATCTCGGTCTCTCCCAGCACCTTCTGGAGCGACTCTATTGTAGCATTGCGCACATCCAGAGTGTCCCTCAGCCCATCCACAACAGCTTGGCATTCTCGCTTTTCTTTCTCTGGAAAAGACAGTTTAAGAACAAAGGAAGAGGTCATGGCCTGGTAACCCACACTTCAGTTGCCCCACAGCAAAGAGCCATGGCAGGCAGCCCCAGGCCCCTAGGAGCCATCCGCTCCCGCAGAGAGCCATTTCCCAAAATGCTGCCTGCACCAGGCCTGTGCTCAGCAACAGCTTCTCCCCGCGCCAGCAGGCTTCAAGATTTTCTTTACTAAAGATAACAAGTTCCTTTTAATAGCTTTCCAGCGCCAGCCCTGCTAGCATTAAGCTGATGCCTCTTAACTCTTGCATGCTCTTGCTCACAGCCGGGTGTGCACAGGGAAACCTGTTCTGGAGCTGCACGGCGCTGGAGAGCAGCACCCTGAGCCCAGCCACCGCACACGGAGCCCCACGCACCGGGAAGCCCTTCAGGGGCTGCACACGGCGATGCACCGCGCGGCTGTGTCGTCACGCTGCTGCAGCTGCGTCCAAGGGCGAGAGGTAGTAAAGCAGAGCCAGGGACTTTGCAGGACATGCAACAGCTGAAGTAGAATCCCAAAAGAGCCTGTTTTTTGGGGGGGTCACAACACCTCTGAGCCCTGCTGTTCCTCCCCAGGCACAGCACAATCCAGGGACAACGTGTCCCTGACTGACAGAGAGAAGGTGGTGGAAAACACCACTAGATTTCAACGTGGTTTGTCCGGACAAGGGAGGAAATGCTCACAAAACAACAACCACCCTCAGGAGCTGACAGACTTAAGCAGGGAGCAGCCAGCATCACCGGAAAGCTGGGAGCAGTTGCACAATGAGGGAAAGCAGCAACCCCACCAGCTAACCCCAGCAAGAGCAGGGTAAAGTCTTCAGCTCAGCATCTTCTGTCTTCGCTAAAATCATCTGTGGCTCCCACCTGATGGTAGCAGAGAGCCAATCAGTGCCTTTCCAAAGAGCAGGCTTCTCCTTCCAAGCAATCCTATTTCAAACTGTGCCACCACACCCCACAGAAGCGTGACCTGCAGCGCAGCTTCCCTGCTCCATCAGTCAGTAAAAGAGCCACGTGGGACTGGGGAGGATGAGAGGAGCACATCCAAGCAGAAGCACGTGGGTGGCATGGGAAACACAGATTTCTTTTAGAGGAAAGTATTATTTTCTCCATTGATCTGCCTAACCCAGAGGCCACGCAGCCTGAGGATGCTCCCCTGCATTTGCAGGAGCTCCACACACACCAAAAGACTTAGGGCTTCCCCCTCCTGTGGGGATGTCAGAGGCAGATGGCAGGAGTCGAACCTCCCCGTGCTGCGGGAATGAGCTGTCAGCCCATCCACGCTCCTGCTGGGGCCGCTCGGAGCTCCGCACCTCTACAGCCATCTGCCAACTGATCGGAGACTGGCAATTCCAACGGCTCCTCTACGGCACGCAGCGCAGAGCACATCCTTTAAGTGAAGAATTTATACACAAGAACCACCAGAGAGCAGAATGCCCACAGCAAAGGAGGCAGGAGGTGGGAAGGAGCTTCTCGGTTCCAATATGAACCACAGAATGGGACAAGGAATGACAAATCCAACCTCTACTCACCAGAAGCCGAGATGAGCAGGCCTTCGAGCAGTTGTTCTTGGATAACATCCTAGCAAAAATCCCAGCCACCTTCCTCAGAAGATCTGGCTCTCTACCAAGTCACTAAATTCAACCAAGCTGGCAAGAGAACGGGCCTCAGAATAGAGACGTGCAGAGACCATCCAATTCTGCTCTCAGGCTAAGGACCGAATCCTCAATCTACTGGCTATTCATGTCTGTCTCGTGCACGCAGGGAAGGCAGAGGAAAGACGACTCTGGGGCGTGGGTGAGCCCCCAGCATTCTTTAAAGATTTTTTTTTCCCCCCCTTCTGCTAGCGTGTCTTTGGATTTCTGTCACTCAGACTGACATTTTCCTTTCGCTGCTCATGACTCATGTTCTGATGACAGGCTGCCTACAGACGATGCTTAAAACCCATCGACAAGTCTCCAGGGCTTTTGCTTTTCCTGCCTCCCTCAAACATCCTCTAAAATTAAAGATGGGAAAATGGAAAGGCACACACCGAAATCCGTCTGCTCTTCGCGTGACACATGTGGCACTGCCACAGCCAAACAAATCCAAAGCCTTCCCGCTGCTGCTCTCGGGCACCGCTCTTACCCCCTCATCTGTCAGAGCCTTTGCCATATGCAGCTGTGAGTTTCCCAGTGAGCAAACCAGGGGTTCGCTTTCAGCAAGCCTGCTCCAGATATAGCTGTGCTGCTGCGCTGTGCTCTTGTAGCTCGCGATTAGGAAGAGGGGCAGAAAGAAGTGCATCTGTGTCTCTAAATCCAGAGAGGTACAACAGAGCCGGACCAGGCTGCAGACTCCAGCTCTAAAGCTTTGCGCAGCTTTAGGTGGTCTCACTTTGGAAAAAGCTCTTGAGAAGCTGCTCCAGCAAAGCTGTTTGCAGCCTGCAGCATGCCCTCAGCTCTGCAGCGGGGTTCCTCGGGTCCAGGCAAAGCACTTAGAGCAGGCAGAGCCCAGGACCTGCTGCCTGCAGGCTGCCAAACCCCCGGCAGCAGCCAGAACTCACCTTTCATGGAGAGCTGAGCCTTCACCTTGTCCAGTTCATTCTGAAACACAACACAGAAAACGTGATGATTAGGAAATGCCCTGCAGAGGAGCTTTCACCAGATCTTAAATGGACTTGAAAGGTTTCCTGGTATGACACTGGCACTGGCCAGGTGCTAAGAAGAGAACACGGTAACAGTGAGCACCAAGTTACAAGTACTATCACTAGGAACACAAAGAGCACCTCCAACTGGCGTTCTTCGGGGGGAGAAGAGACGATCCCAGTTTTGTCTTAGCCTTGTCAACCTTGTGTTTCTCACACTGTCAGTCATCTTGTTTTAGCTGAATAATTTTGGAAGGCTCTCAGGGAAACACAGGAAATCAGACAAGAACCATTTTTATACCGTTTTACCTAAACAAGGCGACGAGGCAGGGATGCTGCCAGACTAACTGGATAGAGAGGTGCTTTGAACTGAAGTGAACTTTACTGGGGCGCAGGTGGGAGACAGGAGGGCAGGTCCAAACATCTGATAGGGTAACCAGACATGCTATCAAAAGACAGCAGCAGCACTGCAAAGGACGCTGAAGTCACCACAGTTGAGGACACTGATATGAGGCTAACAGCTCAGCTGGGTGCCCAGAACTATATCACCAATAATCTGACCCGTGTCAAACCCAGGGTACATAACATCTCCCGGGTGCTCCAAGGGTCCAGGGAAGGTCAAAGGGTTCTGATATCTCCATTATAGATCGGAAAGCAGCAGCAAATGCTCCGTAGTTCAAGTTACAGGTGATGAAGTAGCAAAGGAACAGAGAGAGGTTACAAGGAAGAGCAATATAAAAATCCCCATGTGTGTGCATATACATAAAAATAAGAGAGAGAGAAATACATACAGGAAAGAGTCAACAGAAGACAGCTTAAGAAGCTGTGTTAGAGCTGCAGAGGGAAGCATGCAAGTCAAGCAGGAGCCGCAGTGGAAGAAAACCACAATAAAATGCCACCACGGTGCTGAAGCAGAGCACACAGATCTGTGCAACCCAGAATGCTACATGCAAATCTGAGCTGAGAATAGCAGCACCAGTGACCATGGAGCTGACGGGACCAGAGCGAAGCTCTGCTGGTGACAGCAAAGGCAGGAAAGAGAATATGGGATGTAAAGCTGGGTAAGCAGAAGGGGCTAAATGCAAAGCCTGGCAGAGCTGACTCGGATTTGCCCCCCTGGGGTGGGGGAGCACAACAGCTGGAGGGCTGACAGGGAGTTAAATCTGCTGCAGGAACTATCCTGAAGCAGCTTCCTCAGAGTCCTATTGAGGAACGATTAGCAAGCTCACAAGATGTGCTAATTAGCACGATAGCAAAGAAATCCCAGGCTACTGCGGGCAGCTATATAACATTACCTCATTCATCAACTTAATCCGAAATCCCTCTTCCTCCACCACTGCTCCTAAGGCTGCTCCCAGTTTTCACTCCTCTGACAGAAGCTCTCCGCTGCTCCATCAGCCTGAGCTACCAGACCACGTTTTCCCCAAGATCAAACAAGTTTATCCTGACCACATGCTGACAGCTGTCCTCCAAGGCTTCTACCCGCCCCAGCAGGGTAACCAGCAGGAATCATCATCCTTCTCGCCAAGCTGGACAAGCCCAGCCTCCCAGTCCCCTTCAGAAGGGCTCTCAGCTCCCCAGACCACAAGCGACTGGACATGTTGGGCTCCAGACAAGCCTCACCAAAGTGTTATACCCCAAAACTCACTGTTCCCACTCCAGGAGCGGCCACATGGAGACTCTTCTGATCACCGAGGACCATCTTTAAAAGTAACACAGGACAAACCCCATCTCAGCACCCAGAAACGCTCAGACACACTGTAAGGTTCAGCCTCTGGCCTGCAGATTCTCCAGGGAACCAAGTTCCCTCCGGTGTTTCAGTCAAAACTCATGCCCAGTGGTGGGAAGCAAAGCAGCCCCAGCACTCCTTTGACCGTAAAACATTCTGGAGCAGAAGCTAGAGCAAGGAATAGCAAAGACATTTATTATCCAGAAGGTAATTTGGGTAATTCTGCAAAACCAGGAAGAGGTTTCAGATTACAAGGGAGCTCTTCCAACCATTTAGAACCGGGTGCCTCAGAAGAGCATCCCAAGCTCTTCTCCCCGTGACCACGATTGGACCACAGCTACGCACGCAGCTTTCCAGCACGTCAAAACATGGTCCTTCACCCCAGCCCAACCTCTTCAGGGCAGAAGGCCAAATGCTCATTGCAGGACATCTGCAGGCTGCTCAGATCTAGCTCCAGCTGATTACAGAGCCAAGCAGCACTCTGTGCCCAGGCTTCTGGAGGGACAGGCAGTGGCTGGCAACAAACCCTGGATCTGGGGGCTTTTTCAGGTGAAATCACTCCCGGCTGAGGAAGTCACCAGTTCTCTCTGCAGACAGAACTCCAGTCTAAACAGGCATTAAATCCTACCCATCATCTCAAGGGGCTCCACATCCTCCAGAAACAAGGCAGCACCTAACATAGAACTGGTGACAAACTGGCATCAGCCCAGCAGCAACCTGAATCTAGGCAAGGGGCAGTAAGCACCCATCCAAACTAACCATGCCGCTCTGCACGGGAAATAGCTGGCTGTTCTTGGGTAGATGGTGACCCCAGGGCGCCCAGTAAGGAAGCTGCAAGCTCAGGGCTGGAAGTTGCTTCTGTAAAGTTAGCCACCATCAACCTTGTGGCATAGGAGCAGCTCCACAGTGCTGCCCTCCAGCAAGGGAGCAGTTCTTCAGCACAGCCTGCCTGGGGTGGGGGGGGGGGGGGAACTCACTTTAGAGCCCGAGAGGGGGGTGAGAGGGAAGCAGGGAGCTTTCCTAGGGCAATTTTCTCTAGTCAACCCGTTTCTGACTCACTCATCTATTTACACTTGTGAGAAGAGATCTGAATGTGTACTAAATGCAATGTTTATCTGCTCTGAGCCGTTGCCTTGCTCCCAGGGCACACGGCTTCAAGTGCCCAGAGAGGCTTTTTCATTTCCTCAGCACACACAGTTTGGCCTTCAGCTTCTTCACTGGCAGCCTTCAAGGACGACGGCGCTACCGGCGTTACAGTCTGGCTGGCTTTATTTAAAAACATACAATATACATATAGCATTGTCATGGCAACTGCTAATTATGGTAATTGTTGCACATGCTGACTCTAAACACAAGAGGGTACAAGCATCCCATTATACCGAGGTCAACCAGTTACCTTCTTTTTTGGAGCAGATTACTCCAAGCCATAAGGAGCCATGCTTCATCCTCACCAAACCCAGGGGGAGAACACAGAACAGCCGCTCCGCCTTCATCTCATCCCACCCCCAGCTCTCCACACCCGAGGGTGGTGCTTGGAGAACCTCCCCCAGCACCCCAGCTCCAGCCAGGCTCCCCTCCACTGCTGGTGAGCCTTCAGGCAGCCCCTTTCCTAATTTACCTTGGGGGAGCCAAGTCTTGATCACCACCTTGCTCCCGCTTCCATAGACTGTGCAAACAAACCTACCCAAGCAGGAAGGAAGGAGGTGGCACTGCCTCAAAGGGCTCAGGTGTGTCCAGGCCAAGGATGCTGGCAGCAGTTCATTGTGTTTGGGATTTTCCTTCTCCTGCCTTTCGGAAAAGTCTGTAGCTTCATCCCCAAGGGAGAAGCAGCAGTTGGATGTTTATTTGATGCCAGCTCAAGGGAGATTTCCAGTTAAGGTGGGCACCGGCAGGAAGAGCAGTGAAGTAGAAGAGGCCTCTTCAGTCACCACATGAGATTTGGGTGGGGGAACACTAAGCCACACAGAGCCTTCCCTACAACAGAGCTGAGTCTGGGCAAGGACCATGAGGGAGAGCGGGACAGGCACGAGACGCTGATGTGCTTCAGGTCCAAAATACAGGCACAGCGAGCACCGGCTCGGGAAGCAGCCATGGGTGGAGGACCAACAGCCCAGGCTGTGCTTCCAAGCCACCGAAGCTCCACACAACAGAACCACCCCCCAGGCAAATTACCTGCAAGGTCTCCACATCCGGCGCTGTCTGCTCCTCCAGGGCCACATCAAAGAACAGTTTATGGATGATGTGCTTCTTGCTGACCTAAACACAGGAGAGGAGAGGTTGGGGGGCACAGGTGTGGAAGCACAACAGACACGGGAGACTGACGGACGGGAGAAGGGACCATCTCCTCACAAGGCCAGGAAAGGCGAGTCAAATCACGTGCTCGACGCCGTTAGCGACGATGCTCTGCTGGGGCTTATGGGCCCAGCGCCAGACCCCACCCCTCCCACTCAATTTTGGGTGCACGACTCCAGCCGAGCTCCCGAGCCGCGGCAGAAAGATTCAGGCATTTCCGAATCGAGCGCAGTCTGTTCTCTGGCAGCTCAGGCCCAGGCAGCTGACGCTGAGCTAACACGATGCCAAATCCTAAGACAGAAGTACGTGCTGCTTTCTGCAGGCAGAAGGTGCTGTAATTGAATTTGATAGCTCTCCACACCTCCCCCATGCAGTTACAGCTTTGTGTTTTAAGTATTATATACAGTCATGACACCAGCTAATTGCATAGTTACTGCTACATAAGATGTTATTTCGCGATAACTCCATGGTAACCCAGAGATGTAAGAGGCAGTGAAGAACAGAGGGAATCAACAAGTCAGGGAAGGAACAAGGGCCAAGACCTTGAGAGGAAGAAAGAAGCACGAACACGGAACGAGCCCGAGCTGCGGCTGGCTAAAAGCCTGCAGCTGAGCGCGAGGCAACATCTCCTGAGACCACTACACCCCAAACCCAACGGGCACCATCAAGGCTGGCGACACACGGACTTCAGAGAAGTTCAGGTCCTGCTTAAGTCACCAGATCCCCGAGCCTCAGCTTCCCATCTCCAAAGCAGACCATGTCTGTCTTTCCTTCCTTCCATCCCTCCCTCCCCAGCCTTTGCTTTTCTCAATGAAGGACCGAGCACTGCAAAGCAAGGCCTCGATTATAACGAGGTTGTGCAGCAGAACGAGCTGCTCACCTGAGGGAGAGTGGCAGGGCGCTCCAGAAACACAGCCCCAGTGTCTGGCAAACCCTTTCCAGCCCCTTCTGACACTGTGCCAATACTTACTCAGCCTAAACAGAGCCCAGAGACCTTTCTGAGAGAAGCTACGATGCAGGCGGCGGCAGCAGCACACCCTCTGATCACAAGGGCAGCTGAGGGGACTTCACTCTCTAAGCCTTTGGGGAGAAACAGTTCTCTCCATTTCATACCACAAACCTTTTCCAGGTGTCACCAGAGGCCCAGCCCACAGCTCCTTGGTGCCACAGAGCAGTGCACCAAAGAAATACAGAGGTGATGGCTTTACCTGGATTCTGCACTGCGGGCAAGTCCGGCTCGGTGCTGTGTCAAACCACTGGATGAGGCTGAGAAAGGAAAAGAAAACATATGGTGAGTCCTTAAAACCCAGGAGTGCTGCTCCCAGGGGCCACCCTCCGACTCACTAGGGACAGTGGGACGTGAAAACAGAACCACAAACACCGAGTCCAGAGGTGCAGCTAACGGGAACGCTGTGTTCCAGCAGGCACGCTCTACCTTCGCCTCCGAGACAATTCCCGGCTGAATTTAGCGTGCAGGCTTATCTTTACCAAGGCAGAGTTTTCAGAGAGCTCAGATCTCCCTGGGAGAGAGCCTTTGAACAAGGCAGCTTCACAGGAGCGAACGGATCCACACGCGGAGCGGCACAAGAGCTGCTATATCAGGATACGAGGGCTGAGAGATCCCCGGTTCGGTCAGCTCCGAAGGGTGCCGCAGGCACGGAACACGTGCCTGTGGAGCAAGGGAGAGCGGGCCGGCCTCCGCTCTGAGACAATGAATACAAACCTGCCGAGCTCCTAGAGTCCAACCCAGTTTATTTTTGGAGCAGGGTAACAGCCCAGAGCTGGCGGGTCACCTCTGGAAGCTCTCCCTTCTCTGTCAGCTGCTGGAGCCAGAGCTGCACTGCTGGTTAACCAGCGGGCACCGGGCCTCCGAGGCCACTCGGGAGAGGAGCGAGTGTCCGCTCCCGCCTGACACACAGCACAAGGCCCGCTCCTTCCACCTCGCCAAACGGCTCCAGCAGCAGCGCAACAATGGCAGGGACGCTGCTTCAGGCAGCCCCCCACGGCTGCTCCCAGCCGGACACTGGGCCGAGGAGCGGGCTGTCGGCTTCACACCTCCCGGGGAAGGAAGGCCGGGGCAGGGCGGCCACAGCGGCCGAGGCTCCCGCCACAGCTCCGGGAGCTCCCCTCCAACCCCGCCTTCCAAAGCGGTCGGGGCCACCGCCCGCCGCCGGGCCGAGCTCCCAGGGAAGGAAAGCGGCCGCCGGCTCGCCCCGGCCGGGGGCACCCGCAGCCCTGCGAGGTAACCGGCTGCGGGACCCGGCCCGAGCCCCCGCCCGCCCCTGGGCCCGGCCCCGGCGCTCACCAGGCGCAGTGGAAGGTGTGCCCGCAGGGCACGGCCGCCACGTCCCGCTCGTTGTCGAAGAAGTCGGAGCAGATGGTACAGTGGGCGCGGATGGGCATGGCGGAGCGGGGCAGCCCTGGGGCCGGGGCAGCCCTGGGGCCGGGACCGGAGCGGCGGCGCGGCGCGGCGCGATTCGAATCCGGCCGCTCGGGCGCCGCTTCCGGCCCGTCCCGGAAATGACCTCACGGGGCGAGCGCAGCCCCCCCCCCCGCGCTCCCGCTCTGGGGGCGGAACCCGAGGCGGGACGGCGCCCCCGGGTCCCCCCGCCCGCCCGCCGCGCCCGCGTTACCCTGGAGCCTGGCGGCGGCGGCTCCTTGCTGAGGGTCGGGATCGGGCGGGGCTCTGGGCAGCCGCTTCGCTTCCCCGCAGCGGATCCCGGCCCGCAGCGGATCCCAGCCCCGGTCCCACAGAGAGCCAGGGCAGGCGGCGCTGGTGCTGTCTCAGTTTGTCCTCAGCGGGGTCTTTATTTGCCAGAGATACAGCGCGGGGGGCGCCGGCGGCAGCCGCGGGCAGAGCCGGCCCTGCAGGCATGCAGCTGCGAGGGGGAAGCGGGGACCGGGGGGAGCAGAGGAGGGGGCTGGGGGTGGCGTTTGGATCCTCCAGACACGACGCGCAGCGGAGCCGATGGGCTGCCCCGGGCGGGGGGAGTGGGGGGGATGCTCCCCCGCCCCCTGCAACGTGACCCCCCCCCCTCAACTCCCCCCTCCACCCCCCGGCCGGAGAGGGGGGGACTGGGGGCTGTGGCCGCCGGGCCCCCCCCCCCCCCTCCCCTCCGTCCCCTCCTGCGGGTCCCGCACATGCACACGCGTGTCCCGGGGGGCTCCGCGCGGCGCTCCCCCCCTCCCGACCCCGCGGGGCCCGGGGGCGGGGAGAGGGGGGCTGCCCCGTATCTCTGGGCATCCTCGGGGGGGACAGCAGCGGGGGACAGACTGAGAGAGCGGGCGGGGGGGGGGGGCGGGGGGCGGACGGATGGACGGACGGACAACAGACCGACCGGCAAAGCCACCGAGTGGGCCGGAGGGGGCCGGGGAGGACGGGCTCCATGCAGGGCTCTGCCCCGCGGCCGGCTCTCCGCCGGGGCACGTAGAAAAGGGGGCGCAGGCGGGGGCGCGGGGGGAACCATGCCGGGCTCTGTACAGGGGGCGCGGGGCCGCCGCCGCTCAGCCGGTCTGCTCGCTGGGGGCCTCGGTGGCGGCGGCGGCGGCGGTGGCAGCCCCGTCCCCGTTACACGTGGTGGCGGGCGGCGTGCCGGGGGCCGCGGGCTGCGCGGCGGCGGGCGGCGTGCTGGGGGCCGCGGGGGCCGCAGTGTCCGTGGCGGCGGCGGCAGCAGCAGGGGCGGCGGCGGGGGCTGGCGCCGGGGTCGGAGCCGGAGTCGGAGCCGGAGCCGTGGCCGTGGCCGTGGCCGGAGCCGAGGCCGGGGCCGGGGCCGAGGCCGGGGCCGTCTCCGTCTGCTCGGGGGCCCTCAGGCGTTTCATGAGCGTGGTCACTCGCACGGCTTTCTGCGGGGGGAGAGGCGGGGGCTGTGGGGTCTGGGGGTTCCTGGGCCCCTCACCTGGGTGTCAGGTCCCCCACAGCGGATGCCAGCTGGGGGCTGGTGCGGTTGCAGGAGCTGGAAGCCACCCCCCACCCCCGAGGCTAACAGTCCTGTGACAGGCTCAGCTGAGAGGGGAAACTGAGGCACGACGCGCACCCACCCACCTTCCACTTGGCCCGAGCAAAGTTCTTCTCGATCTGGGCACAGACCCCATCCTTGATGTTCTTGTCAGAGGCGGCATTGCCAGAGATCCTGGGGGGATGGGGGAAAGGACAGAGGAGTGAGCAGCTCCCACCAGACCCCCAGTCCCCCGCCTGCCCCTGCCGTCCCTCACCACTCATGGGAGATGGCTTCCTCTGCCGTGATCCGCTGGTCCTGCTCCACCTCCATCAGGCGCGTCACCAGCTCCTTGGCTGGGGGCAAAGCGGGGGCAAGTCAGTGTTGAGGGGAACAATGTGAGACCCCATGTCCCCCACGCACCTTGGCATGGGGCTCACCAGCTTGAGAGATGTCGTCCCAGTATGGTGGATCGAACTCGTAGTCCCCAGCCAGGATTTTGCGGAAGAGGTTCTTGTCGTGGTTCTCGTAGTCTTCTTCATCTGCCTCCTCATAGAAGGGGGGGTTCCCCGAGAGGCTGAGGGACGGGGAGGGGGGGTCAGCTAGATTCACAGCCCATAGCCCTCCGCAGCCGCCCCAGCCCTTGCCTCACACTCACAGGATGTACATGATGACGCCGATGGCCCAGCAGTCCACCGGCCGCCCGTACCGCTGCCGTCCCACCACCTCCGGAGCTGCAAGGCACAGGAGAGCAACCCTGCCCCAGGGTACCCAACCTACCAGCCCCTTGACCCAGGGGTGATGGGAAGCAGGAAGGACCCATGGGGAGCACCCAGGATCAGCCCCAGGTTAGGGAGAGCAGGATGGGCCAGCCAGGAGCGCATGCGACCCTCAGGAGGGACCACATGGGAGTTCCCAGGACCAGTCCCCAGGGTGGCAGGGAGCATCAGGGACCCCAGCAGTGCCACCCACCCCTGCACACCCACCCAGCTGGCTATCACCCACCCAGGTACTCAGGGGTGCCACAGGGCTCCTTGATGAGCCCATTCTCCAGCTTGGCCAGATGGAAGTCACTGATGACGATCTTGGAGTTCTTCAGGCGGTTGTAGTACACCAGGTTCTCCAGCTGCCGGCACAGAAACCATGAGCACCAGGGTGGGGTGCACGCCAGCGCCCACGGGTGCTCCCACCCCCATTGCACCCCCTGCCACCCACCTTTAGGTTCCTGTGGACGATCTTGAGCGAGTGCAGGTAGGCGACAGCCTCCAGCACCTGCCGGATGACGTTGCTGGTGTCCCTCTCCGAATAGTAACCCTGGTCCAGGATCCAGTCGAAGACCTCCCGGCCGGTGGCCCTGCCAAGACACGGCTGCTGAGACCTGCCGCGGTGGGTGCACCTCCAACCAGCCCCCTGATCCCCACCGTGCACCCCAAACTTACAGCTCCAGGAAGATGAAATACTCCTTGCGAGTGATGTAGACATCCACCAGCTGCAGGATGTTGGGGTGCTTCACCCTGCGGAGAAACAGGGGGGGGGGGGGCAAGGTGGGGTCCCTGCTTCACCTGGTGGTACAGAGACCTTCCTGCCCCAGCACTCACATTTTGAGGATGATGATCTCATTTTTGGCTGCCTTCCTCACTTTCCGCCCGTCCCGCTTCAGAAACTTCTTGCAGGTGTACAGCTTCCCCGTCGTCTTCTCCTTGGCCCGAAATATTTCGCAGAACTCCTCCCTGGAAGGGTGCCCACTACCATCACCCTGCCCCTCCCCCCCTCCTCTTCTCCCTCCTCCCAGGGACCGTTTAGCTTGGGGTGCTTGGGTGGTCCCAGTTCCCTCCAGCATCCCCCCGCTCTTCCAGTAGTGAGGGGAGATGCTGCAGGGGTGGAAGGAAGCCGTGGCTACAAACCTCTCCGGAGCAGAGGCAGGGAGGGTGGGGGAAAGGGCACCAAGAAGGAATCCACACAGAATAAGTGAATTGATGCGGAAGGGGGAAAAGTTGCTGATTAACAAGCCCCCTGCCCACAGCAGCTGGGGTAGGACCTGCTGCAAAGCCGCCCGTGCCGAGGCAGGGCAGCCACACACCCTGACATCACTGTGAGCGCCGTGGTTGGGAAGGAAAAGGGGAGATGCGCTGCTTGCCCAGGGCTGCTGCAATATTCCTCTTCTATTATTTATGGTGTTCAAGCCCATCGGCCGGGCAGAAGCCGCAGGGGGCACTAGGCACCACTCCAGCAAAGCCTTGGGCTTGCTGACACCCCCACCCCTCCTCCCCGAGCCGCGCAGAAATCCTCACAGCCATAGCACCGGGAAACAGGGATCCATGGGACAGGCTGCCCAGAGGATGGAGCTGAGCTGTGAGAGCCCCCAGAAAGGTTCCTGCTGCCACCCAGCATCACCCTGCTGGGTGTGACCCACAGCCAACCTTTAGAGACTAACAGGAAAATGTCTCGCCTGTGTTTTGGGGTCAAACCCCTCCCAGGGGGTCTGCGGGCTTCACTTCACTGAGCACTTCCCAATGGGCTCCCCAGCATTGCACTAGAAGTTGGGGGGAAGCAAGCAGCACCCTTCTTCACCAACCCCCCCCCCCCCCAAATGCCATCTGCCCTTTCCTTTGCTGGAGCAGAGCCTCCTGCTTCCCGGAGCGCTCGGGGGAGCCGGGATGATGTGGAATTGCTGCAATCCCTGCAAATCTGGGGAGGAGGAGGGAGGGATACGGGGATCCGCCCGGCTGCAGCCGGCAGCAGCGGGGAAACCTTGCAGCTCTCCTCGGAGCCCGCAGCAAATACCCCCCCCCCATGCACCCACCAGCGAGAGATGAATTAGGGGAGAGCCACCCCAAAACGCACCCTGCCCATCCCCAACTGGGACTGGTGTGCCAAAAGCTGCCGCGGGCAGTGCCGCGCTGCTCTCCAGCCTGGAGCACGCAGGCAGTTGGGGTCCCTGGGGCACCCGCGGGGCCAGGGAGGGACCAACTCACGTTTTGATGACCTGGCCCAGGTCATATCTGTCGGTCACCTCGGACGGCTGGTTATAATCTTTCTTGTCTCCCAGCGTCACGCAGCCAAACGGCATCGCAGGGCCCGGTGCTGGCAGGGCAGGGAGAAGCGGTAAGCGCCCCCGGCACCACCAGTGTCCCCCAGAGCAGCGTTAATTAACGTCAAACCTGACGATGCATGGGGGCTGCTTGTGCTCCTCGGCTGCTGCAAGCCACCACATGCCCATCCCTGTGGTGTCTGGTCACCCTACCTGGGCTCAGGCCTCCGGCACGGCCGCAAGCAAGCCAGACCCCCCCCCCAGCCCCCGTTTGCAGATTGTTAATGATTTATTAAGTAGCCAGAGCTAGTGCAGAGCCCAGAGCACCCACAGGGGAGGCAGGTGAAGGCAAGTGGACCCTCACCCATTTTTCAGCCTGGTTTTGCCCTGTGCTGACATTTCTGTAGCCAGGGCCTGCCCAGGCAGAGTGTCACTGCATGCCGTCACACGTGCAGCGAGTTATACCAGCCTCAGCTCTGCATCCCTTACAAGCCCTGGCAGCCCAACTGCAGCAGCAGGCAGGCACTGCGGTGCCAACAGCGGGCAGGACACTGGTCCCAGCACATGTGGGCTCCCCCAGCACTTTAGGAATGATGTTGTGCCCCTTGTTTTCCTGCCAGGACCCCTCAAAACTAGACCCTGCTCAGAAGCTTCCCAGCAAAAAAATGGTCCCATAAAGTATTTTCCCCCCCTTTTCTGCCCTTTTACAGGGGGGAAGTTTCAATTGACATTATTTTCTGACAGCTGAACAGGAGAAAGGGCTCTTGGCTACCCCCCTGCCCTCTTGGATGGGCCTGAGCGGGACCCCGCAGTGGGATGCTGGCACAACGCTGGAGGCACCCATCGCCCACTGCTAGAGCTCCTGCAACACCGCGCTGCGATGTGCTGGCCTCGCCGCGCCATGCCGGCAGCGCCCGGGGCCCAGCGCTGAGGGCCACGGGCAGGATGGCAGCGCGGGATGCGGGAGCCGGTATCGCGGGTACCCAAGCACCGAGCCTGTTGCTATGGCAATGGGAGCTGGAGATGCAGAAAGCGGCACATCCTTTGGAGGGGGCAGGGACGGGCAGCACCCGGCAGCACCCGACCCACCTGCGGGTGCACAGCCCTGTCCCTGCACTGCACGGGATCCAGGAGGAAGGTGGTCCAGCCTGCAACACCCAGGGCATGCACCTAAGCACTCCCTGGGGTCACTGACTCCCAGTCTAGGTGGGACGTAGGTGCTGCAAGCTGGGGAAGAGGGGGAATGCTCCTTCCTGCCTCCATCCCTCGGGGCTGACCTGCCTCCATGTCTGCCCCAGCAATGCCTGCAGGACGGGTGCTCCCTGTTCCCATGATACCAGGGCACGTCACCCTCCTCTCAGAAAAGGCCATGCCAGGGCAGAGCACCCATCCCTGTCCTGCTCAGGGTGTACCCACTCCCGAAAGAGAAGCTGAGCACCCATGGGACACCTTTCCCTGCACCACAGACCGGGTGAGACTTTCCAGCCCACGGTCAGCTCATCCCAACAAGCCTCCTCCTCGATAAACACTGCCCTGCCTGGCGCTTCCACGTCCCCATGTCACACAGCGCTGGCTCTGCTGTGCCCCCCTGCCCGACTGAGGGGGACGAGGGCTGTCCTGGCCGCTGCTGGCATGTCAGAGGGCTGGGTGCTGTGGGTCGGCAGGGGCAGGGCCGGCCCACAGGCGGGTGGGAAGGCTGCCAGCACCGGCGGTGCGATGCCAGAATTAGCCAGGAAGGGGACCCGGGTGGGATGATGTATCGGGATTTTATTGCTGTCTCTGGGAGCGCTCAGCTAATCTGCGCTTGTGAAATTAGTTCCCGTTGGTTTTGCAGGGACCCATCCTGCCGGGGCTGAGCACAGGCACCCTGCCCTGCCTCGGGCTGGCTCAGGGAGTGGGGGGGGAGTGAGGGGGGGGGGGGCGGGTGGTGGCCGCTTAGCGCGCTCAGGGTATCCTGCGAAGGAGGTTGGTGCCCAGCCCCACATCGGAACCAGCACCTGCACCCCACAGGTGAGAGCGGCAGGGGCAGCCGGGCGAGGGGGTGGGCAAAGGGGCGAGTGCTCCCTCCCCGGGGTGCCGGCAGTCAGAGCTGGGTGCTGCGCTGGAACCTGCACACAGCCCCCCCTCCCCCCCCCCCCAGCATCTAATTTGGGAGCAGAAGCAACAGCGGGTGTAAGACAATAGCGGGGAAGTGGGTGGCCGGGTGCGGATGGCACAGAGGGATGACGCAGCCGTGCAGCCGTCACCAGCGGGGCCCCCCAGCCCCCCGAACCCCAGCTCTGCCCCACAGCGCGGGGTGCCACCGGCCGGCACCCCGTCTCCGTCCCCGCTTCCACTTGCGGCCACCCTGGACGTGTCCGTGAGGGGGTCCCCGCTGTCATCCCGCCCCCTCCAGCCTGGGGGAAGGATGTACCGGGCAGAGGCACCGCGCGGCCGGAGCCGAGATGGACCGAGAGGCTGCTAACGCAGGCAGCCCGCAGGCAGCGGGGAGGCGGAGGGGCTGCGCCAGTCCCGCGCTGCCCGCAGGAGTGGCCCGGGCTGGGGCAGAGGCAGAGACGGAGGAGCCCCACCGCCCCGCGGGACCGTGCCGGAGCCCACCGCCCCTAAAGCCCCGGGGGTGTGCAGAGGTGCAGCCCGGGCCGCGAACCGCAGGGAAGGACTCGGCCGTGGCCGGCTCGGAGCGATGCGGCAGCGGGAAGGGAGCGGGCTGCGGGGGAGAGGGGCGGCGGGCCCGGGAGGCGATGCTCGGCGGCGGGGGCGCGGGGCGAGAGGCTCCGGCAACAAACACCCACCCCCCCCCCCACCGCCCGCCGCGGGGCCGGTCCGGCGCTCCGGGCTCCGCGCTGGACGCGGGGGCGGCACCGGAGCACGAGCTGCCCGGGGGGAGGCGCGGGAGAGATGGGGGTGGAGGGAGCCGGGAGCCGGCATCTCGCCGTGCCCGCGGCGCCCGTCGGGGTCCGGGCTATGCGGGACGCGGGGTGCCGGCGGGGGCGGTGCGGCGGCTGGCAGCCGTCGGGGCGCGGACCCGCACGGCCCCGCCGGACTGTCCCGGGAAGGGGGGCGGCGCGGAATAGCGGGGGGGCAGCTCCGGGGTCAGCAAGTGCCAAACCCCGGCTGCTCCCCCACGCCGGGCCCGGCCCCCCCCCCGTCCCCTTCCCGCCCACGGCTCGGGCCGGCTCGGCTCGGGGCTGTCCCGGCACGGTGCGGCGCTCACCTGCACGCCTCTCCGACCGCAAAGGGGCCGCGGCGCGGGGCCGCCGCTCGGGGGGCTGCGCGCCCCTCCCTCCCTCCCGCCGCTGCCGGGTACCGGTGCCGGAGCCGGTGCCGAGCCGAGCCGTCGGTCCGTCGCGGCGCGGCCCCGCGCGCCCGGCGCGGCAAGTTGGGGGGGCGGTACGGCGGGGCCCCTCCCCCCCGGGGCGCCCCGCCCCGCCCCTGACGTCACCGCCAAACTTCGCGCCCCGCCCGTCGGGCGCGGGACCGATCCCGGAGCTGGGACGCACCCCGGTACCGAGCATGGATGGGAGCAGCCCCGCGCCGACGCCCCCGCGATGTGGGGCAGTCACCGAAAGCGGGCTGAAACCTGGGGACCCCCCGGGACATCTCGGGACCCCTCCCCCCCCCCCAACACTGTGCCATCACCCACACGACGGCGGCCCGGCTCTGTGTAGGTACCCGCGAGGCTTGTCCCGGTCCCGGGTCGGTGGAGCTGCCTGCGGATGTCCCCTGCACCTGCATCCCCCCCCCATCACCACGAAGGTGCCCGAGCCCTGGCAGCCCTGGTGCCACAGCGGGCTTTACCGAGGTAACAGGGCCTGCTGCCAGATGCAGAGCACAGGGCTGAGCCAGGGTCCCCTGGGCTGTGCCATGGCCACCAGCCCTAGGTGGGGCAGGAAAGGGGAGGATGGGATGGGATGGGATGGGATGGGATGGGATGGGATGGGATGGGATGGGATGGGATGGGATGGGATGGGATGGGATAGGATGGGATGGGGTGAGTGGGCTGGGCTGAACAAGGTGGAATGGGGTGGGATGGGCAGGATGGGAGAAGAGTGGCTTATTCACAGTGCTGGGTGCAGGCTTGGTGTCACAGGTACCTGTCCCCCTGCCATGATGGCACAGGCAGATGCTTGGTTGTGTCTCCACGTCTTGATGCTGTGGGAACCAGGCACCTTCCCCAGCTCTTGGGCCAAGGGCCCCTCTTGCTGCCCCACATGCGGGGATCGCCTGTGGCCTGGGCCCAGGGAGAGGAATCAGCCACCCCTGATGCCCTTAACTCTGCTTACAGTCCAGGCTTGGCACCCAGCCTGGGGTAGGCAGCATGGCCCTGGGAGTGCAGTGGGGTCCCCAGCCCCTTCCCCCAGCCCCCAGAGCACCTCGCTCCTCACGCACTGCAGCCGCGTGTGCAGAGCCTCTGAACGGCTGTGTGCCGCACGCTGGCATTTGTGGCCCATATGGTGCCTCTTCCGAGCTGCACCCCCTCTCCCCTCCCCTCCCACCCCTGCACCCTCCAAAACCCACCTCCCCAAAACCACCCACTCTGGGCTGCCATGGGGATGTGGCCATCCTCTCCAGGGACCCATACCCCCCCCAAGCCTGGGTCGGGCAGGTCCCCAGACACAAGGGTCCCATCCCCAAAGCCAGCATCTCCCCTCTGCGCATGGGGAGACCCGCCAGCACCCCGAGGCAGAGGCAGCCCAGGCACCCCCTGCACCTGTCCCTTGCGCAGCACCGAGCCCCATGAGCCCCAGTCCCACCACCACCCGCACCGGGTAATTAACGGCGCGTGAGAGCGGGGGAATTAGCAGGGCACTGTAGTTTGAGCTTCTAATCAAGGGTTTAATCATCCCGGCTGGCAGCAGCGCGGCACGGTTATTAATCTTTGCACCTCACGGGAACCTGGAGCGTAACTCACAATTACCCGGCAGGCACCCGGCGCAGCTCAGGGCTGCCCGGCGGCGGCTCGTGCCACGAAGGACGGATGGTCATCCAGGGCCCCATGGCCCCTCTCGCTCCCATTGCCTCCCAGCACCAGCCTCTGGCCCGTGGCAGCATGTCCACAGGCTCCCACTGCTGTCCACCTGAGCCACCCCTTGTCCTGGCTCTGCCTGGGCTCTTTGGGCCACCCTGTGCCCCATTTTGGGTTGACTGGCTCTGCTGAGCCCAGCAGTGTTTGTTCCTGCTGTGCACTGCCCCTCTGCCCCATGCACCCACTGCCCCACATGTGCATCACCCCATGTGTCCATCACCCCATGCATCCGTCACCCTATGTGCCCATGATCCTGTGCATCCATCACCCTGTGTGCCCATCGCCCCATGCACCCACCACCCCGTGCACCCACTGCTCCATGCCCCCACTGCCCTGTGCACCACTGATCTGTGTACCCCCAACCTGCGCAACCCCTACCCTGTGCACCCCCTGATCTCTGTACCCCCGCCTTGTATACCCCCATGCTGTGCACCCTCTGCCACATGCACTCACCACCCTTCCCATTGCCCCTCGGGGTGCCTAGAGCTGGGTGTGGGGTGACATGGACTGTTTGGGGCAATGTATCCCACAGCACCTCTGCCACGTATGAGCCCAAGGTGGGGGTGCTAGGGCTGGGGACAGCGGGCTATACCCCTCCGCCTGGGGTAGGGGGACGCAGGATGGGGGATGCATAGCTGGACCCCCCTGCTGTGGGCAGGATGCAGGGCTGCAGGGCCAGCCCGGCCTGGCAGCCCGGTGATGGGGGGTGCGCGCTGGGGTGCAGTGGGGTGCAGCGGGGGGGTGCGCAGCGTGTCCGTGACTCAAGCACCACGTGGCACCGCATCCCTGCGTGCTTGCCATCACCATGGCAACCGCCAGGCAATCAGCGATAATTGCATGCGTCGGCCTGGCAACGGGGCCAAATAAACCCCATCCCTCCTTTCGGGGGGCTGCGGAGGGGAGGGAGAGGAAGAAAAAAAGGGGCGCAGCTGCTGATCGTCACCCCGGCCCCTTTATTGGTGTCAGCAGCAGTGGAGGTGCACAGTGGTGGGGCCGCCCTCGCTGTAGGCGTCTCGTGACACCCATGCGCCCTGGAAGGCGTCGAAGGAGGCGACCAGCGAGCCGCCCAGCCAGGCGGCTGCGCGGCGATGGGGGGCAGCCTCGGTGGGGACCCCCAGCTCGGTGGCCAGGCGCTGGGGAAAGCCACTCATCAATGTGGTGCCTCCCACCAGCAGTAGGCAGGGCGGGGGGCGGCCGGGGGGGTCCCAGCAGCAGCACAGGCTCCGTGTGGCCTGTTGCAGCAGTCCTGGCCCTGGCAGGCCCAGGGCGGTGGGGACCAGCAGCACCTCAGGGCAGCAGAACCTCTCATCCTCCAGGAGCAGCCCCGAGGCGTTAGGCGGGGTGAGGGGCAAGGCACCCCTGTTCCCCCGAGCCCCTGGCAGGACGTGGCAGCAGGTCTCCTTCAAGTGGCCCAGGGTGTCAGCACCCAGGTGGATCCCACGGGATGCCAGCAGCTGGCCCAGGTAGCTGGTGAGGGCATCCCCTGCCACGTCCAGGCGGAAGGTGGTGTGGGGCAGTGTGTAGCCTTCCTGCACCCCTGCCACATAGGAGGTGCCGGCACCGCAGCCCACCACCACGCCGGTGGTGCGGCTGTAGGAGAATCTGGCGAGCAGGGAGCGAGGCAGCACCAGCATGGCCGGCACACTGAAACCCTCAAACAGCAGCTCGGCCACCTTCTCGCGGTTGCAAGCAGGGGACAGCGGGGTGTCCGTGGCCAGCACCGGCACCTCCTCGGGGCAAACACCCAGCTCCTGGTAGAAGACATGGTGCCACAGCTCCTCCAGCCCGTCCCAGTCAGTGACCACGCCGTGGGTGAGGACGGGGCTGCCCCCCGCCTGGCTGGGCACCACTGACCGCGGCTGCTCATCCCCGGCCAGCCCGCTCCTGGTGTGGCCTGTCCCGGTGTCGATGACGACGGCACACAAAGCCTTGTACCTCTCAACAGCCTTGGCCTCCATCATGTCTGGGGCTGAGCCTGGTCCCAGGAGCTTTAGCCCTTCCTGGCAGGGGGAAACTCAGGGGGCTTGGTCACCATAGCAACCAACTGCATCACAGTGATGACATAACCCACGGCATCAGGGTTTGATTCCCCTTCCCACTGGAAGGCCTCTGGGGGTCCCCTGAGTCTCGTGGGGGTGGTACCTGTGTCTGTGGGGACAGGAGGCTGCTCAGGGCTGGAAGTTTCGAATTGAGTGGGGCTTCTCACTGGGACAGAACCAGCCCCCTGGGATAGGACTGGAACAGGGACTGGGCTGTGGCCGGCACAGATCCTGAGTGAGAGCTGAGCAATGGGGTGAGGCCTCCCTGGCTGAGGGTGAGGGCTGTCTGAGGCAGAAAAAGGTGTACCTCGAGCCAGGAAGGCTTCAGGGCAAGGAAAACTCCCCAGGGCCCCCAAAGATCCCCGGGGCCAGCAGAGATCCCCCAGGACCCCAAAGTTCCCCGGGGGCCAGCAGAGCCCCAGGTGGGTGCAGGGTGCCTCAGGCAGTGCGGGTGGCCCCAGGTACAGATGCCAGGACCAGGTTGGGTGGCCAGGGGGATGCAGCACCCCCAGGTGCGAACAGCAGGGGCTGGGGGGCTGGGGTGCAGGCAGTCCCCCTCCCCCACTCACAGGCATCGACAGGAAAAGTTGCCAGTTTCTAAAAATGGCACGATGGTGCCGTGGCAGCCACTCCTCATGCCTGCTCCCTGGCGTGCCCGCAGCCACTAGAACCAGCTCGGCGCTGCCGGCTCCTCCAGCCACCCCACACCCGCGGCTCCACTCAGACACCAGTTCAGCACAGTTTTGCCCATGCGGAACGCAGGGTTTAACCTGGTGAACTGTGGAGGAGGTGAGAGGGGGGTGGGCTGCCTGTCTGGGCAGCACCTGCTGCTTGAAGCCAGCCTTTGCATCCGCTTCGCCACGAGGAACCCCAAATTGCCGCCAGCACGCTGTGCCATTGCGGCAGCACCGGCGGACGCCGTCACAGCACGTCCCTGGGTGCTGCCGGCAGCAGGACTGTGCCCGGCTCTGCCTGTGCGCCCACAGCTCCGCGTGCGGCCACTCATGTTTTATAGATGGCTCTGATTTTAATAATTAATCCCTGCTAACGACAGCACTTTCCCCAAATAAAACATTTAAAGTGCTGTGTGTGCAAGGCGCGCTGCCGGGGTGGGACACCGGCTGCTCTTGCCGCAGCCGGGGCGGGTGGGCACGGCACAATGTGGCCCAGCACAGCACTGCGTGGCATGGCACGGCAGCACGTGGCTTCACACGACATGGCAGCGTGTGGCACAGCGTGGCACGGCACCGCCACACATGCCCACAAGCTCAACCAGGTGCTCCATCGACCATGACCAGCCATGCAGCGCCCTAGGGTGCTACTTACCTGGTGCCTACCCTTGGGTGCCCACCCTTGGGTGCCCAGGCAGTTGGGGCAGGGGCACTGGGTGCTGTGTGAAATGCCACCCCACAAGGTCCCCCTGCCCAGCCCCTGTGCTGTGGCAGCGTGCTCAGCACCAGCACCAATCCTGGCTGGCAGCCACAGGCAACGATGGGCAGGGATGGGAAGGGACAGGCAGGGACGAGAAGGGCTGGTCAGGGACAGGCAGGGATGGGAAGGGGTAGGCAGGGATGGGAAGGGATGGGCAGGGATGGCACTTGCCAGCCATGGCATTGAAGGCTGGATGCTCCTCACCTCCCGCTGCGTAATTAGGGCAGGATAAATGTGCATTAGCATGAAATCTGTCATCTCTGCAAGCACATTGGCGGGGTGGGGGGGCAGCTTAAGTCAGGGGCCCTCTTCACCGTACCCACGCGAGCCTCACCAGCTAATGAGCACTGCAGGGCACTGATGGTCCCACTCATACCAGCTGACCCCAGGGCTGTCTCCCACAACGTGGGACAGGGCCTGACACTCCTCTGCCACCTGACCGCAGCCCTGGGCACCCACCCTGCCCTGTGCTGAGGAGGGCTACACGCAGGGCATCTGCCTGTCCGTCCTTCCATCCATCCCGCCCTGCATCCTGGCTGCTGGCAGTGCCCCAGCTGGCTGCCCCAGCTGCACCTCTGCTGACACCCTGGCACCCAGCCCCCCCCAGCACCAGTGCCCAGCACCCCCCATCACCTCCCGTTTCTGATCCAGACCGTAACAACCACACAGTGCCAGGCCCTTCTTGTTGCCACAGCAACTCAGCAGCGAAGCCGAAATGGCACTGCTTGGCCTCGCGTGGCCAGGACCAGCACCCACACCAGGGGCCACAGACACCCCAAAACCTGCAAGCACCGAGGCCCCATCACAGAGAAACTGAGGCACCGTCCCTGTGACCCCCCTCGAGTGCTGGATGCTGGTACCCAGCCGCGCTAAAAATACCCTCCCACGAATGGCGGAGGAGCCGTGCAGGTGCGAGGCGCCGGCGGAGACGGACAGCTTGGCTGATGGGAGCTGACGAGGCCCTGGGCTCCGCTGCTGCTTAATGAGCAGCCGAGGAGGTTTTATTTAAAGCTGTCGCTGGCCGCAGGACCCGCGCTGCTGGCCGTGGCGTGGGGAGCGGAGCTGCCTCCGGCTGCATCCCTTGCCTGTCCTGAGCTCGCCTTGAGCACCCTCTGCTCATCCACCCATCCCCAAACCCAGCCCTCAGCACCCTGTGAGCTCTGGACAGGCACCCAGCTGAGTGATGCCCATCCCTAGACTTCTCCTCTTCCCCAGTGTCTTGTTCTAGGGGATATTTGCCCCAAAACTGGGGCAGAGGGGGCTGCTTCATCAGAACCAGCTCCTCACAGATGTGACATCTGCCACCAACGCCACAAAAGGAGCGGGGAAAGCCAGGTCCCGTGGCAGCGAGCATTGATGGGGGGCTCAGCCACTGTCCTGGGCAGCCTCAGTGCCAGGCCCCGGGCACCCCCAGGGCACAAGATGCGCTGACCCCCTGCGCATTAGGGTGTAATTAGGTGAGGCTGGTAACAACACTGGGTCACCACACAGCAACCCCGAGCCCAGGCCAGCATCCCCAGCTAGGAGCTGTGCAGGCTGCTGGGGTGGGCAGTGCTGGGGGCACTGTGGGCTGGGTGCCACTATGTACCAGGCACCCATCATCCCAGGAGCATCGTGATCCCACCAGCACCCTGATCCCGTGCCCGGGCACCCATTCTGCCATGATCCCAGGAGCACTGTGACCCACCCCCTGGGGCAGCAGGATTCCAGGGGCACTGTCACCCCACACCCAAGTGTCTGGAGCTCCCCAGGCTGTCTTGCACCCCACAGCCACACCGGCCATGCTGGTGGGAGGTGAGGAGAGAGGCAAGAGCCGTGGGTGCCCCCTCAGCACATCGTCAGCTCGGGTGCAGAGGCCACGGCTGTGGCTTGGCACACACCATCACTCGGGGTCATCAGTGGGGGCTCCGGGAGCAGGAGTTGTTAGGAAAATCCTGCTGCTTGGCGCTGGGTGTGTGTCCCCCCCTCCCCGAGCAGAGGGGCAGTGGCAGACCCAGGGCACAGGGGGCAGAGGCCCCGGGACAGGGTGCTCGGTGCCTGGCACCATCGGTGTGCCGGTGCCCTCCCGTGGCGAGGAGTGCCCCCCCCCACCCCCTCCAGGCAGGGGGTCGGGGTGCTGCCACCCGGGAGCAGGCCTACTCCCCCCCCTCCCTCAAAGACAGTCCGGGGAAAGATAGAAAAATATCTTCATGTTTAATGGGTGATGGAGCAGCCGAGGTGCTGATGACCCCACGGTGCCCCTCGGGGGCCAGGCTGTGCCCCAGCCCCCACGGCACAGTCTCACCTGTGTGGGGCTGACCCCCCCGGTACCTACCCAGGGCAGGAGTGAGCCCCACGGCAGCCCACGGCCTGGGACTGAGCCTGGGGTGTGGGCAGCAGCCCACAGCACCTGTCCCGCAGGTGCACACGGCTGCGCCCCGTGTGCCTCCTAGGGGGAGCATGCCCACAGTGTGTGGGAGCCCAGGACCCCCGCACGGTACAGAGCACCCCGTCAGCACGCAGCTGTGCTGTCCTTCTCTTCTTCCTCCTCCTCCCCCTCTTCTTCCTCCTCCTCATCATCCTCATCCTCACCATCGGTTAGCTGTCCGGGGCAGGCAGGGGGGAAGGGGGGGCCGTGCTCCAGGTTGATGTAGGTGACAGCCAGGTTGACGTAGTACTCTCCCTCCAGCGCAGCCAGGACACGCTGCAACTCTCCCACCAGCCCCGAGAAGGACGGGCGCTCCTCGGGCACTGGTGCCCAGCAGCTCAGCATCACCCCATACCTGCCCAGACAGCCCTGTCAGCACCGGTGTCACCCCTGGGACCTCCCTCCCTCGTCACCCTGCACACCCCCGGTCCCACTCACAGGGTGTCGGGGCAGTGTTGGGGCTGTGGCAGGCGTCTCCCCCGCAGCAGGTAGCTGGCCATGTCGTAGGGGTCCACCCCGGGGTACGGTGATGCCCCCCGCGTCAGCAGCTCCCACATGAGCACCCCGAAGGACCACTGCCGAGCAGAGAGCTGCCATGGAGGGGGCGGGTGGGGTGGGGATGGGGGATGGGGATGGGTGTTGTGCCTACCACGTCCGACTTGGTGGTGAACTTTTGGGTCTGGAGGCTCTCCAGTGCCATCCACTTGACAGGCAGCTTGGCGTGGCGGTGCTGCCGGATGCTGTAGTACTCCTTGCCAAACACATCCCGTGCCAGCCCGAAGTCGGCCACCTTCACTGTCAGTGTCTCATCCAGCCTGTGGGATGCCAGTTTGGGTGTGGGGACCACCAGGCAGCACCCCTGGGCCTACCCCCCATGGGGGGTCCAGCAGGCAGAGCCACACTCACATGCAGTTCCTGGCAGCCAGGTCCCGATGCACAAACTTCTTCTGGGCCAGGTACTCCATGCCCAGGGCCACCTGGAGCCCGAAGCCAACGAGCTCCTTCACCGTGGGGCTCTGCAGGGAGGCAGTGGTGAGCGGGGTGAGCTCAGCCCCCCACCGCCTGCCCTCCCTGGGTGCCCCCATACCCGCTCTTGGGCACGGATGAAGTGGCGCAGGTCTCCGTGGCGCATGTAGGGCAGGACGACAAGGGGCAGCCCATGGCGGGGCAGGCAGACCCCCAGCAGCGAGAGCACCTGGGGGTGGTGGAAGGTCTTCATGAGGATGCCCTCACGCAGGAACTCCTCCACCTCCTCCACGTCTGTGATGCCTGCCAAGAGCCGAGCCATGAGGCACACCGTGTGCCATGGGACCGTGCCGCAAGAGCGCGCCGTGAGAGTGAGCACTACTCACGATGCAGGGACTTGATGGCGCAGTGGAGGTCCCCCAGCAGTGGGTCTGTGTAGGTGCCATGGTAGACGCTGCCAAAGTGCCCTGCGGGGACAGGAGGTATGAAGCTGGTACCAGATGTGATGAGTGGGTGACGCTGTGCAGCCAAATCGGGGCATGGCGTCACCTTTGCCGATGACCTGGTGCCGGTGGATGATGAGCCGCTCCTCGGGGATGAGGATGTCCTTCACCTCCTCCAGCAGCTCCGGCCTCAGGTCCTCTAAGCAGCTCGACGTGGTTCTGAGCAGGGGTACAGGGGACCCACCGCCTGCTGTGCTGGCACCGGCAAACCGTGACCGGGGCCCCATCAGGCCAGGGCTGTCTGCTGCAGGCAGCACTGTTGGGACAGGCAGAGTCAGGGCAAGGGCTGGGCAGGCACCTGGCACCCCACCACCCACCGGTGACGCCTGCTTACCCAGTACCTCCCTATAGTCGACACCGGGACGCTGGGTGGTGATGGGAGGGTTGCTGCGGTTGGGCTGCACCAGCAGCTCCAGGTTCTCTGTCCCTGTGGGCAGCAGTGGGGTTGGTGGGGGGCAGTACGGACGGGGACTGGGGCACAGTGGGGTGCCCGGTGAGTGTGGCACTCACCTCGCCTCTTCCTCCAGTGCCAGCGGAGCAGCGTGGCAGCCAGGATGCAGCACACGAGGAAGGTGATGCTGATGCCCAGGGCCAGGCTGGTGGCCAGGTCCAGCGAGGCAGTGGGGGGCAGCACCCAGCCCAGAGCCTCGCAGGCGCCGTTCACGCAGACCTGGAGCAGTGGGGGCTCAGTAGGGAGGGGGCTGGGGGACACTGCAGGGGGTTAACCCATGCCAGGGTGCTGTCCTACCTCCACGGTGGCCCCGTCTGGGGGCAGGGGCACCTCGCGGGGCACACGGCACGTCACCTCATTCTTCAGCACGTTGGGGTGGCAGTCCCGGCCCCCCACCATCATGGTGATGTTCATGCAGGCAGACACAGCATCCAGGCCACGTTGCTGCCAGGACACAGCACCCTGAGTCTGGTGGTCCCAGGAGCAGGACCCCCACACCCCTGCTCACCCTGCCGCCTCACGTACGTGCACCTCGATCTCATCATTGCCAGGCTTGAGGCGGAGGCGGCTGTCCTCCTGCTCCAAGGGGAAGACCTTGGGCTGGGGGTAGTAGCGGAGGCGGAAGAGCCAGGGGCCGGTGGCGCCATCCAGGAGCACGCTCAGATTCCCCAGCGCCGTCTCCAAATTGCTCTCAAAGGGGAAAGCTGGGCTGCGGCACAGCAGCTGCTCGGGCACCTGCGGGCGCTCACAGTCCTGTGGGCAGTGAGATGCTGGGCACCAGCATGGCACAGTGCGCATGGGCTTGGGATGGGCATGAGAGGGCCAGGGGTTGTTGGCCCCCTGCCATGGCACCTACTGTGGCTTTGGTCCTCACACCGCTGGCTTCGAAGCGGATCTTGGGGCAATATACCGAGTCCAGGTGGGTGCCAGTGATGGTGACCATGGAGCCCCTGTGGTGGGCAGGGTCAGGGCCCTGGGGTGCACATGGTCCCCAGGGTGCAGGTGGCGCCCGGCATGTCACCCAGCACCAAGCAGGGCTGTTCCCCCAGGGGCAAGAGCTCAGACTCACTCATAGCTGCAGCTGGGGGCGATGGCTGAGACAACGGGGTCGGGGCGGTACTCGAAGGGCTGAGAAGCTGGGAACTGCTTCCCGTCGATCCACAGGTCCACCCTGGCTGCGCCCAGGCCACTGGCAGCAGGAGTCATGCACTGAACCACACCATCGCCCTGCCTGGGGACACAGCGGTGTGGCTGGAGGGGACAGCAGGAGTGCAGGGGGTCCCTGTGCCCATGCTAGGGACCCCACTGTGCCCAGAGGGGCAGGACAGGGGTGTACCTGGGCTGCTTGGTCAGGGGACACTCAGAGCCATTGACCGTCACCCGCCAGCTGCTCCCTGCTGAGAGGTGGGCGCCGCGGAGGGAGAGGTGGGTGCCACCAGCCCGGGGGCCAAATGGGGGGTGCAGGGCACTGACATTGGGGTTCTGGGCAGAGACAGGGTTGGCGGGGTGGGTGAGTGAGTGAAAAACACCCTCCTGACCCCTGTGAGGGGTGACTGCCAGCACAGGGACGTACCACAAAGACGAAGCCGGCAAGTGTGGCTGAGCCACGGATGCTGAAGCCAAAGGGTCCGTGTCCATCGGGTTCCTCCACGGTAAGCACCACGTTGGCTGGGCCCCCCACTGCTGTTGGGCCCCCCGGCTCCAGCTCGCACACCAGCACATCCACAAAGTCCTTTAGGCGGGATGTGGGCAGGGGTCTGCGGGGTGGTGACGGGGGGTCAGCCCTGAGCTGGGGCGGCAGCCCTGGATCCCCCTCCGCTGCCATCCCCATGCTGCACTACCACACACCTGTGGCTCCTGCTCTCCTCTGGCAGCACAGTGCAGCCTTGCTGCCCCACTGTCACCCGGTAGGCACCCAGGGGGCTGCGTTGAGGGTCGGAGTCTGGGCGGGACCAGAAGGTCATGCCGCAGAGCGTCACCCGTGTCCGTCCCTGCAGCGGGGCACTCCGCGGGTGGAACTGTGGGAGAGGCAGCCGTGTCAGCCCTAAGCCCTGGTCACGGGTCCTTCCCCGGGGGAAAGGGGGAACGACACCAGACAGAGAGAAGGCCCCACCATGTGTGCCCACTGAGAGATGTGGGGCACATGGGGGGCAGCGCAGACCTACATCAGTGAGGACGGGCGGGCAGCTGTCCTGAACCCAGGAGCCAGGACACTCGTGGCGGTGTGTGCACCCGTCCCCGCACCAGCCGCAGCCCATGAAGCGCTCGGCTCGCAGGCAGCGCTGGCACGTGGAGAAGTGGCGGCAGCCAGGGCCGGTGACATTCAGGCGCCACACCTGAGGATGGAGAGGGGAGGTGAATGGGTGCGTGGGGCTCAGCAACCACCCCACAACACCCACAACCCCCACTCACCTTAGTGCCGGCGGTGAAGAAGAGCGAGTGGGTCTGCAGCCCCATGGCACCCCGCACCGGCCCTGGCTCCCCCAGGGAGAAGTTGGACAAGGTGAGGAGGTAGGAGCTGGAGCGCTGAAGCACCATCTGCAGCAAGGCAGGGCAGGGGGCTGAGTGCACCCCGCACCCTGCCAGGATCCCCCATCCCACCCAGACCCCCCATCCCACCTGGAAGATGCGTCCCTGCTGTGTGCCGAGGTGTGCCACAGTGACGTCCCCCATGGCGGTGACGAAGATGGAGGTGAGGATGACACCGGCCAGGTGCCCGTTGAACAGGTCTACCTTATGGGATGTGGCAGGGACCAGAGTGGGCTGGTCCCAGCAGCTGGTATTGGCCACCGGTGCCGAGAGGTTCACCTGCAGCCGATGGGCACCTTGAGGCCAGTGCTGGCATGCTGACCCCCTGCACCCTCACAGGTGGGCACCAGCTCCAGCCAGGAGGCATTTCAGGGAGCACGCGATTAACCACGCTCCCCTCTGGGCTGTGGAATTTTTTTGGGAAAAAACACATCCGCAGCCCCCGCACGGCGTCAGATCCCGCCCTCCCCTCCCACCCCATCTGGATGTGGTTATTGGTGCTGGCACCGTTGGGCGCACACCCTGAAGCCAGCCCTCCCCATCCCCGGGGCTTAATGGGGGGCTGGGGCTCAACCGTCTTCATGAGGGAAGCCAGGCACTGGGGGGAGGGTCCCTGCTGGCCCCCCGCCAACCCCTGGGGCTGGGGGTGCGCTCCTGGCTCGCCCTGTCAGTGATGTGAGTCAGCGGCAGTGAGCTGTCTGCTCCGTGCGTGGGAAGAGGAGGGGATGTGGCTGTGCCTCGCGCCTGGCTGAGAACACCAAAACTCATGTCACGGGTGTTTGCCAGGACTGACTGCAGAGGGACCCTGCCAGGGCCCCTGCCCATACCCGTCCGCATCCTGGCTGTGCCAGAGCTTGTCCCTGGGACACGGTGTTCCCGCTCCATGGCTGCAGCAGCGGTGAAACGCTGGTGAATAATTGCGCTTCTGCCTGTGGGTTATTTACCGAGGGAAGGCGGCGGCCCTGGGCCAGAGGAGGGTGAGGCAGGAGCAGCCGGGCACCCCGCACACCCTGAGCACCAGGTTCCCCTGCACACATAAACGCACCGGAGAGGGCGGCCATAACCAACCCAGAGCCAGGGCCAGTAACAGCGAAGGCCAGGGCTGGTGCTCCCTGGGACAGGCACACAGGAGAGGGACTCTCTGCCCAGCATGGTGTGTCCATGTGCTGGGACACATGCCTGCAGCACGCAGCTCGGGTGAGCACAAGGGCACTTGGGGAGGGGAGCGCGCTGGGCGCTCTGCCAGCACCCAGCCTCCTGGCACGGCCAGCACCAGGGAAACGCCGCAGCCCCTGCGATAAGCTGCTGGCAGGGCTGACTCACACCTGGGCGACACTCCTCACCCCGCACCCAACCCGCTCCCCAGATCACCCTGCTTTACCAGCACTTCCCGGAACCCCAGATCTGCCTCCCCACGTCCCAGCCAACCCCTAGCTCCCCCAGGACAGACGCGGAGCGGAGGACTCACGTTGTGCGGGCAGTACTCCACTGGCTGGAAGAAGTCGAGGCCCCGCAGCAGTGGCTGGGGCCCGATGCCGCAGCACTTATCCATGCCCTCCTCCATGGCCTGGTTGAGGAGGTGGAGGGGGAAGGCGCAGACGGCTGAATACTCCTGTGGCACCCGGCTCTCCGGCTGGCTCTCGGCAAAGGCGCCGAAGAGCACCATGTCGGACGTGTTGATGCCGAGGTCGCGGGCGAGGCGGGTGCCAGGGCGGGCGGTGTGGGCAGCCTGCAGCACGTTGTAGGCGATGTCCCACTCACCATCCTCACCACTGTGTCGCCGCCGCCGCCGCTTCGACTCGAAGCGGCAATCAAGTACGAGTTCGCGGTAGCCGCGGAGGTTGTGCTCATCGGTGCTGAGCCGTGCCAGGCGTGTGTGGTACACTGATGAGCCCGGCCGCTCTGGCTGCACTGTCAGGAAGTACACGTGGTCCCCATCTTTGAAGGAGTGCACGTAGTGGATGGTGTAGTTGTCTCGGTATTGTGGCAGCACCGTCAGCCATTGGAAGTTGTCTGAAAAGCCATCCAAGGTGCCCTTAAGCCTGCGGACGGACACCGACTGCGGGCTGTACTGCGCCGCCACACTGCTGTTGATGGTGGAGCCGAGGTAGAAGTAAGAGGCATAGGAGGTGGCCACCACGGTGGCACTGGTCCCCAGGGGGCTGGCCACGCAGTCAGGGCAGAATGCAGGTCTGTTCCCCTTGGCCGAGTACAGGCAGTGCGTGGCTGTGATGGCCACCCTGCCATTCCACACCTCCAGCTGGTGCCGGTAGCACAGCCCGTGCTGCGCCGTGCCGCAGCTGTACAGCCATGGTTCCAGCGGGTCCAGCTCCAGCAGGACGTTGTCCCTGTCCTCTGGGACATCGGGGGCACCCGGGCACAGGCGGCAGATCTCACACTTGGCGTTGCCCACCGGGCCGGTGACAAGGACGGAGAGGAGGCGCAGCTCGGGGCTGGCCAGCAGAATGTGGTTGCGGACTGCCACGAAGACGGCGGCCGGGCTGTCGGAACTGGCAAAGACAGCGACGTTCTGCACAGGGCTGCTGGCGTGAAGGCTGGGCAGCGTGTAGGGCACGGAGAAGTTCCTGGTGGAGCTGTAAGGGATGCGGGGGCACTGCCAGGTGCTCGTGCCCGGTGGGGCCAGGGTGAGTGCCAGCAAGAGGCACATGTGGCACGGCAGCCCCATGCTGCGCCGTGCCACCGGCATGGGGTTATTGGTGGCGCTCGGTGCTGAGCGGGGTCGTGACACGTGGAGGACAGGTCGTCATCGCATCTGCCAAAAGAGAGGAGAAGGAACTTTACCCGCTGCAGTTAGGAGAGGTCCCTGGAGTGCTTCCACAGCTCTGCACGGGGTACTGGTGCTGGGGTCCCATGGGGCCGGGTGACGGTGGGTGCTGCCAGGGAAGGATCAGCCACACCAAACCTTTTCCCAAACGCTGTGACGCCAAGCTGCCTGCAGTGGGGGCACAAATCCTCCCAACTGCCCACTCCCGGACCCCCTCGCCTGACCCCCGGCAGCATCCCTGCCCCGCATGACCCCGCTGAGACCCCCGCGGGGACAGGGACCGCGCCAGCCCGTGGGGGACAAGCAACCCCAGGGCCCCGGGGGCCGGGCCGGGAATGGGACCCCCGCCAGCCCCCCGGGACAGGGTATCCCAGCGGCACTGGGACAAGCTCCCTGCCAGCCCCCCCGGGACAGGAACCCCGACGTACCCCCGCGGCCACCCCCCCGCCCCGCCAGCAGCTCGCCGGGGCGGGGAGCGGTCCCCAGCCGGGGTTCCCGTCCGGTCCGTCTTTCCCCCCGCTCGCCGCTCCCCGGTGCCGCCCCGTCCCGCCGCGGTGTGTCCGGTCCGGTCCCGAGCCGGGCTGTACGGGCCGGGCGCTCACCTGGCGCTGCGGGGCGGCGGCCGCTGCCGGGCCGTGGCGGGCCGGGGCGGAGCGGGGCCGTGGCGGGCCGGGGCGGAGCGGGGCCGTGCCGGAGCAGGCGAGGCGGGCCGGGGCGGGCCCTGCCCCCCGGCTGCGCGGGGTTCCCCGAGGGCCGGCACCGGCACACGCAGCCCGGGGGAACGGGGCTGTTTGGGGGGAGGGCAGAGAGTCCGGGGAAGGGAGGGGCGGCGGGGGCACGCCGGGCACCCTTAGGGGACAAGCTTGGCTCATCACGGTGCCCCGGAGGGAAGCGGGTGGGAGCCGGGACGGACACGGAGCTCAAGGCTGGCACGGCACCCGGGGTCTCCAGGGCCGACCAGGCGATCATCGGAGGGTCCCCAGGGCTGGGAGGTGGCTGGCGGCATCCTGGAGTGCGTGCAGGGTGCAGGCATCCCTCAGCCCCACTGCAGGCACCCCTCAGCCCCACTGGTACCGGCAGCAGGAGCTGTGGACACGGTGACACACGAATCAGTGCTTCCCCAGCGCTGCCCACGCTGGCCCCGCGGCTGCGACTCACTCACGGGCTGGTGGGGTAGTCTCACAGCTGGGTCTGGGTGGTGGACTCTGTCAGGGGGCAGGAGTACGGCTGGGGCAGCTGCAGCTCTGCCAGGGGAACGCCGGGCCTGGTTTCGGATGTACCTGTTCTGTGCCCCACTTCATGCCACCATCGAGGGCTGCCCGCAGTGGCAGGAGATGCCAGCGCTGCCAGGATGGCTGCGGCTCCCAGGGATGCAGGGAGATGCTTTTCACTCCAGCCTATCGCAGAGATTTACCCTCCAAGCGCCCCTTTGCCCTCAGGCTGCGTGTTCCAGCCACACACCCAGCCTTCCCCCTTTCCCTCCACCCGAGCAGGGTGCTGCCTCACGCTGCTGCGGGGACTTTGGTCCCGGGAGGGGCCAAACTCTCCGAAAACAGGCTCCCCTGCCCTCCTCACCTGGCTGGCCGCAGCCCTCCCAGGCTGCCGCCCCGAGTTGCGCAACGCTCGGCAGTTACGTTGGCCCCACGCCTTACCCAAGAGCTCCTTCCTCCGGCTGCAGGGCTCCCGGTCGGTTTCGACATGAGCTGGCCCCAGCCAGCTCAGCCCGGGGTTTTTGGCACTCCCACCCTCCAGCTGGCACCGCTGCCTTCCAGCACAGCCCCACTGCCTCACACCCCTCCCTGGCAGCTCTGCCGGCACCGTACCCAAAGTCAGACCAAACTCCCCCCAGCTCGGCCATGTGCACCCCCCTAAGCAGACACCCAGGAACACGATGAGACTTCACTCGGGGTCCAGATAATGTTTATGAGTAAAGACAAGCAATTACAGGCTGGCAGGAGCATAAATACGGGAGCAGAGTCCCTGCGCTCGCCCTGCCGGCTCCTTCACAGCTCCCTCGGTGTCTCGGTGCCACCGCAGTGGCTCTGCCCCTCCCTGAACACCCATCCCAGCACCCAGCAGACAGCCCCAAAACATGGGGTTGGGGTCGTGCTGTGCCCGGTATTCTGGGTGCTCAGCCCTGCTCCAGTGCCTGGGGACAGCTGGTGAGCTTGGTGTAGCTGACTCAAGGGGCTGGGTTTGAGGGAACAGGTACCCCCACAACAAGGGAAAGTCCCTCCTTGGAGGTGGGGGCACCAGGGCCCCATGCCAGCAGGGGCTCCAGGGGGCCTGGGCTGCACCTTTGGGGTCCACTGCCCAGGAGCCAGCACCACAAGTCCAGAAGCACCCCATAGGCACCCTGGCACCCCGAGGCCCTCTGGGGCTGCTGAGTCCCTGCAGGGAGGTGGGCAGGACCCAACCTGGTCCCCCACCCCACCTGCCTGCACTCCTGGGAAGATCCTTCTCACAGCCTCAGCAGGAAGGGTCCGGGCTCACACAGATACTGAGGGGGCAAACCTGTTGGGGCAGGGCTCTAGGACTGCTGGGGGCTGCCCAGCACGTGGGGGGCCCAGCACCCTCTGGGCAGGAAGAGGAGCAGTGTGTCCCAGCCACCCCACCTGGGTGGTATGTGCAGGCACAGCAGCATAGGGGTCCCCTGAGTGCTGCCAAATCTCCACCCAGAGCCCCCCGCCCTTGGCACAGCCACGGGATGGCAGAGAAAGGAGGGTGCCATGCATGGGCAGCAGGACCCAGGAGCTCAGCTCCCCTCCAGCAACCCAGGGTACCTGTAGCCCTGCTCCAGGACCCCCACAACAAGGGATGGAGCTGAGGGCCACAGATGAAGGGCAGCTCCCTCCCCCCAAAACTGGGGGGCACTATCTGCAGATGAGAGAAAGTCCTGCTCACCCCTTCCCCAGGTGGCTCTGCACCCATCTGTAATGCCCAGGTTGGACAGTCCCCTGGGTGGGTTCTCCTGTGCTCCAGGGTCCCACCATGCCCTCTCCCTGGACTCATAGCCCAGGCTTTCCTGGGGAACAGGCTCCCCGGCATAACGAGGGGTCCCTGGCTGGCACCATGGCCTGGGTGATGCCTGTCAGTATGTTTGGGGTGTGAGGATGAAGAGTCGGTCTTCCTCCTTGCGGATCCACTTCATCAGCTTGTTGACAGCACTGATGGCGCCGGCCTTGGTCCCCAGGGGACTGTAGCATATGTAGAGCTCGAAGGCGCTGGTTACCTGGGCGAAGAAACAGGGTATGTACTGGGGACACAGCCGTGCCCCATCTGGGGCCGGCCCTGCATATCTGCCCCCCCACTACACTCCCCCCAGGCTGTGGGGAAGGGGCAGCGGGGTACCACAAATCCCTGGCACCCGGTTTGCTCAGAAATAGGGGGACTGAACCCCAGGGTTTGCCCCCAGTGTGGGGTTTTCTCTGCAGCGCTGGGGCTGGGGCACAGCCACTGGCAGTTGCCAGCCCCCACTCCTATCCCTGTCCATCCCTCCCTGTGCCAGGGAGGGGGGCACGGGGGGGGGGGGTCTCTGGCCCACCTGGCATGCACAGGCTGGGGACCACCCTGGGGGCTCACAGCGCTGGTGCTGTTGGGCCACTGCACCCTTACTCTGCTGTGCAGTACCAGGGAAGACAGGGTCACCCGAACCCTGCGGACAGCCCTTACCCAAGCCAGGAGGTTCTCACGGGGACCCATGAAGTAGATGTTCTTCAGGGGGCGCGAAGAGTTGTGAGCCCGGCTGTGGAGGTACTGGTAGAGCCCCAAGAGCCTCTCCTTCTCTTCCTCCCGAACGTAGGGTGCCTCAATCTTAGGGCTGTGGGAACACGGCACCCCATTAGCCCCCTGGAGAAGGGGATTCGTGGAGAAGGCTGACCCCATGCCCCACACCATGGCCTTGGCCCAACGGTTCCCTGGGGGCCTCACCTGGTGAAGAGCCCAGAGCTCTTGGACTTGTAGATGAAGTGCCGGAGGTCAGGGATGCCCACCTGGGCCACGCTGTAGAAGGGGGTGCGCAGGGCCTCCTGCAGAGCGTGGTGCACCCCCCGCCGCCGCAGACGCTCCTGGAAGCGCCGCTTACAGTCGGAGACGGTGAAGAAGTCCTCACGGTCAGTGGAGACCAGCAGGAGGCACAGGTCCATCTCCTGCTCCAGGTAGGAGATGTGGGCATGGAAGAAGCCGCTGGAGTTGAACTTGGGGAGGCAAATGGGTGTCCATGCTTCCCCCTCCCGGAAGGAGGAAGAAGAACTGATGAGGTTGAAGAGCAGATGGAGGTCAATAGGATGGAGGAACTGATCCTTCTTCCTCACAAGAGACACCAGCTGGTTCCCTGACAGGAGGATGGAGAAGACCAGGCTCTTGGCCTTGGCCTGCTGGAGGCTGGTACTGACAGCATCCCGGACGCTGGCAGCAAGGGGCAGGCAGCGCACGGCACCCATGAGGAAGCTGGGGTCGTGGGCCATGAGGTCCAGCAGGTTGTCGGTGATGCGCTCAGAGCCGGCCAGGAGCCTGCGCAGGTCGTAGTTCTGCTTCTGCTGGAAGATGTGGTTGAGCTGGGTCCAAGTGAGCAGGCTCAGGATCTGGTAGTAGATGTAGAGCAGCTCGTGGGCGATCTCCTGCTCTGACTGCCGGGTACGTGCCACTGCCACCAGCACCAGTGGGCTCCTCCGCACAAAGACCACCTTGTAGCCATCTGCATGGGGGGGGGAGTCCCCGGGGGTGCCGGGGTCAGACCAGTAAGCCCAGCTCCCTGGGGCTACAAGGGGGAGCCAGACCATAGCCTCTCCCCCCACCCACCACAAATCTGCCCCTGGGGACAGCGAACCTGTCCCGTGGCAGGGGCACGGCCAGGCAGGCAGTGACACCCTGCTGCCTCACCCCCCACTCCCTCCCAGGGCGGTACCTGCGTGGATGGAGCGGATGGCATTTTTCTCAGCCTCCAGGAAGGACACCAGGGCCATCATGACACCCATGGTGCTGGAGAGGGCCTCCTCAGAGCCGTAGCGGGAGTATACGGGCTTGCCCGCCTCGCTCAGCACGAAGACATGCTTCCGGTGCATGCGCCAGGCATCCATGGTCACATCCTCCTCCTCCTTGCCAGACAGCAGGGAGTCACGGCGGGTGGTCTGCGGGGATGGCTCCAGCTTCCCCTCTTTGCTCTGCCTCATCTCCTCCTCCAGGTCGAGGGCCATGCCCGTGAGCTGCGTGCTCAGCTCGCTGAAGTCCTTGCTGATCTGCTCCATGCTGGTCGGCTCGGCGGGCTCCCCCCGCCTCTCCTCCGGGCTCCGAGCCACGGCTGCCCCGTCCTCAGGGCTCGTCAAGTCCTCATAGGAGCGGGTGTGCACGAACATGGCTCCCTCCTGGCCCGCCCCTGGGAATAACGGGCTGTGCAGCCTCTGTCTGCCTGTCTGTCTGTTCACCTGTCCCCGCAGCAGGCTGACAGAGGGTGCGAAAGGGATAGGGGGGAACAGGAGGGACAGGGAGGCGCAGGAAGTACCCACCCTCCTCTCCCCCACCCCCTCTCCTCATCCTGAGAGCACCCAGGGGTGTGGGTGAAGCTGGTGGGGGGAGTAGGTCCATCTCCCCTGGACCTTGTGGGGGGACTGTGGAGGGCTCAGACTACATATGGAGGAACTCCTTTCTCCCCCTGCCCCCCACTTAACCCCTGATGAACTGTGCCCCATACCTGGCTCTGTCCCCTGCGCCAGCCCTGGCGTGGGGCTCTCGGACCGCTCGGTGTGCTGCCCATCTCCTGGTGCCAGGGACCCGTTGGGCACTTCCCAGCCTTTCTTCTTGTGGACATCCGCAGCCATTCCTCAGGGCAGGACCTGCATGTGACCACAGCGTCACCCCTCTGTTCTATCACCCACCAAACGGCTCTGAAACCTCTGCTCTTGAGCAGGGCTGCGCCAGCATCCTGGGTCCAATCCTGCTGGCTCAGCAGGCAGCACCGAGCCCCGGTGAGACGTCAGGAAAGCCTCTCTAATCCAGCAGGATTTCCTCCCTCCCGTGGCCCCAGCTCCTTCCAGCCCCCCAGCGCTGGCACCTTTCATCCAGGCTTGGCCCCGATTCCCCCGAGTGCTGGGAGAGCTGCTCAGCCTCCCTGGTCTGCGTGCCAGCAGCGAGGGGGAAGGGAGACTGACCTGGACGGGCTCAGTCCCGCACAACGACGATCCCGGAGGCCTCATGTTTGCACAGGGCGGGTTTTATGGCTTTCCTCGGCCCGGGTTAGGCAGCCGAGACAGAACCGGGTTGGTGACGCTCCTCCCGGGGCCACCGCAAGCGAGGTGCTCTCTGGAGCCCCTGCCCCGGGCTGGGCCTCTGCCCGCGCTCACCCCCCCCTCCCCCCAGCTCCAAACCGAACGCGGGTGCGAAAGGAAGCACAGGAAGGCCGGCCCGGGCCCCTGGGCCGCTTCGGGGCCGGAGGCCCCCCCGCAGCTTCCGAAACCGGCTGCTGGGGAAGCTGGTAGAGCCCCGGCTTCGCCCCCCGCCCCCCAGGCCCAGCACCGGCTGGGGACCCCCACCCCAAAAGCCCCCCCAAGCCCCCCCGGCCGCTGCCGGGCTGCGGATTCTCGCCTGTCCTTCCCGCTGCCCCGGGGGCGACGCTCTCCGCGGGACCCCGCGCTGCGGTGCGGGCCCCTCCCCCGCCCGGGGGGGGGGGTGTCACCGGAGCACCGCCGGGCCCGGGACACCCCGCGGCCGCGGAGGCCAACGCGCGGAGCACCGACCTTCGCGGCTCCTCCCGTCGGCGCCGGAGGCCCGGGCGGGCAGCGCGGCGGGCGCGGGGGCCGCCTGGCAGCCCCCGGCACGGCCTAGGCGGGGCGGGCGAGACGAGGGCGCCGGCGGCGGGCGGCCGCCTCCCGCCCTACCCCCGGCTCTGACCTCGGCAGCACCCCCGGCATCGCGGCACCCCGCCCCGGCGGGAGCCGCCTCCCACCGCCGGCCTGGCCGGGCCCGACCTCGCCGCCCCAAGGTCGGGGCGCCGGCCCCGGGGCATCATGGGAGCTGTAGGCAGCCGGCGCTCAGGGCCGCGGCCGCCCCGCCCCTTGGCGACTACAACTCCCGGGGCGCACGCCGCCTGCCGCGCGGGGCACGCTGGGAAGTGTAGTCCGCTCGCGGCTCCGCCGGCGCGGGGCACGGCGGGAAGGGTAGTGTGGCGCGGCGGGCGGGGACTTCGCTTCCCGGCGTGCCCCGCGCGGGGCGGAGGGGGCGGGCGCGAAGCGGAGCGGAACTTCCGGCTTCACGCCGTGGTGGCGCTGGGCCTGGCGCGGCGGGAGCGGCGGCGGCGGAGGTGAGGGGGTGGCCCCGTTCGGCGGGCTCGGCCGCGGCCTCGTCGGTGGCGGTGAGGCCGCCCGGTGTGGCGGGGCGGGGCGGGGCTCGCGGGATTTGGCTGAGAGGCCCTCGGGCGCGGGGTCCGGCCTGGGGCCGCTGGGGTGGGTGCGCTGGCGCACGGGAGCGGAGCGGGGGGGCCTGTCAGGGTGAGGGGCGGGGCCTCCCGGGAAGCGGGCGGCCAGGGGGTGTGTTTCCGGGGGTCCCCTCGGAACACGGCGGGTGTCTCCCGTATGGCCGGGGGGGAGCGGGGCGGCGGTGTCCTGAGGGCCCCTTGGGACGGGGGGGTGTCGGGCTGGAGGAGTGCGCGGGGCTGGGGGGCCTCTGCTCGGGGGAGGGGACCGGGGCTCCTCCGGCGGGGTGCAGCAGGAGAGCAGGGGGTGTGACCCGAGGTGGGGGCTGTGGGTGAGTGTGTCCCGGCTCCGTGCCCCGGTGTGGCCCCGCGGCTGGCTGCGGGCTCAGTCTGCTGCTCGGAGCCCTGCGCCCTGGCGGGATTGGGGGCTGGGGCTTGGGCAGCCCGGGCTCGGTACGGGAGTACCACCGGGGAACACACACGTCTGTGTCCTTGTCGGTGCTGTGGCGTCTGTGGGTAGCTCTGCGTCCTGGCTGTGGTGTCTCTGGGTATCTCTTTGTTATCCTGAGGCCCTGGTCAAAATCAGGTCTTCTTTCACCCCGTGCTGCCTGTATCTCTGGGAAGAGTGTCCCTGAGGGTCTGTTTTTTTAGGAGGGATGAGTGAGAAGCAGCTGGGGTCCTGCAGGGGGGCAGAGAAAGGTGCTCGAGGCAGGTGTGTGGGCCAGGCTGTGTCAGCTGGTAGTAAGGACTGAGTGGGAGTTGGGACTATGTGTCGAGGCTGTGGTGTAGTTGGAGCTTGGTCCTGCTCTGCTGGTGAAGTGGGGTGGCACTGAGCTACTGCGAGTAATAATTGTGGCCCCTGTGCTTTGGGGGGGTTGTAAAACAGTTGGCAGCACCACAGGAGCTTGGTGTTTCTGGTGTGCAGGGTTAATTTTGGTAATGCTGTTGGAGGTGGAATCCGCTTTTCTATCCCAGCAGGAGGACATTGGTGGTGTGGAAGTCTTTCTGGCACTCCTGAGCTGGGTATGTGCTCTCAAAGTCCTTTGGGACAGGCAAAGTCAGGAGAGTAAGGGGGGAAGATGCATTTAGGCATTCACCTTATGTTTTCTAATATGTGTTTTTAAAAGTATTGTACATCTGTGAAGCACACATGCCTTTTTTTTTTCTTAAGGGAAAACCTCCAGCCTGACACCCCTGGAAGAGCTGAGATGGTTCTCTCCCTTCTCTTTCAAACTTCAGTGATGTGATTCTTGTATTCCCTCACTTCTGGATTAGAGATCTTCACCTTTAAAATCAGAAATAACAGGCTTTCTTGGTTACTTGCAGTTTCTGTAGCTGGGGGAAACCTTTTCTTTTGTACCTCCTGTAGCACCCAAGTTTCACAGAGGCTTTTTCCTTTCCTCAGCCTTACAAAAACTTTACTGGGCACAGAAAGTTGTTGGGCAGCAAATCACTTCCTCTGTTGTTTTAGTGTAGTCTTGTGTGTAGTTTTGCCTTTGATTTCCTCACAGTCTATAAATGCCAAGCCAGGCAGCCTTGGCAAAATCTGTTTGGAGACAAGTTGTGAATATTGAAGTATTTTTCTAGAAGTAGGATCTCTGAAACTTCACCTTGCCTGATCTGTCACCAATTTCTCCTCCCCCACCCCGATTTGGAAAACAAGGTGCAAAGGTGGGTGTCAGTCAGTGAGGAGATGCTCAAGGACTGTGCTGGTATTCCTTGTGCTGCCCCTTGCCAGGAATCTTTACTTACTCCTTAAGAAGCCTGGCTTCTCTGCCTGGCTTGTGTGCTTCTGATGGACAGCACCATTAATTTACTGTAGTACAATGTGAATCGAATGAAGAGATTCCCCAAAAGTCTGCCCTCAGGCTTGGGGTGTGCACCTGAAGAGTGGAGCAGGGAGCGTGCCTGGGATGCTGGGCTGTTTGGGGGTGCACTGGAGAGGGCAGGAGCACGGTCCTAAGGGTGTTCTTGGGTTGAGGGAGCATTGGGAGCTCTGTCAGCCTTTCCTGTTTGCTGGGAAGTCTGGGTTGGCACCAGATGTCAAAGGGACTCAGACCACCAAAGAGCTTCCCCTGATTTGAGATGCATCTTCACTGGAGCCGAGGCTTTGCCACCAGGAAAGAGCCAGCTGGGGGGGAGGAGGTTACTTTCAGGACATTTATCAGCCCTCTTGAATATTCAGTGTGATCAGGACAGGTTATTGTTGTCTGAGGAGGACTCTAAAGCCAGCCCCTGTGAGTAACAGCCTCGCTGGCATTTCCTTCAGCTGCGGAGTTCAGGTCCTGACTGAACTATGGCAGAACTCCTCACTCACTATGGCAAAGCTAATGGGCACGTGATTCCTGGCACCTGAGGGTGCATTGGTGCTGGGCTTCATGCTGCCTGGCTACTACCCAGGCCGTGGCCATGTCCTGAGTGGGGAGGTGGGAGCTGAGCTGGCTGTGCCTGAAGGGCAAACCCCGAGGGTGTCTCATCACAGCATGCAGCTTTGGAGCAGTTGTAGCAGGGTGTACCTTCAGGAGGTCTGAGGCATAAGAAGACTTGGTCCTTGTCCTCCAGTTTTGGGAGGTTGTGTAGTGAAACAGTGTCACTGAATTAACCTGGGTTAGATGCAGCTTTTGGGAGGGGTGTTGGTGGTGCAGACCCAGAAGAGCACAAGCTGGCACGCTGCGTGCTGCCGAAAGCAGAGCGCAGGGAGCGAATCGCGTCAGGCTGAGCAAGGGACTGTTGGGGCTGGTGCTGCTGCTGCCTGTTACTGAACCATGACCTTGTGCTCTTGTGTGGCTCAGCAGATGCATGCCAGGCCTGATACCAATCTGATGGTGGGTTTTTCTCCCTGTCTTATAATATTAATGTTCTGTCCGAAGAGTTTAGCTGGCAAAGGATTTCTTTTTAAGTCTTGGTAAGCTTGTTGGGTTAATGAGGACTGGAGTGGAGGAGGAAATCCAAAAAGGAGAACAAGAAACACGAGGTCTGCAGATATCTGCAGGCTGCAAAAGATGATAGATCAACAGACTGGCTGATGACAGCTGCCCATCATGGTGACTGCCATAACCATCTCCATTCACCTGCCCTTTCTGCGGGGGACGTGGTGTCAGTTCCCTTGGATTCACCCCTGAGAAGGAAGTCCTAGAGCTTGGTGAAATCCTTGGGAGCTGGGGAGTGCTTGTTGCATCTGAAGACATGCTCTTGGGCTTGAGTTGTCTTCATCAGCCTCCACACCCTTCTGAACTGCCAGGCCCTGCTGTCCCCAGCTCCCACGTCAGGGTTCTCAGGCTGGAGATGGACCCTGGCAGGAGGAGGTGCTCCTTCTTGGCAGGGCAGCTCCTTGGAGCTCCGTGGTGCAGGTGGCTGCTGGGAGCAGCACCCAGAATTGCTCCTTGGTGTAAAGTCTTGCATAACCTGCTCTTTCGACCTGCTGCCCATATGGCAGCACTGACCTTTGGAAGTGAGGCAATACAGGATCTTGTGTGCTTTTCCTTGAGATTAGCTGCTCCAGCCAGGCCGGGCCGTGACTGTCTTCTGTCCCCCCTAGCCACTGCAGTCAGTTTAGTCCTGCTTTGGAGACACTTTGTTGCAGCATGTGAGCCCCAGCTCTCCTACCTGTGGTCTGGTGGCACAGCAGCTCTCCTGAACCACTGCTGAGACCATCAAGCTGCTGCCTATCTCATTTTGCTCTAGCTCTGCTGCAACCATGGTTCTTTAGGGAAGAGAGAAGCCCTTAGAATCATAGAATATCCTGAGTTGGAAGGGACCCATAAAGATGGTGGCTAAGAGAGCCAATGGGATCCTGAGTGGCATCAGGAGGAGTGTGGTCAGCAGGTCTAAGGAGGTGATCCTCCCCCTCTACTCTGCCCTGGTCAGGCCCCACCTGGAGTGTTGTGTCCAGTTCTGGGCTCCCTGGGATAAAAAGGACAGGGATCTCCTGGAGAGAGTCCAGAGAAGGGCTACAGAGATGATGAAGGGCCTGGAGCATCTATCCTATGAGGAAAGGCTGAGAGAGCTGGGGCTGTTCAGCCTGGAGAAAAGAAGACTGAGGGGGGATCTGATCAATGTTTATCAATATCTTAAGTCTGGGGTGCAGGGGGAATTGGCCAGCCCCTTTTCTGTGTCTGTGGGGACAGGACAAGGGGCAATGGCTGCAAATTGGAGCACAGGAAGTTCCACACCAACATGGGGAGGAACTTTTCCCCAGTGAGGGTGCCAGAGCCCTGGGACAGGCTGCCCAGGGGGTGTGGAGTCTCCTTCTCTGGAGAGATTCCAGCCCCGTCTGGACACCGACCTGTGCAGTATGAGCTGGGGAGCTGCTTTGGCAGGGGGGTTGGACCCCAGGAGCTCTCAAGGTCCATTCCAACCCCTACAACTCTGTGATTCTGTGATCATCAAGTCCTACTTCCCATTTCAAGTCCCATCTTTGGCCATCACCAGGAAATTTTCACCTTCTCCACAGGTTGGGAGGAAATGGATGGAATTCTGGATCTCAGTCAAGGCGAGGGGTTCTTTGTGGTGCTCAGCTGGATGAGGGCAGCACTGGAGACCAGTGCCTGTAATAATGTACTGGCAAAGCATACTCTGTTATCTACGTCCTTTGGAGGACAGAGTAACCATAGTAGGCCAGTAGTAGTGATCGTTTCCTTGGACAGCAAAGAGCTTTTTGGCAAAAATAGTTTGGATTAAACATTAATTGCAGCCTGTTGTTCGGCAACAGCCCTGGGTGTTTATCCATGGTGGTGTTCGCACATTTCTCGTTGTGCTCTGAGCAGTGTCAGACAGCACAGTATGTTGGAAAGCTTGATGTTAATCAAAGCAGCCATCAAATTGTTTGCCCACCCCTATCAACAGTTTGATTTCCAAAGTGGTTTGACACTTGCAAATTTGGACATGGAGAAACCCAATGATTAAATTCATTCCTGGACCCTGATCAGATGTTCCACAGGCCCCTTGCAGCCAGCAGTGTTTTTCTTGCGTGCTGCCTGTTCTTTGCCTTGTGGCTTATTGTCACGCTGTTTGTTCAACAGGTTGTTCTGTCTCGGTGTTCTCTGAGTGAATTAACCACTTCTGGAAACCTACCAGACACGATCAAAATGTGGGGAGACCATCGACAAGGCAACAGAATGGGGTCTTTTCGGTAAGTATCTGAATGTATGGTCTGTTTCAGCAGTGTTCTTAAATGTGATAAGCCACAGGAGCTTTTTGTTTGTCAGTATTTCTGCACATCCTCCCCTAGACAGACTATTTTCATGACAGTTCTGAGCTCCTGGTGGAGCTAGGTATGGTTGCCAAAGAATGGGCCAGTTAAGCGACAGTGTCACTTTCTCTTCAGTATTTCTGTTCCTTCTCCTGTGTAGAGAGGTTGAGAGGCTGGCTCAGTCTAGAGAAGAGAAGGTCTTGGGGGTGACCTAATTGCAGGCTACCAATTAAAGGGGTCCTACAGGAAAGTGGGAGAAGAACTGTTCACCAGGGAGCGCAGGGATAGGACAAAGGGTGATGGTTTCAAGCTGGAAGAGGACAGGGTTAGATTAGACATTAGGAAGAAATTCTTTACTCTGTGGGTGGTGAGGCCCTGGAGCAGGATACCCAGAGAGGCTGTGGAAGCCCCATCCCTGGAGGTGTTCAAGGCCAGGTTGGATGGGGCAGTGGGCAACCTGGTCTAGTGAGGGTGTCTCTGCCCATGGCAGGGGGGTTGGAACTAGATAATCTTTGAGGTTCCTCTCAACCCAGACCACCCTGTGATTCTCCACAGCACCTTTCCTAGCAATAGTTAAAAGTTTATTGGTTTTAAACTAAGGTGATGATATTCCATATGGATTTTTTATGCCATGTGCTGTTAAGACCTAGAAGAGAAGTGCGTAAGAGTATGATGTCGACTCTCTTCAACCACAGTGCTTGCCTTAACTTCAGAAATACTGTTGCTTTCATTGCACACCTGATTTTATGGAAATGTTGAGAGTTGAGTCTTCTCCATGCAGTTGAGTAGACCATATATCCCTGTGTCCTTGGCCATGCCCCTTCAAAAGGCGTTTTCAGATGTCACTGGAAGTGTTTTAAAGGTTTGTACATGACTGGACCTGTGCAGCATGGTATTTTTCTTAGCTTCTATTCCCCTGGTTGGTGCTAGGCCCTGTGTTTGTAACCGGGCTCTGGGTATTAAAAACAAGGGGGAGGCACTGAGAGCCAGGGTTTTCCTCTGTTGTGCATTATTCTTCCATTCTTTGCTCATGTGTCCACCTCAGTTACTTGAATATCAACATAATAAAGGTACTTACTCATAGCATGCTCTAGGTTTCTGCAATAAAAGTACTTCAAATAATTGTCCAGCTGTAATGTGTTGAGAAAACTGATGACTTGAGTGATGAAAACCAGTTTCTTCCAGAACATGTCTTAGCAGTATTGATAGGAGTGTGATTGTGTCTTATGATGATGTTGGTGGTGCTGTTCTGATTTTTAAGTGGGTTTTATTGGCATCGTTCTTTATTGGGTGGGAAATTGTACCCTTGAACCAAGTTTTAATTGCTGTTGTATGCAGTGGTGAAACAGGGGAGTGTAAGTTAGGGAGTCTGTAGCTTGATTGCTTTAACTGTGCAAACCTCACCTTGCATTCTGCTGGTGAGTGATGCTGTAATGAACCTTGAAGAAGAACATGGCTCACTGTAGTTGCTGAGGAAATGTCTTCTGATTTGGGTGGCATTTGGTGTTATTTCAAAATGTGCTGATATTTTATTATTCTTGGGGTTTTTTAAATGTACTGGGCCTTGCTTTTAGATGAAAAAAACCCTCAGGTAGCACCATCTCAAAAAAAAAACAACCCCAAACCAACCAAAAAACAAACCAACCAAAAACCAACAACAAAATCTCATTGGGTTTTGCAAAACTGTCTCAAGAGGAGCCCTCTTCCTGAGTGGTTTTATGCAGCTCTCAGGAGAGCTCATAGCTACAGTGTTGTAAACTCTGTGTAAGACAGCCAGTCTGGAGGCACGAGATCATCTTGAACGTTGGTTGTTGGCATATTCCTGTGAGGCATCCTCAAAGTTTGACCTGATAGCTGTCAGCATGTACCAGCTTAGCCTTCAACACAAGAAAACAGAAAGGACTCTCTGTAGTAAGTTCATAGAGCATGCTTGGTAACCTCTGCTTTTACGTGGCTCAGGATGATGTGTTAAGTTAGCTGGTTCTAATACTGCCCAGAGAGCTTAAGCTCAAGTGGTTCCTCACAGGTGTGTGGTGATGATGCTGATGAGCAAACACACCAGCTGGAGGAACCTCAAACAGCTGCAGAGCTGTGCGCAGTGCAGGACTGTGTGGATTGCTACCATCATTAACCCATTAATATTGCAGGTATTCCCTGTTGAGTGCTTCTGGAAATTGTGCTGAAATGGGAGCACCCAAGTTTACTTTCTCACATCTGTCGTATGCTGCCTCATCTTAAACTGCCACACATCAATATCTTCTGCGGATCTTAGACTGTTACACAGCTCTATAAAAGTTTAGAGAAGAATGTGCTGCTGTGTAGATTTCAGACTCTGAGCACGTTATGAATAATACTGTCTTTATTTCTACAGTGGGAGCCAAGAAGAAAGGTTTGCTCCCGGGTGGAACAGGGAATATCCTCCTTCCCTTGATAGTCTTGCTCAAGAAAGACACTCTGGCAACTTCTCTGGCAGAGAATCACTTCCTTTTGATATCCAGGCACTCACAGGCCTCCTCAATCCTCAGTTTGCCAACAGAGAGGAACCTTCTTTCAGCTTTGGAGCTAGAGATGGACCACGTAGTGACTTCAGAGGTGGGGAGGGGCACCATGATTTCAGGGGCAGAGATTTCCCACCGTCTGACTTTCAGGGCAGAGATGAGTCTCAGATGGATTTCAGAGGTAGGGAGCCACCCTCTTCTGAGTACAGGGGCAGGGATATGTACTCAGGAGATTTTCGGGAGAGAGAAGGGCCACCTATGGACTTCAGGGGTGGGGACGTTCCTTCAGTGGACTACAGGAATAGGGAGACGTTCCGCATGAACTACAGGGACAGGGAAGCACATAATATGGATTACAGGGGCAGAGATGAACCTCCATCAGATTTCAGGGGTAGGGGGTCTTTTGATCTGGACTTCAGAGGTCGGGATGGATCTCATTCGGACTTCAGGGCAAGAGACGTGTCAGAGTTAGACTACAGGGGCAGAGACCATTCCTATTCAGACTTCAGAAATAGGGATGTACCTGATTTGGACTTCAGGGGTGTGGGCACCTCTGATTTGGACTTCAGAAGCAGAAATGCACCATCGTCAGACTTCAGAAATAGGCACAGGTCCCGGTCTGATCAGGATTTTAGGAGCAGAGACGTGGCTCCTCCTATGGACTTTTCAGATAGGGAAATGCCTCCTGTGGATCAAAGCCTCGTAGATTTTAGGCGCAACCAATCTACTGTACCTATAGCAGAAAGAGAGGGCTCTGGTTTAAGCACCAGCAAGAGAGAGGAGTCTGCACTTGGTTTAGATAGAGCTGCCTTTGCTAGCCAAAAAGGAGAATTTCAACATTCGGAAGCACCAGCCAGAGAAGAGGAGTCCATCGGATTGGGTCTTGAAGATGACGCTTCACACAATTTCCAAAATAGCTGTGGACCTCTTCAGGACCAAGAGGAGCAACCTCAGGCCTTTGCTAACAAGCAACAACAACAGCAGCTTTCGGGGGGGGAGCAGCAAAGATCCGATTCTGATCTTGGGTTAAAGGGTGACGGTGACCTGGATTTCCTTGGGAGGCAAGACACTGACTACCGAAACATGGAGTATCGCGATGTGGATCACCGGCTGCCAGGGCACCAGATGTTTGATTATGAACACGGCAAGTCTTTTTCAGAAGGAAAGCCCAGCAAAGATTCTAGGCCCTATAAGAGCCTTCAGGTAGGTGGTTTTGTCAGTTGATGTTTCTGTTAAATGCATGTTGGCCAAAGAATGGAAGGAGCTGGGGAGGAGTCCTCCGTTCATATCCCACCACTTCAGTTCTGTCCTCATTCACAGAGCACATCCTCGCGCTCTGGGTGGTTTCAATGGGTGCCCTCCCTATCTCTAGAGAAGTGCTAGAGTTCTCTCTAGAGAAGCGCTGAGTATGTAAAACCAGATTTGGTTCAGAAAGTCCCCACATTGAAAGCAACCAGACAAAGGGAGGGTGTTGGGGGAAGCAGTATATAGAAGGGTGACTTCTCATGTTTTCTCCTGGATGTCGCTTACGAGCGCTACCAGAGAGAAGCTGGTGCCTTAGGTGGGCTTGCGTAGGACAGTACGGCTGTTCCTACACATGCTTTGTTTTCCTTCAGAGTTAACTGAAGTCTGAGGGCAATGGTAACCACTGACTTAATAACTACTATGGGATTTGAATCTCCTGCTGCTGGAAAGCAGAGAGAGGTGATTTGCCCGTTTCATTTTCCTGCTGCATTGTGCAGCTCAAGGAGCGTCAGAAGCTGGTGACGCTGGTCCGCCAGATTCTCTGAATCTGAACAGTGCAGTGGTTAAACATCTGGGCCAGCCTGCTTATGGGCCTCGGCCTTTGAACTATACCCTGCCTTTTTTGTTTCTGTGTTACTGTGTGTGTACCTTGTGAGCTGGCATCTCTCATTAAAAAACCATCTTGATTGTGTGAACTCAAGGACCAAGATTATCGGACCTGTCCCAAATACGTGAAGCCAAGCAAGCTCATTCGGCTAGGAGGAGTGCCTGAAACTGCCACAAAGGATGATGTAAGTGGGATCTTTTCACCCAAAATTCCTAGCAAAATTTTCAAAACTCTATATCAAGGGTTTCTAAATGTACTGTTATAAAGCCTGGTTAATGGAGTTCAGGTGGCCTGTCATTTTCCTCACAGAAAAATCTCGATTTAGAAGTCATTGAGATGTTATTTTTATCTGATTATTCTGGGGTTTGTGGAGTCTGGAAGCAGGAGTTTTTCTGCAGTCATGTCTGGGGTGTTGGTGCCTGAAAGCCTCCGGACTCTATCACTCCTGACTTCCAGCACTGCTTTATAGATACCAGTTACTGTTATTAACTTGTTCATTCTCATTTGGACTCGGAAGACATGTAACGTCTAAATGCCATTGTTTGTTCTTAGCTACTTGAAATTTCATAAATGACACTGTATAAAGATGGAAGAGATGCCTCCTGCTGCTGCTGGTTTTAGTTTTAAAAAAAAAAGTGAAATCTAGGCCGCAAGGTGATAGAAGCTTCCTTTCTAAAATCTTCCACTTTAAATTAGGATTTTAATCTATTTTTTTGGTGGCAGTTGCAGACATGAGAACGCCTACACACAACAGCTTTTGCTAGGGTTAGCTGTGATGATCAGAGCTGCTGAGGCTTGGTACTGGAGAGCTCACGGCAGAAACTTTGTCTAGTGGAGGATGACAAGACTCGAACAGTCGTGTGTCCCCCACGCCCCTTCCTTTTCTTACAGGCAGTAGTTGGCTGAAACCAGCACGACACACCTTTGCGTAGTTGAATTTGGCTGTAAATGGTCCTCACTTATTTTGGGGGTTTGTTTAAATACTTCTCAAAACTCAGGAGATGGTTCTCAGGTACTGCAGGAACTTAATGGGGAGGATGTCTCAGTTTGTGATGGAGTTAACCTAGGTCAGCAAAGATCCTGGGGAAAGAGAACAGCACGTTAGCAAGTGCTTCACTTTCTGAGGTTTTCTTCTGGAGACTGAAGTGGGTTTTGGTTTTCCTGTAGATTCTCAATGCTTTCCGAGGGCCTGATGGGACACCCGTGAAGGACTTGCGACTGAAAGATTACAGCTCAGGTGAGAATGCTTTTCCCGTGCTTCTGGTTTCGAGTTTACCAAAGGGTGTTTTTCATGCTGATACTCAGGCAGTGTGGTTAAAGTTGTTGGTGCCATAACTGCAGGTATTTTCCAGTGAAAATGCCCACTGAGTTTTGTAGTTTGTCCTCCAAACTGATGGCTGTTCTCACTACTGCTTCAGAGTAAAACGTGTGTCCCAGTGCCTCTAGATAGACGGGAGAGCAGTAGGAAAAACAGTGAGGCTGTTCCAATAGCCATCAGGAGTAAAGCCAACACTGACGTGGGACAGCATGTTAATTCCCAACTGATTTTTTTTTTTTTTAATGATTATTAAATCCTTTTGGATTACTCTACATCTTCTTTCTGCGATGGTCTTACCCTGGAGCATGTCCTGCACAAATAGTGTTCTCGACCTGATACATCCTAACATTTCTCCTTCAGTAACGTGAAGCTGTTACCCTTCTTAGATATGAAGACAGGTTTAAAAATAAAACAAAATAAAAGGAAAAAAAAAAAAGAAAGTAAGTTTTACAAACAGATATCCAAATACTGGGTCTGGATGCTCCTCGTCATTCAAAGAACTTCCCATCAGTGCGTGTAGGATTCTGAAGAAGGAAATGTTTTACGAGGCTGCTTTGTGAGAGTTGTGCTGGAACAAAGATGTGCGATGGTAGGAAACGCGGGGTGAGTCCTGGCCATCCGGTTGGATTACACTGGTAGGGAATACCTGGAAACTGGAGGGGACTGTCTGATGTTCCCTCTCCTGCTCTGACGCTGACCAACAGCTCCTGCTCTGGAGTGAATTTCTGTCATTTTCCAAAGGAAGGGAGAAGGGCAGGGCTGGGGTTTGGGTTTGGTTTTCTAAACTGAGGAAAGGAGAGGCTTTCGTCTTTCTTCTGTGCTTTTTCTTATTCCTGGTATGAGTTGCACATGAAGCAGCTGCAAGTCTCGGTGTCGAAACATTATATAAAGGTTTCCTATGTGTTTAGTAGTTGGGGAGAGAAACTGGGGCAGTTGGGTATTTCTCAAGTATATTTTTGTTTCTGGAAGCTGTCAAAGGAGATTGCACAACCTTCTGGTGAACCTTTGAACTGAAGAACACCCCTGTGTTGCATAATCTGGTCTGGCCCAACAAGCAGGGCTTAAGGGACACTTAGAAAGGAGGAAAGGAAGCAAAGCTTTCAAACCGTAGCGCAGCGGTGCTGTAGTCAGCCGCACGGCGCTGACTGCACCCCAGGATTTGGAACATACTCTGTTTTCACCCGTGCTGATGTGACTGGTGGTTGGGCTGGTTAGGTTTTTTCCCTGAAACGCATCACTTTTCAGTAGCAAATCAACTTTAACTGGGAATCTCTTTGGAAGTCTCTTCTTGCGTACGTTATCAGGGCTTGCTGCCCTCATTAGAGGACTGTTGTCTCCTCCCTGTTTCCCAGTTCAGAGGCTACTTGGGATGAGGCATAGTGTCTGAAGTTACATGTGGGAGCCGTCATATCTGCTGGTGGCTGCATCTAAGATGAGGGTTGGAGTTTGCTGCATTGCTCTGCTTTGGTCTGTCTCAGCTGCAAAATTGTGGGGTTTACGTTGGGGGTTTTTTGTGGGGTGTTGTTTACTTCAAGTTTTTCTGGCAGTCGTGGGGAGGAAAATAATGCAGTTAAAATTAGCTCCTCATTCCCGAGCTGTTCAAAGCTGTTGTTTAACCCTGTCCAGTGAACACCGGTAATTACCCAGTCTAGCATTATTCTAGGTCACGTGCAGACTCCAAAGACTTTGGTTTGTGTTATGTCCTGAGGCTGTGAAAGCAGCTGCTCATTTAAACAGCTTCCCAATCCTTGTTACGCAAGAAGGATGCGTCAGGGACAGCACAAGCTTCCTGAGTTGTGAAAACTTCTCGAAATCGGGTAACTAGAAGCTGTAGTAAATTCAATCCAGCTTTTCACATTAGGTCATCCTGTAGAGAAGTGTGTGAAGTTGAATTCCTGTTAACTTCTGAAATCTAAGCCTGTTTTAAACTAGAGTCAAGGGGCTAAACGGGGCTTTTTAGGACAGGGTGTGTATGTAAATATTTGTTAGAATTAGGGGCAAGTTTGATGGATTTCTGAGGTGTCTTGGGTAGACCTGGGCGCTCTGGCAGCGTCGCTGCATTGGGTCAATGGGATGGCGTCAGCCTGCTCGGAGCTCGTGCTAAGCCTGTCTGAGTGGGTTGTGTGTGGTTTGGAGAGCTATCCAGAAATGTTAAAGATAACATTAATCATGAGTATGCATGTGGAGTGCGTTTGAGAGAAGAATGCCTGCAGCTGTTGGAGAACAATAAGGACCGTAACAAATAGCATACAATTAACTAGAAATAAGGGGGGTTCGAATCGGTTTCACAAAAGGATAACGCTTATCATAAAGCTTATCTCAGCAGCTTCAACATGATGATTCCATGCAAGGCTCTTTCTGTTTTGGGGGGAAATTTATGGTTGATTTTTTTTTTTTTCCCCTCTTGGAAAAAGCAGCTTGACTTCTTTATAAAGCCCTTTCTTTTTACATCCTGTGTATTTGCTAAGGGAAGAGTATTTTCACTGAAGCCTGTGCTGAGCGTGGAATGCTGTTTTTACTATACTTGGTGTGATTTTGGTACACATTCAAGCTGTTTATTCTTTAGATTATTCTGTCTCTGAAGCCCACAAACTGAAATGGTGACTAGATTTTTCAACAAGGTAGTGAGAGACCTTAAGAAGTGGCACAGTAATTCTATTTAAATCCAAAAAGGCAGATGTTTTACAGACATTGACAAAATGTCAGTCAGACTTTATAGTATTGCCCTACACAACAGTAACTCGTAACTTCCATCAGTTAGATTATTTTTGCCTGTGTGTTCAGACTGAAAGTATCAGATCCATTCGTGGTGGGAAGACGGCTCCTTCCAACGCAATGTGTAAGCCTTGGCAGCCAGAGCTACATTAGATTGTTGGCTTATCTTCCAGCTTGCCTTTTCAAGTGTGTTTGGTCGTGTCTGTTCAGTTAATCACTGCAAAGGATAAGCCCTGAGGTGATCGTGGAATCTTCCAGAGACCACTGACTTGGTCTGCAGCGTCTCCCCGTGCCTCTTGCTGCTGAACCTCAGCAGAAATGAGCAGTGATGACTTGTCAGCAGCTCTCCCAGAAGGGTTGTCAGTAACGGCTTGTGAGGTCTCCTCATCCCACCTGAAGGTACTTGTCTTCACTCTCTGGGGTCAAGGCTTTCACGTGGCTTCACAGTGTGGGCCTCCCTCAGTGGGGCTGTTAGCCCAGGGTGAAACAGCACCAGGCTACCTGTGGCACTATCTGCTTTGCATTGGTGCTGACTGACGGGATCTTGAAACAGATACCTCTTGACCTTTGAGGACTCTAACGTGAATACACTTGCTTCTGGTTTTGGTTTTGATCATATTTTAAACTTACCTCCTCTCTGCTTCTCATCAAGCTTTATTTCTGCTTTCCTGACTGCATGTCAAACGTGAGCAGAGATACCGTCTTGAGTGCCTGATGGGCACAGAACTCTTTGGCTCAACGCACACGTAAGCCCTGGAGAGGAGAGCGCCCGCAGCTATCTTTATCTGAAAGGGCTGCACATGATGAGTCGTTTGCCTTTAAAAGATGCTGAAATGATGTCCAAGTAATAAGTGCAAACATGAAGCGTCTGAGCCTTCTGTTCAGACTCCTCTCTTGGATACAGGCTGTGATGGGAATGTGTGTTTTCCAGCCAGGATTCACGTTAGGGTTAGTACCACCAGTTGGGAAGAGCTGTTCAGGGAAAGCGAGCCTGAGAAATTGCTGGCAGCCCACGAGGCTTTTCTAGCTTGCTCTACAAGCCCATCTGGGCAATTGAAGAGGAGCTTTTGCTGAGCTGGGAGTGCCTGGCAGAGAATGGACTCACTGACCAAGATGGAGAGCAGTGTGAGCAGAGAGCTCTGTGGAGCGGACCTGGAGGGATAAGGTGAGCTGGATTGTAATCAGAAGCAGGGAGGTCTATCCCAGCCCCTTTATGTACCCCATAAATCAGTGCAGCACTTCAGAAATTGGGAGATTTGGGTTTGTTAACCCTCTTCTGACCCTTGTGAATACTCACTTTTCAATCGTGGGCGAGGAGGGAATACCGTGCTGCACCCCTGAGGAGCAAAGCACCCGTGGCAGTGGGATGCCTGGAGCAGGGAGGAGCTCTCTGAGCAGCAGTATTGCTGAGGGCTGGAGGGATGTCTGCTGGGGTGCAGGTGACGGATGCTAAAGGGCCAGCATCCTCCTGTGGTGGAGGTACCCACAGGAAATGTCATGTAACCTGCACCCGTGACTAACCTCACCGCTACTTAATGGCAGCTGCCTGCTCAGTTCTGAGAAGTTTTTATTTAGCAAGTACTTTTGGCCCTAAAGGTGCTTCATTGCTTGCCTAGCCACCTTCTTGCTACTGGCATTTAGTTTTTCTTTCACTTCTGCAGACCTGACCCTTACACTGCTTGGAACTGCCCCCCTTGTCCCTCTCTTTGTTAGACATAAATGGCCTTGGCCAAGCGCTGGAAGAAACTGGATTGTTTTGCTTGTTCTCCCTAAGCTCTGTCACACTGCTGCCCTGTTAAATATTAATAAGCCCCTTAGATGAACTGTTAAAAGGTGCTTGTTAAGGTTGTGTTTGTTCCTCCAAGCGCAGTCTATCCTGTGTATCAGGACAGTGAATCGTGGGTTTCAGGAATATTTCAGACTCCCTCCCTGTAGCTGTACATGTAGGGTTTGGGCTGGTGATGCCTTTGGAGATCAGAAGCACTGGTGAAACACTGCACTTGTTCCCAGGTCCTGCACGTGCCACCGGTGCCATCGTGCTGCAGCTTCCAACCTCAGGCAGGGCTGGAGAGGGATCTGCTCTGCACAGGGAGGGGATGCTTCTGGAAGCATGCAGCAGAACTGTGCTAAATGGAGACCTTCTGTTTCCTTTCAGGAGCGATGCAGTGCCCTTGGGCAAACCCCCTTGAAGGGTGGATTTGTTGCCTGCTGGTGGCTGCCTCGTGAAGAGGGCTTGGCACCAGCCCTGTGGAGTTTTATTAGGAGTAGGTTCCACAGGGCCTCAAGTCTTTGGTACAAACAGCATGCTATGGGTTAATGTGAGATGCCTCGAAGATGTAAATCTCACTTGTCATGCATAAGTGTGTCTTGCCTGTTGTGTTAATTACACAGAAGACAACTTGGCTCATCATCCAGGCTGGTGTTGAGGCACCACAGGAAGAGTGATCTCCCATTGCTGTGTTTAATGCTTTGCACAGAGATGATGTGTAGCCCACTCCACTGTGTCAGCCACAGGGTGGGCAGACCTTGGGCACTGCCTGGAAGCTGAACTGGTCACCCACAAGCTCCCAAAGCTGCTGTAGCACATGCAAAGTTTCCTCTTGAGGCATGACCAGATCACCTGCCTGTCAGGTGGTGGTCTTCAGACTGGAGGGGCTCTCAGAGATACCTTCAGCGCTGCTCTGCCTGAAGCAATTGGTTCCTGTTTGGAACAAGAAGAGCCTGGTGAGCACTAAAAGAGCACTTAGTTAGAATTAGTCCATGGTCATCGATACCAGTCCTTGCTGGTTTTCCCCAGTATTGGCTAGTTTTGCTGGATTTCAGGGCAGTGGCATGTGCTCTCTTGGAAGTGATCTTGCCCTTCTTTACTCATCTCGATGTGGCTTGGGAAACAAGCAGGAGAATCTGATTTAAGTCAGTGCTTATGACAGTGATCAACCTTGGTTCAGGGCTATAAGGCTTCTTGAGCAGAAAAGGGAACACACATTCATCCAGTGCTCACAGCCCTTTTGGCACACCAAATCCTCTCCAAAACCATTTTTACAAGTGTGCTCACTGGTTTTTTTTTTGCATTTCTGGCACAAAACTTCAAGGCTTTTCACATTGTGCTGAGGTTATTGGGTTGATAGCTAAATGACAGATCATATATCCTGGAGACTAGGTTTGCACGAGCAGCACTTCAAAACCCAGCTCCTGTCTGCAGCACCTTCCCACGTGTACAGCTCTCAATCATCTCAGAGGTTGTGGTGCCCTGGCCTTCCTTGGATTCCAGGTTTCTGTACAAATACGATGTAACACTTGGTGTTTAATAAAGCTACATACAGCATGTGTGATCTAAGTGGTGTTTTTCCCTCCTCCCGCTGTTCTGGTACCCTCCTGGGTAGAGAAGGTCTGGCAGCTGTCTGGGGCTCTGACCATCGGCGTTCATGGGGCTGCATGTCTCTGAGGGTATCATGTCCTTTGTGGGTCTTGTCCTCTTGGGTGGATGGGCAGCTCTGTAGTGCATGTGTGTGGAAAGCTGTATGCTGTTGTACAGAGGGACTGTACAAAATGACAGGTCTTTTTCCAGTAGCCAGGTGCAGCTTGTAAACGCCCAGCCTCTGAAAGGAATCGGGGATTGGGCTTGTTGCAGATTGCCGTGTTTAGCATTCAACAGCAAACTCTTGTGGTACAGTTCTTCAGCTTTAGGAGCTCTGAAGACCAATTTATCTGTGCAGTAAAGAGATTTGACAAATTTATGGATGCTCCGAATCCACCAGCTGGTATTGAGAGAGTTCTTGGGTTTGGCTTCTGAGCTCGTGTTAGCACAGATAGATTGCTGCCATTGCCGGCTGTGCTGCGGGGCTGCCCTCCAACTTCCAGCTTGTGTGGACAGCTTGATTTTCCCTGCTCGCCATGGAAGGTATTATACCACTGCCCATCCTCACCCCAGTGGCAGGACATGCTGTGTAAGCACAGGTACGGCCACTGCTGTGCGTGTTCAGGAGCTGCTTGCTGCTCCTTGGAAGTATCGAGTATAAGATGCCTGCTAATCATAGTACGTTGTGATAACAGAGGTACAGAGAAAGCCCTGTGCTTTCCAGCGTGCTCGTGTGATGAGGTATTCACTCTTTAGCATGGATGAATGACATCTGCATCTTCCCTTAGAGAAAATGGGAAAACTAGTGTGGGGTCATGGGCTTGTTGCCACAATCTCCTGTGAGTGTGATTCTTGTCAACCAAGGAACAGCAGCTTGTCTGAGAAGAGCGTGCAAAACCCAGTCTCTGCTCCCTGAGCTGTGCAAAGGTCAGCGTGGGAGACTGCAGCTTCCTTTGAGGGATGTGGAAGTCCTTCATGGTTACCCCATACTGTGTTGTAGTTGGTCTTTGAAGCAATAGAACCTCTCTAATGTGGATGGAACCGTAGAGGGTTCCTTCAGCTGCTCTCTGCTCTGCATGCTGTCTCTGGAGAGAGCAAGCAGCATGAACGCCCTTGCTTCAACAGGCTGGCCCTGCCTCTGCTTTACTGTGCTGTCTCTGAGCCCTTTAAGTGCCCAAAACTGCAAATGCTTTTCTTCTGTGGCCGTTCTGTCCCATCACACAGGAAAAAAACAATAAGCAAAGCGTCACTGGGATGGATGAGAAGGTCTCTGCCTATGCAGTGTCCCCCGTCATCATCCCCTGCCCTGCGGGTGCATGGCCCCAGCTGGCAGATGCAGGGACCTCCCCCAGCTTGGCAGCAGCCCAGCTCAGCCGATCAGCGTGGCAGCCTGTCAAACAGAGCTGCTTTAGCAGGACACTGTCCTCTTGCCTTTTGGGTGAGAGGAGAGGAGATGTCTTTGTTTTGCACCCCAGCAGTCAGGTTTTACAACCATTGGTTTTCAGACAGCAGGTGATGGCTCACCATGGCCTTCAGGTTACCTAATGCCTTAAGCTTGCAGGGCGGGTGGTAGAGTGACATACCTCATGCTTGTTCCTGGAATCGAGGAGCCGGATCACCCCTCGAGTTGGATGCCTTTGTCATGCTGCCATCACGCCTTCTTTCCAAAAGTATCTTTGGTTTGGCACAGGCAGCGTTGTTGTCGTTACGTGATCTTTTCATTTGGCCTCCTAAAATTCCGGAGATGATTTTAATTTTTTACATTTTTCTGATGTCTTCACACTGCTTACAGCCTCTCTCCCAACAGCACTACAGGTTTCCTTTATTTAGGTCTTTGACATAACGAACTATCATGAAGTAACACATTACTGCGTGTCAGTTGTTCAGCAGAAACTCTGCGCGTATGGAAACAAGTCTTATTTTAAATCCCAAGTCTTTGATCTTTTATCTGAAGCCAAAGAACAGTGATTTTAAGTCAGGCTTTCAGGATTTTTAGCCAAGCCGTGGCATGCTAACAGGGACCTGCTGTCAGATTTCACTTTGCTAAAACACATCTGTTTCAGAGACAAAATATTCCTTATTCAGTGTTTGCAGAACAGCTTCCTGGAGCTCTAAATATGTTCTTACTTCTAAGTATGAGGCAATCGTGCCTGTTTCCAGTGCTGAAAACAACTGAGCCTGCTTTGGGAACATCCATAAAGGATTGCGTATATGCAGAAGCACTTAAGGGAGAGCAGAAGGCCTTTGGACTTTATGTGCGTACTCTCCCTGTGTTCTCCTTTCACATATTGTCTATAGCCTGTGGGACTGTGGGCTTGGGCAGCTGAAATGTAGTGAAGTAGGATAGAAAAGTCCTTTTACAAGAGCTCACCTAAAGCGTGACGGAGGCAGGTGGGGATGTGAATGCTTTATGGCTGTGCCAGGGCTGAAAGCTGAAGGAGTTCAAGTGTTGGAGGACTGTTCTGGTTGGGAAGGTCCGTAGGACAGTGCAGGTGCTGTAGCATGCCCAGAGGGTGTGTGGGGTGGGAGGAATACTGTTTTATTTCCATTGTGACGGGGAGCCTGTGTTGATCCCATAAACTCCTGCAAAAATATAAAGCATTTCTTGCCCCATCCTATTCTTTTGTGGATCCCGAGCCTGTGCTGACCAGAAAGTGCAGGATGGAATTAACACACCAGGGTTTCTGTCCTCCAGTGAAATTTTGTGTGTGCATTTAGGCCACCTTGAGGGGAAAAAATAATCTCTGCTGTAGTCTTCAGCAGTGTTTTGGCTTTACTGGTTTGATCGCTTTGGTTTTACTCTTAGGACCTCAATAACAGCATCAGTGGGTGTCCAAGAGCTCTTGTTTTCAGGGGATGTCAGTGCACCTTTGTGTGCCTGTTGAACCAGTGCTTGCTGTTGTGTGCCTGGCCCCATCCCTCTGTGAAAATCCCCTGCCCTGCCTCTGATACCAGAGCTGAATTGTTCTGACAGGCCGACTTCACGAAGGCTTTGGGAGTAAAAACATGCCTGCTCATCAGGTGCTGCACCGAGAGCTGAACCAGCCTTGCAGGGGAGGCAGGGAGGAGGCACAATGGTTGGCAGCAGGTTGGCAGTGGGAGCCTCTCCAGCTGCCCTCCCCTCAAGTGACCAGCTTTGTTTTGGGGGTTGTGCTCTGGGTAACGTGACTGTTGCTGATTGTGGGAAAAATCAGCAAGCATCGCGACTTGGAGGCGCCCTGCAGCACGCTGCCACCGCCCTGCAACACCCTGCTGCCCTGCAGCACCCTGCAGCACGCAGCTGCCACCCTGCAGCACGCTGCCACCGCCCTGCAGCACGCTGCCGCCCTGCAGCACACTGCCGCCCTGCAGGACGCAGCTGCCGCCCTGCAGCACGCTGCCGCCCTGCAGCACACTGCCGCCCTGCAGGACGCAGCTGCCGCCCTGCAGCACGCTGCCACCGCCCTGCAGCACGCAGCTGCCACCCTGCAGCACGCTGCCACCGCCCTGCAGCACGCTGCCACCGCCCTGCAGCACACTGCCGCCCTGCAGGACGCAGCTGCCGCCCTGCAGCACGCAGCTGCCACCCTGCAGCACGCAGCTGCCACCCTGCAGCACCCTGCTGCCCTGCAGCACACTGCCGCCCTGCAGGACGCAGCTGCCGCCCTGCAGCACGCTGCCACCGCCCTGCAGCACACTGCCGCCCTGCAGGACGCAGCTGCCACCCTGCAGCACGCTGCCACCGCCCTGCAGCACACTGCCGCCCTGCAGGACGCAGCTGCCGCCCTGCAGCACGCTGCCACTGCCCTGCAGCACACTGCCGCCCTGCAGGACGCAGCTGCCCTGCAGGACGCAGCTGCCGCCCTGCAGCACACTGCTGCCGCCCTGCAGCACGCAGCTGCCGCTGCCCTGCAGCATGCTGCTGCTGCCCTGCAGCATGCTGCTGCCGCCCTGCAGCACACTGCCGCCCTGCAGGACGCAGCTGCCGCCCTGCAGCACGCAGCTGCCGCTGCCCTGCAGCGCGCTGCCACCACCCTGCAGCACGCTGCTGCCCTGCAGGCCTCCCTTGCAGCAGCCTTTCCATCGTGGTTTGAAGTAGAAGGATGCTGTGGAGGGTGCCGAGCAGGGGGGCCATGCTGGCTGAGGCTGGTATCACTCTGTTGTTCTTACATACTGAGGGACGTGCAGGCAGCCCGGTGCTGTCTGTGCCAGGACAGCTCACACTGCAGAAGGCTGCCTCTCTCTGTGACCTGACTGCAGGTCTGAAGGCCTGCCCTGAAGCTGCCAGCCGGGAGCACGCAGGGTACAGTTGCTGATTTTGGCTCTCACTGTGCGTGTTCCTGCCGTGAAGCTTCTTGCGGGGGTTGAGTTTGGTGGGGGAGAGCAGAGGTAAGGAAGTGCAGGAGGAGAAGTGTGCTGGACTTCCCCTTAACCCTCTCTGTGTGGTCCCTGGAGCTGCTCTGCAGTGTCCATTCCCCGGGGTGTCTCAGCTTTTGTGTCTGCGTGTAACGTAGAGCGCTGTACTCTCCGTTGTGTCGTGCTGAATTGAATCCATGCTTGAACCGCTTGTTCGCAAGGACTGAGGTGTAACCTGCCTCCCAGGGTAGGGCACATAGTGAAACCCCGTGCATTGTAGTTTTCTGGCTGTGGGAAGACCCCCAACTTCATGTGCACAAGGAAGGAAGTGAGCATTCTGATCCCAGCTTGCGGATTACCCCAGCTGTCAAAAATCCTCTCCGTGAAGCAGAATCGGGAGCCTTACAGGCTGACAAATACCATTCACACAGCCCTTTTCTAAATGGGAGGGAGAGAAGTGGCTCTGTAGAGTTCTGGGTTTGAATAAGACTGCAAAATGTGCCATGTGAGCCCGCACGCTGTGCTGGCAAGTAGCAGAGGTGTCTGCCCAGAATGCAAAACAGCCTCCCAGCAAGGGGCAGCACTGCTCCCGGAGAGCCATGCTTCTGCAGAGAGGAGGACCGCTTCACTTTCAAATGGGATTCCATGTGGCTGGAACTGCAGAAGATGGATGCTGTGGGAGCAGCTGGGCGAGTTCGGTTCTGCCGATCCTGCCAGCTGAAGCTGCACCTCTAGTTCCAGGTGCCCACTTCATGTAAGAACGTCAAGTGGCTTTAGCTGCACTCCAGCACAGATGGTGTGCTGCCGGCCCGCGTCTTTCACTGAACTGAAAAGCACCCAGATTGATGCATTTCCCTCTCCTGTAATTGTACGGGCTAAAATAATATGGGGAAGGAGAATTAATTCCTGTGTGAGGTAGAGGAGGAGCTCAGCTCAGATTGGAGTCTTGTCATAACAGTGAATGTTTAAAGATGGGATTGTGTCATTAGAACAGCGTGCAAAAAGCTCCCAGAATATATATATGAAACAAAAAACAATCAAGGTTTGATGATGGGATGGTTTTGTATGGTCTGTGCCTGATGTGAGGTACAAAGATGGTAAAGGAACAGCAAAGGGAAAAGCAGAGAGTGCAGCACGTGTTCTTTGGCTGGGCTCTGGGGGAGAGTGGGGCTGTTTTCCAGCAGACTGGAATGCCTTGCCTGAAGGAAGTGTGTGTGGAGTTACATTCCCATGGCAGGTGAGGGGCTGAAGCAGTAGGAACCAGACACGTGCTTGGTTTGAAGGTACTGCTGTTAAGATGTGTGTCTTTAGGAGTGGAGACAAGCTCTTTGCCAGGGCATCTAGGTGCCTGGAATGGTGCGATCCACATGCAGCCCAGCTTTCCTCCCACCCCCAACTGGCCAAAAAAAGCAGCAGGAGGAGGGAACCAGGCATCTCCTCTGTGTGCGTGTCCATGTAGAAGTGTGTCAGCCCATGAGCATCTGGAGAACACTGTTTTGGCTTGAGGTGGCCTTGACCTGTGAAGGGTGAGGTTGTGACTTGAGGTTTCTCCCCAGCACTTCAGTTCTTGGAACTGCTTTCAGCATTGAGGGTGACTCTTAGGATGGTCTTAGCTTCTGTAGCGTTTGCCCTGCACTTTACTGTGGGACGTGACGTTTTGGTGCAGGTAGCTGGAGTACACAGTGGAATCAGTGGATCCCTTCTGCCACTGACTGAGATGAGTTTCCCAAGGGGGAGAAGAATACAGGTTCTCTAGTTTCTTGCATCTGAACTTAAGCTCCCACACTCTTGTTACGTGTGCAGTAACGTCTGTACCAAAATGAGAAAGTTGGAGTTCTCATTCCTGTTCCACCACACGCTTTCCTAATATGAGGGACTGGACTTCCAGTAAGCAGGTAGTGAAGGGAAAATAGCGACAGAATCCTGTTAGTTCTTTCTGAAATATTGCCCAATTAAAATGCTGGCTATTCACATAAAATCCATTTGCAGCAAGGTACTGGGAAGTGATTTATCAGGACTTGCTTGGGAGAGCACTACCTCCGAGGTAGCACAAAAATGTGAAACTAGCAATGGAAAATCACTGTGCTGTAAAAAAAAAAAGGCAAAAAAAAGCAATGATTTCTTGCCCTAAGGAAGGGTGTGCCTGTCACTGGGCTGCGCAAGGGGAAGTGGGAACACTGCACAATTAACATTCCTGATAAACTGCACGGTTAATCATCATCCAGCTAGTCCCTGATTTCTCTCCTATTCATTCTGGAGCAGAGGGGTGGTGGTTAGAGGGTTTGTCACTGGAGGGAAAGGGAAGTTGAATATTTAATGTGGCTTTCTTTATGACAAGGCACTAACATGACTCCCGTCTGTATTTAAATGCTGTCCCCAGGTTACGACTATGGCTATGTCTGCGTGGAGTTTTCACTCTTGGAAGAGGCCATCGGATGCATGGAAGCCAACCAGGTTGCTTTAAACTTCGGTCAATGCTGCTAGAAGATTTTTAAAGTTGGGGTTTTTTTTTTGGTGGGGTGGTGGAAAGGCAATGAGGTGGTTTTTTGGGGGTTTTTTTTTTGGTTTTTGAACCGTTCAAAGGAAGATCTCTTCTTGTATAATACACAGCACTGTGGTTTAAATGTTGTTTCTAGAAACTTGTAAAAGGAAATGCCAGTGTGAAAGAGCTGCTGGACACCAGGCGGTCTGCTGTCCTCCCGGGCGTGTGTCGGCATACTGGCTGGAGTCAGGCTGGTAGCTGACACACACCTAATGCAGGTTTCAGCCCTGCTGCTTCTGTACTGACACCGAAACCCAGTCAGAAAGGGCTCTGCTGGCATTAAACGCTTCCCCTGGCTGTGCTGGCACATACACATGTTACTGCAGGTGAGGCCTCTGGTATGCAGCTCTGAGTCACACCTGAGGCTTGCACGCTCTGCTCTTCCATACGCCTCCTGTGTGGGAGAGATTCTTCATTGTGCATCTCCCCCGATTCTACCCAGTCCTTTGGCAAGCTGGAGCTGCAAACACGAGGACTGCCCTATGTGCAGTTGCACCTGGTAAATCTGAACGTTTCCAGCCTTCAAAAGTGGATTTAGGTCCCCAGGGCGTGTTAGGTAAAACACAGGTTGCCATCTCACACCACCCTCCCTGTGCCTTGGAGCTGCAGGCGATGGATCACCCAAGAAAAAACACTATAGAATTGATCCTCCTTCCTTCACTCTGTCCCTCCAGTCTCTCCTCTGATGCCTTCTCCCTCCTAATTCGCCCAAGTAAGAATCCATATCAATTATCTCAAGCCTTTTTACCTGAATCCCAAGTCTTGCTGTCACGGGAGGAGAGCCATGACTCAGATTGAGCTGTGCATCTGCAAAATGTACTTACAGTTAATGAGTCCTCACAGCTGGGGCTTCAGAGGTCCCACGAAGCACTTGCATTTGCCTCTATTTTCAGTTACAGAGGTATCAAACTTACAGAAATAATTCATTGCTGGGAAGGAGCCTGGCACATTCCCACTGGGGCGGTGGTGGGGAGCACAGGAGGAGAAGGCTCCAGAATTAATTATTACTTTTACTGTCAGTGACAACTCTTGTTTTCCATTAGGTATTGCTATAATTCCCAATTTATTTTGTTGTCGCTGGGGTATCTGTAATTAGGTATGACACTCCTTTTAGCCAAACACCCCTCTGTATTCTCTCCAAATTCTCCTTCTATGAAATAACATCTCCCCACACAAAAGTGATTCCCAGATATCTGTGATTTTGGGAATTCCTCTGTGGATGCCTTCTCCCATTTGGAGCATCGCCATGTACTTGGCCAGGTGTTAGGACTGGGTCACATTTTGTCCGTTGCTGCAGCAAAGAGCCTGGAAGCACCAGTCGGGTTGAACTGCATGCTTAGAGGTAAATTGCTCTAGACCTATGAGGAGTTTCTAGCTGGATGCTTTTTCACTGTGTTCCACTCCCAGCGTTGAGGCAGGGTGCTACCAGAACCCTGTTAATCGTCCCAGGTAATGGTCCCAGCCACAGACTCTGCCTGGGACACGTTAAAAACAGATAGGGTGTGAAGTCTTCTGCTTTTCCTTCCTGCTGCACATGTGTACAGAGGAATCTTGGAAGACAGAGTGGTTGGAGGGGATCATCTCCAAGGCCTGCGTGTGGTTCACTATGTTTATTAGTGTAAACAATAGTTTGTAATTAGCGAAGCAAGAAATGTGCTTTCTGGGCTGACCCAAGCTTTAGGAATTTGGTCAGGAGAGTTGTAACCTCTGGATTGCTCCTCATGGGTTAGCTTCTCTAATTTGCTTTTGATTGAAGATGGAAAAAAAAAAAGACCTTCTAATTATTTAAATTTAAAAAAAAATAGTAGTAGTAAGATTTGTATCTGACCTGCTACGAGGGAGGGAGCTGACTATTAAATTAAATTCTCAGTATAAGCCAAGTAGGGATGTTGAGAAAGGGAGTTAGGCGATTCAATTGTCCTTAGACAATGCAGAGCCCAGCTTAATATCTTCCAGGGTTGAGTTATAAAATCATCTCCTTAGGCTGAGAATTAATCTGCATTTTTACAAGCTCCGAAACCCAAAAGCTGTGTTAGCTGAGACGTAGATTCTTTGATAGTTCAGCTATTTTCGGAAGGTTATCAGCTATCCCTGTCAAGTTCCCTCACTTGTGAGAGCAGAAATAGCGAGGCAGTGTCAGCCCACAGCGACATCCGCGCCCCTCGCTACTCAGCCTGCCTCCTTCCCAGTCTGTAGGCTGGGAATAAATAGCTTCCGCAGAGGCCACGGGGTTTGGTGCCGTTTAATGCCCCTGCCTAGAGAACACTTTGCTACATCCTTATACTGCATCATTCCTATAGTGTGAAATCCTCTGGTTTTACTCAGCACAGGCCAGCAGCTCAGTTAAGATCATTCCCAAATTTGCTAACTAACCGGATTTACCAGGTCCAACTGCCTCCCTTCAGTAAGTCTAGCATGTGTATGTGACTGCTGAGATTTGAGGGGCATTTCTATTCAGTACATCATGATGAGGAAACATCCACCTTCTGTGCTGCCCTAATTTCCTCAGGGATTTTCATTCCACTCGTACTAATTGCCGCAGCTAATGTGATGAAAATACCCCCACCTTAATAATTGCTTTCCCTCATTGACCGTTGCGTTGGCACTTTATTACAGCTCAAAGGTCTCATCTAATGTATGTGAAATGTGATGGGTTGCTGTTACCGCTAGCGCAGAGGTGTGGGGGGCAGGTTTGGCCGAGCGAAGCACTGGCTGCAGCTCTCTGGTGGTCCAGGAGGCTCTTTGCCCCAGAATGGTGGGCGGGCTGGCGAGTGGTTTTGTGGAACCCCTGGTTGTGGTGGTCCTGTTGGCCTTTTGTTATGAGTTGGCTGTCATTTGACTTTTCTGAGAGGACACCTCTTTTCTGTCTGCGAGGAGCTGCTTTTCCGCTGGGGAGAGGCAGGTATTTTGAATGGAAAATGGGCTTTCTGTCTGCTACATGATATGGTTTCTCCTAAATAATCTTTCCCTCCTTTCTTCTCACTTTTGAAAGGTTGTCATGTGGTGTGGCATTTGTCTCGCTGTGTTCTTTGCATTTGGACTTGGTGTAGTAGTGTTCCTGTCTGGGGGCAGCAGACAGGCTGCTCGGACACAACTTTGGGAGTACATCCCATGGCTCTTGTTCTCCATATGCATTGGGATCTCTGAGCGCTCCTCCTTCATCTGTAGAAGAAGCACACATAATAACCTTGGTGCAGGAAAACCTGTCGGGGAAGTGAAGTACCCTTGGTGTACGGTTGTGTATCATAAAGGCAGGGGAAGGAGTAGGGATGGAGAGAGCCCGTCTCTGCTGCCTGGGTGTTTTTCTGTTTACACCGAGATAGAGCTGGTTGTTATACATACGGAAGCAGACGGGGTTGTTTAAAGCTTAGGAGCAAATGCTTAGTCTTGACTGACTACATGGTGTTGTCTCCAAATCCTCTCAGGCCTCAAACCTAGCAACAGTAGCAGTGTGAGTGTTTCCTAGCTTTTGTTGCTAGTAACTAACAGCTTTGTAATTTGTTCCTCCCCTTTCTTAAGTGGGCAAAACTGGGACAGCTGTAGCACGAGCTTGTAAAAATGACATACTTGGGACATTACTGTGGAGGTCCACAGGCAGTTGTTGCAGGGCTCGCTCCTGTGCCTGCCCGCACTGAAGCCGGCACGTATCGGAGAGCTGTTTCCCCTGCGGCGCTGTGCGATCCTGGATCAGCTTGCTGAGCACAGTGATAGCGCCGTTCCCTGCTTGTTTCTCATAGGAGAGGGTAAGAGGGACTCTGGCTGGATTTTGTGGGTGCTGGATTTACTTGAGCGCACCCTACCGCTGTGTGACTGGGAGCATTGGCTGGGCATTCCTCCTGCTCTGAGCCCGTTCCCTTTATTCCATTCACTGCAGCGCTGCATTTAGTGTGAATGTAGCTTCTTGTACAGAGCAGACCTCACAGGCTTTTCACTGTAGCTGCTGGTGTTAAAATCCTCAGATGCTTTGACAAACAGGCAAAGCCTAGGACTTTCTGCCCTGAAAACATTCGCAGTATCCAGTCACAACGGGCATGGCTTCCCAGTTAGATGCAGAAGGAGCTTGTGGTTATCCTGAGAGTACATCTGCGCTGGTCACCTGTAGCCTTGGAGTATCTATGGAAACCTGTGGTGCAGGGAGCGTAAGAGAAACCGCGTGGCCTGACATCAGAAAGGATTGTTTTCCTTTTGGTAGGATGTGTGGAGTTGTGGAGTCTTGCATTTTTTTTCTAGAACCTGCAAAACGCCCTCTGTAATGGAAGATAACACCCGCCTCAAGTGTATTTTCACGGCCTGTCTGGGATCCATCATTTACTCACTTGACCATGGCACTCCGTCTCCTTAGCTTTAACCTGCAGTTGAAGGTGGTGGTGACAGTCAAGTGTGTCCACAGATGCAGTGAAATCCTTTTGCATGTCAGGCCAAGAGCGCTGGAGGTGGCCTTGCTTTTGCTATGTCCTCCTTGGATCATCAGCTGGCGTTATCTTCCGCCTTTCTCGTTGTATATTAGGTGTGGGGATTTTGCTCAGGTTGTATCGTTACCATGTGTCATCATTTCCCCATTAAACCTGCCCTGCTTGTGACCACACAGATTTCTAGAAGTAATTTTTGGAGTCTTCCACTTGGAGAGTGTTTACAGAGAGGGGGAAGGTTTGTGTGCCTGGGCAGTGTTTCCTCTGTAAACATCCCAATGATTGGGGAAACACGTTGTGGAGTCATTTTTATCATCCAGGTGGCCTATGGAAAGTTCCCTCTGAAGGCTCCCTGGTAATGAGATGAGTGCATCACTGGGCAGCAGAGCTGATCTGGGGGGTTCTTTTGTGTCTGATGGGATGTGTGGCCTTATCACTGGCTTGCCCTTGGTGTTATATCACCAAAGCTTGATGCGTTGAGTCACTAATTTGTTGTTCCCACTTGTGTTTCGCTAATCACTGCATTGTACCGTCATTAAATTGGAGTTGTAAGCCTCTGTGCTCCGTAGGGAAGTGGCAGTGGGAAGCACTGAGTGCTGGGCAGAGGCTCACCTGGGAATAAGCAGTGGGACCTGCCTGCGTCAGCGCTGGGTGTCCGTGTGTATATCCTGCAGCAGTGTTGGGATAAATGCACTGACTGCCTTTCTGTTTGGAAGGACTGACCTAATCTCTGCGTGCTGCAGAGACCTTCCCTGTGCAGAGAAGAGTGCCTTTTGTTGTAAAATGTAACTGCCAATAAACCTCTGGTACTGAAAATACTTCTCTGGGCCTTCAACATTTCCTGTCATCTCCACTGCTCAAGTGGTGTGAATCCTCTTAGTCTTTCTTCCCTTGGCACAGGAGGTTGTAAGAGATCTGCTGCCAAAGGCTTCACACACTCTTCCTTCAGCCAGTGGTAGCTGCCCATCCACGTGTTTTTTTAGCCCTGCCTGGGTAGAAACCCAGAGCCTCCCTGGCAGCTCAGCCCTGCCTTGCCTCAGGGAGCGAACTCTGCTAACCAATGCATTTTAAAATAAGTGTGTTTTCAACTGGCAGAGTTGGGAAGCTGCATCTTCTTGCTCTATTTGTGTGGTCCCAGCTTGCCATGTCCACCCACCTCCCAGCTCTCATCCCAGAGTCCTGTCCTCCTCTTTTCCTTCAGCCTCACCTTACCCATGTGATGAGGACCATGTGTGTTGGCTGCTCAGTAATGGGAGTGTCCCCAGAGGGCAACTTCCAGGTGAGCCGATCGGAGCATGCAGCAGATGTGGAAGCAGGACTCCTCAGTGTCTCTGGTTGCTGCTGGGGATGTAGGGCCCAGCAGGGTTATCTCAGGATTCACATCTTGCTGTGTATCGTGGAATTATCTGCTCTGTGAGCTGAAGTTCACTCGGGCTCCTGTATAAATAGGTTTTTCTACGTGAAGCATCCCTTCCTACCCTTGTCTATAATGAAACTGCTCTCCCTTGGTTCCCAGGACATTTATATTCTGCTTATGGACTTGTTGGGGTTTTTTGCTGGTTGACATTAACAAATCTGTGTGATGATGTACCTCTGAAATATGCCTTCATTCCCTGCAGATCTCAAATGCCTTGTTCATCAAGTTTTTCTCTGTTGGGATGGATGTTCTATTTGCAGTGCCAGGAGCTTGAGCTGGCAAACGTTAAGGAATAACTGATTTCCTCAAGCTTGCTGAAATAACGATCCATGAGTGTTACTGAGATAAGTGTCTGGTCCCCACTGGCTGGCTGGTTGTACGATGTGATATACCAGTACTGTCAGGTACTGCATGTCACTGTGCAGCATCCAGAGGTGCATGGGGGTGGATACTCCCTGCACGGGTGGCTCCAAGTGAGGAACCACTGTTGTACACCTAGACCGATGGCCAGGGTGTGTGTGTACTTGAAAGGTTTTGCTTGTGAATACGAAGCGCAGCATGTACCACTGATAAATCCACCTTCTGCCCCTTCCATAGAGCTAAAGCCATATCCTGGTATGCTGGCAGAACGGCACAGAAATAGCTTTGTTTCAGTCATTGTCAGCATGTGAAGTGTTCTGCTGAGTGACATGGCATCTGGCACGCTCATCCTTGGAATTTGTTTGTAGGTGAGATTTTGCCTTGAGCTAGAAAGGATTTGAAGTAGTCCTTGGATGCACATGCAGGATGCAGATGCTACTCTGTCTGTGTGTCAGGTCCTCTCCTCCTGACATGTTAATCAAACAGTTGTGTGACAACGAGGAAATCTTAGTCACCAATGCTACCTATAGGTGCAGTTTCACCTTACAACAAAGAGTAATGTTTTACTGTTGGCTCTTACTCATAGATTGCATGAGTTTTGCTGTGTTTACATTCATGATTGGGGGGTTCATGAAGATCCATAGAAGCTCTAAATATAATCCTGTAACCATTTGGAAGGTGTTTATCATTGTAGCATCAAAGTGCTTCAGAGGAGTGTGGCAAATGAGCTGTGGGACAGATACCATTTGTTCACTGCTGATAGATTGTGTATGTGGTCAGAAGATGATTCTGGATTAAGATGTAAAGTCCCTTGATCAAGCTCCTATACTGAAGTTAGTGGGACTTGTGCCACTAATTTGCTTTGATGCTTTTGAAGTCATCCTTTAAGTAAGCAGTGACTAACAGACCTGCAGACGCACTGTCAGAAATTCCCCCTGTACTCCTGGAAGTGGATGGTGCTGATGATCCTGCTCCTGTTACTCAAAGGAGGCAGTGAGAAGAAGTGTCTGGATGGGTTTGGTGTACGTGAATAAAGGCATCTCACTGAGCACACTGTAACTTTCATTTTCATTTTCGGTCACGGCTTTGCTGTAATGGCTGTGTGCAAGACCTGTCGTGGGGAAAGAAATGCCAGTCCTTCTCAGCCCAATCCCAGCAACGTCAAGGGGAACATCAGATATGTGTTACGAGCATATGAGCCAGATTCTAGCGCTGAGACTCCATCTGGACTGTTTTGATAAGTGGGAGCACACCAGAATGTTGTTGCAGTTTTCACTCGATGGGTCGGCTTTGTTAGCTTCTGCATCAGAACTGTTCCTTCCTGGGTTTATGATGTCTTGACAGGGATTGCTTTTTCCACTCCTTGGTGTGCGCTGTTGACGTTGGATTGCTGGAAGAAGGAGGTAAAGTTCCCTTCAGATGTGATTTTTTGGTCTTGTTTTCTTCCCAGCTGGGTTTGTGTTGGACTTTTTTAATGTAAGTCATAGAAAATGGGGTACCTTGAATTAGGCTACATTCCAACAGAGTACCTTGAGTTTTGTCACTTTCTGCTGGGGTTATGGGAATCACACAAGGGAGAGGTCAAATTCAGATGTTTCAAGCTTAAAGATGCAAGATCACAGCTATGGCAAACAGTCAGCGACTTCTCCTTGCGAATTTCTGTTTCTGTTTGACTGTGACCGGGCTGTTAATGCTCTTGACTAGAAGTGAAGCATGATTACAGTGGGAAGTGGGGGCTGGCACGCCTGAGTGGGCTGCAGTGTCATTATCCATCAATCACAGCCAACAAGGAAACAGGTATTTAACACAGAAGGACACGCAACTATTTTCCGCCCCATTCCCCTGCGAGCCACAGGACGCTCTCGAGAGTCTTATTAAAGCTTTAATACCTACAGAGATCCCAGTGTATGGGTACAGGATCAGCAACAAGCAGGATCGCTGTCATTCTGCATCTGTGCAGGACAAGACAAGATGTTTGGTGGGAGAGCGCCGGGAGTTCTGGCAGACACCAGCCTCTGCACTGCTGAGGAAGGGCACAGACTTCCCCAATCCTCTCTCAAGTGAGCAGGGGAGATTTTCTTCTTGCATCACATCTTTGGACCTGTTTAACCCAGCATGTGTGAATGGGACAGCAACTTTGAGGCCCTCAATACCCCCAGACGACCAGCTGATTTGTCTCTGCCTTCAATTGCTCCCAGGAGATGCCAGTGAGGGAGAAAATCCTGAAGACATTTTGTACAAGGAGACACAGGAGGGAGGTGGAAGGTTCTTCCTGGCTTCTGCAGCAGCAGCAATGTATGATGTACAGTTGGCTTGCTGCAGTGAAGTGTCTGCTGTGAAGCAGCATTCTGCCTTAAGGTTTGTTTTGCTGTGCTGTTGCATTGTGCGTATGCGTTGACAACTACCAGATGTTGGATCCAAGTGTCCTCCTGCATCTCTGCCACTTCAACGCCACCTAGAAGCTCAGTTAGTCATGTCTTCCACAGGATGAACAAACAGCTTCCAGAAGTAGATTCCCCAAAGGACAGTGGTCTAAAATCAAATGTGTCATGTAATGAGTTACATTTTTAATGAGAGTCAAACCCATGAGCGTGAGATTTAAGTATTTACATCTCTGAAATTGTCTTCTTTAGGAGAAGAGGAAAGTAATTCTGTTTTCATGGACAGCAGGAGGGGAAATACCAGGTTTTGTGATGTACAGTCCATGTCTAAGCAGGAAATTAGAAATATTCAGATGGGCATCGTGTACCAAGGATTTGAGCCAGGATGGCAGTAAAAGCCCAAGCAAACATCACGGATCTCTGGAGCAGAGTTAACAGAGAAAGTAATTTTAGGTCCTCAGAATCCCAAGATATATTTGCATACACATAAAATCAGGTTGAGAAGTGTCTCTAAGAAGCTGTTTCACTGTGTGAAGCTGTACATTAATGATACGGTGACTGAGGTTGTACTGTTTATAGCCCCAGGTTTTTGAAATCCTGATTGATTCTTCCCAACTTGTGATATCATTGGAGAAGAGAGAGCTGAGGGGGTTTTATTCCACCCCACCAACAAGGTGTTGTTCTGTGCCTGGTCCATGTGAGCTTGGTGTTTGCCCTCTGCTGCTGCTTCTCTGCCCGTTGCGCTAACCTGGCTTGTCTGTTCTCCTTCCTCCTGATGTGCTCTGGGCCCATCACTGCAGGTAGGATTGGAATGCCACAAGGACAGAGCACTTCCAACACTGTAGGGAATCTTGTGTTTTTCCTTCCTCGGTGTCAGGGTTGTGATAGGAACTGCTGCTCTGCACGCTCACCTCTCTGCCTAGAGTCCTCTCCTGAAAAGCTGAGGTCAGCTAGCATGGCCTCAGAGCCTGGATATCTGAATGGGAGAGTTACTGCTCCTGCCTCTTGTGCCCTGTCAGGGCACTAAGCTCCTTCCTTCAGCAGTCCTGGGAATTTGCCAGGAAGGAGGGATCTGGATGTGCCTCTGGATGTTGTTGCCTGGATGAACCTCTTAAACCTCAGTGCCCTGAAAGAAGGGAGCTGCTGGGCCCAGTGGGGAAGCTGTGACACCCACTAGCATTACGTGGCACTCAAGCCAGGCTGGCAGGAGAAACACACACATCTCCTTCCAAAGGACTCGTGTAGCTCTCTTCTCACGCCATGATTCTGTGGGCAAACACTGGCCCAAGAGGTTAAAGCAGCTGTTTCCCAAATCACCTCCAAAGCAGAGCTCTCTTAATAGGCAGTGCCTCCTTGGATGCAGAAATGGGTACAGGTACCAGCCTGAAGACGTGCCAGCTGCCTCATGTTCTGTCTGTGATCTGGATTTAGCTTTTGGACTGCCCACCTTAAGGTCAGGGTGACATGCTGGGAATCATCATTGAGTCAGCATGGGTAAGTGTGGTACTGCTGGTGCGTTTCCCTTTGGGCATCAGTACCAGGCACCCACTTTTGTTGTTAACTGGGAATTCAGGGATGCTGAGAAATGAAGTGTCCAGGGACAAAACCCTCTTTCCATCCAGAACTATTCCATCTTCCCAGGGCTTGTGTATTTTCCATTTTCCCTTTCAGCAGAGAGGCTGTCCTGCAGGGAGCTTGCCCAAGCTGTGGCTGCAGTGAAAGCACTGCCAGCGAAGGCTCTGAGTGCTGGATTCAGTGGGCACAGAAGTGAGTTTGGAATCTGGGGAGCCTCTGGACTGCGTTCTCCCCTGTTTACAGTCAGCATTGTCTCAGCAAACGTGTGCTGCTGTGCAGAGCATCCTGTGCTCTGTTTGCCCTGCATGTCATGCTGGAATCAGTGTGTAATCCCATGGCTCCATGCTCCAGCTAAAGGGCATGCTTTTGTTTGGGTGGGGAGTGTGTGTGTGCGTGCCTTTAAATGCTTAATCAAATAGGCCAAATTGTCTGGAATATATTCATGCCTTTTGTCCCTTTAAGGCAGAGCTTTCCAGCCTGTTTTCCAGCATGATTTTGCATTGGGATCGGTCTTGAGTGTTTTGAATTGTGTTTCAGATCTGTGAGTAAGGAACCCGGCCTGGCCTCATTGTTCTTCCAGCTTCCTTGTAGCCGGTGCTAATTGTGAATTACCCCTGGGGGAAACGCACAGGAAGGTGGATCTGTGCCTGGTACTAACATGCTTAATCATTATATTGTTTAACAGCATTATGAGGTGAGGTGGCCTTTGAAGAAGAAGGTGGCTGTATAACCAAGTATTGAGAAATATCTCCATTTTGGAGGGAGAAGGGAAATCCTGTGTTGGGAGCAAGGGGAGTTTTTGAACTTGTCCCACTTTGAACTGTTATCCCCTGATGCCCCCAGGCCCTCACTGTGTGAACTCTAGAAATCCTCTTCTGACACCTTCATAATGTATAGGAGAGGCTTTCATCTTAATACTTCCATGTTTTTCTAGGGATCCTGCAATGCTGAGTCGCAAAGATGCCCTCCTCAAAGGGCTGAGGGAAGCTGGAGGTTGGAATTACCTGGACAGGGAGATGTTAGGGCTTTCAGCGGTTGGTCTGCCACGCTTCTCTGGATCAAAGAAAACTTTCACATATGGTGAGATCTCCTTAAAGGGGGCATTTCAGAAGCCACTCATATCACCTACCCCACAAAGCCAGCCCTGGACCATGTGAAGCCCCAGGCACACGGCGTGTTTTCTCAAGCTGCGACACATCGCTGTTACCCTTCTCGGAGCCGTAGTTGGGAGCTTGCCCATACCGACTGTTTTGGTGGTGTTCTCAGAGCAGGACTGAGTGTGCTGACAAGTGAAGCAAATGCTGTGTTTGAAAGAGGAGTGCTTTGAGAGTCCTGACTTGGAAGTGAATTGGAGTTCAGAATTCAGGCAATAAATGTAGAGAGTTGGCATAGTCTGAAAGGCAATTTCTGTGTGTATTTGCGAAAAGGATGTCAGTGGGGGGAGATGAGTTGTGGAAAGATGCTGGGACTTGCTTAAAAAGAGTATGGCTGGCATCCAGGGAATTTAGAAATCGTAGGAAGAAAACTGGAGGTGTCTCAGCAGGCTAGATTGGGTGTCTGGAAATAAGGTACTTAAAGGATGCAGACTGGCACCTTCTGCTTAAAGACAAATAACCTGGATAACCATGTGGAAAAGGAGGCTGAGCAGAAATGGAAACGTGTGTCACGGTGGATGGTCCCAGCACCTGCAGGTAAAATGGGCTTTCTACAAGAGGAGTCTGAGAAAGAGGCACTGAGTGTTAGCTGGGATAAAATGATCCTTGCCTAGCACCATAATTGGCTATATTTAGTTACTACATCTTTAGGGCTGTCTGACTTCCCCTCCTAATGCCTCGGTTCTGTGTCAGTGCCAAGTTTGCTTAACATGTGCATCGTCGATATGCTGGAGTCATGTTCTGTTAGCTCAGGATGGATGGTGCTGTCTTTGGGTGCTCAGTCTCAGGCCTCCTCTGACCCTGTAGACCACGAGCCCCAAGGATGCCATCCTGCTTGGCATCAGACTGCCGTTGAAACCGATGCCTTACTGCTGTGTGGTTCAGAGTGATGCCATGTGCTCTTGCTGCTCAGGAGCCAAGCATCCTCCTTTCCAGGTAGCCACCAACTATTGCATGAGATCCATCCCAGTCTCAATAGAAGCTTGTAATAATAACACACGGCGGGGTTGTTTGGATCCACCGGTTGTCAGACCACCCGTTTCCCCTGTATCTCTTGAATCTTCCACTGTGGCTGTCAGCTACTCAGCACTAGAGTGCTGAACACTGATAGATCAGACCAGTAAAAAGAAATCCCCAAGCTGCAAACAGTTAGGGAGGTGGAGAGCCTTGGGGAAGCCCCGCTACCCTGGGAATTTGCTTGTAGTTACTGTCCCTGTAGGAAATGCCCCAGTACCCTGCAGCAGGCTGAACTGCTCTCGCTTCTTCATCTCTCCATGTCACACTCTGTTTTCTAAATGTTTAATTACAGATGGATTGTGGTTTGTGGGTTCACAGCTTCTTCTCATCTGCTTTTTGTCAAAAGGTGAGCAGATGTACTGCTTGTTGCTCTGTGGGGTTGAGTCCCTTGTACAGCAGCTGCCAAGGAGCTCAGAGATAAAAACTTTGGCATATGGAAAAACTGGGATGAGAAGCCAGTTTCCGTGACTGAGATGGTCTTGTTTTGAAATATACCCAGCTGGTGTCTTCTCCTCCCAGGTGTTTCGGTGTTGGCCCTCTGCTCCCCAGAAGCTGCTGCCTCCCAAATCGTGGGTGAGAGGGACCTTTGGTGTTTGACCCTGTCTGCTTGCTTTACCTGGAGATGTGTACCTTAAGGGAGAGAGCCTTGTGCTCTCCCTGCCAGCTTCCCTCTGGCCTCAGTACAGAGACGAGAGCTGTCCCAGCCAGCCAGGATGCAATGATGTAGTTCACATTGTGTTGTGGTTGTTAAATTTGCGTTTATGATCCGTCCTCAAGTAGGAGAACAACCTGAAAGCAGTCTGATTTGTGGTTACAGTTAGATAACCTGACTTCTGATGTCAGCTGCATGTCTCCCTGTGTTGTGCCATCCAGTGTGTTTGGAGTCCAGGACTGGAAATCACCCTGAAGATGCTCTAGGCAGGGCTGCTGGGACCATGGGCTCCCTCTGCATTCCTAGGCCGCCTCCTGGGGTACTGTCTGAGCTCTTGGAGCAATAACTGCCAGTCATTAATCGGTTTAAATAATTATAAAATGATGGGTGTATAATGGTTTTTGAATAAACATACTAATTATAGTGAATATGCATTAAAGGGATGAATTAACAGGTAAATGAGGTTCATTGAGGTGTCTCAGCGTAACTGCTTTGCTCTCTTGCCTGTAAGCATTCTCTTGTCATAATCTTTGTGTGCAGTTCTCTGTTTGCAAATGGTGTTTTCAGCTCATTTTTCACATGTGGAACCATGTCGGTCTTCTGACTTAGTTATCACTCAGCAAGAAGGGTGCCAGAACCTTTTAGTTCATGGCACAGGTGTTGTCACAGAATGATAGGGGTTGGAAGGGACCTCTGAACATCACCTAGGTAGCTGAAGTGCTGTTTGGTTTTCTGCACAGCCAGCTTCTGGAGGAGATCTGAATATGGTTGGCTTGTGGTACAGGCGTCTCCTGCACTCCCTTGGGTGCTGCTCTGTGGTTACCACCATTGCCCTGGAAGAGCCAGAGCATGCTCCAGCTTCCTCCTCAGCCATCCACATCCTCTTGCGGTTTGTCAGCCCCTGTGTAGCTGCTGAAGCATGACCCATGGGATGGGGTCCTTGGGAGAGCTGTCAGCTCGTTGTTGAGAGGCTCTGAAAGTGAGATTTTACCGAAGCTTTTAGTTCTTGGCCAAATTCAGCTAAAGCAGAAGCCTGGTTTGATTTGAGGGAGCGTGCCATGCTTTGAAAGCGCTCCACGTTGCACATTTTCTAGGTCACTCTGGGATGCTCTAATTTATATTTTTTTTTCAGGAAAACAGTTAGCAAAAACTTTGACATTGATGATTTGTATTCTTCTGTCATCTCAGTCTTGGAGAGCAGAGAGATACTTTTTTGGCAAGTTCTCCCCCTCCTCACCCCCCAGTCATCAGCATTAGAAGGCTGTCAACAAGTATGAAAAATAACTGGTCGTGCCAACTGTAAATGCTAATTGGCAGATAAGCACCCAAAGCGGGCGACCCGCTGCAGTCTGTCCGACCCGCTGCAGTCTGTCCGACCTGCAGCAGTCTGTCCGACCCACTGCAGCAGTCTGTCCAACCCACTGCAGCAGTCTGTCCGACCTGCAGCAGTCTGTCCGACCCACTGCAGCAGTCTGTCCGACCCGCTGCAGTCTGTCCGACCTGCAGCAGTCTGTCCGACCCACTGCAGCAGTCTGTCCGACCCACTGCAGCAGTCTGTCCGACCCACTGCAGCAGTCTGTCCGACCTGCAGCAGTCTGTCCAACCAGCAGCAGTCTGTCCGACCCGCTGCAGTCTGTCCGACCCGCTGCAGCAGTCTGTCCGACCCACTGCAGCAGTCTGTCCGACCTGCAGCAGACAGTCCAACCCGCTGCAGTCTGTCTGGCCTGCTGCAGTCTGTCCGGGTTGGGCAGTCTGTCCAACCAGCAGCACTCTGTCCGATCCACAGCAGTCTGTCCAACCAGCAGCAGTCTGTCCGACCTGCAGCAGTCTGTCCAACCAGCAGCACTCTGTCCGACCTGCAGCAGTCTGTCCAACCAGCAGCAGTCTGTCCGACCCGCTGCAGTCTGTCCGACCCGCTGCAGTCTGTCCAATCGGCAGCAGTCAGTCCGACCCGCAGCAGCCTGTCTGACCTGCAGCAGTCTGTCTGGGTCAGGCAGTCTGTCTGACCCGCAGCAGTCTGTCCAACCAGCAGCAGTCAGTCCGACCCGCTGCAGTCTGTCTGACCTGCTGCAGTCTGTCCGACCCGCTGCAGTCTGTCCAATCGGCAGCAGTCAGTCCGACCCGCAGCAGCCTGTCTGACCTGCAGCAGTCTGTCTGGGTCAGGCAGTCTGTCTGACCCGCAGCAGTCTGTCCAACCTGCAGCAGTCTGTCCGACCTGCAGCAGTCTGTCCGACCTGCAGCAGTCTGTCTAACCCGCAGCAGTCTGTCTAACCTGCAGCAGTCTGTCCGACCCTCAGCAGTCTGTCTCCTGGCCTGTGTCGCTTCCCCCGGCAGTGCAATCCAAGCAGCCTGTGCTCACATACCTGCACGACTTGGCAGCACATGCAGCTTCTCCTGCCCGTGCTTTGTTTGGCACAGTGGGCAAGTTCTTCCCTCGCTGAAGTAGTGAGGTTGCAAAGAGGTTAAAGTAGAGATGAGTTAAAACCAACCCTGTGAGCGGGCATGGTGTGTGCTAGGAGAGTGGTCTGGCCTTGCTTGCCCATCAGTGTTCTTGCAGTGGTTTAACTGCCTTTGGAGACAAAGAGCTTGGGACCTGCTCTAAGGAAAACCAGTTTCATTTCCAAAGCCTTGTGCACAGCTGACACACGGTCTCCAAAGTGCTTTTGGGAGGATTTCATCACCCCAGGATACCAGCTAAGGGATTTTCCCTTTCTCTTCCCCTTTCCCAAAGTAACCTGCTCCTGTGGGTTTTGTCCCCGCTGCACGAAGGGCTTCGAGACTTGGCTGTGCGCGTGTTGTGCAAGCAGGCTTTACAGTTGGGTGGCATTGCTCTCTAGAGCCTCCTGATGGGATTGCTCAGCTGATGGGTGTACTGGCAGTAGGATTTACATGCAAGGCCGTCAGCTGTTATTCTGGATGATGCACAATTTTCAGCTGAGATGGCTTGTATTGAATTGTATCACTTAGACTAGAATCTGGTTCTGCATCTCCAGCAGACGTCTGAGCGAAAAAACCCCGATGCATAACGGTGTGTGAAAGGTATTGAGCAGTAGCATAAAGCATTGCTCCCAGCAGTAAAGTCCTGATGGATTAAGTTTTGATGGATTTGGCAATTTAGAGGGGAAAAAAACAGTACAGTCTGCTTGTACCCTTGGACATCTCAGCATTTCCATGGCTGAGAGCTCGGTGTTCTGGTACTGCAGAGCTGTGCTGCCTTCTAAACCCTTCACTGGTGAGTCAACTGCATGTTTACTGCTAGTTTTGAGGGGGAGGTTCCCGACTGGGAGGACCAGAGAGACATTTCTGTAGCATACAGATTTAGAAAGAAAAGGCCAAGCTGCTCAGAAGTACAGGATGTTGAGAATCCACAAGGAGAACTGATGGGCAGGTGAGTTGGTGAGAGAGTTCCAGGATAAAACGTGCAACTATGGAAAAGGCTGTTACTCCTGGCATGCCCTGGGCTTACCTTTTGGGGGTTTTGTTGGGGTTTTTTTTTTCTCCCCAAGCACTGTTCTGTGAAATTCTCAGAAAATCTTTTGTGATTTCACAAAGATCTGCTCACTTGAAAGCAGTGAACTGAAAAGGAGAGTGTTACCCAAAATGTTTTGCAGAGAAAAGGAGAGAGATTGAACAGAGTAAGTGGTGACAGGGACTAGAGGAAATAAAGGTTGGGAAAATATTTGGGATGGAATCTAGGGACAGAATGGGGGAATGAGGAATTTCAAGTCACTGAATCCTGACAACGTGTGTCCTAAATGAAGGGCTCATTTTGGTGTGTTAAATGATGATTGCAACCTTGGAAATTACTTTATCAAGAAGAAATCAGTGAGAGAGAGCTTGTTGAAGAAGTGAGCAGGCAATCAGCAGGGTGTTCAGGAAATTAGGGAGTAATTATGCAAGTGACACTTTCTGCAGTCTCTGAGAACTGAATTTGCAGTAGAGACCAGCGCCACATGCACTTAAAAACCATTTTCCATAAACCCAAAAATAATCTTAAGGCTTTCTGGCAAGTTTCATCCGCGGTGGCTGGTAGAAGGATAAAGCTGTGGGCTGCATGGCTCTGCCAGAGGAAGTGTCCTCACACCCAGTCGTCCTTGTTTCCCGAGCTCATAGGCAGGGCTGCAGCTGCCTGCCAAGGAGCTGCTGCTTCCCAGAACTTGCCTGGGCTGACGGAGTGGCCGGAGCTCTGCTCATGAAGATGTGCACCCTGCCTTCTCTGCCTGCCTGTGCACGGTGGGGCCTGAGGCAGTTTCTAGCCTGCTCTCCTGGCACTGCCTGTCTCTTCAGTGTGTGATGGGATGTGATGGGTCTCCTACCCGGGACAGGAGTGTGTCCATCTTGGTGGGACCAAAAGCGACTTCATTGTTCCCACTTGTGTTTCCTCTCATGCCTTAAAGAAGGTGCTGACCTTCTTCTCGACGTGTAAGGTAGGCACTACACTCTGTGTAGAGACTCCTTGCACCTGAGGTTGCAGCACTGTCCTCCTGGTGCACACGCCAGCACTCAGCGAGTCTGGAAATGGCTCGGCTTTCTGTAAGGCAAGTGCAGATCCATGCTGGAAAACAGTGCTTGGATGCCTGGGTGGCAGGAAGGAAAACACACAGACCTTTCATGTTGGAATGGACAACCTTGGTCTGTGAAAGGCAGGCTGCCGAGGGGCAGGTGGTGGTGCTCCAACTTTCTCTGCTGCCTTTTCCCATAGGGTTAAAGGGTTGTTGTACTGCTGTAGAGTGATTCCTTCCCATGAACTCTTCCCTCCTTACGTATTCCCAAGCATCTCCCTCACTTTCTGCACAGCAAATTATGCATGGGTGTATCATGATTTCTGAATAATAATTCTGGGAGCTTGTTTTCACATGTTCCTGGTTTGCTCTGGGGGCTCTTGTGTGACTAGGCTACTGGGTCAGAGTACCTGGGAAGCTCCTGACTCACCAGAAATCCCCAAAATAGCTTAGGGCTGGCTACAGCTCTGTGACATCTCTCTGCAGCCCCCAGTGATGGGCCAGAAGAGCAACCGCTCTCCTGGCACTCAGGAGACCCGAGTCTGAGTCTCATTATTGTCACTGACTCTCATGCTGTGGTGTTGAGAAATACATGACACATCTCATGGCTCTTCCAGTGACATGTCTCATGGCTCCGTGTGTGTGCGGCTCAGCCCACATCCTGTATGCCCAGGCACGGGCTGTTGTCTGTGGTAGATAAGAGCCACCAGGAATCCTTGCCTCTCTCTGCTTTTAGGGGCTGCTCTGGGCAGGAGCTGGGGGACTTATACATACAACTTCATTTCACCCTTAAATCATCTGGATTTCAGCAGAGCCTGTGGGTTCGCTGTGCTCCTGACGTCCCTGCAAAGCGTGCCACGTGGAGCCGAAAGCAGTGTGCCTGTGGGCAGTGGCTCGAGGCCAGCCCCAGCGAGCGCTGGCTGCAGAGCAGCGGCCCCACCGGCAGTGGAGCCAGCGGCCTAGCCACGGGCCAGCATACTGCTCTGAAGGAAAGCCAGGGTTCCATGAGTGACAGGAATGCTAACCCAAGTGTGAAAATACTCTGCCTCAGTGGTGGTTTCCCTGGTATTCCTCCCCAGGTACTGCCCTGAGGCTGGCCTGGGGCTGACTGGTGTGAAGGAGCCTGGCCAGCTGCCCCTTCCAGCTCCTGGACAAAAGCGGGCTGAAGCAGGACCCCTCTCCTGCTCTGGTTGCTCTGTCTCCGCTCCTCCTGGGAGGTGGCAAAGCCTCTTCTGCCTAGTTCCTTTGGAGCCACGTGCAGCTTTGCAGCCCCCTGCTAGAGCAGAGCAGGGCACAGGCAGTTTCCCTCCCACTTCCATGGCAAAGCTGCAGCTAACGGAACCGGGAGACTTTCTCCCCCTTTCACCCTGTTTCACTTGCGAAACCTTTAGGAACCAGAGCTTTAACCTCGTTCTTTGCCTCTGAGTAATCTGTGTGTGCTGGGCACCCTCGTCATTTCCCCCCTTGTCTCAACAGGGAACTCTTTCGATCGGTGGCAAAGAAGTGACCCTTGAGTACACTCCGTGCCCAGAATTTTGGCGCTGCAAACGTGTAAGTATGCCATCAGAGCACTGTGTTGTGCTTCCCCTGCTAGCTCTCCTCGCAGTGGCAGCAGAGAGGAGCGTGGTATTTGCTCAGTGGCTGAAGATCTTTAAGAGTAATACCTGTCCTGAAGCCATCGCCTCCTCTGAGCTCCTGAGGTTTTCACAGAATCACAGAGCTGTTGGGGTTGGAAGGGACCTCCAAAGATCATTGGGTCCAACTCCCCCTGCCAAAACAGGGTCCCTAGGACAGGTCACACAGGATAGCGTCCAGATGGGTCTTGCATATCTCCAGAGAAGGAGACTCCACACCCCCTGGGCAGCCTGTCCCATGATTCTGTCACCCTCAGTGGGAAGAAGTTCTTACACATATTGGTGCAGAACTTGCTATGTCCCACTTTTCCCTGCCTTGGTTTTGGTGCTGAGCATGTGTTGCTTTGTTACAGGTAGCAAGTATTTTGTGCACAGAGCAGCTACATCCCCTTTGTCCCTATGTGGTGGTTCCCCTTTAACATGGGGGAAGTAGCTTGTGAGTCCTTTCTCCTTAAAAAGGAATCAAGATGGTGATCCTGCCAACCGAACGGGAACAGACTTTTCACTCCTGTTCATGTGTGTAACCACAGGTGTGTTCACTGCCCAGGTAACCAGAGCTTTCACCAGGGTTACAGCACAAACCACCCTGTCTCACACAAGAACCTTGGTGTGAGTGCAGTGAGTGCAGCAGAGAAGGAAACACGGAAACGAGTCCAAGCACAGGCACCAGCTAGTGTGGACTGGAACTGGCCCCACAACCAGGCACAGTTGCCCCAGACTCAATTCTGTTCCTCTGCCCTTCCCACAACTCTCCCAGAACCTGTGCTTTTGGCTGCAGCAGGCTGGCAGGGACTGCAGGAGCAGAGGGCAGGGCTGGTGCCTGTGTTTTCACTGACTGCAGCCCAAGAGTTGCAAGAGGGCAGGAAGGGATTGGGTGTGGTTAGACTCTCACCTTGACACCCCTGGACTACAGGCACCCTTGTCCAGGATAATTGGGTGCCTCCCAGTTGCCAGCAGAGCCATTGCTTGTTGCCTCAGCTATGTTTGCGATGCTCCAGAGATCAAGTAGAGATGGCAGCTTTGGGCAGTGGTTCCACAGCGTCCCTTGGAGCGATGAGAAGTGGCTGCTGGAACGTGTGTCCCTGCTGCTGCTGTGCACAAGCCTGGCCTGAAAGAGCTTTCTCGTCCCACAGAGCATTTGCAGGGCTTTAGTTAGAGAGAAAAAAGTATATGCAAGAGCAGCAGTGCCTTCACAGAGAGCATGAGGAGGAGGTTTGGCATGCTGTGTTCCCAGAGCTGTGCACTTGGCTCTGTCCATGGCGGCTCCAGGTGGGATAGCCACCTGAGCCTGCACAGCAGTGCAGGCACTGCAGGCACCTCTTCGCTGACCCTCCCTGTGCAGCAGATGGGATCAGTGTCTACAGTTTAGCTTGGATAAGGACTTTGTTGCTGCTCTAGGAGTGAGGTGAGATTAGAGAACACAAAGGTAACTCTGGGCCCTTTGAAACAGTAAGTGGCTAGCAGGATGGTTCTGAGCATGGAGCTTTTAGGCCCAGCATCACTTGAGAGGGGAAGGGCCCTGTCTCAGGGACTACTGAAGGGTCTCTGTGGTGTGACTGGATCTGCTCAGAGGTTGGGTGAAAATCCTTTTTCCATGGCAGTGCCAGTCGTGAGCCACGTGAGCACTTCCCTCCTGTTCCAGCCGAGGCCCCCGCTGCCGTTGCCCACCTACCTCAAGCTCTCCCTGTAACTTTTCCATGGCCTCACCTACCTTCTGAAAGCCCTATGGAGTCTGGCCTTCTGGAGCAGGGTATACCCCTGGCCTTCAGAACCTGACTTCCTCATACTGTCCATCTTCCATTGCAGTGTAAGGTGTGCACTGTGGGCTACAGATCTTCCTGCTCCTATTGCAAGCTCCCAAGAGATGGTGAGTATATCTGGTGTCCCCCCTGTATTTGGTTCACTTCCAAGTTTCATCTGCCCTGAGAAGTAAGTTTCTCCTCTGGCTTCCCTGAGGCATCCCTCTTGGTGAACGAGCTGAGCGCTGTGCAGGAGAGTTTTTAATTGTGCTTCATTTAGGCCCTTTCCCCTGTCCACACTGAAGATGTTGCATGCAGATGTGCTGCTACCAGGCTCTCATTGTTATGAGGCTTGGTGGAGGGAGAGGTGTCTTACTGCCCAAGGCCTTCCCCGCCTGTTGCTTTGGCATCATCCTTCATCCGTGGAGATGCAGGTTGGGTGTTCTCTAGCACTGTGAGCTGGTGCTGCTGGCTGTAGGTGAGGTGGCTTCCCCTCAACCCACCTTCCCTCAGAAGATGCAGCTGTGTAGTCTTAGTGGTGCTCTTTTGAGGTGCTCAGGTTAGAGGTGAATCCAGGGCTCACATCACTGAACTCATCTTGCTGACTGTAAGAAGTGCACGGAGGTGAGTTCCGTTCCTCCAGGAGCTTCTCCTCACCCCACCAACACCTTTGCTTTATTTGGGTGGGAGGGTGTGCGAACCGAAACACACTCCTTTGCAGAACTGGTTTCCTTGGGATGAGCAGGGCTTCCAGGCACTCTGCAAGCTTTGACTCTGTACCATTGTGCAGACTTAGGTTCTGCATTCCTTGCCTGCATACCCCAGGCAGAAGAGCCTTAAAATACCTGCTGATGCTGAACTCTTCATTTACTGGAGCACTGTCCCCGTGGTTGTGCTTTCCTTGTGCTGTGGCTCCTCCATCAGCATTAGGAAGGCAAATTGCACATAACTGGCCCCACACAACTGTGGATGGCAATAAAACTGCCAAGGAGCAAATTAGACAGAGCCTTTAAGATGCTGGGCAGGTGGATTGCAGTGCGTGCTTCTTACTGACCGTGTGAGTTAAGGTAACCTCTCTGTGACTGTCCTTTCATTGCTGGGTGAAAGGAAACAACTGTAGGCATTTGCAAGCTTTGTGTGAGTTCTTGCATGCTTTGTGACCCAAGGTCTCGAAAGGGATTTCAATATGCCTCTCTTATAGGGAGCAGAGCAGGTCCAGAGTCCAGAGGAGGTTCTGAGGGAGAGGACACATCCGCTGACCAAGAATTCGGTAAGGGAATTGCTCTGCCCGTCTCTGGGCCTGTGCTCGTGCCTGCGTGATGTGCACGGGCAGCTTTCACAGCTGCACGTGCAGACTGGTGTCAGATGCAGATCCTACGTGAGGTTCTGCTCACCACGAGCAGCCAAAACTCTGCAGACTGCAGACAAATCAGTACAGGCCTGTCCAACACGAGCTGTGCTCGCAGCCAAGCGACTCAGTGTGCAGCTTTCCCAGCGTTTCCCTGCAAAATGGTCCCGTGTTCTGCCATGCCGCCCGCTGCCCACACACAACCAGAGCAGGCAGGTGCTCTGGGGGACGTTGGAGAGCGAAGCTTTGCTGTGCCAAGTCTCACACTCTCATTTCTTTCTCCCTGTGGGAAGAGGCTTCAGCAGCAGGTATGGGGCTGGTGATGTCTGGCTTTGCAGCCCCACTACCTTGGCTTCCTTTTCCAACAGCTTTAGAAGCTCAGGTCGGGATCTCTGGAATTGAAGCCAGGTGCTTCAGAGGACTCCAAACACAGAAACTTGGTCGGATTTACCTTGTCTGTATTGCATAGCTAGGCGGGAGGGGAGGGTGTTTCCACATGTCATCTGCCTCCTCTGTGGTAGGTTGACACCTGATACAATCAGTGGCTGTAGTATGATGCAGTTCATTTGCTGATCATAGGGGTCTGCACCTGGTTTTCCTCTAGCACAGGGGAGAGGGGCGGTTCCTAGCTCACGGTGTTCAGCTAAAGGTGTTTCTTTACATTAGTAAAGATGTCACTGTTGGGTAGGTTGTCCTGGACATGGGAGGAACATATCCAACCCTATCCCTAGTCCAGTTTGCCCAGGCAAGATCTGATCCTAAATGGAGGCCAGAACAGCTCTTGTCTCCACCAGGAGAGGTCAGGTAAAGGGGACCAAGATGGAACACAGTGATGGAAGGATGAGCAGTACTTAGCTTGTCTTTTACACACCTTGTGTCTGCAGAGCATTAAGATATGGAAGGTGAAAAGGGCAGAACAGGTTAACGTTTTCTAAAGAGCACTGCTGTGGGGGCCAGGAACAGCAGAATAAAAATATGTATTGAACCGCTCTACGTGGAACCAGTCCTTTTCTCCTCTCTAACAGCAGAAACAAAGCTTGAAAAACCTGAGCAGGAGTTAGCAGGGCAACCAGGATCTCCCAAGCAACCTCTCCAGCCCTCAGTTCCAGCTCCTCCGCAGCAGGAGTGTCAGCCTCAGGAACAGGAGCCAAGGAAGAGAGATGAAGGGAGAGAGCGGCGACCCTCACAGGAGAAGAGAAGGGACGTGGACCGGCACCAAGAGCTGCCTTCTCAGAGAGAATCAGAGGAGGCCACACCACAGGATGGTGGAGGAAGCAGAAGTGAGTGGCACACAGCCCGATTTTGGATTCCTCTTCCTTGCACTTCACGAGGTTATCTGCAGAATGGGCAGCCCTGAGGACTGCTTCCATGTTGTGCAGATCCACAGCACGGAGTAACGGTGGGCTGCCCAGCTCCAAAGGTGCTGGTTTCCTTTAGGGTGGTGCAGTGAACTTAGTGCAGCAGCAAAAGCCTCGTTGGCCAAAAGTTGCCCTGGGCTGAGCTCCTCTGAGCAGGAGCCTGCTTTCTGCTCTGGAAGGAACGGTTAGCAATTGGAGGCAGTACTCTGAGCACCTTGCAAGATGGAGAGAAAAGCGTGACGGCTTCTGTCCTGCGAGAAGCTGCACTGTTGCTTTGGATGGGTTTGGTTTTGCCTGTGCTGTCACAGTAAACTTCAATCTGAATTATTGTTTTTTACTTCTTGTTCTTTCCCTCACAGCAATTATGCTGAAGCGTATAACTCGATTCACCCCACCAGAGGTGATTGTGGGGCTCCTGGCCCCGTACGTGCATCTCTCCACATCCAGCGTGCGCATCATGAAGAACAAGGCTGGCCGGATGGGGCAAACCTATGGCTTCATTGAGCTGGATTCACATGCTGTAAGTAGCTTCCTGCTTTCAAATGCTCCCCATGTTGGCATCTATGGTCTGTACGTATAGGGAAACCACAGAAGTATGAGAAATAGCCTGTGAGGCTGCTGTCCTGCAGCATGTCCTCTCTTCTGCTTCTCTGGCTGGAGCCAGGCAATATCCCGACAGCTGTTGTTCTCTGGCTGTAGGAGGCCATCACCTCCTGTGCAGCTGTTTTGTTTGCAGGGAACTTGAGTTCAGTGGTCTCTGTCTGCAGAGGGCAACAATCTTCATTAACAGCCGGTCCCTGTGGACCCCGTGGAGGGGTGGCGTTGTCGGGTTCTGGGTGATGCCCAGACACTGTAGCTGTGCTTTGGCACTGGTCCAGAGGGTGTTCACCAAAACTCTTGGGGGCAACTGCAACCACCGTGCCACGTTGTCTAGCAGCCCTGGGAGAATACAGTTCCTAGCTGACTGCTGAAAAAGGTCTGAGGACAAGCAGAGCACCTAACAACGTGTGTACCCTTTCCGTTGCACCCTCAATACCTTTCACAGATATTTATACAAAAGTGTTGTTTCCCATCCTACTGTGGTCATCATGTAAGGATGAAGCCTTCCTTTCAGGCAGGCTGGACTGGGGAAGCCAGCTTTTGTTTCCTTCTCATGGGTGTGAAATTCTCCTTTGCTTTGACAGGAGGCCCTGAGGTTGTTAAAGATACTGCAGAACCTGGATCCCCCTATCTGCATTGATGGGCGTACGGTGGAAGTGAATCTTGCTACAGGGAGGAGAAGGTACAGGTCCTTCGTGTGATGTGCTGCATGGTCAGACCAGGGCCTTAAAGTGTGGCATGTCAATTAGCAAAGATGTTCCTACAACCTAGAAATGTGTTGGATAGGTGAAGGCATCGGAGCTAGAAGAAGCTTCAGTGATTGAGCAGTACAGGATTAATCATCCTTTTGCACCGAATCCCATTGTGAGGGAATTAATGGGTTTGGGGTTCTAAAAAGCAGCTGGAGAAATTGGTCTTTGTGGACACAGCAGAGGGGTTGGGCTTGACTCTTGTGGAGACAGCAATCTGCAGAGTCTGTCTCCTGGGATGGACCCAATGTGTGGCCAGTGAAGTTGGTCTTTCTGCCTTTGTTGGTCCTGCTGCTCATTTTGAGTATACTGAGGTCAGTGTGAGCCAGATTGATGCTGACCTGCAGCCTTTTATCTCGACAGGAATGACTACGGGGAGCACGGTGACAATTCCTACTATGGCCCGGTAGGTCTGCACAGCTTCCCTGCGGGTAGCGGGCAAGGGAGGGACCACCGGGGGCGATCGGCCTGACGTGGGCTTTTTCCCTTTGGGCTGCTGGAAGTTGGACACGTTTGAAGATGGGATGAGAATGCTGAAGCTTGTTTCTCAGGGGTGCTGCGCCCCTAGCACTGCGGTTGTAACGTGCAGAGGTGCATGTGGGGTGCTGCCCAAGGGGGCATCGCTCCGTACCACACCATGCTTTCACACAGCTACTTAGCTGATGACTGATCTCCGTTCCTGGAGTGAATATCTCTTCTCTCACGCTTGTTACTGGGCCGCAGGGCTCTTCCCATGCTGGGTGGATTGCCACGAGTGCCTTGTTGACAGGTTCAGGGACGGTACAGAGGTCTTGTGCCTGGCAGCACTGCCCGTCGCTCTGCCTGCCTGTGCTCTGTTTGGGGTAGCTAAATGAGCTGTTGTCCTGAGCTTCGGGCCTGTGGGAGGAAGGAGAAGCAATGCGATGCTTGTCAAGGAGTTTCTGATTTGTTTGTGTTGTTCATTTACTCCAGGGCAGAAGGGGCATGAGAGACAGGAGAGGCGGCGAATCACAGAGACGCACCAGAGCACAGTGTAAGTGGAGCTCAGCCTCACTCCTACTGTGGAGACTTTTCTTCCTTAAAAGGGCACTGACATCTAGAAATCGGCCCAAAAATATTTTTAAAGGCCAAGAGTAGGTTTGTTTGCTACACCCACTTCTGAGTTCCTTTGCCAGCTTTGTTTAGTCACATTTTCCTATCTGGTGATGTGTTCCTCTCTACTCTTACTGTGCAAAAGTACATGCAGACTGGGGAAAGCTGCTGCGTGCTTTTCCTTGTTGTGGGAAGCTGGTGGGATAAGATCTGCCTGGCAGTCACGAGATGAGAGGGAAGAAAACACTTCATGCAGCAGTGCCAGTAGCTGGAGGAACACCCCAATTGTCCAGCTGACTGACATGTAGCATCGCTGAATTCTGTCTGATAACACTTTGGAGATGAGGAGCATTCCTCACATTACAGGCCTGCCCTTAAGGCCTTTGGCTTTTCCTGTAGAAACAGACTTCTCCCATTCCTTGTCGGGAGCTTTCATACACCCACGGGGCAGAAGGGATGTGGGGAGACTCGTCACTTGAAGCAGGAGACTGTTTGTAAGAGCACAGATCTTCCTTGTTCACAGGGGTGGGTGGACACCAAGCCTGGTACTCATCATCCCATTCTTAGGGAAATGACTGGATTTCAGTACTGTGATCTCAGCATAGCCCCTGTGACTGTTTTGATGCAGACATTTTTGCCAGAGTCTTAAAACAGAAGAATTGTGAAAACCTCTCTCCCTTCTCACTCCTTAAAGAAGAGAAGATGTAGGTCAAGTGATGTGAGGATACTCATACCTGTATTGCCAGGAAAGGAAAGTTCTCCTTTCCCACTCCTGAGCCTTTCACCGGTGTAGTATTTGCTCATGCTTTTGTTGTATAGGGCAAGTTGAAGGTTCTGATGTTAACTCTTGTGTCTCTGTACAGCTCCATCAGATGTGTCCACATACATTTACGATCCTGAAACTGGGAATTACTACGATCCCATAGCTGGGACATACTATGACCCCAGGACCCAGGTGAGCGTGTGGGAAGGAAGCTTTACAAGTCATATGTCCTTACAAACTGCCCTTCTCTGTCCTACACCTGCCTGCCTTCAGCATCTAGCTGCAAAACTAGAGAGGTGGCTTTGTTCCTCTCTCTGTGCTCTGACCAGAGAGCCAGGAAGCCATTGGCTGTGTGCTGAGCCAGGTGCTGTAGCTGCCTCTGTGGCCTCTGAAGCCACAGAGGTGGTTTGCCTCTTTGGTCAGTAGAATTAGGTATGGGCAGAGCACATGTGATGTGTAACTTGGTGTATTCAAAGATGGAGAGCAGAGACCTCTGTTTCCATCTGTGGTCTCTTTGCTCCTCAACCCCAGCCAGCAATAGTTACAAGGATGCCAAAACGGAGCCATCAGCAGAGGTTCTCTGCGACCATCATCTTATTTTCCTGATAGTGGAGATTTTCTGGGAGAGCTCTGATGACCTGTCCGTGGTAGACTCTCTTCTGCCCCAGCAAAGTTCTGATGCCTTTGCCCTCAGCTGCCTGAGGCTCTGCAGTCCCATCTCATGGTGCCGGTCTCCCCAGTCCAATAAAGACAATAAGCCCAGTAAGGAGATTGCAGGGGTTTGGCTAAGTCTGTTCTGAATGGCTCTTTCAGAGAGAAGTCACAATAGACCGTGAGGTCTGCTCATCACCTCCGGAGAGCAGAAGGCGGCGGCATGGAAGCCAAGAACGGACAAATGAAAGGAAGGAGCCACACAGCAGGGACAACAGGGACAAAAAGGAGAAAGGGAAGAATATTCCTGCTAAGGTAAGTCACCTCCAGGTGTCAGAGCAATCAGAGATCTGAGGCCAGGAATCACAGAATCACCAGGTTGGAAAAGACCTTTAAGATCATCAAGTCCAACTATTCCCATCCTGTGCTAAACCATATCCCTAAGTACCTCATCTACCCTTTTTTTTAAAGGGCAAATGAGGTACTTGGGTAAAGGAGGCTGAGGTAGGAGAGGTTAGAAAATGGAGAGAAATTTATAGAGGATTCAAGGAGGGAGGGACAGTGAGAGAAAATGGTGAAATAAACACAAGGGGTCAGCAGCAGGCCAGGAGCATGGTTGTGGTCTGGCCAGATGTGAGGAAGTTCCCAAAATTCTTCTGTTGTGACATTAAGTCAGGGCTTCTCCTCTCTTCTTTATGGTAGAGAATTCTGAAACATGCAGGTAACTGAGATGTGTTCCACTCACACTGCTGAAGGCACCCAGCTCTTGTAACCAGCCAGCAGAAACCTCACAGAGATGTTTAAACATACCCAGCCAGATAATAACAGAGACTCAGCTCTCTGGAACCGCAGTTTCTGGCCCCTCCAAACATCCCAGACAGGAAGAGGAGGCAGATGGAGCAGCTGGGCTGCAAAGGTGAACCGAGATGGAATGCAGATAGGAGCCTTCCGTTGTAGGATCCCTCCCGGAGGGCTCAGGCCTCCCAGTCCTGGGCCAGTGACCTTACTGCTGCTCCCAATGAGCAAATGCTGTCTCACCAGCGTGGGGAGCTGCTGGCTGGGGAGCTGCTGGCTGGGCGTAAGTAGCTGCCCAAAGTGAGGAGGATCTTTCACAGCAGCGCTGTGATACTCACAGGGCCTGAGGGCTGCCCGGGAGAGTTGGTAGAAGTGATTGAGCTTGGTTTTCCTCCTGCTGGGTGACATGACCAGCCCTGGGCAGTGGGGATGGGAGGGATATGGTTGTCCCTGAGGTTAGTACCAGTCAGACAACCCCGTATGGGGGATGTCAGCTCTCACGGGCACTGACCTAGAGAAAACGTGGCTTTGTCTGAATGGAGGGAGAAAGCATCTCCAGTAGAACACCTCCCATTGTTTTTCCCATCTGACTGGTGTCTGTGGGTGCTCAGAAGTGGCTTTCTGGCTGCTCTGAGCCACTGGAGCCCTGTGCTGCTGCTGCCTAATGCCCGGCCTTGGGTTTTTCAGAGTGAGCCTGGAGAGGAGAGGTTCTTTGCAGAAGATGTCTTCAAGAAGCCATTGCCTCCCTCTGTGAAAAAGGACGAGAGCACAGGCCTGGTAAGATGCAGGGCAGCACTTGTCTTCCCAGTCAGGTGTGTGCAGCTAATGAACTGCTGAACTGGAGCATGTCCAGGGGGTTCAGACCAGTCCCCTGCCTGTAGGTGTGATGTGCCGCCCCAGCCTGCTCTTTGCACTGCTGAGCATACAAGTGAGCATCACAGGCTCATTCTGGGGCAGTGCTGGGTGGCTGTGTTCTCTGGTGTTCGGTGTAAGGAAGAGCCTGAGAACACCAACAAGCTGCTTACACCTGGACATATACTGTGCCCCAAGCACAGCAGAGAAACCTGGTGGGGCTGTCCTTTCCCCTCCCTGCCCAGCATCACAGTCCAGAGAGCGAGCACACTGAGACAGCGTGGTGTGCTGCTGTCCTTAATCCAGGGGTGTAGCTCCAGAACAGCTGGGAATATGAGGTGCTTTGGCCCTGGCTGGCGGCCAGATGCCCACAAAGTCGCTCTATCATTCCCCTTTTCATCCAGAAAGGGGAGAAAATCTATGTTGAAGGGCTTAGGAATTGAGATAAGGGCAGAGAGCGATCCTTCTGCAATCAGTGTCCTGGGCAGAACAGACTCAACATAGAATAAAGACGACTGTATTTATTACAACTACACTACAGACCCAGTGAAACCAGAGTCGGGTGATGAGTAGTACAGCCAGATCTTAAAGCACCTCCCCCCACCCCTCCCTTCTTAGCAGAATTCACTTCATTCATGATTTTACTCCCTTCTTCCCCTGCATTGTGGCACAGGGAAGGGCAGGGACTGGGGGAATGGGGTTTCGGTCAGTTCCTCACAAGCTGCTTTCCTCCTCCAGATCTTAAACCACCTCTACTTCCCCCCACCCCTCCCCTCTTAGCAGACTTCAGTCATAATTTTGCTCCATCGCCCCCATTGTGGCACAGGGAGGGATGGGGAATGGGGGGTTTTGGTCAGTTCCTCCTGAGTTGTCTTCCTTCTTAGCTGGGGGGGGCATACCACACACACACACCCTTCCCCTGTGACACCGTGGGGTCCCACCCATGGGAGACAGGCCTCCACAAACATCTCTAGCATGAGTCCTCTCTATCGAGGAGTCATCTCCTCACCATATGCCTCAGCACAGCTCCCTTCCATGGGGTGCTGACCTTCGGGCCCAGACTGCTCCAGTCTGGTCTCTACAGAGTCCTAAGTCCCCTGGCAAACCTGCTGAGGCATGAGTCAGTCTCTCCAGAGGCCGTAGATGGTCTCTGCTTCTTGTCATTATCCATAGGCTGTAGGGGGACAGCCTGCTTCACCATGGGCTTCTCCATGGGGCTGCAGGGGAATCTCTCCGGCACCAGAAGGGTCTCATCACCCCTACACCTCCTTCCCTGACCTTGGTGTCTGCGTGGCTTCTTACATCTTCTCACTTCCTTCTCTGGGGGCAAAATGCCCCTGCCTGTGGGGTTTTTTTCTCCTAAATGTGATTCCCAGAGTTGCTGTGACCATTGCTGATGGGCTCAGCCTTGGTCAGCAACCACTCCAGCCTTGAATTGGCTGATGTTTACTCTCTGAGACCTGCAGAGAGCTTCTAGCTAGTTCTTGCAGGAGCCATCTCTGCATCCCCCCTTCTCTACCAGCACCCAGCTATGCAAAACTGTGACAGAATGTCTCCCCAAAACTCACCACCTCGTTTCTGCCAACTGCCCTGTTTCCTCCTGTTCAGACAGTTGCAGGCACCGAATCCCTGCTAGGGTGGTCTTTAACACCTCATCTCCATTGTTGCAGAATGAGACAGCAGAGGAGAAGTTCTCTGCAGAAGATGTCTTTAAAAAACCACTACCTCCCTTGGTGAAGAAGGAGGAGAGTGCAGCCCCGGTGAGTGGCTCGTTGGGTTGGGTTGGGTTTGCCTTGTTAGAGCCTGGGCAGAGGGCTGGAGAGGCTCACCCAGGCTGGCTGTCACCTCGGGTGGCAGAGGTGCTGACTCCTTGTGCCAGAGGAGGTGGTGTGGAAGACACAACGGTGAGGGCAGTTTGCTTTATAACCCTGAGCTTGTTAGTGGGGAAATTTAATACCTGCATGGAAGCAGGGTCTGCCCACTCGAGCAGTCCTCAGGCAGAAACTGTTCCAGCTGCCTCCAGACAGGGCAAAGCCAAGCCCCACTGATGGCTGTAGCTCAAGGAAGTGTGACTGACAGCAGCTTGCTGCCAAACAGCCCCTGCTTTGGTCAGCTGCTGGTGCATAGAGCTGTTGGCACAAAAGCACAGCCTGTCTAGGAAGCAGGAGGGCTTCTCCTGGTGTTTAACTGCTGGCCAGCCAGCCCCTTCCCACCTCCTGCCCATGTTGCTGCTGCTGGGCTGCGCTCTGGGTCTTGGGCTGGAGCAGAGGCAGAAGTCAGGGGGAGATGGTTGGGGAAGCAGGGCTGGTACAATGCTGCAGATTGTCACACTTTTCTGCCTTTTCCCTCAGCCCAAGGTGGTTAACCCTCTGATAGGACTGCTTGGAGAATATGGAGGAGACAGCGACAACGAAGAGGAGGAGGAAGAGGAGGAGCAGTCGCAGGCGCAGTGGCTCCCACCTCCCCACCCGCCAGCACAACGTGAGGAGCAGACGAGGAAGGCCAAGCCCAGCGAGGACAAGCTGACCGACTGGAACAAGCTGGCCTGCTTGCTCTGCAGGAGGCAGTTCCCCAACAAGGAAGTGCTCATCAAACACCAGCAGCTTTCCAACCTGCACAAGGTGTGGGGGAGCTGCTGGCTGGCTGGGGAAGAAGGGGGCTGCGTGTGTGCTGTGAGCTCAACAGCTTTGTGATCCGCAGGGAAAAAATGTGGTGGTTCTGGTGGGAAGGAGCTGTGCTGGGTTTGACACAGCAGCAGGGAAAGTTTCCCATCCCAGCACTGTTGGAGCATCATGTGAGCTGCTCCTTCCTGCCTCGGGAGGGCTGTTACATCAAGGTGTGACTTTTTAAGCCAGAGTGAGATAGCTCAGGCTTGGGGAGAGTGGGGTGCTGGCACACACGAGTGTGATAGCAGTAAGAACTTCTCACATGCCTCCCCATCTTCTGCGCTGCCTTTGAGCTCTTGTTTCTAGGAGGGCCAAACTGCAGGCAGGTTAAAAAAGGACAGGTTGCTTTCCTTGCTGTGGAGTGGAAGGGCTCCTGGCCTCGTGGGGCTGCAAGAGAAGCTCTTGCACATGATGATGCAGGCACAAGAGCGTGCTGCTTTACCTGTGCTCCTTACAAATGGAGGAAATGATCCCAACAGCTTGACTCCTCCGCTGACACTGGCTTTGTTTTTCCTCCTCCCAGCAAAACCTGGAGATACACATGAAGATCAAACGATCAGAGCAGGAACTGGCATATTTGGAGAAGAGAGAGCATGAGGTGGGTCTGTGGTGGTGGGCAGACTTTTTTCTGTGTCCTTCACGAGGGGGATGTCGATCCCATCTCCTCCACTTACACACCCAAGCAACAGATGCCTCCCAGAGGGTCTGAGCCTGAACTGGGCAGAGCACACTCTGCATTTGGACCTGTGCCTTCTAAGAGCAGGGCTCCCTCCTTGCAGAGCATGGCTTTGTTGTCCTCTGGGCTAAGTGGGGACCAGGTTTCCATCTGAAATTGGTGCAGTGTGTGGCCAGGAATGGGACAGTGGTAACTGTCCCTTGTTTGGAAGCTGGCAGAGCTGCTCCTGGTGCCAGAGCTGGAAGGCTGCAACCACAGGTCAGCCCAGCAGCTGCCACCAGAGCAGAGTAAGAGGCTTGTGGGTTCCCAGGACAGATTTCCAGCCAGCTGAGGGTGGGATGAGACCCAGCTGCAGAGTGGTCTTCTGCTGAATCCTTCCTAGCCCCTGTACCTACTTTCTACTTTCTGTTCCAAAGGGGAGATACAAAGACAAAGGAAATGACCGGAGAGAGAAGTTCCAGCAGATGGATTCACCAGAGAGGAAACGACTCAGATACGATCGGGACACAGAGAGGTAATGGTGCCTCTGGGTTAGATGTCTTCAGGGCTCCCAGGCTGGCATGCTGAGGCCAGGAGTTGACTGGTGGGGCAGATCCACAAGAGTAACAGCTGGGCTGCAGGTCTTGTGGGCAGTTCCCCAGAGCCTGTCGTACTGCAGGACAGGGCAGAGCGGGCAGGAGAGGGACGGGGTTGTGCAGTGCAGGGCGGACACGGGAGGAAGCAGAAGGGCGAGAGGTGGGCTTTGAGTGCGCCGGGACAGGTATGGGGAGCAGAACACAGCCTGTTCTCACCCACCTGGCACCTCACCACTGCAAGAAAGAGCAAAGCTGGGTTTCATCTGTTCCGCTGACTCAGAGGAACGCCGGGAGCTGGATCCATCTCCCTCAGAGTAGGTGGAGGAAGAAGCGCGTGCCGTGCAGAGCTCAAAAAGCCTGCCTGCTGCGAGCTCGCCTGTCCCAGTGGGCTGAGGAACTGCCAGGCTGGGGTTGGAGGCAGGACTGGTTACGTGCCTGTTCCCGTCTGGTGCAGCACCTCAGGAAGAGACCTTTCCTCCGTGTCTTGCAGTTGAAAAATTCGCATCTTCTCTTCCTCTGTTTTCCTGCAATAGCTGTGAATAAGCTGAAGCAGCCTGTGTGCAGTGTCCTGGGCAGCCAGCAAGTGGAGTGTGCCTGGAGGAAGCTATTTTTGTGCTGAGTGGTTTTCAGAGCTCTGGGGCTTGGTTAGTGGTCTTGGCTGAGCGATGCCCAGGTGGGACAAAGGGTTTTCCAATCCCCACTGCATTTGTTGAGCAGCATGACTGCAACACTGGGTGGAAAAATACATCTACCAGAGCAGCAGGGATTAGATTTCACTTTCTTACTGCTGCTAAAATTCAGGTGATGCGATGCAAACACAGAACGCTCCTGGCTTGCTTGTACCATAAATATTTTGGAGCCTGAGCTCATTTCCTGGTATGTTTTCCCCTGAGGTGGGACAAGAAGTTATGTGGTCAGAGGTGTCTGAGTCTATCCTGAGTCCACAGTGTTGGTTTCTGTGGGCGGTGTGCTTCTTGCAAGGAACTCAGGCATCCCTCAGGAGAGGCTGGAATGGCAATGAGGTGCTATTACTGGAGCTAAAAATCCCTGGCATGGGTTGGAAGTTTTGCAAAACCTGTCATTGGTTGTGTCTCTTTCACAGCGACTATGACCCCAGGATTGATAGCAACAGCAAAGGGAACCGCATGTCACAGTCCCTGGGGTGGAAGAAAGGCTTTGGCCACAGCCAGCAAGGCACAGCATCGCCGATGGAGGTGAGTCTTCCTTTCAGAACATTGCTGTCCTGCAACTGGTAATGTCTCCCAAGATGGTTGGAGGGAATTCCCAGCTGGAACAAGAGGTGGGCTGCAAGCATCGGCCCCCACTCGATGGAACAATGTGTGTGAAGGGGCTGCAAGTGAGTTGGCAGTGGGGAATGGTTGGAGGTGATATGGACCTGTGGGGGTTGAGAGCAGAGTAACAGTGAGCAGGGGGTGTGAGCACCCCATTAACACTTGCCCAAGGCCAGGCTGGATCTGAGCTGATGCTCTGCAGCTGCACGAGCTGGGGGAAGAGGTGAAGCCCCCCCTAGCCCCCAGGGAGGTGTGAATGTAGCCAAAGACATGCTGTGTGTCTCCTCTGCTCCTGAGGCTCTTGCTGCTGTTCTGGATGCTACACCTCGGTTAGGGAACGCCACGTACATCTGATGAGGAGCAGAGCTCCCATCAGCGGAGGGCATCAGAGATAGGCAGGGTTGGGATGTGTCCTGCCTCTGGGGACAGGCTGGGCTCTAAGGGATCTTAGTTTGCTGGAGAGGGTTTACCTGGAGAGGGTTTACCTGGCGAGCCCTCGTGGGGCAAGGCCTGCCCCCTGCCTGCACAGCCTCTGTGTGCAGGTCCCAGTGCAGCTCGCCTTGCCACACTCAGCGTGCAGTCAAGTGTATCGGTAAAAGCAAATATTTGAGGCTTCAGGGTAACATGTGCTTGAGCCCACACACATGAGGCAAGATTCTCTCCTTGGTGCAGACAGCAGGAACCTCCCCAGCTGTTGCTCAGCCCCCATGGAGCTTCCTGGAGCCTTGTCAAAGGGCCAGCTCTGACGGAGCACTCTGGGAGGCCTGACCCCTGGTCAGGAGCAAGGCACAGCCCTTGTGCAAGCCCTATAGAGCCCTCCCCACTTCCATGTCACACCAGGCATCACCACGTGCCTGCTTCAGTCCCACAAGACTTTGATCTCAGCCTAACTGATCACTTCCCCGATACTCAGGTAGGTCGGTCTTAGAAGCAATTTGAAACGCTCCACCTTGGGCCCTCTCTCCCTGCCCGGCTGTAGGCAGGCATTAGTGAATAATTCAGGCACTGGCTGCAAAAACCAGTCCTTAGAAACTGGTTGAAATTCCAAGCAAGCTACCAGAGCCCCCAGGAGGAGAGAACAGCCGAGCTCGTGCAAATGCAGGCTGACTGCAGACAGCTCCCCAAGAGCTGGCACTTGCCTTTGCTCTGCTTCAGCCCTCGCTCGCACACAGTGCCGGCACTGCCTGTTTTGGCTGCTCACTCCTGCCCTGCCATATGCCAGTGTCAGTCTCTCAGGCCGATCCCTGGAGATTGGCTCTTGCCGGGTGTTTGCTGCTGTGTTTTTGTTGCCCACAAAGGGACGATGGTTTCTCCCAAACAGCTTTCAGGGGAACACAGTGCACTGGCTGTTCCTCCTCTCCCGGATCCACATGGGAGTGCTGACACAGCCTGGGGGAAGCTTCCTCTTTATGGGCAGCCAGCGAAGAGGAGCAATCACTGACACTAGCTGCCTCTTCTTTTCAGGTGGAAAATAGGAGGAAGGGCCCTGGCCTGGGAGCCCAGGGGAAGCCCAGCAAGAGGCAGTCCAACGAGACCTACCGTGACGCCGTCCGCAGAGTCATGTTCGCCCGCTATAAGGAACTTGAGTGATGGGTGGAGAAATCCCCACTCCTGTCTGTCTCCATCTCCATCTCTCTGTGTCCCGTTCTCTTTGGAGGGGGGGGAGGTTGGTCTTTCTGTTTGGTTTTCATTTTGGTTTTTTGGGGGTTTTTTTTCAATTGTTACAGGTTTTGCTGCTAGAATTTTTTAAAATAAAACTGAAAATCCATCAGTGCTTGTCTCTTGTCTGAAGTGGGAAGTTTCAGATGCATCGATGCTTTGGAAGATTCCTCTCTGCTGGAGGGGTCCCTGGGGTTTGTGGCTGTGTCAGTGGGGCTGGATCAGGTTTGGTCACTGCCCTGCAGCATGTTCCCTGCCAGCTCCGGGACAGGTGCCACTGGTGCTGTGAACTGGTGGGTCAGGACATGCACTGGGCATCCAGGACAGCCCCAATGCCTGGGAGGAATTGAGGAGCGGGAGCAACCTGTGTGGATTCAGCCTGGTCTTACAAGGACAACCGGGATTAATTGGTAGCAGTGGCTTAATAGCTAAAGCTGATCTAAGTCACGCTGGGAGTCATCTGGGCTCCCCAGCCAGCGTGGAGCCCACACAGGGATGCAACCGTGCTGGTCCAGAGTGGCAGGGGCTGCACAGTGCCCTGTGAGGGACCACGCTGGTCAGAGGACAAGCCATCCTGAGCAAGTGCTGCTTGCACAGCCCGAGGGGTGCAGGGCAGCTCCAGGGCAGTGATAGGTGACACAGCAAGAGTGCACGTGTATATAAGCATGGCAGGGCCTGTGGGTGACAAGGCTGAGTGTGGCCTGTATGGGTAAGGACAGTGGTGGTGGCTGGCGGGAGCAGAAGACATGCCGGATGTGTGGGAGGGTGGTGTCGAGCTGCAGTGGTTGTCACCCACCGTCACTTTCCAGTATCCCAAAGGAGGGAACACCAGAGCCATGAAGAAACTGGAGATGGCAAGGCTCGGAGGTGAAGGGCCCCTGGCAACAGCTGAGAACTTCTGAGGGGAGCAGAAGACCTGTCTGAGCTCTGTTTCCTTGTCTCCACCAGAGAGGTGGCAGGGGCTTACTGGCACCTCTGACCTCGGTGCCGCACCCAGCAACGCTGGAGGTGGGCACAACCATTGCAGTGCTGGTGAGTACAAGGGTGTGAGGGGAGGAAACGTGCAGGCTCAGTGCAATTTGGAGTCCAAAAGGGTTTGTAGCAGCCCCTTTTTCCTGGGAGCCCTCCATGCTGGCTGTTGGGTCTCCCCAGCGAGCCAGGGCAGTGGAGCTGCTTGAGAAACTTGCTGTAGAGAGCTGTGTGGAAGTTCAGATGGAGGAAAGGTAATTTCAGTGCTTATGCCTCATCCCTAAAAGGTCACAGTGGGACAAGGTTTGGAGGAATAAGCTGGTGCTCCCAAGGCTGGAAATCATTCATACACAGAGGGGAAAGAAGGGTCACTGTGATGGGACATTGTTTTTAGTGGCACAGAGGGAGTGGGGAATCCAGGAGCAGAGCAGAAGGTGCTGCAGGGGCTGTCCTGCACCCTGCATGCCAGGCATCTGGGGCTGCCAAAAACGAGCATCACTCCCCAATGAGAGAGGCTGGAGGCTTCACGACCACCGACTGGTTTCACTGGTTTCTTTTTACTGGTTAATTTTTACTAACCGTGACCGGATTTTACTCATCTGGGTACATCCATCTTAGTGAAAACCTGTTAACAACCAGCGATACATAATTAATTAGAAAGCAAGAAGCCAGATGAATGTAAGAGCAGGTTCCTTTGGACAGACAAACCTTGGTAACGAATGTGTGTGTGAAAGGAGAGAGGCGCCAGCGCGCCCCTCGTAGGCTGATTGCCGGAGCTCAAATCCACAGAGACCTCACGAGCAGGGCACAGTGCTGCCACAAGCCCTGCTTGGCAGCTCCAGGGGCACGGTTCTGCCCCGTGTGCGTGTTGCTCAGCCCATCCTTGGCCAGGAGGAAGGTCAGTCCCATCCTGCTGTGCTTCCCCAACGGCTGCTCGGGTGTGTGGCAAGCAGCTGGGAAATAAGTGATAGCTTGAAACCCCCCCTGGGGCCAGCTCCACTCAGCACCTTAAAAACACCACCACTGCAGACACCCCCGTGAGCTGCTCCCACGCTGCAGGGTGCCTGTCTGCCCACACATCGTATGACATCACATTGCACCGTGCTGGGCTTCATCCGGAGGGAAGGGAAGGGAAGGATCTGTCTGAGGAGCTGGAGTGCCTGTGTAGGGGTGGTTTGGATTCCCATCAAGCAGGAGCAGCAAGAGCCTGGTGACCGCAGCGCAGGTGGTGCCCTGTCCCACTGGGGTACAGTCCCATGGGACCTGAGCGGTGCCGGAGTGATGGTAAGGACAGGTCCCACTAACAAGCTGGTGTCAAAGCTGCCAGTGACACTGGTCCCAGGGGTCTCAGGTCCAGCCAGGAGACAGGGCTGACCTACACCAGGCTGAAGTCCAGCAGGGAGAGCAGTCTGGACCCAGCGCAGACCCACCTGCAGCACAACTTAGGGGGTGGAAGGGAGGCTGGGCTTACTTGTATCCCCCAGACCAAAGGGCAATGAGGGGGGGTCCAGGTGAGGTCATTCAGTGCCCCCAGGGTCCTAACCCCCTCCCTGTGGGGATCTCCCTTGGGCCCCTCCTATTGCTGGGGCTCAGGAGAGAGGCTGAGCAGCCCTCTGGGTGGTTTGGCAGCAACATCCCTTTTCTCCAAAGCCCTGTTGGGGTCTGTCCGCTCCAGCATGTTGTGCTGTTGTGCTCCAGCAGGTGTGCTTCTGAAACCTCTCCCCACTTACTGTGCTTTGGGTTGTGTCCTGGAGCAGTGCTGGAGAGCTTGGGACAGCAGCAGCAGAATTCCTCTCAGGTGAAACCAAACCAAGTGTGCTCTGGGAATGCTCCCTGGCCACTGATGGGCCTTTGGACCAGAGCTTGTGTGCAGTCAAAGCCTCTTCATAGAATCATAGACTGGCCTGGGTTGGAAGGGACCCCAAGGGTCACAGAGCTCCAACTCCCCTGCCACAGGCAGGGACACCAACCTCAGGCCTGGAGCTACACAAGGTTGCCCAGGGCCCCAGCCAACCTGGCCTTGAACACCCCCAGGGATGGGGCACCCACCCCCTCTCTGGGCAGCCTGTTCCAGCCCCTCACCACTCTCTCCGTAAAAAGCTTCCCCCTAATATCCAATCTAAACCTTCCTTCCTTTAGCTTTAATCCATCCCCCTTGTCCTGCCATTATCTGTCCTTTTAAACAGTTGAATCCCCTCCTGTTTATAATCTCCCTCCAGGGACTGGCAGGCTGCAATGAGGTCCCCCCACAGCCTTCTCTTCTCCAGGCTGACCCAGCCCAGCTCCCTCAGCCTCTCTTTGTAGGGCAGCTGCTCCAGCCCTCTGAGCATCTCCGTGGCTCCTCTGACCCCTCTCCAACAGCCCCACATCTTTCTTGTGTTGGGCCCCAGCTCTGGACACAGGATCCAGCTGGGGCCTCCCCAGGGCAGAGCAGAGAGGGACAATCCCCTCCCTTCTCTTTCTCTTGTAAGTGTATAGTACTTGTACAGTAGATGGTACGAGTCTGCTCCCACAGCACCAGCGTGCAGCCCCAACTCCCCACAGAGTTCCCTCACCCTAATATTTCATGTCTTGGGTTGCTTTCCATACCTCCCTGCCAGGCAGCAGCCTCTGCTCCCCATCCCCATCCCTCCCCATCCCTCCTCATCCCCATCCCTCCCCATCCCCATCCATCCCCACATTTCACTTTCCCAATCCGCAAGAGAAAGAATCCCAATCCACAAGCCCAACCAGAAGCTCGGTGCCCCAAGGGGCTGGCTGCTCCCCAGCCCCCCGAGCTGCGCTGGGGAGCTGCAGGGATGCCGGTCGCTGGGCCGGGCCGCTAGATGGCAACGGCCGCCCGCTGGCCTCGGACCCCGCCGGCAGCCAGGGCTGGTTTGTGAATGAAGAAGGGCTGCCCCGGCTGCCACCCCCCACCCCCGCCCCGGCTGCCAGCCCCCCTCCGCCCCCGGCTCCTCCCCGCAGCCTCCAGGTGCTGCGGGTCTGCCGGGGGCAACGCTCTGGCCGCGGGGTGGGCTCCTGGCCGCGGTGGGCTCCTGGCCGCGGTGGGCTCCTGGCCGCGGTGGGCTCCTGGCCGCTCCCGAGACCCTGCGGGCTCCTTGGCCGGTGAGTAGCCGGGGACTGGTTTGCGGGGAGAGAGGGGTGGGATTGTCCCCAAGCTCGGCAGCCCGGCTTGGGCAAGGCTGCCTTGTTTCTCTGAGCCCCCCGAGACCCCTCGGGCTGGCCCGGGCCGAGCCTCTCTGCTCTGCCCGCTGCGCGGTACGGTGCGGTACAGCTACACCCTGAGTGACTCCGGAGTGACTCGGCTTTGCCCAGCTCCTGCCGAGGGGCCGGAGCTCGTCCTGCTGCTCCACGACGTGCGGTCGGAGTTTGTGCTGGTAATCTTTTGCGGGTGTATCTGCCTTGGTTGGTGTATCTGTTAAGGCTGTATCTTCTGCCCTGGGTGTATCTGTTAAGGTTGCATCTGCCTGGGAGGTTGTATCTGCCCTGGTTGTACCTATCTGCCCTGGTTGTGATGTCTTCTGCCTTCACTGTGGCTGTTAGGATTGTACCTGCCCCAAAGGTTGCATCTTCCCCAGTTGTATCCATCTGCCCCAGAGGTTGTACCTGCGCTGGTTGTACCTGCCTGCCCCAGAGGCTCTACCTGCCTTGGAGGCTGTATCTGCCTGCCCTGCCCTAACTGGGGTTCTGGGGGGTTTGTTCCTATGGCAAAGACCTTCTGTCTTCAGAGCTGGGTTTTCTGGAGCTCCTCAATGCTGCTGCTGGGCTTCGCTGCCAGGGTTTGATGACCCGAAACCCTGAGTTGTGCAGATTGGCACCAAGCCCCTTGTCTGTGCTGGGGGCTTTTGCCATGGCTCACAGACAGCTTGGTTGGGGTTTTCCCCCCCTCCCCCTCCCCAATAAAAATTTGCCTGCGAGCAGTTGTGACAGCCTTGGTCTGAGGAGGAAAATTCGTCTCCCCAGTTGTGGGGAGAATTGTGCCCTGCTTGGGCTTCATGACATCTGTCAGGACACCTTCAACCTCCCCCTCTGCAAAGCCTCAGCCCTCAGAAACCTTGAGACACAGCGTGCAGGAGGCAGAAAGGGAGCAGAACCTGAGAAGCACTGGGTGCTTTCTGAAGGTGTCCTTTAACTGAGGATCCACTGCTTGGCAGTGCTGCAGAGCCTGGTTACAGGCAGCCTGGAGCCTCATGTGCCTCGAGTGTCTCAGTGTGATGGGCAGGTGTCTCTATGCAATGGTGGTAATGCTTGGGGTGAGGGTGGGAAGGAGAGGTCTAGGGGTTTGCTTATGTCTCCAAATGAATAACAAAGCACTTGATGAGCTTGAACGAGGACAAAGAGGGTTATTTTTTCCTATCCTTGAAATAAGACCCACTCCGGTGTGAGTTGGGCCTCCTGAAAAGCATGCAGCAGGTCCCACACGGGAGCGGGGTGCCTGGCCAAGGGATGTGCTGGTCACTGGAAGCCAGCACATCGCTGGGCTTTGCTATGCCCAACCTCAGGCTGCTGCCCTGGCTGCATTTGGCTAAGCTGTTCCTTGCCTAGAAGGAATCGCTGTGATAATCCAGCCGCGGAGCTCTGGTGTGGAATTTCCACCAGTGTGTACATGGGACCACTGCACGTCTGGGACTGGCTCTCCTCCAGCCCTTCCTGCTCTTCCCTTGGGCACACAACCCAAAGGATGAGCAGGAAGGGTTGGAGGAGAGCCCATCCCAGACCTGCAGAAGCCCTGCAAGCAATGGGGAGCTTTCTCTTTGCCAAGTGGAGCACATCCCAGCTTTCCAATGGTCAGTGCTCATGCAGTCTTCAAGGTTTGGGGGGGTCTGGCCACCCTGATGGGTTGCTGACTTGAGCCATTGAGTTGTTGTACCGTATAGATTCCTCCTGCTGAGTTAAGGAAGAACAAGGACACAACCCCGCCCTGTGATTTATGGGCTGGGGCTGGGGAAGTCAATTGGAGAGCCAGGGCAGAGATATTCCCTCTCTAAGAAATGCGTGAGGAATTCATCCCTAATCTAATCTCACCGAATTCCATGAGGATACGAGACAAGGATTGTTCACTGTGGTTCCTTAGGGTGAGAAGTAAACGGGAAATCCCCAGGCTCAGGAGCTGTGCTCCCAAATACCAACAGGGAGGCTGGGGAGGGGCGTGCCACGGTCTGAGCCGTCTCAAATTGCTAGGTAAGAGGTGATGCCAGGCTGTGGGGCTGCCAAGAGATCATGGAGAGGGAGTGGGAGCCAAGCCTGGGCTCTTTGGCGGGACTCGCTCCTAATGATGCTCGTTGCCAAACCAAGCCCTTCTGCCAGCAGGGGTTTGTGGCTGCTCCTGTGACACGCTCTCAGGGGCTGTTTACAGCAAGGGTGAAGATTTATTGTAAGCCTTGGCTCCCGGGCTCTTCCTCTGAGTTTGGTCTCTCCCTGCCACAGCCAGTGTTACAGCGAGGGGTGGCTTTGAGGGCATGGCGTAATTAGGGGTAATCGGGCCTTTACAGGCACTCACTGGTGCAGTCACAAACCCAGTGTTGAAAGTAGATGAAAGGGTCAGTCAGCTGGGCACGAGACCTTCTTGGCCTCCCCTGCCCTCTCTGAGGACACCTCCCTGGGGAGGAAGGTGGCTCAATGGGACCCCTCCATTCTCCTTGCACAGGGCTCCCACAGAGGACAGGCAGCTCCTGGGAAGAGGGTGAGAACAGCGTTACCTGTTCTGGGCTGGGTCTCCATTTTTGGGAGTCTCTGGTCCCTGTGAGCCACCCATCACCCCCCACCCACTGCTCATTTCTGCCCAGCTCACTGGAGCTGCCATCCCTTCCACGACTCTCTTTGACTGGGGAAACTGAAGCACAGGGTGCCAAAATGACCGGCAGGAAGCTGTGGGGCTCACAGTGCACCAGGGCTCACAGTGCATGGGATGGCATCACTCTGCCTCCTGACAGACCACATCATCCCAGATCACAGCCAGAGAAAGCCCACATCGCCTGGTGCCAAGGGATGGCAGTGATTTTGTGGTACCCAGGAGAGGACACTCCACATTCCCAGCAAGAGATAAGTCTTTGTTATTGCCCCACGTGGGCCCTGTGGGACGTTTGGGGTCTGCCATCTCCATGCTCGGTGACCCTGCATACCCCTGATCCACCCCTAGCTCCACTGTGCCTGCAGGCAGGCCATGTGCTCGCGCTCCAGGCCGGCACACCCCAGCCCCGCCAGCGGGATGGCATGGCACGGCACGGCATGGCATGGCACGGCATGGCATGGCATGGCATGGCACAGCACAGCATGCAGTCCTTGCAGACGTCACCCCCATTTGACTTGGCAGCCCGCCCAGGATACGGCTTCCCTAAAACAATGCCGTCCAGAAGCCGCGTGCGTTATTGTCCCTGCCTCGCACACTGGCCAGCTGCCATGTATTGTGTGCAGGAGCCACTCCGCTGCTCCCACCGATGGGCTCAGGTTTATTTCCCCCTTTCCAGGAGAGCGCTGATGTCACCTCGTTTCGCCCGGGCACTTTGTAGCATGGAAAAGAAAAAGGAAAAGGCTTTCGGTTTCAGTCTGTGCTTTGGCCATGGAGAGGAGTGCTGGTCTTCCCACGGTGCGTGCTCCCACGGTGACGGCACTGCCACCGCCGGCTGCCACGGCCTGGCTTGTGTGCGGTGACGATAGAGCCAGGCTTGGTGCTGAGCGTTCGCCAAGCTCTGGGGTGTCGGAGGATGATGGGCTGTTTGGAGGGAGGTGGGACCTTGGGGTCAGCCCCTGCCCTGCTGGGGTTGGGTCATGGGACATCTCAGTTGGTCTGTTGGTGCCTCAGCTCCTCGCTGGATCGGTGACAGGCGTGTAGCCTTCCACAGTCTGTGGAAGTATGCAGAGGGCTGATAGACCTTCATGTGGCCGAGGGGTTGGACAGGAAGGATGTGTCCTGGGAGCAGTGCCTTGGGCATGGTACGTGGTGGTGGCTGCCTCTGGCACAGGGAGCTGTGCTTTGCCGGGGCATCTCTGCTTGTGACCATCAGTAGGGCTGGGCTCTCTCTCTTGAGCAGACAGTGAAACGAGGGCAGCAAGGGGAGCTGTCAGCCCCAGTGCATGCTGCTGCTGCTGGCAGTGTTGGCCTGGTTCCCTCTGCACAAAAGCTACCACACCATCCTGCCCCAACCCCTGCCAGATATGCTTTCAGCTTCAGCTCAGCCTGGAGCTAACCTGGCATCTCCTGGGGAAGAATGAAGGAGCAGCAGGCTGGGGTGAATGGCCCAGAGTCCATCCTCAGTGTCTCTGCTGGTCACTGATCCTAGGAGTTCCCCTGCACAGAGCCTGCAGCCTTCCTCTGAGCTGTTGGGGTGGGGACTGCGAGGTTTCTTGGCTGCTCCAGAGTTCACCCCAAGCAAGGATGCATCCCCCAGCTCCCCAAGCAGCACGCCTCAGCGAAGGGCGGCCCACTGAGAGGGCAGCCACAGCGTGTTTCTCCACGGGGTTCAGAGGCTTGCCAGCTGGGGACCTCACCCAGTGTCCAGGCTGTAATTACTGAGGAGCCCGGCCAGGATGCTCCGTGCAGCAGCAGATACCGGCGCAGCAGCAGATAACCGTGCGGACACCCTCCGGCCTCATTACAATCCTTTCTCTGGCAAAGCCCCCCACGCCTGCCCATCTTGTTCCAATTAGCACAGCGGGCCGGGGCGGGCAGGGAGCAGAGCTCCTCCGGATGAAAAGCAAACACTGCCGAGCTTTCAAGTGTGGGGGGAGGCGAGCGGCCCCGCCTGGGACAGCGAACAGCTCTGAGAGCACGGCCGGCAGCCCTGCTGCTGGCTGGAAGAGGGGAAGAGGATGAGCTGAGTCACCAAGCTGCAGAGCAGGTGCTCAGCAGCCAGCTCCTGCCTGGGGTGGGCTTGTAGCTGGGGGAAATGGGGTGAAGCATGCTGAGAGGTGCTGAGCAGCCCTGCCCCATAGGTCTGGAGGCAGGGAGTGATAATCCCACTGTGTGTGGAGAAAGCGCTCCACAAATCATGTGGATTTGCAGCAAAAAGCCTTGGCAGCTTTGGGCGATGACAGGATTTGACTTGGAAGTGCTGGAGAAGAGCACAGCTCACTCCCCAGGTAGCGGGGATGCTTCTCCGCTCCCAGGGCTGGGTCTCTCATGAGACACCCTGGGGACGGAGCTGTCTCCAGCCTTTCTGCTGGGGTACTTTGGAGAAGCCCCCCAGGATGCTGAGACATGCCCACCAGGACTCTGGTCAAGCCCACCACCTCTTTTCCACGGGCACCGAAGCACCAGCAGCCCGTGACAGTAGGTGACAGCTGAGATTCGGGCTGGGGACCGTGAGCTGGCAAGCTCTGTATGAAAACCCTGGGTCCCCTGCCCCACATGGGTGCTGTCACGGGTGCCAGATCCAGCCTGGGTAAGCCTGCAGCCCAGCCCAGGGCTCCTAAGCGGGACAGAGCTCCCGAGGGCTCATGATGGCTGTGTGGAGTGTCAGGCCATGTGGCAGACAGGTGACAGGTGGGTTTCAGCCACAGGCAGCATCACGGTATAAATGGCTCTGAGGAACACGGCGCTGCCCCGGGGACTCCAGAGGCTTTGGGGAGCGGGTCTGGCAGCAGGGTGGGCAGCACTGAGCCTCCTTGTAACCTTAATTGGGTACTTTTCCTTTGGTGACATCAGAGGATGGCAAGCCCCTTCCCAGGCATGAAAGAATTTCAAACTGCTCGCTCTTGCGTTAGGAGGTGGGTTGGGAGTTCAATATGCCGAGTCAATCCGGAGTTGAATCCTCCACGATGAGATGTGCGGCTGCTGCTCAGTGTGACGTGTACTTGCTCCATGCTTTTTCCACCTCCCTAACCCCCACTCTGTCTGGGGAGGAGCCCAGGCTCCTTCTTCCAGATCTGCCTCTGTGGTGCTGCCAGCTGGTGTCGCGGCATTGCTTTGCCCCCCGTGACCCCCAGCCTGGGCACCATCCCATAGCTGCTCACCCGTGCTGGGGCTTGGCTGCAGAGTCCCAAGCAGCATATTTGGGAAGACCAAAAAGCTCCATGGGAACTGGCGGCTGACAGCATGGCCCAATCCAGCCCACCTTTGTGCCCATCACCGTGCAGTGACGCCCAGCTGCTGGGCCACCTCCCCGGCCTGACGCCCAAAAAGCCAAACCCAGAGCAGGCTTTGACTCTCAATAGCAAGGGAAGGGTAGAGGCTGAGCCAGAGGCCTCCCAAGAAAGGGATTAGCAGGACGTTAAGTGACACCAGCTCCTTATCCTTTCATAAACAGTTATTAATATCCTGGCCAGCCCTGGGCTTGGCAATTTGCTGTCAAAGAACGTGGTCCCAACCGGAGCATGCCGTAAACTCCTGAAACGTCAGGGAGATGGACACCATTGGAGGAGATGGTGTATTTGCCCTTCAGGACAGCAAAGTTTACTCCCTGAATGACAAGGAGCTGGGCTCAGCTCCTGCCTCCTGAGGCCCCAGGCAGACAGAGAGCTCCTGCAGAGAAGGGCAGAGGCAGCTGGGCTCTGACGGACGGGTTCATGGCCTGGGATGGACACCGCTTTGTCTGTGCAAGGGGGGAGGAGGAAAAGCAGCTGTGGTGGAGCCTGAGGTCTGCGTTCATGCAGCAATGCAAGTGGTGTGTGCGTAGTGTGACACAAAAGGTCTCATGTTTGTGTGTCAGCCCACCTAAGAAGTGAAAAAGGGAAAGAAATCGCTCATGCTCTGAAGAATGGCCATGGGCACTGAACTCCCACCTGGATCCCAGAGCTGTCCCTGCCCCAGTGCTGTTCCCACCAGGTCCTGTCAGCGAGGAGCCCTCCTGCCCGGCTGGGCTGATGTGCTCATGGGCGCAGGGTGCCAGCAGCAGCCTGAACCCCTTTGTCCCTGCTAGCAGCCCTCAGGAGACTTCAGCAGCCATGATCCTCGAAAGACGAGTGGTCTGGGGCTAATCGTGATGGTGGGTCTTAATCTCACTGGGGAGAGGAGGCTGCTGAGAGCAGCCCCAGCTGGAAGGGAGCCCTCTGGCCAGCCTTGCCATGTGATGGCAGAGAAGTGCAGGCGAAGCCTGAGCAACCTCAGATGCCTTCTGCTGCTGCTGAAACCCTCTGCTGAACCCCTCTGACAGCCGTTCCCCCGCCTGTGGGGCTCCGCGTGTGTCACCTGAGGCATTTGCTGAGATGCGGTGGCGTCCCAATGCCACCCGAGCCCTGGCACCAGCTTTAGCAGCTCCACCTCTGGTGTCATGCTACAGGAGCAGGGTGTATGTCTGTCCTGCAGCTCAGCATCACAGGCTTCCCTGGCATCGATCCTGCCCCGGCCAGGCAGCACAGGGGGAAGCAGGGAGGGGGCTGACAACCCATCCCAGGGGCTTTGTCCTCTTGTTGGAGAAGGACGACAGCTGCCTCTCCACACAGCTGCTGGGGCATCCATCATCCTGCGCGGGATGGAGGGGGACAGCCAGTGCCCTGGGCTGAGCAGGGCGGGTGCCTGTGTGTCTGTGCTTCGGAGCAGGAGCGGGGAAGGCAGCACTTGGAAGAGGGAGGGCCATGGGCAGGGGTGCAGCCAAGGCATGAGCCCCACAGCTCCAGCTGCGCACCCGTGGGTCCCGCATTCACACGGCAGCCAAGGCACAGAGGTGTGTGCAGGGTCGGGCACATGGGCTGAGCCCCGGAAGGTGTGGGAGGGCAGGAGGAGACTCCCCAATGGCTGGGCATGTCCATCCTGCCTCTTGCTGGGCTCTGCCCCGCCAGTTCTTTGAGATTATGAAACCCTTTCTCATGACTCACCAGGCTGGGGGAGCAGAACCCCCCCCTTCCCAGGTGGGGGAAACAACCTGCACCCCATGCCTCTGCGGCAGGGAGACAGGGCAGTCTCAAGGGTGTGGGGCTTGTGAGCCCAGGCGCCTGGGGAGAATGCTGACACAGGGGTGCAGCCCCTCTCCTCCCCCCTCCCACTCCTCTCCCTTGAGGTCCCCCAGTTGCTGGGGCCAGCACTCCACCCTTGCCCGTGCCCAGCCAGCCCCACCATGTAACTCAAGGCTGCATTAAGCTGCAAATGGCGTGGGGAAATGGCTGGGACACAATCGAGGCCTGTCAGCAGAGGGGAGCCCAGGGCTCCCATGGGCCCAGAGGCACATGGGGGCTGCTGGTGGAGCTGAGGATGCTCCTCCCTCCTGGGAGACAATGCATAGATTGGTAAATCCAGGGCCCTTCCCTCTCTGAAATTTGGGGCGGTTTGCACTCTCCATGGCATCGTGGAGCGAATAGGCATTGGTGGGAGGATAAACAATTCCCTCCCATAGTCGCATGGTCAAACAGGAGGGGATTGTCTTTTCCCTGCACTGCTCAGTCTCCGGCAAGACCTTCCAGGGGACCTTGTCTCTAAAGGAAAAATACAGTGCTGCACCATGAACTGGTGACACTAGATGACAGCTCAGCACTGCGGTGTCCCTACCTGTGCCACCTACACTGAGGCACTGCCAGAACCCCAAAACAGGCCTGCCAATTACCTGTGCCCTCCCCGTCAGGCCCCACCACAGTGCCTGGGGTATGAAATCTTAACCCCCAGACGTCCCCTTGCCCAGCAGCCTGCCCTCATCAGCACTCCCCTCCCCAAACTGAGAACTAGTTGCAGCTCAGGACAGTTGATTATTTAAAGCTGTCGGGAGTGTTTAATTTAACCCTGGATTCATCATCCGCAGCTTGTTTCCATCCACTAGACACTCTCACTCTCCCTCTCTGTGTAAACTCCCCTCTGCCGAGCTCATCGCCTCCAGGCAGATTTGGGCAGAGGTTTAGAGGCAGGGGCCTTGGCCCTGCTGCATGTTTCTCCAGGCATCCCAGCTCCAGCTGGCACAGCGAGGAGTGTCCCCATGCCTGGGGCTGCGGGCACAGCTGGGCAGGGAGCTGCTACTGGGATGTTAACCCTGCTGCTTCGGGAGACTGACCCACCGAGTCCCTCACTGCTGCCTGGGCACGATGGGGAGGACCCTGCTGAAGACTTGGTGAAAAAAATGACATATGGGGAAGGCTCTCTTACTGGAAGTGATCCTCTGATGGGAGCAACCTTTTGTGACCCTGCCCCCAGCTCTTGCCAGGGCTCCGGGTTAATCCTGCGTGTGGCTGCAGCTCCTGCCGCCATCCAACCTGCCTTTGGCATCCCTAGGGTGAGGAGATGCTGGGCCCTACAGCCCGGTAAGTGCATGCCTGCCCTAGGGCCCCTCCTGCAGGCATGCCAAGCATCCCAAAAGCTCGCCCCGCAGCCATGCGGGAGCAATGCCCTGACTGCCATCTGCAGAATCCTGACCCACCCTGGCATCTCCAGGTCACGAAAGGTTCCTCCCAGGGCTGGCTTAGCCCAAACCTAAGCCTAGCACAGGCCCTGCTCCATTTATAGAAAGCTGCAATTAGAGGCTGGCGTTTTCCCAAGTCCTCCAGCGACAGAACGCACATTGGGGAAGGAAAAAAATTCCCTGTCAAACCCCAGGCACGTCCTTGTGATAACCCCCTGGACAGGGGGCTGGGAGTGAGGGCACGGCTGGGAGTCAGCAGCAGGACGGCTCTGGGGGACGCTGCTGCAGACTGCCATGAGCTAAAATTGCTGGAGCATCCCCAGAAAAGGGGGAAGCCCAGGAAAGCTGCCTGCTGGGAAGGTGTCTGCAGGGGAAGCGAGGGCAGCACTGGCTGTTAGCAGGGCACAGTGGGGTTTCTACCTGAGACCTGCCCCCAGACCCATGAACAGTGTGTCAAGTGAGGAGCAGTGTGAACCCAGCTGCGCCGTGTGTCTGAGGGTGTTGTCCCCAGGCAGTGCTTGGCCTGGCAGAGTCTGCCTGGGAAGGGGAAAGGTGCATTGGGAACACAGCCCCAAACCAGATGGAAACCGGTACAGCCGCCACCCTGAGGATGCGCCCGGGTCCCAGGGTGGTGCCAGGTCTCCTGGGATGAGTGAAGGCTCCGGAGCGCAGCAGGTTGTGCTGGCTGAACTGAGAGCAAGGCAGCAGTGAGGACAGGGAGCAGGTGGGAGGGGAGCTGTGCTGAGGGGCTGCACCTCAGCCAGGCTACGGGCTGCTGCTGGCTCCCCATCTGCTGAGAGGGAGAGATGGCCCAGCTCTGCCAGCCCAAAACCTTGTGCCTAAGCAGCGCCGGGTGCTCCTTCTTGTGGAGGGCAGAGACCGAGGCAGTAGGGAAGGCTTGGCCGCACCAGCCCCCATCACAGCTCCCTGACAGGGCAGCAGAAATCCCCTGCTCCTTGTGCCAACAGCCTCTTGGCCATGAATGAGCAAAAAAGCTCGTCTGAAACCTCCCAGCCCCAGGACTGGAAGAAATTATTGTGCAGCGAGGGGGGGGGAGTCAGTCAGAGCCACCATTTAGGGACTGGGATGTTTATAAGCTGGGAAAAAAAGCATTTAATCTGTTGAATTAATTAGAGAGGTGCCAGGCAAGCCCTGCTCCCCACAGGAGGGCTGTGGGGGGATGGAGAGGACACAAGGCCGTGAAGCCCCTGAAGGGTGTGAATGCATGAGGCTGCTTCTGAGCTGCAGCATCCTGGGACTAAGGGATGCTGGTGATGCCTTGGAGTGGTCTGTGGTGGGTAGGCAATTTGGCAGAGCTGCTGGCTGGGGCAATGAGTCAAGTACACACAGAGCTGCAGCCGATGCCGAAGGGCTCACGGAAGTGGTGGCTGTGGGCAGTGCTCCAAAACATTCATTTTGGAGGGACAGGATTTAACACCAAGATGAGATAAGATGAATATTAGGGATCTGAGTATTTGGGATCCCTCCCCAGGGCTGAGCAGACATTTGGCAGAGGATGCCCCAGCTCTGAGAGACTGTAGGAGGGTGAGCTACCCTACTCCTCACCTCTTCCCTCTCCTCTGTCATGGCCAGGATGCTCAAACCCAAGTGCTCCCACATGCCATGGGTGTGCAAGCTCAGCAGTCCACACCTCCCCAAGCAGGCTGTAGCAGTGGGACTTCTAAGGTCCCTGCTGTGTGAAGCATCCCAGAGCTCCTGGGTGGCAGCAAGTGAGCCAGTGTCCCAGCCACTGCTGCCTTTCCCAGTTCCCAAACTGGCCCTGTGAGCACCAGCGGCTCTGCCACCTCCTGGGGCTGGGGGTGTCCCAAGCAGATGTTGGGGAATCCCCCTCACCTGCTGACGCTGGTGGGGGCTGCACGGCCAGCCCAGGCAGTGAGATGCCTGTCTCCTTGGTCCTCCCTTTCCCTTCCAGCCCAGCCCAGCCGGTCTGGGCTGTGTGCTCTCCTCAAGACAAGCCTTGTCCCATCCCACCCCGAGCCCATGCTCCCCGGGGAAGGGGTGGGCTCTGGCCCCCTAGCAGCCTGCAAGTGCTCTGCCCAGATAAACGCTGACGAGGCGCTTGCAGCAGGCGCTGTGGGGTCCCCAGCCTGCGCCTTGCCATCCTGTCCTGTCCCACCGAGCTCACTGGGGCTGTGACCTCCCCCTGCAGCAGGCTGCCCCGGCTCATTTTGCAGCGCTGTGGGGGCTGGACATTTGCTCTGGGTGGCTCCTCTCTGCCAGGCAGCTGGCCTGACTGTCTTCTGGGGGGACGAGCTGCCTGCAGACCGACAGAGCCATCACTCCCTTGAACACCCTCCCCAGCCTGGGGCCGGTGGGACGGGGTCCCGACCTGTGCATGGCCTCCAGCACTGCAACCTCCCTCCTTCTCTGTTTGCAGCTGGCAGCAGAGACAACGTCTCGGTGCGGAGCCATGGTGCTGTGAGGGCAAACAGCTGAGCTCCAGGATGCAAGGTGCCCCCAGTAGCTGCCTGCCCCTCACTGCGTTCCTCCTGTGCCTCCTCCTGCAGCAGCCAGGCAGCAGCAAGGCATGGAAGCAGCACGCCCCGCGGTTGCGCCTCGCCTACAAAGGTAAGGGGGCCACCCAGGCAGCTCTCCTTGGGGTCTGCACCTTGTTTGGGAGGGCTGGGCAAGCGTACCATGGGTAGGGAGTGGAGGGGGTGGCAGGGCTCGGGGAAGCCAGGCTATAACCTCACAGCTGTGGCTGCAACGTCTCCACATGTTGCATCCTCAGAATGTTTGGTGGCTGCAGCCCGAATGCAGCCCCTGCGGATGATGCACTGGTGCTGCTGGCATGGGGCAAGGGGGCTGAGCAGGGAATGCCCTGCCCTGGTCCAGCACAACACCAGCACTGGCAGGGCTATCTCTGACTCACTCTGGGCATCTTACAGAGTATCCTGGTCTAGAGCTGACCCTGGCAGCCCCAGGGGAACACCCCCTGGGCTCACACTCGAAGTGCAGTGTGGACACAGCCCCAGGCAGAGCTGCCAGTCCCTTCCTCTCCTCCCAGCTCAGCCTTGTCCCAGCTCAGCTCTCCTGCCCCTACCCGTCCTGCCCTGCCAAGGAGACCCTGTGCAGATCATTTCCCTGCGGTGCTCTGCCCTTCCCCCCCGCATCTGTCTTGTCTGTTTAGATTAGGAGCTCCTCAGAGGAGGCTCCGTTTGCTCTTCTTGTGCCTGGTGCAAAGGAGGGGGCCTCTTCCTGCTCATCGGGAGATGCGACAAGAGCAAACTGACAGGTAGCAGGGAAGTGCTGAGGGGGATGGTCCTTAGGGAAAGGGTGTCTGCCAGGGAATGACCTGAGCAGTGGGAGCAGAGTCCTGCCAGCCCGGCAGCCAGTGACCCTCCCATGGAACCTGTGCTATGGATGTGACCTGCTTCCAGCTTCTCCTGATTTGCAGGACCAATGGCTCAGCACATCCCTGGTGCTGCCCCAGATGCGGCCATCAGTGGGGCACAGCCAGCCCTTCTCCCCAGCTGTAGGGTGGCACTGTGCCTTTCCCACAGGCATCGCACCCAGAGCTCAGGGGACCATCAGGGCCTGCTCACCGCCCTGAGAAGCCCTCTCCAGGCAGTGGCCACTGGCCATGTAGAAGATGCCTCCAGTTTGCGGCTGGAGAGGATTGGACCTCTGAGGGGTGTGGGATATCCCTGTGGGGAGGTGTACCCGCTGCCAGCCTGGCTGGGGAACACTGTGCAGGGGTCTGCCATGCCTTGGAGGCAGAGCAGGGCTGCTGGCAGGGCAGAGGGACCAGGGCCTTCAGAGCCCTGCAGCGTGCTGGGGCCTGCCGTGCCACAAGCCCTCAAGCCTTGGGCAGAGGCAGAAGAGGAAGCTCCCAGCATCGGGAGGGCTCAAGGACAAGGCGAACAATGGCAAGGGATGTGACTCACGGACAGCACGGGGCAGGTTCAAGGACACAATGCCTTGAGAAGTTTAGGTTTAAAAAACCCTTAAAAAATTAAAATAAATAAATAAAATGAAGCCTTTGAGTGTCCGCCCGCCCCAGAGCCGGCAGGATCAGCCTTGCCCTCAGATCCCAGCATGGGGGAGGTGGGGGGAGATGCTGCAAGCAGGCTTGTGAGAAGGAAATGACAGCACTGAAGGCTGGGAGAGCAAAGGAAGGATGGGGCACGAGGCACGGGGCCAGGAACAACAGCAGTGGCTCCCACCCTGCTGAGAAGGCCAGGAGAGGAGGCTTACAGCAGCAGGCCAGCAACCACGGCCGAGCAAGAGCCAGAGCCTGGGTAAGCTGGGTCAGGCTGGGTCAGGCCCAACATTGCCCCAGGCTGAGCCTCTCCGTCTGCTGAGACCGTAGGGCCATGCAGCTCAGCAGTGACCCTGCAGCATGCCTCCCAGCTCCTCTTACTGAAATGATCCAGGGCAGGCATGGCTAGGACTTGGCCAAAGGGTCTCCCACTAGCCTTTAATCTGCAGCCAGCCCAGCCCAGAAGCCAGAGCACCATGCAGCATGTGCTCAGGAGCACAGGAGGCTGGTGGGTCCCCGGTTATCGGTGCTGGGAGCTGCACTGGCACATCTCTTATCAGCCCATGGCAGCGGGAGGGTTAGAGTCTGACTTAGCACCACGCCCCCGCCCCCCCAGGCTTCAGGGATCTGCTCTGTGGTCTGCTCTGTCTGACTGCTGGGGGAAGGGGAGAGGACAGCCCCCAACCCAGCACGGCTGTGACCCCAGGAAGCCCAGGGTCGCCCTGCACTGAGGTTGCTGTGGCTAAGGGGCAGGAGATGATGAATGGGATAAGGCAGTTACAAGTGGTCCGGACAATAAGGAAAAACACCGTGGCCTTGGGAGATAATGAGCACAAAGAGGATGTTTCTCTGGGCTCACCCATCACGTTAGCTGCTGCAGACACCATCTGGTTCCCTGCCTAGAGGGTCAGGATCAAACACCCCGTGCATATGGCTGGGCTGGGGCAAGAAGAGGCTGGTTTGTGCACAGCAGCCTCCTGCATACAGGGTCAGGATCCAGGGGACTCAGCCTCCCCTTGGTAAGGGAGCAGAACCATGCCACGGACTCAGGCCAAGATCCTCACAGTCATGGGCGCTCCCAGAGATCTCATGGTGCACGTGTAGGCAGGGAATCCATCCTGGGTCCTCCCACAGGATAGCACCACGGGCCCATCACCCTGCCCAGACAGGGCTGGGGCGGGTCAGAGGGTGATGTCCCCTGTGACCAGCCTTGTCCCACTCCACTCACTGGCACCCACATGTTGGATGAACTCCGACCTTCCCACACCCCAACCCACCTCCCCAGCACCCTGCCTGACATTTCCCCTGGGATCGGTCAAGTCCCCCGGGTGTAGGCAGGCACTGGAGGGTGGGCAGTGGGCCTGCTGGGGACTCTCTGGTAACGATGGCCAGCAGGCAGGGACAGGCATCCAACTTGTAACCCCTCCAGCTGGGAAATCTGCCCTGGCTCTGGAGCTGCGGCACCCCAAGGTGCCCGAGGCATGGAGCAGGGCTGTGTGCAGTTCCTGTGGGAGCAGTAGCAGGGCCAGGAGCTCCCCAACGCTTTGGAAGCAGCTCCTGGCAGAGGAGATTTGTGTCCCACAGTAGCTGGAGCTCTGACCCGGGAGGAAGAGGAGAAGGAAACAATAGCTGGGAGCGAGCCTGGCCGTGGCGGCACTGATCCGGGCAGGGACCCCCCGCCTGCTGCCTGCGGCCCAGCAGGTCCTTCCCCCCGGGATGAGCAGACGTCAGTGGCATTTCCAGCTCGCAGGCACTGGCCCCGCTTCCCCTCTGCCCTGGAAACGGGGTGGAAGGAAGAGAGAGACGCAACTTCCCGGGTCAGTGTGTCCCCTTTGAATGGAGCTGTGCCCATCCCCACGTACACCCCACCTGCGCCTGGGGCCGCACGTCTGCCCACGCTCCCATCCACCGGGCCAGCACTGGCTCCCTGTGACAGCTTCCCTCCCTCGGTTCCTGGCACACTGTGTCAATCCACATGATTCTGGGTAATTTCTCAGCCTGGGTCTTAGATCACTCCATTTTTCCAGCCGCATTCCCCTTCTCAGTAGTCCCCATCCAGCAGCAGCCCATCTCCATCTCCTCTTCCCACGGCACCTTCCTCTGCACAGCACCAAGGCCAAGAGCAGCCTTCCCAGTGCAGCCAGCCCTCACCCTCTCCCTGGCTGGATCCCCACGCCTTTGAAGAGGAAAGCAAAGTGTTAGGATTTCTGGAAGCCCTAAAGCTGCCCCAGTGCCACTCTCCCCTGCCTTGATCCCGGGGATCAGGCACTTGCTGGTGTGGCAGCTGCTGCGATCCTGTATCCCGTGCAGCAGCCGCTCTTGCCGTGCTGGGGGATGCTCAGCCCCCAAACCTGGCGCCGCACATCATGGGCGGATGTGGGCCCTGGGGGTTTTGTTTCAGGAGTGGCTAACCAAGAGACAAGAGCTCATTGTCCCTCCTGCACACCCACACGCCCGCAACTGTGGTGGAGGGGCCACACTGGCCGCCCCCAGGGCTTCTGCACAGGGGGGGGCTGCAGCCTGAATAGCAGAGCCTTTCCCGCTGCCCTGCCATGTCCTCATTGGGGGGGCATGGCACACTCGCTTCTTGGCAAGGTGGCTCTTCCCTCTGGCAGGCCCAAAGGGGTGCTCCAGAGCCCTTTTCCTGAGCCCCTCCAATGCTGGGCTTAGGCTGTGTGTTAGGACATGGGGTGGGGGGAAATGTGGGGTGGTGAATGGAGGGTCAGAGTGGCATCCTGGACACAGCTGGGAACTTCCCTTGCAGGCTTCATGGCCCAGGGACCGGCTGTCCATCTGTTTGTCTGTCCCAGCACACCCGTCTGCCTGCCTGTCTCTATGCCTGGGGGAAAGCCCAGTAGTGACTACGCAGGCTGAAAGACTTTGGGACAGGCTGGGCTGAGGTTCCTTTCCTTGGAGAGATGCTTGACCCCAGCCAGGAGCCAAAACCTTTTTATATAAACTCGATTCGAAGCCTGGGAAACACACGCTGGGCATTACAGGAAGCAAGTCTGCCATGTCCTCAGCCCTCTCCCCACTGTTTTGGGGTGTAGAGGCTCCAGGAGCTCCTCCAAGAGACTGGCTGGGAGCTGGGCACTCTGGGGTCCTCGGGCTGGACCACTGTCCTGCCTCATGCCCTTGGCTCCCCATGTAGGTTGGTGGGAGGAGGCTACACCATGAGTGTTGGGCTCCAGAAGCAGCATCTTCTTGCAGAGGCCGTGACAGGAAAGTTGTGTTCCCTTGGGGGCAGGGTGGGGGTTAGCCTGAGCTGTCCTGGAGAGCAAGAGTGCAGAGCCTCCCGCTGCCCCTTGTGTTGCTCATGGATGGGTCTCTCTCTTTCTCCTGTCTCGTGCCCCTCAGACCTCCTGAAATCCAACAGCTCTCGCGTGTTGCTGGCCTCAGGGGATGGGATGGATTTCCAGGCCCTCTTGGTGGATGAAGACAGGGCCTGGTTGATGGTGGGAGCAAAAAACCACATCTTCCTGCTCCACCTGGACCATCCCAGCAGGGAGCCTGAGAAGGTCAGTGCTGGGAGAGGGTGTGAGCATGACCCTGGCTGGGCTGTCCTCTTCCTCCCAGGACACCGCTCCTTGTTCCAGTGCCGGGGCGTGGGGGTGGATGTGCTCCAACCTGGGCTGCTCTAACATTGCCGGCAATGCGTTGAGACCAGAGTGTCTGGGTCAGTGGGGTCAGCCCATCCCTGGCCATGTTGAGCCCCACTGGGACAGGCTGATGAGGAGGGACAGGGTGGTTCAGCCAGGAGAGGGGCCCCCAGGCGAGGTGGAAGGGCACTGCCCAGAGTCCTGCCATCGCACCTCATCCCAGCGGCTGCTGCAAGGGCTGAAACAAGTCTGCTAATGTCATCCCAAGACATCCTGCTGGCAGGGCATACGGCCCAGGCCCAACAAAAGGAAAGCCCATTAAGGCACTGCAGCCTGGCGTTCCCACGGGCCCGGATCCAGCACAGCCTGCCCGCCGGCCGGGCGTGCCGTGGCCCACCCAAGCTCTGTCCCCAGGCCAGACTCACTCCCAGCCTACTTGGCAGGCTGCCTGTTGAGCTCTGCCGAGTCCTGGGGACTGAGGGGTTGTCAGCCCCATGGCAGAGCAGCCCCGCAGCCTAACCATGCACCTGAGCCTGGCAGCTTCTTTTGGCTGGGCCCCTTCCCACCCGTGCCCATGGGAGCCAGCTGAGCCAGGCAGGTCAAGGGCTGCGGGGGCTGCATCCTGGGGTCTCTGTGTTGCAGATTTTCTGGCCAGCCTCCCGGGAGCAGGTTGAGCATTGCCAGCTGGCGGGGAAGGACGCGGAGGTAAGCAGGGCTGGCAGCACCCCTCTCACAGCCTTCTGGGGCTTGCCATGGCTACTACAGACCCACATCGCCTCGGAGGGAGTTTGGGGTCGGCCTGAGACAGGGCTGTTGAGCCAGATGGAGTTAAGTTCGGCCAGGGAAGGATCTAGCTGAGGCTTCTGCATCCCAAGCAGATGTGCCACAGGGCTGGGCACGAGTGCCCAGAGCTGGGCCGAGCCACTACACTAGATGTTTCTCTCCCTGTGAGCAGACAGAGTGTGCCAACTTCATCCGCCTCCTCCAGCCCTTCAACAGGAGCCATGTGTTTGCCTGTGGGACCGGCTCCTACCAACCTGTCTGTGCCTTCATCCAGCTGGGAGCCAGGAGGAAGGTGAGGGGTACCCTGGCCAGCTATGTCCCCATCACAGAAGGTGACAATAGACCCCTGTAAGGGTGGGGAGGGAGCTCCGGAACCTGGAGAGTGGCCAGCCAGCCCAGCACAAGTCCCTGGTGCTTGTGTGGCCTTGCTGTGTGCAGCAAGAAGCAGCCCTAGCTTGGCAGTGCCAGGATGACCTGTAGGGATGGGATCAGGACCTGGCAGCACTCTTGAGGCCGAGCACACCAGCCTCCTTCCAGCTCTCCTCCCCGTGCCCAGCTTGTTTCCGGCCTCCCCTGGGCTGACATCTCCCCTTTGGCTCTGGCAGGGTCCTGGGGCTCCCCAGATGCGGTTGGTGACCCACTCCTTGGAATCGGGGCGAGGACGGTGCCCATACAGCCCCCATGAACCCTTCACAGGGCTCCTCATCGGTAAGAGGGGGCAGAGCTGGTGCCGGAAGGTGGGACCGCTGGGAACAGTCTGTGCTGGAGGGCGACAGCAGCGGTGCCTGTGCCCTGCTCTGCTGCATGTGGCTGTGGTCCTGGTCCGGTGCTTGAGCCATCCCACAGAGCCCGGTCCTGCCCCGGCTCACCCTGACCTCACTGTGCCACCACCACCCTCCCTGAGCCTCTGAGGGCCTGAGGACATCCTGCCAGGGCACCTCCAACAGTGACACCCCAACCCTCCCCCTCTGACCCTGCAGATGGGGAGCTCTATTCGGGCACCTCCAGCGACTTCATGGGCAGCAGTGCTGCCTTCTTCCGGACCTGGGTCCATGGGGCTGAGCAGAGCTACATCCGGACGGAGCAGAACCAGGACCACTGGCTGCACGGTAGGAGCAGGGGCTGTGCTGGGACTCTTCTGCCCTCTGGGGACAGGCAGGGGCCAGCACTGGAGTTAGAGCTCAGCGGTCCAGCCCCCTTCTCCTCTTCTGGGGGGGGAGCACTGGTGAGACCCTGGTGAGACCCGTGCTCCAGCATGCACTCAGCAGCCTGAGCACCTGGAGTGGGGCTCTGTCTTCTGAGTAGCGGCGTCGCCATAGGGCACCCTATGTGCCCTCAGCACCTCGCACTGCTCCCAGGGCAGGACAACAGGGCACAGGGCCATGTGGTGCTGCTCCTTCCCCGCAGAGCCCGCATTTGTGGGTGCCTACGCCATCCCTGATACCTACAACCCACATGATGACAAGGTCTACATCTTCTTCCGCGAGACGGCCATGGAGACCGGGCAGTGGGAGAGGCGGCACATCCATGCCAGGGTGGCCCGGGTGTGCAAGGTCAGTCACCAGAGGCCAGTGTGGTGTGGCTGGGTGTCCCAAAGTAGACAAGGGGCAGGGCTTGGGGTGTCCCACTGTGGGGACCAAGGAGCTGAGCCCAGCTCTTCGTGCCTGGCAGAATGACGTAGGTGGGAAGCGCAGCCTCATCAACCGTTGGAGCACGTTCCTCAAGGCCCGGTTGGTGTGCTCCATCCCTGGGCCCCAGGGGACAGAGACCCACTTTGACCAGCTGGGTGAGTGCGCAGCCTGCCCGGCAGCGGGTGGCAGTACTGTTCCGCCATAGCCACTCCTTCCCCTTGCCACGGGGATGGCCAGAGAAGGATGTCCACCTGCCTCCCCGGACCCATGCTGCAGCCTCACCTCCTCCCCTGTCTCTGCAGAGGATGTTTTCCTCCTGCGCACTCGGGACCCCCAGAACCCCCTCGTCTTCGGCCTCTTCACAGTCTCCAGGTGAGCAGGGCTCTGGTTAGTCCCTGTGAGGGGCAGCCCAGCCCCTCACCAGTGCTAACCACCACCCAGCTGGAAGGGCCACTGGCCATTTCCCTGCTGCTGGCTCACCAGCCTGGCTGCCAAACCAGCAGCTTCAGCACAGCCAAAGGGACTCCTGTCACTGCCCCCGCCCTGGTCCTGTGCTGACAGGAGACAGCATGGGCTCAGGAGTGTGGATGTGCCTGGTCCCTGCGGGGTGACAGGGACACTGACAGCCCCCTGCTCCCCCCACTCTCTCCCTGCAGTGGTGTCTTCAGCGGCTCCGCTGTCTGCATCTACTCCATGGCTGCTGTGAGAGCTGCTTTCAGTGGCCCCTTCGCACACAAGGAGGGATTCGACTACCGCTGGGTAGAGTACAAGGGCCGTGTCCCCTATCCCCGTCCTGGCACGGTAAGGGGTTGGGAAGGAGGGGAGGGGGCAGTGGGATGGGCTGGCCTGGCCCTCATCTGCCCCGTGCTGTGTTGCCATGCAGTGCCCCAGTGAGACGTACGACCCCCTCCTGCAGTCCACCAAGGACTTTCCCGACGAGGTGATCAGCTTCATGCGCACCCACCAGCTGATGTGGGAGCCCGTGTACCCCCAGGGCGGCCAGCCCGTCCTGGTGAGGGCCAACGTACCTTACCGGCTGCGGCGGCTGCTGGTGCACAGGCTGGAGCTGGAGAGCCGGCACTACGACGTCCTCTTCCTCGGCACAGGTGGGACAGGTCACCCCAGCCCTGAGGATGCTGCCAGCACATGGCAGCACCACACTGGTCCTGTGGGCTCGGGTGGCTCCCAGCACTGACGGCTCCTTCTCCTGCTGTGTCCATAGATGAAGGTAAAGTCCTGAAGGTGGGGCTGGCCGGTGGGGTGAGCCCGGGCACCGAGGTGGTCAGCCTGGAGGAGATCAGCGTCACTAAGGTACAGAGGCCAGGGTTGGACTATGGTGTCTGGACCACACAGCCTACCCACACCCCGTGGCATCATCCCTGCAAACTCCTGTAGCAGTCACTGGCCACTACCCCAGAGGTCCTCCCCTCACTGCCCTGGGCAGCAGGAGATGCTGTCAGCTTGGAGGGCAGCCAGGGGACCAGAGCCAAGTCATCTCCCAGCTCCCCACCCAGTCATTAGGGGCATGGGGGGCACACTGGAGCCTGAACTGAACTGGGAGCCCAGGTTTGAAAGCACAGATGCCGGGTAGGGATGCCCACACTGAGCTGGGACAGCCTAGGCTGTTTGTGTGGGGCGGGAGGATCTGAGACCAGGGAGCTGGGTCAGGGTCCCAGTGCCCTTCCACCCTGGGGCCTCAGCTGCAGCGGCAGGCTGGGGTACCCAGGAAGGGCCGACATGGCTGCAGCACCCTCTCCTTCCCCTCCAGGTGCCTTCTCCCATCCTGGACATGAAGTTATCACCAAAGCGGGTGAGTTCTCCCTCCTCCTTCATCCTAAAGCAGCCAAGGGGCAGGGCACAGAGGGCAGCTGGCCCCAGCCCCTCTGCCTGGGTCCCTTGGCTTGCATGTTTAGGGGATGGGCTCCTGGCAGGGCAGCCTGGGGGTGTGGGCTCTGGCCCCCACTCCCCCTGTCTCCCAGTGCTCCCACCCCAGCATGGGGTAGCGAGCTCCATTCCCCCGTCAGCCCTGATCTCCAGCTCCGGGGCATTGACTGCTGCTGTTCTGCTTGCCCGAGCAGCAGGAGCTGTTTGTGAGCAGCACCCAGGGGCTGCTCCAGCTCTCCCTGTACCGCTGCGAGCTCTACGGCACAACCTGCACCGACTGCTGCCTGGCCAGGGACCCGTACTGCACCTGGGACAGCAAGACGTGCGCCCCACATCTGCTCACCGGCAAGAGGTGAGCGCCCGCCTGGGCCGGCCGGGCTGTCCCCTGCAGAGGGGTGGCATGCAGAGCAGGGAAGGGCAAGCCACCAGCCCTGGAGCTTTATCTGTCAGCCCAGAACCCTACAGCCATCCTGCCTGCCTGTGCCCCAGCCCTTCCTTGTCCCCCCAACCCTTCCCTTCTCCCTGGGTGCTCTGCTGTGAGGGGTCCCGCAGCCTGGGGCAGATGCCACCCCACAGCCTGGTCTACTCTTCCCTAGGCGTGCCCGCTGCCAGGACGTGCTGAAGTCTGACCTGCTCAGCCAGTGCCAGGACACCACAGAGGGTGAGCGCCAGCCCCAGCCCCTTCGAGGAGCAGAGAGATGGCTCTGCCCAGGGAGCAGCAGTGCCCAGGAGGGTGGGCAGCATGGTGCTGGGAAACCAGTGCCCACCAGCTGCACCAGCACTGTCCTGTGCCACCTTCAGTGAGCTGGATGCTCTGTGCATCTCCCTGCACTGCTCCCACGCAGGACACTCACCCCTTCCCCTGTCCTGTTCCCCACACAGGGACCGCTGCCCCGGAGAAGTTAGTTTTTGGGGTGGAGAAGAACTCAACCTTTCTCGAGTGCCTGGCACGCTCTCCGCAGACAACTGTCCGGTGGCTGGTGCGGCACAGCGAGGAGATGGGCGCGAGCGAGGTATGGGGGGACAGGGTGGCAGGGACGAGGCACAAGGGTGGCTTGGTCCCTGGGTCTGACCCACGGTGCTCTGCCTCTGCCCCAGGTCAGGAACAATGGCCACTTCTTGGTGCTGGAGCAAGGGCTGCTGATCCGCCAGCTGGCAAGGGAGGACACGGGCACCTACGAGTGCCAGGCAGTGGAGCGCTCCTTCTCCCAGCCCCTCACCCGATACAGCCTCCGTGTCATCAGGCATGAGGCCATGGAGGTAACGCCTTACAAACAGAGCAAGGGGGTCGAGCTAAGAGGGACCCACCAGAGCCCCCGGCCTCGGATTGACCTGCACCCAGGCTACAAGGGCTTCCCACGGGCCCTGGGGGCACCGGGCATCAGCCTGGATGTCTACTGCAACGCGCTGCGGCACCAGGAAAGGCAGCGGCAGAAGGCCTGGCACCAGAAGTGGCAGCACCCATCCCCTGACAGCAAAAATGGGCGGGTGCGGAGGCACCCCCAGCCCCTGTGAGGGGGCAAAGGGAGCCGGGCCACGCGCAGCTCCCTTCCCGGTCTTCCCAGGGCCCTTTGCATGTGCGGGCATCAGCTCTGAGAGACCTCTCTGCTTCCCATGCAGAACCGCCTCGCTGTTACTACCTCAAACCCTGCCAGTCCTCGCTTCCCCTCACGTGCCCCACGGGCCGTGCCAGGGCCAGGGCGTGAGCCTGCACCGGCTCTCCCAGACTCAAAGCTATTTTCTCTCTGCAGAATATTTATTCTCCTTATTTTCCCCTGGCCTTTAACGACGCCCGTTATCAGTAGCAATGATAAGCACAGAGGGCAGAGTCAGGGAGCAGCCAGCTCTCCGAGTGGGTCCCTACCACCCAGCAGCATCTGGCCCTGCTGCAGCCCCCAGGCATCCACTGCCCTGGCCACAGCCTCCATCCCCACCGGAGGTGGTGGGATCCTCAGTGCAGCGTGGTGCCCCAGCCGGGTGCTCGCTGGGGTGGCTGCAGAGGTGCTGGTGGAGCCCAGATGCTGCTGGAGGCCATGGGACACAGCTGCTTGCTGAGCCCAGGCTCTGGCAACCTGGGGTTAGCAGACATGGCCGTGCCCACTCCAATCGGCTCCAACCTCCACCGCTGCAACCTTTATTTTACACCCCCCCAAAAAAGAAGAACCAACAGGCCGTTATACCAACTTACAATTTATTATTTTTTAAAAAAATGACATGAAACACAAGTAAAAATAAATACATCATATAAACAACAAATTGTTCAAAGTCTCTGTTCTGGGAGATCAGGCGAGCACGTCCCGTTCAACAGAGAGAAGAGGGAAGCACATGATCATGCGTGGGGCCAACCGACCGACCCGCCCTGCCAGCGACACTCCTCTTTCCAACCACAAAAAGACAGGCCACGAACTAAGGCGGTAGTAAAAAAGAAAAGGAAAAAAAAAAAAAAAGGAAAAAAAATTTAAAAAAAGAGCCCCAAACCCCAGCAAACCCCACGTGAGACTCGGCGATGGATTTTCCTCAGGCTCCCATGGATCTTGCCAGGCTCCAGCTCACGAGGCAGGAGCTGCAGAGCAGCAGCAGGCGGTGGCAGCGGGGTGGCAGAGGCTGCTCTCCCTCCCTCCTGCCCTCCCCTCGAAGGGAGCGCTTGCTCTGCTCGAGCTGAGAGGAGCCATCATCCCCACCGAATCTAGCCGGACTACGTTCCCCTTTGAAACACTGTGTGTGTGTGTCCCCTGCCCACCCCCCACCCCTGTCTCCGGTCCTTCCAGGACTGGATTAACAAAATTCATCGCGGAGTGGTGAGGAATACCAGTGGGAAGGGATCTGCCGTACGCGTCCCGGTTGGCCTGGAAGCCATCCGCACACCAACGGCAATTCTCTTGCCTTCTCCCATTTGCTGACATCATTAAGCCAAAGCAGCCACCACGTCTGGGGAAGCCCTGGGGAAATCCCCTCCTTCGCTTGCCAGATCATTATTTGCTTTCTGTGAGTACCTGCCGCCACCCCACCAACCTCCCAGCCGCTCTGGGGGGCAAACGTGCCGCACAGCCTCCGTGTCCAAGGCTGGGTTGTATCATGCCCACCCCGCAGCCCCCCATGATGCCCTGAGAGCCGTACCGGTGGCCAAGACCACCAAGCCGAGGGCACACAGCAGCCACAGCCCCCCCCCATGGCATCATGCCCCACAGCGGTACCCCAGCCTTCACCCGACTGTCCCCAGGAGTGGAAGTGTTCCACCCAAGGGAAAGGCTGAGGGTTCGGTGCTGACATGGGGGGCAACTGGTCGCCCCTGTGGCTCCGCCACGGCTCTGGGCTGTGCTCAGAGATCCACCTTAGTGTCCAAACCCCTCAGCGCTGCGTCCTGCGCTGCTGTCCTCAGTGTCACCCGCAGCCCCGCTGTGAACTGGCAGCTGCTTCCGCCCGCTCAGCTGGAGACAGAAATTCAGCAGCAAAAGGCAAATTTAACCCGTGCAGGGAAAGCCCCCAGTCCAGGCTGAGGAGGAGCAAGATGGGACCCTCCACAGCAGAACCACGTGCTGAAGAGGAGAAAAGTCTAGGGAGGGCAGAGGGGTGAGGAGAGGGAGTTCCATGGGAAAGGAGTTTTAGGGCTCTGAGAGACCCTCCCACTCGGAAAGCTGCTGGGCACCGTGCACATCCTTGTGGCTTCTGGGGGATGGAAGAAATTCTGCCACAGCACTGCAGGGGACCAGGAGCCTCTGATCGCCTTGGAGCAGCCCCCATTGCTGCCAGCCCCCATGGGACCTCTGCAGCTCAGGCGAGGCTCTGCAGTACCCAGGGGACCCAGGCCCTCATTAAGGGGTGCTCAGGGATGGTCCGTGGGGCATGGAGGTGCTGTACCATCCCACCATAGTTGGGGAGAGCAGCTAGGGCTGCTCTGCTCTGGCACTTGCTCCTCTGGGACACCATGCTGTGGCTGCCCAGAGCCAGGGCTGTCTGCCAGCCAGAGGAATCCCCCAGCAGTGGGTTGCATCTGGGACAGCCAGAGCACAGGAGGGGGAAGGAGGGCTCTCCAGGCCCCCACAGACATGCAGGAGACAGGAGAGACCTGGCACCAGCACGAGGAGGTTAATGGCCAGCAGCACAAGGCTGTGTCAGGAGCTGCTCAGGAAGCCCCAGGTGCTCTCCTGGAGAGGCAAGGAGCAGAGAAAATGGTGTGGTTATGGGCAGTGCAGCTGGAGCTGCAGTGCCAACTGCCCCAGACGAACCCTCGCACCTCGTCCCGGTACAGAAAACCCCAGTTCAGAGAGGACTCCAGAGGGTCCCTTGGCTGAACCCCACTACCCTGACCACCACCAGCAAGGAGCAGGGGCTGCAGTGAGGGGTGCTCCCACGCCGACCTCCCACGCGCGCCCGCAGGTCTCAACGCTCGCTACTCTCGACAAGGAAAACCCTTGCCTAGGTCCACCCCCCAAACCCACCGGAAAACTGACAGCCTCACAGGGATGCAAATGGACATCTGGGCAAGCTCGTCATACAATCAGTGTCACAGGGTTGTGCATGAGGTGGACACACAGAGCACAGGAGGGCATGACTCACAGATGCAGCACTGTCAAGTCTTTGGAGAAACTTGCATGAACACCATCAGTTAATTTGCTTTGTTACTTTTGTGGGGGGGTTTGATTTTTATTTCCATGGTGCATCCAAAGACAAGTTGTCCAGCAGTTTGCTCAGAACCCCTCGGTTTTCAACTCCTAGGATATGTTAAAGAAGAAAGCACTATTTTAATGTTTGGTTTTTTTTAAAAAAATAATTAAAATAATTTGCATAGCTAAACTGTTGATCTAAGGCTTCTATGAATGGTGTGGTTATGTTTGACAGACAATGTCCATTGAACAGAGAAAGACACGAGGAAAGCCCCGTAACGGTTTTTATTATGTTTTTGTAACACACACGAGCACACACACCCCTCTCTCTCACACTCTCTCTGCCCCCCCCCCCATCTTCCAGTGCCCCTCTGTTCAAGGGTGCCAGGACATCCTGCCCCTTCCTACACCTAGCTGGTCCCAGCAAACCCCAGCGACCGCAGCTTCCACGGCCCCAGAGGTCTCGTGCCAGCTACCCCTGCCCCAAGGTCCTGGCCCTGCTCCAGAGCCTGGTGACACCCAGCTGTGACATGGAGGTTCCCTTCCTAAGGCGCTCACACACAGCCACACGCACTAGGCCCGGCCCCTCTCCCCAAGCTGAGCACAGTCTGCAGGGCCTGGGCCAGGCCCTGCAAAGCGTGCGGCAGAGCAGGGCTGTGCTGGCCCCGCTCTCTGTGTGGAGAAAGAGCTCCTCTCTGGCAGCTCTGCCTTCCCACGTCCGCACGCCTCACAGCCCTCCTCCTCCTCCTCACTGGGAACAGGCACAGGAGGCTTCTAGGCATCCTCCTCCACCTGCCCCCACATGACAAGAGGACTCCATCCTCACCCCCCCCCCCTCTCCCTGCTGCACAGCACCTGGCTGGCACCTCACTGCTCTGGCATGTTCCCTGACGGGGCACATCCAGCCAACGTGACAGATACAGGCAGCATCCGCAGACAGCCCTGCTCCTAGCTACACTCTTCTCCCCACATAGACAACCCAACAAGCAACCACTGTTTGATGGAGGCCAGCATTTTATTTTGGTTGTGGTTTTTTTTTTTTTTAATATGGAAATTAATTTAAAAGTAGAAAGAAAGAGTGCCCCAAGCAATAAATATTATGCCTTCATGAAATAAATTAATGTAGATTCTGGGCAGGGGGAAATTGGTCCAATCACAGATTCGCCAGCAAGAGGCACTGGGTCTAGTGTTCCCTCCCAACCTTCTCCTGCCTGGAGCAGCAGCGTTGGGCCCAGCTAGCCCTGGATCAGGTAGGCCACAGCAGGGCAAGACATGGCCTTCACTCAGCCTGGCAGGGCCCTGGAGCTGGGGGAATCACCAGGATTCCCCTCTGACAACCATCAAGATGCCTGGCATTGCTCCACTCAGACCTGGCATTGGAACCACAGGCCCAACCTACCTTGGACAGGACCCTCCTGAAGGTCCGGGGAGCCCCCCCAGAGCCCTGCTCTCCTCCCTGCAGCAGGAGCCTGCCTGGAGCCCTCACACCAGTGAATTTGAAGAGGATGACAAACTGTTTGTGGGATGGGAGTTTTTTCTTTTGTTTTCCTTTTTTTTTTTTTCCTTTTCTTCTTTTTTTTTACATCAATCCCCCCCCTGTCCAAACATACACAACGTAGAAGCCCCACCCCTCCCTCCCCCCCACTCCCTCCCCAGTTAAAAACGCTTTGTCCCCAACCTCTGCTGGAGTCGCCCCCCGGCCCACACCTCCCGGAGCGAGAGAAGTTCACAGATAAGGCAGTTCGTGTGAGAGGGAGCCCAGCCCTGCCAGCGGTCAAGCCCATGCCTCCACGCCTGAGAGGGGCAGGGACTTGAAATGCCAAATCTCCCCCTTCCAGACAAGACAGAGAACAGAGACAGACAGACAGACAGAGCGTGGGAGGGAGGCACTCCTATGGTTTGCATCGCTGCTCCCCTCCTCCCCTGGCTCTTGCCAACCCCCCCTCCCCAGCCCTCACAGTTCCACTCTATCCCCCTCCCAACCCCTAATACAATTCAGATCCTCGACAGCTAAAAACAACAAAACAAAACAAAAAGAATAAAACCACCCCCACGCCACACCCTTCACATCCTTCTCCACCTGCTGCCATGGCCCAGAGGGGAAATCCTGACTCCCAAAAAGGTCCTGCAACTTTTGCCTCCCAGCCAAGCTGAGACTGAGCAGGAGCCAGGCCCATTTATTTCCCTGTGATCTCTATAACATCGTCGTCTTTGTCCTCGTCATTAGAGCTGCATCCCACCTCTGGGACCTCCTGGGGTTCAAACTGAGGCACCTGGGACCGAAGGAGGCCCCCGGCCGGGTAGCCCGAGTGAGGGGACATGTAGCCAGGGTAGGCAGATGCCATGCTCCTGGGAAGGCTGCTAGGCAAGACGGGGGCTGGGAAAGGAGCAAACATCCTGGGCTCGGGCAGGAGTGACTGCGTGAAGGGAAGCGAGTAATTGGGCAGCACCCCCGTCAGAGAAGGGTTTAGCATGAATGAGGGGACGCTGGCGGTGGCTGAGGTAGCAGCAGAAGAGCTGGCGGTGCCGGCTGTCAGCAGAGGGTCAGTAGTCACAGGGAACACCAGATGAGGGTCTGGGAGTAAATTGGGCAGCTGGTAGTAAGAGGAGCCAGTGCCCATGTACAAGGAGTTTCCTGGTTGGGAGGCAAATGGATGGGTTAGGTTGTGGTTTAAAGAGACAGGAGGCATGGCGAACCCACCAGAGACGGGGTACCCGTGTTCGTACGGCTGCACGGACGATGGCAACTGGCGCTTCTTCTGCTGCCTGCGGGCTTGCTCCTCCGGGGCCGATGGCGAGGTCGACTTGCGCTTGTTGCCCCGTAAGTCCAACACAGAGTGGGCATCGGCGTGCTGGCTGGTGGCTGGCAGGGCTGAAGACACAGAGGGAGCCATGCAGTGAATCCCCACGCGCTGCTCGGCTCCTCGGGCTGCCAGGCCAGGCGCGTTGTCTGTACGAGCAGGGTGGCCTTGCGCTGCGTTGGTGCTGGGAGAGCTGTGCCGGGACTCGCGGGCAGCCGCTGCGTCCGCGTACTGCTGCAGCTCGCTGATAATCTCAGGGCTGTCAGGGGATATGGGCCGAGTGAGTTCCTCTGCGCTGGGGAGCTGTGGTGATGAGGCACTGTGTCTGCCATTGCTTGTGGACTCCAGCGAAGAGCTCTGGGAGCCTGGAAACAAGGAGATGGAGCAGGTGAGAAAGACACCGTTGGAGAAAAACCTGGTGGAAAGGCAGGTGGGGATCTCACAGGAAGACTGTGGGGTCAGCTCAGAACACAGGCGTGATGGAAGGCAGCCAGGGCACATCCCCCCAGGAACTTGGGTGGGAAAGCACATGAGCCAGCCTCACACAGCACTCACAAGCCCCTACCTGAGGCAGCTGTCCGACGGTCTTCATTGCCCTTTGGCTTCCCAGTAGTCCGGATAGCAAAAATCCGCCCATCGCTGGTCCGGATGTACGTCCCTGAAACAGAGGCAGAACAACTTCATTCAGTTTCAGTGATCCCATGGATCAGGACAGCAGTGCTGCATAAAGCCAGCCCGCAGACCATGCAGGGACATGAGTGGGTTCTGCCTCCATCCTTGCTTCTCATTCCCACCCTTTCAGCTTTCCTAGGCTGGAGCTCCCCACCTCCCAGCATGCTAGTGGTGAGAATTATGGTACTTCATACTTGGGACGAGGTGCTCTGGCAGCACTGGGATGGGTTTGGCTGCCCCAGAATGTGCAGCACGAGTTGTGAGAATGAGAGGCTCAGCCACAAAGTTCAACAGCTCCTCTCAGAGGCAGCAGCAGCCACAGCTGCAACAGCCCTGAAGCATCATCTACAACAGCACACCCAAAGCCTGGGCAACAACTGAACCACTGAGGAGTCCAAACTCCTCCCCTTCTCGTTCCTTTTCCTCTCAAGGGACTGATTCATGCTTTCACATCCTCTGCTCTGGTAATGAGCATTGCCCAGGACCCTATCTACAAGTCTCACCAAGACAGAACAACTTACCTTTCGTCCCTCGGATGATGTGGATGCTCTCCCCAGCACTGATTCTTGCCTGTACATCAGTGGAGGTGTTTGTACCTGGAATCACAATATCTGGGGTGGAGGAAGAAACAGAACAGTGCCTGTGAAATTATATGCCGGCCGCAGTCAGGAGTGGAGAGGTGCAACACCAAGCCCTTTGCTTGCAGTGTGGCTGTCTCTCCTAGACGCTGTGCTAGAAGTAAGCCCTGGGTTTACTTCTGAGCAGCACAGGAAGACACCAGAGGCTCTGAGGAAGTGAAAGCCGCACAGCACTGGTGCAGCACCCCTCCAATCCCAAAAAAGACAACTGGCAACAACATTGCAGGTCCTCTCTCAGGGAGCTTGCTCCAAACAACCTACCAGACCCATGTTTCTTGCACACCTGTGGACAAGTTCTCCAGATACAAGGGAACCACTCAGACTACTCAAGGGAACCACAGCAGAGAGGCGGTACCAGTGGCTTTGATGCCCACACCCTACGTGGGCATCAACAACCCACCCTGCTCCTCCATTCACCACGGGCACCACAACCCAACTCACCTGTGGTGGTGACAATCTTCTGCACAAAGACACCAGCACGCTGTAGATAGTTGATGGGGAAGTTGACAGCGGGGTTGGAACTTGAGGTCGATCCTGCACTGCCCATGGGGACATGCCGGGGCATCATAGGAATGGGAGTGGACTGAACTGGGCGGACGCTTGCCACTGGCTTGTCCTCACCCTTGAGGGCTGGTCGCCTAGTGAGAGAGGAAGGAGGGAAGTGCAGGGCTGAGTGTCCCCTGCACCCTCATTTCATGTCTACAGCATGGGAAGAAGGGGAAGACACAGGTACTGACCAGTTCCTCTGGCTAAAGGCAGGGATGCTCGTCAGACTCTGGTCACTGGCTGGGTAATACTGTGCGTAGGACGGCCGGGTGTAGGGGACGGATGCTCGCTTCTCCTCCTCATAGCTCTTCTTGGCTGCTTTCTTCTCTGCCTTGGTCAGCTTGTGCTCCTTCCGGTCGATCAGCAGTGACTCATGCTGAAAAGGCTCCTGCAACCCCACAGCACCGAGGTTTTGACACCAACACACCACAAGAGGGAACCAACATGCCCCAAACTGCAGCAACCCGGTCCCTGCATCGGCACTGTCTCTATCCCGGGCTGGAGCGGGAAAGAGGGGAGTTGGGAGGCAGAGGGAAGCGTGTGTGGTACCCGGCCACAGGCCCCGCTCTGCAACACCACACCACCAGTGAAACTCTGAAACACAGGCAAGCGCTGGCTGTCCCAGCTGCACATTAAAGCCACCCTGGGACGGCAGCTGGCAGCAAGCTGGATATGCCACTGCCACCTTCCCACCCAGCAAGCACCAAGTTGAAGGAAGGGATGACCTACTGCAACCTGCCCCCAAATCTGTCTGGGACAGATATGGCTCTAAATGCACAGAAGATACTGCAGGGAAGGACAAGGCTCTTCCATCCCTCTCTGAGGGATTTTTTTACCTATTCCCCTCAGCACACAGAGGCATCCTTCTTGCCACCATGTCCCCATCACACAGCCAGACACCTCCAAACCTCCTCCTACTTGTGCAGTGCTGTACTAGCGAGGAAGTCTTACCTTGGTGATGAGGTGAGGATACTTGAGACAGGCTAATTGTAGAACAGACTCCTTCATCTTGCTTGGATTGAGGGAAAGCTGAGCAGGGTCGGATTCCTCTTCCACAAAATGCAGCAGGTTCTCCACTTCCCGTCGGGTGAAGTTCAGCACTGGATTCAGATTATCCACCACCCGATCTGGAAGAGGGAATGGAATGAGTGGAGAAGGGAAGAGATTGGGACACTCCTGTCCTAATAGAGCTCCCCCCTCGAAATCTGCATGATCCTCAGGAGCCTTCTGTATATGTCAAGGCCTGAAGAAAAATCACCATGTACAGAGATGAGCCTGTTTGACCAAGTCGGGCTGACAAGTGCCTTGTGCTCCAGACCACGCAGCAATGCAGTGCGGGTCACTGAGCTCCTGGCATGCAGGAGCCAATTATGAAGGGTATCCCATCCCACGTTGTGAGGCTGAGAACATACAAACCCTGGGACAGAGCTGCAGCCCCATCAGTGCATGTCCTCCCACAGATTCCACCAACAAGGCTCCAGTTAATAACCAGGTGCTGAAGTTTACAGAACTCGCAGTGCAAAGCTCAGAAAGCAAACACACTCCCTCTCACAAGAACCTGAAAGGTTTCCTTGGATGTTCCTTCCTGCACACAGGGCAAATGGGAGCACATGGAGACAACATCTATATCTAGGGCTCTCCTGGGAGCCAGACCAGCTGCCAGAGGCTCCACCCCAATGGACTGAATGGCTCACGCTGGGCTGCTGCCTCTGGAGCTGGGTTTCAAGACAAAGAAGGACACAGGCAGCAGAAATCTTTTTGGGTCACCACAACCCTCAGCTGCCATGTTCTACAGGAGCAGCTCGACAGCTGGCACAAGCCAGCACAAAAGATACTTCTGATACAAGGGCAGGTCAGAACTGGAATAACTGGAATGAATTCATTATTCTTGGCTCCTATGTAAGCACTATCAGTGAAAGGTATCACCTCTCTCTATATATACACATATAATTTTTTTTTTAAAAATTGGCTGTTTTCCCTCTCTCACTGCTGGAGAAATGAAGGTACAGAACTAGTTAATAAATAATGCCCAGCTTAAGACAAGTTAACACCCAAGCAAAGGAGAAAATGGGATGAGCACTCCCTGGAGTCTCCTTCCCTGGAGATATTCAAGACCCGTCTGGATGCCTATCTGTGCAGTATGAGCTGGGGAGCTGCTTTGGCAGGGGGGTTGGACCCCAGGAGCTCTCGAGGTCCCTTCCAACCCCTACAACTCTGTGATTCTGTGCTCCCAGTCTCTTATAATAACCAGGAGAGTAGCAAGAAAGATAAAAGGCAATGCCTTGGACTGGTAGCACAACCCTGCTGCAGGGTGCTAGCTCTACAGCCCCACCGCTCTGCCCTGTGTTTCTTACAGGGTCTCATGTCAGCATCAACCCGTAAGTATCAAGCATAGCAGTTAGAAAACATACTGGACACTTCTCTAGCTCTTTGATTACCAATATCCCTACTTACCTGACATGCCCTGCTTGGAGATCTGACGGTCATAGATCTTCTTCTCAAGGGTGTAATCAGAAACCAGCCTGTAAATGTGGCACGGCTTCTTCTGCCCGTAGCGGTACACTCGGCACACGGCCTGGGCATCATGGCACGGGTTCCAAGAAGCATCAAACACCACCACTCTGTTTGCTCCAATGAGGTTGACACCCAAACACCCAGCACTGGAAATTAAAGGCAAATTTCAAATCTCTGCCTTGGCCAAGTTTCAGAGTTTCTAGGCAGGGACAGCCATCACAGCCAAGAGCCCATGAGGTGTCTACAAAAAGTTCCTTCCAGTCACACAGGCAACTTCAAACCCATGTTTGGTTTCCAGGACTGATGTTAAGTTGTTGAAGAGGCCTAAGGCTAAAATCCTGCACCCCAGGGGAATTTAGAAGCAAGTGGCACTATCATCCCATGGAGTCCTGAGAGCACACTACAAAGCAACTTAAGAACTGAAAACCCAGGTGCATTCAGAGCATCAGTGGCGAGTCCTGCACTGTGCTGTACTGCTCCAGGCAGCTTACCGTGTGGACAAAAGGAAGAGCCAGACAGAGGTGTTGCTGGCGTCGTTGAACTGGTTAATCAGCCGTTCCCTCTCTGAGGCAGAGGTGCTGCCATCCAGTCCTGAGAAGGAAATTAAGGACACATTTAAAAGCTCTGTATGTTTGGGGGAACCCCATGAGAACAAACCCGCTTCCCAAACACTGAGCTTTGGCACTGGTTTCCAACCAATTCTAGGTCTTTCTCAAGTCATGCACCCCAGTATCTCCACTGACCACTCTATACCTCCAATCTGCCCAGCCAGGCAGGTGCAATGCAGCCATCCAGGTTGAGATTTGTTCAACTGAGAGACCAAGCAGAACATCACTCAAGTTTGGCGAAGCCAAGACTGGGAGTTCTACAACACACCTAGCTCATGAAAGCTCCGTGTTAGCAAGGCAGAAGCAAGCAAGAGAAGCAGGCACAAAGGCCTCATGTAAGCTAGAAGCTCCAGGAACCACGAGGAAGCAAAATTGTGAAAGCCATTGGCAAAACCCCACAGACTGGATCTGAGCACAGAGAGTACTGGTCTAACGGAGTGCAGTGGGTGTGTCATGTGTCTGTTCCTGGGCAGCACCTTGCTTCTGGCAGCTCTGCAAAAATCAGGAACACCATATCCACCACTCCTCTCAGTCTTGGCCTGTAAAGTAGCCACACAAAGCAACAACCCATGCCAGAACAAGATATAAAGCTGGGGAAGAGGGGAGGAGGAATTCACAGCCCCGAGCTAGAGAAAGCATTCCACAGTAATTCTGGTTTGGGAAGCAAGATTGAGAAAACAGCCAAACAAGAAGCTAACAGTATCTTTCACATCTTAAGAAAACACTAGTGCATAAGCAGGATGTTAAAGAAGTTTAACTTCTGAGTAAGATGTGAAAAAGACAATTTGAAAATTATCAGTTAGTTGCTCTCAAACTGACATTGTCTTCCTAAGCAATGCAAGCAAGAACAACTGAAAAAAGCCTTCAGCAGAAGAAAGCTTCAGAAGAGCATTTTCACACCCAGGGACAGCTACAAGAAGATGGTGGGTCACTTTCAGGAATTAGTCCACCACAGAGGATCACACAGCACACACCAAGAGACAGGAGGATTGGCTGCACTCACTGTGATAGTTGATGTTTCGGACCCAGTTGTGAACCCCTCCATCTGAGCCTGGAGGACTTGGCATTGGTCTCTTTGCCAAAAACTCTTCGATGACAGATAAAGTGGACAGGCTCTGGCTGCAAAATCAAGATCTCTGTTCAGGAGAAAGCCCCTACAGCTGCAAAAGCAGGGCATCAGAACTCTTCCCCCACCACAACAGCACTGACAGCTATCAAACCGTATTTATGGCAGCACACCTCTCACTAATACCAGGAGGGGTCTACTCCAGCATTTTGTGACTGTAGGATAAGCTGTGGATACTGCACATACCTGAAGACCAAGATCTTGTCTCCAAGCTTCACACTCTCCTCAATTAGGTGGAACAGTAACACCATCTTGGGTGAGTTCTCCAAGACTCCCGTCTGGTAATCACACAAGATGTCTTTGGCCTACCGAGAAACGGGAGACTATTACAGGTGGAGTTGTTCATTCCCTGTTTAGTTCAACAATCCTGTCTCAAGGTGAGAGAAGTAAGTCATTGCAGAGAGGTTATATACAGCCAGGCAGGTTGAGGTGACGATGTTACTCCTAACTGTTGCTGCTACCTCCCATTCCAGAAGGTCCAAATGACAACCATCTCGGTGTACAGAAGAATGAGCTCCAAACCTCTCATGATTCTCTATCTCAAGACCTCTCTTCAGCCCTCTAGATTTATCTAGATTAAACTTCACCCCAACACCTTTTTTAGGCTAAGAAAGGCCACAGCCTCTTTGCTCAGATGAAAACAACAATATAAAAAGAACACTGCCAGCACTCCTGCCTCACAAGAGCCCCAAAACCCCCACCCAGCACCATGCAGACACGCTTATCAAGGTGCTTTGTGGTAGAGGAAATGTAAGAGAAACCCCCAACTCTTACACAGCAGAGTCTTTTCTTTACTCTACTTCAGAAAACTGCCCTAGCAAACAGAGGTACAGGCCTTCAGAGGAAGTATCTAGCCCACGTTTATTGTAGCTCTCCAAATGAAGAGTTTTCCAGCAATGACACTCACCCACTCGTACGTAACGACCTGATTTGCTCTCTCCTGAAAAGGGTTGAAGCCAACGCTCTGGAGGAACTTGCTATTGGTAGCTTCTCCAACTGGTGATGCCAAAGCATTACTCTCTGTTTTGACTTTCACTCCCTGAGGCTGGCAGCGGGAATTAGTGCTTGCTGTGCTGAGGTCATCCACATCCAAATCCTGCTCGTTTGCCAGATTCTCCTTTTGCAGTGCTTCATACAACACATCTGGATGGTTCCAGATCTGAAAGGGTATAGAAAAGAAAGCAGTTAAGCCTGCCCTGGCCTGCTGCTTGCCACAGGCTGTGGACTGAAAGGCTCCATAGCTATTCAAAGGAAAGATCTACCACTTTGATCAACTCCTTGCCATCCCCACACGGAACTGTGAGGCACTGCAGAGAAAACAGGACTGACTGCATTAAGGTGGGGAAAACAGAAAACATGACTCTGCCATGACATGAGGTATAAAGCCACCTCAACCAAGGTTCTCCTGACCTTAGAACCGCCAAGTTCTTTCCCTGGGAACAAAACAGAAGGTCACTATGCACCCCACACAGCACAAATGCAGGTAATTGGTGTATGTATCAGCCTGGTTCAGCTCATTGCTCACAGAGAGAGTGGTGAGGGGCTGGAACAGGCTGCCCAGAGAGGGGGTGGATGCCCCATCCCTGGGGGTGTTCAAGGCCAGGTTGGATGGGGCCCTGGGCAACCTTGTGTAGCTCCAGGCCTGAGGTTGGTGGCCCTGTCAGTGGCAGGGGGGTTGGAACTCTGTGATCCTTGGGGTCCCTTCCAATCCAGACCAGTCTGTGATTCTATGATTCTATGGCTGCACATTCCTTGTACAATTCTGAAGAAGGCATTTGCACCCCAGCTTTGGAAGTGGGAGTAGCAATTCTGCTGGGGTACTGCAGAGCACTCTGGGGAGAGAAGATGTGCCTGTCCAACCACACTTTTATCTCTTGTTTTCACTCACATTCCTGCCCTTCCCTGACACTGGGGAATGGATTAAAACTAAAGGAAGGAAGGTTCAGATTAGATATTAGGGGGAAGTTTTTTACAGAAAGAGTGGTGAGGGGCTGGAACAGGCTGCCCAGAGAGGGGGTGGATGCCCCATCCCTGGGGGTGTTCAAGGCCAGGTTGTGATGGGGCCCTGGGCAACCTTGTGTAGCTCCAGGCCTGAGGTTGGTGTCCCTGCCTGTGGCAGGGGGGGTGGAACTCTGTGATCCTTGGGGTCCCTTCCAACCCATGCCAGTCTATGATCCTATGATTCTATAGTAGAATATTTCTCTGCAGCTCCTGCCAACACCTACCTTACAGCAGACACAGAAAGCTTTGAGTGGGTTCAGCCCCAGCCAGCCGCTGTTGCCTGCGTCTCGGAACCGGTTCATGAACTCTGTGTAAAGGGCCCGCTGGATCTTTGAGAGACGTACCAAAATGACATGTTCCTCTTTAGATGGGAGCTGGACCTTCAGCACATTGTGGCCTCGCCTGTGGATGAAACAGAGAGAAATGGATTTCCCAACCAGATCTCTCTGTAGCTGCCTGCAGGGTGAGATTTTGACTTCTTGCCCACCTAGCTGCAGGGAGAAGGACCTCTAGTTTCATGCTTCTCTAATGCATGACATTTCCAAAGCACTCTCCCTGCAGCAAAATACCAGCTGTAAGCACAATGATAGAGATGGCAAACAGTTACAATCTCTAGCACAGGTCACAGTGTTAGGAGTCTGATGAAAGTCCTGTTTTCCATGGCAGCTGAAAGACAGAAATAAGACCTAAAGTCTCTTTTTAGCTCTGCCAATGACAAAGACACTCCATCCAAATCACTGGTCCAGCACCTTAGAACCCTCATCTGAGAAACAAAGCTGACTCATTTCCAGAGTGGCAGAGACCCTGTCAATTTTTATAACCAAGGGTTCACGAAACGCTTTCAGACCCTTGGGTAGAGGATGTCAGAAAGTGTGCATCCAAATTAACTATTAAGACATTAAAATAAACCAGAGGTCACTCTGTTGCAGTTATAGGTGTTGTTCTTCATTATCAAGGTCTGTGATACCAATGCAAACCAACTTCACTTCTACCCCAAGGCAAAACGGAGCCAGAAGCAACACTCAGCAGTTGACAGATTGAAGATGATAGAGATTCTGAGAGAAAGAGGGAGCTGCTGACCTAAGAATTTCCTCTGTGTTTTTCTCTGCATGCTTAAGATCCTCCCACAAAGACAGATAAGGTACTTGTTTAAAACTGAAGCCCACAGAGCAGGATGGATGGGCCAAGGCCAATTGTACAAGGTTCAACAAGGCTTTGTGGTGGGTCTTGTACTCAATTCACAATCACCCCAGGGAATGCTACAGGCTTGGGGCAGGGGGACTGGAGAGCTGCCTGGAGGAGAACAATCTGGGGGTGTTGGTCAACAGCCAGCAGTGTGCCCAGGTGGCCAAGAAGGCCAACAGCATCCTGGTTCGTGTCAGAAACTGTGGCCAGCAGGACCTGGGCAGTGATCGTACCCTTGTACTTGGAACTAGTGAGGCTGCACCTCAAGTACTGTGTCCAGGTTTGGGCTCCTTGCTACAAGAAGGACACTGAGGTGCTGTAGCATGTCCAGAGAAGGGCAATGAAGCTGGTGAAGGGGCTGGAGCACAAGTTCTGTGAGGAACGGCTGAGGGACCTGGGGTTGTTTAGCCTGGAGAAAAGGAGGCTCAGGAGAGACCTTGTTGCTCTCTACAACTGACAGGAGGCTGTAGCAAGGTGGGCATTCATCTTTTCTCCCAAGTAACAAGCAATAGGACAAGAGGAAACAGTCTCAAGTTATGCCAGGGGAGGTTTAGATCGGATACTGGGGAAAACTTCTTCACAGAAAGGATTTTCAAGCACTGGCAAGGGCTGCTGAGGGAAGCAGTGGAGTCACCATCCCTGGAACTATTTAAAAGAAGCACAGACACGGTGCTTAGGGACATGGATTTGTGGTGGACTTGGTAACACAGGGTTAATGGTGAGAATCCACGATCTTAAAGGTCTTTTCCAACCTAAATGATTTTATAAGGCAGCATCATTAGCTGTACTTCATAAACACAGCAAAGCAGCAGGCCAGTTCGGGATGAAGAAGCCGTTTGCACAGACTACACCAGTAAGAACCCCCCGTGGACTCACCGCTGCACAAAGCCTTCCAGCAGGCTATGCAGGACATGGCTGCGGTACCTCATGAGACGGACGTCTTGAGGGGTGCTGTCAATACACTGCCCGTTCAGGATGGGGCGCTCAAACATGTTGCTGAATTCCTGCCGCGAGCCTAGGAAGTCAGGTCGGACAAAGTCCACCATGCACCAGTACTCAATGAGGTTGTTCTGGAGCGGGTAACCAGTCAGCACCACCCGCCGACGGGAACGGATGTTCTTCAGGGCCTGTGAAGTGCTGGCATGGCAGTTCTTTATCCGATGTCCCTCGTCACAAATCACCACATCCGGGCCAGGGCGAGACAAAGCTTTCTCAATCCCTGAGGACAAGGAACATCAAGTGTTAGTTAGAGAGGAATATGGCAAAGTTCTAGGTTTATATGGTCACCAACTTCACAAAAAGAAACAGAGGGGGAGTTCTGAAAGACAAAAAAAAGCAGTGCTTTTGGGTGGCAGAGTAAGGCTAACCTGGGAAATGAAGCGTGGCTAGAGGCTAGCGCATCGTGTGGTAACGGCCAGACGTGGCTGTCCCTCGACTTCTGCTCAATGACCTGCACTGTATCAGGTCAGTCTGGCAAATCTCACACAGACTTCTATGCCTGTGTGGGGTGACTTCTATGCCTACTTGCTGTTATGGCAAGATAGGAAAGATTCAACCAAAGCTCAACGTTTTGTCTCCAAAGGCACAATCCTGTCTGGCAAAGTTTGATCACGTCAGGGCCGCTAAAAGCACGTTATAGATTGTTTCCCTGTGCTGCCAGAGTTGGTAACCAGCTGGACAACAGGATCACACACTCTTTCTCACTCTTGAGGACTGGCCTCCCACCTTTCAGAAGCTCCTGCTGCCGGTCTTCCTCATCCAAGTCAATAATGACAGGGCCAGCTTGTTTCTTTGTTTTCTTCTTCCTGCCAGTGGCAAAGGACTTCTTCAGTGAGAGGAGACGGTACATCTCATATCCCATCAGCAGCACACCACCCTCTATCACCCAGTCATTCACCACCTTCGCACGCGCAGCTGTCGTCCTGCAAAACAAACAAAGCAAAGGGTGAGCTTTCTCCCCTGTTTCTGTTTGAGCCACTGGGTGGGAGTCTGCTGAGGAAAAAAATCCCATTCAATTCATGAAAGCATTTTCTCACAGCAAACCAGACAGTTTCTTTAGGAGATAATCTGGTACAGAGGAAAAGAAAAAGCCTTTTATGTGCCACAGGTAGCAGGATGGAGAAGGACAAGTCCTTACAGGAACCGAGCTGTAGAAGTTTGTCATGTACAAAAGCATATCAGACCTGAGAGCATCCTCTGTACAGAGCTGTTAAGGACACTGCCTCTGCAAAAACCATTGTGAGAACAAGCTGCTAATGTGCAAGACTACAATCATCTAGTGTTCAGTCACTCATCCCTTGTTGTTGTCTCTGCCAATGTTAGTGTCCCTCAATTATTCCTTTCCTGCTAACCTGCTCAGCATTGATTCCCATCAAGACACTGTCTTCACTCAATTCTTCCAGAGCACACCAGATCCCATCCAATAGTAAACACATGGCTGGAGTAGCATCAGCAGATTCAAGGTACATTACAGCAAGGAGGTGAAGACCTCCACAGGTAAGTCTATGAGCACAGACAGGGAACTGAGAGCTCACTACACTGTCCCAATGCATTGTCCTGGGTTTGGCTGGGGCAGAGTGAGTTTTCTTCCTGGTACTTAGCAGGGGCTGTGGTTTGGGTTTGTGCTGGGAACAGTCTTGGAAGCACAGGGATGTTTTAGTTCCTGCTGAGCAGTTCTCACACAGAGCCAAGGCCTTGTCTGCTCCTCACTGTGCCCCACCAGCAAGTAAAATGGGAGTGCATAAGGAACTGGGAGAGGCCCAGCTGGGACAGCTGACCCCAGTGACCAAAGGGGTATCTCCCACACCATATGACATCATGCTCAGCATATAAAGCTGGGGGAAAGAGGAGGAAAGGGAGGATGTTTGGAGCAATAGTATTTGTCTTCCCAAGTCACCATTATGTGTGATGCTTTCCTGGCAATGGCTGAACACCTCCCTGCCATGGGAAGCAGGGAACGAATTCCTTGTTCTGATTGTTTGTGTGCACAGCTTCTGCTTTACCTATTAAATGGTCTTCATCTCAACCCAGGAGTTTTTCCACGTTTACTTTGCCAATTCTCTGCCCCATCCTGCTGAGGGGGGAGTGAGCAATGGGCTGTGTGATGCTTCCTTCCTGGCTGTGGTTAAACCACAACATCCATGCAAGAAAAAGGATACAAAGCAGCCAGAGATCCACAAGCCAAGAACACACTCAGCACCAGGCTGTAACCGCAATCTCTGATCTCCCCTTTCTGGACAAGGAGGCTTTGTGTAACTTGCCAAAGTATCTCAAGGACAATGCAACTCACAGAGAGTCAAGTGTTGGGTAGAGGAATCCCTAAGTGTGTGAAAAATTCAGGAAAGAAAAAACCCCAAACAACCCACATTTAAAATACAAGAGACATGTGGTACAGGGAGCATGTTCCTTGGGAATCCCAGGACTCTGACAGGACCAGAAACAAACCATAACACTTCTCCTCCCTGCAGAAGTACCTGTCTCTGGAGCTGAGATCCTGATCTCAGCATACATGGCAGAATGGAAAGATGCATCCACAAAGTGAGAAGGAAGTACAAGATATAAATGTTGAATGAAAGAGACAGTAAATCTCTCCTAGGTACCAAAATCCTCCCCTCAAGTCACCATCCACACAAACGCAGAGTGGGGAAGATTTGGGAGTCAAGGGCACAGATTTAGCCCTAACTAAACTGTCTGCATCAGCAATTCTGATAACAGTCCCATAAGACACAGTCCAAGAGCTCAAAAGAGCTTTTACTGGCACCTACTTGTGTTCATCATTCAAGATGTGGACTTTGAAGGTGCGGGGCTGGATCTCTTTGGAGTTATAATCAGCAGGAAGGTTTTCAGGTGCTGGGAGCCACATGTTGAATTCTGCTAGCCAATTCTGGAGCGTATTCACCTGAAAAAAGTTAGCAATGGAAGGATTACAAACCCAGTTGAGTCACTCCAGATTTTAATAGCAGAAATGAGACGCAGGGAATGACACCCAGCTGTGCCCAGACAGGAGCAGATCACAGCATGCAAACTCAAGGACACAGGGAATGAAAGAGGGAGAAGACCAGTAAGGGTATGACAGAGCTTGACATGAGATGGGACATCAATCAATCTCTACACAAACACAGTAGTAGTGCAAGGAAGCCCCTCAGCCAGGCCTTCTCATGGGATACTTACAGGTACAATGGCAAGAACAGTCTTTGCCTCCGTGTGCCGAAAAAGTACATCCAAGAAAGAGATGACCTGTATGGTCTTGCCCAGGCCCATGCTATGTGCTAAAATACACCCAAACCCACTGCTGGTTTTAAATCTCTCCAAAGACTCAACCAGGTTGTCATACAGGAATCGGATCCCACCAATCTAGACAGAAAAGTAGAGAAGGGATTAGAATGGTGGGAGGAAAAACCAAACCAACCAACCAAAAAAAACCCCAACCCCAAAATGGGTCTGTATTTACAGAGTGGCAAGCACATTAGGATTGCATAATCCATGAAGATATAAATGGGATGGTTCAAGTTCACTACAGTACTCTAGGGAAGGCTCAGAAAGTCAGTATTTTTAGATACTCATAAAACTTTCTGAGAATAGAATAATAAATCAAAACCCACTCGTAGCCAGAGAATCTGAACTGAGGTTGATTAGTTTGTTTATAACTGCAATTTTATTTTTAAAATGTTCATCTAAATATATGATGGTCTGATGATGACAACAGGCAAAGTTATGCAGAGTCCTGGCCTTCCTTTAACTTGTCCTTATCATTTGACCATCCACAACAGCCACTACTACAACCAGACTTGTCACAGAGCTCCCCAGAGGCGTTCTGCTGTGGTTATAAGGCAGGCTTGCCTGAATTCACAGCATTTTTCAGGCTGATAACACCTACCTGATGAGGTTTTACTGCATGTGCAAGCTGGGGAGCCAGGAAAATGTCCTCCTCATTTGGTGGATGATTGATGTTGACAATGACTTGCCCCAGAGCATCTGACTGATTTAAGGCATCATTCACATGAGAGCCGCTGCTCTCTTCACTGCCATCATCCTCCCCTTCATTACCAGAGTCACTGCTGTCCACAATTTGGAGGGCATCATCCTCTCCTGAACTCAGCTCAATCACTTCTGTAAAGTAACCAAAACAGGAGAGAATAATGGCAACTGTTAACTTGACACCAGGGTTTATTGGGCTTGGAGAGGCAGCAGGGGGAAAAAAATCACACCAGGAAAAGAAGGCCACCCTGTTTCACAACTCCACGGTGGCCTTAGTGACCTGTTCTGAACAAGCAGCACGATACAGGCACACATCAGGCCCCTCAGACCTCAGCATATAAAAGCATAAGTACCCTCAGTTTCCTCATGTTTCAGAGAATGTTAATTTGGGCTGGTCCAAACAGAACATGAGACAGTTTCTGTCAGTTCTATGTTCTCCTCCATATGTCCTCTTAATTCCCAAACCCAGGCACGCACTCTGTCTGTTGATAAAAGGCCCAAAGGCTGCTAAGGAAATCAGGCAGAAGTACCCTACTGGAGTGGTATAAAAGAGTCATGTTAGATGCACTGGGGACAAGGGACACAAACCCCACTCCCAGTTGCAGATCTGAACACTTAGATGCTCCTTTTATATCTGGCAGATGACACCACATCCCATGCACCATTTTTCCACAGAGCACTGAGAAAAATTAAGGGGATTTATAAGGCAGAAATAAACATGAATTTGTAGGAGTGCCTGGTAGGCCTGGTTATAAATGGCAGTTTAGGACCCAAAGGCCAGCACCAGACACATATATACTTAGAAACCCACAGCCCTACAAAAATCTGAAGTTACTCACTACTGGAGCATGTGACTCAATGCAAACAGAGGCTTGTGGCTAAATAAACAGCATATTGTGAGAAGCCTCAGCTGAGGCAATTGGTCACTTACCATCTTTAATGCTATTCTTTCCCTTAGCATCATCTTCGCTGCCACTGCTGGTACTGTCTAGGCAGATGACTTCCTCAGCCAGGACCTGAGGGGGGAGCTGGGTAGCCTCTGCTGTTCTGAAAACGATCTCCTCTACAAACATAAATTACAAACAATAAGTAATTCATAATAATGGGGAAGGAGACAAAACTGTTCAGAAACCAGACAGTATTTCCTTCCACTTTTGCTCCAATAACTTAGCCCTGGAATTTTCCATAACAGACTCTCACTGTCTACAATACTGTTATGACTCAGCTTCCTGGGTCACCATCTCCTTTCTCAATACACCGAAACAATAGCCCACTGCTGGTGCACCCTCTCTATTGCATGCTCTGGCTGGGGCACACTGACCAAGACACGTGCTAAAGTCCCTTTCCTTTTTTTTTTTCCCATCCTTGGGTCTCAGAAATAAAAGCTGGTTTGATCCCACAGAGAAAGTACCAACTGCTGAAGGGAGGATAACTGCCCTTTGTTAGTAAGGACACTGTAATAGTTATATCCCACACATCATAAACAACTTTTTCTGTTCAAGACTGTTTGCCATGTTTAAATGCTGCCATGTGTGGAGAGAGGCTAGCTAACAGGGCCAAACAAGCACTGCTGCAGTGACTCAGCATGCAACGACGTTCTGCTGTGGCTGCAACCTACTCTGCAACAGTTGAAGTGTTTTAAATAGCTCTTATTCCTCCCCCTGCCATACGTAAAAACGTTTTGAACACTTGCACTTAAGGGAGAATATATATTTTCTCAAGAGGTAAAGTCAGCTCAAGAACTCCTTGCCCTTGACACAACTTCCAACTGCCCTTTACACCAGTCTGAAAGGCTGTGCCATAACTAGATCACTGAAATGATCCAGGTCAGTAGACAACACAAGAGGACAGTCACCATTTACACTGCCCTTTGTTTCACTGCTTGTTGAAACATGCAAGAAAGCACAAGGTTACATCATAAATATATGTGCACCCAGTCTAACATTCCACTGTCCCTAGTACCAGACCCATGCATGACCAGACCATTCACAGAACAAACATGATCTGGACCAAGGACACGGCATTTCTGTCAAGTCTGTTTGTTTAAGCTTCCACACCAGTTGGAAAGACAAGAGAGACATGTTCAAGCACTGTGTTTAACACACAATTACCATGTCAAAATATCTACCACAAAAGTTACCTGGCACTTTTCACCATGCAGCCACAGCATCATGATTCAGAACTAGCTCAGAAATGGAACCGACTACACCAAACCAACAACTGTCCTTTCAAGAGTTTACACTTGGACTTTCAAGAGCAACATGGAATCATGGGACAGTTTGGGTTGACAGGGACCTTTCAAGGTTATATAGTCCAACCTCCCTGCAATAAGCAGGGACATCTTCAGCTAGATCAAGTTGCTCAGAGCCCCATCCAACCTGACCACGAGTGTTTCCAGGGATGGAGCATCTCCAACCTCTCTGGGCAACCTGGGCCAGTATTTGACTTCTCTCATCATAAAAAAGTCCTCCTTGTATCTAGTCTGAAGGTACCCTCTTTTAGTTTAAAACTGTTACCCCTCTTTTAGTTTAAAACTGTTACCCCTTGTCCTATCTTGGACAAGCATGGCACTACCTTCTTCTTCATTCAGCTTCTATCCTGAGAAATCTTGCTTCAGGTAGCATCTCCCACAGCTTACCAGGAAGGAGCTCCAGGGGTACAGCTGGGATAGTGGCTGGATAATTCTTCCGCTGCTGCTCTAAGCGTTTCCTTCTCTCCAACTCTTCCTGCTGGGCTGCTTTTGTCACGGCTTCCAGTTGGTCCTCACGTAACAGCTTCCTGAACACAGGAGCAAAGAGAGGAACCTGATTTGGTTGTAACTCAAACACCTGAACGGCTGTACAGATGGCTCAAACGATGGCTGACAAGCTCCAGGTAGTCTGTCAGCTACACAGACTAGAAACATCACCACCAAAAGCTGCAGACAAATTCTGCAGCTGTGTCAAGGCTGTCCTTCCCAACTTCAGGTAACACTGCTATGACTCAAGGGATAATGAAAGGAGGAAAACCGCTAGTGGGTAAGTATATACTTAAGCTATGTTATCACTGACTAGCTCTTCTATCTGAAATTACTGCTATGCAGTTCATAAACAGAAAATGCACAAAGTCATGCAAAGAAGGTAAGTGGGAAGAAAAGGAATCGATTCCCCCACAAAAAGTCATCCCCCCAGTCCTCTCCTGACATAGTCTTTTCAGGTACTGGGCCATCTAAGAGCTTTAGCAGCTGTCTCAAAGGATGCCCCCAAGGCACCTCACTTTTACAGGTAACTTTCATGTCTCCAGAAGTTGTTTTTCCCCTGGCTTCAGTTTCATGTGTGCACTCTAGAAACAAAGGCTCTTTTATGAGAGAAGAGGTGCAGTACAAGCAGTGGTAAAATCAAGCTCCCTCAAACCAGCCTTTAAATCCACCCAGCCCCACACTGCAGGGACATCTCTGTTCAAAAGGAATCTGAATTTCCAAGCCCCACTCAACAGTCATTCCTTTGGCTTTAGGAAAATCCATCTGCACAAGCTTAAATATGAACCAAAGACCACCAGCACATTACACACACAGGAAAAAAGCCACTTGCTGCCACACATTCAGGCTCCATTATGACTCCTCTGAGCATTTTAGATCCTCCTGAACAAAATTGGGGAGTGAATTCCCACCTTACGACCTGTCCCAGAAGATATGTGGTGACCTACACAATCAAACAATCACTGCTTTATAAAATTCAGGTGAAATCGATTTCCAGCATTTCAATCACCAGTCACAGCATCAGTGCTCATGCCAGCCAATACCTCAGACACTACAGGGCAGGACTGTATTTTAGGCTGTTTGTGACAGGATCCATCAGCAGATACCCAGAACTGGGTATTCATTTCATGGTGGTGCTGTTCTTCAGTGACAAGAATTACAGCAGGAAGTACACAACTTTTGCAATATATTCCATAACCAAATACTTGGTCTTCTGAAATACCAAATAAGTCTGCACCCACATGCAGCACTCCAGTCTGAGATCATACTACTCCCACTGGTGAAATCCTAAGGTTTTGGGAAAGAAAAGCCATCTGGCTTGCCAGCAGTGGCAAACACAGCTCAGAAGCAAAGTCCAGTGATTGCATTTTTACCCAAAAGGTTACCTAGGACCCTAGCTCTTTCTTTCCTGCTGCTGCTTACCTTATGTTCCTCCGCATGTGAGACGGTTTCTGAGCCCTCTTCTTTTTGGTGTCCTCAGAGGCCAGGCTCTTGTGCTGGTTCTGCAAGAGTCGCTCTGCCCGCTCACTCTGAGATGAGGTAGTTGAAGTAGAGCGCTGCCATTCTCCATCCTCCGCCTGTTCAACATGGTCACCGCTGAACACGGCTTCCTGGGGTTGGTCTGAGAAGACAAGGAGGTCATGACATGAGCACCACTGGGGCTGGCAGCTGGCTTTTGTTGGGGAAGACAGCAGGCCTGCGTGCGGCCTAGCTCTCTTCTCCCAAGATTTAGGCCCTGACAATATTCTTCTGTTCCCATGAGAAAGGAAAAGTTCCTCATGCTGAGAGGATCCTAATAATCACATTCTCAAAACACAGCAGCCTTGCTGATAGGGGTACAGGCTGCCCTAAACCAAGAAGCAGTTATGGGAAGGGATTTGGGAGTAATGGAACATGTCAGGAACCAACCATAACAAGAGGGTCAAACAGCAGGTGTGGGGATACTTTTAGGCATCAAAGGTAAACTAAGGATGTTTAGCTGTAAGATATGTTTATCAGAACTCATTATAATCACTAACCAATCAATATGTTGTGAACAGTGTGTGTAACCAATGAGCAGTTTTTTAGCTTGCCACGTTTGCAGTAAGAAAGGTCTAGAATCTGGGTGATTTCACCTCATAAAATGGCTTCACCTAAAATTCCCATTGAACTGTGTGTTGCTCTCTGCTGGTCACTACAGCTTTTACATGAACATTCATCAGCTGACAATCTCTACTCTCACTCATGTGCAAGCATGTTTCTCCAAGGGTCAGAACTGGGGTCCTTTCTGACAGTGCCACTCCAGGAGTGTTAAGAAGGGTCTGTTCCCAGTGAAAGCCAAGATTAACACCATTCAACACAGCCCAAAAGTGTCCTGACAAGAAAACAATGTGCAATTATTTCAGTCCCCATAGAACGCTCGCTGCCCCAAAGGGCTTGTTTTCCTTCAGGGGCCAAATGAGTTCCAATTAAAATAAGGAACTCAAATCTCCTTTCCTTTCTTTCACCACGTTCAAGTGAGGTAGAAATGTTCATTTATATGACACCTGTGTAACCATCCTCTGAGTTAACAGAACATACCATGCAAGAGGTTATCTGGTTCAAACACTGCGTCATGGCTTAGCAGGCAGCTCAGTGGTTTTATCACCAGGCTCCACTCTCATCATTTAAATGGTAACTTCTGGGAAGCTTTTTTAAAACCAAAAAGTAAGTGGCAATACTATTTCCACATTATAAACCACATGCACTCCTTTTTCTCTGCACGACCCTATTTTCAGACTTAAAGCACTCTGTGAAATGACACCTTGTTCTATGTGACATTTTGCTCTTCAACAGGCTGGCAGTGACCAAGCTAACGCTCGCAGAGCACAGCAAGGAAACATTTCTGTTCAAAAGCTTCCCTTGAAGTAAACTGTTTCTGACAAGCCTTGTAATAGCGTCTTTGAAGCATCTTGTCCCCTTGTGTCAGGCAAAGAGATACTCTGAACATCATCTCATAATCAGCTTGCTTGCTTATACTGTGTATCTGAGCTAATGACTGAACTGAAATGACACTTAGAACTTTGAAGGAAAGAAGGAAAGAAGACATCAGCGCAGAAGAATGTGGCAGATGAAGCAATACAGAACCAACAAGCACCACATTGTGACTCTGTGGGATCCAGAGACAAAGAACATCCCTTCTCAAAAAGCTGGGAGCTGAAATGAAGGATGCTTCTGTACAGCACGTTGCATGTACAGGCACCTCTACAGCTGCCACGTTCAGATCCCTATTAACCTTCCCACCAATATCACCTCCTAAACTGAGATGATGAGAACTAGATTCACACCTTGGTCAAAGCTTCAACTCTGAAGCTTCCTCTCCAGAAGACCTGCCCCAGGTTGCTCATAGCCTACGTCAGAATCCATGGAGGACTTTGGGGCTCAGCCCACCATGGGCCAACACCAGCAGAGCAGTTCAAACATTTCTGGGAACATCAGTCCCAGCAAGTCTTAAGCATACTAGAAAAACAGGTATCCACAGCTTGTGTGACGAAACAGAGCTCATGATGAATGCAGGAAAGAGTTCTGTTGCACGCAAAGATAATGTCAAAGAGTTCACTGCTCCCATGGTGGTAGCTCTCCTACCACACCTCCTTAAAGTTAGAATCTCAGACATCACATTCACTTGCAGACAAAGAATTGTGCTGGGAATAAATCCAGTTTCTCAGCCTTCCTAGACAGGGGCTCTGCTGTTTGAGCTACAGACACATTTTGGTCCTATCACCTGCAGTTCAGCAGCGTTTCCTCCCCCCAGCCCCTCTCGGCTCCTGGTTATATAACTAGAGCAAAAGATTGGATGAAATAGGGCAAAGGGAAGCAGGGAGGCTGCACACGTGATCACATTCTCCGGGATGAGTCATTAAACCAGTGACTATCCGGAGACAAACACTGCCATGGTTACACTGCTGCCATCGCACCCTGGGCCCAGGGGACCTTGACAAGGCATCAGAGAGCACAAAGTCATGCCTGTTTGGCAGAGGAAGCACTTCTGCCCCCACATCCCAGCAATTACCCACGTCACCTCCTTTGGCAGCGACTTTGCCACTCGCACTGTGCGGTGAAAGGGTACCTTCAGTACGAGGGGGACACTGCCAAGATCCAAAGGCTCAGCAGCACAAAGGTGCAGCCGTGATGTGTCTCCCTGTATGGTTTCACATTTGCTGTGCAATCCCCAAATACTCATTCCAGTTCTGTGTGTTTTAATTTTCTCTCCTCTTCATCACGTGCAATACGGGCTCTGGTGAAGCACACACACAGCTGGAGAGGACAGTTACGTTTAAAAGATAATTCTCATCTGAGCAGGAGCCCGAAGCCTAAAATCTGAATGAGTGCAGGCCCTCATCTACCACAGCCATGGCTGCTCAGGCTGGCGTTTGTCCTGCCAACACAAGTTCTGAGATGAGGAACACAATCTGTGCCTCAGCCCACATTCCTGACACAGTTGCCTCTAGACACCGAGATCTCTTGCCTGTGGCAGCAGCACTGAACAGCACGCTGACTGAGCTGTGGTGGGATTCAGAGGCCAGCCGCTCCCGAGGCTGGTCCCAGCCTCGCCACTACAAGGGGTGAAGCTGCTTTTCACAAAGCTTAACTAACACAATGATACAATCCCAAGCAACAGCTCCCACCACACCTGTGACACGAGCTGGCAGTTACTGGCAGGAGTTGTTTACTTGCTCCTTTGTGTTCAACTCCTGATCATGTACACAGCCCAAACCTTACCGCATGTGGCTGTGCTCCAGCGCGGAGAGCTCCAAGTGTGTAACCAAGACCCACACCAGGACAGAAACACATTAAGGAACAATAACCACACACACAAACTATTTTGTATGAGAACAGGTTTGGTCTTTGGGCTGGAGGGAGTGTGGGAACAGCCTCGTTGAACAGGCCCCATCAGGTAATCAATGGAATGATTCCCACCCCAACTTTGCCAAGCCTACATCTACAGCAGAAATGCAATTACGGTTTTGTAACAGGAGCTCAACACGCTACCCTGGCATGGCTACACAAGCAGCTTTTTGCACAACACAAGACCTCCTCAGCCATGTTTGCATGCTGACAATTGCCTGATCATGCTTAAGCTGTCAGCGCACTCTAGGAAGACTTGGGCAGTTATCCACACTGTGCCACTGAGGAAAGCATTGCTACCACCCAGGGGTATCAGCCTCGCACAGGGGGATCAGCCACACAGGCCCCAGCACAGCTGGAGGAAAGAGCAGGCCTGAGGCCACTCAGAAGACAGCTGTGGGTCAGTCGTGGTCACCAATGAGGATGACACACTGTGGGAGTTGAGAATTGGCTGCAGCACCAACTGCTGGGCTCACACCAGCTCAGCTGTGTTTAGCAGCGTGCTCACCAGAATCAGCACCAGATCGAGAAGGAAGCTCTCCTGAGGGCAGGGGCAAGGGCATCAATGCCAACAGTGAGTTGCCCAGCTGCTGCTCCTTCAGGTGGTTGCAGCTCTCTGGGTGACAGGGCCCAAGCATCTCCCCAGATATGGGCACCCCCACAGCCCAAGGCACTCCATCCTGCAAGGTACCCTGAATGCCAAGAGGTTCACAACTGCCCTTTCCCGTGCCCTTTAGAGGTTTCAAATGCGCCTGCATTATCAAAGCCCAACAAACCCCATTACAGCATGGCTCTGGTTCATGCTGCAGACCAGGGGTTGCCAGTTTTCTTTGCTCACCAAGCAGCAGCAACCACCGCCCCCAGCTGTACGCACAAGCAGGGGGAGGTGTTCTGCTTCTCGACCAACACTTGAGTGTTACAGTTTAGAAGTCTCTGTAAGGAAAAGTGTCGTGACTGCTCTGCATCACTCAGATGCTCCCTGCAGTAGGACTCCCAGAGCTGTCCCTAAACACCGTGAACAGGTGTGACTCACCATGCATAACACAGCCAAGGATTTGTCCCACAGTGGGGTACTTCCTATCGTACCCACGCTTCCGAAACTCACCTCACCACCTCCTTCTGGCAGAAGGCTCTCAAGCTTCCCAGACAACAGCAGGGGATGCAGCCTGGAGAATATTCTCTAGCATCTTTGATTCACCAGTGAATTGCTCTCCACACACGCAGCCTGCTCTGCAAGCGGGCTGGGGTTGCTGTGAACTGTCATGAAGCAGCAGGTACAATTTTTTGAGGTGTGAGGTTTCTGTAACTTAAGTAAGTAACCTCCTGACACCAAGGTATGTGAGAAACAGCGTTGTTAGAGCTGCATCCAATCTCCATGCTTCAAGGCAAACCTTGATAAGCCCAAGTGCCCATACACACACAAATCAGCATCCTCAGATCTATCAACACACACGAGTATAGAAATTGTCATTCAAGATAAGACCAGAGGGTCCCCTATGTGAGGCTGCCACACAAGGAGCAAAAGACCCCTCCACAGACAAAACACCATGTAAGATAATTACTTCCTTGCCTCCTCAGTTGCCAGCCAGCTCATGTGGCTACCTAGAGGTACATCCTCCTCCTGAGAGCACAGCTTCCCTGCCAGAAGAACTCCAGTGACTCCAGGGAGACCATTGAAAACGTGTTTATTTCTAATGTAATTTCACTACCGAAGCTCAGGACACCAAATGGCACTACTTCACTGAGTCTTTGGGCATTACTTCCTGCCCTAAGGACAGGGACAGTGTGTGTGGGGAGGAAGGTGGCTGCAGAACGGAGAGGAGTTAGTTCTTGCTTTGGGAGCTCTCTTCTGTCCTGCACAAAAAGCAAGGAGCAGTGAGATGCTAGCGCAGGCACGCTGGGAACTTTCACGCACTTTGTGGGCAGTAGCTTCTCAGAGACTAGCACTAGCTAGTACTGCTACAGCCAGTGCTGAGCTGTCAAAGCAAGAATGGGAGGAGCACCAAGGGATGGCACAAGGAAGACTAATTGCACAGCTCCAGCTGCAACACTCGCAGTCGCTGACACACTGAACTACAACTGTCCTGAAGGCTGGAGAAGCAACTGCAGAGCAAGCCTGACTGCAAAGGCACTGACAGGCTGGGAGATGTTCTCTGGGGTTCTGTGATGTTTCCCCACTACACTGGAGACGGGGGAAGGTGATGACAGAGTTTAATGGTACACAGCACCTGAAGAACAGCCCTTCTCTAACTGCAGCACAGCAATCACCATGGAGGCTGGCAATGGCCAGAGTGCTCTGGCTCATCCTGAATTCAGCTGTGGAATATAAATTACTTTTGGAATATTCTTTCTCTGTGTGTAACTGCTGCAGCTGTTGCATGGGTGCCACGCAAGAAGGGAAGGGGTGCCAGCACTGAGCACCTTTGCAGAGGCAGCATTACAAACACACTTGAGGACCCCAAGGCCACAGGCAGCAAACTCCCTGCAAAACCTCTCAAGGATGGTGTAGAGGACAGCAAGGGGGGAGAGACCTGTTTCCCTTCCTCCAGGCCTCACCTGCTGCAGCATTCAGGAGAGCCACAAAGCTCCCTGCTGTAGCTTGACACACATTGATGCCGGGTTCCTGCCTCCTGAAGTACCAGGAAAGCATCCCACAGCAGGGATGGAAGCCCACAGCCCCCCTAGGGACTCAAGGCTGTGGCCACCCCCTGCAGCTGCTACCAGGGCAGCTAATTAGCAACAAGACTTTGTTCTCCTCAGAAAATAATCGGGCTCAGTCTTCCCTAGCAGGACGCCCCTCCCAGCCACAACTGCTTAACAAAGCCCTAATTATGTAAGCATTATATAACCCGGCACACCTACCCGCCCCCCCACGCCAGGCACGACACAGCACCCGCTTGGCTGCAGCACCGCTAGCCACGCTCCCTGCCAGCACCCCGGGCGCCTCTCCGCCCTCTCCAGCCACCAGCAGCCGCCCACTTGCTGACAGCGCAAGAGCCAGCGTGGAGCCAGGATCAGCCTTTTGTCTCCACCGGTGATTTTTGTGTCCATGGCATACTGCTGTGCTTGTCTGGGTGCCCCTCGTGGATGTCCTCTCAGGGTCACGGCTATGGGGAGCTCCCTCCAGGCCAGCCGTGCTGTGCCCTGGCTAAGAGCACAGCCACGCTGTGTGCCTCGAGCAGCAGGGCCTGCAGCTCCCAGCCCCTCTTCTCCACATGCTGGCTCCGCTCGACTCCAAGGAAATGCAGCCCACCAACCAGAGGAACAGCCAGTTTCCACCACCGCTCTCTCCTCAGCTCTGCTGCCTGCTGCGATGGTCGGTGTCCTGCTGAGTCACAGCCACTACTAGGAGACACAAAGGCATCTTTCTAGCTGAGCCTGCCCACCCCAAAGCTTCCCTGCTCCCAGGGGAAGCTTCCCTTGCCGGTCAAACAGCACGTACATCAACTCTAATGTCTTCATCCTCCTCACTGATTTATCTAGGAGTTAACCACCTCAGGTCTGTTGTTCACCCTTGTCACTGTAACCAGACAGAGACTGTCATACTGGTATAACAAACAGCGCTGCCTGAAGTCTGAGTAACACATTTCCTATTTCTCCAGGTATCTGTAAAGCCATCGGTCACTGTGGTTCAAGGCACGCAGGTGAAATCTGGGTATTGCTGGCAGGAGATGGCAGGCTGCCTCCAGCCCCAGCCCTGGGCCAGAGAATGGCCAGAGGGGAGAGATGTGAAACAAGCTCTGAAGAAAACACCACCAGCGCAGGCTCTGTGGGCTGGGGCACAGGGAGGGAGCCAGACCAGGAACACACAACTGCCAAACTCATCTCCAGACTTCTCCTTGGGCAGGACATAAGCCCCAGTTGATGGAAACTTGAAAAGATTAATTATAAGGCAGTGCTACCCTTTTTTTCCTGCAGAGGCCTTAACGTATCAGTTTCCGATGAGCTTCTGCTGCAGTATAAAACTCCCTTCCCAGCCTGAAGGAGCCCTGCTGGAACAAAAGGCTGCAGAATTGAAAGGCAGGAGCAGAGAAGATACCACCCAAAAACTAAAGGGAAAGGAAGCAGCCAAGAAGGGCCGAGAGGCAAACTGGAACATCAAACAGCCAACTTTGGTGACAGACAATATATCTTCTAAACCCTGGGATTATGCAAGCAGAACCAGGCCCCAAATACCCCAGAGCTCTTGTTCCAGTCGGGCCTCAATGCTGCGGATGCTGAGACCCGGGTTACATAAACACCAAAGAGCACTTATATAACGGCTGTATGGCACGGGCTGGCAGCCACCGGCACCCAGTGCCACCGGAGCATGGCAGGTAGCTGCTCCAGCCAGCCCGCTGCCAGGGCAGCCCTGTCCAGCCGCTCTGGGACATTGCTCCATCCCTGCAGGGCCCCCTGAAATGCAGTCCAGGTGGGGTGCCTGTCAGGGTCTCCCTCTTGCAGGCACCACAGAGAAGTTGATGGTTACTCTGGAGTGCTGGGCAATTTGTGCCCGTTCCCAGCTCTGTTACACCCAAAGGAGGGCGGTGAAATTTCCAATCAAATGTTTTCCTACTGCTTGGAGATGGCAAGAACTGGAGAAATACAGAATGCTGCTACCTGGCATCCCTCTTCCAGATATATAATCAAAATTACTCTGCCCAATACAAGTCCTCAAAGCTAAAATGTCAAGGGCCTCCTCCTCACGAGCTCCCCTCTCTCACCATCAGTCAGGATGGGACAAAGCCAGGAAAGGCACCATTAGGGTGGCAGCGAAGCAGGGATGGGTCACATTTGTCCTTTAGCCCAGGCTGTGTGAGAGCAACTGAGTTACATAAAGCTGCTGCACTGGAGTCAGGAAGTGTTTCAGGCTGGGAAGTTTTCAACAAGCTGCGTGCAGGAGGGAACCGAAACCTCCTCTTTCTGGTTATCCCAGTTAACCAGTAACCCAGAATAGTGTTTGGCCAGCCAGATTACAAAAATTACCGTAGGGATCTAAGCCACAAGTAACTGGATTTAACCATCAGACCTTATTTATTTTGAAAGCTTTAAAAAAAAATAAAATTACTTTATTAAGGTGGATAAATACAGATGTAGGCATCAAAGAGAAATTTCCCCTCCCAACTTCAGAAAACAGATTCATTCAGAGGCTTGACATGTTCCCAGCACAGTGAATCCAGCTGGCTGCTACCATGACTCTTCTAGGGATAAATTTCAGGGACTAAGAAAAGAGGACAAGTAGGGGAACAAGCATTTTGCATTATGCAATGATTACATAAGCATTAGTTTACACTAGGTAGCTGGGAGTTGTGGTATTAGCTTTATACCAGGATACCCTCAGAGCAATGAGAAATAATAAAGAAGGGATTATTGCTGCCACACGCTTCCAAGGCCACCAAAATGGCAAACAAACAAGGAGCACAAGCCAGACCTTAATCTCTGCCTCAAGTCCTCACCATAGCTTTGTTCAGGACCTGCTAAGAGGGAGGGAGAGAGAAGACATCTGATAGGCACTCATCATTTGAAAGAGCAGCGTGGTAAATAACCCCAGCGTGAAGCATCCCTCGGCGCTGAGCTCCTTTGCTGTCACTCACAGCAGCAGCAGCATAAGAGAGGAAAGATTTCAAAATAAGATGACCTGGCATTTGCCCTCCAGATCCATGTCAGAGGAGTTCACAAGCATGACATGGTCCTCACAATATCCCCTGAAACACCCTCTTATATCTGTCTTGCAGAGGAGGAAACGAAGGCAAAGAAATTAGGCAGGCATCAGTGCAAAGTAACTCCCAAGTTGCTGGCTCCCTGTCCTGTGCCTCGACAAACAGGGTCTCTTTCCCTTCCCTAAACATAAATTCCTCTGGAAACACCACACACAGTTGTGGGTTTCTTTCAGCGCTGTACCAAAGCACAGAGCTGCAGCCACGTTCCCTTTCTGTGCTCCAGCCTCTAAAGTCATTTCAGAGGAATTTTTAAGGACTTTGTTTAATGAGGGAGGCATCACTTGGGAGAAAAATGCCAATTGCTGAGTTTGAGCCTGTGTGCCACCGCATTCCACTGGCACTCCTCCCATCGAGTGCAGCCAAAAAAGTGACCGAGGGCACTGGAGAAAGCTAATAGGACCAGATGAAACACCACCACTCAAAGAACAATCTGTTTCTAGTTTTCCTTTTCAAAATATTGCTGGTGCTGCTCTTGTGTGCTGCTAATGCAGCTTGACAAAGGGCTGCAAAGTTGTTTGGGGCAATTAGACTCATGTAAATTAAAGGCACAATGTCACAAGGACTCCCCCATCCAATATACCCAACACCCCAAAAGTGAAGCCCATTGACTACAGCCTGGAAAAAAGATGAGTACTGGTTCCTTCAGAAGATTATTAAAATTATAACTACCTCTAAAAAGCAGCATATGTGTATATGGGGAAGAGACAGGGCTTTTTAGAGAAGAGATTGCTTTCCTGCAGGGCCACAGCCTCTTTTCAAACAGAAGTTAGGTAGCTGACTGCCACAAACCTGGATTTACTAGCTGGTGGGTGCTACCAGAAAAATAATTTTAATCCTCTCTAACTTTCCAGAAACATTTATAAAAGAAAAGACAGACAGCACAGCACTGCACATACGGGCACTTGTTGCTCTGAACTCCCCAAAGAAGCATCCAGGCACCTCAGATGAGAAAAAGCCATGTATCCCAGAGAGGAAAAGAAACATTGAGCAGTGGTGGAGGCACAAAGGCAGGGAAGAACACAGCACCTTGGTTCTGCCCCCATCACTCTGACCTTGGGCAGTTGTACCATCCTACCTGGGGACAGGGTGGCTATGGAGAAGTGGGATGGAGATCCTCCTGGGTCCCACAGCCAGAACACAACCATGTGAGATCAGTTACAAATGCTTCCTCAAACAGAGAGGACTTTCCTGCTGGCAGAGCAGACTGGGATAAACCTTGCCCCAGACTTTATAACTTGAGGACCAATGTTGTACAAAGAGGATTTCACTTGCAGTCGTGCTCTCTTACGTTTGGACAAGCGTCCTCAAAATACTTTTCCATCCCAAAATTTTGGAAAGCCTCTGACCTTGCATTCTCCCTCCATCTATGACCTACAGTCTCATTCCCAAAAGCATCTTTCCCTCCCCTGTCTTCTCCTTTTATACTATCTAGACTGAGTTACATAAGCCACTTGTATCACCCAGATTCCTCGTTTATCCAAGCTCGTTTTGCACTGTAACTCCTTTCTCTTCTCAGTTCACACTTTCCCAGAATGAGCTGCTTTGTCCTGCCACCACCACCAGAGAACCAAGAAAGCAAAAAAGATGGAAGTTTTCTGGGTTTGGGTTGGTTGGGGTTTTTTTTTTTACTAGAATCCACTCCTCTTACTAATGGACAACAAATACTGCATGGCTCATTCCTGTAAAAACTCCTTACAAAGACCCCACCGCCCTGTAACAAACCAGGAGCCCAGGGTTGGAACTCCTGGGACCATTTCTGACCCACCTATTAAGTCCATAGCATGAACTTTGGAGGGATTTGCCACATGAACAAGGTGAAAGAAGCTCGGTGCCCCTGAGTACCTGACCTCAAAGTTAACAAGTTGTATTATAAATTTAGAAAGTTCTTCAAATGGGAATAAAGTTGTTTTTTCCTCCAACAGACATCCTCCCACTCAGCCAGCAAAGTGAGTGGCAGCCATGCCAAAACTGTAAACTTGTGTTAGGAATCAAAACCCATCTGATGGGGGGGAGGTGGGAAGCACCAAGTAGCTCTTAGTCTATTAGGCACTAACTGGAGGATCTGGAGCAAGCACCAACAGCTCTGCGTGGTGCCCACACTGCTGCCTGGTCAGCAAGTCACCAAATATTTTGCAGACAAAAGCAGCTCTCAAAACTCTTATTGAGTAGGATGTTGAGGGAAAGTATACACAGAGTTGAAGGGGGTGGGGGAGAGGACACTGGATGTAAAATCACACTGATAGGAACAGCTGTTTCCTCTCTTGCTAAAAATTACTTTTGCAGCATTACAAGGTGACAGCAGCAGAAACAATTACAGTTGGACCAAGAATGTCCCATCACCAGAGTCTTTGGAATTAGAAGCACGAAGACAAAGCCAGTTTCCATCACACAACCCCTCCAGTGAACCAGCAAGGACTGCAAGGCTTTGAAAATTCAACCATTCCCATCCTGGCCAGGTAGGTAGGCAGCAAGTTAAAACCTGAGCCCTTGAGTTTCGATTCCTGATGCACTTTGGTAGCCCCAGAGTAGGGGACTCCTGCCAAGGGGTGGCAGAATGAATGGTGTGGAACAGGAAAGCAGGAGGGAACAGAAAACGAGGTGGGGGGACAAAGGGGGATGACAAACAAACAAAAAACATTAAAAAACCAACCCGTGTCCTACCTGGAAACTGCTGAGACTCATCCAAGAGTAACATGCTGCTCAGGGCACTGAGGCAAGACCTCTGCCCCAGCACTTGCTCGGAGCGGCTGCAAGCTCTCAGCCCTTCTGCTATTCTTGTCTCAGGGTCTTCAGGACAAAAGTTTCCAGTGACTCGGACCGCTCGTTATCTCTGCCCGCAGCCCAGCGCGCGCTAAACCCACGCTCACTGGCTGCTCAGTTCGCAGGCGGGAAATGCCTCCCGATAAACCAGCCCAGGGTACAGGCAGGGAAACCTGCACTTAAGGCTTCTGAAAATAACTTTGGTAAACAGCTCCCAGTGCTCGAATCCACCCAGCCGGTGCGGCGGGAATCAGGACGCATATATCCTCCCTGCACCCAGCTGAGACGGACCAGGGTCACTGTTATATAACTAGTTAAATATGCCTCGTGTTCAGCCTAAATAAAAATTGTCACTATCTCCTCCCCTGCTTGGAGAGTCAAACAGCACAGCCCTGCCTGGGGTAGTGGCTACTCCACAGGGGACCGATACCCGGAGCAGCGCTGCCCGGCCAGCTTGGCTTCTGTGTTCCCAATCAGCACCAGCAACCTGGGTTACGCCTGGGAAAGAGTTTTAAAAGAGAGAAGAGGCTGAGTGGGTGTGTACAGGGGAGGTCCCTCTCCTCGGATCCCATTCACTCAGCCCGTGATCCTGTTCAACTAGTGGCAGAGACCAAGACTGAGAATAAAATAAAAATCCTTACATAACCATTCAGGCTCCGGCGGGGCCCCGGGCAAGGGGAATCCCAACAGACAACAGCACGATGGGAGCAGGGGATGTGCAGGACCATAGCCCCTCTTCCAAGTTTCACAGCACTAAAGGAGCACGCAGCAGGGCAGGGAGTGGGTTTGCAAAAAGAAGTACAGCCGTTTTGGTGTAGAAAACAATCTTGGTATCTGTGATTTTATGAGCCATCTGCGTGATGCCTGCTAACTTCCATGGAACCTGGACAGCTGAGGCTGAACCTCTGTATTGGCTGGGAGCTGGTAACCTGTTCACACAGGAACAGGCATCCTGCTCACACAGGAACAGGCATCCTGCTCACACAGGAACAGGCATCCTGCTCGCTTCGTTAAACCAGCGCTCGTACAACACCGTGGCACTGCAGAAGGCTCCCCCCGTGCAGCACACAGACCATGAATGAGACTTCCCAGCTTTTAGGAAACAACTTTGCAGGATTTGCAAAGCCAGGTTTATTCTATGCGAGCCTTCCTCCTCCATCTACTCCAGAAGGACAGGTACGGGACAGAATAAGTAAACACAGGGGAGAAGAAGTAATTTAAAGCTGTGGGTGAACCCCCAGAAGCTCACAATCATGCCTGGCCTTCCTCAGTGCTACAGAGATGTTCTCTGAGGCTGATTCCCTTCTCAGGCATTCCCAATGCCAGTAACTGACAGCAAACCTGGGCTGACAGAGACAATGAAACCGGCTTGCTCCCAGTGAGCACTTCTCTCTTCCCTTCAAACAATAGGCAAATGAAAGTGAGGAAAACCAAGGCGGGCACAAGAAGCCCACAGCAGGCTGTGGCTGACCAGCCCTGGCACAGATCTGCAGGGCTCCAGGACAGACCAGCACGATGCACTGCACTCCTCACAGCAAAGGCTGACCCAGCCAGCGCAGAGCCCACATGCCTTGGTGCCTTGGAGAGGGTGGCAGGGCACAAGAAATACTTGCCACCATCAAGCACTCTGTGCTTCAGGGTACATCCCAAAGTTGAAACAAACCCAAGGTGCTATTTACATAACTAAAGCCAGATGCTTTTTACCAAAGAAAAGATTAACTGTATTCAAATTGGGGAACAAGACAGCCTTTCACCTATGTCACACATTCAAACAGCCTGGCTGGTACACAAGAACATACAGTGTCTACCAAAGGGGAAAAGAGGGACAAATATATTAAGAAAAGTACATAGCTGAGGACCTTGCAGCGAGCCTTATAAGGACTTAGTGGGGTTGGAATAAATAAACCAAACATGACCTCAGCATCTGACCTAACAGATTTATGAAACTGGGAAGTAAGATTTAAAAGACAAGTATTTGTGTAAATGCAACTGGGTACTTTCCAAATTGTTGCTGATAACAGCAATCAAGTACAAGGAACGTGGCAGTTTAATACACTGGGGAGAAACAGGCGACCCATAGCTGTCCTTCTGCACTCAGCAATGAAGAGGGAGTTTCCTTCTTCACCTCAGCGTGCCAACGGAAAGGAACTTCTCTACCTTTTCTACTCAAAAGAGCCTATGGTGAGGCCATCACTGCTGGCCATGATACATAGGGATTCACACAGCCAAGAATTAGATCTGCCAGAAACAGTCAGTTTATAAAATGATCTCCTCATGGGAGGTAATCTTGTTATCGATAAGCCCATTTACTGAATAGTTCTCTTGTGAGGCCAGCCTTGCCAGTAAGGAAGAATGTTCTCCCTCCTTCCTCTACAGGGTCTGAAACCTTACCTAGTGATCCCACCTCACAACCTCGTGCTCAGACCACAACCTCTTTGCAATTGTCTGACTGCACTATACATCAGAAGCTGCTTCTCAGGAAAGCGCTGTCACTCCAGAGGTTCCCTTGCAAACAGCACAGATTTCCCTGGTTAAAAAAGCCCAAAAAACTCTATAATTTTCAGAACACAGTTTTTATTTGTTTGACAAGTCTTTCCAGCAGCAACATCAGCATCCCTGAGCACTGCAAATTCATACGGGTTAAAACTCACCCCTAAACCTGCTGAGACAAGAAGCTCAACTCTAAGGTTCTCAGGACACTAGGTGCCCTGGCACAGCAGAGAACATGGGAGTTTGGGGTGAGGATCGAACTAAAACTCAGTTCAACTAAAATGTTTCAGCAAAATATCCCAAAACACAGTACAAGTGACTTCCTTCCCCATCCCTTCAAGCTGGAGTAGCTCCTTCCTCATCCCCATGCCTGTTCTCCACCTCGAACCTGGTTCTCTCAGCCCACTGCTCCCCTTGCTGAGCTCAGCAGGCTGAGCAGCTCCAGAACTGACCAAGCTGACCTGACCCAAGCCCTCCAAGCGCAGCGCAAGTGAGAACCTGGATCCATAACGTGGCACCATGCTCTGGGACCCTGCAAGCTCAGATGGGTGCTGTCTCTCCAATGACTGCCCTGGGTGCTGTTCACTCCCATCGCCACCCTGCAGAAGGGAAGAGACCTTCCTTGCCCTCAACTGCTCCAGGCTGGCTGTGCAGTCCCTTCCCCATGCCACATAGTCGTGCTGTGCACCCACCACCTGCTTCTGCACACCCCACTGATCACCAGCAAGTAGAGGAGCTGCCTACAAATCATTTGTAATTTATTAAACACAGACAAAGCTTGACAGCCAAATTTCACTCTTGATTATCAGCTGCACATAGAACATCATTAAGTTCACTTTTCCTGTCCTGTTTTCCAGGCTTCAGCAACATGGAAAAACACATGAGAATATCAGGTGGGAGTTGGTTATGATATAAGGCTTATCAACCTGAAACAGTTCAGACAGAATCAAACTTGAACTCCAGAACACTATTTGTTGGCAACTGAGTATTGGTTGGGCTTTGAGAAGCATTTGCTTTTTAAATAAACACAGCACTGTAATAAAACCTCTTCTTGAGCAAGATCTAAACCATCCATGGAAAACCAGAGGAGCCTTTCCATTGACTTTAGCAAGTTTGGGACTGAACCAGAAGGCATGAAATTTGATCAATTTGCTTTTTTCTCATTTTACTTGTATTCATACAAGTCATAGATAGGCATCCAGATGGGGCTGGAATCTCTCCAGAGATGGAGACTCCACACCCCCTGGGCAGCCTGTCCCAGGGCTCTGGCACCCTCACTGGGGAAAAGTACCTCCACATGTTGGTGTGGAACTTCCTGTGCTCCAATTTGCAGCCATTGCCCCTTGTCCTGGCTCCACTGACCAAAGAAAAGGGGCTGGCCAATTCCCCCTGCACCCCATGCTTAAGATATTGATAAACATTGATTAGGTCCCCCCTCAGTCTTCTTTTCTCCAGACTGAACAGCCCCAGCTCTCTCAGCCTTTCCTCATAGGATAGATGTTCCAGGCCCTTCATCATCTTCGTAGCCCTTCTCTGGACTCTCTCCAGGAGATCCCTGTCCTTTTTATCCCAGGGAGCCCAGAACTGGACACAACACTCCAGGTGGGGCCTGACCAGGGCAGAGTAGAGGGGGTTTATGAGGGGGTTTAGACATGGTTTCTTTCCTTTCCCACACCCACCTAAATCACACCTGGGGCAGGGGGAAACTGTACATAATGTAACAAAAATCTAATTACATATAATGTGGGGAGGGATGAAACACCACTCCTGCAAATGCTTTTCAGACTGTCACTGTGGCAAAACAAACACTGCTTCAGACTGCAGGCCCAGACTGCCAAAGGCTGCTTGAAGGCACTAAAGAAAACGAGATGCAATGATTTTAAGTTGAAGGAGTTAGAATCGTAGATATTTATCATTATCATTAATTCAGAGCTAAATCTATTGAGTTACAACCCCACTACACTCAAGAAACTGATTCCCATCTCTTCCCATCACTTGCTCCGTTCAGCTGACACAGGGTTTGTGCACCACACACGAGTGATTTGCTACAACCTGCCTTTCATTCCAGTTTTCATCTTGCTGCAAATTTGACATAAATCACAAGCTCAGGGTACACAAAAGTGCCATTTTAAAATTGCTTCTAATAGTTGAAGTATTTAAATATTTTACACAGATGATTACCTACAGATGTTTTAATTGCAAAATTTGTTTTGACAGAGATTTAAGCTCGAAGTTTCTGTTCACCTAGCCCAAAAAGATTTTAATCTTGTAGCTTTCTCCTGTCTCATTCCTATTTGCATATTTGCAAGTGAAAATAATGTCTTCTGACTCCTACTTAGAATTTTTTTGAGACTGAGTCAGTGAACTGCATGTTGAAGAAAACACGAACAAGACATCTCCAACATTTGTAGTACAAACTATTGTTATTAAAATCAAACCCAGGTATTGCACAAAACCCCCTTTGATCCAAACGATGAGCCAGGCAGTTCTACAGAGCCTAAGCAGGAAATTAAAATGACAAATGAAGCAAATAACTGTGATGTGATATTGTGTTTTAAAATCTGAAAAATACTTCCAATTGAAATAGTTTCCCCCTCCTTTGAAACTTGCTGCTGCTCTTGGCTAGAAGTATTACACAACAGATAGCTGTAGGCACATTTTGTTTGATCAGTCATTTAGAAGAGCCCAATACCAGATAAATCAAGGGAAAGTGAAAATAAGGGTCCCTTCCATAGTTTAAACTCAAATGCAAAACAGAGAAGCATTTCATCCAGTAATCTGAAAACAAAAGGGGTGCTGCCTAAAACCTAAAGGTTTGACTTTAGCTTCACCCCACTCATCAGGTGACCTTGGCAAAGTCTCTTTGCCACTCCTTACCTGTTCAAGAGGGAAAACACCACGTTACAAATTTGCTAATTAGTTTCCTTGTGATTTCATCATGGTTTCAGAAGTTGCAGGCGATGGAGCACGGAATCTATTAGCAGTGACTGGGTGTGGTACAAAGCTATTGAACACCTACTGGGGAAAAAGGTACCAGATGTGACAGAGAAGGAAGTGTGCCTGTCCTTCCTTAGGGATTCGCTGGCTGCTTTGTGAAAACAAGGAAAGCAAGCTGTGGGGTGATAAAGCACACACACGCACACACACACACACACACACACACCCCGCCCCCCCGTATCCTCCAGAGCCTATCAGGAAAGCTGGAAGAAACAATATACTTCCCTCCCCGTGGAAGTCTTGGAGCAATTCTTTGTTCAGATGATAACTGCTCGCTCACTGACCCTGCTCCCCATGCATTTATGCTGCTCCCATGTTTGTGGCAGCTCTAAGCAAAGAGAGCATGTAGCTACATTGAAAAACAACCCCACATATACATATAGATGGAAATGCAGAGCCATGCACATGGGCTGTTCTTGAACAGGGTCTCTGTTCTGTATTCTGTCATACGCAATAGACCAAGGGAAGAAGGAAGCAAAGAGGGGGGGGAAAGAGAGCTAGTTATAATACTGCATCATTTCATGAGACCAGCCGGTCCCTGCAGCCAATCCGCGGGTCCGAAGGCAGCAGAGCTCTGGCGTCATCACCTCCTTTTAAAGAAGTAAAGCAAGTCATTACTCCAGGTTATATAACACCCAGACTGTGCCAGACTCCCTGCCACTCTCTCAAAAAGGAAGCTGCTGTCAGAGAGCCTGGGAGGGGGGCAGAAGAGTCACATTCGGAGCTTCCCCCTGCAAGGGATAAACAGAAAGGGCTGGGAGAGAGTTTGCACTTTCAGGGAGAGCAGGCTGATGGCGAAAGGCTCAGCGACTGACCTGCAGCATCGTCAGTCTGTAACTCCCTGCGAAGGGGGCTGGGGGACAGCACTGTCAGGATCTCATCCCTCCTTCTCACAGCAGCCCTCAAGCCACGCCTCACCCCACTGAGCATAACCTAATTCACAGGGCTAGTTAAAACGCTGGAATCAGTCAGAACCCCCCCCCCTCCCCACTCCCCCCCCCCCCCGCAAAGCCCAGGTGCCACTCCTCCCACACTCTGCTCCTGTTACCTTCCCCATCGCTCCCAGATTCACAGGCAAAGAGCCTGTAGTGACAGGACACCCACCTGCCTCTAGCACAGTCTGACCAAAACTGCCCCAAAAAACAAGATGCCCCACAAGGCAATCGGCAACTCGGGGTTCACAGACTCATGGAGCAGTTTGGGTGAGAAGGGATCTTTAAAGGTCACCTAGTCCAACCCCCCTGCAACAAGAGCTACCAGAAAGGGAGCTAACAAAGCCCAAGGTACTGGCTGTTCCCAGCCAAGCACCCAAGAGGATTTTTATTTCTTTAATGTCACCACTCAGTGAGTCCAGCAAAGCCAGTTCAGGGGGCTGGGTGCCTGCCACAGGGTCTGCACGGGCGTTAGCAGCTCCCACACAACGTGCTGGGTGCACAGACACTTGCTAGTTGAAGAGGTCTGAACTCCTTGGACTGCACACAGAAACACCATTTGTCCTGAAAGACTGACTGTACCACTGGGAAACCACCAGAATAAAAATAACAGGTCAAATAAGCAGCCTTCTGTAAGGAAGGAGAATTCCCAGAGAAATCCATGGGGCTTTTGCCCAAGTATGAAGGACAAACCTCCTTCCCTGCAATCTCAGTGTAACCTTGCTGCAGGACCCAGTAACCAGGCTTGCTAATCAGCAAATGCTAGTATCCAGTCTCTTTTTGCCTTGGATACTATCTCTTTTGCCTTTTATTCAGCTGGGTTGTGGAAACATAGAAGACATCAGCTCCAAAGCTCTCCAGGTGTTAGGAAACCAACCCAAGTCTGGAATGGAAGAGTTGTGGAGGTGGGGAGCGTGTGTGTAACGGACACAAAGCAACTTCAGAGATGCTCTGAGCCCTTTCAGGAATGGAGAAAACAATAAAACCCATTCAACTTTTTATTTATAGCAAGCCAGCTGAGAAATGCATCCATAATACCTGCAGTTTGATCCAGGTTTGCTGAGTGACCACAATCAGCTGGCTTGAGGGTGAGCCCCACAGTCTGCATCCCTAAGATAAAGCATATTTAAACACTGATCCATAAGGATCATTTTCAAAGGTAATGCAGCTTCCCACAACAATCTGACAAGAGTTTAAATGCATGGCACTACACAGGATATTAATTCACAAGGAAATTCTTTCCCATGTACCAATTACTTGCTCATCTCTAGGATACCACACATGCCACCTGCTTTGCACACAATTACTGTCTACATAATGTCCCTATAAGCATTAAAATCTACCTGGTTGTTTAAGCACAGCAAAGTGCATGGTGGTACACATCAGTTTAGGTTTGATTTCCCAAGCTTACAAAGATCAGACTCATTGAGGAGGCTACAAGCCTACTGCTGGGAAGAGGTTTGCTTCCCCCAGGATATGCCCTTCTAGCTTCTTTAGGAATAGTACTGGTTGGCTCTAGAGGGAGCTGCACCCAGCCACGAGCAATCAAGATAGGAAAGTCCAACAAGAAGGAAAAACTGCAAAGATATCAGTCACCACTCTTCCCCCCAAGAAATCACAGAATCACAGAACATGTGAGGTTGGAAGGGACCTTTAGAGGTCATCTAGTCCAACCCCCTGCAGTAGCAGGGACACCCTCACTAAGTCAAGTAGCCCAGAGCCCCATCAAGCCTCACCTTGAATAGCTCCAGGGATGGAGCCTCCACTGCCTCTCTGAGCAACCTGTGCCAGTGATCCACCACCCTCATACTGAAAAGTTTTATCCTAATACCCAACCTAAATCTCCCCTTTTTGAGTTTAAAACCATCACCCCTTGTCCTGTTGCCCCATGCCCTGGGGAACATCCTTCCCCAGCTTTCTTACAGGCATAGGGACCGGAAGGCCACTATAAGGTCCCCCTGGAGCTTTCTTCTCCAATCCAGCCCGTGCACTTTAAATTACAGGATTATTACTTACTGCCCCCCACTGCTCTGGCATACATACAGCAGAGCTTAGAGCTAAAGGAACCCTTCTGATCACCTTCAGTGCTTTTCTAGACTGAACTTCAGGAACTGCTCATGTTTCTTGCTTCCCATACCTTTTTCCTTGACTCACCCACTTTCTATCAACAAAAAGGAGCTTCCTCTCCATGGCAAGCTTCCTCCCAGAGGCTTGTGCCTTTTCTTAGCCCCAGCCACCAGCCTCCAGCCAAACAACAAGGTCAAGGGATCAAAGCACACAGATCACCAGTCTGAGGCAGAAAGCAAGAAGCAATTTGGTCCACTGTGCTCAAGGACTGCAGCAGATGGAAGCATCTCATTACAGGGTTCCTCAGTGAGCAGCTACAGTCTGTGAGGCTGCCTCGACCTTGGGATGCCCATCTACCTCCCATACCACCCAAAGACACGGCTGTCAAAAGCTGCTTGCTGAACAGAGCTGAGAGATTAAAGAAATAAGCATGTATTTGCTCCTCCTCTTCTTAAGGAGTGCATTTCATTTTCTAGTAGATAGGGAGGACAACTTAGAGACAATGTTTCCTAAGGGAAAACTGGAGTGCAGACTGGTCAAAAGTAGAAGGCAAAAACATTTCAGGTTGGTGGGACTGATCTCCAGCTACTAACACAAGCAGAACCAGCCCATTCAGGTAAAAAGTGTAGGTAAATGAGTTCTTAACAGTGCCCACCCCAGTGCTGGGCTCCCTGGGATAAAAAAGACAGGGATCTCCTGGAGAGAGTCCAGAGAAGGGCTACAGAGATGATGAAGGGCCTGGAGCATCTCCCCTGGGAGGAAAGGCTGAGAGAGCTGGGGCTGTTCAGCCTGGAGAAAAGAAGACTGAGGGGGGACCTAATCAGTGTTTATCAATATCTGAAGTATGGGGTGCAGGGGGAATTGGCCAGCCCCTTTTCAGTGTCTGTGGGGACAGGACAAGGGGCTGCAAATTGGAGCACAGGAAGTTCCACACCAACATGTGGAGGCTCTTTTCCCCAGTGAGGGTGCCAGAGCCCTGGGACAGGCTGCCCAGGGGGTGTGGAGTCTCCTTCTCTGGAGAGATTCCAGCCCCGTTTGGACACCGACCTGTGCAGTATGAGCTGGGGAGCTGCTTTGGCAGGGGGTTGGACCCCAGGAGCTCTCCAGGTCCCTTCCAACCCCTACAACTCTGTGATTCTGTGAAATTAATTCCCCTCCCCCTTTCTAAATATAGATGTAAAATGAGAAAGAATGGGGTATCATTCAGCAGGGTATTATTCAGGAGACTGGCTCCACGCTCTGCCTCTCAGTTCCACACAGGTGAGTATAACATGACCTAATTTATAAGAGTCACTTCAGATGAAAAGCAAAACACTGGTGTACATGAGCAGGAGGAGCCTGCTAAAGGAACAGATTTATACCAAAGATTTCCCTCTCTTCCCCTGTAAGGACAGAAATTCGCTGTTCCCAACCCCACACATCCAGCTGGGGACTCCCACACACCCCAGTTATGTTTTGTTCCAGCACTTTGCTGGGGAGAAGAAAAGATGGAATGACTGAGGGGTGGGAAGCACATGAATAACACGATCTCCTGAGATGAGCAGCAGCTCCCTGCACCTCAAGGATGCATTCATGTATCATTCAAAAATATTAACCCACGCTTCCATGTGACTTGAAAGAACAGATTTCCAAACTAATTTCAGCTTTAATACCTCCAGGTGCTGATGAACTTCCTAGTAAGTTTGATGTTAGCTACTGAGTTTTCCCCCCAGGTTAGACAAGGAAATTAGCAAGGCAGCTACAAAAAGGTTTCACTTTTGGTGGCACTGCACCCCTTGCTGCATGCACTGTGAGGATGAGCCACACAGGAACAGCCCAGTAAACAAAACCCATTCTTGCTATAATTCCATGCCAACAGGTTTTTTCCCCCCAACCACCAAATGAGAACTGTAGGCAAAGCAGGTGATTTAGGAGTACCCCAGCAACTAAACAGGCATTCCTCTAGCAAGAGTTCAAGGAAAGCAAAGAGCTTTGCAAATCTGAATCAACAGTGGCTGTCATTCGAAGTCAAGTACTCCCACCCCAGTATCTTGGGAAGCTCAGAGCTGCGAGTGCCAAGCAGCACACTCAGGTTCAAACAATGAGCAGCCACTGAAATACATTCTGGATCGTGCTCTGAAATGAGAGGTAACTGCTGGAATCCATCATGATGCTATCAAATAGCAAAGACAGGCATAAGCACCATTCTAAGAAAGAAAGGTGAGGAAAAGGGTCTCTCTCCCCTCACTAGCTCCCTGTGTCAGTCTTTCAGAGGTTCTCAGGCTTGGCCGCGGTGCCTTCACCCTGCTAAGGGTCATAGGATCACAGACTGCATTAGGTGGGAAGGGACCTTTAGAGGCCAGCTAGTTCCACCCCCTGCAGTGAGCAGGGCCACCTTTAACTAGAGCAGGCTGTTCAGAGCCCCATCAAGCCTGACCCTGAATGTCTCCAAAGATGGGGCCTCCACTGCCTCCCTGGGCAACCTGGGCCAGTTGAAGCTGCACTGCAAAAGAGCACAGGCACCTGTGAGTCCTCCACGGCCCTGGGACTTGGGACTCTGTACCACAAACACAACTGTGCTCTTGTTCAACCCTCTCTTAGGGTCGATATGTCCACAGAAACCCACACAGAGTGGTTGTGTTTGGCTCCAGCACTCTGTCAGGGAGGAGCAGGAACAGTCTGAGAAGAGGGAATACAGACTGCCTCCGTCTTCTCCTGTTCTCCACCAGTCAAACAGATGCCACAGAGCTGGCACACCCCGAGCCCTGGGCAGAGAGAGAGGGGATCACAGAATCACAGAGTTGTAGGGGTTGGAAGGGACCTCAAGAGCTCCTGGGGTCCAACCCCCCTGCCAAAGCAGCTCCCCAGCTCATACTGCACAGGTCGGTGTCCAGATGGGGCTGGAATCTCTCCAGAGATGGAGACTCCACACCCCCTGGGCAGCCTGTCCCAGGGCTCTGGCACCCTCACTGGGGAAAAGTTCCTCCCCATGTTGGTGTGGAACTTCCTGTGCTCCAATTTGCAGCCATTGCCCCTTGTCCTGTCCCCACAGACACTGAAAAGGGGCTGGCCAATTCCCCCTGCATCCCCTGCTTCAGATAATTGTAAACACCAATTAGGTCTCCCCTTAATCTTCTTCTCTCCAGGCTGAACAGCCCCAGCTCTCTCAGCCTTTCCTCCCAGGGGAGATGCTCCAGGCCCTTCATCATCTCCTCAGCCTCCTCTGGACTCTCTCCAGGAGATCCCTGTCCTTTTTACCCCAGGGAGCCCAGAACTGGACACAACACTCCAGGTGGGGCCTGAGCAGGGCAGAGCAGAGGGGGAGGATCCCCTCCTGTCACCTGCTGCCCACACTCCTCCTGATGCCCCCAGGATCCCATTGTCTCTCTCAGCCCCCAGGGTACACTGCTGGCTCATGGCCACCCTGTCACCCACCAGGACCCCCAGGTCCTTCTCCATAGTGCTCTTCTCCAGCAGGATGGCACAGGAGAAAGCAGAAGTGGACAATGGTGCTGAAAACACAGTTGGTTGTGTGGAGATTGTCACACGGCAACAGTAGCACCTGATTACACTATTAACTGGTGTTGCCTGGCATATCTGTGCCTTAAGGACTGTGGTACTACCATGGCATTGGAAAATCCTCCATACTCCAGAAGTACTGATTTCAATCCATCTGCTGTACCACACACCCTGTAACACAAACACAACTAGGAGCTTCTGAGAACAGTGTCTGAATGGCAGGCTCATTAAGGCCTCTTTCAGAGAGCTCAAACACCCATGTGGTCACACTTTCACCCGAGTTACATCTTTAAGAAGTGTTTAACCCCCATGCTCAGGGGAAGAAGACAATTGTGCACCTGGCCATCACTGTTAATAGCAGAAGCACAGCAATACATGTGAATAAAGGATGATGAATTCAATCAGAATCATCCAAAGACATTCAGAAAGGGAAAAACCAAAGCACTAGGGTGGGATTCGTTCAAACCCTGGGAAAGATCTGAGGTACAAACAGTCCCTGCATTTGAAACGATCCCTAAAATCTATATTGGAGGCTTATTTCCTCTTTGCTCCAATTAACTTTTATTCCTATGGACTTGTACACAGCCCTGAGCAACTGCCAGGATCAGAGAAAAAGCACAGGGCTTGAAACAGCCCCATTCCCTCCCCAGTCATCAGGATGGACCATTTCTAGGGAAAGGGATTTAGGGAGTTAACGAAAGAAGCTCTCAGCAGTCACACACTGCTATCACAGTATCAAACATGATAAAACAAGTGCTGCTACCCACAAGTGATGAGAAAACAGATGCAGTGGGTAGGGATGACAAGGCTGGGAAAGCAGTGGAAGCCTCCGGCTGGGATCGGAGCGTGCTGCTGGGATGGGCGTGCAGCCTGGCAGCCACTGGGAAGGGGAGTACAAGAGTCAGGGTAGGTTTGTCCTGGGGGAAGTGCTCTAGAAACAAAGCTGTAAAGCTATACAAGCTCCTCCATATGATGCAAAGGTTCAGTAACTGATCACCACTGGAGACATCACAGAATCACAAGGTTGGAAAAGACCTTTAAGATCAAGTCCAACCGTTCCTGTCCTATGCTCAGCTGTATCCCTAAGGACCTCCTCTACCTTTTTTAAACACAGCCAGGGATGTTGACTCAGCCTTCCCCCTGGGCAGCCTGTTACAGGCCCTGACAACTCTTTCAGTGAAAAATCTAATCTGCCCCTGCCCTGGCACAGCTTGAGGCTTATCCTGTCTCCTGTCACCAGGCTGAAGCGACCATCACCCACCTCTCTACAACCTCCCTTCAGGTAGTTGTAGGTGGTGATAAAGTCTCCCCTCAGCCTCCTCTTCTCCAGGCTGAACATCTCCAGCTCCCTCAGCCAGTTCATGTAAGGTTTGCCCTCCAGCCCCTTCCCCAGCCTGGTTGCCCTTCTCTGGACTCCTCCAGGAGCTCAATGTCCTTCTGATGGTGAGGAGCCCAGAACTAGACCCAGCACTTAAGGTGTGGCTTCACCAATGCCCAGTATATGGGCACAATCCCTTCCCTGGACTTGCTGGCCATGCTTTATCTGACACAAGCCAGGATGCCATTGGCCTCCCTGGCCACCTGGGCACACTGCTGACTCATATTCAGCATGTAGTCAACCAACACCCCCAGGTCCTTCTCTGCCTGACAGCTCCCTAGCCAGTTCCACTATTTTGCCAGCAAGCAGTACCAATGTTAGGTTTGTAACTGTTATAATCACTGCTATTTAAAACAAGTCATTGGTTTCAGTTTGGAGAAAATGTATAGGCAGCCTGTTGCCCTTCCAAGGAACTAACTACAAAAAGTTTATCATTTTCTTGATTTCATAGTGCTAGAAATATGCACAAGGGAAGGATCTCCCCAGGATCCCCAGTGGAACATCTACACAACCACTACAATACCAGGAGGGGAGAACAGCACCACTGGGAAGAGGGAGAACGAAATTTTTTAACAGAAATTATTAAAATTAGGCTTTTAAAAAGCTTCATAGTATAAACATTAGAGCATGCTCTTCCTTCTTGTGAATACAAGTAACTGTTCCTAAGAGGATTTTTATAAAGGAGAGTCATCTACAAAGAGACAGGATTACAAACATCAGATGGGCAAAGTAAAATGAGCCCCTCAGTTCTGAAGTTAGCTGTACTTCACAGGCCAAAGAGCAGGAGATCTAAGGTAATACAGATGTCAAGAGACATCAGGAGGAGCAGAGGAGACCTCTGCAGAAAGCAAAGTGAAGCACACAGAAAGCACCCTGATATTCTGGCAAACTGAATTAAAACTGACACTACCTGAAACCTCAGAGGCAATCTAGCTTTGCTCAGCCTGTGTAGGAGCAATTTCCCTCTCCCTAATGAACAGCCTTAAACCCATTTTATGTTAATTATACATACACTGACTTTTTACTCTTCCTTATCTTTTCCTACATTTGTTAAAATTTGGGTTTTTACTAGTCACTGAAGAAACACAAAGCATAAACACCTTTCTAGTGCTTTAAGATGAAAATTAACAGCTGTCATTAATAGTTAGCAATGTTCTGATGTATCTGCACTCATTTTGTTTGCTTTGGAAAGAAGAATCCTGACACAGGATGATGAGTATTGAGCCACAATGATATAGAGGATAAAACACATGAGCCTCTGATAAAATACCCATGGGGAAGGACCCCCATGTCATGACATACAGCCCCTCCTCTCTGATAATAAAGGTTGGTCTACAATGTCATGCTTCCTATTGCTCAACTGGGGGCAGGTTCCTATGAACAGAGTAAGCTGTGGCTATATAACCCTATCTGCTGGGAGTCCTCTTGTTTCTTCCATCCACTAACACTTCCATTTCTGCTGCCTTCTCATTAGAAAAAGCCATCAGATGAATAAAGCCAGAGGAATAAAATCCATTTGTGTAAACATTTTCTAAGCCTTTTAAAATCAAAGCAGCATCTTCAAGGAGCAGGTGGTTGAAAAAAAATATAAAAATCCAAACACTTGAGGACAATAATGTACTTTGAAAACAAAAACACTGCTGTAACTTGAAAAAAAAAGAGAAATATCTGTCTTTAACACATTCTGTGCTAAGAAAAGGAGGAATATTTTCAGTAGGCTGAAATAGGTGCATTCAAAAATCTCCACACACTTTGAAATTGTTAAAAAATACCATTTTAAAGAAAGCAAGCACAACTTCCCCTTAGGCTCAGGCTGTAGTTTTATCATACAAGGAGTTTGATGGCAAATACAGCACAGGGAATTCCCACCTGAGCTCTAGAACATCAGCCCTTCTGCTGGACCAGCAAACACGTATCTAGGATCATGCCACACAACACAACAGTTACCCAGTCATGCTTAAATGAAACCTGCACAGCACAGGTCCACAAAGAGCCATACTGGTCCCAGCTGAAGAGGAGAGCAGGGCAGTTACAACTAGGTGAGGACAGAAGGTAAAAACTTACTTAGCACTGTCACCTTGCATATTGTAAAACAAAGAAAAAAACCTAAACCCCAAGTTGTTTGCTGTCAGAAAAGACCATCTTCCAGATGCTAAAGATGGTAATGGTAAGTAATAATTGCCCACAGTGTGCACTGAATTGTTTACCTGTGGGCAAGTCATTGATGCAAATAAATATGTTTAATTCCACCAGATCCTTTTACTAGTAATAGAAGTAATTGTTAATTGATTTATTGACTTCTTTGTATAATTGTTTCCACAGAATCCATAACTATTTTTAAAATTCTCTCATCCTTACAATTTATGCTTGTGGTTTGTTTTCACAATGAACTTTTTTTTTGGCCAGGAGTCCAAATTTAACGTACATGAAATCCCTACCTAAACTAAACAACCACCTAAGCATTTATCCCTACCCAGTGCTGGACACATCCTAACCCTTATGCTACCTATCATAGAATCATAGAATGGCAAGGGTTGGAAGGGACCCCAAGGATCACAGAGCTCCAACCCCCTGCCACAGGCAGGGACACCAACCTCAGGCCTGGAGCTACACAAGGTTGCCCAGGGCCCCAGCCAACCTGGCCTTGAACACCCCCAGGGATGGGGCACCCACCCCCTCTCTGGGCAGCCTGTTCCAGCCCCTCACCACTCTCTCTGGAAAAAACTTCCCCCTAATATCCAATCTGAACCTTCTCTCCTTCAGCTTTAATCCATCCCCCTTGTCCTGCCAGTCTCTGCCCTTTAACAAGTTGAATCCCCTCCTGTTTATAATCTCCCTTCAGGGACTGGCAGGCTGCAATGAGGTCCCCCCACAGCCTTCTCTTCTCCAGGCTGACCCAGCCCAGCTCCCTCAGCCTCTCTCCAGAGGGGAGCTGCTCCAGCCCTCTGAGCATCTCCGTGGCTCCTCTGACCCCTCTCCAACAGCCCCACATCTCTCTTGTGTTGGGCCCCAGCTCTGGACACAGGATCCAGCTGGGGCCTCCCCAGGGCAGAGCAGAGAGGGACAATCCCCTCCCTGTCCCTGCTGCCACCCCTCTGCTGATGGAGCCCAGTGCCAGTTTTGTCTGAACAAAGGTATGCAGAGACTCACAACCCCATTCACTCACCACTCTCATCAAGTAAGTCCTCCTCGTCATCCCCATCGTTGTCCTCCTCCATCGCCTCCTCCTCATCTTCCTCCTCCTCCTCTTCCATATCCTCCTGCTCCACGTCCGGGTCCAGGTCCGGATCACTCCCTGAGATTGACTCGTCTGACATGATTCCCAGTGGTGCTCCTTGTGCATTACCTGCTCATGTTCTACCGTGAGGCAGCCCTGTGGGAAGGAAGAGAGGCACCTTATGAGCCTGGAAAACCCCAACCTTGGAGCCTCAGGGCTTCAAATCATAGCAGGACTGTTGCATATAAAAACACAGAGCTGCCATCAGTCTTTTAAAGAACAGTTTTACCAGGCTGTGCACAAAATCCCACATAGAAAACAGATGTCATAAGCCACATATCACAATGACATAGGGTCAGTGTGGTAGAACCAGTTTCAGAACCAATACATTGACTCAAAACCCCTCCTCATTCTGCTATGCACATGCCAAGGATACCAAGAAAGACTCCTAGTATTGACAGCTGATTATACAAAGATGCAAAAAATAAATAAAGAATTTCAGAACACTACAGCCCAAACATGAAGCACAGAAAGAAGGATCAGTCTTCAAATTCCATATGGATACCTGTCACCCTCACCCCCAAACTCTGCAAACATCATTGCAGTACACAGACCATGGGTCACAGATACAAACCACCCCAACTTCACCATACCCACTGTGAAGGTCACCCAGCTACTCACCACAGTCTGCACTAAGTCTCCATTTCAACCAGCAACACAGAGACAGCTTCACCTTAATGGTATGGACAGAAGACTACAAAGATCCATTTTTTACAAGGTTGTACCTCCCTTTGTAAAGCAGGGTTAAGAAGAAAAGTCAGCTCAAAGGATCTGATGGAATTTGCATTTCATTCTCTAAAGGACAAGAGCTGGATCTGTCTGTGCCTAACTCTTCTGTTACACTACTCCTGTGCATAGAATCATAGACTGGCATGGGTTGGAAGGGACCCCAAGGATCAGAGAGCTCCAACCCCCTGCCACAGGCAGGGACACCAACCTCAGGCCTGGAGCTACACAAGGTTGCCCAGGGCCCCATCCAACCTGGCCTTGAACACCCCCAGACACGGGGCACCCACCCCCTCTCTGGGCAGCCTGTTCCAGCCCCTCACCACTCTCTCTGGAAAAAACTTCCCCCTAATATCCAATCTGAACCTTCCCTCCTTTAGCTTTAATCCATCCCCCTTGTCCTGCCAGTGTCTGCCCTTTTAAAAAGTTGAATCCCCTCCTGTTTGTATGCTCCCTTCAGGGACTGGCAGGCTGCAATGAGGTCCCCCCACAGCCTTCTCTTCTCCAGGCTGACCCAGCCCAGCTCCCTCAGCCTCTCCTTGTAATGCAGGTGCTCCAGCCCTCTATCATCCTTATGGCCCTCCACTGAACCCTCTCCAAGAGTTCTACATCCTTCTTGTGTTGGGGGCCCCAGATCTGCATCCCAGCAGAAATTACAGTACATAACAACAATAAGACCAGGGTAATCACAAAGCCATGAGTTTTTCTGTTCAGATCATGCACTGTCACTTCTGGACAGTGATGGGTACTTCTCTTCCATACCCAAAGAGTTGGCATAAACGAGCTGTGCAAGATGGATGAAAATAAAGAAGCACAATCAAGAAAGGCAAATGAAGAAGGCATCTTGACCTCAAGGATTAAAAAGCAAAGGATGTGTTCAAAAAACCAAGCCCCAGAAGAATTACTCCCCCCCCATTTCTCTATGGAAAGACAAGGGAAACAATACCTTACCAGTTAGTTACTTTCTACTGCTTACATCACATTTCCAGTGGTTAGCCATAAAATGTTTAACAACTCATCAGCCACTTAAAAATAATCTCTAAGCAGATGAGGCAGCATACAGACCTACAAATACCTCAAGAAACAGAAAAAATCTCATTTTCAGCTGTGTTTCAACAATAACTAGATGAGCTCAGAAACTTTAAGGTTAAAGACACAACTCAACCCTCCTGTAGCAGGGCTGAAAATCTAACTGTCAAGCATGCTGACTTATTCCTGCTGAAGTCATCAGTTCCTGCTTTGCCTCTCTCAGCTCCTCAATAACATTAAAGAGTGTCTGGAAGAAAATAAACAGAAGGGAAAAACAGGCTTTGTGGAGATTGGTATTGGAATAGGAAGCATTTCAGCACGAGGTCCCAGGAGCTCTTTAACACCAGGCAGAGACAAGTGAAGTCCCTACACTATTACATGTGTCACACAAAATAAGTTGGCTTAGTCAAGCAGATGGTAGAAAAGGCCAGAAATCTAAATTAGCACAAGTGCAACTGTGCCAGATTACACAAGCCACATAGATTGATTTGGATCCCATGGTCTGCTGGTAGGCAGGTACTGAGCCCTGCTGCTGTCAGCCTGCTGCAAGACAGTGACCCCTGGGCGCTGCAAGGGCCAGCACTGCTTATGTGACATTGGGTGACTTCAGTCAAGGACTGCAGACACAAAACAATCTATTATCAGAAGTTTTTCCTGACAAATGCTGTGCTAAAGCCTACATGTATTTCAAAACAGAGCTTACTTTTAAACAGCAGCAGCGTTCCTTTCCAGCCCTGAGGAGAACAAACATCAGTTTACTCTTTACAAGTTGCACTCAGGGCTGTAACTGTAAAGCTGCATGTGTTCCCTTATGTGTTTGGAGCAGATGGTCAGGAACGTTACCTTCATGGGTCTCTGCTGGTCACCTGGGAGTTCAAGGGGATTTATTTATCCCCATGTCATCCACACTGTGTAATAAAGCCCCTCCCATGCTATCTGCTGGAAATCATAGTGAGAGAATTGTATTTAAAAATGCCCACGTTTTACTATCCCAGCAAACTATGGACCAACACAAAGAGGAAACACAAACACTGCTACAATGGCAGGAATGAATTGCCACCTACAGTTGGGAAAAGCAGAAGTGCTGTAAAGCCACTAAATGCTCCAGGTCAAAGACTGACACTCAACACAGTTTCTCCCATCAGCATCCTCCCGTGTATCATCTCTCACGTTTCATTGTTGCAGAACCTTAAAAAACCAAAACAACAACCCCCAGAAAACACTTTCTGAGAATTGTTTAAAGGCAAGGGTGTGGGTATAAATCAAACCTATAAATAAAACCAAACCTGGGGGAGAGCAGCTCTCTCCCAGACTGGAGTACAAAAGGGCTCTAATCTAAGCTTTCTTTTGGTTTAGTGGGAAGTACTTGTTCCTTCTAACTCTTGACACCCGCTCTGCAGCCTCAGCCATATGCAGGGCAGTTAAACAGCAGCTTTCAAAAAGACTTAATTCAATCGAGCTGAAGGTGGGTGAAACAAAGATGGTTAACTCCTCTGTGCCTATGGTCAGGCTGCTGCCTGCCTCCCTCCTCCTCATCCCCCTGCTCGGCTCCGGCCGCCCCGCGTAAGCCCCAGGTCTCTGGAGGGCTCCCAGCCTGCTCGGTGGCACCAGGAGCGCGCGGCGGGGACAGGCAGGTAGGCATTACACGGCCGTGAGGCTGCCCTTGTTTCTCACACAGATCTGACCCAGTTCGGAGCCTCCCACCAAGGGGAATTACACAACAGGGCCAGATTGTCGCTGCCGCTCCTGTTTTCTGGCTGAGTTACTCCAACCTGCCCCATCTCCACACACAGGCACCCCAAGCTCAACGCCTCATCGCTGGAGGAAGGGCACTCTGTGAGAGAGAAGACACGTGCCCTCCAGCTAACCAAAGTGACCATGTGCCTGCATTTCCCAGCTGTCCCACACCAGATCAACCCCAATCCTCCTGCCCTGCTGCGGAAGGGGAAGCTGCGCCCCAAGCAGCACACTGCAAGGAGGGTTCCCAGCACCAAGACCTGCTGCACCAACAACCAAAAGCCAGGTCTGTACCATACAGTGCCCAGTTCAATCCCTGGTGAGGCTGCTGAGGAAATGGGGTGGGGTATTAGGTGAAAACGTTCTGAAAAATTCCTCTTGCTTACTCAGGGAGGAGAAAAGAGCTGTCATGTTTATCCTACCCGGGAAGTTAAACCCTGCAATCAACTGCACATCAAATTAACATCCAAGACAGCCTCTCTCATGTATTATGTCCTGTCTTTCAACTGTGATAAAAATAGTTCTGAAGTTTCTTGGGCTTTGCTTTTTTTAAGGTAGAACATTTCAGATAGTAAATGCCATGTGGTGATGGCTGCCTCCTCCTCAGCCTGCAGAGAAAGGAGGCCCAGCTCTGAATTAGGAAACTCCAAGGGCTTGCAAAGTTGGACACATTTCTGTTGACCTTGTGTTTTCCTTTCGCTTTGCAAAGGCTGACTTGAAGCACCCCTTCTTCTTATGCATGAAGTGGAGAGAGCAATGTGAAAGTCCAGTTCTTCCCTTCTAAATGCCAGCTTTTTACCACAGGGCCACACATGGCATGAGCCAAACCATTAAGTCAAACAGCAAACATGGTGGGATCTGGTGACTGCTCGGAGAAAGCCCCTCTGCTTCCATCAGAGGACTCATGAGCAGTATAAAAACTAAACCACTGTTTAAACATCTATTACAAACAAGTGAAAAGGAAGGATGCAGGACCAGAGTCCTTCCCCACCTGAGCAAGGAGGAGCAGGATTCCCCTCTACCTCCAGGAAGCCACAGAAGACAATGTGGCTTTACAGAAGCTCTCTGCCTGCTATGACACAAGTGGTTTAGGTGCAGGACGTGCTCGTTCCTGAGTACGCACCCATCCCATACAAATCCCTTTGGAAAGGGCAGGTTTATCACTAATGCTACTACGGTGCTGAGGAGTAAAGAGGATTCCATCACCTTCCCAGCCTCCAGCCAAGCCCAATATCTGGGTCTCATCAAGATTTGTCCTTTTTAAAGCCTGTTTTGTAACCAAGACTTTGCATTGGTCGCTGTGGTGCCTAGCCACAGAAACAGGATCAAGCACACTGGCAAATCCCAAGAGGATTTGCAGGGACAGTTTAATAAAACCAGGTATTTCCAAGTCAGCACTGCATAATGCTCCTCAGTTCCTGCTATGCTGCCATGCTGTAAAACAGCAATAATTGCCTTTATCTTTCCTGTTTGTTTGGCAGAAAAATGGTTGGTTGGGGCCATAAGATGTCTTTTACACACTCAGCTCACACACACTTCAAACTGGAGGCATAAGGAGGAAGCTGCTGGCTCATCTATTTTTTTGCTAGATCACATGTTAGAGTAGCTTTGGTACTACATAGGTAGCCTTCCAAACTAAGAGGAAATCATCATAAAGCCTATGGATGGCTTGCTAAAGAAGCCATGAGCTAAAGCTTCTCTAAGCTTAGAAAAATAATAATCTTACAGCAGTTTGCAAGTAATAACTTACAAAGTTATTGCAAGTTAGAAGTGAGTACTTGTCTGTTCAACTTAGACATCTAATAAGAAATAAACCTGAGACTGGTGGGTTTGGACAGGTTGATTCTAACAAACATGAGAACTTCTCTGATTTATATTACACAACATTAACATTGTTATTTTACATTGTAATGTAAAAAGGTGAAGGGAGGGAAGTCACTTAAAAGGGTTAAGTCTTTCCTCAGAAAAAGAGCCAACAGTGTTACCAACCAGTATTAGTCACTGACCAGTATTAATCGAGCTACCCCCCTTTATTTAAGCAAACAAGCATTTACTGAAGAACTCAACAGAAATCTCTCTTTCCCCCAGTGACACCCCCCCCAAATTGCATGTAAAGCCATCCTTAATTGGTAACTTTGTGATTTAAATCCCCCCTTCCTTTGCAGCCTGATACCACTAAGAGTTTTTCAGGTGCAACTCGGGGATAACTGGTGGCCACCGGCTGCTGGTGGGGAAGGTAGAAAACAAGTCTCCTCCTTAGTCTCCTCTTGCTCAAATCACAATGAAACTAAGTGGCATTGAGCACCTCTGTAAGTGAGGTGTTTGCCACAGGAATATTAAACTGAAGAAAGTGAAAGGCAGAGCTTGTCCATTCCTAAACTGGAGAGCATCTGCTTGTGCTGGACCACCCTTCTGAGGAGGGCGAGCGTGCTTCTCCCCACCCCACGTAAACATAGGCACAATGCATCTAGCCTTCACCCACATTTGATGTGAGTGTTAAGGAGCCCACTGTGATTTGTGGGGAGAAAGAATCAGAGGAAAAATAGAACAGATTTAAAAACCATGTATAGTGATGCAAGACCTGCTCTTCTGTTCTCTCCAGGTTAACAATCTTTCCTAAAAGGCCCCATAATACTAAAACCAGCCTGGAACCCATTGTTCCCTGACAACAAAAGCAACAAACCTGCTGCAAGAAGAGGTGGGAGAAAGTAAAACACCCCCTAAAACCATCCCCTAAAGAAAGAAAAGAGAGTGCTAATCCATCCCTTCTGATGCCATGAGGAAGTTTGTGACAATGAAGATCACATAAGGCCTGGCTCCCACTGTGGTCCCCCCATGAAAAGAGCCAGTGCGAGTCAATGGCAGCATCCGCAGATCACTACACGTGCCCGGCCAGCGGCAGTGGTACACACCAGTGTCACCCACCTGCTGCTGTGGGAACCTCCTGCCACAGGGTCTCAGAAGGGATGCAGGCACACCTTCCTGCCAGCAGCATCCAGGCTTTGTAAGCTCTGAAGAAAGACACTTTGTGCTCTTAAGATCCCAGCACTCACTTCCCCAGAGCCTTCACAAGGCATGGCAAGCACCTCACCTCTGGACAGAGCCAGCAGAGAGGGGCAAACTGTCTTTCTGTTTGTATATACATACATACATACATAGCTGTTTGCCTAAACACCAGAGTATTGCTTTTAAAGGCACTTTTATTTAACCACACTGAAGTAGAAGCTGGCTTCCTATAAATCAACTCCAGAAGAGCAGTTTGTTTTGCACTGATAAAATTTCAGGCTGAGGTAAGGAGCATGTGATTGATTTTGCTCCCCATAATTACTGATACTCATCTGGATTGACACCATCACAAAGGAACAGAAATGTTGTCTCTTACTTCACAGAATCCCCATTTGTGTTTTTAGCTGTGGCAAATAAACAGCACTTGCATTCTCTGCTAAAGAAAGTGTTGAGAAAAGGAAACTTTCCTGCCCTGATCACTGTTTCTGCTTTCAATGCAAACAGCATTTCAACATAAAAGCCACTTCCAAGTGTGCTTTCACAGGTTTGCCTGTGGTGCTGTAGCTATAGGAAAACATCCAGTATCTGTGATAAGAATAAATTCCCAAGAAAAGATTTCAAATTATGGGGAAGACTCAACAGTAGGGCATGGCATATCAGGATTCCAAATTGTATGTAATGTATTCTATATAGCAGATTCATTTGGGCCAAATTTGCCTACCCTGCATTAACGATAACCATTCTCAAACTTCAAAAGATTGATTTTAAAAGTCAGTTCATGGGAGAGGAATGCCAAGCCTTCTCTTTGTGAGCACCCAAACTATGGCAAGAGGTGAGCCAATCCCCACAAGCAATGAAGATCCAGGTAACTGAAAGATCTCTCCAGGAGTTTAAGCTCCTGTTCTACATAGGTGCTGGAGAAGAAGTTACATAATAAATCAAGAACAAATGATAAACAGAAGCAGTGGGACAGAGAGCAGTGACAAGGCAAAGAGCTAACTCTCTCCCCCAGGGAAAGATCAGTCACTGTCACTCCCTGCAGACAAGCTATGGCTTCGGTCACTGAGATATGCTGACATTATGGCTTACCTCCTCGAAGAGCATCCCACAGAAACAGCCTGATGGAGCTCATGAACACCACTTTGTCTTTCAGAATGAGAAAACAGCATGTTTTCCCAATGCTGAAAGGCCTAGTAGATCTGTCCCATTTTTTCAGTCCTGCTCCATCCACACACTCTCCTTTCTTTGCCTCCCAGAGAATCACATTTCATTACAGGGGAAGGATTCGGTGCCTCTGACTGTGTCTCTGCTCAGGAAACAAGCTTTCCTACCAGCAGCAATCCAGGGCAACCCACCATCACCCATGAGACAGACACTAGTCACACTGCACACCGTCCTCAACCCATCACAGAGTAAACACAACTTCACTCTTCCTTCAGTTACATGTCTGCATTTCACTACAAAGAACTGCAGAGGATTGGGAGCTTGTTTTCAACACTTCATCTCTCTTCCTCTTTAGGAACTGGACTTCAAACCTAAGGTTTTGGTTTATGCAGTTTTTAGAAAAAGGAAGAATTCAACATGGTATTGTTCATCTTTCTTCCCTACCCCACCTCCAGCAATGATGATTGCACTGGTGATGAGAAAGCATTACTTATGCCACCTACAGTTTACCAAAGAAACTCAAAGAGAAGTAAAAAAAGAAAGAGGAAAACCAAAAAATCCTGAAGTAGGAGGAAATGGAAATAAACAGTTTTGAACCTGCATGATATGAAGATGACAATTAGCATATGTTAGACCCAAGTTGCTCCAGTCTGTCAAGCAATCAGGCATTAAGCTAATTTTTATTGGATTTCACTGTAGATTAAAAATCCATTAAAGGATTAAAAACTGTCAGAAACTTGGGTTTCTTTCAGAGTCATTCCCTCCAACAACTTGCACAGTGCTGGAAAAATGTACAGTAAATGACACTTCTAAAGGTCACTGTTCTGATGGTTTTGAGAACAAAGTCACCAAAACCTATTGATCTTTGCCTTTCCCACCAAACAGGTCACAATATAACAGTCACACAGATCCTTGTCTATCCAGCACAAACACATTTAGTTGTCATAACACTTAGGATTGACACTATAGGAGCTCACATGGAAAGCAACTGGATGAAATAGCCTCCTGTGGGTTTGTCCTTAGCAATGGAATCGCCACTTTGGTTGCGTTTCGCTGGCTCAGAACCTCCCAATGGTTTGGACAGGCCTGCAAGGGAAAAGAACGCAGCTTACTGCATCTCACTGCACAGTGCAAACAGTCCCAAGGCTCTGTTTAGGGCATCACTTGCATACACACACAAACCCCACCCCAATCAGAGATAATAGGTATTCTTTCCCAAAAGAAACTGAGCTATGAGTCTCATGATATACATATTACATGTTTGGCTTATAACGTTGTGAGTACATGACTCTCTATACTTGAGCTTGCTTTCAAGAGAGCTTTAAAACCAGCACAAGGCAAGTTTGGCTGAGGAGATAGGCAAATATTAACAGAAAGTTAATATACCCTGTGGGTCACCATACCCTTCTGGTAAACACACCCAACTGCCCAGGCCCAACGCATGCTGAACAGGGCATTCCTTACCCTTACAGACAGGCACGTCCCCGGTGCTAAGATGGGAAGGGGCAATTGAAAAATTGAGTATCAGCAAATTATTAGAAAACACAGTAAGAATCATAGACTGGCATGGGTTGGAAGGGATCCCAAGGATCAGAAAGTTCTAACCCCCCTGCCACAGGCAGGGACACCAACCTCAGGCCTGGAGCTACACAAGGTTGCCCAGGGCCCCAGCCAACCTGGCCTTGAACACCCCAGGGACAGGGCATCCACTACTTCTCTGGGCAGCCTGTTCCAGCCCCTCACCACTCTCTCTGTAAAAAAAAACTTCCCCCTAATATCTAAACTAACCCTTCCCTCCTTTAGCTTTAATCCATCCCCCTTGTCCTGCCACTGTCTATCCTTTTAAAAAGCTGATTCCCCTAAGGCATTGAATAAACACCACGACAGTCATCGACAGAGTTAGGTGCTGGCTACTAGACACAGCTCCTAGAATAAAAATGTCACCACTGCCCAAAGTCATAAATTCATTTAACTTTCATAAATGCTAGGAATGTCTTTTGGAGCACTTGCTCTTACCAAACAGACAACACTGCAGAGACATCCGTACCCACGCAGAATCCAAACGTTATGTTTCCACAATCCAGAAGCAAAATGATAAAGAGCATTCAACTGTGATCTTAAAAAAACCCACACACCCAACTGTACCCTTCTGGGTATTCTCTCTCTGAAAGTTAAATGCAAGTTTCAGCCAGCAGCTTTCCCCAAGTGACCACTTCTTCTATGAAAGCTCATTCAGCGTTTGCAAATGCTGCTTGACTGGCAGCCGTACCCGGAGAGCACGTACAGAGGGAACCGCAGGCAAGCAAGTCCTCCTGTTGACATGTTACCATCCCAAGTGAAGGGGACCATATGTTGTAAGAAGTCAACATCCCTACACTCAGCTGCTGCTATCTCCCAAAATATAACAGGACTGGAATTTCTTGTCCCATCTCTATTCTTCCTCCTCTCGAATCATAGAATCACAGACTGGCATGGGTTGGAAGGGACCCCAAGGGTCAGAGAGCTCCAACCCCCTGCCACAGGCAGGGACACCAACCTCAGGCCTGGAGCTACACAAGGTTGCCCAGGGCCCCAGCCAACCTGGCCTTGAACACCCCCAGGGATGGGGCACCCACCCCCTCTCTGGGCAGCCTGTTCCAGCCCCTCACCACTCTCTCTGGAAAAAACTTCCCCCTAATATCCAATCTAACCCTTCCCTCCTCCAGCTTTAATCCATCCCCCTTGTCCTGCCATTGTCTGTCCTTTTAAAAAGTTGATTCCCCTCCTGTTTCTCTGCTCCCTTCAGGGACTGGCAGGCTGCAATGAGGTCCCCCCACAGCCTTCTCTTCTCCAGGCTGACCCAGCCCAGCTCCCTCAGCCTCTCTCCAGAGGGGAGCTGCTCCAGCCCTCTGAGCATCTCCGTGGCTCCTCTGACCCCTCTCCAACAGCCCCACATCTTTCTTGTGTTGGGCCCCAGCTCTGGACACAGGATCCAGCTGGGGCCTCCCCAGGGCAGAGCAGAGAGGGACAATCAATTTATTATTAGCTGAATCGTTAGTCTTCAATCAAGGTTGCCAAGTCATTTTATTCCAGCTACTCATTCGTCTAATTGCAGGAATGCCTGATCATTACTGATTTGGGCTGAACTCAGAACTCTGAATAGTAAGTATAACTCTTTTGATGGGGGTTCCCAGGTACACTTACTGTCATGCTTTAGCAGTGAAAGCTAATTACACAGCACTTCCAGAGCAGATTTACTGGCAATACTGTAAAACCTCACTCAATTTCATTCGTTTTCTCTCTGATAAGGATGAAGGAGACAAAGGGCAAAAATGAAAGACTTTCTGGAGGATGCACCTCTGGATGCACCCATCACTATGAATGCATGGAGATCTATACATTCACAGAAAGGTTCCATGCTAGCAGCAGCAGCCAGCAGCTCTGTATCTTACTCTGTTAAAATAAGCATTTCACTGACCAGATATATCAATTTAGTTGAAACAGAAGATCTCTCTCCCCTGTTTTTAAAGGGTAAGTATGGGAAGAAGAAAAAGGGACCTCTAAATATATGATTTTTTGTCTGTTTTGAAGGGAAGTCAAAGAAACAGTTCCTTACAGAGTCTGCATGACTAAGCAGATCACCCGTTTTCTCAGCGTTCTCTGTTCATTATCTGGGTCTTATTTCTCTCAAGTAGTTAACTATTGTCATTAGAGAATAAACAATTTCACATCACATAATAAAGGCCTTAGTTACTTATCCGTGGAGAACAGGATGTAAAGTTACAGTGGAGAGAAACTTAAAAATCTTGGCTAGGCTAAATATTCCTATGCATTGTCCAGAGTTAAGAGCTCCCCCCACCCCACCCCAAAAAAAGCTTCCCCAGGAAATTCTCCTCCAAAGAGAACAGGACCACATCCCAACACTAAAGGAAAATGAGAAAAAAAAAAAAGAAAATTATCTTCTGAGATAACAGCTTTTCCCCAAATATCTCAAAAGTATCTCAATTTTCAACCCCAAGTCCTCTCTATTCTATGCCACAGCCCCCCTGCCCCCCGTCTGCAAGGCAATCACTTTACCCTCTTTAGCCCTTATAACACACTTCAGAAGCCAAGTGCTGAAAGGCACTGTCTTTGTGAGGTTTATTTTTTAGTCCTGCTCCTTCAGTTTGTGGACACCTATTGACAAGAAACTTAAAACCCAACTGATGACACCACTTCTAGCAGCAAATTCTTGAGTTACTCTTTGCTCCTTCTATGTCCCACACCCCAAGATCCTGTGCAAAAACTAGTTTTTATTTCCTATCATAGAATCATAGACTGGCATGGGTTGGAAGGGACCCCAAGGATCACAGAGCTCCAACCCCCCTGCCACAGGCAGGGACACCAACCTCAGGCCTGGAGCTACACAAGGTTGCCCAGGGCCCCATCCAACCTGGCCTTGAACACCCCCAGGGATGGGGCACCCACCCCCTCTCTGGGCAGCCTGTTCCAGCCCCTCACCACTCTCTCTGTAAAAAACTTCCCCCTAATATGCAACCTAAACCTTCCTTCCTTTAGCTTTAATCCTTCCCCCTTGTCAAGGGGATTAGCATCAGGTGTTGGTTGCCATCTTCTGTTTGCTACACTTTTTTATTTATTTCTATTTATCACTCTTTATTTAGTCTTTGCATTTATTATCTGCATCACTCGCTGATCAAAGATACAGCACTCATGGTGTAATGAAACTTTCCAGAGGTTTAGATTACTCTTTCCACATCGTTACTTAACACTCGTGTGGAAAGGTGCCTGGCTTTGGCTTCTCCTTTCCTGAAGTCAAGGGAGAGTTGTGTATTCCTTCCTCAGAAATAGTGCCAGGGTTATGGAGTGCCCCTCAGCAACCAAACACGAGCTTCTGGGCATAGGAGAAGAGAAGAGAAGGCTGTGGGGGGACCTCATTGCAGCCTGCCAGTCCCTGAAGGGAGATTATAAACAGGAGGGGATTCACCTGTTTAAAAGGACAGACACTGGCAGGACAAGGGGGATGGATTAAAGCTAAAGGAGGGAAGGGTTAGATTGGATATTAGGGGGAAGTTCTTTACAGAGAGAGTGGTGAGGGGCTGGAACAGGCTGCCCAGAGAGGGGGTGGGTGCCCCATCCCTGGGGGTGTTCAAGGCCAGGTTGGATGGGGCCCTGGGCAACCTTGTGTAGCTCCAGGCCTGAGGTTGGTGGCCCTGCCTGTGGTAGGGGGGTTGAAGCTCTATGATCCTTGGGGTCTCTTCCAACCCATGCCATTCTATGATTCTATAATTAGAGAGCCAGTGACAGACAGTTTTCAGATCTCACAGGCACCAGAAGGGTAATAAACATTTGGCCTTGATTGAATTACCTGGTTTCCCTCAAGCTGACTGCAGCCTCCCCAGCCTCAGACCCACTCTGCAGCAGCAGCTGCTCTCACCCACCAGCACACCGCTCCCGTACCATGCCAGCACCACTACCTGCATGGCTGGACAGTAATGGATTCTGCCAGAAATCCACCCAGAAGCAAAATTAATTTCCTAATGTAATTTACTACATTAGTAAAGTGTAGCACAAAGGAAAAAAAAAACAGTCAAGAGGAAGGGGAGCCCCTGGGGGGTTGGACCCCATGATGTCTCGAGGTCCCTTCCAACCCCTACAATTCTGTGATTCTGTGAACAAGCAGCTCTGGGTATGGCCTGATGAAGGTCCTGCAGGACCTACAGGTCCGTGGTCATAGCAGCCAGAATGCTGCTCCACATGAGGGGATGGATGGTGCTTTGATTTGAGAAAGCAAGATGGTCCTTGTGACAAAACTTCCCTTTGTTACAAACACTGATCAGAAGGATGGGCTGTGTGTCCAGGGTGAGACATCAACATTTAAGCCTGACCTTTGTCCCCTTCTTTAAATAGTCATGGCATCATTATGTGGTTTGTGTGGAGAATGAGCTATTCCTGAAGATTGGTTGGTTGGCTTTTCTTTTTTTAAAATTGAAAAAATCGATGCAATTGCCACTCAAAGGCCAGAAGTGCCATAAATCATATCATGCAGTTACAGACCCTCACTGTGCACTGCTAACATCTCTCCCCAGAGCAAATACTTTTAAACTGCCCAGCATTCAAAGCAAAATACCCACAGACCTCCTCACACAAGTCCTTCACGTGTAACAGTGTTAACCATGGCCTCTACAGAATCATAGAATAACCTGAGTTGGAAGGGACCCATAAGGATCATGAACAGCTCCTTGCGATTACATGTGGGTGCTAGCATTAAAGGGACAAAGAAAGGATAAGGCTCTGCCCTGGGGAACAGAAGATAAGCTGCCCTGACCTAGAGAAACTGGTAACCAGTGCTGACAGACATTTCTCCTGGTCAGGGCAGGTCCTCTTCTAAATGCACTCAAGCAGGACTCATGAAAAGAACACCTCTGTGCAGTGACAAAGGTAAGCAATGTGGTCTACAGCATGAGAACAAATGGGTGATTTCTTTAACCTCATGGAGAGGAGTTTGCTTTGGCCATGATGCCCTTACCTGAGGTCAAGGGCTGATTCTGAGTACCTGAATAAAAGAAATGTCACTTGCTTCAGTCCTCTTAACTTCTTTGTTTTCATGTTGTTGTGCCTTATTATGTCTGGGCTAAGCAGATATTCCTGGGCTGTCCTAGAACACAGACTTTTCTTCAGAGAATCAATATTATATATTTTTTTGACCTCAGAATCTTTTGCTTCTACACTATGCTGTGCTGCCTGATGAAAAAGCACAGCTCCTGGCATGCACTGCTTTCCTGCCTTGAAGACTGGCCTTCCCAGAGGAGCAGGGCCCCCAAGCCATCCCGTGTAACCAAGGGCTGCTGTGCAGTTCTGGCCACACACACACCCACCCCTGTTTGGGCATGAACAGAGGCCCAGGCTGAACACAACAGTTTGGTGCGTGCAGACACTCCCATGCTTGTGTGGCAGCACGTACACTCAGAGTTCACACAGGCAGAGCATACATGCAAACACCCCTCGTACATACCTTTCACATGACACTTCATACTGACTCGATGGCAAGAGACAGAGACACCCTAATTCCCCTTAATAGGTACAAGCACCTTCCTAGAGCCTTCAGTGGTTAATCACAGTCATTGTTCACAAGCTTTGCCTCTTTCTGAATTTGAAATAATCAAGTAAACTCCCAGGCACTCCCTGCTACCATATCCTTTCCCCCTACATTGCTGAGCCCATTGGTAGGCTGCCTATTTTGCCCAATGCAGACTGAGAAACTTTTAAACACCTCAGGAGAAGCTCAGCTAACCAAGCACTTTAAGAAAGGGTTTCATAACAAGTGACTTCATCACCCAAGCATCATTAAGCACTACAAGGCTTTTGTTGCTTTTGAACAACCCTTTAAAAACACTAACATTACACCTAGGCAAAATATTCTCAAACTGATTTCACCTTTGTCCTTATTAGGTATTTCCTGTTGTTATGGATGCACATTGGTATTAAAAGGGTAATTAGCTTATTTTGGTAGCTCTCCTATCTACAGTGTTGCTCTAAGGACTCACATACTGCCATAGGTCTGCTGAGCTCCTGCCATCCTCTCCAAGGTCAATGGTTTCTGGAAGCCCAATTCTCTATTCTAGACCTATAGCCTCAGGTCTCTCCCAGAAGGTGCACAACTTTGTGCTCCAGCTCTCTAAAAACCCATGTGGCCCTACCAGACCCAGTTACCCAACCAATTCAGAGGACACTGAACAGCTGCCATTCCTTCTTCATGCTTCACCACTCAGCACAACCTTTACATAATCCACAAATTTGATCAACTCTAATTTCATGTTTTCTTCCAGGCCACTGATCAAAACACTGCAAAGCACCAGACTACTACAGATCCCTGAAAACCCTCCCATTCATATTCCCTTTCCCATAGCTACAGCTTTTAATCTAGATTTTCACTCACTGACCATACATAAACTGTATCTGTTAAAGAAAATTCACTTCCCAGCAATACCCTCTTGATTAGTATTAGAGGAGGAATAGGGATAGAATCATCAAACACACATGCAGGTGTATATTTGATGCAAGAGCTTTAATTATTTTATTTTAACCTTCCAGAGCATCAATATTCACCAGTCCTGTAACAGGAGCTGCCTTTACTTCACCCATTTTGGGTAAATCCTACCACCAGCCCTCTGAAACAGATTCCTTTTTGTGTTTTCCAAATTGACTCAGCAGGCTGTGTGAGCACCTCCACCCCACAATCCCTTTCCAGGCTTTTTCAGGTTCATAGGTTTTGTTTGGTGTGGGGTTTGCTTGGCTGGTTGTTGTTGTATCAGCCTTTGGGTGCAACACACAGCTACAGCAATTCACATGAACTCAATACATTTTTAACAACTTCTGTATTCCAGATTCAACAATTCCAAATTTACTAACCCATACTTAATTGATGGTGATACCCTGGGCAAGACCTGAGTTTCTCTGAGACTGGAGAAAAATGTCTGATGAATTACCATGTCTCTAAAGCATTATTTCCACAGTTCTGATGGGCTAGCAAAGCTTTTTTTGACAAGCAAAAATGTTAGGTAAATATTTTCACTATCAAGGGATGAAAGGAGAAGTCAAGATTATGGCCCAGGTTGCTCAGAGAGGTGGGAGATGCCTCATCCCTGGTAACATTCATAGTCAGGTTGGACAGGGCTCTGAGCAACCTGATCTAGCTGAAGGTGTCTCTTTGCAGGGGGGGGTTGGACCATCTTGGTACCTTTGGAGATCCCTTCCAACCCAAACCATTCCATGATCCTGTATAACCTCCACCATGTTTCACTCACCTCCCACACTGCACCTGCCCTACAAACCCTTAGTACCTGATCAGATCCTGGCCAAGGAACAGAAAGGTTCTCTAGCTTCTGTTTATCAGTTCTGCCCTTGCACAGCCCTGGTTCTTGGTTAATTAGATCAAGCTAGTTCCACAGAGAATGCCAGAGTAAAGTTATCTGCCTGTAAGCTGCCAAATCACTACAAAACCCCTTTAATTGCTTTTATAAGTTTAGTACCTCTCTTAAGGCTCTGTTGCTATGTAAAGCACATTGTTTTCCATGTCAGGCCTCGATCAAAGTCCCCCCCATGCTCAGCCTGTCTTGACTTACTTGTAAGGCAAGAAAGCACGTGGCCACACTGGGCTTTCCCAACTTTGATTTACTACTTACCTGCCAGCAAAAGCCCACCACCAGCATAGAACCAATTACAGTGGCAGAAGAGAGCTTCTGTTAATATGTTTAATCCTTGGCTAGAAATTTCAGTTATAGTAGGAGAATGGCTCTTGTGCCAGTGTTTTGCATCCACTAAGGCTTCTACAGCAGTACCACTGCATGTGCACATGTAGAGGAGGAGGAGGACATCAAGTCCTGTCAGAAAGAAGCTGGTTCACCTCATCAACTCTCCTTCTTTTCAAACAGGTGTTCAAGAAGCTAATGTAGGCTGGAAAGATGGGCCTGGGGAAACCTACTGAGGTTCAACACTGCCAGGGGTCAGGGGTTGCACTGGGGCTGGGAGAATCCCAGACACAGATACAGACTGGGAGAAGAGCTCCTGGGGAGCAGCCCTGTGAGAAGGACCTGGGGGTCATGGGGAGTGAGAAACTGACCATGAGCCAGCAGTGGCTCTGGCAGCTCACAAGGCCAATGGGATCCTGGGCTCCATCAGCAGAGGGGTGGCAGCAGGGACAGGGAGGGGACTGTCCCTCTCTGCTCTGCCCTGGGGAGGCCCCAGCTGGATCCTGTGTCCAGAGCTGGGGCCCAACACAAGAAAGATGTGGGGCTGTTGGAGAGGGGTCAGAGGAGCCACGGAGATGCTCAGAGGGCTGGAGCAGCTGCCCTGCAAAGAGAGGCTGAGGGAGCTGGGCTGGGTCAGCCTGGACAAGAGAAGGCTGTGGGGGGACCTCATTGCAGCCTGCCAGTCCCTGAAGGGAGATTATAAGCAGGAGGGGATTCAACTTTTTAAAAGGTAGACAATGGCAGGACAAGGGGGATGGATTAAAGCTAAAGGAGGGAAGGGTTAGATTGGATATTAGGGGGAAGTTTTCTCCAGAGAGAGTGGTGAGGGGCTGGAACAGGCTGCCCAGAGAGGGGGTGGGTGCCCCATCCCTGGGGGTGTTCAAGGCCAGGTTGGATGGGGCCCTGGGCAACCTTGTGTAGCTCCAGGCCTGAGGTTGGTGTCCCTGCCTGTGGCAGGGGGGTTGGAGCTCTGTGATCCTTGGGGTCCCTTCCAACCCAGGCCAGTCTATGATTCTAATGCAGCTCAAAAACTCCTCCCAGGATTCGGGGCCGGAGCAGCAGGCACTGTTTCTAAGGTTGGAACACTGCTCTGGTTATACTGCAAGCCACACTGATAGCATCTAACATTTCTTCAGCCTCTTTTGGAAGCAACTGGCTAAAAGACTTCCCTTGAGGTTTTTGCATCCTTGAATGAGACCTTCAGTCATGAAGTTATTCAGCACTTTTCTTGAGCACAGAATCAATACTTCCTCCAGACAGGCACATACCAGCCTGTATGTCTTTTCTGATGTTTGAATAACCAACTCTCACTAATATCCAAGTCTGTTCATTTGTTCTTTTTTTGTTTCTTCATTCAATCTTGCTGAACAGCAGCTCCAGGACAACCTGACAGGCCACCACGGAGTGCTTCAAATCACCTCTCCTACTTACACATCTTAGAAATGTGTTATTAAATCTAAGTGATGCAATCCCCTCCCCCTCCCACTTCAACAGACTTCTAGTTACCTTCAAAATGCTGCGAGGCTTCTGGAGGTGTCAGACTGACCCCAACTCCAGCACTGCCACTGAGCAAGAACAAGATTTAAATTGTCATAGCTGCTCTGAGATTACAATAGCACTGAATCAGTCTCACTGGCAGGACTACACTGACATTCTGCTGTTCCACTTCAGGCATAAAATTGAGTCAATGGCACAGCTGACCTTCAAAAAATTCTAAAAGCCTATTTTCTATATTTTGAGGTATTTTGCAAAGCAATGACTGAAAACAAGATGTACTTTTTCCACACACACCCTTTATTTTCAAAAAAAGAAAAACCCTTGTTTCAACTTCAGCTATATTAATTCCATTAGTTAATAGGTGTGATTAGTTTCTGCTGGTTACCACATATGAAATATTGATCAGTAACTTTCTTAGTGCTACTTAGAATGAGAAGTCACTAGCTATTTTCCTTCCACATTCTCAGAAGTCAAATCAACTTCTAAAGGTGCCACTGTGTAGTGGTTATGGGCTCCCTGGTGTAAAAAGGACAGGGATCTCCTGGAGAGAGTCCAGAGAAGGGCTACAAAGATGATGAAGGGCCTGGAACATCTATCCTATGAGGAAAGGCTGAGAGAGCTGGGGCTGTTCAGCCTGGAGAGAAGAAGACTGAGGGGGGACCTAATCAATGTTTATAAATATCTGAAGTCTGGGGTGCAGGGGGAATTGGCCAGCCCCTTTTCTTTGGTCTGTGGGGACAGGACAAGGGGCAATGGCTGCAAATTGGAGCACAGGGAGTTCCACACCAACATGGGGAGGAACCTTTCCCCAGTGAGGGTGCCAGAGCCCTGGGACAGGCTGCCCAGGGGGTGTGGAATCTCCTTCTCTGGAGAGATTCCAGCCCCATCTGGATACAGTATGATCTGGGGAGCTGCTTTGGCAGGGGGGTTGGACCCCAGGAGCTCTTGAGGTCCCTTCCAACCCCTACAACTGTGATTCTGTGATTCCCCCTTCCCATTGCTACCTGAACTTCCACCTTCTTCCTTCTCACAGCATGTAATGACACCTGATTCAGCAACTAATTCTGTCCCTTTCTCAAACGAAAAATGGTGTTACTTTATCACTCCCCTTCACCTTTAAGATTCTGTTTCTCGATAAGCACAAAACCCTAGAAACTAAACTTAAGGTCTCTTAAATTTAACAAGAAATTCTATTTTCATTCATTGTTTCAAGTCACCTACACATCGAATAGCATGTGCAGAATCTGCTAAGTTTGAACTCAAATACTGATTTCTATGTTGGTGCAAAATAAACACGGATTTGGGGGACAGGGGAAAACCAGAACTCTCTATAAATTCTTATTTTTATACAGCTAAAAGTGATGCTTAAACACAAGTTGTTGTCTTGTAATGAACATTCTCTAAAACAAGCCCAGCTGTAATTAACTCAACAGGCTTGATAATCAGGAAAATATCATGTAGGAACTATTTGATGTAAACAGAAAACACACAGTCTCAGTATCGTATCAGTACCAAGTATCTAGGGAATACGAAACGGTCCTTAACCTCTGCAGGGACCAAGTTCTCCAGAATTCAGTTTAAAAAAGGAAACACTGTTAGCAAAGAATACTTCTCCTGCAGCTGATTATCTCCACAAAGCTTCTAAGCACCTGAAGGAAGCAAGTTCAAAGAAATTGCACTAACACACCTGCACTGTACCTGACAGCACAGCACCTCGAAATGCTTCGTTTAACTCACCTGCACAAGCAATACTGTTTGGAAACAAGCTTCTGACATTATTAAGTTCTGGGTTTCAATTGGATCAAGTGAGATTCAACTCAGTCCTCATGGGAAAAGTCTCACCATCACCCCCCTGTCACTCCCTTCTTCACCCACTAACCTGATACATCGCGAAGAGGTATTTGAAACAACATAATTCTGAGAAACAAAGTCAGGGCAACACAGCATCCACAGACCTGCCAGCTGGAGGCACAACGGGTCAGGGTATGTGTGACTGCACAGAGTTAGGGAAGGACAGGTAGTCGACAGTCACCACTAGTGAATCATAGAATGGCATGGGTTGTAAGGGACCCCGAGGGTCACAGAGCTCCAACCCCCCTGCCACAGGCAGGGACACCAACCTCAGGCCTGGAGCTACACAAGGTTGCCCAGGGCCCCAGCCAACCTGGCCTTGAACACCCCCAGGGATGGGGCACCCACCCCCTCTCTGGGCAGCCTGTTCCAGCCCCTCACCACTCTCTCTGGAAAAAACTTCCCCCTAATATCCAATCTAACCCTTCCCTCCTTTAGCTTTAATCCATCCCCCTTGTCCTGCCATTATCTGTCCTTTGAACAAGCTGATTCCCCTCCTGTTCCTCTGCTCCCTTCAGGGACTGGCAGGCTGCAATGAGGTCCCCCCACAGCCTTCTCTTCTCCAGGCTGACCCAGCCCAGCTCCCTCAGCCTCTCTTTGTAGGGCAGCTGCTCCAGCCCTCTGAGCATCTCCGTGGCTCCTCTGACCCCTCTCCAACAGCCCCACATCTTTCTTGTGTTGGGCCCCAGCTCTGGACACAGGATCCAGCTGGGGCCTCCCCAGGGCAGAGCAGAGAGGGACAATCCCCTCCCTGTCCCTGCTGCCACCCCTCTGCTGATGGGTGACAACTGGAACGTGTGGGAAAGGATGGAAAACTACTGCTCAGTGCTGTAGAAGGTGCAGTTTGAGGTGTACACACATACATGTGCACGCACACACATTAGCAAGGCTCTTTTCAGAGCCGCCTGGCAGGAGGATGAGAGACAGTGGTTGCACATGTGTGTCTATCCATACATACATGCACACACATGCATACATACACAAAACATGACACATGGTGCACAGCGAGCTAAACATGAGTCAGCAGTGCGCCCTGCCAGCGATGTGAGCTAACAGCAGGAGCACAGCCTGACTGGTCAAGGAAAGGGATCGCTCCCTCTCACCTGGCACTTTGCAGACCCACCTGAAACACCACGTGCAGTTCTGGACACCCCTAGTACAAGACAGACAGCAATAAATCAGAGTAAGTTCAGTGGAGGGCTACCAAGGTGCTCAGAAGGATAGAGCACTTGATGTGTGAAGAGAGGTGGTGAGAGCTGAGATTGTCTGGGCTGGAGAAGATAAGGCTTGGGGGGGAGGGAGGGCTGAGAGCGCACCTCTCACACCTACATGGAGGTTACCAAGAAGACAGAAGGCTCTGCATGGAGCTGTGTGGCAGCAGGACGTGAGACATGAACTGTAAGAGAGGAGGCTGTGACCAGACACAGAGAAGTTTTTCCTTGTGAGGACAGTGAAGCACTGGAACAGACACTGATGAACCTTTGTCTTTGGAAGACATGAATGAACAAAGCCCTGGTCTGAACTTGGTGCTGAGCCCACTTTGAGCAGCAGGTTGGATTAGAACCTCCTGAGGCCCTTTCCAACTTGAATTATTGTGAGTTTAACTTGGGCCCTGGGGAACACTACAATGGCCTGATAAAATTTGCTATGCCAGGCTATATACCTTTCAAATCCCTAATAAAATGCAACCACCATTGAGACAAAAAACCCCACGTCATCTGGTTGTTCTCTGCAAAAGAGCACATGATGTTCCAGTCCAGGATCAGCAATAGTCACAAATACCAAAAAATGGAGTTCTAGGAGACTTTAGGGATGCAGAAGTTACTGGTTACCCAAGCAGAGCACAGGGGCTAAAGATTCAGCTTTTGGGAGGGGGGCAGAAGGTGGTATTCAGTCTGAGGCAGTGATAACCCAGAAAACACCACACATCCACAACAGCTCTTCCTTAAAGCACCAACTGCATTTTTCTGGGGAATTTCACATTCAGCAGCTATGGTTACTGAACAACCCCTATATTCTAACGCTGATATGGCCACAGCATAAGAAGCTACCAGTTTGCACTGTATGTTCAGGATGTATAGCTTCACACCCAGGGAAGGGAGGAAGCCTCACTTAGCAAACCAAGGCCAGGTCACAGCTCCCATCAGAACTGCAGCAGTCTAAGCAGGCTGCTTTGTTTCACCCCTTGGCTGGGTGCTACTTAGAGCAGAACTGCCAAAACAAAGGGGGGGTTATTCTAAACTAATTATTTTTGCTCTGAAGAAAGCAGAGAGTGCTCACAGTGTCCATTACTCTAAATCAGGGAGGAGAGGGGGGTTACCACCTTCGACCAGGCAGAAGGAACATCTTCAAGCAATACAGAAGTTTCTGCTGTGATTTCCTATGGGCTAAGTGATGATCCACCAGGCACAATACTTGGATAAGCGTGCAAAAAATATCCAACAAGGAGTGCCCAACGTTAAGAAAGTTAAAAAGGCAAGCAAGATCATTAGCATCTTATTAGCATCAGAAAGGAAAAAAAAAAAGAGTTCCATTATTTCCTTGTAAAGGTTTTTTTTCCCAATAAAAAAAACCCCACCTGCACAGAGACCAAAGTGATGGATGAAGAACTTTTTAAAGCAACAGCACACATCAACAAAGGGGCAGGAGGGGAAATCAATGGAGTTTATGAGTATCTTACATGCGTGGGCACTGCAAGAACCAATCACCACCACCACCGCCAGCAAAGAGCAGCCCATGAACTGCTCCACGGAGGGAGCAAGTTAAAGAGCAGTGAGACAGGACCAAGCAAGAAGAGGTAACAGCTCCCAGAGCTCACCAAGGAGTCCCACTGACACCAGATCATTACTCTGCGGGCTTGTTTCCCGGCCCCACCGATCGCCGCGTTCGGTCTCAGCAGGAACGGCTGCGGCCCAGCTCAGCCAGGCTCCCTCAGGCTCCGCACCCTCCTTCCCGCACGGCCACGGCCCCCCGCGGGAGGCAGGGGCACCCCCCGAGGCAGCCCGCCCGCGGTCCCCAAACCCAGAAACTCGCTTAGGCCGCGGAACGGACCAGAGCCCCGCGGGATGCGGAGGGAGGCGGCGAAGCGCGCTGCCCCGCCGGCCCCTCAGCCCGGGCTCGGCGGTCCCCGGGCCGCCCCGCTCCCACGATACCCGCCCGAGCCCGGGGGGCGGGCACAGCCTCAGCCCGACCCTCGGCCCCTGGCTCGGCCCGGCAGCCGCGCGGCCCGGCTCGCTCACGCCGCACCCCCTCACCCGGCGGCGCCGCCTCGCCGCCCCCCCGCCCCCAGGCTCGGCGGCCGCCACATCCCCCGGCCCCCCTCAGACCGGGCGGCGGCTTCCGCGCCGCACCCACTCCGCCCCTCCCGGGCCCGGCAGCCGTTGTCCCGCCACCCGCCCAGCCCCGGCCCGGGGGTCCGCTCGCCCACCGCCACAGCCCCCCTCCCGGGCCGGGCGGCCGTCGCCCCGCGCCGCTCCCCACACACCCCCGGCGGAGCGGGGCGGGGCAGGCGGCCGCAGGCCTCCGCCGGCGCGCCCCTTCCCGGCCCGCTCCCATTGTGGCGGCGGCGCTCCCGCCGCGCTGCACCGTACCGCCGAGCTCTCACCTCGGCGGGGGGCTGCGGGCCGCAGCGGGCCCCGGGAGCTGGCGGCCGGCCGCCTGCCTCCGTCCCGGCCTCAGCAGTCAGCCGCCGCTCGGGGGCCGCATCACCCAGCGTCCGGCCCCCCACCCCCCGCCGGAGCAGCCGCAGGATCCCCCGGGCAGCAACAGGCGCCTCCGCCGCAAAGGTTCCGCAGGGCGGAGAAAGGTTCCCCCTCGCCCCAGAGGGCGGGAAGGCGGCGGCAGCGCCGGGACGGGGCGCCCCGGCCCTGAGGGAGCTGCGCTCCCCTCGGCGGCCGTCAGGACCCGCTGGCCGGGGCTGCTCCGCACCGCCAAGGCCCGCCCGACCCCCGCGGGCTCCATCCACCGCCCGAGCAGGCCCGGGAGCGGCTGCCGGCGGGGTCGCCGTGGGGGGCAGGCAGCACACCAGGGGCTGGGACGGGAGCCGCGGCCGGGGGTTCGGGGCCTCCCCGGCCACCAGGCTCACCGGCGGGAACCTCGGCGGCTCCTGCTGCCGGGAGGAAAGTCACTGCAGGGCATCCCCCCGCGCCAGATGCTGTTAATTAGCTGCGGGGTCCCATGGTAATTAAGGCTGTGGGGCCTGGGGGATCTCTCCTCCAGCTTCCCCTCAAGGCACCGACTGTACAGCTCAGCGCCGGGCCTTGGCCTGTCGGGTCCTAGGAACCTCCGTGTATGGAATCCCACCAGGCTCTGAGCTCCAGCGCTGGACTTCACAGGAGAGAACTCTTCCCTCATCTCCAGGCTGATACAAGACCCACTTACATTGACAACCGCTGCTTCTCATCCTCCTGTCACGAGCCTGGCTCTGCTGCTGCCGTCCCCTCCCCACCCTTACTGGGGGACCACTGCTGAGTCTGGCCAAACCCTTCTCCCGCTCAACCCCCCCTGTTCCCTCAGCCCGTTGTATCCCCGTGCTCTCACAGCCTCCACAGGACTCGCTTAAATTTGTTTCCTTCACACACTGCAGGCATCCAAAACCACACACAGCACTTCAGATGTGATCTAATGAGCACTGGGTAAAAGGGAAGCTCATCACTTGCCCCCAGCAGCTGGCCATGCATCCCATGGATGCAGCCCAGGACTATAACAGCACAGAGCCATCTCACAAGCAATGTGGCCATTGGGACTTGGGCACAGCATGGAGTATCACAGGAAACCTCCCTATGCAATCACCCACAAATCCTCCACAGGACCTTCTTCTGACATCAGAGTCCAGGTTTTCCCTCCCTGTGACACAGAGGAGACATCAGAGAGAGGCATGATGCAGGGGCCTCGAGAGGCAGAGTGGAACAAGGGCAATCTAAGGCAGGCAGAAAAGCCCACAGCAGAGCAGAGAGGAGTTCTTACTGGCTTTTCTTCCGCGTTACATTAAAAACCTTAAAGCATTAGCTCCACAGCAGCATTGACAAGCACAGCCCAGCTAAGGATGGCTGCTTCAGGGGTCACTCCTGTAAGCACTCTGGCAGCCAGCACCTCCTTGTTTCTGTGAAGTTAACTATGGCAGCTAAAAGGCCTAGAGAACTCTCCTTGGCTTCTGTAGATCACCACCTTTCAAAGTCAATGAATCTTTGCAATCTGATGTCCATGCTGTCCAGAGGATGTGTTGGGCTGTTTGGTTCAGGATTGCTGCCCGCTACAGTGTTTGCCCCCTTCACTCCACATCACTCATGCTTACTCAGCATGCTTACTCACAGTCCAGCCTCAGGACACCCACATTTCGCCACACTGAAGCAGATGCCACCAATAACTCCACCAACATTCAGTCCAAGCAGCAGACTGCTAGTTTGCAACACTGAGGTCGGAGTTAGAGCATCCAGACAGGACTGGGGTGGAACACTCAGGTATTATTCCTCAAGGAACCATAAGTACCTACCAGCCCCACCACATGTGGCAGCTCTGGCTCCTTAAGCAGGTACCAGCTGTCCTTTTCCACCCCTGTGGAAGATTAGGTTGAAGAAGTGACCCCTCCCAGAGCAAACAAAGTAAGAAATGGTCTGAAATCTTCTAAGCAGGATCAATATTTCCAACCCAACTTGTGCAGAGCAGCCACCCTAACATACCACCAAAAAGTGCTACACAGACAAGTTGATATGGTTCCTGAGGCCAGTGGCTGATTGCTCCCCACAGTGGCATACCCTCTGTCCCTCCCTCTCGTGAATACCACTGGGCACCTGTGGCAGGTTTGCTCTGAGCTGGGCAGGCACCTGCACACAGGGAAACTCCTTTACCCAGGTCTTGGGGAAACACTAAAGCAGAGGGAGGTGGATCTCTCCTCTTCCCTTGCCAGACTCATGCTCCAGCCCGCAGCAGTTATGCCAGTCTCAGGGCTGACACAGGGGAGGCCCAAGGGGAGACCCGTAAGATCTGTGAAGCATCCCAGTTTGACCTGGTCTTCTCATGACACAGTTGCACACCAGTACGTGGGGAGCTTTGACTCAAGTAAGCTGTAACAGATCACATCCCACCAGGGTCCCAGGCTTCCTCTAGGACACCGTGGCACCAGGCCTCCTCCAGAGGTCCCTGTGCATCAAAGGTACAGCGGGGCCTCATCTCTAGGGATGAATAGAGCTGACCAGTATCCCACAGCTGGGGCCCAAAAGAGCAAGGTAGACATTATCTTAATGCAGGAAAGGTCATCAGATTTCAAAGCAACCGCTTCAACTTGTCTTTAACTGCTCATATCATTTACAGTCTGAATTGGGTTCCTGGGCAGTATCACTTACATGGATTAGGAGCTGTAGAGGACATTAGTACAACTCCTCTTCCTGAGGTTTTTACAGCTTAATGGACAGGAAGTGTTGCTGGCGAGCCTCCAGCTCCTGACACTCCGACCAGAATCTCCCCCAAAGCTCCCCATCTTCCCTTTGTGCTTTTTTCTGCCCTAGAATCACTCTCAATTAACAGTACAAAAATAAAACCGATGTCATCCATCCCTCCTAAGCTGCACATGCATTATTCATCAACATGCCTTAATTGATTCTCTCATAACCACGAGCACTTCTGTACTTGGCTATGTCATTCTTGTCCAGCAGAGCACAATTTGTGAAGCTTTATGCTACTTGGAAAAGGCACTTTCAAAGTGTTACTTTTCACAGCTTTTCTGGTCAGATCTCCAGGTTGGATCTCCATACATAGAGACATCAGAACTTAGTTTTGTCTCCAGGCAAAAGCATCCATCGAGTAACTCTGCTGTACTGATGCTCAGTGTCCTGACAAGGAGATCAGCACTGCTCTGGATACTCTGGGTGCCATTTCCACATCTGTGTCTTTAAAAGAGATGGAAAACAGGATTTGGGAAGGTCTCCACACCTCTGAATAAATGCTCACATCTCAATATGCAATCCACAGAACGTGTAAGGAGTTGAAATGCCCTTGCAAAAACTTTCCATGAACGTTCCAGAAGCATCTCCCAAACCTGCTCACCTTGCCACAGGGGACAAGGCTCTGCGAAGGTTGCCTCTAGAGCAGGAGAGAAAAGAATACATACACCATCAGGAGGGTAACTCAGCTTTGCCTTCAGTGCCCTGACACTGAGCTGCCTCTGGATTCTCCCACCTGAAGCTCTGTTCAAGAAGGGTTCAGGAAACTGAAAGCCCATGGTGGGATGCTGGGAAGCAGCAGATACTGGCAGGGTGCAGCCTGAATTTCCCAAGCAGCTGGGAGCCACTCAACTTGGATTTCGCCTGCACCTCAACGCACGGTCTGCAGCCCTCGGCTTTCCCCGCTAGAAGGGGCTAAGAACCAGACATTGGAGAGCAGGAACAGGCTACTGGCAAGTCGATGGCAATGCTCATTGCAGGGAACAACTCCAATGCTTCCTCCGCACGTTGGGCTCTGTGCTGGCCCCATCCAGAAGAGATTCAGTGTCACCAGAGAGTGAGATTTCTCTGCTTGGAAAGCAGGCGTTTGTTTTGCTTCCTTAACCCGGTGGTGAGCTGCTTTGGGAAGGATTACAGTATTGCAGTGTTGCAATGCCATTGCATAACTCACAGCTCATTCGAAGCATTCTTCAGCCTTCAACACCCCATTCTCAAACACTGGGTGATACAGTCAGGTGAAGCCATCCAGAGCAGGCAGCAGGGAATTAAAGCAAGTCATCACCTTGCCAAGAGGAAGGTGGAAGGGGTTTCAATTTCAGGTCAGGGAGAAAAGAAGATGTGAGGATATACAGAGCAACAAGCAGGACTGAGGGCAAGATAGGGTGCTTTGCTCAGCAGAGAGGCAGTGGTAAATTTAAAGCAACAACAGTGACAAGTTTGAGAACTAACATCAGACAAAGCTTTATCAGTAAAGGTCACTCGGTTGCTCCCTGCAAGTCCCACAGCAGGGCTCACCCTGCTCAGCCTTACCAGGACAAGGCCAATGGAGCCAGCAGTGAAGCCCCCCTGCAGAGCCCACAGAGACCTGTGGTGCTCAGACCTACCCTGGAGGGAGGCAAAGTTAAACCTGCAGTGCCAGCATGTGTCACCACATCACTGAATTACCTGTAAAGACCCGTTGGCAAACTCAGAACAAGGTCAAAACCATTTTGAAGTTACACAGTTTTCTTCTCTATAGGCTTAGCCAGTACCACACACTGTGCTGCAACCAGAAGTAAGCAAGCAAAGTACAGTCTTACAATATGATGTTACCTGATTCTTGTTTACTTCTACACCCAGCCTGAGTAACCAGACATCTTAACACTCCCTCCTAGGTTCAGCTCACTTCTTTTAAGCCTTCCTTCCAAGCCAGCCAGTTACAGCAGGTGCAGCAACATCAGCACAACATCCACCCCCAAAATGCACTGAGCCTTTCTTGGCCAGCATGAGCTTTCTGCATCTCCAGTCATCTAGGACAAGAGGAGGGTGCAGAGTAAAAAAATCACCTCCTCACCTTCCTTAGTGCAAGATAAACCCAGTGGCAGGTCAGGACTGCCCTGCTCCCAGCTGTGCTTTGGAAGCTGCAAGGAGAAGGCACCAAGGGGTTATGGCTTTCCAGCAGACAGCTCTTGACTTGTCCTCATTCCAAGTACAAACAAGTTTTATGCCACTCCAAAGAGACAAAGCAACCTCCTTCTGCCAAAAGCAGCTGGGTCACAGAGCTGGTGTTCACTTTGTTGTTGCCTACAGCCAGCTCTACTTTTCTGCCATTATCTGTGGGACAGAGAAGATGACACCATCCCTGACCAATGTGAACAGGTTTTCACCATCACTCCTTTGCCAAAACCTCCTTCCCAATGCTATAGTAAGTTTTCTCCTGGGGAATGATAACCTCCCAGAGCAGGGGGGTGTCCCTTGTGCACAACAGTGTCCCTATGCTGGGCTGCAGGTGTTGGGGCCCTGACCTGCCTCACTGGGGCTTCTACTCCCCACCCCTGTTCACCCCCCTGTCCACTGGCACAGGAGCTTGATTTAAATAGCACTTAGTCTTTGGTTACACCCTGTTCTGGTTGGCATTGCTGAATGTGGTCTTTTGTTCATTAGAACATCTGGAATCACTGCAAATCCTTTGATTTAAGCACCCCATATGAAGGGATTAGTGTTGAATTCACTTTTTATTTATTAGCAGTGATGTTCCTTTTCAGTCTCACAACCCCAAGGCAGTGCACTGGTGAGAGTCCTTGGCTACACACACAACTCCTCATTCAGGCAATGATGTGTTAGTGTCACTGGGAGCCGTTCTTTACCCCACACTCCACCAGTATCCCAGCTGCATCCCACCCGGAGCCCTGCAGCCATTGCCTGCTACCCACCACACAGAGCCTGTCCTGCTGTAGAGCTCTTCCCAACACCCTGCACACTGCAATCAGCACTTTGATGTGTAAGGCTCCATACAACTAAATGTGGCAACCAGCAGAGAGCAACACACAGTTCGATGGGAATTTTAGGTGAAGCCATTTTATGAGGTGAAATCACCCAGATTCTAGACCTTTCTTACTGCAAACGTGGCAAGCTAAACAACTGCTCATTGGTTACACACACTGTTCACAACATATTGATTGGTTAGTGATTATAATGAGTTCTGATAAACCTATCTTATAGCTAAACATCCTTAGTTTACCTTTAATACCTGAAAGTATCCACACACCTGCTGTTTGACCCTCTTGTTATGGTTGGCTCCTGACATGTTCTGTTACTCCCAAATACCTTCCCATAACTGCTTCTTGGTTTAGGGCAGCCTGTACCCCTATCAGCAAGGCTGCTGTGTTTTGAGAATGTGATTATTAGGATCCTCTCTGCATGAGGAACTTTTCCTGTCTCTTGGGAACAGAAGAATATTGTCAGGGCCTAAATCTTGGGAGAAGAGAGCTAGGCCGCATGCAGGCCTGCTGTCTTCCTCAACAACTAAAGGCAAGCCATAGCATCTCCTGGTCTGTACCTATGTTTTCTTTGGTGCTACCCTGATATCCTCCTTTGCATTGTTACCAGTAGATATTAGTCATGTTTCTTGTGATGCCAAAACATCCTTCCAGAACACTGGTGGAGTTGAAGGCAAACAGAATTCTGCTAATGGCAGGAACTGATCTGCTAGAAACCCACGATTCATTATGCTCTACCACCCCAGCACGGCCTGTCTTTGGGATCTTCACAGCAGTTATTCCTGCTGCCTCACTCAGTGGGAGTACACTGGTGTAATTCAGTGCTCTCTGCAGTCTCTGTTCTCCTGCAGTGGGTGGTGTCTGAATTTTGGAATAATCTAAGGCCATTGTAGTCTGCTTTTCCCCCAGAATGGCTGATTTCACTCATCTGAAAAACAACCCCTGAACAACAACCATTCAAACTGCATTAAACAGCGTTCCTCCCTTCCATTGACTCCTCTGGCTTTACAGTTGTTTCTGAGGTTCCAAAGCTGTTTCAGAAGCACATCTCCATTCCTGCAAGGCTCTCAATCTCTGGGGCATGAGTAAACAAAACTGTTTGATGGTGGATGTATTTAGGTAGGGAAATTATGGAACTGTATGTATGAAGGAGGCAATCTTGGGGCTGCTTGTTCACATAAAACATCCTGATGCATAAAGTGGGAAGAAACATTAACATGTTAGCAAAGTAGTGGATGCCCCATCCCTGGAAGTGTTCAAGGCCAGGTTGGATGGGGCCCTGGGCAACCTTGTGTAGCTCCAGGCCTGAGGTTGGTGTCCCTGCCTGTGGTAGGGGGGTTGGAGCTCTATGATCCTTGGAGTCCCTTCCAATCCATGCTATTCTATGATTCTATGTTATTCCTTCCCCTAGTGAATGACCTTCCCTGCTTGAATACAACCTGACATGCCTAGCCAGGCCATGGGCAAGAAGGAGAGGAGACCAATGCAGTCAAAAGGCTGGGCAATTATTTTTGGAAACTTCCTGTTTGCAGAACAGAAAAGAAATCAAGGTGACAAGATCCATCTAGGAAGAGCTTTGGCAACTGTATGGCATGCCCTCCCCCCCCAGGCACTGCCAAAGGGTTATGGCACAGCAAGGGTCTGCCTTTTCATGGCCCAGGGACCGGGACATGTGTTCAGCATGTGGGGGAACAGGACTCAGACTCTTCCCTTTCCCCAGCTCCAGTAGAGGCTGCAGCCTCTGTGATTCCCCTCATCACCCTGAGTGATCACCCAGCACTGGACCCATGTAGATACCCAAATGTCCCCTTTCTGACTAGCAGTTGCAGCACACCACTCCCTTGCTCCTCTCTGCCCACCTTCCTCATCTGCATGGCACTGGTGGGGACAAAAGTGGTGAGTAAATTAAGCCATGTGGATTACATCACTGTCTGCACCCTGGTCTAGACCACACAAAGAACCATGCTGAAAAAGATTAATTTGCTGGAGTTAATTGTCACTAGGAGGGGGAAGGTATTAGTAACAGTTTTATTTTCAGTTTCTTTACAAGCCTCCAAAATAGCTGTGCAAAAAAGAGGGGCAAATGAATCAGCAAAGCGTCCCTGCTGCAGCCAAACTGCACACACCCATGGTGGGGGCTTGTCACAGATGGCTGAGCCTGGAAACTGCATAGCAACCAGAATTATGTGAATTATTAGGGGAAAATTAAAGGAAAACCACAAAAGAAGAGACAGAAGAAGCCAGAGAATGACTGGAACTGTAGCTGCGGAGGGCTAGAAATCAGTCAAGTAATAGGAGGGGTTTACCCAGGGAAGTCTGTGTGTACCTGCCACCAGCATCCCTGGACACAGCGCCCCTGGCATGCTTTGAGGTGGAGCCACAAAGGGGCAGAGACAGGGCAGAGGCCTGCAGCAGGAGGGGACAGTCCTGGCTGCTCCTTTGCACAGCTGCTTGCTTCACGGGAGTGGGAAGCAATGGGCAAAGAAGGTTTTACACTGGTACAGACTCTTGGAAGGCCACCAAGCTCCTGGGAGACCATCAAGTAGAGGAGGTGTTTCTGAATGTGGGTGCCATGCTCTCAGCTCTGCTGAGAGGTGAGCTGAAGGCAGCAACTCAGGGTCTCAGGGTGCTTCAGTGTTATCAGGAGATCTGTGCACTGCTTGGGGCTTTGCAGGAGAATTGCAGAGCTCTTCAGCTGTTTCAGGCTGGAGATAGATTCCACAGCACACAAACTTGTTTTTCTTAGTCATCTTTCATTTTCTTAGTCATATTCAACCAGTCCACTCCCTGGGTTTAAAATTGCTTGCATACAGTCTGGGTGCAGAGCTGAGCAGGAAAGGATTGCTTCCAGCTGGTCCCTGCATGGGAAGGAGACTGCAGAATTCCCAGGAGAGGTTTGGGACACAAGTGCTCCCAGCAGTTCCCCACCATCAAGCAATCTGAGATGGAATGAGAAGCCCTGAGCAGAACTTGCAGACCTGGATGCTGTGAGTGCAGCAGAAGCACAGGGTGAAGTCAAACACAGCTCAGAGATGAGGATGCTGCATGTGACACTTCTGTGGGGAGAGGGGAGCCACAACCCTCCAACACCCCCTCGGGCAGCTGTGAATCCCTCCTGAGAGCTGAGCAAATTCCCACCTTCAGGGTCTGTTTCCCAAGGAAGGGAGGTGTGGAGTATGGTAGTGTCTGCAGGGTGCCATGTTCTCCTGTGTGCACAGGGTAAGGGGTAAGTTCTCCAACTCAGAACTCTGTGGTACCAAAGTCTCAGTCAAGGATTGGCCAGGGTGGCCCAAGAGAGAAAACCAGTGGGGATAAGAACACAGACTTTTGGAGAAGAGCATGTGGAGTCTCTGCAGCCAGTCCTGCCAGCCAGACAGCTTTGTGCACTTGCCTGGCTGTGACAAAGCCAGTTCCTTCTCTTCCTTTCCCATTTTGCAAGGCCCTCAGACAGCCTGCTGATCAGCTCCAGGCAAGGGGGGAATGAGCTCAGGAGAGCTGGGGCTGTGAGAACTCAGCTGGTTGCCCCTTGTGAAAGGGAGATAACAGGGAGTCCTGTGGTTAGATCTGGAGAGGCTGCTGTAAAGCAAACACTCAATAGTCATCTCCTGCCTGGTGGGTAACCACAGCTGGTTTGCAAAACTTTCCACAGCAGGCAATGTTGTTCCCTGCAGCTCTCTCCTGGGGAGTCATCTTCCAGGAGATTCTCCCATCACTCCTGGGCAGTAGCCAGGAGAACAGAACGTTAGTTAGCAGTAACTAGCGGGAGAAGGTTGTGCATCACAAGGAGCTTGTCAAGCAGGTAGCATGGCCTGACACACCTGTCTGCTGGGAGAGGCTGGGATGGAGATGATTCAAAACATCTATGGTGAAATCTTGCCTTTATTGTCTCAGTCACTAACATCCCACATATTTCAAGGAGACCAGCATTTTACTCCCACAATCCAAAGACAAAACAAAATAAACCTCAGTACTCACAGCCACAATCCAAAGCTCTGGGTTGTGGAGAACAGCATCCTAGCCCCAAACAGTGGCTCAACACGCCTCCCTCTTCCTCCCTGGCTCAAAGATTTGTATCAGTATTGCTAAAATCTCCTGTGAGTTCTGCTGTCCAAACATCCTGTAAAAGCCACAAACATCCCTCATCACTTCCTCTCATCTTTTTAATTTCTCTTTGGGCTAAAGCATTGTTTCCCTCCCAGGCTACGCTGAGGATGACTGCCCAGACACTCCATTAAATGTGATGTAGTATTGTGATAAGCACACAAACATTCAGGCACTGGTACAGGCTGCACAGGGAGGGGGGTGAGTCACAGAATCCCAGAGTTGTAGGGGTTGGAAGGGCCCTGGAGAGCTCCTGGGGTCCAACCCCCTGCCAAAGCAGCTCCCCAGCTCATACTGCACAGGTCGGTGTCCAGACGGGGCTGGAATCTCTCCAGAGATGGAGACTCCACACCCCCTGGGCAGCCTGTCCCAGGGCTCTGGCACCCTCACTGGGGAAAAGTTCCTCCCCATGTTGCTGTGGAACTTCCTGTGCTCCAATTTGCAGCCATTGCCCCTTGTCCTGGCTCCACTGACCAAAGAAAAGGGGCTGGCCAATTCCCCCTGCACCCCATACATAAGGTATTGATAAACATTGATTAGGTCCCCCCTCAGTCTTCTTTTCTCCAGGCTGAACAGCCCCAGCTCTCTCAGCCTTTCCTCATAGGATAGATGTTCCAGGCCCTTCATCACCTTCATAGCCCTTCTCTGGACTCTCTCCAGGAGATCCCTGTCCTTTTTATCCCAGGGAGCCCAGAACTGGACACAACACTCCAGGTGGGGCCTGACCAGGGCAGAGCAGAGGAGGAGGATCCCCTCCTGTAACCTGCTGCCCACACTCCTCCTGATGCCCCCAGGATCCCATTGTCTCTCTCAGCCCCCAGGGCACACTGCTGGCTCATGGCCACCCTGTCACCCACCAGGACCCCCAGGTCCTTCTCCACAGAGCTCTTCTCCAGCAGGTCACCCCCAGCCTGTCCTGATACATGTGGTTGTTCCTCCCCAGGTGCCAGACTTGACACTTGCTTTTGTTGAATGTCATCTGGTTTCTCCCTGCCAAGACAGATAGATGAGGTGCTCAGGGATGTGGATGAGTAGAGGATGGGTATGGTTGGACTTGATGATCTCAAAGGTCTTTTCCAAGCAAATCATTCTGTGATTACATTAAACACAAGACACAGACTGCAAAGCAAGGCAATACAAGGGAAAACCTTGTCAGCCTTAGCCAGTTGTACTGGTGGTTTGGTATGTCCAACACCTCAGAAGGGTCTTTTCCTCTGGAGAAGACTCAAAGCAGGAAGAACCAAGATAAAAAAATCCTCCCTCCATCCCCCCACATAATGAATTCTTCTCAGTGGGGAATGCAAAAGCCACCCCTCCAGAATGCCCCTATTTCACAACTAGTTGCATTCTATCACAGTTAATACTGCAGCAATGAGATATGCACACCCAAGAGATGCTGGTGAGGCCTGCAGTGACATACTGCTCTTCAGACAATACTCTTTGCCAGGTTTGAGGTTTGCCAAGCAAATGCAACTCGTAGCGTTGTTGTAGGCAGGTGTACTCACAGCCTCTCAATGACACACACTAGCATGTAGATGCTCAACACTGACACTGATAGTTTTATGTTTTGTTGTTCTTTTGTGTCCAGAAGTGGTAAAAATATTTCTTCTTCAGAAATCCCTCCCATTATGGGCCAAGGGGGGGTGTGTGTTATGGAGAATACACTGGGGCTGCAGCTTGAAGGGTAATGCCGAGCTTCACAGCACCCATTTATGATCATTCACAGTCATTACTGGACTTCTCTGTGTCCCACAAGGAACAGACTGCTACAGAAAATACCCTGCAGTCCTATCAAGGCAACTAAACGTTCACAAACAAAGCTCCCCAGAGAGCAAACCCCATGAGCATGTCTCTGCAGCTCCTAACAGAGTGCACCATGTTCTGGGAGCCAGTGGGATTTTTCTCCTTTGTGGGTTGGCACCCAGTAGAATTCCTGTAAGTTCAATGATTTTTCCTTCCCCTTCCCCCATCTTCCAGTGCTTGTTTTGTTCATGCAAAGAAATGTATGGAGCAGGAGTTCTTGCCATATGCCCTCCCTGCAGGCTAGGGCTCCAAAGTACCTGGAAGAAGGAAGAGACACTGTTGTCTACATGATGGGGTGAGTGGAAGAGGGAGGGGAAGAGCCCTCGAGCTGGTGCTGCTGTCTTGACCTGGAACTTTGAGTTCAGCAGCAGAACCAGCACTTTATGAAGTCACCTATGGCAGTAGGTCTGTGCCATTAACTCTGTGTGCTGTGGCTGGCCTGCATTTCACAGAGTCGACCTCTGAGATTATGGAGTCCAACCATCCCTGTCCTCTACTAACCCATATCCCTGAGCAGCTCATCTACCCATCTTTGAAATACATCCAGGGTCGGTGACTCAACCCCCTCCCTGGGCAGCCTGTGCCAGTGCTTGACAACCTTTTGGTGAAGGATTCTTTCTTAATATGTGATCTGACCTTGCCCTGGCACAGCTTGAGGTTGTTTCCCCTCATCCCATCCCCTGTCACTTGGGCAAAGAGACCAACACTCACCTCTCTACAACCTCCCTTCAGGTAGTTGTAGGTGGGGAGAAGGTCTCCCCTCAGCCTCCTCTTCTCCAGGCTGAACACCCCCAGCTCCCTCAGCAGCTCCTTGTAAGGTTTGCCCTCCAGCCCCTTCCCCAGCCTGGTTGCCCTTCTCTGGACTCGCTCCAGGACCTCAATGTCTTTCTTGTAGTGAGGGGCCCAAAACACAGTAAATTTCCAAGGTAGGTGGGTTTGGTGGTGCTCAGAGTTTCAGTAATCTGTCCTGAAGTGTCCCTGTTCTGGAGCATTGCTGGGGCTGCAGAGGCTGCCTGGGGTCAGGGCAGGACAAGGGGAGGTGTTGCCAGAAGTCATCTTTCCTTTCGTGTGAAAGAACCACAGAATCATAGAACATGTTGGGTTGGAAGGGACCTTTAGAGCCCATCTAGTCCAACCCCTGCAGTGAGCAGGGACACCTTCACTAGATCAGGTCACTCAGAGCTCCATCAAGCCTGAACTTGAACATCTCCAGGGATGGGGCATCCACCACTTCTCTGGGCAACCTGTGTCAGTGATCTAAGGAAGGACCATGACCTGTGTCAGGGGAAAGGGTAAATCCCAGCTGAAGCTCCTGCAGCCTGTCCCTCTTTACAACTTTATATGACCTCATTTCCCCACCTCAAAGCTCTTGAATATGCTGCTAGGACAGCTCCAGGGCTTCTTCCTAGGTGTGTCTGAATCCAAGGGAGGGTGAAGTGATCTGTGCTCAGACTTCACAGTGGTTCAGGCCCAACGGTCTTGGCCACTGCAGGGCACCATGCACACGTGGCTCCTTGGAGCTGCTCTCTGCAGAGCTTTGAGAGCTGTAACCAAACTAAGGACTAGGATGGCCAAATACTCAAGCAGCTACCTATAACAAACATCACCTGGCTGTCACAAAGATGCTTGATGGAATCCTTCAGCAATAAACCAACTCAGGAACACAAAATTCACACGTTTTCACCTATCTACAGGACCTGCATCATTACAGCCCACCTTCAACAATAAGCAAGCTGCTTATTGTTTCCCCCTGGATCAAACCTGTCACATACAGACACTTGACCCAATTAACTCCTGTAGAGAGAAGCCATGAAGAGAATAGACACATAACCTGCACTTAAGGCCTGATAATCTCTTTTAAAAATGAGAAAAACCAAACCAAAGCCATCCCTCCTCTTAAAAAGGACAATGGTCTTAAAAACCACACTTCCCCCTCGTTTTTGTTTAGCCTCTGTTTGTTAAAGCTGCCGTTGTTACAAGTAATCCCTAGGATCCTTGTTGCTGGAAAACATTAGGAGGAATTTGTTTATATTCCCTGTGTGTGTCTTGCAGGCATTTCACAGCATGTTGTGTATAATCTTTTCTTGCTTCCTCCCTCATGGAGAGTTTTCTTTGCTGGCTGAGTGGCTGTTTCCTATAGTAACGAAACAGATAAAAAAGGAAACCCCTTGTTAAGCCACAAAAACTAGCAAGGGATGTTGTGTAGTGCCTGAGATGAACTTTTACTTCATTGCCTGTTAGAGAAATCAGTTCAGTCAGAAAACTATGTCTTGCTGCCAGCGGGCTGCTCTCTGTGCACCACATCTCTTCATGGCCACCCCTGTGTATTCTGGGCACATGGTTTGTCTGTGCATTTCCACTACTCCAAAGGCTCCTTCCCAACGGCTGTATCCCCCATCTGTGTCCTCAGGGACAAATAAATAACCCCACCTTACAGCCATTTAGGAGAGAGGAGAGGTGTGAGCATCTGCTTGAAGCTGCCTGATGCCTGGGAGAAGCTGAGCACAGAGCTCTGAGCAGGAACTCAGCTCAGCAGTAGCTCCTGTGCAGCATTATTACAACGTGGCCAGGTTCCAGGTGCTGTACTACTGGGAAGCAAGGGCCATCACTTCGGGTTATTTAACGTCCCTGCTGGTAGTTGGCCTGTGAATGCAGATGTGGCAGCATTCAGAGGCTCGGGCCTGGCAGAGCTGTGTGCTCTTGGCATTGGGCCGTGTCTGAACCGAGGGGTTTGGCACTGGCTGGTTTGGAAGAACGCTGTTTGCCTGCTCGTGTTCTCATTAGTGTCTGAGCTGACAAACTACATTCTTCTGGGTTTCTGTGTTCCTAGATACAGATCTGGCTTCTCTCTTCAGTCTGGGCCAGCTTCTCAGCCAAACCATAGCTCGGGGGGATGTTGGCTGGTCAGCCTGTGTTGGCCCTGCTTGGGGAGCCCTTTCTGCTGGATGGTGAGTCCTGAGACCCTGCAAGTGCCCAGAACAGTTAGCGTGGTTGCCCGTGACATGGTCCTTGATGCTTTCAAGAGTGAACTGCTTCTACTGCTCTACAGAGCAATACACAGTGGGATCTGGGGCTCTGCCAAAAGGCAGGTCTCTCCCTAGCCCCTCCTCACAAATACTTTAGCTGGTTTTAGCTTGTGTTGCTGTGTGTTCAGTCTAGAGAAAAGAAGACTAAAGGGAGTCCTAATGGGTGTTTACAATTATCTTAAGCAGGGGATGCAGGGGGAATTGGCCAGCCCCTTTTCAGTGTCTGTGGGGACAGGACAAGGGGCAATGGCTGCAAATTGGAGCACAGGAAGTTCCACACCAACATGGGGAGGAACTTTTCCCCAGTGAGGGTGCCAGAGCCCTGGGACAGGCTGCCCAGGGGGTGTGGAGTCTCCTTCTCTGGAGAGATTCCAGCCCCGTCTGGACACCGACCTGTGCAGTATGAGCTGGGGAGCTGCTTTGGCAGGGGGTTGGACCCCAGGAGCTCTTGGGGTCCCTTCCAGCCCCTACAATTCTGGGATTCTGTTACCTCCAACCTGGGTAAAACCTACCCCAGAAACCATGCTGTCGCTCTTCTTCCATCACTCTTTCCTCTCCCCACAAACAGCCAGCCTTGAACTGCTTTTCCAGCAGGTAATGTCAGCCTGCTGCTGCTGTCCCTCACTCCATCTCCAGCTGGGAAGAAGAGGAAGTTTTATCTGCTGCAAGGAACTTCTCTTTGCACTTTGCTGGGAGGAAAGCCCAAACTCTCTCTGCACACACAGGAGCAGGCTTAGCTCTTAGAAGACGTGGTAACTGCATTCCCTGGAGCAACTTATACCTCTTCTGCACTCTATGGCCTCTTCCTGCTCTGTTCAAGAGTTAAGTCTCCCTCACCACTGTCACCCAGAAATAGCAAAGCAGCACAGGCAGAATTTGGTTGAACGGACAAATACTTTTGGTGCTTTCATATTTTATTTCTCAGTCTAGAGGTTGGAGGTTTTTGCTCTACATGTGTGCACAGAAATGGCTCTTTCTAAGCACACCACCCCCAGATGATTGATTGTTAATTTGAGCTTTGGGCTGGCTTGCTCTCTCCTCTCGTCGCAGGAGGATGCTGGTGTGATGGTTCTGGTGTGACGATCCTGGTGTGCCACCTAGTGATTGGACTATTCCCTTGTCACAGGTCATTTACCATGAGAACTGGATGCTCGTATTTTGGCCCCGTTTGCCCGTGGTCACCTGGACTGCAGGTAACCCGTGGCAAGGCCTGCAGGCTGCCCAGGCAGGGAGGATCCCACCACACTGTTTCCCTCTTTTCCACCTTCTGTCTCTTTTCTCCCATCTTTCCACTGTAGTACCTGTCTTCTCTCAGATGTAGACAGTAGATGATTTGCTGACATGCAGGCTGCCAGCTTGCAGGTCTCCCATGGCCATAATCTAATCCATCAGGCATGTGAAAATGTAGCATTAAAACCATGGCAGGCAGGTGCTGTTGGGGAGTCCAAACAGCATTAAAAGTCCCACTGGCATGAGGGGTATCGTTGCACATGCTAGCTGGGATGGTACTGCATCACACCTCAGCTGCTGAACTACCAGGGCAGACCAAGCTGGAAGAGCAAGAGATGGTACCAAGGCTGGAGCTGAGGCCTTCATGGGAGCACTGTGTGTCCACTCCCCACTCCCCAGGTACCCACGGGTACTGCAGGAGACTGGCAGGGTGGAAGGGAGGGAAGCACTGCACAGAGGGGTGTGTCACAGCCAAACCCATGCACGGGCAGACTGACCTCCACTGCACTCCTGAAAAATGCCCTCCCTTCCCAGGTGTAGCTCCCAGACATCTGACCTCCCACCCTGTTTCTGCAGCCCCCTGGGGCACGGGAGTTGTGGAGAAACACCCTTGGGTTTACAAGCATCTTAGCAGGGCGGGGTCAGACCCTCCCAAAAATTCAGCTCCTGGCATTGTACTCCTCCCTAGATGCTGCCAGGGAATCCACTGGGTGCTGTGTGTAGCTGCAGCAGTGTGGCAGGAACAAGTGCTGGGAAAGGACTGGACTCTACTACTCAAGTGCTGGGAAGGGACTGGACTCTACTACTGAGCTCGATGCTTGCCTGCTGTGAGTCACACAGCAAAATGCTGCAGAGCCTGGGAGCTGCTGACCCAGGAACTACCACCTCAGCCACTCTACAGCAGAAACTCAACTGCAAGTAGAAACACGGTGATGAGCAAACTGACTCCCACAAGCAGATGGAGTGATTAATAAAAGGTGAGGCAGAGGAAGTCAATAAACTTTGTCAGTGAAGATCTGTGTTGGGCTTTAAGGTAAGCAAAGAACTCTCCTGAAAGCTCAAAGGGTTCTTCCTCTCCTTCTAGGGCAGCCACCAGTGAGGAGGCTCTGAATGTTGTAAGCTTCCTGATCACAAATCTTTTGTCTGTTCAGGCAGAAAGGTGAAGCCACTGCCTGGAGGCTGGGGCTGGGCCTCTCTGCCTTGTCAGTGGCTGTGAGCTGGTCAGGCATCCTAGCCACACGCTTCCACTCTTACCTGTACTCCTGGTATCCTCTGGAAACACAGCTTGGGTCTCCTTGTGTTCTCTTGCCAGTCCTGTTCCTCCTTCAATTCTATGATTAATTGTCCTGAAGTCTAGAAGATTATTAGAGTCTGTGCTTCCTGCTGGGGGCGTGTTTGGGGGCAGAGATGGGCACTTGGCGCTATGCAGCTTGGCTGCCACTGCCAAAAATGGTGACTGTGTAACTGGATAGAAACAGGATGGTCTCTTGTAGATGAGGAAGCACCACCTTGGAGAGGGAGTGGAGGCAGGAGTGCTCAGCATCTAAGCTCATCTTCAAGCTGCCCTCTGCCTCACCCTGCTGTTAAGCAGGTGAGCAAGGCACAGGTGAACATTCAGGGGGATTAAGGCAGTGGAACACCTTCCTTTTGAGGCCATGCTGAGGGAGCTGGGTCTCTTTAGCCTGGAGAGGAGGAGACTGAGGGGTGACCTCATCACTATCAATAAATATGTAAAGGATGAGAGTCAGGAGGATGGAGCCAGGCTCTTCTCAGTGATGTCCAACGACAGGACAAGGGGCAGCAGGTGCAGCTGGAGCACTGGAGGTTCCACATGAACATGAGGAAATCCTTGTTCCCGGTGAGGGTGAGGGGGCCCTGGGACAGGCTGCCCAGAGAGGCTGGGGAGGCTCCTTCTCTGGAGAGATTCCAACGTGCCTGGACGCTCTCCTGTGTGACCTCACCGAGGTGATCCTGCCGGGCAGGGAGCTGGACTGGGTGATCTCCAGAGGTCCCTTCCCGCCCTGCGGCTCAGCCTGGGCCTGAGGAAGGAGAGAGGCAGCCGGCGGCAGTCCCGGCCGTGTCCCGGGGGGCTGCGTGCCCTTTGCAATGCCGCAGGTCTCAGGGCCGGCAGCCGCTGCCCGGCAGCTCCTCCGCGCCGCCCCCCAGGAGCGAACGGCCCCCAGGAGCGAACGGCCCCCAGGAGCGAACGGCCCCCAGCAAACCCCCCTTGGCGGCCGAGCGGCCGCAGCCGCCGGGCTCGGGCCTGGGCCGAGGGGGCGCCGCGGCGGCTGGGGCCGAGCACTACAACTCCCAGCGTCCTCTGCGGCGCCGCGTCCCGCCAGGCGCATGCCCAGAGGGCTCACCTCGCGCGAACTCCGTTTCCCGGGAGGCCGAGCACGAGGCGCTGGCCGCCTCTCTCTCTCTCTCTCTCCCCCCCCCCCCCCCCCCCCCCTCACCGGTTCTCGCAACGCCGCCTCGCGCGCCGTGACGCAACCCTCAGCGTGGTGACGCGCAAAGTGTGTGCCCGCCATAGCAATCGCGGCCGCCGCGGGGTGTGCGGGGCCGAGCGCAGGGGCCGGGGGCAGCGGCGGCGACCCAGCGGGACATTGGGCAGGTACGGGGCGCCGGGCGAGGGGGGAGTAAGCGCCGTCACCCTTCCGCCGAGGCGGGCGGCCGGGCCGGGCCGGGCCAGGCTGGGCGGCCGGCGGGTCGGTTGGCGGCCGCGGCCTCCGCGCCGGGCAGCGGGAAGGAGTCGCCTTGGGCCCTCAGGGGGCCGCCGGGGGGGCGCGAGCTGCCTGCGCGCCGCGAGCTGCCTGCGCGCCCTGCCCTCGCGCAGAGGGGCGCCCTCCGGAGCGGCGCCGGGGCTCAGGCCGGAGGGGGCCCGGCGGGCTCTGTGCTTCTTCCCCCCGCGGCCTGTCAGCCTCCCGGCGCGGGGGGGGGGCAGGCGGGCTTGGGCCGCGCCGGCCCCGCCTGTCCCGGTGCTCCGCCGGCCGGCCCGCCCCCTCCTCCGGGGCTCTTCTCCCTCCTGCGCTGGGGCCTGCTCGGGGAGGGAGGCCGGCCGGCCACCCGCCTTCCCTCCGCCTTGGGGGTGTCCCGCCCCTCCTTCACTAACCTTTAACCCCGGGGTTCGAACGGGCCGCGCCGGGTTGGTGCCGGCGAGCAGCCCGCTCCCCTGAGGCGCGCCGCGGCGAGCGCCTGTCGGCCGGGGGCGTGCTGCCGCGTTAGACCCTGTAAGAGCTGTCATCAGCTGCTTGGCTTGCCAGCTCGAGTCCCGGCGCTCCTCTGGAGGGGTAGGGTCCTGGTTTTCTGTCCAGCCCTGCAAAGAGGAATTGGTCTTGAAACGAAGCCGTTGGGTTGTTGGGTTTTTTGGGTTTTTTTTAACTTTCCCTTGTAGGCAGCATAAGTTTGTTCCTGTTTTTTGGGCTTCTCCTGGCAGATTGGTGCATAGTTCCAGGTTTGTTGGGCTAAAGGAGAAATTCCAGCAAGCTGAACGGCTTAATGGTTTTTCCTGGCCTCAAAATACTCAAACTGTTAAAAAAAAAGATGTTTAAAGAAATATTTAAAGCAATATTGAGGGGCTTTTCTGTTGTAATGGCCATATTGGGGTTCTGTTAGGAGTTAAAGTGGGCAGCTGAACAACCCAGGTCTTCCCTCAGGGCTTTGCTCACTTATGATACCAAAACATGATTTAGTTCCCCACAGATCGTGAAGGTTTTGTTAATCTGTGGTGTGCTTTCTTCCACAAGTGAGCTTCAGCATTGACAGGTCACTGTGCTTCAGCATTAACTCTGGGACTCAACAGGTTTAGGCAAACAGCTGCCTGGTATCTCATCCATTTCAAGAATAACTGTGATGAGAGGGACACTTTAAAAAACAGTAATGAATTCTTTGTGTTAAAGCATAAGTATGGAAGAAAGTGCAGATTTGCTGATCTGCTTGCTATGTTTTTAACTAGATTCCAGCTCATGAGCTCTTAATTTTCCCTCATGGGGTTATATTATTGTGTTAAGACTTCTCATCTACTTTTTGTCCTCAGCCATACTTAGATTCACATCTGGGAGCAATATGAATCCTCATTTTTTAAGCTAGCTCAAAGTGTGGCTATTAGAATTTGAGCTGGCTCCATACATGAGTTTCAGGAAACCCTCTTCTCATCTTTGTCTGTGTGTGCATTTAAATATGCAGTCTTTCTGCAGAGTAGATTAAAATGGATTATTTTTTCCCCCCCAGGGTATGATTTTATGTTTGTTTGGTTTGTTTCATGGCTCTATCATTTTCCATGGAAGTTGTTAAGGATTTTGTCCTTGCTTCCCAAGGAACCCAGTCGTTGGTTTTCAGAATTTACAAATAGGATTACTTTCACCTGTCCCATACCTTAAAATACATACCTGTGTTGAAGTCAGGGTGTTTGGAACCTCATGGTGCTTTTCATGAGCACACCACAAAATTCAGACTGTGGTAGTGTTGTGGTGAGTGTGATGCCCAAATATGTCAGGCAGTGAAAGGGGGAGGCTGAACTGCTTGAACAGTGCCGGGTGCCTGTCGAGCTTTGCAGTTAGAAGTGGTCAGGACTTTTAATTTCTTTGTTATTCAGAGGTGTCTGAGTGACTCAAGCAGTAAGGGGTCTGTCACCCCAAAAACACAGCAGTGCTAGGTAGCTGTACTTAAATACTTCTTTGGGTTTCCCTTTTCTGCTGGGTTTATACACATGAGCTCCAGAGAGTAAGATGCTTCACAAAGCCTTTTGCTATGGTACTGGAATACTGTGTAGTGGTTCTGGGCTCCCTGGTATGAAAAGGACAGGGATCTCCAGGAGAGAGTCCAGAGAAGGGCTACAAAGATGGTTGAGGGCCTGGAACATCTATCCTATGAGGAAAGGCTGAGAGAGCTGGGGCTGTTCAGCCTGGAGAGAAGAAGACTGAGGGGGACCTAATCAATGTTTATCAATATCTTAAGTATGGGCTGCAGGGGGAATTGGCCAGCCCCTTTTCAGTGTCTGTGGGGACAGGACAAGGGGCAATGGCTGCAAATTGGAGCACAGGGAGTTCCGCACCAACATGGGGAGGAACATTTCCCCAGTGAGGGTGAGGGAGCCCTGGGACAGGCTGCCCAGGGGGTGTGGAGTCTCCTTCTCTGGAGAGATTCAAGACCCATCTGGACACCGACCTGTGCAGTATGAGCTGGGGAGCTGCTTTGGCAGGGGGGTTGGACCCCAGGAGCTCTTGAGGTCCCTTCCATAGAATCATGAATGGCAGCTCCAACACCCCTGCCACAGGCAGGGCCACCAACCTCAGGCCTGGAGCTACACAAGGTTGCCCAGGGCCCCATCCAACCTGGCCTTGAACACCCCCAGACACGGGGCACCCACCCCCTCTCTGGGCAGCCTGTTCCAGCCCCTCACCACTCTATCTGCAAAGAACTTCCCCCTAATATCCAATCTAACCCTTCCCTCCTTTAGTTTTAATCCATCCCCCTTGTCCTTCCATTATCTGCCCTTTTAAAAAGTTGACTCCCCTCCTGTTCCTCTGCTCCCTTCAGGGACTGGCAGGCTGCAATGAGGTCCCCCCACAGCCTTCTCTTCTCCAGGCTGACCCAGCCCAGCTTCCTCAGCCTCTCTTTGCAGGGCAGCTGCTCCAGCCCTCTGAGCATCTCCGTGGCTCCTCTGACCCCTCTCCAACAGCCCCACATCTTCCTTGTGTTGGGCCCCAGCTCTGGACACAGGATCCAGCTGGGGCCTCCCCAGGGCAGAGCAGAGAGGGACAGTCCCCTCCCTGTCCCTGCTGCCACCCCTCTGCTGATGGAGCCCAGGATCCCATTGGCCTTGTGAGCTGCCAGAGCCACTGCTGGCTCATGGTCAGTTTCTCATCCCCCAGGACACCCAGGTCCTTCTCACAGGGCTGCTCCCCAGGAGCTCTTCTCCCAGTCTGTATCTGTGTCTGGGATTCTCCCAGCCCCAGTGCAGCCCCTGACCCTTGGCAGTGTTGAACCTCATTAGGTTCCCCCAGTCCCATCTTTCCAGCCTGTCCAGATCCCTCTGGATGGCTCCTTTCCTTCTAGGGTGTCGACCACACCACTCAGGTTGGAATAGTGAGAGTCAGAGTTGCTCTCACAGGCCTTCCTCTCCATTGGGCTGGCTCCACTTCTGACAGCTGCAGTTTGGTCCATCCCCTTTAAGGCTGTGTTCTTTCTGCAGAGCTCTTCGCTTTAAGGTGGAATCCTTGGAAAAAGTGAGCACAGTGGGAAGTTCTTTGGCTCCTGGGTTTGAAAAGTCATTCACCTGCTGTGATAGTCCATCCTTGTGCGTTACTGCCAATGTGCACGGATCAGAGAGCTGTGGAACTCGATGCTTTGAGGTGATTTGTGTTGCAGCTGCTCTTTGCAGCGCCCTGCAGAGTGGTCACATTGATTTGAATAGGTTGGGAGGGCAAAGTGCTCAGAATAGATGAGGTGGTTTGGAGAGAGATTTAGTTTCCTTGCTGGGGATCTACAGAGAGGTCGATGTGTTTATGTTTTAACTTTGTTTCAGGAAAAGGGTTATGTGTCAGCACAGGTTCTGTATCTCTGTGGTGCTCTCTGGTTGAGGGGAGCACTCTGGGGTTTAGGGACAGCTGCTGGGTTCTTCTGTTCTCATTTTGCTGTGGAATCCCAGAGGGCAGCATGAGCTGTTCTGGTGACCTTCCTGACAGGAGCTTTGTTCACCTGTTGCAGGTATTGCTGGATCTTCCTTATTTTCTGGCTGGAATAATTAAGGGTCATTGGGGGAAGTAAACAGTTTCACAGATTGGACTAGAGCCTGTACAAGCCTTATACAAGCTCTGGAATCACAAGGCACTTTTTTTCTGTATCCTTTGGTTATAGAATAGAAGGTGGAGATGCCCAAAGTGGGTGAATGCAGATCCTGTTACAGCACTTGGGTTCTGAGGCTCAGACTAGATTGTTTGAATGTTTATCTGTGATACTGAAAAGCTCCAAAGTGCTGCTGGCAAGTGGTGCTCAATTAATGAGAAAGGGAATGGAGCTTTATGGGCTTGGAATAGTTTCCTCCTGAAAGGTGTTTGGGGGGGGGGTGTGTGTGTGTGTACAATCCCATTATGGCTTGTTGCCTGCATTTAGGTAGCATTCTTTCCAAAATGACCTATGCATTTACATTGCATTTCCCAGTCCAGTTCTGTGAGGAGTGACTAATGAATGCACTAGATTAAATGACAAGTAATGATGATTTTGGAAACATCACCATACAATATGCATAGGTAGGTTTTTTGTTAGTGGGTGCTCATTTCATACAGTACTTACCCCCTTTGGGCTGGGTGTCTTGTAGTGGCAGGTAGTCTCTTTTTGTAGTGTTTAGGTGATGATTTTGGGGCAGTTTCTGCCAGTTTCATCTTCAGCTGGGTGATCTTCACTTTCCTCCTGTTTAACTATTTGGTCACAATACATCAAATCCAGAAGCACTGGTGAGGCAGGAGTGGAGCTGTGGGGCTGCTCATCCCACTCACCGAAGAGAAAGAGGTTTGAAACAGATCAGTGCTGGGTTAGAGGTGGTGTTTTTCAGAATGAACTTGGGCAATAGATGCTTCTAGAATCTGTGTTGACCTCTGACTCCCTTTGTGGCTTGTGGTTTCACCGATCCCTGGATGTGTATTTCAGGAGCTGGTTGTGTATGTCACCGTCTTGGGTGTGTTTGTATTGAACATTGCTTTGGGAAGTTCTTTCTCTGTGTCACTCTATCAATTTGCCTGTGACAAATCCCCATCCCCCCCAATCTCTGGGGGAAGGTTGGTGTATCCCCCCCCTCCCCAATCTCTGGGGGAAGGTTGGTGTATCCCCCTCCCCCCCAATCTCTGGGGGAAGGTTGGTGTATCCCCCTCCCCCCCAGTCTCTGGGGGAAGGTTGGTGTATCCCCCTTCCCCCCCAGTCTCTGGGGGAAGGTTGGTGTATCCCCCCTCCCCCCCAATCTCTGGGGGAAGGTTGGTGTATCCCCCCTCCCCCCCAATCTCTGGGGGAAGGTTGGTGTATCCCCCCCCTCCCCAATCTCTGGGGGAAGGTTGGTGTATCCCCCCCCCTCCCCAATCTCTGGGGGAAGGTTGGTGTATCCCCTCCCCAATCTCTGGGGGAAGGTTGGTGTATCCCCCTCCCCCCCAATCTCTGGGGGAAGGTTGGTGTATCCCCCTCCCCAATCTCTGGGGGAAGGTTGGTGTATCCCCCTTCCCCCCCAGTCTCTGGGGGAAGGTTGGTGTATCCCCCTTCCCCCCCAGTCTCTGGGGGAAGGTTGGTGTATCCCCCCTCCCCCCCAATCTCTGGGGGAAGGTTGGTGTATCCCCCCTCCCCCCCAATCTCTGGGGGAAGGTTGGTGTATCCCCCCCCTCCCCAATCTCTGGGGGAAGGTTGGTGTATCCCCCCCCCTCCCCAATCTCTGGGGGAAGGTTGGTGTATCCCCCCCCTCCCCAATCTCTGGGGGAAGGTTGGTGTATCCCCCCCCTCCCCAATCTCTGGGGGAAGGTTGGTGTATCCCCCCCCTCCCCAATCTCTGGGGGAAGGTTGGTGTATCCCCCCCCCTCCCCAATCTCTGGGGGAAGGTTGGTGTATCCCCCCCCCTCCCCAATCTCTGGGGGAAGGTTGGTGTATCCCCCCCCCTCCCCAATCTCTGGGGGAAGGTTGGTGTATCCCCCCCCTCCCCAATCTCTGGGGGAAGGTTGGTGTATCCCCCTCCCCCCCAATCTCTGGGGGAAGGTTGGTGTATCTCCCCCCTCCCCAATCTCTGGGGGAAGGTTGGTGTATCCCCTCCCCAGTCTCTGGGAGAAGGTTGGTGTATAAATTGGGATCGGGTGTTCCTCCCTCCAGAAGTTCCATCTCTTCACAGCCTGTCAGATGGGTAGCTAAGGCCTTGGCAGTGTATGGAGCCAGATTGTGTTCTAGCTTGGTCTGTTAGTATTTCTAGTAGGTTGTTATGAGGCTGATAAATACTGGTTCCTGGATGTTTAAAGGCTTAAACAGACTCTAAGAGGTAATTCCCTTCATTAACTGGTACCTTAACGAGTCACGCAGTGCTGGAGGGAGATGTCACCTCACGATCCAGGATGGGAAGAGAAATCTGTCAGTTGCTGCCTTGCAAGTAAAGGCTGATAAACCTGAAGCAATCACTCCAGTGCTCCCTCCTGTGACCAGCCTTCCCTCTTACCTAGAGCCTGTTCCTGGAAACCTTGAACAAGTAGTGATGTGGTGACCTGCTCTGTTTCCCAGCACCCCTCTTGGTGCTCCTTCTGTGCAGTGTGAGCCCCATAAGGTCCTTTCACTGCTGTCTGGAGGGTGTTAACTGGAAGAATGGCACTGATCATAATCTGGCTGCTGTAGTTGTTGTTTCTTGAGTTGTTTCCCTGAGCAACAGCAACAGACTAACTCAGGTCTGCTCCTTAAGCTAAGGGAGATATTTGAAAAGCTTCAGTGCTGAACACGTGTGGTTAGGTGTGTGCTTTCCCTGGTGATCAGGGTTGGCCTGTACCAGTTAGGACTTGTGTTCAAAGTGTGTGCATGTTCTTTATTCTTTGGGCAAAGGACCAAAAAGAAACTTGCAACTTTTAAAGGGAGTTCAGCAGTATTCTAGCACTTAATCTCTTTCTTGCTCCTTGTTGCTGAGCATTTACTTGTCTCTTCCTAATGGCTTGTAGTCTTGGATTTAGATTATTTCAATTAATATAGCAAAACAGTGGGATTCCTTGCTCATTTTTCACCCTTCCCCCATCCCCCTTTTCCTTTCTTTCTTACCTCTGCCTTAGGCTAAGCCATGACTTCAGGATCTGGGCATGTGGACTCCAAGGCTGAGCTCACTGCTTTGCTTGAGCAATGGGAGAAGGAACATGGCAGCGGGCAAGACATGGTCCCTATCCTCACCAGGTAAGATCTGTTCAATTCCTAAATCTGAACAGCTGAAGGTACTTGGCAGCAGCTTCTACCATGTTTTGGCTTGAGGTTTTCACATACCTGATTACCTGTTGGTAATTAATCTTCTTGGTCTGGAAGCTGAACTGTACTACTGAGTGCACACAGTTTTGGTAAGAAGTTAATATTGCAAAGATCTTGCACAGCCTGTCTGTAAAACATGCATTTAATTCTTTGAAATGGTGGAAGTCAGGGGAGTCACTGGATAGTTGAAACAACTTGGGTGTCTTCACCTGGGGCTTGTAAAATGTTGGTCAAGATCACAAGCTGTGAGAATGTTGTTCCATCAATGTGCTGTGGGGTTTGTGATTATATTTACATTGGTCAGAGTAAGTGAAAGGATAAGAGCAACTCCTTGGATGAATCAGAGGGATTGTATTGAGGAAAGGTTATTGAAGCTCACAGGGCATGTTTAAAGCAAAATTTGTATTGTTATTTTTTTAAAATTGGTCAGTGTTGATTGACTGGCAGTGTGGCACATGTGTGAGGAAAATATTCTTTGGACCAACAAATTGTTTTTAGGAGATGTGTGGGTACTCGTAACACCATTAATTGTAAAAGAGGATGTCTTACAAGAGAAACATTTGAACAGTCACTTGCATTTGTGGTTTCTGAAGCCAGGCCTCTTCTGGGTGAACTGGTATTACTCTTGCTTTAACAGGAGATTCACAGAAATGCCACCCCATTTCCTCTCATGCCTCTGCTGGCAGACCTCTGGCCTGCCTGGTGTGTTGCAGAAGGACTTACTGCACTTGTACATTAAGAGCAATCCAGGCTCCTTACCACACTGCTGTGTTGTTGGGTCAGGCAAGGCAGTGTGCAGGCTCTGAGCTGGTGCTGGGTGGGAAGAACAGGAGTCTGGTGGAGCTCCTTGGTGCAGGTCTAGGAGCTGTGCCTTCCTAGGAGGCACAGCCCTCTTGCTGTTCTTCCTATGCTTTAATAAGAGCAGCACAGAAGGGGGAGATGAGCAGCAGAAAGCCCATCCCAAGCACTTGAAATTGAGAAGATCTTTTGAAATCATGAGACACTTTGGTATATTTGTGTATTGAAGGAACATATGTGCTTTTTTTGTTCCGGCATAAACAGCATAAATACACTATATTCTAATAAATTTAAAGAAAGCTGAATTAAACATGTCTTTTCTTGTGTTTATAGCACTCTGGCACTTATTGCTCCCCCTCAGCTCCTTGTTCCCTGCATTATTTATGCCCAGACAAGTCTGATAACTCTCTTTTTGTTCTCTAAAGGTTTCTGTGCAGCAGGCAGAGTGGTTATGGATGGTGAAAGCTTGAGTATTTTGGCTTAGTGGAGATAATCCAGATTTATTTAAGGTAGATAGCAAGGGGATCTCCTGGCTCTGACAGAAGTTGGATTTACAGTGCTTCAGGTATCAGTGAAAGCCATATGTCTGTCTGGAGTAGAGGGGTTTAGGTACAGCATAAGGGTAAAAGAACTTACTGGAAGAGATGCTAGGCATCCTCACCAGCTGGACCTTGCATTAGCCAATGTCCTGAGGGAGAGGGCTGTGCTTGCTTGATGTCTGAGACTTTGGGCAGAGGAAGCTGTGGTTGTGCTGGTTGGTGAAGTGATGCTTTTCTACTTCTGCCTTCTGAGCTAAATGGAAGGAAGCTTCCCTGTGTGGATGGGGTCTGTTAAATGGGATGCCAGGGCAGGGCATTGAGGATGCAGTAGGGAGTGCTTCAGCAGTGGGAGGACAGGAACAGCAACAGTGTGGCTTACAGGCCACAGCTGAGTTGTCACTTCTAAACAAGCTTGTTTTCTGGATTTATGAACTCTGGAGTGTCCAAAAGAATGAATTGAAGAAATTGCTTGGGAAGCATGGCAGCAAGCAATAGATACTTTATATATATATAAAAAAATAGTTTTAAAAGTTTTTAAAAATAGTTTAAAGTTTAAAAAAAAAGTTTTAAAAAAGTAATAAATTGTAAATTGAAATGATCCTGCAAGAAATGAATTCATAGCCTGGATGCAAGTTGTGCTCAGCCATTCTGGCAAATCCTGGCAGTCAGATCTTTCACTGCATCTCAAGAGCCTCTTTCATACAGGGAATAAATCAGCAGCTCAGTGTCATGCCAAGCGTGTTGTGGTGTGGGATCCTTGAGCATCTTGCTCTATTGCAGTCTGTTGTAAAGGTTCAGGTTGGCCATCAATGCCAAATGATGGCAGAGAGAAAGATTAGGATGGCTTTAAATCCTGCTGCCTGGGTCAGGGGGAGTCTTGTGAAGTTGACATACTTTTATGTATGCTGCTGCCCCACACCCAAGGTGAGCTCAGTTTGTGGCAGGGGAAAATGAGGATCTGACTAACTTTCCAAAGATGATCACAAAGACAGTTGTAAAGAGTTGGGGGGGGAGGGGGAAGGTTAAAGTGAGGGAAAAGAACCCTTACCCCCATGCAAAACCTGGGTCTTGGGAAACACTGTGGTGGCCAGACAACCAATGTAATGCCAAGTGAACACAGGAAATCTTGAATAAAAGTTCTGTGGTTTTGTGACTTGGTTTTTGTTGAAGCCCTGTGTACCAAGTGCTTGTGTTATGAGACAGGAGTGAGGTTTGTTAGTTAATTGACTCTCCTGTTGCTTCAAGTGAGAAGTGGCAGAGCTGTTCATCTAGATAGATTGAGCCACATCCATTCACAAACCACCTCTGGATGCAGTAATTACAAGAAGGGTGTTATAAGCAACCTTGACTTTTTTGTTCCTTTGTTGAAAGTCAGTTTTAAAGAGGCAGTGCTTTTATACTTGGGTGAAACAGTTGTGACAAATTGTCTCCTAAAGCCCCCTGTAACTCGTGATTCACATATCTGGTTCATCTAGGCTGTGATAACCCTGAAACCACTCAACAGCTTCAGCTGGCATGCTGCTTGGCTGCCCCCTAAATAGGATGGACCCATGAGAATGTTACACTCACTTTCTGTGCTTCCTTGTTAGTCCTTTCTGGCACGTGGTCAATATGCTGATTATCACCTAAAAAGACCTAACAGGTCTAGGGTGTAGCTTCTCAACTCCCTGTTTGTCCCAGTTATCTGTCAGCAGGCACCCCTCAAAGCTATTAGTTCTCTGGGGTGGGGAGAGGAGCTGGCAGTGAAGCACTTCAGTAACTTGCTTCTGCCAGAAATTTGTGGGAGCTCAAGCTGTGCCACCTGTTAGCAAGGGACACCACTTGTATGGCTTTGCATTCAGGCTTACTAAAAGTAAATATTCCAGACACTTTGCTGAGAGGTACATGTCACACCAGGGACCAGCAGCAAAGGTCTCTTCTCATTCCTGACAAGCTGCTGTTCCTATGGTCTGGGCAGGCTTCATGTCATCCTTTGTCACACTGGCACGTTGGTGTGGTCACAGAGGCAGAACCAAGCATGGCTTTACTCTAATTGTCCCTGGGAACATGGGGTGCTTTCTGGAAGGTAAAAGGAATAGAAGTCAGTGGCATTCTGTAAGGGAAAAATCCCCTCTGAAAGGCAAATATTTTTCCAGGGATTACTGCAGCCTTCCAGCAGTAATTCCAGCTTTTCCCTCCCCTATAATAAACTCTGCCTAGATGACTATCCTGAGGTATGAAGACCTTGTTTTAAAGTGCTGCACTATACATGGGTTCTGCACCCTGAGACCCCTGAGAGGGGAGGGAATGAGGTTTTAAACCAAGGAAATAAGATTTAATTTGCTGATGGTTTTTGAATACTGCTCTTTATCTCACCTTAAGCTGTATGTATTTCTGCTGTAACACTGCCTGGAGAAAGACGGTGGATGACACTGGAATTATTATTGCTTGACCACAAGATAGTCTCCTTCTTCTTGATCCTTGTTTCAAGGAAAACAATAATTAGTTCCCTTATTATTCATTCTAAATGAATTGGAGCATGGGAATCCTTGTGCCTGCTGAGGCTGTTTCTCTGTTGAAGGGAAGGCACAACTTCAAAACAACCTTGAAGCTCTGTCGTACACAGAGGAGAATTTAATGTGCTGTGAAGGTCTGTGAACACAGAGTTTCTCCTTGTCTTATCCATTGCAGTAACTGACACGTGCTACAAAGTTCAGCTTTGATAAGCTGAGTAGAGATTACACAATACTTCATTAAATATTAAATGCATTTCCCATTAAAGTTTAATACACAAAAATAATAAAACCCTTGTGTAGGCAGTTTGAGTGGCTGCCCCTGCACAGACTGAGTAGGCAGGAGGACTGAGTCACCTGCTCAGGACGAGCTCTACTCTACTCTGGTGGGGAGAAGTGCTACTCAAACCCTTCATTTACTCTTAATATCTACAGCATGTATTGTAGAACATCCCCAGGACTCAAACATGAGCAAACAAAAGGTACTGACCCCTCCAGAGTGCTGTGCTTGGGCATCACTGGGCTGTTGATATGGGGTTGGTGTGTTTTGGGGTGGAGGTTGAGATACTAGAGGCAAGTCTGTCTTCTCACCCCCTCCTCAGGCACTGAATACCTTTCAGATGAAAGTGTGAGCTGTTTTCTAGTCCTCTAGCAGGCTGTTGTGAGGGGCTGTGTAGTAGGAGGAGACTGAATTCTGCTCTTTGGTGCCATTCCTCCTGCAGAATGTCCGAGCTGATTGAGAAGGAGACTGAAGAGTACCGCAAAGGGGACCCAGACCCGTTTGATGACCGACACCCAGGTAAGATGGAGTTGGACTCAAGGACCCTCATGGGTCCCTTCCAACTCAGTATATTCTGTGATTCACTAAGATGCCTTGAATAGGTTTGGCAGCACCAGCTCTGTCACAGTGGATAACTGGTAATTCAGATTTAGGAGTGAGCAGTTTTTAACTTGAACGTGCCTGCTGCTGATCAAGGTGTGATACTACTCTTGGCAGTGGGTAGTTGTGCTCTGTAGTGCTGGTATCTGGCTGTTCTGATGTTTGCTGCAAGATTCTGAGGCCTTAGGTAGATTTCTGGGAGAGTGTTTTAGAGGCTCTTTTATGATGTAAGGGTATGATCATGTTAATAAGTTGTAGTTAACATGAAACAGTAGGTGTTTCAGAGGAGGGCCAAGAAGATGCTCAGAGGGCTGGAGCAGCTGCCCTACAAAGAAAGGCTGAGGGAGCTGGGCTGGGTCAGCCTGGAGAAGAGAAGGCTGTGGGGGGACCTCATTGCAGCCTGCCAGTCCCTGAAGGGAGATTATAAACAGGAGGGGATTCAACTGTTTAAAAGGACAGACAATGGCAGGACAAGGGGGATGGATTAAAGCTAAAGGAGGGAAGGGTTAGATTGGATATTAGGGGGAAGTTTTTTCCAGAGAGAGTGGTGAGGGGCTGGAACAGGCTGCCCAGAGAGGGGGTGGGTGCCCCGTCCCTGGGGGTGTTCAAGGCCAGGTTGGATGGGGCCCTGGGCAACCTTGTGTAGCTCCAGGCCTGAGGTTGGTGTCCCTGCCTGTGGCAGGGGGTTGGAGCTCTGTGATCCTTGGGGTCCCTTCCAACCCTTGCCAGTCTATGATTCTATGTTAGATGGATCGAGAAGACAGTCTGTCTCAGATTATCTTGAATTTGCTGTTGAGTAAATGCAGTGCTTTAGGATGGTTATGTACAGTCACTGATGCTTTTTGTCTTGTCATCCTTAGATTTAAAAAAAAAATTTTTGAGATGGCTTATTTCCAAGTTCCTGGAACAGTTTGTTTGGCATCTGCATTTTCACCAACTACAAAAATGTCAGCTCAGTACTGTGGGACCACTGAAATGTGTTGTGCTTTGACTGGTGGGAATTCTAGGGAGTGAATGCCTACTAGTAAAATAAAACCTTAAGTCTGTGAATAATTCATATGACTTATTCTGTACTTTTCCTTTGGAGAAAGGCCCTGCTAACTAGAATACCCTGCAGTCAGCTTGAAGGTAGCAGGTCGGTGTTGATCTAGGGAGGAACAACTGCATGTATCAGTACAGGCTGGGGGTGACCTGCTGGAGAGGAGCTCTGTGGAGAAGGACCTGGGGGTCCTGGTTGAGAACAGGTTGGCCATGAGCCAGCAGTGTGCCCTGGGGCTGAGAGAGACAATGGGATCCTGGGGGCATCAGGAGGAGTGTGGGCAGCAGGTCACAGGAGGGGATCCTCCCCCTCTGCTCTGCCCTGGTCAGGCCCCACCTGGAGTGTTGTGTCCAGTGCTGGGCTCCCTGGGATAAAAAGGACAGGGATCTCCTGGAGAGAGTCCAGAGAAGGGCTACGAAGATGATGAAGGGCCTGGAACATCTATCCTATGAGGAAAGGCTGAGAGAGCTGGGGCTGTTCAGCCTGGAGAAAAGAAGACTGAGGGGGGACCTAATCAATGTTTATAAATATCTTAAGCATGGGATGCAGGGGGAATTGGCCAGCCCCTTTTCAGTGTCTGTGGGGACAGGACAAGGGGCAATGGCTGCATATTGGAGCACAGGAAGTTCTGCACCAACATGGGGAGGAACTTTTCCCCAGTGAGGGTGCCAGAGCCCTGGGACAGGCTGCCCAGGGAGGTGGTGGAGTCTCCTTCCCTGGAGATATTCCAGCCCCTTCTGGACACCGACCTATGCAGTATGAGCTGGGGAGCTGCTTTGGCAGGGGGTTGGACCCCAGGAGCTCTCGAGGTCCCTTCCAACCCCTACAGCTCTGTGATTCTGTGATCTTGGCATCTTGTGGTGGGTAGATGAGTCTCTTCCTGTTCCTCTCCCAGGTCGAGCGGACCCCGAGTGTATGCTTGGTCACCTGCTGAGGATTCTCTTCAAGAACGATGATTTTATGAACGCGGTAGGTTCATAACTGACACCCCTGTGTGGGTTAGTCCCTGGCACCTTCTTGTGGGTTTTATTTATTCTGTGCTGGCTGACTTTAGTACTTCTTTAACTTCCATTAATATTTTTCTTACTGGTGCAGGGACTCTCTTTTCCCTAGTTTTTAAAGTGGGTTTAAGTTCAACTCCTATTATACTGTTGAAGTGATTCAAGGAATGAGCTGTTCAGCAGTGCTGGGATATGTGTGGCTACCAATTGAATTAGTTCTTCCCAAGGTTTATCAGTCTCCTTAAAGAAATTACAGCTCCTCTAATGCAAGTTTAAAAGTGTAATTCATTTCTGTAATGTAAATGATTGCTACTAATTCCAATTGGAAGTGCAGGACTGTGTGTTGAGCAGTCAGAGGAGTAAGTCAGCTCTTGAAGACTCAGGCAGAGGATTAAGAGGGAAGAGCCTGGCTTTCCTCTTGCACTGCTATACTCCAACATGAGTTAATAGGTGGAATTTTTGTTGCCTGCACCTGTCTCATTACACATTGCTGTAAGGATTCTGATGGATGGCTTGCATGCAGCTTTCTGTCATAAACAAGCAATAAACAAACAGAGATGGCATTTAAAATGTGCATTTTAATGTTAATTTCCTGCAGCTATTACCTTTTCATGTTTACTCTGTCACCCAACTGTGATCTTTTTGTCAGGGAGGGCATTTGCCTTTACAAATCAGCTCCAGATAAATTAACTTTAGTCAGTGAAGAGCAGCTCAGAGGGGAATTCTGGGTGGGTTATTCTGGGAAATACTTTCAACCTCTGAAGCACTGGAGGAAGAAAGTCAAAGGCTAGTCATCCAGGGCTTACATATGGACATGTCTTGTGTTCTGGTTTTGGTGCTGTGGGAGTTGTAAGGCTTTCACTGTGCTGGCTTTGATCTGAGTTGAGTTTCAAACCAGTGCTGTTTCTGATCTTCTCTAGCTAGTGAATGCTTACGTGATGACAAGCAGAGAACCCCCGTTAAACACTGCTGCCTGTCGACTTCTTCTGGATATCATGCCTGGACTGGAAACAGCTGTGGTCTTTCAGGAAAAGGTATTGCCTATACTAAGGCTTGGGGTTTAAGCTTGATGTATTATGTACTCCAACAGTCCTTCCCATAGGAGAAATTGGTAAAAATCCTGTCTCTGGGAGACAATCCATTCAGTCTCACTAATGGTTTGGGGCTTTTTTATGTTGGCTTGTTCAACTGCTCAAATATTGGGTCTTCTGCAGCTTGTGAGGCACAACAGGACTGATTGAAACAAAGAAGCCAGAACTTAATGTAATGTTTTGGGAAATGTTATACTTAGAATTGTTATTTCATGGGCCTGGGAATGGAGTGGGCTGTGTAGAACGTGCAGACTTGCTGTAGAGGTCTTGCCCAGTAGTCCTCAGGAACAGCACAGCAATAGCATTATTAGAGCAAAGTGATAAGGAAGTCTTTAAATAAGCAGTCTAAAATCCACATGCTTTGTGGGGATTATCTGGAACAGTGATGGACAGCTGAAACACACTTCTGTATGTTGTCAGATCTGGCTTTCTGAAGAAACGCATGCAGGGTTGAAAGTGTGGAGAAAGTTGGTTTTATTCCTGAGTCCCTGTTTCCTCATCTGTAAAAATTAAGAATTAGTATTTTCCTGAAGTGTTTTATATAAAGTTCCAAATTTAGTTTATTATTTGAAATATGATGTGAACTCTAAAGCATGATAAAAGGAAAGAATAATGTTCTGTCTTTGTGAAGGACTGAATTTGACCTCTCCATAGGCTAAGGCTGAAAGACTTTGAAAAAAAAAGTTAAAAGCAAAACAATAGTTCCCTATGTTAGTGTTTTATTTTTTCTGTAAATCAAAGGTAAATTTTTAAGGTAAGGTTTGCACTTTTTTTTCTTTTGATTTGAGAATATACTGAGTTCTGTGATGACAGTCTTGTATGTAGGAGGCTTTGGGATAGCTCACCAGTCCATTTGAAGTGGGTGCTGTTTTGGTTATGAAGAGGTCCTTTAGCAGGCACAGTACTTCACATCTCATCAATTTAATTTATTTTTAATGTCATAAGAGCATTTGAATAATAATGCAATTTTGTGTAAGTGTATAACAGGCAACTCTAAAAAACCTGTAAGCTGGGAGTTCTCATTGAAATGTAGGTCTCTTCACTGCTACTTTAAACTGATGGTTTGTTGTATTGTACCTGTGATTGAAATGATGTGCATGATTCCTGTCATAACAATGATGTGTTGTGTGATATTTCACAATCCAGTACTGCTTTAGAGTAAAAAAAAAATTAACCTTTCATTCTAAACCATTGTCTTTTAAGTGAAGTTTAATTTTCTGGAACATTTATTCAGCCTTGTTAAGAAAAGTTGCTGGGCAGGCTGTGTTTGTTACATGGCTGATTTATATTACTATTAAAAATATGAACCATATTTAAGGTGAGATGCTCATATGTGTGGTGTACTGTGTGCATTTCTCTCTTCTCCAAACATCATGGGTTTCTGACTCTGAGAATTGTTCTTTGGGTGAGTAGCCCTTAGTGTAAAGAGTTCCTCTAGTCCCAGGTAGCTTGCTTATCTAAGTGACTTTTCAATTTAGCCCTAGTGAGATGAAATGTTAGCAATTTAGCCAAATTTTGTTCTACTTGATGTGAGTTCAACACAGCCTCTTTGAAATCTGCTCAGTTGCTGGAGATTTATATTCATGAAACTGAGAGGAGCTTTGGGCTTGATGGTTCCAACTCATGGATTTCTACCTGGAGTGTGAGTGTGGGCAGCAGGTGACAGGAGGGGATCCTCCCCCTCTGCTCTGCCCTGCTCAGGCCCCACCTGGAGTGTTGTGTCCAGTGCTGGGCTCCCTGGGATCAAACAGCCAGGGATCTCCTGGAGAGAGTCCAGAGAAGGGCTACAAAGATGATGAAGGGCCTGGAGCATCTCCCCTGAGAGGAAAGGCTGAGAGAGCTGGGGCTGTTCAGCCTGGAGAGAAGACGACTCAGGGGGGACCTAATCAATGTTTATAAATATCTTAAGCATGGGATGCAGGGGGAATTAGCCAGCCCCTTTTCTTTGGTCTGTGGGGACAGGACAAGGGGCAATGGCTGCAAATTGGAGCACAGGAAGTTCCACAGCAACCTGGGGAGGAACTTTTCCCCAGTGAGGGTGCCAGAGCCCTGGGACAGGCTGCCCAGGGGGTGTGGAGTCTCCTTCTCTGGAGATATTTCAGCCCCGTCTGGACACCGACCTGTGCAGTATGAGCTGGGGAGCTGCTCTGGCAGGGGGTTGGACCCCATGATCTCTTGAGGTCCCTTCCAACCCCTACAACTCTGTGATTCTGTGTTGTGCTACTTCCTAAGCAGCAGGTTAACTGGCTGCTTCAGAAGATTCTTGCAGTCATGAAAATCCTGATTCCAAATACCCAATGCCTGGGAAGAGTTTTGTGCAGTTTAAAATGTTACATTTATTTCTGCTTTTGGTTCCAGATACTTTTGATTCATTATGTGATTGGTAGGAAATCTAGCCTGGCCTTTACTGGAGACAGGGAGAATTGTTACCAACAGATGCTTTCACTGGGCTCAAGGAGTTAAAAATGAAATGTAACTGTTGGAATTTCTTTTTCCCTTCCTTCATTCTAGGAAGGCATAGTTGAAAACCTCTTTAAGTGGGCACGAGAGGCCGATCAGCCGTTAAGGACGTATGCAACGGGGCTGTTAGGAGGAGCCATGGAGAACCAAGACATCGCTGCCAATTACAGGGATGAGAACTCGCAACTGGTAATGATCTCTTGAGCACTTTCCTTTTTTTAGAGGGCAGATACTTCTGCCTCTTTTCCATTTTCTTTTATTTGTGGGGGGCTCACATTCATGAGTTGATATATCAAGTCTTACAGGGGTTGTGATAGTGTGTATAAGAGTCAGTAGCTCATGCTTCCCATCTATTTCTGACCCTGCGTTTACTGAGGCTGGGACATGTGGCCTGATGGTTCTGCTGTCTTAAAAACTAAGAAGGCAAACTGTACTCATGTTCATAGTTCCCTGAAAGAAAGATTTTTCAGAAACTTTACATCTGTAAACTGCTGCATGTAGTGACTTAGGTATCAGACAGGATTTTAAAATGAAAGGTAAATCACCAGGGGGCCAACTTAAGATGAAATTGCGTTCACTTCATTCTGAACTTTCCACCAGTCTGGTGCTGATTTCTGCATGATGTTTATCAGCAGTCAGGATGACCTTCAGGAGAAGGCAGGACAGGCAGATTTGTCTCCCAGAATGATGTATGCTTTGTTAAGGCCTAGGTAAATTCTAGTTCTTGCACAGGTAAGGCCTTTAAAAGCCTTCAGTTTCATGGAACTGTGGCTTATCAAAGCTGCTGCTTTGAAAGGGGATGTTGCCTTCATTCTAGGCAGAGGTAGTGGGAGAATGGCAAAGCTGGTATGTGGTTCTGTTAGTGTTGGTGTAACTCATTGCTTCTCCTGGCTTTCAAGCTGTTCCTGTCCTGTTCAGGAGAACAGGAGCTGATACTTTAGATTGAAAGTAGGTGTAGCAAAAAGGACTGGAGTTCTCTTACTCACTTTGAAGTCATTCTTCCTCTGGGGAAATGCACACCACAGCATGCTTGACGCTTTATGCTTTGGAGTTGGTTATAGAAGAACAAAAAAAGAGTCAATTTGAGTTGCATGATCAAAGCAAGAAGTGTATTTTCATGTGTTTTTCTGGTCTGGAACAGGTGGCTTTGGTGCTTCGGCGGCTACGAGAGTTACAGGTTACTGAAATGACTACAAAACAAGAGAACAAGCGCCCCAGCCCTCGCAAAGTACCATCAGATCCTCTGCTGCCCCTGGATGAGGAGGCTGTGGATATGGATTACGGGGAGATGGCAGTGGATGGAGAGCAGGAGGAAGTTTCTAGGGACATGGACATCTCCTTTCACCTTGATTCAAGTCACAAGACAAGTAGCAGAGTAAACTCTGCTGCAAAGCTAGAGGATGGTGGACTGAGAAAAAGCAAATCAGGGAAGCAGCATGAGAGGGATGGCTTCCGGAAGGCCAAGCAGAAACTGGGCTTCTCCGCTTCGGAGCCGGAGCGGGTGTTTGTGGAACTCTCCAACAGCAGCTGGTCAGAAATGTCCCCCTGGGTGATTGGCACTAATTACACCCTTTACCCTTTGACTCCCGCCATAGAGCAGAGGCTCATTCTTCAGTACCTGACTCCCTTAGGGGAGTACCAAGAGGTGAGCATAACAAAGGTGGGAGGGAACCACTCTGTCCTTGAGTTCTCCTGATCAAACCACTAGGAGTGGTAGTGTGAGGAAAAAAATTGCAGAACTGTTGTCTCTGATATCTCCTAATACAATTAACACCTGTAAATTTTCCAGAGTTATTGATGACTTTCAAATTGATGAAGTCATTAGTTTGAGTCTTACCTGGTAGGTGATACTTGAACCTGAACCTGGTAGGTCGATACTTGAACCTGAACCTAGTAGGTGTGTTGTCTTGTAGTTGGAGCATGGCACTAGGGATTTTATTCCTGGTTTCTATTAAATTTGGTGATTGTTTACATGACACAGGGCAAGTCACATTGAAATACAAGCATTTTTCCTGTTGCCTCTAGGGGTTGTGCTAGACTTGCACAATTAAAAGTTTGAGGAAACAATGAGCTTGAAATCCAAAGTGAAATGGTTTGTGTAAGCTCTGCAGTATTCTGTTGAGCAACAGCAATGTTCCTGTTACACAGATGTTTTCTGGGGCTGTTATGTACATGGCTCAAGTAGTTTGGCTGTGTCAGATTTACCAAAGTGTGTTTCCTATTGCCTTTTTTTTACTATAAAACCAAGGGGTAGCATGAGTCTGCAGGCCACCTTTATTTCTGTTGAATCTTTCTTTAGGTGGTTTAACTTAGTTTAGAATAGAACAAAGCAACCCAGTTTTGCTTTGTGCTGTGTTCTGTGTGTGTGCACATGTGAGCCTTGTTTCTGTGAGAGCCAAAGAAACCTTTGTATCCCCCTAACACCCTGCATGCTGACTGGATCACTTCATATGCCAGTTATGATAGGGTATAACAATAGGAATTATTATTATTATAAAGCTGTTACACAAAGAATGATGCAAAGGGTTTTGGTTTGTTGCCCTGCTCTCCTGTTTTTTCTGTTCAGTTGTTGGGTAGTTGTCTTTGCACAGATGGAAAGTGGAACCTATCTCCAGGGTGGTATCTGTGTGGACTTGCCATAGCCGCACTTGAAGGAGAGTCTTAAGATTTCCCTGTGGCAGCTGTCATGCACCTTGCTGCAGTCAGCAGATGTATTACAAGAGGTCTGTTAACCTTTATTGCTTCCTATGGATGGAGCTGGTTACCACTGACCTCTCACAACAGGTATCTGCCAATAGGGGGAAAAATTGGGGGTTTGAGAGAGTTAAAAACCAACACAGACTTTGTACTTCCCATGAAGCGTTCAGCTGGGTCTCCTGTTTGTGTCTCTCTCAGCTCCTACCCATCTTTATGCAACTGGGATCAAGAGAGCTGATGATGTACTACATCGATTTGAAGCGAACCAACGACGTGCTGCTCACTTTTGAAGCCCTCAAGGTAAATTGCTCTCAGGATGCATAAAATGTACCACAGGCATTGTAAAAGCATTGAGTGGACGTGCCTGCTGCGTGCATCAAAGGCAAATGCTCACCTTTTTAGGCCTGTATATCTTGTAGGGTTCCCTGGGATTGGAGTTGGCTTTCATTCAGCTCCTGAATGCATGGCAATTATTTTTTTTAATAACTCTCTCAAGGCTTTAAAAAAGAAAAAAAAGTGAGGGGGGGGGTTAAAAAAAAAAAGCTTAATTTTGAGGAACTGCCATTGATTTTATCTGCCTGTCTGAAGATGATGGTAATTCCTTTTTCTATCAAACACTTGGGTTCCTGCTGCCCTTAGATGGCATTCCTGAGTTGTTCTACTGCCTGTCATCTCAGGGGACATTTGTGAGGAGTAAGGATCATAAGTGTCTTGCTCCCAGAAGGCCCAGCATGACGTCTCTGAGCTTAATGCTTGGAATGCAATAGTTTGTGTGAGTAGCCTTTAGCTTCCCTCCCCAGGGTACAAACATAGGTACAATGTTCTTTAGGCCAACCCTGCAGTGCAGCAACACACGTTTTTCCTGTGCATTCTTTCCCACTTTAATCCATCCCCCTTGTCCTGCCATTATCTGCCCTTTTAAAAAGTTGATTCCCCTCCTGTTTCTCTGCTCCCTTCAGGGACTGGCAGGCTGCAAAGAGGTCCCCCCACAGCCTTCTCTTCTCCAGGCTGACCCAGCCCAGCTCCCTCAGCCTCTCCTTGTAGGGCAGGTGCTCCAGCCCTCTGAGCATCTCCATGGCTCCTCTGACCCCTCTCCAACAGCCTCACATCTTTCTTGTGTTGGGCCCCAGCTCTGGGCACAGGATCCAGTTGGGGCCTGGAAGCTTACAATCGTTCTTCATGTTTCCTTTTAAGGTGTGATACATCAGAGTGATACAGTGCCTTGTTTTGCTTCTGTCATTGAGCAATACTGCACATTGTAGTTAAGTGTAGTGGGGGAAGGAAATCAGGTGGACAAAGCACCAAGCACTTTCTTCTGCCATCTGTTTCTCCATGGGGTGAGGGGAATCGATGGCAGTTTGAAGAATTCATCTAACCTGCTTTTATCCTTCCTTAGCATTTGGCATCATTGCTGCTGCACAACAAGTTTGCAACAGAGTTTGTTGCTCATGGAGGAGTGCAGAAGTTGCTGGAGATTCCTCGTCCTTCCATGGCAGCAACAGGAGTCTCCATGTGCTTGTATTATTTGTCTTACAATCAAGATGCCATGGAGAGGGTAAGAGGCTTTCTTTTACTGTATCTGCAGTGATTCCCATTGTTTCTTGGTGTTTCCACCTGTGTTGACACACAGTGAATAAACATCTCCTGAGGTAGAAGGGAATTTACATAGAAGGCTTTGGTCTGTGCAGAGGCAATAGGAAGTGTGTATCAGTAGTGGTGCACTTGAGTGTTTTGTTGCAGTGGTGTGGATTTCAGTTCCTAGGGAATTAACTGAAGATCTTTGTCTTGTTGTCCTCATGTCAACACTTCCATTGCCCTTTTCATCCTATTTTTCCCTCTTTTCCTCAGGGTGTGGGGAAGGAACAAACCCCAACTTGTCTCTCATTTCCCTTTCCCATCTGTTCCGACGGAGTCTTACCCTGGAGATGTTTATATTCCACATGCAGTACCAGTGTGGATAGCTTTAGTGTCACACAGTAACACAGATTCTGGGCAGCAGCAGCTTTAGTGTCACACAGTAACACAGATTCTGGGCAGCAGCACAACTGTGGTGGTGTTAGGGTGCAGCAGAAGGCTAATGCAGGTCTGGTCTGCGTTGTGCAGAAAAGTCAAATGAAGTGATGCCGTGGGTTGGTTCCATGTGGCCTGAGCTTAGAAGTGTTGGAGCAGCTGGTAAGGAAAGTAAAGTTCTTGTACTTTAACATAGAAGAAAATCCTCCTCACAGTTCAGCTGTGTTCCACCAGCAAACATCCCCTCAGACAGGTTGAGGCCTCAGTCCTGCCCTAGGCTTCAGTTTCCCAGCTCCTTTACACACTGATTTGATTTCCTCTTTTCATTTGTCCTGTCAGCAGCACGTGTGTGCTGAGCCAGACCTGTGGACTCATCCAGTTTGTTCTAAAGCTGCCACCATGCCAAGGGAGATGAAGTTTCAGCTTGTGAGGATTAGCATTGGCACATGGCAATGTCCTGCTCAAAGATTCACTCAGAGCAACTGCAGCATTGTAGCCTCAAGCCTTCCAACTCTGCTGGGCTTTGGTGATGGCTTTTGATTCCTGGCTTGTCCCAGACAGTGTCTAGTTCTTCTGCTTTGTTTTTTCAGTTGAAAATGGGAGCAGTTACACTAAGAACTGTACATTTCTGTTTATTCTTAGCTGTTTTTTGCTGCTGTCAGAATGTGTTTAGTAATGTAACATGCTTAAGACTCCTGAGCATGTAGGGGCTGGACTGGCAGCAGTTGTTCAGGGCTGTATCCATATGGATTCTGCTGGTGTTTGTGTTCTGTAGGCGTTTTTATTAGTGTGTTCAAAACCCTTTGGGTAATCACAGTTGGTCAGGGCTGTCTGTGCCCTGTGTTAGGTGTCCCTAATGAGGGCAAGAAGGGTGAGATGGGCATAGTGTTCCCTTCACTTCTTGCCTGTTACGTCAGAAAGATGGACTCTGACCTGCTTTGGTGCTTCTCTGAACTTTGTCATGAGAAAACTCTCTCTGTTCTCTTTTCCCCCTGCCCTTCCCCCCCCCAATTCCACTTGCTGCTTGCATGATTGTTCAAAAGGAAAACCAAATGCTGTGGCAGGGTGCTGCATGAGAATTCCTTCAGCTTGACATCCTCAGACTGTGCCATAAAACCACCATGCAGCCTTTTTGTAGTGACATTGTCACATCTGCCAGATGTTATTCCCAATACCTGCAGATAGCAGGTAGAGCAGGTTTCTGTGCTACGTTCCTCTCTTGCCTGTGGATTTCAGAGGAAGCTGGTTTCAAGGGGCAGCCCCTTCTCACTTGGTCCATGCCAAGCCTTAGCTTTTGGGCTGGAAGCAAGGTTGGAGCTGTTAATGCTGTGTTCTCTGAGCATGTCCAACACCAGCAGAGAGGAGATGGAAAAAAATCTGCTCACTTGGCATGTGGCAGCTGGTGCCAGTGCTTCAGCTCTGTGCTGTGCTCTTGGTGCTGACTCTGACAGAGGGTTCAGAGTTCCTCATTGTCAGAACCTCCCAAATGTATGCAAGAGTGCAGCTCTGAGCATGTGCCCTGCACACCTCTGAGGCAGGATGTGAGGAAAGAAAAAGACCAACTCTGTTGTCTGTTTCCAGAGAAAGTCCAGCTTTAGCTTTGCATTTGATCCTTGCAGTTCCTCTAGACTGCAGTGCTACCAGCCTTTGCTAAACTTCAATGTCATGTGTGAGACTGTTGGACTGAGAAGATTTTGTTTGTTCAGTGGAAACTTCTCTTCCTTGTCTGCCTCCAGTAAAGCATTCTTTGGGTAGCTTGAAGAGGTATGGAGAAGGGCTCTTAATGAGTGTAACTTCAGAGTGTGCTGTATTTGTTGTGTTAAGGTCTGGGAACAGACCAGCTGCTGGTCCTACATCACTGTATCATGACCTTTATTAGTCTCACCAGGACTTTTGTTTACTGGTCTGGAAATGGTACTTCTTCTGTTGTGTTTCAGGTGTCCCAGGTCAAGCTGGGAGTAACTGTTACTTGTCCTCTATTTGCCCCTCGAAGACCCCTTGTTCTCCTTGGACAAATCTGTTTTGAGTCCTTCTCAAGAATGTTCCTTTGCTTTCTAGGTGTGCATGCACCCCCATAACGTGCTTTCAGATGTAGTAAACTACACCCTATGGCTAATGGAGTGTTCCCATGCCTCAGGCTGCTGCCATGCTACCATGTTCTTCTCCATCTGCTTCTCCTTCCGTGCTGTCCTGGAGCTCTTTGACAGGCACGATGGGCTTCGACGGCTGGTTAACCTGGTAAGGCTTACAGCTTTCTGTGCTCAACAGGGTTTTAGTGTCAGGCCTTGCACCCTTTACACTGCTGCTGTAGAGAGGGTCTTTGTGGGTCTGGTGTGGTTGGGTTTTTCATTACTTTTCCCTCCTAAACTCTCAGCAGATGAAGAGGTGGGGTGAGTTTCCTAAGCAACAGACATGTGGATCCCTTCATCTTTTTCTTATTGTGGTCGTTGTCTGGAGACTTCTTACCCTTTGAGAGCTTTTTGGTGCAGCTCATGGGTTAAGCAGCCCTTTCTCAAACACTGCTTGCTTAGTGGTAGTTAAAATGCTTCCCCTATTCCACACATGTGCTATTGCTGTGCACCCTTTTGGATGCAGATACATCCAGCCTTGCTCCAGGCTAATGAGCACGAGGCTAATTTGCAGTAAGGCAAGCAAGCCCAATGGCAAACACAGGAGCCTGCCAATTAATGGCTAAACAGCAACAACAGCTATAAATTTGATCTAGCACATTCCAATCAAGCCTGTTGTTATCTTGAGCCCTTCATGCCCCACATTCAGTGCCAGAAAGGTTGTGGTTTAACCTCGCAGACAGCTAAAATGACCACACAGCAGCTTGCTCCCTTCTCAACAGTGGGGGAAGGAAAGGAAGAGTCAAAGTGCAAGAACATGTGGGTTGAGATGAAGACAGTTAATAGGGAAAGCAAAAGAAAACAAGGAATTGATGCCCCACCTCCCATGGCAGGCAGGTGTTCAGCCATCCCTAGGACAGCAGGGCTCTGTCATGCCTAATGGTAACTTGGGGAGGCAAATGACATCACTCTGAACATCCCTCCCTTTCTGCTTCTAGCTTTATACACCAAGTATGACATCAAATGGTCTGGGATACCCCTTTGGTCATTGAGGTCAGCTGTCCCAGCCGTGCCTCTCCCAGTTCCTTGTGCACCCCCATTTTACTTGCTTGTGGGGTGAGGAGAGGACAGGGCCTTGTCTCTGTGTGAGCACTGCTCAGCAGGAACTAAAACATCCCTGTGCTACCAGCACTGTTCCCAGCACAAACCCAAACCACAGCCCTGCTAGGTACTAGGAGGAAAACTACCTCTGCCCCAGCCAAACCCAGGACAGAGGTACAGCTGTGCTTGTGCTGTGGTATTCCCAGCACCTTAGGGGCACAAACTATACTGTTGTGTATGAAACCTTGCATGCCTGCAGGGTGCTGCTGTGCAGTCCTGGCAGCTTGGGTTGGTACTGACTTGGGGACATCAGCACTGCAGGGTGTAAGAATGCTGAGTAGTGTTAGGCACAGATCTACTTTGACTTAATGTCTGGATTTCTTTCTTCATTTCTCTTTCTGAAGATAAGCACTCTTGAGATCTTAAACCTGGAAGACCAAGGAGCCCTCTTGAGTGATGATGAGATCTTTGCCAGTCGCCAGACTGGGAAACACACCTGCATGGCCTTGAGGAGGTACTTTGAGGCTCACCTTGCCATCAAACTTGAGCAGGTGAAGCAGTCACTCCAGCGCACTGAAGGTGGCATTCTGGTCCACCCACAGCCCCCCTACAAGGTGAGCAGCATTTTAATTAAGTTTAATTAAGTTGCAAGCTTTTAATGTGGTCATTGCACTTCTCAAGTGAATCCAAGCTGCAGGAATACATGAATGCCCTTTGAAGCCAGGGAATAACTAGGCAGTGTGTAATGTATAGTGATAGGTGGGTTTTATTTGTGCTGTTTTCCTACCTAGTGGAATGACCCTGAAATAGGAAAAAAAAAGAACCTTTGAACAGCATTTGGTTAAGGTTCTTGGTCATTACTGTGGTTCCCCTTCCATCTCTCAGAAACTTCAGGCAGGTTATCTTTGACACTCATGGGCTTTCCTATGTATTTAATCTCTGAAAGGATGAAACCTGTGCTTACAAAGCATACACAGTGTTGAAAAACTGGGAAATAGATTTAATTTGATAATGACAAGTGAACTGTGTCCTTTGGACACCATTATTTTTAGGAATGATGGGAGATTCTTCTGTTTAGCCATGATATTTTTTCCCCTACTTTCTCCCTGCAAAGTGATTTTTAGGGTTTTTTTTAAAAAACCTAAATTTTATGGCTGCTTGTTTTGACATTCACCTGTATCTGGTTTAATTTGTGATGCTATCCTAGAAGAGCTGAAACACAAGGGTGTGTTTGCCTCTGCAGAAAATCACATCTTTTCAGTAACTACAGAAATGCCTCTCAGCTCTTGCACTTTTGTGTAATTAAATCTATTGAAAAGCAAGCTTGTTTGGAATTTCCTGCTTTCTTTAGTATGTTTTACAGGCAGAACTTAGAAACTGTGATTGGAATTTTTTTGCAGCCTTTTAAATATTTTAGCATAAATGTATTTTGAATTATGGTCTAGTAACTACAAGATAAGTGGCTTAAAAGCAAAAAATAATTGAAATGTAACTTTTTTTCTTCTTAAATTGGCCTAAACCTTCTGTGATCAAAAAAAAGATCTTAAAGGATATTATTCTTTAGCTTATTAATGTTTATTAGAGTGACATTTGCTGTGTTCTCATATGGTTGGGGAATAAAACAAATACTTAATCTGCAAGAAGCAGTGGTAGTCTAATCTTTGTGGGTACAGCTCTCAGTTAAATCCCAGCAGTAGAGGGTATCATCTGCAAGTTGTAATCTTTTCATAATGCTTCCAACTCTCTTCCTTGCAGGCCTGCTCATATACTCATGAGCAGATTGTAGAGATGATGGAGTTCCTGATTGAGTATGGCCCAGCACAGCTCTACTGGGAGCCAGCAGAGGTTTTTCTCAAATTGTCTTGTGTCCAACTCATGCTTCAGCTCATTTCAATAGCCTGCAACTGGAAGACATACTATGCAAGGTGAGCTGTTTGCTGCAGTGCTGTAGTTTAGTGCAGTAAGTTGGGGTTTCTGGGCAGGACAAGACATTTTCTCTCTCTCTGACACAGGCACATACTGGTTAGTGCCTGTGCTTGTGGAGGTTAACAGTGTGCAAAGCAGGACTCAGATATTCAGGAGGCAGAGTGTGGGATGTCATGAGACTTCTGAAGGGCTGAAATGTCACAGCCTGTCCATTTCAGAGAAATCAGCATCATAGTAGAGCTTAATCACAATCCTGTGCCCCTTTCTATTTGTCTCAAAATGTGTTTACCTTTTGGCTAGAGATAGGCTAGAAAACCAAAGAGAGAGTGAAATCAAGACATACCTTAATCCTGGAAAGAGGTGGGACATCTGTTGGATGTGGAAAGCTTAGTTGGTGCAAGAGAGGACACTGTATCACCCTGACTTGTTGGTGTTTGAAGTTTACTGAGCAGCTATAACTGCAAAGGAGCTCTGTGAATGTGCAACAAGCTAGCATTTGAGAGAGGAAGAGGAGACAGTTGCTGTAACTGATTGTTACTGTGCATTGCTCAGATTCATGTCCCTAGGTGATACACTGCCAGCTGTTAAACTCACGCTGTTGGGAGAGGGACTTGCACTGTGGCACTGCTTTTAAGTTTTTCCTTTGTCTTGGCCACACAGAAGCTGTGGGGCACTGTGATAGTCTGTTACCTTCCTGTGGCACACCTTCCCTCTGCCTTCCCACCCAAGCAACCCACCTGCAGCCTCCTTACTCTTACAAAAGAAAGGGAACTACCACCAGGCTCTTGTAGGGTGCCATTAGGATCCTGCCCCCAGTGCAGATGGAGGGTGGGTGCAAAAGATCCAGCATCTGTTTATCCTAATGACCATCTGCTCCCCAGAGTGAATCTGTAGTCCTCCCTAGAGATATGTTCACTGGTGAGTTGCTGTCTACAGCTCTTGACAACTAGTGATAGCATTCTTGTCACCAGGACTCCTTCCTTCTCATTTCTGCTGCCTGCAGGAGCCCCTTGTCTAACTTACCTTTAAAGAAGTAAAAAACCTGCTTTGCTGCTGTGATCCCCTGCCTGCCTGCCTCCCTCCCTCCCTCTCTCTCAGGTTGCACTCTCTTGGGTAGTTTCTGTTCTCCTGTTTCTTACTCTGTGCAGCTGTTTCCTAAATTGCTCCTGGGTTAACTCCTACCCTCCCATGCAGGCTTACCAACCTTCCCCCCTTTCCTGCATTGTTCTGTTCTTCTGCCTCTTGCTTAACAGACCTGGTTGTCTTCCACACACCTGTGTCTCTGAAGCTGGTGCCTGAGTTGATGCCTTCTTTTCTGTCACAGTTGTCTGGTTTATTGCCAGTTTCCCCTCACTTGAGGAAAACAACTTCCTTTCTAGTTGATGGCTGAGAAGGTATTTCAGACAGCTGCTTTTCCCAATTAAAATGTAGTGTTGGATTAGGTTGAGAAGCTTAATTTTTGAATGCTCTGTTGCTAAGTCTTAATATTCTTATAAATACAAAGCTATAGTGCTTTTAGGAGCCTGTGGGTAAGGTGGGATCAATGTTGACACACTATAGGCGATGGTGTGCATGGGAGCACTGCCTTCTGTGGAGACCAGCCTCTTAAGAGTGGAACTTTCTGAAACCAAAAGGCACCATCAAATACACCAAATGTGACTGATTTTATTTGTTGGAGTAGATGGAATACTATTTTATGGTATTGAAACAACTCTGTACTTAGACCTCTAAGAAGTTCTTCTATTGTTGTCTTCCAGGAATGACACAGTACGATATGCTTTGGATGTGCTAGCCATCCTGACAGTGGTCCCTAAAATCCAGTTGCAGCTGGCAGAACCTGTGGATGTGTTAGATGAAGCTGGATCTACTGTTTCCACTGTGGGTAAGCTGAATATGGTCCTGGTGACTTGCTTATCAATTGTCTTCTGCTACGTGGGTTTTCAGTTGGCTGTTTCTCAGCCACAGTGAGATGAGGGGTTAAAATCATGCATTTGGAGTTCTTGTCAGGGATGCCAATGAATGGGAGAATAGACTGTGGTCAGAACTCTGTCATGATTAGCAGTGTGGTTGGGTTACAGATTTGAAGGCGTGGTCTTTTGACTTGTGCTTATTTTCAAGAGCTCATTAAATACAGATGGAGAGAGATCTGCTTCTGTAATGGGACTATTAGGTTCCCTCAACTTCTCAGAAATTTAGGTCTCCTGGGGATATGGCATTTGAGAATATGGGAAGAACAATTACTGCTGCTTGGGTTCTGCTCCAACCGGCTACCTGAGGTTTGGTGTGTGAGTGAATGAGATGTGCCTGCATCAGATCTAAGGCTCCTGTGTTAAATGAGGCATGGCTTTTTTTTAAAGAAAAATAAAAAGGGGGCAGAATGCTAGGTATAGGCAAAACTCAATTTCTTCTTCATAAAAGCTTCTGATAGACAAAGCAGCAACTCCTTTCTTAAGTGAAGCTTTTGATCTTCTGAAGGAGACATGAAACTAACAGGAACTCTGCCCAGGGGCAGAAAAAAACAAACCCAAAGGTTCATTTGTGCCTGACTCCTTTTGGAAGCTGTGATAGGATTTTTTTTTCTTCTTCTTTCATAACACAACCCCCTTCCTTCCTCCCTGTTTCCACTTTGTTAGTATTTATACAAAGGAGTTGCTTTCTATGGTCAGAATCAGAGGTGTGGCTGTGCATCCTTCCCTGCGCTGGCTAGCTCAGCGTTTGCAGTTCCATGCCTTGCCCTGATCACCTTCTCTAAAAGATTGTTTGCCTCCCTACTTACTGTTGATGAAGTTGAGGAGCACCAGTGTAGGAAAACATTTTGCCTAGGAGGTTGAAGACTGTCATATGCTAGTTAGCAGAACCTTAAAAATTCCCAGTATGAAGTGAATTACCTATTTTCCTCAAATGTGTTGAAGACTCCCCTACTTGTCTGGTGTACTGTGGGAGATACATTTTAGAGTACTAAAGAAACTGTTTCTTTCCCTCACTAGGTATTAGTATCATCCTTGGTGTTGCTGAGGGTGAATTTTTCATCCATGATGCTGAGATTCAGAAATCAGCTCTTCAGATCATCATCAACTGTGTGTGTGGCCCGGACAATCGGATCTCCAGTATCGGCAAATTCATCTCTGGAACTCCTCGGCGCAAGCTTCCTCAGGCCCCCAAGAGCAGCGAGCACACCTTAGCTAAGATGTGGAATGTGGTACAGTCCAACAATGGCATCAAAGTGCTGCTGTCATTGCTATCTATAAAGATGCCCATCACAGATGCGGATCAGATCCGAGCGTTAGCCTGCAAAGCCTTGGTGGGGCTCTCACGCAGCAGTACTGTCCGGCAGATTATCAGCAAGCTCCCCCTCTTCAGCAGCTGTCAAATTCAGCAGCTGATGAAAGAGCCTGTGCTTCAGGACAAGCGCAGCGAGCACGTGAAGTTCTGCAAATACGCAGCTGAACTGATAGAGCGTGTCTCGGGGAAGCCCTTGCTCATTGGCACCGATGTCTCTCTGGCTCGGCTGCAGAAAGCAGATGTGGTGGCCCAGTCAAGGATCACGTTTCCTGAGAAGGAGCTGCTACTCCTGATCCGGAACCATCTCATCTCTAAGGGCCTAGGAGAAACTGCATCTGTCCTTACTAAAGAAGCTGACCTACCCATGACTGCAGCATCTCATTCATCGGCCTTCACCCCTGTTGCGGCTGCCGCTTCTCCCGTGACCCTGCCTCGCACTCCTCGCATAGCTAACGGCATCTCAGCCCGTTTGAGTAGCCACACTTCTGTAGGTTCCACTGCCACCTCTGTCCATGCTCAGGCCAGGCCGTCTGCATCCCAAGGTCCGCTTGCCCTTCCAGGCCCTTCTTACGCCAGCAACTCTCTGCTGATTGGCAGGATTAGCTTTGTCAGGGAGAGGCCGTCTCCCTGTAACGGCAGAAAAATCAGAGTGTTGCGACAAAAATCGGACCATGGCGCCTACAGCCAGAGCCCAGCTATCAAAAAGCAGCTGGACAGACACCTTCCTTCCCCACCCACGCTGGACAGTATAATCACAGAGTACCTTAGGGAGCAGCATGCCCGCTGCAAGAACCCTGTTGCCACCTGTCCCCCTTTCTCTCTCTTTACTCCCCACCAGTGTCCTGAGCCAAAACAGAGGCGCCAGGCGCCAACTAACTTTACCTCACGGCTGACCCGCAGGGCAGCCTTTCCGAAGTACGGAGGGGTGGATGGTGGCTGCTTTGATAGACACCTTATATTTAGCAGGTAAGGAAGAAAAATGTTTCTTGATCCCTCTCAGGATGTCCCCTGGGCTGGAAAGCCTTACTGCATTTGGGCTGTGCAGTTCCACAGCAGAGTATCCTCGGAGAGGAAAGTGGTTTCATTCAACAGTGACAAGCAGGAATGCCTTGAAAGGCAGCTTTAGATGTGGTTCTGTTTCTCTTGCCTGTAGTACTGACCCTTAGTACACAAAGCACGCTATTTTCAGGATCATATTAATTCATTAGTAACGTTGGTTAATGAACTTGGAGCTCTTTGCTCTCCTTTAGAAGGTAAGTATGTAACACCAGCTTTACACGACAGCATAGCACAGCCTTGAGGATGGTTCCCTGATGGGTACAGGACAGAGGGGTCTGTGTTTTGCCCTTGCAGCTGGATCTGCAGCACCACAAGTTGCTGGCCTTTTTATGTGGCCTTTTTTTGCTGAGGTTAAATTGGAAGGTGATGTAAAGTTTATAACAATAGAGATGACGCATAGATGAAAACATCTTCACAGTGAAGCCCCTGTCATCTTGGGAAGTTATGATGACAGCTGGTTATTTGGCTTATGTGCCCTGTCTTCTTGTGTTGAGTGTTTCAGAACTGTTGGAACATTTTTTTGCTAGCTGTTGGTACTTACCCAGGTGATGGCATTACGTGTTTTCCATCAATCCAACTTTGAAAGGGGATTCCAAGTGCTTCAACTTAATGATGTGCTTCAACAGAAGTGCTTAATAGGGCAAAACAAACAGTGAAGCATTGCAAACACTGTTGTAACATGCTGACTGGAGTCTTACAAGTGGCACTTAGCTTGTCCTAGAAGAAAGCTCTGACTTCCACCTCCATGACTTCTAGGGACTGGATTTAATATCATCCCACAGCACTTCAGGTTTGCTTTTCTTCTCTCTCTTTGGAGTGACCCTTGTATTTTTGCTTTCTCTAGGTTCCGTCCAATTTCTGTGTTCAGGGAAGCAAATGAGGATGAGAGTGGCTTTACCTGTTGTGCATTTTCTGCAAGAGAACGATTCTTAATGCTGGGTACTTGCACAGGGCAGTTGAAACTCTACAATGTGTTCAGTGGACAGGAGGAGGCCAGTTACAACTGCCATAACTCTGCCATCACGCACCTTGAGCCATCCAGGGTAAGTAAGCAAAGACCTGTTCTGAGTTCTAGAAGTTCTCACAGCTGAAGCTCAGGAATGTTTTGGCCCCACCTGGATATGTACATCTAAAACATACCTATTGTCTGGCCTGGAATGCCTGTTGTCAAAGTACTTGTGATAGTTACATACGTGCCCTCCAAGTTCTACAATTAGTCTTTTCTTCCCAAAGTAGTGGGGAAGATGCACAGTGTGCCTTCATCAATAACAAATGTGTATGGCTGGAAGTGGAAAAAGGCTTAAAATGACAATGTATTTGAGATAAATGTGAGATGAGATGTCAGAGTTTATATAACTTTCCTTTGTTGGAGAAGAGAAATCTTATGGAGATGTAGCTCCAGGCCTGAGGTTGGTGGCCCTGCCTGTGGCAGGGGGGTTGGAGCTTTATGATCCTCGGGGTCCCTTCCAACCCTTGCCATTCTATGATTCTATGAAGGAATAAATGATAGCTACAATGAACTACACTCAGGGAGTGGACTCGACATTCAGGCATGGATTATCCTGATTTTTTTCTGCTCTTAACATCATATATTGTTCCCTTTGTTATCTGTAACGTTTTTCTTTGTCTGCCAAGGGCTCTTTATGTTATACATAGCATTAGATCCCTCAGCTTTGTTCTTGTAGGAGTAGTTTAGTAAGTGCAAAACCTGCTGTCGTTCCTAAATTAGTCTTATTAGTTGAAGTGTAGTGGTAAAATGATAACCTCTGTTCCACTGATATTCTTTTTTCCTTCCATTCCCTCCAACTGGAAATACAGGATGGGTCTTTATTGCTGACATCTGCTACGTGGAGCCAACCTCTGTCTGCATTGTGGGGAATGAAGTCAGTCTTTGATATGAAGTAGGTATTCTCCAACCTGTGTTGCAGTTAGAACCATTCAGTATAGGCAGGAAGCTTAAGAACAGACTCTGGGAAGGAGCAGTGCAGCACAGCTCTCACAGTGTCTCTTGTGAAGAAATAAAGCATGTTCCCTTTCTTATGTTTGGTATCTTCCCTGTTTTATTTGCTACAGGCAGCTTTGCTAAATTCTACCTACCTGAAGTCCTATTTAATGCAAGACAGATCAGTAAAATCACTGAAGGCAAAGAAATGTGTTTGTGTCCTTATCCTCATTTTCTAAATTACCTTGGCAGTGTTTCTGTAGCCAGTTAGTGTTTTACTCACATGGTGACAAATTCAGACCTGGATACAAGCTATTTAAAAGCTATTTCAGTATTTACAATAACTTCCTATAAGAAAACATAGCTAAAAGGCTCTTCATTTTTAAAAGGTTTGATGGCTTTCTTGCCTTAGTTGGAAGCAACAGTTTTGGGGTGACCTGCTTTAGGTCATCCAGGTGGTGGTCTTCAGCTGAAAGGTGTAAGATGCCTCAGGCCTGCATGTGTCTCTGAATGATGCTGCTCATTGTGCACACCTCTAAATAGCCTGACATCTGCAGCAGCCCCTGCTGCAGTAGTCATTTGAAGACAGGCCTGTGAAATTGTTGCTTGTGTCTCTCTTTCACTGGCCTGCTGCAAAGGCCCTGCCTGCAATGGTGTTTCCCTGCAGATGCCAGTGGAGCGTTGCAGCACTGCAGCCCGCTGTGGGCAGGGGAGGAGAAAGGTCTCTGGTGTGTTTGTGGTGCTCTGCGTTGTTGAAACCTCTGCTGGGGGCATGGGGGTGGTGTTTGGTTCACCCAGGTGGTTTGACTTCTTTACTGCCTCTATCTCCAGGCATTCCTTCCCTGATGACCACTATGTGGAGTTCAGCAAGCACTCTCAGGACAGGGTCATTGGCACCAAAGGAGACATTGCCCATGTAAGTCCCAGTACAGGTCACAGTTGTGAAGCTGTGACAGGAGTATAATTCTTAGCAGGGTGTTGACTAACAGATCTGGGTTCTGTGATGCTCTGCAGAACTGGTAGGCTAGGAGGGTGCAGGGGAAAGCTTTGAAAGTGTCACATCACTTCTGTGTCTATGGGTACTTGACCATTCCAAACCAGCTGTAGCACAGGCAGGGTGTGATGTGTGCAGCACGTTGCCACGGTGGGATAACCTGCTTCATTTTGCTCATTTGAGAGAGATGAGGCAGGCCCTTCAGACTTATTTCTTCCCCCACAAAAGTTGCCTCCTTTGCCTTATTTTTCAGTAGTAATAATCATAATAACAACAATAAATGGCCTATTAAGGCTGCCCTTCAAAAATGTCCTCCTTTTGTGCTCCCTGCCCTCTACCAATTTGCAGGTATCTCTTGGGTAATTTAATTTTGCCAATATATTTTAAGAGAACTGTTGTAGTGTTTTGTATGAATCCCTGCAAATTTGACAGATGCCAGCTTCTGCCCCTTCTCAGTGCTAATTTGCATTAATTATAGGCACTGGCTCTTTTGAAAGGGTATTTGCATTAAAAATAAAAATCCATGAAACATAACTTATTCAAATTATTTGTGATTTTACTTACTGCTCTTAATTTGGTTAAGCAAATTATCCATTCCTGCCCAGATTTCACCTTGCATTTATCTGGAAGTCAGATCAGTTTGGGTATTGGGGTTATCTGGCAAACAGATTTGCTAGAGAATTGTTTTCCTCTTCATCAGTTTGAATGAGAGCTGGGCTCTGAGGGCTGTTACAGCTCAAGTTTAGCCAAGAAGAGTCATACATCCCTTGTGCTTGTTAAAGCCCTTCTTATCTTCCAGCAGTTTGTTGGGGCAAAGCTCAGAAACTCACCCTTCCATGTAAATGCCAGGAATTTTAATCTGTTTTCTGTAGTTTCTGGCTCTTTTTTTCCCCCCCTCACTGTGTGTTTTGGAGGTTTTGTGTTAGTAAATACCATCTGCTATCTCTGGAACAATTTTTGGCTAAGTGGTACCTTGTGACAGCAGCTTCCCAGTCACTTTCTGTATCAGGGTTGGTTTCTGTGGAAGTAGTGCTGATCTTACTAAAGTGTATCAATGAACCTGAAGTAAGCAAAGTGCTGGCCAAAATGTGTACTGGGACATGGTTCCAGCTCTGAAAAACTGAAGGGACTGGCAGGAGGGGTTCTCTTTGGCATGCTCAGACTTGAAGTAATAAAGCAGAATGGGAGATGGGGAAGCAATCTAGTAGGGGCAACATGGGGTGATTTTTAGGCACAGCTACCCTACAAATTGTGACTAATCTTTCTTTTTCTTTTTAATCTAAAAGATCTATGATATTCAGACTGGCAACAAGCTATTGACTCTGTTTAACCCAGATCTTGCCAACAACTACAAGAAGAACTGTGCCACCTTTAACCCCACTGATGACCTAGTCCTAAATGATGGAGTCCTCTGGGATGTCAGATCGGCACAAGCCATCCACAAGTTTGACAAATTCAACATGACCATCAGTGGTGTTTTCCATCCCAATGGGCTAGAGGTCATAGTCAACACAGAAATTGTATCCTTTGGCTGCTGGGGGAATTCATGTGCTGGGACTTAAAGAACCTGTAGTGATTAACAAGCTTGCAGAAGTTGTGTTGATGGTCTGCTGTGTGCAGGTTATGTATGGTAACAGCTGCTGTCTGTGGATCTGTCAGAAGACTTGGTAGTTTAAATCTAGATTCTGCCTCTGGTGTGGCCTGGAGGAAGAACTTCACATAGAGAGAAGGAGGTATTTTCTTTTCTAATATTCCCTGTGGCACCTCTGCTCTCTTCCCATCCCTTCCCAAGATAAACCTTGAAGCTTCTGCAGTAACCTCTCATGGCTGGGAATGACACTTTGAGTAAAAGCTTTTTCATTTTGAACATGTGGAAGCCATTGTGGTGTGCTGGAATCTGGCTTTGGTTCTGTCCTCATTGCCTAGAGGTCTCTTGAATGCAATTCATCAGTTGTTTGCCACTGTCTTGACAAGGGGATAGAAACATCCAGTTGTTGGTGGCTCCTTAGCCTGTGTTTTCTCAGTGGGACCTCCGAACTTTCCATTTGCTACACACAGTACCTGCACTGGATCAGTGTCGTGTGGTCTTCAACTATACTGGCACAGTTATGTATGGAGGTAGGTGTTCTCAGTCTTCTGTTACCCTCTGTAGTCACCTCTGCTTTGAGATAAGTAGCAGCTTGTTCAGTGAAATCAGAAGCTACTGAGAGACTGTCTGACTCCAGCCCTTACTGAGCTGTGTGAACTGGATTTTTTTCCACGATGTTTATGTGCATTGCTGACAAAGACCATTTTCTCTAACTTCAGCAGTCTCACAGCTCATTTGTGAGATTAAAAGCCAATCTATTGAAATAGAAAATGTGTATAATGGCAGATGTGATGATGCTTGAGGTAGGAATTTTGCCCTCTGTATTAAGTTTGAGTGCTCTGCAGTATTAATAAAGGCATCTCTGGAAGAGTAGATAAGAAGTGGGTATTGCCAAGCTACTAAATAAGAAGAAAATTCATGTCAGAGTTTGATTTGATCTTAAGGTGATTAGTGATGAAGGGAAGGTGGATTTGTGGAGTAATCTTTCCTTGTATCAGCTATGTTGCAGGCAGATGATGAAGATGATCTCCTGGAGGAGAGAATGAGAAGTCCCTTTGGCTCTTCTTTCAGGACATTTAATGCAACTGATTATAAACCTATAGGTAAGAGGGAGAGAGGGGCAAATAGCTTGGTCTGGAGCTTTGAAGGCTTATTGGAAGTTCTGCTTGGTAACATTCACTTCCTCCTCTCCTTTGTGTGTGTGACAGAAGTCCTGCTGACACGTTCTGAGGGAACACGAGAGTTGGGTTTAACACTGAACTGAGTATCATATCCCATTCAGTGTGTGATTGCCTTACTTGCTGCCATTCACCAGTACTGTCTTTATGGTCCCCTCCTCTTCCAGGCAGGGCATAAATCCCGGGAAGTGTTCAAGGCCAGGTTGGAAGGGGCCCTGGGCAACCTTGTGTAGCTCCAGGCCTGAGGTTGGTGGCCCTGCCTGTGGCAGGGGGGTTGGAGCTTTATGATCCTTGGGGTCCCTTCCAACCCTTGCCATTCCATGATTCTATGATAATGTGAGGTAGTCGGTCACTTGGCCAAGATGGCATTGGTTTCATTTCAGTTAGGGCCTTTTCCTTTCCCAACAGCATTTCCCTATGCTGTTTGTTCAAAATGCCTCCAATTTGTCTTCCAGCATGTAAAGCTCCTGGAGACATGGCTCACAACTCAGTCCCTTGGTTGCCACCTATCCTAGAAGATTATCTGTTGTTTGCTGTGTTTAAAAAGCCAGTAAATGTATTACCAAGGGGGATAGGAGGAGGAGGCATGGCTCAGAGCAGGTTAAGAACTTCCCTGGCTATTTTTAATTATGTTTTCCAACATTTCCTTTTTTTTTTTTACAGGTTGAATTAGTTAGAATGTTTCTTTTACTTGAGCTGTTTCTTGTCCCAGTATTTTTATCTACTTCTAGCTAGGTATTTTCTTTTGGCTAGCATTAAGTATGAGGCAGTTAACCACTGACTTCCTGTGATGTTTTGCAGCTACCATAGACGTCAAGCGGAATATCTTTGACTTGTGCACAGACAGCAAGGACTGCTATCTGGCTGTCATTGAGGTAAAGGAGCTAAGAATAAACTGCTCTCTGTAGCTGTGGTCTGAGTATAGTGCTTTTTGTTTCTATTTAAGACCTTCAGAACTGATGATTCTGGATTTCCTACTGTTAAATTCATGCCCTGAGTGGTGATGGTGATTTGATGATGGTAAAGATACTGTTAGTTTTTCTGTTGTCCTCCCACAAAAGTCTCTTTTTTTTATTTTTCTGCCTCTGATTCCTTAAATTTCCAGGCACCTTTGCCTCTCTTCTTCCAACACTTCCCACTTGAAAATGTGAAGAGGTTTTCCTTTTCATAAACATAGAGATAAATGCATTTTTCCCTATTTATAGCAGTAACTTCCTATTGAAATTTGTACTGTGGTGAACAAGTGGGAAATGCAGTCTTCCTGGGGCTTCTCATGGAGCTTCTCTGTCAATCACTCCTACTGTTCCTTTTTCACTTGTCTTCTAGCAAAATCCCAGAAGCTAAGAATTTGACACAAAAATTACTGAGCAAAGCTTCTGGCTTGTTGTGGGTTAAGCCAAATTAAACTAAGGGGTCTTGAACCTGGCCAAGTACATGGTTCTGCAACACTCAGTGAGCCACCCATCCTTACAGACCAAAAGAAAAAGTGAGCCAAGAATTGAAGGGGAAGCTTCATGTTTAACCACTATTGTTGGAGTTGCCAAGGTTGTGGGGCCCAAGTTGCTTTGGTCACTGGAAATTGGGGGCATGTGGCAGCAGTGGTGGTTGGGGGTGTCAGACTGGTGTCTTCTGGAGCTCTTGCTACAAGCCAGCTCTTAGCATTCTCTGGAGGATGTAGTTCAGTGATGTGATAGGGAGGCAGGTTTGAAAGGAAGTGGTGTGTGGTTAGGTGAGAACTAACCCCAGGCTTGTTAAGGGCCCAGTAAAGGTTTTAAGTCCACTAGTAAGAGTGGAACTTGAGTGACAGATAGCAGATAGTAGATCCTTACATCACCCCTGGGCTGGTCCATGAAACCAACCAACCAACCCTTGTTTTTTGTGCTAATTGCACTGCTGCTGGGAAACAGAGGGGCAGGATGTTGGGAATGATTCTGTAACCAAGATTGGATACAGCATTGAATGTGAACACCAAGCTTAATTCCTGAGGCTGACTGCTGTGTGGGCATCTCCCCTTCAGAACCAAGGGAGCATGGATGCCATGAACATGGATACGGTTTGCAGACTGTATGAAGTGGGCAGGCAGCGTTTGGCAGAAGATGAAGAGGATGAAGAGGAGGATCAGGTGAGAACTCTAGCATTAACATGGCAGTTAGCCACTGACATGTGAGAGGTGTTGATTGAAGTACTGATCCCTCGTTTGGTCTCACCTAATGAGAGACAGATCACTTTACTGTCAGTGTAAACTAAGACTATCTATGCAAACCCCTTGTGAATAGTAACTTTGGGCACTGCAAACTGACATCACAACTTAATGCTTATTTATTAATTTCCCTAAGTATTTCAGTCTTGATCAGATACTTTGCTATTCTATTTGCTTTTCTTTTGGGGTGGGTTTTTTAATGTTTTGACACCCAGTAGGGACAGTAGTGTTTGAGATGTTGCTTTTCATGATTCCAAGTCTTGTGTTTGGGCATAACATGTCACCAGCTTCTGAATGAGACATGACTTGTGACTAATGCAGTGGAACTGCACAGTACTTCTACACAGCAGACTGTTATAGGAATTTTAAAGCACACTGTAAAGGTTTGCACTGGGATGTGTTTGGTTTCCTTCTCAGGTCAGCCATTTGATCTCTAGCAGCTTAACAAAAGAGCTCAGATCTGCACTTAGTGCTCCTCAGTGTACAGGTGGTGGAATACACAGCAGTGCACAGTGCTTACTACAGTACAATGAGAATTAAAGACAGACTTGTAGCTTTTTGAATGTCCAGGCTGCTTTTTTACACAGGCAAAGGCATTATGCTTCAATTCCCTAAAGACTTTAAATACATTATTCTCTGCTCTTTGGCATCTGCATTTTAGTAAATGATGTATTTGTATATGCTGTGAGAAAAGCTGACTTCACTTTTAAAGAATGCCAGAAGGTAATATTCTGGTGGGTATTTTCTCCAGCCTGCAGGGAAAGCTGGATTTCTGATACCCTTTCTGTCTCTGAATCTTCTTGTTGATAGGTTAAAAACTTTGCTTTCCAGTCCAGAAGACAGGACAGCAGATCCCAGAAAAGAGCAATTTTCTTTGCAGTTTGTTGTCATTACAATTCCACTGTAACTCTGAAGACAAAGCAGTACCTCTGTGTTTTGCATACACAGCCTGCTGTCCTGTCTCTGTGTGCTACAAGGTTGTAGCTGAAATCACTCTGAAGTCACTGGTCAGAGAAACACAGAGCTGTAGGGGTTGGAAGGGCCCTGGAGAGCTCCTGGGGTCCAACCCCCTGCCAAAGCAGCTCCCCAGCTCATACTGCACAGGTCGGCGTCCAGACGGGGCTGGAATCTCTCCAGAGAAGGAGACTCCACACCCCCTGGGCAGCCTGTCCCAGGGCTCTGGCACCCTCACTGGGGAAAAGTTCTTCCCCATGTTGGTGCAGAACTCCCTGTGCTCCAATTTGCAGCCATTGCCCCTTGTCCTGTCCCCACAGACACTGAAAAGGGGCTGGCCAATTCCCCCTGCCCCCCATACTTCAGATATTGATAAACATTGATTAGGTCCCCCCTCAGTCATCTTTTCTCCAGGCTGAACAGCCCCAGCTCTCTCAGCCTTTCCTCACAGGGGAGATGCTCCAGGCCATTCATCATCTTTGTAGCCCTTCTCTGGACTCTCTCCAGGAGATCCCTGTCCATTTTATACCATCCTGTTTCCATCCCTGGCTTGGATGGATTCACTTCACCTTTAGGATGGGTGAAGAGTGGAATTCCTTGGGAAGCAATGAAGGAGCAGGGAGGGGAATTCACTGTTCCTTCAAAGCCTTTCCAATTTCTGGCCTTCCAAGTGTCTGCCTCAGGCAGCAGTTCCTATTTTTGGCTCTTGCTTCTGCTGTTTTTGTTGCATTCAGTATATTTCAGTAACCTTATGCACATTCTCCTCATAAAACCTCAAAAGCATACTTTGTAGCAGCAACTGATTGTGCATTGTGCAATGATTAACTAGCAGCTATCAAGACACCGTTCTGTGATACCAGGGGTAAGTGGAGATCTGTGTTTGCTTAAGAGGACGAGGTCTGAACACTGCTGGTTCCAGGCTGTAACACTGGGCACCAGGCAGAGATAAGGTATCTGTGATGGATGGGGACACTTCCTGTCTTGCCAATGGATGTGGCCCCAGGCAGCATTTAAACAGGATAAAAGCTTTTCTGTGAGGCTTGTGGAGCAGTCAAACAAAGCTGCTCCAGGAGCAGTGTGCAAGCCAAGAGTAGTGACTAGTTTGTATTGCATAACCCTCCTTCTTATGGTTGTCGTTCTGGGGGTGCATAGATGTTTCCTAGACAGTCATTTTTAGGGATGGTTACAGTCAAGTTTCCTTACTGAGACATTTGGTTTTAGAGTAAACAACACTTATGAACCCAAATTTAATTCAATCTCTATATATTTAGTAAAACATAAATAAACCCTTTGCTCTCTAAACTCTCATGTAGCTGTTCACTGCTGTTCCTCCAGATTTGTTCTAACCTTAGGCTTACAAAGCATAGCTTTTGTCTCCATAGAGACATCCAGCATTGAGCTAGAGGGAGTAGACATTTTCCAGAAGAAAGGCAGAATCTCTCTGGCACACTTGTCTGTTAAGGACAACAAGAGTAATGCATTTCCTGATGAAGAGGAGTTTTCTGTGCTTGCATACGCTCACATGTGTGTAGGTGCATCCTTCTTGCAGCTCACAAGGCCAGTGGGATCCTGGGCTCCATCAGCAGAGGGGTGGCAGCAGGGACAGGGAGGGGATTGTCCCTCTCTGCTCTGCCCTGGGGAGGCCCCAGCTGGATCCTGTGTCCAGAGCTGGGGCCCCAAATACAAGAAAGATGTGGGGCTGTTGGAGAGGGGTCAGAGGAGCCACGGAGATGCTCAGAGGGCTGGAGCAGCTGCCCTGCAAAGAGAGGCTGAGGGAGCTGGGCTGGGTCAGCCTGGAGAAGAGAAGGCTGTGGGGGGACCTCATTGCAGCCTGCCAGTCCCTGAAGGGAGCAGAGAAACAGGAGGGGATTCAACTTTTTAAAAGGACAGACACTGGCAGGACAAGGGGGATGGATTAAAGCTAAAGGAGGGAAGGGTTAGATTGGATATTAGGGGGAAGTTTTTTACAGAAAGAGTGGTGAGGGGCTGGAACAGGCTGCCCAGAGAGGGGATGGGTGCCCCATCCCTGGGGGTGTTCAAGGCCAGGTTGGCTGGGGCCCTGGGCAACCTTGTGTAGCTCCAGGCCTGAGGTTGGTGTCCCTGCCTGTGGCAGGGGGTTGGAGCTCTATGATCCCTGGGGTCCCTTCCTACCCATGCCATTCTATGATTCTTGCCTGCTTAGATTCTGTGATTTAGGCTTTGAATAACTGGAAATAAACTTTCAAGTGTACTGGGACTTCTCACAGTTGTGCAGGGGGGTTCTACACTTTAAGAAGATGCTTTCTGATCCTTTTCATTAAAATAGTGTGTGTGTGTGTGTGTGGGGATATCCTTGTGAATCAACATTGAATCTGGGATCTCTTGTCAAGATTTCTAGAGCAGAAATTAGTCTAACCCCTTTATCTTCACACTGTGACTTTATGCCTATATATATATATTTATGTGGTATACATGGATCCACAAGTACAGGGGTTTTGCCTGTACAGAAAATAATAAGTATTCAAATAGAAGCACGTTTGATGGGTCCCTTGCTTGGAAGTAATACAGGATAAAACTGCTTTAAAACAATGTGCTTAAGACAGGTTTAAGAACTGTGGAAAAAAAATATCTGCCTGATGTTTTGATGTCTAAGCTGACACCATGAGGCAAGTGCCAGCTGAGGGCTTTGTGAAAGGCTTTTGAAAAGCAAAAGACTGAGAGTCCATACAATGACCTTAGCAGGGATGTTTGGCCTACAGATTTCTTTCAATTCCTTTTCTTCAGTGAAGGAACAACCCAACCCAACCCTTGTAAAATCAACCAATATGGTACATAAATACCCTCTGATCAAATGCTCAGGCTAACTTAGCTGGCCTGTGTGTAGTCCTGCTGCAGTAAATGTTTCTAGCTTTGATTGTCATACTTGAGACTGGGACTAGTGTAGGTGGGCTCTTCCTCAGGTGTTCTACTAGCCCTTGGTGTGGCATCTCCTGGGAGTTATGGCCAGTAACCCAGAGTTGCCAAGCCTTGAAACAGAACAGCTGCTCCATGGTTATTGATACTCTGTTCCATACTTACTAAAGTAGCTGAAGGAAAGTGAAGGTGGAACTCATTTAGCAAGAGCTTTTTTATTGGAAGTTTTACTCCAAAAGTACTCCTCTCTCTGCTGTAAACCTCTGAGTATTATTTCAGTGCTTGGGTGAGTGTCTGAACAGGTCCCCCAGTGACCAACACTCTGTCAAATACTTGCGTTCAGTCTATGGGGAAATAGGCAGAGTTTCCTCTTCAGTTTGCAGCAAGATCCTCCTCTTCCTCTTCCTCCTGTATTTACTATTTTGACACACATCTTATTTTTAAGTCTAACCCCAAATGACTGTCTGAACTGCTGTTGCAGATGCTGGACCATCTTTTGGTTTATTAACTTGCTTAATTCTTACTTCCCTTTTTTTGTCTGGTGAGTACCCTGTTTCACACTGTGTGGCAGACCAGCAATTCAGAGGCAAGGTGCTAATGAATGTGAACATACTGACCTGGCCTAGAAATGGGGCATGACAATTGGTACAGGATATAGGAAAGGAGACTTCAGAAATACCAAGTGATCAGCAAAGCTGAAACCAAGGAGCTGGCTGACCACAGAATCAAATCAAAGCCCTGAAACTTAAATCTGGATGCTGTGATCTTCAGAGTGGGTTACAGGACTTCCAGTCTGTTCTAGTTTTTCTTTCCATATTAGTTCTTTAAGGCCTGTTTCTTTTTTCCTCTCTGTGGTACATGATGTGGATGATGATGTATCTGTGAGGCTCAAGTAGTATTCTCTGTCACTGTCATGTTCAGAGATGTATGGCTTCAGCAGCAGGCTGCCATACCTAGCTGTCCCTGTCCTATAAAGTGTGTTCTACTTCTTTTGCCAGAACTGAAGAACTGTTAATTATCCTGCAGTGCTTCTGGGCTATCCAAATGGTGATGGTAGGTGTGTCATTTGTCTCTTTGCATTGGTTTAGACAATTCTAGGTGATACAGAAGGAAAGATTTGGATATAAGGCAAGAAAGGCTCAAAAGACAAACGCTATTCTAACATGTGGCTTCACCAGGATGGAGAAGGATCTTCTGCTGCTTTCTGTGTGGTCTTGGTGATCCTAGTTTCTGATTTAATTTTGGGACTGCCCCCCATCTGCCTGCAACAGCAGTTCCACACTGTACTTGTGTTGCTGTTGGTGTGGTATGGGTTTGTTTTCATGTGGGTATTTACTGGGGAAAACCCCCCCAGACCTTAACCCATATTGGCACGTGACCTAGAGAATCATCACACCACGGTGCTGCCTTGTCCCTACAAGCTGCCTAGAATGATTTATGTCATTGGGACCCTTAGTTTTCCCAGGAGCTGTTCCTGTAGTGTCTTAAGATGAGGTTTATTTTGAAACCTTGCTTGAAATGACTTGGTTTACAGGGTAATAGAGGGGAACAAGTATTGTCAGACCAAGTCTTGATCGCTGTTAATATACGTGTGTTTATTGCACACCTTAATTAGGAGTCTTTTGAATTTAGCTGCACTGGAGAGGCTAAGTAAGGAGTGTTTTCCATCAGAGACCTGTTTACATAACAGACACATCCTTTGAACTTGCATCCTCCCAAATGGACACTTAAAACCAACCAAACAGAAAATTTTCCTGTTACCTGTACTTCTTGCCACACTTCTAGATCCTAGTGAGTAACTGTGACTGCTTCAGTCTGTTCTGCTGTTGTTCCAGGTAGTTTCACTAGCTGTCAGTGCAAACAGAGGAAATTCTTGGGAAGGGTGAAGTAATCTGAGTTTTCAGAAGGCTGGATCTGGTACTGTGGAGTAAAACAGCTTCAGCAGAGATAAGTATATTCTGCCTGTTCAGCAAAGTTGGCTTCCTCTCCCCTCACACATCTTTCCAGAATTCCCAGAGAAGCTGGGATCTGAGAACACAAAAGCTGCCCCAGCTACAATGACAAATGCCAGCCAGAAGCTTGTGACAATAAAGACAAATTGTCTCCCATACAGGAAGAGTTAATTTACCTGCCAAATTCCTTTATGGGGTATTGCTTTTTGTTATGCAGTTAAAGGAACAGGCTTATCTTTGTGTGTGAGTGTGAGAAGAGAAGCTGATTCAGAAATTGCACTTTTTTCTGGGCTCTTTATATTATTTCTGAGTCCTACAGCACAGAAGTCACATCAGAGCATATTTATCCTCAGTGGTAAGGAATGTACTCAGTACAAAATGATGTCTTGTATGTGCCTCAGAGGACAATGCCTCAAAGGTTAGATTGGTTATCATCAGGTACAGATAGTCCTGTCACAATGAAACATTTCCTAGGTAAAGCTATTGGTCAGAGAGTCCCAGCTGAATGTGCTGATCCAACACAGCCCCAGGTACTTTGCTGTTTCTGTTTATCTGTGTCATGGGTGCTTTTTCATTCATCATGGGTGAGTAGTCATTGTTAGACAAGTTAAACCTTCTAACATAGGCTAAGAAAATAACTGCTTTTTTATTTCTTCACTCCATGGTTTGCCTCTGTGCCATACTGTGTGCTGTTCCCTGTATTAAATCTGCACATACCCACATCTGCCTAGAAGCCTATGGTAAGATTCCTTGCTTGTTACACCTGGAAACTTCTGTGCCTCCCAAGATCTTACCCCTGTGACCTCATTAATGGCTATCAAGATGTAGGAATCCTAACACTGAAGTAGCTAAGAAGGTGAAAATAGGAGCAGCTCTGCAGTGTGAAGGAAACAGGTACTTAATGGTGACCAGCAGGGACAGGGAGGGGATTGTCCCTCTCTGCTCTGCCCTGGGGAGGCCCCAGCTGGATCCTGTGCCCAGAGCTGGGGCCCAACACAAGAAAGATGTGGGGCTGTTGGAGAGGGGTCAGAGGAGCCACGGAGATGCTCAGAGGGCTGGAGCAGCTGCCCTGCAAAGAGAGGCTGAGGGAGCTGGGCTGGTTCAGCCTGGAGAAGAGAAGGCTGTGGGGGGACCTCATTGCAGCCTGCCAGTCCCTGAAGGGAGCAGAGACACAGGAGGGGAATCAGCTTGTTAAAGGGCAGAGACTGGCAGGACAAGGGGGGTGGAGTGAAGCTAAAGGAGGGAAGGGTTAGATTGGATATTAGGGGGAAGCTTTTCACAGAGAGAGTGGTGAGGGGCTGGAACAGGCTGCCCAGAGAGGGGGTGGGTGCCCCATCCCTGGGGGTGTTCAAGGCCAGGTTGGCTGGGGCCCTGGGCAACCTTGTGTAGCTCCAGGCCTGAGGTTGGTGTCCCTGCCTGTGGCAGGGGGTTGGAGCTCTGTGATCCTTGTGGTCCCTTCCAACCCATGCCAGTCTGGGATTCTATGATACAGAGCCCAGACACCCATTCACAGGCTGGACAGCACTTACATGTGATGGTGCTACATTCCACCTGGTACTTCCTCACACCTTCCCCATCCATCCATCCATCCCACAGCTGGGATAGGGGTGCAGCAGCCCAACGTGCTTTCCTAGGAGAGATCTCTCACCACACACATGCAAACCTGCTCCTGGCCTGGAGTATCACAGCGTGCTGGCAGAGGTGCTGACTGGCAGCTGTCTGGAAGATAACACAGGATGAATTGGCTGGTTACTTACCAGAAGCATGGTGGTTTCCAGGTTCCTGTTGGTCACCTCTAAAGCGTGAGGAGATACAGATTTCTCAATAATTAAGGTCACTCCTCTTGGGTCGCTCGTTGAGCTCAGTAAAGATGTGCATTGTGAGCACACTGTGCTCTGCTGTGCACTTGTGACTACTTGTGGTGTGGTTTTCACACTGTTTTCTGGTTTACAAAGAACAGGTATGACTTGGACTTCATCTGACTCTTCTTAGGTGGTTTGTGGCTGAGTGTGGCCTGATTTGAATTGCCTACTTCAGATTTAAGTAATCTAACCAGGAAGGGTGGAAGTGTTTCTTCAGCTTTCAGGAATTCCACAGCTGTGGAAGCTAAGAGGCTGCTACCTCATTTCAGGATGCTTCAGGTTACAGCTCCATGGCCTGTGAGTGAAGCTCATGAACAACACAGGCTTTCCTCACACCGTGGCTGTGTGTCTGTCTCCAGACACTGAGAAACTTGGCTGAGTTTTTCCAAGCTCTTTAAAATAAGTTGATCTCCTCCTTTCCAGCTTTGGAGTGGTTTAGAGGTGGAAAAGGTGAAGTAAACGCTCCTGCCTCTGGAGTTTTGAGTTGGTTTTACAATATGGAATAGAGTCAGGGACTCAGACATGGGTCTGTCTGCAGGTGCTGGGTGGGATGGCAGTGACAGTGGCAGTGAAGGCCAGGGCTTCGTAGGGCTACGAAGGTGATGAAGGGCCTGGAGCATCTCCTCTGTGAGGAGAGGCTGAGAGAGCTGGGGCTGTTCAGCCTGGAGAAAAGAAGACTGAGGGGGGACCTAATCAATGTTTATCAATATCTGAAGGATGGGGTGCAGGGGGAATTGCCCAGCCCCTTTTCAGTGTCTGTGGGGACAGGACAAGGGGCAATGGCTGCAAATTGGAGCACAGGAAGTTCCACACCAACATGGGGAGGAACATTTCCCCAGTGAGGGTGCCAGAGCCCTGGGACAGGCTGCCCAGGGGGTGTGGAGTCTCCTCCTCTGGAGAGATTCCAGCCCCATCTGGACACCGACCTGTGCAGTATGAGCTGGGGAGCTGCTTTGGCAGGGGGTTGGACACCAGGAGCTCTCGAGGTCCCTTCCAACCCCTACAGCTCTGTGATTCTGTGATTTATACTCCATTCAGTGTGTTTTATGGGAAATGGTGCTCCACATGGCACTGCACTTTAAAACTGGACTGCAAGAAAGGTATTGCCTCTCCCAGTGTGCAGACAGTTCAGAAAGCAGTGTCCTGCTGCTCTGGGGACTCATAGCAAAGCTTGTAACTGCCTATAATACACACAGGCTCCAGTACAGGCCAGCTCTGCTCTATACTCTGTCTAAGCTCTTTCAGAGAGAAAGCCATGTGTGGCAGACACACACTTTGATGCCAAAGCTCCATTGAAATAACACAGCTCTTGTGGGCAGCAGAGGAGGCTTGGTTGCCTTTTGCAAGGGAAGAAACAGCAACATGTGCCCAGGCTCTTTGGCTTTCCTCCTCTCTCTTGCCTGTGACAGCCGTTGGATTCCTGTGGGTGGGGTGGATTATTTTTTACAGCACCAACTGGAGGAGAAGCAGGTTGGGGAGATGAGGGTCAGGTCCTCTTCCTCAGTGTGCTGTAGTCTGGAAAGGCAGCAGGCTGAACAGCACAGTGTGAGTAAGGTTGAGCTCCAGGGCCAAACTAACCCTTGAAGTGGGTCATCAAATGTTTATCTCAACTGCTTCATAGTTTTTGGAAAACACATTTCCTCCCCAAACAAAGGGGTGGGTAAGACAGACAGATGACTTGAGAGCCTCCTTCCTGCCACAGGAGAGCATTGCCTTGGGGAAAAGGGTGTGACTCTGAGATGACACAGGGCTGCAGTGAGCCCTGTTTCTTGGAGCTTCCCTGGAGCTTGCCTTGTGATGGCACTCTGACCTCTCCTTGCCCTGGGAGAACAATAGGACTGTAACAGCTTCTTCCCACCTGGTTTTTGTCTGCTAGACACATCTTTCTGGATCTCATCCATACAGTGAGGAATTCAGCTGCTTTATTGAATGTAAATTCTTATGATTTGATAGAGAAAGATCTTGATCCGCAGGTAAATGCCAAAGATGAGCCTTCTGACCTGTTTTAAACACTTCTGTGATCAGAAGCTGAGTTTCAGGGATGGCTTCAAGCCAAGATACCTTTCCCTACATCATCCTAATCAGAAATGCTGGAGAGACCCCACCCCCATGCTGTTTGATCCAGTTGAAACTACATCAGTTTTACAACCTAGTAACAGCACTGTGGATTGATGGGCCTTCCTGCATGGCCCTCTCAAGGGTGCAGTGTGGTGACATGGCCAGCACTGGAGAGGGGCTTGTGCCAACAGTACCAGTGGTATGCCAGCATTTTGCAGCCCTGCAAGTGATCCTAGAGCATGTCATGGTCTGTGATCAGGGAGAGAAGGTGTTAGTATGGGCAATGGGCAAGTCTTTCTGATGTGTGGTGTGGAGATGGGGAGAAGTGGAAGCTATTGGTACCTTCTCTTCAATTATTCTTATTCCATTTTCCATGTTCTTTAATGTCTGCAATGGACTGGTTTTGCTGTCTTTGCAGGAGGAAGAAGAGCAAGAGGAAGAAGATGATGATGAAGATGATGATGATACAGATGACCTTGATGAACTAGATACAGACCAGCTGCTGGAGGCTGAGCTGGAAGAGGATGAGAACAACGAGAACGCTGGTGAGGATGGAGAAAATGACTTTTCTCCCTCCGATGATGAGGAGCTTGCCAACCTCCTGGAAGAGGGAGATGAAGGTGAAGATGAAGACTCTGATGCTGATGAGGAAGTTGAGCTGATTCTTGGAGATAGTAAGTGTGTGCCCAGCTTGGTTAACCACAGTTCACCTTGTCCTTTGTATAATATCCCCACAAATAGGCAACATCTTAAGTGTTCTCTGAAATGACTGGGCTGCTGCCTTCCCTCCTTGCTGGGGGGAAAGGCACAAATCATCATGCTTGTTCACTGGTGGCCTTTTGAAGTAACCTGTTGGTGAGAGCAGCTCTTGTCTGAGAGAGCAACTGTGAGTTTGGACAGGAACAGGTCTCCTTTCATCAGGTGCTCCCAGGTGCATGTGGAGAACTTGGCAGGCCAAGGAGCTCCACGGGAAGCACCTTGTCTGACTGCTTGCCTGTCCTGCCCTTCATGCTGGTTGCACTGTTAGCTCCCTTGTCATCTCTGCTTTGTTTGTACCTAAGGACAGAGAAGCATTTTTGGTCCCTGGTTGCTCTTCTTTCTCTTTCAGAATTACTTAAAGTGCAAAACCAACGTGCCATTTCTGACCTCACTTCCTCTTTCAGGCTGATGTGATGCTAATGTAACCTTTGGGATAAAATTAAATGGGTTTTTTCCTGCCAGTCCCCAGGTACAGAGATGGGCAAGGCTACCAAGGGAGGTGTGTGTGTGTGTGTAAGAATGAAATCTCTGAACTTCTTAGGTAGCAATTCAGTTTGGGAAAAGGGTCTATAAGAGAGCTGAGGTGAACAGGACAGCATCAGGCTGTTGGTGACACCAGATTGTTCCCTTTTTTTTTCTTTTAGCACAATTTTTTGAGCGTGTGTGGCCAAACCACTTACCTCTTCTCAATTTCCCAGCTGTGGAACGGGGACACTGTAGTTACTGTGGGTTAAAAAATTGGTGAGGGTGAGGAAGGGCATTCTGCAAGGTGTTTGAAGTCCTCCAGTGATGGGAGACTGAAGTGAGAGGTGGGAATGAGCCTTCTCTGCCAGTGTGCTGGAGGGTTAAGCATGCCAGGCCTCTGCTCAGGCTCTGGTGTGGCTGGCAGACTCCTTCACGTCCCCGTCTCCTGCTAGAGCACAGCTCAGGTGTTTCTAAGGACACAGCCATGTCAGGTTGCCAGGGTCCCTGCCTGGGATTGGTCTGCTGACCTCCTGAAGGCAGCAGGCACACGGTGCAGGGCCAGACAGGGCCTTGACATGGCTCAGGTGCACCCATGGCACGTCGCAGGCAGCGTCGGCACGTTGCAGTGGCAGGACTTTTGGCACAGCTCCACTCCTGTCTCCTTAGGGGGTTACAGCACCCAGCCTGCCCTACCCTGGGGTGCCCAAGGTGCAGAATGGCAGGGGAAGCTCAGGCCATCTCAGCTGGTCCTGTCACAAAGCCAGGTGCTGCCCAGCAGGGAGGTACCTTGGGTGTGCTCCACAGCGCTCTGCTTGTGTCCCCTGCGGCTCGCCTGGGCACACCTGGGCTCTGGCCTGGAGCTCAGCATTGGAAGGCTGTGTGGTTGGACTGGAATGAAGAGTTAGGAGGTCCCTTTTTCAAAGTCCCTTTTCCTCTGGTGGGTTTTTTGTTTGAAAAACAAACCAAAACCCAACAGCTCTTTCAGCTTCTCTTCTCCAGAGTTTCTGGGTTGTCACCTTGCTTTTGCTTCTTCCTTTCTTACTGTGTTGAGTGTAGCTGCTGCAGTCCAGGCTGGTGTCTTTCAGCTCTCCTAAAGTGGCTGTAGCTGTTCTGGGAGCACTGGTGACCCCTTAGTAAGATGGATGGTGACACTGGAGCATCCCTTGCTGACCACAGCAGAAGGGCTGGCCTTCAGGGAGGAGGGCAGGGGAAGGGGGTTGTGCTCTCCGCTGCCTGTCTGTGATTTCTTCTTTTTCTTAAGGAAAGCATCTGAGAGAGGGTGAACCTTCTAGAAGGCTTTGCTTACCTTGACAGGCACCTTAGAGATGCAGTGTGACTGAGATGACTAAGAGAAATCTGGTGTCTTCTTTTCTTTTTCTTTTTTAAACTGTTTTAACACCTAGTTAACTGCAGCATCCAGTGAATTCACGTAGGAAACAGAGCCAACATCACCTCTCAGGTAAGGCAGGAGACCTCCTGCTGCCAGAGCTGTTTAATTCCTGCACAACTGAGGGAGGAGGGATCTTAGGTTTTTAGATACAAGCAAGTGTGTGTGTGTGTGTGTTTGTGTGTTTGCTTCTGCTGGTTGTCTCATGCCTTTGTTCTGTACCACGATGAAGACAACCAGGAAAATCACAGCTTTCAAGTCACCTTTAATGAACACCCTGTAGTTAAACTCATTCCAGAATCCTTTGGGTTGCCAGAGGAAGGTTCTGGTTGCAAGTGTATGGACTGCTTCCCCTGCTGCTGTACTGTGTGTGGGGGCTGACGGGCCAGAAGGAACCAGTATTTCACTGGGAAGGTCTGGGTCTGGCTCTTCCTGTGTAGTGACTCAGTGCCCTGCACGTCACGGAGGCTGCAGAACTCTGAAGCTTTTCAGGTGCTGTGAGGCAGGGCTGCCCCACCTGCCCGGGCCTGGCACGAAGGGCTCTTGCACTTACCTGTGCACAGCAAGTTGTGTGGGGAGCTCAGAGGCAGGGACACCTGCAGCTGGTGTCTGGAGAAGGGCAACCAGGCTGGGGAAGGGGCTGGAGGGCAAATCCTCTGAGGAGCAGCTGAGGGAGCTGGGGGTGTTCAGCCTGGAGAAGAGGAGGCTGAGGGGAGACCTTCTCCCCACCTCCCCTGCCCTGCCAGGAGGGTGCAGAGAGGTGGGGGATGGTCTCTTCAGCCAGGGGACAGGAGATGGGACAAGAGGCAATGGGCTCAAGCTGTGCCAGGGCAGGGGCAGAGCAGATATGAGGGCAAAGTTCTTCCCTGGAAGAGCTGTGGGGCTGTGGAGCAGGCTGCCCAGGGAGGGCTGAGTGTGTTTAACAGACAGGGAGATGAGGTGCTCAGGGATCTGGTTCAGCACAGGACAGGGACGGTTGGACTTGATGATCTTACAGGTCTTTTCCAACCTGGTGGTTCTGTGATCCTGTGATCATTTCCTGGGGGAACCCAGCAGCTGAGAGGAGCTGCACTTGCTGAAGCTGCTCTCCTCCTGGCCCTGGGGGGACAGCAAGCTCTGGGGCAGAGCGGGGCTGGGTGGTTGCCGGGCAGTTGCTGCTCTCAGGCAGGTGGTGGCCATCTCCGGTCTGGGAGTGCTGTGCCTGGCTTAGCACCCCGACAGCTGTGTGCTCCACGACCCAAACATGACCTGCCTGTCTCCTTCCAGCCGACAGCTCCGATAACTCTGACTTGGAGGACGACATCATCCTGTCCCTGAACGAGTGAGGAGTGACCGCGGGCGGGCTGTTGGCAGGAGGAGATGCTCCCTTCCCAGCAGAAGATTGGAGACCAAACTGGAAACCAACTCTGAGCACCCCAACCTCTTTCCTCCTGGGAAAACCTGAGGAACTCCCACCCATCCATCTGCTGTGTTGGTTTGAGTCAGTTTGAGCCTCGGAGCTGAGTCTGAAGCTCTACAATAAAGAGACCTGGGGTTAGGCCTCTTGGTTTTGTTTTTTGTTTTGTTTTTCTCTGCCTTTTTTTTTTTTTCCTTTTTTTTTTTTTAATTTTATTTTTTATTTTAGGCTGAGATGACTCTTCAAGGAAACTTCTGAAGATATTTCACAATATATTTTCTTTGTATAAAGTTCTTTCCTAAAGTACAGAAATAGTTTTATATAAAACCAAAAAAAAAAACCCACCAAAAAAAAAAAAAAAGGGCAAAAAATATAAAAAAAAAACCACAACCCAAGCAGCAGGTGTTCTAGTAAAGAGGGGATGAACTTTGTATTCCTGTAGTACCTTGTTACCATGGGGTAGGTTCAGGGGAGAAAAATTCTTTAAAATGAAAAGAAGAGGCATTTTTATGCAACTACTAAAGGAAATGAGGAGTGAGAATATTTTTATTTTAAATATGATGTTATTTTTTAAAAGAAGAAGAAGAGAAAGAAAAAAAAAAAGCAACAGGTAATTCATACCTGCTCAACCAGTGTGTTTCAGATGCTTCTGTCCTCTGGGGAAGAGCCCAGGGGTGGTTTGCTGGCTGAAGGTGCAGGCTCTGGAAAGCAGAGATTCTCTGCTCTGACACAATAACCAGCTAGGGTGGGATGCTGAAATCCCAGCTTGGCCTAGTCAGAGCCTGGTATTCCTGAAGAAGTGGGGATCTGGGATCGAAGTCTGAGCTCTCTTTCTCCCCGCTGCCCTCTGTGGTTCAAGTTTTTTTAATTTTTATTCCCCTCCCTCCCCTCCCTCTTGCCCTCTGTGTGGAAACTGCAAATTGAAGGCCTTTTTCTTTAATGTAAAGTGTATTTATTAAAAAATGAAATAAACCCCTTGCCTCTGTTTGTGGCTGTGAATCGTAGCCCTGTGTTCCTCTGCCCCCTGTGTGAAAGCTGTGCCCTGTGTGCCAGAGCACTGGGGGTACTGGTGGCACAGCTGCAGGGAGGAAGAACAGAGCCAACAGGGGTGATCCTGGCCTCCACCTGCCACTCCGGTCCCCTGGGGGGACTCCCAGAGCTGCATGGTCACACTTCCCAGTGCCTGTGCCTTCACATCTGACCTGTTGGGTTGCCTGACAGCGGAGAACTCTCAGTGGGGTTGTGGGCAGCACAGCACCGGTGTCACTGTGCGTGGGGGAGCTGGAAGCTGCAGCCAGGCTGGGATTTGTGTCTAAAGATGCAGCAGAAAAGTCCCCTCTGTGGTGCTGAGCTGAGCTGCAGGGACCTCTTGCTGCCTTGGCGTGGGGTTTGGCATGGGGCTTGGTGTGCCATTGGCTCTACTGGAGGAATGGAAATGAGCTGCTGCCCTCAGAGGGGGTGACAAAAGTGGCAGTGGAGTGTTTGATCTTGTTGCAATGACACACAGGTGCCCAGCTCTGCTCTGTGACCTGGAGATGGAAGATTGGGACAAGGCCACTACCCCTGCTGTGTGTTCCAGGTGCTCAGGTAACATCTATCCAGGTTTTCACCCCTTTAGCTGCTTCTGGAATGGGGTTTGAGGCAGAACAGGGAGCTGGAGGCTTCTCACTCCTTGAGGCTGCAGCATGTTTTCCACCAGGACCTCTGCTCCCCTCATCTGAGGCTCAGGGCTACACTGCCCAAAGAGGAAGGGTTTTCTCTTTAACCAAGAGCAGGAAGAGCTTTTTCTTCTCTCCAGCATCACATCTACTTAATGCACTTACCCAGGGCTGCTTGTTAATAATTAAAAAGAAAGGTTGTGCTGCAACTTCCAGCAGCTAATTGTACCCCCCAGAGCTGATAACGATGGACGTGTTGCGATTACTCCAGCGTTTAAAGAGCAGCAATTGGAGCAGTTGTGACTGAGAATTGGATGTGCCAGCCCAGCAGAAACCTTATCAGAAACCATCTTCAACTGCTTTAGCTTCAGAAGCACAAGGAGAGAACGTGTGAAGAGAGGGAGATGCTGTGCCACAGGCCCATGTCTTCTTGGGGCATTAACACCTCTCCTGTGCTCAGCCTGTTCCTGTCCAGGCCTGGCTGACTCAGAGAAATTTCCAGGTTGGTTTTGTGAGGCAGAACCAGCCCCCCCCAACCCAGGACGGAGCTGAAACGGGTGGATGAGCTATCCCTCCCCTCCCCAGGTGGCAGTTGGGACCCTGCTGCTGAGGCCAATCCAATTAAAACACCCCAGGTAGGGGAGGCTGCCTGCACCCCACGCTGCCCCCTTCACTCTGGAGGGCTCCTAAGAGAGCACAGGGAACAGTGTGACTTGTCTCTAAAGGAAAGTGGAGAGGGGGGTGCAGTGGGGGGGGGGGGAATGTTTCTTGTGGTTTGCTGGCCTTACCAGCAGGCCAGTTGCACCTTCTCCGGTTCCTGGCATTCCCACACCCCTGACACAAGGCTACTCCAGCCACTGCCAGCAAGGCACCAGCCCAGCATCTGTTCCACCTCCACCACGTAGGATGCTCTGACAAAAGCTCTGCTCACTCTGACTCTGGCCACAAGGGGTATTTAATGGTGTTTGGTTTCAGATGACATGGAAGGGTTACAGTTGTTGACATTTGGCACTGTCTGCATTACAACAGCAGCAGGACTCGGGCACAGGGTGGAAAGTCGGGGTGTAAAACCAGGGGCTGCCCAGCTGTCCAGCTACCCTACACTGTGCAGCCATGGTACAGCTGTGCTGCCAGCGTGGTGAGCCTGGGCACACATCCTGGCTGCTGGGAACAGTGTAACGGGCTTTCCCAGAGCCCTGCTGCTCCCAGCAGGTGAGCTGGCTCCCCTACCACTCACCCATGCCCTGCACACCATGGAGCAAACCCTCCCTGGCCTTGTAGCTGCACTCTGGCCCTTAGGACAGAATTAAGTTTTCTGGGGTATGCCAGCTGCATCAGCAAGGGCTGTACCCCCTCCTGATCACACCGACTCATCAGATTGATTTTTAAAAGACTCACAGTATTAAATGGTTAAAACCCCCCACCCAAAACCCAACCCAAGCCCAACAGAACGACCCCCCACGTGTTGGTATCAATACCTCTTGCAATTAAGCAGCTGCTCAAAAATCATCAGCTGATGCTGCCCCTCCTGGGGAACTGCAGGGCTAAAGAAGACAGGCCAAGCTCCCTGCTGCCTGGCTTCTGATACCACTCATACCTGAGAGCACAGGTTTAGCAGGGCCTTTGGCAGCTGGTACCAAGTGAGGCGGCTTGGTCACAGAGACTGGTGCAAGAGAGACTCGGGTTCTCCCTGGGTTTGGGTCACTTGCTGCCAATACAAAACCCCACCAACCCCCTGTGATTTTAAACAAAAACCTTTTGACATTTAGTGCTTTTAGTCCCCCCCCCCCCCCCCAAATCTTCTCTAAGCCTCCTAAGATACCTACAGGCAAAAAATAAAAATATCCCCAGAGTAACCAGTGAGGCTTCTAGCTCCAGTTTGAGCTGGTTACCACAGCGTTACGTACTGGGCCATCAGAGGGGCCCAGCGGCCGCATTCCCCAGACAGAAAAGGGGCTGGAATCATCCCACCTGGAGTTCCCAGGGCTGGGCTCCACCTGCAGCCAGTGACCCGCGGTAACACAACCCCTGTTCAGCCAGGTGGGTTCAGTTTTGGGGTTCTGTCCCCCTGCAAACACCTCTCCACTTCAGAAAAGGGGGGGGGAGCAAAACAGAAATTGCCATTTCTCTTCCAATGAAGGATTTCAGAGTGCAACATGACCTGCTACACAAACAGGCACCTGCAGCTCACCAAAAAACCTCTGTGCCATCATGTCTGCTGCACCCAACACAGGCCCAGGGGTTCCCCTTCCAATGATTTGGATCTCTTTCCCCTTTTACAGAAGCCAGGCATGCCAAGACTCACTCTTGTTTCACCCAATAACTTCTGACCACACCGTGTACCCACAGGGTCCTGCCAAACCTCACAGGATCCCTCAACCACTTTGTAGCAAACTGGTCACCAAGTATTAACTGTAATTTCTTTCTTTTTTAATGCATAAACCCCACTTCCATTCTCCATCAATCAGGATTTGTTTCCTCGGTATCTGGCTTCCCAAGAAGCTTCTATCTTCAAACAGAGAATCAATAGGTAAGCATCCCAGCTCAAATTTATGAAATAAAAAGCAAACAGGACCAAAAATAAAGTAAAATATACAGAAGTGACCCTTCAGTCTCTTGTACAGCACAAAGAGCCCCTTTCTCTTCCCCATCACCCACCCCCCCAGCCTTGCAGGCCATGTACAGAGACCAAGGAGGTGCAGGATGCTGAGGCCTGAGGCACGGGGACGGGTTGGGACCGTCCCAGCCCTTCCTGGGCCACAAGAACTAGGATACTGCACAAGTTTAGAAATCCATCAGTGAACAAGGCTTTACTGACAACTTCTCATACAGTTAAAAAATAAAAATACAGAACAACAGCGGACAGTGTCACATATTAAAAACGAATAAAATGGGCTCTATTTAAATGGTATTAAAATTAATTAGGAACTAAAAATCTTGCCCCTTTGGCTGAGGTGTTTGGAGCCTCCACCAAAAACGATCGGCCTTAAAAACAGCTGGGTTGTGTGACACACAAAGGAAACATGGAATCTGAAAAGACAGTGTGGGCTAGGCAGTGTCTTTGACTATAACTATCACCATATGTTCTTCCTCTAACTTCCCCAATGTCCTTAGTGCTGACTGGAGGTACTGCTGAGAGAATTCACAAGGAGGGAAGGCGTAAAGCATGCCTGTGCTGTCTCTGCCCTTCGCCCCTCCCACGGGCAGGCTGATAACCCCAGCAGCCTGCTTCTGTTTCAAGTAGGAGACCAGATTCCTGAGAAGCCGTCGCTGCAAGCCAGGCTCTACAACAGGGAAGGTCCCCTCAGCCCCTGCCCCTCCCGGGCTGGATTGGGTGGCCAGGAGCACGGCGTAGCCGTTGGGGCTGCCTTGTTTGATGCGGCGAGTTACTTCATCCAGCTTGGGCTGGTCGAGCCGAAGTCTCTGAGCGATTTTGAGCTGGGTGAGCTTCCCGCCGGACGAATGGTCTTTAAGGAGTCCGTTGATGACGCCGAGGTCTCCCTCCAGGATGTGCATAGAGGTGGGGAAGCAGCTGTTTTTTAGCACAAGAAGCCCGTTCCAAGCAAGCTGCAGCGTCTGAGCGTATTCCGACAGGTTCTTTAGCTTTTTGGTCTCGGGTTTTGGCTCCTCGTGGGGTTTTGATTCCGCCTCGGCAGTTCGATGATTGCGCTCGCTGTCCCTTTTTTTAGGCTGGGGAGCATCGGGTGCCTCACGGTGGGGTTTCTCCTCAGTGGCGTGACGATTGTTCTGCAGGGAGTTACTGGGCTCTTTCTCGGCGCCGGATTCTGTAGTGTGATTCTCCTTGCGAGCCCTGTCTGGGCTGCGGTCTAAAGCTGGCCCACTGGCCTTTGTCCTGCTTCTGTCCTCGTAAGGCGAGTGAGTAGTCCTCCCGCGGTCGCTGGAAAGGCTCCGGCGTTTCCGCCTCTCTTCCCACGGTTTGGGCACGCCGCGGTCGCTGTCGCTGCCCCAGCGCTCTCCGCTCCGGCTACGCACCGATCGGCTGTAGCTTTCCAAGTTGTTTCTGCGTTCAGCGTTTTTGGCAGGGCTGGCCCAGTCTGCCTCTGCAAAGCTCCTGTCTCTGTCCGAGTACAGGAGGTGGGGAGGAGTCCTATCTCGCACCCTCAAGTCTTGCTCCAGGCTTCTGTGTCTGCTGTACCCGTCAGCCAGCAGTTCGTAGTGCACGGGGAGCGGTGCGGGCTGGTACTGCTGCGGGTATCTTGTCTCTTCTGCTTTGGCAAAATCCACTCGGAGTCTCCTCTCGGGGCCGCCCAAAGGGAAGCCCCTCATCTGCGCGCAGGCGGCCTGGGCAGCATCCAAGCTTTCGTACTGGATGTAAGCGAAGCTGTCTCCCTTCACATAGTCAATAGTCCTGATGCTGCCGAAGCGGTCGAACTCCCTGGCCAGGGCAGCCAAGGAAGTACTCGGGCCGAGACCCCCCACCCAGAGCCGGGTGGTAGGGTTGGCTTTCCCATAGCCGATTTTGATAGGGTTCCTGCCGACCACGCGGCCCGACATGGCCACCTTGGCCCGATGCGCCATGTCCAAGTTTTGGAACTTGAGGAAAGCGTAGGCCCCACCCTGGCCCCGGGCGGGACGCTTGATCACCACTTCTTCGATGATGCCGTACTTCTCAAAGGCCCGTCGCAGCTCCACCTCCGAGACGTTGTGGTCCAGGTTGCCGATGAAGAGGTTGCGGGTCGCTCTCTGGTCATCCTCCGGCATCAGGTCTTCCTCGGCCACGATGGGGTAACTGTAAGGGCGGCCGCGCTCGTCGTACAGCCCGTAGTAATCCAGGGCCCTCTCCCGCTCCCGGGAGAGCCCGATGGCGGCCGCTTCCAGAGCAAAGGCAGCAGCTGCAGCGTGTGCGTGCCTGGGCCGCGGCTCCCGCAGCAAGGGGCTGGTGACAGGAGAGAGCGATCTCTGCTTGTACTGGTAGGTGCTGTGGATGGGCGGCAGGTACCCCAGGGGCTCTGGAGAGGGCGCAGGGGGCGGCGTGCGGCTCCTCCGGCCCCCGCGCAGATACACCGGCTCCACCTTGAGGGGCCGATCGTAGAGGAGCAGCTGCCGGGCCCGGGCGTGCCGGCGGGCGTCGCGGGCGTCCCCGGGGTGTCGGAAGTTGACGTAGGCGACGCGGCCGAGCTCGGGCGTGTGTGAGAGTTTGACACTGATGTCCCCGGCGCCCCCCCCCGCGAAGCGCTGGAAGAGGCGGAACAGGCCGTCCTCCAGCAGCTGGTCGGGCAGGGCCGCGCTCAGCCCGCTCACCAGCAGCGTCTTGTACTCACAGGAGCCGGGCGGCTCCCCGGCCAGGCCCGCCGAGCCCCCCAGCGGCGCCAGCAGCAGCGAGGGCGCGGCGCCCGGCGGCGGCCCGGCCAGCAGGAGCGAGGGGGCCACCACGGCGCCCGGCAGGGCCTTGGCCTTGGGCACGCCGAGTGCCCGGGACGACGAAGAGGAGGACGACGACGACGAGGGGGCGGCCTGGCTGCCGCCGCGGGCGCCCGAGGCCGAGCCGCTCCCCGCCGGGCGGTGGTTCGAGTCGCCGCCGCCGCCGCCGCCGGCGCGCTCATCGCCGCGGTGGCTGCGGGAGCTGGAGCCGCCTCCGCCGCTGCCTCCGCCGCCGCCGCTGGTGGTGGTGGTGGTGCCGCCGCCGCCGCCGGGCGTGGACTTGTCCCGGCTGCTGCGGGAGGCGCCCGAGCTCCGGTGCGGGCCGCGCCGGCTGCTGCTCTCGCGCTCGCGCTCGCGGGGCCGCTTGGCGGCGGCGGCGCGGCCTCCCCCAGCCCCCGGCGGGCTGGAGTCCCGTTCGCTGCCCCGCTTCATGGCGCCGGGGCCCGCGGCTCAGGAGACGCCTCCGGCGGCCGCCGCCATCTTGGACAAAAGGGAACGAAGGCGGCTCCGGCCGCCGCGCCGCGCGGGCCCTACGTCATCGCCCCGCGCCCCGCCGCATGGCGGCGTCAGGGGCGCGATGGCGCCGCGACATTAGAGCGCCTCCCGCCGCCGGGGCCGGCCGGCTGCACGTGACGGCGAGCGACCAATCGGGAGGGGCTGGCGGCGCGCGCCCGGCGGCAGCCCGCTCCCTGCTGCGCGCGCGGGAACGGCGCTTCGGGGAGGGAGAAGGGGGGGGGGGGGGGGGCGCGCGGGGCCGCTCCTCCCCCCGGAGCGGCGGCTGGGGAAGGGGGGGGGGGTGCGTGAGGCAAGAGAAAGGGGCGAGAGCTGCGCCTGTGTCCGTCCCCCGCCCCGCAATCACGTCACACGGCACGGCTCCGCCCGGCACACACCGTTGTACTTTAATCATCCTCTCGTACAGCGCGCGCCAAACCCGCTAACCGCCGCCGGGAGGGGGGGGGCGGCGCGCGCGCCTCAGCGCCGGGCCCGGCCCGGCCCCTCCCCCTGCCCCTCCCCCTCCCTCCCTCAGAGGTCCGCGCGGGCGCCCGCGGCCCTGGGCGCGTACTTGGGCATCAGTTCATGGATCCTGCGGATGAAGTCGGACTTCTCGGCGCAGCCCTTGCACGCCTCGCCCCAGTCGTCGAGGATCCGCCGCAGCTCCTTGACGCGCAGCTTGCGCAGGTCGGCGGTGCTCAGGTCGATCTGCTTGTCTGCGGGGAGAGCGGAGCCGCGCTCAGCGGGGACGGGCAGCCGCGGGGACGGATGACATCCCCCCCCCACACCACAGCCCCCCTCTCTCTCCCTTCCCCGGCCGCCCCTCCTCCGGCCGGCGAGGAGGCGGAGAGGGGGCTGAGGCGGAGAGGGGGCTGAGGCGGAGAGGGGGCTGAGGCGGAGAGGGGGCTGAGGCGGAGAGGGGGCTGAGGCGGAGAGGGGGCTGAGGCGGAGAGGGGGCTGAGGCGGAGAGGGGGCTGAGGCGGTGGCTGCAGAGAGCAGTACGGCGGGGAGAGAGAGAAGGCCGGGCTCCCGGGGCAGAGGGCACGCCGTGAGGTTGCCCAGCAGGTAAGGCCTTGCGCTAGAGGCAGTGCTTGGATGTGGGGCTCCACAACAGCCCTGAAACCCCTCTCGTTCCACGGGCTGCGGCGCGCAGCTCTTCCGCTGAGTAAGGAAGAGGTAGCAGAGTGGTTTCGGAGGAAGGGGGAATGGTTTAAAGCTGAAGGAGGGAAGGGTTAGGTTGGATATTAGGGGGAAGATTTTTACAGAGAGAGTGGTGAGGGGCTGGAACAGGCTGCCCAGAGAAGTAGTGGATGCCCCATCCCTGGGGGTGTTCAAGGCCAGGTTGGATGGGGCCCTGGGCAACCTTGTGTAGCTCCAGGCCTGAGGTTGGTGGCCCTGCCTGTGGCAGGGGGATTGGAGCTTTATGATCCTCGGGGTCCCTTCCAACCCATGCCATTCTATGATTCTATGAAAGATAAGCAAGTGAGAGCGACAGAGAGGCTTTTAGGAAGCAACAGGACATCAGTAGGTGAAAGGTTAAAAGACCCACAATTCAAGGGGTGTCTCCAGGGAATGGAAGGGCAGAGAGATAGCGGAGACCAGTCAGAGGCATGTCCAAGACCCTTCTTCAGGTTAGTCTTTTCAGGAAGGGTGCAGCATCTAGGAATGCGAGAGCCCAAGGAAGGTGGTACCAAACAGAGTGCTGAATGCTCCGAGCAGGCACCACAGGGTAAGAACTGTTTATCAACCTGCTACTGCCAGGTGGAAAGCAGCTAGGAGTGCACAGCTTAGCTGCGGGTTTGATACCTGTGTACAAGGAACCCAGGCCATCAGACACACCTAGCTGCTCCCCAGGATGGGCACTGCTGCATGCTCTCTTAAATTCAACATTCCAAGTTACAATTTACGTGCAGGAGTGCCAATATGCCCATGAGTTACTTAATTCAAGGCAAATCAGTGGCTCTGCAGAAGCTAAAAAGGGTTAGTGGCCAACAATCTTACCTGAACATCTCCATCACTCTTAAGATGTTCATGGAGAGCAAACTGGGTTATGCAACCTGATTAGGGTAGCGATCTTGCTACAGAACTTAGGACTGAGTCGTTTTAGCCTGCTGTTTGACCCCACATGATCCATACCCCAGAAAAACATGGGCATTTCCCCTTAGACTGGCAACTCACCGTATTTTAGCTCACAGATCTGACTGTCTTTCTTCTTTAGTTTCTCACAGATCTTTTCCACAGGGATGTGATGACTCATGGGCTTTGATACCTCATTAATGATTTTGGTGGCTGCATCGCTTGTGGCCCCAACATAATAGCACTAGAGGGAAGAAAAGAATGAGGTGGAGATGCATGGAAAAACGCTTCTAAAAGGAGAGAGTTTTCTGTCCATCTTCTCTCCTCACTTGGTTTTGCAGTTAATGGTTTACTGTTACAGAACCTTTCTGAGTGACCGCTGCAGGCGGGCAAAAGGAAACCCGAGCCTGGGCACACTTCCCATCACACTGCTTTTTAAAGCTGTTGAGGCTTGTTTTCTTGTTTCTCAACCTTCTTTTTAAAAAAAAAACCGAAACAGCTGAACTGGAGTAAGAATAAAATCTTAATTCAAGGAGGAAGACTTTCTGAAGCACTCCCCCCTTCTGCATTTCTCATCGAGTGTCTCTGCAGTTTTCTTCTTAGGTAAACTCAGGGCCTTTTCCTTGGGGGCTCTTCATTTGTGGACTGCCTTCTGCTTTTAGTTAGGGCAATTTGTTTTGCATTTATTTAGTTTTCAGCTAAATAACCAAAGAGCATAAACATTTTAACAACTTATACTGCACCCTAAATATAGTTTACGGGACAAGGAAGTCCTACTGCAAGTAAAAGCTTTATAATCCCTGGTGCTCCAGTAACAGGGGGAAACGAGGTCAGCCAGCAGGACGTCTGCTGACAGACTGGTTTGTTTTTTCCTCTTGCATTTTTTAAGGTGAAGAGGAGAAACTCCTCAAGTCCTCTCTTATAAAAAAGTTAGAGGACCAATTGTGGCCGCAGAGCTTGGAAGAACGGTGCCTGGGAAGCCATATCACACAAACTCAGCAGCATTAGTTTCCCCTTGTTTCCCTACAACCTCCACCCTCATGAGGCAAGTAGCACTGACAACTACTACTACTACTTACCAGGCGGTTCTCTTTGCCTTTTGCTTCTTTGCAGGATTTCAAGAGCTCCTTTTCAATACTGGCGGGTGTGAACTCAACGTCGTTGTCCTTGAGACTCTGGTAGAACCTTCCCAGGAACGTTACACACACTGGAAGGGAAGATGGATGGAGTTATCTGCCACTGCAGTAACCTTGTGGCAGCTCTTAGAAGGCACTCGGAGAGAAACAGAGTAAAGGATCTGCAGAACAGAACTCCTAGGAGCTGCGTTAGCAGTTGGTGACTTCACACACATTTCAGTAAGTCTTTCAGAGCACACATGAAACAACAACATGCCCTGGGATTTTTTGGTGGGTTTTTGACAATCTGAGAAACCAGATCCATGGAAGTGTCCAGTAGCTTCTGTACACTGTCCTGAGCGAGCAGCAGGATTCAGCTGAGGGGTACAAGACAAAACAGTGCCCGTGCAAACACGTAAACTTAACTTTTCTGTCTTATTCTTGCTGCTTTGGGAAGCAACTTGTCAGACCACAGGCTTCAAAACCAGTTCTGATTGAAAACCAACTCTCTCTACGTAATCCCATCAGACTCCACACGTGCAATACGGTAACAACTGATTATCAAGTTGGTTCAGTTCACAGGTAAGTTATTTCCATCAGAAAAATAAAGGTACACGATCACACACACTGTCACGTGGCGTATTTCTCCTCTCTTCATTCCCACAAGCTTCTGAACTGGTTTCAAGTTGAGAGAGGGAAGAGTTAAAAGATACTGGAACTCCCAGAAGTGCACCAGCAGCTGAGAGGACAGGTCCTGCCCGGTGCAAACTTAAGTCACTGTGCTTTCCCTGCAGTCACTCCACTCTGCTCCAGACTACGCGAGCACACCCGTGTGTGCCTGGGGCGGAGGGCAGCCAGCCATGGCTACCGCAGCACACAGGGGCTGTGCGACCCGGCCACCGAAGGAGCTGCTGCCAGTTTGCCGGTGTCAGATTCCACTCATTCTGCTGCTCACCGCCTCGCCTGTGAACATCAGCATCACCCAGACTGGGAGCTCCATAGCCCCACCAGCTCCTGTGGCAGCAGGACCTGCGATTCTCAGGACCTGCGGATTCTCAGGACCTGCCTCTAGAGGAGAGGTGCAAGTTACCTCTTTTGTGTCATTTATTTACTTCAGCAGGAAGGGATCAGCAAACGTTAGTGTCATTATGAGTTGTATTCGACTCCAAACAAGCCATGGCACGGGAAAGGGGCAAATGCCAGATACCCAGTGTGACAGTCAAAGCCAAGTACAACCTGACTCTCGTTATATTAAAATTAGAGGTAATTATAAGCTGGGCTATTTAGGAAAACATTTTTTGTAGGCATACAACACCATCATTTACCTCACATCAGTCTGTCCCCAGTCACAGACACACACTGATGTCCGTGGTGTGCTGTTTGGAAGGGAAAACCTTGGGGAAGAATAAAGATGCTGCAGGCAGTGGTACCGATGACTGCAGTACAGTTGGCACAAACTTCTAACCTAGTGCTGGGACAGCAGCTGAAAGTTTTGATTTACTACAAGCCCTCCCCCTCCTGTCTCACTGTTTCTCTCCCTACAAAGAGGGGGAAGGGGTGAGCATTAGTACCACAAACTTCCCAACTAGTTACTAGAGCCCCACCTCAAGGTTTTCTTGCTCCATCAGACAAGAGCAGCTTATTTTGCTGTGCAGCCCGACAGCTTCCAGCCCAGAGGCTTTGGGATGCGGGTAAAGCGGCCGCTTTCATTTACATCAGCCGAACGCCGCTCCTGGCTTCACTAAAGAGAACTCAGTACTGCCCAGTCCTCCAGCGGGCAAAGCTAAGGCACGTCTAACACCGATGGGTAAAGGGGGGAGTCCAGGTGAGGAGCTGCGCTCGCTGCCTCCGGCTCCAGCCACCACCCGGGTCGGCGGGGGAAGAGTGCTTCCCCTCGCCCCGGCTGGCACACGCCGGTCTGAAGAGGAGACCATCCCGTCTCCCGGGGTCGGCGCTTTCCTTCCCCGTAGGACCTCCGCGCTGCCGCTAAGCCCTGTGGAGACCGGCAACTTCTCCACGCCGCTCCAGTACCTGCGGGAGGGAGGTCCCGGCCCCCTCCCGCGGGACGGACGGGCCCCAGCCCGGGGGAGCGGGGCACGACCGGCAGCTCCACCCCGTGCTGCTCCCCCGGGGGCCGCCCGCACCCCCAGCCGCTCAGCCGCCGGCACGCACGGCCCCGGCGGGCCGGCACCGGGACTCCGCCACCTCCGGGCGGCGCTTCCGCCCCGGCCCGCCGGCACTTGGGCGGACTCCGGAGACTTTCCCGGCCCCGGACAGAACAGCTGCCCGCCGGCCCGGCCCAGCCCCGGCGGCGCAGGGCTGTCACTGCCCTCCGGCAGCGGGGAGGGAAGCGACCGGCACACATCCCCCGCTCCGCGTCCCGGCTCCCCACGCCAGCGGGCGAGCCGGGCGGCGGGAGGCGGCGGCAAGGAGCGGCCTCACCTCGCCGGGCCCGGGGGCCTCCAGCCGGGCAGGGCCCGCCCCCCCTCCGGCCCGGCCCCACTCACCCTCGCACTCCCCGTCGCGCAGGGCCCGGCTGCCGGCCGGCAGCAGGAGCAGGGCCAGAGCCGCCCAGAGCCCGTGGGCCGCCCGCATCCCGCCTCGCTCGGCAGCCCGCGCGCACTGCACCCGCCGCACCGGTACCGTCGCCCCCGCGCCGGCTCCCCACGCCGCTGCCGCCCCATTGGCCCGCTCCCCACCCAGCTTCCACGCTGCCTCCTCCCATTGGTCGCCCTGCGGCCTCCACGGGAGAGTTGGCGGCTGCTGATTGCGGGAGGCGACGGGACGCCGGCGCGCGGAGGATTTCCCCGCCTCCCCCCGCCGCCATCTTTGTTAAGGGAAAGCCGTCCTCGTGCGCTTCTCGGCGGCCGCCATCTTCTAAAGGGGCAGATCCTCACACCTGCGGTGCGAGGCGCGGCTCCGCCTTTACCCGCGGGCAGCGCCTCCCTGCAGGCCGGGCTGCTCGGCGGGAGCGGCCATTTGGGCCGTGCGAGGTCAGGCTGAGGGGAGGCTCCCCGAGGTCGTCGAGTGGCGCGGGGTGCGGTGCTGGTGGGGGCCCGTTTTCCCGGGCGGTGAGGCCGTGGGGCTGACGGAGGGAGCTCGGCAGGGCGGGGGCGGCCGCTGGGTGGGCTCTGCCTCCTGTGAGCGGCGGCTGGGCCGGGCCCCAGGCCGGAGAGCCGGGCCCCAGGCCGGAGAGCCGGGCCCCAGGCCGGAGAGCCGGGCCCCAGGCCGGAGAGCCGGGCCCCAGGCCGGAGAGCCGGGCCCCAGGCCGGAGAGCCGGGCCCCAGGCCGGAGAGCCGGGCCCCAGGCCGGAGAGCCGGGCCCCAGGCCGGAGAGCCGGGCCCCAGGCCGGAGAGCCGGGCCCCAGGCCGGAGAGCCGGGCCCCAGGCCGGAGAGCCGGGCCCCAGGCCGGAGAGCCGGGCCCCAGGCCGGAGAGCCGGGCCCCAGGCCGGAGAGCCGGGCCCCAGGCCGGAGAGCCGGGCCCCAGGCCGGAGAGCCGGGCCCCAGGCCGGAGAGCCGGGCCCCAGGCCGGAGAGCCGGGCCCCAGGCCGGAGAGCCGGGCCCGGCTATGTGCATGCCCCTGGGCGTTACAGGGCCGCCCCTCCGAAGCGGGACCGCTGAAAGCTGAGCGGGTAAGTTAGCAGCTTGTGAGCGGCCGGTTTCAGCTCTTCCAGGGAGTGTTTTTGTGGAGCCAGTGGGGTGAATGAAGTTGGGTGGGTGGGGTTTGGCTTGGGCGTCTTTTTAATCCCTACTCGCTGCCCCAGTGGCTGCACCCACTGCCTTTTGTTCCTCAAACCCTCACAGGGTGTGCTGGGAACAATCCTGGCCCCAGGACCTTATCCCTTGTGAAGTTGTAGGAGGGCATGTACCCATTCTGCACCTCGAGGGGCTGGCTATATGTTTGACTGTACCTGCCCTAGAATATTCTAGTAAGAGAAAGTACTGGTGAAACCATGTAGCCCTGTGATACGCCAAGGGGGGTGTCTTAGCGTGGTGGGTTCTTTGGTACAGGCAGCCTGGTTGTGCCTGCCAAAGTAAAGCCATGGGTGGAGCTGTGAGGAGTTTTTCAGTGTCTGCATCTGTATTTTCTTGCAGGTAATCAGCTGCAAATTATGAGCTTGTTGAGGAGAGACAGGTGGGGTGGGCAGAAGGAGCGACCTGGCTCAACAGAGGTCACCTAGCAGGTGAGTGGTAATTAGGACACTATATCTTGCTGGTGTGAATACATCATGTGTTTCTCAGATAGAAGAGGTGGCTTTTCACCTTTCTAGATCTTGTTATCTCAAAATGTGTTCATTAAGGCTGGACATGATATTATTGCCTTTTTAAAAATAAATTTAATTGGTCCATAATAGTTCCTGGAATTACTCAGTATCGGTGTACTTGAGGAAGTTTGTTGTCTTTTCTAGGTTTATGCTGATTGCCTGCTAAAGTCATGTAGTTGTGTGGAGAAGTAACTGCTTAAATTGCTCTAGTTTCTTAGCAGGACAGTGGCCATAAGAGCTGCAAGATGAAGTGGCTCAATAATTAGATTTGGAATTCAGATAATCTAGGAGCTTCACAATAAGTGAGGAAGCTTGACTGTTAAAGGAGTGCAGTTATGAAACAAGTCTTCAAACAAAGAAGACTGGAGCTGGCTGGGAGCTTGGTCATGGTTTCACCTAAGCCAAGTATTACTGAAGAAGTGAGGTCCTGGTAACTAGGAGAGTTACTGGGCCAGTGACTGAGCTGGTAATGTACAGCTGGAGTGAATGCAGAACAGAAGCTGAAGTGCAGTAGAACTACTAATCCAAATTGGGTTTCAGTTTACATGGGGTTGGTAGTAAAGCCTGTGTAAAGGGAGACGTGGTATGTGAATTCTTGTAACAGAGAAGACTTGCAGCTAGAACCTCTTGGTACTGGGCTATGGTGTACTGTGTCTTTATACACACACGTATTATCCTTTGGAACTCTGTGTCCACTGTTTAAGGAGAGTCTACAGAAAGCATATTTATGCAGAGGTGAATCACAGAATTGTAGGGGTTGGAAGGGCCCTGGAGAGCTCCTGGGGTCCAACCCCCTGCCAAAGCAGCTCCCCAGCTCATACTGCACAGGTCAGTGTCCAGATGGGGCTGGAATCTCTCCAGAGAAGGAGACTCCACACCCCCTGGGCAGCCTGTCCCAGGGCTCTGGCACCCTCACTGGGGAAAAGTTCCTCCCCATGTTGGTGTGGAACTTCCTGTGCTCCAATTTGCAGCCATTGCCCCTTGTCCTGTCCCCACTGACCACAGAAAAGGGGCTGGCCAATTCCCCCTGCACCCCAGACTTAAGATATTGATAAACATTGATTAGGTCCCCCCTGAGTCTTCTTCTCTCCAGGCTGAACAGCCCCAGCTCTCTCAGCCTTTGCTCATGGATGTTCCAGGCCCTTCATCATCTCTGTAGCCCTTCTCTGGACTCTCTCCAGGAGATCCCTGGCTGTTTGATCCCAGGGAGCCCAGCACTGGACACAACACTCCAGGTGGGGCCTGAGCAGGGCAGAGCAGAGGGGGAGGATCCCCTCCTGTGACCTGCTGGCCACACTCCTCCTGATGCCCCCAGGATCCCACTGTCTCTCTCAGCCCGAGGGCACACTGCTGGCTCATGGCCACCCTGTCACCCACCAGGACCCCCAGGTCCTTCTCCACAGAGCTCTTCTCCAGCAGCTCCCCCCCAGCCTGTACTGATACATGCAGTTGTTCCTCCCCAGGTGCAAGGTGAAGCAGGCTGACTCTTTATTGGCTAGGTTCTGATCCTTTCTAGAAATTTAATTTCTCCTCTTATCAGCATTATCATGCACAAGTCACACATTGAAACTACTGAAGCTGTCTTTTTTTAGGTGGAGAGGTGTTTGAATGGGGTATTTATCCTTCAATAGGATTAGTGTGGCCTTAGCTTAAATAAACTATTCGACTTGCACTAAAAAAAAGTCTGCTTTAACAGAAACTAGGTTGTTTTTAACTCTTTTAAAGCTGAGGGCTTCACACCTTCTGTTGTGCCAGATACACTTTATTTCCTGTTTGGTTAATAAATGCTTCTAGCTTAAAAAAAAAATTATTTGCCTAACTCATTTGGGCTAGGAACAGTCTCCAAGGTTCTGACTTGGACAGACTCCTTTCAGGTGTCGGATGAACACCTGGGCTTAACTGCATTTTGATGTTTTAGCAGTGCTGTGTTACAGTTCAGCTCTTGTCAGGGTTTGCATGTGGTAGGTACTTTAAGGATGGCCTGGTAGTTGTGTCCCAGGCCAGCTTCAGTTGAGCCAGTGTTATATTTTACTGCTAAATATCTTCTGGGACAGGTTTTAGCTTTGTTTTTGTGTGTGTGGTGTGTTTGTCAAGACAGGATGTGAGAAATGGGTTGCTTTTTCTTCCTCCTGTACCTTGACCTTGTTTATGTAGTGAAAATGCCCTGCTCGGGCCCCACCTGGAGTGTTGTGTCCAGTGCTGGGCTCCCTGGGATAAAAAAGCCAGGGATCTCCTGGAGAGAGTCCAGAGAAGGGCTAGGGAGATGCTGAAGGGCCTGGAACATCTCCCCTGTGAGGAAAGGCTGAGTGAGCTGGGGCTGTTCAGCCTGGAGAGAAGAAGACTCAGAGGGGACCTTATGAATGTTTATCAATATCTGAAGGATGGGATGCAGGGGAAATGGCCAGCCCCTTTTCAGTGTCTGTGGGGACAGGACAAGGGGCAGTGGCTGCAAGTTAGAGCACAGGAAGAACTTTTCCCCAGTGAGGGTGCCAGAGCCCTGGGACAGGCTGCCCAGGGGGTGTGGAGTCTCCATCTCTGGAGAGATTCCAGCCCCGTCTGGACACCGACCTGTGCAGTATGAGCTGGGGAGCTGCTTTGGCAGGGGGGTTGGACTTGATCTCTTGAGGCCCCTTCCAACCCCTACAGCTCTGTGATCCTGTGAAAACACACATCTTTGCTACATCACATGTAGCAGTTGCTATAGCTCTCAGTTCCCAAATCCTATGTTCCTACAACTCTTAATTGCTACTGTCACGCCCATTCTGTTAAAGTGATCAGTATGCAAATACTTAAAATTTGGAAGAGAAATTGCTGTTGCAATAGAAGTTAGATAATTACTCACTCATCCTCTAGCAATCCATGCAGTGAAGTACGTATTGCAGACCTCATCACTGATTCCCTTGATCTCAGGAAGTATTGCCTCAAAGCACTCTATTAAAGCCTGTGACAGACAGGCAGGTGTCTTAGGCTCTGGCAAGCATGACTGGCCTGGCTGGTAGATAGGCCTGCAGCTTGCTTTTCAAGATGACATTAAATAGTGTTGTGTCAGCTAAGAGAAGAGTGTGGAAGCTGTTCCTTTACCACACATAATAGCCACAAAGTTCTTTTGGTTGCCCCCCATTTTCCTCATTCATACAAAATTGGGAAGCGATGGCTGTTGCCATATACCTCTGAGTGTTTGGAGAAGCCTGAGGATAACCTTGTCTGGAGGACAGCAATGAATGTACAGCTGTACAGTTTTAATATCAGGTATTAATCTTTAATTCCACATCACAGCAGTCGAGTGAATGGGTAAGGGAAAGAAACCCAAAACAAACGGCAGATATTTACATCTAAAATTCACACCACTTATTTGTTGGTTCTGGAAACATGCTATCACAATATATACAATGAAGTACCTTTAGGACACTTGTACAAATTATTTTTTTCTTTTAAATTTGATTTCCATTATAGATAAGATAGCTGTTTTCATTTTATTTTAAACATGAATACACAAAAGAGAAGTGGTTAGAGGTTTTTGCCTTTTTTAAATAAGCACAGAATGCCAGAGGTTAAAAACACATTTACAGGGCAGAATACCAGTCAGACATCACAATCTATACATTTTTTGCTCAATTTCCTGTACAAATACACAGCATTCAAATGGGGGTATTTACAAAGAAGCATGATCAGAGGAAATTTTAAATATCACATAATTTGTTTCCCAAAGGCTCTTGCTCTCTCCAGCCTCCCCAGTTTTGGCTTGTTCTCCCACAGAAAGGGATATGTAATATCCCTTACCTAAAAAAAGGGTAAGTAAGTTAAAAAGTAAATTGAGGAAAAGACAGAAAAGAATCTTGTACACAATAATAAAACCAACCCAACCATTGGGGAAAAAACAAAATTGTAGGATTCAGAGAAATCATTTTAATTGCTTTTCTTCAATTACTGTAGTTCCTTCTCATTTTTGTTTCAGATGGGGCCAGCAGGTACACTGACGATGGAGAGATTTGTAGCAGACTTCCACCAATTTTTCTCAGGATTGCACATGCTATTTTGTTAGGCAAAGAAAACCCAAGGAAGGCAAGTACATACCAAGTTTGAATTAGAGTTACTTGTAGAATGACAAGGTCCCATTCAGAACATCCTGTTGCTGTGGTTTATACAAGGAATCTTCAAATCCTGCTGGGCAAGTGCAACAACTGTTACTTCCACCTGCTCCAGGACTGAGCTTGATGTTGGAGTTGTACTATGCTATAAGACACCCCACCCTACTGAGAAGTATTAGTTCCAAGAAGTGTTAGTTCCAACATTCACAACATCTTAATAGTGGTCTTTCTATCTTCTGCCCCCTTTAAGGCAAGCACTGAAAAGGGAGACACAATACTTGGTAGGTATCAGAACAGTAACAGAAACTTAACTCCCGAGAGGCTTAAATTGGGTAAATTCAGGAATTTACTCTGTCCTGCTGTGTGTGTACCTGCCATAAAGTGAGTGTTTGTATACATCATCTGATTGTTGTTCAGTCCCTTACGAATACATAGAAGTGCCTGACTCCCTAGATGGCCTTGCTGCTGTAATACAGTGTCTCCCATCAGAGCAGGATGGTACCTTTAGAGAGACTGAACAGAGCTCCAGTGGGCAGGTTTTCCAGCTGACTGGGACTTGCTCCTGTGATAGCTGCATTGTTGGTTTTGCAGTTTTATTTTGCAATACCTGCTGTTTTGTTTGTAATAAGGAAACTCAGTAAGTTGCCCCACTTTCTACTTTTTGTCTTCCTGCCAAAATAAAACAGGGGGCAGGGGAGATGGAGTTGAATACTTAGTTCTCCTGCAAACTTCCCTTGAAGACTTTCGTTTCGATTGGAGAATAGCATATGTGAAAATACTACAGTCATTTCTAAGGAATTACCTTGACTTACCTTGAGTGAAAACATAATTTTGAGTTTTCATACATGTGTTCTATACCAGAGATCTATCTTGGTTCGTTAGCATTTAGGACTGTCCTAGCATTGGGAAACTCTCCTTCCTGCTAAAGATGAAACATCCACTACAGTCTAGATATTATTACCATTGTCTTAATTGTGAAGGATATAATGATTATAAGCAGCCTGTGTTAGTAACAAAATAGAGGAAGCAAGAGAGACTTTGTTCCAGCCAAATAGGCCATTTAAGAAACAAATCCAAACACTTAATAGTTTTGCATGGGCTAGAGCTTGAGAAAGAAAACAAATCCCCTTAAAATCCCCTTCATACAACTGCTGAGTCCAGACAGACCATATTCATGCGAGCTCAGAAGCAATGTACTCTGCCCAGTCACTGTATTTAGAGGTAGTGCTAAAGGTGACCTGTAAAAGATTCCTATTATCCTTTTTTGCTTCTTTATGTTGTTTGTTGTGTGAGAAACTAAGTGGTTAGGGCAAGACTTGCATATGAGTGTGGGGTGCTATATCCATTCCTGACACTAATTGACATGGTGGAGGTAAGTCTCTTGTTGGAATGTGCTTCAGATTGTTCAGTGGTAAGGAAGAGGGTGGTCTGTTCCCATCCTCTGGAGTGTGCTTTGCAGGTTGCAGGTGGAAGGGGTTCTAGGGAAGGCTAAAATGGGTGTGGGCATGGTAGGGGGAAGAAACAATGCTTGTTTCTCAAAAAATATTTAGTTGATACTCTCTAGATTTCAAGAAGCTTTCAAAGTATTGAAAATAGGAATAGAAGATTTCTTAGTGTTCTTTGGAAGGAACAGATCTTGGCTGTATTACCCACAGAACTTGCTTCAGTACAAGGAGTAAACAAATACTGATTAAAAGGCTTATTTTGTGTTCACAGCCTTGCACTGTTTTCACTTCTGCATAGGTCTGTTGCTTGGTTTTGCTAAATATTCTCCAGCCCTTTCTGGAGCTGGTCAATAAAAAAAAAAGGGGGAGGGGTGGGAAAGGCTGTATTGCTGCCTGAGGAGAAAAGAAATCAACCTTGCAGAAGAGAGAAGAAGCTCTCAAAGTTTCTTTATACATTAGTCTAAAGAAGCAAAAGAGGAAACAAACATTTCTTCTTTACAGGTTGCCTTTAAGATCCCTGACTCTAGGGTGTACACTATATACTGGGCTTTTTTTTGAATCTTAGTGTTTTCTGCCTACTGTGAGAGATGGAGATTCTTCTGCACACCAGCTGCAGCGGGTTTTTGGGAGGGCCTGAGGACATGATGTTAACAGGGAATGAATCTCAGCTCCTGGGTGATGGAAGTTGGTGACAATGGTGATGTTCAGCCCTGAGGCAAGGATTGTGGGATATGATGCATTTAAGCCACTTTTTTTTTTTTTTTACTAGCTGGATCATCAACCAGCTGTGGCACAAAAAACTCAATTTAGTTGTGGTTTTTCTTTTTTTTTTCTTCTTTTTTTTTTTAAAAACTGAAATAGAAATGCTGGTGTCAACAGCCTGCCCAAAGTTGGGCATGGGAAAGGCCTACAAATAGGTTGCAGCTCCAGTGGCTACTAACCTCCTCTCATCCTGTAGCACAGATGAATAGCGTATGATTCCAATGAGAAAGCAGGTTGGTTTAGCCAGTGAAAGCAAAATTTAAGAAATCAAACAGTACATAAAAAACAAAGGAGGCAGAGTTTGTTGGAAATGATATCTTGGAAATCAGTGCATCAGCACTGCTTAGATTGCCTCAGCACCTATGAACCAATGCAGGGAGATCACTGCACAGATATGTACAATCCTGCTCTCAAAAGAGCCAATTTCTTCTTAGAATTGCCATCTGTCCACTGCCTGCAGCTCACGCACCTTCCAGCCTGACAGTTCATAGAATCCCTGATTTCAGCAATGAGCTTTCACTTCTGTACAGCAAAGAAATGTGTCCCTAGTGCAACTGCTTCTACTCATGTGCGTCTCGGAACTGGGAGGAAAGCAGTTTCAAAATCAACTTTCCATTCCCCCCCCTTTTTTTTTTTTCCCCTTCCACTTAAAATTTTCTTTTTCAGCTTCTGCGAGTCTCTATGGCTTGTCTGCCATATGATGTGGTTAAGAAACTGCAGAAGGATTCAACTGTCCACTGCACAGAAAGTTAAAAAACTTAACAGAAAGGTGTAAAAAGAAATTAAAAAGGAAAGCAGCAACCTCCCATGCTGGCCCAGTTGCTTTTGTGGGCTCCAGACATAAACTTGCGGCAGTAGAAAATGGGTTTGCTGTTCTCCGAGTCCTTATCTCTCTCCTTTGTAGTCAGACCTGGAATGATGATGCAAGCTGCTTACCAGGACTTGTCCCTACTGCTCGCTGATGCCATGTTCCCATGCTACCCTGGCCTGCTCTTCCTTTCCCCCACTCACTGGTTGGGACACTTTACGATGCAATGGGCGGTGTTTGTCATCATCTTCAATTATCATCCCCTCCTCGTTCTCCATGTTTGGCAGCCGGGAGTGGTAAGGTTTGGGGGGTAGAGCAGGAGGGTCCATGGTGTCCTGAGGAATGACTCCAGATGGAGCAGAGTGGCTTCGGCATGGCTGGGATTTGAGCGACTCTAGGACATCAGGCTCAGAGAGACTGTACCTGACAGGGAGGTAGGGTGTCTCTAGATCTTCATCAGTGTTCCAGGCCTGGCTGGGGACAGAATCCATGGTGTCTGTGCGAGGAGGTGGTTCAGAAGAATGTCCAAAATTACTCTCGCTCAAGGAAGAGACACCACTGCTGGCACTGCCGGATAAAGTGGAGTTACTTCCATCTAGACCAGACTGTGGACTGGTGGGCGATGCAGGGATAGGATGGAGAGGGGACTGTTTGGAGAGAAACAAAACAAAGTTAAAACTCAAAAAGGAGGTGACACTGCATCTTGTGTGTTGTTTCATGTTTCAGCTTTCAACACCGATGTTAACGGTACGGTTCCCTCTGCACTCAACGTGGCAGCGAGTGTTGGTTTATGTGACTTGCGTGGCAGTTCTTGTGGGTACACAAGTGCACTTAACAACACCAGAGCTGTTAAAGAAGCCGTAGCTGAGGTGATAATCAGGGCGCTGGAAATCACAGCGTGTGATGTGGAGGGGCTGGTGATGGGGCAAGAGGTAATGGGTTTAACCTAAAAGAAGGTAGATTTAGATGTTAGGAAGAAATCCTTCCTGGGGGGATTGCGGAGGGCCTGGCACAGGCTGCCCAGAGAAGCTGTGGCTGCCCCTGGATCCCTGGCAGGGTTCAAGGTCAGGTTGGATGGGGCTTTGGGCACCCTGGGCTGGTGGGAGTGTCCCTGCCCATGCCAGGGGGTGGAACTGGGGGTGGGGTCTGAGGTCCCTTCCCACCCAAACCAGTCTCTGATTCTGTAATGCAGAGGATGGAAGTGCAAGGGCCTATAACACATGTAATTTATTTCTACAGAATTCAGTTCTGGAATAGGTAATGAGCTTTCAGTGGATTTTCTCCTGTGTAAGTTACTAGCATGTTAAAAATAGTGTTTCTGTATTCAAAAGCTGCTTGGTGGGAGTGGAGGAAGGGCATTCCTTCAGGAGCCTGTTACTTTCCTTCCACATCCCTCTGTGCTCTCCTGCCACTTCTTCCTTACCTTGCGCAACGTTCGTGCAGGCAGTGCCGGAGGAGCGTCACTGAGCTGGTGGTGGAAGGCATCAAAGTGCAGCGAGTAGTGTCCTGGAATGAGACAAGCATCAGACATGCAGATTTGTGCTGCCTCACTGCAGTGAAAGAGCTGGGAATGCCAGGTAACAGCTCCAAACGCTGGAAACTCCACTCCAACCTAGGGCTTCCTTTCTGATTGATAGATACTGTGGAGTGCATCTGTCACATCACAAAATGCTAATGAGAAGTGCAGTGATAGATATCCACCCACCCCTTTTATCAAGGATCTCATGGCAAGGCAACAGGCTCGTAAAGAATGAACATTGGAAGTTTCATTTAATAGCTCTGTAGCTTTAAATTACCACTGAAGATGTTCACTGGCAGAAAGCCAGGCCAAGCTTTGACACCTGATACACAAGTCCAGATTATTATAAGGGCTGTAACAAAATTTTGGGAAAAAAAAATAATAATTGAAAACTTTGCCTAGTGCTAACCTAGCAGACCAGGAAAGACTTCATGGTTTTGTTTCTGTTTGTTCTTGTAGGGGAGATAAAAAGGCTCAGATCATCCAGACTGCCTGAAAGCTGTATCTGTGCATGACTGCAGGCGTTATGCAGCAGGCCTGCTGGGCATTTCCTTACCATGGGGCAGGCTTCGGGGAGGTACTGGTGGGGCCAAGATGCTCCCAACGTGGGCAGACAGGAATGGCAGGGCCTCTCTCGTTCCGCTGTCTAGGCTCCAGCTGCTGGGTGCTGCTGGCACAGCTGAAGGAGTGAAACAGATTTATCTTGGATAACGTAACAGGGAGTTTGTGGGGCCAGAAGGACTGGCTTTCCTGTGTGCTCTTTAGCAGTGAGAGAGGCAGGTTCCAGGGACCTGGTGAACAGTAGGATTGAAGGCATACAAAGACTTTGTCTAGTCTACAGGGTGTTAAGTTTACAGGTTGCTTTGTTAAGGAAGCAAGAGTTAGGTGGTTGTAGTGTTAGTCTGACCATTGCCCCTTTATGACCCCCAGGCTTATTTCTAGCAGATCTCAAGAGCAGTAGAACCCTGCTAGAGGGTTTTTTGGGGGGGTGGGGGTGGCTTTGCAAACCAGTGAGTAAATAAAAATGAAATCTCACTGATGGAACAGCAGCTAGATCTCAGCTGTTCTGCTATAAATGATGACAGAGCAGATTGGAACGTGTGTCAGAACCCTCACGAAACAATAGAAGGCCTCTTGCTGCACTACAGTGGCCAAGTTCCGACTGACTAAAGGACTGAGGGGCCTCACACAGATACAAGAGAAATCCTGACTTCAGAGCCCCAATTAACTGAGCCACAGAGTTGATGACATAATTGTCATAAAATGTTTTTAAGACTTTAAGACAGCAGTTTGAGCTCCTTGTATTATAGAGTTACCTGAAGCGATCAAGGCTTTGTTCATGTGGAAGGATAGAGAGGGTTTGACTTTGTTTTTCCCTAGAAATAAAAGCTGCTGCTTTCTAACACGAACGTTTGTCAAGATCTGGAGAATTCTGCTGACCTTAATGGTTATTAAAATAACCTTCCCCAAGGAAGGGGCTGGAAAAAATCAAGAAGCAGCGAAACACCCTGTTTGGAACATTTCATGTTGCTCACAGCTCATCTCTAGATGATGTTGATCATAAAATCTTAACAGCCAAATCTTTCTTCCTTTAGTCCAAACACACTGCAAGACTTGATTGATTCTGAGCTCAGGCAGACACACAGGAAGTGTGTTTGTTTAAAAACAAATAAGCAATTTCTTCAGATTAGCAAAGAGATGGAAAACAAAGTAATTCAGTGAGCCTAGCAAAGAAAACTCAGATAAAAATTGCTTTTCCCATCTTTGGTTTGGAAAATGGAAGCTTGGTGAAATAAACACACAGTGTGACATCTGAAGAGGATTTCTCCTTAATATAAATGCCTGCAGCCATGTGTGATGCATTTCTTTTCTAAAATAATTTTGAAGGTTTTTTTTCCCCTCCTTAGTTCGTGAGTGAGTTAGCTCCCCAAGACCTAAAATTACCTCAGGTTAAAAAAGAAGATCACAAAATGACATCTTCAGATGGTGGAACAGAGCCCAGGAAAGTAAATTTTTTAAAGAGATACCCTCAAACTGAGAAAGGCATATGGAGAAGATAGGAAGAATCCTGACAGAGAATAAGTTCAAACCAAGGGATAGGGATACATCTCAACAAAGAAGGCAGTGGCTTCAGATGGATTTTGTGAGCAGCTACTGCAGTTGGGTGTCAGAAGGCCAAAACAGTGGGGTAAGATGCACAATGATGCCAGCCACTCTGTCTCTCCTTCAGTATACCAGCATCCAGTGAAAGGGACAGAATAAAACCCCATTTGCTTGGCCTGTAAAAGGATTGTTGTGGTTTGGGTTTTAATCCCAGAGATGCAGAAGAAGAATGTAAAGAAGTGAACACGGTACCCCGGTTGCATAATCCATTTATTCTTTGTCAGAGTTCCCTCATTCACGCCCTTCTGAGTATTTAGGAAGAGCTGGAACTCATCCTGAGGCCAGATGATGTTTGAAGTGGCTGCTGCCTGCTAGACCCAGTGCTTTATCCAAAGTGCTTCAGGGACAAACCTACCCAGAGAGCTCCTAGTGCTCTGTCCTCACCCATCTCTCTCTAGAACAGCATTCAGTGGCCAAGTTTAATTAGCAGGGAAGCTGTATTTGAACCATCCTGCTCTGGGTGACTGATGTCACCCGGCTGTCAGTGAGAATTACTGAGCAGAGCTTCTGACATGGCAAGGAAGGGGGTGGGTACATTCACAGGGTATGGCTGTTAAGAACCAAGGCAGATGGTACCCTGACTTACAAAGAGTGAGGAGGGTTCAAGGGCTGCAAAAACCACCTGTAACTGCGCTGATGCTTCCAACCTGAGTCCCCTAAGAATGATTATTGAATGTCATCTGTGTCTCATGGCTCCTTGGGGCTTCTGGAGGGGATTCTGGTCGAGCTTCTCTTTGTGCTGCACTCTGCACTCTTGCTTAATATCACTCAGAAACAGAAATTCAAGACTTTCTATAGACTGGTAATAAATATTTTTCTACTTTCCTTTTCCAGATCTTTCTCTTGTCCAGTATAAAGATCATAGAATCACAGGATGTGTAAGGTTGGAAAGGACCTTTAGAGGTCATCTAGCCCAACCCCCTGCAGTAGCAGGGACATCTTCACTAGATCAGGTTGTTCAGAGCCCTATCAAGCCTGACCTTGAATGTCTCCAGGGATGGGGCCTCCACTGCCTCTCTGGGCATCCTGTTGCAGTGATCCACCACCCTCAGAGAGAAGAACTTCCTAATAACCAAGCTAAATCTCCCCTTTTAAAGTTTAAAACCATCACCCCTTGTCCTGTTGTCCCATGCCCTGGGGAACATCCTTCCCCAGCTTTCTTACAGGCATAGGGACCAGAAGGCTGCCATAAGGTCTCCCCAGAGCCTTCCCTTCTTCAGGCTGACAAGCCCAACTCCCTCAGCCTGTCTTTATAGGAGAGGTGCTCCAGCCCTTAAATCATTTGATCATCTCACCATCTCTCTGATACATTCAGTTCAAACTGGCTCTTAATTGCTCATCCCCTTGTCTTAACTCTGGTCTCATTATCATTCTGCCATTTATTCAGAACTGTACATTGGCTTTTGGTTGTAAGCTGGACTGCCCTGCATGGCTGTCATGTGCTGAAGTGCTGTATTTGGATTTATTAGGAATTCTTTTCCCCAAAAAAAGATAGAATTAAGTTCAGGCACAGCTACTGAAACAAAAATACTGGTAAAAGCCTAATGGAGTGCATTAGGTGGGTCAGACTAGAGAATGATGATGGTCTTTCCTGGCCTTAAAAATCTTCTAAGATTCCATTTCCCAGCTTTGGCAGCCCCCTTGTCTCAAGTTTTGACTCATGAATTTTGCCCACTCCTGCTTTTTCCGAACGCTGCCTTTCAGATCATTTTTTGAGCCCATCACTTTGTCCATGGCACCCCTTTTCCAAGCTCCTCCTCCTCTGTCAAATGGTTTTCTCCAGGGGCTCTGCCTGTTTGGGTTTTTCTATTTTTTCAAAACAGTGAGTTAAAATAACCCCCATAACATTCCTAATGATAAACCTGAATAAATATACAACTTCCTCAGAGAGGAATGACAAGAAATGTTAATATTTTGAACAACAAATGCATCTTCAAAAAGCAGTATATCTCATTTAAAAACAGGATCCAAATACTGCACTCATCTTTCAGATAACTTCTCCTTTGCTGCTTTGGAAGTTTTGCTTGCTAAAGGCTGCAGGATTTATTTCAATAACAAAATCCTAAAACCAGAAAGGCTTTCTGAAAAGGAGAGGTTTGTGCAACTCCACCCTCCTGTGAATGATCTGAAATGACTACAGTTTGGCAGAAAGCCCAGTTAATTAAACTGTTAATTAAAAAAATATGAGAGAATGCACTCTACCAGGAAATGTAGAAGCCCATTCGTTACTTGCTGTAGCATGACCAGAGGAATAATAGTTTAGAAAGCGTGCATGCTAACTAGGAAAGAGGAGTACCTTTCTCAGCCACAGACAGGTTGGGATCACTGCAGGGTTTGCATGGTCCAATCATTTGCTGGATCAAGGCGCGCTGGAAATTTGGAGGCTTAAGGGAGAGGAGAGTTAGCACAGAAACAGTAAAAAATAAAGTTAGTTACAAACAGTTGTTGCAGAACCCTGCAGCTTTCTGTCAGCTGGTTTTAAGCAAGGGTTTTTTTTTAACTAAAATAGTCATGGGATGCTTCAGCTGTGTCTCCATCAGCAGGTCCTGTGGAGCAGGAATAGTGGGTCTCTTGAGGGTAACCTGCAGTTGCTGCTGCTTGTGTTCTCTGGAGGAGTTAGTTCAGACTAGCTCTAGCCTGGCCTTGTGCCCATTACACATCATGTGCCCTTCTGGAGCTTTCCTTTTTCAATCAATCAATCAATTCTTTTTGCTTTGGTTTCCTTGGATGGAGTGGAGTTGCACGCTCTGAGACAGTTCTCTGCTGCCAACTGAAGTGTGGTAAGTGGGCATGATGAGGAGATTGCCTTCAAAACTGCATGCCAGGCCCAAATTAAAGGCTACAGCTAGGCACATCCTGAATTACTCAATTTGTCCAGTGAAAGTAGTAGATACAGACACAGGTTGTTTGGAGACCCCCATATCAGATTATTATTTTAGCTTCTCATGGTTTTTGATACCTCTGGAAATTACCATAAAGCTATTTAGAATCAATGGTGAAGCCAGGCTGCAGGACAGCCACAGTTCTAGAAAAACCAGTAAATAAAATGATACGCAGCAAAGCAAGGCTGGAAGGGTCACAGAATCACAGAGTTGTAGGGGTTGGAAGGGACTTGGAGAGCTCCTGGGGTCCAACCCCATGCCAAAGCAGCTCCCCAGCTCATACTGCACAGGTCGGCGTCCAGATGGGTCTTGGATATCTCCAGAGATGGAGACTCCACACCCCCTGGGCAGCCTGTCCCAGGGCTCTGGCACCCTCACTGGGGAAAAGTTCCTCCCCATGTTGGTGTGGAACTCCCTGTGCTCCAGTTTGCAGCCATTGCCCCTTGTCCTGTCTCCACTGAAAGGAAGGGTCAAGCTGGGAAGTCAGGAGAGTCTGGTTTCACAGTGGGTATCTGCAACTTTGAACACTGGTGGTGATTTGTGTCACTTGATCACCAAAGTGAGTGGCTGTAGGAAGCCATTAGTGTGAAGGAAGAGTTCTGTGCCGACTCTGAAAACGATCCCAAGTCAGTTGTGCTTTCCAAAAATAAAAAGAGAAGCTTTGAAGTGGTCAAAAAAAATACTAAAAGTCACAGTTTCAGGTGGCTGAACTGACAGGAAAGGAATTAGAGCTGCTACCTGTCCGTTTTCCATGATAGCGGCGGGATACATGGCGCTGCTGGGTCGGTCCCGGTGGGTCGGCAGCAACATCATCATCTCCCGAGAGTGGCGGTACTTATCTGGTAGAGAGGGAGAGCCTGTAAACAAGTGAGAGTAATCACGTACACATGACAAACAACAGCCATGTCTCCGCATGCCCAGGGAGCTAGTCCTCCTCTGCAGTTTGTTCGGACAGATGAGCTTACAGGACTCCAGAAAACATGGTGCTGAGCCCACTAAGCAGCTAACTGTTGGTGAGGTGCTTCGCACGAGGGCGATGTCAGAACTGGCATGTTACGTGCCAGTGAGGACATACCACCTAAGGTGTGTGTACGGTGTAGGTGTCCCTATCTGTATGCTGCAAAGCGCTTCCTCTTAAGAAAAGACAAAAGTGGGCATCTGTGTGGAATCGGGGGTGGCTGTGTGGTACAGTGCCTCATGCTCCCTCGCTCCAAAAAGAGCTGTAGGTACAGAAATTCCATACAATTGTGGGATTTAGGACCGAATGTGGGAGAAAGGAATAAAAGCTTGAGATGCACCGTTCGGTGAAAGCAGGTAGCCACGGGAAGCTACTTCCTTCCTCAGTTCTGGTACAGGCTGAGGGGCTGCCACTGAGTTGGCAATACCTGGGTCAGCTTCCTCTTTGTTAAAGCAAAACAAAACCCAATAATGAACAGTTTTTTTAAAATGTGGGTGGCACTTTGCTTATAATGCTGCTGCATAATGCATGATTACTGCTGAGTGCTTTGGTACACTGAGCCACTTGAAGCCAAGAGGCCATTTACCAATGCTTAGAGTGACAGTAGGGATGCACTTAACTGCATAGTTGTCATTTAAGATACTGGGGTGTAAACAGCTTCCTGGAGCTTGGAGTTATTTGGGACTCCTGTCCTTCAACATGAGTGTGACACAACAATATGTCTCCTGATACGCAACAGCTGACAATGAACTTGCCAGGGGAACGATACCCATTACAGACTTCCTAAAGCCTGATAGGACTGATACATGCATCCCTTGGGATGCACAATATTAGGCAGGAATTGATGTGAAGCTGCTGGAGTGAGCTTTAATTTGCACTGATCATTTCATTGCGTCACAAACACGCACTGAACAGATGGCAGCACACAGCGCATTACAGAGCCATGCTGGCTTTTGGGGAATACATGCCCCCTTTTGCAAACTTTCCACAACCACACACATTACCTGAACAGCACTCCAACGTATGAGCAAAGGCATTGGTGCTGGTTAATGCAGCTTTTACCCCAGCAAAAGCAAACATGCAGTTTTTGGGACTGATATTCAGCACACAGTGGAAGGAACAATGTGTCCAGCAGAATGCAGGATAAGGTCCTACAATTGCAACAATTCCATCAGGGGTGGCAGGTCCCAGATTAATCTACACCCCCACCCCGATATGAACAGCTGCAGAGTATCTGCATTCTAGTTCCAAACTCATTTTCTCCCCAGACATAAAACAGAAACGAAATCAGACAACATTACTTGCTGTTATATACAACATCAGCTTGGAAAACACAGGTTAACACTTTATGCTGAGTCTCTTTTACTCACACATCACAGGTAATCCTGTTTCTGCATGACAGATAGGAGGATGCTGAACTTTTAGGTGTGCCCAGAATATATCACAGCACGACCTGTACTGTAAACCTCTCCCTTTTGTCATCCTTGCTCTTTTATCTCCAAGATGCAAACCACCTCTATGTGCCATCGGTTTAGAAGGGATTATAGTTTACACAGACCTTGCAGTGCATGACCTGAAGGATCCCACGTGTATGGGGGCAGAATCTCATTTAGAAAACAGCTCTGGTGTTTGGTGCCCTAAATTTGTAAATAACTACAGCTAGAAAGACTGTAACAGATGTGTTAATAACTGTGCCAACTACCCAGTCTGCAGGTAAAACTGAGTACCGATACCTCTGATTCGTGAGCCACAAGAGGAGTGGCTAGTACTGAAGCTTTCATTCATGGTCAGGCCTGCTGCTTGGGCCAGACAGAGCACAGTCACCATGTCTCCTTTCAGGGACTGGCAAAACTTAGAAAAACAAAGTTAAAAAAAAACCAAACACTTTTAAAAGCTTCCAGTGCAGCCAGTGGCCACATAAAAGGCCACAGCATGTACTAGGGCCTATTCCTTTTAGCCTGTGGCTTGGTTCACTGTATGTACTATTAATTGGAAAGGAGAACCTCTGATGAAACCAGAGGTAGGGTTTTTTTTTAAATTATGAAAATGTTAATCCATGTGTGACAAGTTTTAAGGAATGAAACTGAAAATTAACTTAGTTAAATTCCAAAGTCAAGTAATCTTTTCACCTGATTATTTTCATTACAATCATGAAAACAGTTCACTCTTGCACCAAAACAAAACTTTTTTTGCTTTAAGAAGGAAGTTTTTACTCTAAGTATGTGGGTTCTTGCAAAGTGCTGAATAAGGGGATTCATTTTCTACACCTTAAAAAGAGGGCTGTGTTAAGAGAGCAGTAGGGATGCCTTAGTGTCAAGTGGGAGTTGCTTTTAGAGTGCATGGGAGGAAACCCATACATATTTTAAATTAAATTACTGAAAAAAACCCTAACCCACTCCTAACTCTTTCCAGGCCTTTTTACATTACAATTTCTGGTTAATGAACATGGGCTTACATAACCTTTTCATTCCAGTACAGTTAGAGCAGTGCCTCATGAGTCACATCAAATGAAGCCAAAACAAACCCTGAATTTTCTTACTGATCCTCCATACAATAGTGTTGATTTCTTCATAGGGAAGAAGCTACACAAGGGTGAAGCCAGGAAAACTGAAAGATACATACTGTTAATCTGAAAAACAGAGCAGCTAGTAATGTCTTTATCATTACCAACAGAGTTACAAAAGTCTTACTGTATTCTGACTGCCATTCTATTTAAGACTTTTGCTCCAACTTGTGCATAGTACAACAAGCAGAAGGTGTGCTGCTTTAATCTGCAGTTCAGTGATATGATCAAATCATTAATTACTGTCTTGATGACTAGCTTTTAAACAGAACGTTGGATTAATGGTTTTAGTATTTTCTTTGGCCAAGCCAAATGATTTCCTTGCATTGCTGTTTTATATGTCATTAAAGGGTCATTCTTTTGGAAGTGGAGGATTGGAAATAACATTTTAAGTTCCTGCTGGATTCCTAATACAAACGCCCACGGCTTCCTTTGATCACTAGTGGAATTAATCTAAATTAGGAAGATACCTGTCTCCTCACAACCCTGCTAGTAGCTGAGCTCTGGGAAGGACTCAGCAGTTAAACAGAGAACTTGGTATCAGTTACTGGCTTATGGGATAGTGGGTTTGGACTTCTATGTTAGTGTTTGAATCAGTGGGAGAACCATTTAAACCTCTGACGACACCCTGGACGTCCCAGGTAACCGTGCTCAGGCTAAAGCCGCAGGTGACAGAGAGGCCGAGTTGATACACTGAGGTGGCCTGCATGAACCCAATTGCTGGCCTTCGTGTCCTTCCCGACTGGAAAGGGGTTAACTGTAGCAGTGTGACTATTGCAGCTTTGTTGGCAGTCTCAGCAGAAAGGCCAAGGATTGGATGGGTCATGGTGACTGAACTATCCTCTCACCTCTAGAGGTGGTCCCTCCAGGACAGAGATGAGGCACATTGGTGGGGGCAGCGTGGGGAAGCTTGCACGGCTGCCGCCCATGCTGTATCTGTTCTGTGGATAAATAGAGGGCTTCAGCCTCCAGTGTTGTCAATCCAGCACCTTTCATCAGCACTAAATTAAAAAGAATATAAATAAATACCAAAAAAAAAGGAAAAAAAAAGAAAAAGAAAAAAAAAAAGATAGAGGTGCATTGGCAGAGCTGCACATGGAATGTTTGTGAAGTACCTTGCTCCAGCCAGTGATACTGGTCTCTCAGTTTCACAAGCATCAAATTCATCCAATTAAAAAACAAAGCAAAAGGGAAAGATCACCAAGGAGAAAACCAAAGCTGTATTACCACAGTGGAACTTAAGTGCTTTTTCTTGAACAGCTCCATTCCAGACAGCAGTGTCATAACAACCAGAACAGTGACCTGCACACTGGGAAGCACAGAGAGCATCTGGAACTTGACTAGGCTGTGCTCACCTAACTTACACGTCAGCAAAACCAGCAGAGGAGAAATGCTGTATTGTAGGCTACCAAAATATGTTAGTAAGAGTGAAGAATAAAACAGATGTATTTGGTGAAGTATTTTTCAAAACCATTGCTTTCCTCTTCCTCATTTGTGGTCATTTACACTGTCTCGTTCTCATCTCTGGGAGGTGCTGTTGGCTCATCCATCAGCACCAAAATCCTTGTAGCATTCATCACTTTGGTTTCTAAGCAACAGCAGAGAATACAGTAAAGAGGGAAGCTGTGACGCTGTGTAGTCATCCAGCTCAGAAAGGCTGGCACAGCCTGTCGCTGTGAGCACTGGACTTTTAAAGTGGAAAACAGCCTGAAACACTACGAGCACCAAAACCCTTCAGGTCCCCCAAAAGATTCAGGGCTCATGTGCCAGCTAAGGCCCATCTATCCATTTAAGGACAGATTCCTGACATGACATCTCTGTCCTCAGTGCCACCTTCCCTTTCCTGTTATGCCAGGTTCATCTGGTTATTCTTTCCCTTACAGTCCTTGGTAATGAGAGAAGCTATGGGCCTTTATCTGAAGATGTCCACTTCTAACCTTCCTCCACCATCTGATTCTTAATTAAATGCTTCAGAGGTCCATCTGTGTCTTAAGAACAACCAGTCAATTAAGATTCTACTGCAAGACTGAGCAAAAAAAGCCCCAAACAGGCCGAAGAGAAGGCGCCCTTCTCTGTATTCTTTGTCTGTAAGGAGACATAGAGTTCCCCTGTATGGGAAAGAAGGGTAAGATTTAAATACCAGCCTCTATCTCTGACTAGATCCTGGATACTTTCTTCAGGTGCCTGGGAAAAGAGATGCAGGAATTTGGGAACCTGCAACTGAGAGTCCAAAAACAAGAGGAAAAAACCCAAACATTTGCATAGAAGTTACCCAGTTCAGGAGGTTGTACGGAGTGGCTTTGCTTCAGTTCTGAGGCTTGGGAAGAAAGTGATTAGCAATATCAAGACCAGCTACTGTGACAGCAATGGCAGTATGACTACCCCCAGAGTCTGTTTTTACATTTTTCCTTCCTTCAGGAATTCCCCAGCAGGGATGCCCTTCTTTAACTGCAATATTTAAATCCATATCTTTCAACATTAATCGGATACATTGGCTTTTGTGTACACACATTTCTGCTGAACTGCCTCAAGTTCTTTATTGTACCCTAATTTCATTAAACATGCAAAATGATTTTTTTCACTTTTGTCTTCATGATCTCTCCCTTTTAAGTACTCTACCAAAGACTCTGCTTGTTTTCCTGTAGACTGCCTGCCACAATTTTGTGGCAAAACAGTGGAAATCATTAGGAAATTCAGCTGCCCAAACCCAGCATGTATTAGAGACTGCTGAAAAACATTACTAAATCTATTTCTGGAGATTGAAAAACATTTTTTAAGAAATCATTTTTGAAGAAGCATTTACAGGTCCAAACCAAACAATTTCAGTGTAGGTGGTCTTTCACCAAGAACTCAACAATGTTGCCAGGTCTAGGGGACACTGCAGGTCCAGTTAACCCTTTATTCGAGTCCATCCAGTCTTACCTCGGGCGCTGGAAGGGGCAGAGTTAATCATCTGGGATGGTGCCGAGTGAGTGGAGCTCAGGCTGGAGGTGGAGGGGCTAGCCTGGGACGAGGATAAAACAGAGACGTTGGTGACTGAGCCTTGGTACCTGGAGTTAGGGTAAACAAGCTGTGGGAGGATGAGAAAGCATCAAGGGAGAACCAAGTGATCAGCGCACTGGATATTTACCTGTCTGAGATCACCCAGTGCAGCCTCTGTCTAGGAAAGGGCTTCAGTGCAGGCCTCTCTTAGTCTGCACTCAGGACTGTGGGACTCATCCCACAGTCCCACAAACCAAGAGCAACACTAACTGCATCTGGTGATCAGGTCAGATCAATAACATGCTGAGTGAATCTTTTTGAAAGCAGCAGTGTGATCTCGGACCACAGCAGCAACTTTCACCGTACACATAGAGATTTCTCTCCCAAGCAAACCCAGTTGCATTCCCCTGTCTCACGTTAGTCTTACAATCTGCCTATTCAGTTCTTTGAGAACAACACCCCAGGACAGACCGGGGCGTGCACAGGTAAAGCGTGCTCCTCCAGAGCACAACCCTCCAGAGCACAACCCTCCAGGCCACTCCTGGCTGTGCTGGAGCTGTACCTGCATGTGGTACATCTCCTCGGCAGCCTCTCCCACAGAACTGTCTGTTAGGATAACCAGGTTCCCTGTTTCGCTGGAGGTGTGGGATGACAGAGAGGATGACGAGTGTCGGACTGAACCGAGCAAGTTCAGCGGGCTGCAATAAAAACACAGACAGACAAAAGGCCACATTATTTTTTTGAACCTGTGTTTTAACTTGTGAAGCCTGATTTGTTTCTGAGCTAGTAAGTACCTACAGTTATCTACTGCTTTAGGTCACCTCTGCATGTCAAACACTTGAATGTAAGCTTAGTAAGCCAAGTAAGCTTAAACAAATGCATAAATGTGACTAAACATGTAAGAAGTGACAGCAAGGTTACATGTAAGACAACACAGTAAGCAGTATGTACAATTCCAGAATCCAGTGCCACATTAACATCATGTAACAGCATTCTGAAATCACTCTCATTTTTAACTCTGAGGTACAATGAGTGGAAACAACTTAAAAAAACATTCCAAAGGAAGCCTAGCAGGAGTTGTACAGGTGAAAATAGAGTTTTCCTTCTTGCATTTGTTGGACCTCAGAATTACAGTTGAAGGCAACTGTGTAGCTGACAGTACATTAATACAGCCCAGCTGGAGGGCACGCTGCACCGTGATCACTTATGGAATTACTTTTTAATTGTACACTCTGAATCACATGCAGACATACATACTTTGTATGCTATAGAATGTCCCTGGTTTGCCCTGAGCACTAAAAAAGGCTTTACAAAGTGAGGAATTTTGAGGAAAGAAATTTCATCTCTCAGACACCAATTGTCAAACTGCCAAGTCACTGCAGCAGGTTAACAGCTACTCAGTTATTAAACACCACCACCCCAGATTCATGCACTAAAGACCAAGTTTCCACAGGCTTTAAAAACAGCTATGTGAACCCACCCAGAGAAATAAATATGGAAGAATAAGCATCCACATTTTGAGGTGTTTCTGTGAAGACTGGGCCTTTTAAAAACATTTATTCTGGTCAAAACACCTTGGCAGCCTTTCATATATTGATTTTCTGAACCCTAAAAATAGATACATACTGGGTTTGGTTCTAAAACAGGCAATACAATTTTCTTCCCTTCTGCCAAAACTCATCCTGCTCTTTCCTGCAGTCTTGCTAAACACTTCTTAGATCTGTGAATCTTAATGCATCAGTGTGCAGAGATCCCAGATGTTTCAGTAGAAAAAAGTAGGGTACCTGTGTCGATGCACCAGCTTTATGCTCTCTGGGCTCATAGGTCCATGTGAAACCAGAACATTGCTGCGTGGTGTACTGGTACCAGAACAGGCTGGACTCAGCTTATCCAAACCAGGTAACTCCTGCAAAGGAAACAGGCTTTTTGTATGAAATAAGGAAAGCAGCTAAGCTTGTCATGAAAATTAGAAGTTTTCTTCTCAGGAAAGTCTCAGGAGACAGTGGGTGACCTTATTAATGTTTATGAGTCAGGAGGATGCAGCCAGGCTCTTTTCAGCGATGGCCAGAGACAGGACAAGGGGCAGTGAGTGTGAGCTGGAGCAGAGGAAGTTCTACATGAATATAAGGAGGAACTTTTTCCCAGTAAGGGTGATGGAGCACTAGAACAGACTGCCCTGAGAGGTTGTGGAGTCTCCTTCTCTGGAGACATTCAAAACCCGCCTGGATGCGCTCCATGTGGCCCAATCTAGATGATTCTGCTCTAGCAGGGGGGGTTGGACTAGATTTTCCAAGGTCCCTTCCAGCCCCTAACATTCTGTGTGGTCATTATGAGTGGAGGAAAAAGCCTTCCAGTTACAAGCTACCTTAGAAAATACATACTCTGGTTAGAAAGTAAAGTGCTAGCACATGTATTCCAAGGAATTCTTTTACATTATGGGAAGATATCCTTTAGTTTGGTTGTGGTGATGTTCAAGGTATCCACAAAGATTCCCGTACCCCAGGTGGAGGAGAGTGTGTTGGGAATTTCTGAGACCAGCCTAACACACATCTCAAGTACAGCTGTCACAGGCTGCTAATGTAGAGCAGAGCACAGAGAAGGAAAGGTGTCATTCCTAGAGCGTGATACTTGTGCTTCTGGTACAGAACAGGTGGCATAAATGGTGGCAGTTTCCTCAAATATACAGGAACTACAGACCCATAATAGTGTGTGTCCTGCTCACCAGAGTGAGGTACCTAAAGGACCCAACAGGCATTCTTGTCACTGTCTGCAAAAAACCCTTCTGGAGGGCCTAACCCATGTCATGCTACTCAACATCTAACACGCTGTCTGTTAATGTGTCTTCTTCTGTTTCAGGTTGGATGGGGCCTTGGGCAACCTTGTGTAGCTCCAGGCCTGAGGCTGGTGTCTCTGCCTGTGGCAGGGGGGTTGGAGCTCTGTGATCCTTGAGATCCCTTCCAACCCGTGCCAGTCTATGATTCACAGCATTTTCTGCTACGTAAAACAGTAACTGAAGAGCAAGCTTTACAACTGATTCGTGATACAAAAAAGAACATCTGAATATGAAAAATTAACTGAAAGGCTCAGTTAACAGACTTACAAAGACTTCCTTCTTGCACAAAAATCAAGAATTCTTTTGGCAGTTTGGCAAGCCAGTAAGTTCAGTCAGTGCTCTATCAGCCCAGTTCATTTGTGAACCTTACTGCAGCTGACAGTAAGGTTTGTACTGCTGAACGATTCAAAATGGGAAAAATGCCTGTCAGCTTACATGGTACAGACTGGATCGCATCATCTGGAACTGGTCTATCAGTTTCTTATGCAGGGGACGCATTTCTGGGTGTACAAATTTCTCATGGACTGCCAGACCAACTCCTAAGACGTGCACCTGTTAAGGAGAAAACATACCATCACACAACCACACAGGGCTAGGAGCTGGAATCGAAGCCTGTCCCGTGGTTCTGCCAGTGTGCAACAAAGTCCTGTCAAATACAGCCCTGTTTTGTCACAAGCCCAAGAGACCCAGGCAAGTTCCTGTTACTTCAGCAAGTGGTTTAAGTGTGAGACAAGCACATCTGTGTCATGCTGGATTACCTGTGCTAAGAGATTACTGTAAAAAATGACCAGATTGATCCTCTCTCCAGAGCAACCAGCATTACACCTGCACTGTGGCAAAGATGATGCCTTCCAGCCAGCCTCAGAGAAGGGGTTAAAGTTGCCAACAGAGATTGCTAGAAGGAGGTTCTGATGGTTGAGCTGCACAGTGGCAGTGTGGCATGTACAGTCACTCTGTTACTCATTATTTATTTTTAAAGGTCACTTTTTCAGAGGTGAAGCATACATAATATTAGTGATCGAACGAGATTATATAAGCTCTCAGATGAAAGAGAACAGTACTGATAACAGGCTTGAGATGTATATAATTCCCTACATGATCTGAAGTCTGTACAAACAATAGCTAATTAATCTTCAAACATCCTTTTGAGGATTGAAGGGAGATAAGCACTATCTTTGTTTTACAGATGGGCAATCTGAAATGCAGTTCAGTGAACAGGCCTAGTAGCTCTATTCAGACTCGGACACATTGTTTAATGGGGCATATATCTTGCCAAACTTTTGAGTTGAGGCATGCAATTTTCTGATTTCCCTCCCATCAAAGCATCCAGCTAGCTTTATCTGCCCAGATGTTTCATGGAGACACTAAGGAGAAATAAAATCGCAGATAATACAAATAGGCATTAAGTTTTCCTATGCAATTCTGCCAGTTTAATCTCAAGTCTGACCTGGCTTCTCCTGACAGATTATCTCTGAAGCTTACTGAGAAGACATAATTTGAAATGCCCCAGCTGAATGGCAGGTTTGAAGCGTGACAAGATGTGTATTGGATAATAAATGGAGAGCTTCACCTCACATCCTGTAAGGTGACTGGTTTGTGCATCAACTCCTAGGCCACCTCCTCTCTCTTTTTTGTTTAAATAGACTTGAGATCTTCTGTACCAGAACTCTTTGTTTCTGAACGAATCGTTTGGATCCACTATGCTCAGGCTGACTGCTGATCAATCCAGACACTGTAGCAGTGTTCTTTTGCAGCTGAAAAACTGTACCTGTTCCTGCATGAGTTCCTTGAGCTGTGTGATCTTCTCTGCATCTCCAGGGTGCTTTGTGATATAATCTTTATCAAAAAAGGCCTATAGAAAGAAAAACAAAAGAAACAACAAAACCTTTTTGCTTACTGGAAGGTATTTCATCATAACTTGGTGTGAAAGGGTGAGAGGAAAAGGTCCAGAAATCTTAGGAAAACAAAGTATGTTAAGCTCACAGCAGCTTAATTGTATTGCTTTTAGCACTCTGGGATCCTGGTAATGCTACAGCACAGCTTTAACAACCCTGATGATTCTGCTGAATTGTGAATCTGACCAAGTTTCCCCAGGTGAGAGAGATGAGCAGTACCACTAAGCCTTGTATCTTCCAGTTAGTCAATTTTATACTGTTTCCTCCACACAATTACGTAAAGGTAAATGAATTGTGTGAGGAACGTGGTAACTAATGTAAAGCACAAGGAACATTATTTTCATGGCTCTGGAGGGAAGACACATCCCACCTCCCTGGAGCACTGCTGCCATTTCTCAGTATTTCACCCTAGACTGACCTTTTGCAACGCAGTTTAAGAGCTGGCCAAAGATCACACCAGATAACATACTGCATGTACGATCATTATAGGGTTACAGTGAGGCTGGAATTAGGCTAGCAATGATAATGGCTGAGTAGCACAGATTAGCGTCTCTTCCTGATTACAGGCCCAATCAGTCTCAATTACTGTGAGCCCACTGCCTCTACTGCAGCAGAATTTATAATATAAGCAGTATCAAAAAATCTGCTTCACTCTTTTACCTGCAGAGTCAGGATTTCCAGGTGAGCCAACTCCCATTCTGTCAACTGTAGCTGCTTCAGTGTGATATCCCAACCCCACCTCTGGATCCCCTCCTGTCGGTGTGTAGCTATGCAAGCACTGATGCAGAATAACCAAGTAGGGGGTTGACCTCATATTTAGATAATGTGCAGGAAAATGTCTTATCTTATTAAGTCCTACTCTGTTTGAATCGGAAATGGAAATAAAATTGAAAGAAGATGATCCTAAATTCAGAAGCAGAGCCAGGCTTACCTCCTGGTATCGTGCAATTCCCCCATTAACTGCTGCATCAATCACTCCATTCAGACACATGCTGAGAAGATTAATGTTGCCATGCATTTGTTTGTGCTGGTACTGGCTTATCAGTGTTCTCAGCTCCTGGTTTTTGTTCTCCACCACTTGAATGGCATTTTCCAAAGGACTAACTTCAACCTCAAAGGCAATAAAATATACTTTAATTCCATGGATGCTTATTTGAGATTTATTCCCTGCCTTGTAATGAACTTACAGTCCAGTACATTGTTCAGTGATCTCTCAGTTTTTCCTGCTTTGTAGAAAATTAGCTATATTAACAAGCTTTACTGTTAGCAGTGCTGTATTTTAGGTCATTTTAGGTCACTTAGTTGCAATACCTTCTTTCTGTATACTGAAGACATAGCAACAGTGCCATTCTTCCATCTTTTTGACTGTTTCCATTATACTATCATGTTCCCTTATGTAATTCCCCTGGTTACATCCAGCAATTATTTAGACTCAATGGTGGAAATAGGACATACTTTGGTATACACTGGTAAACTTCATCATTAAAAACTGCAGGATTTCAGCCAAAGAAATTTTAGGTTTCCTAGCCCATGTCCTCAGTAACCCATCATTTCAAATGCCACTTACAGGAGCTGTGAATCTTACCAGTTCTCTTCTCTCCACCTCAAACCAACGAGAGATCCCAGGCAAACTGTGAGTCAAGGTCAGAGTGGTACGTTCAATCCACAAGCTCTGCAAAGTGTAGTTGAGAATGTGAGGTACACAGTGAGTCACAAGCACATTGTCTGTACTCTTACTGTAGGTGCTATGGGGTGGAGTTCAGAGAACAATCTATTAGCTTCCTGAGCATTAACTTACTTGCAGAAAGTCACTTGAACAACAAAACCAGATTCTAGTGGGCTCTAAGGCAACGTGCTCAATGTTTCTATTCATTTCTAAAGGTTGCTCACCAATTCTATCATGGGACCCAAGAAGACATTCTGGACATATATGGTAGCAAGAAAACCCCCCCAAAATCCAGCCAAACAAATAAAACCACCACCAAAAAAGAGAGAAAAACAACAACAACAACAACCCCTCCAAAAAACCACAACACAAACAAACAAAATCTTTCCCTCCCCCCCAAAAAAACCCCAACAAAACCAAACCAACAAAACTACCCCCCCCCCCAAAACCTCCCCAAAACCTGTCCTTGCTTCAAAATGTTTCTTTCCTGCCACCCCCATAACTCACCTTTAAACTGGAGAAGGCTTTCCTCAGGTCTGGCGTGAAGCCACCAGACCCGATGGCTACTTGTTATTCACATTACTACAGTATCATTGATCATCAAATCAGAATTTGAAAGACTGTATCAGCATAAAATAACAAAACAGCATTTGCCCTGAACAGATGTAACACCAACTCTGCTGCTTTGCTACTTGTACCTTAAATTCGTTTTCCTTGTCCTTGGGGCCTTTGTGGAAGGGCCTGTCGTAGCGGAACTTGCGGATGTTGTTGACGCGGTAAAAGCTCTTTATGCGATCGGGGACTCGGTCCATTTGCAGCACGTCTATATTGTCTGGGATGGGAGTGACTGCATAGATCTGTAAATCTGTAAGTTACCTAGTCAAAGGTAGACACAGGACTTCAAACAGGACAGCTGTCTCTACCCTGGAATCGAACTCACACTCCTCTCTCTCTTTTCCAACTCTCCTCTTTGGTGAGCGGAACAGCAGAGCACTAGACTAGAACTACTGGCAGAGCCTGTGGAGTTACAGTACCACACAGCCAGACCAACGGAAAGGAACATACCCAGGGATGCAGAGTGTGAATAAGACATCAAAAATAGCTACAGCAGGCAAAATATCCAGTTACTGTTAGTTTTAACAGAGCTTGGTGCCTTGCTTGTGCAGGAACTTTTGTTGATCTTGATGTATTTAGGTACTTAAATATCTAATATTGACCTTTGATAAGCTTCACCCTCGATACTTCAGCTTTCTCTACAAACCAAGGTTGTTCTGATTTCCTCAATTTACAATCGAGTTGAAACAAACTGGTTTAGCCTCAGTTCACAGACAAGATCGCTGCAGGCACAGAGAAACCAATCAAAATACACACACAAGGAACCCTGCTGTCTGTCTGTGGCACAGCAGTGAAAAAAGAAAGAAAAGCTTTTTGTTATGAAAGACAAGTGGGAAACAGCAACCAGTTGCAGGTGGTTTCGCTTGCTTATGGTTAAAGCCTCGTGCAATGTCCTTTTGCTGTTGTCACACAAGCCCAAAAGGGGTGTTTTCATGACTAAAATCTCCAGTAGTCTCCACACACCCATTAAATGTCATGAGACTCAGTCCTTAAATGTACATGGCGTCACATCTGCCACATCAAACCACAGCACAGGTTACTGAGGAGAAGAAAGAGATTCAAAGCCTCAGGTATGAAAGAGTTCAGCAGGTTAAAAGAAAGAAGACTGCAATAAAGGAAAAGAAAAAGATATGAAAAATAAACACAAGGGAAAATAACACTTTGGGGTAATATCTGTTCACCACAGAACGTTCTCCAAGAGACAGTATCAGGAATACTTTTAATGCATTCCAGTTAATGTGTTTTAACATACACAGGAAGTGCATGATGGCAATGCTGTTGGTAAAAGTTAAAACCAAGGACAGGTCTTTCCCTTACACATCAAAAAAGACCTGCATTACTCCCTGAATGAAAAGGGACCTCTCCAACCACACACAGTGCGATGAACCAGCTGATGTTTACTGTGGGCAGCTGGACATTTTGCCCATATCCAGCTCTACCAAAGACACTGAGGAACAGAGGTATCCAAGTTGATGACCTTTTCATTACTTTTCTCCTCTAATCATAGTCTATCCTTTCACTGAAGGATACACTGGGCATCACACTGCAGGATAGAGTCATCTGGGTGGTTTGGATGCTGCATTGCGATGGCTTGTGGGAACTCACTCAGCATCCTCTGCTGGAAGGCTTCTAGCCTCTCATAGTCGTGGCCTCGACACACATACTCTTTGTTCTGCAAGAAGGACGAGCAGAAATTAGTTTCCTTAATTAAGTTCTGTTGGTTTTCATCTCACTTTAAATGCTGCTGCTTCAAAACCAAAGAGAAATTACACTGTCAATATGCTAATGTGAGAGTAAAGTAGGTATTTAATACAGCTAATGTATTTTATTACTTCCTTTTTCTGTACAGTGTATTTCACCAGGAAGTGATGAAGCAGGCTACTCCCTGATCTCTCAACAGAAGATGCCTCTGATCTGTCCACACATAACACTCCTCTTGTCTTACTTGCTTTCTGACAACTGAAAAGGGAGTATTTTGTAATGAGACTGTACTGAAGCATATCAACCAAAACTTAAGACTAAGTCTCCAGCTTAGCTGTTGTGCACTGGGAAAGCTGCTGTCAGATAGAATTTAGATGGATCAAAGTCCTGAGGATTTCACAGAACAGAGGGAGATACACATTTATCAATGTATCAGTTATCCACAGAGAAAAGTCCTAACAAACTGTTCACAAAAGTAGTTGTTTAATCACTGCTGTATCCTCATGGCCATAGAATCCACCTCTGATCATGCTGAACACTGTGTCCTCAGGAACTCCCCGGTCTGTCGTGGAGTGATACGGAAAAGCCGTGCCAAGGATTCTCTGGGGCCACTTGCAGATTCCCCTCCAGCTCTAACAGCACTTTCCTCCTGACAAACAACATTCTGTTTCTGCTGGAAAGCTGATGTTCCTCTGGAGGCACTGAATCCCTTGTGCAGGGTTCTTGCATGCTTTTTGAGCCATCTTGAACTTTGACCAGCAAGATACAGGATTTCTGAAGCCCTCAGCATCACAGAGGTTTTATCCCAGCGTCCGAACTGCGTTACCAAAGCGCAGTTTGGGTGGGTGGGAATGTCTCCTGATGTGAGACCACTTGAAGCAGGGAAAGTCTCTAATGCTGGTACTTTTAACTCTCATACACATAATGATTACTGGAAGTACAGGGAGATTTTCCACCTTTGTAAAGCAAAGAAAGAATCCCAGCAAACAAGAGTTCCCCACTGTATTTCTTGCATTTAGAAGCTGCAGTATAGGTGATGACATTTGAGCTAATTGCTCTGGAAAAGGGTTCTGCCTGAGCACAGAATCACAGACTGGTTTGGGCTGGAAGGAACCTTAAATATGACCAAGCTCCAACCCCCTGCGATGGGCAGGGACACCTCACACTAGACCACGCTGCTCAAGGCCCCATCCAACCCTGCCCTGAACACCTCCAGGGAGGGGACAGCCACCAGCTCCCTAGGCAGCCTGTGCCAGGGCCTCAACACCCTCGTTGTGAAGCAGCTCTTGATCTTGTAGCAAAACCAAAGGGAAAGCAGCAAAACCTGATCATATGAGACAGCCAAGGAGCACAGTTATCTTTGGCTTTGTGTTTCAACTTCATGGAACGGGTCTCATGTTCCAGCTGTGACATCTGTCACTTTGTATGCATCAGTCACAGCAGCCAATGAACTGGGAGAAAACCTGCATGATGGATCTTGACAGTTCAGTCTGTAAAGCTGAACTTTGCAGCTATTATTAAATTTGGAGCGAGTCCATGTTTGAAGGTGAATCTCTTCATGGCACCTACTGCATTCCCTATTTTAGCTTTTGATTGCAGCAATCCAGAAAACTCTAAGCCTATAAATAAAGTTATTCTGATTCTAAAAATAATGCCCTGAAAACACCTCAGAGCTAAATTTAATAGACTCTTCAGACAGATGCCAACACAAGATCTCAGAACACAGCTTGTCAGGCCTTACTTAAACTTCTGGTAGGTGGAAGACATGGACAGTTTTACTTGTGTAGGAACGCTAGAAATAGATGCAGAATTTGTAGAAGCATGAACAGTGGCTTCTCTAGACAAAGGGTCTTCAGAATCAAAGATGTAGAAAGAAGTGGATATTTGGTTAGTTTTTAAGAAAAAGAAAATATACAGCAGCAGAAAAATAGATGAGAAAAAGACATGGAGTTATTTGATGACTTTAAAGCACTCCCATATCCATCTGAAAATTTTAATTCCATGTAAATCTTTTTTCTTCTCCAGAATAGCTGCTTCCAGTCTCTTTACAGTGTGATCCATGCTGATGTGATTGCTAATGGGCTTAGTCTGCGCATCGCAATGTGTACGCTGTATGGATCATTAGAGAGAGAAAGGAGGAGGATGACTTTTAATGAGATTGCTACATTAGTAATCTGTTATCAGAAGTACTGCTACCAAATATAATTGCAGAATTAACAAGGATTATAATTATGTAAGCTCATGTTCACTGTTCATGTCTCCAGCCGAGTATCCATATTGTTACGCTGCTTCGCAGAGAGCAAGTGCTGTGCGCTGGAGCCTTGCGCTGTTACAGACACAGCCCGTGCAGGGTCCAGGGTAAAGCTCTGGGCTCCACAGCAGGAAAGTTTAAGCTAGATTTACTCCTTCAAATGTAGGAAGAATGTAGAAGAAATGTAGAACTTCAAATGTAGGAAGACTTATGGGCCCTAAGGGTTTTGGTGTCATTAGTTTTCTGAAACATTGGTTGTTAGATATGAAAAAAGAGGAGTTGCCAGTTTCCTTCAAAGCTCTTCATGAAACGGGGTAGCTACTGCTTCATGCTGCAACACTTGGCATTTCCTCAGATCCCTTTGCATGTGTGTTCTGCACACCAGGAAGAACATTGCAGGAAGAAGAAAGGAATGTGTTGAATGATGTGAATGGCATAGAGGAAAAACTCTTCACCTTCCAGCTGATTAAATCCAAATAATAAAGAGTCAACAAGAATAGCTACTTTATGGATGTTTTAGGGAAGAAAGCCTTGATGCACAACTTGAGAAAGCCTGTTAATAGGTTGGCTTGCTCATCATTCATGACCGCTGAACTGGTACAGTATTTCCTGTACACTGGGGTAAGCTTTCACACTGCCCTGCTTTAGATGGCTACAGAAAACAAGTGTTAAACTCAGATCCCTTTGCACGTGTGTTCTGCACACCAGCTTGGGCTGCTGCCTTGTGGCACTGTGCAACTTCACCTCTGAATAACATGAGCCTACTGCTTTAGCCACTGATATTATCACCTTGATTAATCCAAACTTGCCTTTACTTCTCTCCTCCTCCTCCCTTGCTTCCATTAAAAGACTGTAGTGAGACACCAATCTTTAAATCCTAGTTAAAAAAGCCACCCCAATTTAGAATTTGGGAGTGCAGTTTTCAACTTGGGTACCCTGTGGGAAAAGTGGCACACAGCCTGGCTTCTCTGGCTTCGCCCTGCGTAACTCAGGAGCGGTGCCACCTCTTGTCAAACGGCTCTTTAAAGAGAACACAGAGCATGCACCTCCAAGGCCTCCAAAGCATGCTTCCAGTTAGCTTGTCCTGTCAAGCTAGATGGCATCTACCATCAATTTTCAGACAGTTCTTACAGCAGTTGTCAGATTATATTCCTTCCATGCTCTGAACTAGCAACAAGACATCGTATGAGCAAATACCCATTGTAAGTCTGATTCCTCATTAGGAAAAGGAGGTAATTTCACTTTTTAAACAGATTGCACACCCAGCTGATCCTCTATGTACCAGCAGACTCTAAGCTCAAAGTGAGGACATGTCCAGAGAAGCTGCTAGGCTTTTTGATGGAGAGAGGAAATTTTCACTTGCAGATAGTGCAGAGAGTGTCATCAGTCTGGTATCAGCACCCTTCTGTCACGTGAGCCTTTTTAAAGCCTGATAATTTGAGATGATGAACATTAGTTGAGTAATGACCCAACATTGCTGCAAGACAGCATTTTGCTTAATATAGAGGCAATTTGTGCTGCATGTGCAGTTTGTCCAAAATACATATAGGCATGAGTCAAATTTCTGCTCTCTTTTCCTAGGAGCATTCCCAATGGACACATCCTTCAGTTCAACCAGCAAGCTGTTCTCTACTTGTGAGGTGTGAAAAAATAAGCAGGATGGTAGACACCACATCTCCATAACAGAAGCACAAGGGCTGAACTGCAACTCTGAGCCCCAGAATCCCCCAGGTTCTGCCATATCTTGTCCAAGCCTGGCTTACCCTCAAGAAAAATGGGAATTTACGACCATAAAAACCAACTCTGAAGAACTCTGGCTCCAAGCGCTGCTGCTCCATGATATTATCATAGTAGGTTGCTTCCATTTTCTAGGGAGGAAAAGGAGACCCAATGTCAGAGCCTTAAAGCTGCACTTAAAACATTAGAATATCAAGACACATTAAAATACCACATTATTCCTTTGCCCCCACAGCTTCTGTGAAAAGATAAATATCTTTTAAAGGTAATTATTAATTAAACAGTCCTCATAGTGGAACAGACTGTGGAATCCTCATAATCATTTTCCATTTTCAGAGATGACAGGAATTTTTCTGTTGTATCTCACTTGAAGTTAAACAGGTCTTGCATGTAACTTTCTTTGGGTTGCAGAATTAGTGGCAAAGCTGAGATTAAGATCCATGTTGCTTGGCTCATAGTGTCCTATTCTGTCCTACAGCTCAAAATCTATCCCACTGTCTGGAAAATGATATCAGAATCACTTGGGTATGTCTTAATTGAGTTGAGGGGCATGAAAAAGGATGAAAAAAAAAAAACCTTCTCTAGCTATGTGCAGCAGTAAGTTTAACATGGAAGAAACAAGAAAGGGGGGGGGTGTTTGGAAAAAGTAAAAGGACTTTTCTGTAGTTTCAATTATTAGCTTTGTGGCACTGAACTCATGGTTGTATCAAGAGGGGGATTTCAAGACCCCTTGTCACACTGAATCTCAGTTGAAAGGCTCATGGGAATTTTGGTATAGGAAATTATAGCTTTTTAAAGAGAATAATCCATCTGATGTCACTGCTTTCACTGCAGGGAACCCTAACACCACCTTTGACTTGGAATATTGCATCAAGGTTTTGTTCCCAACCAACTCCTTCTCTAAAATGGAGAAAGTCTCAAAGTGATTGCAGGAAGAAGAAAGGAATGTGTTGAATGATGTGAATGGCATAGAGGAAAAACTCTAGAGGGGGCAGAAATTCAAGTCAGTTCAGGTCATCACAGATTTTGGTACCCTGGACAGCAAACAGACCACACTCAGGAGTGGAAGCATGAGGTCAATTGGTTACACCATCAGCAGAGATGCTCTTCACCTGCCAGCTGATTAAATCCAAATAATAAAGAGTCATCAAGAATAACTAATTTATGGATGTTTTAGGGAAGAAAGCCTTGATGCATAACTTGAGAAAGCCTGTTAATAGGTTGGTTTGCTCATCATTCATGACCGCTGTACTGGTACAGTATTTCCTGTACACTGGGGTAAGCTTTCACACTACCCTGCTTTAGATGGCTACAGTAAACAAGTGTTAAACTGAGATGGTCACCTGTACACCCTTTAGGGCCACTTTGAAGGAAACAGCTTCATGGACCTAGCTAGATGGGCAGCTTCAGGTGAGAAAAAATGTGACTTATTTGACAAATTTGACTTAAATTTGACTTCTAGAGACTTGAAACCACTCTGTGTAATAATGTGTGGGACATATGCATGCTATCCCAGAGGACAGAAGCAGATGAACTCTTTTCACATTCATAAAGCTTTTAAATAACAACCAGCACTGTGACTTTTTCTGATTGAAGCAGGATTCTGCAAACGTGCCCTGATTTAATCACGTGCTTGGTTTTACCAGAGGACCAGATTCTTGTAAATTGACAAGAATGCCATAAGCATTTGCCTTCTCCATTCTTTCTGTCTTGTTCCTCAAACATCACCTGGGGCACAAGTTGTCCTTGGTATTTTTGGAATTAAAATGAAGTATCATTACATCATTTTTTTTTAAAATAAGAAAAAAAATACTTTATGCAAATACATCTATCTAAGTATGCAGCTGCAGAGGGAAGCCCAGCTCCTATGTGTGTGCTGTCTCCATGTGCTCATGGGAGTTTACTTTTAGCAGACATAGGAATTACTCAGTGGGCCTACAAAGTTACCTAAGTGAATCAATGGCAAAGAAGTTTGTGGAGCTCTACAGGGAATATGTTTATTTTTTAAATTCAGGATATTCTGACAGGAAAGCCAAATCCCCATGGACATGAGAGTCTACAAGGAGAGGAAGTGCTGCCACTTACCCGAATCCAGCTGAGGCTCTGATAATCATAGAGACTTTCATACTGGATGGCCAGCTCTCGGCATAGTGGGATTCCAAACTCCCAGCTCTGCAAAACCAAAGCAGATCACACTCACAGCAACCAGAATGTTCTCACCACCTTGGTTGAGAGGAATATGGGAACTCAGTTCTGGGAATTCATTTGGTACAAAATGCCAGGGATTAAAAGTGAGAATGCACTGTGATGAAACTGTTCCCACTGAGTATCAGATTCATTCCTTCTTCCGGATGGTAATGGAGGCATATGTTCTGTTGAGGTTACACACATACTGCTTGTTACTGACAATTTACTCATGAGACTGGGAACTTATTTGGAAAAAGATAATACAACTAGCAATTAGGAATAAATGGCTTTTGTCACACAGTGTGAGCAGAGTCTCACTTCCAAATGGGATGCTGTGCAAAGCCTACGTAATTCTCTCATCTGTCTTCTGGATGGGAGCAGAAAGCTGCTGTCTTCCCTCGAGGTGATCCTGAAGATGTAACCTTTCCATGCTCCTTTTCTGATGTGAATTAAATTAACAACATGTAACCACATCTGATTCTCCTTTATACAAACTCTGATACTATTCCTGTCATCCTAACTCAGGCTTTCTCTCTTGGTTAGAGAAATTCCGTTGAATATTCCGTAGATACAAGATGAGATACAGAAGGAAAGAAACACAATGCACAGGGAACTTCTTAGAGACAAGACAGTTTGCAGATATTTGGAAGGCAAAGAGAATGAAAGGAAATCTGAGTCACCAGGACTCTCTATTTTAAAATCTGTGATGTTGATGATTACCACCATCATAGTGTAGAAACGGAAGATGTAATTCCATGTGCTACACAAGTGCCGCTTCCCTCTAAAGCAACAGTTCTCCTCCTCTCCTAACAATTCCTAATGTCTCCACTGTTAATTTCCCTCATTACTGCTTTCTCTTTGGCTGAGGTCTGATCTGTCTGCACGTTCTGTATTATGTCCTTCACTCAAAAAGCACATTCATACGACATTTATTGCAGCTTTCTCCTGTGGTACCAGCAGCTCCCAGCAGAGTGCTGCTGACTGCACATGAGGAAGCACAGATAAAGACAATCAACATTTATGAAAGGCAATCTTTATTTACTCACATCCCAACGTGCAGCTTTTGGAAATAGGATTCAAATGAGGGTGCACAAGAGAAATCAGTTCAAATGTTGGGTATGGAGCACATGATCTAAAAATGAACTGCTTTGGAAAGACAGCTTTGGGTCTCTGGCACTTGCTGGCACTAAGAAGAATGCACACTGTGATGGGAGCTGGTCAGAATTTTTAGCTAATAAAATCTAGCAGTTAACTGGACAGAAAAGGGTTGTGTAGTTCTCAGGGTATTGCTGTCCAGAAGCATAAGCAATTAGGTACATAGCCTCCAACTTAGAAAACCTTGAGTTTCAATAGATAAAAATTGTAACTGTGAATTAAAAAGCAATACACATCTTCATTTAAAGTTACACACTTGTGCCCACTGCTGACAGCCATAAACCAGTTAAAGCACAGCAGAAATGCACATGAAGGAGCACATGGCCAGAGTGAAGGGTAAAAGTGCTTGGGAGCACCTTCTTCCACCCCAGCAGAGGGCAATGCTCCAGGACTGCTGTGGGCCCTCTGCTGCAGGGCCTGCTCTATCAAACTCAGGAGACAGTCTTGTGGCCATAGTTCCCCCATTCCTGTTCTGAGAAAACCTTCCCATTAATGAACACACACTTTTTAAACCCTTTTCCTGCTGCTCCCACTCCCCATCCCCTTAGTGGAAGATGCCAGAAACTTCACTCTAGAAGTGCAACTAAAGGACACAGAACAGCAAATTGCACTCTTCAGGTCTCAAGGAAGGACCTGAGCAGAGGGAAGCAAGTTTCTTCCATTCCCTGAGCTGTCCCTTGTTATACAGCCTCAAAAAGTGCTCGAAAGCAACGAGAGGATTTGGCTTCTCAGCATCTCTCACTTCCACACTCTGAGTGACACACATTCTGCTTAAGTAGATTATTTAGTCATTCAGCTACCATTTATAATAAAGGAGGATTAAAACACAAAGTCAAGTAACTCCAAAACCATCCAGTGGGGAAGAAAACCTCAAGAGGTTAACACTCTGTAATCTGTTAGTTTTATAGCAAAATCACATCCATCAAGTTTTTACTCCCTTTCCCTGCAGACAGGGATTGCCTGTATTTTCTGAAAGCCACAGGCTTGCTTTGGCATAGTCTGTACACCATCGCTGCCTAGTCAGGCAGTGCAGTGCTGCAGCATTTTAAGTGCAGTCTGAAAATTCCTGAAACTAAAAGAGAGCCATAAGCAGGATTATGACAAAAGAACAATTCTGGCAAAACCCCCATCTTCCTAATTCATAGAATCATAGACTGGCATGGGTTGGAAGGGACCCCAAGGATCACAGTGCTCCAACCCCCCTGCCACAGGCAGGGACACCAACCTCAGGCCTGGAGCTACACAAGGTTGCCCAGGGCCCCATCCAACCTGGCCTTGAACACCCCCAGACACGGGGCACCCACCCCCTCTCTGGGCAGCCTGTTCCAGCCCCTCACCACTCTCTCTGGAAAAAACTTCCCCCTAATATCCAATCTAACCCTTCCTTCCTTTAGCTTTAATCCATCCCCCTTGTCCTGCCAGTCTCTGTCCTTTTAAACAGTTGATTCCCCTCCTGTTTATAATCTCCCTTCAGGGCCTGGCAGGCTGCAATGAGGTCCCCCCACAGCCTTCTCTTCTCCAGGCTGACCCAGCCCAGCTCCCTCAGCCTCTCTTTGCAGGACAGGTGATTGCTTCCTCATAAAAAGGCCATTTCTTTCTACACATGGGAATCTGACGTGCTTCTGCTTTAGAGAACCCCTCTGCCATATGCATCTGCCTGTTACCAGGGCTAGGAAAGAATTACCTGGAATAGCAGCCCTGTATGAACCAAATCACATTTGTACTTAATGCTGCTGTCATTGCCATCACAGACAATAACAACCCTGAGGCACACATCCAGATGTTATCTTCCAATAATACAAGCTGTAGGAATTTTTCTAGGGAAGGGAAAAATTTTAAAATGCTCTGACAGATGATATCATTTGTAAGGTTTACCTTCAAAATGTTCCCAATATGCTGTGACACAAGGGACTGTGACACCTACATCTGCAGTGACTTCAAAAAAATCTTGTAGGAAAAACATCCTGAATACATGAAATTGCAATGGCTTGGCTTTCATCATGGGCAAAGGATGGAACTGCACTTTAATTGGAAGCCACTTTCAAATAACAGTGACACTGAAAAGACTTAAATCTTTTGTAATAAAGGCACTCCTGCAGTGCACTGCCTGCCATTTACTTCTGTATGTTAGAAGCAAAACAAGTCCTTAACTCCTAACACAGCGATTGGCATAGACAACTACAGAACGCAATCCCACTCCCCAAAACCTAGTGAACTGGCATTCCTACAGCTCTCTGCTCTATCAGGTGACCCAAAGTTTGGCTTAAAGGTATAAAAATGTTCTGGTGTTTTCCTGTTGGCCTGCCTGAACTAGTTTCCCAATGTTATGCATAGTGAAATACCCATATCCTTTTCTTTTCAGCTGGTTTTTCATCTAGAGAGCCAAACCCAAGCAATTTATCAAGTTATAAACCCTTTTGATACACATTTACTTCCTGCCTACTGAACTGAGATGGTAGGCTTGCAAGCCCTAAGTAAGTCAGGACAAGGGAAGGAAGCTGCTGGAAGAGAGAAGAAGTTGGCATACCTTCCCTTTGTTGAAGTAATGGATAATCTTACGGCACAGACCTTCCTTACGTTGCCACTCTGACTGAGACGGATAATGCAGGAACTCTCTCAGAGGTCTGTCCTCCCACTGAAGCAACTCACAGTACAAAAGCAAAGTAAATGCAGCCTCTGTGGGAAAGCAATTATTGAACACTGAATCAACCACCACAAAGTAACACAACCAATGGGCTTGAAAGGTCAGTAGCCCTGCGTGTAAACAGCCTGGAACTTCTGGTTACACAGTTTGAGGAAAAAATTCTGAACTCTTAGATGTTCATTTAATTACTCAATTACTTGAATTAGCAGCACAGAGCTCTTTGCTGTGAACCTGGTTTTTAGGTACAAAGCTGTCAGGTTTGGTTTTACGAAGCTACTTGATTTAAACCCACAATTGGATGTTCAGATATGTAACTAGATTTGGAGTCTGGAGCTGTCAGCAGAGCTTGGACAGCAGAAAATTAGAGTCTGTACACTTTCTAAGTGCTCTCTAGGTATTACAGTGCCAGGAAACATGGTAAATGATAATGTAACTGTGATTTTAATCTTCCTTTAATTTTGATTCCGCTGTCGTGATCTCTTCTGATCAGCTTCCTGACAGAACACTTCAAAATAAAACCCAGGGAGGCAACGAACGGGCATCTGGTTGTGTGGGCACAGACAGACATTGTTTCTCTTGAGGGAATGGGCTGGACTCCAGGTTCTTACCTTCCCAGCTGCCATAACTTACTCATACACACCTCTCCCAAAAGAATGAATCATATGTTGGAGTATAAGCTTGGGAGAACAAAGATTTCTTTCACCTGGTTTCAGACAGACCCCGTATGATGTGTTACTTACCTGTGTAGTTCTCGGCCTGCAAGTGCATGTCACACAGCTTGTGGATGTAGCGGATGTACATCTCTTCCTTGTTAATTTCAGATTTATAGAAATTCTGTGAAAGAAGAGAGAGCTGTCATGCTTACTGACACCCTTCATTCAAGATAATCAGCAGCATTTGTGCATGTTTAGCGGTGTTGAAAAGAGAGCACGTTATTAGCATAAAAGGAATAATCATTTTCACATTCATGGTGATTTAACCCACTAAATTCATCACACCATGGGTTTTTTTTCCAAAATGAAGGTTGTCAAAAGCTGAATGAAAAGGCACGAGAAGTTGTAGAAGCCCTGGCACACTTGAGTTCCAAGGGATGATTTAAAAAGGACACGGATCTCCTGGAGAGAGTCCAAAGGGCTACAAAGATGATTAGGGGCCTGGAGTATCTCCCCTATGAGGATAGGCTGAGTAAGTTGGGACTCTTCAGCCTTGAGAAGACTAAGGGGGTACCTAATTAAAGTCTATAATTACCTTAAGCAGGGGATGCAGGGGGAATTGGCCAGCCCCTTTTCTTTGGTCAGTGGAGACAGGACAAGGGGCAATGGCTGTAAGCTGGAGCACAGGAAGTTCCGCACCAACATGCAGAGGAACTTTTCCCCAGTGAGGGTGCCAGAGCCCTGGGACAGGCTGCCCAGGGGGTGTGGAGTCTCCTTCTCTGGAGATATTCAAGACTTGTCTGGACGCCTATCTGAGTGATATGTCCTGGGGAGCTGCTTTGGCAGGGGGTTGGACTCGATGATCTCTCGAGGTCCCTTCCAACCCCTACAATTCTATGGTTCTATGAACTCAGCTGGACAAGGCTCTGACCAACCTGACCTATTTGGCTCTGCTTTGAGCAGAGTTGGAGCAGAGGCCTCCAGGCCATGCTCACAACCCCCACCACTGTTCTGTCATCCTGGTGCTCAGCTTCTGAAGCTACACTTGCCTGCCACATTCCTATCCCAGCCTTTCCCATCCCATTGCGACAACATCGCACAGTGCCACAAAGAGATAAAGGAAACATCTTTACCATGAGGTTAACAGTGCAGCCAATTTTCTTGTTTTCCGTTTCGTCTCCTTTCATGCAGTCCCTAAGGAAGCAGAGCAATGTTGAAACATACATCTGCCAAAAAACCCCTTTTAAAATAAATATGAAGTTGTTTTATCCTCCAGAGTTTCCTTGGATCACATACAACAGTTAAGCATAGATTTTATTTTATAAAAGTCCTCTAAGAAAAGCTTCCACATTAATGTGTAAATAGGGACCAAGTGTCCATGTGCATGTCTGCATCTGAGAACAAGCACCTGAAATGACTGCTGCTTCATTTCTTACAAGAATCAAATAAAAGATCTACTGTAAAAGTGAAAAATTATTATTTATCCAGATGTTAATGTTTACTTGTTTTCTAGTCAAAGGATTGGTTTTCCTAAGTTCAGGTATCCAGTGTAGTGTGATACAACCTGAGTAATTCAGCCTAGATGACTTTTTCAGAGGCAAGTGAAATCCCAAAGTTTATCATCTTTAGTCTCTGGAATATTTTAGAAATTATCCCTATTCAAGCAGTACCAAAAGTTAAAGGCTTCAGAAATCACTAATCTTGATTTGAAAAATGCACATTTTTTTTGGTGAGAGACAGACTTTTTAAAGCAATGAGACAGCAAAGTCTGAAGAGGCCCCGTGGCAGCTACGGGCAGCTGGACTCCACGGATCGCTCTCTATTTCCAAATTCCAATGCAGTTCCCTGTTCTGGGAATGAAAAAAAACACAACTGTGTATTAAAAATCACAGTATCTGCATGGAAATGTATATCTGTCTATCAGAGTTGCACTGATAGCAGATTTCATTAAAAAACCCCAGCTTCCTTGCGGTCATTGTGTCCCGCTCGTATCCCCACTCTTCAATAGCGGGTGTAGAGCAGTGGTGTCAGGAAACAAACAGGAGATCGGATGGGACTAGTGAGTACAACAAGAGCAGCAGGCTGAGAAGCACAGAAGAGGATGTGGGACTGCAGAATGGCCAGCCTAGTCACAGGTTTTCACCTATAATGAGCAGCAGCAAAAATGGTCTGAACCCCTGTCAGTAGGCTAAAGACAGGAATATCTGGAGCAGTTCTGGGTAATTTCCAATTGTCTGTCATTCCATAAACAATTCTGAGTGTGTGTGTATCTATGTGTGTGTGTGTGTATATATATATATATATATATGTGGAGTTAAAATATTTTCTTGCAACACAGCTCAGCTACATTGGCACAACAGTCCTGCAAACTTCAGTCTAAACCTAAACAAAAGGTGCCTAATTTACAGGGAAGGCTTGCAGACACATCACTGGCTGGCATGTCCAACGTCCCTCACATGGAGAGCTTTCCCAGCCTGCGTGTCTAGCTGAGGCACTCAGCACACGCTGGTTCAGTGAGGCATTTGAGATCATGCTGTATTTAACATCTATTTTGCTGAATTAGGCAAGATCATTTCAAGATGGAATGAATCATGTAGCAGCCTGATTACACCTTAGTACAAAAGTACTAATGGAAGAATTTCTTTATCCTTGCTATTGGCAGAGAAGAACAGGGATTAGGGCTCTAGGGATACTGTTTTAGGAGCAGTGAGTTCAGCTTGCTTACACAACACTTAGCATCAGAGAAGTATGCAGCTTGGTAAACAATACTCCCTGTGGAAAAGAAATTTGGTACTACCTTTTTACAGCCCCCTTGTACTTAGAATGTATCAGTGCTGGTGCCAGATACCTGTAGTCGAGCAGACGCTCCATGAGGCGAGTAACTGATGTAACAAAGGAGATTCCGGTCTCCCGCCACGTTTCCTGCTCAATCTTCTCCAGCAAGCTGTTTGGAGATGAAAAGGCATCAGATGAGGCTCCCGGAGAGTGGCCCAGGGCATGCAGACAGCTGTGGGCAACTTGATTTCTCCCTCATGAAGCAAATTCATCAAAGTACTGTCTTACCTGGGATAAGGCCCAAAGAGCTGGGTTCTACTCCAGGCAGCATGAAGCAAAGACAAGGAGATTACAGAACTGACAGGACTCACTGTGCCATTTAAAACAGATGACAGAGAGCAATGCTCACAGCAACGTTTGATTCCCACATTATCACCTGTAGCTTAAACAGTGCTGACAGCAGGCAGAGGCTGGGAGGCTAAACCCCATGCAAATACCTCTCTCTTTTTTTTTTTGCTCATCCCCACATGAATTTTCTTTTCTAATCAGCAACTGACCAACCAGCCCTGAATCACTATTTGAACTGTAAATAAATACAGGCAGTCTTCCCCTGCTCCACAAACTAGACAATATGGGGAGCATCTCCCCAAGACACTTGTGAAGGATAAGAGAAGGCCGTGGGTGAGAACATAAAATCATACTTAAAAAGTAACAAGAGAAAGCAAATTTACATGCTGGTTTCCTGAAACTGGATCTCTGGTCAAAGAGCTTGCCACTTTTATACTGGCAAGAGAAAGAAGTCCTGCTGGGTGTCATATGTGTCCTCACAAGAGGCAAACTCTTCTGTCCTGGAAGGATTTCCTGCTGAGGAAGCCAGTTCACATTGCAGCAGTACAATTCAGGGTCAGCTCTTTACTTAGTGTTTGACAACTTTGTGAAACTGTGGAATTGTTTCCTCAAAGTTCAGAAAAGTTAGTAGCAAATACAAACTCAAGGTTGCTGGACTTCCAGGCTGTGTTTCTTGGTAATACATGCAGTCACTACCATCTAAAAATAGCTAGCAAGCTGCAGGCCCTGAATTCTTAACATTTCAGGTAACAAATGTCTTCAACTGGAGCAAAGGAAACACACAGTATTCCTCTTGTCAGGTGAATTTAAAAAAAAAAAGGTAGAAAAGGGAAGGTAGTTTCTTTCCTTTGCCCCTGAAACAGACTTATGTTATCTGTGCATGCAAAGTGCCAGTCTTCCCAAGGCTGAATATGCACAAATCAAGACTGACTGCATTTACTGCTTCCTTGGGATAGGTACACAGGTTGGGCAGGTTTATCTCTCTTGAAAACGTAGGAATGTGTCATTGCAAATTCAGAAATACAAGCAGTGAGGCTAGTGAAAGAAAGGCTTATCCCTCAAACTGCCAGTGTGCTGCTGGGGGCCCATAAAATTGTCTGGAATATATGGCTAAAATTCTGCTAATGATCTCTGTGGTTCACTGGAATATTGAGAGGTTTAGGGCTAACTGCTCTGGACTCTGAGTTAAAACTAAGCCCTCCTGAAACAAGCTAGAATCACTGGAAATGGAATTTGGAGACAGCTCAGTAATCAAAGTGGGAAGTCAGATATAAAGTCTTTACGTTCCTCCTTACAGGTGTGGATTTTTGGTGTGAAAAGGAGTGAAAATACAGTGTTGTGATGGTCTCTGCAGGAGGCAGCTTGCAACTGCTGAGCCAACCAAACACAACCTTCAAAAACTGGAAGAAACACAGGAAAATGCTGAGGAAAATCTCTTCTGTTCTAACAAGGCCTGGCTTGCTGGGCAGGACCTGAGTTGCTGGGGCCTGGAACAGGCTGCCCAGGGAGGGGGTTGAATCGTCATCCCTGGATGTGTTTAAAAAAAGGGTAGATGAGGTACTTAGGGATATAGTTTAGCTTAGGACAGGAAGGGTTGGACTTGATGATCTTAAAGGTCTTTTCCAACCTTGTGATCCTGTGACAGTACATTGTTTCTCTCAATAGTCCTGAAGCCATGATTTCACTTACTGCTATGTAAAAGGGAAGGCACTGCCTCCTCTAGCAACTCAGGTTTTTGATAGGAGGATGATAACTCCTTAGCTGTGCAGCCTTGCATTAGATTTCACAGACAGAAGGCAAAGAAGAAATCAGGTTTCTATATTCTTTTCAGAATGAGAGTGATGTGTTTCTGTTTCATTGGGCCATACCATGAAACCCTGCCAGAAAGCCCTTCACAGCTTTCTCTGAAGATCAGCACTGCAGCACAGATCACTGCTTTGCCTCTTTCAATGACCCTGCACAACAGAGAGTGAGCAGAAACTGGCAGAGCTTACAGCAGGCTGAAGAGTTCCCTGTAGTTCTCATCACCTTTTCCTTCGGACACCAGGCTGTCCAGCTTATCGATCAACTCAGCTTCCACCTGGGTGAAGAAGCAATTAAGTTACAAATTAGCTGTTCATGTAGAAGACAGGAGTCCCAGACAGAGGACTCCTGGAAGAGCATTTCATTTCTCATGCCCTGGGGCTGCCCACTTCTGTGTGGGAGATGATTTCTTGCTCTGTGGCTCAGTTAAACAGATGCACTTTTCTCATTTTTCAGTGAAATGGGAAGACTAAAACGAAATTATCCTTTTGCTTATCAGGGTCTAAATGAACATCCCAGGGGAAGGAATTCCTGAAGTTACTCTCTTACCAAATAAATCCCTCAGACACACTTTCTATAAAGCATTGTACCAGATAAATTATATCCTTACTGTAACAGAATATCCATACAGAGAAACTAATTGGTGGTGTGATCACCACTGGTCTGCTGTGATGGTTTTACTGGTAGGGAATCGATTTCTAATTGGGAAATTGCTCATTCAACTTGGAGATTGATTATTTATTAAACCCAGTTTTGTCAAGCTGCTTTGTGATTGTAGGATGTGTTTTCACACTTCTCTAAAGGGCCACAACAATATTATTAATGTTTCTCTTCCCTTCGAATGATTCTGAATATGTATTCATTTTCCCACAAAGTCTGATCTGTCCTATCATCAGGTTTGACATCAGCTATTCTATGTATCTAACATTAAACAAAAAATTCCCCATGTAGACTTGGAAATCATACAGAAAACATAACTTTCAGTACTAATGAAGACAGAGGTTCCTAAAGATTGAAGCTGTTTGCAGGAATACAACTTGTTCTTGTTTGTAGCAAGCATAGTTTGAGCTTCTCTCTGTTTTTCAGCTGCCAAATTGCAAGGGAAGTAAAGATGAGAAGGAAAAGCAAATCCAAATCAGCCAGTGGCACACTAATGGAACTGGTGTTCTTGTTGCTGAAATCATTAAAGGGAGCCCTGATTTAGTCTGTGAATCAGACTGCATTGTTACCCAGTAATGCTGAAAAATAGCGTGGTTAAAACACGAGCAACTCAAGAATATAAAACAGGCCTTGAAAATTCATTTCCAGGATTTTTATGTTTTCTGACAACCAATTTAGTATTCAGTGAGAGAGAAGCTCAAAGTGAAAACCTCCTACCCTCAGTTCGCTTGTGATCTGCCATGACTTGACAGAAATCAGTAATGCATCTGTCCAGCTGTCTGGGCAACAAGGAACTTCTTGGTTTCAGCAGCTGATGTGAATAAATCTCCCTTTTGCTCTTTAACTCTTTATTTCATTCTCACTAATACAGATAATTCTGTCTTTAGTCCTAGAAAATTATGACAGATGCTTCATAAATCAGTGTGGGATTTGCTCCACAGTCAATTTAAGAAGTATTCTTGGAGGTCCTGTTTAGAATACATTAATGAATATAAAAAATAAATGGAGATTATGAAGAGGTCATCTCGATGCAGAAAGTATAAACAGGTCCAGAAACTCCAAGATGACTGTACATACTTATAACTTCAAGTGACAGAGCAGGGACTGTTCTATTGTTATGCTAAAACAGCAAAAAGAGGCTTGTGATCAAATGTTACTGTAATAATAATAATAGTAATAATTAGAATAATAATAGTAACAGTCAAGGGAGTTGAAGAGGGAGAAAAACATCAGCTCCTGGTAATACTTTTCCACCCAGCCTTTAATAGGTCAGGTTATGGAAAATGTCTGTTATTCTCCTGTAACGACAGATTGGATCTGGCATTTTAATGAGTTTGTGGGAAATAAATAATCACATGAATTACAATAATTTAGCTAAAAGGATTCAGTACTCCAGAGCACTTATCTGCAAATACCTGCCCCCAGCATTGTCCCAGCCACAATGACAACGAAGCACTGTCACTGATCAGGTCCAAAGGAAACCTTCCTTAATACTGTGCACTCGAGGGATCTGCTTTGCAGCAGAAAGCTCGAGCACTTCTCTGGCCACGGATGGGCGACAGAACGGTGATGGCTGCACCGCCCGCTCTGCAATCAGAGCTCACAGCAGGTGGAAGCTACTGAACTGCTGCCTGACCATTCCAGAGGAGATGCTACAGCATCTTAAAGGACACAGTCACAAAGTCTGTTTCAAAGCATGGTAACCTTATTTCATTTTACAATACCACTTTCTAGCTGGAAATAGAAGCTGAAGAAGCAGAGACCACTGCTGTCACAAATACTGGCTAACACTTCATGTCTCCAGTTTTGGTTTTCAGTCTGACCTATTTACTGGTGGACTAACGATCTCAGTGGAATGAAAGGGAGAGGTGAGAGCCCAGCACTTTGAAGATTCTTTTCTATGTATGCCTATCTATGTAATATGAGATAGGGAGCCTGCTTTGGCAGGGGGGTTGGACCCGATGATCTCTTGAGGTCCCTTCCAACCCCTAAGATTCTGTGATTCTCTTCCTCACCTCTGATGTGATGAGCACATCGCCCCTCTTCTCTATGTTCATTAATTAAACAGGGCACTGTTTAAACCACCTTGGGTGTCTACTAACACTTTTGTGAATTATGCCTCAAATTTTCTGGTTTTACATAAACACAGGACATCATCTTCCTTAGAGTCACAAACAGACCCACAGACACAAACTCCTTGCTTCCAGCCAGCCATTACAGAAAGACAGAGCAAGAGAAGGAATAGTGCAGATGCTGGGGAAGCAGCTTCACCTGTTTGAAGTTGCCATTCTTTCGCTGTTCCCAATCCATCATGTCATGGAAGATGGGGATCATGATATTCCGCACTTCTGGTTGTGGGACAAGTGTAACACCAAGAAAGGGGCCAATCATGCCCGGAATGAAGTGAATCTTATGCTCACCTGCACAACACAAAGCAAATGTATTAAATAAAAGTGTTACCTGTCACTGAGCAACAGGGAACCCTGGCAATAGTGACATATCCAAAGTAGTGCACACGAGCGTTAGAAAAACAAATACATTCTTTTCCTGAAAGGGCTGGTAAAACCAGTATTTGCTTTACAGCATTCCTTGCAAAGTCTCTGGGAGCATTTTAGATTTCACTCTGAAAGCCTTCAGCAAAAATTGTCAGTGCATTTTACTTGCAAAGGAATTGACACTGTCAAAAATAACCAAACTACAACGTACTAGCTGGGGGGAAAGAGAGCACACATACTTCTAATTTATGGAGAAAAAGATTTTGATCTTGGTGAGAACAATGGCATTTAATGGAACACAGATTTTAAAGAACTGCAGAGCTCTTCATCCTCAGTGCTATGGAGGTCACTATTTCATAACTGACCTTGACTTAGGACCACACTGCTGCTCAGCAATAGAAACCTAAGGCGTTTTGCAAACAATCTCTTCTGTGGCATGCTTGCTGTGCAGTCACAGGGAATAAATGAGAACAGCCATATTTGGAACAGCAGTTGGGGATAATTCTGTATCTGCATATCTAAAACTGGCTTCTCACTTCTTACATGAATCTGTCTAGCATCATTCTCTGGATATTTGGTATCTGTTATACTGGAGACTCTTCTATCCTCCGCACACATGCCTAGGCCAGACTGCCTCAGCACACTTCTCAAAGTGTGAGTCCCACATGAGAAATCTCCGTTTACCTTTTGAGAACTGTGGTGAGATATATTTTCCCCCCATTTAGTTACATGCCTAATTTCTGAATTAAGAGTTAAAGGAAAAGGTCAAATGAATTGCAGAAGTTGAAATTTTATCACAAACATTGTTATTTCAGATTGGGCTTTTTGTGGGGTCTGGGTTGGGGGTTGTTTTTAATTTCCTTTTTTTTTTTCTTTTTAAAGTAGTAACATTGGCCTTGTCATGCATACTGGATACCTGAAGACACCATAAAAGATGCTCTACTGGATGCCCCTTCTGGGCTTTATTATGAAACAAGCACAGCTGTGGTTTAGTGGTGGACTTGGCAGTATTAGATTTACATTTGGACTGGACCATCTGACATATCTTTTCCAACCTAAGTTATTCTATGACTGTAATTTTGAATCATGAGAGCTTTGGCTTTTGAATGAAGTTAGTTATAGCTGTGAAAATGCTACGTTTCTGCTTCACAGCCATGGATCAGGCAGAAGTCAGAGTAACAGTGTATCTCCCTGTGACTGACTGCAGCTCAGCTGATCTTGTCTTTACAAACACACAGAAACTCTCCCTGATGTGTCAGAACCACCAGTACCTGCCACTGTCACATCTGAGAAGAAAACACAGTAATGGATTGTTTCAAATGAAGTATGGTGAGACACTGCAGAAGAGTTTTTGGGGGGAGAGAAAAAGTGCTTCCTGGTTTTACAACTCTTAGGAGAAACGAAGTATTCTACTGCTACAGAACTTTCCAACAGAAATCAGGGGTTACTTTGGCTTCTGTTGGTAGGACAGAGGAGGAGAGGACATACCCAGGTTCTGCCACATGCTGAAGAGCTCGTACGCCATCATCACTCGCATATCGCCGTATCTGAAAGAGAGGAGATAGACAAACACCTCATGGGACAAAAACCAGCAAGGCTGCTTAAAAAATGTTAAAAAATACTAAATTCACATATAAGTCAACACAAGAATATCCAATAACTCGTCTAATCACTGAGCACTGTAAGAAGAGCTCTACTTCTTTATTTCCCAAGCATTTACACATCACCAGTTCGCAATAAATCACAGAGACTGGTGGTAGAAAAGGCTGGGAACTCAACAAAACATGTTCTTACTTATCCAGAATCTTCTTCCTCTTGGCTGGCGTGGCATTTTCCAGCTGGAGACTTGGCTGGTTTATAAACAAAACTGCCAGGCTGAAGTAAGAGTTCCACACCTGTGACACAAGAGAGAAGTTTCATAACATTACACTCCAAGGACTAAGTTTTAAACAAGTGCAGGAAGACATATGCTCCTTTGTACGTAGAATGAGACCATTTCTTTTTGTAATCAAGACATAACATAATCAGTTGGTATCTTACCTATCTTATCCTAAACTCTTAAGGATACCAGGGGGTTATTTAAAACCTGGTAGGAACTTAAATTAAAACCCCAAGAAGGTAATGCCACTGGGCTTTCCTCTGAGCACCACAGTTCAAAAATGAATAAACCTGGTGACCTCAGCCAAGTTTTAAATTGGTTCTCCTGCAGGCTAAACAGATTTTCTCTCTCACAAATCCCCAGAGATTGCATTGTATCATGATTGAGAGCTCTATAATTTAGTTGGTTTACCCACAGAAAGGAGGTTTATGTCATCCTGCCGTGCGCACATGTGCTTAGGTACATGTCTGGCAGCTTTCCCATGGCAACACTGAACTTGTTGCCCATTCTCAACCACATCAGGCTCTGGGAAAACAAGCCCTGAGATACCATGTTTCTCAACACTCAGCAAGAGAGAATCAGGAATCATGACAGCCCCAGCTCCAGGAAGAGCACTGCCCGAGCTGTTGGCATTTCATTAGCCATGACTCTGCAAGGCAGCATGCTTCCTTAGCTCTGCTGCTTACAGAGATATGCATTTCCTTTATGAGGGGCCTAATTTTCTTGATTCAATCTCACAGTGTATCTGCTCTACTTCCTCTCAGTTCCATAGCAGATTCTAATTCCTGTCTTTTAGCAGTTAGGTCATCTTCACAGAATCATAGAATGACATGGGTTGGAAGGGACCCCAAGGATCACACAGCTCCAACCCCCCTGCCACAGGCAGGGACACCAACCTCAGGCCTGGAGCTACACAAGGTTGCCCAGGGCCCCATCCAACCTGGCCTTGAACACCCCCAGACACGGGGCACCCACCCCCTCTCTGGGCAGCCTGTTCCAGCCCCTCACCACTCTCTCTGTAAAGAACTTCCCCCTAATATCCAATCTAAACCTTCCCTCCTTTAGCTTTACTCCATCCCCCTTGTCCTGCCACTGTCTATCCTTCTAAAAAGTTGAATCCCCTCCTGCTTATAAGCTTCCTCACAGATACTCAAATAAATGCTGCAAATACAATCAACCAAGGTAGAGAACAGCTCTTGTTCCTTCTTTACTGTCTGTTTAAAGAGATGACATAACATCTTCTCAGTATCAATTCTTACTTTGAAATCAAAGTCCGTCTCCGTGAAGTTCTTGTGCAGCGCAGAAGACAGGTACTGAACAGTTGTAACTATGATACTGCAGTCAAAAAGAAAGGAAACAAAAAAAAAGAGAAGAAAACCACATTGAAGTCTGGGGTGGTTTGTGCTGCTGATGTTACTGTGCATGCAGATGGGGGCATTCTTTATGTCGACACTGCAAGATTTGCACACAATTCTCCCTTGTAATGAACAGTCTGTACTAAGTGATACAAGATTAAGAATCTTCATCATTGTGATTTTTGGAAATGACACAGGAGCATTTAAAATCCTGCCTGTTTTGTGTGGCTGAGCCATATTACCTTCAGTGAAATGATAGGAGAAAGATTTGTGTATCCTATTTTAAGCAGAATCTTTCCCCCACCCAGAGAATAGTAACTCAGAGAGGCTGAGCTGTTCTCAGTCTTGGCTACACAGTGGTCCTTTATCTGGCACATGCTTCAACTCAACTCATTTCGAGTTCCCTGGTGGGTTTTTTGTATATGGCTAAACATACCTTTGTGCAAGGCAATCAAGGCAAGTGATAAAAGTCTGGAATTCATAAATAACATGTAGATAAAGCAATAATAGCATCAAAAAAACCAAGCCCATCTCTGATTCACTTCCAGCAACCCTATTAAACATAACAATGAGGTTTACGGCCAAATTGTGCCGAAGGAAACTAGATAACCTGCAGCATCTCAGGTAACTACTCCTTCATGTGGACTTTTCTTACAGAACTTCATTTCAATTCTGGACATGAAATACTGAGGGCCACCTCTTTTACTTCTCATTAGCACTGTGAACTCACAGAGCATACAGCTCTGCTGAGCAGTCAGCCTTTAGAAAAACTACTCTGCGGTGTTGTCTTATAATGGGAACCCCTCCGGTTGCCAGTTAGTAGTAATTCCAGAGCTAGTTTATGTAAAGAAGCAAGAAACCAGTTAGCCCAGCCAATGTGTGTTCATCATGCATCATTCCAAACAGCATCTTACTTAACCCCATCAGAAACCAAGAAACTAGGCAAAATTAAGCCTTAAAATGGCAGGTGACAGTTTAATTGGGAAAAAACTCTATGTAATGCATGTGGTGTGATTGCTCCTCCTTTTCCAAAACAACTGAGCCCTCCTCCTAGGCAGGTTAAGGAATGATGCTGATGAGAAGAGACAGACATTTCATGTGGTATGTGCTGAGCGAGGTGGTTGAGAGGCCTGCCTGCTAATACAATGTGGCTGTTCCTTGCCACATCTTCTGGTAGGTGCTGTGCCACTCTCACCCTCAGTGCAGCTACCTCAGCATTGGGTTTAAACTTTCAACTCTCTGATCCCTGTGCACAGTGGTGGAGTTTAACAAACAGAATGAATAGAGGAATCGCACTTTGGTCCAGAGTGGTTACAATAACTGCAGCGTGAGGATGAGCACTCCTCATTCCCTGTGCTGATCAGTCTGATGAAACATGCTGCATCAAAAGTTTTAACTGCCCAGTTGGGGGAATATACCTCTGATGCAGAATGCCAATAGCTTAGACCTGCTTCTCTACTCACTTGCTGGTGAGCAACCTCATCACCATCCAGTCTCGAGGAAAGACACTCATCTTCATCAGGTTCCGAAATACACAGAAAATCTTCAGGAGGAACTCCTGTCACACAGGGAAAAATTTAGCAATCACCAGCTACTCCAGACTAACCCATTTCATAGAATCACAGAATGGCAAGGGTTGGAAGGGACCCCAAGGATCACGGAGCTCCAACCCCCCTGCCACAGGCAGGGACACCAACCTCAGGCCTGGAGCTACACAAGGTTGCCCAGGGCCCCAGCCAACCTGGCCTTGAACACCCCCAGGGACAGGGCACCCACCCCCTCTCTGGGCAGCCTGTTCCAGCCCCTCACCACTCTCTCTGTAAAGAACTTCCCCCTAATATCTAATCTAAACCTTCCTTCCTTTAGCTTTAATCCATCCCCCTTGTCCTGCCAGTGTCTGGCCTTTTAAACAGTTGAATCCCCTCCTGCTTGTAATCTCCCTTCAGGGACTGGCAGGCTGCAATGAGGTCCCCCCACAGCCTTCTCTTCTCCAGGCTGACCCAGCCCAGCTCCCTCAGCCTCTCTTTGTAGGGCAGCTGCTCCAGCCCTCTGAGCATCTCCGTGGCTCCTCTGACCCCTCTCCAACAGCCCCACATCTTCCTTGTGTTGGGCCCCAGCTCTGGACACAGGATCCAGCTGGGGCCTCCCCAGGGCAGAGCAGAGAGGGACAATCCCCTCCCTGTCCCTGCTGCCACCCCTCTGCTGATGGAGCCCAGGATCCCATTGGCCTTGTGAGCTGCCAGAGCCACTGCTGGCTCATGGTCAGTTTCTCATCCACTATGACCCCCAGGTCCTTCTCACAGGGCTGCTCCCCAGGAGCTCTTCTCCCAGTCTGTATCTATGTCTGGGATTCTCCCAGCCCCAGCCCAACCCCTGACACCTGGCAGTGTTGAACCTCATTAGGTTCACCCGGGCCCATCTTTCCAGCCTTTCATCCAAGAAAAAGTACTGGAAGCATCACAGCAATATTTAAAAGGAAAAAAGCAATACATTAGGTCAAGTGCTGGTTGGAAACAAAGTCGTGTATAAAAATCTTCAGCCTCTGTGATACACCTGAACGTATCCTTCCATTCTCAGAGATATGGCAGTGTTTTTTCCCATGGGTGGAATGACAAATTTCATTTCTCTGACAAACCTTTTCACTAGCCTGACCTAAGAACTATAGTTTAAATAGCTTTTAAAAATATCTGTTATAAATCAATGTGAATTAATTTACCAAGTAATTTTGCTACAAGCAGTTCAAGTTAGCTGAAAGGTAGTAATCTCCAATAACAATCAACATTGCACCCTGCAACCTAAAGGTCAGAATTCTATCATCATAAATTTAACTCCCCAATTTATTTACCCTCTCTATGTGCCCATTTAGAAGCTGAACACCTGTTCAGAAAGCTTTTCTCACTGTTTCTTCATCTCCTTTAAGACGTGTTCCGTTCTTACTGTCCATATTTTGAATGCCATGCTAGTCTAAAGCATTTTATAGACAATCTTGTCTTTACAAAGTGATTCTGCCTTTGAAGCAGACTGTTGTCAGAAATACTCCTCTTGCCTGTAGAAGTCAAGATGAACAGCTGGTTTCTGCCTGCCAGTGGCGAAGGAGCCCCCAGAGAGGTCAGTACACCTCACCAACCCCTTCTGTTCATCAACAGCCAGAATTTCCATTAAGGTTCACAAATTTGGGAAGCATGCAGCAAGTGGACTAGTAAGTTACTGTTTTCTAAAAACAGATTTTATCTGCTAGAGACATCTGTATCTGAAAAAAGGCTTGAAATTCTCTTTTGGCTTAAAATCAACACTCCTTAAGTACGCCCCACGCATCGACCGTCTAGTAAAACACTACAGAACAACTGAGTTTACACTCATGGCAAAGAAAAACCCTGCTCCTCTTGACTGTGTTCCATATAATACAATGATGATATCCTTTTCTGTCTAACATCATCTATCTTGAGACTTTATTTGCTCTTATGAAGAAAATTCAGTGCCCTGTGGTCTTCAACGTTTTTATAACACAAAACCTATTAATGTGAAGGTCTGTGAATAGAGCACCAGTGAATGGGAGAGATGGGCTGAGCCAGTAAAGCTGGAGGGATTCCCCTCTGTTCTCTCATTTGGAGTGAATCATCCTGCAAACACAATGTTCTGGTGTACCTTCAGTTCATCCTTGCTTTGGAAGTTGTCCAGTAAGTGCTGGAAATGAGTGTCTGACATCTGACGAAGCAGAGATAGCAGGCAGGAGACATACTCTCCCTGTTGACCAAATGAGAAACTATTTCATTCAGACAACCTGAAATTTCCTAAACAGAAAACTCAACCTGGGGGGTAAGGTATAGAGGGAGGGGTCTGAAATGGCCCCAATGCCTATGAGAGGAAAGCTGACATGCACAGAGATTAAAAATACTGCATGTTAACAGTTCCTGCATTACTGGTGATACACAGGAATACACCTCTTGGAGGCTCCTCCACAGCTGCCACTTTTAAAGGTCTTTTACCCCTCTTGTAGTCCAAACAATCTAATTTCAGATGATTAATACAGACATTAAGGAATCACCCTCCATGCATGCAGTTGTTGACAATCACCTTTATCGGTAACTCCACAGGCTATCAAAGGTGTGACTGCAGCTCAGGCAGACATACCAGGAATTATTTGAACTAACTGGGGATTAGAATAGTAATAGTGATGGCAGCATGGGATCAGTGTGGGCTACAGAAGGTGTCTGGAGTCTTGTAAATACTTGGCTTGTTAGCGGCCACCAAGGTACGTTACGCGCTGTCACAGCTACAGGACGAACCGCATTCCAACAAAGTATTCTGAGTGTAGTTTGGAAAGCCTCCTGAGCTACAGTTACATTGCTGGCCTGCAAAGCAGATGCACCCTAACCAGTTACCACAGTATCCCAAAGTGTTTTCCAAAGATGAGCTCCCCCATTTTACACATCTGAAAGCAAAGCACAGAGAAGTTAAGCAATCTGTCCAAGATACCAAGCCAAGCAATTCCAAGAACGTAAGGAGTATGTCTTTTGTCTGCCAGTCCCTTGCACAACGTTACTTTCTCTGTGACAATGAGTGATTAATTTGGAAAACACATGCACTACTTTCTGAGCAGTACGTAGTAAGATTCCACATACCACTGTGCTGTGAAACATAAATTCAGGAACAAATACAAGGGGATTTTACACCCCCAACTGCTCATTCAATTTCAATTTTTTATTTTCTAATTGGCTCCAGCATCTTCCCAGAAGCTTTGAAACCAGTTGATCCAATAAACTTTGGAAACAGGAAAAAAAGGTGCGTGCTCAGGTGTGAGGTGGCCTGTGATAGGTCGCAGGAAGTCAAATGGTAGGAGTCAAAGGAAATGGAGATGTTATTGGACATCTGCAAGGTAGCACCTTTCTTGTTTCGTAGCAAAGAACGTGTCTGAAAGCTGCTAAATGCCTTGTTCTTTATTGGGATTCTACTGTGTGTCACTATATGTGAGTTAACACAGAAGGATGGAATATCCCCTCTGGTGTGGGGTGTACCTTGGTGTACATGTGCCCCCAACAATATAGCTGGGGATTCAGCCATCTGGAAAAAAAGCAAGTTCTGAAGAACAGCTTAACATCCTACATTGTGCAAAATCTGCATTGGGGACTGAAATAAGCTTGGATAGAAAAGGGCAACAATTCCAGAAAAGAAGAAAGCTTAACAGTATAATTCTGTTCTTTTTCTCCTCTTCCATTGCATGTTCAAAGGAAAAATGTCCTCCCCATGGCTTATGCTTGCACTCAGGACAAAGGTGGCTTTTCCTTCTTCTTCCACCAAGTTCAACAACTCAATTTAGGATCTGTTAATTTCTTTTCAGTATGTTGTGTTCATCTGTTTGAAATAATCAGTGAAGCTGGACAGAAGCTCTCCAAAAAGCTGTCTGGGCTGTCAAGTGAAGGGACTTGCCCACTGAGCCCTGTGGTATTCTCAGCCTTTGGAATCAGAGACTGATACCCACACAGCCTTTGGTGACCCCTATTTTGGGGTGAAGCCCTAGGCAGCTGCCCAGCTAGCTTATGCCTGAAGCTCTAAACAGTAACACTCAATTGCAGCTGCAAAAACAAACAAGAAAATAACTGGGAAACCCACAAAAGCTTCCTGAGCTCCACTGCTTCCTGCAGACCTCACTGCTGCACAGAGGGAGGAAGGGATTTGTGGCTTATTAAGGGGAAGGGACAAAGCCTTGGGCGTTCATGCAGCAGAGATGATAATGAGGTGCTGGTGGTGGTGAGGGACTGAACCAAAGGTTAGAGAAGCAGGAAATAGAAACTGATTGTTAGTTACTAACAGTGATTTCTGCTGTGCACTGCGGGCAACGCTGCCCTCTTACCGCCTCCTGAGACTGCGATTTACTCATGATTGTAAGCAGAGTTTGTAAAAGCACATCCAGGAGGCTCTCCACCATCATCTCAACCTCCTCCACGACATCTCCCTCCTACAGTAAGTGGTGAGCAAACAGACAGTTAGAAACTGGAGAGAATGGAACTGGCAAAGACAGCTCTGCTGAGTCAGCCATACCACAAATACTCGTTTGCTAGAGCGCTCCGCAATGACAGTTCAGAGAAGCACAATCAAATCCATCAGTGGTACCAGATACTGTTGTGTTACCTCCTCAGTCTCTGATGGAAACATTCAAGGTCGCAGCCATAAAGGTAAATCTACAATCAAAGGTCTGCATACACTCTAGAACACAATGGGATCAAATTATGTTCAGGAACCTTTATTTTATGGCAGCATTACTTTAGCTTGTTACCACGATCCCTTTCATCTCATTCCTTTCACACAAAGCCATAACTTGTAATTGGAACTACTCACTGGTATGACTTAGATTTAGCATGCTGAACTTCCTCCTCTAAAGTCAGGTGGGGAGACTTCACCACCCTCTGTTTGTGAGCATGGCTTTGAACGATCAAGTTACCATTTGGGACCAGGGTATTACAATCGTCAAAGCTGGGTGTTTAAACTCAGCAGCAATTGCCAGGAGAAAGTGTGATTTCACTGATTGGATAATTTTAGAGTATTCTCTTAACATGAATCACAAAGTGCTAGTTACTGTCTCTTGCAGAACTGCAAGTCCTAGAGCTGTGTACAGCTTCTGAACTCCATTGACATCTATGTTCTGGGCTTGGATGAGGAAAATTAAAGAGTGTCAAACCTGGGAAATGTGTATGCTTCCCCCTCCTCCTAACAGCAAGAACACTGTGTAATCAGAATACTCTGAGTCACACACAGAAATGCAGACCACCCTCATTTCAGATGCTCTCCTGCTGACAGAAAGTTGGCAGATTTTTTTTTTTAAAGGATCTTTGAAAAACCCCTAATAACCTAGAAAAAACACTCTTCATTTTACTAAATCAGTGGTGCAATCAAAGAAATAAATTAAAGAAATCGAGCAGCAGATTACCAAAGAGCTGGTCTTGATTATGGAGAAGATACTACTGAGGATCCCAGAACAAATAAGCAGCTCCTTCTGTTGTCGTAGGTGAAGGTGGATGTGGTGAAGAACTACAGGTAGTAGGATGCGCCGGGACTCTGAAAGAAGGAAAATCAGGTCACAGGTCTTCCAAAAGAAAAGTGAATTTCAACCATCTCAATCAGCAGCCTTTTGGCACCCAAACTAGCCTGCTGATACACAGCACAATTGGTGCAACCTGTCCTGTCCAGTTTGTAGTACAGCACACATTCAGGAACAGGAGCTAACAAATTAATAGTGTATCCAGTTTCCAAAGTTCACAAATGCCCTAAATGCAGTACATGTGATGTCCTCACTAGTGATACAGCTTGGAAGCACCAGGTGTGAACTGATCCTTTCTAATGCTCATCTCCTTTGTGCAAACCTTCCCTCACTTGCTTTCCAGCACTCCTGTCACAACCAAGAGAGCTTCTCTGATATACAGCTCTTGGAAGCTGGCTAATTCTTCCCTTCTAGCTAGCTTATACACCTTAATCTTATTAAAGAAGGGAGAGCAGGTAGCAGCTGCAGGGAACAGTAGCCAAAACAGGAAAAAAAAGAGAGAGGCAGGGAAAAAAATGGCAAGATATCAGCAACTGGGCTGATAGAAGAGATTAAAGCAAGGAACACCATATGGGAGGCAAGAAAAAGAGAACGTATCTTCCTTTAATTGCAAGACCTTAAGAACAGGTAGGGTGGGCAGCCAAAAGGTAATCTGGAAACTAGATTCATCCTTCAGGTGCAGATAGGACATGGGAGAGACTGTTGACCTGGGAGTATTGAGTCATGCTTCCATGGAAGGGAACAGGGAAGGGGTCTCTATTATTGTGGGTTGAAAATTGGGCATCTTTGCAGTCACAGCTGTCTTGCAGCACTGAAGCTTTCTTTTTGACTTTTCATGCTGCAGTAAGATGTCATGGGACTGCACAGAAGCTAAAAGCATCACTAGTTGCCACTATCATTGTAAAGGTGAAATGAAGAACTACAGCCCTGGACCCTGTGGGTGAAGTTACACATGGCTTTACTGAAAAGTCAGAAGAAGGTTTTGGCTGTGAGCATGGGACCCACAAAGACAAATATTTTTATCAATAGGTTCAAAACACTATAAGGAGATAAAGCTCACTGCCTGTTTCACAGCCACCTTTGGACCAATGAACTCATTCTCTGCATTGCCTCATACTTTTTTGAGATTGAAAATTTAAGAAAAAATGTTTATAAACAATTACAATGGATGGTTTAGACAGGATTCTGTGTTGTTACCACTATCACCTTGCACTGACTAGAGTAATTTGAGTGCACTATCTATTTAGACCTTTATGTATTAAATAAACTCACAATATTCAATCTTTCTTTAATTATTCAAGAATTACTAATATGTTGAGCCAAGGAAATGCTAATGTTATAACGTAAGGATTAAACATACTTGAAAAGAATGCAGTGGGTTCCTTATGTAACTTTATCTGCCTGTTTCTCAGAAAACAAGCCTGCTGGAAAGGAGGTTACCTTCCTATCCACACCAAGAACAGAATAGAGTAGGTTGGTAATGACCCTTAAGATCATCAAGTCCAAATAATACAAAGAATCAGGTGAGATTTGGCAGTTTTAATAACTGACTTGATTTGTTAAGATATATATTTTTATCAACCTTTAATAACTACAGCTTATCCATGATGGATTTGTAACTATTTTCTACCACAGGGAAATGTACAAAGTACCCACACTGAACAGATCTATCAATGATGCCACCAAGATAAAGAATTACCAAGATTACTGGCATTCAGCAATGAATTGTTTGACACAAAGCAACTGCAAGGTAAATGTAACGTGTTCCTACTCTTAGTTAGCAGCAGGACTTAAACTCAGATACCACTCTCTTACCTGAGAAAGAGAACAGGCGGCTGTCAACAGTGCGCGCAATAGACTGTAGCTTCACAACATCCATTGACTGCCCAATGTGCACTGTGCTGGGCATGCTGCCCAGGGTACCCCGCACGAACTCCGCTACTTCCTGCACCGTGAACATCTGCAGCAGCTCATCGAAGATGGCAGGGAAGGAGTTGAGCAAAGCAGCCTGAAGGAAGGGAATGAGGAAACTGAAACCGTTGCATTCTGTAACTGCAGGTAAACACAGTGAAACAGAAACAACAGTGAAGCTGAAGTAAGGGTCTGCAGAAAGCCACTGAGCAGTGCACCACGACTGGTGTTAGTGTCCTGCAGTACCCAAAGCTCAGAGTGAAAAAATCAGATGTGGTATATAACCATCAGGCACTGTTGCTATACTGTGCCTTAGAGAAAGTAGAGCCAGTAGATACTGCAGAGCTTCTACAGGCTGGGTCTTGGACCCAGCTTATAAAAGAGAAAAACCCCTGAGGCACCAGGGAGCAAAAACCAATCTGGTTTTGTTGATTTACTTTTGTCAGTAACTAGAAAACTTGCTTCTGATCAGGGAGTTCCATACCGATTGTTTGTGCTGAGCAACTAGGTAAGCTGGCTGAAACTCTTCAGAAAATGTTCTGAAGAGCATGGTGACAGACCCTTAGCTGTAGCAGCACTCTCACGTGGTATCACTGTATTTCTGCAACAGGGGCAGGGTGTGATTCGTGTGAGAGAGGCATGACATCATGCAGTATGTGTGCAGGTGATTCTTGCAACAACAGGCATTTCCAGTAAGCTGGACCTATCCTTGAAGGTGTTTCTTTAAGTGTAGAAACAATATCAGCATGACAATAACAGAATCAAAGTCCTCCTTTGTAATGTCACACTTTTCCAAGGGATTCCTTGGTAACAGCAGAAAATTCCATGCATTGCCCTATCCTCAACTTCCACAGGCATGGAACTGGCCCTCACCTCTCATGTTTGAAAACCCTTGACTCCTGCTGTACACCCTGCCCAAGGTCCATCCCTCCATTACAACTACTTACAGTTCCCAGCAGTGGCTTTCCTGAGCTGCTGAGCAGGCTGGCTTACACTCCCCTCCTCACTGCTTCCTCCTGCCTTGCCTGAAGCTCTCCACACAAACCACACCAACCTCCTGCACAAGTTTGGATCTATCAGACTTTGTGATCTCTGTTCACTTCAGCCCTTCCAGCATCTCTCCACTTTCCAGCATTTCCTTCGAGTTCTCCTTTTCCTCACAGATTTTTTTTTGTTTCCTCATTGCATAAACACTTCTGTACCTCTCCCATGCTGGCTCTGACACTTGGCTTGCCTCTCCTAATCCCATGTATAGTTTCCTTCCTTGCCAAGTCTTTCCTCAAAGTATCTTTTCCTCCAAACAGCACAGTGATATCTATTTAGTAGTCTTTGAGAAAAGGCAAAGTTATTTTTACAACTCACACTGTAGAGACCATTAAATTATTCTGAATATAAATACACCTTTCTTCTTCAGCTTGTTACCGCTCTCAACATCTTGTCTTGTTACCATCAATTCAGATTACACAAAACCCCACATAGCCTCCTGCGTATTGTCACCTATTTGTTGCTACATATAGTGTACTAACAGACAAACAGGAATCATTTAAATAGCTTGTGGTATGCTTGGAAGGCTGCAACAGCTGCAAATCCAGGTATCATCTCTATTTCTGGGACAATACAAATGAAATTACAATCCTGGCCCAACAAATCCTTACAGGAGCTCTCCTAAACTTATTTCTAACTAGTACTATGAAGCAGGAGGATTTCCGTGGGGATTTAGGGTACCCAATGTGAGGGTATGCACAGGATCTCTCCAGCAAGCCTTGGAGCAGTCTTGAGGAACAGCTACATCATTGCATCAGTTTCTTGAAGGGCTCTCAACTGTACACCACCCTAAAATATTCTGCAACATTACTCATGTCAAACTAATTGCCTGGAAGGAAGCACATAATCAGTTTTAACCTCATTGCTGGGAGGAACTATATTGAGATCTCGCTAATATCCTGGATAAGAGGACAAGTGTGAAGAAAATGATGTTTGCTAAGGCCTCAAGCATTTCTGTAGATATTTAACAGTTTTCCAGATTTCCTGAACTAGTACATAATCTCCTTGGCTGTCCTGAACAATTTGACCTCTATAATCGTGTATAACCCTCAGTACCTCCAGTATTCTCAAGCTGTGGATGCCACAAGCTGTTCCATTAGTTACAGAAACATTCCTAGTTCTAAAGTACCAGCCACTGAAACATTAAATTCCAGTTTAAATGCAGGAAAAATAAGGTTTGGGGTAGGGAAAAGGGATTAATTGGGAACAACGGTGATGAAATACTTGTGCAGTTCTGGGGATCGTTACTTACAGAGTTAAATGACGGCCTTGAAGTACCACCACATTTTTGTGGGGCACAAGTTCCAGCTCCGCTCGCCTGCCCTCCAGGCTGAGAGGCCTATGGGGCAATTGGGATCAAGGGGCAACATAGTGGCAAGGGGGAAACAAAAAGTAAACTTTTCAAAGATTAAACAAGGACAGGCTTTACAAACTACTAAAGTCCAAAGTAAGAAATACTGTAGTGAGAGAAAGGAAAAAAAAAAACAAAACACCAACAAACAAACAAAACCCAAACAGAAAAAGGGAAAATAACCCCATCCTCAGATCTGGTCCCTTCTGTAGTTTGATTAACACAACTGCAAAACAAACAACACTAAACAGCCTGTGCTCACAACCTGCTGTTTCCACTCACTTTGCCGGCAAAATCTGCTCGCTGATTTCTCATGTTCCTGGCTCCTCTTATTATAGCCACTAATGGGTGATTAAATAAAAGATTAGAGCAGCTGTTCTCAAAATCTTTCAGAGCAGCTTCTTAAGGAAGTGATCACATTGCTGGCAGCTTCCCTAACCAGTGGAGTCACTCTGTTTTGTGGCAATGTTCACAGCAACTGCTTCTTTGGCAAACTATGGGAGGTGTTCAAACATCTGTAAACGGTTCATTAAGTGATTACAGATCACCTTCACCTCACCAGGAAGTTCTGGGTGGTCTGTCTTTGGTGTTCTCTGAGCTGAGGCACCCACATAACATATGACATAACTATTTACCTGTTAAACACAGAAGTATGTCCTTTAGAACAGTCGTCTTTAAAAAAAAATCCTTACTCACTTTGAGTAATACCTTAAGCCCACATCAAGTCTTCATGAAGTCATTTGGGGTATATTCAAACCAGCATATGAAATGTGAGCGTGGGTATCGCACCGTGCTTGCAGTCAGGCTGCATGTGATTCCGACTGTAATTTTAGACTATGCTGGAATTAAGTTTATCTGACTGTGAGTACCTCAGTTGAACTTCTCTGGTGTTGCTATGACCCTAAGTATTGACTTGAGCTCCTACAATTAAGGCTTAAAATGTTTTTAAGCCAACTAAGACACGTGAACAAGGGACTTGAAAATGTAGTTTGCTTTTGAGATGAGACTGAATGTGACAGTCACTTTCCTCTTGAGAGTCCACAGTTCAGCTCACCTGTACCTGTGCAGCAAAGTTACTGTCTAATTACATTAATTGGCAATGTCATTTTCCAGTATCATCAACTTGTTAGAGGGGGAGACTCTACTAACCTGCATTTAACTGTCACATGTCCACGTGTACTACCCTGTGCTGGAAATCACTGCCTTTTTGTTTGCCCACTAAGGTGCAGGAAATAGCAAACCTGTGTGAAGATGAGAGTCTCAGAGCTCCTGCTGTCCAAGCTGAGCACAAATCTGATGGACTGGAAAAGCTCCTGGATGCTGGAGCGGAACTGTTCCTCCTCCATTCCACAAGTAGCTCTGGAGTAAAGGATCCGAGATTGGACAATGAACTTGAAAAGATATTCCAAGGCCTTAAGGAGTAGGAGAGGAAGGAGATTAAGACAGAGAAAAAGAGAGAAAGAAAAATAAAGGAGCTTTAAAGAGAACCAGGAAAGAATCTAGGTGTGTAACAACTAAATTCTTCAGCTGTAGAAAGGAGAAAGAAAACCAGGTTTTGTAAGGTACATAAGGAAGAGCGACTCATAGGCAGTATTCCTTCTCAACCAGTAATGTTACTGGCATGTCCCACTAACAGCACCAACAACATTCCCTGTTTCACACACCATTAGAAAGCTGTCCCTTCCCACAAGAACATACACTCACCAGGGAACTGAGGTTCAGGTCCTAAGCAATGGCAGGTGTTAGAAGTTCCTGCCAGTTAAAGGCTCCTGTACCTGCTCCTTAAACTCCCAACCTAACTAGTGACACAACAAAGCCATGTCACAGCCAGAGACGGAAAGTGGATCCACAGCACCTGTACCTAATACACTGAAAATAACAGCCTATTGACATGCAATGTGTAGACCACATGTACATGCATGGCCTGTGAGTATTTACTCCATGCAAGTCCCACTTAAGGTCTCCCCAGGGTTTCAGAAGGACTAAAGGAGATAAAACTTCCTTTTTTTTCCTGCACAAGAATGAATCTCTCCCTAAAATTAAAGTTTTGGCAAAATATTCAAAAAGTTAAATCAGTGCCAGGCTACCCTTGATTTGATTTACAGCTCCCCCAGCCCTTCTGCAGTCACAGATGGAGCAGACACACAGGTACGTTGTGGGATACATACTCTCATTGCTTCCTGGATGTGGTCTTGGCGTACAAGCTCAGCTGAACGGTCCATGTACCACTTCAGACATCTGATCAGCTCTCTGAATATAACAGTGAAAAGAAGAGGAACTTTCAGCACTACTAGCCAGGCCACAAACATTTGGGTTTCAGGGAGAAATAATAAAATAGTCTCATGTCACTCTGTTTTAATGATTAAGTTTCAAACCCAAAAGATAATTTCTTCTCTGTAATTGACTTAGAAAATGAGGAACACTGAGAGAACATCAAACAGGTGTTATTAAAAGAGAGAACCTTGATAAAGGTATGCAACAGAGTTTCAAGGTCAAAACATACTGGGGTGGGGGGCGTTGAGCGGGGAGGTGGTAAGAAATTCCAGATCTCCTTCCTCTAAGCAAGCAGTTTCTGGAAACTAACATCACAAAGAAAACACTACTTCCCTCAGTGTGTGATACTGTTTGGACTAACTTAAAGAACTGTATTAAAAACACAGACTTTTTCTGACATCAGACAACCAAAACCCATTTGTTTCATCTGAAAGAGGTGGTAAGTAATACAAACACCTTCTTATCCTCTAAACTTGACCAAGTCTTCTACTGTTGCATGGTATCTATGGTTTTTTTACCTGCCACTGACAAGGTTTGAGGTTTGTTTTTTTTTTTTAATTACAGTAAAATGTAAATGCCTTAAACCAATTACAAGCTGGTTTTAATAGTTTATCATGGCCAAAGACAGAATATCATCAAATGTACAAAAGAAATGGACTAAAAGGAAGGAAAAACAACCCCCTGAGTGATAATTGTCACTGCTTTCAAAAATCTGTCCTCCTCTCTGATGCACAACTCAAAAAAGAGTTCTAGAAAATAAGGAAGAATCTTCAAAGTGACAGTGAAAACTGTATTTTTGGTCTACTGAAATTTTACATTTACTCTAATCAAATAGAACATTATCTTCTGTGAATACTTATCTACTTTGGAAGTAGAAATTACATTAGTTCTCTAAGCTTTCACAAAAGTCTTGTATCCCAACACCCTTAAGACAAGAACGTGTATGCTCTTGGTAGCCCGTTAGTGCAGACTGAGGAGTTGTTGCTGACAGTGTCTCTTCAATTAGAGAAAAAAGCAAGCAATATTTGCCAGTTCAGAAAGGCCAGATGAACCCCCCAGCCTGCTCCTTCCCAGCCACAGGTGACACTCAGCAGCTTTTCTCTGTAACGGGGCTGGGAAACTTTCGTCTGAGTAGTTCTACTACTGCTAACACAAAGGTTAGGATTCTGCTAGTGACATCACTCAAAAGCTTGCTAACACCATCACTTTAAGTGATGAATAAACAAAACCTACTTGTAAGCCAGTGCTCCTGCAAAGTGCTTCTGAATATAAGTGTCCATCACAGGTCGAAAGTGAAAATACTTGCTGTCACGCAGCAGATTTATGATGAATACCTGTGGGAGATGAAAAAGGGAACCCATACTAAAGGAGACCGCACACTGTTGCCAGGTTTCTATAATCAAGTTTCATAAGCTAAAGGAACAATGAAATACAAGAGTTTATTGTCAGAGTTGTGTTATTATTAGATGTTGCTGTTTGCTTGCCCCAAGTGACAGCAAATGTCGCTGTCGTGGGGTCTGCTGAGGCTGTCCTGCCCTCCTCACCCAAGACTGTTACAGAAAACACAGGGCTGGATATTTCAGAGTTCATGGAATTAAAATACTTGCAATGTGATAAAGAGAAACTTAAAACTCACTGACCATGAGATACAGATGCAGTAACTTACCAAAGACTGAAAGACCAACAGACCATACTTTTCTGTGTTGTCATCCAAAACTACAAACAATGTGTCCAGAATATCTTGTAGGAACTAAAATGACAGGAATAAACAGAGAATTTCAAATTCAGTTGTATTAAAAGAAGGTTATTTGCCCCTGCTTTAATTACTTCACACATGGTGATACCTTTGTGAAATGCTTGCCAAGGACAAACCACTTCAGGTTCACCCACAGATTTTAATTATTTTAACTGAGAATAACATTTCTCTTTAAAAGGACTATTTCTAAACAAAAACAAAATGACAGAAAAGCAAGCAAAAATAAGAAATAGAGACTGCATGCCTGATTCACAAATCTCAGTGTATCTCAGCCTTTGGCTTTCACTGTAAGCTGACCAAGCGCTGCCTAACAGCAGGAGAACTAACTTCCATTTTGAAGGGAGCAGGCCCGCAGAGCGGAACAGCTGGTGCTGAGGACCTGATACAGCGCATGTGGCTGAGGGCACTGTCCTGAGGGTTAGCTCTGGTTTGATCCCAAGGACTCACTATCCATTAATTTTGGGAGTGTGTCTTCCTGTTCAGTTTTGTGTCAAATTAAATCCCAATTCAGAGTTTTAAGAACTCACAGTGGAAATCAAACAGGGCAGTAAGAGGGAACGGTCAGGAGTGCATTGCAGGTCTGAATTCGCTTCTTAACACAGATACACCCAAACCCGTTACTTCATGCAGTACCTTAACAATCTCCTCGCCACTGACGTGTCTCAGTCTTCCTAGAATATCCATCACACGATCTGGGTAAGCTTTCCACTTCAGCAGGGCAAGTAAATCCACTGCAGAACAGTAAGAGAGAGAGCTAGAATCCACGTGCAGAGGGAAGAGCCGCAACCCCAGACCGACCAGAGCTCCAGTACATGTTACAGCTCTGCTCTTGCTGCACTTCACGCTTCTTGGGGCAGGGAATAAATTAAGGGAAAATAAGAAGGAAAATAGGGAGTAACTCCAATACCACCAACAAAGAAATGAACAGAGGAATGGCAAAGTACTTAAAAAAGAGCAAAGACTGCATTCTTCCCTGGGTGGCTTGACATTGCACTGTGGACAATCCACTTCTGTCTTCTCACACCTCAGAGAAGTTTCCATAAGAAATTTTTATTTAATTAGTAGCTCTGTAAAAGCTGAACAAAACAAATTTTGGATTGTGTGGAAAGGCAAACATTGAATTTTTTGTTCCTCAACCATCTAATGAAAATTACCTTCGCTTCAACATATTACCCCACTCTTGCAAAAATGTCTGTAATTACTCTGCCATCTGTCAATATCCTTATTTCCTCAAAAAAACACTTTCTGCTCACTTCAACAGTGTTAGTAAAAAACCAAAGCATACTTATAATGAAATGATAACCCAGGAGTACTTTAGTTAAATAAACAGAGCACAGGCATAGCCATCTTATCTCTCTTTTTCATAACCCCTGTTGCCTTGGGCAATGTCAGAGGCTCACTACTTACCATTCTGGGTCAGTTTGGTAGAGGAGAGCTGTGTGGAGACTGAAAAGGTCTCTTTGGTGCTGCGCTGGAAAATGAGGCTGGAAGGGATGTTGGGGCAGCCGTTGTAGTCCTCTTTGCAGCAAGGCAGCCCCAGGTACAGTGCATGATTGTTAAAAGTGCTGTTCTCATCACACTGCAGGTACAGGACAGGAAATGGAATTGTACCTAGTTTGCTCATTCCCCACACTCACACCCCAACAGCACTCTCACTGATCTTTTGGTGTGTGCAACCACTTCTAAGGCTAATGCCATCAGCTGATTAAACTGCTGGATGTTCATAAACACTGGTATGTTTGAACTCAAAATAGGTGGGGTTCGCTGAAAATAAATCCTCATTACCTGAAGTGAAAAGGTAAGCTGTACCTAGAGCAGAAGGCTACACCCATACCTAGTCACATGATTCAGAATGTATATAATTTTGAAACTATTAATCTGTTCCTCACATGCTTCTAATGAGGGAAAAAAAGATACTGCCATGACCATCACTTATTGAGACTGAAGTACCGATGCGCAGGTGAGAAGTCAGCAGAGCAGAATTGGTACCTTATAAACATAAAGCTCATGGATGTCATCCGACAAGGTCGTGCCATCATCTCTCATCAATGGAGTGAACGCAAACCCAAAGAGCTTCTTCTCTCCTTTGTCTTTTGCTATCACAAGAAACAGAAACAAGGAACTGTACATATGCTGTCTGTCTGTCCCACAGGGTTACTCAGTATTGACAAAAAGCATGCAGGTTACATAAGAAAAAACATATAATATACTGTGTCTCAGCCAGCCCCTTTTCTTTGGTCTGTGGGGACTGGACAAGGGGCAATGGCTGCAAGTTGGAGCACAGGGAGTTCCACACCAACATGGGGAGGAACTTTTTCACAGTGAGGGTGAAAGAGCCATGGGACAGGCTGCCCAGGGGGGTGGTGGAGTCTCCTTCTCTGGAGAGATTCAAGATCCATCTGGACTCCTCTCTGAGTGATATGTCCTAGGGAGGCTGCTTTGGCAGGGGGGTTGGACCCGATGATCTCTCGAGGTCCCTTCCAACCCCTACTATTCTATGATAATCCTATCCTCAAAACAAACGTAAACATGCTGAACACAGTAAAGTATAAAGCCCACATCCTGTAAGGAAAACATTCTGCAGGAAAACACAGCAAAAGCACAGCAGGGGAGAACGTTTACAAATTGTTTTGCACTGCATTGATTGCTCACAATGTTTTTAAGGTGCAGATTAATAAATGTAGCAAGCAGCTAATTAGCAGTGCACCTTCACTGCATTTTAGGTTGTCAGTCATAGAATCACAGACTGGCATGGGTAGGAAGGGACCCCAAGGATCATAGAGCTCCAACCCCCCTGCCACAGGCAGGGACACCAACCTCAGGCCTGGAGCTACACAAGGTTGCCCAGGGCCCCATCCAACCTGGCCTTGAGCACCTCCAGGGACGGGGCACCCACCCCCTCTCTGGGCAGCCTATTCCAGCCCCTCACCACTCTCTCTGTAAAAAACTTCCCCCTAATATCCAATCTAACCCTTCCCTCCTTTAGCTTTAATCCATCCCCCTTGTCCTGCCATTGTTAAAAAGTTTTAAAAAGTTGATTCCCCTCCTGTTCCTCTGCTCCCTTCAGGGACTGGCAGGCTGCAATGAGGTCCCCCCACAGCCTTCTCTTCTCCAGGCTGACCCAGCCCAGCTCCCTCAGCCTCTCTTTGCAGGGCAGCTGCTCCAGCCCTCTGAGCATCTCCGTGGCTCCTCTGACCCCTCTCCAACAGCCCCACATCTTTCTTGTTTTGGGCCCCAGCTCTGGACACAGGATCCAGCTGGGGCCTCCTGAGGGCAGAGTAGAGAGGGACTCTCTCTGTCCCTGCTGCCACCCCTCTGCTGATGGAGCCCAGGATACCATTGGCCTTGCGAGCTGCAAGAGCACACTGCTGGCTCATGTTCAGTTTCTCATCCACCAGCCCTCTCCTGCTTTCCACCCAGTAACAGCCTCATCTGAGTATAAATGGCCAATGGAAAGACCTTGGTGTTTTTAGCTTTCAGTTCCATGTTGCACTCACTGGAGCAGTGCCTGAACTCAAACCGGAGGTGAGACCCACGGAACCTGTCTATAGGGATGGGCAACTTGATGATTTCCCCCCACCGAGGGCTGTTATTGTGGTAAAGGACAAAAGAGTGGTATGCACTCCTGCTTGGCTCTCCAGAGCCCAGGCTGATGCAGTCCTGGAACAAAAGAAAACAATTTAAGATTAAAAGACATCACATCACTACCGATGAGTCATTTTATTACACAGTGATAACCTTTATATAATTCACATCTTTCTGTAGACATAAAGGACGAGTCAGAAGCAGAAACCCAGACAGAATGAAACCTGAAATTTTTAAAGAGTTCTTTAAATTGTGCTTGGGGTCAAAGGATGAGCTGGGATATCTATGATACTGGAATTCATCCAGTAGCTTAAGTTATTAAGCTAAATTTTCTAGCTTTCTATCTAGGCTAGATAGAATAAACACATAAATCCAAATATATAAAGATGAGTCCAAGAGAGAGGGACCTAACAGGACTATCACTTGTAACATTTGACTTGCCCAGAAATATAATTTAATCAGATTCCTGCTTTAGTATCTCAGTTCAAAAATGATACATGAACTTTTCAAGCTCCTGAAAATGTTGAAACTACAACCAGTCTTGAGTGCCCCACAGAAATCTAAATGATTTCATTAGTGGGGAGCAAAGAATTTCTGCTGAATAATTGTCACCTAAAAATATTATGGGATTTATATTTCTGCTTTAAGGGCTCAGAGATCTTGACCAACCCATGTATTCTCAAAATACAGATAAAGAAAAATATTAAGTGATATTCTTTAGGAAATACAGGAATCCTTAGAACATGAAGTTAGGAGAAATAGTGAAGTCCTGAAATAAGGACAGCACAAGGTCCTTTGTAATGAAGACATGGAGCAGGAAGGACTTTTTTTATGTAAGCACTAGCCCACGTTTTAGATCTAGCACTTACATAGTGATCCAAAAGACGTGCTGTCTTATAAAACCACAGAGAAAAAAAGACACCTTAGAGATTCCTCACTTTTAGCATCTCTAAGGATAATACATCCAGGAAGAAACAGAAGCTAAGCAGCCCTGGAATGACACACGCAATATAAATTCTGACATAAAAACACCCTACATGGAAGAGTATCACAACAAGGCTTACCAGTCATGTCCCCAAGGCATCTCTAAACTCTATTCCCAGAAAATACAAGCAAAATGCTGATTTGATTTTTTTCATCTGCAATCAAGACATTATTAAGTAAAGTATATCCCAATAACCATGGGCAGTGAGTTTGGCCTGTGGTAATCTTCTGGCTTCCAGGACGTTAAGAAGTTGTGAAGAAGCCCAAATGAAAGAGAAGTTCTCTGGAATTTTGGGATTTGATGCACAAACAGCAGATTCACTGCAAAGGCTCTAATCCAAACTAAGTGACTGTAGCACATATTCACAAAACTCAGTCCTCTCCAGTAAGTCTTTAGTAACCATATGGTATGTGCCACAATCCTGGGATCAAGATGGTTGTTTTAATACAGCAACAAGGATGAACTGTTGTTGCAGGTTGGAGTGAGAGCAGGGACGGCAGTACTAGAAACCAGAGAGCCTGTGTATTTTTTGATAGGTGTAAATTGGTTGGCCTCAACACAGCAATTCTGAAACCCCATTCACATTAGGCTACTTGGAAAAAGTAAGAGTGTGTTTAATTCTTCTATAAGGTACAGTAAAAAAAATCAGATTTTAACAGGATCTTTTTTTCTGGTGCCTCAATAATGACCTGCCCTGGCAGACAAATGGTCTGTCCTTGAATGTTGTTCCATGCTATAAATGTTAAGTAAATGAATAGGCACAGAGTCTTTTCTTCTGGTTATTAACTTAGTTGCTAGGCTTAGTTTACACTACAATCTATAGTCTGAGCAGAGAGGATTGTTTAATTCTGAATTCTGCAAAATATAAACATGGAACCAGTCTCCATACACCTAGTTACCAAGAGATTCAAATATGGGAGTGAATTGAAGGCAGAGGCAAGCTAAACCAGACAGTGTCAGGTAATAATGTCATTGTTTAAGGCATGGCCTGCAATCAGGAAAATACCCCTGCTATGGAAAGAGGAGTGAGGAATGTGTCGAGGGTTTTTATTTTTCCAGAATATATTAAAAGATACTAACAGTTGAGTAAGACCATTTTCCAAAGGAAATACTCATTTACTCCCAGAATACAGTGCTGTTCAAAGTGAAATTTCACTGGTTTCATTAGGACTATTTCTGGACCAAGATATACTGGACCAACAGCCACAAGGATCTGAGGCAGAATATTCTCATTAACATTGCATTTGGTTCTGCTGAAGCTTCCCAAAGGCATAATTCAGGTTTGGATTGTGCTGCTGGTCAGTAACAGTTCAGAGGTGAAGGTTCTGCAACACATTCCCAGCCGAACTGTGTAACTAGGCACAGGCTTTGTCACGGGGCCTTGGAAAGGCCTTGGGAAGGCCACAGGTCAGGAGCAGGAAAGGGCACTACAACCAGGAACAGTGGGGCTTTGGGGTCAACGACTAAACATCTACTGTTCTCCCCACACTGCTCTAAGCGTGCACTGGAGGTTTTTATTAGCTTCTCCACTGTATCACCTACGGAAACTTATTAGATTAACATCATAATTAGACAAATGGAATAGAAGAAAGAAAAGAGCTACGCTTGACTGTGGAGAGCAACCATGGGTCATGCAAGTGATCAGTCAGGGGACAGGGAACCCAAACCAAGCAATTCCCTTCACCAGCACACATCCTATCTTTAGCTTTTATATTAAGACATTATTAGACTCCTTTCATTGCAGTCTTTAGTATTTTCTTTTAGATTATGCTGGATGAGAAATGAGAGTCCTGCTCCAGCAGTATCTTTACAGCTGCATCATTTCAGAATGAAATTCTGTTCTGTCTTTGGGTGAAACCAGGTCCCTCCTAGTGGAAAATGGCAGGTCATCACCCACTGCTCTCAGTGCCCGTATCAAAGATTACATAAACCAGATAGTTCCAGTGAAAAATAAGCTGTCCAGGGTTTAAAACTAAATTTGTAATCAAAGGTAACCCGGTCTCCATGTAGTGGCATACTTGAATAACCCAGACTGATAGACCTGTGTTAAGGCTGTAAATGGATGCTGAGACTTCCCCAAACCCATTGCACAGGTGGGATGACTGGAACTTGACGCCGTTCTCTGCTCCTGGGTCTTTTCACCTGAAGCACAGGGAAGATTTTGAGCACAACCTTTACCTCTATGCCACAGCAGAAAGCTGAATTCTGAAAGTTGAGATAAACTGGAAATCTACAGTTAAAGAAACCAAATTCTTATAATTTTTAGGGCCTATCTATAGACTTAGAGCAGCCACATATACTTAGAAGGGTCAGTTGTCTTTTCAAGGACAAGGACATTACCACTGAATAGTAAGATGACCCGCTCAGAAGGAATTCCACATGGTTGTCTCATTTGCTTTAACTTTGGTAGATGCAGAACTTTTAAATCATGTAGAAATATGGCAATAACAAAAAAAGGGGAGACATGTTTAGTTTGCAAACTCTGTCCTAAGTAGCTACTTCTTTCTCTTACGTGCATGTCATTATTCCTTCAAATTGCCATTTAGCACTGCTGAACTATGCCTCTATATTCAGTTCAACTGATGCTCAGTTTTAGTTGTTATTTTTCTACTTCTATGCTGCAGCTAAGAGAACACAAATGTACCTAAGCAGTGAGAGGAGTTCAAATTAAAGGGAAGAAGAGTTCAACTTCTGTTGTCCTTGATGGTCCTTTTACTTACTTTTCAGCTTACCTTTGATATTTCCTATGTAGAAAAATTCTAGCGTTGGCATGCTTGAAAGGGAATCCTATGCATCATTACACATCATGAACCAAAGATCTCCCTGACATAAACCAAGTATCTTTGTTGCTTTGACTGTAACTATACAGAGGAGCAATAACATCAATACTGGTATAGAGATTTTCTTTCAAATACAGAGCCTGATTTGAAATCAAACAAAACATTCTTCGTATGCAAAGCCTCTCCTTTATTACAAATGTTCACCTGAACTTTTTCTGATGGGGTTGACTACCTTTACTGGCTGGTTGGTTGTACCAGGTCTGCTCCACTATTCCACATAAAGCTCTGAAGGGCTGTCACAGGCAAGGGATTAAAAAAAAGAGAACTTGGTATCTGGGAATGACCATTCCACTGAACAAGTTAAGACTGATAACATCTAGAAATGATATGGCTTTTACACTTAATCATTAGTCATGGTTACAGTGTAATTAGCTACCATTACTTATGTTAGCACTGGGAAGATGCCAATATTGCAGTTTGGAGGGTGAGGACCTACACTGGTCTTTGGCAGACTGCTGGGAAATAAGGAGATGATTAAAAATAGGCCACTCAATTTGAAAGGTATGCCTAATGTAATTAAACAGGAAAGGGTTGTGATCTTCCTGCGACGGCTACGAGCGCCAGCCAACTCCGTACAAGCGATAGACTTGACTTTCAACGAAATCACAAGCAAATGTAGTAATAAGGGAGAAGTTATTTCAATTAAAATAAAAAGATTGTGGCAATGACTTTGGTACACAATCCCTTTGGTGTTTAGATTCTTCTACGATGGCCACAAGGGCCATTTTATCGCAGTGGAGGTAAAATAAAAAGGTAGGAGGAAGTTATTTCTGATAGATGGTTATGTCCAAATATTTTCCATTTACTTCTCTATCCTCACACCCTCCCACCCAGCACAAGTTAACTTCTCTACCACCTTCTCTTTGATACTACTAAAAGTAAGAACAGAGGAAGAAAAAACCCACTAAACACAACCATCCACAGCTGGAATGGAGCCATTCCAGGGGAAAGCCAAGATCTTGGAAATAAGGCAACTTAAATTTATTTTCCAAAGTTACATTCAGTACCCTAACTCCAACAACTCAGATTTAAAAGTCTCTTTTGAAATCACATTTCATCTTGTTCATAACATGTTATTGAATTTTAAGTATTTCTCAAATACTCTTCAGTTCTTTCTGACTACAGTTAGGCTAATTTTTCTTTTTAGTATAGCCACTACATCATATTTTGAAATTAAGGAAGTTTTTCTTCTCCAAGTCTCCTTTTCCCATATACAGGAAGTGCTCCCAAACTCTGTCAAATTTATAGCTGACCATCTCCTTCATCATAATATAGCATTCAAAAACCAACCAACCCAAAAAAAAGGTAAAAAAAATAATAAAAAAGGTAGGATCTAGTTTCAGTTTTACACTTCCCTTGCATCAAAGATGACAAAACAAGAGAATGCACCCAAGCAGCAAACAGATGGCACCTGAAGCTCCAAGAGGAAATAAGCACTTACCTTCAAGATTTCCCCATCTGCATAGAGCACATACATGGTCACTTCAATGTTCTTCTGCACGCTTTTCCCACCTCTTTCAAAGTCTCCCTTTTCCAACGTCAGGTATAAGTCGTTGCGTATATCACCTACAGTGGAAGAGCGGAGTCGCACGCTTCAATTCAACGTGGAAGACCCGGTGCCTGCATGCAACCTGTTTTCATTCTGCAAACTGTTTTCTGCAAGACTATGGCTGATGCCCAGATCATTCCAAGCAGCAAGTTAATTGTTAATAAAGATGAACATTTCAACATCAATGAGTAAAATCAGACCGTTGTTAGTAATGCCTTTATTAAGTGTGACCTTGGAATCAGTACTTGCAATTACTGTGTGTGAGAGGGAATGGAAAACAAACCTGTACTGCTCTGCCTGGTTACTGGATTTGGAAGTATCCAGCTAAGCCTGACAAAATACCATTGACATCAGACTTCCTCTTTCCCCAATATATTTTAATAAAATAAGTATTTTCTGTGATGATCAGCAGGAAGTTATGTTCAGTTAGCTCTTCAAGCATTTCCTATATTCTCATAATTTCTTTTTATCATAACAACAAAATAAAAGTAACTGCTTTGGAAAACTGGCTATACATCAGTTCAGAGGGATTAAGAAGAACATTTTTTGCAAGATTTCTGGCCAGCCACTCGTGTCCATACGCATGACTATAAGAAGCAGGCAGTATGGATACTTGCCAATTACACATTACCTCATTTTCGAGAGCTTTCAGAGCAAATGACTCAGAAACACAGAGACTAGCATCTATCTCAGCATCTTGTTAACCTGAATCTGACAGATTCTAGGCTCACTTTTTGTCTTTTCTCCCCTTTGCTTTATATTTTTTTTAAATTTTTAAGAATCTGACTTGGAAACTCCAAGTTAATGCAGTCAAACCTAAAGCATGCACCAAAAGGTAGCACCTTTTCTTCTGTAAGGTTTAGTTACTGTCACCATTTCAGGATGGCTCATTTACCACTTCTTTTCATTAAGTGCCACAAAGGCAAACGCATTAACGGGCAATACAGAAAAATGCAATGTGAATTCAGAAATTAAACCCTTTCAAAGGCAGGTATTTTGTTAAGCAACCTCAAGAGACTAAATAATGGAATGGCTAATCCAGCTAAGCAGTTTCCTTGAAGGTCTTGTTTCTTCTACCACAGTACTTGGAGAGGCTGATGCAGTTAAATCTGTTTATTAATCAGCACTGGCTTTCTGGCAGTGAGGGATAGATATCCTTTTGTGTCCATCAAAGCAGCACTTCAAATTCTTGAAGTGTGTAACCCCACAGAATTTGTTGCTTAATCTACTGTCGGGAAAAAGAATAAAAGTTTTCAGTCCTAACTTTACTTTTATATTTATTTCTGGAGATAAGTACAACTTTTTAGCAGGGAAAACAGAGCTCTGCAGCCAACAGTTCGTGCTTTCTGCTCAGAGCTCTGGATGAATGGCAATCCGTATGCACAATGTCCTCCTTTTCCCATCAACCTCACTCTCACTGTGGACTCACACAGAGCTGACTGCTTGAAACTCCTCGCAGCCAGAGGTCTGCAAACGCTACGCTTCATTAACGGGAAAAAGATGATGGCAAGAGGCTGGTGAAAGACCTCAAATATTTGTTCTGTTTTGCCTCAACAAAGAACAGGCATCAAATGTGACACTCTGCAGGCCACAGCCACAGAGAAAATTACCTTGTGGTATAAAATGAAGCTCAGCTACCTACGCGTTGCCTATCGAAATAGCCAGGAAATGTAATTGTAAAAGAGAATTTAAGTAGGGACCTCTCTTTGAAAAGCCTCCTGCTTAACAGGCCCTGCGCTTTTGCCTTAGCAGTTTGCACAAGAAGGGAAAAGACTCAATTCTTATGCTAGAACTCTTAATAGAAATTAAATGTACTCACTATAATTAGCATTTTGGTGCTTCCTATTTACGACCTCTTTTTCTGGAAGACAGTCTGGCTACACAAACTTCAGTGTCAGATTGCAAATCATTTTCTAGCCTAAACTGAAGGCAGAATTTAGTTAAATATAGCTTCTTACCTTCCATTAAGCTTAACAGGAGGGATATTACTGCACTAATTAAAAAAATGCCTTTGGGGTGGGGGGTAGAGGAATCTAAAAATCAGTGGGTTTGCATCAAAACGAAAAAGTATTTTAGTGAAGTTTAATGGTGCACCTTCTCTTGTAAAAATCTTGTTTATTGAATCCTAGAAACGGGGGAAAGGCCATTACAGAGAGTGAAAATAGGAAAGTAAATCTATCTAGCAAAGATGAAAACCACTTTTACTATCAGCTGTAGAGCCCATGCATTTCTTGAAAATCTGGAGTTAAGCCTACAAACTCAAACACTGGTTTATTTCAGGGAAAATAACCTCATGACGAAGAAGCATCGCCTTTTCCCAACACAGTAGTTAGCCCCATCTCCTGCCATCTTTTTCTCCAGCTGCTACTGGCTCTGAGGGGTTTGGGCTTGGATGCACTAATGGGCAACACAGAAACCAGAGCAAGTGCTTTGACACAGAGCAGTTTGTTAGCAGTTTTACTTGGAGTATGCAAATGGTAAGGCTAGAGGAAATGTTCTGCACGCCAGCACACCAGGGCACGAACAGACAGCGCACTGCGGCGTGCACGTGGCTAAACTGTGTGATCAGTGCAATCAAGAAGTGATCCATGTCAGCTCTAGCACAGAATGACAGCTACATATCAAGTCACAATCTCGGCAGATAGAGCCTTTCCTGTATTTAATTCCATCACAGAAAGGTACATAAAGAACTTGTTTAAGAGACCAGACATTCTGTGCCCTCTGTGTGCTAATGACTGTGTGAGCTGCACGTGCTCTGAAGTGATGGAAACTCGTGTTTTGAGAGAAAAACGGTGTGGAACTCTGACCTGAATCCTTTCGGCCTCGCATCTTCACAACTGGAGCAGTACAGCTGGTAAAACTGGGTTAGCTGTGGCCTCCTATCATTAGTACAGAGATAAAAACGTGCTAGAAGGCTAGTGGGGCAGGAGTATTTCCGGACCAAAGCCTGCAGGGGACATGTAAAGCTGAGGGCTCTTTGTGTTAGCTGGCTGCCAAAGCTGAACCGAAAACCTAGGGAGACTTTTCAGAATGGTGTTTGTTTTAAAACTCATCTTTACAACTGTTCTCGATTTAACTCAATTTAAATCCAAATGTAAACTGCTTTTTAGCATAAAGTATGTACATTTGCAGTTACTGAGATGGATTCTTTATGGAACATCTTGAAAGACAGGTGTGTTTCACAATAACAAAAGAATTCTTTTCTTATATGTTATGCACCTCTTCCTTTAGCCTCCCTTCACCTTTCTTGTGGTTTTGTTTGATTTAACCTGTTTAACAAAGCCTCAACATCAAATATAAAACTGTTATTTAACTCCTAAATCATAAAATATTGCTTTGGGGGTTTCACTTATATTGAAATGAAATTCTCTCTCATATGTCCTGAAACTATTTTAACAGTAATGAGGAAAAAAAAGTGTGATGGAAAGGGCTACACAAGCCATATGTTGATTTTCTGTTTTCAGTAGAAAGAAATGTGCTGGACGATGTCCAAAAGCTTATTTATCATTTTCAAGACTTAATAACATCAAGCAGTCCCATGGCCAATAATTGTCTGTTACCTATTAGAATAAGTAGAAGATTTATCCTGATAAGTTTGTAGGGTTTTCCACTGGAGGACTAACCAGTTACTTGAACTGCAAAGCAGTAGCAATTTACAGAAACCATCTGCATTTAACACCTTCTATTAAGAGATCCTAAAAGATTTTCTACGCTGAGGACGGGAATAGCCTCGATTTTACATAGGTGAATAGTGGGGGGAAAAAGCATATATAATTCAGACAATTTCCTGCAAGAGAAAGAGACTAACAAATCTCTGGCTCCATGATTCCAGCAAATTTGTTTTCTAAAAGGCCAATGCTCTGTGACTTTGTGAACCCACAAAGGACACGTAACAGATCCCTGTAAGCTGGGGAAAAGTGGCCCCTCCAGACACGCCGGATGTGCAGGTTGAGTTTCAGGTAACTTAGTACAAGAGCTGTATTGACCCAGAGTCTTCATCAGATTTTTGAAACGAAGTTTAGTCTCAGAATTTAAGCATCCAAGGATATCAAGAACAATCTGTCTATAAAATCTAGCATTTATGTCTCTGTTAAACTGCTGAGCTGGTCCTATTTACTTAGGGCCCAGCACTGTGATACAGCGTCTCCTCAACCGAAACATCACTGGATACAGAAAAGCACCAGTAACCCCAGTGTGTGAATGGGCAAGGCTGCTCAGAGGACCTCTGACAACAGCTTATGAAGAAAGGACAAAACCATACGGTTATGTCCTATATAAATGCGCTTCCCTACAACTGGAGTAAATCAGCATTGCCCCACTGACAAAGTCACAGCAATTTAAACCACTGAAGGTTTAGCTCTGTAAGAGCCCCAGGCCAACAAGCAAGTAAAATCTTTGCAACATGCTGTGAAATGTGACATGCTTGTACCTGTGGGTAGTACAGCTCCTCTTTCTGGCCAAGAGGGTCATATCAAGCCAGACATTCCCCCCATGGACAGCTCTTCTCTGCAGTAGCTTCGGAGGCCACTGCACAGGAGCAGGGCACCGTCAATCGGACACTGATCTCAAACAGCAGCACCCTGACTTTCAGTTGCAACTTTCTCCAAATGAAACAGAAGGCACTCCTCAGGGAGCACAACGATTCCAACGCACACAAGGCCCAGTGGAAGCTTCAGGATCAGCCTGTTCTGTCTTCAAAGCAAATGGACTAAAGGAGAAATCTGACCAAGCGCCCTGGCTGTACGGGAAGGGCCCGACGGTCCCCGGCTGCCTTCCAGCTGGGTGCTACGCTCTTGTTCCCAGTCAGGCCTGATGATTCTCCCTTGTGTTAAAAGTGAAATCACCTTAACACTGGTGTGAAAATCTGCTGTACTGGCCACCGTATCACTACCTGCCTGATCAAATTAAGAGCCCTGTCTCTGGGAAACACAACAGCTCCATTTCAGCAGTTTATTTCCCTGCCTCTTCACCTGTCAGTCACTAATTTCTTTAAGGTGTATATTGGAATAGATACTGTATGCGACTGTTAATGTTATTGGGAGCAATGTTACAGCAACAAGGGGAAGCAGAGGTTTATCTACTGGGTGAGTGGCAAGTTAAATTAATATGTATTCTTTTTCCTTTTTTTTCTGATGCAAGTTTCACTTGGTGTGCTGCTTCAGCTTTTGGTGTGCAGAACTCTCCAATCCTTCCAACTACTTTAATTAAAAAAGAATGAGGAAAAGGAACAACTAAACTTCACCAGATTATTTGCTATCCATCTTCTGAATTCTGTGTATAGAAAAGAATGTATACAATGCTCTCTTTAAATTTGGCCATTTCCCTGAAACAGTTTCCTTTCAGTAGTGGTGAGTTGATTTTAAATATAGATGTATTTTATGTCCTTCAGCTTAGGATTTTAACATTTGCACTATTTATGACAAAAATATTTCTTTATTCTCCTTATAAATGCTTTTTAGGGATACTTAGTACATAACTATGTCTCAGTCTCATTGACTCTTGCCACGAACATTCTGAGAATAGCTGATGGATTTTGCCATGTCCTTTTCTTAATGTGTTTTTTTCCATGACTTTGTGCTCACTGACGGAACAGATGCTGAGATGTTTCTCACCTTTGCTACTGATTCATCTGTCATCGCTACTAAATTTGTCTGAAACACTGGTCTGAAGAGAGACTGATAAGACAGAGTTCCTCACCTCTCTGTTACCAAAGTTCCCCTATGATGTCATGGTTTGCTACCTTTACCAATCCCCAACATTCCATGAAAGAGGTGAAAATGGGAAAAAGCAAGCAATAAGCAGACATTACACAGAAAAGCAGAAACTTACACCCAACTATCTTCATCTCTGCATCAGAATAAAAGGAGAGAGCACAAAGGGAAAGGAAAGGGACAGAAGCCAGGACATTAAGACAAGGAGAGAGAAAAAAAAAAAAGAGAAAGAAACATCACTCACAAGTAGAAGATGAAGCATGCACTTTTCATCAGAGGATCAAAGTAAAAGACAGAATACTTATCAGCACATGGGGAAGGGAAGGGATGTCCTTTGGGGAACCGACAAACGCCATGCCTATGCAATAGATTTCTGACCAGCAAGTTCTGTATACAAATAAAGTTGCAATCCAAAAGGCAAGCAGCACATGCCTCATGGCTTTTATCTCTGGGGAAAGGTAAAATTATCAGGATCAGATGGATGGTCTTAAACCCAGTAGCAATTTAGAAAAGAAAAAACCCCCACAAATGAACAAAAACCCACCACACCTCTGCATGAGGCTGGTTTGACCAAATTCCTTCTGATGGGAAAAAAAAGATAATTAAAGTCTGTATGATGCTCTTCTCCGATCACAACACAGTAGGAAGCAACATTTTATCTTTCAAAATAAAGACAGGCATGGTTATTTTGTAGGGTACTAATCTTGTTCTGCTTAACAATGCCAGATGTAAGCAGATAAAGACTGGTTTCACTTTATTTCTTAATAAAGCCCTCACATTGCTCATGTCTGAGGGAGTGAAGAGGGCACAATATAGCTACTAACACTGCTGTTTTAGAAATCACAATGGGATAAGAAAACTGTGATATCAAAGACATAAGACACAGCTAAAGAATCTTAATGGTTAAGATGTGCACTTAGGAAAGGATTTCCTATTTAAAAAATCCAAGTGAAAATTTAAAAACCCAGGACCAAGAAGATTCATTTGAATTGCCAGTTATTTAATTTTTAAAAAAATAGATTACTTGCAGCAGAATGACCACTCCATACTGTAACAACACCAGGTAACCTAGCCTTTCTTAATTTATTCATTAAAAACATTTTAAAATCACACTGCCTTGAAAAAAACCTGCACCCACTTGCAAAACACAAGTCACAAACTTTTCTGAAAGAAACCCTGTCTTTAATGAGAAAGAAACAGTTCTGAAGCAAAGCACAGAAAAAGTAGTTTGACAAAGACAATTAAAGCAGCAGACATGGTTTAGAACTGCTAATGTACATAACAGGGTCGAGGTTTTGTTGTGTTTCTTCACAAATTAAGTACTTCCTAAACTTTAGACAATACCAGTAAAGCTGAGGAGAAGCTGTTTGTAAGAACATAAGAAGAAAGTAAACTGATGGAACATTCTTTGCTTGTGTAGCTTGGCTATTCACTAGATAGGTACCTTGCTCTACCCAAACATTTTGTCCTGGACATAGGGTAAACTCAAACCACAGTTTCATCTGTTGTTTTAAAAGCAAACAACAGGCAAATACCTGCTGTGGCTTGAATAAAGCCAAACATTATTTCCATTGCCAAAAAAAAATGGCAAGTAATTAGAATGAATACTGTTCACAGCAACAGTGAAGTTACATTATATTTTAATCTCCCAATTTTTCAGAGCTTTCACTATTCCTGAGGATACCCAAGACAATGAAAATTTCTGCTCAGAGCATCATTCTTGGCTACTTCTCTCATCACACCCCACCTCTCCTGCGGCAATGTCCTCATTTATCATGACAGGGGAAGTCTGTTCACACTTCCCTGGCTGCCTTTCTTTTCTTACCTGGTGTTTGAAGACATTTACATTTTTCCAAATGCCCATACCTAAACCTTGGCATCTCAGCTCTATATATGCAGAGCTCTGGCAGCCCCCTTCAAAGCAAGCAGTAGTTCTGGGTGTCCAGCACCTCTCAAGAGGCAGTAAACGTTTAAAGCAGAACACTGGTCCTTTCACACATTTGTTTGTATCAATCAGTATTTTGAGCAGATATAAGACCAATCCCACATGGATTATCATCTTAAAATCCCAATGTTTTCTCCAGCACTGTTGTGTTGTGGTTTGCACAAACATGACCTTCACAAGCCACTGCTCTGAGGCAGACTACCATTTGAAAAACTGCTGGGCTGACCAGAGCTGGGAAGATCACTACTGTACACATACAGCAAGCCTTACAAGGGGAGTGCTACAACATATGCTGTGGGATATGGTTTTAACAAAAGTCAATAAGATTTGGTGGACATCTTTTGGGCTGAGACAGCGTTTTCACTGGCATCCTTAACTAGAGAAGGTTCAGAAATTCAAATTAGCTGCAATGACCAGAGAATTTTTAAAGTTAAGAGTAGAAGCACCTGGTGGCATGAAAACTGTTAACCTGCTTGCTCAACTCCTGGACAAAAGCACTGCCCACACCAGTCAGAGTGGAGGGAAGAAAGGCCCACTGTGCCTGCACAATAAGGCTACAGCCCAGAAAATGAAAAACAATTAGAGGAATGCTGAGGCCATAACACTGTTCCCCAAGCGTGCTAAAATTCAGTGGTCTGAAGCACCTGAGGGGCAGCTCTACACATTGAAAAGGAGAATAAAGTGATTCTTGCAGCTCACTTATACAGGTATGCAAATGTTATTTTTTTATGTTGACTTTCCTAGCTGTGATCTAGCTATTCTGACACATCCAGCTGTGATCTCAATTACAGCAGATCACCTTACAGCAGCTGTGCCTGCATATCAACACACAATATTTAATCTTGTCTCTCTTTGTTTGCTTTGGGTTAAGACTGGAACTATAAGGTCACTAAAACCTAGAATTTGTAATTGGCTTTATAACCCATATCCTCTGCTGCTGTATTGCTGTTACTTTCAAGTCCATGAGTAAATAAAACACGTAGAGTTCTAAATTCTTTTACTTTAGCCTCTAGAAATTCTTCCCACCTACTCCCTATGTTTATTATGTGTTCTGAAGAGCCTCCATAATGAGGCTACAACTGCTCTTGATACTGATGTGTCGCTGCAGTCTTTCTAGTAATAAAATCTGCTACTTTTCCCATTATGCTTTCATAAAATTTCCTATGTCTGCAAAGTCATCCTTGGTCTTGGTTATAATGCATAGCAATGAGGTAGTATTTCAAATGCTATACATGCAACCTAATTAGTAAGCCCATTTCTTACTACTCTGTAAAAGTCAAGATAGTAAAATGCCAGGTTTTATATCTATTTGCATGACTGGCCAGGTTCTGGTTTCCTTCCTAAATGAAGCCTTGACTACGCTGGGGCTACATTATCTTGTGCCAAAACGTGAAGCATCTCAAGCTGCTGCTCCAAACGTAAGGAGCAGAGTACAGCAGTGCTTTGGCCAAGACAGCTGTGGAGCTGCCTAGGTGCTCTTTAAGTCCAGCTGGAAAAATCAGACCAGATTTGCAGCCTCATGTATTGCCAATCAACACAAAACGATCATACTAACTCCAAAAATCAAGGTGGCAATGTGGAAACTCCTTTTCCAGGCTCTGGATTATTGGGAAGAAGAAACTTCATGCATTTTAAAAGAAAGATCTCTATGCTTAGCATATATGAGGGCTATCTAACTGCCTAGGGAGTGTTGGGGAGGAATATCAAAGTAATCCTTCCGGATCGCCTTCTATACATGTGAATTTAACACCTTCTATTACTCTAACACTCCTTGATTAAAATCTTTTAGTGTGCCTCCACAAATCTGGAATTGGCATTTACTGATAAAAAGGCAGGTCTCTAGGATTCATCTTCTTCAAGTAAAGTATCCATCCCAGCAATGCTTGTCTAGGCGAGTATGAGGAAAAAAATGACCAATATTTTAAACGTAGAACTGTTACATTTACCTGGCATGATAACGTCAGGAAAACCCAGCTTCCTGGTAACAGAAATCCCTCTGTTAAAGATCATGGGGTTTTCCCTTCGAATCTGCTCCATATCACCACGAAGAAGCTGAAGAGATATAATAAGTCCTGGAAAAAGAGACCCACAAAGATGTTAATTGTTTCTAGCCCTAAGAATTCGATCTCTCTATGTACTAGGTGTGCAAATGAAACAATGCTCTGCATCACAGCTAATTTAACTCAAATATATAAAACAGGAGTTTTTTCTGCCTTGAAACAGAAGAAACTAAATGGCTTCAAGCATCAGTTCAGAACATAACATTTATTGTTTTTAAACAGAATGCTTAATTTCACAGAGGCCTTACAAGTTACAGTGAAGTACTTGGCCCTATTTCTATTCCTCACATACAGCAGGTTACACCACACGTGTGAGCAATGCCACCTCTCTCTGAACCATCACATCACACAATGTGTGAAACATCTCTAATGTGCTTCTAATACCACTTAATATCATTAAAAAAATTACAACCCTCAGGCGTTCCACTTGTTTCTTTAACTGCTTCACACAAAAATGCCGATTTTAACGAAACTCCTTTCAGTAGCTCCAACTGTTTCAGGAGCACCAACTGCTCAAACTGACTTCAGAAAGCAGGAGTAACCAAGGTTCAGCAACCAGCACTTTCAATGTGGCCCCGTGTTCAGCTGAACAGCTTAACTAGGAATAATTACACAGTTAATCACAGTTCAACTGCTTCCTCTAGTTGCTTTTAATATATAGTATCGTGCACCCCTAGAATGAGGAAAATGTATTGGTAAAGTTAGAGTCAAGCATTAATATACCAGGAAATGCCAGGACTAAACTGAACCACGTAAGCTTGGTCTTATCTGCTGAGCATACACGACCAGCTTCCCACAGCACTGGGAGCTGCATTCACAACGTCAGCTTCCACAACCTTTATCTCAGTCAGTGAAGGAGTCAGACAACAGTTCTTTCATCCTCTCTGTTCCCTTGTTGGAACAACACATATAAAAACAAACACTGCCTTGTACACATATCCTCACACCAGCCACCCCAAGCTCTGCTATTCCCCACACTTAGTGCATGGCCTTTGTGAACAGCATCGGGTCGCCATTTTGTTAGTTACTGGGGGCCTGAAACCAGTAACATCATGTATCTCACACACAGTTTCTGCTCTCCACCCTTGAAAGAATTTTCAAGCATGTTGTTTGGCTTCAGTGAACTTTAGCAAATAAGTCAATAACTAGGTAACATGAAGACTTCACAGGTTTTGTGAATACCAGGAATTGCAATGGAAAAAGCACATAAAGCCTTGATTAAGGAAAAGGGAGGCCAACCAGCCAGCTGGGCAATCAGTGTGCATGTACTCCAAAGGTGCTAAAACATGGACTTGCAACTGTCTGGCTAAGTAGGCAGAAGGGTGCTGCAAAGTACTGCAAGGACAAAGACTTTATAACCACGGAAAAAAAATCCAAACCTTTGGATACCATGTCTGAGTTTACATCTGTGTGTGTATGTGGCACAGGAGGCTTAACAGAGCACAGAACACAAATTCTTTAGAAACCAGCCTCAACTGCTTTTGTCACAAAAACCCAACTTGTTCATTTGATATTCTTTTTCACTATTAAAACCAAATAAATGAAAATAAATTTTAAAAATTCCAGCATAAAGGACTGGACCAAATTCTAACTCGGACCATCAGGTTGGAAGTTCAGACCACTCCACACCCAACGCTTCCAGTACTTAACAAAGAGCACCAGAATTAATCTATTACCTATAAAAATCAGTCACTGGTAGCAAGATAATTTTCCAGTATGGTATTGCATATATTACTTATGTGATATGCTTCTACATATTCCACCCCAAAACCCTTCTGCCTAGCTCCTTGCTCTCCCTGAGAAATCAGTACATCTGCTCTCCAAGCCACATTTTCTACTCAGCCTTCTATTATTTTTTTTTTTCCTCCAGCTGATCCAAAGGACTAATCTTACAGCTGGGACAGTGGGGAGAGAAATAACCAGACAGGTTTTCTTCAGGGAAAAACCGAATTTGTGATTTCATAGAATGGTCTAGGTTGGAAGGGACCCCAAGGATCACAGAGCTCCAACCCCCCTGCCACAGGCAGGGACACCAACCTCAGGCCTGGAGCTACACAAGGTTGCCCAGGGCCCCATCCAACCTGGCCTTGAACACTTCCAGGGACAGGGCATCCACTACTTCTCTGGGCAGCCTGTTCCAGCCCCTCACCACTCTCTCTGTAAAAAACTTTCCCCTAATATCTAATCTAACCCTTCCTTCCTTTAGTTTTAATCCATCCCCCTTGTCCTGCCATTGTTTACCCTTTTAAAAGTTGATTTGAGCATCTTCTTCCTGTAAGAGCAGGTTCTGGAAGGCTGAAATGGTATTTGTTACTGATGCTTAAATCATGTCAGGCTGCAACCCTGTCCCTCCCACCAGGACAATGCCTCTGCCAAGATTCAACACCCTACTCTAGAGATGCACTAGATCTTAATGAAATGTTTGAAGTAATTATGTTTAAAAGCCAAAGGCAAGGGTAAAAAGCCATTCCTGTTTCTTTCTATTCTTTAAAAAAGTTTTAGGCAGACACAGAGAGCCTCTGTGCTAATTAATTTATCAGTATGAAAACACTGGTTATTCTCTGGACAGTCAGAGAAGTATGTTAGACAAATTTAACCTCTGGCTTTGCTTGTGTTGACAAGGATGCACGGTATCCTCAAGAGAACAAGCCTTAAATGTGTGGTATACCTGGAATTTTTAAGGAACACAGGATGGAAAGGAAGGCAGTTTTACTCAGGGAAATTCCGATAAATAAAAATTTACATTGGTCATTTCCTGTGCAGTCAAGATTGGCCACAGTAACACTTAAACCAGTGAGACAAAAAGCCCTGTTCAGGAGTTCTTGATGTTGTATGCTCTGGCTGTCACAAGCACAGGCAGACTCAGCAACTCTAACAGCTGACAGATGAAGACACACAGTGGAAGTCAGCGCTACAGCAGGCTGCTAGCTCTCTCCACTGCTGACCTCTCTCCAGATAACATAACACTACAGATAAGAATTATGAAGGAAACTTCACATGCTGAAATAATATTATTGTCAGCCATATCTGAGAAAGAAAGATATCAGGCACTTGTGGTTTTTTTTAATTCCCAGTTAAATTGGCAGCTACAATACAGATTTTCACCTGTAAACTGAACACAAATGAATTTTAGTTGAACCTTTGTATGATCACAAGTGGGAGAAATTCCACTATGCATAATCTCACATCTGACTGAAGTTCTCTGCTATAAATAATTAGCAATTTCCTAAAGTAAATCTTCAGTTGTTATTATGACAAAAATGTACAAGTAAGTATTTACCATAGTTTGAGCTGGGTGCTGTGTATTTGGTGCTGGACTTGCGAATGATATTTTCATGGATCTGGCACCATTCATTTTCGTTGTTACACCTAAAATAAAAAGAACACTAATTCAAGTTGAAAGCTTTCTGCTGAACCATCTCAGGGCAGGGAAGTCAACTTTGCTGTGGAGATAACATGAAAGGTTGTGAGGTTTTGATGGATGAGAGGAATGCCACGTAACTTGTTTTTAAAAGTGGAAGGAAACAAAGTATTCCCTAATAGCTATCTTCTTTTTATGGACAGTTCGGAGTCTGTGGTGGCTTTTCTGTCATGAAAGCCATTGTTTTGCTCTTCATATTACAACAGAACAAAGCAAGCTCTGGACATCTTTAGTTGACTTCCATACACATAGAAAACTAATTTTAAGCTGAAATTAACTGTTGCCATGTATTACTTTTTTGTGCTTATTAAAAAGAAAAACATTGTTAAAATAGTGACATTTAAAAGAATACAGAGCCCCTGAATTTTTAGTATCTCAGGCATTTACAAGACTGTTGCATACCTACATATTTTAAAGAATGCTTTGAAACATGACACAACATCACCCAAACCGCAGGACAAATATATAACACAAAGTATCCTTCTGTATGTGTACCACCTTCTGAAGGAGCAAGTCACAATTGTTTATTCATCCACATGTAATTTTAATAAGCATTTGTAAATGCCATTATATTTCATTTTCAGTTACATTACCATCTGTAAATCTTCACTAAATTTCTAGACTAGACTTCACAATCTAATTATCTGTCAACAGATTTCTCATATTTCCAACTCAGTATTTTTTCACCAGGAAAACTTCAGATGTTAATATCCATTTCAATAATACACAACAACTTGGTCCCTGGTTTATAACCTCCCTCCAACAATATCCAGGCAGGATAGCTGGCTGTGCTGCTCCTGATCAAGCCTGCTGGATGTACATCTTACAGAGATCACCACTTAAAGGCAGCACCTATGAATGAAACTCTTGAAATGCTTCCTGCTGGGTTATGCAGTTAAAGGCTCATCTGGAATGCAAAGGGGAAGAGGAACAATGGCAGGACCGATGTCTGCCATAGGAGGATGTTCAGCACATTGTCCTGTGTGAAACCCAGCAAGATGAGGCAGCCAGAAAGGCTCCCTGGATTGCTTTAAACACTGAAATGGGTTACTGCCTTTGGTGATACAGGACTAATTATGGGATGGTGGAGAAGAGCATTTTGGGATTGCTCAAGACATAATAGGGATTGTTAGAAAATAGAGGGATAAGGATATAAAAATGCCCCCATCACTTGCTGTCAACATGTTTGACCATGACCTGTGCCTCAAACCAGGGACTGCAGGGATTTGTAGTGTGTAAACGTATGTACACATTTTCCACTAACAACTTCTTACTTACTGTGACAAATCAGAGAGGACAGCAGGCTGAGACCTTTGGTGCTGCATGTGTTTGAATGAGTGTGTGCTTCCTGTCAGCATACGGACTGTGTGTCTGTACACATGGGATACACACTCAGCCTTGTGCTGGACCTGGGGACATGGAGCTGTGGCAGCCTCACCTCTTGTACTGCTACTGGATACAGCATCTCCTAACACCCCCCATGATCATTCTGATGCCCTCAGCAAATTCAGGGACTTTAGACTAAGGATGTGACATTGTATGCACTTACATGAGTGTTCCCTGCTGGGCTGGTATTTTTTTTTATGTTTAACTTCCAATTCTCTCCTCTATTCTTAATCTTTCTCAGGATTGTTTCCTCAAATTGGAATATATTATCTTCAAAATACAAGTTCAAGATAATTATAAAAACAACAAGAAGATAGGAATATAACAAAGAATGGGCCACACTCTCTACCACAGCATGAGGCTAACCCATCACAATAAAATTGTGTAGCTGTGTAGTGAAATCAAAACCACTATCTCTTACTGCTCCATCCCAAGTCTTATGTATAAATAGTTTAAAGTGGAGCAATATTAAAAAAAAAATCCTCTGTAAATCACTGTCTCTGTCTATAGGCTCTATAGACATTCTCATTACTCTGATGGCAAGGTCCTGGAGAGAGAAATTAGGGTCACTGCAGCATTTGGAAATTACATTGTGATAGAGATAGCTGAGAGCACCAGAAGCAGATGTTTCAGTTTCCTTTCCAGCCATGGAGAAATACAGATTCCTTTTAATTATAACGCACAAAAAAATCACCATGCGAGAAAAGAGCCAGCAAAGCAGGAAACAGAACAAGAGCACATCTTGATATTTGCTTCCTTCTGGACCTTGGGCACCTGATTCAGAGGTGCCATACTTGTTTAGGGTCCAAAGCCAAAACTGCAAGAATTGTGGTGCCACTGAGAGAGTAAAGAAGGAAACAAGCCCCATGTTCTGAGTCTGTAGGCTACTATCCCATTATGAGAGACACATTAGATTGGGGAAGAAGGCAAAGAACTCAGATGTCCCTCTTAATTACATGAAAGATGTACACTTCTCTCATGAGCTGTGTTTTTAATAGAAGTGACTGTGGTGGTGTGCTTAGCAATGGATTCAGTGTCACCAGCACCTTTAGAGGGCTTCTGGGTCTGCCTATAGCCCTTGAAGAGGGGCAGGGCATCAGTTCCATTAAGTTTCCTTGTTTCTAGACAGTAACCATAACTCTTTCATAAAGTTTAGGTATTAAGTTACATATTGATTGATGACAAACCTCAGGTACTAAAACAATAGTAGGGACCAAAACATGAGCATCAGATGTGTTTTGCAACTTTTCATTTTGAGCAATAAAAGATCCCCATGTATGTATAAATAACACTTATCAAACAAAATTATTCTATCATATTTTATATGTCTCTTACTACTTCAAATCTTTTTTCATCCTGCATCATTCAACCCAAATCCCTACAAAAAGCAAGCCATGCTATATGTCTAGTGAAATTCCCAAAACTTTTCAGAAATCAGGGACAAAAGTCCCCATCTGCTAGGGAAAACGTTCCCCAATGATGGGACATACTCAGCAATGTTTTCCATATTTCACATTACTGTTTAGACAACATATCAATATTGAAGTAAGATTTTGTTTATGTTTCCACTGTCAATTAGGAAGAGACATGATTTGGCATTTGTTAATCTGGATCTAGAATGCTATGCTCAGTTTTAGGCTCTCTAATAAAATTGGACAACTGAAGAGTCCTGTGGATGGGCAGGTGGCTGAAGCATATGCTGTAAGAGGAGAGGCTGAGGGACCTGGATGCTTTAGCCTGGGAAAGAGAAGGCAAGAGGAAACCATTAACATCAAGGCCTACAAATAGTTATTAAGACAGAAGAACCAGCCAGATTCTTCAGTGATGCATACTGAGATGATGTGAAGCAACAGGCATAAACACAAACAAGAAAGGTGCAGTCTGGGTATTGGAAAAAGCTGGAACAAGTTGCCCAGAGAGGTTGTACAGTCTCCACCTTTGGGTGTTGTCAAGACACGACTGGATAAAGCAATAAGCAAGGTGGTCTGATCACAGAGCTGGCCTTGCTCTGGCAGATGATTAACATGAATTAAGACTCTTATTTATCTTAACATCCAAGTTACACACCAGTATTTGCACTAGTACATATAAAGCTGTAGAACCAAAGTGCTGAACTCACCAAGATTGTATCATATGAGGAAAAAGGTGCCATCAGTGCTAGATAGCTTGTTACCACATAATGAAAGGACAGACTATAAATGTCATAAAGCACTTTGCACTAGTGTAAGCACAGCTGAATTTTACCAGTATAAGAATCTGACTGGAAACCAAAAATGGGCCCTTTACCACAAACAGTGCTGTGGGTTGGAAAAGAAAAAAAAAAATGGAAGGGAAAAAACCCAGCATGTTGATCAAGTCTAAGTGACTTTTAATCACAGAATAATAGAATAGTTCGGGTTGGAAGGGACCTCAAAGTCCTCCCAGTGCCACCCCCTGCCATGGGCAGGGACACCAGCCCAAGGTGCCCAAAGCCCCATTCAATGCGGCCTTGAACCCTGCCAGGGATCTGGGAGCAGCCACAGCTTCTCTGGGCACCCTGTGCCAGGGCCTCCCCAGCCTCCCAGGGAAGGGTTTCTTCCCAATATCTCATCTACATCTGTCTTACTTCACTTTAGCATCATGGGGTAACGACTCCTTGTCCTGTCACTCCACATCTTTGCAAACAGTCCCTCTCCAAGCTTTCTTGTAGGTCCCTTTAGATACTGGAGGACTTTTAAATTAAGTTGTGCTTTACTTAAAGGCTTTTAAATTCAATTGTGATTTATTTAACTCAGAACTGAATGATTTAGAGATTCCCCATGAAGTCAGCAATTTTTAACTCAGCAGCAACAGTGAATCTTATTTCTCCTGAAGTGAAATGGAATTAAATGATTAAATTAAACTTCTGTCCTATTGACTCTTAAAAGCAAAAAACCCCCAACCCTAAACCACAAAACCACCCAAACCCCTGAAGTCTATAACCCTTCTGCTACTAGATGGACAGGAGTCAATAAATCACTCTGTAAAACTTAACATTTTTTCCCCTTGTTGCCTTTCCCCCAGAGAGTACCTAATGGCACAATCAGGGTGAGCTATGAGCCAGCTACTGTGAAGACAGCAGAGATTTTTTTGTCTGCTGCATTATGTAACTGAAAACTAGCATGGCAAAATAAATTAAGGCTATCTAGAACAACTAGTAGCTGGTAATTCTCTACAGCTTCAGTATTACAGGGCTATGTACTGCCAGGAATAATGAGATAACCCTCACAGCCTGTTATGGCACACTAACTGACACCCCCCCCCCCCCCAAAATGTTGATTATAATAAAAGCAAAAGGACCACAGAGAACTTGGAATAAATGAAACATGAAATACAGACAGTGAAAAAAAAAGAAAAATGGAGAAAAAACCACTGAGTTACTTCCTCCCAGTGTGCTAAAATGCTGATCAGACCGCATTCCCCTTTCCTCAATTATCTGGTGCAGTTAGATGGGGGTTATCCCACCCGAAATCATAGCTCCACCTATCTCAACGTTCCTCCTGTCACTGCAAGGGTTTAGGTATCAGGCATCTCAGCTGATTAAGAACATATGAGCATTACAAAAACAGGCTCCCTACACTGGCAATGAGAGATACTGCTTGGGCAGGGAACTTGAGCCAGGCTCACGCACCCTGCCCCGTGGCTGCTGGATTAGAGGTTTTAAGAGTGTACATCCCTGTCTGCTCCTATTCCTCTGGTTATGGACCTGTTCATAAACTTGTCTAATCCCCTTTGGACCTGCTAACACTGCCTGTCTTCACAACATCCTGTGGCAATGAACCCCAGCAGACCATTACCTGCTTTATAAAGAAAGTTCTTTCTTCCATCTTTTTTAATGTCACCTCCTGCCAATTGCACTGGGCATCCCTAATTCTTCTATTCTGTGAACAAGTTTACCCTCCACAAAACCCACAAGATTTTCTAAGTCTTCCTCATATATCTTTCCACCAGCACTTTTCTCCTCTTCAAACTGCAGCTCCCCATCTTCTCACTCTTTCTCATAAAGAAGTGACTCTATGCTGTTCAACAGTTCAGTTGCTCTACTCCATACCCTCTCTAACTATTATATCCATTTTGGAAAGAGAGATCAGGTACCCAGACAGTAAGTCAAGGTCCAACCTTCCAGAACTTAAAAGCAATGGCAAATCAACAATATTTGCACTGCCCAAAACAATCTCTCTCAACCAAAACACAACAGAGCTGAGACATAATGAGCAGTACAAAGACCTTTTAAGTAACTGTGGTTTTCTGTGCTATGTCAGAACTTTAACCAATATTCAACTTACTCATCAGGAAAAAAATTATAATTATCTTCACACTGTCAACACATTACAAGTAATTTATTGCAAAGCAAATAATATTCTCAAAGTCAAGAGATAACCTATAGGACAAGTGTTATACCATCCTCCATCCTCACAGCTGAGACAAATTTCTAGCCTCTGATAACTTCTTAGTTGCTGTACCAGCCTCTGGAGCGCAAGTTAAAAATAGATTTCAGCCTCCAATGAGTTATGCTTGCAAATAAACCTGGAACAAACTTATCCCAAAATCAATGGGCTGTAAAGATAGCTTTAAGCTAGTTTTATACCAACCACCAATGTATGCTGCACTTTACATTTCCTGAACACAAAGAGAAGAATATTCTCCCCAAGTCTGAGATGCTGCCCTGAAAACACTTGCCTGTAGTGCATTGTATTGTGTTAATGTTTTACTTGTCTAAATACCAAATTTATTACAAAATATATTTCTAGTTTAAATAAGAATTTTCTCTTGAGCCATCCATCACCTTTTCAGGTTGGCTGGTTCTACAGTAAATTTGCCATTTGGAATGTTTGCCATACTACATCAGACCCTGATGTCAAACAGATGGACTCAGAAATGCAATGTACGCTCTTCTCCAGCTGGGCAAACAGCAATGACTGAGTATCAAAAGGGAAAGGCATCCAGGCAATAGACCACATTAAGAGGAAGGAATTTTAAGAGCAAGTGCAGGAGAAGGAGAAAAATAAAGGATTGGGAGAAAATAGGACAACTCCCCTCCCCTCCCCCCCAACCTGAAAAAGATAATATGAATGAGAATTACATGAAGTTTTCAGGGGAACAGGGAGGTTAACACAAAGACCAATGTGCTATGAGCAAAAAACTCCATTAAAGAGAAAAATTAATAAAAAAACCCCAACAACTGAGAATTTAATTTCCATCACCCTTTAAAAATATTTCACATGTATATTATTAAAAATAATTATAAAAGTAAACCTTCATGCCTTTACATAATGAGCTTATAACTAGAGCTGTGCTACTATATCCTCTTAGTAAGATTATAACATGACTGCAGGATTAACAGAAAAATCTAGATTGGGGGAAAGAAGTATTTTTCAGACATAAATCTTCAATGATAATAAGGCAAGCTGAGAATGACTGGTGAAGTAAATTGATTCTTTTTTTTTCCTCCATAAGCATTCTCTCTTGTGGATCCAACAGAAATCTCCACTGAAACCCCATGTGTTTGTTTCAGCCTTTGTTAGCTTCTCAGTCTCTCCGTTTTTTTCCGGCTTCATCCTGTGAAAAGGCTTTCCTGGCTGTGTGCTGCCTGTCTTATTTGTGGTGGCTGTAGGCTTTAGCCAGGCAGCTACAAAAAGAAAGCCTTTTACTGCTCCTTTAAAAACACAAACACACCTCCGTCCTTATTTCATCTTTATACTGGTTTTGGGTCGGCCTGAGGCATTTTAGTGATAATCAAAACGAGAGCAGCAGGTAAGAAAAGCAGTTCAGTGTTGTTTAAGCATTCAGGTACAATTTTAAATGTACAAAGGACAAACCCCTGTCATTTCAATTTTGATCTACAAAGCAAGAAAATGTAGGTTAGCTAAAAGATTGTGCAAAGAGAAGGTGCAGGCAGGTAAACCTATGAAAACATTCTGTTGTGGAAGACCAACAGCTATTAAAACTGCAAAAGGGATATAAACTGCTGCCCTTCAGATATATTCATTTCCCCTTCTGAAAAATTTTGCTGAAGGTTTAGAGAGAACACTTCAAACTGCAGTATCATAAAATAATGATGTACAAGACTTTGAACAACTCAAGCAAATGATAATAATGAGAAAAAAATTACAAGCATCTGATTAGAGAGTTGAAATCTGTTATGGGCCCTATTTCTCTGTAATGGCTGTGTGCTGATGGTCAGAACAAAGGGCCCAGGAAAGCAGAGATGGTGAACACCAGTGGGTATAAAACTACTTAAAAGTTTACTGGTTGTAGAGCTGGTATGTTGGGTGGTTTGAAGGGAATCCACATTAACAAAACATTCCAGGCTTGGAGGAAGAAAAGGGAAGCTCTCTATCCTGGGATTTTTTTTCACCTTAATACTGGGACTTAGGATTGCTCTAACCGGCTGCATGACTTTGTCACTGACAATTGGAGAAATACAGTATTTTACAGGGCTTTTTCTCTCCTATCTTTCAGTAACTAAGAAGCTAAAGATGCACCGACAGTTGCAGTTGCAATACATGAACACAAGGCCACTATTAACATGAACTATACAACCAAAACCACTGGCTTGAGATAAGCTGAAACAGAACGGTGACAAATGCCAAGGTCATCCACATTCTTTTGACACAGAGAAGAAAGACCATTTTATTCCTTATAACTTGGTAATTTTGCTACAGTTTTCATAACTGTTGGCAAAAGAGGAATGGAAGAGCTGACGCTGAGAGACTCTTTTTCTAATCTTGCAGTGAACAGTGAAAGCCATTTTTTTCATTTATAGATTCCCTTGAATGTCAGATTTTCTGCTGCTGAATGCACTTCTCAAAGAATAACAAAGTTCTCTAACCCCCCCAAATTATCTTATTACTCAGAATAGTGGCCACAGACTGCAAAGTAACGTCAGCTGTATCTCAGCCCATCTGCAAGGCAGTTCTTGCCAGTATTTATTCTCACTGACAGGGGATTTAAATATTCCCTGCAGTCTCCAGACAGTTTGTCTTCATTACAACTGTTAGACCACATTTCATAATAAGAATTCATTAGTTCAAAGTTCAAAATCACAAATAAGAGAAGACTGTTTCTTGCTGAAAAACTGTCTACTAGTTTTTTGGCCACACACTGTTGACTTGAGTTGTTGTTTACTTTTCTTGTTGCTCATCACTACAGATAAAGAATGGGAGATGGGCCATGAGTAACTATTCCCTGCATCAGGTGAAACACAGCATATTTCTCTGGTTTTGAGCTTAGCAGATTTAAAACAAATCACATCAATAAAAGTGCTGCTTTGTATGTTACACAGGTTTGGGCAATAGTGAATAATTTCTGAAGCATTTCACATATCTGAAACATCTGATAACATTCATTAGTTTCTATGAGCTTCTGGAATAATAAAGGAGCAAAACCAGCACCAACACCTCCAGTTTACCATGTGAGGAAGATAGAGCAGCAAATGCAGTTTATGGCATTTGATAACTCTTATATCATCACTCAACATATATGAAGCGTTTTCCATAATTCCTTTCCTTCCAGAAGTTACTCACGTATAAACTTTGAGAACAAAATCCTTCTCTTCTTTTATTTCAGAGATGGACTGAAGCACATCCATGATGCTCAATACTGCACAGCCATAGGGGCGGCGATAGTGTAAATGAGGGGGCCCTTTTTTTGAATCATTTAGCAACATGCGACCTAGAATTAAACAGAATTGAAAATATTAGAGATTCACAGGGACCCATTAGACCCATTCTGTTCAACTACAGCCTGCAGCCTTCTCTATACTTGATACTCTTTTTTCTTCTTACATGTTTTCAAATCCAGAGGTCCATTCGAACCTTCCCAACCCACTGGGCTCCCTTGATTAAGGCAGGACACCCGATTCAGCTAACAGAACAGCCAAGGGCAAAGTGATCAGCGTCATGTCTGGCCATCTTTGATTTGCAGCCCCATGACACATATTTGCATCCAGATGAGTTCACTGCTGATCTTCTCTTGAATGAGCCAAGAATACGGCTTGTACTCACTCACCTGTCTGCATCCACCCTGAGATTCACCGTGGTTCTTCCATTATAATCCAGTCCTCACACAAATTTTCACTTTATACAATTGCTTTAAGGAAATGCATTATATATTGTGTCATTTATCATATTTGTCTTGGAGCAAAAAAGGAGAATTGTGAGATATGAAGCAGCTTAATGATTAACTTCCCATTGCTAAAGCAGCTTTTTAATGCAGTAAAAAATGCCCCAACTGTAAAAAATCACTATGATAATCTAAGCCAATTTATGACATTACACTTAATAATTCGTCCAACATTTCTCTCATGAAGGTTAAAAATCTGAGCTTGAACTACAGCGTATCTTTCTACAAGCTTTATCACCTCACATGATTCAGAGAAATTCTAACTTTCAGACACTTTGACACAATGAAATCGGATAATGAAAACCCCATCCTTCTAATACAGCCCTAACACAGCCCTGACTCTGCAGGCCCATTGTCATTTACAGGACAGCACAGCAGAGCTATGGTTTCTCTTAGCTGTTTAAACCTTCTGTACTTCAGATGAGATATCTGTGGCTGGTAATGGATGCTAAACACCAAATACTACCTAGCCATTTTTCAGTTGACTGAAAAGCTGAGAAATATGAAAGACAGTGCCACTCAGTTGTTTAGAATAGTACAGAACTGAAGAGACTGACTGTTACTTCTATGTGTTCACCTCTTAGGTCTAAATATCTGAAATAAGTCATACTTAACACATGTAGAACATTTACTTGGTAATTCCTCAAAGTACACACACTCATTATTTAGAATCATTTAACTCCTTGTGACTAATTATATTCTTTATAACTAGAGCTTTTTTTCTAGCCAATACCTCTCATCTAAAAGAGATTCTAGCAATTTAATTCACATACCAGAAGTCATATAGTCATTTCACTTAAACACACTGTTGGGCTAAAAAATTCATCTATCTGTCCATGAACGACTTCAAGCACTGCACTATGTTGTATAAGACACATTCTAAATTCAACTTCTTGCTACTGTAAATCTCAGAAAGAATGAAGGAAACCTATCCTGGCCTTGGCATAGTCAGCAAAACACACTCTGTGAAGGGTGACTAGTCATAGGATTAGCATGAAGGTCTTTCTTCCTTGGGTAGGGTCGGTTCCAAGTACTACACCTTCAAGTCTCTCCCTTGGATAGCTCTCTGCCAGCAGCCAAGAGAACCTGAAAAGCATCATGTACACGTTGCTAGATGTCGGGCTGCAAGCTTGCTAGGCTCCCCACAGGCAGGTACTGCTGCTATCGCTCCTGTTTGGCATCAGTGGGTAGAAAGAACACCTGAGAGGTGTGACAGCCTCCCTGCTTTTACATTGTACAGGCATCTCCCAAAACACAGGTAGGGGTTCTTGGAAGCACTGCAGAGTCCCACAGTGGAAAGCAGATCTTCATATGTATTGTCTAACAGCCTCGGATTGAATGGCCAGGTATGCTGCTGTCCTGCCCTGTCAACTAGCTACATACATCATCAGTAAAAAAAACCCCTCATTTGAACTTTTGGCACATTAAATAAAAAGCCTTTTTAGTTCCTCTCTCCTCCCCCATATGTGATGTTTAAACATGGATTTTGTTTTAGGCTGAAAAAAACTACAGGCCACTGTTAAACAGTCATTGGTAACCTTTTAACACTTAGTTACACACAGCTGAATACGAATCTCAGCAGGTAGACATGCTCTGTAACTGAGTCTTCTAACTAGTTAAATCACCATAATGTCAATTAAGTAAAACACACTGAAAAATACTCCACAAACACTCTTAATTGCATATACTTCAAGTAACAAATCATCATACCTATTCGAATTACATGGGCAACTATGTACAAATCTCTCTTCATGTCCTTGCTGCTGAGATCCTAAAAGATTTGGGGGAAAAAAAAAAGACATTAGAAAAGGAACACATCCCAAATCCAAAATAAATGCTGCAAAGCTGCCACAAACAATAATAAGGACTATCTATTACTCTCCATTCACTCAGCTCCTGCATCTTTAAATTAGAGAAAGTGTTATTATTTCTAATTTATAAAATTAAATTCAATTAAAAAATAAAGCACATAAGGATTATATTTGTTCAGAATGTTCCTCAGAATGTGGGAAAGTGAGTGAAGTAAGTGCACATGTAAGAGAAACATCCAAAAAAGAGGTTTTAAACTTGCTTCCTGCTGGTCACTTCACACCTCCCCTTCCACTGAAGCAATGGACATCACCTCCCATTCTAAAACAATTTGAGTGGTTGGTTTGTATAATATGTTTCCAGCATTAGGCTTTTAAAAACAGCTCTAGGGCTTTATATATGACTTTACAAACAACACCAGATAACTATGCATTCATATGTCTTCACTTTCTTTTTCCATTTCAATCAAACACAGGTATCCCAGTGGTACAGTCCCTCCAGAGATGTATAGGTGTGGGGAAGAACACCACTGCTGGGTTTGTTAACACACAAACAGAGCTTGGCCTTCTACTACTACTTATTTTTTTTAATTCAAGGCAAAAATCAACTAGAAAAATCTCACATTTGGATAAAATTCTGTATTTTTAAGAATAAAGACACGCAGTATAGCAGCATTAAAACCACTGTAAAAGGAAATAATGCAAGTTTTCTATAAAGGAGGGAGGAAATTTTAAACTGCTGACAACTATGTTGTGTCATTCCTAGTTTAAATCAATTTAGTGAATTAAAAATTGCATTTTGCTGGAAGCTGAAACATGAACTTTAATTCACACAGCAAATTTCTTTCCCATATGACCTGAGAAACCAAACTCAACCACAGAGATTATGATGGCAATGCACATAAACAGTGGCCTTCAGATTACAGTGACAGCACAATAAAATCCAGGCACAGTGATTGAGAACTAGGCATAAAGAGAATTCCTTCTAAGGAGAAGTTTCAGCCCCTCTCAAACAGCATTATATTGTTAAATTACAGCAGGCAAGTAATAAAGTGATGGCTGTATCTTCTTAGGCTGCACAAAAGGAGCACTGCATATCCCTGGGCAGCATATGCAGAGCTGCAAAGCTCTGTTCAGTGTGCTTGCTAGAGCTAGCAGTTCCTGTCTCTCTGAAGCTAAAGAATTAAGCTACATAAATCTTCCTCAGTGTTTTCTCTTTGAGTCCTATTTTGCTGGTGCATGAATAAGGGAACATACTTTCTAGGCTTTCTTCATCACCTAACATCCCGGCATAGCATATGGCAGGCTTTATCTTGCATGTCTTGGAGAAATTAAACTTCCACACTAAGAAGGAATTGGACATGGTTTTAATCCTAGTGGTGCCTGACAACATGTTTTAAAAAGCAAAAAAACCTTGGAAGTAGTACTTTTTACACTAGAGAGTAATAGATTTTTCAAATTATCTGTGATTTGATGTGGGGAAACTTATTATGAGATTACCAGTTTTAATTAACAGCAATTTAGAGAACCATTTTTTTCAAGGGCAGCTGTCAAAATATCAGAAAATGGTAGGGCATGCACATATTGATGGGTTCACACTTTAGTTGCTTTTTAATTTCACAAAAAAATATACTGTGTCACAGTCAAAAGACAAAAACTGTCGGCCCAGATGGCCTTGTATTTCATTTTGTACAACAGAGGCTTTTTATAGGGGGAGAAATTACTATGACATGGACCAAACAATCAAACCCCCCAACCCCTGAGAGGAGATTTTTAACTAATTTCTTTGCAGAGATTCCACGCACGTGACTTTGGTCCCAGAAGAGAACAAACAACACTTCTTATTTGCTTCTGTGTAATATAAATAACTCAGCTTCCAGAACAGTGTTCTTAGCACAGGGGGTTATTTCCCACATCCTCAGCCAGTTGATAAACAAAATAACTTCTTAAGAAGAGCCTGGCTTTTTAGAACAATCATGTGTAAGCTCCTCACCCCCAAAAATTAGTTACTCTCTAATGACCGTTAGTTCTTTTTAGTGCTGGGTTTCTATAAAGGTCTAATTGTATGATAAACCCCCAAGACACCCAGAACTGTGGAATTCAGGATATCTGACTGCCAGTAATTAGTTTAAACCTCACTGGCCACAGAGATGAAGGTATTTCACAAAATTAACAAGCTCACACTGTGTAGTTATGCTTTAGTTCAGACACGGGGATGTTTCTGAAGCGTGTATAGGCTGAGGTTTGCTTGAGTGAGCTTTAATCTTCAGAGGAAGCAGCTTCTCACCTTTGGTGTGATATGACAGCAGATTCAAAACCAAAACCTAAGAGATTTTGATATCTCACACAAGGAGACAGCTGAACCCCCAGCAGCAACAGAGATAGCAGGGAAAGGCAGGGATACCTTGAGTTATCTACGATGTGGGGCTGCTTGCCTCTGGCAAGAGAGTTTTAGAATGATACTGTGGGGGGAAGGGGGGCAACAATAACTAACCAGATTTAAAGGCAAGGCCAACAAACCTGGGGACAGACAAAAAACCATAGAACTACCTTATTTTGGATGCATTTCATAATTAAGACATTATGGTAAGATAGAACCATTACAGATAAAACAGTTACTCAAAAGACTATTATTTGTTGCTCTCTTGCTACATACTTGAGAAAATTCTTTGAACACACTGATGGAAAATATTGCATCAGGAATCTGCTTTCTTTTTTTGCACAGATTTTCTGCAATGACCATAATTTCTGTTATGTAGAGTAAGCATACCAGAGGATGTGACAGGCAACAAGTCTAAGCATCTCTGAAAGCTGGTACTGAGGCAGCTTTGGTATTTGGTACAGTTAAGTAAAAAGGTAGCTTGGGAAGGAGAGGTACCACGGAGGGGCATGTCTGTAATACCCAGGGCTGGCCCCATTTGTAACGTCCAGCAGGTCTCTTCTGGAGCTATGCTGTGCCCTTGGCCATAGCATGTAATTATTCTCTTTGCAGTTTTGAAGCCACGCAAAGACACTGTTACCTCTTCTGACATTTAATGAGCTGGTAGCACTTCACTGAAGGTACCAAAACCAGAACTGCTACTGATGTCAGCATCAATGTCAGTGCTATTTTTGGATTGATCTGCATCTCATATCCAGATGCAGAACATCCTTACATCTGCCTAGACATGCCCTGTTCCTTAAGAGGAGAAAACCTGCCATCTTCTCAAAGCAGAAAAGGGAACGGTGTTGGGATCCCTGCCTATTTTAGGGTCCAGCCCTGCGCGTCCTTAGAGGGTTTAACTGCCAGAACTAAAGCTCATACCAAAGCTATCTGCCATCTTATTTTCTTCACTAGAGATATAAATACTTCTGTCAAAAAAGTTCTAGCATGTGCACTAGCTAAAGGTGAGTCACGATGGAAGGTGTTTATCACACTTGGGATCTGAAATTCCTTACGGTTACTCCGTGATGAGCTGTTAAGTTTCAGTGTCTCTAGATTTCCATATTCATCCTGAGAAGAGTTGACAGATAAAATCATGGTTTGACACATGATTCTGAGGCAATTTTTAACAGACGTTCAGACCAGTGCAGAATGGATAGTAAAGCCCAAATGTCTGAGAACTACTTTTTTGGGCATAACCAAAATGCTAAAAGAAGAGGGCAGTTAGGTGAGACCGAGTCTGAAGAATTAAAAGGAAGTCAATGCTAGCCAGCTATTTCACTCCCAACTGAGGTATCATCCGGTGGGAGCCACAGACAGATATTACTTATCCTGTCTTTCTGGCACAGATGGTTAAAGACTGACTGCTGGTACAGTTGGTTGTATCTGCTTTGCATCAGGACGGGGTAGCTATTCGCATAGACCGGCTGTAGCAACTTAGCAAGTCAGTGTTCCCTTTATTGCAACCACGGCTCTGCAGCTCAGCTCAGCTTCTGCAAGCACATCCTCCTCTTTCTGTTCCCTCACGTGCACTGTGCTGCTGCAGCACCAACTTGGGGCTGCTACACAGACTCAAGTGGGGCATGATAAAAATCTGTTTGGAGAATTTGTTGGGTTTGTGTGTGCACTTGCCTGCTGCATTTCCAGCACTGCTTCTGGAAATAAAGCATCCTGCTTTACATTCAGGTCAATGAAGCTTTTTCCTGTGCCCTGCTTGGCTAAGTACATAGAATGGGGCCCCCAATACAAGAAAGATGTGGGGCTGTTGGAGAGGGGTCAGAGGAGCCACGGAGATGCTCAGAGGGCTGGAGCACCTGCCCTACAAAGAGAGGCCGAGGGAGCTGGGCTGGGTCAGCCTGGAGAAGAGAAGGCTGTGGGGGGACCTCATTGCAGCCTGCCAGTCCCTGAAGGGAGATTATAAGCAGGAGGGGATTCAACTGTTTAAAAGGACAGACAATGCCAGAACAAGGGGGATGGATTAAAGCTAAAGGAAGGAAGGGTTAGATTGGATATTGGGGGGAAGTTCTTTACAGAAAGAATGGTGAGGGGCTGGAACAGGCTGCCCAGAGAAGCAGTGGATGCCCCATCCCTGGAAGTGTTCAAGGCCAGGTTGGATGGGGCCCTGGGCAACCTTGTGTAGCTCCAGGCCTGAGGTTGGTGGCCCTGCCTGTGGCAGGGGGGATGGAGCTCTATGATCCCTGGGGTCCCTTCCAACCCATGCCATTCTATGATTCTATGAATGTACAATGAAAATATTCAGAATTTCAAACTGCAAGCAGGAACTTAAAAGGAAATATGTCAGATTAATTAACTAAGTCATAAAAATCATTTAGAAGCACGTCCATTTTCTTATGTTAATATTTAGTTATAACCACAACAAAACTTAGAAACAGCTTCTGGTTTACCCAATATATTGAAAGGGCAGCATTTGGGGATTCCCTCCTCCCTCAGGGTGATTCCATCTACCATCATACTACTGTAAGGGAAGAAGAAATGGAAGAGACACGTACTGTGAAAAGCGCACACATTCGATCTATCTTCTCTGGATTCCTGGGGCCTCCGTTCTTGTTTAACCGTACCATGAACCTCTCACTAAAAAGCAAACAAGATTAAAAAATAAGTAAGAGTTTCACATACACACTTCAACATAAAAATACAGGTAGATACATGGGAAGGGTGTTTTGCTTTGGGGTGGGTTTTTTTTGTTTTTAAAATCACTAGGTATTAGAATTCAATTCCTCAAGCATGTGAAACAGTACTCATTGATCTAAGTGAAATTACATGGAAGAGTATAGACTACTTTCCATAACAAGGACTCTGCATTTGAAAACATCATGTCAATGCATATTCATGATGCAGTAATATTAAAATTATGTGAATATACGAAGCACAGGGTTTGAACATATCACAAGTACTTCAGGCAAAGGCTAAGGCACACTTGCTGAGGCGTACACTGCCTTCGGTAAAATGGAATTAATTAAAATCCACTCAAAACTACACGTAACAGGAATGTCAATTAAGCAATCTCCTTCAACATATGCTATTTATAGACACAATATAGTAATTCAAACACATTAAGATTCAATTGATGGATCTGATTATCAATCAAATTAAACAGTCCTTTTATGAGCCAAATCAGCGTGTATAGCCAGCCTGCAAAATACATAATGCTTACTATGGATGGTAAACCATGGACATTGATATTATTTCTTAAGACAGTCTAAGTATCCAAATAGATTATATGAATAGGAGTAATTTATTTACTAGATGTGCAACAACACACTATTTATTGACCAGAATTTTCTTCCCACAGGTTCACAGATATAAAGCAATAAAACACAATTAAATCTCCTAGCTACCTTGCCATTATATCACAGATCTTTTCAATTTTATCCTGTATGACTGTACCAAGTCCAGTAACCTTTATTTGACTAAAACACATTTCCCAGCTTATTATCCACTCTTGGTGGTCTGAAATAATAGGAAAACATAGAGTACACAGCATTTCCTCTAGTAGCCTGCTCTCCCAGACATCACCACGACTGTTAAAAAGCATGGGTTAAGACCAGGTTGGAAACATCTGGCTCCAGTGCTTAGCCACTGGTTTTGGTCACACTTTCTTCTGTGTGTTAAAGACCCCCTTTAGAACAGCTAATTTCTTACAGGGGAGTGATAGCAGTCATTAATTATATCATGCAATCAAATATCTCTCCAAACAAGTAAGCAATGTAGCACTGTTAGGAGATCCAAGTAGTGCTGGAACCGTTTTACAGAACTTACCCATAGTGCAATTTTTCAACACTTCTCCCAAACAGCTCTAAAAATGTAAGTTTGTAAGGGTCTAGTACTGGTACCACCCACACCATAAACACAAATACACCCGTATGTGTACTTCACACATGTGAAATCCAGTCCCTACTAATCCTGTAATTTATCAAGTATCACATATTAGCCTTTTTACTACAGCATTACACTGTGAGTTCATCTGAAGCAACCTGCCTGTTATAAATACTGACATATTTTCAGAGTTGCTGCTTTTGTTGGAATGGTCCCTAATTCTGTAAGCATGACTTGTTAGACACCTTTGGATGTTTATTTGCTGATGGTTTTCTTGCTGAGTAATCCAGATCATGCTTTCTGGCTGTTTCCCTATCACTACTGACCTAACCTCCAGGTATCCCACAACTCCATTCAGCATTAATTTTAATTAATTTGCAGCAGGTGCTTATAACCTCAGAGACACAGGCTAACGTGCCCCAAAGAAACCCACAAGAAGCAGATGTTTGATGATTCTTTACCCATAACTGCTTTCAGAGGCGTCAACTACTAAGTTAAGAATGTTTTAACAAATGCTTTAATGACATGCTATAAACTTTTAGTAAGAATTTTATGATGCATCAAGTCAAGAACAGTACAGTAGTACAAATTCAGTACACTGCAGTAATGGTTACATTGCAAGGATGTCTTCATGTTTACCTCTCTACCTAGTACACAAACCACAAAAAAAACCAAATAGAATTTTTAAAATAAGACCTATTTTCAATAAAAACATATTAATTACATTCTTAACCTTTATCACTAACTCTGTCTTCTGCCCATTATTTTACCAGGACCTGATTAAGGCTGGAAAACCACAGTAGCTAGCAATTCAAGTAGGGTGGCAAAAGCATTGCTACTCCTAGCTGCTCACCTCAGCCCTCTGCTGCAGCAAAGCACAGGGCCCTCCAGGACAACCTGTTTCTGCAGGAGCACATGCAGGCTCCCCAGTGCTACCTAAGCCACTGCACTGCAGAACTCCAAACAGAAACACAACTGAATTAGGTGCCAGGTTAGCAGCAGTTACAGTCGCTGGCGTTCAGCCCTCCCTACTCAATGCATTTCAGATGGGGAGCAGGCCGCACAGGTTGCAGGGATGCCCACCAGCAAGCTCAGGCTAATACAAGGAATAAAACCTAAGATGACTAACTTGGAAGCATCCATTTCCAAACAGGAATCACACTTTGTATCATTAAAAATATGTGGTGATTTAAAGAGAGACCAACTCATAGTCATGTTCTTCCCAAGCCACGTCAATGAACATCAGTATTTCCAACACCTTCAAAAACACCTTTAAGGAGATTTGATTTTAATCCTTGAATCAGTTTCATTGTACAATCTTTAATTTAGAAAGATTAAGAGGCAACACACATTTAGTTTCTGTCACGAGTGTAATTTGTAAAACACACAACCTTCCACAAGCTGAAATTCCTTAAACAAAAAACTATTATGACCTACAGAGTTCCCAAAGTTACATTCATAAAGTAACCATCATTCCTCTTTAAAACAGAGCTTGAGACAGTGGTAATTAAATGATTGCAGTTTATTTTTTAAATGTAAATTTGCCAACACCCTCTACAGTACAATGAAAGATAATTACTGTACCCTCTGCATATTAACCCTGCCCCGTTTTTAAGGATAAGAGCAGACAACAGATCCATAGTACACAAACAAGATCTCTGGCAAACTACCCTTTTACTTCAGCTGCTGGGAATGTAGTTTGGCTCCCAAACAGGTGCAATAGGTGAAGACAAAGCTAACAAATGCAGCCTAGGATCAGGAGGAAGCAACACAATGGGCAGAAGATTATGAGCAATATATGTCGTATCTGCAGGGGAAGATGTGTTCACTGGTGAAGATGTCCTTCCAATATCAAAACATAAACACCTAGAGTATCTTCACTTTCATGGCCATGGTCAGATCAAGGCTGGCTCTCTTAATTCAGAGCCTGACCGATGTTTTGAAGGGAAACCAAACCACTAGTAGAGCACCAAGCTCTTCTGCAAGATGAGGAATTACTTGCAGGAAGAGAAAATAGAACTTTGAACATGTACTGCTGACTAAGAGTATTTTCAAATTCTGAGATAAAAATACAGAAGGCATATACCACTATCAAATATTACAGAAGCAGAAGATGCTGGTCCACAGGGAAATTGAGTCAAGATCAAAAATAGAGAATCATAACAATGGGCCACCTTATGAAAGGTCCCTATTACCCTACTATCCTCTCTTCAACAATGTCCAGTACTGGATAATTAGGGAAACAACAGAAGTGTAAAGAAAGTATACAGCTATACTCTGCTGATAGGTACTATCAGCTTACACCTAAGTGAAGCTCAAAAATAGCAGCAATATCTTTGAGTTCAATATTCCTGGATAGAACAAACCCAGAAAAGTATTTGGTCTGTGATGCTTACAAAATTCTCTCTCAGCATGTACAGAGTAACTATTAGAGATAGGACTTTATGGTAATTTATTATGTATATATGTATCATACCAATGCATATACATATATATAGGATTGTACAGCATAAGTTAAGAATTTAAGAATTAAGACTCATTAAACTGAAGTTTAAGAAATGCTATAATGGCTTTTACCTCAATTGATCTTAATAATGTTACACATTATATTTTAAATCTCCAATAAGTTCTGGAGATTTTCTTTGAAAACTTCAGCACTTCTGAAGATCTTCTTTGAAAACTTATTTCAGCACTAATGAGCATTTCAGCACTAATGAGCATTTCATTTCCCTACCTGAAACTGAATACAACACCGTGTGCCACAGAATCCTGTCCCTCTGGCAATGGCAGGGAAGGGACTGTCAGGTCTTTTGAGCCAAGATAGCCTATTTATACCTGATTTGTTACCAAAAGTTGTATTGCTTCCAAAACATCCAAAGAGAGAGGCTTTGGAGGCTCATTTGATAGCAAGGTTTTACACCATTAACAAATGGAAATGTTTTAAATTTTCCAATTCATCCTCCTTCTCATTATAACCACAAAGAAAATCTGATTCCTGTTCCCATATTCCAGTGTTTTTCAAGAAACAAAGCAGACCATCTTTTCACCTGCCTAGTCATCAATGGTTTCCTTATTCCAACACTACTTCAGGAACAAACTTTAAATTCCTTCCTTTAAATTACAATCATTCCTTGAGTCTGTGCAACTAGATAATTAAGGGGACTCTAAGGTAACCAGAGCATCTGAGATCTGTGAAACATGAGACATCCCCCAACAGGACAAGGAGAACAAAAAGACAGCAGTGCTAACAGGCAATCTTAAATGATCAAGGCACCTCAAATTCTGCCACCTTTCCTTTCTTCCACGTTTCTCCTAAACGTACAGTTTTGATTCTCAGCCCACAATTTCTCTCATCTCTGGTATTACTGCTCAAGAACAATTTACAGAAACTAGTCTAAATATTCTACTAAGGTAACACTAGTGCTCATAATGTTGATATATCCTGGCTCCCCATGGAAATGGTCACAGCACCCAGCTTGACTGAGTTCAAGCGCAGTCAATGCACTCAGTGCCACCCTCCGGCTTGGATGGCCCTGTGTGGAGCCACGAGTTGGACTTCATGCTCCTTATGGGTCCCTTCCAACTCAGAAGATTCTAGAAGTCTATGAATAGGACTTGAACCTTATTACACTTTGACCCATCAACTAGCTAGTCAGATGCTCCCATTTTCTAACTGTAATTTTCTTTCTATGTCAAAGGAAACCAGCAAGAATAACACTGACTTTGTAGATCTGCTGTCTTCAGCTATCATTATAGCTCCTTCTTTAGACACGACACACACATATTTAGGGTCAAGAAACTTAATAGGAATTCAGTCAATTTCTTATTTTTTGGAGCTACTTCTTTTGAAAGAGTTCAGTATTCACTGTGTCTGTTCCTCAAGCTTATCTTGCACAAAGACAAGAGCACACATAAAATCTAAGCAATGTTAGAGTCCGGTTTGGTAAGACCAAAATATGAAATCTGAGTAAACTCCACATGGAAGTAATTGCCCGTGTTTGCATTAAGCATTATTTTTATTGTCACTGAATATGCAATAAATGCTTAAAGAAACCAGAAACACGGTACTCTGTTAAAAAAACTGAACCCTCAAATCCATCATAAGGAAAATTTAAAAACTCAGGAGTTACAACTGCCAAATGAGTAGCAGAAATTAAGTATGGGGAGGCACTGAGTATTTGTTGCAATCTGACTGCTTGATCAAACCACAACATTGAAAAATAAATAAAACAGCTATTCTGAAACTATTAAATCCCACCAAAATCAGTCCTCCTGCATAAAAGCAGGGATAAGAAATGTAAGAAATGCACCAAAACAGAAATGAATTAACATTTTTTACCTTGTTGAGCTCCAAACTAAGGTGTCCCACATCAGGAGCAGTATCTTAAACAAAAGCTCATTTATTTCTCTTGCTCCTACATGTTATAATCAATCTTCAATTACTCTATACTGCAAGATCTCCTCCTGTGCTAACTCATATTATAGTGAAACCACCTCTTGTGTAGCAGTAAGTCTGCTTTTACCATCACTCACATGATTAGTAATTGCTAAAGCTACTCCAATATAAGAAACATTGCTCTGATAAGCCAAGTCAAATGGCTTCTTGTTCTTGTACTTGAAAGGAAGAAAGCATGAAAGCAGCATAGTGTCTCACTTCTTGGCTTCCTTTAAAATGTCTGAAAAGCAGGACCATACTGAACTGGCATCTGTTTCTGCAAAAAGGAAGGAAGCAATCGGTGCTTTGGGACATTACATGTTCAGCATGAAGGAAGGGGCAAGCAGGGACAAAATTTGCTGTTGAATGAGCAGGAGGGGAAATTATGCCTTTGGGAAGAGGCTGTGTTGTGGAGGCTGGTTTGTTGTGGGGCTTTTTTCACATAACATGCAAAGGTGACCACAAAAGGCCTGGCAAAGAGCTTGGAACAGACTGGGCGTTTCCTTGGATTAACTCCCTGACAGGTCTCAATTGTGTGGGGCTGCAACAGAAGTCCCATGTATCAACTTCCAAATGTAGGTACAGCATTAATAGATGCATGGTGCCAAAGCACTGGTCCTCTGTAGAGAGGCTGCTGCTCCTTCCCTGCTTGTGTTGAAAACCAATGATAAAGAACACAAAAAAAATATTCACAGTGATGAGATCAGTTTCCTGAAGGAAAGACAGCGACACGTTGGGGCCTCAATCCCCTTAAGCAGAACCCTGCATTCTGCACCTTTCCTGTGCTTTAAACTATGGTTCAGTGCCCATTTCTCCCAGAAACAAATGTCTCCTGCATCCTCTCCAATCCAGTATGCCACTAAAAGGTAAAAGGTACAAACCTGCTCCATCATTTTTCTTAATTTTCTTCAGTGCTTATTTCCAGAGAACAACTGGGAGAACACTGAAAAACTCCACCATTTTTACAAACCTCTTCTTTCTTTCTCAAAAGCTGTGTTTAACTGGGTTTTCAGAAGCTAGTATTTGTTTTATCCCTTCTAAGAATAAAGGTTTTGTAAAAAATATATATATTGGTCGTATAATGTATGTATCAGTGAGTGAAAAGGGTCATATTGTAGCAGAGAAGATCATATAATAACTTGTATTTTAGTCTCTCATCTTCTGTCAGCATAGAATCACAGACTGGTCTGGGTTGGAAGGGACCCCGAGGATCACAGAGCTCCAACCCCCTGCCACAGGCAGGGACACCAACCTCAGGCCTGGAGCTACACAAGGTTGCCCAGGGCTCCATCCAACCTGCCCTTGAACACCCCAGGGATGGGGCATCCACCCCCTCTCTGGGCATCTCCCTATGTTCTTTTTCACTCTTTAACTATCATGTAAAGCTCGCAGGCATAAGCTACATGCAACGAGCTGCCTGACCAGCACAGCTCACCTCCTTTCATCACATTCAGTCCTAACACTTAAATGGTGATAAGTGGGGTATTATTTAATTTCTCACAAGAGCAAAAATTCTCTTCTAGTCTCTTCTTTTAATGAAGACTCCTATACCTGACAATTTTAGAATAAAATTAGAGTTGGCTTATGAGTATCATCAGCATTTCAAAATGTTACTAGAAAAGCACCATTTTTTGTCCCAGATAAATCATGAGAATAAAATCTATGCTAGCCCAGGTCACCCAGGACAAACCTCACAATGAGCTAGTCATTCTCTATGACAACAGAAACCTTGCCAACGTTTGCCTTCAGAATAGCACAGTCTTGCTGTGCACACCACGTTTCAGGCAGTGTATTTCATCAGTGTCATAAGATACCGCATTCTTTCTACCACTGAGCATACCAGCTCCTCAAGGACAGTATGTTGACTAAGTGAATGGAATAATGTTAGGAATTACCAGGATATGACCAACATATTTTCTTAAACCTGGAAAAAAGGGGGGGAAAAAAAAGTGCCTATTTTAAAACATTCCTAGGTTAGCAGAGAAACACTATGAAAAAGATTCCCAGGGTTTAGGGAGAGGTGTGGGAGGAGGAGACGGTGAAAGACTTCAATCTCTGAACCTCATGGTTTCCACAAGCTAATATTTACATGATTTAACTTGGGAAACTGTTCTCTCTATCAGAGAGGAAGCACACCAAACAAGCACAGCAGAAGTTTATAGCCCCTGTGCCGCAGCATGAGCTTGTTTTTCAGGACAGCAATTATTGCTCCCCGATTGCCTATGTGGTCACAGAAGAAAAACCTCTGCTGTATTGCTCTGGATTTCCATTGGTGCCACATCATGCTATACAGTTAACAATAATAATATGAGGCTTCTCATATTTGCTTGTACAAATTTACATAGGATTAGGGAAAACAGAGAATTTTATTTTCATTCTGTTTGCCAAATTTGTCAAAATATTTCTCATGTTTGTCAACTGCAAAAGCATTACTATGCCCAGTGATCAAACTGGTTTGCTATGGGACAGCATCGTATCCTGGTGCTTTTGAGAACACCCTGTAAAAACTTTATAAAAAGGAAACAAGTTTCATGTCAGGACTCCTGAACTTCTATTTCAACCAGATGGTGTCATATTCAGGAAGAAAGCATGTGTGTCATTCGACATTTCAGTCATTTCCCACTGCCATAAATACCAGGCTGGTTCTTCTCTTGAGAGATGATTTAAGCAGTAAGAGAAAAGGTTTCTGTCGTTGTACGACTGTTCATGGCACCTATGTAAGTACATGAAGAAATGGAAAAGCAAAGAAATGATCAAACAGGAAACAATTTTGGCTCTTCATATGAGTTGAAGCCCCTTGTAAATACTGCTTTGTGGAAAGATCACAAATACTTTAAAGAGTTTTGTGAAAATACCTCAGAACACACCTACATGTTGCCATTGTACTTTAAAAGGCAGAAGTCTTGAGATGATTAAACACTTCATTTGCAGTTTAGGAGTATCCTCTGTAAGAAGCTTTCTGTTATTCATGTTCACCTTTTGGAGTTGCTAATTTTTGCTTATTCTCTTGGAAAAACTCTGTCCTTCCAGCTGCTCTAAGACAGACCTAGCAATAAAATCTCAGTGCTCTGCAGAATGAGTCTTCAGTTCTCAGTGTAAGAGTGAGTCAAAGCCTATGTACAGAACGACACCGTGTCTGGGAAGTACCGAGTAAGTGTAACCCAGTGGTGTGTACCAGATCCCATGGTACAGAGGTGTTTGAGCGATCCGTCATCAACAGGGGTCCCTCCTGAGCCCCCGAGAAACAAAGATCACTTCTGCTGAGCTTTCAGTTTTGTGTGTCTGCTTGAGGATTCATGGACCATTTAGAATCTTCCTTTTCAGGCAAGAACTCCTGGTGTGTGCTCGTTTCTCCCCAATTTCTTTTTCTTTCTTTCTTTTAAAGCAGGAGGGAGGCAGAAAGGGATTGGTGGGGGGTTTTTTCACAAGCTGCCTTATCCAGAAGATCTGCAGTAACCTCAGTTTCAAAAACAAGTGAAGAAAAGTACACTGCTTTGGGTTTATGGAGTGTATTTTATAAAGACATCTTGGAGAAAAGAATGCCAGATCTGTGAGGGAAATGAATCTGGCCCTGAGAAAACGGCTCCAAGCAACACAGTTTGCTTCCCAGCAAATTTGGGCTTAACACTCATGAATTATTAAGTTTCCACATTGGCTAGAAGCCACAGGGGAGGATTACAGAGCTTACAGTAAGGTTGTTACTGCAAACACTGGGTTTCCATAGAAACAGAAAATAGTGAAAATAACTACCTGCCATTCCTCTCTACCACATTCAAGGGAAAACAACCACCATGGCAAAAACATTATTAAAGCTTGCAGGAGAAATGTAGCTAAGCACCAATTACATCCTCCTTGGGTTCTCATGAGTCTGCCATACTTGAACACTTGACACTGGCATTAGTACTTTCTGGTTATTTACATCGTGAAAGGATTGGATTTGCATTCCTGAAAGAAATCTGATCCACTAGCTACAGAAACTGCTATTAAAAAAAAAAAAAAGACAAAAAAAAAGACAAAGACTTTGTCAGGTACTGTGATTCCTTAGGTATGAGCAGTGACCATCGGGTGGGCATGATTTTAAGTAATGAAAAGAAAGACAGACCAGCCCTGCTAGGAGGTACGTATGAAACACTTTGACGTCTAATTTTGGATTACATGTATTTTATAGATAAATTATTTTATAACCCTGTCTAACCTGGGAGAAGCTAATGGGTCTGAGGTCTAATCGGGTGGTTCTCAATTCTTGTCTTACAAATCCCGTACCCGTTACTTGGCTTTGCACCTGACAATTGCAGTCAGTGACATAGAACTGGGTTTTGACAGTGCATTTCCCAACAGAAAGAGCTCAAGTATGAATCAAAGAATGGCATGGGTTGGAAGAGACCCCAAGGATCATAGAGCTCCAACCCCCCTGCCACAGGCAGGGCCACCAACCTCAGGCCTGGAGCTACACAAGGTTGCCCAGGGCCCCATCCAACCTGGCCTTGAACACCCCCAGGGATGGGGCACCCACCCCCTCTCTGGGCAGCCTGCTCCAGCCCCTCACCACTCTCTCTGTAAAAAACTTCCCTCTAATATCCAATCTAAACCTTCCTTCTTTAGCTTTAATCCATCCCCCTTGTCCTGCCAAGTGAAGAGCGCTGTTCACTACACCAGGCCTTTCTACAGACAGGAAATAACATGTAATTGCTTTCTTTGAGCTACGTAGGTCACCCTACTGTTTTCACACTATGTGTTTGCTCCCTGCCAGTTGAAACAGCCCCAATCTCTTCCAGCTGTATTAGTTCATGATGCAGTTTTGTTCTTTCTGAGCAGGATCAAGAACTGATCTCCTCCTTGTTACTACTGCTATGGATCATCTACTGCACAAAAGTCAGAAAAATACTTTCCTTGAGATACTAAGAATAAACTAAGGTATAGGAGGAACTGATGGAGGATTACCTATCCCTACAGATCAGATTGCTATGAGGTAAATGTTAGAAAGATGGCTTTTTTTTTCCTGACTAAGCAGAAGAAAAGCCTTATTATTTGGTAAGCCTAATCCCTAGGAAAATTCTCTGAATATTAAAGAAATAATTCTGAATGATACAAAGTTATTTTTTTCCCAGTAGACAAATCATTGTACTGGCAGTGAATGAGATAAGTTTTCTATTTTAAAATAACTATGAGGATGCTGCTATTAAAAACATAACAAATGGCAAGTTTAGCATATAATTGCACAATAAAAAGTAAAATAGAATTTTCTGCTTCCTAACATAGTAACTGGCAATAGTGGAACACTATATTTTTAAAGCAATTAAGAGGGGATAAATCCATATTGTCACAGCACTCCCAGAGCTATTGCCCAAAGGGAGAAGTAAAGCAGAAAAAGGAATCTTGAGGTCAGTCTCATACTCTGGAGAGAACGCAATCAGACCTTCTTGCCCCAGCTTTTAACATGGATCTTTCCACATTAACCAACTTAATTTCTTTTTTCAACTGCTCAATTTCAACCATATTAATTTACCCAGTGATCTTGTCTTCCTTTCTTCTGACCTTAACACCTACCTTCTTGTTTATTCATCACCTGTCCATGTGTCTCCAACCTCTGCCATTGCCAGCGAAGCTTCCCTCTACCCAAGCAACATCTGCAACGTGTGCTGTTTTTACAGCTCTGCTTTGGAGCATGTGGAGTGGCTTTGTGCCATTCTCCCATTAAGCACATTGATCCTGCATATCAGAGCTTTGAGAAGACTCAAATCCCTACTCAGAACCTGTGGAAGATTTGCTATTGCATTTTTAGATGTTTGCTTAGTGTTTATAATAAAATTTCCACATGACTGTAACTGTCTCCATTAGGAAGTGTTACAAAAAGATTATTCAAGAAAAAAAAATGTGTAAACACAATGTAATTTTAGCTAGACCAGGATTGCTAACACTTTTGAGTATTCCTATTCACAGTCTGAAAGTAAAGACAATACAACGAAATGATGATGAGAACCATGGAGCCAACACTCATCTATAAGTACACAAAGAGATTCCTGTCAGATTTGTCAAGGTTGCCTTCAGTAACGAGGAATACAGATTTGTATTCTGACATCTGAATTAGGAACACTGTGTCAGAGAAAGCTCTACTATAGAAAAAGTGAAAATTAATTCCCCTACAAATTCTTCATTTCTAGATCCAGCGTTTCAAAGGGGTGAATTTTATTCTATTCTCTCCAAACACTGACACAAACATTACCTTTTTACACCCACCCAAAAAAAGGTAGTACTGTGACCTCTGTCAGTCTATTAAAACCTATGAGGGGCAATGGAAGTTTAGAGATACTAAAATAGGACAAGACTTGTGAAAACTCTTCCTTTTCTAACAAACACATGCACTGGTCAAACGAAAGCCAGTTTGATTGTGCAGTGGAAGTTAACCTGTTTATGAGGTCATGGAGCCAATACATTAAAAATAATGATCATAATATTCTCAAGCACTTTTACACTTTTAATACTTTAAAGTTCTATATGTTTGCCTGAAAATTTTGATCAGGTGAAAGAACTTGGATTGAAAGAATCTCAAGATTATGAGTTAGAAATGGGAATTCATTATCCATCTTATTTCTGCAGTTACCACCCATACACACAACTGTAGAGCGGTAGTACTTAGAATTTTTTGATTCAACCTTGGCGGGGGGGGAAGGGAAGGAGGCAGATGATTCTATGTTAGATTACTTTAAAATAGAAACCTGACTATCATGATCCAGATTAACAGCATTTTTTTTTAGTCCACAACTCTTTTTCCAAGTCATATTTCTCCCGTGAGCTGCTATGTCAACGGTGATAAATTCTTCAGCCAGATGATGTGAGACAGACCGTGCTACCCACATTCTCCCCAACATCGACCCTCAAATTCAGAACATTTCCAGAAAAACCATCTTTCCCTATCACCTATTAGCAAGAGGATTAAAGAACAGGGTGGTGTTTTCTCTCATTTTGCTTATTACTTTTCCATTTTAACACAGAAATAGATGTTTCAAAATTACCAAATTCCCAGCACTGCATGGAAAATTGACAGCTAGGTAGAAGATAAGCTTCTACATTTCTACTATTTAAAAATCACTGTGGGTCTCTGTTTTCTCACATTTCTGCACGTGCTTTACCTAGCCATCTGCTGAGAAAGAACAGATTATTATTTTATCCTCCAGTGAGAAGGAAAAGAATGTCAAAAGGCAACTCAACAAACCACAATGAGCTGCTTTATGAAGGGCTATATGTTAACCTTGTTAATACCTCTGAGGTAAGAATCAAAGAAGCAAGAGAAAAAAGTGAGGCAATGAAGGTGTTTTGTGAACTTCAGAAGATTTTTTTCTAAAGGAACAAGGCCTTTCTCTGTACCACACCTAACCAATAACTGTTGATTTGCATTAGAAAAGTTACAAGCAGTTATAAATTAGCCATTGAAGGATAAAGCCTGGAATCTGAGAAGACATGTGCTTTTCTACCCTGTATCTCACTGTCCTAGGCAAAGAGAAAGTATGAAATTAGGACTTCTAAGGTAGATTTTGGGGGGGAAGGGGTGTAAGTAGGAAATGTTTTGCCAACCTATCTTTTCCTAATTGCAATCTCTAGTTAAGATCAGCTTCCATCATGACACTTCTTGGAAGCTACCAACTGATATAACATAGTAAAAAGACTTGTACCTCACAGATTAATTTTAAGAGCAGATAGGATCATTATAATTTAATCTTTTCTACTATGTAACACAGACCATTTATGTTATTAGGAACCTTTGGGTTTGCTGGTTTTATGAAGAGAGAGGGAGGGTTGAGGCTTAATAAATGTGTTATTCTTTTCTTCTATTCCATACTTTCTAATTGGTTTTATATATGTGCATTTGCTGTCTCTTTCCTTACACTAGAGTGGAAACGATTTATGTTTACAATGTATATCAAGACATCAAGCGTAAAAGAATGAGGTATACTCTGGTAATACACAGCATTTCAACACAAAGCTTTAGATGGGCATCTTGTATGACAGCATATATCCCTTGGTAGCAAATCATACCCTGCTCCCACATCCACAGGTCTGAGCACACTATCTACAGTCATATCTACATTTATCACTTCAGTAATATGACAAAACCATCAGAACAACATGGTATGTACTCCTTGTGTAAGGCTACACTTATAGAGCAAATAAAGCACAAAGGCATAATTTAGTATAGAATAAAAAAGCAAAGGTGTGAAATGCAAATCAGTCCAAGTTAATAATTAGCCAAATTATTCCTACACTGCTAATGTGCCTTTCCTACATTCCCCTCTCATTACAATGCTTCACACTCCCACAAACTGGCTCTCATGAATGATTTTAATGTCTTTGCTCTTTCTCTTCTCCTTTCTCTTACCCCTTAAAAATAAGTATTTATTTTGCAAATCAAAGTTTCTAAAATGATAATCAGAAGAAGAAATCCTACTATCCCAATCTGGATGTTTCTCTTATACTGATAACAAAGAGAAAGAATAAATATCTGAGTAAAAGAAAATCATTTTAACTTAACAGTAAATTATTAAAGGATGGATGCCTGCAAATGGAAATGAAAGCAGTGGTTTGAAAGAAGCAAAAAAAAATACTGAAAGGTGAAAAGCTCAAATAACTATTTGATTAGGTCCTGGTGAAACAGAATTAAAAAAAGGAAATCAGAAAAAAGCCTTGGTGGGAAGAAATATTGCATTCTGTCCCAGCACAGTCAGAGAGGCATTATGGAAATGAGACTCCCCTCCAGAAAAAGTGCAGGAATTTGCATACATGAGAACTAGTCACAGCTTTCAAGGTCAGTAACAAGACAGCATCTTTCCTCTCATTTTGCTGCACTGTAAAGATAAATGGGTCATCAGTTTATAGATTTATATATGTCCTCTAAGCATCATCTTTGATCTCCAGAAATTTCCCACGCATTGACATCTAAAAGGTCCAGTTGGGTCACCCTTCAGCAGAAGGAATATGTGGTTCTGCATTTACAGGTAAATTTATTTCTCTGCCTTCCCATAAAAAGCTACCTCTTTCTCCCACCTCTAACTGACAGTATTTGGAAAATCCCTCAGAGCTGCCTAGACACTACAAATCTGTCAAAGAAAATCACATCAAAACACACAGAAGATCTACATGATGCATCTATGTGTACCCTCACACAAGGAACAGACATTAGGCCTTACCAACCCTGAACCACCACCTGGTTTTTTCCTGCAGTTTTATATCCTTTTGTCCTGGATTTTTCTTATCTTTCTGTTGCTGGAACAGGCCCAGTATAAGATGTCATTTACATGACTTCTTAAAAAACAAACAAAATTTTATTTTTCTTTCATAAGCATCCTTCCAAACGCATTTCAGAAGAAGATGCACCTGTCTTGTTCTGCCTTCTCTACAGCACTGGGAAAAGTCCAAGGCCAGTTAGCAGCTAGAAAATAATTAAATGGATCAGTGAGAGCAGTACCTTTTAAAATGTTATTTGAGCTTTCTTATTTAATGGAGAATCACATTTATTAGAACAAACTCAGTTTTGTTGGACAGATTGATAGATAGGCTTCTAGTTCAGCCGTAGGCATCTGAATGCAAACTCATAAAACTTGGGAAGAATTCTCATATACCAAGCCAGATAACAACAGAGGCTTTGAAGACTTTTTGATGATTATTTCAGGGTTCAGAGCATCCTAAGGATTTGCAACAGGAAAAATGTGCAGGAAAGTCTGATAAACCTAAATTTGCCTTTTTAAGAGCTAAAATAGGGAATTGGATATAAAGTAATTTCCCATGTGACCTGTTTAGTGTAGACTTACCACTACCATACCACACATGCCATCCATCGTTCCTCTGCCAGTGGAAGACATTTCTTTGCCTCACGATTCACAGAATCACAGAATTGTAGGGGTTGGAAGGGACCTCAAGAGCTCCTGGGGTCCAACCCCCTGCCAAAGCAGCTCCCCAGCTCATACTGCAACGGTCGGCGTCCAGACGGGGCTGGAATCTCTCCAGAGATGGAGACTCCACACCCCCTGGGCAGCCTGTCCCAGGGCTCTGGCACCCTCACTGGGGAAAAGTTCTTCCTGTGCTCTAACTTGCAGCCATTGCCCCTTGTCCTGTCCCCACAGACACTGAAAAGGGGCTGGCCAATTCCCCTGCATCCCAGGGCTCTGGCACCCTCACTGGGGAAAAGCTTTTCCCCATGTTGGTGTAGAACTCCCTGTGCTCCAATTTGCAGCCATTGCCCCTTGTCCTGTCTCCACTGACCAAAGAAAAGGGGCTGGCTAATTCCCCCTGCATCCCCTGCTTAAGATAATTGTAAACACCAATTAGGTCTCCCCCTAGTCTTCTCTAGACTGAACAGACCCAGCTTATTCAGCCTCTCCTCATAGGGGAGATGCTCCAAGCCCTTCATCATCTCCTCAGCCTCCTTTGGACTCTCTCCAGGAGATCCCTGTCTTTTTTATCCCAGGGAGCCCAGCACTGTACAACACTCCAGGTGGGGCCTGACCAGGGCAGAGTAGAGGGGGAGTATCACCTCCTTCAACCTGCTGCCCACACTCCTCCTGATGCCCCCAGGATCCCATTGTCTCTCTCAGCCCCCAGGGCACACTGCTGGCTCATGGCCACCCTGTCACCCACCAGGATCCCCAGGTCCTTCTCCTCAGAGCTCCTCTCCAGCAGGTCACCCCCAGCCTGTACTGAAATGAACGGTTGTTCCTTCTCAGTTGCCAGACTTTACACTTGCTTTTGTTGAACTTCATTAGGTTTTCATTAGATTCCCCTGTTTGTGTAACACTCTTTCCTCCCTGCACACCCTACCAGCAAAGTTCTGAGGAACCAGACACTAAAAACCCTTCAGGACTTCAAGGTGTAAGTATTTGCCACACTTTCAGATGGGACAAGTTTGGATAAATGCCTCGATCGAATTTACACATAAACATCTGCAGTACTGAGAGAAGGTACAATACAGATCCACAGAATGCTCCATGAAGATCATACACAGCCTTCCCTACAGCTTTGTCAGCATCTCAGTTGGCCTCTACCTTTCTTTGGATAAATTGGAATGTTAACTTCTGCTAGGAGTGTCTTGGGTTAGGATAGCTGCTGTCTCTTGTTTCCTCTTCACTGCTCTCTCCCCAGGGGAAAACCACAGAATAAAGTGTAGCATCTTTTTTCTACTGCATCCCATATTATTAATTTTTTTCCCCTTTTAGCTAGCTTTTAGCTTGGGTAAGCTTTCTCACGTGTTTCCCAGGGCACTACAAGATAATGTGGGGAACAGTGTATTACTGTACTTCCCATCCTTCATGGTTCTTTGAGTAACATATCCAGAGTACATTTTCATTAACTTTGAACTTTCCTAGCTGTAGGTTGCACATAATATAGGCTTTTTAGACACACTGTACATTTAATATTATTCAGAATATAATTGTATCAGTCATACAGAAAAACACTGCAATAGCAGAGAGAAGAAGAGAAAGCAGTTCTGAAACTGAGTAACATCTACCTATCTGTACATACTTTCTTAATTGGTTCTATGTGATTACTTCTGGGTAACCTTGTTATACAGGACTTGAAGAAAAAGAATGCAATATTCTGCAAAGTTGCTAATGAATTCCTCTCTTTGTTTCCAAAACTAAAATAAAGATACTATCATGAGGACATTATAAAAATAGTTATATAGATTTTTTTTTAATTAGACAGAACGGAATAATAAATGCTACTAATAATAAAAGACTCATATAAGCAGGAAGGACAAAATACAACATGCATTATGGTGCTCACTGAAGAGTATGTGATCTTGTAAGTGAAGTGCTGATAACACAGATGGCACAAGAGCAGCAAATTAGGACCAACTACTCGAGTACTGCACAATGCAAACCAAAGAATGCACCTGCAATGTCTTTCTTCATGCATGTATTACAATACACTATCAATAACACAAAATCTTAAGCGTTTCATTACCATGTCACTGTAAGTGTGCTTAGCTGCCAATCTCCACTGTAAATTTACATCTCAAAATACCTACAGCCACCTGTTGCTACAGTTGTTTAAGCTGAAAATATTTATTACTTAAACGAGCCACTGTTCTTAGTTACCTTTTCCTCAGGCTACATCATACATTGTTTTGCTGAGCACTTGGGCTGAGCACTCTGGGCTCCATCAGCAGAGGGGTGGCAGCAGGGACAGGGAGGTGACTGTCCCCCTCTGCTCTGCCCTCGGGAGGCCCCAGCTGGATCCTGTGTCCAGAGCTGGGGCCCCCAATAAAAGAAAGATGAGGAACTGTTGGAGAGGGGTCAGAGGAGCCACAAAGATGATTAGAGGGCCCCACAAAGAGAGGCTGTGGGAGCTGGGCTGGGTCAGCCTGGAGAAGAGAAGGCTGTGGGGGGAACCTCATTGCAGCCTGCCAGTCCCTGAAGGGAGATTATAAGCAGGAGGGGAATCAGCTTGTTAAAAGGACAGACAATGGCAGGACAAGGGGGATGGATTAAAGCTGAAGAAGGAACGTTTAAATTGCATATTAGGGGGAAGATTTTTACAGAAAGAGTGGTGAGGGGCTGGAACAGGCTGCCCAGAGCAGCAGTGGATGCCCTGTCCCTGGAAGTGTTCAAGGCCAGGTTGGATGGGGCCCTGGGCAACCTTGTGTAGCTCCAGGCCTGAGGTTGGTGGCCCTGCCTGTGGCAGGGGGGTTGGAGCTCTGTGATCCTTGGGGTCCCTCCCAACCCATGCCAGTCTATGATTCTATGTTTTCCTTTGCTGCCAATGTACCACCTGTGTGTGCACGTGTGAGTGTGTGTCTCTCCACAATCAACTCCAGCAGAGCTTTTGCGTTTCTAATTCTTTCTCTGCATGCCCAGGCATGTTCTTATTTCTCCCAGGCAGCTAATCTGATGCATCTGCTTGGCTGTCTGCATGTCAGCATGGACCATCCTTGTACTCCACAGAATGCAAGACCAAGATAAACTGAAAGCAAGAAAAGGCAGTGTGCAGAAAGAAAAACCTCAAACCAATAAAAACCCCAGGTAGTGCTGCATTCTGACTGAACAGAGCAGCTGAAAGATCCTAAGGCCTTCTGAGAAACTATGCCTTAAAAGAGAGGAGATCATCATCAGCAAACATGTACCTTCTGCAGGCACCATGGGGAAGATCTGGTCTCACAATAAAAAGGCCTGGAGTATATTCTGCATGAGAAATGAACACATTGCCATCCTCTGTCAGATCTATCAACTCTGCTGTGGATACTTATCACATCTTCCAAAATCTCCAGTGGTAGGGAGGTCTTCAGCCCAACAGGCATGGTACAGACATGGAAATTGGGCAGAGGGAGGAGTTTCAAGCAGAACTATGCATAGAGCTACTTCCCATATGTAATTACTGACTTCAAACTCATCAGAATTTCTCTTCTGTCCTATTCACTCTCCATAGTTAGGGATATTTGTAGATTACAAGAAATGTTTAAATCCTAGGGGAGTAAAATAAAGTAACTGGTAAAACAGTGGTTTTGATCCCCCTTTACATGTTTAAACATGAACTTCATAAAGAAAACAATCCTACTTAAATATATCTATCCTTTTTCATGATTAGTGGATTTTTTTCAAGCTTATTTTCAGAAAAAAAAGTGACGTTGTGCTTTTGAATGTGTAATTTTTTGATGTTATGTAGAGTTTTATGCATTTATCAGTAAAAAAGAGCTACTGTAAAGGCAGCTAAACCTCACTGCTTCACTGAGTTTTGTTTATTTCCACCCATCAGAACAGTGCTAAAAAATGTTTAAATGAAAAAAAAGAAAAGAGAAAGAAAAAAATTTAGTCATTACATCCTTCCAGCACAGAGAACACACTCTGGATCAGTTTTTCCACCAGTTTTCCAACCCTTTTCCAGAAGTTTGATCTAGCCAGTAGCTCCCCACTTTATTGTATCAAGTTTAATGGTTCTCTTCTGTGAGGCATGAGGCACATTCCCATGTAATAGAACAAAATTACGTGGCTCTGAAGTGACTTATGCTTGACAAATCTATGTTGACTTTTGCTTGTTAGCTTCTAAATGCTAATAAACAGTTTATTTCTTCCAGAATTTGCTTCTGTCATCTGATTTCAGTTGACCTTCTTAGGGAGACTGAGGCAAAACAACCAGTAAATACTCCAGCAGTCTTGGCAACATCGGCTGATAGCTTCATGTCCCCTTTAATCCATTCAGTTATTTCTTGACTGTAAACATTTTTTTGCTGCTAAAGCATTAAAGAAAATAATATTTTTTTTAATGTCTTCTGCTAATTGCTTTTTTTTCCTACAAGTTTCTGCCTTTTTTCATCCCTGTTTGTGAAATTTCATTAATTTTGTCTCTTCATCTTCCCTTCCAGGCTCTGTGTCACCAAAGAGACAGACGTTTTGTTGTTGCCATACATTTAATCTGTATATTGAAGCAAATTGCTTTTGTGCTCCTCTTGTTAAGGAACTGACAACTTTCAAATTTCTTTGCTCCAGATCAGTTTACCTATCTTTTTTAATGTTTCTGCATGCCTTACTGAAGTTCACCATCTTTAAGTTAGCATTGTCTTTCTTTCCTTTTGTAGTTACTATCAACTCTATAATCATTTCATGATGATTTATCCCAAGGCATTTCTCACAATGGGGCTGTACTTCCCCACTGGCTGTAATCAAAGCTAAATCAATTTTCTCTGCTCATTTCCACATGGCAAAGAGAGGCATTCAAGTTTCGCAACAAAGATTTTGTCTTTTGTATGTAAAAATATGGGACAATTGTAAAACAAAACAAAAATCCCCAATACTTTAAATAATACAAATAGACTTCCATCCCTTTTGATCTGAGCCATTACTTAATACTACTGCAGGCTGAAACAAGTTACTGAGTCAGACATTCATGGATGCAATTCTATTTACTTACAAGTGTTTCTTTTTATAATTTTTACTCTGAAAGAATTGTCACTTTTTCCTCTTTTTATACCTCTAGGTCTTACCCCTCTGATAGCAGCACTGTTGTTCCTGCTATCCATTATCTCCCCACTGTCATCTTTGGTCTGCTTCTTATTTTCAGACAGCAGAGACCATTAAACATGGTGACATCCTGTATCTGTATTCAAAACATGGGAATACATCTCCGACTGTATTGCAGCTGCTGCTCCAACCTTCTGATTACTAATCCATAATTGGTGCATGCTGTTACTCAGCTCTTGAAAAACACTGGAGCTTTCCCTGATTCTTCACTTAACCTGACCAGGAAATAACTATTGCAACCACCAGGTTCAAGGTGGTTGTAATCTACCACATGTCCAAAGCATTAACACTGAAAGCCAGTCAACGTCCAGCGTGAACCGTTTGGGTAAGAAATTTATCAACCTCAAACCCATTGCAGGCAAGTCAATTTGTCCTTTCCACTTAGAATGTGGCATGCAGAAGCTTCTCTTGGTTTTTTTACCTTAATGTACTATTTCCTGAGGCATACAGAAGAGGAAAGACACAATCTTTTAAAGTAGATATAAAACCACCATTCTAAATGCGTTTGTCTGTTCTCTGTTTTTAAGTTTCTTCTCTAAAGCAAGAGCTCAGCCTCATTACACACTTCTTCCCCACCACTCTTTGGGATGTAAAAGTAAAAAGAAGGAAAAATGATGCTGTTTTCACTGCAGCAGATCACTGATGCAAAATACAAAGAACTAAGTAATAACAACTGTTTGCACATCAAAGTATTATTACATATATTTAAATAAGCCTGAATTTTTTGTGGTTTTTTTCCTCTTTGTATTTTTTCCTCTTTGTGGCTATAATTTTCTTTTATCACTGACAAAACTCCTTAAGGCTTTCCCACTCAGTGTTTACATACTATACAAACTGCAGCACAACTCATCTCCTTCTGAAGCAATTTCTGAGGCCTTCCACAGTGAATGGCAGCGCCGTGACCCTTCCTCATTTCCCTGCAGCTTTCCTCATCTAAATAATTTGCTATTTTACTGTTCTGTGGTACAAACTAATTAATTGTGAGTAGTTTTGTTTTGATTTGCCGGTGCACCTTTTCCTCTTAACAGGCATTTTCTGTTGATTCTTTCAGGAAGACATGCCTATAATTCCTCTATTAACAACATCAACCCAAGCATTTCTCACTTAGTGGGGGTGAAATGAACATGACCTAATTATCAGATTAGGCATTCTTGCCATATTATGCAAAATGATCTTTAAGTTATCTAATTAAGTGGTGGCAGACACGTTACTTATAAGATGCAATCAAGTTATTAGAGCTTTCTAATCTTGACCACACTTTTAGCAGGGTGTATGAATGTTAGTACCAATTAATGAACGTACTGAGCAGCACAGTTGTCCAGTGTAGACACAAGGATGAAGACTAATACTTTAGTTTGTATTGATAGCAACAGAGTAATGAAAACAGGCTATATTGTAACAGGCCAGTAAAGGCAACGAGAGTTCAAGAGGTGCAATCAAGCACCCAAGCACACAGCAGTCCTCAAAACACTGAGACAGCGTGGTCCTGCCATTATTAATACTTCTTGAACAGCAGCCCCAAGGCAGTGGCTGCTAAACACCAAGACCTTCAGCACTGTGCGGAGGCAAAGTCAGAAACATAACTGAAATTCAACTACTCTGTGCCTTTAATCCTTGGCTTATATGCAAGCCCTAAATTTCATATGCAATGATTAGCATTACTGATATTCCCATGCACTGCAGGGCTGTTAACTTAAAATTGATCAGCTTTGACCTTTCTGCAGTGTCCCAAGCATAGCTCACTTTGGTTTTTTTTCCTCCAGTGTATTTGCTTTGTTCATATTGTTTTTCCTAGGAAGCTTTTGAGGACTCAGTCCTACCTGATCTGCTTGCCTTCTCGAACATCATACAAAGAAAAAAAGACATCTGTGTCCTCTCCAATTGTATTGTAGGTGAAGCTCTTCAGACTGAGGAAGAAGTGGTGAGGTACTGGCATACGACAAGCTTCCCCGTGACGCTGACGAATCGTATCCACCTGATGAAAAACAATGCAAATGATTTTCAGTTCTTCAAAAATAAAGGACAGGTGACCAACCTGTTAATTTTAACTGAGATTCTGCTCTCCTTTCTCCATCAAGTCAAAGATTAATCTCCAATAGAACCTGCCTTGGAGATATGTGACAGATGAAATTTTCTTCTGCTGTGTTTTCAGTTTTTAATTTGATTAGTTTTGAGAAACCACAGCAACCAAGTAACTATGAGACAAGTGGTTCATGTGTTTGAAATTCATTTTTATCAAGTAAACCAAGTCAATCCTACTTTTCAAAGATTGTCTTGATTCTGGTACTGAAAATGAACTGTAAGATGATGGTGCTTGAGTGGTTCTTGATGATTTCCATTTAAAACAGCTGGGCTTCAAAACATTTTTAACAATAACATTTGTTACATTATTTATTTTCAGCAGCTGCAATTAACTTATGGGAGGTCATTCTGAACCAGGCTCTACAGGCTAATACCTGTTATACCTGCAGGTATAACAAAAAGGAATCTTAATAATGGTTGATAACAAGAGTAATCAATACAGCCAAACAGCAGCAAGGTTCGTGTTTTGACTAAGTATACCAAAACCTATTTACAAGAGTGAAAATTGGGGTAGAGGAAAAAAAAAGAATAATCAGAAATAAACTCTTATAACCCTTTATATCCATTGTATTCTGATCTTAAAAACAGGTTATATGAATATCCTGAGCTCACTAGCCAAGTCTCCTCTGAATGCACAGATAGGTACATACTAATAAAGTATTTTCAGACTTTCAACCAAGATTTGTACTAGCTTAAAAACAAAAAAAAAGGAGCTTAAAATTAATTTTGTTCTGGATTTTAAATTAAATCCAAGTAAATCCCCATCCTTTAAAGACAGGTACCTGTAGAAGCACAGTTCTCCTAGAAAGATTAGACCCAGACTCCATGACCAGGAAAGAATTACATTACTACATGAAGGATATGTGAAACTGAAGCTTATTAAGCGACGTGTTAGCAGGTAGATAGATGACTCGTGGGCAGACTGATGGTTTTGATATCACTACAGAAGTTGATCTTTTAAGAACAACAGTTAGAGCAAGGAAAAGAGGCCTAAATGGAAGTTGAAGAAGGATGCCTTATGTAAATTACTTGGGGATCTTCCAAGGAAGTGTTCTATGGGTAGGGTACTTACCCAATATCCTCCATCATACCTTTATATACATCAACAAATACTTAAAGACAATAAAAATTCATATGTAGATGACATTTACCTGTGATGTGCTCTGCTGGACACTGTGTCTACTTGACAAATGCTGTGGAGATACAAAACAGGAAAATTTAAACCTTTTTGAAAGTAAGAAATTCTATCTGTGTAGCATTAAAAGAGCAATTTAAAAATGACTGCTCGAGATTATTACCAGCGTTTCAGGGCCTATTTTTCCACAGTGTGTCATCGCTCCCAAGAACACTAGCTTTCCTAAAGGCTTTTCTCAGTAAGCATTTCCTAGCCTAACTGCTCAAATTTACAGGTGGTGTTTACCTTTGCTTCTAATGTAAATGGCTGTCATGAGCCAGACAGAATTTCCAACCCTGTAAAGGCATTTCTTTTCAGGAAGTCCATCATACAATACTGTATGGTCTATGCTCTTGCTAATTGGGGGGATACCTCACCACTAATCCTCATCTCCCAGGTATGTTGTCTAGGAAAGGGTGCATTTGTTGAAAAACAGACATCTAGGAAGAAAGGTGGATTTCAGACTCTGTCCAGACTTTTTATGCTGTTCAGAAAATTAAATCCTGATAAATGGTTAAAGATTCTTCTACAGTTTCAGCTGCCCAACACCTGTAAAGAAGCATCAGGAGAAAGAGCTCGATCTCTGAAACAGAACTCGGGGGATGATCCTGTATTTAAAGCCCTTTATGCTAGAAGGAGATGTTATAATCAGGAAATGGACAGCAAGTCTCACTGAACCGATTTAATCTCCAAAGGGAGATTTAAATACTAATCTAAATTGAAAAGGTTTCAGAGAGCTTTAAAAACATATCATTAATGAATAGCCCATGCCTGTTCTACACACATTCATTTTAATATTAGCATTTGAAACTGAAATATTAATGTTACCACTACCACATGTTAATAAATATTCTCTTCATTCACCCCCATCTCCATCCTTTTATTATTACACACCCAACATCTTATTCTGCCCAATAATACAAACTCTAGCAGGACCAGCTAGTTGATAACCTCACGCTTCAAGAGAGGTCAAAATAAATGCCCACAAGACATATTCAGCAATACTTTTTCCAAACTCTGCCATTCTCTTTCACACAAAACAAAAATAAGACTTTCTTACCACAGGAGGAGAGATAATCTTCACAATGAGACTAAATCAAGATGATATTAAGCTAAATGGCATATTTTGACATCTGTTTACATTCACAGTTATAAAAATGTCCTCTTTCACACTGTCAGCAGAAGAAACAATTATCTCCAGCTCCATTGTTTGTCTAACTAGTGCGCTGCCTTCAGAATGTTAAATCCCTGTAAGTTCAGATTGCTGAGCTGCCTATTGAATCTTTTGTTACCTGCAACCACTCAGAATCAGCTGGCACAGAAAAGATCAGTTATTTCAGATGCTCAAGGAGTTCTGGCTTATTTGACTAAAATTCATCTCTAAATCTGAGTAAGAAAGTGGAGACAAACTCAAGCACCAGGAACATGAGAGGTGGTGTGAAGAACTAGTTGCCTCAGTGGAAGAGCAGCTTACAGAGCACACAATTAGATAAACCTGTAATACAAGCAGTCAAAAATCAGGTTTTAAGTTTTTCACAGTGAGAAAACTAGACTTCACTAACTCTCTCCTTTTGAGATTCAGGACCTATTATTACAGTACAGACAGCCACCAAGTTAACTTTATTTACCCTTGGCTCCGGCCTGGTGAAAGGCCCAAAGTGTACGTGCTCGCCTGAAGCCACGTTTTGGGTACACAAATGAGAAGGTGACTGAAAATAGCTAACAGGGAGCCATCAAGGGTAAATCATGCTTGATCAAACTAACTGCCCTCAAGGGGAAAATGACCAGATCTGTAGATGAGGGAAGACTAGTGGCTGTTGTCTAACCTGACTTCAGCAAGGCCTTAATTACAGTCTTCAACAACATCCTTGTACACACGTTGGGAAGTTACATCTGGATGGGTAGACTAACTATACTGGTAAAAAAAAACCCAACAGTTGGATTTTCAGGCTCAAAGGTGGTGGTGTGTGCTCTACAGAGGTCTATCTTAAGACCTATTTGGTCTAATAAATGTACAGATGATCCTAAATTGAAGACAGCAGTTGTATTCAAGGAGGTGGCCTCTATTCAGTGGGACCCAGACACTCTGGAGGAATTTAAAGGAATCTTATAAAATACAGCAAGGACAAATAAGCAAGTCATGCACTTGGGACAGGCTAATCCTTCCGTGATATAGGCTGGGAAACGACTAGCAGGGTCCTGCTAAACAACAAGCCACACATAAGTCAGGAGAGCACTCTGGCAGCAAGGACATTTAGCAATTTACTGTTTCTATTAACAGGAGTGTAGGTAGTAGACTAAAAATAACTTTTATTCCTTTTTACTCAGCTTTCCGTAAACTTCACATGAAATATCACACCCCTTCAGCAAAGGGCCACCAAAGCTACTGGGAGCTGAAGCACATGCTGCATGAGATGGAGGAAATGCAGCTTTTTGATTCCAGAGAAAGCTTAGGCATGACCCAAGGGCAGGCTTCCAACAAGAATGAAGCTACCATCAAGATGATATAGCCAGGCTATTCATAGAGCTGCACAGCAGGAGGTCACAAACTACAACATGGGATAGCCCAACTTTCTAACAAGGAAAAAAATAACCTCATCAAGACAGTCAAGCAGTAGAGCAGGGACCCAATCTTTTTCCTTGAGGAATTTAAAGATCCAACCAGACAAAGCTCAAAGCAGGCTGGTCTGAATTGACTATTGACCTTGCAGTGAGTAAGAAGCTTGACCAAATCTCATGTCTCAGGCACCTTTCAATCTGTAAAGTGTTGCAGGTTGACATAAAGATATGACTGTTAAGAAATTATCCATCTTCCTTCTAAAAAAATAATTTTTCCCCAAAGACACTTGCCTGTTAAGCTTGTGCAAACGTTAACTGATAAGATGATCCATTTCAGTATAACCTTCCTCAAAGCAGTTTCTGATGCTTCAACAGAATCCTTGTTATTGTAACCTAGGCCCACTGTTTCTTGTCTTAGCCACCAGCAGCATGAAAACATTCATTTGGCATGTGTTTCTATTACCATACCCAAATCTTCTAGAAAACCACTTAAACTTGTAGTTTCCCAACCTGCATTTCAGAAGCAACCACTGACTGTAGAAGTTAAAACCTTGCATTTATAATTCTCACTTGTATCCTACACTTCTCAGATAGTTTCTCAAATTTCTCTACATTATTTGGAATTCTTATCCTCTCCCCCCACGTATGCCTGACTTTGTGGCATTTCCATATTTAATAAGCATACTCCCTATTTCATCATCCAGTCATTAATGAAACATGAAACACTACAAAATGGAGGATGACCACAGGAAGTTGAGCTGATTCATCCCTCCTCCTATTTAATCAAATTATTGACAACCAATCTTCACCATTTTTTATAGAGTATGGCTTTTCTAATTAGCTTTGTGTTTACTGTACTGTAATTTCATCTAGAACTAACGACCTTAGGAGAAATTCAATTAAAAAAACAATTATAATCTTTATGAAAATCTAAATATGGCATCAGCTGCTTTTCCTCTAGCCACTAGACTCATTTAGGTTCTGAAACTAAACGTGAACTTTTAAAAATTGCTTATTCTGAACAAGTTCACAGTCACTATTACTCACCTCCTTGTTGCAAATGGACTTTTTTCTGTTCCAGCATTTTTACAGAGAGAATGGTTACTAGTGTCACCTCCTCCTCCATCACCTTTTTTAAAGGTGTAAAACATGCTTGTCCTTTGCTGTATTTTCTAACCTTACCCATCTTTCCAAAGATTACTACTAACAAGTCTGATGTGGCGTCTCTAGACATCCCAAATGAAATGCATATAGTTCTAAATCCCCTGGAACTGATACTATAAACCTTTCACCCCTGTTCAAGTATGAGTCCTTTCACTCTTCCATAGGTATAGGTGTTTTGACACAGTTTACCACCTTACCAGAGCTTGTGGGGGCCAAGAAGGATATTAAATGCTGTGTTATTTTCTTGCATCAAGTACCAATGGGTTTCCCTCTAATATAAAAACTACTCTTTAGTTTCCCAATTACTACCAGTTTATTTATAGAAAACTATTTCTCCATAAAATCAACAACTTTTCCTTGTTATATGTTAATTTGTGCATTGCCTTTCTACTATTTTGCTGTTTACCCATTTTGCTATCCTATTATGCTTTTCTCTATTTCTCCTATACTTCCTCTTGGTGATATTCATTTCTCTTTCTTTTATTCTGAAGGCAATGAATAATTCCTACTTTATCCAACTTGGCCTCTTAGTATCTTGTGGTTTTGCTTTTAACTTACTGATAGAGCTAGAATTTCTCCTTACCTCTTCTTTCCTGTCAAACTTGCTTCTCAAGATACCTAGTCTACCAATATTAGTTTTTATTGTTGGTCATCTTCCTTTCCTAATGATGCTTGATAAGTGAATCTTCCCATTGCCAAGTCAGTCTCAAATAAACTGCTTACTACATTCATTACTTCTTGCTAGGGTTTAGAACCAAATGTACACAAAACTGTCCTCTGACAATCTGCTCTGGTAAACAAACAACTAAATCCCAACAAGAATTCATGACCTTCCTGCACAGTTTGTGTCCAGTTGGTTTCCTTTCCCAGCAGTGTTCTGGGCAGATGAAGTCTCTGTTTTCAACTCCTCATTCTTACCAATCTCATTTTCCATCGGAATGATGAGGTGATGGCAAGTTCATTTGAAACTTGTCTATTTCCTAGGAACTCTGGCAAACTCGTGGGGCTTTTTCATAGAGTTGAAATAAATGGTTGAAACCTAGCATAGCCAGGAGGTGTGTCTTTCACACACCTCTTAAATTCTTCCTGAAGACATACACCAATCAACAAATTCAGAGAAAAACTAAACAAAGTCATTCACCAGCTTTGAACATTCCTGATTTTTACTAAAGCCTCCAGACATTTGTGCCTTGCAACCCCTTTCAAAGTGCTATCCAAGTGTTTCTGACATTCTGCTGGGCTTGTGTTGCTCAATGACAGCTTCAATCTAGTGGCAATTCCAGCACTGAGCTCTGCAGCAGAATCCTGACAACCTTATCTTCCCCCATTCGAAAAAGAATGTAAATTCTAAAAAAATGCTCATCATGTTAATTAAAATCACATTGTCATTAGGAAAGGGCAATTGGGTTTACTTCAGGAATAAAGCAATGATATCTGACAAATGCTGTGCATCCTGGAGCCACCAGTAATTAGCTTCATAATGAATAACCTGAAGAAACAGGGTATATAAGGCTTCAAAGCACAAAGAGAGGAATATAGTAGTCATACAATTGTCACAAATATACCAAGCAATGAAAAATGAGAGCTAAACAAAGTGCTCAAATTTTGAAGTTTAACAGAAAAAGTAATACTAAGACTCTGTATAAAATGCCTGAGTTTCTTGTCACAGACAGGAAAGTCTAATGTGTTACCTCATCCCTTGTTCTGCTAATAGGAGACTGTTTTCTATGGTACATTTAACATTCTACAATCTTGCAAATATGAGAAAGTAATTTGGCTCTCACAACTACTCCCACAAGATTATTTTACAACATAAAACCTCATTGCTCATTTGAGAGCCCATTAAGTATTTTGCCAGGAGTAAGGAGGATTCTCTCTTTGGGTTTTTGTTAAACAGTAGAACCAAAACCACACAAAAACCCCTTAAACCAGCGAAAAAACACCAACACCCTCTCCTACAATTTCTGTCAATGTTAAGGTTAAAAAAAGAGGTTTGCAGGTGCTTTGGTTCCTGAAATTGCCTTCTGACTATGAACTAAATGTGATTAGACAGCACTGCCTTCTTGAATCTACAAACTAAAGCAGCAGTGAAGTGCGAACTGACTAATGGTCGTGTCCTAACACCAGTACAGATCTGAGCAGCTAACCCTGCTGTGGACATTTTCTTCAGGATTCAGATGGGAGACATAATCAGACTACTCTGACAACTAAATATTAGCTATTAGCTCTGCTACAAGTATTCAGAGTAAAAAAACCCACAGACTGAAACACAAAGAAATGCAACAGTCCTGTTAGCAACTTGCATTCTCTGAGTTACTGCTGATCTACAGAATCACCAGGTTGGGAAAGACCTTTAAGATCAAGTCCAACCATCCCTGTCCTATGCTAAACCAGATCCCTGAGCACCTCATCTACCCTTTTTTTAAACACATCCAGGGAAGGGGACTCAGCCCCTCCCTGGGCAGCCTGGGCCAGGCCCTGACAACTCTTTCAGTGAAAAATCTAATCTGCCCCTGCCCTGGCACAGCTTGAGCCCATTGCCCCTTGTCCCATCTCCTGCCTCCTGACCGAAGAGACCATCCCCCATCTCTCTGCACCCTCCTGGCAGGGCAGGGGAGGTGGGGAGAAGGTCTCCCCTCAGCCTCCTCCAGGCTCAACACCCCCAGCTCCCTCAGCTGCTCCTCAGAGGATTTGCCCTCCAGCCCCTTCCCCAGCCTGGTTGCCCTTCTCTGGACTCGCTCCAGCACCTCAGTGCCCTTCTTATGGTGAGGAGCCCAGAACTGGACCCAGCACTCAAGGTGCAGCCTCCCCAGTGCCCAGTACAGGGGCACAATCCCCTCCCCAGACCTACTGGCCACACTATTTCTGACAAAAGCCAGGATGCCATTGGCTTTCCTGGCAACCTGGGCACACTGCTGGCTCATATTCAGCCTGCAGTCACCCAGCATCCCCAGGTCCTTCTCTGCCTGACAGCTCTCCAGCCAGTCTCCCCCAGCCTGTAGCTCTGCATGGGGTTGTTCTGTCCCATGTGCAGCACTCTACACTTGGCCTTGTTAAACCTCATCCCGTTGGTCTCAGCCCATGAGTCCAGTCTGTTCAGGTCTCTTTGAAGAGCCTCCTTACCCTCAGGCAGATCAACACTTCCTCCCAGTTTAGTGTCCTCTGCAAACTTACTGAGGGAGCATTCCATCCCTTCATCCAGGTCACTGATAACGATGTTGAACAAAACTGGACCGAAGATTGAGCCCTGGGGAGGACCACTTGTGACTGGCCTCCAGCTGGATTTTGTTCCATTCACCACCACCCTTTGGGCCGGGCCACCCAGCAAGTTTTTAACCCAGCAGAGGGTCCACCTGTCCAGGCCAGTGGCAGCCAGTTTCTCAGTCAGAATACTGTGAGAAACTGTCAAAGGCTTTACTGAAGTCCAGGTAGACACATCCACAGCCTTCCCCTCATCCATTATGTGGGTCACCTTGTCATAGAAGGTGATCAGGTTGGTTTGACAGGATCTACCTTTTGTAAACCCATGCTAACTGGGCCTGATCCCCTGGCCATCATGCACGTGCTGCGTGATAGCACCCAAGATGACCCTGTCCATGATCTTGCCTGGGACTGAGGTCAGACTGACAGGCCTGTAGTTCCCCAGATCCTCCCTCTGACCTTTCTTATATATAGGCATAACATCTAATTATATATATCGGTGTATATGTATAATTATATATATAGGTTTCTTATATATAGGTGTAACATCTAATTTAGTGTATAATATATTATAGGTGTAACATCTGATTTAGTTCCGTGCTGCGTTATTGCTCTACTGTACTTGAAGGAAAACTGCTGTAGCAGCACCAAGCTCTCCTTGGTCTATGGCAAATCAGGAGCAGACATTAAAAATTCCTTATGTAATACAATTTTCATTTATTTCTATGAAATCTACTGTTATGTGGTTCAAATAAACAAAACCAGCACCAGCATCCAGCCTGCTTATAAAACTTGCCTTTGCTTTAGGGGGAAGTACACCTTGCATATCAGAAAAGCCACCTAGACACAGACCTGTGTAGTACTAGACAGCTGATGGCCAAAGGACATTTTAAAGTAGTAAATTACATTTTTACTAGGAATAAGTGAAACTGTAACAGTATTTATTGAAAAACACAACACACTGACATTTTCAGTTGTTACCAAACAGTCAAGGATTGCTTTCTATCTTCACAATGTCCTGTGGGGACCACCCAAGAAGCTTTAATTTTGTAGATTTTAAAAAATCTCTTTTTCTAAATTATTGTTTTACTTTGTAAATTGAAATTAAAATGTATATAAGCTTGCCACTTCCAAAATAAGGTTGGTTCATGCTTACTAAACTCAGGGTACTAGAGACACTGACTCTTCTGGCAGTCAGGGTGTAAATTAAAAAGACATTCATTACAAAGCTGATCTAAACAGGAAAGTATGAAAAAGAATAAAATCTTTCCCCTTCTTTGCCTCTCTCCTGAAGTGAAAACTTAAAGGAATGTCCCACAGATTTCTTACCATTTTATAAAGATCTGAAACACTGATCTGATCTGAATCCACAACCTCAAAGTCCTTCCGAGGAACTAAATCCAGGCCCAAGTGTCTGCAAAAGAGAAGGAAGGCACAGTGGTAAGTTTAATGCACTTGAGTGTTCATTATTATCTATTACATGTGCTTACTCAAGGACAAGGACACAAGAAACACTAGACTACCCAAGTATTTTTGCTATTGTCAATCATTAAACAGATAATCCTAGATAAAATCAAATGCCAATATCAAACAAAGCCCACTATGAACTTATTTTTGTTCACTGGTTTCAGTGAATCTATAGTAATTACTACTAGTTGATGCTTTTAACTAGTATGTTCGTGTAGTGTCCAGAACAACTTTAGTTCCCTACTATTTTTCTGTGTATGAAATGAAGTTGGTACTCTGGTTTCTGCTGAAGTATTGGAGTAGGCTTCTCTACATCATGAAAAAGTTCCATTAGTAACTGTTCAAAGGCATGAATAGATGCTGCACCTTGGGAACTTGCTTTGGAATTCCTGGTGCTCATGTAATTAAACCCTTTAATCTTAATTAAGATTAATTTTAATTTTATGACTGAATAAACACAGCATATTTCTTTAATAACAAACAATAGCTGCAATAATAATAATTTTACTCTGTAACACATAAAAAAATCCTTTTAATTACTCTAAAAGGAAATGAATATTTTGGATCAAGCCAAATATACACACTAAAAAGTAAATTAAAAGAAAGTATACCAATGCAAAGAGGATTACTGGTTAAGAAATTCTGTAGTAAAGGCATAGTTCAGGTCATGGGAGTAGTAGACAGAATAAGCTATTTTGCACCCAGACAAATAAATGGCTATTAACAATTAATTAATACTGGTAAGCCTGCATACAATCTAAAAGCTGACTTTTGCTCTGCAGATCTTCAGGTTCTGAGGCCTAAAGACTTCTCAGCACTCTACAAAAAGCTATTCTAAACACACACATTAGGAGTAAATATAAAGAAACGCATGAATGAACCATTTTCCTGCTTTCATCTTGCCTAACTTCAACATTTCATTTACAGATAGTTTTCAAGAACAAGAAAAATCAGAAGTGGTGCCCTTTGCACTCTTTCTGTCACTAGTGAGAAAAGCAAAGCCAAAGTCAATTTAGTTCTGTAATCAGAGAGGGAAACATTCTGCACAGACTTGTTCCTGATGGTAAATGAAACATTTTTTTGGATGAACCTCTCAGGTACCGAAGAGTAACACAGTGGTGCAATAAACAGAAGCCTCCTGGCAATGCAGTGTCTCCTTCCGAGCAATTAATGCCACAGAAAGAAAGAGCCAGAGGTCTGTAGCTGCGCTACAAAGAGAGGCTGAGGGAGCTGGGCTGGGTCAGCCTGGAGAAGAGAAGGCTGTGGGGGGACCTCATTGCAGCCTGCCAGTCCCTGAAGGGAGATTATAAGCAGGAGGGGATTCAACTGTTTAAAGGGACAGACAATGGCAGGACAAGGGGGATGGATTAAAGCTAAAGGAGGGAAGGGTTAGAATGGATATTAGGGGGAAGTTTTTTCCAGAGGGAGTGGTGAGGGGCTGGAACAGGCTGCCCAGAGAGGGGGTGGATGCCCCATCCCTGGGGGTGTTCAAGGCCAGGTTGGATGGGGCCCTGGGCAACCTTGTGTAGCTCCAGGCCTGAGGTTGGTGGCCCTGCCTGTGGCCTTGGGATCCCTTCCAACCCATGCCAGTCTATGATTCTAGGAAGCCCAGTTACCTTTGCTGACCGCTGTACTTTGAATCATTTCCCATAGGTTTCCCAGCTCCATAATTCTTTTTTGAAACTTTGCTTAATAAGGTTTTCCTGCTTTAATTATATCCCTAAACCATTACGTTTCAAAAACTGAGCTCAGCCCCAGTCCACTTGCTGGCAAACAACTGTTAGGCAGTGCTGTAATTGCCATTAAAATATTGTACTGACAAACTGGAATTTCCACATTCTTAGTTCTTTGCCAAAACCAATTTGGTTTTCAATGGAAAAAGGAACAATTTTCATTCTTCAATGCAATTTTCATGCCAAATACCAGCTTCTAAACTCTAAGGCTAAATTGTGAAAGTGATGGTTGTACACATTTTACACACTTTGTTTTGATTAAACCTATCAAACACAAGTTATCCCTGGCCCAAGACCAGTATCTGAAAACTGCAGCTGCAAAGATGAAAATTACTTTATCTATTCAACAAATGAAAAAAGACTGAAATAGTCTAGAGTGCACTAGGTAATCCTTAGCTGCAGTTGCTATTTGAACCTACCTTAAAATAGCGAGTCCAGAAATAGGACAGAACACAAATGGTAACAGGTAAAAATAGTAACACACAAAGAGTTGACTTCAAAGTTGGGGGGTTTTGTCCAGGGTTTGGTGGGTTTTTTTAACTTAATGCCCATCATATTCTTTCACAGAAGCTTTTCTGACTCTAAAGCACTTCTAAAATACCATCACTCGTGCACACACACCCAGCCCTGAGGTATATTCTTAAAGGAGTTTCTCAACATACAGATATTAACAAATGGGTTTCTAATGACATTATCAAAACCACTTGTAACTGCATTACAGTTCCAATGCAGCTCCAAAGTACTATTGAACTCTTATAGAAAAAGCTGCCAAACCTAATTATAACCCTGATACTCTTCTATTCTCACAGTTTCAACTCTCTAGAGAGCTGAGGTCAAACAGTGGTTGGGCTCATTACTCAATACATGACAAAGGTATTATCATCTACTTAATAATGTTCAACACGACTGCAGCAGCATCCTTGTGAAACTTATCTGATAGCCTATTTTCAGTTAAATCCCTTAACAACATGGATTTCCAGCCCAGAAGATTCTCCTTGTCTAATACTATGTTAATCCTGCACAATACTTGCTCCAGCAAATAAAGGTGTCTTTTGCTTTATTGCTAACACGGTATCACTTATTGTGCAGGTAGAAGTTCAGGTTTATGCATTTAATTTGTATCAATTCTTTTTTGGCCATGAAGGACTGACAACATAATGCTTCAAACTGCAATGAAAGTCAGTGGCCCACTTTCACTCTCTGTTCTCAAACACTGTGGGAATAGAAGAGCACCAGCTGCCAAGCAGTATTTCTCCAAAACACAGCGTGCATAAAAATTAGATAATGTGCTGGTTTGTTTATATGACAGTTCCTCCATCCACAACACTTTCTTTTACAAGCAAATTTGTGTGCTTTTTTATTCTGCCTTAACATTGAGCTGCCTTTCAAAAGTATTTCCCAAGTATACCTACAAAATATCCCCAAGCCTATCAACTACCTCTAGAGAGCATATGGCTAGGATAACTCCAGCTGACATTTCGATATTCCTCTTCTTCTACATGGAAGACTTTAGAATTTTCCTCTCTTTGGCAGGGAAAAAACAGAGTCCACCACACAAAATCTCCAGGTACTTTTCTTTGAAGTGATATGAAGACAAGCTGACAGACAAAAATACTAGCATTTTTAATATTGAAAGGGATGAGCATAGAAATCTACTTCAGGTTAACTGGGCTTCTAGAGAAAACCAACTTGGTTTCAAAAGTGATTTCAAAGAATTAGCTTAATTTCTAATATTGACATTTATTTATAATACAAACACTACACCGCTTAGAACTCATAAAACCACAAGTTGTAAACTCTTCCTTGAAGAACCTTGCAGAAATATGTCATTTGACTAAAAAATGTCTTTAAAGATGCACATCCGAACTTGAAAACCTGATTGGGAGAACTCATCACATCTCTAGAGTGTGCAAGACCTCCTCCTCTCTGCTCCAATAACGTGCACTTTATCTTTACTCCTTTTCAGCTTTGGTGGCTGCAACATTAATTTTCCTTGTATTCCTTCTCTCAATACATCAAAGCCTCATTTCATATCGTTCACATTTGTCTTACACAAACAGATTTATCAGGGTGGTGAAGGGAAAGGAAATGATCCTGACAGCGATTCAGACTGATTCAGAAACACCATCCAGAGATCCATGGAAAATGAAACATATGAAAAACATGTTTGTGAAAATTAGACTGTGCCAATACAATTTGATACTTTTCTTTCATAGAATTCAGTTATTTTGTATTCAAAGAAGCTACAAGGACTGCAGTCTGCAAAGAGATTATTAAAGCATTCATGTAATGCTACACAGGAAATTATTCTTAAAACGAAGGTGATCAAAGGCAAGCAGACTTAGTAAGGAATTGATTACAGGGAACAGCAGCAAATACTTCTGAGCATGGAAGTACCAGGCTACACAAAGAGGTGGTCATGGTTTTCTGACATCCAAGGGAGTTCCTTACACTTTTAATTCCTATTCAATGTTATTACAGGTACAGTTGAGAGAGGAAAAATATTATGTATTTAGACAGAAATGACAACTTCTTTCTGCAAGCTTCTTGAGGGCATTTCATTATGGTTGTTTAAATTGTTCACTCCTCCTCTGACCACCTTTGATGCAACAGTGACAACGACTGTAATAAGAATTTCTTTAATCCTCACATTTCCAGATATTACAGCTACATATGTACATTTAATGTGTATCTCCAAATGCACTTTACAAACTATAATCTAATTGCTACAACACTACCAGGAAGTCATGATTATTCCTTTTATGTCAAGAAAAACATGACAAGAGGGCATGTGACTCACAAATAATCCTGCAAGAACGCGAGCATAGAAATTTAGGACTTTGTGAGTTTGAAGACTCTGCTTACTTGATTGGATCAGACCACTCCCTCTACAGTGTTCCACATGTTAGTAGGTACTAGCATCAAAACTGTCACTGGCTTTCCAACTACAATTCTGACAAAGCCATGACTTTAAAACAGTATTTCATTTTATTTGTATGACAGTGTGAAAGATTTCTTTCTAGCATTTTTTTTCTCCTGTTTCTTTTGGCTCTCTGTGGATCTTCCCATGCAGAATTTATGGCAACTCTTTAGAAGATTCCTTTTAATGCAATGATTTTAATAGCATTTTATGTGAAAAAGAATAACCTTTGACTACAAAGTAACCTAAGTCTATACACTCATCTGTCAAAAATCTCCAAGTACTGGTGTTTTCCCCCCCCCTACTCTATTTCTGAGTCTAAACATAAGAGTATCCATCCCACATTTATCAGGAAGGAAGTCTCTTCTCTCACTATAAATGGGAAAGGGACAGAGCTCAGAAACTCCTGGCCAAAGAATCAGCTCTGATGATCATTTAAAATGACCTCTGATTGTTACAATTATTTTGAAGAAAACTCTAACTGCCTTTTTGGTAAATAAGGTATGGACATACTGCTGCAATTTACTTCTGCTCCACTGCAAAAAGTTGAGTATTCATACTTCAAACAGAGACAGAGTTCTTCACCTGGTTTGGATGCAAAAGGCTAGAAGTAACCAGGCATTTTTAGTAAAAAAGTCTAATTTTGGTTTCCCCTTTGAAGCAGTATTAAACACTGAAAAATGTACCCATTCAAAAGAACCTAGAAGTTTCTCTTTCACTATGACTTAAAATGAGATGATGAACAACAGATTTCACCTTAGAAGATGATTTAAAATAAGATGATGAATTGCAGACTTCAGATTTACGATGTTTGTTTCCTCCTTTACATTTTTGTCCTTGATATTTACAGATCATTGGACACTTCCAACAGAATTTCAGGTATCAATAGATCAATATTCTAACAAATTGTTGAACAGTTTTTAAAACCACAACTATTTGTAACACCTAGTGAGATACGCAGGGAAAAAAAAAGACAGTTTATGAGATCTCAGCTGTGCAAAACTACACAGAAGGATGCTTAAAACTGGAAATCCTAAGCCACTAAAATGATAATCTGAAGGTAGTAAATTTTGCTCTTTTGAGCAATTGGGAAACACAAAAACCTAGCCAGTAGGAATACCAGTCACTGTATGCATACAGAAACATAACTGTGGGAAACTGGAAGAGGTACAAAGCAACACAAAAAGGATGCAGCCAGGATTATATTTTTGTACCAAGGAGAAAGACTGTGTAAGCAACAGAAAAATAAATTGCTACAGAAAGTGGAAATGAGCACTGCATTATGAGAATGACTGGCAACAATACAAAAGGTTAGCAGCAATTGGTGCAAGAGAAATTATATTCCTACATTTTAACAGACCAAACAGCAGAGCAAAGCTTAATAGTTAGGAGTATACAAAAATTAAAAAAAGAAAGAAACTACAGCAGTTCTGAAAACAGTCTAAATCATGACTTCCATGAAAAAATCTGCAACTAAAATGGTACCTGTTCCTTGGTTTTCACCAACTCCTACAAGAACATGAGGGATGACTACCAGACCCACTGCACCAGTATACTTAAGAGACAATACCAGTTCTAAAAAATGGAAAAAAATCCTTCCCAAAAAATAAATACAATGCACTCATGATCAAGTTCAGGGTACAACTAGCTTTACACTGAAGAAGCACATTTGTTATGTGCAAGATTACTTGTTTCCTGAAAGCTACTTGGTCACAGAATGTCTCCTATTAGATTGCACTATCCTGAATAATACAGACCTGCTTAAATTGCATGCATTTAGGGATCTCAGTTAATATTGATGCATGTTAAGAACAAAATTTTTCCTTTATTTTATTTGCAAGTCTCAAGTATAGCTCAAGAAGCAATGAATATTGTCATGCTATTTGAGAAAGAGCAGGACCATGGGAATATGTATAGGAAAATATTAGGGCTTTTTAACAGATTAAAACATGTCCAGGAGTTTCATGATAAAATTCAGAGGAGATACACAGAACTGTCTCAGAAATTCCATGGAAAAAGAGCAATGTTGCAGAAAGATCTTCCAAACTCCTGGACTCCCAGACACTTGAAATTAAATACTGCATAATGTACAGATTAATTAAATATATTTACAATCATATGCTTTTTTATGCAATTCCTTCACTGGTACTCTGTTCAAGTACGTAATTCTGCTATCATGTACCTTTTTCTCTAGGGAGGTCAGTATCTATCTGTATGTAATAAGAAACACAAAGCACTTTTTATCCCAAACAAACATCCTGAGCAGATGAATTAAATCCATTAACATGATGCTTCTGCATATTTTTCATGCATTAGGTTGACCTTTCCAGTTTAATGTACATTTAATGTCTTTTTATGTAATCCATAATGAATGTATTTAATGATTTTACATTTTATTTAAAAAGTGAGTAGCCACCTCACTGAACAACCTATTCTCTTCACTGCTGCATTGCTGTCTACTCTGCTTATCTTTCTTTTTTTTTTTTCCCCCTGCAACATTTCTGCAGCTTCTTGTTGCTAATTTTATCCATACACTCCAAGCAAAAATGTCTGGGCATAATGTTCAAAAATGGTCTCTTGGTTCCCATTTACCCTACTGGGAATGGCAGTGAAAATACCTGTAACTCTGCAGTGCAGAACAATGGCTTGATGCAATCTATTAACCTATGTCCTTCAGAGCTTGCTTTCTAACTGGAGAAAAATGAAATGGAGTATGGGGGCTAGCTAAATCTTCATGAATGTATTCATGTATGCCTCTCACAGGGAGTCCTAAAGTCGGTGACTAAGGGATGGAATCAAAACAAAGATGTGTTAGCAAAAAACATTTGGCTTTCTTCCTTATTGGCCAGCTTACAGAATCCTTCCCCAACATGTTAACCAGCCCCAATTCCACTTCTAGTCAAAAAGCAGCCGCCGTATGTCTGAGGAGGGTGGTATTACTTTTGAAAAGGCTCTATCTACGTCAGGTAAAACTTACCTGTGTGATACACTACATTTCGGAGCAAAACCAACTCTGGTGATGGGCTAGACTTTGTCTGTTAGCAATTTATTACCATTGCAGCCTCTGTCTGAATTGCAGTCATCACTGGCTCTAAAAAAACCCAACCAAAAAATTCTCAAAAATTCACTGTGGAAAGAGAGCCTAAAGTTCTGAGAAATGTCATCAGCAGCCAAATGCATAGAGGGTATATTATTACAGAAAAAGCCTAAATATCACAGCCTCAGCTCCAAAGTCATTGTTGACAATGAGATTCTCTAGTTACTGCACCAACCATTAAGATACTTCTTCAATTGACAGATGGGCTTTTATTATCTATGAGCACATACTCCCAGGCCTAGCATTCACTGTATTGATACAAAGTAAGCAAATTGACCTAAGCCTTTTATAAGTGCAGACAGTCTTAGAAAAAGACCTACTAAAAAGTAAACAGCTCATTTTACAGAAATAGAAGAACTATGCAATAAACCCACTGTAAAAAAAAATCATTATTTTGTTTCCAGATAATTAAATGCTCTATTGGTTGACAAACACTATCAGAAGAAAAAAAAAAGATGCTGGCTTTTTTGTTTGGTTTTGGTGGGTTGTTTTTTTTCTTGCAATAAAAGCTAGTTCAAAGTAATTAGAACAAACAGTACCCAGCTGGTACCTGTACTTACTCATTGCCCCAGTCCAGCCTCACTGTGAGGTGTCTCTTGACCTCTCGCACCTGATCCTGTGTCAAGTGACCTGACAGCAGCTGTCTACGTAGGTCAATGAGCTCATTCATCACATGGCGTAGTTTGTAGAAAAGATCTACCTTATGTTTCTGTAAAGGCATATTTCAGGGAGGAGAGGGGAAGAGTGAGAAAGAAAGAGACAAAGAAACAAGGAAAGAGAAGGTGGGGGGGAGAAAGGGAGGAAAGAGGGAAGAGAGAGATTAATAAGTTTGGAAAAAGAAAGAGTGTGAGAAAGAAGAAAGAGAAAGAGAGAGATTAATAAGTTACCAACTTTTCATTTAATTACCCTAGAGGAACATTAATCCAGTTTGTACAAGCTTTAAAATATTTGTATCAAAAAGTACTGTTAACTGATGCTATTTAAAATTATTTTTTAGTTCTGAAGTTTAGGGTCTCTCTGCTAAGGGGTCCATCTTCTAATGGAACTTAATGCTATAAATAAGAAGATTCATTATGTGCAGCAGGGATCACTTATTCCAATCATATAATAAATTCAAAGTCTTAGATTTAAAGTAACAGAGAGGCAGGAAAGTTTGTTTTCTGTCAGCAGCTAACAAAGGCTCTGAAGAGCCACCACAACAGAAAACCACTTTTAATCTTTTTGATATTCCAATTAGTAAAATTTAACCAGGTGTTAGGTAAGGGGGTATAACTATTCATTATCCTGCACTCCAAAAGGGGCTAAAGCAATTAATAAAATCCACCTGCAAAGCTACTTTGAAAGAGGAAAAATCAGTGTAGTCAGTAAAAGCACCCCACATCATCTCCAGCAGCAGAAACAAACCCGAACTACTCACACCACAATCCCTTCCAAAAGAGCTAGAATTCTTCAAATACGGGGGAAAAAAAGTAAAATCCCAAACAATAACCCAAACCAAAGACAACACCCTAAAAACCAGAGAGAAGTGCAAACAGTTTTTTCCCCCTGCAAGAAGTAACTGTATGGCAGGTCCACAAACCGGCAGCTCTGAGGTTAACAGCCAAGGCCACCTATAAGCACCTGTACAAGAAGGAAGGGGTCAAAACTACTCTCCTAGCTGCTAGATGAGGAACATGTGTGTTAAGTTGGCTCTTGCAACAAATGAGTATCTGAAGTGGGGAGGGAAAAGAGAGAAAATCTCCTATTGCAGCTAAATGCTGGGGTGTTTTTTTTTTAAAAAACCCTAAGTTTATTCCTACTTTTACCCAAAGATTGAAATGTTTGAAGCTCACTTGGGAGAAACACTAACTAGATGGAATGAAGATAAGATGCTGTAAGCTAGCTTGGCCTTGATGGCAATTCTGCTTGTAAACAAGTGTTTTATAAAGTCCTCCAAATAAAGATATGTGCATTTATCAAGACTAGATCTGATGGCAGAACACTCATAAAGAAAAAACATAACTGTTTTCTATTGCAACATATAATTAGAATGAGTGTTTTTCACTTGCCTTACCAAAAATAGGTAAGATGACATGAAAAGTGAATTTCCATCTACTTGAGCCTGTTTTCCTACAAAACCAGGAGGATTTGTCTGACTTGGGAAAGCAAATTTCAGTGTAGTCCATTTGAAGAGGAATTTTTCAACTTGTCTGAACCTGATTACACACATCAGTTTCGCTGAAGCAGGTTAAGCACTTATGGAATCCTCTGCTTATCAAACAACTTTGAGATGAAAAGATGCACAATCTTTCAACTATACATTGACATTCATTCGGGTCCCACCTGAAAAAATGTTATACAGACACCAGATCCAACTGGAAGACATATATTTCCAGGGCTGAAGGAATATATCCTAGGAAGATAATCATGCACAACTGTAAGTAAAATTACTAGTAAAAAAAAATTACTAGTAAAAAAACCTAGATTTGTGTTTAGGCTTTTTCACTACATGTGGTCCAAAGAAAACCATACATAAGCTGAAGACAACAGTAGACATAAGAAAGGACATGTCTGTCCTCTAGCACACCTTGCTGCTTTATTTTACTGAAACCCAGATACAAATACATCTGTTGTCTTTCTTTGATCTGTTACTTACCAACAAATTTCACTTGAAAAATTTTCACTCTCACATGTACATGAGAAAGTGCAATTATGCTGTTAATGCTCTGGCCTTTTGTTTTTTTCTTTTAATGACTCCATATTAACTCTAAGGAGATCAAAAGCCAGATGTTTTGGTTCTGTGGGTTGACCTTTGCCAGCTGCCAGGCTCCCACCCAGCTCCTCTCTCCCTCTTCCCCTCAACAGGCCAGGGTGGAGGTAATGACCTGAAAATATTTCTGGGCTATGATAAAGATGAGATCACTTATCAATTACCATCCCAGCAGAATAGACCTGACTGGGGGGAAATTAACATAATTTACTGCCAATTAAAAGAGAGTTGGGAGGTGAGAAACAAGGACAAAAACCTCACAAACTCCCTCTTCACCACCCACCCTCTTCCCAGGCCCAGCCTCATTCCTCCATTCCCACCCTTCTACCCCCCTGCCACAGGGAAATGGGGTGGTGTGGGTGCCAGTCCACAGCAGCTCCTCTCTGCTTCTCCTTTCTCCTCAACTTCTCCCCCTCTACTGCTCCTTCCTGGGCCCTGCCCACGGGCTGCACACCCTCAGGATAAACCCTCTGTGCAGTTCTCCTCATGGACTGCTCTGTCACCTCCTCCCACCACTGCTCCAGGTGTTCATGAGGCTGTTTCCTTCAGCCTCACTGCCCGTGCACCCTTTCTGCTCTCCCCACAGCAGCCCCAGCTCTGCCCTGCCACAGGTCTCTGGTGGAACTGGCCTCTCCCCACAGAGCCAGCGCCTGACGCAGCTGGTCAGGGTTTCAAACCACAAGCACACAAACATACCTGCCCTCACCTGAGCACGAAGCTGCTCCATGCTCTGGACAGTAACACAAACTAAATATAACAAAATATTGGGAAAAACTTCTTCACTCTGAGGGTGGTGGATCACTGCCACAGGTTGCCCAGAGGGGCAGTGGAGGCCCCATCCCTGGAGCAGTGGAGGCCCCATCCCTGACCTCCAAGGTCAGGCTCGATGGGGCTCTGAGCGACCTGATCTAGTGAAGGTGTCCCTGCTACTGCAGCAGCTTGGACTAGATGACCTCTAAGGGTCCCTTCCCACCTAACATGTTCTATGGTTCTATAAACTCCTTGTTTCATGCCTCTAATGGCTTTGAAATACTAAGGCTGCCTTTGGCATTCTTCTCTAAACAAATACCACATAACACAGAATATGAAAATATAGAAAAGATGACCTATTTATAGCCATTTTGTTACTGTGACTTCATTTAACACTCCTGTAAAGAAGTAAAAGTTTTGCCTCTCTCAAGAGCAGTTCCTTAAGACAGAATTGCCTTGGGCTATAATGGGGGAGAGTGGCACAAAAATTATTTTCTTTATAAAAGAAAGTGAGGATCTTTTCCCAGGTTCCTTGTTACAGATTTCAGTACCTAAATTAGTTATTAAAACCTGCAAGCATCGTCAGGCATGAAAAGAAATAGCAAAGATGGAAACAGCACAACACTCATTCTTTCCAGTTTTGTCTAGATTTTTCATTAAGCAAATTAGTATATATTTTCATATATGTATCTATAGTAAAGCTCTGTTGGAGCTTATAGATTTGTGCAATATTTATAGTGCAATCTTACCCCAAATCTCTAATATTATTACCATGCAAGCCTTAAACACTACCTTATCCATTAAATACACTGTTCATCCAGTGCCTGATGATGAATAAAGGTCAGACTTGACAGGTCAATACAAGGATGTATCAGGAACAGAAGTAAAATTTGGGTGGGACATGTGGCCAGTATGTAGGTATCCAGACTGGCACCCACAAAAAAGCAAAGGAATTTGAGAACATGATTAATGTTCACACATATTCTTGTATTGATAAGGTATTGACCTTATCACCACCTACAATTACCTGAAAGGATGTTGTAGAGAGGGGGGAGATGGTCTCTTCAGCCAGGAGACGGGACAAGGGACAATGGCACAAAGCTGTGCCAGGGCAGGGGCAGATTAGATGTTAGGAAAAAGTTCTTCCCTGAAAGACTTGGCTTCCCTGAAGACAGGCTGCCCAGGGAAGGGCTGAGTCACCATCCCTGGATATGTTTAACAGACAGGGAGATGAGGTGCTCAGGGATCTGGTTTAGCACAGGACAGGAACAGTTGGACTCGATGATCTTAAAGGTCTTTTCCAACCTGGTGATTCTGTGATTCTACATGTGCACCTAGGCACTTAGTCTTGTTTTATTACAGAACTAAAATGCACTCTAGGAACAGCTAAAAAATATAGAAAATGAACACAGGAAAAGTAACATAAAGAGTAAAATTAACTACATTTTCTCCCAACTAAAACGACAAAGTTCCTTACAAAAAGGGCTGCGATACCACCCTGGAGGTTTCACAAGACCTGGGGTCTGAGCTGACATTCCTTCAGCACACCACTGAGTAGTCAAACAACATTTGCCTTTCAAACAAGTAACATGGAGAAAGAAGGGCACCTCAGGTTTGGTTTATTGCCATTTTTCTATCCTGAAGTTCTCCATCTATTAGTAAGAATGTATTAACATGAATAGCATTTATTCTCTCCTATGAATATTCATAGCTTTAGTAAACATAAATTATTTACTCTAATAAGAATCTATTTTAAATGGATTCTCTACTCTATTTGCAGAGGGCATTTCAATTTACAGCGTGTATTAAAGCAGGGTAAATTAGAGTGACAGAAAAAGGCTCTCTCACGTTGTTACTAGTAAATTCTTCAGACTTCTGCCAATTAAAATGTCTAAAATAGTTTAAAATACTGACACGTGACAAAGGGAAAACTTAAGTGCTAAAGAGAATGATGGAACATCAGTAATGAAAGCAAGAGCAGAGCAAAATGGCAAAATAAAGCCTTTACCAGATAAGCAGAGATGCTGCTATATGCTTTTTATTAAATTCCATATCTGAATCACTGTACTTAAGTAGTACAGTAACTTTTGACTGGATATGCTCTGTCCATATGCTTCTTCCAAATACTGAAAGCTTGAAGCTGAGGGCTAAAAGACATGTTGCATTTACATCAGTAAGTTCACTCTTGGCAACAATTCAAGTAGAAACTACAAGAATTTTGTCTTTCCTCAAGTCATAAAAGAAATATTCTGCAATACCTGAAGCCTGTGATACAAAGTCTTAAATTATGCAGCTGATTTTCTATGGGCATCCTCATACTATGGTTACACACATATACTCTTCTCACCAGTCTTCATTCCCACTATTTTGCTGATGTACCCTAGAAGTTGTGGTAACCTCCTCTACATAAGAGCATTTAACATGCATTACCAGAAACACCATTACATTTAACTCCTTTTTGATAAACAGAAAACAACAATTATGGGGTTGGAGCTCTATGATCCCTGGGGTCCCTTCCAACCCATGCCATTCTATGATTCATCTGCTCCAAAACCAAAGTGGTGCACTTAAAGCTCTATACCAACAAGCCTGAAAACCTGGTGACATCCTATCTATTGCAAACCAAATGAATACCTGCAGCTTGTGATAGGTACAAACACTATGCAGGTCATCAGGTTGGTGTGACTTCCCCTTTGTGAATCTATGCTGACTACTTTCAATCACCTTCAAGTGCCTGGAAATCTGGCAATACTTTCCAGGATTACTTCTTCCATCACTTTCCCAGGGATCAAGGTGAAGCAGACCAGCCTGTAGTTTGTGGGGTTCTCCTTGCCCTTTGTGAAGTCAAGAGTGATACTTGCTTTCCCCTCATCCTCAGACACTTGTCCCAATTGCCATATCTTCAAAGATGACTGACAATGGCCTCATAATGTCATTTTCCAGCTCCCTCAGCACTTCCAGGGATATCCCATCAGGGCCCATGGACTCATGTACATCTTGCATAAAGATTCCCAAGCATGACGCTCTTCCACCAAGAGTAGTTAAGTCCTCCTTTGCTTGAGACTTTCTCCTGGCCTCTGGGAGCTGGGATTCCTGTAGGCTGGTGTAGATTGAGGTGAAGAAAGCATTCAGCACCTTACCCTTTGCTTATCCTGGATTCCAGGGTTGCTGCCTCACTCAGAAGCTGGCCTACATTTCCCCGCCCTGCCCTGTGTTCATGCACTTAGAGAAGCCACCCTTGTTGCCTGGATATCCCTTGCCATATAGCTCTAGATGGGTTTTGGGCTCTTCTAACCCTGGTCTCTGCATGCTTGGCCTGTGTCTCTATATTCCTTCTGGAGACCTTGTCCCTGCTTCCACATCCCGTATACTTCCTTTTAATCTTTAAGTTTTTCTAGGAGCAACTTGTTCATCCATGCAAGACTCTTGGCATCTTCGCTTGAATTTCTGCTCATTGGGATGAACTCTCTTTTGAGTCTGGACAAGGTGATTCTTGAAACAGCCAAGTTTCTCTGATCCCTCTTCTCTCAGCAGCCTTATCCCACGGGACTGTTTCAAACAGATCTTTGAAGAGGTCAGTCTGCTCTCAAGTCCAGGGTTCTGATCTTGCTTTCTGCCCTGATCCCTCCCTCTAAGGATCCTGAGCTCAACCACCTCAAGGTCAGTGCAGCTAAGGATGCCTTTGACCTTCACATCCCTAACATGCCCTTCCTTGCTCATAAATACAAGGCTCCAGCTATGAGCTTTAATAAGCAGAACCAAAATTGGTATAAAATGTTCATCATCACCTTCCATTTTCCTTGCAGACTCATGTCCCCTGTTAACATAAAAATCACAGTCGGAATGGTACTTTACATCCCAAAATACATTTGCTGAATTCCAGGGGGAGAATTGATTATCTTGGTCCACAGCAAGTGTATTTCTCCCCCACAAGGCCCTGTGAAGTTCTGCACTTAGAATATTGGATTGGTAAATCTGTCTGCAAGAGGAGGACTTTCACCCTTGTGATGCCATGCCTGGCTGTTGCTGGAACCACTACCTTGGAGTGCCAGCAGCAGCCACTTATGCTCTGAGGTATTAGGGAAGGGAAAGCTGTACAGCCCGAATCTGAGAAATCCACAAATCTGGAGAGTCTGAGGAAGAAACCACATTCAATACTCACTGGCAGTATTTACCTGTCAGAGAGGGAATAAATGAAAACATTTTGCTCTGAAAGAAACTGAAGCAGCATTGAGTAAGCGTGGAAGCCTCTGTATTTCAGACTTTTAGTAGGCTTTTTCTCATTATTTAAATGCAAAAGAATTTCTAACATTCAGAAGAAAGCTTCCTACCCATGACTAAGTGGCTATATTCTTTTGCCAACACAGTAATCCCGCCCCATAAATCAGTATTTTAAGGTAATTTTCTGCATGACAGAGAAATTACATTACCTTTCACATCAGTTTCAAAGTAGAGTTAAATGCTTTTGTTTCCACTTGGAATAAACATGATCTATTTGTTAGAAGGTGTATTAATAAATAATTAACATTCACACTAATTAAACCCAGTCAAGCTAAGTCGCAGCTTACATGATAAATATCTGTCAAGAAATTCAAACTGATTACAGTATGTTTCAAGTGCTGTCAGATAAATATTTTCCCTGTAGCAGTGAGTGCCTTACTCTGGTGTACTGAATTCTAAAGGTGCAAAATTTCTCTGCAAAGCATTTCCCTTGCATTTAGGTTAAATACCTGCTCTTTCAGTGCTGTTTACATAATTAACAGGAAACTTCACATCCAGCAGAGTTCAAGTGTATAACCTGGGATTTGCATCCTTTTGCCAGCTTCTCCTGTATGGTGTCACACACACACACACAATTAATATGCTCATTCACACATACGGAGTTGTCTAGAAGTAGTACTACCACTTTGAACCTGGCAAACACTGGAGTAAGATTAAAAAACCCAAAAGAAATCACAACCCAGTCTGCAGAACTGGGTGAAGATATGTAATTTTAAGTAACTCTCTCTAACAAGCCCTTCTTCAGGCAGGTCATGCAATACAAGCTCATTGTGTTAGAGAAGGTTCTGCCAAAAGCCAGGTTTTGGAATGGTGTTAGGAGAACATAGGATGTTGTGGGGGAAAAAAACCCCCAAAACAACACACAAGCAAACCAGTATTATTCCAATAAAAGATAGGCCATTATTTGCAGAGCAGTTTGATTATGGCATTTTTGTAATTAATGATCCTGGGCATGATGCCACCATGTGTCCTGCACCAGTTCTGTCACTCCCTATAGAAAATTGGCTGCATGTTATTCCAACAGCTTCACAACTACACACTTCTCACCTAAATCTGAAAGGGTAAGGACATTTCAATATTGTTCAATAGTGAAGAAGTTTCAGCTACACTTCTCAGACAGGTTCCAGTAAGTTTTATTCCTCCAAAAGAGACAATTTCATCTTCAAAAGACCAATTCTAAGTAAAGATGCATATTGGTTTCTCATGCCATAACCTGCAACAGCATCTGTCATTTTGCTTGCAATTTTGGTCACAAAGATCTGTTTCAGTCAGCAAACAACATGAAAATTCTGGGTTTATTGTATAATATTTATTCTGCAAAGAACAATAGCAATTTCATTAATGGCATTCACTGTATTTCCCATGTACCTACATACACAAGGAGTCAGCATAGATTCCTTACACTGCAATAAGTAATTACAGAATCCACTAGTTCTTAAAATCTTGATTTTAGAATAAGAGTGTCCTGTGGTCTAGATAGAGATTAAGAGGGAGCAGAAATTTACATTCACATTTTCACACTGCATTCACATTAGGGCCACAAAGATGCTCAGAGGGCTGGAGCAGCTCCCCTAGGGAGAGAGGCTGTGGGAGCTGGGCTGGTTCTACTACCTCACACAGATGTTTAGCACAACTAAACCATGCTGAAACACTTAATTTTTCCAAGTAATTATTTTATAAAGCCAGATTTCAGAAAATTATCTAACTGCATCCCTGTCCCCCCAAAGACCTGGACAAAGTGAAATTATTTACACTTTACTATTTAGGATATTTTATTAATTTTTTTTTTTAGTGAGTTGATTGCTGAAATTCATCATCTGACTTAAAAAGCTTCAGATTTTCAAGTCTGCTGTTTCTGTTATGCATTATAATGTAATTATTTTTATTCAGATAGCAGGTATTGAATATAAAATTGTAAGAAAGTGAAACTCAGAAATCCCTTTATGCATGAGTATTTTCTCCTTTCCAAGAGTAAAAATACTTCATGGTTCTATGAGCTAATTTAGTCTATGCAAACTCATGTCAATGCATCAACATTCTAAACAGCAACGCTCACTTATGCCTCAGACATATTATACATTACAAAAAAAAGGAATGCAGGAGCCACAGCTCTTGTTTATGCAAACCACGTATGATGCTACTATTTCAGAGCATGGCAGAAGGAGAAATAAAGGGCAGGTCATGGGATCCACACACTTAAAAGATTGTTACTGATTAAATAACTATCCTTTATGTGTTCAAGTTCAGATTTCAATATTTATAACATGATGAACAAAATTTTTCCTAAAGGGAAAGAGCCAAAGAATAGGAGTTGTGCCAACAACTTGCACCATTTGACTGGAAACTCTGTCTTGGCTGTCAGACAAAGGGCACAAAGCTATAGTTTTATTTGGCAACCCTACAGACACCAGCATCTCTGAGCCATGCAGGTGGTGCTGGCTATGCTCAGGTGCAGAGAGTATCTCTATGTTTTAGGGAAGATGCTTCCAGACAGCTAATAGCAAATGGAAATGCATTATATGATCAACTCAGATACTCAATGACAAGATGGTTTGGGTTTCAGAACAGCCAGAAATATTGTTATGAAGAGCCTGATCCATCAAAGTAAGACTTACATAAGCAAGTCATTTCTTCTGCCTTGACAGTGAATGCAGCACCACATATGGCCTGGGGAAGAATACTGGTAAAATAACAACTAATTCAAATGCAAGCCAAAGATAATCTCCTTCACCCTACAAAAGAATGTGTGAAACAGACTAGCTGTAACCTCTGGCACTGAGCTGATAGCCACCACATAGTATAGCAGGACTGAAAAGATAAATTCCAATTTAGTAGTTCAGCAAAAAACCTGAAAAAAAATCCACAAAAATCCCCAAACAAAAAACCCCTCCAAAATGGAATGTACCAAGTAAGATGCAAATTAGAAATAAAGCCTGTTTATAAATACCTGGGTTCATTTGTTTGGTAAAATACTGACGTTTTTGGTAAATAAAAAAAAATTAAATAGTCAAAAGATGAGAGGCAGAAGTGCAAATAAAAAGCTAAGAGAGAAGAGGTACAACTCCCAGGATAAAGAATTAATTCAAGCCTCTTAAATTTAATATGTTGTGTTCCACATACGTGACAACACTTCAAATCTTTGTAATGGACCTGTGGCTGGCAGCTATTAAAACTGCAGATTTTAAGCAAAGATCTCTAGAACATCAGAACAAAACAATGTTTTTCCACTTAGGGCATGTCATTACTATCAAAAAGTAAATATGAAAGCATGCCTGTTAGTATGGAATGTTGAGGGTTTTTTCATCTATTTTAAATAGGGTCACCTTCTGAGACAGAAGTTAGTAAAATGTAATAGTATGCTCCACAGCCAAAGGAAAGAAGAAAATGATCATTACACAGGCTAAGACTCAGCTTTGGTGTAACACTTAAAAGCTCCAATTAACAGATAACTGCCAAGCATTATGTCAGCATTATTTGACTGAAACAAACACGTGTGGCAATGCAGGATCCTCAAGTACACCACTGATTCCCAACTGCTGAATCAGTATGGTCTCAAAAGCAAAAGAACTAGCTCTCACCTCACCCTTACACCTTTACACAGCATCTGAACAATTTCTGGTGATCTCCCACTCAAAGATATCCAAAATATCTGTTGTTCTCTACAGTGCTGGAAACATAAGCAAAAAAAAAAACAAACCCAACTATTGAATGTCAATCTTTCCCACAGTTTATATATAAATAGCTGAAAAGTGTGTCTTTGCCAAGTAGATAAGTAATCCAAAGCTGCAAAGACTGTTTAAAGGAGTAGAAGAATTAACGCACCATCTCTGAAAGAGCTCACTAGAGAGAGACTCCTAAAACTGTTCCAGTTCTGCATACAATCCTCCTGCCTGAAAGGCCGTAAAACACATCAGTGCAGTATATCCCCACTACTTCTTTGCATTTTCTTTGTATTGTAGTAAGGCTGTTTTTCAATGCAGCTGGTCCTGACTGAACAGATTTAAAGATTCATCAATAGTGAGACTATAAAGGATTATTGTGATTATCTAGCCTGACTTCCTGCAGGGCACACACCATAGAAACTCACTCCCAGATTGCTGCAACATACTTCCCCTAAGATAATGTGGCAACATATTTAAAATAAAATCCAGTCTTGTTTCAAAAATACCAATAATAAAGCAGCAAGTGCTTTCCATGATTAATTTAATGTTAATTAGCATAGTTATTAAAAAATGCCTTAATCTCTATTCTGAATTTGCATGGCTTTGGTTTGTATGCACTTTATAGTATCTTTTTTGACAGGACTGACAGATTTGAGACAGACTGTTGACAGATTACCTCAATCAGAAATCCTTTACCTGAAACCTTTCTCCATGTACCCACTGATACATCACAAACAGGGTGACTCCTCACTGAACTTCTGCAGTCTGCTGGAGAAAACGTTCAATCTGAAGTCTTCCCTCTGCACTCATCAGGCTGCTGCTGGAATGTTAGTCTCACTTTCATACATTTACTTCTCTGTATAGATAGTTTTATATATTATGCATTGAGAAGGTGTGGGCACCATCAGCAAAGGGGTGGCAGCAGGGACAGGGAGGGGATTGTCCCTCTCTGCTCTACCCTCCTGAGGCCCCAAGCTGGATCCTGTGTCCAGAGCTGGGGTCCAACACAAGAAAGATGTGGGGCTGTTGGAGAGGGGTCAGAGGAGCCACAGAGATGCTCAGAGGGCTGGAGCAGCTGCCCTGCAAAGAAAGGCTGAGGGAGCTGGGCTGGGTCAGCCTGGAGAAGAGAAGGCTGTGGGGGGACCTCATTGCAGCCTGCCAGTCCCTGAAGGGAGATTATAAACAGGAGGGTATTCAACTTTTTAAAAGGACAGACAATGCCAGGACAAGGGGGATGGATTAAAGCTAAAGGAGGGAAGGGTTAGATTGGATATTAGGGGGAAGTGTTTTACAGAAAGAGTGGTGAGGGGCTGGAACAGGCTGCCCAGAGAGGGGGTGGGTGCCCCGTCCCTGGGGGTGTTCAAGGCCAGGTTGGATGGGGCCCTGGGCAACCTTGTGTAGCTCCAGGCCTGAGGTTGGTGGCCCTGCCTGTGGCAGGGGGTTGGAGCTCTGTGATCCTTGGGGTCCCTTCCAACCCATGCCAGTCTATGATTCTATGATAAAGAGTTAATTCTTTAAAGCAGTAATCAGAGTATCTGGAAGACCTGATGCTTCTAAAGACTGAGTTTTATTGTTGGGCTGTTTAGTTTAGAAATTACAAGAATTAGGAAAACAGTTTCAATCAAGAACTTGCAGGGAAGATGAACAGAATACTTTCTCCTTGTCCATGGCAAGCAGAATAAGAAATAGCAAGTGGTGAGGAGATACAGCATATGGGCAGCTTCTGAAAGTCTTTAACAGTATGGGACAAAAAGCACTCCACTTCTTGAGAGGTTGCAAAATATTAATCCTTACAGATTTTGTTTTATAACAGGCAAGACAAACACAGGTTGCAAATGCCACAGACATTAAGTTGCATTAATGGAGCAAGATGCCTAGACAGAGCATGTGTTCTCCAGGAGGTGTGCCCTGGCTATCCCAGGCCAATTACCTTTCCTGACCTCATGGAAAGAGAGGTAACATTAAGGTCCTTCCCTCCCCTTCTTGCTGCCCTCTCCTATCACTCATTGCCTTGCAGGAAGCACGTATTGCAGATCATCTCCAAATCTTTTGGCTTCCTCACATCTATTCTGAAGAGGACACTGCAGAATCAGTAGCAATTGCTCAACAATCACCTAATTTAGTCTATACAAAGAGATTTACAATTATTCTCCTTCTCTGCCCCCCAAGATGGCCCCCTGCCTGTTAAGGCAAGACTCTTAGCTATCAAAATCAAGGAAGAGGCTGATGTACAATTGGTTAGTCATAATAATGTTTCATCACGTTAAGTGTCACTGCACCTCAGGACACAAACACCATCTGTAGGTCCTTTCTATATTTGGATGTATTAGAATAGATGCTGCTTAAATGAGCCAAGTATCTGACAGAAACTGTACAATTTCCTCACTAATCATTATTTAACTTTCTACTTCCACATCATCAGCATATTTCATGAGACTGCACTGATTTTTTTCTGATTCTTATTACAAGAATAGTGAATAAGGGAAGAACAGATCCCTGCAGGTCCTATAACATGGAGCACATCTGAATAACAATTCTCTTTCAATTGCTTTTGTTATCAATTAATCTGTTTTTAAACCATTAAGTAAATGCTATATTTAATTCTGCATTGTTTGTTTCCTTAATCCTAGTGTAAAGGGGGGGTTAGCTAATGCCCACAGAACATCCTATATTTATTGTTCACTTTATCACTGCAACTTGTACTCAGATTTATGGATGTGCATGGTCTGGAGGTCTGATAAGATTGACAATTTCCAAAGAAAAGGGTAGCACTAGAATACAGGGAAGGTCAACTATTAAATTTTAAGGTCAGAAAAGATAATTGGCCTGGGATAGTCAGGACCTGTCTGCTGGAGAACATGTGCTATAATCTATGCTGGTGCAATATGGACCAGTGGACTGCCAGGCTCAGGAGTTCCTAGTGGCATCCCTCAGTGTACCAACATCTTTATTAACAATCTGCATACTGAATAGAATCATAGAATCACAGACTGACCTGGATTGGAACGGACCCAAAGGATCATAGAGCTCCAACACCCCTGCCACAGGCAGGGCCACCAACCTCAGGCCTGGAGCTACACAAGGTTGCCCAGGGCCCCTTCCAAATTGGCCTTGAACACCCCCAGGGACGGGGCACCCACCCCCTCTCTGGGCAGCCTGTTCCAGCCCCTCACCACTCTCTCTGTAAAGAGCTTCCCCCCCAATCTCTCCTCTAACCTTTCCCTCCTTTGGCTTCACTCCATCCACCTTGTCCTGGCACTGTGCAGCCTCAGGCTCCATGGAGATAATACCAAGCTTGGGGGAACAGTTACCACGCTAGAAGCTGCTATTCAGGGGAGCTTCCTCAACAGGCTGGAAAAACAGACTAACAAGAACCTCACAAAGTTCTTACAAGGCAAACACAAAGCCCTCCTCATCTGGGATAGAACAATCTTATGCCACAAGTGCATGCAGCAGCTTCATGGAAGACAGCCTAGTGATCCTGGTGAAGAAGCTGACCAGGAACCAGCAAACACTGGCCATATACAAGGCTGTATCAGCAAGACATTAGCCTGTACGTCAGGAGAGGCATTTCCTCCCCTCTATTCAGTAGTCACGAAACACAGGGAGTATTCAGTTGCCATTTACAAGTGCTAGGTGGGAATGTTTAGAACAGACAGACCCACGTTCATCTCAGAAGTGCACCAGAATAACAGTAAGGGCAACAGACACTGGAAATTCCAATTAGATAAAGGAAAACATTTTTCCCTTGTGGGTGGTCAAAATCTGAAACAGATTTTTGCCCAGATAGGCTGTGGAATCTTCACAAATATGCAAAACTTAACTGGACAAGTTCCTCAACAACCTGCTCTAACAGGTTCTGTTTTGAAAAGGAAGCTGCACCAGAGACACATTTCCTTCCAGTCTACAGGATTCTACAATACTGAGCTTGTAAACTTACAACATGGCAGTAAAACTCCCTGTGAGCCATGAGAAGATCCTTTGCCTGGTTCTGATTTTAAAGCCAAAACTCTATGTTGCAGATAAGAAGCACAGCAGTAATCACGTTCCACAGCAGAAGAGTTTGCAATAATCAATGCAATAACCCCAGCAGTTAGGCTATTACCAATAGCATTGACACTCTATCAGCAAGCACTCATGTACTACATTCCAGTGCTAACACAGTGGCAGGACAGCCAGCTTAATCCACCAGAAGTAGATGCTGCTGAAGTAAGGCAAGTAGTCTCAAAACCCTCACCATCCAAACCCATTGTGTCCATTCCATGCACTGTGACTGCACTCATACAGTGAGCCCCACCAAGAATCTAACCTGCCAGAAAAGCAGCAATAGGATTAAGGATGGTTAGCATTCAGCTGGATCATTCCCTAATTCCCACTGCATTCCACACTACTAAACGTAGTAAGCAGCACCCAGGATATTGCCTGGCTTCTCAAAGCTCAATCCTATCTCATTACCTTCTTCATAACATGGAGGAAATGGCACTGCAGTTCTTTCTATGGCAAGAGCAATACAATCACATTTTGTCCCTCTATCCTGCCACTTCCTTCCAAGAAAATGATTTTTTTCACTTGGTCTGAGCTAGGACCAATAAAGAGATTCAACACAACAGGGCAGGGGGTAGAAGAATGACAGAGGTTGTCTAGTGTATTCCAAGGCACACCCTTGGCCAGGCCAACTTCCAACAGCTTTCTAACAGGCCAGATCTCTAACAAAAGACAGTTCATGAAGTATAGCTTTCTGATTTCCTCTAATGAAGTAGGAGAAATCCAGGAGAAATACAGTGGATTTTGAGAATGTTATTGTGAAGTAAAAAAACCTCCAAACCACAAAACTATATCCTGAGATAGTGCCACTGTTTGCATCAAGAGTCACACACAATGTACAAACATTTCAGCTAGTTGTTCATGTAAGAAAATTCTGGCTTTTATGTGGTGATGCCTGTGAGCTCCCCAGTTATGTGTTTCCTAGACCTACCTACAAAACCTCCCTGAGAGATGGTAATGAACTTAAGAACTAAGGTATTAAAATTATGTCTCAAAAAAGGGTACAGTTTTTCTAGGATAAAACTGATAAATAGGAAAGGTTTACTTTAGACTGTTTCACACAGGAGAATGTTTTTAAAATAAAGAAACATGCCTAATGTCTGCTTGCCTCTTTCTACAACTCCTCAATGCTACCAGCCTGTGCTTTGTCTAACACAGCAATACCACTGGTTTCAAACAAAACACCAAATCACAATTATGTCATTTCTAGAGTACCATGCTGGAATAAGTCTTAAATAGACTAACTACATTTAGATGTGTTTCTAATGTAGATTTACACAATGACAGCCAACAGTATTACGCTGAGAGCTGACATGCCTGCAGTTATTGTCAGTTTTGAGACAGCAAATTCAGCAGCTACTTCAGAGTATGACACCAAAATCCAACAACAAGCCTAACTGGCTCATTAAAATAATCTTCCCGGTTCCAAACTTGTCAGCGATGCTGCTGGTTTCCCCAGCACAAACTGCCATTCTGTTTACATTCTGTGACACAAGGGCCAGACAAAAATTGACAGAAAACTTATCTTTGGTTGGTATCTTCTTAGCACTGGCCTGGTTGCAGTATTTTCCTGTTTTGAATAGCAACAGGATATCCTCACTTCACTATCTTTAGCGCCTCTTCAAAGAATAATGAAAACAGAAGAGGGGTGGCAGCAGGGACAGGGAGAGGATTGTCCCTCTCTGCTCTGCCCTCAGGAGGCCCCAGCTGGATCCTGTGCCCAGAGCTGGGGCCCAACACAAGAAAGATGTGGGGCTGTTGGAGAGGGGTCAGAGGAGCCACAGAGATGCTCAGAGGGCTGGAGCAGCTGCCCTGCAAAGAGAGGCTGAGGGAGCTGGGCTGGGTCAGCCTGGAGAAGAGAAGGCTGTGGGGGGACCTCATTGCAGCCTGCCAGTCCCTGAAGGGACATTATAAACAGGAGGGGATTCAGCTTTTTAAAAGGACAGACAATGCCAGGACAAGGGGGATGGAGTGAAGCCAAAGGAGGGAAAGGTTAGAGGAGAGATTGGGGGGAAGTTCTTTACAGAGAGAGTGGTGAGGGGCTGGAACAGGCTGCCCAGAGAGGGGGTGGGTGCCCCGTCCCTGGGGGTGTTCAAGGCCAGGTTGGATGGGGCCCTGGGCAACCTTGTGTAGCTCCAGGCCTGAGGTTGGTGTCCCTGCTTGTGGCAGGGGGGTTGGAGCTCTATGATCCTTGGGGTCCTTTCCAACCCATGCCATTCCATGATTCTATGATCTCTGAATGTCACTTTTTGTCAGCTAAATGAACCTTCCAGAGAATTTTTTAATTGCAGGAAAAATGAACTCAACACTTACTCTACTTATTCCCTTTAATATCAGTTAGGCTAACAATTAAACAACACCAAAAGTAATCTAGGAAAACAGGAAGTATCCAATAAAATTCAGGAAATATGAAAAAATACACCAAGGTTTTATCAAAACACAAACTAGCACATGGGGACTGACTGAGAAATAACTGACAAGTAAGCACAGGAAGGGAGACAAAGAGTTAATGAGAAGCTCAGATAGGGAAACTGAATAAGAGGCAAAGGGGACAAACATTTAAATAAGGACACAGCAGATGGTCCATTAACTTCCAAGATCAAAAATTCCTGTCACCAAGTACACTGAAATGAAGACACTAATAATATCTATATACAATATCCTTTAAGTTATTTGGTTGTTACAACTCCCCCAGTGGTTAAGATCTTATTTTCTTCTTTCTTATCTTCCAATCTAACAAATATTTCATAATTAATGCTTTTGTTTAAAGTAATTGCATTAGCTCTGTCAACACCTTTCATGAAAGTCTGACAGATACCTGCTTCTTTACAGCTTCCTTTGCCATTTGTAAGCACACAGAAAGGTTGAAAAGAAACCTCTCCTGCTATTCTTTTCCACTCCTCTGAGAAAATAAGTTCTAGTATTGTGAGACACTATTCTATGCTACGTTTTAGAAATTCATTAAATCCCATCTGAGCAAGTCTCCAAATATGTCCCTCTAATAAGAAAACAAGTCTATTTGACAGCACCAGTAGAACTACTCAAAATCACTAGATACTCACTGGGCAGAAATCTCATCTGCAGAGAAACTGCAGATTACCTCACTGTGGAAGGTAATTGGCCTTGTGCACTTCAAATTAAACTTGAGCTATTCAGGTCAAAAAACCATTACTAGCTTACTCCTTAGGAAAGGGAACTCAGTGCTTCTTCAGTATGCATCCTGCAAGGTGGCCAAGATTGTCAGGTCACATATAAAACAGAAAGACTAGGAACTCTTACCTCGAGTTCTGGGGCTATCAGGAAAAATGAAGGAGGAAGGTAAAGATGGAATCCCAAAATAAAATGTCTTTAACCCTTTGCTGGCCAAACATGACTCAAAAAAAAATAATAATGTGGTCAGTACTAGGAGGTGTGGAAGAGCAGCAGCACTGGGATCTCTGCTGGTAGTTTAACTGTTGTATAAGGAAACACTGACAATACATGCACACGTACACAATAACTGAGCTTAAGCTAATACATTAAAGACACTTCTATTATTCTTAAAGAATGATTTAGAGTAATATATATAAACCCACATTGTGTATGAACATTAATGTTAGTCCCACTAACATTAATGCCATGGTCTGATGAGAAGCTCAAACTCCCCCTACCCAGCTGCTGAGTGACAGCACAGGCACACACAGCCCCTCAGACCACTCACTGGCTGCCTGCACATCTGCGTGCTGCCTGCAAGGATGGGGTGGGAACAGGTCACAGGCTGGGACAAACTGCCTCTTCCAGTAGCAGTGCCAGCTTATGTCACCATGGCAAGTCCAGGGAGGTATTCAATAACCATCTCCATTTCCTTCTGAAAGAATGGGATCTCAGGCTCTGTTCTTGCACAGGCTACAGAGCAAGCATTCACGATTTCCTCATCGCCTCTAAGGATGTATCTGAAATCTGCTCCTCAATTTAATCTAGAACAAACAGCTAATGCTTGAATGGTGAAGAGCATAAGAGATGCCACTATTTCCCCTGTTATGTAAAGGATTCTGAATTCAGACTGCTGTCATTTTACTGAAGGAAAAACAACACAAAAATTTCAGATTGAGAACCTGGGACTCAGAATTTTCCAAATTTATGGCTATGGGATGTTCTAAAATTCACATCTCAGCAAAACAGTGAAAAGAATTAACAGGGTTATATTAGCCCTAGAATGCCTTATGCCACAAGTCACACATGCATGCACTTAATGGCTGATGAAAAGACCTCGAGCGAGACAGTGGACTTTAAAAAACAGTTCAGTGTCTTTGGACCCAAAGCTATTGGGGCCCCCTAGAATAGGGGTTCCTAAACTTCCTGCCTGTCTGTAGTTGCTTGAGCAACTGTCCCAGAAGCCACTGTCAGCCACAGACACCCAAGAAGCAGCACTTGGCTGATTAGAGTTCACGTACCTGCAGCACTTGCTGTGTCCTTCAGAACTATTAGCAACAGTGTGCATCAGTGTTGGAAGTAAAACAAACTAGAGTCCACATCTCTAGTGGTCAGTGCCACAGGTAGGCACTGATCCAAAGAGGTATGATTTGTGTTTTCCATTATTTTAGCAACAGTTTTCTCTGTAACGTGTACTGGATCTCATCTAAACATAGTGGATCCTGAGCTATTAGTGCCAGTGGGTACTGGCTCTAAAAAGAAATGGGTATTTGTTTTAGAAGCCATCAGGGTGCTCTAAATTAATTTCACTTTTGGAGTTAACTTTTCAAATCATCTGTTAGATTTAATTTTGTTTCCCTCAAAGGCACTATGCTATTTTTAAGGGTAAATGTGCAATGATAAAGCATCTTTACTACCTAAAGAAGCTCTTACTATACAGTGATAGCAGCTAAAGACTTCAAAATCAAGCTTGGCAATCAGTATTTTATATATTAAATTTACAATTATGACTAAAGGCCAAACTGTATCTATGAACAATCGGCTAGCTTAGGGCTTTGCTTCTAAATTAAACATGAAACACCACCACCATGGAATTTAAAGGCAGATTAACAAAAGGACCATGAGAACCTAAGTTACCTCTCACAGAAACCTCTCCCAATTTCTTTCTTTTTGCTTCTGTGTGTTCCTTCTATTTTAAGAAATCTTTATGTGTAAAACATAGTACAAGACCTTCTCTGAAATGATGTAACTTTAGGAAACAGGCTGAAGGATTTCTGAAAGGCGAATCATTTCTCCAAAGGTCACAAACTACTACGAGCTCAAAACAAAGATGCAATCAGTTTAAAGAATTATGCAAGTGGTTTCCAAAGATAAAATGTATATCTATTTCCCCTTTTTCATTCCAACATTCACTGAAAACATGTTATGAGAAAATTACTCAAGAGAAAAATCAAGCACTCAAGAAGATGAGGACAAACAATAACTGAAATTAGCCCTGGCTCCTGTACATATGCTTTACAATAGTTTTTAATTGCATGACCTCATGAAGAATGCCTCTTCATTTTTGTCAATTAATGAACAGCCATTCAGATCTTCATTATAATTGGTGGCTCAATGTGTGGTTCTTCAGGCCTAGTTTACTAAAAATTGCCCAAACCTTGCCATGAAAGCAGACATTCCCCACTGCCAATGACTTCTACATAACATTCAGTATCCAAGTACTTCAAACCTGAAACATATTTGTGAAAGTACATGAATGACTAAAGAGACTAATCCTGGTCTTGCAGACTAGCTTCTGTCTCCTCTAACATGGAAGATGGAAGGCCATACCCCTCTCTGGGGGAGCATGACATTTTCTTAATTTTAAGAGTGCATCCAGAGGAGGACACAAAAACAACCAAAGGAGCTGGAGCACCTCTCCTATAAAGACAGGCTGAGTTGGGCTTGTCAGCCTGGAGAAGGGGAAGGCTCCGGTGGGACCTTATATCAGCCTTCCAGTCCCTGAAAGGTGCTATAGGAAATCTGGGGAAGAATGTTCCCGAGGGCATGGAGCCATAGGATGGGGTGGGGGGTGGTGGTTTTAAACTCAAAAAGGGTTTGGATAATTGGATATTAGGAAAAAGCTTTTCAATATGAGGGTGGTGGATCACTGGCACAGGTTGCCCAGTGGAGGCCCCATCCCTGGAGATATCCAAGGTCAGGCTTGATGGGGCTTTGGGCTACCTGATCTAGTGAAGATGACCCTGCTACTGGAGAGGATTGGACTAGATGACCTCTAAAAGTCTCTTCCAACATCACACGTTCTATGAGTCTCTTTCTGGAAGTCTCTCACACTCACTATTCACTGGAGAAGAGCTGAAACCTATAGAGGAAGGAAGGGAGTTTCCAGCCTAATTTCTATACACCACATGGTATGTTGTCACTAAATTAAAGGTCTTGTCATAGCTCTTACACAAAAAGTAGACTGAACTGAGAGCACTAGCACTTCCCTGCCTCTTAAACACTTGCCTTTGCAACCCTACTTACATTTTTAGAATGGTTTTGATTTACCAGTTATCACCACAGCACATCATGTGGCTGGAAGTTGAAATAAGAAGGAAGAAACAAGCCTTTAATAATCTTATTAAATGTTTTAATTTCACCTTAATACCTTATGTAAAATTAAATATCCATCCGTTCTTCAGACTTACCACTAAGCATTTAAAATTAAGATATGTTTTTATTCCTGTTTGTTAGGAAAGGCCCAATAATCAGCCATTACCTCCTGCCCAGCCAAAGGCAACAATGCAGAAAGCAATCAGATTTGGCAGGCCCAGTGCTGGCAGTCCACTGAGTGCTCTCTGTTGCTCCAGCCACAGGGATTTTAGTACCCTGTGCACACACTAATTCTCATAACCCTGATTTTCTACCCCTCCTGCTCATGAAATTTTGTTACCCACTCCCCTCAGAAGATACAATTGTGTTATATATATATAATTACAATAGTTACTAATAATAACAATTATTTCATGTTTATTACCTTTTCTTCTCTATGTCTTAAGGATAGAAACAACAGAAAGTAGCATAAATCAGGGTAAGACTGAAGGACACTTGATACCACACAGCCAACACCACCATACAGGCTGCCAAAAGGACAAATGTTCTTTGCTTTTCTTAGAAAAAAAATGAAAAATATCTGTCTTCTATAAAATGAAACCAAATACAATTTTTACTTCCAATAAAAACCCACAAAGGACGAGCTCTCATTTTTCCTTCTAAGCTCTATACATGCACACACACGTCTGCTCACTCACTCCAAAAAGCCAGATTGCCAGCTTCTCCTAGAGCTCTTTTTTCCCTTTTTCTCAAATCTGTTCTTTAAAAATGAAAACAAAGCCCTTTTTTTTTTTCTCAAAATACATCTTTGGAATGCTAAAATCAACCCACTCTACCATTTGCTTCTATTTCAAACACAGTTCTGTCGTACCATCATTTTGGAACAACCCAGGTGAGTCTCAAGTTACAGATGAAGAAATCCTCAAATTCCTGTTTGGATTTTGGAATAAAACCTTTCCCTGGTCTCATGTCACAAAGTGTTTAGTTTGCTTACAGTACAAATGAAATGGTTTGAAACCATGTGCAGGTCACCTGTTGGTTACCCCTGAGTAGATTCTGTTCTGTTTCCTTGCTGGTTGCCTGTTCAAAGCTAGGGTCAAACCAGCATTAAATAAAATCCAACTCCCAGGTTTTATTATAGCACAGGTACTTGGCATATACAATGCAACAGTGTTTTCAGCATGTCATTGAAAGTAATGAACACACTGAAAAGTAATTGAAAGGGCTACGAAGATGATGAAGGGCCTGGAACATCTCCCCTGTTGGGAAAGGCTGAGAGAGCTGGGGCTGTTCAGCCTGGGGAGAAGAAGACTCAGGGGGGACCTAATCAATGTTTATCAATATCTTAAGCATGGGGTGCAGGGGGAATTGGCCAGCCCCTTTTCTTTGGTCTGTGGGGACAGGACAAGGGGCAATGGCTGCAAATTGGAGCACAGGAAGTTCCGCACCAACATGGGGAGGAACTTTTCCTCAGTGAGGGTGCCAGAGCCCTGGGACAGGCTGCCCAGGGGGTGTGGAGTCTCCTTCTCTGGAGAGATTCCAGCCCCATCTGGACACCGACCTGTGCAGTATGAGCTGGGGAGCTGCTTTGGCAGGGGGTTGGACCCCAGGAGCTCTCCAGGGCCCTTCCCACCCCTCCAACTCTGTGATTCTGTGATAGCCTATATATGGAATATTGCTTTAAAAGGAAGGAGCTCTCTGTTAGCCCTGATCTAGCTAATGCTTTGAAAATTTCATCTCAAAATAAAATCCTTCAAATCCCCAACCCCCCCAATGTGCTATAAATTCCAGTATCAGGAAGGCCGTTATCGATTTCTATTTACCAAAATAAAAGATGACATTATGACCTCCCCCTGACAACATCTGAATAATATTCTCCTACAAAGCAAGAAATTATAAAAACACCCTGCATGTAGTTTGTCAGTGAGACTTGCCAAGGACAGCAGAAGGTGACTTACATTTAATTCTATCTTTATTTCTGCAATCTATAAAAAAAATAAATTTATCTATCCCCATGGTAGCACAAAACATATATGCCTCCCATACAGTCTGATTAGTACTTTGTGGTTTTTATTTTACAGTCAACATTTTGTTTGTTTGAAACTACATAAGAACTGCCTAGTTAATCCTAAGAATCTTAAATGATATCATCAATTTGTATGTGAATGTAAGTGAAAGGTGAAATGTATGGCAGGTATCGCTCCTTGTTCTCCTGCTCTTTAAATTCTATAAACCATCCAGGAGTTCATTGGTCTCCAAAGCAAAAGTCACTTTCAAAGCAATTACCATAATTTTTCATATTTTAATGATCTAAGACTTGCTTACAAACTAATCTTAGTTTACTCTCCTAAAAATGTATGCCTACTGCTAATTCCTTAAAGCTTGCAGACTTCCACAAATTGCTGTGAGGGACTGACTGCATTAAATCTCTTAAAATAGGGAAGGAAAGCAGAATAATTATGGGAATCTTTCATAATCTTGAACTATGAAGCACTCAAACTGAACTTCAGTAAGTTAACTCTAAAGGGAGATGGACTGAAATGGATTACATTTTATGGCAATGACCTAGTAAATATTAAGCAGAGATTCTACATGAGGACTGTTCCACCAAAGAAGTGTAGAAGTCATGACATCCTCTTAACAACCTCCAAGGTTTACATAAATTTATGTAAACCCAAGTCCCAAGAAAGCATGAGAAGGACTTTTACTCCACTTTTCAATGACCACATAAACAAGCAGCATAGAAGCCTGTGATTTTAGGTACAAGACCTTCTAACTGCCTAAGGCAATGAGGAGACATCAGTCGTGACAGATCTACATTGTGGTCTTTAATCTGGCCCCAGCATTTCAAGAAAGACACAGGCAGGCTGGAGGGAGTCCAGGGGAGTGCCACAAAGATGATCAAAGGGCTGGAGAACCTACCCTGTGAGGAACAACTGAAGGGGTTAGGTCTTTTCTCCCTGTAGAAGGCTCATGGGGACCTCATCACAATATTCTATGTTTAAAGGATAGCTACAATGATGATAGATGTTCTCTTCACAAGGAGCCACATGGAACAGATAAGGGACGACTGGTATTCGCTGCCCCGTGAGAGGTTTCATCTCAACATAAGAACAAAGTGTTTTTATGGTAAGAACAATCACACACTGGAACCACCTCCCTGGGAACATGGGAGAGTCCTCACCACTGGAAGTTTTTAAGATGCAATTGGACAAGGTGCTAGACAATCTCACCCAGGCTCCCTTTCCCATGGAGCAGATGATCATTCAAGGTCTCTTCCAGCTTGGGCTGTTCTATGACTGTATGATTTATCTCCAGCTTCCCCTTCCATGGCTGAACACACCAAATTATACAAACATTCATCTTAGGCAGACAACACCAAAGTGTTCACCATTCTACATTCTCCAAATCATTCTGCAGTGCCCTTCACAATCCAGTCAAGATCATCTAGTTCAAACCTCATACAATGAGCAGGAATCAAATTGCTCAGAGCCCTGTCCAGCCTGACCTCAAATGTTTCCAGGGCTGGGGCATCTACCACCTCTCTGGGCAATCTGCACCAGTGCTTCACCTCCCTCATTGTAAAAAAATTACAATCCTTATTATCTAGTTTGAATAACCCCTCCTTCAGGTTAAAACCATTACCCCTTGTCCTATTGCAACAGGCCCTGCTAAAAAGTCTGTCCCCATCATTCTTCCGAGTCCCTTCAAGCACAGGGAGGCTGTTATTAGGTCCTGCTGGAGCCTTCTGTTCTCCAAGCTGAACAAACCCAACAGCTACAGCCTTTCCTCTCAGGAGAAGTGTTCAACTGCTCTGATCATTTTTGCGCCCCTCCTCTGGAGCCATCCCAAGAGGTCCATGTCTCTCCTGTGTTGAGGACTTCAGAGCTGGATGCAGTGCTCCAGGTGAGGTCTCACCAACATAGAGTTGGAAGAGCAGAATCACCTCCCTGGACCGGCTGGTCACACTTCTTTAGATACAGCCCAGGACACAGTTGCTTTCTGGGATGTGCATGCACATTGCTGGCTCACATCCAGCTTTTCATCCACCACTACTCCACCAGTACCCCCAGTGTCCTTCTCCTTGGGGCTACTTCTCAATACCTTCATCACCTAGCCAGTATTGATACTGGGGGTTACACCAACTTAGGTGCAGGACTTCATACTTGGCCTTCTTAACTTCGTGAGGTTCATGTGCCCCCAATTCTTCTGGGGGCAAACTTCTCAACTGAGGCCACACAAGCTCTTAAGATTCTTTATAGATGTCTCTCCCAATGGCTGAACAATCACCTTAAAAGCACTTTGCTATTTGCAGGTAACCTTGAAAATGACTCAGGGAAAGGAAAGAGGACCACATCTGCCTCAGTACAACTACCTCATCTTTTCAGGGGGTTGCTTGCACAGAACTGTGTGTATGAAATATACTCAGAGTTTTCACTTTCCATTCTATTCCTTCGAAGGAGACCTTCTGAAATAGACCTCAGATGCTGCATGCCTGGTTTAAATCATAATATTTTTTTCTGTCTAGAGAGTTTAGCATGTTGACTAAGCTATTAGCTATGAAGCTAAAGGCATCTCTCTAAATAAAATTCTCATAAAGTTCTCCAATACATGAGTAAGCTACATTGGTAAATAGCTTTTTTTTTTTCCTGTGATGAGTTTTGAACTAGGGCCTCAATCTTAGGGACACCTTAAAACACTCAGCTCAGCTTCAATTGTACTTCAAAAAGTCTTTTTACTCACTCTCTTTATACCTGAAAGGATCCTCAAAGTTTAAAGGACCCAGTAGAATTTGTTTCAGCCTCAGTTGGCAAAAATTCCACCTTTTCTCAACACCATTTGGTCCTTGCTCCTGAAACCAAACAAGAAGTCACCCCACTCATCCCCCATGCTACCCTTCTCCATAAAAGTAGCAAATTACCTTTACTGATCTGACCAAATTCTAAATTGGGCAATTATGTTTGGTCTCTCTACAGTCATCTGCTATTTCAACAGAAATAGTCCTCACATCACATCTTAAACTCTGAGGAATTTTTTTTTTACTGCTAAAATAGCTACTATGCTCCAACTGTGAGTTTCAGTGATCTCTTTAGCTGACTTAACAACTCACAGGAGTCTTGTTTGACCTAATTAACTAAAGCTCACAGAGAACTTGCAGATCCTTTATTTAGAAGTAGTATAAAAATAACAAATCTTATCAACACATACTGGGTAAGAGGGAAAGTTATCCACTTTACTGGTATTATTTTTCTGTCTCAGTGGAAGTCATACACTGGTCTGGGCAACTACCTGAGAGCCAGAGACAGGCATTTCACCATAACAAATGCAATTTTGCCTCTTTATCCAGCTCTGTGCTGACAGAAGCCTCTCCAAGGTTTGTTCTTGTTTTTCTGCTCTCTACTCTTTGTCTCTTTGGAGGAGTCACAAAACCAAGCCCAGCTTCCCACAGCAGTACCAATAACAATCTCATTTTTCTTTCCTCTTGCACTTCATGTTAAGTACAATACCAGGGAAGAGAATCCCCAGCATCTTTTGTTTATAAGCCTCTGCAATACTGAAAGGGTAAGTAGAATCTTCTTTTAAATTTCTCAGGCTTCCAACAAAGTGAAATAGGCACCTTGTTCAAATTAATCTAACCAACAATGTGGAGTACTTGAGCCAGGTCAAACAAAACAAAGGGTCCATCCACTCAGGGACACTGTATGTACATGTGTGTATGTGCATACATACATTCACACAACTGGTCAGCTACAGCCATCAGAAACTCTGCCCACACGATGAGCAGATCGGTATGCAGGGTTTACATAGCACAGATTTGCAACACTCAGCTCCTGCCAACTCCCTCCCAAAGCTTTTGTACCATGACAGTGAAAAGGAGGAAAATCCAAACTGAACAAGTTAAATAGAATAGTGATGCTTTTGACAGAAAGTAGTTACTAAATTAGACTGTTTCTCTGCTCCTCTTGGAAGCCTGGATACAGCCAGATCAGAAGGCAACGAACTGAGCTCTATTTTCCAGTGTCATGGCACAATCTCTATCCACACACAGGCTACATAGTCAAACTGGGGAAAAAAGTGCTCTTTCTATGCCAGAGCCATGGAAAGTCATAGCATCTTTGCTCCTTAAAAAAAAAAAAAAAATCATTAAATTCCATTACTGATTATTCAGTAACAATAAAGTGTTATTTTAGGTAGATTTTTCAACTAGGGTATCACTACTGCTACAAAAAATATCCAATACAAATAACAAAAACTCTGAATACAAATAATACTGGTATGGAATCATAGACTGGCATGGGTTGGAAGGGACCCCAAGGATCATAGAGCTCCAACCCCCCTGCCACAGGCAGGGCCACCAACCTCAGGCCTGGAGCTACACAAGGTTGCCCAGGGCCCCATCCAACCTGGCCTTGAACATCCCCAGGGACGGGGCAATAGAAGCTATCAGAAAATGTATTTCTCTTTCCAATTTGAGACAAACCTCCTGTATCTTCAAAATTCTTAAAGTTTTGTTAGCATTTAAAAGGGATATAACATCAGAATCTAACTAGGCAGAGCATAACGTGGTATTAGAAAGAAGCAAAGAACACACCATACATCTTTGCTTCAAATTCCTTTTAGGCACAGCCCTTCCTTTAAGAATTCATCACACACAAATGCCTTTTTCTCCAGAGTGTCAGCTCCTGGTTCTACTATCACTTGCTTTCACCTTAATAGCAAAAATTACAAGAAGATCACAACCCTGTATGGTTCAGTGAACTCAGACTAATCTTTCCAATATATATTTCCCAGACTTACCAACTAAAAAAAAGAAAGAAAAAAATCACTGCCCAAGTCTCATAACTCAAACCTATTCCAGCTTCCCCACACACAGTTCCTTCCTAGTAATAAGCACAGGCTCTCTGTGGTCAGAGAGCTGAGGAAGATTGCCTGTATTTTACACAAACTAATTTTCTACAGCTGTCTCTCTCCAAGTTGTGCCTCACTTTGCCCTTCTATTTCTCATTGTTCTCTTCCTCCCTTCATTATTATTATTTTTTTTTCCATCTGAGCTTTTTTATCTCAGAACAACACAGCATTCCCTCTTCAGGCAGTGTTTTAATCACTCCAGGCTTCCTGGTTATGATGTTCCAGTTCCTATTGTTTAACTGAAAACCAAAGTACAACTCTAACAATGTATCTCAATATTACCCAAGCAGTTTCTTGGAATTTTTAATTGAAACAAATGTGGTCTTTCAAACTATAATCCAAGTAAGAAATCTGCCAAAAAACATGAGACAAACATTGCAGCCTATTCAGGGATATGAAGAGATGCTGTACCTTTTGTTCAGCAGCTGTCTTGCAGTGCAATACTGCTAACTAATGAAGTGCCTATCATTATTCTTTATGGGTACTGACCTGCTGAAAACACTTGCAGTAACAGATAACATTTGAACTTCCACTATGGTAAGAAACTTTTCTACAAAGCTGACTAGGCACAGAAGCATGATAAACAACATTAATTTGATTTCTTAGATGATTGATATTACTGTTTGGGAATAATAAAAAGAAATCTGCTGGTGCTGATCCAACATGAAGCAAGTATTTTCATTTAGTTTCTTAATATATTTTAAGATATGACCTTCCAGCATAGCTTCTAGCCTATATACATTAGAAAATGCTCATCTCAGCTCTGCCACATCCATTTGTGCATCTCTACGCCTCCTCGGGCTTCAGATTTAGTCTGTAAATGCAACAAGTTTCTGTTACACTCCTAAACATGACACTGATTGTTCCTCCATGTCAGAAGAACTATGGTTCCACAGTCTTGAAAACAAGGAAACACTGTCAGTGTTTGACCAGAGGAGTTGTAGAGTTTTCATTCACAGGAAACTAAAAATATCACTGGACACAATCTAGACCAACCTGCATTAGCTGACCCCACTTGAGATGGCAGTTGAACTAGATGGTCTGAACAGGTCCCTTCCAACCTAAACAATTCTCTCATTATTTCTATATTAGAAAAATATTGGAGTTCAGTTTGGGGTTAGCTTTTTTTTTTTGTGGTGGGATTTTCTGGGGTTTGTTTGGGGTTTTAAAAGTAATTTCTGGAGAAACCCTCCAAAAAATGTATTTTCTACTCCAAAGCTCAACCAATTTCTTCTTGGCATGGAGCAGATGCCTCCTTCCAAATTTCTATGAAAAGAGTAAATTCTTTCCTGTTATTTAAGAATACATTAGTGTTGTGTGTGATGTTATAAGTATAATGAGCTAGAATAGAAAGCAGTCCCAGAAAGAAAATTACTAAGTGAAAGTTTATAGCCAGAGCTTTCTCTCTTCGTCCCCTCAAGGAACAAGTTTTAACAATAAAAAAAGAAAAAGATTAGTACAAAGGAAGTGTAACTCATTTGTAGGTAAAATGATTCCCCTTTCTCCTATTCAGTACCACTGGCAGTATTACTGTTGTCTCCTTCATCTGACACCAGGGAGAGAGAAAATCTTACAAGCAGAAAACAGAAAAGATTGCTTTATTCACATGCACCAGAGAGGTAATCATGTGAAACAGAAAAAGCAGGAGTACTGGGTGTAAGAGTTGCATAAAAAGGTGAATATACTATTTGCAATGTCCCCCCTTAGGCTGGATGCTACTTTCCAAGAAAATTTCTTGAGAGGCATGTGATCCCCGTAGAAGAAATAGGAGCAAAGGACATAAAACTGGTTTTCTAATAGACTTGATGGCTTTTTGAAGGGATTATGGAACATGGCTGGTTATGCTAGAGACACACTTTTTAATTGGATCTTTTCTGGTTTCGTTTCTTAGGTATCTAACTATTGTCACTTCAGGTTTAAATAAGGCAGCAGCTGCTGCTGCTCTGTGAAGAATGTGTCTCTAAAGTAAAGGAAGGCAACTCCTGTATGTACCACCTGCAGTTCCTGATCCTAAACCTACAGTTATGGCTTGCAATTACTAAGCTAAAATAGAAAAACACACCTTCAAATGTGCAAGTTTTTTATTCACTGTTCCATGGGGTTTGGCCATTTAAAAAGTAAGAACAAAGATGAAAGCAGAGGTGACATTATGTGGCAGTAACTGAAAATTATATATAAAAAAAATAGATGAGTATAAAACTCAATACACTCTATTTTTAATAGGGGATGAACAATCATTCAAAGAGACCTCTAAGTTATTCCTCTTTCAAACTTGATGCTGAAACAAACACAGACTGTGATGAATAATACTTTGAAGTCTTTGATGGGACTTACAGAAGTCTTCTATTTTATGCTACCACACATATATGCTATTTCTTACATATTTAAGAATAGATAAAATTCGTGTGACACTTAATACTTAAAATATCTCCCAAGTTATTTGAGAAATAAAGTACAACAGGAAGAGTTCTGTTCTTACCACATACAGCTGTTTCCAGAGCACAGCCCATTCCTGCAGTGTTGCTGTGACTTCAGTCACCACAGAATCTTCAAGCGGAACGACTGTTTCATATTGCCTGTACAGGAAGGAGAAGGAAAAATTAGGAAAGGTACCCTGTAAGAGGTAGAAAAAAAAGGCAACATAGTACTTTGTAAAATGCTGGAACGTGAACTTGTTTAAATTTGTTCAACGTAAAGCATCTGAAGCATTTGTCTAACACTGAAGCAACTACAGTCATATCAACCGTTACTCCACCTCATTCCACAAGAATCACTTTGAGTGAACCATTTGACCTTCTCCCCACCTCCCCTGCCCTGCCAGGAGGGTGCAGAGAGGTGGGGGATGGTCTCTTCAGCCAGAGGACAGGAGATGGGACAAGAGGCAATTGGCTCAAGCTGTGCCAGGGCAGGGGCAGAGAACACATGAGGGAAATTTCTTCCCTGAAAGAGTTGTCAGGGCCTGAAACAGGCTGCCCAGGGAGGGGCTGAGTCACCTGGGTGACGCCCCTGGCTGTGTTTAAAGAAAGGGTAGATGAGGTACTTAGGGATATGGTTTAGCATAGGATGGGAATGATTGGACTGGATCTTAAAGGTCTTCCATCCTGGTGATTCTGTGATTTCCTAGTTATCTGCTCAAAATACATAATTTCATTCTAGTTCAGGTCAATGAAAACACTTCTCATCACTACAGCATGTTAAATTAACCTGCCTGCAAAGTGGGGTCCTTCACAGTTTGTGTCCCTTCTTTCTAAGCCTGTCCAACCCTTTTTTGCTATAATTAATACTCTAGTTAGTATCATTAACTACACAAAAGATCTACCATCTAACCCTTCCTACCCAGAAGAGTTTTTCAATATTGACTTCAAGTTGGAGCACAGGAAGTTCCACCCCAATATGCAGAAGAACTTCTTCCCAGTGAGGGTGCCAGAGCCCTGGGACAGGCTGCCCAGGGGGTGTGGAGTCTCCTTCTCTGGAGATAACTCAAGACTCATCTGGAAGCCATCCTGTGTGACCTGTCCTAGGGACCCTGTTTTGGCAGGGGAGTTGGACCCAATGACCTATGGGGGTCCCTTCCAACCCCGACAGCTCTGTGATATGAAACTGGTGAACTATCTTCTAATCCAAAAGAATAGGACTTGTCCTATTGTGGGGTCAAGACCTTCCATACCCTTTAGAAGAGAAGCATAGTGCTCTCTTTTCATCACATTGAAATGCAAGAATGTGATAACTAGGTGTTTGTGTTGGAATACTGTTCTGTCATCCCAGCCATTAGTGCCTTGGTGGCTTGCCCTTTATGTTGAATGCTACATCAGACTCTAAAAATAAGGTCTATTTTGAGCTTCTGCTCTTTTGGCAAATTCTAAAATAGAGGAAAAATTTAAAGAAACCCACAAACCAACCAACCAAATAAACAAAAAAGACCCTCAAACCCCCCACAAGCTACTAAACACCAAAACCAAAGAGAAACCCCCTCTCGCCCCTTCCCCCCTCCCCAAGCAGTACTGACAAACTGAAAATTGGTGGCCTGAAAGGCAGTTTGGGACAAGCAATGTCAACTGAGAGACAGCACCGCAGCACATCCAGCCACCATGAAGGGCACAGATCCCTTCCTCTCCAGCAGTACAACTGTGCATACAGCTAGTTTGGAACTCTCCTGACGGGAAGTCACAATCTCCCCATTCCAGAACCAGTTTAGGCTATTTCTTCCTACTTTGTGAAGAGTTAAATGAATGCTAATGAGCAAATATGCAAACAATGAATTCTGAAATGTGGGGAGGGAGGTTTGCTGGGTAGGTTATTTTTAAAAGAGAACACAATCATTAAAAAAAAGAAGCTACACAGCTTCATGCAATAATTTGCTTGTGAAAATTCTTAGTAGAAATAATTGTGCTACATTAACTGAAGCCAAAAGTAACAAGTGTTGGGGAAGAGGATGATGAAATTAGGTCACTCTATGTATCCCTAATCTTGGAAGGGATCATTTATTAAAAAAGCTTCAATTCTGCATTTCGAAGCTACCAAAGCCAAATATTCACATCAATGACATAAGCAAACCCTATATTAAGATCCAAAACATGCATGCATTAGAACCATCACCATCTTAAAAACCTGGCATAGTCATATTAGGCATGCATCCATCCCACTAAAGCTGGGGCTGGGAAGCAACAATTCACATACATACATACTAAGAGACAAGACACATCAGGATTTTTTTTCCCTATCATTATGTCAATGAACTTGTCATTCTCAAGTTTAGTTATGGGGAACTGGAATCCTGACAGACACTGAGTATCTGGAATTGTGCTCTGTTTCACTCCTGCAATGGTTACACTTGGGTTGGGTTTTAAGGTTGGTTTGGTTTTTTTCCTGAATTTGGCCACAGTAAAGACTTGGAAATCTCAATTCAGGCTGTAGCAAATCTCTGTGAGTATGCTTGTGATCTGAAGTGTGCTGCTAAGAATATGATAAAAATCTCAACACCTGTTCTTTAGCTCACATTCAGAGATAATTTCAGTTGTTAAACAAGAAAGTCTGCATGTAGCATATATCATCTTGACACTAGCAACTTTAAAAATGATACCATAACCACTTCTAGCTGAAAACTCAGTTCTTTTCAGATAGCTGTAAAATGCCATTACAGTGAAGGGATTCAAAATAATTCAACATCCCTTTATGAAACCACAGAAAATGAAAGGACAAAAGGAATCACACAATACACTTTAGCTAATGGGGGTGGAGAGGAGGAGATCAAAAACCAAAGGAAAATTTTCTTTTACAAATTATTTTTGGAAACAGATTTACAAACTTCTGGCATTGGTGGGAAAAAAACCCACCCTAAACCAACCACATTTTGGAAGATGACTCTTCAAAAGCATGGGTGGATTTAAAGAGAACACAAATCAGGACTACATTTAACCATGTAAATATAATGCTTTGTATTCCTATAAACCTGCACTTTGTCCACCACACCCACGTGTTAATGACATTACATTGGGTCTGTGACTCATATACAAGAACAATATATACCACACTCTGTTATTTTGTATCTGTATTGGCACTTTGAATATATTCCTGAGTACAGGGGCAAAAATTCTTTTACCAAAACATGAAATAACCATGATCTCTGGTTTACAATTGTATTACATTCTGTTGTGCAATCAGTATAGCTGTCTTTGATACTTATTTTTAAAAGGCACATCAACTTTCCTAGGAAGTATCTAAATATCCTGAACTGGTTTCCCTTTAAACATTGAGTACTAATTAACTACAGATTATCAGAAATTGGTCTTATCCTTAAGAAGAGTACACATTCTATGCAATATATATCATTTTATTACACCCCAAAATAACAAAGCATCAGTATCACAGTTGCCCTTAGAATCTCTACTCACTCCCTTAGAGGACAAACATTCAACTCAGGGCTATCAGAAGTCACAATTTTTTCTATAGATAATTCACTAAATGTCATTTAACACATTTTATCTTTCACATGTTATTTGTTGCCTTGGGTAACAGTCTGAAATGCTGCACGTATAAATCTCCCCACAGTGGCCTTAACCTAGACAATGCAGGTAAGGGTAGCAGCAAAGACACAGGATATTGATATCAGGAGTTTAAATCTGACAGGAAACTTTGCAGGTTGTAGAGCCTACACACAGTAAAACCTCTGACATTATGTTGCCATCAGTACTGTTATTCACATTAACTAAACTAAACCAACCTCTAGGTTTAACATATGAGCTACTTCTAAAGACAGTGAAGGTAAAACATTTTCAGCAGTGTACTTCAGTCATTCTTTGGCTTCAGCTGCAGAGGGTTGGATCCTTTTGAAAAGCTTCACTGTAACATAGGTACCATGTCAGTTAGGTGGCAGTGAACAGCCACTGATAGCAAGATGGGCTGTCTACATGCTGGTGCCTCCATAACAGAGGAACACGTAGAATTTTGGCAGCAAGGAACAAGCAGAATTCAAAGATAGAATCATGGAATCTTTAAGGTTGGAAAAGACCTCTAAGATCAAGTCCAACTGTCTAATACCACCATGTCAACCAAACCATGTCCTGGCATGCCATATCTACATGTTTCTTGAACACCTCCAGTGATGGCGACATGTTCCAATGCCTGACCAAAGAAGTGGAGCTCTTTAAAATGCATGTGTTTCAGATGACACTTCTGGAGTTATAATTTTATGAATAAAAAGTGAACAGGAGCAAACCAACAGAATGGATTATTGTTATATTAAAGAAAACCACAGCCAAAACAAAACAAAAAACAACCCCAAAGCTCTGCAGAATTACATTTCATTTTTAAACTCAAATACACAAAAGATAAATGAACTAAAAACCACTCTATAAATTTTAGTAACTATTTCTTAGATTCCCTTCTAGATGAGAAACACTGCAGCTTCTTAAAAAGAAGGAAAACTACTCACCCTCTGTTACTGACAATTGCCTTTTTCAAGTGAATATAGTTTGCTGGGAAAATCCCCTGGAAGAGAAAAAATTCTGTATGTTAGAAAAATACACTTGCAGCTTTAAGCATTCATATCCTAAGCCACAATAAATAATTGCCAATATACTTAATATAAAAAAACTAAGGAAAGAAGTCTTCTATTATTTGCATACCTTGGAGTTATCCTTTTTCCTCCCTCTTTGCAACAAAAAGCCCTTTAAACCTACTTGGGATAGCTCTGGTTATTTCACAGAATCACAGAGCTGTAGGGGCTGGAAGGGACCTCAAGAGCTCCTGGGGTCCAACCCCCCTGCCAAAGCAGCTCCCCAGCTCATACTGCACAGGTCGGTGTCCAGATGGGGCTGGAATCTCTCCAGAGATGGAGACTCCACAGCCCCTGGGCAGCCTGTCCCAGGGCTCTGGCACCTTCACTGGGGAAAAGTTCCTCCTCATGTTGGTGTGGAACTTCCTGTGCTCTAACTTGCAGCCATTGCCCCTTGTCCTGTCTCCACTGACCACTGAAAAGGGGCTGGCTAATTCCCCCTGTATCCCCTGCTTAAGATAATTGTAAACACCAGTTAGGTCCCCCCTTAATCTTCTTTTCTCTAGACTGAACAGTCCCAGCTCACTCAGCCTCTCCTCACAGGGGAGATGCTGCAGGCCCTTCAGCATCTCCTCAGCCTCCTCTGGACTCTCTCCAGGAGATCCCTGTCCTTTTTATCCCAGGGAACCCAGCACTGGACACAACACTCCAGGTGGGGCCTGATCAGAGCAGAGTAGAGGGAGAGGATCCCCTCCTGTGACCTGCTGCCCACACCCCTCCTGATACCCCCCAGGATCTCATTGGCTCTGTCAGCCCCCAGGGCACACTGCTGGCTCATGGCCACCCTGTCACCCACCAGGACCCCCAGGTCCTTCTCCACAGAGCTCCTCTCCAGCAGGACATCCCCCAGCCTGTAGTGAAATGAACGGCTGTTCCTCCCCAGGTGCAAGACTTTACACTTGCTTTTGTTGAACTTCATTAGGTTTCTCCCTGCCCAGCTTTCCAGCCTGTCCAGGTCTTGCTGGATGGCAGCACTTTTGCTGCTCCCATGATGGCTGGATTCTAACTTTGCCTGTGCCCTTGTGTTCTTGTGTGATTAAATGTGGGGAAAAGCAGTAACTTAAACCCAAGTTTTCACAGTGTTCCATTACCTCTGTAAAACACACAGCCCTGCATCCCCAGAGCAAACTCGGTCAGCCTGCGAAAATGTTAAGTCTGCACTTCAGTGGGGAATCCAGGATCAGTCCTGGTAATCTTCATGTTAAAAACCAGCTGGCAGCTCACAAAAATGTCAGTAACCAAGTGTGGGCTTTAAATTTTTAGAGCTTTAAACCAGTACAATTTAGGAATGAAAATTTACCCGGGGGAAGGAAGGGACATGGGTGGTGGTGGTGAAAAGAACACTAAGAAAAGATGATGCAAAGTGCTAAGAAAAATTCCTTCCTTTTCACAGGCAAGACTGAAATTGCTGAAGGAAAAAAGATTGATCTAACAGGAATGGCTTCATCAGAGGAAAAAAATAGTAAGTGCACATGCTTTCAGCCACACAAAAATCTGGAGAAGGAAGAAATGCTACTTTGGTTCCTTGTTTGGTTCCCTTCCAATTAATGCTATTTATTTCTATCATCCTGTGCTGGTTACCTAAGAAACCAAGGAAGGTTTGTAGGGCTCTCTGATCAAAAAGGAACAAGTACACAAGCATAAGATAGACCAAAACACACAATCAATGCAGGTTTTTACATTTAAAGAGTATTGTAGTAATGAAAGCATAATACAGGTAGTATTATATTCCATAAGACAAGTAAAAATGAGGAACCTGGTATTATCTTCTTTTTAAATACAATCAATACTTAACCCAAAAGATAATGAAGTGATTTTTGCCTAGAAGTGACTATTTCCATGTTTGGATGGACACTTTTACCAAAATATGCATGCACTCACAGAAAATCCATATCAGAACAGTCAAAAAAGTTCTCCAAGAGCAAAACAGGCCTATGACTGGAAAATAACCAAATGCAGTGGTCAAAACCTGAAATATCTTTTTTCATCAGGCATTTTTTCAAAATGGTCTTAGATTAATAATGCAAATTATTGAATCAGTTCTTTAAAATCCTGGATTAAGCAGTGCAAGATCACCCCTCTATGCTTTTCTTGGGGGAGCCGGGTGGAGAAGATAAAACTGCATGAGATTTATAAATGTTGGAAAGATTACATGCTCACATCAGGAAAGTTTATGATCTTTTGGGTGACTAATGAGTATCACTTAGAAAATAAACCCAATACTCCCACAGGAAAAAAAGTTAGAGAAGTACAATCAAGGGTAAGGAAAAACAAGTGTTACAGGTTTGTAACAGCAAAGTAGATACAATCTCCCACTAAATTATAAAAATGTATTCACACTTACCTTTACATTGGGCTTTTTGATGGAAACACCTCTGTACCAGCCTAAAAACCAGATAAAACACATTATATTAATTTGTGGCATTGGTTACTTTACACAGAAGCAAACTGACTGAAAGCTGCAGTTACTGAGATCGTCTCAAAAACCAGCTGTGCCTCATATAGCTCTGATTGTTTATGGGGCTTTTTTGTTTGGCTGGCTTGCCGTTGTTTATTTTATTTTACTCTTTTGCTCTGCAAGGAGGAGAAGCAATTAAGAACCTGGAATGCTCCTGTTAGTTTCACCAGGAAAAACAGCAGCTTAGTATATGTAGTCACTGTGTTCAACAATCATTAGCCATTGTGGCAAAGATGTATTCAGCACTCACGCAAGAATCTGTACTAAACACTCTTCTTACACACTGGTACACACGAGAGTCTCTTTGTAGTGTTTATCTTAATGTCTCCAGACTTCAAAAAGCTGTCCTTTTAAAGGCAGGAAAAGCTGTTACCGTACATTTCTAATACTGCTAAAACTAATAGAAATCCTTTGCTCTTATGCATGTCTGTGAGCCTAGAAAGAAGACTGCAGGATTTGTGTTCACAAGTCCAATTATTAGTCTTCTATCAGCTCCAGCCAGGATAATAAATCAGGAGTAAAAAGCCAAAGCTGCAAGTTAAAGAGAAACACCCAATTACTCCTACTCTACACAGGTAAAAGCAACGTCACTCTCCATGCAAGATTCATCAGGAAAAAAAGTGCTGAAAGCATCATCCATTTTAGCAATGGCATAGGAGCACACTTCAGTCATCATGGTAGACAAGCTACTCTTCCACTTCGTAAGACTCATAAAAATTCTTTGAATCCTTGTCAGAAATGTGCCACTGTCTGTATATCTAGGTCTAATGACTCAGCCCCAGAACAATGTTAAATTTCAAGAGCTGAGCCCAAGATACCCCATGGCACCATAGGCCATGAAGAGTGCCTGGGGGCAAGGCCTGCCTGGGGGCAAGGCCTGCACAAAGGCCTGGCCGTCCCTGGAGATCACAAATTTGTGGGCCATATTAGCCAGGCCCAGCCACTACACCAGCAGCAAGTTCAATTGCCTGCATGTCACTCTGTCTACTGCAGCCCAGTATTCTGACAGGCAACAATCCAAAGCCAATAATTTCACATAATCTAAATCCATTTTCCATAAAAATTCCTCTAATTTTTCCAGCAACTTCCTAGTATTTTTTCCACAGAGGAAAGATATAATTTAGTGCCTGCAGCATTTAAGAGAGTACTGGGAAAACAGTCATTTGTAACAGAAAACAGGGAACAAAGTAACTGCATTTTGTGTGTCTCAGAAAAAGGACTTCAGATTTGGCTAAATTATGACTTGAGTCTCATTTAAATGCACAGAAGTGGGAAAGGCAGCCTTGATTCTGTTTTAAAGACAGGATGCTAGCTTTGAATTATTTTTATTTGAAGGAAATTTGAGCCAATATCGAGGAGAATAATTGATGAATTTACAAATCTTAGTACAGAAAAGAAAAAAATCTATCTTCTTTGTTGCAGAAATTTTCCATGAAGGTAGGACAAAGCACAAAATGTATTTTCCCATTAAATTACTGCTTATATTGATACAGAAAATTTTGTTTTCAATTTATTTTAGTTGATCAAACCTCATGGCAATCTCATCAATATAAACATATATGCACAAGCAGGACATTCAGACCCTTAAAATGAGTAATTTCTAGAACTCCACGCAACTGTGCTGACAACAACTGCTTCTGAATAACAGATGCTACATATTTTTTAAGGCCATAGAAAAAAAACCCCAGCTATTTCATGATTCATTTTTCCAATGTTAAATACAGCATGATGCTAATTTTTATATTCACAGACTCTATACCATAGAAATAAACAGACATTGAAAGACAAACAGAATGGCAAACTTCTCAGTATATATACAAAAACATGGTTAAGTACAAAGTTAGAACAAAGCCCGATAAAGCAGGTGTCTAGTAATGACACAGATGTGCAGTTGGTGATAAAACATTTCCCCAGAACTACCTTATTTTCCAAAATTCCTGCTCTTAATCCCAAAAGAAGTTTTCAAAGCTTAAAATGTATGTGTTCACAGAGTGTAAAACAAAGGAATGGAAGGACTACTGAATAACCTGTTTTCAACAGCATCCAATAATTTACTATCTGGACTGAATAACTAAACACTTCATGCCTGTGGAAAATGACCCATACAACTTCTGCAAAACCTCAATTGCAAGGTATTCCTGCACAGTATTGCAGGCAAACACCGTATATTTCTGCTACTCCACACAGACCAGTTTGTCAATCATGGTGTTGCAGCCATCTTTTTAAAAGAAATCTCTTCCACTGATCAAAATTGGACAGCAAAACTGCATGTAACAATAGCATTTTGATACAGTACTTGAAAAATCTTGGATATTTAGGTCAAGTAAAGATGGCAAATCCTCACTGCACAATGTATGTCAGTCGCTCAGACATAATACATGCACTTTATAACTTGAGCTTTCTTTGCTGCTATTTGAATCTAGGAATTTTTTTTTCTTTTGGAGAATATGGAAAACATTTTCTTGAATTCCCTTTTGTAGGTACTTTAATATATTTGAAATGGTGTATTTCCCCATAATCATGTAGTCTGTGCTCTCCAAATCTTACTTTTCCTTTTTCTCTTGTTTTTTTCAGTGTACTGTAATAGTCTTAAAAAAAAAATAAAAAAAATCACACTTCTATTATAGGTTTTCTCCAACTCAATGCAAGCAAGATGTGGCAGAAGAGCTCACCAGAACACGAAAGCACTAAACCTTGAAACATAATTCCTTATTTTCTTACACTGAACACCACCAAGAATTCATTCAGTATCTCAAAGGAAAAGCTAGAAGTACAATGACTTTTTTAAAAACACATTTAGAAAATTGCATCTGCATTATGTTATTCACTAAAATGAAGAAAACCTTTATTCTGGAATTAGTTGTAAATAGATTAATATTGATCTAACAATATGTTTTAAAATAAATTTCTTTTGGAGGGTTGAATCACAGCAGTCATCAAATCTAGGGAGGTGCTTCAGCTAATTGCAATCACAACATGCACCACACAGACCTCAAAGTTGACAGATGTTTTAGATGTTACTGTCCAACAAATAGTTAATTAGTAATATTTAGAATTATGGCATTCATTTTCTGATGATATAGCCTTTAAATGATTACTGACTTAAAGGAAGTGATGAAAAAAAGGGATTTAAAATTAGGAAGCAGGGAAACATGGCTATGAAGTGGCAAGAGTTTTGTAAGAATGTGAAACAACACTCATGAGCATCCACAATTTGAGCAGATAACTGTCCGTCTCGTCAGTAACTCATAAGAATTTGGAACAGATTAAGTTAAGGGGCAAGACCAGAGCTAGAACACATACAAATCTCTACAAAGACTGTGCTTCCTGCTCACAAACCCTCCTCTCCCAGTTCCTTTTCCAACAAAGAATATTCTCAAACCACTCGAGGTAGTGGATGACCTAGGCAGAGAAAAACAGATAATTCTAACTGGTTTTCAAGAGATGAAGCACCGTACTGAGTCTGGGGTTAACTTTCTCAGCAGCAGCCTGTCTGGTTCTGTAATTTGGATTTGTGGCTACAACAATGCTGGTAAGAGACCAACACTTTGGTTACTGCTAAACAGTGCCTGTATAACATCAAGGTTTTCTCTTTTCCTCCCATGTGCTGCCGTGAAAGAGTGGGCTAGGGGAAGGCAAGAAGCTGGGAGGGGACATAGCTACAACAGCTGACCTGAATCAGCCAAAGGGATATTTTTTACCATAGAAAACCTGCTATAAGAAACCCAAAATTTAGTCTATTGAGCACCATGTATAAGCAGTGGCCTATTCAGGATAGGAAGGGTAACACTAAATATATCCCTAAGAAATCTGATTAATTTCAAGCGTATCTCATAGTCAAAGTAGATAAAATGACAAAGGCAAAAATACCTTCAGTGATACAGATGACACTGCAAGGAAACTTTTTCTTTGATCACTGGGGAAGATGGGCACAGGATAAGCCTACTGCTTACATCACAGCACAACAACAACTAAAGGCAGCACTGTTATGTCTGAACATTTGTGAGAAGCTGTGTGTGAAGGCAGCCATTTGGATTGCATCTTAATGTCGTGTCACTGGGTATTTCTGGGTGTCACTACACGATGAATTTTGATGAACAGAGGTGCAAGGTACTGTGTTTGTTTTAAAGAGACTGATAGTATCCCAGACATAATGCCTCAGTAAAACAGAACCTGTCCATGCAGGAATTACAGATGCTTTCCTAATCGGATTTTGAACACCTCACACTTTATATCCTCAGTAGGCCCAAGACAAACGTTTAATCCAAGTACCACAGAAGAACACAGAAGACTACCTGAAGCAATACAGCCACACCTACCATAATGTCTAAACATAATTATGCTACTAAGGCAAAACATAAAACCCAGGAAAAACCACAATCCTTTGCAGCTGCTTTTTTCAATAGCACCTAATGGCACTTGATACACGCTAAGGAAGGCGTGTAAAGAGGAGGGTGATCTACAGCTCTGCCCTCTGTATACCCTACACAGCAAATAATGCCTCAAATATTACTTCCATGGTAATAAAAACAGAGAAAACCAGAAGGGAATGTACCCCATTGTGCCTGTTGCCTCTGCACAACAAGACTACCACTTGCTGGTAACTTTTTCTTCAAAATGCATTCTCTATACACATATTCACACTGTAGGTTACTAGCAAGTCAGTAATAAAAGCTAAATTACTCAGCAGTATTTGCAGAACATGCCCCCAGCCTCCCTTTTGTTCTGGGACTTTCAGCTGTTATTAGGCTTTCTGCTCCTCTGAACCCTACCATACAACATGGCCTCTGAAGAGGCAGGACCAGAAATATTTCAGTAAATAACACATCTTTCACCTGTACAGATGGAAAAGGACAGTGTGGGAAATGCAAAGGCATAGTAGAGAAACCTGCACACTTCCAGGTGAAAAAAGAAAGACTGAAAAGCAGTCTTTCCAAAGATGGGTGGCACGCAGAAGTCTCAGCAATAGTACAACCATAGTTAAATTGCAAAAGGAGTTCTGTGGCAGGCCTACACATCTCAATCTCTTAATCCCAGCGATGAGAAGAGCTACCCACATTCTTTGATCTTTACTTGAAACTACCTTGAGCAAAAGGGGATATTCTTTCTAAAAGCCACCCCACAACCCTTTTCAAATTTCCACTTAAGCAACAATAGGTCTGTCACATAGAAAATGCTCATTGCTTTTGAGCATTTAGGACCAAAAATGTCGTAATTGGAAGGTATTGATCTATTTTTCAGAAAAAAATAAAGCTCAGATATCTGGGCTGAATAAAGCAGCATCAGCTGCATACTGCAGGAAAAAAATTCCTCTCAATTTCTTGACAAACAGAGTTCTGACAAATTACATCGGTATTTATATTAAATTCTCAAGCTAAGCTTGGTTCTCAAAGCACTGCTAGTAGAATCTGCTACAGGAACTCGAGCCTTCTTTGTCCTACAAAAAGAAGTATATGCTGCAGTATTGTGTGTAACACTCAAAATCTGGAGGGAGGCTGTCTTTTGCATACCCACCAATAAACAATTGCTTTTACTCTGGCTGCAGAGTACCTTTGTGCAGAGCTAAACGTACTCAAAATGACCCAGAAGAGGCATGGTAAAAGTGCTGAACAAAAGCTTCTTGATCCCGAAACCAGTCAATGCCAAGACCACTCTGTTCTGAGCTAGATGCTCTGAGCCGTGCCAGGACAGGACGAGCAGCAGATGAATACTCAACCCAGCCTGCCAAAACCCATGTCAGGGAGCAGCCTCATGCCAGCAGAGCCACAGGAATATGCTAATAATGTAGTCAGAGAGATACCACAACAAAGCAGAAGAGAGAATGTGTTTCATCTTGGTCCTAGCCAAATAGAGGGCCATCAAGAAACCATTTCTGTGCCCCAAAAGACTAGTTTGTGAGGCAAGATCTTCCACAGCAGCTGTGAGGGTCAGAGCCTTCAGTTCCACTCTGCAAAATGTAAAGAAGAAAAGGGATATCTCACTGGAGACAACCTTCTCATGGTAAGCCCAAACGTCTGGGAGTGAGTCAACCTGGCCCAGCCAGCCACAGTACAGCTCTTGACTCATGGTGGAAGGGCAGAAGTTGCTGCACTGAGCAACGAGCCCAGCATTGCTCCCACAGCAATGACAATCTGAAGTCTGATTCCTCACTCGTGTATGCTACATCTTGGGAGCACGGCAATGATACCACCTCTCAAAAGCATACTGAATTCATCAAAAATTTAAGGAAAAACTAACTGCAAGCTGTATCAGCTGTATAAAAGCCTCCCAAACACTAAAAAGCCTTCATTCGGGCACACTGTCACTGCTGGAATAACAGAGGGAAACTTTAAATATATTAAATGGCTTAAGAACACTGTTATTAACACACACACACATACTGAAACCATGTAAATAAACACTTGTGTGGATACCAGAATTTGCATGGGTAAGACAGCATTCAGAACTGGCGCTTCAGGCATCAGTTACTGTTTCTTTTCTTCAGTGAAGATATGAGAGCCTCAAGGCAATAATTAAAGTCACTGAAGCTGTAGTATTTTTAATCTAAATAAAACTGCTCCCTGGCACTAAAAATAAATGGGCAAAACAGACATTTTAAATTTACTCTCAATACCACCAGTTACTCCCAGCTACTGCCAGTGGCAGGACAATAGCCACATCACTTGAAAAAGGCAGTGTTCTTCGGAACAGACGGGCCATGTATTTCAAGTGATGAGCATGCTCATGCTTTGTCACAAGACAAAAGAAAACCCTGTCTTTCAGCATTTATAGGAGGCATGCTACTGTCATACCCTTTCAGCTCCTGGCATGTAAAGCCATGAACACCACTTACTGCTTCAGCTCTCTCTCAGCAGCAAGATCTTAAGTGGAAGGGGCTTGAGAGGGGAAAATGAAAGACAAGCATATGTACAACCGGTATCTTGAAAAGTATTTGTTACCAGTGAGACCAGTTGAGGTTCTCTGAGTCCTTCGTGCAACCAGTAACTGTAACGCCACACAAGTAACATCACATGCTTCAGAGATAGTATAATATTACACAAAAACATGGATGGAGCTTTCTGTGGCTTCAGAGGAAAGGCAGACATTAGAGCCATGGGTTTGAACCCTGTCGTACTGAATTCTTGGGGACAGGGAGTGGGAAGTGTTGGTCAGATTTAGACAAGGTTAGAAAACAGATGTTTGTGGCCTGGTATGAAAGCACACACAGCGATGGGCAAAATGACTGAAATTCAAAAGTTCCAATTTCAAGGACATGAACAAGATCCATAGTGACAAAGGCAACATTCACTGCATTTTATTTTAAAAATGCATAGACAGCCACAAAAAAAATCTGAAACACATGTTGTCAATTGGTATTTATATTTATTAGACTTAGAGACAAATACACATGCACATATGTGTGTGTGTGTGTATTTGTTCCTTTACTCTTCAAATATATATAAGATTAGCTGCAGAGGCACCCAAGAACTTGATACAGAAAATTTCCTACTCTTTCACTCAATTACTCTAAAAGCAGTGACTGATTTTCACACAAGTCACAACAAAAGAGCACTCTCTTTTGCTTCATTCAGCAATTCACTATGATTAAAACTAAGCACATGCAGAAGTATAGCTAGTTTGAATTCTTCAGCAAGTGTCTGAAATCATTCTTCACATCACTAGAAGGTTTGCATGCATGTGAGCCCTTTTATTGGAGACAGCAAAGTCCCTACTGTAGAGAATTATGCACAAACTATTCTAAGAGGGGAAGCTGAAACAGCTATGGATCTTCCATTGACTCCCAGAGTGGGTGACCCTTATTTGCATGGGTTAACATTAATTTATCCACTTTGTCTTGACAAAAGAATCCCCAGCAAACAATGCTGAAGTAGATGAAGAATGTTTCAGTCTAAATTGGCAAGGCAAACCAAGGACCAAGTTAACAACCACTTATACAAGAACACTTAATCAGCAACTACTTTTTTCCTTTCGAGAACCTATTTTGCACGTTTAGTGTGCTTTTTTGCATAATTCACACATGCAAGAGCTGTAACACAGACCATCTGAATATTCAGATGACGTTGGTACTGTGGAGTCACAGAGGTTATCATCAAAATTAATGTATCTCTTTACATACTTAAAGGCACCTCATCCACAGTGACAGGGCAGAGGGCTTCAAAACAGAACTAAAAAACCCCTCCATACAAACATCTCCTTCCACTTAGGAAAGCACTTTGCCTGAGGGTCTCCTTTCTCAGCAATTTGCAGGCTGGCATGAATTGCCTTTGAGAAATCATCCTCAAAATTACCAGCAAAGGAAATATACAGAGTCTAATTATTGTAACACTGTAAAGAGAGATTGGATTATTCTTTGGCTTTTCTGTAAGCAACTTGCTCCTTTGAGATTGCACTTTTATTTCCTCGAGTTTTGAAAGTTTCCTTGATTACAAGAAATGGTTTGAAAAGACCACGACTGCTTTCAGCAATACACATCATTTTACCTTCGAGTTCTACTACCCTATACAAAGTAATAATGTTTTCTGGAGCTTGCACCAGGCACTAATTCAGAAGACCTGGTAGAGTGACTACAATCAACACTCATAAATCAAGCTTAGCCCATTACAGCACAATTAAAACAAACAAACAATCACAAAATCCCCACCACGTTACCATTTACAGGTATAATACTACAGGTATTGTTTACAGCATGCTCCTTCATGAATCAAACATCACTACTGCACTGCAAAACTCTCATTCAACAGAAAATTTTTGACAAGAGTAGAAGCTGTTGCTTTTCTAGAAAAATTAACATGTAAGAAGGCACTTTTTCATGGAAATTTGAGTCAGTAGGTAAAGAGAACACCTGAGTACAAGAAAAAGCATCAAGAGCAAAAGACTTCTAGGCATGAGAGCAGAAAAGCAGTCTTCTGACAAGCATGCAGGTTTGTGTAGCAACATTAACTCCAGAGCTGAAAAATGACTGTAAACTGAACAAACACAAAAAACCCTACAACTTTGTGCCATGTAATTAGGAATTCAAATTTGTAGAGCTGGTTTTTACTTCAACACTTGAGGATTAATGTTCCATTATTTCATCACAGACTGTAGTGAAGCATGTTCTCATACTGTATCTTGTCAACCTACTTCTTAATAGACGTGTTTTACACCACTTGCTTACTCTGAGCATTAGGATAAAGATCATTCTCCTTTAAAATACAACTTCAATCACACTATTCATGTGAACAAAGCAGAGGATTAAGACATTCAATTTACTCACACACAGACATCTCAAGCCATAAAGAACTAGTTTTAACATTTATGATGGCATTTTCCTTTAGGTACAAAAAAAACCCCTCTCACATGAAGATAAATGCAAAGCAATCCCTCCCCCAACTGATATTCTTTTAGATTTTTTTCCAATATTGCTCCCAAATTGTTTTCCAATTTATTTCATAACTAATATTTTTCACGTTTTCAGATGTTTCTAATAAACACTGAAACATTTAATTCAAATGCAAAACAGCAAAACTGAGAAAAATATAGTAAAAAAAAATAGTGATTATATACTTAACATGATGAAAATTCACTGTAAAACCCAATTACAATACAACAATCAGGTCAGGGTTCAAGATTTTCTGGACAGATGGTTAACTTAAAACACACTGACCCCCTATCAGACTGGATTAGTGCCAACAGCACTCAGCCCTTCCTATGGAAAGTGGGTCAGATTAGGTTTTATTCAAGTGCTTTGATGCATCATGATTCCCAAGCAACTTATTAAAATCTGCTAGATTAAGATATTTGTTATACAAAAAATGGGATTCCTTCTTGGACATCACACTTACCTTCACATTTCTCTAGGATCTGGACAGTTTCACCTAGTTCCAGGACCAAGCCTTGCGGTACAGCTCCTCGGAAGCTGCATATCACTAGAGGGTGGGGAAAAAAAGAAGGAGAGAGAGACATATGAGGGTTGAATCTTTGTGTGATTTTTTTTTCTTCTAAGCATAGCATTTGAGCTCACTCCTTACATAAAAATAGCTATTACATCGCTGCCCAGAAACCTGTCAGTCAACCCTTCCTCATCAGATATCTTTATTTCGGCCCTTATCAGAAATTAAGCTCGGCAGCAACATAAAAGCTGTGCTTTTAAAAAGATTTCTGAATTAAGTAAGGCTTGTAATCACTTTAATCACCAGACCCCAATTCTTACTGCTTACAGAGAATTCCTTGTTTCACAGTTCTTACTCTACTACACAATTCATCAATGAACAGGCACTCCCAACTGCAAAAATCATAATAGGAAGTCAACTGCAGGAATTACTTTCCTCCAAGTTGAACGCATTTCAAGTGCATTTAATAGTTATTTAACACATTGCAAAAAACCCATACATTACTGTACTTAATCAGATATAGAAAGAATATGTAGTAATCTTTACTTTTCACAAGCACTAACACAACATGTATCTTCAATATTTTTTCAGCATCTTGTTTTCATTAACCAGGGAAAATAAGAACCCACCATAATGTTTCACAAAATTTGAATGCAACAATAAAAATTACTAAACAAGCCTTAATTTTAAAAACTATATAAATTTTTGAATAAATTTTAAAACTTTTTTTTGCATTACCATAGTGTAAACTATATATTCTTTAACTGTCTTTACCAAAATGCAATAGAAACATGGACCCAAAACAGGACAGGTCAAATATACAGGATGAATTGCCAGTAAGATCTGCCCTCCTCTAGTCCCATAATGCCTGTTCATTCACATTTTAAACTGTCATGTCCAGTGGGCATCAGCATTTCTCCAACTAGGGAACAGTCCCCCTTTAAATGCCAACACTCAAGCTGTGGTTGAGATGTTCCCACGTGATGGGGCTGCATTTAATCTCCTTCCTGAACATCTTTCTGTGTCAAAGCTACAGAGTCCCTTCTGGCTAAAGGCTCTCTGTGTAGAACGTAAAGCAGTTTAACCAGAAAGTCTGAAGTCCAGGGGAAGAACCCCATGGAAACTAACTCTACCATCTACCACAAGGTATGTTTCTCAAACCCTGAATTTCTAAAAAATAATGAGAAAAACATAGAAAAATAAACCACAGATTTGAACACAGATACTGATTCCACAGAGGGAAAGGATAAGAAAGAATAATGAACTATCGCCAGGCAATCATCCACACAGGTGAGAGATCCACAAAGAAGAGTTTGAATAAAAATCTGAAGAGAAACAAACAACGTTGAACAGTTGCTCTTCCACACTGTGAGATTCAGTGTGGGGTTTAAACGGCAAGGGAAAATCTAGGGGTTCCATCAACACACCTAAGCTGTTCTCTCAGCGCAGCAGAAGTCACCCCTGGTTAAATCATAGAATATCTTGAGTTGGAAGGGACACATAAGGATCATTAAGTCCAACTCCCAAATGAGATTTTAAATTCCTGTTTATATCAGAGACAGGAGAAACATCACAATTGCCTCCAGACTGGAGTAATGCAGACAACATAATCCAGGAAAAACATTGAGCTTGTCAGCATTCTGCATTCATTCTTCACGCACTAAGAAATCATAAATACGGATTTCTACCAAAGGAAAACCACTTCATGCTTCTCCCAGGGACAGAGCTGGCAGGCCACAAGCAAACACTCCTACCACCTTCTCCTTGGCCCTCCAGCATTTTAGATGGCAGCACCCTTTAAATACAGAAAATGTTTGTAGGTTGGTTGTTTTGTTTGGGCTTTTTAAAGGAAATTTTAACAAATCAAAAAGGTACAAACATCTCTGCTTTTTATGGGGTGTTGGGGTAAAATATAGCCCTATATTAAAGTAACATGACTTTTCTGTTCAGACCCATGAAAATGCTAAAATATTCAAGCATGTCTCAAGCACAGATTAAAAAATTAGGGGTGAAAAGCTACTATTGAAAACACCAGAAATATGGATAAATGATAATACAGTAACAAGGTGGATTCATTTATGATAGCAATGATAGATCCCAGATTATGACAAAAATAGATAATAATATTAAATGCCATTTCCAGGCCATTTTTAATATCTCTTAATATGCCAAGACTATCATGACACAGAGACACCACTCACAGGACACGTGAGTAATAATGATTGCAGACAAGAGAGTAGTTTGAATTGGAGAGAGATTCAGGACTGACTGGTCTTACTCAGTTGAGCCCAACAAACATTTGTCTGGAAAATGTGACTGCATGTTAACACTGCACTAGAAGTTTTGAGTAAGCAAAGAGCTGGCTTCCTATGACACTAACTACACTACTGAATAAACAATCCAACCAGGAAAGAACACAGGTTTGATGCACCTACTAGTTCTTCGGTCATCAGATACTTGCTTATTACAAAGCAGTAAGGCATGAACTTGGAGGGAAAGCTGAAGGAAAGGTACCAGGAAAAGAGAGCACTGCTTGATTTTTTTCCTTAACTGCTGATAAAATGAATTTTTACAGTATATGACCAAGAATAATGACTTCAGTATATTTAGGCTTCCAAGAAGTAATTCTATCAGATCTGCTAGTTTATAGATGCAGACTACTCCTTGTTTATAAAAAGATTCTACTGGTCACACACACACAAAAAAATCTGATATAAGAACTCTAATGCATCAATATGTAATCAGCTCTTTAAAACACAGAGTACTCAGGCATAGCTCTTTTCTTGGGTCTACTTCATTCAAAAAAGAATAAAACCAGAAAAATCACAGAACAGATATGAACCAATCCCATCAGCTGCAGATACAATCTGGATGATAATTTTCAATTAGAAAATAAATTCTCATACAAAAATAACAACTGCCTCACATTCCTCATTCTTAATACAGCAATATGAAAGCTGAATCCTTCATTGATAAATTTGTAATCATAAGTAAGTTATGTCTCTTGTTTGACAATTTTGCTATGCATATACCCTATTGATTATTAATAAGTATGTTTTCAACATAACAGAAGCCAAATCTCAAGAGCAGTTCAGTTTCCAGACCCACTAAATGGAAGTCAGGGAAAATTAGAGAGTGCAAAAAACCTGAGCAAATACACCAAACTGTTCTTGTTAAACAGTTTTAACAAGATACATAATTTAACATCTTTGAAAGAAAAACAAAAAAAAACTCCAAACCCAAAACACCCACCGACCCTACTGAATACCTTCTAGAAATTTGAAGCTATTTTATATACGATTTCAAAGGCTGGTTCTAAAGTTATGGATGATTTTTGGTTTTTTAAGCTAAAAACACATTGTTCTTAGCAGTAACACTTGAAAAACATCAACATGAAAGCACATGATAAATATGGAATAAATGAGTAATTCTGGAGAAAATTATTTACACAGAGGACTCCAATAACTGACTTCTGTCCCTTCCATAGAGGAATTCTTTATAGCCTATGATCTACAACTGTCCCTCAATCAACAAGTCTCCATCATTTCTTACAGGATCCATCCCCTCAGCCACCAGAATACAGAAATAACTCATCATCGAGACGTGCAAACAGCAGAGCTTTTACCCACAGGTTAACAGGTCTGAACAATCCCCCTTGGATTCCAGGACAGGCTGCTGAAACACCTACTATCTCTCTTCAGATATTAACCCCCCTTGCCAACACTCAGGTTTATAAGGAGGTCATAGTTCCCCCTCACAAAACAAGTTCAGCCAGCAGTCAAAAGCAGCGTTCCGCTGAAGAGGAATGGTTTGAAAAAGCAACAGGTACCACTTTCAGGAGTGATCTCCAAGTCAGAGGTTCCTTAACTCTGGCACTGGAACTGAATCAAAGCAGGCCATGGCAAAAGAAACCCTTCCCTCTGCCCTGCTGTAATTTGTTAATGAGAAAGGCACAGACTAGTTTGCATAGGCAGTTACCCTCAAGCTGGAGCAGAGAGCAACAACTGGGGGGTATAACATATCAGAACAGATGGCATTGGAGTGACAGTTTGGGAAGCCAAAGCTCCAGGGGCAGATGGATTCTGAAGTGTTCCCCTTGCCTATGGACATGCCTTGACACAGCAGAAGCAGCTGCATTGTAAATCAACAGCTGTGAGAGAAACTGCTTCAAAAGAATAGGGTACGCAGGTAAACATGAAGTCCTAAGAAAGGGTCAATACATCTTCGCACAGCTTACTGAATCATTGTGATAGATATCTAAAGGAGCTGCTTGCTATATGGACAAAGATCCAGCTGAAACGACCCAGTGAGTCTTACAAAATCTGTTCTGAAACAGCCCCTGTCAAAAGCTCTTGCTGAAACCGAGCGTGCCTGTGATAAAGCAGGACGGCATCCGCACCGATAAATAACTAGCGAAGAGATGCGAAACGGACGCGTGTCTCCGTGAAGACAGATTGACCAGCGGGCTCTAGAGTCATCTCCATTGGAGCCTGTTCTGTTTAAACTATTTCTAAGTGATCCAAAAAAGCTGATCATTTAGAAAAGTGATGAAGTTTGAAAGGCCACTGAAACTATTCAGGGTGATAAACTGTTAGTTGCAGGTGGACCTAAGTACCACAACTGACAGATGTACGCTGCTTAGTTCATCTGCACGGTGCTTCCTAAGAGACAAACAACTCTTAACAGTTGTGTCTCACCTTGCGATTACCACTCCAAGTCAAACCCTGAAATGCTATTCAGAGTCTTTGTCATAAGCTCAAAGCTCAGCCACTGCCAAGCACCCCCTGCCCTCCTCACATTGCAGGAGAATACTGCTTGGGGGAAAGAAAAGAGAAGACACGGTACTGTATAAAATTCACAGCAACCCCCCCACCATGTGCCAGTTTTCCCTTTGCCACTTTGTACAAGACAGAATAAGGAACGGTAGGAAGAAGTGAGACAAGAGATACCACAGCCTGCATAAGGGCTTTTATTAGATTAGTTATGAACCAAGGTAGGACTCTACCAGTACGACTGACAACTGAAAGGGGTGGGGAGAGTATAATTGGTAAATTGTACATAGAAGGTAAACTGGAAACAATTGCTAATCACCCCCTCCAGTGCACAAAGCAGGACAGTGTCAAATGAAACAGCAGAGAAGGGTTCAGGACTTAATTAAACAAAGTACTTCTCCACACAGTGCATAAACTGTGAAACCCCTCACAAGATGCCATGGGTGGCAAAAAAAAAAATCACTCAAGTTCAAAAGCAACTAGGGAAAATTAATGGATACATATCACCTTAGGCTCAGCAAGTCCCTGACCCAGAAACACCGAGGTCTGTGGAAAGCATCACACACATTTGTCTTGCTGTGGTACTCTACTGCAAACACCTGCTAGTGGTCACTACCATGGGCAGGACATCAGATGAGATGGGCACGTGTCCGGGCTGCTACCATCTCTCTCACGCTTATTAGGCTCTCCCAGCCTGAGCTTGTCATCCCTTGCTACCTATCAATTTGTGACCTCATCTGAATACTATTAAGACAAAAAGAAAGGATACTATTCACAGAGAAAGGCTGCATGAGATTGTGTGTGTGTCATTATTACTCCCTGCTGCACATCTAAACAACAGCCCTGTTTTCATTTTTACTGTTGTGCAATTTCAAAACACATACTCCTTTTGTAATTCCTACCAATACAATTTCCTATGTCCCAACATCCCCACCCAGGTCACGCTGCTTCCACAGATCACTCTTCTTCTCAAATGGATTATGACAATTACATAATAAACATAGTAATGGCTCACATTTTTTTCCTTGAAAAATTGGAAAAAACAAAAAAAAGAACAGGAAAATGCCACAGTACTCTCCAGCACAACACACCCAGATAAAGATCATGCAGCATCTGGGTGTGAAGTCCCCTGAAACATCATTTTTCCTTAGCATATACATAAAAATGCTCTGTAGCACAGTGCACTGGCATGGGTACACGCCTTCTCATATACTTTCTAATTTTTTCAACTTATTTCTACACATTGGAGTAAAGGCTACAAAAATAGTCTGACATTGCATAAAGTTCTATTTACAATATAACACATAAATTCATCCAAAACCTGATTTGTTTATTTTCATAAAGGAACAGGGCCCTTATCCTGTCCTTTCCCTCCCCAAAAGACAACTCCTCTTGGCCTTTGTGACAGTTTTTTCCAGTTCTCAACTTATTATTATCATCATCTGTCTTCCTAAAGTTCTGGTAACTTGCAATATTTTTAGATGACACCAGCAGAACATAAAGACAAGTGTTTCACCTTAAAGTATGCCATTTAATAACTGCTTTGTACTCCCCTCAACTTGCAGTTATTCTGGTGATGCATTAATCATGCCCTCAGTAGATCTCTAACCAAAGTAATTTCAGAAGGGACAGCAAGGGTAATGCAGAGGAGATGCACAGCTGCGCTTGTGTTGCCCTACACTCAAACTGCTTAACTCCATACCCTAACAATTTATAATCCCACTGAGCAGACACTGATTGCATTCCATGCTACAAAGTTCTGAAGTTTTCTGCTGGAGTGGTTTAGGCTTTATAATACATAGCCACATTTTAGACTCATACATCTAACCACACCAGCCAAGAATTTGGTCCTCATGTAAACACATAAACTCTTAAGTTTCACTGTCCTTATTAAAAAAAGTATGAAATCAATTTTGCAACAACTACACCATCATCTTGAGAGGGTTTTTGTTTCATGTGCCAATGTTACACTAAGATTCATTTGCCTGAAGTGGTTTTTATTTCTTTTTTGATTTAGAACTGATCATCATTCTGAAAACCAGTAATTATGTGAATAGAAGTATACTGGTAAAAGCTGTTTTCTGAATTCCTGACTAGTTTTCATAACTTTTATTATTTGTTTTCAAACTTGGGTAAGATTCCTAACCAAAGCAATACTCGAGTGATATTTACCACTTCCCACCAGAAAAGACCTCTTCCTATCCCAATTCTCTCCACACATAATGAATTACTGTGATTTCTTGGTCATAAACACCACTGCAAGAGTTTTAATTTCCTATTTAACTAGTGCTAGTTATCACTATTACTAGTTAACATAGAATATGTCAATCACTGAGCCTAAGATTGATTACTACTCATGAACCTTTAAGACAACAATGCAATTATTTCAGAGTGGTGAGTGTTATGATGAGGATATGTCTTTACTTAAAATTTTATTATATGACTTAATCTATTGTAATTGTCTAGTTTCAAACAGTATAAGCTAGTTTTAACAGCCGAATAACAGGAATTTTAGTTTCTTCCCTGTAATCCCTAGATGATAACAAAACCTCCATGTAACAGAACTTCAGGGTCACTGCAGCAGGTGAGACCATAGATGGCTCTGGATACATTTTCCCTACCAGGGGCTGAAAAAAAGGTATCAGAACAAGGCAAGGATACAACTTTCCCCAGCTTGAGACATCCGTGGATTGGGACTTCCTAAAGTAGAAGGTTTTCTCAGTATTAATTTTATAGATTTATTTAATTGCACATGCTACACTTCCACAGAGCCACACAAATGTTTTTCAACCACATCTAATCCGCAACACCCCATTACTCCATGCTTCACTCCTGTATCATGCAGAAAGCATTCTTTAATCACTCTGAACCTGCATCACCAACGCCTCTGGGAACTGTCTTCAGAACTCTTCCACTCCACAGTATTTATGGGTTTAGTGTCCTCTAAACTACCTCTTCTTACCAGTTTATTTTCCAAGAAGGGTGACAAACATTAACTCTTTATATTTACATGAGGCAGGCAGAAGTCTCTAAGCCAGGGTGGTATGACTGCACAAGTAAACAAAACATGGATACACGTTACCACACAGAGGAGAAGACAGCAGAGAATCAAGATTTGGCTTTACCTTCCTGTGAGGTAACTGCACTGCACAATCACACCTCCAGGCAGCAAGGAACTAACACTTTCCAAACCATCACACACCTTCCAGTCTGAGCCCCTCTCAGGGCTACAAAACCTTTGTCCAGGGGAAAAAAAAAAAGTAGCTCTTGCAAAGAGAAAAATGTGGCTTTAATAATTTAAAAGACAAAAAAAATAGTTTATGAAGGAGAAAAATCTTCACATATTTATGCTGAAATTAAAGGGTAATATTATTAATTTTGTGTGGAACTGCTTGATTAAACCTGGCAGCTTCATAGATTGCAGAGTTAGATTCTGATAATATTTGACAAGGGAACAGAATCACAAGGAAATTAAAATGAAAACATTATCATTTTACCCTACAAATACCTAGAAGGATGTTTTCACTTTCACAGTATATCTTTCTTATAATTTAAATGATTAATTGTGGATGAAGGTTTTGATTATTTGCTAGAAATTAGAGACATGCAGATTTATTTGGAAGCTCAGGCCGCATTCAGCAAGTAGATTTACAAAGAAAGCAGGGAGCAAAACCCAGGTGTGGTATTTCCAAAACATGATGCTGTTTAAGCAAGATGGACAATATCAAGAATTTTGGTATGAGGGAGAGGACATACCCAATTACCTTCTAGAAAACACCCCAACTATGTAAATAAAACATGCAGTTCTCACAGCAAGGGACATTTCTCTAAGACTATACTGGCACACATGACATGGAACAGGGCTCTAATCCGATTGGAATTGCCAGGCACTAATGCAATACACACACACACACACACACACACACACAAGATTATCAAAAGCTGATTAAAAGCCATCCAAACATTACAATCGAAGAGTAGGGATTAAACAAAAGACATGATTTAGAAGAGGGCTAAAGAATTTTTTTGACCTTATTAATGGCCTTTATGAACTTCTATGCAAAACCTTGAGGAAGCAAAATATACTTCAGATTGAAAGCATTCTCTTACACTTAAGGTTTTGAATATTCCCAAAACTGCACTACAATTAAGTGAAGGTATTTCAGGCCAGTCCAGGAGCACTGGCAGTTGCTAGGCAGCATCTGCTCCTGTCAGAGATGCAGCTTTCTTTGTGCAATACAGAACCTCAGCCAGGAATACTGCCACCAATGGATTATTACAAGGCAGCTTACTGCCATCACATGGCATCTGCAAAGTGCTCAAACTGCTGCCTAGCAACACCGCCTCTTTCTACTGAGTCATACCATCACTATGAAAATATTCATGTAAAAAAAGAAACAGATGCCTGAGAAGAAAGGTGATCATTCACTAGCAAAGTGAATTATTGCCAGCATCCTTCCCCTACCCTCCACGATAAAAATAGAGATTAGGCTCAAAAATTATAAGCTGTTTAAAACAAGTTTTGCACGTCCTGTGACATGAGGTTGAATTGAAGAAACAGACCAAAAGGCTGGTAGTGTGGTCCACTACCTTAGCTCCACTAAGGAACTGATTTTGAGCTTCTAGCTTTGCAGACATAAACCCTTGTTACTCATTCCCTTCCTGTAAATCTGTTCCCTCAGCAATCAGTTCATTCAACTTCCACTCTGGCATATAGATGTCCCTCACCCATACATCATTCCCCCTATGTGGGAAGTAAAAGGGAGAAAAAGGATGTGCCGCATTTAAGCAGAAAAAGAGGCTGTTTCAGTCCCTGGAATTCTTTTCCTTCTGCCCAACACTTAACTTGTGGAGATGAAAAAACCCCTGACCATGGCACACATGGCATAGAGGAGCAGGGAGCCATTCCACACTGCTGAGTTCCATAGCCTGTGCGTGGGAGCCAGCGGTGGCTGCGCTTTACAGGTGAACACAAGGAAATGGAATAAGGAACCAGTCAAGTTCTGAATGTCTTGGAGGATGGAAATTGCACCCCCCTCTCCAGCCAGTTGGCTCCAGTGCCTTGCCACATGCATGTTGGAAATCAGCGTCCCTTACTGCAACTTGCCACTGCTGCTCCTTCATTGTTCACTGTGCAGCTCTGAAAGGTGTCAGGCTCTGACTTCTCCATTACTCCAAGAAGTAGCTAACAACAAACTAGACCACTTCTTACCCTCCTTCTCTACAGGTTGCACCACCCTAGACCTCCCAAACCCTCCCATGTGCTTCAGCCTCCCAATCACCTCCTAACCTCACCCCTCATACTGCGAGGTACAGAGCACTAGATGCAATCCCAGGAGCGATTCCCCAAAGGAGGAAACAACTGCTTCCATCAACATCCTGGTTATACAAGAACACCGCCTGGTGTGAGGGTAGCTACAAGAGCATCACCTGTTCACTTTCAAACACGAGAAGACATATGTACAGCATTTTACATCCTATCCCACTTCACACTGACTACATCCTAAGACTTGCAGTTCTCCCACCTACCTGCTAAGTAGGTTCATAACATGCTAAAGTTTACAGTCAGTTGGCACATCTACGAGGAGTAAGAAGGGAAGGACAGGGCAGAGTTATAAAAGTATATTTATGAGTATACAAACTCTTCATCTTAGTTGGAAACTGTATTTTTGCCTATGCTGTCTCCCACACAAGAAGTTTTTGTGGACATCTGAAGACAGCTTGCAAGACTGCTAAGAAACCTTTCAGCTCCCAGACAAAAACTTTGACCTTTTTTGGAAAACTATTTGCTACTAAAATACCAAAAAATGAAATAATTGCCTGACAAATGAAAATGCTTTTTTTAAAATGAGACCTCAAGAACGCCTATCTCTTCATCTTGACTTAAGCAGACACACATTATTTAATGCTATCAACATAATCTGAAACATAAGTAAAATCCTCTTTTTTCTTATTGCATGCTCCACCCAAGCTGAATTAACTTTTTCAGTTTTTTCCATTAATAAAAGAATACTGCCTTGTGCCAGCAACCTGAGTTTTAGTCACTCCAGAATTAAAAAAAACCCACAACAAACCAACATCATCAGAATTTACAATTTAAGGCCTTTCTGTGATGTTGAAAGCTAGAAAGAGGCCTATTTTCTACCTCCACTTCCCCAGAGACAAAAGAGAAGCCACTTCTGCAAGATCAATACTTCAAAAGCATTCTTCCTTGGCATAAAACCAAGGAGATAACAGGCCCACAGAGATAACCCAGTATCAAAAAATACCCCCAACACCCAAACACACACCCCCATCATCACCACTGCCTGCACCCTCCCTCTCCAAACCACATCAGAGCAAGTTTGTTCATAATTCCAATGAGATCAATGCGCTCAGAAGGGCTGAAACAGCAAGCAGGCAGAATGGATGGCTGCAGATGAGTGTGCGCATGACAGAGCGATGAGGGAGCACTCCTGACAGCAGCAGCACAAGCTGTTCTGAGGGGATGGTTAGCTGCGCGGTCAGCAGACAGCAGGCCCCAGCACCTCGGCTCACAGAGCTGGTCTTTCTGAGCCTCGGGCCAGCTCTCCCCGTAGAAGCAAGTCATTGCCAGAGGGACAGCCAGTCGATGTAAGCTCTAGGCTGAAGCACAGACATGCAGGTGGTTCAGAGTCAGTCTCTCGGTGCAAGGCCTGGTGCACAGGTAGCATGCGGCTCCGTTGTGTACGGGACATTAAGTGCAGGTGCCACAGCAAAACTCTCTCACAAAAATACTGATCCTGCTCCAATGAATCCAGTGAAGCAAGACTGATCCCTCTTTGGTTGATCAAACAATGAGCTGCCAGTCCACCAGCACATGAACATTCAGAGAGAAAACAACACAAAGAAGTACTGAAGTTCAAACCACAGTTTTCAATAACCTTCATATACTATTCCATTATTTATCCCACGCTGGCCCACACTTTCTCACTAGTCCCTACACTCTCTGGCCACGTATAACATGGCCATATGTATAGAGCCTTACATAAATGAGAACATGTGCCTAGGTGAAAGGGGTAGCTTTACACAGAGGTTTCCACAGACATTTTTCTCTCCAAAACAAGAGATGGGTGAAACAACAGTACCTCCTCCTATCCTCGCAGATCCAGACCCAGTTACAGGAAACACGTATTGCTGCCTACAGGGGCTGTTTAATGCTGTCTATGATGCTGTCCAGGAAAGGTCTTCTATTTCCTTTACAACCTGTTTGGGCAGACCACACACCCCAGGAAGACAAAAGGACTGTATGCCACCCAATACCCAAGCAGACCTCTAAAAAGTTATGTATTGCTTTCAGTTGGTTCTTTTGGGTTTCTCTGACATGTGTGCCAGGTTTCATTTAGCAAGATTACAAGACTGACAGGGCAGGTATACTAAATTAACAGTTGGCATAAACACCTCATTCATAAACACATTTAGAGGGAAGAGAGAGTCCCCTGCTGTTCAAATACACAGAAACAGGAGATTTCTAGAACAGTACGCCACCTGCCAAAGCACACTGAGCTAAACAAGCACGCTGGATAGCTCAAAGACTTATATTGAAAATAAATAAAATAATTCACCACTTCATCAACTACCCACTGTCAATGCCAAAAGCATTTGGTGCATAAGCTTCCTTACACTGCAACACTTAGAAAAACCTTTATTTTTGCTTCAGAGTAACTGGTACCAGCTTACCTCTGAAAGCAGAATGACCTGCATTACAATCACCAAGAGGTAGCTGGCACCACATGTCGAAACCTTTTCTTAAGGTTTAGTATCCATAAAGACTCAGGAAAGAGAATGTAATCAAACACTGACGTGGGACAAGTGGGAAGTCTTATCTTTCTCAGAAGCAGTCACCTCCCACCTATACTGGAAAGCACTTATTCTGCCCAGACTCTGTTACTGGTCTTCCTAATTACCTGGAGTAAGTTTTGACTAAAGATATGTTGTTTAAACAGACACTAAAATATGTCTAAGAGTAAGGAACTACAGCTAAAAAACCAAACCCTCAAATGATGCTTTCAGGATCTCAGAAAAGAGCCTGGAGAAGAGAAGGCTCTGGAGAGACCTTAGGACCAGCCTTCCAGTATCTGAAGGGGCTAGAGGAAAGCTGGAGAGGGACTGGTGACAAAGGCAGGTAGTGACAAGACAAAGGGGGGTGGCATGAAACTGAAGGAGGGGAAAGTTAGATAAGGTATTGGGAAGAAATCCTTTCTGGGGAGGGTGGTGAGGCCCTGGCACAGGGTGCACAGAGCAACTGTAGCTGCCCCTGGATCCAAGGCCAGTTTGGATGGGGCTTTGGGCAACAGATGTAATTCACTGTCAAAAAACCTTCTCTGAAGCGTGAGAAAAAGTTGCATTAGGCTGATCACAGCTGAATAATCTTCCTAGGACTTTCTGTTCTTTGGTCAGTGTTTTCACACCCACATATGAGAAGAGCTCCCCTTTCTCAAAAAAAAAATATATCTCCAAAGTGTGCATGGCCACCAATAACACTAATCATTGCAGGTCATCAGGGATTTACAGCTCTTCCATGTAAGAGCCATGTTCCAAATGTTTAACATACCTAATCAGAAAAGGTTGTGTATCTATACATCTTCATGCTACAGAGACAAGGAACTCTTCCTCATTCCCAATTATCACCTTTTTGTGGGCTTTTAAATGCCACCAAACACGTACTAAAGAATTTTCTAGATCACAAGTTCTGGTAATCGCTCTTGGTGTTTATATTGGACTCAGGCTTTTTAAGTACAGAACTGCTGAAAAGAAAGGCTTTGCAAGAAGACAGTGAGACTCAAGTCCAGCTGAGATATGCCACTGACTGGAAACAAAGCAAGCTACCTGGAGGAGGATTGACAGAAATATCAACTTTCCTCCCTTCCTCCTACACACAACTGCAAACAATGACCTGTCCATCACCCCACACACACACACCAGCTTTCTGTGCCTTAAATTGTACAAGACAGAAAGGAGTTGAAATTTCCTCGCTAATTTCACTCCTCAGACTCTCCCTTCCTAATCACTGCAAACCCAAAGCAAATGAATGGGAAGGTTAAAACTTTGTGTACATTTTCCAGGCACTAGGCACATCCGGGGGACCTCACTGCAGCCTGCCAGTCCCTGAAGGGAGCAGAGGAACAGGAGGGGAATCAACTCTTAAAAAGGGCAGATAATGGCAGGACAAGGGGGATGGATTAAAGCTGAAGGAGGGAAGGGTTAGATTGGATATTAGGGGGAAGTTTTTTACAGGGAGAGTGGTGAGGGGCTGGAACAGGCTGCCCAGAGAGGGGGTGGGTGCCCCGTGTCTGGGGGTGTTCAAGGCCAGGTTGGATGGGGCCCTGGGCAACCTTGTGTAGCTCCAGGCCTGAGGTTGGTGTCCCTGCCTGTGGCAGGGGGTTGGAGCTCTGTGATCCTTGGGGTCCCTTCCCACCCATGCCATTCTATGATTGCAGGCATGCTGACATACACCCTGGTCTTAATTCTAATTGATACCTGCTGCATTAACAAATACTGCAAAATAACCTGTACCTGGAATAAGCATGGAAAGCCTAGTTTCCTACCAAGGGATATCCACATGTCCGTTCCCTCTGTTTCACCAACAGCCCTATGGCAAACCCAATGCAGCACCACCAGACTTTTAATCTTGCACTCTCCTCAGTCCCATTCCTGAGCACTCCTGTCCACAAAGCACCCCCAAGTTCACTTCCATGGCCCCATCAACAGCTTCCCTTTCACATTCACAAAAAATACCTGGCTCTGCAGGTCAGCCATTCAAAACAGCAACCACTGTATCTTTCTCCTAGTCCTTTCTAGGATGAGCCAAAATATATTCATCTCATTCCACAAAGTTGTATCTCCACATTATCTCAGCACCAGCAGAAATGCAGATTCACATTAGGCTGAAACTAGAGTTGCCCACTATGTTAAACACTTCACTCAACCTTAAAGTCTCCAATCGAGCACATCCTGGGAGCTGCTCTTTCCCAGAGACATTTCAAGGTGTGATTCACTTCTCAGTCAAATAACACATATACATTTCCTTTATGACCCCTTTGTATTTTCCTTTGTTCATTCCTAAGGGGAAAAAAAAAACACCACAAAAAAACCACTGTAGGTGCAAAATATTGAATAGAGCTAAAAATTACTCTAATCCACATTGGTTCGGATCTAGCTTTCCTCATCTGGAAAATCTATTTTCCTGACTAACACCACCTCCCAAAACAGCATCACACAGAAGGTTGAGAAGAACATCCCTCCATACGGCTTTGGTTCCAAGGCAGATCCCTGACAAATATCCTTAGTCACCTCCCTCCTGCTGCCAGACAATTACAGCTTCTGGCAACAAGGCAAGCAAGAGAGGATGAAATGTAGTACACATCGCATACAGAACCCAGCTGCAAAGATTGATATTGCTTCCCAGATTACTGAAGATAGACTTCTTCCTAATTCAGAGAATCATAGAATGGTTTGGGTTGGAAGGGATGTAAATTCCTACCTCTCTGCCATGAAGCCTCTCACTCAATTAGGCTGCTCAAGGCCTTGAACACCTCCAGGAAGGGCATCCACTACCTCCCTGGGCAACTTCTGCCAAGGCCTCATCACTCTCATAGTGAAGAATGTCTTCCTAATATCCAATCTAAATGTACCCCCTTCCAATGTAAAACCACCCCACTCGTCCTATCACTACATGCCCTTCTAAAAAGTCCCTTCCCAGCTTCCTTGTAGGCCCCTTCAGGTACTGGAAGGCCACTGTAAGATCTCCTCAGAACCTTCTTCAGGCTGAACAAGCCCAACTCTCTCAGCTTGTCGTCATAAGAGAGGTGCTCCTCTGGACCCATTCCAACTGCTCCACGTCCTTCTTACGTTGGGGACTCCAGAACTGGATGCAGTACTTGAGGTGGGGGTCTCACGAGAGCAGAGGGGCAGCATCCCCTCCCTCAACCTGCTGGCCACCCTCCTTTTGATGCAGCCCAGGACATGATTGGCCTTCTGGGCTGAGAGTGCACATTGTCAGCTCAAGTTGAGCTTCTCACCCACCAGCATCCCTAAGTCCCTCTCTGCAAGGCTGCTCTCCAGCAGCCCAGTCATCTCCCAGCCTGGACTGATGACAAGGATTCCCCCAACCCAGGTTCAGGACCGTGCATTTTTTCTTGTTGAACCTCATGAGGTTCACATGGGCAGAGACCTTTTGCTATCACTCTAAAACTTTTGATTTAAAACCTGTACCAAACTGCTTCAGTGATAAACCAGTCCACTCAAAGCACTCCTTCCTTTAGCAGGCAAGAGCAGAGTGGTATGGCAAGACACTCGGTGAGGAAAGGCAGATTTTTGCGAAGTTTTGCAGTCTTGTTCTGCCCAAGACAAACATGAACTAGGAAGCATGGAAGGTTTAGTGATGGGGGGGAAAAAAGAACCAAAAATCAAGATAGATACTGATCCAAAAGCAGAAGCTGCGGTCTAGAACTGTATCTAGGACATTATGATGTACCATCCTTCCTTAGGAGCAAGGGAAATAGTAGTTACATCTGTTTGTGCTTATGGATTTGCTTTCCACTGTAACCAATTGATTGGTAAAAATAAAGAGGAAAAAAAAAATCAGTTGAAGTAAAATGTTTAACAGATTTTATCATTAATTCTTTGAATAGACTAACAGGCACTGTTTATGCAGGCAGGCTTTCCTCCTTCCCCATCATTTAGAATGGTCAGCCATACAAAATACAGGGTTAACTACATTAAAAAAAGGCAAACCCCAAAATTCTCAAGAATCACCTAAACATGCTCTGTGCCCAGAAATAAAGCAGCAGCAGAGACTGACAGCCTAATGAAATACATAATTAGCACTCAAACATTTGCCAAATTTTAATTAACAGTTATTTACTAAAGAGTTCTCTCTGCTTAGCTTTTTCTTTTAATTCATTATTATTTAATACTTGCTTTAGAAGACTAATGTAACTAATCAGATCACTTTAATAAATATTTTCTTAGAGACAGAGACTGCTTTAAAAACATTAAAACACTAGAGGGCTAGAGAGCTAGTTATCTTCAATAATGGTTGAGAAATCTCACTAATTGTTACCCTAACTGGTCCTAGTGAGCAACCGTGGAAGAACTTAACTTAAAAAACTTCAGACTTGCCGTTGAAAGGCAAGTTAGGATTAGAGCCACTGAAAATTAGCATTTCTAAATAGAACAGAAGGGAATTCTTCACTATCGCTACCAGGTAGTAGCTCTAGCAGCCGAGAAGCACAGTCGAGGAAGAGCTGCAGTGCTGTCAGGGGAGTGTTTGATTTCTTTATGTAGAAATATCCTGAGAAATCTTTTTAATATTATTTATTTTAGAAGTATACAGTGACTGGTGTGAGAACTGGCCAGCACAAGGGTGTTTACTACTATACGCCTCGAAAGCTTCTTTTGACTGCAGACAGGCAAAGGGAACTTCTGAAACACCAAAAAGCCACTGGCACTCCCATCAGTGAATCTAACATGCTCCCTTGCAGCCAGGAGTCTCCGTGGCTGTAAAGGGGTATCTGTAAAGGGGCTCCAGCAAGCGTGTAAGAAATGCCTTTGTCTTAAACTCTTTGAAAGCCAACGCGGAACACAAAGCCCTTCTATACCCACATGTGGAGAGAGGGAACATGGTGTCTTTCTGAAGGAACAGTTTCTATAAATGATCATCTCCGAGCCAACAACCCAGAGAAGATGACTACATGAATCACAATTTACTTTCACCAAAGAGAACAGCACTGGAATTTTTATTTAATACTTTTACTTTCCTTGATACATGCAAAGAAATACCTATAGGGCCCAGGTGCCAGGCATACCATCTTCGTGGTATTCCAGCTGCAGAAATAACTGGATTCTTCCCACCCAAGCAACACTGACAGGGACAGAAAGTTTATTGCCTTAACCCAAAGCCAGATCAAAAACTTTCCACAGTTTAGCAAGAGCACAGAAAAAAAAAAAACCCACACAAGGGTTTGGTTGGTTTGGTTTGGGGTGTTTTTTTTGATGGACAGTGGTCAAAATAAAACCAAACTACTAACGGCCAAGGTATAAACTCACATCTGCAACTCATACCAGGAAAACTGCTTTTGCACCTATTAATTGATTTGTGAAAGTAGGATAACTTGCATTGAGGAAAAGTAAATAATATACCAACCCCCCTTCCCCTTCAATTCTCCTCCTAACAGTAAAACTTTAGGTCTACACCTTCTGTAGTCTGGTTTCTCCAAAGTACACAAAAAGGGCCACTCCAGCAGCAGTGACAGGGCTGCTTCCAAAAAACTAATACTCCTCTCCCCACCTATAGTAACAAAACCCAGGTATAAGCAGCATTTTCCACTTATTCACCCTCTCTGGAGGATTATGAACCAAATTTCAATTACAGAAAAAGTAATTAAAGCTACCTAAGAATAATAAAAAAAAAATACTTGCCAAAGGTCTTAAGATTGGACATTACCTCAGACCTTCCTCCATGCACACTGTCTGACAAAGAAAAATCAGCACCACAGGAATATTCCCAAGGCTACAGAACATTCACTGAGATAAGTCCTTGTTTCATTCACTAGCCCCTTTTCCCATGCCTCTTCTAGATTTCTTTGTAACCCGAATGGAGGTTTCCTTTCTTTTCCTCCCTTACGTCTCTATGTAAAAATTAAACCAAAAAGTCCACCTACTTTTTGGTTAATTTTCTTATCTGAGACCATAGGCCAAACACAAATAAGCAAAACTCTGAATATCAAACCCTGCAACGCTGCAAAGAAACACAGCTACACACAGAGGCCAGAGGAAAGCCAGCAAGACTTGGAAAGTGAATCGTGTTTTCCTGAGGCCTGATAGAAGCACATCACCAGGTTTGGAACCAGCAGAAGAGAGGTGGGCTTTCAACAGTGAAGGTAGGAGCAAGCCTGGATCTTTTGCCTTCTCTAAACATCCAGCTGGGATGTAACAGGGCTTGTTGAGGTTACACGCTCCCAGTGACTGACAGACATAGCTGTAGTATTGCAAGTAGCAACTTTCTTTTTATGCCACTTGTGTATGTTGCCCCACACTTCCAGGTTCTCATCTAGCAGACTGTGTCTGATTGCAACATTATCCTAAACAAAAGTGGATTTCTTGCTTCTGATCATTACGAAGACACCCAGAATGGACCAAGACAAATATCTGTTGCATAAGATGAAAGGTGAACAGAGAGTACCGATACATTTCGTTGTTTCTTGGCCTCATGCTCAACATGTGTGGCTGATTTTAGTGGCACCAAGCCTTTCAGCTGCTCACGAGTCAACTGTCACAATCCCAACAGTACAGGTTAACTTAATCTCGTTAGGAAATGTTTATATTATTTAAAAAAAAATATTTACAGGAAGAGATCATCACCACACAACCCTGAACTTAAATCGATGCAAACGATTGACAGGGATAAGGTTAATGAAGCATCTAGAAGTAACCAGGGCAGACCACCTACTTTTACTGTTATACACATCAGCAGTTGAAAAAAATTAAATAAAAATAGGCAGAAGTGAAGTCCAAGCCCGTGCTCTCCTTCCATTTCATCAGGAGTAACCTTCCTGCTCCTGTCAGAAATTACAGTACACCAAGACTAAAAAAAAACCCACCCAGGACACCAACCACAGCCTCCCCACGCAGGGAGAATGTACCTAAAATCAGATGTGCCACCAACAGCGGAACAACCACACGCACAGGGCTCTGAACGAGGGAGGCGATGCGCCAGGGGCAGCCCGGCCACGGCTCACCCACGGAGCCCCAGCCACGGCTCACCCACGGAGCCCCAGCCACGGCTCACCCACGGAGCCCCAGCCACGGCTCACCCACGGAGCCCCGGCCCCGCCAGGGGCAGCCCGGCCACGGCTCACCCACGGAGCCCCGGCCACGGCTCACCCACGGAGCCCCCGCCCCACCGGGGGAGCCCCGGCCACCGCTCACCCACAGAGCCCCGGCCCCGCCAGGGGCAGCCCGGTCACGACTCACCCAAAGAGCCCCGGCCCCGCCGGGGGAGCCCCGGCCCCGCCGCCCGGCCGCGGCAGACGCCCGCACCCCGGCCCCGAACAGGTGCATCACCGACGCCCCCTAATGACACCGCACCAGAACCGTTCCCCTTGCCCGAAACTCCACATAAACAAGATCGCCACAAACGGCGGATTAAAGCGGGGAGGAAAAGGACCGGCCGCGCGTAAGGAGATTAAAGGCGAAGCGACTGGTTTTGTGATGGTTTGAGCCATCGGGACCCGGCCCCGAAAGTCTACTCTGCTCTTGCGGCGGAAACACTCGGGGAAATCGCCCCTGGAAGCGCAGGCGGGCACAGCCCCGGGGCCGGGCTCTGCGGGCAGCGGCGGCCGGCGCGGGCAGGGAAGGCGGCACAGCCGGTGCCCGCTCTCCCCCGCCAGCAGCCTCCCACGGCCCCGCGGGGAGGGAGGGGGGGGGAGGCGTCTGTCCTCCTCGCCAACCCCCCCCACCCCGCACTCTTCTACCTGCCGGGCAGCGGGAGGGACAGCGCCGCCGGCAGCCCGCTGAGGCGACCACCGCCGCCCCCGCGGAGAGGCAGCGACGGCCGGCGGGGAAGAAGCAGCCCCCCTCCCCCCTTCGCCCCCCGCCCCCCAGTCCCCGGGGTCCGGCCGCTGCGGAGAGTCACGGGGAGGGGGGTGGCGGGGGAGGGGATGTGGCAGCACCTACCCACGCCGTATTTCTCCTCCTCGGTCGGACTCCACATGCTGCTGCGGCGGCAGCCGGCCGCGGATCCTCTGGGCAGAGCGAGGCGGGCGAACGACGCTCATGGAGCGGGGGCGGCTTCTCCTCCCCCCCTCTCACCCCCCACCCCTCAGCGGGGGCGCTGCTCCGCGGCCGCCAGGCCGGTGGCCCCCGCCTCGCGCTCCGGCCGGGCTGCGCTGAGGGTCCCTTCGCCGCTGCCAGGGGCGGGGGGGGGGGGGGTCGCCCCCCGCCCGCCTGGGCGGCAGTGACCGCCGCTCCCCTCCGCGCTCGCGGGCGCTCGCCGCCGGCCCCGCGGCTCCCCTAGCGCGGCCCCGCCGCCCCAGCGGGCTCCCGCCCTGCCGACGCGGCGGCCCCGCGGAGCTCAGCGGCCGCCAACCTCCTCCTCCCCGCCGCTCTCGTCGCCGCCGCCGAAGGACTCGCGCTGCCGCGCCCCCCCCCCAGCCCCCCCTCCGCTTCTCCCGGTGGTGCCCGGCGCGCATGCGCAGCTCGCGCCTCCTCCCCCCCGCGCGGCCGCACGAGGCGCGCGCGGGCGCGAGGCGCGGGGGCGGCGGCGCGTGGCCTGGGCCCAGGCCCGCAGCCTCCCCCCCAACCCGCCCCCGCCGGCCCGAGCCCCCGGCTCGGCCTGACAGCGCCTCTGCGACGGCCGGCCGAGCGCGGGCGGGGGGCCTCGGCCGTGACCGGCCCCGGGCAGGCACCGCCGCCGCGCCGGGGACAGGGCTTTGGGGGTTGTAAAGAAGAAACATAAAGCTGAGATTCTCCCGAGGAAGCAGGAACGCGGCCCCGGCGAGGCGGGGAGGTGGCTCCACGCTCCCCGCCCCGGGCTCTGCCTGCAGCGGACCCCAGCCGCTCGGTACAGAGCCCGTGGGAACCCCCAGACACAGGGCAGGGAGAAACACGTTCCGAGAACGAGAAACACCCCAGCTCAGTCCAGCTGGGGGAAGAAAAACCCCTCATCTGCTCCCACACCCTGGAGCTGGACATCCCTCCACACCCACCCACTGCTGCCCAGAGGTGGAATTCCCTCCTTGAACCCCCTTGTCCGAGCGGGACAGAGGGGTGCAGCTCACCTACTGCTCTTATGGAAACTGGATGACATTATTTAAATTAAAGCAAGTGGACATACACTGTTTAATGAATTAATTCTCCAATTCGCTTTTTCTAACCCAAATGTAAGGTGGGTTTGGGTTGGTGTTGGGTAGGAAGAGAATCAGGAAATGCTGCCTGCACTCGATCCGGTGCCACCACCCACCCGCACAGAGATCACAGAATCACAGAGCTGTAGGGGTTGGAAGGGACCTTGAAAGATCACGGGGTCCAACCCCCCTGCCAAAGCAGCTCCCCAGCTCATACTGCACAGGTCGGTGTCCAGATGGGTCTTGAATGTCTCCAGGGATCCACATCTGGCTAATACTTGAGGCGATTTAACCTTTTGTCATTGATTCCCAGAGCTTCTAAGGAGCTGGCAAAACTTGTACAGCTTGCACAACGAACCAAAATCTGAAAGGGCTTTGAGATTCCATGAGTTTCTCCCTCAGAAGTGCTCTTTCCCTAAAAACCTCAATTTCAATTCCTCACAGCAAATGAAAGGCTGAAACACGTAACTCAAAACTTTCCCTGCAACTGAAATCCTCATCACTGCACATGTGCTGCCGGAGCAGCAGCTTTCCTTCCCACAGCTCAAGGCAGAAAACACAACACTTCTTACACGGCACCTTCAGAAACGTTTGTAAATCAATTACTGGACATAAAGTTTTAGGGTTGCACTAAACTTCTTAATAATAAAACTTCAGATGTACTCAACACTTTTTATAGAATATCTGTTATATCATTATATAATAAAACAGAACGAAAGTCATCAATTTGCACTACAGGACTCGGGTTGCTGTGGAAACCTCTGTTATTTATTTTTTTAACGCGTGCAAAGTGAAGTTCCAACGCTGAACAGGGACAGCTTTCCCTTCAGTGCTGGACTGTTGGCTTTTTGCTTTCCTGTCTACAGTGCAAACAGAAAGAGGCCAATAAGTAAGCATGATTGTATGTTATTGATTTAGAAAAAACCAGCTTATTCAATCCCACCTTAACTCACATTCGCGTTTGGGCATAGATATTTACAATCTCTCCGCTCCTCTCCTTCCTGAAGCACTCCCACAGCATGCCAAAATAGCTTTTTGAAGGGACAAAACCTGACAAAGTCATTGAGTTGCATCTGTTGGAGATAGGCGGCTGCATTTGAGAATTTGGTTTTTAAATACATGCATATTGCAATAATAAATACCTCTTGGTCTCATACTAGCACTTTGGGAGCAGAAAAACTCTGCAGGGACAGGAATTGGTTAAATCTTCCAGCCATTCACATCTTCATTTTACAGCTTCAGCACTCCATGGATCCTTCTGGCTGCCAAGCTGACCAGAAGTGAAAGACATACTCTTCCTGCTGGAGGAACAACACAGCAGAACTGTCCAAGTTACAGCCCGGTCTGCAGGGACCCTTATCTTTAACGTAGATACAGAATGAAGGTGAGCTTGGGAAGACGTTACCAAATAGATTTTCTCTTGTTCCTCTGATGCATGTGTTCAACAGGTGCACGAGCCTCCCATCACCTCTACACACACAGCGATTGCTTTAGTAAAAATCCTTAGTTTCAGTGTAGCACGGAACAAGTATCTCATCCCAGGCAGCAGGTGGGTATTCAGGATCACCCGTGTGCAAGAGAGACCAAGGCAAACAGCAACTATTGTGCAGGGCTGCAGACCAACTACTTCTCCTGACTCCCTTCCTCTAGGCAGAGCTCCCTGCTGCCAGCCTTGGTATCTGTACTGTTCTGTGCAGCATGGGAAAAGCGTGGCAGGATTGCATGAGCATTTCAGGTACTCTGGGGGGGTATATGCCCAAGGTTTGTCTTTCTGAGCTGTTATCGTAACAACCGCACATCGAATAAACCACTGCCACCAATTCGGTGCCCAAGCCCCTGCTTCATTAGATTATTTAAGGGATGTAAGGCTTTGTTATGATGTTTTTAAAGTGAATTTTTAAATTTTAAAAACAAATTTTCAAAATTTAAAAAAATAATTCTAAATTTTTAAAATTAATTCTGTTTTTTTAAAAAAAAGTAGATTTAAAGATTTTACGTAGGCTCCAGCCCTCCTAGAAGAACTTCTGCTGGTGGGCATCATGAGGAGCAATGACCACTGCTTTTTGGAGAAAAGTGGCCTCCCTGTGCAGAATTCTTCTCAGCTGCCATTCTGAGGCTTTGTCACTAAGCTTCTGTGTTGCACTGTACAGAACTAATGGCAAATTCCAGACCTTATTTAACTGAACGAGACAAGAAGGGAAGCACTAATCACTTTGAATAACACTGTTTAAAGTTACTGAAGGGCCACTGCTTCCAGGAGCTGTTACGTCAGAAGCACTGCGAGTTGCTTATGGTTAAGTTACTGCAAACACAATTGTCCTTATCCAAACAGAACAGACACTAGTGCTTAACATGGTATTAATTAAAATACATTAGACAGTTCATCTTACCTCAAACTACCATCTGTAATATAGATGTGATCTAAAGACAGCTGGCTGGGGAACGGAGAGATTTGACACAGTTTCTTTCTCTTAAATAGATCAAGGGAACTGCACGATCCTTTCAAATGCTCTGCAAGGGACAATGGAAGGTCAGAGTGCAGAAAGCAGAGATTCTCGTGCCTCCTTGCAAGCAAATTCTCCTCAGTTATCTCAGCTGTAAGGTATCATGGAACATGTCACCCCCTTGCCCTCTCTTTCAGGTACGAGCATCCCCATACTTTAGCCTTTCTCCTCATTCTCAGGGCTATAGATGCTGGTACTTCAACTTCCATTATTACCTCAAACCTCTGTTTTAGAAACACAGCCCAGAACCCCTGCTAAAAGAAACAGAAAAGAAACCAGGTGATGAATGCTAACTCCCTCCAACGGGCAATTTAACTTACTTCCTTTTCTACACTCAAGGTTCCAACTTCTCATGTTTGCTTCTTTAAAGTTCATATTCTTTCCCTGTTGATAAGTCAGTTCAAACCACTAAACAACTCAACTTTCCCATTAAATTATAAATTCCTCACCTTGCCATGAGAAACAAAAGGATTCAAAGCAAATACACTTTATCACCCTCTCCAATGGCCTTGCAGGTCCTATTTGAAGCAACAAATATTTCCCCTCTGTGCCTCAGAATAGGGATTCATGTGTCTCAAGAACTGAGCTACTCAGGGTGAAATAATTGGAAACTTTAAGCAGGAGGTCTCAGCATTGATGTACTGATCCAAATCACACCCTTTGTCCTGCTGCACCAGGCAATCTCACAGATTGGTTTTTTCCTTAGGAAGAAAGGACCAACCCACCACATCAGGAATCTAAATGCAGCAAATGACAACAGCTCTTCCCTGTAAAGCACTGTGCTGTTTGTGCCCCACAACTCACGTACCTAATTATTCTTTCATCAGGATGATTTCTGATTAGTGCTCAGGATTGGGGGAGGATTTTCAAGGCTGTTATCTCAAGACTCCTTTTCTACATTTTTCATTCAGAATGAGCTCCTTATAAGCAAGTCTGCTCCCAACCCCCAATTCTTCTGAGTGCAGGGAAGGAAAGCAGGCCCCTTACACCAGGCAGCATCTCCAGCTTGTGGTTAAGTCGCTCCATATTGAGCGCCTGAAGTAGGAGCTTGTGATGGGAAGTAACCAGCACACATCTAACTTGCACATGGGAGATGTCACCTACTTAAAACTTCCTGGCAATCCTAGAAACACCTCAATTACAACAGTTCTATTGTTTCATTCCTTTGGTATAGATTCTTTCCTTTTGTGCAGAATGAAGGCAGCATAAAATATTCCAGTACATCTCCTGGTTTTGGTGTTACTTCCTTCAGCTAATCTGAAGTCAGCAGGGGCAGAGAAAGAGATACTTCCAAATGCCTCTACAACATCAGATATTTGGAACTAAGTGAAAAAAACCCCAAAAAAACCCCAACAAAACACCACAACCCAAAAAAGCCCAAACCAACCAATCAACCAACCAAATTCCCTGCAGAAACATCAACTAAGAAGAAATAACAGAACTAGCAGCTACAAATATAACCATAGAATGCTTTGGAAGAGACCTTAGAGATCACCTTGTTCCAACCCCTGGTCATGGGCAGGGACACTTCCCACTAGACCACGTATGTCAAAGCCCCATCTGGCCCTGAACACTTAATGCTAAAGTTACTTAATTAACACAATGTTAAAAGTTACTTTTACCCTATTTGTAATACTGCTTGAAAACAAATTATAGAAGCAGAAAAGACCAGGACTTGTGTAAGGACAAGCACGGATCAATGTTGTTATGCCAACATACCACAGTTTCCAAGTTCAGCTGTTGCTTGCCTAGAAGGTATCTGGATTAAGTCAGGACAATAACTTCTATTTCTTTATTTATTTAGTACAGAAGTAGAGAATGGACTGACTAATGCTTTACCACCAACACCTCAGGTACAATTACTAAAAATTCACAGTGCAGGTGGTAATTATTTAGTCAGCTGGACCCTTATTTAAAACAGATCCCAGATTATGCTGAACAAATGTTTTTCCTGACACTAAGGAAACGGAGCATTTCTCTTCTTCAATTAGTAAAATAGGAAAAGGTTCGTTTCAATCTTCATGTCTCATAAATAATTAGGAAATTTAAGAAAAATACTATTGCAGCTTCATACCTGCTTATCTCTAATGTTCTCACCACGGCAAATTACCTGTTAAAAGAGTGAGAAATCATAGAACGTTAATTAGCACTGTTGTGACAAATTGATACCTTTTCCTATTAGTTCCTTTTAATGTTCAGGATATAAGAAACCCGACCAGAGTAGTAATTATTTCCTGTCTTATTTTTTGAAATGGGAGTTCAGAAACATTTGTGAACTCTTCTTGGGTCTTTTTTTTTCATTTCTGACCTTATGTATACTTCTTCATTGCCTTGAAAGAGATCTCTCTGGTGCTAGGAAAGGTACACCGGTGAGATAAAACACGGGAACTGGTTTCAGCCCTCATGGTAACGCAACAGGGATGCTGTTCCAGAGGCTGCCTTAACTCATGTCAGCTCTTACTGAACCAATCCTTAGCCAAATCTCTACATGTGAATGCAGGGGGTTGTTTGGGTCTTTAAGCTCTCCCTCTGATGCGAGGGCTTTGCTTCAGGGACAACTGGACGTTGGTTTGTGGGGAACAATGAGGCGCCTCCAGGGAACGTGCCTGCGGACTAAGCAGCTCCCTACCCTTTACAGGCACTGTGAAAAGAGGGTGTTTCATTTGACCTGGCTGGAGGGTGGAAGCAGGAACACCTTCTGTATCGCTGTCACCACGCAGCCTCTGCTCCACACGGTGCTCCCAGCAGCCTCACCATCACCCCCAATCTCCCATGGGCTCTGTGCTGGGAGGGCTCTCTCCTTCCACTGCCCGGCGCAGTGCGCGGCCGGCATCTCACCCTGGGGAAGCGCGCAGGAGCCGGGCAGGGAGCCGGGCAGGGAGCCGGGCAGGGAGCCGGGCAGAGCAGGGAGCCGGGAGCCGGGCAGGGAGCCGGGCAGGGAGCCGGGAGCCGGGCAGGGAGCCGGGCAGGGAGCCGGGCAGGGAGCAGGGCGGAGCAGAGCCCGAGGCGGAGCAGAGCCCCGGGCGCTGTCCGTGGTGCTGCCGCCAGCCCGCGCTGTGTCGGCGTTTCCCTCCCGCACCTCCTCTCACCGCGCCGGGGTGCAAAGCCTTCCTCTGTCGTGCGTCGCTTCAGGCCCGGCGTCCGCAGATCCGCTGGCAGGCAGGGGACACCCTGCTGTTGCCATTCGCAGCAGCGGCGGCGGGGGGGGGGGGAGCGCTGCCTTGCCACACCAGCCCGCCCCGGCCTCGAGGACCAGCACACGGCTTTGTATCAGCCTTTATCTCCTGACCTGCATGGAGAATACGCTTTTACCTGGAAATAAAACTAACATAGGCAATTGGGGAAAACCTGGACCTGAGAAGCACTGTGGCACACAATCTGAGGTGATGCTGGACCTACCTACATCCGCCCCGGTTTTGCTTAGAGGGATGCTAATGCACAGCTCAGCTGTGAGCACACTACTCCAACTGCCAAGAATACACAGGCATGCCGAGGTGCTCAGCACCACTTCCTACCAGTGCACTGCCCATATTAATTACATGCTGATATTTAAAAAATAAATATCCTGTATGTTTAACTGTGAAGTTATTTAATTACTGTTACTTAGATACATTCAGTACCGTGTACGTGTATATTCAAAATAAAGAAAGAATATACTTTGAGAGTGTGTACACCTACATAGCTTAAAAAATAATATTGCTGAGATCAGAACAACTAAAACACAATCAGTTCAAGGCAGTACGTGGTCAGCATCTCCCCTTGGGGAAGGTGTGCAGCGGACAGGCAGGAAGCCAATCAAGTTTAGAACTGCTATTGTCAAGTGCCCAGAGTGAGATTCTCTGCTTAACAAGTAGATTGTAGTTAAGATTTCAGATTCCAAAGTGAATTTGAGATATAATCCCTGTGAAAGACATTACAATATTCTTATGTTTAAAAGAGAGACCTTCTACTTGTGTTCCCAGTGTGCCAAAGCCACGTCAGTCTTCTCTACAGCAAACCTCTGAAACCTCATCTCACGCATGCCTAAATCACAGCCACATCCAATCGCCTGTGTCACTTAAATTAAACAAGGGGGGGGGGAAATGACAGAAATTTAATTTAAGAGCTGTGACCTGTGTAATGAAACCAAGATCTTCCTAAGCAGAACAAAAGAAAGTAGACTATTTTGTTACCTGACGCAGCAGAACAATTAGTAAGTGTAACAATTACGTGGGCTGGCATGTCTCTGAGTAAAAAGGATGAAGTTACTGTAAATGCATCCAAATCCTTCTATCAGCTCTGCAAGTGAATCAGCACAAAGTGACCAGCAGCTGATTCATCTAAATAACAAATGCACGAACACCTCATCAGCTATCACCACGAGGACGTGATCAATAATTACACAAATACACTCTCCAGCCATAATGCAGTACAGTCAAACTGGCAAAGAGCTCTTAATACATCCAGCTATCTTCTCCAAGGCAGAGAAAGAGGGTTAGATGACGTGCACACCTCTCCTCAAGGGTGTTAATACTCACTTTAAATGGTGTTCCTGATGCTTTAGCAACAGTACACTTCAGATCTCACCAAGGACAAGGGACATGGAGTCGATTCATTCCCTCCGCCCCCAGCTGCATGAACAACCCTTGTGTAAACCCAAGCAGAAAAGCCTTAGCCCAGAGCTCCTCAAGATGATGTCTAGCTCTCACAGACATGCAAACAGCTCTGTCTGGCTGAGAGGCACTTTCCTGAAAACCAGCAAGAACTGTCCTCATCTCCCAAAGTGACTGAGTTGGGTGACTGAGTCAGTCGGTAGAGGAAGAAGCCTGGGTTAAGCAGGCTGTCCTCCACATGGAGAAGAATTACCATGTGAGATCGTGCAGGTGCTATGTGAAGGCAAAGAATATGTTTTCTTTATCTCCTGCTACAGCTATGCAATAAGAAATTAATTCTTTACATTGCCATTAGCATACTAAATAAATAGCAGCATTCATCAACATAACTGTCTGTCAGCAGTGCAGACCTGTCCACCACAGCTCTCACACAAACATCCCACCCGAAGGCAGCCCACTGAAAGAGGCAAGTTTACCTGCATTAGACAGGGATGAGTGACAGGCAGAACATCTCTCAACGCTGGAAAAACAGTGAGGAAATAAAGGGATCTTCACTCAGGAACCAGGCAGCATTCCAGCCACAAAAGCCTAAGTCTGAAGACATTTTAAAGCCCATTTGTTGCTTCAGAGGGAAGACCCAGGGAAGAGTGTGCACAAGTGGTTTTCTACAGGCCTACTTTTACCTATGAACTGTGACACACAGTGAAGGATAGATGCAGTTAGAAGATTTATTTTTCATTTATGATTTATAAATCATCCACCACTAGGCGGGCTCCCAGCAGGTTTTGGATTGGTAATGGCCACTGCAGCCTCCCCACACAGGATAAACACACGTACATATTTGGTCAGTAGTACTAAACCCAGCAACAGACACAAAAATACAACACGCCTGTCAAGAGAAGCCAATACACACTGCAGAGAGAGTGCTCGACTAATCCAAGCTGTTAGGATTATAAAGGTAAAATGCAGATAATTTTTAATAATTCCTTTCTCTTTTTCTCCCTCCCTGTGGGTAACAGAGCAGGTTCCCCAGGAGTTCAGATTCAGCATGCAATTCACTGGTCAGAGTTAGAATAGTGCCAACTTTGATGCAATCACTGCATCTTCCCATTAATAGGACAGCGTTTGTTTTGGTGTCTGATACATTTCTCATTCCCTACTGCAGTTCACAATGCTGCTTTGTTCTCAGAAGGCTCGACTGTGTTAGCTTGAGTCAAACCCTGACAGCTGCTCCTTGTCACCCTCTAGACAGGCCTTCAGCAGAGATTTAGGATTTCAAGCCGCTGTCTGGAGGAGCTAATGGCAGGTTTCTAGAGGACAGGTAATCTTCCACTAATACTAATTCCATTGCAACCCAGTAAAAAAATCTGTTGTTCACCCCCTAAAATAAACTTACTATTCCTTACTAGTTAGTCTGGGATTCATATTAATTGTTGCACTTTGCAAACTGCTCGTTTGATCACAAATAAGTGAAGTCAGTGTAAGGATTTTTATATCAGACCAACACAGGCAATTTTGGGGAAGAAACATTTTTGAGTGCACAAGCCAGAGAAGTTGGCTCTTGATAATGTTGATAAAATTACTACCAGGGCATATAAAGAAGTGAGGACAGGAATTTATTAGACTAATATCATATTTTACAGTTGGGATTATGAAACGCAGCTTATCCTGAAAGAGCAGAAAAATTGTAACTAATAAAAGAGGAAGAAGAAGGAACACAGAGCAACATGATGTTAGTGAAATACTGCACTGTTGTGAGATTGCTGTCTGAATAATTAATAATTAACCTCCATGTCTAATGTATCGTTTAAAAGAACCTGATGAAAGTAGCTAAGGAAAATGCTACTGAAAAGTGATAAAAACAAATTAGAGGAACAAAGTGCAGGAATACAGGCATACAGATATACCAGTGTTATGAAACAAGGAGACAACAGGTTAAAGGAATGCAAATAACATGGACAGAATTTGTCTGAGCCAAAATAATTTTGGGGAATGATGAGCAAAAAACCAAGTTTGGTCAAGAGTTTTCAAGAGCATTCTAGGATTGGACTTGATTAGAAAATTTTTGAAAATTTATTTCTTTTAGACATAAAAGAACAACATAGGAAGTAACTTTCCAGGCAGAAACAGGAAAACCAATGTTGCTGTTAGTGGGAGCACTCATAGAATCATAGACTGGCATGGGTTGGAAGGGACCCCAAGGGTCACAGACCTCCAACCCCCCTGCCACAGGCAGGGACACCAACCTCAGGCCTGGAGCTACACAAGGTTACAGCAGACATCATTGCTGAGAGCATGATTTCCCACTTTGTGCTAGTAACACTTACCCATGCTGATCGCTCTGTCATTGGGCTGACCCATTTCTTCCCAAGATACTCTGATCACAGACTCCTAGAATCTCCTGAGTTGGAAGGGACCATGAGGATCACCAAGTCCAACCCCTGGCTCCACACAGGCCCAGCCAAGCCAGAGAATGGGACTGAGGGCATCATCCAGACGCTTCTTGCCCTCAGCCCAGCTTGGGGCTGTGACCCCTTCCCTGGGGAGCCTGTGCCAGTGCCCTCTCTGTACAGAACCTCCTCCGAACCTCCAGCCTAAACCTCCCCTGGCCCAGCTTCACACTGTTCCCTCGGGTTCTGTCACCAGTCCCCAAAGAAAGGAGAGAGATCAGTGCTGCCACTTTGCCCCCCTCATCAAGAAGCCACAGACCCCATGAGGTCTCCCCTCAGCCTCCTCTTCTCCAGGCTGGACACAGCCAAGGACTTCAGCCTCTCCTCGTAAGACTTCCCCCTCCAGACCCTTCCCCATCCTTGTTGCCCATCTCTGGACACTCTCCCATAGCTTTGTGACCCTCTTGTCCTGTGGTGCCCAAAGCTGTCCCCAGTGCTCAAGGTGAGGCTGCACCAGTGGGGTGTAGAGCAGGATAATCCCCTCCCTGGACCGGCTGGCCATGCTGTGCTTGTTCTTCTGCTGATCTTCCACATTGTATTGCACTCAGTTGATATTAGTACAGATTGTGGTTACTTTGTGGAAATGCCATTAATGTGAATACTATGTGAAAAGATCATCTTAGAGAGAACCCTTGGGGCCTCCACACCCATGGGCATCTCTAAAGCACCCAGCTCCCTCACTAAGATCTTCTCTACCTTGTGTACTGCTTAGTCTCATTGAACCCTAGTTAGATTTCCTGTAGATTATATGATTTTATCCAGTAAAGGAGTTATTTTATATTTAAATACAGCTTATGTTTTGTCATGTTTTGTTTTCCCTTTAGTGTTTCATTCAAACCCTTTGAGAACTTTGCATACTGCAGGTGGTGGCCTAGTAGGGAAATCGCTGCTTGGATCACCTGTTCTGCTTCTAAATGCAAGTAATTAATCTGTCTCATTTTAAGATTGGAATCAAAAGATGAAACATATTGCCAATTTCTGATGTCAGAACAGGATGCCTGAGACTCTGTAGACTTTGGAGCAATACACTATGAGTTTCCCAGTGAGGTTGTGTTGAACTCTCAGACCTTTGCCTCCTACACACAGTTCTTTTAGGTACACACCAAATGGCTGGTGTTAATGTGCCATTCAGGGCGTGAAGCTGCCACACACCCTTACTGAAACTTGAAAGAGAAAGGGATTTGTTTCCTAGATTACCTTTAATCTCTCATTTTCACTGCAATGTAGTCCCACCTTTTGCCTTTTTTAAAAAATCAGGTCTGGAAACTCTTTTATTTTCTTGTCCTTTCCCTGCTTTAGTTCAAACTGATTTCTGGACTTTCTCCCTTCACACTTGACACTTGTAAGTTGTACCTACCCCTTCCATCTTGGTATCTTGCTAGGATTTTCATTTGCACCATTAACTTTCTTCAGGGCTGTAATTTCCCTTGGAGCCCAGTTTCACTTAAGTCTCTTTGCTTGGTATTCCAGTTTTAGAAATAGAAATCTCTTTACACATGAAATACATTCTAGACCTCCAAGTTCCTAAGTTTTTCAGCCCAAATATTTTCAGTAAATAGTTACCATAGTTACACAAAGATTCTTCTTCTAAAATCCAGATTGAGCCGAACGTTTGTTTACTGGTCCATTTAATTGAAATTGGATCCTCTTAAGTGCATTCACTCTGAGATTGATCAACTCCTTTGCAGTGTTTTTGTTGCAGATCAAAATCCCATTTGCAGTAGTATCACTTCATGTGAATCTGCTAAAGATCTGGGAAAGAAATCTGTCACCTCTCACACTAATGATTATACGAAGATGCTCAGAGGGCTGGAGCAGCTCCCCTCTGGAGAGAGGCTGAGGGAGCTGGGCTGGGTCAGCCTGGAGAAGAGAAGGCTGTGGGGGACCTCATTGCAGCCTGCCAGTCCCTGAAGGGAGATTATAAGCAGGAGGGGATTCAACTGTTTAAAAGGACAGACAATGGCAGGACAAGGGGGATGGATTAAAGCTAAAGGAGGGAAGGGTTAGATTGGATATTAGGGGGAAGTTCTTTACAGAGAGAGTGGTGAGGGGCTGGAACAGGCTGCCCAGAGAGGGGGTGGGTGCCCCGTGTCTGGGGGTGTTCAAGGCCAGGTTGGATGGGGCCCTGGGCAACCTTGTGTAGCTCCAGGCCTGAGGTTGGTGTCCCTGCCTGTGGCAGGGGGTTGGAGCTCTGGGATCCCTGGGATCCCTCCCAACCCATGCCAGTCTATGATTCTACGATATACTCTCAGAAATTCAGATCTTCACAATCCATAGATGCCTAATTGCTCCAGGTATATTTGCTGAAATATTAGAAAAGTTTTCTATTTGCAATGAATATGAATCATAGGAGGCTTGCCACTTAATATAATATAAATGTATTAGCTAAAATACTTTTGGGGCAGAAGCACTGTGATACTGAGCAATATCTGTCGCTCCTGAGGTACCACTGATGTACATCCTGGGCATTACAGAGCTATTAAAGATTAATACAACACACTGAAGATTTTATTACTGTTACCAGCAGTAGCTCAGTCCAGACATCCTGAATGAAGCAATCAGACCATAATCAGCTTTATAACTAATCATAACAGACCTCATACTGTTATGAGTCTCAGTGAGAGCAATATGGAGCTGGGATGGGTTCAGATGAAAAGGGAAACAATTATTTCTAACTAATTTGCATTCACCTAATCTTACCACAAAGTCTTGCATCCCTTTCAACTGGTAACATACAGAAAAAGAACCCCACAGAAACAGAAAATATTCGGGGGGGGAAAAAGCCAAAATAATAATTTGAGGTCTGGAAAAAAGTTTATCTTCCTAATACAGAGATTTAAAGAGATTGACCTCTATAGCTCTATCAGAAAGAAGTGTCAGATACAATAGGATCAGTGTCTGTAAGCCTATGCACAAGGAGATCTCTGATAGCTCTCTCCATCTAGCAGACAAAGCATTAAAAGATCAAAGGGCTTGATGTTGATGACCTATTCAGACTGGAATAGGTGCAGGTTTTTAATCATTGGAGGAAACTGGTACAACTTACCAGAAGATGTAAAAGATTCTTTGGTGCATCAGGTTTTTACTCCAGGGTGGCTGTCACTGGAAGAAGCATTTGTTAGCTCAACTAGAAAGGGCAGTCTTGAGGTAGGTCTTAAGTGCAATTCCTGGACTCATGTTTTCCAGGGTAGGCTACTGTTACCATTTCCTACAGAACAAATTATCAAGTAGGTGATCCTAACTCAAATTAATTCTCATTATTGACAATTAAAAGACATTTATATTACTATACTAGCACATACAGGTCTTATTTTAAAATTACATCACTAGGTGCTATGTGTGGGGTTTTATGATGTCTGTTTAATGGAAACAAAACTTTCTAAAACTTAACAACATTTCTGAATCCTTTCCCACACAGAATTTCATTTGTGCATGAGGCAAAGGAGAGAGGCTGCATTCCATATTGCCCATAGCAGTCTAAAGGTCTCAAAGATCACCATAAAACAAGGCTGCTTTGGAATCTCACAGCCAGGGAAAAAAAATGTGAATTGTCTTATTTTTGCAGCTCAGGAATTCCTTCTGGGCTTAATAAACCAAAAGATGCTCCAGCCATGACAGCTCTCACTGCCATACTGACAGACTCTGCTTAGTCTCAGTGGATAAACCACCTACATCTGGTATAAAAAGAGTGAAGTACAGTTTTACCTGTTCATGTAAGAAACACAGAGGCCTGAATCTGCTCAGAGATTGGGAATGGCTGAATAGATCCCAGAAATGATGGCTCAGCAAACAGGGTGTCAGTTAAGATGGTCAATACTGACCAAAGGAATTCATGGATACTAGCAGGTTTTAAAATACACAAGTCTAATGATACCTACTGAGCTGTTAGTTACATTTATCTTGTTATCTGGCTGCTCATACACTTGCTCTCTCCTCCCTGCCTATCATCAGTCCTTAGCCCTGACTCCTGTGCCAAGTCCTGTTCCTCTCTCCTTGGCAGAACAGAGCACTGGGTAGGGATGGCACGCAAGGACTCCCAGACCCACACCCAGAATTAAGCTGCAGAACAATCCACTAGCTCTGCTCCAGCCTTCACACTTACCTGCTCTTTGCTAAGGCCACCAGCCTTCCATGGGGTCCTCAAGCTTCTCTGCTAGAGAAAGGGAAAAAGGATCTCTTAATACTGTATCATCTCAAACAGCTTTCCTAACCACATACTGCTTTCAAATATACAAGTCCTGAATCCTTTATCAAGTGGTTAAGACTCAGATGTTCAGAAGGTAGAGAACAGGCTTCCAATAAAATCATGCCTTTATGTGCACCTTCCAATAAAAAAAAAACAAAATTAAAAATTTTGTGAAGCTAAAAGCATTCACAGTGTTGTCACATCTGCTCACTGGTTCAAGTTGGCAAAGGGATAGTCACATGCAGACCTGGGGGTCTCTGTGCAACAGCCCCCATGGGAGCATGGCATGGGAAATGCTTCACTTTGAGCAGCATTTTTGTTCCTCCTCAGTGCTGCCCTTCTGAAACATTCCAGGCATGTTTCTACTGGCTGCATGCAGCATTCAGCTCATGCTTTGCTGTCCTGATGACTCACTGGGGCAGCTAACGCTGTTTCAGGGGATTGTTTTAAGGTTAGGCTGAACCTAACACAGCATCATCAGCTCAGCAGCCTTTACCAGTGACTTCCAGTGCTAAACATTTACTGTAGCAAAAGCCCTGATTAAAGTGTGGATGGAAAAGGCATCAGCTTGGTGAGTTGGAGCACCAAGTTCACTTTGTGTGAGACACTCCAACACATGATGCCATGAACTCTGCTGGCTGTGGATGAGAACTGCTTGTTTGCATGGCTGCACTGGAGTTCCATGGAAAGCTCAGGTGCAGATAATGAATCTGGATAGATGAACCTTGCCTTTCTTTTGTTAGTTACATGGAGGAAGCTAAGGTAGCTCAGGTTTGTAGGGAAGCAGCAGACTGGAGCACTGGTTGCCAACATACTCCTGCATCCTTCCTTGGGGGTCTTTCCAGCTAAGTGAGTCCAAGGGTTCCCATTAGCTGTAGCAAGGCAGACACTAAAACACAAAAGGATTGCAAACTCTTCTGCTGCTGTCAGTGGCCTGTACACTGTACTCTTGGGATCTAGGTAGTTTGTCAGACTCAGTAAGAGGAGTGTACCTGCTCTGTAGCCTCGATGGAAATAGCTGGCAAGATCCTCTGTTCCCTGAGCACAGAGTAGGAATAGGGATGGAGAAGAGGAAGGACAGTAACGAGCAGAGCCATCTCTGACCCTACTTTGCTGTCACCAATGAGCTTCCTAAAACTGGGGCAAGCAAGAGCCTCCTCAGACCAGAGCACTACTTTCTGTTCAGGATTCACATGCACAGCGACACCTCAGCGTCCTGGCACTGGGAGGTGAGATGGGAGGACAGCTGCACAGCAGAACAATTGGGGCTGAGAACCAGCATCTACAACGGATGTGTAAGCTCTGGTGTGGACCCAGGACCTCATATTTCCCCAACTACTTAAGGGACATTCCAGGGTGTTCCTGGAGCAGATATTCAAGGTTAATCAGAAGGACTCCAATTCCTGTGCTCTGACACCTCTCAGTGACATGAGGCAAAGGGCAGTAAATGGGAAGGACTGAGAGATCTGCTTTAAAATACATGTTATCCTGTGGTAGGCCCTGAGATTTAAATAAATTAATAAATAAAATCAAAAGCAGAGCACACTGAGTTGGAGTAAAACGTGACCTGGCTTCAACCTTCTTAATCTAGTGTAGAGAATTAGGGTTTGCTTTGGAGGCAACCTGGCAGATATTAAACAACTGACATGAACTTTCATATAGAGTGGTGAGGGGCTGGAACAGGCTGCCCAGAGAGGGGGTGGGTGCCCCGTGTCTGGGGGTGTTCAAGGCCAGGTTGGATGGGGCCCTGGGCAACCTTGTGTAGCTCCAGGCCTGAGGTTGGTGTCCCTGCCTGTGGCAGGGGGTTGGAGCTCTGGGATCCCTGGGATCCCTCCCAACCCATGCCAGTCTATGATTCTATAGAAAGTACTTTTACCACAGTGAAGAGTGTGCTAGAAAACCCCACACCATCTCACAGAGTGATCACAGTCTCCTGTGCTCTGGGCCACGATCAGGAATCAGTGAAGAAGGATGAGCTTCTGTATCCAACTCAGATTGCAGAGCCATGAAGGTATGGCATAGATAGAAGGAGACTGAGCTGTCCTAGGAGCAGACCTAATAATAATTGAGTAGGGCATTTATCACAGAAAACAGAATGGTAAAATAGCAATCTACAATTAGTTCCAAATCAGGTTAGAGATAAAAATATCGAGCTAATTGGCTTGCCAGGCAATATTGAGTGGGAGGACCCAACAGGATTTCTGGAGCCTTGGTTTCCTGTGACTGTTGCTTGACAAAGTAAAGCTGGTTTATATGAAAAATGGCCTTCAAGAGCTTCATAGGAAGGAATGCATACAAAGGAATCCCTCAAAGAAAAAAAAATTGCAGCTTTATGGCTACAGGGGCAATAACTCATGGCTATAAAGAAATGCAACTTATTTAAGGATGACTGCTTGTGTTTCCAGATGAATAACAGAAGAAATATCAGGCTGGAGTTCCTTTGAAAAGGCAGTTTTCAGTGGCTATGGTTCCACTCTCTCAAGCTTACTCCTGCAGTGAAACTGATGTTAAAAAATATATCAAATACTGAACTTGTTCAATTGCATTTCAAAATACATGCACAAGTACGTAGCTGACCAGCAAAATGGCCTGACATTCAACCTCAACAGCTGGACAGAAGCCTGATTTTTGTTTAATTCTAACTCAAAATGTGTTTCAAAGGCAATTTTTATTTTTCTTGTTTTCCAATTCTAGCTTTGCCATTGGTTGTGATCCACATTGGCAAGGCACCCCCCTCCCCCCCCCCAACAGAGATGTTATTCATTTTACTTCTGAGCTATCTAGAGCCTATTTACAGATTTTGAAGGGATTCCTCATCCCCCAACTTTGGGAGATCTTCAGAAAATAAAACCCTAGAATTTTCTGAGACAGACTGTATGGCTCAGCACCAGCAACTACAGCCAAGTTTTCCAAAATACTCAGCTACTCTGCTGAATATCCGCTGCGCTGCATGCTTAGAGAAATGAGCATTTCTAGTGCTTGCACTGCAAACAATCTTTTCAGAAAACTTGCTCTGTGACTACATAAAACTGATGGAATCAGTGAAGACTTTTCAGAATCGAGGCATATCTGTTCTGTTACCTGAGGCTGTTGTGAGAGTTAGTTGAATTAAATGACAACAGTAGTGTATAAATGAGACGTGAATCCCATTTTGGGGAGTATCTAAATGGGAACCTAAATAATCATGGTTTATATGGAGATGGTAGAAGAAAATGTATATTATACCAATTTAGATACAATGCTCAATTCAGCCTGATTAAAAAGACTTGCAGAGATAAAAAGACTTTTAAGGTGCAACTTTAAGTAATGCCTAAAAGCTCATTGAAAGTCAAGGGAGATGTGTGAACGTGTGGCTGTTTCAATACTTTGCCATTAATTCAGATCAGGCTGCTTGAGATATTTTCAAAACACACTATGTATACAGTACACACTTCAGCTCCCTTTGGCTCTCCCCAGACAAAAGAGGAGTTGCTGCTGTTCCAGGCACAATGCTTGAGCACACACACACACACACAGAGTTCCTACCCCATAATGGCTCCAGTCTAAATGAATCTTGGGATATAAGCTAGAGATAGTGCTGTGCAATGTAAAGAAAACACAGTGTGGAATATTTCCTATCAAGTTTTGTTGTATATAAGGGTCCATTTAAGTAAGAAATGACTGAAAAGGGAGAAAAGCAAAAAGGACTTGGGATACTGATGGAGGTGGGTGAAGGGTACCATATGGAGTAAATCTATCTGAGCCACAGTAGCTGCTACTGCCACCCAGGAGAGAAAGGTACCAGTCCAGAGCTGTAATTAGCAGCAGTGTGATGACAGAGGGACACCAGGAAAGGAGAGGTGCTCTGGGTGTCAAAATCCTCACTATAGCTCAGGAAAAAGAGAGGGTGAGAGGGAGCAAAAAAGAGCTATTATGGTACAAACATTAGCCTTAGAGAATTTAAGGGATAAAACCATATGAGATTCCACTTGAAAACTCGGAACAGGTACCCTCCCACCCCGTTTCAGCCAGTAATCCAGCTCCTTTACCTGGGTGCATTTCTACCTGGGGAGAAACCCCAGATCTCTGGCTTCATCAACTTGCACAAACCCAGAGACCAGTGACACACACACACACACACATACACACACAGATGGGTTTTGAAACTTTCCAAAGTAGAGCCACTTTTCGGAAGAGATGTTGCAGCACTACACCTAGAGGACATCGTTAAAATTCCACATCATTATTTCTGAAAAATGGCTCAAACAAAGCAGACTTACTCCATCACTGTAACTGTGCATAGGAGGCAGGACTGTAGGACCTCCCCTCCTTTGTTTTCCCTTTGATAGCTGTGGTCAGAAGCTTCACTGTATCGCCCATGCCCAGACACTGACCCATTGCTCAGGCAGCCACCATGCAATTCAAATTTCCAATGTAAGATTGCCATGCTGCTGCAATGAAAATAAAACCCAAACCATGTCATTAGTGGCCTGTCACTGATCTAATTTAATCAACTTGCAGCTTCAAAAAAACCCAAATATAATCCCAGGGACAGTGCAGGAAAGGCTGAGCTACATAGCACCCTTGGAAACAAAACGCCCATCAGCTCCCCTACTGATGTTCTAATGCCTTGATTTCCATGCTGAGGATTCAAAGTCCCTAAATTTCCCCAGGTAGCCATACTCTGCACACAGCATGTTTGTTTGTTAACACTTAGCATAAATTCCTGATAGCTTTTTCTCTAGGTTTAGAAATTCCTCCATAACTAAAATCACTTCAGCCACTTCGCGCTCGGATTGCACTGCTCCCTAGGTGAACCGCTCGCCTGAGCTCCTGTGTATGTGCAAATGTGGCCTCCAGCAGGGAGCAACACGCAATTCGATATGAATTTTAGGGGAAGCCATGAGCCAGGAAGCCAGGAGGCCATTTTATGAGGTGAAATCACCCAGATTCTAGACCTTTCTTACTGCAAACGTGGCAAGCTAAACAACTGCTCATTGGTTACACACACTGTTCACACTGTATTGATTGGTTAGTGATTATAACGAGTTCTGATAAACATATCTTACAGCTAAACACCCTTAGTTTACCTTTGATGCCTAAAAGCATCCCCACACCTGCTGTTTGACCCTGGTTGGTTCCTAACATGTTCTGTTACTCCCAAATACCTTCCCATAACTGCTTTAGGGTAGCCTGTACCCCTATCAGCAAGGCCGCTGTGTTTTGAGAATGTGATTATTAGGATCCTCTCAGCATGAGGAACATTTTCTGTCTCATGGGAACAGAAGAATATTGTCAGAGCCTGAATCCTGGGAGAAGAGAGCTAGGCCGCACGCAGGCCTGCTGTCTGCCCCGACCTGCAAATATGACAAACTCCAGGGCAGGAAACAGCAACACGTCTCTCAGGTCTCCTGAAGGGGTTCAGCTATGGGCCCTGGAGTGGCAGCTGTACTGCGAGGAGGTGAAGAAAAAGAAGCTGACTGTCTCTTGATGCTTGAAGCTAGAGAGGTTTAAGAGAGTCAGAGATCCCAATGTCAGTCTTTGAAGACTGGCCCAAACACCACTGACTGTCAGACACTCTGGTTTACAAACAGGGGCTACACAAGCTTCAAAGCAGCACCATTTCTGAGAGACTGAATTTGATGCACATACAACAAGGGGTTTGATGCAAGAAGTTTCACCAACTTCTAGGTTTGAAAGCAGACATGATGTGTAAACAAGGCCTCAAGGTCTTCATTCCTGGAAAATTTCAAAGGTGTAAGTGCACTGGGTCTTTCTAGTCTTTCCTCACCCCTTTCTCTGGTTGAGAAAGAACAAAAGCATCTCACCATCAGCATCCTTCTGCATGCATTTGCCTGGTGTACCCATTTCTCCATGAATATATTTTTTTGTTTCCCTCCATGACTACTGGCGATGAAACAACATTCAGAGGCACCAAGGAAATGGCCAAAAAGTATCTACAGATTATTCTCCTTTTGGGAGAACAGGCCACGTTGCTATTAACTGCAGTTATTCTCAATGGAGGTTATTTAAATGGTACATGCAGTGTGACAGGTCCATGCTGTGGGACACTTCCCTCTGATCACATAAGATGTTATTCAGACATCTTGATTCTCCTGCCCTGAGAGATCCTTTCCATATGGAAATATGTAGAACCAACATCACTGCATTTCTGAACAAGACTTCTCCAGCATATCTTGGTCCAGTTCTATCTAGGTCTCAGTCAGCACATTCCCTGCTCATCACTTTTCTTCAGACAGCACCAACACATATTTCTTTGTGTAAATCAGTTTAGCTCCACCCAAATAATTACCAGCAGAGGATCTGGCCTAATACATTCAGCAGATAAATTGCCTTCTACCAGACTATGGTATCTTCAAAGCTATGACTTACCTGCATGTTTTACAGTACAAGGTGAGAGTCTCATTACATTGAGTGTGAAGTGAAATTAAGCCTGAAGTGAAATTAAGCTTACTTAGGTCTAGGATACTTTTAATCAAACAATTCCATCTCCACCCACACCCCCCAAAAGACATAAACATGCAAATTTCCCTTGCTGTATGGAATATTAAAGACTTACTGAAGACTTCATGTGGCACGTGTGGGATCATGTTCTGTTCCACTGCAGAACTGAAGTGATTGAAAGAATGAAACCAGAGGACTTTTAGAACTGTTACAGAAGTATGTTACTTTTATACTCAGGAAATGATCTATTGGACAAAGCTTCCAGGGAATCACATGTGGAAAATGACCCATTGATTGAACCAACAGATGAAACTTACGTCTTTCACCAGACACTGCTGAATTTTTCTCAAAGTTTTTCTACCATCATAGAATGGTAGAATCATAGAATGATTTTTTTTCTCCTTTTGTTTTTGTATAACGTGAAGGTAGGTCTAAATACAAACCAGCCTGTTCATTAAGGTAACTCAAATGTAGATAAAAGTCTTATAAGCTGGAACTATCATCTATTAAGTAGAGCCACCCCCCTGTACTGAAACCTTCCTGTATGCCATTCCTCCTGTCACTCCCAACAATTCATCCAGCTTCTGTTTCTTATACAAAAATAAACCACAAGCACAATCAGCATTGGCTCCAGTCCTCCTGGTTCCAAATCCAACTGCTGTGCTTTCTCAGCTCCTTAGAAATGCCCCACTCTGAACGGGGCAGCCAGTGGGTTTAGGTGGCTGCACGCATTCTCTTGACGCGAAGGAACACGGATCACGCTGCAGCCACAGTCACACCCATGTCTCGTTATGTTACCTTATAATGATGGATTGGAAAGTTAAAAACAGGATTATTCAACTCAAATGAGAATTTGCAATGACAGACTCCTAACACACGCTTTCCTCTTAAGGAAAAATCTGGGACTTAGATCAGCACCAGAACAGAAGGAGAAGAGGCAGTCTTCTAGCACAGCTAAAACAAAATGGTGCCAGCAGCATGTCCTCAGACACAAACACGACTGAAGGAGATGACGACAGCTTGGTAGCCAGAACTGTGAAAGATATTACACACAATCTTACCCTAGTAATAAGGGGGGGAAAGTTTCAGGGTTGCTAATCCTCTCTAACAGAAAAGGCTTGTATTCAAAATTTAAATAGAAACATGAAAATGATAATCAAGGAAACGCTCTGCAGTTCAGAGGGTCACCAAATACAGCAGGTGTGTGAAAATACATTGCTGCCACTGCTGAAAGAGCTATGGTTCCATAAAGATTCACCAGAGCATGGCACAAGGCTACAGAGCATTCCTGTGCCCTCCTTTCAGTATGGGACTGCCTCTCTAGGTTCTGTGCTGTCCTGGCTTCTGACTTCATAGCAAAGGGAAGAACGAGCAGGTTCAGAACTGCAGATCACCCAATCAGCCATAAAGCTCTCACAATATGGATTCACAATCAGAGAGGCAAACAAAGCTATTCTGGCTCCTGAAATAAGTGAGATGCCAAACAATTGCAAGAAATGCTGGTATTTCTGGTGTCAAAACCAAGCCACCTGGGCCTCTGCCCTAGAAAAGATCTTAAGGAGTATGGAGCAGATACAGTTCCAGGTCTGCAGCTGTTTTCAGGATTTTTCAAGAGTAGAACATAAGATCTTTATGACACTAGTCAAAGGCTTGCTTTGAAACTGCTTAAAGCACTGGCACAGATAGACGTTTTCTAAACATATACTACAGGAGAGAAAGGCTTGCCTATCGCCATATGGATTTGTAGAATATATCTATTTTGCTGTTGGCTTGTAAACTACAATAAATTAGAGCATGCTTAATCACCTTCAGTTACAGTTTCTGTACTGAAAGTAAGTTTTAGACTCATCTTTAGCTGAAGAGAGGAATTAACTTTGCTGGTAAAATTCTGCCTATAGCTTGCAAGTGAAATCTGAGAATAATGTTTAGGGATGTGTTGATGTGGTTTAGATGATTTCAATGCTCAATACTGAATTGGTTATAGGTTATAGATTTCCCCTAGCAGACAAGAATCTTTATATATAGCTAGCTGTAAGGTTCAGCACTGTTTGGTACAGTTAACAGGGCTACACCGACTCTAAGCTTTGTTCTTGGTGTGTAAGAATGAAAATGCTCGAGTTCCTAAAGGAAAAAGAGAAAAACCAACATTGCAGGGAGACAGAGGGACAGGGCCCCATATACCTTTCAAAAGAATTCTGCTTGTAGAGAAGAATTACCCACCATACCTAGCAAGCTCTTTTACTGTCAAACCTCTTTTATGTTCAAGCGCCGAGGAATAGCTTCTTATTCAAGACAAACAAATCCCAAACTTCTCTTGGCACAGCAAACAGCCAGAAACCCAGGAGGCTCTCCTCCTGCACCTCTGTCTAACCAGAAAAAGGGAGAGGAACTGGTAGGAGAGACACAAAGCAATATCCCTGCCTCTAAAAGGCTGCTGAATCGCGTGATAGGGAGCCAGCTCCTCATTTTTATGTTTGGTCCTGTCACTTTTGAATTCAGCAAGAACATCATATGGCACTAAGATCAATATTGCTGGTACATTTTCATCTCCCCAAAAGCAACATATTTTCCACAGTTTTTATTTCGAATTCGACTGAACTATAGTTATTCCTGCAAGTTATCATCTTTCTAATAGCAGCAGACCTGGCAATGGTGCTGCAGGAGCTGTGGGCTATTATGTACTACTTTACTCTGTTAGCAGAGGAAATCCATTTAGACTTTTATGCTGAGGAGTGCAATACTAACACAAGGAGACATTTAAACAGTACGAGAAAAAACCTTCCATTTTCCCTTTCACAGACTTTAAACTCAGTGTCCTTCTAGGACTCACAGAGGATTCTATTAGAAACATGGAAAAGCAGAACTAACCCCTGCACCAAAGCCATCCTTACAGTCGACATCAGACTCAGTTGTCACTTAGCTATAATTTTGCCAAACTTCATCTATTTAGCCTTACAATTTCACTCTGGATGTCACCTGCAGGGTAATTTTTCTTCCCTTGTAGACTGATGGTCTAGCTAGTTGTAACAACAAAGCTGGAGTAGGGAAAATGCATTGTTTTGTTAACTTAAGAAATAAATTCTGGCAACTAGTGGAAAGCAAACAGCACAACTTTCATTATCATCAAACTCCCCATGCTGGGCAATGACCACACTGCTACTGAAATTCACAGCCCAAGTTCATGCACTTTTCTAACCTCATCTGAACTGGGAAGCTTTCAGAAGACAAACTCCACAGGTTTCTCTCTGCTTAGAAGAAACCAATGACCACCTCGGGATAATACATTTAGAGAGCAGCCTCAAGAGAACTGGAGAAAAGAAGGCTGAGAAAACTGGCTTTCACTGGGCTTCAAAGGAATAGGCTAAATTCCCTCCTCTTAGTTGTAGAAGAATATAAAGGGTTTAGAGCAAATGGAAACAAATGGTCCTGTAGTCAAAATGACTCTGTGCTGGTGTTGCAATAATTTTTGCTGTATGAAAGACTTTGTATAAACCAGAATTCAACAGACTGGTCACTCAAGTTATTCCAGTCATCTTTATGCACAAAAAAATTACCTCTTTGTTGCACTTTTCTGCAGGAATATTTTGTTTTTAATAGCACAAATGAGTTTTTTACTGCAAGAAATCTTTCTTTGTATCTTAAGCAAAACCAAACAAAATAGTCCTGCAGGTATTCTTGAGTCTTCTGTTCTTACTGTCCGTCCTTCACACTGAGATGCAAATCTAATCCAGTTCAAGCTGGGAAGGAGAGCAGAAAGCCAGACTTCCCTTGGAATCTTGTCAAAGGAAGGGAAGTCCCACCCACCCACTGTGACACAGGGCTGGAAGGTGCCAGTTTGAGCCAGGTGGATGCTGGAAAGTCCCAGGGAAAATGCGGCCTGACTGTGGGTCAGAGAAAGCTCCAGTTGAGAACAGCCACGGCACTGCAGCAGAGCTGGGGTAAACTGGGGGGGGGAGCTGAAGGGAAATCTCTGTAAGAACTTCCAGGTAAAGCAGTCTGTTTCTTAATACATCAGTGCAGGCTGCTCCCAAGCTAGCAAGACTCTCAGACTGCTGCTGCAAAGGCCTAGAGGTATTTGTATTTTAAACTCTGGGAGTCAGAATTTAACGAGAGATCAGCTGTGCGGCTAGAAGCCAACATTCATTAACACTCAAAGGGAGCTTTGATGTCAGATTGCACCCACATAATGGGTTGCACATGGCAGAAGGGCTGGATAGACCTCTGTGAAACATGGGGAGACAGCTCCATGGGAGAAGAGCTTCTTGAGAGCAGCCCTGTGAGAAGGACCTGGGGATTCTGGTGGGTGAGAAACTTAACACGAGCCAGCAGTGGCTCTGGCAGCTCACAAGGCCAATGGGATCCTGGGCTCCATCAGCAGAGGGGTGGCAGCAGGGACAGGGAGGGGATTGTCCCTCTCTGCTCTACCCTGGGGAGGCCCCAGCTGGATCCTGTGTCCAGAGCTGGGGCCCAACACAAGAAAGATGTGGGGCTGTTGGAGAGGGGTCAGAGGAACCACGGAGATGCTCAGAGGGCTGGAGCAGCTGCCCTACAAAGAGAGGCTGAGGGAGCTGGGCTGGTTCAGCCTGGAGAAGAGAAGGCTGTGGGGGGACCTCATTGCAGCCTGACAGTCCCTGAAGGGAGATTATAAACAGGAGGGGAATCAACTTTTTAAAAGGGCAGATAATGGCAGGACAAGGGGGATGGATTAAAGCTAAAGGAGGGAAGGGTTAGATTGGATATTAGGGGGAAGCTTTTTCCAGAGAGAGTGGTGAGGGGCTGGAACAGGCTGCCCAGAGAGGGGGTGGGTGCCCCATCCCTGGGGGTGTTCAAGGCCAGGTTGGATGGGGCCCTGGCCAACCTTGTGTAGCTCCAGGCCTGAGGTTGGTGGCCCTGCCTGTGGCAGGGGGTTGGAGCTCTATGATCCTTGGGGTCCCTTCCAACCCATGCCAGTCTATGATCCTATGATCTCACTGTTGCAGCCTCTCTCCTGGTACTGGATATGTGTCGGCCTGAAAATAGCAGGCCGCTCACCAGCAGGATTGCCAGCACAGCTGAGGTGGAGAAGCTGCCAGGGAGGTGGGAAATCTCCAAGTCTCTTTGCTTGCTCCAGGGCTTGTTCCACCGTGGCACCATTACAGAATGACAACCGAGGACCCGCTGTGCTGCCGGTTCTGGGAACAGCAGTTCAGGGGTGATGTTCTTTATGAATTTCACTCAGAGCTCCAATTAATGCTGACAGGAACCACACACAGGCTGAGAGAAGCACAGACTCGTTTTTCTCCCAGGTAAAAGAATTTTCATTCAGACAGCCCATGCTTAAAGACAGAATAAGTTCTTGGAGTTTCAGACTTAAAATAGCTGTCTGATTCTTTGAAGTCACTGCACTTCTTCAGCGTTTAGTGATAGCAATCAATTGCTTATTGCTTTAGAGATAATTAATAGATTAATAGACAAAAATGTAAATTTTTATCAGAACAGTCACAGAGAGGATGGTAACTAGAGCCAAGAAGCCTACTACCTTGCCTGAGGTGCTGTCAGTTCTCACAGAGGGGACACTGTCAGGCCAATCACTAATTCACAGCAAGAAATGCAAAGATCAGGAACGCAGCAATGGAGAGAGAGGGGGATTCAGCAGATGAGAACCACAGGGTTTGATTTCAGCCAGCCCTCTAAAACCTTTCATCACATATGCATAGTGTCTTTTTACATACATTATTTTGCCTATTCTTTACATAATTTTTGCATGCATGTTTTGTAGAAAGAGTTTGTGCATTAAGCTATGGCAGCTCCCAGGTTTTTGTTTACCAAGAGGTCTCAGGGAACTGCTTAAGAGAAAGAAACAGAGAGCACACACAAAGAACTGTGATGACAAGAACATGCTGATGAGATTATTGGACAAGCTCAAGAAATTATGTTTACTAGCTATAGGTATTCTCACTGCCCCTGTTAACAGCTTCTCTTTGGGAGGGTTTAGTACCACAACAAATACATATGCTGAGGAACTCATCTTTGATGTCTATCAATAGCTAAATTGTTAAACTTCATTGGCTAGGACAATGGATGGAGTGCCTGACTAAAAAGAATCAGGCTTCTTACCTTCCCTGCAGATAAGAATATCTTATTGAGACTAGGACATTCTAGCATCAGCTCTGTACTTTGCCTTCATTACTGACATATTAATCTGTAGATACACTCACCACTTGAATTATTTCATTGCTTCAGTCTTAGCTGAATAAGTTTAGTTACTGCATTTTTTATCTTGGAGTAACTTATTTGTCCTCTGTTTTCAAGAAAAACTATTAAATGCATGGAGACATTATACTCTTTGTATTTTATGATGGGCTATGAACACATCAGCATAGGTGACCTGAGATAAGAAATTAAGGCACTCAGCTTTATTTGTAATTTAAAATTTATTTACATCTATGTAAAGTTATGACCCAAATGCCACACAAGGAGTCTGTGCCTTTGTAGGACAGACAACACAGAACCAGATGAGAAGGAATGGGATGATGAAAATGGAGACCAGGAGAAGGAACTGTAAGCTGGTATTTTTTAAAATGGCTAAAAACCTGGCAGTAGGCTGTTCTGAATGGGAAAATGCTGTGTGTGAAGATGATCTCTACTGGTGTTCCTCAGCTTTGCACTTGGGACCATTTTTATTTAGTATTTTAATTAATAGTGTTGGTACAAAAAGTAGGAGAGCACTCATGGGAATTGCTGACAACATGAGGAGGCAGAGTCAGCAAAGCAGGGGCTAGGTTTTACACAGGAATGCTATTTGTGGCTGGTCTTGTTTAAGAGAATAAGCAAAATAGATGAAAATTTAATAACATGCAGCTACTAGTAATAAAATAAAGAGATTACTGTGAGCTTTAGCATGCCTGGGGCAAGTGACACAGGAAACCCCCTTCTCTTTGTTGGTAAATCTAAAGCTGATCCCAAGTTGCCTGTGTATGGTGGTCATGGACATGGTGGTGCAATGCTAGGACTTGGAGAGAAAGGTCAAGGGGAGACAGAGAAGTACCCACCCCATGGGGTAAATTACCTCCTCTAGAACTCTGGTAATGCATTTTTTAACTAATGCTCTCCTGCACCAATACCAGCTTGAAGGACTACTGAAGACAGGAGGAATCGAAAGCTTATTCTTTATAGGGAGGAGAGAAAGGTTGGCTTGTCTAAACAAGGGCTAAAAAGAGGAATATTTGCTTTAAGGTCTTTAGGAGAACAAACAGAGAAGCACAGAGGAAAGGAGAAAACAATGATCCAGGCTAAACAACATCTGCATCTCAAAGCAATGGACAGAAAGTGGTTGTAGGAAAATGAAAGCTGGAATAAGACTCTGTCAGTGTCTTCCAAGAGGAGTTTCAGGGACAACTTAAGTGTCTGAGACTAAGCCTAATCCATTTGCCAAAGGGATTTATACTGATATGATTGCTTATGATAGAAATGGCTCGGACTCTTGACCCAGGAGGTGCCTCTTCTCTTTATTTCCCTGGAGATTTAAGGGAGTGGATTTCCTCAGGGCAAGCGCAGTATCAGTGCATGTTATCAGACAGAAGATAATGTGCTACTTCAAATCTGATGACACGTGGCTGGAATTTTAATTATATACTGCAATTTTAGAAGGCTTTCAAACTCCTTTCAGGATTCAGGCTGCAGTTTTAAAAATGGCTTTGAGAGAGGCTTGTCAGACATGAAATATTTCAAAATAACTGGCTGCTCAGAAGTCTTCAATTTTGATCATACAATCACTTTAACACCAGTTAGTTGGTAAGCCCAGTGAAGGTGTGCTGGCATTTTGGTTTTCCCTTAAGCACCACTTAGGAAGCTGCCATTCTGTTTCATTAAATTAATTTACAGTTTTATCCCAACACAGTATTGGTCATGGTGTCCTCCTACCATAAAAGACACTGAGGTGATAAATATCAATTCACCTTATAGGTGTTTGCATTTGAAGTAGGAATGAATATTACACTTGGAAAAGCCCCTGGGGCCCTTCAGCTAAAAGCTGTATAAACTGTGGTCTGTGACACAATTCGTAGCTCTGAATGTGGGGTGCAAAGTGTGAGTTACATGCCACTTGCATTTTCCCTGCAAGTCATAGAATCATAGACTGGCATGGGTTGGAAGGGACCCCAAGGATCACAGAGCTCCAACCCCCTGCCACAGGCAGGGACACCAACCTCAGGCCTGGAGCTACACAAGGTTGCCCAGGGCCCCATCCAACCTGGCCTTGAACACCCCCAGGGACAGGGCACCCACCCCCTCTCTGGGCAGCCTGTTCCAGCCCCTCACCACTCTCTCTGGAAAAAACTTCCCCCTAATATCCAATCTAACCCTTCCCTCCTTCAGCTTTAACCCATCCCCCTTGTCCTGCCATTGTCTGCCCTTTTAAACAGTTGAATCCCCTCCTGTTTATAATCTCCCTTCAGGAACTGGCAGGCTGCAGTGAGGTCCCCCCACAGCCTTCTCTTCTCCAGGCTGACCCAGCCCAGCTCCCTCAGCCTCTCTTTGTAGGGCAGCTGCTCCAGCCCTCTGAGCATCTCCGTGGCTCCTCTGACCCCTCTCCAACAGCCCCACATCTTTCTTGTGTTGGGCCCCAGCTCTGGACACAGGATCCAGCTGGGGCCTCCCCAGGGCAGAGCAGAGAGGGACAATCCCCTCCCTGTCCCTGCTGCCACCCCTCTGCTGATGGAGCCCAGGATCCCATTGGCCTTGTGAGCTGCCAGAGCCACTGCTGGCTCATGGTCAGTTTCTCATCCACTATGACCCCCAGGTCCTTCTCACAGGGCTGCTCCCCAGGAGCTCCTCTCCCAGTCTGTATCTGTGTCTGGGATTCTTCCAGCCCCAGTGCAGCCCCTGACCCTTGGCAGTGTTGAACCTCATTAGGTTCCCCCAGTCCCATCTTTCCAGCCTGTCCAGATCCCTCTGGATGGCTTCTTTCCTTCTAGGGTGTCGACCACACCACTCAGCTTGGTGTCACCCCCAAACTTGCTGAGGGTGCACTCATCTTTCAGCATTTCACTATCAAGGGACTCACAAGGTTACAACTCCTCCACAGCTCAACTAGAAGTTGACTTTTAAGTAGTAAAAGTAACTGGAAGAAAAGGAAGTGACATATATCTTCTGACATAAACAAATTTATGAAAGGAAATTACTTTTGTTAAACTCTACTTGTCATAAATGTCTGTACTCCAAGAATGTCTGTACACAGAGTAAACAAGCCACTTTTCTGTTCAAACCTCAGCAGGATACATAAATGAACAAAAAAAAAACCCCAAAGTCATTTTCTGTAGCTAAGGAACTTCTCTACTGTTCTATATTCACATTCATTCAGATAATAAAACCATTTCCAGGGGAGACAGACAAGTCAAATGATTACCAATTTCATTACCAAGGTAAAACCACATTTTTTGAGTTTGAAAAAAAATCATTTCAAATGGAGGCTTTAGAAAGAAAACAAACAAAAAAGCCAAACCAAAAACCAAAATGCAGTTGCCTGCTTACTTGTCCTCAAGTAGGACCCTCTAAGCAGTAAAAGAATAAAACTGCTTTTCTTTGTTTTTACTGAAACAGAGCAACAAACACACAGATCCCCAAACAAAAAACTCCATTCAAATCTCAAGTTATAGAAACATAAGAGACAGGCCTTTTTAGTCTGTCTTCCCATCAAAAGACCAAACCACAAGCAAGATTTTGTTTGAAACAGTGATCCTATCTCCTTGTCTTTCCCTTCTGTTCCACCTACAACTCACTGGTGATTTGAGAAGTCATCTAGATTCTATAAATTCACAGAATAGGCAGTTAGAGGGGAAAGCACTGACGTATGTGCCTTCTTAGCAACAGCAGAGCAAGTCCTGATAAACAGATAAACACCACGTGGAGAAGAAACACTCTTTAGAATCAGCACCACATTAGATAGTGAGGTCACTCATGTGAGATGTGACTGCATAAGAAGAGGACATGTTCCTTAATACCACTGCTTACAGGACTACTTCTTTGATGTCTCAGTATAAATTAGTTTTTCAGTAAAATACTGTGTGTGTATATCTATATCTGTATCTATATATTTCTATATCAATATCTACTCCTCAGGCAGTTGTAAACCCCCATACCCCACTGTGTAGCACAGCCACAATTAAGTTCCTGAAGAAATAATTTGGTGATTTTTCTCTACCTTCTCTACCTTCTTTCCTGATTTATTCTACAGGAATAAAATTACCCAGAGGACTGGACCCAGATGAGGGGAGTGCTGGGGGGGTGGTGAAGGGTCATCACACCTGCCTCCCACTTTGAGCATCACAACTCACTGCTGGGATACAGCTTTCCACACAAGTCATGCAATAAAAAGTCAGGCACCTAAAGGCTGTTTCCACAACAGATAATATGGGGAGCAATGCAATACTTAAGCCAACCAACAGTAAAGACTGAAGAGTTTTTCTTAAATCAAGTCCATCCCCACTCTAACACTCCCACATACAAGCCTGCATTTCAAGCCTGAAACATCTGGACTGAGGATACATCTGTGCTGCACAGTGCCCCACAGTGTTAACAGCTGGGCTTGTGCTGGCACTGGAAACAGGAAGCCAAAAGCCTGAGAGTGAAAAAATGTTATTTTATCCAATAAAGAAGGCACCAAATCCCAACAGCCCATGGAACTGGAATGGAAACCTGGCATGAACTGCCTTCTTAGTACAACATAAAACTTCTCCCTCTTACTCACTCTCTCCATGCCCCTAAATCTTGATTCTTTTTCCCTAGCCACTGGCCATTTCTAATCTCATGGCAAATGTTCTAATCCCTGGCAAATGAGTGACAGAGGTTTGAAATCCATGGAAGCAGCAAGAGACAAAGAACCTAGATCCACCACTGCCACATGGGCACTCATCACCACTGCTCTCCTCTTCTGCTTTGATACCTCTTCATGCTGACCTTAACAGTGTCAGTGTGCTCATCCCACTAAGGTCAGATACCCCAGGCCATACAGACACCTGGATTTATTAATCCCAAAGGGAGACAAATAGGTACCAGGGCACTAGGCAATAATTTTGGATTTCATGGAGTTCTCTCAGGAAGCAAGAGGTCAATATATGATTACAATAACTTTCTACTCCTAGCTGTCCTGTCTTTTGCAAGCAGTTGGATACTCAGGAACACTGACAAGGGACTAGGTTTTACATGTATTTACATTCAGGACATGTGATGCAAGAAACCAGGGACTTGGTAAAAATTGTATTCTAGAACTATCTTTTCTTGCTTCCAAAAAGGAAACAGTAGCTTATAGAGGAAGCTCTCTCTTGTGTTCATGTTATCTTTCTCAAGTTTTACTATACAATATCTCTGGAATAGAGCTCAAAGAATGCTCAGTACCATCTTCTAAACAATGGTGGCAGATTTCAGTTTTAAACAATTTGGGCAGATTTCTTTATCCAGGTAACACACATGAGGGACTCAGGTTTACTTTAAGAGAGATGTAAAGGTTCAAATTTACACATCAGCCTTGAGGCACAAGGAGTGCCCAAAGAATCCAACTTCACAATGGAATGGCAGTTCTGGTGGGAGGAACAACAGGTTTCTTTCCTTCTACCTGCCCTCATGCATGTGCAACCTCACCTTCCTCACTGCAGCAAAACAGTCCCAGGTTCAAGATAAATGAGCTCAGAGAGAGGACAGGGAAAAGCTGTTCTCTCCAGTGGTCAGGACCCTAGTGCCCTGTGAGTGCATCTCAGCTCGTTAATTGACAGAGCTCCCATTTCTCCCCGAGCACACACATACTTTCACCACACTCTCCCACATGTTCTTTACAACAATATTTTACAATGGAGATACAACTCTGAGTTCAATTTGCACCTACAATAGCCAGGTAATTTATCTTTTAGAGGGGCTGCTTACAAGCAGTCCTTAGGCTCCCTGGAAATCTCCACATCACAAATTGGTAACTGCTCCATCTCTATCTCTAGGACTCACAGGCAAGAGACCTGGGGACTGAAAATCACCCCAGACTGTTTCCTTTCCCCCTGGAGAGCCCTGCTATCTACCCATTCATTTTCACAGTGAATAGCTGCTTTGTTGATGGCCTAACTTCCACAGAACACTTAAACTGGGCAGTGTTTGAATCCCTCTCAGCGTGCTGTGAACAGAAGGTTAAGCACAAACACTATCTATAAAGTTACTACAGAATAAGGGCTTATCTTACTTGAAATGTTCTGTAAAAATCCAGAATAAACACAAACAATGTGGGTCCTTGTTCCTCTCAGCCTTTCTCTGCTATCTGTTGTGATGCTGCTCTCCCCATGGGTTTCCCTGCAGGATGCCCTATGTCAGGCTGTGTTTTGTAAGAACTGGATTTGGCTCTTTCAGGTTAGGGGACCCCAGAATTCCAATCCCCACACTCCTTTTCTCTATTTGATTCCCTTTTAAAAATCATCCTACTGTCCTCTTTCAGTTAAATAAGGGTTGAGCCTTATCAGCTCTAGCTGCAGTTTGCTCTCCAGGCATCCACCATTTTTCATATATTTTGCCTTGCAGTAGGAGAGACAGAATATGTGGTGCTTAACAGGGTTTCTTCTTGCCATGTGGACTTCAGTTAATAGCAGAACTTTGACCATAAAACATATTAAGAAGTTTTTCCTCCCCTCTCTGATTTATAGCAATGGGACTGTCTTGCCTATATGTAGAAGAAACACAGATAAATAAAGTTCAACCATACTTGATTTTTTTTTCCTCTTTCTATGCTACTTAACTGGAAGACAGCTTATACTATTCTGCCAAAGCTACATGGGAGAAGCTGCATTTCATCAGGAAACTCTATTTTGATTTGTGGAAGTGCAATGAAAATGACACTAACAAAGGAATTCTGAATACCCCAAGCTCTTACTTAAAAAAATAAAATCCACCTTTTAAGGCTTCAAGGGAAAATTAACCAGAGGGGACTTCTTTAATAATGACCTTAATTTCTTATGGGAAAGAAACGATGAGCAGACGCTATCATCACCAGCTGCTTTCAATCACTAACCTGCAAGTAAAAAAGTTGAAGTTCCTGCTGAGGGTCCAACAGTGTCCAAAACCTGACTGTAAAGCCCTCATGTAGTGCACAGCACAGAGCAAGGGCTGTCACTGGACAGCCTACAAAGAGAGGTTGAGGGAGCTGGGCTGGGTCAGCCTGGAGAAGAGAAGGCTGTGGGGGGACCTCATTGCAGCCTGCCAGTCCCTGAAGGGAGATTATAAACAGGAGGGGATTCAACTTTTTAAAAGGACAGACAATGGCAGGACAAGGGGGATGGAGTGAAGCTAAAGGAAGGAAGGGTTAGATTGGATATTAGGGGGAAGTTTTTTCCAGAGAGAGTGGTGAGGGGCTGGAACAGGCTGCCCAGAGAGGGGGTGGGTGCCCTGTCCCTGGGGGTGTTCAAGGCCAGGTTGGATGGGGCCCTGGGCAACCTTGTGTAGCTCCAGGCCTGAGGTTGGTGGCCCTGCCTGTGGCAGGGGGTTGGAGCTCTGTGATCCTTGGGGTCCCTTCCAACTCATGCCATCCTATGATTCTATGATATGACTGAACTCCAAGTCCAAGTGCAGACTAGTTGGGTTTTTAGTCCTGAGGATCCTGTTTTTAGAGCCCTTTGCAGCAGGGACAGGCAAACTGGCAGTTCTGCAGGCTCTCAGTTTATCATAACCACACAACAGCAGCAGCAGGAAGCATCCCCATCTATGGGTAATGTCCTCATTAAGCAAAGCTTCTGGAAAAGCTCATAGCTAGTTAAGAACTGTGGCTGTGTCCAAGTCCAGCACATTTTCCAACAGTTTCCACTGAGTATTTTCACTGCCACAAAGATACATCTTTTCCATGCTGAATCAGTGCTTCCAGAACAGACTTATGCTTGATATCTAAAGCTATCTGGCAAAGTTCCTGGTCAGAGGTGCTGCTTTTTGAATGAATCAAAAAGGAATTTGTCCGGGGAGGAAAGAAAAGAAAAGAATACAGGTCAGGAAAACAAAGATGAGAAAGCAGGAAAGCAAGCTGAAAGTGCCACCTGAATCACTAAATGGAAGATTAGGAATAGATTTCTAATGCTGGCCTGCACACCAAACTTCCCCTGAGGCAAATCACTTAATTCTTCTAATTCCATTTTCTTCATTGGTGTACAACTTGCCTAATAGGAACTCTATAAACAACTTACTGTTTCTTAAAGTACTTTGAAGCTACAAAATGCTTATTAATAAAGATGAGCTTGAAATATAACAGAGGACAGAAAAGAGCAAGAGGAACTTAGAAGAATAATTAGAATAATGTAGAAGAGATTTTCAGATGACTGAAGCTGTGGTGCAGAGAATAAGAGAAAAGCCAAATAAAAGAGATTCAGAAAAATGTAACAGCAAAATCCTTGCAGACAAAATTGACTCCAAGAAATGACCCAGAGTGGTTTGTAGGTAACCTACTTGGGACCCTTTGGTCTTTATTACTCACGATAAAGGGTTGCTTTCCTAATCCTAATTCATTTTCAAGAACAGCAGATTAACAAGAAGGGATCACTATCAAGATGAGTCTTCCAGACAATAATCTCTGCTAGCTCTAAATAATCACAGAAAGAGAAGAGTAAAAGGAACCATAATAATTTCCTTTAATGCTGTTACAGAATCACAAGGTTGGAAAAGACCTTTGAGATCATCAAGTCCAACCATACCTGCCCTCTACTAAATCATGTTGTTGGGGAACATGCAGAAAGCTAACATGGAAAGGTGCTAGAATGCTGCATTTTCATAACAATTGGGTTTGTATCCTAATCTTACTTGTTTCACCCTACAATATTATTCATATAGAGAATTATTCAAGATAAGGGGAAAATTGTTGGTTGTCTATCTAGCAAGTTAAATCAGATTAAAATCCTGTTTGAATTTTAAGCAGAACTGTTCCTACACACACTTATTTCAGGAGAATTTAATTCACTTAGAGAGAATTAAGCTAAAAGAACAAGGCTTACTGAATTCTTAGCAGCGGGCTCCTCGAATTAAGCTAGGCTGTGTTTTATGACTGCTTTTCAAAGTTGCTAAGGCCCTAGAATTCACCTCCTTCTGCTGAGCACTGAACACACAATGCTCACCTGCTGTGGGTGCTTATATGGCTGGTAACTCTGTTCCTGCCCAACACAAAGAGGTGCAGCACCTATTCGAGTCTCTGAACCTAGCTATGTGTACACATGCACACATACATGCCTGCACACAGTTTCCTGTATTTGAATGAGAAAGGAACAACACAAGTGATAATCCACACTCCTAAATTCTTGGAGATACAAATTTAAACCCTAAAACAAAAAAGAAAACTTAGTATTTTACCTTGCAGCATCAGAGGAAGTTAAAGACACGTTAAGAGGAAGGGTACTGCCCATGGGGCACAAAGAAGTGCCTGGAATCTGTGAAAAACAGCACAAAAATATACTGGCTGCTATCCAAATCTATGCACCTCTTGGCCACAGACCCCTTATCTCTCAGTCCAACACAAAGACCTCCTGCATCATGTCCACACAAATCACATTAGCTGTGCCTTGCTACTGCCTGCCCTTTTGAAATTCCATTTTCTCTTTAAAGGACTAGTGTCACTTTTAGAGAATTCAGACAACTTGGGATGTCATCTTTCTGTTGCTCATGACACAATTCTCATTCATCAGTGCAAGCCTGCTTTCCTGAGAGCAGGAACACTGCTCTACCAGGCTGCACAGCAACTCTCCAGCTGGATCCTGTGTCCAGAGCTGGGGCCCCCAATACAAGAAAGATAGGGAACTGTTGGAGAGGGGTCAAGGAGCCAAAAAGATGATTAGAGGGCTGGAGCAGCTGCCCTACACAGAGAGGCTGAGGGAGCTGGGCTGGGTCAGCCTGGAGAAGAGAAGGCTGTGGGGGGACCTCATTGCAGCCTGCCAGTCCCTGAAGGGAGCAGAAACACAGGAGGGGAATCAACTGTTTAAAAGGACAGACAATGGCAGGACAAGGGGGATGGATTAAAGATAAAGGAGGGAAGGGTTAGATTGGATATTAGGGGGAAGGTTTTTCCAGAGAGAGTGGTGAGGGGCTGGAACAGGCTGCCCAGAGAGGGGGTGGGTGCCCCATCCCTGGGAGTGTTCAAGGCCAGGTTGGATGGGGCCCTGGGCAACCTTGTGTAGCTCCAGGCCTGAGGTTGGTGTCCCTGCCTGTGGCAGGGGGGTTGGAGCTCTGTGATCCTTGGGGTCCCTTCTAACCCATGCCAGTCTATGATTCTATGATTCTCCCTCTGATTCACTGGTTAAACAAGCCTGAGAAAGAGGAACTGGCAATATCTTCTGCTTCTGTGTGATGCTGTAAGATCACTGCTCAGAGTTTAAGCATGCAGATAAATCTCTCTCTGACACAAGGGAAAAGAGTGAACCAGGCCGTGAGGAGCCTTCCAACTTCCCACATCGACAAGACAAACTCAGCAAATCTTGTTTGCTCCCTCTGATTTATTAGATATTCCTTACAAGAGATGTGTGCTACCACTGCTGGCCCTGGGAGGGTTTCTGCTCGGCTGGGCATCCCCACACTGTCTGTAACACAGAACTCCAGGTTATTAGCAGGCTGGGGAAGAAAAGCTGCTCTCATCAGATAAAACAACAGAGGCATGACAGGCTATTTTCAAGCGTGGCTTAAGAACTAACTTTAAAATATTACTTCCATCAGTAATTTTACCCCCAAATCAAATGAATGCTAAAGCCAAAATAAAATGAAACACACAACAAAATCCCCCCCAAAGTAATTTTGAGCTTGACTAGAACTGTACTCTAAAAATATCCATGAATTATGTATGAATGGAAAGCAGGAGCCTGACACTCAGCATAGGAGTCTGTCTTTGCCAACAACAACAAATCACTATTGCAATCACCGCACTGCCTGGTGCTTCCCCTCAATGCTTCCTGTCAGTGTCACCATCCCCCCCACCTCCTACAAGCATGTTTCCAATCCATTAGCTGGGGGATACATACAGATCTCTCTTCCTGGCAGTGACAGGCTGCTGCTACACATGCCACGCATGTGTGTCCCTGCCAGACACTGTTCTGCACAACTTTCCCTTGATGACCCCCAAAACGTTTCCTGTGTTGTCATGCTCCCAAGGTCAATGTTCACAACAGCAAGGCAGCAAGGTCCCTGGGAGGTAGTTGCTGACTGACTGGCTTGTAGCCTGAGCAAAGCCGTAGAGGCTTCTCCCAAGCTTGGCTGACTTGGTCATGACTTGGTGCAGCCCAAGGCTAGGCTGGAGCAGAGGCTTGCTCTGGTCCTGACTGACAGATTCCCTTCAGTGGTGTGTACCAGGCTGGCAAGATCTCTCCTTCTATTTTCCCCCCTGATGCACACTGTGGAAATACACGATATCTAAGTATTATCCCCTTGAACAAACATCACTGTGGTACTCCATCCAAGCAACCAGTCACTTTAGGATTAATTCAGATCCTTCTCTCTGTTTTTTCTTTCTTCCCTTCTAACATTTAAAGATGGTACTTTGTCCTACTTTCACAATCTCCTTCTTTTAAGACTGCTTTATGGTAGCAATTTTCTTCCATCTGCATATCCACATAACTTGGGGACCCTGCAGCAGAGCATAAGCTTATTCTAAAAATAAGAAGGCTTCCCAAAAAAAAAAAGAAGCCATATAAGAACACCCATGGTGAGCTATGAGTACATTACACAAAGCACAATGGGGACCCTATGGAACACAGCAGCCCTAAAGTATTCCAGGCACATTTTTATCCTTAGCAAGCAGATAAAAGAGGACTCTTAGTTTTCAAATCTCTAAAGGATGAAAAGAAATTCATCTTGGATTAGGGTAAATACCATGTATGAAAAAAGACAGACAACAGATTTCTCTGTGGGAATAGTTTTTTCTCATGAACTTACTCTGATTTTTCTGTGGGTTCCTGTTAACTCAAATTAATGATTCATGACTGCTTTAAACATCCACACTATTGACTTACTGGCAACAAGGATTTTATTTTAGTTTGGGAAAAGAGAGAAAAAGATGACCCACCAGCATTTACATGCTTTATGGGGTGTATATTTTGTTCTGTTTATTTGGGCATGTCCTATGGGTAAAGTATAAATAATTACCTGGACAAATTTTTAAACATCTCAAATATCTAGGTGCTGATAATGAAGTGGAAATAAAAATGCTAATCTAAAAGCTATTAATACCAGTTATTTTTTTAAATGGAACTGGAGTGCAAACCCCATGTATTGGTTTGGCTATGAATAAGGGAAAAAGTTATTTAGAATATAAATGCATTCCCTGCAGTGCAAACTGAAAGTGACCCAAACCTACTACTCCTACAGCACCACAAGGCAGGTTTAGATGCACCTGTAGAGAGCTCATGACATAGGGCCTGTAACACTGATGTCACACCCACAGACACCAGGGTTGGATGTGGAGTTCAGATACCTTTTACACCAGGAATGGGTTTTTCAGGGTATCATGAGAATCTCACAGAGGGCTGATGCAGACAGAAGCAAGCTGTTTGCAATAGCTCTCTTTTATAGCTAAGCAAAGGACTTCCCACTGAAGCTGCCAAGTCTCCTTCTTTCATGACTACTAAATTCATGTGGACTAAATGATTTTTGTATTTATTTTTAATACAGGAAAACGATTCCTGAACTTTCAGGTTACAGGGAACAGATGAAACCTTTCTTAGGGATGTGTATGGCATGCACAGGCCAATTAGCAAAACACCCTCCCTAATCTCAGCAAGGTTGTCAGCAGAGTTTTAGGTCAACGATTAGATACAGAAAAGGTTCAGTAAGCACCTACCACTGAAGGGATGCAAAGCCTGGAAGAAGATTTGTTTGGGTTTAATGCACTGTGTATGGTTACAAGCTAATGACAAGTTCAACATGCAGCTATCTGAAGAGAGGCTGCAGCACAGATGGCCTTGGAAAAGCTGTGATGGCCAGTCTACTGTAACACCAAGAAATGATGGGTTTACCTTTTGCTGTCTCCACACAAGACTCTTGCTGAACTTCTGAGGGAAGGCGAAGTGCTGCAAATAGTGCAGGTGTGATCCCATTGCACCCTGCACCTCTCTCCACTCTTTCTTTTGAACCTGGACCTAAAGGTGTATCTTTGTTAAATCTAGAGACAGAGGAAAGAGAAAAGACAGTCTGCCTTGCTAAACTTGCATACAGAGTCATTTCTTCAGCTCTCAGTCCAGACCAGTTTCTGCTAATATTTTCCCCTAACTTCATTTTTTTTAAAAGAAGTTTAAAAAAAAAACCAAACACAGATGAGAACTGCTGCAACTCTAGCAGTCTGCTTCCTCTGCAGCTAAAGCAGAAAAGTTCTGTTAAGTTTCCTCCTACATACCCAGAAAAGTCTTTAACTTCCCTCTACACAAGGAGTGGGACATCTAGAAGACCATCTCAGGCCCCTGCCACCACCTTTGTGGCAACAGTAAACCAAACTACTGAAGGGCAGTGACCAGATCCTGGCATTCACTCAGTTCAAAATGAATTTTTTACCTAGTTTAGTGTCAGCAGAAACTTTACAGTGAAGGCACAACTTCAGTCACATGAAAGGGAGAAGTGACCAAATCAGTACTCTGAGTTCACAGTTGGTACCCCACCATCCCAAGAGGGCCCAATCCACACATCCTGCTCCTACTTACTTGGAACGCTCTGGGGTAGACTCAGTTGTTGTTTCAGACAGTTCTCACTCAAGAACCTTATTCCTTTGGCAACAACTTATTCTTTCAGCTGTGTTGGTACATTATTACAGCTGATGTTTCCTAGTCAACTTGGTCAGAAGGAGGACCAGCTGCAAGAAAAGACATGGGACTTTCACAGGTAACCAGAGACAGCAGCTCTGGTGGTGTCATGCAAAATGATTCCATTTGCACATCTGTAGGATCATGGTCTTTGAGTCCCTCAGGTTTCCTTCCCATTTCTCTTTATTCATTTCAAATTATTCCTCCATATTTTTTTCTTTGCTTTTGATCACCTAAGCAAGCCAGCCCTTTTGATCTGCTCTGCAAATCTTCTGTACCTGCTCATCCCTCCTCAGTCTTCCAGCTCCCAGGGAACAACACGTGGCATGCTGAGGAGAATACTTCAGTGCTGCCCTGGGAGAAGTGAAGACAGGACCTGAAAAGCCTAATTCAGCAACAGGCTCCTTGGCAGCTCTGTGTAGGAACTGCAAAATAACCACGGAAACAAAGAGCGTCTCCCTTCCATCTCAAACCTGTAAGTGATACCAGCTGCCTCTCCTTGGGAAGGCAGGGAGTGAATTTCCATTTCTGATGGTCTCTGGGGCTGTCAGCCACACTCTTGCTCCCCAGAGAAGCAGATGACACTGCTTTGTTGCACAGAGAAATGGGAGGATTGACCTTTGACTGTCTGCTTGGATACGAACCGTAACTGCTCAGTTTGGCTTTTGTTTATAAACTCTATTTTTCAGCTCTTGTACTGACCTAAATCCTGCAGTGCTTGGTTTACAAACATGTCAAGGGAAACCTGGTTTTGCCCTTGTCCTACATTTGCCTTTCTCCTCCCAGTTCAGCATCTCTAACAAATTGCCTTTACCGTATTACAGAAGCTGCTTTTCCACATACAGTAGTTTGTCATTCATAGGCTTGGGAGTGGGCTTCATATCCCACTGGCTAAATGGTCAGCATTGAATCAATTCATCTACATTAAATAAACAATTTGCAATTAAACCACATTTAAATGCCACTGATTTGATTAATGTCTGCAAGGCTATTTTTTAAAAACATAAAAATTCAGGCTGACAGGGAAAACTTCTGTTGCTACAGTTTATAGTTTCTAAAATAGAGAAAAAAACTCACCTCTTTGACATTGGTTTTCATTCCACTGCCTTTCCTTCCATCAGACTCTTGCCTCTGTACACCTGCTCTCTATCTCCATTTGTCTCATTAATTATCCTCACTTCTTCTCTACAGGCTTTGACATGTTCCTCTTCCTTCTCCAGCTTTGTCCCCATTTTTTTGCCTTGTGTGGCTTAAATCTCTTCCCTAGATATACTGGCTCCTCTTAAAATGAAACGACACAGAAACCACCAATAAATAGTTTTAAATGAAATAACAATAAGTGGCATAACATCTTGGCTACATACCAATTTCCTGAGAATTTATAAATGAAGCTGCTTTCAGAGTAGGCGCTGGCTGAGGGGTTTAGATTTCCATGTGATACGAACTCCCATGGAGAAAAAGTCATGTTCAAAGAGGTCTTTATGACAGCATTATACATATTATTTGCCTTTAATAACACAGTTAGAAATGATTATCAATTCAGAATGTAAAAGAAATGCTGAGCAGTGTTTTCTGTATGTGAAAGTATTCACATAGGCGTGTCCCACTATTTTTTTCAGCATCAGAGTTGCTGGGTAGTGTATGCCATAATTAATTCTTCTCAGGATTTCCATTATTATTCCTCTCTTGTCCTCCTTTCAGTTTGTTGAACCTTGCTGAAAAATCCTGCTGCTAAGCTAGAACATACCCGTGCTTCATCAGTCGTGTAGCTTTCCAAGAGGAAACTTTGTAGAGTTTTATTAGTAAACAATTCAAAAGCAGGTGCACAGTCTTCACACAGCTGGGTCCAAGTGTTCCTTGAGAGGTTATAGTAGAGAGGAACGTGATGGTCCCTGAAAGGGCACCTGTGATACCTAGTTTAGTCTTTCAGTTTCTCTCCTGAAATTCACGTCCCCTTTTCCTGGTCTTTCAGTTCCAGATGCCAAAGGCCAGGAAGTCCTCGAGCATCTTGGAAATCAGAGGAGTCCCACTATTCTGCTGTCACCACTCTGTAAGGCTGGTAAGGGTTTCAGTGTGATTTCAGGATGGGCATTGTGAAAAAAAGCACAGCAAGTCCATCCAGCAAGAGGCAGAGGCAGCGCTACCCCCGGGCTGCACACCGCAGGGGTACACCCTTCGCCCTCTCAGACACGGAGCCAGGGAAGAAACTGCTTGGAAGTAACTTGGAAGTACTTGGAAGTAACAGATGACACCAAGCTGAGTGGTGTGGTTGACACCCTAGAAGGAAAGGAGCCATCCAGAGGGATCTTGACAGGCTGGAAAAATGGGCCTGGGGGAACCTAATGAGGTTCAACACTGCCAAGTGTCAGGGGCTGCACTGGGGCTGGGAGAATCCCAGACATAGATACAGACTGGGAGAAGAGCTCCTGGGGAGCAGCCCTGTGAGAAGGACCTGGGGGTCATAGTGGATGAGAAACTGACCATGAGCCAGCAGTGGCTCTGGCAGCTCCCAAGGCCAATGGGATCCTGGGCTCCATCAGCAGAGGGGTGGCAGCAGGGACAGGGAGGGGATTGTCCCTCTCTGCTCTGCCCTCAGGAGGCCCCACCTGGAGTACTGTGTCCAGAGCTGGGGCCCCCAGTACAAGAAGGATGTAGAACTGTTGGATAGGGGTCAGAGGAGCCACAAGGATGATTAGAGGGCTGGAGCAGCTGCCCTACAAGGAGAGGTTGAGGGAGCTGGGCTGGGTCAGCCTGGAGAAGAGAAGGCTGTGGGGGGACCTCATTGCAGCCTGCCAGTCCCTGAAGGGAGATTATAAGCAGGAGGGGATTCAACTGTTTAAAAGGGCAGATAATGGCAGGACAAGGGGGATGGATTAAAGCTAAAGGAGGGAAGGGTTAGATTGGATATTAGGGGGAAGTTCTTTACAGAGAGAGTGGTGAGGGGCTGGAACAGGCTGCCCAGAGAGGGGGTGGGTGCCCCATCCCTGGAAGTGTTCAAGGCCAGGTTGGATGGGGCCCTGGGCAACCTTGTGTAGCTCCAGGCCTGAGGTTGGTGTCCCTGCCTGTGGCAGGGGGGGCGAAGCTTTCTGATCCTCGGGGTCCCTTCCAACCCTTGCCATTCTATGATTCTATGACAACTTTGCACAGAAACACATTCACCCCAGCAAAACTGGTCTTGCACACCCATCTAAACCAACCTCCTCTTCCTAGGTGCCCATTTGATTCCTTTGCCCTGGGGGTTGGCTGTCCTTAACGCTGATTCTTTACCTTCGTCCTGAGAGAAATATTTGGCCTCACATGTCCCACCTCCAGTTACTTCTTTTCCCCTCCCCTCCAAGCCTGTTATTACTGTATGTGAGTCATCCCATTAATCCGGAGAGAAGGCTAGAAAACAAGTGAATAAACACCCAGCTTCACAACCTTCTGTCTGCACTGTTTACTTCTCTGCTAATGAATGAACAGCTAAAAAACAGAATTATCCTAATTGGGGACATTCAATGGGACATTATCTCCTCTTTGTCGAGAGCTGCTGCCTGGGTCTGCCAGCGATTACACTACGGGATCAGAGGATGATCTCTGAATGCTCCCTGCCAGCGCCAGTGTAAACAGGATGGAAAGCCCAGGAAAATGGTGGAAAGGAACATAGGTGCAAGTCTACTCTGCCCTCGTGAGGCCCCACCTGGAGTACTGTGTCCAGATCTGGGGCCCCAACACAAGAAGGATGTAGAACTGTTGGAGAGGGGTCAGAGGAGCCACAAGGATGATTAGAGGGCTGGAGCACCTGCCCTACAAGGAGAGGTTAAGGGAGCTGGGCTGGTTCAGCCTGGAGAAGAGAAGGCTGTGGGGGGACCTCATTGCAGCCTGCCAGTCCCTGAAGGGAGCATACAAACAGGAGGGCAATCAACTTTTTAAAAGGACAGATAATGGCAGGACAAGGGGGATGGATTAAAGCTAAAGGAGGGAAGGGTTAGATTGGATATTAGGGGGAAGTTTTTTACAGAGAGAGTGGTGAGGGGCTGGAACAGGCTGCCCAGAGAGGGGGTGGGTGCCCCGTGTCTGGGGGTGTTCAAGGCCAGGTTGGATGGGGCCCTGGGCAACCTTGTGTAGCTCCAGGCCTGAGGTTGGTGTCCCTGCCTGTGGCAGGGGGTTGGAGCTTTATGATCCTCGGGGTCCCTTCCAACCCTTGCCATTCTTTGATTCTATGATTCTATGATTCTAAGTCAAAACGAAGAGCACAGGAGTCTCTTACATGACCACGTTTCTCCTATTAAAAAATGATTAGAAAAGTTGTGAGGACCAGGGATGAGCTGTGACGCCAGACACAGGACCCTGTCTCCAGCAGCACATCCAGCTCTTCATTTATCACAAGTATGGCAGGCAACTGTCTGTAATGTCCCACGCCCCCCACTCCTTAGAGCTGTCAGAGTGAGCCCATCTCTACTGACATGAATAAAGATAGAAGATGAAGGACTAAATGAGAAACAAATTACCGTAGCCTCTGTTTTGCCCTCCAATGCAGGGCTGACAGGAATCCAAGGTCTAACTCCTGCCATCACAAAGCCTGGCTTTTACTCTCCCTTGCTGCAGACAGATACGGATGAACTGATGCTCAGTGCAGCCCACACTTCATCCCCACTCCTTTCAAAGAATCAACTTTGTCTTGCCTCCCTCACAAGCATACCAAGTTAAACCTTATCACTATTACCTTAACACTGCAAGGTGTTTAAGAAGCCCCTTTCAGCTCACAAGACTAAGAATACTGCAGTTTCTTCATAAAACAAGTAGTTAATGTCTACAAAAAGCATCTAGAGGCAGATCACTAGGAATTCTTTTCCAGATAAGGCAATGGCACTGTCTGCTTGTGCACTTTATGTATTCTTTCCCCTTCCTTGTTACCTGTGCTCAGATTTTGGAGTTTAGCCTGACCTTTTTATTTCTGCACTCGGTGCACAGTTGAACACACTCTTCTCTGATCCACTTTCAAAGAGAATCTATTAATTTCTATATCAAGGAGGGCTGATGTTCAACCCCTGAGCTAAACATACAGTCCAACAGTACACAGAATCTGGCATTTGCTGGTGGTTTCCATTCCTTCTCCCACAACATAACAGGAGAGCACCTTGTACACGTCCCCATCGTGCAAATGGTGTATTTCCAGTTTTGTGACAACTGGTGGCACATGAGGCTTTGTCCCTGCCAATTGTCACACAGAGGTTCCTGCCTTAAATATGTTCCAACACTTGTAGAAACTGCTGTGTACCCCTCTGCCTCCTTCCAGATGAGAATATGTTGCCCACGCTCTCGGGGCTGGACAGAACAACCAGCCATCACGGGTCTAGGACATTGGCACAACACACTGACTTGTGTCACCCAGACTTCTCAGGACTTACAAGGACAAGCACACAGCCCCCACACCTGCTCTGAGCCCTGACACCAAACATGCTGACACCTTGTCCTGCTTTCTGCTAGGTCCTAGCTGAAACCAGAACACACCTTTGTGGCTGGCAGCATTTCAAATCAAGACTTAACATTTTCCCAGGCTCCTTGATAGCTGGTGACACACAACTGAACACAAAGCTAACATTCAGCAAATAAAATAACCCTCCCTTACTCTCTGTAAGACCCTTTCCACAGAACATGGGTCTCTTAGATGTCCAGCTGTGTCAGAAAAAAGCCCAAAAGTATGTGTTAGAAATGGCTGGCCAAGTGCTAACCACCACTCCCTCACTTCCCTCCTCATCTGCCACAGGGTAGGACAGTATGTGGGGAGGGCTGCTGGTCACCCTGGCTGGAGGACCATGTTCTTGCATCCAGATGCTGGGAGTATGAGAGGTCCAGCCTGTGGAGCAGAAATACTGCCCACTCCTCCTCACCATTCCAGGCCAGGTTCTCATTCTGTGCTAAGACCTTCTCTCCCACACAGGCCTACCAGGACTCTCGGGGAGAGGATCATCATCATAGAATCAGAGACTGGCATGGGTTGGAAGGGACCCCAAGGATCACAGAGCTCCAACCCCCTGCCACAGGCAGGGACACCAACCTCAGGCCTGGAGCTACACAAGGTCGCCCAGGGCCCCATCCAACCTGGCCTTGAACACCCCCAGGGACGGGGCACCCACCCCCTCTCTGGGCAGCCCCTCACCACTCTCTCTGGAAAAAACTTCCTCCTAATATCTAATTTAAACCTTCCTTCCTTCAGCTTCACTCCATCCCCCTTGTCCTGCCATTGTCTGCCCTTTTAAACAGTTGAATCCCCTCCTGCTTATAATCTCCCTTCAGGGACTGGCAGGCTGCAATGAGGTCCCCCCACAGCCTTCTCTTCTCCAGGCTGACCCAGCCCAGCTCCCTCAGCCTCAGGATGACAGAATATGACCTGCCAGGCAGCTTCCCACAAAACGAGCTTCCCTCAGAGCTGAGGAACAGGTACTGACCTGCCATGCCTCATCTGCAGGTGTGGAGTACCACAGGCAGTCCCAGCTAGAGCTCTTCCCCACTGCTGCTCTCCTGCTCCTCTTTGGATTAGGCCACGTCCAGAGGCAGATGGGAGAGAGAAGGCAGAGACACAAAACCACCCCACATTTACAGGCAGCAATAACCTTACTTTAATGGTGCTGTGGGAAGGGAACTTGACAACAAAAGCTCAGACTATATTTTTTTTGAGGCTTTGTGCCAGAGTGTATCTCTGCATTTGTAAATAGGTATTTCATTTGAACTTCTGAACACCTGAAATACTTTCATGTGTGCTTACCTTTGGGATAAAAGGTAAGTAAAGAAGTAAGCACACAAAGTCATGTGACAGAGGTGTTACTGGCATTCAAACAGAAGACTAGGATGGCTTCTTAAAAAAAATAAATCATTGCTTTTGCTGAATGGTGTTTCTGATTAATGGGAATTTGAATGAAGCATCTCCTTTCACATAGCTAATTCTAATAAAGCAAGCTCAAGGTTTCCAGTTACCTGGATAGAACTAGTTAGATTCTTCCACATTATTACTTCAATGTAATAAGCACTCAAATATCATATTTCTTTTTAACAGCTACAAACATTCTTTTTATCTTTTTAAATCTTCACTGGGAATAGTTTTCTGAAACTGGGGACAAGACCTGTTGCAAAAGGAAATACACAGTCTCAGAAATCCTACAAAGAAAAGTTTTGGGCTTAAAAGAAATACTTTAAAATTAATTTGCTTAGTCCATAACACCACCACTATGTAGGTTTCACATAGAAACAAAGAAACTATATTAGACCAAAGTTATTGGAAAGAGGTTTGATGCAAGTGTGTGTGCCTGAATGGCTGTAGACAGGCTAATGAAAGCAAACTATATTAACAAGCTAAGGTCACCTTGCTGAGGGAACAGCACCCACCCTCAGCAAGTGCTGATGAGACAGAGCTGGGAGGGGTGGCTGACAGGCAGGACACTGTGCTGCCATACAGAGACCTGGCCAGGCTGGAGAGCTGGGCAGGGAGAGACCAGATGAGGTTCAACAAAAGCAAGTGGAGAGTCTGGCACCTGGGAAGGAATAACTGCTGGAATCAGGACAGGCTGGAGATGTCCTGCTGGAGAAGAGCTCTGTGGAGAAGGACCTGGGAGTCCTGGTGGGTGACAGGGTGGCCATGAGCCAGCAGTGTGCCCTGGGGCTGAGAGAGACAATGGGATCCTGGGGGCATCAGGAGGAGTGTGGGCAGCAGGTCACAGGAGGGGATCCTCCCCCTCTGCTCTGCCCTGGTCAGGCCCCACCTGGAGTGTTGTGTCCAGTGCTGGGCTCCCTGGGATCAAACAGCCAGGGATCTCCTGGAGAGAGTCCAGAGGAGGCTGAGGAGATGATGAAGGGCCTGGAGCATCTCCCCTGTGAGGAAAGGCTGAGAGAGCTGGGGCTGTTCAGCCTGGAGAGAAGAAGACTAAGGGGGGACCTAATTGGTGTTTACAATTATCTTAAGCAGGGGATGCAGGGGGAATTGGCCAGCCCCTTTTCAGTGTCTGTGGGGACAGGACAAGGGGCAATGGCTGCAAGTTAGAGCACAGGAAGAACTTTTCCCAGTGAGGGTGCCAGAGCCCTGGGACAGGCTGCCCAGGGGGTGTGGAGTCTCCTTCTCTGGAGAGATTCCAGCCCTGTCTGGACGCCGACCTGTGCAGTATGAGCTGGGGAGCTGCTTTGGCAGGGGGGTTGGACCCCAGGAGCTCTTGAGGTCCCTTCCAACCCCTACAATTCTGTGCTCTGTGATCACTGGTTATTACTGAGTTCCTGTTAGCCAGGGACGTAGTTGGTGTCACTGGAGACAACAGAAGCTTCAAGCGATAGCACTGGGCACCTTTGGACACAGAGTCGTGTACTTTGAGAGCTGCTGATGGCTTGTGTGAGAGTTGTTCCAGGGTCTCCAGGAACAGCTTTGAAACCAACTTTGTGCAGGAATGACAAATTAATCAAGAAAGCATTTGATAGCTCTCCTGAGTGCCAGCCAAGGCTCGAGCTGGATGCAGAGAATCTATTACGAAACAAGGAGGCAGACCTAGCTGAGTCACTTGAAATCAGGAAATTCAATCCCTTCCTACTCCTCAGATTTAAAATATCCTATAGCAAAAAGCTTCTATAAGGTATTTTTTGGGTTTTATGTCTAAGGAAGAACCTGAAATACTGCAGTCAATTCTCTCTAAAAAAAGTACCCATCGCTTCCAAGCAGTGTAAAATACATGGGATTCACAAACTAAGGAGGAGAAGAAAATAAAGGAATTTAAAAGGAAGGTAAGCATACCACCACATGTTACTCTTTGCAGCTAAATGATGTTTTCCATACAAAGACCTAATAGCCAGAGGGAGAAAACAGAGGTATTTCTGGTCTAAATGGCTACTTTGCATTGAGATAATGTACAACCAGTGCCAAGAGATTTTAGGATAACAGTTCTATAACCCAGGACACTAGTGTTTTACAGAGCTGACTGGAAAAAAGCTTAAGTTCTATGGATAGTGGGAGCAGTTATCACCCTGATGAGGCACAGAGACAAGAAGGTAGGAGTGATTTCCTAAGAAAATTAAATGTGTTCATTTTGTAAAAACCTAGAGAAAAAAAAAAAAAGGTTTAAACATCCTGTGCAGGAGCTGGAAGGGCTGATGGCTCTAGTTCCAGTCCTCCAGCCACTACAGCACCTTGGGTATGAGACATGATGACAGAGTGCAAACATCTCTCAGAGAAGACTTGGTAAGTTAAGCACAGTAGAGCTGCCCACCATACTATTAAGCAGGGACTTCCATGACCCTGAAGGAAGACCAGAACACTTTTGGGTTACCTCAGAAGGAGGCAGCCATAAATACTGGTGATGATACTCTCAGCCCATTCTCAAACAGAAAGAAAAGGTATGAGTGCCAGTTGGGTCAGTTTCTTTCCAAAGGGCTTCTATTACCCTCAGAGGGATATTTTTCCTTCTATCACCCATTGCTTGGAATTGCACTCCTTAGTATTTTACACATAATGCAGTTTCTTGTCTCCTGCCAGGTAGTGGGATTCCTTGAAAATCTTCCAATATTTTACACCACAGGAAGTTTGGAAATAAAAGCAGAGGTGGCACAACTGTAATTGAGCCAAAGAAGCAAAACCACTGAGCCATGGGGTGTTAGCCTGGAGACCACTCATTAGATTTTTGCTCAAGACAAAAGTGAAACATCCAGTGATAAAAGTGCAAGCTAGAAATGCAAGACATCAGAAAACACAGAAAGTTAACCTCACCTTGACAAGGTTTCAGAAGCAGAAAGGGAGCCCACTCAGGCAACTTTGGGAGAGCAGAACTTAATCTGCAAAGCGTATTTCTTCAGTTATTAGTTGCTCTAAAAGAAAGGCCATTTATTTGGTATACTAACAGCATTTACTCAAAAGTCTCATTTATAAACATCAAACTGAGCCTTGCTTTAGACTACCTCAGGAAAAAAAATATGGAGTCTGCCTTGTATATCTATCTTTAGGGAAACACAATTATTTCTGAATTCAGGAATTGCTCAGGGTTGGAGAAGCAGCTAATATCCTAACCAGAATTTCCTTCATCATTACTCAAGCAGTAGCATTTTTATTTTTAAAAAAAAAACCCCTTAGTCCTCCTCCCCCACCAGTATTTCTCTTCTAACACATTCCATTCTAATTTTAGTCTTTTCAGAAGTTTCTTTTCCAGATCAACCCACTCTTTTTCACATTTAAATAATTTTCAGTTTTTTAAAATCGCTCAGCGTTAGCAGGTGCTTCAGTAGCTAAGAGATAAGAAATCTCTTGAGAACATCTTCCATGTTTCCCAAATGGATTAGCCTGGAAGTTTTGGGAGAACAATATTAGGCAAAATAACAATGCCATTTAATTTTAAAATGGGAATAAAAGCCTGAAGATAAGAGACAAAAGAAGCAGCATTTATGCTCCCTGTTAACAAACAAAGATGCAGTAAGAATTGGCTGTTACACTAGCAGTACTGGTAATTAACTTGACTACAGTGAAATTCAACAGAAATTAATTTAGAAGCTCAACATGGAAGAAAATGGTGCAACTCCTCCTTTTTTTGAAGTCTTTGGGTTTGGTGCAGCCCCAGGACCAAGGGTGCTAAATGGTTTGCAACCATTTCAGTGGCTAACAGTGGAAAAAACCCAGCACCCTGTCACTAAGCAGCAGAAACTCTACCAGTAATTTGGGCCTGCAGCTCTACACAGCTAAAACACGTTTATTATCAGATCTAGAAGCTGAACTGAAGCAAGGTCAAGATACCTGTGTAGTACCCCTCCTCAGACAAAAGACAGCCTGGCCCTTCACATCACCTCCAGCTCTTTGAAAGTTGTGTTCTTTCTCTTTTGTCTCCTGGATGCTAAAAACGCTGCGATACGTGTCAGTGATTGTTTCTTTCTGCAGTCTCAAGTAGTATGAGGAAGCCTCTGTGCCACCTCTGTGCCTCTCTGCAGTTAGAACAGTTCCATGAGATTCTGCCACCTGGAAGACTCACAAGACAGGAAATTTTGAAATAAGTGGACACTAGGCATCATTTTCAGATTTTCCAATACAGGGGTTCATCTACAGTCACAAAGATATCTTCATATATTCCCTGCAGTCCAGGAGCACCATCCTCCTCCAGTGGTAACAAAGCTTAATAAATTGAATCTATCCTCCTATGTCTGTAAAGAGGTAGGGCTTGCAGTAAAAATGTAAGCTGGAATAGAATCCAACAGCAGACATTCCTTATCTTGTTCTCCAACATGACATATCCCCCCATTTCTACTCCCTTTGCCCAATAAATTTTTCTAACCACACAGACTAAAACCAAAAGCAAGCCTATTTTAATGCTGTACTTTATACTAAAAAAGCATTTTCTTATCTGGTGCAAAGATTTCAGGGAAACATTTCTCAGGAAATGCTATTACCTAGGATTGCTCTAACCTCAATTTTCCAGATGTGGGATCCCTTTAACTATGCACCTGAAGTCAACTTGCTTGTTAGCCTGCAAGAATTTTTAACTTTTTTTTTTTCTTTGAGGTTTTGATTGTGTGTTCACTGTCTTCCAAACTTGCTTCCTTGTCTCCATCCTGTTTAAGATCTCCAGAAGAGAATGAACTTGTCTTCACTCTCAGCTACACCAGCTCCACTACTGAGAACAGCCAGGTAAAGAGGGGAAATACTGGAACCTAGGAAAAAGAGAACTCTGATGTTGCCACAAAAATCTCACTAAAACATGTACAATTGGAAGAGAGGAGTTCTCCCACATGTAAATTCACTCTCTGCTTTCCTTCACCCACTTTGTCCCTGTGCTGTCTCAGTGAGTATGAAAGGGCACTGGTGAATGAGCTGGGGGGCATCCCCAAGGACAAGCTTTCCTCCCCTTGCACACCATTGAGCTGGCTCCCATAGCTGGCTTCATCCTTAGGGTGAGCATGCAGATATACAGAGGATATGCAGAGGGGATTGTCCCTCTTTGCTCTGCCCTGGGGAGGCCCCAGCTGGATCCTGTGTCCAGAGCTGGGGCCCAACACAAGAAAGATGTGGGGCTGTTGGAGAGGGGTCAGAGGAGCCACGGAGATGCTCAGAGGGCTGGAGCAGCTGCCCTGCAAAGAGAGGCTGAGGGAGCTGGGCTGGGTCAGCCTGGAGAAGAGAAGGCTGTGGGGGGACCTCATTGCAGCCTGCCAGTCCCTGAAGGGAGATTATAAGCAGGAGGGGATTCAACTGTTTAAAAGGACAGACACTGGCAGGACAAGGGGGAATGGCTTAAAACTAAAGGAAGGTAGGTTTAGATTAGATATATGGGGGAGGTTTTTTACAGAGAGAGTGGTGAGGGGCTGGAACAGGCTGCCCAGAGAGGGGGTGGGTGCCCCATCCCTGGGGGTGTTCAAGGCCAGGTTGGATGGGGCCCTGCGCAACCTTGTGTAGCTCCAGGCCTGAGGTTGGTGTCCCTGCCTGTGGCAGGGGGGTTGGAGCTCTGTGATCCTTGGGGTCCCTTCCAACCCATGCCATTCTATGATTCTATATACCAAAGCAACTGGGCACAGATTAACACCTCTTCCCTACCTTTAAACACAGGTTTAAAACAGTACATGTATTTATGATTACATGCAAGCAATTAAAAAGCTTCACTTCTCCTCACTGAATTTTCCTTTTCTCAGAAGCGCCTTTGTCTTAACAGGGGCCAAATAAAGTCTGAATTGAAAAGAGGATGGGAAATTAGATCAAACTGAGTATGTAGCATTCTCATTATCCCTCATGTCAGACAAGTCAGAAGCAGTTACATAATTGGGCCTCTAGACTCTAGGCAGTGAAGTGTTAAGAGAGAAAAGCAATCCCAGGACTGCATGCTGGGTTTTGACAAACACAAAAACACAGAAGTAGGCCAAGAGCTTACCATTAATGTTAGTTTTTAATTGTCTAAAAAAATGTTCATCATATGGCACATGTGGCCAACAAAGCTGAGAGAGTGTGAAGGGAAGGGAAAGGTGAGGGAGGGGATTTTACCTGTCCTTGAGTGCACACTTGTGTGCCAGAGGAACTGCACATGCGAGTGAGCACACATGTGTGAGAGGAGAACAGTGCACAGAAATACAAGGGGAGGCAGCGGCCCATAAGCAATTGCTGTGAAAAGGAGTGGGGGTGGGGAACTGTGCACAGCCCTTTTTTAGCTTCTGCTGTAAAAAAATAAATAGACCTTTTAATCTGTGTTCTCCTTGAAGCCTTCTCTATTGACCATTCATTTCTTCTTTCCCTTCCCAGCACTTTACCTCCTCTATATGGCTGATGAATATGCAAATGTATAATCAGTTCTATAATAGCCTATCCTTTCTAAAAACAGGCTATAAATTTGGATCCTAAGCAGCAGGTTCTAAAGAGACTATTATACTATATGGCTGGAGGAAGAGGGAAGACTCAAATACCACCACTAGCACACCAGAGCTCTTTATAATGTGTGTGAATGCAGCTAGAAGGCAGGCCCTTCTTCTGACACAGCCAGCAGCCAGAAAGGAAAGATCTCCTGCAAAACAGACACAGGGATCTCACCACAGGCTTCTGCAGGCCACGGCGCACACGCCAGCAACGGGCACCGCCGGCGTCAGCTTTGACGTGCCACAGCCCCCGAGATCCCCCGGGTTTAAGTCTCAGACTACGGGAGCTGTCGGGAAAGCCCGCGGACACGGGCTGATGGAGCCCGAGGGGGCCGGGCCCAGCGCCCCGGGCGCCCCCAGCGCCCCACGGCTGCAGACGGGCTGATGGAGCCCGAGGGGGCCGGGCCCAGCGCCCCACGGCTGCAGACGGGCGCCGCGGGCAGCAGGTGGCGGCGCGGAGCCGGGGCGGGGATGCTGTGTGTGTGAGGGCGTTTGCAGGGCCGCACACACGCCGTGGCCACTCTCACGGCGCTGGAGGCAGGTCTGCAGCCCCAGGCAGGGCCGAGGAGCAGCACCGCCCCTAAACCTGTCCCTGCAGGCTCTCCCAGGTCGGCTCAGGCAGGGTTAGAGCGGGTGCAGGCTCTGAGGCCCTGCTCCCATCACTACAGCAGAGAGCTGCGTTACAAGCACGGCAGCAGTACCCACACCCCACACATCAGATGCTTCCAGCTCCCAAGGAGCTGCCTCCTTTCTTCTGTAAAACAAGCACAAACACTGGGGTACTTGCACGGTTCTGTGCCTGCCATTTTGAGGCCACCCTCAGGTCCCCACAGGGCCCTACAGCATTTCTGGACGTTGTCACTGCAGGGTAGAATGCAAGAACCGGTAGTCCGAACACAGAGAGAACAGAGTTGGTATTGTCCTACAGTAGGGGCCTGAGAGCTGAAGATGCTGTGCCCAAGTGCATCAGCCCATCACTCCGGCTTCTGAACTGGCGTGTGGCAAAGACTGGAACCCCACAGGAAGGGATGGGGGTCAGACATGCTTTACAGCTCCCCAGGGAAAACTGCTCCGGAATGGAGACATGACTCCAAGCTCCACACTGAGCTGACACACAAGAAGGCACCAACTGGAAACAGAGAGCGCCTGATCGAACTCTGGGCAAGAGGCAAGCAAGAAAGTGGGTTGCAACAGCTTCCATACTGCCCGACCCAAGGCCGTGAGGACACAGCCACGTTTCACAAGGTCACACTATTAACGGGGATAGTGGGAGCACCTATCACCCTGATGAGGCACAGAGATGAGAAGGTAGGAGTGATGCACACAGCACCCTCAAAACATTTAGATAAAGGGACAGAAACTTTGATCTGGCACTAACCCCAACAGCTGCACCCCGTACACCTCACAACTCTTCATTTGCTGTATTACCACTTACAGTTAGTGAATACTAATTGCATAATTCATAGGGATAGTAGGATAAACATGAACAGGACATGCTGTAGTCATAGAAATACCTAAATAGACACAACAGAATTTTAAAATACACTTTTGCAGATCTTGATAATTAAAAGCAAGCTTTTGCAATTGTAAAACACTGCTCAAGGTTGGGTAGCCTTTGAATGTGAGCATCAGTGAACACTTCCCTTCTCCCTTTTCCCATCACCTTCCACAAAGATGTACCTCACAAAGCAATACAAACTCTGCACCATCTCAACAAAAGCATGGATGACAGGAGGAAGGAATGTTGTAACATGATTTATTAAAATCAGTTTATAAAACCCCGGGACCAGCTCACAGAGAAGAATGGAAGTCTCATCCAACACTCTGAAGATGGGAACAGGGCTCCCCAGACAAGGTCCTAAGCCTCGAGTTGATATTTGTTGGAGGTAACAAGATCTATGTGGCAGCCCAATTTGAGAGTTCAGATCCCCTCCAGAGCCTTGTCTTTAACATTCTTCCAAGCCTATTAACACACCAGTACTCTGTGCCTACCACAAAGTAGTTTTTGCCTGCATCACTGGAAGCACATAATTTTCACCCTAGACTCTGATAATACTTTCACAAATATTTGTTTCATCTCAACTAAAAAAACAACCAACCCAAAATCCAGCCAGAGGTAATATTTTGATCACAAAGTCAAAGAAATCAACAAACCAAGGTTAAGATCCCATAAAAAAATAATCAGAATTAAAAAAAAAAAAAAGGCAGATACAGGTAATCTCCCTTAGGTGGCAAAAATCTTTGGATCCTGAAACACTGACAAAATACTGCAAATAAAGTAGCATACTCCCCCTCCCTGACCCCAGGAAACAAACCACCCCCAGCACCCCAAAATTTGCTATGATCAGCATATCTTAGGCATGGGATCTGGAGATAATTACCAGAAGGGAGGCTGGCAGACACCAGGGTCCATTCAGAGAACATGCACTTGCCACTTCTTTCCGAATTTCAGAAGTCTCTCTTCTAGAGGAGTCTCTGGTACACAACTGTGTGTCCAGTTGCATGCCCCAGAGGTTGTGGATCTAAGAGGAACAGCAATATTTTCTGCAGGATACTTTCAACTCTAAATCCTTATTAAAACTCTTTACAGAAAGTATCATTTAAATAAAAACATCACAAGAGAGGGATCTGACAGTGGCACAGACATAACATAATGGTTAGTTTAGAAAACTTACATGTTACCAAGTGAGAATCCATAACAAACTCAAATCTTCATGAGATGACACGAAGGTTTTATGAAAATGGAAATGTATGGATGCTTTTTCTCACAACAGGAATAACAGCTCACTGTTTAGGTGATATTCTGTAACTACAGGAGATAAGTTTGGAAATACTCTAACATGAACTGCTGTCCAGATGCACCTGTAACAGAACTGCACCTGCACAACTTGTGTAAGAGCAGTGACATTTTTCTCCTTTCTCAGTACTCACGTTTCAGCTACTAAAACACTCCTAGATGAACACCTGGCATCTTTTTCTATGCCCAAGTTTAAAACAGTAGCAGAAGCCACTCTTGTAGATGGATGATAGAGCCTCAGTGCATTAGTATGCTGGGACTGCCTCCTGTTCTCTCCTCCTGTCTGATGCAGTTAAAGTCAAAACAAAAACCTGTAACATTTCTGGTATTACTGTACCTCCCCTAGCAATATGCAACAGAACAGTGTCTCATAATTAGCCTTTGAAAGCAAAGCCCTGATTCAAGTTACCAAAATGTGATCTTTCACACTGCTCCCTCTTTGCAGGATAGCTTCTTCCCAGTCTCATTGCCTTTGTGGTATGGACTGAGTCAATCATACTGATTTGAAAATGTTCCTTTTAACTTTTACCCTCCACCCACAGGTCCTTGGCTTCTCTCCTCATTGGTTATTGCAGCCTGGGGCTGCAGAAGAGGTGCCTGCCTGCTTCTGCTTCTTGCGGCGTTTGTTCAGGAGGCGGTTGTTCGATGTTTTCAAGTCTTTGATTTTCACCTGATCATAGTCCACCCTCATGGTAGCCAAAGCGCTGGTCATCTCCTCCTGAAACCAAGGAAGTAATGTACTGAAAACCCTGAGGCAGAGAGTGCACAGCCACCCCAACACCACTGCCAGGAGACGAGTGTGCAGAAAGGAACCTCTGTTACACTACGGCCAGAAATAGCTGAGCCCTTTCTGCTGCACTGGACTATGACTAAAGGCTTCACTCTCCTCATGGACTCATTCAGGAGGAACTATCCACACAGCGTTTCAGACATAAGCTTGCAGGACCACACTCCACTGGCCTAAATTCCACCATGTCCCCATGCCCAGCCTGTCTGCCTGGCTGGCTCTGGGCCTTCACCAGCCACTACGCCTGGGCTTCTCAGACCAGACTCGGAGCACGGCTTTCCTTGCTCTGTGACCAAACCAGCTTAGCAGGAGCTAGAAGAGTGAGCTCACCCAAAGTTGTTTAAAAGTATGTGCTCCAAATTTACCAGCTTTCATAGTCTGGATTAACATTTAAGTGCAGGCACAGTTTAAACTCTTTAATAAGGCAGTGAGTAACAATCTGCTTAAGTGAATGAATGTCTAGGCATTTAGTTCAGGAAAGGAAAACTGATTAAATATTACAAGAATGCTGGTAGCCTGAGGAAATACCTCTGGAACCTAGACAAAGCACAAGCATAAGAAGTTCTCAGAAACATGGAAATAAAGAATGCTAAGTGAAAATATCTGTTTGATCTCTAACTTGGGAGCCAAATGTTGCCTAGGTTCTATGAAATTTTCCTGTTACCCAGTTCAAAAACTGGGACTATACACCAGTCATTTAAATAGAATTGGTAATCAGCAATGTTGCAATTATCAAAATGCCAAGCACTGTAAATGCATAAGAATCAGAATTAATTGTAAAAGCATGCCAACCTGATAAAGGCCAGCAGGAAAGAGTTAAAGCTTGCAAACAACTTTTAGTTTGCCCTATAGTTTCTCTTTGCAGGAAGCATTCAACTGCCATCAGTACAAACAGTAGGTGAGGTACCTGGTTAGATTAAGGGAAAGACAGATATATTTTTATCTCCCCCCACCAAATGTCACAACAAGACAAGGCTAAGGTTATTTAATGCTGTTTTACATTAGAGGAATGGAGTAGAAAACCAGAATGCAGCTCAAGCCTCCCACCCTGTCCCCCTACATTTTCATCATACTCTTCACTTCCCCACAATGAATGTCAAGCTCCCTCAGGCCTGTCCCTTTCTCCTCTGTGGTTACGTACAGTGGCTCAGCATGGAGCATCATTAACAGCTTTCATCACAAGCACCATCTTTGTGGCTATCTGGCACAGCTGTAAGGCTGCTGGATGAAGCTCAAGTACCATTCTTTTTTTAAAACAGTAATCATACATTTATGCTTCATCTGTTTAACATGGATGTGTTCAGAATAGCCATAATCCTCAAGGGAATAAGCATAAGCAGAGAAGACAGCCCATTCAATCCCTTATCAGACTTGACTTCAAGAAATCTGAACTATGACTGACTCACTTTAACTTCATCCCAGTGGTCTTTATCCTCTTGCAGGACCCGTGCAGTGTGAAGTGGAGTTGGTGGCACTGCCATAGATCTCTGAGAAAAGGGAGAAAGACCAAAATAAGTATTCTGCAAAATCATGCTTGGGAAGTGACTGCTTGCTCTTCTATGTGTATGGAGGGCGTAATACTTTATCTAATGTCCTCTGGTGGCCCTCGTTATTCATGTTTCCAATCACTCCACAAGCTAATTCATGGGTGAGGTAGGAAAGGACCATAGTCCCCACAGAAAGGAACAAAAGGAGAGAGAAATCAATGCTGTGTTTCACTCACTTTGCTCTCTTCCAGTCCAATCAATAAGCCTACGTTGGCTAAATCTTTATGTACATTTTAGATTTTAACTGTCACTTCACTGTTTGTTAGTCAATGTTTCAAGTGGTTAATTTGACCTTTCTCTGCTAGGATTTGCTGCAGGAGAAATTTTCTTGTACATACACATCAGCTGAGATTACCAGTTTATTGGATTGTAAGTGTGCCCCAAAGAGGGAGTGATGCTGTTATTCAGAGGAAGGCACAGCTCAGAAGTCAGTGCATTGCTGGAGATGCTCTTCCACATAAAACTGAGATCTATGCTCACCTGCCATGAAATATCAGTAGGTACTGTAAATTCAAATAAGGTACCATTTCTAAGGCAGGAAGCACAGTTCCCTAGCTAAATGCAACAGGAATCATGATATTTCTTGCCCGTCCATAACCCAAGCTAGACTTTCATTTGGATATCCTATCTTCCTTATGCTTTCTGACACCCAAACCTGCTTGTCTGTTGCTGTGGTGTCCCACACCAGATGCAGCTGCATTTCAACAACATCTAAGGAGATGCCTGTTCATGTCTTTGTAAAATAAGCATTACTTTGAAAGCAGTGCTTATACTGCACTGAGCTAACAGCAGCACTGCAGTAGTTCAAGAAGTGGAAATCATGTCTCGTGCATCCTCTGGAGAGGGACCCTACCTGGCCACAGTATAATTTCATCAAGTACACTTGGGAGGTGGGAAATGGAAAACCAGCAGACTGGCCTTAGTGGTGTCCCTGAGCAGGTGTTGAAGGAGCCTTCCTAACTGCTGTCAGCTACTTGAATAAATCTTACCTACAAGCTAACTATTGGGCTCTGTGTTCCACCTAAACTGACAATGTTTGCAGTTCACAGGAATATTTTTGCCATACCTAAAAAAAAAAAGAAAGAAAAAAAGAAAAAAAAAAAAGAGGAGAGACCACCCTCCTCCTCTGCTATTTCTGCAAGGCAGCTCCCCATACACATTCCCGTTTAGGGATTTGGGAAAAGAAAAGGAAGAACACAGGCATTCACTATGTGGGTCTTTCCCTCTCTCTGCCTCCTAGTAACAATAGGTTCAGCAGAAAAAAACCCAACAATCTGCAGCTCCCTGAGCATTCTTGCAGGAAGGGTATTCTAGCACAGCTCCTTGGTGCAGCAGAGTCTATAGACCTTGTCTCTAATCTCCTCCTTATTAATTGGCTATATGCATATTCCAAGTAACATGTGTCGCTGTAGGTGGTAGCTTCCTTAGCTATTAGGCACTCATTCTGTGAAATTCATCGCCTGCTGACTTCTGGAACACCTCCTTCTTTGGTCTTCAAACACTTAAAGCTGGAGGTATTTATTCTGAACAGTGGTTACATTTTTATTTGGTTAAAAAAGAGGTAGAAACATTGTCTAGGTTCTGTTGAGTTCTACATTCTTTGTAACCTTATTTTCTCAGCTTTCACCATTCTCAATGGAGATACCTACTTCATCAGGATGTTATACAGCTACATTTCTGGAAGATCCTGAGGGCTTTGAGATCTTCAAACAGGCATTATGAAAATGCTGACTATTAGTCATATCTCTGTTCCTGCCCCTGCCTCTGAGGATCAGCACTGTGGGGAGAAGGGCAATCTATAGCACAAGGGATTCTGTTCAGGGAGGAGGGTTTTTTTTGGGCAGCAAAATAAACCTCAAGTCCACAGACCTAACAGCAAGGTACAAATGTGAGAAGTATAATCTATTATTTTGAATGAACAGAGCAGAGATGATAAACTGAAACTCTCCTCTTGGAGATCTTGTCTCTTGTTTGAAACAGCTTTGCATTATTAGAGTCTTTTTTCTTTCTTTTTTTTTTTCCTCCCCAAAAAATACTTTTTAAAGAAAAGTAAACTGAACCAAGTCACAGAACGAAACCTGAACTGGGACCATTAATAGCTCTGTGTCCCACCCCAGCTGGCAATCTCTTACGGGCACCATCTGAGACCCTTGCTCCTCCCCCATGCATTTCCAAACACTGCCAAGGATGAGAATTCCCACTAAGCACTGCACTGTGTTCACACTAACACAGCTATGCACAGTGGTGCCTGAGACCACTAATAATAGCTTTCTAAATCCTGCACTGATGAAGTAAGTACATACAGTTTATTTTTATATTTTTAAAGAGAGTAACACATGCATATGCTGCAGAGTCAACAGTGACTGCCTGCTCAGAGAAGATATAGATACATTTGGCTTTTGGTTCCATGGATGCTACTGTGGGTGTCTCTGTGTCCTCTGGTAACACCAAGAAGAATCATGGTTTGCCCAGAAAGGGGGTGGATGCCCCATCCCTGGGGGTGTTCAAGGCCAGGTTGGATGGGGCCCTGGGCAACCTTGTGTAGCTTCAGGCCTGGAGGTTGGTGGCCCTGCCTGTGGCAGCGGGGTTTGAGCTCTATGATCCTTGGGGTCCCTTCCAACCCAGACCAGTCTGTGATTCTATGGTTCTACAGGGAGATGTCCCTCTGTGGAAGGGCCCAGTAGGTTAAGTTATTAATTGTAACCATCATTCTTCTCTTGCTGTGCTATGTGGAGCTACATCTAAGGTCTGTGTGTAAGAATTCCCCCTGTTCCCTTGCAAAAAGAGATGGGAAACTCACATTAATCCAAGGGTGGTTCATAAACTGAGACACTGTCATCCTCTCTGTCGGGTCAGTCTTCAGTAAGTGGCGAATCAGTTGTTTGGCTGAAAAACAAGCCCAGCATAGCACACTGTAGTTTACTACTGCATTTCCAGATAACCTTGAGAACACAAATACCTGAAAAATTATCTATCTTCATTCAGCAGAGCTCAAGACACCTACCTATTGCTACACTACAATACACTTTATCTTAGCTTGATTCTTTTTACAGAGAGAGTGGTGAGGGGCTGGAACAGGCTGCCCAGAGAGGGGGTGGGTGCCCCATCCCTGGGGGTGTTCAAGGCCAGGTTGGATGGGGCCCTGGGCAACCTTGTGTAGCTCCAGGCCTGAGGTTGGTGTCCCTGCCTGTGGCAGGGGGGTTGGAGCTCTGTGATCCTTGGGGTCCCTTCCAACCCATGCCAGTCTATGATTCTATGATTGCTCTTACCATGTTAAGAAACCATGTACAGTGTGGTAGGTTATTATGGTTAAAAAGGCAGAACATTAAAACATCCAGAGCAATGGGTAGGAAGGAAAGACAAAGGACTGGGGATTCCATCTATGCTATCTGCATCACCAAACCACCTGCTTTGAGAGTAAGAACTTGAGAAAAAGAGAAACATAGGAACAGAAAGCTGCCAAGGCGCCTGTCTGAAAGATGGGGAGCTTGACATCATGGGCTGAACCAAGGTATAAGCTTTGAGAAATGACAAAAGACAAAACCCAGTACAGGCTGTGGGAAAAGAGAAGATAATCAACTTCCCTTTGAAACTGAGAGGCCACTAAAAGGACAGAAATTCAAAGAAATGGATTGCATAAGCAGGCTTTGCAGCAGCTTTCTGTGAACATGGTATCTGCCACAGCAAGAGTACTAAGGAACTGCAATTCATGATTATGAGAAGAACCTGACAACAGTCTCATTAATGCAGGCAGACAGAGCAGCAGCACTGCATCCAAGGGACAGCAGTTGGAAATACACTTAACTTCCTTGGGGGAAACTAGAAACACTTCTGAATAAGAGTTCTCTTTCAGAAACATCAAATGCAAGATGACTACATGCTTGAAAGAAGCTGCCAGAGCCACAAGTTGAGATTTAAGTTTGTGGAGAGAGGGTGCAAAGGAGTTTTACAGCAGAGATAAACTCAGTTCTAAAATGTACAAGGAAGCAAAAGGAGGGAGCCACAAACACAGCCTGATAAGATGATTACAGGAAGTTAGAGAGGAATTTGGATGATGCAGTGACAGAATGATTAGATAAAGAAAACCATGACAAGAACAGTACAAAGGAGGGCAAAAAAAAGCAGTCTGTTGAAGGTGCCCATCAGCCTGAAAGAATACATGAATTAGCTGATCTTAACAGGCTCAAAGGCAGAGGGCACTTTCATTCAGGCCAGCATACAGAAACCCAACAAATTTTCCAAGTTTCTGTTCTCTGACCAAGCTCCCCATGCATTTGAATAACTGCTGTAATATGAACAAGACCCAAGGCAGGCAAAATATTAAGAAACCCATAAGTAAAACATCTTCCTCATTAATATCCAGTAGTCTATGCTGCACATGCAGCCATGAGATCCAACGAGGGGTTAAACTGCCACAGGTCAGTCTTATCCAGTGATCATCTGTCAGTGCTATGCAGCAGATGACAACAGGATGCTAACACAGCAATAGAAAGGGGAAAAAAAAGAGATGTGCCAGAGGTTGCTGACCTTTCCCTCTAATACGATGGGCAGGTGAGACTTCCTGCTTATGAGACTGTCAGAATGAGAGGGAATAAAACCCATCTACTTTCAGGCCACTGGTTTGAGCCCATCCAGGTCACAGCTGAAGAGCAGCAGCTTTTGGTCAACGACTTATTAAAAAAAAATAAAAAATTGTTGACCTTGATTGAAGTGGTGGCTGGCAAGTTTCCACATCAGAAAAAGCTAGCATGAAAAGCTGCCATCCTTGCTGGCTCTATCACCAAGGCAGGCAAAGACTGAATGAGTTCTTAAGACAGAGTTTGCCTTTCTTCCAACTCAGCTTGCATTGCAGCTGCCCTGGCAGTCTGCTTTCTCAGGATTAAAGACTTTTGTTTTCAGCAGGTTTAATCTCAGCATTCACTAGCCCTAGCTAGGATTTTACAGAAAGTTTTCAGTAGTCATTTACTTTCTGTAGCACTCAGGTTGCTGGCTGGTATCCGAGTTCCCAGTTGGTTTCTGTATCACCTTACAAAAAATTAAATTCTACAAAAAAGGGGGAAAAAACATCCTAAAACAGGCTTTTAGAAATAGTCTCTTGTAAGCACTCCACCACTGCCCAGCACCAAGCACAGAGTCATTAGTAGTAGTGAGCACTGTTACCTTCCTCTGACACTTCAGCCCACTCTGGATTGGGAAATCCATATTGCCCCATCCGAATCCTTCTCTTCATCCCTGGAGAAATGGCTTGACCAGTGTTTGAGTAGAATGGAGGGAACCCACAAAGGCTAGAAAAGAGTGGAGAAAAGAATGCTTACCACTAGGAAAGTCACGTAATCTCTTCAAAAGTCCCATACAAGCTTACATTCCTCATGCAGCTTGCATGATCCTATTGACTAATTACTTGGAAGTGCAGATTTAATGAGATGTGTCATTTTGCTGTTCCCAATGTCTCTTTCCCAATACTTACAGAATATATGTGATGACACCCAATGACCACATGTCACACGATTTGTCATACTTCTCAGGGCCAAGGACTTCTGGGGCTGGAGAAGATTAAAACCAGAAATTAACAGAGTACCAGATACTGCTTTTCATCTCCATCACCTTATAAGTAACAGCAGCACAGTTCAACAACAAATACTGGAGTCATTAAAAAAAAATGCAGCTCACTGCAGGAACTGGGCAGTAATTTCTATTGACAACTTCCTGAAGACATCTAACAAAGCTTTAAAAATATGCCCTACTCTTCACCTTAGTGTCTCTGCTCTAAGATTACAGAAAAGCAGAAGGAGCTAGAGCTAAATGTGTGCAGGGAGACACTGCACTGAAAGAGGCAGGAGCATATGTTCCCAAAATCAGAACAGAAAGGACCTACTGGAGCTGTGATACATTTCTGAACCGTACCCGGGCAGAGCAAGTTTAACTCCAGCAACTATAGAGCAAAGTATTTTCCTTTGGCCTCCAGAGCATGATATTTTTTTTTCCTAAGTAACAAAATTATAGAGAGATACATTTAGAGGGGATTTTTTTTTTTCCCCTGGGGCAGGTAAACTGGCAGGGAGCTTGATTTTGTAAGGAAAATGATTCTCTAAACATACAAGCAATCATGCTGGTTTATAAAAAGCTGTTGAGAAGGGAAATGACAGCTTTTTATATACAAATATAAAGGCATAGAAATACAGTCCTTCAATTCCTTAACATTTTATCCCTAATCCCAACTTACAAAAATATAAAAGGAAGCATCAGAAAAAATATTGCTATTGCAATTCTCTGCTAACAATGAGTAACAATACCTTTCAATACAAAAAAACTTATAAAAACTTACATCATAGAACTAATTCTCCAAAAAAATTAAGCCCTTCTTCCTGGAAAGAAATTCCAAGTGCAGATGCCTCAGTCATACCACACTGTGAATGACTATTAGTTATTAGACCAGGAGGGATGGAGTGTAAAATGAGTGTATAAAGGACAGACTACTATGGTGTTCGTTACACAGTGCTCTGTCTTTGGACAATATGCAGCCAAAACTCAGCTGTGATTAAGTCACTTTGGTCTTTTATTACTGATTTCTCTCTTTGCCAGCCTTAAGAAGCTCTACAGCTGAGGGAATACTCTCCCTGGTCTCTTTTATTGCATTACTTAAGGGAAGGGAAGTTTTGCAAGGAAACTTCCAAATAATCATGAAGTTGAGTTCAAATTACAGCTTTTATTGCACCATTCAGAGGAAACATTAGGATTATTTCAAGTGGAATCAGAAGCAACATGTTCTCTCTCCTTCATCCTCCTTTTCATCCCATGTTAGGGCTGTTTCCTCTGCCACCAAGGAAGAAAGCAGGAGCACTGAACTGTACTGGAACCAGACTAGGTTTGGGTTGGATGCCAGTGTAAATTCTGCAGGCTAACTCTTTGCATGACACCCACAGGATATCCTATCCATTCCTACAGTCCACAGGCTCTCCAAAAGGGGAGGGATGACAGACTGTAACACAAAAGAAATGCATCTGGATAACTTACCCACATAATAAGGAGTGTAACAGGGGGTCTGCAGTGCATTTTGTACAGTGGTTTCTTTGGCAAAGCCGAAGTCTGTTAGCTTGAGTACAGTATCCTTCTCTTTAGATGTGTAAAGCAAGTTTTCAGGCTGAAAGGCCACCAAGAGAAAGGACAAATTGGACAATGAAAGGATGTCTCTACAAAGCTGAAAGGTCAAACCATTCCCACTTGCCTGGATCTCCACCAGCATCTGGGTCTTACTTCTCTCACATCCCCACCATACCATGCAGAAAGTTCCCCTCCCAACCTGAAGCATTTTTACTCAAGCTAAGGATCAACATCCTTCTCAACATGGTATTCAGGAGAACAAATCACAAGACTCAAGTAGCTGAGGTGGAAGACCAGGCAAACTTGATAAACAACTGAAGGGAGATTATAAACAGGAGGGGATTCAACTGTTTAAAAGGGCAGAGACTGGCAGGAAAAAGGGGGATGGATTAAAGCTAAAGGAGGGAAGGGTTAGATTGGATATTAGGGGGAAGTTTTTTCCAGAGAGAGTGGTGAGGGACTGGAACAGGCTGCCCAGAGAGGGGGTGGGTGCCCCGTGTCTCGGGGTGTTCAAGGCCAGGTTGGATGGGACCCTGGGCAACCTTGTGTAGCTCCAGGCCTGAGGTTGGTGTCCCTGCCTGTGGCAGGGGGTTGGAGCTCTCTGATCCTTGGGGTCCCTTCCAACCCATGCCAGTCTGTGATTCTATGAACTCCATCAGAATTAACTGATGCAGGCACAGTCCCCTACCTGCTTCCCCCCTCCTGTCTTCTGAAACCTCTGTTACTTCCACTCTTGCTCCACACTCTACAAAGGCCCTCCAAAACCACAAGTGGCACAGGGGAAGTACAAGCTCTTGTACACAAGAACAGGGAGAACAGCACATATCCAGAATCTGCAATTGCTTGAACTTGTTTTCAGTTTCTCAGTCACAAGAAATGCCCTCTGTTGGGCTAGTATTTAGGAACATAAAAAAGGAGGGAGGGAGGGCTTGAAAGAAAATAGGATTTAGGATCTACTAAGTCATTTGAACCATTTCTACATTATTTCACTGAGTGTGTAGGGATTGTGTGGGGCAAAGCACTTCAGCTTCTGTGCTGGTAACAGGCAGTGGGACACAGCTCCACAGAAGATCCTTAGTGTCCAAACTGCTAAGTGATTCTGAAGAACCCTCAAACATACCCCCCCAGTGACACCAAGCAACAGCTGTTCTCCCTCCAGCTTTACGTACTGAAGCATCTGTAGAAAGTTCATAAAGATCATCTAGTTCACAAGCTCCACACTGCAGAGTCAGGTGCTTCAGTGCACCACCACATGACCCACTCTTCTGCACATTCAATCACCTCACTGCACCACTGTGCTAGAAACATCTTGGTGCAGCTATCTTGTCTTTGCTTATGCTGTGTGCTTTGCAGAACGAAAAGCAACTACAACACTACAAACCCTACAGTCAAATCTCTACTACAAGGTCTGGGTACCAACTTTAGCTTGTAAACAGACTGTTCCACGTGGCAGGAACTGAGATTTTTTCATTTTTCTAAATATTTACATATAAATTTAAAGTGGGTTGGCTGCATGGAATTAGTATTATTATTCCTCCCAGATATGCAGTTTCTCCTGTTTCTGAAGGAGGGGGGGTTGGGTTTTGTTTGGGGGTTCTGTTTGGTTTGTGGTAGCTTTTTTGTGCTTTTTTAAAGGCAAGTATGATTGTGAAAACAACTAATAACTGGAAAAAAATGTGCATAGAGTTATCTAGTATAAATTCACTCCTGGCAGTGTTATTTCCTTGTTAATTAACTGGATTCCAAGTTGGGAGTACCTCTCTGACTATCACCAGATCCCTCTGCATTCCTTACACAACTGGCACACATGAATATTCTGACCTTTGACTGGTTGCAAACTAATTGTGAGCAGATCCCTTGTCACACTGGCAGAGGCTTAGGAGCACTCTAACCATCTGATGATACTCCTATGTAAAACCACCACTGCCCATTTCTTTTTCTGCCTTATGCTCTGTTCTCCCTGCCCACACACCTGAGGCCTCACCTTGACATCTCTGTGGGCAATGTTCATTGAATGCAGGTACTGGATGGCTGTTCCGATGTCTCTCATTATCTCAGAGGCCTCTATAAATACAATTTGAGAGAAAGGTCACATTAACATTCCCACTGTAACTCAGGGACATGCTGGGGAATGCTTATGACTTACAAACAGCTTGCTGGAATACAGGGCTATAGCATCAAGACTGGAAAACCTAAAATTAGTCCTACCAGCTGTGTTTTGGTTTTGCAGGCAGCCATAGCCCCCAGTTCCCTGCCTGCTCAGCCCTCCCCCTGAGCAGGCACAGAACTGGATGGCTGAGACTCCTGGGGTTTTTGGGTTTTTTTTTAAATTTGCACTTTAATTTGCCCACCAGAAAAGCAGCAAAAGCAGAGCAGATACACAAGTATCACATAAGACTGGAGAAAGAACCCCCAGCCAGGACATATCCCTGAATGTCCAGGACATGGCCTTGGTTGTCTGAGACAGAAGTTTTAACTTTCAGCTTCTAATTCAGGGGTAACAAGAGGATCTAACAGATTTTCTAACAATAGAGCAACATAACAATGTAGTAATTTTAAGACAGATCACATCTTCATTCCTCACTGGCTTTAGAAGCTTTTTCCTCAGAAGAAACAAAACCTGTTCTGCAAAGCCCAAACTGCCACCTCTGAAAATAATATGTTCCTAAAATTTAACATAACCACAAGTGGGAAATTCTAGTGGCTGGTGAGCTGCCTTGCAGCACTGGCACCCCTAAGTCCAGAAGAGTTCAGTTACACATGGGGAGGTTTCAGAGCAGGGAGCTGTAACGTTCCCACTGCACCAAACAAGCAGTATATTTCATCTCCATTCACAGGGAAAGAGAATTAGCAGCTTCAACTTGATCCTCTTTTTTTTTTTTCCTGGTTTTTCACAGGTAGAAACCTCAGCTGAGAGGGAAGGGAGAAATTCTGGGACTGTAACCTGGAATCCTTTGTCACATGGCTTGAGGTTGAAATGACACAATCTCAGGCAATGATAATCAAAAGGCAGAAACACTCAGTTGTCTTTGGGGAAAACCTTGCACAACCTCCTCCTTCCTGGCCCAGGCCAAAACCCTGGGCTCCCCATGGGATATGTAAACAGCCCAGGAACCTGGAGAGTCCAGTGGAACAGAGCTTATTTATCTCAGGAAAGAATGAAGGTGGGTTCTTTGTTTAACACCTCCAGATGATTTTTAAGTATTTTGAATGTTATAATGGTACTTGATGTAGAAAACCCATAGTTTTAGCAGAGTGGAGTCACTAATTATCATGGAACCAGTTGTCCTCCTCTGGAATCTTGTATTTTAGATGAAGTTCCTGAAAACATTTGTTTTCTCTCCATGAGTCTCATAAAACTTACAGGATTCATCCCAGGGCACAAAAGAGGATCAACAAAGGCCTGAGCTCTCTACCAGACTGGCAACACAGTCACACCAATTTACAAGCTCAGGCATAAATTTCCAGTCTTCACAATGCTAGTTCCAAACACTAACATTTATTTTCACTCCTAAGCAGACACAAGCTCTTGTCTGCTGTGAATGGGCAAAGAGAACAGACTCAAGCACACCTGTGGTGCTCTGCAAGTCATAAACAGCAGAGACAGTAACAACAGCAAGACTACTGCAAGCTCTGTCACTGACTCATAGCAGGTCCCTATTATAGATAAGCAGGCTTGTTTATGGTGTGGCTAATAACACTTCCTTAGAAGTAGTACTTTAAAGCCCTTGAATAAGAGATGTTTCATCAAATGTGATTTGCTTGTTATATTCATCACCTAAGAGTATAGCTGTGCAGTGATGCTGCTTGAGGGATGGCCAGAAATCACAGTAGGAGCTGCGTTGTTGATCGTGGTCTGGCAGGAGACTAGGGACTAGAGTAAAAGAGGCTGTGCTGCTTCAAAAATTAAGCTGAGCAGATTTGTATGAAGAATTTCCCTATAAACCTTCCACACTGTGTCTGAATTTGGCCCATTTTGGTAATTCCTGATGTTCAGGAACTCTTCAAAATAACTGTTTAATAAAGAGTTGGATAGAACATTTTGAAAATAATTTTAAACATTAAAAATTAGAAACAAAAATAAAATCAAAGAAAAACATCCTGTAAGGGAACCAAGCAAGGGGACAGAGAAAGAGAGAAGCAGTTTTTCACAAACTTTAATTTTTAACTTGTGGTTTTTCACCTCTCTCAGTGAAGGCTTGATCTCCTCTCTCCTGGATCCTGCTGAAGAGCTCTCCTCCCTCCATGCTGTAACACAGAACACAAAAACCCCCCCACCTCACATAAGCAGAAAAGATCAAATCAACACCTGACTGTGCATGCATATAGTTGCACAGATTTATGGCAGGAACAGATCAGAAGGTATTACAAGCCTCCTATGCCAATGTTTCCTAAACAGCAGACTCATTTAAATCAATGCACAAAGCCATTTTGATATGGAATAAACAGAACACAAAACAGAACCAAGGAGTTTTGACACTTTAGATTTCATGTACCCTGTCACAAGGAACACGACACACAGAGTTGGGAGTCAGATACACTGGCACTGGGAGGCTGACAGTAACCTTGGTTTATGTATGGCCCTGAGATGAAATAAAAAAGGAGGAAGCAAAATTACTGAAAAAGATAATTAATTTGTCCCCAGTGAACAAAACAGTAACTCTGGTATTACAGATCAAGGAGAGAACAGGAAAAGTCAGAGTCAAAATAGCAGGAAAATGAGTCAGGTCAGATCATAGGATTTACATCTGAGGTTGGAACCCAGTCACAATCAAAGTGCATAATATTTGTAGAGACATGTCTTTCAAGATTGTATTAATTAGTCAATGCTTTAATGAGGACAACTGTCATGAAGTACAAGAAAATTTATTTTCTGGTTAAGGTTCCTCATTTTTCCATCAGACAAGATGGCTGGAGCAGTTCTGTGTTTCCCTACCAGTTTAAAGACCACAAAAGGTTTGCAAGCTAAAATCCTGCTGATGAGAAAGCTCACTGAACCCTCATCTAACCCAACAGGTTCTCCCACTCCCTCCACCCCCTCAAAGAGCACTGCTCAGTGGTGGGGGGGGCTGCTGCTGGTCCATACCATTCCATGACAATGAGGAGGCATCTCTTTCCATGATGTATATTCTCATAAACATCCAGGACATGGACAATGTGGGGACAGCCCGATGCTCGCCAGTGATACTCCACTTCCTGACGGGCTTTTGGGTTGTCATAGAGGAGCTGTTAAAAAGAGGAGAGAGCAGTGTCAGTGAGCCAGCTTCATCCTGCTTTAAATTGCTACCTACGTTGGAGCCGAAAGCTGGTGGCAAAGGCTACTCTTAGCATTTTCTCCAGGCAAAGGTCACCAATCCATCACAAGACTTTCACCATTTCTGGGCTGCCCACCTTCCTAGGCTGAGGTATGCTGGAAACAACTGGTCCTTTGGAACTGGAAGGACCTTGAGTGGTAGTGAGAAGAGATTTTGGAATGGGAAACAGCTTGGTTTTTTTTTTTCTGTCTCTTTGCTAAAGACAATATCCCTCCCACTTGCTCCCCAGCTGCTGGGAGAAGTGACTCCTCCTAGGTGCACTGCAAATCATTCAGTGAGATTTAAAACAATGACAACTTTCACACTGGCTCTGAAGGTGCTTCTTAAACACTACAGAAAGTCCTGACCCCAACAGGGTCAGAAAGGGACCTCTGGCTATCTGGATGCTTGACTTCCCTTCTGTGTCAAGTGCAAGGCTAGTTATTTTGAAGGTGCTAATCTCCAGAGGGGCCATAAGAGAGCTCGTCTTTCCTGATCCTGCAGCCTCATACACAAATGTGTCCATGTGAAGACCTGCTCTGTATCAGACCCTGCAACTGAGCTTTTCTGCAACAGGGGCACACTGTGAAGCATGCCTTTTCTTCCCTGCCTGGTCCCTCTAGACACCCCTAACTCTTTGTGACAGAGACTCTCTCTACTGCAGGTTTATACAACTCCTACACAACCCAGCCATGACCTGAGTCTAGCACTCCATGCCCTATAGTAATAATCACCATCATGATGGAGCAGCAACAAAACTGATGCTGTAAAATGCAATGTTAAGTGACTGAAACAGAGCAAAAACCAAGCAAAGAACAACCACTTCTGATCTATTTGCCTTAGAAATGGTCTACAACATCTGTGGGACAACTGTTTTCAAACAGGCAAACAAAAAGTGTCAGTGCTGCCCTCGGAGGCCTCAGCTCTCCTCACTCATGCTTGCTTTGCTATCAGGTCCCAGCCAAAACTCAACTGCACAGTAATTGGTGAAAACAAGTATAACATGTAACCTGTCATCAGGGACCTATGAATCAGCCCAGCAAAGTGACATTGCTTTTCCATCCAGTTGCCAAGCTAAGGCACAAATGGTGTCACAGGCACCCCTCAATACTGGGAAGCACATGATTTAAAGGTCACAGGAACTTGCAAATTCTGGTTTTGTTATTGACTCCAACACAGACAATTTGCATCACTGGGGAAAAAAAAGCTTACTTCTTCACTGCTTCAGCATCCCTTTCAGCAAAGCAGGTGCAGTAACGTGACAGGAGAGGCCTGCAACACTTCATGAAACACTGAGAAGCACTTGGGAACCACAGGGCAGAAGGTAAAAGGCTTCTCTTCCAGGCTGGAACAGGAAAAGGGTGACGAGTGCTCCTCTGCTGAGGGCACATTTCTGTATGTTTGTGAAGCACAGATAGGTTGCAGGAAGGGATGAGTGGCCTCAGGAGGGCTGCTGGCTCCTTAGGATGGACAGGCAGGGAGCTTCACCTCCATGAGCAGCCTCCAGGCTCGCTCAGCACCGCTCCACCGGCTGCAGCATGACGAGACTCTCAGCAGTGCAAGGAGCTGAAGAAGCTTTCTTGCCAAGTTCAATGCCCTCGCAGCCAACCTACTTCCACCCCAGCTGTCGTTCTGCACCCAGAGCACACCCTTTTGAGCTCACTGACTATCCGCCTCTTCCTTCCTGCTCCAGCCTGGCTATGGCCTGATTTCCAACACAAAAAACTTCCTAAAGAAAGAGATGGCTCCAATTTGGACAAAAAGCCCATTAGCGAGTCCAAGTGCAGTTGCTTTGCTTCTTTCAGCCATCAGCCCATTCAGCAGCTTTTCCTTCACAGCCACTGTGTTCCAGCTCAGCAGTACTGTCTATCAGCATTTTCCCCTCTGCCCTTCTGAGTTTGGGCTGTTGCCTAGAGGTCTCTTTAAAAGTTCATTAAATTATGTGTGCAAGAATAAAGCCCAAACACCCCCAGGACTTACCAGGCCATTTAGAAAAGCTTTACAGGGTTTACTGCTTGGATATTACTGGATTAATGGCACTTCTGAGCAGGATGCTTCAAAATTCTTCTCACCTTTCTGTGCTACTAATCAGACATAACCACCCTCTTTGCTAATGGTAACTGCATGTTAACGTGTGTGTCTTGTGCTTGCACAGTGTGCAGTGATGTGGGTTTTATATTTGTACAGAGTGCTTATGAAAACTGTTTCACAGAATTGAATTCTCACTCTCTAAAGAGCTTTTACAAGGCATTTTGATACAAACAAGGACACTGCAGTTTCTTTTCTCCACCCCTTCAAGCTAGTTTCATATACTCCTTAGTGCCAGGCTTGAATGTACTCATGTCAAGATGACACCTGGAGAAGCAGAGAAAAGGAAATACAAAAATAAAGAGCAGATATGCATACCAAGCACAATCTCATGTATCAACCAACTGTTAACCTTTGCATTTCTCCTTCTGAGCCTTAAAAACAAATTAAATCTTTTCCTTATGCCTAAAACTGGAAGCCCTAACCATACCTTTCAAGACATTTTAGAAATGCAAACACCTGTAAAATGAAAGCTAGGCAGGGTTGAAAGCACCAATTTCTACAAAATGTAAGTGATAATTTAGAAACACAGCCTGAAATTCCAGCCATATGGCTGAATTTAACAAACTTGCAAGAGAAAAAAATGGACATTCTGCCATCTTCCTGAGACTGAAGGGAGACTCTGTCTCTACTGCTGCAAGAGCTCTGGTAAGACTACAGCTGGGTTCCCCCAACACTCCAGAAAAGTTCAGAGTTTCAGAACAAGTTCAGAAACTTACCCTTGAAGTAAGTTTCCCAGCACTGCTGGTTCATGTTGGTCTGAGGAAAAAAGAGCTCTGTCAGTAGCAGCTCAAGGAGCCCCCAGTCATCCCCATAGAATTCCCACTCAGTTCAGCTGAGTCACAGCTCGTCAAGATGGGCTGTGGGCAGGATCATGAACCAACCCAAGAAACATGCCCCATCTCCCCATTTTACATGAAGCCAGGTCAGCAGTCTAATGTACAATTCAGAGCAGCCTCTGCATAACAGCAAGGGGATGCCCGTGCGTGTGGTCAGGCAGCATGGTTTGGAACAGGAGCTGCACAGTAGAAAACTGTGTTGCTGGAGCTCAGCAATACCCAACCACTGCCTAAAAGAAGCAGATAAAGCAAGTACTAACAGTTGTTCACCGGACATCACCCAAACCAGAGGCGATGGAACGCAAGCGAGAGTTCTAGAGCTCTAACCCCTAGTGATGCTCACAACTCTCTTGACACCTGAAGGAGCTGGAGAGGGAAGAGAGCTGCACCACGGGATGTGCTCAGCCTGTTTCTGAGAACAACAAGGCAGATACCTGCAGACACTCCAGGATGCTCTGCTAATTCAGGGCCTGGGCAGTGGAGGGAGGCCTGAACTCCTTCAGTTCTGGGGTAATGGCCTAAGTCAGGTTAGTGACCGCCTGCATAATGAAGCTCAGAAGGGACAGCTCTGTGAAATTCCTCCCCCTGCAGAACTTCTTGATTAAAAAAGGAAAAAAAGAAAAGAAAAAAAGAAAAAAAAAAAAGACCAAAAAGTGATACAGTATCTTCTAATTGCTTTTCCATCGATTCAGTGCTATGTAAGCAAGGAAGGATAGCAGGAACCCTCATACCTTAATGGTCTGATCTATACATGAAATAACCTTCATAAGGACTCCAGGGAGCAGCACGTGATTTTGTGGACACTGAAATTCTAACAGGGAGAGAAGATAGCCATGGGCAGAGGTATGAACCAGGCTGAGGACTGGAAGCAATGGCTTTCTCTTTAATATGTGCTAGCAGATTACACTGATTACTGATGCACCTGCTATCTGTTCCCTACACATGGAATTCACACCCCCACATACACTCTTTTATTTACGTTCAGCTCCAGCAGTTCCAAACAGTTGAGGTGCTTGGATCAGACTTGGTACAGGCTCAGCTCTCATCTACTGCACATGTCATGTTAAAGCATCATCTGACACCACAAGCATCTTCTACTTACTTGCATCAACAGAAAATGATCTCTCCTTCAACAGACAACCAGTCTTATAATCTCTATGCTACTTTCACAGATATTTCACACACATTTTCCTCACAGGAGGGCTTCCCATTATAAAAACAGAAATGGGACCAGCAGACACTTCCAGTCCTAGGGGCCCTCAACATGTAATATCGATGTATAGGCACTTAAACACAGCTTTATTTTTCTAGCTGGGGAAAAAAAAAGTCTCTACTCAGGCATAAGTGGGTAAATGTCTAACTTCTTTTGCTTTCTTTCCTCTTTGCACATAGCTGTTACAAAAATGTTAAATCATATAAATATGCCTTGGGATCTAAATTCATGCTGAAGCACAGAAACTAACACTATTTGCTGCAGAGCAGCTCTTCCAGTCATTCTTTATTCAAGAGGGGCTGATGGCAAAAGAAGGTTTGGATAATGTTTCTTTCATCTCTTCCCTCCCCTACACTACAAAAAAGGGGGGAAAAAAAAAAGGGAAAAGAAAGAACTATAATCATGGCTTTGGACATTTTGTCTTATAACATCCTGATTATTTGCACTACATGTATTAATTCAATGCTAACAATCTTTATCTGTTTCCAGATCTCTCATAAGGGACAAAGCCATCCTTTGTGTTAGAACGCTAAAGGAATTGAAATTATCAAGGTTTTCTTCACGCATCAGCACTGCCAGTCAGTCAAGCTGCAGCAATAAGCATGTGTCTTTTTGCAATGGCAGCCCAGCAGGCAGGGAAACCCATGCATGTAAATCTCAATGAAAGCATTGAATTTTTTTTCTTAAAGTAAAAAAAATAGAACACGTTTCTGCTCAAATTATTTAGTATTAAAGCATCACTCTATAGATAAGGGATAAAACCAGGGTAGGCACAGGTAGTAGGTCGTCACTTACATTTTTCCACTTCCACTTCAAATCCAGCTTAGGTTATTAGAAATTAAATCTGCTTGGAGGCTTCATTGAAACAAATTGTCATCCTGATTCCTGCAGAGCTGTCCAAGCTGCTACCACAGTTGGCATTAACTGCCATCTCCACCAGTGCTCAGGTAGACAGCCGGTACCAGAGGTGGGCTTCTACAAGCTAATAATAGAGCACAGCCAACTAGCATGACTTTGCAGCCCTCCTGCCTGTGACACCTAATCCTTTCACTCAGCCCACCGAGTACCAGGGTTTTACTGTCTGCACTGAGGGACCCTTCTCTATCCACCTCTTCCCTCCAGTCTCCCAAGACTCAGCTTATGCTTTGAAATGGCAAAAGCTACAACAGATCTTTGGTACCCTGCCAGCACACGCGAGAATGAAGAGGACTCAGAGAGGACTGTTTGCATGTGGTGTCAGAGCCACACTTAGAAACCAATTTCCTGCTGACAGGCAAGGCTGCAGATTTCTTAAGCAAACATTTTAAGGGGAAAACATAGGAATGGACAGTAGTAGAATGGACAAAGATAAAAAGGACAGGTTAAGAGAGAGATGTGCTCTCTGTTTGTGCACTAGGTGTACAGCTGAAGTATTTAGCTCCACAAGCAACCCTGCTTCTCCCTCCGCAGGGAGCACACACCAACCACATCACTACTGCTTTGCTCTAAGCCTCACTCCTGCAGTGAATCAGCAGGGTCTTTCAAAACCAACTTTGGTGTGGTTCTGTGCTGTATTTATTGTAGCCATATTCAAATCACCACCAGGCACTCAATATGACTCCACAACCTGAGGTAAGTAAATGAGACATACCACTATTAATTCTCTAATTACACATGCATCTAGCCATTCACTCTGCAAAGGTCAGCTGTCTTTGTTCATAAATGTTAGTGGAGATAGGGCAAATACAACTGAAATGGCAAAGCCGTGGGCCACTATGCATTTCAAAGGTATCCCCTTGCACACAAAGTTAGCTTAAAAGGCAGGCACAAAACCAAGCAAAAAACACCCTATTCAATGTGCTTTATCCATAAGATTACTCTTCATTGTAATACTGTGCTCGCTCTGCCGTGTGGATGGAAAAATCATTCTTCCTGGCACCTTAAGATTCCAGTTATACTCAGCTGTGACAGGCTACAAACCATCTACATGTGGCTTCTATTTTATTCAAAATTCTGCACCTGTATTTTCAAAGAAAAATAAATCACCAACTGCTACTAGCACTCTGACCAGACAAGAACATCCTCAAATGCTTGTTGATACAAGAAGGCCTGGAGATCAGCTCGCCTCTCTATCTTTTGCTTACCTTTATCAAAAAACGCTGCTGTTAGCCAGCACTGACAGCAGCATTCAGTCCCTGTGGTCAGCAGTCAGCATCAGGGGAGACCTGCTGCAAAGTTCTTCTTGAAACCCAAGCATGCTACAAAACATCCTTTCTTGCCTTGATTCTTTAATACACAAAATCACAGAATCATCATTAAGGTTGGAAAAGACCTCCAAGATCATCCAGTCCAACCATCCCCCTACCACCTGTATTACTCACTAACCCATGACCCTAAGTACCTCATCCAACCGTTCTTTGAACACCCTGAGGGACGGTGACTCCACCACCTCCTCAGGCAACCCATTCCAACACCCAACCACTCTTTGGGAGAAGAAATGTCTCCTCATTTCTAACCTGAACCTCCCCTGGAGCAGCTTGTAGCCATTCCTTCTTGTCCTGTCGCTACTTATCTGTGAGAAGATGCTGACCCCCAGCTCACCACAACCCCCTGTCAGGTAACTGTAGAGAGCAGTAAGGTCTCCCCTGAGACTCCACGTCTCCAGACTGAACAGCCCCAGCTCCCTGAGCTGCTCCTCATAAGATCTGTGTTCCAGACCCTTCAGCTTCATTGCCCTTCTCTGGACACGCTCCAGGGCCTTGATGTCTGTCTTACAGTGAGGAGCCCAAAACTGACCCCAGTAACAGACATATTATGATTGTCTGTGATGAAAAGAAATTGGGAAGTGCTCTAGAGGTGTTTTCACTCTTTGTTTTAAAACCTCCTTTCTCCAGAAACAGGCAGAAACACAGGACAGACAGGCAGAAAGGCAGGACAAACAGGCAAGCCACAGAATTTGTGTTTGCACATAGGACCTTTGATATGGCTTTGCTCTATGCTGAGATGCTCTGGGTCACCAAAACCATCGTCTCCTTCCTCATAGGAGGAATCTATCTCACTGTAGTGCTGGCAGCCATGCCACACAGGACACTGGAAAGCTGCAGCACCTAAAATGCAGGATATTCAGCCTGATATGCCAACATTGCTTTGCCTATAGTGAGCTCAGATTACCAGTGTAACACTAAATTTTTCCAAACCTCACATGGCACATGCACCTACAATAAACTGGGACTGTGATGAAAGTAGAATAATCTGTGGCTTTACCAGTATTTTTACACTTCCTAAATTTCTGAGTTGAGGAAAAAGGGAATCTAAAATCCCAGCTGATAATTATGACACTTTTTACTTTATAGTTTCAGTCTAGTGTCTGATACAACGTTTGCCTTTGAAATGGAAAAGAAAAAGAGGAAAAAACCCTCAACAAAAACTTCACTCCTGCCAGCTATGAGTTCATAAATTCTGATAACAAGGATTCAGCTGCAGTAATTCATATATCTCAACCCTTGGCTGATCAAAAGTAACAGATCTTGCTTGTGAAACTTCGCTGTTTAAGAAAATTCCAGCAGTACAAAACACTGTGGCACTTCCTTAGATCATGAGCCCATCAAACTTTATCTCTGCTTTGACTTTAGCTACTTGTAGAACACTAAAACAAATTCAAGACTATAATCTTGATCTTCTATGTGTCTAACATCTTTATATACTGGAATCAAAGAACATAAAAAAAATCACTTAAAACTTTGTGACACACTAAGGACAACAGTTTTGCTACCCTGACAGTGACACTGGCCTGTACAGGAGTTGGAGATGCCTTGGGGGCCAAGCTGAGAACGAGACAGATTTCTGCAAGAACCATGGCCATCACAAAAAACTGCCCATTTGGTTTTTTAAGTGTCAGCTGTACTTCCTTACCTTTGCCTTTCTCCTGTGCAATGACTGTGAAGCAGCAATACCTCCAAACAACATCCTAGTGCTTTTCATGGTCCTGAAGTGGGGTGGAATGTGTGTCTGTCGGGGTGTGACCCTCCCATACACTTCACAGTACTGACAGCCACAGTTACATTTACATTTTAACCACTCCTAACATCCTCCCTCCCAATAATGTGACACTTTTGTTTATATATAGTCTAACACTTTTGTCTGTCTTAAAAATAAAACCCAAAATACCCCAAAACCACACACACACACACAAAACCCTACCAAAACCATACCTAATGACTCTAGTAGTAATAGGCATTGCACTCTGCCTATTTTCCACAGGAAGAAGGGGAAAAAGCAAACTTCACAACTGTTGTACAGAGCTCTTAATGCTTATTTTCAGAAGTAACCACCATGAAACCTACCTGCATAGCTGTGTGGGACAGCAGGACAATGGGCCCAGGCGAACCTAATGAGGTTCAACACTGCCAAGGGTCAAGGGTTGCACTGGGGCTGGGAGAATCCCAGACACAGATACAGACTGGGAGAGGAGCTCCTGGGGAGCAGCCCTGTGAGAAGGACCTGGGGGTCATAGTGGGTGAGAAACTGAACATGAGCCAGCAGTGGCTCTGGCAGCTCACAAGGCCAATGGGATCCTGGGCTCCATCAGCAGAGGGGTGGCAGCAGGGACAGGGAGGGGATTGTCCCTCTCTGCTCTGCCCTGGGGAGGCCCCAGCTGGATCCTGTGTCCAGAGCTGGGGCCCAACACAAGAAAGATGTGGGGCTGTTGGAGAGGGGTCAGAGGAGCCAGGGAGATGCTCAGAGGGCTGGAGCACCTGCCCTACAAAGAGAGGCTGAGGGAGCTGGGCTGGGTCAGCCTGGAGAAGAGAAGGCTGTGGGGGGACCTCATTGCAGCCTGCCAGTCCCTGAAGGGAGATTATAAACAGGAGGGGATTCAACTGTTTAAAAGGACAGACAATGGCAGGACAAGGGGGATGGATTAAAGCTAAAGGAGGGAAGGGTTAGATTAGATATTAGGGGGAGGTTCTTTCCAGAGAGAGTGGTGAGGGGCTGGAACAGGCTGCCCAGAGAGGGGGTGGGTGCCCCATCCCTGGGGGTGTTCAAGGCCAGGTTGGATGGGGCCCTGGGCAACCTTGTGTAGCTCCAGGCCTGAGGTTGGTGGCCCTGCCTGTGGCAGGGGGATTGGAGCTCTGTGACCCTTGGGGTCCCTTCCAACCCATGCCAGTCTATGACTCTATGACAATGATAGCATGTTTAGTGAGGCATGGCACACCTTTGTTGGAGCAGGATGTGGCAGAAGGCACAGACCAGAAAACAGAACTATTGAGAAGACTTAAGCCTGGAGTTCTCTTTCCCAGTCTTCATGCTAACAAGTGGTATCAAAATTAACACAGAAGTGATAATACTGAACAAGGTAGAAGCAAAAATTAGCAAGATGTTTACTCTCACCACAGCTAACAGTAGCTGCAAGAGGAGCCCGTGCTGCCCCCCAGTCTTTCTCTGCATTTCTTGCATGTGTGACCACAGTCATGAAGATTAAATCACTCAAGCACTCCCAGGAACAATCTGACATCCTTCCTCAGCGCACAGAGGCGCTTTGGGGTGTATGCTGGATTCATGCTGTAGGCACTTTCCATGCTCTCTTTTCACTCTGCTCTGCACCCAGCTCCACTTTTTGACAGTTAAAACCTTCATGACCTAACCCCTGCAACTGCAGCTGTGTTCTCTCTCCTCTACATTCCACCATACCACTGCCCACACACCTGAACTCCCCTCTAGATGACTTCCCCTCCCCTTCCACATGAATTTAAGCCACTCATCCATGCATGCAAAGCTTGGCAATGCACTACCCCAGGCCAGTTCTTTCTTATGTATTGCTTGTCTTCCTCTTCTTTCACATTTCTTTTCTTTATACCCACTTCTGTGCTTTCTGACACATAACCTACCAGGCCAAGCAGTATCTTCTCTCTTCTGTTGCACCATCTCAAGCATCCTAAATCACTCAAGACACCAGAAATAAACAAAGAACTTTCAAATCTCCCCTCTCCTGTTACACAGGAGGGTTCATCTACTTTATGCACTAGCTTAAAGGGAGACTTGCTAAATCCCAGACATCAGTGGCACTGCTAGCAATTGTGCCTCATGTAGAAGAGATACTGAGATTTCAGCCAGTTCTTGGGAACCTAACTGGAGTGACTTTGGCTAGTGGAATGTCACTCACTCCTGAAAGCTGTCACCTGTGGGAACTGTCCTTGTCTTCAAAAATAAAACAAAGCCCTAAAACTCTCAGCAAGGACATTAGTAAGATTTCTCTAGTGTTTCCCACCACTCCTATGCGTGCTTTCACAATCACATTTGTGCAAGCTCTGCTGTTGGCCTTTGCAAAGATCTGTATCTCTGAGTCACAACTTGCTAGATAGCTGAGTGGTTGATGGCTGAAAGGTCCATCAGGCATGAAGATCCCTGGAACTGCTTATTGTCTACAGCAAAGATATGAGGGAGAATGGTGTGACTGGGAATGGAAACAAAACTGTGCAGTATTCAGCAGAGGCTAGAAATGCAAAGGAAGCCATTAAGAGAAAGAGGAAAGCAAACTGCTCTCCCAAGACTTCTTGTGCTTATTTAGTCTGAATATATATTCTAAAGTCAAGTAAACTAGGAAAGGAAAGAAAGAAATAAACTGGGGGAAGAGGGAATTCAACAGATGGAGTCAACATAAGCAAGTGACAGTGCAGTAAAACTGTTATTTATGTTGCAATTCTCATTGATTCCTTTTGCTGGGTGCAGTAGCTTAGCCACCAGGGTTACAGTGCTGCTCTGCCAGAGCAGCATCAGAATCCAGCAATCAAAACCATTACTTTTCTCCTGAGCCCCAGAGCACACTCCTGGAGCAGCTAATGCCTTACAGCACTCACAACTTGAATATCCAGGATGCTGAAAAACACACTTCCTAGAACACAACTGGGAGCTGCCAGTTCATACACAATCTAATAGTCCATTCCAGCTCCTTTCAGAAACCTTCAAGAAACACCATGCAAGCTGCCTTTAAGGAAGATCCCTTCAGCACCCTATCCTTCTAAACACAACACACTCTGAGGCACAGCTCCCCTTCTTCATCCAAACCTGCTCAGCTATTTGTCCAGCCCATCCAGACTCCCACTTTGCCAGGCTGAGCACCAACCCCCTGGAGACAGCTGAGAACAGCTAGCCCCCAACAAGTTACTAGCCCCTGCCAGCTACTCCATGCAAGCAGGCTTTATTTCCCCTCAGCTCCAGAGGACAGGGAACATCTGCCCACTTTATTTCTGATTTTAGCCATCAAGCCTCCCTCTAAAGATCTTCCCTACACCAGGATATGCTGTGGAGTGAGAGGTGGGAACAGAGTGCTCCCTCCCCAGCATCCGTGCTCCATTTCTTTGACAGATGTTAGAACTGCTTCGCATTCCCTGCAGCCAGATGAAAGGAAGCAGCCAGACACCACAAAGGTAGGACAGAACAGCTAAAATGGAATGGTAGGTGTTTTGCCAAAATCAAGAGCATTTCCTTCAATTTCCTGAATAGATTTCCTCCCTGCTCCCATGTTGTGTTGGATGCCTCATGACTACAGAGGCAAAAGGAAAAAGAGGAGGATCCCAAGAATATCTGGAAGTCTGATGTTTTGAGGTCTTGGCTAAAATGGCACCATGCTGAGGACTGCACAGGGGTCAGAAAAAAATGACATGTAGCAAAAGCACTGCTGAACAGAAATCATTCCAGGAATTTAAATCTTTTTTATCTTTCCAAGCAGAAACATACATCTGTTTCCCTCTCAAGACACTGTCCTTTCCCCCCCTCTTCTCCCTCCCTGCAGCACTATCTGCTTGTGGTACACTGCAACGTTGGCACATTTCCACAAGTCAGCATGTCTGAGAGAGAGAAGTCTGGGCTTGAGGGAGGGGAGGAGGGAGTGAGAAAGCTGGGGGAATGGAGAGGAGGGACACAAAAGATCTTTCTGGCCTAAAGTCACCTGCCTGATTCTAGCTAGCATTAGTACCATGGAAGCAGCTGCCCCACGAAAGTGTTAATGACTTGTGAGATGGTGATTTCACAGAAGCAACATGCCATCTGGTATCATTCTCCTAGACATGACACATCAGGGAATCAGGAAAACATACCCGCACTAAAGCCATGTTAACAGAGAAACAGATTGTCTGAGCTGTGCAGCTGCGGGTCTCTCAACAGAGCTGATTCAACACTGCACAGCAGGCAGTGGCAGGGGGAGAAGCCACTCAGCCATGATGCTCTTCCCATCAGTTGGGAAGGCAGATCCCCAAAGTGGAGACAGGAAGGTTAAGGAAAACTTGCACATTTTGAGCATCACACAGCACTCCCAGATAATACCTGCTTAATACTGGGGATTTTGTCCAAGACCTGTCAGGTGGTGGCACTACCAACTTTCACGGGTCAGTCCTTCTCCAAACACCAACAGTGCTTGTGTATTTACTTGTATAGAGCCATAAAAAAACCCCTTCCAAGCACTGAAAGCTTTCAGAAGCCATCTCTTAGTTTATCTTTGCCATCTGGTAATCACGTGTCGTATGATGGAGGGGGTTATTTGTCCAAATTCACAGGCATGCCTGCGACCCTCCTACACCCAATTAGTTACTAATGGGAGTTACAAGGGCTGCTCACAACCAGTACAAGACCAGCTCTGAAGAGCCCCTCAGCATCCCTGCCTCTGCAAGCTTCTTGCCTCTGGTTGCTCTTTTTGCTGAGGGTGGAGAATCCCTGAAGGTCCAGTGAAAGAACATCAAGACAGTGATACATTGCTCTCATCATACAACCATGCAGTACGAGCTCAACCAGATCAAACATGACCACTTCCAAAACACTTCTTCATACTACATTATGCTCCCAACTATACCTGCAGACATTTTTCAAACCTTAGTGCATTAAAACTAAAGACTCTTGAAGTCCCAGCTTCTTCTTAGCTGTTGACTGTTCTAAGCCAAGAGCTGTGATATTTTGAACATGGGGCGGTGCTCTGCCAGAATTCATAATTATCTATCACTAGCTGTATCTCCAACTGCAAGATTAGAACTATTTTAGTCAAAACTAAAAGTTTCCACAGGAAAATACACAACAAATTGGTAGAAAAGTATTCTTAGTTCCTGGAAAGAATTGCCATTCAAAACCACCCAAAGACCCTGTATTTACATACCAGATAATCAACAGCTAATTTGCCTGTTGAGTCTGCCTATTTGCCTGAATTAGATCAGAGCCCTCCACTTCACTACCCAAGTCCTTACAGATCCTACACAGAACTCTTTGCTTGACTACAGTATGCTATGTCTCCCAGTTTCCACCACTGCAACACAGGTTAGCAAAGCAGAGATGTAGCCCTGAACGTCTTGTATCCCAGCTGAGTGGGAACCACCATCTACTTTGTGTTGGATGTGGTTACTCTCATTCCTCATGAGGAGGTTCCTGGCTGTTTCTGAATATGGGGAATACAAAGGTTTGTATTTGGTAATATTTCCATGCAGTCAAAATCCCACTTTCTGTTCAGATTTAAGGGAGAGATTTCTACAAACAGTTATCACAAAAGAAAAGGTGAGTCTCAGCAAGAAAACCTCCTTGGGGGTGCATGTACTCATTACATGCGACTTGGGGGGGATTCAGAAGAAAGCCTGAGAAAACAAGACACCCTTAAGAGAAGTTGGATGAATGCTAGCAGAACTGGAGAGCTGCACACCAGGCTGTGCAGGGGTCTCTGGGGGATGCTGTCTGACAGCTACACTTCGTTTCTAGAACATACACTGACACAGCAAGCACTCCTGGAAAAAATATTACTGTTCATTTCCCAAAGGGCTCTTACATAAATACCTATGCCTGCTTGGCTCATTTATCCCTGTGAGCCTTAAGTGAAAGGACCACAAGAATGGGGGACCTGGAATATGAAAGTGAAGCTTTTTCCATAACTCTGTGACACACTTACTACAGCAATCTCTAATCACAGAATCATAGAAAGGCATGGGTTGGAAGGGGCCCCAAGGATCACAGAATTAAAATTGCCCTTTTAGACCTTCTAACATTAATGGATCACAGGATTAAGGTGCCTGAGTACCCTGAACACTGCTCCCTTTGTACGTATGTATTAAACACCATGTTATTGTACACAATCCTTCCCTCTTCATTCTTACAACAGAGTACAACCTGAACCTGATGGGGATGCAAGTCAGGATGCAGAGTGACAGGAACTTCTGTCTGTAGGCTCTCCCACCTTTTCATTTTACATGGAAACTGAAAAGCATCATATAGGAAAGAAGGGTCTTGTGGTTACCACAGATGAATGCTACTCTCAGAAATGTGGATTGTACTTCTGTCACTTTTTGATGTCTTATGCAATGCTCAGGAAGTCAAGTGAGCCAAACAGGTAGTTTACTTATTGCCTGTACCTCACCTCTTACAAGCCTCTCCTTTGCTAAAGTCCTGGGCAGTCCCATCAGTAACAGAGCTTGGGTCTAAGCAGCTTGGCTTGAGTTAAAGTGCAATCTTTGAAGTACATCAAGGAGGATCCATCCAGAAAAACCAAGCCACCCTCATCCCAGATATTTCAAATGGAGCTCCTAAAATTCAGTGGATGCTTTTACTCTGAGAAGTCCACACTATTTTTCTCTCCCTGTATGTGAAGAAGGGACAATGCAAACTTATCTTAATATTGTGAAAAGAACAGTGATCCAGGCATTATAGTGAAAACACCCCAAAGCACAACCAGGAGGAAAGGAAAAAAACCCAACCCAAGGACAAAAAGCCAACTGTTTTCAGAGAAGGTCTAGAATAACCTGAGGTAAAGAAGCCTGATTGTTCATATGCTGAATGATGACAATGGAAATAATTTTATCTGTGTACTGAAAAAGGCCTCAGTGTGGTAGAAACCACAGTGTGCAAGATGGTGAAAGCATACACCTAGCATGGATCCTGACACTACATCTTACTACATCTGAATGCTCAGCTTCCCAACCCAAACCTGCTACGTTAGAAAGAAGGTTTGTGTGTATGTGAGAGATTGTCTAGTTCCTGTGGTGTGGGTTGGTTTTTCAGCAACAGCAAAACAACCCTGAAAATAACAAATCCCCTTATGCATCTTCATACTGCTATTCCTCAGGACTTAGCTGCAGGGCTAAAGCTCACTGTACAGACTCCCCGTACTGTGCAGACCTCCACCAGCCAGCTAAAAAGATAGCTAGTAACAACAACACAGAATATAACAACTGTGGATAAACAAGAGAGTGTAAAACATTTTATACCATTGAGTTTTCCAGCTACTCAGTGACCAGAGAGAAAACTGGAAACGAGGAGGTTCTGGGATGCAGTCCTGCCTGGAGAGGTAAGCAATTTGCTAGGAAGCTTTCTATTTATCTTCTGCAGAAAAACCAGTGCTGGTCTCATCTGCATCTCTGACCCCTTGCCTTAGTCCCATTACCCTTTCCTGCCAAGCTTCATCACCCAACAAGCACTTTTCCCACCCCTTGAAACTAATACCAGAGCCGTTACTCAGCAATTCCTTTGCTCCTACAGCCTGTTTCTCTACCTCCAAATCCCAAACTCCAGCTACTTCCCACTCCCCGTTCTCCACCTCTCACTCCACCTCTCAGCTCCTTGTTGAGGCTCCAGATCCAAACTCAGTTCTGACCCTCTGTTCCCCATCCATCACCTTAATGCTCCTGTCTCTGCATCCAGTCAGTCCTGGCTGCTCTTTCAGCAATACCTCCTCAGCAGATTTCTACCACACCAAGGCCCCTGCTTCCCTGCTGCCCATTCCCTCTGATGGTACCCAGCAGATCCCCATTCCTCTCTGCTTTTGGGGACAGTGGGACAGTCAAAGGCCAGCCTAGAGACTGCTTCTCTTAGTAGCTGTGTCCAGAGCCAGAACAGACTGCAGGAGCACAGGGATTCAATCCCTGGGAAATCCCACTGTAGCCTGCAGCATGCCCAGTACAAACAGACCTATGGGCAAGTGCTAAAACTGAACACACCTCTACTGACCATTAAAGGTTGAGAATTTGGCTGAGCTTAGGATGGCTCTAAGGGTCACAGGGCAAGACACTCCTAGGACCAAATTCACCCCTCAATAAACCTCAAATCCAAGTAACAGACACACCACTAGGAACTTAATTTGTATTTTATGTAGGCAATTTGTATTTTATCTAGTCTTATTAGCAGAAACGGTTGGAAAATTTCTGCCAACACAGCTCTTGCAAAACTATCTCTGTTCAGCACAGGAAATACCTGTCAGAGTATCATATGAGAGCTCTGTAGATGAAATCAGTCCCACCAGTAAGCTAAGCTATGAGCCCTGCTTGCAGGCAATAGCTTTGTCCTGCCCAATTGCGTGTCTTTCCAGAGTTCCCTCATAAGAACACTCAGCACTGACCTCACAGTATGATAATTTTCCCCTGACCTCTATTTTTCTCTCTTTACATGAGATTTATCACATCAGTCATGGTCTTCATCAAGATAAAACGCTCTCTTAAGTTAGATATTCTGCCTGAGCAAGGACAGTGACTTTGGTGGTTATTTTTGTTTCTTTCCACAATTAACTCTGATACTGGCTGAGAAGCTCATTACATCAGAAAAGCAGTCAGTATTTTATCTGAGATGCCTTTGCCTGACACCATCTTCAAACCAAACATATTCAGCTTTCATCATTGCTCACCTTACAAACACCCATGACCCAGAGCAATCCCTCTTGGAACACTGCAGATAGGCAGGGAAATGTGAACTTTCTTTGATATGCAGCATCTGTCACTTGGTGCTTGTTTGCAGGGTGTGGATGGTAGTTCTGTCCACACAGCAAGTAGTTGTAACACCAGCACTACTGCAGCAACACCAAGGAACCCTGATGCACCAAATATAACTGAGGGTTTCCAGTGGTAGTTGCATAGAAAGTTCTTTTAACTTTTTATATGCTGCTGTGCTGTCACTAATCAATCCCCCAAAGGAATACATTTGTACTTGTGTCTCAGTCTGTATCAGTCTCAATGGTTTACTTCTGCCTATTTATCCCATCTTAAGGAGAGCTACCCATCTTCCACCTGGTTTTGATTTTGTAACATCATATTCATTATTTTAGACCTTGTACCTGAAAATCATTTACAAAAGCAGAGGAACTGATGACTTAAGACAAATCTCTGCATCTTTTGCTGTAATTTTATATATGGCTTGTTCAAATTCAGCCTCATTTGTGCAGTATGAGCTGGGGAGCTGCTTTGGCAGGGGGGTTGGACCCCATGATCTCTTGAGGTCCCTTCCAACCCCTACAATTCTGTGATTTTCTAGGAATACTCCATGTAGTAAAGAACTTAGATCTGAATACAAGACTAATGCCCACTCAAATAATCAAAACTAAGCATTATCTTTATTTCATCCTTATAGAAAATTGTGCCACTCCTTTGCTTTTCTACCAGTGATTTTGGTTTATTTTAATTAAAATCATAAAATCAATAATTCTTAGACTCATTTATAGGATTCCTCTCCTCTTTCAGCAACGCTCATTAGGTCTTTCAATCCCAGTATACTGATGTAGTTGTTTCTATTTTCCTCAGTTCTACTGGGCATCCCTAGATTGTTTGCATGCCTTATTTCTTTATTGCACAAAGGCTGTGGAGAAGTAATTTGCTGCCTCCTGCTCTCCCATTTCAAACTAACAATAAAATGGGTGAAGTTAGAAGATATTTATTTCATGCTTCCTTACTTTTGGGGCAATTAACAACAAATTACATTTGAAGAATAGAAGAGAATTTTAAATAAGCATAGTCAAGGTAAAGAAGCCTGAGGGTCTGGTGAATTCTGCACTGGGCTTTTTCTAGTACTTAATGTGCCTTGCTCCAGCAGAGACACCCCAATTCAACAGCAACAGCAAGAAAGCAACAGCAGGCTGACATAGGAAGCGTAACAGTGGCTCTCAGAGAAGCCAAGCTTGCTGGAAGGCAGCACTCACAGCTGGCTCCAGTTTTGGATCAGCTAGCAGCAGCACTCTATCAGTTGTTACTGCCAGCACAGAATGGGATGCTGTAACTTCAGGTTACAGGAGACTACAGACTCAAACACACAGCCTTGGGTTACAGCCCTCGCACTAAGAGCCTGAGTTGGGTGCATCGTCCCGCAGCCGAGAGTGGCTCTGCAGAGAGCCAGCCACGCTGCACAGGGCAGCGCCTAACACAGCCTGTGGAGAAGCAGGCACAGGGGATGCTTCCCAGTACCCTCCCAGCTGCTTAAAACCACATGTCACAGTAACATGTGAAAAGGAGCCTGGCCAACAAGTAGAGCATGGGGTAAACAGGCATCATGGCTCCTCCAAGCCTGCCCCAGGAGCACTTAGGACACAGTAACCAGCTAAAGTTTGCTGTGTTCTGCTGAGTAAAATCCTCATGGAGTCAAATTCCTCTCCTTGGACACCTGGCAGATTTTAAGATTTAAATTATAGTTCTGTGTGGATATATACAGGGAAATGTAAATGTTGAAACTGGAACACTGACCTCAGTGTTAAATCCCAGAAACTTGGGTTACTGTAGGGTCAACCAGGAGCACAAACACAGTACAGTTGTGTGGAGCTGCAGAAGTACCATGACAGCTATTCTGGGACTCCTTTTCCTATATCCATGATTTATATTCTGCATGGAAGCCTCAGGATTTCCTCAAACTGGTAATATTTACTGACTTACATTTTCAGAGACAGTGAGAAAACAAATAAAAGGCCAAAACTGAATTCCTCATTCAAGCCAAACTCCAACAGACTTTTCTGAAGAAGAAAAAAAAAAAGCAGACAGGAACTTAACATTTTTGGTTTAGTTACTCATCCTACAGATTGGATTTTGTTATATATTTGTGGTTACTGACAAGCCTCTGGTGGGCTATAGTTCCCAGCAATTAATGTTTATTTGTTCCCCTTTTTCTAAACAATATAAATTTCAGCTCCTGTTCTCACACAAAGATATATTCAAATGTGCAAAAAGGGAAAAAACAATGTATTTTCTTATGAGCTAACAAGCTCTGTGATGTCAGAAAACATTAGACATAGAAGTGTAAGCTCTGGTAATTTGTATATAACTATTCAAAAAATAAATATTAGTAATCCTTAAAAACTACTTGGAGACCAGAAAGTAGAGACACTTCTACCTGGCATCAGAAAAAGTTAAAATGCATGTTTGCTTTATTTTAAAGCAATTGTTTTATTTTAAAGCAATTTCATTTCTTTTCTTCTTCAATGTATGCCATAGTAAAGGAAAAATTAAGATACAAAACCAACAAAGATTAGTAGTCTGTAAAAAGATTAACAGCAAATTTAATCAAACTTTGGAAGCACATTTTCTATTTATTGAATGCTAAATGGGTAAATGGGTCTGAGAGAAGAAGGGAAAAAACCTGCAGAGTGATGTCTCTCAGATTACTTTCCCCTCATATAATTTTTAATAATAAAATGGAAGTTTTGAGGTGGAAGGAAAAAAAAAATGGCATTTACTGACATTTAGCAGTTAAAATGTAATCCTTCCAGAGAATGAATGGCAGAGAAAGGTGGGGGTGGAAGAAGGGAATCAACTTCTGCCCCGATTACACAGAAGAAAACAGTTAAAAAGCATGGAATAAAGTGAATGAAAGCACAGAACCATGAGGATATGCAAATAACATTCTCCCAAGCATGGAGGAGGATGTCAGAGGTCTCAGGAATACTGATTTTGGACTCCCTAGAAATACTGACTACAGAACAAGCTGTCAGCTACAAACCATTAATGGTAATCAGTCATACTGAACTGGAAGAGAGCGCATTGCTCCTGATGCCTCAGTGGCAGTAATTAGTGACCGATAAACTAACACACGGCTTGGAATCTACTTATTTGTTAAAGAACATCATTTATAAATGTAATTAACCCATTTTTAAGAAACAAATAGAAAAGAAAAAAAATCCCCAGGAGGATTGTAGCAGGGACACCAATCACTCTATGTAGATACCAGCTGAAATTTGAAACATCAGCCATGACCTCTGTATGATGATGCCACAACATGTGCATAGGAATCTAAAGACTGACTACAGTCCAAAGGTGTATTTAGATGCGTGACTTGCAGATTTAGATTAAATGTGGTATGAAAGTGTAAATTATCTCCATTAAAGAGAATTTATTTTTTAATTAAAGTTTAAGTATGATTTGAAGGCTTGAACAGACACCTTAAGACAATTCAATGCAGCCTGATTTCTCAGTAGAGTCGTCACATTAGAGAAGTCATTCCTTCTTTGAATAGTTTCAAGTTAAGCAGCTGAAATTGAGGGAGCTCTACTCTAGGGAACTCTTATTTTATAGAAACTGATATACTGGGGAGCTTTGAAAGAGAAGGTACAGAACTTTGGGGTAATAAGAAACCATCATAAAACAGAACTTTGACACATATGAATAAGATATTAACAGTGATAAAGTCAACCAAAGAGCATTTAATGCTGCTGTGCACTAAACAGTAGGGAGTAACGATGTGCAGTTGTCTACCAGTAATCCCCTATGCTGCAGGAAACCAAGTAAAGATGAAACAGTGCAACGTTCCTCTGTGATGCAGGTGGTGTGTTGTGCACGTGAGAAGTTGGTGACTAGCAGTGATACTAACAACACCTTCCCCTACCAAGTCATCCCTATTTTGATTTGCTCAAATGCAGGTTAGTAGATCAATTTTAAAAGACAGAAATGACCGTTTTGGCATGCAGAGTCAGAGCATCCTCAAGATAGAGAGATGAGGAAGTTGTGTCTGGAACACACATCACTTGTGTTAGAAAAACCCACGTTCAGCACCCAGTACAAAGCCACAGCACACTGACTGGGATCAGGTATTTGAGTTTAGAAGGTTTACAATAATAAAAACAGAGAACACCAGTCTCCTTGTGACCTTTGATGTTTGGAATAGATGGGAAAGATGACAGCAAGAAACTCCACATGCACAGGTACCATGCCTGCTTTCCCATCCTGACTGTGACACCTGCCACACAGCCCTTTCTCACACTGACTCTACCAAGGCTCCAAGCTCAAACCTTCCTCCTCTTCCAGCACTGCCCTTCTGTAAAACATGCTCCTTTTCAGGAACTCCTGTTTTATTCACTCTTATTGCCAAAAATCAAGACTGTCACAGACACCAAGAGGCAGTTTGGGGTATTTTGATTTGACAAAAAATTATTATTATTATATAGTGTTGGATATTTTATTGAACCAACACTTGTGAGGAACCTTCTCTGTATTTCCCCCATAAGACTTTGCTTGTGTGCACAAACACACAACATTGCAGTCACTCACCCTCCCTCACACCTCCACAACAGTGATTCAGACAGCAGAGAGGTGGTAAAGACTCAGAATTAATTGCTCTTGTATAAAGCCTTTTATTGATAATGTATATTGCTGTTGTCTCCTCCTCCCTACCACATTAGGAGGTTAGTTTTCATAGATATTGAGTGTCATGTCCTCCTTTTAATGGTAAGAGGCATGTAGCCCCAGTCTGAGTCAAGGCAGTCATGCTCACCTGCTAAGAGGTGTGCCTGGCAATCAGGGTTGCTGAAACACAACTGGAAGTCACTCTCACACTCCCTCCAGCCTTCAAGAGGCCTTTAATCACAGCATCTCAGCAACAGGAAAAAGTTATTACAGAGCTGAGAGACTGAAGGAAAATTCCACTTGATACCAATCCACCAGAACTGAGACTCTAAATTAATTGACCCTTCCTCATCCACCACTCTCACTTTGTCAGTCTATTTCTTTGCACTCTAGTGCCTGGAATCCTCTGAGATGCTACTTCGTAGGTTTCCAAACAAAGAAAGTCAAGTGGAAAAAACACCCAGCTAAATCTGATAAACCTGACAAAACACCTAATTCCAGTAGACAAGACAGAGTTATCCAGAGACTTTGCTTGTATGCCACAATTTCCAGTGCACAGTCAGATACTTGTAAAGGAAGGGACAGAAAGAAACAGCAGGAATACCACCAGCTACCAAAAGCAGGCTGCAATTCTATTCTCAATTGCAGATACTAAGCTTAGTTTTTAAAAACCATTAATAGGCATCCACAAATCGAAATAAAACCAAATCTGCATTTGAGTACATGATTTCATCATGTATTTGAGCCAGTTTAAAGTATTAACTTCCAATTTCCCTAAAGTTTCAGCTTCCTCTCTCTTCAGCAGTTGCTTTTTACCAGAACTTCTATTAAAGGTGAAAAAAAGTGGGAGCTAGAGCCTGAAAAGAAGTTTCAACAGCATGATACTGTTTGTATTTCCATGAGCCAAGCCTGGTAAGAGTGCTTTCCTGCCCTGCCCTTCATAAGAGAGGAGAAGAAAAAAAAAGGATCTAAATATGAATAGCTATTGTGAAAAATCTATTTCACTTTATGTTTACACCCTAGTTTAGACAAGAACAACTTGCCCAGGAAGACACACCCTTACATGAAACTATTATGCAAGTGATGGGCATTACCCAGAGCTACAGCCATCTGCAAAGCTGAGACTGAAGCTCCACCTTCCTCTCCTTGGACAGGAGGATGTTTTACACCTGCAGCAGCAGCAATACACTTAAGACAAGCAGTAAGATGCCTTCTGAAGTGCAGTTTCATTACTTATCCTGACCATTTTGCAGTTGTAACAGCAGGATTTAGAAGAGCACAGCCAAAGTTGTACAGTATGTTGAAACTACGGGTGTTTTCCTCACCATCTGCAAAACTCAGAGGCACTTTTCCCTCTCAAGATCTTCACAGCATCACTACCACTCTGCTCCTGAGGCAATGGATTTCACAGGTTAACTATGTATTAGAAAATCCTTCTAAACAATGCCGTTTTCCAAGGTCAATACGAACAAGGGTTAGTTCCCAGCCTATGGGGATGGGTGCCTCAGAACACCCATCCAAGCAGGTTTAACTGGAGCAGGTTTCACATTACTAAGCAAGGTGAAAAAACTGCTCATTTTTCACATCATTCCTAAGCAGACACCGAACACGGGTGGAAAAGAATAGTGCTCTACTCTCCTTTGTCACCAACTTACTGCTACAGGTTTTGCATGGATGCCAGTGCTATTTCATTCACAGGAAAACTCTTTAAAAAGCAGGCAACAGAACAGCGCCCTTCAGAGCAGAGGGCTTGAAAGAACAGGAAGCTTCAAAGCATCAAGGAACCATCAAGCCTCATCACCCTCCCAGTGTCAAATTTTGACTGTAAATTGATTGGAAAGGGAAGAGTAGAAGAAAATGAAAGGCTTTTACTCTTCACAAAGACAATGGAGACGTTGTACTGTAGCGTGGCTGCAGCAAGGGCCTCTACCGTGCTGAGGCAGCCGAGCCAGAAAACGCAGCCCCCTCCTCTCCCTACCTTCAAGCGCTGACATCTTTGGTGTTAACAACTCCGTTGCTGTGGAAACCAGAACTGCTTTTGACAAAGCCACATTGACTCAAAGCAACATGTGGGAAAATGGAATAAGGCCCCGAGAGAAATTAATCCTTTACAAGAAAAATAAAACACTTTTTTGGTTAAAAATGAAGCCAGCAAAGGGTAGTATTCCTGGCCGTTAGAACGCCACTTGCAGCTATGGCAGTACCAAACGCCAGGCCTCGTAGCGCTGGGAATGGGGTTTTATGGACTTTTCATCCCTGAAATACATGGCAGATTAGATCACAGAATCACAGAATCCCAGAACTGTCGGGGTTGGAAGGGCCCTGGAGAGCTCCTGGGGTCCAACCCCCTGCCAAAGCAGCTCCCCAGCTCATACTGCACAGGTCGGTGTCCAGACGGGGCTGGAATCTCTCCAGAGAAGGAGACTCCACACCCCCTGGGCAGCCTGTCCCAGGGCTCTGGCACCCTCACTGGGGAAAAGTTCCTCCTGTGCTCTAACTTGCAGCCATTGCCCCTTGTCCTGTCCCCACAGACACTGAGAAGGGGCTGGCCATTCCCCCTGCATCCCATCCTTCAGATATTGATAAACATTGATTAGGTCCCCCCTCAGTCTTCTTCTCTCCAGGCTGAACAGCCCCAGCTCTCTCAGCCTTTCCTCCCAGGGGAGATGCTCCAGGCCCTTCAGCATCTCCTCAGCCTCCTCTGGACTCTCTCCAGGAAATCCCTGTCCTTTTTATCCCAGGGAGCCCAGCACTGGACACAACACTCCAGGTGGGGCCTGAGCAGGGCAGAGCAGAGGGGGAGGATCCCCTCCTGTGACCTGCTGCCCACACTCCTCCTGATGCCCCCAGGATCCCACTGTCTCTCTCAGCCCCCAGGGCACACTGCTGGGTCATGGCCACCCTGTCACCCACCAGCACCCCCAGGTCTTTCTCCACAGAGCTCCTCTCCAGCAGGACATCCTCCAGCCTCTATTGATACATGCGGTTGTTCCTCCCAAATGATGCTAAGGAGTACTCAGGAGTCCCACACAGAACACAGGCGTGCGAGGCAGCTGCTCCCCCACGCTCTCCTTTGAAAGCAAAACCCAAATCCACCCCACAGTCAAACAGAAACCAACTGCAGTTACAAATCACTACTCCAGTACTTTACCAAGGGCTTACAGCTGATTCACACCTGGGCAAGCTCCTCACCCCAGCCAGAGTTGCACCACACAAGAAAGTTCAGTGGATGAAGAGCATGAGTCACTCCACACCCTGCGGTTTCCAAACAGTTTATGTTTTTTAAAAGTGCTGTCCAAAAAAAAAAAACAAACAAGAAGAAAGTCTTTCTGAGCTCTCCCTCTACAGTGGGCTTAATAAATCTATCCACAGACCTAGCTGACTCAGATCCCCGGAGCTGCCTTCAGGCCTGTTACTTGGAATGCCAACTTACTTAAGGGAGGATTCAAGAAAAAAAAAGAAAGAAAGGAAAAAAAAGCTGGGAAAATGCCCATGGAGAAGAGCCAGAGTTTGAACTGGCAAGACTTAAGATGTGTGAACAGTGCAACTTTAATAAGATTGGCTCCTTAGCCAGAACATCTGAAATTATTCGTAAAGATGGCACATTCAGGGTGGTTTGTTTGGGGTTTTTTTAAGAAGTTCAGCAAGCAAACTTTTCTGAGGGGGGAAATTAACTTTAAAAAAAAAATCTAATATTTGTTTTTTCTCTTAAAACAGGGAAGCTTCAATGCAAAATACCATATTTTACAAAGGTTCAGGAACTAGAAGGCCACACGTGATTTACATGCTGAGCAAGACTTCTCTCCCCCTTCACTCCTGAGGTATTAAAATTCTGGAGCGTTATAGCTTAATCTCATTTACGGAGCTTTGAATCATCTTAAGTACTTAGGAAGTCTGTGTATAATACCACAATCCATGCAGTTTATAAACTCTGATCCAGACAGACTGCACCACCAGCTTTCACTGGTGGCAATGGAAGAAGTTCTCACGGTTCTCTGATTAAGTAAACAGGTCATCTTCTCTCCACCTCCAACACTGGTCACATCTTTGCCACTTTCCCTTTCAGCGATGTTGACACATCCTCTTAGGGTATAACAAGCCACAATGCAGAGTTCAAACAATTCCACTGGACCCAGAGAAGTGAGGATAGTAATGCAGACAGCTGTACTGTTGCTATATTGATATATACATACATAGTTGCTATATTCCCCCTCTACTCTGCCCTGGTCAGGCCCCACCTGGACTGTTGTGTCCAGTTCTGGGCTCCCAGGTGTAAAAAGGATAGGGATCTCCTGGAGAGAGTCCAAAGAAGGGCTACGAAGATGATTAGGGGTCTGGAGCATCTCCCCTATGAGGAGAGGCTGAGTGAGCTGGGGCTGTTCAGTCTGGAGAAAACAAGATTAAGGGGAGACCTAATTGGTGTTTACAATTATCTTAAGCATGGGATGCAGGGGGAATGGGCCAGCCCCTTTTCTTTGGTCAGTGGAGACAGGACAAGGGGCAATGGCTGCAAGTTAGAACTCAGGAAGCTCCACACCAACATGTGGAGGAACTTTTCCCCAGTGAGGGTGCCAGAGCCCTGGGACAGGCTGCCCAGGGGGTGTGGAGTCTCCATCTCTGGAGAGATTCAAGACCCATCAGGACACCGACCTGTGCAGTATGAGCTGGGGAGCTGCTTTGGCAGGGGGTTGGACCCCATGAGCTCTCCAGGTCCCTTCCAACCCCTACAGTTCTGTGATTACACATGATCATAAAGCCTGGTGTTCTAAAGACACACTGAACACAGAGAAACTCTGTAGTAAGGAAGCACAGTACACATCATATGAGAAATGGGAACTTTTTCAGGGTTGAGCAAATAGTAACTGCAAAACATTTGGGGAAGCGAAAAGTTGCATGTGAAATAAATCAATGAGTTTATCATTTTCTTAAGGAAAAATAATCACTGTAGACAGAGTAAAACAAAACAGTCTTTGCATGCAAAAGATTCATCTATTAACCTGCTCAAGCTGACACTGGCTCTTGCTCCCAGTGACAGTGACATCTTCCTTCTCTACTGCTTTCCATGAATTTATCACAGCATGAAGAGAGTAGTTTGGGTTTTTTCTGCTGAGACCTAACTGGCAGTGAGCTATCACAAGAAGTCACTTATTCTCAGACCAGGCTGCTCTTACACCGGGTGCTACCACAGGCACAGAAAAATATACTAAGGAAGAAAAAAAAACCCAAAGAAAGATATGCATATGAGTTGTGACATTCAGGTGTGGTGCTGAAGCTTCCCAAATTATAAAAGATGTTATCAGGTTTTTCCAGTCTAGGCATCTCCCTAGATCATATTACTGTAGGTGAAAGAGGCTCAGGCACACTTGTCTTGTAAATGAACTTTAAAATTCTTCCTTATTGTTCCCTTCCACTAAAGCTGATTTGCAAAATCCAGTTATCTGCAGTAAGACTTCCAGCTAGCACGAATGAGCGAGGTTTTACTTCAGTTAAAAGGAATAGAAGGATTTAGACTCTAAAGGGAGGAGTGAGAAACACAGAGAAGGGTCTTCTAGTCTATCAAGCAATTAGCCATGCCTGGCTGATACACACAGGTGCTCTACCTTTAAGCACTTTCCTCACAGCTGAAATAAGAGCTATCTTTCAGAGCTTTGAACCTGGCTGAAAGCAGGGCAACACAGCCTGAACTCCCCAAGCTTTGCTGCCACACAAGTCAGGGTGTAACTTGTGCCAGCTTGCTAGCAGATGGGAAGAGAACTCAGAAGGTACAAAGTGCCACCAACATAGTTTTGTTTTTTTCAAGATTACTTATTGGTTTTTATCATTTGCCTTTCTGTTGGCACTTTTTAGGCTTAATGGACTGCCACTGAGCCTAGTAAGAATCTACTATATGTGTTTTTATTGTATCAGACCAAGCCCATCTCTTTATTATTTATTATTTGCTGTATTTCACACAAGGGGACGACCAGCCAAAAAATAATGGATCTTCAAAGCAAATTGATAAAGTCCACCTTTTTTAAAACTAGCTAGCCCAAACTGACTCCCTGGAAGGTGCCATTCTGGCCCAAATGCACACAAAGTGCTGAAAGACTTGGGTCTTGAGTGCCTCACTAAAAACAATTCTTGGAGCAGTAGAAGTGACCCACTTTTTAATGGATTGAATGTTATTTTAGGTATTTTGTGCATCTTTACGTAACACTTACCAGGATTGGCACTGAAGGATACAATTCAAGGACCAGACTCAAGCTACCCATATTTTCAGTACTCCTCCATACACTGGGGGCTGCCATTTAACCAGAACTTAGCTGAACTCTTATTCATTCCACACTGTATCTGGTTTTGATCTACAACACATGGCTCCTGGAGTTTATTACTCATACTCAGCTGTGTTACTGACACTGGATTTACCATAGCATGAGATAAACCAGTATTAATAGGCTGCAGGAAACACAGTAGGTGAGAGGGAACTACAGAACACTTCAGTAAAAAGTCCTAATTTCTTCCAGAAAGACACAACCACTCCAATAAAGAGCTCCTTCTCCCTGCACCAAACCTAACCAACACTCACACTTGGCTGCCCTGAATTTCCCACTGCAGTTCTAGCTTAGTACAACATTATTCTCCCATATTCTAAAAATGTTGAAGTGTTTCATTCCTAATCTGGCATCATTTTCTTCTCCTCTAAAAATGCAATCTACAGCATCTAAGAAGATTGTTAACATTTCCTATTCTACAGCCAGTCATCAGCCTAAAATAACCTTCACTTTCACTGCACACACCTCCTTCTCCATTGCTGCATTCTTTTTCTTCATCTTAGGCAATAAACAGGGTATTTTACAAGTACCAGCTATTTAGATAACTTGCAAAACAAATTCTTTGGACCCTACAGTCTCACGTTTGTGAGCAATCATGACCTGACTTCAGGGGACACTGACTGAAAACAGACTATCCAGCAATTAGCTTACTACTTGATGTAGTATTATTTAAGGTCATCAGAAACATGAAAATTGAATGAGAGGCAGAAACATAGCTCAAGACTAAATGAAATTAAGGTGACACAGAATGACTACCTTTCTCCACAGCAACTCCACACTGGAAGCAAAACAACATTCTCTCTACAGTCTGGTGTGGTTTCCCAGAACCCCTTTGAGAATTACTCTTCTTACAAAATTTCTCTCCATGTTACCTGCATTCCTTCCTCCTGAGCACACAGCTATGCTGATACCCTTACAGATAACAAGTATAGCCTCCTGACTGTTATTCACACCATTCACCAAACATTCCTTTAACCAAAAAGACAAGGAGTCTGTTCACTTTTGTATTTGCTTTTTTGCTTTATTTAACATTTGGGCTTCACCTATTTGTCTTCAAACCTGCAAGTCATGTACACTGTATTGTTGGCACTTATCAGCAGAGGGTGTTTTCCATGAGGCAGGCAATGGCTTAACTCACTGTTTATTCTAGAGGATAAGGCCCACGTATGGATGTGGCACTTTGGGACACAGTTTAGTGGTGAACCTAACACTTTGAACAGCGTTGGGTTAACAGCTGGTTAACAGCAGGTCTTTTCCAACAACTGATTCTATGGACTAGCAGGGCCATACATGTCTATCCCTTGCCTTAAGCTAGAACTCTCACATGTCTGGAAGGCAGCATACAGCACATATACAGTGCTCAGGGGAACAGCACTTTACAACTGCTATACTATTACCAAGGAGTTTTCATACCAGAAGTACCAACACACTGAGAACCAGTGCATTTTGTTTGCCTGAAGTTCCAAGGGTCTTGGTTTTTTTGCTGCTATGGCTGTACTGTCCTTCTTTTACTTAGAACCATAGAATCATCAAGGTTAAAAAGACCTTCAAAAGATCATCAAGTCCAACCATTAGCTCTGCACCACCATAGCCACTAAACCATCTCCCAAAGCACCCAGTCTACCCATTTTTTAAACAACCCCAGCGATGGTGACGCAACAACTTCCCTGGGCAGCCTGTTCCAGTGCTTGACAATCCTTTCAGTGAAGAAATTTTTCCTAATATCCAATCTGAACCTCTCCTGGCACAACTTGAGCCTATTTCCTCTTATCACTAGTCACTAGGGAGAAGAGGCCAACATCCACCTCACTACAACCTCCTTTCAGGTAGCTGTAAAGCACTAAAAGGTCTCCCCTGAGCCTCCTCTTCTCCAAGCTGAGCAGCCCCCTCAGTCTCTCCTCATAAGACCTACTCTCCAGAGCCCTAATCAGCCTAGTCACCTTTCTCTGCACCCTCTCCAGCACCCGGACATCCTTTCTGTACTGCAGCACCCAAAACTGCACACAGTATTTGAGGTGTGGCCTCACCAAGCCTGAGAACAGAGGCAAAGTCACTTCTCCTGGAAGAAGCAGCATCTGTTTACTGAAGGTGAACAGTATGCCAACAACATCTAGCACTGTTTCTACATCCTGAAATACCCACCAAAATCCTGAAAATGCAGAGAAGTCCCAGCATCCCAGCAGAACATTCTTTAGTCCTGACTCCAAGTCTCTCTGAGCCCTTTCTACCTTCTATCTTTCATAAAAATAAAGTAGATCATCAAATGCATTGAAATATTATTTTGTCACCACTGAGCAGGAATTTGTTCACTAACAAAATGAAGGAAAAAGAAACAAAGAACAGGGAACTGCAGGTTGGGTTTTGGTTCAGTTTTTTTGACAGGATGCAAGTTCCAGGAGTTCACATTTATCTGCACAGGTAGCCTGCTATTTTGCTGTTCTTAAAACCAGGGACAAGTATGAAAGACAGGAGGTTGATGGCAGTGTTGAAGGAGTTGAGATTAAATTTTTAGGTAAAGTCAACAGAAGGGGGCAGGCTAGCAAGAAGATAAAAATAGTAGAGTGACTAGACTTCACTTGACTGCTATTCCTGGATCCACTATGGAAAGAGAGCTGGGAAGGTTTGCTATTTGTAAGGTAGGGGGGTGGGGGGAAGAGAGAGACCAAAACGTAGTTGCCTTCTAGAAGGCCACAGCCCTGCACAGCAGTTTTGTTTATGCTTCTACTTTTCTAAATCCCTGTGTTCTCACTATTTGGACACAGTGCTGTTCAGCCAAAATGCCATTATGTGTCTAAGTGAGTAACCAGATTAGGTTTTCTGGAGCAGGACAGCAATGTGTGTGGCATTTCAATCTGACAGAAACAAAGCTGACAGCACACTGTAAATGTGCAAATCACAATGCCAAGCAGAGTAAACTAAGCCCCATAATACTTTAGGAAAATAACCAAAGTCCTGCAGTATCTCTGAGAGGGCATCTCGTGTTTTCCCACTCTAAAGTGATTTGTGACATGCAAACTAGTTCCAACTCTGGACACAGACTAAGCCCTCATTACAGCATGTAGTGCTTGACTGACACATGGCTCTGGGGACAAATGTTTCTGCCCGTTCCAGTCCTTTCCTCTGGAGTACCACAGCTAAAATTCCTTCAACTGAGTAATTTCTAGCCAGATCCTGGCTGTGCTGGCTTTGTTCCCATATAAAAGAAAACCTGCAGGAAGAAAGCAGTGCCATCTGCCAAGGCAGAAGCTGCTTTAATGGGCAAGTTTGGTGTGAAGGGGAACAGCCCATTGCGCTTTCTCTTCAGCAGCAGGAGTGATGTTTTTCCTTTCCCAGGAGCAGGTTACAGTGAGCACACTCATGCCTGAAGTATGTGTCCACAAATATACACAGATCTCAATGGATATTGCACAAGCAACCTCTGGGGGGTTGGTGGGGGTGGGAAATAATAATAATAAAAAAAATTAAATCACCCAGCATCTCTCTTTTCCTGTTCAACTTGCAATTCAATCTTGACATTTTTCTTTACCTGCCAGACCAGTTGGGGTTTGTTTCTGTGACAGATTCATCAGCCTCCACTTTCTATTCCTGTAAGTGAATGATAACCCTGCCATCACACCTAGGAAGTACAAACAGTGGCAAGGCAGAAACATGAAGGCCCTGTTGTCCCTACACAGAGAATTCTGCTCTGAAGCTGTCTCTGAACATTTTTGCCCAACAAGTTTCTTGTCCCTTTTCCATAACAGTTTTGACTGGTGGGTTTGCTCTGAAGTCTCATCTGGAGCAGGTTTGGGACTTGTGTGTCCCAGTTCAGGTTTCATATGAAACAATGGAAAAACTTCCTCTGAATAGTTTTCATCCTTGCAAATATCTTCAGGGCTAGGGAAAAAAAAAAGTCTTTCTATTCTTGCCAATTAACCAAGCAGAGTTTTTATCCTTCCTTGTTGGGCAATCTTCTCATTAGACCATCTTTGGAGAGAATAGCGGATTCTCTCTGGGCTGCTGGCAGTTTTACTTAATTGTATGTTTAACTTTTAATCCAGCACTTAAACTCATAATGATGAGAAATACATACACGCAAGCAGCAAACTATTATCTGCCATTTAAACCCCCTAGAGAACTCATAAACATTTTAATATTTCTGTCCCTTTGAGAAAAGTGCACAAATTCCACAGCTGGGGGAGGAGGGGAGGATGACAGACACACACACACAGCAGTTTCAGTGATCATAGAATCACAGAACATTGGGAGCTGGAAGGGACCTTGAAACATCATCTAGTCCACCCCCCCCCCCGCCAGAGCAGCATCACCTAGACTAGATCACACAGGAATGCATCCAAGTGGGGTTTGAATGTCTCCAGAGAAGGAGACTCCACAACCTCTCTGGGCAGCCTGTAATTATATTAACCATTACTGGCAAAACTCCAGTTTGGTAAGTGGGGTGGTGCTTTGGTCCTTAATGTATTTTAAAAGTTCTGGGGGAAAAAAAAGTCAGCCAAGCCAACCAGTGCTAAACAGAAACTGGTGTTAGAGGATCTGCTCCGTGTTCCTCCTCCCCATTGGGCAGAGATCATTCTCTCAGGGCACAGCAACTTCACCTCTCTTCTCCCCTTCCTCAACTCTTGAGTGATTAATTTAAAAAGTTAACACAATTTACAGCTGTTGGTATCCATAGGGATGTACTTCCTCTTTGATTCCAGACCTATGGAATTTGCCCTGGAACACACTTGTTGCCACTGAGTGGTGCTCTGAAATGGCAACTTCTATTTTAAAATGCTTCCAGCCCTTTTGAATGCAAGAGCTTTCAAGTATGAATGGTATACAATCAGCAACAAAGCCACCAAACTCTTCAGAAGCAGCAGGACAGCTTCAGTATTAATTATTACCCTTCATAACAGTATGCTAAGTATATAAATTAATGTTGATAGCACTTCAGAAGGATCTGATTAATGGATCACCTCAGAACTGCAAAAACCTGACACACCCCTGTGCAGGCACAAAACCCCAGTGCTTCCATCTGTTTGCCAAAACCTCCAGCTTCCCCATGATAAACTTCTGTGAGTCAGCTATGTGAAACCAGTACAAGAAACAGCGTGCTGGAGAAAATGAAAGTGTTGGAAACATGTGGATTAATCAGTGTATGATTGCATTGTAAGCTTTTCTAGTTCATCTATTTAAAAAAATCTTTTCAAAACACAAAGCTAGCAGATATTTCCAGTCTGCTCTATCAAAGCACAAAGGCTTTGCTGGGGATAGTTCCAGCTTGGTAAGACCACATCCAGACCTTGGCTGACCCCACCAGCAGGTTTGCCCTGCTGTCAGCAAACATGGAGCGTGAGGTTTAAGTAGAGGAAGGGTACCTGAAAGCCTTCTAGACATCCCAACTCACCAGCAAGGATTCCGTAACATTCTTAAGCAATTCTCAGGTCAATTACTTCACCTGGTTTTTGGTCTTACCAGACAGAACTATCTTGGTTCTCATTTGAACTGCTTTTCTCTAATGATGTGGTTTAAAAGCATCTGGGAATCTTCAAGTTTAAATGCTGCAGAGCAAAAGGCAGGTAAGCTTTATGTTCTTCAATGAATGGCTATTGCTCCATTTAAATAAGTGGTACTTAACACCATAAATATCTACTAAACTTCCTTGTCAGTGCCAGCATAATCAGTGCTTTTCCAGGTAATACCCTTCTGTAAGTGGATCGCAAAAATAAAGAGGAGAATAGCTGAATAAACATTTGTAATTAGAAATGCCCCTTAAGAGAAGGCCTTATTTCACTGCACAAGATCCAAAATAGTTTCCTTCCCAAGGATTGCATAATACATTCATTCAAAATCTAGCAAGCTTTCCCAAAGAACGCATCAAGTCACTGTTCTCTCCCCCGCCTTTTTGTCTGTTAAATATGAACATGAGAATTTCACAGCTGATAACATTCTTCTGGAAACTCATGCAGAATATTCTGGAGAAGACTCAAGTCTGGACTACAACGTTGTAAGCAATAGCAAATACCTCCACATACTCAAATTCTTCAAGCAGCACTCTGTGAAGCATAAGCAACAGAACAAGCAGCTTTTACAGGGCTTTGGAAGTGAACTCTGACCTCCAAACCATAAATAAGGAAAGAAAAAGCAAAAGCCTACATACCTTCAAAGCACATTTCTGGCCTGTCTCCTTGTTGAAACACTCCAGTACTTTGCCATTGATTCCTAGCCCTAGCACCCGTTTGGAGAGCTTGTAGTCATCTGTAACTGCATGCTTTTTTATCTCTAGTTTGACATGGGCTTCTCCCCCAGGCAAGGACTTTACACTGCTCTTGCTATCCACGTGACTCTCTGGCTGTGATTCCTGTTCACCCTCACTTTGTTCCATATCAGGGAAGAGTCTGAGATGACAGAGGTACCCAGCAGATTCCCTGTGGGTTATCCTCAGCGCAGTCCCTCCTCTCGGGTGATCAAACCCGGCGCTTCAAACAGTCCATTTGCTCGCCATTTAGTCCTGAGTAAAAATGTAAATGAGCGTTAGTAACCGATGCAAACTAACTATCCTCCCACATAATTACTTTTCTCTCTTCCTTTCTTAACAAGATTTCCAGGCACCAGGGAGACCAAAAGTAGAGGTTCACCTCAGGGAAGCACACTTTGTTTAGCTCTACAGACGAGACACCCCAGTTCCAACACACATAGTTACCAGTCCACAGTCTAAGTTGCTGCTTTTGCTGCAACAAGAGCTTGCACCAAGTCTTGGACTAAAGTCTTACTCAGCTGAGCTCTACTGTAACAGAAGAGAAATGCCCTCTATTTTCAGCACCTTTTAAACGCGCATCGACAACTTGTTGCCTCAACATGAGATCTCCAGAACGGTTCCCTGCCTCACACCGGCACTCCAGGTTATGCAAGAGAACCATAAAGCCCTGGGTTAAACCCCAGAGGGGCACTGCCTGGGCAAGCATCACACCTTACGCCCAACCAGCGCTTACCAAATTGCCCGGGTCTAGAGAGCGAGGGGCAGGTGTGGCATTGCTCAGGGGACCATTAAACCACCCAAAACTTCGGGTACACGGAGCTGAAAGGGCACGGCTCCCCAAGCTGGACCCCGCTGGGGAGCAGAGGGCCGCTGGGCTCTCAAGAAGCGCAGCCCCGGGGGAGGTACCGGTGCCAGGGCCTCCGAGCTCCGTTAACACGGCTGAGCCACGAGCAGGCGAGGCGCCGCGGGGAGCCGCCGGCCCGAGGCCTGCCCCGCCACCAGCCGCCCCGGGCGAGGAGCGGAACCCTCAGGCAGGGCCGGCGGCTCCTTCGACCCCCCGCACTGCGAGGGGGGAGGAGGGCGGGCGGGAAAGCCCCGAGGCGGGAAAGCCTGAGGTGAGGCGAGGTGAAGCGAGGCGAGGCCGGCCCCGCGGCGCGCAGAGGGGAGCTGGAGGCGGCAGGGGGGAACCGCCGGGGTAGAAGCAGAGGGGCTCCGCCGCCGGGCCCCGCCGGAGGACGGTTACCTGCCTGTGGCGGCGCGGCGCGGCCCCAGCCGAGGCTTCCCGGTGCGGAGTCCCGGAAGGCGGGGTCTGCCTGGGCCCGCCCCGACGCCCTGGGCAGGTGCGCGCCGCCTCCCCACCCCCGCGCTGAGGGGAGGCTGCCCGCGGCGAGCCCCGGCCCGACCTGACCCCGGGGGATTCCCGTGTTCTCCGGGGTCGGGCCGGACCAGGGCTCCGCACAGGCTGAGCGGGGGTGGGCGGGAGCCCCCGCCCAGAGCTGCCTCATCTCCCCCCCACCCCCGCCCGGCTGCGTGGGGCAGAGCGGGCGGTGCCCGACGGCAGGTTCCCCGGGAAAGGACGAGCGGGTGGCGGGGAACATGCCCCTGCGTAGGGGCGGTGTTTTTAAGGCACCGTGCACGGTCTTCCTTTATTGGGGTAACCGGCCCCGCTGGGAGGGGGAGAGCTGCCTCGGCGGCGCCGGGCTTGTGCCGCAGCGCGCCCGCGCGGTGACGGGGTTGCCAGGCACGGCACGGCACGGTCCGGCCAGGCCCGGCCCGGTTTGGCCAGGCACGGCCCGGTCCGCCCAGGCACGGCCCGGTCCGGTCCGCCCAGGCACGGCCCGGTCCGCCCAGGCCCGGCCCGGTTCGGCCAGGCACGGCCCGGTCCGCCCAGGCACGGCCCGGTCCGGTCCGCCCAGGCACGGCCCGGTCCGCCCAGGCCCGGCCCGGTTCGGCCAGGCCCGGCCCGGTCCGCCCAGGCACGGCCCGGTCCTCCCAGGCCCGGCCCGGTCCAGCCAGGCACGGCCCGGTCCGGCCAGGCACGGCCCGCAGCACCGCCGGCCCCTTCCCCGATCGCGCCTTTTAGGAAAGGGAAAAGGAGCGGGACATCCGCTCTAAACCCCGTTTTAAACATTAAGGCTGTTGCTATGGAGCAAAGCACTGAGACTCGACACTGGACAGTGATCCTGCAGGCACGATGGCTACCGAAATAATGTCATTAAAGGCGACCTCTCCTGCCAAATAAGCAGCCGGTGTTTTCCTTGGGCTCCTGTACGCGCAGTCAGGATATTAAAAGTGATGGTTCCCACAGCAACTGTCGCTCATCGCTGCTGCACAGAGTGGAGTTACAGGGATGCGAAACGCTGAGCTTTTCCTACATGTGAAGATGAGTCATGCATTGAAATGGAGCTGTGTTTGTATCGCTGGAAAGAGCTTAAAGTTCACATGCTTTATGAGTTAAAAATACATTCGTCGTTTTACATAACATAATGGCATCTGGAGTTCTAGCGGTTAGGAAAATAATTAAAAGGGCTAATGAATCCTTTCTCCAAGGGATAAAAAGTAGTTCAGCTTCGCAGGATGCAGGGCTGCACTGTATCACCATGTGATGTGACGCTATAGCTATTCTGCCTCAGGTTTCCCTTCCAGGCTTTCTGCAGCTCAGCTGCTGGAGGGCCTGGTCCTCCGATTCAGTTCACCTATTCTGGGCTAATCAAGTCCCAGAGGAACACAGCTATTTCCAACCTTTCCTTCTCAGGTTTGGTTTCCAGCCTTCTTAGGCTTTGCACCACCTCCCACTGTGCCAATCTCAGGGAAACGGCTACGTAACTGCAAGCTCCCAGGTTGCAAACCCTCAGTAACACCGTTCTGCAGTCAGCAGCTTGCTCTTACTTTCCTTCCCACAGACCTCTGCCTGTGTTTGCTGTTCTATTCGCCCTGGATGGTAATTTCCTTCTCTTTGCAGCAAGTAACTCTTCCCAGCTCACAGTCACTGGGGGCCAGACCCTTCAGAAAATGTCTAAATCTCTCAGCTCTCTTCTGTATTTTATAATTGGAGAAATATCCTCACTATCACCAATCTGTAGCTCCCACTCCCAGCCCTGCTGCTGATCTTTCCACGTAACTCTTGCACAAAGGTCTGTGGCTGACCAAAGTGAGCAGAAGTTACAATGGCCAGCACATTAAATCTAGGAGAAGGCAATTTATGGCCCTGTCCTGGGAAATATTGAAATCTGCAGAAATTCCAAACAGATGTCTACTTAAGGAGTTGCTATTTTTTACAGAGTGTGTCAGAAGCAAGGAATTTCATTAAGAAATCATGACTCTATTACAAGAATGAGCTTCTACAAACTAAGCTCTGCATGGAAAGAAATGAGGATAGACGAGGGAGCAAGACAGGATTCTGCTGCTGAAGTTACCACATCTACTGTTCTGAACAGTCCCCACTGAGCAGACTTCAACAGACCACACTTTTCCAGTCAGTGCTAGCAGTGACATCTTACTGAAAGCTATGCCTGTTGGAGTTCACCACTCCATAGTGTCTATCTGCGCTCATACCAAAGTTCACCATTTTAGCAGCAACCAGTTACAAGTTTAAACAGGGCAAAGACCTTAAAAACCCAGTGTGGAGTGTGGTTAATAAAGCCTTACACCAACCCTCTGCTAATTTCACCCTCCATAAACTCTGAAAAAGCCTTTCCAGCACCAGCAAAAGTATCAAACAGCCTCACTCGATAAAAGGATGGCCACAGCTGAGTAACAACAAAAGTATTCTTTTGCTCTTTGTGTTCATTTTTTGTTTTAGATAGGCTGTCCCACCACAAAACATTAACTCCACCCCAGGCAAAACACCAGTATCCTGTGCAGAAAATCTTTAAAACCAGTGACAAAGTATTTCTCGATATCTAAAAGTCTTCTCAGTGGTGTTTTCACAAATATCAAGGTAGTGATCTGACATTGTAACAGCCAAAAGTATCCTCTCGTGCTGCCACCTTAATCATTTCCACTGGGCACCTCTCCTGATTTTGCATAGCTGATGCTTTTCATTCAGCGTTACTGGGACCATGCTGGGCAGCCCCACAGCCGTCTGGCTTGGCTGCTGCGCTAGTGGGACACAGTCATCTGCCACGGTGACCTGGTACGGTGTCTTAGGTGACTGTACCTGCAAACCCACGCTGGGTACCTGCCCTGAAGCCCCTGCACTTGCAAATCCCAGCCTCTGCAATCCACCCGCAGCCTGTGCATTCATTTCTGCAATATCCTCCTCTTAAGCTGCTTAAGGTTTTCTAATTTCCCCGACAAGCTCTGGGGAGAGGGACCAGCATGCTGGGTCCAGGCACACACCTTGGAGCTAACAGCTGGGTGGCTATTTAACCCCCACCCCTCTGACATCCCAATGGCAAGCGAACAGTGCAGTCACCCTGGCTGTAGCTGTCCCCCTGTCCGGCTCAGGGAACATTCCCCCAGTGTCTGCTTTCACCTGCCAGGTTTGGATCTCCCAGGGAATTATGTCTCCTACGATCAAACACTTAACACAGCTGATCCTGCGGCTTCTCTTTGTGCTGTGGCAGGTCGAGCCGCCTTGACATCCTTTGGAGATACTGATGGAGGACAGGCTGACAGGCCCGCTGCAGCTCATTGTGCTGGGGGACATTTCTCATTGAAAAAAGGTATTTTATTTATTTATTCATGTTTGCTTTTTGAAGTTTTTGAAAAAACAGTACTATTACAGGGTAAGAGCCCACTAAGGCAAAAGTTCTTTCATCCTCACAAAAATCCCTAAAACTGTAAATTAAATATTAATCCTGTTTTTACCAAAAATTCCCGACTGTGACAAGACAAAACAACTTCAAGAGCTCAGCTATGCCTGCCTTCACCCAAACTACAGGAAAAAAAAGGAAATCCAAACAGTAAGGCTCCAATCTTGCACTAAGCTTTGGGGCAGCAGCCCCATTTCTCTACACTTGGTGTGTTAACCCTGTGAAGCTTCATATTTTAGCCAGTGTGCAGTTTGGATTCATAGAATCATAGACTGGCATGGGTTGGAAGGGACCCAAAGGATCAGAGAGCTCCAACCCCCTGCCACAGGCAGGGACACCAACCTCAGGCCTGGAGCTACACAAGGTTGCCCAGGGCCCCATCCAACCTGGCCTTGAACACCCCCAGACACGGGGCACCCACCCCCTCTCTGGGCAGCCTGTTCCAGCCCCTCACCACTCTCTATGGAAAAAACGTCCCCCTAATATCCAATCTAACCCTTCCCTTCTTTAGCTTTAATCCATCCCCCTTGTCCTGCCATTGTCTGTCCTTTTAAACAGTTGAATCCCCTCCTGCTTATAATCTCCCTTCAGGGACTGGCAGGCTGCAATGAGGTCCCCCCACAGCCTTCTCTTCTCCAGGCTGACCCAGCCCAGCTCCCTCAGCCTCTCTTTGTAGGGTACCACAGACACCCACTTCATACTCACAGAGCACTACTGGTTAAATACAGGGGGTTAATTTTGCCTATCCCAGCGGGTATTTTCACTACCTTTTTGCCAGGCTGTAGCAACTCAGTAGCAGTAATGTCTGGGATCAAGGACATTTCAGACTTTCAAACATCTAATTTCTTAACATAAAACTAAATATCTGAGTTTTCTCTCATCTGGAGAGCTAGGAAAGCTGATGTCATCAAATGTTCTTCGAAGGATGGTGTATTGGAGGAGTGATACTTACCTGAATGCTACAGTTACCAGAGTTTCATATATTTTATATACAAAAGTGATGTGCAGAGAGGTTAGTTCTTTAATAGCAACGCACTGTGGAAATCAGTATCAGCTACAATAAAGAAAATATCACCATCAGCTGAAAATACAGTGACTTGTTTTTCTGAAACATTGCTTCCTCTGAGTAACAGCTATAAATTTTTCCTGGTGTTATGAGAAATAACTCTCTGGGATGCATGATACAGATGTCACCAAAGAGAAAATTCTCTATATTGTCAGGTGGAAGTGAGGACACAGCTTTGTCTGACTGGGTGGTTGCAACAACCTTATTAAAGCTCTCAGGAAGTTCTTCAGAAACTGTGATATTAAAAGAAGGAAAGGGCAGCTCTACAGAACAATATTGTGATATGAAAAAGAAAAGAAGCTTCTTGAAGGATCTTTAGTTTACTCTGTCATGGACACAGTTGTCTGAAACAGAGACTATATACATGTTTTTCACCTGTCTTTCAGTTCTCCTCTGGAGGTGTCTGTCTCAGACTTCTCAAGAAAAGAAAAAGAAGAAAGAAAAGCCCAACAATAAGCCAGAGACTGCAATAGTTCCTATTCCACATACAGCTGGAAAAGCTCATCAGCAAACACCCTAGCCCTCTCCTCACCATTACTGAGGTAAAATCAGGTTCACAGAGCTCTCTTACAGGCAGTGATGTTTACATGATGCATCATGATCACCCAACTAGAACAACTTCTCTTTTATTCTCAACACCCTCTGCCCTGACCTGGGATTATAACACCATTTCTCAGAGGAGTTGTGAATTCTAGCTAAGAACCAGCTGCTGTGAAGGAAAGGGAACCCCCAAGAGCACCAGTCTCACAATCTGGAGAGTGTGTCCTAATACCTGACTTGGTTCCTCAAGATTACTTCCTCCTTGTTAGCACACCCTCAGAAGGATTTTTTTTCTATAGAAATACAGACAGATTGGTTTTATAATGCTGGTTTGGGACACTTTGTTACACACACTTTGTCCTGGTCATCCAGAAGGTCTGGGGAGGCTCCATCCCTAAGAGTTGCTGCCTGGGGATCTCAGAGCAGAAGGTGCTCTAGGCCATGGCTTATTTACAGGGAGAGTCACAGACAGACCAATTGGACATTTCTATTTCACCAGAGAGAAAAAAGAAAAAAAAACCCACCCCAGACAGAGTTTTTCATAGAAGTATCATAAATCAAAAGCATCATAAATCTTCCAGTCTGTCTACAGAAGATGGTGCTTCATTTTATGCTGCAGTGAAGCACAAGGAATGAATCTCTCCCTTTCCCTGAAAGACACCCTGCAACTAATGGGTAAGGCAACACTGTCTGACAGTCCCTGGGTGCCCTTCCAGCCCACCCAGGAACACAGCTTTTGCAGAAACACAGCATTCAATACAAGCAGAAAAAGTTCCTCACAGGTGCCACACTGCAGTCATCTTCCAGGTCACCAGATGCCAGCAAGTCTGAGGACAACGAACACGGTGAGTTCCTTACAGGAGCACCAAGGCTTCTGGTTGGCATTTTTTCTAGGGGTGGAGGAGGGGTTGAGCCTGTAATGAAGCCCCTTGCTGTCCTGCACATCCTTCTTCTGCAATGGAGCCAGCTCAGGTGCCCCTGCACCCATGGCACAGCCCACCCACACCCCAGGGACCTTTCCACTGCTCCACACCAGGTTGGGAAATCAAAACCGCAACACTAAGTTCATCACCCTCTTGTGAGGTGTTGGTTACAGAAATGGGTGTCCCCTCCTCAAATAACCAGATGGCCGATCTAAACAAGGCATGATGCCTGTTAATGTTCATTCATGTTGTTCCTTACATCACTGGGCAAGGGTCAGAGGTGGCCTTATGGCCACACAGCAGCCAGAGGGGCAGCTTGCTTTCAGCCTTTCACATACAAGCTCGCAGTGAAGGTAAATCTAGTGTCTAGGCACGTGGGGCTCTTGAGATAGATAGCACTGTGGGTGTCATTTTACCTTTACAAGACAGCAGAAATGCCCGACTGCACAGCTGGAGCACTGTAACTTGCCCTACAGGAAAGGAAGGGGACTCTGTCCTGTCTTCTACAACACAGAATTATCAGCAGATGGTGCTGTTGTGTTGGTGAACTAAGGGACTGGCTGCTTCCTCCCCGACTTCGTTGCGAGCTAGCTTTCTTTGATACCTTTGATAACTAAACGCTATCACTCGACTCACCTCAACAATATTGCTTGTAACTGCCTCTGCAATGTCCCAGTTCTTCCACACTGAACCGTGGAGGGCCGGTTATGTCAGTATAAACTGGGTTTCAGCAGCTCGTTTGTTGGAACAGGGCCTGGAACATCTATCCTATGAGGAAAGGCTGAGAGAGCTGGGGCTGTTCAGCCTGGAGAAAAGAAGACTTGAGGGGGGACCTAATCAATGTTTATAAATACCTTATGTATGGGATGCAGGGGGAATTGGCCAGCCCCTTTTCTTTGGTCTGTGGGGACAGGACAAGGGGCAATGGCTGCAAGTTAGAGCACAGGAAGAACTTTTCCCCAGTGAGGGTGCCAGAGCCCTGGGACAGGCTGCCCAGGGGGTGTGGAGTCTCCATCTCTGGAGAGATTCCAGCCCCGTCTGGACACCGACCTGTGCAGTATGAGCTGGGGAGCTGCTTTGGCAGGGGGTTGGACCCCAGGAGCTCTCCAGGGCCCTTCCAACCCCTACAACTGTGTGATTCTGTGATTTACATTGACTGTGCCCTGGTCAACCAATGGTGCGAGGCCTGGACACCTCAGGCCTGCTGGTCTGTTTCCTACTTAGGGCATTACTATGCGTGTGAGGAATGCTGAGGGGAGCAAAACCTTCAGGTACAGTGCTGAAGTCCAACTGAGCACTCCTGGCTTAAAACTGATCGTGTATGTAAAACAGCTCAGGCGTTGGTGTCATTTTTCTGGGGTGGGGCCCTACAAAAGTTGCCAGTGAAGATGAAAAGGCCTCTCATTAATTCTCATATGCATTAGCTACTTGGATTTAATTTGCATCTTTTGAGGTCCTGTAGGACCCATGAAAAGAGCAGCAGGGGTCAATGACTGCAGGTGGAAGACCACTGCCTCAGAATACAACACAGACTGAGTAACAGTGCCTGCACTGCCCTGGACCTCTGCTGCTTCCAGAGAGCAGAAATATGGAGAGCTTCCAGCTGAGGCCCATTTCCACACGTGGTATTTCCACTTCTTAGCACTGCTTTCCTGCCCAGAGATCCCAATGGCTACTCCAACAGCAGCACAGAGCCTGCACACACACAGACACACTTTCCCAGAAGAAGATCACTAGGTGGAGCCCAATTCTCAGTAAAATAAAAATAATGCAAAGATAGCTTCTCAGTGTCTGTGCCGGCTGCAAGGCTCCTTCCTTAGGGCACACCACTCCTGTAAGCTCACAGTCCCCTCCATGGCAGAAGAAGAAATACCTGTGCAGGATAACTACAGTTCTTGAGAGACAGCTGCCACTTCCTACTCCCTAGACTCTGGTCTAGCTCTGTTCAAATCCACCGTGCTGTTGCAGCACCAACACAAGGTTTTAAATAGACACATTTAGATCTGGATGAGCACACGGATGCAGGCATCCCCCTGCAACCCCGTGCCAGAACTGCAGAGGTGAGTCTTCAAATGATCTTTCACCTCTTGTGCTTGCTGTGCACTGAAAGGGGGAGGACTGAAATTCCTCTCTCTGCTGTTCCCTCACCTCTCCGGTGGATTTACTCCTATTCAGATGAAGTGTCAGCTGAAGTCCGCCTTAGGACCAGAAGCAAAGGGATGCATGATGATGACATTACGGTCCCTATGGATACTTAGCTACCCCCCCCCACCATCACCACCTCTCCGAATGGCTCATCGTTATCAGTGGCAGTCCTTACTGCGCTGTCCCTGCAGAAAAGATGAGGAATGGAAGCATACAGCTGCTGAACAAAACAGCAAGGGGTTACAGGCCGAGTCAGGAGCTGAGCATGGGCTTCCTGCTCTCAGGCTCCTGTCCTCCCCGTGAGGACGTCCTTCTAACCTTATCACCATCATCATCTTCCCCTCCTGGCCCCATCCCGCCTGGTTCTGCACGGCACAGCGCTCACTAGTATTTCCCAGTGTTCAAACTGCTTCCACGGCGGCGACAGCCAGCTCACTCGCACATCCTCCTACCGAGAGGTGGCAGCGCCTGGCAGCCAAAGAACAATCGAGTTTCCGTCACAAATAAAAGCGTTTTGTTAAAAATAAAAGGGTCGATAGCCCTAAAAGCATCTCAAGCATCTTCTCGGGGTCACTCGGCCTTAGTCTGGCAATGATCTATAGGCGCAGGGCAAGACGGGGGTGGTGGCTCGACCCCTCCCCGCGGGCCTGGCGGGCTGAAGGGCAGGTCCCCGGGGCATTCCTATTGCCTACTGCACGGCAGCCCTCCGCGGCCCGTTCCCTGCCAGGGCGGGCGGCACCCCAGGCGGGGGGAAGGGGCAGGTGAGGCGGCAGCGGCACGTTCCAGGCGCCCTGGCCCCACGGCCCGCCGGCTGCCCGGCCCCACGTGAGAGCGCTCCCGCCGCCCGGCCACACACCGCCGGCCCGGGGCGTTACGGGCACATTACACCGCGCTTGCGGAGGCGCGGGACCCGGCGCGGCTGCGAACGGGTGGGAGCGCGCTGGGGCAACAGCGGCGGAACGCGGGACCAGCCGGGGGCTCGGCGCCCCCCGCCCCGCCCCGGCACAGCTCCCTCCGCACTCCGCCCGGGGCGGGCAGCCCGACGCATGCGGCGGGCGGGGGCAGCGCCTATTGGCTATCGGGCTACGGCGGCGGCGGAGCCTATTGGCGAGCGGGCTTCGACGACGGCGCCCATTGGCGGGCGGGCGGCGCCGGCGGCGCCCATTGGCAGCGCCCATTGGCAGCGCCCGCCGCGGCCGCCCCGCGTTCCTGGAAAGTTCTTGGAAATGGATCAAAGGCCTTTCCGCGAACACGCGGCGGCTGCCGGGGCCGGGCCGGGCCGCCCGCCCCTCCGCTGCCCGGCCTCCCGGGAGGGCTCCGCTCCGCTCCCCTCCCCCGGCGAGCGGCGGCGCCGCGCCCGTTGCGCGCAGAGCTATTTATACCTGCGCTCGCTCTTCCCCTCGCCTCCCCCCGCAGCTGCCGTCGGAAGAGTGATGCGAGCACAATACGATTCCAGGAATCCCGCGCTTCCTGGAACAGATTAAAAGGGGCAAACAAAAGATTACCGAGTAGGCTGCGGGGGGGGTTTTTTTCCCCCCCCACTCGGAGCTTCATTCCTCCTCCAGCCGGGGCCACGGCAGGTTGCGCTCCGCGCCCTCCCCGCGCCGTGCGGACGCGGTGTTCATTGGTACCCGTGTGCCGGCACCGGAGCGCTCCGCCTGGGTCCTTCCCCGCCATCTCTCTTTAGGAAGAGAAGTTCCTCCTTAAACAGATGTAATTTCCTTTTTATCTGGTTATTTTTAAAGCTTTTTTATTTCCCCCCCCCCCCTCCCTTCTTAGAATTTCCCCGTTCCCCTCTGACGAGCAGAACAAGGAACCGTTGTTCTGTAAAGCGCCGCTTCCCCGGCCAAAGTTGCTGAACAACCCCCAAAGCCTCTCGGACAGCCGGACTCGCCGCCCGCCCCCGCGGAGCGGGGCTGCCCAGCCTCCCCGAGCCCCTCGCTGGAGGCTGGAACTAGCTTGCTGCTCCTGGGAACGAAGAAGAAGGAGAAGAGAAGAGAAGAGGAGCGAGCGTTCCCCACCTTCTTCAAGACTTAATGCTTTTCCCTTGGTCCAGGAGTGACATGATCCTCTGTGTTCAGGGGTAAGGTACACTGCAGCCTTCCTTCATACGCCGTGGTTCGGGACTTGGGATCAGCAGGGTTCTTCGGGAGGGTTTTCCAGCTCCTCTGAGTTGCCATGTGTGATTGTGTTGGAATGGGAAGGAGTTAGGCTGGCTGAGCGCTGAGTTGTACGTGCGTGTCCTCTGTAGGCTTCGTAGATCCTCCTGCTGAAATCATGGGGCCATCGAGTTACCCTGGTTTCTCTGCTTTCTTACGCGGCATTCAGAGCCTTCGGGGGGTGAAAATGAGTAAGAGCTTGGGAGCATGGTGTGGGGTTCACTGGCCCGACATTGTAGGTGTTCACAGCGCAACAGTTCCCAGGGGAAAAAGAAATCCCGGGAGTTCGGCTGGTTTTGTCTATTTCTAAGCAAAATATTTATGCCAAACACAGGGTTTTGTGTCTGTGTTGCTTTTATGGGTGAAATGAAATGCCGGCACATGCATGTGGACCTAGCCATGCCCAGCCTTCCGTGGAAGGAAGGGTGGGGAGGCACATACCCAGTCACACCACCTTTGTTCCCTAGGATGGGTGTCATCCAAGCCCCTTCCCCGGCACCAGTGTCTGATACTGGTGTGATGGCATTTCAGCATCTGCATGATCAGCTCAGGTCCTCAACATGCAGAAACCATCCAGCAATTTTGGGAAGCGTTGGTGTTTGTTTCAGCTTGAGCTGTAATGTCAGTACCACCTCTCCCTCCTGCGCTCGGCGGGCTCTCCTTACGGGCAATGCATTTTGCCTTGGCTGCTTTAGATGACTAAAGCATGGGGATTTTTCTGCTGGTTTTCCCCCCAGTATTTTGTTCCACAGACAAGCAGAGGTCTTGTGCTTACCAATTCTTTCCTACTACTCAAGTGGGTTTGTTTTCGCTCTCGTTTTCAGTCTTCTGCTGCAGTTCCTGTAGCCACAGCAAAGGGAATGAATTAATTTTTCAGCTCAGGCTTTGTGAAACCCTTGTGTGAAGCTTTTCTCCAGGGTTAATGCACCAGAGCTACCACCTCCCTTCACCCACTGAGAACTTGCTATGTAGCCAGATGTGTATGTAGATGGAAGTCTCTTGGTATCTTTTTTAATGACCGTGTATTGCCCAGCTTCTATTATCCTCTGGGATTTCATACATCCTGGATTCCATACTCTCTCTCCCACTCAGACCAAGCTCCCATGGGGTGTAGGGACGTGGCTGATGGCTGGGAGAGCAGCCCAACACACTTTTTCTTGTACTATTTGCGCCGTGTTGTAGAGTTTAGCTTACCAGCAAAGTAACTGCACAGCTACGCTAACATCAAATGATACCAGACTCATCTGGTGCTCCTGAACTTTCTTGGCTTTCCAAGGCTTTTTGAAGCACTAACTGACAAACACAGGGAAGTCCATTTGCCGTTTCTCTCAATACTCCACAGACAACCAGTCTGACACGGCAAATCTTCTGTGTTTGTTTTCTTCCTCATCGCAGCTGTTGTACTGACACTTTGTTCAGTCCCGACCCTCCCATGTCTCTCCTCTAGTTTCTTTCTTGTAAGCCCTCATGACTTTCAAGTACTTACTTTGCCCCATTAAAGGGCTGACTTTTCCACATCAGAGTACCTTTTTCAACACGTTCTTGTGCCAGCAAACTCTCCTTACCCCTCTTCCAAATGTACTTGTGTGAAAAGCTGCGGTCTGCCGTTGCCCGCTGATCCCTCAGCTCTCCCTTCCCTGAGCTCAGAGCTATTTGGTCACAGCAGCAGCTCTTGTTTCTTCAACCTATGCACAAAATCATTTAGGACACCAGCACCTCCCAGTCTGCAAGAACTTCTAATCCCCCTCCTCCATTCCTCTGTGCTCCTTTGAGATTAGGGCTGCACCAGGAATTTCTGCAGAGGCAGAGAAGGTTACGAGGCAGTTACCTAGAAGAGAAGTAGGAAGAGTACAAGCCTTCTCTGGCTGCAGGGGAAGCAGCTCCACAGCGGCTGCATGGGGTTTGGGCTCCTTCGGGTTGGCAGAAAGCGTGAGGCAGCAGAGAGTGAGCACAGTGAGCTCATGTCAAGCCCTTGGGTTCTGCTTCAGGGACACCCAGACGGGCTCTAGAAAAGAAACCTACTGACTAATTCACACCATTGAGGTGTCTTCTGGAGGGCCCTCCAGAACCAAGGAACTGTGAACCAGCACAGCCCTCGAATTTCACAGCTCTCTGCAATGAAACAGGAGTACATTTCCCCACGTAGCTTTGCCATCTCTCCCTTCCCAGTCTCTTAGCCAACTCCTGATTTCCTCTCCAAGGCAGATATATCAAGATGAAAAAAAAAAATGAAGTAGTTCCATGCTAGGGACACAAAAAGTTTTCTCTGTGTTCAAAGCCCTTCCCAGAAAGCAGACCAGAAAAATTTTCCAGGAGGAAATAAGCTCAGAGCGATTTGAAATTTGGACCTGTGGTTTCTGAGTTCTGGGGAACGAGTGGGCAGATTTCACTTCACATCGGTCACGGTAATTGTCAGCTCGGTGAGCAGTTGGTGTGAGAACCTAACCTGGGAGAGAAAGCTCAGCCAACAGCCCTGTGTTACACAGTTTTTGCACAGCACAAACTATTACAGTCGGTTCAGTGCAGGAAAGGATCTGGTTTCTGTCTCTCCTTGCTCAAAAAGCAGGGGGAATGGAGAATCAGGAACCTCCTTTCCCCAAGGAGTCAGGTAGTTAGACATTTGTGAAGACAACGGCATTCAGAGGGAGATGTCCAAATGTCTTTAAAAATTTAACCCTTGAGAACTACAAATGGAGCTCGGAGGGCAGGGGGAGCTTAAGGAGAAGTCAGAGGTTTCCCAACAGCGCTCAGGACTAAGAGTGTATTCAGATCCATCTGCTGTTCGGTGAAAGCCACTGGAAATGCTGTGATGAAGGGGGTCTAGAGAAGATAAGGGTCAGCAATCAGTTTTAGTAGCTTTGGCTTCCTACCCCTCAATAGAAATGAAGAAATGAGGATCAAATGCCATAAATGCTGAGTAGATACTCTGCTTCTGAAATATGATTAGACACATGGAAAAAGGAAGAACGTTCCTTTCTAAATAGCAAGAGAATGGTGGAGCTTTGCCACAAATTGCATGGGCAAGAACTGTCTCTGTAGATTGAATTTTACCAGCGGTTTTACAACAGCCATGCTTCAAACCTACGTGGTTTGTTTAGAAACACAGAGTCATGGAACTGATTGTGGTTCTCACAGATCATTGTGAAGTCACTTTCAGGTTCTCCCTAACCTACTTTTCCCCCCAAATCCCTTCTCCCTGCTCCCTGTCCCGTAGCTGGGACTCAGCAGTTTGAGCAGGTGGAGTGTGACTATGATCATGTGCCAAGCAGTTTGTAACACATTAAACACTAAAGCGTTGCTGTTCACATTAAGCCCAGAGAAGGAGGAAGATGGGGAGGGAAGTACTTCTGACTTCACAGTCTCCTCTCTGAAGGTGGCTGCTGCCTTTGTAATCACCATCAGCTCCCATGGTTCTGTGACATTCCCACATTGAGGGCTGTGCTGTATTCCAGGGGAAATTCAGCCATCTTTTTACATTGTGTCCAAAAGAACATCTCAAGCAAGTGAGCACAGTGGGGGATACAACACAGGGTGTGCAGCAGTACAGGGCACACAACCCCAAAGAGCCCAGAAGAGATAGAAACAAAAGCTTTTCTCAGGAGTTTCCCTGGGAATGAAGCTTCCCTGCCTCCCAAAATCCCCCCACCCCCTGGGGCTCTGCCTTCCTGTAGGAATCTCCATGTAGCAGAGCAGGAGCACCCATGGCCCATGAGAGCTCCAGGCTTTATAAAACAGCACTTCAGTGCTGAATGGCTACAGCAACCTTCTCCTTCAGCCACGGAAGGCTTAACGATCACAGCAGAACCCCCACTGCCGTAGTCCCGCACTGAGAGCTCCACGGTGCGGTTCAACACGAAGGCCTGGCTGAGAGAGGACCCCCCGTTACTCTGCTCAAGGCTCAGCTCACCCAGAGTTCTAACAGACACCTTTAGGATCAGGCCAACCTTGAGCACAAAGCCCAGAGGACAAACCCCAAGCTATTCCTTATTCCATTTCTAATTCTATTACATTAAGTGACTAACAAAAGCCTTTTTTGGCAGAAAAAGAAATGCTCTGATGTTGTAATGATGCAAGTGAAGCTGTAACGCTGCTGTGAACCTTACTGCCTTTGAAACTACATATTAGAAAGCAGTCTCTAAAAATACCACGTTTCAAACCAACCTAAATTGCAAGATAGACCACCTTTTGCAAGGCAAAAGAGGCTGACTCCCTGTTTCTAAGGGCTCATCTTTAGCTGTGTGGTTTTTTCCCCTCTTGCCTCTCTCTGTTTGACACATAATCCTACTGAGGATCCGTTTATAAACGTAACATGTTGTAGTTCGATGCAGCGTGTGCTGAACCGACACTGCAACCTATTTCAAGGCAAGGAAAAATAGCAGAGTGTTCCTTTCATTTCAGACCTCATCCTTTGCTGGCGGAGGAGAAGATCAGGAGACTGTCACTCAGGGGCATCGCGGTGGATTTGTCGGAGCCGATCATGCAGCCTCTCCCAGTTATGGCTTTCCAGGAGGAGTCTGCGCCTGCCTTTGCAGCACCAGTTCCAGACAGCAAGCCACCTCAGACACGAGACCCTGAAGAAGACCTCCTGTGCATTGCAAAAACCTTCTCCTATCTGCGAGAGTCTGGTAAGGCTCAGCAAGGTCAGGGGGTCAGAGGGCTACGGGGTGGGGGGACAGGGAGCCAGCTCTGCAGTCTGAGCTCCAGGAAGAATCACCCGATCCCTCTTCAGATAGGAACCCGGTTCTGTCGTAGGCACTGCTGATGCTCGTGGATGCAGCAAGTCATTTGTTACTAGTGCAAGCAAAAGCTTTGTCTTTTATAATTGAATCAGGAGAAAGAACTGCAAAAAGGCCCCCCTTTCTCTGTGAACTGTTAGTAGCTGCAAAAGTAGTTGTCCTCATCCCAAGCCCCAGCACAGCAGTGACTAGCGCACGTGGGAAACTCTTAGAACTTGACATGGTCTTAATTTCTGAAAGGTCTTAGGAAGTCTGGGCTTGGTTACTTCCCAGGCCCTGAACTGGCAGGCTTTGAGGCTTCTCTGAATGCACTGCCAGTCCTTTAATACACGCTTTCCCTAAGGAGTTCTTTCTGGGATGCTTTTCCAGGTTGGTACTGGGGATCTATCACTGCCAGTGAGGCCAAGCAGCATCTCCAAAAGATGCCTGAGGGCACCTTCCTGGTACGGGACAGCACCCACCCCAGCTACCTGTTCACACTCTCTGTGAAGACCAACCGAGGTCCCACCAACGTGCGCATCGAATACACTGACAGCAAGTTCCGGCTGGACTCAAACTACTTGTCCAAACCTCGCATCCTGGCCTTCCCAGACGTGGTCAGCCTTATCCAGCATTACGTCATGTCCTGCACAATGGAAAGCAAGAGCGAGGCTCCTTACCCGCCTCCCTCCCCTCTACCTCCCATGCAAAAAGAGATGGCAGCAGCTGCGGTACACTTGAAACTCATCCGGCCGCTCGGCCGCAAAGACAACATCCCCAGCCTACAGCACCTCTGCCGGCTGCGGATCAACAAGTCGACAGCCGACGTGGACCAGCTCCCTCTGCCCAGGCGGATGGGGGACTATTTGAAGCAATACCCTTTCCAGCTCTGAAGCACGCTCGTTACATCTCAGGCAAGACAGACAGGGACAGAAATAAGAGAACTTTTGTGTCTTTGTCCCGCTAAAGCGCGGCATCAGGTGGGCACAGTAAAGACCTGATCATCAGCAGAGACTGTATCATCCTTCCTCTCCCCTTCTCTCTAAATCCATTCCAGCACCAGGGAGGAGTTGGTTGTTTCAGTGAGCAACGGGACACAATCTGAGCTCTGAACCTCAGGCCGCGCTGACAGTGGCTGTGAGAAAGTGCTGTAGGCATGTGCACACTACTTGAATTTCAGAGCTGCTGTGACACCAGAAATGTTAACGTTGTTATTTTTGCTATTTATTTCCATGGCAGTTTCTCCCCTTGTATTTTTAAAAGCACCTTTTACTTTATTATTTTTTATTTCTTTTTTTTCTTTTATGGAATTAGAATAAAGGCTCCCAGCCAACTGGCAGACAAAAATCTGTGGGAGTTTGGATTTGGATTCACATCCAGGTAGCACCTGTTAGAGCTTGTCCCTCTAATGGGTCACTGGGGTCCACATCCATGCTCCCACAGACTTCTGGGGTACGTGGCACTCAGACAATGTAACACAGACCCACCTGTACAGAGGTAAAGAATCTTTCTTTTCCTCCTTACCTACAGGGGGCTGGGGATCGGAACCTCAAAGCCCGTTGGTAGCAGCTTGTGCCCCCCCCAGAGATGCATGCTGCATCACAGGTCGTAGACAGGAGACCTCTTAGGAAGCCCTTCCTCCTTGAGAGCTCGAAGCAGAGATGTGGGATATTAAGCTGGGGCCAGGGAGACCAAGCTCAGCCAATTATTTTTTTTTCCCTGCTCTCCATCTCAAAAGGAAATTTGTGACAAAAGCTATTGAGACCCCAGCTTTCTCCTGTTGCAGGCAGAGAGAACTGGTCTCAGAGCACTCTGCATTTGGCTTGCATGTTGGAAGTGCTGTTCCCTGACATCGCCCTCGCCTTGCAAGATGTGGGGCCAGAACAGCGTCTCCTTGACCAGGGGTCAGAGACAGCTCTGCTGAGCTGCACCAAAGACACACACAGTGTCAGGATATTTATTTATTTATTTCGGGGGGGTGACATGTTAGAAGCACCTCAGTAGAAAGCTGTCTTTCCTCTCTGCTAACACAATGCCAAACTGCTGGTTGCTCTGCTTCTGCCAGCGTTATTCACAAGCCACGCGGCTCCAACCAGAGCCAGGCTCCAACCAGAGCCAGGCTGTAGCACACACTGGAAACCACAGTTCAACTTTTCTGTTTGCCAAGGTCCAGACCTCTCCTCTCCCTTTCTCTGACTTACAGGTTTGTTATCCTTAATGAAGAGTTTTTTTGCTCTGGGTTTACTTCTCACACCCCAACCCTTCCACACCCCTGCAAATGAAGCACAACAACACAACTCCCTTGCTCTTTTGTGCATATGAGGAATAAACAGCACATGGGATCTGCCCAAAACCAAGTACAGACAGAGGGGTTGCCCCTTCCTCTTCATTTGCATGATCCCATCGCCTTCCCAGCCTGTAGGAGCCAGTCAACACCACTGAGTGAGAGTAGAGAAGGGAACAGAGGGGTCTAGAGAAATCATCATCTGGTCCCTTCTGTCCCTAAGATCCCATAACTTGATCAAGCATGACCAATGTTAAGGATTCCTCATTCATCCCTCCCTGGGCCCATCTCTCTGAGGCTCAGCTACACCTGAGGGCTGAAACAGGAGGTGGAAAAGGATGGGATGGTGACCCAGAGACAAGCTCAAAAAATGGGTGGCGTTTCTTCCACCCTAACTTAAAGCTGCCCAAAGGGACAAGATGGCCTGACGTGTTTAATCAGTGTCCTCCCTTCCCCCATTTATACAAGTTTGTGCTCTTGCAAGCTTTGTTTTTGATACTTTGATGATTGACAGCGTGCATGTGTGATGTCAGGTTTGCTTTTTATTCTTCCCCCTTGCCCCACACGGCAGCCACTGTGGGAAGGTTCTGAATGAAAACTTAGAAGGCAAAACAAAAAAAATAAAAACTTTTTTTTTTTTAAAATAATATAAACCACTGAAAAGGCTTCCTTTAATCCAAACACCTCTGTCTGCCTGAGGACACTGGGAACAAGGAAACCACAGCTCTTGACAGAGCAGCAGTGATCTCAGGAAGCTCACATGGCTTGGCTGCAGGCTTGGTATCTACAGCACGGGAAAAATCAGTTGGAGAAATGTACAGCAGGGAAGGGCAAGTTCAGCTCCCTGAAACTCACCTCCTGCTTTACCTTTACTCTTTTGGGGCTGGTGAGGAAATCAAGCTTGAAGGTTTGACCTCACTGCCTCAAGAGAGCCCAGCTGAAAGGGCAGAAGCTTGTAACATGAGTGAACACTGGTTCGTGGCCCAGCAGGGCGATGCAGAGGCTAAGCTGAAGGCTGTAAGCTCATATGGGCAGGGACCACCTCTGCTGTATGTTTGTTCCGCATCTAGCACAATCGGGTTCTCTAGGTGCTACTGCAATACAAAGAATAAACAATACAGTTACTCCAAAAAGTCTGTTTCTCCTGTCTTGAGACAGTTTGTTAAAAATCATTTGACTTGGATTTTAAATAAACATTTTCACTATATTTTAAAGCCACTTGATGTAGGAGTCTTTGGTTAAATCCAAATGGATTCATTTAGTTGCTTTTCAGAGAAATCCTCCTCAAGATGCTCAGACAAACTCTTGATTTTTATTTTTTCTTCCCAAACAGGACAAAAAACCTTTAATGAAAAGAAAAGCCTCTTAGAATCTGAGAGAGTTAAAGCAAAATCATCATCAGTGTGGGCCTGGTTTCTACCACACACAGACGAGCAGCGTCAGACCTCAAGTCCCAAGTTACCAAGGGCTTAAGGAACGTTATTTACTGATGTAGAAAAACACAGGAATGAGGTTTGTATTGCTTCTGTGTGCCACAGAAGCCATTAGAATCTGGGGGAAAGGAGATACAAGTGGAAGTTCGGCAACTTGTTTACTGCAGGCTTCAAGTTGGCCCCAAAGAAAAATTCTGCTGATGGTAGAGTTGAAAACCAAGTTTATAAAAGACAGACCATGTTTGGGCTGGGAAACTCATGGTATCAGCTTCTTCCTCATGTTCAGCTGCCCTTGGGCCTTGCTCTCCCCACGTTCGCAGTCCGGCCCAGCGCCCTTTCCCCTTCTCATCACCTCACACCAGGCACAGCAGGTGGGGAAACCACCAGGCAGCTGGATCTGCTCTACGGTGCTGGGGTGACAGTGGCCACCCCCCCAGCCTGCCTCTGAAATGGGAGACACTGAGGGACCCCCCCACTGCTGGCACACAGCTCCACTGTGGCTCCTCTGCCCTTGCTTCCCAGGAGAGACGCTCATGCCACAGTCAGGCATGAAGTCGCCCTGCCTGAAGCAAGGCATGGCGTGCTCTCAACCTCTGGAAACAATAAAATACACCCAGAAAACCCCCATAAGCTCAACCAGTTCCTCTCCATCATTCACCCTTTCCGAATCCACGGGCTTCAAAGTTCAAAATACTGCATTGAAGTGTTCCCAAAGCACGTGCTGTCCTTCCTACGGCAGTGTGAGGTTGGCATTCACTAGCAAACATTGTTTCCACAACCTCATCAATGTGAGTCCCTGAGTAGATTTCCACTGCACACCAACCAGGAAACGCTGGCAATGGAATAATCTGCTTGGGTTTAAGCTGTTAAACAAAAGCAATCACATCCTTCTCGGTTTTATGGGAAACGTGGAAAATGAGCTGGCTGGGGTAGGAACAAAACACAATCAAATTAACTGGAAAAATGAAAACAAGGGCAAGGAAAATCTGCTTCTTTAAAGGGGAACTTCAAAAACCTCAAAGAGAAAGATGCAGAGTTTCTGATTCGTTTGTAAGTAATTTCTTAGCTGGGTGAAGTGCTTCTCCCAAGCTCTATGTATGAAACCCCACAGCTCACTCTCTGCAGACTGAAGGCAGAAGTGACTGGCACCAGCCCCGCCAACATGTAACTGCAGCCACACATGGTTTTACTGCATCGGCTGTTATCTTAACAACTCCCACTCCTGCATCTTCAGCACATTTTGTTAACACAAACAAGTTCATGTTCTGAGAAGTCCTGGGCCAAACCTCCGTGCAGACCAAACAGAGTTTTTACAGCGGAGTTCCACATTGCTGGGAACAGGAGCGTTCGTGGAAACGCAGGCTGACCTTTCTCAGCACTGGTGTGCAGCTGTGACACCTCTCCCAGCGAGCACCCATATGGCTTGCTGAGCCAATGCAAGGCAACTTGGTTGGATTCTCTCTTGCTCTGCAGTTTCTGACTACAGACAGAAAGACTGATGCGTAACTCTCACTGAGTCAGAAGAGCAAGCTGATAGGATCGGGATTAGAAATCCCAGTCCATGACTGAAACCATGCTACCATGGCTCTCTGCCACAGCAGTTTGTCAGGCACATGTGGTATCATTTTCTGTCTTTAATCAGCCTTCTGACACAGCAGCACATGCAAGGGAAAAAGAACCCGTTTATGTGCTCATGCTCCCAGCCTCTCAAGTATATTGAAACCTTACTCCTTTCCCCAGGCCCTCTTGAGTGCACAACTTCCCTTAGCCCAAGCCAGATGAACCAGCAAGAAATGAAGTGAATCAGCAGTGTATTTCATTCTCCTATGACAGACATGGTCCGGTGTTTCCAGCTATCAACCTATTACATCCAGTTTCTAGCCCCAATTCCATTGCCAGCCTCACCTGCTATCTACGAAACTGAGAAAATGAAAACCAAAATTAACTGGACAGATCATGTTCTCCACCCACCCACGTTTTCACATTCAAATCTGTCAGAAGCCAATTATCAGGGTCCTTTCCTTTCTGTCCCTAATGACAGCTGAAGCACTTGGAATCCTCATGGAAGCGCATGATCCTCTTCCCCACCCCTGAACTCATCAGCAGTCCAAAGGTCTGGAGCATGGGGTAAAGCAATATCCAGTGAGGATGTGCCAGAGCAACTCTGGATGCCAAGTAACATCTTCCAAACTCATTCAGTTCCTAGCAGCATCGTCACAACACCTATGCCTCGTTTTCAGTGAACCCCACCTATCATTCCCAGGAGAAAGTGAAAGAAAACACCACCAGACCAGAGAGCTCCTTATGAAACAAACCAGCCAGGGGTAAAAATAAGATACCATGTAAAGAGATCTGCCCCATCCTTGGGCAGAAACATCCATCCTTTTGCTTTCTTCTGACCTCTACAGCAACCCAGCACTGAAGTTTTAAGGAGGAGTACAAGGGAACCCAGTCCTGCCAGTGTTGCCTAACGGTGCGATAGCAAAAGAGGGCAATGCAGTCACTAAGTGAGCTGATAACACGCTCAGGCTCAGACTAAGTTCTTTCTAGACATGCCTGTTTTCTGCCCACACCCAGTCCTGCCTGGTTATTTTTTATTTTTTTCTACAATCACAGGTGCCAGAGCATCAGGGAATAGGAATGTGCGGAGGCACGGTTTTATCTGGAGGCTAATGCTGCCTCATGTGAACCCCCTTTTGATCTTCTCCTCACACTTCTTGAGAAACACAAGGATCACGTGGGTTCTGCTGCACACTGTGCAAATGAGTAAGGCAAGTGGCCTTTGGGAGCAGGCAGATCGCTGTGACATCACCCAGCCATCCATCATCCCCTCTGCTATACGTTAAAATCCAGGTTTAAGGGAAAATGACCACACGGGCCTAGGAATTAGATTGGAGGGTTTCAGTATTCACATCATGTAGGCTGATCAGCTTTTTAAAAGGGTGGGCAATGGCAGGACAAGGGGGATGGATTAAAGCTAAAGGAGGGAAGGGTTAGATTGGATATTAGGGGGAAGTTCTTTGCAGAGAGAGTGGTGAGGGGCTGGAACAGGCTGCCCAGAGAGGGGGTGGGTGCCCTGTCCCTGGGGGTGTTCAAGGCCAGGTTGGATGGGGCCCTGGGCAACCTTGTGTAGCTCCAGGCCTGAGGTTGGTGTCCCTGCCTGTGGCAGGGGGGTTGGAGCTCTATGATCCTTGGGGTCCCTTCCAACCCATGCCATTCTGTGATTCTATGAGTGCACACAACCATGCTCTTCCACATTTTAGCAAGAACATTTGGGGGTTTTTACTTGAAAAAAAAGTTTTGTTGTTCAAAGGAAAACGCTTCTGGTAGGCAAAATATAGATCAGACAGAAGAAAAGTCACTCTAACAACTTTGCTAGTAGCCTGGGCAATAAACTTCAAAATGAAACTATGAAAGGGCTTCCTGTAAGTAAAATACAATTTGGGTTTAGCTTAATAACGTAACATAATCATTTAGAGGGCTTTTGGATGGGGAAGGTGGGGGCAGGTGGGGGGAATATGCAACAAAGCTTCAGAACTTTAGCTGATATTCATTAAAGAAGGGATTCAACTAAAAAGGAAACGTTGCTGCAAATCGTCCATGGTTTAGTCCCTGCAATTTCTTGCAGCCAGCTGTGGTGGCAGTCAGGGCTGGAGCCTCGTCGTTGGGCTGGACAGCCGAATGGTCAGCTCCCCATAATGCTGGTCTTGCATTCTTGCAAAAACATCAATTGAATAATTTAAATATAGAAAAGACCAGACTCCAGAGAAAGCAGCCTGCCCTAGGGATCCCAGCAGGCCTGCACCCAGGTGACACTCCATCCTAGATCTGCAGAAAAGGGTTTCCTTTTCCCAGCAGGAACTACTCTCACCCTTTTGCTCCTCTTTCTCCCTTATGGGCAAGGGTTTTCTCCTGAATGTCATCACCTCCTAAATGCAGCAGGACTGCGCTTTGCACCAGCTCAGATTTGAATTCCAACAATTAGTACAATGTCAGGTTTTTGTAAAAATCTCTGTCCTAAGGGAACACTCTCTGCAGGAAAGGCCTGTGCTCTAACGCACCGCTCTGCAACGACAGGGACAACAAAGGCTTCAGATAATACTCCCTACTGCAACATTAGATGGCCCAAACATATAATCAGAGATGTGGTATTTCTCAAAACCCTGTGATATAAATATGCCAGATGGAAGGACAAAGGAAGAGCTGGTCAACCAAAAAATCAGTGGCAGAGCTCAGCCAGGACTCAAGTTTCTTGGAGTCCAGCCTGGCAATCTGCGTAACTCCATCATGTGATTGCCTTGATCTAGAAGATACGCTGCAACTTTTCCATTTGTGGCTGTCAGGGAAGGGCAGCTCTTGCTGAAACAGCCCTGTCTGGGAAACCTGTGAAACAGAATGGGCTAAATCCAGCTGCGCTTCCATTGAGTGCGATGGGAACTTGCTTCAGGGCTGAATTTGGTCCACTTGATATTCCTGCTGTTACAGCTAAGGGTTTCACCCCTGGGGTAATTCTGACGTGAATTTGGCTTTACAGAAAGCCATAAAACACTGAAGCGCAGATTACTTAACACAAGAGAAACCTTCCTTCCCCAGCATGCACAAAGCCAAACCCAGGCGTTTCCTTAACAAATCAAAAGCTCATGATACACTGTGCAGTGTGAAGCTCTGGCTTCAGCTGGATTCACCTACAAATAGGCCAGTCAGAACATCTGCAACACCACTTGGGATATAAACAACAGTCGGTGGCGAACCGAGCAGACAAATCTGCATTGATCTCAGCGAACTCATGTTGGCTAAAACAGCTTTCAGGGACGACAACTCAAACCAGCAGGTCTGGGTTATATGTGCAACAAAGCAGCAGCAAGATGCAGTGCTGAGCTCCTGGCGTGGCCATCCCATCCAACTGTCCCTTGCTGCTTGGTCTTTCCAGGCTCACTCAGTGCAAGCCGCCTGATCAGCAAGGCTGGATATCCTTTAATGTCAGGGCTCTCTCTTCCCCAGAACAGCAGTATGGTTTGAAATTTAGTTTACAGAAGGCAGAGCTGTGTTTATACTTGTCAGAAGTTACCCAACTTGGCAACGCTTCTTCCCATCATGCAAGTGTCATCGCAGCCATTGCCAAACACTGCAGAGGCAGAGTTCAAAACACTACCTCCGAGCCTGTAAATATGTTGAAGAAACATGTTGCACAGCGCACATGCTATGTGTTTGCACATGTCTGAAAGCGTTAAGTAGTAGTAGAAGGGGTTGTTATGCTCAAAATGTAAATCTGAAAAAGCCTAAAACATGACCTGGTATTATTTCCAGGGAACCTTTTGGAAAATCTCTGTAGCTGTTTTTGAAAACACCTCCTCTTTCTCTAAGGCTTTGGTTTTGGAATACTCCTTACATTCTTCCAAGACTCTTTGCAGTTCACCTCTCGAATTCCCTTCCCTCCAGTCCTGTGCTACTGAAAGCCAGCTCGACTGAGAGGTGCTGGGCAACAGCTTGGAAAGAACACATATGAAATAGCTCTGCAAGACTGCTGGAACCAGGCGGATCAGCTGGGCACTGACCCATCCCCATATGAGGCCAACATGAGGACCCCATATCACATTTTTCTTTCCAAGAATATAGGTGATTGAAGGCTTCCCTGTGCATGCAAAACCTCTTGCTGGTCAGATGTCTAGGAGTGGGGAGCGGGGTTGGTGTGACCTGCCAGGCTGCTGACTCAGGGGTGTTCACAAACAGCAGTTCCAAGCAAGAGTGTGCAAATGTCATAATAACCTCAGTGCCTGGGGATGCTGAAGACCAGCGGCGAGGGAAAGCTTGGTCATTTAGGTAGTGGGGAAACACTGCTGCGGAAGTTGTTGATTCAGTTACCAAGTGAATAGCTTCACTGTTAATGGAGACCATGTGGGAGGCACAAACCACACTGGTACAACACTCCCAGAGCTGCCTGTTCCTCAGTTCAGTCCATCCCCATCCACGCCATTTTTCAATGTGACACACTCATGCATCCCCAGGCTGCATATAACCTTCTAGCTTGGTTCTGGGTTAAGGGAAGGATTTCATCATAGCTTATCAACCAGCATTTCAGGCAGGGATGAGGCCAGATCCACACACCCCCTAGTACGTGGGCCCCTCTTGTTTGGATGTGCTGTGTGAAGAACGTCCCTGAAGGCTATTCCTCTTTATGTCCCTTAGCTCTCCACTGCCTGGCTGTGTAACACTGCCTGTATTACCCAAAAAGATGGGCTTTTATTTCACAAAAAACAGTACAAACCAGGCAGACAGCTCAAACCAAAGTCACTCACATTAGTGTCAAGTCACAGAGTGACACAGACATGTGTAGCAAATGAAAATCTCACATGCTGGCTTCTGTCATTTCCAAACATAGTAGTAGAAGATTTTGACAGAAAATATTAGTTGACCATCATGTTGGTATTCACCTAAATCACAGTTGCAAAGGGAGGATCCATCACCACTCCTGGAAGGAGAAATACTCCACTCAGTTTTGGATGGGAAGAGAGGTGAGTTCAGAAAGAGATGGTCCACTCTATAACACAAGCAGATAACCCCTGCCATGCTTTACCAGTCCAGCCCAACTTGACTAGTAAACAATAAAAATAAGTGTATTATCTTGCCTGTGCTTTTTCCTCAGTTTGCAGGAGGCAATGAGCAACAGATTTGCTATGTTAGTTTTGCAATTTATTTTGTATTTGCCTTTTGGTTTTTTATCACTCTAATAAACACCTCCTTTGTCTCAGCTGATGGAAGAGCAATACTCCTGACAAAGAGCTTCTGAAACCAAGGGCAATCCTTTTCCTGTGAGCCAAAAGAAACATTCTCTTCTTAGCTTGGGTTAAGGGAGATAAGTAACTGTCAAAGATGCTGTTTCTTAATTATCTCTTCCGGTTGCCCCAGCAGCAGCAGCCAGCATCCCTCTTCGGCCTGTTACTGAGGTGGAATTTAAACCACAAAGGCTTACAGCAAATGCTGTGTGACTTATAGTGATCCCTATACCTTGCATAAGCTCTCAAAATTCTCTCTGCACTTATGGACAAAACAAAGGACTGAAGGAAAAGGGAATGTGTTACAGGCACTGGTGGATTCTAAGTAGCCAGCTATCTCATGCAATGACCCAACAAATACCAGATGACATAGCTAGCTGAGGTCAACACTCCTCATAGGGTTTATCCTGACCAGTACAGAGATACAAATATTTCCTGGGCCTTGCTGTTCCAGTATGTTTGCTTTCCAAGACGGACACTTCAAAAGACAGTATCTCAGGAAACCAAAGGATAAAGGAATTATTTTTTTACCCTCACCCTCCAGCCTTCCCATGGCTGATACCATCAGAACAGCAGCGCTCTTCTGGAGGCAAGTGGTGGTTAAAGCCTACCAACAGGAAGCACTTCAAATGATGTCATGGAACACTGATGTTTCACATATCTTTTGCCTCTCAGAGATGGCTCTTTGGTACAAAGGGAGATGAAGTCAAGTGAGATTTATGCGTTACCGTATCAACCAAAGGACAAGGGGAAAACCCAGACCCTTTACCATCTCTGGCATAAAGACATTCATTCCAGTTGGAACCAATGCCAAAGAAAGAGCCCAGCTCATTACTGTGGAAGACACCCCCAAAAGTATACATGTGTGTTTGTGTGTGTGAGCAATCAAATACTGTTCATGTAAGCTAGCTTCAGCCTCCAGCCCGTTTCTAAACTTCAGGATCAGTATGTATGCCAAGATAATTCTGTTAAAAATGAACAAGGAACACATCCTGAAGTCTTACTCCATGGACACAAACCTCCTAACTTGCCCTCTGGCCTGAGAGGATTGTGGCTTGATACTTTCTAACAGGAATAGGGAAAGGGAGGTGGTACATGGGTACTAGCAAAGCTATATGTAGGGACAGCAAAATGGCAAAGGCAACAGCAATCTGCATAGGCAAGTCTGCAGATTACTGGGGGTTTTAATTGTTTATTTAAATCTACGAACCTCAGCAACTTTTCCTTTCCTTGTGCACACTCAGGAACATAAGGAAAAGTGGCAGCTAAAGGGAGCTTCCTCTATGGTTCCTGAGGCAGAGAGACCTTGAGGCCTTGCGTGCCAACTCCACAGCCCCCGGTGGGGCAGCAGGAGCCAAAGGACTGGGGACACAAGAACTGCACGTACATCTCCTACATGGCACTTGACAGAAGTGCCTGGACGAGATGAGTTTTCATGTCATTCCTCCTTTCTGTTCCCTGCAGAGGAGATCTGCTTCCACATCATCAGAAAACATCTGAGTGATACAAAATTATCAGTGGTGACCAGCCTGACCTTGAGACACACAAAGGCAGCCACAAAATCCAGCAGCTGAGGACAAATTGGGACTATTAAAGGTACTTCAGACCCTACACAGTTACCAAGTAACAATTTAATGTCCCTTTTAAAATGACAGCTCTCCTTGCAGAAAAGTAGGTCATTTCTTCAACGCCAAATTCAAAACAGACAGCCCATAGCTGTGTTCACTTAGGCCAGTTCTCCCAGCTATTCGACAGTTCCTGTTGCTATGTTAAGCTAAAAATAAGCCTTTGCACCCTACTCAAAACCCTTTGAGCAATCCAAGAACAAAGGGTGTGTTCAAATCGTTCCGTTAACTCAAGGATGGATGACACAGGCCTACATCAACACTTCACGTTTGGTCAGCTCATTTATGGACCGTGGCGCAGAGGCAAGGGCTGCCCATGGGGGGCCTGGGGAGGTCCCCCAGGTGTGGGGTGTGGGGGACCAAAGAGAGCTCAAGTCCCCCAGACTTCCTTCTCCGATCGAAAACCTCGGCTCAAGCCCTCGCGCTGAGCCCCGGGCCGTGCGCCCGGCTGGGAGCCGCCGCAGTGGGAATGCCCTTTATGAACAATGGGCAAAAAGCCCGTCACCAAAATGAATGTGGCTCTACCCATGCCTGAAGAGTCTCCTGCAACCTCAAAAACAATTCTGGAGAAATGATTAGGGCTGGCGAGTGAAGGGGTTGGTTCTCTGCGCTACCGCCTCCGCCGAGGTCAAACCAATACCAGTAACCTTAACAAAAAGAAAGTCAGGCCCAAAGCTATTCTGTACAAAGGTGACTTTTTCTTGCCCTCTGCAATGCTGCCTCAAATCCTAGGGAGAACTATTTGCAAGCGGTCCAACCTCCCTTCTCCCCAGCACTGCCAGAGAAAAGACAAGTCCATCGCACTGGTGGGACAATACAGCAAAGCACAAGTGACTTAACTAAACCTCCTCTCTTGTCCCTGGGGCAATTAACCACATATCCCCATGCAGATTAAAACCCCGCATTTCTAAGCCTGGCTTTATAAACTCAGGAACTAAAGCTGTCCCTTGGGCTTCTAAACCACATGCGGTCTTCCCTTGGTCCTTTCCCTCTCAAATGAAAAACACTCTGACTTGACCTCTCGTCCGACAGCTCGCACCCTGTATTTTTATTGCTCTTGCACAAACACCGCTTGCCAGAGCGGTGGGTAGCTGGCTGCTGGGGGGGGGCTGAATCACAGTAGCTCTTTGGAAACTCGCTCAGATTTAGCAGGAGCAGTGAAACATTAGAGTACCTGAACAGGTCTGACTCCTCATGTCAGCTAATAAGCTTTTCTTGGAAAGTTGGATTCGGTTACTAATTACATCTAGCTTCACGCTTCTTATGATAAACACCTATTCCACCCTGTGTTTGCTTGACAGAAGATGACTAAGATGATTTGCTTGGAAAGAAACCAACTACAAAAGAGCATTTGCCTCCTGCTGTCTTCATGCACCATATCTGATTAGTTTCATTTCCCTCTGCTGTTAAATGCCAAGTACTTTTGTTATGTGTACTCTTATTTTTTTGTCTCCAAAGTAGACCAAAGGAGCTTGGAAAGATGATTTTTTAATTGTACTCAACCTCCCCTGCTTGGAAGAGTACTCTTTGCCTCCTCCATATAGTTCAGTTGTATAGTGCAATGTATGCACAATACTTTAGAATCAATTTTCCTCCAAATTGTGGTAATTCTGGTGCAGCTCTCACAGTTAGGTCACTCAAGGTATGGAAATGAGCGTGAAAAAGGGGTGTCACAGCCACTATGCGCAGCCAGCCCTGGAAAAGGCTTTGATGTGGGAATGGAGGAGACGGTGGGGGAAAGTCATGTTACCAGGCTGCTCCTGTGTCCTAGGGCAGGACATGAAAGCAGAGCCATTTCTGACTTTTCACTAGCCAAGAAGCAGAGGTGTACTTGCTGCTGGTTCAGCAGGATCCAGCCAGAGATCAAGCGTAACATCAACAGCAACGCGCCTCTTTCTTCTGCTTCAACTTCACAGAAGGCCCTGTGCAGGCAGGACAACACTCCAACTCCTGATGCTACCAGAGCCCACACTCTGAGGTGATGCTCGCCCTCACTAGAGGGGTGGGAGGAGGTCCTGAGTAGGTTACTTTTCAGGGCAGCAGCCTGTTGTGCTCAGAGGCTGGCAGAACCTGCAGGAGGATGGCACAGCTCGGCCCTGTCACACTACCCCAAGTCTCCCCCAGTTCTGGTCTCCGGTTCAGATGCAAGGTACTTAAATTATCTCAGTCAGTCAGTAAGCTCCACAAAGCCAACCTCCTGTACACCGCGAGTACAACGGAGAGCAGTGAGCACACTGCACATCCAGGCACTGGCTTAGTGCACTCGAATTTCTTGATAAAGACAAGCTCCTGAGCTGAGGGCAGCTGAAGGCGCCAGCTCCCGAGGGTTGCAGGCCTCACACTGCGCAGCACGCAGCCACAGCTGCTCTCATGCAAAGCAGGTGCACGCATTTTCCTACCCAGCAGTTTCGGTCTGACAGCACCGAAACAGGAACACCTTCCCCTGCTCGCTCACCTCTTGGCCTGCATGCAGAGGACACAAGCAAGCTGGGGAGGGGGGTGAAAGCAGCTTCCAGATCTTTCCTTTCCGCTGCGGCCTTATTTCCATGCTGCAGCACAGGCAGGTTTCTTGTTCAGTGTGAAATACTTTCGGCCTATGCTCTAAGGACTGAGGTGGTATTTTTCCCCCTCCAATGCCCTCAGACACTAGGCAAGAGGCATTTGGTCTGGCTAAAAGGAGATACAAGCTTGAAGTGACTCTGTAAATACCAGAACATCTGTGGGATGACAGTGATCCAAAAATATGAATACAGACAGGCCCCAACACCCGATCAGCCCAGAAGTACAAGCCAAGGGAAAGACCGAATCACAGCTAGGAAATCTGCAATTCCTGTTTGTGTCTTTAAAGCAGAGAGGAAAGTACAGAGCCAGCACGATGGTGAAAGGTGAAAGAAAGGACTGTGCAAATGGGAATGGGACCTAGAATATCAAATTTATAGTGTAAATAAGGAGTGGACAAGTTATCTGCTGAGCTCTTGGGTCTCCAGAAATAAGAAGGATGCTGATGCCACCCACAGGGTGCCCTGCAGCACACAGGACCACCACAGAAGGACGGCCCAGTGCCTTTATGCCATGCACAGTGAAGCATTAAGACCCTACTGACTGAAGCTGTATGCAGCACTGTCTGCAACACTCCATTTCTCTGTCAGGCTGCAGAAAAACTAAATGAGCTCTTCAAACCATCCAGTCTCCATCAGCCCTCCCCCCAGACTGTCGGGTTTCTGTGGAAAGCCCATTGCTCCCTGGGGTCATTTTCATTGCACTTCAGCTCTTCCAGGAACTCAGACATGCTGACAGCAGTCCCTCCTCTGCCAGGCGCCCAATCAGAGCACCAGGGGAGGTTTTTCTAAGGAAGCTAATTGAACATGGTTTATTAAAAAGAAAAAAAGAAAGGAAAAAAAAACCAACCAACAACCCAACCAACAAACCAAAACCCTACCAACAAGCACAGCTTTGCTCTATGGGTGAATTCTATGAAACACAGAAAACCCAGAGGGCAAGATGTTAGGCACAGGTTCAGCTGGAAATCTCGTTTAGGGATCAGGACAAAGCTGATGATGAACTTTCCCCAGTGCCTGGGAGGGCCAGCAAGACCCACACCTGGCTTGCACCTAACACCTTGTCAAAGGGGTGTCTCAGGTTGGGGATCAATGCCTGGAAGAGGAGTAAGGTGGCAGTTTTCTGCATGCTTTTCAGGGTCAGCTATAGGGCAAAAAAAAAAGAGTCAGAATTCGTCACGTGACAGGAATTGCTATTCACTACACAAACCCTTCAGCGGTGATTATCAGCATGCCAAAGTAGTGGTAGCAAGATCAAGGACAGTGAGCACACACTCTTTGTTTGTAGAGCTCCAGCTGCCCTTTCTCTACTGTAATAACCTGTAAAGCATCCTATCTTCCTGCTGCACCAAGGTTCTGAAATGAACCCCAACATTACAAGGCCACACAGCACTGCAAGGTTGGGAGAGTCATCCTTGGATTACCTAAAAATTATGAGGGAATATACCTCTGGGAAACATACAATGATCCCTTTCTACCCCACCTATACCCTTCACAATCCCACTCATCAGCAGAAGGCCATCTCAGAAGGACCAGAGCATGCATGGAGCTGGACAGGAAGGTGCTCATCAGGCACCAGCTGTGATCCTACAAACCTGGGGATGCAGGGTCCTGCAGAGAGCTACACTGCTCTTGGGACCCAAACTGGTACCACCATGATCCTCTACTGCAAGAAACTCAGATTAGCTCTGGTTTGAGCATCTCTGCAACAGAACTTGTTGCAGAATGTAAACATTTCACCAGGTATTAAAAAGAGAATAGGTCACTCACTGCTGTAGGTCACAGGTATGGACATAAAGATGGAGTGGATAGGACCAGGAGAAGGAAGCAGAATGGAGAAGATCAGAAACAAGCTTTGAAACCTCATACACACCATGGCTCTCACTGCAATGGCACAGAACATAGAAATACAGTGACATACCACAGTTACTTAGAGCAAATGGCTTTCTAAAGATTTTTCATCTGAGGTTTTCTAATGGCTTTATGAAAATGTGCCAAAGCAGCACAGATGTAATTTTATCACAGCTAGAACTTATCCTCAATCCACACATCAATGCACAAGTCACTAAAGGATATATAGGAATTACTCCATACGTCTCCCTCCCACAAAACAGAGATGGTAATTCATTACCAGGCAGCACCTAGAAGCAACAATCAAGACATCTGCTAACACATTACTCCAGGACACTGCATTGTTCTTAAACTTTTCACATGCCTCTGTTCCTCCAACCTTCTCCCCAGGTATCTCATGCAACAGGAGAATAAACTAGCAAGTGAGAAGGCAAACAAATAAGGAGAGATACACAATATCAGGAGGGAATGAATACATTGGCACTAGATCATGTTGCAACCATATGGTGCTGCAAATACCTTTGGAGGCTTCCCATCCACTGCTGAGCAAGTCATCTGCACAGGCTTTCCTCAAACCCCACCTGAGAGCCAGCCCGCAGGGAAAAGCCTCTTCAGCAGCAGCACTAATGCCAGGTTTGCTATGGCTAAGGAAGCAGGGAGTCCCATGCCTTCTGCACCTTTCTTGGGTCTCCACAAAGAGACCAGGACAGATTTTTAAACATTACACTGCAACTACTCCCACTTCTTTCCACTGGCTCTTAGTCGCTGCCATGCCAGCCCCCGCTGCCAGCCTGCAGGTTCGTGGACTCCAGCAAGCAGGGCTTTCCCCTGGAACTCTTGGCACGACCACGTGGAACTGAGAACACACCAGAGGAGGAAGGGCAAAAGCTGCTTTATTGTAGGATCCAAACCAGGATATGGCACAGTTTGGTTAGCCAGAGTGCCATGGACAGCCTGCCCAAGATGCAGAGGACACTGCCATGCTCAGATCCTCAATCCCAGGCATCACTCATCACTTCCATGCTCAGGCAGGACACAGCGATGCGTTAGTGGCTGGAAGAGAGGGGATTTCTCTGACAGGACAAAGGAAGTACTACAGCAACATATCTGTGTCTTAGGGAGGGGTAGGATCTGGTTGCTTTAGGATACTGGTTTCCCATAGGAAAAAGCAAGCAGATCATCCTCCTTATCCTTCAGGTTGGGTAACAAATTCATAAAAAGTTAACTCATTGAAAGCTACTTTGAGGAATCATTGCACAGCTTCTTTGAAAGCTAACAGATGGAAAAGCTGAGACTTGTTTCACCTTTCAGAGACCCACGTAACAAGTTACATGCCAACTTCAAGCCATACCTTCCCTAGAAGGAAAGTAAATAGAAAAATGCAACAATAAGTGGATCAAAAATCACCCAAGACTTTGCTAACAAAAAACTGCAATTGCTTTGCTACTTTACCACTGATCTGGGATGGTAGCAAAAAGTTTCTGTCATCAAAACCCCCTCAGCACTGGCAGCAAGTACCATCTGAAATGCAGGTTCTATCCATGTAAGCTGTGGCTGCTGACATTGTATATAACCGAGTGAAAAATAACCTGTGGCACCTGCACCTATTTATGCCAGCTGCAGCAATGGAAAGAGAGAGAAGCAATACAGATTCAATTTGGTTTTAATTGGGTACAGAATTTCTTGGCTTCCCTCGGCTCCATCCTGCTCTTGGCTGCAGCAAAGCAACAAGACAGAAAACCCAGGAGTCGTCCTGTGGATCTTAAACACATGCCTGCATTCAAACAAGAGTATCTGGTGAAAGAAGGAAGGAAGAGCAGAGAAATGAAAGAAAAGAGCTACTAATGCCACTTTACCTACATTCAGGGACAGTAAAGACACCCTCAAAGACCTGGGAATGACTCCATTAAAGCAGAGAGCAGCCTGAATGTGTTGCTCTCCCAGTCCCTCAAGGCCCTAGCACAGAAAGGTAACTAGAAGGAAACTGAACCTGTCAGGAGAAAAGGAAGATTCCAGGGGAAGCATCTCCAAGCAAACTCTGAGAGACACTGTGAAGCACGTGCACTGTCATCAGAGCCTGCATCAACTACACACCAGCAAAAGCACAGGGGAAGAAGCTGTGACAAGGGGCGACCCTGCAGCGAGCGTTCACCTGTGTCGTAATAAAGCACAACGGGGAGGCAGCAGCATGTATGGGGAGACAGGCTGCAGGAGACTGGACTCTGGAAGGCCTGAATTCAGGATTTCAGATGCTGCCAGGTGAGCCAAAAGAGTGCAGGACTCCCTCCATGCCAGGGCAGGAAGGATGCTCTTGGTGCAGCCGGCAGGGCTGCTTCTGCCAGTAGCACCAGGAGATTCCAGTGTCAGGGTCTGGCCATGGGTGCACATCCCCGCCGTGCTCCCTCTCACGTGCCCCTGATGGCAAGGGTCCCTGCCCATATCTTCGCAGAGCACATGAAGTTATTAGAGGGAGATTATCCCTAGCACAGCACTGCAACCCTTTTGTTATCTTTCTAGGAAAGAGCTAAGCCTTTTGATCTCCTACCAAAAACTAAAAAGCAAATTAAATGTTAATAAAGCCTTAATAAAGAGCCACTCTCCTGCATTTTAATTAGCTGTTCATAGAAACCAAATACCTCTAACAGATGAAGAAAATAAAAGGCAACAAGGAAGTTGCTATGGCTTTGATAGAACAGCTACTGCAGCAGCATAATCCTGTGAATCCATTAAGGTCTTTTACATGAAGAGGAAGAACAGCTGCCCTCCTTCCCCCAAATACAAGCATATGCTTCTTCCCAAACCAAGGTCATATGTGAGCTGAAAACATGTTGCCAGCTTTCATTTTATGGAAGTTTCTCCACAATGGGGAAATACACAGCAAAAAAAACCCCAAAAACTGGAGAAGAGGAAAGGCTCAAAGGCAGCATCAGAAAGTCTGATCAAATGCTAGAAGCAGAATCACAAGAAATACGTGGGAAGAAAGAGGTTTGGGAGCTGACTGATACCTCAGGAAGGCATTAAATGTAAAAGCAAAGAAAAAAATCTGCTATGATGTCTAGGGGAATGCTGGTGGCATTGAGTGAACAGCCCCAGAAGACAACGCGGTTGCTGGCTGGGGCACAACGTGCCAGAGCTGTGGTTATCAGCTCAAGTCAAGAAAGAGCAGGAAAACTCAGGGTCAGGGTTGGAACAGAGTTCACAGGACTTTTCAATGAGCAGGACTAGACTCGACCTAGTGTGCAGAATGATAATCTCCCAATGAAATTCGTGGCACTGATGATGTCAAGGCCTAAGGGACCCATCTGGCCTGGCCTAGGAGGAGGCCAGAAAATGTGACTTCTCGCCTCCTCTGTCTGAACAGCTCGCAGCGGCTGAGACCACCTCTTCCAAGAAAGCAACCCTTCCATGTGTGCACTACCCAAAACCAGCAAAAGCAGGCACTATCTCCAGCCTGCAGCATTGCTCCAGTGACTTATAAAAGCATCTTGAAGGCCAATATCCAGCTTCAATGTTTCCTCTCTTCAAATCTCCGCTCATTTGAAGCCTGTCCAGAGCAGCTCACTAACCACATGTAAATGCATTCAAAGTCTGGGGCTGGGAGAAATTCACTCCTCCCAGGCTGCCAGCAGCACGTGAAATGATTGTATCTTGGAAATGGGCAGTGTGGATAACGTTAGTTTTTTGGTGTCATGCTGAGTATTTCCTCAGAAGCTCTGCAGTGCTTTGGAGGAAAGCTCCCACCATCTCCTGCGGAAGGAGGGAGAGTGCAGCAGCTCTGAACCCTGAACAGGCAAACACCTGATGGGAGCCACGGCACTGGGAAGTGGAGAGTGTGGGACAGCAGCACACACCAAGCTCAACCTCAATTTGCTGCTTCTTATTTTATTTATTTAAGGTCATGTGGTTGTAGGAGGTTCCAGGATCTTGAAATCTCTGTCTGAGCTTCTGGCACTCCCTCTGACTCCTACCAAGGAGACGATGACTGATGGCAGGAAATTTTGACCTTTTAACTCCATATCCCTTTTCTAAATTCCTGTGGTCACTACTGGTATCTCCTGTGTGGCAAATTCTCCCTCTCTCTCCCCCAAGAAGCCAAACAAATTACTGTAGTACAGTTCTGAGCGGGGCATAAATCTCCAGGCCCTTGTGCCTCTGGTAATCTTCCCAGGGCCGTGGCGTGACTCCAAGCTTTTGCCCCCTGCTGCCGGGGAGCCCCAGGTCACTGGACGAGCTCTTTTGCCATCCTTGGAATGGCAGCGAGAATTCCCTGAAGCGTCCCGTGGGGCCCGGCTGCGGTTCCCAGAACTGGCGGCTGCTGACTCGGCTTAAGCTCTTCCTAGAACTGCTGGGCCTTCGCTCAGCCCCCGGGACTGGGGAGGGAGGGACTGGGAGAAGAGGGGCAGAGGAGGGGGAGGGAAGGATGGCAGGAAAGAAGCTGCATTGCGCAGACCCTTCAGCACTCCAGACATTCCCCTCTCCTTTTTCATGTGAATCCCAGGCGGGTAATTTAAGTTTATTTTTAAGTGCTGGGAAGTGTGGGGATGAGCCCAGCTGCAGCCTGGCTGGACTGGCAGCAGGCAGCAGCAGCTCCCACCTCTCCCCCAGCTCCCCTGCCCAGCACTGGCTCCCTGCTCCTGCCATACCCTGACTTTGCCATCAGCAATCCCAGCTCCTGGATTTGAAAATGATTCTGCAAAAGGCAGTAGCCATGCCTAGATATCACACTGAAACTCTTTTCCACCACACATCAGACCAGGGAACAAATAGCACTAAGGAGGAGTGAGGTTTAAACTAGGTTTAACTACATTGAGCCTAACACAGGCAACCTATGCTGGGAATGATCTCCACCACCAGCTCCCTGCATGGTGGCTGCATACAAAAGCTGTGTGCTAGTGCTGTCATGATGTCACACTTCTGGCAGTGCACTCATTTTATAGAACAGCTTTTCTACGTCATGGCTTTCTCAAGCCACCCCAGCTGCTAACTCTGCTCTAAGCAGCTGTGTGTACAGCCCATCACACATCTAGCTGTAAAATTTATTTTCTAGGGAATAGATGGCTATAGTGGGAGCCAGGCATGTCTGGGACCAAATTCTTTTCTTAGCTAATCACATGCAATTTCTCTTTGCTTCAAGAAAACCGTGCCAAGGTGATGGAGAAAGAATCTGGCCCACAGTCCGGCTCCTCCCCAGCACAGTGTTTAGCTGTAGCCAGACTCCAGGTTTTTGGGAAGGAAGATCTCTGAGCACCTGGCTGGAAAGTAACAGCCAGAAAAACCCAGAACACGGTGAATGAAAGTTAGGAGCTGAAAGAAAGAAGATAAACTAACTGGGTTTCCCCACTCTGACAGCACACGTTCTTCCTTCGATCATCCGCACTGAAATGAAAGGTGATGATATTGCTCCATTTACAGAGTTTTTCCTGGCCTGCCCCCAAGGCCACAATACAGTGTGTTTATTTGGTTTTCATAAGGTCAAAGCAGCATATTTGGGTAACACAGAAAGTTTACTATGGACTTTCACCTTGGCGATCTTAAACCAAGTGTGACAGTTGCAATGAAAAAGATCTCCTGCTGTTTCCATGTATTACAGGAGGGGCCTTTGCAAGGGAGGAGGCTTCAGCCTCATCCCACATCCTTCTCAACAGCCTTTTAAAAAATTATGTATTATACACAAGAGGAGAAAGAAGAAAATGTCAAGACACAGACTTTCCATTGTTCCCATCACATCCTGCCGACCCTTCCGAGCTGCTGATCACAGACCAGTCGGGCACAAGTTGGAGTTACTCACACTGATCTGTGCAGAAGAATGCCAGCAGTATTACTGTTATTATTATGGATCACATACCTGGGGCTACTGTGCTCGGGTACTACTTTAAATAGGTGGGCAGAAGCTGTGGTTCGCAAGTCATGTGCAACGGTGCCTTTTCCATGGGAGCCAAAAAAAAGCTGGCATGGCTTATCAGCTTACTTTATCTGGAAACCTCCACAGGCTGGAACTTTGTGTACTCACACACCCTGCGCCCTGGTTTGTAAAAACAGGCCATCAAGCACGCCCGCTACCCAAAAGGCGGTCTGTCCTACTCTACACACCCCCAAGCTCCACGGTCTATTTGGTGACAGTTCTTTTTCTGTTTGTAGTGGTGACAGAGCCAGAAATCAAGAGGATTGGGAGCCTGGCGCTGGGCCACAACCAACGTGGTCTCACTCTCCCAGAAGGAACAACTGCAGAGGATACCATCCCTCCCTACCCAAGCAGAGAACGACTGGCACAGTTCTACGCTCCTGAGGCACCTCCAGAGGTCAGAACATGCCAGATGGGGAAGGACATGAGCTGATGCTTAAGTCCCACCAACACTCTAGCCAAACCCACGCTGGCTCTGACCCAGTGGTGACTACAGTGACCACATGGGAATGCAGATTCCCACTTCCCTCAGATCTGAGTCCCTTTCTGATGCAGAAAGGGCAGAAGACATAATAAAAGACACACCGATGTCATGAGAGGCATCATCAAGCTGTCTTACACCAGTGGTTCTCAAGCTGCAGTCCTCAAAACCTGGGGGGATTTCCATGGATTACTGCTGACATCCATGAAAGATGACTAATTAGATGAAGCCTACTGTCAGGAGGACTTTCTGATGGAAAGTTTTGAGTTACTCATGTTGAAAGTGTTGACAACCAGTACCCCAGGTGATGAGTTGCAAACAGTTTCTCTGAGTCTTTGAATGCCCTGGGTGGGGGATGACAGGTGATGCATTTCCTCCTCCCACCTACATACTGAATTCTATTCACTCTTTCCTAATTTTGCTCCTGCTGTGAAATTTCAAGCATCTTCTTTTGAGTAATCATCTCTAAAACCGAGACTAGAATACAACAGATCCTGAGCTCTCCCCGGATGGCAGAGAGCAAAAAGGTTACACTTGTTCTTCACCCCCCTCTGCCTGCACCCCATTATGTCAGCAGAAAGCCCTTTCCAAGTGACAGGAGCACAACATCAGAAGAGCTGGGCAACAGCTTTAAGGACAATTCTCTGCAGAAGGTGGCAGCCGCTCTACTACAATGAGCTAAGGAGAAACCTACATATTGTTAATGTATATGAGGCATAAATACTCAACACTTGTAATATGCATATAGTTACACAGAAAATGTCTTAAATCTGCTTTGAGCCACAGCTGCCCTAACTCAAATGCCATTAAGTTACAGACAGTACAGCTGAATTAACTCTCACTCAGGCAGTTAGCTGATTTTACTGATAAGACAAGGGAAGATCCAGGAAGCACTCCAAGAAAACTGCTTTTTCTTTCTAGTTAGAAAACCAGCTATTTTAAAATCTTCACTCCAACCCACTGTTTTGCCCAGTGGAAAGTTCTGAATGCCAGAAGAAAACCAGAACAAGTAAGAGTCCACCCTTCAGGCAATGTGAAACTGCACAAAGAGAGTACATAACCCCTCCTTCACATATTGACTTCTTAATACAGGCTGTACCGTCACTGCTGCCAGTTTGTACATGCAGCCATACTCAAGCCTGGGAAACAGTTGCCCTGAATTCCTTCTCCACAGCTTGAATTGTGCCACTACTCTGTCTTGCCTATGACAGGACTGCAGAGCTTCCACCTTTTCTCAGAGAGCAGTGATGAGCTGCACAAGGCATTCCTGTCTTCTCCCTTCTGGATGTACTGCTGCTGCAGCTGTCAGGGCCTAGGTGTGTAAACTATAAATAATACCTAATCCTGAAGATGGTGATTAAACCTGCTCATTAGACACCTGCCTCCTACACTGTGCCCCACGTGATGAAGGTCTAAGAAAGGAAGCATCTAGGAGAGAAGAGCAGGTTTGCAATAGGCTTTATAAACTACCCCCTGAATTCCTGATGAGCCAGTGAAAGGATTCAGCCCCAGCACAGAGGATGGAGCAGCTCGCATCCAGCCCAGCCCTCCGTAGCCCTACCTAGGATGGGAAGATCATAGAATCACAGACTGGCATGGGTTGGAAGGGACCCCAAGGATCACAGAGCTCCAATTCCCCTGCCATAGGCAAGGACACCAACCTCAGGCCTGGAGCTACACAAGGTTGCCCAGGGCCCCATCCAACCTGGCCTTGAACACCCTCAGAATTGGGGCATCCACCCCCTCTCTGGGCAGCCTGTTCCAGCCCCTCACCACTCTCTCTGGAAAAAACTTCCCCCTAATATCTAATGACCTCTGGCACATTTACACACAACATAAAGCATGAAAGGAGTAACCAATCTGATATCAGCTGGTGCCATGGAAATCCAGGAAAATACAGAACCAAATGTAAAAGCCATACAAATTCACCCCCTTCTGCTGCCTTCTTTCCCCTGGTATTATTCCAGCAATATTCCACTTGCTCTCTTCTTTCACAGTGGATGTTCTCACCCTTTTCACTCCCTGCATTGTTTCCACTCTTCCTTTTTAAAATAAAGCAGCTCCTCAGTTAATTTCCAGCCTTCACAGATTCCCTCCACTTCTCAATTATTTTGCCACACATTCCCTCCCCCATCTTACCCATTTTCCACACAGGACTTCCAATATTCTTTATTTCCTCCAATTATTTCCCCCTGTTTTCTTCTGGTCCAACCTGAAGGCACAAACACGTTCTAAACTAAAAGGAGCAGCTGCTCCAGATGCAGCCAGTCATTTGCCTGACCTCATACCACTGCATAGTTTAAAAAGAAAAAGCCAAACAAAATAAAAACCACAACAACAACAACAAAAAAGCATTTTTCCCCTTTCTTGCTGGTCTCTGTGCCCCTCCCTGTTTCTCCTTGGTTCTCAGTTTGAGCATGAAACCAACTGAAAGTCTGTCCAAACAGACACAGCCCATTTCTCAATCAACTTCTTCAGCCACTGCTAAGGTAACTGCAACGTTTTTCCAGCAAAGCCCTCGTGGCACAGCTCACTCCTCAGTTATTAATTCTACACACGTTACCAGCGAGTGTTTCTGCCAGCTAGCTTAAACTGCAAAGCCATTGCCCACAGAGCTGGTTTCCAAACAGGGGGTTGGCTGCCAGGATTTGTGTTTATCAATACTCAGAAATTCCCTGCTTGCCTGTTTCCCCCCCCCCCCCCCCCAGCTTCTGGGGGATTTATCACACCAACTTCCCCTCTACTGCGACAAACCACACTTCGCTGGTGGGGCTGCTGGAACCAGGGCTTGGGCAAGAAAACCTTGAAAGCCAGATCCAAGCAAATTGCATCAATGCTCAGTGATGGCAGTGTGCCAGTGCTAATTACTTCCCTGCCAATCAGTTTATCAGAAGCACCCAGCCACTGTGCTCATCTTTCAAGTCCTCTCTGTGTCTCCAAGTGCCCCACCTTGCTTTCCTCCACTGTGGAAAGTGCTGGGTGGCCCCTTCTCTCCTCAAACTGCAGTCTAAAGAGAGCTCAAGGTATAATTATAAGTGTTAAGATGCCTTAGGTCCAGACTGAAGCATCTTCCTTGCTGCTCTGTATGGAAGCATTGAGCTTAGTACCTATCTGGGAGGGCAAAATGGAGCTGGAACAGTGCAGTGTTGGAGAGCTGCATTCATTCTCCTCCCTTTCTTAGGAAGGCTGGGGAAATCAAACCAGATCCAAGAACTTTTTCTTCTCTGTTAGCAGTCATCTGCCACCAGCTTTTTTGCAAGGCAGTTCCTCCTGTCCTCCTTTCTGTGGTTGCTCCAGCCAGCAGCCAGGCTCTTCCAGGGAATCAGACAAGGCAAGAGCAGAAGCTCTCATCTGCCAACCACCTGCACGGACAGCAGGGGCAAGAGACTCTAAGAGGAAACTAGTTTTGTGGGGAGGGGGGGGTGTGCTAAAATAAACTTTTTAGTGTTTCTTAGGATCTGGCTTCTGTGTAGAATGACACACAAAGAAATTCTTACAACACGTACACAGTGAGGAATTCAGATTAGGGAAGTAGAGAGAGAAGTGGAAACAGCTCAGAACCAAGCTTGAAAACTTGCAGATACTCAAGCACATGTTGTAAGATGAAGGCTCATACTAGGAACTAGGAGGAAAAAAAAGAATCCCTTTTAAATCTTCCTGCATGAGGAGCTGCTGAACACTGAGTTTAAACCTTTTTTTTCTTGGACATAGATATTCCCCATGATTTTAATACTCAAATTTGAGGTGGGTAGAGGAAGCAAATGACCAGCAACATAGCAAAGCAACTCAGATCTCACCAGGGACAATCTGGAGTAGCTCACTGAAATGGAAAAAATGAACTTGTGTTTTAAAGGGGTGAATTTGACTCAAAAATATCAAACTCAAAAAATATCAACCCCCAAAAGAGCTATAAACTCTTCCACCATTAATATCTCACAGACCTGATTTCGATTGTTCTCATTTACGTGCATGTAAAAAGAGTGGCACCACACTTTCATGATCTTCAACCTCAGAGGGGTTAAACAAGAGCTGATAAAAAGTCTGTAACTGTAACTGCCTGAGGAGGAGCACTGCCTCAAACAGTGTGGGGATGCTTATTTACAGCCTGCTCTGGGCAGCCACCCTGAAGAGCCAGTGATCAGGGATGACAACTCAGAGGACTCAGACAAATTTGCATTTGATTTACCGAGTGAAGCTTTCCAAAGCTGTCATAATGTTTCCCTTCATCTGCCCTGGCTCCTATGTGGCCAAATACAGCTACACCTGAGAGTGCTTTTGCCACCCTGCCCAGAGGCTGGGATTCAGCACCTAAACTCTCAAAGGCTGCACAGCGTTCCCAAGTGCACAGGGGGCAAATCTGCACTGACCTGAACTGCAGAGCTAGGAAAGATTAATAAAACAGAAAATACGGGTGAGTTTACTCAAGGTTTGTTCCATGACTCAACAGTTTGCAAAGTCTGCCCAGGAAAGGCTGGCAACCTGAATCTGATGTAAAAATAGTGCCTTTTCTTAATAAACCCAGAGCCAATCAAATCCACCTAACGAATCCACTGAACTTCAGGTCGTTACCACACTGCGTTGCAACACTTTGAAACTTCCCAGAAGAAAGCTGAGGTCCACAGGACAGAGCCATTTGCGCAAACCAGAACCACCCGCTGCTGGTGAGTTCTATGTACCTACAACCCAGCCGCGGAAACCGTTCCTCCGTCCTGGGCAGGAACAATGAGCATCTACACCTACTCGTGCAGCCACACACAAACATAGCAAACTGCATGTGTACGTCTCTTAAATCCTACCAGCAAAGGCTTCAGTAAGGGAAAGTGGTGGTCACAAACTCGTCAAAGCAAAGCAACCTCAGAGTTACTCAGCGTAGCTCTCCGGGGAAGAGGGGATGCAGAACGGGGAGCCTGCGGATTAGATTTTTCCTGCAGTCTGATGAATTTATGGTAGAGACAGGTGAAGTGAAACCTGACTATGGTAACTTTAGCCAGAGAGAGTGAGATAGAAATAAACAATATTATTCCTGGAAAGAAGGGGTAGCAGCTGTCCCTCTGCCAAAGTGCACTCCAGTCCAGAGCCTATTAGCTGTGGATTCCTTTCTGCGCTCCACCTCCCAGTGTCAGGGCAACGGTCCCAGGTCTTGACGTCAAAGCTGCCTTTTGTTTGCTGCACAGACTTTCCTCTTCTGCAGGTTTAGCAGACCCAGGCATGGAAGGAGCTGGGCTAAGAGCTCTTTTCTGGCCAGATCTACGAACTCAATGCAAGCTTCCAAGGAAAAGTCCTCTCCCTGCATTACTCATTCCAACCTTTCCAGTGGAAAAAAATAATTAGTTCAGTATGTCTAAATTGGTTTGTGTCTAAATTGCCCTCTTGCTAACCTTTCCTTGAATTCATGCCCTGTGTTTTATGTTGCGGTTTTATCTTGCGTTATTTAGATTGCAAGAGCTGCCAGGGAAGGACTCTTTCCACAAGCATAAGACAAGACTGTAAAACCACTTCTTTGACTATCAGATCTATTTGGAGAAAATCCTTGCAGATACAGGGGAATAATCTCCCAGGGCTTCAGGATAGTGCTCAGGGATTTTGGAGGGGGAAGGAAGAATGAGACCAGGTGCTATTACGAAATCCTTCCTCCTCTCTCAACATGGGACAGCTAGAGCCAAACTGTTTGTTTTCCAAAGTTAACAGAGGAGCTTCTCCTCCACTGGTGACGATGACCACATCTGAGCCATCCCTTGGCTTTTCACATCCATGGGACTGCCTGCCCCAAAAGCAAAGCTATGCTGTGGGAGTACAGGAGAAGAGGGGCTGGTGGTGGAGCTAGCTGTGTTGGGTCAGGTGTCTCCTCCTAATGAGGTCCTTTGAGATACAGTTACAGCGGTCACAGCAAGTTTATGGCACTCCTAAGATAAATTCAGCACTCTATTATATCCCATGGGCTTTTTTGGTTAAAGTCAAAGATTGCAGGTCAACCTAACAGGGGCAAAGAGACATGGAAAAATGCAGTCATACAATACACACAAAAATGGGCACAATAATCAGCTGCTCTGTATTTCCAGGAGGCGATGCCAGCCCTCTCACATGCTCACAGTTACGTTCTGACCACATTTATAATCCTCCCTTGTGACAGCACTAAACCTGACACTCGCTGGGATGTTCCACTACAGGGCCCTCCTACTCCCCTGCCGCTGGGACTCCCAAGCCCACCTCCCTTGGCCAAAGCAGAGGGCAATGCCCTTACTCCTGTTCTCCAAACACAGGTGTGCCCCAGGCTTTCCTTTCTACACCCTCCCTCCCACTGAAAGCTTGAAGCTGGGGAACTGTTGGGATCTTTCCTTCTTGTCAGACTCAAACTAACACTGGACTGCACGATTCCTGCTGGCTCAGTAACCCTATCAGCGAGTGGAAAAAACATGACTATTATCTCCTTGTTAAGTTACAGGGTTGCCACTGCTGGGATGCAGCATTCCTGTGCTATCAGTAGCTAATAAAATGAGCAATATATAGTCCTCCCAGGGGTCTCAAGGGAGGGGGGTGGGGAAGGACAGGGGAGAAAGAAGAAAAAAAGACCTTTCTATCATCTCTGCTGTCAGAGCAAAAGAAAACTATACACTCAACCCAGGCCCAAGTGTTTCACACCTGGTGAAGCGTTAATTTGCGAGGCAGGATGCAAACTGCCTGCATCTCAGCAGAGCCCGGCCATCCCCTGCCCTACTGACAGCACAGAAAGGCAGACTCCCCAAAGGAGTGACCCATGCCCTGCTCCTGGGACAACTTACTCACTAACCAGCCCGAGTGCATCTTCATTCACCCCTGGGCACCCTGGGTAGGAGCACGCGGTGCCCAGTGAAGTCCCATACAGCCCACTTCCCTCTCCTCTTTTTAGCCAAATGCCAAGCACACACGTACACAGGGGAACCAAGTGTCACATTTACTCTTCTTCCAGCTCCTTCCAGTGTTTTCAGAGAAGTCACACTAACCAAAATGGAAAGCTCTGTTCATTTTCACTCACTCTCCAACAGCAAGGAGACAGATGCGGGTTGGGAGGACGACTTCAAAGCGCACATGGGTGGTATCAGGGGCACATGTCAGGAAGTTCACCAGCTGCTACAGTCTGATCTAGAGCTCTGCATGGGAGTGCTTCACCAAACCGGGCACTGACTTCCTATCAATGTGTCCTGGAAAAGCACACTGCTGGTCAGGTCACTGCAGAGATAAGCAGGATCTTTTAGGCCTCATACAGATCCTTTCTCTAATATAAAGCTTGACAAAATTGAGCCCCGGGGATGACTAGCAACGTGAACTTAATTTAAGACACACAGCATGCTCTAAAACTAGGCTGTGATGCAGAGAAAGAGTATTTCCAGGTATTGAAGAGGCAGCTATTCCAGTAACTCGCCGCTCTCCTCCCACTCCACCAAAGCAGGTGAGTGACAGGAGGCTTATACCAAGCATTCTGAACCCAGGAGTCGGGTCTCAAGAAATCAATAGACTAAAACACTAGTAGTAGGGTTGTCAGGTTGTGGAACAGTTGCATATAGCTGATTATTGGCCTTCAGGTTGTTGACTCCTTAAAGAGTCATATTTTCCTATCTCCCCATGACTACAAGAGCTGAGAATCTTCCTTAAAAACACCCACAAAACAACAAACCTTAAAAAAAAAATCATAGACTATGTCATCACAAGTGAGAATTATGAATCCAGAGCCAGAGGCTTGAAGAAAATCAGTAAGTATGCAGAGAGCTAACACCACCAGAGCAGCCCCTGATGCTGGAGATGGCGGAGGCTGGTGCCAGCTCTCAAAGAGTCAGGCAAGGCAAGCACACCATCACCACCTCACAGACCTGCCTGAGCAGCCAGCTGGCTCCTGGGGCAGGATGTGTGCCAGGGCAGGATGTGTGCTGAGGCAGCTCTGGCCACTCCCAGCTATGCCCCTTCTCTCCATCCCAGACTCTGGTGATACAGGAACAAGCTGCCTAACACAAGAGGGTGATCACTCATGTGCATTTCATGTGTGGATATATGATGGGGTCTTTCTGAGTGTTCAGCTAGGTCTTAGCTGTCTCAGCAGGCCAAATAAAAACTCCAACCACCTTTCCAGCACTGAGCCATGAGTGGCTTTGTGCACTGCGTGCTGAGTAGTGCCAGCTTTCCACCCAAAGTCACGAGCACGGGGCAGGCGCGACAGTGGCTCAGGGGCCATGGCTGCCTTGACTTCCCTGTCTCTGTCATTTTAATTTTTTTTTATAGCTTGTGATGTTGGTGCAGAGACCTAAGGAAACAGAAGTCCTGGGAGGAAGTGAGTCAGGAAACCTGTACCTCATCACAGGGGCAAGAGTGAGTCAGAGCACACGGGTGCTCGCCGCTCCCCAGTGCCCTGGAGGAGGTGATAAGATTGTGTAATCCCCAAGATAACTTGCTGCACATCCTAATTCTGCTGATCCTCCCAGGGGAGGGGTGCCTCTGCTGAGTACTGTACATTAGCAGATTTCTTAGAATAAGCCCTGACAGCTCCCCATGAGCTCATCGCGTGGGAGGGGGGATGCTGGGCTCCCGCCTGCGCTGTCAGAGGAACAAGGAGCTACAGAAGCACTGCATTTATCAAGAGCACAGCAAAGACCTGGCAAACTTCTTGTTTAGTCTGTTTGTTCTTCTTTCACAGACAGAGTGTAGGGATGTAAGTATTTGAGAGCCGCAGAGGGGAGGGTTTAAGAAAGAGAATGTAAGAAGGGAGGGGAGGACAGACGTGGTGGCAATAGGAGGGGAAGAGGCAGCTGGGCAGAGAGGTGGGTGAGGTAACTGGAGGAAAGAAGCCAAGAGAACTGGCCAAGGAAAGGAGGTGAGGAGGGCAGAGAGGATAGAGAAAAGTTCGTAGGGAGGGTCACTTAGGCATGATGAGGAAGGTACAGTGGAAACAAAATGCCCCCAGGACTGAGAGAGCAAAGAGACGTCAGACTGAGGGGAAGGGGCCACCATCCCCTGTGAGTCCTCAGCACGCACCAGAGCCAGAGTTGGAATTTCTGGGTCTCTGCTCATCTGCATAAGGGCCAGGCCTGAAAAACAGCAGAGCCCTAAAGCAGGGGGTAGAACGAGTTACAATCCCCACCCCCACCCCTTTTTTCAGCTAAAGGGGTTTCCTCATCACGAATGCAGGCATGAGCAGCATTAGCACCCACAAGCTCAGCCCTTTCCCTGTGTCAGTACAGCACTGGGTCTTGGGGACACAAGCAGGCTTCTGGAAATTTCTGCTTCACACGTAAAGCTCCCAGACATGCCGGGTAACTTGATGCCAGCTGAACTTCCAAACTTCAACCCTTGGCTCCCCAGGGACAAAACCATGGCTACGAAATTGCTTTTGCAAACACAGTCCTGAGCATGAATGGAGAAGGAAGCACTGCCTGTCCCAGCACAGGCACGGCTGCACACTGAGCTCACACTGCCTCTACACGTGGGCTTTCACTAAAGCTTGCCGCAGAGTCAGGAAAGACCCCATTCCATCCCAACTCACCCGTGTCAAAACCCACTAAACAATCATGGAAACAGCACAGGAAGGGAAATCCAGGCCCAGTTATAAAGAAAATTCACTCTCAAGAAGTACCCCTGACTGGAGAGCATCAGGAATGCTGGTTTCCATTTCTGCCTATTTCCATTTCTGCCCGCACGTGCCAGCTATCCTCAGACAAAGCTCTGTGCATCTTTGGGCTCCAGGTTCCTGTTCACCCTTTGTTTGCCTCACTGGTATCAAATGGAAGCTCCCTGGGCACTGGCTCTGGGCAGTATGTGGCTGTAACACAAAATGCATCCCAAACTGCAAAATGGTTCGGTAATGGAAATCACAACCAGCACTTGAAGTTCCAAGCCTGGTATTTCCAGGACAGATGTCACAACTCCTATGACATAAAGTCCTAGGGCTACTGAGCCTGGAAAGAGGAGCTGTGTGTCAGAACCACGCGCAGGAGGAGCAGGCAACTGACCCTACAACTTCTGGTAACAAAAAAAAGGTCACATTTATATCATAAAACCCAAATCACAGGAAATTCTTATTCCTCCCCCATGAAAACTCAAGGCACCTGGGAAACCAATTTGCTGGAAATTTGTGATCATTACCACGGGTTCAGTGAGACCCTGTACTGTAATTCCCTATTTTCCTGTGATCAGCCTGTTCCTCAGAAACAGGACAGCTCGAGTTTGTTCCTGTGGGCAGTACCCATAAGCTCACAGCACAAGGACTGCAACTATCGGCATCACGATTTGTGAGTGTGTGTTAGTTCCTCTACCCCCTGCAAACACCCACCCATCTTGTGGTCACACTACAGGGATGAAGCTGTGTCCAGCTGAGCAGGTACTCACAGATTTTTATTTAAATGATGCTTTGTGAGCCTGACTCAGCTGCTGACACCTCCTCACCACACAGGATGCCTGCACTCTTGCAGCGCCTCTGTTTTTCCCTTTGAATCTGTGCTAATAGGAAAGCGTCAGGTAGAGGAGTTTATTTTTCTAGTTACTGTTTTTCAAGATGCTGCCTGGCCTAGATCAATTCCAAGAACTGAGGCAGTGGAACAAAGAAACTTTTACAGGCTCATCAGCAGCATGAACATCACTGCTCTGGCAACTTCCCACGCTGCAGCAAGAATCTGCACAAACCAAAATGAGACCACACGCAAGAGAAGGGCTGAGCAGCACACACAGGAGCCACCAGCCACAGCACCTTCAGCACCTCCACACACACCCCAGGCGGTGGGCAGCCTCCAGCACCCTGCCATCACCCTTCCCCAGAATCCAAGTAGTAAAACCTCCCCTGCCACTGTTTGTCCAGGCAGCTAACCAAACCACAGCGGTGGCAGGGGGAGGGCAGAGACAGGGCTGCTCCCTCAGTTCCCTCCCAAGAGGCCACGCTCTAGGAGAGGGTTTACACACTGCAGCTTCTTCTCTGCCTTGCAGTACGACAGGTTACTTGAACAGCAGTAAATTCCTTCATGGGACAGGATGGGGTGAAGCAGAGAGACTCTTCAGCCCCCGATGCTTCAGCCCTTCTTTCTTCACCCTCCATGCCACAAAAAAAAATCAGTCACTCCCATGAGCCCTGTGCAGGCACAAAAACCATCTCAAAGCCTCATCTCATTACATACAACTACTAGTGCCAGTTAGAAAGAGTGGATCTGACATCCAGGGTTACCCCTACCCTTCTCCTTCTCTCCTTGGTGTGCACTTTGGCAGACGCCTGTGCTGGTGTTTAGGTTGTGGTGTTTTTTTCCCTGGATTGATGCACTGAGGAGCTGAAAGTGGGGGCCAGCCTTCATCAGAGCTCAACTGAGAAAGTAAAGTCCCCAGGCTGACCAAAACCAACCTGATGACCTGCATCCAGTGAGAAGTCTACGCCAAATTTAGGCACAAAGGGAAAAGAAGGGATCTTCTTTCTCCCCTAAATAAAGAAATCCAAAAACACTGAAAGAGAAAAACCTCTGGACTACTTGCCTTCAGCTAATTGCATCCATGGAAGTAGCAATAAAAATGCCTCCATCTGGTACGTTCTGGTCACCTTCAGCTGTTTTCTGGGTCCCAGATTCATCACAGCCATCAGACCCAGATAAATTTGGCACGGAGGCTATGCCTGTGACAGTCACAGCTGTGGAGCAGCATGCTTTGAGTCAGCCTTGAGAAAGAAGCAGATGAGCCAGTGCATTTCCAGTGACCCAGTAATAGTTTGTGTTCCCAGAGATATCTCTGCCTGGGGACACCAGAGGCATTAATAAACTCTCATGATCCCACACTGAACCACAGTACATCCTATCCCGCACATAAGGGAAATTGAGGCACTGGAGAACAGCACTCAGCCTTGATCATGCAGCAAGAAACAGACTCCAGATTACAAGATTATAAACTAAAAACTCCTCCTCCCTATCTGTAACACAGATGGCAGACCCTCATACAAGTCAGTCGCTTTAGCTGCTGGGAATTTACTCTACAGTATGTGCATTCTTTATATGCCTGTAAAAGCATGTTATCAAACATTCTGTGCACCAGTGCACAGTGCCACACTGCAATGACCCTCTCGAGGTACACCTTAACCAGGACACTTCTAGGAGAGTCTGTAGCTGGGAAGTTCTTTGCACTCTTTGCACGTTCCTCCCTGAAGTGCATAGCCCAGGGCAGACACAGACACCTGAGCAGTCAAGCAGCTGCCCACGCTCCCATTCTGCTAGGCAAGACAAAACCATGAATGTTGTTCTCAGCATAAACCTAGCCACTGTGAGTTACAGCAGGGATACGCTGGCCTGAGGATGTCACATTGCATTTCAGAGTGGTTTCAGACACAGGGCCCCAGTGGATGAAGAAAGCCTTTGTCCCTTTCAAAAAGAACACATTAAAGGTCTTTGTAGCCTCTCGTGGTGCAACGAGGGTTAATGCAGGCTAGCGAACAAGACGGATGAAGATCAGCTCGTCTTTTCCATTCAAACAGAGCCTGCTACAGAAAATGCTGGTTTCTGGATGCTCAGTGTCTCAGTGACTTCCAGGAACAGTGAGCTAAACTCAGCTGCTCTTCCCAGCACCAGCTGAGGGGGCGGCAGGGGATGGAACACAGCCCTGTTCTTGGAAGGCAGGAAAAAAATAAGGCTCTGTCAGAGCTGTGCAAACTCTCCTCTCTCCCTCCTCCCTTCCCCAAAAGCCTCTTTCAGCATCTCTAATTCCTCACGGTACAGCTGGGTTGGTTTTTCCTTTTATCAAATAAACATAAGAGCAATGCAAGAAAACTGCAGGCAATTCTCAAGTGGAGAGAGGTTAAGTTAATCAAATAAATAAATGATAAGCTCATCTCTGTGAGCTCCCACATGTCCCATGATTTTGCTCAGTTTAGTGCATGACCTACTGTACTTCTTAACATTTTCCTGTTAGATAAACACAGAAAGCTATAGAACCATCCAGCTCATGGAAACTATTTTTGGCTGCTTTATCTTCATGCAATATGAATTCCAAGGGATGATTGGATATTTGGACCTCTCCCAGCCTGGCTGACTGTGAAGGGAGCAGACAGTAACCTCATTGCTATTCTTCTGTGGAAACAAACATCTTTTAGAGATGACAAGTAGCTGGCTTGTAGGTACAGTGCTCTGAATGAGATTCAGGGAAACAGAGCAGTCACCAGCTGTGAGGAGTGTGAGGATAGCCTCCAGGCACATGGAAAACGAAAACAGGAATCAGGATGAGTTTGTTTCACAGTTCCCCACAAGCTGCCCTTGAAATACTAGGCAGCAGCAGCGAGCTGCAAAGGGAGGGAGAAACCCCACTGCAAAGCTTGTGGTGAGCAGCGCAGCTGGGTGACAGTCTGCACCATCCTTTATCCAGGCCGGAGTCCAGCCCTGCCCTGAAATAAAAGCAGGCCGGACATCCGCACTGCTAGGCCTCAGCTGAGCACCAGGCAAACAGGCTCCCTCGTCGGGTGCCTCGGGGATGAATGGGCCAGGCAGCGGCTCAGACTAACAACTGGTCACCCCAGGACAGGGCTGTGGCGTGCTGCCATGGAGGCATTGCAGAAGAAGCTGTTCTCTGAGATATACAGTAGCTGTTCAGCAGATAAGACGTCTGCCTCCTGCACAATCAGTCTCTCACCTATGACAAGTGTCCCATGCAGTTAAAATGCTGTGGTTTTCCAGACATCAGGTGCTTTTTTCCCACCTGTTGCACAGAAATAAAATGCAGCTCTGCATGGCTGCACAGGACTCTCAAGTTCCCTGCCATGCCAAGGTCAGACGCACATGTTCAGAAGACAAGCAGACTTCATGGTTATCTTGCATGGACTCCAGGGCTATAAAAAAATACCACCCAGGGAACAGGACAGAAAGCAATGTAGAGTCAGCAGCAAAGTACACACCGCTTTACAGGTTGCTGACCATTTTCCACTTGCTGATTTCCAGGTTCTCAGCACTCTGCTGTCCCTCCAGGACCTCCCAACTCCCTCAGCACGACACACCGTTTATCCCTGCTAGCCTTCACTTAGAAACAGGAAGCAAAGAGTTGGGCACTAGGCTCGTTTTTAGCTGTGATGACCCAGCTAGTTGCTGATAAATCAATGTGGATAGGCTGATTTACAGGCCCTGAGAAATCAGGTCATTAGCTAGCATTAAACAGAGGCCCGAGCCACACCATTTAAATTTGAACAAGGCTCTCGAACACCCTGTTCAGTCCAGGAACTGGGATTTGCTTGGTGCCTTCCTATATTTAGCATACAGTAATGCAATTGAAGCAACAAAATGAGACCTCCAAATAGACTGGTTTCTTAGTACTTAATCAAGGGCCTTTTCCTAGAACTGCAGAGGGCTGAAATTAAAAGAAAGGAATGTGTGGTAATCAGCCCCATGGAGGCAGAAGGAAACCACCACAACTTTCAACTCCAAACATACATTCTGGCCAGCTGAATGTGCACTTGTTTAAATTTAATGTGGCTTCACAGTGACCTAGGACAGGGATTGCACGAAGTACTTCAGGGCAGACCACTTAGAAGGAAATACTGAGCAGATACAGCTCTTGCAGTCTGGCAGTTCACTGTAGTAAGACCATCCTTGGATCCCTATCCTTAATGGATGAGGGAAATGACAGGTCTGAGGCACTTCTGCAATAATGCTAGTCTGTTTCTGGTGAACAGCAACAGGTATAGACAGGAATGTTCTGAAGACAAATCCAGTGTACAAGCTGCAAAAATACATAAACCTGGCAGCAGACACACTGCAGCAGCACTTCACAACAAAGGGAAGAATGAAGGCATGAGCTCGCAGCACTGCAATCATTCAAACTCACTGCTAATAGGTTTTATAAGATAAACTAGAAGACTCCATTTTCTGTCCTTCTTAACCTTCTAATTGTTATTGGGAAGCTGAATAGGAGAATTAAATTAAAAAAAAAAAATCTTCTCTCTGTCACCATTTTTCACAGCATGATTAGGAAAATTCCCTCTTCTCATACTAACCTAACAACTGCCAGAAGAAGAGACAAAGAAAATCTCCTGCAAGCAGAAACACAGCCAGACATTTAAGAAGTACTGGAATGCTTCAGAAACTCTCACAGCTTGCAGCTGACAGAGAATGAAAGGGAGCTCCATTTGTATGGATTTCTGTAATATTGGCATCACAAGCCTCACAGTGCCAGTCTGGGATGCAAAGACATGGATGCAGGGCTAACTCAGAGGAAGGTCTTTTTAAATACATTTTTTGAGCTGTATTTTCAAGCTTTGGCAAGACCCCTGAAGATGTCAGTTGTACCTCCCCATCTCTAGCTGTGACTGTGCTACAGCTCTGTGAACAGGTAGCACAGCCTGGCATGCACAGACTGTGCCCCTAGAAACATCCTCCAAACAGCTTTTTGCCAGTGAAGTTTTAGGATTTAATTTACTTCCCATATATAGAAGCTACTGACTTCTCTTGGCCAATTTTTCCTGCCTACTGAGGGATCTCTAGTGGAGCAGGACCAACAAGGCAGAAAGGCTGAGCTCCCCTGCACTGCTTTCATGTACTGCGTTCCCATTCCCTGCTATTGCAGGAGGTGGAAGGTGAGGACAGAGCAGGGCAAGTGAGAAAGCAAGGAGAGGAATGGGATATGGGAACCAGACAACAGTGGCATAAATCTAAATCAACCATTATGCCTCTGATTCACCCCAAGGCAAGACAGCTGAGAAGTGAGGGCCCAGCTAGCTACCCCTCCCTACAGTCTCCAGGCAGTGGGAAAGCAGGGCTGGGCTCTAGAGTCACATCTAAAAATCACTCATTTGAAGCTCTAGATACTAAGAACTGATTACATAAGGCTGCATCAGGGAAAGTGTTTCTTTTTGTACAGTGCAGATCTTTTTCAATGCAGGTTCCAAACCAGTATAGCATAATTAAGCTGCCATAAATATTAATAATTCCATTTGTAATTCAATTTCAAGTTCCGTTCCTTCCATTCATCTAATCATTCATATTGATTTCACATCATCATTAAAGATACCAGCTTGAGAGTAGGAACAAAAGATGAGCCCAAGAATCTTATTCATAGTGAATGGTGATGAATAATACCAGGTGCAAATTGTGAAGAGTGAGAGTACAGAAACTGACTGTCCTAACCTCCCAGTTAACCCAACACCACACAAAGCTTCTCTGATATTCACAGATTCTAGCATTTCCTAGAAGAAAAACAAGAATAAATCATGACTGTTGAATTACAAAATGCTCACTGGAGACATAAGTACATTTGAAAAATACATGTCGACTGCAGTTCAGGGGAACACATCCCAGTGTTTAAAGAGAAGCCAAGTTACCCTCCTGGCAAGGCACCAGGAAAGGTACAGAGCTGGAACTGCCACCTCTGCCATTCTGGTAAATCCATTCAAGCTGAGCACAGCAGTAATGGAGGGGAAAAGAGAAGCTGGGAGGCAAAGCTGATGGGAAGGTGGGGGACCCTCAGCAAGTTGGGCAGCCTCAGCAAGTTTGGGGATGACACCAAGCTGAGTGGTGTGGTCCACACCCTAGAAGTAAAGGAGCCATCCAGAGAGATCTGAACAGGCTGGAAAGATGAGACTGGGGGAACCTAATGAGGTTCAACACTGCCAAGTGTCAGGGGTGGCACTGGGGCTGGGAGAATCCCAGGCACAGACTGGGAGAAGAGCTCCTGGGGAGCAGCGCTGCCGAGAAGGACCTGGGTGTCCTGGGGGATGAGGAACTGACCATGAGCCAGCAGTGGCTCTGGCAGCTCACAAGGCCAATGGGATCCTGGGCTCCATCAGCAGAGGGGTGGCAGCAGGGACAGGGAGGGGATTGTCCCTCTCTGCTCTGCCCTGGGGAGGCCCCAGCTGGATCCTGTGTCCAGAGCTGGGGCCCAACACAAGGAAGATGTGGGGCTGTTGGAGAGGGGTCAGAGGAGCCACAAAGATGCTCAGAGGGCTGAAGCAGCTGCCCTGCAAAGAGAGGCTGAGGGAGCTGGGCTGGGTCAGCCTGGAGAAGAGAAGGCTGTGGGGGGACCTCATTGCAGCCTGCCAGTCCCTGAAGGGAGCAGAGGAACAGGAGGGGATTCAACTTTTTAAAAGGACAGACACTGGCAGGACAAGGGGGATGGATTAAAGCTAAAGGAGGGAAGGGTTAGATTGGATATTAGGGGGAAGTTCTTTGCAGAGAGAGTGGTGAGGGGCTGGAACAGGCTGCCCAGAGAGGGGGTGGGTGCCCCATCCCTGGGGGTGTTCAAGGCCAGGTTGGATGGGGCCCTGGGCAACCTTGTGTAGCTCCAGGCCTGAGGTTGGTGTCCCTGCCTGTGGCAGGGGGTTGGAGCTCTGTGATCCTTGGGGTCCCTTCCAACCCATGCCAGTCTATGATTCTATGACTGACAAGGCATAGACAATAAATATCTTTTATCATACGACTCAAAGCAGAATCAGCATGTGAACTAGTTCAATGCTTCACCCTTGGGCTCACCTTTTTCTCCCCAGAGGCACACTGCTCCTTTGAACAGGCTTTCCCTTGCTGCTGCTTGCTTGTGCAGTGAGGAGCTCAGGCACCCAGGCACATTTTTCCTGGAGCATTGAAGAGCTTCCTTGGGCAACACCTGGTGCCTTTATGCTCCCAGTTGCTATGTAGGAGCAGTCTGGGCTTTCGCATCTCAGCCAGGCTGTGTGCCCATAGTTGGCAAGTCCCTGTTGGTGCCCCAGAGGAGCCACAGCCAGCATGTCCGAAGACCTTCCTATAGTTAATCTTATATATCCTCCTTTCTTGGAGTAGGAGCAAAGGTGGGAAAATTCCATCAGCTCCCAGGCGTGCTGCCTACAGAGCACTCGAGCCCTGTGGCTGGACAGTGCCATTGCAAGCGTGACAGCAAGCATACCTTTGCTTTAGCTCAGAGCTGTACAGACTCCATGCTCCACTCCTAGCCCATCGAAAGAGGAATTACCTTGGGACCATCAGTGGGTACACAAAGGGATCATCATCTCCCCTCAGCTCTCAGAAAAAAGGAGGTGCTGGGTTAGAAGTCCTTCCCCCAAAACTCCCTGCATGATGGTGTGGCATGACTAGCCCAGTTTCCCTTGTAGCATACTGAAACCCCAGCCAAACCTGCAGTGTCCTGGATTTCTCCAGTATTAAAAGCAAACCACCTACCCTCTTATCACCTCTGCTGGGGCTCTTGCCTGCAAGTTATCTGAACAAGTACTTTCTAAAATGCTTTTTACTAGGCAGTGTTTTATAATACTTTTTTCTTGAGGCCTAATCATTTAGAAATTAATTCATTATCACTCTGTGATTCTAGCATATTATTCTGCTGTCATCCAAACATAGATCAGAAATACTTACTAAATGCTTCAACTTATTTTCCTCATCATGAACAATTGCACTATTTCCATTTCAAAGAGGCTTTACACAATTCTTTTTCTGTTTCAAGCAGGATGTTTAAATTCTTTATCGCCCTTGAAGATAGCAGCCAAGGGTAATTTCACATTTTCCTTTTCATTTCCAGTTTTCTGCACTTCATTTCTAATTTATATTAACTGTGCCCCACTCTCCCTCCCCTTCCACACTGCTTTGACTTTTTTTGTTACTAATGCTGTCTTCACCACTGAACAATGATCAGCTCTTATGAAGATGCCTCTTTCCTGAGGGCAGAACCACAGCTCTTTGTCATCTAATGCACTGTTCTTAAAGAATACCTAATTCTAATTATTTTTTCTCCTCTAAAACACTCCCCAAGTTTAACTCACAAAGTTTTTTAACTCTGGGTACATCGTTACATTATTAGTTGGGAAAGTCATCTTTTTATTTAGATTGAGCTTTACTGAGTTCACAGTTGTACAGGTACCACCAGCTTCCACTCCAGCTCTGAAATCCTCTGCCCCCCAGTGTGCTAGGTTTGTGAAAAACACTATTCAGTGATTTCTTGAAGGCCACCCAGGACATAAAGCCTTCCACTGTGAGAGGCTGCACCTGCTGATTTGTGTAACCACTTATCTTCCCTGGATGCAGGTTCCTGGAGTCTGGTTGCACAACAGCCACTGAGTCAATGTGGGAGCAGGGACTAACATGCACCTCTGCCCCCACCACCATGTGAGAACGTCCTTGGCATGCACAGCGTCCTCCTGCTGCTTTGACTGGCTGCTGGGCCAAGCAGAGTGGTGTGGTCCACACCCTAGAAGGAAAGGAGCCATCCAGAGGGATCTGGACAGGCTGGAAAGATGGGACTGGGGGAACCTAATGAGGTTCAACACTGCCAAGGGTCAGGGGTGGCACTGGGGCTGGGAGAATCCCAGACATAGATACAGACTGGGAGAGGAGCTCCTGGGGAGCAGCCCTGCTGAGAAGGACTTGGGGATTCTGGTGGATGAGAAACTTAACGTGAGCCAGCAGTGTGGCTCAAGTTAGAGCACAGGAAGAACTTTTCCCCAGTGAGGGTGCCAGAGCCCTGGGACAGGCTGCCCAGGGGGTGTGGAGTCTCCTTCTCTGGAGAGATTCCAGCCCCGTCTGGACACCGACCTGTGCAGTATGAGCTGGGGAGCTGCTTTGGCAGGGGGTTGGACCCCAGGAGCTCTCCAGGGCCCTGCCAACCCCTGTGATCTCTCAGCTGGATCCACCCGTTGCAGGGAAAGAAATAAGTCTCCCAAATTGAAGAGGTAGAGAGGTCATCTCGATGCACTTATGAACACAAACAGCAGGGATTCCTGTGCCCTGGCACTGGAATCACTGGAGGAGGAACTACCCAGGCCACAGTGGGAACACCTCCACGAGCACAGTCAGAACGGAGACGGGGTTTGGTAAGTGAAAGTGTACAGAGCGGGTCTTGACCCAGGACAGGGAGGATGGCTCCTTCTGGGAAGGAATATGGTTGCTGAAGGATTAGAAAAGCATATGATGGGAGGGTGCACACAGGAAACTAGAGGCACACCTTCCTGTACACATCAAACAGCATGTTTCCAGCAGCATGTCACACAATCTGCCTCTGACTCCAGCACCCCTAACGATGGCTGTTGCTAATACCTATGGTTCCTCTTGCTGCTGCCTGTGCATTGGAGCACCACAGATCTGGGAACCTCTGGCACAGGTTACAACCACAGCCTGAATTCCTCTTTGATACCACTTAAGCCAGTGTGAGTTCTGAGAAACTGTTGCCACATGTTCTCTCTGTGAGGAGCTGCCCAACAAGCAGCTCTTCCTTTGTGCTGGCTTCAGTTGCAGAGGGGTTTCTCTGTATGGTCCCATACTCAGTGCTGTGCAGCTGAGTGACTTGGAGCTGAGTGACTGCAGCAATACCAGTGTCTCTGAAGAGAGCTATACACTCTTCTAGCTACCTATGAACACAAACAATAGCACCCAGGGCTGTTCCTACCTACTGGCAACAGCACCTACACAATAAAAACACCATGAGGAATGCTTATGGCATCTGGGTCTCATCTGAAACAAGACAAGTCTGTCCCAAAGCCCTAAAACAACCCAACACCTCTCATCTGTGAGAAAAGCCTGGGTTTAGCAAGCAACCACCAGACATTACCTGCTATATGCCCTTACTTCCAGTGCCATCACTCCATCAAGACATGAAGAGCTGTTTTCACCACTGGTCAGAGTCACCACAAAAAATCACAAGGCTTCTTCCTTTCCTCCCCCACCAGCCACAGCTTAGTTCTAGGCCACAGAGTTCTCCATCAACAAACACTACTGAGAGTGGTCACAGGACTCTGTGCACTTGCCCAGAGTAAAAACCAACCTTTGTGGATAAGTTTTTCTAGATCCTTCATCCAGGAGAAAGGCAATAGAGTTTCAAGCCTTCCTTAGGTTCCCTTCTGTGCAGAGGGAACTCAGAGGAGGAGGTGGTGTGAGAATGCTTGCCATAATAGGAAATCTTGTTGAGGAAACCAAAGAACTTGTGTCCTTTTCTCTGGACCCTGTCTTGTTCTCTTCTGACTGAGTCTGAGGAACTCTGAGATGGCCTGCACAGTCTCTTACTTACTCAAGCTTTCAGGAAGGAACAGCCAGGCAAGAAAAAGCCATTTATGAGGAAAGATGGGTTTTGTGGGAACTTACTGAGCCACAGTACGTAGCCTTTAGGCTATGTGACTATTTCCTTCTGCTCTAGATGTACTTTTAGCTTTCAGCAATGACAGCTACAGTCTTTTTTTCATTTAGAAGTACTCAGTGTTAACTGAAAGAAGTTTTAACTTGAAATGCTAACTGACTTCCAGGAGGAGGTAGATTCATTAAGCAGTACCCACTAAAGCTAGAAGGCCCAGTTTCAGCTTGTCACACACTGAGCCATCCAAAACACAAGGAGCTCTGGAGTCTTGAGAGCTGCAGCTACTTCTAAAAGTACTTCTCATGAACTTTTGTTCATGGGATATTTACATCACCCCTTAGAGACACCCAAGGGTATCAGAGCTTAAATATATAAACTCCATCCCCAAAGGACCATTATGCTTTCTTTTTTTTTACCTACCTATGTACACACAGAATTTGTTGAAAATTAAGAGCTTTTTAAGAAACTAGGACAGAAAACAGATTTATTGAATGCAAATTGGTATTTTTTTTTCCAGCCAAAAACATCCCAGCCAAACACATACAACTGAATCAAATTATTTTAAAAAGTAATTAACCTTTGGTCAGATTGGTTTTTACCACTTGTTGGTAAGTCCTGGCTCCTCAGCCACCTAAACACAATCAACAACTGCTGTTCAGCTGGTACTGTTAAGAAGGCACCAGCATCTTGTGGGGTTCCTGATGCTTTGCTAATGCCTTGAATTCTCCTGCACACAGAGATTGTGCTTTGGAAGGAACATCTGTGTTTTATGCACATCTATTTACTTTCCTGTCATATCAACAGGAAAAAACCTCTGAGGGAAGTGTGCTCACTGAGCCCATTATAAAAACCACAGACACCAAAGCAAGAGACAACTCTCAAAGACAACTCCTCTGGCAGGCAGGGGAAGGGACAGGAGAGCTTTGGGCATCCCTTTCCTCTTTCCTTCCATGCCATTCCCTTATTTTGAAGACATTTCTAGGAGCCCCCTCCCAGGAAGCTCCAACTCAGAGGTGAGGGTGTCAGGCAGGAGCTGTGTACCCAGCACACATCACATGAATTACCCTCAGCAGTTTCTACCTGCCAGAGCCCACCCCAGGCACTGTGCTCCTTGCAGTTGGTACCCCAGAGTATCTCAGGCCTGCTGGGCCCACCTGACTAGGAGATGTAGGAGGGTCATTCTCTCCCCCAGCACTACAGGTTTTAAACCAGCACTGCAGGGCACAACACATGACACAGAACAATGTGAAAGCAGTGCCTTACCTTGAGCGAAATTCTCTGCTGGGAGAGGATGCTGCCCAGGCTTCTGCACCACTTCAGCTCCACACTCACCATTGAAACTGGCTTAAAGGAAGAAAAAAAAAAAAAGGTAATTTCACTCTTTGGAAATATCTTCCCTTCCAGGAAAAACTGATTCACTAAACAAGATTATTTTTGTTTGTTCAAAAAATCTAATTCAGCACAAGACTGATACAGACCCTCACTGCCTATAATGACCTCACTAAATGTGGAAACCACAGTGAAATTCCTAGTACAAGAGCTTCTTTGAGGGCTAATGGAGACAGTAAGATAGATTCCACCTGGACCTTACACTCACTTTCCACTGCCCAGATTGCTCTGCTGGAGGACCTAGCATTTCTTTGGTTGTAGGCTTATGTTCTATGACTCCACCAGATTCCCTCTGCTGCCTTTTCAACAATCAGAAGCAAAGGGCTTGATCTACTTGTTAGTGAAAAAAAAAAACGAAGCCAATTTTGTATCTTTTAACCCTCTTTCTGCTTCTGGCCAGGCTGGAGAGCTGGGCAGGGAGAGACCTGATGGGGTTCAACAAAAGCAAGTGCAGAGTCTGGCACCTGAGGAGGAATAACTGCTGGAATCAGGACAGGCTGGGGGTGACCTGCTGGAGAGGAGCTCTGTGGAGAAGGAGCTGGGGGTGCTGGTGGGTGACAGGGTGGCCATGAGCCAGCAGTGTGCCCTGGGGCTGAGAGAGACAATGGGATCCTGGGGGCATCAGGAGGAGTGTGGGCAGCAGGTCACAGGAGGGGATCCTCCCCCTCTGCTCTGCCCTGCTCAGGCCCCACCTGGAGTGTTGTGTCCAGTGCTGGGTTCCCTGGGATCAAACAGCCAGGGATCTCCTGGAGAGAGTCCAGAGGAGGCTGAGGAGATGCTGAAGGGCCTGGAGCATCTCCCCTGGGAGGAAAGGCTGAGAGAGCTGGGGCTGTTCAGCCTGGAGAGAAGAAGACTCAGGGGGGACCTAATCAATGTTTATCAATATCTTAAGCATGGGATGCAGGGGGAATTGACCAGCCCCTTTTCTTTGGTCAGTGGCTGCAAATTGGAGCACAGGAAGTGCCCAAGCAGTGCCACGTGCTCTCAGAGTCCTGGTTTACACCTAGTGCCTGCTTGGTTCTGAGTGATCCCTGCAGAAAAGGAAAGCATTCAGCAGCCAGGTGAAAAGGCTGTTTGCTTATCACAGGTGTCCTCCAGTTACTGTCACTTAAATACCTCCCAGAGGTCACTGGTGCCCAGCATGGACCAAACTCTGCACCGAGCACACAGAACCCAACAGGCTCAGGAACCAGAATGTTTTCTACTAGCCTGGTCATTGGTTTTGTTGCCACTTCAAAGAAAAGGATAAAATATCCCAATTTGGTGCTCCTCAACCTATGCCATAATGTCATAAATACAGCTCTCAGCCTTCTGCTAACATCCCTGGAAAGCCCACGAGCTCAATATATGCCATCAACTTCAAATCTTGAAGTAAGATGCCTGGCAGCAGAGACAGGAGCTTGGAGACAAGCACCCACATGAGCTGGTATGATCAGAGCAAGTGATCCTCCAAACCCTCTTTGAAGAGATTTTATCAGAGCTGGGCAGGCAACAGGCAGGTCATGAGTCACTTGCCATGAGTCATGCTACCACCAACCCCTCCCAGCAGCATTAGGATTTAAGGTAGAAAATTACAGGTGTGTTGTGGACCAAGGTTGTGTAACAGGTCAGTGTGCATGGCTGCACTTCAGATACTTCCAACAGGTGTCAAAGGAGAATGGCTCCAGCATGATGAATCTCAGAATTGTAGGGTTGGAAGGGCCCTGGAGAGCTCCTGGGGTCCAACCCCCTGCCAAAGCAGCTCCCCAGCTCATACTGCACAGGTCGGTGTCCAGACGGGGCTGGAATCTCTCCAGAGATGGAGACTCCACACCCCCTGGGCAGCCTGTCCCAGGGCTCTGGCACCCTCACTGGGGAAAAGTTCCTCCTGTGCTCTAACTTGCAGCCATTGCCCCTTGTCCTGTCCCCACAGACACTGAAAAGGGGCTGGCCATTTCCCCCTGCATCCCATCCTTCAGATATTGATCAACATTCATAAGGTCCCCCCTGAGTCTTCTTCTCTCCAGGCTGAACAGCCCCAGCTCTCTCAGCCTTTCCTCCCAGGGGAGATGCTCCAGGCCCTTCATCATCTCTGTAGCCCTTCTCTGAACTCTCTCCAGGAGATCCCTGGCTTTTTTATCCCAGGGAGCCCAGCACTGGACACAACACTCCAGGTGGGGCCTGAGTGAAGGGTTGAAAGACACTTTCAGGCATTTCTTCTAATCAGGAATCCTTCCAGAGACAAAAGCAGCCCTGCTTATCCTGTCAGCATCACACACTCAGCACCTCCCTCAAGTTGAGTTTCAGTCTTGTGCCAGCAGTGAGGGTCATTGCAAAGGAGTTCTTCTTGAACCCCTTCAGCTCTTGTTGCATTAGCTTCAGGCTGATGATAAGGAATGAAGGGTGGAGCATGGGAATCCCAAAGAGTGTGTTCATGAATTCAGAGTGGGAAACTGGTTGACTTCAGAGTGTGTTGCACAAGGCATTGAAAAACCCAGCCACAGTTTCCCTGCAATCTGGATGCTAATTCAGATTCATGATTGTCACAGTGTTTAAAGGATAAAATCACTGCACTGAACACTGGGAAGTCTTTATCCTGGAAGTCACATTCTCCACCTGTGGCTCACTTCAGTGCACCTCTGATATAAAAGACACCTTGTCCCCTGTCCTGTCCTCCCACCAGCAGTTCCTGTCTCCACAGTTAGCCTGGCAGCTGGGGTGGTTCTTTGTGCTGGTGCAGCATGTTCATTTGCACTGAGATGGTTTCTTGCTGCTGTGAAGGAAAAGGTTCAGGCCTAAAACGAGCTCTGCCCTCATCCCTAAGACATTAGGCTCTGCAGAATTCCAGCACCCGATGCACTGGGCCTTGCTGCCTTCTCTGAAAGACAAGCTGGCTACAGGGGGGTTATAAATACCCTTCCATATGGCACACAGGGCTGAACTCAGCACATCAGATTCAAGATTGGTTCAGATTCAAGCTATGTGAGCCTGTTCTTGGTGTTGATAGTAACCAGTGCCATGGCATCATATTTTGTACCACTTTGCCTGGAAATATCCAAGGAGGCAAACCTTGATCATTTTGGATGTGGAGGGTCTCTCAGGCTTAGCTCAACAACTGCTTGCAGTCTTACTTTGTGGATGCAACAGATCAAAAGAAGGAGCCAGTGGCATTAGAAGATGGATTAATAAAATGGGAAGAAGGATTACCCCCATCTTCTCCTGGCTAGGCATGGTCTCCTACAGTCTTTATAATACAGAGCTCAGTGCCTAGCTAAGTGTGGTCCAGCTGTTGAGGTGGATGCAATTTCTAATGCCCACCCCTCTATCTGGGATTATGGATAATGACACCTCTCTTAACATCTGAGTGCAAGGGAGCCTGCCTCCTGTGCTGTCTGCTGCCCAAGGGCTAGAGGTAAATCTAACTGCACATTTGGAAGGAGAAGGAAGGAGTGTTTGTGTGATGCTGAAGTCTGTTCAAGCCAGTAGTGCCAGATTCTGGAGAGGAAATCTGCTTGAGGAAGTGAGCTAATGTGATGTAATGCTCTGAGAAAAACCTCTACAAATCAGGAACTGCACTAGCCTCAGGGTTCTGCCTTTTGGTCTCTTCTGTGGTGCTGTTGACCAGGAGAAGCAATCCTAAATACTCTGCATGTGATGAGGCACCTGCCTTCTGTTTCACTGGGTTAAAGGATTTCATATAGAGACAGGACCTCATCTACTGAAAGTTACATTTAGCTGCAAATATTGTGGGATGTCACAGTGATACCTGGGTGAAGTGCTTCTCTTCTGTTGTTGCAGAGGTGTAACCGGTTTTCTGAAGTGCTTACACCTTCAGTGGTGTTCCCCAGGGCTCAGTGTTGGCCAGCCCCTTTTCAGTGTCTGTGGGGACAGGACAAGGGGCAATGGCTGCAAGTTAGAGCACAGGAAGAACTTTTCCCCAGTGAGAGTGAGGGAGCCCTGGGACAGGCTGCCCAGGGGATGTGGAGTCTCCATCTCTGGAGAGATTCCAGCCCCATCTGGACACTGACCTCTGTGACCTGTCCTAGGGACCCTGCTTTGGCAGGGGGGCTGGACCCAACGATCTCTGGAGGTCTCTTCCAACCCCTACAGCTCTGTGAGTCTGTGAAAGAAGAGAAAGAACTAAGTGGCAGAGGAAGAAAGGAAAATAAATGGGAAGAAATACAGCAATTTGTTTTGACTATCCCCTCTACAGACTGTTAAACTGACAGCACAAAAGAATTTGAAGAAGATCTCAGAAGGAGCTAAATTCACCTTAGTTACAGCTTCTTAAAGCTTTCAAGTTGTTAGTGATGAGCATTTGTTGTATTCACCTCTTCTATTTGCCAGGAGCAAAGACTTTGAGCACAAACTCCAGCTGTAGGTAGGCTTCTTCCAAATGCCTCTGTGTTTTAAGACAGCTTGGGACAGGCATATTCTTGTCATACTGGAACAGGCATCTTTTGGACAACTGAGGACAAAACCTTTGTCTCTCAGGAATAGTAAGTTTCTAACTCAGTATTTCAGACACTGCAGAAAAATAAAAGCAAAAGAAAATCCCTAGACTACAGATCCAGGTCTCACAGAATTCAACCCCAGCTTTTAACTGCTGGAAATCAGACAGCAATTCAGACTTAGCACAATGGTATCTGGGATATTTAACACCCCAGATATTCAGAAGAGTGAGGTAATGCCATAGGAATGATTCCATTAAGAAATCCAGATCACTTAATAACCTTCAGCTGATGAAACACTCTTTGTGTGCCACTCTTTGTGGCTTATTGTGCCAGGAACTTCTTCTGACCATCAATTTGGAATTTATTTTGGTAATGGTGAAAGACTCTGCTGGGAAGAGTATGGTAAGATTGCACTTGTTTCAAGACAGGACAGGCAGAATACATGCAACTTTTGGTCTTCATTCCTAGTAGGTAAGACCAGGATTCAATCTGGTCTCTCTTGATCTGTCAGGTCAAATGGGGCAAAACATCCCCCAGAGACAATAACAACTGTGGGTGGTGCATCCCTGAAGCCTGGCTTTAATCACACTGCTTCTGTGCACCAAAAGATGACTATAAAGCCAAGGTACCAAATCAGAACATGTACAGGACAGTTAATGTCACTAAAAGTGAGCCAGATGGTGCAAAGCCACTGGAAAGGAGTGAGCTAAGAGCCCAGGCCTCTGCATAAGGCCTGTAGGTGTCAAGCTCCATGGGCTGCAAAGGAGGAGGAAGCTTGTTGTGAGATCACATTGGTGTCAGCCCCTCATGATTTTCCCTCTCCCTATCAAAATTCACTGGTGGTTCCACAGTCACTTGACAATGCAAGGGCAGCATGCTTTAATCAGCTGGTGGCAAGAGAGATGGGCCACTTCTGAAGGACCTAGGACTTCTCACATCACTGGGTAGGAGCATCCTCTGGGAAGTGCCATTTCTATATTCACTTTACCCCTCCAATGCCCTGGCTCCATCAATTAATGGCAGCTTTCCAGTGCTCTGCTTAGTTTTACTGCCAAGTCAGGATCATGCTGGGGGACAAACAAGTAAAGTCTATTAGAGAAAAATACTGCAAAGAAAACCAAAGTCAGCAGTTATACCATGGATACTGTGGCAAAATTCAAAGCAGCAGCAGATTTTTTTGCTTCAGATGAGCAGTAATGCTCCTCCAGTTTTCTTTCCTATCACTCTGATGCTGCCCAGGTCTGCAGCCAGAGGGAATGAGAAGTAAACTATCTCTTTTCCCTGAATGCTCATGTCTGATTAGAAAAAAGATACTTGCTCTGCCTGCCCTACTACTCCTCCTTCCATTCCTTCTGTTTCTGTCCAGACACATCTTCTATTTATTGCTTCCTTCTTGCATTCTTTATCCCAGTTCCAAAGAACTGCTATTTCTGGGAATTCCTTTCTATGTTTCACCATTAAGGGCTGAAGCTCTTGTTTTAGCTGGTTGATTTTTGGTTATCTGTTTGCATTGTCCTTTCATTTTCTAGCCTGAAAAGCTCAGCTTGCCCTATGGGTGAGCATTCCTCAGTTCTGACCTTGGATAACACCCAAAACACTTCCAAAAAATTCCTTTATTTTCTCTTCATACAGAAAAGCACCAACACAATTTTGAGCTGATTTGCAAAACGATTCTCTGCTCCACTTTGCTAACCCTTCTTCCATCCTTTCATGCCAAAGGGCTCTCTCAGGAAGCAAAATTAGAGGCATTCTCAAAACACATCCTAAGACATATGCTAATCTTTTGTGAATAAGGAATTAGAGGCACAGAGACCAAACCACCCTACTACAGCCACAATGGAGCCAGAATATGGCAGAACAGAGCAGAAGATGGCAGCAAATGGGAAGCAGAGAGAGAACATTTACCACAGAGTCCTGCTGTACAAGGTTTGCTTCTAAAGGATGCTGTGAAAAGGCTCTAAACTTAGTTTGGCAAAGTCTTTGTTCCTAAGCACTAGACACAGCCAAAGCTGGGTTATCTGCACAGCTCAGCTACCCTGACACTCCCCACCTCCTGCAGCTGACTTGTAACTCAGCTATTGATTCCTATCAGCCTGCCAGTCCCTGAAGGGAGCAGAGGAACAGGAGGGGATTCAACTGTTTAAAAGGGCAGACAATGGCAGGACAAGGGGGATGGATTAAAGCTAAAGGAGAGAAGGGTTAGATTGGATATTAGGGGGAAGTTTTTTACAGAGAGAGTGGTGAGGGGCTGGAACAGGCTGCCCAGAGAGGGGGTGGGTGCCCCATCCCTGGGGGTGTTCAAGGCCAGGTTGGATGGGGCCCTGGGCGACCTTGTGTAGCTCCAGGCCTGAGGTTGGTGTCCCTGCCTGTGGCAGGGGGTTGGAGCCCTGTGATCCTTGGGGTCCCTTCCAAGCCATGCCAGTCTGTGATTCTATGATTCCTAACTACAGCTGCTGACCGCTGCTTCCACCTCCTACTGCAACTTGTCATCCTGCCTGGACTACTGGGTCAGGCTGCTTACAGCACCAACGTGCATAAAATGAGAGTGGCAGAGGTTTCACTGACTCTCCCTTTGCCACTGCAGGCTCCTCAGGCTTCTTCACAAAGCTCCTTTGGTTTCCACTTGTCCCTTGGAAAGACTCCTCCAGAATCTCACTCCTCTAGTGGTTGGAAATCTGATTTCCAGGCTAAGTTTATTAATAGCAAATTTGTACCAATTTGTCCTTGTGCTAGCACTGATGTTTATGATAAAGCCCTTTTCTTCCCTTCTAGGATTTACTATGCAATGAAGCGTTTGCAATGAGACCCCACATTTCTCTGTGAGTCTGTGCTTTGCTAGGCAAAACAAACTCATCTCTTTCAGTTTTCTCTCATCTGCTGGCTTTCTGTCCCTTACTCATCCTCCCAGCCCCATTCTGCACCTGCTCCTGTGTGAGTACATTTTTCTGACAGATCTGTACACAGTGTTCTTGGCACACTCTTGCATCTTGGTTTTAAACCTCCCTATTTGTAGCAGGACTGTCTCCTTGAAACTATCCTACAACCCTATCAGCCCTGACACTTCTCCACCATATGTTGCTATTGCTATCAAAGTTCCTCTGCTGCCACCAGCAGCCTCCTCAGCGCTCAGCTCGTTCCCTCTGCTACTCCCACCTGCCAGCACCTCGCACGCATCATTCCCACACGGGCTGAGGAGCAGCTCAAAGCTGGTGCCAGTGCTCAGTCCCATGCTCTCTGCACTTCCCTGGGGCTCTCATGATGAAGGGCCTGGAGCATCTCCCCTGGGAGGAAAGGCTGAGAGAGCTGGGGCTGTTCAGCCTGGAGAGAAGATGACTCAGGGGGGACCTAATCAATGTTTATCAATATCTGAAGGATGGGATGCAGGGGAAATGGCCAGCCCCTTTCAGTGTCTGTGGGGACAGGACAAGGGGCAATGGCTGCAAGTTAGAGCACAGGAAGAACTTTTCCCCAGTGAGGGTGCCAGAGCCCTGGGACAGGCTGCCCAGGGGGTGTGGAGTCTCCTTCTCTGGAGAGATTCCAGCCCCGTCTGGACACCGACCTGTGCAGTATGAGCTGGGGAGCTGCTTTGGCAGGGGGTTGGACCCCAGGAGCTCTCCAGGGCCCCTCCAACCCCTGTGATTCTGTGTGATTCTCCCCCACACTCTGTGGTACCAGTCACACTGCCCTGCTCCCTAGCTTTAAAGCAAGCAAACCCCCACAGAAGAGACCCCTGATCCTGTGTCCCCTTCTTGGTAGACTCTTCTAAATGCTTTCTGGCTTTCAACCCTGGACCTTCTGTGGTTCAGTCAGTGGTGGCAGGAGCGCAGAACCTCCCTTAGGCCCTCAAATCTAAGGCCTCTGACCTATTCAGTTACACAGCCCTTCTCTAGACTCTACAAGCTCCAAAACACAGCCAAACAGCCTCGTCATGATGGCCAGATGCATGCACCAAGCCATCCCTGCTGCCAGGAGCATCCTTTTCTTAACAGGAGCCAGTTCTCCTCAGGCTTCCCTGCTAACGCAGCACCACTTCCCTGCTCATAGGCAAAAGTATCACAGGCTTCATTGCACTGGGGTTTCCCTGTAGCTTCTAGTGCTGCACACAGTTGTGATGTTTCCCAGATTACAGCCTTTCAAAGATCCCCTTTCAGTATTCCCTGTCTGGGTTTATAAGTGCCATACAAAATACCATTTAAGAACAAGCAAAGGCTTCTTCATACTTGCCTAGAGAATCAATTTGGACCTAGCTGAACCCAGATCTTAGTCTAGGGAATGAAGAACTCTTCCTTTCTCCAGCCCTCAATGGAATTCTGTGAAATGGGGTAAGTGGGGACATCTGTTGTCTTGTGGAAATAAAATTCCAAGGAGCACACCCATGGGAACACACCCAGTGCTGTTTCAGTGGCATGGTGCCAGGCACTGCCCTCATACCCTTCACTCAGGCACTGCTCAGATCCTGGCAGTAATAACAGTGTTAAGGTCACACAGCATAAACCAGTTCACAAAATCTGCTTGGTCTGCAGGAACTCAAAAGCTGTCACTCACCCTCTTATATACTGCATTTGTAGCAAAGCCATCTGCATCTTTATTTCTGACTTCTGGAGAGCTCAGCCCTACCTGGTAGGTCAGAGTTTCTTTCACTGTACTGTAAAGAAAGTCTTGAAACCCCTGGAGTGGGGTGAACATGGCAGCTGTGCTTTGCTATGGGCAGACCAGTTTTGGCACCACCCTGCTGGCACACACTTCTCTGCTGGGATACATTATATCTTGAAACTACTGATGCCTGGATTGTGTACCAACTGCAATTAAAATACCCTACTTACAAACCCAACTGCCACTGTAGTCCTGCTCTTCCACTGTGAATCCTATTCCCCAACTGGACTTGATTGTAAAGGCCTTTTCCAACCACAATTCTTTGATTCTAGGATTACTTAAAACAAACAACCTGTTTCTATGGTATCAGTTTGTTTTCTTTTAACTATGTGGTGCAATAGCTGCATGGAATTAATTTGAGACAAACTCTTCACCTGTGCTGTGAGGCACACTGAAATTTGGTTCCCTGAGCTGTAGCTTCCCACCAGCATCTGCAGGGCTGACTGCTGCTCTTGAGGAAAGTGTTCTGTGGTACCTCAGCAAAGGCCCACCCTCCATTCATGGAATCTCAGTGCAAAGCAGGACAGGAAAGAAAGCTTTGGCTCTATTAGCTCTGCAGTGCCCCAGTCACACATGCTATCACTGAATCACTAAGGTTGGAAAAGGCCTCCAAGATCATCCAGTCCAACCTCCCTCCTACCACCTATATTACTCACTAACTCATAGAATGGCATGGGTTGGAAGGGACCCCAAGGGTCACAGAGCTCCAACCCCCCTGCCACAGGCAGGGACACCAACCTCAGGCCTGGAGCTACACAAGGTTGCCCAGGGCCCCATCCAACCTGGCCTTGAACACCCCCAGGGATGGGGCACCCACCCCCTCTCTGGGCAGCCTGTTCCAGCCCCTCACCACTCTCTCTGCAAAGAACTTCCCCCTAATATCCAATCTAACCCTTCCCTCCTTTAGTTTTAATCCATCCCCCTTGTCCTGCCATTGTCTGAGATGGAACCTCCTGTGTTCCAGTTCATGCCCATTGCCCCCTGTCCCATCACTGGGCACCACTAAGAGTCTGGCACCTTACTCTTGACATCCACCCTTTAGATACTTATAAGGGCTGATCAGATCCCCTCTCTGTCTTCTCCTCCCCAGGGTAAACAGCCCCAGCTCTCTCAGCCTTTCCTCATCTGAGAGATGCTCCAGTCTCCTAATAATCTTTGTAGTTCTCCTCTGGACTCTCCAGTAGTAATGGATGTGAAAAACCCAGTCTCAAGTCATGTTGTCGTGTTTAAAGCAAGGATTTAATGAAGTTTCCATGTCCCTGAGTACCTCATCCATCCTCTCCTTCAACACCCCAAGGGATGGTGACTCCACCACCTCCCTGGGCAGCCCATTCCAACTCCCAGCCACTCTTTTGGAGAAGAAATGTCTCCTCATGTCTAACCTGAACCTCCCCTGGCAGAACTTGCAGCCATTCCCTCTTGTCCCATCACTAGCCTGCGAGACGATGCTGACCCCCAGCTCACCACAACCCCCTTCCAGGTAGTTGCAGAGAGCTATCTTCCCTACTCAGGCCACCCTGGGTATTTTGCAACCCTTTTGAGTTGTTTGCTTGGGCAAGGCCTTGGAGAAGAGGAGCAGGCATGACCACACTGGCCATTTCCCCAGCACGGGGCGGCCTCTGTGGAACAGGCCCAGCAGTGGCAGCACATTGACCTTCCCCTGAGAGAGGGGCAGGAAAGGCAGCAGCTGTCTGAACAGCATGCTCCTGTCTTGGGATGAGGAGAATTATCTCACACCTGACATGACCTGTTACAAGCAGCACAGGAGGAGAACCATAGAATGGCAAGGGTTGGAAGGGACCCCAAGGATCATAAAGCTCCAACCCCCCTGCCACAGGCAGGGCCACCAACCTCAGGCCTGGAGCTACAACCTCAGGCCTGGAGCTACAACCTCAGGCCTGGAGCTACAACCTCAGGCCTGGAGCTACAACCTCAGGCCTGGAGCTACAACCTCAGGCCTGGAGCTACAGGAGCCATAGGAAGGCAGCTTGTGCAATGAAGGAACTTTTAGGACTTTGACTATGGAGAGTTGGGGTTAAGTCCCAGTGAGAAACATCTAGAACTTGTCTACTCACAGTGCTAATGAGCAGAACAAAGAGCACCTTTGCTGGGACAGGAGAACTAGTAGAAAAGCCCCACTGAAACACCCTCTTGGGAAGAGCCTCTTTTAAGAGCAGGTAACTCTTAACAGAGTGCAGCAGCTCTAGTTCAGAACTTCCAAATGATACATATTTTATCTTAGGGGCTTTTATCCCACATGCTTTGTTATTACCTTGCCCCAACATGACAGGAGGAGTGAAATAGTTCATTACTTTTTAGGTCATTATGATGAATTGCTGCCTATTGCAGAAGGAAATGTTACCTGCTTTGCTAGATAAAGGCATTCCTGGGTGTTCTAATGGCACTGCCAGACTTCCATTCCACTGCAAACAAGGGACTTCTTGTTCTAGAGAATAAGATAAGGTGTGTCAGTCATATTAAGCAGCAGCTGTTCTTATCAATTAAAAAAAAAACCCCAACAACCACCAAAAAAAACAGTAACCACTGGTTTTTGCTTTCTTATATACTATACATACTGGGACCTATTCTGTTACAAGTCTCTACTTAGCAAACAAAGAGTTAACATAAGCAGCACAACAATTCTATATGGATATAACTAAACCAAAAATTCAGAAATCCCAGAGCAAAAACATTCCTAAAACTCAAAATTAGGGACACAGTGTCCTCACAGGAAATTTAATTCTGATTAAAAAAGGGGGAAAACAACTCAATAAGCTTTACAGTGTCAGAACTTCCCAGGAAAGGGTAATTCTGAGTTAGGCTAATGCATGGTAATTCTGAGAAGCCTGAGCAGGATTTCTTGCTAGGGCCAAAGTCCAAGAGGATGAGGAGGGAGGAATTCTGCAGGGATCCCCAGCACAAACAGGGAGGTTATGGGAGGTCAGGCACGCTGGGTGGAGAGTGCTGCAGGGCTGAGCAGAGCTGTGCTGGAGGGGTAAGAGGCTGCCAGGTGAGGAGAGCAAGGGGGCTGCTCTCTCTCTTCTGCCCACTGCAGGTAGAAAAGCAGCAGGTCAGACCTCGAGAGGGAGAAGCGTCCTGCTCCTGCGTGGGATGGACCCCTCTGCCCACAAATGGGCGATACAGGCGCCTCCAGCAAGGCACACACCTTCCAGAGGGGTGCTGAGGAGCTGCATGGTGCCTCCCTTCCTGCTCTGCCAGACTGCCTGAGCAGGGGAGGATGTGAGCAAGAACCAGCTGCTGCAAGGGCAGGAGTTAAAGCAGCATCTCCTTGGGAGCAGGACAAGCAACAGGCTGCAGGGAATTCAGCTGGATGGGTTCTTCTTTGAATTTTGGTGCTCATGACTCATGAGCTAGCATGCTCATGACCTGCCCTGGCCTTAAGCCTGGGCCTACTTAGTAACACAATTACTTCATTACAAAATGAAATACTTGTTTAATGCTTGACTAATTTCATTAAATTATCCAGCTTTCACAAATTACACATGCCATCTTTCCAAAGATGCTATTCTCAACTCCCTTAAGTATTTCTGTCCCTTTTCTGTCCCACACAGGCAATGACAGCATAGGATCACAGAATGGCATGGGTTGGAAGGGACCCCAAGGGTCACAGAGCTCCAACCCCCCTGCCACAGGCAGGGACACCAACCTCAGGCCTGGAGCTACACAAGGTTGCCCAGGGCCCCATCCAACCTGGCCTTGAACACCCCCAGGGATGGGGCACCCACCCCCTCTCTGGGCAGCCTGTTCCAGCCCCTCACCACTCTCTCTGGAAAACACTTCCCTCTAATATCTAATCTAAACCTTCCCTCCTTTAGCTTTAATCCATCCCCCTTGTCCTGCCAGTCTCTGCCCTTTAACAAGCTGATTCCCCTCCTGTGTTTCTGCTCCCTTCAGGGCCTGGCAGGCTGCAATGAGGTCCCCCCACAGCCTTCTCTTCTCCAGGCTGACCCAGCCCAGCTCCCTCAGCCTCTCTTTGCAGGGCAGCTGCTCCAGCCCTCTGAGCATCTCTGTACCTCCTCTGACCCCTCTCCAACAGTTCCCCATCTTTCTTGTGTTGGGGCCCCAGCTCTGGGCACAAATGGAAAAGCCAAAATGAAGAGAGTAACTAGCTGCATACTCTTGGCTTGACTGCTGGTCTGTAGGCCATGCAATGAAGAGCTGCAGCAGAACGCTGGGCTCACAGAACTTGGTGTGCAGTTTATTGCACAGTTCAGGATCTGCATCACGTGTGTGTGCACACGTGTGTGGTGCTGCAGAGGAGCAAGCTGTGATACTGAACAAAGGGCTACTGTCTGCTGACACAAAGGAGACAGAAAACTCACTGACCTGGAAGTTAAAGTACAAATTCTACTTGCAGCATGAGCGCTCGCTGCCCATGCCCAGCAAATGAAGAAGCCTTGTTTGAGTGAAGTGGGATCTTAATCTGCTCTTCTCAAGCAAAGGCAGCACGTGCCAGGACCATGACTCCCACCCATCAGCAGCAAAATCACATGAAGGACAAGGCAAGACAAAACCACCTTTTTTTCAGTTTGGATTTTTCTGTCACCAGCTTACTCCAAATTATCCAGCATAAAGGAATGTACCCATGCAAGCCAACAGTACTGGCAGGGGAAGAATTACACAAGATACTGACTGGCAGGGGAATAGAGTACTGAAAGCTAGAGAGAGATGAAGCAACCTGTGAGAGAAAAGCTTCTAAGCACTGCAGCAACAGAAACACACCATGAACCTCAGCAAAGGCTTGGGGAAGGACTCCAGAAAAGTAGCAAGTTCAAAGTCAGGAGGGATAGTGACAAGGTCTCTCTCACAGGTAAGTGGCAGAGCAATATCACAGAATCACAGAGTTGTAGGGGTTGGAAGGGCCCTGGAGAGCTCCTGGGGTCCAACCCCCCTGCCAAAGCAGCTCCCCAGCTCATACTGCACAGGTCGGTGTCCAGACGGGGCTGGAATCTCTCCAGAGAAGGAGACTCCACACCCCCTGGGCAGCCTGTCCCAGGGCTCTGGCACCCTCACTGGGGAAAAGTTCCTCCCCATGTTGGTGTGGAACTCCCTGTGCTCCAACTTGCAGCCATTGCCCCTTGTCCTGGCTCCACTGACCAAAGAAAAGGGGCTGGCCATTTCCCCTGCACCCCATGCATCCATTTTTACCCCAGGGAGCCCAGCACTGGACACAACACTCCAGGTGGGGCCTGAGCAGGGCAGAGCAGAGGGGGAGGATCCCCTCCTGTCACCTGCTGCCCACACTCCTCCTGATGCCCCCAGGATCCCATTGTCTCTCTCAGCCCCAGGGCACACTGCTGGCTCATGGCCACCCTGTCACCCACCAGGACCCCAGGTCCTTCTCCACAGAGCTCCTCTCCAGCAGCTCCCCCCCAGCCTGTCCTGATACATGCAGTTATTCCTCCCCAGGTGCCAGACTCTCCACTTGCTTTTGTTGAACCCCATCTGGTCTCTCCCTGCCCAGCTCTCCAGCCTGGCCAGGTCTCTGGATGGCAGCACAGTGTCCTGCCTGTCAGCCACCCCTCCCAGCTCTCTCTCATCGGGTACTTGCTGAGGGTGGGCAGGTTTAGCAGCCTCTCTCTAGTCCCTGGAAAGGCTTAAATCCATGGCTGGATGCTTCTTTCACAAAATAGAAGTACCAGATAGCACCAGGTGAGCCAACTTCAACCCAGCTGGGGTAAGCAGGACGACTCCAGTGAAGGTCACTGGAGTTGTAATTGCTTACTCTGGATTCAGAGCTGCAACATCAAAGCAGTATGCAAACCTGAGGAATTAATCATAAGCCAAATGCCAGGCCAGGAATTTTGCAATAATTCATGACTTTTTCAATAACCCAAGCAACTGTGCTCACATTACACACAGTCTTGGTTGGTGCTGGGTGCTGCAGCTCTTGCAGCAGCTGTGCTCACCAAGTAAGGGCTTCACTGCAGCAGGCAGCACACTATCCAGCTGATGGGCATCCCCACTCTATGCATACACAGCACATACACAAGAGACAGGAGACAAACTAGCCATCCAGAAAGGAAGAGGCTGGTGGGGACCTAAAATGACAGCCAGCAGCTAGCATGAAGTGGAAACCAAAATCTCCCATGTAAGAATTGCTGACGACATCCCACTAGAAGCAGAGCTCTGCCCCCCATACACTCAGGCAAGCAGCACCTTGTGACAGCCCCTGAGCATGGAACAAGGCTCCTCGGAGTCTGTGCTTGGTCCACTGTTGCTCACCCACTGCCTGTGGTCCACCAGAAAGCCATCCACACTAGAGAAGGGGTTCTAGTCACTCTCTGAAGTACAGACATTAAGGAGAGATGCTCAGAGTTTACCCCCCCCAGATACAACTTGTACCTTGTGAAGACTCAGCTCCACACTTTCACTTATTTCAGAGTGGCAAAGCAGGAATGTGGCAGCACAAACCACCCCTCCTAAAGCCCCAGCTTCAGTTTACCTCACCCCTCCTCAAGAACCTCACCTCCTCTAGATGATGTGACCATTTCTCCACCACTCCTTTCCTTCTCCATCTCACCTGCCACTTGTGCACACCCAGGTCCTGCAGTGTTTAGCATGGCTCTGCCAGAAACAACTGTGAAAACCACCCTCATGAAATAGCTCAAGACTGAGTTTCTCCAAACTGCACTTTTCTCTGGTCACACTCTCCCAGCCTTTCTTCACCCAAACAGGAAGGAGTAACCATAACTACTTCCTACTCTCCAGGCACTATCAACCCCCAAAGAGACAGCTGGGATGGCTCTACATAAAGAACCTGTAAAGGGAGAAACAAGTACAGCTGCAGCTAGGTTGGCAGAATGATTGAGCTCTTCCTTTCTCTGTGTTTCTCACCACACCTGGATATTTAGATAGCAAACTCTTTGGCCATGCTGCAAATTCCATCCCAGAAGCTGAGAATCTTTGCAGTATCTCCTGATGCTCCTTGCCATGGCAGGATGATCTCAGAACATCCTGCCTGTCAGACAAGATGAAGCCTGAGACTCTTTATGTAGCCCTTTGAAGCAAGCTGAACTCAGAGCAGATATTCACATACTCAGTGGGGACCAGGCCCCTTCCTCCCCAGGCAGCAGCTTGCTCACACACAGCTGTTCTAAGGCCTTCTGTCCTGGGGCCACCTTGCTCACATAGCCATGGTTGTCACCACAACCCTGACAGGGTAGCTACAACTGAAATGACATGGTGATGCCTGTTCTGCTCAAAATGCTAGGATGCAAGGCACAGAAGAGTGCCCATCCAGGTCTGCAGGTGAAAGGAGAAGATGGAAGCAGATTTTTAGAGTTAGAAGCTGCCACTTAAAGCTACAGCTCTGACATCAACCACAGAAAGGAGACAAACCATGGAGACCACAACATGTGGCAGCACTTCTCTCCCTGTCTGCAGTAGCAACATATTTGATGTTCATGCACTCTAAAAGCTCCCCTTGCTTTTGTGAACAGGATGCACCTTCTCAGCACTCTGCAGCAGGCTGGTTTCTCTGTGTGTCATGCTCTCATCATGCTGAGATGTGCCTGCTACAGAAACACTAGTGCTGGTACTTTGGCTTACTCCCACATCCTTTGGTTTTCTATTGGCAGAGCTGGAAATCAGCAAAGCAAATCTGCTTTTGTGCTGCAGCAGGGTGGTGTGTCCTGTCACTGAGAAGCAGATGAGATGGATTTCATCAAAGCTGGCTCATTCTTTGCTCTTTGTGGGTGTAACTGAAAAGGGGTTGCCATAGGACAGGCATAGTCCCTTCTTAAATAACTGAGTACCCCACAGCATCTGTACAAGGTACTCTTACAGTAAGCCAGCAAAGGGGTATTACTGCAACTGCAGAGGGAGCAATAACGCAGCCAAGGCCAGGCCTGAAGCTCCTCACACAGCAGGGATCTGACTCCAGCTTTGGTGAATCCCAGGATAGGATGGGACCACTGGCAAGTTTCCAACAGCAGCATTAAACTACCCAACAGCAGCAAAGTGCAATGGCAGCTCATTTGCCTCTGACATAGCAATAGCAGACAGAGAGGGCAAGTCACATCTGCTTTGGGTGCAGCTGGAATTACTCAGGCCTTGCTTGTGGGCAGGAACTGCTGCAAACAGGTTCCTCCTCTCCTGTCATCCCTACCCACTCTGCCCCCACAGTGAATCCAGAGCCAGGTGGATTTCTTTCCTCAGGCATGAGAGGAAGAAGTCTAATGCAGTTTGCTCAAGAGCATGCCTCTTGAAAAACAGCTGACCTTGCAAAAACTCCAGTGCATCTGCATGCACCCCATTCCCCAAAGGCCTGATCCCAGGATCCAGCCCAGCAGGAACCCTAGCATGGCATTCAGTTCAGCACAGCACATGTCAGTTAGCATGATCACACCTCTCAAGACAAGCATGTGCCTTGGTCTGCTCTGTTCCTCTGCCTAGAGACTAACATAACCCTCATGCACCCTCGAAACCCCCAAGTACCATGAACAGTTTAGCAGATTGCTTGTACTCTTTACCCTTGACAGCTGCTCTGTGACCCATCGTGGCAGTGAGGGGTGAAAGGAGAGAGATGATAGAGGTCAGTGCCCCACCAGACACCACCTCCTGCTGCTTGCAGGCACACTAAAAAGACACCACACAGGCCAGGGGGCAAATCATCAGCACAGTTGAGGTGCAGACTCCAAACCCCAGGCGTGCCAGCCTGAGCAACCTGGCATAACCAGAGAGGGACTGCAAGGCAGAGGGAAGTTTGCTATAGGTCTGATTCTACAACTACACTTTAGAACATCCTTGAGGTGTTGGGGAGGAACAACCGTTTGATTCAGTACAGGCTGGGGGTGACCTGCTGGAGAGGAGCTCTGTGGAGAAGGACCTGGGGGTCCTGGTGGGTGACAGGGTGGCCATGAGCCAGCAGTGTGCCCTGGGGCTGAGAGAGACAATGGGATCCTGGGGGCATCAGGAGGAGTGTGGGCAGCAGGTCACAGGAGGGGATCCTCCCCCTCTGCTCTGCCCTGCTCAGGCCCCACCTGGAGTGTTGTGTCCAGTGCTGGGCTCCCTGGGATAAAAAGGACAGGGATCTCCTGGAGAGAGTCCAGAGGAGGCTGAGGAGATGATGAAGGGCCTGGAGCATCTCCCCTGGGAGGAAAGGCTGAGAGAGCTGGGGCTGTTCAGCCTGGAAAGAAGAAGACTCAGGGGGGACCTAATCAATGTTTATCAATATCTGAAGGATGGGATGCAGGGGAAATGGCCAGCCCCTTTTCAGTGTCTGTGGGGACAGGACAAGGGGCAATGGCTGCAAGTTAGAGCACAGGAAGAACTTTTCCCCAGTGAGGGTGCCAGAGCCCTGGGACAGGCTGCCCAGGGGGTGTGGAGTCTCCATCCCTGGAGAGATTCCAGCCCCGTCTGGACACCGACCTGTGCAGTATGAGCTGGGGAGCTGCTTTGGCAGGGGGTTGGACCCCAGGAGCTCTCCAGGGCCCTTCCAAGCCCTGTGATCCTGTGATTCTTTTACAGTGACTTCTGCTACCTATCCCAACTGCACCAGCTGAATGCATTGCATGCTTTGGCCATGACCCTGGGGCTGCAGGACAGTAGAATTAAACAGCCTCCTGTGTTCACTGGGGACTGGATAGCCTGTGCTGAGATTTGTGAGCAGCTGCCAGGCAAAAGAAATAGAGAAGTACTGTGACATGACACTTTGCAGGGAGGAACATGTGAAGCTTCCAACACTTAAAAAGCATATAAAAACATCTATGGAAGAGGAAACAGGCTGGAAACTGGATAAAGTCACTCTTGGTATCTCATCATCTTCATGAGTGTGAGAGAAGCCTTCTCTCCCGTGCCTCCGGATGCAACCCAGAGGAGAAATGGGTTTATTAAAACTTAAATACAGCTTTTGAAAACTTGCCCAGACAAACAAAATGTTAATGTAAGTTTTGGCTTGTTCTTCACTGCTTAGGAAATGACTCCTTTCCTGGAATAAAATGAGCTGTACCAGCTTTGTTATTCCAATCACCATAGGCACAAGCATCACCTGCAATGTGTGTGAAGCACACTACCCTTCAGGTCAGCTGGCCCTCCTTTGCAGCTCTCCAGCAGGGAGGGAAGGGTGTGCAAGCAACCCCCCCACACAATGCAGTGCTGGTGGTCTTTCCTCAGCAGTTAAGACTGAGGAAAACACAGCAACAGACTACCATACAGAAGCTGCTCTAAGGAGTCAGCTCTCTCCACCTCAGGACAGGAGCAGCAGTGCTCAGCTTTACAGGCAGCAAGGAAGACTGGCTACAGAGGGTAACCTTCTAGCAGGAAGAACAAAGCACCAGAACAGATCACATGCAAAAGTCCTTATCAGGACTGGAGGCCTTTTAGATCAGGCTGGGCAAACATTTGCCAGGAATGATGTAAGCCAAGTTGATTCTTACTTGGACAAGGGAATTGGGCTACATGACTGTCAAGCTCTCTTCCAACCCATTTTGATCTATGGCCCTGCATTGAGGGACTGAGTGCTGGCCAGTACTCCTCACACATTCAGTCTCCAGGCTCCCCAGAGATGTCCCATGCCAGCCTGGTGGAGTCACTCTGTGTCCATCAGTTCCTCCTCTGGAAAGGACCTGCATCCCTACAAGATCAGAGGCTCAGCTGAGAGCACAGTGAGGATAAATCCATTTCTTTGACTCTCTTAAGACCCCTGAGAAAGTCCCTGTCATCCCACATCTTGGGTGGAAGACTGAAAACACTTGTGCAAGCGGTACTTGTGCTTCAGGGTGCTTACACAGAGATTACACCCAAACAAGAACTGTACTCAGTCTCTGTCCTCCAGTATAATGGAGATTGTCCAAACCCATGGAATAATGCAGCCCCAGAGGGACTTCAGGTCTCCCACTCTCAGCATGAGGTACAAGCCCAGTCCTGTACTGCTTCCAGCTTCCCCATGTAAGCCCTGCACCAAAGAACTGTTCTTCTGGCACAGGAACGGAGGGGTCAAAGCTCCTTTGCAGCTGCACCTGCCCGCAGCCCTCTGCTGACCCGTGTGGGCTCCCTACCCAGTGGGGAGCATGGGGCAGGACCGTTCTCCAGCAGATACGGCCAAGCTGGGACCACAGCACCATCTGCAGGGCTCTGCCAACGGCCAAGCTTTACCAACTCCTCCTCGGGGCCAGACAGCGTTATCCTGGTAGGTACTTCATGCCTGGTGACTCTCCAGCATACAGACAAGAGTGCACACACCACCTCACTCTCTAGGGTTCTGGAGGAAAACAAAGCCCCCCTCTGAAAGCATCCCTTCAGGAAACAAACCACCGTTTGAGCCAATCCAAAAGGCCAAGTAAGGCCCAGGAAATTCAACTGTGTCAGATACTGGATTGTGTAAAATGCTACCTGCAGCATCAGCCTTCTGTGGCCTGAGGAAACAGCTATGCTTCTACAGAGAGCTCACATGCACAGAGCAGTGCTGGTGTCAGCAGCCTCACAGGCAACATAGACACCATCAGGGCCCCCAACACAAGAAAGATGTGGGGCTGTTGGAGAGGGGTCAGAGGAGCCACGGAGATGCTCAGAGGGCTGGAGCAGCTGCCCTACAAAGAGAGGCTGAGGGAGCTGGGCTGGGTCAGCCTGGAGAAGAGAAGGCTGTGGGGGGACCTCATTGCAGCCTGCCAGTCCCTGAAGGGAGCAGAGGAACAGGAGGGGAATCAGCTTGTTAAAAGGACAGACAATGGCAGGACAAGGGGGATGGATTAAAGCTAAAGGAGGGAAGGGTTAGATTGGATATTAGGGGGAAGTTTTTTACAGAGAGAGTGGTGAGGGGCTGGAACAGGCTGCCCAGAGAGGGGGTGGGTGCCCCATCCCTGGGGGTGTTCAAGGCCAGGTTGGATGGGGCCCTGGGCAACCTTGTGTAGCTCCAGGCCTGAGGTTGGTGTCCCTGCCTGTGGCAGGGGGTTGGAGCTCTGTGATCCTTGGGGTCCCTTCCAACCCATGCCAGTCTATGATTCTATGATTGGGTGCCTTAGCCAGGGGGCAAGGAGTGCTTGTGTGTCCTTCAAACCACCCCTCCCCAAAAGCTCTGCAGGGCTTCTGTCCTGAAAGGAGCCTGGTCCAACACACACAGCACTGCACACACCCCGTGCTCCCAGCGCAGCCCCGGGGTGCCAGCCTCACAGACAAACCCAGCCTCCTGGGAGGAAACCATTCCTCTCCATTCCTGCCTTGGGGAGAAGGTCAGCAGCACCATGGGATTCTCTGAGACACACAACCAGCACGCCACACAAACCCACAGAAATGCAAGTGGGTTTCTTGCTGGTTTAGCTATAAATATAGGAATTTAACACTTGTCCCACTGGATTAGACCAAGAGTCTGTCTCACAGAGAGTGTCCTGCTCAGAGCTCTGACAAGTGATTGATGCTTCCAAGAAAGGGCTCTCTGCAGCCCAGCCACCAGCGCTCTCAGAGGGACACCTAACTCTAGCCTGCTGCAGGGAGTCTGCCTACCCCCTGAGAAATGCAACATGATGCCATTTGACACTCTCAGAAGCCAGGAAACTATCCAGCTTTTAAAGTATCCTGCAGAAGTATGGGCTGTGTGTTGCTCTGTTTCATACATAAACGCTGCCACAGCCCAGATGAAACCTGTCAACTCTGAGGAAAAATTAAAGAAATAAATCTGACAAAGCTGAACTTTAAAAGAAGACCTTAAACTCTTATTCAAAACAAACCAAACAGCACCTCTTTGACCAGAATTTGTAGGCTGGGGTGTGTAGAGCAGTGGGGAGAATAAATGCAGTGTGAGCAGTACAGTGGGGTGAAAGGTACTGAGCACTCACTTCCACTGGCCCAGCAAGTGTTTCCATTCAGACTTGGAGACTGGACCCCTTGGTTTCCTCTCTGACCTTCCTTCCCAGACTACTTCTGTTCAGGGAGGGAACTCACAACACTGGAAACAACATGAAGGAGCTTGAATTTAATCCTGCCATTATTTATAATGCCATGATGTTGACCATCCATTTCAGGGCCATCTCAGTGTTGTTTCAGGCAGCCCTACGCTGGGTCATCCTTCTCAAAGACACAGACCTCAGCTATTCCCAGGGCTCTCAAGAGATGGATCCTACTCCAAACTCAGCCTGTTGTCAAATTCTGTACAAGTCATTTCACCTCCTGTTTTTCAACTTCTCCATCAGGAGCAGGGATTCTGGCCTCCTTTGTAAAGGCAGCATCTGAACACCCTCCATGGCAGCCAGCCCCTTCCATCGCTCTGTGCAGGTGCCTGATGTTTGTTCAGGTCTGACAGCATGTCTGGAAATGTAATTGCACAGCAATTCTTGTAAGGACACAGATCTGAAGCACTATCTTTATTACAGTGTTTTGATTGTTTCTGGCAGCATCCACCAAGCGTCAGGTGCTGTAGATTCAGATGGTGTAACATGTGCACTGATCCTTCAATGACATGTCACTTGCTGTTTGAGATCTACTCTGAGGTATCAGGATCCTGGAATAGAACTGTATTTGAAATGTGCAGGTTAGTCATGTCCCATTACACCAGCAAATCCATGTGCTGATACAAGCCAGAGTTCAGACCCATCCTCCAACCTGGGCACATTCTATATAGATGTAACTGGAGCCCAAAACCAGAGTGAAATTCTTTCTAGGTCAAATGGGTGACCTGACATGTTGAAAAGTTGTATTTTAATTTAAACATCTGGAGCTGTGAACTCTTCTGTATTGGGTCTTGAGATTAATGAGTCACCTTAACAAAGCAAGCTAAAAAAACTTGCATGCATTTCCCCAAAGAAGGTGAAACATCTGTACATGCTCTACTGAACTTCTGCATCTCTGGTTGAAGGCTGTATCAGGAAACAAGGCACTCTGCAGAGAGAGTTCAGTGTTCCAGGGATGAACTGGAGATTCCTTTTGCCACGTAGAGTTTTCAACAAGCTGTTCAGCAGGGCTCACCATCAAAAAGCATACTGCTTTCTGTAGTAAGAAATAGTAAGAGCTGTTTCTTGTACAGCTATCATCTGCTTTGGTTTTGGATGTGCAGAAACCTAGGCCTGGGGGAAAAAGAATGACCAGAGATTTAAATTTTGCTAGGGAGAACAAACCTGTACCTCCATCCTATAAAAGCAGCAATTTTCCAATGGCAATAATCTCACCAGAGCTAGTCACCCCATCAGAAATGCTTATCTGCATCAAAATTTCTGACTCAGAAACACCTGCCAGGCTCTATCAGAATCTAAGGTTGAGATACTTGAGGGAAGCTCTGTTTTATGAAGACTGGCTCCAGCTGTGGACTTTCTCTGGTTGAGTTCATTTAATACCTCAGGGTACAGGGACATAATCTACAAAGGACACAGCACTATACCTGAAGCAAAAATCTGAAGGTAAAAAAGGAGACTTACTTGCCACAGAAATCCTTGTGAATGGCATGAAGGACAAGTTGTAAGTTGGGGTGTGCCTGTAGCCAGTTCTCCACCATATCTGGGTGCCTGGGATCAACTTCTAAAAACACACTCCTGAAAGGACACATGTGGGAGTAGGAAGTGGAAGAGATGCACACATTTAGGTTGCTAAGCTGATAAAAATTAAGGTCCATGTTCTGGATGACTCCTATCAGTGCAGGAAATGGGAAAAATTAAGATGCAGATCCCAACTGCCTCCCTTGGGGATAAAGTGTTGATCTTGGGGGCAATTCTCATGGTAGTCCTCTGTGTGAACAGTTAAAGCCCTGGATTGAGATGTAAGGATCCCTTTTGAACCCTATGCAGAGACACTGCCAGCTCTGCCTTTCTTAAAGATTTAAGGCCAGAATGAAGTTTTAGGATGCAAAGGTATGAAAACTGAGCACTGGGCTGGCAGCACCAAGCCTGCCTTTGTATAAACAGGGTGACATTCAGTCCCAGTAGTGAGAGTAATAAAGTACAAGCTAGTACACACATCTTCCTGCAGTTAATGTCCCCATAAATCAGTTAGGGCAGTAAGGACTGTCCAAAGGGGAGGGCAGCAGTGATAAGGGAACTAATCAGCAACCTCACAGCCCCAAGACTAGGCCTGGACACTGCAGAGCTGTGTTCCTTTCTGCTTGAAGCCAGGCTTTATGATGCCAGCCTGGTTCTGAGTCTCCACTCCCACGACAAGGCAGAACCACCCTAGCTTACAGGCCCATGGGGATGCTGGAACTGGTCACAGCCTGTGATGGAGCAGCAAGATACAAGCTGAAGAGGGAAAGAACAGAGGCCAAGCCCAAATAATGCATTCTCTTGAGAATTCCTAAAACTCAATTACTGAATCCTCCCTATAAATTTGCCAAACTAACTACAAGCTGGGTGTGGCTCTCATTCTTGACCTTAAAAAACTTCCACTCCTCACTAGGGGCTTCACCTTATAAAAGCAAAAAAGGCAGGAAAAAGTAATAATCCTAACAAAAAGCCCCACAGGACCACTCTCTCTTGCTGGGAAAGTCTGAGGAGCATCTTCTGCTCTTGTGGTCATGTAAAGCATGAGGAATGAATTCTTCTGCATGCACTATGCCTCTTAATAATCCTGTCCCTCTTCCCAAAACACCAGATTTTAAACAGCATCTCATGTTGGTAAAACATCAGGAATTCTCAATGGGATATGTGAGTGCTGTGGCACAACAGACATCTGGGTATCAGCATGTGGATCTTCAAGCACAAAATGCCAGAGAATAGGAACCATCAGTCTTAGGAATAGGAACCATTAGCCTTGAGGAAATTTCACATTTAAGAAACTAGCTCTGGCTGATGTGTTTTCCACTGGGATCTTCAGCACTGTATCCTGGCACAATAAACAAGTTTCCCCTCATTAAAGGCTTGGAGAGATCTACATCCATTCTCACAGAGTTCTCCTTCAGTGACTTGTTCTGCTTAAGAAGCTTCCATATTTTTGCACTCTTTCTCTGCTGTTGCTGCTTTGACCTTTAAAGATTCTCACTTACTAATGACTATGAGACATCATCACTGGTGAAGGAAGGCTCATATCCCTTTATTAACTTATTTCAACCTAATTTGGCTCAGAGACATGGCATTTTTTAAAATGCTACTATTAGATGGGAGGGACAGGGACATTTTTTGCAACCATTTTCCCTCTGTACCTTCTTCCATCTGCACAGAAAATAGAAATTCTAGATATTAATAGACCAAAGACATGAAACTCAAGCAGAGAACAACACTTACCCAGAATCCTTCAGAAGAGAAGGAGCCAGAGCCAGAATTGCTTTGATGACTCTCATCCCATCATCTCCCCCATCCAGTGCATCAAGGTCTTCATAGCTGGGGTGTGGAATAAGCACACATTAGCCTGTGGTGTGAGCCAAGCCTTTGAAGATTTTGTTGCCCCCCCCCCCCACTCCATGGAGAAAGGTGCACTTCACACACAGACTGCAGGACTCCTAGAGCAGGGGACAGCACTCGTAGCTTCTATGTAAAATACAGAGAGTAAGGTGGCAGCTTCCACTAGACTGAGAAACTCCACACTGAGCAGAAGCAGAAAACATCTCCTGAACTCTTCCTGAAACTAGTGACAAGCCAACTGCAGCCAGGGGCATGTCTGCAGCCAGGACCCATCCTCTCTGTGCCAGCTGGAGAGGGACAGAGTGGGTTGTACAGCAAGGGGTCACTGGCTTTATTTCACCGTGGAGTGAGAGCACAGCTGTGTGGTTGCCTTAGCTGCCTGATGGGTTAAACCACAACACATGCCAACAACCAGGCTGGACTGCCTTCTAACCTAGCCATGAGGATGTAGAAATCTCAGCTTTCAGAACCTGTTCTGGTGCACATCTTGGACAGAGATGGGTCCAGGACATTGTCCTGACACACATGACAACCAATTCTGAGGAAGAACAAGCACACACAAAGTAATTCCACATCCCAAAAGAGCTTCTTCATGTTTGTGTGGGCTGGTTTGCAAAGGGCAAGTATTGGGATGAGAATGGGTTGCAATATTTCCACTGAAGCTTTTTTCCATCACCAAAAGCTGCTCAGATTACTTGTACTTTCTTTCCTAAACTCACACCAATTATAGATAATTATATGTAATTATATTTCTTTATTATTATATACAATATATAATAACATTATATATTGGTATATAGTATATTTAATATATTTTACAATATATTATATATAATAAAGAATATATTAATCATTATATATTATATATAATTGGTGTGACATTATATATTATTATATATGTAATTTTTAAAAAAGCCTAACAGGAAAAATGTTCTAAAAAATAATTAAAATACTCACAGGTCAGAGACAGTATCAAAAGTAATTTAAATATTTAATATTTATTTAATATTTAAGTATTTATAAAAGTGGAAAAATCACACACTTTGAAATTAACAAGCTTCCAGTCCAAACTTTTTTTAGAACATTTTTCCTGCAAGGCTTTTTTAAAAGTTACATATATAATAAAATATATAATATATATGTATTATTTATATATATAATATATATATAATACAGGTACACAGTGTTGGTGTGTTTATATAGTGTATAGTGATGCAGTATACAGAGTGTACACATGTACAACACCTTTGCATACTTTGTGTGTAACAGAAGGAAGCAGAGAGAATCATAGAATCATAGACTGGCATGGGTTGGAAGGGACCCCAAGGAGATCATACAGCTCCAACCCCCTGCCACAGGCAGGGACACCAACCTCAGGCCTGGAGCTACACTAGCTTGCCGAGGGCCCCATCCAACCTGGCCTTGAACACCCCCAGGGATGTTCAAGGAAAAACCTCATTTTCTCTCAAAATGAGAGAAAACCTCATTTCCCAGACCAGAAGAAAACTCTTGTTTGCCTGATTACCAGAGAATCTCTGCATCCAAGGAAGCCATGTCTTCATGGAAGACGTATGGTGGGTTACTGACTATGAAGTCTATGGGGCCCCAGAGTAGCAGCTCCTTGGCAGAACCTAGAAAAGAGAAATATTTACAACCAGCTCTCAAGCACAGCAATCTTTTCTACAAGCACAGTGTCAAATTCCTATCCAGGGGACTGTCTCTCCAGACATTAGCCCACCTCTGTTTGGCTCTGCCTTTTTCTAATACAACTTTATCCTATTTCTCTTTGGAATAGCCTGGCCTGCTCTCTCTCTCTCCCTTGTTAAATGTGAAAGTGATACAAAGCTAAGCACAGGCAAGTCTACAGAACAGCCCTGCTCAGCAGAACATGTTACAAAGCACAGGACCCTGATGATTTGGAGCTCTGTGCTAAATCAGCAACCAAAACTTGAGAGAGCCCACAAAGACCTAAGTGGGACCTTAGACTAGCTGTCAGGGTGCATATCCTTCCTCTTAAAAGAGCTGCAGAAGGACCTCTAAACAGCAAAAGAGCCAGCCCCCTCAGCAGTATCAACCATCTGATGGTTTGCTCCTCTGTAGGCAAGGTTCAGCTTGCCATGCTCATGTGACTGTCTGGGCTGACACACAGCAGCCCTGAATCAGCCATCATGTACCTGGGTGAGCGTGGCAGTGCCCTCAGGCCACCCTCCTGGCACAGGGCATACCTGTGCAGGTACAATGCCAACACAGCTCCATGGCTTCTGGACTGGAGCTGGCTGCCTCACTGCTGGTTGGGGTATGGGGAGCACAAACTGGGATCTGCAGGTCTGTGCAGACATACCCCAGCAGGCAGCACAGTGACACAGACCACAGGGTCCTAAGGGTGCATTAATGACTCTACAATGCTGAAGCTCTGGGCTAAGGAACCACTGAGCAGGTACCTACCTCACTGGACAAGCTCCACCAAATGGCAGTTTTAACTCCAGGGAAGGCAACAGGTATCCTCCCCTGGTTCAGCTCACCTCCTTTTGGATGAATAAGGCTGGACATTTAATCTAAGCTAACTATCTGGGCTCCCTCTAACACCAATGGCTGGGCAGGCACATACATGTTTATCTGAAGCATCCTTATCAGCACAGCATGGATTACACTCTGTAGATATTTGCCTCTTCCCCAGAACACTAGAGAGCACCTGGACTATCAGCTCAAACACAACCTCTAGACACCTAAAACAGGAACAATTCCCCTTTTGGTGCAGGCAGGAACTTCTCTCAGCTGGAAATCTCTGGCCTGGAAATCTCTGATGGGAAAAGCCTCACTGACTCACTTCTCCCTGACCATTTGCTCTATGAAGTTCAACACCCTCCTGACACCTGCATCCCAAAGGGGTCCCTCAGCTGTTTCTCATGCCTGCCTCCCCCCATCAAAGTAAAAAGGGAGAAAGACATAAGAGTGAAAACAGTTACTGTTTGAAACATCACGTTGGAGGATGTGGATCCTGTCCTGGAGCTGCAGCCTGTAAAATTCCAGATGCAAGAACAGAAAGAAGAAAGATTAGGAGACATGTTTGTGTAGATTCATGAGCAGCACAGCTCTATAAATGGGTCAGTACATATCAACCTCTTATCTGATACTCATCTATCTTATCCCACTAACTGCAGCTGGATTCCTCTCAAGCCACAAGGGAAGTTTAGGCTCTGTTCTTTGCCCCATGAACAGCATTCAAAGCACAGAGCATGCTGAGTGCTGATGCCAGTTCCAGGGTGTGGTTCCTGTGCACCCAAAACCCCACATATATCACCCCTTGCCATATATAGGGGAGCGTTTCACAGAATCACAGAATCTTAGGGGTTGGAAGGGACCTCAAGAGATCTTCGGGTCCAACCCCCCTGCCAGAGCAGGCTCCCTATCTCATATTACATAGATAGGCATCCAGAGGAGACTTGAATCTCTCCAGAGAAGGAGACTCCACCACCTCCCTGGGCAGCCTATTCCACTGCTCCTTCACCCTCACTGGGAAAAAGTTCTTCCCCATGTTGGTGCGGAACTTCCTGTGCTCCAGCTTACAGCCATTGCCCCTAGTCCTGTCCCCACTGACCACTGAAAAGGGTTTCCCCACCCTGCTGCACATTAATTGCACTTACAAGGGCTCCCCCAGGTAAGCTCACTATCCCTGGAAAAAACAATAAAATAGGGGAAAAAAAAAGCCCCACTGAAACAAAACCTCTTGTTTCAAATGCACAAGCCTGCTTTTGTAAGCAGAGACAACATGCTCACATTTGCCATAGTCTTTCTCCAGCCCCCTTGATAACCTAGATCTCAACAGTGTTCTGGCCTCAGAGTATTTTCTAGGCATGTTTGGATCTCACCTCACACGCCAATGTTGAGGTGATGAGATGTTCCTGCACACTACCAGGAGGCCAGCACATGCAGTGCAGCAGAACCCCTGTGCCAACAGAGCCAGGAAAAGGGACTCCTTTAGGGACATGCACAGACTGTGCAGTAGAAGGTATTTAAAGTACCCACAAGGGTCTCTCACCTGTGAGTTTCTAACTCACAATCAGTCTGTCCCCTGCCATCTCTGTGCACACTAACTGGGAAACAGTCAGTGCCTCTCCTCTGCAGCCAGATGCCCCCAGGCTGCTCACACCAGCAGAACCACTGAAGGGACTGGAAGACATAAGCACCTCTCCTTTACCTGTAACAAGTGAGGAAGTAAGTGTGCTGGCTTGCTGTTTTTAAGAAACAAGTCTTTAAACGTGCTGGTATTTCTTGGGGAGAAACCTTGGCAAAGATGCTGATCTGAGTCACTGCACTGATCCAAGGTAGAAGAGCTGTGAGGCTGCCAGACTGCCACTGCATGGTGCTCCAGTCTGTCACCAGGCATGATCCATCCCTTGCTCCAAGCTTGCTACAGAAAATGCTCCCCATCAGGGAAAAATAGTTGAAACAGCAATCCCCATAAATGTTAGGAATCCTGAGCAAAGGTCCCTGGTGCCCCTGGGACAGGAATGAAAGGCCAGTCTGAAAGTAGCTTTTGTGCTTGGTGTCAACCTGATACTACAGGACAGGTGCCAGCTATGGAGAGTGAGAGACAGCAAGGCAGGAACAGAACCTCTAATTCCTCAGCTACATGGTCCACCCACCAAAGCACCTCTCTTCTCAGCAGGTTTGCCTCAGGCTCTTGTGAAGACACTTGAGCAATGTCAGAGGCAGCACTTTGCAACGTTTGAAAGACAAGGCTGGTCAAGGTGGAGCAAGACACCAAGCCTGCCACAGGAGATGCCACTCCCTGACCAGAGGAGCACACTGTGGCAGAGTCTGCACTGTTCCCTAACTCCTGTCTTCAACACACTCAATGCCTAGAGGAAACAAAACCAGCCAGCTCTAGCCAGCACAGTCTCCCCTCCCATGAGAGACCTACCACAGTGACAGTTTCCCCACTGGCCCTTCAGTGTCACATCTCAGGGCTGCCCAGTGGGTTCAGAGAGCATGCTGTGACAAAGGCCTTATACCCAAGTCCTGTGTGCCTTTGCTGAGGGCCCATGACACTGCCCTGTCAGCACACACAGGCATTGAGAAAGGGAGGGATTCCTGTTTGGAATGCTCCCACATTGGCCATCTGGCACTGGGACTGATTTAGTCAGAGCTAGAGTCACTCACCTAAGCGCTTAGAGAACACAGCTGTGATAGGGGAGCTCCCAAAAGAAGACAGGAACCAAGCTGGTGCTTCAGTCAAGCAGTAAGACAGCTTATACTACTGGCTTCTCTCCCAAGAGCTACAGGGCACCATGCCATGGACAAGCCCACAAGGACACAATGAAAATATCCATAGTGAAATATGAGGTTCTCTGGCACTACAGTAACACTCCCTCTGCCACTCTTGAGACAACAAGCAATGTTAACAACAAGACTATTTTTTCCAGATGCCAGAGCAATAATCTCCCAAGCAGGCAAAGTTCTGGCCTGCTTTTATTAGATCCATGAAAAACTGCAACAGAACTTGGTTTGACACTGACAGATCAGGAGGAAATTTCTGCTCCTCACTCCCTAGAACTGGACTAAGAGTGAGGAGACAAGTTTGGGAAGGGCTGTTCCTACACATCCCTTCAGACTCATGGAAGAGCTGGGAAAGGGCTGCAAGAAGTGAAGAGATGCAGCTCAGTGCAGCCAGAAAGAGAAGTAGCCTGTCTCTGCAGCCCCAACACTGGCAGCAGCTTGGGAGCAAAGGGTATGTGGGCCCTGTGGACAGAACTGCCAGCTGATGAGTACCACTTAAGACTCACAGCTCTGTAAGAGGTAGCAAAAGGAATCCTTTCCAACACTGCTCCAATTAGTGCCTAGGCCCAGTGGTTCCTGAGGACAGGAATCCATACTAGAACTCTGTACCACTTAGAAGGTCCACAGAGACTGGGATCCTGGACTCAAAAGCATAGTGAGATTCCAGCTCTGGTGCTTGCCATGCTAGTGGCAGACCAGAATAACCTGGTCCAAGAAGAAGCAGCTGAGGAAGCAATGCTGCTAGGGAAGACAGGGTCAACCTGATACAGATCTATCCTGACTTCAGGCATAAGATGCTTGACTTCCTGCAGGGACAAGGGGACTAGACAACCTTCAAAGGTCCTTTCCAACCCAAGTTATTCCATGACTCAGCAGCTCAGAACATCTGGCCACAGCAGAGGTGTCTTGCAAGCAGCACAGGACCCAGCAGCACCATTCTCACCAAACACAAGGCTGCAAGGAGGATGCCAAGGGGTACACATCAGAGTGCAGCTGCTCCCTGAGTGTGCAAGCTTAGAGCTAGAGGATCAATAACTGAAACACAGCAATAATGCTATGTGCAGCCAGAGAGAGAGGTTCAGGCTATACCTGTCCTTAACCCTGTGATATATGCATTCTCACTACCAAATACTGAGACCTCTGTATTTCTCAAACAACAGTTTACAAAAACATGGGTAATATGTGGGCTTGTACCTATGTGCATTCTCCCTGGTGAGATCCACAGCAGCCTTCTCTTTATCCATGGCTATCACCTGGCTCTGGGACAGGAGAAACAAGAAACAAGGATTACAACATGCAGGTTCCTGAGCAGGCATGCTCTGCCAAAAGGGACACACAAGGCAAGAACTGACAATTCCCTGTTTACTCTTGGCTCCTGGAAGGAACAGCTCATGGAGAATGCATCTCACAGCACTGATGGGATCACAAGTCCCTTCTAGTAAGGCTGCTAACATGACAGAAAGCACTCTGCAGCACTGCCAGCAGCCCACCAAAACAGACAGGCTTCTGACCAAGCCTACTCAGGCAACAACAATGGGATCACACTGCCTCACAGCCCCTGACTGGGAAACTTAATACTCTGGCTAGCCTGGGGTAGACACAGGTTAAAGGACAATCATGTCCTAGGCTTCTCACGTGGATAGAATCCCTCCCAGCATTAATATAACCATTTGGACAGAGCTTCTGGCATTTTCCATCTGTTGTGCAGACATCTTTTGCCTAGTTACTCCACTACAGTCCTTACACCACATTCACTGCATGTATTGACTGCATGTCAAGTATGAGAGACTCCTCTAGCATAACAGTAAGGGAGAGGGGGCTACAGTAAGGGAGAGGGGGCTACAGTAAGGGAGAGGGGGCTACAGTAAGGGAGAGGGGGCTACAGTAAGGGAGAGGGGGCTACAGTAAGGGAGAGGGGGCTACAGAGATCTGTCTGACCTTGGGAAAAATGCAGGCAAAGGCCTGACTGCCTTTTTCACTTTGCTTAATACTGTTTAAACACAGATGCTGGTATGCATTTATATAGTGAAAGTGCACTCAAAGAAACTACTTTGCATTTGGAGCTGATGGAGACGATGATCAGCCATCACTCCTAGGGGGATTAATTTCACAGCCCAAGACTAGCCCCCCACTAGCTGACCCTGAAGGTGAAGGACACAGCTGAATCCACAAGTGAAAGGTTTCCTCAGTATCCCAGTGCCAAGTTCTGCACCAGCCACTCAACAGATCCCACAGTGTAAACTCCACTTAGCTGTCACTGTGGCTACCACTTATTCTGATCAGTCAAGGCTCCTTATTTCTCTGGGCACAGCAGCTTGTGTTAGTCAGCTGGGAAAGGGCTCTTACCAGTTACAGGGACAGGCTGACACAACTACTCTTTAACAGGCAAGGAAAAGAGCATGAAGCACAGCTCAGGAAATCAGAGTAATCATACTTCAAAGTCATGAAGCTCAAGTATTAACCATATCAGGTCACTGGGAGGAAGAACACAGGCATCAACTTTTATATCAGCATCAACTTTTATATCAGCATCCATTTTTATATCAACCAGTATAAAAATACTTGTGTGTAAGAATTACACTGCTGCAAGAGGAGGGGCTGGCCACAGCAGTTCTTGTTCATGAGAAGGAACTGCCTGTTCTGTGATTCTGAGGAAAGGGGAGTATTTTTCCCCTTACCCACATGTGATTAGATCTTGGATTCATTTCTCTTTCTGCTTACCAACAGTATCTCAATAAGCATGTTATGTGTCACAATGATCAGGGGCAAGAAGGGCTTTGGTCACCCAGATCTCAGTCCCCTTCTGCTCTTTTCAAAAGGTGTGGGCTGTTATCAAGGAACAAAAAGCTTCCAAAAAGTGGTTTGGCAGTGTGGCATACACTTGTCACACTGACACCAAGTACTGACACCTCTGTGGTAATCTCTTCCCTGTATTCATTTAGTCTTCAGCCACTTACAGACAAGATCTTTCAATTCACAGCAAGGTGACTTTTTAGAGATGAGCACCCTGTAAATACAACTAAGCTAACACCCACCAGAGCTGCAAGCTAAGGTGATCAACAGTGAGCTGTGGCAGCTAAAGAATGAGCACATCTCTTCTTCCATTCTGACCATGTACTGGGGACCCCAGCAGACAGTTAGGGAGAGCAACTCCAAAACAGCCCTCTTCTACCAAGTGTGAACTTACTGAGCCTGACTGTCAGAGACCTTGGCTGCTGAAGTCCCACCAAAGCAAAGTTTGTCTGCAAAGTCTCAACAAAGAGTGGGATTCTCCTGAAACACAGACATCTGTTCAGGAGGGGAATCAATTTAAAAGGACAGATAATGGCAGGACAAGGGGGATGGATTAAAGCTAAAGGAGGGAAGGGTTAGATTGGATATTAGGGGGAAGTTCTTTCCAGAGAGAGTGGTGAGGGGCTGGAACAGGCTGCCCAGAGAGGGGGTGGCTGCCCCATCCCTGGGGGTGTTCAAGGCCAGGTTGGATGGGGCCCTGGGCAACCTTGTGTAGCTCCAGGCCTGAGGTTGGTGTCCCTGCCTGTGGCAGGGGGGTTGGAGCTCTGTGACCCTTGGGGTCCCTTCCAACCCATGCCAGTCTATGATTATATGATCTATTGTACCATGAGCATTGAAAAAAGCTCACCTGTGGCAGCTTGGACAACAGACTCAGAGCAATTGCTCCAGAGCCACAGCCAATCTCCAGGATCACAGGATCAGGAACTGGGAAGCAGAGGCCTGAATTCTTCTCACGTTTCTGAGACACATCTTCCAAGACTAAAGAGACAAGATCCTAAAAAACAAACAAAGGAATTGCTAAGGGAGCTGATTTGACTCACACCTTTGTGGTCTGAGGACTGGAGTTTCAGTTTCTTGACTCTGTAGCCCAATGAAATGTATTTTTGTTGCTAATTTTTAAGATGGCAGCAATGGAACTGGCATGGCAGAAGTCACTTCAGCTCCATCTCCCCCACAGGGTGATTTGATTACTAACCAAATCCTCAGGATATGGTTACTAACCAAATCCTCCAAACAGCTGGAGCACATTATCTTCTGCAACACCATTTTATTTACTAAAAAATTCCAGCTTTCAGGATTTGGAAGTTTCAAAATTAAAGATTTTTACACTTCCTCAGGATGGTAAGTAATCTGGATGTAGATGCACAGCTCCTAACAGCATCTAAACCAATAATCCAACTTGCAGATAAAAAGCAAAAGCAATTAATTACTAAATGACCCAAATGAGCAGCTCCCTGCATGGACTTCAGCCTGTGGACCCCTACAACATTTTGTTGTTAGAAAGTCACACAGAAAAGATCTGCATCCATGCTCCAGATCCCTGTGGTGCCTCTTCCTTCTGCCTCCCATCAATCTCTTTTTTAAGTCTCAAAGATACACAGTTCTACGGTTTGTGAAAATGAGTGACTAGCTACAAAAGAAAGCACATATGTGCCTCCCTCAGACCACAGCATGAACTTCCCTTAATATTCACTGGAGAAATAGGACAGAAACATTATCACAGAATCACAGGATCACAGGGGTTGGAAGGGCCCTGGAGAGCTCCTGGGGTCCAACCCCCTGCCAAAGCAGCTCCCCAGCTCATACTGCACAGGTCGGTGTCCAGACGGGGCTGGAATCTCTCCAGAGATGGAGACTCCACACCCCCTGGGCAGCCTGTCCCAGGGCTCTGGCACCCTCACTGGGAAAAGTTCTTCCTGTGCTCCAACTTGCAGCCATTGCCCCTTGTCCTGTCCCCACAGACACTGAAAGGGGCTGGCCATTTCCCCCTGCAGCCCATCCTTCAGATATTGATAAACACCAATTAGGTCTCCCCTTAATCTTTTCTCCAGGCTGAACAGCCCCAGCTCACCCAGCCTTTCCTCCCAGGGGAGATGCTCCAGGCCCTTCATCATCTCCTCAGCCTCCTCTGGACTCTCTCCAGGAGATCCCTGGCTGTTTGATCCCAGGGAGCCCAGCACTGGACACAACACTCCAGGTGGGGCCTGAGCAGGGCAGAGCAGAGGGGGAGGATCCCCTCCTGTGACCTGCTGCCCACACTCCTCCTGACGCCCCCAGGATCCCATTGTCTCTCTCAGCCCCAGGGCACACTGCTGGCTCATGGCCACCCTGTCACCCACCAGGACCCCCAGGTCCTTCTCCACAGAGCTCCTCTCCAGCAGTAAAGGAACAAGGAACACCAGTAAAGGAACAAGGCCTTGTTGCCCCAGGTGCTCCCATGATGGCTATGTTATTTCACTTGAGTCTGCTCTTGGATTTCTCCTGTAAAGCCAGAAGGCCTAACAGAAAGGAATTGGCTTGATTTTTGAAACAGTTAAGAATTAAAAACATCACCAGGAAAATTACCATCCTTATGTCTTCACAAGGAATTCTGCATGTTCTTGGCATAAGCAGGAACATTTAAAAGGAACCTGTCCTGGCAGGCAGGTAAGCTTCTCTTTAGTAAAACAAGGGCCTTTTTCAGGAGCTAAACTGGGTATCCTTACACAGAAAGGCATAAGCCCTCCCTTGGATATATCACCCTACCTGGGGTGCAGTGCAACAGATGCCCTGTGCCAAGCTGTAGTCTTTACAAAGATATTTGTTGCTGTTGGTCACCCCTCCTATTAGGCCTCCAGGGATGGGGCACCCACCCCTTATCTGGGCAGCCTGTTCCAGCCCCTCACCACTCTCTCCTGATCCTTGGGGTCCCTTCCAACCCATGCCATTCTATGATTCTTCCTGGTACCTAGTAGGGGCTGTGGTTTGGGCTTGTGCTGGGAACAGTCCTGGTAGCACAGGGATGTTTTAGTTCCTGCTGAGCAGTGCTCACACAGAGCCAAGGCCTTGTCTGCTCCTCACCCTGCCCCACCAACAAGTAGAATGGGAGGGGGTACAGACAGGACAGCTGACTTCAGGGACCAAATGGGTATCCCACACCCTATGTCATAGTTTTGCATGGCTGGGTTCTGATGGAGAAGGGGGAGCTGCAGGGGTGGCTTCTGCTAGAAGCTTTCTGCAGGCCTGAGAGAGCAAACATGGCCAACTCAAAGCCTGAGTCGCTGCTGACCAAGGCTGAGCCCATCAGTGATGGTCACAGCACACCCATGAATCACATTGAGGAGGAAAAAACTGCTGCAGCTGCATTTACCCCAGAGAAGGGAGTGAGAAGATGTAAGGAACTGAGGCCAGTGAAGGGCGGGGGGCGAGAAGGTGCCCCAGATGTTGGAGAAAGATGCCCCTGCAGCCCCTTGAGAAACCCATGGTGGAGCAGGTGTTGTCCCCCCAAAGCCCAGGGAAAAGGCCCAGACCCCACCTGCAGCCCATGGAGAGGCCCCACGCTGGAGCAGGGGGTGACAGACAGGAGATGCTGTGACCCATGTTGGAGCAAGTGCTGCCAGCACCTGCAGCCCATGGAGAGAGACAGAGATGAGAGAGGGAGAGAGAGATCTCCACACTGGAGGAGGTTTGCTGGGGGAAAGGGTGGTGGGGTGGGGGGGGATTGTGACTCTGTGGGGGACCAGGCTGGAGCAGTCAGGGTGTGAGGGACTGAGAGCTATTCTGTGATTTTGACTGCCCCCATAGCAGTGACCCACGCTGGGGCAGCTGGGGAGGAGCTGAAGCCCTGTGGGGAAGGACTCATGTTGGAGAAGTTCATGGAGCACTGTCTGCTGGGGGGACGACCCCACGGTGCAGCAGGGGAGGGGGTGAGGAATGCCCCCCACTCTCAGCCAAGAAAGAACTGACCAAACCCCCACTGCCCCAGTCCCTGCCCCCCCTGTGCCACCATGGGGGGAGCAGGGAGCGAAATCCTGACTGAAGTGCAGTGTGCTGAGAAGGGAGGGGTGGGGAAGGTGCTCTAAGGTCTGGTCCCACTTCTCATCACCCGACTCTGGTGTCACTGGGGGTGCAGGGCAGGGCCATCACTTAGAGAGGTTTCAGCCCTTCACTCCTTGTTGGGTCTGTTCTGCCTGTGACACTGATTGTGCAATGATCTCTCCCTGGCCTTATGTCCACTCCTGAGCCTCTCAATATACCTTTTCTCCCCTGTCCAGCTGAAAAGGGGAGTGATAGAGTGGCTTTGGTGGACATGTGGCCTCTGGCCAAGGCCAAACCACATGACATCATGCTCAGCATATAAAGCTGGGAGGAGGAGGAAGAAGAGGGGGATGTTTGGAGCAATGGTGTCTGTTTTCCCAAGTAACTGTTCTGAGTTACACATTTGCTTGCATATATCCCCATCATCTCAGATTCAGAGCACAAACATCTGTTAAAATAACTCCATCATTGCTAAAAGCCATCTTAACCATCAGTTTGATCACCAGTTCTACAGGTTGAGAGATGAAATTACAAAAATTCCAGTGGGAACTAAGAGAAAACACTTTGCAGCCCAGGTAATTAACCTTTGGAATATGTTAGGTAAATTCTCCCCAGTCTGGCACTCTAAACTGAAGCAGCAGGCCATTCAAAAGGGCTTCCTTTCACTCACACCATTTACAGGATTCAATAGAGAGATAAATGTCCTTCATCATAGAAAATGCTATTTTGGATAAAACAAGATCTGACAATCAGTGAGCCTTTATAGTCTCTAAAAACATGAAAATGAGTTGGCTTGCTTAGGTGCCTTGTCCCTGAAACACACTGAGCACTTCAGCTCCTTTCACACATGTATCCTCACCAACCCCATCTCATAGAATCATAGAATAGAATGGGTTGGAAGGGACCCCAAGGATCACAGAGCTCCAACCCCCTGCCACAGGCAGGGACACCAACCTCAGGCCTGGAGCTACACAAGGTTGCCCAGGGCCCCATCCAACCTGGCCTTGAACACCCCCAGGGATGGGGCACCCACCCCCTCTCTGGGCAGCCTGTTCCAGCCCCTCACCACTCTCTCTGGAAAGAACTTCCCCCTAATATCCAATCTAACCCTTCCCTCCTTCAGCTTTAATCCATCCCCGTTGTCCTGCCAGTGTCTGTCCTTTTAAAAAGTTGAATCCCCTCCTGTTTATAATCTCCCTTCAGGGACTGGCAGGCTGCAATGAGGTCCCCCCACAGCCTTCTCTTCTCCAGGCTGACCCAGCCCAGCTCCCTCAGCCTCTCTTTGTAGGGCAGCTGCTCCAGCCCTCTGAGCATCTCCGTGGCTCCTCTGACCCCTCTCCAACAGCCCCACATCTTTCTTGTGTTGGGCCCCAGCTCTGGACACAGGATCCAGCTGGGGCCTCCCCAGGGCAGAGCAGAGAGGGACAATCCCCTCCCTGTCCCTGCTGCCACCCCTCTGCTGATGGAGCCCAGGATCCCATTGGCCTTGTGAGCTGCCAGAGCCACTGCTGGCTCATGGTCAGTTTCTCACCCCCCATGACCCCCAGGTCCTTCTCACAGGGCTGGTCCCCAGGAGCTCCTCTCCCAGTCTGTATCTGTGTCTGGGATTCTTCCAGCCCCAGTGCAGCCCCTGACACTTGGCAGTGTTGAACCTCATTAGGCTGCCCCAGACCCATCTTTCCAGCCATCATTTCCCAGATGAGCTACTATAAAACACAACCATCCCAAACTCATGCAGGAGGATTACAGCAGAACAGAGCATTGAACCTGATGCTCCAGAACCATCAATCACACCTCTCCCACTGACACCACTTTAGACCATGGCAATGGGTCCCCCAAACTCCAGTTAGGAACAGGCAGGTCCACAGTTGTGTGAGGACAACTGACCTGCAGAAGAGCAGGAGGCACCAAGATCAGAGCCCAGTTACCACATCATCTAAGTGAACTGTAAATATAAGAAAAGAAATAAGCCAAAGTGCTGTAAGAAGAAGCAAGCAAAAATATAAAGTATCTTAGAAATGTGACCTGATTCCATGTTTAGCCATAGCATGCTAACCAATGGAACTGGGGAGTTATTAAGATTATTGCTTACAGTAGACATCATTATTGTCAGTAACACCACAGCCTACACCAAAACCCTACTGATCAGTGCTGCAGGCACTGGCAGAACCACCTCAGTCTTGGAATATCAGACCTATACTCATGCAGATGTGGGTACAGGTCTGGTATTTGTGTCAGAATGGGGAAATGGAACATTTTTAAGATCATTTCTCCCCTAGTCTGTGCAAGAAGCTCCTTTCCCTAGCAAAAGCCACTTTTGGGAGGAGTGGAGGGACTGAATGGCAAAGAGAGAAAACCAGAGAGAAAGAAAGATCCTCACTCTGCCCTTGCTAGCAATAACATGAAGGTGGAAGGGCAGGAGGGGCCCAGACATGGCTTGTCCAGGCAGCCACCATAAGTCAGAGCTATTGACATCTGCTCACAGGGGCAGACTGCACATTTCATTCAACAGACAGGTGTACAGAGATGCTCAAGCAGCAGAGAGGAAGAGCTAGGAGACACACAGGAAGGAGCTCCATAGCCACCACTGTCCCTTGGAGTGAATGTTATGTACAATTCAACCTGCCCACAGCTGTCCTCCCACCCCAGCTTGCAGGGCTGCCATGAGCCTTTCCAGGGCACACAAGCAATGCCAGTATGCTCCAGGGCCTTCCTGTCATCTGTTACAGGCAGACAGCACAGCAGTCAGGGCAGGCTTAGGAGTGAGGCCAGCTCACAGCTCTGCAGTTACTAGTGTGACCAAATCCCACTCTATCTGCTTGTTGCAAACTCCCCTAACACAGCAATAATCAATGAACTCCCCCATTTTAGAGGATTTTGTGCAAATAAATATTCAAGAAGATGTGAAGAGCACCAGCTGCCTCTGAGATCTGTGCACTCATGAGCTAGGTGCAAAACAAAGTATCTGGAAGGGTTTTTACACTGCCCTGGGCTGGAGATGCTGTAGGCATCAAGTGATGGGTTTTCAGGGGCCTACATTCCATTGCCCAGCACAAAACAGTGGGGAGAAGGTATCCAGGCCCTCTACATCTTTTCCAGATGTGATTATTAAAATTTACAGGGAAAAATGCAGGAGATCCTTGGGAGGGAGAAGGACACCTGGTCCTGAGTAGCAAAGGAAGAGCTTGCAAGGACTAGAAGAGGCCTGTTGCCTGCAGTCCATATACAGGGGGTGCAAATATTTGCTTCCCACGCTACTTAATTTCCAGCACTCAGAGGTTCTCAAGCTTTTGTCTCCTAGCCAAGCCACTCACAGCCTGTTCTCACCTTGCCATTCCAGGAAGTCTTGTTTGACTGCCAGATTCACCCTAAGTTCACAATGTCATTTATTTGCTTCCTCCCCCCTCCCCCCACCCCCCCCCCCATTTTCTCCATTAAGTGAAACAAGTGCAAAAAAGCTTGTGCACAGCACCAGCTCCTCTTGAGCCAGTGCCTCACCCTTCCACCCACAACTCCTGTTCCCCAATCCCCCCCCTCCCCAGAACAGGCTGATGTTCTGACAGGTTCTTGGTATTACCTCCCCCTCCCTGTGGCCAGGTCTCCAGTTCACTCTATTTCTTGGAACCGCAGCTGCAAAAAGAAAGCGTGAGGACAGCGTCTGCCAGCACCCAAACCACAGGCTCCACAGCTGCACAGCTCCAACCAGCAGACACTGCAGGGTCAGGCAGCTTTCAGCATCAAGACAGTCAGGAGGAAACAGCAGAGATTCTTTACTGCACAGTGGTGGCTACAGAGCTGTGTGGAAGCCCAGAGTTGAGGCAATCACATGCTACAGTGGCAAATGACCCATCTGATGTTTCTGCAATTAAAAGTACAAGGCTGAGAAAAACAAGAGGAGGAGCAGAATGGGAAAGACAAGGGTGGAGGTCAGAAATTCACACTGCATTCCCTGGAAGCACTGTTTATTCATGGCCCATGTGAAAAAAGCAGGGAAGACAAGGGGTAAGAGTCAGGATGGCAAGAGGTTCCAGCTTCCCAGGTTAGCAAACAGGACAAGGAAAGCCAGACACATGAAATCCTGGGTAACCTTCTCTCTGCTCTTGCACACTTCCTGGGAATGTTTTACTTATTTGTGTGCTTTCCAGAAACTTCTGTTCTGAGAATCCAGGACTTTCCATAGAGCCTGATCTGATATTAACCAAATCACCCCTCCCCTCCTGTTTGTCCACTTGGCCGCCAATCAGTACATGACAAAACACCAGGAAGCCAAGCTGGAAACCTCCTAACTCCATGGCAATGGCTACAGAGAGGCACTGCCACATGCCAAAAAACAGGACATCAACCCAGACCAGTGCTACAGCATTTTTGTCCTGGGCTCTTCTGCCTGGCATTGCAGTAGGAAAGACAGAACGTTGACACAAAGACCGTGTACCTCCCCCTATACACAGGTAGGACACGAAACACCAGAGCAACTCCAGGAGGAGTCACTGACCCTGAAAGAAAGGTGGCTTTAGGCACAAGCAATGACAAACTGGCAAAGGCACAACTAATCCTGAGGAAGGTGGTTGGCTCCTCCTCACACAACAGAAGCAGTCCAGGGTATGTGCCACGCCAAGCGCTGCTTTACCTGCTGGAGGAGAGGTGGGGAGAGCACCCAGCTGTGGCTTCACCTCTGCAACATGCCTGTGCTAGCACCCAAGAGAAATAACCACAGTTGTCATGTCTAGACTTAGCCATGCCCAAGAGGGGCAAGAAGAGTGGGTCAATGTCACTGTAAAACAGCTGTGCCTCCAGTCTCCAGCACATCTTTCCAGAAGCAAGTTATTCTTTCTCTGCAGATACTGGTATTGACCACTGCCAGATACAGCATCTGGACAGATGCACTGGTCCAGTTCACTAAACCCTAGCTCCAAAATTCCAGTTCAGTTACTTGGATGTCCAGAAGAAGCTGGGGAATAGGAAATGGGTTTGGGTTTTTTTTGTTCATGTGAGAATCTCAAGTCCCACCCCTCCTGTTACAGCCCTTCTATGGTTTGTTTTCCTCCAGTTATAGTCCGAAGTCTTGCTCTAATTGCTGATGAGCCAAGACACTCAACTGAAACTCACAGAAAGACAGACTCCTTTCAAGCAGGAAAGGGAGACTGAAAGGCTGAAGAGTTCTTTTAGGGCCAAAAAAAAAAGGCATTAACACCAGACATATCTGTGAGAACATGTTAGGAAAGTCTATATAAATTCATCAGGGGAACAGGTTTCTGTGTGACTTAAAAGACCAGCCATTGCTTTCCCTGTCTTCAGCACAGATTTTAGCTTTAAATTTACATTTTTGAGTTTGGAAATTACCAACTTTGAAGCTTCTTCTGCACCAGCAAGGCATTTTTTTTCTTGCATAGGAAGCCAGAAGAAACTACTGTTCATCCAGGCCAGTTAACCAGGAATAATCCTGTTTCTTCCTCTATTTCCTTTTGAACAAGAAGAGATCTGTCCCAGGAAAACATCCTGTCCTGATTTTCAAGTAGCCAGCAACAGACTCTTACTGAGCTGTTTCAGTAAGAGATGTTACTCTGTGTTAGAGATATGCACCTTTTCTTCTGGTCTGCATTTGTACTGCTTCTTATACACCTGGGTATGAAACCAGAGTGACTTCTGTTATCAATTTCTGCTCCCTGTGCCAGGTAATTAACCCCTGTGCTTGTCTTTGATGAGACTGACAGTGTTTCACAACAAGGCAGACTTTTCCAGCTGTTAATGCACCTACTGGTTTTCCTCCAAACCCTAGTGTTCCATCTCTTCACAACCACTCAGTAACATAACTGGACATGACATTTCTGCAGCTCTTCCACTCTTGCAGTACATGGAGTATTTAATCCTGCTGCTTGTGCCTGGCAATCCCCTTAACACACACAAGGATCACATTACCCAGCTGGGCAGCCCACTGAAAACGGGTGCTCATAGTCAGCCAATATCTGTAAGAACCCCAAATCTTCCCCCCCCAGCTCTTCAGGCAGCAGAAGCCCCTCAGCCACAAGGCAGAGGTGGCTTTATCTCTGCATATATGATCCTGTTAAACACTTGTGTCTAGCTCCAAAGGCAATCCCATGTGCCCTGCAGCAATGACAGGCTGCCTTCATTCCCCCTCCCCAGCCTGTGTCCCAGTCTGCTTTCACAAAACACCATTTTCCTCCAGCATACTGATCCAACACTGCCTTGCATATGGGCAAAAGCTGACCTACCTGAAGTCACAAAAGCAACTCTCCAGCTACAGCACACTTGTTTACAGCTATATTTTGACAGATAAGCTAATTTTTGATCTATTAAACAATGCCCCTTGGCATCTATGTTCAGTATATGTCATAGGAGCCTATATATATTTCAAGAAAGGACTTTAAGCTATGTTATCATTTTCACCATTACCATTTTCATTTCCCAAATTGCAAAGTCAGTGATGCAGAAAGGAGAAGCAGCATTTCAGAGGCAAAACCATTAAAAAAAAAGGACAATCTCCTGACTTCTGATCAATAGGTGTACTCACTAGATAGCACGACCTTTTGACTTCTCTGTACATAACCATTTGTGGCAGTGAAATTAGGGAAATGAAAGGCCTTTCTGCATCAAAACCTTCCCCTGAGCACGGATTAAAAGGAAAAACGTGCACACCACTTTGGCAAATCACTGGAGAAAGGCCCCACCTTCCAATCTATATTTGCATATACATTTCAGGAAGCAAAAATCCTCCCTTCTCCTGTGCTTGACCTTCTTGAAAGGTTAATGAATATGTTTAGGTAGAAGTGAGGGTAAGCTTCATGAATGGTTTCTCTGAGTAGATCTTTGCCTCAAGTGCTTTCTCAGAACACCCCTGCACAGTGCCTGCCATTCAGCTGACAGACACAAGTAAACAGCAATGGTTTCAGTGTATGGAGCACGATCTATTTTGGGAAACAAATTAGCAGCTTAAAAATAATAGGTTGAGAGAGAATTGATTAGACAGCAAGAGGACTAAAAAAAATAAAAATCAGAAATGCTGTAAAGAGCATGACTGTGTGTTGGGCAGTAAGAAGTCAGGGCTTTCCTGTAAACCCAACAGGCAGCACCTGAAGCTAAGAAAATACTTCTCCCACTTACAATACAAAATTAGAAAGACTCACTGTCAGATGAGGAGGCCAGCACAGAGAGGCTCAGAAGAGGATTAAACAAATTAACAGAGGACAGATCCATTAGTGATTACTAAGCAGGATACCCCCAAATCCAGCTTTTGCTAAGGTCAGCCTTTAACCACTGCCTATCAAGACAATGGGGGATCCTTCCATACCTATCCCTTCCCTTGTCATTTTGCCCCCACCATTTGCTACCAGCCCAAATCAGAGAACCTTGAACCAGACAGACCAATACAGTCTGAGCCACTAAGTCTCTTTTCTCCCTCTCCTAGGAGGCTGCAGCCACAACCTTTTCTGTGGGACTATTAAAAAAACATTCAGTGTGACTGACTTGCAATTTTTCCCCTTGAGATGCCTCCCAGGCTAAATACACATCCTCACCCTACACTGTGTCATTCCCCTCCCTCAGCAGACAATGACACAGCCACCACAACAAAGCCCTAAGCTAAATATAATCAGGTAGGGTCGAGCTCGTGCTGAGATTACAACAGGTCAAGGAGGTGTCACCACTTGGGTGGCCTGAGGTTCAGAGATGGTGGGACTGTGACAATCCTCCCAAGCAGAACTGGAGCTCTCCTCCCAGCAGCTTTCCTCCAGCAAGAACGAAAACTCACTGGCCAAGAATCTGACTCTACCCACACAGTAGCTGCAAGGGATAAGAGGAGACCATTTCTGTTTCCACTGAACAAACACGCTTTCGTTTGCTTTAAAACAGCACCCAAGAGAGGTGGTGATCAGAAATACATCAGACAAGCTTGGAGTGCCCTCTAGGGGTGAAAGACTGGTGAGCTCATACCCCAGATGACTTTGGAGAAGTCCTGGACCAAATTAAACCCTTCCTCAATGAACTCATGGGGAGGCTTCATTTAGCTTCAATTCCCCTGTTCAAAAAAAAAAGGGAAAAAAAAAAGAAAAAAAAAAGAAAGAAAAAGGAGAAAAAAGGAGAAAAAAGGAGAAAAAAGGAGAAAAAAGGAGAAAAAAGGAGAAAAAAGGAGAAAAAAGGAGAAAAAAGGAGAAAAAAGGAGAAAAAAGGAGAAAAAAGGAGAAAAAAGGAGAAAAAAGGAGAAAAAAGGAGAAAAAAGGAGAAAAAAGGAGAAAAAAGGAGAAAAAAGGAGAAAAAAGGAGAAAAAAGGAGAAAAAAGGAGAAAAAAGGAGAAAAAAGGAGAAAAAAGGAGAAAAAAGGAGAAAAAAGGAGAAAAAAGGAGAAAAAAGGAGAAAAAAGGAGAAAAAAGGAGAAAAAAGGAGAAAAAAGGAGAAAAAAGGAGAAAAAAGGAGAAAAAAGGAGAAAAAAGGAGAAAAAAGGAGAAAAAAGGAGAAAAAAGGAGAAAAAAGGAGAAAAAAGGAGAAAAAAGGAGAAAAAAGGAGAAAAAAGGAGAAAAAAGGAGAAAAAAGGAGAAAAAAGGAGAAAAAAGGAGAAAAAAGGAGAAAAAAGGAGAAAAAAGGAGAAAAAAGGAGAAAAAAGGAGAAAAAAGGAGAAAAAAGGAGAAAAAAGGAGAAAAAAGGAGAAAAAAGGAGAAAAAAGGAGAAAAAAGGAGAAAAAAGGAGAAAAAAGGAGAAAAAAGGAGAAAAAAGGAGAAAAAAGGAGAAAAAAGGAGAAAAAAGGAGAAAAAAGGAGAAAAAAGGAGAAAAAAGGAGAAAAAAGGAGAAAAAAGGAGAAAAAAGGAGAAAAAAGGAGAAAAAAGGAGAAAAAAGGAGAAAAAAGGAGAAAAAAGGAGAAAAAAGGAGAAAAAAGGAGAAAAAAGGAGAAAAAAGGAGAAAAAAGGAGAAAAAAGGAGAAAAAAGGAGAAAAAAGGAGAAAAAAGGAGAAAAAAGGAGAAAAAAGGAGAAAAAAGGAGAAAAAAGGAGAAAAAAGGAGAAAAAAGGAGAAAAAAGGAGAAAAAAGGAGAAAAAAGGAGAAAAAAGGAGAAAAAAGGAGAAAAAAGGAGAAAAAAGGAGAAAAAAGGAGAAAAAAGGAGAAAAAAGGAGAAAAAAGGAGAAAAAAGGAGAAAAAAGGAGAAAAAAGGAGAAAAAAGGAGAAAAAAGGAGAAAAAAGGAGAAAAAAGGAGAAAAAAGGAGAAAAAAGGAGAAAAAAGGAGAAAAAAGGAGAAAAAAGGAGAAAAAAGGAGAAAAAAGGAGAAAAAAGGAGAAAAAAGGAGAAAAAAGGAGAAAAAAGGAGAAAAAAGGAGAAAAAAGGAGAAAAAAGGAGAAAAAAGGAGAAAAAAGGAGAAAAAAGGAGAAAAAAGGAGAAAAAAGGAGAAAAAAGGAGAAAAAAGGAGAAAAAAGGAGAAAAAAGGAGAAAAAAGGAGAAAAAAGGAGAAAAAAGGAGAAAAAAGGAGAAAAAAGGAGAAAAAAGGAGAAAAAAGGAGAAAAAAGGAGAAAAAAGGAGAAAAAAGGAGAAAAAAGGAGAAAAAAGGAGAAAAAAGGAGAAAAAAGGAGAAAAAAGGAGAAAAAAGGAGAAAAAAGGAGAAAAAAGGAGAAAAAAGGAGAAAAAAGGAGAAAAAAGGAGAAAAAAGGAGAAAAAAGGAGAAAAAAGGAGAAAAAAGGAGAAAAAAGGAGAAAAAAGGAGAAAAAAGGAGAAAAAAGGAGAAAAAAGGAGAAAAAAGGAGAAAAAAGGAGAAAAAAGGAGAAAAAAGGAGAAAAAAGGAGAAAAAAGGAGAAAAAAGGAGAAAAAAGGAGAAAAAAGGAGAAAAAAGGAGAAAAAAGGAGAAAAAAGGAGAAAAAAGGAGAAAAAAGGAGAAAAAAGGAGAAAAAAGGAGAAAAAAGGAGAAAAAAGGAGAAAAAAGGAGAAAAAAGGAGAAAAAAGGAGAAAAAAGGAGAAAAAAGGAGAAAAAAGGAGAAAAAAGGAGAAAAAAGGAGAAAAAAGGAGAAAAAAGGAGAAAAAAGGAGAAAAAAGGAGAAAAAAGGAGAAAAAAGGAGAAAGAGAATTACATATCTACGGTTGGTGGAGTTCTTTTCTTTGTTCTAGTTCTTCCTCTGATCCACAATGCTGCTGCAATGGTAACACAACTTGTGTTTCAGAAAGCCTTGCTTTGGTTAAAGGACTTCCTTCTCCACTAATACAGCAACTGAGCAAAGCTGAGACAGGGATTCCTTGGCATTATGGTAACATCTGCATAGCAAAGGTAATTCATGAGATGGAGCACACCCCTGGACTCTGGCCCAAACACCTCCCCTGTGCAGAAGCCTGGCTCTGGGGGTCACACAAGGAAAGCAGGCAGGACACTGGGTTCTGTAAGCCCTTGCAAACCCCCCAAGTGCTTGTAGCAGCAAGTCCAAAGCTTTGCTCACAGAGGGCCAGGTAAGGGGAGGAAGGTGTGAGTGAGAACTGCCCAACAAAACTCTCCTCCAACACAGTCTGTGCTAACAGAAACCTCTATCAGCACTGCACACCAAGAAGGAATGACTGAATGCAATCAGCTTTGTTATCCCACTCTCAGAGCTTCAACAGGACCTGCTAGTTTCCTAATTTTGGCTGCCTGGCCCCATCCCACCCAGATTCCCATGGAACAGAAGAACGAAGCCACATGTGCTGAAAGAAATATTCCCAGAGGGAAAAAAAATGGGAGAGGGCTCTGCTACCAGGGAGAAGTAAATAGACTATAAAGGGGCAAATTTCACACAGGGCCAAATTAAGCAGACAACTGAGCTGCTCTCTTTGCATGTGTTTGTGCCCAGGACTGAAACAATGCTGGTGGTTTACACCATACTGTGTTTGCCTTCATGTCATTACCAACGTGCCTGGGAACAAGAGTCATAACCATGGAATAAAATACATGTGATAAAGATGGCTCCTCTTCCTTTCAGACTCTGAACCATCAAGCAGGGGCATCTGCAGAAGCTACATAAATATAAATAGGAAGCAAAGTTTGTAGCTGTTTGTGTGTCTGCACTAACAAGTCAATTTCAGGAGTCACATTTACTCAGTCAAGGACAAGACATGTCATGTGAAGTCACAGATCTGGGACATCAATGTTGGTAATGAACTGTTTCCTAAAGAACAAGGATTATTTACAGGTATTATCTGGTGAAGGGTTGCAGAACTATTGGTTTTTAAAATGCTGCAGACAGATATTTCCACTACAGTTTTTAACTCCAGTGAAAAACTGGAAAAAATTCCTCTGGTGAAACAAAACACAGGCAAACCCCAACCCAAACACATTGCACACAGCTCCTGAGGCAGAGATGACCAACCCTTCCTTTCTAACAGAAGGAAAGGATCTGGACACCACCTCATTTTGCAACAGGTTACACACAGAGCACAGTCTGTGCTTGTTCTTCTTGTCCAAGTAACCTCTTCAGCACCAGATCACAAGAAAACTCAAAGTTGATAGCTCAATTCTTGGGCCATCACCATACATTTCTGGCCCTCATAATCAATGTGCCAAAAGTGTGACTTCATGGTAAGCACTGTGACACATCAAATGCTTACAAAGCATGCAAATAAAGCTTTCCCACAGAGACAAGTCAGAGAGTCACAGAGTTGTAGGGGTTGGAAGGGCCCTGGAGAGCTCCTGGGGTCCAACCCCCTGCCAAAGCAGCTCCCCAGCTCATACTGCACAGGTCGGTGTCCAGACGGGGCTGGAATCTCTCCAGAGAAGGAGACTCCACACCCCCTGGGCAGCCTGTCCCAGGGCTCTGGCACCCTCACTGGGGAAAAGTTCCTCCCCATGTTGGTGTGGAACTTCCTGTGCTCCAATTTGCAGCCATTGCCCCTTGTCCTGTCTGCACTGACCAAAGAAAAGGGGCTGGCCATTTCCCCTGCATCCCATGCTTAAGATAATTGTAAACACCAATTAGGTCTCCCCTTAATCTTCTTTTCTCCAGACTGAACAGTCCCATCTTATTCAGCTTTTCCTCTCAGGGTAGATGCTCCAGGCCCTTCATCATCTCCTCAGCCTCCTCTGGACTCTCTCCAGGAGATCCCTGGCTGTTTGATCCCAGGGAGCCCAGCACTGGACACAACACTCCAGGTGGGGCCTGAGCAGGGCAGAGCAGAGGGGGAGGATCCCCTCCTGTGACCTGCTGCCCACACTCCTCCTGATGCCCCCAGGATCCCATTGTCTCTCTCAGCCCCAGGGCACACTGCTGGCTCATGGCCACCCTGTCACCCACCAGCACCCCCAGGTCTTTCTCCACAGAGCTCCTCTCCAGCAGGACATCCCCAGCCTGTACTGATACTGTAGATACAAGGTTTGGGTTAAGTTGTTTATGCCACAGTTTCATGCCAGGGTATGTTAAAGTGGTCACAAATGCAGTTGGTTACACAGGCTGCATTTCAGTTTGGGCCAGCAGAGACCATGTTACCAAAATGATACATGTGGGCACAATTAACAACGTTCCCAGACATTAGCCACTCTGGCTTCCACTCCACACAATAGGCTTTTGTTTGAAGCCTGGCACTGCACAGAGGGAATCAGAGCAGAGCACCAGAGGAAGCCCTGCCAGCAGATGTTTTGACTTACAGAACATACAAGCTCTCCCTAGTTTAAATGCTCACTTTGCATCCATGAATTAATGGGAAGTCAGAGGTTGGAACTTCTTGAATCAACTGGAGCAGAAATAGTGTTGACAATAACCATCTCTGGGCTCCAACTGGCAAAACTATTCTAGAGTCCTATCTCCAAACTTAATCAAGTGACCAAACCCTGACACATCACCTTCTCCAGACACAAGTGCCATCGCTGTGATTCAGGGCCCAGCAGGGTCATGAGGTGCTGCTGCTGCTGCCCCACACCAAATCAAGACTCTGGTTCTGAACAGTCTTCTAAAGGCTGAGATGAGAGGATGGTAGTTGTGCCTTTTCCCACTACACTGGCTGGAACCCTCTCATGGATTTCAGTAGCATCTCTTCTCCAAGGGGCAAACCAGAAGCACAGGCTGTCTTTGCCTTTTAACTTCTGTGTGATAAAAGGTGTCAGATGAAGGAGTGTGCAGACTGCACCCTCTCTTTAGTGAGCCCCTGATTTCTTCATCCATTCCCAATACTATTCCTTCCCCAGAAAAAGCAGAAGTGGTCTTCCCAGCTCCAAAGCCCTCTCAGACCTTGGCACCTCTCCCAGTGTTGTCAGCCATTGACATTCTGCCCAAGTGTTCTCCTTCTTTCCACAGCATGGGCCCTACATACAGAGACCTGAGCAGAGGGCTGTCAGCACATTACAACAGCCACAAGGCAAATGATTGAGGAAATGACTGTTAGACTGACACAGGTTTAAGCTTCTGGGACTCCTAAATGTTTAGGACAAGAGCTACAGAGACTACTTCATCTCCAGAAGTCAACACAGGCTCCAAAAGGAAAAAAACCAAACAAAACCAAACAGATGAACCAACCCAAAACCACAACCCCCCCTCAGCAAAACCTAAAACTTCCAGAGGACTAGTAAACAGAACTTCCTTGCTAGGATGGCCTGTTAGCTGAAAACCAGGCTACTGTTCAGGGAAAGTGTCACCATGTGGTTCTTAGGCTTTTCCCCAGCAGCAGGAGCACTGGGGAAAATGGGAGTTTTAACTTCACAGAGTCACCAGGTTGGAAAAGACCTTTAAGATCATCAAGCCAAATCATTCCTGTCCTATGCCAAACCATATCCCTGAGCACCTCATCTAACCTTTTTTAAACACACCCAGGGAAGGTGACTCAGCCCCTCCCTGGGCAGCCTGTTCCAGACCCCACAACTCTTTCAGGGAAGAACTTTTCCCTCCCATCTGCTCTGCCCCTGCCCTGGCACAGCTTGAGCCCATTGCCCCTCATCCCATCTCCTGTCCCCTGGCTGAAGAGACCATCCCCCACCTCTCTGCACCCTCCTGGCAGGGCAGGGGAGGTGGGGAGAAGGTCTCCCCTCAGCCTCCTCTTCTCCAGGCTGAGCACCCCCAGCTCCCTCAGCTGCTCCTCAGAGGATTTGCCCTCCAGCCCCTTCCCCAGCCTGGCTGCCCTTCTCTGGACTCGCTCCAGGACCTCAATGTCCTTCTGATGCTGAGGAGCCCAGAACTGGACCCTGCACTCGAGCTGCAGCCTCCCCAGTGCCCAGACCAGGGGCACAACCCCCTCCCCAGACCTACTGGCCACACTGTTTCTGACACAAGCCAGGATGCCATTGGCTTTCCTGTGCACACTGCTGGCTCATGTTCAACCTGCAGTCACCCAACACTCCCAGGTCCTTCTCTGCCTGACAGCTCTCCAGCCAGTCTCCTCCAAGCCTGTAGCACTGCTCAGGGTTGTGTTCCATGTGCAGGACTCTACACTTGGTGTTATTAAACCTCAACTTGATCATGTATGGCTGTCCTTTACATTCCTACAACTGACATTCATACATAATTCCAGACCAGGTCAGAACTTACCCTTCAGTTTACAGTGTGTGTTTTGCTGCCATTCAATAAACAACCCTGCAGCTTCCACTGTTCATCCAGAAACCACCATGGAGCCATCAGACAGGTGGTATGTGCCCTTTTCTACTAGCCTGCACTGGTTTAGTCTGCACTTTGACAAACAAGCTCTCTGAAGTCCACTACCATTTCCCAGTAGCAGCTTTCTGCTACTCAGGATTTTGGTAACAACCTTTGGACAACTTTGGGATTCTTATTCTTGTATTCCTAAGCCACTGGGATACAGCAGGATAGGTTTTGAAATTCTAGGAGTCACTCCCATAGTTGAAATAAGGAAAGAAAGCGAAGTCCTTCCATCAATGGAGATGGATCTCAGCATAATTAAGTGATGTGCAAGCTTGCACCATCTCTTGCCCTAAGCCAGGAGGCAAAGTTCACCAGCACCAGTTCCAGATCACAAGCTTAAGACACCCCTCTGTTCTAAAAGAAGCGGAATGATCTGACCTCCTCATTGCTACCACCTCAAGATACACTGCCTAGCTTCACAGGAATGCTGTGACTGCATTGTATGATGTCACTCCCAGGCTCAAGCCTGCCCCCACCACATTCCCCACATCCGTACCTCTGTTTCAGGCCGAGGAATAAATACTGGGGGTCTCATCTTCAGAGTCAGGTCCTGGAAGTCCCACTCACCAAGCACATACTGCACTGGCATTCTGTGGAAGGCAAAAGCAAGTGTGAACACTTTAGGCCTATGCTCTGTAACACAGACAAGCTCTCCATACCATGCTTACCTCATCACTAACGATACAACCCTTCTGATGGTGAGCACCCAGACACCCCTAAGGCACTCAGCTGTGCGTGCACGTGTCCTCTCTAAGGGAGCTGTGGGAGCTCCACTCCCACAAGAGTTTTTAGCAAGCACTGGACCTGGGTAAGTGCAGGCCAGTCAGCCCCACCTTGATACAGTGGAAAGCGATGGAACACGAAGTCCCAGAGATCCTTTCCAAACATACTAAGCACAGGAAAGTGACTGGGAGTAGGCAGCATGGATTTACAAAGGGGAATCATTCCTGACTGACCTGACAGTTGCCCATGACTACAATGACTAGCTTGGTGCATGAGGAGCAATCAATACTGTTTAACTTGACTTTCCTAAGGGTTTTCATACTGTCTCACATCACATCCTCATACATGAGCTAATGAAATACAGACTAATGATGTGGAGTGAAAACTGGCAGGCTGGGAGGGCTGGAGTCCAATCACTAGTGGAGTATCCCTGGGGTCAGCATGGGGACAATACAGCCTAACATCATTAATGATCTGACCAGCAGTGTTCCCCAGGGCTCAGTGCTGGGTCCAGTCCTGTTCAATATCCTCACTGACGACCTTGCTGAGGGAACAGCACCCACCCTCAGCAAGTGCTGATGAGACAGAGCTGGGAGGGGTGGCTGACAGGCAGGACACTGCACTGCCATCCAGAGACCTGGCCAGGCTGGAGAGCTGGGCAGGGAGAGACCTAATGAAGTTCAACAAAAGCAAGTGGAGAGTCTGGCAACTGGGAAGGAATAACTGCTGGAATCAGGACAGGCTGGGGGGGAGCTGCTGGAGAGGAGCTCTGAGGAGAAGGACCTGGGGTGCTGGTGGGTGGCAGGGTGGCCATGAGCCAGCAGTGTGCCCTGGGGCTGAGAGAGACAATGGGATCCTGGGGGCATCAGGAGGAGTGTGGGCAGCAGGTCACAGGAGGGGATCCTCCCCCTCTGCTCTGCCCTGCTTAGGCCCCACCTGGAGTGTTGTGTCCAGTGCTGGGCTCCCTGGTATAAAAAGGACAGGGATCTCCTGGAGAGAGTCCAGAGAAGGGCTACGAAGATGATGGAAGGGCCTGGAGCATCTCCCCTGTGAGGAAAGGCTGAGAGAGCTGAGGCTGTTCAGTCTAAAGAAAAGAAGATTAAGGGGAGACCTAATTGGTGTTTACAATTATCTTAAGCATGGGATGCAGGGGGAAATGGCCAGCCCCTTTTCATGGTTAGTGGAGACAGGACAAGGGGCAATGGCTTCAAGTTAGAGCACAGGAAGAACTTTTCCCCAGTGAGGGTGCCAGAGCCCTGGGACAGGCTGCTCAGGGGGTGTGGAGTCTCCATCTCTGGAGAGATTCAAGACCAAATGGAGACCAAAGCTACATGGTTACCTCTAAACATCAGGGAAAACCCTCTGCAGGCAAAGCCTAGAAAGAAAAGCACAGCATCACCACAGAGCAGTAAAGGACTGGCAGCTGAAGGGAGTACTGAATCAGACAGAAGGGGACAAGGCTAAGTTTTGTAAGTTTAATGAAAACACACCCAACTCAGAGTGCCACTCTCCTGCTCCTCTGCAATAGCCCTTGAACCCTCTCTGCTCACAAACAGGACAGTCAGGTGATTTTCTACCTGACAACAACAAACACCTATCACTTGAGTCACCATGAGACAAGGCACTGTCACTTGGAGTGTCAGCTGCTAATGGTCTTCTGCCTTCCCTCTGCTACCATTCCTCTGGCTGCATTAGGACTGAAGGAAAACCCTCCAAAGGAACCCTTGTGAGAGGATGCTCCTACCTTTCTAGTCGCTTGTTGCTCAGCTGCTGGATTTGCTGGTGCTGTTCTGCTGTAAGTGGAGTGTGGAGGCTTTTGGAATTCAAGCTCTGAAACTGGAAACAAGGTCACTTTAAAATCTGTCCACTTGTGTCCTCTATATCCCCCCCAAAGGCATTCTCCAGGGTAACCCAGCATGCTGACAAACACATGTGCCTGGGACTGTTGGAAATCACAATCAATTGGAACCTATGTCTGCATGGACATCTGTTCTTTTGCTCATTTTGAGGGCTTAAAAGGGAAAATGAACATGAATTTCACCAAGCCAATCACTATGGGCTGTACATCATGGGTTACATTTCAGTCTCTGAAAGAAGGCATTTAAGAGACCCCAAGCATTCTATTGGCATTAATAAACTGCATCTAATCCTGCCTGCCATCCGAGGCAGGAAAAGTTGTTTTACACCCTACAAAGGAGATAAAAAGAAAGGTAAGGGATTCAACCAAAATGGCAAGGGGAGAGCTGCACACAGACCTTACTCTTTTCCTATTACTTAACTGTTTTTGCTCCCAGGACAAATGACACGATGTATTCACTGGATTCTCGTGCTTCAGGGATCCCGTTTGTCTTGAACACCTCGTGCCAGTAGTTGACCACATCAGTGGCAGTCATGAGCCCAGGTCTTGCACTGCAGCTCTGCCTCAGAGAGGACTGCTTTGGACTGAGGATTGGACTTCTGCTGGGACTCAACCTCCCTGGCACACAGCGAGGCAAGAGACCCGGCAGCCTCCTGAGCAGTGGGTGGGTGAGGCAGCTCATCTTTTCAAAAACAGCTTCTGGCTTCCACATGTGTTCCTCACTGCCACCAGCTGATTTGGTCCATGCTGAGACTCACAGGACACTTGGTGCTCCCACAGGCAAGAGTGGCTAAGCACCAGCTGACCACAGTCAGTAGATTCTCCTCAGGGCCGAATGGAAATGGTTTGCAGTTCTGGTCTGGAAAAAGAGGCAAGAGAACAGCCTGAAACCCTTGGGCTACCAAATCCTGGGCTCCCCTCTGACACAGCTCACCCTAACCCAGCCCACAGGTACACACACACCAAGAGTAACAAAGCATTACTCCAAGAAAAGGCTCAGGTGACAGCTAACCAGCTCTGCCACTGCAATCCATTAGCCAGGTCTGAGCTGTTAAGAGCAGGGGAAGAAGAAAAGCTCACAAAACACAACTAAAGGGAAGAGGAAAACTCAAACCCTGACAGTCTCTTAAAGGAGAGAACAGGCACAGCCAGCCAGAGAGGGAAGAAAAACAAACAAGATGACTGCAGGAGACAAAGGAGATGAAACTTTACAAAACAGCTGCTGCATATCACACTTGGAATTGTGTTTTAATGGAAACAAATGGAACAACCACCCCACCTTCCTGCTGTGATCTATCAGAAATGAAGGGCCCCCCCTCCCCTCTGACTCATAGTCCCTGGAGCCACTGTGGGTTTCCCTGAGTGCCCATTTCCATTCCTCTAATGGTGGCTGCTTTTCATCACTCTCAGAGGCATCACCACCTCTCCTCCAGCCGACTCCTCCAGAAAAATCACCACACAAACAACTAAATACCTCTCTCCAGCAGCCAGCAGGGTGGGTGGCTCTGCTATGGAGCACTGCTGCAGGAAGATCTGGGGAGACTTGTTCAGCTCCCAGCTGAACCTGCTGCATGGGGCACTTACACAGGTAGCATGTGGGCTCTGCCCTGCCCCTGCTGCATGGTGGAACTGTGGGGAGGGTCAAGCTTCCATTGCCCTCCTTTGCAAAAATCAAACCAAAGAGAGCCCAGGGGGAACACCTGGCAGGAAAGATCTCAAGATTGGCTTACCTGCTACCTCTTTGCAACAGGGCAGATGCTCTTAAGAGCCCAAAGATCCCCTTATCATCTACATTACACCCTGCAGGGAGGTCAGCAGCCCCTATGGAAGTCTTCCTTTATGCTACCTGTAAGCACCCTGACAACCACAGGCCTTACCCAAACGGGTCCTCACTCCAAGGCCCTGCCTGGGGGGTACTGCCACAAAAGGAACATTAAGGGAACAAAATATTAACCACCAGTCTTTTTAGGGCAGCAGACAGGACTTTAACTGCCCACGGCTGGAACAACACTGCCGCTACTGCCATCTAACACAGAGCAGCTGATGTGGAGCCCCTGGCAAGAGCAGGCCCAGCGTGCTCCTAGGCGCAAGCACCAGCTCGCACACAGGCAGGGAGCAGCCTCTCCTTCCCCCCGCAGCGCTGCGGTCTGGCCCGTTCAAGCCCCAGCCCCCCCCGCTGCAGGGCCACAGGCACACTGGCGGCGGGCGAGAGGCACGGCCCGTGCCCCCCCCTCAGCGCCTGCCCTACGCTCGGCCGGCTCGGGCAGGAGCCGGGGCTCCCGCTGGGCCAAGGCGATACCTTCCTGCTGCCGGGGGGCTCGGCTGAGCCGGCCCAGGGGACGGGGTCCAAGTGGCCATTCACAGCCGGGCAGCCGCCCGCTCCTCTCAGCGACCCCGGCGGCAAACGAGCCCAACGGAGCGCGGCCCGGCCCGGAGATCGGCTCTCCTTCCAGCCGCCCGCCCGCCCTCCCCTGAGCCGCGGCAGGGGCTCTGCCCGGCCTGCCCCGCGGGGCGCCTCCCCCTGCGCGGCGGCGGCGGCCCCTCCGAGCCGAGCGCGCCCCCAGAATCGCCTCACCTCAAGGCGGCTCTGGAGGCGCACACGGCTCCCACAGGGGCCGCGTGCAGCCGGCCCGCGCGGCGCTACCTGCGCCCGGGGCGCGAGGAGAGGGGCCACGCGACCAACGCGCTCCCGCCGCTCGCCGGGCACCGCCAGCGCGCGCGCGTGAGCGACAGGCGCGGCGACCAACTGCGAGCCGAGCCCTGCAGGCGCCGGCCAATCGCCTGAGGCGCGGCGAGGCAGGGCGGGGCCTCCGGCCGTGAGGCGACGCGCGCACGGAGCGGCTCGGCTCAGCCCGCCCCCCCCCCCCGCGGCCGAGGGCGCGGCCCCGCGGCGGCCCCACCGCCAGCGGCGCTCCGGGGGCACCGGCCGCCTCAGCGGGGAGCGCTCAGTAAGTGCCGGCCCCGGCGGGCAGCGGCCGCCCCGGTGGGGTGGGGGCGCGTGGCGCCGAAACGCGGCTGCCTCCGGGGAGGGGCGCGGCGGAGGCGGGCTGGGCCGCGGGGGGGGCCGGTCGCGCCGCCCCGTCCCGTCCCGCCGCTGGCGGGGGCGGCCGCGGCCTCTCGGCGGCGGGGAGGAGCGGGCAGCGGCGCTCCGCGCTGGGCCGAGCCCCGTCGCTGCCCCAGCCGCCCCGGCGAGGCCCGCCAGCCCCGGCCGGGCGAGGCGGAGCGCCGCGGTCGCGGAGCGCAGGCAGCGTTGCGGCGGGGAGCCGGCGGCCAGCCCCGGCGCTGGGCCGTCACCGCCCGGGAAGCGCTTCGGAGCGGGAAGGGCCGCGACACCCCTTATCCCCCTGGGAACTCCTCCCCGGGCCGGGGAACGGGTGACCCCCCCGCGGGGTGCGGGGTGCGGGGCCAGGGCGGCCGCTGGTGTTGGAGATCTGTGTCCGCGGTGAGGTTGCCGGCGCCGCGGTGGGCCGGGGCCGGGACCCCTCTCTGGCAGCAGGAGCGGGACAGCCGCCGTGCTCCGGTTTGGGCACACGCAGCGGGGGTTCTCCCCTGCTCAGGGGGCTGCCCTGGAGCCGGGTCAGCCCTGCAGCAAGGGGAGAGGAAGCTGCGAGTTCACACCCCGGGAAGCCTCCTCCCGTAGCCAGCAGCCACCCAGTGCCGCCCGCACCGCTGAGTGACTAGAGATGCTCGATCTGGGTGAAGCAATGCAGGAAAAAGACTTGTTACTGTTTGCCACCTTCATCCAGAGGCCCCATGACCCACCTTCGTCCCTGTGACACAAACCTCTATTCCTGTCATACTCAAGAGGAAACTACAGTACAGAAAGATAAAAGCAGGACTCAGCAAACCCAACAACCTCAGGCTAGAGTACCTACGTGACATTCTGCACCTCAGTGGAGCATCTGTCAGAGACCACTCTGGAAATGCTGGCTTAGGAGACAAACAAATATGTGCACCTTACTCCCACACCCAGCAGAGCCCAGCACAGAGTGGTCCTGGCAGTGGGAGAAGCTCTGTTGGTGCAGACAATGGAAGAATGCCAGCTCGCAGCAGCTGAGGATCTGGTTTCTCTTCTGTCCTACTCTGTTTGTGCCTGGACTATGCTGAAACCTGCCAGCAATAGGTCGTAGCTGTCCCTGGCCCTAGAGCAGCAGTCAGAGACTTGGAGTGTGCCCAGCCTCCATATCAAACCTCTGTCACCAGGATGACAACAGGGAAAGGAAGCTGGTGGGAAAGATCACCCACCCCCAGTTCTGCCATCTTGGGCCCTGGGCCATACTTGCCAGCCACCCCATCTGGCCCTCTGCAGCCTGGACCAGAAGAGGGACAGAAATACCCTCCTCTGGCCCTGGAATTCGTTGTCTGAGCCATTTCAGAAACCTTTCATGCAGAACCACTTGTAGAGCTAGGTCTCTGGGCTTGGAAATCCTTCAGCATGGACAGGCCATGAACAAGAGCACCCATCCCCACTTGACTAGATTTTCAGCTAGCTAATTTTAACCTAGCCTAACTTTATTCAGAGGAGCAGCACACATCAGCAGTGCCTGGTCTGTACAGAAAGAGGCTTATCCAAAGGCTTGGTATCAGTTTCAACACCCAAGTTCCAGTGGCTTTCCAAATCTGACACCGCACTGAAAGGAAGGCATGCCCCATTTTGTTCCCAAAATTCGGGAGCTGTTCAAGATCTAGAGCTATACTTTGCAAAGCCCTTGGCACTGCTTGCTCCTTGCACTCAGGTTCTTTCCCTGCTTTTTGTTTCCTTGCTGGTGGCTTTTTTTTAAAACATGAACTATCGTCACAGAGCATCTCCCTGAACGGCACAGATCCATGAGTCTCCCTGAGAGGTCTGCCCAGGACCTCTCACCACTCCCTCCCTTTCCCTGCTGCTGTGGCACTCAGATTACAGGTTTGTCATCTTTGTGCCTAAGTGTCCACTCTCCTCAGTAAAGGCTGGAGAAACCAGTAAAGGCTGGAGAAAGGCTGGATGGAACCAGGTGTATGTGGTTCGGTGGTCAGTGAAGAACACTCCCTTTCAGCTGCACTGAACTCCTGTCTCAGCATGATGCTAGGTAGGACCAGGCCAGAAGGGCTATCTTCCCAATTCTTGAGAAGCTCAAGGGAGTTTGACAGCTCCTACAATCTCCCAGGCACTTCACAATGCCACAGCAGCTCCTGCTTCCCAGAGTTTGTTCACGGGGAGCGGTGGGATCCGGCATGTGTGGCGAGAGAGCCCCCTGCTCAGGGAGATGCAAGGCAAGTGCTGCCTAAGTCTTGCTGCAGACTCGGGCTGCTGGCTGAGCACAGGGCAGCCTGGTGCCGTTTGCCTGATGCTATTTCTCTGCTTCAGTTGTTAGTGACAGATGTTAATCACGCTGCTGCGTGCGGCTATGGACAGCACCAGGGCGTCACAGTAATGGGAACTGCGCAATAACCTTGCCTAGAATAGAACAGAGTGGAGGAGAACAATGGCTCATTTCTCTTTGCAGGCACATCTTTTTCTGTTCAGAGCTCATTAACCCCTGTGTCCCGGCTGCATTCCAGTCCTGAGATGTAACGTCTGCTCAACTGCAGAGAAATTAGCAGAGGAGTGCTAGAATAGTTCTTGGTGTCGGCACCGCTCTGCTCCAGAGGTAGCTGCATTTTCCTGGAAGCAGCTGCTGAACTGATGTTATATACAGTGTTTTTATAAACAAAGTTGTGCACGTACTTCCCATAGGATCACCCCGTGGTGTTTTGCAACCCCTGATCATTTGCACAATAGAGACATGAAGCAATTAAAGCCTTTCATGTTTTCGGAATGAATAGATCTATCAAATTTCATAACTCCAAAATTGGACTCATTTTAAAATTGATAATTAGCGTGCATGACTAAGCTTGAGTGGGTGCTTTCATGAGGGACTTGAGAAATACTCCCTGTCTTTAGCAGCAGATGGGGGACCAGCACAACCCAGTGCTTTAAGGAAACTGCCTTTCCAGGGTGCATGGGGTGAGGGACAGTGGGGCGATGGATGTGTCTTACAGTCACTTGTGACTACCACAGCAGGGAAGTCCTACTTTGGGTTCAGTAAAAAGCATCTGCAGATACCCCTTACAGCTGTGTGCCATTTTACTGGATGTGTTCCCATTGATAAGGGGATCCATGTAACTCACCATAAATTAAAAACAGGAGGAAGTTCTTTCTGCTCCAGCCTGGAGCAGACTCAAGACAGGTTCTGAGGTTGTCCCCACATAGATCTGCAAGGAGCAGAGCTGGTGCAGCAAGGGGACAGCGTATCACTGACTTCATGTGAATGGGGCATGACTTGGGGTGCTCACAGTACCCCTGAAAAACCTTTCTCTTAATTTGAATGGGCGCCTGTAAGCTGATCTCAAAAACTGTTGGGGTGAATTGGGAAGGTTTGGGTAGGGGCTGTGCCTCTCTCCAGGAGCTCTGCACTGCTCATTTGTTCTCATTCTTTCCTAGGCAGAAACCAACGTGGCTCCTGTGAAGAAAAGCCATTAGCAGTGATGCTACAGGATAGGTCTCACTCGAGGGTCCTTGATACGAAGGGCAGCTTTCCACTTCCGTAGCTGATGGGTGAGGACAACAGCTTGGTAAAAGAAGCTACCAAGAGCTGGCAGGATGAGTTACATCTTACCCTCTGTGCATGACTTGTATCACAGCAGCAGCACCACCACCACAGCCAAGCCAGACCCAGGGACAACTCCGGACGTTACTGTACCAGAAACAGCTACCATAAGCCCTGAGACTACCAGTTTCAACAGCACCAAAATCCCAGATGTGGCCAGCACTGGACCTGGCATCAGCACAATGCTGCTGTCCTTTGGGATCATTACTGTGATCGGGCTGGCTGTAGCTATGGTAAGAGAGCCCTGCTAGATATTTCTCTGTTGAGGGTGGGGGGTGGTAAAGGGGCTTTAGGACTGGTTTGAGTCGAATGATTTATTTGTGTTACACTGCAGGCTTACCCAGAACTGTTGGCAACCGATACTTCTTGAGAACCCTTTCTTTTTTAAGGTCTTTATCCTGTGCTCCAGTGTTTCTGCAGTCTCCCTGGAGCCTGGTCTGAGCAGGATGCTCAGCTGGCTGAGAGGCTGCCATGTGTACTATCAGTATTTATTTTTAATAGCTGGGAAGCTCAGTTAAAAGAACACAAGGCAGATTCTGCTCTGACTTGGTAACTGGAGCAGCCACATTGATTTAAACCTTGTCAACAAGGGGGTCGCAAGAAAGTGCATCCAAATTAGCTTGTAAGGTAGGCTGTTGGAACCATGGTCATCTCCCCTGAGGACAAGTCTTCCTGAATTCAAGCAGTCTGAATCCATTCTGGCTGGAGTAATTCTGGACCGTGTTTCTGAGGTTCTACTTGCTGGGTACCAGCAGAGTCCTCAAGGATTTACTGCATAACTAACCTTGCCATTAATGCTGTAGGTAGCTTTGGTTCTATGGTTCTGGGCCTGACTGGGGCAATGCCAGCACTGCAGTTCTTATTTTTCTGATCTATAACCACATCATTTACCTGCCAACAGAGAGCGGAAGGTAGCAGCAAGCTCCCGTTCCTCCTGTGAGGAAGAGCTTCTCTAATGCAACCATCAGAGGAGGCTACAGAAAGGGACCACTGCAAAGTTTCATTGCAGGCCCAAGGAGGAGTTTTTCCAAAAGCCCTTAAGAGAACCTGGAAACATTATCCTGGAAAAGATCCTAAGTTCCCAAGAGCAACATCCAGCATTCGTAGCCTCAGAACAAGGGTCTGGAGGCCCAAAGCCTCACTTCCTCCCCAGCACAGCCACCCTTGCTGGCTGACACGAGGCAAGTCACTGAGCATGCCCTCTTTGCTTCTTCCCTTTATCTGGGGGAGGGGGTATCAGCCCTTTACTCTGTAGGAAATCTACAGGTGGACACCACAAAGAGAGAGTTCTTCATCCACTCTTAAATTGAAACATACGTGCTGCAGCCACCAGAAACACGCTGAGCTTCACCTAATAACAATACACCTAATACTCCAACTACTACTAACACACCTAATAGTGCCCCTCGAGCACTTAGTGTCAGACTTGTGCTGTCAAGCTTCCACTGATACGTATGGTATTTCATCACTTCTCCCTCCCCCCTGCTTTGGTGTGCAATGACACCAGGCTTGCCACACCTCCTGTGTGCCCTGTGCCCAAAATCCCTCTTCCCAGCTGCTCTGCATCTTACTGGGACTGTTGTAACGATGGTTTTCTTTCTCCTCCAGGTTCTGTATATCAGGAAGAGGAAGAGGTAAGAAATGGCTGTTGTTGGCTCACGGGAACTCAGTGCTTCAAAATCCAGATAGAGCTGGAAAGCAGATGGGGAGAGTGTAAGTGGTGTAAGTGATGGCTATGTGAGAACGAGCCTTTGGGGAACCAGTGAACCAGGCAGGAGAAGGGACACTGTGATCCTGGTATTGACCCACCTTCTAATACCAGAGCTTCAAAGACTCCTCTGCAGCTTTGGAGATGAAAATATGGTTGAGCAAGAGGAGGTTAGGGGTCCTGCAAACTTGATGCTTCATCTACGAGATGCACTGAAACAGAGGAGAGGGTTATGAGTGTAAAAGAAGCTGGGAACTGTCCCCTGAGAGGTGCGGATCTCACATTTCAGCCATTCCCAGGTTCCTGTGCTTTCTGACAGCCCAGTCAATGGCACTGGCCTTGCAAGGCTCAAGACTTGGAATAGGCTGCCCAGGGAGGTGGTGGAGTCTCCTTCTCTGGAGATATTCAAGACCCATCTGGACACCTATCTGTGCAGTATGAGCTGGGGAGCTGCTTTGGCAGGGGCTTGGACCCCAGGAGCTCTCCAGGGCCCTTCCAACTCTGATTCTGTGACTTCTTTAGCTGCAGTCACAGCACCTGGCAGCAGCATGCAGAGATGCAGCTTTCTAGCCTGAGACTTAGTGTCTTCATTTCCTTATTAAGCTCCTGGGTGAAAATAGAGGAGAACAGGATGCAGGGAGACATGCTTCTTGATTCTTCTGTCTCTGACAGCAGAGACACCGATGAAGGTCTGTTAGATGTGGTACCTCCTCCCCCTGCCTGACTCCTTGTAGCAGGCCTGGCCTGGCCACGATCTTTCAAGAAGCGTTGCTGCCCACTGTAAAATTTCCAAGCCAGACCCTCATGCCCGCCTCTGGGTACTGCCACAGGAACAGCTAACATTTGGCCTGTGAACATGGCATGGCTGGAGATAATGGTTGTGTTGGCAAACCCCTGTAGAGGCAGGGAGGGAATGTGTCATCCTGACAGTTGCCAGACTAGCTATTTGTGGTGACACTGCCAGTAACTGCTTATGTTTCCTTCCCCAACCCCCCAAACCTCAGCGACAGCCTAAGGCAGGGCTCGCTGTGTTCTCAGGAGCATGCCCACCCATTCATCCTGCATCTCTGAGCTGCCCAGTATTTAGGGACACCTCTTGGAGTAACACTTTATAGCTCTGTCACTTGGAGCAATGCTACAGCAATAAGAACAATCAGTCCACAGGCATCAGCCTCCTCTGTGAATCTCTTTCTTACCTGTCATTTTTTTTCCAGTTATTTTTTATGTACTTCCACTCCAGAATTAAAGTGCTACTTTTAGGCCACTGGAGCTAAAGGTGGACTTCTGCTGGCAGACACAGTGTGAACACAGCAGGACTGCCTGTGGTGGGTGGAAGGATGGGGAGAAGTCACAAAATGCCTAGCCAGTACGTTCCACTGTCTCTTTTGTCCCACCACATAAAGCTTGATCTTTTAAGGTCTGCAGGAACTTAAATCCCTGTCTGATTCCTCTGTGCGTAATGCCTGCCAACATAGATTAGTGATGGTAATTAATCCCTGGAACTGCACTCTGGGTATCTTCTACTCCTGCCAGCAGTTTTTAGTAGGTTCTTATCCTCATCTCTACAGGACAGGATGCGACAAGAAGAGCAAGCGACCAGAAGAGCTGAATCCCTGAGCAGCAGGAGAAACAGCCTGCTGAAGGCCTCAGCAGTGGGGTGGGGAAGGCAGCCTGAGCATCTGTCCTTCTGTTTATTGAGTTTCTCAACCAACCCTTCCCTCCTGCACACAGGTTGGAGAAGCTACGGCACCAGCTGATGCCCATGTACAACTTTGATCCCACCGAGGAGCAGGATGAGCTGGAGCAGGAGCTGCTGGAACATGGGCGAGATGCAGCGTCTTCCCAGGCATCGCAGAGCAAGGTAGGCAGCTCTGCTGCTGCGATGATACCTGCACTGCTTTTACAAAGTCAGAAAGGTTTTGTAGGGTGGTAGGGTAAGGAAACTATGTAAGAACTCAGGAGGATTTCTCCTGTCTCTTGTCAGTCCTGGAGAGAGGGGGCTTGAGCATTTTAGGTGGACTCAGGGGACTGGAAAGTCAGGGAATTAAGACAAAGAGCCTAGGGAGGGAAAGTGCTGGCTCTACTTCACTAGGAGAGAGAAAAGGGAAACTGCAGCAATTAAGGGTGAGTTTACTACAGTTTACCACCCAGGGCACTGCATGGGACCAGTAGGATGAATGTTGGTTTCTAGGAGAGGAGACTTCAATGCTCACAAAGCACTGAGGCTCCTTTGCCCTGGCCTTGAAAAGCAAATTAAGTTTTAAAGTGTATTTGCTTTGCCTGAGGACACAAACATGGAGTAAGGCCTGGCCAAGGGAAAGCCTGTACACAGGCTGTGTACAGTTAACTGTGTTGCAAGCCTGAAGAATGGAGACAGAAAGCCTGCACAGTGTTGTGGCACAGCACATCTGGACTTGTCAGCACCTCCAGGCCAACCATGCTGGGCACTGAGCAGCCATGGGCCAGAAAAAGAAAAGGGAGCAGAGTTCTTTATTAGAATGTGGGGAGAGGGGAAGAACGGATTGCTTTGACTGCTTCTGAGTGCTCAGAGACATGCAGCACATTGAGAAATTACAAGGTCCTGAGAGACCACTCACCCACCACCCCTGTGAGTTAGGGAAGAGCTTGAGAGCTTGGCCAGTTGGTTTTGGTTAATGGTTCAGATGGGTCTTTGACAAGAGGCTACCTCCTTCCCCAGCAAAGCAAGAGGTAGGAGAAATAGGGACGAAGGGCTTCTCACCATTGTTTGCAGCCAGCTTCATAGTGTTTTCTGTTTCCTTTGTCACCACCACACAAAAAGCCTTTCTGAAAGACAGAGCCAGAAGGGACAGTTGGAACAGGTATGTCTCTTAGCCAGTGATGCAACCTCCCCCTAGAGTAGACATCTCTCCTGTCTTGAATTCCCCTCCAGATACTCTGTGTTGCCTGTGTCTTCCCTTCCTTTTCCAGCTCTAGGAGCAGGAGTTCTCCCAACCAACTCTCAGTTTCTGTACACTCTGCACCTGCTGTGAGCAGAAAGGGAAAGAGGAGATAATAATAATTATACATGTTTACCTTGATACATGCTTCCCAAAGTGCTAAAGAGCACAGAGGGGATGTGTGTGTTGGAACATGATAGTAAACACATTCCATATGCTGGTTTGGGAGAGCAAGAAGTAGGGTGGTGTAAAAGCAGAGAATCTTGTCTTCCAAGCAGCACATCCTGGGAAAACATCAGATCCCTCTATGAGTGCACATAGAGATGCACTTCAGAGGGGGAACTACCAAAGCCAGAGTTAAACTTAGCTCAGTAGGAGCATGTCCTTCCTATACAGCGGCCGGCTGACAGGATACCTCAGATCCCTCTAGATCTTGCTAATCCACACATACCTCTGCCTGGAAAATACACAGCTTTAAAGGTGTAATGTAATAAAGAGCCAGAGAGGCTAAAACAACAGCCAGAGGTCAGTCTGTGACATGCTTCCAGGCCTTCAAGGAAGTTTCAGGTCTTTTCATGCTGCCTTGTATATCTAGCTAGTGAGACCCAGTAATCCGTCCCTGTGGGGATCTCCATCTGGAATGGTTGTGCTGACTTTCCCTCTGGCCTGTGGTATTTTTCTGTCTCAGCCTTGTTAATGCCATGTTAGTCAGCCAGCCTCCCCTTAAGGGGCAGACTCTGTGCAGTGCTGTGCAGCCTGTGCCCCAGCACACTCACCTGAGCAAGGGCAGCCCTGCCAGGTCTCATCTTTCCCTGCTTCAATGCAGATTCTGCTGACAAGTCAAGGAGCCCTGCAGAGACCCAGCCGTCTTGTGTTCACAGACGTTGCCAATGCCATCAACGCATGAGCAAGACCTGCCCCTGCTCTGGGATCCTGCTGAGACTGGGGAGGATGAAGCCAACAAACCAGTGACTTCCCGCCAGCATGGCTGATCCACTGAGCCCAGCTGGTCACAAATGGGCACAAGCACGGGGAGCTGTTGTCACTTTGGGAAGCAAACCCTTTGTGATGGCAGTGGTGATTTTTTTTGGTGTGCCTGTTACCACTAAAAGGTCCTGAGCTCCAGTTTCTGAGCTGGTGCTGACTGATTCCATCTACCAAGCTGCGTGCTTCGGAACAGCGCCTGCTTTGTTGTAGAGTAGTTTGTCAGAGCACACATGCACGCTCTCTGGGTCAGGGAAGGAGGAGAGGTGCATGTTTCAGAGAGCTTCCCCACTGGGTTTTGTGCTGCCAGACCCCAAGGAGAGCGATGAACGAGCCTGTTCATACAGTGGTGTCAGATTTGGCAGCTCCTGGAGGGGTGACCGGTGGTGAAGCCCCTTTGAGTAAGGAACACTGGCTCTCCTGGCTGACTGGTAATCTGGGGCGTGTCAGGGAAAACACAAGCCATGGGCTTATCCCCATGTGGCACATGGGCTGCTGATAAACACCCATCAGGGGTGATGCTGAAGCACAGGGAATTCGCTGGGTTTAGAAAGCGAAACAGTGAACACAACTGAGGAAGTGACTGAATGGCCCAAATGAGGGCTGCCCTATCAGCAGAGGGGAATTCACACAGCTGGAGGCAGGGAGGGGGTGTCAGTGTCTCCCCACTGCTGAGCTAAGCATAAAGGTTCTTGGGCCACAGAGAGGAGTCGAGCAGAACCGGGTTCCAGTACCACGTATCCCTCCCCTGCTTTGGCCCAGGGAAGTTTCTACAGCGCAGTGTGTTATCCAGAAAAAATCAAGCCTTGAAATATTTCCTTTTAAATAAGGAAAAACCTGCATTTGCTCAAAACTAAACAGCCCTTGTCTGCCCCCAGAGGTGGGTGATCAGCTGGTTTGTACTTCTTACCCAGCAGGACCCCCAGCCAGAGCTTTCTCCTTCCTGCTGAATGAAACACAGAGCTTTGTGTGAGTCTCTGCTCACGCAGAAGGTGGGACTAGACAGCTAAGTCAGGATTTGCCCTGTAACCCTGAAGCATCTCTCAGCCTAAGCATCCTTTGGGGCTGTAGGAGGGGTCTCTGGCCTCCTTGGCATTCTGCAGTGGGGCACAGGGGCTGTCCTCCACGGAACCTTTTGGTGGCCACCAGCCCCAAGCGCTGCAGGCTAGCACAGCAGCCAAGGGCCCGCAGCAGAGCCTGCATGCAAACCTCCATGCCCAGCCGTGCACTGATCACCCCCTGCCCACAGCACCAGTTAAAAGGGAATCGGGGCAAGTCAGCATTGAAGGCAGATCTGAAGGTAGGCTTTGTGCAAGGACACGTTGCACTGTGCAGGGATTCAGGTATCCTGCCTTGCTGCAAGTTGGGATCTGCCAGTTAGTTTTTGTTCTCCCAAATTTATTTATTTTTTCTTCCCTACTGATTTTCCCCCCAGATTCATTAAATGCAGACTCCTCTTGGGACATGTGCTACAGACTCCTGCAGTTGCTTTAATTTTTCAGTATTCCTCTTTCTTTTTATAACCAGAGAGTTCTGGGAGCGTATCGGGGCAGGGAGCATCATCACCTATGGAAAACAGCCCATCCTCCATACCCAGGAGACACTCCCAGGCTGCGGTTTGCCTCTGGTGTTTGCAGCCCAGGGATGCTGTTGGAAGGAGAATGCCTAGGTACAAATTCTCATGTGATCTGGTTTAGGTCCTTAGAACTTGGATGCCACCCGTGGGTTATGCCTACAGGACCAGCTAAGAAGCAAATAGATCACATACACACACCCCCCGCCGCCCCAACACGCACTTACCCTCTGCAGGCGCTCACCGGGGCTGCCTGCCACAGGCACATCTGATTTCTCTCTTCAGCAGCTGGCGTGTCGCTGCCTGTCAGTCCCAGGCTCTGCAGCAGGGCAGGGGTGCAGGCAGCAGCAGCAGGGGTGCATGGCTGGCCTCACCCCCAGAGTTTCCCCTACAGCTCTTAGGATCAAACTTCATTGGCTTTTTTAAACGCGGCAGAAGGCGAGTGTCAGCCGAGCTGTTTCCTCACACCAGCAGCCGACTGTGCTCTTGATCTGGCTCCACACACTGTGCCAGCGGCTGCCCAGCAGCACATCTGCCCACTGCTGGCTGCAAAATCACACCTTGCTCCCTGGTAATGCTGAGATACACCTGGTATAACACACACACCTACAGAGGAACTCTCTTCAACCATTCTTCCTGTAATGGTAGCTTTGTCCCATGATGACTGCCCTTAGAGTAAAGATAAGAAGACTAAAAGACTATTATGGGTATTTGCTGGGCTTGTACTGGAGTATTCTTTTAGTTCAACAGCGCCTCCTCTCACAGTTCTTGGAAGTATATGTACAATTTAGCAGAAGCATTATGATGTAATTTAATTCAAGTGTTTCTGTGTTTTAAGCATTGAAATATAATTAAACTATTTACATGAAATCTAGTGTGATTTTCTTTTCTGCTGGTCATTTGTGGGTTTTGAGGGAACTGGCAGATGAAGCCATCATCCATCATACCCAAGAAGTCATGGCAGTCCAGTGAAGTTCCCACTGGCTGGAAAAAGAGACAAAAGGAAGTCCCAGGGAATTACAGTCTCACCTCTGTGCCCAGCAAGATCATGGAGCAGATCCTTCTGGAAACTTAGGCACATGGAAAATAAGGATGTGACTGGTGACTGCCAACGTGGTTTCACTAAGGGGAAGTCATGCCTGACAAATCTGGTGACCTTCTGTGATGGGGTTATAGGGTTGGAGGGGAAAGCTGTCAGGGTAACTGCAGAGGCTGTGCACAGGACTACAGCTCATTAGAGGAAAAGAAAATGTTTGTGTGCCCCAGAGAAATGTGGGGCAGGAACAGACTCAGCAGTGGCTGTACACATGAAGCACAACTGCCTCGCTTGCTGGTTACAACATAAGATACACAAGAGAATGGAACTGGGTACCTGCTTAGGGTCTAAGGGCCTGTCTGCTTTCCTCTGTGTGCTGGGCTTCATGCTGATTATTCCTTATTTCCACGTAGATCCACATGTGCTCCTGAATAACCAAATCTTGTTCTATAATCCCCCAAACTCCAGTTTGGATGGAGAAACCCACATTGCCTGCTGATACATGCATGTGCTGAGGCTGCTGCACGTGGAGGAGGCAAAGCCACAGCCTGAGGTGCTATGTTTTATACCTTTATTAAAAACAAACTCCAAGGTTAATTTGCAAGTTACCATCACCAAAACCAGAAACATTTATGAGAATCTTCCAAACTTTGCTAGATAATAAGCCTGCTTCACCTCCTGGGTTCTGATCCAACTGTATACAACCTGGTATTTTTGGCTGAGTCAGATCAGCTTAGAAAACACTTTAAATGCATTTGCTTAGAGGTAGTATTTGGCTACACAGAAAAGGTAACAAACTATATGGGAAGTAAAACATGTTTATCATTAAAAAAACCAAAGAAAAATCCAAGTAATCCAGTGTGAGATCCCGGCTGGCTGAAGGCGGCTGGAATTCTGCCTGACTTACTAGGCATTGACTTTCATTCCAAATCTGCATAAAAATGGAACCTGAAAATATGGATTGGGATTTCAGCTACACTCAGAGTAGCTCCTAACAGTGTGGAATTCTGCTTGTTCCCCTCAAGCCCTTAGCATTTTTATGGAGACATGTTTTCTACTGTGGTTTCCCAATTAAGAGGTAGCAAATACTGAATTATTATTTTTTTTAAAAAGAGCAGTAGTACTTTGTGTGCCTGACCCAGAGGAATACTGCTGACCTAAAGCAAATGGATTTACTATTAAGCAGCAGCAGTTTCCATCCCCACTCCATGCCACCAGCTGAGAAAGGTCTCATGATGCTGTAAGAAAAGCTTGAGTCAGTCCCTAATGCATTTAGGAGAAGCTGAAGTTCCAGTCTCACATTGCAGCAGCTATGACTCTCAGGCAATAGGAGTTAATTAAACAGGCAGTATGACCTTGCAGGCAGAATACTGCATCAGCCAACTCACCTGAAAAATCACGTAAAGAAGGTGGTATCATACCTTGGTCTGCCACTGGTGGGGCCTCTGAATGACAGGAACTGCAGCTGAATTCATGTGTCCTCTGAAAAAGCATCCCCCTAACCTGAACTGGGGGAACACCACCTGATATCCCACTGCTGCAGGAGAAGGGGGTCAAACTCTTCCCACACCTGGCAGCACACCAGGAGATTTAGGTGGGTCCCTGTGATCTAACCTGTTTAATGCTCCATTTCTCTGACACGTGGTAGAGGAGACACAATGCTGATGGCCACACAGTTTTCTGCTGAGACCAAACTCCATACACAAGAAACTACTGTTAGGGCAAACCAGAGAACACCTTGAATGAACAGGATCAGGGCTCTGGTCACTCCTGAACAGGGCAAACAGGATCAGGGCTCTGATCACTGTTAAATCTGGCAGACTAGACAAAATAACTGAGAATGAAAAAACCCTAAATTTCTATTATCTCTATCCAGTCAGCCCTTCCTCTTAATCCTGCATACATTTTTTTGGTGTTAAATAAATACCTGCTAAGGGAACAGACCTCTGATGAAAGGATAATAAATGAGCTCTATATAGATTGCTGTTTCATGGGTTTCTGCTATGTGCTGCCATAAATTTAAAGCCAATTATGTTCTGTTTAAATATTTAACACTGTAAAGCTAGCCAATTTTACATCTTGTCAAAGATAATTGAAATACCCATTTTGTCCCTTTAACAGGCAGGCAGAGCATCCCCAGGATGGAGTATACCACTGGGATTTTGCTGTTTGCAACTGCATATTAGAAGTGCCCTCAATTCCTTCAGAATTTAGCAAGATCAGCTCTGACACCTCAAGCACAAATCTGGGTACAATGTGAGACAGAGCAGCCAGCAACAATCTCAGCCAGCTGGCTACTGCTGTCTCCCCAAACTAAACGGTATCAGCAAGCTTTTATTTGCATAGCTGGGACACTAGGGGACCCCACAGCCGCACGGTACAGGCTGGAGATAGAGCTAATTTACATGTCATCCCGAGGCTCTGCAACCTTTGTGAAAGCGGTTCCTTGCAGACAGTCCTTTGAAGTGATGAAATCCAGTGAGTGTGACTAAGCTGGGGAACACTGTTCACTCAGTTGCTATCAGATTCAGAGAGAGTACCAGCAGGCCAAAAGCTGGTTGCAGGAGGTGGCCCTGAGCTGATCAGGCTAGGCTAAAAGATTCAGAGTCAATCCTCAAGATAGCAGGGTGCAAGCTTTCCCCTAAAGCATCCTCCTTTGGGGCTGCAGGAGGGGTCTCTGGGGTTACTCAGCCACCAGAGGAATGGCATTAGGAAAGCTGAAAATGCCATGGAAGGTTTGCTGATGCAGCAAGGAAAGGGTGTGAAGACCATCTTTCAGCTGCAGTCCCTGTGAGCAGCTGAGCAAAGCTTCACTCTCAGGACTGCTCCAGCCCACCAGACCTGGTATGATATGGAAGTTCAGCAGTTAGCTGTGTAAATAGGATTCCTTTCCTGCATGAACAAGTCAGCACAGTCTATTGAGCCACAGCAGGGCAAGGCACCAGGTTATCCAACTACTTTTAAGAAAGGATATTTAATAATATCCTCACAAACATTAAACTACAAACAGTGAAAGGTATCTCCCTCACAATGCATTTGCCACTTCTTCCCTTAAATCCTGTTTGGATGTCTGGGGTAAGCCAGCAGACAACAGGAGACAAAGCTTGGCCAAAATTATCACAAAGGAAGAGTTTGAAACACAACATTTAAAAAAAAACAACAACCCTGTTTGCTTCCCAGTCCTCTGGCTCCAGCAAGACACGAGCGGGTGGCACACTACTGTGCTGTGGCAGGGATGGTACTCTGAGATCTCCTAAGACCAGCAGCTTTGCCAGGCCTGGAACCATCTTTTCCAGTGATGCCTAAAGGGAAAGATCATGGAAGAGAGAGAGGGTTAGAGCTCTGGGTCTGGGAGTCTAGCTGCCCAAATGCACCATTGAGTCAGCACAAGGTTAAAAGGCAGCAAGGATCTGTTTACAAACAACCAAAGGTCTTCACAACAACATTCCCATTGCTATTGTACCAGCTCCAGGCTAAAGCCTGACAAATGGCTTTCCTGGCAGCAGGCCTCAGCAGGAGGCTATTGAGAGCTCAGAAGTTACAGTGTGTGTGAAATTTTCTGGCTTCTCCAACGCAAACACACACGACCAACCTCTGCTGTGAGCAGTTACATCTATTTCCAACTGCAGCCCCGGGTTCTCATGAGACACCAAGTACCAGAAGAGCCTTACCCAATGTCATGAACATCAGGGAAGCAGATGCACACAAGGTCTGAAAACTGTCTCAGTGGGGAATGTTTCTTGCTACACAGGCTCGCCCTGAGCTGCAGCTAACCCCTTGGTTTCAGGAAAGCTGCAGCCATCACTGGGGCAGCAGAGGGAACAAAGCAAAAGGAGGCTGCAGCTGCTCCATCTCTCAATGTACTGAGAAGAATTCAAGGAAGAGAAGACAGACAAAAAGGAGCAAGATCCCAAGGCTGCTTCTGACTTTGGGTCTTGGTAATCATGCTATAAAAGAGTTTCCTGCTCACACCTATATTCTGTTAGCCAAGCAAAGTTACTAAAGCAAAGCCAGGCTGCTCTTGTGGCTTAGGAGGCTATTAAATCAGCTTCATCAATCATTCAGTAGTGGTACTCATGGAAGAGAAGACAAATGCTTCTTGGCCCACACAGACAACTTCAACAATTGAGTTGCAATTGTTAGCATCTGCAGGCAGCAACACAGTAAAGCCTGAGCTGTTAAACTCCTCCTGCTTCTGGATAACCTAGAGTCACCCATAACCAGGGCCTTGGGAAAACTGGAGTGGACCCCCAGCTACCAGGGCCATGGGAAAACATCAGCTAGCTCTAGGGCAGCTCTCTGCCCCATGGCAGGCCTGAGAGTCTTGTCTAGTTCTCTTCCTATTTCTTGGCTGAAAGGCAGGGCGTCAGGCATTGTTTACTTCAGCAATTCTCTCTTAATGGTGCAGACACAATGCCCAGGGCAGATGTCTCTCCCAGAGCTGTGCAGCAGACAACCCACAGGATGAGCGAGGATGTGTATCCTCCCATGCCCTCCCTCTAGCACAGCAGCTCAGAAATCCTCACCTGAAAGGTACAGCAAACTGACAACCCCCACAATGACCAGAAGCTCAGGCTGTGCTGGTGACTGCAGACTCCTACTAACAAATCTCAGAGCAGTAACTTCCTGTGTGAGTAGCACAAAAGCTTGCAGGCATAGAATATCCAAGTGAAACCCACAGAGTGGGCTCATCCAGACACTACCTGGCCCAAAGCTGCTACAGCTGCACCCTGCTTGCAAACAACAGCCACAGGATCTGCAGCTTCCAGTAAGTCAGAACAGCAGGTTTCCCCTTCACCTTCTTAGTCAGAGGTTTCTAAGGCAGGACCCCCACGCCTTGTCAAGGTCCTGAGCTAGTAACCACTGTTAGGGATTTTTCTGGAGGGCTGCCAGGTTTCACACTGTACATGTTGGAGAGGGGTCAGAGGAGCCACGGAGATGCTCAGAGTAGCTGCCCTACAAAGAGAGGTTGAGGGAGCTGGGCTGGGTCAGCCTGGAGAAGAGAAGGCTGTGGGGGGACCTCATTGCAGCCTGCCAGTCCCTGAAGGGAGATTATCAACAGGAGGGGATTCAACTTTTTAAAAGGACAGACACTGGCAGGACAAGGGGGATGGATTAAAGCTAAAGGAGGGAAGGGTTAGATTGGATATTAGGGGGAAGTTTTCTACAGAGAGAGTGGTGAGGAGTTGGAACAGGCTGCCCAGAGAGGGGGTGGGTGCCCCATCCCTGGGGGTGTTCAAGGCCAGGTTGGATGTGGCCCTGGGCAACCTTGTGTAGCTCCAGGCCTGAGGTTGGTGTCCCTGCCTGTGGCAGGGGGTTGGAGCTCTGTGACCCTTGGGGTCCCTTCCAACCCATGCCAGTCTATGATTCTATGCTTATCTCCCTCTGCTGGTTTTCAACCGGCTGGCTTCTTCCTCCTTACCCATGTGCACACCTTCCTCAACAGTAAAACTCCCCTCCCGGTCCCTTAACGGTGCAGGCAGAGGGCGGTTGGGGCTGCAGCAGGGTGTGCTGTGTGCTGTGCTATCACCCTCCGACCGCAGCATCCGCTGGCCCGGCGCATCTGGTTCTGCCTCACTGCGACAGGAGGGAAACTTATCCCTCGTGTGGCTGCCCCGGGTCCCGCTCCCACCGAGAGGAAGAGGAAAGCAGCCGTGTGGGCTGCGGGTTTGGGCGATGCTGTAGAGTCCTACACAAAGGCAGCAACTGGGTGGAGGTGAGCTCATCAGCCCCGAACCTGCGGCTCTGCTGATGTCATCACACAACTCAGTGGCAGGAAGTGATAAGGGAGCAGGAGCCCGAGAGGAAACTGAATCGAGCAGCTGAGGTTAACTACTCTGGTGCTCTATCATGTGGCGTTTCCAGGGACTTTCTAAGAAGCTGAGGTTGGGTTTGGCTGCCCAGTGTCAGTTAGCTTGCTCCGCACGCCACACTCAACAGCGCTAACGGCAGCGGGATGAGGGAGCAGCTGTGCTGACCACATGGCAAAACAAGCCAACATCTGCCTCTCCTGGCTTGCTGGCTCCCTTCCCCCTCCCACTCAAGGGACAACGTTTCATGAACAGCTTCCTACGATGCCCACTGAAGGTGGGACTCGGCTCACACAAGCTTCCCTAGCAGCTACCTCAGGAACAGCCCTGAGTGGGGCAGGCTGGACTTGGATTTGCACTTTTCCAGGGCTGTCAGTGAAGCTGGGGCTCTGGGTGGTGCATCTACGTGTTCCTACAGCAGTGATAACAGTTATCTGGCATCTCATCTGAGAGAGGCGTAGATAACTTCGCAGCCCTATATTGACACTTGCTGGTGCCATCATTGTGTGCTCTGCTGAGGCACCAGCATCTCTGCTGGCCTGCCAGCCACTAACACAGCACTGCCTTACAGAACAAGCCAGGAAGGAGAGAGCATGACTATCATGGAGAGGCATGCTGGAGTTAATCCAGAATACTATGGTGTCCCAAACATCAAAGGATGTACAAGTCCCTTTTGGTATTTTCCCCCTCCAGTTGAGACAAGACATTCCTGACAGACTGTTTCCATTTCTACCTGACACAGCCAGACAGCTTCACTGTGACCAGCACCTCAGACACATGACTTCTGGGAAAGACAAGGATATAGATTCCCTTCCCACCCCTCTGTTTTGCCTCTACTTCTGCTGAAGTAGTCACAACTGAATGGATGGAAGGAATGTGCTACCCCCTCCTGCTGTAACGTGCCTGGAAGCCTTCCAAGCCTACCAAGAACAATCAGTGCTGGAGCTTTGGGGGTACATGGGTGGTTTGCCAGGAGCACAGCTACACAGTTTAGTGTGGTGTAATAATGATTAACTAATTTCAAACCTTGTGTGGCAGGCGCTGAGTTCAAATTCAAGTCACTGCTTCCCTGAGGACTTCCTTCCTGAGACTCTTCTTCTTGGACCGCTAGTTGAGGCTAGGAAGAGAAACACCAAAACCAGAGTCCCAATACATTCAGGTAGCATGAGATGAATCACAGAATCACAGAGTTGTAGGGGTTGGAAAGGACCTCGAGAGCTCCTGGGGTCCAACCCCCTGCCAAAGCAGCTCCCCAGCTCATACTGCACAGGTCGGTGTCCAGACGGGGCTGGAATCTCTCCAGAGATGGAGACTCCACACCCCCTGGGCAGCCTGTCCCAGGGCTCTGGCACCCTCACTGGGGAAAAGTTCTTCCTGTGCTCTAACTTGCAGCCATTGCCCCTTGTCCTGTCCCCACAGACACTGAAAAGGGGCTGGCTAATTCCCCCTGCATCCCATACATAAGGTATTTATAAACATTGATTAGGTTCCCCCTGAGTCTTCTTCTCTCCAGGCTGAACAGCCCCAGCTCTCTCAGCCTTTCCTCACAGGGGAGATGCTCCAGGCCCTTCATCATCTCCTCAGCCTCCTCTGGACTCTCTCCAGGAGATCCCTGGCTGTTTGATCCCAGGGAGCCCAGCACTGGACACAACACTCCAGGTGGGGCCTGAGCAGGGCAGAGCAGAGGGGGAGGATCCCCTCCTGTGACCTGCTGCCCACACTCCTCCTGATGCCCCCAGGATCCCATTGTCTCTCTCAGCCCCAGGGCACACTGCTGGCTCATGGCCACCCTGTCACCCACCAGGACCCCCAGGTCCTTCTCCACAGAGCTCCTCTCCAGCAGGTCACCCCCAGCCTGTCCTGATACACGCAGTTGTTCCTCCCCAGTTGCCAGACTTTACACTTGCTTTTGCTGCATTTCATCTGGTTTCTCCCTGCCCAGCTCTCCAGCTGAAGATGCAAATACAGACAGAGAGCAGATGGGCAGCAAAAAGCCTTTGTTTGGGTTACTTCAGTAAGGCTGGGCATGTCCACTTGCCAGCACTTCTCTACCCACCCATACCCCGAGCAAGCGCCAGCGGTGCCCACCTGCACTCACCAGCGAACGGCTGGCAGAACCCACAGTGAGACACCGTATTCCAGTCCTCAGAGACTCACAGCCTCTCACTGAGGAAAATCCCTCCCCAGTGAGGAAATCTGTCACCCTTGAGAACACCTTCTGTATTTCAAGAAGTCTCCCTGTCCTGAGGAGGTTTTCCTGTCCAGTGAAAATCAAAAGCCCAATGGCTGATCTTTCTCTGGGGCTTCAGTTTTGCCTCCTAAAAACCCCCAACCAGTTAAAACCAATTAATTTTGAAGTGAAACATCAGAATGTTTCACTGACCAGAGTTAGAATGACACTGTTGGGAACATTAAAAAGAGAAAAGTGAGCCAGTGAACTTTTGTCCACTTCAATAAACTGGCATGTAGCAAAGGAATTTCTTATTTATTTATTTATCCAAATTATCATGTAACTCATCATTTATAGTAATAAACCCCCTGACTTCCAGTTCTGGCACACAGTGAATTGAGCCACGAACCCCCAAGCCTAACCCTAGAACTGCAGCTACTACAATCTGCTACAGAAAAGAATGGCTGGAAGAGTCTTTTCCAACCTTCCCTCACAGCCTGTTACAGATGAGAGATGGCTATAAATTATTTCTAGCATGATATAGATGTTTAGATTGGGCAAATCCCTGAGCACTCTGACCCAATTAAACCTGCTCTGGGCAGTGGTTTGAATTGAAGGCTCTCCAGTGGGTCCTTCCAACCCAAATGATCCCATACTTGTAACAACAGGGACCCAGATGTTCAGTACCACTATTACTGGACTCAAGGAGCTATCAGGGGGTTCTCCAAACTGTTGTCCTGCTGCTTCTGGGTGGCATAAAGATCTCAAAGAAGAATTTTAATTCAGGCAAATATTTTAATTAGATATTACAGGGACAAAAATGAATTCCATTGATTTTTTAATTTATTTTTAAGTTGCCCTTTACCCATCAAAAACAACAACAAAAACAAGAGTGCAGGACAGGAAAACCATTCCAGCTAGATTTGTTTCAGATGTCAGCTTTTGTCAGCACACACACCAGTGTCTGTGCCTCAGGAGATGTTGGGGAACACGTTCTCAACACTCCTGGCTGCCCCCATTTCCTTTTCCACCACAGGAGCCTGTCTCCAGGGGAAGAGGGGGTTGTGTCTCTGCAGCAGGGCTGGGCACACAGAGTAATGACACAGCAGGGCTGAAGCCAACTCCTCTGTCACTATTACTGTCAGTTTAACCACAAGGCAGCCCCACCAGCAGGTGTTTTATAAACTGTCCCTTGCTCCAGAACCATCTCTCAGCCTTCTCCTGCACAGGCCCCTCAGCTTTATACATGTACTTGACTTTTTTCTTTTCTTTCCCCAAACCCCACAGCTTTTTATTTCCTGGGGAAGTGATGCCAGGTGGTGTGGAAACAGCCCAAGCTCACTCAGCTCACCTGGGCTGGCTGCCTGGGGAGGTTAACTCTGGCCTGGCCAGAACCAGGACACAACACTGTTTCACAGCCATGGCTTCTCTGCCCTGGTTCAGGCTGCATCACACAACAGCAGAGCTGGGACTGAATCTGCCCTGCCCCCAGCATGTCACTGCCTGCTTTCTCCCTCCAGACAGGGAGCAGAAGGGAGCACTGAGGCACTGCTGAGCATTAAACTTGCCTAGTTTAGATGGAGAATGCATAGACTAGTGATAAAACTAGTGATAAACTAGTGCTAAACCTGCCTGCCAGCTCCTCCAGTCCTCTGACCCCTGCCTTTACATTTACCTGCTGTAGTTCATGGCTACACATACAGGATGTCTCTGCCCAAGACCAGGTGGAGCCTGAGGTCTCTCCTCCCTTCTCAATCTCTGCCTCCCCAGCTCAAACTGCACCTGCTGTTGAGCATTCCTCTGATCCAGGCTCAGATTCAGCAATATGCAGCCCTTTTGGAAGCTGCTTGCAAAGCCAGGCCTTTCCCAGCTCCCAGGGAAGGGCTGTCACACCCCTCAGGTGGCTGCTAGCCCTCACTCTCACCTAGATGCCAGACCCAAACCCCCCTTCACCCAGTGAGAGTCCATTGTATTGCTCTGTTCTCATCAGTGCTGCTTTTCCACACAAATATTCCTCTCCCAGCTTTTGCTCTCTAGCTGGGCTGCAACTTCAGAGTAATTTCTAATGGTTGGCTTCTGACCTCCCAGAAGCTTCCACCTGCTTTCTTCCAGGCTCTGGCTGAAGTTCTGTCACAAAGCAATTTAACTTCTCAAACAGTCCCAGCCAGACTGAAGAGTACTCTGCCAGCATGCAGCCCTTCCATGGAAGGCTGAGAAACCCTCTTAAATCCAGGGCAAATTCCCAGAGCAGGGATGTTACCTGGGGAGCCAGAGGTATGTTTTCCAGCTATACAGGTCCCTCCCTGTCCCCAGCCAGCCTCATGCTTACCATGGCATTTTCAGCAATGCTCAGCTCTGTCCTCTACCAGCAGAGAACAACACCTCCCTTCTCAGTCCTGTTAGTCTTGGACACTCTGCTTAAACAGGACTGTGCTCCTCATCTGCCATGGGAAGCAATGTGTGTACCTCAGCTTACAGAGTCTTTGGGCAGGAAGGGAACATCTTTCCCACAGAATCTGAGCTCATTGTGACCCACACTGTCCTTGAAAGGGCATCAAGACCCAGGGCTGCCTGTACCTCCATATGCCTTTCTGATGCCTCTCTGATGCTCAAGGCTCTAGGATACATCTCTGAGCTATATGAATGCAAGTCATTTTTCTTGCCTGCTTGTATCTAATTCCTAAAAGCATCTTCTCCTCTAATTTGCTGCTGCTTCCTATTTTCTCCCTCATCTTTTTTCCTCTCTCTCAGAGACACACCTTTCCCCCCCCCCCCCTTTCTCTACATTGCAGCCCTGAGATGTTTCTTTTTCACCCACATGCACTTTGTTCTTCTCACAACCTGGCCACAGCACCCTACCACTACTGAAAGGGGGGACACTGTCCTTTATTCATGCCCTTCTAGGGCCTCCTGGTTCTCTCTCAGATTGGTCAGCCCACAAATGGCACCAGCAGAACTCTCTGGGGAAGATGCTTTGGTCTCTAAACCAGTAATTTCTGACTCCAGGGCTTTCCCCATGTGCAGAGCTGGTTGCTTTAAGCACTGCTGCAATACCAGGTTTCCTTCCACTGTGCATTTACAAGAACAATATACACAGGCTTAGCAAAGCAATGGGCTCTCAGCACAAGCTGTGTGCTGAGCTAGGCTCTGACCTCCTCATTGGGACTGCAAAGAAACAGCAATTGGGCAGATTTGTGGAGTAGATCTCTTGTCTGGAAGGTTCAGTCCTGCACTGGGTTTCAGTTTCCCTCCACCACTATCCAAGGAATATCTGTAAGCCAAGGACACTAGAAGACTTTTCTGATGTGACAGTCTCTCCCACACCCTGAGACTTCCTCCCTGGTCAGGATTCCTTTCCAATCCACCTGTACAGCCCTCAGGGACTGCCCCATCCCTGTTCCTGCTGCACCAGAGAGTGTCTCCTTCCACCCTGAGCCCTCCTGTTGCACCACAGCTGCAGAAAAAGCCCATGGATTCCTGCAGCAAGTGCACAACTTGGGTTGGGTCAACAATTTTTTGTGGTAGCAGATACACACCAAACGATGGCTGGTGGTGGTTATTTGGGTTTTTTAATCACTCTGGATGATAGATAACATGCCATTCTTTGTTCACAGGACTGAATGTCCTTACTGATAAAAAGCTTTCAACTTTTTATCACACCTGAAGTGTTCCACCTTCACCTACGGATGCTTACCAACCCCCCATCTGCTGCCTGGAAGAGCCTCCTGCTGGCAGGATTCAAACTTTCATCATTAACTAAATTTCTCTTACTGCTTAACTTTCTGCTTTTGAGACAAACTGACAGGCTAAGCAACAGTCTTTCACAACACCTGGTAAGACAACCACTCTGCCTGAGAAAGGACTGAGCCTCTGGTCTGACACTTTGAGTGTACTGGGGAAGACTGGTGTATTGGGAGGGGATTGTCCCTCTCTGCTCTGCCCTGGGGAGGCCCCAGCTGGATCCTGTGTCCAGAGCTGGGGCCCAACACAAGAAAGATGTGGGGCTGTTGGAGAGGGGTCCGAGGAGCCACAGAGATGCTCAGAGGGCTGGAGCAGCTGCCCTGTAAAGAGAGGCTGAGGGAGCTGGGCTGGGTCAGCCTGGAGAAGAGAAGGCTGTGGGGGGACCTCATTGCAGCCTGCCAGTCCCTGAAGGGAGATTATAAGCAGGAGGGGATTCAACTGTTTAAAAGGACAGACAATGGCAGGACAAGGGGGATGGATTAAAGCTGAAGGAGGGAAGGGTTAGATTGGATATTAGGGGGAAGTTTTTTACAGAGAGAGTGGTGAGGGGCTGGAACAGGCTGCCCAGAGAGGGAGTGGGTGCCCCATCCCTGGGGGTGTTCAAGGCCAGGTTGGATGGGGCCCTGGGCAACCTTGTGTAGCTCCAGGCCTGAGGTTGGTGTCCCTGCCTGTGGCAGGGGAGTTGGAGCTCTGTGATCCTTGGGGTCCCTTCCAACCCCCCTGCCATTCTATGATCTTGAGTTAAATACAGCAGCTCCCCTGGACTCCTGGAATCCTTCAGGAACTGCATCTCAGGTGGGACTGAAAGGCAGTCAGAACTTCCCTAACATGTTAGCTACCCAGGCCAGCCAGACTGGAAGAATGTCACTGCAGATAGAGAGCATGAGAAGAACAAACACAACTGAACATCCCCCAGGATCTGCAAGGAGAGAGAAAAGGAGAAAGACCAAATGCTGCACTCACCCATTTACGGGGTCTCCCTCTTGGTCTCTTCCCAGCAGAAGGTTCTACCTTTATGGAAAAGAAAGGGAGAAGAATTCTTTTCAGCTCTTGTATTTGCCAGACACTGTGACTCGTATGCTGAACCTGGCCAAGGTGACTTCTGTGTAAGGTTCTTTGAGACAAGTAGCAGAAAAGGTGGAAGCTGGGGAGAGAAGATAGTTGAGGAGGAGTCTGCTGCCAGACTACACTGGCTGTGATTATGTGGCAGTGGTGGAGGAAGCTAGAAGGAAGCTGCTGAACAGGCAGTGGCAATGCAGGAAGGCTGCAAGTTGAGTGTGGACTAAGACCACAGCAACTGGTTTGTCCAATGGTGACAATTAAAGCTGAACTGAATTAGGAGCAACTTCCACTGTCTTCAAGCACAGTGAAACCTCCCTGCCTGTCCCTCCAGCAATGCTTCAAGAAGGGACAGCCAGCTTCCCTCCCCCTTAAAGAATACAAGCCATTTACTCTCACCATTTGACCAGACATAGCAGTCACTTTCTTGCTGCCTTTTGGCCTTCCTCGTGGTTTCTTCACTGGCAATGGACCCACAGCCTCTTCCTGGGATAAAAGGAAGAAATAATTTAAGCAGGATGATCCATGGAACAATTTATAGCCTCTCATTCTAATTATTCTTAGCCTGTCTTACACCAGGAACAGCACCCTGACCACTAAACGCCTGGGTGTCTCTGCCCTTCCAGCTGACAGGTACATTAGAAGATGGCTAGCAATGCCCCCAGCCCTTTATCTTCTGGGCTGGGGAGCTCCCAGGACTCTGACTGGGAATCAGCACTTTGTGCAAATACTGATTAGTTCACTGAGGAGCTGTTAGCTGCTGGACAGACATCTCAGGAGGTATCTGGACTGTTTCAGCCTTGTGCAAGGGTACCCTATTTTACCCCTATAGCTGTTGGTTTGGGGGTAATGAGAGAGCTGGAGGGGTGAAGGGCTGGGACTAGCACTGGCTACAGCCAGTTGGGCTCAACAATCCTTATGGGTCATTTCCAGCTCTGTATATTCTGTGATTCTATTAATGAGGAGAAAAAAATGCCTTGTCCTTCCCTACTCTGGTGCAGAAGCAGGGTGATGACCCCCAGACAGGACCAGGGATGAGGCTAGCTCATCTCATGCCATTTCCTGACACATCAGGCACCTGTGAAGCCAGTGGCTGAGATGCCCCAGGGTGCTCAGATGCTTTCCTGAACAGCACTAACATCCACATAACCCCTCAGCTTCCCTTGCTCTTCCTTAGCAAGCCACTTCCCAGGGCTGCCTGCAGACCCTGTCTGGCTAATGCCATAGCATCCTTGGCAGCCTCTTAGGATGATGTGCCCCCACCTGTGGCTGCTTCTTTGGTCTTCCCCTCTTTCTCTTCAGGCCTTCTGTCAGCACAGATGAGCCAGGGTTTGTTGGCCTCTCGTTGCTCATATTGGCACTTCCCAGAGTTTCCAAGTTATAATCCAACAGGCTATTTTTCCATGGGCTGGGGAAGAAATCTTGCCACCACCTTCTTTCCCAGTCTTGTTATGGATTGTCCTCTACCTGCAAAGTTGAAATAGCAAGAGAAACTCAGGCATGATAGCTTGCTGTTATCAGCTGGGAGACTCTGGAATACAGCAAACATGTATGTTTTATAAACATTAAGGAACTAGTCTCTTACCTGGCCTGTTCCTCAGCTTTCTGGAGGCTTTTGGCCAAAGGAGCAGATTGCTCCAGGTGACAGAGTGTCTTGGTACCTGTACCTGCCTTTCCCCAGTTGTTGGCTAGCCTCACCAGAGCCTCATCATGTCTTCAGCTCTCCCAAGGCCTCCTTTGCCAGGGGAGGAAGAAGGCAGGAGACAAAGTGGTGGTGGTGAGTTATAAAACATCCCAGTCAAGGGGGAAGCTTCAGTTAGAGCTCCTGTATCACTGGATACCAAAACTAATCCTGAGACCCAAATCCACAGCAAAGAGTGTTCGATCAGGATGCTTGAGAGGGCAAGTATTGGGGTACAGACTCTTTAAGAGGTGAATTTGGGTCTGGAGCTGCCTCTGAAGAGTTTGTTCCTGATCACTGACTGAACAGGTGCTGCCTGAGGAGATGGCCTGACCCCATTTGGGTCCCTCAGCCTCTGGTCCCACATCAGGCTCACTATCTGCTACAGGACATAAGAAAGTCCCCCAGATTTGGGCTCTGCTTGGCACCTGAACATTGGCTTGTCTACTGCAAGCTTTGTATCAGCAGATGGCCAGGCTGCCTCCTCCCTCCAAGCTCCACATAGTGCCTGCTGTGGCTGGGATGAATCCCACTATGACTTTATAACCAAGATCCTGAGATCTGGAGGGTACATAGGACAGCCATGGCTTTCCTTGCCTCTGGCTGAGGCTTCTCCTCTGGCATTGCTGCCAGAGAAGATGGCAGTTTGACTGTGAGCCTTTACACCCTCACACCCTGAAGCAGGGAGAGGAGGGAACAGACCTTGACCAGAAGCTCAGCTGGTACCCAGATCCCAGGCACATTAAGAGAGGTGGGGATAGTGGTCCTGCTTGCATGTGAGGCAAACCAAGTCACAGATCAGTTCAGCTCCTAGTCTGCTGATCTGCTTGGAAAAGGCACTTGGAACCTCCACCAGCCCTTGTCTCTCCTTTCCTTCTTGTGCATGAGGCCCCAGCTGGATCCTGTGTCCAGACCTGGGGCCCAACACAAGAAAGATGTGGGGCTGTTGGAGAGGGGTCAGAGGAGCCATGGAGATGCTCAGAGGGCTGGAGCAGCTGCCCTACAAAGAGAGGCTGAGGGAGCTGGGCTGGGTCAGCCTGGAGAAGAGAAGGCTGTGGGGGGACCTCATTGCAGCCTGCCAGTCCCTGAAGGGAGATTATAAACAGGAGGGGATTCAACTGTTTGAAAGGACAGACAATGGCAGGACAAGGGGGATGGATTAAAGCTAAAGGAGGGAAGGGTTAGATTGGATATTAGGGGGAAGTTCTTTGCAGAGAGAGTGGTGAGGGGCTGGAACAGGCTGCCCAGAGAGGGGGTGGGTGCCCCATCCCTGGGGGTGTTCAAGGCCAGGTTGGATGGGGCCCTGGGCAACCTTGTGTAGCTCCAGGCCTGAGGTTGGTGTCCCTGCCTGTGGCAGGGGGGTTGGAGCTCTGTGATCCTTGGGGTCCCTTCCAACCCATGCCAGTCTATGATTCTATGATAAGGAGGGAGGCCTCAAGAAGATGCAAGGGGCTGAGGGGACTAAGCCTGGCTGGACAGCAGCCAGCAGTGGTGCTTGAACCCTCTTTTGCCAGTAATTCTAACCATGAAATAGAGACCTGAGAACAGTGTGGCTGGGAAAGCAACAGCACTGCTTGCTTAGGAAAGCAGGATGATGAACAATGCATTGCTACCTCCTGTGCCATTGCCCTCTCCTCCTCATCCAGACGTGGCAGGAGCAATGTGCCTTGCCTGCAGAAGCTTTCTACCTCCACCTGAGAAATGTTTTTTGCAGCTCTTTGCTCTACCTGGTTTGTTTCTTCTTTCTCACTCCTTAGATGAAAGGTAAGGACAGGTCTTTGTCCCAGGGGCACTGTCCCTCTGGCAGGCTCTACCTGAGGCAGTACCACAAGCAGAAGTAGAGTTGAACCACATAGAAAAGCGTGACTGTTCTCTTCAAAACAATGCTGGAGGGCAGGAGCTGGGGCTGGTTCCAGTTTATCCACAAGCAACCCTCCCTAGTGAACTGCCTGGATGTCCCTTTGTGCACACTGCTAGGGCCCAGCTGCCAGGTGCTGCTGCACACTCAGATTTCCTATAGAAACCTCTGATCAGAGGGGGATGGAGAGAGCACAGCTCAGGTCTCTGAGTTCAGGCTGCATCTGGAGGGGAGACAGTTAGGAAAAAGAGTTTCTTTGTACTTACAAGCCACACACAGTTGTCACCAAGTCCCTGAGATATGAGCATGAAACACTTTTGCAGTCTCTTTCAGAGACAAGCTGTGCTTCTAGAAACCGTGGGCAGAGCTTTGTAGTTTGATCAGATGATCAAGTTCCAAAGATGAGAGGGCCTTAACTGAAGCTGACAACAAACATTCTGCCCTCTGGTCCAGCTACTGTTTCCTGCATCCACACTTACTGGTCAGAAGTGGGGTTCCAAGAGCCTCGTGCTACTGCTGGCATTTGGGCAGGCTGAGGCAGGAGGGAGTCACTGAGGTGCACAGACCCTGCACTGTCCTAGCAGCAGACAAGCTTTAGTCTCCCTTCCCAAGGCAGGTCACAGAATCACAGGGGTTGGAAGGGCCCTGGAGAGCTCCTGGGGTCCAACCCCCTGCCAAAGCAGCTCCCCAGCTCATACTGCACAGGTCGGTGTCCAGACGGGGCTGGAATCTCTCCAGAGATGGAGACTCCACACCCCCTGGGCAGCCTGTCCCAGGGCTCTGGCACCCTCACTGGGGAAAAGTTCCTCCACTGCACACATCTACAGCTATCTCAGCCCCAAGTGCTACAAAAGGTGGCTTAGAAGCCTCCTGAGCCAGAGCCTCCCCTCAGCCACCTGTGGAGAGGGAACAGCCACCACCACAGGAACGGACATGGACCTGTGTGAAGGGTCCCTGGGAAGAGAGCAGAGCTGCTCAGGAAACACAGCTTCTCTGAGCAGGTCACTGATTTGAGAGCACAGGTTCAGTGCCTCTGGGAATGCAGGGCCTAATGCTAAAATGAGAGTTATGGAGAACACATCACCCTGCCCTTGAGAAGTATCAGATGTGTGGATTTTTCCAGAGTAATGCTGAAGTGTAAGGAATAGGATGAGTGGAGGGGTACTGTCAGTCACAGATAACAACAGATGTAGTTATATCTGGGTGAGGCAGTGCTGATAGGAGGGCAGAGTTAAATATATGTGATTTTTCCATCTCAGATTGCACTATCTGCCAGGTCACCTCAGGATGGACACGCAGGATCTGAAAACATCACTGGCACACACAGCAAGAAACCTTCCAGCCTTCACTCTGTATTCTACCAAAACACATTCAGTCATGGGAGACACTGAAGCCATTGCTCTTACTGACACCACCTCTCTCATGAGCTCACTGCAACTGAAACCTGCATTAAATCCAAATTTTGCATGTCATTACTCAAGTGGAAGCAACCACAGCATACAGAATTCATTTTCCCCCAGACACAAGGAGATGTAGCTCTTGAACAATGATTGTTTTCTACATCTTGCTAGACTGATAACGCTCTGCAGTGCCTTTCACATATCTCCATACGGGACTGCAGACAGACACAGAGAGGCTGCCAGGATACAGCAGTGCCTTTGTACATCTCCCTCCTACTTTCCCATCACCCAAAGGCACAGGCTTCTTGAAGCCCAGTGTGAAAAGAACAAACACAAGCAAAGCTATGCAAGCATCAGTCCCTGAGGCTTCTGTGAGCTTTATGTGCCTTGATGCAAGATGCATCCAAAGCAAAAGCACCCACTGCAATTCTACTTCTCATTTCCCAACAATAATTTTCCATTTATATGTATATATATAAAAACAAAGCCAATACTGACTGCCATTTCCAGGGTCACCACACTCCCTGCTGGGAGTGGAGCTGGCCAGGCTGAACTCCAGCCTATGCACTGTCTGCATCTAAAAACACCTGTCCAAATGCTGGCAAGCCTTAGGTGACCTTTGTGTCAGCCCTGTACACAGCGTCACAAATGATGCAGATACCTGAATACAGCAGCACTTGGACATCTACACCAAAGCACCTTGTGTCCCAGCAGCATCCCCAGGCTCCTGGCAGAGGACAACAGATTCACCCAGTTGAACACTTTGTACCCAATTTCAGTGCTTTGTACAAAGCCAGTTTTTCTACCATACCAAATTCTCAGGAGAGGAAAACCTCCTCCTGGGTGCAACACAGTCATAGTCAAAGACAAGGTCCCCACCACATCCTTATCTCTAAATTGGAGAGATGTGGATTTGATGGGTGGACCATCCAGTGATAAGAAACTGGTTAACAGACCGTAGCCAAAGGGTGGTGTCAATGGGTCTGTGTCCAGGTAGAGGCTGGTGACAAGCTGTGTCCCCCAGGGGTCTGTCTGGGGACCGGTTCTCTGTAACATCTTTATCAGTGACATGGGTGATGGGATTGAGTGCACCCTCAGCAAGTTTGGGGATGACCCCAAGCTGAGTGGTGTGGTCCACACCCTAGAAGGAAAGGAGCCATCCAGAGAGATCTTGACAGGCTGGAAAGATGGACCTGGGGGAACCTAATGAGGGGTCAGGGGTGGCACTGGGGCTGGAAGAATCCCAGACACAGATACAGACTGGGAGAAGAGCTCCTGGGGAGCAGCCCTGTGAGAAGGACCTGGGTGTCATGGGGGGTGAGAAACTGACCATGAGCCAGCAGTGGCTCTGGCAGCTCACAAGGCCAATGGGATCCTGGGCTCCATCAGCAGAGGGGTGGCAGCAGGGACAGGGAGGGGATTGTCCCTCTCTGCTCTGCCCTGGGGAGGCCCCAGCTGGATCCTGTGTCCAGAGCTGGGGCCCAATACAAGAAAGATGTGGGGCTGTTGGAGAGGGGTCAGAGGAGCCACAAGGATGCTCAGAGGGCTGGAGCAGCTGCCCTACAAAGAGAGGCTGAGGGAGCTGGGCTGGGTCAGCCTGGAGAAGAGAAGGCTGTGGGGGGACCTCACTGCAGCCTGCCAGTCCCTGAAGGGAGCAGAGGAACAGGAGGGGAATCAACTTTTTAAAAGGACAGATAATGGCAGGACAAGGGGGATGGATTAAAGCTAAAGGAGGGAAGGGTTAGATTGGATATTAGGGGGAAGTTCTTTACAGAAAGAGTGGTGAGGGGCTGGAACAGGCTGCCCAGAGAGGGGGTGGGTGCCCCATCCCTGGGGGTGTTCAAGGCCAGGTTGGATGGGGCCCTGGGCAACCTTGTGTAGCTCCAGGCCTGAGGTTGGTGTCCCTGCCTGTGGCAGGGGGTTGGAGCTCTCTGATCCTTGGGGTCCCTTCCAACCCTTGCCATCTTATGATTCTATGATTGAGGGGACTTTTCCCTTTCCACAGAGAAAGCCTTGGGGATGAGCCTGCTGACTCGGCCAGATAGTTCAAGTGGCAGAACCCCATCCCATCCCCTTCCCATTTCTTTCCTCAGGGAGGTTAAATTTTTAGCTCCATCCTTAGGAGAAGTACAATATGATACAGGGATGCTTGAGACATCACACTAAAACCCCCAAACTGAGTGCATGATTCACAGCAAACACTGCCAGCAAATTATTGTCTAGCTGGAATACCCACATGAAAAATACAAAACTGGCAAAGCCTTTTTCAAAGCATAATAGGAGTGTGATTATAAAAGCCCCTTCATTATAGCCTTAACTCTGCTGCTGTCTCTATAATAAGAGGAAAAAAATACCCACAAAGCACAACTCCCACTTAGGAGCACAGCAGCATTGTTCTGCTGTCACATGTGACAAAGTAAACCCAGGGTAACTTCACTGACGTGAACAGGGTCATTCTTCAGTCCCTCTGGTAAGAGAGGGAGAGGAGAATTTGGGCCCAAACCCGGCATCAAGCGGAGGAGGATAAAAGACTTTGTTAGTCAAGACATCTAAAGATGGGGCCTAAGGAGGCCAGGCAGAGAGAAACCTTTCATTCCAAAAGCTGCAGCAATAACGATCTGTACTCACATTATGAGAAACTACTTTCACCTTCCGAGAAATCAAATGCTCATGCCTTTTCTGATCTCGAAGCAGATCAAGAAATACCACAGCCTGTCACACTTCCCCATGGACTGTTCTACCAGACAGGCAGAATAGGCAAGTGCCAGACTATCTCCCTTGGACAAGAGGCAGCGATGCTCTGGCAAATGAACCTTTTTTGCTTGATTTTTCTGTGAAGCAAGGAACTCGGGGGCTATTAAATCAAGCTCGTGGCAACAGCAGGTAACTGCTGCAGTCTCATAAATCAATCTCAAAAACATAAATAATCTCTCTCTAGGTGATTTCCTGAGCTATTTTGAGTGGGTAAGTCTAAGCCTCCTTTGGCCTCGTGCTTAAGAACCTCCTAGCTCCCTGCCTTGTTTTTTAATGGGCGATTTATTAGTTCTTCAGCTGCAATATTTCTCTCTCCTCCATTTTTAAACCCACCCCCACCAGATACACACATCAATCTGATCTCCCTCACTTTGCCAGGCTGAACAAAGCCAGTGCATTCCAGTTTCTCTGGATGTGATTGTGTGTCCTGGTCATTTTGGTTGTTGTTTACACCTCTCCCAATCTGAACTCAACCCCTCTACATACAGTGAGGCTCCTAACTATTTTCAGGTAGGACAGCTGGACTACCTTCAGCTCTCACCTGTCTGAAAAGCATGGGCTAAGCAGTAGTTCAGTGGGAAAAATTCAGTTCCTGTGCAATGACAACAGGATGAACTCCCAAACCCACTCAGCTAGTAAGCTGTTCCACCACCAGCGTAATCTGACTGATAAAACATCCAGCTCAGAAGTAAAAAAACAACACCAAAACAAACCAACCCAAAAGCCCAGGAACTGTACAGACTGCCACACTTCACATCAGTGCTGGGGACCAGCTCAAGGCCTGAACAGGAACTGCTGTGGCTCAATCTACAGTTACATTTCTGGCTTTATGGTAGATTTGTCTGCATAACCCTAATGAAAGTGTCTTCATGTGTTTCAGTTCCCCATGCACAACAGGGTGTGCAGCTCCCTGACTGCTGAGCTGTGCTGGGGCTGAGGGGAAGGAACCCGAGTTCCTGCCTGCGCCGCCTCTTGTGAGGCTGGCAAGGCAGGCAGGTGCTACCAGCTCAGAGAGGAGACCTGACTGCTAGGAAACAGCTCCAGAAGCTTTATGGTTTTACATCAGAGGCCTGCACAGCTACATGGGAAAAGGGCTGTTGATTACTGAGTTTCAAGCAACGAAGAGGACACAGTCTGCTTCCAGATCCCGAGCACCCAGCTTTAGCACAGCATCAATACACTGCAAGAGTGCTTTCCTGAACAAGCCTACACTCAGTGCAGTGCCTGCCAGCTCATTTCTCTCAGTCCAGACACCTGAGACAGTTACTACTGAGAGGCACCTTGCTCATCCAAATCCATACCACAACAAATCACAGAAATACCACCATGGCTCTGCTGTATTCCCCACTCCTTCCTCAGAAAAGTGAGGCTTTGTGCTTAGCTAAGGAGTAAGTCAAGCCTTGTGTGGAGCCCTAGTTGCACTGAAGTCCTATTCGTTTCTGTCCGTGCAGGACTTTCCCTGAAGGTTGCCACATAGTTCCACAGTGAGGAGCTCAACCTCAATCCTACCTCAGCACCATCAGCTTCCAAGCCCTGCCAAGGGCCCAGGCTTCTTATGGTGAGAGCAGGCATGGCAAGAGGCAGCTAACCATCCCAGGGAAGACTTAGAATAAGCACTGCTGGATACCAAGACCAGAGAGGAAGAGAGAGACGGAACGTGTTCCTCACTCTGGTCTTGGGCAAGTCATACAATCTTTCTGTGCTTCCCATTTACTGTCTATATCAGATTATGGACTAACACTGGAACTATTAACATTTGCTCTCAACCTGGGATGGAGGGACTGAGGATCAAGTCATCCCTATTTGCAGACTAACACTAAGAACCCTGGCAGAAGAGAACAGAGCAAGGTGTTATTAGCCCACTGCACCAGCAGCCTCCCCATGGTGTTGTGCTTGGGAGCACAAAGGCCAGGCCTTCACAGCTGAAGAAATACAGCCCAGGATTAGCCACATCCTGCTGAGCAGCCAAATACACCCTCACCCTCTTTCCCCCAAGGAAGCTGAAAGCTGGTAGGACCCATTTGGCCCACAGCTGTAAGCTGGAGTTCCCTGCCCCGGGGACCCAGTGTGGCACAGCATTGGGCTCCATGGAGCTGCAGCACTCTGCTCAACCACGCTGCACTTCTCACCCACCAAAGGGGGTAGAGGGGCAAGGCCCCCCCACTTCTCTGTCTCTACCCAGGGAAATTCACATCCCTAACTTGGGAGCCCAAGTCTTAAGGCCACTGCCTGAGGTCTTAGACACCCTTCTGGCACCTCACCCAAAAGCATCAAGTGAGGTCACTGACACAACACCTCTCTGCTGGTTGCAGACCCCCAGCATCATACATTAAGAGCTTGGTAAGATTCTCCCCTTGGGAATTTGCCCAAACACCTAAATGTTTGCTAAAGGACTCTTAAAATCCCTGTCAAGGCTGTTTCGCCGACAAGGAAGCTCCCCAAGCACTGCAGAGCGAAGTCAATGGAGAGAGATACCCAACAGTATTTACAAGGAAATAAAAGGATAAGGAGAAAACTGCGGTTACTAGAGCAAAATGAAAAATCACAGTCACCTCTTAGCTCAGATAGCATCAAGCCTCCCTTCTCTGCGGATTCACTATCTCCTTCAGCCCAGCTACTGCCATCTGCACCACGCTGTCCACTCCCCAAAACCAGGAAACGGCCTCTGCGCTTCCTGCTGTGGACACGAGCCCTGTCACCAAGTTCTGTTCCTCAGCCTGCTTCCAAACAGCCTCTCTCAGTGACTGAGAAGCAGTTTATTTGTCCCTGTGCCTTAATAAAGCCCAGCGCCTGGCAGATGAGCTCTGCACACGCATTGCAAATCGAGGTTTGCCCGTGCAGTGAGAAAGGAACAAGGTTACCTGTGGAGAAGTTGGGCAGCGCCACTTGAGCCCGGCCCCAGCAGACCTAGTGATGAAGGCAGGAGAGCAAAACACAGGCAGCCAGCAGCTGACACCCCTTCTGCACCGGAGAGCAGCGGCTAACCCAGGTCTCTGCACACAGTCATTTCAGGAGCCTTACAACGAGCCGAACGCTATTTATTGCGCTCCCAGTTAGTGATATGGAAAGCAGCACCAGCACTGCCAGCGGTCTCCTTCTGATGGCAGTCCTGAGTACTGACAGCAAGTGAAACCAAGTTCACTTCAACCCCCCTGGAATCCCACACTAAACCGGCAACAAACAACACCAAGAAAAATCCCCAGCCAGACCAGTTACACCAGGCAGCTCTTGCCACTGCCCTGCTTACTGAAAATAAGGCTGGTTTCCAAATGTTAACTGCAAGATGTGAGCGAAGGGGACAGACCACCGCATGGACTTCCCTCTTTACAAATGCTAGCAAGAATCAGGCTGACCCTGTTTTACGCAACACAAACAAAAACCCCCGAATGGGTAGCCCCAGGAAGGCTTGTGATGACAAAGTAGTTATTAATCTGAGTGCAAAATGTGCTTGGGGCATTCACTCTAAGCCACAAATAAACATGGGAAGCTGCCTTCAGTTGAGCATAAATGTATTTAGAAAGGAGAGGCTGCACGGCTCTAAGTTAGGGATTCTACATTCATTATGTGAAAACCCATCAGATCTGGAAAAAGTCCCAAGAAGCTTTTGGAAAGAAGACTGTGGACTGTTCGTGTGATTGACTTGGCATATTTAAGACACTTAGACTGGTTTTTGTTGGTTTTTTTTAAGCACACCACCATTAGCAGAACCAGAATTAAGGTATCTCAATCTGTACTGTACCCACCATGGTATCTTGGAGACAAAGCCTAGGCTCTCTGTGCAGTAATACACTGCTTTCAGTGTCAGCACAACTGAATAAACTGAAGACATTTATTTTTTTCTCAAAGCCATCCATATTAAAAGATTCACAATCACTTGAGTTCTTCAGTAATTCCTGAAAGCATCAGGCAGGCACCTAAACCACCTACTGCAGGCTGAAGAGTATTGGCCATGATATTTTTCATATGGGACTGGTGATGTCCTGGTTCAAGATATACATGGGGACTCTGGAAAGGTGTCCAGTCCTCGTGGCTGCCATGTGCTTTGCCAGTGACCTCAGGGAAGTAGTCTGTTCTTTGTACTCAGTTTCCCTCAGAGATAGCACACAAAATGGGTGAGGAAAGGCTGAGAGAGCTGGGGCTGTTCAGCCTGGAGAAAAGAAGGCTGAGGGGGGACCTAATTAAAGTCTATAATTATCTTAAGCAGGGGATGCAGGGGGAAATGGCCAGCCCCTTTTCTTTGGTCTGTGGAGACAGGACAAGGGGCAATGGCTGCAAATTGGAGCACAGGAAGTTCCACACCAACATGGGGAAAAGCTTTTCCCCAGTGAGGGTGAGGGAGCCCTGGGACAGGCTGCCCAGGGGGTGTGGAGTCTCCTTCTCTGGAGAGATTCCAGCCCCGTCTGGACTCCTATCTGAGTGATATGTCCTAGGGAGCTGCTCTGGCAGGGAGGTTGGACCCGATGATCTCTTGAGGTCCCTTCCAACCCCTACAATTCTATGATTCTATGATCTGGCTTATCTGGACAATACATTTCTTTGGGAAGAGATACATTTCCCACCATGTAATTACACAGGTCTTCAGCAATGTGGCTCAAGATTTTATTTGGAACTCCTAATTGCTCATAAAACAAAAGCAAGATGAAATGTTAAGCTTTTGATCACCCCTGCAACAACGTCTCATCAAGAAAATGAGAGTGTATGATTTTGCATACCTGAAAGCTATTATGTATTAATCTAAATGCTTAAATATATCTAGCTAATCTATCATAAATAGGTGCATACACAATACTGTATCTCATGGAAATACACACACTGGTTTTAAAATAGAGACAAAATTGTATGCATGTGGCACAGACACAGTGTGATCATCATGACTAGGTCAGAACCTGAATTGTTACACTTTGTATAAAGTGAAAAAATTCTGCATTTCATACAAATACTTCCTGGCACACAAGTATTATATTTCATTCTAAAGTGCTAAACATCAGAGCTGTCTGTGTCCATAAGTGCTAAAGAGCATTATTAATACTGTAGAAATAAAACTTATAGTTAATAAATGTCAGATACAAAATTGACACACAGAGTCCTATTTAGTCATATGGGAGGATAATGTCTTTAATTTCATATCCACACTTCATAACTTTGTTAGCATTTAAGGGCAGGAGAAATGATTCAATCATTCTGTATATAAATGACTGTCATTTCATCCTTATCCTTGGACTGAGCCCAAAACTTTTGTACTGCAGCATCAGTCTGAGGAAACGTTGTGTTCTTGATTTAAAAGTCATCATGGGATGACTACTCTTGAACATGTGTTCCAGTGGTTAATCTCCTTTTTTAAAGGTGCCTAATTTATGATTTGATTCCTGTGCTTTCCTATTGCAGGTGCTGGTTCTTACTGCACTTTTCTCAGGGAAGTACCCAGCCTACTTTTCCCTGCCTCCCCAGTTCAGCAATACTCCCACCCTGTTAGCTACTCCACTCACCCTGCTCTTCAAAAAAATTAAATAATGAGCTCCTTCAGTCTCACACTGTAAAGATTAAAAAAAAAAAAAAAAAAATAGTTTCTGTGGCCCTTGCCTGATCTTCAGATATTAACACCTCTTCAGAAGAAAGCTACCAAAGCAGCATACCCTCAAAATATCCCCAGTGCCACAGGCAGGGACACCCCTACTCAGGCCAGGGTGCCCAAAGCCCCATCCAACCTGGCCTTGAACCCTGCCAGGAATCCAGGGGCAGCCCCAGCTGCTCCTGAAAACTTCAGGATCAGTTTAACAGCCAAGGATCATAGCAGCCCATTAAGAACAAAATTCTGTTTCTTTTTTCTCTTCCCCCCAGTGTTCCTATTCATTTCACAAGCTGTCCCTTCACCCAGTGAACACTGCTGCTTCTTTTTGACCCTTTTGGCCAGGTCTTCACTGCTCCTTGAAACCCTTCTTCAGTACAGGCTGGGGGTGACCTGCTGCAGAGGAGCTCTGAGGAGAAAGACCTGGGGGTGCTGGTGGGTGACAGGGTGGCCATGAGCCAGCAGTGTGCCCTGGGGGCTGAGAGAGACAATGGGATCCTGGGGGCATCAGGAGGAGTGTGGGCAGCAGGTGACAGGAGGGGATCCTCCCCCTCTGCTCTGCCCTGGTCAGGCCCCACCTGGAGTGTTGTGTCCAGTGTTGGGCTCCCTGGGATCAAACAGCCAGGGATCTCCTGGAGAGAGTCCAGAGGAGGCTGAGGAGATGATGAAGGGCCTGGAGCATCTCCCCTGGGAGGAAAGGCTGAGAGAGCTGTTCAGCCTGGAGAGAAGAAGACTCAGGGGGGACCTTATGAATGTTTCTCAGTATCTTAAGCATGGGATGCAGGGGAAATGGCCAGCCCCTTTTCAGTGTCTGTGGGGACAGGACAAGGGGCAATGGCTGCAAGTTAGAGCACAGGAAGAACTTTTCCCCAGTGAGGGTGCCAGAGCCCTGGGACAGGCTGCCCAGGGGGTGTGGAGTCTCCATCTCTGGAGAGATTCCAGCCCCATCTGGACACCGACCTGTGCAGTATGAGCTGGGGAGCTGCTTTGGCAGGGGGTTGGACCCCAGGAGCTCTCCAGGGCCCTTCCAACCCCTGTGATCCTAAGTGAAATTACCTGTTCCCTCCTGGACTTACAACAGTGGGCCTTACCACACCATCAACTGCTTCACAAACATGACTTAACTCATGTATCCATTGCCATGATGTGGTGTGCCAGCAGTTGTGCATTTAGCCAGGAAGGGGAATGAAGATCAGTTTCCTGGATACTAAGATCTAGGTAAGATGTTGCCAGAACAGTTTTACCATGTGCTGATCCCAACCAGCTAGTTATGTGAGGATACCATCAAAGCTTCCCTGGGCAGTTTGGTAGGTCTGGTCCCTGTTCCCTCTACCTCTGGATTCAAATCCCAGGATTTCTTCCCCTGGTCAGCCTCAGTGACAAGAGGCAAGTTCTGAAAGACAAAGATCATGTATGCTGTCATCAGCATACATCAAATCAGCAGAGTGCTGTGCTAAAGAGAGACCTGGATCCTGGTTGTCAGGTACACAACAGGGCTGCCTTGACACTGTCTATCCTGCTTGTGTCCCCAGGGCACCTTGCAGAAATCACTAAGGAAAAGAATAGGTCCTGGCCAAGGAAGGGTTCAAGCCTGCTCATCACTGCACCTTTTGATGAAATTTCCCTTTTGGATGTCATATGAAGGAGGAACAAGCATGAGCTGGACCAATCAGCAGAAAAATCAGCAGCAGTTAAATCCAGAACTCCTTCAAATTCCCTTTCTTCAGAGCTTTAAATTTATGGGTTTTTTTACAAAAAGGAAAGTTTTCCACCCTTGAATAACTTGCTAAGATCTTTATGTCCCAAGAGGGTTTGTGTTTGCAGCAGGACTTACCCTACAGAAGAGCTAGCTTGTGCCTGCAAGACATTCACTAGTTTCTTTTCAGAAACTTCCAGATTTTACCACAATGCAGTGCAAGCCTCTGCCTGTATTCCTATTCCTTATCTTCACTCTTCCAGAAACTAGGCTGGTCACTGCAGTATAGCATGATATATCTAGGCTAACACCAACTGTAGACTCATTTGGGTATAATCCCTTCCTATTAAGACAGGTGTATATAAAAAGCTTCATTTACTGTTATCCTGATCTTGTCAGAACCTCTCATGTGCACAAACCTGTACTGCATAAGTGTAATGAAAGCTAGTTTCATAGTAATTGTTCTATACATGCTTATTATTCAGGCTGTATTAATGAATATTTTAACTGGAGATTAGGCTGAGGTGTGATTGCCACAAGATAAGAAATAGATTTGCCATACCTCACTTGATCATTGTAATGGAAGTGTGCCCCATAATAGTATATTTCTTAATTCTTTCATATTATGCTCTGCAGCAATTTGAACTCTCTGGATGATGCAGGGTTACAGAATTTCACTGTGAGAAAGTTGTGGCCTTGCTGGAAGGTCTCCAAAAACCAGCAGCTTAGAAAACATGGCCTGTGAGGAAAGATTGTGGAACTGGGCTGTTAAACCTAGAGATGGGAGAACAGAAAAGGACACAATAATGGCTTTCAAATGCACAGAAGAGTGTTGCATCTAGGAAAGTAATAATGTGTGCATAGGATAAAACACCAGTTTAAACACAGAAGGGAAAGTTAAGTTGAACATTAAGGAAAGTTTAATGATCTAATGGTCAGGACAGCAAAGTGCTGGAGTAAGTCAGGGAGATTGCAGGGCCTCTGCCCACAACGAACCTAAAACCAGCTGACACACACAGTAGGACTGGCATGGGTGGTAATAATGCTGCCCCTAGAAAGGAAGGGTGTTTGGCAACTTCTCAGGCTGCCTCCCAGCTCTCTGCTCTATGACATGAAGTCTCTAACTAGGCTGCAGTCAAATCTGTTTGTGTAGAACAGGAACTATCAGAAGGCCAGAACAGCTGATTCATAGGAACTAGAATTCATTCTAACTTGTTCTCTGTGGCTGCAAAATCTCCTGAGCTGGCTGAGTATTGCCTTAGAGTCCTTGGAATCCAGCTGGTCCTACAGCTACAAAGCTTGGGATGCATGTGAGGGAAGCTAAAGGCTATTTCAGGCCCAAAGTGCTGTCAATTCTTTAATTACCTGAGGTGGAAGAATTTGGCTTTTGCACCTGGACAGATGAATCCTGGTAAAGCAACTCCATGAACTCTATCCACTGCTAAGCAGGCTGACCCTTTTCTACCTCTATAGCAGGAGCCAGTTGCTGTTCCTGACAGGATGCAGACGAGGAAGGTGGGACAACTGAGAATGAGAAGTGAGAACAGCTTTGCTGCAGGCAAGAAACCTGCAGCTAGAATTAGAAAGACCTCACACCTTGGAGACACTGTGAACCATGGCCTGGAGATGGCCTTGAAGGACCTTTGTAACACAAAATAAACCTTCCACCAGCACATAACTGAGTATGAATGAGGACTACATCCCGATGGGATGGATAAGTCTCATTTGAAGAATGAAGGCTGGATAATTCTCATTTGTGACCAGAGGTAACCAAGGGCATCACCAGAGGCATCCATAGCAAGCAGTCCTTGCACCATAGCAAGGATCACTCCTTAAGACACAGGGCAGGAAGCCTATGGCTGGGCAACACAGATTTGCAGGTGTAGCAAGCAGCTATGCCCATAGTTTCCTGGATCCTCCCAAAATGTGTTTTTTAAAGACTGGTGTTATACTTCCCCACCCTCCAAGCTTCAGGTGCCAGGAAATGGTTAAGAGAAATGTTACGTGCTGCCTTTGGCAATACACCTATTTCATCCTTGAGTTCCTCAGAGCTCAGGTGAAACCCTCCAGTCCTGGCAATCTGTTAGCATTCAAGGCTGCTCAAATGCTGGATTCTGGACCAAAATCACAAATCTGTTTTGCCAACATTTTATGTCCTATGACAGAGCAGGGGAGCAATAAGTGCTATCAAAACCCTCCCCAAACAGCCAGGTGAAAGAGCTCAGCATGAGAGGAGGTCAAGAGAGCTGGGTGTAAAGCCCCATACATGTCCTCCTAGACACCCCCCTCTGGCATACCTTACACAGGAAGGTGAGCCTCATTGCTCATGCCATTCTATGATTAGCAGTGTAATGCTCATGGCAAGAGGAGCGGTGACAGTACAGCCCTGGTGTCACTGGCACAGGTACAGGAAACACAGCCTGAACTCCCTGGACAGACACAGGAAAATACTTGTGTTGTCCAGGCCTGGGACAAATGGCACCAGATCAAAGTACATTTTATATATGTGCAATATATTATCTATATGTGTCCTTCCTGTCCTTAGCCTTTTGTGTCACTGTCCCTTGAGGAAAGATGTGACCTTAACACCCATTTTGCTTGACTTTTGTCAAAAGGCCATTGGGAGAGAGAAGGGAAGGAAACAGAATACATAAGCAAAACAGGCACCTGAAACGTTGCTCCTGCTGCTTTACCAGGCACAACCCAAATCCTGTGGAGATGCCCAGGAACTTCAAGGGATGCTGTCCAACCTTCCGTGAAGAGGCTGGCATTTTCTGTGTCACCACACAGTGGCACTCTCCCCACACATTTCCCAGAGGTAAAGCTGCGGGGTTTCCCCCCCCACCATCATTACCAAGGTACCAATGGGCACAAATGCCACCGAGCAGACAGGGTTTTCAGAGACCACTAGTCACTGAAACACATGGAACATGGAACCTGCGGAGATGTTTGGCTCCATCAGCAGAGGGGTGGCAGCAGGGACAGGGAGGGGATTGTCCCTCTCTGCTCTGCCCTGGGGAGGCCCCAGCTGGATCCTGTGTCCAGAGCTGGGGCCCAACACAAGGAAGATGTGGGGCTGTTGGAGAGGGGTCAGAGGAGCCACAGAGATGCTCAGAGGGCTGGAGCAGCTGCCCTACAAAGAGAGGCTGAGGGAGCTGGGCTGGGTCAGCCTGGAGGAGAGAAGGCTGTGGGGGGACCTCATTGCAGCCTGCCAGTCCCTGAAGGGAGCAGAGACACAGGAGGCGAATCAGCTTGTTAAAGGGCAGAGACTGGCAGGACAAGGGGGATGGATTAAAGCTAAAGGAAGAAGGGTTAGATTGGATATTAGGGGGAAGTTTTTTCCAGAGAGAGTGGTGAGGGGCTGGAACAGGCTGCCCAGAGAGGGGGTGGGTGCCCCATCCCTGGGGGTGTTCAAGGCCAGGTTGGATGGGGCCCTGGGCAACCTTGTGTAGCTCCAGGCCTGAGGTTGGTGTCCCTGCCTGTGGCAGGGGGTTGGAGCTCTGTGATCCTTGGGGTCCCTTCCAACCCATGCCAGTCTATGATTCTATGATTCTATGTTCAAGGGTCAGACACCTGTATTGACAGCACAAGTACAAGCTGATTGCAAGTCGTTAGAAACCAAACACCAGGAAAACTTGATTTTAAAATTGCTGGTAAATCTATTTTTAGGGTCTGTTCTTTTGTCTCCTCCCACCCTCTTCTCAGCATACTTCACTTGCACTTCACTCCCTTGCACTTCACATTCTGACTTCACCACTTTGAGATCTCAGGTACTTCATGCCACTTCTGTTTTCCAGAGCTCTGGGAGTGGGAGCCCCACTCTGAACCCTGGAAAATAATTCATTTGCCACAGCTTCTGCAGAGGAAAAGCCCCCAGAACTCCCAAGAAAATACATGCCCACCAAAACACCCCTCTATCTGGACACACTTCACAGGTGGTTTTAGGAGGGTGAGAACAATAGTGTGGTAATAGGACCATTGCAAACAAACAGGACAATGTCAGGGGAAGTAAAGGAGAAGTAGGGATGAGTTGGAAAAGAGCCATTCACACAAGCTTTCCTGACAAGTGTCTCTCTAAGTGCTAAATGTCCAGGGACAAACCCAAACCGTAATCTTTATGACCTAAACATTACACACACCTTACACAGAGACAAGGTATCAGAGCTGATGTCTGTAATGATGCACATAAAAGAGAGGAAACCTACATGATTTGAAGAGTCTTGCTCAGCCCTCCTAACTGACCTCTGGATGGGGCCACATGCTATTGCTGGTGATAAAATATCTACCCACTCCAGGTTCTTTAAACCAGAGACTGTCTGGGATTTGCAGACAGTGACTCCTTGGGCTGCAGTAAGACAGCCTATGGCTGAATACACAGTTCCTCTCAAGTACACCTCCAGCCCTGCCCCTCCTTCCACCTCCTCCCTTTCCCACTCACCCAGCTCTGAGAAAGGCTTGTGCTGTGGTAACAAAGGTGAGTCTACAAGTAAGGGTGAAAACATGGCAATAAAGCATGCAGTACCTTCAAAACACAAAGGGAAGAGGGGTCTCCAGAAAGGATCCCATCAATTTCCAGCTATTTCTGATCAGTCTCCACCTTTGCAGCTGCCAGTTCAGATGAGCTAGGCTAGCTGCCAGTCACCCAAGCAGAAGAATCCCAGATGCCTACAGAGATCAAAAGGATTATTACGCATGTATGGCATAAATACCAGTGATAGTGATTCATCTGGGTGAGGAAACTCCTTCCACAGCCAAACCTCTAGTTGGGAGGCTGGGCCAGAACACTGCATCTATCTACTGTCCCACAGGATTTTACCTAGGGGGACTCTGCCTTCCCTTTTCAGGAAAGAGACTCAGGACAGCAGTCTTCCCTAGGACACACTATTCCATTGTGCATGGGAAAAAACCAGAGCAGAACATAAGAAGTGAGAATAATAAGAACATTCATCATGGTTCAGGCTGAGACTCTTGTTTTTTAATAAAACTTTGGTTCTTACATAGGAGAAGACAACAAACAGTCCCTATCCATGCTCTTCCAGTTTTACTACTCAGTCACGTTGTTGTTGGCTTCCAAATTGAAGCCAACTTCTCATTGAATTCTATACAGAAATCATTCCTGGAATTTTCCCATGTCCAGTGCACTCTGGAAACAGAGCCACATGGTCAAGGTGAAAGCGCACCAGACTTTTTATTGAAAAATCCCAAAACACCACTTCCTAAATACACAACCAACCACACACCACCCAGAGCAGTGCAATGGTGTTTCCTGTCTTGGTCTCTAGTCCTTCATGTCTAGCATTTGATTTCTTTCTGCTCTAGCTTAACCTGATGTTTTCATGGGAGCTACCTAACGTAACCCCAAAACGTGCTTCAGAGTGGAGTATGCTCAACTCAAAGCCTGTGTTTTTACATGCACAGTGAGGCCTGGTTTTCACTGCATGCCTCACTTCATTTATTCACCTGAACTTTCATCCACCTGGCCAGTCATAGAATCATGGAATGGCAAGGGTTGGAAGGGACCCCAAGGATCATAGAGCTCCAACCCCCTGCCACAGGCAGGGACACCAACCTCAGGCCTGGAGCTACACAAGGTTGCCCAGGGCCCCATCCAACCTGGCCTTGAACACCCCCAGGGATGGGGCACCCACCCCCTCTCTGGGCAGCCTGTTCCAGCCCCTCACCACTCTCTCTGTAAAAAACTTCCCCCTAATATCCAATCTAACCCTTCCCTCCTTTAGCTTCACTCCATCCCCCTTGTCCTGCCATTGTCTGTCCTTTTAAACAGTTGAATCCCCTCCTGCTTATAATCTCCCTTCAGGGACTGGCAGGCTGCAATGAGGTCCCCCCACAGCCTTCTCTTCTCCAGGCTGACCCAGCCCAGCTCCCTCAGCCTCAGTAGGGGAGCTGCTCCAGCCCTCTAATGCCTTCCTTATCCCTCCATCACCCCCAGATAGAGCCACTATCAGCACAGCTAGCACCAAGGCAAACAGTCCAAGATAAGTTGTTGCATTTAAGCAGGCATTTCATAAACGTGATGTGAAAGGTTAAAACCTAAGCAGTCTTCCTGTACTTCACATCTGCAAGTGGGATTTCCTGCTGGTAGACCAACAATTTAAAAAAAGGCACTTCTAGCTCTCCTGATCCCCCAGAGGCATACAGCTGGTAGAGGTCCATGTTCATGTTTCACCCCAAGAGCTCCAGGGAGCCTGATGGGTTGTGGGGAAGAAGCATGGGGAAGGCATGCACCAACTGCTGTACATCCCTCTGCAGGGATGTACAATGGCATTAACTCACACCTCAACACACATGTTGCTTTTTGGTTGTACTCATGAGTGTTGCAGTTTGGGTGCCAAAAGATGGCTACAGTTAAAGTATTTACAGCTTGACTAAAAACCCAATTACACCTCTAGATTGCACAAGCTGGTATTTCTCCATCTCTGATTCTAAGCTAGAAAACTCCAGCAACGCACCTGGAGGCTTGAAAAGATGGGTAAGATAGTCCAAGGCCTTGGGTTCAAGGGTTTACTCTACCACCTGCCCATGGTATTCACATAGGCTGCTGGCTTTGCCCAGTCACAGGTGTCCAGTGTTTGGTGTGGTGCCTCCCCTGAGGGAAGAGGATATTCCCTACTGCCAGAGGTCCCTGCATCCAGCTTCTCTTCTTCTACACCCCGTGAGTTTCCTCCAACTCAAATTTCTATCCCCATTCCTGGTATATTTTAGGGATTCTCTGCCAACCTTTCCTTTTTTCCCACCAGGGGCCCTGGGAATTCTTCATTCTTCCAAAAAGAGCCTATTTGCCCCATTTCTCTTCCCAGACACATGTAGCCCCTTACCCCTTTGTCTAACCACACTATGCTCTCCCCAGGTTTCTTTCCCAAGGCTTTCATTTTCTGCCTTGCCAAGGACTTCAGGTGCCCTGCATTTCACTGTTTTTTTTCCTATCTCACTGCCAGGATCACAATTGCTTCCTGTGCTGAGGACACCAGACCTCTTTTCCCTCTTCTAATCTTAAACAAAATCAGTGGCTTTCCATCCACTAATCCTGAATATTTCAGCTGATCAGATGCATCATCCACCAGCAGCTCATCACAGACAGGTAATGCAGAGACAGGTACCTTCTTACTCTTTCACCTTGGTGCTGCAATGCCCAGATCAAAAATGCTAACAGTGTTACAGAAACAAAAATACAGCATCTGGGTTTCCCTAGATGTACTTATTAACCAAGAGCCAGGTTTGTCAGGGATCTCAGTGGCTGGGGTTTGAGATACGGGCTTTGAACTTCAAGAGCAGTGGTGACGTTTCAATCAAGACAGAAGTCAGATCCCACAGACACAAAATATGTTCATTAAGAAGGGAAGGGAACTAAAAGAACAATTCTGCACATAAATCAACCTGTGGCAGAGGGGGCTGGAGCACTATGATCCTTGGGGTCCCTTCCAATCCATACCATTCTATGATGCTATGATTTTGAAACAGCATCCCAGCCAAAGCAGGAAATGGAGCCTCCAGTCTGTTACCCAGCTTTGGATCCTGCCATCTCCAGAGAAGAGGAATGGCCAAGGTATGAAGCACAAGGACACATGGGAGCTGGAAGTGCCACACAGCACTGAAATGAAGAAGTTCTGCTTTTGGAAAGTCTTGTGCTGGCAACAAGATTGAAGACTGAATAAAAGAAGCTAGTTTTGCAGACTGCTTCAAAGTTGAGCAAAGCAGGCAAACATGTCCCTCAAAGCAATCTGTTTTTCTTATAATTATCTTCTGTTCACAGAGCTTCCTCTGGGTTTATTAGAAAGCTGGTAGCATCTGGCTCTTTGGAATCTAGTTCATCCCTCACTCCTGTAGCGTTCACTTGGCTCATCACTGCAGCCTGGGAAGCCTGATGCCTCGTGTTCTTCAGGCCTCCAGCAGACAGGAATGGCTGGCTTCAAGTACTCCAGCCAGAGAGGTGATGGAAACGGGAAGGGGCAGAGCAGACCTGACAGGCAGCAGGCGTGCATGTGGGAGCCCATCTAAAATTTCAAACTCTCTTCTAAAGGAAATGAGATGGAGATCAGGCTTGGGATTCATTTGCAGGGGAACAATTGGCTTTTCTTATCTGGCACTCCATTCCTATAGCACACCTGTGACGCGATACCCTCCTCCTCATCTGTCTCTCCTCTAGATCCAAGACATCCTCCCTCCTGCACAATGCCACACCATCCCACCAGCTCTCAGTGCCCCTACCTGTGCCCATCAGAGAGCCGCAGCACTCGCTGCGACTCCTCATTACAGCTCAGAATTTTCCATTGCCCTCTGCAGCCCTCATGGTTATTATACTCTCATCGCCTGGGCAAGTGAACTCAATCTTCGCTTTTCTGATTTTCTATTGTCTGTTTATTAGATGGACCCTTTGTGAACTCAGCAGTTCACACTCTCCTGTGGCGCCAAGTGTAAAATTAATATTGACTAAAAAATCTGGGCACTTCTTTCTGGCCAGAGAGGAGACATTTCGAATTAATGGGAATGTTACAGTGTTTCACACCCACTGTCGTCTTTCTGAAACCTTCAACTCTTGCAGCTCATTTCTAATTGCAGGCATTAACTCTTAATGGGCCTTGTCTGTTCCAGGTGGGTGGGTGCCTCCCTCTGCCAGCCCGGTGCCCACGTGTGCTGGGCTGGCCTAGCACATCCGGGACTTCCTGGGTCTCCTTGCAGGCAGGCAGCAGAGGTGATGGCATATCCAACAGCTGCCTGGTTCCTCCAACTCCTTCCCACAGGCAGGCAAAGCCATAGGCGCTTCCTCTGTAAAGATGTACCTAAGGCAGGTGAAGGGTGTTTGGCTAAGAGCTCTGCTGGCACCAGAAGACACACAGCCCAAGAATTGCTTCTATCTTGCTGCCAGTGAGCTCCCAGGTTGAGCTGGCAGAAAGGTCTCTGAGCAATCTGATGTGCCTCCATGGCCTCAATTCAGCTCTCTGGCTGAGAGGCAACTAGCAGTGACTGAGGGACAATTACTGCCAACTGTGGTAGCTACTACTGTGAGCAGAGAAACAGCCTCTGGTTTACAGATGAGACTATAAACCTTTCTGCTAAATATCACCAAGTAGCCCCTAGAGAGGCAGTATTCACTTCTGCGAGCTCAGAAATTACTGAGAGGAGAAGTCTTCTACCTGCAGCTCTTCATGGCATGAAGTCCAGTTCCTGGGTCTCTTCCAGACATTGCTCTGTTTCCAGAAAGAAGTGCCAGTATTTCCTACCTGGTTTTACCAGCCCAGCACAACGTCAGAGCTCAGGAGACAAGACTGCTTCATCTTACCACACTTGTACATTTTGAGTGCTCCTAACTCTGCCAGTTCCATCAAACAGCACCTCTGGTACAGCACACATATCCACACACAGAGCACGATGCCCAAGAGCTGAGTCTTCTGGGGGTCTTCCATGCAACATGCACACACACTCCTGTTAGATTTCTTCTAGAGCAGCCCTCTCTCCATCTGGCCTTACACCAGCTCAACTGCTGGAACAGAGCCTGAGAAACAGGCACCATGTCCTGTTCCTGCACACAGTCGAGCTCTGCACACTGAGAGGCTGCAGCCAGGTCAGAGGAGCAACAGGGAAACTGAGGCAATGTATTAACCCACCAGAGATGGAGATCTTTCACTCAGACTGACTTAAGATTTCAGACACACCAGCAATCAGGTTTTAGTTCAGTGTATTTCCACAGGCAATTATGGCTGAGTAATAGACTGGGGTTTTTTTCTACTAGTGGATGAAAACCCCCCAAGGAGGTCAAGAAAAAGTCCAGGGAAGAAAAGAGGATTAGAGAGATGCTGAACATACAGCTATGATCCCAGGCAAAGGAAATCTTGCTCTTGCATTCCTTGCACACCCTACCCCTTTATAGCCAAGAGCTCTTTGCCAGCCTCTTAAAACACAGACATAAAGCAATTACACTGGCATAACACCGTTACCACTAGTACCTCTGTGCACTTGCACAGCAAGTGTAAGAGGGGAGAGTTTAGACTTTATTATTATCAGTTGGAATTGTGCTGCCAACACGAAACATTCGAGGCACACTGAGCTAACAAACACAGTCATTCTCCCTGTTTTCCTCACTTCCATTAACTGACCCAGCCCATCCCATGCCTGCCACAGAAGACTCCAGGATCGCTGCTTTTACATTCAAAAGAAGATAACACTGAACAAACTTTAGTTCTCCGATGAAGCTGGATGGAATAAATTAAATAGACCAGATGCACAAGTCTCTCCTGGTGACATTAGGCACATTGTAGACTTCCATCCATGCTGCAGATGGAGAAGCAGCACAGTATTACTGCACGTATGAGAGAACTGAGGCACAGAGAAGCATTTGTCACATCACATCACATGCCAGTGGATGGCCAGGAACTGAGCTGCCACCTCCAGCCATGGCAAAAAACATTCTTTTATAAAAAGAAAGGACACATGGCCTGTAATGCTTCACCTGTGGATACTTAAAATAATTGGATCTGGACAGATAAGGCAAATGGCAGCTGCTCAGATGAATATAGTGTACAGTATGGAGCTACAAAACAACTGCCAGAAACACTTGATTTTCAGATTATACCAGCCGTAAAAAAATATGGATCATAGAATGCTGTCAGGAGAGGACAGGGAGAGCTTTCCAGGTGCAGTGCCAGGTTACCACAGCTCAGAAGCTTTCCAGGTCCAGTGCAGCTTGGGCACTACCAAACCAGCACACCTGAGCAGCAGGACAGTGAGCAATACCCCCACTGCCCAGCACAGCCGCGCTGCAGTGGCACAGCTGGATGTGGAGCACAGCCAGCAGAAGGGGTTGCAGCAGCATGTATCCCTGGGGGATTCTGTCCTTCCCTTCCCACAAAGGTGGAAAATTTCCAGGTAGGGGGATTGGTTCGACTTAACTTGCATCACAGCCAAAAGTCAAGACACACAGTGACACCTTTTGAAATCCTCACCCTGCAGCTCACTGGGGGATGTGTAGCAGTGGAGGCACAGAGATAAAAGCCTCCAAGCAGCATGGAGAATTTTGCTTTGCTCAACCAAAAAATTAAAAGCCTTGTCCTTTGAAGAAGATAGCAGGTTCTTCTTTGTCTCAAAAGATCTTTTAAAAATGGAATAATCATGCACTCCAAGCTCTCCATCTGGTCAAGACAAATCAACTGAAAGGGGAGATCCTTCTCTTGTGTGGTCCTATGGAAATGCAGCTTATGAGACATTAATGTTCCTATGGAGCATCTACCCTCACACAGTGTGACTGTCACTATCTAATAGTGTCATCTCAGACTTGATATTGTTTCATTTGCTGACACTTGCCTCAGCCTTTCACAAAATGGCCACAATGACCATTATTACTGTGCTTTTTGTCTAATAAAAATGTAAAAATGCATTTTACTTAGCAGTTGTTTATGGCTGAGGAAGGTAAACTTCTACAATAACCATTCAGTAATGATTAAGGCATGTTAGAGTTTAAAGCTCTAGATTACAATAACCTTTAAAAACAAATTGTTTTCCTTTGCATTGCTGCAGGGCAAAATAAAAGCAGTTAAGGTACCTTAATTGCATTTCCACTCCTAGCATGTTTTTAAATCATGCTTGGACTACAATTCTGAAGTTTCTAAGGCTTCAGTTGGAGGGATGTAGCCTGAACTGGAAATAAGGTGGGGGGAACAACCAGGAAAATACAAGCAGGAAATTAAATCTCCAAGAATTATGGTACATCTGACACTCAGCAGTGATACACTGCAAAGACAAAGGGGTTAACATCTACACAGCACAGCAGAAGACAGAGTATCTTGGTCTGATCCAGAAAACTATGCCAGAGCATCCTACATCAGAGTGGTCCTTCCACAAAAATATTTCATCTTGGCAACCCCACTTTCAGCTCTAAATGGTTCTTTGCTGGCTCAGGCCCTTCTGCACTGCAGTGTGTGGTGCTGACACTCCTCACTACACACCTTCTCACACTTTTTTCCCCTCAGAATCACCTACCAGCCAAAATTAAAACCCAAATGTCACAGGCAACGCAGGCAGGGAGAAGAGGCAGAGCAAAGTGCCCCTCTGATTCACCACAGAGTTCTTGACACAGCAGGCTTGTGTCAGATCTGTGGAGCGCAGCCCCCAGTGACTCATTACAAAGTAGTGGTGTGTTAATTCAGAGGGCAGAAGTTAATCTGGATTCCACTGGCCAGAGGTAGACAGCAGTATTTTTTGTTCCTAACACAGGAGTGGTTGCTTCAAGCCCAGGGACACTGTATTAGCATGCCTGCTTCTCACCACAGCTTTGATATGATGTATGAGAGCGCAGCGCTCGCTCTCAATTTGTGGGAAGTGGTTTGAAAGCTCTGCTCTTCCTCCCAGGCTCACGTGTGATGCTGGGCTGGGTTGGGATTTACAACCTCAGTTCACTTACGTAGGTTTTCCAATTTGCATCTATTTCTTGAAAGATTCAAGCCTAAGGAAAGTGGATGCTAATGTAGGAGCCTGTACTTGGATTGGTGAAGCAGATAATCCAAGATTAATTTCATCTGACAAAAGAAATCTATTATTACAGTGTCAAACTCCAGTGTGCAGCTAGTAGCTCTCAGCAAGATGGGAGATGCAACTCAGCACCTGCGTTCTTGCACACAGGTGCTAGTTGAAAATGTCTGGGAAGATTGGAGTGATTCTGACAGGGGCAAAAGACACTCTGAAAGCAAGGCCAAGAGCATCTTACCTTATCACCTGGCTTCTGGCAGGACAGGGCACCGAGCCTGCGTGTGACACTGCAGCAACTATCAAACATAAGACTATTCTGGCCACTAAGAGGTGGTTTGCTATAATCACAAAGGAGGAAAAATCCATCACTAGCCTGGGTTTGAGGACCTTCACTGAACCACACACAAGGATCTGACAGGGAGGTGCTCTGCATCTCATACTGCCTTACCATAATGGAAAGCATGGTTTAAAAGTAAGTCTTTGATATTCATATAAACCACATGCCACCTAGGGCACTGCCAGCTTGGGTACACCAGTGCTTTAAAAAGACATGGGGCAGACCCAATTCCTCACCAAACACACAGAGGCCCACTTGACACATCAGCCATCACCAGTGATGTCAGTCCATTGCCTCTGCTGCCCAACACATCTCCCTTTACATCTTCAACTGGAGAAGAGATGTCATACTGTAGCAGTTATGACAACACTAGCTGCTCCTCTCACACTTGGAAGTGGTTGATAGCATGATCTCTGCTTCACAAGATGTCTTTCACTCATGCAAAGCCTAGAGCCATATTCCCCCAGCCCTCAGGCCCATTCCTGCGTAAGACAGCAACACTGACCTCAGAGCTTCTGCATGAGAGAAAGATGTCTCTGTGCTATCAGCTGGAGATGGAGAGGAGTAGATGAAGGATCACCTGCACTTCCTGCATGCTAACATAGGCTTCTGGTGAATTTTTATAGGAAAATGCAGCTGCAGAGTCAGGGGTACAAAATGATAAATAACAGTCCTGGCTCTCACACCCACACTAAGGCTCACTCCTGAGGGCTCTCTGCTTTACACTCTACCCTGCTTTAGTCCTTCAGGTGAGACTGTGATGTCTTCCAGGGCTCCCAAGACCACTGGATAGTGCCCAGACTATGCTCTTGCTGCACCACACTGTATCTCACATGCTGTAAATCACTTGGACTATGCTGACCTACGAGCTCGGTCCATCTGCACAAGCTGAGCCTCTAGCTACCTTTCTCTCTACCACGTAAGCCATATCCCAACAGAACTGCCATGCTGCACCCACCCTACTCCTTGCTCCCCAAGGCTTCAGCTTCTTCCCAGCTCCTGCCTACAACGGTGCCAGTTTCCCTCAGCGTGGCTTGCACAGACCCCTTGGCTGCTGCACACACTCTGCTACCCATTTCTGTCTCCTGCTCTACACAAGCTCATGGACAGGCACAGGCAAAACCCAAACAGCTGGTTGGTCTAGCACCGTGTTATAAAACTTATTAATAATTTCTCTTGTATATTAAGAGACTGCTCTTTCCTTTATTTATCTGCCAGGACCAGGTTCACAGTTGGTGACAGCTGTTGACATGACCACAGGCACGGCAGCAAGACAAGTGCTGTGTTCCCTGGCTCTGTCCTGCACACAGGAGGCCAGCAGGAGCCTTGCAGAAGTCTTCAGTGAGTGCAGAAAGAGGCTGGGAATTATCAAGGTCAAAGAGTTTTCTAAATTCTTCTAACAAACCCCACCAGTAGGATCCCCCAGTATAGGTGATCAAGGGAAAAGCATTAATGCTACTTATCACTAACTCTTAGGGACCATTAACCTTCAGCACCCTGAACCTTGTTAACCTCAGATATTTCAGCCTTCAGAGTAACACAAAGCCTTCATGGAGCATTGCAGAGGGTGGAGAACAGGACCTTTCCAACTTCTGCTATGCAAACAGCTCACACATTCAAGTGCAGGCTTTCCTCATACCCATCTCAGCATGAATAAATGCCAGACCTAAAGCAACCCATCTTATAGACTGTGGCAGAACGACCTGGTTCAATGACCTGTTGGGGTAGCAGTTGCCCCTTGATGGTTACAGTAAAAGAAAGTCCTGACCAATCCATGGCCTGAAGATGATTTGAATTCTTCATGCTTGCCTGAGAGAAGATGTAGAGTGATTACAGTCTTAAGCCATCTGTGTTGGGGTCCTAACTCCTCATATATGCCCCATGGTGCAGAAGAAACATGTCTGAGATGTGATGCTGTCTTCCTACTGTCAAACTGCATCAGTCTCCTTGGAAGCAACAACTCACAGTGACATACAACAACCACATAAAGATGCAGCACTACCAATATTGTAATGATCCTTAAGTCTCAAAATAAATCCTGAGCCTTTGTGCTGGAAGGAACAAAGACCAACATAAAAAACCCCAAGGAATCTCTTTCACACTGTGGAGAAGGTGACAGCTCAAAAAATAAACCCTGGGAACCTAGGAGAGCGCCAGGGAAAGGCTTTTAAAAATGACCCACAAAAGAAAAAAATCACCAGGGTCTGATAGAGATCCTCATCTTTCCTGCATTTAGCTTTTGTGTCATGTTAGCTCAACTCCTTGTCAAAACAAGCTCCGTTTTGCTGCTGTCAGCACAGTGGGCTTAACGTAGCTTAAGAAAAACATCTCACACTATTCTTCATACTTCATATATCATCTCCAACAAGCCAGATAGCAGAAAACAAGCTGCTACTGTACAGCTGATTATTGGTGATCATGTACGCAGGCAGGCCCAACGACACAACAACACTGCTACATGTTTCTCAGGTCTGGTTTTAGCTACGCAGAGAGGCAACAAGCAAGAACACAGGAGGGGCCTTTGACTCAAGGGAACATCCAGACCACCTATTAACCTGTTTTCAGCACCAGCAGCTGCACCCAAGAGCATCAGTGTGACAAGCTCCCTTTACACAGTACCTGTTGATAAAGAGCAGCAAAGCTGTTGAGCACACGAGGCCCTTTCACCTGTAGAGGTTGTCCATCGTTAATTGAAAAGAAGAGCTGAGCTGGAACAGATTCTGAGGAAAAGCATTGCCATTGCAAATGCTGAAGCAGCAAAACCTGCTATTTGGTCTTCTCCTTTCTCAAACAGCTTGGCTGCTAATCAAGCAGAGGCAGTAAGCCACTCCATTCCTCTTTCACTGTCCTGTTTCGACTAACTCCATTCCTGTGGATGGTATCTGCCTCTGCACACACAGTAATTGAATACAGCCACTGGCTTCAGCCACAGAATGTTAAACACTTACCTATCTTTGTTTAATTGCACAAAATCAGGACACTCTCCTAACAGCATGGTAATAAGAACTTGGGGGGATACATCCCTGAAATAACTCATGTCAGTTTTCTAAAACATGGGGCATTTAATTTCAGAGAATCCCAGAAGACACAATTTCCTCATACCAAGGCACTCCTGACAGTGTTTCACTGTGAACCACGGATCTATCTTGTTTTGCATATCCACCCTGTGAAAATATCATAATTTTCCACTGATACTCAAGAGGATTCTTGTTCTGCTCTCAGCAGCCAGCATTACAGCCTTCATCCTCTCTGCTGAGACTTGATGGTTCATTTCCTCTGCTCAGACTAACTCCACATTGTCAATACCGCCCTGAAGTACCACAAAAAAAAACCCCAAAACCTAACAAAGATGGAAAATATACTTATTTGTACTTAGAGGGGATAGTTCCTCATCCTGTCATTTCCTTACGAAGCAAGCTAGTGGTGATAAAACAGATTTAAGCCACAGCTTAACATTAAACACCTCCTCCCTCTTCAAAATTTCCGTGCTAAGTTCTTGGTCATTCCCAAAGACATGATCAAAGTGCTCCCTCCCCTCTCCTTGGTGAAGAACCTGAGTGTAGAAGGGAAGATCATTTCTCACCACTAAGCACGAGGCTGGGAGCTTAGTGTGGAAAATGAAAAAGCAGGATGTGGCTCATAAGGGATCCTCTGTGTTTCGGAGCCCAGCCCTGGCTAATATTGGTACTTATGCCCAGTAATTCATCTGCAACACCTTAAACAAGTGTTTTTTTCTCCCTTGTTCCTATGGGAAGGATGTTTCACAACTTCACTCTGATGGTTGGAAGCTTGTTCTCATGTGCTGCCTCAAACTGCTGGGGACAGCTATAGAGTCTTTGGCTGGTGATTCCTTTCAGCTTAGAACACACACCTCCTGCCCCAGTGCCTTTTCCTGGGATATGTCAGTAGTCAGTTTTCACCAACCCATCAGCTTTTTACTGCTAGTTACCCTGAGACAAATGTTAATGCTCTCTTACCAGATAAGGTCTCTCCTCCCTGATCATTGCAGCTGCCCTCACTTCCCAAGACAAGTTCAGAATGGGAGATGGGTAAGTGTTTGAAGAGGGCTCAAGCCTGAACCTAAGTCCTGTCTGTCATGACCAACTCTGGCCTGGCTCCAGCCAGCTCACACTGGTCCTCCAAAGCAGTTCCAGCAGATCTGGTTGTCCTGCCCACACCTATGACCCATCCCAGGATCCCACTGAGAAAATAAAGTTGGCACAATCAAGTTAAGCTAGTGCTTAACTTGTGTTAGGCACTCCGAGTGCTACAAGGGCCTCTTGCAGCAGGAACCAAGGCACACAGGAAAGCTGGTGTGCCCAGGTTCACCACAGCTTGTGTGGATGCAGCAGAAGGAAACCACCTTGAGCTAAGGTACTCTGAACGCAGGTGGCCCACACCAAGTGATACACTGAGCTCAAGTACTCCACTATCAATGGCTGCATAGACCTTCCAAGATAGAAAAGGATTTCTTAAACCCAGAAACACTCTTCCTTGCCCCTAAAGAGTTTGTATTTGGGGGTGGTGGTGGGTGGTGTTCTTCAGTCACCCTCTGGCTCCTCATTTCCCTCTCTGTGCAGAAGTTCAGAACCACTTCAGGTGTACCAAGACAAAACCCTTTTTTCTGGATTTTTGAGACCACTGAGAACAACTCTTCCATTGACCCCCCCCCCCCCCCCAAGAAGAACAAGCTCACTTCCAGTGTCAGACTTTATTGTGTGGCAACAAATAGCCAAGAAGATGGAAACAGGCTTCATGACAACAAACAACAGGGTGTGTTGAGCTCCTCAGAGGTGGCCCTGTTAAGAGGTACAAACTGTGAGCAGCTAACCCCTGAGAGCACTGATCTGCCTGCAGACACAGCACAGGTAGCCTGCTGTCAGGGTATCCTCATCAAACTCCTTGTCACTTCACTGGGCAGAGGTGATGGAGGCCACCTGTCCTTCACACATGCTTGCTTCACCTCCTCTCACCCCAGCATTTATTAGGCCACAGAGTGGAGAACCCATCTCTTGCAGGATAGAGCACATACACCTCCCCTTCCTGTCTCAGCTTTCTCACCCCCTGTCACGTCACAGAGGAGCTGGCCATGAAACTGTTAAAGGCAGCACACTAAACACTGTCAACCTGTGCAATCCCACTGGGCAGCAGCTGCACACACTTATCTCTGTGCAGCCAGGCTCTGCCACCTCGCTGGCTTAAAAGAAATGTTAATTTTCCCCTGCAGAATATGGAGCTGGATGCAAGCCCTACTCTTGCCCCTTCCCTCACAGTCTATCACAGCTTTATTCCCCGTTCCCTTTGTAGCCACATGCCTATGGCTACAGCAACATCCTCGCAGACCCTTGGGGCCAGCCAGTACAAAGTTCTCCTGAAGCCACAGCAAATTTCACCATGGGACTAGGGCATGGAATCAGGATCCCTGCTGCTGATTACGGTACCTCCTTTTCCCTTAAAACAAGCTGCCCCACCTCTATAGCTGATTTCACGTGGAGATCATCTGCCCAGCCTTGCTATGGTGCACCAGATTAGAAACACAGAGATCCTGAGCAGCCAGCAAGGGCAGACAGCAGTAAGGCACTCAGATTTAGGAGTCCTGTGCTCCAAGACATCTTGTATTAGCAAGGAGCCAGTGTTCCTGCTTTCTGCCCACCAGAAAAGCTGCCCCACTGCACAATGTGAAGCATAGAGCCAGTGAGGAACAGAAAAACCCCCAATTTGGATCCTGCAGCATTTGCAACCGAAGCATTTCCTAGGCATAGTGACTACTGTTCTTTGCATCACTCCTGTTTTCTTGGCGAGCACAAAGCAGCAAACATCTCCAGAGTGACTGCTCCCATCAGGCACTGGCAGTAACTGCACAGACCTTGCAGCACAGCACTCCAGGAGCAGGTTTTTTTCCTTCCCCACTACTTCTCCCAAAACTCCCCATATTCTCAATGAAATCTATCTGCTTTCTGCTTTTCCCTGCCCTTCCATCAGTGAGGAACAGAGTCAGCAAGCTGGGCTGTACTGCAAACTTTAACCCACATTGCAATCCTTCTCTCCACCTGGTAGGAGGGAGGGAATGGGGATCTGATCTCCTGTGTCCTTAAAAAAAGCTCACAGCATTGCAGGGGTGTCGGGAGATCAGAGCAACAGCCACAGCTGCCTAAAGCCACCCATTCTGCTTGCAGTGTCAGGTCATGCACACACCTCTGGCTACACTGAGCTCCCAAATCGAGCCCTGACACTTGTCATGCTTTGCAGGTGACACCGTGATGGACTCATACAGAAAAGAACTTGGTACCAGGCAGCTGCAGAGCAATGTTTACATGGTCCTGCTGTAGCATAACACTGTTGCGATGCAGAATGTTACACCAAAGGGCGATTAAGAGCTGGATGACAGGAAGCAGAAAGTTCCCACCTGCCACCCAGCCTTTCAGCCCAAACTGAAATAGCCCACTTGGATTTCATCTCTTCTTCCTAAAGACAAAGCCATGACTCATATGTTTCCAGGCTGCTGATGACAGACGGGTGATCTTGTCAGAAAGCCAAAGACTTACACACAAAATTCCTGATCCCTCTCCCTAATGCTGTCTCACGTTGTCTTACTCCAGTCACCTCACTGTTGTTGCTCTGTGTCCCCCCGCAGAGGGGAAGGTTACACCCCACCAGGCTCCATTATGCTTCATTCACATGCTCTGGGATCCATCCCTGCTAGCAGAGAGAAACAACTTCTATTTTTCCTGAAACACTGGAAGGAAGAGATTGCATTTATACACGTACACACAGAGATAAGGCTTCTGTCTAGGAAACCACCTGAGTATTTCATCCTGCTGGAGGAGGCAGAAAAGAGCAGATGTACAGCATGAAAAGAAACCAGCAGTGTTCTGGATGTTTTCATCCAGATGAGAGAGTTTCACCTCTCTCAGGCTTTAGTTCCCTTCTCTCTTGCTGTCAGGAGTGGAGTTCATACCCACAACCGGACCAGTCTACATTAAGGGTCTTTCATTCCCACCCTAGTCTTTGCTGCTTCCCCTGGCTGTCCCCACAGAGCTGTTCTGAGTACACATACTGCACACTTTTTGCCTCTATCCAGGCCATACTGAACATAAGGATCATTCTGGTCAGCACAAAAGAATGACATGCCCAGTTCTTCTGAATGCAGCCTTACAAAGACAGGCTCAGCAAAGCCTGTGCTGCTAAACAAGGAGACTCAAGCTTTCTTGCTAACTAGGGATGGTGAGGGTGCACTGGTTCCTTTCACAACCACTTTGAGACAAAGGAGAAGAGTGAAGTGCATGATGGTAATAAGCCATCAGATCAACTGCCTTACAATGAGCATCACCACCTCTTCTGGGAAGTCAGGCTGAAATTTTGAATTTCAAGTTAGCCAGGGGAAGGACAGATGGTACACTTTGCAAAAAAACCCAAACCAAAACCCAAAGCCAACCCACCAGTGTGTGTATTCTACAAGGAATAAGGGGATGTTGTCTCTGCAAGGAGTGGGAAGAGGAAAAAAGTGGTATTTTTAAAAACATTACTGCACAGAAAGGCAGGACACAATAGGGAGTGCCTCATGTCTCAGAGTCCTGAGAATGCCTGGGTTCTTGCTCATCTTGGGCACTATGAAACACTCAGATGGAGGGGAGTGATTCTGCCCCTGCATTTTTTTGTTGTTGTTGGTTTTTAATTACACAGGTACTATCTCCTACCCCCCTGCACACAGCTCCCTCCAGTCCCATTGCAGACAGCCAACAGAGAAGACTCCCCTGCCACGCTCTCTCCTACCAAATGAGGTCACAGAGCTTTCAGCATGGAGAGTTTCATCAACACTTCCCAACCCCCTGCACGGGCCCAGCCCCATCCCTTACTGCACCATGGTTTTGACTGCTGTATGTGGGATCACTTGCTGCAGGGGCTGGGGAGGGGACTTTATTTGTTTTTCCTGAAAGCAAAACTGAGAACTGCTAAAGGAGGAAGAATGAGAAGTGCTACAGGCAGCACTGGTGCCCAGCAGCTGGACTGTGGCAGTTGCTGACCATGGTGCCCAGCAGCTTTGCTGAGGAGTTCTTACCTGAGCCAGGAGTTGGATGATGGCAAACTGCTTTCTGGTGTCAAATGTGGTTTCTAAAGCATAGTTTTCTGTTCTCAGGGCCAGCTCAAAGGTGGCAGCAGTGCCAGTTGCTCAGTATCACTGCTCAAAAGGTTTTTAGATCCAGACTACTTTCAGATGGCACTAGATACAAAACAGTGCCCAGATGCACACCAAACCGGCGTTGCCAAAGCTGCACCTTGCAGCAGGCAGGCTCTACCAGGCTGTTTCCCCCCCCCCCCCTAGCTCTGCCACTGCCTCTGTGCCATCCCTTCCCCTCCTAGCTTTCACCCAACACATCTATTTGCTGAGAGTTTGCATTTTGGTGTGAGACAGTATATGCTGCACCACACTGCAAGGACAAATGGTCGATTGCTACACAGAGCCTCACTGCCATGCTACAGAAACCCCAGCAATCCTGAAGTCATTATACTGCCCTTGGCAGACTTCAGTTCATTGCCTTAATGGGAAGGCAACACCATTTGGGGTATCTGAAACAGAAAGGAAATGATAGTGAGACGCATCTGATTCTCTAACACACTTGTTAGACCTCGTTTTCTCATTCTAGGAGCAGAATAATACAATGATTTCTCCTGATTTGGAGTCTAACTGCATTTTGCAGATACTGGCCATCCCATAAGATGTCTGGCACTTCAACCACCAGATGCCCCTTTGCCAACCAGCGAACACCAGCAGAACAAAGTCAGGAGAGTTTATTGTTGCCATTTCTAACAGGAAAACAATTAACTGCCAAGGACTGGCTGCTGGTAGCTGAACTAGTCACATTCACTTCTAAACACGGATAGAACTTCAGCCCTTTCATTGCAGTCAGGGCTACAAGATTGACTCAGCTCTCCACAAGCTTTTGGATGATGAGCACAAGGATAGCTGTGCCAACTGTTACGGGAAGAGCACAGCACAGAGAACACTTGATCACAGTTGTAATACAGAAGGCTCTGGATCTTACAAACCCTGCAAAACTGTAATACCACGTGGTGCTCTCTGGATTTTGAGTGGTCTCAACACTGGACCTAGAAGGCATTGGGGTGACAGCCTGGAACAGGCAGGTACATAACATTTCTTAAAGGAAAAGGGCTTCTCGTTGGCAGAGTGTTATGATGGTGACAATTAGCAGTATCAGACAGGAACAAATGCCAGGAACTCCTGGCCTATGATCATACTCCTGCTGCAGAAATCCATCAATGAAGAGCACACACCCAAGGCACCCTCCTGGTACAGACATGGCACTGGAATGGGCATGGGCTGTTCTCTGGATGTGCAGCCCTTGTGTCTGCACACGCTCTCCCTGCCTTTGGGTGTCGAGGTCTGAGATGTGCAGACAAACACAAGCACACACATTTTAAAAGCCTTTTTAAGCTCAAGTGTTTATGCAGCTGCAATCAAGTCACTTTAATTCGACCAGAAGAGACACGTGGCATGGCCATGTGATTGCAAACTGAAGTTTCTGTGGCTTAGCAAATTACCCTGTCTCTGCTGTGCTGTGGCAACACATTATACACCCCCTTTTAATTCCCTTTTAATTCAGCACAGACAATTTTGGTTTAAATCACTGGGAAGGTAGTAGCTCTTCATTCTGGTGGTTTAAACAGAGGCACTTCACCGCACAGTGAGGATAACAGTGCAAGTGGGCACTGGCTGCCTAAGCTGAGCTTTGGTATCTTGACCACTTGCAATTATACAGCCTTAAGAGTATAAAATAACCTCTCTAAGGCTAGAAAGAAGTATTACCTATGTATGAAGATGGTGGGTTTTGGTTTTTTGCCTCAGAACAGCTCTGCTGCAAACAGCTACTCCTGAATTTGTTTCAAACCATAAAACTGCCAGGGTTTATCAAAGCATTATTCCAGTGCTTCCTTGTCCAAGAGGTAGGTGCAGAGAAGGGGCCCTGTAACAGTACCAGGCAACACTACAGGCACATCCAGCTGATGCTCTTGGATGTCTGAGTGTCAGCACCAGAGCCCAGCTATACAGTCAGCTATACAGTCCTACAGTGCATCAGGACTTTGGCTCGCTCTAAGCTTTTGCAGAGACAAAGATCACCAACTGGAACAGTTTTTGCCCAACTGAAAGGAAAAAAAAAATCCCACATTTAACTCAGTGGTGAACCTGAGTGCTTGGGGGCAATGCCAAATTAAAACACCAGCCTGGCTGAAGGGTTTGTAACTCAGCTGTGTACGTTTGCATCAAGGAGAGCACCCTGACACAGCAACCAGCCAGCCTGGGAGTGTTCCACAGGCTCACTCAGACACTATTTCATCTGTATCAATTATTAGACATGTGTAAGAGTTTGAATCATGTTAACTTGTGAAGTAAACTGATCTGCCTGTCCATACCTGGCAGGCCAACCTAGCCAGGAGAGGATCAGCCAATATCCACACCACTAAAGCTGGCTATCACTGTGCCAGGAGGTTTTGTTAGCAGTGGGTGGGAATATCGCCACAATAACAGATCTAAAGGAGAAACTGAGACAGGAGGAGTTAAGTCTCCACCTCAACTTCCTCCATAAGTAGAACCACACTTGAACACATTGACAGCCTGGCTGTGCTAGTTTTAAAAACAGCACTGCAGAATGAAAAAGAGTAGGGGGTGGCTTTACACTTCAGCAAAGCAGCAGCTGTACTGATGGGCAGGAAGGCAGAATGGCTGTGGACGCTCTGTATTCTTCTGGAGTCCCACACAGCCAGAGTGGCTGCTGCTGAAGCAAGGACAGCATGCATACGCCAGTGACTTCTGCTGAGAAGGAGCACGTGGAGGGAAGGCATTTCCCAGAAGCTTTTTTTTTTTTTTTTTCATACTTCTTGCAGCTGATCTGTCACTTGGCTGAATCTGATGAGCTGCCTCACTTCACCTAGCTCAGCTTTATTTTTTTTTTCTCCCACCACCCATTGCAAGAACTGCCCTGCATTACCCTTCTCCTTGGGACAGCAAAATGCAGTTTGATCTGTACTGCCAAATAATCCTGAACCAACTGCCAAAATGGCTGTATGTGCTGCCCAGACTGCTGAGTCCCAGGGAAGAAAGGCAATTTGGTTTAATTCTGTTCCATGAATGCGGCCTTTACCAGTGGCTCCAGATAGCTGAATCACTACAGTTAGGACATGACTGAGCCAGAAGGGATGGGAACACTCTTATTTCCACATCCTACTGGTGTTATGTAGCTGGGAGCGAGCTACCTACACCCAGCTGTGCAGTTACAGAGCTACAGCCTCTTCAGCACCCTGGTCAACTCATTCAGAAGTTCCAGAAAAATTACAATTGCAGTTAAAAATTAGCAAGTAGACCAGCTGTTAATTTTTTCTTCTACCAGAACTGCTTTCAGCACAGGCTGAAACCAACAACAGACACGTGGGTCAGTGCCTGCCTAACAAGGGCAAGATCTCCCCTGAGAACTTTCAGAGCTAAAGCAAAACCAGCAACCTATTACCTTGGCTCCAGCCTATGCTGTTGACCTTGTAGATTCCCTGACAGCACTTCACAATTTAAAGAAAAAAAAAAAAGGGTGGGGGATTAATATATATATCTATCTTTGAACCTCTAAATCCCAGAGGCCCAGTACTTCCTTCCAGTCCTCCAAGAAAGCCAAGCCACTTGCTCAGGAACATCTCACCAACAATGGTCACGGTTAGAAAGCAAAAGGCCCTGACCATGATATCAGTCTCACTTTACAACCCAGCGCTGTCCCCGCAGGAGCCAATTGCTGCAGCAGGGAGGCTGGAGGCAGGAGATAAGCCGTAGCTGGGTGATAGAGATCAGCTGCCCGGTTATCAAGGGAGTACAAAAATCAAATAGATTTTGATTTGGTAGTTACAGCTTTTCAAATATCCTGGGAAAAGAAAAGAGAAGGCCCAGGGAGGGGGAAGCAGGGAGAGGAGTCTTTTCCAGGGTGTTATGATGTCAGATCGTTTTAGCAATGGATTTCTAGGTTAAGCAGTTACTGAGATGTGTGGCTGCAGAGAACTGCAGGCAGCGCAGGCGTTGGTAGGAGGAAACTGAAAGCTGTGGAAGAAGGCAAAGCAAAGCACATCTAAGGGCTGCAAACCCTGCCTGAAGTAAGCAAGATGCGGCACAGTCACTCCCAACAGGCACAGAAACAAAGAACAGCAGCAGCATACCCCGACAGAACCACTGTTCACAGTATGGCAACTCACCCATCTGATTTGGGGTGAAAAGTTAACCCAGCCCTTCTCTCAGAGCCAAGCTTTGGGCTGCAATGCCAACTATAATGTCCACTGGGCTCCATGCAATGTGTCCAGCTTCCTAACTCTTTGGCAGCAGCAGGCCACTGCCAGTGGATCAACAACCCCCAGCTGTGTTGCTGTTTCAGTCCGGAGGCAGCAGATGAAGGTAACAGACTGGATTTCAGTGCCAGCAATAGAACAGGCAATGGGTGGCAACAGACATCAGCAGACAGTGCAGCAGGAAGAAGAGATGATCCTTCAATTACACTGAATTTGACCTGGTAAGCTTGGAATTCAGGTAAAATTGAGCTATCAGCAATGACAAAGGCTGCATTTGTAAATCTCCATACATTCATCTAAGCATTAGCACTGCTGATAAAAGCTTCTAGTCAGAAGTTTTGAAAGCTGCAGCCACTTTAGTCATGAGGAATCTTGCACACACCTTATAAAAATACAGTATTCCTTACCACCAAATAGCTTGCAATTAGGCTTACAACCAAACCCCACAGGAAGTTAATTCAGAATTTGCCCAGGCATCATGGGATCAAGTGCCTGAACAAGGCCGGGCCTCTGGGTCCCTCTCATGGTCCCTTGGCAGGTGCCAGCAGACTGCTCAGCCCATGGAGCACAGCACTGGCCTGCACAGTGCCCAGGGAAAGCACCGACCCCTGTTCAGCCTGCACCAAGCACTGGTGGCACCTGGCTCTGACACGACCCAGTTAGGCACAAACAGGGAGGCAGCATCTCCACTGCACTGCGAGGGGGACTCACAGAGGGACATGAACCATTCTCCATCTTCAGTGAGCTACACGCTGTGTTTTTACTCCAGTAAACTGCTTCCCAGCTCCATATCCGTCCCTGTTAATTACTGTCACAGCAGGACAGTTTCTGGCATTTCAAAGAATGGCCCTTTCCTTACTATGAGGAAAAACAGGAGGCGATAGCAGGCCACACCACAGGCACAGAAGCTGCCAGAGATGCTCTCTTCCTGCACAGCACCATTGGTGGGTTTTCCTTGGTCAAAGGGAGAAGGTGGAAATGCTGCAGAAACTGGCAGGAAGCTGCCAGCCTTCAGTTCTCCTGCCAGCTCCCTATGACAGGCTGAGGGCCTCAGGCAGGGATACTGGCTGTGCTAGGAGCATCAGGAATCTCATCTGACCCTTCCTGGCAGGGAACAGGGCAGGGAAACCAACTGGAATGAGTCTGGATTGATCCTGACCCACCTTTTCCCCAGAGGGGCACAACATAGGGCAGAAGGGCTGGGTCTGTCAGGAGCTCCAAATTATTCTAGGCTCTCATGCATCTAGTTGTTTCCAAGGACATCTCTAGTCCAATTTCAGATATATCTGCTATTGAAGCAAACCTTAACTCTGGTGTTGGCTGGTATCTTATATAAATCTGGCTTTTGAAATAACTGGTCCTCCCAGAATCAGCTGAGCAAGACCATGACATCCTTATGCAGATAAATCTGCTCTTTTCAGTTAGGACCTGCTTCCTGGCAGCCTTTCCAGACTCAGCTTTTAAGTGCTTCTTATTGAACAAAACAGGTTATTTAAATGGGGGGAAAAAAAATGTAAAAGCAGAGCTCGCTCGCTCTAACTGATTGTCTTTGGGAACACAGGACTGAAGGCTGCTGTCCCAGAAGACTGAGCTGCCCTTATCTAAGGCACTCTGTTAAAAGACTTGGAATCACTTATTAATTTAGTGAAAGCTCCTTAATTTTGATCCTTTGTCTGCATTAATTGATTTGCTATCAATAACCTGCATTGATTAGGCCTCCAGACCTGGCAGCCGCTGGAGATGAAGAGACAGAGACTCTCTTTCAGAGCAGGAGTTCAAAGCCTGAAATGATTAAAAAAGACAGCACCAAAACGGCTGATAAAGAAAAAGGTGTCATTCTTTCTCCACAGGGTATGAAAACCCTGCACCATTAACCCTTTTGTACCTACAATGTGCTCAGGTCTAAGGTATTTGTATAACCTGGAGAGAGCAATTAGATTTAGTCCCTTTTGCCATTCTAATTAAAATATTACTGATGTACTGGAATACCTGACAGGAGGAGAGCTGAGGGAAGATTTTATCTGCTTCAGCTGTGAAGACAGCTTGGGAAAGCTGCCTGGTCCTGAGACTGAGTAAGGCACTACCCTGGGATCCCTTCCAGTAGATGGCATTGGAAAGACCAGTTGAGGTTTTTATCTGCAGCAGAACCAAACCAAATGCAACAGGAAAATTTAACAGTCATCAGGTTAAAGTTTTGACACTAGAGTTTTGAGGGCTGAGAATGGCTTGCTAGTCCAAGATGCCAGGAAGCTGCTGGCAAAGCCTGTCAGAGAGGGTGCCATCACACCAAGCTGCTCGGATTCAATACCTCCCTTGCATGAGCTACAGGAGGGGCAGAAGGTTTGGACGCTCACATATACCCAGAAAGGCCTAAGGATGGATTTTCTAAGGAAAGGCTTTGCCTAAAAAAGGATGTTTTGGGACATACACTAGGCACAACAGAGCACCTCAGGTACCCTGTGGATCTAGAAAAAAAAAACCCCTCACAGTCAGTGCAGACAGATGGAGTCTCAGGTGGCTTCATCTGCTTCGGATTCCAGACCTCCAGTAACAGCTTGATAAATAACACAAGGCCAGGTATTTGCTCTAGCCCAGGCTCTGAATAAATCCAGGTGGCCATTGGCCAAAGACACTTCACTGATCTTTGAGATATCTGGCTAACAGAAGAGCTATCAGAGTATGGCTGGCACTTCTTCCATCCAAGCTATGCCAGGAACTCTGACCGTCACTCAGCAGCAATGGTGACAGTGCAGCCCTTAACAGCACACCTTCCTAGGACTGCAGATTTTCCTCTCTGAGCTCATTTCACTAGGGAAAAAAACAACCCAAACTTGTCATTCCTTTTAGAGCTTGTTTGGTGACAGCACAGAGTGGGAATGAGGCATGGCACAGAGTATGAGGCAGTTTTTGCCCTGCAGAACAAGCTATCAGCTGCTGGTCCAGAAGCCCCATGCTGGACCACTTCTTGAGGGTTCTACACAAGTGTAACATGGATTATAACTCAGGGTGAAACATGCCCTGTGTGACAGCTTACCTCATCTGCACCTCCAGCTCACACAGCAGTGCTTCAGCAGAGAGGAACTGCCAGAAACATATATTGCACCCAGCTTCTGCATTCCCACTCTGACAACAGCACACAGCCACCACTACTCTGGATCTCTTCCTATGCATCTTTGCCTCTCTCCCTTGTGCATTTCTAACATGCCTCAGACCATCTAGCATACTACTGTAATCCTGCCTCTCTTTCTCCCTTCCTTCCCTGAATACAACACCAGTGGGTGCTAAATATCCCTGCAGCTGTTCTTCACATGCTGCTGTCCCACTCTCCCATAGGCATTTCATGTTTAGTTACTGCACATGTCCAGAAATCCCAGAAAAGTGGACAAAATTCTTAAGTTTTAGCCATGGACAATTTCCAGGAGAACAGGGAGTGCGTTGGCCCCCATGCTCTGGTCCCACACCACAGGAAGGGCCCAGTTCCTGAGTGCTTAGGCTCACAAGCAGCTCTGGAAATTGTGATTTAGCAGCTGCTTTCTTCTAGATGTTCAATCTATGTCACAAAGCACTGTGTGCTGGGAAGGAATCAACTCTCACATCACAGGAGAACCAGGCCACTAAAATTCAAGGCCCTGTATGTTCTAAAAGTCCCTTCCCTTTAGTATGGAAGCTATGTCAGCCTTTGTGTCCTCCACAAATGAAATGTGAATAATGGTTAGGACAGTTGAGCACTGGAATAGATTGCCTTGGGATGTAGTGGAGTCTCCATCATTTGATTTTTTTTCTGAGCAGGCTAAACAGTCATCTGTCAAAAGTGGTTTAGGTATTAAAAATCCTGCCTTGGGGAGCAGAGGGAAAGGAAGAAATGACCTCATAAGCTGTATTTTCTATTTCTGGAATTTAAATATCACCTGTGTGGACCTGAAATTTCTGTTTGGCCTCTCAGCTGACCACAGCACACCTTCTCCTGAGCCCACACGTCGCGTGTCCATGTGTTCCACAGTTAAAGGCAGCCTCCTTCCCGCAGCGTTTCCAGCGATCCCTTCAACATCAGCTTCCCCCATGGACAAAACGCCGAGGGACAGAAAGCACAAATGCTGCACATACCTCAACATCTCTGGGTTTTAAAGAGGAACCTTTCTTCCAACTTCTAACACACGACTGGTAGATCAAAGGAACTGAAGGCTTTATCTGGCATCTCCCAGATACTAACACTGGGTGTACATACATCACGGCAACGCGCACGATAGGAGAACTGGGGGAGGTAAGTTTTATCCACCCACAAAGAACAAAAATAGGCCTCTATTCAGAATTACTTATTTTAGACAAAACCCAAGAAAGAACAAAAGCTATGCTCCAGGAAGTGCAGTCTGCACTCCTGGTTTTAAGATGCTGCCTTGACTTTTTAGAAATTTAAAGCTGCAGAAAGCAGAATTAGTTCAGTGATGTTATACAGCCCACTATTTCTAAATATCAATCCAGGATCTTAGAAGCAATAAAGATTCAATAACACTCCACAGTCTCTAGTTCTGAAAAATCAAAGGGGAAAACTGTAACAATTAAGGACAGATAACAGATATGCAATATACATTGCACAGATGTTTTATTTCCCTGCAATTATATATATGTCCTCCACCAAAAAAACCCCAACATTCATTAACTCAACATTACAGTTGTTGTTGTATATTCTGCATGAAAAATAATCAGTAAAAGCAAAGGAAAGCACTCATCAAGATAGCACCAGCATCCAGACTAATCACATACACATTCCACCAAATTAATTTCTGACATGTTCAGATACTGGCCTTCCATGAGATTACTGCACAAATATTTTCAGTGTTGTCTCTTCTGTCTCACAAGATGAACCTGAAGTAAATATTTTGGTGTGAATTTGGCAGCACGGTTTTACACACCTACCAGTAAACAATATACATCACAGAATCACAGAATTGTAGGGGTTGGAAGGGCCCTGGAGAGCTCCTGGGGTCCAACCCCCTGCCAAAGCAGCTCCCCAGCTCATACTGCACAGGTCGGTGTCCAGACGGGGCTGGAATCTCTCCAGAGATGGAGACTCCACACCCCCTGGGCAGCCTGTCCCAGGGCTCTGGCACCCTCACTGGGGAAAAGTTCTTCCTGTGCTCTAACTTGCAGCCATTGCCCCTTGTCCTGTCCCCACAGACACTGAAAAGGGGCTGGCCATTTCCCCCTGCAGCCCATGCGTAAGATAACTGTAAACACCAATTAGGTCTCCCCTTAATCTTCTTTTCTCCAGACTGAACAGTCCCATCGTATTCAGCCTTTCCTCTCAGGGGAGATGCTCCAGGCCCTTCAGCATCTCCTCAGCCTCCTCTGGACTCTCTCCAGGAGATCCCTGTCCTTTTTACACCAGGGAGCCCAGCACTGGACACAACACTCCAGGTGGGGCCTGAGCAGGGCAGAGCAGAGGGGGAGGATCCCCTCCTGAGACCTGCTGCCCACACTCCTCCTGATGCCCCCAGGATCCCATTGTCTCTCTCAGCCCCCAGGGCACACTGCTGGCTCATGGCCACCCTGTCACCCACCAGGACCCCCAGGTCCTTCTCCACAGAGCTCTTCTCCAGTAGGACATCCCCCAGCCTGTACTTCATCATCAGTTAATGAGAATACCTCTGCTGAGGACAAAGCTTCCATCCCAGCACCTTAAGATTGCTCACCAAGACCCACAGGCAAAACCCTGTGATAAAGAAGCAGGTGGTACCTCAGAGGCATGCAGCTGAGCATGACCACCAGCAGACAGGATGTGTTTACCCCTGGAATCATGTCCATACTATCCAACACTACTGACTTGCTGGTAGACAGCAATAACCATGCCAGCAGCAGGCAAATCCGAGCCACTGCCCGTTTCCATTTCCAACTGGCCAGACAAAAAGCACTCCATTTCATCCTTATCCATTGGTTCTCTCAACCTGCATCCCAGAAATTCTCTCTGCTTTGGAGGGAAAAGAATCCAAACAGCCCTATTCCTGGAAGATTTTTCCTGACCCCTGGGGGACATTGGAGGGCAAGAATTTCATTTGGTAACAGCCAGTTTCCCTCTCTTGGAATCCCACCTGGTGCTTGGAGAATCCCTCAGAACTAGTCCAACGCTTTGCAGTATTCAACAATTTAGCTGCAAGACCTCTGACTGCTCAGACTCCCAGGCAGAGCAGCAACACACACTGTGTTTATTTCTCCTTTCCAGAAGCTGTTTAAGACACCACACAAAGATATTTAGATCCCTCAGTTTACCCAAGCTCCAAAGAGATGGGAGTCAGCAGCTAATACCATCACAGCTCTGAGCTTGAACTTAAAAACAAGTATGGGTTTTTTTCCAGTTTTGGCAAGTGACAGGCAAACAATTAATGCAGTTCTGATGAATAAGCTGCTCTGAGCTAAAACCTGCTGCTGACCCACAGCTTCCCCCAGCTTTAACACTGAGGAGTAGACCAGCTGAGACTACCTTTCAACACACACATTAGTAAGGGCAAGCACTAGGTGTGTAGCTGATGTGTTGCTGTTCCATCACCTTTTGATTGACTAGCCATTAGAAATTATTTGCATCCATGCCCAAGAACTGAAATCCAGCAGAGTCCTTCCAAAATAAAGGCAGCATTTACATATATACTCCTCTAAAATCCTTCAGTCTCCAAACAGTGTAGTCCTCATAGTCTTTGTATATGGTGTGATATTATCCCTGTGCACAGCTTGCTAGGCACTAAATTCATTGAAATTAGGAACCCCTTTTCTATCATCCATACAAGAACCTAACCCAGATGCCCCCACTTTGGTGGGGAATGTTACTGCACTAAGAGGTAACCAAGGAACTGGGAACTTGCTTGGACGTTGGTGATGGTGGCGTGGTCCTTGAGACCATTCCCTCTCAGCTTCAGTTTCCTGTCTCTCAGTACTCTCCAGGGACTGGAGGCACGGTGGCATGTGAGGGGAGAAATGCAGGTTTGTAAGCAGAGCTGACATTTTGGGATGAAAATACTATTAATCACTGTCACTGAGACAAGATCAGTGAAAACTTACAAAGATCACATTTTCTAATGTGAACAAATTCCAGGAAACACTGACTGCCACACCAGCATCAGGATCCTAAAATAAACCAAATGCTTTTCCTCCCTTGAGTTTTTATTTTTGTCTCTTCATCCAGTGTAACAGAGCTTGGGATGGAGATGTTGCTGTGTCTCCTGTGACTGTGTGCTCTGATGCTTTTCACCGACTCCAGCAGGGTGCTGCTTTCTGCACACATGCAGGGGTTGGCATAGGGAAGGTTTGACAGCATAAGCAAAGGAGGAAGGGATAAAAAAAGAAAGCACTTTGCTGTGATCAGTGCTCAGACTGGAGGGAAGGGGGAGGAAGAAGTGAGAAGACTACAGATTGGGCAGTACTATACATTTCATATTTGCTTTATTTCTTGACCGCTGTGCAATTAACTCATGTTCCCAAGTGCTGTTCATCTCACATGTGGGATGAAAAAGTTGTTTTCTCACTTGGGTGCTCGTGCCTTTTCTTGCTGTAGGTCCTTAGCATCTAGACTCATCTGTAACAAGGCAAGGAGAGTTTCCTCTGCTTGTTGAAAAAGGCACTGCTTCCTGAACAGGAACCCATCCCTCTGGAGCAAAGGAGAGAGGATACTGTTTTATGACAGTGGCCTCTAGACTCTCCCTACACAGCCTTAGCAAAAAGCAACCCCATTAAAATAACACAGATCATCTGCTGCCCCCAAAAGTCTTCTCCCTTCATCAGGTCAAACAGCCAGCCAGCCTGAGTAGTATGTTTCTGCAGGTGCTTATTTTTAGGGTACAGCTAAGCCAAGTCTGTGCACCCATTGCACTAGTTCTTAACTACAGTAGGTTCACCAGGGAGGAAAGGAGCACAAGGAAAAAGAAAATCCAAATCCAAATTAATTCCCTAAAATGGCACTGCAAATCTCACCTATGTTATCAGGGACCTAACCAAATCTGAGCTTTTCACTAAACCTCTAGTTTCTGGATGGCCAAGTAAAATAAGTTAATTTTAAAATAAATTTTCTAGAGCAGGTCATAGAAAAGGAAAGCACAAAAGACACCCAGAGTGTGTATGTCTGTTATGCTAAAAAAGCTTTTGCGGTTTCCTTAAATGTGAATGTATATAACTATCAGAGATTTCAGGAGACCCAGATTATGCAGACACCTGCTCCAGGTTAACACTGCTATGAAACCCTCAATAAATCGCTTTCTGTTCTCAGGGCACACTGCTACCTGAAGTACAGCTTAACCTCTCTTGAGAAAATACTCCAAAGCAGAGCAAAGGAAGTCTGTGCACAGCTAAATTAAATAGTGAGTGTTTCCAGAGTGACAACCGAACGGTTACTCTGAGGAAGTGAAGGCTGGAGATGGGGCTTGAACAAGTGGTCTTGCTGCCTGCTGACAACACTAACTATGCACATGCTCATTATTTAAAATCATAGAATGGCATGGGTTGGAAGAGACCCCAAGGATCACAGAGCTCCAACCCCCTGCCACAGGCAGGGCCACCAACCTCAGGCCTGGAGCTACACAAGGTTGCCCAGGGCCCCAGCGAACCTGGCCTTGAACACCCCCAGGGACGGGGCACCCACCCCCTCTCTGGGCAGCCTGTTCCAGCCCCTCACCACTCTCTCTGTAAAGAACTTCCCCCTAATATCTAATCTAACCTTTCCCTCCTTTAGCTTTAATCCATCCCCCTTGTCCTGCCACTGTCTGTCCTTTTCAAAAGTTGAATGCCCTCCTGTTTATAATCTCCCTTCAGGGACTGGCAGGCTGCAATGAGGTCCCCCCACAGCCTTCTCTTCTCCAGGCTGACCCAGCCCAGCTCCCTCAGCCTCTCTTTGTAGGGCAGCTGCTCCAGCCCTCTGAGCATCTCTGTGGCTCCTCGGACCCCTCTCCAACAGCCCCACATCTTTCTTGTGTTGGGCCCCAGCTCTGGACACAGGATCCAGCTGGGGCCTCCCCAGGGCAGAGCAGAGAGGGACAATCCCCTCCCTGTCCCTGCTGCCACCCCTCTTCTAATTTACACCCAGTCTGGCTGGCAGGCCTCATATTTCAGGAGCCACATTTTGCAGCGGTGGTGCAACGGGAGGAACACCCGATATTTCACCATTACAAGGGGCTGTAATTCCTGTGCAATACAGCTCTTTCTATACATCACATTCCAAGCTGAGAAATACCTTTTTGTTGTTTGCTGCCACCATGCTTTTTGCTGTCTATAAAAATAGCCATGATAATGATGCTTTACCCAGCCCTAGAACCTCACAGCCCTTTGAAGATACTCAACACCTCTGTCTTGGAGCTGAAGCCATACTGGCATCTCCACAGTGCAGACAGGGAGTAGAAAAGACCAAACACATTTGTGAAAGAGTTAAGACTACAACTGCAGACCTTTTGGCTGTAGGGGTGCCTGACCCCAAAATGGGGATGTTTTACTCTCATTTCAGAGGTGCCAGCTACCACAAAGAAAGAAACTCAGTGATAGGAGAGGAATATGACACACAGAACATTCTTAACTAATAAAGAATATCGCATGGGGCAAGCACAGGAAATTTTTCCTTTTAGCCTGGGTGAGGGGGAGGTACATTGCCAGAATAACACTTTAAATAGTAATTAGACCTCTGTAGTTCCAGGAGAGATGCTCGTTGAAGCAGCCACTGCCCCCCCACCCCCCACCCCCAGGAGACTATACATCACCACAAGGCAGGAACCTTCAGGTTGAGGAGCTTGGAACTTCTCTGCTTTGTTTTCTGTTGTACATTATTTCTGATGGAAGCTAAAACCAAACTAAACCAAAAACTCCCCCAGAGAATTAAAAGCACCATCTCTTTCAGAGCAAGTAGAGCTTTAGAGCAGCTGAAATGGCTTACCGGCAGAAGAGGGCCACAATGCGAACAGCAGCCGGGTGCCAAACGGCTACTTAAGGCCTCGGCTGCTTTGCCCTGCCACGTTTAAAGGGCCAGCACAGAAGGGCATGAGGGCAGTGCAGTGTATCCTCCCTCGGGACAGCTTTGTGCCTGAAGGCAGCCTCTTAGGAGGCTCTTCTTTTGTTTGGTGTGTCCAAGCAAAGCATCACTCAGTTGCAGCACACGCTAAGTCTTACAGCTTGGTCTCAGCACATGAGCTTCCCTAAGTGATGTTCACCCATTGTGGAGAGATTCAAGTCTCCTCTGGATGCCTATCTATGTAATATGAGATAGGGAGCCTGCTCTGGCAGGGGGGTTGGACCCGATGATCTCTTGAGGTCCCTTCCAACCCCTAAGATTCTGTGATTCTGTGACATGAATTCTCTGACTCCACAGGCCTTGAATTTGATGGGCTGCAGCAGCAGAATGACTCTGGGATGAGATTGCTTTTTCTAAGCATTAAGTGACACCATAAGGAGCTGTACTAGAGATGTATATATACTATTAATAGTATATATAGTATTAATAATTATATATATAGTATATATAGTATTAATAATTAAATCACATACACCTCCTTTGGATATTGAACCAGAGTCCCAGACCTTCTAAGCCAAAGGGGGAATCACCTGTAGCTAGTGGTAGCTAGAGGCACCTTTCTGACACCTGATGTAACAACCTCTCACATATGCATTGACTGCATCTCTAGGCAGTCCTTAGATCTGAGTCCGAGGTCACCAAGTTGCTTTCAAACAGTTAGCAATGAAACCTGCCAGGAAGGCAAAAGTGAAACCCTATCACTTGTTCAGCAGCTTGGCCCAGACTCAGCCAGCATCTGGCAAGCCCAAAGTGTGATGCTCTTTCCATAGGAGTGTTCTGGTCTGTGGGTTATGCTACCTTAACTGGCATCGTATGGTCTCTGAAAGGCAAATCACTACATCAAAGCCATTGTGTGCATCACATATGAGAAGATCAGTGCTTACAGTAACAACAGGATGTGGAGTTTGTGCTCCAAGCTGTAAATAAAGTACCTGGCTGCAGCAGTGTGTTATCCTATCGTGTATGAAGTGCTTTTGTTCTTTCCCCTTCCTAGACAAGCAAACTGATGAGCAACCTGAAACCAGATGGGCAGTTGGAATGGTTAGCAGACAGGACAGAGAGTGAGAAAGTGAGGAAGCAAGATAAATGCCTGAGCATTTGGTGGGGACAGTCAGAGGAATATCCAACAGCAGCTTCTCTTGCCACCCCAGAGGCAGCTTCTCTGTGACACGCTCCCCAGCAAGCACATGCAAACAGGGGTCTTCTAGTTAGTGAAAAGTTTTGTGACAACTGTTGCCAGTGCTTTATCCTTGGAGGATGTGGAGTTACTACCTCAATGATAGCATGGCAGCTTTCTGCCACTGGCCCCCATTCAACCCCAGAAGCCTCAGTACAGCCAGCACTAATACAGAAGCTAATGTGGGTCCTGCAGAAGTTTGTAAAGACCACACAGCACTCATGTGTGTGGGAGCATGGTGAGGTGCAAGAGCTGACCCCACTTCAGGCAAATGCCATTTGATGGATTCAGCATAGCTGGCATATTTGAGACCCAAAGAGAATGAAGGCCTTGCCGCAGCATCCCTGGGGCTACCCTTTGCTGTTTGCCTCCATACCTCCCTTCCCCTCCAACTATACCATGGTCATACTGCTGTGTGTGCAGGGCTCCTCTGTGAGTGTTTGGAAAGGCCAGTTGCCCATTTCACTGGCTTATCTTCAGCTGAGTGCCTCTGGCAAATGTGAACCTCTAAAAGTCCTCCTGTCTTCTTTAGGTAGTTCAGACCCTTGCATGTTCTTCCTTTGCCTTAGCAGATGAAACCTTCACAGTCCCTAACATGTCTCTCCTTATCTCACCTCCCTGAGATGGGAAGCTCTACTCCTCTCTTTAGAACCTGGAAGTTGGGGCACAGAGACTAAAGGTAAGTTTTAAAAGGTCCTTAAGAAACCTATGGAAGCAGAGTTCACTGATACACTTTTCAACCATGAAATGCATAACTGCAATTCAGATTGCTGAACTGAAAAGCTCCAAGGAGTCTATTTCCTTTTGATAGATTTCAATGGGAATTAGACACTGTTTCTTTGTGAAAATCAGCATCTTTAAGTATCTAAAAGCCTCATTCTCAGCACCTTGTCTACAGCATAGCAGGAAATGCAGTCAGAGTTTTCCAAGCACGAGGCTACTACTCTAGCCACAGGTCCCCTTCTTAAACCTTCCTCCTTCCTTTTTTTTTAAATGAAGGCCACCAGCCAGCCTGCAAAGGAGGTATGTGGTAGCACCAGGTTCAAAAGTTACCAGACAAATTCAAGAACAGATCCACATGTGGATACTGAAGACTGGGCAGGGATGTATCCTCCAGCAACCCTGACCCAACATTTCTGGATGCTGCAGGCAAACAGCAGAAGTGCCAAGGTTCAGAGGCTCTCCCTGAAGAGTGTGTCCTTTCGATGTGTGGGAGACAAGAGTGGACCAGGAGGACCTCAGGTCTGCTCCCAGAAGGCATTTCTCATGCTCTGATGTTCTTATGTCTTAAGCAGTCTGTTGTAATTGGCAGTATAAACGCACTGACAGCCTGGACTTCTGTCACTGCGCAGCCACTGCTTCTGCTGCCCCTCTCCTAGATGGATAGGAACATGTGGACCTTGAATGGTGCAGCTGCCATTCTGCTGGGTCAACTGCTCTTTGTCCTGATCCCATACATGTTTAAATTGGAACCTGAGCTGGTTATCTCCTTTTGTGCTATTTGCTGTAGTTCCAACCCCATGAATATGCTCTGCTTTCTCTCTTTTCTTCAAATCCTTTTGCATTCATTTTTTTTTCTTCCTTCACAGCACTGTTATTGTGGCAGTGGCTGGCATGATTATTGCTTCTTGCTCCCAATCCCCCAATGGCAGTGTAATACCTCTTTAATTGGGTATTTCTCCCTCCCGACACTAATCTCCTAACAAATGCCGATGCCGTGTGAGATGCTGTGTGGGGATCTCTCATCACTATCTCTTTAAGCAGGCAGTTGTGTGTGGAAGGGATGCAGAGTCACTCAGCGTGGATGGATTTGTCTGAGTCCCTGTCAGCTCCCTGGTTTTGTCACTGAAATCTTCCATTGCGGATCCGGATTTCTTTTGCTTTCACTTTTTTGAGGCAGAATTATCTCTGTCCCTGTCAAATCAATGGGTTTTGTCATAGAAATCTGGGTGACTTTGTTCCCTGTGGAGATCTGGCGAGTCAAGTTTGTGTGGGCTGATTTGGAAAACTGAACCCCAGGCCTTGTTTGGCTCTGTGGGGGGTGGGGAACAACTGAAGAGAGGAGGAAGAACTGAAAAGAGCAGAGACCTAACAACCAGGAAGACAACTAGAAAATACAACAGCAGAACAAAGTTCCTGAGAGACAAGGCAGCACACACTCTAAGAGAGCACATTCCTTCTAAAATGCATGCACATATATATTTTGGTTGGTTCAGGGCTCTCCATCTGCTGGCACCATCAACAGCTGCTCCCTCTGCTCACGGACTGCAGCCATATGACAGTGACTGCAGTCTTAGAAGGTGTGGATCTGGGGCACATCAGCCTTTGCAAGACAGTGCTCAGGGCATCGTTGCTCAAAAAACCCCTAAGCTGTGGAGGTGGGAAGTCCTTAGGAGGCATTCTTCCTTTAATGCCTCAAAAATGTATTAGGAAGCTGTGTGCTATCAGAGATGATCTTTCTCAGGGGATACAAGCCCAGTTTTAGCTCTTTTTTTTGCCTGTAGCCATCAGACTGCGTGGTGTCTGACACTGCAGTAATGTCAACAACAAGTCTTCCAGATAAAGCTCAGCTTTAGTGTATTGCTGTGTCACCATCTGTGGTGACCGGCAGAGAGCAACACTCAGTTCAATAGGAATTTTAGGTGAAGCCATTTTATTAGGTGAAATCACCCAGATTCTAGACCTTTCTTACTGCAAATGTGGCAAGCTAAACAACTGCTCATTGGTTCCACACACTGTTCACACCATATTGATTTGTTAGTGATTATAATCTTATAGCTAAACATCCTTAGTTTACCTTTAATACCTAAAAGAACCCACACACCTGCTGTTTGACCCTCTTGTTATGGTTGACTCTCAAAATGTTCCGTTACTTCCAAATCCCTTCCCATAACTGCTTCTTGGTTTAGGGCAGCCTGTACCCCTATCAGCAAGGCTGCTGTGTTTTGAGAATGTGATTATTAGGATCCTCTCAGCATGAGGAACTTTTCCTGTCTCATGGGAACAGAAGAATATTGTCAGGGCCTAAATCTTGGGAGAAGAGAGCTAGGCCGCACGCAGGCCTGCTGTCTTCCTCGACAATCATCTTGTCTCCTTGACTGAGTCAAAAATTTCTAGGAACAGCTTCAGTAAATGGAAGGTTCCTGATGAAAAGTACGTTTCTTAAATGACTTTTTGGTTGGACTGATGAATAACATTATTTCCTTTGCTTATTAATATTTGAAAAAATTTTTACAATGACTATCACAGTTGAATTTGACCATGAACAAGGCCTGCATGAATGAGCATGTAGAACAAAGTGGTAGTAGTAATAATAACAGCAGCAACAATAATAGGAAAGCAGGTAACATACATTAAAGGAAGAGCCTGGTGTCGTCTGATAAAAACTCAGTCTTGACTGGAACAGCCAACTCAACCCAGAAGCTCAACACAGCAGGGAAGTAGCCCTATTGGTGAAACTGCCTCAGTTTTGTATTGAAGCAGAACATTTCAAAAGAAAGGCTACCCCAGGAAAGAGGTTTGGGGAAGGTAGCCATTAGCATTTCAGCTTTAAGGAGAAGCGGTGCAAATTGTTGGCCATGGGTCACCTCATTGTTCTCTTTGCAGTTTTCCAGTCGTGGCTTTTCTTGACAGCAGATGCTCATTTCTGTGCCTGCCTTATAATAATTCCCTTCTTTCTTTTTAATGAAACTCTCCTTTTGTTGTGTGTTTTTCTATTTAAGTTTTACCTCTGAAAATTCTTCATTCCCACTTTCACCTTCTAATCCTTCTTCATCCATCCTTCTCTCCCTGCCTCACTTAAACATTCATGCTTCTGTTTTGCTTCTTCCTCTATGTGATTATCTATTCTCTTTTAACTGGTACCCCTCCTTAGTTTTTTCCCTCTCCCATCCTTTCATCTATCTCTCTCCCTTTTGCTCTCTCAATCTCTCAGCTTGCTGCTTAGGAAGCGGTAGTCCTTAGATATTGAAATGATGTGTTTAGTTTCTGCTTGTGATTCTGTTCTAGATAACTCTGTGTGTCTGTGCCATTTCAGACGGCCTTGGTAAGTGCAGGCAGCTACCATGGAAGGAAGGCTGAGTGAAAGGTTGCTTCCTTGTGCCTGTGATTTGTAGCTGTTTAATAACAGCCTGATTAACACACACTGCAATTCCAGAAATGCCACGGTGATAGATACTCAATACATACCTAACTAGAGATACACAATTCCCTTACCATTTAAAGCCACTACTAAGGGTACAACTATTATCTTGTAAGTTGTTCCAGCCACTGCCTGTGTGCGCATCGCCTGGTAAAACACAACGTTCACTCTGCTCGGGTCTCTGAGGACTAACGAGATGTTAAGTGATCATTACTACATGCAGCTGTCACCATCCCTGCAGTTTTGTCAAACCAAAGGAATTATGTTGTAGCTTTCATGTTTTCACTTCACAACAATGCAAAAAGGTATGTCTTTGATAACATTGCTGAAACTGTCCTTGTATAAGTCATCCTGTCTGCTACACTAACTGCTTTTCACGGAGATCCCTGTATTTTAACTGGTTATAGGTATAGAATCATAGACTGGCATGGGTTGGAAGGGACCCCAAGGATCATAGAGCTCCAACCCCCTGCCACAGGCAGGGACACCAACCTCAGGCCTGGAGCTACACAAGGTTGCCCAGGGCCCCATCCAACCTGGCCTTGAACACCCCCAGGGATGGGGCACCCACCCCCTCTCTGGGCAGCCTGTTCAGCCCCTCACCACTCTCTCTGGAAAGAACTTCCCCCTAATATCCAATCTAACCCTTCTCTCCTTTAGCTTTAATCCATCCCCCTTGTCCTGCCATTGTCAATCCTTTCAAAAAGTTGAATCCCCTCCTGTTCCTCTGCTCCCTTCAGGGACTGGCAGGCTGCAGTGAGGTCCCCCCACAGCCTTCTCTTCTCCAGGCTGACCCAGCCCAGCTCCCTCAGCCTCTCTTTGTAGGGCAGCTGCTCCAGCGCTCTGAGCATCTCTGTGGCTCCTCTGACCCCTCTCCAACAGCCCCACATCTTTCTTGTGTTGGGCCCCAGCTCTGGACACAGGATCCAGCTGGGGCCTCCCCAGGGCAGAGCAGAGAGGGACAATCCCCTACCTGTCCCTGCTGCCACCCCTCTGCTGATGGAGCCCAGGATCCCATTGGCCTTGCGAGCTGCCAGAGCCACTGCTGGCTCGTGTTAAGTTTCTCATCCAGGTAGTTAACATAGAAGAATTTGCCTAGACAAAGAACAATGAGATATTGTTTTAGCCCACATCTTAATGTGCAGCAAGGTCACTCCAATAAGGACCTTTGAAATACTTGCTATTGCTGCTTTTAGACCCACCTCCAGAAGCACACAAGATTACTTTAGTCAGATTACCTCTCTGTGGTCTCCTTCTGTGGGTGAAGTGTCCATGGGACGACTTCCCAAGTGGGCAGAAAGAAAGGACCAAAGGACAACAGCAGGTCAGTCCTTAGTAAGACAGTCTGAGAGCAAAGGCTGCCTGATCTCTCCTAAGCAACTTGTCTCTCCTGCCCTCAACACAAGTATAAACCAGCTGATTAGTTCAATCTGACTCTCCAAACTGGGAGTTGCTGTTACACACTCTGCTAGGGTTACGATCTCGGTCTAGGAATGAGGAGTAGCAGAGGTGTATTCACAGAGATGGATACTAATCTGGGCTGCTGGTGTGTTAACTGAGAGTGCCTGTGAGAGCACAGGTCAGGTACTCTTACATGTCAGAACCTAGAAGGAGATGCTTGAAAACTGGTTTGGAAATGGGGCTTTAGTGCAAAGTGTGGGAGCCCACATTTGGAAAAAACCCCCAAACTAGACTGTGTTGTACCAGCACAGCCATGGGAGAAAAAATTGCACAATGCCTTGACTGCAACCGTGAAGGGTTTTCCTCATGTTCACAGGCTCTAATTCTACAGAAAATAAGAAAAAAAAGGAGTGAGAGACAGCACTGCATCATCTTGACAGCCCTTTCTAAGTATATAAAAGATAAGCTGTAAGTCCCCCAGCGTCTTGCTACCATATAAGCAGGCAACAGCAAATTGCCATCTCTAGAGCCATGCAGGACAATGACAAATTGGTGAACACCAGCCTAATTCTGCCAATAGCAGTGTCCAGACATGTTTTCCAATAGTTGGCTAATTAGTAGAAATACAGATTTCTAGGACAGCAGAGATGATTAGGGAGCTCTGTAAAGCCTCAAGGCTGGCTATGAGACAAGTGTCAGAGGACTGTGATACAAAGTTTTTGCATGTTTGCCCCTGGTTTTAAGCTGACAGAGATCAGTGTTGGACTAAAGGTCTGTTGGGTGTTTATTACCTAAAACTCCTGTTCGTGTCAGGACACCTTCTACTGGATAGCCACCTACACCACTAAAGAAACAGGCAATCAGCTCATATTTCCAAATTTGTGGGTGTTCAAGATAGCACTTTTAACTTGACCATGAGGGCTTAGGTGTCTTGCCCCTCTCAGTAGAGATCCATCTCGTTCAAGACTGAGGCAAACTAGCCATATGTGCAGAGAAGGAGCTTATGGTAGTTTGGTTATGCTGTACCTGTCCAGAAAAGAGTGGGGACTCCCATTTCTATGTCTGTCAGTCTGACATACTTCTCAGGCACTAAAATTCTGTAAAAATTGGAACTCTGGAACATTTTTGTTAAATAGCCAGAGACACTGGTTAGCACACAGTCACTGGGGGGAAGAAGCATTAGGCTACAGCCTAAAGAACAACTTCAGCAACAATGAGAGGTCAGGTAGATTTACTGTTTGTCCTACCAGAAAATCAGCCTTGCAGGAGTTGTAACTTGGGACATTGTATACCTGTGAGTGGCTGCAGCAGTTGTGTGGGGCCACATCTTGCCCTTTAAATGGGTGATAGACACATGAGAGGTCACCAAATAGTTGTACTCATTGTAAAGTCAAATAGAATTAATACTTGAAGAGAACTGCAAGATGTGAGGTTTCCAGTGATATCAAGGGAGCTAAATCCTTTCTGGTTTGGTGCAAAACAACCAGTTGTTGTCTCATGTGAACTGCTTGCATAAATACCCCATAAAAGGTCTGGTTACTTGTGCAGAATCACTTAAATCAGGAAACTGAGTCAGAAATGAGGCTCTTTTGCCAGATCATAAATTTTCTGGTGACAGTGAAAATGTATGGATTGCTATGGAGGCTGTAAATAGTATCTATGACTGCATGCAACCTCTTTCTAGCCCAAACTTCCATTAGCCAATCCCACTGTACCTTCTCTCATTCAGATTCTTCTCTAAGACAAAACCTACAGTTGAGCAAATGTTGTATTGGTTAAAACTCATGACACTGTGGCAAAAGTGAGGTGCAGAATCATAAGGCCTCCAGTGAGATGATTGGGTAGCAGCCTGCCATCAGTTCCAAGCTGCAGGGAAACACGCTGCATGAAGACAGCTTCCCACAAAACCTGGGCTCAGGTCAGGTGATGCTGTCTGCACCAAATCTGTTGCTTTGAAATGCACTCTCAAGGAAACCAGCAGCTAATACTAGCTACAGAGAACTGTGGTTTCTGAAACTGTTGAGTGGTCTTTTAAAGGCAGTCCCATATAGACCCTCCATTACAACAGATAATCAGAGTAAGAGCTTCTTCAGAGAGAAAAGGGGTGACTTCCTTGAAAAGTACTTGGGAAAGAGCATTTCAAGCTATCTGTGCAGGAAAAGATCAAAAAGAAATAGTTTTTTTTTCCTTGTTAATAAGCAACTCAGTGATGGAAACAATGCTGCATGTTCCAGCTACTTCTCAAAGAAAGCAGCATGAGCTATCTTGTCTCCAAGATTCAACCCACTTGCACCCTGGAGCTTCTGTGGGGAGAAAACAGACAGCATCTCACAAGGCAATGTGGTACAGCAGCAGAGCTGAGGCAGCTACATCACTTTAGGCCTGTTTGAAAAATCTTCCCTTAATCCTTCTAAGGACTTTGGCCTTAGACACAAAATGAAGAGCAACACAACCCACATTCTCAGCCAACGTGACATTCCTGTAAAAAGAGGAGGGCTGTTCAGCATTGAGCCAAAATGTGAGAGAAAGCATCCTTGCAAATGCTCTGCCAAATCTGATGCTTTATAGAAGAATAGCTAAGGGCAGTGGCACACAAGTCCTCCAAATCAGCTAGGCTAATCCTCAGAGGAAGCGTAAATTATCCAGCAGAATCATTATGGGGCATACAAAATTGTAGAGGCCATCTAAGAAGGACTACTACTGCTTTTTAGTTTGGAAAACTTGGCTTTTGTTGAACCCCATCTGGTCTCTCCCTGCCCAGCTCTCCAGCCTGGCCAGGGCTCTGGATGGCAGCACAGTGTCCTGCCTGTCACCCACCCCTCCCAGCTCTGTCTCATCAGGTACTTGCTGAGGGTGGGTGCTGTTCCCTCATCAAGGTGTCAGTGAAGATATTAAACGGGACTGGACCCAACACCCAGCCCTGAGGACACCGCTGGGCACAGGCCTCCAGTCAGACTCTGCTCCACTGATCACACCCTCTGAGCCTGGTCCAACAGCCAGTTCTCAACCCACCTCACTGTCCACTCATCTCTCCCATGCTCTCTCAGCTTTGCTATCAGGATGTCATGGGAGACAATATCAAAAGCCTTGCTGAAGTCAAGGTAGATGACACCCACTGCTCTCCCTCCATCCACCCAGCCAGTGAGGAGATCATAGAAGGCTGTGAGATTGGTCGAGCACAATCTCCCCTTGGTGACTCCATGCTGACTGCTCCTCATGACCTTCTTCTCTTCCAGTTGCTTGGAGATGGCATCCAGAACAAGCTGTTCCATCACCTTTCCAGGGATAGAAGTGAGGCTGACTGGCCTATAGTTGCTATAGTTTGGGAGCTGACAGCATGGGAACAGCTCTCATCCTTGGTAAAACATCCCCCCCTCACAGTAAAAGCAAGTTTCTAATGGACAGATTCCCTGAAGGTTAAACAGAATCAGCCAGGGCCAGCTGCTCTTACAGCCCCCTTTTAGTTCTCCCTAAAATTTGTGAGATCACCTGTAAGCTACCATAAAAAATCAGGGAAGGCAGCAGTGCTGGAAGCAGCTCACACTGAACATCAGCCTAAGTGCACACCACTGCAGTCACAGTCTCAGGTGGGATCTCTGCTAAAATGACAGTGTAAAGTGACAGCTTAAGAGGAACCCGTGGGCGGGCAGGCATTAAACCTGTCCCAGACACACAGACTCATCACCTAAGTCACACAAGAAGAGGTTGGTGAAACAGCACAAAATTATCTAATTGTATTAGGAAGAAGAACAAGTTATCTAATTCATGTGTTGTGCTGCCAGAAATCCAAATCAGAGCTCACAACACTGGGATTTTGGATATCTTAAGATACAGAAAAAAGTGGCAGCTGAACTCTCCTCATCTTTATTTGGCATCAAAACCCACTGGATACTTTTGTGGCCATCACAAATCCAAATGAAGGTGAATGTGAAGTTTGACAGTACCTGTCTCCTAAAGCTTCCACACTATAAACACCAGGACAGCAGCATTTGGTGCTGAGTCTCCCAGTCAGCCTCAGAACACCATGACTAATCCAAAGTGATGCTGAGCTTGCCTTGGATCAGGTTTAGATCTCGATTTTGCACAGCACAGTCAAGAAATCACTGATGGTGTTTGAATCCTTCATTCCTTCCTGTACCTTACCAATGCTCAGCAGAGAAAGAGCACTGAGCATACATAGCACCACAGCTTACTGAAACACCTACTGGTCCTTTCAAAAGGCAGCTCTTGCCCCAAAGTTCAGTTCTTTTAGTGGTAAAACAGTGCTAAGAAGAACACTAATTCATTCATGAGCCCTTGCAAACAGCCACCTTCCTGTTGTGAACCTTCTTTCTGCAAGACAACACCAACAGTTAATGCTCTGACACAGGGAGAGCACCATAAAACACTCAAGGTGGCTCTGGCCCTTCCTCCTGCACAGTACCCAGCACAGCTGTTCCCATAACTGCTCCTGAGCATCCAGAGGGATGGGGTTTGCCCGAGCCAGAGCAGGAAAAGGCAGACCTTGCCAGGTGTGGTCAGACAGAAAGGTTGTATCCTTTGCTGCTCTCCACCACGCCTGTATCCTCTCTGCTGATTACAACCAGGGAGACACCTGCACCAGAAGAGGCTGGCCTGGCATGTGGTGCAGCAAGGGATTTACAGGTGGATTAAATACCTTTTAAATACATCACAGGAGAGATTTTCTGGAAAGGGCAGGCATTGCAATGAGACTGGCAGAGCTCCCCAGCTCATGTACACCAGGTTCTGAATGCACTAGAGCAGTGGGAAGGACCAAGGAATATTGTACTTGCACAGGGATTTACTAAACCAGACTCCAAGAAAAGCTGTAATATTGGAATGTACTCCCACAGTGAATTTGTTTATGTTTTTCTTGTGACCTCTCACTTTGCAGGCTTTTCTGTGTCCTGCTACTCTTTGTCCAGCAGCAGAACTTCTCTGGACCTACTCCACAGACCTCATTCTCAGTAGAGCAAAGGGCTCCCTGGTAGCCAGCAATCCCGATTTTGCAGACTGTGGTCCAATGTGAATAACACACTTTCTAGTAGCTCAACATGCACCCCAGTGCCAAACTGGTGTCCTCAGCACACAGAAGTCCAATCTCTGAGAGGATAGGCTCTGTGTAGTGAGAGGTGAGCTGCATGCAGATGCACAGAAAGATCCCTGCTCTCCAGGGAGCCAGCATGAAGTGCAGCTGCCAAAGGAAACCATCCTAACTTCCTGCCAGAGGGTGGAAAGGAATGACACCATGACAGACAGAGTGACAAACAAGGAGTGACAAGTGTGGAGTGACAAGTGTGAAGTGGCTCACAACAGGGAGCAATCTGTTGGCAATGCTTAAAAAAACCCCTAGTTCCCAGAAGGAGGAAGGACAACAGCCTCCACCAAAGCCATCACCTCCCCTCATAGCCATGAATCGCACAGCCATGTCCCAGGCAGGCAGGCCAGCCAGTAACTGTGGGGTAATGGTGTACACACTGACATGATTTGGGCTCTGTGCAGTATGTCTGTTCTACAGCTGGGGCTCCCATTCAGCAGTTCTCAGTGATGAACCAATTCCCTTAATCATGAGACTGTACCGCTTCTCTCCAGAAAACGCAAAGAATAGTCTGCTCACCAACTGAAGGGGTCCTGAACCTTCCTGACAGGTTTCTGTGGAATCTTCCTTGAAACTCCAGTAGAAGTGATTCATACCTTTCACATCTATGTGACAACAATTTGCATCTGGAGATTTCTCATTCTCTGTCTTGGTGTCTCATTTTGTAGGGTGGCCATCCCTGCTTAGCTGAACGCCAGCACTGAGTTCATGCCACCTCCAGCAGTCAATGTATGCCTGTGGAGACAGAATAAATAGTTATTAAACCTGCTCTGGATTTGCTGTCATATTGTAACTAGGCACTGGAAATCAAATAAAAATATCATATAAGACAAGCAGTTAAAATGTCTACTGAAAAAACAGATTCAGGGAAAATGGCTTAATCTGCAGCATTAATGAGTAACAGATTGTTCCATCAATAGTATGTAAGGAGTAGCATGCAAGAAAGCAAAGCTCTTACAGGTTCCCAGGGACTTAAACCCTCATAAAAGGCCAGGTTCAGAAGAATACTAAAGAACATAGTTAAGGTTAAGCATGTATTTAAATCCCACTGATTTCAGTGAGGCTGAGGTAGAAGCATAAATGCTTTTTTGAATCAAGGTGCTTTACGAAGCTGAACGATATTCTGTGCATAAAGCTCAAAGACAGAAGCAAGAAGGACTGGGAGGACAGGGCTGGCCAGCTCTACGTTGATGGACACACACAGTCATCCTGCTATCCTAGCCCCTAGGAAGAGGGACTCATAACTCCATGTGTCACCTGCAGCCCAAGAATCTTCCCTAAGATGCATCACCTAAGCTAGCCTTCGTCTGTGTCACATGCCATCTCTTCTCCCAGTGCAATGCTCAGTATAAGAAGAAAGATGAAGAGGGATCCCTCAGGCTTTGCCCAGCACCAAGCTTGCTCCCTGACGTGTTGCCTGCATGGGCACAGCTCACAAAGCATCACTGCACAGCCATCTTGTGCTCCCTGCACATACACAGTTCCAGATGATCGGTAGCGGTTCTGGGATCCAAACAGGACCAGGGATGCACTTCCCACGGAGCATGAAAAACTAGCTTCTTTCTCAAAGAGCTCGCTGACTTAATGAATGCTGAGAGAAAGGGAACAGGGGAATTAACCTGAGAAAGCTCAAGGCCTTCACGGAAAGAAAGGGAGGCTGAGAAAGTGAGATAGTAAAAACCAGGCAGATAGCATTTCTTCTGTTTGAATGCACACACCAAAACCCCAGCAGAAACAATACAGGGATATGAATTTGTGTGTGCAGCCCTGCCCACCAGAAGGGCCCATACCCAGATTAATTGAGTGCATCTGTGATGCCATTAGCTAGATGCTGCAGAGAAAATAATGACAACGCTTCGCAGAAGCAATGAAGACAACTGGCCAGCTCTTCCTATGGCTAATTCAGATTGGCTCTGTGTTTCTTACATATTATTACCCAATTTTAACATATTCCTTTATTTCTTGTGTCTGATCTGTGAGGCAGACATAATACTCTCTTCCACACACACACACACTATAATCTGTTTCTATTCCCCTAACAACAATTGAGCTAGCAGCAAGGGTCAGCATGGGCAGTGGTTAGGAGGGCAGCAGAAATCAGGGTGACTGGTGCAGTGGCCTGCTCTTTCCATGAATGCTTTGCTGCCTAAAGCTTAAGAAGTCACATGGGGTGTTTAAAGAGAGGAGGAAATGTCTATTAATTGGCAAAGCCTTCAGAGCCTAGAGCTTTCACCCAGCTGTTACACAGAGGTGAAGAGAAACCTTCAGGGTGTTTGTAGAGGGATGGAGCTCACAAACAGGTTAGGAAAATGTGCACAAATATGCAGAAAGGGAAGGTCATCTCCTCCATGCTCAGCACAAAAAAATCCTGTTATGCCTCCCTGGCAAGACCAATTGTCTTGATGTTTAATCTTTTCATATTCGTTAATCATCTCTGTGGTGTTAAATCCAAACCAGCTCAATTCATAGGCAGGATTTCTGCACAGACATCCCTTAAATTGGGCTGCTACTATTCATACCATAGTCCTTCTTTAAATCCCTCTGGGAAAAGAAGACTGTGCAGTCTAGGAGAAGACATGGATTTCATCTTAACTACAACTAGAAACCATTGCAATGACCTTGGATGAGTCAGTGACTTTCTGGTGCCTGTTAGATAGGGAAGAGGGGGCCTCTCTTGCCTGCATGGGACACCACAAGAGTGGGAGCTAGGTATCCAGACCAAGCCCTTTGAAATTCTGAAGTAAAAGGTTTTAGAAGAAGTCAAAGTCATGGTGGTCCCTTGCCCAAACCTCCACGTGACCCACTTCATGGGGAAGTGCAATGCACAGCCCCTTGGAGCAGGAGCTACTGGGCTGAAAGGAGGGCTCACAGCATGCCCCTATCCTTAATTACAGAGGTGTGTACCTCTTGGCTTGCATTTCCCCACTTGAATGTAGCATGCTCAGTGTAAGTGCTAGTTAGAAGCTTTCACACGTGCCAGAAAGCTGCCTTGGTTTGATGCCATGGAATAGACACGTTCATTCTCTCAGTGTTGGGGCCTGACCAAGGATGGCAGCAAACATTTACAAGCACAGGTGTTACTGGCAGGTGTTTTGTTTCTGAGGAAGCTGCCTTCTGGCTGAGCTGCTGCCAGCCCATCTATCCACCTCCCCCATCGCCACACAACCCTGCCTCCCCCTGGGACTTTCAGGCAGGCCTATTTGCAAACAGCAAGCACAGGCAATGAACACATCAGGTAATTAAATGGCAGATCAATTCGACTTAGCTTCTCTTGGGAAAGCAGCCCTTGGGAGACAGAAGAATGAGGCAGCAGGAGACAAAGGCAGAGAGAAAAATTGAGAGGTGCAGGAGAGAAGGAGCAGGGCAGAAGAGCAAAGATGGAAGCACAGCAGGCAGAAAGAGGTACACACAATGCAGTGTGAAGCCATGGCTGCAGGGGAGGGGGCATTGGGGGGGAAAGGGCATGGGGAGTATAGCAGCATGAGAAAGACAACATTGCAGGGAAGAGATAAGAAAGACAGAGTGTGTCTAAGGGAAGGCAAGAGCAAGCTAGAGAAGAAAAGGGACTGGAAAGAGGGGGATAATGAATATGGTCACTGTAGAGAACGGGCCCAACTGGCTACCTGGATCTTAAGCACAGTGGCTCCCCTGTAAATGTTTATATACCTGCAAAAACGGAAGCTTTATACATTTGGAGCCATCAGCAAAAAAATCACTTTATTTAAACTAAGATGGAGAATCACTGGATTTTGGCAGAGGACTTCCCTCCCTGAAATATGTCATGAACCCAGGAGGCTTCTGCTACCAATTGAAAAACAAACAGTGGAACTGACAAGCAGGAGGAAAGGAAATTAAGCAGGCTGGTATCACTCTGACCAGCTGAGTGGAACATTAGAGAAAAAACCAACATGAACTCCTAATTAGGTTTCAATTTTTATCTTTAACAATCTGAGATACTGATGGTACTAACCCATTTAGCAATGCTGGTCTCAGGCCTTCAAGGCTAATGAGTAAGGTACCAAAAATCAGAGAGCCTTTGCTTTTAAAAAGTCATAGGATTTGTATTTTCCCCTTCTTCTTAAATAATTCTTTGAAAATTTAGTCTGCAACAGAGGTACTAGAAATGTAATGACATTTCTAAAAGAAAGATGAACTTCACAATTGTAACCTGGCTTTGGGAGAGGGAGAACACTATAATTTGGGGACCCAGAGAAAGTTTGAGAGTCAGTGACACAAAGGGACCTTTCATTGTCTGACCTTCATCCTGTCAGTTTTCCCTTCAATAGCAGTAGCCTCTAGCAGGATGTCTCTCTGCAGTGCCCCTCAGTTGGCAACAGTGCAAGTCTCTCTCTCTGCTTCCAAACCTCCTTCTGCTTCCTCTGCAGGACTCTGCCCCATCCCTGGGGTGCAGTTCTTCCATCATATTTACAACAGTGCTGTGAAGAAGCAAAAGAAAAACCATACCAAACCATGCAATGAGTCAGTGGCAGAAATGCTAATAAACCCAGACTCCTTGCTGCCTTTTTCTTCTTATTAGGTAGACAGTACTGCCTTTCTTCTGCTCTCTTCAACTGTCCTGTGAAAGATTTTGAAGAATAAATCTATGAAGAGTTAATGTTCCACTTTCTGCTTGAGCAGAGGAGCCAAGAACATTAAATCCAACAGTAGGGCAATAGGTAATCAGTTGAGAAATCCTAGGCCTGACTGCTTCACACATCAAGGCCAGCACATTAGAAAGGCTTTTCTGTACCACCCTTGAGTTCTGTCTTGTCAGAAAAAGAACAAAGTTTCTGAGTCTGAGAGTGCCTAGTGCCAGTTTGTCCTTCAAGGTGGAATCTGACCATGCTGGTCAGTCTGTTTTCTTTTTCTCTTTCCTAAGCCTTGTTCCCTGTTACAGCCCCCCTCCCTCTTACAGCCTCCATCCTTCTTACAGCCTCCATCCCTCTTACAGCCCCCCTCCCTCTTACAGCCTCCATCCTTCTTACAGCCTCCATCCCTCTTACAGCCCCCCTCCCTCTTACAGCCTCCATCCTTCTTACAGCCTCCATCCCTCTTACAGCCCCCCTCCCTCTTACAGCCTCCATCCTTCTTACAGCCTCCATCCCTCTTACAGCCTCCATCCTTCTTACAGCCTCCATCCCTCTTACAGCCCCCTTCCCTCTTACAGCCTCCATCCCTCTTACAGCCTCCATCCTTCTTACAGCCTCCATCCTTCTTACAGCCCCCTCCCTCTTACAGCCTCCATCCTTCTTACAGCCTCCCTCCCTCTTACAGCCTCCATCCTTCTTACAGCCTCCCTCCCTCTTACAGCCTCCATCCTTCTTACAGCCTCCATCCCTCTTACAGCCCCCCTCCCTCTTACAGCCTCCATCCCTCTTACAGCCTCCATCCCTCTTACAGCCTCCATCCTTCTTACAGCTTCCATCCCTCTTACAGCCTCCATCCTTCTTACAGCCTCCATCCCTCTTACAGCCTCCATCCCTCTTACAGCACCCCTCCCTCTTACAGCCCCCCTCCCTCTTACAGCCTCCATCCCTCTTACAGCCCCCCTCCCTCTTACAGCCCCAATCCCTCTTACAGCCTCCATCCCTCTTACAGCCCCCTTCCCTCTTACAGCCTCCATCCCTCTTACAGCCTCCATCCTTCTTACAGCCTCCATCCCTCTTACAGCCCCCTTCCCTCTTACAGCCTCCATCCCTCTTACAGCCTCCATCCTTCTTACAGCCTCCATCCTTCTTACAGCCCCCTCCCTCTTACAGCCTCCATCCTTCTTACAGCCTCCCTCCCTCTTACAGCCTCCATCCTTCTTACAGCCTCCCTCCCTCTTACAGCCTCCATCCTTCTTACAGCCTCCATCCCTCTTACAGCCCCCCTCCCTCTTACAGCCTCCATCCCTCTTACAGCCTCCATCCCTCTTACAGCCTCCATCCTTCTTACAGCTTCCATCCCTCTTACAGCCTCCATCCTTCTTACAGCCTCCATCCCTCTTACAGCCTCCATCCCTCTTACAGCACCCCTCCCTCTTACAGCCCCCCTCCCTCTTACAGCCTCCATCCCTCTTACAGCCCCCCTCCCTCTTACAGCCCCAATCCCTCTTACAGCCTCCATCCCTCTTACAGTCCCCCTCCCTCTTACAGCCTCCATCCCTCTTACAGCACCCCTCCCTCTTACAGCCCCCCTCCCTCTTACAGCCTCCATCCCTCTTACAGCCCCCCTCCCTTTTACAGCCCCAATCCCTCTTACAGCCTCCATCCCTCTTACAGTCCCCCTCCCTTTTACAGCCCCAATCCCTCTTACAGCCTCCATCCCTCTTACAGCCCCCCTCCCTTTTACAGCCCCAATCCCTCTTACAGCCTCCATCCCTCTTACAGTCCCCCTCCCTCTTACAGCCTCCATCCCTCTTACAGCCCTCCTCCCTCTTAGAGCCTCCATCCCTCTTACAGCCCCCCTCCCTCTTACAGCCCACCTCCACAACTTGCACTGTCCCATTCCTGGTGACAAATTATTTTAGTCCAACACATTCCTGACAGCTGTTGCTCCTTGGACCATGAGGTCCACACTGCACTTTGAAGCAGAGCACCAATGACTGGCACTGTCAGGGTCCATGGGTAGCTGCCACAGAGGTTGAGATTACCATCCAGCAGTCACTTCACCCTCTCTAACCTTCAGCCAGTGATCTCCACTGCCAAAGCTCTGAATGGAATTAGCCAGCCTGCACTACAGCTAGGAGGATGGAAAGGGATGAAAGCAGAAAAATTTAAACAGGAGGGTGGTAGAAGATGGAACATCTGCTCAGCTGGCTTGTTCTGCAAGCACACACAGAGCCAGATGTGGACATGCACACACACTCCTCCTGCCTGCTAAATTTGGGCATCTGGACTTCTGTCAGCTTGTATGGCTAACTCTACATCCCTCCTCAGTATGTTCTTTGGCTACCAGATCCTGCAAACAAATTGAGTCCTTATGTGGATGACACAGACCTGAATGTGTGAAAGCAGCTTCTTCCCAAGGTTTGCCTCAACAACTCAACCTCACTTGTCTGTCCTTCTGAATTTCCCACAGGAGTTACACTATAAATGGGAAGGGGCACATTGGCAGAAGAAGCTGCAACCTCAGCTGCCTTTCTCCACGAACAGAAGCCATGCATGGACTAGATGCTGAATGCTCTATACAGACCAGTTTGCATAGTGGTTTCGCTGCCACACAGCCCTGTCCCTAGTGCACTCCTGAAGGGAGTAGCACTGTGGATTCAGCAGGTGTGGCTGCAGGTTGCTGGGGGAAGCTTCTACTAGGGCTGGAGTGGAGAATGTGCACTAGTGCCTGGAGGAGCCTTAGCATGCCAAATACTCCCATCTCTTCTGCCCTGCTGCGGCACCGGTGTGATTTGTATTCCTTGTGCACAGCAGGAGACAAGCACTGGAGAATCAAGCAGCAAGATCCTGCAGCAAGGCAGAAATACAGGAGCTGGAGGTAACTAGAAAGGGGAGATGAAGTCCCCCTAACTCTCAGTGAATCCTCACTGCTGCTGTTCTTTGTCATGAGACAACAGGGCTACCCAGTACCTGTTGGGAGGATAGCTAATGGAGGAATCCCAGTTATGCTGTAGTGGCCTTGTGCAAAGCAGTCAGCTCTTTCTTATACAAGTTCTCCTCTTTTTTTTTTTTTAAATCATACATTTTACTCTGTCTACACTGTCACCAGGGTGGCTGCAGCACCTGGGAACATACCAGAAAGGGCTTTAAACTATCTTACCACTCTTTTTCATGTAATGTACAACCCAGGTGCCTACATTCCCTCTTTCTGACTTCCTGAATTGCTGCTCCTTCTTTAATTTACAACATTACATGAATTCTTGAATGGAACCCCAATCTGGCTCTGTCAGTCCAGAATCCTTGGTTCTTCCTAGCACTACAGAGCTGTATCCAGTTTTGACAGGATTTACTGGATGCCTGCCCCCAGAAATCTGTCACATTAAATAAAAGGGTTAATAACTATGATAAATATTAAATATGAGGAATGTATCTTAATGTAATAAAAGGTGGCTGAGCATTGAGGACTTAACACTGTATTAGCTCACTTCTGTGAAGAATGTGCTACAAATTAAAGGTTGGTCAAGACTGTACAACTCAAATTGAGCCCTACAGGTTTTTCAGAATGCAATTCACTGGGACACCATGGAGGAAGGTGGTAAGAACTTCACATCTGCCTTGGTGCTGGCTGGAAGAAAGCTGTTGTGCCTATTGTCTGTATTCTGGAAATTCAAAATCAAGAATCCCAGCATCAAACAGACATTTAAAAAAAAAGAAGAAATAAAAGAATCAACAATTACTTGGCTTTGAGTCTGTTTGTGCTTCCAAGTCTTTCTCCACAGGTAGACAGGTTAGAAACTGACTTTTTAAAAAATGAAAGCAGAGACTCCCATAATTGCATGACCTGAGAGTTTAGGCTTTAACATCAGATTTTACAAGGCTTACAATAAAAATGTGGTGGCTGGTAGCATGTGGGATTCACATTCCTTTCTTTGTGGAACAAAAAGAGAGAAGAACACGCACATTCCAAATACATTCTGTCACCTGTGTTCTTCTTGATCTTTTTGAATTTATTGAGCCTGTCAACTGCAGTGGAGGCCAGTTCAACATGTGATCCCCCAGTGGTAACATTCACAAAATAGGTTTGCAGTCTGTGACACCACCCCTATAATAAATGCTGTGGTTTATGAACTATTCCTAGGGCAGATGAAAAGGAGCACTAAAAATTGATATAAAGGACACTGACCACGCTGCCTGGCTTTATGTCCTGGCTTTTTATCCCCTCCCAAGCCCCCCCATTTTTTCTTCAGTATTTGTTTCTTCTTAAAATCTTCACCTTTCAAAAGTTTTTCTATATTTTGACTCTACCTTCAGTCCCTTTTCTCTACGGTGATTCTGATTTATTTTTGTTTCTGTATCCCCTCTCCTGACTCCTTCCCTTTAGCTGTCTTTTAGCATTTTGTAATGTATAATTTTTCTTCTATGTCAGGCTGGCACCAAGTGAGATGTGATCAAATCTTTTATCCTGAGGGATGCAATGTCTCTGTAAGACGACTTTGTGCCCTGCCAAAGCAAAAAGATTCTCTCTGCACCATCATTTCCAGGCATGCCACTGTCTTGAGCCCAATTTAGTTTCTGTGTTATCACCTTTCATAGGATTGTTGCCCTGGGTCACGATACCTACATGTCCCTGTCCTAGTTACTGTGACTTGCTCATCTGCAGAGGCTGGGGAGAAGCATGCTCTTACCTACTTTGGCATGAGGACCATCATGCTGGATCAGGGTTGTTCTGGTCTGCCACCTGGCCCAGGTCTGTAAGTCTGTATGGACAGAGCTGAGTAGTGCACAGGGTCTAGGAACAACCCCAATTGACACATACTTATTCCTACCTGCAGTGAGCTTTCCCTGGCCCTTTTGCAGTTTTCAAACTTAATAATTCTTTTTTAGGATCATTTTTCTTGCTGAAAACTCCACATTTCCCAACAGAAATTTTCCTCTATTTCTGACCAATTCTGGAGTAGCAAGCCCTTGCAGAAGTCTACCTGGGCCTGGGACGTTACCTCACTGAATCTTGATCAGTCACATTTTGTAGAGGAGACCTGGACACAAAAGAAAGCCCTGGGCTCTGAAACAGGCTCACTGGGACAGGCTGCCCAGGGGGTGTGGAGTCTCCATCTCTGGAGAGATTCCAGCCCCGTCTGGACACTGACCTGTGCAGTATGAGCTGGGGAGCTGCTTTGGCAGGGGGTTGGACCCCAGGAGCTCTCCAGGGCCCTTCCAACCCCTGTGATGCTGTGATTCTATGAATAAGGTAACTGACAGCTATACAGACATTCCACCTCCTGGGGGCTGGTGCAGTGATCACAGAATCACACAAAATTGTAGGGGTTGGAAGGAACCTCCTTCAACCTCTCTCCAGAGAAGGAGACTCCACACCCCCTGGGCAGCCTGTCCCAGGGCTCCCTCACCCTCACTGGGGAAAAGCTTTTCCCCATGTTGGTGTGGGACTTCCTGTGCTCCAATTTGCAGCCATTGCCCCTTGTCCTGTCCCCACAGACACTGAAAAGGGGCTGGCCATGTCCCCCTGCATCCCATGCTTAAGATAATTGTAAACGCCAATTATGTCTCCCCTTAATCTTCTTCTCTCCAGGCTGAACAGCCCCAGCTCACCCAGCCTTTCTTCACAGGGGAGATGCTCCAGGCCCTTCACCATCTCCGTAGCCCTTCTCTGGACTCTCTCCAGGAGATCCCTGTCCTTTTTATCCCAGGGAGCCCAGCACTGGACACAACACTCCAGGTGGGGCCTGAGCAGGGCAGAGCAGAGGGGAAGGATCCCCTCCTGTGACCTGCTGCCCACACTCCTCCTGATGCCCCCAGGATCCCACTGTCTCTCTCAGCCCCAGGGCACACTGCTGGCTCATGGCCACCCTGTCACCCACCAGGACCCCCAGGTCCTTCTCCACAGAGCACTTCTCCAGCAGGACATTCCCCAGCCTGTACTTCATCATCAGTTAATGAGAATACCTCTGCTGAGGTCAGAACCCCCAAGTCCTTCTCCATAGTGCTCTTCTCCAGAAAACCAGAATCATGCTGATCTGGAGTCAGAAATTCCAAATGAGTAACATCTTTGGCCTCCCTGAGCCTTCCTGATGTGTAAGTGGATCCAGCACTCCTTAACCTCACTGGTCACCCCGGGCTGTGTGGTACTGCTACTAAGAGCTCCCTACAAGGTGTGGAGCATTCTCACCTCCCAGTTGCAGCAAATGGCACATCTCCGGGCCAGGCTTTGCCTGCCTGTCACATTCAGTGCTTCAGCAGGGGCGGGCGCTCTGGAACAGGCTTCCCAGCTGATGCATTGTATTTGCATAGGCCATTGTCATTCTCTGCGCGGCTCCTTGCAGCTGGCATCCTGAACTGGAGAAATATCTTCTTTAAGGAGAAGCATGAACGGCGCAGCTAAAGATAAAAATAACAATCATTTTACTAGATGAAACTTCATGTTAAGCACTTAAAAAGCAATAAAAAGTCAAATTTTCTTTCTTGCAATTATTTTGCTTATTCCTTTTTTGGGGAAAAAAAAAAGAGGGAAGGGAAAAAAAAAAAAGAAAACTTTCCTAGTTATAAAGATGTTTGTATTTCTCATCAGCACCCAATGTCTTCATCATTTCTCACCTCTCCCTCTTCATTGCCCCCCAACCCTACTCTGGTCCCACTCCCCTCCAACGTGAAGGCCCACAAAGATGCTCAGAGGGCTGGAGCAGCTGCCCTACAAAGAGAGGCTGAGGGAGCTGGGCTGGGTCAGCCTGGAGAAGAGAAGGCTGTGGGGGGACCTCATTGCAGCCTGCCAGTCCCTGAAGGGAGATTATAAACAGGAGGGGATTCAACTGTTTAAAAGGACAGATAATGGCAGGACAAGGGGGATGGATTAAAGCTAAAGGAGGGAAGGGTTAGATTGGATATTAGGGGGAAGTTTTTTCCAGAGAGAGTGGTGAGGGGCTGGAACAGGCTGCCCAGAGAGGGGGTGGGTGCCCCATCCCTGGGGGTGTTCAAGGCCAGGTTGGATGGGGCTCTGGGCAACCTTGTGTAGCTCCAGGCCTGAGGTTGGTGTCCCTGCCTGTGGCAGGGGGTTGGAGCTCTGTGATCCTTGGGGTCCCTTCCAACCCATGCCATTCTGTGATTCTATGATTCTATGATACTATGATTCCATGATTCCTATCATTCTATCATTCTATGATTCTATGAAGATAGCCATTATCAGGCAGGGCTGGGGCTTCCTGGCATGTAGGAAGGAAGGGAAGCAGCATACTGATAATTCCTGAGGACTTGCTGCTGCTTTCAGCACACAAGCACCTTTTCAGAGAAAGCAGAAAAGATAAAGGCAGAAATTACTGCTCTTGCACAATATATGCCAAGTTCATAAGAGCAGCATTTAACACTTAATCAAAATGGTTTGACAATGGAAAAATTAGGTTTTCGAATGTCATTAGTGCCTTATAATAGCTTCAATTTATATCATTCTCATCCCTATTTTTTCATCTCTGCTAATTGTTTTTATTAGTTTCTTTCATTTTTTATACTGTTGTCGGTTTTAATTTTTAATTATCATAGGACTTTTCCTTTTACCTTGCTAATTGGTCTAGGTTTGAAAAGACTGGTTCTGTCATTCTTTTTCTCCTAGGGCAGCTACAAGGGATTTTTTAGGCAGGTTCTTTTCCATTGGTAGGCAAGCTCTGTTCTGGGCTAATGTGGGCAAAAAAGCATTTGCTTTTAGGTCAGTATGAGCACCTTCTTTTTTTTGGTCGTGTGATTCACAGAAAAGCTCTCTTGTATTGACCTGTAAATTTCCTTCTGTGCTGGCATGCAGGCTTCCTTTGGTATTGGCATGGAAATTGGACCTCTGTTCTACAGTTGATATGCAAACTCCTTTCTATTTGGAACAAGATTAAAGGTCTCTTAGGCTCTGGCTTGCAAGGTCTTTTCTGTATGGGCTCTCCTTTCCGTCACCCACCTAATGCAAACACAAACACCATTTCTTTTCCCTTTCCATGTACAAGAATGTTCCAAGTCTTGGTTATCACAGGGCTGCAAGATGTCATTTGCATGGAGATGTATATTGGCATCTTGTGAGTTTTTTTCTGCCAGTATAAATGGAAGTGGTTAAAATAATTCGACTGACATTTTTGGGGGCAGAAAACCATTTTGGGAACGGCTGTTTTTTAGGAAAATGCTGACACTTGCTTAGTTGTACTTGGCAAAGGAATATACTTTGGGTCTTACAGGGAAAAATCTGAAAAATGAAAACAAAAAGTCTAGGCAAAAATAGAAATTGTGGAGAAAGAGTAATTCCCCAACCACCTGCACTTGTAGGCAGATGAAGAAACATTTGTGGGAACTCACTCCCAGGTGACTTCTTGCTCCTGGAGGAAACCAAAGAGAGATTGTAAACATGGAAACTTTGTCATCTCTTTCCCATTGCCACCAAGAGTGGGCTGTGGCTTCGCACCAGTAAAGCTGCACTACTTTGGCAGGGACACTTGGGAAGTTTATTCCTACTCTCGCTCCCAGCACTCAGTTCAGTCCTACTGACTGCAGGATCTTGCCTTCACCTCCCCACTGCTGGCACTGGTGCCTGCTGACTAGCCAGGAAGCCCTCTGAGTGTGCTAATTAGGCAAGAAACCCTTCACTTTCAGAAAGAGACTGTCTCAGTAATTTAGAGAGTCCTGGTTGTCGTCACAGAAGTAGCGCAGGCAGAAGGCCTTCTTGTTCTCCACCATTTGAGAGGGAGGGTGTCACTATGATCACAGGTTACAATTGCTGACGTCTGAAAGGATTTTTGCATCAGCATCTCTTGTATGGCAATTAAAGGCCTCCTAGCCAAGCTATCAGGTATGAACTAAACAGTAGTTTTATTCATATGGCCTTTAACAGCCCTCCTTCCTTCGGGGAGGCTTCTACTCCTGCGGCCTGCCTCGAGGCCTACACTGTCTCCATTTCTTCTCCTCTGCCCACTGTGCACACGTGTGCATTTTACCCCTCATCCTGTGTGTGCAAATGCAAGTGTTTCTTTGTTCTTCCTTACGTGACCTAAAGATCCCCTGTGAATATCACAGCAGATCTCAACTGAAACCTTCAGTGGCAGTGCTTGTCGGCAGAGTCCTGCCTGACAAACTGCCGGTGTGTTGCCTGGCCCTTGGAGACCTCTGGTTCTGTTTAATGCACTCCTGGTTCCAGGCAGCTTTCTGCTCTATGATGGACAGGCATAGCCTCATCAAAGGTTCTCCACAGCCTTAGCTCAGGAATGATACAACCTCTATCTGTGAGACACCAAGTGCGTACACTGATGCCTGATAAGAAGAAGGCCTTTTACTCACCCCTCTCTATATTTAGCAGCATTCCCAGGCAGTGTTTCTAAAATTACCAGCTGCAGTAATGTGATTCATACCCCCATCACCACCAGCAATGGATAAGAAGAGTGTAAATGACATGCAGGAGAAAATCATGAGCAGTATAGCCCAAATCAGGACTGTAATGGTATATTCTCTAATGCTTGTATTGACATCTGTACCAAGCTTTCAGAGAAAAGTAGTTATCTGATCTCAGAGTCTGTTCTCTCTCACAGCAATAGGTGGGAATGTCCCAAGGTGCAAGAAACTCACCTGCAGAGAAAGAGCTTGAGACCTTTTTCAAGTCATGTTTCTGAGTGAATCTGGGTACCATCAGTAATGACAAACTATGTCCACAAATTGTTTTTGCAAGGACACTGTGCTGCTGGGGATGTGAATACTACCACTAGGCTCTCTGCTGTCTAAGAAGGTTCTCCATAGGCACGAAATTGATGGCAAACAGACAAGAGCATCTGTATCCACTGTGGGAAGTCATTTCTGAGACAGAAAGAATGAGTGTTGTGATGGTTGCCATCATCTGCCCTCAACCAATCTGGAAAGAGGCATTGCTGTCCAAGTGCTGGAGCTGTTATAGGTAAATACCATAAACATCTAAATCTTTTAGGAGGTTCAGTCTGCATATCTGGGCCATTATGGGATATTAGCTAAAATGCTCATTTGAAAAATTATCCTCTGAACCACTACAATGTAGGAGAGGAGCTGTTTTGCTCAGATAAATAATAATTGAAAACTGAGGCAGAAACCTACAGCCATATCCGTTTGTGTTGTGATCTTGTCAAATCTCATTACCTAATTACCAACAGGCCTTGCTGGTCCATGGAAGAGACACCTGCAGAAGAGGCAGAGCCTCAGAAAATAGTATTTATTATTCTGAGGGAGAGCTCTGCTCCCAGAGTTGGTGCTGAACCAGTCCCTCAACAGAATTAAGTGAGCTGTGCTCCTAGCAACGCTTAAAAAGAAATTTAAAATGCTGATATCCTTAATTACTGTTGTCACTAAAGACCTTTGTGCCACGATGGGATATTTATCCTGTTTGCCCTGATCATATTTGAGAATTACTTCCCACCACTATGAAATATCCTTCCTTCATCTCATCTATCTCACAGCTATTTCAAAAGAACACCGTGCTGTTTCTCTCTTCGTACCTCCACATTCTTTTCCCAGTGCTTTCAAACAGCTTTCCCACAGCCAGGGAATAATCCTTGCCATACATATTGGCAAAGCACCCTTGGACCCTTTAGGATAAAGGATGTACATTGACTGTAAGAAATTATGTAATCACATCATGGTTATCATCTACCATTGTGAGATGTTGTTAAAGACCAGAAATGAGGGCAGTAATGAAGATAGATAGAGGAAAAAGATCTCAAAGATATCCAAAACTCTCATGTGTGCTGTGGACTGTTTTGCCAGCTGCACTGCTCTTTCATAGCTGGTTTTGGTGACCAGAGTAAGTCCATACTCATCCACTGCTGCAATGCCCACAGGCACCATAGAGAAGGAAGGAAATCCTCACTGTTTGGACCTAGATATAAATTCACACCAGTGCTGCATATAGCATGAACTCAGAAAAGCATCAACGGGTGGCAGCAGAGCCAGGCAACATTTTACATTTCCCTAACCTTTTGACAAAACCTAGATAATAGAGAACACATACAATGATGAAGATCTTCATGTCCTTTAACACAGGTGAAGAATATGGGTCTGATGGAAAAGACTTCTTAATATGAAGGGCTGAATACAGCAACCCAGTAATCCCAGTAACCTCACTCTCTCTCAGTAACATTCACAATGTATGTATAGTTTCCATCATGATACTTCTATTCAGGTAATTTTCACTGTCTTCACAGAAATTCCACATATTTACTTAAGGGATTTTAATTTCTACCCAACCTCCCCAGCCCCAAACTGGGCAGCAACTAGTGAAGGCAATGGTAGCCATGTCAGGAATGGAACAATGAATGGGTTAACAACTCCTCCCCAGAGAGGGGGATAGGGGACATAATTTTACAATCAAAGTGAAATACAGTTACCAAGCAATTTTATTCTCTATTAACCCAATCAATGGAAGGTTCCCATAAGCCATTAGCAGGCAGTTCAGATGCAGAAGATGTCGTGAGGGGTTAGATAAAGATATTTCTCTGTTCGTTAATACTGACAGCTTGGGGAAAGAGAAGGAAGGAGAGAAGGGTGAGAAAGAGGAAAAGGAAATTCAGGATTGGGACCCAGGGAGAAAAGAAAGTACCTATCAACATGTAAACTGTATAAAATTCCTGTGCAGATGTGACAGGGTATAGCAAGCCAGTGTATTAAGTCATGCAATAGGGATGGGGAATTATGTGAGCCAGTATCCCAGGCTTCATCCTGTTCAGTGGTGAGTTTGGGGGTGACCTTGCTGCATCAAATCCAGATTTACCCAGTGCAAACAATGGTGATGAAGGGGTGACTGTGTCCTGCTTGTGATCCACAAAACAGTGGAGAGGCCTCCAGCAAACTTCAGCGCACACAGCAGAGTGATCTGCACTGAAACTTACTTTCCCTAATAGAAAGCCTCTAGGGAAGGGGCAGTGCTGACACAGGAAAGAGACCTCTCCCAGGGAGTGCCAGTGACCTTCCTCACTACCATAGGGAGGTCTAACCAATATCATCTAGTGGTTTGTAAGTCTGAAGATTCACATCCAATGGCAGCAGCGGTTAACAAAAAATAACTCATTTAGAAAAGGAAGTTCAATTGCATCATCCCTTTTAAGTAAAAATTCGGTATTTCCCACTACAAGTTGTTTTGATTTAATGAATGGGGAATCATCCCTTCCCTGCTTCCTAGCACACTTATTTCTTCAAATGGATCTGGCATGGTTGGAAAATGGGCAGAGAAATGTTAACAGAAATGCTGGGAACTGCTGCTAACACACCCTGGAAAGCATCCTCACCAGGGGGAGGAAGGAAGCATGAGCAGCCCCTGTTCTTCCACAGGGTGTGGGGTGCTCTGCTTGGAATCCAAGTCTCCCATCAGCAATAAATGGGAAACATGGATCATATTTCATTTTATCACCAAAGGGAGAGACTCGGCGGATTGCACTGTGGGACGAGGCAAGAGGCCAGTAAGGGCTCTGTAGCTGGAAGAGTTGCTGGGAGGAAGCATGGAGTGATACTGGTGGGGAACTGGCTGTGGCTAGCTCTTGGAGAGACCTCTCTCCCTGCTCTTTTTCCAGAGCTTTTGATGACACAGTGTAGCTCTTGGTGAGGAGACAAGGCCTCTCCTTCGTCATCTGGGGGCGTTTAACTTTCCTGGAAACCTCCCTTTCCCCTCCTGCATCCTGTAATTTCATACTAATGTGGTCTCTCTGTGCTGTTTACTCACCACATGCAGGCAGCTATTCCCCATTGCTTGCTCAGGACATTAATAAAATGCCTGCCCACCCATGCAGGCAAATACAAAGGGGGCTGCTAATGGCATCTTTCTTTTGAAGTGAAATCCCAAAGCTTTCATTTGGTTCATGTTCCTCCCTGATAAAACTCTCCTGTCTCTGTCTCAATATGGGGCACTCTTATCTGGTCTCACTTGGGGGCAGCAGAAGCTCTGAGGCTGATCTGGGGAGTCTTCTACCTCCCCTCTCATGAAGAGGAAAAGCCAGCAACCATAGCACATAGGAAACAGACGTCTCAAAGAGGACACATGACCATTCCTGAAGTAATAAGGAAAGCACATTATCTATCAGAAAGGCAGGGAAACAGCCAACCTACAGATGTAGGGAAATGTTTGAATATCCCTAGGATCAGCCTGCAAGATGAATTTTGGGGACAGGGATCCACAGCCAAATCCTGGGCATTGCAATGCGGCTTTGGGACATGGGAGCATTATAGCAAATACAAAGGTACTGTGTTCATCTCTGAGATTATGTGTTTACACAGACAGACAGACAGATATACTTTAGGAGACAGACACAACCCATACATTTTCACCTCAGATTCTGATGCAGGAGTCAGTTCTGCAACAAGAAGGCATCTGCATTTCTCCCTATTGCATCTAAACCTATAAAACACTTGTCCATAGGGAAAGGCAGCTGCTGCAGAGGGCCTGCACGCTGTGCTGGCTCTGACCCAGAGAGACTGATTTTGTACTTTATTTTCTTTCCTTCTTTCAATTTTGTGAAATCCTTCTGGATCTTCTTTGGCAAATGGAGAAACAGAAGACTGGTGTCAAGGCACAATCAGCCTGCACCCACTTTTTTGTAAGATAGTGCTGCAGAACACAGTATGTTGTTTGGTGGCATGTCCCCCTGGGGATCCACTGGGAGAGAACCAAACATGGGGGGAAAAGTCCTGCTGACTAAATTTTCTTGGTACTCCACCATGGTCTCATTTGAGTTCACAGATGAAGCCAAGTAGATAGGGATCTTTAAATGATCCACACTGGAAAAACTTCAGTTCTCCATCATAAACACAAGCAATGTCATTGTGAGGTGAACCATCAAAAACATATTCTGTGAATAAGGTGAACATCTGAGACATGCCTAACTGCCAGTGAAAAATTATGACTCATTTAAGACATCTTAATATTAAAAATTATTAATATAGTAGTTGCTGGTACATTACAAACAGGGGTTATCAGCCTTACTCCCAATCATTCCCACTCCAAAGATGCCCAGGCTTTACTAAGAGGTGCTGAGAAGCGGTGTGCGGCATCCTGGGCTGTGAGCTTGGGAGGAACTGCCTGCATCCATTCCCACCTCCTTCTGCACCTCGGAAAGCCTCCCTGAGCACAGGGGATGTGGTCCCTAATGGGATGGGAACGGGTTCTCCTTCCCTACCATGCTACCCTGGTTTCATTCTTCCCCTGCTGAGGCTGGGTGACATGTTTCCAATGAGTTCACTGATTCAGCAAGATCGAGCCCTTGGTCTTAAATAACTAAAGACTGCAAGCTGAATATTGTAGTCATGGCAACAGGCAGCTCAACTTTAAACTCTCTGATATATAAAAAGGCAATTTTCTTTATTTTTTCTCTCTGCATTTTTATATTTCTAGAAGTTACAATGGTAATAATGGCCTCAGGCCCTAACCTTCACCAGCCAGCCATTAGCTTCATGGAAATGCCTTCTCCATCAGCCCCTATTGTCAACAGTCAGCACCATTCCACAGAAACCATAGGGTCTCACCACACTAACACGACTGGATGTCTCAGCTGTGCCACAGCCCTTTGCAATCCAGCTACAGACTTATTCTCTGATCCTGACAAGTGAACCAGGACCCCATTTAGAGAGGCTGCATGACACTGCAGTACTTGTAACTTCCTCCTGGAAACGGGGAACAAAATGTCCCTCATCAGACTGATTGTCATCGTGTCCTGCACACATAAGCTCATGGGTAAATGCACATGCCTCTGCTTTTCCCCTCTGCCTTCCTGGCTCATCCCAGTTGAGTCTCTCCCTATCCATCTTTCTATGAATGGAGCAGGAATACTTTTCATGTCTTGATATTTTTTGCTTTCCTGTTTGTGCCTCAGAAGCACTGTCAATGCCATTGGGAAAACACTGGAAATAGTTCTTTGCTAAGTGCTGCTAAAGCACAGCCAACACAGGGAGCTTCTGCATTTTAGGAAATTCTTTTATTTTTCCTTCCCAAAGTCTTTCAGAAACTTTCCTTCAAGAGCTAAGGCTGGATTAATGATACTAATGAACTGTTTAGCATGTGTAAGACGTTGCTTGCCTATTCATAATGGGAACAGAAGACCTCAATCCTACATGTAATTTTGTCCTTGACTCTGTATGCGGTGAGTGGTTTAACCTTTTTGTGCCTCAGTTTCTCTTTTTGTTAAAAGCCAAAATGATACTTCCACCTCTTCAAATGGTCATGAAATTCATTTTACTAGTAATGTGTGTGTAGTATATAGAGACAGGAGGATAAATGGCAACGGCTGCAGGTATTATTATATATCACTCTCAGCAGATAGCAATTTCTACAGTAGGTTAAATTCTGGCCTAAAAAGTACTTGACTGTGCCCCTTTAAGGTCACAAGCTATTATGATGTTGAAGACTAAAATCCTTTGTATATGATCATGAATAAATGAATTGAGTATCGCTGCCTGGCCATGTGGGATATGGAAACGATACTGAATATCATCAGCCTGAACTATCAACATCCATCAGCTTTCCCCTTGCTCATCTCTCAGCTGTCGCAATATGAAACCCACTTTCCCCCCGAGATTTCAAACGACTGGGGCTAAACAGCAAAAACATTCAGTGACTAAATTTGCCAGAGAAGGTCTCAGTCACGAATGACTAAAAACAAAATTATAGAGCAATCTCGGCTGACTGAGAGCAGAATGAAATGTGATTCATTTTCATCCACCCGGCAGGGACTGCAGGGGAAAAAAAAAAAAGAAAAGAAAAAAAAAAAGCCTGGATTAACCCCTTCCCTGCTCACAATGCCCATGCTCCCTGGGCTGATGTGCATGTGGGTTGCCTTCCTCAAATATCAGGTCTTCTGCCTGGTTTGTAAAGCAACTCACAGCTTTTATTACTTCGGTGGACCAGGTCAGTAGGTAGCCTGTGCTGTGCTATACATTTAGCGGGGGTACCTCATTGCAGCCTGCCAGTCCCTGAAGGGAGCAGGGAAACAGGAGGGGAATCAGCTTGTTTAAAGGACAGACACTGGCAGGATAAGGGGGATGGATTAAAACTAAAGGAAGGAAGGGTTAGATTGGATATTAGGGGGAAGTTCTTTACAGAGAGAGTGGTGAGGGGCTGGAAAAGGCTGCCCAGAGAGGGGGTGGGTGCCCCATCCCTGGGGGTGTTCAAGGCCAGGTTGGATGGGTCCCTGGGCAACCTTGTGTAGATCCAGGCTTGGAGGTTGGTGGCCCTGCCTGTGGCTCTGTGATCCTTGTGATCCTTGGGGTCCCTTCCAACCCATGCCATTCTATGATTCTATGATTCTATATCCTATACAGTATATAGGAACGGTAACTATAGACCCCGCTCCCTGCCCCAGAAAACTTCTAGACTAAAGCTGAAAGACAAAAGCTGAACAATGACATAGGGTGATGGGATAAAACATTTGTCAGCAGGGCAGGCAAAGGTGTCAGCACTGCATCACCATGCAGGTGATAAGGGAAAGTTGTAAGGTGGGGAACAATGGAGGTTAATGACATGGCTGGCTGAAGGCTTACAGGAAGAACCTCTCACATGTGATCAGCAGCAGTGGAGGAAACAGAGACATAGTCTGAAAGTTTGTTTAGGAGATGATGGGAGTCCAGTCTCATGGGGATACAGCTGGATGCTCTGGGCAGAGCCACCATCACAGGCTGCCTCTCTCACCCACACTGCACTCATGAGCTCAGGAATCACCACTGTGCTCCACTGGAGGCCTCTGAGGCCAAATGAGACTTCCAGTGGTGCTGAGTCCTCATCCTTGTGCAGGAGTCTGGGGCAAATCACCCCATGCAACTTCTGTCTGTTACAGGAAGGGGGGAGAAGGTGAGACACTACTGGAGTTTAGTTCTGGTCATGACAAACACCATCACCTGAAGGCTGGTGGGGTAGGCACCAGGTGGTGCATTCTGCCTGGCCACTAGCTGGGAAAAAACCAGATTAAAAGCTTGTCTGTTCTCCCTGGCCCAGAACAGCTGTTTAAAGAAGGAAATCAAAGTAAGATTAGAGTCTTAACAGTAAAATCACAGATGATCTTTTCTTCAGCATTTTCTAAAATTCTGAAAACTTCTTAAAAGTAAAGTCACTAAAGACTGCCAATTAGAGCTTTATTAACAAATCAAAAGCAAAGGTTCTGAAAGGCCACATAATGATCTTTCCAGAAACAGACGTCAAGGACCTGTCAATAAGTTGACCTTCCTGAGGTCAGAGCTCACTAGGATGTGACAATTTGTGCAAGGGTTGCCCCTTGGGTGTCTGACACCCTCCATGTCAGCGCTGCACTGCAGATCTCTAGTTTAACCACAGCAGCAGAGTCATGGTACAAGTCAAGCTAATGGATGATATGTGTGATGCTCAGAGCAAAGTGGTAGCACAGGTGAAGTGCTGGAGCAGGAGCAATTTACTCAGAGCTGCACAAATGCTAGATAGAAGGCAGGCTTCCCCTGCCATGTTTTGAAAATGCTAGATAGAAAGCTCCTAAACAATTCCCAGATTAAATCAAGAGGTCAAGCCAGGGGCAAGATGACAAAGACCAAAGCAGCAACTTCACAAATCAATAGCTCATACACAGTAAAGCAATGGCCCAATGTTGTCTTGGCTGATGCCAAGCAGCTCATGCTCTTTGCAGGCTCTGATACAACTTAAAAGCTTGATTTGGTTTCCTTCCATAAATAAAGTTCTCATAAACCTTTAAAAAACTGTTTTTAAATTATCCAGATTTATTGCTGCTTTAATACATTTCTAGTTGGATAGTTTAGTCATTTGATTGTGCTTTTCCAGAAAAACTCCTAATTTTTTTACTATTACCAAACAGCAGGATGAGGGAAATAAGATGAAAAACCCAGAACTGTAAGTATTTGCAGTTGTTGGGATGTAATGATGAACAGAAATCTCTGATAACATGAGAAAGTGACAGTCTGCCTGAGCCAAACACAGCAAGGCTGTGAGTCTGGGTGGAGTTATCCTGGCTGCACTGCTCTGCTCTGTCAGCTGGTTTCCAGAGAACTAGCTCAGGGTTCATGGTTTGGCATGGGAGAGCTGGAGAAAGAAATACCCAACGGTTCCAGCTTGAAATGGGTTCTTTTCTCACCACCAGTTTAAACTGCCTTGTGGGGTTGATTAGATCTAATGAAAAAGATTTGCTTTCCTTTATGGTTAGCAAAACACCAACGTGCCTGTAATGAAATAATAGTAATTGGCCAAATCCTTACACTGATCACATGGCTCCTGAACACCACAATGGTTATCTTATTCCCTTATACCCAAACAAACCCATTCGCTTCAATGGAGCAGCACTTGTATAATGGAAGAGAAAAAAAGGAATTTGGCCTAACAAGACTCCTTCAAGAGAAGTGACTGAGTAAAAGGGCTGTGAATTTTGCTGATTACTAGTTATTTTAGGAACTGTACGCACAGGCTTTTTCTGACTCATGTTGTTGTCAATGAAGGGCAGCTGTTCAACAGCAGACCGGGTCCAGGAGTCTAGTTCTGAGTATGATTCACAGCATGATCTTCCACAAACATACCTCTAGGGTCAGGACACGTAGTGTGAAATCAGGTTGGCAGTATTGCCCCTCGTTATCCAGTGCTGACAGATCCTCAGCAAAGATTGCTATGCTAGTGCAGAACCAGGAGTCCAAACTGCCCCAAAGAGTCTGAAGGGGTAGGATGAGGCAGGCTGGATGGGGATGGATGTGAAAGTGAGAGATCCAACATGGAATCCTCTGTGTAGTATGAGACACAGTAATAAAAGAAGATCATAGAATCATAGACTGGCATGGGTTGGAAGGGACCCCAAGGATCACAGAGCTCCAACCCCCTGCCACAGGCAGGGACACCAACCTCAGGCCTAGAGCTACACAAGGTTGCCCAGGGCCCCATCCAACCTGGCCTTGAACACCCCCAGGGATGGGGCACCCACCCCCTCTCTGGGCAGCCTGTTCCAGCCCCTCACCACTCTCTCTGGAAAGAACTTCCCCCTAATATCCAATCTAACCCTTCCCTCCTTTAGCTTTAATCCATCCCCCTTGTCCTGCCATTGTCTATTCTTTTAAAAAGTTGAACAAGCACTTCCCAGTGTCTGGCTTAAAATGGAAAGGTATTTGCAATTTCTAAATATATAGCATTTGCTTTGGTTGTAATTTGCTTTGCTTGCTTAAAGTAAAGCCAAAGGATGCAATCAGAATTTCATGCAGATGAAGTTCTGTTATGTTTTGTAAAATGAAATCCATTGCTTTGACCTGGAACCACATGCCACAGCCTGTTCACTGCATGAAGAGAAGTTGTGATAGAAATTATTATCAGAATAACACCCAGAATCAGCATCAGTTCCCTTCTCTAATCTGCATAGGATGGATACATGCTGAGTAGCACTAGTTGAGTAAGAATTTGCCATCCAGAGAAAGAGGAAACAAGCAGAGAAGTGCAGTGACCTAGGACCACACAAAATGCCACTGGCAGATGGGAGAAGGGGCCACGGTGTCCAAAGTCCTTGCTAATAGTTCTAATTTCTGCCTGCCCAGAAGAAATAGCTCACTATTTTTCTGTCAGTAAATTTGCAGAAAATAGTATTTTAGCAGAAGATGAAGAGAATTATGCTATTGATGAAACTGCACTGAATTTGCTGAGTAGTATTTGCAGAAAGTCAGTGGAGAGTTTTCAAAATGTCAAAACAGTTCATTTTTATATCTTTTTGCACAAAATGTTTCCTTATTGCTATCAAATATTTTTTGCTTAAGAAACTGATTTGAAATAAAAAAAAGGGAAAAAAACCAAATCAGGAGAAATGGACAAATCATCTGAAATCTAAAGAAAAATGTTGTTTGGCTCCAACAAATCCAGAATTTCAGTTTCAGTGGGTTTTTTTGTTGAGCCACAGAACCAATAAATTCATTATTTTCCCAACTCAGCTACTGACATTTTAAGCCACATGCCCTTCATTGGAGAGACCAGTGCTATCAGCTCCACATTGTTACATGTCCTGGAACCTAGTGACAACCCCTTGATGTTCTGCCACCAGTCCTTTCATGGGCTGGTGGGGAATTAATATTTCCCAATATTAAACAATTAATTATTCTTCATCTGCAGCTCACCTGTTGAATAAACACGTGAGAAGATGGAGAGCAGCTCCTTCTGATGTCCAAAAACATTTGTGTGCCAGGTAAACTCTTCTCATGTAATTAACCCTGGTTTCTTATGGACCATGGCAAACTTTGTGAGAATCAACACCAAAAACATACCTGTGCACAACAAGCACTTGCAAAATAAATGGAAACTTGAAATCCAAAGGCAAAAAAAAAAAAGATAATAAAAGTCATAAAAGAAATAAGCTCTCTTTGCATTCAACCTGCAGTCCCAGGGGAAGCCCAGTTATTTAATTACCACAAAAAACTGCAGTGAAAGCTGAATAAAGGCACACAGATCCACTTAAAGGAACAGGTATGTGCTCCTGTGACTGAGAACAGGCCAGAAAGTTAAGGGAAGTATTCAGGAAAGCTGCAATCCCTTCCTTTTTGTGTTTTTTTCGAGGCAAATTTTTAAGGTTTTAAGTAAAGCACACCATTGTGCCCTGGTTAAAAGCAAGCCAGGTGAAGAAGTGATGGCATGGACTGCACACACCCATCGTACACGTCCTAAATATAAATGTTGGCAGCTGCCCTGCTTTATACCCTGCCCTGCTGGCATACCAGCAAGCTTGCTTATGTTTGCATCAGCCACAATTGTATCTTGCTGGGGATGTTGCAGATCCCTGCTGCAAGTGTGGCCTTAACCCTGCAAGACCAATTGCACCATTTGACGAACATGCAGAAGCAGGACTGCCCCCAGGGAGACAAAGCCAGCTGTAGGTTCACTGTCAGCACCGCCTGATGCAGCCCACACATGGCATGCTGCAGTTCTCCCTTCCCTCTGCATCAGGCAACTGGTGCCTTTGTCATTCGGCCTGTCCCCTGCATCCCGTGCCATGGAGTGAGTGGCAGCACGCTTGGTCCCATCTGGGTTTTGAAAGGACTGATCACACCCAAGTTCCAGCTAGGGAAAACCCCCAGTACATGGGGTGCAGTGGGACTCTGCCCCCATTACACTTGTGGTTCCACACGTGGGGCCCAAGAGCAAAGGATATTGCAGGCAGGGAAGGGAGAACTTGGCCATTACAGAAAAGCATCTTGCTGGTCTGCACTGGTCACAGCCTCCTCTCACTCCATATTGCACAGAAATATGTATTTAATTAAGAGACATGTGTCATCCACAACTCTCCTGAGAGGCAGGCTGGGCCTCCCATAGAGCCACAAAGCATTTAAGGAGCAGAGGGCCTCAGGAGAAGGATGGGGCTTGTTTACTTTTCCTCCTTACCTGCAGCATTTCCATCTCAGACTGCCTAATTTAAAGCGCTCCCAAGCCTGTGCACTCTGAAGGCCTGGCTCCATTCAGCTCAGGGACAATGGAAAACAACTTGGGTCTTGCAGCTACAGAAGGGTGATGCAGTTGATAAAAGAGAACCTCAAGATTAAACAAACTGTTCTGTGGGCACAGCAGTAGGAAAGGGTCTCCACAGAGCCAAGGAACAAGGTGGGAAAGCACAGGCAGTGGGGAATGGGCAGGATGCAAGCATTTCCCTGAACCCAGAGAGGCTTCCCCAGCCCACTGAAAAAGAAGGCTTGGAGACCTGATCCACAAATCACATGCTGTTTTTGTCACTGCTGTTGTGCTTTGTTTAAGGGAAAACAGAATACAGTTTTTGGCTGGGCAGCACTATAATAAGTGAAAGGTAAAGATTTGTTTATACTTTCATAAGGTCTTCCAGTCAAAAAACTGGCTGTGCTCTAGTCCTATCATCTGAGTGATCTGCTTGTAAATTTAGGGAGATGCCAAAAAAGGAGTAAGAGTGCAATTTCTGTATGAGGGGATGTCTTCTCTGTAACATGCTGAACAAGCTCTGTCACATGAAATGACATTCACCCTGCAGGCAGGCAAACAAGCCCTTTTAATCAAGCAGCCCAAATGCAATAGCATTACATGTTTTACCTATCTGCATGCCACATTTACTACAACTTTTTATTATCCAGTACTGTGTCATCACACTACTGTCCATGGGAAAGAGAACTTATCATCACACATAAGAAAATTCCTGAGGAAATAAGCGTATTGTCCATGGTCTGCTAGAAAAAGTCTTGGAAAGGACCTTAGTGCCCATATCTCCCTTCTGACTGTCAGATATTTTTCCATCATAAATGGTGTAGTTATCTCTGCTTACCAGCCCCAGATCCCTGAGGAAGGCAAAGCCCAGTTTTACCTGTGTTATCAGTCGTGGAACTTGGGCTGGGCAGTACAGAGGAAAGGGGCACTGTGTTGCTGGTGCTTTGACACTGTTGTTTTAAGGCATCAGGAGGGCTTGGGCGAGCCTGTCTTTTCCTACAGCCTGTAATCATGCCACTGCTGGTTCTCATTTGATAACTGCTCGCTGCGAGGGAGCAGAGATGGAGTCTTGCAATGTAGGCCTCTCTCTACCAGAAATATTATCAGTGATGAGGAGTCTGGGCCTGCTGGTACATCACTGTTCAGGTGACCCTTGAGACAGCTTCCTGTTTCCTTTAATTTCCCCACACCATTATTTTTTTCTTACAGAGACTGGCATGTAAGAATTTAGTCCTTGAGACTGTCAATTTGCTAGGTTACTCTGGCATTACCTTCCCCAACAAAATTGCCAGTACATTACATAAAGTGACTAACAATAACTCCTACAGTAAGTGAGTCAGGATGGTCACTGGCACTGGCCTCACAAGATGATGGGACAACTGGGAGATTGTAGCCTACCCACAGGGGATCTTGTAAATTGCCATAATTGTGTATAAATAGAAAGAAACACAGAGGCCTCTGCCAGCCAAGGTCCTGCTGACTCAGTGCCACCTTGTGTTTTTACCAGGAAGCACAGAAGCACAAGGAGGATCGTCGGTGAGGGGTACGGAGGGTTTCTGAGTAAGAACTCAGCCTACTTTACTCTGGGATAGTCTGGATACGCTCAGAGCAGTCACTGAACAAAGCCTTTCTCCTGCAGGAATGCTATGGCTCTCAGCCATCCAAGGCTTCCTGGGGAAGAACTGACATCACTGGGGCAGAGTGAGACACAGAAGGGTGAAGGGTTTTTATCCCAGTGTCACAGTCAGTCAGTAGAGAGCTTTGAAGCAGGGCTTCAGTTTTTTAATGGTGACCTACAAAGTCTAACCTCTATTCCAGGCTCCTTTGAGACAGAAATATGTGGGCAGCATTAGTAACTGTCATCATACACACTTGCAGGATGCTAGACAGAGGAGTGTAAACTTGTCCACGTTCTTTCCTTTCTTCCTTTTTCTTAGTGGTTGGCTTTGCAAAGAAGCAACCCCGGGAGGAGCATAATGCTGTCACTCCTCAGGAGCCCTGGTGCGAGTGATTGAATCCCTTGTTTGTCTCCTGTGCTTCCACAGAGGTAGGAACAGGCTAACTCAAATGAGACAGAACTATATCCATCTTTGCTCTTGTCTCCCCTGAGGAGAGGCTGGCTTGTGAAGGCTTACAGCACTGCAGCTCTGAGAGGACACACGCTGGTGCTGGTGATGGGACACCTACGCAACTCATACCCCATGGGGTAAACTCTGCTCTAGGTAGCACTGCTGGGAGGCAGCTGGCCCCAGTACCATCCCCCTCTACTCTTTAGGTCTTCCTAAGTCACAAATAAAGAAAAAGCAGCTGTGTGTCAGCGTTCGTTTCAGTTCCACAAAACATTCCTAGTTTCACTTCAGCAGTGAATTCGCTCCCCTAGGTTAACTTTGCTGCTTCTGAAAAGAAGGATCTGATGGCTTTTCCTGGAACTGTTCAGTGCTCCCCAGTCCTGGTCTGCCTTGATCTCCCAGCAGCTCTGCCAACGTCCTGCACACAACATCTTAACCCAGAACTGCTCCTGCTCTTCCAGTCCTGCAAATGTCCACCCAGCTTTGCCCATACTTCTCCCTCATAATCTGAATGCAAGCCTGCATACTAATTATCTGAGGTCCTAAGACCACTGTCATTATCTAATATTTTCATTTTAGAAATCAACAGATATAGAGACAGCTGTAGAGATACAGATACATAGATTTGTATTCTTGTTTCATTGGCAAACCAGTGCTACAGCATCTTTTCTAGCTTAACCACAGCAGAGAGCATGAACAGAAAAACCCACTTTCCCGTGTAGTACACATCAAGTACACGGGACCAAATCTCTCCCTAGAGAAAGCTTGTTGAAGTCACACAGAGTTTACATCAGGGATTAATTTGGTGCTGTGTTTTTACTAAGCTTTACAGCAGAAATTCAGATATATTCTCTGGCATGTTTCCACTGAACAGGCTGAAAGTGTGAGGCCATGATCAGGATAGGAGTGAAGTTAAAACTCTGCCATCATTTCATGACTACGTCTTTTGGGTGGTCCCATCTATCTGATGTGGCCTTGTCATGTCCTCTTTTCAAGAGAGTTGAGAACATTAGTAATTGTCTGCAGGGGAGGATGAGGACACACCTTCCTGAATGTGAGGCAAGGCATCTATGTTTCCACCAGAAATTTGAGAAGAAGCAGGGATGACAGTCTACATGAGAAGGGCACACCCAGATGCCTGTTTTCCACAAGCAGAGGCCAAGTAGCCACAAGCTAGAGCCTGGCTTACTGAAACTGAGCACATCATTAAGACTTACCCAGGCCCTTGTCACCAGTGGGATGAACTCTTTTACTGCAGTAATTTGCTAATATTACTGGCTGAAGATAAACTCCCAGAGAGAAATCTTGTCTCTACGGAAGCCAGTGGAAGCTTTGGTATTAGTTCCAGTTACACCAGACTCCCACCTGGTTTCTGCTCTTCACTGTTATTTGCTGTCAAGGCACAGGATGAGAAGATTTTCACTGAATAATAAATTGCTGCAGATAAGTTGAACTCACAGGAGCAGTCCTGTCAAACTGCAAAAGGAGCATGGGGACACCAATAAAACCCTTTCTGATCCTGTTCTTTGAATATTAATCCGAATTCAGCAAACTTGAAAATGGTGAAATAGATCTGAACACCCTGGATTTTCTTAGATACCTTCTTTTGTACAGTGTTTTCTTATTGCAGATGCTAAAAGTGAACCCTTCTGCTATGAAACACTGATTTCACATAGAACTTTCTGTCCATGGGAAGAGAGAAGCTCATTATAATCACCTGAAAAAAATTCTCTTCTGAGTTTTGATTGCTCTTGATAATTTCATTTAGTCAGTGCTAGCTCATTAATTTACCAAATACATATATTTCAAAATTGCATTTCATCAAGCTTTATATTTTGTCAAGCTGCAAAACACATTCCTAAGGGAATCAATCTGCCAAAAGGCTGGAGATGGGGTATAATCCCATTTCATCCAGGATCTATGCATCAACGTGATCTCAGCTCAACTTTATCCATTATAATGGTGTCAGAACAGCCTCCGTGCAATATGCCAGCAATCCCCATCTATCTCTTCCTAGGAAAGGATCTATATCAAAGAAAGCCACCATCAAAACCAGAGAGTAAAGAGACTGGCTGGACCTTTAAAATAAGCCTATCAATCCACCCCTCCAGCAGATACTTGTAGTTCAGGAGTGAGTCACGTTGGAAGGAGCGATGGTGATCAGGAAGTATCTCCTGTTCCTGTTCATGATGCACAAGTTCTGTCACTGAATAAAGAACCTCATTCCCCAGAACCCTTCAAGCCAGGACCTTTCACCCAAAGTTAATCAATTTTTAAAGTTGAAAGCCCAACTTTGAGATGGAAAGGAGAGTTTAAAACAGTATTTCATTCTTTCAAGCTGTGCTACAAATGGCCAACACCTGGGGGGAAACATTAACTCCCAGGACCAGTGAAAAGACATATAAATCACATAGGGAAACATCTTGGCCTAGCAGCTACTCACCCACTGGAGATAAATTTAGGAAAAATCTTCCTGGAGTTTTGCAGATTTTATTTGAAGAGAGAAGAAATAGAGGAATGTAGTTTATTTACTGTTTTTTCTTCAAATTCAGCAGCAAATATCAGTCAGTGTTCTACTATCTAGAGAACGCACATTTCACTACATCAATAAACCACCAAAAATAATCCTACCCCTTATGCCAAAGCTGTAAAGCTGTTACAGAATTGTGATGTTTCAGTAGCAACTTTGCATTGTCCAGGTGCATTCACACCTCCTAAGGGTATGAGTTCAGCAAAGTTAGAGGAGATAGAGTATGCAGATAAACTGTGGAGAAGAGGGCACCTAGGACCACTCTGGGGAGAAAAGGCAGAAAAGCCTGTGACCAGTAGCATAAATTCCCTTTCAGAGCCAGAATATAATCCAGGATTCAAGAGTCTCACTATCTCTTGTTGTTAGCAGGCATCTGTAAAACCCAGATGCAAAATGTTTGCCTCATTCCCCTCTGTATGCTGACCTACAAGGAAGATAACTATGTACTTCTGCTATCAGTTACTCCCACAAGCCAGGTAGTAGAGGTCTATACAGCACGTATCAACGTTCCCACGTTCCCAGTGAATCACCTGGGAATGAATCTGAATTCACATGACAGAATTTCTCAAGTTTCCATTTGCTTTTTTTTTTTAAACACATGCACAGACACACAGAAGAGCAGCAAGGCACTGAAAAAATTGCTGATACTGATAAGTCATGTATTTAGAAGATAGGAAATAGCAGGTGCAAATTTAACATGAAGACCTAGTAAATCCAGTTCCTTTGAACATATTCCTGGTGATCTGGTCCTTTCTTATCCTATCACATACTATTTGCTGACAGGAGACTGACTTACATATTGCAAAAGGCAGACGTATTCTTTGGCAGAACAGGAGGTTATACTGAAAAAGGAGGTTGTCTTTAGGATCTCTACTCATTTATTGCCAAGATGGGAAGGTGTACAGTAAATGAGGCAAGGAACCAAGAGGAAAGAAGAGGTGGGTCTGAAGATTAATGTGGCTGAATGCCTAGAGAGATGGATTTTCTCCTGCCTGCTAATACAAATGTCATTTGTACAAATGCCTTGGTTTAAGCAAGACACGTAAACCAAGTACCATGAAAGGTCACCCACTAACTGATTCCTGACTTATGTCCTGGGCTGTGATTTACAGACATCCTGAACACACCAATTTACAACAAACAAAGATGGAAGCTGTTGTTTAAATGTGTGAAGTGCTTCAAAACCCCCTACTGCAATGTCACTGCCTCAGTTTCCCACTCAGGAACCCAATACAACAGCATGCACTCATCAGCCAGAGAGGTGGTAACTCCAGGTTAGTTGATGCTCATACAGCAGCTCGCCATTATACTGATGTGTGCCACAGAAAAGTCTGTGAGAAAGTTAATCATTTTCTCTCCAGAGTAGGGTTTGAATTGTGTCCAGCAAATAAAGTCTGGGGCCATATGCCAAACAATGAGAAGGAAATAAAATATTGACTAGCTGTTTAATCATAAAGCTCCATCCATTCTGTGCACTATCCTGAGACAGAACTGCTGGGTAAAAAAATTGTATGGGGAGATGCTTTTAAAGATTTTCTTGTACACCCAAGAGAGAATTCAAGCTAACATTTGACATTGTCTAAGCTTTGAAGAAGGTTCCTTTGCAGTTTTTAAGATGTTCATGGAAGACTATGTACCTATGTGCAGGAGTGTTTCTGTGTTACCCTAAGCAGAATTATATTTAGAACTGGGTCTCTAATTCTTTTAGATTTCAGCTGCATTGAAAATAGTAAACTATTAAAACACTGGTGAGAGGCAAACTGATTACTCACTTTAAAATCACAGGTGGCTTCTGTATTCAGGGAAAAATACCCTTTCTCCCTCTGGATTTGTAGCTAGATCTGCTGACAAGGCAGATAAATGCCTCTGAGGTTATCATGCCTCTTTGCCTCCTTCCTCTCCTCAGGTGAGATACGTGTGTTTTCCATGGGAATGCTGCTTGTGCCAGAGAATTAGAAATCCAAGAGCAAAGGTTTCAGCTAACCAAGTGTGTAATGTGAAGGACAAGGGGTCAGAGTCTCAGAAGGGAATACAGAGAAACCCTGAGCATCTCTAGGGAGAACAATGGCAAGACCTGCTCTCCATTTCTGTGCTACTGACTTTAATAAGCTTTGCCAGCCTTTGTGCTTCCACTCTGCTGCCCCTTGGACACAGACAAAAGAGTACAGTTAAAGGAATTTACCTGCTGCCTCTATCAGAGAAGTAGGCAAACAAAAACTACAACCTCAAAAAACCAGAAAGGAAGAAACAATTGGTTGTCAGCTTCTAATGAATAAATTCTCCTTGGACTCTTTCTAGTTCATCTAAGCCTGATCAATATCCATTGGGGAACCTTCCAATGGGACCAACTTTTAATTTATCTCCCAATTTCCTCTCCAGGGCCTAGGCATCAGATCTAATTACTGTGCCTGTTTACTGGTTTTGCTTTTCTTCCTCGCCTGAACGAAAGGAGGCTGTTATGCTTCTTCATGGGGAAACAAAGATGTTACAGTGCAGAGGAGGTGCTCAGTCCAAGAACCCTGCATGCCACATGCAGATAAACATTTCTGGCCTTTCTAAGTAAAGGTGAGGGTGCAGGAGGAGAGCCAGAGAAAATTATTCACTGGAGACACAACACCAAGCATGAGGAGACAAATGTGATCAGACACTAGGAAGGCATGGACAGGTATATGGAAGGACACAGAGAGAACTAGGAGAGAGGCTCCAATTCCTAAGACTGTTACATTCAGAGACAAGAACATGAATGAGAAAGAATCATATTTAATATGATTATATCATGAATCTACCAGTTGTTACTTAAAAGCCTTCTCCTGAGTTGTCAGAAGTGCCTAAGCCACTGAAATTCTAGGGTATTTGAGTACCTAATCCACTCAGTTCCCTTTGAAAATCCTGGCTACAAATCTTTACTTCTCCATGTCCCTGTGTAACATATGACTGGGACACATCCCTGTGAATGCCACAGGGAAGGACTAACCCATTGAAATGTCATGAAGAAATGAATAACTAGCCAGGTTCTGTTGCCCTGGCAGTGGTTATGAATAACAGACCATGACACACTCACTGGTGCTTTAGAAATGAAGATAGCTACTGGTTATGAGACTTGGATAAATCAAAGACACACCATTGCATAGCAGAGGTAACTTCTTTTTTTCTTCTTTTTTTACTGTGTAGCTACACTGAAGCCCTTACCAGAAAGCTGAAGCTGTCCAGACATCAGGTTTACAGGAATGTTGCACCTTTCCCTTCTTACCTGGGGATTCACCAACCAGAAAATCAGAAATGATGTATTACTAAGTGGCAGGAAGATGGTGAAACAAAGCAGGACTTTCACAGGAGTCCTCAGATATGTTAGTGCATTCACCTTAGTAATGCCAAGGCCCTGCTATTTTCAGTGCTATAGCCCTTCACTTACACTGTGGAGGCAATGCTTTTCCAGAGTAGCAGTGGCAATATTTTCCCTATATTGTTCCCATCTGCTATTCATTTCCCTTTGTTATTCTCCTGTTGCTACTGTGTCTGTCATGGTCTTGCACCTACTATGAGAATCTGGAACCCCATCACCATCCTTCCTGGCTGGCCCCTGGAGTGAGTTTTCCCCTTCCCTCTCTCCGTTTTTTTATTCACTCCTAAAGTAGATCTGCTAGAACTGATGTATGCCATCAGCTACAGACCCTGCTAAAAAACACTGTAAGCCTGTCTCATCATACTTTTTGCAACAACAGCCATGACTAAAGTGCCACTACCATCAAAGGTGGTTACAGTGTCAACCAAATCATCAGGAAAGCAACTAGCAGCTACCAATAACAGCAAAGCTCCTAGTTAGATGGGGACAATAAGAGTACAAACACAAACTGTAGGCAAACTCTTTCTTAACTCATATCACCCTGCTAGAGGCAGCTGCCAGATACCCACTTAAATCAGAAATTGCTGGCATCTAGGCAAGAAACTCAGTAAAAAATACCTGTTAGGAAGTAGTGTGATTTTTGTATACTAGCCTAAGCCTGTTTATAGAAGTCATTACACTAGCAAGAAAGGAAATAAAATGAAACAAAAAGATAAACAAAGACATGTGCCTTCTTTCATGTTCATTTCATTTGGTAAAGAGTTAAAAGGCCTCTTGGGAAAAGCACTCTTTTGCCCATGTCAACATAATCATGGGTATGCTGGCACAATTGCTCTTGCATGTTGTTTTCCAACTGTAGCTACAGCTCAAGGTGTAAGAAAAAACATGCTGCTGTCCTTCTGAACCTGGCTGTGAAGAAACTTGAAGTCTCAGGAGAATATGGAGAATAAGGATGCAGCTGGTGGTGATCAGACAGAGCAATAAACAGATTAAACAGCAGGCAGGCAGAAGCTTACCAGACAAAAAGCAGCCTGAAAGAGCTGGAGGTAGGAAAGACATGAGGTTCATGTTCAGCTGGGAGAGACAGGGATGTGTGAAGAGGGGTGATATTTGGTGCTAAATGGCAGGTGCTGCAGAACAGTGTGCTTGTCCCATGAACAATGGAATCCAGATGAAAACTCAGAAAGGGGGAGAGATGCTGAGGGAGGCAGAAAGGGGGGAAAAAAGGGGGGGCATTATTGAAAAACTAAAGATTTCATCCAAATCTCACTGAATTTCTTAGGAGTGGTGTTCTTTCATGCATCTGAGTGCAAACATGAGGTGAAGGTATCAGCACTCTTGATGTTGGAGTCTAAAGGCTGTTCTCAGTGCAAACTACTAGTAGGAAGAGCCTTGAATTGGAGAGAACAAGAACCTACAGTACAATGGCACTAAGAATCCTGGCCCATCTTCTTCCTCTTGAACTGCTGTAGTTTACATTTTAATTCTTTGTGGAAAAGAATTTTACATGTCTGAATGTCAAGCAGAGCAAGACAGAGCCTTGCCTAAAGGAGCCTTGGATGAAAGCTCCACTTTGGTTTGCAGCATTTTCTATTCTCCTGATCCCACAACTTTGACCATTCTGCCTCTTTGTGCAAGAGTTAGAGATGATGTCAAGAGTAGTAAAAACAAAGGAAAGGGCCAGAGGCAAGATTATGAGGCTGGAAGTGAAATACAGTAGGGAAACTTCCTGTGGATCTCTGCATTGCTACCAGCTGAAGAAGCTGTCCTTGTAATTAGCACTACTGTTTAGTTTACTGGAATGTGCTACTCTACATCTACCCATAATAAAACATAAAAATGCCAAGTGAGGAAAAGAATCCAAGGAAGAGAGTTCAGAACCTGGCAGAGAGGATTAGAGGTACTGTTCAAAACAAATAATTCACACTTGTTAAAATAACAGCTGGATTTGCTCAGCACTTGTATCTAAGTCACCTGAATAACTCATTTCACTAAATACAATTTTAGATTTCTACAGCATCTTTCAAGAATCTGAGAGAATTTTGTAAGCACCAATTAATTAAGATTCACAACCCTCTCATGTAAGACAGGCAAGTAGTGTTATTCCTAATTTACAAACTGGATTTGAGGATTTTCTGAAGCATTGCTGGGGCTGTACACGAGCATTCTGCATCGTTTTAACAAGAAAACCCCACAATCCACCCAACTCATCGGGGTTTCGGGGCAGACAGCAGGCCTGCGTGCGGCCTAGCTCTCTTCTCCCAGGATTTAGGCCCTGACAATATTCTGTTCCCATGAGACAGGAAAAGTTCCTCATGCTGAGAGGATCCTAATAATCACATTCTCAAAACACAGTGGACTTGCTGATAGGGGTACAGGCTGCCCTAAACCAAGAAGCAGTTATGGGAAGGTATTTGGGAATAACAGAACATGTCAGGAACCAGCCATAACAAGAGGGTCAAAACAGCAGGTGTGTGGATACTTTTAGGCATCAAAGGTAAACTAAGGGTATTTAGCTGACAAGAGGAGGCTACACACTCATCCACTCCAGTTGTCTAATGAGCAAAGCTGGAGATGGAAGAGATTTGCTGAAAGCTGGGTAGGGTTGCTCATTCTGAAATGAGCCCAACTCCCAGTGTGCGTCGTCTTGCCAGGGAAGGCAGCAGGCCTGACAGCGGCCTAGCTCTCCTCACCAAAGACACAGGCCCTGACAATGTCCTCGTGTTCCTGTGAGACAGGAAAAGTTGCTCATGCTGAGAGGATCCTAATAATCACATTCTCAAAACACAGCAGCCTTGATGACAGGGGTACAGGCTGCCCTAAATCAGGAAGGAGTTATAGGAAGGGACTTGGGAGTAACGGAACATGTTAGAAACCAGCCAGAATAGATGGTCAAACAGCAGGTGTGGGGATGCTTTTAGGCATTAAAGGTAAACTAAGGATGTTTAGCTGTAAGATATGTTTAGCAGAACTCGTTATAATCACTAACCAATCAATACAGTGTGTGTAACCAATGAGCAGTTTTTTAGCTTGCCACGTTTGCAGTAAGAAAGGTCTAGAATCTGGGTGATTTCACCTCATAAAATGGCTTCACCTAAAATTCATATTGAACTGCATATTGCTCTCTGCCAGACGCCACATTGGGGGGTCTTAAGAAGTTATTTAAGAAGTTGGTATAAGCAGTTATACCAAACATATGCAGCCAAGCTGTGCCATACAAACCAAGATGTAAATCTGAGGCTGCCCGACTCTCCTACCTGCTCCTTCAGTTTCAGAACAGTCTCATCTCCTAATGTCAGGGCAGAGGAGGAAATGGAATTTTCCTCCCACAGGGAATTTCAAAATAATTCTTCATTTCAAACTTGAACAGAAAGTAAAAAATCTGGGGGAAAGTATAAATGTTAAGATCTAGACATTTTATATCAAAACAGAATGATCCAACATGTCATTCTGTTACGGTGGTTTTAATTTTGAATCAACATTTTGAAACAACAACAACAAAAAATTCATTTTATGCTGAAATGTCAACCCCAAACAAAATATTCCGTTATGTTTCTCCCAGCTGGAAAACCATTTTTTTCTGTCAGAATTGACATTTTCTCATTGCAAATTTCAGTTTAGGTGAAACCACATTGTCTGATGGGAAAACATTGCTGTGAAAAAATGTTAATCAGCTCTGAAGTGACTATGTTTTCTGTCAAGAAAAGGAAGACATAAAATGTTGACTTTAAACTCTAAGGAACTGAAGTGTTCTGAACAAAAAAGATCTGGGAGGCCTCTGAGCTGGACTGAAATGCTGATTGGGAAGAATAAGTAAATTGTCCTAAAATGGAAGTTATGGATGGAGCAAAATCACACAACCAAATAACTGATAAAGAAACTAAGTGTTTTTGTAGCTATATAGAAGCTACTTTTCTTCTGACCTGGAAACCCAAATGGATTATATAACTGGGAGAAAAACACACTGGTAGGGTTACCAAAATTGTTTCTTGGCTCAGAGAAAATGCAATAGGCATTTATGACAAAACATGTATGAAGTAAATCTACTAGCTCCTCTTGATCCTCTTGATCCTGATCCAGTAGGTATGCTTCACGTTTTGAAGCCTACAGGTTTGTACCTGTTTTGTATATAACATATTGGTTATAGAAGACATAGTTCCTACTCAGTGGAACTTGAATTTGTAATAATACAGGTTCAACAGTAATATGCAGTAGTAGCTTTAATCATTCCCTGCCCTGGAACATCTCTTCAGCCTGGAGAAGGCTGTGGGGGGACCTCATTGCAGCCTGCCAGTCCCTGAAGGGAGCAGAGGAACAGGAGGGGAATCAGCTTGTTCAAAGGACAGATAATGACAGGACAAGGGGGATGGATTAAAGCTAAAGGAGGGAAGATTTATATTAGATATTAGGGGGAAGTTTTTTACAGAGAGAGTGGTGAGGGGCTGGAACAGGCTGCCCAGAGAGGGGGTGGGTGTCCCATCCCTGGGGGTGTTCAAGGCCAGGTTGGCTGGGGCCCTGGGCAACCTTGTGTAGCTCCAGGCCTGAGGTTGGTGGCCCTGCCTGTGGCAGGGGATTGTAACTCTGTGATCCTTGGGGTCTCTCCCAACCCAGACCAGTCTGGGATTCTATGATTCTTCAGCTGCTGTTGATTTGCTTATTTATTTGTTTGGCCACACAGCTTTAACATTTATCTTTATTACCTGTTGTCTTCTCAACTCTGCATTGCTTGCTACAAATTCAGAGTTGCTGTTGATTACCTGGGCTGCAGCTCCCTAAGAAACACAGAATAACTCTGTTTACATCACACAGCCTCACAGCTTCCTGCTTCTGGAAACCTTTTTAAGGCGAAAAATAGTAACACATTTTATGTTGACCTCTCCATTTTCTATGCCTTATTTTTTTGAATATAGAAGTTAAATTACATTACTTGGTTTTCACTTGCTTCATTTTTGCAGACAGGAAAACAAACATGTGGTTGATTAGTGAAGCACAGCTTTTCTTTGCATGATGAAGTTGCTTTGTCTCTGTCAAACTGCTCTCCTCTACAAAATTTATAATCCTGCTTTTATTTGTGGCTTCAGTCAATCTACTTGGTTCTTGACTGAGGCAGAATGCAGTAAGATAGTAAAAAAAAAGAATTCTGGATGCTCTTATCATGCAAGTCACTGACTTTATGTCCTTTCCCTGTGTACACTGGCTGTGAGTCCACAGGCCAGCAATTCAGTGGCCACAGAGGACAGTTCCCATTATTGCCCACAACCAGAACAAAACTCCCTTTCACAAATTTCTTTTAAATAAATATCACCTTAAATGTAGTTAGATTGTTTGCCCCTGTCAGCTGTTCCCTAACTCTTCTCTTAAAATCTTTAAAGTATCCATAGTGAGGTTACCCTGTCTCTTCTGGTGTTTCCAGAGCTTTTCTCTTACAAGTATATGGCACCATTTATCTAAAGTGGGTTTTCTGTCTCTTGACTATTGTTATCACAGAAGCATCTAGAGATTCAAATAATACCAAGGATCCTCTGGGCTAGGAATAACCCTTTTTTCTGAAAGGTTTACAATCTAAGTAGGTAAGGGAATGACTGACTCTGGTGGGAAGCCGAAGGTCAAGTAGACTGTGTAGCAGACCAATAGGGGTGCCAGGAATCCCTGGCTCCCAGCAGGTCCCCAGCACCCACTGCAGTTCCACTACTCCCGAAGGTAAACAAAATCCTCTTTGCAGTTTCTCAGCTTACCCACCACAACCCACACCAACATGTATGGATATACATGTCCATCACACCCACAGTCTTGTCCACACAAACAAAACCTATGCTTTGGCTTCAACACCCACAAATTGTCCTGCAATTTTCAAGGACTACCTGGGTTTGATACAGAGTTAGGGCTGGCTCTGCATCTCATTGCCAGTACTTGTGGTTATCAATATAACCACTGAGACTAATGAGGCTCCAGTGGTTTCATTGATAAGCAGCATCTCAGTTACTGAAACATCCTTCATGGAGAGACATTCACCCTATGAAAAAAATGTAATTTTACTGTCATAAAGTGAATCACAAACTTTTTACCCCTTTTTCAAAAATAAAAAAAAAAAAAGAAAAGCTGGGTTACTTAGATGTCCTGAAAATCTCAGCACTTCCATACTTTTGCATTCTTCCACTGGAGACATGTAAATCTAAAACCCATCAAGTGGAAATGCATGCAGTCAGGTAGAGAGACAAGCAATTTGGGACTGTCACACAATATCCAGATCCAGGCAGAGGCTGTAAAATCCTGTCAAGCATCTGCAGCTGCTTTCTGCCCTCAAGGACTGGGCCAAGGGTGCTTTCTGCCTGACATGCATCCACCACTCCTTCCACCTGCACGACAGGAGATTCCCTCTCTATCTCTTTATCACGCAGGACACTGCGCTGCCATCCAGAGACCTGGCCAGGCTGGAGAGCTGGGCAGGGAGAGACCTGATGAGGGTCAACAAAAGCAAGTGGAGAGTCTGGCACCTGGGAAGGAACAACTGCTGGAATCAGGAGAGGCTGGGGGTGACCTGCTGGAGAGGAGCTCTGTGGAGAAGGACCTGGGGGTCCTGGTGGGTGACAGGGTGGCCATGAGCCAGCAGTGTGCCCTGGGGGCTGAGAGAGACCATGGGATCCTGGGGGGCATCAGGAAGAGTGTGGGCAGCAGGTCACAGGAGGGGATCCTCCCCCTCTGCTCTGCCCTGCTCAGGCCCCACCTGGAGTGTTGTGTCCAGTGCTGGGTTCCCTGGGATCAAACAGCCAGGGATCTCCTGGAGAGAGTCCAGAGGAGGCTGAGGAGATGCTGAAGGGCCTGGAGCATCTCCCCTGTGAGGAAAGGCTGAGAGAGCTGGGGCTGTTCAGTCTAAAGGAAAGAAGACTAAGGGGGGACCTAACTGGTGTTTATCAATGTCTTAAGCATGGAATGCAGGGCAAGTTAGCCAGCCCCTTTTCTTTGGTCAGTGGAGACAGGACAAGGGGCAATGGCTGCAAGTTAGAGCACAGGAAGAACTTTTCCCCAGTGAGGGTGCCAGAGCCCTGGGACAGGCTGCCCAGGGGGTGTGGAGTCTCCATCTCTGGAGAGATTCCAGCCCCGTCTGGACACCGACCTGTGCAGTATGAGCTGGGGAGCTGCTTTGGCAGGGGGTTGGACCCCAGGAGCTCTCCAGGGCCCTTCCAACCCCTGTGATCCTGTGATTCTGTGATCACTCACCCAAACCATTCCATCAAAACTGGCAAAGCAGGTCTGGGTGTGAGCTTGCTCCTTCAGTACTGTAAAACTGTACCTAAGGGCATGGCCACATGCACATGGTATTAGAGACTGAACACATCCCCTGTTTGGGGTCTGTCTTGGCTGTGAGCATCAGGGAAATGTGCATCTCTTCACCCTGTCCTTCATATATCCTCTGCTCTTTGTTATATATATCCTTTCTACTCTTTGTTTCCTCTCCTGTCCCTTTTAATTGAAACCCTCCCCAGTGTGTAATTTTAAGCACAGGTCTATCCACTGGCAGAAGAGCCTGTTCAACAGAGAGGATATATCCCTCTGCAGAGGCCTGTGTCCTGTCTCCTGGTATAGACCCCAACAGGTAACCCTGCAGAAGGTTTTTCATTTCAAGCCTCTATTTTGTTTGCTTAACAATTGAATATATTTTTTGCTTACTAAGTGCTTGTCTCCAAGATAAATAAGTGTCAAAAGATTATTTTATAACTTTGTAACAAGATTCTATTGGTTTGATAAGAAAAAAACCAAGTAAAACATACCATATAAAAATTAGTATTTTCTTTTAAAATTCTGAGTTTTCATTTAACAACTGTGCTAAAATGAGAATACAGAGCTAAGCCACCACTGAGGAATCCAAGGCTCAAGCTCTAAACAACTGAGTAGGTAGGAAATGTCTCTATAAGACACACATTAGAAAATTATTAAGAACCCACAGCTGAACACCTGAAATTTTCAGATTAAGTTCAAATTTTGTGTGTCAGCTCTGACTCAAGGGTATAAATCATGGTATGGCCTTACTACTGTTTTTACAGACCACAGAAAACCAGATCATTTTTCTCTAGAAATCTTGGGTGTGCATGTAGAATCTGGTGCTGTATCACCTAGTCCAGACCAGTGGAGTAATTGATGTGAAAAGTATGAAAAGTATTTGCCATCCTTACTCAGATCACATACTATCCTATTCTGTGAGAAACCCCAAGAGGAATTTATAGGATTATTCAATGAGTAAGGTACTATTCATGGTGAGTAAAGGTGGCAGAATCAACTTGCTACTGATTACGAGCTGCTTTTCCTCACTTATACTGCTGTAAATTTAAATTAACTCCACTCAATCAATGGCGAATAATTGATATAAAATCAGAGTAAGAGGAGAATTAGTCTATAAGTATGTCTAGAATGAATAAACAGTGAAAATTTGCCAGCATATATAACTCCCCCTTGAAGCTTTGCTGCAAGGTTACTTTTATAACTGATTGTTTCATTCTCAGAAGTGCTGTGCTGCTGCTTGAAAAGAAAATATATACTGAGCTTCTGCATGCTAAAATACCCTACAGTTTCCAAGGTCTCATGTTTTCTTGGGTGGTATGAAAATCCCACAAATCCCAGTGACTTTACTTCAGGCTATGGGTACATCCTAGCCAGCAAGGACAAACAGGTCTTCTAGTAGCCTTTGAGGTATCCTGGTGTGCCCCACAGTCTTGTGGCTGGGTTTGGGATTTCCACTGGGGAAAACTGGACTAGCAGAGATGTGGGGTGATTTGAACATCTCATTTTTTTTCCCCCTCAGCCTAGTCAGCAAACAAAAGCAAATGAAAGCAAACAAAAGAGCAATCCCTGTCTGCACCATGCATGTTCTGAAATAATGCTGAAGTGCTCTTAGGGTCCCATTGCCTCTGCCTTCAGCTGGGAGGCTTCTGCTCCTTCCTCTCTCTCCTCTGCTTTATAGGGGGTTTTTTAGAGCAAGAACTATCCTTACCTATATTTGTATAGCAATTCCCACAACAGGGTTTAGATCTGGTCATAGTCCCTAATTGCTACTGCAACACTATTATTACTTAATCTGCAGAGACCTTATGATCCCTTTTGGGTGGCACTTTTTTAACACCCATGACTACTGCCTGGATATTATTTAATTTTAGCTTCTCACATCAGATTTAGAGAATACTTAACATTTCCTTCCCTGCTCTGTGATGTTGACCCATCCCCTGCCCTGCCCTAAACTCCTGCCACTGCTTTCCCTGTCCCATTTTCCTCTCCCCTCCCATCCTCAGGCAGCAGGTCGAGGAGAGTGCCATCACCTCTGGAACTTGCAGATTAAAAGGCAAAAAATTGACAGTAAACTGCCAATGGCTCATTTACTGTTGACGGTGAGTCAATCAAAATCCTGCTTTCCCACTGCTTCCTGGCTTTCCCATCTGTGTGAATTCATGACCCGATTTCTGATGTGTTCCACACTGTTACTTTTTTCCCCTCAGAGTTTAATTGCTTCTGTTTCACATTTGGGTGCTGAAAAATTGACAGAAGCTGCACAATTCCCTCAAGCAATGGATCCTATTTATATTGCTGTAAACTACGTTTTGCAGTGATATGATTAGTAATAAAATGGAGAAAATGAAATGGGAATTAGCATCTCTTTGTATGGAATCTGGTTATCACCCAAGTTTTACTCTAAGGGTCACAAGAAATGTTAATGTTGTTAAAGGCCCACCACACTGTAAGGAAGACATCAAGTCCTCCCATACAGGGCATTCTGAGAGCAGAAAGACAGCAACTTGCCTTGCACCAGACACAGCATTTATCCAAACACATGTCTGTCTCAGGGCTGAGCATCCTCAGCCGTAGCCCACAAAGAGGAGGGGGAGCAGGAGGAGGAAATCTATTCCCTGAAAAGTTAGCCTGTCTGTTCCTTACCTTCTCACAGAGGACATCTGGCCCTTTCCCTGCAGCCTAAAAGCTAGGGGAAGGGCATGTGAGAGGCAGCTCTTAGGGACTGAGAAAGAGCTGTGAGCCCGCAGTGCACAGGGAGAGCTGCCCCTGGACCGCTGTGGCACAAGCAGGGCCAGGCTCCAGATCTCCAGCAGCCACCCCCAGGACATGGCACTGATGCAGACACTCCAGCCAAATGCACTCAGAACATGCTGCTGGAAATTTAGAGAAAAGATTGTGGCAGGGAAGTTGTTGTGCTGTGAATTTCTAAGCATGTCAATAAGGCCATATGTTTTAAAAGGCCAATCAGTATAGATGGAAAAAAAAATTAAAATAAAAGCTTTTGGGCACAGAAGCCCACCTGGAATGACATTTCAACACTCTTTTCTTCTTTCATAGGGTTGAAATAGACTCATTTCTTCTTTGTCTGGAGAGCACCCATGACATTTTTGTCAATATTTTCTACTTTTGTCTTGAAAACACACCTGAGCTTTTATCTGCTGTATACTATATATTCAGTAAATAAAAATTGCTACATAAAATTATCAAATGTTTCATTTACTAAAAAATACTCATAGTGCATGGAATACTTGATAAACATCTTGATGTTCTTTTCATAAGTATTTAAATTCTTTTAAAAGTTAACTGGAATGACATAGAAATAGGAAGCTCCATAACCCTTGATGGACTCATGCTTTATAGAGGGCTCTTGTGTTTTGTGGTCATTGTCCCTGGGAAATGTTTGCACAAGGTGCTCTTGACCCACTCTACTGACATAAACTCATGGTGAGAGCAATTGTCAGAGCTTGGCTCAGCCTTACCCACAGCCAGCATTCACTGGTTGATACTGAGTCTCTCACTCTCCTCTGCTTCAACCCCACTACAATGCTGCATTGTAGGGCTGAAGTAGAGGAGAATCATAGAATCATAGAAACATAGACTGGCATGGGTTGGAAGGGACCCCAAGGGTCACAGAGCTCCAACCCCCTGCCACAGGCAGGGACACCAACCTCAGGCCTGGAGCTACACAAGGTTGCCCAGGGCCCCATCCAACCTGGCCTTGAACACCCCCAGGGATGGGACACCCACCCCCTCTCTGGGCAGCCTGTTCCAGCCCCTCACCACTCTCTCTGTAAAAAACTTCCCCCTAATATCTAATCTAACCCTTCCTTCCTTTAGCTTTAATCCATCCCCCTTGTCCTGCCAGTGTCTGTCCTTTTAAACAGTTGAATCCCCTCCTGTTGATAATCTCCCTTCAGGGACTGGCAGGCTGCAATGAGGTCCCCCCACAGCCTTCTCTTCTCCAGGCTGACCCAGCCCAGCTCCCTCAGCCTCTCTTTGCAGAGCAGGTGCTCCAGTAGAGGAGAGTGAGACACACAGCCCTCCAGCCTCACCAATGCCACTAGACTTTCCCTAAGCAAGTGTGGAGTTTTATGAGCAGAGCTTATTATTTAAAATTATTATTCCAAAGTTGATTTTTTCATGTAGTAGACCATCATGTACATGTCCAGCTGGATTATAAACAACATGGCAAGACCTGGTAGCAAGACCTGCTGCTCAAGCAACATGGTCCTGGACTTAGCTTGAATGAGGATGTCCTTATTACAGCCAAGCCAGAAGCAAGCTCTCTGAAGTGGTAACAGCAGGAGTCAGGCAGTGGTGAACACTGGGCAGACAAGGTTCAACTGGGTACACAGTCCAAGTAACTGCCAGCTATAGCCTAAGTATACCATAGGGTGCTATCAATTTATGTGTAACAACAAGCACAGGCTTGGAGACACCTTGGTAAGTGAGCAGCTGAATGGTCCTTCCCATCTTTCCAGAAGCTACAACAAAGTCAAATAAAATAATGAGGAATTGTTTTCCAGAAAACATTCCCTAAACCTGTGAGCAATGAATGTTCCTCACAACCACCCAGCACACAACTCCCTGCCTTTTTTCTTCTCACTAAGGAGAATCTCTTAGCTGCTCCTCTACCAAATCTCCATGAACAAGGCAGCTGTTCAGCAAGTCCTCTGCTTCCAGCACAGGAATGGCTCTTTTACCACTCTGAGGGGTTTATTGAGAAACATCCTTGTCCAGAATCCCTCTGCTAATAAACTGCAAGGCAATGCTAACACACTCCCTAGTTCTCTCCAGCAGGCAGCTGCTCCCAGAGGGGAAAGAAGAAGAGGATTTTTTCTGCCACCCATGGCACATCCCAGCAGGAAGTTTGGATGCTGTTATCACTCTATCAGCCTTTTTTTAGCTCTCTTTGCAGACAGTGGTTGCTGTGTCATGATGTTTGTGTACAGCTGCATGACTGCACACATGGCTGCATGTGTCTGTAACAGGCAGGCACAATGATATGCCTAGGAGCTGCTGTGTGTCACGATGGTGACATGTGAAAGCATATTTGCTCTGCCTAGAGCAGTTTTATTCCTCCCAGCTCCAGCCACAGGATCTTAATACATGGAAGTAAAAAGCAGTCTCCTCACTTCACTGCCCAGCAACATAACATGTCTATTCACTGTCCTGAATATGACTTTGCTCACCAGTGTAGAGATGGACATTCTCATTTACCTTCAACAGATGGCATCTGAGCTGTCTGTGAAGAGCTGGGGTTTTTCTCCCCTCCAGAAAAGAAGCAGTATTTCCCACAGTGACTCAGTTAGAGATGGATGAGATAGGAATGAGGTGAAGATTCTTGTACTGTTTGGTAGAAAATCAGCCCAGACCAGCATGATTCTGCAGATATTGATACCTGGCTTATGATTCCAAGGCATGTATGTAAAGAGCTGACAGCATTGCTCCAGTTACTGATAGACAAATCTTTCCACTGAACTTACATTAGATGTTCTGTGAAAGCCAGTGAAGTCAGGTTCTGTACAGGTAAATGAGTAAATAATCTGGTCTTTGGATCAAATGAAGTCTTTTGGGTTGAAATCAGAGGTTCTGGTTTCATTCTCCTCAGATGATGACCTGGTCAGGGAATGTCACTACAAATGGACCACATTCATGAATCCTCAGGACAGTGAGGCAATGTGATGCAGTAAAGTTTGCAAAGCTTGCAGTGACATTACCCAAGGAACACCAGCTCAAAGCATACAGGGAAGGACTTCAGGCTTCAGTGTTTTCAACCTGGAGCCAACTGTACTAAGAAAAGGGTATTTTGTCTATCAGATTTTGTGACAGGACTGGATTGAAAACCAGCAATTCAGACGGCTTATAGTTATAGCCCAGGAAATAAAAAATCAGAGGTTCACAGGATTTAGAAATGAAGGGTAAGAAGGAAGATCTAATGCTGTCTTTCAAGAGCCACAGATTTCCCCCCACTCCCTTTTTAAAGGCAAACCCCTGCAGCTAAGCCAAAGGCAATCGAATGGTTGCACATCCTGTTCCACAGAACTTTTTGCCCTTCTCCAAGAGCCAATATTACATTTTCCAGAAGCATCTCTCTAATCTCTTGAGCTTCTCTTGAAATTTAAGTGTGTTTGTGCAACTTTTCCATTGCCCTATTGCCTCTCCTTCCTGATCCATTCTAATGTACAGGTACATGGACAGCATTGACTTTTCAAGGGCTAGAGTGCATCTAGCTGCCACTGAGTTGTGAAGATGTAAAGTCACCTTTTCAAAAGAATAGTGTCAGATTGGCAGCTTCTGTCATTGGTAAATTAGTGCTACTGTTTTAGAAACTTGATTATTAATGTTTTTTTAATTCAAGGCTGAGATGTTGGAAGCTGCTCATTTATATGTCCAGAAACTCTAGTCTGTAATGCCCTGCCAGGGATGCATATTCTGACCTCTGCAAATGCTGCAGTCTAAGAGACAAGAGACTTTTCTGAGGAAAAAAACAATCTGCCAGCAAAATTCACAGGGGTCTCCAAGTTTCCCTCTGTGAATTTGGCCAAGTAACTTCATCTACCCCATGCTTTTATTTCCCTGTTTTTGAAATGAAGGTGATACTTTACCAGGTACATTTTCAAGGTACCATTCACAAATGACTGATGTGCTCAATAAACCATGACTGAGTTGCAGAAAACTGACTGAAGACCCAGCATAAGTCTGCTAATTAACCTGGTCCAGCTCTGCTGATGCAAGATTGTCCTGTACACTACACAGACCTTTTTCAGGCCTGTACAAAAAAGAGATAGTCTTTAAACATCTGATAACCCAGTGGGTAGTGGAAGTACTTCTAAGAGGCAAAGAGTAGAAAGAAACTAGGACTCTTGGGTTCTATTTTCAGTTCTGCCACTTCCTCACTATTTGACTACGGACAAAGCACCTACCCTCCCCACACTTCATTTCATTAAAAACAGATCAAGAGGGTATTGCAAGGTTATTATTTTTCTAATTACTCCAGAGTCCTTGCATGAAAGGCCTTTCAGGAAAGAGATTTATACAGAAAATAGTAATCCATCACTTAGTTGCCAAGAAATTACAGAACTCTGCAGACTGATCCATGAACAAGCTGGGGCACTGAAGCTTATTTCTACTTCTACGTGACAAACACCTGAGCAAATCAGCTGTGGGAGTAAACATAATCAAAGGTTATTAGTTAATAAGTACTAATCTCCCACAAACACTTGTATACTAAAGCAGGTACCTTCAAAACACAGCTCCATTGCAAAGGGAACTTTGCTAAACCAAAGTTTGTTTTTTCTTGCCTGTTGCCCAGTACTCCCAGTTGGTATTGGACAATCTGTTAGAAAATACACTCCAGGTTTTTCTGCCAGATCAAAATTGATTTTGTTTATGTCAAATGCTCCAGTTGAGAAGCAATGGTGGGTTTTGATCAGCTTAGATGACATCACTCGAATGGTAAGTGCTGCTCAGGCTACTGTCACCCACCCATGAGAGGCTGAGTGCAGCCTCCCTGTCCCACAGGCCTTGGCAAAGCATGGCTTAGGTAGTTCTTGTACTGGAATGCCACGTGCTGTGAGTCACTCGTGCCTGTCTCATGCACCACACTTCACTGTGTCCTCATTTGAGGAACCTTGTTGTTCCACAAGGATGTGACTAACCTGAATCTTTTCAGTGCAACATTTTACACTACAGACCTCTGAACACACTGGCAAAGCAGGGAGGATTGCTCAGTGCAGCATGAATAATCCTAGGCATGAATGGCATTTACCAACACTGAGTAGAACCAGAGTAGAAAATGCTTACCACTATGGACACCTGTCACCACAGGTGACAACTTTCCTACCATGTATGTCCTTGCATTCCCTGGTGCCCAGAAGCAATGACCCAAAGAGCCAAATCTGCACACTGTCCCTGCTGTCTGTGCAGGATGTTGTCAGTACATGAAGTGGTCTGTGTGAGTGGCTGCTTTTAAGTTGGTTGTTATGTCCTGTTAAACAACTATTGCACTCTACTTTGTATCAGGTATGGCAGCTGTGCTGAGACCTTTAGGGTGCACAATACTGCACAGAAAAATGCTACAACCATTAGCCAGCACACTTTCATTTACTTCTAAGAAGCTACAGTATCAAAGACATCTACTATCAAACCCAAGAAGAGCAAAGGGGCAGTTAAGTGCCAGAGGTCGATGAGGGCTCAGGGTAGATGTTATGAAATCTGGTTCAAAATTTATAAGTAATTTGAGGAACTGTAATACACACTGAAATCTCATTCCTGAGCATCTTCTCCCAGCCTTTTACTGATGCTGTGTGCTTCTGGGATACACAATGTCTAAAGAGAGAATATTTGCTCACCTTTGTTCACTACTTTGAGAACTATTTGGACAAATAGGATTTTACAAATTACTACTGGAGTGGCAGGATCAAGAAGCACTGAAACACCTGCCTTTCCTACAGAGCCTGTAGTTTCCCTGAAGCTGCCAGGAATACTCACATGCTCCAAATCAAACATGGGCTTAAGTAGCTATTATGTGAAGTCCCACCACAACTGAAGATTGTGTGAGTGATGAAGTCACCCCTGACCTCTGTGTCTCAGGTTGAAACACTCACTTGCCAACAAATATGTGTATTTGGGAATTAACTCATCTAGCATCAAATGGATCTCATTATCTTTCTAGAAAATGAGCTGATGCCAGTGGGCAGTGATTCTAATGCTGTTTACCAGCATTAGGTTATGCTCACATGGAAATATCCTTTCTTGTGGGTTACAGTAAAGCAGAATTTGTCAGAATTGCAGAGAAGCTGGGAACTTCTGATTTTGATTTCTGATCACAGCTCTACCTTCCTCCACCAAGAAAATAGAAAATGATTAGTCATGTAGTGCCTATTGATTTAGTAGTCTTCATTTTAAAAATTATGTTTCCCAGTATTGTTCTTTTTTTATTATTATTACTGAAGCAAATTGTAACACACTGGATTGGAAATTGGTTAACTCCTTCCTATCTTTGCTTTTATAGCTCATTTTCTCTCTGATTGAACAAAAGCCATAAACTGAGAACTGTTTTCTCTAACCATCGGAGATAAAAGACAAGCTTCATAAGAACATGTCATGCTCAGGTTACTTGTGCCTTTTTCATTCGCTCCACCCTCTGTAATTCCTTCCCTTCCTTCCCAACTCTTATCATAACCTTTCTATGAAAATATCTAGTAACAGAAGCTACAGTAGATAACTGCTGATAGTGAGGTGAAAATGTGTTCTATTTCTGCAACAAGGAGTGGAGTAACAGCCTGGTTTGTTCCCTGGATCAGAGAGGCACAAGGTAATCTCAAAGAGTTGCTCACCTTCCTCTAAAGAGATCCTCTCAGTTTCTAAGGAGTATTGGGATAAAGAAGTCTCAGTCTTCCTTCTATGGATGGATGTATAATGATTTCCAGTGAGGTTGGCTCTGGAAAAGGAGAGAACATCACTGAATGAGAAGAGAGAGCCTGTAAAGGTCCCTGGTCTACTTTTCCCCACCAAAACCAAAACAATGACCAAAAAAAAAAAGGTACAACAAATGGCTGTCCTGGGTCATGAACATCATTCCCTTGAATTATTAGTAATATGTCATTTAAATCTTAAAATCCTTTGACCACCACCCCAGAAACCACTGCATTTTCCCCCCTTGAATGGCCTCTGTAGTGTCTGCTTCACAGAAACAGTGTCACCAGGTTGGAAAAGACCTTTAAGATCATCCAGTCCAACCAATCCCATCCTAAGCTAAACCAGACCCCTGAGCACCTCATCTACCCTTTTTAAAACACCCCCAGGGAAGGTGACTCATCCCCTCCCTGGGCAGCCTGTGCCAGGCCCTCACAACTCTTTCAGGGAAAAACTTTTCCCTTCCCTCTGCTCTGCCCCTGCCCTGGGGCAGCTTGAGCCCATTGCCCCTTGTCCCATCTCCTGTCCCCTGGCTGAAGAGACCATCACCCACCTCTCTACAACCTCCCTTCAGGTAGTTGTAGGTGGTTTCCTGATATATGAACACCAATCAGGTGGCTGAGAAGATTTTTATGGGAAAAATTCAGGACAATAGAATGGCTAATCTGGGCACTGTACTGGGACAGTACAACTCAGAAAGGTAAAATGAAAATAAGCTTTGTGGAACTAATATGTGCTTGGGGCACAAAAAGTAGTGGGACATAGAGATTTACTGGTGGGTTCTTGATACAAGAGGATGCAAGTGCCAATTCATCTTGGACTGAAGTGGTGGCAGATGTTACCCAGAAGAAAGGAGTGGTCTCCTACTAGAACAGCACATAAAAAGCCTGAGTAATTACTACAGACTCAAAGGAAGTTGGTATGGATGGAAAAAGGCTTCCAACCAACTTTGTAAGACTGAAAAGATTGTTGTTTCAGTCAGAGATGTAGGATGGTGGGGACCTTAGAAGTGAACTCTGAGAATAGCAAAGTGTGGTGGAATAGTAAGATGAAGGTTTTGGTTGTGCTTGTTTGCTTAGCTTCAGATAAAACCAGACTCCATGAAGGATGAAGGAGCAGAAACCTACAGAATGAATACTGTGCTCACGCAGTGCACTTTGCAGGAGCTGAAACAGTTCCCCAACAGCTATTAAATTGCACTAATTGTCCTGGGTAATCATTCCAAGTTTCCCTAAGCTGTTTTTCTTCTTTTCTGTCTTTGCCCAGTGACCTTCATTTAGCCTTTTTAACAGACAAGACTGGGACAGCCAGACGTGCATCCCCTAACTGGTAAAGATAAATAGATTCATAGAATTGTTAGGTCTGAATTGCACCCACAGCATGTGTGCTCTAAAGACATACACTTTAGCTCAGCCAGAAGTTATGGGCTTGAAACAGGAATTTCTGGGTGAAATTCTCTGGCCTATGCCATGCAACAAGCCATACTCAATGATCTAATAGACACTTCTGGCTCTGAAATCTATGAATCTATGAAAAAAAAAGCCATCTTTTCTATGCTTTGCTTTTTCTGCAAGCCCATTATCTCTCCAGGCTATCTATATTCAGCTTTCAGCAGCCTCAGACTTGAAGACTTTTAGTGATTATAATTCCACCACCATTTTGCACCTCCAAAGTTTTTGCAAGGAGGCCCCCAGGGACTGGAGTGAGACAAAGTCCAGTTGCAATTCCAGTTTTCCAGTTTAAATTGTAGGCTGACTGATTGCAATGGGATCTGTCATCAGTGCAGATCAAAAGACAGAGCTGACTCCTTGGAACAAGTTGACATGGGAACCTGTGTCATTAATAGCTAGAAATGGCACCAGAAATCTGAGAGGTCTTAACAGCAGTCTCTGGCTGTAGCTCCTTCCATTTTTATTTATGCATTGTGCTTTTAATTAAATAGGCTTCCAGTTCACCAGCATGTCAACAACAACCCTGTTATCTGTGCCCTGTCCCTCCTCCTTAATACCCTGAGCCAGATTCTTCCTTAAACTAGAGACATTTCATTGCCTGCAGTGGGGCTACTTGAAATTTGCATACACCCAAGGGAAGAATCACAGCCCTCTTCTCCCAGTCCCCCTTTCAGCCTCACAAATGCTCATTTGTTATTATTTTTTAAGGTTCTAATTTAACCAAGCCATAGTTTCCTCTCCCTCTGGAATCAATATTTTCTCTGTCTTTTGACAATTTTTTTTATTTTATTTTTACATGCGGTCTCCAAAAGGGTATAATTTACAGTTAATACCATGCAATCAAAGACAATGGCAGGATTCCTGTGAGCAGAGCAATCCTGGCTTCCTAATCATGGCTCTCATGCTCTACAGAAGAATTACAATCTTGCTCAAGGAACAGCAGATACCTGTTCCCAAAAACACATGCAGCTTACTATTTTAAAGTTGTATCCAATGAAGAAAATCTATGCCTGTCTTGCTCTGAAGGACTGCTTATAGTCTAACCACCCCTTGGGAAAGGGACCACAAGAAAAGAAGATTTTTCAGCTGGGCACAGCCCATAGTGCACTTCTGTGTGTCATTTGTGTTCAGAAAACCTTTAGGTGTGCAAGGTCATGTAGCAAGTGCAAGTCCAGCACTGGAAGTGCAAGTCCAGCACTGGAAGTGCAAGTCCAGCCCTGTCTTGCTAGGAACTGATGGAGGATGGTTAAATCCACATCTCAGTCTGTTGAGTAATCACTGTACCCAGGAGAGTAGTAATACCACGTGTACTTCCACACTCAGGAGCTGAGCCCCAGGTAATATTTCTGACTGAAAGAAAACAAAAGCAGGGAAATAAGGTAAAGGCTACTTTGGTTTGAGGTGACTCTGCAGGACTCAAATAAAGGGTAAGCTCAGTGACCTCTGGTGGAAGTGACCAGTACCCAGAGAAATCTGCCCTAAGAACTAGATGAACAGAACACACAACTTCAAACTCATCCCTAAAACACAGGGATGTGTGTGAGGGGTTAGTGTCTCCACTGCTGAAGAGGATGAGAGGGTTGAGCTTTCAGTTTTGGTGAATCTGAGTATATCATGGCACTGATGCATTTTCTTCTGCATTATTTCCTCTTAAACACTGACTTTCCCTACCCACTATGTCTTTGTTGGAGGACAATTACCTTCACTAAATGAAAACAGCCCGAATGTATGAAGGGTCAAGTAAAAAAGCAGTGTACAAAGCAGGCAGAAACAAAGGAGTATACTGTAGGGAGCAGCCCAGTTCTTCACTTTCTGTGAGGACAAAGACATTTAGCTGCTGCAACAGCTATTCCACTAGCTGTGAAGAGAGCCTGTGATCTCTTGCTTTTACAGGATGTGACCAAAAGGAACAACATCAGGGCAGAGCATTAGAAGAGGGGTGGCAGCAGGGACAGGGAGGGGATTGTCCCTCTCTGCTCTGCCCTGGGGAGGCCCCAGCTGGATCCTGTGTCCAGAGCTGGGGCCCAACACAAGAAAGATGTGGGGCTGTTGGAGAGGGGTCAGAGGAGCCACAGAGATGCTCAGAGGGCTGGAGCAGCTGCCCTACAAAGAGAGGCTGAGGGAGCTGGGCTGGGTCAGCCTGGAGAAGAGAAGGCTGTGGGGGGACCTCATTGCAGCCTGCCAGTCCCTGAAGGGAGCAGACGAACAGGAGGGGAATCAGCTTGTTCACAGGACAAGGAGGATGGATTAAAGCTAAAGGAGGGAAGGTTTAGATTGGATATTAGGGGGAAGTTTTTTACAGAAGGAGTGGTGAGGGGCTGGAACAGGCTGCCCAGAGAGGGGGTGGGTGCCCCATCCCTGGGGGTGTTCAAGGCCAGGTTGGCTGGGGCCCTGGGCAACCTTGTGTAGCTCCAGGCCTGAGGCTGGTGTCCCTGCCTGTGGCAGGGGGTTGGAGCTCTGTGATCCTTGGGGTCCCTTCCAACCTATGCCAGTCTATGATTCTCTGATTAGGGTGGTTTGCTCAACATGTGAAGGCTTCCATACATTCACTTGGCAGAGGCAGTAATCCTTGGAAAAGGCATAATAAAAACAAGCTGAAATAACTTTCATATCTTAATTTGCTCCACTTGCTTACGAAGTCAACGTGTGTCAAAATGAGGGCTTAACACATGTGGGGAGTTTCTGTTCACACTTCCTAAACTCTTTTGCTGCTACCAGACTTTTCTCAATTAAACCAAAGGTTTTGCATCTTCTTTTGTAATTCCCCAAAATTAGAAGATGCTGTGCCTTTTTATAAGTGTCCCATGAAGAGGAGAAAGTCTATTTGTTTAACTTTGTCTCCCAACTTTATCTGAATATAATATGACCTAAAATCAAGTGGTTCCTTGGATTTTACTTTTTATCTTCTCACAGGAATTTCTAGAGAAAACAAAGTTCTGCACATCAGAACAGACTGTTCTCCCACAGCATCTTATCAAATGACTGTCAAGAAAAACAATCCCTGCCCCATCTTGGAAGAGGCTGTCAAGCAATGAAAATGCACTAGCTATTTCCCCTAGTTTTAATGTTCCTGTCCCAAAGTCTGTCTAAAGAAGTGTTTACATCACAAATTGGTGAGAATTGGGAGAATATGCCAAGAGAAAGATCACTCAGTACATGCCCTGTTTCCTGTATTATTCTCTGGCAATTTGCTACATACTGTCAGAGAAGAACCAGTATCAAACCCACAAGGTAACGCAAGGGAGGTGTAAATAAATTGCAGAGGATCAAGAAAAGGTGCAGCAGAGTTGATGCAAAAATTCAGAGCCTCTGGCTTTGATATGAGTTTCAGGGAATGGAAGAGTGTATCTCTGAGAAGGGCAACCCAGGGAGAGAGGATAATGCTTAGTACAGAGTGCATTCAAGAGGAACTGAAGGGGAACAAAGACATGGCCAACAGTGTATCCATGTGCTGCAGACAGGCAATTACTCTATAAATCACAGTTAAAAGAAACCTCTACTACACAGTCCCTTCCCTTCTCCAAGGGTCAGCCATTGTGATCACACGCCAAACCAGAGATTTGGTGGGGTAAAAACTGGGATACTGAGACAGGCCAGCATCAGCAGTAACCCTCAGCACACAGGTTCCTAAAAAGTAGGGGCATCTCCCCTGACTGAAGGTGCCTTGAGGGGACAAGTTCTAAAACTGGTGCAGATTAGCTGATGGGATGCCTGACCTGAAGGGAGATGGCCACAAGGGCACAATGAGCTGTTCTTGAGAAGCCCGGACTAAACCACTCATCATGATGGTTTCATTGCAGGGAACAGTCATGCACTATTAGTGCTGAAAGATTTCCCAGCCCTAACGGCTAGGATTTTAAGAATCTATTTAACTTTGATAGTCTACAGCCCATCACTGGGAGTCTGCTTAAAGGTGTGATTGCTCTTCTTTGTATTGGAATTGCTGACAGATCCTTAACTATTATGGCGCTTACCAGCAGTAACCCATTTAAATAGAAAGAAAGAGGAGAGCATAAATGGCTGTGCTGTTTGAATTTGATTTACCCAGCAGCAGAAAAAAAGTTCCATGTATAGATCCTTGCTACACTATCCAGACCATGAGTTTGCCCTGCTCTTTTTATACCAATATACTATAAAGTTAGAAAATGCATTATCCTGGAGGAAGGATGCTACGCTGATGGGGATTTTGGTGCTGGTTGTTTTTGAACTGCAATATGTGGCATTGTAATTCTGTGTCAGTGATTTAAATGCACTGATAGAGTTGGTGACAGCTTAAATGGCTCCAGCCCCCAGCCTTCCCTCACCCCTCCTCCCTGCCTGCGGGTTCGTCTCTCTTACGGATGGAAGGCTGACAAGTTCTGTGCAGGAACAATGGAGAGTGGGAGAGTAGGTGGAGAGACCGGTAATTGTTTAGGGTGGGGTTTTTCTAGTGTTGTTTTAAAATATGAGCAAATAAAGAGACATTCCACCTTCTTTTTTGGTGTTGAAGTGCAACTTGCTGCGAATGCCGAGAGAGGCTGACAGCAGGGTCATGCACCCTATTGCCCCTGCCCTGCAAGTGGGAGGAATGAAGAGAAAGAGAGAGTGAAGGTGACTGAATGGCCTTCCAGGCTGCTTTCATCACCCTGTACCTGCTCTGCAGTGACAGGCTTCTGACAGCAGACAGCCATCTCTCTAAATCAATCGTCTGCTTTCTTGTTCCTTATTCCCCTCCCACCTCCTGCTAGTACACAGCAGTGCCACGCAGGCTGTGTGACAAAACGAGACCTTGGGATGCTGGCTTCCCCCCCTCTGTTGCTGAAGGTGAGCCAGGTGTGCTGCTCTTTCTGCTTGTTTGGAGCCACTCAAAGGGATGTGATGGGTCACTACCTGGATCCTTAGGAAGGCTGAAAGACAAAGTGGGTAACTGCAAGTGGAAGTGATGGAAATAATCATCACTTCTCTTCAGATTCTTGCTATGAAGGCTGTCACTCAAACACCAGAGGGGCAAGAATACAAGCCAAGGCTGGAAAAATACAGATTCAGAACACACACACTGTGCAGGACTGAACCCCACTGGGAAATAAGGTATCAAAGCATCTTGTTATCACTGCCACCCCTATTAATAACATCAGCAACTTCAGGTACAACCTCAGCAACTCTGGAATGGTCTAAAAATACTGAGTGATGGATGGTGTAGTACCACACTCCTGATTTACATTTGTTAGAAGCAAACATCCACAACTCACTGAGAGTAAATATGTGATGCTGTCATCCCTAACTGTTAGGAATAAAAACTGTAGTACCCTGCTCTTTATCATGTGCCCTGACTCTATTTACACTTCCTCTGGCTTACAGATGCTGATATAGGTACCATGGAAATGGCAAGGGTATGGGAAGGATACCCAGCAGATGAAAAGCCAGTGACTCAGGCTGGTCTTGTATCTTGGAAAAGTCAGTGATAGGTGTGTTTACTTTGGACATCCAGACCTCAGCACTTCATGAGGTCACTCCTAGGCACAAGTTACATGCTCAGCTTCTTTGTACTAGACAGGTAACTACACAGGTGATGGCACCTTCTGCAAGACAGATGTAGGAGACTTATAAGTCTGTCACTGTACGCAGCAGCAGATTTACAAAGCCCAGATTCACTGCATCCAACTTCAGCTATGTCAATTCAGCATCTGAGATAGAAGCCTTATTGTGCTCAGCTCCCTCTGCAGCAAGGGGAGAAAGAAACACCTCCAGAGTGTCAGGCAGATCTTTAACAGCCTCTTGCTTTCCATGGACCATATTAAAGAACCTAGGAAACTGTGTTGCTGGTTGAAGCATCTCAGGTAGGTGCCTAAAGTTAGGTAGGATGACCTCCCTGATTTCACCTTGCAGACTACCCTCTCTCCATCACTTCTGACTGGCACATTCTCCCCTCTGGTTAGCCCACAGTATCAAAGCCCACTTTCATTCTCATTTCATTTACCAGCAAGCTCTTTCATAAACTTAGAAGCAATTCTCCATATACATCTAAAAAGAAATGTAAGCACATTCCATCAAATTCCTTCCTTTTCAAACTCTAGGTTGTCAGGCAGGTTAGGCTGCTGGGATGGGGTCACTGCTGTTGACTAACTCTGGATGAGGAACAGTGGGTAGGTAAGGGGTATGTACCCTTAGTGGAGAGACAGCAATGACTGCCAGTGGGGCAAGGAAGGACTCAGAAGCTTGAAGCTCGATGGAATGGTTGGGGCCAGTTCTCAGTAGAGGATAATCTGAGGAGGCTGGAAGCAAGGGAGCACACAGCTGATGAGGGGTGATTCTGCAGTGTGGATAGGTTAGGGTTACCAACTGCTGCTGACTGGAGCTTTGGCATGTGGAGCAGGGTTGTACTCAGGCTAAACCCTGCCCAGCCATAGCTCTGGGGCAAGCAGAACTGTAGGAAAAAAGCTCTGCCAAACCACCTTAATGAAAAGACTGAAATTAGTGACACTCCCAGCTGCTTGTTTAAAATGACAATGTTTTTATTAGTGCTAAAATAGAATGGGAAAGAGAAGGAGTGTTGTGTAAAGTGTGTGCTGGCCTTTGTGCCTGCTGCTGGGGGTGTGATCAACAACACCAGCTGGCAGCTCTTTGGTTAAGAAAAAAAAATAATACAGTCCTGGAGAATGCAATGTGAACAAGAGCAAGCAGAGCACTCAGCACAGGAAAAACAGCTGGCGAGGGACTCAGGCTGTCAAGGCACAAATTGCAGTCAAAGCCAATAAGAATTTCCTCCTAATGCACAGGAAGTTCTCTCCATCACTCCAGCTTTCCCTCACACTCCTCCCTGGCCTCCCACCACTCCGCTTCCAGTTGTGGAAAAGCTGATGCCTTTGGCACTGAAAACTCTTGGGAGACACGCTGCCCATATGCACCTTGAGCTGGAATACAGCCACAGGGTGAGAAGAGCGGGCTCTGGCACACTGCAGGCTTGCAAGTTAGGTGGTTCATGCAAGGCTTGGGACTTGGAAACTAGAAACCTAGGAAAACAGCTGTAGATGAGAAAAATGTCCATGGTCCTGTCCTGCAGAGCTCCACTGCCATGGCAGCATCAGGCTCCCATCCAGCTCTGCAAACATATTTTGCACACTCAGAGCTCCACCTGCCATTGCTGTCCTGCAAGCTGATGCAGCTCGGCTGCTTTCACTCAGCTCTGCCCTCAAGCTTCTCCTGTTTTTCAGTTCTGCACCACTTAGATGATGCAAATCCAGCTCTTCCCTGTAACACCCTCAAGTGTTCTGGAAGTCATTTTATTTTGATCAAAGTCAGTCAACTATGGCCAAACTATGTGGTGTGTTGTTTGCAGTGCACCTGTACTAATGCATTCACAGCATATTTATCACCAGAGAAGATGAGCAATTTTTCACCCTTTGATTTGAGATACTAATTAAACCTATTTTTATAGAGATTGGGGGCATTCAAAGTCTAAGACCATCTTTATTTCCTAAAGCCAACAACGTGAGACAGAAGTAGGCTGTAGAAAGAGTTCATTAGCTTGGGAATGAACCCCTTCTCTGACACTGACCTACTCTATGACTTTGAGCATCTTACTTTACCATGTGTGACAAATACCAATTAACTTGCTGCATTTGCCACTAAGAAACTGTTAGAATATCCTGCCATGAGAAATGAAATGCAACTACTTTGGAAAAAAATAAGCAGGGAGGTCAGATCTGGGCTAGAGTGCTTACATGTATCTTTAACTAAGTGATAACTCAGACTTTGCAAGGGAAAAAAAAAAAAGGAGAGTTAAAAAAATTAAATCAAGAAATAATTGTGCAGCCTTTAGCTCTAGATAATGGCAGCATGAGGAGTGGGATAATTAAATGATTGATATGATTTCAGAAAGAAAACACGCTTTCCCTGGGCATGCACAAGGTTATCTGTGTCATTTAATTAACCTGCATGCAGGAGAGGAATTCTCTGCTGTTATCTCTTGATCCCAGTCCTGTGATGTCTGCTGGGGGGTTATTTTTTGTTTTTGTTTTCAGAGCTGGGTTGTGGGGGGTTTTGATTTTGGTTTTGGTGGGTTTTTTTCCCCCCCTAGGGATTGGGAAGAGCTGAAGAGATTGCTACAAAACAGAAGCAAAATATCTTTTAAAGATTCTTTGGAATGGTACTAACTGGGAATGCTTTACATCAGTTGTCTTGTGTGTTATACTGATGAGGTTGCTGCCTCAGTTCCTCTCCTGTTGTGGGGAAGCAATGTCATATTGCTAGTTCAGCACTGCTGCGAAGGGGAAATAGCAATCAGTACATTACCTTCTCATCTCCATGATGTAAGCAAGCACAGTCCCTCCTACTGCCTCCTGCCCTTTAACTGTGGGAGTCCTCTCATCACCAGCAATCTGCTTCACCCATTGTTATGCTCCCTGGTTTCAGCCCTTTCCTACCTAACTCCTCACAGCTCTCCTTTTCCCCAGCTCCATCCCTGAACCTGTGCTTCTCTCTGGAAACAAGCTCCACTCTTCCTTGCAGGCTGCACCTCTCTTTTCCAGCTGCCTCTCTATCAGGCTGTAGTTTTAGTTGTTCTTAACTCCAAATATGCAGACAGAACCTTGCCTTTTTAGAGAGATAAATATGTGAGTCTCTGGGGAGAGAACCAGACAAGCTGGGAACTGAGGAAAGGACTCCAACATGCGTTCCTCATTGCAGGCTGCCAGTCCCTGAAAGGAGATTATAAGCAGGAGGGGATTCAACTTTTTAAAAGGACAGACAATGGCAGGACAAGGGGGATGGATTAAAGCTAAAGGAGGGAAGGTTTAGATTAGATATTAGGGGGAAGTTTATTAGAGAGAGAGTGGTGAGGGGCTGGCAGGGGGGTTGGAGCTCTGTGACCCTTGGGGTCCCTTCCAACCCATGCCATTCTAGGATTCTATGATTCTATGCAGGTCTGAGACACTGGCCAAGGCATCAGTCTTCCAGTGAAGTACCAGTCCCAGCCAAACCAGCACAGCTTCTTTGCTGTCATCCTTAGCAGAGATGCTAATGAACAGCACAGCCATGAAGGCTCAGCTTCCTTCTATCCCCCTTGTGCGTGATGGAAGCTCAGCTGAAAAGTTGCACTGGGTGACAGAAACATACCCCTGTACTATTTGTTCTGTCCAAAACACTGATCAGCCCAGTATCCATGTACAAGAAAGACAGGGAGGTCAGAGACTGCTGCAAGAGCTCTGCTCAAGCTTTGCTTTTAAATTCGGCCTTTCTAAAACACATCCCAAGCCACACATGCTACAAGCCAGCACTTCTACTGAAGATGTCAAGCAGCAATATAAATCGTGAGAGCAATGAATCTATATATAGTAGACAGGCATGTATAGGGGGAAAGGGAGTAAAAGAAAAAGGGGAAGATAGACAGATAGTTGTGTGCTGTAGAAATGTTTCTTAGAAGCTTTTGACGGTGCTCCTCTATCCTTGTCAGGAAAAACAGGAGTATGTCTGAAAGCTCATCTATAAAAGACTCCCTCCTCAGCTTAAAATTCATCTCTGTGTCTTCCTGTTAGGTGTCTACATAGGAACTCAGTGGCATTGTGTATTTTTATACCATCTGACATTGGTGCATCAGCCCTCTAAGCAAGCCACAGAAATCAAAGGTTGCTTCAGCAAAGCTCAACACAGTCAAAGGAGCTGGAGATCTGTTTAAAAGAAGTGATTCCTCCAACCTGGTCTGAATGGCAAGGCAGTTCTGGGCTGAGAAGTGACAGGGCACAGGGCTGTTCAGCTCCTGTTTCTGAGCTCCTGTTCTTATTGAGAGATTTTTGTGATGTGTAAGCTTGCTAATGCTTGCTTTGTGCCAGTACAGCAACAGTGATGCAATCCTATTGAACATGGTTATCCAGGCTGTGAAGAATGGCACTACTAGAAGCAGTTTCCAATGTTAAAAATAAAAATGATGTGCTATGTAGTGCACCTTCATTCTGGGAACTCTTCCCTCCATCAATCGACTGCTTTTGGGGGCAAATTCAAATGAGATTACTGAAATGGTTGTCATCCCCACTGAACTGCAAAGTCCTTGTTTCCTCATGAACTGGACTGAAAACTGGTGGCTCAGGAGCTGATTCCCAAGCAGAGGAGACGCCTGTGCCTTGGGGGAAGTGGGGTCTGTCAGAGAAGGGAAGAAAGACAGGTGAGAGAACCACTTGAAGTCTGTTCTTAATCTAGAACAACTCTGTCACATCCTTCAGGAAAACCTGTGTTCACCTTCTTCAAGTCTGAGACCATGTCCCAGAGGCCAGAAGGAAGTCAGGATATCTTGACAGAACAGATGTTGGGTGATTGCTGAACAGTTGCTGTGGTGAGTGAGGCAGCCCACTGGATTGGATTTTGTATCTGTGAGAAAGGAGGGCTTTTCTCTAGAAAGGCTGATAAACTGAACAGCTGAATAATAGAAGGGAAACAGCCATGCAGTGATTTTTGCAAGGGCATGTAGCAAACCAGGAGCAGAGATGGAGTTAAAATTCAAGCTTCCTAAGTCCCAGTCCCATCCATTAGAACACATTGCCTGTAATCTAAGTGTAGTGCAAACATCCAATTGATAAGCTTTTTACAACAGAGATGACAAAGTGGAAGCTATAATCTCTTGGATATGCTGCTTGTGGCCAGGAGAGGATTCTGTTGTAATTTTTTTTTTTTTTAAACTAGAAAGATTAGGCTGCCTCCCCTGGAATAATAAAACAGAAAAAGAGGACAAACTATTATTTGTCAGCTCTGCCCACAAACTAGAGACAGTATTTGACCTCCCTGCCCCTCTCCTGGGTCTATGAGAACCACAGAACTTGTGTGGGCACCATGGTGAGAGGCAAACACAGAAATGCTGCCAACAGTGAACAGTGTTATGTCATGATGGGGACTCATCACAACTGTGAGCAGTGACTTAGTCCTACTGGGTCAGGCTCCTGATGGAGAATGGAGTGATCCTGAGCAGGGGTGACTTTGCTGTAGCATAACCAGTGTAAATATGTGGCTATGTAAGAAAGGTCCTTAGGGAGCTTCCCCCCATCCTTACAATCCTGCAGAGAGACCAGTGGCTACCCTTTCCCTTTCCACTTTAAGAAAGGGGAAGAAGGACGGTCCTAAGGCATGAAATGACACATCAAGGTCAAGTACTTTTCAGAGCCAAATGAGGCAATGGGATTATTTTGAAAATTCATTCAAGAATACAACCTGTGGATATTCTAGGGGTGACATCTACAGATAAAATCATTATTCGCCCTGGAGAAGAGCAGTCAGGAAAAGGATTATCAAGCAAGTATATATGAGCTACACAGGCACATTTTGCTGCCATGAGATCTTGGTTTCCAGTTCACATGTTCCCAAGGGCTATTTATTCTTTTTAAAAGGTTAGTCAAAACTGGGAGCCTGCAGAAGGGAAGAAAAATTACAGATACAATCAGCTATCTCTTCTGCAGTTGCTTGTATTTACAAGAATAAACAGTCTTGAATGTTAAAGGATAGGAGGATCCAGGAAAAAAGAGCTGGGGATGGGGGTTTTTCAGCAGACTTCCTGGAACAGGGGAGACCTGTTAGACTGCACACCCCAAAAGCAGTGCAACACCTTGTCCTCTCTTCTCTGAGACCTCACTGAAGGATTTCAACTGTTCTACAAGTCACAAACCTGCCACAGAACAGGAGACATGCAAAGGTGGTGTGCTGTGAATGCAAGAGATGCAGATTGAGTGGTAGCAGCACATGAAGAGGGCAAAGGAGTGACACATGCAACATGTGTGACCTGACAATTCGTGCAGCACAGTGTTCTAGAGAAGCAAAAGGCAGATGTGCTTAGCCACCAGAGCCCCAGACAAGGCTCTTTGAGGAGCCTGGTTCAGGCTGAGACTCTCCCTATTGAGTGCTTCTGATAGGAAAGGCCAGAGGCTTGCTGCACAGCATAGTTCTGAGTCACTGAAATGCTAAAGAAAGAAACAGCAGCATATTTTGCACAAATTTGGAGATGGAGAAGTAATAAAGGTCTCTGAGTTTTATCCCTGTCCCTTCTATGGCATGCCCGTGACACACGTTCCGGCGCCATCGGCCCGCTGAAGCAGCCTGGAAGCACCCCCTCCCAACCACTAGCACACACCCTCTCAAGCTTACAGAGTCAGCAATGGTAAGAAAGCAGCTACAGAAGAGCATGTGACAACAAAATAAAGTTAATTTGCTGCAATGTGATATTTAAGCAGAAGAAAATAACAGAGCAAGGCCCTAGCTTTCCGACTATTACCCACAGTCCCCTGCACATGACAGCAGTGACAAAGTGTCAGCCTCCATATGCTGGATCACAGTGACACTTGCCATGCTAAATGCTGATTAGAATTAAAATGGAAATGACATCTATGTGCATTACTCTGCCATTAATCTTGATGCCCTGCGTTTTCTGTTGACAGTGGGCTTTTGCAGGGGGGAGCCTGAAAAGACACAGGGCTGTGGGTGTGTTTTTTGGCAGTTGTTATAGAAGCAACCCTGGTTCTGAGCATGGGCAGACAGTGAATTACAGGCCTCTTGGTATCTCAGAAAGAAGACACAATCTTTGTACTGGCACTTGCTGGACAGAGAGCCCACTTTCAGAAAAATGTGTATGACTCTGCAGGAAATTTTTGCTACTGAAATGGAAATTTCATGTGACATTATCATGTGTTTATTCAAATATTTGATGCAGGTGTCTGCAAATCACCTATCTCCCTTCCACTGTTACTGACTGCACTGTAACTGTGTACACAAGTGAGGTTCACAAAGGGAGCATGGTTGATTAGAAAATGAAACCTATGAGATGAGATTCTTCCTAACTGCAGTGGAGTGGCTGAATGGAGAGGTTCACCTTCAGGAAAAGGTGTACATTGAACCGGCATCTTCCAACCCTGTTAATTCCCATCAAACATCCTGGAGTCACACAGGAATGCTACACCAATGACACAAGCCATTTCCACCCCTTGTGACAGTGCCCACCCACTGGTTTAAAGCTAAGCCTCAAAGGCAAGCCATGACAGATCCTCTCTCAGAATCCTTAGTTGGAAGGGACCCATAGGGATCATCAAGTCCAACTCCTGGTTCCACACAGGGCCAGGCAAACTAGAGCATGGCACTGAGTGCATGGTCCAGACTCTTCTTGACCTCAGTCAAGCTGGGTGCTGAGACCACTTCCCTGGGCAGCCTGTGCCAGTGCCTGATCCCCTCCTCCCAGTACAGAATCTCTTCCTAACATCTGACCAGTTGCAGCTTCAAGCAGTCACAGCTTCAAGCAGTTCCCTTTGCCTATTCCTGTGCATGCAGTATGATGTTTAGATGCTTGGGTAAAAGGGCAAACATGCTGCTTGCCAAATCATGGCTGAAGTCCAGAAACAAGTCTATAAAAATCATCAGGAAATGTTCTATCCAAATTTCCAGGACCCACCTAAACTCTGCCCCAAGCCCTTGGTCTCTCTTCCTTCTACAGAAGAATTCCCACCCAGGCTTCAGGCGTGGTGGATAGCTTTTCTCTCCCTTATCTCATCCCTACACCACTAAGGTAAATGAGGGGCTTGGAGGGGAGGGAAGAAGATGCCTGTAGTGCCTGTAGAGTTGAAGATAACGTTTAAGCTTTGTTACACCACGAGGCTGCGTTAAGCTCCCACGACCTTGAGTGAGAACTGCAGCTTGGGTTCCTCTGCTAAAGACTTTAATAAAGTGAAAAATTGTTTCAATACAAAATGTGATATTGGGACATTGTTCGTGCATATATTGAGCTTAAGTCAAATATTCTGTGTCCTCAAATCCGACTGATTAATAATTAGAACCAGAAATTCTGTCTTTACTCTAATGTGTTTAGGAAAACTGATGGATTTAATTTTTTTTATCAGCCAAAAGTAAGAAAATGTAATCTTTCTTAAAGTATCTAATACAACAATGCAGAATAATTAGTTTCTATGAAAACAGGCATAATGGGACAGAATAATAAATCACTTTCTGTTTTGTATCTGTCCGTCTGATGGAGGAGAGATTTACTATACAGTATAGTGCATGATGCTGTAGGAAATATCAGGCAATAGAAGAAATCTATAAGGGGATAAAGTATTTCCAACTGTGCATTATAAAGGAACATTTCATCTTGTGACAAAGCCTCAGGGAGAGGTCCAAGTAATTATCAGGCAAAACCCAGCCTCTCTTAGGATTACAACCTGCCAAAAAATGTTGCCCCCTAAAGCCCCGATTCTGCATCCTCCAAGGCCATTCACTTCAATAGACCTAGGTATGTATGGAGAGTTTTACTCTGCCCTTTTCTTACATCTCTTTTGGTGCCTTAGACACACTGAAGGGCTGTTCCATGCCCTTCTAACCTGGGCAGTGTCATCCACATTTTGTACCTGGACAAGGCGCGGTACGAGGACATACACTGGCATGGCCAAGGTCACATGAAGGTAGCTAGCTGCCTGAGCCTGGATAGGAATCAAGTTGACCTCCAACAGACTTAATTGAAAGCCTTCTTAATTGAATTGCAAGGAATAACTCATGACTCTCAGTGGAAAGAGGGATTCTCCAGCTCTGTTTCACTTGTGGTAAGCTCATCTTACCATTCTATTTCTTCTAGGAAACGAATGTGAATGAAAGCAAGGAGGTTGGTACCATGATTCTTCTCCAGGTGTCCAAAACAGGCTTGTTACTGGTCATTATTATCCTGCTTTCATTGGCTGCTGCCAGAACACCATCTCTGTGATTGTTCCATTTGCACTTGACTCCAAAGGCATGATTTAGCCTGTCTCCTTTTACTGCAGATGAGTTTGTTCTGATTTACCTTGCCAAACCAAAACAGATTCTGTTCCTGTGAATTTAGTCAATATTTACACAAGAAGCAATTTAATTTGATCCTGTCTTCTTTTGAGCCCAGGAAGATGGTAGGAAAGACAAGAAATTGGACAAGGAAAAGTATAATTGATTAGGTCATGTTTGGGGGCATTTCCACAGAGCTAGTGACCTGAAATTCAGTCACATGGAGGAAGCTGTGCTGTTAGATTCAAACATATAACTTTCCTTAGTCAATTTGACTCAATTCATATGGAAAATCCAAGGCTCTATGTAATTCTTGCTGACTTCTCTGGAGCACAAGTCATGGTACATTTATCTTTTGCTTGGTGATGGTAAATGGTCTCCAGTTCCTCTTCCTTATAGTAGGGTATCTGAGAGCCTTTACTTTTCATGAGTTTTCAAGCTACTATAGATAGTAGTGATCCTCAGGAATAAGAACAGTTATACCTTTGCTTTTAGACTGTAATACTTCCACAGATTTTAAGAAAGAATTTTTTTAGAAACAAATGCATGCCAGGACTTTACCTAGAACTGATAGAAACTTGCTGTGTTGTCCAGTGTGCCATCCATTTAGGAGTACATAGCAACAATATACCAGTTTAGCACTAGAAAGAAGAAATGAGCAACCTGACCAAAACCAAAGTGTGAATCTAGTATACAAACAGAAATATTCACAGCATTCCCAGGTATTCACAGCTATGAGAATGAATACAGAAACCTTATTTCTTAGCTATAAGACATCTCTCCAATAATAGATTGCCCTCTACAGATCTGATTTGGTTTCTATTCCATATGGGATCACACAGGTCTATCCTTAAGTCTGCATTATTCCTCCCAGTTCAACCATAACACACTGCCCTCCTGGCATGTCACAGCCAAAACCCTTCCCATTTGCAAGGCCACCTTGGATACAGCACCAGTTAAAACATCAATAACATGTTTCCTTTAGAAACAATGAGCAGAGTAACCTGATGATGAGACCTCTGTTGAAAAGCTATCAATTGCTTTTAAAAGCCACAAACAGCAAGGAGAGAATGGGAACTGTGCAACGATCACACCACAGAGAAATAAATACCATCTCCAGGTCAGTATGCAACACCCCCCTCTACTGGATAAAACCCAGAGGGATAAACTGTGTGTCAAAGGTGCAGTACCTTCTGCAACAAGTGGCCAGTTCCATCTGCACTTCCCTTCTGCCATTCCTGGTAGGGAGTGTCTTCATGGCTTTGAAGTGCCAAAGCTAGTAGAGATTTACTTGTAACCCATGTTATGATGTTACAGATGTCCAGTATGAAATATAGTGGTTGGGACAGCCTTTTCAGAATGTCTCTTTCACTTTGAAGGACTCCTTGCTCAGTTCCTCTTTCTCACTCCCAATGGGGGATACTTCTGGCCCAGACTTGGACTTGCTTACCCTTTAAGCAGTTCCCAAATCTTGGTAGGTATTCCTAGGCTGTCACACTCAGTGTCATGGGAAAATTACCCACATAACATATGTGACAAGTCACACCTACAGTGCACAAAAGGCAAAATTATGCAGTGATGTGTCAAATGGATCATATTCCTGTGTCACCCAACAGGTACAGTTCATAAAAACTGTCATCTCTTTGGCAGCCAAAGGAAATGATAAATCACAGGGCATGCAGGCTGTGGAACCAACAGGCTACAGCAGGGGCTAGCCCACTCTCAGGGCACAAAACTAAAGCCCATCTTCCTCCACAAAATCTATATGCTTGCATATATAGGTGGACTCTCTAACTTTAGGTTGTGCTAGGTTATAAGCACCCCAGAAAAGAGATCCAAACATCCACATCTGTGTATTGTGAGTCCCTCCATCTCTGGGTAACCACCAGCTCTGAGCAATTTCCCCAGTGAAGAGGAGCTGCTAGACAAGGAAGAGAAGTAGGCTAGAGGCTCAACAGCTGCTGAAGATACAAGCCTGGGACTTCAGAGTGCCAGACCCAACCCTCTGCTCTGGCACTGACTTTGTGTGCACTTTGGTACAAGTTACCTACTCTCTCTCCTCCTGTTCAATGGAACAGCAAAGCTGTTCTGCCAAACAAAGGATCATGAGAACAAGTATGTTAAACAATGCAAGCGCTCACATATTCTAACCTACAGTGATGTGCTCTAGCCTAAGCACCTCAGGCAGCCCAATAAAGGCTCTACATGCCCAATAAGGCATCCACAGATGTCCATGGATTTCAGCTGGTGGTGGTGAACCCTCTGTGAGAGAATGGGTGGTGCCTTCATAGAATCACAGACTGGCATGGGTTGGAAGGGACCCCAAGGATCACAGAGCTCCAACCCCCTGCCACAGGCAGGGACACCAACCTCAGGCCTGGAGCTACACAAGGTTGCCCAGGGCCCCATCCAACCTGGCCTTGAACACCCCCAGGGACAGGGCACCCACCCCCTCTCTGGGCAGCCTGTTCCAGCCCCTCACCACTCCCTCTGTAAAGAACTTTCCTCTAATATCCAATCTAACCCTTCCTTCCTTTAGCTTTAATCCATCCCCCTTGTCCTGCCAGTGTCTGTCCTGTGAACAAGCTGACTCCCCTCCTGTTCCTCTGCTCCCTTCAGGGACTGGCAGGCTGCAGTGAGGTCCCCCCACAGCCTTCTCTTCTCCAGGCTGACCCAGCCCAGCTCCCTCAGCCTCTCTTTGTAGGGCAGCTGCTCCAGCCCTCTGAGCATCTCCGTGGCCCTTCACTGCTTGCATGGCCAAGAAAGGTGCACTGTTAAACTTCCACCTTGCACTTTGCTCTTCCCAAACTACATCTTCAAATGTAGGAAGGATCTCAATCACTGACAGCTCTGAAGCTAGAACTAGGTAACTATACCAAGAAAACAAAGTGACAAACTGCAAGCAGCTAATAGAGGAAAGACAATACTAAACTGGGCCAATTGAGGTCTGAGTTTGGTTCTCAGCTCATTCACAGATTTCCTGCATAATCTTAGACAAGACATTGAGTTTCAGCATGCACCAGCTACTCATCTGCAAATTGAGGATGAATATCATTCCTTTGCCCTTGCCTTCTATTTAAAGTGTAAGCTGTTGGGCACTTAGGCTTCCACTTATTGTTGACAACTCTACATGAGCCATGAAATGTTTCTCTGAATTGCAGAGAAACTGTAGTATAGATGCAGAATATCTCTAGTGTTTGTAAACTGTCTAGCCTGGGTCCAGAATAGCCACATGCACCAAGCACAGCCAATATGCTCTCCTGGAACCTGACACAGGTGCAGTAGTTGAAGCATAGCATTGCATTAGAGAAGCAGGATCACTCCAGCAGCAGATTGTCCCTGTGTATTTGTGTAGAGCTGTACCCTGCTAAAGGAGATCCCCTTGATGCAGATGTACTTGAGAGGGCAGTGCAGCAATGCTGCAGCCAGCTCTGTGAAAGTCAGCTCATATAGGGAAGTAGTGGCATTATTTAAGAACTTCAAATGTCTTGTGCATTCTAGCCCTTACCTGCTGCTGATGAGGGGAGATGTGATTACCTATGTGCAGAGTGTGAGCCCTGAGCCCAACCAGAATGTCCAGGAGGTGTTCAAGTAAAGCTATTAGTGACCACAGAAAGTCCCTCTGTGGGGTTAATCTGAGACTGATGGCATCACCCAAATATTCTATTCTCACTCCTTTTCTGTTTCTAAGAGACTCTCTTCCAGATCCCTCTCCTCTGACAGGAAGAGGGAGCAGAGCTCAAGTAAGATGTATTTGTTGAAGACTCTACAGAACCAAGGAGCCACGTCTGCACAGAGGATTCAAGAAGATCAGGCCCACCTACTTCCTAGAGATGGGCTGCATAAGGAGAAAGGCAAAGCTTGGAACACATCCTGTGCCAACGCTGAGCGTGAGCATCGAGCCATTCCTATTCCTCTACCACAGGAGCTGCAAGAACAAAGAAATGGTTCCTGTGAGTGGGTTTAATTTTTTAACAAGTTACCATGTGGCTCTTGTTCCAAATTTTGGGTGTTTATCTTTGTAATGTCTATTGCAAACACTGTAATTTTCCAGCAGCCAGGTACATTGAAGGCAAAAGTACTAATAATGTGACATCATTATTTTTGTTCCATAGCAACATCCCCCCACACCCCTTACACAACAGGTTATAAGTCTGTAAAACTCTGCATTTTACAGCACTATAAAACTCCTCCAGCTGTTATAAATATATCGTTTTAAGCACTTGCATTTAAAAAAAAATGAAACAGAAAAATACCAGTGAAAAGTTCAATGCTTTTTCTTCTCTGCATTCAATTGCATTAACTTTTTCCCTGCTGGTCTCCCAGACCCACTGCTGGGCTGGCAGATTTCCACAGAAACCAGGGGAACGTTCAGGATGCATGCAGGCTCTTTGTTGGTAGAAAAAGTCTCTATTTTACCAGGAGAGATGTCCGGGGGGGGTGAAGGTTTTAGTAGAGGGATGCACCTTGCTTGTTTGCCAACAGGTGCATGTTATCTAGATGGTCCAGGGCCATTGGCAGTGGATTTGTAGAGATGGAATCCATCTTGGTGCTGGGAGATGGGATGATATAGTCACTGGTATGAATGCTTTCTGGTTGCAGGCAAAGGGTCTGGTGGTGTGGATATTGGTTATAACTCCACCTCGTGGCCCATTGAACTTCTGGGGACTGGGGAAAGCATGCCTTGGGACAGCATCATGACTTGGCAATGCCCTTGTTTTCAGTGATGTTTCTACTAAAAAAGCTCTTTCATTTCTGTTTTGGGTGTGTTTGTTCAAGCAGTGTCTATAAAATGATGGATTAAATGTGCTCTATTTTGGGGCCCTGGGCAACCTTGTGTAGCTCCAGGCCTGAGGTTGGTGTCCCTGCCTGTGGCAGGGGGGTTGGAGCTTTATGATCCTCGGGGTCCCTTCCAACCCATGCCAGTCTATGATTCTATGATTTGAAACCAGTAAAACTTTTGCCACCAATTTAAAGTTGGGAAAGCCACTTCAAGTCCAAGAGGCATAAATGGAGTCTCATTCCTGAGTCCAAAGAGAGGAAAATCTCAGCCTGAGCTTGCACGTTGTTGGAAGCAGAAGCTAACTGTAGTCCTCAATCATCAGTGCCTCCTATAGTGAAGAATATTGGCTGCTGTTGCTTCTGTTTGAAAAATTCCATAGCAGGGATTGACTCTCACTCTGTACAGCGACAAGTGTACTCAGAGCCCTGGTCTCAGCTAAAAATCTAATGATGTTGCTAGAACCTAAGTAAAACTAGCATAAAATAATTGCAGTGGGTCCTGGCTGGCCCCTCAGATGTGCTCTAAGATGGGAGCCCCATTTTACAGGGCTGGGAATTTTACCATCACCAATGATGCTTCTGATTTTTTTCCTTTTTATGCATATTATTATTTATATTTTCCTTGCCAGTGCTTGGAGCCATCATGGCAGTGTATTGGGTAATGACAGGATAATTGTTTGGTTTATTGATTCATTATAAACCATTCTGCATCTCTGTGTGATTTATAGCATTTAAAATACTCTCTCCTTTCCTCTCTATTCCCCTGCTATGGGGGCAGCTAAGTAGATCAAAAGCCCACTGGCTGTGAGCAATCCAATTAACAATATCAAAAAGAAAAAACTTTGTAAATGAGTGAGTCCTTACAACCACTTCTTTGATGATTTCCTATTGATCCTTTCAAGCCACAAAGAAAGTAAAATATGTGAAGCAGTTGGACTTGTGAAGAAATGAGAATGCAGGAAAAGGAAGGAAGGAAGGAAGGAAGGAAGGAAGGAAGGAAGGAAGGAAGGAAGGAAGGAAGGAAGGAAGGAAGGAAGGAAGGAAGGAAGGAAGGAAGGAAGGAAGGAAGGAAGGAAGGAAGGAAGGAAGGAAGGAAGGAAGGAAGGAAGGAAGGAAGGAAGGAAGGAAGAAGGAAGGAAGGAAGGAAGGAAGGAAGGAAGGGAAGGAAGGAAGGAAGGAAAGGAAGGAAGGAAAGGAGGGAGGGAGGGAGGGAGGGGAACGAAGGAAGGAAGGAAGGAAGGAAGGAAGGAAGGAAGGAAGGAAGGAAGGAAGGGAAGGAAGGAAGGAAGGGAAGGAAGGAAGGAAGGAAGGAAGGAAGGAAGGAAGGAAGGAAGGAAGGAAGGAAGGAAGGAAAGGAGGGAGGGAGGGAGGGGAACGAAGGAAGGAAGGAAGGAAGGAAGGAAAGGAGGGAGGGAGGGCGGAAGGGAGGGAGGGAGGGAGGGAGGGAGGGAGGGGAGGGAGGGAGGGAGGGAGGGAGGGAGGGAGGGAGGGAGGAGGGAAGGAAGCCAGGTTGTTGAAGGGCTTTTTTTATTCAAGTTCAGATTGTGCTGTCAAGATGTGCTAACACACCAATCTTACGTAGCTGGGTCAGGACAATGGGCAAATGCAATTCCCTGGTGCTCAGGCTGCAGTCTAACAGCAGGCTGATGCCCTACTGTGGGCAATGTCCTCCAGTGGATTCATCAAAGCAGCTGATGGAGGCCTAGCTCATCATTACAGCAGCCCATTGACACTGTCCCCATGTCCCAGGACAGAGAAGATGCTGAGGCTATCCATTACAGCTGCACTTTTATCTAACCATTCATTTTCTGCCAGCTAGACTGAGACACTTTTACTTGTGCATGCAGCTAATGTTCTAGATGCCTTATCTCATGATGTGCACTTACTCAACCCCCAGATAACCCCTCCAACTCCCTACTTAGCACAGTTTTACCCCCTCCTCCAGAAAAAGTATGTGGCACCATTTTAAAGACAATCCAGTATCCACACCAGGAATTTTCATGCATTTGTACCTGAAATGATGACAATTTTCTCTGTAGCACCAGGATTTTCAGCTGCAAGGTGTAAGTAGATGTCAGCATGTCACAAGCACCCTGCTATTCACACACTGCTAAACAGTATGAGGTGTCCCAGTGGAATGAGAAGGGGATCACAGGACAAAATAAGCATATAATCATTGGAATAGGTGGTACTTGCCTAAATCCCACTTGGAAATACTTGAAGAGACAGGAATTGCCTCATTTACATCTTGAAAAATCACAAGAACGTTCTGGGGAAATGAACAGGGAGTCAGAAGAGGTTCCTTAATCCACTTTAATCTTTATCTATGTGTTTATAAGTAGATCCTCACTGGAATTTCTATCTGTCCTTTCAGCAAATTGTTAGGAGAGAACAGGAAAGGAGAAGGAGGGTAAGTTGGCCCTTGGCCATTTTTTGCAGGTTACTGATCCACTAGATAGAGATCCAGTCATGTAGAAAAGTGAGGCAGGGGAGAGCTCCTTGGAAGAGCCCTTTCTCTGCCTGATGCTGCCATGTGAATGGTGGGGTTGGGACTCTCCTGAGCTAGTTCCTCTCTGCAGGTATGTCTACAGTGCAATCAGGAATGTGATTGCAGCACAAACTGACATCCTCCAGCTATAGACATATTTAGACAGCATACATAGCAGAAGCAGTGCAGGCATAGAAGCACAGCGTGGCTTTATCCTATCCATCTCTTTATTTATTAAAGATGGGAGCCTCCTGTGAAAAGCTGCCATTGTGCCCCCATTCTGACTGCCACCTGGTTGAAGATGGCTTGGTTACACCTGTATACCACTGTCAAAAAGCTGGGAAGAGATTCTGGATGGAGCCTATTTATTCACAAAATATGAAAATAAAATACTATCATCATGTTCATTTGACTTCCCAGGATGGACTACTATGGCATGCCAATATATACATACTGGGTCAATTTGAACATAGCTTATAGCTCTAAATCATTCTTAGATGCTTCATGAATATCTCCTCACATGGGTTTATTTGACAGCTCTTAGCTAAACCATTATTCCTCTGCAGTACTCATGATCAAGATCAGTCCTGATTTTTCATGTCCCTTCACATTCAAAAGCAACTTTTCTCTTTTCCAAGGTTTACTTTTCCTACCATGAGACACAGCCATGACATAATCAAGAAATCCAAACCATGAGCACCTGACAGTAGATTTTCTCTGAAATACAGAACTACTTTGTAGCAATCAATAAAGCACTAGAGTAAACCCAAGCCTGCAGTGGAAATTCCCCCAGCTAATATTGAGCTTACCATCAGCTCAGATGCCATCAATGGAGAACTTAAAAGTATGCATCAGAGAAGAAAGTATTCAGTTATCATTACACCAACTGCATCAGTCTCTGGTTGCCTTTGAAAATTCCAATCTGCTAAATATTCCCAGTCCATTGTGGTTTCCCCCCTCCTTGCCTAGGATTTAAAGGAAAAGAAGGGGCAACAGATGTTTCTGAAATTCTACAGAACAGACATATCTGCAAAATCTGCCTGTTTCTAGATCATAGACTGGCATGAGTTGGAAGGGACCCCAAGGATCACAGAGCTCCAACCCCCCTGCCACAGGCAGGGACACCAACCTCAGGCCTGGAGCTACACAAGGTTGCCCAGGGCCCCATCCAACCTGGCCTTGAACACCCCCAGGGACGGGGCACCCACCCCCTCTCTGGGCAGCCTGTTCCAGCCCCTCACCACTCTCTCTGGAAAAAACTTCCCCCTAATATCTCATCTAACCCTTCCCTCCTTTAGCTTTAATCCATCCCCCTTGTCCTGCCAGTGTCTGTCCTTTTAAACAGTTGAATCCCCTCCTGTTTATAATCTCCCTTCAGGGACTGGCAGGCTGCAATGAGGTCCCCCCACAGCCTTCTCTTCTCCAGGCTGATGTAACACTTCCCAGCAAAGTGAGCTGGTGCCATCAGATGGGAAGAAGCTTTGGATGGAAAGGTCCCAAGCATAGAGGACTGCTCCAGTTTATTCCATTGGGCTACTTAGAACAACACTGGAGTCATAAAGAAGTCTCCGGAAACAGCACGAATCAAACCCTGTTGGTTTGAACTCAGTGGAAGGGAAATTTCAGCCCCTTGAATGGTTTCATAATGCATCAGGGCACATCAGAGGCGAAGGAAACAGTCTGGCAGAATTGCATTAATTTTCATGAACCCAGCAGCCCTGGAAAATCATGAAAACTGCAACATAATGAAAGCCTGGAAGGGAAAAACCTGCCCTCTTCTTCACTGCTGGAGAATCTGAATGCGGATTCCATCAAAGGAGAGAGTCTGAGAAACCACAGCAGGCATAAAAATTAACCCTTTGGCTCATAAGACTGCAAGGTTGAGGAGTCACCATTCTCCTAGTTGCTAGTCTGCCAAAAGAGATAAACTCTTGTGTGAGGGCTGGCCATCTCTATGCAATTAGACCTTAGCACTCTGCATGACACAATGAACTGCTGCCAGCAGGAATTAAGGAAGACATTTTCTTCTATCTTTACAGTGTTCATCTCCTGCCCTCATTTCAGGGTCTGTCTCACTGATTTTACTGGGAACAGGATGCATGTGTTAGATTGATAACGTCCTAGATGGATGAATGATGCTTGCAACAAAGCAAACAAAAATACACTTCCTTGCTCCTATGTGAAGTGACAGGAATGAGCCTCATGTGCAAACTCCTGCCAGACTGTGTCAATGGGCTTCTCCTTTCAGATATATCAATCTCATGTATTTTATTCCAAAGTTGCACCCCTAAACACAAAAAGCAGGAATTCTACATATAACTTCTATTGTCACTGCCCAGAAGAATAACTTGCATTCTGACCAGTAACAAATGGGGGTTATCAACTACTTCATGCCTGTTTCATGTGATGAAGAAAGTTACACCACTGAATGTAAGCACACATTGCATTCTGCAGGGCCTACAAATGCACCTTCGTTTCATTCCTGCCTGTGCTGGTTGTGAAGCAGCCAGCAATTAGCTAACAGCAGTTGCTCTTCCGGGAGCTTTGCTGACATCATCTCCAATGCCAGGGAACAAACAAAGCTCTTTTTGCAGGATAAAAAGCACAACATGCATTGAGGTTGTTGTTGTTAAACAAAAATAACCAAGCTAATTTCAGCTTCATTTAAAAGCATGGGAAATAATCATTGCTCAGTGAATGGGAAAAGGACAAAATCAGTACAGAGAGAAATCATTTGCAGGGTCGTGAGAGACTTCTACAAGCAAGGGGGACTGAAACTATTTTTAATATTACTCAACAGTGCCCTTTAAATATCTACTGCTCCCTAGTACAAGGTTTTGGGAATCTTTCAATTTAAAGAATTTCTACATACGAATATTTTTCCATTTTTCTCCCCCTTCGTGTCTTACATAATAAACATTTACAGTTAAATAACATCATTATTTATAGAGCCTTGTTTGGTCAAGTTACTTATTCTCCTCACAATTTTTTGTATCCCCCTTGGAAACCCACTCAGAATGGCAGACCATCAGCACGCTAGACGCTGTACATTCACACTAGAAGAGACATCCCTGATTTAACTGGCATGGTAGAACTTCTGCAGATATGCAAGTAAGACACTGAGAAATTATCAGCCTTGCTCTAGTTTGTCTGGAGTACCAATCAGGGAGAAGGAAAGGGATTGCAGCCTCAGCTGCTGAACCACTGTCCAATGCCTTAACCACGAAACCAATGTTTTCACAAGACTTTAATCTTAATCACACTTGAACAAGCCCAGAACTACTTCATTGTCTCAGTGCAGCATCCCTAAGAGATACTACTGTAACCCTAAAGATCATTTTGCTCATAATGATCAGCGTCCTGCTGACCACAGCCTACCTCATTCACTTTCCTCCTGGTCATAGCTTTTCCCATCTGCTGACCTCCAGAACAGCTTTCTCAGGAGCAGAGCGCTGGGATTTCTCACTGCCCTGCATTGCAAACACAAGCACTGCTCATGAACAGGTATCAGCCCTGAGCTCCTGTATATGACAAAGCCTCCCATGACCTCCCACCTGCTGTACAAAGACAGGGTCAGAGTCAAATCCTCCAGCAGTACAAAACAGAGCATGGCCTCGGCCATTTGAGCTACAGGAACACCCTTGGACAGGGCAGGGTTCACAGAGCAACTGACCTTTCTAATGGCCAGTCTAATGTGATTATTCTTCCATTTCCAGGGAAGGTGCAGCTAACCCTCCTGAGGGCTGGGCTGGGCTGGTTTCTTCCCTCAAGGAGACTACTGCCCCTTGTCCCTTCAAAGGCCCTGACCCCAACTTCCCAGCCAGGGCCCTCACTACTCCCGCTCCACACCCCCAGCCCATAGAAGAACAAGGACTCTCCCCCTCAAGCCCTCCTCTGGCTGTGCTGCCTGAGCTTCCCCACTCCCTCTGCCCTGGCTGGGCTTCCTCCCAGCACTGCCACAAAACTCACAAAAGCCTGACCAGCTCCTCTTCTATGACAGGTACCTCCACACTCCTCTGTCCTCTCCTCGGGTAGTTCCTGTGTAGCTGCTCTCCCTCACAGGCCTAAGGCCTGCTCTCCTGAAAGCCCTCCTCCAGGGAAGTGCTGCACATACAGCCTCTCCCTCTTTCCAGGGCCTTTCCCTTCCTGGCTGACCCCTTTTAAGGGACTGTTCCCCTCAGGGCTCTCCATCTCTTGAGTGGCTGTTCCTCTCAGAGTCCTGGCACTGTCTTGTCATGTCTGAGAATCTGTTCCCCTCCGGTTGCTGGGCATCTCTTCCCCTCTCTGAAGAGCCGTTCCCCTCATGGTGTGAGGCTCTCAGGTAAGCTGTCCCTCAACTGAGGCGGGAGGGGAAGCACGCTTGGCTGCTAGGCCCTCACAGAGCAGGGCCAAAGCTGGGCCTGGAGCTGCCCCGCAGCTCAGGAACAGGGTCTGTGAGTGCATTTGCACGGCTGAATAACGGCCCTGGCCCAGATGAAGCATGAGCAGTGTTGGGGATGAGTGGGTGGGCAGGAAGCCAAGGAGTGAGAAGTCCCTCTGGAGGTATGGGGTGTGCAGCGTAAGCACTAAAGTGTGGAGTGGGTGTCAGGGAGAAAATGACCATGTGTTTATGTAATGTTATGCAAATTGATGTATATTTATGCAAATTTGTGTTAAGTAGATTCAACTGATGCTCTGGTTTCAAATATTGGTAGGTATGTGCTAATACATATAATACATACTTAAAACTCTCCCACAAGCCGCTGGGATCCAATCAGTATGTTATTACACATACAGACAACGTGCTGTCTTTTAGGCAAGACAGAAAACTAAAGTAATCCCCAACTGTTTACAGTTTTAACATGGCTGTTAGGTGTACTTGATCTGGTGTTCTGGCCAAATTCCAGTGAGTATAATTATACCTCGTCTACCTACTCCATCTCTCCCGCCAGCTTTACCTGGTAAAATGTTTTTCTGTTTTCTTCTGGTACGTGGTGTTAAATATCTACTATTACCCCAGAGACCAATACGTGGGTTAGCTGTTCCCCATATCTAGAATGTGAGCTGTGAAGGTTCCAGGGATTGTGTGTTTCCCATCTCTGTGACCCAAAGGGACATGGAAGGGTCACTGAGATGCCAGCAATTTGAATTCATGTGATGAGTATTCTGCTTCAGTGTTGTCTTATCAAGATACCCAAAGTTGTTTCCAATTTGCAGGGAAGTTTATGTTCTAAGCCTAGAAATGTGAAATTGATTTGTAGCTCATCCTGCCAGCTCAGGATGTTCTGTGATTCTGTGATTCTCTCTATATAATAATGCTTGCATATATGAATGTATGGAAAGCGACTCTGTAACCAAATAATCAATGGCTGTTGTTAAGCTATTGAATTAAGGATGTGACAGAATTAAAGTGGTAAAGAAAAGCTCTGGAATTATTGTTGTGATAAATATAGGTCTTGAAACATGCAAAAAACCTGATTGAGGCTTCCCTTCAGTGTTGAGGCTGCTGGGTACCAATGTTCAGAAAGTATCAGGAGTGCAGTGTGGCAGAGGACTACAAAAGGCCTGATCAAGTGTTGTTGAAAGTGACATCAGCAGAGCACAGCCACTTGTAAACTGAAGAGAACCAAAAACCTCTCTGTTGTCTCATCAATTGAAGTTGAAATAAATTGTAAACAATACTGAGTTGAGGGATTTGATTTGGTTCAGAGTTTCAGAGCAAATATTAAATAGTCTAGAAAGTGGAGTGCATGCCATGTTTTATATTCATAAGAGTGGTTTTCTATGTGCATTAATTTAGTTGCATAATGAGTGTCTAAAATCTTCCTTTTCCCCAAAAGCACTTTTAAAAATTGCTACTAAATTTCCAGATATTCCTGTGTGCTCTCTAAAAGGAAATAAAAATGCAATTACAGGGAATTGCTAATTTCCTCAAGACTAGAACACACAGGAGGATGGGTCATAACTGTAGCTGCTCCCAGTCTGCTTGGTAGGTCTGGACAAGTCCACTCTGCGTGCTTGTTTCCCTTTTTGTAAAAAGAAAATGCTATCTCTAACCTTTGTAAGGCATTTCAAGGCTTAAGGGTAAAAAGTGTTGCAGAAGTGTCAGATACCATAAAAGATGTTCAGGATTTTAATTTTAAATAAATAAATAAGAGTTTAGACATTAGAAATGCAAGGTGTACTGACTACTTCAGATCGTGTGTCAAGCACATTTTTATTTTTCAAAATGGCTTACAAAGCACATTGTTTTGTGGGAATGGGAGTGATGATTTCCAACAAAAAAAATTAGGATATTAGTCTTTGTTTACATGAATTTATTTGCTACTTTAAGGAGATAGGCTTTGGGTTATTTTCCTTGGGGAAAAATCTTAAATTACTTTTTTGTTCATTATAGATTTCTTTTGCATCTTTCTGTTGTGTAAGACATTCTTTTAATTCCGAATTTTTTATAATCAGCACCTTATTTAGTATTTTCTTAAAACCTTTTTTTTTTTTTAGCTTTTGAACTTTTAGATACTGAAAATGTCTTTAAAGGAGCTACAATTCACCTATTCCAGATGAACAGTTTTAATCAGAGCCATAGAGTCGTAGAATAACAGGGGTTGGAAGGGCCCTGGAGAGCTCCTGGGGTCCAACCCCCTGCCAAAGCAGCTCCCCAGCTCATACTGCACAGGTCGGTGTCCAGACGGGGCTGGAATCTCTCCAGAGATGGAGACTCCACACCCCCTGGGCAGCCTGTCCCAGGGCTCTGGCACCCTCACTGGGGAAAAGTTCTTCCTGTGCTCTAACTTGCAGCCATTGCCCCTTGTCCTGTCCCCACAGACACTGAAAAGGGGCTGGCCATTCCCCCTGCATCCCATCCTTCAGATATTGATCAACATTCATAAGGTTCCCCCTGAGTCTTCTTCTCTCCAGCAATAGAGAAACCCTGAGAACAGTATGGATTACCAGAGGCTGATTCTCCTGCCTTAGCTACATAAATGGAAATTCCTGATTAGATTTATAGCACTTCCTTGGAAACTAAGGCAGGATTTGGGGTAAGCTATTTAACAAATTGTCATTGATATTTACACCTCTCATAGTTTCATTATGTCTGGGAATCCTTAATGTTTTCCTTAAACTGACCTAATTGGGCGCCTTTTGAAACCCAGCTTTTGTTTTTTAAGAGAGAGTATTGCTAAACTTGATGACAGCTTGCAGACGAGTTTGGCACCTGCCATTAGCCTTTGGATCAGAAAGGATTATAAAGAAGATGTGGTATATGCCCACAGGCAACAATTTTGGGACAAATAGGAGTTGGTCCCCTGGAACAGAGAAGTAAACTCTGTGTTGGTGCTGTGTTGCCTAGCTGTGTCCTCTGCCTTGCTCTGTGCAGCCGTATTTGGCTTCGTGCTGAGGAGTCAGCAGGAGCTGTAGCATTCCTTGGCATGCTCCTGGATGCTGCGGCTTCCTCAGCCTGCTGCCCGGGGGGTGCTCGTTCCAAGGCTGACAGGCAGCTTGAATGCTGCTAAGATCATTTTGCCATTTCTTCACTGGAATGATTTTCACAGCGACTAAAATACTTCCCCAAAAGTCATATTCTTTGCTGAGATTTGTCTTGGATTACTGCAATGATATGCAATATATTAAAAGGATTTGCCTCGTGTTGCGATTGGCCTCCATCCTGGCCAACACAGCAGGGCTTGAGCTTGGTTCTCTAGAATTAACAACTGTGAGCTGCTGTTGTGTGAGCTTCAGGCTCTAGCAAGCCCATATTCTCTGTGGTTGGGCACAGAGGGGTCTTGTAACAAATGCTCACCCCTAGGTTACACCGTGACATTTTGGTTCCTCCTCCCCACAGGTTTGTTTCTTAGACATTCCCAGGTGTTTACTTACAGAAGGGTCTTGCCCTGGGGTGTCACCTGTGACATTTGGATTTTGTGGAATAGGGAAATGGCTTATTTCATAGAATCACAGAATCATAGGGGTTGGAAGGGACCTCCAGAGCTCCTGGGGTCCAATCCCCTCCCAAAGCAGCTCCCCAGCTCATACTGCACAGGTCGGTGTCCAGATGGGGCTGGAATCTCTCCAGAGATGGAGACTCCACACCCCCTGGGCAGCCTGTCCCAGGGCTCCCTCACTGGGGAAAAGTTCTTCCCCATGTTGGTGTGGAACTTCCTGTGCTCCAACTTGAGGCCATTGCCCCTTGTCCTGTCCCCAGACACTGAAAAGGGGCTGGCCAATTCCCCCTGCACCCCATACTTCAGATATTTATAGACATTCATAAGGTCTCCCCTGAGTCTTCTTCTCTCCAGGCTGAACAGCCCCAGCTCACTCAGCCTTTCCTCCCAGGGGAGATGCTCCAGGCCCTTCATCATCTCCTCAGCCTCCTCTGGACTCTCTCCAGGAGATCCCTGGCTGTTTGATCCCAGGGAGCCCAGCACTAGACACAACACTCCAGGTGGGGCCTGAGCAGGGCAGAGCAGAGGGGGAGGATCCCCTCCTGTGACCTGCTGCCCACACTCCTCCTGATGCCCCCCAGGATCCCGTTGTCTCTCTCAGCCCCCAGAGCACACTGCTGGCTCATGTCCAGTCTGTCATCTACCAGGACCCCCAGGTCCTTCTCCACAGAGCTCCTCTCCAGCAGCTCACCAGGTTTGTCTTTTTTAAGAGTTTAAGGACGTACATGTATTAAATGTGAACCTGTCATCAGTGTAAAAGAGAATACCACTGAGACAGCAATGCTGTGCTGAATTGCACTTGGAGCTGAGAGCCAGGTTCTCTGTGATTCCAATTCTTTGGCCCATTCTGTTGCATTACCTTGTGCAAATAACTCCAGCTACAAGTAGGCGTGGGTTCTCTGCACATTTCAGCTGCAATTAAGCACATGCTGATTTCTCTGGGTCATACTCTTCCTTGTCCTAGCAGAGTTCACCTCTTAATTTCCCAGCCTCATTTTGTCTGTTTGTAAAATCTGACACGGCCCTACTCTGCTGCAGAATGCACTGGAAAGACCTAGATAGAAAGGCTATTAACACTCTTTATTTTACTCACCTCCCAGGGGTCTAGGAGAGTTAATGTCTGCACAGTGCCTTGGCAAGTGTAAAAGTGCATAGCTTCATTATATATTGATTTATGTGCAAGAAAACTACACAAATTAAGCAAACATGCAATGTACTCAAACTGGACTGCAGGCAGAGGAAACATCTTAAATCTAAACTTAAAACATGGTCATGTGAAGGAACTAGAGTAAGGTGGGCTTCCCACCAAAGCCAGCACAAATGGGAAAAGGTCCTATATTTGGAAATAGCACAGGGCCCAAAGGGGGCTGCTTCTAGATGAGAATTCCCATGTGGAGACAGAAAGACGAATTAAATTAGAACAGATATTAGAGCTCTGGGCCAGATTCACATCCTCAGTGCAGTGAAGTAAACTGGAGAAACACCGGCACATCGCTGATGTGACACCAGCCTGAGTGAGAGGAGAATCAGCCCACAGGTAATAAGGTCAGCGTCGGTGCTGCCTAGGGTTCCATCCTGTGCTTTGTCCTAATTATGAGTAGATTAATGGCATGCTAAAATACAAAGCAGATTTATGAGCCATTGCCATGTTCCTCTGCATTGTTGTACAGCTGACTCAACAGTGCTCTTACTCCTTGGATAGAAGGTCAACTTAGGTTTTAGTAAGCTAGGGTTGGGGCTCAGGCTCTGACATGCTGCCTAACTGAATGCTGCTACTGGGATAAATGCTAAACTGAAGTCCCATCTGTTCTCCCTGAGTCCTCTCCCAAGAGATATTTGAGATCCCACAGCACATCTTGAATAAAGGATAACCCTATATATGTAGCCAGCATTCTTTCTTCATGGCAAAAGACTCAGACCAGCTTATAGGTGAAGTCAGCAGAATTGCTTCCATGTTCTCTTGCAAAAAACTATCTTTCCAGACCGAAACCTCAAATGTGAAAGGAGCAATGTGTGCAAGGAAAGAGGCAATATTACGTGTTGATCATTGATGAAAATAAGGAAAAACACTGTGGTGAGATTACTGTGTACTATTGCTTGAAGAGTATTTACTGAATGTAGTGTACCACTAACAGTGCATGCCTTTTGGGGAAGGAAAATAGGATGATGTACAAACCAGATGATCAGCTGGAAGATTTCATGGATTCTCTTCTCAGTGTTGCTACTAATGGACTGCAGGCGAGTTCTTTCATCTCTCTGTCTCTGTTTCATGACCAGCAATAATAATAATCTGCTGGTTCTCAGCCAGGCTGTGAAACTTGACCTGCCACTGTTAACAAAATGCTTTGACATTCTCAAGTGGGAGGCGAGATGGGTTCAGCTGCCTCTTCACTCTGAGTTGTCGATTGCCAGAAAGTACAAGGATATCTCAAAAGAAAGATCACATGATACTTCTCATGTTTATTAGATATATTTCCTTACCCCCACCCCAAGGAAGAAGTTCTGTTCTAGACTTTTCATTCTACATTTGGCAAAAATCACAATCACTTTCTAGCAAAACTTTCTTGTCCAATTTTTTTTCATCAACCTTTGCAGCTTTTACCTCAATGGACATCTGTCTTTTAAAGAAGTGTTGCAGATTTGATTTGCTCTCTGCCTTCATTGTAGCAGCCTCTTTTGGGGTAAAATTCTTACAATTTACCTGAAGAGCTAAGTCCAGACTCTGGTGCTAACCCTTTCAAGAGGAGCTTGCACACCTCTGAGAAGAGGGAGCATGCCACTGGTCACTGCATTAAGTCCTAGTACCTCTGGGCTTGGATCCATTAGTTTCTTAGCAAATTTCTCATCCTCCACCAGAGAAGATGCTGGTTGGATAGGATTGACAGAGTAACTTTTGCTCCATATATATAATCCATATATTGTGACAGAGAAATATCAGGGTGATGACAGTAAAACAGCTTTGTGATAAGATTTTCTCAGTTCCTCTGTGCTGCTGGGATGCAGCTATAAAACCAGGGGGCAGCTAGAAGGGTAAAAGAACTTTTTTCTCATGGGACATCAGATGTGCACCTCAGTGTTTGAGATACTCCAGATAGTTAGATCCCAGTAATTTTTCTTCTGGGCTCAAGGCTAACTCAAAATCTGCTGTTATTTTAGGGACAGTGTGGGAAAAGTAGATGGGCATGGTACCCACAGCCCTCTGGATGCAACACCTGAAACCTCACGTGTCTGCTGGCCCCTGATCCGCCTGATAGACTGCAGCAAGACTGCTTCTCTTGGCATCAGCATCTCCCTGCTCATTGCCAAAGCTGGAGTTCTGTAAACAGATCTCATCCTGGCATATGTTATACTGCCATACAGGCAACACTGTTCTAACTGATTAATAACAAGCAGCTTGATAGGATTTGGGGAGGCACTGGAGTAATTAGTAAGATAAGGGCAGGTTTCTTTGTGCTGCACTTTCATGGATGACAAAAGCTTTCCCCCTGAAGAGTTTCACTGATAAATCTTTATATAATAATAATAGTAATAATAGAACCTTTTTGCTACAATGCAAGTTAAATATTCCTTTTGGGAATAAGAGGAAAGGAAGTGTTCAAACACTTAGCTCCCTCCTATTACTGGACTACAGTCCCATCCAACCTGACCTTGATCCCTTCCAGGGATCCAGGAGCAGCCACAGCTTCTCTGGGTAACCTGTGCCAGTGCCCCATCACCCTCACAAGGAATAATTTATTTCTAGTATCTCATATCTAATCTAAATCTTCTCTCTTTCAGTATAAAGCCCTTCCACCTTGTCCTGTCACTCCCTGTCCTTGTAACCAGCCCCTCTCCAGCTTTTTTGTAGCCCCTTCAGGTACTGGAAGGCTGCTTTAAGATCTCCCCAGATCCTTCTCTTCTCAAGGCTGAATAATCCTCATCTCTTTCAGCCTGTCTCCAGAGCAGAAGTGCTCCAGCCCTCTGATCATCTTCATGGCCTCTCCTGGACTCCCTCCAACAGGTCCATGTCTGTCTTGTACTGGGGAGCCCCAACCAGGATGCAGTACTGCAGGGAAGGGGGTGTCTCACCAGAGCAGAGGGTCAGAACCCCCTCCCTTGACCTGCTGGCCATGCTTTTTGGGAAGCAGTCCAAGACACGGTTGGCTTTCTGGGCTGCAGGCACACATTGCTGGCTCATGTTGAGCTTCTCCTCCATCAGCACCCCCAAGCCCTTCTCCTCAGGGCTGCTCTCCATCCTCTCCAGCCTGTTGAGGTCCCTCTGGATGTCTCATGTCTTCAGCTTCTTTTCTAAGACAGAGATAGCAGTACTGATCAAGCTACTGCAGAAGTGTATTGCACCAGGACTCATTCGTGGTAAGTAGGATGACACTATAGCTTTGGCTTCTCCTGCTGATTTTGATAGGAAGGGTAGTTAGTTATATTTTGCACCTCTGCTTGCTTCCAAGAAGCTATTGCACTGCTGAGCAAAGATGAGCCTGCACTCCCTGTACCTACTGTGTTGTTTTTATTAGGACTACTACATTAGAGCCTTGGTGACCAGACAAAAAATAGGGCACAGCTGAAATGCTTCCAGGGAATGGGGGTGTCACAGAAGATGATAGCAAAGCAGAGTATAGATCCTACCTTTCAAATGTCTCAAGCTACTGTTGGAACTACAGGGCCAGACCCCTGTCTGTAGCAGGGGGGTTGGAGCTCTGTGATCCTTGGGGTTCCTTCCAACCCAGAACATTCTATGATTCTATGATTCCCAAGCTTGCTGAAGCCTCTTTTTCTTCAGAATGCAGGAGCAAGGGTTGAAGTAAAATCTGGCTGTCAGTGGGAGAACATAAGCCACCAAGACAGTGATACTTTCTTTGTTTTGGTTTGGTTTTTTCTCCCTGAAGTCATAACCAGTTTTATACTGATTAAAGATGTGGGTTCTACACATTGGATAGTCCCCTGAATTGGTTAAATAGCATAAATGGTGTAAGTGCTGCTTATATAAAATTGGAGAGACCAACTTAAAGAGCACAAGGGCCAGTTTGGTCTGTGTGCTTTCCCTAATTTCCTGCAGAAAGTGCCAGTAAGGATACCAGATCAAAGAGAATTTTGGATGTGAATTCTGATTACTGCAGACCAAACTACGATATAGGGGGCACATAAAACTTCCATACAAAACCATCCAAACATTAAACTGTTTGTAGGTGGGTTTGGTGAGAGTGGACAGAAACATTTGGGTGTTTTTCTTCATCTCTGAGATGGGGTAACCCACTTTTAAAAACCTTACTTTACATAGTTAATGATAGGTACACTGGCTGTTAGTACTGCAGTTTCTCACACACCACCTGGCCAACATTTGCCTCTTTCCTTTTACTTCAAGTTACTGTCTGAGATATAATTGCAGCAGACAGTCCATGGACAGAGTAGGGGGGCAGGCATTGAGGTACACTGAGGCTGGTTCTCATGGGGAACAGGAGTAGTCTTCTCCCCAGTGCTGGGAATTCACACAGAAGTCACAGACTAATGCTCCTACATCACTGAGGAGAATAAACAAAGAGCACATTGGGTAAGAAGAGAAACTCTGATAAATACCAAAGGGGTAGAATTATACTCTAGGGTTAGGTCAGAACATTAGTTGTTGGGCAATCCTCATAACCACTGATCATTTTATAGCAGATACACAGCAAAACTGTCAGTTAATTATAAATACTACCTTATTTTATATAAGAAAACTGCTGTCCAAAGCTAATATGTTTGTCATCACTAAATAAGTGCCAGTCAGAGAGGTTAGGGCTTAGATAGAAGTGCGCTTCTTTGGGGCCAGGGAGTGTGCTAGATGCTCTTCCACGGTCTCTTCCAGTCCTACTTTCCAAGACTCAGTGATGTCTAATGTAATATCATAAAGCCTTGCTATTCAAAAACTCTGAATTTCACCCACTTGGGTTAAAAATGACAAATTGCTTATTCTTCAGGTTTGCATCCTGGGTTCCAACACTGTGAACTTCATGTGGCTGCAGGAGAACCCTGAGAACAAGGAAATCCCTTTTTTTTCCTAACAGAATCTCCAGCTACTACACAAAGTACAGTAACAATTGCCACCACTGTTTGAGCATAAAACAAATCTCTTGAGATCTCTATAAGAGTTGTAAGAGGTATAAGTTCCTGTATCCAAGAACTACCAAGGGAGTGTGAGGGTTTTGGCACATCAGACTTTGCTTTGCAGTTAATCAAATGGTCTGAACATAGTGAGTGCTGTGATGGTCTGAGCACAGTGAACCCCAAGGCTGAAGTGCACTCATCACTACCGCAGTTTTTATCCCTGCCAAGAGAGGTGGTCCAAAAGTGGAATATGAGAAAGCTGAACTCCAGCTGAGATCTTTCTCAAGTCGTGCTTCCACACACATGTGTTTTCTCCAGACTTCCAAACCCCTGGCTGCAGCCTGTACCCTTACCCTCCTGCAGCACTACTGCTTCCTGCTTCCTTGTCCTAGAGCCAGCTCCCAGAGGGCTGCCTCCCTGCAGGCCATGTTCTTGTAAGCCCTTGACGAACAAAGACAACACTTGCCAAAGAGCAGATCATCTTCCAACAGCTCAGGGGAGAGCAAGCACTGATGGGAAGACCTGTTAATTACTGTTTGAATGGAATTTTGTCAGGGAAGTAGGAGAGAAGGAAACTGAGCTAATTTGCAGACACAGACCAACTGTTGTCAACAGGCTACGTACAGTTCACAGAGCTCTGGAGTGAGATGTCTTTGTTCCTTGAAGACAACACCAATGTGAGCTTTGTACCTTAACTTCAGCTTGCCAACTCCCATCCAGATAGACCATGTGGAGATCATATGCAGTTCAATAGGAATTTAAGGTGAAGCCATTTTGTGAGGTGAAATCACCCAGATTCTATACAGCTGTTACTGCAAACGTGGCAAGCTAAAAAACTGCTCATTGGTTACACACACTGTTCACACTGTATTGATTGGTTAGTGATTATAATGAGTTCTGATAAACATATCTTACAGCTAAACATCCTTAGTTTACCTTTGATGCCTAAAAGCATCCCCACACACCTGCTGTTTGACCATCTATTCTGGCTGGTTCCTAACATGTTCCGTTACTCCCAAGTCCCTTCCCATAACTCCTTCCTGGTTTAGGGCAGCCTGTACCCCTGTCATCAAGGCCGCTGTGTTTTGAGAATGTGGTTATCAAAATCCTCTCAACATGAGCAACTTTTCCTGTCTCACAAGGATATTGTCAGGGCCTGTGTCTTTGGTGAGGATTGCTAGGCCGCCGGCAGGCCTGCTGCCTTCCCTGGCAAGACGACGCACACTGGGAGTTGGGCTCATTTCAGAATGAGCAACCCTACCCAGCTTTCAGCAAATCTCTTCCATCTCCAGCTTTGCTCATTAGACAACTGGAGTGGATGAGTGTGTAGCCTCCTCCTGTCAGCCATTCGGACATGTAGAGTTGTGTAACTCTGCTTATTTGATAAAAACACCGTATCTGAGAATATGCAGGAAATGTCATAACCCTGTTGGAGGGAATCTCTATGAAGTTTATTGGTGCAAGAAATACCAATTTGTGAGAGACAGGAACTGAGTACATTTGTCTTAAGAAGGATGGTGATGATGACTAAATAAACAAGCTACAAGCATACACGATGGATGAAGCATTGTCCAGTGTCACTGGCTTTTCATTATTGCTGTTCTGTAACACCAGTTGGGATCAGGATCCCTTGAACTCAGCTCTGCAGGCTGTCCTTGCCCTGATCAGTTTACAAGCTGAGAAATCAGGTTCATGCTGACTTATGTTTAAAAAATGTGGACCTAATAAATTACCAGGTTCAAATAATTTGCATTCCAGTGGGGTAATGGAGCTCCCAACTTGCTGGATACTGACACCAAATTCTTCCTTCCTGTAGTATCCATAATGGACATAAGCCCAGTCTGTTTATGCCATCTACAATATCATATTTGCATTTCTTGAGTGGCAACAGAATTTTTTTTTATCATCATTGGGCCTTTTAACAGCACTTCTGCTAGTTCTCCCTAATGGCTCCTAACTGTGCTAATAAGCATATTGTGTGCAATGTGGCATATCTGCCTTGGGATATTTTAGGGACATAGTAGACGAGGGGCAGTAGACCAGCCAATGTGAGTGTAATGTTTCGTGTTGCCAGCAATTTGTTCGTGTTAGGAGATATCTCATGTTAACCCAGCTTAAAAAAAAATAAAAATAAAGTTATCAAGCATATAAGCATCACTCATTTAGTTTAGCTTCAGTATTTGACAAGATTACAAGGCCTGAGTCTAATCATTAGGACTATGGTTTCAAACTGGGGTGGGCAGCATTCACTGAATACAAACATTCCTGACTTACCCTCCTGTGAGAGGAGAGCTGAGCCCTGTGGAGCCTATTATAAAAGACAGTTTGATGGAATAGGCTGAAATAGCAAGATTTATAAATAAAGGAAGATAAGAGAACTGTACATAAAACAGCCCATACCAGACTAACCTAATTACTCTCTATGGTGAGGTCAGTTAGGGACCTGATAAAATCAATGCATATGACATTTCTATCTGTTTAGACCTTGGAAAGCCATTGATAAAAATCTCCTATCAAAGGGTTCGACTCTTCAGCTGCTCAAGCTGCATAAGAAGGTCCCATGCATTGAAACAGAAGAGTGATGGGGAGGTAATTCTTGGGGTCACCAGATTCTTACAGGGCTAGGTCACTTGCAAAGACCCTCGGCGTAGTTTCTCAGCTCCCCAGTGACTAAGAGCAAGGCTGCATGCAGAGTAACAGTGGGTTTTATGACACTTACATCAGAAATGCTGTTAACTTCAAAGAATCTGCTAGGCAATTCCTTCGAAAAGCACAAAATATGTCAGGGGAACGGGCGAGGGGATGCTTGATGGGAGGTAACGTGGGAAAATGTGAAATGAAGCACTTGAAAATCCCAAGATTGCACAGCTGGCAGTGTTTAGAGAAGACATGGAGTGTTCTAGCACTCTCTGGGGCTTTGGGATCCTTGCTGGCAGGAACTGGAGCAGAGCAAGGAAAGAAGAAAACATATTTCTATAAGTGTTCAGTCATGATGTTGTGGCACCTGATCTCAGCCCTTTGTGCAAGCTTTCATGCTCACTTTGGTTGAGTCACTAGGCAAACCTGACAGAGGCCCCAACAGGGGTGATTCGCCCTTGGTAAGAGGCCATGGGCAAACACCCCTGTGCTGCTCCAGCCCCCAGCACCAGCTTTCCTCTCGCTGGTGGCTTATGCTGGCGTGTTTCACCTTGCAGCTGAGGGCAGAGGATTGAGATGTGCACACAGCTCAGCTGACATGCAGGGATTTGTTCAGTCTCCATAACCTTTAATTTGGAGTAATAGCTTGCACGCATAGCATTGCACAGGAGCGCCTGCCTCCTGAACAGCTCCATACTTACCCACGCCACAAACCTTTAGGAATGCATCAGTCTCCCTGATATATCAGCATCTCTGTAGAGCTGCCAGCTGAGACTGGGACATAGTAGACCTCCATTTCATTTCCAGCAGGCTAAAATATCCTCTCAGATGGAAATTACTTTCATACCAAAATTAACCTGGGCTGGTTTCAGACCAATATCTTAAAGCCTTACAGATTTTCTACTACCCTTTGAATCATCCAGTCCCCCAACAGGGAACTTTAATGCCAGTGCAGCATCTGCTGTAGAATATTTATATTCAGGGCTTCCTGTGTGAAGCTCTGGATGGATGTGATTACTGAGTATGTTGGAAAAAGGACAGTTTACTGCCTGGCTTTTATTTCCTGCTATTTTGTATTTCTATGCAAGGAGCTTATATGCCATGTTGTAAACGGCTGGTTTTCTTGTATGATGTCTCTTTTTTTCTCATTCTCTTAATGGGCTTCTCGCTAAAACTGACGTTTCAGCAGCATTCCCATTATTAGTTATGATGCCAGTAAATGGAGGTCTCAGTAGTGGGTGAAATTTAAATTGGGTTTGAAGAGCATTCAAATAATTCAGCGCTTTACTTTCATTTGGTAGTTCAGTTTGCACAGTGTATGATTTAGTTATTCACATTTTAGTTACTGTGTTGATGTTGTTTAGCAAAGACCTTGTTTTGCTTGGGCCCCAACTACAGCTCTCAGCCAGTCTAATGTTGTTTACTGTAGCTAGCTAGCATGAAACTAATGTTTTGTTCTCTGGGTTCCCGTTTGATGTTATAAGCCGAGTCACACTAGCTAGTGCAGGAATCATTTCCATTTTGCTTTATACTGCTCACATGAAAAACAGCTAGCAGTGGAAAAGGACCTACTTCTGAGCATAAACGTTAGGTCTGCTTTGCTCTGTTGGGAGTTTGTAGTAGTACAGTGTCTTGGATAGGGCTTTACTTTTCATTCCAAAGAGCTATCCTAAACTGCAGTGATTGATTTGAAACAGGATTCAAGAGACTAAGCAACCCAAATCTGTGTTGTGAAAGGAGTCTGCAAAGTTTGCACCTTTCCCTTGGACATCTTCAATCATCCTATGAAAAATCCTCACTAGGAAGAATTTTTCATAACTGAGGCTTATGTGAGTCTTGGTAAATATCTCCTAGTAAAGCATAAGCTTAGCAGTAAATATTAGTCAGCATTGTCTAGAGGCACCAGAATTCTTAGTTTGTATTTCTGGATGCTGACAATAACTCTGTGCATTTATTTAATCAGCTGTAAAATGAAGACATATATTATCATTATCTCAGGCCAACCTGGGAGAGGTTCCACTCGCATGCTGGCTTTGTCAGACCGAGTCGACTCCCATCGCTTCCACATCTGCCTTAGACGTGTGCCAGGGGGTTCAGCCAAGCCCCTGCGTAGCTAAGCCAGCCAGCACTGTCCTGGTGTCAGCTAGAAGCTGCGGGAGGCTCCATTCCTCTGACTGGTTACTCGACCGCATGAGCAGGGTGGCTTTTCCCCATAAGGAGATGCATGTACCTGATGAGACAGAGCTGGGAGGGGTGGCTGACACAAAGGACACTGCGCTGCCATCCAGTGAGGCCTTGACAGGCTGGAGAGCTGGGCAGGGAGAGACCTGATGAGGTTCAACAAAAGCAAGTGGAGAGTCTGGCATCTGGGGAGGAACAACTGCTGGAATCAGGACAGGCTGGGGGTGACCTGCTGGAGAGGAGCTCTGTGGAGAAGGACCTGGGGGTCCTGGTGGGTGACAGGGTGGCCATGAGCCAGCAGTGTGCCCTGGGGCTGAGAGAGACAATGGGATCCTGGGGGCATCAGGAGGAGTGTGGGCAGCAGGTGACAGGAGGGGATCCTCCCCCTCTGCTCTGCCCTGCTCAGGCCCCACCTGGAGGGTTGTGTCCAGTGCTGGGCTCCCTGGGATCAAACAGCCAGGGATCTCCTGGAGAGAGTCCAGAGGAGGCTGAGGAGATGATGAAGGGCCTGGAGCATCTCCCCTGTGAGGAAAGGCTGAGAGAGCTGGGGCTGTTCAGCCTGGAGAGAAGAAGACTCAGGGGGGACCTTATGAATGTTGATCAATATCCGAAGGATGGGATGCAGGGGGACATGGCCAGCCCCTTTTCTTTGGTCAGTGGAGACAGGACAAGGGGCAATGGCTGCAAGTTAGAGCACAGGAGGAACTTTTCCCCAGTGAGGGTGCCAGAGCCCTGGGACAGGCTGCCCAGGGGGTGTGGAGTCTCCTTCTCTGGAGAGATTCCAGCCCCGTCTGGACACCGACCTGTGCAGTATGAGCTGGGGAGCTGCTTTGGCAGGGGGTTGGACCCCAGGAGCTCTCCAGGGCCCTTCCAACCCCTGTGATTCTGTGATCCTGTGATCACAGCACAATGTCATGTCATCACATCTCTTGGTGCTGTTACGGCATGGCGACGTTAATTCATGTTATCCTGGAGCAATGCCTGTTTGTCAAGAGACATCTCAGGAGAGTGTCCAATCACCTCCACACATATGTTGCATCTTCTCATCAGGTTTGAGAGTCACCTGAATATGTCAGATTGTACCTTGCCATGTACACAGGGGAAGCACAGAATGAAAATAACTGAGCATGAATGATCAGGTCAGTCACCTTGACATTTAGCCCCATGTATCCACTTCTCTTATCTGAACAGAAGCTGGAAATAGAAAAATTAAATACTGTGGGCCTGATTAGTCTTTCTTTTATGTGCACGTAAATCAGAATGAATTCCAGTGAGTTCAGCAATAGGTAAAGCATCTGTGAGAGCAGAATTGCACTCCTGAAATACTGAAAAGGCAGGTTTTAACCTTTACATAAAGGATATCCCAAGCTATTAATAGGATGCATTTCATTTTTGCCCAATAGCCTAATTAAGAGCTAACTCATACTTGAAGAGAAAAGGAAGCAATTTGATTTACAGTATCTTATGTGATTAAATCACCAGAAAGGATTTGAGATGGAAGGGGAGGGAAGTTTAAAAACATATCATTTGTGAAGAATGGAATCTCTTTCTTCTTCCAACCCTTTTGCCCCCGTGTTCACAGCTTAAAGAGGATTCACTGACTTTTATTTATTTGCCTAAACTACTGATTTTTCATCTTGCAGGGTGGCTTCAAAATCCAATGTGAACTTTTTAAGGCACCTAATGATCCATTCTATTATCCCCCAGGACAACGCTAGTTCCAGTGATTTCATGGGGAACTGATTCGGAAAATACCCTTTTTCTCCCTCGCCGTCTCCCAGCCCCTTGAATCGTGTTGCTATCTGGATACCTCTTTTCTTTGCAACACTATGGTGGTAGCCAGAGTCAGCAAACAGACCTGGAGTGAGGGTTGATTGGGGAAACAGCTTCACACTGTATGTAGCCCAAACAATGGAGCTACGGAACAGCTCGATTTCGATGCCAAAGATGAGAACTTATTGTCAGGTAGTTTTAAAAGCAGTATAGATGCACAGGATTCCTTGCCCTTCTATCTAAGTATACAATACTGCCATTTTTAAAAAAAAACTCCACCTTATTGATTTTCATTTTGTGATAAACATACTTAGAAACTTAGATGGAATTGAGAAACTGTAAGCCAATACCTGCAGAAAGTATCATGGAGCTTATAAAATAGAGTGTTTGCAGATATTGTTGCTCAACTAATAAAGTGGCAATTCAGGATGTAATAAAGCATTGCAAACTTTGGCCATCAGCTTTAGTCAGTTTTGCATGCATGAATCTTGTGAGTGAACCGTGCCATGTGATGACAACACTGTTTCTCACCCATGCTTCTCAGAGCTTTAGAGCCATCTAAACATCTTCCTGCCTGGGAATCTGTGGCAGTACATAACCTAGGGATTTGCCTAAGGATGCACAGATTATTTCTGATATAATTAGGGCTAGAAGGAAGGTCTCCTGATACTCTTAGCTTAACTATTAGGCCTATTATTTCTCATAGCGTAGTGTAGTGAAAATATCACAGGTACAACTGCTGGAGCCTTTGTTCCTCAAACAACACTGCCAGACCCTAATCCCATTCTGCACCTATCAGAAGTGTCTCTCTCAGTTCTTTCTCTTCAGGATTGAGGATAGAAAGAAAATGTGATCCTTACTCTTTTACAAATCCTGCTTTTCTCCCCTCTGTTGCACTGCAAGCCAAAGGGAGCTCAGGCCAGTTTGAAGACAAAACCATGTCAAATTCCACTCCCCTTTCCTGAACCCCAGGTAAGACAGGACAGTGCAGCCCCATTGCAGGAACGATTTGGTACATGGTACAAGAAGAAGGTCTGGATTCTGCAGAAAACATTGCCACCAGAACAGAAAACCCTACAGCCTTTGCTAAACTATGAACCTGGCAAACTTCAGGGACCATCCAGAACAAAAGATTACCTAGGAAGTGGCAGGAGCCATTTAGGAAAAGTGGGAGATAGCAAGGAAGATAATAATTAGCAGTCTAAAGGAAAGCAGTAAATATAGTCTCACATGAATGCTTATTGGTTATTCCCATTTTCTTCATGTCTGTGACCTTTACATTGCTAGCACCATGACTTCATTTGCTGGTGTCCAGCATGCAGGCACACTCATTGATTTGATGCATAGACCTTGTTATCATAGAATCACAGACTGGCATGGGTTGGAAGGGACCCCAAGGGTCACAGTGCTCCAACCCCCCTGCCACAGGCAGGGACACCAACCTCAGGCTACACAAGGTTGCCCAGGGCCCCATCCAACCTGGCCTTGAACACCCCCAGGGATGGGGCACCCACCCCCTCTCTGGGCAGCCTGTTCCAGCCCTTCACCACTCTCTCTGGAAAAAACTTCCCCCTAATATCTCATCTAACCCTTCCCTCCTTTAGCTTTAATCCATCCCCCTTGTCCTGCCATTGTCTGTCCTTTTAAAAAGTTGATTCCCCTCCTGTTCCTCTGCTCCCTTCAGGGACTGGCAGGCTGCAATGAGGTCCCCCCACAGCCTTCTCTTCTCCAGGCTGACCCAGCCCAGCTCCCTCAGCCTCTCTTTGCAGGGCAGCTGCTCCAGCCCTCTGAGCATCTCCGTGGCTCCTCTGACCCCTCTCCAACAGCCCCACATCTTTCTTGTGTTGGGCCCCAGCTCTGGACACAGGATCCAGCTGGGGCCTCCCCAGGCCAGAGCAGAGAGGGACAATCCCCTCCCTGTCCCTGCTGCCACCCCTCTGCTGATGGAGCATGGCTGTGTGTGCTGTGAGCACTGTGGAGGGAAGGTGTGACTGGGCTGTGTTCCTTCCTCAGTGCCTGTCACTTCTGGAGTCCTTTGAAAGGCAGGATGTGTTTAGGAGTTGAGAGAAGTGGCTGGGGTGGTTAAACACAGACTACACGCACTGGTGTGTGGAGATAACCTGTCAGTTTTCTGCCCCACTGACACAGAGGGGCCTGACCTGCTGCTGTTCTTGCCGGTCTTTTTGCCACGCTTGACACTTTAGCCCTGCCAAGCACTTGCTGCATTAAGCCTGTGGGCATGCATGAATCATGAGCTACCTTGGCCATAATTCAGGGAACAGTGGCAGATGTCTGTCTTCTGGAAAAATGCCACAGCCACCCACGGCTCATGGAAGAATTAACCTTGGGACATGCATGCAATTGGACTAGAGACATGTGTCCAGCTGTAATAACGTCCAGTGTCTCCTTGGGAGGACTCCCCTTCTGGGAAACACCTCTCTCTGAGCTCCTTGTTTAGTCCACATTATAAGGTGTTCTTCAGAGGTGGTGTGGCCAGTTTTTGGTGTTCACTGAGGAATATTAACAGGCAGCATCATGACAATATCTTGTTGCTGCCCAGCGAGCTAGCTGCACACACTGTGATTCATCATCCTTTAGCTTGGAAGTGGGGTGCTCCTTGAACATACCCTTCTCTTTTTGATTTTTCAGTGTTTGCTGCAGCTGCCTGCTTTTGCTGTAACACTAACTGGGATGAACAGGCCAGAGATATTTTTCTGTCGTTTTGGAATAGCCTGATCGGTAGCACTGAGAAGATCAAAATGACACAAGAAGACAGAGACTCTCTCTTTAAAGGAGTATTTCAGATGTGGGAACAGAGAAGTGGAGAGATGTAACGTTGGGGAGGAGAGAGAAGAAAAAAAAAGGAGAGAAAATATGGCTTGGTAGAGTGAGGAAAAGTGAGAGAAAGGTGGGGGATTTGAGGGAAGACAGCACTTTCACCTCATCTTCAGACTAAAGAACTCAGTAGGGTAAGAAAAGGGAAGGAAGGATAATGGGAGGATGCAGAGGGGTAGGATACAGATTCAGAGAAAAAAAGAAGAGGAAGAAAAGTCTCTTAAAATTACAAGGAATTCACAAAGTTTAGTTTCACAAACTCAGGAGGGTTATAGAGTTTTTGCTTCTCTGGAATATGTAGCATGGTAGACTTGGATCTTTCAAACTCTCAGTGTTTAGGGGCCACCTGGTATGTGGCCAGAAAACAAAGCAGTGGTCATACCAGAGTATGTCAATGGCACTAAAATATGCATGGTGAGGAGGAAAGCAAGCTGGCTCCTATACAGGGAACAGCTGTGCAGAAACTGTCTGTGTACCACTGTAGAGAACCACCAAGACCACTATTTGGGAATGCAGAGAGTCTGCTTTGTAAGCCCAGAAACAGAGGCATGTTCTGATTTAGGGCTACTGCAGTTCTGCCTTGATGCTTACCACTTCCACCTCGAGGGGAAAAAAACAAGTGCCAGAATGATTTAAAGACAGAATATCAACCCACACTGCTGCAGGCCTGCTTTCCACATTTTCTTGCTTTTATAGTTTTAGCTCTTGTTCCAAGAGAAGGACTTTCTGTGTGCATGTGTGCCTCTGTGTGTGTGTGTGTGCTTTTCCTTCCAAAATTCACACCCAAAATCGATGACTGCAATTCTTAAGAAGGGCATTGGTAGAAATTTTCAGAAGCTGGTGAAAGAGAATGTCTCTCTGACCTTCCTCCCACCCCCCATCAGAAAGGCAGCACTCTGTAAGGAAAATTTGCTGGTGTAACTTGATTTCATGGTAGCACTTTTCTATCAATCATTTGCATTCCAGCCAAATGCCAAAGGGTGAAGAATCATAGAATCCCAGACTGGTCTGGGGTGGAAGGGACCCCAAGGATCACAGATTTTCAACCCCTCTGCCACAGGCAGGGCCACCAACCTCCAGGCCTGGAGCTACCTGGATCTGGAATATGAGGCACACCTATTCAGGATCACAAGACCTTCGTTCAGCCCCTCCTGCACTGCAAATGTCTTGTTTGATGTTAGGAAAATCACTTCATGTGCCCCATATCTCAGTTTCCCAACTGTAATGTGGGAATTGACACTTCTTGTTGTCTCGGAAGTAGTGGGAAGATAAATGTGCTAAAGACTGTGAGATGCTCAAACGTTATGATGTGGAGATGAAACGTTAGGCAAATATGCAAACAGAAGGCCTAACATATCCCTTCCCATGAATTTTATTCAGACCCTTGTATCTGACAAACAAGTATCCCATTTGCAACCCCAAGGGTGGGCATGCAAGTCCTGGTTTTTGGGTGGGTCCCCAAGCTGATGTGGAAGTTGAAGATGAAGGTTGTAGCATGACAGTAACAGAATTTTGCTTTACAGGCTAAGAAGCACCAAGCAGTGCTGATGTCTTTATTTGAAAAACTCCCTGAGACATTTCTAAAACAGATTTTCTGTAAAATCTGTTGCATTCACAACTACAGAATGTTATGATCTAGCACAAAATTTTTTATAGCTACTCAAATGTAATAGAGGAATCCCAGGCTCAAGCCTATAAAACCTTTTATAGGAGAGCCCTCCTTTACAGGTTTCCTATATACAATTCCTTCCCATCAGCAGCTGTTTCTGTATCAATTGTGCATTTAAACATGATGCAGGAATGTTGGTAATGCTCTTATGGATGTGGTAATACCTATTTGATTAATGGATTAGGATTTTTTTTTTGCCCTATAATTGAAACCTAATTAAAATATTGTTGGGGGGAGGGGAGGAATTTTGAAACACATGGATGAAGTTTAAATAATTACCACTCACAGGTTTAGTTTCCAGAGCAAAGTGCTTTCTTTTTGAAAAGATGTGCTGCTTTATTCTGTCTCCCAGCTATGTTGCAGCCTGCTCTTCACTGTTTTACAAACTGGAACGTACAACCGTGGTCATTGCTATTCATGGATTCATAGAACTTAAGACTGTAAAAGATGATTAGATCGATCTAATCCGACCTCCTGCTTAGCAAAGACCAGACACTTCATCCAGTCACCCCCCATATTGATACCCCCATCATGTCTTTGATGAAATTGGATCTTCCGGAGAGACATCTACTCTTGATGTGAGGAATTCAAAAGGCAAATAATTCCTGGATAGTTCTTGCAGTATTTAATCATCCTTACAGTTAGAAAACCCTCAATTCTGCACCTTGTTTCTAATTTGAATTTTCTGGCTTTAAATTCCAGACATTGGTTCTTGTAATATGTCTTTTTCCACTAGATTAAGAAGCCCTTTAAAAACGCCTGTGTTCTTATGATAAAGGTACTTATATGATCTAATCAAATCACCTTTAGGCCTTCTTCTGCATTTAATAATAAGAAGAAATCTATTTATTTTCTGGAAGCACCCAGAAGCCCAAATCACAGAGCAAGGCCCTGAGGAACTGCTAGTTTTTAGGAAACTGGTGTTGACTTCTCTGTCACAGATGCTGGTGCGTCGCTCGGCTCCTCTGGTTCTTGGCTGCTCACCTATGGGATGGGAACACCAGGAGTCTATATACCACGAGTATATATATTCCTTCTCAGTGCATATACATTAACGTCTGGAAAGTGCCAGGAGAACAATATTAGTCGCTGTGTTGAGCACAGCAGAAGCACTTAACAAGGCGACAATCTTAAATCAGTGTCCAACTAAATGAAAAAGCCACCGTCTCCATGTCAGGTGTGGGTCAAGGTTGAGTATCTCCTGTACTGAACTCTGAAACAAGTGCTGATTACTGTTGTGAAGTAACTGTCTTTTAAATTAAAGCAATAGTGAGGCATGACTACATTAGGTAACTGAGTGCAATGCTCTGTGACTTGATATGATGCTGACCTCAGCTGTTTCACTCTCACATCATGTAGAAATATTGTTTGGATCCCAAAGATAAATGATTGGATGGCAGATGACTTGGACTTGAGCTAAACTGACTGACTGTTGCCTTTTTTTTCTTCCCCATGCCAGATCACAGGATCACAGAATCACCAGGTTGGAAAAAGACCTTTAAAGATCATCAAATCCAACCAATCCCATCCTGTGCTAAACCAGATCCCTGAGCACCTCATCTCCCCTCTGTTAAACACACCCAGGGGTGGGGACTCAGCCCCTCCCTGGGCAGCCTGTGCCACAGCCCCACAACTCTTGCAGGGAAGAACTTTTCCCTCCCATCTGCTCTGCCCCTGCCCTGGCACAGCTTGAGCCCATTGCCCCTTGTCCCATCTCATGTCCCCTGGCTGAAGAGACCATCCCCCACCTCTCTGCACCTTCCTGGCAGGGCAGGGCAGGTGGTGATAAGGTCTCCCCTCAGCCTCCTCTTCTCCAGGCTCAACACCCCCAGCTCCCTCAGCTGCTCCTCAGAGGATTTGCCCTCCAGCCCTTTCCCCAGCCTGGCTGCCCTTCTCTGGACTCGCTCCAGGACCCCCATGTCCTTCTGATGGTGAGGAGCACAGAACTGGACCCAGCACTCGAGGTGCAGCCTCACCAGTGCCCAGACCAGGGACACAGTCCCCTCCCTGGACCTACTGGCCACACTGTTTTTGACACAAGCCAGAATGCCATTGGCCTTCCTGGCCACCTGGGCACACTGCTGGCTCATATTCAGCCTGCAGTCACCCAACACCCCCAGGTCCTTCTCTGTCTGACAGCTCTAACTGTACTTTAAGGACAGATCTGTACTTTGAGGATGCATACAGCTAAAAGCTGGAGAATGATGATGTCTTCAACTGTCCCAGCTGCCTCCAGAGTGACCATGGGACTATACCCAATTTCCCATACTGTCCCATCAGCCCTTTAGCAATGAGGCTAGCTCTTTATACAGCTGTAAATGCTTACAGTCATGGACAGGGCTTTACGTGCCTGTACTGAAAGCCAAAAAACCCTCAATCAACTATTAAGTCAACAGGCAAACCCCCAATTACACTTCCAGAGTAAGTTTCCAACCATGGCCAAGACCTTTGTAAAAGTGAGCATCACCCAGAAAGATCTTGAGTCTGGCCACTTTGAGATGGAGAGTATGCACAGCACAGACTGCCTAGTTCCAACACACCTAGTAGGAAATCACAGCATCAGAGGAATCAGTTCTAGTTGTGGACTCAGACCAGCCCTTTGCCTTGGCATAACATTAGTTTGGGCAAAGAACCTGTCTGCTTCTCTAAATGTACATGCTATGGGCTCTGGCTCTGTAATGTCAGGTCAGCATATGCCTCAAAACAAGCAGGTAAGTGCCCCTCAGAGACAAATGGCAAAGGACTTGGCAGTAGCTTTTCTCTTGTCCCGGTGCTTTTTCCTGACCGTGGTGCTATCCTCAGGACACCTCTTTGCTCTTACTTGCAGGTTCTGATCCGTGCTGACCCGGAAAATCTGTGAACACCCAGGATGCGGTTTCCTTTCTCCTTGGGCTCTTACATACAAGGTGACTTTCCATGACTCCTAGCAAGTGCAACAGTTACTTATTTTGGTTTTACCAATTTAAAATGTAAGTGCATTCTTTACTCCTCCTTCTGAAAAAGTAACATCTGGCACCAAGCAACCCTGTACATCACCAGCTGAGGAGCTCGGGTTTAAGAACCCGGAGTAAGAATAAACCTCTGAAGTTAGGATGTGTATTAGCTATCATCATTTGCTCACTCTTAATTACCTCTTTCCCTTATTTGTCTCTTTAATGGTATGTCAACAACATTTTCTAACCTCTTCCTCAGCAACTGATTTGTCAAGAGTGTAGGTACACATTTGTTCCAGTTCCAGCTTAGCCATAGGGGCAAAACTGCTCTAGCCATGATGCAGGTGTGGACCTGGACTAATTCCATGGAAGTGATTCTGGTTTGAACCAATATATTTGTTCTGCTGAGCTACCTCTCATGTACAGGTGCTTGTGCCAGTCCACCCAGAGTTGAAGCCTGTGTCCTGCATCAAACTTGCCTTCATGGGAGGGATCCTGTGCAGGAATTAGACATCCTGGAAAATCAGCCATCAGAAACATTCAGAAATACATAAGCAGCAGCGTTTCACTGTAAACTGCTAAGAGAGGGAAAGGAGTAGTCTTGCTAAGTCCTCTCAGTCCACCAGTCTGCATGAAGGGAGAGGAGGCTGAGGAAATGGTTAAGGGCCTGGAGCATCTCCCCTGTGAGGAAAGGCTGAGCGAGCTGGGGCTGTTCAGCCTGGAGAGAAGATGACTAAGGGGAGACCTAATCAATGTCTATCAATATCTTAAGTATGGGGTGCAGGGGGAAATGGCCAGCCCCTTTTCAGTGTCTGTGGGGACAGGACAAGGGGCAATGGCTGCAAGTTAGAGCACAGGAAGAACTTTTCCCCAGTGAGGGTGCCAGAGCCCTGGGACAGGCTGCCCAGGGGGTGTGGAGTCTCCATCTCTGGAGAGATTCCAGCCCCGTCTGGACACCGACCTGTGCAGTATGAGCTGGGGAGCTGCTTTGGCAGGGGGGTGGACACCATAAGCTCTCCAGGGCCCTTCCAACCCCTGTGATCTGATTCAATTTGCTTCTATTCCATTCTATTCTATTCTATTCTATTCTATTCTATTCTATTCTATTCTATTCTATTCTATTCTATTCTATTCTATTCTATTCTATTCTATTCTATTCTATTCTATTCTATTCTATTCTATTCTATTCTATTCTATTCTAAAGGGGATGTGCTTTCCAAGGACAGCACAGATGACTCTCCTTTCTCACTTGAGGGCAAGGCTCAACTTGGTTTACCTGAAGCAGTAAGGAAAGAAACATGTCCCTGCAGCAGTTACTGACTGCAAAGGCTCTCATTTTCCCCATGGAGTGATCAATCAGGGGAAGAGTTAAACTCACACCTTCTCTAGCATTCACCTGCATTTGCAAATAAATCAGCCATAAGAACAACTTAGACAGCCTCCTCCTACATGGCTTCTCCACCAAAAGACGTGGGAGAATGGCAGTGGTGCTGCCTGTCTTGCTGCAACCCTGTCAGTATTTCAGGTATGGTGCTGAATTTCACAGGGTCCTGTATAGATTATGGTGCTTTCACTGCAACCTCAGGCTGATTCACACTTGCTCTGAGAACCCACACTGACACGTTACAAGCTGCTCTGGGGGCTATGGCTTGAACTCCGTGCTCAAGCCCCCATCTGTGTGCCTTGGTGGTGTTTGGTGCCACAGGGTTTCAGAGAGGCCACAGCACAGCAGTGCCTGTTGCAGAGAACATGAAGGATGCTCTATGGAGTAAGGCTGTCTTTCCTGTCATTCTCAACAGAATACCAGGTAGAAGATGACTCCACCAATTTGCTTCTCCCTCTTTTAGGGCAGCACTGATTTGCAAAACTGTTAACCTACAGTCTTTTTAAGACATAGTTTTATGCAGGTCCTGAATGTTTCTCTCTTCTTTGCACAGCTTGGAAGAGAAACACTGCATTTTAAAGTGTGGTAGTAAAAGGAGCCCCCTGATAAGTTCATATACATTTGTGCCCTGAGAAACAGGCTTTGGTAGTGAGGTGACAGGGTTAACCGAGCAGCCTGCAGGTGTGAATCAACACTTTTTTCCTGCCATGTTCCTTGTCTAATTCCACGTTTTTGCCCCTTTGCATTTAAGACTGTTTCCAAGCGGCTTTACTACTAACCATATGGACTGCAGAGATCACAGCAATAAGTACAACATGGTCAAAAGCATTGGAAACAACAAAGGAAAAACACCGTGACAAAACTGAAACAAAATGTCCATCTCAGCAGTGCAGGACTGTGCTTTAAAAACAGGGACGTGTCAGGCACGGCTGGACTGTTAACACACCCGAACAGCGACATTGGAACGTAATTACTTGGCATCTAGAGGTCCACTCGTGCTGTGAGGCTACAAGGTCAGATTTTGCTCTGAAGGATGTTGATACCTGGATTAAAACAAAGCAATTGTAAGGATTTGGGAGAGCCACGTCTCAAAGAAATAAATCAGCCCCTTCATCTGGAATGCGCCGGGTTGCTGTGGCTGCGACGGAGCGTCGCGCTGTACACACGCACGGCTCAGGCACCACAGGCTGGAGCACCCAGCGCTGGGGCTGCCGCATACACGCGATGCATTTGCAGTCGTGGAGCAGCCAGCTGCTGGGCGCCGGGCGTTTGGGAAAGCAGCTGATGGCAGTGGCAGTGCACAACGGCTGAGAGAGCTGGGGCTGTGCAGCCTGGAGAAAAGAAGACTGAGGGGGGACCTAATCAATGTTTATCAATATCTGAAGTATGGGGTGCAGGGGGAATTAGCCAGCCCCTTTTCAGTGTCTGTGGGGACAGGACAAGGGGCAATGGCTGCAAATTGGAGCACAGGGAGTTCTGCACCAACATGGGGAGGAACTTTTCCCCAGTGAGGGTGCCAGAGCCCTGGGACAGGCTGCCCAGGGGGTGTGGAGTCTCCATCCCTGGAGAGATTCCAGCCCCGTCTGGACACCGACCTGTGCAGTATGAGCTGGGGAGCTGCTTTGGCAGAGGGGTGGACCCCATGATCTCTTGAGGTCCCTTCCAACCCCTACAGCTCTGTGATTCTGTCCCCGAGCTTTTCTTCCAGGGCAGGGGAGCAGGCTGCCTAATGCAGAAAAATCCCAAATTCTAAAGGATATTGAGCCAATTGCAATGGTGCCTCACGGACCTTGGGTATCCAGTTAGAACAGGAACCTGAAATCTGGACCCTGTTGGCCTGTATCTTGAGTTCAATTTTATCTGCTGACCCAGGTCCTCTGGGAAAAAAAAAAAGTATGGTTGCAACAGACAACTGAATTTGTCTTTCAAGAGCTTGGAAAACCAAATTCTACACAATGAAGAGTGTTTACTGCCTGCTGCTGACTCTGCCAGCAGTGGACAAGCTGTTTATCATATTGTTGCTCTGTTTCCCATGTATACACTAGAGATTACCCGCTCACTGCTGCTGAAACACGCTCAGAGGTTATAAACTGGAAACTTCCATATGACAGGTCAGTAACTGGGCTTTCAACTGGAATAGCCCATCCAAACCTGGCTTAACCTATGTGTAGTAGATGCCGTTGAAACACAGGACACAAACCCAGACCGTATCTGGAAGGCTGTGCAAAGAATAGTCACAGTCTACACGTGGTACAGGAGCTGGAGAGGTAATATTGAGTATCAATATTTTGTTGAAGTATTAAGTTACCGTGTGTATCCATCTTTGTGTCGAGCACATCAGGTCAGTGCCTGATGTTTTTGCAAGTCCAGTTTTCTGGATTGGAGTGTAGGTTTTACTGCTGACTTCCAACCTGAGTTGGGCAAATGACAGTGTTTCTCTGCCTCATTAAAAAAGGGATTGTCCCTGTCAACCAGCTCAAGCTGGAGTCAGCGCATCAAATCCTTGTTGTTTCCGTTTTTTAAATCAGTGCTCCTCACTGCATGGAATTCCTGGTGTGTCTGGATGTGACCATGTGGATTTAGGCAGCACTCTTGACGCTCCTAGCATGCCAGGAATCTGAGTCTGGGGCTGTGTGACTCCAAAATGCTTCTTTCTCCCATCAGAAACAAAGGATAGAGGTGATTCCAACCATCAGACGAGGAAAACCCTTCCTGCATGGAGTCCTTCAGAGAAACAACCTCTCCCCAACCAAATCCTATCCTCTCCCAAGCTGGAACTCTTTGAAAGCTCTGAGCTGGGATCCAAACTGCCAGGGGCTCCTGTCCTTGCCGCCTTGCTCTGCCAGTGGGCAGGACCAGGGCGTGCTGATGGATGTATGGAGGCTCTTGCTGGAGGTCTGCTCAGATACTGGCAATCACGGCAGGGTTACGCATTTTCTGAAGGTAAAGAGGGCACAGTGGTGTGAGCCATGAGTCGCCCAGCCTGTGACCCTCCAAGTTTTGGCTATCTGGGGAGGGAATCGGAGAGCACGTGGACAGCCACCCTGGCTCTGCCTGTGCCAGCTGTCCCTGCAAGTCGCCAGCAGCCAGCTTCAACGAAGGGTCCACATTTAGAGAAGATGAGATGACACTGCAGCTACCACGAAGACAGCATCGCGAAATCCAGGCCCTCCGAAGCCTGGCTGGGGATCCCTGGCGGGTTTGGGCTGTTTATTAGTTCTGTCAGTTGGGATTTTCAGCCTGCCCCCAGCCCGCGGATGCTCCCCAAAGCCGGAGCGCGCTTCCACAGACGCAAATACAATGATAGCTGCTGTTATTAACGTTTAACGAAACTGGGGATTCCCCATCGCTGATCCGTCTGCGGGAGGTGGCCCCGCAGCCAGCCGCGGTGCCGGCAGGAACGGCAGCGGCGGCCCCGCGGGGGTACCACCCGCCCGGGAGATGGGAAGGAGCCCACGACACGCACAGACCCGCCGCCGCGGCAGTGCCCGGGGGGCCGCGGCAGTGCCCGGGGAGCCACCCGCGCTTACCCCCCGCCGGCGGGGCACCGGGGACACACTCGGGGCAGTGGGGGGTGTTGGTGGGGAGGCCGCGGCCGGGGAGCGCCCGCCCGGTGCGGGGCCGAGGGCGGCGGGACCGGCGGAGGCGGTGCGGGGGGTGCGGGCGGCGCATGCGCGGCGGCGGCGGGGCGGCGGGGACCGGAGCGGCGCGGGGGGCCGGGGGGGGGAGGGAGGCGGGCGGGCGGAGAGGAGGCTGGGCCGGGCCGGGGCTCCTGTCTGCCCGCCTATTTGAGGGAAAGTAGCGGTTGGCGGGCGCTCAGTGCCGGCCGCCGCGGAGAGGCAGCGGGCGAGCGGCCGCCGGTCGGTGCCTGCAGCCGGCGCGGCGCTGCCCCCCTGCCGAGGACTGCCGCGCTCGTCGCACGAGTGGCGGCGGGGGGAGCCGCCCCGCGGGGCCGCCTCTGCCCCTTCCCCGCCGCGCCGTTAATGGAAACATGGCGATGGCGGCTCCGACCGGCAGCGCGGCGCCCGTCGCCCCGGCCCTCTGCGGCCACCTGGCCCTGCTGCTGCTCCTCGCCGCCCCCGCCGCCCACGGCTACAGCTTCCCCCAGCAGCACACGTAAGTGCCGCCGCCCCGGCCGGGACCCCCCGCCACCGCGGCTCGGCCCGGCGCGGTGGCGCATCGCGGGGCCGCCCCGGGGCCTGCCGGCGCCGCGCGGGGGAGCGGCAGCGGCGGGTGCTGCCGGCGGCCGGCGCTGCGCCGTGCCGTGCCATGCCGTGCCGTGCCGCGCCGCGCTGGATGCGGGCGGGCGCGGGGGTCTCGGCTCGCTGCCCGGCGGGGCGAGGAATGGACCCAAAGTTGCTGGAAAGCACAAACTTCCCGGCGGGTGCCGGTGTGCAGGGCGGCTGTTGGAGCGTTAACGTGGCCAGAGGGGGGACAGAAGAACGAGGACGTGTCCCCCCCCCCCTCCCCTCCCCTCCCCGGTGTCAAGCACACAATATGGTACCCACAACCGGCCGTGCCCAGCGGAGTTTGAGCATCAGCTGATAATAGATGGATAGTTCCACAGGCTATCCGAGCTGGCGGTTCTTCCCCTCCCTCCCTCTGGACCGACAGAAATTGGCTGGAATCTATTAAAGTCGGGAACCAGCTCATTTGGGTGAGGGGGTGGGGGACTGAAGAGTCGCTGCAGGAAGGATATAAATAGATTTATTTTTTTTTTAAATTTTACTTTTCATTTTTCTGGAAGAAAGCGTGCGTTTTGGAAGTTAATGCCTGGGAATATGTGCTAACACATTCGGCTCTCTTGCATACCCTGAGAGCCCTGGAGCCCTGTCCCCAGCCATGCGAAATCTTGCCGAGATGTATTTTAAGAGGCTGTCATCTCCGTTATGAAATGCTGAGGTTTGTTGACACTAAAACTGGGAAGGGGGGGGGGGGAGAGAGAGAGAGAGAGAGGAAGAAATAAAAATCCAGACGATTCAAAGTAACGGCTGACGCCGTCTGTGTCCTTACAGCCTGCGTTTCTGAAGGTGGGGAAAGATTTCAATGACACAGAGTTAATAATAGCAGTGTTGCCCTTAACTTTGTGCTGCCCCAGTGGATGTGCACTGCTTTATGTCACAATTTTCTTGTCATTTTTGATTTGCTGTAGGACAGAAATACGGGGGTTTTATATATATATATATGTCATAGGAAGTCTTTTTGCAAGCCTTTTAGGTAAACGTCTTTGATCTCAAAGAGCATTTTTTGGAGGCATGTAGTCAGGCCTCCTGAAAAGAAGGTTTCTGGGCAGAAGGAACGGCGTTGTTTGTCTGGGTGTGCTGTAGCTTGCCGTGTGAATATCTGGCTTCACCCAAGGCATGGCTGTTCGCACTCCTTGTTTACTTAGAAATACCTCCCCTTCAAACAGATCCCTCCTGGCTTCCTTTGGGTCTTGTACCTGTATTTCTAAATCTATTTGACCTTTGGGATCCAGCGGGTTCCCTTTGCTTGCTGTCGAGTAAATAGAGAAATCCTTCAGAGTAAGACCCTGAAGAATGTCTACACAGGGAGGAGAGGGAAGGGAACGTGCCCGTTCTCCTTCGATGCCTGATCCAGCATTGCCATCGTATGAATGATCTTTACTTCCATGAGATCCCTATAAAAGCAAAGGGGATTATGTGCATGGTGAAGCACAGATAAAGTTTGTGGGATGTTTTTTGGATTTTCAGCAGCTTTTCAGGGGTTGTGAGTTGTTGATTTCTCCTCGTAAATTCAGAAGGCAGAATCCTGGTAGCAAGTACAGCTCTTCTAGGGGCCAGTTTACAAGTCAGAATGGTGTTCTCTTTTGAAGTGCAGAAAGTTTTATAAGAAGGCTCACATACCTGGAGAGATGTACTTAAGGGAGGTATGTAATCTGTAAATGCTGCACTGGCTTTTCCTCACCCAGCCTGATTATTATCTATATTGTTCTAGTAACCTGTGCCAGCTTTTTAGTCAAAGCAGTTTTATTCCAGGTGATGTGGTGGGGGTCCCTGGAGTAGATTTCATTAGCTCTGTGCTCTCTTATCAGTGGTCTTACCAGAGTGGGCCTGATCCTGTACTGGGAGGGGCAAGATGTGTAAAAACTGAACCCAATGGAAAACATTAATAATTTCTTGCAAATATGAAAGAATGGTCCTGAAAGGACCCCTAATTCTGTGTGGGCCTCTGGTGGGAGGGAATCCTAGAATTGTAGGGGTTGGAAGGGACCTCGAGAGATCATCGGGTCCAACCCCCCTGCTGTCTGGCTGCATCTGGAGAAGAGACATAGAAGGGACACAAGACCTCAGCCTGACCTGGTATCTTCTTGTTCGTTTTCTTCCCTTTATGACCTGTTTCGTGAACGCAGAGAAAAGAAGAGTCAAGAATGGATATCTGATGATGATGCACAATTGCCGGGCAGTAGGTTAATGCTGTGACATGTGGGCTGAAATGCCTTGTGAGCCCTGCCCTAGGGCTGCAGCGATTCCTTCCTGGGAAGGAAATACTTGGTGGGAGTAAAGAGCGCAATGGTAGCCGGCACCAAGGCTCCAACAACACTCTTGAACTGACTGTTCCCCTCTCAGTAGTTCCCTCTCTGTACACTTCTTTTTAAAGACTCTGTAAAGAAGGTAAATCTTTTTGTAAGGTTTGATAGTCAGAAGCTGAGTTGACCTGATGAGATGGGCTGTTAAATTCTTCCCTGTGCCGAGCCGATTTTCTCCTACTTTGGACAATGCACCCTCGTAACAGCAGCGAATGATTGGGAGTATTGATTAGAAGCCTTGTTTGTCTTTGGAGGTTTTCTCTGTAAATCACTTAAGTCATCTTTCACTACAGGACTTTCAAAAATGAGGCTGCTTTTTTTTTTTTTCAAGCAGCCCCAGAATTGGTTTGTTCTGCCAGGCAGCAGGGTGAATGATTAGGATATTTTCCTTAACGGGGTGGGTGGTGGGGAGAATAAATAATTTTTAAATTCTATTTTTCAAATTTTTTTATTAAAATTTGTATTAATTATCACCAGGGATTCGGAGTGGTGATTCTTGGTTCCATCCCTGACAAATCGCTGGTGTTCCACATTCTCTCTCTCCTCCCGGGTAGCATGGTTTTAATCATCTTACGCTGAGCTAAGGAAGGCTCGGCTCAGCCGCTTGTCCGAAGGGGAATTTCTCATTGAGATTTAAAAAAGCAAAATCCCAGATTGGAAGAAACCCATTGGGGCGGGCGTGTTAGGTGATGTCTGCTGACTGACAAGCCTCCTTTTAGGAATGGTCACGTACAAGAACATGCATCTGTGTGGTCAACGGGATTAATGGCTGTGGAGAGAAAGGCTGTTGGCTGCAGTTAATTTTTCTTTTCAGTAGTATGCAGAAGGATTCCTGTGGCAGCAGGGTAACAACCTCTGCTTGAATTTCTAGGGGGATTTGGTAGGAGGTGGTTGAAAGCCTGGTCAGTTCTGTGCCTGTACTGCCCTCTCATCCCGTCGGTGGGGATTTTGTGCATGTGAGTGCTGAAGAGTGCCTGGGAGAAGAACAAACCCCTTCCAAAAGGGGAAAAAAAAAAAACCCCAACCAACCCAAAACAGCCAGAAAGGCTTTTTGTCACTTGGACTTGAAAGAAAATTGCCATCTGCTAGAGGGTGGTGAGCCATTTGCTTCTTGTGAGGAAGCAGGTGTGCGCAGAATTGCTGCGCGTCCGCTGGGGAGGCTTGGCTTCGTCGCTGCTCTGCGGGGCATCTCTGACCAGCCAGCCAGAGGAGAAAGGGATGTCTGCAGGGAGGAGTGCCAAACCTGGGGACCAGGGTCCTGCCCTGCCTCTCCGGTGAGAGGTTTAGCTCTTGTCAGATGCAGATGGTAGTTTTGGGCAGCAAGCTGGAGGTGATCCACAGTGTTCTGTGGGACAGCGAAGGCTCCTGCTGAGAGCAATAAGGCGTAATAGGTGCCCGTCACCGCTGGAAGGGGGGCTTGAGGCTGCCTCTACCAAATTAATTGCTTCCTTTTAGCAGGCTTTGATTTGTACTTATGTCATTTCACACCAGATGAGGTTAATGATGCTGATAGTGGTGGCACATCTGGGTGAGCAGGGCTTGAAATAAATAACTCTATTAGGACTGGATGTTTTAGGGTTTGCGGGATGCCATGTAGAGGAAGCTCCTTCTCTTGTTCTATTGCCCACCTGCCGTGCAGTCAGAAAATCTCTTCCAATTACAGTTTTGATGCTTGGGAAGGGAACTTGTCTGGAAAGGCACCGAGGAGAGGTGGGGAGATGGCCCTGCTTGTCTCCTGCTACACCCAGCTGAGCAGAGAGACAGCTCCCCGGGAGGGCAGTCTGCCCCAGTGAGTGACTGACAGATAACGTTGCTCCATCGCTGTGAGGACTGAGCAGCCTCCTGAGAATTGGTACCCAGTGGAGTCACAAGCACCCAGCCTCCCTGTGTATCAGTGAGAGAATCCTCTTTGGGGTGTGCAGAGGCACCCTGAGCTGCCCAGAGGTAAAGGAACAGCCCCAGGGAGATGACTAAATACATATATATTCTTTTTTAAAAGGCATTTTCAATATTTCTTTGGCATTTAATTTATTTTTTTCACCATTCATGTTCCAGAATGCTTCCCTTGCACGGGAAAGGGGCATTACCACTTTCTTGCCTGTCCTTGTGACACCCCAGCACCATGCCCTACCTGCAGGGGTCCCCTTCAAGTTTGTGGCTTTGGCAGTTTGACTTTTTCAACTGTATACATTGTGAAATAGTTAATTTAAATTCTCTTGGAGGAGGGCGCGGGCTCCTACCAAAATCAGTACGGCTCTTGCACGTAGACCTGAGGGGAGAGCTGGGCTTGTGCTGGGTGATTGGCAGGTATACTTCAGCAGCCGTGTTGTAAAGAAGCTTTGTGGGTGTCGTACGGGTGTGTGTGGCAGCCCCTTCAAAGGTGGTTACAGAGGGTCTGAGTGGAAACCTGAAAACTTATCCTTGAACGAGCTTCCTGGTGTTTGGCTTCAAAAGCCATCAGAAAGGCTCTTGAGGGCTTAAGTGCTGGGGCATCTGCACACTGAACATTGTACGTGTGCACAGACCGTACCATCCAGACAATGCTTTTTTTCAGCCTGTGAAACACTCAAGTGGGGTGAAATAAAAGGAAAAGTCATTACCAAGCAAAATACTTGAGTGAAATACTCAGCAAGAAAAGACAGTATCTGAATGTTTCATTATTTACTTTTCCAGGAGCCTCTTGAAAGCAAAATGTGTTTTGTTAGCGAAATTATGTTTTCCTCTCTGGGATGTTGGTAGTACTTTGTTTTAGAGCTGTTCCTATAGTACAACCTTCATCCTCAAATTTATTATTGCTGGCTTGCTGGGGACTGGGGTTGTACAAACTGTTGTTACTGGAGAGCTGGTTTGTATCAACAAGCTGTTGACGTGGGTGGTGGTGTTTTTTTTTAGGCTGAATCATTTGATCTTTCAGAGAATGCAGGTGGGGTTTCTTTGTAACTGAGGGTCGTCCTACGACCCTTCCAGTTCTGCCTGGGCCTGTTATCTTTTGGTCATACGTATCATAAGAAATAAAAGGTGTTTCCCCAGTGTAAAGGATTCGTTCTCCCACTGTAGAGCATAGCCTTCATCGCATCGACCAACGTGTGAGAGATCAGGCTATTTAGCTAGATCAGCTTGTGACGGGTGAAGGGGCTGCAGGCCTAGAGACGCGGGATCTGAGAGGCGCTCAGGCCAGACAAAGGCCGCACGCTCTGTGGTTTCTGTATCTACTCGTTAACTCTGCACGAGGCCCTTGTCCTTGCCTGTGATGAGGGATGAGGCTGCTGTGCTGACTCCTCAGAAGCTGCTGCTCTGTTTGGTGGGGACAGTATGGGAGCTGTTGTGCAGCACCCCTTCTCCCAGGACCTCGTGAGGTTGCCTTTCTGGAGAACCAGGATGAGGCCTCCTCCCTTCAGCTCTGGTTGAAGCAGAGAACTCCAGAGGAGGTAATTGCTGATAGTAATCAGATTGGGTGCTAAATAGGGATAGAAACCATTTAGTGCAATAGCTCTGATGATGATAAAGCCTTGGGCACAGTTGCCAAAGCAGAAGTTGAGTTTGTGTCTCTCTAATGAGCCGAGTGCCTTTGGTAACACTGCTGGAGTGCACAGAGTTAAACCTGAGGAGTAGGGGATGGGGATGCGACCTGATTGTTAGCTCTGCTGCACATCAAAAATCCCTGAAGTCCTTGCAATGAAAAGGAAATCTTTAATATGAATGAGTGTCCTGTCTGTCCCTCCCACACTTCAGGCCCATGAAGGGTGGGAATGAATCTGGTCATTCTGTGGACTAGGCAGGATCTACTTTTGCACCAGTGAGTATCTGTTACAAATCCACTGAAGCCCTGGACAGACTTTGGGTCTCCTTGGGTTCTGCTGGTGACAAAAACTGGTCTGCCATCCTGTTCCACACTGACATGTGGGGAATTCAGGACTCAGTACGGGTTGTGCCTACAGTGCATACGTGTATGGCTCAAACCCGGGGTGATGGATTACAGAAGGCACGTTCATTTACCTGACAAAGGTTGTCTATATTGAATTATTTATGAAGCTTTACAGCGTGCTAGTAAATTTTGTAAAAGCAATGAAGTCCCTGTAATGTGAGCCTCTTCACTGCAGCTCCCGTAGTAGTTTTGCTGAGAAGGTACAGGAGGTGGGGAATGGAGGAGGAGGAGGAGGAGGAAGAAACAGGCGCAGAGCAGAGGGGTAGAGAGCGGCTGCTGTTTTCATGTGCAGATGATGAGGTGTGCAGAGCAATGAAGTGCGAATTAGTTAGATCATGCTGTGCACTGGAGCAAATATCTGTGTAGTGTTAGAAAGCAACTTGTGCTTCAGTGGAGGGTGGGGGGAGAAAGGATGGGGTGTATGCATGCAAAGCACACAGAAGGGTGAAATCTCATGACCGAAATGCTGGTGGCTTCCTATCTGTAGGGATGCTCCTTGCAGGGGTAGTTTCTTTAGAGTATATCCTCCTTTTGTTGAGGTCTCCTAACCTGAGTGCCACCAAATGCAGTTATCAAGCCAGGTGGACCAGGGTGGGGGTTGTTCAGTGAGAACACTCCCACAGACCATGCGTATCCCAGGTTAAGTCGGTGTTACCCAGCATGGGGAGCGAAGGCAGTAAGCGCTGGGGTCCTGTTGGCAGTGTGCTGGCTTGCCCCTGTCCCTGCTGGGACACCCTGTCAGAGCTAAGGTCCATTGGTGCAGGAGGCACGGTGCAGGTTTGTGGTGTAAATAGATCCTCCCCCATGCTTCCAGGCTTCTGAGCCTCTGGGTCTTCCAAGCACAAAGTTACCCCTTAAACTGTTACATTGGTGGGAAGAGTGTTGTATCCATCTCTCTTGGAGTGACAAATGAGGGTATGATTCTTACTAATACCAGTGCCTTTCAGCTCATAGCAGAGCTGGGTCCTGAGACTTCTCTTGTTGCAAGCTGTTTGCTGTCAGTCTGTCTCTTCTCCAGTGGGCACTCAGTATTCCTCAATCCAGAAGAATCCAGTAGCCAAAGTCTGAGTCCACATTCACCCACCAAATAAGCAAACAAAAAGAGGCGTGTTTTCTAAATATTTTTCAGAGTTGAAAAGCTACTTATGCTTCAAAAATGTATAAAACTCTCACTGATTTAATTTCTGTTGAATCAGAGAGGTTCTTGTGTTTGAATTCTCATCTCTATTGAGTTTTCTGTAATAATATCTCTTTATTGTGGCCAGCAAACACAGTATGACACAGTGAGGATCATGAATGCAGTGTCTTCCTAATGCATGGTGGGTTTCACAGTTGGGTTTTTGGCAGCTGTAGCAGGGATGCCAGAATAGAGACAGGCTTAAGCCAAGCAAAGCACCTAATATTCAGCACAATCAGGTGCTGGAGACTTAGACTCTGAGCTGAATGTGCTTGAACATCTTTTTATTGTGTGGGCTCATGTGCTTTCTGGATCTCTGCAGAGGGAGGGATGCCCATTGCCCAGGTAAAAGTAAACCTTCTAGAGGCAGTGTGCTGTGCATACCAGGGGAAGAATGGGGGGGGGGGGGGGGGGGGGGGAAGAATCACCGTTGAATTATTCAAGACCTGCAAGCTGAAAAGAGTTTCAGCATAGGGAGGGAGCTAGGCATGTGTCACAACTGTTCCTGCCCACTGCTCTGGGCAGGAGGGGAGATTACATGAGTGTGGAAAAAAATTATGAAAATCAGTCAATATTTTTCTCTTGGTGCAGCTCTTGGTTTTTATTTATTCTGGTTTTGTTTGCTGGGAAATCTTAATTGCCCATCAGTGACTAAACAGATGACATTATTTTGCCTCCCACAGAATGACAGCACCTCCAAGAGCACAGACCAAAAGAGCCATCAGCCAAAGTGGGCCCCCTCTGTACATGGGCAGGGATGTTTCCCAGCCCCACTCCCCAACCTTGGCTGGGTGCTGTGGAGCTGCTCATGACTGAGCCATTCTTCTTGGTGTTGGACTTGTCATGATGCAGAAGGCTCTTTACTGGGAGGGGGGTCGAGCACTGGAACAGGCTCCCCAGGGAAGTGGCCTCAGCTCCAAGCTTGACTGAGGTAAAGAAGCATCTGGACAATGCACTCAATCCCGTGCCCTGACTTGGCTCATCCTGTGTGGAATTCAATGGTCCTTACATGTTCCTTCCAACTCAGGAGATCCCAGGATTCTAAGGATTTGCTGGTGTCAGTCTTGCCTGCCATACTCTGCTGTGGCTGGTAGGTTTAAAAGCTGGGGAACATCACAGAAACTTTTCATGCTGGGCCAAGTTAACCCCTGATGTAACGATGCTGTAGGATTATGCTGAGGACAACTTCAGGCCTTGGTCTTTTCCCTTGTAAATAGTGCAGTGTCTGAGGTTGTTTCTGATGTGATTTTTATTGTGAGACAGAGGAAAGAAACACATCTAACACATCTACTATCTGCTCATGCTTTGGGCCCAGTTTCTAAATAACCCCATTTAGCACCTGCCTGCCTGTTTGACCCGGCAACAGAAGCACTGTGTTGGCATTTCTGACATCAATACCTCCTTTTTACCCATCATCTTAAGGCTAAATTGAAGCTTTCTGTGTCACTTGCTCCTCACGATGTTTATTTGTTTTGATCTAGTCTTTAGAGAAAAAATCTAACCAGCTCTGTCTGTCCTACTGCCTGCCAGGGGCTGGGGCTTCTCTTCCCACCCAGTGAGAAGTAGATCTTTCCACAGCTCAAGCTCATCCCCTCATCTTCCCCCTGCCTCATCTTCTCCCTGCCCAGTCAAAAGGATGGAGCAGCCAGGTACGGAAGGTCATGGCACAAGGTCTCACTTCACCCTTGAGGCTGCTGAGCTGGTTCCTACCATTTTTAACTGACTTCTTTTTGCTGCCCTGTCCTGACAGCCTGGCCAGCCTGGGGCTGGCTCGAGCAGGTGTAGGGTTACCTGGCTGGAGGTGAGGCTGTGTCCTGAGGCCAGTGCTCTGTGGGAAGCGTTGCCTGTGGCAAGGCTGATGCCTGGGAATCTTCTTTTCCTGCCTTTCTTTCTTTGGTTATTTTTTTCCTCTTGAAACCACTCCAAGTAGAGCCTTGTGCTGGAAGCATTGCTGGGTTGGGCTGGTTATGAATGTGATTATGTGTGCTGAAAGCTGCCTTTTTTATATTATAAGGGCCACTTAATAAATGTCACTTATTTGGTGACTCTTGGACAACGTGATTGCGTGGCCGTGTTCTCATCAGGAAGTGGCAGCCAGACCCATCCTGTGCTCTGGAGTCACAGCTGGCTGGTGGAAGGGTGGGTTTGCCACTTGCCAGAGAAGAGAGATGTGGTGTGTTCATGGTAGCTTGCATAATAGTTGACTTTGTTCTTAGTTAAATCCACTTCTTGCTGTGTTTTTGTGCCGTTCTGGATGTTGTGAGATCCCAGGGGAGAGCATGAGGGCTCTTTTGTGTGATGTTTCTTCCAGAGGAAGCCAGGCAGCTGCAGGAATGAAAGGTTTAGTACATGGTGCCTGTTCTTACGGATAGGTAGCAGAGTGATTGCAGGGTGGTGCAGGAACAGGGCCTGCTATGGGCTGCGGGTGAGACGTCCTAGCAGTTGCATTACCTGAGGCCCATCTTGGGGCCACAAATGATGCTCATACCTGCAGTCTCTCTATTTAACAACACACATCCCTTGTTAGGTGAGGGCTTCATGTGCAAAGCCTGGTGCTTCTGGGGCTGGGTGGAATTGGTGGTGAGAGCTCTGTTTCATTCTGCACTGGAGCAGCCAACCTGCAGCCCTGGCCACAGTGCACCTTGCTGAGGCATTTGGAAGTTTGTGAAGTTCACACCAGAGGAGCCCAGATCCCACAAGCAAAGCAAGGGCTATTCCAGGTATATATAGTATTCTTCCTCTCTTCCCCTGTGAAATTAACCTTGCTTCCTCATTTGGCTTGGCTGCAGTATTTATTGCCATCTCATTCCTTCTCTCTTTATTTTTTTCCTACTGCTGTGATGTTCAGGTTTAGTATTTAACTTCTAATAGTTTCTGAATAGCAGAGTGCTTGCATTACTGGCAGTTAATCCTGAGCACAGATAGCTGTGAGGAGTCCAGACACACTTCATCCCTTGGTTGCCTGCTTGTGAGCAAGGAAATCAGCTTGGAAGCTGTTGTTTGTTAAAATTCCTCCTGTGTTAATCTTGCTGTGATACCCTGGCTTCTGGCAGTATGTGGGTTAGCAAGATGCTTGTGGCTGAGAATGAGGGCAGATTCTCGCTTTGGAGGAGCCTTCAGCAAAGACCTCATCTTACTCCTTTGCTCTGAGGTGATGTACACTGTGGAATTTGGCCCATTTTTCCATTGCCAGGCCCACCTTCCAGGTGTTCTTTTATCCCTGATTGATCTCCTGGCCTACTTTCTGTCCACTACATGTTGAAAGGTGACCAACCTGTCAGTCTTGGCTGGCATCAGGAGCAAAGCTTGTGTGCCTCAGGCTCGTTCCCTGGGGAGACAAGTAATTCTTTCACGGTGCTCTTGGGCATGTGTCTTCCCTTCCCATTGCCCTCTGAGCATCTCACCCTGCTTGCCATCTTCCACCACACACAAGGGTTTTCCACATGGCTTTGCAGTAGTGCTTGCACTTCCCTATTGCTCATTTTGCTGATGAAGCTAAGGCTTTGGAGACTCCCCTCTGTCAGCAGCAGGCCCAGAAATGCAACCCAGAGCATGTAACTGTTCAAACAAACGACTCCAAGCTCTTCATGTTGGGATAGATGTTTCTTTTGCTCTGTACAAAGAAGACATCAGATTCAACTGCAGGAATGGAAATGTGGCCAGGAGGATTTGGACTCCAGTATCCATCCTTCTCTTTGGTGTCAGGAGATCGGGATCTGTCCTTGTGGATTGAAGGCTTCTCTGAAGGACACTAGTCTCTGGCCAATGCCTGGGCATCAAAGCTTGGGCAGTGCTGTTCTGTGTACAGTTAGGCAGAAGGGGAGAGGACTTGGTGCTGAGTCCTTAGCATGCTCAGTACTGGGCTTCTGCAAATTAAATAGGTGCCCCCTGCTGCAGAAGCTGCATTGGCTGCTTGTGCTGTGTAAATTATGGTCAGGCACCTTTCCCAAGAAATGGTCTCTTCAAAATTGCAATTTTTGTGCTGATAATGCACTTGTTTAGAATTGGATGTCTTCTGCTCGTTGTGTCCTGGTGGCAACCACTCCCCAGTGGGACCAGTTCCTGGGTGAGCTGTCGGGCACTAGCTCCTGACCGTCTCTTGGATGTTTATCCTCTCAGATGGTACCTGAGATGCCATCTGAACATTTCCCACTCCCTGTGTGTGTCTTGGAGAGAAATTCTAGAGGCCATTAAGCTGGGTAATTTACATGCTTCTTGAGCCTGTGCCTAGGGAAATATATTTCACAGGTAATTTCAAATCTCTTGGCGTGTGGAAGAAGTCATTATTCTAAATAGAAAGGGGCTGGTGATGTCATGGGCCCTATTGAGAGGACCACATTAGAGACTGGGATTTTCTCTCTTACAGAGTCCAAGGCATCATATTCATGGGCTTTTTGGGTGTCAGCTGTTTTCTGGTTTAATGTCGATACTGATTTGGAAAAGCAGAAGAGAGAATTCTCTCAGCATCTTAGATTTCAGTTTGATGTGAGCATATCCTGTGTGAGGGCTGTCAGGAGCCCTGCCCCGGGGTATCCAGGGGGGGTGAGGGCTGGCAGGAGCCCTGCCCTGGGGTATCCAGGGGGGTGAGGGCTGGCAGGAGCCCTGCCCTGGGGTATCCAGGGGGTGAGGGCTGGCAGGAGCCCTGCCCCGGGGTATCCAGGGGGGTGAGGGCTGGCAGGAGCCCTGCCCTGGGGTATCCACGGGGTGAGGGCTGGCAGGAGCCCTGCCCTGGGGTATCCACAGGGTGAGGGCTGGCAGGAGCCCTGCCCCGGGGTATCCATGGGGGTGAGGGCTGGCAGGAGCCTTGCCCCGGGGTATCCACGGGGGTGAGGGCTGGCAGGAGCCCTGCCCTGAGGGTATCCACGGGGTTGTGAGTTTCCCCCCTTTCCTCTTGGAGTGCTGCCTACCAAGGGCAAACGTCAGGTTTAGTGACAGTAGCTTGAGCTGAGTTCTGTCTCTGTCCTGAAAGTCTGTCTGGATTGGAGACGATCGCTTCACCTTTACAGCTCGGTGCTCCCCTCCTGGAAAGATGGGGGAAAATGTTGTCAGGGGTATGAGGAGGATTTGGCAGTGTAATGTTGATCAGTCCCTTCGGAATGGGGTTCGATGGGCTGCCGCACGATCGCCGCTTCAGTTGGGTGCTGCAGTGGTGAGGGAGCATGGCTGGTGACCATGGGAGCTGTGAGGTGAGGGTGTGGGTGCACTGCTGGGTTGTTAGCTTGAGGCACCCGGCAAGGAAAGGGACACAGATGTATTTAGGATCCAGAGGAGGTTTGTAGGGACCCTTCCCTCTTAAAAGGGAAGACTGCTTGTTACAGAGTGGTGTTTTCCTGCAGTGGAGTGGGGAGGGGGAAACCTCCTGAGGGGTTGGTGTAGCATCCTCATTCCTGTGCTCCAGCACAGCATCCTGGTGGGTGACAGGGTGGCCATGAGCCAGCAGTGTGCCCTGGGGGCTGAGAGAGACAATGGGATCCTGGGGGTCATCAGGAGGAGTGTGGGCAGCAGGTCACAGGAGGGGATCCTCCCCCTCTGCTCTGCCCTGCTCAGGCCCCACCTGGAGTGTTGTGTCCAGTGCTGGGCTCCCTGGGATCAAACAGCCAGGGATCTCCTGGAGAGAGTCCAGAGGAGGCTGAGGAGATGATGAAGGGCCTGGAGCATCTCCCCTGGGAGGAAAGGCTGAGAGAGCTGGGGCTGTTCAGCCTGGAGAGAAGAAGACTCAGGGGGGACCTTATGAATGCTGATCAATATCTGAAGGATGGGATGCAGGGGGAAATGGCCAGCCCCTTTTCAGTGTCTGTGGGGACAGGACAAGGGGCAATGGCTGCAAGTTAGAGCACAGGAAGAACTTTTCCCCAGTGAGGGTGCCAGAGCCCTGGGACAGGCTGCCCAGGGGGTGTGGAGACTCCATCTCTGGAGAGATTCCAGCCCCGTCTGGACGCCGACCTGTGCAGTATGAGCTGGGGAGCTGCTTTGGCAGGGGGTTGGACCCCAGGAGCTCTCCAGGGCCCTCCCAACCCCTACAATTCTGTGATCCTCCATCCATGGGGTGCTCTAGGCCAGGGGGCACATCCTCTTTGGTGCCAAAAGCTGGAGTTTGGGAAACTGAGCCTGACTGACTGACGTCCTCAGCATGCACAGCAAACCCTGTAGTATGGTTTGGTCAGCTCCTTTTTGATACACTGGCATCCTTTTCAGAGCAAAGGGAGCAGGGTGTGTCCCAGCTGGGTAGAGAGGAGGTGACCTGAGAAAGCTGATGGTTTCACCCCTGCTGCTGTAGTGCTTGTAGTGTCTCAGTGGCTCTGGGACAAAACCAAACTGGGCTTCGTGCTTCCCCTACCCCTGCCTCCGAGCGTGCCTGGATACTACCTTGCAGCAAGAGAGGTCTTGCTGAGCTTTTAAGATGTGTGTCACAAAGTAGTGAGGTAATGGCATAAAATGCAGTAAACTATTCTGTATTTTTTTTAATGCTCTCCACCCCCACCCCTCTCTTTTCCTTTCCTTGCTGAAAGGAACTAATACAATGAAGAGCTGCAAAGGAAGGCGACTGCATATGAAATAACAGGGTTCTGGGTGTTTGGCTGGTGAGAGATGCAATGAGTGAGCATCGCTAAGTGCTTCATAATAACAATGATTACAACGCTCTCTGAGGAGCCCAGAATTTCTCAGGTAGGGGGATGGTGGGGAGAGGGCTTGGTTAAGATGGGGGATTTAACTAGATAGGCATCTCGTGACAGTTACACCCAGAAAGCCCCTGAGGAACGTTGCATGTGACGCTGTGAGAGAGTACTCCAGAAGCCCTAGGAGGGTTGGCTAAACATGGTTAAGAGCCTGAAGAATAATGGCAATGGATGTCCCTAAATAGCTCGTGTGGCAGGAGGTCTTTGTGGCAGAGGTTAATGATATCTTTTCTTGTTAAGAAGAGAGGTTGTAGACAGGAATTCAGCAGAGGTCTGACTAGTCAGTAGTTCTCTATCAGCCCCCTTTAACAGAGCTTGTGTTTTAGGGACCAGGTTAATCTGCCTGGTTGGGATCAGTGAGGGGGGTGGTGCTGGAAGCAGTCCTCCAGCGTCCTTTGGCTGCTGGGACCTGCCCATCATGCTGCTCTTGGCTTGGATGTGTATGTGTGTTGCTGCAGCTCTCCAGAGTAGCATGATTCCCCTTGGTGATGGGAGTAGTGTTGAACAGAGAAGCCTGCATGACCAGGAGTGTGGTGGGAAGCTCTTTCTTGTCAGGGTCTCTAGTCGATCCTTTATTTCCTGGTTGCCACTGTGGTGTGATGTGTCTCCCTCACCCTTCAAACAGCATGCTAGAGAAGAGAGAGGTGACTGCAGTGTATGTATTCAAGCCTCCATTCCAGCCATCAGGACATGACAGTCCTCTCTTGCATCTTGCCCACACTCTTTACACAAATGACCCCAGCAAGGGGAACTGCTTTGCTTTGTCCGGTGTCTTACTATCTGCATAGCCAGGAGGTGGTGGTTGTGAACTATCCAGAAGTGTTGCAGGAGCCTGCATCAGCTTGGACAGCCCTGCTGTTGCCCAGTAGTGATCACAGGAGCATGGGGCAACTCAGCATCTACTAGCAAAGCTATTTGCATGTCTCTTAGTTGACAGCATACTGGTGGGATGACACAGAAACGCTACCCAGTCTGTCCTCTAGCCATCTAGCCTGATGTACTGGAGTGACAGCTTCGCTGTGTCTCCAGGCTGTGAAAAAAGTCCCTCTTCCTTCTCCAGCCTGAAGTGCAGATCCTACATGGTGTGTCTGTTTTATCTTTTGGGGTGGTTCAGCTTTCCATCCTGTGATGAGGATTTACTGGAATGAACAAGAAGATGCAACAAACTATCCTACTTCTGTCTACCTCCCAAGAGAGTCATGAATTATAGACAGAATAAACAAATAACCTGATATGTCTGTCATTATATCATAAAGGACCTAAATAATTCATGCATCTTGAAAAATCCTTACTAAGACCTACGCTCTGTAACCTTATCTTTGCTGTGGGGGATGGGATCTCTTCAGCCTCCACTCAGATTGCATCTGTGAAGCAGGAGGAGTCAGAAGGAAGGCTTTATCATAAGACTTACCTGTATAATGGGTGGCAAAGTGATGTGCAAGAGTTACCAGCCATTGGGGTCTCAGGGGGGCTGGAAAATGACAAGTGGCTGCACAGGGTGAAATTTATGCAGGTGGTGTGCTTCCTAAAGCTGACACCTATTCCCTTCTTTATTAATTCATTATGCTTCCCGTCTGGAGTTGTGACAGGCTCTGAGATCAGGAGCCCAGGTCTAATCCTGCACGACAGGAGTGCAGACATGGTGGCAGCAACGGGCCTCTCTGGCTCCTGATGCGCATCAGCAAGCGTGCTGTGGACTTGGAGCTCCAAGAGGTAGAATAAGAGCACAGAAAAGCAGGGAGGCTGTGGCATTAGGTTAGCTTTGGCTCCTAACAAAGCAGTTACTCGTTTTGGGTAGCACGTTGCTGGTATCACCAGCACAGCCCCAGGAATGGCAGCCATTGCCACTCCAGGACATCAGCACCAGCCAAAGGCTTTTTTGCCTGTGCTACAGTCTGGGAGTCGTGTGCTGGAGCTGCCACTGTCACATGAGAGCTCAGAGCACATGAGCCCCTTGTTGACATGCCCATACACAGGATTGTGGCAGCAGGAATGGTTGATCTGGATTTCCAGATATACATTCAGTAACAAATTCATTCCTCTTGTAAGACAACCAAACTCAGCTTTGCTTATACAGCCAAGGACTTGATGAGTCCCTGCATGGCAGAGGACTTCTTGCTTGAACTTGTTCCATCTCCCACTTGAAAAACTAGAATATCATCTGAGGGTGCCTGTTCTGCTTCTGCAGAAGTTGGTGGCAGTTGTGCAGGGATCAGATTTACCCCTTAAGGCTGTGAGGATCAATTCTTGCACATTCCACACCTCGAGTGCTGGGTCCAGTTCTGGTCCCCTCACCATCAGAAGGACATGGAGGTGCTGGAGTGAGTCCAGAGAAGGGCAGCCAGGCTGGGGAAGGGGCTGGAGGGCAAATCCTCTGAGGAGCAGCTGAGGGAGCTGGGGGTGTTCAGCCTGGAGAAGAGGAGGCTGAGGGGAGACCTTCTCCCCACCTCCCCTGCCCTGCCAGGAGGATGCAGGAGGACAGGAGATGGGACAAGGGGCAATGGGCTCAAGCTGTGCCAGGGCAGGGGTAGCTCAGCTGGGAGGGAAAACGTGTTTTACTGAAAGAGTTGTGAGGGCCTGGAACAGGCTGCCCAGGGAGGGGGCTGAGTCCCCACCCCTGGATGTGTTTAAATAAAGGGTAGGTGACCTTTAAAGGTCTTTTCCAACCTTGTGATTCTGTGACTTTCAGTACATTTGGGGATCCTCATATGGAGGTCCTGGCAATCAGTGCTCTTAACATCTATGGCAGGAGGGCCGTGTTGTTGAGGGGTGGCATGAAGATGATCTCTAGGCTGACAAGGATGGGAGGAACTCAGTGATGGGGATCAAGTGCCTTTTGGGAGAATGCTCCCCTCTGCCATAGGCTCTGCAGAAGGTATTTCCTGTGGTTGCTTTGCCATGAGTTCTTTTCTTTGCTGTATCAGTGAGAGGTGCCTGCATGTGTTTGAGGAGGAGAATGCAGTGCCTGCATGGTGGCCTCCTGCAGCACTGCTGGGCAAATGTACCAGCTAACGCAGGCAGTGCCTTCTCCTTCCTCTTTCTGTTGGCAAATCATCCACCAACAGATTGTGATTTTCCTCAAACCTCCTCTTAGGCTTTAAATTATTCACTGAATTATCCTTTGGCCTCCAGCTCCTTTGCATATCAAATACTCCAAATCAGCTTTTTAGTAAAGTTTGAAATTCAAGATATTTTGATTGGACACGTAGCTCTCCAAGAATAGTTATCATGGCTCTTTGTCATCCTGGGAGGGCATTTCAAGTGAGGTCCTGCAGGGATCTGCCCTGGACCTACTTTTATTCAATAGTTTCATTAATAACTTAGCCAAGGGAATGGGAAATAGGCTTATAAAATTTACAGGTGACACTGAGCTAGGAGGGGTTGGATGTACTTTGGGGAAGGCATTCTCAGAACTCAAAGCCACCTAGAAAAATTGAAGGGAGTGATGGGTATCAGCAAAAAGAAATTCAGTGAAAACAAACACAAAGCACTGTGCTGAGCAGGGGAAGTGGGATGTACAGCTGCAGAGTGAGCAGTAGCTGCTCTGCCCTGGTCAGCCCCCACCTGGAGTGTTGTGTCCAGTGCTGGGCTCCCTGGGATCAAACAGCCAGGGATCTCCTGGAGAGAGTCCAGAGGAGGCTGAGGAGATGATGAAGGGCCTGGAGCATCTCCCCTGTGAGGAAAGGCTGAGTGAGCTGGGGCTGTTCAGCCTGGAGAGAAGGTGACTAAGGGGAGACCTAATCAATGTCTATCAATATCTTAAGTATGGGGTGCAGGGGGAAATGGCCAGCCCCTTTTCAGTGTCTGTGGGGACAGGACAAGGGGCAATGGCTGCAAGTTAGAGCCCAGGAAGAACTTTTCCCCAGTGAGGGTGCCAGAGCCCTGGGACAGGCTGCCCAGGGGGTGTGGAGTCTCCATCTCTGGAGAGATTCCAGCCCTGTCTGGACACCGACCTGTGCAGTATGAGCTGGGGAGCTGCTTTGGCAGGGGGTTGGACCCCATGGGGTCTCCAGGGCCCTTCCAACCCCTGTGAGACCAGAAGAGGTCTTGAGAATTACCCTAGGTCACAAAAAGGATGACATGTTTAGAAAAGTGGGCAAAAAGGGGAAAACTGGGAAGAACTGAATTGAGTAGAAAAAAATAAGGAATTGAAAGGCAAGGGATGCAGTAGGGTCATGATCTTCTAGCTCTGAGGAGCAATTATCTTTGTGTCTGCAGTAGGTGGGGTCAGAGGGAAGTGAGGAGGGAACGTTTCATTGCATGGTGTAAAATGGAAGTGTGAACAGGTACTGTGGGGATCCCAGGTTCAGCCTCTGTGGAGGAGTTGGGTTAGGCAGTACTTTGTGCCGAGGGTTTGGCTGTTCAGGTGACAGAAGAAGAACCCCCAAAGCCCTGGCCATGCTGTGTGTCTGACTGAATGCCAATGGCCTCTTCTATTTCTAGGTGGAATTAGACCTTAAACAGGTAATGCTTCTGCTCTCCAACACAGAAATTGTATTGAAGGAACAGTTTTCCTATTACCTTAGATGTCAGTGCTGGCAAGTTGGTGGCTACCATTGGTTTTCCCACAAGAGTATTGGTGCCCAAGGACTATTAACAAAACACCAATTTTCTGTATAATTATCAAACTCCTTTCCCCTCACTTTATGCCCAGCTTTATCCATCCTGCAGGTTGAGAACCCCCCAATTATCCTGTTGATTATATTGTAATACTTGTTTGGGTATCAGATTGGGATTGGGATGGTTCTGATCCTTGGGGTCCCTTCCAACCCGTGCCATTCTATGATTCTATGTTGGATGGGGCCCTGGTCAGCCTTCAGAGGAGCCACAGAGATGCTCAGAGGGCTGGAGCAGCTGCCCTACAAAGAGAGGCTGAGGGAGCTGGGCTGGTTCAGCCTGGAGAAGAGAAGGCTGGGGGGGGAGACGACCTCATTGCAGCCTGCCAGTCCCTGAAGGGAACAGAGGAACAGGAGGGGAATCAGCTTGTTAAAGGGCAAAGACTGGCAGGACAAGGGGGATGGAGTGAAGCTGAAGGAGGGAAGGGTTAGATTAGATATTAGGGGGAAGTTTTTTCCAGAGAGAGTGGTGAGGGGCTGGAACAGGCTGCCCAGAGAGCGGGTGGGTGCCCCGTGTCTGGGGGTGTTCAAGGCCAGGTTGGATGGGGCCCTGGGCAACCTTGTGTAGCTCCAGGCCTGAGGTTGGTGGCCCTGCCTGTGGCAGGGGGTTGGAGCTCTCTGATCCTTGGGGTCCCTTCCAGCCCATGCCAGTCTATGATTCTATGAGGGGGTTTGGCACTTGCTTTTTTTTTTTATTCCTTAAAACATACCCTGCCACAAAACAATGAATTGTAAAGATGAAGCAGACCAAAGGCAGTACAGAGAAACAGCAAGTTAATGTTGGAAGGGAGGAGAACAAAGTAACCTGGGGATAGAGGGGAATGGAGAACATGCTATCCCACTATCATTCCCCTTTGTATTTCTTAAAGATCTTCCTTGGGATACAGTTTTAATGTTCATTTGGGGGTTGGACCTGATGATCTCTTGAGGTCCTCTCCAACCCCTACAAGTCTGTGATTTGTCTCTCTTCCCTTCTATAATAACGTCAAAGATCCTGTCTTATTATAGGAGAGACCAGATTGTAGAGGTGAATAATGTCTGGACAAATATCAGGAGAAGACTAGTCCAGCAGTCAAATTCTTCCCACCCACCTTTATATAAAAACACCTGTGCACAGACCTTACATTGAAAAGGACTCCTAAAGTGGCAGTGTGGGAGATGGGGTAATGTCTGGAAGCACAGCCGGTAAGTGAGTGGGTTATTCTGATGGAAAAGGGTGCTCTCTGGAAGCTGTATTTTCAGGGGGAAGAGCAAAAGGCAGCTTAGTTTTCTTTGATGGGAGAACACTGGGTGTTACAGCCCAGGTGTGTGAGGAATGGAGAAGTCAGAGGGGGCCTGAGCGTGCGCGTACACACGCGCTCGTGCACTGGCACGCTGGCTGTCACAGCTAAGGGATTAAGCATCTTGAAGGAATAAGCCAATTATAAGAAGTTCCTGCACAGCAAAAATTAGACAACACAGTAATTAATAACCTTATTAAATAGCAATATTTGGGCACTGAACCAGAGCGTATGAATCAGAGTGAAGCATTCTTGGCTGAACACGCTGCGTGGAGTGTTGACACTTGTATGGAACGCGGGCTGGGTGGAACCCAGGAAGCTTTGGGGCAGTGTATCTACTTAGCAAGTAGTTCTTCCTCTTGTCCTTTCATGTTGGTGTGAAACTTTCTCTTAATTATTTGGGCCAGGAAAGGATAGTGTCTCTTTATTTTTGGTGGGGTAGCATCCTCTTGTGCTGGCAGCCAAACAAGCACTCTCTTAGGGCTGTTTTAAAGGGGAAAAAAAAGGCTCCTCAAGCAGAAAACTGAACTTTCTCCCCCCTTTTCCTTTCCCATTTGTGAGAGGATGCTTGCCAGGAGCTTGTGCTCATCAATAATCTGTGTCAGTGCCTTGCCCATCCCTGGATGTGAAGAGGTGAGATTGCAGCCAGTGAAGGGTCTGCATGCCCTGAGCTGCCAAGGGACATGGTGACCCTGGGCTGTGTGTGGCTTGCATCGCTGGCTTCTCTGCAAATGCTTGCAGCTTCCAGGCTGCACAAGTGTGGGAGGGCGCTGGCCAAGGACAACCTGTCTCCTGCCTTTCCAGACAGTTCTCCTTTCCTTCTGAAGCTGCATGGCAGGAGCAGTGGTGTGGCCTTACAAACCCACGTGCTCATGCACAGAACTAGCCTTAACCCTGAGTGAGCATCGCTGTGGCTTGTGGCAAGGCACATGTACCTGCTGAGCACGAGTGGGACACAGTGAGACACTTTGCTTCCTGACCCTGACTGCAACACCAGGATCTGTCTCCTCACATCCTGCTTGGCACAGTAAATATTTTTGAAGCTCTGCTACTTTTTTTTTTTTTTTAAAAGCCTACTTTATCTCATCTTTAAGGAAAATCAAATATGCAAATGGTGAAATCAATTAACATTTTTGTAGTTTCCTTTGGAGAGGCGGTGATAAATGGTGGTGTGTTCTCCCAACTCCTTCATGGCCCTTGTTAAATGCTGCACAGGAGGTAGAGAAATGTATAGGGGAAGGAAACAAAGTCATGCTTTTTCAGTGCAAGGGATTTATTTTTCTGAAGATAGACCCTGAACATGTGTGGTTGCACTTGTGCATACAGTCATATAGAGCAGTTGGGTCAGAAGAGCCTTGTGGAAGCAGCCCGGTGAAGGCAGAGCCAGCGGAGATGGTGGTGGGTCACTGGGATGCCCAGTGCTTGGGAGGGGACAGGGCTGCCTCACCTGTGGCTCCTGTGGGCACAGAGTTACCAAGGGCAGCTCCAAGTACTTGAGCAGTGAGGTTTCCTCCTTGTTTCCTCCTTGCCCACATCAGCTCCCTGCAGAGGACATGGAAGTGGCAGTCGGGTTAAGGGGGGAGCCATGCGTGTGGCTCACTAAGGGGCCCTGGTGGCTTTCTGTGAGCAGCACTGCACCCACACCAGTGACTCTGCACTCTGCACATCAGCTCTTTCCTTGGTACTTTATCTGGAAATGCCCTTCCAGAAGAGTATTGGGGCACTCCAGGCTGTGTGTTTCCAGGAGTTATCACTCCTCAAGCCCTGGAACACCACCTGAGGTGTCCAGTAATGGCCCAGGAATGCAATGAGTGTCATGTCTTTCTGTTCACAGCTTTCATAGGAGACACGCTTCAAAGAGAAATCTCCATGTTCATAATGGGCTATCAGTTTCTTTGCCCTCTTCATCCTTGCTATGGCTGTCTTACATAAACTCTGAAGTGCAGCAGCTGTGGGAGAGAAGCAAGAGACAGAAGGTCAATGGAGACAGAATAATAATGGGGTTTATGTATTTTATGTTTTTTAATGGCAGCTTTCAACCCAGTAAGTGAGGTGAAACCTCCAAATTCTAGGATGTGGTCCACTCTGAAGATGTCTGGTCATGGACATTAGCAGGGCCAGAGGGACATGGTAGAGAGTCAGATACCCAAAGGACTAGCCAACCCCTTGTGTGTAAGGGGTGGAAAAAAGAGCTCTTACTACCAGAGGTAAAAGCCCTCATACAGCTGTACTACACCAGGAAAAGAAGCAGCTTCTGCTATTACCTTCTTTTTTTATCTAGAAACCTGGTGTGAGTGATGCTGAACTCCTTCCCCCACGCTTTTGGTAGGGTATTGGGCTAGTTTTTGTTCAGTAGTGGTAACTCCAGCTTGTACTACAAGGCACAGCTGGGCTCTTTGGGAAACCGCTGCTCTGTGAGGTTGTGAGCTGGGTATGGTAAGGCTGCACAGTGAAAGGGAACTGCAGGTTTGCTCATGAATGAAAACTCCAGTGGCTTTTCCCTCAAACTGGAGTACTTTGTGGGGTGGAGCCAGGGGGTGGAATAAGTTTAAACCAATTTTTTTCTCTTTTTTTTTTTTTAAAAAAAAAACAACAAACCCAAATCTTCTGACTAAATTTAAATTAATTTTAAATCCCAGCCCAACTGAGCGCTCAGTGTCTGTTTTGCATACACCAACAGAGTGATACTGATGCCTCTGTCTCCCTGTATAACTAATCCCCTTGGAAGGCTTGGCCATACGTGACGTTTATGCGGATAGGAGCAGTTGTTAAGGCTGATGGATTCAGCTGGAGATGGATGGCAATGCTCCCTTGCTGGGGGGGGTGTGTAAGTGTTCCTGGAGGGAGCCAACACAGCCAGGTGTCACTGAAACCCAGGATGTTACACAGGGATGGAAGCTGAGGAAAGGTGTCAGCTCTGTAAGTCCTCAGCAGGGTTTCTTGGACCTGAGGCTGAGGATGAACATATAATTGAATATCTTTTTTTTTTTTAGTTCATTGGGGGAGTGAAAAAAAGGTCAATTTTGGTGTTTCATGGCTTTTAAAACATTTTTTTTTAAGTTTTAATTTTTTATGTAATTAAATTTAATTTTAAATTTTTTATTTTTAAAAAAAAAATAAAATTTAAATAACTTGTGTAAAAGCAAGTATTTTTTTTACTGAAAATACTTCAGAAGATGTATTGGTGATTTGGTCAACCCAAGTAAACCTCTGAAGGACAAATAAAATGTTTGACTGGAAAAGGAAAGGACCAAGCACCAGGTCTGGGGGAGCAGGCTGGGTTTTGGTGCTTGGTCTTTTCCTTTTCAGGGGGGCACTTCCTGGAGTGTCCCCCTCACACTGCAGCCCTGGTGAAGGCTTTGCCTTCCCTCCTTTGGCAGAAAGGTGGGTTTGCAGATATCTTTGCCCATCACCTTCCCAGCAAGGGATCTGCAGGAGAAGGGGAAGCGTTCTCTCTGCAGGAATATGGGAGACAGCCTGAATTAAGCTGGAAGAGATTTGGCATGTGCAGTTAAATCTTGTTTTCATCCACAGCCTTGTATGTCATTAACTGGCATGAATTTTGCCTCTGTGAGTAACGTGTGTCTGTCTGCCAGTCCCTCCCTCTGTCTCATCTCCCCATCCCTCCCAAGTGATGCTTCAGCTCTGCTCTGCCTGTCACCTCGGGCATCATCCCGCCCGGCTCTCACTGGTTTTGGGCCATAGAATTCAGAGCCCTCCATGACATTGCCTCTTAGCTGGGTTCCTTTGCTCCATGAGCACTGGGAGAGCCTCTCCCAGGGCTTTGTGGCTGGTGGGGGAGTGTGTGTGGGCTCCCTGGGGAGTGTCAAGATTTAAATCACTCCGTGAGCCTCAACCAAGTGCAGAACCCCCAAGGTGGTCTGTGCCCTCCTTCTGCTGGCACCTTCTGCTCCTTGTGCTCCATCCCACCCTCTGGAGCGTTGAGGGATGAGTGTTGCTGTGGGAAAAGCACTGATGGCAGTGCCAAGTGGCACAGGGGCACCCGAGCTTTTCCAGGTCAGATGGGAGATTTGACATTTGCGTGGCCAGTGGCTGGAGTCAGGAAATCTCATTAAAAAGAGAGTTATCAAGTTCTGGGGATTTAGAAGAGGATTTGTTGTTGTTGTTGTTTTAACTTGGTGTTATTGCTCTAAGGGGAAACCTGTGTGGCTGAATGTGTCAGAGGGTGTTGTGTGTGTTGGAAGGGCTGGCAGCCTTGCTGTACAGGGACCAGGACGAAGGAGACAGCATGTGGCAGCTCCTGGTCCTTCCTGCTCCTCCAGAAGGCAGCTCTGCCTGAGGTGAACAGAATTGGTGCCCAGCTCAGGCTGGGCTAAGCTGAGGGTGCGGAGCAGCTGAGCCTTTGGCCACTGCATGCCCTGTACCTGGCCCCAGGCTCTGCCCAGGTCTCTTGTGTTGTGCTGCCACCGTGGGTCCTGCTGTGCCCCTGTGTGTGCTTTCTGCCACTGAGCCCTGCTGAAGCAGTAAGCTGGTTTCTGTATGCCACAGCTCTTCAACCTCGTTAATCACTCTGGGCTTAAATAATAATCTACTGCAACTGTTTAGAGGGGAAAAAAGGAGCAGGGGTGTGCGTGTGTGTGTGTGAATGCCAACAAGCATGCCTTGCAGTTTTGGTTGTACCTTCCCTACTTTTCTCTCTGTGCACCTTGTGTGTAAATTTTGAAGTCCTGAAGCTTACAACCTGCCCCAGCCTTAACTCTCTCAGCCCCATGTTCTTGGCACCATGCTGCACCCAGTGCTGCTGGTTAACTTTGCTGAGGGCACCAATTCCTCCCTGTCCCTTCAATCCCCTTGCTGATCTACTAAGTGTCAGGGCTCTGACTCTTTCTCTCTTTCTTTCTCTCCCTTTCTTTCTCTCTTTCTCTCCATCTTTTGCAGTATGCAGTACTGGGCCAGGAGGCTGGAGCAGGAGATTGATGGAGTGATGAGGATATTTGGTGGAGTCCAGCAGCTCAGAGGGGTAAGCTGTCTGTCTTGTACCTGTGCTGCCTTCCTCATGGCAATGAATGTTCTGGTCTGTGGAGGTGACTGGGTGCGTACTTGCACTAAGTCACCTCCTGGCTCGCTCCACACAGGGGTTGTGGCTGCCTGTGCTTCTGGTTGATGGTCAGTTGGATGCGTTTGTCAGGCGTGTGGGAGTGAGTGTGTCTTGTATCTGTCTCTCGGGCTGCATGTCACTGCTACTGGAGCATGTACCTGTGGGTTGTGGTGGGGTGTTTTTGTCTTCTGTGACATGCTAAATGCATCTTAAAACCACCTAACCTTTCCTCCAGGGACTGAAGGTAGTTTAATTTGTGTTTCGATTTTAAACATCTGTTGACAAAGTGGGAAGTATTCAAGAGAGAGCTTGACTAGCCAGGGGAAGCTCTGTGGTTTTAAGTATATGTTGCAGGTAAAACTAATTCTTGTTTGGCTCCTGTTTCTGAGTGCCACAGAACCCTGTTCCTGATGCTGGCTTCTGCCTCCTGCTCTGGGATGTAGCTCCAGGGCCCGGGCATGGCAGGCTGCCTGGCAGCAGAGCTCTGAGGTGGGTTAGGGCAGTTACAGAATGGCTTTGTTGTGGTTTGTTAGGCTTGTGGATCAAAGAGTCTTTAAGACCCTCCCTGTATGTCCTTCCCAACACCGTTTTGCTGCCCAGATGTTTTGAAATAACTTGAGATTGGGGGTATGGTTATAACTTGAGATTGGGGGTATGGTTATAATTAGATTAGGCTTCAGCCCTAAAGAAAAATGAGCTTCTCTGGCATGGTGCATTTGTTGTCCCAGGGAAAAGCATGGGGTGTATTTGTTCTCTTCTGGCGGTGGCATGTTTTCCAATCCCAATGGGCCACCAGTGCTGGCCTGTCTTCCACAGAATTGTTCATGTTTTACACTCTTGGTTGTAACCCAACAGAATTCTGATTATTTTCCTTTCAGTGCTTTTTCAAATGAGGTTGACAGAAGGCTTGCAAACTTCTAGTGGTTGATCCCTTCACTAGCACTCATGTTGGAGCCCTAGAACGGGGTATCTGTGCTGTGCTCCTGTTCATTTCCACTGAACTTCAACTCACTGAGACGACCTTTGTGTGGGGCATGAAAAGTGTATACACCACAGGTGTTTTTTGTTGTATCCATGTATTTGTGTACCTCAGCTTTGCATGTCAGCAGGGGCTTAGAGCTGGGGATGCAAGTTTTCCAGGCAATACCTCGGCGCAGCGGCCAGCGTGCTCTTGAGCAGAGCATGCTTAAAAGAAAGACTGCTACTACATTTTGTACATGTCCTCTCTTACAATTTATTCTTATTAGCTTTGATTTTGCTCCTTTGCATGTTAAATAGGTATGTCATGTAATTTTTTTAATGCCATAATTAAATAGAAATTACACCTCCAATTTGCCAGCACTTGACTCCTATTGGCCACTCAGTCAATTACAGGTAAGAGAGCTTCCCACTTTTTCTGTTTAATTCTTCTCCTAGAACATAGTGCATCACTTTAATGGATTAAAACCAGACAAAGTGACTACAGGGGGACTGAAGGGGTTGGTTTTTGAAATCTGTTTTGGAACCTTCTCGTGAAGAGGAGGAGCTGTGCGTGATTCTTGTATCTGGTGAATGCATAAACCACCTGAAGCCAAGAAACAAGGTGCTGAAAATTCCCACTTGCTGCTGTTAAAACCCTAGAAAGGACCAGAAGGAGCTGTCTATAGATCTCCAGGGTTGAAACCTGGGATGTGGAGTTCAGCTTTGGTTCCTAAGTGTAGCATTAAGGGAGGGACACTTAAAGACCACATCAGTTGCAAGTTTAAACTAGCACAGCTTCATTGATGTCAAATAGTACAGAGAGCTTCATCCTGAGCAGTACTTCAGAGAGTCCTCTTACTCACTGGTTGCACACAGGTTCATCTGGCTTGCAGTGTGGGGCTCTAATGCCATAAAGTGTGTAACCTACTCTGAGACATGGAAAAAATTAATGTGGAAATCCATATTTGCTGCAACCACACTAGAAATGTAGAGGGAGGCAACTAATTCCTAAGGTTGGAATGTTGTCCATGCTTCCCTTCTAGTAAGGGACACTCCCTTCATAGAATCATAGACTGGCATGGGTTGGAAGGGACCCCAAGGATCACAGAGCTCCAACCCCCCTGCCACAGGCAGGGACACCAACCTCAGGCCTGGAGCTACACAAGGTTGCCCAGGGCCCCATCCAACCTGGCCTTGAACACCCCCAGGGATGGGGCACCCACTACTTCTCTCTGGGCAGCCTGTTCCAGCCCCTCACCACTCTCTCTGGAAAAAACTTCCCCCTAATATCCAATCTAACCCTTCCCTCCTTTAGCTTTAATCCATCCCCCTTGTCCTGCCATTGTCTGTCCTTTTAAACAGTTGAATCCCCTCCTGTTTATAATCTCCCTTCAGGGACTGGCAGGCTGCAATGAGGTCCCCCCACAGCCTTCTCTTCTCCAGGCTGACCCAGCCCAGCTCCTGGCTGAACAAGGCTCCCTTGGCATGGTTGGACTTGGTAGCTCAGCTTGCTCCATTGTTGTGCTGAGTTGCAGCCAGGGTGCAGGGGTGGGAGGCCATTGCCAACCCGCAGAGCTGCGGCGTGTCCCGACAGCGAGCGAGCAGGCTCAGGCACCGAGGGGAACCCACTGAGGAGCTGTGGGAGCTGAAGTGCCTGTCTAGCTGGAAGGGAATCCCACCCACTCCAGCTCCCGTGGGTCTGTGAAGCCTGTCAGCACTGGGGGAGGTGCCGTGTGAGAAACACATCTTCCCTTTCCAGTGCAGGCCTGACTGATAGTGGCAGACCAGTAAATAATAATAAAAATACCATCCTCTGAGGTTTGTCAGGTTTACTTAGGGATACATCTTTTTTCCCCTTGGGTTGTTGTGAAAGGATGTGGACCTGTTCTTTGGTTATTGACTGAAATCATATAACTGTTGTAGCATATGAGGCATGAAATTTATTGTCAGAAATATGGTATCTGGGAACATAAGTGCTGAATATTTTATCTTGCTGGAGTGCTGCCTACCCAAGAATTACTTTTATTTTAACTCCTCAGCCATTTCCTTGAATTGGGACCCTACCTGTGAGATGCCCCTCTCCTGCAGGGTGGACAGGCAGTCATCTCATGTGCTTCCCCAGGAAGATCACCCAAGCTCATGCCTCTCAGATACTGCCTTGCTCACATGGAGCATCTTTCTCTGTAACAGTTACAGTGGGTAAGAAGCTCTGATAGGCAAGAGGATGTCATGCCAGGGGCTCACCTTTCAGTCATGAGGTACCACCTCATTTCTCCAAGGTCCGAGTGCTCAGATGAGCTGTCGTGGGGCTGTATGTCTGTCTGACCAGTGTGAGCTTGGGGCTATGGAGAGGACTGTCGCCTCACTGAGTTGGTTCTCTGCCCTGAAGTTCAGCCCTCTGGGTGTCTGTGGTGCAGGAAAATTTGGCTGGCTGATTGCTCCAGACATGCCTCCAAACAAACCCCAGCACTCAGAGGTTACAGCGTGTTGCTTTGTCTCTCCAGCCTCACCTCCCTTGTGGCTCACCAGAAATAATTGAGAGCACAAATCGTTCCTAATATAACTCTGGCTGGCACAGTGATATGTGGAACCCAAAATGCTAGCTGAATAGGCTGACATTCCTTAAATGATTTCATTTTAGGATGAGGAACGCTACACTAAAAACCCAACTCCCTGACTTCTATTCTTTGCTGCTCGTGGCTTTCTTCATGGCTCTGGTGGACTCTTCATCACTTTGCAGGACAAGAAAATGTTTGGCTTTGACATTTCTTGCTACACTGCAGTAAATTTCTGCTTCTTCCAGTGTTTTGGCACAAGTAAAAGTTGTTGACTTCAGTCAAAAGTGGGCAGATTTGTGGTGTTGCCAGCTGTAGATGGTTGTTTCATGTTGCAAACCCTGCTCCAGGGTAGACTTTCTGGTTGAGATAGACTTCCCATGGTGGTGCAGCCCCATCCTAACCTACCAGTGTCCTCCTGTGCTGGTGAACCCATAGCAGCAGACCCATGTGTGCTGTTGGGTGTTCTGCCTCACTGAGCAGCTCTCCTGGAGGCTATGTTAAACCTTCCTTGCTGGATGGCCAGGCTGATGTTGCAAGCCTCCTCTGGCTTACTACCTAAATTGTGCCTGATCCTGTGTCTCCTGAGGTGAGCAGCTACCTGGCCAGACCATCTCTTCCTCCTCTAGTACCTTTTACCTGTGGCTGCCTGGTGAGGGGCTTGTTTCTTTGCTGAAAATTACTGAGGAAGCCAAAGCCCTTGGAATGAGATGGAGAAAAACTAAGCGGTGTAAGTGCTGAGCCCCCTTCTCTGCTCCATCTTCCTTTCTGCTCTTCTCTCTGGCTGTCTTTCCTGAGGACTGCTTCAGTGGCAGGGATGAGTGCTGACCTGGAGGCATTGTGCAGTGGTGAGGCAGCCTCTCCCTCTCATGCAGATGGGCATTAGTGGATCTGGCCTGGTGCTGAGCCTGCTCTCCTCCAGGGTGTGGATGAACAGGACTTCAAGTCTGGCAAGCTGGGTTTGTGCCGTCCTTCTCTTTCCCCTGGGAAGCCAAGAGATAGTGTCTGGGCCTGCCTCACCAGCTTGTGATGGGGGACAGGGATGCTGCTGAGCATCCATGCAGGGTGGCCCCAAGCCTGAGCCCAGGGTGAAGTGTGGTGAGCAGCTTGCTGGCAGAGCTGGGCAGGCAGCGAGCCTCTGCGGGAGCCTCCTTAGCCCCTGCGGGGCCACGGGAAGGTGGACGAGCCCAGGGGATGGGAAGACTCGCACCGTGCCCTCTGGGGTGAGGCCCATGCTCACCAGGGCTCTGCTGAATGTGGCAGGGCAGAACTGGCTGGACTTGGTCCTTGTAATCACCGACATCTTTGACTTCAGGGGATGTTTTCTCTCTGTCATTACTGCTTGTTATCTTGTGCTGTTTTCTCAGCTTTGTTTTGCCAGTTTGGCCTCTCTGCCTGGCAGAAGTGCTGCTGTTCATTCATCTGGTCTTAGAGAGGAAGGACAAATCCTGCTGGCCAGGGCTTGAGCCAGAGTGACCAAGATCTGTGTGGGTGTCCTCACCTTTGCCTGACTCACAGCATCACCTGCAGCCTGCCTGTCCCTTCTGCTTAGTGCTGATTCTTTGATATATCACCTCTTGTTTTTCTAAAGCATGGCCATCCTTGGGTAGGGGCAGCCACAGGTGAGGACCTGGGTTTGAGTGGTGCACAAAAAAGACCTTACCTTGAAACTCCAGTACACTGGCAGAGTTTTGGCTCAGATCTGAAAAAACCTTGTATATCACTCACCTTGTATATCACTGCAGACACTAGCACCCCTCTTGGGGTGGGGTCTGTGTGTGTGGTACTGAGTGTTTCACATGGCTGCTTGATTGCATCCCTTCCAAGATAGCTGGTACAGAGTGGAAGAGTCTCTTCAGTCCCAGTAAGGCATTCCCTTATCAAAGGAGCTGCCAAGGTTTTCCTCTCAACTTTTCTGCTCCTGGTTAACTACTGGCGTAATAGTAACATAGCCTAAATCTTCCAAGTAGCTGTGGTAGTACTTTTGTGTTCTCTGGGTGTAGAAACAGTCACCTGGTCATTCAGTAGTGCAGGAGGATTGGGAAGTGTTGATGGGATTGTAAGTGAATGATGCTAGAGGACTGGAGTTCCCCTGCATGCAGCGTCTGAGAAGCATGTTGGTTTCTAAATGGTTCAGTCAGATGGTCTGGGTGTTCATAGAAGGACAGTGATGTGGTCCTTAGACATGGCAGAGTTGGGAAAAAGATGCTTCTGATACTCAATCCAGCATCACAATCCACAGATTGGATTTAAAAGCTGTGTGGCAGAGTGTATCCGACCTTTTCCTTCTGAATCCTCTCCAGGCTCTGGAGTGGGAGACTAGAGATGCTGAGTGGAGTTGAGAAGAACGAGTTTGAGCCTAAAGCTCCAACACATGTAGCCAGCTGCTTCTGCTGCTGCAGCGCCGAATGCTTTCCTTCCAAATGCTGCAAGGGATAAAGGACCTACGGAGTTCTCCAGCAGCCAGTGCCCATCTGGGGGCTGACCAAGAGCATGGACTCCGTACCCCAGTGAGATGATGCCTAGCTCCTGCCTTATCTGTCTGATCCCTGCAGCCCTCCCCCTTCCCCCCCTCCCACCAGCTCGCACAGCCTGCTTCCGCACGCCATTGCTCTGCCCTCCCCTGCTCCTCATGTTTGATAGGAGGAAGCGTGCGATGCCAGATAAACACATTCCTGTTCCAAACTGCTTGGGTTTATTTTAATCTGCCTGGGCCGTTCAGCAGTCTCAGCACTCTGTTCAGCACTGAGCACAAAGCCAACAATATATTATCAAGGAGGAGCATTGAAATGCTCTTAGCCTTGCACCATCGTGGTTGGAGAAGGGAGGTCCTCTGCCACCCTCCGCTTCAGCCAGCGCCCGCCGCTGCCAGCCCCCTTACACCCATCATCTCACTTCTCACTCTTTTTCCCCTCTACTAGAACCATATTGTATCCGTACTGGGAGATGTCAGGGAAACATATGCTCCAGCTTTTAGTACATTTGCATAATTAGAGTAATGTGTATGAATAATTTATAGCTGGATGTGGCTGCTCAGTGTGTGACGTTAGCACCCCTCGCTAAATCCTCTCCAGTGGGTGGTGTAGATCCTGCACCAGAGCCATTGTGCCGATGCGGCTGCAGCCTGTTGGCAGGTGCAGGAGCCCAGCTTGGAGAGATCAGGGTGTGCATAGATATATATATATATATGTGTGTGTGTATCTATATATTTATGTGTGTGTATATATAGTGGAGAAAGATGGGCACTTACAGTTGTAGGGGAAGAGCAGGCTTGAAGTCTCAGAGGCTGAAGTGCCTCAGACTCAGGCTCAAAACTTGCTCGGTTTATGCAGCAGCTGGTAATGAAAATGTTCTGCAACATTTGAAAGCTGAGGCAGGGGATTTTGCAGCAGGACTGGGGTATGACCAGTTTGTGTGCCTGGTTTATGGGGTTATTTTTGGTTTTCTTAAATGGCTTTTTCAGATCATAAAACTTAGCAGCTTTCGTGGAGGGGTGGGGGGGCAGGGGGATAACCTTGCCAGAGTCTGATCTCAATCAGTTGCTCAATAAATAGTAGCAAAGGATTGCCTGTCACTATTTACCAGCTCTTTAGTGTGTGAATTCTCATGCTGGTAAGGCCAGAGTCCCAGGTATGTTTTTGAAAGGAGTGATCAGAGTGCTTGAATTCTGGTATTTATGCTCCAGTTAATTTTAGCTTTAACTGTATTTGGTCCTTTGCTTGGTTTGAGGTCTCTGGCTGGAAAGTAGGAAGCAAACTGGAGCACAGATCAGGCACGCACACTCACCAGCTGATTAGTGCTACCCTCTAGGAAACTGAGGCAGATACCTAAGCTGAGCCAGCCTGCATAATGAACGGGTGGCACCTCCTGGGCCAGTCTCTGTGGTGTACAGCCAGCAGGTCATAGAATCATAGACTGGCATGGTTTGGAAGGGACCCCAAGGATCAGAGAGTTCCAACCTCCCTGCCACAGGCAGGGCCACCAACCCCAGGCCTGGAGCTACACAAGGTTGCCCAGGGCCCCATCCAACCTGGCCTTGAACACCCCCAGGGATGGGGCACCCACCCCCTCTCTGGGCAGCCTGTTCCAGCCCCTCACCACTCCCTCTGTAAAAAACTTCCCCCTAATATCCAATCTAACCCTTCCCTCCTTCAGCTTTAATCCATCCCCCTTGTCCTGCCATTGTCTATCCTTTAAAAAAGTTGAATCCCCTCCTGTTGATAATCTCCCTTCAGGGACTGGCAGGCTGCAGTGAGGTCCCCCCACAGCCTTCTCTTCTCCAGGCTGACCCAGCCCAGCTCCCTCAGCCTCTCTTTGTAGGGCAGCTGCTCCAGCCCTCTGAGCATCTTCGTGGCTCCTCTGAACCCTCTCCAACAGGTCAGGTCCTTAGAGGCGTATGTCTAGAAGGGTACCTGGCATAGCCATAGACCTCACAGCCCTCACTTGGACCCTTTTCTCTTGACGTTTCACTACTGTGTGAAGGAAAGATGCTTGCAGCTTGTTGGCAAGTTAGCGAAATCAGAAGGGATTGCCATGCAATGGCTGCAAGTCAGAGCACAGGAAGAACTTTTCCCCAGTGAGGGTGCCAGAGCCCTGGGACAGGCTGCCCAGGGGGTGTGGAGTCTCCATCTCTGGAGAGATTCCAGCCCCGTCTGGACACCGACCTGTGCAGTATGAGCTGGGGAGCTGCTTTGGCAGGGGGTTGGACCCCAGGAGCTCTCCAGGGCCCTTCCAGCCCCTGTGATTCTATGGTTCTATGTTATGGAGTCATTGCTGATCTAGATTGCTGTTAGTGACCAGTTCAGTGAGCCCAGCATTCAGCAGATGCCCGCACCTCCTGAGTGCGTGGCTCTGTGCATTGCAGCTCGTGTGCCAAGCCACTCAGCCACCATGTTTGTAACATCCTCATGAATATTCAGCAGAACTCTTCCAATGATTGGTGTTGGCATTAAGCAAACCCATGGGAGTGATGAGGCCTCGGTGGATGTTTCTGGAAACCTCCCTGAGCTGGGTTGTCCTGCCCCTGGCTGTGTGCTCCCCGTGTCTGCTCCAGGCTAAGCTTTGCCTTCACACCCCGTTGGAAACCCAAGTGAGATGAGATCCAAACCAGCCTTGCCAGAATGCAGGATGAATAATTAGGGGGAGATGGTTAAAGTTTGCCCCTTTAAAAACATACATAGATTATTCTTTAATGGAAAGTTAATTGTTTTATTACTCTCTCCAGATGGTTCTTTTCCTTTACATCCACAGGGGAATTGATCTAGCCTGGGATTCAGTCTCCTGTGAGCAGGGCTCCTAACAGAAAATGCAACTCTGTTGCTGATGAAGCTACAAAACAATAACAAATGTGTATATTTCACTACATTTCATCCTAGTCCCAGACTTTAAATATTATTTATAGGCTGTAAGAGCCCCCTCAGTTTGAAATGCTGCAGGCATTTCAAGCTGAGGGGGCTCTTACAGCCTGTATATATATATATATGCTGGAGCTTGTGTTTCAAGCACATGCTTGGGAGTGGACAGTTGGGAATCCTGATTTTCATGTGGCCAGTCAATCCCTTCCAAATGCTGGTCTGTGGAGGAGCCTGCAACTGCCATTGCTGAAATCTGCAGCTGTACCAAGAGGTTCAGAGGAGTTGGCTGGGTGACTGTATGGAGGAAGCAGTGAGATGTGTGGCATCTCCTTTGCTCTGTGTGTGGAGTTGTGGCAGGGCTTGGGATGGTGGTGAGGACACCCTGAAGGTGACTTTAGAAGGGCATGGTTGTGGTTTTTATGTTCTAGGGCAGCTTCAGCCTGGTAGGTTGTGGCTCTGAGCTTGCCTGCAATGTGAGCACATTTATTGTGTCTCATTGTGACAGATCACCTTCAACATCTGCTGTGAATAACCTGGACAGGCCCCTTATTTCAAACACCCAGCCATACTGACCTGCTGGCCTTCGGTGATTCATAGAATCACAGAATGGCGTGGGTTGGAAGGGACCCCAAGGATCACAGAGCTCCAACCCCCCTGCCACAGGCAGGGACACCAACCTCAGGCCTGGAGCTACACAAGGTTGCCCAGGGCCCCATCCAACCTGGCCTTGAACACCCCCAGGGATGGGGCACCCACCCCCTCTCTGGGCAGCCTGTTCCAGCCCCTCACCACTCTCTCTGGAAAAAACTTCCCCCTAATATCCAATCTAACTCTTCCCTCCTTTAGCTTTAATCCATCCCCCTTGTCCTGCCAGTCTCTGCCCTTGAACAAGCTGATTCCCCTCCTGTTTATAATCTCCCTTCAGGGACTGGCAGGCTGCAATGAGGTCCCCCCACAGCCTTCTCTTCTCCAGGCTGACCCAGCCCAGCTCCCTCAGCCTCTCTTTGTAGGGCAGCTGCTCCAGCCCTCTGAGCATCTTTGTGGCTCCTCTGAAGCCTCTCTGGTTTTATAGGTACTTACTTCCTCTTAATTATTCAGGGTTAAAATATTCTGGTAAGAGGGAGAGAGAGAGAGTGGTATCTGCTATTAGAATAGCCTTGTCTTCCTCACTGAAGTCCAGGTGATGTGCTTGTATCAGAGAGCTTTGCTTGAAGACCAACACTGTGATTAAAGCTGTGGGTTTTGGTTGCTTTACAGAGAGACAGTTCTACTTTCAGGAAAAAACACCTCTTGAGGGACCCTGGATTTTAGTTACCCTTGGGGTTCTCTGGCTTTCCAGCACTTGCATCCTTTGCAGCTGATCTGACATTGGTGTGTACAACGAGCTTGGAAAAAAAATCCCCAACTCTTGTGTCTTCAAGAGAAGCTTCTAGTTTGAGAGGTCATATCCAAATGAGGGGAGAAAGGAGGGTGAACAGGCAAAGGAGGAAATGTAGCAGGAAGGTGATGCTAATGGTTATGGATTCTCCTCTCCTGTCTGCTGCCCTCAGGCCCTTCAGTGCCCACTGATGCAAGTGGAGCATCTCTTTGTTTTGATACATTTTTGAGGATTCCAGTTTCATTTTTAGGGGAATTATTTATTCAGCAGAGTTCACATTTTACTGACTTTTTCCCTTTTCTAACTGACTTTTCACACCTGTAAGAGCCCAAGACAGGCTTAGTGTATGTTTGTTCAGCACCTACCGTGGCCAATAGTGCAGTGTTTTTTGGACACTGACCATAGTATAAATATTATATAGTGAGTAAGAGCACAGAGAAAAGCCCTGTCTGAATGAAACATGAGATCTGCCTGTATGAAGCAATGCCATGGATGAGATGCACGACTGTTTCCATCAGGGCAGCTCCATAAACATCCATGAGTTGATGTGTCTTGGACTCGGGAGCAGGATCTAGGTGTTTGTATGTGTCAGAGTAAGCCACTCCAGGGATTGTTTAAGCTGCAGCATTAGTTACTGTCTGTTGGATGCCCAAGTGAAGCCTTTGCTTGTAGCTAGGAGGCAGGGAGCAGATTTTCAGTTCCCTGCTGTGACTGTAAGGCCAGGTAAATAGAGAAGGAGGAGGCAGCAGGGGGTTTATGTGACTTGAGGAGCAAAGAAGATTGTAATGGTAAATGTTGGATTACTTTTAAAAACAAGTAGGTCATTGAAGATACCATGATTGGTGAGCAGAAGAAGAAAGGTGGATTTATTCCTTGTTCTTCTAAAGATGGATATGCTGTAAAGCTCACTTGGCTGCTCAGCATGCTTTCATTTTTAATTTTGCAAGGTCTTTGTTTCTGGGTTTTTCAATGATGACACTGGACCTGAGATTAGGGAGCTGGGCTCTTGAGAGGAGTGTCAGTTCCCCGTTCCCTATGGCACTAAGAGTAGGCTGTGCCTTTACCATTGAGCCTCCTGGCAGCATCACCCGTTGCTGCCCTTTCCTGATGTAGCAGGGGTTTGCCTGTGACCCTACGGTGCTCAAGACCTAATGGTTAAGAATCAAACTGGTTTTTCTCTTCTGGCCCTTTGGCAGGATGCTGGCATGAAAGACAAACCCTCTTTTCCATCCCTACCTTTGATAGAAGGTAAAGGATGGCTGTTTTACATCCAGGGCTAGTTATTTGACGTGAGGTATCTCCATAAAGGGAGTATTCATAGTGTCTACGCAGGGTACATCGGATTCTGAGTAAAAATGATAGCTCCAATGTACTCTTAAACTCTCAGTGTCTCGGTGTTTATTGAAAAAGAAATCATTGCATGATGGGACCATGCTTACATCTAGTGCATTTCATGGCTGATTATTAAAATGACTTGCAAACAAGTTTGCTCTCTCATCTCGGAACAGAAGAGAAGGAAGACATTACAGTCTGCGAGTGGGTGAACTGAGGCTCAGGCAAGGGAAGCCCTTACTCTGCACAGGGATGTGATGGAGGGCAGGGGAGGGAGCCTGAGAGGCTTATCTTCCAAAAGTCTTCCTTATTGACAAGTGTTTGCTTTGGCACTTCTGGCCCATTCCTACATCTGTTAGCGCTGAGCAGTGTGGATCCTCAGAAGCACAAGGGAGATGTGGGAACTCTCCGTGTCCAATTCTCCCTTGGGAAGCTTATTTCTGGCCACGTGTTTCACAAGCAGCAGCTTCTTGTTTATCTTTACAGGGTTTATAACACGTGGCATCTTTTCTCTGGCTCTGCCCTCAGCTCCCTGCCATGACCAGGTGATTCACCTTTGCTCCTGCCTTGCCTCTGCTGTGGCCCAGTGTGAGTTTGGAGGGCTGCGCTCCTAACACAGAGCCCCAGCCACAGTTGATTGCTAGCTTTCCCTCCTCCTTAGATGTGTTCTTGCTCTCAAACGACATTTGGAGGTGCCTGAAGCATTCCATGGAAGAAAATTAATTGGTTTTGACAAACCACAGCAGTCCCTTGGGTGCCTGGGAGTGCAACATTTATTGAAACCAGGCAGGAAATCAAACCGCTCTGGTGTTCATTCACCTCCAGTGCAGCTGGATCAGGAAAAAATAAAAATTAAAAAATCCTTAACCTTCCTCTGGATTTTTCACTCTGACATTTGGATGATCCTCTAACTTTCTAACAAAACCTCCTTTTTTCTTCTTTTAAAAGAGAGTTTAGTTTTAGGGGTCCTGTGAGATGCCAGGATGACAGCCCAGGGAGTAGCTGGTCTCTGTTTACCCGCAGAGCGAGCGCAGCGTCAGGGCAAACATACTTGGCATTGTACTTCCACCTTGACCTGCAGCATCCCAAAGGAGGGAAGGGAATTTTTTGGCACTTCTAGACTTGGCCTCTCTGCTTACACAACTTAGTGAGGAATCAGGCTTCTCCTGCTATTGCAAAACAGTATTAAGGAAAGATTTCTCATCACAGCTGTAGATATAACAACTTCAGTGTAAACCTCAAACTGAAAGCACTCTGCTAGCAGAAACCAGCTCCTAGCCCCGCTCTTCCAGGAGGAGTCTGGCCTGTCTTCCTAACATATTGGTTACAATATGATTCACTCCTAAAACATATGCTGATACCCATTGCAAGTTGCAGCCGTTCTTGCTGGCAGAAGATAGCTATGTGAGTGAAAGCAGTGCTGTGGTACCTAGCCCCAGGGGTGACCATGCCCATGGTGATGGAGATACCCTTCAGTCAGGTGCTCCTTGAGGTTGCAGGTCTGTTCTGTGTGGATTTGACAACGAGTGTCACTAAGTTACCATCAAGTTGGTTCAGCTGTAGAAGATAACCAGCAGTGTTCTTCATGTGACTCTGAAGGCAAGTCTGGGCAACAAGGGCAGTGTCTTTTTAGACAGCAGCTAGTTACTGCCTGGGGGTGGTCACAAAGTAGGGTTGGATTTAGTTCTGCATGGAGTGTCTGCCTCAGCCTGTACAGTGGCATGGCATATCTGCACCATGCCTTGCTTGGTAGGGCTGAGGAACCTTTTTGCAGGCCCTTTGCTGTCTGCAGGTGTCCCCAGGAGAGGCATTAGTAGGGGGAAGGCGGTTGCTCCTGGCCTGTTGGATTAGGGGTATTATGAGTCCTAGCTGTATGGAATGGAGAGAGTACTGAAGCCTCTGGAAAGAACTGGGGCAAGGATTCACAGATGGATGATTATAGAATCACAGAATGCTTTGGGTCGGAAAGGACCTTAAAGATCATCTAGTTCCACCCCCCCTGCCGTGGGCAGTGACACGTAAACTAGACCAGGTTGCCCAAAGCCTCATCCAACCTGGCCTTGAACACCTCCAGGGATGGGACTTCCACACCCTCTCTGGGCAGCCTGTGCCAGGGCATCAATCCCCCCCCTTAGAATAAAGAATTTCTTCCTAATGTCTATCCTAAACCCACCCTCTTTCAGCTTGAAGCCATCACCCCTTGTCCTATCCCTGCACTCCCTGGTGAACAGTCCCTCTCCCACTTTCCTGTAGGACCCCTTTAAATACTGGCAGGCTGCAATTAGGTCTTCTCAGAGTCTTCTCTTCTCCAGGCTGAACAAGCCCAACTCACAGCCTGGCTTCATACAAGGGGATCTCCAACCCCTTGATCATCTTTGTGGCCCTGCTCTAGAATCGCTCCAACAGCTCTACACCTTTCCTATATGGGGGACCCCAGAACTGGACACAGTACTCCAGGTGGGGTCTCATGAGAGCAGAAGGACAGAATACCCTCCCTCAGCCTGCTGGCCACACTGTTCCTGATGCTGCCCAGGACACAGCTGGCCTTCTGAGCTGCCAGGACATGCTGATGGTTCATGTTGAGCATGTCATCAATCAGCACCCCCAAGTTCTTCTCCTCAGGGCTGCTCTCCATCCATTCTCCCCCCAGCCTGTCCTTGTGCTTGGGACTGCGCCATCCCACATGCAGGACCTTGCACTTGGCCTTGTTGAACTTCATGCAGTTTGCATGAGCCCATCTCCACAGCCTGTCCAGATCCCTCTGGAGGGCATCCCTTCCCTCCAGTGTGTCCACCTCACCACACAGCTGGGTGTCGTTGGCAGACTTGCTGAGGGTGCATCAATCCCACTGTCCATGTCTCTGACAAAGATATTGAACAGTGCCAGTCCCAGAACTGACCCCTGAGGAACACAACTCATCACAGACCTCCACGTGGACACTGAGCTGTTGACCAGAACTCTTTGAGTGCGACCATCCAGCCAGTTCCTTACCCACTGAGTGGTCCATCTGTCAAATCCAGATCTCTCCAATTTAGAGACAAGGATGTTGTGCTGAACAGGTTCGAAGGCCTTGCACAAGACCAGGAAGATGATGTCCATCATCCTTCCCTTATCCACCATTTCTGTCATGCCATCATAAAAGGAATGGGGTTATTCAGCCCCTCTGGAGGCCTTATTGCAACAGATCTTGGGGAGCGTAGCAGGTGTTTTTCTGTTGTCTGTTACCACAAAGCTTAGCAGGTAGGGTGGGGGTGAGCACACTGAATTTGGTAAATGAGCGTCTGGGGGAAGCTGTGTGTTAAACAGAAGGGCCTAAAGCCTTTGCATGTGTTTGTGGTAGCTGCAAGTGCTGAACAGAGATGGCACACTAGGCTCAGAAACCAGCCTTACCCCAGGATGGTTGGTGTGGTTAGAAACCTGCAGCAGACTGGAGCTCCTGCTGACTGCTGGGGAGGCTGGGATGGGGAAGCGATGAGGATGGAGGAAGCATGTGCTTCTGGAGTCTTGCTGTGAATTGACTCTTTACAGTTACCACTGGCAGAGATGGAGCAGGGGCGTGTGGTGCCTGTAAAGGGACAAGACGGGGCAGCAGCCTTGGCAGGTCCTGGGGGCAGAGCGGGTAAGGTGACTGCGGCAGCGAGCGGGGCAGCGTGAGAGGCTGCTCGCTCTGCCTCGCGGTGAGTCGGGGAGAACTCCTTCAGCAATTCATGAGCACGGCTGAGAGCCCGGGCTCAGCGCTGGGGTCATCTGGAGTTGTACCAACTGATGTGTGCACAGGCTTCATTTTTCTGCCTTGGGACCTAGCTGGGCTTGTCGTGGTGGCTGTTGGTGTGTAGCTTGTAGAAGCATCATGGGAACTTGTAGGATGGCTTGCAGAAGCATTGCCTTAAAAGCTGGGTATTGTGGTAGGGCAAAGTGGGGGTCATCAATGATCCTCGCTGTGGCGTTGGCAGGTCTGGTCCTGTAGGAGAAACACTGGTGTATGTGGCCCATGGCAGAGCAGTGCTTCCACGCCATAGGACTGTGTCATCCCACCCATGATGTGAGGTTGTGTGGCTGGAGACAAACAGGCACCAGCTCTTGGGAGGGGGGTTGGAATGCAGCTGTTTGTACAGACAGGGGTGGCCAAAGGTTTGGGTGAGGAGCGACCGTGACCCAAGTGCTGGCAGAGGCAATGCTTGGAGCAGCATCACTGCTCCCTGGAGTTGCTGCATGAGTTTCTTCTTTACCTTTTTCTTCTTTTAATGATTCTGCTTTCTGGCATAACAGTTATCCACCTTGGATATCAGCATCTATAGGAAGCCAGCCCTAGCTGAAGTTGTAAATGAACTGCTTTGAAGCAGTTACATCCCAGATGTCAGTAGCGATAGATACTCTTGAGTGATTTCTAGCTAGAAAAGACTTTGAGCAGTGTCATTTTTCATGGGAAAACTTCCTATGTGCTTCTCCAAGAGGCTTTTCTGGGCAATTAAGTGACATGCTGTACGCAGAGATAACGTGAATTCAGAGAGCTTTCACATTCCATCTTCTGTGACATGATGTATGTACAGTGGCAGTGGTCACCATGGGCTTGGCCCTCAGTGTCTGTTAGTTCTCCAGGAGCAGGGTTTGTCACCCCAGCTATTGCTCACAAGCAACAGAACTGCCGCAGTGTTTGAGGTGGGTACAGTTGTATGAGCATCCCACTCTGAAGCTGGGATGTGAGAGATTCTGGGGCAAAGGTGGATGAGAATTAACAATTGGTGGATGAGAAACTGACCATGAGCCAGCAGTGGCTCTTGCAGCTCACAAGGCCAATTGGATCCTGGGCTCCATCAGCAGAGGGGTGGCAGCAGGGACAGGGAGGGGATTGTCCCTCTCTGCTCTGCCCTGGGGAGGCCCCAGCTGGATCCTGTGTCCAGAGCTGGGGCCCAACACAAGAAAGATGTGGGGCTGTTGGAGAGGGGTCAGAGGAGCCACGGAGATGCTCAGAGGGCTGGAGCAGCTGCCCTACAAAGAGAGGCTGAGGGAGCTGGGCTGGGTCAGCCTGGAGAAGAGAAGGCTGTGGGGGGACCTCATTGCAGCCTGCCAGTCCCTGAAGGGAGATTATCAACAGGAGGGGAATCAACTATTTAAAAGGACAGACAGTGGCAGGACAAGGGGGATGGATTAAAGCTAAAGGAGGGAAGGGTTAGATTGGATATTAGGGGGAAGTTTTTTCCAGAGAGAGTGGTGAGGAGCTGGAACAGGCTGCCCAGAGAGAAGTAGTGGGTGCCCCATCCCTGGGGGTGTTCAAGGCCAGGTTGGATGGGGCCCTGGGCAACCTTGTGTAGCTCCAGGCCTGAGGTTGGTGTCCCTGCCTGTGGCAGGGGGTTGGAGCTCTGTGATCCTTCGGGTCCCTTCCAACCCATGCCATTCAATGGCTCTATGAAAGGGAATCCCTAGGGACAAGGGAGCTCACTAAGTGGGACTACTAAACCTTGAAGGGCACCAAGACACTTCAGTGTCCCGGGAGTGAAGATCCTTTGATGCAACTGAATGGCACCTTCTTTTCTTCACTTATTTTACAGACTAATAAAGTTCTTCTGGCAAGGAGCATCTGACTGTAGGGAAACCCGAAGTGTGCTGCTGTGCATCTCTAGGGCAACAGCATGAAGATACCTGAGGGAGAAATTAGCAAAATTCTAGGTGCACACAGGGTCTCTTTCAGCCCTTGGCAAAGGAAGGATGCAGCATGGACTGCGGGTTATTAGGCTCTGAGTCCCCACAGAGAGTATCTTCTGCTAGCAGTGGCAGCTGCTGTCAGCTTGAGAACTGAGGTGGGGGCTGCCCATGTCCCTGTGCAGCGCCTTGCACCATCCCATCATCTGCCACTGGGGCTCCCAGGGGTCCATCCCTCTACCTGAAGTTTTCCTTGCTCCACTCCTCTTTGCCAGCAGTCCTGAGGTTCCTGCTGTTTTGCATTACTGTCAAGAAATTCCAGCTTCTGGGGTCAAGTGCTAAGTGTTTGCTTCCTTATCAGATATTTACTTAGGAGGATTTCATTAGACTGAATCTACCAGCTATGAATAAATTCACACGTCGTAAATTTATTCTTCTTCTTTTTGAAGGGACTTTCTATGCTAGAGAAAACTTTGAAGGAGGCCATTTATACCAAAAGCAATTACTTTCCTGGTAATTTTGTATGTATTTTACTGCAGATACTGTATTTCTGTTTGACTCTGAGCTTTCTCCCAAATGCCCCTGCTTTGCTGGAGGTGGAGGATGCTTGAAATGACCATGCCCCAACATTTTCATAGTTAGCACTGAATGTGTTTGGCTGTGCACTTACCTGAGCAAGCTGCACCTTTCTGAACAAAGCTACAGGTTGTCTTACAGGTCCTGGCTGGGTGGCTTCAGGGAAAGTGTGTGTGAGGGGTTGTCATTTGGATTTTTTTAGTTGATTGCTGGGGGTAGGGGCTTGGTTTGGGGTTTTGGTTTGGTGTGGTTGGGTTTTTGGAGGAGGTGTTTTTATTTATAGAGTGGTTTGGGTTTTTCTGGGGGAGGTGTGTTGGTTTGTGGTTTATTTTCAAGACCAGTGTGTTGGCTTCTGGTTGTTGGGATTTCTTCAGCCAGGCAGTAGAGATGGTGTTATGTGACACTGCAGAAGGCATCTCCAAAGTCTTGTTATTGCAGGAGTATCCAAAGATGTACCCTGCAATATGGATAAGCTGAAGTATCAGCACAAGCAGCTTTTACTGTATGATTTGGAATAATAAACCTGTAAAAAAATCTACCTGCAAGTAACTTTCAAATGTGGAGTAGGGGCAGGGCTGCGTTCCTCCCTTCAGTAGCTGGTTTGCTCTGGTAGCATGGTGTTAACCCTGCGTTTTGGACTTGGACCCAAGTCCAAAACAAAGCAGGAGGAATAGCTCAAGTAAGAATTTAGGCAGTGGGGTCTAACCCATCAACTCTCCTTCCCACTAGTTTATTCTGCACGCTGTGCTACAGAGGGAGGAAAAACCCCAGGTAAGTCATTCACACCTCTGTGTTGAGCAGGATAAAAATACTTCAGTCCCTGTGATTAAAAAGCAGTGCTTTGGGGCTGGAGGTCTGATTTACCAAAATTACTGGTTGCACTGACATCGGTGGTGGTCATAAGTGTCCCTCCTCCATTGAAATGTGCTCTTAGCATTTCCAGAGCGTGTGCATGGACCCTTTTGAAAACAGGCAAAGGGAAAAACAAATCCAAAACCTTCAAAGAAACATAGGTCCCTGTTAACTTGCAAATTTTGAGAGCTGGTGACACTACAGTGGACATGTCTCTGTTTTTCTTCAGCAAGCAAGAAGGAAAAAAAAGACATTATCATACAGAGAAACAAATATTATAAACTTCTGCTGTTGTAGTGTGTAATACTTGTGTTTAAACCCAAATCTGAAGTGAACAGAAGATTTGTATTTCTACCATCCCAATCTAAAACTTTGTGGCTAGCTTTAAGCCTTGCAACAGGCTGAACAAAAGGGTCATGTAGTCACTTTCCTGTTACTGCTGCAGTGAGAGAAATGTTTCTGGTCTGAGCATTTCTATGGAGGGAGCATGTTGTAGAGCTTTCTGGGCCACTCATTAGCCAAGCGTGCTGGTTTAGCCCTGGTTAGAGGCCAAATGCCCACCAAGCCACTCGCTCACTCCCCTTTCAGTCAAAAAGGGGAGAAAATAGATATTGAGAGGCTTGGGACTTGAGATAAGGACAGTAATTGGATGAGAGCAGGGCCCCGTCGTGGCGCAGGGAGGGGCAGGGAATGGGGGTGTTCAGTCCGTCCCTCCCAAGTTGTTTTCCATCTCAGCTGGGGAGGGGCATTCTACGCACACACCCCCTTCCCCTGTGGCACTGTGGGGTTGCACCCATGGGAGAGTCGTATCCACAAACTTCTCCAGTGTGAGTCCTCTCTACCAGGGAGTCCTCTCCTCACCACAGGCGTCAGCACAGCTCCCTTCCATGGGGTGCTGACCTTCGGGCCCAGACTGCTTCGGCCTGGTCCCCCCCAGAGTCACAAGTCCCCCGGCAAACCTGCTGAGGCCTGGATCAGTCTCTTCACAGGCCGTACATGTCTCTGCTCCCTGTCCTCATCCATGGGCTGTGGGGGGGACACCCACTCCACCATGAACTTCCCTGTGAGCTGCAGGGGAATCTCTGGCACCCGAAGGACTTCATTCTTACCCCCGCTCCTTCAGGCCTGGCCTTGGTGTCTGCACAGCTTGTTGCATAGAATCATTGAATAGCATGGTTTGAAAGGGACCCCAAGGATCACAGAGCTCCAACCCCCCTGCCACAGGCAGGGACACCAACCTCAGGCCTGGAGCTACACAAGGTTGCCCAGGGCCCCATCCAACCTGGCCTTGAACAGCCCCAGGGATGGGGCACCCACCCCCTCTCTGGGCAGCCTGTTCCAGCCCCTCACCACTCTCTCTGTAAAAAACTTCCCCATCTTCTCACTCCCTTCTCCAGTGGCAAAATGCCTCTGTCTGCAGGGTTTTTTCTCTTAAATGTGATTCCCAGGGGTGCTGTGACCATCTCCAATTGGCTCAGCCCTGGTCGGGCCCTGGTCAGCAGCAATTTTGGCCTTGAATTGGCTGATGTTTACAGTCTGGGGCCCGCAGAGAGCCTGAGCTGCTGCTTTCAAAAGCCATTTCAGCAGCACAGCTACGCAAAACTTCAACACCAAGTAAGCCACTTGCACCTGGAGTTTTTTGGATGCTGCCACAGAAAGACCTGGAGACAAATTGCAGGCTGTTGGTCATTTTTAAGAGGAAACGGAAAGAAAAAGAAGCAACACTTTGGGTGTTTCGTAATTCGTGTTTTGAAGGTGACACTCAATAGGTAGAAATTAGCCTGAAATGAAAGTAAAGAAAACTTTGGGCACAATGGGCCTTTGTGCTACTTTGCTGGAATTCATGGAAAGGTATGTTTTGGCAGACTTCTAGTTTCAGCTTCTTTGTGCGCTGTTACAACCACCTTCATCGAGGTCCAGCAAACCTTGGAAAAATCACATGTAAACTCCATTTTTAATTTTTTTTTCCACCTCTAAAGCTTCTAAGTGAGGGTTTAAGGCTGAAGCTGCTCCTAGCTGTTGTGGTCTGCCTCCATTTTAGCTGGTTTTCTCACGAAAGACCGAGCAGAAGTGAAATCAGTGCTGTAATAAAAGGCGTCCCTATTTCATAAGGACCTTAAGAACAGCTGTTGAGGACAAACATTAGCCTAAGAAGGTCTCCAGGGGTTGGCTTTGATGGAGGTAATCTTTCTTGTAATACCATTCCTAACGTAGATCTCTGTTAGCTACATGTAGTAATTTCTTCCTCTGTATTTGTTCTGGTACACCTCTAGGGCTGCTGGTATGTGCTGGAGAGTATTTACTGTATTTCTTGCTTTTTGCCTACTTAACCATGGTCTTATGATACGTATCTATTGCAGATCTGAGTGTGTAGTGTTCCTTCCTTACTCCTTTAGTCTGGAGAAGAGGAGGCTGAGGGGAGACCTTACCACCACTTACCTGAAGGAGGTTGTAGAGAAGGGGGAGATGGTCTCTTCAGCCAGGTGACAGGAGATGGGACAACGGGCAATGGGCTCAAGCTGCCCCAGGGCAGGTTTAGATTAGACATTAGAAAAAAACTTTTTACTGAAAGAGTTGTGGGGCTGTGGCACAGGCTGCCCAGGGAGGGGCTGAGTCACCTTCCCTGGGGGTGTTTAAAAAAGGGTAGATGAGGTGCTCAGGGATCTGGTTTAGCTTAGGACTGGAACGGTTGGACTTGATGGTCTTAGAGGTCTTTTCCAACGTGGTGATTCTGTGATTCCTTACAGCAGGTTTTGCTTGTCTTCTTCCTCTGCTGCCCTTCTCTGAACGTTGTGCCCATGACCTGAGGGTACTTCAAATTGCAGCTGTGGCTCCTGTGCATGGGATTTGCAGTGCTGGGAGCAGAAGGGAGAGGAGCAGCACTACAGTGGTTCCTCAGCAACTTTGGATTCTTGCTTGTGGCCTCTGTACAGATGTGCTGGTTGACTCACAGGTACTTAAGAATTCAACTGCTGTAGCTACAGTTGCGTTTGGTCTGGCGTGCCTTCCCAGCAAACCCTCCCTGTTTGCTACTCGCTCCTCCTGCCCCAAACACTAGCTGTTACCAAGTGGCATCTTGGTGCTTTGACATGTCTGGAGGTGTCTTAGGAATCTTATTCCTTCTGCTTTTCTTCCTTTGTATCTCTTTTGCTGTCTGGATGACACCATAACAGAATAACACCTCATGGAGGAGATGGTTGGGTTTTGGTTTGACTGTTACTGCTTGGTTGCATTTGTCATTGCTTTCTCCTGGTTATGTAGGATTTACCTGAAGATATTTTGGTGGAATATGAGGCACCCTGAACCATGGCAGAACAAGTCTTCTCTAAGAATAATGCTAGAACTCTTGTTCAACTCCTCCCCTATCTCCACCACCCAAAACCCCATCTTCACCCCTATGCCACCCACCCATATGTGCAGCTCTGATGTTTCTGGTGGCAGGTAATTTATTTGTCACTTAGAGCTCTCCTGCCTGTCTGGCCATTTGTCTAGGCAATCTAGATAGCTTTTAGACTGGTCAGAGGAATTCTATGGCGTTGAGTTAACTGGGAGCAGGGCAGAGGAACCTCTCTTTCTCTCTCACCTTTTGTTTGCTCCAGCTCAACAGATGGGTGTAGCACTGGAGATGGGTCTGTGCCACATCCACAGTGTGCAGGGCAGTCATTCTCCCATCTCTCCTGCTGCCTCTTGTGAAGAGCAGCTCGGGGCTGGAATATGTGCAGCCTGGGGCCCTCTGCAAGTGGTGGATCAACAGGATTGTCCAAACTGCCCCAGGGAGGGCCCCAGGCATCTGCTGCTTTCCTGGGAGACCTGGGGCTGCATCACCCATCTCTTGTCCCCTAGGAAGGGAGGAGATCCATCTGACCAAATTCAATTACTTCCTCAATGAGGATAAATAAGAACCATAATCCAATTGTTATGGCAGTTGCAGTCCCTTACACTCGAGGCACCTGTCCAAGGCTTCTGTATTTATACCTCACTTGTTTAAAGCAAACCCAGCCTTTTTTTCCCCTTGTCCTGAGCAGAGCATGCCACCAGCTCAGACAAACCTGTGGTGGTTGATAGATAGATGCCAGTAGGACCACCTCTCTAGCTGTGTCTTACCAGGATGCTCTAGCACCAGGAACTGAAGGCTGGTAGGGACTTACCAAAAAAAGCCCATAACAAATAAATACAAGAGCCCTTGGTGCTGACTTCACCCCCTGTACAACTCTTTGGCCAACAGCTGGAAGTGGTGATCCCTTGGACCAAAAATCTGGGGAATTAGAAGCAGATCATTTAAACCAAACCAGTAATCTAAGTGTATTTTTAATGGGAAAATACAGCGTAGCATCCACATGGGAGTGAAGGAATTTTCTTGAAAGTCTATGAGCAAACCTGAACATGATTGATTGTTAATTATTGGGTCATTTCAGGGATTTATCTTGGGGTTTCCTGTGTTCCAGTTGATAATAGCACTGAGAATAATGAAGACAAATTTTCCACAGACATAATGGAAAGCTTGGTATGGGCTGTATTCAAGGCAACCGGGTTGTAGTCTGGTTAAATTATTAAAGATTGCTGTATCTAATTACTTGGATAGGAGGAAGTTAAGGCACAGCACCTACAAAGTGGGGTCTACTGTTACATCAGACCTCTTCTGCAGGCAGCTTGTGATCCGTGCGTTTGTTCTGCAGCCTCACAGAAGAATCACAGAATCACCAGGTTGGGAAAGACCTTTAAGATCATCAAGTCCAACCAATCCCATCCTAAGCTAAACCAGATCCCTGAGCACCTCATCTCCCCTCTGTTAAACACACCCAGGGAAGGGGACTCAGCCCCTCCCTGGGCAGCCTGTTCCAGGCCCTGACAACTCTTGCAGGGAAGAACTTTTCCCTCCCATCTGCTCTGCCCCTGCCCTGGCACAGCTTGAGCCCATTGCCCCTTGTCCCATCTCCTGTCCCCTGGCTGAAGAGACCATCCCCCACCTCTCTGCACTCTCCTGGCAGGGCAGGGGAGATGGGGAGAAGGTCTCCCCTCAGCCTCCTCTTCTCCAGGCTGAACACCCCCAGCTCCCTCAGCTGCTCCTCAGAGGATTTGCCCTCCAGCCCTTTCCCCAGCCTGGCTGCCCTTCTCTGGACTCGCTCCAGGACCCCCATGTCCTTCTGATGGTGAGGAGCCCAGAACTGGACCCAGCACTCGAGGTGCAGCCTCCCCAGTGCCCAGTACAGAGGCACAACCCCCTCCCCAGACCTACTGGCCACACTGTTTCTGACACAAGCCAGGATGCCATTGCCCTTCCTGAGGTGTGTGCTGTGGCCAGAGACCATGGCCACGTGGTCTTTGAGCTGCCATGTAAGTATGGCACAGCTGCCATGCCCCGTGGCGTACCACGGCGGCGGTGGTGGTGGAGGGCTGAAGGGCTGAGTGGGGAGCTGTGGCAGTGCAAAGGTGGTGAGTCTCCAGGACTGAGCTCTCCCTTGTCTCTACCTACAGAGACAATTGTGTTCCCAGAGTCATAAAATCAATTACAAATTAAAGGCCAGATTCACGAGTTCACTTCAGCTGCACCAGTGGTACAAAACAGCTGCAAATTCAGCTTTTATGCTGCTGCTACTCCCCCCCAGCTTTTACGAGGTACCAGCTTTGCCTTTAAAAGCAGCTTTTAAATGGCTTGAGATTGATGCCTGACTTCAAAGTGCTAACAAATATTGCACTGCAAATTCCTCCTTAGGCTACTTGATTACTTTCTTTTTTTAAAAAAACCCTTTTTTTAAAATAATTTTGAAAACAAAGGGTGTTCTTCAGAGAAATACTGTGAGTGATGTTTCAAGAGCATACATCAGTTCAGTTTGAAGAGTAGTGCAGTCAGCAGGGGTGGCTGACAGGCAGGACACTGCACTGCCATACAGGGACCTGGCCAGGCTGGAGAGCTGGGCAGGGAGAGACCAGATGGGGTTCAACAAAAGCAAGTGCAGAGTCTGGCACCTGGGAAGGAACAACTGCTGGAATCAGGACAGGCTGGGGGTGACCTGCTGGAGAGGAGCTCTGTGGAGAAGGTCCTGGGGGTCCTAGTGGGTGTCCATGCATGTTCTTGCACAATTGTTTTTAACAGTTTCATCCAAAATTACCAATGTGCCTGCTCTGCTTTGTAATGATTTTTGGGAGGACTAATGGCAACTCCTTAGGATTTGTAGGGGTGTTCTCCTCTTTAAATTAAGTATTCTTCCCAGTTAGCTCTGTCTTAGGAGATGGTTTAGAGGTTATGGTGGTATAGGGCTGATGGTTGGACTTGATCTTGAAGTTCTCTTCCAGCTTTGATGGTTCTGTGATGGATTTTCTGTAACTGAAAGCTTCCACCAGGCAAAATCACCCCAGGCTTTATAACTTCTCTCTCAGGTCCTTACACTTTTAACTTGCATTAACCAGCAGTGCCCAAGCTGTGTGTCTGTAGGGTGGGTAGCCTGGTGATTCTTCAGCCTGCACAGTGACATGGAGAAGATGCAATGCTGCACCGGCTAATGCACTGGTTTCCTGAACCTGAATGGCTTCTTTCTAGAAGCATCCAAGCCATGGTTTCCAGAAGTTTACAAATGACTGTCTCTATATGTCTCTAAGTCAGGTATTAAACCATCCAAGCAGTTAAATCAAAGATGAGACAAAGAGAGAGGGGACAAGGGTGGAGAGATTGTATAATCTTCTGAACAAGTCAAAAATCCCACTGTTTTCCCCAAATAAGCAATATGCTCTGTCAGCACAACAATAAAGTGTGTGTATGTGCATATTCATCACAACCTGTATAGCCATACATTTGTATAATTAATCAGGATTGGGGGGGAAATGCATTTGCATCTACGCAAATGGTCTTCCAAAACAAAACAAAGCAAGGAGACACCGTTCCAAGTAATCACCACAACTCTCCTTGCTCAGTGCAGCAGGTCGGCTGACAGCACTCTGAACTTCCATGGAGTGGATTAGGGAAGGGGATTTGGCTACTAATTAAGTTCATCAGCCTCTGTGTACCCACCTGGGCGAGTGTGCCCACCCCGGGGCAGCAGTGTGTTGTTGTGGGGGGGAGGTGGAGGTACGTGTGTGCAGTCAGTGTGTTGTGCTGATAGTTGTTCCTTTCCTCTTGGGAAGATTAACCTATTTTTAGACCAAACTGTTGGTGTGAGGCCAGAAGAAACCTTCCATCTCTTAGATTTATGGAGGTTGCCAGGCAGATCTTAAACACTTTCTCTAAGCTGCATTTATTTGTGATTTGGCTTCTTTTTGAAGGCTGAGTTCCCTGTATCTCCTTGGATAGGACCCTCGATACTGAAACGGGTCTGGAGTTTGTCAAGTAATCTAATTCCTTCAACATTTGGAATTACCTTGCTAAAAAAAAAGTAATTTATTTTCTAATTATTCCCTGTCTTGCACAACCCTGCATCGCTGAAGTGTCCCTATTTAAAATATTTATCTCTCTCCGCTGCGTGATCTGCTCGAAGGCCATGGAGGGGTGAGGAAATGAAAGCACTCCTTCCCCATGCAGGCACGTTACTTGGACTTGTCTTGGGCTGGTTTGACGTTTCCCTGTAAATACATTTATTTTTCATTAGGATGTTTCTGGGTTTGTGGCATCCAGGAAAGCCAAAAGCCATTATGCTATTCATCTGTTACAGGCAAAATGAAGATAAACAAGTGTAATGAACTCCTGCTGAAGCCATTTCTCTGTTGTCTCTCCCTTGCTGGAAGCGTGTGTGTGTGGGTACAGCCCTGCTCGTGCTGGGTGGGTGGGAGCTGGTCTCAGCGCTTGCGTTACTCATGTGCAAGGAGTCAAGCTCCAAGCACTCCATAGCCCTGAGGTTTTGGTGTTGCATCTGGAGAGCTTGGGCATGGGGGCATCACACGTGGCTTCTTCCTTCGGGGAAGGAAGGTGAGGGTGTGGTGCCTGTGAGGTCCAAGTAGGGCCTGGTGGGGTGGGTGGTGGGGATGGGAGCAACCTGCAGAAGACGCAGAGGCTGGATGGCCTCATCCCAGCGATGGGCTTGAGAAACCTCTCTGAGAGCCCGGGGTGTGGTGGAGAACATCCAGTGTGGATGGAGGTTGGTGGCTAGGGAGTTAAACAGAGCCAGGGGCAGGAATGTTGTTTGGAGATCAGGGAAAGCTTGGAAAGCATAGAAGGTAACTGCAAAGAGGCATGAAGACGAGAATAAAAATGAAAGCGAATATTGAGCTTTCTAGGGTGGCAGATATGCTCTTTCTTCTTCCTAGCCTTTCAATTATTTCTCATTTATTTGAGCCCTCCCTCCAGTGCCCATCCCCACCCTCCCAAGCTGACTTGCTCATTGAGTCCAAGCGAGTTTATGCTGAAATTTGAAATAACTTCTTTTTCTCCATCTCTAAACTGCTAATCTCCCAGGCTGAGGAATCCTGGGACAAAGAGGAGTCCGCAGAGTGGAACTCTGTAAAATTAGCTTTTGCAGCATTAGTGTTTGCACAGTTACAGGCTGAAGACCTGCACACACCCCTGCCTGGCAGCCTGCCTCCCTCCCCTCCCCGGGGGGCTGTAAGGCAGCACAGACGAGCTGCTCTCCTCCTCCTCCTCCCCCCTTGCTGCCATCCCTCTGCTGTGAGAGGGGTGGAGGGGAAATGCTTGCATCCGTTCGGACAAGGGTTTAATTAACCTCGGGCTCGTCTGCTGTTGCTGGAATGTGCTCCCTCTCCCATACAGTGTAACATCAAAATTACAGTGCCCATGTCAAGTCATGGGGTGATTACCTGGGAAAGGAGGGCATCTGGGGGGCTGGTTTTGGGGTGAAGGTGTGGAGCTGAGCCTTGGCGCACACTGTGCATTGCCACCTTGTGCTGTAGGTCTAGTCTTGGGCAAGCATCCCTCTCCTCTGTATGAGGATAGGGATGGGTTTGGAGCTGAGGGAAGGTGCTGAGGTGAGCGTGTTAGTGACCATTTTGTGTGCTCTCTTATGCCCAATTTGGGGTGTAAAAACACTTCTCTTAAACGACTTCACCAGTTTTCCCTCTGCTGCTTGCTCTCTGCGAGTCACCTGTCCAAACCCCATCCCTGCTGCCTGTGCTTCTTTCTTCCTCACTGCTGCTGCTGTGGGTTATTAACGTGCTCTGTGTGGCAGCTGGGGAATTTCTTCATTGGAAAAGCAAGCCCAGGTTGCACTACAGCCTCACACATGTCGCAAGGTGCTCCTAGCCTGCCGGGCCTTGAGCAGGATCCAGCACTAACACTGCAAACCCTCCCCGCTTCCTCTCCCGGCCCTGCTCAGCTGATTGCCTTCTATTTTTCCTTGTGGTGTTGTTATTAATAATCATATACCAATCTCCTCTGACAATCACAATCATTTCCTGGGAAAGAACGAATCCAAGTCAACCACATCCAGCTACCCAGCAGAATGATGCTGTGCCTGCCAGCCTGATGAATGCCACTTCGGCCGGTGCCCTCTCTGTGCGTGGAGCACTTGATGATGCTGGAGGCTTTTAGCTCCCCATTTTTCTCAAAGAAACTGGCTGCAGGGAAGAGACGTGGCTGCCAAGGAGTAAAGGGCATGGTGGGGTTGTTTTTTTGGGAACAATGCCCTGAGTGCGTCTGCCTGCAGAGGTCCAATGGGATGAAGGGGCTGTGCAAGGAACTGGTGTCCTCAGTCCAGTTTTGTGTAGATAAAGTCTCTGCTCTCATGGCATGGCTGTAACTGGCCTTGCAGAAGTTTTTTTAGGGATAGGCTGAGCCATGTACCCCATGCTTCCTCCTGAGTCTGTTCCCCCAGTTCGCATCCTCCAGCGAGCCAAGACCCCAGGAGCTCTGACTAACGGGTTCCCTGCTGGGATTCCCAGTAGCAAAAAGGGGGTGAAAGCCTTTTCCCAGAGCTCACCAGTTTCTCAATTAAGCTCCCTTTTGCTCTCAGCTTGGCTTTGTGGGCTCCCAGGCTACATTTGCTGCCAGGTTTTTCTACCAGAGCAATTTCCCTTGTTGCAATTCTTGACAGCATCACTTTTTCTCCGAGAAACATTGGGCCGCTGAATGTCTAGCGAACTCAATTGGCCTGGATGGATGGGATGAGCTGGCTGGGTGTGCTTTGAGGCAGAAACCACCCTTCCTTTCTCAAAGGAGTTGCTACCAAAGAAAAGGTGGTAACTGGCTGGGGCAACAGATTGCACGTGGGTGGGAAGGAGAGCTCGGCGGGGAACTGCTTATGGGTGCAGGGCAGGGAGCTTCGATGTGGGGTACCCCCTGTTTCTGTGGCTCTTCTCCAGGCTGCCTCCCCACACCTGCCTCTTACAGTGTTTCAGGGAGCTAAGGTGTTGTTTTGGCTGTGCAATCAGTGTGGTTGGCTGTGCCACGCAGGGGGACGGGGTTGGCAGGCATGGTTTCACGTGCAGAGGGATTGCTGGGGGCCTGTTGGAGCGAGGTGCCCAGGAAAGGCAGAGCTGGGGGTTGTGTCCCAGGAAATGAGGTCAAGAAACCCTCAGGAGCTCAATTAACCACAGACGACCAGGATGAACTAGGACACTGATCGCTTGGCTGTTTGGGGAAATCAGGAGCCCGTGGCCTGCTTGGTTTGCTCCAGGTTTCTTAAAGTGTCTCCATTTATTTTGCCTTTATTTTTCTCTACCTCATTCATACCCAGAGCTTTCTGTGTGTTGCCCTTGCAACCCAGCAGTGCTCTTGGGGGTTGGGGCAGCAAGTGGGCTGCAGTCCCAAAAGCATCTCTTGGGCCACCTGGCTCCTCTCCGTCCCCTTGTCCTTTGCTCAAGCAGACTCTGGCATATATTTGTCCTCCCTGTACTTCCTCATGGATCTTTCTATGAAATGCTGGGAAGTGGATCCAGTTGTAGGTTACGAGCTGTTTGTAGTGAGATTGGAGAGAGATACAGAGCCTGACTGCAGTGGCTGTTAATTTTAATACTCTGCAAGTCTCGAGGTAGCTTTTTATTTCTCCTACATTGAACTTGCATGCTGCTGCTGCTACAGTCATCATGGGGACGTGTCATGTGAAACAAAAGGGCTTGGTGAAGGGCAGAGGGGGAAAAACTCTGCCAGTATTTTATAAAACATGAGTTATATTTTCTTTGAACACAAGTCATGATGTCTTGGATGTTTTGGGGTCCGTGATTTAGCAGTTCAAAGACCAAGTTTGGCTGCAGTAAAAAGGGTGGGGGGTGGTTGACAGGAGCCTTCAAAATGGACCTAACTCTGCTGGGCAGAAGATGAGAGTGCAGTGGGAAATACCTGTCCTTGCTGGTCTGAGCAGACAAAGTCCTTCACAGGTGAGGGATGGAGGAGAGGTGTCAGCAGTGTGAGGCTGTGGACGGCAGGTTGGTGCTACAGAGCATGTTCCTTAATGGCTGGATGAGTTGGGCAGTGACCAGTGAAGAGAAACAGGAAAGGACAGGTCACAGTGGTACAGACCAGAGATGGGAGGACTCAGGAACTCTTTGTAAGATGCTTCAAATAGGCTCATTGCCCATGTCCTGAACCAAAATACAGTGGAAAAACCCACATGTTTAAAAAGGGAAACCCCAGAAGGTTCCCAGTGGGACTGGAGCAAGCTCTCCATGTTCACCCAGCACAGGGCCTGGCTTCTGAACTGAAGTTTACTGAGCTCTGTGAGTAACCATTGGCTGTTTTTTTTTTACTTTTGTTGGCGTTTTTAGTATTTCTTTCCTTTTATTACAGCTGTTGAGCTGAATGGCCACTCTCGGGCTGCCTTTGAATTCAGAGAGGGAGCGTTGCCATTTGTGTTGTGTCTGTCAGTCGCCTGTGAGCAGCAGGCTGGAGATGTGACTGTATTTGATCATTTGTCAACTTTTCCCTTTTGTGCTGAATATCTGAGAGCCTTTGCTGAAAACTCCTACCGTTTATGCTCGTTTGACTAGCTGCTGCAACAATTGCAGGTGATGAAAGAAGAGGCTGGGACATGGCTACCTCACATCTGCAATTGAATATTTGTCAACAATGAGGTACTCGCTCGGCTTGCTAATAACAGGCATCGGGGAAGAGGTGGTTCCAGGCTTCACACACAATTACTGGTTCCCCCAGTCTGTGGGCAGGCTGAAAGCACATCGATCTCCTTTGCAGAGCTGCTCTTGGAGGTGTGCTTCCCATCAGCAGTCGCCTCAGAGGTGTCAGATGCGGAGCAGAGCTACAGGTTCTCAGCGTGGTGGTGACACACAGTGCTGAAACACCTTGGGAGATGTGTGTGGGACCTCATGGCCATTGAGGAAGGGCATGGTAGAGAGATGGGAAACAGCAGGTCTTTTTTTTATCCAACCCTTGTACTCTGGGCCATGTCAAATTCAGCTCTACCTTTGTGAAGGGCAGGGTCTTGATTTGGAGGAGGGGGGAAATCTGTCCCCAGGTGAAGGGAGAGGAGGATGCCCTTCCCCTGTCTCCTCCCCTCTGGTCATTCTCCCTGGAGGTAGAGCAGAGCTGTGCTTTGACCTGGCTTCTGCTGTCAGCTGCTTCCATTTACTCTGCAAAAAAAGCTTTCTCACTTTCTCTGGGGACCAAACTCCCTGGAGGAGCCTGTGATTGTGACCACTCCATGCCCCACACAGGTTCTTACCCACACCAGGCTCTGTGAGCAGCAGTGAGACAGTTTTTGGTAGGGTGAGGCTTTTTTATTCCCCCTTCTGTTTCCCATCAGAGGCCAAGCAGCGCCTTTGCACATGGTATATCAGGCCTCTTGCAGCACACTTCATTTAAAAAGCTAATTTGTAATTGCAAAGCAATACACATGCTCCAACAACCCCCTCCTCTCCAAAGCAAACAGAGAAGCGCCACAGAGAAATAAAATAAAATGGGATGAGAATTATCCATGCTTGCTCTACTCCACTGTTTGTCTGCTGGGGGAAAAAGGGGGTGAAGCGAAGTTGCTAGAGTAAATACAATTAAAAAAAAAGGAAGAACAGGAAAATAGCCTCTAATGTACTTAGCATGGCAGGCTGTGAGATGGGGATTAGCCCAGCCTCTTTTCCCACTCAGTGCAGTGGGCTCCAAGCCGTTGTGGGACCGAGGGTGCTGTTTTCCTGTCTCCCTTTCTGTGTGCAAACATGGGTGCCAGCAGCAAGGGGGTGATGCCAGATGTCCAGTGTGGGGCCAGGACCGTGGTCAAGCTCCTTGTGCATTTGGGAGGGGAGCAAGTGATTTATCTTGCTGTGTAGTTACAGATTCGACTGAGTCTGCCCACCAACAGCCTCTGCTTGCACCCGTGCCCTTGGTGAGTGCTTTTTCAGAGCCATGTCACCGTGTTAACAATGCAGCTGCTGCCTACCCCTGTCCCCTGCCTTCCCCTCCTGCCCTCCTCTGCTCCCCGGCTGGCTGCACCGTCCTCCTTGCCGAGCCCTCCCACTCGGGCTGGGTTGGAGAGAGGAAGGTGAACCTGCTGCTGGGCTTTGCTCTGCAGAGCTGCCAGCTCGGATTTTTGTCATCCCTGCTCCGCTCTGCCTCTGCGAGTTCAGCGGGGGCATTTTCAAAGGCATTCGCCGTGCTTCCCAGCGTGGGTTGGAGGGGCAGGGAGCTGAGGAGGAGCGAGCAGCTCTGGCTCAGGAGCATTCCAGGGCTGAGATGTGCTGTGGGGGCCGGTGCATGCCAGGATCCTGTCACTGCCGGTATCTTTTGCTGCAGCTTTTTTTGCAGCATCAGAAAAGCAGGGTGGAATTAGGCCACGTAGCCCATGGCACGAGCGCTGCTTGTTGGCGTTGTTAATGGCTCTGCTCGGAATGTGCTGACTGTTTCTGAACAAAAGCTACAAAGCCACCCTTACAAATTAATCATTATTAATCCTTTGGGCTCGTTTAGCTTTGCACATGGCTGGTCAGGGTGATAAATACTGATTCCGTTGCTTGATCGCTGTGGCCATGTGCTGCTGAGCTCAGCCTCTCTTGGATGGCAGCAAAGCCTTGTATTGGGAGCTCCCGTGTTTTCATGGGCAGCCTGGTCATTGTGGGACAGCAGCTCACCTGTCCCTCTCCCTGGTCATACTTGACTCACCTCTCCTCTCCCATGAGCTCCCCGTGAAACACCAGCACAGGGTTTGCAGCCTAAAGGAGGTACATGGGTGGTACAACTACCTGGAAGGGGGTTGTGGTGAGCTGGGGGTCAGCATCATCTCGCAGATTAGTGATGGGACAAGAGGGAATGGCTGCAAGTTCTGCCAGGGGAGGTTCAAGTTAGACATGAGGAGACATTTCTTCTCCAAAAGAGTGGTTTGGTGTTGGAACGGGCTGCCCAGGGAGGTGGTGGAGTCACCATCCCTCGGGGTGTTGAAGGAGAGGATGGATGAGGTACTCAGGGACATAGGTTAGTGAGTAATATAGGTGGTAGGGGGATGGTTGGACTGGATGATCTTGGAGGCCTTTTCTAACTTTACTGATTCTGTGATAATGCTGGCATGACTAAAATGGATCTGGAGAGTTCATCTCACACCTGTTGCCATTGGTTCTGTGGCTCCTCTCTTAGTCCACTGCAGAGGCTGCTAGGAGAGGTCCGCTCAGGCCCCGAGCCTGTCTGAATCTAGTGAGGTTAGGGATTTCTTGGGGGAAAAAACTTCTTGGCCAGAACTTTATGGCTATTAAATTGGGAGGTAACACAGAGTTCTTTGCACCTCTGGTCTAAAGATCTCCCAGCAGGGTAGAGATACTTTGCCCAGCCAGTGCAAGGGGATGGGGTACTGGTACCGCAGGAGGTTGTTGCAGGGCACAGTTAACTTGCCTCTCTGCGACCTGTGGGAATCCAGCACCAGTGGTCCCAGGAGGAGAGCAGGACCGGTGTGCCCAGCGCTGGTGTGGTATCTCACCCTGGTGCTGTGAGCAGCAGAGCACAGCAGTGAGCACGTCTGGCTTGCAGAGCACGTGGAGGCGGCAGGCTGGGTTGTCTTCTCCTTGGGCTGCCCCTTGTGTGCTGGTTTAAGCGCAGCGATGCACCGCTGGCTTCCTGCCCAGCATCCAGCTGTGGCAGCCTGGTCCCCTGCTCTGCTGGCACCCACGGCTACGTAGGGCCATAAACTGGGGGTGAAACACCCTCCTCTGACCTGCGAATTGAGGCTCTCAGCCACCAAGTTCACTAAGAGTCTCAGAAATCAGTTCTCGGCCTTTCCATATCGTGACTTCTTCCACTCCAAGTGCTACCCGTGTAATCTCCTGCACATTTCAGAGCTACTTGAAACAGCTTCTTGCTTTAGTGCTTGCCAGATTCCCCCCCAGCTGCCAGGAAGAGAGTAAGCAGCCGCTGCCTGTTCTACTTGAGAAATTCAACTGCCAAGTGGTTATTTACAGCGGGCAGAGGAATGAAAATGTTAAATGAAATCAATTGCTGGCAATGTGAAAAAAGGAAGAGGGGAGGGAGGAAAACCAAACCCTTACAAAATCAGGATTACACTGGCTGCAAGCTGCAGCCACCTAAAAACAATTGCAGGCAACAAGCAGCCCGATGCCAGCACCACAGGACAAGAGGGATACAAAACTATTGGAGAGTGTCCACAGGAGGAGAACAAGGATGGGGAAGGATCTGGAGGGGGAAGTCTTATGAGGAGAGGCTGAAGTCCCTGGGTTTGTTCAGCCTGGAGAAGAGGAGGCTGAGGGGAGACCTCGTGGGGTCTGTGGCTTCTTGATGGTGGGGAGCAAAGGGGCAGCACTGATCTCTCTCCTCTCTTTGGGGACTGGTGACAGAACCCAAGGGGACAGCGTGAAGCTGGGCCAGGGGAGGTTTAGGCTGGATGTTAGGAAGAGGTTTTATGCTGAGAGGGGGGTCAGGCACTGGCACAGGCTCCCCAGGGAAGGGGTCACAGCTCCAAGCTGGGCTGAGGGCAAGAAGCCATACCCCACGTTAACCCAGCCTCGCACTGACCCTGGCTTGTGTTTCCCTTTCATCTCCCTGTTCTGGTCGGGTTTGGTCCCTCTCTTGGCAGTGGAGGGGGAGATGGGAGAGCTTTGCAAAGGAAGCTGGACTGTGTTAAAACAGTTGTTTCAGTTCATTTCAACGTCAGGCTCCCTGCCTGGATTGAACCTGGAGGTAAATGAAAAACTAAAAACTAAATGAGCCCTGTCTCCCTGATGAACGTTGAATTTTGCCTTAAAAGTGGGAGCATCTTTATTTCCCCTCACTTTTGCAGAGGGGGTGGGGGAAGGTGGTGGGAAAGTTACTGGGAGAGGCAGCTGGGTAGTTGAGTTTTTGCTGGATCACAAGTCAATGTTTTTTTTTCCCTTTACACGGAGGCCTCGGGCTTCCCTGCTGCATCTCTACAGAGACAAGTGAATCACAGCCTTGCATTGGGCAGTGAGGCAATTAATCAGCCATTAAAAAGGAAGACCTGCTGTCTTATAAACCAATTAGAAGGGAACTGGTTGCTTGTGTAACTAATGTAGTGGGGTTACTACTAAGTTAGAGATCCATCGTGGAGAGAGGAGCTGAAATAAGTCTCTATTACAGGGCTTTGAGGAGCGTGTTGAAACCATCAGGGTACCAGATCTTCCTCTGAAAGGGGACGTTCAGTTTGCAGCCATACATTGCAGCAAACACGGTCCCTCTGCCTGCCTCGTGGTCAGCTGAGTGTCAGATTTTTAACTCTTGATGATGAAGTGGCTTTAAAATCCCTGTTTCTCTTAGATCTTCACTGGGTTGGTGGGTGGGTGGGTGGAGAAGAGGTGGAGGATACGTGACTGTCTAACCACTGGAGATACCTCTGAGGCTGGCTGTAGGAGGTGAAGCAGCATTCTGGGGTGCTGCACTGCCTGCCTGAGTGGGGAGAGCTCTGTGTTGTGCATGGGGAAGAATCACAGAATTGTAGGGGTTGGAAGGGCCCTGGAGAGCTCCTGGGGTCCAACCCCCTGCCAAAGCAGCTCCCCAGCTCATACTGCACAGGTCGGCGTCCAGACGGGGCTGGAATCTCTCCAGAGATGGAGACTCCACACCCCCTGGGCAGCCTGTCCCAGGGCTCTGGCACCCTCACTGGGGAAAAGTTCTTCCTGTGCTCTAACTTGCAGCCATTGCCCCTTGTCCTGTCCCCACAGACACTGAAAAGGGGCTGGCCATTTCCCCCTGCATCCCATCCTTCAGATAATTGTAAACACCAATTAGGTCTCCCCTGAGTCGTCTTCTCTCCAGGCTGAACAGCCCCAGCTCTCTCAGCCTTTCCTCCCAGGGGAGATGCTCCAGGCCCTTCATCATCTCCTCAGCCTCCTCTGGACTCTCTCCAGGAGATCCCTGGCTGTTTGATCCCAGGGAGCCCAGCACTGGACACAACACTCCAGGTGGGGCCTGACCAGGGCAGAGCAGAGGGGGAGGATCCCCTCCTGTGACCTGCTGCCCACACTCCTCCGGATGCCCCCAGGATCCCATTGTCTCTCTCAGGCCCAGGGCACACTGCTGGCTCATGGCCACCCTGTCACCCAGCAGCACCCCCAGGTCCTTCTCCTCAGAGCTCTTCTCCAGCAGGTCACCCCCAGCCTGTCCTGATTCCAGCAGTTGTTCCTCCCCAGGTGCCAGACTCTCCACTTGCTTTTGTTGAACCCCATCTGGTCTCTCCCTGCCCAGCTCTCCAGCCTGGCCAGGTCTCTCTTGCTGGCAGCGCAGTGTCCTGCCTGTCAGCCACCCCTCCCAGCTTGGGATCATCGGAAGGGTGAAGGGATGATGTGGCCAAGATGCTGCTATACCTGGAGCAGGGTTTGGTCCTCACTCTATCAACACAGCACCTTGTCTAGCTTGTCTGCAGCGTGGGGCTGCTTTCAGGGCCTGGGCTGATGCTTTTGCATAGCTCTGCCCTTGTGTTTGGGTTGGTGGTGGTGTGGGGCAGGATGTGTGACTGATGAGTGGCTCTACCTTGCTGAGCCGTGTTCTCTGTGGCTTCTGCAGGGTTTTCTCCAGCAGCCACTGGAGCAAATCTCAAGCATTTAGCTGGTTGCATCGGGCTTTCAGTTCTTGGCACTTCTGCTAATATGCTAATTTGAGCTGCTCTCTCCTGACAGCACACTCAGTCTGCTGGGTCCTGAGCCAAATAGAGCAGGGGGGTAACCTCAGCCTGCTACCTGAGAGCACCCAGCCAGGGCTTCGGCCCTGAGAAGAGCAGCATGTGGATTTGGGGACCAGCCCCATGCTCCATCCCTTCTGCCAAGGACCCATGGGATTGAGTCGTGCTGGCCAGGGTGGTGTCGTGGCTGTAGAGAAGGAGAGGCTGGGTGGGAGGATTCTCAAGCTGGCCCATTCCTTGGCTGTTCAGTACATCCTGCTTTTCAGAGAGGTGTGCTTGGTGCCGTTGCACTGCGAATGCAGCAAGATGTATGTTTGACTTTTACCTAATACACTGTGTGCAGCTACTTGGGACCAGTGCAAATGAGAGAGAGATAAATCATGGCTTTGTGTCAGTCCTGGCAATGATTCTGCTTCTGCTCCATCGCAACATGGGGCCTCTTCGTTTCACTGGGAACGTGGGGCTCAGCCTTCACTTACCTTACGCTTACACTCCCAGCATCCCAGACTGGCTTGGGTGGGAAGAGAGCTCAGAGCCCACCCAGTCCCACCCTCTGCCATGGGTAGGGAGACCCCCCACTAGCCCAGGGTGCCCATCCAACTCAGCCTTGAACCTTGCCAGGGATCCAGGGGCAGCCCCAGCTTCTCTGGGCACCCTGTGCCAGGGCCTCCCACCCTCATCATAAAAAAATTCATTCTAATATCTAACTGAACTCTCCCCTCTTTCAGTTTAAACACATTAGTCTGTGCCTATCACTCCATACCTCAACAGCACTAATTTCAACAGATCTTTCTAGACCAACCATGGTAGGTGTTGCTAAGCCTTTTCTTTTTTTGGTTTGGTTCTTTGTCTTTTGTTTTTGGGGGGTTTTTTTGAGTTTTTTGGCTTTTGCTTTGTGTTTTGGTTTTTGTTACTCCAGTATTTAGGAATAATTTTAGAGCAGATTCGTGGTAAGGGGACTTTGTAGCATAAAATTTTGGAGAGGCATTGTGGGGCTGTAAGAAGGGGACACTGAAAAGTACTTGGTGACTGTAGGGAAGACACTTTTAACTTCCCTGAGCCTCTGTTTTGCTGGCTTCTCTTGTTTCTCAGTGTGTTAATTGGTGGCTTTTCTTGAGAGCAGTAGTAGCATCCCAGGTGCATCAGCCTGCCTTGCCCACAGACTCTATGTTGTACTGATGTGAGTACACGGTGGCAGTGCAAAGCCATACCTGTGCCCTGCAGTGCGAGTTGCAGCCTGGGGCAGTAAGCTCCTTCTGCTTGCTGCTAAGGAAACTCTGCATTTTAGGGTGAGTTCAACAGGAGCTTTGAGCTGATCCTGGCCCCACCACCACTGTTGTGTCAAGTCTGGCCAGGCAGAGTGCCTCTTGCTCTCCAGATCCTTCCTCATCACCTCCTGTTCCTGCCCAGCCCCAGTTCAACTAATTTCCCCCTTAGTGGTGGGTGTGCAGGGGGGGTTTGGTGTGTTTTGCTGAGTCAGGCCTTTCATTATGCCACACACTCATGCCAGCTGTGCACCCTGAACAAAAGATGCCCTCATGATCCACCTACAGCTCATGGCCTACCCAGACCTCAGTTCACAAGCAGGGAAGATGTCTTGAGAGGACCAGGTTGTTCCTGGGGAGCAGATGCCTTCTGCAGGTGCCTGCTGACTGCAGAGGAGTCTGATCTCTGTGCTGCCTGCTTGGGGTGAGCTGGTAATGACCAGCTCCTTGCCCTCAGGGCTTACACTGGACCTGCTTAATGGCATTTCTTCCACAAAAGGATAGTGATGAATCACCCAGGCTAGACACTGCTGTCTGAGGCCACCAGCTGCTGACCTTCAGGACGCTTGGATTTATACCTTGGAGCAGGCATTGAATTCCTGATGCAGGGGGCTGTGCTGAGCTGGGAGCTGCTGCCCATCCTGCTCTAGGGGAAATTCTCCAGCTAGCTGCTGCTGCTGACACCCACAGGGCTCTGGAGCAGCAGTGCACAGGGTGTGGAGATGATGGATGATGACCACCTGTGAGCTAACTGGGGCCTCAGCTGCCTTAACTGGCCTCAGCTGCCTTAACTGGCCTCAGCTGCCTTAACTGGCCTCAGCTGCCTTAACTGGCCTCAGCTGGGACCCACACCCCATGTCTCCAGCAGCTCATTTGAGCTCAGGACCTCGTGCTCTCCTGAGCTGTGTTGGAGGTGTGCCTGTTGCCAGCCTTGGTCCCTGTGGTGCTGGCTCCCTAGGTAGACCCCAGACCCATGTGGCAGGTCCTTGTGGCAGCCCTGCCTCTTGCTGGGCCTCCTGGATGGATCTTGAAGTGACATTGTGGATTGCTTGGCCTCTAACCCTGTCTCCTGGATGGACTTTGGACTTCCACTGCAGGTAGTGTCTACAGCTCTGTCTCTCTCTCCTCTTGGCTGAGCTCAAAGGGTCGCCCTTGGCTCTGACTTGTCAGCTTACTCAGGGCTGCTCATGGGACCTGTCACCACCTGGCTCTGCTCACACTTTGTGGAGCTGTGCTAGGTCAGTGAGGGCTGCCCTGTGCTCACCCATGGTTCCTGGCTTGTCCTTGATGTAGCACAGCCACACTCCATGGCTCCAGACGTGGCCTTGGAGGTGTAGCATTGGGCTGAGGCAGTGCTGCTAATGAGCTCTTGGCAAGCAACTTTGAACTTTTGCTTTTTTTTGAGCTCTCTGTTGCTCCTGCCCAGGGTTTCTGGGCTGCTGGTGTTTGGGATGTGGAGTGGAAAGGCTGTGCTGTTCTGCTTGGGTGGTGTCTCCCAGGTGAAGAGAGGGGTCAGGATGTTACTTAAAAGGAGTACCAAAGATTTAATATGTGTACTGGGAATCACAGAGTTGTAGGGGTTGGAAGGGCCCTGGAGAGCTCCTGGGGTCCAACCCCCTGCCAAAGCAGCTCCCCAGCTCATACTGCACAGGTCGGTGTCCAGACGGGGCTGGAATCTCTCCAGAGAAGGAGACTCCACACCCCCTGGGCAGCCTGTCCCAGGGCTCTGGCACCCTCACTGGAGAAAAGTTCTTCCTGTGCTCTAACTTGCAGCCATTGCCCCTTGTCCTGTCCCCACAGACACTGAAAAGGGGCTGGCCAATTCCCCCTGCACCCCATCCTTCAGATATTGATCAACATTCATAAGGTCCCCCCTGAGTCTTCTTCTCTCCAGGCTGAACAGCCCCAGCTCACTCAGCCTTTCCTCCCAGGGGAGATGCTCCAGGCCCTTCATCATCTCCTCAGCCTCCTCTGGACTCTCTCCAGGAGATCCCTGTCCTTTTTATCCCAGGGAGCCCAGCACTGGACACAACACTCCAGGTGGGGCCTGAGCAGGGCAGAGCAGAGGGGGAGGATCCCCTCCTGTGACCTGCTGCCCACACTCCTCCTGATGCCCCCAGGAATGGAGCAGGAATCCTTTCTTGGAGGCACTAGATGTGAGCAGTGCTGCTCTGCATGCAGGGCTTGAACATGGACTGGGGGAGGGATCACCAGGAGCAATTGATGCCAGCTGGAGACACCAGGAACTCTTCTTTTTTTAAGAAGAAGCTTGAAAGCAGCACAAACCCCACCACACTTGCATATTCCAAGCAGTGCACGTAAGCAAGACTCACTTTTACATTTTTCAGAGCAGATTAGCGATTTTCTAATTAGGGAAAGAGCTGAATATTGAGCACTGAAATGGATAAGCGACTTAAAAAGAACACAGAAAATTGCAAAGTGAAATCACTTAAATCAGCCTTGTCTCCTCCCCCCTTCATGCTTGGTGTGCTGTTTATCTTGCCAAATGGAGGGAAAATAAATTCCCTGGAGGTGGCACATACACATTGCTACCTGAATGCATCAGATATATCTATGCAGAGAGGTAAAAGCCCAAAACTGCAGATTTTTGGAATTGGTTTTTCTGGCCCTGCAGAAATAGGAGGAGGGCTGCATCCATCCCTGGCTGGGGCTTGGTCTGTCCCCTGCACCTGGCAGCAGCTCTTCACCAACTTCTGCTCTGGATCTGGATCATAGAATCATAGACTGGCATGGGTTGGAAGGGTCCCCAAGGATCACAGAGCTCCAACCCCCTGCCACAGGCAGGGACACCAACCTCAGGCCTGGAGCTGCACAAGGTTGCCCAGGGTGAATGACAGCCCTGTTGTACAGGGCTGCTGGGCACTTTTGGGGGGGGTTCAACCTCATCCCCTCTTTGGCTGGGCAGAAGGATACCTTGGCTGTGCCCCTCAGCAAGGTCCTGGGGCAGCTTCCTCCTGAGAAGATGCACCACATCCCTGGCCACATGCATGAAGCATGCTTTGAAGGCTTAGGGCTCATCCTGCTTGCCAGGCATGGAGAACCCTTTGCCTTTTCCTGCCTTCTACTTGCCAGCCACCAATTTGGGGCATAGCAATTGCCAAAGCTGGACTGCACCAGTCTGGCTTGCTGCCTGGGGCCAACACAAGGTGCTCTGGGGAGGTGCAGGAGGCAATTTAATCTTTTTCCCTTGTAATCCCAAGGATAAAGGTAAAAGAAGTATTATGACCTGCAAGGATGTGGGGCAGGGAGTGTGTGTTGCTGTGCACGCAGGCAGCGCTTGGCACGCCGCAGCCACTGCTGGACCATAAATAAATGTTAGTGGGCACTCTCTCTCCCAAAGCACCTATCACTGCTGCCATCCATGTGGAAAGAGGAGAGTAAATAGATTCTTGGGTTGTCTTAAAGGCAGAGGGAATAGGATAGGATCAGTCTATTGGATTTGTTGAATAAACTAAAAAACAAGATATAATTCTCTGCAGATGCAGGGTAATGGACTATGTTGGATTTTGCATTTCAAGCACTGGAACGCTCAAACTGAGCTGTCAAACTGGTGGGCTTGTTGGAATTAACCATGGCTTGAACTGGGCACGGTGTTTTTATGACTTCCTTCTGCTCAGGCAGCTTTTCTGCCTGGCTGCAGCTCACACCATGCGCTCCGCTTGCGTGGGAGGAGGTGTGTGCTCTGCCCCACAGCACCTGCAGTGGGAACTGGGTACTGGGGAGCCAGAAAACCCTGCTTCAGCCCTTGGCTGGAAAGCTGACAGTGCATATGGGATCGAATTGATGGTTATCTCGAGGTCCCTTCCAACCCCTGGGGTTCTGTGGTTAGCAGTGTCCCAGAGACAGGAAGGTTGGTTGCTGGGTGGAAACTCCTGGTGTAAATCCAACCAAGATCACTCCTGTGTCTTCATCAAAACTTCCATCTAGAAGCTGTGCATCAGCATGACTTGTTTGGCTGGGAGCTGTGCAGAGGCTGAGGACAAACCCCTTGCCTCCCCTCCAGGGCTCTTGCCCCTTGTCTGGCTCAGATACTTAAGTGGGAGGGTGTTACAACCCAGATAAAGACAGTGTTCTGCTGCTGTTGGTGCTGCTGGTCCTCTTCCCTGCTCTGTGAATGCAGGATTGTGGTGCTCAGTTTTTGCCCAAAGAGGCAAAATGTGTTGGGGAAATACTTTCCTTTTAGAGGAGCCCTTTGTACTGGCCTTAAATATAGGGAAGAGGGATTTGTGCATTCCCCAACAGCTGTGGGAAGGGAAAACTTCTCCTTCTGTTGAAGATCAGAGGCTGTGAGATGAGAAGAGAGAGGTCGGTGGGGGAACAACCCGTTGGTTCATCACAGTGTTGGTGTTTGGAGGATCAGGCTTCAGTTCTGGGTTGTTTCTAAGTATTTGGCCTGAGGCAAACATATAAAGGGACTGAAGCACACAAAGGATGTGAGAAACGATCAGCCCTGCAGCAGGCTCTTGCTGTAGCTTTAAGCCATCTAGAGGAGCATTGTTACATCCTATGAGTTGTATCCAAGTTGGAAAACCTTTGCTGGGCACCAGCAGTCGCCTTCAGGCATGCAGAGCACATTGCTTTTAGAACAAGGGTGATAGCTTCTGGCTGCCTGTAAAGTAAAAGAATGTCAGGATGGTGTAAATTCACTTTAGTGGGTGTTCCTACTTCTCTCCCCCAAAACAGCTTGGGAATCTGGCTGCATGGTTTGCTCCCTGGCATAGGGTCACAGTGGACATGGGTGTCATGGGGCAGCTGCTGTCACAGCACATTCTGTGGCCAAGAAAGGATGTTTTAGTCACACTTGTGTTTTTATGTAGGGAAAGCAGCTATAGCGTCTTTGGTGTGTGCTGGTGCTGGCAGGTGTTAGGTGGTACCCATGTCTCAGCTGACCTCTGGAATCGCTCCTGTCAGGTGTACGTCCAGCAGTACAGTGTGTGTCAGGGGTGGCTTTGAGCAAAGGTGAAGCTATTCTGTCACCATTGCTTTTCCTGGCAGGTGGGTGCATGCCCTTTGGGAGCCACAGATGGTTTTGTCTGTGGTATCTCATGTCCTTGGAGACCATGGGTTTGGTGCCTTTCTGTGAAGTACAGCTGCTGGAGCACACATCTGGTGCAACCTCAGTCATACAGACAGACCCTGAAGAGTCCATGGACTACAGGATGTTTTTTCTGTGTGTGTGTGCATCCTCCCTTCAACATGCAGGTTCCATGTCATGGGAGAGGGGTTGGCTTTTATCCCACCAGGTGCCAGCTAGAGGGATGTTGGTGGGGCAGCCTGTGTTTGTGGGTGGCCCTTGCAGATCATAGAATCATAGAATGGCATGGGTTGGAAGGGACCCCAAGGGTCACAGAGCTCCAACCCCCCTGCCACAGGCAGGGACACCAACCTCAGGCCTGGAGCTGCACAAGGTTGCCCAGGGCCCCATCCAACCTGGCCTTGAACACCCCCAGGGATGGGGCACCCACCCCCTCTCTGGGCAGCCTGTTCCAGCCCCTCACCACTCTCTCTGTAAAAAACTTCCCCCTAATATCCAATCTAACCCTTCCCTCCTTTAGCTTTAATCCATCCCCCTTGTCCTGCCATTATCTGTCCTTTTAAACAGAATCCCCTCCTGTTTATAATCTCCCTTCAGGGACTGGCAGGCTGCAATGAGGTCCCCCCACAGCCTTCTATTCTCCAGGCTGACCCAGCCCAGATGGGATGAAGTATTAACCACAGCCCTCTGTGATGTGTGTTGTGGTCCTCTGGCCCTGTGAGTGGAGCTCTGCTCAGCTGGCTTGGACAGAGTTCTTGGTGGCAGAGGAGGGGGGGCTGAGTTAAACCCAGCCTGAGCTGCAGTTTAACTCTTCACAGCCTCAGGGCCAGGTGCTGAGGGAGGCTCTTCAGGACCTTAAGCTGTGAGGATGACTGATGTCATTTTTCTGCAGTAGCTGAGATGCTGGCTTGCAAAGGTCTGGCACAGAGGGGTTCATGAGGTCTCACCACCTTTGTCAAGCAGCAGCCAACTCGTCTCACTCGGTGCCCAGGCAGGACATAAACTTGCTAAATGAGTATATTTACTGCAAATGAATTTGTACCAAATCTTGTATGTGCAGCAAAATCCCCTTAGATGAGCATCTGATAAAGGATTAAAACTATTAAATGATTAAAAAATCCCCTCCACCAAATGGCAAAGCATACAGATTATGTGGTGCTTTGTTGTTTTGTTTCTCCCTTTGGCTTTGCTATTGCCACCCTCCTTGCCCTGTTTAAGGGGAGGGAAGGGAGGCAGCCCTGCTGCAGCCCTGAGGTGCCCAGGAAGCCATTGGTGCTGGGCTCCTGCATATTTGGAAGCCAGGGAAGAAGACTGAAGCTCTCTTATTCCAGTTCTTTCTGGCTTTAGGATGTGTCACCCTCCTTGGTAAGCTTCTTTGCAGAAGTGCCCTGGAGCTCAGCACCTTCCTGTCACCCACGACACCCGTGCTGGCAGGTGACCTTGTCTGTGTTGTGTGGCAGCAGGCAGGAAGTGTCAGGCCATCTCCCCTGTCAGAGCATCAGGTGGCTGGGACTCTTGCATGTCACCCGTTGCCTTTGGGTGCACGTTGCCTGGCATTTGGGGCTTGCTGTGGGTATCTTAGCACACAGATTTAAAGTGATAATTGGGACAGCCATCAAAGACCTGATATCAGAGGAAAAGGGCCAGATACTCTTCTCTGAGAGGTCTGGCAAAAGCATGACGTTCATCATGTGCACAGGGCTCACATGTGCCTTGTCCTCACCCTGATTTAGAAGGTGTGAGAAGACTGTCTTGTTATGGTCCTGTGCAACTCCTGCCAGCTCCTGAGGAGGAAGGTTTGGTTCCAGAAGGGATCAGGACCAGGTACAGGCCACCATTAGGACCCTGAAGGTTGATGTGAGAATGAAATATCAGTCTCCCTGCTGTGAGAGGGTTTCTGCTGGGGGCTCAAGCAGAGCCAGGGTTGCCCCTGGGCTACTGAGGGCTTGTTTCAGGTTCTGGAGTTGGACCTTTCTGGCCAAGGGCTGCTGCCCAAAGTACCTGTATTCCTGGGGTGCTGGGCATGGGTACTGCTCTGCAGAGGATGTTTTGGGGTCAGGCTGGATAACGGCTTTGTTAACGTAACCCTGGTTAGGCAGCCAGGGGACCGCATCGGAGTCCAAGTCATTAGGAGCTGTCAGCAGCGGAGCATTCAAGTGGAAGGATGGGAGAGGAGGAAGGAAGAGCCAAAGGGGCTGTTGCAGTGGTGGTGTCAGCTCAGTATTTATGAGGGGAATAAGCCTCTGGTGGTTTATGGCCCGTAAGATGCTGTTTTCTCTGGGTCTGTTTGATTAGATAGGATTATCTCAAGGACTCAAATGGCACGTCATTGATTTCTGCTCACTTCCACCAGGATATTCAGAAGCCCTGATCTATACCCCCTCATTTCTGAAATGTGAAAAGGCAACAGCCACTGCTGGGGACAGCCTGTCCCAGGAGGGGCTGTTGGGAAGTGGGCACCCCTTATTCAGCCAGACTCCAATTACCTGCTTTCCTGCTCTGGGTCCTCACTTTGGTTGGTTTTGAGCCGTCACTCACTGTGTCCCAAAATCAAGAGCTGGTAGGATGATTCTGTCTCCCTGATGTTTTGTGGAGAGCTGGACAAGGCCAGGAAAGGAAAGAGATGGGAGAGGAATTGAGCAGCTCCAAGGGGTGCCTGAGAAGACCAAAAGGCCACCGTTTCTAGCTGGCATAGCACTGTGGGAATGAGTTGTGGTCAGAGGCTTGAAGTGCTAGCAACCACGGTTAGTGGTATTGAGCAGGTGTTCCCATCTTCCTGTGCCCAAGCCCTTAGTGTTCATCACCTATCTGAAAACCATGCACAAATCCTATGCAAGGTATGAAACCCTTGGAAACCCATCCTTGTGGGTACCAGAGTGTTTTGGGTAAGGGCAGTGTGGTGTTGGCAGTGATGTCAGCTGGGTAAGCCTGACCTACATGAATCAATATATATATATATATTATGACTGCAACAGAGACCAGCCTTCTTCACTTCCAAGTTGCAGCTGCTGGCAGAATCCTGAAATGAGATGCTAGATTGCTTTTGTAGCTCTTGTCTCTATAGACTGTTGGCTGAGGGGTTACAGAGCACTTTTCCAGGGGGGCTGCAGTCTTCTGGCTCCATGCAGAGAGGAGTCTTGGTGCCCTGGAGGCAGAGAGCAGGGCAGGAGGAAGAGGAATGTAAGGGCAGGCTTTGCTTTATCCTGCACCAGCAGATGTGCATCTTCTGCAGCACTGCTCTGAGGAGAACTGCAGACTATCTCGTGTTGCTTAGCACAGGAGGGTGAAGGCAAGGACAGCATGGAGATGTGGGGGCTTGAAGGGACTGGAGAGGGTTTGGACCATTATCTTGTTAGAAGAATCCTGGCTTGCCTTTTGGTTCCCACTTGCCTTAGGGCAGTCACTGGTGGGTGGGTTACTTCTGCTCCTTCCCTACGTACAGGTGACTTGTGAGTAGAGGAGCATCCTGACCTGGTGGCTGCCAGCATCAGCAGAGGGGCTGTCTGCAGGAGAGGCTGGCGTGAGCTGCCAGGGCTGGCAGCACCTCTGGGCATCTCTAGTAAAGTTCAGTGACTCTGTTCCACTTGGCATCACAGAGCTGATGAACTCTGCAAGCTCAGGGGGCTCTAAAAGCACTGTCCTTGTTAGCTGGTCTCTGGAAGTGGGGCTGAGGGAGAGCTGGGAAGGAGGAATAGAGTTCCCATGGCACAGCAGGAGGAGGGATGTGGGTGGCAGAGAGTTTCTTGGATGGGGCTGAGCTGGGTACCTCAGGCAGGGGAGCTGGGGTGGGCAGATAGGTGTTAATTTGAGGACAGGGAGCAGAGCATGGAGGAGAGGCTGGCAGGATTGCTCAGACCCTGGGGTTAACTGTTCTTCCCCTGGAAACTGCATTAACTGCATTCCCTTTTACCTGGCCTTTGTCAATACTGAAATTTGAAGCCTTTTCCCCCAGTTCATCTGAAACAGAGATGTGGGATTTTTTGTTCTGTGGATTGTGGGGGTTTTTTAGTGGTTGGGTTTTTGGTTTTGGGGTGGGTTTTTTTTTTTTAATTCAAGGGAAATGTTAGCACTCAGCTCCTGCTGGGAAGAAAGTGCTGGAGCCCAGTGCCTGCCGGTCCCTGCTCGTGCTGTGCCCTGATTAGTGACTTGTGCTGGAGCACATCAGTGCAGGAAGCAGGGCCCCTCGGGAGCCATGGAGAGAGGGAGGGCACTGGGGAGCGCTCAGCCCTTCTTTTGAGGAGACTTGCTGCCTGGTTTCCAGGTGCAAGCAGGGCATGGGATGTGTGTGCACCTGCCTGTGCCCCGCTGGCGTGCCATGGTGATGTCCTGCCTTTCACCCCGCTCTGCTGCGGGGTTTGGCCTCTCTTCCTGCCATGGAGGCAGCGGTGAAGCATGGCTCCCCCTTCCCTTTGCCTGCCTGCCCTCGTGGGCTGAGAAGCTGGTTCATAGAATCACAGACTGGCATGGGTTGGAAGGGACCCCAAGGATCAGAGAGCTCCAACCCCCTGCCACAGGCAGGGACACCAACCTCAGGCCTGGAGCTACACAAGGTTGCCCAGGGCCCCATCCAACCTGGCCTTGAACACCCCCAGCGATGGGGCACCCATCCCCTCTCTGGGCAGCCTGTTCCAGCCCCTCACCACTCCCTCTGTAAAAAGCTTCCCCCTAATATCTAATTTAGCCCTTCCCTCCTTTAGCTTCACTCCACCCCCCTTGTCCTGCCAATCTCTGCCCTTTAACAAGCTGATTCCCCTCCTGTTCCTCTGCTCCCTTCAGGGACTGGCAGGCTGCAGTAAGGTCCCCCCACAGCCTTCTCTTCTCCAGGCTGACCCAGCCCAGCTCCCTCAGCCTCTCTTTGCAGGGCAGCTGCTCCAGCCCTCTGAGCATCTCTGTGGCTCCTCTGACCCCTCTCCAACAGCCCCACATCGTTCTTGTGTTGGGCCCCAGCTCTGGACACAGGATCCAGCTGGGGCCTCCCCAGGGCAGAGCAGAGAGGGACAATCCCCTCCCTGTCCCTGCTGCCACCCCTCTGCTGATGGAGCCCAATGGTTCCTTCTAATAGTTCCTTCTCTCTTGTGATGCTGCCACAGGTATTTGTTCTGGTGGTGTTCTGAAGGTAGGGCTTGGACTGGACAGAGACAAAAGAGTGGACAGATTGGGAGTTGGGCTGAGCTCTGCCAGACTCATTTCACAACAGCCCTTGAGGTGCTGTTGGCAATGTCCAGCCTGCTGAAGCCCTTTGGCATTGGCTTGCTGCTGCAGTTAAAACCTCATCTTAGGCTCCCAGTTGACTCCTCAGAACTCTGAGGCTGGATCTCTCTTCCCTAAGGTCTGGAGGCTGTAAAAGCAGCTGCCAGACTCTTGCAGAGCATGCAGCATCAGCCCAGAGCTGGGATGGACAGCAGGAAGCCTGCAAGTTCCTGTGAAAAAGTTCTTCCCCAGGGAGTGAAATAACCTATAAAATCATTTTACTCCCATCCACTGGGACCATTTGCCACCATCAGTAATAAAAGTGGTCCTGTAGCAACTGCATGCCTCCAGTAATGAAAACTCCCTTCTCATCTGTATCCCTCCATCCCGAAGAGTTTTAATCAAATAAACCTGGCACGCACCCTCCTGAAAGGAGGATGCTCTTTGTCAGCCAAAATCTGTGCCTGTTCCATTTTCTTCTGATTTAATTTTCCAGAGATTAAGATCCTGCTCATCTCCACTCTCAGAACTTGGCTGCCTTCGTTTTGTTTGTAGGTTTTACTCTAGTGGGTTTCTCCTTTCTGTGCGTGGCTTTGATTTGACAGTCCCAGCCCCTCCCCAGCATTGATTCCCAGGGCCTCAGCCGGCCTGAAATCGATAGGGAGCTGTGCCTCTCTGCACCTGGCACCTGTGCCTGCTCTCTGCTCCTGACAAGGGGCTGCCTGTCTTCTCCAAACAGCTTTGGTGTTACTGCTGGAGAGCGTTTTCTTATGGTGATGTCCTGCTTGCTGAGCAGAGAGCTGTCTGACTTTGGTTCAGCTAAAGCTGGGGTCAGACATACGGATTTGGGAAGATTGTAGGCTGGCAGGGACCTCAGGAGATGGAACCCACCAAGCTGGGTAGCCCCCAGAACAGGTTTCTATGGACTGTGGAGTATCCATCTCTGAATCATAGAGTGGCATGGGTTGGAAGGGACCCCAAGGGTCACAGAGCTCCAACCCCCTGCCACAGGCAGGGGCACCAACCTCAGGCCTGGAGCTACACAAGGTTGCCCAGGGCCCCATCCAACCTGGCCTTGAACACCCCCAGGGATGGAGCACCCACCCCCTCTCTGGGCAGCCTGTTCCAGCCCCTCACTACTCTCTCTGCAAAGAACTTCCCCCTGATATCCAAGGGAAGGGCTCCAGTGTTGGTGCTGATGGGGGGGCAGCATCCCTAGAGCTGACACCCATGCTAGCCTCTGAGGGCTTGTTTGGGGCAGAAACACCCAAATATTTCCCATGCTCTTTGCAAGCTGTGCAGAATCTGGGGTCAGCGGTGACAAGCTATGCAGATTCCTTCCCCCTCCCTCTCTATCCTTTCTCATTTCCATTATCTGCCTTTTGTAGAGGCTGTAATTTATTGCATTTTGCAACCTTGTAATTTATGGCTCTTTTTATAATTCTTTCCAAGCTTTCAGAAGTAACAGCTCCATGTACCCCAGTGCATTTCATTGTCACACTCCAGGCTTTCCCACCTCCCCCTGCACTTCCACTCTTTTCTTGTGTAACTTGCCTGTTTACTTTCTAAATTATTATTGTGCACTCAATAAAAATTGCATTTAAAAAGTGATAACTGAAATGACATTTAACATGGAAAGCACTTAAGCGTAATTACACTATATGCATTACATCATTTCATGACAGCTAATAAAAAAAAAGTATCTGAACAGGGACTTTTGTTGGTGGGGGCTTTAGAGAGTCAGGACTGGTGGTTCAGCACTCTGGGAAACACACTTTATTTGCACTGGAGAGCTTTATCCTGGGATGTCTCTGTCTCCTCCTCCTTTCTCCCCAGTCTTGTACCTGGGGAGGAATAACTGCTGGAATCAGCACAGGCTGGGGGTGACCTGCTGGAGAGGAGCTCTGTGGAGAAGGACCTGGGGGTGCTGGTGGGTGACAGGGTGGCCATGAGCCAGCAGTGTGCCCTGGGGCTGAGAGAGACAATGGGATCCTGGGGGGCATCAGGAGGAGTGTGGGCAGCAGGTCACAGGAGGGGATCCTCCCCCTCTGCTCTGCCCTGCTCAGGCCCCACCTGGAGTGTTGTGTCCAGTTCTGGGCTCCCTGGGATCAAACAGCCAGGGATCTCCTGGAGAGAGTCCAGAGGAGGCTGAGGAGATGCTGAAGGGCCTGGAGCATCTCCCCTGTGAGGAAAGGCTGAGTGAGCTGGGGCTGTTCAGCCTGGAGAAAAGAAGCCTGAGGGGGTACCTAATTGGTGTTTACAATTATCTTAAGCATGGGGTGCAGGGGAAATGGCCAGCCCCTTTTCAGTGTCTGTGGGGACAGGACAAGGGGCAATGGCTGCAAGTTAGAGCACAGGAAGAACTTTTCCCCAGTGAGGGTGCCAGAGCCCTGGGACAGGCTGCCCAGGGGGTGTGGAGTCTCCATCTCTGGAGAGATTCCAGCCCCATCTGGACACCGACCTGTGCAGTATGAGCTGGGGAGCTGCTTTGGCAGGGGGTTGGACCCCAGGAGCTCTCCAGGGCCCTTCCAACCCCTGTGATCCTGATTCCCTTGCTGATACCAGAGGTCTCCTGTATCCGGCACAGGGTGCCAGAGAGTCAACCCCATCATTCCCATGGGTTCAGGCTGGCATGGTGTGCTCAGAGTTTGGTGTGGTTTATTCCTGGCTGGAGAGGCTAGTTTATTTGGATCAGTGATTTGAGTTGGCGCTGGGGGAAGGGGAGGAATTGACAGCCCCTGTGGCCGTAGCAATTGTGTGTTGTCTTGGTCTCGTGGTGGAGACTGGGGTAATGGGGAATGTTGCTGTAGCTTCAGCTCCTGGCTGTGCCCTACAGTGGCTTCTTTCTTTTCTGAGGGAAGTTGTCAGTGGCTGTGAGAGCTGAACAGTTGATGTCCTTGCTGTATACTGTCCGATGACTTCTACAGAAACAAGGGGATGTGTGCCAACCCCTCGTGACCCCGTGGCTCATATCCTCACTGATGTGACTACTTGATTATTAGATTACCTGCAAATCACAGCTCCTTGACCATCTGCCACGTGAAACTCTGCAGCTCAACCTCAGCATCTGTCCAGCCAGCCGTGCTGGCCGTGCTGAATTCCTGAGCAGATCAGTCCTGCTTCCCAGCCATGGTTCCTTCTGCCCTACCTTGTCGTGTCCTTTTCCTACCTACATGTAGCAGAACTCCTGCATATTAAATGCTTTCAGGGGTAATCTGTGGCAACCAGCAGAGAGCAGCATGCAATTCGATATGAATTTTAGGTGAAGCCATTTTATGAGGTGAAATCACCCAGTTTCTAGACCTTTCTTACTGCAAACGTGGCAAGCTAAACAACTGCTCATTGGTTACACACACTGTTCACACTGTATTGATTCGTTAGTGATTATAATGAGTTCTGATAAATCTATCTTATAGCTAAACATCCTTAGTTTACCTTTGATGCCTAAAAGTATCTGCACACCTGCTGTTTGACCCTCTTGTTATGGTTGGTTCCTAACATGTTCCATTACTCCCAAATCCCTTCCCATGACTGCTCCTTGGTTTAGGGCAGCCTATACCCCTATCAGCAAGGCTGCTGTGTTTTGAGAATGTGATTATTAGGATCCTCTCAGCATGAGGAACTTTTCCTGTCTCATGGGAACAGAAGAATATTGTCAGGGCCTGAATCCTGGGAGAAGAGAGCTAGGCCGCACGCAGGCCTGCTGTCTGCCCCGACAGTAATCCTTGTTTTGTCCTTCTTCCCTTCTCCAAAAAGCAAGAGGAACCTTGTCCAGACAGCTGTATAGGATTAAATCAGGTCCCTGTCTCAAGTGGGCAACAGCAACTGGGGATGCAGCTTGGGGGTCCTGCATAACTGGGATTGTCTTCCCAGTGGGAACTGTGGTGATTGTCTTCTGGGAAGCCGTGAGCTGCTTGGAAAAGGGCTGAGGGACCTCTTTCTGCACTGTGAGCAAGGTGAAGAGACACAAAGGGGGATCTTGAGTAGCAGCACACAGGAAGATCTGAAAAAGCATTTGAGATATGGAGCAAACAGGTGCCAGGAACCACAGCGCTTGGCATTTCCAGGCTCTGCGTGAGGGCTTTCTGCAGCAAGCTGAGATTGAGAGCACATGTTTTCTGCAGGTCAGAGCAGTGATCTTTAGGAAGCAAGGTCTGTGTTAAGTTTGGATACTGGTCCATGAGTTGAAAGGATCATAGGCTTGTGGGAAAGTGAGAGGAGCAGGGTAAAAGGGAAGCGTGCCTTTATTTAACAGAGGGGAGAGGAACAAACCCAGCACAACAGTGAGAATATTAGTGGCCATAAGCAAACTCCGCAGAGTGTCTAGAAATAGCATGTGGCTTTTCCATGGTGGTGGTGTGATTTGCCCTTCAAGTTATTAAACTGTTAATCACTTTATGGGTCATTTCATTCTAAATGGCCACTGAAGCATCCTGAGGTTGAGATAAAGGAGTTTTGTGAACTCAGGCATTTTTTTTCCACTTTTTCTTCAAATGCACACATAACTAGAAACCATGCAGAGGCAGTAATAACTAATATAGTTGGGGAAGGAGGCTCCTGGAGAGATTACTCTATGCTTTTTCAATGAGGAAAAGGCATTTCTGGATACTTGTATCTTCCTTTTTTTATTATGATTTTTCTGAGTTGAGTATTTAAAAAAAAAAAGGGGGAAGAGAGAAAGCCTATCAATAAAATCCTCATCTGCTTCACAATCAGTCTCATCTGGGAACTACTTGGTGTTATCTTGGCTTAATTCATTAGTAAGAATAAAAAAGGCATTAAAAATGGACATCTCTATTGAGAGCACTTAATTCTTTGCAACAAGAGTCAATTATGTCCTATTGAGTAAGCCATATGCAAAACCACTTTCCTTGTGAACTTCCTCAGCCTGATAGAGGACCTGGAAGGGTAAGGCAGAAGGGGGGCAGAGCCCTGTGCTAGCAGAGACGTGAGAAAGTCCTGTTGTGCCCATCTCCTGCTGTAGGGGACGGTGGGTTGCTGGTGTTGTGGAGCTCTGTGGTCTGCAGCCTGGGTCTGTTGGAGGGGGAGAGGAGTGCTTCTCCTGTGACCTCAGTGAGTGGCAGGGAGTGTGCTTTGGCTCTCCTAATAATGGTTTTATGGCCAAGAGTCTGCTCCCCTGCCAGTTCCTCTTGTGCTTGTTTCACAACAGCTCTTCAATTTCTAAGGTAAAGGGACTGAATGCTCCTTCGAGGCAAGGTGGAGGATCATAGAATGGCAGGGATAGAAAGGGACCCCAAGGATCACAGAGCTCCAACCCCCTGCCACAGGCAGGGACACCAACCTCAGGCCTGGAGCTACACAAGGTTGCCCAGGGCCCCATCCAACCTGGCCTTGAACACCCCCAGGGATGGGGCACCCACCCCCTCTCTGGGCAGCCTGTTCCAGCCCCTCACCACTCTCTCTGCAAAGAACTTCCCCCTAATATCCAATTTAAACCTTCCCTCCTTCAGCTTTAATCCATCCCCCTTGTCCTGCCATTGTCTGTCCTTTTAAACAGTTGAATCCCCTCCTGTTCCTCTGCTCCCTTCAGGGACTGGCAGGCTGCAATGAGGTCCCCCCACAGCCTTCTCTTCTCCAGGCTGACCCAGCCCAGCTCCCTCAGCCTCTCTTTGCAGGGCAGCTGCTCCAGCCCTCTGAGCATCTTTGTGGCTCCTCTGACCCCTCTCCAACAGCCCCACATCGTTCTTGTACTGGAGTCCCAGATCTGCACACAGGATCCAGCTGGGGCCTCAGGAGGGCAGAGCAGAGAGGGATAATGCTCTGCACTCTCCACTCTCAAAGGGGAGACAGGACTGGTTTTTGGTTGGTTTGGTATTTGTTTCTTGTCTACTACGAAGCCAGGCTGAGAGAGTTGGACTGGTTCAACCTGGAGAAGAGGCAGCTCCAGGGTGACCTCAGAGCCCCTTCCAATCCCTGAAGGGACCTAGAGGAAAGCTGGGAAGGACTGTTTGTAAGGGCATGGAGCAGTGGGATGAGGGAGGATGGTTTTAAACTTGGTTTTAACTTAGGAAGAAGTTCTTCACTCTGAGGGTAGTAGATCATTGGCACAGGTTGCCTAGAGAAGTGGTGGAGGCCCCATCCCTGGAGATACTCAAGGTCAGGCTTGATGGAGCTCAAAGCAACCTGATCTAGTGAAGGTGTCCCTGCTCACTGCAAGAGGTTGGACTAGATGGCCTTTGAAGGTCCCTGCCAACCTAATGCAGTCTGTGATTCTGTGATTATATGATTTGGGACCCCTTTGGGATGAGGGCATGCTCGCTGGCTGTTGGTATGGGTGCTCAGGATGAGCCCATCACTTCAAAGCCTGGGCGCCAAGCTCAAGCCTGGATCTGCATGTGGGTTTGGTGCTGAGAACTCCTGTCTGTGTGTATAAGATTGATGGTTTCAGTCCATGGAATGTGTTGGCATTTCTCATTTCCAAAGGTATTAATTCCAGCAGCCCTAGTGCCTGTGGTATTCCAGGGATGGGGTCCAGGTTCCTTCTGTCTGCACAAGCCCTGCGATGTTGGGTGTGCTGGAAGCTCAGCATCAGGCCCTGGGGGCAGAGCTTTTTGTGTTGGCTACAGTAGTTCTGATAAGTTGGATGAGAAGACTTACAAATGGTAGGAAAGGGAGTGGCACTAAAAGGAGAAGTAAATTGTGAAGGATGTTTCCTGCTACAATCTTTGTGGCTAAAATTTGGTGATCCTTCAAGATGTCCATTAATCATCCAAATGCAGACACATGTATATATTTATGGTCTATATAATTATCTAAGCCTTATTTATGACACAAACCCAAGTCAGTACTATTATCTATGAATTTAATTGCAAACCTGCTTTGCTGTTATGTGATCAGCTAAGCTGTACTGCAAAGCAGCTTTCAGCGTTGCCCAGCCAGGAGCGCAGTGACGTGGGTCAGGACTGCAGGAGTGAGCAGGGTGCTGCTGCCATGCTGTGGGGCTCAATCTAAGATGCACCAGGCTGGGGAGAAGGAGCTGGTACAGAATAAAACACCTGCTAATTGGAACATGAAGCAGAATCCTCATTTAAAAAAAAAAAAATGTTTTCTTTTTAGAAGTTGCTCCTTGGTTTTAGGAGGAAAGTTTTTAAGGTGGCATTAAAAAGCACCTGCTGCATCACCATCAGATGTCTCACCATTTGTGTTTAAATGTCTCCTCTGAAAGAATTCCCACCCAGGTTTCCTGTAAAGCAATTGGAGCCGATTGGGTTTCAGGTTTTGAGTGCTGCTAATTAACATTCTGGGCAAAGGAGCAGAGACTGGGGAAGGGAAATGCTTATGATTTGTAAATGCCACTTTGCTCTTCTGGCACCATCCCTCCAGGGAGAGAATTTCTTTCTTCTTGTTCTTGTTTTCCTCCCCTGCCTCCCACCAGCTTGGAGTAAAGCTGATGGCTGGGCATGTTTTGCCTTGAGCCCATGCGTGACTTTTCCCTGCGTCTGCCTGTGTAAGAGCAGTGACTCTGTACCCACTGTGAGGGTTCTGCTTGCGTGCCGAGCAGGGACATGTTGCTTTCAGTGTACATGAACCCGTGGCTGGTGCGTGCAAGCCTTTACCAAAGCAGGAGGCATGTGACAGGCTCATCCCTGCTACAAGTTTCCCATTCCCTTGTGATAAGCTACAAGCAAATGGGTATGAAATCAGAAATTGGCAACATGCTGTCAGGAGGGATTAATTTCTGTCCCTGATTAACTTTATGCTGGAACAGCAGGTGACTAATACTTTACCGTACGCGGAGCCTGATGCAGTGTGTTCTTGCACTGAGTAGATCTGAACCCATCCCCAGTCTCCCCAGTTATATTCTCTCAGACCCCAACGGCAGGACCTTTGCTCTAGATGTGTAATGATGGGCCACATACATGTTTCACAGGATCACAGAGTTGTAGGGGTTGGAAGGGCCCTGGAGAGCTCCTGGGGTCCAACCCCCTGCCAAAGCAGCTCCCCAGCTCATACTGCACAGGTCGGTGTCCAGACGGGGCTGGAATCTCTCCAGAGATGGAGACTCCACACCCCCTGGGCAGCCTGTCCCAGGGCTCCCTCACCCTCACTGGGGAACAGTTCCTCCCCATGTTGGTGTGGAACTTCCTGTGCTTCAATTTGCAGCCATTGCCCCTTGTCCTGTCCCCACTGACCAAAGAAAAGGGGCTGGCCAATTCCCCCTGCACCCCATGCTTAAGATATTTACAAACATTGATTAGGTCCCCCCTGAGTCTTCTTCTCTCCAGGCTGAACAGCCCCAGCTCTCTCAGCCTTTCCTCCCAGGGGAGATGCTCCAGGCCCTTCAGCATCTCCTCAGCCTCCTCTGGACTCTCTCCAGGAGATCCCTGGCTGTTTGATCCCAGGGAGCCCAGCTCTGGACACAACACTCCAGGTGGGGCCTGAGCAGGGCAGAGCAGAGGGGGAGGATCCCCTCCTGTGACCTGCTGCCCACACTCCTCCTGATGCCCCCAGGATCCCATTGTCTCTCTCAGCCCCAGGGCACACTGCTGGCTCATGGCCACCCTGTCACCCACCAGGACCCCCAGGTCCTTCTCCACAGAGCTCCTCTCCAGCAGGTCACCCCCAGCCTGTCCTGATTCCAGCAGTTGTTCCTTCCCAGGTGCCAGACTCTCCACTTGCTTTTGTTGAACCCCATCTGGTCTCTCCCTGCCCAGCTCCCCAGCCTGTCCAGGTCTCTGGATGGCAGCACAGTGTCCTGCCTGTCAGCCACCCCTCCCAGCTCTGTCTCATCAGCACTTGCTGAGGGCGGGTGCTGTTCCCTCATCAAGGTCATCAGTGAAGATCTTAAACAGGACTGGACCCAGCACTGAGCCCTGGGGAACACTGCTGGTCCCAGGCCTCCAGTCAGAGTCTGCTCCACTGTTTCCTGACGCTGATGGAGAGTACCAGTACAGATCTGCCAGTGCTTTGGTTGTTCAGCTTGAGCCGTACAAGAGTTTTCTTTCTGATTGTAGTAGCTTTAATGCCCTGGTCAGTCCCTAGAGGATTCCTGTGGAATATTAAACCTTTCCATTCCTGTGCTACCTTTCCTCTGTGGCTTCTGCAACGCTTGGCAAAAATTAGCTCTAAATTCATTCCAAGCAGGAGGTCCACCCGACCACTCAGGCACAGGAGGATAATTTGGCTGTGATCCCACAGGCAGGTCAGTGCTGCGTGCGTGGCCAAAGGGGCAGAACAGGCCACATCCCCCTGCGTGCCAGACAGCTGCTCCCTATACCTGTGCCTGAAGTGTCATTACGGTGACACGCTGTCATGGTGTCCATGTGTGGAGCTGAAGTACTGCTCTGTGTCAGCAGCACAGCCATGTCCGTGTGGGGGGCTGTTCCTGTGAGAACAGCTGGGGCTGGAGCTTGGCCAGGCGTGCTTGGGAAGGGGCTGGCAGGGCAGGGACTGTGGCCCTCAGATGTTGGGAAGGAATGGAAGGAGAGAACAGGGCAAGTGAGGATGCAGGTGTGCATGTGGAGTTGCATGGTGGTTGTTGGGTAGATCCGAGCAAGGACATCTGTGGGTGCTGTGGGTGCTTTCCTGCACCCTGTTATTCCCAGGGTGCAGCAGGGTCCTGCAGACCAAGCTCCTCCCTACCTGTGTGACATCTGCCTGCACTCTCAGCAGCGAGGCGGAGCTGCTTGGCCTCCAGGAGCGATGCTGGAATTGCAGAGTGTCCTCCTGTCTCCCCTTTGGCCAGTGGACAGCAGGGAGCCACAGCCTACATGGACTGGCACTGCAGAAGCTGGTGCGTCCACCCCATCTGGGAAGGAAACGGCCTCCCCTCTGTTCCCTGCCCCAAACCTGTAACGTGTCTCCTAGAGAGTCGCGTTCATTGTGTGGCTCAGCTGCATCTAGCAAAGGGTGAGTGTTCTCTGCCTTGGTCCCTCCACGTTGAGGGATCTCCCTTCCAAGGGCTGAGCCTGACTTGTCCTGGCTGACACCAGGGAGGGGGCAGGAGAGCCTCTGAGTCCTGGCCTCACCACTTAGGGCTGATGGAAGAGAGTTTGGTGTCACCAACCCCCTAAAACACTGATCGAGCAAACTTGGCTGGGAGGGAGGGTGGTCAGAGCAACTTCTGCCTGCAGCCCAGCAAGCCTTGTGCTGGAAACTCCTGGGGACTGTGGGAGGTGCAGCCATGGGGTGCTAACCTTCCCCTCCCAACCAAAGACATGTCCCTGTCTGGTCCTTCCCACAGGGACACTGGTGCCTTGCTCACGTGTCAGCCACAGCTAAATGAGCGGCTGATTGAGAAGGTGGCTGGGGCAGGGGGGAGGGCAATTTGCTGCTCTGCTAAGAGGTCCCTGCTGTATTTTCTCTTGAATTTGAAGGGCCCCTCAGCAGGCTGTCAGGGCTGGGATGTGACAGCTGCACCTGCATGGCACCGGGAGGCTGCGTGCTAGCAAATCCTGCACGGAAATAGCCCGGAGTGGGGGGCTGCAGCAGCAAGCTGGGTTCAGCCAGTGCATTTGACTGATGACAGCGGTTTGTCGGTGACATAATCATGTATTTTGGAGGTTGTGACGCTGAGGAAGGTGGAGGAACAGGAAAGGGTGGGACACAGCACAGATGGATGCCGTTGAAGCCCCCCATTGCTGCAGTTTTGATCTCTGCCTCCTGCTCTGTCGTCCCTGGCAGGCTGAAGCCCCTTGCAGCCCCACTCTCATCAGCAATCAAATCAGGACCAGGGATCACAGAATTTCTCAAATCTGCTGTTGCCACCTTGTCTGAGCACTCTTGTTCTGTTTCCCTGCCCTCCCATCACAAATGTGTGCCTTGGTATGCTCTCATGACTTGGGCTCCCTTTTTGTTCTGTGTTTTTAGGGGGGGTGGTTCTTCTCCCCTTGTTCCTGGACTTATTTCTATTTCCCCCAAAGTTTTGGCTTTGAGCATCTGATCATAAGTGCCCAGCTTTGAGAGATGCCTGGATATTTTGGGGACTATTTTGAATAGTGTCCTGGTGAAGGCTCTACTAACAGCACTTCATCATTGTCACCTTAATTGTAGTTTGAACCCAAGATACTTGGATATGAAAAGCATTGACCTGGGGGGAAAGAACAAATGAATATGAGGTTTTTTTAGCCCATAAGAGTAGAAACTAATGTAGGACAAATCTTGTGATATATAATAGGGCACAGCAGCACGAGGCACAAGTGCCTGTTCTTCATTAATTCTGGGTCTTTCCACCAAGAAGATGGTTTCAGATTGCAGCAAGGGGGGTTCAGTTTAGGCATTGTAAAAAGTTTTCAAGCAGGACTCTGAGCATTTTGTCTTGCAAAGCTCCAGAATCTCTTTTACTGGATGTCTTTCAGGACAGGTCAGAGGAACACAGTAGGGATGAGATACCTGGGATAGGTTAGAAATGACACATCCACAGTACTGCCTCCCATTGGGGGTATCTGAGCAGGCTGCAACTACATGAGCTGATGAGATCCCTTCCAACCCTCTTCCCCAGGATGCTGCAGAGGTTTCTGAATCTGTTAGTGGAGTCTCACCCTTTGGGTGTTGGATCTCAGAAGGCAGCAGACTGCCTTTAGAAGAGACATCTGAGTGGGATCTGTAGGCAAGCCCTGTCCCTGTGCTTCCCCAAGACTGTGCTGAAAGCAAACCTGGGCTGGGTTTCTCAGTGGAGGGTTTGTTGCTGCTGCTGCTATTCAAGCCTTGGGGTCAGGCTTTAGAGGTGGGACTGAGTTGTAAGCCTCAGCTGATAGGACTGTGCAGAGGGTGACCTCTTTATTAAAATCACAGAATCATCAAATTCTCTTGGTTGGAAGGGACCCTTTAGATCATCAAGTCCAACCATTGCCTTAACCTGCCTTCCACTACTAAACCATGTCAAGCAGCAACACATCTAGCCATCTTTTAAATACCTCCATGGAAGGAGGTATTTAACCACTTAGTTCCAGTGCCTAACAACCCTCTCTGTGGAAAGGTTTTTCCTGATACCCAGTCTAAACCTCCCCCAGCATAACTTGATGCCAGGTATGTGGTGTATCAGTTGAAGTCTCAGTTTCTGGACCCTGCTGGCTCAAGGAGCATGAGCAAGAGAAAGGACGAGCCTGGAAGTGCATGGAAGAAAGCTGTCTGCAAATCTACTCATCCTCTGGAGACAAGGCAAAGCTTTTATGAGCTCATGCCACAGCAGAGAGGGCTTTATATCAAGCCTAAGTAATGACCTTCTAACAGGCTGGCTAGGAAAACGTTGGAGGACATCAGCCAGGGAAGCCTGGACACACATTAGGTGGGTCCTGCATGAGCCAGAGGGATGGGGTGGACACGTGGGTCTCCTCCAGCCCTGCTTCCACTGAGGCTGGGCTAAGTGAAGAGAATGGTCAAGCTGCTCTTTCTGAAAGTTGGGTTTCTTTAAAATAGATCCTTACTCTGCCTAAAGCAGTAGGGGTAACTGTTGACAGTGCTGACTTCTGCTGGCCTAGATTTCAATCGCTCTAGCTCTAATAAGAGATTTAGTTTAATTCCATGTCACTGGAGTTATCTCAAATTTGCATCGTTGCAGCTGAGAGCTGGATTTGGCCAGCAGTAGCCAGCAATAAGAATAAGAGGGAGCACCAGGGGATTGTTACTCTTCTTCTTGTGTAGTTAGAAGGAAAGCCTGAAAAATGAGTCTGGGAGCTCTAGCAGTAGAGGCTGTGCAGCCTTTGTCTGCAAGGCTCCCTACAAGCAGCAGCAGCTTTTATAGCCCAGAAGATGAAGCTGTTTTGGAAAAGAGGCCTGGTTATTTAATGTCAAGGCTCTAAGGGTCTCACATTGCTCAAACCAGAGCCAGGGGGCTGTGCACCATGGGGTGTGCTTGCAGGGAACAGGGAGCAGGCTTCGCCCCTCTGCCACGGAGGCTGGGTGCAGTGCTTCCCATCCGTGCTCCTTGCTGCCAGGGACACTGAGCCCGGGGACACCCTGGCTTGGGGCTGTATTACCTTCTGTGATTTTTGGTGTCCTAAATGTGTAGCCTTGGGGAAGAAGCAGCACAATAAAGGAAAATGAAGTTTCAAACCATCTGGCAGCTGTGAGAAAGGCAGAACTGCAGCCACATGGACTCTGGGGTCATCTGAGAAGCAGAGAAATATCTTGCTGGATCTTTCCATAACCATCTTTATCTTCTTCTCCCATTCATCCCATTCACGTGCTGTCTGAAGCCATCATTCCCAGCGTGAGCCCTCCCTGGGCTTCCCACTTTGTTCCCATTCTCTTTCTACCCCTACTTTGATGTCCCCTCCTGAATCCTGGGCCTGACCTGCTGGGTCCAGCGTGGTGCATCTGCAGAGTTTGGGCCTCTCCCAAAGAGCACTGTAACCTCTTTCAGTTAAACTGACAATCCATTCCAAAATCTATTTTAATCCTTGCTTATAGGTAATCCGGTGGGAAGTTGAGTTCTGTTGAACTGATATAAATCAGACATGTCTTTCTGGAAGAGCTTCATGTGGAAGGGTTTGCACCACTGTAGCAAGGCAGCTTTTGATCTGACCTGTCCCTTGCTTCCATACAACCTAATTCCATCCACTTAGGGACAGTAGGGTAAACCTGGTATGATCCACAGTGCCAAGGTGCTGGCTCTTACAGTATTGGATTTGTCCATCTTTATCTGTGGCAACATCCCTCCTCAGGTGTTCTCGGTACCATTTTAATGCTGCTGGTCTGACATACAGCTGTTGTCTGTGGGTGTGACTTAAACTGGCTAAATTCTTCTGCATATATCATGAAGGAAAGCAGCTGAGGTGCTTGTAAAAACTACCATGTGCTCCTTCCTGAAGCTTTTGTTACATCCCATATAACCAAGAGAGCAGTCAAGGATCAGACTGGGTTTTTTCCTACTGTCTGTTTCACTGCATAGGTGAATAGTTTCTGAGGAGATATGTGACCTCTGAATGCATTTGGGTACTTGTCTGATACGTGGGTGCGCAGAGGAGTTCCTGGGAAGACCTCCCACCTTAGTTGAGACCTTCTGTTTCCAACTCAGCAATGGTTTATTCTTGTAGAAATTAGAGCTGAACAGAAAGAACCGAGTTGGAAGTTGTGTGGCACTGCATTACCTTGCAGAAGATTCACTCTGCAGATGCCCAGGCAGGTCTGTTGCTGTGAGAACCCAAAGGTTTGGGCTGCTACAGACTAAAAGCAGCTTTCCAGGCCAGGAGAGGTTTTCTATAATCCAGGCTAACCGTGCATAGCCCTTTATCCCTGTCTAGTTGCTAAATTATGCATGGCAGTCTCAGGTCTGCTTCGGGGCTGGCAGGCCTGATGTCTCAGCCGTAGAGGCTCGTGATCCTGGGTTGAGCGAGCCAAAGTCCAGCTGGTGCTGCAGAGGATAGAAGATGTGGGTACTGATGCCGCACAGGGCAAGATGGGGTTCGCCAGACCTGCTGGCACATCTCCATCCCTGGAAGAGCAGGCTGCCTTCTTTCTCCCTCCCCACGTCCTCTGCAGTATGGCTGCTTTTTAGCAGGCTCTTTAGTGAAGGAAGGAGACCTTAGTTCTATGGTTTGTTTGCTTCAATTATAGCTGACCATCCCCGAGGGGCAGCTAAACTGCGCGTTTCCCTGTCCTGCTGCTGCGGGAGAGCTGTGAAGAGCTGCTTGGAGAGTGCTTGCTTTTTATTAGGTGGGTGGAAGGAAGCAGCGCAGCAGGGAAACGGCACAGCACGAGGAGAGAGGAGATGGGGTTAGCAAATGTCAAGCTGTTTGCCTCCTGCGCGCGCTCGAGCACGTCTGCAGGCTGTGGGAGAGATGGCTCCAGTGGAGGACACGGCAGGGGCTGCGGCAAGGGGCAAGGCAGGCTCTGTGTGAACTGACCTTGGGGCAGTGTGGCAGGTGCCCAGGCTGGGTGCTGTGCTCACAGAGCCCTGTCCGCAGAGCTGGTGGCATCCACAGTGCTGGCTCTGGGAGCTGACATGGGGTAGGTTTAGATTAGATATTAGGGGGAAGTTTTTTACAGAGAGAGTGGTGAGGGGCTGGAACAGGCTGCCCAGAGAGGGGGTGGGTGCCCCATCCCTGGGGGTGCTCAAGGCCAGGTTGGCTGGGGCCCTGGGCAACCTTGTGTAGCTCCAGGCCTGAGGTTGGTGTCCCTGCCTGTGGCAGGGTGTTGGAGCTCTGTGACCCTTGGGGTCCCTTCCAACCCATGCCAGTCTATGATTCTATGGGGTAGATTTGCAAAGCTCTCACTGGATTGCAGCACCAGTGCTCACGTGCCACCGCTTCCCTTTGCCTTCCCCTCTTCCTAGCTCCTCGACAGGGAGAACCAGGATGTAGGACCTCCCTTGCTGATGGCCACTTCACCTAAGGTCATCCCTGCCCCCTTGTCCCTGCGGGAAGGGAATCGGCTGTGCAGCGTGGTACAGGCAGCACCGAGTGTCCTGGCGGGCTGTCAGCGAGGCCGCTATCACTCCTGTCGCTGCCTGCTTGATTATCCCTGACGCCGCGCCGAGGCTGACATCCTCCTAATGTAACACAGACACCACGATGATTCCCATCACTGCAAGAGCTATAAGCACCAGACGATGAAATTTAACAACAGTAGGTGCAGCAGGGACAAGGGCTGAGATGAAAATCATGCTGCCTCCGCTCTCTGCCCATGGCCCTGAGCAGTCTCCATCGTCCAGCGGGGTCTCGGGGGTTTCACATGCCTTTTCCTCCCTGCTACCCAGCCATGGTGCTCCTTGCCCAGTGGGACTGTCTCGTGCTCCTGCCAGTTGTGTATGTGACTGGGTGATTCTTCAGGAAAGTGGGAGAGGGGCTGGTCACCAGGGAGCCCAGGGGCAGGACAAGGGGCGATGGCTTCAAGCTGGAAGAGGGCAGGGGTAGGTTAGACATGAGGAAGAAATTCTTTACTCTGAGGGTGGTGAGGCCCTGGCACAGGTTGCCCAGAGAGGCTGTGGAAGCCCCATCCCTGGCAGTGTTTCAGGCCAGGTTGGGCAGGCTTTGGGAAACCTGGAGGGTGTCCCTGCCCATGGCAGGGGGGTTGGAACTAGATGGGCTTTGAGTCCCCTTCCAGCCCAAAGCATTCTGTGATACTATGATTGTCTAGGCTCCCTCCTGGTCAGAGGGGTCTGAGGCGCTGCTTCTCCCAGCTCAGTGATACCCTGAGCCCTGGGGGGATGGTAGCTGAGATGAGACTCAAAATGGGCCAGATGGCTGCTTGCGTGGTGGAGGCCAACAGGCCCTGAAACTCCAGGTTGCCTGAGCAGCCTTGAAGGGCAGGTATCCTGCCACAGGACTTGTTCCAGTTCCCTTTGCAGAGACCACACCTGGGTCGCTGCACGGAGCTGGTTAGTGTCAGGGTTCAGCTTCTTGGTGGTTGTTGTTGTTATGTGGGGTGGAAGGGTGGGTCTTGGCATGGCAGTGCTGCTGCTGCTCTTCTGATAGCTTGGTTTTGGGGAGGGCTTCTTCTTGGGCGGTGTGAAATGGAACTGGGGGAGAGGAGAAGGGCCCTGTTTTGGATCACACGTGTACTTCACCATCCCAATTCCCCCATCAGTGTCCTCTCTCTTGTTCTGGTCAAGGAGGCTGGAAACTGGCCCAGCTGCTTCATAGGGGAGGGCAGTGACTGTGAGAAAAAGCAAGGCTGGGGCTGAGGAGACAACTTTTGCTTTCTAGTGGTGCCCAAAGGCACATGTGCTCATGGTGTTATACAGGGAGCTTCCCTGGAGTCTGTTGTTACAAAGTCCCAGAAGGTAGGGCTTGGGAGGGACCTCTGGAGACCATCCAGTCCTACCCCTGCTAGAGCAGGATCCCCCTGAGCAGGTTGCACAGCATCACATCCAGGTGGGTTTTGAATGTCTCCAGAGAAGGAGACTCCCCAGCCTCTCTGGGCAGCCTGTCCCAGTGCTCAGGCACCCTCAGAGGGAAGGGGTTTTCATCATACTGAGATGGACCTTCCTTCCCATGTACTGGTTTGTGCCTTGTCCTGTCACTGGGCACCACTAAGAAGTCTGGCCCCATCCTCCTGACACCCACCCTTTAGATACTTGTAAGAATTGATCAGATCCCCTCTCAGTCTTCTCCAGGCCAAAACAGCCCCAGCCCTCTCAGCCATTCCTAACATGAGAGGTTCTCCAGGCCCTTCATTATCTTGTAGCTCTTAGCTGGACTGTCTCCAGTAGTTCCCCATCTGTCTTGAACTGGGGAGCCCAGCACTGGCCACAGCACTCCAGTAGTGGCCTCACCAGGGCAGAGCAGCAGGAGAGAGTTACTTTCCTTCATGTTTTATCATCAGATACATTGACCCATGGGAAGGTGCAGTGCTTTGTGCACTCATGGGAGTGTTTCTGCTGCCTTTCCTGTTCCTCCACGGGCTGCCCGTTTCATGGGATGCACTCATGGGGAATGGCAAATGCTTTCTCTGAACCCTGACAGCTCCCTGGGTCTCTAGGCCCAGAGGGAATGAACTGCAGCGCTGAGCACCGTTTGCTGTCTGTTAGGAGCACGGTGGACAAGGGAACCTGGAGAATGGATGTTCTGAAGCAGTGTCAGGCCTCCCTCTTGGGTTGGACGTGCTGCACACGTGTGCTGCAGTGGCTGTGTTAGCGGCCCTGCGTGTGCAGTGGGGCTGACGCGGGGCCTAGCTTCTCGCTTCAGCGTGGCTGCAGGGCTTTGCTCTTGTGTCCCTCTGGAGAGCTGGGCAGGGAGAAACCAAATGAGGTTCAGTAAAAGCAAGTGGAGAGTCTGGCACCTGGGAAGGAATAACTGCTGGAATCAGAACAGGCTGGGGGTGACCTGATGGAGAGGAGCTCTGTGGAGAAGGACCTGGGGGTGCTGCTGGGTGACAGGGTGGCCATGAGCCAGCAGTGTGCCCTGGGGCTGAGAGAGACAATGGGATCCTGGGGGCATCAGGAGGAGTGTGGGCAGCAGGTCACAGGAGGGGATCCTCCCCCTCTGCTCTGCCCTGCTCAGGCCCCACCTGGACTGTTGTGTCCAGTGCTGGGCTCCCTGGGATCAAACAGCCAGGGATCTCCTGGAGAGAGTCCAGAGGAGGCTGAGGAGATGATGAAGGGCCTGGAGCATCTCCCTTGTGAGGAAAGGCTGAGTGAGCTGGGGCTGTTCAGCCTGGAGAGAAGAAGACTCAGGGGGGACCTAATTGGTGTTTGTCAATATCTGAAGGATGGGATGCAGGGGGAATTGGCCAGCCCCTTTTCAGTGTCTGTGGGGACAGGACAAGGGGCAATGGCTGCAAATTGGAGCACAGGAAGTTCCACACCAACATGGGGAAAAACTTTTCCCCAGTGAGGGTGCCAGAGCCCTGGGACAGGCTGCCCAGGGGGTGTGGAGTCTCCATCTCTGGAGAGATTCCAGCCCCGTCTGGACACCGACCTGTGCAGTATGAGCTGGGGAGCTGCTTTGGCAGGGGGTTGGACCCCAGGAGCTCTCCAGGGCCCTTCCAACCCCTACAATTCTGTTATTCTGTTGCGCCCCACTCGCCCTGCCTGTCTAGGAGGACATGCAGATGGTGATGGGATGGGCCATGTTTGTGGAGGGCTTGCAGAATAAAACCCCATCTCCCAAGGGCATGCAGCCTGCATCCCCCCTTCTCCCCAGGGGTGCTGGCACGGTGGGTGTGAGTGTCCTGCAGGGCACTGATAGCAGTGACTATCACCACTATTACAGATTCCAAACCCAGGTCCCAGAGAACCTGATCATGGGAGGATTTCAATGAGAATGGCTTTCTGATCTGGACAAAACTGAGGGCTCTTGCTGTTGCTGAGGAATATTTGGCAAGTCTGTGGCCAGAAATCCTCTGTTCCCTTTGGCTCAAGGAAGAACCCAATACGGGCAATGTCACCTTAGAGAAGTGAAACCTGGCCATGTCTTGAACAACCCAAAGCAAAATGCTACAAGGGACTGCATGAGGCTCTCTGAATCGCCTGGAGCACTCCTCTTCGTTCCCCTGCCTGTCTGGTTCGCTCTTGTGCTCGTATGGTGACTGTTAATTCAGGCTGGATTGTTCTAATTAACGCAGATGAACTGTTCAGCCTAGAAGACTGCAGAGCTCTGCAGCTGCAGAGAGGGCTGGAGGAACATCTCCTGGTTTCTTTTTGGGTTTTTTCCTCCCCTGTGGACGGGCACTGTTTCTGCCCAGAACCAATAGGAGCCAATTTTCTGTTTCATAATAGGAAAATACTCATGTCAGGATGCCCTCCTTACCCAAAGCTTTCTCCTTGAAGATTGCTCCTCTTTGCTTTCCTAATTGCTGCTGCTCAGCTGGAGGTAGTGTGAGCCTTCCAAACACATTATTTTGTTATGCTGTTACTTCCCAAAAGGGAAAAAAAGAAAAGAGCATGAGAGAATATTGCTTTGTGTCTGGTTCGCCTTGCTTTGACCCTTGCTGTGCTGATGTGGGGTGGGGTTTCTTTTCCTAGCACAGGATCACAGAATCACAAGGTTGGAAAATACCTTTAAGATCAAGTCCAACCCTTCCCATCCTAAGCTAAACGATATCCCTGAGCACCTCATCTCCCCTCTGTTAAACACACCCAGGGAAGGTGACTCAGCCCCTCCCTGGGCAGCCTGTTCCAGGCCCTCACAACTCTTGCAGGGAAGAACTTTTCCCTCCCATCTGCTCTGCCCCTGCCCTGGCACAGCTTGAGCCCATTGCCCCTCGTCCCATCTCCTGTCCCCTGGCTGAAGAGACCATCCCCCACCTCTCTGCACCCTCCTGGCAGGGCAGGGGAGGTGGGGAGAAGGTCTCCCCTCAGCCTCCTCTTCTCCAGGCTGAACACCCCCAGCTCCCTCAGCTGCTCCTCAGAGGATTTGCCCTCCAGCCCCTTCCCCAGCCTGGTTGCCCTTCTCTGGACTTGCTCCAGGACCTCAATGTCCTTCTGATGGTGAGGAGCCCAGAACTGGACCCAGCACTCGAGGTGCAGCCTCCCCAGTGCCCAGCACAGGGGCACAATCCCCTCCCCAGACCTACTGGCCACACTGTTTTTGACACAATCCAGGATGCCATTGGCCTTCCTGTGTGTTTTTGTGTCAGCAATACATGCTTTTCTGCCCAAAGCTTGTGGTGTGACAGAGCTGTGATGTGAAGAACACCTAGCAATCCTTTCTGCTGGAATCTGAGGATGCCTCTAAAATGTGGTCTCTTACTAAAGCATCCTCTTTGGAGTCTCTGTGCTCACATAACAATCACCTATAAAGACAGGAGATGCTGGGTTGATGTGAGGAATGGGTGGTTTGGGGACCAAATGATTTTGAGTGTTGCACTCGGAATCAGGTTGGTTGAAAACTTAGTGCTTGGAGTTCCCCTTCCTGGAAGAGTGTCAGGTCTGGAGCCTATGAAGGCAGAGCCTTGGGGAGGCAGCTGGAGCCGTGCTCCATGTGTTCCTGTAGGATGGAGGAGTCAGGCAAGGATCCCAGGTGTTTATCTTGTTGCTTCTCTGCTCTTGGCTTGCAGGCTGTGCTCTTGCAGGTCAGTAGCCAGGAAAATCCTTAGAAAGGCTTATTTTTCTCCAGAAACTTCAGAAATGAGCAGGTCTGAGCCTTTTGTGTGCCACTCACTGCCAGAGGCAGGGTGGGTCAGCATGCTGCCAGCCAGGGCAGGTTACTGCATCCCTTGGGGCTTCTTCTTTTCTTTTTTTGGGGGGTGGCCCAGTTGCCTGGGGTAGAGCTAAGATGGAGTAATGGTGTGTGTGGACACGTGGCTGTCAGGAGAGGCAGGTGGGCTGTCCCAGTGGCATGAAAGAAAGGAGGGGCTTGGGCAGAGCTGGGACCCCAGCCAGAGCTGCAGAAAGCAGAGTCAAAGCCTGAAGGTTTAACCTCATGGGTCTGGAGGGACCATGTGAAGCCAGAAGAGCTGACTTTGGCTTAGCCTCTGAGTGTACTCCTGTGGGTTCAACCTCAGAAACCACTTGGTTTAACCACAAAAGGAAAAGGGAGCATGTGTGTGTGTGTGTGTGTGTGTCTCAGCTCAAGCTCTTGAATTCATCCCCACTTGCTGCCTTTCAGCAAATGGTGTCACTTCTCCTCATTACCATCTGGAAAAGAAAAAGGGTGGAGTAAGTAGTTCCCCAACTTGTATCAGGAGGGTCCCATCCTGTTCTTGAGCTGTGTGATGTGCTGCTGTCTGGATCCTGCCTTGTCTGTACCTGTAGTTCTGCTGGCTCCACCAAGAGAAAGGGATGTGGTGGTGTCAGCCTGGTGTGTCTCTCTGGCCAAGCCTCTCCTTAGTCCTGTCCTTGTGCTGCTGGCATGGGGCAAGATGTGAGGGGTTCTGTGGGATGTGTTTCTCTCATGGGAGCTGGAGGTTTGCTCTTTGTGCTTGGGTGCTGCTCTCAAACCCAGGGCAGGGGCAGGCAGATGCTCTGTGAGAAATGGTTTCTGCACAACCTGGTCTCTTCCTATGCCATAACGGTCAGGTCTGCAACAAACTGGCAGTCACAGGCAGAGTGTTTCATCTCTGATGGAGCTTCAGCAAAAAAGGGGGCTTTTCATAGAATCACAGAATGGCAAGTGTTGGGAGGGACCCCAAGGATCACAGAGCTCCAACCCCCTGCCACAGACAGGGACACCAACCTCAGGCCTGGAGCTACACAAGGTTGCCCAGGGCCCCAGCCAACCTGGCCTTGAACACCCCCAGGGATGGGGCACCCACCCCCTCTCTGGGCAGCCTGTTCCAGCCCCTCACCACTCTCTCTGGAAAGAACTTCCCCCTAATGTCCAATCTAACCCTTCCCTCCTTTAGCTTTAATCCATCCCCCTTGTCCTGCCATTATCTGCCCTTTTAAACAGTTGAATCCCCTCCTGTTTATAATCTCCCTTCAGGGACTGGCAGGCTGCAATGAGGTCCCCCCACAGCCTTCTCTTCTCCAGGCTGACCCAGCCCAGCTCCCTCAGCCTCTCTTTGTAGGGCAGGTGCTCCAGCCCTCTGAGCATCTCCGTGGCTCCTCTGACCCCTCTCCAACAGCCCCACATCTTCCCCTGGGAAGCAGTGGTTCAGCTCCTAAGGATCATGCGAGCTCGGGTAGGTGCCAGGCACGTTGAGCATGGAAATGGCTGTTAAGCGTGGAATCAGCTTCCTCCCTGGGGATGTCCAACTTGCCTTGGAGGGATTTCTGCTGCCAGATGTCTTCATGTCTGGAATGGCAGGTGTTTGTGAGTTGCCTGGGGATTTGGAGAGAAGCAGAGCCCTGTTTGCTGTGCCCTCCTCTGTTTTCCTTAAGATCAGACATGAGGATCATACACCTGAGCCTGCAGCCAGGCTGAGTCAGCAAGTCAGAAAAGGGTCTGGGGAGGTGACTGAGGGCTTGGTGGTTGCCAAGTATTGTGGTGGGATTGAGCCTTTCTTGTTGGTGTGGTGCTGATGCCAACAGTGCTTCCCTTGGGGCTGGCATCATCCTCTGTGGCTGTGTGGTGTGGTTTGGAAGGGCAGGCCTGTGGGTCACAGCTGCACACCGTGAGTGCAGATGTTCAAAGCCAGGTAATAGCATCTGTCCTTTGGGATAACCCCCATGTGCATCTGTGCCTCTGCACCACAGCCTGGCCAAGTTTGGGACTGGCTGTAGAAGTCCTGATTTCCTTAGAGTGCCACATTGCTGTGGCTTGCTTAGAGACAAGGTTTTACTCTAGTTCATGTGATTCCCTTGCTCCCACCCCTGGTACACCCTGCTGCCCGTGCCTGGGACTGCCCTGCCTGCCCCTGTGCTGCCAGGCTCTGCCCCAGTGAACCCTGCAGGCAGCGTGCTGGGGACAGGCAGGCACTTGGTCCTGCCCTTACAAAGTGCAGTGAACTCTCTGGGGAGGGAAGGTGGTCAGTGGGCTTTAGGGCTGCATTTGGGTGAGGGAGGGCAAGGAGGAAGTATAGTAGCTCTGCCTGTGCTGCTGTTTTGGCTCTGCAGACGTGGGGGGATGCGGGCAGCGTGGTGGGCGGCTCAGCTTCCGAGCGAGAGGGAGGATGCTCACAGCCTGCCTGCAGGAAGGGAGGCAGTTATGAAGTCAATGGTGTGGGCAGCAGGTCGAATGCATTTCTTTGTGTGTGTCTGCAGAGCCTTTCTCCCCTCGTTCCTCTCCTTTCCAGAGCTGCCAGTGTTACCTGGGCCACGCTGCTAAAATTCTTCTGTGTTAGAGGATCAGCCTTTCCGCGGGAAGGCGGCTGTATTTCTCCCTAATATTGACTGCCTGTCTTGCTCTTGGTTCCCTTCTCAGATCTACAGTGAGAATAGAAACCTGTTTGAAGTCAAGGAGAACGTGCCCAGGAAGTTGGTGGAGAAGGTCGCGGGGGACATCGAGAGCCTCTTGGCTAAGAAAGTCCGGGCTTTAAAGGTAAGGTGATGGGCCTGTGTGCTGCTCCTTTGTCTGCTGTGTTTGGTTGAAAGAAGAGGGTTGATGCTGATGTAGCATTACGATCTCAGCTTCAAAGTACCTTCTGTGGCTGTGTGGCCTTTCCCAGGAGCTGCGTCCTGACGTTGTACAGGTTCATGTGGAGTGTGTCCGCGGTGTGAGGCGACAACGTATCATGTGAGGATCCACTATAGGCATCTTCTTGGTTTTTATCTCCTCCTACTGTCATGTCAGCCCCTGAGGGTGCTGCCACAAGAACACAAGTGACAGCAAAATTGGATGCAGTTGTTAAAGTATGAGGTGTGGTGAGCAGGAACAGGAGCAGCATCCCTGCAGGGACTCATGGGAGTGTTTCAGACAAGCAGGGCTTCTCCTGTTCAGGAGAGGATGTTGCAGGATGTTGTGCTGGCACCTGGTCCTTGAATCCTGCATGTGTGAGTTGCCCTTGTGGGTGCCACCAGTTTCCAAGCTGCTGTTCTAGTTAGTAGCTCTCCTTTTAAAATGTAATTCATTTTATCTGTAGTGGGGTGAGGTATCCTGCATGTGGTGCTGGCTCAGTACAACCTGGCAGTGGCTGTGTGCTCTGCTACAGCCTTCTCTGCTGCCAGGGCAGAGGGAAGTAATTGGCTTCCTGAAGAGATGGAGGTACTCTCTCTGCTGCAGAAGGGGTGTGGGAGCCATGGAAGAGTTTCCCTCCCCAGAGCTGTAGTGTCCTCTCAGATACTTTTCCCCAGTGAGGGTGAGGGAGCCCTGGGACAGGCTGCCCAGGAGGTGTGGAGTCTCCATCTCTGGAGAGATTCCAGCCCCATCTGGATGCCAGCCCGTGCAATATGAGCTGGGGAACTGCTTTGGCAGGGTGTTGGACCCCAGGAGCTCTCCAAGGCCCTTCCAACCCCTACAGCTCTGTGGTTCTGTGATACCTGACTGTAGTGAGCAGGGTGAAGTTGTGCAATGGACATCTGGCAGTACGGCCAACTGGGCATGCCTTGCAGAAGTGCTTTTGTGGGGCAGTAGACAAGGGGAAGGCTTAGAGCGAGCAGCATAGCTCTTGTGTTTGCCTAAGGACTACAGCCAAAGAGACTTGGCCATCCTTCAACCTGATTGACAGGAATGGGAGCACAGAAAAAGCTAACAAGGTGAGAGAAAAGGTGTTGTAATAAGCAAGGTGTAACTTATGTCTGTGGGAGTTTGGAAGTGACTTATCCCCATAGTTGGGTAAGAAGTCTCTCAGAGGTGATGCAGAAGGAATTGCAAGACACCCATGTAGGCCAAGGAAGTCTCAAAACCTCAGAAGATCCAAGTATGGTTGAAAGCCAGCTTGACTGATGGGATGGCATGGGGTGGTCCCTAGTAACTGTGGGGATTTGGGTGAAGAAGACTGTTGTGTATTCTGTTCTGGAGTTTGGGAGGTAAAGGTCAAGCCTACTTGGGACTCACACCAAGTGTTTTAGCTTGAATGGAAGGAGCTGAAGTGGGACTGAACAGGTGGACATTGCCACTGCTGCAGAAGTGAAGAACAGGCAGACCTGTGAGCTTATGTCCCTGTGTGTGTACAGTTTGTGTGCCTGTGTCAGCTCGTGTCCCCTATGAAACACTCCAAAGATGTGCAGCACCCACAGAGGCAGGAGGAAGACGCAGGTGACAGCAGTCAGTCACTAAGTTGATGTGTACCTGGGTGACGTGTGGCTCCTGTGCGACAGGCAGAGCCACTAGCGCTGGGTTCCAGGGCAGGACTGTGCTGGGTGACTTCCACTGTTGCCTTGGTTTTTCTTGCCCTTTGCTCTGACTCCCACAGGCTCGCAGAGAGAGTGCAGTGCACCTTCTCACGTGAGGCTGGGGAAGGACTGCTGCCTGTGGGACAAATAACCTAGTTCATCTTCCAGTTTGACTTCCTTTTGGGCAGGAGAGGTTGGTGCATTGGTGCTGGATCCGATGCAGAGGAGTGTCTGGCCACACTGGGTAGGTACCAAGCACTTGGTGCTGGTTTATTGTAGTGGAAACAGTGATCTGTTGACCTGAATTGGTCCCTTTCAAGAGGACTCCTCCAGAACGCAGTCGGTGGATGGAGCAGTCTCTTACATCCAGCTTGCCTGTACATTCTTGGCATCTTGGGTTGGTGCTACTGACAACAAAGTCTGGAAATGAGGAAGTTGCTGGGAGGAGGAGAAGTTGGATCTTCTGAATTTCTTCCACGTTGTGCTATGCTCCTTCGAAGCAGTGGGGCTCCCACAGCTTCTTCCACTCTCCAGCCTGTGTTTTCTTCTGTCTCAACTCTCCCCTTAGTTGAATCATCTCTCCTGGAGTCATTTCCTCCCCTTCTCTCATGACTCACAAGACTGACAATGACTTTTTGAAATGTATTTTTCAGCATGAGTCAGGTGGGACTTCATGTGTGAGTGAAGGCAGGTGAGGAGGGTGAAATGGATCCCCTCCTTGAAGTATGAGTTGCCACGTCACTCATGTAATCACTCTGCTGAAGGATACCTGCCCATCTCCTTTGCTGATGGAGAGGGAATGCTGTGCTCTGGTGAGGCTTTGTAGGAAAGGGCTTGCTAGCCATTGGGCACACGTGATGGACATATGCTTCAAGAGTGCTGTTCTGGTTAGGTGATGATTCGGTCCAGCCAACAAAGACCCTGCTCTGGTTTCACACATGCTTTTCAGAGGAGTGCCAGAGCCAGGGGTGTGTAGCAAAGAGGGTAATTGCTTCCTAAAATAACAGTCATCTACAAGGGGCTGGTTATTTGGATGCTGTCCCTCCCTTTTTTGTTCCAGACCATCGTATCCGATGACAGAAAAAATCCTAGGTTGATCTTTTGCAATCCCCACCTGTTCCAACTGGCACTAGAGAAGAGCATCTACAGCTGGCTCCTGGGGGAACTTTTACCTTGTGTCCCACATAGTGGCTTCTATTTACACTGAATTTTATCACCACTAACTGCCCTGTTCCCCAGCATCCTCCAGTGTCCTTTCTCCATGCCAAGGCAGCTCCCCAGCTCATACTGCACAGGTCGGTGTCCAGACGGGGCTGGAATCTCTCCAGAGATGGAGACTCCACACCCCCTGGGCAGCCTGTCCCAGGGCTCTGGCACCCTCACTGGGGAAAAGCTTTTCCCCATGTTGGTGTGGAACTTCCTATGCTCCAACTTGCAGCCATTGCCCCTTGTCCTGTCTCCACAGACACTGAAAAGGGGCTGGCCAATTCCCCCTGCATCCCATGCTTAAGATAATTGTAAACACCAATTAGGTCTCACTTTAGTCTTCTTTTCTCTAGACTGAACAGCCCCAGCTCACTCAGCCTCTCCTCACAGGGGAGATGCTCCAGGCCCTTCATCATCTCCCTAGCCCTTCTCTGGACTCTCTCCAGGAGATCCCTGTCCTTTTTATCCCAGGGAGCCCAGCACTGGACACAACACTCCAGGTGGGGCCTGAGCAGGGCAGAGCAGAGGGGGAGGATCCCCTCCTGTGACCTGCTGCCCACACTCCTCCTGATGCCCCCAGGATCCCATTGTCTCTCTCAGCCCCAGGGCACACTGCTGGCTCATGGCCACCCTGTCACCCACCAGCACCCCCAGGTCCTTCTCCACAGAGCTCCTCTCCATCAGGTCACCCCCAGCCTGTCCTGATTCCAGCAGTTATTCCTTCCCAGGTGCCAGACTCTCCACTTGCTGTTGTTGAACCCCATCTGGTCTCTCCCTGCCCAGCTCTCCAGCCTGGCCAGGTCTCTCTGGATGGCAGCGCAGTGTCCTGCCTGTCAGCCACCCCTCCTAGCTCTGTCTCATCAGCACTTGCTGAGGGTGGGTGCTGTTCCCTCAGCAAGGTGTCAGTGAGGATATTGAACAGGTTCGGTACACCTTGCATGATGACTCTGGTGATGAAAGAACTAGCATCACGTGCCTGTAATGAATGGGAAAGTTTGTGGGGTTGGTTTATTTTGTTCTTGTGGAATTTAGCTGTGGGTTTTTACTGCTATGTATCTAGCTCCAGTATGGGAGGAGCATTTAGGGAAGGGGAAGGGGATTCAGGAGGCTTCATAGCTCCGGTTCCTTCAGCTGCGGGGTAGGAGCTGACTGGTTTTCACTGAAGACATCAGTGTTTCCCTGTAACAAGAGAAGGAAAACCTGCACTTGGCGTTAAGACATTTTCCTTTGGTGGAGAAATGACTACAACAGACAAGACTGAGGATTTTCTGGGTTTTGAAAGAATACTGCAGGGATGTCTGGCTGGGTTTCCTGGGGCTACAAAGCCTGAGTGAACACCGCTCCAAGAGTTTGTGGCATTTCCATCTTCCTTTGCCTCAGATCCCAAGGGAAGGTGGCTGGAAGAACTGGGCTTTGGTGCATGGAGAAGATGGTTGATGTGGAGATGTGTAAGGCTTGGGCTTTTGTAGGGCCTTAAGCACATGTCTGAGTTTTTGTCTCTGATTTCTATGCCCTGCTCTCCGTTTTGGGTTTTCCCACTTAGTAGCAGGGTTGGTTTTTTTTTCCCTTGCATGTTCCTTCTGATGTGATGGTGCATTTAGGGCTTGGCTGTGCTTTAGGATCCTCTGATGGAGGTGGGAGATTGGAGCATTACCACGGAGTATTTACCAAGTCAGCTTCTCAGAGGCGAGAGCTGGTCAGCGGGGGCATCGCGGGAGGTGGGAGCTCCGGCCGGTTGTGCTTTTAGTCCTGGTTGAATGCTCAGTGCATTACTGTTCATCTGGGACTAGTTCCAAGCTCCATTTACGTCTGGCACAAGCATATATCAAGAGTGCAGAGGGGATTTAATTGGACAGGTTTATCCCTTTAACAATTCTGATAGCCCTGAGATTTCCCTTGCAGGTATGTGGTGAACAGAGTCTTTATCAGCTCTTCTGCTCCCTGATAGGGACAATAAAAGGTTTCACTTGTCTAAAGAGCTGCAAAAATTGGCATGAGACAAAGCATCTCTCAGCCCAGTTCAGAGCATCTCCCCCACTCCCTCCTCTCTTGGTGGTGGAGGCGCTGACCTCTGTCACAGGGTGGGCTGGGAGGCAATCAGCAGTGCAGACACCACGGTGGCTTTCTCTTCCCTCTCTTGCTGCTGGGGGTGTCGCTGTCCTCTGGTCTTGGTGGCATGTGGTCTTCAGGGCAAGGCAGCAAAGAGCATCAGCCTTCATTAGGAGCAGCCCTGGGGCTGTGCTGGATTTCTCCTCTGCTGGCAGCAACACAAGGTCCCATTGCTGTCTCTCTTCCCTGCCAAGTTCTTCCAGTGGTGTGTTTCACTGGAGGGGTCCCAGGACAGGTGAGAGACCCCTCTGAGCTGCAGTGTGTTGTGGTTTGGGTGGGGGGGCAGCATGCAGTGCTGCGCATGTGGTCCTGCTGTGGTGCAGTGCGGCTCTGGACTGTACCTAGGGGGGGACTTCTGGGCATGCCAGAAGGCCACCAGTGACCACAGCCTGGCCTTCTGGGTCCCAGACCAGCGTCCAAGCTAAGGGATACATTGCCTGTCATGCCAAGGCAGCAAAATGGGGGAGAAGGAGGGAATAAACACAGCTCAGCCTGTTTTGGTGGCATGTGGGGCATCATTGTCCACGTCGGTGATAGGTGCTTATCCAGCCCCTTCCAGCCACATGGCCATGGACAGGAGCTCTGCCATTTGCAGAGAAAGGACCACAGTCAACAGGAACTTTGCTCTTGCTGAGGTGTGAAACACGTAAAGGTACGATCACTGTGCTCTCTTAATGCCCAGTGACAAACCCATCCCTCTTCCCCCTTCTTTGCTAGTTGCTGGTTGGTGCCTTTTGTTTTTAATTCTATTTTTAATTCTCTCCTAATCAAATCCTGGCTGACTGTCCCCGTGTATTTATTTATTTATTTTATTCATTTGTGCCTGTGTGTCTTCTCCTGCCTCATGATTGTTCTTGAGCTGGACCTGCTCCAGTAATCCAATTTGAATCCAATCTCCCAGGTCTGGAATTCTAATTTACAGATTGCAGAGGGGAGCTGAACAATGCCCACACACCAGGATGGGGCTTTATTGTCTAATCTAATCAGGGACAATCAGATGTTTGTAACAAGTCTATCAAAACTGTATTGGGCCCATTCACAGAGCGATGTAAGCAGCTTCCTTAATAGGCCTAACGCGATTTAGGGCTTCCTGCACTTCCATGCAGATTATGTGGAGCGTTTCCCTTTCTTCTCCCAGGAACTCTTGGCAGCAGCCCAGCCCAATGGGCTTCACAACTTTGTAAGCCGCTCTGCTCAGCGGAGGTTTGCGTGGGCACAGAGGGGCCCACTGTTCCCTCCCCCAGCTCCACCACGTGCTGGAGGGTGCTGCTCCTTGGACAAGCCTGTCTGGGAGCACCCCTTTGTGGGGTACAGGCTCAGTATGGTAAATACAGCTGGAGTGGAATGCAACAGCCCTGACCTGGTAAAATACTGAGTAAGTCCCCGTAGCAGGTCCAGCCTTGTGTGCATGCTGTCAGCCTTCAGGCACCCTGGGCTTGCCTGGCTGTTGCCAAAGAATGAGTGAAGAAGCCTTTGTCCTCTCTTGCTCTTGGCTGATCATAGAATCACAGAATCACAGGGGTTGGAAGGGCCCTGGAGAGCTCCTGGGGTCCAACCCCCTGCCAAAGCAGCTCCCCAGCTCATACTGCACAGGTCGGTGTCCAGATGGGGCTGGAATCTCTCCAGAGATGGAGACTCCACACCCCCTGGGCAGCCTGTCCCAGGGCTCTGGCACCCTCACTGGGGAAAAGTTCTTCCTGTGCTCTAACTTGCAGCCATTGCCCCTTGTCCTGTCCCCACAGACACTGAAAAGGGGCTGGCCATTTCCCCTGCACCCCATATTTAAGATATTTATAAACGTTGATTAGGTCCCCCCTGAGTCTTCTTCTCTCCAGGCTGAACAGCCCCAGCTCTCTCAGCCTTTCCTCCCAGGGGAGATGCTCCAGGCCCTTCATCATCTCCTCAGCCTCCTCTGGACTCTCTCCAGGAGATCCCTGGCTGTTTGATCCCAGGGAGCCCAGCACTGGACACAACCCTCCAGGTGGGGCCTGAGCAGGGCAGAGCAGAGGGGGAGGATCCCCTCCTGTCACCTGCTGCCCACACTCCTCCTGATGCCCCCAGGATCCCATTGTCTCTCTCAGCTCCAGGACACACTGCTGGCTCATGGCCACCCTGTCACCCACCAGGACCCCCAGCTCCTTCTCCACAGAGCTCCTCTCCAGCAGGTCACCCCCAGCCTGTCCTGATTCCAGCAGTTATTCCTCCCCAGGTGCCAGACTCCACTTGCTCTTGTTGAGCCTCATTTGAAGGCTGTTGTTTCTGGTAAGTGCTGCAAGAGGTTTGTGTGGTTGGAAATGATGCTGTGAAAAGCCAAAATTGAAACTCAGGAGCCCTGGTGACTATGAAGAAGGTATTCTTTATTGTGCTGGGCAGCACAGGAGACCACTCCTCTTAATGTGCACCCCCAAACAAGGTAGTTGCACAGCTTGTAAGCTAGTTATACATATTCATGACCGTTATGAGAAATGATTACCATATTCATTACTTTTCTGGGAACTCATTATCATAGGTTCCCACCCTTTCCCACATGCATACTACAGTCTTTAGGTAGTCTTCAAGGATCCTGGTCATTTACTTCCTGGAGTTACAGAATCATAGAATGGATTTGGTTGGAAAAGGCCTTCAAGATCATTGAGGCCAACCATCTATCCAGACCTGCTAGGTCCAGCATTAGACCATGTCACCAAGTACAACATCTACTCTTCTTTTAACCACCTCCCTGGGCAGTCTGCTCTGATATCTGACAACCCTTTCTGTAAAGAAATGTTTCCTAATATTCAACCTAAACTTGCCCTGATGCAGCTTCAGACCATTTCCCCTTGTCCTGTCACTAGCTGCCAGGGAGAAGAGACCGACCCCACCTCACTACAGCCCCTTTTAGGCAGTTGTAGAGAGCGATGAGCTCTCCCCTTGGTCTCCTCTTCTCCAGACTAAACAATCCCAGCCTCCTTAGCCACTCCCCGTAAGATTTGTCTTCTAAACCCCTCACTTTCTTGCCCTTCTCTGGACAGGCTCCAGCATCTCAGTGTCCTTCTTGTAAGGAGGGGCCCAAAACTGAACACAGTGAGGTGCAGCCTCACCAGCACTGAGTACAGGGGAGGGATCACTTCCCTACTCCTGCTGGCCATGCTGTTCCTGACACAGGCCAGGATGCTGTTGGCCTTTTTGGCCACCTGGGCACACTGCTGGCTCATGTTCAGCCGGCTGTTCATCCCCCTCCTTTTCATCACTGTGTTTTTGCTGTGAACTATAGCCCTTATCTTCCTCCTCTTGTTTGCCAGAGCTGCATGACTGGGCTTGGGGCTCCTTGCAGCCTTGAGTTTTCTTGTTCCCACAGATAGTCCCGCTTGGAGGCTTACAATGTGCTTACAATGTGCTGATAAATACCTTCCCTGATCCCACTGCTGCAGAATACCTTGCTAATATTTACAATATTCTAGACAGTAAATCTCCATTAGATTCATCCTTCTCTTCAGAGAAGAAACCTCTTTGGGCTTTGTTTGAGATGCTTTCCCAGGGCCTGGAGCAAAAGAGGAGGCAAAACCAGGTCTGCACATGAGCTGATGTCTCTTAACATTGCTCTCCAACCTAGATGGGAGTTCCCTTAATTTTCCAGTGCAAATGATTAGTTTCCTTTCTTTCCCTTTCCCCAAAACTGAAATACTCCTCTGCTGTCTTACCCTGGCAGCCAGGAGGTGATCCTACACTGCTTCCCACCCTCCAGCCTTGTACCACTCAGCTCTGCACCCAAGGGATTTATTCTAGGCTGGTGGATCCTTCCCTGCCCCAAGGCATCTTCCCTTGTTGGGTGTTTGCCAGCAGTTTGCATGTTGGTTTTCAGCTTTTCCTGGTTTCTCCACCATCACAGCAGTACTCTTAGCAGAGGTGGAGGTAACAAAAGCCATTAGTGTAGGCAGAGGGTTTGCAGCAGTTGTAGTTCTTGGCTGTCTCAAGCTTGGAGCTGTTTGTTTGGTCCTTACCCTGTCAAGCTCCTGCAGCCTGGCAGGGATCCCTTCCTCTGGGTAAAAAGATGGGTAAGGCTGGCTGGTCTGTCTATATAGATAGATATAGATATAAAAGTGATGAGGGATGCAGTAGAGGGAGGGGGTCTCCAAGGGAATCAGTACTAGGGAAGAGAATTACCATTTAATTCTTGATAAAACCACCTTTAAACATGGTTGGGAAGACGTGTTTGCAATGAGAGCAAAATAAAAGAAACCATGTCACTGAAAAAGGGATTTATTTGAATTTCCTTGGTTAGTTTTGGCGTGAGAAAATGCATTTCCATGGCAGTTTGGTAGCTAGAACTGCTTCTGCACCCTGTCTGATGGCTTTTTGTAATCTCTGCGTGGTGGGAGAGGGCGAGGGGAGGGTCTTTACTTCCCTGGGGTTGTCTGAAGTTTGGCCAGGGAGTGTGTACCTCTTCACTTACAGATCTGCTCTCAGTCCCTGGGAGTTTGGCCCCTGCCCTCTGTGCTGCTGTACATCCTCAATGAGCTCCCTGAAGTCCAAGATCTTGGGTAGAAAAGGCTCCCACCAGTTTATTCTCTTGTTTCGTGTTTTTCCCTACGAACATTTGAAATGCATCATCTGGGATGGAAGGCTCTTATGTTGAATGGGAATAATTGACCTGGGAATAAAAGCTGAATCATTTTTAATTCAGTTCAGGTAGAATGAGGTTGTTGGCTTTTTTTTTTAAGGGTTTCATCCCCTACTTGAACTAAAAATCAATTATTTGTGTGGCTCTGTTTATGGACAAGTAGCGAAGTTAAAGACTCTAATGATTGAGTGGGAGGAGGCTTGGTCCTGCAGGTTAATGGACTTCTATGAAGCTTTTAGGTCTCAAAAGCACTTTCCAAATCCCACCTTCTTTTCCTAAAGAAAGTGGGTTTGGCAAGTCTCCCTTCTGCAGCCCACAGGACTCAGATCAGCTTTGGCACAGCTCATCTCGGTGGGTCTGTGCGCGAGAGTCCTCTGACTTAAACTGCAGGGTGAAGAGCTGCTGGTGAAGAGCAGGAGGCTCATGTGACGATGGCTTGCATGAGAAGTGTTGAATGTGGCTCTGGCCAAGCAGTGCTCTGCTGTTTTACACAAGCCAGTGTGCTCTGTCTCATGGTTTGGCATCTAGCAGGGACCATGCTCTGTGTAGCTTTTGCTTTGCGTCTGCCGCAGCTTTAATGGCATCAGCCTGAAACCCATCAGCATCCACCCCGACCCCCTAGCAAGGAGCTATTATATATTCCCAGAGCAGCTGATGTCCATTAAATGTTTGAGTGACACTACAACAATGTGTAAAATATCTGTGATAAGGATCTAGCAAATCTTAATAAAAAAAAAAAAAGGGCGACAAGAATGTAAATTGCACATCCAATTGTGATAAAGAGCCAGAGATAACATTAAAGAGATTGTATCAATTTAATGCAAGTTTAGTGCCAAAGCCTGTGATCTGCTCTTTAAAGAAGAGTTGTGGGAGCCTGGTACTCCAGCAGACAGGACTCACATCATCCCAGTCCTTGGGATGGGACGTCCCCGCAGCCAGAGCAATACTTGGAAGCTGCCTGCTTGCAGGGGATTAATGAAAACCTTTCCTGCTGCTATAATTAAAATGACTCTCCCTGGAAAAATGAAGTTGCCCCTATGTCTGCTGGCCTTTGGGTCCCTCAAAATGCAATTAAAAAGCAGCTTACTACAGCTGTGTGATGAGAAACCCGTCAGCTCTGAAGTGAGAGCACGATGAAACAGATGCGAGTGGGAATGGTTAATAACCCTGCGTCTGCCTGCCTGTCTGGTGGTGCTCCTGGAGCAGCCAGCTGAACTGGGATGTGCAGGGCTGGAACTGGGTTAGCTGGGTGGGGGCAGAGCAAGAGCTGTGCACGGAGTTGGGCTGTAGCAATGCTTTCCAGGGCATCGAGCTCATCGTAACCCAGTCTGGGCTTTGTCTGAGTCCTTCTGGGCTGGTGTTTCTGCTTTACATCTTGGCTTTGTGCCCCACTTCTGCTGTCTCAAATGCAGCATGTCACAGACCACAGATCACAGGCCATTAGGAGTTGGAAGGGACCTTGAAAGATCATCTTGTCCGACCCCCCTGCCAGAGCAGGATTGCCTAGACTAAATCCCACAGGAACACATCCAGGAGAGTGTGAATGTCTCCAGAGAAGGAGACTCCACGACCTCTCTGGGCAGCCTGTCCCAGGGCTCTGTCACCCTCACAGTGAGAAAGTTCCTCCTTACATTCACATGGAACCTCCTCTGCCCCAGCTTGCACCCATTGCCCCTTGTCCTGTCGCTGCCATCCCTGAGCAGAGCCTGGCGCTGTCATCCTGACTCTCACCCTTTACATATTTATAACCATGAATAAAGTCACCCCTCAGTCTCCTCCAGGCTAAAGAGGCCCAGCTCCCTCAGCCTGTCCTCATAAGGAAGGTGTTCCACAGCCATGGAGCATGGTGGTAAGGCTGGGAGCACCCTTGCAGGTTTGATGGAGGTGGCAGCTCTGGTTTTCTCAGCACGGCGCAGGGCTGCTGGCTGCACAGGGGTATTTGCTCCTGCCAAAACACCTTCCCAAGACTTTAAACCTAACAATGGGAATTAAAGCTGAATTTACAAATCATAGAATCACAGAATGGCATGGGTTGGAAGGGACCCCAAGGATCATAGAGCTCCAACCCCCCTGCCACAGGCAGGGACACCAACCTCAGGCCTGGAGCTACACAAGGTTGCCCAGGGCCCCATCCAACCTGGCCTTGAACACCCCCTGACACGGGGCACCCACCCCCTCTCTGGGCAGCCTGTTCCAGCCTCTCACCACTCTCTCTGTAAAGAACTTCCCCCTAATATCCAATCTAACCCTTCCTTCCTTTAGCTTTAATCCATCCCCCTTGTCCTGCCACTGTCTGTCCTTTTAAACAGTTGAATCCCCTCCTGTTTATAATCTCCCTTCAGGGACTGGCAGGCTGCAATGAGGTCCCCCCACAGCCTTCTCTTCTCCAGGCTGACCCAGCCCAGCTCCCTCAGCCTCTCTTGTAGGGAGCCGTGTTTCGTGTTGCACGCCAGTAGATGGCACAGCTTTTATATCGGCTCATTACATAGGGAGAAAGCGCCGGTCTCTGCTGATCCGCCTGTAATGGGGGGGGGGGTCAGGTGCGATTATGGGAGCAGGTGCTGAGCTTTGTAACATTGGGGGGCACTGGGAAACCGTGACGGGCAGGAGGAGGTGAGCAGCTCTGCTCTCGGCTGTGTGTGGGAGCAGGTGAGAAGACTTCAAGGTGGTGGTAGTTTGGCTTCCCAAGTGCAGCGAGGCAAGGGATGGATTCCCTTAGGACAGATACATTTGACTGCTTCAGCTTTATGCCTGGGGAAACTGAGGCCTGGAGAGATTGTACTTTGTTCCGCTTGGGAACAAGAGCTGTGCTTCCTAATTAAGCTCTGGGACTTCAGCTACAAGGTGTCCTTCATGGGTGGTTACTGCAGTAACATCTCCCAGAGCTTGAAGCTCCTTCTCCTCTGCTCAGGTTTGGCACTAGTGTTTCCTGGCCAATCCAGGCTTTGAAAGTGAAATATTTGATATTTTTTTTTAGCATAAAACGTGAAATGAACCCTTCTGAGTTGAACACATCCTCAAATCTTCCCTGAGTGATTCTGCCCTGATGATTTGCACCTCCTGGAAGCCAAACCAGTGCTCCAGCACGTTCAGGCTGGGCATGTGGGCCTTGCTGGACAGTGGCCTCTGGAGTTGGGCTGGCTGCTCAAGTGCAGCATGTGGTCATGGGCTGCTCACCCCTCTGTGCCCCTCTCTTGGGAGCTGTGCAGGCACCCCAACATTAGAAGTGGTCTTTTTTCCTTCCTTCTGGCTGCAGAGGATCTTCTTTTCATGACTAAAATTGATTCTTGCAAGGGGATAGGAAGGGATAGATCCCAAATCTTGAGGGCCCAGAGTGCGTGTGGAATATAAAACAGAGTGTACGGATGTGCTGCTGTAAATAGAGTTGTCACTCTAAAAGAAATGGGGTTTCTAGTGCTTGTCAGATCACTTTAAAACCATTTTTATTACTAGATTACATTCTAAGATAAAGTTTATTGTAGCAAAAAGGAGGGAAGGTGTAGGATTTGACTGCAGATTTGGAAACACACTTAAAAATTATGACTGCCTGCCTCAGGGTTTTCCTCCAGGGCATCTGCTGCCCAGCTGAGCTACAGGATGATTTTCTGGTTTTGGTGCAGACTCTCCCCTAGCATGTCACCTTTTATAACCAAGCAATGACATGCCATGTGGACATTGGCCCAGAGCCTCCAGCTCACGAGCCTGTGTCCTGCGTACAGGGCAGAAACTCTTCCAGGGCATTTGTCCCAGCTGGGAGTCTGGGGAGACCTGGGGAGACATGACTGTCCTTGGGATGTCATGTCAAAACTGAGGATCAATCCTGGCTCATGTTGACTTCCTTCTTTCCCTTCCTCTCCCCTATGAGCATTGCTGCTTAATCGTTTTGCTCTAGTCATGTCCTTTGTCTGCGCTCTTACTTGTAGTGTGAAGTCTGCAAGCAAAAGAAAATGCTGGGTAGGTGCCAGCTCTTTCCTTGGCTCTTCCTTCCAGATACCAGTAGCATCCCTTTTCCTAACCTTGCCCCTTCCATCCTTTCCTCCAGGCTTTACCTTTTAGTGATCTTTGGCTACCTTTGATATGTATCAGTGCAAAAGTTGTTCTCCATTGCCTCAGCCATTCATTTGATGCAGCAGAGAAAACAGCAGGTTCCTCCTCCCTCTGGACTTGGACTTGGGAGATGTGTTGTTTCACATCTACCTGCTCCATCTACCATCCCAGTTTAGGTAACCACAAAGCACGACATGGACCAGATGCTGGAAGAAGCAGTCACTCTGCAAGTGCCATCTGAGTGCTGCACCGCACAGAGATGGCACGGAGCAGAGATGCAAACAAGCGGTCTGTGGTTGGGGAGGGGTGTTTGGATGCAGCAGGCCTCCTGCTTCTAAACCAGCTCGTGGGTTTGGTCAGACCTTGGCTGCTTTTGAATGTTGCACTATTATTTGAAAGTCAGCCTGTACCTGAACTGGCAAGAAGCAAGTCAGCTGGATTTAACCTGGAGACCTGCACGGGCCTGTCATTTCCTGTAACCTCTGGCCTCTAAAGAACCAGGCCGATTTTGCAGGCAGACTGGTGTGGGTAGTCCCCACTGCCATGATAGTTGTGGTATCAGCCCTGGTCAGGCCCCACCTGGAGTGTTGTGTCCAGTGCTGGGCTCCCTGGGATCAAAAAGCCAGGGATCTCCTGGAGAGAGTCCAGAGGAGGCTGAGGAGATGCTGAAGGGCCTGGAGCATCTCCCCTGGGAGGAAAGGCTGAGAGAGCTGGGGCTGTTCAGCCTGGAGAGAAGAAGACTCAGGGGGGACCTTACTAATGTTTATAAATATCTGAAGGATGGGATGCAGGGGGAATGGCCAGCCCCTTTTCAGTGTCTGTGGGGACAGGACAAGGGGCAATGGCTGCAAGTTAGAGCACAGGAAGAACTTTTCCCCAGTGAGGGTGCCAGAGCCCTGGGACAGGCTGCCCAGGGGGTGTGGAGTCTCCTTCTCTGGAGAGATTCCAGCCCCGTCTGGACACCGACCTGTGCAGTATGAGCTGGGGAGCTGCTTTGGCAGGGGTTGAACCCCAGCAGCTCTCCAGGTCCCTTCCAACCCCTGTGATTCTGTGTAAGGCATGCAGGATGTAATCTTTTCTATGATTCTATGTTTTTCTGTCTCTTCCATCCCCAGCCCCTACTCAAACCCAGAACCTCTGCAAGGTCCCATTCTGAGGAGCTGCTTTGCTCCCTCTGTGCTGAGCATCCCTAAAACCTGAGCCATAATAGCAACCCTGCTAATTATATCGCTGCAGATTTATTTCATGGTAATATTACTGCTGGCCTCGGGCATCACCAGCATCATTGGAAAACATCGAGTGATCGCAACTCCTCAGCTGCCTCCATTAAACCTGAGAGAAGCGTCTGGGCCTGTTTATAAGTTTGTCTTTTGATGAGAGCCAAGGATTGATGAGCTGGTGGATGTGAGGATCGCAGAACGTGCCCTGGAGGGAAGCAGCAGCCATAAGGTGCAGATGGCAGGATTGCTAGCTGAATGCATATGCAGCCTGGGAAGCGGGGAGCGAGTGTCACCTTTCATCTCTTTAGGGCAGGCCTTGCCCCTCTCCCTCGCAGCAGTATCCAGTGCCAAGGGCTGTGCAGGGCTCTGTGCAGGATGGCTCTGTGCTCTGGGCTAGTGGTGCTGGGGGCTTGGTTGGAGCTGCTCCTGGAAAGAGGGTGTTTCAGGTACAAGAGTCATAGAATCATAGAATCACAGATTGGTCTGAGTTGGGAGGGACCCCAAGGGTCACAGAGCTCCAACCCCCCTGCCACAGGCAGGGACACCAACCTCAGGCCTGGAGCTACACAAGGTTGCCCAGGGCCCCATCCAACCTGGCCTTGAACACCCCCAGGGATGGGGCACCCACCCCCTCTCTGGGCAGCCTGTTCCAGCCCCTCACCACTCTCTCTGCAAAGAACTTCCCCCTAATATCCAATCTAACCCTTCCCTCCTTTAGCTTTAATCCATCCCCCTTGTCCTGCCATTGTCTGCCCTTTTAAAAAGTTGAATCCCCTCCTGTTTATAATCTGCCTTCAGGGACTGGCAGGCTGCAATGAGGTCCCCCCACAGCCTTCTCTTCTCCAGGCTGACCCAGCCCAGCTCCCTCAGCCTCTCTTTGCAGGGCAGCTGCTCCAGCCCTCTGAGCACCTTTGTGGCCCTACATCCTCTTGCCTTGCTTTCTGCAGAGGCAGGGCAGCAGCAATGGCAAACACCAGTGCTGGTTAACAACAAAAAATGGAGAAAAAAGATGAAAAGTTGTTTCCTTGCTAGAAATGAAACACTGGGACTGGCAGGCTGGGTACCAAGGCCTTCTGCTGAGAGGGGAGTTCAGCGCTGTATCCCTGGCACTGTTCTGTTCCTGGGTCCCAAGCTCTGCTTAGTGCTGCAGGCTGTGGCCCTTTCAGGCTGCAGTGGTGAGGTGGCAGGAGGTCTGTAGGGTGAAGCACTTGGTGCTGAAGGTCTCATACCCACACTCTAGTTCCCAGAGGATATATTAAAATATTTCTGCATATGTGCCAGGTTTGTTGTGAGGGGGGTTTGGTCTGTGCCTGGAGCTTAGTCTGAGTGGCAGGGATGGGATGACCATTGTCCCCAGCCAGGGTGTTGCTCTTCCCCTGGCAGCCACGTAAGGGAACAGCAGGAGATCATCACAGATCTGAGCTTCAGCTTGTGTGGAGAACATGAGGAGGTAACTTATCACCATCCCTTTCAAGATCTATAAAAGTAGATCAGTTGTTACTGATTTTTACTGTGTCTGGCCATAAAATCCTTTTCTGGTTCTGGTGTGAAGTGCTCCAGCACAGCAACCAGCGGGCCAAAAACTTGACTGAAATGGGGTCAATAAATTACATGCAGACAAAAGGCACTTACACTCAGACTGCATCAAGTCTCCTGGTAATTTCAGCAAAACAGTCAGAGCAGAAATATGCTGATAATTATTTAAATTAGACTCTGAGCATTGAATTTTTTTTCTCCAAGTAACAGCACTTCAGCACTTGTCCAGATGAGTGCTAATTTACCCAAATGGAAAGGTTTATTAAACATGCCAGCCAGTGCTTTAGTAATATTTAGGACGGCAATTTTGCTTTATTATATCTCTTAACAAAGAGGACACAGGCTTCTTCCAACACCAGAGCAGTTCGGGGATGTTGGGCAAGATCCATGTCAGCTCTGCCTGGTCTTGAGTTAAGGAGCATCATTTCTGCTTCAAGTCTGCTTCTTTGCCAAGCATGGACCTGGATCCTGAAAAAAACATTCCTGACTGGACCAAATTGAGGGGCACTGAAAAAATGGCCATTGTCTAGGTGAGGGAGTCATGGCTATGATTTGGAAATGTTGAAAGTTGAAATTGAGTTTGCTCCAGTGAAATGGGCTGCAGGCCATGTGCTGAGGAAGATGAACCTCAGCACCTCCTGGCACCCCTTGTTTGCTGACAAATGTGGTGCTCTGTGGAGAATCATAGACTGGCATGGGTAGGGAGGGACCCCAAGGATCACAGAGCTCCAACCCCCTGCCACAGGCAGGGACACCAACCTCAGGCCTGGAGCTACACAAGGTTGCCCAGGGCCCCATCCAACCTGGCCTTGAACACCCCCAGACACAGGGCACCCACCCCCTCTCTGGGCAGCCTGTTCCAGCCCCTCACCACTCTCTCTGCAAAGAACTTCCCCTAATATCCAATCTAACCCTTCCTTCCTTTAGCTTTAATCCATCCCCCTTGTCCTGCCATTGTCTGTCCTTTTAAACAGTTGAATCCCCTCCTGTTTATAATCTCCCTTTAGGGACTGGCAGGCTGCAATGAGGTCCCCCCACAGCCTTCTCTTCTCCAGGCTGACCCAGCCCAGCTCCCTCAGCCTCTCTTTGTAGGGCAGCTGCTCCAGCCCTCTGAGCATCTCCGTGGCTCCTCTGACCCCTCTCCAACAGCCCCACATCTTTCTTGTGTTGGGCCCCAGCTCTGGACACAGGATCCAGCTGGGGCCTCCCCAGGGCAGAGCAGAGAGGGACAATCCCCTCCCTGCAGTTCAGGCGCATGAAGATGATCCTGGCCCATCATTTGCTGTCCCTCACTGATCAGTCACGAGGAGCCTTCTGGTCTCTGTTGTTACCATGAGTGTTGTTCACTGCCAAGATTGTCATCATCAGTCATGTTGTGGTGTGTTGGCTTTGCTGTATCCCTTAGGACTCTAAATTTCTTTGTTTTATATCTTTGAGAATATGCTTCATGAAGCCAAATGGATTGAGGTTCTGCTAAAATGTCCTGCAGAAGTCTTCTGCTGCTTTGTCTCTGTGGGTGCAGAGGGTCGGTTCCATGGCTCCTGCCACAGGTGGGGAATTCAGACTACTTGTGTAGATTAGAGAGAATATGAAAGTGTCTTAGTCTGAGAGTCTCCTCACTGAGAGGACAGTTATATGGTTTTAGGGCTTCTTGGAGGTCTACCCAGGGGAGATTTTAGGCTTTGATATTCCCCTGGCTACTCCAGAATATAGACCATCACATCCCTTGTATGTGTGTGCTCACCAAGGATGTGAGGTTTAGAAATGCTGTATAATGGACTGAAATTGGAGAGCTGGAGGGTGGGAAACTTCTGTCACGGTGACCTAATCATAGAATCACAGGATCACAGGGGTTGGAAGGGCCCTGGAGAGCTCCTGGGGTCCAACCCCTGCCAAAGCAGCTCCCCAGCTCATACTGCACAGGTCGGTGTCCAGACGGGGCTGGAATCTCTCCAGAGATGGAGACTCCACACCCCCTGGGCAGCCTGTCCCAGGGCTCTGGCACCCTCACTGGGGAAAAGTTCTTCCTGTGCTCTAACTTGCAGCCATTGCCCCTTGTCCTGTCCCCACAGACACTGAGAAGGGGCTGGCCATTTCCCCCTGCATCCCATCCTTCAGATATTGATCAACATTCATAAGGTCCCCCCTGAGTCTTCTTCTCTCCAGGCTGAACAGCCCCAGCTCTCTCAGCCTCTCCTCACAGGGGAGATGCTCCAGGCCCTTCATTATCTCCATAGCCCTTGGCATTGTGAGGGAAATGCCAGTGGTGGTCCTGCTCTGGCAGGGAGGATGATCTTGTGAGGTCCCCTCCAAACCTAACGTTCTGTGTGTGATTCTGTGAAATCTGCATTGGGCTTTTCCCATCTCTAAGCCCCTGTCTGGGGCAGAGAGCCAGGGACAGAGTTTTGAGAAGGACTTCAGTTTGTTGCCACTACAGTTTTAATAGGAGTTGAAGGAACAGGGCACAGAGAGAAGTTCACCAGCTTTCTGCCTCAGGACAGTGCAGTTTGCACACCTCATTGATACTGGTATTTCTCCATCCTCTGCTTATCGGTGGGACTTGTCATCTTTGTCATCAGATAGATGGTGTCTTTCTTTACTCCAAGTTCTTCCTCTCTGCTCCTTCCATAAATATTTTCTCCCTCTTTTCCCTGCTCCCCCCAGTTGCTACATTAAACTATTGGGCTATAAATCTTGGGAGTGGCTGGAGCTCTGGCTGGTTGCAGAAGATTTGGCAAGGGAGAACTATTGGAGTTCCAGGTTATAAATTCTGGCAGAGCTCAGATGCAGGGGCAGCCAACGGTGATGGGAACATTTTGGGTCAATTCCAGGCACTGGGTCTGTCTTTGTTACTGTTGGGGTGAGCAAGTGGTGTCAGAGCAATGAGCTGAAAGGCTGTGGCTGCTCTCCTGTGCAAGCCCCAGAGGACAACCAGGGAAGTGGATCTTCTAGAGTTAGTGTGGAGTCTCTCTGATCTCCACAGAGAGCTGGACTCTCCCCACATGGGTCAAATACTACTGTGTCCATCTGCTGGAAGTTCAGAAGAGCTGCCAGGAAGAACGATGCTTTCTTTGCTCCCCAGCATGGCTAGGCAGGAGGTTAGGCCTTCTAGGCACCACTGTTGATTCCCATCCTCCTTGAGCTCTGGAAAGGGTAGAGCACTGTGCTGTCACATCTCCTAAGAGGTGGGCAGCGTGTGTCTGAGGGAGGAACCTGGTGCACAGCAGTAGCATAGCATGGAGACAGACATCTTGCTGCTGCTATGTGCTTGGTCTTCAGCTCAGCCTTGGGCTTCCTGTGTGTCACTGTGGAGAAGATCATGCCAGTGGTGCATGTGATGGCATGACATCACAGATGTTTGTAACATGCCCTCAGGAGTCTAGAGCGGCAGAGCTTCTTGTAGGGATAACAGTCCTGACTCAGATGTTTGGTGAGGAGAGTGAAGTGAGCCCTGCTCTGCTTGCCAGATAGCTCTCCTCTTCCAGGAAAGCAAGGTTTGCAAAATACAGCTACTGCAAAGTGTTTGGGGGCAGGACCAAGACAAAAGCCAGCCATAGCTATCTGGTTCCTCTTGTGCAACATGGTGCAGTTTACAGTACTGGCACTGGGCTGGAAATAATGCCAAGGCAACTCTTGCTCTGCATATTTGATGATATGTGTGTTAAAACATAGTTCAGACTGTCCCATAGGGAAGCATGCTCTGGCACCTCCTTTGTGGTGGAGCCCCAGTATGCTGGTGTCATCCATCCACACTAACTGGGATGTGAAGAAGCAGCTCAGCACAGTCTTCCTGGCTCACCCACCTTTAAAATGTGGAGATAGGCAGTTTGGGATTCAATTTCACTCTTCTAGCACCTTTCTCACCACCCTGATTGGAAGTGCTTAACCTCCTCTTCATTAATCAGTTTGAATTTTATCTAAAATTCATCCTGGATGAAGGCAAATTAGATGGAGTCTCTTGCTTCAATCGTGGGCTTGAAATTATTGCAATGCATGCAGGATTTAGCAGGTAAGTGCATTGCAGCTTGGATCAGAGTGACACTGTGGTTTTGGTGGACCTGTACTGACAAGGCTAGAGGGGTGAGCTGTGTCCTGTGGGCTTAGTTCACAACAGCCACTACAGGTGGGGCAGGCACATGATGTTGTACCAGCAGCTCCCAAGTGATACATGGTTGGGGTCCCACGAGCCAGAGCAGAAATTCAAGTCAGTCACCAAGTCATTGAGGTTGAGCAGGGACTTCTGGAGATTGTCTAGCTGAACCCCTGCTCAAAGCAGGCTGAGCTGGAACAGGCTGCCCAGGAAGTCAGTTGTTCTCAGGGAGATCCTGGGTACTGGCTCAGCTGTGGTGAGTGCAGGTGGTTGGGATGTTGTGCCTAGTGTGGTGGTGAGAAGGTGAAAGAGTCCTTGGGGCTGTAAAGGCATGTGCATGTGTGCTTACTTGTTGTTTCATGAGCTCCTGCTTGCAATGGCACTGCCTTTCTGTTAAGGAAATACTTTCAGGATTCACTCAGATGACTACATAAATTGATCAAAGGGGTTTGTCACCTTCTCTGAGCAGGTCCTTTACTTTTGGATGTTTTTGTACAGGGATGAGTGGGAAAACAAGGAATAAGGTGGATAAGAGGCAGTGAGCTCTCTAGTTCCTTGGTGCTATGGTCACTGGAGGAAGTCACCTTCCTACCAAGAGCCTCTGTAACAAGGGAAGTGGTCTTCCTCTGCTGGTCAGCTGAAGCTGGACCTTCAGGGGCAGCTGCAGTCCCCAGTGAGTGTGTGGCCTTCTGGGCCATCCTGGCTTGCCCACTGAGCAGTTTACAGCTCCTGCCATGGGCTTTCCTGGAAATAATTAGTCAAATAGCTGGGTGCCCTGATAGAGTCTGGCTGAGCCATGTTCTCCTGCCCAGGTGTGGAACAAGCATCCCACTGGCACAGCTCTGTCCCAGCCAGCTAGAGAGCATCTCCAGTGTCTGATGACTCTTGTGACAGGATTTCAGCCATACCCTTTCCTTGGGAAGAGGTAATGACTGCCAAGGTGCTTGCTTTTGAACTCCTCCATCTATCTGAAACCTTTGGGCCTTCTCCTGGATGAGCCTCTCTCCTGATGGCTGGGCTGACAAGGCAGGGAGCTGGGACTGATTGGCTGCGGTACTGTAGAAAGCTGCTGGCTAATTTACCTAATCTGTAGCACTGAGTTGATATGCAAAAGTGCCAGCTCTCATCACACTGCAGCTGCAATTTCCATTGGGAGGGAAGGGAGGGAGCACGCCTGCAGAGAGACACGAGCTCTTTCTCTGCCTGGATCACTGGTCTCCACTCCTGCTTGGCATGCAAAGAAATGTCAATCTCACACTCATAGAATCATAGAATCCCAGACTGGTCTGGCTTGGAAGGGACCCCAAGGATCACAGAGCTCCAACCCCCTGCCACAGGCAGGGACACCAACCTCAGGCCTGGAGCTGCACAAGGTTGCCCAGGGCCCCATCCAACCTGGCCCTGAACACCCCCAGGGATGGGGCACCCACCCCCTCTCTGGGCAGCCTGTTCCAGCACCTCTTCTGCTTTATTTTCTGTTTATTTCCTTCCTCTCTTCCTGGTGAGGGCAGATAGAGTAGGAATTAACCTCCAGGGCATCAGTGACGTCCTAGCAAGAAAAAACATCTTGTAGGCTCCTAAGAAAATTAATTTCCCTGGTAGGAACCACACCTAGAGGAACCTCTCCCATTTAGGGCATAGGCATTTTGGAAAGTGTCCCAAGTCCCCAGTGTCTTGTCTCCATTGCAGACTTGGAGGGCTTTTACAGCCCAAATCTGCCTCCTTCTTGCAAAGCACCTCCCTGTGCTTCTTGAGGGCGTTGGAGGCCTGGTGTGTGAGTCTGTGCTTTACATGAGGTTGTTCAGTTGCTCAGTGGCAGGCTAACAGCTTCTCCTGCAGCTCATGGAGAAGAGGAATGAGGTGAAAACTAGAACAAACCAAATTTTGCTGCATTGCTGGAAACAGCCTGTGAGCTGGGAGTTCGCCCCTGCAGTCCTTCCCTCATGCCTTCTGCTTGCTTTGCTGGGGTGAGAGCAACTTGGTGTCTCATAGCAGCTCGGTGGGCAAAGCCTTCCAGATGCCTGGACCTGAACCTCCTTTGTGCTGCTGCTGTGCTGGTTTAGCTGCTTAGCTAATTCTTTGATGTTTATGAGTCGCCTCATTAGGAGGAGGAACTAATGATGGAGCTAGTGATGCATTCCTCACTTCAGAGATCGCCCACCAAGGCCAGTTTTGCTGATGTGACATCTTTGCTCATAGTTGCATGAAGTTTTTGCTATAAAAAAGAGTTTGCAAAGCTGTTCTTAAAATCCTGGCCAACAGAGCAGGATTGTGGCCTAACCCTGCAGGAAGCAGGGGTGGTTGATGTGTTGGTCAGGGCCTTGCCTGTTGGGGTTTGAGGATCTCCCAGGGTGAAGCTCCTACTCTCTGGTTCCAGTGTTCACCAACCTCATGGATTTTATTTATTTCTTTTTAGAATTTGCTATGTTGTGTTTGCTGCTTCTCATCCTACCCCTGGGCACCTCCAGAAAGGGTCTGGTTTCAGCAAGCTCTGGAGACATTTTGAACTGCCATATTGCATAATACAGCAGTGGTTAGATCCCCTGTGAGTATGAATCATGGAATCATAGACTGATCTGGGTTGGAAGGGACCCCAAGGATCACAGATCCAACCCCTTTGCCACAGGCAGGGACACCAACCTCAGGCCTGGAGCTACACAAGGTTGCCCAGGGCCCCATCCAACCTGGCCTTGAACACCCCCAGGGATGGGGCACCCACCCCCTCTCTGGGCAGCCTGTTCCAGCCCCTCACCACTCTCTCTGCAAAGAACTTCCCCCTAATATCTCATCTAACCCTTCCCTCCTTTAGCTTTAATCCATCCCCCTTGTCCTGCCATTGTCTGTCCTTCTAAACAGTTGAATCCCCTCCTGTTTATAATCTCCCTTCAGGCACTGGCAGGCTGCAATGAGGTCCCCCCACAGCCTTCTCTTCTCCAGGCTGACCCAGCCCAGCTCCCTCAGCCTCTCTTTGTAGGGCAGCTGCTCCAGCCCTCTGAGCATCTCCGTGGCTCCTCTGACCCCTCTCCAACAGCCCCACATCTTTCTTGTGTTGGGCCCCAGCTCTGGACACAGGATCCAGCTGGGGCCTCCCCAGGGCAGAGCAGAGAGGGACAATCCCCTCCCTGTCCCTGCTGCCACCCCTCTGCTGATGGAGCCCAGGATCCCATTGGCCTTGTGAGCTGCCAGAGCCACTGCTGGCTCATGTTCAGTTTCTCATCCACTATGACCCCCAGGTCCTTCTCACAGGGCTGCTCCCCAGGAGCTCTTCTCCCAGTCTGTATCTGTCTGGGATTCTTCCAGCCCCAGTGCAGCCCGTGACCCCTGGCAGTGTTGAACCTCATTAGGTTGTACGCAAGCCTGTCTGTTCTTCTGTCTAGAGACTTTCCCTCAGGTGACTTTTTTGTATTGTATATTGTATATTGGTTTTTGTATTGTATATTCCATCCTTGTGGGGACTCAGAACTCAACTGGATGCAGTCCAGTGCCAGTACTCAATGGCCCCATCTGAATGGGGACCAGGTCCTGGATGTATGATGGTCTGTTCGATGGCCCCATCTGAATGGGGACCAGGGCTTGGACACATGATGGTCTATTTGATGGCCCCATCTGAATGGGCACCAGGGCTTGGACGTATGATGGTCTTTTTGTGCAGGAGAACTGAAGTGGGCTTTCACACTCTGAACTGAGGTTGGCTGTGCTGCAGGAGTGCTAGAAGACAGGCTGTGTGCAGTATGTAGGACACCCAGTTCTGACTTCCAGCCAAGTCGAGCTGGAGGAGGGAGTCTTACAGATGACTTTGTTGAAGTCCTCAGGAGAACAGCACGTCTCCAACTCACTTTATCGGTCTTGTGCGGATTTCATGTGCCAGAGCTAAAATAATACATGATTTGTTAAACTGGCTCTTTTCACAGTTGTAGGAAATAACCCAGCCATTCAGCTGGAGCAGCAGAGAGCACCGAGCAGCGCTGGCAGGGTGGGCTATGCTCACTGCTGTCAGGATGCTTTTTGGAGAAGGCTGGTGGAAACAAAGGAGTCTGAGGGGTAAATCTGTGCCATGCTGGACCACACTCAGCAGAACCCCCAAATCCAGGAGGGAATGAAACAGGAGCACGGGGACTGCCAAACTGGTGACAGCCTGGTGTATGGCAGCGTGTCAGAGTGGTGAAAGAATCAATCTGTCTGTTCCTTGGGGGGTTTTCTGGTAAATTAGACACGTGCCTCCAGGTCATCAGAGTCACACCAGCATGGGGTTCACCTGGCCTTCAGGAGGGAGATTTAGTGGCTCCTCAGAGTGTTGTCCCCAGTGGGCTGTGGCAGTGAGTCTGCTCTTCACGCATGGAGGTTTATTTAAGATTCACTGCTTGGCTAAATCCAGAGCTGTTGCTGTAGTGAAGAGGGGGACTTTAAAAAAAAGGTGGTGAATGTGAATTGTGCAGAATCTGGAATGTCCCAGGAGCTGCCATACCTGCTTCATGGTGAAGAGGAAATTTTCTGTTCCTTGCTGGGGTTCCTGTGTACAGTCAGAGTCTGCAGCTGATGTGGGCTTTCTGCTGTCTTTCCTTATTGTAATCTCCTAATTGGTTTGCTACAATCACTGTAAAGTGCTGCAAGTCCCATTAGGTAGCCTTTTCCATCCACATTACCTACTTCAGCAAGTATCAAATTAAGATTTTATCTTCTTTTTTTTCTACAGCTTCACCCTTTCCAGTGTGCTAGGTGAGGCCTGCGTTGGGAACACTGGTCTCCTGGGTGGGTGGGTTCCCCACCTCCCTCTTCCTGGTCAAGCCATGGAGAAATGATAGCTGGTTGCAGGGATATGTTCCTTGCATCCTGCCCCAGAATCACAGAATCACCAGGTTGGAAAAGACCTTTAAGATCATCAAGTTCAACCATTCCCATCCTAAGCTAAACCAGATCCCTGAGCACCTCATCTAACCTTTTTTAAACACACCCAGGGAAGGTGACTCAGCCCCTCCCTGGGCAGCCTGTTCCAGGCCCTCACAACTCTTGCAGGGAAGAACTTTTCCCTCCCATCTGCTCTGCCCCTGCCCTGGCACAGCTTGAGCCCATTGCCCCTTGTCCCATCTCCTGTCCCCTGGCTGAAAAGACCATCCCCCACCTCTCTGCACCCTCCTGGCAGGGCAGGGCAGGTGGGGAGAAGGTCTCCCCTCAGCCTCCTCTTCTCCAGGCTGAACACCCCCAGCTCCCTCAGCTGCTCCTCAGAGGATTTGCCCTCCAGCCCCTTCCCCAGCCTGGTTGCCCTTCTCTGGACTCACTCCAGGACCTCAATGTCCTTCTGATAGTGAGGAGCCCAGAAACAGACCCAGCCCTGGAGGTGCAGCCTCCCCAGTGCCCAGCCCAGGGGCACAACCCCCTCCCCAGACCTACTGGCCATACTATTTCTGACACAAGCCAGGATGCCATTGGCTTTCCTGGGCACACTGCTGGTTCATATTCAGCCTGCAGTCACCCAACACCCCCAGGTCCTTCTCTGCCTGACAGCTCTCCAGCCAGTCTCCCCCAGCCTGTAGCTCTGCAGGGGGTTGTTCTGTCCCATGTGCAGGACTCTACTCTTGGCTTTGTTAAACCTCATCCCGTTGGTCTCAGCCCATGAGTCCAGCCTGTTCAGATCCCTCTGAAGAGCCTCCCTCCCCTCAGGCAGATCAACACTTCCTCCCAGCTTAGTGTCCTCTGCAAACTGACTGAGGGATCATTCAATCCCTTCATCCAGCTCATTGAAGGACCTGTTTTGGTCCTGTGCCTGGCTGCATTTTTTGAGTTGTGGTTTTGTTGTTCTAACAGGAGAGTGAATGATTCATTGCTGTCTGGCGGTGACGGGGTCAGCAGGTCTCCCACAGCCATATCTTATTATCATCTGGAACTTAGTCTGCTGAGGTATTGCTAACCATTTGTAACACATACCCCTGGTTTCTGTGGCCTGCTCATAACCTCTGCTAATTATTTGTAAAGGGTTAATTAATAGGATTCTGCTCCAAGCAGTGACCCAGTGTTCTTTGTTTCTGGTCCTTCAGCTAAAATAACAGCACTCCCCTTGCAAACAACAGTAATTTATTCTTGAGAACAAGGGGTTTGAGATGCTGTATCAAAGCTCCCTGAAAAAACGAATGTGGCGTCTACCTCTTTCCTCTGATCACTGATTTTGTAATTTTACAAAAGAAAGCAATCAAGTTTGTCTCATTATATTGGTGCTCATTGTTCGATTCCATTATCCTTTTAGACTTTTCTCTTAATGTTTGTTCCAGTGTTTTAGTAAGGCTTGAAATTAGACTAATTCCCCAGATCACTCTTCTTTCCAGGTTTAAAATTTAGATGAAACAGATTAACGTTATTGAGTTCTGAAAATCAAAGAGACAGGAAGGTAGAACCATTAATGTGCTGAAAGAGACCATTTGCCTGGTCCCGTTAGCCCCTGCTCCCAAATCAAAAGCAGGGGCCACCTAGTATAATTAAACAGGTTTACTACAAGTTAAAGGAAATGCTTTTTAATACAGCTTGTAGCTAACTGGTAGAGCTTGTTGGCTCGAAGATGCTGTCAGAACAAGAAATGTAGCAAGATTGTGGTGGTTTTGGCCCTAGCCAGAGGCCAGATACCCACCAAGCCGCTCGCTCACTCCCCCCTTTAGCCAAAAAGGGGAGAAAATAGATATTAGGAGGCTTAGGACTTGAGACAAGGACAGAGGAATTGCTCTCCAGTTAGTGCAATGGACAAAACAGACTCAGCACAGAATGAAGGGAAGAAAAGTGATTTATTACACTACAACTAATACACCCGGTGAACCGGGATGAGATAAGAAACAACCAAGTCTTAATGCACCTTCCCCCCACCCCTCCCTTCTTAGCACACTTACAACTCAGCACGGTATTACTCCCTTCTTCCCCCCCAACATGGCACAGGGAGGGGCAGGGAATGGGCAGGGGGGTTCCAGTGATCCTTCACAAGCTGCTTTCCTTCTCCAGATCTCAACACTCCTCCTTCCCCCCACCCCTCGCCTCTTCACACTCTTGACTTTAATCATGGATCTGCTCCCTTCATCCCTCCCCTGGCAGCACAGGGAGGGGCAGGGAGTGGGGAGGGGGGGTTTGCAGTCCGTTCCTCCCCAGTTGTTTTCCGTCTCAGTTTGGGGGAGGGAGGCATTCCACACACACACATACTTCCCCTGCAGCACCATGGGGTCCCACCCACGCCAGAGTCGTATCCACAACTTCCACAGCGTGAGTCCTCTCTATTGGGGAGTCATCTCCTCACCACAGGCCTCTCAGCAGGACTCTCTTCCATAGGGTGCTGACATTCGGGTCCAGACCCCCTGGCCTGGTCCCCCGCAAAGTCACAAGTCCCCCAGCAAACCTGCTGAGGCCTGGATCAATCTTCACAGGGTATAGATGTCTCTGCTCCCCATCCTCATCCATGGGCTTCGGGGGGACACCCGTTACACAGAATCACAGAATCTCAGAATTGTAGGGGTTGGAAGGGCCCTGGAAAGCTTCTGGGGTCCAACCCCCTGCCAAAGCAGCTCCCCAGCTCATACTGCACAGATAGGCATCCAGATGGGTCTTGAATCTCTCCAGAGATGGAGACTCCACCACCTCCTTGGGCAGCCTGTCCCAGGGCTCCCTCACTCTCACTGGGGAAAAGCTTTTTCCCATGTTAGTGCAGAACTTCCTGTGCTCTAACTTGCAGCCATTGCCCCTTGTCCTGTCTCCACAGACACTGAAAAGGGGCTGGCCATTTCCCCCTGCATCCCATGCTTAAGATAACTGTAAACACCAATTAGGTCTCCCCTTAATCTGCTTTTCTCTAGACTGAACAGTCACAGCTTATTCAGTTTCACCATGGGCTTCACCATGAGGTTTAAGGGAAACTTTTCCCATTCTTCATCCCCCTCCTGCTGGCCTGGCCTTGGTGTCTGTGCAGCTTGTCACATCTTCTCCCTCCTGCTCTGGTGGCAAGGTGCCCCTGCCAGCAGGTTTTTTTCTCCTCTGTGTGATTCCCAGAGGCGCTGTGACCCACTCTGATAGGCCCAGCCTCCAATTTGGCCTTGAACTGACCAATGTTTTCAAAATAGGGGGCTTGCAGAAAGCTGTAACTGTGGCTTCCAAAAGCCACCTCAGCAGCACAGCCACACAAACTGCAACAGAGATGTGAGAAGGGAAGCTCATTAGGAGCCAGAAGAGCAGCTCCAGCTCCGCGGCGGGTGTGATAATCCCGGCGCGTGTGCGGCTGCCGCTGTTAACGGTGGGTTTGCTTGAGTGATGGAGGCTCTCAGGATCGATAGGGATATCTGGAAATTGAGCTGAGGAGAAGATAAATGACCGTGGCTGTTCTGTTTCTTGCTTTGGGAAGATTTAAGACAATAATTAGTGAGGCCAGGAAAATGATTTCCCTTTTTGCAGATGGATGTTGTAAGATAGGCAGTCGCAGTCTTGTAGGCTGAGAACAAGGGTTGAGGCTTTCTCTAGATCATCTGCAGGATGTGGAAGTTGGCAGGACTCCAGGCCACTTCCAGTGCAGCCATCTCTCTGCTCCTCCTGAAAGAGGTGTTAAAACTTTCCCATCCATGCTATACAGGCTTGCCATGGACTGAGACTGCCTGGCAGTGACTCTGGAGAACCTCCCGAGCCGGTTATCTCTGCCTTTCCTGAGCTCTGAAGTGCTTTATATCTACAGAGTATGATTGGTAGGGAGGAGGAGGATCTTTTGTAACACCTGCCTTAGTAGCTGAGTCCAATAGCTATTCTGCTATATATTTATATATATATATATGATATATAATATCAACTGCTATATATTCTATATATCAATGGTTTGGATATAATGTATGTATCTTGCTAATGGGAAGATGAACAGGAGAGATGAGAACAAGCCCACTGCTCTAATGGGAAGTTTAGGCATAGGAGATACATGTGCACATCTTCAGCACCACCCTTCTCCTTACACTTCATTAATGCCTTCTTGTCCTAAGCTAAACAATATCCCTGAGCACCTCATCTCCCCTCTGTTAAACACATCCAGGGAAGGTGAGTCAGCCCCTCCCTGGGCAGCCTGTGCCAGGCCCTGACAACTCTTTCAGGGAAGAACTTTTCCCTCCCCTCTGCTCTGCCCCTGCCCTGGCACAGCTTGAGCCCATTGCCCCTTGTCCCATCTCCTGTCCCCTGGCTGAAGAGACCATCCCCCACCTCTCTGCACCCTCCTGGCAGGGCAGGGGAGGTGGGGAGAAGGTCTCCCCTCAGCCTCCTCCAGGCTGAACACCCCCAGCTCCCTCAGCTGCTCCTCAGAGGATTTGCCCTCCAGCCCCTTCCCCAGCCTGGCTGCCCTTCTCTGGACTCGCTCCAGGACCTCAATGTCCTTCTGATGGTGAGGAGCCCAGAACTGGACCCAGCTCTCGAGGTGCAGCCTCCCCAGTGCCGAGTCCAGGGGCACAATCCCCTCCCCAGACCTCCTGGCCACACTAACGAAGCAGTTCCTTAAACAGGCTGTAGTTTTCAGTGCATTTTACTCATTTCTGTCTACTAAAAGATCTTGACCTTTCAAAGATCTTTCCATCTTTTGGGATAAAAGTAGTTAAGTTGTGCCAATTTGGTAGTCAGTGTGTGGAGATCAGTGTATCTGTGGGATGCATATTCTCTTTGATTGCCTGCATTTAAACCTGATTATGTTCAAATCACCCAAACATTGCAAAGTACAATAATCTGCCAGCAGACAGAGTGTAGGGGAAACAGCCTTGTACATTTTGGTAGAACCCAAAGAGTTCTACAAATCAGCTCTTTGAAGGCCAGCCTGTTGGGAACCTCTCAAAGCCAAGAACCACGTGCTACCTTTTTAGAAGACAAAGCTGATGAGGGTTGGCTGAGGGAGCTGGGATTATTTAGTCTGGAGGAGACTGCGGGGAGAGCTCATCACTCTCTACAGCTGTAGTGAGGTGGGGTTGGTCTCTTCTCCCTGTCTCCCTGGCAGCTAGTGACAGGACAAGGGGAAATGGTCTGAAGTTGCATCAGGGCAAGTTTAGGTTGGATATGGGGAAAAATTTCTATACTGAAAGGGTTGTGAGATATCAGAACAGACTGCCCAGTGAGGTGATTGAATCACCAGCCCTGGAGGGGTTTAAAAGAAGATTAGATGTTGTACTTGATGACATTGTCTAATGCTGGACCTGGTAGGGCTGGTTTGATGGTTGGCCTCAGTGATCTTGAAGGTCTTTTCCAACCAAACCCATTCTATGATTCTGTGATTCTACTTTGCAAGCAGCAGAGTTCAGAGGGCTCCCAGTATGGTTTGCATTTTAGTAAAGCAACCCCAAAAGTTGCTCATGTTGCACAATTTACTTGCACACTACCAGATTCTACGGATTCATAGAATCCCAGACTGGTCTGGGTTGGAAGGGACCCCAAGGGTCACAGATCCAGGCCCCCTGCCACAGGCAGGGCCACCAACCTCCAAACCTGGAGCTACACAAGGTTGCCCAGGGCCCCATCCAACCTGGCCTTGAATCGATTCCACCCATCTTTGCTGCTGTGACCAACCTGGCACTCCTGCTGGGTGTCATGGAGATGGAGGTAGGTTTTTTGCCAGCCTCCAGAGGGAATGAAGCAGTCTGCTAGCCTGGCACCTGGCACTGCTGCTGAGCAGTGTGTCCCAGACACCCTGCACTTGGCTTTTGCTGGACTCTTTTGTTTATCCACTTCCTCTCTAATAGTATGTGGTGTGCTTTTGTCAAGGTCAGGTGGGGTGAAAAGACTCCAGCTGCCTTGGGCTGTCTCAGAGGCAGTGAGCACACTTCTCTGCATCCCTCCCTGTGGTTTTTTGGGTGTAGTACACCGCCTGGGAGGCAGTTTCTGCACCCCTAAAACAATTAGCCCTCTAGCAGTAATGCTGGCTGGCTGGCAGTGCCTGGCACCCATCAGGAGGGAGACAGGGGCACCCTGTTCTCCTCCTCCCCACAACCCTGCTGTGGTACAGGGATGCTCCATGGGATTGCTGAGTGCCGGATCAGTGCATGGACAGAGGTAGCCAGCCTGGAACATCTCCATTGGAGCTGTGTTCCCATGCACGTGTGGGGATGGCTTTCACATCACTAACATTCAGGAAGATGGGGAGAGGGTCTGTCATTTCTTTTCCATAGTGCCCATACAATTGTGTGTAGTCCTGCCTGGACCTGGGGTCCCCTGATGAGCATGTGCCACAGGAGGAGGAAGGGATGGAGCAGGAGCCCTAACTCTGAGTCTTCCCTCTGCCTCTGCATGGCTGCTGGCACTTTAAATCATGGGCTTAATGCGTTCATCCATTTAACTCAAAAACAGGTTTGAAGAGAGGAGGAGGGGAGGGCAGACCCTCTGCCTGAAGTGGGATGTGTGCCTTGCAGAATTCCAGCTTTGCTTCCCAATTAAGGCCAAATAACATCTCCAGTGGTGGAAATCACAGGCTTGCCTTTTGTCTGATGAGGGTGGAAGGGCTCTGGGTGGAGAACTCCCCTGTGGGTGTGGGTGTGCAGGGATGCTGCCTGGCCTGGAGAGCCCTGGGTACCACACAAAAGCACCGCAGTGCCAGTGCAGCGGGCGAGCAGAGTGAATGCTCTTTGCTTGTCTCCAGGCAGCTGTGCCTGGAGGTTTCCTTGTCCTCTAAGAAAGCACGGTTGTTGCAGTTTTAGGGCTGTGCTCTCAATCTCTTAAGTAAATTACCAAGAAAAATGGCTGGTGCTATTTTTTGCCTCCTTGTGCTCTGCTGGTTCTGTTTGGGGCTGTTGTGCCGGATTTTCTTCCTTTTATCCTCTTGTTTTGCAGCATGTCTGCCCTTTTCCTTCCTCTTTGTATTGAGATTTGTCCTTTCTTTTCTAGAAATTAAAATGCTTCATCCCCACCAATCCGAGAGTGGAGCAAAACCCCAGACTAGAGAATGGCTTGTTTCTAATTGAGATTTGAAAAATACCCCTCAATAATGCCTTCAGTGATTATGCTTGGGAATATTTTGATTACACTTGTTATGGCAAGCCCACCTTCTGCCATTGCAGGATAAGGGGATAAATGAGAGCAGTGGTTACCACCAAGAGGTGTGTGTCCTGAAGAGCAGATGCCTTGGGGTGGAAACTGTGTTGCATGTGCACGGAGAGCACCACGTACCGTGGTGTGAAGGGCACGCAGTGAGGTGAAGCACTGAAGGGATTGAATGATCCCTCAGTCCGTTTGCAGAGGACGCTAAGCTGGGAGGAAGTGTTGATCTGCCTGAGGGGAGGGAGGCTCTTCAGAGGGCTCTGAACAGGCTGGACTCATGGGCTGAGACCAACGGGATGAGGTTTAACAAGGCCAAGTGTAGAGTGCTGCACATGGGACAGAACAACCCCATGCAGTGCTACAGGCTGGGGGAGACTGGCTGGAGAGCTGTCAGGCAGAGAAGGACCTGGAGGAGTTGAGTGACTGCAGGCTGAATATGAGCCAGCAGTGTGCCCATGTGGCCAGGAAGGCCAATGGCATCCTGGCTTGTGTCAGAAACAGTGTGGCCAGTAGGTCTGGGGAGGGGATTGTGCCCCTGTGCTGGGCACTGGTGAGACTGCACCTTGAGTGCTGGGTCCAGTTCTGGGCTCCTCACCATCAGAAGGACACTGAGGTCCTGGAGCGAGTTCAGAGAAGGGCAACCAGGCTGGGGAAGGGGCTGGAGGGCAAATCCTCTGAGGGAGCTGGGGGTGCTCAGCCTGGAGAAGAGGAGGCTGAGGGGAGACCTTCTCCCCACCTCCCCTGCCCTGCCAGAAGGGTGCAGAGAGGTGGGTGATGGTCTCTTCAGCCAGGGGACAGGACAAGGGGCAAGGGGCTCAAACTGTGCCAGGGCAGGGGCAGATTAGACATTAGGAAAAAAATCTTTACTGAAAGAGTTGTGGGGTCTGGAACAGGCTGCCCAGGGAGGGGCTGACTCACCTTCCCTGGGGGTGTTTAACAAAAGGGTAGATGAGGTGCTCAGGGATCTGGTTTAGCTTAGGGTGGGAATGGTTGGACTTGATCTTTAATGGTCTTTTCCAACCTGGTGATTCTGTGATTCTGTTTGCTTGCCCCACACTGGGATTTTTTTTTCCTTAGTGCTTCAGTAGCATTTGGAGGTTCCCTGGGCAAACATCCTTTGCACGGGTTGCGCTGAGAGCACCCTGGAAGATGGGCTGAAGTCTTTCGCTGTGGGTCTGCAAAAGACAACTGAGAAAAGCCAGGCTTGTGATGTTCCATGTAAACTCCCTGTCTGGAACACAGACCTCTGGAAAACTGGTCGGAGCCACCCAAAAACCAAACAGCTGGAAAAATGCTGCTGCGGCGTGAGCATCCAGCTGGGGCAGGCAGGAGGGGGGGAAGCGTCAGCAGGAATATTCTGGGAGTATTCATGGAGTGAAACATGTTTTGTAATGTCACAGTGCAGACGGGTGTGGAAAGGCTAAGCAGCTAACAGCTCGCTCAGTAGCCCTAAATCTGCAGTTGAGCTATAAACAAGCGAAGCCCGATGTCCATCAGCAGCTTGACATGGGAGTGCCTGGCTCTGCGCATGGCTGAGCGCGGCAGTTAAGCGGCATCCTACAGCTGGCTCGGGGAGCGAGGAGTCGCTCGGTGACAGACACTTAATGGGGAGGCAGCTCTGCCATTTGGGAAGGGCTCAGATGGACACCAAGCCGTGAAAAGAACGAAATTCGGAGAGAGAGAAAAGAGTGTCTGGATGCCCAGCTCCATCAGGTGTTCTGTGAAGGGCAAACAGAAGGTGGTTTGCTGAGGTTTGAGTGCCATGCGTGGCTGAGCCGTGGCATCGTGGTCAATGCGAGGGGTGGCAGGGAGCTGCCACGCTGCCCACACATCATCCGGCCCCTTCTGCACTGTGCAGCAGGAGAGCCTCGAGCAAGCAGCTCGTAGGCTCTGACAGCTCCCCTAGCTGCTTGGGTGGGGTGGTTTTTCCTGACTGTCCGAGTCCAGAGTGCCACCTGGGGAGTTCAGTTGTGTGTGGCTGCAGAAGAGTCACTAAGAGTCTGCCATAGGCAGCTTCTGGCAGACCTGATGCTGGAACCACCATGCCTAGAGTGGAGACCTGGAGTCCTCCAAGTCAGCTGCCTCCCAGGTGGCTGGACCAGACTGGCACACATGTGTCATGGCCAAAAACAGCCCCTCTGGAGCCCAGCACTCCACCTGGCCATCCTGCCACTAACATAAGTCCCTGAGCGTGCCTGGGCGCCTCTGCTCTCCCGTCCGGGCTCTGCTTCGTCCAGGTACAGTGCTGGGAGGCTGAGGGCTTGTGAGCCTGAGGGCTGAGCAGTGCTGGAAGGGTTTTCCATGCCCTCTTTAGAAATACATGCACTTGCACATATGGATTGCATTCTCTTATGGAAGGAAGCATCCTTAATAAGTATCTCTCTTCTTATGTCTAACCACTCTGGTGCTGAGTACCTCCGGGGTTCCCAGGATCAGCCCTTTGTTCCCCCTCCATCGTTTTGCTTCCCATGCTGGGTTAGAAAGTGAAGACTTGGAGTTGTTCAGCTGGAATGAACGCCAGCGCTGCAGCCAGGAGCACTACTGCCTGCACCACCAGTGCAGGGTTCAGGACTCCCTCCTCTCCCCAGAGCCAGGCCTGCCAACACCCCCCAGCATCATGCAGCAGGCAGGCAAAATGCAGCAGGGGCAGGTATGTTTGCCAGTTAAACATTTGCTCAGCTGGGCAGCTGATAGCGAGCGAATCCATGATTTTCGTCTCTTATTTTTGCTAAAAGGTCAAATTTACATTGAATAAATTTGTGTTCTGCATGGTAAAAACAAATGTAACTGCTTGAGTGTGTGCAAGGGGGCATTGCCCGCTAAGTAGGGCGCTCAGAAGAGCGCTCACGTCTGTCTGGAGGCAGGAGATTACTCTCAAGTATTGTTCTTTTCAGAGCAAGCCTTTGCAGGGAGAGCGGAGGAGGAGGCGGGCGCTGCAGGGAGAGGGACCGGAGGCTGCTGCTGTAGATTTTGGCTGGTGATGGGGAGGCAAAGCTGAACCCAGGCTGCTCAGGCAGCCATCCCTGCTGTGTCGGGGGGCTGAAGGTCTGTAACCCTGAAACGCTGTGATTTGTAGAGCAAAAGGCTGAGCCTCGCAGGAGTTTGGAAGAGCTGAGCATCACTAGCTTCTCCAAATGAGGCCTGTGGGGCTTTTCATTTTGTCCTGCGGGCGTTTGAGGAGGAGCTGCAGGAGAATGCTGGAAGAAAAAGAGATGTTGTAGCTGTTGGGAGGAAGGCCAGGGTTAGGGTGCAGAGCTAGAGGCAGCTTCATCTCAGGGCTCTCCCCAGATCTTCAGCTCTGTCCTACTTTGTCACTCCACAGCCTCCTCTTGTGTCCCAGCTGTTTGTCTGCACCTTTCTGTTTCAAATCATCCTGCCACCCTCCAAGCATGGAAACTCTTCCTGGGCAAGGAGCACAAAGCCACTGTGCCCTGGTCATTCATGTCACCCTGGAGAGCTCAGCTGGAGATGCAGAAGGGGTGGCTTTTGCCTCTCCCCAGCCCCACAGGTGCTTGGTGCTTCCCTCCCAGCAGGCATCCCTCAGCATTGCCCCTTCAAACAGGGGTTTTCCTTGCGCTGAGTCCATCCCTCTGCCCACGCAGCACCCGACGCGCTGGACATGAGTTGGGGCTCTGCAAATGCTGGGCAGTCAGGCTGTGGCAAGCTCCAGAAGTCTTCTGCTGGGCATGGCTGGTGGCCAGCTGGGAGCTGTGGGGCCACATTACTGCCCTGTGCGATATGCCTGAGCACAGAGGTCACCAGGCCAGGGGCTTTCCATGGCCATTTGGGTGCATCTTCTGCCTGCCGCCTGCCTCAAGCACAGCGGCAGGCAAGGCAGCTTGCACAGCCAGCAAGGAGGTGACTGAGGCTTTCATACACTGAGCACAGCCATACTAGCTGTGAGGCTGGGACCCTTCCCCAGCACTGGCAACCCTTCCATGACCTGCCTTGACTCCCCAGCTGAATGGAGATGCCCCTTGATTTGTTTCACTCTGGTGGTTTTCTTCCAGCCGAACATGCTGGGTCATCTCTTGGAGGGGTCAGCACATGGAGGAAGCAGGCAGAAGAGGAGGAAGAGAATGGCATCATCCCTCCTCAGCAGCTTTTAAGCATCCCCATGTCCATGGTCAGCCAGGGAGGGGGATGGAGAATAGTTTCAGCATTGATTAAACAAATGAGTCAGTGGTGGCCGAAGGAGATGGCATCTTGCCCACCAAACAGGTTTGCATCTCCAAGGAAACGAGGTTGTGCTTGTTGTAAAGCAGGGCCACACTGTGTCCTGAGTGGGGAAGAAAGGGAAACGCTTTTTCAGAAGAGAAAGTGAGCCTCTGCAGGGCCCCTGAAGGACTCAGAGTAGGAGGCAAGTGCCAGGAAGCATAGTGGAGGCAGAGGCAGGTTTCAGTGCAGGAGCTGAGGTGTGGTTTCCTTCCATTCCTTCGCTAGCGCCTTTTATAAACCCTCAAAATGGGGCTTTCTCTTTGGGGAATTCTCTCAGGTTTCTTCCTGTTCTAACTAAATTTGTCCAAGCTAAATGCTATTTCTAGGTAAATGAGTAAGAACAAATCATTCCCCACCCAAAGTCGTGGCAAATCTCTAAACCAGAGCTCTGTGGGTGCACTAGCGGTGTGCCCTCAGAGAAGCAGCCCAGATGCGGTACAGCTGCTGCTGCAGGGCCAAGGGAGATACAGGTGTCTTTTGGGGAGCTGCACCAAGAAACTCCATGCTGCTAGATACTGGTGATGGCCTGCTGGAAACCCACTGACTTTTGAGTTAATGATTGTGCATCTGGTCCAGGCCTGGTGTCCAGAGATCTCAGGCATTCAGTGGCTGCAATAAGGAGTGATGCAGCTGTGTCAGTCTTACTCCAGTGTTACGTCTGGCTGTGGAGTGCAGAGAGCAGTGTGCAGTGTGCCATGGGGCTTCTTTTGCCTTGCACTTCCTTACTCTTGCTTTCATGCCTGTCTTGCACAACCTCTGACTGCTGAAAAGCTGCCAGTTGCCACCCTGGACTTCCTCACTGGCACTGGGGCTAGGGCACTGCAGCGCTGGCAAAGGGGTCTGAGGGTGGGAGCTACATCCTGTTGGGTGCTGTGAGCTCCCTGTGACCTGAAAGCAAAATGACTGACAGTGAATGTTCCTGGTGTATGTTCTGCATGGCACTCGTCACTCCCATGGGGCAGGTCCAACCCCAGGGCAAACCCATGCCCAGGGCAGCCTGCAAAGGGACAACCTCCCTGAGAGCAGCTCTCACCTACTTAGTATTGAGTGATGTGGGTCCAGCCCCTCTTTCCCAGTTGTTACTCTCTGATTTATGATACCTGTGATGTCCTGGCCCATGGATAATGGATAATGCCCTTTCTGTGGGTCAAAGGATTGTTTGTTGGGTTGATTGATTGTATGACAGTGTCTGGGAGCTCTTTTGAGCCAGGGGATGCTGCAGATCCTCCTCTGTTGCTGACCATTGAGAAGGGAAGCAGCTCGTGTACCAGTGGTGGTGGTTTCACAGTGCTGGCAGCGGTTTGAGAATTGACACGTTGCTCAGAGCTGATGGAGGTGAAATCATGGCTGTGGGGATAGCAAAGGAGAGAAACTCTTTAAGCAGGGAGTGGGGATAACCCCACTAAACGGGGACAGCCTGGCCCTTAGTCAGCGCTGTGTTGGGGAGCCACGGCTTGGGTCCTGGCTCTGCTGCTGCCTCCCAGGCAGCCTTGGACATGTTTCTAAATATATGAAGGGGCCCTGGAGGATAAAGCTCTCTCCTGTCCTCTACTGTGAGGATAAATTCATAAGTGACTGTGAAAATTTCCAGCCCTGCTGCGAAGGGCCTTGGAAAAACCTGGAAAGGACAATAAATTTCCAAGCTATGAGCATTGCTTAACCTAAGCTGCTTTCCATGGTCTCTGCACTGCAATGCCATGGGTTTGTGGAGTCACTGTGTCATTTGTCCTTCAGAGAGCACAGCAAGAAAAACAGTTTCCTTGCCGATCCCAGCATTTATTCTGCTAGTGCCGGTCTGTTCCTCTTGTTTTAGGAAGCATTTCCGTGCTCCATCTCTCAGACCTCTGGGTGCCCTGGAATCAATCAGGAATTCCAGCCTCACACCTGCTAATTGCACAGCCATTTGGTGGCTGGGAGCTCTTCCAGCTGATGGATGGATGGTGTGTGCTGAGGTTTTACTCCATCCCACTGATGCCCCGGAGGCAGTGCATCGTGGTGCCCAGAAAGACTGTGCAAAACAGGCATGGTCTTTATGGCCTGCAAGGCTGCCCACAGCAGTCCTCTGGTAATCCTGCACGGCTGGCTGGTGGTGACTGTCCCAACAAGCCCTGGAGAAGCCTTCTTGCATCTGTACACAAATTTGGCTCTGAAGGCAGAGTGTGCCGAAGTGACAGGTTTACCCTTCTGAGCAACTTTCGTTTTGCAGGTTTGACTTGATGTGTCAGGCAGTTCCTCAGATTGTAACCTGAAAGGGTATTATAGGAGATGCTGTACCCTGGGTGACATTTTTAATCTTTCATCTCTTCCAGCTAATGCGTTTTTGCTGATCAGTTTGCCAGGCAGAGCAGCCTGGCTGGCGATGCCAGGTCTGAGCTCCTCTGCCGCCTGCCTCTCATTTTGCACGCGCTGCCACACGGCTCAACAATTGTGTTTTTCATGAATAATTTGTTCTCTCCACATCAGGCAGTCTGTGTCACTCCACAGCCAGTCCTCTTTGCAGACAGAAACAACCAAGAGAACCCAACAGCCAGCGATGCTGCTCCTGGGCGAGTTTGCCCTGCGCCTCCTGCACCCAGAACAGGAGCTCATAGAATCATAGACTGGCATGGGTTGGAAGGGACCCCAAGGGTCACAGAGCTCCAACCCCCCTGCCACAGGCAGGGCCACCAACCTCAGGCCTGGAGCTACACAAGGTTGCCCAGGGCCCCATCCGACCTGGCCTTGAACACCCCCAGGGATGGGGCACCCACCCCCTCTCTGGGCAGCCTGTTCCTCATCTATTTCTCCTTCACAGCAGTGTCCTTTGCTGCATGCACGCACACTCTGAAAGGCTCCCTGTCAGCTGTGCTCTTCTGATCAGTGATGTTTCGTGTCAGCAAGCAAGCCAAACATTGTGCCCTTCCCCAGGAGAGTGCCCTGCACCTCTGTTTGCTCCTTGCTGTGATGGATCTTCATGGTGGTGCGTGGGAGCACAGCGAGGGACTGAAATAGCCCTTGACCCTGTGCTGCTGGCCTGGGAGTTTGCTCGCTCGTTACTTCCTGGGTCCCATGGCTGACACAAGCTCCCTTTTAAGGGTAGCAGCATCCATCCTGACACTCTTGGGGTGTGTGTTTTGGGTGGGTGCTCAGCAGGGCTCTCCCAGGCACAGCTATCCTTGGGGAGGTTTCTTCTCGCTACGAGTGAGTCTGTTGCAGTGGTCCCACCAGCAGCTGGGTGCTTGGCTTTCCCAGGGACCAGCTGTGTCCCAGGGCAGCTGAAGGAGCTGGTGCAGCCCTGGTGCTTCAGCAGAGCAGATAACGGCTTCAGGAACTGTTCCTTGCCCTGGAAAACTCTTGTTAGCACACCCCTGTTGGGGTGCAGGATTTGGATGCCGGATGTGCTCCTTGTGGTCCTCCCAGCAGCATCCCAGTCACAGCAGAAATCAGCTCAGATTCCTGAGTTTGCTCAGGAAAGCCCCCCACACTCCCCCCTGCCCCCAGATGGAATAATGCAGGATGCAGGGGGTGACAGGGCTATGAGGAATGCCCAGGCCCTTGGGGTACAGGTGTTGGGCACCGCAGTGTCCTGGAGGAATGTGGTCCTTGCCAAGCCCTTCTTCAGGAGATTGGTGCAGAGTTGTTTCTCACAACATCTTTTTTGACTTCTCTCCCATCTTGTTCCACCATTTCATTACAGCTGTCCTTTACAGACATCCTTCCTTCCAGAAATACTGGAATTGACCTATAAAAACTACCCCCCTTTTAATAAAAGGGGTGGGAAATAGATGAATATTTCCCCATAGTACCAGTACCTGCTGACAAGCTCCATCTGTGGGAGCCCTGTCTTTGTCCTGGCACTGCTGCCACGCTTCAGCACCCAACTAAAAAGTCCATGAAAGTCAAGGTGAAGATTTCCTGTGGACCTTCTGTTCCTTCTGTTAGCCCTAACTCCCTTGTGAAGCACGTGGCACTTGCCAAATGGATATAACCGTGTTTTTACAGAAGGGAAACTGAGGTACAGGGTGTCTGAGTTGGGATATGGATCCAGCTGTGTGGGAGCTCAGTGCCAGGCCAGAGCCTGGGGAGGGACATCCCAGGGGAGGAACATCCCAGGGGAGGGACAGATGGTAAAGTACAGCGGCCCAGCTGTTTGATGGAAGGGGTCATATTTTTGCAGTTGGGAGGGTGACACTCCCAGAGCCTCCAGAGCCCTGGGACAGGCTGCCCAGGGGGTGTGGAGTCTCCATCCCTGGAGAGATTCCAGCCCCGTCTGGACACCGACCTGTGCAGTATGAGCTGGGGAGCTGCTTTGGCAGGGGGTTGGACCCCAGGAGCTCTCCAGGGCCCTTCCAACCCCTGTGATTCTGTGATTCTCTGAGTGGGTCCCTCTGCCCTGCCTGTGCTCTGCAGGGGTGCAAACAACCGAGAAGCTCCCATGGGATGCAGGAGGGGCATCCCTGGGAAACCAAAGCCCAAAAGCCTCCCTCCTGTCTTTTGATGGCCCTTAGGTGCTGTGGTTGCACAGCCAGTTCAGAAGCTCAAAGGCTTTGGCGCTACCGGATGTTTCTTGGATAACAGCCCATGGGGCCGTCATTTCTGTTGGCTTGTGATACTCAGTACATGTTTTCAAATACCAACTGGAGTTGTTTGCAAATGCCTAGTAAATCCCAAAATAGCCCCAATTTGCTGAATTCTGTGAATAGCATTCAGCCCACTCCCGTTACAATAGCAGCCAGCCTCCGTGCCTCGCCGGAGCGTTGCGGAGGTACAATAGTGAGAGGGGCGATGAGTGAGGCTGGGTGAGCAAATGTTATTATTCCAGCTTGCTGCACAAACAATGGCTGCTATTTGTTTTGCTGGCTTCTAAAGCATCTTATTTGTATCGGCTCCGATTCTTTCCCTGAGTTCCTCATTTTTCTTTTGTGGCTTTCTGCTTTTTTTTAATTTTTTTTGGAGGATTTACTGTCCTGGTGAAGCGTGGTCCCTTTCCCTCTGTGCTTTGGAGGACTGGTGCTGGGATGTGAATCGCCTCCCATCACCTCTTCCTCGTGTGTGGGTGGGATGTGGGGGATGTCTGTCTGCGAGCATCCGTTCTGCTAACCCACAGTGGCATGTCCTCAGTTCCCCAGGCTCCCTGGGAAGCCTGGCAGATCCAGGGCTGCCTTCCTCTCTCGCCCCGAGCTCCTTGTGCTCTGCTGTTTACATGCTGGAAAGTTTATCTGCCGCGGTTTCTTCCCAGAGTCCAGCAACGCGACACTGATGAGGAGTGACAGGAAGGTCACAGCGCAGAGGAGGAGAAGGGAGGGTGGGAAACGTGCCCTGAACCCAGCTCTGCCTCCCCAGCCCCACTCTGCCCCTGCCTTGCACAGCCTTGCCAGGATGGTGGGGACATCCTCAGTGGCCCTTGGTGCTGTGGGAGGTGGCAGCCTCCCCTTTCCCAGTGGAGTCTGCATCATGTGAGACTGCCCTTCGTGGCTCTGTAAGGTTCTTGACTTATTCATTGTTTGTGTTTCATTTCTCATCCTCCTCCTGAGTCAATGGGTGAGTGTGATGAGCCTGAGCACGCTGCTGGGGACAGGCAGGTGCCAATAACTTGGGCTCTTCTCCTTTGATGGGGGCATTTCCTTGTCCCACCACCTGACAGTAAGTCCTGTGCCCAGTGTGAGCATGGGATACAGTCTGGGTCTTGTGCTGGATGTCATGTGGAGGTGGGACCTGTTGCAAAGCCCCAGGGCGCTCAGACTGCATTTATTTATTAAAGGAGGGGAGTACTGGGTGCTGGGCTCCCTCTCTCCTGCAGGGTCTGAAGCCTCAAACCACAATTGGGATTGGAAAGGGTAAAATTCGTTAGCATCTTAAAAATAAAAACAAAAACATGGCTGTCTCTTCAGATTTGCTGTAGGCTGATGGACTGCTGGACCGCACCGAGCCGTTGCTGCCCGGCAGAGACCTCTCTCTGGGGCTGGCTGTGGTAATTGCAGAGCAGAGTGCTCAGCATTCGTATCCGAGCTTGGCATCTATATCTAATCTGAAAATAAGTCACTATATATTTCATTAAAGCAGCTGCTGCTGCTTTTATTTGCTTATTTTGAATGATGCTCTGTTCCATCGAAAACCAATTTGTTTTAGAAAAATGGTCTGTTTGTGTTAGCAGCCCCTGAGGTGCTCAGCAGTGGGGCTGAACCACCATCCACCCATGCCACAGGGGACAGGATAGGAGGAGGTGGTCCCCTGGGTGCTGTCCAGTCTTAGGATGCACATCTGCACACCCTGGCTGCGACAGACTACACACAAATGGTTCAGTCCCCCCCAGCATCTGTGAGGGGAGATGGAGCAGTGAGTTTGGAGGTCCCCAGGTTGCTGTGAGTACCTGTGGGTAGGTGGGCTGTCAACATAAACCTGTAATTTGGCCAAGATGAGGTGAGTGGGCTGGCTTCACCGATTTTCCTGCTGTAAGTAATGGCCTGGCCTGCCGTGCTCAGCTCAGTTAGGTCTCTTTGTGACACGGTCTCTTAAACAGCAGCAGCAGGTGAAACCTCTTAACTTCCCGGATAGGTCCCTGCCCCACCTCATTCGGCTCTGAAGTTGTGGGAATTGTGTCTTTAAAGCTTCCTGCTGCTACAGTGAGTGGTAGCACCATACTTTTCCATGGAAAACTGAGATTCTCACATCATCTCACAGCCGAGGGGTCGTTGCTTTGCGGAGCAAAACCCCCAGCAACCTGTCCTGGGGAGACAGAAGTGATCCCACCAGCTCGGATGGGCCAGGAGGAAGCTTCCTTACAGCCAAAGCCTCATGCACTGGTGGTGTGTGTATCTGTTAACATAAGGCAATTAGGAAACTTCTTTCCAGCCTGCTGTTTGCAGTGACAGCTTCCTGAAGCCCAGCCAGCGCTTCGCGGGAGGAGCTGTCGCGGAAGAGGAAAGAATGGGAATCTCGGGCTTTTTATAGCGCTACCCGCTCGCTCTCAGTGGCCTGCTGTCCCCTGCACCGGGCATGATGGGAACCCACGGTGGGGTGGGTGGATGGAGGGGCACCCAGCTCTGGGGGAAGGTGGGACCTGGCTCCTGGGGAATGTGGGAGCCAGCTGGATGGTGAGCCGTGAGGTCACTTACCCATGGAAACCTGTGGGTGTACCAGGGCGCTGTGTGTTGTTGGAGGGTGCTTCCCCATCCTCACAGCCAGCAGCTGCGTGACTGCTGCCTGTGAGGGGAGCAGGTGTTTTTAGGGAACTTTTAGGAGTTGGTGGTGATGTTGATGCCTTGGCTGTTTGGTAATTCAACTGGACATGCTCCAAGTGTGCCTGGTGCTCAGACTGAAGCAGAGGTCTGCTGAGTGCAGGAATCCAGGTCCTGAAATGCTCAGTTGCCCAGAATACTCTAGAAAAACCTCAGCTTTGTACCTGAGTGCTTTCATACTCCCCAAGCTGGCTGTGAACCCCACAACTGGGCGACGAAGAGAAATCCTCATCTTCTGTCCCAAACCGAGTCTGTCTTTCCCCACTCTTACTGTCTTCTCCCTCAGGTCATTCATTTCCTGGATACCTCCATTTTTTACAAGCTAATCCTTTCTCTGGCCTTCACTCCCCTAGGGAGAGCTGGGATGGGAAAGGCCAGCAGGAGGGTGCTGGGAACGGGTCTTTGGTGAGCTGGGTCTGGGACCTGCTGCTGCTGAGCTGAGCAGCTCGGACACAAACGTACAGGAAACAGGCAGCCTGGGAATTTATATTCTTTTATAAATGAGAATCTCTTTTTTTTTCATGAGAATGTTGTTTGCTACAAGACCACGGGCTGGGTAGTGAAAGGAAAGGAAGCAGATCTCAAATTGATGTTGGGATGTGGTTTTGGTGGTGGATTTTGCCTGTGTGGCATGGCACTGGCTGCTGAGGTGCTGTGGCTCTGGTCAAAAGCATCATCGGGTTAACAGGGAGGATGGGTGGCTGGGTGTCATCAGTGTCCATGCAGCCAGGTGTGGGAGCAAGGATTGGGTCTTCTGGGGCAGACCTAGAGCTCAGGGCTGCAGGAGGTACCTCAGACCAGACCTTCCCTAGCTTTAGATGCAGCCTCCTGGTCTGGGCTCGCTGCTGCTAATCTTCCCTGGGGGAGCATTGATGTTCCCTGCAGTTTCAGGAGAGAGCAACTCAAGCTGATGTCCCCATGTTGTCCCTGCCTCCCCTTGCACCCAAAGGTATGGATGCAAAGATTTGTGCAGGGGAAACAAAAGGTGTGGTCAGAGCACATGGTCATCAAGTCCCTGGCCCAGCTCTGTGTCTCCTGCTTCTCTCTGTACCTTTTCTGTGCACCTCAAGGTCATCAGGCTGTGTCTTTCCACAAATTGCATTTCCCGTTCCCCGTCTCGCTCTCGTGTTCAGCCACGTCCAGCTGCTGCACAGTCACCGTGATGAAAGTGCCCAGGCACTTGCTGTGATGGCAGGATACTTCCAAATGATGCTTTCCTTAATGTGCTCAGCCTTGTTGCCTGGTGAGAAGCTGATTGACCCTCCAGGTGATGGTGGGCACCCGTTTGGCACCACTTTGTCCCAGACACGCAGCTAACGAGTCCCTTCCTACGGGCATCTTCCCCCTTCCCTGTGTCTGGTTGCACTCTGGTGCTTTCCCTTCTCCCTGGAGTGAAGCCTCTGGAGCAGGAGCACACACCTTGGGGTCTGCCCTCAATCAGAGCACGTTTGCCTGTTGGTATATCAGAGATGGAAATGACCGCAATGGAGAGTGTTTAAATTAGGAGTGCTGGGATAGGAGCGTGCTGTCATGCTGCTTAGCAAGGGCTCTTTCAGTGGGATGCTGGGATTCAGGGATGCCTGCTAAAGAGCATCCCTTTTTTGTCCAGATGTTGTGTGGTGAGGGCACAGAGAAGAGCAAACTTTCCTTGGCAGAAGGACAAAGGGGAGGAAATCAGGGGGGAAGGGAGGGAAGGCTGTGTTTATTGCTGTTGACTGTCCCCCAAGAGCTGTACCCCACTGCACCAGCCCTGCAGCACCCTGCTGGGGTCAGGGGGGTGGGGGGTGCCAGCCCGTGCAAAGCCCCAAACCCCACTGGCCTCTTCCTTTTGCATCCTCCTCAAGGGCAGAGCTCCATGGCCAGGTTAGTAGAAGTGAAATGGAAACTGTCATTCATTGTTCTGGTCTCCATGACTCAAGTGTAAATGATGTGGTGACATCCATCTGAGCCAGCAGCCGGCTTTCACGAGGAGGAGGAACAGCAGCAGTGTTTTGAGAGGGAGGATTTGGCTCATCTCTTTGGCTCATCCATTACAGGGGAAGCCCAGCAGCACCCCGAATGGTCCTTGGGTGCAGTGCAGGAGGAGGGCACTGTGCACCCCGTGGTGAGGCTGCTGCTCAAGAAGCTCTTCACACTCCTCTCTGCAGCTATGGCAAAGTGAATCAGTAGTGTCAGTAATAACTAACAGCAGCCCAGCCATGCCACAGCGTACGGCACAAATCCCAGGGCTGAAACTGCCCGGGTGAAGGCTGTGAGCAGCCCTGTAACGTGCAGATCGGCATCAGGGGTGTGCAAATGGTACAGTTGTAGCCTCTTAGCCTTGTTGTCTCCACTTGTATTGCCATCACAGGGCTGAGTGTCCTCCTCTCTACCCCAGGGGTGGTCAGAGCTGAGCTGGAGCAGTTCTTACCACAGGCAGCACATGTTCATAGTGCCCCAGCGGCACAAATGGGCTGCACCCATGGACAGGTTCTGTCCCTTTGCTCCTCAGCACTTTTCTTTTGATTTATCTACAAAGGCTTCTTGGTGCCCACCACAGCTTTTATTATTACATGGTGTCTTTCTGTGCAGGGCTTTATTTCTGTGGCCGTGGCACGTGCGGTACTTGCTCCCTTAGGCGGCATCGGTGCTCTTGGAGAGGGGCTGAGGGGTGGCAACGGTCCTTCCTTACCTTTTTATTTCCTTCCATACTAGTGAGACTCTGCCAGGGATCGTGCTGCAGGAGGGCGCTCCGAGGGCGGCTGTGCAGCCTTCGCCTCCTGCATGCAGCCGCGTGTGCACGCACGTGGTTGTGCACGCACGTGGTTGTGCAGGGACATGGTTTGCAGGGACATGGCTGTGCACACACGTTGTGCACACATGTGGTTGTGCAGGGACATGGTTGTGCACACTCATGGTTGTGCAGGGACGTGGTTTGCAGGGACATGATTGTGCACACATGTTGTGCACACACGTGGTTGTGCAGAGACATGGTTGTGCACACATGTGGTTGTGCATGCATGTGGTTGTGCAGGGACATGGTTATGCAGGGACATGGTTGTGCACACACGTGGTTATGTGTGCACGCACATGGTTGTGCACGCATGTGGTTGTGCACGCTCATGGTTGTGTGTGCACACACGTGGTTGTGTGTGCACACATGTGGTTGTGCACACATGTGGTTGTGCACGCACGTGGTTGCACGCGCCACTGGCTGCCCGCTTGCAGCAGCTGAGCTTGTTTCGGAAAGGCTCAGCTGCTTTCCAGCAGCTGTTCCCCAGGCTGGAGTGGTTCTTCACGTGAGAACAAGCCTTGTTCCCCTGCCAGGGAAGTCATTTAGTGGCAACTGGGGTTTGCCCAAATCCTCATTTGTGCTACCTGTGCCCGGAGACACTGAGAGGGGTTTGCCCATCACTGAATGCCATGGGAGAGGATACTGCAGAGGTAGTTTCCCAAGGGTTTTGCTAAGTGCTGTTCTTCCCAATAATTTTCCAAATGCCATTTGTACTCCGAGTAGGGTTTTATTGCAAGCATTAACAGCACAAAGAGTGTACTGTGGCTCTTTCTTGAGTTAACTACAAGCAGATGTTCTGGTTTGAAACTCAATTTCCCTCTTTTATGCTAAAGTTGACCGTGTTTCTTAAGGAGATACACTTTCACGAGGGAAAAACGGTGTTGGGGGGACTGTGCTGTTCTGTGCTGAGTCTTCCTGCAGCCTGTCTCTGTCTGTGCACCCCCGAGTAGCCACGCCGAGAGCATCGATGGGGTGAGAGAGATGAGTTGCATTGATGAAGGAGTTTTGGGGGGAGGGTTATTTTTTTGTCTGAGCTGCTCTGAGTCTCACCAGCTTCTCAGCCAGGCACGCAAAGCACGGCAGTGTCGCTGCCGTTGTCATCGCTGACCTGAGCTGCACCCGTCCCATCCACGTACCAGCGGAAGACTCTGCAGCTGGCGGCTCTTCCCCCAGACCCTGGCTGCAGCATGTTACAAGCCTTGGCTCTGATTACTATTGTACTATCTTATTTTTGTTAAAAGTAACAAAAATTGAAGCCCAGTCCTTGTTCCGCGATGTGAGTAGCATTTAAAGTTGATGATGATTGCAGTTCTTTTAGCCTCTTTTGTTGCACAGGGTGGTTTAGTATGTTTACCCACAGTATTTTTGGCATGTGGGTTTCACAATTTGTTTAGCAATGTCAATACCATCTGGAGCATCATCTATTTAAAGTACATTAGAGAGATGAGGAACAACCTATCATATTTTTCCATAGGGTGCATCAAGATTGGAAATGAGAGTCATTCAGAAAGGTTTAATGGGAAAGAGATGTTCCTTGTGCTGCACGCTCGTCTCTTATCACAAGCGGTTATGGCTCTGGTGCTGTTCCTCCACTGCTTTTCCTAATTGCATTGTGCTGCTGTATAATATCTGCCTTGAAAAGCAAACAAAGCTGTCTTTAAAGGTAGGACAAGGGGATGGCACCTTGGACTTTGTCCCCTGGATTGCATAGGACTGCTTGTGGGGTGTATCGGTAGAGAGGGTCTGTAATAAAGGTTGGGGGGGGGGGCTTTGTTCCTTGCCTGCTTGTGGGGGTTGATGGGTACAGGGCTGAGGGAGCTGGGCTGGTTCAGTCTGGAGAAGAGAAGGTTGTGGGGGGACCTCATTGCAGCCTGCCAGTCCCTGAAGGGAGCAGAGGAACAGGAGGGGAATCAGCTTGTTAAAGGGCAGAGACTGGCAGGACAAGGGGGATGGAGTGAAGCTGAAGGAGGGAAGGGTTAGATTGGATATTAGGGGGAAGTTCTTTGCAGAGAGAGTGGTGAGGTGCTGGAACAGGCTGCCCAGAGAGGGGGTGGGTGCCCCATCCCTGGGGGTGTTCAAGGCCAGGTTGGATGGGGCCCTGGGCAACCTTGTGTAGCTCCAGGCCTGAGGTTGGTGTCCCTGCCTGTGGCAGGGGGTTGGAGCTCTGTGACCCTTGGGGTCCTTTCCAACCCATGCCATTCTGTGATTCTATGAATGTGTAGATTTCTTCCCAGTTACTACACTTTTGTGATGCCCTGAGTCAGACCTGCTACTCAACAGCCTTGTTGGTGGCTGTGGACCTGAGAGGGAAAGGCGTGGGCACCCACAACCCTCACCCACCACCCAGCCCAGCAGGAACAGTGGCTCATGGTGAGCTCCAGCTGCTGAGGTGGAAAGCCCAGGCCCTAGTCTGTTGTGGACCTCCTTTGAATTGCATAGCAGTGGGGATCAGCCCTCACTCAGCAGCACCTACTGCTCTTGGGGGTGCCCACGGAGTTGGGGTGGTGCAGCCTGTCTTTGCCAGCCATGCAGGGGAAGCAGGGAGGGTCTCAGCAGTGCTGAGGACCTGGAAATCATTGGCAATACATTCTCTGTCTGACGCTGGGCTGCTGCCTTCAGTAGCGTCATCGGGTCCATGTGCATGGGGCTTTGCAAGTCTGGCTTGCTTCTCCTGGTGCTTTTCTCAAGGGTTAGCATCACTGTGCCTTTAGTTAAATCACTTGGTACAGTCTTCTCAATAGCCTCTGTAGGACAGGTGGCCCCAGCCTGCTCGGGGAGGGGCAGCTCGAGAGGTGAAGGAGTGTGGTGCTTGCCTCAGCTCTGATGGGTGTTCGGCATCACTGACAGTTCGGCGATGACTGTAATTTCACCCCGCGAACCCTCGGAGTGGTGCTGGGGGAGGCTTAACACACCCCCACTATTGCTGAGGGTGAATCATTCACAAGTATGAACCTTCCTCTCTGCACGCTCCCAGCTCCCATTAACCTGGGCAGGGGAGTGAGGCATTGCAGGTGATGGTGGGGCTCCAAGCCCAGCTCTCATCCTGAGGAGAAGCGCAAAGCCTCCGAATGATTTGGAGACAGCGATGCAGAATCGCTCATAGGCTCCCTATCTTCAAAAGCTGGAGATGTTTATTTGACACCTATGGAATATTAAACCCATGCACATAATCCCTGGATGGTCCCCACAGCGCACTGATCCCCTGGGCACCTAGTCCCAGCTCAGCAGGATGCAGTCATAGAATCATGGGATGGCATGGGTTGGAAGGCACCCCAGGGATCACAGAGCTCCAACCCCCCTGCCACAGGCAGGGACACCAACCTCAGGCCTGGAGCTACACAAGGTTGCCCAGGGCCCCAGCCAACCTGGCCTTGAACACCCCCAGACACGGAGCACCCACCCCCTCTCTGGGCAGCCTGTTCCAGCCCCTCACTCTCTCTGTAAAAAACTTCCCCCTGATATCCAATTTAAACCTTCCTTCCTTTAACTTTAATCCATGCCCCTTGTCTTGCCATAGTCTACCCTTTTAGTGGAGCAGTCCCTCCACCGTCCCCATCATCTCTCCGCTGCTCACAGTTCATAAACCACTACACTGCTAAAGGGCACTCTCCTGCTCTGCATCAAGTGAGAGTAATTGAATTTCCCTTTCCCTTTGGTATTTAACATTATTTTCAGGTTGTGTTGGCATTAACGAGAGCCTGGCCATGGTTTGCATAAGGATATTTATAGGCCCCTATGCAGATGGGAAGCGTTGCCTCCCTGCATCATGTGCTGGGCTTGGACGAATACATTTCACATTGTTACTTTGAACTGGGTCACCAGCAACTTCAAAAAAATGTATTCCTCTGATGGTTTTGATACAGGTTACTTAACGAGCAAGATAAACTAGTACTTCAACACCATCGTAGGGAGAAATGGATTTGCAGAGCCCGAGGCGGTGTCGGGGCGGTGGAAGCTGTTCTGATACATGCTCCTCTCTTCAAAGCTTCCTACGTTTTGCCAGCCTTAGCATTTTTAATCATCTTGCTGGCTGGCATTCGTCTGGTAAGAGTATTAAAGCATTCCTGCAAACAGGCGCCTGTTTTACCACAGCCATTAGTAGCATCCCCCGCTTGTCAACCTCTTCCCCTTCAGAAGGTTGCAAGGAGAAATCCTCTTGTGTTTTAAGCTACAGGGGCTTTGCTCTCTTCTAGCAAAACGGGCTGTAATTAGTTCATCCTGCTGGATCTGGGGAAGTCAGATTGTTTATCAGAGGCACCTTTACCTTGGACCTCATGGCTCCAGGGTGAGGTGTGAGGTGGGAGAAGGAAAGTGTGGGATACAGGGGAAATGGCCAGCCCCTTTTCAGTGTCTGTGGGGACAGGACAAGGGGCAATGGCTGCAAGTTAGAGCACAGGAAGAACTTTTCCCCAGTGAGGGTGCCAGAGCCCTGGGACAGGCTGCCCAGGGGGTGTGGAGTCTCCATCTCTGGAGAGATTCCAGCCCCGTCTGGACACCGACCTGTGCAGTATGAGCTGGGGAGCTGCTTTGGCAGGGGGTTGGACCCCAGGAGCTCTCCAGGGCCCTTCCAACCCCTGTGATCCTGTGATTCCTTCCAACCCCTGGGATTCTTTAGGGCAGATAATGGCAGGACAAGGGGGAATGGTTTAAAGCTGAAGGAGGGAAGGTTTAGATTGAATATTAGGGGGAAGTTTTTTATGGAAAGAGTGGTGAGGGACTGGAACAGGCTGCCCAGAGAGGGGGTGTGTGCCCCATCCCTGGGGGTGTTCAAGGCCAGGTTGGATGGGGCCCTGGGCAACCTTGTGTAGCCCCAGGCCTGAGGTTGGTGTCCCTGCCTGTGGCAGGGGGGTTGGAGCTTTGTGATCCTCGGGGTCCCTTCCAACCCATGCCAGTCTATGATTCTATGATCCTGTGATTCTGTACCGGTGACCCAAGGGAAACCTCCCAGCTCCTGCTCCAGCCAAAGATGAGTGGGCATCCCTGCTATGGGGAAAAGTAGATGCTAGCTCTTGCATGTGCCCCCAGAAACACTCTCCTGCATCACTGAATGCAGATAAATACCCACCCTGAAGCAGCCAGTTGTAATTGAGATCCAGGTAATAATTAAAATAATTGTGTTGAGCTCAAACAGAACAGTGACCCACCCAAGTGTTGGTGTGCCCAGCTGCACATTCATCACCCTGCAGCCCAAGCTCCTCATTTTAGCACTGGTGGAGCATGACAGATCTGTGCAACTGGAGCTTGAACGCTTGCCAGAGCAGGGGGACCAGGAGCCAGCGCTGCTGCACCTGCGCTGGGGTGTGTCCATCTGTCCAGCCCTGCTGCTGGAGGAGGACGTCTGTCCTCCAGTCTTATTCACTCCTCTCCCATGGCTGAAAAAAGTGCTGCCTGGGAGGACCTCTCCAAAACACCTTGCTAAACCACTGCTCTGCCTTGGTTTGATTTTGGTTTTGGTTTTTAACATCTTACTAACATGTTTGGGTGAAACCATCCAAGTCCCAAATTTCAGCCTCTTCACACAGCTTAAAAGAACAAGAAGGTGAAATTTCGAAGCAGAACCCTAAAGTTGTGATGAGTTATCAAACACAGAGCCCCATCAGAAATAAGTTATGCAGGGCCAGCTCTGGAAGCAGAGAAGGCACGAGGAGAGGGGAGGATCAGGTTGCTTTCCCCTTGCTGCTGAAGGGGAACGACAATCTGGGAGATTATGAGTCACCCAAATCACCCAGGGGGACAAGAGCAGAGCGATGAATTGACTCTAGGACTCCCAAGTCCCATCACATTAATTAGGAGGCTGTCCTGCCAGGATTTGGCCTTCAGTGATGGGCAGAGCTGGTGAAGGTGCAGTTGGGTTTTGAAGGATGTTTCACTCTGCAGCTTGGCTTTGGGCACAGCAGTGTTATCTAGGTTTGGTGCCTTTTGCCTGGAATGGAACAATAAATCGTAGTTAACTTTAGATTAATCATTTCTACACATCTCCCTGTGAAGATGGCAGAGATTTCCCCATTGGGTCTCTCCTAAGTCGTACTGACTGTGTGAAGAGAATATTTTCTTATCAAGGAAGCTAAATAGTTCATCTGTGCTCCTGGCTGTCCTAATATGTTTGAGAAGTCTTTAAAAAGCCCAAGAGAAATAATTCTGGATTATTGAAAGCAATTTGTCTTGTAGAAGATGAACGTGCCCACATTTAAGTGTGTCTGTATTTTGGGTCTCTGGTTTCTTGGGATGCAATTGTAAGAGCTTGTATTCATCCTGCCTGCTCGGAGCTGCCTGCCTGCCATAGTGAGTGTCTGCTGCCAGCAGACGAGGTAGTGCCTGCATGTGAAAAGTGTCTGTCCCTGCCCTGGAATAGAGGAGATGACTTTGGTATCGTGGGCCAAGTCTGCTTTCAGCAGCCACACACTGACCTGCCAGGTCACAGACTCACAGAATCACAGAATCACAGAATCTTAGGGGTTGGAAGGGACCTCAAGAGATCATCGGGTCCAACCCCCCTGCCAGAGCAGGCTCCCTACCTCATATTACATAGATAGGCATCCAGATGAGACTTGAATCTCTCCAGAGAAGGAGACTCCACCACCCCCCTGGGCAGCCTGTCCCAGGGCTCCCTCACTCTCACTGGGAAAAAGTTCTTCCTCATGTTGGTGCAGAACTTCCTGTGCTCCAGCTTACAGCCATTGCTCCTTGTCCTGTCCCCACAGACACTGAAAAGGGGCTGGCCAATTCCCCCTGCAACCCATGCCTAAGATATTTATAAACACTAATTAGGTCCCCCCTCAGTCTTCTTTTTTCCAAGCTGAACAGCCCCAGCTCACTCAGCCTTTCCTCATAGGGGAGATGTTCCAGACCCCTAATCAACTTTGTCGCCCTTCTCTGGACTCTCTCCAGAAGGTCCCTGTCCTTTTTATCCCAGGGAGCCCAGCACTGGACACAGTATTCCAGGTGGGGCCTGACCAGGGCTGAGTAGAGGGGGAGGATCACTTCCTTCGACCTGCTGGACACACTCTTCCTGATGCATCCCAGGATCCCATTGGACCATGGAGCCGCCTGTTTTATGGCATCAGCTTTGGCTAAGCCATGTCCACCCGGACAGCTGGGCCACGTCACTTGTATCTGCTCCACCAGAGGAGGGTTCGTGCCCTTTCCCCACGGACAAACAAAGCAGTAGCCATCATGCTGTGCCCAGCCCTGGGACCTGCCCAGCTCAAGCCTCCCAGGGTCATGACATGGAGCTGGACTCATCAGAGCCAGCTAGTTCCCTAGCACAGGGGCTGGGAGCTGCGGGCCCTCCCCAGGGGTCCTGCCTTTGCTGCAGTGCCGAGGGCCAGCCCTGCCGCCTGTGCTGGCCAAAGGGAGTGGGGGGAACCCACCCCTCATGCTTGTGCCACACAAGTCAGTGCAGATGTTTTTGTATGAAACGCGTTGCAATGGGTGTTTCTGTGGTGTCAATCAAACAGTGACATTTTCCTGTGCTGAAGCTTGCTGAGGCAGCACTGGTGTGAGCAGTGGTGGTGCACGGGAGGGTTATTTCTGCCAGGTTTTAGGCAGCTACCAAGCATCAGTCTTTCACATCCAGGACAGCACAGTGTGGGCAGCATAAGACTTGGTAGCTGCAGGCAAATAATGATGTTTCACGCCTGGGGCCCCACAGCAGGGAATGGGATCAGCTGGCCTGAGTCCTGCGTCGCAGTTTGAGCTTTAGCATCTCCTTCCAGACTCTCTTCATGGTCCCTGTAGCTCCAAGGGGGGTGGTTTGTGGAGCCAAACCCCGCTCCTCAGCAGGGCCAAGCCCTTGCAGCCTTACCCCCATCCCAGCTCTGCAGCTGTGGCAAGCCTGGGACTCACAGCTTGAGAACAGGCAGAGGCTGGCAAAGGGTCTGAGATGTTCCTGCAGGGATGGCCCCTCTTTACCGTGGAGCTGGGAACATGCTTGGAGAGTTAATATCTGCTCTCTTAAGAAAAAAAAACAAAGAGGGCTTGCTGCTTCTCCCCAGCAGACTTTAATGAAGGCTCCTACAGAGTGTGGCTTAATCGCTGTGAAATTATCGCTTCATCTGTGTGATATATCTCTGTGTCTGTATCAGATCCCTGGGAGCGGCTCGGCTGTCATGTCAGCTCCGCCACGCTGCCGGGAGTGACTCGTCCGGACCCCTCCCCGCTCCCCCCTCGCACTTAAGATAACATGGAAGGCATTTTTCAACAGACCTAAGATGGTAATCCATAAAGATGGATTTACATTAGTCTTACAAAGGCCAAGACGTTGACAAATGAAGGCTTTGCCTACGCAGGGCCTCCTCCACTGGCAGCAGAGCCCGTGTCCTCCAGGGGATGCTCTGGCCCAAGGCAGAAAGCAGGGTGTGCTGGCAGAGGTTGGTCAGGGCTGCCCGTGGGGCACCAGCCCTCTTGTCCCACCGCAGCAAGGCGTTGCACTGCTTAACCACCAGTGAGCAGCACCTCTGTCCCAAGCTCCTGGCTGTTCCCCTGGGACTTGGCATGGAAGCAGAGCACACAGGTCTTACTGGGTGGGCTGGAAATGGGATCGAGTTCCTGCCCTGCTCCTGAATTACTTTGCTGTAGTCACTGTAGTGTTATTTTTGAATTCTTCTTGGCTGTGTGCAGTTATACATCTCCTGTTCAGAATAATCCTATTTGTGTTGCTGCAACAATAGAATTACTGCAGCAAGCATCAAAGCCTGTGTAGGTCAGAAATGTTTTGTTTCATAATCTCAACGTGGTGGTGATGATGATGATGACCTTTTGCTGTCTGCGTTGCCGTGTACCTGTGTCTCGTTCTTATTAAATATCCCTGCATTGAAATCTCTTGCTAATCTAATCTCCCCATGTGGCTGCTATATAATTATCTCATTTTGTAAAATATTGCATCTGTCATTCCCCACCCCCCCTCCCCGACTTTTGGAGGAGAGGGAGGGGGAGGGAGGAGGGGGAGCGAAGGAGCTGCTGGAGGAGGCAGCGGTAATCCCACTTAAGTGACAATTTGTACATTATGGGTTTGTGACTGCTGCCGTGCGTGCCAGCTCTAAAGCACCACGTTCCCATCGCTGTGAGAGGCCAGGAAGGGTGGCTGCAAGCAGGAAACATGTGTGCTGGGGTTTTTTTTGCTTGTTTGGGGGGTTTCTAATAGATTTTCAGCTGGCTGTTTTAGTTACTGCCGTGGCTGCTGCCCGTTTGAGCTCTGATATTGTTTCCTTGTGCAGCTCTGCCCCAAGGACAGAGAGCAGAGTTATTCTGTGCTGACCATCCTTCCTGGCACAGGGGCCGGTGCCAGTCAGCGCTGTCTTTGCCCACTAGACCCCACTGGGTGATTCCTTTTCCCTATATCGCTTTTCAAATGTCTCCTGCTCTGCAAGAGCCTCTTGTGCTGGAACTGCTCTTGTGCTCCTGTGCTGCTCTAAGCTGAAATCACAGAATCACAGGGCTTGGAAGGGCCCTGGAGAGCTCCTGGGGTCCAACCCCCTGCCAAAGCAGCTCCCCAGCTCATACTGCACAGGTCGGTGTCCAGACGGGGCTGGAATCTCTCCAGAGATGGAGACTCCACACCCCCTGGGCAGCCTGTCCCAGGGCTCTGGCACCCTCACTGGGGAAAAGTTCTTCCTGTGCTCTAACTTGCAGCCATTGCCCCTTGTCCTGTCCCCACAGACACTGAAAAGGGGCTGGCCATTTCCCCTGCATCCCATCCTTCAGATATTGATCAACATTCATAAGGTCCCCCCTGAGTCTTCTTCTCTCCAGGCTGAACAGCCCCAGCTCTCTCAGCCTTTCCTCCCAGGGGAGATGCTCCAGGCCCTTCAGCATCTCCTCAGCCTCTTCTGGACTCTCTCCAGGAGATCCCTGGCTGTTTGATCCCAGGGAGCCCAGCACTGGACACAACACTCCAGGTGGGGCCTGAGCAGGGCAGAGCAGAGGGGGAGGATCCCCTCCTGTGACCTGCTGCCCACACTCCTCCTGATGCCCCCAGGATCCCATTGTCTCTCTCAGCCCCCAGGGCACACTGCTGGCTCATGGCCACCCTGTCACCCACCAGCACCCCCAGGTCCTTCTCCACAGAGCTCCTCTCCAGCAGGTCACCCCCAGCCTGTGGCCACTGACCCAACACTGGAGATGGGCACCAGGAGCCCTGGACCCTGGGCAGTCATCTCTGTAAGAGGGCTCAGGGCCCTTCCATGCAGAGCCGCACGCTAATCGACAACTTAAAATTAAGTGAACGTGCAGCCATCGTCTTAATCGGTAACAACACAAAGCTTTGGGGAAGGAAGAGCCACAGGGCTCTGTTTTTGTAAACCATCCCCAGGGAACGACCAGAACGCATCTGCTCTGGCAGGTCCTTTCTAGAAATAGCAAGTTTAATTAATCATCCTGTTTTCTTTTCTTAAACTATTTAAATTCTTTTTCCCCTCAAGGGATAATGCATTGCTGCCTTTTAAATAAGTACTGCAGTTGTAAACTCCTGCCATACTTCTGTCTGGGAGCACATCTGTCTTCTGGCTTGGAGCACATCTGGCTGTGCCTCCCAACCCATCGCTCCTGCGCTCTGGCGCAGTAGGGAAAATCCATATTTCAGAAAGGAATCACATGGATACTTCCCAGCTCCAGAGGGTGTCAGATTCAGAGCCCTTTATCTCCTAAACCCCCTTATCTTCTAATTCTGAGACATTTTTGTCTGACAGTTCATAAATTAAAAATGTTTCTTAGGTGACTTTTTGCTCCTGTTTCATATGTATTTCATGTTAAGATTTGCTGGGCGTTTGAGTTGTGGGAAGGGAGAATTATGCAAAACGAGCAGCTCTGGTTTTATGTTCTTAGGGGACACACTTAGCATGCCTCAAACTGTGGCTCTCAAATCAGGGGCCCTGCACTTTAAATCTACCCAGGTCTTTAGGGAAGGTTGGGAAGTTTTCCTGCAGCCTGAGTGTTGCCCTGAAAACACACTGGATGTGTTGTTTTCTCACGCTGAGCTCTGAACTTCAACAAAGTTCATGTCTTGACTCTGGCCTTGTGCTGCACTTTGGCTAAGGGCAGCTTTGTAGCAGATGGAGCTCTCTCTAATGATGTGGTATCGGGTAAAGGCTTGAGAATGATGTGTGCCAGACACTGGTGTTTGGGGAGAGATGTCCTCATAGCACATCTTGATCATCATTGCAGTGATAAGTTTCTGGGGCTTTGCTGAGGCAGTGGCTGGGAAGCAGCTGAGATCACAGAATCACAGAGTTGTAGGGGTTGGAAGGGCCCTGGAGAGCTCCTGGGGTCCAACCCCCTGCCAAAGCAGCTCCCCAGCTCATACTGCACAGGTCGGCGTCCAGACGGGGCTGGAATCTCTCCAGAGATGGAGACTCCACACCCCCTGGGCAGCCTGTCCCAGGGCTCTGGCACCCTCACTGGGGAAAAGTTCCTCCACATGTTGGTGTGGAACTTCCTGTGCTCCAATTTGCAGCCATTGCCCCTTGTCCTGTCTGCACTGACCAAAGAAAAGGGGCTGGCCAATTCCCCCTGCATCCCATACTTAAGATATTTATAAACATTGATTAGGTCCCCCCTCAGTCTTCTTCTCTCCAGGCTGAACAGCCCCAGCTCTCTCAGCCTTTCCTCACAGGGGAGATGCTCCAGGCCCTGTTGTTTCTGCCTCCTTCTTTCCTCTTTACTACACCATCCCAATCTCTTGCATCGCGGGCTAGTCCATGGGCCGTTTCACTTGCCTGTTTTCCCTCCCCCATGCTCTTCCCATGTTTCTCCCAGGTCTCCAAGCCATTGCCTGCAGAGCCACTCTCCTGCTGGGCTGCTGCAATGGCATTTTTTTCTCTTCTGTCTTTACAAATTGACTTCTTTGCTTCAAAATACCCCCTTGCCAAGGCCTTCTGCTGTTTGCCTTCGGCTTTCTGCCTGCTCCCTCTGTTCTTCCTGAAGTGCATTTCTCCATCTTGTCTCATGTGCCTGCAGCACCCCTTGAAAATACAGAATCACAGAGTCACAGAGTTGTAGGGGTTGGAAGGGACCTCGAGAGATCATGGGGTCCAACCCCCTGCCAAAGCAGCTCCCCAGCTCATACAAGCAGATCTCCTCGATGGCTCCTACCCACTGTGGTTTGTTGGCTGCGTTATTTGCCTGGGCGGCATGCTGGGAGCCACATCCATCTCCCATAGGCAGCTCTTTGCACCTCCATGAGGTTTCAGGGAAAATATAGTTGCGTCTATATTGATAAGGTGTCCGGAGCAGAGAGGACAATTGAATTGCCATGAGTGGAGCATGCATCAGTGTCCCTGACAACCCAGTAATTAGCTGGCAGAGAAGAGCGAGCAGCGAAAGGAGCCCGGCAGCTTGTTCACAGCCATTAGGGACTGACTCCCACCGAGTCCCTGCTTCCTGCCCTCACATCTGGGTCTGCCACAAGACCTGATGGCTGCTTTCACTTAAAGTCACTGTCACCTTGGAGATCACTAACAGCAAGCAAACGTGTGGACAGCAAACCCTCGCACAGGCGCTGCCTGCCGCAGAGCGGGGCTGGGGTGGGCTGGGATGAGGGGCCCCTGCTTTGCCACTGTCAAACCCTTCCCCTTTCTCTCAGCTGAGGTGGCTTGCGGGATTAGGGGGGGCTCACGCTTGTGGCATGGTGGCAGCACCCCCAAAACCTCACTACTGGAGGCTCTGCATCCCCCTCCCTTCCTCTCTGCTCTGAATTTTCTGCGTTCCTGGCAATGTGCATCTGTTGTGACCGTGTCTCTGCCTTGGACCTGAGCTGGGGGCACCAGGGAAGCAATGTCACCACCCACTGTGACAGGCACATCAACAGACATGTGTGCAGGCAGGGTCCAGCAAGGAGTGGTTTGCACAGCGTTTGTAGCCAGTAGTTTTTAGGGGGAGATAAATACTCTGGGTGAAATAGTCCTACTTGGGGTGTTGAGAGCACTGTGCTAAGGTCCCTCAGCATAGGCTTTTAAACCATTAACCTGCTTTGCAATAAGAGGGATGATGGATAATTGGCTAAAAGAGAGATTAAAGGCTATGGACTAAGTTTTCTTGGTGCTGTTGAATTCCCTGAAGGATCAGTGCTGTTCAGTGTCTTTGCATCTAGCCTGGGAACAGAGGCTGAGAACACCACAGCAAACCTTCCTGAGAGTTTGGCAACCTACATGATGCTGGAAAGGTGCAGAGGGGTGGCCAGGGGAGCACAGGCAGGGGTGGGCACTGTGAGGTCAGTAGGAAATGACTTTTCTTTGTTTCTGCTAATGAGCTGAATGGGCATCAAATTAAATTAATGAATGGCAGGAGCAGAGCAAACGCGTGGTGGCTCCTCTATGGCAGGAGGAAGAACAGTGGAACTGGCTGCCAGATGAGTTTAGAAAGCTTCCAGAAGTAATTAGACAAATTTGTAAGAGGAAAATACCATTGAGAGTGTTGCTGGCACTGCCAGTGATGAGCTAAAGCTCTGTACCACGGGATGCTGGAGGTCCAGAGGATTCAGGAGCATCAGTGGGTGCTCCCACAGCCATATGGCTTTCCCTGGACATCCCTGGTGGCAGTGCTTGGGGGAATGGTACTGGACTGGTTGGGACTGGTTCATTGCTGCTCTGTTAGGGAATTTTGTGTACACTGCACAAATGGAGCAGCAGGTTGGCAGCCTGTGGCACAGAGGAGCTGAATACCAGAGAGCTGAGTGTGGGCAGCACAGGGCTGGGACAGCAGCATGCCATCGTGCTGGCATGGCTGAGTCCTGCTGGGGTGAGGATGGTTGGTGGCCCTAAAATCCTGGTATGGGATGGGTGTGAGGGTTACAATCACAGGGCAGTGGGAGTGTGGAGGGAGTCGAGCTCTCAGGAGGTATCTCAAGGAGATGTAGGTGGAAATTGGAGCTCTGCATGTTACTAGGGCAGCACCCAGCACCCCTGTAAGGTGGGAAGGCACGGGCTGCATCTCAGGGCAAAAAGGTCATTGGTGCTCCTGCCTTCCTGGCTTCAAGATGATGTGCTGGGCTGTTACCTTCATGGGAAGGTGCTGGGTGCTCAGTGAGAGGGGTGGGGAATGGTAAACGCCGTGTCAACACCTTCCCTTAGTGTCCATTGGTGCTGCTTGGCCATGATGCCCTGCTCCATGCTGGGCCAGGCTGTCACTGCTGCTCCATTCCAGGGAGCACCAAAGCTCTGTGGGAAGGGGGAAAGCAAAGCAAAGAGATGAGAAGCACAACTCAGAATCTCCCGGAGTGTGCCTTGTTTTGTGACTAATACTAACGAAATTGCTGCCATGCTTTTAACATAGTGCTGTTATCTCCCAGATAGACTCCTTCTTCTGGTCATTAATCTCAAGGGTTTCTAAGTGAGCAGGCGTTAGGAGAGGTGCAGTCCTCATGCTGAAGCATGGTCAGAGGCATGCAGAGCATCCCAGAGCAAACCTGGGCTGGGGGTTACCCCAGGGGTGCGCTCGCAGCTTTGCTCTGAACCCCCATGTCCTGGGTTCAGCAGGGATAGAGTTAATTTTCTTCCTGGTACAGCTGTTTGGATTTAGGATGAGAACAATGTCCATAACACACTCCTGTGTTGGTTGTTCTCTTCCCCCATCCCACTGAGGGGTGGAGCAAGCCAACAGCTCTGTTTTTGTCTTATCTGCCTGCGGGGTTGAGCCATGACACCTTGGAGACCCCGGGGCTGGCCAGGGCTTTGTCTGTTCTTCATGGTTTCTGTTCCTCTCAGTACCACTGAGCTCTGCTGGCCCATAAACCTACTGCAGGAGCTCTCTGAGTGCTCACTCAGTGTGCCTAGGTGGTGCCTGTCCTCTGCTCAGCACCCCTCCATCCCTCTTTAACCTTGAGGAGCAGCGCTCAGCCAACAGCTTCTGTCTCTTTCCCCATCCTCAGAGGTTCATAGGCATGAAGGCCAGGAGGGACAGCTGCAGCCATCAGTCCTGACCTCCTGCCTAACGTGGGCCAGGGAATTTCACTCTGTAATTCCTGCCTCAAGCCCCTACCTTCTCTTCGAGCTGGAGAGCACCACATAGATGGACCCAGCGGCATCGTGTCTGGTTTGGAGGCGGTGCTGGTCTCTTGCAGGATTGTCTGCTGGGGTTTTTGCTTTTGGTTATTTTCTGTTTGGCCTTTCTGGCCCTGCTGTGAGCTGGGTCAGGTCAGAGGAGGTCTGGCTGTGCTGGACCAGCTCCCGCTGCTGGGGGAGGACCTGCTCACAGAAAACTCCCTGGGAGCTCGCCCTGGGTCAGAGTATCTGGGTTGGTGCTGCTGGAGGCTCCCAGCTCTGCAAAACAGCCACTTCAGTGGTGGCAGAGCTGAAGGGGGGAGAGATGAAGAAATCCAGGATAATTCCCAGGAGGTCATCTCGCTGCCTCATTTATTTACTGCAAAGGTCTCAAAATGTCACCTGGCTCCCAGAGACACCCAGCCATGCTGAGGGTGAGCTTCCCTGCAGTTTCCTGTCTGCTCAGGAGCAGCAGCCCTTGCAAAAAACTTCTCTGGATTTCAAAAGGGGAAACTGAGCCAAACCCAAACACTTGCCCCTTCCCCCTTTCCCCACTGCATGGGGATGAGAGCCTCTGGGGTGTTTCTCACCATCAGGCTGTATCACATCTTGCATGCTGCTCCCAGGGTGTCTGCAGCCAGCAGTGGCTTGGCACTGCAGGAGCACCAGGCCTGGCAGAGGCTTGTTCCGGAGGGCAGCAACACACTGCAGAGCATTTCAGACCTTCCTGGCCTTGCTAGTCTATGTGTTTTGCCCTCCCTCTGCTCCAGAGAGTCGAAAAGGATTCCCCTTCTCACGTCCTTCCTCTGTCTGGAAACCAGGCATCCCTGCGGATGGCAGTGAGGGCACCAGGATGCAGAGGGATGCAGCAGGCACCTCCCACCCGCTCTGCCCATCTCCATCCCGTGCTGCATAGCTGCAGGACCAGGCCAGGCTGTGCTGCCCATTGCTGTCCCGGGGCTGGCAGGCTCTGGGGGCAGTTCTCTGTTGATGGAATGCTTCCGACCACACAGTCAGAATGATTTGGACGTTTTGAGGAAGGAGAGAGATCTCACCCGGCATTGTGCATGGTTGGCAAAACTGCTACTGACAACACGAATAAAGGTGGAGGGCTCTCCATCAGCCTCTCCTTGCTGTTTGTCTCTAATGTGGACATATTGTCAGCATGCCATCTCTCAGATGGGTTTGGGGGGTTCTGTTAGCTGGTGTTGCGCTGTGTTTGAGCTGTCAGGGTATTTGGGTCACCTTGCTGTGGCTCTCAGCGTGCCTTGGCACAGCAAGGTGAGATACCCCCTTGGCATGTAGAGTCCTGCAAAGATTGTTGCTGGTGTCAGTGCTTGCTTTTTGGGTTTGGGCAACACTTCATGGCCTGTGCTGCAAATACAGCCCACGTCTGAGGGAGCAGAGAGCCTCGGGGGCTGTGGCAGCGGGGATTTTGGGTGCTGAGCACCCTGATGTGCCACGAGCGTGATGTGAGTAGGTGGGAAGTAGTTTGAAGAGAAGAACCTTTTCTGGATCTTACCAGGCGTGGCAGAGAGAGCAGGTCTTTGCTTTGTCCCTGGAGCATTCAAATAGAACAACCTTTCCAAGCAAGTGTCGCCCATGAATTTGGTTTTGCTCTTCTCAAAAGGCCAGACTGATGCTGGCTGTTGGCAGCAGCTGGAGAAGGGACAGTCAGGATTTAGGTGGCTGCTGGCCCTTCCCATCCCACACGTCCCTGTGTGGACCCTGTGAGACCACTGATGCTCAGGTGAGCTGCCTGCTTCATCCTTGGATGGGGTGACAGGACAGGGCAGGGACCATCCTGCAGCTCCTGTGCCAGTCCCTGCCAGAGCAGCACCTGCAGAGATGCTGAACACTCTCTTTATGCCTGAGCATGAGTTTTGGCTTCCCCATCTGTAAAATAAGGCTCCTCCTCCCTTTTTTCCCCAGATGCTGCTATATTAAGGGTCTCCCCTACAGAACTGCGACTCGTCCTGGGCAGTCCATGCTGCTCTGTCTGGGAGGGCAGGAGACCATCGCCTTCCTCTTCACTTTGGGAGCAGTTTTGGAGCAGGGGGTCCAGATATCCACTGCCCCCCACAGCCACCTCTCCCCCCAGCTTGTCCCTCTCTGGGAGCTGCAACAAGTGCGTGTTCCAAGGGGGTAATAGCACTGAGTATTTTACTGCTTCTCCAGTGTATAGTGCCATATGGGAGCATACCATCAGTCAATTACAGCTTCTTTTCATATCTAAATAAAATGATTTGTTAATTTGAGTGAGTGATCGCTGCATGGCTGGGATGCTTCCCCTGCCATGGCAAACAGCTTGCTCGCTCGCAGAGATGGATGGGGAGCCGGTGCCACTGGATAGTTTCTGGGGTTGTTTTCAATTTAGCTGGGAATCGAATGAGAAGAAAAACATTTCTCTTGGCAATTTGGTAGGCACTAGCTCTTCTGACAGATGTTGGAGTTTATGATCCCACCGGGACAATGTTTTGTAGTTCAGAATTGCTAATTGCTTCGAAGGCTTGGTGCTGTGGGAGGAGCAGGATGCGGCTGTCGGCAGGTAGCGGGTGCCCCCCAGGACCCAGGGTGATGGGGGTCGTTGCCTTCCCACTGATGGCTTCTGACCACAGCTGCCAGTGCAGCCTCCACATTGCATCCTGGCAGGGGCAGTCCTGACTGTGCCAGTGCCCATCTCTGCCCTGCTCTCCCCATCCCCAGCAGGCACCAGCTGTAGGCAGAGCAGGCAGGGCTGGAGCGCACTGGTGTACGTGCAGCGGCAGTTGGGTGCTCCTGGCGTCTGGGGCAAAGCCTTGGGGCTGATGGAAAAGGTGCCTGGCAGCATTTCCTCTTGGGCAGGTGTTGGCTTCTGTGGCACTCAAAAAGGGCTTATGGCCCCCATGCTGGAGATACCTGGGGGATCTCTGGGTGCTGCTGCACAGGGTGCTCTCCCTGCCGTGACCTCGGTGCCAGCAGAAGCGCCCACCTCCTGCATCCTGGCTGCCTGTCTCCAGGGCTGGGTGTGCTCTGGCCCTGCTGCACATCTGGATGTTCTTATGGGCAGCTGCCTTCACCCTGCCTAGTGTGCCCTGCTCATCTCATAGCAGACAGCCCAGTGCACACCTCTGCTCTGGTGTAGCCATCGTTCTTCAGGTCCTGACAGTAAGTCAGCCAGAGCATGTGAAGGGCTCAAGGGGAGCAGCTCCTCTTGAGCCCCCCACGTGCTCTGGCTGGCACCAGGAGGAAGATGGAAGATGTGCAAAAGCAAACAGCAGCCCTGAGCCAGGGAACAAACTATTTGCTATCTCGTCCTCCCGACGTGGAGTGGAGCTGTGGAGAGAGGTGAGCGCTGCCTCTGTAAACGGCACCTGGCAAACCTCAGCAGGGTGGGCATGGGGTGAGGCTGCTCCAGGCCCCACCGCTTTCATCAGGGCTTGCTCTGCATGCTGGGGCAGCAGGTGCTGCCAGAGCTGCTCGGGGCTGGTTGAGGTGAAGGTTTAGTGGGGTATTGTGTGAGCAGTGCTGATAACAGCAGTGCAGCTTGCTGGAGCACCTTCCCCTGGCAGCCGTCACCCCGCTGCGCTCCTCCCTGCATCAGAGCTGTCTCTTTGCCCTTTGTTCAGGGGGTACCAAACCCCACTGGGACTCTTTCCCTGTTGTTCACAGGGGAGCTGGGGCCTGAGGCTGCCTGGCCACTCTGGTGTGGGGGCTGGGCCCGGGGGTCCGGTGGGTCGGTGTGGGCAGCAGTGGGGGTGTCACCTGGGAAGCACGTGTGTTTTTTGCTTGTCCACCCGCTCCTGGGGCCTCTCCCTGGGCAGCCCCTTTCTCTGTGAGTGCCGTGACACCCCACGCACCCTCCCTGCTGCAGCGAGAGCCTAGCAGCCCCCGTGTCCTTCCCGTGCCCTTGGAGGCAGAGGAGCCTGTTGTGGAGTGGAGCACAGTAAGGGCAGAGCAAGGCAGCCACAGCTGCCTCAGGGGCACCCTGTGGTGGTGCTTGCTGCACTGCTGGTGGGGCTCAGGTCCCCACAGAGATGGTGGGCTCCTGGCTGTGAAGGTCAGCAGGCAGGAGCACAGGGGGGGAGCAGCAGAGGCTGCTCAGGCAGTCAGAGGGCAGTGGGCTCTGCAGTGTCCCGTGCCCAAGCTGGGGAGAGCAGGAAGCCCCAAGTGCCAGCTCTGGCCCTGGGTGGAGTTTGTCTGTCAGCACAGCCAGGCGGGATGGGCTCCTGCATTGCTTCCCCATCCTGGAGCTTTGGTGGAAGTGCCAGCGAGTAGCTGGGCTGCATCCATCCGTCAGACCTCTCTTTGCCTTCCCATGGAGACATCTCCTCCTGCCCCCTTGTCTCCCTCTCCAGTATTTTCACTGGGTTTAACCTTTAACAATGCCGTGCCCGCTCTGGCTGTGGGATTCGGGTGTCGAGTGGTGTTGGGCTCTGGTCTCTTACTCAGCCTTCTGTGCTGCTGTCTGGGTTCAGGCAGGTAACTTTCCCCTGTACTTGGTGTCAAACGAAAACTGATGGTGACTGACAGGAGCTCCCTTGCTGTGTGTGGCAGTGCCATCACCAGGGGCTCAGCTCTCCAGTGGGAGTCACCCCCATGGCTGCGTGCAGGAAGAACAAGGGCTGAGGTTCCTGGGAGAAGCCCGTTCCTCCACAGCCACCACCCTGACATCCCTGCTGCCAGCCCCAGCATCCAGAGCAGAACAGGGGATGCGGAGGTGTTTGACATTTGAAGGTCAGTTGTGCTCAAAGCCAGAGGTCTGTGTGTCCTCCCTGTTTGCAGCTAATTATGGCAGGGATTAGGCTGGGCTGGGGTAATGTTCCCTCCCTCCCCATGTTGTTAATGATGAGAATTAAACGGTTCTGACTCTGAGACCAAACCTCAGAGCCCAGCGCTCCCAAACCTCAGGGAAGCCGGGATCTGAAACTTGGCTCCAAGCCTCCAGTGTGTGTCTAATTAAGGCTGAAATAATCAAAACAATGGGCATTCCCACTCCTTCCCAAGGCTGTTTGTGCCCAGCCTTCACTGGGCTGCATCCTAGCTGGGTGCTACTCTGTGCTGCTCACTGGAGCTGGGCATGTGAACGCCTTGGCCGCTGCATGGGATGGGACTGAAACACATTGTGGGTTTAAGTAAAATTGAGAAGAAATGCAATCCTGTGTGTAGTAGAAGTCCTAAAAATGGGACCTGAACAAGCTGACAGAGCTTGAAAGAAATTTGTCTCCCTACCAGTCTCCTCCTGCTCCAGTCCCAGACCCTCAGCTGTGGCAACTCCGTGGGGCACCAGTGCCTGTTCTTGCTGCAGGCAGACAGTGCCCAGGGCTGGCATGCATGTCCCCCCCCCAGGGGTCTGTCTGGGGACCGGTTCTCTGTAGCATCTTTATCAGTGACATGGGTGATGGGATTGAGGGCACCCTCAGCAAGTTTGGGGGTGACACCAAGCTGAGTGGTGTGGTCCACACCCTAGAAGGAAAGGAGCCATCCAGAGGGATCTTGCCAGGCTGGAAAGATGGGTCTGGGTGAACCTAATGAGGTTCAACACTGCCAAGGGTCAGGGGTGGCACTGGGGCTGGAAGAATCCCAGACACAGATACAGACTGGGAGAAGAGCTCCTGGGGAGCAGCCCTGTGAGAAGGACCTGGGGGTCATAGTGGATGAGAAACTGACCATGAGCCAGCAGTGGCTCTGGCAGCTCACAAGGCCAATGGGATCCTGGGCTCCATCAGCAGAGGGGTGGCAGCAGGGACAGGGAGGGGATTGTCCCTCTCTGCTCTGCCCTGGGGAGGCCCCAGCTGGATCCTGTGTCCAGAGCTGGGGCCCAACACAAGAAAGATGTGGGGCTGTTGGAGAGGGGTCAGAGGAGCCACGGAGATGCTCAGAGGGCTGGAGCAGCTGCCCTACAAAGAGAGGCTGAGGGAGCTGGGCTGGGTCAGCCTGGAGAAGAGAAGGCTGTGGGGGGACCTCATTGCAGCCTGCCAGTCCCTGAAGGGAGATTATGAACAGGAGGGGAATCAGCTTGTTAAAAGGACAGACACTGGCAGGACAAGGGGGATGGATTAAAGCTAAAGGAGGGAAGGGTTAGATTGGATATTAGGGGGAAGTTCTTTGCAGAGAGAGTGGTGAGGGGCTGGAACAGGCTGCCCAGAGAGGGGGTGGGTGCCCCATCCCTGGGGGTGTTCAAGGCCAGGTTGGATGGGGCCCTGGGCAACCTTGTGTAGCTCCAGGCCTGAGGTTGGTGTCCCTGCCTGTGGCAGGGGGGTTGGAGCTCTCTGATCCTTGGGGTCCCTTCCAACCCATGCCAGTCTGTGATTCTGTTTGCATCTGTCCCCAGCAGCTCTCTGGGGGGCACTGGGATGTGCTGTGGGGTTAAGCATCTCCGGTGCGTGCTTGGTAGCGCCACAATGAAGCAGATTTCCTGGCTCCTGCGGTGTCACAGCAGCTCCCACCAGAGCAGCAGCATTTCCCCACGTCCCTGGGTGTTGCCAGCACATTCCCAACGTGATTCCCCAGGAGGGGCTGTGCCTGAGGCACCAGCGTTTCCCACGGAGGGGCTGTTGGAGCTGGGCACTTAGTGCTGTATTTTGACTTCTGTGAGGGATGCAGTGAGGGGAGAGAAGAAAGGCTAAGAGGAGAAGTGATGGAAATCTCAGCTGGCTGTAGGAGAGATGGAGAAGCAGATTGTAGTGTAGAAGTCTTTGATTGACCACAGTACCATTTTGTGGCTTTTTCTCCCTCTCTCTGGATAAAGCTGCACTGTGACATCCATGCCATTAAATAGGCCATGTTCAAAAGAGAAAATTGCTGCTATTTTCCCCCTTACTTTACTGCCATAAAAAATTGATCCCACATAGCATCCTTATTTCAAAGACTGCTAAAAAAAAATATAAAATTCTCATTTTGGTTTCTGACAGCTGCATAAAGCATTTTTTTAAATAAAAGGGACGTGAAATGTAAAAAAATAATAATAAAAAACCCCCCAAAAAACCAAAACAACTCAACCCTCCCTGTCCCCTGAAGGTTTTGCTCCAGAAAGATGCCCTTATTTTGAGAAGTGGGTGGGGAGAAAGGGCACGACTGTGCCACCCTGAGAAGGGATTTGTTTCTCTCTTTTCTTGCTGCTGGTGATGGAGATTAAGCTGGTAGCTGGACAGCAGCTGGAGCAGCCAACCTTCCTGCTCAGCTGGACTCTCTTCAGGAGCAGAGTGCTTTTAAGGATTGATGGCCAAGAGCTTTGCCAGGAGGTGGGAAGGGAGCAGGCTGGGGAGCTAGGTCTGTTGGAGCACTTGGGGTCAACAGGCTGAGGTATGCTGAGTAGAAATGGGGTGTCTGAGCCACATCCTCCTGGCTGCACCACTGGTACCCACCTCTTGTGTCTGTCCCTGCTCATCCTCTGTGGAGTAGGACCTCTCTCTGGCCCAGCAGGGTGGCACCCTGGGAAGGTGATGGGCAGGAGGAGGGCAAGAGAAAGGAGTGGGAAGCCCAAAAGGGGATTTTAATGGGTAGGAGGTCATGGCAGGTCCCAATGGAGGGAGGGGATGGAGCAAGGTAAGGGGAGGACTTGGACAGCTTTGAGTCAGAGGTGATGGAGCACATGACAAGGATGGGATGAGGGCAATGTGGACCCAGCAGAAGGGGGCTTCAGAAAGCAGGGTAACAGGCAGTCAAGCCCCCTTTCGCTGGAGGAGCTAATGGTCCCAATAAGAATCATCCCATTTAAACAAGATGCTCTTGGGAAAAGAAGATTAAGCAGAGGGGAGTGTTGACCAAGCGCCAGGCAGGGCTGCCAGGACTCCAGCCAGCAGCAAGCTGCTGCTCCCTCTCTCTTCACCTGCTCTGCAGCTCCTCCCTCCCTGCTCTCTGCCTGGTTAAGGACCAGTCTGCCACAGCCACGGGCACAGCCTGGCCACTGGTGCCTGTCCCCTGCAGAGGTGGGTGCCATGCTGCGAAGGCAGTGAGGATTTCCACTGATGGGTGGCCCTGTGCTCCTTGCCTGGCTGGGCTGGGTGCACCAAAGCTCTGCCATTCATGGAAATGATTCCCAGGGAGCAGTGTGGTGGGTGTGGTGAGCCAGTGAGCTTGTACAAGGCCTCTGTGGTGATGTTAGGTGGGACAAGGCTTGGAGGACTGGAGAGGGAAGGTGACAGCATGGTGAGCTGTTAGAGCTGCACAGGTTGTAAATGGTACCACCAGGAGCAAAGCCCAGCCTGTGCCCTCCGAAGAGCAGGGCCATCAGTGGGCTCTTGGACGTGCCACAGGGCCATCAGTGGGGCTATTTGACATGCCACAGGGCCATCAGTGGGGCTACTGGACGTGCCACAGGGCCATCAGTGGGCTCTTGGACGTGACACAGGACCATCAGTGGGGCTCTTGGACGTGACACAGGGCCATCAGTGGGGCTACTGGACGTGCCACAGGACCATCAGTGGGCTCTTGGACGTGCCACAGGACCATCAGTGGGGCTATTTGATGTCGCACAGGGCCATCAGTGGGGCTACTGGACGTGCCACAGGGCCATCAGTGGGGCTATTTGATGTGCCACAGGGCCATCAGTGGGGCTACTGGACATGCCACAGGGCCATCAGTGGGGCTACTGGACATGCCACAGGGCCATCAGTGGGGCTACTGGACGTGCCACAGGGCCATCAGTGGGGCTGTTGCACATGTCACCAGATCCTCTCCGTGTCTCCTCCCTGCTCTCATTAACATCTGTTTGCCTTTTGTGTCCAGCAGGTCTCTGAGTTGTGAGGCTCTTTCCTCCACCAGTATCTTAGGGAGGCAATGAAGAAGTTAGATGAGCTCTCCATAAATAGCTCTGCCATTAAAAGCCCCCAGCTTCTGTTTTAATGGTAGCAGGATTAGCTGCCTGCACTAGTGTAGGCTTAAGGCTCAGTGGTAGGCTTTGCCCTGGTAATATGTCTCTATTTCCTCAGTCCTGATTTCTCCAGCCTGGCTGGCTCTGAGCACAATAAATTTTGCTCTTCTTTACACCTCAGCTGATAACTTATTCTTTGGAGCCTGTGTCCTTGGCTGGCCAGAGACCCTTCAGAGCTAAATTTTGTGCTTGTCTACACTGAAACCAATGAGGTACTTACAGAAAGGACTGGGATGTGTGTAACTATTCGAGCTGAAGGATGTTACTGGTGCAGCTCTCCAGCCTCCAAATTAATCTTACTTTGGATAAGATTAATCTTATTTTTGATAATGGCCTGCCCACAAAATGGGATGTGCTAGTCAAATCTCCACATGTGCTGTGGAGGTAGAGGAGGGTCAGGCTGTCACCAAGGAGCCCTACAACCTTGGAGACTGGGCGAAAGTGAAGCAGCTGGGATGGCAGGATGGCACAGCACAGAGGGGTGACACAGTGCAGAAGGGTGACACAGCACGTGGGTGAGCACAGGAGCTGCTTCAGCAAGCAGGAGATGGACCAACATGGGGAAGAACTTTTTCCCAGTGAGGGTGAGGGAGCAGTGGAACAGGCTGCCCAGGGGGTGTGGAGTCTCCTTCTCTGGAGAGATTCAAGTCTCATCTGGACGCCTATCTATGTAATATGAGATAGGGAGCCTGCTCTGGCAGGGGGGTTGGACCTGATGATCTCTTGAGGTCCCTTCCAACCCCTAAGATTCTGTGATTCTGTGATTCTGTGACCAGTGGGGAAGTCTGAGCTGTGACTGTTGGCTGTAGAGTGGCCACAAACTGCTGACATGATGCTCCAGGGGAGCTTGGAGGGAAGGAGCCCTGCCTGGCCAGACAGGGAGTCAAAGTGCCATTGCACAGGGCTTACAGTATAAACGTGCCATCAGCAGCCATGTGTGTAGCAGCACGCTGCCCCGGGAGCCCTGGCAGCCTAGGAGCACCCACCTTCCTCCTCAGCCATCCTTGAGATGGGGGGACAGCTTCCAGGGACAGGAGTTAAGGGAGGCAGAAGCCATCAGCCAGCCTGTACTCATGCAGCTTCATTAGTGCTTCCCACAGGGTTCCTGTGAAGTGGGTGCCTGTGGCTGGTGACCATGGGGCACCTCCCATGCCACCATACCTCCAGCCACCAAGAGCAGAGCCAGTGCCTGATGCTGCAACACGCCCATGTGGCTGGGTCACTACTGCTTTGGGTTGGGTGTCATTTCACAGAATCACAGAATCACAGAATCTTAGGGGTTGGAAGGGACCTCAAGAGATCATGGGGTCCAACCCCCCTGCCAAAGCAGGTTCCCTATCTCATATTACATAGATAGGCATACAGAGGAGACTTGAATCTCTCCAGAGAAGGAGACTCCACACCCCCTGGGCAGCCTATTCCACTGCTCCCTCACCCTCACTGGGGAAAAGTTCTTCCCCGTGTTGGTGTGGAACTTCCTGTGCTCCAGCTTACAGCCATTGCCCCTTGTCCTGTCCCCACAGACACTGAAAAGGGGCTGGCCAATTCCCCCTGCCACCCATGTCTAAGATATTTGTAAACACTAATTAGGTCCCCCCTCAGTCTTCTTTTCTCCAGGCTGAACAGCCCCAGCTCTCTCAGCCTTTCCTCACAGGGGAGATGCTCCAGACCCCTAATCATCTTTGTCGCCCTTCTCTGGACTCTCTCCAGAAGGTCCCTGTCTTTTCTATACCAGGGAGCCCAGAACTGGACACAGTATTCCAGGTGGGGCCTGACCAACGCAGAGTAGAGGGGGAATTTACTGGGGGGGTGTTGGTGGGGGGGGGTTTCAGTGCAATATAAACCCAGCATGCCTTTAAGGCCATGCCTGTGCAGGGGGATTTGCTGATGGCTCATCTTTCTAGCAGGCTTTTTCAGCTGAATGTCAGTTTATTGCTTTTGCAAATTGTCTTGTGCCTACACAGAACCGGCTGCCTCAGCAGAGGGCTTTGCCAACAGTGTGCTCTATAAAAGGGTTATTAGGATAACAAGAAAGAAAACAGAAACCTTTGCAGAATCATAACAGTAGAGCGTAGCCCTCCCCCTCCCCTCTCCCAGTTTATTACCCTCAAGTGCTTCTGAGTTGGACTTCAAACCATCGGGCTGCTGAATATAAACAGCAAGGTTAAAGTACCCTAGACAGGAGCTAACTCTTTGGCAATTATCTGGTCAATGGCAGAGCACTGCTCTGTAGCTCAGCATAAACATCATCAGGAAAATATGCACAGTTTGCAAATTAAAATGCAATTGCATTGGCTTGGCCCAAGCCAGGAGCCTTCTGGTGCGATCAGGGGCTCGCTGGGGGAGATGGGCAGAGCATCCTTGAGGCCTCTGACATCAGTCCTTCGTCACAGGAGTCTGTTGCTGGGTGTTTCTCTTTTATCCACAGTATTTTTGTACCCATCTGTGTGTGTGTGTGTGTTTTATCAGGTGGTTTTGTTTTCCAAACAAGCACAGATTTCACTGTTAACAGGAAGGAGAGCAAAATAAGGCAAGGAAAAGCCAAGATAGTCCTTTGTGGTACTTCTGAAGTGATGCTGTGTGGCTTTGAAGCTTTATGGAGGAGACATGAAGTGCAGTGCTCTGGTTGACACGCTGCAGGTTTACCTTGTTTGTTGTTTTTCAGACTTTTGGGGTGAACTTCTAGGGAAAGAGCATCGTTCTTGGGGCTGCTCTTCTCATCCTAGCATGTTCTCCTCATGCTGTGCCTTACAGCCTGCACTGCAAGAGGGGAGCTGTTACCTCCTGGTCACAGCCAGCAGGGACAGGGTAGAGATGAAGTGACTTGAGGAGGGTCATAGAAAGCCTGACCAGAGCTTGTGTCTGTGAGCCCCAGAGCCCCAGAGGACAAACCTCAGCTGCCTTTCTGTTGCCTGTTTTCCCTGGGGCTCAGGAGGCTTCATGGTTAATTCTGGGCTATGTGCTTAAGTGCTGAGCTCAGGCTTTTGGAGGTGAGCTGAGGAGGTTTTCAGGATCTGGAAGGGATTTGCACGAGCACAGGTTGTGCAGTTGGACCTAGAGACATGTTGGGTACTTTGACCTGTGAGGACACCACCATAACCAGTTGCCCTCAGGGTTCCCAGTGGTTATGTAGGTGACTCTACCAGTCTGCTTTTGTTTAAAACCAGGCCTGTTGGTGGGAAGATGGTGGGTTCTCTCCTTGGCCATCACTTCCCCTCACTGTAGGGCAGCCTGAGCTGTCTGAAGCAGGAGCACTCCCATCCTGGCAGAGACAGGGCACCCTCTTATGCTAACTTCTGCTGGTTCCTGCTTGTCTTTCCTGGCCCATTGTTTGGGCTCAGCTCAGCTCCATCTCTCACTGTCCCCATTCACTGAGCTTTTTCTCTTCCTCCTTTGCTCCTCCCCTGGCCTGTCTGCCAAGGCCAGGAGAAGTCCTGTCACACTCTGAGCAGGAGGCAGAGCCAGCGTGGGACTCATGTGCCAGGGACCCAGCATCAGTGAGTGAAGGTGACGATGGGTCTGAGCGGGCAGGGTGCCTTGTCCTGGGTGCTGCTAGTGTCTGGCACGTGTCCCTGCTCCAGGGGTGCCTGTCATCCCTGGGGCTGGAGCTTAATTCCCTTCCCAGCACATTTTCCTGGCACAGCTTGAACAACAGCCTCCTAAAATGGGAAGCAGCACCACATCCCCATCTTCTCAGGAGCCTGCAAAGGCCACCTCCTGTCATCTCTGCTCTCCTGTTCCCATAGCAATGACTTCTCTCCACTGCTCCTGGCCAGTGAAACGCATGATGAGACTCCGACGTTGTCCTTGATGCTGCTGGGCTGTGACAGGCAGGGCAGGGATGGCAGCGCCGCCTGCTCTCTGACATCCTTTGCAGGATCAGCCTCCAGGATGGCTCTGGAGGTGGGAACATCCATTGGAGCATTCCTGGGGGTGCTGGTGGGTGACAGGGTGGCCATGAGCCAGCAGTGTGCCCTGGGGCTGAGAGAGACAATGGGATCCTGGGGGCATCAGGAGGAGTGTGGGCAGCAGGTCACAGGAGGGGATCCTCCCCCTCTGCTCTGCCCTGGTCAGGCCCCAGCTGGAGTGTTGTGTCCAGAGCTGGGCTCCCTGGGATCAAACAGCCAGGGATCTCCTGGAGAGAGTCCAGAGGAGGCTGAGGAGATGATGAAGGGCCTGGAGCATCTCCCCTGCATAGTTTCTCTGTGCTGATGAGCGTTCCTCCTTCTTATTGTTAGTACTTTGAAGTGGAGAAGAGGACCTGGTGCCTTTGGGCCAGAACTGTCAGGTCCCTGTTGTCAGGCTGGGGTGAACTGCTCAGGAGTGGAGTTACTGGGGGTGTCTGTCTCTGCCAGCAGCGAGCCCCCTGCTATCCCCACGAATGACCCCTCTGAGCTCTGTGCCCCTGTCACCTACACCGTGTTTCCCACACAAGGTGTGTGAGCATCAGTGGTGGCACCAGGCAAGGATAAGCAGCTTGGCTCTACTTAAGCTGGGAATCAATAGGGGATTAATTTGTATTAAGAGAAACATGCACCACAAAGGCAGGGTTCATCCTTCCAAAGGTGGGGGAAGCCTCGGACAGGACACAGGCTGGAACCTGGCACAGGCTTCATACATGTCACCCTTGAGGTCTTGGCTACAAGTAGCCACCAGAAGCTAATGGGAGGGACACAAGGTGTCTCAGGAGGGTGGTGGGGAGCCAGGAGCAGTGCCAGCATTGGGTTCTTGCTACTCACTGGGGCACAGGGAGATGACAGGGCTCCCCTTCCTGTTTTGCCATACAGAGCTGGCTCCCATGGGTGCTCTGCTTCTGGGAGCACTTCATGTTTATGGGGCTGCTTTTTTGTCTGCCAGGGCTCTTAGGGTGATTCCTTCCATCTGCTTGGTCTCCTTAAGCTATGGGTATTCCCACAAACACCAGCACACTTGCATCAAGTGCTGTTGTGGTGTCTCCTGCTCCTCTTCTGCCAAGGAAGATGGCTCCACCAAGCCTGGATGGTGTGCCTGGAGAGCACGGTCACCATGCCAGCACCTGGTGGGACTTGGGGCTCTGTCCTGCTCCTCTGCACATGAGTTTGGAGATGGAGCTTTCTTGCTTTCCCTCTTCTAAAACTGAAAGGCAAGGCCTGGCTCTGGCACCTGTGACCTGGGGTGTCACATCCTATGGGGCCATGTGTGCCCTGAAGCTGTCCCAGCTCAGTGGGGAGCTGCGAGACAGGTACCATGTGTGTCCAGCCTCCAGGATGGAGACAGGACTGAAGAGCTGAGGCATCGCCTCCAGACCAGCTGCTGGTGTAGGTGAGGCAGCAAGAGGTGCAGGAAAGCCTGGTCTTTAGGGTTATTGTACCCAAAGCTGTAATGAATTTGGAAAAGACAATACCATGAGGGTTTTTTCTTTCTGATGTGTTCTGTGCTGATTCTGCAGGTGCCAAGCAGGGCCTGGAACCAGGTGGGTGCTGCTCCCCACTCCTGTTCCACCTTGGTTTACTTTCTGGGGAGAGAACAGGGAAGAAAAATGTTACTGACTTTTCTCTGAAAAACTCCTGATATGTTTCCCATAGCTGTAACCTCAGAGCTGACCTTTCACTAGGTGTTTGTTGGAGGGAATAGGGTATATTGGGTACCTTGGTGTAATAATTCTTCTCTCCCCTGGCTTCCTACCTTTGCACAGGCTGGTTCTTCTCACTGTAGTTTCTGTACCTTCTCTCCAGCAGTGCTCCAAACCACAATGTTTGGACCTGCATTTTAAGATGTTAGAGAAAAATTTCTCACTGAAAGAGTTGTCAGGGCCTGGAACAGGCTGTCCAGGGAGGGGCTGAGTCACCAACCCTGGGTGGGTTTTAAATAGGGTAGATGAGGTGCTCAGGGATATGGTTTAGAATCATAGAATCATAGACTGGCATGGATTGGAAGGGACCCCACGGATCATAGAGCTCCAACCCCCCTGCCACAGGCAGGGCCACCAACCTCAGGCCTGGAGCTACACAAGGTTGCCCAGGGCCCCATCCAACCTGGCCTTGAACACCCCCAGGGATGGGGCACCCACCCCCTCTCTGGGCAGCCTGTTCCAGCCCCTCACCACTCTCTCTGGAAAAAACTTCCCCCTAATATCCAATCTAACCCTTCCCTCCTTTAGCTTTAATCCATCCCCCTTGTCCTGCCAGTGTCTGTCCTTTTAACAAGCTGATTCCCCTCCTGTTTATAATCTCCCTTCAGGGACTGGCAGGCTGCAATGAGGTCCCCCCACAGCCTTCTCTTCTCCAGGCTGACCCAGCCCAGCTCCCTCAGCCTCTCTTTGTAGGGCAGCTGCTCCAGCCCTCTGAGCATCTCTGTGGCTCCTCTGACCCCTCTCCAACAGCCCCACATCTTTCTTGTGTTGGGCCCCAGCTCTGGACACAGGATCCAGCTGGGGCCTCCCCAGGGCAGAGCAGAGAGGGACAATCCCCTCCCTGTCCCTGCTGCCACCCCTCTGCTGATGGAGCCCAGGATCCCATTGGTCTTGTGAGCTGCCAGAGCCACTGCTGGCTCGTGTTCAGTTTCTCATCCACTATGACCCCCAGGTCCTTCTCACAGGGCTGCTCCCCAGGAGCTCTTCTCCCAGTCTGTATCTATGGCTGGGATTCTTCCAGCCTGGTTTAGCTTAGGATGGGAACAGTTGAACTTGATGATCTTAAAGGTCTTTTCCAACCTGGTGATTCTGTGATTTGGAAAGAAAGCAGAACAGGAGGGGCAAATGAGCTACAGCAATGGTGAAGTTCAGGTTATCTAAGGCGTGAGCTAGTTCTGCTTGCCTCAGTTTGATGCTCAAACCACAGGCCTGGCACAGAAACTGCACCTGCTTGAGCTCTCGACCACCCATAGCTTCATACATACATTGTCTGCTGGGGAAATGCTCTGTTTTAGGAAGCAGCTAGAGCTCTTTACAACAAATTTCTTACAAATTGATAGCCGAGCTGCTGAAGGGTCTGCCTGCCTGGAGGCGCTGAGCTCCAGGAGAAGGCATCTCAGCACTCTGCTCCTACAGCTTCCACCTCAGCATGGTCCTGCTTGACAACAGGTTACCCCAGGAGAAATACTAACACCCTCCTGTTCCAGTTTATAAGGTAGCAATCAGATCAGGTCAGGTTTATGATCCACCTAGCTTATTACTATCTCCATTAGTAGCTGCTAGCAGATGTTGGGAGAGAAGGATTATTGCTCTCGCAATGCATACTTAGCTGGCAGATTATTGAAATTTCTTTCTAATCCTAAGCAGTTACTTGGGAGGTATAAACCCTGGAGTGATAGCACTTCTGTTCCTCCTGACTTTGATCTTGACTGCAGAACCGATGATACTCTGATTAATCCGATTTTTGTTCTGTAAAAAAGTGATCCTGTCCCCAGCATCTTGAGGCATTGAGTTCCACAGGGAACTGTGCTCCTCATCAGCAAATCTAAATGTTTAAATAATCGAGCTCATAGGTGCCTTCTCTCTTATTTAGGGGGTTACATAGAATCATAGAATCATAGGGGAGTTCAGGCAGGGCAGGGGCTGCAGAGCTGCCATGGCTGCAGCAGGGCATCCTGTGCCTGAGCTGCTGCCAGGCACCATGGGAGCAAAAAGGCTTTGCTGCCACCCTGCTGCCATGGGACAGGCACTTCTTGAGCAGGAGGAAACTTCGAAATACCTGAAAAGCTTTGCTGATGCTGGTGGAGCAGCCCTTGCCAAGAAGGTGGGAGTGAGATGCTCTCTGGGGTGCTGGTGAGCACAGAGAGGATGCTCTTACAGGTGCTAGTGGGAGCTGGGGGAAACCCTTTTCCTGTTGTGCTTGGCTGAGCCATTGCAACCACCTTTATCATAGAATCACAGGATCCCAGGGGTTGGGAGGGCCCTGGAGAGCTCCTGGGGTCCAACCCCCTGCCAAAGCAGCTCCCCAGCTCATACTGCACAGGTCGGTGTCCAGACGGGGCTGGAATCTCTCCAGAGATGGAGACTCCACACCCCCTGGGCAGCCTGTCCCAGGGCTCTGGCACCCTCACTGGGGAAAAGTTCTTCCTGTGCTCTAACTTGCAGCCATTGCCCCTTGTCCTGTCCCCACAGACACTGAAAATCTCTGTGTCCTTTGAAATTCATTTCTTTAAGTGAATCAAATCCCCTGCATGTTTTCAGTCTGTTGCTGCCCAGGTTCCTCCCGTGCTCACAGCCGCTGCGTTGCTCATCCCTGCCCTGTGTCTGCCTCTTCCCACTGCTCAGCACGGCATAACCACGCACAGTGTCACAGCTGAGGGACCCACTGATTTATAGACCTGCTTGCTAATATGACAGTTTTATTTACCACTCGCTTCTGAGCACAAACTGGCATCTTTGGACCATCACTTCTCCTGAGATGTTTGTGCTCTGGAGTGCCTCCATCTCTTCCTTGAGCGGTTGGGGTTAATTTGGAGCTGCATCAGCACGTGTGATGGGTCCTACTTGTTGTTGCCCAGAAGCAGTACCTTGAATGTGCTTGCCCTGTTTCTCATCTGTCTTGCTGTTTGATTCCTTGAATGAGTTGACCCTTTCCAAAACTGCCCAAAACACCTGTGTGTCCAGCCTCATCTGATGGTTTTCCCCTCCACAAAGGATCATCATCTTCTCACTCCATACGTATTCCCACTTAGGATGCTCCACTATTCCCTCCTACAGCTGGGATTTGTGATGCCTCAGCATTGGAAGGCATCCTTCTCCTTCATCCTGTGCTCTTTCCCACCCTCTTGCATCTCTCCCTCCCTGGTGTCACTGAGATCTGATGCACAGAAGAGCGTGCTTTGAGATTTCCTTGCTTCCCCAGAGGCAAGGAGCCCCCAGCCACTGAGCAGTGAGGCACTTTTACAAGTCCTTGGTAGCAAGGCTTGGCTGCAGGTTTTCTCAAGTCAAACCTCCATCCTCCCCTGCACTTGTTGGTTTTTTCCCTTCCCTCCCACTTAAACAATAAAAAATTAGGATGTGATGGGTTGAAATGGATGGCAGTGGTTCTGCTAGACTGCAGGCAAGGCATGGCTCAACGCTGCCAAGGTGCTTTAGGGGGAGACAGATGCTGATCTCACAGCGCCTTGTTACCAGTGAGGTGCCCTGGCGCCCTCCCTGGCACTGGCCAGTGCTGGCTCAGGGTCTGGTGCCTGGCAGCGTGCTTTGAGGGGTGCAAAGTGAAAGACAGACAGAAGAACAGAAAGGAGGGGTGGGAAACAAGGGCCTGTTTCTAGGTATTACAAGAATAGGTTGGTATTTCTCTGGAGAGGATGGAGGTAAAACATGGTAACAGCTTTCCAGCGCATAGAAAGTGGCTGATGCTGGGGGGGGAGACAGTAACGAACCCCTCCTCCTGCCCCACACCTGCAGAACTCTTAAACCCTTTGGTATTTTCCCTTGCCTTCATCCCCTTTGCAGCTGCTTCCATCTGCTGCTACATAGCCTGAGCCAGGGGGCTGGGAGGTGTTACCTCTGCCCTTGCCATTCCTCATTGCTCTGAAGCCCCCATCTGCAGGAGCCTGTGCTGCACTTTGGATCTCTGCTCAGAGATCCTGAAGGTTTAGAGATTCAGCCACAAGACTGCCTTGTATTTATCCTGTATCTCATGATGTTGAGGGTCATCTTCCAGCCTGATGAGAGGAGCACGAAGGGTGGGATCAGCATGTGTCTGTAGCGTCGTGCTGGCGGCAGCCTGGCATTGGCAGGGTTTGCTGGCTCTTGTGTGGCTCTGGCTTTCAGTGCTGGTCACACCGAGGTGCTGCCATCTAAGGCAGAGAGGCCACCAGCATCACAGCAGCAACTGCTCAACCGCACGCTTCAGCCCTTGAAGTGGGACACACACATGTCCTTATGGATAGTGCTGAATCAGCACCTCCACACTTCTTAGCCTGCTGTATCAAGTTGGAAAGCTGCTGATATCTCGAGCTAGAGATTTCTTCTGGCTCCAGCACTTCGGATGCTCGTGCCCTGAATGATAAACAACTGAGCATCCCCTGCAGCCAGTTCAGCAGGGACAGCAGGAGGGGACAGTATGTGTGATGGTCAGATAGGATCCGTACCCTTTCCTTTTGCTTCAGCCCTTGCCCAGCTCAGCCTTCAGCAGGGACACATCTTCACAGCACTTATTTATATATTTTTCCTCTGAGAAATCAATTCCATTCCCCAAACAATGGCGAAGGCCTTGAGGAGATATTGATCTGTGGCAGAGCTGGAGAGGGGAGCATTTGTGACACGGAGATGCTCTTTTGTAAGGAAAAGATAATTGCCAGATCATGGGGACACTTGCTGAATAGGATGACATTAAATAGGCATCAGGGTGAAGGGCACTGGGGCTTCAGAGTGAAGCATCAGAATCATGCTGTCCTCCCCCGCAGCTCCAGTCCCTCCTCCCTGCTTCCCTCTACCGTTTCTTTGGCTCCCCAGCCCCTCCTTTTGCTCAACCCACCCACCCCCCTCAGCTCCTTCCCGTTTCATCCTCGATCCCCTCTGCGTGCTTCCTGGTCGTCCTGTCTGCCCCCAAGAAACACCAGGTAATGCTGCTCCAGAGGCAGCCCCTCCTCACCAGGAGAGGATGCTTCCCACACCAGGGATGTGCCCAGAGCTGGCCAGCTGCCAGCCCCAAAACCAGGGCAGCAGAAGGAGCTGTGCTCCTCACCTTGGTTTTTCTGGTGCTTCTAAACCATGCCATGACTGTGCTGTAGCTGCGTGGGTGAGGGCACAGGTGAGACAGGGTTAATAACTCCTAGAGCAAGAGCAGAGCTGGAAAAAGGGGGCACGGGAACTTGCCTTCATCCCATGCTGCTCCCAGAACCTTGTGGGATGTTTTCTCCTCTGGAGCAGCCCCTGCCACTGTCGTGAGGGATGTTCAGTTGGTGGAGGAGCCATGGCGGATTTGTCACCTCAGCTCTCTGAGGCACCAGCTCCAGGGTGCAGGTCCCAGAGCGAGAAGGGCCTTGGCACAAGGTGTGTTACCACATGTCCTGTTAGCAGGCAGCTCTTCTGCTTGGGCTTGGTGTTGCAGACACTTGAAACCACACGGGGATGTTTGGTCACAGGGCTGGATGCTGGTGTGATTCAGTGACGACCAGGAGAGCTGCTGCCAACTGCCACTCATGCGTTGGCAGAGCACAGCATGTAAAGCCCACCACTCAGAATACTGTGTCATAAGATGCCCCTTTTTATTTACACTGGCAGTATGCTCTTAATGACTCAATGATACTCTTCAAATGGATTGTGCTGGGGTTTGCAAGATGAATGGACCCCTTGTAGGATGCACCACCCTTGGGCCACACACCCTGCAAGCCTGCGAGAGAGGAGAGGGGGTCTCCTCCCTTTGCGGGGGCGCCAGGAGCTGCGTGTCCCACCAGCCACCCCTGACTCACCAGGTCTCACCCAGACACTTTATAAAGCCCATCACTGCAGCCTGAACACCAGCAAGGTCTGTGCCCACACGTGCTTAAACACCCCAGGGAGAGAGGGGGGATCACTACGTTTACGTCTGCGCAGGCAGGCGATGCTAGAGCCCTTCAGCCCCACACCCAGGCTCCAGAGGTTGCTTTTGATTGCAGCATGCTTCCAACCCTCCTGTCCATCGCTGTGGTTCCTGTAAAGAGGAGACACTTTCACAGCTGTTACCAACATGACAGTGGATATCCAAGCCATTTCCTTTACTCCCAGGGCTAAAGGGCTCTGGTAGCTGAGGGTGTGAGCTGGTAACATTGGCAGCTCCCTCCAATCTTCAGCGGGCGTGGAGCTGGCACCTCCGGCCGGGGCTGCTGCCGTTACTTCTGCCTGGTTCCTGCTGCTCCCCCTGCAGCACCTTTGGGTTTTGCCCCTTTGGGTCCCAGCCAGCGAGGTGTGGGGCCAAGCTGGGTGTCAGAGCAGCAAGCTGTCATTTCCATGCCTCCAGGAGCTATCAGCTCCCTCGTGCAGCCCTGTGTCTTGGTGTTACTCCTCATCTTGGTGGTACTCCTCACCATCACCAGGCGAGAGCCTGACCGGCACCATGCAAAACTGACAGAATAGGGAACCTTGTGTCTTTAAAATAAAAAAGAATAATAAAAAAAAAGCCCATTACTATTATTGAATAAAATACAATTTTTAAAAAAAAAAACCCTCTTTTAAATACTGTTGCTGCATTTCCAGCTGTTAAAATCTTCTGTATTTAGTTATTATAATAACAAAGTGCCGCGGCTGATTTGAGCAGCGGGGAGGCAGCACCATTATTCAGGAGGGTTTTAAACGGTTGGGTTTTCTTCCTCGCAGTGGTGCTCTCTCGCCAATTAAAAGTCCCTTTGTTGCCTTGGGCCCTCTAGCCTGGGTGGTGGAGGTGGCACCAGTGCTTTGGCTGAGGGCCCTGCCAGCGCTTAGCAACACGGCGGTGCCACGGGGCAGGATGCTGGGGAGCTGAGCGTCGTGGGCGTCTCAAAAAGCAGAGTAGAAAAGCTCTGCTGCTCCGCTGGGGAGGTGCCACGCTGCAGAGGGAAAAGGAAAACAGGGTGAATGAGACCTGGGCTGCTGCTGCAGGGAGGACATGGCCATCTGGGGAGGTCTTCTCAGGCTGAGCCCTTGGATCAAGCTGGAGGAGGTGGGCATGCCTGTGGCCAGGTTTGGCAAGGCAGGAGGGGTCGTGCTGCATCATTGTTTTGACCACGCAGGTCCACAGCCTGACTGCAGCTGCCCCTGCACAGAGGCATTGGAGCAAGGCAAAGGTGCAGGGAGCAGGTGCACAGGGTGGGATCCCTGTGCTCACTGTTGGAGCTGGATGAATCGTGTTACAAAGGGTATGCAAAACCACCTAGCTTACTCCTGCCCTGAGGAACAAAAGGTCCTTGTTGTGCATGGCCGTGGGGTGCAGCTGAGTCACGCAGCATAGGGGCTGGCAGCATCCCTGTGGCCACACATCAAGAGCAGCTCGGTCAAGGAATCGGTGGTTCCTGTAGGTGAGATGACAGCTGAGCACTTGGTGTCCTCACCCTGAGTGCTGGGGGTGGAGGAGAGGGCAGAGACACTGTGTGCTGCAGGGCTGGGGTTGCCAAAGAGACAGGAGCAGGCTGAGGACAAGGCTGTAGCCAATTTCCTTCTGGTAGAAAAATGCTGGTTTAGTACTGTCTGCCCAAGGTGGGGGCTGGCAGGGGTGTGAAAAAGCGTGCACAGACTCTGGAGAGCATCTCGAGTGGCTGGGTGGGTGCAGGTAGGCTCCTGCTGTGCGGCTCTGGGGGCTGAAGGAGCCCAGTGGGAAGGACCTGTGGCACATGAGTGCCCATGGGACGGCCCACACAGGCCAGGCCCTGGGAGGAGAGGTCAGAAGATGCAAGGTGCAAGTGACACCAAGCTCACCAAGCTGCCAGCTGAGCAGTGGGCAGGGCTGGCAGTGACCTGGCCTCTCAACCGCGGTGTTTTTGATGCCAGGCCACAGGGAAAGGCCAGGTTGGAAATAAACAAAAAATAAAGCAGAATAGGTGCTGGAACAGGCTGCCCAGAGAGGGGGTGGGTGCCCCGTCCCTGGGGGTGTTCAAGGCCAGGTTGGATGGGGCCCTGGGCAACCTTGTGTAGCTCCAGGCCTGAGGTTGGTGTCCCTGCCTGTGGCAGGGGGGTTGGAGCTCTGTGACCCTTGGGGTCCCTTCCAAGCCAGACCATTCCATGATTCTATGGAGGCTGATAAAGGGGAGTAGCCATGTTGTCCCCGGGCTCCTGACACAGCAGCATGTTCCCCAAAAGGTTACCTCCAACCAGCAGCGTATTGTGGGTAATGAGATGCAAATTGATAGCGAGACAATAAGGCTGTCTTGTGAGCCCTTCCGACGGGGCCCAGTGTTTAAAAGTCAGCCTGATTGCCTCGCTGGCAATTTGCATAGCATTAACCAGAGAGATTTTCTTTTTAAACTTGAACTTAGTGGGGTTTTTTATTCCAGAGGTCACCTCAAACTAATTACAGCTCCGGCACTGCTTTACAAAAGAGGGCTGTGCTGCTGCGCTGCTGGGGTTGGAGTGTGAGGAGGAGACTTTCCTGGCACGGGGAGGGAGCAGGGAGACCTCATCCACGTGAACTTGGGAGGGTTTTCGTGCACGCATGCGCCAAAATAACTTCCTGAGAACCTCGTTGGGTGCATGTGGGGGCTGAGCACTGCTTCTGCTTTGGAAGACAACTGCAGCAGGACTCCAGGCCCAGCAGAGGCAAGGGCTTCATCCCCTCCGTTGTTAGCTCCGGTGCAGGCCTAACCTCCTCCTGGGTCTCACCTGCAAATGCAGCTTTGCTGGGCTGGAAGGAGATGGGGTGACACTACTGCCTGCTTGGGATGCCACAGTGAAGAGAGTTGTAAAAGCCAGGCTTTGGGGTGTTCATGCCTTTTCCTTCACTGAAGTTTAGTTCAAGCAGGGATTTCAGGCCCCACCTGGAGTGTTGTGTCCAGTGCTGGGCTCCCTGGGATCAAACAGCCAGGGATCTCCTGGAGAGAGTCCAGAGGAGGCTGAGGAGATGATGAAGGGCCTGGAGCATCTCCCCTGGGAGGAAAGGCTGAGTGAGCTGGGGCTGTTCAGCCTGGAGAGAAGAAGCCCAAGAGGGGATCTGATCAATGGTTGTCAATATCTCAAGTGTGGGACACAGGGGGAAATGGCCAGTCACTTCTCAGTGTCTGTGGGGACAGGACAAGGGGCAATGGCTGCAAGTTAGAGCACAGGAAGTTCCACACCAACATGGGGAAGGACTTTTCCCCAGTGAGGGTGCCAGAGCCCTGGGACAGGCTGCCCAGGGGGTGTGGAGTCTCCATCTCTGGAGAGATTCCAGACCCATCTGGACACCGACCTGTGCAGTATGAGCTGGGGAGCTGCTTTGGCAGGGGGTTGGACCCCAGGAGCTCTCCAGGTCCCTTCACACCCCTATGATTCTATGACTGAAGGTGTTTTCTTTGAGGTTAGTGTAAAAGTGTTGGCAGACTTCAGACGAGGAGGTCTGCAAGAGAAGTGGCAAAAGGATGCTGGGGAGTGGTGTTGTGGCTACCATGCCCTAACCTGCACCATTGACTTTTACAGTTGAAGTCTTTGGGTTCAAACTGGGTTGTTGTCCCCTTGATGTTTCAGTTGGACTGATGGTCACTGTAGGTCTCTTCCACCCACCTTCTCTACAGCTACCTCAGAGGAGGTTGTAGTGAGGTGGAGGTTGGTCTCTTTTCCCAAGTAACAAGAATAAACAGTCTCAAATTGTTCCAGGGGAGGTTTGGATTGCATATTAGGAAAAATTTCTTCACTGAAAGAGTGGTCAGGCATTGGACCCGGCTGCCTGCAGAGGTGGTGGAGTCACCATCCCTGGAGATGTTAAAAAAATGTGTAGATGTGGCACTTTGGGACATGGTGGTGTTGAGTTAATGGTCGGACTTGATGATCTTAGGGGTCTTTTCCAGCCTTACAGATTCTCTATTTATTCTATTCTGGTTTCTAGTGAGTCTACAGCTGATACAAACCTCTTAGTGTAGATCTTTGTTAACCCAGTTCTGTTCAACTGGGATGAGGAACAGTGCTTTTGCCAAACAGCTCTGCAGAAGCCTGGAATAAAGGTGAGTGGCTGGGAGGGAGCTGGAGCTCCCATCTCTTCTTCAGAAAAGCAGCTCAGCTCAGCTAAGCTGATGGAAATGTGTGGCCAGCCAGGAGCTGTGATGGAGCACCTCTCGTTATCCAGGCTCTACTGAAGCCATGAAGCCTGTAGTCCATCTCAGCAGCCCTGGGTGGAGGTGGGAAGGCCCTTGCAGATGGGGGGTGTGTGCTGTGGGGTATGGTGGTAGTGTTTGCCACCAGTTGTGCACATGGTCCCTGCGAGGAGCCAAGTCCCTGGCCTGGGAGGCAGCGAGTCAGAGCGGCGGCAGGTTTGAAGAGCCAGCTGGACAGTTTTATCACCATTAATATCATTGGTAGTGATGCAGGCCATGGCTATGATACAAATAATTAAATCTCACGCTTCACAGCATCAGCTGGTCGCCTGCTGCAGGCAGGAGTGAGTCTCCTGTGTGGAGTGTGCACAAGGGATTACCTCTGCTAGAGGCGTTTCTTTACATCGCCTTCCCCTGGCTTGTTCCTCAGGTTCCTTCCTCCCAGCTGCAGCACTGGGGCATCCCCTGCTCCTCCTTCACAGAAGCCCAGAAAAAGAGCTGTCTTCCCAGCTCCCTTGGCCTGGGTATAGGCAAAGCCAAACATGAGCCTTCCCCAAGCTGCCATCGACTGTCTGCCTAGCCATGTCACAGGCACCCTGGCTGGGTGATGCTGGGGACCCCACACTCCTCTTGGTCCTCCCCTCTGCTCCTGTTGGAGGCTGGAGGTGCTTGGAGGAGCAGCCTGATCTGAGATGGCATCCCAGCTCCATTGCCTGGTCTGCAGGTCAGTCTGCCTGCCGGGGACATCCTCTGCTCCTGCCCTAGGGTCTCCAGGCTGTTTGCTCATTTGCCTCTCAGCTTTTAGCAGTCCTCAGACCCTGAATCCTCAAGGTCGTTCCCTCTGGGCTTCCATGAAGCACTTAGCCCCTGCTAAGCTGGTGGCCTCATCTCACAGTGTTCTTCAGCCTCCTCCTCACACAGAGAGGCTCCTCCTTCCAGGCTGACAGCAGCCAGATGCTCACACGTTGTCTCCTTTCTCTGTGGCATCCTTCTACCCTGAGTTTTAGCGTATTATCTGAGAAGTTAGGCCCACCCTTGCACATTTGCCTGCAGCTCAGACACCCTTGAAATCATCTCCATTCCCTGGGCCTGGGAACACATCCTTCCCAGCAGCCTGGAAGGGTGAAGATCAGCAGCATGGTGGCACTGGGTTATTGAGCAGCACTAGCTTAGCAGGTTAGCATGGCACTGTCCTTAGCTGGGGCCAAGTGAGCTGCTGCTGCTGTGGTTCTGTGCCTTGTCAAGGGAATGGTGGTGGGAAAACTGAGCAAAGAATATTCTTATATTTTTCCTTTTTCTTTTTCTTTCTCTCTCTCTCTTTTTTTTTTTTTTTTGCATTCCTAAAGATTGGGTATAATCAGAGCTAATCAGAAAATTATGAGCTGTCTGATTGCTGATTAGATTCCTAATGTTAATATAGTCAAGAAGCCTCTCTTAGCGTTGTATTTTAAGGGAAGTGTAAAAATAACGTCTTAGAAGGAGCAAGCCAGAGCTGCTGGAGCAGCAGGGAAGCCAGCACTGGCTCCAGTGAAGGAGAGAAAGGGTTTCACCACTGGCAATAAATTCAGGCCAGGAGAGAGGGAAGGGACAGAACTTAACCAGACTGGGACCAGGAGGGCTGCAGAGCCTGTGAGGGAGAGCATAAAACCAGCCCTTCCCCACGGGTTGGTCCTGGCCCAGAACCAGGCCTGGGGATTTCCTGTAGCTCACTTCCCTTCCCCACAATTCCACTCTTCCCAGAAAATCCAGTTCATGCATCTCCCAGCACCATGGCCCCACCTCACGTGCTGCTGATGGAAGAAAGGAGCCTGGGGGGTGCCCCAAGCCAGTGAGCGGGACTGGGGTGTCTGAACCCCTGAGCAGCAGGCTGAAGGCAAGCTCGAGGGCCCTTCCAACCCCTGTGATTCTGTGGTTCTGTGGTGATGCAGGGGATGTTCAGCTGGTGTGGCACGCTCAGCTGGAGTCGCTGAGATGCCAGCATAGGAGCTGGGCTGGGGTGTCTGCTCCTTTCCCCTCAGAGCCTTCCAAAAACCCTGCGTTTGGGATGTGGGCTGCATCCAGGGTGTAGGCCTCAGCTCTTCCAGCTGCACTGCAGGATGATCCCGATGCTGTCTCAGCCAGGCACCCTGTGCTGGGACAGTGGTGTTGGCTGCTATCACCCACTGGGAGCCAGGCAGAGCGCTGGGATGGGATCAGCTGCCCCTGCTGCCTGCACTGTCTATCACCACTGCCACAGCTCTCTTTCCAAGACCAGGGAAGTGCTGAGTGCTGCTCAGCACCATCCCTCCTGCTCTTCTTTGTTTCCTGGTTTCACAGACACACCAAACCATTAGGCCTGGCCACGTTTTTCAAAACTTAAAAGCAGAAAAACCAAACATTACCCCTCAGTGAGTGGAAGAGCAGGCAGGGCAGGGGCTGCAGAGCACAACAGGGAAAGGGTTTCCCCTTGCCCAGAAGGTGGGAGTGAGATGCTCTCTGGTGAGCACAGAGAGGATGCTCTTACAGGTGCTAGTGGGAGCTGGGGGAAACCCTTTCCCTGTTGTGCTTGGCTGAGCCATTGCAACCACCTTTATCATAGAATCACAGGATCCCAGGGGTTGGAAGGGCCCTGGAGAGCTCCTGGGGTCCAACCCCCTGCCAAAGCAGCTCCCCAGCTCATACTGCACAGGTCGGTGTCCAGACGGGGCTGGAATCTCTCCAGAGATGGAGACTCCACACCCCCTGGGCAGCCTGTCCCAGGGCTCTGGCACCCTCACTGGGGAAAAGTTCTTCCTGGGCTCTAACTTGCAGCCATTGCCCCTTGTCCTGTCCCCACAGACACTGAAAAGGTGCTGGCCATGTCCACCTGTGTCCCATCCTTCAGATATTGATAAATATTCATAAGGTTCCCCCTGAGTCTTCTTCTCTCCAGGCTGAACAGCCCCAGCTCTCTCAGCCTTTCCTCCCAGGGGAGATGCTCCAGGCCCTTCATCATCTCCTCAGCCTCCTCTGGACTCTCTCCAGGAGATCCCTGGCTGTTTGATCCCAGGGAGCCCAGCACTGGACACAACACTCCAGGTGGGGCCTGAGCAGGGCAGAGCGGAGGGGGAGGATCCCCTCCTGTGACCTGCTGCCCACACTCCTCTTGAAGTGAAGCTGCCAGCTCTTTCCACAACTTCCCCCCCTCCCCAGTCCCCACTGGCACGGTGATAACTCCCCAGCTGAATGGCAGGTATTATGCTGTGGCACACTAATGTTCCCGTTAATAAGCTGCTCGCCATTCACTGTGTGTTTTACTTTGATTCATCCCGATGGCAGTGCTGTATAATGGACTATATACTGTAATTGTCCCCCATTGTCACCACTTAATAACTTAGGATGATGTTATCGCAGTGAGTCCTATACTTTTTTACAAACTTTGATGAATTATTTTGTTCTTAGTGAATTAAAAAAAAAATAATAATAATCAGGAAATGGTGAAAAGAGGCAGAAGTGAGACTGAAGTCTTCTCTAATTGCAGAGCAGGCTTAATCATACAAATGTCCATAGCTGGCACCCAGGCTGCTTTTGTTTCTTAGCCTCCAGGAACAGGCCCCTGGGCCAGCTGGGAAGGAGCTGCTATTGAATAGAATTCCTCTTTTAAAATGTCTTGATCAGCAGGAGTTGGCTCAGTGCTCAGGGGGGTTGTCTTGCTTTGCTCACTCTTGACAAGCACAACATCAAACAGGGCAGATGGGGCTTTTAGGGGGGTTTTTGGAGGTGATCCTCCCCCTCTGCTCTGCCCTGGTCAGGCCCCACCTGGAGTGTTGTGTCCAGTGCTGGGCTCCTTGGGATAAAAAGGACAGGGATCTCCTGGAGAGAGTCCAGAGGAGGCTGAGGAGATGCTGAAGGGCCTGGAGCATCTCCCCTGGGAGGAAAGGCTGAGAGAGCTGGGGCTGTTCAGCCTGGAGAGAAGGAGACTCAGGGGGGACCTTATGAATGTTGATCAATATCTGAAGGATGGGATGCAGGGGAAATGGCCAGCCCCTTTTCAGTGTCTGTGGGGACAGGACAAGGGGCAATGGCTGCAAGTTAGAGCACAGGAGGAACTTTTCCCCAGTGAGGGTGCCAGAGCCCTGGGACAGGCTGCCCAGGGGGTGTGGAGTCTCCATCTCTGGAGAGATTCCAGCCCCGTCTGGACACCGACCTGTGCAGTATGAGCTGGGGAGCTGCTTTGGCAGGGGGTTGGACCCCAGGAGCTCTCCAGGGCCCTTCCAACCCCTGTGATCCTGTGATTCTGTGTCTTAATATTGGTGTCCATGGGTGAAGGTGATGTCCATGGGGTGGGTGCAAGAGCCTGTGGAAAGGTGAGCAAGAGATGGTGGTCATTGTGTGTGGCCTAGGCATCCAAACAGCCCCAAAATCCACCTCTATGTTTGAGGAGGATTTGGAGCCCAAGGTTGAGCAGCAGCAGGTTGGAAGAGCTGTCCTGCAGCCTGGACAAGCACCTTCTCCACCTTTCATCTCACTGGTTGCCTCTCCAAGTTAGATGTGCAACATCCCACCAGGTATTCATGGCTCCCAAGCATTTGTCAGCATCTCTGAGTGTTTATGGTTCTATTTCTGGCAGGGAAAGGAAAAATCCAGAGAGATCAAACCCCAGATGTGACGAAAATCAAGGCAGGGAGATGGATGCTGGGGCTGGAGTGCCCCAGGTGGGAGGCAGGGGAGGGCTCCTTTGGCATCCACGAGGCAGCAGGCAGGCACCTAAATGAGTTTTTTCCCAGTAACACATGTCCTGACCTTTTTTTAAAAATGAAATCTATTTTATTAATTTTTTTCCTTTTTTTTATCAAATCTGTCTGTGCAACATTAAAGATATGACTGTGGAAAAGGTCAAGGAACGTGTAGTTGTTGAAATCTTGTTCCAGTTGATGGCTTTTCCCTTAGGGGAGCTCTTCCACACCTTCTCCTCCCCCACCTTGGTCTTTAAACCAAAATGTGTCAGATGGCCTTGGGCTCAGGGTTTAATGGTGCTGCAGCTGAAGCAGGATGGAGGGACCACCCCAAATGCACTCCCCACTGAGGGGGCTGTGGGGTCTGCAGCCATGCTGGAGCACACACTGGAGGAAGGCAGAAGTCCTATGCTCTGGGAAAGGGAGAGGCTTCTGGGGTGGGGGCTGGCCTGCAAGGAGGGCACCTGCAAATAAGGAAGCCTGAGGCATGAGCATGGTGGTGAGTGGATGTGCTTTGGGTCCCTCTCCTTGGCTCCCCAGTGAGAGTGGAAGGCAGTGAGGCCTGGGGAAGGGGGGGAGGGGAAGGGCAGCACTCATGGGCTGGGCAGGAGCTACGTGCCCCAGGTTGCAGTGGGAGGTGAGTGTGCTCTCCTTGCAGAGGGGCCAAGAGAAGGGACCCCCAGTACAAGAAAGATGTGGGACTGTCTTTGTAGGGCAGCTGCTCCAGCCCTCTGAGCATCTCCGTGGCTCCTCTGACCCCTCTCCAACAGCCCCACATCTTCCTTGTGTTGGGCCCCAGCTCTGGACACAGGATCCAGCTGGGGCCTCCCCAGGGCAGAGCAGAGAGGGACAATCCCCTCCCTGTCCCTGCTGCCACCCCTCTGCTGATGGAGCCCAGGATCCCATTGGCCTTGGGAGCTGCCAGAGCCACTGCTGGCTCATGGTCAGTTTCTCATCCACTATGACACCCAGGTCCTTCTCACAGGGCTGCTCCCCAGGAGCTCTTCTCCCAGTCTGTATCTGTGTCTGGGATTCTCCCAGCCCCAGTGCAGCCCCTGACACTTGGCAGTGTTGAACCTCATTAGGCTGCCCCAGACCCATCTTTCCAGCCTGTCATAACTTCTGAAAGCCTGAGGAAAGCTGGCTACAATTACAGGACTTTTTCTTTTAGAGCAAAACCCCTCTAAAAAGTCTCTTCCAGGATTTTTTTATATTGTTGTTGCTTTTCTTCGGTGCTTTAAACTGGCAACTTAAACTGCTTTGATCACATTTATGTTGTGGTGCAACAGAGGTGCCAAGGGAGGTTACTCATCCTCATGCCTGACCCCTCTCAGGCCATGGGAGAGGTGCTGGGGGAGTTGGGGGACACAAGGAAGACATCACACTTGTCTCCAGAGAGTTCCAAGCCAGGAAATTTTGGGTGCTCCCCTCGGGGCTTGCTGGAAGCACAGGGTGGTAACATTTTGGTGTGTGTGCTGGGGGGAATTTCTGCACACTCAAAATATGCCTGATCACAAAAGCTTAATAAGGGAGGAGCTCTTGCTGTGCTGCTCTGCATGGAAATCCCCACACAGCAGCAGATAATAAATGAGGGGCTTTTTAAAGCTGGCACATCACAGCTCAGCAAGAGGTGATGCCTTAAAATAAATCGATTCTAAGTGGTTTCCAGTGCAAACTTTCTCTCAGCCTCCACTCAAGTGAAAGGCAAAGAGCTAAAGGGGAGAGCACCTCAAAGGCACTCACCTTCTCAGTGTCTGTGGGGACAGGACAAGGGGCAATGGCTGCAAGTTAGAGCACAGGAAGAACTTTTCCCCAGTGAGGGTGCCAGAGCCCTGGGACAGGCTGCCCAGGGGGTGTGGAGTCTCCATCTCTGGAGAGATTCCAGCCCCGTCTGGACACCGACCTGTGCAGTATGAGCTGGGGAGCTGCTTTGGCAGGGGGTTGGACCCCAGGAGCTCTCCAGGACCCTTCCAACCCCTGTGATACTGTGATTCACTTTGGGGTGTGTGGCTGGCAGCCCTCCAGTTAGCAGCTGGGCTGCAATTCCTGTGGGACTCAGACTGGGATGGGACACATCTGTCCCCCCCACAGCTGACAAACCACATTTGTTGGATGTTTGGAGTCCATCACCCCTCTGGGGTGGTGCTGACATGCCCCAGCTCTTCAACATCTCCCAGGAGCCAAATATCAATATCCCAGCTTCTTGCCCAGAGAGAATTTCTTCCTTGCCAGCCAGGATTTTGTTTAGGTGATTTAAGACCAGTTAGTCCTTAACTGGTCTGACTGCTGTGGAAGTGGTGGACCTTCCATCAGGAATAGACTGAGCTTTCTCTGCCCCACTCATCTTGTGAGCTGATGCTGCAGAAGAGAGCAAGAGGTGTGAAATGAGCATGATTTAAAGCTGCTGGGTTTGGATTTATCCCCTGGGACAGCCTTTGAAAAGCCATTTTACAGCCTTAGTTTTCCTCTCACCATGAAAAGCTCCCTAAGTTTTAGGCAAGAGGGATGCCTGATGTGCAGTGCTGAGTTCTATTCCTCTTGAGGATGGTGATGAAATGGACATGAGGGTCCTGATGGCAGCTAGCTGCAGCAGCTCCATCTCCTGCTGTCCCCAGGGGTGGGTTCAGATCAGGCTGAGACGGAGGAGGTGGTTCCCACAGCTGAGGGACAGCAGGTGACATCTGTCAGAGCACTGACCTGCGCAAGCACATCCTCGTCAGTGTCTCTCCTGTCTCAGAGGCTCGTGGTGCTGCTGGCTGAGGGGCAGCCCTGCTGCCCTGGGACAGGGACAGCACAGAGCAGCTGAAGGCTCCTGCTGAGCCCCTCCTCTGGCTGAACGCCGGGCTGTCAGAGCAGAGCTCCCTGCTTGCTTTTCCATGGGCTGCAGAAGATGTAGAAGGGTTCAGTGACTGCAAGGAGCGGGGCAAAGGGGAGGGACCAAAGTACTTCTTAGCAGGTCCTGAGCAGAGGAGTGGAAGTATGCCTGCTTTGGCTTTCCAAGGGACCACCTGCATCCTGAAGCCAGGCAGAAGGTCTTTCCAGCCGGGCTGGAGCGTGGTGGCATTTAGCAGTAGTGGTTAGAGGTGTTGTCTGACATGAGAGCAGGGTTTGCTGGTGAAGGGCAGGAGGGTGTGGGAAGTGATGATGCTGGTGTAGCTGAATTCCCTCTGCTGGCTCCATGCAGGGGAAAGGGATGGTGAGACAGGCCAAGCCTGCCTGCACCTGCCTATACCTGTCCCCATCTGTCCATCCTGCATCCCATGTGTCTGTCTCACTGCTGGTGGAGGTGGGAACAAAACCAGCACCCTCGTGTCCACCCTTCCTTCCCCTGGAGGCATCTCCTAAAAACAGGGGACGGGGAGGCTCTGTGCAGCTGAGCTGGTCCCCAAGGGCAGGTGTCCCCATGGGGCACAGCACCTCCATCGCTCTCCTCCCCTTCTGGGGAGCAGTCAGGGCAATGAGGTTTGTGGTTTTGGAAAGCAAATGTCAGTCCTCACAGAAGGCAGAAGTGCCAAGAGAAGGGTACTGGGGAGGGGCTTCTCTCCCAGGGGAGAGCATACTTGGCAGGGCTTGGCTGCTGTGGGATGCCTGGTTAGCTGTGCTGTCCTTCTGCCCTGGGTGCACTTCCCTTTGCAGGAAGCTGAAGGCCTGAGCAATGCTCTCCCTCCCACACTGCTGCAGGAGCACTGGTACCTCTCTGATGGGGATGTTTCCCTCCTCCCTCCCTGTCATTGTTAAAAGTGGGAGTGGTGTTTCTTACTCGAGAAAAATCGTGGCTCTGGAGGAGAAGGAGCAGAGGAGGATGCTGGCAGGGGAGCAAGAGCCACGTGCTGCTGGCCTGCAGAGCTGTGGTTTACTGAGGGGTCAGTAAAGCAAGGGAGGTTGTGGCTCTGCCAGGCTCCCAGGGCTGGGTACTGGCTGTGCCACTGCCCCACCGGGGGTCTGCAGCAACCCTGGCTCCAGTTTTAGTCCAGGTTTGGGCTTATGACCCTCACTGGCTCTTCGGAGTTGTTCCCCTACTCACTGCCCTGCCAGATCCCAGCACAGAGCACCAACTGGTTCAGCACTGAGCTCTGGAAGTCCTTGGGGTATTTAACACCTGCTCCTTACTGTTCACCAGGGCTTCATTTGTCCTCCCCGGGGCAGGAGAGCGTTGGCAGCCAGCTGGCTCCATCCTTCCCTGGGAACGGTCTGGGTCCAGGTGCCAGAGGAGGAGGAGATGGGCTCCAGCCACCCCTTTCCCTCTGTGCAGTCAAGGGAGTTATTGACAAACAGGTTAGTGCTCTGAAGGAAACAGGCTGCAGCGTGTTTGAAGCTGCCTCCTTGGTCGATACTGAGCTGTGGCTGAGCCTGCCGCCGACTGGATTTCAGGCGCGGGCTGCGAGGGTAATAAGAGCCCTGGGATCAACTGTCTGGGAGATTATTACAGGATGAGATGCTTCACTGCCTTACAGTGTTTACTCAAGATTTATATTCCCTATGTGTATATAAGGGGTTGTTGTCTTTTGTCACTGGCTGATCGTTTTGTGATGGCGGTGTGCACACTGTGCTGCTCTGGTTTGCTTAGGGGTGCACGCAGCAAGTTCAGAGCATGGGGAAAGGGGAGCCTGGGGATGAGAGGGACAGCCAGGGTGGTGGCAAGAGGTGGGACCATGGCATGGGAAGAAGCTGCCCTGGGCTCTGATGCACACAGGCAGACCGACACCGAAGTGTGTGAAGCGTATGGAAGGGGCTTTCGCCCTTCTGGATGCTCCATGGTGACAGATGCGGTTTCAGGGAGCCCCATCCATGATGAGGGTGTTGATGCTGGAGGAGAGGGCTTGAGCCATCCTCATTCTTCTGTTGTGGAGGAGAAGGAGCTGCAAAACCATCTCCCAAGGAGTGTTCCTGCCCAGGGCTGGGGTTGCTCAGCTTTGTCCCGTGTGTATTTGTTTTCCACCTTATCTTAACCATGGGAGGTGGGCTGGGATGATGAGATGCTGCATGGACTTCTCTGGCCTGGTAGTGCAGGGCTCCAGCAAAGATCCCTCCTTCCAGCTGCGTGCTGGGGTGTGGGAGGTTCACACACCTCACACAGCTCAGGAGGTGCCAGGGCGAGGAGGGCAGTAATGGCCACGCAGGTGGGAGTTAGATGAAGCTTTAGCAGGAGCAGCTGTCCCTTGGAGCACATCTCCCTGGGCACACAGCTGGGCCATTGCTGGGCTCTTCCTTACCAGCTGCTGGGAGAAGCTGGGGAAAGCATTCCAGGCTCCCTGGGGAGCATTCCCCAGAGTCAGCACAGGCATGGGGCACTTTGTGTCCCTGGGGAGGCTCGAGAGTGGCAGTGCTGCTGTTACCCAGGGCTGCTCAGTCTCCTCTTGCAGGGTGTTGCTGTAATCCTGTTTGATAAATCCAGCCTTGGCCTGTGACCTCTCTGTGCTGCTCTGGTCTCTGCTCTGCTGCCTGCCAAGTTAAAGCCCCCGATGTGATGGAAGTGGAGACAGCCAGGGCATACTTATTGCAGCGTGGGGGCTGGGAGGAGAGATGTAGCGCAGGGTTGGACCAGTTTCCCTTGGAAGCCACTACACAAGAAATGGAAGCAGAGCTCCAGACACAATGGGGGAGAAGGGGTGATGAGGAGGGGTGAGCAGCGCCCTTAGGTGCTGCTGCTTTGAGGACAGTCCCCCCCTGCACTGTCCCCTCAAGCAGCAGGGATGCTGATGGCAGGGATGGTCCCTCCACCTAGAGAGAAGGCTGCAGCCTCTGCCTGTGCCAGCTTCAGTGCTCGAAGCATTTCCTGCTGCCTTGCCCCCAGCAGCTTCAGGGCATCAGACCGACTGCCCCCTCCCACAAGTCCCCCTACCCCACTGAGATGCTGCTGTGGGTGAGCACAGGTGGGCAAGCCATGCTCGGCGTGGGGTGGCCTTATGGGTGATGGGGACTGAGAAGCAGAGTCCTGGGGTAAACCAGGGTAAAACGAGCAGCTTAGCATTCGGGTGTGCCATCCCTAGGCAGGCCAAATGTCACCCACCTTGCTCCCCCTCCCTGGGAGGGCACGCACCGGGCCCTGCGGCCTTTGCCACCCCTGCCCTTCCCGTGTCTGTGCCGTCCTGGGAGAGCTGGTGTGAGGAGCTGGGAGCTCTCTGCGGCGCTGCCCGGGTGAGCAGTGAGGCGAGGAGCAGTGCCACACAGAATACCAAAGAGGCCAGGGCACGACACAGCCCATGCAGAGCCTTCCCCCTCCCAGACCCCCCGCCGCTGGGATCTCCAGACACCAATCCCCCACAAATCTCCCCCCTGGCCTTTTATGACCTGCAGAGTCATTTCAATTCAGCGCTTTTCAGCCTCTAAATCTCCTGTCCTCAGCCCCTGGTGACTTCTGGGGAGAGAACTGTGCTCCTTAAAGTGCCACGGGCAGGGTGGTCCCTGCACCAGAGCCTGCTGGAACCCTGCAGGGATTTCTCACCCATGTTTTTAGTTTTGGAAGGTTTTTCTTGCCACTGGGACCACACAATGGACAACCCCAGGCCAGCCCCAGGGAGGCTGTAGTGGCTGCCCTGTAGTGCAGTCCCCTGCTATGCATGCCCTGCCCAGCTCCCTGGTGAGCTGCCTGCATCCTGGGCATCTCACAGTCCCTGCACACCTTGAGATGGACTGATTGATCTGTACCACTTGAAAAATAATGCTTTAATCATTATTAAGGATTAGAAATAATTCTTGAGCTCTATCGATCACAATAACATTATTCATGATGAACTCATTTGGCATTAATGGGGATGTCCTGCAGCAGTGTGTGGCTCTGGGCAGAACATCACCTTCCCTGGGGACACAGGGGGGTGTTGCTGGAGGTCCTCTTCATGAGCAAAGCTGTCCCAAATAGCCCCCTCAGGAGCCTCATCCTTGCAGAGGGTCCCAAACTCAGTGACTGCCCACCCCGTTCATGTCAGCAGCGTGTCTCAGGGCAGGGGCTGCCCAGGGCTCCCCTCTGTCACCAGCCAGGGACAGGACAGAGCTGCTGCCATGGGAGCCCCCCAACATGACGTGTCCCCCAGTGGGGATGGAGGCATGTAGAGGATCCCCCTCTGTCCTCCCAGTCCTCATCCCAATCACAGCACCAGAATGTCTTCAGCAGAAGAAGCAGCTGGGAGTCTCTGGGGGCAGTTGCTGCAGGGTGGGCATCCAGCAGAAGCCAGGAGTCAGAACACTACCCTGCTATGGCTGTGCCATCCCCCTGTGGGCTCCCCACCCCTGCAATGTGCTATTTATCAGAAAGGAACATCTGGATTATCATTTAAAAAAAAAAAAAACAACCCACAAGTTGTGTCCAGATTGACTTTGATGAATTGACATTTTCCAGAGGAAAAATATCTCCCATGGAAGTCTTGTTCCTGGGTGTAGCCATCCCTCACTGCACCATTTGCAGCCCTCCAGGCTCTTCTCACAAGGCAATGAATAGCTAAAGATGTCCATAAATCTCACCCTGGCCCATAATAAACAAACAGGCTCTTATCAAGTATAGAAAAATGCATATTTCATCACTGCTGCTTTAAACACCACTCGGAATAAATGCCTGGCTTTAATCAGCCATTTCATAGAGTCACAGGATCACAGGGGTTGGAAGGGCCCTGGAGAGCTCCTGGGGTCCAACCCCCTGCCAAAGCAGCTCCCCAGCTCATACTGCACAGGTTGGTGTCCAGACGGGGCTGGAATCTCTCCAGAGAAGGAGACTCCACACCCCCTGGGCAGCCTGTCCCAGGGCTCTGGCACCCTCACTGGGGAACAGTTCTTCCTGTGCTCTAACTTGCAGCCATTGCCCCTTGTCCTGTCCCCACAGACACTGAAAGGGGCTGGCCATTTCCCCTGCATCCCATCCTTCAGATATTGATCAACATTCATAAGGTCCCCCCTGAGTCTTCTTCTCTCCAGGCTGAACAGCCCCAGCTCTCTCAGCCTTTCCTCCCAGGGGAGATGCTCCAGGCCCTTCATCATCTCCTCAGCCTCCTCTGGACTCTCTCCAGGAGATCCCTGGCTGTTTGATCCCAGGGAGCCCAGCACTGGACACAACACTCCAGGTGGGGCCTGAGCAGGGCAGAGCAGAGGGGGAGGATCCCCTCCTGTGACCTGCTGCCCACACTCCTCCTGATGCCCCCAGGATCCCATTGTCTCTCTCAGCCCCCAGGGCACACTGCTGGCTCATGGCCACCCTGTCACCCACCAGGACCCCCAGGTCCTTCTCCACACAGCTCCTCTCCAGCAGCTCCCCCCCAGCCTGTCCTGTTTCCAGCAGTTATTCCTCCCCAGGTGCCAGACTCTCCACTTGCTGTTGTTGAACCCCATCTGGTTTCAATATACAAAGGGAGCACGAAAGCTTGTGGGTGGCAGTGAAGCACAGAACATGGGCCACAGCTATTCTCAGCGGCTCTGGGGAGGTGAGTTCCCCACAAAACTGCCCTCAAAGTTAACTTTGAGCTGGCTGTGCTGCCCAGCCACACAAAGCTCTCCCTTTGTCTTGTCCCCAGGACCCGACCCATAGGTATTTTGCTTCAGTGCTCAGCTGGTAGCTGATCCTTCCCCTTGGCTGCTGGCTGTTGCATGCAGCACTTGCATTGTTTGAAAGGGAAAGTTTTGACTGGTGTGTGCTGAGATTGTGTGCTGATGGCCACCAGGGTCCCTGGTTCTGATAAGAACAAGCTGCATTCTGGGCAGGGACAGATAGGTGATGCCTCTCACCGCTCATCACCTTATGTCTGGTGACCTGTGCTTTGCTGTGCTCCCAGAAGGCAGCAGCCCTGCTCCCACCACGCTGCCAGGGCTGGGTGCTGCCGCTCTCACACAGACAGCGGGGAGATGGAGAGGAGACACCAGGAAGCCTCGGGGCTTCCTTTGCCCTGAGCATCCTCCTGGAAGTACGGAGGGGTTTTGCATACCCGTGTGCTGTACCTCACAGCCTGAAGGTAGCACGAGTGTCTGTGCTCCCCGGAGGTGATTTGGGGTGTTGCAGGAGTGGGCAGCCCTGGGATGGCTCTCATTCCCTCTGTTAAAGCCCTGTGCCTTCCTGTCACTGCTAGCCAAGCACAGTCCTGCCCGGTCCCCTCATGTGCTGGCCACAGCAGTGCTGGGCATTTGATAGAGGCTGCACCAGCACAGTGATGCCAACCACATGCAGTCCCAGGACCTCCAGGTGCTGGGATGGGCTCCTGGATGCTCTCCTCAGCCTTTGGCCCTTCATCCTAGCCGACTCTGGAGGTGGGCAGGGCTTCCCACATCACTTGCAGAGCATGGAGCAGAGCATCAGGGAGGTTTTGACTGGATATTGGGAAAATTTCCTTTGCTGAAGGGGTTGTCAGGCACTGGAACAGGCTGCCCAGGGAAGAGGTTGAGTCCCCATCCCTGGAGGTATTGAAAAGCTGTGTAGGCTTGGTGCTTAGGGACATGGTTTAGTGCTGGGCTTGGCAGTGAACTTGATGATCTTAAAGGCCTTTTCCATCCGAAATGGTTTGTGATTCCAATCTCACATCCCGCTGGGGGATGGAGTGAAACAAGGAACAGGTGATGCAGCAGCACCTGCCGCATCTTTGCTTGAGGCATCTCCCCCTACCTCACCAGGGAGCCTTCCTGAGCTGCAGCAGCCTCAGGACCATGTCACTAGTTAGCCCTGAGCAGGTTGGGCACTCAACCCTGGAGCTGACACCTCTGCAGCATGTATTCCCTCAGAGCCTCCTAAAGCTGGTAGGGAGCAGGTGGGCTGTGCCAGGTGCTGCGAGGCTGCAGAGACAAACCCTGTGTCCCTGTGAGAGGTGCCCATCACCCCGTGGTCCTGGTGGCCCTCAGCTCAGCATGCCGTGCTACCTCCAGCTGGGCTTTGGTGTGGGTCAGGTTGTTCAGCCCTGGCAGCTGCATGTGCCCCCGGGGGTCTGGGGGTTGTCAGGAGATGCAGGGGAAGGTCTGGGTCGCTTGTTTTGTGCCCAGCCTGCCAGTGCTGCCTGCAGCCTCCAGAGCCATCGGGATGGAGGTGTCTCCTTTGGAGCTTCATGCCCTTTGGTGGAAGGAGGTTGTGCGTGGCCCACCCGTGGGTGAGACCTGGCCAGGCTCAAGCCCCAGAGCCTCCTGCATCAGGCAGTGTTTGCAGGCAGGGATGCTGTGTCCCACACTGCAACTGGTGTGTTGCAGACAGGGCCAGTGCCGCTGAGCTGCGGACCCTGAGCCTGCGATGGGCATGAAGGAGGGCATGGGAAAGGGTTCATTTGGGTTGACAGAGCCATGCACCTCTGGGCCCCTGTGCTGTGATGTTTCATGGGGTTTTTCAAAGCACTTTGAAAGGGTCTGCTCTGCCCTGCAGAGAACTGGGGGCCATTGGCACAGGCACCTGGGTTCAGCTCCTGCCCTGTGCCGCAAAGGAGAGCCTGCCTGGCTCCGGCTGCCATGCCAGCAGCCACCAAGCAGTGATGGCTCAGCCCTGGTCGAGTTCAAGTGGCAGCAATTCCCCTGGACGCACCAACTTGCTCCAGGAAAGAGAGGGGACACTGGCTCACTCCAGCAAGCAGAGGAACACTAGCTTTCTGTGCCTGGGACATCCTTCTGCAGGCATCGCTGCTTGCATGCTTGCCTCCTGCACCCCCACTCCCCCTGGCAGAGAGGAGTTAGGGTCCCCAAAACAGAGGGATGCTGGGTGAAGCATCCACGGTCCTGGGTTGGCACAGGCGATGCTCATCTCCTCTTACTTTCCCTGGGCTGACTTCTCCTCTCCACTTGTTTTGCAGAGACTTGCCAACGCAGCAGAGAAGTTCCAGAAGGCTCACCACTGGCAGGACAATATCCGGGTAAGGCTCCACGTGCCCAGCTGCTCCCACCTGCTTCCCTCCTGGGTGCTGAGCCCTGCGGTGCAGAAGCGCTTGGCCACAGGGTAACTCAGGACACAGGAATGGGTTATTCATCCCATCCCTCCTCCCACCCCTCTGCTCCTCCTCCCCTCCATGCCCACATTCTCCACCCTGTCGCAGGTGACTGCTGGCAGTGCCAGGCAGCCCCGGCGCTGCCGCCCGGCAGCACTACCGAGGGCAAAGGATGTGATTTTGGAGCTCGTTTCCAGCTCTCACTGTCAGGAGAAAGCAGGAGGGGGAAGGTCAAGCTGGCAGCTCATCGCAGAGAGTTTGGGGGCTGGGGAGACTCTTATGCCCCCCAGCCCCATCTCCTGCAGCTGGTGGGTTTGGTGCCAAGCAGGGTCTCACACGGGGTGACGGCAGCACCCGCGGGCGCGTGCTGGCTCATCTGACAGTGGTTGCAGTGGGGGCTGTTTCTGGGGGAAGGAACAGTCTGGGCTGGGAGAGGGAAGATGTGGGTTTAATGATTGCATTTGACTTTGTAATTCTGGCGGTGATAGCACTCAGCAGGAACCTGGAGGATTCTGCCTGGAAATGCTCTCAAATTATAACAATAATACAGAAGGAAGGAAAGATTGTTTTCCTTCTAGTGTAAATGGAGTCTACAATAAAAAATCCTCCTGAGCCCCCCAGCTCCTTCCCCCTGGGTCAGGCCAGATCCCTAGTTGCTGAGGGGACAGCCTGGGGACAGCCCCTCTGGAGCAGGTGCATTTTGGGGGAGGGGTGTGGGTGTTTCTCTGTCTGCAACCGTGATCTGCTCAGGGAGAGGGGAGGTGACGACCTGGGGGCACATCTTGCCCGTACAGACCCTCCTGCCCTTGGTGGTGGGTTTGACATGGAGAGGAAGAGGCAGGAGGAGCAGAGAAGGCAAGGTGTCAGGGTGATCATGGCCAGTTCTCATGGCCCTGGGAGCTGTGTCCCATAGGCACCCAGGGAGGCCAAGCTCATGGGGACCTTCCCTTCATGGGAGGACGCAGCCCCATCAAGAAGGGGTGAGTGTCCTTGCTGGCCCTCCTGTCCAGCAGACAGTTGTCATTTTTGCCAGCAGTCACTGAGAGCTTTCTGCATGGGTGCACAGCTGAATTAGGATCATCCCTTTCTGGTGAGGTTAGGAGGGTGACAGGGTTGTGGGCACAGGCTGGTGCTGAGGCTGGTGCCTCGCCAGCACCAGGAGTGAGCCCTGCCTCCATGCTGCCCTCTGTGCCCAGCTCCAGGGGACACAGCAGTGACTGGATCCTCCTCTCACCTGCTCCCACAGCAGCCCCAGCCTGCTGGGATGCCCTTGGCTGGTGGCTTGGGGCTCCCAGGGTATGCAGACTGCAGCGCGAGGGCAGCCATGGGCATCTCCTGAGGGCTATCGCCTCCATCCCTGGCCCAGTCTGTGTGTCCTCTTGGGTCCAGAGCCCTGGAGTGTCTGATCCCTAATCAGCACCCACAACTTGACAACAGACACCCCAGGGGCATCATGGTGGCCCCATGCACGTCACGATGGGCTGGCATCCAGGGGTGCTTGCCCTGTGGGCAGGGCATGGGCAGGGCAAGCAAACTGGAGCAAGGTCCAGGTGTTTCCTTGGTGCTTCTCTTTGTCCCCTGGACCACAGGGACAAGCAGCCTCCACACTGCAGAGGCTTCTGTGTGCCAGGCCCCTCCACAGCCCTGAGGAGCTCCTTCTCCATGCAGACCTGGCTGCCTGGTGCTCTGAGTGGATACAAACCATAGAATCATAGAATCATAGACTGGCATGGGTTGGAAGGGACCCCAAGGGTCACAGAGCTCCAACCCCCCTGCCACAGGCAGGGACACCAACCTCAGGCCTGGAGCTACACAAGGTTGCCCAGGGCCCCATCCAACCTGGCCTTGAACACCCCCAGACACAGGGCACCCACCCCCTCTCTGGGCAGCCTGTTCCAGCCCCTCACCACTCTCTCTGGAAAAAACTTCCCCCTGATATCCAATCTAACCCTTCCCTACTTTAGCTTTAATCCATCCCCCTTGTCCTGCCATTGTCTGTCCTTTTAAACAGTTGAATCCCCTCCTGTTCCTCTGCTCCCTTCAGGGACTGGCAGGCTGCAATGAGGTCCCCCCACAGCCTTCTCTTCTCCAGGCTGACCCAGCCCAGCTCCCTCAGCCTCTCTTTGCAGGGCAGCTGCTCCAGCCCTCTGAGCATCTCCGTGGCTCCTCTGACCCCTCTCCAACAGCCCCACATCTTTCTTGTGTTGGGCCCCAGCTCTGGACACAGGATCCAGCTGGGGCCTCCCCAGGGCAGAGCAGAGAGGGACAATCCCCTCCCTGTCCCTGCTGCCACCCCTCTGCTGATGGAGCCCAGGATCCCATTGGCCTTGTGAGCTGCCAGAGCCACTGCTGGCTCATGGTCAGTTTCTCATCCACTATGACCCCCAGGTCCTTCTCACAGGGCTGCTCCCCAGGAGCTCTTCTCCCAGTCTGTATCTGTGTCTGGGATTCTCCCAGCCCCAGTGCCACCCCCGACCCTTGCAGTGTTGAACCTCATTAGGTTCCCCCAGCCCCATCTTTCCAGCCTGGCAAGATCAGGTTGAAGAACCATGTTGGGAGAGGCTGTAGTGCTGGGGAGCTCTTGGCTCATTTTTACAATTCAGGGCACAAACCTTTCAGAAATCCACTTTCCCAGAAAAAAAAAAAAAGAAAAAGGTTTTAATCGCCCTGTTTGCAACCACTTAATCAAGGTAATTAGGAGCGAGTCACCCAGAAACAATGTGCAGCCACGCGGCACCGCAGAGCTCTCTGCAGCTTTATCAGGACAGCCCAGACCCTCCTGGGATACTTGATGGACTGACCCAGCTCTGGCTCTGTGCACAGCGCCCAGTTGCTGGGGGTTTGCTCCCCAGCAGCCTTCCTAGTGCTCTGCCTGCCTCTAGCCCTGCTTCCCAGGCAAAGGGGCTGCACAGATGGCTCTCAGCACTGGCACTGAATGTCCTCTGGAATATGGCAGGGCATGGTTAGACCTGCACAGCAGTACTGGGGATGCTGCTAGCAGGGAAGGAGGCAGACCAGCATCCCCAGCTCCTCCTTCTCTTTCCTTCCCAGTGAGCATCCTCTTCCTTCTGGCTGTGATTCTGGTGTGAGGCTGGGATGCCACGCACCGGGAGAGGAGGGGACCTCCTCTCCCGGTGCGTGGCATCCCAGCCTCACACCAGAGCCTGTGCCATCTGAAGGGGCCCCTGCAGATGCTGAGTGTGTGTGTGCTGCATCAGTACTAATAGCAGCCCCATTAAACCTCCCTGCAGATGGGTTGCTATGGAAGTCCAGGGGAAAATGAAAGAGGAGCAGAGCTGGAGCAGCTAGGAGTTTGCTGCCCACCGTCGCTCACGACCCATCGCTGTGGGGAAAGTTGGGGTGGGGAGGGGGTGGGGGGTGTTGTCCCTTTTTTTTTTGCCTTTCCCAGCCACACTGGCCTGCTCAAAGGGATTGAGATCAGGCTCCCACCTTGGGGGGCTTTGCAGAATACATCCCCCTTCCCAGCATGCTCCCCCCACGCTGTTCTGGCCCATCCCTGCTCCTCATCCTCACTCACCCTCGAGCCCCCTGGATCTCCCAGCCAGCTCAAGCTGGGGCCATGGCCCTGTGTGTCCCCAGAGCTCCCCTGCCCACCCAAGCACTTTCTTTATCCAAAAGCAGTCTTAGTCCCAAGGTTGCACCTGCAATGGCTCTGGGGCACCCCTCATGTTGTCCCTTCATCTCATTTTACCCCAGGTCTGGGTGGCAGCTGGAGGTGGCACGGTGGGCCGGGACAGGGGGACAGCTGGGCAGGCTGCTGCTCAGGGCTGTTGTATGACCCTCCCTGACTTGGAGAGGGGAGAGGCCATGCCCTTCCCCTCCTGCACACTTAGGGTCTTTCAGGGCTGCACATCCATCTGATGGAGCCCCAGAAAGGCGGGACCTGTGTCCCCTTCCCACGGGGCAGGCTCCCACCACAGGCCACTGTGACCGCCTGGTACTGCTACGATAAGAGACCACTGAAAGTTCCCAGTTTGCAGTTGCCTGGCTGACCAGTTTTCCCAGTGAGCAGCTCCCGGACAGGACAGGCTGGCTCCAGGACAGGAGCCAGGCCAGGCCAGGCTGGCTCCACTTGCGCAGAGCCACAGGCACCTGTCCCTCAAGGCACCTCAGGGCTGCCCTCCCACTCTGGATGTCCCCAGCTGTGTCCCCGAGCCCTGGCAGCGGTGCTGAGCCCACGCACAGACCATGCCCGGGCAGCAGATGGAGGTTCTAGGGCTGCCATACTGTTCCCCAGCTTTCCATCCCCCATTTGCCACCCTGCTCAGGTGAGGGACCTGCAGAATGTACCTATAAAACCACTAGAAGGCCCTGTTGAGTTTTGTGATCCCACACTCTGTATCAATCCTCGCTGACGAGCCGCCACGCTGCCCATCAGGCATCCTGGCAGGTTCCATCTTCTCCCAGCTCCTCTCCACCCCTGTGCTCTTGAGTTCCTCCAGGGTTTCCCAGTGCCTCAGGCTCTTTGCCACCCCTTCAACCTCACCCCAGCAACAGGAGCTGGGACATCCCGCAGTCCCATGGTGTGAGGGAGCAGGGACCGTGCTGACCTGGGGGTGATGCCATCAAAGGTGCAGGCCTGCACCCTGAGCCATGCAGTGCACCCCAGGGCATCATCACCGCTGCATTTCGGCCTGCTGGGGTGGCCAGAGCTCTTTGTCCCTTTAAGGGACCCTCTGAGGCTGCGGAGAGCCAGCCCCACATTTATGTGTGCTTGGCAGGATTATATAAATTGCCTTTAAAAGTTGACTTCTTTATAAGCCATTTTCTGCTTCATAAAATGTTTATTACTGTTGTTTTTCTCCCAGTTCTTCCTTGCTGCATTTTCCATTGCTACACTGGGAAACTCCTCTCTTCTTCCACCTGCTTACCCCCTCCCCTCTCTTCTCCCCACCTTTTGGGCAAGAGAAGAGGCATTTGAAGGGTCAGAGCCCAGCAGGCCCTTTCTCCTTGGAAAAAAAACCCTTAAATTTCAGTTAAAAACAAGTAGCTGTGCATTGAGCTGTGGATGTCAGGGCTGCTGGGGACTGAGTTTAACCACTGTGCACAGCACAGGTGGTTTTGGGGTGGAGTGGTGGGCGCGGAGGTGGCAGAGGGAGCACCAGCAGGCCCACACTGCTGCCCCCATCCATAACCCCTGCCTGCAAACATGGAAGCAAATAGCAGAGCCCAGATAATTTCAAGCTCCATTAGAAACAAAACTCTGGGGAAAACGGGCTCCTTGTTTGCCAAATGGGAAGAGACAGGAGGAATAACAGAGATTTCACTCCCAGCCACCTAAGGAAGGTGAGGGGTAGGGCATGGGACACACACACACACACACACACACACCAGGAAGGTGAGGGGTAGGGCATGGGACACACACACACACACACACACACACACACACACACACACACACACCAGGAAGGTGAGGGGTAGGGCATGGGACACACACACACACACACACACACACACACACACACCAGGAAGGTGAGGGGTAGGGCATGGGACACACACACACACACGCACACCAGGAAGGAGAGGGGTAGGGCATGGGACACACACACACACACACACACACCAGGAAGGTGAGGGGTAGGGCATGGGACACACACACACACACACACCCCAGGAAGGTGAGGGGTAGGGCATGGGACACACACGGGGACACACACACACACCCCAGGAAGGTGAGGGGTAGGGCATGGGACACACACACACACACACACACCAGGAAGGTGAGGGGTAGGGCATGGGACACACACACACACACACACCCACACACACACACACCAGGAAGCTGAGGGGTAGGGCATGGGACACACACACACACACACACCAGGAAGGTGAGGGGTAGGGCATGGGACACACACACACACACACACACCAGGAAGGTGAGGGGTAGGGCATGGGACACACACACACACACACACACACACACACACACACCAGGAAGGTGAGGGGTAGGGCATGGGACACACACACACACACGCACACCAGGAAGGAGAGGGGTAGGGCATGGGACACACACACACACACACACACCAGGAAGGTGAGGGGTAGGGCATGGGACACACACGGGGACACACACACACACCCCAGGAAGGTGAGGGGTAGGGCATGGGACACACATACACACACACACACACACCAGGAAGGTGAGGGGTAGGGCATGGGACACACACACCCCAGGAAGGTGAGGGGTAGGGCATGGAACACACACACACACACACACACACACACACATGTGGTGGCACAGCCGGGCGTGGGGGAGGGAGGATGTCTGTCTGTCTGTCTGGAGCCCTGGGTGCAGCATCCCTCTGAGCAGGGGGTCCTGCTCCGCGGTGCAGCGTGTCTGGGGTGGGAGTGGTGGGTGCTGCCGGGGGTTTGCTGTGGCGGTGCAGGCAGGGCTTTGTGTTCAAAGCAGCGTTAGAAGGGCGAACGCCAGCTCCTTATCCCCCTCTCTTTCTTCTCCTCCTTTAATTACAGATCCTACTTATCGGCCGAGCGCAGAAAGATCGTCGCCGTAACCTTGCACTTGCCCTTGCAGAAGGTTTACCTAAAAAGTTAGAAAATAAAATCAAATACTCTTAATTTGCAGTCGTCTTGCCATTTCAAACCCAGTTTTCATTACAGCCCAGAAAGTGCATTGAAGCTGTGTTTATAACCCCCTTTTAGATAACAAATCACATTTTCTTTTGGCTGGCGAGTGTGTAGAATTGATTTTTTTTTTTTTTTCAGTTTAATGGGTTTGTGTGTTCAGGAATGATCTCCATCAACTGAGAGTCTTTATTGTGTTTGATATAATGTCAGCTTTCATTACGCTCGGAGAATTACTGTGTTAAAGCACCAACCTTGCTGTAGAGCTGTTCCTGGCCGAAAAGCAGAACAAGAAAATCATTCACAAAAACCCCATGTCAGTGATGTTTCCTCCTAAAAGCCAAGGATGGGGCTCAAAGGGGGTTCCCCTCTCCCCCTGCTCTTCAGGACCACTCACAGCAGCTGCATGGGTGCAGTGGTTTGGTGTGGGGGCTGCTGACTTTCCTCTGGGTGCTGCTGTCCCATCCCGTCCCATCCCATCCCATCCCATCCCATCCCATCCCGTCCCATCCCATCCCATCCCATCCCATGCCATCCCATCCCATCCCTAGCAGGGCTAGTGGGTCCCCAGCACCCACTGGCTCTGTGTGGTGGCTGGCATCCCTGCGGTACCTGGGTGCAGCCACATCTCATTCAAGGCAGCCTGGAAGGACTGGGAGCAGACAGGAGATGTCATGTAAAGAGGAATAACAGGCCAGGCATGATCAGATAAAACATCTTCTTGTGGAGATGAAGAAACTGTTGACGGGTCACTTGAATATTTCCCCAGCTCTGTCAGAGAGGCAGAGGGAGGAAATTGCTTTTTTAAAAAAAAAAAAAAGATGCCAAGGCAGATTATAGTGACTGTTTCCACCTGTCCTGGGTAGCACAGGCAGCCTCTGCTCCAGGATAGGATGAGAGGGGACTTGCATGGTGAGGGCTACAGAAGCAGCACGGTGGGTCCTGGGTCCATCTGACAGTGGCTGGGGCTTAACAGTGAATGTGTTCCTCTTCCTGGGGTGTGAGGATGGATCTCTTCTCAGGGTAGAACCCTGGCTGGGCTCAGAGGTTTGCAGTGAACAGAGTTTAATCCAGTTGGTGTCCGGGTGTTCCCCAGGGCCCAGTCTTGTTTTATCAGTGGTCTGGGTGAGGGCACTGGGTGTGCCTCAGTAAGTTTGGAGGTGATACCATATTGGGCAGGACTTGATGACCTTAGAGTCTTTTCCAACCTTACAGATTCCCTGATTTTATGATTCACCATGACACATGTGGACAAGGACAGCCCAGTAGAAACAAAAGGTTTCAGCCCCTACAGCTGCCACCAGTGTTTATCCTGATGCCCAGAGCCAGGCATCGGGATAGTCACACTGGGACTGCAGCACGGAGTTTCCCCCAGGAGCCCACTGGGTCCCTGTGGGAGCCTGTTCCTGCTTTGGTCCTCTCACCACCCCGTGGCAGCTGTTGCAGAAACACTTCCTTGGCCTCGGTGCACATCTGCAGCCAGAGAAGGCTGCTGCACCTCTGGCAGGGCTGGGAGACCTTGGGGTGAGCCCTCACCTTGCTCAGACCTCCGTGGCCATCATGGGCTCATCCCTGGGCATGGCCAGCAGCCAGTCCCATCCTGCTCCTCCCAACACAGATGGACTTGTCAGGGATGATGCTGCCATGGGAATGTGCCACATGGCCCTGCTCGTCCCCTGCTGCCACCCGGCCTTAGTGGGGACAGGGGCTGTGGGTGCTATAGGGGAGGGGGGAGCTGCATGATGCGCTGCCAGCAGTTCACCATGCCAAAGGTGGGACTGTAAGCAGAATCTGTTGCTATTTATGTGGTGGTTTGGGGACATGAAGAGCTCCTTAAACACTCCCTGTCCCTCACAAGCGCTGACTGCAGGGCACAGAGCTGCGGGTGAGCAGAGCTGCTGAGGCTGGGTGGGCCTGCTAGGCCCAGCACGCCATGGGCCAGAGTGCCAGCCCAGCCACTGGCTCTGCCCAGCAGCTGGGAACCAGCTTTACTTCCCCACCACCCTCTGAGTTTCTCCTAGTCACCTGGAAGGCAAACTGCTGCAGGATTTGGCTCATCCAGAGCCAATGAAATCTTGGAAGAGATTTCCTGACCACAGGGCTCACCCCCGTGCCCCCTGGGGAAATGAAACCCGCAGCCAGAGGGCTGACCTGGACCCACATCGATGTGGTGCAGCAAAACTGCCCCAAGGAGCCACAGTGTCCCCAGGGCATGCGATCAGAGGGGTGACCCTGATCAGAGGGGTGACCCTGAGACACCGTGAGCAGTGCTGCCGAGGACAGCAGATCCACAGGAGAGGGATTGTCCAGCTTGGGTGATCTTCCAGAAAACCTATGGAAAAGGGTGGTGGGGGGGTGAGCTGTGTCCTTGCTGGCTGTGTGCTCAGGCTGGGCAGGCTGGAGCAAGGAGCTGATGTGCCCCCCAGCTTCTCCAGAGGGGTGTCAGGGCAGTAACAGCTGCGTGTGTGACTTGGTTTGATTGCTGTGCCCTCATTAGACCAGCGACATGGAGGTTTGGGACAGCACCCCTCCATCCTGGCATCGCCAGCAGAGAGCAGAGCACTGACCTTTGTCATGTTATTTTTAGTTGCCATAATTGTTTTTGGTTGAAAAAAGACCTCTGTGAATGCTCCTGGAAAAGGCTGTGCTGGGGAAGGGGGAGAGAAGGGGGCAGGGAGGGGTGCCCCTTGCTGAGCACCCAGGGTTCCCTGTGCTGTTGGCTTTGGCTCAGACCTGGCTGTTGGGGCACAGCCAGGAAGCACCCATGTAGAAGCAGGGTCCTCCCCCGGCGGTGCTGGCAGGGCTCCAGCTTGCAGCGCTCCAGAAGGTCACAGCCTGGTGTCACTCATTAGCTTTTTGCTTGGCATTTTGGTGTAGAGTGTTCCACTTTTTTGAAGTAGAGCACAGGGCTGCGGGGGGGCTCTGGGTGAACAAGCTAGCATGCTTGGGGAGGGCAGACTCAGGCATGCAGCATCATTGCGGGTGACACCAAGCTGAGTGGTGCTGTTGTCACAACAGAAGGAAAGGAGCCATCCAGAGGGATCTTGCCAGGCTGGAAAGATGGGGCTGGGGGAACCTAGTGAGGTTCAACACTGCCAAGTGCAGGGATTGCACTGGGGCTGAAAGAATCCCAGACACAGATACAGACTGGGAGAAGAGCTCCTGGGGAGCAGCCCTGTGAGAAGGACCTGGGGGTCATAGTGGATGAGAAACTGACCATGAGCCAGCAGTGGCTCTGGCAGCTCACAAGGCCAATGGGATCCTGGGCTCCATCAGCAGAGGGGTGGCAGCAGGGACAGGGAGGGGATTGTCCCTCTCTGCTCTGCCCTGGGGAGGCCCCAGCTGGATCCTGTGTCCAGAGCTGGGGCCCAACACAAGAAAGATGTGGGGCTGTTGGAGAGGGGTCAGAGGAGCCACGGAGATGCTCAGAGGGCTGGAGCAGCTGCCCTACAAAGAGAGGCTGAGGGAGCTGGGCTGGGTCAGCCTGGAGAAGAGAAGGCTGTGGGGGGACCTCATTGCAGCCTGCCAGTCCCTGAAGGGAGCAGAGACACAGGAGGGGATTCAACTGTTTAAAAGGACAGACACTGGCAGGACAAGGGGGATGGATTAAAGCTAAAGGAGGGAAGGGTTAGATTGGATATTAGGGGGAAGTTCTTTGCAGAGGGAGTGTTGAGGAGCTGGAACAGGCTGCCCAGAGAGGGGGTGGGTGCCCCATCCCTGGGGGTGTTCAAGGCCAGGTTGGATGGGGCCCTGGGCAACCTTGTGTAGCTCCAGGCCTGAGGTTGGTGTCCCTGCCTGTGGCAGGGGGTTGGAGCTCTGTGACCCTTGGGGTCCCTTCCAACCCATGCCAGTCTGTGATTCTATGATTCTGTGATCCCCAGAGCCCCCACCCACAAGGTCCTATGTAGGACAAGACCTGGCCAGGGGCTCCCTGGTTGACACCAAACCAACCTGCAAAGGGTTTGCTGCAGGCACGGTGGTTGCTTGGTGGCTTTGCCAAAGAAGTCAGCCCTTGCACCAACCTCCCCAAGCTGGCTTCTCCCCCTGACTTGCAGGGAGGGTTTTAGGAGGCAGAAACAACCCTGCAGGTACTGGTGAGCAGCACAGGCACTCACAGTGCTGTTACACAGCCAGTGTGGCAATTACAGCGCGAGAAAATGGGCAGCAGTTGACACAGCACAGCCTCCCCTTCAACAAGTGCTTTTTTTTTTCAGGCTCTTTTGCAATATGCTGGGTGATGTTTTGCCCTGAAATCCCTCGATATCTTCACAGCCCCCTCCCCTTGTTTTCTTTATTGGTATTTATTCTGAAAGGCTCTAGAAATGCCAGCGCTATTTACACAGGCCTGGTGCTGGGTTTAACGGGCTGTGAGGGGGGGGAAGAGAGGATTAGGAGGAGGCAGCACGCATGGTTGGAAACACAAATGCTAGGGAGAGGAAATTGCAGGGTCCTGTGCTGGCTCCTGGAAGACTCCCAGACTAGAGGGTCTCCAAGGACTCTCTCCTCCCTTTCTGGAATAGGTTGTCACTAGCTCCACCAGTCTCTGGCTGGATGTGGATGCCCTGCTAGCTTCCACAGCATCAGCAGGATTGTGGCAAGGAGAGTGGAGCCTGGGCTCAGGGCATGCCCTGGGTCCAGGGCTGAGGTGGCACTGGCCATCCCACACGTGTGCAAAGCTTGGCCACAGCATGGAGCAGGACTGGGATCTCACTCAGCTGCTCCTGGGGTGGTCAGGGCTTGAAAAAGTGCAAGGCAAGGGCTGTGTGATCCTGAGGGAAACGGGTGGCAGAGCCGTTCTTCCAGGAGATCTGCTCCCTGGGCCATGGGGCCAGGGGACCAGCCATCCTCCCTGATCATCACCTCGGCACCCTCACCCCCACTGCAGGTGTGGGGCCACCACCACCACGTGTGGGATGGGATTGAAGCTTTTGGGAGAAGCCGATGGAAGATAAAATGAATAACAAAGCACCTTCTGGATGGCTGTTGTTAGTCACACTCACTTCTGATTAAAGATCATTAAACATGAAATTAGCTCGTTTGTGTTACGGGTCTCCTGGGGGTTCCTTTAATTAGGAAGTGCAGATGGCCACAGACCCAGGGAGACAGCAGCACCAGCAAGGGGCAGGGGTGTGCATGGGGCCAGGAGCAGCACAGGGTGGGCGTCCAAAGAGAATGGGGTTGGGTTTTTTTCCCTTTTCTTGTTATTGTAAACCCCTCAGCATTTCACAACAAACCACAGATAATTAATAAGTACATTCCCTTAATGACTAGGCTTTTTAAGAGCAGAAATTGGAAGATGCTGTGTTGATTTTTCTTTTTTCCCTTCCTGCCTCTTGGTGCTGCCTTAGTGCCCTGATTCCAGTCGCAGAGCCTATGGCACGGCCCCTCTGCCCAGGAGGATCCTGAAACCACACTTTGCAGTCCCCATCCTGGGAGGACACTGGCCATGCAGCTTGGCAGAGGAACCCTCTGCCTCCGGTGCCCCTGAGAGAGCAGGGGCTTGTCCTCCTCGTGGGGTTAGTGGCTGCCAGCTCCTGCTATGGCCGGCACAGCAGAGCAGATGATGCCAGCTGCTCACTGAGCCACTTGGACCTGCCAGTCCCTTTTCCCAGCTCGAGCCCATGGTCAGGCTGGGCTGGGTGTCACAGCAAGAGAGCGGAGCGAGGAGGGGAAGGATGCAGTGAGCCCCATCAAGGCTTTAACTGGGCTTCTGTCCTGGGCCCACATTGCTTTCTTCATTAACTAACAACAACAATAATCATCCCAAGAGCGCTGCCTCTGCGTGCAGGGAGGGGAAGGCTGATTCGCAGGCTGACAGCTGATTGAGTGGCAGACATGTTCGGCTGCCGGGGCGCCTGCATCGTGCTCACGTCCCTGCACGCGGAGAAGAGTCTCCGAGTGCCCTTTAATTACCCCTTCTGATGGCACACGAAGCGCTGTTGTGACAGCATTGCTGCTCTCCCAATTGCCTCTTCAGGAATTTTATCAGCTGCCTTGCGTCCCGACACGGGGGGAAGAGGAATCTGAGCAGACCTTTCCGCCTAAGTAGGCTTTAAATACCCCAAATTAACGGCGTGCCTTTCCCTGCAGAAGCGAGGATGCTCTTCCCCCCCCCCCCCCCAACTCCCCATCTCTGCCGTGTGGGGAGGGAAGCACTCAGGCTGCAGGTGCTGCCTGTGCCTGGCTCTCCTGCAGCTCCCAGCGCTCGCAGCAGGACCAAAGCATCCTGGGCGTGGGGACACAGTGCAGCGTCGTGTCCCATGGCAGTGTAGAGACCGTGTTCACACTGGTGGCACCATGCTGGAGCTGGTTGGCCGTGGCAGAGACTGTGTGCATTGCCCTGCACTGCTGCCACCGCTCCATGGCAGCTGCGAGCGGAGGGAAGGGAGCACGACAGGCGATGGCCAGTCCTTGGAGGGCAGAGGAGTGGGATGCAGGATCCTGGCCATGTCTCAGGGACAGCATGGGATATACAAACTTTGGTCCCTGGCAATGTGATGGAAGTGCAGATGGAGAGAGAACAGGGGAAGGAGAGCAGTGGTGGCGACCCCTCCACCATCTCCATCCCTGCCCAGCACTAACTGAAGTTTCCCTTTTCTCTGCAGGAGGAAGACATTGAGTACTATGACTCCAAGGCCGACACCGAATACGTGAGTAGCTGCACCGCTGGCATGGTCATCACCCTGTCCCAGTGCTGAGCCACTCACCAGCACTGTTGCAGCAGCGTGCTGAGGGAAACCTGGCACAGAATGTTACAGCTGCTGTACCAAGGCTCTGCGGTGGGCAGCAAGTGCCCGAAGTGCAGCCGTCCCCCCTACCCCCCCAGCCAAGCCACCGTGGCCAGCACCAGGCCCAGCAGCAGCAGGCAACTGGGCAGGTTGCTCCACTGCCTGCAAAAGTTTCTAAAATTAAAGCTGGCATCTGAAATTCAAATGAAGAGCAAACCTTTAATTAGAGACTGAATCTAATTCTCCCTGCCTTGCCCCCCGGCACAGCCATCCTGTGATTTTTGGCAATCAGTGCTTTAAATACAGACCCAGCAGCTCTGCACTCCTGGGACTCCCAGTGGGGGCTGGCATTTGCTGGCTCCTCTGCACGGTGATGGTGACGGTGCTCAGGTGCCATGCCTTTGGTGCTGGGCACTGCCCTGGCGATGGCTGCTGGCAGGTGATGGGTCACCCAGCTTCTAGCTTGTGCTGTGCCCTGGAATCCTTCCAAAGCAGTGCTCACTAGGTTGGTGATCCTCTTGGGGCAGTGTCATTGGGGAGTGTGTGTGTTGTGGTGTCCTCAGAACTGGCCAGGAGCCTGGAGCAGAGCAGAGGGGGGACGCTGGGGCAGCCCCAGCCGGTGTCACTGCCCCAGTCCCAGTCCTTACCTGAAGCAGAGTTGGCAGCAGATGTGCCATCAGGGGACAGGTACTGCAGCAGGACGGGAGGAGAGGCAGCACGTGGCATTGGCAGCAGAATGCTTGCAAACCACATGGCCTCATCCAAAAGTAATGCTTGAGTGGAGTGACCTCACGAGCCTTCAGAAGTCCCTGTGCAGAGGGCACAGGATGATCCGGGCTTTGATAGGGTCCCACCAGCTCAGGTGACATGTCCTGCACGAGCTTCAGCTCTCCTCTCATCCTGCCTTGGAAGTGATGCCCCAGAGGGGAGCTGGGGGCAAGCTGGAGTGGAGGATGGATCCTTCAAAGCAGTTACTTACAGAATGCCAGTGACATCATGGCCAGGCAGTGACAGCAGGAGGGCTTCTTACAGGGGAAGCTGGAGCCATGGAGAGTCAAGGAGGGGAGGTGGAGAAGTCAGGCAGATGCTGCAACCAAAGGGGAGGGTGCTTGCTTTCCCCAGTGGGTCTCCCTGCTCATTCGGAACAGGTGACATCCCCCATCCCTCCCCTAACCAGAGGACGCCACTGAAGGATGGAGGGGAGGATCCTACTCTCCATGGCCACTCTGCAGAGGATGGCGCTAATGGGCTTAAAATCCATTGACGTGAGTTTTGGATAGAAGCAGAGGCAGAACTGGCTGGAGGAGGCAACCCAGGGGGCAAGGAGCAACACTGCTGCATCCATCAGGCTGGGCAGGGCTTTTGGAGTCACCACCACAGGACAGGGGACAGGGCAGCTGGCCGTCCCCTTGCCTGGTGTTACCCTGACCGGTTCCAGCTGCCCACACGTGGCTGGTGCCAGCAGTGGTGATGTGAGCTGGCAGTTAGTGGCCCCTGGCCACTGCTGGTGGGATTAGCCATGTCTGCAAGTGAGGGGAGCATCCCTGGGCAGGATCACCCTGTAGGTAGGCATCTCAACCTCTGAGCCTTGCCCACCGAGCCCTCCTGGCACACAGGGCACCAGGGAGAAGCCATGGGCAGAGGCATGGCTCAGGGTTCCTGGGGACTGTGGGGCTGGGCTCTCTGGTCCCTGGCCCTTCTCCAAGGGAGCTGACATCCTGCAAATTGGCCACACCGACCATTCCTCCTCTGGGGAAAGAAAGATCAAGGGCAATTGGAATCAGCCTCTTACCAAGGTTTGTGGGGCTGGCAGGTAAAGTGCTTCCCTATCAGGGATGTTGCTGCTTCCCAGTGAAATCCCAGCAAATTCAATTCCAGCAAAAATAATGGAGACAAAAGGTGATACTGAAATAACAAAGGATGGAGATGGTACCCAGCGGTCTGAATGGAACTAAATAGCACTCTTTCCATCTTTTCTTTATTTAACTTCAATTTTATATTTAAATTGAGCGGGATCTAGCTGAAATGTTGTAGCTGATCTACCTGAAAGAGTTCTGAGGGACAATGCCTATTCAGTGGGGCTGGGGCTTATTCACAAGCCTTATGTTGGCTTTAACTGCGGCGAGAAGGAAATGAGCTTCCTATTCATTTTGCTTGCACCTCAGCTCCACTGTCTTCCTAAATAGATTCTGGATTTCCTGGTGGTTTCCCACAAATGGGAGCATCAGAAAATTTCCCTGGAGGGGCCCCCAAGGCTCTCAAAATGTTTGCAGAAGCAAAGTTTTCACCTGTCCCTGCTAGCAAGGGCTGTGGAGTTGATCTGGGAAGACACATTCAAATTGGCAGATGCTCCTGGTTGGGTATTACAGGGAGAGCAACACAGAAATAAAGTGATTTTCCATCTCTAGTACTGTGTTGATGGCAGGGGACGATGCTTAAGGCACAAGAATCCCCTGGGATGTGCCTGGCAGAAAGCACCCACCTGCCTGCTCGAGGTCCCCGGGGAGGGGTGGGAGGGGAAGGGGCTGAGAGTGGGAGGCTGGGTGTCAGCAGTGCCAGTCACAGGCTGCCCACTTGCTGCTTGAGAGATGCAGCAAGAAGAGGGGAAGGGGGGGTTGGGGGGAAGTCCCTAAATGTCAGCAGCAGATGAAGGGTGTTGGGAAATTTAATCTTCCAACTTTCTCAACTAATGTGACATTTGGGTTCCCTCCCGATAAGCTATCAGCCCCAGAAGTTTCTTTCTTTTGCCTTTTTTCTTTTTTCTTTTTTTTTTTTCCTCTCCCTCCTTCTCTCCTCTGGCTGGTAATTTAAAAATAAATGGTCTAGAAAGATCTCTAAACAGTACCTTTGGCAAAGATTAAAAAAGCAAAGGGGGATAGGGGAGCAGGCTGGCGGGAGAGGCTGATTGTTATTTATAACCTGGGCTGCTAGAAAAGCAGGGACGTGGCTGGAGAGCACACCATCTCCCTCCCTGGCATTAAATTGCTGCATTTCAGGAAAAGATGAGATATTTAAGAAGGAGAAAGGCCCTTTTACACAGGCCTGGAGTTTCTCAGCCCTGAGCTGGGGGCTGGTATTTATATTCATTGTTAGTAGTAATCGCAGTGTGTTGATGTAAATATTTGGTTGGCTTTTTCCAGATTTAACATGGATGGGTGCCCCTGGAACATGTAAAAGGATATGTTGGGATCTTGGTGTGATATATTCTTGATCAGGCATGTGAAAGGCAGGATGTGGGATGCAGGGATGCTCTTGGGGGGTGCTGTGGCTTACAGGACCTGTGCTGGTGCTGGGGGTATCAGGAGGAGCACCGTGGGGGAAAGCTGTGGTTACTAGGTTTATCCAGAGCTGTGAAACCCCATCTGGCATCAAGGAGTGGCTGCCTGCACCACCAGCCAGATCGGCCCTGCATTTGTCATCCACGCTGCCATTTAAGCAGTCATCATTAGCTGTGATGGCTTGTTCCCATGGAGATGAGCAATGAACGGGGGTGTCTGCATCCGCCGGAGCTGCCTGGCCAAGGCAGCGCTGCTCTGCCAGGTCGCATCCCCACCTCGACCCAGTCTTGCTAGTAAAGGACAGTCCCCCCCCTCCCTGCAACTCCCCAGTCCCCCCATCCCTGCAACTCCCCAGTGCTTGTGCCCAGGGGGGCGTCGGTGGTTTTCTTCAGCCAGCACCAGCTGGGATGTGACAGGGGACTGCGAACGCAGCAGCCTCCAGTAAAATTGGTGGTGCCACTGGGGCTCACTGGGCATCGCTTCGGTTTGCCCCTGTCCTGGTTTTGGCTAGGATGGAGTTCATTTCTAATAGTGGATGGAAGTGTTTGGGAGTTGGGATGAGAGCAGTGCTGACAGCACCCTGATCTTTCTACTTGCTGCCAAGCAATCAAGGACTTTTCAGTTCATATTTCCCCACTAACACGAAGGGAGGGGACACAGCCAGGACAGGTGACCCGAACTGGCCAAAGGGGGTGTTCCATGCCAATTACATCACACTCAGTATAAAAGGGGGACTGGTTGGAGGAGGAGCAGGTGGCTCCAGGACGGGTGGTTCTGGGGACAGTCGGGTTTCTCAGGACAGCTCTGGGCTGCACAGCCTGAGTTGTGTGGTTCAGTGAGGAAACTGCATTGTGTATCACCACTTTCATATATTTTTTACTATAAAGTCCTGTTATCATTGTTATACCTATCTTTCCCCCCAAACATCCCCCCTACTCCCTTTTAAAGACCAAACGACTGTGTGATGCTCAGCTCTCAGCTGGGGCAAAACCATGACAGCCCCCCTCTCTGTCTTTTTGGGAGACTGAAGAGAAAAATCAGTATGGCTGGTAACCTGACCACTGAGGGTGCTGGCAAAAGCTCTCAGTGCATGGTGGCTTCTTGCTGAAGCAATAAATATACATAATATTGATATATTGCCACGGAGTCCGTTTCTAATGGTGTGTGGCAAATAATATATTCAAACCGTGGCGTCTGTTTATGTGACATTGTACATACTGTAACAGATCAGGCATCAGCTGGGTAGACAATGGCAGGACAAGGGGGATGGGTTAAAGCTAAAGGAAGGAAGGGTTAGATTAGATATTAGGGGGAAGTTCTTTGCAGAGAGAGTGGTGAGGGGCTGGAACAGGCTGCCCAGAGAGGGGGTGGGTGCCCCATCCCTGGGGGTGTTCAAGGCCAGGTTGGATGGGGCCCTGGGCAACCTTGTGTAGCTCCAGGCCTGAGGTTGGTGTCCCTGCCTGTGGCAGGGGGGTTGGAGCTCTGTGATCCTTGGGGTCCCTTCCAACCCATGCCAGTCTATGATTCTATGACATAAAATAGATGGTTCAAAGTCCTCTTGAAAGGTAGTGATGAGAAATGCTGCAAAATCTGCCCGGGGCCTACCGAGGCGCTCGCGGTTAAACTGGTGTACATCAGGAGAACCTGAATCGGCTTCTTTGCTCTAAAACAAATTTAATGCAGAATTTCTTCCTCTAGCCTTACTAAAGCGGCTTCTTGTAGCCCCAGCCTTTCACTGAGATGTTCCCATCCCTGCCTAGGCTGGTGACAGCTTTGCCTGCCTTCACCTAGGTGGTAATGACCCCATTTCAGGGGCCAAATTCAGCCTGACTTAAACAGGAATAACTCAGCTGAGGTCAGGAGATTTATGGATAAAGGATGCACGTAGCTTGGATAACATCAGCTCTTTCCACAGGTCTGTTTGTTGTATAGGTGTCAGTGATGTATGGAGTGTCCTATGTATAGATAGCTGTGTATTTGTCTCCCAGATCTATACATACGCCTCTTTACAGATACATGAGTGAGAGCAGCCAGACAGTGCCAGACCTGGCAGAATACAAATGAGCCCCCTCAGAAGAGGGTGGTATAATGGCATAATGATAAACAGAGGAGTGGAAATTGTAGACCTTAGTTCCAGCTCCAGTCAAGTGGGGAATGACCATGCCAGCATGGAGGAAATGGGGAGGGTTGGGTTTGCCTGGCTGATCTGAGGTGGGGAGGGATGGGGACATGTCACCAGGACTTCACTGGGCTCGGAAAATATGGGGTTCAGTGTCAAAGCAGAGTGTTTGGTGCTGCCAGGACCATGGCTGTTTCCAGCAGGAGCCTCTAAATTACTGCAGGAGGTTGGCAGGGATGACCTATCAAGTGTGCAGCCGTGTTACCCTGGGGGCCTGAACCCCATGTTGATGGCAGGTTCAGGGCTGGATCTGCTCTCTGGATAGCCCACGGCCTAGCGTGCAACCAGGGTGTGCAGGGCTCCAGCAGTCCATTTTGTGCCGTTTCTCTGGCTTTAGGTTGAAATTGAGAGCATAATCTGGATTTCAATCTTGGCAACATGGTTTCGGGGGAGATGGGGACAGTCCCTGCCCACCTCCTGTTTGGCTAGTGGAGCTGTAATTGAGTTCAACATCTTTAAGGCCGGCTGGAGCCCCGGTGCTGGGATCAGCATGGGGGCATGTTTACACTCGCAACCTCTGGGCTGGAATGAAAGCCCAAACCTCACATATCCATCCTGTTACTCTCCCAAGCTGTGGAGAATGGTTTGGGCACCCCTTGCAATGTCAAGGGAATGTCACTGTCTCAGTGGCCAGCCAGAGCTGTCATCTGCGAAGGTGAAACGGAGAGGAGGGCAGGGTGGGTGTGAAACAAGCCTCACAGTTTATTTCCCAAACACGTCATTTTCCCTTAAATATATGGCTTGTCCCCTGAGAAATTCACATCTTTTGTCCCCTGGGTTTTGTCAAGAGGAGCCTGACTGGTGGCAGAGCTGCTCAGCTTGGGCCATCGAGGAGGGCAGGATGGGACCATCCCCTACCCCTTGTCCCACTGGTGCCGGGTGCTGTGTCAGGGGGTGGCCTGGGGCATCCCTGCAGGCAACCGTTCCCGGCGTGGCACGGCACGAAGCTGCTCACGCTTCCAGGCACGTCCGCGGTCGTTTCTCCGGGGCTGATCTCTGCTACCGCAATCAGCCGGCCTCACACGGGCGCCGAGACTGGTGCTTCACCGGGGGAGAGGTGCTGAGCCTCCTCGCTCCCTCTCCGGGCAGCTCCACACTCGGGTCCGCTCCTGTGCCGCTCTCACCCCGCCCCTTTTGCTCCTGCAGCAGGGCTGGGAGAAGGTGACTGGAGCCATCCTTGAGCTGGGCACATCCCTGCCCTGCGCTGCCCACTGATGGGGAGGGCAGCTCTGTGCTTCTGCCCCTCTTCAGCGGTGATGTAGCTCTGGATGCACCAAGGGCAGGTGCTGCAGCATCCTCCTCCTGCCCGCCCCGAAGCATCTCTCAGCTGATTGCAGACAGCTTTCCTGGCTCATGGCAGGGACATGGCAGCAGGGAGCCAACACCTTCTCCCAGGTTTCTTGGCCCCGGGCAGGGTGGCAGGGGTGTTTTCCCCAGCTCTGTAGCGAGGCCACCCCTTTTCTCCTGTTTCCCCCATGGCCCAGCACCTCATCTCCCTGGCCCCACTGACTGCAGCCACTCTGCCTGCACTGGCTCAGCCTGCCCTGCCTGGCCGAAGGGGCTTTACCCCAGTGCTGTACTGGCAGCAGGGCCCTGGGAAGGCGGGTGAGCGTGTTCCAGCACTGGCAGTGGGGAATTCACCATCTCTCCACCATAATTAAATATTGTTTGCATTGCTTATTGACAGAGCGCTAAGCTGCACTCCATTTTAATTTGTTCTTTGATAGTTGCCTTTTGCTGCTAATTGATTTTCAAGGCTTTTTTTTCTTTTTAGTTTGGGGTTTGGGTTGGGTTTTTTTTGTCTGATTTAATACCTGCCATCCTCCCAAAGCCAGAGAGACAAGGGTAACCAGCGCTCACCTTCATGCCTGCCCACTTCCACCACCTGCCCCCAGTGTGCTGCTGGCACTGGTGGGCCAAATCCAGTGCAGGAGGCAGCATTGCTGCAGGGGGATGTTCAGTGATGGCCTTTGGGTCACAGCATTCTTGGCATGTGCCTGGGGCTGGCATCCCTGGGTGACCCCCTGTGCTCTGCTCCCTCCCCAGGACGATCCTGACGGGGAAGAGATCGAGAGGGAGAAGTCCAACTCCTTGAAGCTGGAGTTCACCGATGATGCCAACTTCAAGACCAAGGTTAACTATTCGTACGCTGCTGTGCAGATCCCCACGGACATCTACAAAGGCTGTGAGTGCCCCCCCTCTTCTGCTCCCCTCTGCACTGCTGGGCTGGGCTCAGCCTCCACCCCCTCCTGTTCAGGGTGCTGCAGCCCAGGGGTCTGTTACCCCAAGGTGTCCTGGCTGGGTCTTGGTGCTGGGGCAGGCAGGCACCCAGGGTACTGAGCAGAGGCAGAGTCACCGTCTCAGGACAGAGGTGACAAGGTGTCCCTGCCCAGGAACCCTCAAGGTCTTAGCATGGGCCAGAGAGGCGAATTCACAGCTGAAGGGTTATTGGGAAGGGATGGAGAGCAAAAGAGAAATGGTATTTACAGCACCACTGGGTAAATCTCAGTTGCACCCCTGTGGCTGTGACCCCTGGAGAGGAGCTCCTCAAAGCTCAGGGAGGTTCAAAGCAGGAACTGGAGGCGATTGGGGGGACCAAACACCTCCGTGCCAGAGCCACTCCCTGCTCATTAGAGGGAGCAGGGTGGGACTGGGCAGTGGGAGAGGGTGAAGGAGCAATGCTGGCTCACCAGCTTCAGGCTGTTCAGGGCCAAGGTTACAAAAAGGGGGGGGTAGAGGGGTGGGAATCCTACAGCAAGGCCGGGGCGGATGGGGGCATGCGAGGATGGTAGGATCCCAGGCGTGATGGCAATGGTAGGATCCTGAGCACCATGCTGCTCTGGGGCACTGTGTGGGGGTGCCAGCCCCACGGCTGTGCCGGGAAGGGAGCCGGGCAGGGCGGGATGGAAGAACAGACGGATGGACGCACGGACGGATGGGATAGGACGTGCCATACCAGCTCTCAGTCCCCGCCGGGAGGTGACACAGCCCCTGTCAGAGCCGTCTCATACCTCCCTTGCCGCTGTGGCACATGGTGACAGTGGGTCTCCGTTTCCCTCTAGTGGCTGCTCCGCACCGAGCTGGTCACCGCTCGGAGCTGGAGATACCCTCCAGCACCCCGGGGTGCAGCCGGTGCCCAGCCCCTGCTGTCAGGGGCACCACTTGTCTCCCCGTGCCACCCCTGTCCCCGCACCCCTGTGACCTGGGGGCACTCGCCGGGGGCTCCCAGGTGGTCAGGGCAGTAACGGGGGCTGAGCTCAGGCTCCTGCCCTCTGTGGTGCTTTCCTGGTACACTGGGCATGTTACTGGCAGGGCCCTGCTCAGGGCTGCATCAGCACGACGATTTCACCATGGCGGTGGCAGCAGATTAGAAATTTGCAATTAGTTTGATTACCCAGCTAGTGCAGGGCAGGCAGCTAATGGAGCACATCGTGTGAGCCGGGGGCGGGCAGGGTGGGCTGTGCGCTGCTCCTCAGCCCTGCTTACCGGCCCACACCGTGGCTGATGGCCTGCCACTGCCACATCCATCACCCTCCGTGGCCCTGGGACGAGAGCAGACTGCAGAATGACATGCCCCAGGGACGCACAGCTGCTCGGGGTGGGATGCTGGGGAGCGGGCGGGATGGTGGGAGGTTCCAGATGGGGAAAGGGGCTAGAGCGATGGGCACAGCGGGGGTGTGGGCACAGGGCTCACACCCTGCCCAGCTGCACTGGAGCGCTCTAGAAAGCCAGGGTGTAGGGCAGGGTGCTCAGCCACTGCACCCCAGAGCAGGTTTGGGGTGTGAGCATGGGGCAGCCTGTGTGACCCCTCCTGCCAGTGGGCACGGCCGGTCCCTGCGGAGCCGCGGGCAGGGAGCAGCATCTCCCCGCTGGGACCCGGCGGAGAGGCGCTATCGCTGCCTTTCACGCTAATTAAACCGCTGCAGAGACGTCCTTCGCCGTCACCCCTCGCTACACACACAAATTACATCCTATATGTGTTTTATTTACTGTGCCATTTTTAATTAAATCTGCAATTGCTCGCTGGCAGGGCGGAGCTGGGCTCACACTGGTGGGGACAGGGACGAAACAGGGACAGGCGAGGATGTCACTGGGGAGGGGGGGCTCTGGCCTCAACTGGGAGTGACAGGAGCCATCCCAGCCATGGGCACAGCCTCCCATCCCATGGGAGAGTGTCGGGGCTGTGTCTCTGCGCAGGGCTGTACAGGGGCTGCACTCACATGGAAGGATGCTGTAGGAGCTGCAGTGAGCTGTAGGGACTGCGATTGTGTGCAGGGGTGGTGTGTGTGTGGGGGGGGGGTTCACAGGGAGGGTAGAGGTGCAGCTTTCATAGGCAGCTGGGGGGCTGTGTTTGTGCAGAGTGGGGAGTGTAGGGGCTGTGTTCATTCTCAGAGATGATCTGGGAGCTACACTAATGCACAGGGAGGATGTAGGGGCTCCATGCATGCCCAGGGATGATACAGGGCTTGTGTAGGGGCTGCATGGCACAAGCCTGGTGCGGCTGCCAGGGCTCTTGGGGATGTGCCTGGTGCCCAGCATTGTGCCTGATGGGGCTGGTGGCACTGCCTGGGGCTGCTCCCAGTAGGCAGGAGCCTGTCAGCCTGTTCACAGCCCCTTCTCCCTAGAAAAACCACGTCCTGTGCAGAGCCAAACGAGAAATCATCCTAAGTGGCCAGATAACTGGGCTCTGTGTGGGCATGGCACTGAGAAATGGCTGGGGAGATACAGGCAGAGTAGGTTGTGGTTTGGAGGCACAGCTACCCAAGGGAAGGAAGGAGAAGTCTTCTTCAGCAGCAGTGCTGGGATGGAGGGGGCTGGGATGCTGTCTGGGTGAAACCTGCCCATGTCCCACCAGTACCTTGGGGCTGTGCTGAAGACTTGAATAGGGGACATGGGTATTTTGAGGAGGGGCAAGTGTGGGAGGAAGCCTCAGGAGAGCTAAATACACTCCTCAAATGCACGCCTGCTCCCCTGCAGCACCTCACTGGTTGTGCTGCCCAGTGCCAAGGAGAGGGGCCTCTCCTGAGAGCTCTTGCACCCCAAAAGTGCATTGAGGGTCCCCCAGGAGGGAACAGCACCTGGCCTTAGGGTACTGCTGGCTGTCCACTCCTGCCCATAGCAGCGTGGCTGGCTCCTCCGTGCCGTGGTCCCAGGGTGGCCCAGCATGGGATGGTGGGGGGCACCTCACACTTCCCAGAGCTTTAGGGGGCTCACAGTGTTCAGGGTGCCCCAGAGGGCCCCATGGGCACCAGGAGATCCTACTGTCCCTGAGGTGGCCGCCCCAATGCCTGGCCAGCCCCGTACCCACCTCGCCTTGCCAGTCCCCCCACACACCACCAGCCCCCCTTGATTAATCACAAGCTGGGGCTGCCGGCAGCTTATCTTTTGCTTTAATAGCTGAATAATTTAAAACTGCTGTTTGCCAGCATCTTAATTGCTTTTGCGTCAGGTGTGGAGGCCAGCAGGAATGCAGAGCAGGGCTGGGAGGCTCGGTGCAGTCCCACAGGGACATGGCCCCTCACTTTCCCAGCTGGTGGTTGTCCCCAGGGAAGAGGACTGGCACAGTGGCAGGAGGAGCAGGGCATTTTACTGGGAAGGGGGTGAGTCGGCTGTCCCCAGTGTGGCTGTTCCTACCCCAGAGCCAGGGAATGGGGGCAGTGAGCGTTTGGGCCTGGAGGGTGGCTCTGGGGATGAAGTGCAGCAGGCTGATGCCAGAGCCCCGTGGGACCAAGGGGGCCATGAGAAAGGGCAGTGGGTCCCTTTGGGCTTCTCCGAGGGAAGGGACTGAGGGGACACACCACCTTTCCTTCCCTGCCATCACCATGGGGACAACACAGGCCCTGCCACCCCCCTGCCCACCCCCAGCTCTGCTGCTGCCCCACACCCAGGCGCCCACCCCTGGCTCTGTCTCCTGCAGCCACCGTCATCCTCAACGAGCTGAACTGGACGCAGGCGCTGGAGGACGTCTTCATCGAGAACAGGAAGGAGGATCCCTCCCTGCTGTGGCAGGTGTTCGGCAGCGCCACCGGTGTCACCCGCTACTACCCCGGTGCGTGGGGAGGTGGGGCAGCACCTTCCCTCTGCGAGGTGTGGGCGAGTACCCCCCAACCCCGGCCCTCAGGGCACGGGGCACACGTAACCATACTGCGCCAAAGCCCGGGGGTGTGAGCTCCCACCGGGACCTGGGTGTCCCTCTGTCCTGTCCTCCACATCCCCTTGTCCCTTGCTGCAGAGCAGCCCTGCCTCACTCATCACCTGCCTTCCCTCCACAGCCACCCCGTGGAGAGCCCCCAATAAGATCGACCTCTACGACGTGCGCAGGCGGCCCTGGTAAGGGGGTGACGTGTGGGGAGAGAGGTGCCTTTGCTGCCCCTTCCTGGCTGGGAGCAGCCAGCTCTGTCCCCTCTGCATTTCACACAGGGTTGGCATTGGCAGACTGGCACAGTAGCACAGGCAGGGGCATCTGAGCTGCAGCTCTCAGCTCCTGGGAAGGCAGAGTGTGGGATGGAGAGATAAATCCTTGGATACAGATCAAATGTGGGGAGCTGCCCCTTGCCCTGCTCCCCCAGCAGCCCCAGCCCAGCATCCCCATCCAAACGGGTAAACAACTGGCAGGCTGTGAGGATGGAGAGAGAAATGGGCAGGCAGTGCCTAGAAGTGATACCTGCAAGCAGCCATGTGGCATGCACAGAGTGAGATGGGATGGAATTGCTTCCCCTTAGCCCAGGCAGAGGTGTCTGCTTGGAAGCACTAATTACCCTGCTGCCTGTGGGGCTGGGGGAGCTGCATCCCCATCATGCCTGCAGGTGCTGCCTAAAAATACAGGCATGGAGAGGAAAGAGGGCACAGGTCTCTGGCATGTGCTTGGGAGCCCCATATCCCTAGGGAGTAGCACCTGCCCATCCCCCTGCCTGCGCCAGGAGCTGCCCCCCTTCCTTGTCAGAAAATTAATGGCCCTGCTACTATGGTTAATTGTCTTTGATTGCTCCACATTAATTATTAACTGTTCTCTGCCAGGGCATCCATGCAGGTTATTGGCAGAGCAGGGGCTGGCAGCCACTTTAGGGGGGCTGCTGATGTGTATGGGGGGCACCAAGCCCAGCTGGTCTGGTTACCTGCCCGCTAGCCAGGCTGCCCATGCACTTCCCACCCAGCCATGGAGGAGCAGCAGCACCCATCGTGCTGGGGGGACAGCACACCCCTGGGGACACCCCTTTGGGGTCCTGTCTTGCCCTCATGCCCACTTCTGGTGTGGCACACAGCCCTCGCCGCGGTGTAGCTGGACCCAGTGGGGGCCAAGGTCCTGCCAGCAGCCTCGGTGGGGCGGCCAGCGCTGCTCGCCTGCCTTCCCCTCCCTTGATGAATGGTGCCATTAACCACAGCCGTCCCCTGCAGAGCCTGGGGTATTCGTCTGAGCGGGGCAGCTGTAGATGGATGCGTTGCCACAACCCATTGCAGGCAGCATCTTAGTTGGGCTCTGCACAGGCGGCCCAGCCCTGGGGAGTGGGGCAGGCACCAAGCCCCCCAGCACCTGACAGCCAGCAGGGAGCTTGTGGGCAGCTGCCTGCCCATCCTGGGACCCAGCGTGAGGGGGGTGTTGGGGAGATACGACCCCCGTGCCAGGAGGTCCCCCACATGCCAGCATCCCACATCCCACCCAGGGAGTCACTTGTGGTTAGGGACCATCAGAACCAGGGATTAGCAATCGGAGCCTGCCCTTCCCCAGTCCTCCTCAGTGATGGTAATTGATACTAATAACACACTAATTAATTTGTGTCAGGCCTGATCCTGATCAAGCCAATAATGAGCTGACTTGGACTTCAGCCATGGCAAGATCAGGCCCCACGCAGTGGGGAGGGGAGGCTGGGCTGTGCCTGGCCACTGCCAGGATGGGTGCTCAGCACCAGGCACAGTGGGGACAGGAGCAGGACCGGGTGCTTTGAGGGGAAGGAAAGGTTCCCTAATTCTTTTCAGAGGGGGCAGGATTTACACAGTAGTATTGTTTTTCCTCCTCATAGCTAAAAATAACCTAATCAGCCTGGCCTTTGAAGCTACCAGGGGGGTAAATAGCATCTTAATATGGATGTGTGTGTCAGCATAATCAGCATGCAGAAAAGGGCCCGCAATGATGGAAGAGTTTAGCATTTAGAGCTCATTAGGCTGATACGGTACCAAGCAGTGGGTCACTGGTGGTCTGCCATGCCATGCCATGCTGCACCCCCACCTCTGCTCACATCCCACTCCTCACTGCAGGCTCACCCCAGCCATGGGTGCACAGGCACTTGACACAGCTCAACGGCCACCTCTGCCCTGGCAGAGCTTTGTTCTTGGGCTGTACCCAGCAGGGTCAGGGTGTGTGTCCCCCCCATACAATGAGTTGACCCCACTGACCACCCTCTGCACCCCACAGGTACATTCAAGGTGCCTCCTCCCCAAAGGACATGGTCATCATCGTGGATGTGTGAGTACACGGGTCAGGGTGAGCCAGGCCAGCTGCACAGCTCCCCAGGTGCTGTTGTCCCACCAGTGGCTCTGGGGCAGCTGTGTGGGACAGCAGTGGTGGGGAGCCCTGTGCCCCCTCTCTGCTGAGCCTCCAGTACCCTGCTCTCTTGCTAGGAGTGGCAGCGTGAGCGGCCTCACCCTCAAGCTGATGAAGACCTCGGTCTATGAGATGCTGGACACGCTCTCGGATGATGACTATGTCAATGTGGCCTCGGTGAGTGCCCTGGGGCAGGTAGCAGGGTCGTGCCCCCTGCCAACTGCCCACCATGGGACCCTTTTGCCCCCAGACCCACCTGGCCAGGGGTTCTGCAGAGTCAGAATTTATTTCTTACTTCACTTCTTCCCCACCCACCTGCCTGGGAGTCGCTGCTCCGGGCCTGGCTGTGTGCAGTGATGAACAAAAGCCCCCTCAATCCCAGGGCATGTGGCAGAGATGCTCCTGGGGCAATCCCAACCAGCCACCTCCTGTCTGTCACCAGCCAGTGACATCATGCCCCCTGTGGCGATGTCACCAGCCTGTGACCTCATGCAGCACAGTGGCTGTGCCACCGCATCTGTGCATCACTGGGCACCCAGCCCACGCCAGCCCTCCGCTGTCTGGCTGTGAGCACGCTGGCACTAATTAACGTGTCTGGCCTGGATCGCTGCTCTCTTAATGAATGGCCCCAGTTGCCAGCAAATGAAGCTGTAAGCGAGAGGCAGCACCTGCTCCCACTGCCAGCGCGGCACGGCACAGCGCGGCACAGCGCGGCACAGCACGGCACGGCTCGCTTGCTTGCATGAGCCTGGGGGTTCCTGCAGAAGCAAAAGTGCAGGCAAGCCCTGTGCTTGCATGCCAGGCAGCTCGGGGCTGGATTTGGCCCAAGCAAAGCCCCAGCCTCTGCTTTGCTCACCCCTTGGATGTGGGACACAGGATGCTCAAGGGAGCCGAGCACAGCAGGCGATGCCCACCAAGGGCTGCCTTTGGATCCACATCCCCTTCCTGTGACCTGCTGCCTTCTCTTTCACCTCCCAGTTCAATGAGAAGGCGAAGCCAGTGTCCTGCTTCAAGCACCTCGTGCAGGCCAACATCCGGAACAAGAAGGTCTTCAAGGAGGACGTGCAGGGGATGGTGGCCAAGGGCACGACTGACTACAAGGCTGGCTTTGAGTACGCCTTCGACCAGCTGCAGAATGTGAGCTGGGGGCTGGGCTGGGGGTGGGCAGTGGGCACCCATGGGTGCTGGGGGTGATGGGAGAGCTCTGAGCAGCCCAGGTGCTGCCCCACACCTGGGGCTTTGGTGTTCAGAGAGCTCCTTGTCATCCCTTGCAGTGCTTGGGGGACAGCCCACCCCAGCACGCTGTAGCTGAGGCTTTGGTGGAGCTGCTGCCCCTCTGGGTTATTAAGACTAAAAGTCAGCAGGGCTGGGCATCCAGCTGGGTGCCACGCTGCTGGCAAAATTAAGATGAATGGTGCTATCAGGTGCTGAGCAGTCGTAGCCACAACATCATTTCCAAGCAGACAGCATCCTTCCTCCTGAATGGTCAACTGGGGCACCCTCACCTCAGGATGAAGGAGATGGGCCAGGGCCAGCGCTCCTGGCTGCATCCTGCCCGGTGCCACTTGCTCCAGGTCTGGCTCAGGCACCGTCTCTCTGCCCCACAGTCCAACATCACACGTGCCAACTGCAACAAGATGATCATGATGTTCACGGATGGTGGTGAGGACCGGGTGCAGGACGTCTTTGAGAAGTACAACTGGCCCAATAAGACGGTGAGGGGCTTTAGGGCTGTGTGTCAAGCTGGGGTTGCTCTCCGGGGAGGGACACGGCTGCTCCAGCTCCATTGCCAGCTTCTTCCTCACCTGCTTCCACCCAGCTCCCTGGGACCTGGAGACCCGTGGGAACCCAGGCCATGCAGGGCCCTCTGAGAGCACAGGCCCCTTGGGGTGCAGCAGTGCCCCAGCATGAGGACCCCCCATCCCAGCAGGGCAGGTGGTCCGATGCAGCAGTGGTGGGGGACAGGGCTGGGCATGGACAGAGAGTCTGCCTTGCTGCCCACTCAGCCAACGCTCACAGGAGTCTTCCTCTGCCTGTGCTTAGCTGCAGGCAGCACCAGCTGCATGGCAGAGGGCAATGCCTCACAGTCCCCAGGGTGGTAAGCTGGGGGGGGCTGGGTCTTGAAGAGCAGGGTGCCCATCAGCTAGCCCTCACCACCACGCTCTGCCCTAGGTGCGGGTCTTCACCTTCTCCGTTGGGCAGCACAACTACGACGTCACCCCCGCTGCAGTGGATGGCCTGTGCCAACAAAGGTGAGGGGGGCTGGCACCCAGGCAGCATGGGAGGCTGGGGGGTGCTGGGGTCACCCCTGACCTGGGGGCTGGCACCAGTGCGCCGGTGTGTGCCACCGCTGGCTGCAGCACTGGGGGGACAGACAGCAGGATGGACGGTGGGACAGACAGGCTGCTGGACAGGCAGACAGCGGGCTCCCCAGCTGCCTTTCTCTTTATTTTCCAAGGTTACTACTTCGAAATCCCCTCCATTGGCGCCATCCGCATCAACACACAGGTATGGCCGGGGCTGCGGGCAGGGAGGGGGCTGCAGGCAGGCAGGGAGGGGCTGCAGGCAGGGTGAGAGGGGCTGCAGGCAGGCAGGGGGGGCTGCAGGCAGGGTGGGAAGGGGCTGCAGGCAGGGTGGGAAGGGGCTGCAGGCAGGGAGGGGGCTGCAGGCAGGTTGGGAGGGGGCTGCGGGCAGGGAGGGGGCTGCAGGCAGGCTGGGAGGGGCTGCAGGCAGGTTGGGAAGGGGCTGCAGGCAGGGGCTGCAGGCAGGGAGAGGGATGCAGGCAGGGTGGGAAGGGGCTGCAGGCAGGCTGGGAAGGGGCTGCAGGGAGGGTGGGAGGGGCTGCAGGCAGGGGCTGCAGGCAGGGAGAGGGATGCAGGCAGGGTGGGAAGGGGCTGCAGGCAGGCTGGGAAGGGGCTGCAGGCAGGCTGGGAGGGGCTGCAGGCAGGTTGGGAAGGGGCTGCAGGCAGGGGCTGCAGGCAGGGAGAGGGATGCAGGCAGGGTGGGAAGGGGCTGCAGGCAGGCTGGGAAGGGGCTGCAGGGAGGGTGGGAGGGGCTGCAGGCAGGCAGGGGGCTGCAGGCAGGTTGGGAAGGGGCTGCAGCCAGGGTGGGAGGGGCTGCAGGCTGGGAGGGGCTGCAGGCAGGTTGGGAAGGGGCTGCAGGCAGGCAGGGCGGGGGCTGCAGGCAGGTGGGGAGGGAGGGGACTGCAGGCAGGGAGGGGAGGGGACTGCAGGCAGGCGACTGCAGGCAGGCAGGGTGCTGCAAGCAGGCAAGGCTGCCCTCTCAGGGGTGAGGGGTGCTCAGGCAGCCCCACCACAAGAAGCCCGAGGGCTGTCAGCAGACTGGGAGCTGAGACCAGCCCTCAGCCAGGCCTTGTGCTGCTGAAAGAAGTAATTGATCTTGCGCAGCTCCCCACGGACCTGCTGCCTTTTGAGTGACTAATTAGGAAACATCAGGCGTTAATCAGCACAGAGCAGAGCTGAGTGCAGGCAGGGGGTGGAGAAGCAAGGCAGGGCCAGGGTTAGCAGAGCCAGGTGTGCCTGCCCCCCACCCTGCCCCCCACCCTGCCCCCCACCCTGCCCCCCTGCCCCTTTTCTTTCTTGGATGCACACAAGGTGCCATGGGGGGCAGGTGACAGGGTCCCTGAGAGGGTCAGCCCCTCGGGGCAGGGTTGCCATCAAGGCAGAGGAGTTCCCTACCCCCCCTGCCCCCACTCAAGGCCTGCCTTGGCAAGGTGAGCCAGGATAAGAGCAATGGGCTCCAAAAGGCCCCCAGCAGCAGCCAGGAGCACAGCAGAGAGGTGGTCCTGTGAGTAAGCTCAGCCCCAGGGGTGGCTGGGAGCTATGGGGCTCTGGCTGATGCTGCCTGGGGAGCCCCTGCCCTGCTCCCACGCTGCAGTGCAGGCTTGAGCAGTGCCTTGTTTGTATCACAGCAGCCCAGTTCAGTCCCCAGCTGGAGCCCCTACCCTCAGGTTTGGTAGCTGCCAAGCCCCCTCCCCAAGCTCAGCCTGCAGCTGGGGGCTGGCTCCAAGCACCCTGTTAATAATCCCTGGGGTGTGCGTGGGGACAGGGGTGTCACCAGCAGGGAGCTAGGGGACACCTGGCACCCACATGATGCTTCCCCCTGCCCTGTGTCCCTGCAGGAGTACCTGGATGTGCTGGGCAGGCCCATGGTCCTGGCTGGGAACCGAGCCAAGCAGGTTCAGTGGACCAATGTCTACCAGGATGCCCTGGTAAGGACTTCTGGCCCCAGGGTCCCACACAGCCCCAGGGTTCCATACAGCATGTGCCCCACCCCTGCCTTACCCTGGGCCAACCCCCTCCTGCTACCCACGCCCAGTGCTGGGTCCCTGGGGCCAGCAAGGGGCCATGGGACACCCTCCTGTGTTTGTACAGGGGCTGGGGCTGGTGGTGACAGGCACGCTGCCGGTGTTCAACCTGACAGAGGACAGCAGTGACAGGAAGGTAGGAGACTGGCTGCCACCGCCCTGGCTGCACTGGAACTCTGGGTTGTGGATGGGGAGTGTGCCCCAGCACTGGTGCATGCCTGTGGGGTGGGCTGGGTGAGCACTGGCACCCCTGTGGTACTGCCTCTGCTGCACACCCTCCCTGGGGTGAGACCAGGGGTGACTGTCATCCCTGGGACCCAAAATGGCCATTGGCTAGCAGGGGCAACGGGCAGCTGCTAGTCCCTGTGGGGTGTGGGTCCCATGGAGGGCTGCTGGGATTTGGCACATCCCACCCTGCACCCCTGCAGTGGCTGGATCCAACCAACACCTCCCCAGAGGAGGGAGATGTCCATCCCCCTGTTTCCCTGTCCCCGTGCTGGTGGTGGCAGGTGACAGCCCTGCTCCATCCCTCCTCCCTCCCTGCACTCCCTTCCAGAACCAGCTCATCCTGGGCGTGATGGGGATCGACGTGGCTCTCAACGACATCAAGAGGCTGACGCCGCGATACAACGTGCGTGGGGACCCCTTCCCCTCCACCCCTGCCCTGCACTGCCCTGTACTGCCCTGTACTGCCCTATACTGCCCTGTACTGCCCTGTACTGCCCCCAGCTCCTCCCAGCATCCCCACAGCACCTCCGCAGCTGCAGGACTCAGAAGCCATGGGTGCAGGCAGGGATCAGGGCTGGGTGATGCTCTGGGATGCAGAGCAGAGCCAAGACCCTTGCAGGGTCAGCAGGAAACAAACCTTTCCAGCCTGGGGAGGGGGCAGCAGGCAAAGGTCAGAGCCAGGGTGAGGAACTACTGCATGTATGAGTACAGGCTGGGGGTGACCTGCTGGAGAGGAGCTCTCTGGAGAAGGACCTGGGGGTGCTGGTGGGTGACAGGGTGGCCATGAGCCAGCAGTGTGCCCTGGGGGTGAGAGAGACAATGGGATCCTGGGGGCATCAGGAGGAGTGTGGGCAGCAGGTCACAGGAGGGGATCCTCCCCCTCTGCTCTGCCCTGCTCAGGCCCCACCTGGAGTGTTGTGTCCAGTGCTGGGCTCCCTGGGATCAAACAGCCAGGGATCTCCTGGAGAGAGTCCAGAGGAGGCTGAGGAGATGCTGAAGGGCCTGGAGCATCTCCCCTGTGAGGAAAGGCTGAGAGAGCTGGGGCTGTTCAGCCTGGAGAGAAGAAGACTCAGGGGGGACCTTATGAATGTTGATCAATATCTGAAGGATGGGATGCAGGGGAAATGGCCAGCCCCTTTTCAGTGTCTGTGGGGACAGGACAAGGGGCAATGGCTGCAAGTTAGAGCACAGGAAGAACTTTTCCCCAGTGAGGGTGCCAGAGCCCTGGGACAGGCTGCCCAGGGGGTGTGGAGTCTCCATCTCTGGAGAGATTCCAGCCCCGTCTGGACACCGACCTGTGCAGTATGAGCTGGGGAGCTGCTTTGGCAGGGGGTTGGACCCCAGGAGCTCTCAGGGCCCTTCCAACCCCTGGGATCCTGTGATTCTGTGTGATTCTGTGAGATGCTGCTGGCCTGAGAATAGAAACAGGTGCATGGCAATGGCTGTGCCCTGGGGATGGTGTGAGGTGATCACAGCAGTGCAGCATGGCACACAGCCTGCCTGGCCTCATCCCTCCTCCTGTCCTCCTGCAGCTGGGAGCCAACGGTTACGTCTTCGCCATCGACCTGAATGGCTACGTCTTGCTGCACCCCAACCTGCAGCCCCAGGTGAGGAGGAGCCCAGCAGGGGGGGTAACCAGGCCCTGTGGCTTTCCAGGGTCGTTAGGTGCTAATTGCAGGGACTGTGATGAGTTTGTCTGCACTCAGTGGCAGCTGCCAGAGCCCTGAGCCCCCCCCCAGCTCTCCCATTCTGCCTGCAGATCATTAATTTCCGTGAGCCAGTGACACTGGACTTCCTGGATGCTGAACTGGAGGACGAGAACAAGGAGGAGGTGGGCAGACCTGGGTGCAGCTCGTGGTGTACAGGCTTGGATCCCCCCTGCCTCCCCCCCACCTCCCTGATCTGCAGCTGCAAAGGGCACCCAGCTTCTCCAGCCTGCCCTGGGGAGCACCTTGTTCTCAGGGCCCCCTGCACAGCTCCCATGGGGCCATGGTGGGGCAGGAGCTGGGTCACACTGTCCCCTGGTGCCCAGCTCTGCCTGCCCTGAACTTCCCAGTCTCACTCCCTCCCTGCTCCAGAGCCCCCCACCCCAGCCTGCTAACCCCTCACCCCTGCACCCCATGGGTCCCCAGTGCCTCCCTGCTGGGTGGGTGCCTGTGGGCACATGACCAGGCTCTCTGTGGCTCTCAGATCTCTCTTCTGTGTCACTCAGATCCGGAGAAGTATGATCGATGGGAACGATGGGCAGAGGTTCATCAAGACCCTCATCAAGTCCCTGGATGAGGTAAGGCTGCAGGGGAAGGGTGTCGTGGCCAAAACCACTGCCATGCTGAGCACCCACCCAGCGCTGGTGACAAGGAGTGAGGGGCCATGGCTGGCACCAAGCTCCGGGCTGGGGTCCCGTGCCACTGTGCTGGCAGGGTCCTGGCACTGCAGAGGCCTGACTGGTTCCCTCTGAACCACAGCAATACATCGACGAGGTGTTCAGGACCTACACGTGGGCTCCCATCAAAAGCACCAACTACAGGTGAGCAGCGCTTGGGCACACCCAGTTCTCCCAGCATCAGCCAGTCCCCCACCAGCGCAGGGCTGTGGTCTCCTGCCTGCAGCTCAGAGGCTCCCAGAGGCCACCAAGGAACGTGTCCCACGGGCTGTGGGATTTGAGATGTGCCATCAGGTCACTGCATGCAGCCAGGGATGCTCTAGAAGACCCTCCCGAAAGTGCTGCCTGCTGGTGGCTGGCAATGGGGTGATGGTGGCCATGGTCCTGTGGGGCTGCTGTGCCAGACAGGGGACACACTTGCCACTGCCACTGCCTTGTGCAGCTGGAGGCTGATGCAGGTCTCTGCCTGCTGCAGGGTGGGTGACAGTGGCACGTGCCTGCCCTGCAGCACAGGCAGCTGCCACAGAAGGGAAGGACTGCATTTATTTCCCAGTTCGCACCAGTTTGGACCAGTAGATATGTAAAAAAGAGCCTGACACCATCATCTCTGTGCTGTCCAACTCATGCTGCCTTCATCCTGCGAGGAGCTGTGTGGTCCCCTGGCCATACCCTCCTCCTCCTCACCACCCAGCTCAGGAGGGGCCAGTGAGGATGACAGCCACCTCCTGGAGCTGCGAGGTGTCCCCCACACAGCTCTGGTCCTGCCCCTCATGGTTGCACCTCCTCTGAGCCAAGCAGCACTGTTCAGGAGGGGACACTGACACGGGGTGACACAGCCATGGCTGTGGTTTGATGTGTAGGGTGAAAGGTGCTGCTGGAATCCCTGTGCTCCTGTGGCTCCATGGCAGGGATCTTCCCTGGGGTTCCCTGGCACAAAGACCATCACCAAAGGCCACCAGCTGCTGCTGCAGGCACCTGGGAACCCATCTACCTGCAGCAGTGTCGCCCATGTGTTCAGCAGCCCCAGCACCACCTCCTGCTGCCCCCTCTCCCATGCCCATGCCAGAAAATCCTGCATGCCAGAGCCCTGGCTGAGGGATCTTTCTCCTTCCTGGCTCACCAGTAGCTGGTGCCTTGTCTTTTTCTCTCCTCATAAGGAAGGTTTTGTCCCTTCTGGTAAGGGCTGCATCTCCCTGCCTTCCTCCCTTGCAGGGATGTCATATCACTCTTCCACGTGCATCTCCCTTGGTTCCCAGGCTGGTATGTCCTGCCCAGCTCAGCCCTGGCCAGACAGGCTTGCCACCTCCTGTGGTCAGGGTGCCCTGTGGATGGCCCTGGGTGGCACCAGGATGGCCCTGCATGGCCTCAGGTGCTCTGGGGATGACCCTAGGACAATCCTGGGTGCTTTGGGGTCAAGCCTGGGTGCACTGGGGACAGCCCTGGGTACCATGAGGATGTCCTTGAGTACTCTGAGGACAACCCTGGGTGCTTTGGGGATGACCCTGGGTGCCAGCAGGGTGGATCAGGTGCTGCTGGGGTATCCCAGGCACGGCCTGGGGTCCGACCAAGGGTGCTGAGTGGGTGTAAAGCCTTACACTGCCTGTGTCTTCTCTCCCTCCACAGCCTGGGGCTGGTTCTACCTCCCTACAGCACCTACTACATCCAGGCCAACCTCAGCGACCAGATCCTGCAAGTGAAGTGTAAGTAGCCCCTGGCTTTCCCCGCTGCCCTCTCACGCTCCCGCTCGCCCCCCACACCAGCCCGTAGCTGTCGGGGGGGGAGAAACACCAAGCAAAAAAACCTTGCCAAAAGAGAGAGGGATCTCTGTGAGAGGCAAAACAATAGAAGGCTAAAATGAAACATAAGAGAGATGTGAGCAGAGGTGAACGCACAGAGGGAAAGGAGCTGCCTGCCTGGGGTGCCCTGGGGTGCCAGGGTCCGGTCCTTAGGCTGCTGCCTGGCACTGGCAGGGGCTGTGCCCCTGCCTGCTCACCTCCTGGGGACGAGCGAGGGGTGACACCAGCAGCCAGTTGCTTTGGGAAAGTTTGCATGGATCTCCTTAATTTCCTTTGGTTTCTTATGATTCTTTGGTTTCATTTTAAGCCATTTATTCTTCTTTTTATGAGTTTGGTTTTGGTTGGTTTGGATTTTCGTTTGGAATTGACCTGTGTACGTGTGTGTTAGCCTGGCCACCTTCCCCCCACCACCACCTTTCTCTCTCTTTCTCTCTCCCCTGTCCCCCCCCCCCCAAAGCCTTTTTCCCACTGCAGGTCCACGCTGCTCCCGGGGACCCTTCTCCTCGGTGTGAGAACCAGACCCTTCCCCTCTCCCCTCTGGTTCCCACCACCCCCACACTCCCATTTCTCTCCCTCAGCCGCCCAGGCGGCTCGTCCCCTGCCCTGCTCCAGACCCAGCCCCCGCTGCCCCCTCCATCCATCGGCAGGTACCCCGCAGCCCAGCGGGACCCCTGCCAGGCTGTCCCTGTCTTTGGGAGGGGGGATCCCCCCGTTCTCCCCGGCTCTGCCCGCCGTGCCATGCATGCCCCCCAATCCAGTCAGGACATTTTGATATCAAGACTGTTGCAAGTGTTTGCTACTGACGCTCATTTTCCTTTGGAGTACTGAATATATATATATATATTTCTCTAGTTATATCTTTGCTTTCTTTATATTATTATTATTATTATTATTATTATTATTATTATTATTATTATTATTATTATTATTATTTTCACCGTGGCCTTTTCTTTTCCTTTTGTTCCTGGGTTTTCCTTCCTTTCTCTTGTTTCTTTCTATGTCGTTTTTTGCAAGAGGTTTCCTTTTGGTATGATTATGATACACAATATTTTTATTCAAACGGCGATTGAATAAAATATTGTTTGTGCCCCCCCCCCTCCCCCCCTCCCCCCTTTCCCCCTTTCCACCCAACCCCCCCCCCCCCCTTTTTTTTTTTGTTTGTTGTTTTTTTGTTTGTTGTTTTTCTTGCTTTCTCTCTATGGTGGATTCACACAGTACCAAACATCAAAATGAAGGGCAAGTATTTTCAGTCTCAGACCACTCACCTTCACCACCCCCGTCCCCTGCCCCGTGTCCAGTACCACCCCCCCACCCCCACCCCAGCCCCCCTGCTTGCCCATCTCCCTGCCCGTTTGCCACGCCGAACCTGCAAACCGCCACCAACTCGCCCTTCCTCCCTCCTCCTCCTCCTCCTCCTCTCCTCCAGTTCTCCCTTTATTTGAAAGCAACATGTCTTGTTCTGTCCATGAGAGCTTTGTCACGACGATCCCCCACTCCCTTCCCACGCATCGCTCCCAAACCTGGTTTGATACTGTTCAAGAGCCGATCTTGTATGAAACTGCTGGTTTCGATCCACGAGGTTTTTCGTAGCTAGTTTGATATCCTGCTCTTCTCCCCCCACCCCTCTTCTTGCTCCTCTTCCCCCTGCTCGTCCTCCTCCAGCTCCTTCTCCCCCTTCTCCCAGCTCCTCTGCTTCCTCCCTCCCCAAGACAACTCAACCTGAAAGGGATAGGGCTGTGCAAGGAGTGGGGGGCTGCGGGGTGGGTGCCAAAAGGTGACGGGGTCAGAGGCCAGGTGAGGGGCCTGGTCCGCCACCTCCCTCTGTGACAGGTTTTTTTGGGGAAGCGCCCCCTCCCCCCCCAGCAAGCACAACCCTGGTGGGGATGGAAACACCCTAGGCGATGCTACCCCACTGCATAGGGGACAGTGAGCCTGGCCCGGGCTGACACGGGCCAGCTGAGCCCTGGCACACTGCGCTGCCTGCTCCCACGGCTGCTCAGTGGCTGCCCCTGCTGCACCAGGGCCCAGCATGGCATGAAGCCCTGAGCAGCCCCAGCATCTCCGTGGCATCCGTACCCCCCTGGGAGCTGCTGAGCTTGAACCCAAAGTCCTGCCAAGGTGGGTGGGATGGGGAATGCTGGGGACAGTAGCATGCCCCCCACACCCCACAGCAGAGCAGGACATGGCCCGTGCCACCCAGGGCAGAACTTGGCCACTGGCCACAGCAGGAGGATCCCCGTGGAGCTGGGCCCACAGCTCCCACACAGCCCCACAGTGGGCAGTGGGACACACCAGCACGCACAGACCCTGGGGGACCTGCCACCATGCTCCCTCCTGCGTGTGCCCCACACAGCACCCCGCACACAGCACCCGCTCCCTGGCACGGGCAGGGGGATGGCTGCGGGGGCACAGCAGTGCAGAGGGGAATGGGGGGGACGGGGCCAGGACAGCAGGGAGGTGGAAGTGTCACCCTCAGCCCTGTTCTATCAGCTTTGAGTTGCCTCCTCCCGGCGCCCCTGCGATGGCAATGCTGATGGACCAAGTACGAGTGTTTTGTACTCCTCTCCTCTTCCTCCTCCTCTTCCTTTTCCTCTCATCGGCTTGTACCCAGCCCCTGCCTACAGCCCTCAGAGAGCAACAGTCCAACCTCTGGCTGTGCCATGCAATGCACCAGGGGCTGGCGGGAGGGCGAGGGGCTGGTGGTGCCCGCTGCGGGGGCCGGTGGCCTGGGCATGGTCCCGTAGAACCCCCGCGTGCACCCTCTAACCCCACTCACCCCTGCAAGCTGAACCCTGCGTCTGCTGCCCCTCTGCCAGGGGGGGTCCCCAAGAGGCACCCCAAACCCTGCTGGGCTGTGACACCCCCCACCCTTAAAGCAGAGCGAGGCACTGGGCTGGCGGGCAAGTGTGGGCCCTACCCCCGTGGGGGTCTCACTGCCCCGGGGAGGGAGGGGGCTGGCAGCAGAGCCCAGCAGCGCATTGCACGGCACTGTGCTGGGCAGGGAGCCTCTGGTTGGACTGTCCTCAGCAAGGTTCCTTGGTTGGCCATGTCAATGCCTGAAAACTCCCTTTTTTTCCCCCCCCTCCAACAACCAGTGTTCTGGTGATTCTCCTCCGGCCAGGAGCGCAGCATGTGGTTCCCTGCCCTTGTCCAACACCCCCCAATCCCACCCACCCCTCCCCCTGCCGAGAGAGAGATGCCCCCACACCCTCCCAAACATGCATATATATACATGTGAGCGCATATATATGTGTGTGTGTCTGTGTGTCCCTGCGTACACGCCGCCGGCCGTGCGTACGCAACCACCTTCAGCCCGCGACTGAGCAAATTGAAGCCATGATGGGCAAACCTCTCCTGATTTGGCTCTAACTTTCCTTCCCGTGCGGTGCCAGCGACAGCAGAACGGCCTTTTCCTTCCTCTCTTGTTACCAAGAGCAGCAAATACCTTTTATTTTGTTGTTCCCTCCCCTCTCTCTCCGTCCGTCTCCCTCCTGGCCCCCCGGCATCCCCGTTCCCCCCCTCCCCGCCGGATAACCTTCCCTTTCTGTTGCAGATTTTGAATACCTGCTGCCCAACAGCTTTGAGTCGGAGGGACATGTGTTCATTGCTCCCAGGTAGCTTTGCGTGTGCGCTTGCCGAGGTGTGCATCCACCCCGGCCCCGCTGCCAAACCTTCCCTCCCTCCCCATCGCCCCCCGCCCCCCCCATCCTCGCCTCATCGTGCCTTGTCCCCCCTCCCCATCCCCTGTCGCTGTGTGTGTTGTGTGCCCGCTCGGGCAGGGGTGGCTGCTGCCAGGACCCTGGCCCCGCTCCACCACCCGGTTGCATCCAGCACGGTATATATGCACCCGGTACGGCCCGACCTCTGCGTGTGCATATATAGGTATAGTTTCTGAAAATCCCCTCCGCGCTGAGCGAGGGGCTGGCGGTGGCATCATACAGTCGTGCTGGCTGCAGGGGGGCAGGAGAAGGAAGGGTGGGGTTTGGCTCAGATTGGGGATACCCAGGGAGCTGGAGGAGGCTGCTGGATGCAGGTTGTGAGCAGGGACATGAGGACAGCGTAGCAGCCCCTGGATAGGCAGGTGTGTCCCCTCCCTTGGGCCATGCCACCTGGTCTTGTCAGCCAGCAACGACCAAGGCTGTCCTTTGGTGGGCTGTTCAAGGAGCCCTGTGGCTCTGCCAGCGCCCTGCCCATCCTGCAGCTGCAGCATAACCTCTGACCAGCCCTAATTAATGCGACCAGCCCTAGTTAATGTGGCTGGCTAATGACCTATGTGCTTATGTATCATCAAGACAGCTGAACCCCACACTGGGAGATGGTCTGTCACTGTAGTTCTTGCCCAAGGCTGCAGCACAGCTGCCTGTGGCACCAGCAGGTATCCCCTACCCCCTGCCTACAGCAGACACCCCTTAATGACGCTATTTCTGGGGAAACCAGCCCAAAATGGAGTTGTGATGCAGCCCTGGCTTTGTGGGGAGGGGGCGGGCCTCGGTCCCCAGGCAGGGCAGGAGGCACCAGTGGGGTGGTCAGGGAAATGAGGGAGCCAAAGTGAAGTATTGCTGAGGAACAGAAACCCCCTGTTATTGAGGAATTGGCCCGTGGAAGCACTAAGGGACCAGATGTGAGAGTGATGTCTGAGTCTGAGGCCCAAGGAGTGGCTCTGCCTCCACCTGCCCTGCTCAGGCTGCCACGGCTGGTTCAGTGTCCCACATGGGTCTCCGCAGCCAGAGAGAAAAGGGGGGGTTTGAAACCCGAGGTGAGTCTTTTGGTGCTTCCCAAAGTGGCTCTGTGAGCACCCTGGGTGCAATGGGTGCCGGTCCGATGCAAGCGGGCAGGAGCTGCGTGCCCAGGGAGGGGGCCTGGCACCCAGGGCGACTGTATGATCTGCTGTGGGTGCGGCCGTGCCCACGGGCCACTGGAAATTTTCAGAAACCGTATGTTCCCCCGTCCCCTGTGGGTGTGTGAGTACCTGTATCTGTGCGTGTCGGGCTAGATATTTAGGTCACTGCTCCCCCCGAGAAGGGGGCAGGGGGGGCCGGGACAGGCTGGCCAGGGTGCCCTAGCTTTTTCAGCTGCCCCATGGGCACACTCCCTGCCACCTGCTGCTCTGGCATTTGTCCTCGTCAAGAGGTTTTTTTGGCAGAGGGGACATGAGCGGGGAGAGCCCCAAGCCCCCCTGGCACTGCCTGCAGCTGCACCGCCGATGCCGGGAGGCTCTCGGCATCCTAGGGTGGCACTGACCTGCGCTGTCTAGTCAGAGCCTGGCACTGAGCGATGGGACAGCACCTGTCCCGGGTGTCAGCAGGAGAAGGGCTTCTTCCCTCGGGATGGTCCCAAACCAGAGTGGGGACATGCCACCCCCTGACAGTGCCCGTCCCAGGATGGGCTCAGGGCCAGCGATGACCGTGGGCAAGCGCCCGCCTCACCAGCCGGACCTCACCCTGCACCTACCTATCTACGCCAAGGGCTCAGACATGGCTGCCGAGCACCCGCGCGGCGCCAGCGGCGCAGCCGCCGAGGCTCCTGAGGCAACTGCCGGCTCGCACCTGCAGCAGAGCCCCCGCTCCCCGGGGCAGGGCAGGGTGGGCCCACCTGGCCCCAACAGGTAAGTATGGCAGCAGAGGCGCCCAGTCCCACCAGTACCCCGCCGGTACGGGGAGAGCCAGGCTCAGCATTGCACCACTCTGGACAAACTGGGACCCATGGAACCCGGCCCTGGCAGAGGTGACGGCACCTCGGTGCCCATGGCAGTGATGGACCCAGTGGCTTGTGAGACAGCCGAGCCAGCAGCACTGCCAGCAGTGGAGAGCTGGGGGCTGGGCAGCCTGCAGAGGTGCGTGCAGCCAGCTGTCCTGGCAGGGTGACGCTCACGGGACCGGCGGCAGGTCACCGCCGCCACGTTCCCCGGTGAGCCCGAGGGCCGGCAGTAGGGCCGGTGCCTGGCCCGCCGTCCCCGGGGGAGAACTGACCTTGCCTTTTCCATCCTCACGAATGAAAAACCTTGTCCCTCAAACCCCAGAGAGTATTGCAAAGACCTCGACTTGTCGGATAACAACACCGAGTTCCTGGAAAACTTTATTGCCCTCATGGAAAAGGTGACCCCAGACTCCAAGCAGTGTGAGTAGCTGGGTGTGACTGGGGGGGGGGGCGGGTCTGGCGGTGGGGCGTGGAGGGTATGGGGGCATGGTGGGGGTGAACCGGGCAGGGGTTGAACTGGGCAGGGGTTGAGGTCCTGGGAGCGGCCACAGAGCAGGTGCCAGTGCCAGGCAGGGGGGTGCAAGTGGCCCCCACGGGGCCAGCCCTCACCTCCTGCTTCTCCCCTTCCTCTCCATCTTCCTCCCAAGGTGACAACTTCCTCCTGCACAACCTGATCCTGGACACGGGCATCACGCAGCAGCTTGTGGAGCGGGTCTGGAAGGACCAGGACCTCAACACGTAGGTGGGGGTGAGGTGGGCTGGGGTGGGGCAAGGCTGGCTGGGGACAGAGGGGGATCAGGGGACAGAAACAGGCAATGGGGACGGGATGGGGGCAGAGCAAAAGCTCGCTGATGCCCCGTGTGCCTGTCCCCTCTCCTTGCAGGTACAGCCTCCTGGCTGTCTTCGCAGCCACCGATGGCGGCATCACTCGCGTCTTCCCTAACAAGTGAGTGTTTGGAGGGGTGTGCAGGTCCTTGGCCCAAAGCAGAGACATGTCTGCTCCCATGGGGCCATCTCCGGTGGGGCCAGTCTTGAATGCCAGCCATGGCCATGACTACTCCCCTGCAGGGCTGCAGATGACTGGGAGGAAGAGCCAGAGCCCTTCAATGCCAGCTTCTACCGGAGGAGCCTGGACAACAAGGGCTACATCTTCAAGCCACCCTACCGGGATGGTGGGTACCAGTGGGGGTGGCAGGGGGTGGCTGTCCCCACGTGTCCCTCATGCCACTGCTGCCCTCCACAGCCACCTACCGGGGGCTGGACCTGGAGAACAACACCATCGGGATCCTGGTGAGCACTGCCGTGGAGCTCAGCATCGGGGGCAAGACTCTGAAGCCAGCAGGTAGGCAGGGGGTTGAATGCCCTGCCACAAGGCTGGGGGTTCCCCATCACACACCCCCAGGCGCTGAGGCTCACCCTGTCTCCCCACTGCTGCAGTGGTGGGGGTGAAGCTGGACCTGGAGGCCTGGGCAGAGAAGTTCAAAGTGCTGGCAAGCAACCGGACAGACCGCGACCAGCTGGGCACCCGCCGGGTACGTCCCCTGGGACGGTGCGGGGGCAGCTGCAGGGGTGGGACAGGGAGGGAGCTCTGCTGGCTGGGAACATGGCTGGGGAGCGCTGCCAGGACACAGTGCCTGCAGCCCCACTGGGCTTGTACCTCCAGCACAGCCCTGCCCATCCCCCTGCTCAGGGCGCCCATCCCATCCCCTGCGGGTGCTGCCCCTCATGTGTCCCCTCCTGGGAGGACAGCACTGTGGGGGAAGATGGTCCTGCTAACTTGTCCCTCTATCCTTGGTTTTGGTTGACAGTGTGACCCCTCGACCAGCTGTGAGATGGACTGTGAGGCTAACAACAAGGTGGGTGGTAGGCAGGGGTGGGGGCAGCAGGGAGCAGCAAGGAGGGTGGGCAGGGCATGGCTGGGAGGGCTCCCCCAGCCCCTGCCTGTCCTGGTGCTGCCTGTGCTACCCAGGCAAGCGTGCCCACCCTGTCCTCCAGCTGCTCCTGGGACTCAGGGAGCCCCTGACACCCCTCACAGGGATGAAGCCCTGGGGGTTACCCCATGGAGGCTGGACTACTCCTTGAAGGGGCTGTTAAACCCCCCAGGATGGGGATGGTTCCTGCTGCCTGCACCCAGCACGGCTGCTCCTGGCATGGAGATGCTCCCAAGCCCTCCCCAGGCTTGGGGACACTGTGCTGGTCCTTCTGCCTGACTTGTATCACCCCCCACCCTTCCCTGGGCATGGCCAGGGGGTGGGTGACACTGCCCTCCTTCCCCAGGACCTCATCTGTGTCCTCATCGATGACGGGGGCTTCCTGGTACTCTCCAACCAGGAGGAACACTGGTACCAGGTGAGTGGTGCCCACGTGGCAGCTCTTCCTGGGCACAGGGTGCTGCCAGGGAGCTGAGACCTCTGAGCTGGTGTGACACAGCCCCGCTCGAGTCCCCGCTGTGGTCAGGTGGCATTTGGGTGCAGACTTGGTGTCCCCCTCCCAGGTGGGCAAGTTCTTCAGTGAAGTGGATGCCAACCTGATGTCTGCCCTCTACAACAACTCCTTCTACGCTCGCAAGGAGTCCTACGACTTCCAGTCTGTCTGTGCCCCTGAGGCCCAGAGCAACACGGGTGCTGCGCCCCGCGGTGTCTTCGTGGTGAGCGCCTGCGGGGACGGTGGCTGCTGGGAGCACAGGGACACGCAGGGCTGTCCCTGGCACCCTGCACAGGAACCTGCTGGCTCACCGCCCCCCCTTTTTGCCCCCAGCCCACTGTGGCCGATCTCCTGAACCTCGCTTGGTGGACCTCGGCCGCAGCCTGGTGAGCCCCAGTGATTCCCCTCCCCGGGGGCCGTGTCCATCAGGGTGACACCGGTGTGTCCCTGGGGCTGGGACGGCAACGCAGCCTCATTCTCCTTCCCCAGGTCCCTCTTCCAGCAGTTTCTGTATGGCCTCACCTACAGCAGCTGGTTCCAGACAGGTAAGTTCCCAGTGAACCCTGGGCTGGGGGTGGGCAGGGGATGTGGTGGAGGGGATGTGTGGTGGGGGTCTGTGGCCCCTGGCCCACAGCGCTGTGCCGGCGCAGAGGAGGTGGCTGGGGACAGCATGGAGGCCAGGGAGACGAGCTGCATCATGAAGCAGACGCAGTACTACTTCAGCACTGTCAACGCCACCTACAACGCCATCATCGACTGCGGGAACTGCTCCAGGTGGGTCTGTCCCTGCCGTCCCACCCCCTGGGGAGGCTTGTGGACTCGCCCTGTGCAGTCGCCTGCATGGGGACGATGGGAGATGCCATGCAGTGCTTGGGGGGGGGGGCAGGCTGTGGTCCTTGGACAGAGGGGACAGAGAGCAACGCTAGCATCCCCGTGGGCTGTAGGATGATGATAATGTCCCCAAGGGCTCTGCCAAGCAGGACCAAACCCTGAAAGCACATCAGTACTAGTTCCCTGGGCATGGGGATGGGGTGGAGATGGGTACAGGGATGAGGTTGGGGATGGGGACAAGGATGGGAGAAGAACAGAATGAGGTTGGGGACAGTGATGCCTGGGGTGGCTCAGCCTCCCCAGAGCCATCCAGCAGGGCTGGCAGTGGGGGCTGGGAGGGTATCAGAGCACAAGGTAACTGGGATGCCCGTGGCCGTCACACCCCCAGGCTCTTCCATGCGCAGAGGCTGGCCAACACCAACCTGCTCTTTGTGGTGGCCGACAAGCCCCTCTGCAGCCAGTGTGAGTCTGTCAAGCTGCTGCAGGCGGAGGTCAGAGGTATCCTTTGGTGGCCCAGCTGTGTCCCGCTGGGACGGCTGGCAGAGGGCTGAGGGGACAGGCAGGGTCTGCAGGGCTGGGCAGGGAGCACAGCAGGAGCTGGGGGGTTTGACGGGGGAAGTGGGAACCATCCAGTGGGCAGAGGGGCTGGGGGTGGCCATGGGGTGCCCCGCAGGCCCCTGCCGCCCTGTCCCTGGTGGTTTCCTTGACATGTGAAGCCCCCCCGAGGGACCCCAACCAGTGTGAGCTGGTGGACAGGCCCCGCTACCGGAAAGGCCCCCACATCTGCTTCGACTACAATGCAACAGTACGTGGGGTGCAGGGGTGGGGTGGAGTTGGGGGGAACGCCCTGGGGAGTGATGGGGGCAGTGGCTGCATCCTGGGGGGCGGGGGGCAGACCCATGGGGGGTTCCCAGGGGAGCAGAGCTGTGCAGGGTTCCCCTGAGAGGGGAGTGGAGCCATGGGGCATCCACCCTGGGGGGAATGGAGGGGTGAGTGGCCCCACCCCATAGGGAAGCAGAACCATGGGGTGTCCCATTGTGGGGAACAGAGTCACTGGGGATCCCGGGGGTTCAGTACCGTGGAGGGAACCCACTCATGGGGGTTTGGAGCCAGGGGAGGGAGGACCCAGGGCGGGGTTCCTGAGCTTTGGGGGTGTCCCTGGGAGAGCGATACCATGGAGTGCCATGGGGGTGTCACAGAGTGTGGCATTGGGGGGTGTCCCCTGGGGGGGAGCAGTGCCACAGGCATCCTGGGGCAGGAGGGTTCAGCAGGGCTTCAGGGGGACAGGGCAGGTGGCCCTGTCAGGGCAGTGGGTGCACTGCCAGGGGTGCCCCATGGTCTCTCTCCCTTCGCCCCCTCCAGGAAGATACCTCAGACTGCGGCCGAGGGGCTTCCTTCGCCCCCTCCCTGGGGGTCCTGCTCTCCCTGCAGCTGCTGCTCCTCTACTCCAGCACCAGCCGGCACCCGCTGCCCCCGGCCACCTGCCTTTAGCCCCCCCTCCTCGGCCGCCCCCCGCCAGCTCTCTTTTCTTTCAAGCTCCATCTCCATCCCTCTCCCTGGCCCAGCGGGGGGGGGCGGGAGCCACGTCCCCTCCACCGCCTTGGGACCCCGCGATGCCGCAGCCAAAGAAGAGTCGGGGTGTGGGCAAGGGGCTCCCCGGCAGAGCGGGGAGCGGGGTGGGTGCCCCAGCATCACACCCTCCCAGCCGCTGGGACTCGGAAAGTGGCGTTGGCACCCTCCACCTGTGATCCTCCCCCCCCTCCCCCTCCCCACCCATCCACCTCACCTGTTTTTTTAGCCTGAAGATTTTAAACCAAATCTTTCTACATCCCAAGTTCCCGACACTGTCGCCTGGAGAAGGGCGGTGTTTGTTGTTCAGCAGCGAGGACACGTGGGGGGAAAAAAACCAAGGGGGTGGTGGAAAAAGGATAAAAAAGAAGGAAAAAAAGGACTTGACTTGACTGTGAGGGTCAGTATTATTTATTCCAGCAGGTACCAGCCCCCCTGTGCGGCTCCAGCATCCCTGCGGGCTCAGACCGGCCGTGGACAGGGGTGGAGGTGGGGGGCTGCCGGCCATCGGGGTGGGATGGAGCCCGGGTCCCTGCCCTGTGCTCAGTCGCTCTCCTGCATTCTTGGGCACAGATACTGGGGTGGAAAGGAGGGGGGGGGGGGGGGGAGGGGGGAAAAAGTGTGTTTTGTTTTCTTTTCTGTTCTGCAGATCACTGTGAAATCCTGCCCGCCCCAGCCCCAGCCCTGCCTGCCCTCCCAGCCACCCTCACAGCGGCAGCCCTGCCAAAGAAACCGTGCCAGCCAGCGGGACAGGCCACCTGTCCCGAGGGGGACACGCTGCGTGTCCCCAAAGGGGGTGTGCTGCACACCCCGAGCGGGTCACGCCACACACCCTGCAGTGGGACAAGCGGCACGTGCCCGAGCAGGAGGTGCCACGTGTTCCCCAGAGGGCTGTGCCAGGCCTCCGTGCCCATCCCTCAGGGCACTGGTGTGGGGGCTTCCAGCTGGCTGCAGTGGGGGGGCTGCTGCCCGGGTGTTGCCAAGATCCCGGATGGGGGCACCCAGAGTTGGGGGGAGCGGGAGGTGCCCCTGCAGCGGGGTGCCTCGAAGTGCCAGGCCTCGTGTTGTCACGCTCGGTTGGGGGTGGCCCCTCTCCCCAGCCAAAACGCTGGGTGCCAACAAGGTGGACAGAGCAGCTGCACCCTGCTGCGCCCTACCACCCCAGCCAGCAGAGGTGCCGTGGGGCTGGGGGGGGTCCCAGCCACAACACCCCAGGGTGCTGTGGCGCAGGGGGTGCTGTACCCACCTCCTGTGTCCCCCCATTGCTCCTGGCCGTGCCAGGGGCCCCCACCCAGACAGGTAACCCCGAGGACCCTCACCCCCTTGGGGACACCCTGCTCAGAGCCACCCCATCAACCAGGGCCAGGGGACCCCCCTCGGCACGGCCACCCCGGGGGGGCTGGGGAGGGCACCAAGCACTAATTAGTGCTGGGGTTAATTAATGGTCATTCCGCTTGTAGCTTTTTCAGTGTGTGTTTGGTTACTGTCTCTGGGAACCGTGTTTGAACAGATGGCTCTGTGTTACCGGGAGTGTGTGTACTTCTGTAGTCTAGTTAGGTGCTCTGCCAGAAAACCACCACTATACATACCTATAAATATATACATATATAGTCTATTTTAAGTTAAAAACCAATGAGACAAAGGGGCAGCATGGCCCTGGGCCCCCCTTCTCCTGCCGGGGTCGCCTCCTGCCCTGTCCCCACCTGAAAGCTTCTCTCTGCTCACTCAAAGGCATTGGGTTTTTAATTGATTTAATTTATTTTTCATTTCTTTGGGTTCTGAATATTTTTTTTTAATTTTTTTCTTCTTTTTTTTTTTGTACAGAAGAGTTGGAAAACTTCAAAAACCAACAAAAAGACAATTTGTAAGATATCGTGCGTGTGACTCCTTGTAAAATATTTTCAAATGGTTTATTACAGAGACTCAGTTATTAAATAATGTTCATATTTTCACTTCACAGGCAGTGGCTGTGTCATTGCCCGGCTCTGTGGGCAGGGTGGGGGGGAGGAAGGGGCAGAGCACAGCGCTGGGGGTGCAGGCAGGACATTGGGGTGCTCCTGCCATTGGGAGCTGAGGGTGCAGGCAGGATATTGGGGTGCTCCTGCCATTGGGAGCTGAGGGTGCAGGCAGGATGTTAGGGTGCTCCTGCCATTGGGGGCTGAGTGTGCAGGCAGGATATTGGGGTGCTCCTGCCATTAGGGGGCTGAAGGTGCAGGCAGGATATTGGGGTGCTCCTGCCATTGGGAGCTGAGGGTGCAGGCAGGATATTGGGGTGCTCCTGCCATTGGGGGCTGAGGGTGCAGGCAGGATGTTGGGGTGCTCCTGCCAGCTGGGCTGCTGCCTTCACACCTGCCTGCACCTGTGGTGGGGTACAGGCAGCTTGCAGGCAGGATGGGGGCTGGGACATGGGCACTAGCATAGGCAGGGGGACACCGGCAGGGCCAAGGGTTCGGGCATGGATACAGGCAGGGTGCAGGCAGGGATACAGGCAGGGTGCAGGGAGGATGCAGGCAGGGTGCAGGCAGGGTGCAAGCAGAGATACGGGCAGGGATACAGGGAGGGATACAGGCACGGTGCAAACAGGGATACAGGCAGGGTGCGGGCAGGGATATGGGCAGGGATACAGGGAGGGATACAGGCAGGGTGCAGGCAGGGATATGGGCAGGGATACGGGCAAGGATACAGGCAGGGATAAAGGCAGGGATACGGGCAGGGATAAAGGCAGGGATACGGGCAGGGATACGGGCAGGGATACGGGCAGGGATACAGGTTCACAGCCCCCCCGCAGGGGCAGCAGGGATCAGCCCTCCCCGCGCACTCCCCGGGCGCCCCCACCTCCCTGCTCCGCTCAGGACCGTGTCCCCTTCCTTAGGTCCCCACGTCCCCGTGCATGCCCCCACTCCGCCCCCCTCTGCTCGCCCCATCACCTCTCCCCCCCCCCCGCCCCCCTCTGCTCGCCCCATCACCTCCCCCCCCCCCCGCCCCCCATCCCCCGCCCCATCACCCCCCCCCCCCCCCCGCCGGGGGCCGCACTACATGTCCCAGCGTGCCCCGCGGCGGGACCCCACCACGCCCCCGAGGGGCCGGCCGCGCCCGCCTCAGCCCGCGCCGCGCATGCGCACAGCCACTGTTTGTCCGCGCCCGGCCTGGCCCAGCAGCGGGCCGAGTGCGGCCTGGCCTGAGGCGGCGGCCGGAGAGGCCCGGTGCTGGTCGGGGGTCGGCGCGGGACGGGGGGAGGCAGGCGGCCCCGGCGGGCGGGGGGGAGGCCGGGCGCTGTAGCCCCCGCGGGGCAGCCCCGTCCCGCCGGTGGGGGCCGAAGATGCGGCGGTACCTGCCCGTGGCCCGGCAGCACTTCTTGGCGGCGCTGGCCGGTACCAGCGTGGTGGTGAAGTCGCTGAGCGCCGCCGTCCTCCTCCTCTACCTGCTCTCCTTCGGCCTGGACACGGCCTACGCCCTGGGGGTGACCCCCGGCTATCTCCTGCCCCCCAACTTCTGGGTCTGGACGCTGCTGACACACGGGCTGGTGGAGGAGCGGGCCTGGGGCCTGGCGGCCAGCCTGGCCACGCTGGGGGCGGCCGGCCGGCTGTTGGAGCCGCTCTGGGGAGCCCTGGAGCTCCTGGTCTTCTTCGCGGTGGTGAACGTCTCGGTGGGGCTCTTGGGGGCCCTCGCCTACTTCCTCACCTACGTGGCCTCCTTCCACCTCGCCTACCTGTTCACCGTCCGCATCCATGGCGGGCTGGGCTTTCTGGGGGGAGTCTTGGTGGCCCTCAAGCAGACGATGGGGGACAGCACCGTCCTGAAGGTGCCCCAGGTCAGAATGAAGGCCGCCCCCATGCTTGTGCTCCTTCTCCTGGCTCTGCTGCGGCTCACCACCCTCGTCGAGAGCAATGTACTGGCCTCGTACGGCTTTGGGCTCCTCTCCAGCTGGGTCTATCTCCGTTTCTACCAGCGGCACAGTAGAGGCCGTGGAGACATGTCTGACCACTTCGCCTTTGCCACTTTTTTCCCCGAGCTCCTGCAGCCTGTGGTGGGTCTGGTGGCTAACCTGGTGCATGGCATCCTGGTGAAGGTGAAGGTCTGCCGCAAGACAGTCAAGCGCTACGACGTGGGTGCCCCATCGTCCATCACCATAAGCCTGCCAGGGACGGACCCCCAGGATGCTGAGAGGAGAAGGTACCGCTCACCCTGCTTCCACGAGGGTTGTGTTTGCAGGCAGGGAGGCTCATAAAGTCTAAACGAGGAGGAGTGGGGAGGATGCTGTGGGGTGGGGAGCCTTCTCCAGGAGGGCTGCCGGGGCTGCCCTCCTGGAGCAGAGGTGCTGGGGGAGCATGCTGGCAGGGGAGAGGGATGTTACCATGCTCTTCCAAATGTAGAGCAGGAGTGGAAGTGCAGGGGGAGGAGCAGGGAGATCCTCGGGAAGGGGCAGGCAGGGTTTGTTGTCGGGGTCCCTATAGAAGGGGGAGAGCAGCTGCCTGGGGAGGTGCCAGTGCCCTGCTCGAGGTAGCCCCACACCGTCATCGTGGGGCGGGAAGGTGCTGAGTCAGCTCCCCACACTCGCCCTCCCACACACCCGGCTCTGGCCTTCCCGAGAGCGGGCAGGAAGGTTTGGACAAGGCGTTGGCACTCTTGCTTTCCCCTGCTCCGTTCCACATCTTTCCTCCACGGTTCCTGGAGTGGCTCCTGTGCCATCTGACAGGCTCTGAGCCTACCACGTGGCACGAAAACTCTGCGGGTGGAGGCCAGAGTGTGAGTGGGTGTCTGCGCAGCAGTCCCAGGCACTCGGGTCATCTCCAGCCCTTCTAAACCTGCTCTCTCCTGCCCTGCACAGTGCCCCAGTGGCAGAGCCATTAACCCCTGCCCTGCCTGTCAGACCTGGGGGTTAACCCACCCGTCTGCCCTTGCCCTGCAGGCAGCTGGCCCTGAAGGCCCTGAACGAGCGGCTGAAGCGTGTGGAGGACCAGTCGGCCTGGCCTAGCATGGAGGATGACGAGGAGGAGGCGGTGGCGGCGAAGGCCGACAGCCTGCTGCTGCCCGACCCCAGCGCAGCTGGGAAGGGCGCTGGCCAGGAGTCCAGCCTCATCACCTTCCAGGATGCCCCGTCTCAGCTGTGACCAGCTGACATGCCGCCCCCCTTCCCTGCCCCGCCTCCGTCAGAGAGCTGCTAACCCCCCTCACGTCTCCCCCAGGCAGCCGAGACGCTCGGCGGGGAGAAGGGACTCCTCCCACGGCAGAGGCAAAGGGGCTACCTCATTCCAACGCTTTGTTGCCGCTCACGGCCAGCACCGGGCACCCAGGATGCCGTCGCTGCTGCCGTGTCACCGCAAGGACGGGGGCTCCTCGAGCCGCTTCCCTTGGCACAGAGCACGCCGTGGATGGGAGCACCGGCAGCGGGAGCTGTTCCAGGAGAGGAACGTGGGGCTGATCCCTGCCTTGAGGCCACTGCGCTTGCCCATGTGGGAGCAAACTCAGCCGCGCTTCCTTGCTTCTCCTCTCCGCTGGGGGCTGGCCAGAGCGCTCAACACTTATTTCCTCCTTTCTGAAGGTAGTTTTGTTTCTAACCAAGGGAACGGGGAGGCTGGGCCAGGGGTCTTTTCCGAATCCCTTTTCCCACGGGGAGCCTCCCCCCCCCAACCCTGGCAGGAGCTTGCAGTCAGTGCTGAGGGGTTTGCCAGGTGGAGGACCAGCTGTGGGGCAGGAGAGAGCTGCCCAGCCCCTCAGGGTGGTGGTCTTGCACCGCAGCTCTGGGCTTTGCATGGCAGGGGGGAGGGGAGGGGGGGGAGGGGAGGGGGGCGTGTCTCTCCTCTTCCCTCTCCCACCCCCAGAGCCAGTTCTGTGAGGAACCAGTGCCCTTGCCGCTCCCTGGCTAATCCGTTTGTCAGATGACATTATAAGCTGGAATTAATTTTTATGGTGGAGCTCTGGCTGCTTCCTCTGGCAGCAAGTTTTCTTTCCTGCAGGTAGAATATGGGTTCCCCTTTCTCTTTCCCTCTCTCTGTGTTGATGGGCTTTTGTTGTTATATTGTTCCTGGAGAGGATGCTCCTTGCAACAGCCTCCTCGCAGCTCCCGGTCCCCAGGCAGTCCCCAGGCAGTCCCCAGCCTGGGATGTGGGTCGATGGTGTCATGATTATTTTTTTAAAGGACCACACGTCAAGGTTTTTTTGTCAACTGGGAAAAAACACAGACATTTCTGTATCAATAAAGAATTCTTTGAAAAGAGTCTGCTCCCACAACAGAGCATAGGCTGGGCTGGAGGGGGGGAGGGCACAGAGCAGGAGCCTGGGGAGGGGGTTTCTTCTGAAGTATTCCCAGCAGGAGGTGGGGAATTTGCCTACACCCCAAAAGCTGTCATCCCCCCCCCTTCCCAGTAAACAGGGCTTGTCACGCTGTAGCTGCCTGAAATTTTTATTGAATAAAAGCTCTGGATACAGAGGAAGTTCCCAGCCCAGGAGCAGGTCTGGCTCTCCAGTCCCACCAAGAACAGGATGTGTGCCGAGGAGGAGCCATGGGGCTGCTAGGGCAGATGCAGCCTCACAGCACCTGGCTGCCCTGTGGTGGGCAGGCTGGGAGGAAGGCTGTTGCACTGGCAAGGGCTCATCCCCAGCCCTGCTGCCCCTGTGCTTATGTTGTTCCCCATGCCCCTCAGAGGGGCAAAACACCGTCACAAGCTGCCAGTCTGCCCCTCAGTCTCTGTAAAATGACCCTCTCCTTCCGCCAGACTGAAGCTTCACTGGCCCAGCCTGTGGGAAGGATTGGATTTGTGCGTGCTGATGGGTGTCAGGATCTGTGGCTGTTGGGCAGGGCTGACTGTTCCTGTCCTGGAGAGTCCCTGGGTCCCTGCACGGTGTTGTGCTGTGGGGATGGACTGCTGCTCCCCCCCTCTCCACCCCCCACCCCCCCCACTTCAGCCATTCAGTGGCTGAAGCCGTAACCGTGCCCTGTGCTTTTTACTGGCCAAGCTGCCTTTGCAGCAGGAGAGGCAGTGTGGTGCCTCCTGGGTGTGTGGGGACTCCCTGTCCTCACTGGGAATGTGACAGCTCTTGTCCTGCCTGCTCCAAAGTAGTCCTGGGTGGGAAGGGAAAAGGAGCGGGAATCCTGAGCGAGCCCTCTGGTTTCCAGCACTGAGCACCAAGCTGCCACAGGAACCAGCAGCATTAACTGTGCTGGGAAATTTCACCACTGAGAGAGGCATGAGGTGGGCAGCTCCTGCCTGCTCGGTGTCACACGTGCTGTAGCTGCTCCCTGGGGACAAAGACACTACAGACAATCCATGACAAATGAGAGACGAGTAGGTAGAAATCAGGTTCCGAGGAGAGCCTAGGTGAGGAAAGGACCCCTCTGGTCTCACTGTCTCAACGCAGGGCAAGTTCAGATCTGCTCCAGGCCCTCAGTGCTGGCTTCTCTTGCGGTACAGGTAAGCGTTGCTCACCTGGTTCATGATAACCAGGCTGGTGAGGAGTGGACAGAGCATAGCGAGGTACCAGGAGACGCTGGTCACCGAGGTGGTGAACCACAGGGAGCACATGCCCAGCATCAGGCTGGCACAGCCCAGGAGGTAGCCCACCAGCCCCGAGGTTGCATGGTACAGCTTGAGCTTGGCCAGCGTCCAGTTCTTCATCAGCTTGGGGTAGAGCAGGAGCACCCCCCCTGCGCACTGCCCGCCCGCGTACAGCACGGTCAGCAGCCCCGTCAGGCCGTGCCAGGTCACAAAGTGGCCTTTGCCGTTCAGGTGCTTGTTGTAGGTGATGATGCCCAGCCCCAGCAGGGCGCAGAGGAGGGCGAGCAGCTGGAGGGCCCAGTGCGCCCGCACTTTGACTTTGCGGGAGAAGGAGCGGAGCAGCGAGATCTCCGGGGAGAATATCAGCAGGGCTTCTGTCATCAGGAACGAGAACTGGGAGACAGAGGGCAGGGGGGTCGGCACCGGCTGCCCCGGCCCCTACACCGGGCTGGGGGCAGAACCGGCTGCGGGTCTGCATCAATGTTTATCAATAGCTTAAGCATGGGGATGCAGGGGGAATTGGCCAGCCCCTTTTCTGTGGTCAGTGCAGACAGGACAAGGGGCAATGGCCTCAAGTTGGAGCACGGGAAGTTCCACACCAACATGGGGAGGAACTTTTCCCCAGTGAGGGTGCCAGAGCCCTGGGACAGGCTGCCCAGGGGGTGTGGAGTCTCCTTCTCTGGAGAGATTCCAGCCCCGTCTGGACACCGACCTGTGCAGTATGAGCTGGGGAGCTGCTTTGGCAGGGGGTTGGACCCCAGGAGCTCTCCAGGGCCCTTCCCACCCCTACAGCTCTGTGATCTCCCAGGGCTCAGCCTCCCACCACCCAGGGAAAGCTGAGGGGCCTTGTGCTCTGCACCGGGCGCTCTCCACCGGCAGCTCCCCTCCCTGCCCCCCAGGGAGTACCGCTGGCAGGGATGCAGCGGGGCGAGGGGGAGGCACAGGGCCGGTAACCGGGGCGGCGGGACTTACCGCGAGGGCCATGAGCAGCGGGTGCCAGGAGAAGAGGCCTGCAAGGGAAGGGCAGGGACCGAGGTGAGCCGGGGGAGGCCAAGCCCGCCACCCCCCCCGCCCCGCCGCGGCACTCACTGGATCCGGGCCGCGCCAGCACGGCCACGGCGCTGGGGAAGCCCAGGGCCACGAGGTGGGCGGCGGGCGCCGGCGGCGGCGCGCAGGGAGCGGTACAGCCGGGACTCTGTCTCGGCCGTCAGGGCCATGGCGGCCGGACGGGGGGGAAGGGGGGAAGGGAGTGAGATTGGAGGGCGACGGGACCGCCGCCGAGACGGGCCGGCTACAAACGCGGCCTTCGATTGGCTCGGGAGGGCTATCCGTCAGCGCTAGTGCCCGCCCCTCAGCTCCGCGCCGCCGCTGAATGGGTGTGGGCGCTGTCGCTCAGAGGAAGAGCCCGCCTTCCCCGGCGCGGCCGTTGTGACGCTGAGTCCTGTAAGGACCGACGCTCAGGGGTCTCACTGGGCATGCGCGGGGCCGGGCCGGTCGGCTGCCGCTGCCCCGCCGGGCCCGGCTCGGGCCGCCATGGGCGGCAGGATTGAGTGCGTCTTCTTCAGCGAGTTCCACCCCACGCTGGGGCCCAAGATCACCTACCAGGTGCGGCGGGGGGAAGCGGGGCCTGCAGCGCCCGGCGGGCCGGCTGTGGGGGGCGTGGGGAGGGGGGCGTGGGGCCGTGGGGCCCAGGGGCGGCCCGGGCTCGGCGGGCGCCGGAGGCTGGAGCGGGGCCTGCTGTGCCCCGCAGGTCCCGGAGGACTTCATCTCCAGGGAGCTCTTCGACACCGTCCAGGTCTATGTCATCACGAAGCCCGAGCTGCAGAACAAGCTGATCACTGTGTGAGTGTTGCTGAGCACCCCCCCGTCCCCCCCAGAACAAGCTGCCTGGCACCTTGGGCCTGGTCTGGGCTCCCTGAGGTGTAGGGGCAGGGTATTCGGCAAGAGCGAGTGGGGAGTCTGGCACCTGGGGAGGGATAACTGCTGGAATCGGGACAGGCTGGGGGGGAGCTGCTGGAGAGGAGCTCTGTGGAGAAGGACCTGGGGGTGCTGGTGGGTGACAGGGTGGCCATGAGCCAGCAGTGTGCCCTGGGGCTGAGAGAGACAATGGGATCCTGGGGGCATCAGGAGGAGTGTGGGCAGCAGGTCACAGGAGGGGATCCGCCCCCTCTGCTCTGCCCTGGTCAGGCCCCACCTGGAGTGTTGTGTCCAGTGCTGGGCTCCCTGGGATCAAACAGCCAGGGATCTCCTGGAGAGAGTCTAGAGGAGGCTGAGGAGATGCTGAAGGGCCTGGAGCATCTCCCCTGTGAGGAAAGGCTGAGAGAGCTGGGGGCTGTTCAGCCTGGAGAGAAGAAGACTCAGAGGGGACCTTATGAATGTTTCTCAATATCTGAAGGATGGATGCAGGGGAAATGGCCAGCCCCTTTTCTTTGGTCAGTGGAGGACAGGACAAGGGGCAATGGCTGCAAATTGGAGCCCAGGAAGAACTTTTCCCCCAGTGAGGGTGCCAGAGCCCTGGGACAGGCTGCCCAGGGGGTGTGGAGTCTCCATCTCTGAGAGATTCCAGCCCCGTCTGGACACCGACCTGTGCAGTATGAGCTGGGGAGCTGCTTTGGCAGGGGGTTGGACCCCAGGAGCTCTCCAGGGCCCTTCCAACACCTGTGACTGTGATTCTGTTCTGCCTGTCTTCCCTGCAGTACCAGCCATGGAGAAGAAGCTGATCGGCTGCCCTGTCTGTATTGAGCACAAGAAGTACAGTCGAAATGCTCTGCTCTTCAACCTGGGCTTCGTGTGTGATGCCAGAGCCAAGGCCTGTGCACTGGAGCCCATAGTGAAGAAGCTGGCTGGCTACCTCACCACCCTTGAGGTGAGACCCCCAGCCAGTGTGAGCAGCATCTGGCTGCCTTGTGATCCATGCCAGAGAGTCAGCACTGGCCTGGACACACGTTGTGGGTCCCTGGGCATTGCTGGGATGGGGGCCAGGTTTGCAGTGTGGAGGGGGTTGTGCTGGTTCTACTTGAAGTTTAAGGGAGGACAGGAGCAGAGACTTGCAGTTTCTCTAGCTGGTGATCCTGCAGGGAGCAGCTGACTCAATTTTCTTCTTCCTTTAGCTGGAAAGTGGCTTCATCTCCAATGAGGAGAGCAAACAGAAGCTGGTTCCCATCATGACCATCCTGCTGGAGGAGCTGAACGCCAAAGGGAAGTGCACCCTGCCCATAGGTATGGCAGCTGCACTGTGCCCATCCTGGCAGCGAGGGCAGGAGCCAGGCTGGAGGGCAGCTGGGCCATCCCCTGCCTGGCTTGGCTCTGCCTGTGCTGCTCCTGGTAGCTCCCTGCCTGTCTGTGCTTGGAGCTGGGGGCATCTGAGCCTGCTTTGCCCTGGGGGGCTGGAAGGGCCGGGTGGGGGATGGGGTTGTGGGGTTGAGAGAAGGCAAACACCTTCACTCCAGATGGTGTGTTGGTGTCCTGGGGCTGACAGTCATGAGGTCCTGAGGGAACAGGGGTTTCTGTGGAACCTGAGCACTGCCCCTTCCCTGGCCAGATGAGTCCAACACCATCCACCTGAAGGTGATCGAGCAGCGCCCCGACCCCCCCCATCGTGCAGGAGTATGATGTCCCCGTCTTCACCCAAGACAAGGATGACTTCTTCAACTCCCAGTGGGATCTCACCACGCAGCAGGTCAGTGTGTGGGACTGGGGGCAGAATGCTTTGACCAGGATCTGCTTTCAGCTTGCCCAGGGGGCAGAGGGGAGTCAGGCTGTCCCGGAGATCACCACATCACCAGCACGCTTCAGCGCTCCCCTTGCCTTTGTCCTCAGACCTGCAAGTTGACCCAAAACATGGGTTAAATGCTGCTGGGGATGGAGCCTGCCTAGCCCACCATACTCCCAGACAAAAGTTGAGCTTTGGGGTGATGCCTTGGGCCTCTCTGCTTTCCCCTCTCCCTAGATCCTGCCCTACATCGATGGCTTCCGGCACGTCCAGAAGATTTCTGCAGAAGCTGACGTGGAGCTGAACTTGGTGCGCATTGCTGTGCAGAACCTGCTGTGAGTATGTGGCAGGGGGCCTGACCAGCTGGCAGCTGGGGGTGCTGGAAGAGAGGGTCTCACGTTCCCCTGTCCATCTGCAGGTACTACGGGGTCGTCACGCTCGTCTCCATACTCCAGGTGGGTCAGGCCACAGAGCGTGGGGGCTGTGAGTGGGATTCGGGCAGCAGCTGTGCCCTTGGGGTGGCCATGTAGGGGGACAGCAGGGTTCTGAGGGGGATGGGTCTGTCCTGGAGCTGTGGCTGAGCACAGCTGGTTTTCTTGCCCTCCAGTACTCCAACGTCTACTGCACCACGCCGAAGGTCCAGGACCTGGTGGATGACAAGTGTCTCCAGGAGGAGTGTCTGTCCTACGTCACCAAGCCAGGTACAGTGACCCTGAGCTGAACTGCTGGTGGAGGCAGAGGGAGAGGGCAGCTGACAGGTGACTTGTCCCCGCAGGGCACAAGCGAGCCAGCCTCAGGGATGTCTTCCAGCTGTACTGTGGGCTGAGCCCCGGCACCACCGTGCGAGACCTCATCTCCCGCTACACCCTGCAGCTCCAGAGGGTGGATGAGAGGTCAGAGCCAGCACCCTCCTGCTCAGTCCCCAGGGGTGATGCTGGTGGGGGAGTGGCAAGGGGAAAGTACCCAACCCCCACATCTGTAGGTGGGGAAACTGAGGCTGTGGTGTGGTGAAACCAGAAGGGAGCAGCTGGAGGGGTTTGGGTCCCATCTCCTCCCTCTTCTTCTGGAGAGCTGGGCAAGGAGAAACCTAATGAAGTTCAACAAAAGCAAGTGGAGAGTCTGGGGAGGAATAACTGCTGGAATCAGGACAGGCTGGGGGTGAGCTGCTGGAGAGGAGCTCTGTGGAGAAGGACCTGGGGGTGCTGGTGGGTGACAGGGTGGCCATGAGCCAGCAGTGTGCCCTGGGGCTGAGAGAGACAATGGGATCCTGGGGGCATCAGGAGGAGTGTGGGCAGCAGGTCACAGGAGGGGATCCTCCCCCTCTGCTCTGCCCTGGAGCTCTCCAGGGCCCTTCCAACCCCTGTGATGCTGTGATTCCTCATCCCCAGGAGGCTTATCCAGTTTGGTCTGATGAAGGGCCTCATCCGTCGGCTCCAGAAGTACCCTGTCAAAGTTGCCCGGGATGAGCGCAGCCACCCAGCCCGGCTCTACACAGGCTGCCACAGCTACGATGAGATCTGCTGCAAGACCGGTGAGGACCTGGGCTCCTCCAGGCAGCGCCTGGGCTGACCCTGCCCAGGGCTGTGTGCTGGTCTCAGGGTCTCCCTCTCCGAGCCTTTGGGAGCCTTCAGGCCACCGGGAGAGGGGACTTTTCCAAGCCCCAGCTGCAGGGGAACAGGGGGGCGATTTGGGTGGACTCAGCCAGCCCCCCTGGCATCCTGCTAACACCCCACTGCCTTCCCACTGCCAGGCATGAGTTACAAGGAGCTGGATGAGCGCCTGGAGAACGACCCCAACATCATCGTGTGCTGGAAATGACGGCGGGGGGGTGGTGAACGGGGCAGCTGGGCTCCCCCCTCCCCTGCCCCCCTCCCCTCCCCTCCCCTGCCCCGCGCTCCCCCCCTCCCCTCCCCTCCCCTGCCCCGCGCTCCCCCCTCCCCTCCCCTCCCCTCCCCTCCCCTCCCCTCCCCTCCCCTCCCCTCCCCTCCCCTCCCCTCCCCTCCCCTCCCCTCCCCTCCCCTCCCCTCCCCTCCCTGCGCTCTCCCCTCCCCTCCCCTCCCCTCCCCTCCCCTCCCTGCGCTCTCCCCTCCCCTCCCTGCGCTCTCCCCTCCCCTCCCTGCGCTCTCCCCTCCCCTCCCTGCGCTCTCCCCTCCCCTCCCTGCGCTCTCCCCTCCCCTCCCTGCGCTCTCCCCTCCCCTCCCTGCGCTCTCCCCTCCCCTCCCTCTCCCTCTCCCCCCCCCGCGCTCTCCCCCCTCCCCTCTCTGCTCCCCCCCTCCCCGTGCTCTTCCCCACCCTGTCCTCCCCCTCCCAACGTTCCTCCAGGCCGCCAGGGGGCGCCAGAGGCTCCGGCAGCGCCGCCTCCTGCGCCTCCTCTTCTCGCCCCCCCCCCCGTTGCCGTGGCGACGCGCCGCCGCTATGGCTGCCGCCGGGCCGGCTCCGCTGCCGCCCGCCGAGGCCGAGGCGCTGGTGCGGGCGCTGCAGGGCACCGAGCTGCGGGACGCCGGCGGGCAGCGGTGCGGGGGAGCGCTGGCTCGGTTGGGGGGCGGAGGCGGGAGGGGAGGGGCCCCGGTTCTGGGGAGGTGGGGCTCTACACTTGGGCTGACCCCATTGTGTGAGGTGAGAACAGGGGCAAGAGGCCTGGGGGCCTCCCCAGAGGCTCGGGGTGAGGAGGGGCCCTGGGTCTGGAGGGGGGAGGGCATCCACCCACAGAAGGTCTAGGGGAGAGGGAAGAGGGCCTGGTCCTGAGGTGACCCCAGAAGGCTGAAGGGGGGGTAGGGTAGGGAGACAGGAGGATCCCCGAATCTGGAGCCTCCCTGGAAGGGCTGGAAAAGGGAGGAGGGTCTGTGAGGGGGCAGGGAAGGGTCCAGACCTGGGGTGTCCCCAGAGGGTCTCTGGGAGTAGAGGTGATTGGTGGGTGTTGCTGGGGGGCAGCAGGATGGCAGTGGGGTTGGAGCTGCCACAGTTGCAGCTGCTGCTCCAGGGACCACAGGTTCAGGGGCACAGCACGGGGTTTGGGTGTTCCTGGCAAACCTGGGGTGTTTCCTGGGGATGGGGGTGCCAGGAGCAGTTCCCCTGAGCGAGGGACCCTCCCAGGAGCACAGTCTGTGGTCAGAGGTCTCTGGCACTGATGTCCTTGCTGGCTGCCCTGCAGATGGCTTCAGCAGCACGAGTGTGTGGAGAAGCTCAATATGTATGCCATCCTGAACGCTTCCACGGGCCAGGAGCAGCTCCTCACCGAGCTGCTCGTCACCTATGCCAAGGTGAGCCTCCCTGAGCGTGGTGTGAGCCTTGTGCCAGGCCTTCAGCCTTCACAGCTTCCAGCCAGTGTGCAGTTTGGGAATAAAATGGTGACAAATCTGCTGTATCTCCAGCTGAAATGTTTGACTGGTGGCTTGCCAGTGCTGATTTTTTATTAAAAAAAAAACCCCAAAAATTAAAGATCAAGCTGTGCTGTTTCTATTGCTCCTCTGGTTCCTCTCTGGGGTTGTTTTGTTCTCTTCCATAACTGGAGAGGCCAGTGCTTGAGTCTCTGCCCTGCAACAGGCTGGGCTGCACTGGGATGTGTGGTTCCCTGGGATGTGTGGTTCCCTGGGATGTGTGGTTCCCTGGGATGTGTGGTACCCTGGGATGTGTGGTTCCCTGGTCCTGCCCAGCTCCCTGGGGCCACCTTTCCCCTTTGCAACCCCAGGATCTCTCTCTGCTCCTCTGGTCTCTCAGTGAAAAGCTGTTAATTTCTGATCTGGGCTGCACTGGGATGTGTGGTACCCTGGGATGTGTGGTACCCTGGGATGTGTGGTACCCTGGGATGTGTGGTACCCTGGGATGTGTGGTACCCTGGTCCTGCCCAGCTCCTTGGACCCACCCCTCCCCTTTGCAACCCCAGGATCTCTCTCTGCTCCTCTGGTTTCCCAGTGAAAAGCTGTTAATTTCTGAGCTGGGTGACTGTAAAGACAGCATACCCCAGGGCCACCTCCCCTCCCTGGGGCCACCCCAAAGTCTCCATGGCTGAGTGTTAGCAATAAACCCACTGAAGGGCCTTGCTGCCCCATCCCTTCCCTGTCTAGATTCCTGTTCTCATTGGGGAGCTCATCACTGTAGAGATCTGGAAGCACAAGGTCTTTCCCGTGCTGTGCCGGCTGGAGGACTTCAAGCCCAGAAGCACCTTCCCCATCTATGTGGTGGTGAGTAGAGGGGAGGGGGTGGGGGAGTGGGAATGAGCCAGGGAATTGGGTAAAAACAAATCTCCCCCCAAAGCTCTCTGAGTGGGGGGTTTACACCTCACTAGGACCAGTGTGTGACACACTGGGAAGCTTCTCAGAAGAGGGGTCAGAGGAGCCACGGAGATGCTCAGAGGGCTGGAGCAGCTGCCCTACAGAGAGAGGCTGAGGGAGCTGGGCTGGGTCAGCCTGGAGAAGAGAAGGCTGTGGGGGGACCTCATTGCAGCCTGCCAGTCCCTGAAGGGAGCAGAGAAACAGGAGGGGAATCAGCTTGTTAAAAGGACAGACAATGGCAGGACAAGGGGGATGGATTAAAGCTAAAGGAGGGAAGGTTTAGATTGGATATTAGGGGGAAGTTCTTTCCAGAGAGAGTGGTGAGGGGCTGGAACAGGCTGCCCAGAGAGGGGGTGGGTGCCCCGTCCCTGGGGGTGTTCAAGGCCAGGTTGGATGGGGCCCTGGGCAACCTTGTGTAGCTCCAGGCCTGAGGTTGGTGTCCCTGTCTGTGGCAGGGGGTTGGAGCTCTGTGATCCTTGGGGTCCCTTCCAACCCTGCCCAGTCTGGGATTCTGTGATTCACAAGAGCCCTTTTCCCAGTCCCATTGGCTGGTGACTGCTCCAGTGTGACTTCACTCTTGCCTGTTTCCTCCCACAGCTGCATCATGAAGCCTCCATCATTAACCTCTTGGAGACTGTGTTTTTTTACAAGGTAAGAGGCAGGTTCAGTGTTCTTTAGCACAAAGCCCCTGAAGCTGGAAATCAGCAGCTGGAAGGGGAGGGTGGGGATGGCCCCCTGAACCTCTTGTCGTCATGAAGGAGATCTGCATGTCAGCAGAGGACAGCATTCTGGATTTGATTGATTACTGCCACCGAAAACTGACCCTTCTGGCAGCTCGGAGCACGACTGGACCAACAGCCATCCCACTGGAGCTTCGTCCTGAGGAGCTGGCTAACCCTTCATCTATGCAGGTGAGGAGGAAGTCCTGTAGCTCAGTGGGAACATGTGTCAGAGGAGGTGGGCAGCCTGAGGAGGTGCAGGGGTGCCATGAGCCAGCAGTGTGCCCTGGGGGCTGAGAGAGCCAGTGGGATCCTGGGGGCATCAGGAGGAGTGTGGGCAGCAGGTCACAGGAGGGGATCCTCCCCCTCTGCTCTGCCCTGCTCAGGCCCCACCTGGAGTGTTGTGTCCAGTGCTGGGCTCCCTGGGATCAAACAGCCAGGGATCTCCTGGAGAGAGTCCAGAGGAGGCTGAGGAGATGATGAAGGGCCTGGAGCATCTCCCCTGGGAGGAAAGGCTGAGAGAGCTGGGGCTGTTCAGCCTGGAGAGAAGAAGACTCAGGGGGGACCTTATGAATGTTTATCAATATCTGAAGGATGGGATGCAGGGGGAAATGGCCAGCCCCTTTTCAGTGTCTGTGGGGACAGGACAAGGGGCAATGACTGCAAGTTAGAGCACAGGAAGAACTTTTCCCCAGTGAGGGTGCCAGAGCCCTGGGACAGGCTGCCCAGGGGGTGTGGAGTCTCCTTCTCTGGAGAGATTCCAGCCCCGTCTGGACACCGACCTGTGCAGTATGAGCTGGGGAGCTGCTTTGGCAGGGGGTTGGACCCCAGGAGCTCTCCAGGGCCCTTCCAGCCCCTGTGATTCCTCATGGAGAACCCCTTGGCTGCAACCCAGGCACCTCCTGCCCATCTTGGAGGGTTCCTGGTGCTGGTGCTCATCCAGCTGGCAGCTGCACCCACCCCCTTCCTCCCTGCAGCCACGCTTCTGCCCTCTCCTGACATGCCAGCTGGAGGCTGCCCCTGGGACACAGGCTGAGCTGGCACTCAGTGACACGATGCTGGGGAGTTGACAGTCACCCAAAACACTCTGTGCAGAGGTTTGGCCATTTGCTGTTGCTCTTAAAAGCTGTGTGGGTATGTCTCCCCAGCGCTTGTGGAACCACCTTAGCTCAGACTAATGCTGGAGCCAGCCCAAGTTCACCCAGAACTGATCTATGGCATGACCATTTCCCTTCAGCTGTGTTTCCCTTCAGCTTCCTCAGCTCTCTGAGAAACACCTCCTCTCCACACTGGTCTGGGCCAGCAGCCAGCCCCAGGCTGTTCCTGGGCTGCCACATGCACTTTCCCAGTGCAGGGAGCCCTCTCAGCTTCTGGGACTTTGCTTCTCAGCACCTCAAGTTTCCTCCTTCAGCTGCACCCACCACGAGGAGCCTCTGGAGGAGCAGGGTTAAAGGGATAAGCCTGCAAGCTGGGTTGTATCTCCTCACATTGCCTCCATCCTTTGGCTTGTTTCCCAAGCACATGCTTGTCTTCCAGCAGAGGGAAGGAAGTGGAGGGCTTCAGAGCACAATAGGGGTGTTTCCAGGAGATGTTATCCCAGCTGGGGAAGGGAAGGGGTGTCTCTGTTAGTGCTTTGACATGGCTGAAGTTAAAAAAACCTGACCTTTTCTAGGCAATGGAGCTGTAAAAAGTGCTTGTCTCTCAAGAAGCCTGGTTTCCTCTGATTCATTCCAGCCCCTCCTGACTGTATAGATCCCCTCATGAAAAAGCTGTTCCTGCCTGCCCCCCTGTTGTGGAGCCTTTGTAACCCCTGGAGCAGAACCTGTCCTGCTTCCCCCAGCAGCAAAAGTTAGTCCCAGCCTGAGGGTAGCAGAGATGAGGTCTGCATACCATCAGGAGCTGCAGGAAATGGCTTCACTGGGGGAGTTGGGAGAGGGAGGCTGGAGGGAAGAGCCCATAAGGGTTTTTTTAGTAGCATGTGGGGCATCAGCACAGGGAGTGCAGGGCTTCTGACCACAGGAATTTGGAAGGGGACTGTTGCAGTGGTGTCTCAGAGGAGTAGGGAGTTGCTGGGGTCAGTGCTCTGAATATGGAGGTGTGAGCTGCTGAGTGCCTGGGGCTGGGGAGGAACAGCTCTGCCTGGGCTGGGGAGGAGGGCTCAGCACCTCTCAGCCCAGCCGTCCTGGTGGGCTCAGAAGTGGCTGGGTGGTCAGGCTGTCAGTCTGGGTGTGTGGGGCATGAGCAGGGTGTGCATGCTGGCTGGGAAGGGGAGGTGGCAGCATGGCACAGCTGCATAACCACAGGCAGATATCCTGGCTGGCTGTGCAGGAGAGGCAGGGCCAGGAGTGGTGGGTGTAGGACTGCAGAGCCAAGCATTTCCCTTCCCCTCTCCTGGATCCTCTGCTGATCGTGCAGCTCCCCCCTTCCCTCAGCCTCACATGACTCAGGGGCCACAGGAGCATCTCAGGAGGGGAGAGAGGAGCAGTCTGGGCCTGGCCTCTTCCAGGGGGTGTCCCTGGGCAGGGCACTGCTGCCAGTAGCCACCCACAGTGTGTTAGAGGTCGGGGGTTTCGGGGCAGACAGCAGGCCTGCGTGCGGCCTAGCTCTCTTCTCCCAGGATTCAGGCCCTGACAATATTCTTCTGTTCCCATGAGACAGGAAAAGTTCCTCATGCTGAGAGGATCCTAATAATCACATTCTCAAAACACATCTCCTTGCTGATAGGGGTACAGGCTGCCCTAAACCAAGAAGCAGTTATGGGAAGGGATTTGGGAGTAACGGAACATGTCAGGAACCAACCATAACAAGAGGGTCAAACAGCAGGTGTGTGGATACTTTTAGGCATTAAAGGTAAACTAAGGATGTTTAGCTGTAAAATAGGTTTATCAAAACTCGTTATAATCACTAACCAATCAATACAGTGTGAACAGTGTGTGGAACCAATGAGCAGTTGTTTAGCTTGCCACGTTTGCAGTAAGAAAGGTCTAGAATCTGGGTGATTTCACCTCATAAAATGGCTTCACCTAAAATTCCTATATTGAATTGCGTGCTGCTCTCTGCTGGACACCACAGGGGGTAAGGAATGAGAGACAGTGGGCTGCAAGCAGGGCTTCAGTGGCTGCCCTGGCTGCGCTGGCGCAGGCCAGATGAGAAGCAGAGTTTGTTCCGTAGAGCTCTGGTTTCCTCCCCAGCCTGTGGTTACAGACACACAGCCAACACGCTGTCTCCCTGCAGCTCCTGGGAAATGGGGCCTGAAATCCCAAGCCTGTGCTTGTCCCTCCTCAGGAGCTGCAGAGGCAGGCAGAGACGATGGAGTTGGAGATTGCCCTGAAAGCCCTGTCCGTGCTGCGCTTCATCACCGACCAGGTGGAGAGGTGGGTGTCCAGGAGCTGCAGAGGGCAGGCACTGAGCTCTCCACTTGAGTGTTCTGGGGGGTTGTGGTGGCTGCCTGCACCCCTTTCAGGAGCTGGCAGTACGGTGGTGGTAGTGGCACTGTGCCTGGGGTAGGGGACAAACACAGCAGTGCTCAGCCTGCTCAGTGGCACTCTCAGGAACCCAGATCCTTGGGGTATTCCCTGCCTCTCCTGGTTGTCCCAGGGAGCATTTGTGTCTGTTTGGGCTGTTTGACCCCTTCTGTTGTATGGGGAAAGGGCTGGAGGGCAAATCCTCTGAGGAGCAGCTGAGGGAGCTGGGGGTGCTCAGCCTGGAGAAGAGGAGGCTGAGGGGAGACCTTCTCCCCACCTCCCCTGCCCTGCCAGGAGGGTGCAGAGAGGTGGGGGATGGTCTCTTCAGCCAGGGGCCAGGAGATGGGACAAGGGGCAATGGGCTCAAGCTGCCCCAGGGCAGGGGCAGAGCAGATGAGGGAAAAGTTCTTCCCTGCAAGAGTTGTGGGGCTGTGGCACAGGCTGCCCAGGGAGGGGCTGAGTCACCTTCCCTGGGTGTGTTTAACAGAGGGGAGATGAGGTGCTCAGGGATCTGGTTTAGCTTAGGATGGGATTGGTTGAGCTTGATGATCTTTAAAGGTCTTTTCCAACCTGGTGACTCTGTGATCTCCAGCCTGCCCCTGAGTGCACTGACACGGATGCTGAAGACCCACAACCTGCCCTGCCTCCTTGTCGAGCTGTTGGAGCATTGTCCCTGGAGCTGCTGGGAAGCAGGTATGGCTCCTGCCCCTGGGGTGCTGTGGTGGGACCTGCAGCTGCTGGTGGGTCTGCTGCAGGAGCATTTACAGAAAGCTGCTCCCCCTCTACTGTCCCATCCTGCTCCCATGGCTCCTTGCTAGTGTTCCCTGCCCGAAGCTGCTCAGCTTGGAAGCTGGGCTGGGGACCTGCCAGTGCTTCCAAAAGCTGATCCTCACACAGGACTGTGTCTTTTCTGAGCTGGTCAAGACCAGGATCCACCTGAGAGCCCATCAGCATCAGCCTCTGCCTGTGTGCACCTTTCTGGGACAGTGCTGAGCTGGACAGGGGCTCTCCCAGGCAGCAAACCCATTGCTCTGAAGCTGCTTGTTGTTGAGCTTCACTCTTGCCAAAGGCCTCTGACCAGCTTGTACCCATCAGGCACCACCTGTGCTGTCAGCCCTGCCTCCCACACCTTTGCAGCCAGGTGTACCCCCACATGCTGCCCCCCCAGCTTCCCTGCTGCTGAGCAGTGGTGGGGCATGGGAACCTGCATTCCCATCCCCAGCCCAGCACCAGGGCTCACAGTGTAGGCAGGGAAGGAAGAGATGCTGGGAAGCACGTGGCTCTGTGCCTGCTGGGGGGAGCCCAGCTGTATATGGGAGCTTTTCCTCCTTCCTGGGGCCAGGAAACACATCCCTTCTCCCTGCCTGCACTGGGGCTGTCAGAGGGAGCTTTGATCCAGGGCCCTGAGGGAGGGACTGGAAGGGAACAAGAGTGCAAAGTCATTTCCAGGCTGTGCAGATGCTGCTTACATCCCCCTCCACCCCTGAGAGCAGCATAGCTCCTGGAGCTTGTTTTGTCCCTTCTGTTGCCCTTGTGCTACTTCTGGCTTTTCCCTGGCAGAAGAACCTCCAGCAGAGCAAGAGCTGGCTGTGCTGGCACCCCAAATCATCCTCTCCAGCCACTCTCTCACTGCAGCACGGGCTCCCCCTTCATCTACCAGTGTCCTACCCTCCTGGCAAAGTACAGAGAGGGATGTCTCAGGGAACTTTCTCTGCCTGGCACAGCCCTGTTGCTTTCCTGCCTGTTCCTTATGCTTTTTGTGCTCACTAAGGTATTGTCTCTGTACCAAGAAGGCTTCTATGTTGAGCAAAGGGATGGGGAAACTGAGGCAGGCAGAAGCTGAGGGGGGAGAGTGAAAGCATAGGCCAGCATCCCCACCTTTGAGCCGTCTGTCCTCAGGAGCCATCCCCCTAGAGCTGCACGTTTTCCTGTCCCTCAGGCAAGCTCAAGAAGTTTGAGAATGGTAGCTGGTACGTGGTGCCCCCTGAAGACCAGGTGAAGATGACCAAACTGGATGGGCAGGTGTGGCTTGCCCTCCTCAACCTCCTGCTCAGCCCCGAGTGCCAGCGCAAGTACTGCTTTGATGGCTTCAACAGGAGCCAGCTCCTCAAGGTAGGGAGCTCCTGCACCACCAAGGTCAACTGCAGAGCAGGGCAGGGCCCTGCCAGCACCAGGCACCTCTGCACATCTCTCCCCACCCTTGCTCTGTGCTCCTAGGGGCCAGTGGTGGGAGAACAGTGGGCTCTGTCTCTGTGCCAGCAGCAGCAAAGCTTATGTTTGTCAGTGCACCTCATGGGACCCCCCAGGTCCCTGCTGGTGCCCCCCAGGTCCCTGCTGGTGCCCCCCAGGTCCCTGCTCTTGCCATGCTGCTTCCCTGCTAGCCCTGCTGAGAAGGACCTGGGTGTCATAGTGGATGAGAAACTGACCATGAGCCAGCAGTGGCTCTGGCAGCTCCCAAGGCCAATGGGATCCTGGGCTCCATCAGCAGAGGGGTGGCAGCAGGGACAGGGAGGGGATTGTCCCTCTCTGCTCTGCCCTGGGGAGGCCCCAGCTGGATCCTGTGTCCAGAGCTGGGACCCAACACAAGAAAGATGTGGGGCTGTTGGAGAGGGGTCAGAGGAGCCACGGAGATGCTCAGAGGGCTGGAGCAGCTGCCCTGCAAAGAGAGGCTGAGGGAGCTGGGCTGGGTCAGCCTGGAGAAGAGAAGGCTGTGGGGGGACCTCATTGCAGCCTGCCAGTCCCTGAAGGGAGATTATAAACAGGAGGGGATTCAACTGTTTAAAAGGACAGACACTGGCAGGACAAGGGGGATGGATTAAAGCTAAAGGAGGGAAGGGTTAGATTGGATATTAGGGGGAAGTTTTTTCCAGAGAGAGTGGTGAGGGGCTGGAAGGGGCTGCCCAGAGAGGGGGTGGGTGCCCCGTGTCTGGGGGTGTTCAAGGCCAGGTTGGCTGGGGCCCTGGGCAACCTTGTGTAGCTCCAGGCCTGAGGTTGGTGTCCCTGCCTGTGGCAGGGGGTTGGAGCTCTGTGACCCTTGGGGTCCCTTCCAACCCATGCCAGTCTATGATTCTATGATTCCCCAGCTCTGGCTCCCTTGTCTTGACCTCTGGCCATTTGCTCTTCTCTGCCCCTCTGTGGTCACAGCTCCGTGGGTTCCTTACAGACGTCCTCATCGACCAGCTGCCCAACCTGGCAGAGATGCAGAGATTTCTGAGCCATCTTGCAGTGACAGAGCCAGTTCCCCCCAAAAAGGACCTCATCCTGGAGCAGGTATCCAGTGGGTCTTCTTCCACCTGCTCTGCTTTTAAGCCCAAAAAAGCTCCCTGCCCCCTTTTCCCCCCATCAAGCTCAGCTCTGGGGAGGCAGGTCCCTGCTAAAGCAGCTGGGTACCCAATCCACTGGTACATCCTGACTCTTACAAGTGCCTGTGGGTGTTGTGAGAGCTGTGTCCCACTACAGCAGTGGCCAAGCTGTCACAGCTAAAGGTATAAAAGCTGGGTTACAAACAGCTCTTCAGGTTGCATGGAGTCCTCAGGGTGGTGGCTGCACAGGGCAGGGACAACCCCTGCCTTGTTTTGACAATTAACATGGAACAATTTATTATTATTCAGCATTTTCCTGCTGAATTCTGGACTCCCCAGTGCCAAGGCCTCTTTACAGCCCTGGCCTGAGGCAGCTTGGCACACTGGGTATGGAGGGATGCCAAGGTCTGATGGCAGAGGCTGGAGACAGACTGGTCCCAGCTGATGTCTGGGACTCAGGAGTTGAGCCCTGTGGGTCCTCAAGGCTCCTTGGTGCTTTTAATCCATGCAGCAGGGACTGCTGGAAAGAAGTGTTTCTACTGCCTTCTCCTGAGCTGGAGGGGGGGACAAGGATGGACAGATGGGTGTTGGGGGGTGGATCTGTGAGAAGGCAGAGGGGAAGAGCTGGCAGAGCAGAGGCTCTGGAGCTGCAGGGAGGCTCTACACCACTACCCAGAGCAGATGGGTCAGACAGTGGACACTTGGGCTGTGCAGAGGAGGAGCAGGCTGTGCCCAGTGCTGCTGCCTGCACGTCTGGGCAGGGGGTGGTGTACCCCAGCTGGGGCTGGGGAAGGCTGAGACTGGCAAACCAAGCACTTGGGGCAGATGTGGCTATGGATTCACTCCCCATGCCTTGAGTGCCAGTACATCTGTGGGGCAGGGACAGGCACCAGCAGCACCAGGGACCTTGTCCAGCCTTTACCCAGCTGTTGCCCTTCTCTGGAGTTCTGCTTTTGTGCCAGTGCTGCTCCTGCCTCCAAGGGAGGTGGGTAGGGGGAGCCAGCTAGAAGCACTCACATGGGCTCCCTGCTCTGCCCAGAAAGCAGTGAACACACCCCCTGTCACCCAGCCAGGCTTTGAAAAGGCCTTTTTCCATCCAGCTGCTCCCAGAGCAGCCTCCTCCCCTCCCAGGCCTGGCTATTTTTGTGCTGCTGGAGAAGGCAGTGCTGTTGGAAGGAGCATCATCCTCTCCAGAGCCTCAACTTCCAGTGCTGGTCTTGGCTTTTGCACTTTCCCTTTTGCATCCCCCAGCCTTCCCTGGGCTGTTCCTCTCTGGGGAAGTGAGGAGAGGAGAAGTGGAGCAGGGGGTTCATGCTGCTGCTGGCACACAGTGGGCTGAGATTCCCACTTTTCTGTGCAGGAACCCAGGCCTTGGGGCTGGACTCTCACTTCATCCCCCCCCTCTGTGTACCCAAAAGCACACCCTCAGTCCCTGTGTCTCAGTCTCTGGTGTGCTGCCTCCACTCCCCCTCCCCAGGGCAGGGGGGAGGGCACGTTCCTCATGCCCAGGGCCAGCCACCCCCCTGTCCCTCAGCCAGCCCTGTGCCATAGCCCCTCTGGCTGGGCTGTGAGCACTCCTCCTCCCAGCTCTGCCTCTCCCACCAGCTTCCAGTCATCCGGGACCACATCCTGAAGAAAAACATGGGCAAGTGGGAAGCCATTGCCAAGCACCAGGTGAAGCACATCTTCAGCCCCACCGAGGAGGAGCTGAAGCTCCAAGCACTCAGGTAAGGCTCTGCCACACCTGCAGAGCCTGCCCAGTGTAACCAGTATCCCCGTTAGCAGGGGCTGGAGCTCAGCACTGGGAGGGAAGATGTCCCCTTGGTGGCGGGGCGCAGCGGTGCTGTCAGCAGCTCCCTGGGAGCAGCTTTACCCCCTCCCCACCCCTTCTGCCCCTCGCAGGTGGGCACAGACCTACAGCCTGGATGTGATGGAGGCTCTGGCTCCTGAGCAGCCCCGCTGCAGGGTGTGTGGGGTGGAGGCAGCCAAGCGCTGCTCCCGCTGCAGGAACGAGTGGTACTGCACAAGGTAAGGGAGCCCAGCCCCCTCCCTGTGTCCCCTGCAGAGCCCCCTCCCCCTGCCCCCAGCTCCTACAGGGGATGGTGGGCAAGGGCCAGGGGAAGCCAGGGCTCCCACCGCTGCTCAGCACCCCTGGATCTCCACTTGCCATGTACCTCTCCAAATGGTACGGTGGGGCTGAGGACCTGGGACAGGGGTGGGGGTGCTGGTGAGTGTTGTGTGGCTGCTGCCAGGTGCTGAGCTGCCTGCCCTGCTGCCTGCCAGCCCCCACACTTCCCAGGGGGATGCTGTATCCCTTCCCTGCAACTCTGGGGGCAGAAAGGGGAAGAAAAGTGCCTGTGGCTCTGGGGGTGCAGGTGACAGGCTCAGATGTGGCAGCTGGGATGGGGGCAGCAAACTAAATCTGAACCATATGGCAAGGGCTGGTTCTAGCTGTTCCATTAAACCCTCTTAAACCCCAGAAGGGGGTGTTGAGCTAATGCTTGGCTATTCCACTCCCCCCCACTCCACCCCCCAGTGCCCAGAGGAGTGCAAGACTGGGGTTTGTCCACGTTCCTGGGGATAAACGTGGTCCCCACTGTGTTCCTGCTCAAGCTGTGGGCACCCTGCTTCCAGAAGGGTCCCTGAGCCACGGCCTTCCCTTTGGCAGGGCATGCCAGGTCCAGCACTGGCAGAAGCACAAGGCTGCCTGCAACCTGATGGCTGGGGCACTGGGGAGACCTGGTGAGCTGTAAGAGAAGTACTGCCTGGCATCTCCCCAGGCTTCAGGGAGGCAGAGAGTCTTTCCCCCTGCTTGCAAAGTCCCCCCTTCTGCCTCCTCCCAGCCCCAGGCACCACCGCATGGGTTCAGCATCTTCTCCCCCACCACGTAGCCTTCTCTAATAAACCTTGTTATATTGCAGCCTGGTGCTGCTTGGCTTCTCCTTTTCTTTTTCTCTCCTACCTGAAGATGCTAAACTACTTCCTCCCCTGCCTTGCACACAGGGAGAGGAGGAGTATGCTTCTCTTTTTCCCCCGTGAACCCCAAGAAAGAGCTGATACTTGTGGGTAGCAGAAGGGCTGAGCCCTCTCTGATCAACGTCTGAACTGGGGGTGGGAGAGGGACAAGAGTGCCTCCTCTAACCTTTGGCTGCTGCTGTCAAGAGCAGAAGCTAGAGGAAGTGGTTTGAAAGCATCTCTGTGGTGAGAAAGCAGGCTCATTTCTCAGGTGTTCATTGTCTGCCCCCTCCTCCCCGTTGATGTGATGACAGCAGCAGGGGCTTGGCCCCCTGCCCCCCTCTCCTCACTAAGGTTACTGGTGGCCTGCAGGGCCTTGGGCTGCATCCTCACCTCTCCCTGGGCAGAAGCCGCTGCTGCAGGGTTGGAGCCTTGGTCTGAGCGCAGCTGGGAAAGGTTGATGGTGCATCTCCTGTCGCGATGCAGGGTGCGTGCCCCAAACCAGGCTCTGCGGCTGCAGGAGGCAGGACCCCCGCTCAGTCTGGCCCCAGCCCCGGCTGTGCGGCCCGGGCTGCGGCTGGACCGAGTGTGGAGCCGTTCTGGGGACGCTTTGGCTGCTTCTACCCTGCTGCCAGAGGCTCCCCCAGCCCCCTTCCCGCTGGGAAACTGAGGCACGGGGCGAGGCGTGCCCGGGCGCTGGGAGCGGCGGCAGAGACACGCGTGCTGCCGGAGCGGGGCCCCTCTTCCCCGGCAGCGGCGCTGGGAGCCTCTCCCCGCCTCCAGCCCGCCCCGCCGGGCTTGACGGGATCGGGGGTGGCCGTCGGGATCCCGGGGCTCTGAGCTCTTCTCCCCGCTTCCCCCGCCGCCCCTTTCTGCCTCAGTTTCCCCCGCGTCGCCCCTCCCGGTCCCCGCCCCGGGTCCATCCCCGGCGCCAGCCCCCGTCCCGCCGCCTCCGCGCAGCGCCCGCCGGGCCATGGAGCTCATCGAACTGCGGGAGCTACAGCCGGAACCGCGGACGGGCCGGGGCCGCCTGGAGCGGACCAACGCGCTGCGCATCAGCCCGGCCCGCCGGCCCGGCCCCGGCGCGCACCCCGACCCGCGGCTGACGGCGGGACCGGGCGCCGGGCATCGCTTCGAGCCGCAGCGCCGCGGGCTCCACACCTGGTGCGACCAGTGCGGGAACTTCGTCTGGGGCGGCGGCAGGAAGACCCTCCAGTGCCGCTGTGAGTACCGCGCCGCGCCACGGGCTTCCCGGCACCGCCACGGGCATCCCGCATCCCCACGGGGCATCCCGGCACCCCCACGGGGCATCCCGGCACCCCCACGGGGCGTCCTGCACCCCCACGGGGCATCCCGGCATCCCCATGGGCATCCCGGCACCCCCACGGGGCATCACCCCCACGGGCATCCCGGCACCCCCACGAGGCATCCCGGCACCCCCACGAGGCATCACCCCCACGGGGCATCACCCCCACGGGCTTCCCGGCACCCCCACGGGCATCCCGGCACCCCCACGGGGCATCACCCCCACGGGCATCCCGGCACCCCCACGGGGCATCCCGGCACCCCCACGGGCATCCCGGCACCAGGAACCCCCACCGCTGGGCCCCAGGCATCCTGGTAGCAGCCACTGCTACTGGGCACCCAGTGCCCCAGCACTGGGCATCCTGGCACCGGGCACCCTGGCCAGACACCGAGTGCCCCAGTACTGGGTGCAGATACTGGGCACAGGCAATTTTCCCCAGTCAGGACTGGGCATCCCTGCACCGGGCACGTGTGCCAGGCCAGCCACCAGGTACCGGTACTGGGCATCCCTGTACTGGGCACTGCACAGCCCAGGCACCAGGTACCGGTACTGGGCATCCCTGTACTGGGCACTGCACAGCCTAGCCACCAGGTACCAGTACTGGGCATCCCTGTACTGGGCACTGCACAGCCCAGACACCAGGTACCGGTACTGGGCATCCCTGTACTGGGCACCGCACAGCCCAGCCACCAGGTACCAGCACTGGGCAGCCCAGGCAGGGAGCACGGGCACCATGGTACTGGCTAACAGTGTGGCACAGCACCCTGTCCCCCAGGGATGCCTCCATCCCCCTAGCCCCCCACCCCGGCCCATTTCCAGCACCAGCACGTCATGGACAGGCAGCCAGCTCTGGGCACCGGTACTGGCACCACGCACCAGCCCTGGCAGCACCAGGCACAGGCATCGCCCCCAGCACAGGTACTGACCCTGACACTCGGGGCCATGGTGGTGACACCGGTTCTGTCCCTGTCCCCAGACTGCAGCTTCATCTGCCACTACCGGTGCCGGGCGCTGGTGCGACTGGACTGCAGCGGCCCCCCGGGCGCCAGCGATGAGGATGACACGGAGCAGGCGCTGGAGAAGGACACCAATGTGGTAGGGCGCGGGCTGTGTCTGCAGGGAAGGGGCGTGAGGGGTGCCCCACCCGGGGCTGCCCAGCTGGGGGTGGCTGTGCTGGTCTGCCTGGCTGTGCCATGGGAGGCTATGGCACGTCACGCTAACCGGTGCTGGGCTGGGCTGAGCCGTGCTGGGCTGTGCTGTGCTGGGCCGTGCTGGGCTGGGCCGGGCTGGGCCGTGCTGTGCTGGGCCATGCTGGGCTGGACCATGCTGGGCTGGGCTGAGCCGTGCTGGGCCGTGCTGGGCTGGGCCGTGCTGGGCTGGGCCGTGCTGGGCTGGGCCATGCTGGGCTGGGCCGAGCCGTGCTGGGCCGTGCTGGGCTGGGCCGTGCTGGGCTGGGCCATGCTGGGCTGGGCTGAGCCATGCTGGGCTGGGCTGAGCTGTGCTGGGCTGTGCTGGGCTGTGCTGTTCTGGGCCATGCTGGGCTGTGCTGGGCCATGCTGGGCTGTGCTGGGCCATGCTGGGCTGTGCTGAGCCATGCTGGGCTGTGCTGGGCCGTGCTGTGCTGAGCTGGGCTGAGCTGTGCTGTGCCGAGCCATGCTGGGCTCTGCTGTGCTGTGCTGAGCCATGCTGGGCTGTGCTGTGCAGGGCTAGGTTGGGCTGTGCTGTGCTGAGCTATGCTACACTGGGCTGTGGTGAGCCATGCTGGGCTGGGCTGTGCTGTGGTGAGCCATCCTGGGCTGTGCTGTGCAGGGCTAGTTTGGGTTGGGCTGGGCCGTGCTGTGCTGAGCTATGCCACACTGTGCTGTGCTGAGCTGTGCTGAGCCGTGCTGGGCTGTACTGGGCTGTGCTGTGCTGAGCTGTGCTGGGCCATGCTGTGCTGAGCTATGCTGGGCCGTGCTGGGCTGAGCCGTGCTGGGCCATGCTGTGCTGAGCTATGCTGGGCCGTGCTGGGCTGAGCCGTGCTGGGCCGTACTGAGCCGTGCTGGGCTGAGCCGTGCTGAGCCATGCCAGGCTGTGCTGTGCTGTGCAGAGCTAGGTTGCGTTGGGCTGTGCCGTGCTGAGCTGTGCCACACTGTGCTGTGCCAAGCCATGCTGGGCTGGGCTGTGTTTGGTCATGCCAGGCTGTGCCGAACCATGCCAGGCTGTGTTGTGCCGTGCAGGCTGTGCCGAGCCGTGCCGTGCTGTGCACACACTGTGCTGCCCCGGCCGGGCCGTGCCCAGGCCGGGCGGGCGGACCCGGTGCCGGGTGAAATCACCGCCGGAAGCGGGGCCCGGCCGCACCGCCCCCGGCGCGTCAGCCGAGACGTGCGGGGCGGAGGCGGGACCGGGTAGGGGTGTGCCCGCGCCAGTCTCCGCGCCGAACTGAGCCGGGAGCGGGCTGAGCCGAGCCGGAACAGCAGCGCAGCTGGGGCCGGGCTGAGCTGGGCCGAGCCGGGCCGGGAGAGGAATCGAGACCGGGCTGAGCCGGGACCGGGAGCGGGCTGAGCCGGGCCGGGACCGGGAGCGGGCTGAGCCGGGCCAGGACTGGGCTGAGCCGGGCCGGGAGAGGAATCGAGACCGGGCTGAGCCGGGACCGGGAGCGGGCTGAGCCGGGCCGGAGCCGGGACCGGGAGCGGGCTGAGCCGGGCCGGGACCGGGAGCGGGCTGAGCCGGGCCGGGAGAGGAATCGGGAGCGGGCTGAGCCGGGACCGGGAGCGGGCTGAGCCGAGCCGGGAGCGGGCTGAGCCGAGCCGGGAGCGGGCTGAGCCGGGCCGGGAGCGGGCTGAGCCGGGCCAGTACTGGGCTGAGCCGGGCCGGGACTGGGCTGAGCCGAGCCGGGAGCGGGCTGAGCCGGGCCAGGACTGGGCTGAGCCGGGCCGGGAGAGGAATCGAGACCAGGCGGAGCCGGGCCGGGACCGGGAGCGGGCTGAGCCGAGCCGGGACCGGGAGCGGGCTGAGCCGAGCCGGGACCGGGAGCGGGCTGAGCCGAGCCGGGAGCGGGCTGAGCCGGGCCGGGAGAGGAATCGAGACCGGGCTGAGCCGGACCGGGAGCGGGCTGAACCGGGCCCCAGCCCGGGGGCCGGCCGGGCTGGCGCGGGGCCGGGTGTGCCCGTGTGCCCGCGGGGCCGCGGGGCGGGCGGGTCGGGCCGTGGCCGCTGCCCCGTCCGTGGCCGGGGGCTGCGGGGCGGCGCTGGCTCTGCGGCGGGGCGGCGCGGGGGGCACGGGGGGCAGCACGGCCAGCAGCGGCTACTGCAGCCAGGAGGACTCCGACTCCGAGCCCGAGCTCTTCTACACCGCCCGCACCTCCCTCGGCCGCCGCCCGCGCCGCCGCCAGGTCGGTTCCCGGGCTGCCGGCCGTGACATCACGGGGGGACGGGGGGATGTAAGGCGGGGGAGTGCCGTCCCCGGGGCTGGGTACCGGGGCAGCTGTGGCCCCGCCGTGGGGAAAGCGGGGGATGGGGGCGCTGCTGCCGGGGGTCCGGTCTTGCGGTGGGGCGGGAGGGACACAGCACGCCGTGCTGCGGGGGGAGGGGGGTTGGTGGTGGTCCTGTGCGGCTGGACACGGTGCTGTGGAGGGAGTGGGGCTTTGCCGCCTAGCACAGCAGCTCCATGGCCTCCCAAGGGCTGGAGCTGGTCCCAAAGGGGGTGAAGGACAGTGCCTGGGGGGCTCCTGGGCTGAACTACCCTGGGCAGCCTCACAGCTGTGTCGTCCCGTCCCTGCCCCCCCTCCATGGGGCCCTAGCTGGGCCCGGCAGTGCCTTGGTGCCGTGGTGTGGCCATCGGGGCTTGGAGCCCGGGGTGCTCCCCATCCCCGTGGTGCAGCTCTGAACGGCAGCTCCGCGGCACCACTCATTAGTGGGTGCCGGTGGTGGGGACACTGAGCCAGAACTTCCTGGGTCACCCTTGTGCAGGGCCGGCACTTTGAAGCAGGGTGCCGGCGGCATGGGCGGGCTGCACCCCTAGTCTGGCCCTGCCCTCCTGCTCGGAATCCCAGGGTGTCTTGCCGGGTGCCCAGCCTGTCCTGCCACCCCAGTGCTGGGCTGACAGCGCTCTGCCTTGGGGACACCCCTCTGATCTGGGGTGCTTGGAGGGAACGCCTGGCCCTGGGGTGTCTACACAGCAGGTTCACCCATCCCTTTGGCCTTGGGAATGGGGCTGGGGGAGGGGTGGCCGGTGGGGGTGGTATCCTTGGAGCAGGGCTGGGACTGCCGTGAGCTCAGCTGTGCTTCCCCGGCACAGCCCAGCTGGGCTGATGCAACCCCGCGCAACGGTCGGGGTGTGTGTCAGCCAGCGTTTCGGGGAGGGCTGGGAAGCAGCAGGATGCCGAGGCCGACGGAGGGGTTCCTCCAGCCGAGGTGCTGCTCAGCCCAGCCGTTGTCACGCAGGATGAGCCCAGTGAATGGGAGAAGGCAGAGCTGGACCAGGCGCAGGTGGAGCAGCGGATCAAGGAGTACAACAACCAGATCAACAGCAACCTCTTCATGAGCCTGGTACGGAGCCGGCATGGGGCTGGGAGGGGGGGATACCCTGCCCTGGCTCTACTTACCCCTCCACGGGTGTTTTCCAGAACAAGGATGGCTCCTACACCGGTTTCATCAAGGTGCAGCTGAAGCTGGTGCGCCCCGTCTCAGTGCCAGCCACCAAGAGAGTCCCCTCCCTGCAGGCGGGGCGCTCGGGGCCGCGCACCCAGGGGGTGAAGCGCCGCACATCCTTCTACCTCCCCAAGGGGACCGTCAAGCACCTACACATATTCTCATACACCCGTGCCAGCGAGGTCATCGATGCCCTCCTGCGCAAGTTCACTGTCCTTGACAACCCCCGCAAGTTTGCCCTCTTTGAGAGGTCTGAGAAGGATGAGCAAGGTAGGACCCTGGGGCGGCCCTGTCTCTGCAGTGGTTGGTGGCAGTGTCCCTGTGGTGGCAGCTTCCCCTGGGTAGGGGGTAGCCCCACGGTGGCAATGTCCCTGGGGTGGTGGTAGTGTTCCCTGCGATGGCTGTATCCCCACAGCAGTGGTGTCCCCCAAGGTGGCAGCATCCCTGTTACAACGCCCTACAGAGAGAGGCTGAGGGAGCTGGGCTGGGTCAGCCTGGAGAAGAGAAGGCTGTGGGGGGACCTCACTGCAGCCTGCCAGTCCCTGAAGGGAGATTATAAACAGGAGGGGATTCAACTGTTTAAAAGGGCAGACAATGGCAGGACAAGGGGGATGGATTAAAGCTAAAGGAGGGAAGGGTTAGATTGGATATTAGGGGGAAGTTCTTTACAGAGTGAGTGGTGAGGGGCTGGAACAGGCTTCCCAGAGAGGGGGTGGGTGCCCCATCCCTGGGGGTGTTCAAGGCCAGGTTGGATGGGGCCCTGGGCAACCTTGTGTAGCTCCAGGCCTGAGGTTGGTGTCCCTGCCTGTGGCAGGGGGTTGGAGCTCTGTGACCCTTGGGGTCCCTTCCAACCCAGGCCAGTCTATGATTCTATGATACAATGGGGGGGATACCCCCTTGGTCGCAGTGTCCCCAGTGGCTGGGGGAGGTGTCAGCTGTGGTGATGCCCCCATAGTGGTAGTATCTCTGTGGTGGCAGTATCTCTGTAGCAGCAGGGTCCCCTGTGGCAGGAGTGCCCTCATCATGGCCATGTCCCCATGGTGGTGCTGTCCCCCATGTGGCAGTGTCCCCCATGTGACAGTTGGCTGCTGTTGCAGTGTACCTACGGAAGCTGGCCGATGAGGAGCAGCCCCTGCGGCTGCGGCTGCTGGCTGGGCCCAGCGAGAAGGTGCTCAGCTTCGTCATGAAGGAGAACGAGACTGGGGAGGTCAATGTGAGTATGGGGACGGGGAGAGGACTGGCACCCGCAGCCCCCAGGGGACGTGGCTGTGGTGGTGGTGGGGGGATGCCTCATCCCCGTTCTGATAGCAGCCCGTGTTCCCACAGTGGGATGCCTTCACGCTGCCGGAGCTGCACAACTTCCTGCGCATCCTGCAGCGGGAGGAGGAGGAGCACGTGCGCCAGCTGCGGCGCCGCTACGCCTGCTGCCGCCAGAAGATGCAGGAGGCACTAGCCAGGCACACGCCGGGATGACCACCCTGCCTGCACCAGTGGCCAGCCAGTGCACTGGGACCCTTGCCTGCTGGCGGGTTGGGGCACCCAGGAATGGGGGGGTGGTGGCATGGGGCACCCCGGGACCCACCGGGCCGTTGCAGCCCCCATGGGGCTGGCCCAGGGAGAGGGTGTCCTCGGGAGAGCTAGTACCCCTGCGAGGAAGCAGGGCGGCGAGCACCAATAAAGGCAGCTTGGTGACGAGGCCTGGCCTGCGGCGTGTCCTTGGCGGGGAGGCGCCTGGCACTGGAGCGGGATGCGGCGGGAAGGGACAGCGGGACCCACGAATCCCTGGGTGTAGGCGGCGGCGGGGCTCGAACCCGCGGCCTCGGGGATCCCAAAGGCGCCGAGGCGGGGAGGATGGCTCGCCACGCGCCGCTCTCACGTGACGCAGGCGGCTCCGCCCTTCCCGGTCACGTGCGCGGGGGGGGGTGGGGTGGGGGGGGAAAGGTGCCTCGCGGGCGCCGGAAGTGGCGCAGCGCGGCGGCGTACGCAAGGAGGCGCTCGGTCGGTGTGGCCGGGCGGCTCCGGGCCGCTTCCCTCCTTCCCCCCCCACCGCCCCGCCGCTGCCGCCGCCGCCGCCATGGGCGCTAGCGGCTCCAAGTCGCGGGGACTGTGGCCCTTCGCCTCCCCGGCGGCGGGCGGCGGCGGTGCCGAGGGCCCCGGCGGGCAGCAGGCCCTGGCCCGCGCGCGGGCCGCGCGCGCCGCCACCCCCTTCGTCTTCACGCGCCGCGGGTGAGAGGCGGGGGGAGGGGGCGGTTGCCACGGCAACGGGTCCGCTGCGGGGTCAGTTCCGGCCTGCCCGGCCGCCGGCGCGGCCTGGCCTTCCGCGGGCCGCCCGCGACGGGAGGGCAGCCCTCAGCCGGCGCTGGGTAGTCGCTGCGGCCCTCGCAGGGCTGGTGCCGCCGGCCCGGCTCCCGGCCCGGCTCCCGGCCCGGCTCGGGGCGCAGGCGGGCTGTCGGCAGGCACACTCACCTGCCCCTCCCCTCTCGGCAGCTCCATGTATTACGATGAGGACGGGGATCTCGCCCACGAGTTCTACGAAGAGACAATCGTCACCAAGAACGGGAGGAAGCGTGCCAAGCTGAAGAGGATCCACAAGAACCTGATACCTCAGGTAGCGGGTGGAGGAGGGTGGGGGAGCCTGACTGACACGGTGACACCCCAGGTCCTGGCTTTGCAGGAGCTCCTGCTCGTGGGCCTTCTTTCTCAGGGCATCTTCTTTCCGGGGAAGAACATGTGCACATTCCAGTTGCCTGCCTGGTCGTGACAGTAGCGTTGGCAGCAATCTCTTTTGCCCCTCAGTGGTGCTCAGGGTTTAGTTTCCTCTTAAAATAAGCAACTGGGGTGGAGCCAGACAGAGGTTGGGATACTGATCAAGGGTCTTGGTGAAGGAGGAAGAGTGTCCAAGGGCATAAATGGAGAAAAGAGCAGACTGAACCAGGGCTGGAGAGAGACCTTGCAGGAACCTTTGCTAAGTAACCAAAAAGGTGTGACTCTAGTGAGCAGCTAAGGCAAGCTGCTGGCTGTTGGGATGGGAGCCCTCTGAGTGCTGCACAGGCAGTTACGGGGCAGGGGGAAGGATTCAGTGCTGCTTCCTGGGCTGGCATTCTCACAGAGGCAGGCTTGGGCCGTGGCACTGACTCCTTGTCAACATGGGTTGAAATACACCCAGTTGGAAAGCTTGCCTGATCCAGAGAGAGCATGTCCGGAGCCCCTACTTCCTACCCCCTCTCCCCCACCTGTCAGTGGCTCCTCCCGGTGCTGTAACAGGAGAAGGCTTGGATGGAGCATGGGAAAGCCCCTGTGTCTGGCTGGGAGGGAGTGTGCATTCAACAGCCTCCCCTCTGGACAGAAAGCTGCTTTTCTTGGGCGCCAGCTGCCCTGGCTGCTTTCTCTCAGACAGCTCTTTTCATTCCTCCAAATCCCCGTGAATGAAAGGTGCCGGATGAAAAGCCCTGACGACCAATATCTGCCAGTCATGCACCAGCTGCTACACAGGCAGTGCCTGGCAGAGCAGCTCCCTCCTTTCTCACCCTGCTGAGCTCAGGGCTCGCGGTGCGTGGCAGCTGGCTGCAACTCCCTTGGCTCTCCAGGGAGGAGTTTGAAGGGCAAAGTGCTTTCGCTTTGTGTGCTGCCGTTTCAGGGGTACCTGGTGTCAGGGCAGCTTTACCAACTCGTGTTCCTTGAGGGCATGGTGTCCTTGTAGCGCTTGGGGCTGTTGTTCCACGGTCTCCTCTGTTCACTGCTGACTCCTCTTACAGGGCATAGTGAAACTAGAGCACCCTCGCATTCACGTTGACTTCCCGGTGATCATCTGCGAGGTGTGAGTCGCCAGACTGTTGCTGCCTGTGGGTGGGAGGCCCTGCCCCACCGCCCCCAGCTTCACCAGTCCAGGCTGCATCTGTTCCTACCCGAGGAGGACTCTGGACATGCGGCGAGGACGGTGGCTCTCCCCTCTCCTGGAGGTGAGGCAGGACAGAGCAGGCTGGGCTGGGCTTGGCTAGCGCTCCTCGCAGGAGATGGGTGACCTTGTGCAACGACTGCTTACAAACATCCTCGCTTGAGTCAGAAGACTGAAACACCTTTTGATGGGTAACTGGAACTGCAAACGAGCTGGTGTGTTTGAGCTATTAAAGGGAGATCGAGCCTGCACTTCTCACCAGAGAAAATCCCCTGCTTCTCAGGTATGCGGCCCGGGGAGAGCCAGGGCAAGGTAACCTACTGCCCCCAGCACCAACGTCCCTCTGCATCCCTCTGGCCCGGTGGTGAGGTGGCTGGTGTTGCGGCATGTTGCTTGACATGGGTGTTAGGTGATGCTCCCCTGGAAGGGTCTGACAGTGGAGGAGAGACGAGGCAGGCTGAGGGAGGCCCACCTCGAAGCATATCCAGCTGCCTGCCGCCGCCTTCTTGGCGTGGGGATGGAGATCAGATGCTGCTCTTTCAGACCTTGGTCTCTTCCCCCGTGTGTTTCCCCGCTTACACGAGCGCTGAGGAGGTGGGCTGTGCTGCTGCTGGCAGGGCCTCTGCCCAGAGGAGGTCTCTGCAGTCCGTGCTGGTGGCAGCGAGGTCTCTGGCTCTGCAGCAGCCTCACCCTCTGCAAGCTGGCTCCTGCTGATCACCATCCCTCGCTGGCTGCTGGGCGAGGCGTCTCCACCTAACGTCCTCACCTCCCACTGTGTCTTCAACCCCGGTGGGGTGAGCCCTGGCAGATCCAAGCAGGAAGGAAATCATCTCTTCCCTCCTTGTCCACCAAAATCAGCGTGCCTGCCCTGGCTTGGAGATCTCCCTGGCAATGTGAACTATGGTTCCTCCTGCATCCCAGCTGGCAGCAGGAGGAGGAATGTGATGCACTTTAGAGGGAGGCTTTCTGGTCCGTCTTGGAAGGTCCTGCTCTTGTTCTCCTCTTTCCCCCTGCTCTAGAAGGTCGGGGTCACCGTGGCAGCACCAGAAAACCTCTCACCCCTGTGTGTTGGCCCCAGGGCACTGAGCCAGCCGCTGTGGGGCCGGGGAAAGGCCTGACCCCTTTCCAGCACTGGGAGCTGCTGCCTTCCTGCTCGGGTGCCCCTGGACTGGGTGGGGGGGAGGAGGACTGTCTGTGGGGCAGCAGGCACAGCTTTAAACTGGGTCAGAGCCTGCTCCCCACAGCAGCCAGCTCGGCTTTCCTCCTCTTTCGTTATAGAACTTATTTACTTTCTAAGCACTTCAGATGTTTGCTACCTCGATTTTTAATTTAAGCTGCTGGCACTTGGCTGCCAGCCCTGTCGGCGTCTCCGTTGGATGTATCCATCCCCTCGCCCACCGAGAGCCGCCTGGGCGTGGGGCCACATTCCCAGCTTCAGGGAGATTCCAGCAGCAAGCTTGTTGCTATCTCCCTGTCACCACCTCTTCCTTCCACGTCCCTCTCTACCTGCTGTTCCCACTGACAGGAGCGAGCATGGAGGGTGAAGTGAATGGGCTGCCTGCTGCCAGGCAGGGAAGCAGGCAGGGCTGGGCAGGTCTCCATCAGGGAGCTTGTCTACACTGTGATGCTGGGTGCTTCTCTTGACATCTTTTGTTCTGCTTGCTTGAAAGAGTCTTGTCTTAAAACAATCCCCCACTGAAGTGTTTCTTATTTGCACCACCTGCTCTCGATTTTCTCCTGGGCTGGCTGGCTGGATCTCCCTGGGAAGGATGTCCCTTGGGTCCTGCAGGAGAGCAAGAGCTGCTGTCCCTAGGAAGAGGAGAGAAAGCCGTGGCTGGGCTGCCTGTGCCACGTTGCCCTGCTGCTGTCCCAGGGTGTGGGATGCTGCACCAGACCCTTCTGGGGTACGGGAAGAAGGCAGAGGAGGAGTGGGGAGGGGGCTGGTGCTGTTTGCCTGTCCGGACTGGGAGCCCCTTGCCTGGCTGCTGGCCAAAAATCTGCTGAGGCGGCAAGGCCTGAACCCAGGGAAGAGGGGGAGGCAGAGACTGGCTTAGTGAGGATGCTTTTGTCCTCCCTGACAGCCTGCCCACCCTCCCCCCCAGGGTATCAAGCATGTTTCCCCTAAAAAAACACCCCCTCCACACACTACCACACACCACACAGTCCCCCCCTCAACCCCCGTGTCACCTTCACAGGCTGCCCACAAGCTGCATCCTGCCCTGCTTCTTCCCAGGCTGGTCCCCCAAGTGACCAGCCTCCCCCCCACCCTGAGCCCCCTCCCTTCCACCCACCTTCTCCAGCCCTCCTGCAGCACCGGCGCCTTGGGAGCACCTGGAGGGATCATAAAAATGTGAAGGTCACTGTAAATAGTACCTGTGTCCACTGTGGTGTTGGAGCAAGCAAAAAAAGAGGAAAGTTTTTCTTTTCTTCTTCTTTTTTGTTTTGTTTTTTGAATCCTGTCTGTGTGGTGTTGTGCTTTCCTGTGTGGATGTGTAGCCGAATCGTCCTCACTGACACTAGGCTCCTTGCTCCTCTAGAGTCAGGGTAGGACCCCTGGGTTTGGGAAATGTACACTATTTATGGTCCTTCCTCCCAGTGCATCTGTCCACTTTTGTTAAATTTCAATAAAATTATTTGTAGAGCCCACAGGTCTCACAGCTGTTTGACTGGGGGGTGGAGGGGGGGGTAGGTGGGTGAGCACCCATGCCCGTGGGCAGAGGGAGATGATGGGGAAGACAGGAGGAGGTGGGCTTTGCTGTGTGGGTCTGTTTGCTGCCAGTGCTCTGAGCCCCCTGGTATTTTTTGGGAGGGGGTGATGTGTGCACACGTGGCTGTACTGGTTGGTGAAGGTGAAGGTGACTGAGCTGTCAGTCTCAGTTTCCAGGTGGTGAATTCAGCACCCAGCACTGGGGCTGAGGGCTTTGTCAGGCTCCACTCACAGCCACAGTGACACCCTTTAAATACATAACTGAAAAGGATTTCTAGAGGCATATGGAAATGCAAGTTCCTTCAGCTCCACAGGGTTGGAGCCCGGGCCCCTCTCCCCTCTCACATGGGCAGGGAGGCAGCAAGGCCCCCCCAGCCTGCCCCCAGGCTGCTGCTCTGCAGCTCAGCTGGAGAAGCCAGCGCAAACTGTTGCCACTCACAATAGGTCTCCCTCCAACCCTGACGGAGTAGCAGTATTAAACACCAGCCCAGCAAGCTGGCAGCAAAGTCTTGTGGCTTTTTTTTTTGGTTTTTGGGGGTTTTTTTGTTGGTTTTAAATCAGTTGGAAGCAGCAGTGCTGAGGTACTGACAGGCTGACTCCTGTCCTTACCTCTGCCGTCAGAGTGGTTCCAAAGAATGTTTATCAATACAGTGATAGGTGCTTTATATATATAAATATATATATATATACGGTAGGTGGGGGGATTCTGCCTGCCCACTCCTTTGTCTCCCGTCCTGCCGCATCAGTGTCTCGTTATCACCAGGGGCTGGCGGCTCCCTCCCACCCGCCGTGACCCGGCGGTGTTGGGATGCCGCCTGTTCCCGGAGCGCTGCCGGACTGTCCCTCGGGGGAGTGTGATCTCACTTTGTGCCCCACGTCCTGCCCCCAGCCGCCCTGAAAATGCAGCCAGCCACCTCTCATCATTTCCTCCACGCACGGAAACGAGCCGCTGACGAAAGCTGGAAGGGGTGTGTGTGGGATGGTGTGTCCTGCCAGAGCTGTGCCTTGCGGGGGATGAGGCTCTGGGACTTTTGCCTGTTGATGCATCAGGGCCACAAGCCCTGTGGGGGATGGATCGTGGTGGCCTCGAAGGGGGCTGGGTGACCTCTTGGGGTGTGACAGCTTCACAAGGCTAAACATGGCAGTGGTCATGGGGCCACCCCAGTCCCCCCACTCTGCTGCCCACGGGGCAGGGCCGTGCCAGCCTGGGGTAGAGGTGGGTGCCCACCTCCCCTCCCAGCCCCTCTGCTCCGTTCCTGAGCTGAGCTCCTCTCCCACCTTGCTTGGACCCTCCTGGTGTAGGAGGATGTGATCCAACCCCCTGTTATCCCATGTGTCCAGGAGGGATTGGCAGCCACCCGCTGCCCGTGGGAGGCAGCTCCCCTGCTCTGCTTGCTGGGACCACTGCCCACCTTTGCTGCCCGTGCCCCTCTGCTCCTGTGCACCGTCTGGGAATGGCTTAACATCATCTCAGGGGGGCAAGGCAGGACAGGGGAGCATGGATGTATCTGGTTGTGCCCCCCTGCAACCCCAGGGTCTTCCCTGTGGGAAGGGAGGAGGGAAACCGAGGCAGGCGATGCAGAGGGTGGAAAATTTTAGGCAGTTCTCCTGCCAGCAAAGGGAGTGTGTTTACTGCCTGCAGGGGAAGGGCAGTGCCCACCAGCACTGACACTTCTTGGCTCCCTGCAATCTTCCCCGAGGGTTCTGGCAGCCAATCCCTGGCCCGTGGCTGATGGTCCCTGCCCCGCTCCCAGCCGGTGCCTGGCGTTGCCCACAGGCTGCATGGGGTGCAGCCTCCCCTGCAAGCATCCAGCCTGGACAATGTGCCTATCCCTGGTGGTACTGTCACCTCGCAGCGGGAGCTTTACCACAACCACTGAACACCCAAGCAGGTCCCACTAACTGGACCCATCTGTGGGTGCCTGTGGCTCTGGGCTCGGCGCTGCCACCGCCGAGGCCCAGCAGTGAACAATGCCGGGCTCTCCCTGGGGAGCTGGCGGCTGGCTGGGGAGCGCTTCCGCAGATTCAGGCCTGCTTCCTTCCCCCGGCACACCCTCACACTCCGGCCCTGCTGCTTCCTCTGCAGGGGCACCCGAATGGCCCCAGCCCAACAGGGTCAGCCCTGGCTGGAGGAGGCAGGGGACAAGCGGGAGAGCTGCCAGTCCCTGAGCCCTGCCTGTCCTGCTGCCCACCTGGGGCACTCACTGGAGCATCAGCCCCAGGAAGGTAGCCCCCCAGGTCCTGCTGCGCCTGCAGCCCCTCTTGTCACGGCCTCCTGGTCTGTGTGTGTCCCCCCCCTTCCCTCCCGGGGCAGGAAACCTGCGAGGCTGCTGCTGAGTCAACAGCACCGACTGCTTGGGCCTGCACAGGACGTCCTGCCAGGAACAGCACCGCCCTGGGGTCACCATCGGCCTGGGGACACCACCGGTGTGGGGACACCACCGTGCTGGGGGACACTGCTGCTGTGGGGACCATGCAGAGGAACTTTTCCCCAGTGAGGGTGCCAGAGCCCTGGGACAGGCTGCCCAGGGGGTGTGGAGTCTCCATCTCTGGAGAGATTCCAGCCCCGTCTGGACACCGACCTGTGCAGTATGAGCTGGGGAGCTGCTTTGGCAGGGGGTTGGACCCCAGGAGCTCTCCAGGGCCCTTCCAACCCCTACAGCTCTGTGATTGTGTGACACCACCATGCTGGGGGTCACCACTACTGCTGTGGGGACACCCCCGGTGTGGGGACACCCCCGTGCTGGGGGTCACCACTGCTCTGGGGGCACCACTACTGCTGTGGGGACACCCTCGGTGTGGGGACACCCCCGTGCTGGGGGTCACCACTGCTCTGGGGACACCCCGGTGCTGGGACATGACTGCTCTGGGGTCGCCACCAGCCCGGGGGGGCTGTTTTCCTGGGGTCAGCACCACTCTTGGGTCATCACCGCCGTCCTGAGGTCACCACAGCCCTGGGGTCACCACCCTTTCGGGATCCCCCCTGCCCTGGGGGCACCGCCGCCCCGGGGACACCAACGCGGGGCCCCCGCCGCTCCCCCCCCCCCCGCCGCCCCGCGGCGCCCCCTGCCGGCGCCCCCCAGGCCCCGGCCCGCCCCCTTCCGCCGCGCGGTGTGTGTGTGGGGGGGGGAGGAGGGGGGCGGTGCCTCCCGGGCCATACCAAGCGCGGCGCGGCTCGGGGGGGCGATACGCCTTCCCCGGTGCCGCGGCCCCACGGAGGTGTGTACGTCGGGGGGGGGTCGGCCGGCGGTGCGCGCCCCCGGGGCCCCGCGATGGTCCGCGCCGCCACCCCGTCGCGCCGCGGTCGGGGCGAGGCCGGACCTGGGCGGGGAGGCGGCGCCCGGCGGGTGGTGCGCGCCGGGGAGGTTTAAAGCGGGCGGCGGGGCAGAGGCGGCGGTGGCGGTTCGCGGGGAGGGATGGCGTGAGCGGCGGCGGGACCCGGGCGGGGGAGCGAAGCGGGAGAGGTGGGGAGCGGGGCCGCGCCCCGGCGCTTTGTGTGCGGGGCTCGGACAAAGGCGGCGCCGCGCCGGCACCCGCGGGGGGCAGCGGGAGCCGCCTGGGAACCGCCTGGGAACCGCCCGGGAACCCGAGCGTCCCGGGGGCGCGGGCAGAGCCGTCCCGGCCCCGCTCTGCCCCGGGCGGGGGTGGCGGTGAGGGTGCTCGGGGCCGGGTGTGCCCCGGGCCGGCGGTGAGTGAGCAGCGCCGCTCCCCGCCCGCCTCCCTCTCCGCCCCCCCCAGGCCCCCGCTGGGCAGGATGCGCGGGGGCTGCGCGGCGGCCCTGGCCGTGCCCTGGCTGGCGCTGCTGGCCCTGGCCGGGCAGCCCCCCGAGAAACCGGCCGCCGCCCCCTTGCTCACCCGACGGCCGTTCCTGGTGGCCTGGAATGTGCCCACCCAGGACTGCAAGCCCCGCTTCCAGGTGTCCTTCGACTTCAGCCTCTTCGACCTGCAGGCCTCCCCCAACGAGGGCTTTGTGGGGCAGAACCTGACCATCTTCTACAAGGAGCGCCTGGGGCTCTACCCCTACTACAACAGCCAGCGCGTGGCCATCAATGGCGGCGTCCCCCAAAACAGCAGCCTGTCCGAGCACCTCGCCCGCCTCCGGGAGGGCATCAGCAAGTACATCCGCTCGCCCACCAAGGAGGGGCTGGCTGTCATCGACTGGGAGGAATGGCGCCCGATCTGGGCTCGCAACTGGAAGCCCAAGGATGTGTACCGGGAGGTGTCGCAGCAGCTGGTGTACCAGCAGCAGCCCACCTGGACCCGCGAGCAGGTGAACAAGCAGGCGGTGTTTGAGTTTGAGTCGGCTGCCCGGCAGTTCATCGTGAGCACCCTGCGTGTGGCCAAGAGCTTCCGACCCAAGCATCTCTGGGGCTTCTACCTCTTCCCCGACTGCTACAACCACGACTACAGCAAGAACAAGGAGAGCTACACCGGGCAGTGCCCGGATGTGGAGAAGACACGCAATGACCAGCTGGCGTGGCTCTGGAGGGAGAGTATGGCTCTCTACCCCTCCATCTACCTTGACCTGCTCCTGGCCTCCACCCCCAACAGCCGCAAGTTTGTGCGTGCCCGGGTGATGGAGGCCATGCGCATCTCGCAGCAGCACCACGACGGCTACTCCCTGCCTGTTTTCATCTACACCCGTCCCACCTACATCCGCAAGCTGCACGTGCTCAGCCAGGTAGGGCGGCTCCACTGCTTGTCCCAAGCTCTGGGCTCTGGAGCCAGTTTGAGGTGGTCCCGCTGCTTGTGGTCCATCCCTGTCCACAGAGTGGGATGGCTCTGAAGGCTGGTGGCTGCTCTTGTGGTGTCACCAGCACCCCTGTGGTTTGGCTCTCCCTGTATGGGGTGGGGAGCAGCATCCTTTGGTAGGGGGCTGGCCCTGCCTCCCCCAGGGGAGGGTGGGGGTCACGGTGTAGGGTTCCCCAGTTCAGGTCCTCAGTGGGTGGATGATGGGCTGCCATAGACTGAACAAGATAGGCAGCAGGAGGACTGGTACCAATAGTCACCATCGCAGGGGAAGTGCCTTGAGGTGCTGCAGCCGGTACCCTGGGGTATGTGAGCCCACAAGCCCTGTGCTGTGCTGGCTTAGCCCCTGAGGAAGTGGTGATGGTAAGCCTTGTCCCCCAAGCAACTGGGACAGTCCCCTCTCCCCATGGCCTGGAGCAGGGTCTTGCCTCCCTGATGCCACAGCAGGTACTTCTGGGCAGGCCGTACTGAGATGGGGGTGGGGTGTGGGCACTGCATGCAGTCTGTGGTCACTAACCAGTCTCTGTCCCTACAGTCAGACCTGATCTCTACCATTGGAGAGAGTGCAGCACTGGGAGCAGCTGGGGCCATTTTCTGGGGTGATGCAGACTACACTAAAAACCGGGTACGTTTGGGGTCAGTGTGCCAGGAAGGCCAGTGGGATCCTGGGGGGCATCAGGAGGAGTGTGGGCAGCAGGTCACAGGAGGGGATCCTCCCCCTCTGCTCTGCCCGGCTCAGGCCCCACCTGGAGTGTTGTGTCCAGTGCTGGGCTCCCTGGGATCAAACAGCCAGGGATCTCCTGGAGAGAGTCTAGAGGAGGCTGAGGAGATGATGAAGGGCCTGGAGCATCTCCCCTGGGAGGAAAGGCTGAGAGAGCTGGGGCTGTTCAGCCTGGAGAGAAGAAGCCTGAGAGGGGATCTTATTAATGGTTATCAATATCTCAAGTGTGGGACACAGGGGAAATTGGCCAGCCCCTTTTCAACTGTCTGTGGGGACAGGACAAGGGGCAATGGCTGCAAGCTGGAGCACAGGAATTTCCACACCAATATGCAAAAGAACTTTCTTCACAGTGAGTGTGGCTGCCCAGAGAGGTTGTGGAGTCCCCTTCTCTGGGGATACTCCAGATCCATCTGGATGCTGACCTGTGCAACCAGTCCTAGGGACCCTGCTTTGGCAGGGGGTTGGACTTGATGATCTCTGGAGGTCCTTTCCAACCCCTACGATTCTGTGCCCCCAGGGAGATGGGGGAAGAGTTACCTGCCCCCAGAGGGAGACCAGCAGTTTGAGTCTGGGGTAATCTCTCTATCTGGGATGCTTCTCTCTGGGTACCCCAACATGTCCTGATGTCTTCTTCCCCCACCCCAGGACTCATGCCAGATCATCAAGAACTACCTGGAGGGAGACCTGGGCCGCTATATCGTGAATGTCACGACAGCAGCCCAGCTCTGCAGCACGGCGCTGTGCCAGGGCCGGGGCCGCTGCCTGCGCCAGGACAGCACCGCTGATGTCTTCCTCCACCTCAACTCCACCAACTTCCAGCTGCGGCACCGTGATGCAGAGCACCCCCAGCACCCCCTCTTCTGGGCTGAGGGCCAGCTGTCTTCAGCTGACACCCACTTCCTACGGACCCACTTCCGCTGCCACTGCTACCAGGGCTGGCAGGGCAGCGGCTGCCAGGTGCCTGCTGGTCCCCGCAGTGATGCTCCTGCCCACCTGGCGTCGCTGGCACTTGGGCTGCTGTTGCTGCTTGTAAGCTGGTGCTAAAACTCCCCATGGACTGAGCTTTCCCCCCCTGTCCTAGCACCCCATTTCTGTGGCAGTGTAGGGGACCTACTTATGACATCCCTACCCTGCCTGTGAGGCAGCTTGTTTGTGGGGGCTGCCCCTCTCTGGGGGGGTGGGGGAGAGCTGTATGGGTGCCCTCCCTGCTGCAGGGTGGGTGTCCTTGCCCTGGGGATGAAGTGGGGGGGGGGTGGTGTGGGTGCTTCTCCTGTTGTAAGGAGAGGGATGGGGGCAAGGGGGTCATGGGGGCAGGGAGTGGGTGCTGTGTGGTGCTGAGCCCCTGTGTGCTGCCCCACACCAAAGTGCTTTACCTCAAATAAAGCTGGGCTGAGTGAGAGTGGGGTGTGGGCTGATATTCGGGAGGGGGGGTGCTGTAGGTCACCCTACTGTTGCCGATCCCCGCTCCCTAGCGGCATGGCTTCCCGGGGCAGGGGGGGCGAGGCGCTGCCGCGCTCACAGGGAGCTGCTCTGCCGCCGCTCCGGGTGGGACCGGTGGGGTACGGCCGCGTCCGGGCCACCCACGTGGAGGCTGCGGCGGGACCGGCCCGGCTGCCCGAGCCCCGCCCCCCGCTGGGGGCGGGATCGGCCTGGCCACGCCCCCTGCGCAGGCACGCGCTCGGCCCTCCCAGCCCGTCCTGCCGCGGGCGCAGCGGGGTTCGAGCCCCGACTCCCACCTTACCCCCCCCCATCCCCACCCCGACCGGCCCCGCGGCGTGGGGCCGCTGTCCTGTGCCGGGTGCGGGTGCGGCGGGGCAGCTCTCCCGTGGGTGGCCCTGCACGGCCTGTGCTGCGAGCGGCCCCGCGCCGCGCTCTCGCCTGGGTCCTGTCTCCGCGCCGCGGCAGCTTCCCCGGCCCGGCTCTGCCCCGGACCCGGCTCTGCCCCCGGCCCGGCTCTGCCCCTGGCCCGGCTCTGCCCCCGGCCCGGCTCTGCCCCCGGCCCGGCTCTGCCCCTGCCCCGGCTCTGCCCCCGGCCCGGCTCTGCCCCCGGCCCGGCTCTGCCCCCGGCCCGGCTCTGCCCCTGCCCCGGCTCTGCCCCCGGCCCGGCTCTGCCCCGGACCCGGCTCTGCCTCTGCCCCGGCTCTGCCCCGGCCCCGGCTCTGCCCCGGCCCGGCTCTGCCCCGGCCCGGCTCTGCCCCGGCCCGGCTCTGCCCCGGACCCGGCTCTGCCTCTGCCCCGGCTCTGCCCCTGCCCCGGCTCTGCCCCGGCCCGGCTCTGCCCCGGACCCGGCTCTGCCCCCGGCCCGGCTCTTCCCCGGCCCGGCTCTGCCCCGGACCCGGCTCTGCCTCTGCCCCTGCGGCCGCTCCCGGCCCGGCCTCCTCGGGCGGCCCGGCCCCGGCTCGGCCCGGCCTCCCTGGCAGCGTGTGCCCTGCTGTGCCTGCCCTGCCCACGCCTGAGGGCCCTGTGCCACGCGTGCCCTGCCGTGGCTCCCGTCCTGTGCCACGCGTGTCCCCAGACGGCGCCTTCCTGTGCCACCACCGCTCCCTGCGTCCTGCCCCATCCTGCGAGCCCCGTCCCAGCAGTCGTGTCCTCCCCCCGCCCACCATTTCATGGCTGATGCTCTTCCTCAGCGGGGCCTGCCCGGCGCAGCCCACGGCCGTCATCGTGACCTTGACACCCCCCCGCCCCGTCCGTGTCTGTTTGTCTTTCCAGGCCAGCTCATTGCCGGCCCGTCACCGGGTGTTGACTCTCTGCATTCCTCTCCGCCGGGCCCGCCGCCGCCCGTCACTGCTCAGGGCTGGCACGCTGCCGTGCCCACGCTGGGGCTGCCGTGCTGGGCTCCGACTGCGGATAACCTTGGGCACTTCACATGAGGAGGTGGAGAGGTGACTCGGGGTGACTGGCACCTCTTGGGGACGGGGTGTGGGCTAACACCAGCCCAGGGTCAGGCTGGGGATAAAAGTCTGCCCAGGTCTCAGCCCATCTTGGTCCTTCCAAGACGGCGCTAGGACCTGTCCTGCCTCTGCTGGCACCATGGACTCGGGGTGGGCTTGCTGGGTCTTTCTGCTGGTCCTGCCCATCACAGCCTGGACCAGGGGGCCTGGCCCTGTCCTTGTCAACCGCCCCTTCATCACCATCTGGAACATCCCCACCGAGCGCTGTGCCAAGAAGCACAATGTCACCCTCAACCTGGAGGTCTTCGATGTTTTGGTGAACAATCAGCAGTCCTTCATGGGGGAAGATGTCACCCTCTTCTACAGTGAGAAGCTGGGGCTCCTCCCCTACTACACACCCGAGGGGGTGCCAGTAAATGGGGGCCTCCCCCAGAACGCCAGCCTGAGGGCCCACCTCCAAGAAGCCATCCAGGACATCAAGGTCACCCTGCCCAGCCCTGCCTACGGTGGGCTGGCTGTCATTGACTGGGAGAAGTGGCGTCCGCTGTGGATCCGCAACTGGGCCTCCATGGATATCTACCGGCAGAAGTCGGAGGAGCTGGTGCAGCAGCAGCACCCGCAGTGGCCCCCCAAGGAGGTTGAGGAGACAGCCAAGAAGCAGTTTGAGCAGAGCGCCCGCGACTTCATGGAGAAGACCCTGCAGCTGGGCGAGACCCTCCGTCCTCATGGCTACTGGGGTTTCTATGGCTTCCCCAACTGCTACAACAATGACTTTGACAGCATTCCCTACACTGGGATGTGCCCAGTGGTAGAGCAGCAGAGGAATAAGGAGCTGAAGTGGCTCTGGGAGAGCAGCCGGGCGCTCTACCCGAGCATCTACCTGCCCACCCGTCTCAACGGCACCAACAAGGCGCTCGCCTACGTCCGTCACCGTGTTGCTGAAGCCTTTGCTGTCCAGCGTGGCCTCACCAAAAGCGGCCTCCCAGTCCTGCCCTACTCCCAGATTGCTTTGGACAGCACTGTTGACTTCCTTTCCCAGGTGATGGGGATGTGGGGACAGTGGGAACCTCTCAGGACGATGGCTTGGTGCAGGGAGCCTTTAGCTCTGCTGGGGTGGCACAGGGGGCTTTGAGCACCCTTGACTTCTTCTCTCTCCTTGGGTACAGGAGGACCTGATGAACACCATCGGGGAGAGTGCAGCTCAGGGCGCTGCTGGTATCGTCCTCTGGGGCAGCCTCAACTACAGCACCTCCAAGGTGAGTGCAAGTGGGTGGCACCACACCACTACCCACAAGGACCCCCCTTACCTGGGCACGTGAGCTCTGACACGCTTGTGCTGTTGCAGGAGATGTGCCTGAAGCTGAAGGACTATGTGGAAGGGCCCCTGGGCCACTACATCGTCAATGTGACAGCCAGCGCTGATCTGTGCAGCCAGAGCCTGTGCTCTGGCCAGGGCCGCTGTGTGCGCCAGGAGAACAAGCAGGGCTTCCTCCACCTCGACCCCTACCGCTTTGCCATTGACCTGAAAATTGGCAAGCCCTGGCTGGTGGCCCAGAGCCTAGAGCCTGCTGATGACGCCTCCCGGCTGGCTGAAGAGTTTGTCTGCCAGTGCTATGACCAGTGGGAGGGACCCCACTGTGACACCCAGGGCTTCGCCGAGTAAGCTTCTGCACCCTGCTGGGGACACAGAGGTGGGCAGGATGACAGTACCCCACGCCATGGGCCTGGGAACCCGACCATGGGGCTGCTAATAAACCCAGTAAGCACACATGTGCATCTCTGTGTGTTCATCTGTGGCACATTTTGGAGCACCATTGGTGCCTCGCAGTGCTGCTGAGGGCTGTGCATTAGGTTGGGGGTCAGAGAAGCCAGAGAAAAAGAGGTAACTTAATGGGAAAAGACATAGGAAAGGGGATAATGGGGAAGAGGATGAGGAAAGGGAGAGTGATGGGGACTGGCCGGCACGTGGAGGTGATGGGGTGAGATGACATGTCCACCTCCCCACCCCCCCTCTGAGAGTTTGCTCTTTGGAGCAGCCGTCCCCTGCCACATACTTGTAGATGTCAGGGAGATGGTGGAGGACCTCAGCAGTCGAGCTCAGGACACTGGTGGTCATGATGGTGGTCTCATTGTCCCCTGCTTGTGTTCCCAGCACTTGGTCTGGGGGGGCCGTCGCAGCACCCCACATTCCCTGAGTCATGGAGCTCCTCGAGGACCGTGGTGCTGGCAAGGCTGCTGGGGAAAGAAGGGACATCAGGGTCAGTGTCCTCGCTGTCCATCGGCTCCTAGAGTTAGCTCCCCTCTTCCATGTACTCGTAGGTGCCAGGGAGCTGGTTGAGGAAACAGAGTTGGGGACGTCATGGAGAATGGCCTTGCCGTCCCCCAACCCAGAAGGCAGCACACAGGTCGTAGCCGCTGGGAGCCTCTCTGTTGGGGGAAACAAAGAGGGTTGATGGGGTGAGCCATTGGCAGGTAGAGGGTGGTGGCAGCCTGGGGGTATCCGGAGGGGCCATAGCACCGGGTAGAGCGGGAGCCTGCTGCTGTACCTGCCATGGAGGTTCAAGGGTCTGGAGTTGGGGCACATGATGTCCTAGGGGCTCTGTCCCCATGGTGACCATTCTGCCAGCACCTGCTTCAGCCAATCCCACCAGGCTTTGGGTCATCATCCCACAAACAGGTCCCATCAAAAGGATTTCCCACCCTGCTGATGAGTTCCTGGCCTGAACGATGCTTTCCCGTCCCCACCCTAGTTTCCCATGCCCACAACACTCTCCATCCCAGCGATGATTTCTCAGCCCCGTGATGCTTTCCTGTCCCCAGGGTCTCCAATCCCCGCAGTTTCCCATTCCAAGCAGAGTTTTGCTGGGAGGGGAATTTCCTCTCTGAAGGGAAAGGATGGGCCCAGCACCTACAGCCCTACGATGCCAAGATGTGTGTGCAGCCCCCTCCCACCCGCATGCTGGGGATGGATTGGGGGGGGAGGGGGGGGTATTTGCATCCTTTTGGGTTGTCTTTGGTACCCGTCCCTCTGCCCCCGGGGGTGCAGATGTGTCTCCAAGCTGTGGTACTGGAGCCAGTGCTGTGCAGCCATGCTGGGGAGCTGTCACCCAGTGGCTGCAACTCGCTCTGCACTGTTTCTTTTGTACTCTGGGCCGAGAGATGGTGCTGTCTGTGTGAGGCATGGCAATAACTCACTTGGAGGGAGCAAAAGGGAGGCCACTGGCTACCCCCTAGGCAGAATGCTGAACCACTGGGCTGTCTTACTGGGACAAGAGGATGTGGAATTCACACCCATAATAGTAAGTCCGACAAGGGTTATGAAATTTAGATTTCTTATTAAATTTTATTTATTATAATAAATATAATTATTATCATGAATATAACATAAACATTATAATTTATAATATAATATTTTATTCTAGTACCACAATAGTATATATTGCCACAATAGTAAATCCGACAAGGGTTATGAAATTTTATCTCCTTATTCAATTATATTTATTCTAATAAATATAAGTATTATAATTAATATACTGTATAGTCATTCATAATACCCAAAATACTATTTTATTATTCAAAAGAATTTATTTTCTATGACGATTAAAGAACCAATTTATTTCATTTAAAGGAGAGGGGGGAACCCCCCCCAAATTCCCTCCCCCCCCCCCCCCCAAAAACAACAGGTTTCAATACTATAAGCTTCCGTCCTGGCCAGAGTCAAGCTCCCCAATCAGTCATCAGAGGTGAGATGAGTTATCCTGGGCTGTTTGCCACACCACTTGACCCCCCTGCCCCATCCAAGGGGACAGCTCCAGGACAGCAGCAGACCTCGCTGGTCTCAGTGCCCAACTCAGGGCTCAAAGGGCTGGGGTAGCAGTACAGCACAGGACCCTTAATCCTACGGTGGTGAGTTGGAGCCCTGAGCTGCGTGCTGAGACAAGGACTGTTGTTGTCCTGGTGCTGCACCGAAGCGCTTCTCTCCTCTCTCTGACAAGCCTGTTGGATGGGGCAGGTGACCTTCCCCACACTGACCCCCGCCCTGTCACTGACGTGGTCCTCACTTAACATCTCCACGTCCTGTGTAGTGTCTTCCTTCCTGTTATCCACTCCCATGTCTTCCTCAGCTTCCCCCCCCCCCTTATCCACCTCCATCTCCTCCTCATCTCCCCCCGCCTTATCCACTTCCATGTCCTTGGTGGCTTCTCCCTCCTCATCGATTTCCATCCCCTCTTCCTTCTTCCCCTCCAGACTGGGGTGGTCCCCTCCATCCACTGTTCTTTTTCCCTTCTGAGACCCGCCTCTGTTTTCCTCAGGTGGTGTGGCTGCCGTCGCTTGGCCATCGGGCCGGGCGCTGCCACTGGCTATGCTGGGCTGTGCTGGAGGGAGCTGGAAGTCACCTGTGCAGAGCTGGGCTCACCGTTTGCCATCCCACCTCTGGGTTGGGTGCAGCCGCTACGGGACCCTCGAGTGAGTAATGGCGGAGCACGAGGAGTGAGTGGGGAGCTGGGATTGGTTGTGAGGGTCGCACACGCTAGTGCACGCTGCTCCCTGGAGGTGCAGTGGGTGGGAGGATTCCAGCAGCCCCTGTTCTGTTCCCTCCTGTCTACCCAATAACTAAGGGCACCTGGAAAAACTGCAACTTGATGTGGAAACTGAAAAATAGCTCTTTCCACCTCTCCTGCTGCTTTGCACTAAAACACAGTGACCTGCAGTCAGTAACTGTTGACCTGTTTGACCAATACTTAGAAATTGCTGGTGAGCACATCTTGTGCTTTAGGTTTTTCCAGTTCTGTTTTGCCTGTTTAGTCTGGTCTTCGATGGATCCCTGTCTCTGTTTTGTTAGGGAGATGGAAGAGTTTGTTTTGTTACTTTCTCTCAGGTTGATGCCATTATCAGTAGTCTGATAATGTTGTCTTGCACCACCTTGTAAACTGAGGTCAACATGGGCACGGGAGCATTTTGTCAGCAAATAATGAATTTGCATCTCTGAACACAAGACTTTCTTTTGCCTGTCTTGTCAATACAAATCAAGTGTAACTTGACAGTTTTCTGTTGGCCTGGTCTTTATTCCAGCTGCTCTTGTGCTCGCAGGATACTGTATGGCAGTTCAGCTGCACATCCCATGTTCTTAGTGCACTGTAAAGCATGAAATACGCAGTGACATGAAAGGAGAGAATAACTTGTTCTGCTCTAGCAAGTTTGTACTGGTCCAGAAAGAGAAGACTCGTGGAAACCAAGGATCTGCAGCTTCTAAGCACACTTCAAGGAGGATTTATGTGAAGTGCTTCTCCATCAGATGTTAGGGATTTCCTTTCCAAGCTGTTCTCTTCAACTTGACTATTAGCATGACCAACAGGTTCTAGCCTCCCCCCCTGACAGCCTAATCTGTACTCATTCTTCTGAAAGCAAATACTGAGATGTGGAAGAAATAGTTGTATGTCCACTGGGATTGAGGGATAGTTCTTACAGGCACACACCAGCTGATGGCGCTGAAAAATTATGCTTCCTGGACAGAAAAAAAATTGCAATTGGAGGAGACTGCTGGAGGTCTAATAGTCAGGCTCAAAATAGGGCAAACTTCAAACAATGGCACTGGTAATCTGGTATTTTTTCCATGCTGATGGCTGTGCCACTCAGCTCCAGAGTCCAGGAATGTTGCAGTCAGTGCAAGGATGGCAGATGCAGGCAGCCAAAGTCAAAGAACATTGCACTGGAGTTCCCTAAGCCACCAGAGGTGAGGGGCATTACTTGAGTGCTGCACTGTTTACAGTTCAACAGAGGAAACCTAGCTCCTCTCGAGCTTAGACTGGGCTGAACAATTCAGGTAGGTCCTGTGTGCTCTTGAGGAAAACTAAATCTTCCTGTACTTTAGAAATAATCTCATGGATCATAGACTCACAGAGTGCTTAACACCTTTAACAGCTTCCAACCCTTGTTCAACTCTTAAACAGCATCTGAATAGCTAAGGTTATGATCAGCTACATGTGTAGGAAGGTGGGGAGACCTTTTTCAGGAAAGTATCTCCTAAACCATCTTAGGCTTCCCCAGTATAGGTTTGCAGTGGTTGCAGATGTGTACCACCCTAGGAAGACCCTGATCATATTTAGTGTCATCTGCTAAGGACCTGGCCAACGTTTTTAAAACTCCTCTTGTAAGACAATTGAAAAAATTGTAAATTATTCTCATTAGGAAGGAAAAGTGAGATGCTGACCTGAGCTATACTGTGTTTTCTTTGCAAGATGAAATGACAGCTCAGCCTGCATCCTGTCTGTCCCATGTCCCTTCCTATGCTGCTTTTACAGCACTCCGTGATCTGCCTGGCTGTAGATGTACTGAAGAGTGATGGCTTGACATCAGCCCCTTTGACACGTCTTCCTGTTCTTGTCAGCTTAGATAAGGAGTTTCTCTTTAAAAAAAAACCAACCAAACAACAACAAAAAAAGAAGTAACACACAATGCTGCTGCTTTGTGTTTGGATGTGTCCGATTGAAAAGTTAACTTCTGCAGTATTATTCATCAAACATACCAAGTCTTAGGCAGAGAAGCAGCAACCTGAGGAAAAGCAGGAAGATGTGTTTCAGAGCAGACAGACTACAAACTTCTGTTTCCTCCTGTCTACCCAATAACTAAGGGCAGTTGGAAAAACTGCAAATTGATGTGGAAAAAGGGGGGAGGGGGATATTAAACTTTCTAGACCAAGTTGGTGCTAAGGATAAGACTGTGGCCAGCCCTGGAAAAAAACCCCAACTGAAGAGATGCATAAAGAGTAATAGCCCAATTCAGTAAGCTGGGCACTGAGCCCCTCATGCTTCAGGCCTGGAGGTCTCTGAGAGGGGATGACAAGAAGTCCCAGCACCTCTACAGTTTGCTGAAAATGCTGAGCTGTTGGGATCTCAACCCTCATCTCTGTCCTGCTGTTCTCAGGCAGGTGCATCAGTGCAATCCTTCGCAAACTCCCTGCTATAGCTTTAGTCAAGTATGTTACGGGCCCTTGCTATCCCTTATCCATCCCTGCTATTCCTGAAGGATAAGCAGTACCATCATGGCAAAACACACTGCCTCTTTGGTCATCCTTACACAAGCAGGGGCTGAGTTTCAATTTCTCAGTCTAGTTTTTCAAACAGTTTTCCTCAGACTTCTAATGCATTTTGAGTGTCTGTGGGGCATTTAGTGCCTGGCTCTCCAGTGCAATCCCAGGGCACTACTTAATAGATGGGATAGTGTCCCCCTTGTCCTGCCATTGTCTGTCCTTTTAAAAAAGTTGATTCCCCTCCTGTTTATAATCTCCCTTCAGGGACTGGCAGGCTGCAATGAGGTCCCCCCACAGCCTTCTCTTCTCCAGGCTGAACCAGCCCAGCTCCCTCAGCCTCTCTTTGTAGGGCAGCTGCTCCAGCCCTCTGAGCATCTCTGTGGCTCCTCTGACCCCTCTCCAACAGCCCCACATCTTGTTTCTTGTATTGGGGGCCCCAGCTCTGGACACAGGATCCAGCTGGGGCCTCATGAGGGCAGAGCAGAGAGGGAAGGGCAGAGTACAGAGGGAATCAGCTGATGTTTACAGTCTGGGCCCTGCAGAGAGCCCAAGCTGCTGCTTGCAGAATCTGTCTCAGTAGTGCAGCAAAGCCGAACTGCGACAGAGAGGTACAGAACTAAACCCAGGCAATGGGAGTATGTAGCTGGCTCCTGGCTCTTACTGCAGGGGTATGTGTAAGGGAACCAGCAGGCAACAACAACACAAAGGCCATGACTTACAGCATTTATGCACTGACATTTGTATTGCTGCCCTTTGAGGGTTTGAACTAACAGGATGTGAGCAGCTGTGATAGTTTCTTTCTGAACCACGTGATAACATTGTGCTCAGGCAGCTCTACCTGTCTGGTTGGACTTGGACCATTGCACATGTGTGAGAGAGATAAATGGGCTCCACTTGCTATGTGACCTTTCAATATTTTTTTGCTTTGATCAGCAGACTTTAAAATTCCTGTTCCTTCCAACTTGCCAAGAGAGGGGAAAAAAAACAAACCCCAAACCAAAACCCAACAAAGAATTCAGATTGTGTCCTAGTCTTGTCACCAACAGCCTCAGGCTTGTGTTCAGCAAATATGGTACAGCAGGGCCTCATCCTACACATGAGCCCTCTGGCTCGTTCTGTTCAACCCCTTGCTAGGCCCACAGCCTCTAACACACTTATGATCCAGAACAAAAAGACCTCATGTTCTTTCTCAGAAGAGAGGAACGACAGCCTGTTTCTCACTGTGGCTGTAAGTGGTCAGCTCCCACAGAAGCTGTGTGGCATGGTGGACTGGATTGTAAATCATTTTTCTTAGTTCTGTAATTTCTGTAATGATTGCTTAAACAAAAGATTTCAATCACAGGAAATTGTCCAAGCTGGCCAGGGCTGTGTGCACTTCACAGAGGAGGAATGATCACCCAGCATTTTAAAATGCAGTGTGTGACACAGGCAGGGAGGCTGGAAGGGTCTGTAGCTCCATCCTTTGCCTTTACCCAGGAGGCCAGGTGCCCCCCAGAGCTGCTCTATCATTATCCTCCTCAGCTGGGCAGGGGAGAGAAAATACAATGAAGAGCTCAGAGGTTGAGGTAAGGGTAGGGAGAGATCATTCAGCAACAGCTATCATGGGCAAAACAGACCCTACTTAGAGAAATTAATGTAATTTATTACCAAGCAAAACAGTAATGAGAAATAAACCCAGTGTGGTGTGGGGTTTTCCACAGGCTGCAGGTGGATATCTGTTCCATCATCATCCTTCATGGGCCAGGTGTACTGCCTGCTTCACCATGGTCCTCTCCACAGGCAGCTGGGGAATCTCTGCTCTGACACCCAGATCACCTCTTCTCCTTCCTTCTGCACCGACCTTGATGTCTGCAGAGTTGTTTCTCACATCATCTCACTCTCTCTGGCTGCAAAAGCTGCTCATAAGGTTGGTTTATTTTTTTCCCTCCTTGAATCTGGTATCCTAGAAGTGCTACCACGGTTGCTGACAAGCTCAGCCTTGGCCAGCAACAGGTCCATCTTGGACCCAGCTGGCATTGGCTTTGTTGGACATGGGGGGAAGCTTCCTGCAGTTTCTCACAGTGGCCACCTGCATAGCCCCCCTGCTACCAAAACCTTGCCATGCAAAAGCAATATACACCAGTAGTTTCTCAACTCTGAATATGAATGTGTTCCCAGAAGAAATTATAGATCTTAGATACATTACAGGACCAAAACTTCCATCAATGCATAAAGCAGAGAGACTGATGGAGGAAAAAATCCTGAGCACTGATGCTTGCCAACAATCTGCTGATGATTTGGGAAACTCAGACCATAAGATATATTATTAGTGTTGCCTGCAACACTGCTAGAATTTGAAGATGATGCCTAGGAAGATCCATTGATCAGAAGAGAACAGGAGCAGTGTAAGTGGAGCAGTAATTTGTGTCTGTTTTGCCTGGTTCTGCTCTTTGTCCTGTTTCCATGCCAATATTGCTGTCTTTGGTGATACTGCTAACTGGAGTGCCACTGTGAGTGCACTGAGCATCTTTTCACTGTGCACTGAGCATTATTAATGCCTCTTGGCCACCCGTTCCTTTGGAGGCAGCTGGTGATTCACCTTCTTACTCCTTCCCAGAATCCTGCAGATCCAAAGTTGGTGCAGATTTTGGTATTCCAGATCCAGCAGCAGGGATTAGCAAAGTGAGTTTCCATTCTCACAGAGCAACTCATACACAGTGGCTGAAGCACTGCCTATGCTGCTTGATGAGGACAGCAGCATCTGAGGACAGATGACCTTTAGCTTTTTCAGTTTATCCTCTTCAGCTGTACAATGGCACTACACTCTTTGCATTTTTAGCCTGTATGTTGCTGTTGCATTGCTTGCATTTAAATGAAGCATGGTCAGATAGGAAGCTGGCTGTGAACCTCCTGATGTTGCTGTGAATCGGATTTATTTAATTCAGAAGTGAATTTCATTAAGCCTTTCACTCCCTTCCCTTTCTAGTTTCCTTGCAGTAAGTCAGATACAGAGATGATAAGCAGTGGTGGAAAACCTTGGCATTGGTCTTTGTGGCCTTCTTTTCCTGTATCATTTTCAGTGTTGAGCCATTTGGAAAATGGTCTGAAGATTGATTAAAACATGCCTATGCCTCTTCAAGTGCCTGAGGGTAAGATATTTTCACCTTAAAAACTTACCAGCTATCTGTGGATGCCCAGTACTGGCTACTTAATCCCTATGGCAGAATTGGTCTGAGCTATGTTGTCTCTGCCTCATTTTGCAGATCTGCAGGGTACCAAACGGCTTCTAGAGCTGTGCAAACCCTCTGACCTTGACAAAGTGGCTGTTGGCTGGGCACTGATGTTCCCAGGGCCACAGATGTCCTGTAATGGGACAAGCGGGCTGAGTTGTCGGATTGAGTTGTGGGCTGGTACGTCTCACATGGGTCACAGTGGATGGTTGTGTGCCTTATCTGCTTCCTGTTAGTGCAGGGTATATAACAGTGCTGGCTGCTCATCATGCTGACTCTCTCTGTAGGATGGAGGAGGAGGGAAAGCCCAATTCACATCACTAGTAAGTACAGCAGTTCTCACCTACATACTCTGTATGTTAGCATGTGTATCTGTGTGCGTGCAGGAGGCAGAATTATACGAATGCTCTCCACTCTTCATGTAAACACAAGAGTGGCTTTCATTTAGGTGCTTCCATGTGCTATTAATGGCTCAAAAATTAAAGGATACCTCACTGCTTAGTAGCATTTGTTACTAACAGAAGCAGTCTTTAGACTTCTCAGTACTATGGGTTTTCCTGGCAGTGTAGGGGGACTTAATAATAAAATCTCTTGATAATAAATTCATGGTTATTTGTACTGTTCAAAAGGAGAAATTCAATTGCAAACTGTAGTTCAGGCTAGCAGGCATTTTATTTTTTAATCCCATTTTGGGACTTTCCTATTCTGAGTGCTATGGAAGTGACCCTTGGATTCATCAAGCTGTCAGCAGACTGGAGGAAGTTTATGTATTTTGTCACTGCTGCCATAGTACTGGAAAAAATGTGATGCTTTTCTTGCTGAGAAACTCAAATACTTAAAATAAATATCAAAATCCTACCCAAAGTGCTTGATTTATTGGTGGCATGTGCTTGCATTATTGCTCTGAAGTGCAGCACACCACTCTCATTGCTTTTAGGGATAGGCAACGGTCAGGTCTACCTTCTGTTTGAGGTCTTATGGACATATTAACATCAGTGGTAAAAGGAAATTAACTTTACCTTCATGAATTCATGGTATTTGCATTTTGCTATTGGATTTGCCTTCAGTCAAGCATACAGTTAACCTCTTTTCATTACAATTAGTTGAAAACTAAGGATTTCCTTCCTTCTGTTTTGAACTGATATGTAAGAGGAAATCCGTAGACGTTCCTGTTTTGAGTAAGCCTCTTACTAAGGAGTTCTGCTTGTGCATTTAAAAAAAAAAGAATAGAAAGAAAGAAAAAGGTAGCATTGATTCAGATGTGATGACAGAAGTAGGAGATCCACTTCTGAAGGCTTTGGAGCTAAAGAGTACAGTGCGACAATGCTCTCTCCCTGCTTACTTTTAACCTCTGGTTTGTCTTGGATCTGATCCGGAGTAGGTGGCCTTATCTTACAGAAATTCAGCCTCTATTGCCACCCCTTTTGTGGAAAGGGTCCTGCCTGTAAAAGCATGAAAATGCATCCTCCTGGATTGCTGGTTTTCTTCTTAGCAACACTTCTCACTCCCACAGCTGTCTGCCAGAGTCTGAAGGTAAGTCTCTGTTTAAGTGTTCATTGAATGGTTCTTCATATTTGGATGGTTGGATGTTCTGTAATTGTCCTCCCCAAAAAGGTCTTTTTCCATTGACATTTAGCTGAGTGCAGCATAGCATCGATAAATAAACTTGAAGACAATAAGGGATCTTCTCTGCTTATGTACGGGTGTGTGTGTGTGTGTAGTTTAAACTGAGGGGCTTAAAAAGAAGGTGAAGGGACCTGCTTGAGTGTTACATCTGATGAAATCTCCTGGTTTTTGTTCAGCACTGAAAACAAGAGTGCCAATATGAAAGGAATATCCTCAGCATCTTTGTGTTCAGCTATTTTCAGTACGGGTGGTGGGAGCTCAGCAGCTGGTGGGACTGGTCCCTAAGTTTCCCAGAGGAATTCTGTAAAAAAAAATTAAAAATTTAAAATCTCAATCAAATTTTTGCTTTGCAACAGGGTAAATACCTTTGTTTCAAGTACATTTACCAGCAGCTCCCCACTAAGGATTGTGGAATACTTTCCAATATATTTCAATTTTGGTTTCGATTTTGCTGATTCGAAAGGATATAATGGGAGAGAAGACAAGACAGGGGTCTAAAGAATTTTAACCATAGAATGTCTGGGGTTGGAAGGGACCTTTAAAAGTCATCTAGTCCAACTTCCCCCTGCAGTCTTCTCTGATAGTTTAGGATTGCCACTGGATTTGACTGCAGTGGAGTGCTGTGATTCCACAAGAGGCCTTTGCTGGATGGGGCCATCAACAGAGAAAAGACTTTGTGCTAGCTTTCTTTCAGTGGTGTTACCTCAGGACTCTGATTTGATGACTCAAACATGACAGCAAATCTGTTAACCTGATTTAATGTTTTGTGTACCTCTTGTTATGGGCTGGGGAAGATGCAGCAGATGTGAGAGCCCTGCAAGTTGTTCTGCTGGGAGGAGGAATAGCAGCAAGTGGGAAATAAGGGGAGTGCTCTCTGCTTCCCAGGGCTTCCTGTGTTCTGCAGCTGAGATGGCAAGAAGCACCCAGGACAATAGATCTTGTGTTAGGCTATCTCTGAGCTTGATCATTCTTAGGCTGAGAAGTGTCTTCCTTGGACAAATGTGAAGGGTTTGCATGCCCAGGAGCCGCTGATCTGCTCAGCTAAAGGGTTAGTGAGAGCTGCTTGGGGAGGTACATGTCTATAACGACTCAAGCTTGTGTCTACAGCTCTGTTTTGTAAAGGGCACTGGAAACTTGGTGATTCGTTAGACAATGACTGTTTCCAGAACTTGCTCCTAGAATTGTTGGAGCCAAACACTGACGTTCCAATGTGTTTTCCTTTCTTCCTTGAGGTTTTGCTGAGCGGAAGCATTTGTGTTCGGTTTGGGGGGGAAATGGTAAAGGGTGAAAATGAGGGGAATGAAACTAACCTTCAGTTGCCTGAGGTGGGATAAGAGGGGCATGAGCCACTCAGAGGTAAGGGACATCTGTGTTGGAGTGAGAGAAGGGAAGGAAACACTGCAGCATCCAGAAGCCCTGATACGGCTCTGCTAAGCACGGAGGTCAGTGGCTGCTCATGCTCATGCACATGGTGGAGTGCAGGGGGACAGCATGCTCTAGCCCTGGCAAGGCAGAGCTCGGTGTGGACACAGACACCCTGGCTTTTATCTTCTTTCAACTACAGCTAGAAGTCTTCTGCTTAAAAAGCTTCCTTTAATTTTGGAGCTGTTTGAGAGCACCAGTCTTCCATTTCTGGCTTTGTACCCCAGGTGTGACACAATCCAGGCTCACGGCTCTGCCTGGTCAGAATGATGACCCTTTTTACCCCCTGTCCCTTGCACAGCTGCTGTGCTCCTCGCTGCCTCTCAGTGCATGAGGCAGCATTGCTGCAGCACAGGGGCAGACATACCCTCTCCCTGCTTTCTCTGCAGCGTCTTTGAACGTAGAAAGAGCAGTCACAGATGATCCCAAGGGAGCAGTGCAACACTGTTTTCCATGAGGCTGTGCCCTAGGAGCCACCTGTGATTCAAACTCCTGTCTATCTTTCATCCTCTCCAAAATCTGAGTACCCAAACTGTCACATTTACACCCCTTGAATCTTTCTTCTGCTTCCCTAAGAAACAAAACACTGGAGAAAATTACTTCTTCATCAGTTCTGTCACTCAAATAAGAAGGGAAACATTTTTTATATTCTTTTCCACCCAGCTGTTTTCTTCCTCTTTCCTCCTGCCTGTTGCTGCTGATACAAGCATATTTTCTTATAAAAAGGGGAAGATCTTACTGGAAAGATGCCTAAAGCTCATGAAGTGTTCTAAGAAGGTAGGGTAGGGGAGAATCCACAATAACTGTCTTGTCTTAGAGCCCTGCAAGTAATTAAAGATGCCAACAGGGAGCAGTCTTTCTAGTCTCCATTTAGAAAGGGAGCTACATTGATGAAGGCTAGAGAAGGAAAATTAAATAATGTGTGAATAGTGGTGTCTTTCTCCACTTCCAGACAGAGTACACACTTCATTGCCCAACTCCTGATGCCTGGAAGTAAATAAGAAATGGAAGACTGGAGAGTTTTAATCTAGTGTTTCGTGGCCTACTGTCTGTGTGGTCTTTTTCGAAAAGATAGGATGACTCAGACAACCAATAAAGGTTTGGGGGGTAATTCTGACAACATAATAACTCATGGGAAGACATCCCACTCCATGTTTCTTCTTTGGGCATCTTCCTGTTCTTTCTGAGGCATTATCTCAGTGAAAGTTGGAACTGGGATTTGATGCAACGAGAAAGGCAGAACTGGTGCCTGGCTTCAACTGGCTCCTTTCAAAAGCCCAGTTTTAATCTAGAGTCCTAATGTGTACTTGAATCAGATGGATGGTTGGGCTTCATCCCTTCCCCATCAATGGCACTGCTGATCTTTTGAGGCAGAGTACTCAGGTGTAGCATCTCACCTATCCATACGTATTGGCTCTTTTCTGTTTTGCTCCATGAAAAATGGGACATCTCTGACTGTGCTGTGGGCTGGTGGGGTGGGAACAAAGAACAGTAAAGCTGGTCTCTGTCCTGATGGATAAAATTCACAAAGCTGCTGCTCACAGAACATGGGTAGGGGGGGTTGGTGGATCTCAGATTGGCTTTGGGCTGTTTCTACTGCAAGGAAGGGAGTTCTTGACATAACAGGTTCCTTGAGGATTCTGCCACCAAAGGAAGTGGGGGTGGCTGTACAATAAGGAAAGCCCTAGATGCACAACTGGAAACTACTGTCTGTGTGAGGAGCCACCCCCCACAGAGGAATCACTTTCTTTGTTGCATTCTTGCGTGGCTGGCTGCAGAAGGTGGATCCATGAGGTGAGAAAAAGCTCAACAACTCCGGACAGAGGGAACATGGGTGTGACTCAGGAAACTTTTCCAGTGAGATATCCCCATGGACCTGGGACTCGGGGGTTATCTCTCAGAGATTGTCCTGACACAACCTGCTGGCTATCATCTGGGAGGGCCTTCCTGAGGTTTTGATAACTGATGGGAAGCCATGGGCTTCCTCCCTTGCCTTGAGGCAAATGTTGGGCTTGAGTTCAGAGGAAGCAAAGCTGAGACTGCTGATGGGAATCCAAAACTGGGCACAGGAGAGTTGCTGCATTAACAGCATTGTTTGGGATTGTCTTAAAAAATCCCAGACCAAGGCCTCCTCCCAAAAATGAATCTAATGTTTTTATTTTTAGAAAAAACAGTGCCTGTTGTAGAGGCACAGTTGAGGTGAGCTGTGGTGGTTTTTTTTCCAACTGGTGACCTTTTGGGGCAAACACAGCTCATGCCTGCCAGCTTCTCTCTGCCATCATCAGTGGCAGATGCTGTCTCTCCTTACAATGAGCAATGAGGTTTCCATGCTGTCACTTGGAGTCTTGCAGTTTAGGAATACAAGGAAACTCTTATGGGGTAAAATCATGAACTTTAATGACAAACTGGCATATGATGATGATTTTTTTGCTGTGGGGCTGTACATCATCAATGACATGGATGATGGGATTGAGTGCACCCTCAGCAAGTCTCCAGATGCCAGCAAGCTGAGTGATGTGCTCGACACCCTAGAAGGAAAGGAGCCATCCAGAGGGATCTTGCCAGGCTGGAAAGGTGGGCCTGAGTGAACTTAATGAGGTTCAACACTGCCAAGTGTCAGGGGTGGCACTGGGGCTGGAAGAATCCCAGACACAGATACAAACTGGAAGAAGAGCTCCTGGGGAGCAGCCCTGTGAGAAGGACCTGGGTGTCATAGTGGGTGAGAAACTGACCATGAGCCAGCAGTGGCTCTGGCAGCTCACAAGGCCAATGGGATCCTGGGCTCCATCAGCAGAGGGGTGGCAGCAGGGACAGGGAGGGGATTGTCCCTCTCTGCTCTGCCCTGGGGAGGCCCCAGCTGGATCCTGTGTCCAGAGCTGGGACCCAACACAAGAAAGATGTGGGGCTGTTGGAGAGGGGTCAGAGGAGCCACGGAGATGCTCAGAGGGCTGGAGCAGCTGCCCTACAAAGAGAGGCTGAGGGAGCTGGGCTGGGTCAGCCTGGAGAAGAGAAGGCTGTGGGGGGACCTCATTGCAGCCTGCCAGTCCCTGAAGGGAGCAGAGGAACAGGAGGGGAATCAGCTTGTTAAAAGGACAGACAGTGGCAGGACAAGGGGGATGGATTAAAGCTAAAGGAGGGAAGGGTTAGATTGGATATTAGGGGAAGTTTTTTTACAGAGAGAGTGGTGAGGGGCTGGAACAGGCTGCCCAGAGAGGGGGTGGGTGCCCCGTGTCTGGGGGTGTTCAAGGCCAGGTTGGATGGGGCCCTGGGCAACCTTGTGTAGCTCCAGGCCTGAGGTTGGTGTCCCTGCCTGTGGCAGGGGGTTGGAGCTCTGTGATCCTTGGGGTCCCTTCCAACCCATGCCATTCTGTGATTCTATGATTTTTTTATCTGTTCTCTTTGCGTTTTGTTTGGAGAAGCAATGTTGATGAGTGCAGGGGTACAGAAAAACACTGTGAGGATGCCTGAACCCCTAAAGTTGTTCTGGTCAGGTAGAAGGGCTCATAGTGAATTTATTGACCAGCAGTGCGAATTATCTGTCTCCTACCTGATCTTGCCATTGTTTACGGCGTCTTTCTCACTTAGGGTCAAAGGGGCCATCCAGGTGGACAGAGAGGTGTAGAGCACCCAGCACACATCCTTCTAATCCACCCTCCTGTCCCCTGCAGCTTCTCAAGGACAATTGCCAGAGAAATATTTGCACAAGGAGGTCCTGGGCTCTGGAAACAGACTGAACTAACACATTCAGTTCTTCAGACCTGTGAAACAGCAAGAAAACCATCAGTGGGCTGGATTGCATCAGTGACATAGAAAAAAGAAATGCTGTTTTGCATTTTAATTCAGTGCCCTCTAACAAAAGTTATTCATTTGGGCCTTGTCCTCACACAACTTCATTTTGGGCTCACTTCTGTTCTGTTTTTTCTTTTTCAGTTAAAATCCATGCGATGCAATATCAAGACTATGTTTACCTTGAATACAGCATGTACTGCTTGTGCTGCAGTGCCTAAAATGTTATGTCCAAGAGGCTGGTCAAAGACAACCCAAGGATTAGGAGTGAGGAACTGCAGGTAAGGTCTGTTTCTTAACCACGTTAACATTTGAGTGCAGCCCTGCTATGCACGAGTAGTGTCTGTGCCTCTAGGTGAGCACACAGGTGTTTTCTGAGCTCTGTAGATCCAAGGAGTTTTGTTTTCAGAAGCATAAAAATGGATTTATGGCCCCTATTAGCTGTTGTGTTTGTCTCCTTAAAAATCCTGTGGACTTTTTGGCTGAGTGTAAGTTTCTGCATACAAAGAACAAATCACATGCAATTACCTTTAACTTGCCCTAAACAGCTTGAGTTTGCTAATACAGCTGCAGCAATGTAACAGAGGTTTATCAAGTGTAGAAACCTGTTTCAGACCCAGAATCCCATAGCTGATTATGAAAAAAAAAATATCATTATAGTTCCCCATTTACATCCTCCCAGCTTCCAGCAATAATCCTCTGAACTTTTTACCTTCCTACTTTGCTTTATGACAATTGCTTGGTCATGTGTTCCTTGCTCTTACTCTGTTGAGCTTGGCTGTAATAGGAAAAGGGTGAAGGAAATCTGAATTTTCCAGGAAGTTTTTAAAAAATTAAACACTATAGATTATTGTTTGCCTATCTATTCGGTAGTGAATGTTAACAGTTAATATATAGCTCCATTGTCTACAGTCTTCTGTGACTCAATGTTGTGTGGAAATACTTTAAAAATAGCTGTAGCAGTTTTGCAGTTTATAGCAGATTTTGCACAGGGCAGTCAGATTGAAGTCAAAGCAGCAGAGTTACTGAGACAATTTCCAAGTTCCTTTTGGGAAGGATGTTGTGCCAAAAATAAAATGAATTGTCAGAACAATGTGAGTGTATGCAGCTTTTCTGAGGGTTATCTGCTCCTGTGGTGGCTGTTGGACAGACCCAAGTATAGCTCTCTACTGCATATGTGCAGTGCAAGAGATGCTGCCATCAAGGGCTTACCCTGTGTGTAGAGATCTAGAATCTTTAGTGCAAGGCAGAAAGGGACAAGTCCTGGAAGTAGACTTTGTTCTTTCAAGATTACTTTAGGTGTGAAGTCAAATGTTGAGTTCCCCTGGAGATCCTAACTTTGTTTCCATGCTGTCTAACCCTCCAGCATCCAAGGTTTCTGTCCTGATGCCTTCAGAGTGCCCCAGGTCTGATATCTAGTCCCTGACAGATTTCTTTTAACCAATCTCTGAGGCTCAAGTCAATGAACATCCTTAGAGAAGACAAAACCTGAGTGCAAACAAAGGGAATGAGTGTCCTTCCTTCCCCTCAGACTTCAGTGTGCTGCAGTGTGACTGCTTAGAAACCCCCAAGGGGCGTGTGGTATGTCTGTGTTGAAATCCTGAATCTTGGACTATTCTTTTTAAGATACACTGTCAAGTTAGGAGAAAATACCCTTTCCCTGCCAGGGTGCCATCACATATGTAAGAGAGAAATTGAGGAGAAAAGGTGCTGTCCAGGATTCTGGGGCACGGAATGCTATGGTAAGTTTTTTGTCTTTTCCAACACCCTTTAGCTACTGACTAAGTTGAAGCAGTTTTAATAGGAGGCATTAGGGATGCCTTGAGGTGATTCATTTTCCTTATTCCTTGAATTCCAAACTCCCAAGGTCTGTAGCTTCTGACTGGGAGGTTCAGCAAATAATGGGAAAGGAATCTCTGCTTCAAATCAGTTGAATCCTCTTACATTTAACACAACCTCCTTTGCTAGAACTTCCTTTTATGTCTTCTTTAAAAAGAAGCTTTTGAAAGGGTTGGTTTTGTTCCTCTTTAAGAAAGTTTCCAAAGGAAGAGGAAGATCTTTCTTTCTCGTGTCCCTCTAGCCTGCAGCACGTGTGCCATGTGTGCTCCTCTATAGTCTGGATTTAGTCAGCCTTTCAACCACAGAAGACACTTAGCAATTCCAAGGTGAAAATACCCATCTCAAAGTTCCCATTCAGGTTTATGGCAAGTAATGAGAAGTTGTTTTGTCTTGTCTCAAAAATCCAAAAGCAATAACTGCTGAGCTAAATGCTTCTCATAGGATTGACTGATTGGTGGAATGTGGAAATTCATGATCCAGCCCTGCAGAACACAGGAGGTCATTTGAGAGCTTGAGCCTTGTTCTCACACAGAAGTGGTTAGAATAAGCAATTGGCTTTGTCAGGGGAATCACCAATCTAAAACTATCAGGAAAAGTACCCAGAATTTGAAGCTACCCCACTCCAAAGATGCATGGACCACAGTTTCCTGAGCACATTCGCAGCTCTTTGTGAAGTCAGGGATAGCTGAAGATGCTCAGTGTCATTGCAAAGCAGACTCCCACCTGTCCTGAATTTCAGACCTGCTGTCAGACATTCAATGTGGCCTCTTGCCTCAGCAGTGGCTCAACCTCAAAACATATTTCAGTGCCTTTTCTATAAAGTAGTTAGTTATGGCACACTGGGACTTTTCCTTAGGCTTTTAATGAAAGGCTTTGCTTAGCTAGCAGCCAAATTGCTGTTTGGTGCCACTCCTGGCTGTATGTACTGGCTCTGGGCCAGCCTTAAGTGTGCTGGATAAGCGGGCAGGGACTTTGCAGGTGAAGAGGCCATTGCTTTTGCACAACTGGAATGCCTGGGGGAAGAGGAGGTGCAAAGAGGGATGCAGTGGTGGTTGCTCTGTCTAATCTTTTCCTGCCCATCTCTTGCCTGCTAGAGTGTCCAGGTGGCTCTCAAAATCCCTGCAGTGGCCATGGGACATGCTTGGATGGTATACAGCAAAATGGGACCTGCATCTGCAAGGTCAGTGCATGATTTATTCTGTTGGTGGTGTGCATTTGTCAGAAGGAGCTGTGTGGTGTCTCTGGAGGTACCTTGGATGAAGGGTGACCTTCAGTCTGGAAAGTCAGTAGCAGCTTTTGTATTCCAGCATCGATGTCTCTGGTTTTCCTGGTGGAGTGGTGTGAGTGGCAATAGTACTAAGACACTGTTGGTGAAGGTATGGAGTTGTGAAGGATCTCTAGGGAGAAATGAAGACAGAATTGCATGGAGTTAACCCTCCGACCTGTTGAAACAATCAGTGTCTGCCTGTGGCTGCAAGAAGCCGTGAGATACTTGGGTCTCAGTGAGCTTTGCAGATTTGGACGATACACTTCCCACGTGCAATGGTTCTGCACCTCAGCCAGCAGACCCTCCCTCTCTCAGGAAAACCAGGAGAGGCCAAAAAGAGAATTTAGGGCTTTTTTTTTTTTTTTCTCTACTGCTCTAAATTTAGTACAACAAAAGCCTAAACAATTCCTGTGCATTTGAATTGTATAGAGTTGTGTTTCTGAAATTGTCGGGGCAGACAGCAGGCCTGCGTGCGGCCTAGTTCTCTTCTCCCAAGATTTAGGCCCTGACAATATTCTTCTGTTCCCAAGAGACAGGAAAAGTTCCTCATGCTGAGAGGATCTTAATAACCACATTCTCAAAACACAGCAGCCTTGTTGATAGGGGTACAGGCTGCCCTAACCCAAGAAGCAGTTATGGGAAGGTATTTGAGAGTAACGGAACATGTTAGGAACCAACCATAACAAGAGGGTCAAACAGCAGGTGTGCAGATACTTTTAGGCATTAAAGGCAAACTAAGGGTGTTTAGCTATAAGATAGGTTTATCAGAACTCATTATAATCACTAACCAATCAATACAGTGTGAACAGTGTGTGTAACCAATGAGCAGTTGTTTAGCTTGCCACGTTTGCAGTAAGAAAGGTCTAGAATCTGGGTGATTTCACCTCATAAAATGGCTTCACCTAAAATTCATATCGAATTGTGTTGCTCTCTGCCTGTCACCACATGAAATATCTGGTTTACCGGATCAGTGCCAGACTAGAGACTTTCTGTTGTGAACTGTATGCTTTTACGACATCCTTAATTAATAGCATTGTGAAGGGATAAGCTAAAATCCTACCTCTTGGTTCCTTCTTTGAGAAAGTTGCTTTTGGACTTAACTCGAACACACCTTATATCAATTAGAGTATATGCTAAAGTTCCCCAAGCCCTGTAAAATCAGCAACAAAAGTCCCACTGGCATTAGTAGATTCCAAGTTCCTTTTTCAGAGAGATACCAGAAGCCAGCTGGTATATTCCTGTTTGTTTGTGATCAGGACATCATTTCCTCAGTGACCACCAGAGTTTTGCTGGTGTTTTGCACGCCTCGTGACCTGAGCCATGGGGGCTGGCTGGTACTACTAGAGTACTGAACAGGTCGGTTCTCTTCAATGTATTGCTTCAGCTGCAACTGAAAATCAGAAATGGGGAGAGATTCTGAACTGTAACAATGTGTGGAATGATGCAATGATACAGAAAAATAACATCTGGGATATTTTGGGGCTCTTCTAGGAGCAATACGGTGGGTTTGTCTGCCAGGATTGTCGAGATGAAAATCGTTTTGGCCCAGACTGTCAGTCAGGTAAGGATGAGTAATTCAGGTGAAACTTCCACACAAATACCTGAGAGCAAGGAAAGAGGAGGGGGAAGTTGAGTGAAAAGGGTGTTGAAGAGGATGAAGGGACGCCAGCTGGCAGGTGTCTTGGCATTTTGTCTTTGTGCCCTTCATCACTGTCCCTTTAGACAAATGATTCTGAGTCTTTCACTCAAATCAGTCCATTTTTCCTGTTGTAAATCTCTCTCCCCTTACCAGGGCTTTGCTTGAGCCCAGGACATGCAGCTTGCCCTCTGTAAGCTCTGACTGGCATGCCCTTCTTTTTAAAAGGAGCTACATTTAGTGTGGGTTATTGGTGGGAAATCAGGGTGCTGAGTCCCAGGGCAGTTGGCCAGTGCATGTCTGGATCCCTGTGCACAGCCTTGTAGCTGAAGGTCAGGTTTGACTGGACTTCCCTTGCAGTGTGTGACTGCGTGCACGGCGAATGCAACAGTGGCGTGGCTGGGAATGGAAGCTGCACATGCTATGGAGGCTACACTGGCCCCAGGTGTGACCAAGGTAAGTGGCTTCAGAGGGATTTTTAGAGCTAAACTGTGATACAGGCTTGAATGCATGTGTCCCAAATGGAGCTGGGCAGGCAATGGGTAGCTTAGGATCTGAGCACTGCAGAGCTAGACAGAGGGAAAGGCTGGGTTCTTCTTCCCACTCCATGACAGTGGCTGAGATACACCATCTTTTTGTGCCTCTGTTCTTTCTCTGGAAACCAGATAGATGCTTTCTTCTTTCTAAGCCTTGCAAAACCTGACTATCTAGGTGGGCAGTGATTTAGAGCTGTCTGCACTGCTTATCCCCCCTGGCTTTTGTGCCACCTTGGGGCCTCTGGAAACAACATTTGTCTTCATTTCTAGATGTTTTGTAAAGTTGTATCTTCCAGCAGTGCCCTGCATGCTCATAGGAAAGCTCTCTCTGCTGTGTGATTCCAGAGATTCCCCTTTGCAAAGGCATGACATGTGAAGCCAACAGTGAATGTGTGGTAAGGGATGGGACAGCGATGTGTGAATGCAAGCTGGGCTACAGAAAAAGTGGAGCCACTTGCCAAGGTGAGAAACCTCTCTGTGACTCTGTTTGTCCCCTGTTTGGAAAAGTTTTATTGCACTGGTGTCTCTGGATGAATTTAATCACTGTGAATACAATGCTTACTTCACTGCAGAGGCTTAGGAACCTATTATTTAGGAGTCCCTTTAGCATTAAAGGCTGTTTGTCTCTGTTCTCACTTGCCCTGGAAACAAGAAATTAATTAGTTGAGGGTTCCATAGAGCACTGGCTTATAAGTATGTACTGAATAACCCTCACAATGGTATATTGGTGAGTCTCTACCAGTTTCAAAAATAGGGCATATAATTGGAGGGTTTCTTCACTGATTTCAAATTTAAATTTGTGAATGAATTTGTTAAAAGAAAGTCAATAATAAGCATGTGGTTACCTAGATATGCATACCTGTGTTTTCACTGGCTTTTTACAGTGTTTGCCTACTGAACTGCAGTTCCATATATCTTCAGATATGATGTTCAGAGGAGGATATATGGGTTCAGAGGAGCCACAGAGATGATTAGAGGGCTGGAGCAGGTGCCCTACAAAGAGAGGCTGAGGGAGCTGGGCTGGTTCAGCCTGGAGAAGAGAAGGCTGTGGGGGGACCTCACTGCAGTCTGCCAGTCCCTGAAGGGAGATTATAAACAGGAGGGGATTCAACTGTTTAAAAGGACAGACAATGGCAGGACAAGGGGGATGGATTAAAGCTGAAGGAGGGAAGGTTTAAATTGGATATTAGGGGAAAGTTTTTTACAGAGAGAGTGGTGAGGGACTGGAACAGGCTGCCCAGAGAGGGGGTGGGTGCCCCATCCCTGGTGGTGTTCAAGGCCAGGTTGGATGGGGCCCTGGGCAAACTTGTGTAGCTCCAGGCCTGAGGTTGGTGTCCCTGCCTATGGCAGGGAGGTTGGAGCTCTGTGATCCTTGGGGTCCCTTCCAACCCATGCCAGTCTATGATTCTATTCAATGATGTAAATTCAGAAGTCAGTCCAGGCACCCTCTGTCACTCACACTTCTGTTACTTAAGGTAACATGAAGAATGTATCATCCATCTGGTTACTCTCACCTCTTATCTCTTCTATTGCAGCTCAGGATCCTTGTGCTTCTTCTCCATGCTCCCCCTTGGCTGTGTGTAAGGTCCTTGGACCACGAAAGTATCAGTGTACCTGCACAGAAGGATTTCAAGGAGATGGGAAGATTTGCCAGCCCATAAACCCTTGTGTTGATAACAATGGAGGCTGCCCAGAAAACTCTACAATTTGTGTTTACCGACGTCCAGGAGAGGTAAGGGCAATAACAGCACATCAGCAACCTGTAAGGCTCAGAAAAATGACCAGGTGAGAAGTTCTGCAACTGAGCTCACCATTGTGTTGGTCAAATGTGCTCTCCTCCCCTTAGATTTTGCAAAGGGAAAACCAGACAGCTCCTTTGTAGGGTAACTGGGGTGGTGGTGCTTGGGGGGATGGTCAAAGATGATGAATGCAGCTCTATAATAACTGTGTTGAATCCCCTTAGGCAACTTGCTTTTGCAAGCCTGGGATGAGTAGGAGAACTTCTTCATCTGAGTGTTCTGTACTTCCCAACAATTGCCAGCATTTTTGTGACGTGTCTTCCAAGTGCGAGATTAATTCCCAGGGGGATCCTAGGTAAGCCAGCTTAAAGATTGTTATTAAGGAAGCTTATTCTGCAGCTACAATGGAAACTGAGTTTGGATGAGCTGAATCTTGAAGAAACTGAGAGCTAATGAAGGAGAATGGGACAGAGTCATTTTTTGAGAAGAGCCTGTAACGAGCCCATTGAGTTTTACATCAGTCACTGTAAATTTTGGCATGTGAGTCACAAGATGCTTTATATCTGGGACAGATGAGTCTTCTGTAAGGTCAACTGGAGATGTAGGTCCCCTAGTTGATGGTAGGGTATTATCAGTTAATAAACAGTCATAAAAAGGGAGATATCAAACAAATGTTAGCAAGTGTCAATGACATACAGACTGTGTGAGCAGGGAAACAGGAGGGGAATCAGCTTTTTAACAGGGTAGACAATGGCAGGACAAGGGGGATGGATTAAAACTAAAGGAAGGAAGGGTTAGATTGGATATTAGGGGGAAGTTCTTTACAGAGAGAGTGGTGAGGGGCTGGAACAGGCTGCCCAGAGAGGGGGTGGATGCCCCATCCCTGGGAGTGTTCAAGGCCAGGTTGGATGGGGTCCTGGGCAACCTTGTGTAGCTCCAGGCCTGAGGTTGGTGTCCCTACCTGTGGCAGGGGGGTTGGAGCTCTATGATCCTTGGGGTCCCTTCCAACCCATGCCAGTCTGTGATTCTATGATTCTATATGTACCTCTTATTTGCTCACATTTGCCCATATTTGATTCTGAGGGTGTCACAGAATTACAGAGTTGTAGGGGTTGGAAGGGATCTCAAGAGATCATCGGGTCCAAACCCCCTGCCAAAGCAAATGTCATGGATTAACCTCAGATCATAACTAAGCACCAGGCAGCTGCTCGCTCATCTCTTGCTCCCCAAGGGGATGGGGAGGAGATTGGGAAAGAACCACTGAGGGTTAAGATAAAGACAGTTTAATAGGAAAAAGCAGACTCACCTCCTTGACCCTTCCTTCTCCAGTGCTGCTAAATCTGTTAGCATCCACCTGTTTATTGTGTGCTCCAGGCCAGAACTGAAACAGGGTGTCTTCCCTTTCTGTAGATATGCTAGCAAAGTGCAGGACGCGGTGTTCAGCACACTCCCTGCCTTACTCTATCTGTTCTCCAGCAGCTGGCACTCAGCCCTGTGAGGCTGGAGGAATGTCAAATCCCTCCCCATGTCGCATGTCTTTGCAGCCCTGAAACAGAAAGAGCAGAGCTGATACTTGGACACAACCCAGAGGGGAAAAAACACTGGTTATCGGCCAGTGATCTCAAGTAGCCTCTGAGTAATGACTGCAAACCGTGTGAATCAGGACAGAGATTTTCACATGTAGATAAGCTTTTCTGGAAATGTCATTAGCCTGTCTGGGACCCTCATTAGCTCCAAGAAGTAGCTAACTGCTGTGCTGGAATGCTTGAGCTGGCGCTTCTCGCGGAAGCTGAGGGATCACATAGGAGCTGTTTGCTAGATTTTCACTTAACCTGTGTTCCATGCAGATTGCCTCAAATTTTCAGGTGCTGGAATGACTGAATACCTGGTAAGAAAGATGTTTATAAATATATGGTGGCTCCTCTGAACTGTAGAGCAGACAATCCTTGTGTTAATCCCATCTGAGAAAGCATCTGAATTCCCTTTGGGTGGGTCCAAATTTGCTTGCATCTTGAAGTGTGCAGCTCTTCTCCTGTCCCCAGCTTAAAGCTGGGATTTGTCTTTCAAGTACTGACACATTGTTCTATTTACATCTGTTGAATGCAAGCTGGTTTATAATGGTTTGCTGTGTTTTCCCCTTGTCTCCTAGCTGTGTGTGTAAAGAAGGAGAGATTGGAGATGGGAGACGTTGCTATAAAGATCTCTTGAGTGAGATAAATCAGTATAATTCAAGAGGAAGGTTCATTAGGAAATTAAACCTCGCCAGGAAAATGTTTGGTAAATGCCTTTTGAATTTCTTTGGGGAATGGAGCAAATGTGGGGACAAGAGTGTGCCAGAAAAGGCTAAAGGCCTCTCAGTGTAATGCATCTGTTCCACAGCACATGACCTGAGGCTGCAGAAATTAAACACATCACATCTTCAAACTCCTATTACCAGTTCTGGGTTGTGCACTGAGCAGACTGTTGCAGAGAGCACTGTGGATGAGTATGAGGGGTTTGACAGTCCTGGTAAAGGATGTACTGTATCTGCAGAAGGACGAAAGTGTGTGATTCAATCCCATTCATATCAAGCCAGCAGTGTACCTCCACTTGCAGTATCTATGTTGAAGACTCAGAGGTCTTTGAGTTCTCTAGCAATGCTGCTTGAGGCTGGTGTGCCATGGGTCCTTGACTTAGTAGAACATCTGCTAAACCCTTAAACAGCCTCCTTGCCAGCACACATGAGTGAGTGGCTATTACAGAGACCGAAAGGCTTTACTCTATTCACCATGGTACTTTCTGAGTGAGGAACTTCTTTGCAAAGCACAGATTGTTTTAGAACCTGTGTACTGCAAGTGTGGAAGTGATATTCACAAAGGTTATTTTTTGCCTTATTGCAATCCAAGCAAAGAATGACATCCTTGTAGCACATGTCAGAGAATATTTATGTTAGATACCTTCTCCAACTCATCCTCTGCACAGTCTTCTCTGTCTCCACTAACTTGACAGGAGCATAGAGACAGGGCCCAAAACTCAGCATAGCTTTTATGAATACCCCACCCTGCTACATGTCAGTGTTTCCAAACCTTTTTTGCATATGCTTTGCATAATGTTTTGTGCTGTAGACAGCTGTGTGAAGATCTCTGGGTTCCTAACTTCTCTTCGGTGGGACTTAATACCTAATGACCTTTGTTGATGTGGATTTTGTTGACGTGCCATTGACAACTGAGTGAAGACTGACAGCTGTGCTTGATTGTTCACAGCAGCTTCTCAAAAACTATTTAGACTCAACAACTCATGATAACACCCAAAAGGGGGAGACAGAGGTAATTTGGCCCAAGAATAAGGCAGCAAGCATGTGGGACTGGAATTATTATGAATATTCTGCAGATTTCAGCAGGGATTCAAAGTGGACTAAAGTCAACATCAATCCTTCAGAACTCTTGTCAGCAAGTGCTTAAATCTAACAGCAACCAAGCTAGGCTGTGATAGCAATACCAAACTCCCTCTGGTTCCTTGTTACCTGCATTAAGGCCAAAAATGTGTAGATTGAATGGTGCTGTTAACAAGGGGAATAATAATTGCTGGAGTTAAAACATATGCCAAGAAACTGCTTCATGTTGCCACTCTTTTTACAGCTTCTGGTTGCTCAGAGTTGCTGACTAAATATGGGCCTTTCACAATCTTTGTACCATCACCCCTGAGTGATAGCAACATGGAATTTAACGTAAGTTTTCTTGGGTTTAACAATTTTTTTCCTATTTTAGGATTCTTTCCTGCCTGTAAAAACTGTCTGACACTTGAGAGGAACTTAGGAAGGCAGTATTTATAGAAGCAATCTCTGTATTTGCTTTTATAGAAGCAATCTCATTGTCTGGTTACACTGCAGTCCCATAGAGGATGTTACATCGCTTGCATTATCTTTAAAACCTCTGTCTCTTCAATGTTGATGGAGTTTGCTTGTTTTCAATGGCAGGAAGTGTGTGACTATTCTTTAAACTGTAGGTGGCTTTCCAGTACCCAAAAGTGGGGTATTTGAAGGGGACTGAGATTTGAATCACAATACTGGATAGGCAGTATGATGTCAACTTCTTGAGAAGAGGTGATTTTATTAATGGGGACAGCAAGAATGGCAGGGCTGGAGAAAGCTGCTGTGGGAGCCAGGACAACAGTTTGAGAATTCTAAGCTTAAGCAAGTAGTTCCCACTTGTAATTTTAAAAATTATTTTATTTTTTAATTAAATCATGTGCATTTGCAGTAGTTTTTGCACATTTAAGCTACCCCTCATTAGAAGGAGAAGGTATATAAACCATTTTTCCCAGGACAGAGCTAAAAATCAGTCTATGAGCTACAAATGCCATAGGGGTTTTAAAACCCAAAAGGGGTTTTAATTGCCTGCTAGGCAAGGTGCCTGTTGGATTTCATGGGGCAGTTTGCTTGCAGCTGGTGCTCAGGGAAGGGAAATGTCTTAAAAATCACTTAGGCCAACCCCATTTGAACACTGCATTTCCAACTGGCTTAGAAGTATCATTCCTTTGCTTGACAGTATAGCTACCTGTGCAGCAGTGGTAACTCACGTGGAGTCTACAGAGCAACTCTTAACCTACAAATGACAGGGACATTAGCTGGCCTCCACTGCCTTGTTGAGCAGAGGTTTGCCTCTAACACAAGTCAGACCCTGTGCCTAGGTCATTGTGGTAACTTCTGGATTCATAGAAAATATATCATGAAAGGCTCCTGAGTTGTCTAGTCCCTCTGCTCCCACAGGGCATCAGTTCCACCTAAATCAGTATTGCCTGATTGCTTTTTGTTGCCTTAAAAGCAGCAGTGACAGAAAGCCCAGAAAAGAAAGGAAGAAACTAAATGTAAATTCAATAACTTAGACCACCTACATGGTCCAACACAAACAAAGATGTTGTTTGGAAAGCTTCAGCAAGTTTCAAAATCTGGAGCATGCAAGGATATAGCTTTGAAATTGTCCAAATGCAAAAGGTTTCTGGTTTAGGGGGCTCCTCTACAATAAGCTGCAGGTGAATCAGTCTCCCTGTGTACACAAACAGAAGTAAAAGATCTGTGACTCCTGGGAACCAAAAGAAAGAGGAGAGCTCAACTTAGATGCTAAGAATTTCTGTGTGTCTGTTAGCTCAGAGAAAGAGCTTATGGTTTTTGCAGTAAAAGAGGTTTTTGAAAGACCATGTAATTTACATTCTTTCTGTGGTCTTTATTCCCCAAAGGTTACCACTGCTGAGCAGCTGTGCCGAATGCACATTGTTCCTGGTATGCATTTGGTAGAAGACATGGTAAAAGCCAAGACTGTATGGACTTTGTCAGGACATCAGCTGACATTCCTTAGCCAGGTAAAGGATCTCCTGGACTCCTGCTTTCATGTAGGACAGCCTGGAACTTGACCATAGTTTCCTTGGTGCACTTTCTTAACCAGAACATTTTTGTCTGTAATTAGCCTGCCTGCAATCAGTACAACAAGCTCCTTTGTGGAGCCCAAAGCCAGGTGATTTAAGACCAGAAACCCCTAGGAACCACTTCTCCTATCTTTTAGACAGCCAGTTAGCCAGAATCTGAATCCTAAGCTTGTGAATGGTGTTTTCTTAGTCTGTGTATGTATTCTGGAGAAGAGACCTCTTCCCTACACAATTAGCAGCTACAATATACATGTCAGTGACATGGAAGGAGCAGCAAATTCTCTCCCCAGATGGAATACTTCTTTCTCCTTGCATGTTGTGTGCTTGGATGCAGTCACATGCTGAATATTTTCTCTCACCATTTCCATTTCCCTTTCCATTTTATTTTTCTTAGTCATCTTGGCAAGGACATTTTCATCATTATGTTCTGGTATGGAAATCTTCTTTGCCCTTTTCCCTTTTTCAGTTGACTCATATTTTCCAACATCCACTGTTGAAACATCCACTCTCAACAAGTTTCCAACATCCACTCACTCCATCCTGCACTTTTCCTGCATCCCTGCTCACAGCTGGCCAAGGGAGAGCTGTATGCTTCCTCTCTGAGGATTCAGCCTTGGCCTTTAGGTCTGGGTCATAATGCATGCACCCTGCAAGCATCAAAAACACAAAGCCCTGTTTGGAGCTGGGGAATCTCAACTGAGCTTGTCCATGCTCCTTTTAAATTTCTGTCCTGTTTCTTCACCTAAGAGTCTTTTGAACTGGGAAGTCTGCCCTCCTCTTCCTCAGTGATGTGAACTGAAGTTCAGGGCAGGGAGGAGGAGTTCAAGAAATACAAGTGGTGAAAGGAAAAGCATGAGGACATTGTGCTTGCCTGAACTTGGATTATGGCTGCAGCACCAAGACCTTGATGCTTAGTTTGCAGGTTACCCTTGGAATACCTCCATATGCTCAGCTTCAGTGCAAGGTTCTGTGCAGTATGGAAGGGCCTATGTGCCTAATTGTGGTGGTTTAGGCCTGGCTGGAGGCCAGTCGCCCACCAAAGTCAGCCTATCACTCCCCTTTTCAGTTGGATAGGGGAGAAAATATCTATTGAGAGGCTCAGGAGTGGACATAAGGCCAGGGAGAGATCATTGCACAATCAGTGTCACAGGCAGAACAGACCCAACACAGAGTGAAGGACTGAAACCTCTCTAAGTGATGGCCCTGCCCTGCACCCCCAGTGACACCAGAGTCGGGTGATGAGAAGAATTCTCTGCATTGTGCCTCTCTCCTTGCAGCTGGCAGACTGATGCAGCAGCTGCTCGATGGCCAGTGCCCCCTTTTGTGATTCAGGAACTGGGATCAAGCATCGCTCACATTCAGACAAACAATGAAATTGCTGACTGGCCAGATTGGGTTTGCTTTCTGTAGTAAGACTTAAGAATACCACCCAGGCTCAAAATACCACCCAAAGTCAAGTAGAGATGGGGTATTTTATTTTACAATCAGGCCACCCCTTAAATTTACTGTTTCCAGAGTATCTCTGGCTGTGCATTCATCCTGCTGATGCACAGGGGCAGAGAGCACCAAAGGGAACAATGACACATAGATCTATGTATACATATATATGTATATGTATACCTATATATATACATGTATACATAGATATAGATCATAGAATCATAGAATATAGATATATATACTTACATATATACATAGATCTATGTATACATATATGTATACACATGTATATACATATACACATATATATATCTCTATATGGATACACATGCATACACATATATACATATATACATATATACACACATATATGTATACATATGTTTACATATATATGTATATATAGATATATACACATGTATATATCTATATATACATATGTATACCTATAGATCTATGTATATATCTATATATGTATACATGTTTATACACATATATAGAGATCTATATGTGTATATAGATATATATATAGCCTATACACGTATATATGTATACATACATATATAGATATATGTACACATATATAGAGATATATACATAGATCTATGTATACATACATGTATATGTATACATACATGTATATGTATACATACATATACAGATATATGTACATATATATAGATATATATACATATAGATGTATATGTATACATACATATACAGATATATGTACATATATATAGATATATATACATATAGATAGATATATGTATACATAGATCTATACTAAAATGAAACATATATGCATACTAAAATGAAACATATAGATATCTATACATAGATCTGTCACGATAGCATGGCTCTATCACAAGTAAATAACCTTCTATTATTATGCAGACATACATGAAAGGGTTTCGGTATCACGACCTGCCAGGGGAACTGTACAGTGTCTTGCAGTCGAACCTACCAGCAGCTAATGGTGTCATACATGTCATTAACACTCTAAGGACAAAAACCAGCACTGACAACCTCAGCAACTCACAGGTACACAGTTCTTCATATTGCTTCTGTTTTATGGGACAGCAGAATAAGCATGTAAAAAAGATAATCTGTTTTCATCTTTAAACTTCCAAATCAGTGAGGCTTTTGTGTTGGTTTTTTTTAATGGGAAAAGGCTATTTATTTTATTTCCAGCTGTTGCTATGAGCAATAGCCAACCTGTATCATGTATTGCACTCACTCCCATGCTCTGACTTGGCTGACCCTGTGCGGATCCAGGAGCTTGACTTGATGATCCTTACAGGTCCCTTCCAACTCAGGAGATGCTAGGATTCTGTGACTTGTTAGGCACTGTTATATCAGCATGCCATTAGAAGTAGGTAAAGGCCAGATACAGACCTTGCAATGATGCTTTTACAGTGCTTGGATGATTAGAGCATGCTACTTTCATGAGTAAATCACTCTCTTCCTAGCCAATGTGCTTTTTCAGTTGTATCTTGCAGGATAAATAAACAATTTTCATTTAAAAATCACAGTAAGATTTTCTGTAATCAGTCTGTACTGTATTTTTAAGTTATCATCAAAAAGTTGTCTTTGCATTAACAGTATGTAAAATGAGGACAGATAATCTCTGGACTTTTGCATTTTGATGTTATGTCTTAAATTCAAGACCCTGGTCAGGGGGTTTCAGGTTCAAGGTCTGCTAAGCACTTCTCCTTGTTAGCTGGGAGAAGTTTTGGCTATAGCTACTACATTCCCCACCTTGTGATTTGGAGTTTGCAATGAAGGCTAGTGATCCCATCACCCATTTTTGGAAAATCTGGTCTGTTGTGCATGGGAAGGAGTTCACACCTGAGTTACTGCAGGCTCAGTCCACGCTAGGTCAGTTGGCCAGTACAGAAGGTTTGAAGATGTTGTGGATAATGGATTACTGTAGACTGTAATTTGCAAACCACAAACATCAACTGGGCAAGGGCATTTCAGTATGTTCTCAGGCCTTGCTTCAGCCCCAGACATAATTTTTTTCATATTTGTATCTTCTTGCAGAAAACCATTGGTGAGATCCTTGCTTCAATGGAGATCTTTAGCAGATTTGAAACAATACTGGAGGTAAGCACGTTTGTGTCAGCCCCAGGAAGCTGTGGCATGCTGCTGTTGCAAAGTCTGCTGCTTTTGTGGGAGTTCTGAGTAAAATTTAAATACATTTCAGTGGTATGGCTTTCCTTCTGATGGAATCACGTATTTTGTATATTTCATGTAAGCAAATGGAATGGAAAAGATCAGAGTTCTCATGTCTATAGGGGATCTGGCACAAGCAGCAAGCATACATGCCTACTTCCCATATGCTTCCCTACCTCCCCCTACTCTCTCCCCTGGAGAGTTTGTTCTCCAAAGTGTTTAGTCTTGACCACTGTCAGAACAAATAGTGAAGGTTTCAAGAAACAGGACAACCTAGGTTGTAGCTACCTGGTTTTGGAGTGTAGATCTCTAAATAAAGCAGTCCTCAAGTTAGAAATCCTTAAGGCTGCTGCCCAGGTTTCATTTAGTTCATTCTGTCACTAGGGACAGTTTGATTTTCCTTTTGGCTTCATCAGTCATGGGGATCTGCTCTAGCATTGCTCACAGCAGTCATGGCCCCCCTATTCTCAGCTCTGTGGCTGTTAGTTGGTGACATTCACTAACTGCAATTGTGATTATAGACTTCATTCCCATTTTCTTCAGGCAAAAGATCCAGTTTTAGTCTCTGTATATGTACTTGTGTGTTCAAAGCACACAGGTAGCATTATCCCAGTGCTCCCTTCTTCACATCAGCTGCATTAACACCAGTAGCTTCATTGTCCAAGCTGGGTTTTTGTGGATTCCTGTCTCTATTACATGCCAATCCTTGGTGTCCAGTTGCCTCTTGTATAATCATAGAATCATAGACTGGCATGGGTTGGAAGGGACCCCAAGGGTCACAGAGCCCCAACCCCCCTGCCACAGGCAGGGACACCAACCTCAGGCCTGGAGCTACACAAGGTTGCCCAGGGCCCCAGCCAACCTGGCCTTGAACACCCCCAGGGATGGGGCACCCACCCCCTCTCTGGGCAGCCTGTTCCAGCCCCTCACCACTCTCTCTGGAAAGAACTTCCCCCTAATATCCAATCTATCCCTTCCTTCCTTTAGCTTTAATCCATCCCCCTTGTCCTGCCATTGTCTGTCCTTTTAAACAGTTGAATCCCCTCCTGTTTATAATCTCCCTTCAGGGACTGGCAGGCTGCAATGCGGCACCCAACAGCCTTCTCTTCTCCTGGCTGAACCAGCCCAGCTCCCTCAGTTTGCTTTTCAATAGCTCTGCCTCTAGTGGGGTGCTAAGAGCTTCCTTTCTCCTCCTGATAGACCCTCCTTGTGAATTCATGCTACATTTACATGGAAATCTATTCTTGTTTTTGCAGAACTGTGGCCTGCCTGCAATACTGGATGGACCAGGCCCCTTCACTGTATTTGTACCCAGCAATGATGGTGTGGATAAGTTGAGAGATGGAAGGCTCATTTATCTTTTCACAGAGGTCAGAGCAAATAGTACTTTAAGAAGTCATGAGCTGTGTTGCTCTAGGCTGTGTTGGAAAGGCTTGCACAGTGTATCTGATCATTGTGGCAAGATGTTCTTCCTGGAGATGGCTGAACCATCTCTGTTTCTGTGAGGTTTTGGCAGAAAAGTGAATGCTGATGGAATCTGAATTGAGAAATGTGGTTAGCCAGATTGTTTAAATCTGATGTTGGGCTTGCTTTCCTCACCCTGGCTTTGGGTAGGGGAAAGTAAAGCAACTTACCAAGTGAATTCACTGCTATAGTACATTGGCATTGTCAGTCATTGGTTTAAAAAAGACTGTAGTTGTCTCTTACTCCTGAGCATAGAAGGGGTGTCTAAACTTATGTTTTCTCCTTTCCTTAGGGCATAAATAAGCTTCAGGAACTTGTGAAACATCATATCTACACTGCAGCAGCGGTAAGGCAGGCAGCTCTGACTGCAGATAGTACAGGTTCTCTGGGCTAACCTGTCAGCCCTGGTGTTTGGCATAAAGACCTGAGCTACTGCTTGGACTTCCCCAGGAGGAGCAGGGGTGTGATTCAGGATCTGATGAGGCAAAATGTTTACCCTGCCAGTGGCTGCCAAAATGGACAGCTTGTGCTCTTCCAGAGCTTGCTGGGAGGGATGGTACTCCTTAGCTGGGTGACCTCTACAGTGAAAATACTGTGCAGCAGTTTGCTGCAGGCAAATTCTCTTGTTATCACTTTGTTAAATTATTAATGAGGAGTGTACCTTAATTATGAACTCTCCAGCCCAGTTTCTCTAAAACACAACACAAAAACAGCAACACAAAAGTTAGAGCCAAGCAAAGAGTTGGTCCAGACTCCCTGCTCCTTTTCCTCTCTCCCTGGGCTCCACCAGTGGCTGAAGTTAGAGATTGTGAACTGGTGCAAGTGAGCCTGGGACCTAGTGCCAATGCGTGCATCAACACTGCTGTGTACTACAGCAGCAGGGTAAATAAAATCAATACAGTGCATCAACCAGATATTATCCCTTATACAATAAGCAAGAGAAATGTTTAAAGTTAGACTAAAACCTGGGGAGGAAGTGAATACTCAAGCATTATGGTACAACATCATGTTCTTCATTAAGTAATATCAGTATTATTTTTCCCTTTCTTCACTGAGAAGCAAATGTCAGTCCTTGTGGTCTTCCTAATTCCAACAGAGGAAATGAGCAGCACTTTGACAAAACCTAGTTTTGCTTGCAATTGAAGAACAGTGACACAAGCTACTTTTTAATAACATTGGACACAAAAGTACCTACTGTCTTAATGCTCAGGACTTCTCCAAGTATTAACTTGCTCAGTACAGTAGCTGCAGTTTACATTTTTTCTGCTTTTAGAAATAAGCTTATCAAGCCAAATATGTTCTCTATTATGCTTCTGGCTGAGCTTTCATTCTTTATTGAATATGTTCTGGAACATCCCCCTATTAGTCTGCCCCAACTAGCAGCTGTATTGGTAAGAGAAACTCTTGGTGAGACTTGGTTTCAGCTGCACTGGACTGTCACTTAGACAAGGGGTGAAAACCAAAGCTGCTGCTGGTACCACTGTGTTTGTGCTATTGCAAACAATTCCCTCTGACCCACTGTTTGTGTTTAAGTTATTTCATTACATGTCAATGCTGAAGTCCAGTCTCTTTTAGAATGTTCTTCTAAGTTGCTGGTATCATGGAAAAATTCTGTAAGCTGCCCTGAAATGGCCCTGCTTTTTTCAAGGTCTGTGTTTATTTCAATGTGTGTTTTTATTTCAGGTGAGTGTAGAGAAACTGATCATGATGCCACACATTGTTACTATGGCTAACCAGATACTTACCATCAACATCAGTGCAGATGTAAGTATGAATCAAAAACCCTTTTGGGCCACCTCTCCTGTGCTATGAGAAAGTCTGGATGTGATTCTGAACAATGTGGTTTCAGCCCATCTCTGCTTCCTCCTCTGCTTATAAAACTAAAGTGAGGTCATTGAATTAGTTTGCTTCTTACCCCACCTGTGGCTCCACTAAGAGGCTTGACCATTTGTGTGAGTGCACTTGGTGTTGTGTGCTGTCTCCTGCATTGGCTCCATACCTGCTGAGAAGGGCCTGGGGATTCTGGGGGGTGAGAAACTGACCATGAGCCAGCAGTGGCTCTGGCAGCTCACAAGGCCAATGGGATCCTGGGCTCCATCAGCAGAGGGGTGGCAGCAGGGACAGGGAGGGGATTGTCCCTCTCTGCTCTGCCCTGGGGAGGCCCCAGCTGGATCCTGTGTCCAGAGCTGGGGCCCAACACAAGAAAGATGTGGGGCTGTTGGAGAGGGGTCAGAGGAGCCACGGAGATGCTCAGAGGGCTGGAGCAGCTGCCCTGCAAAGAGAGGCTGAGGGAGCTGGGCTGGGTCAGCCTGGAGAAGAGAAGGCTGTGGGGGGACCTCATTGCAGCCTGCCAGTCCCTGAAGGGAGATTATAAGCAGGAGGGGATTCAACTGGACAGACAATGGCAGGACAAGGGGGATGGATTAAAGCTAAAGGAGGGAAGGGTTAGATTGGATATTAGGGGGAAGTTCTTTGCAGAGAGAGTGGTGAGGGGCTGGAACAGGCTGCCCAGAGAGGGGGTGGATGCCCCATCCCTGGGGGTGTTCAAGGCCAGGTTGGCTGGGGCCCTGGGCAACCTTGTGTAGCTCCAGGCCTGAGGTTGGTGTCCCTGCCTGTGGCAGGGGGTTGGAGCTCTGTGATCCTTGGGGTCCCTTCCAACCCATGCCATTCTAGGATTCTATGATACAGTCCAATGGGCTAAAATGCAGATAAGTTATTTGTGTTTCTGCCTCAGGGAAGAATTCTGATGGATGAATCTGGGATCCCCTTGAACATGCGAGACATCGTGGCATCAAATGGTATTATTCATACCTTGGATGGCATCTTCATCCCTCCTTCAATAACTCCCATTTTGCCTCACAGATGCAATGAAGAGCAATATAAAATTGTGACAGTAAGTCAGCTTCTCCCCTTCTCATGCTGGCAGTTGCTGTAAACCCCACGCTCACCTGAAGGGACAAAAGCAGGCTGGGTGAATTGCATTTGGGAAATGTGTTCTCTCTCTGAGAGCTCCCTGGGTGTGAACTTACACAGTATCAACACCAACAGTGTTTCTCCTGTCAGCACTTGGCACTGGCAATCAGTAAATGTTCCTTGTAGGTGGATGCTCTTTTCCTTGCACCCACCCTGCCTTTGATTCAGGAGTCTATTTGCCTTTTCAAAAGGCCTTTATGTGATCTTCTTCACCCCATAATTGCTAACTCAGCTGACAATGCTTTGTTCTCATTGCTATCAGCACTGGTGGCCTGCAGTCTGGACAGGAAGCAGTCATGCAGTAGCAGGAGCTACAAATGCAGTGCAGTTTGTCTATCTGAAGAGTTTTGTGTACCTTACTTTAGGTGCTTGCTCCCCAGTTTGATCATTGATAGATTACTGAAAGAAGAGGAGGCTCTGAATAGGCAAGAGATGCCTGATTTGGAGAGTCACAGTGACTCCCAAGTGGCCAGAGGACCCACAAAACCTGCTGATTTAGTGAGGCCTGCTGTATGGATGCCCAGAGTGTTTTCCAGCATATCTGTGTGGCTGGTAGACTCACAGGGTGGAGACAGACCCCATCTTGCAGTCAGGTTCAAAGAAGTCATTTTATTTAAGTGGTAAACATGTCATTTTAGAGTGTAGAAACTCCCTCCTAGGAATGTTTCTAATATATCATAGAATCATAGATATAGATGATGTGATGTTTTGGATAGATATTTGGAGCAGAAGCTTTGTAGCATTCTTGGCATGGGGAATGGGTTCCTTTGAAAAGATTATGTTTTCCCTTCTTGTTTTCTTAACAGGGCTCTTGTGTGGATTGTGAGGCCCTTAACAGCAGCATTTGCCCACCTGGCAGCAGAGAAATGGTAAATACTTGTGGTTACTTGGGCAGTTTCTTCTTTGCATGATGACATACAGCCACACTGATGGACAGTTCCTACCTAACACAAGCCACTTTCAAATACATAGAGAGAGAGAAAGGCAACCAGTTAGAGGATAAGTACTCCCCACATACCAGTGCTCTGTCAGTCCAGACTGTCACCCCCTCACTGCTCTGTACTGTTTCTTACTCTGAAGTCTGTTTGCTGAATCTGTGGAGGGAGCTGTGAGACAGTCTGGGCTGAAAGCAGTTGGAGGCTTGCAGCTTTTAGTGCTTCTGCTGTGCCTCGGGCAGAGGTTTCCTGCTTACAAGCTGAGTCTGCCAGCTCCTTCAGACTGCTACAGTAAACCTGGTCTGACTAGTACCACTAGTACTACCACTGCCTGTATGGCAGCCAGAGAATCACAAGCTTTCTGCACTGTGGAGGAGGAGATACAGTTTGTTCTTGGCCTGTGCTCCCTCTTATTTGGGACATTAGCAGAACTAGCTGAAGGTGGGGTAAGGAGGAAGAGACCAAGTGCTGGTGTTTGAGTTATCCCATGCTGAATTTAGTGGAGCAGCAAGTTCCAGGAAATCACCATGTGAAAGCCAGGCCCAGGATGTTGCTTGTGAAGCCAGAGAGGTGTTCACCACTATTAACTGTTGGGTGTCTTCTGAGAGACCTGATTTCCAGGAGAACTTGCATAGTCTCAGCACGAGTGTCTGAAGGAGAGCTCTACAGAATTAGGGGTCTCTGATTTTCTTCTTATTCAGGCAGGTGAAGCCAGAATCTGCCTGTGTCCCAGGCCCAATTCTGCCTGTGTCTAACCCTATGACAGGTCATTGAGCATTGTTCCAAAATTATTTGCAGCCCTTTCCCCTCTCCCTCACCCTGTGTTCCCTCCCTCTGTCGTTCTCTCTCCTCCCCTCTGCCCCACTCTCCCTCCCTCCTGCCTTTTCCCACTCCCTCCCTCCTTGCTTACTTTGGGTTTCTCCCTCTCTGCCCTCTCCCCCACTCCCTCCCTCCCTTACCCTCTCCCCCTACTGTCACTCTCTCCCTTATCATAGACACTAGAACAAAAGGGCAGCACCTTGGCTCAGGCTTGGGGCCTGCTGGGAGCAGGAGGAAGCCACCATGTCCCTTCTCTCATGATAGGCATGCCATAACAGGATCTTGTTCACCTTGACTCCTCTATGAACTTCCTCAACTCAGAAGAGGGATGGAGTTGCTCTCTGCAGCAAAAAGAGCACAGGGGAAGGTTACAGTGCTGATGGCTTGTTTTGTTTGTGCAGGAACCAACCCTCTTCCCAAAAGAATGTGTCTACATCCATGATCCACAAGGCCTTAATGTCCTGAAGAAGGGGTGTGCCAAGTACTGCAATCAGACCGTGACAGTGAGTGTGATGGGCACGTTCCCTTTGAAAGGAGCTCAGCTTTGCTCTCCCTAATTAATCAAGAAGAGTTCTGACTCCTTCAAGTGAGAGATGGGCTGGATAGGAGGAGAAGGAAAGATGTCCCATGCAAAGGGCTGTCCCCAGGAGGTGGCTACCTGTTTTTCTCTGGCCAACAGAGAGAATGCAGGGTACCAAGATGCTACAGGTGTTAGAAAGCAGCTCAATTAAACATGCTTACTACTGTAAATTGTAATAAAGAAAGAAATATATAAAGAAAGAAAATACATAAAGAAATATATATAAATATATATATATATATATATATATAAAAGAAAGAAAGAAAGAAAATAAAGTATGGCAGTTGCAAGCAGCCAAGCTGGAGGAAGTTGGAGATGGGGTGCAGTGTTAGCTGTGGCACGTTTTCTCTGAGAGTGCCCTGGTTTCAGCATTTCTTGTAAAGGAAAGTGCTCTAAGATGTGAAATGATTGCATCCTGTTTATGAAACATGGCCAGATGGTTTGGGGAGGTCACTTTCAGTGAAAGTGTGGGTCTGCAGCTCCTGAGCTCTCCCAGTGACAGCTATATGGAATGATTTGTGGGTATCTCATTAAGTACTGCTGCTTGTTTGTCTTGTGATTGTTCTTCTGTTGGTCAGTGGTGACAAGGCCTGTGATCCAGCACTGCTACATGCTCCAAAGGAGCACAGTCCTCAGCAAGGATATAATAGGATTCAGTAAGAAATAAAAACTCATAGAAAACAGGGACCCTATTCAGTGAAATCAGATAGAAAGTGGAAAATAGGGATTTATTCTGAGAAGGATAGGCTGGGAGCAGAAAGAGGGCTATTGTTGAAAAGTTATTTAAGTACAGGAGCTCTTAGAAACAAAGATGCCAAATGAGACAGACCATGTCAGTCCCTGACAGGGAGGACCAGAATTTCAGAAGTGTGAGGACAAGATGACTCATGGCAATTCTTGTTAATCACATAAGACTTTACTGATTTTTGCTTTTGTTTCAGAAACGTGGATGCTGCAAAGGATTCTTTGGCCCAGACTGCATTCCATGCCCAGGGGGATTTTCCAGTCCATGTTATGGCCGGGGCAACGTAAGAATGAAACATCCTGCTGTGTTGTGCTGAGCTGCTGAGACAGGGTGGTTAGAGAGTGTGGATGTGGAGGGTTCAGAGGAGCCACAAAGATGATTAGAGGGCTGGAGCAGCTGCCCTACAAAGAGAGGCTGAGGGAGCTGGGCTGGGTCAGCCTGGAGAAGAGAAGGCTGTGGGGGGACCTCATTGCAGCCTGCCAGTCCCTGAAGGGAGATTATAAACAGGAGGGGATTCAACTGTTTAAAAGGACAGACAGTGGCAGGACAAGGGGGATGGATTAAAGCTAAAGGAGGGAAGGGTTAGATTGGATATTAGGGGGAAGTTCTTTGCAGAGAGAGTGGTGAGGGGCTGGAACAGGCTGCCCAGAGGGGGGGTGGGTGCCCCATCCCTGGGGGTGTTCAAGTCCAGGTTGGATGGGGCCCTGGGCAACCTTGTGTAGCTCCAGGCCTGAGGTTGGTGTCCCTGCCTGTGGCAGGGGGGTTGGAGCTCTGTGATCCTTGGGGTCCCTTCCAACCCAGCCCAGTCTGTGATTCTATGATTCTATGATGTGCAGTTCAGAGTTTGTCCTCCAGGGATAAGCCTTCAGTAGTGGCAGCAGAAGATCCCGGGAGAATGGCATGTACTTGTCAGTGGGTTTTCTGTTTTGAGCTTATCTGGCTATGTGGAATTTTGCATTACTACCACCACACTTTAAAGTCCTGGTCTTTACTGTCAAAGTGCCTTTGCTAGATATCAACACCTTGGCTTTGCCTAGGTTCCTCAAGCCTCAATCACTTTGGTTTTCTTTTTCTTTTCCTTCCAGTGCAGCGATGGCATACAGGGGAATGGCAACTGTCACTGTTTTGAAGGTTTCAAAGGAATAGCCTGCCACATCTGTTCAAACCCAAATAAGCATGGGGAGAACTGTGACCAAGGTTGGTAACTGATGAAGACACATGGGGAACAAGTAGGGCAAGGATATAGTGTGGGTTCATGTGTCCTGGATTCCCTTCTGGCAAGATCAGCATCATAAAGAAGTGATGGAAATGTCATCATGGATGTCCCTTCAGACAACAGTGGAGAAAACATGGCAGATATAACCATGGTGATGATGGTCTTGGAGACATGAGCCAAATCTAGGTGTGGGACTTTGATTTAGGTCTCTTCTGCTAGGAAAGATGTTTGACAAGGACCTTGAGCTTGAAAGCTTAAGTTTCAGCCTGTCCTTACAACCCATAAAAACCACAGGCCCTGTGAAGGAAAGCTGGTAATCTACAAATCCACTGTGGTGGATTCTGCCCTTTTTGTAGTTACTGATCTTATTCCACATCCATGACAGATTGTGGCTGTGTCCATGGTGTCTGTGACAACAGGCCTGGCAGTGGTGGTGTGTGTCAGTCCTGGTCCTGTAAGGAAGGCTATGTTGGGAAGTTCTGTGACAAGACATCCAAGAACTGTGGCCCGAGCGGGCTGTCCCAGTACTGCCACCAGAACGCTGTCTGCAGCCTCAACGACACAGCAAGGTCAGTCTTTTTGGCACACACATTCAGGGCACGTTGACATTGTACAGGCACACAGCAGCTGTGAGGCTGCCAGCCCTGTGATTGTGTGTATATGTCTGTGTACTTCTTGCAGAGGATTGTTTGAGTAATGCAGCCAACCTGATAGAAGTTAAAGTCAGGCTCTTGCTTGCTTGAGCTCAGATTGCCTTTTGGTCTCTGACAGCTTTCAGCAGGAGCTGCTCCATCTGTGTCCCTTTTGTGCTTATCCATTTAAGGTGCATCTGCATGGATGGATATGAAGGAGATGGGTTTTCCTGCCAGCCCATCGACCTGTGTAGTCAGCCAGAACGAGGAGGCTGTTCACAGAATGTAAGTGGGGTCAGACCATCAAAGCGTGGAGAAGCAGCTCCTATAGGGCAGGGATCCAGGACCCTTGGGACTGGTACACATTTTTGTGTGCTAACTTGCCCTGGCTGTAAGATGGGATGGAATAGCAGGTACCTTGACACAGTTCTGATAAAGATGTCAATCATTTGGTGCCAAACTGTGACACCCCAGGGGGAGTTTGTTTGGTCTGCACAGATATTTTGGCAGCCACAGTGTTTAACTGCACAGAGAAGTTGGTTTGGTATTGATTTTCCCCTCAAGCTCTTCTAAATGTGTGTTAGCTTCTCTGTTGCATGTTGAGACTGTAGCTTACCTGTGCACTCCAACTCAAGTATCTAATCACCATCAACCCTACCTAATTATCCTGTGTAAAACACTTTGGTGATTTATGATGGAAATGACTGCCAAATAGCCTAGTTTAGACCCCTCAGTGAAAGGAACACATTGGGCCATGTAGAAAGAAATAGGATAGCACTGGGTACCAAGTAGGTCTTTCATGAGAGAGATCTGCCCTCCACCATTGATTCCATCCTGATGTCCAGGCAGGATATCATGCTCCTCCTCTTCAGGCAGTATTTCTTCTGTAATACAAGAGCTTTATAGGATGGTAAGGAATGCCCTGGAAGCTCTGAGCCACCCTAGACACAAGTTCCTGCCTCTCTGAAAACACAAAAACGTTTCCAGAACCACTTGGTAGTGAAGCTGTCTAGGACTTCTCTGGTGAAGATGCTCCCACCCCTCAGTGCTGGCATCAGAGCTGGGTCATTCAGAACCTCTCCTCAGTCTGACCAAGGAGAGATTTGTTGCTGTATTTCCATTCACACTCCCTCTCTTCTGCTGCTGAGTGTAAATCTTGTTCTCTCCCTTCTCCTGGAGGCCCTGTGCACCAGTACAGGCCCTGGCACTGCCACCTGCCAGTGCAACACAGGCTGGACTGGGGATGGGAAGGCCTGTGTGGCTATAGACAACTGCGTGCTGGAGAGCAGAGGGAACTGCCACATCAACGCTGACTGCGTTTACATCGGCCCTGGACAGGTATGGTCAGTGGTGGACTTAACATTTCCAGAGCTGCTCTGAGGCCAGAAATTGGGCTGGCCAGCAGCAAAGCCTGCTAGTTTGCTGACAGAAAGACTGGCTGCAGCTGAAACCACACAGCGTGCTTGCATGAGGTGAGAGGCACTGATCTGTTTGACGCTGCTGATCTACTCCCAGACTGTGCAGCAAAGGGAAGAGACTCTAATCCATGATATGGATCAGTACAAGGCATCAGTTACTATGACAACCTTTCCCCTGCCCTGTTCCCAGATCACAGAGTTGTCTCTGGGCAATGCTGAAATATACTGAAAAGCATATGCAGCTGTTCAGATAGTCTGACTGGCAGTCAGGCATGCTGAGATAGGAGGAAGGCATGCAGGAGAGGTGGCTTTCTCAGGGTGCTGCTTCTCAAAGTGCTTCTCCCCACTGAGCCAGGGGAACTTTGGACAATGTGTTGTGAAAAGAGGCCAAACTGTTAGCAGGTTTTCATGAGGTGGAGTGTACGAGTGCTCCCCTAGCTATCTTAAAAGCAGGAAGCTTTAAAATGAACCCATATTCTGCCATTCACTAACTCTGTGTCATTCCCTGAAAAGCTGGAAATAAAGATGGAAAATATCCTGTTCAAGAGACTGTCCCATAGCTAAACAGTGCAAAGGGTCAGTCTGCTTGAGTAATTGGGCACTGTGTGTACTGTGCTAGAGGATGATGTTCTGCTAAGGAAATACCTCCACATCTCCAGGTCACAGAATCACAGAATATCTTCCCATTTCCAAGTCTTGAGGGACTGGGAAGAAAATTTGGAAAAAGAAATCAAGAAGAGGTTTTGCTGCTTAGGCCTTTTTTTGGGTAGCAAATAAGGGTTATATATGATATATGATAGGTCTATAAAATTGAACTCTCTTTCTTGCAGAGCACGTGTGTGTGCAAGAGGGGTTATGCTGGTGATGGCCACAACTGTGAGGCAATTAACCCATGCTTCATGGACAACGGTGGCTGCCATGACTTGGTGAGTAGCTAAAGAGCTGACCCAAGGCTGGTGTGGCAGTGGAGGTTCTTCTGCTCACTGAGAGAGTTTTTTCAGCCACAGCATAGAGAGAATTGCAAGGACTGCTGTCCATCATCTTATTGGCATGGCACTGAGGTGTTATAAATGTTTGGTCTGTGATTTACATAGGCAGATTCTCTGATTTTTGTGAGTTCACACAACCAAAGCCTTCATCTAGGCTTTACTGCCTGAGGTATAAATTCAGGGTGACCATAAATCAAGTCCCTTCCAACCCCTATGATTCTATGAGCTGGAGAGCTGCTTTGGCAGGGGCATTGGACCCAATGATCTCTTGAGGTCCCTTCCAACCCCTATAGCTCTGTGATTCTAGGAAGGAGGAAGCTGCTTCTGTGTACTCCTCCAGCCCAGGCCATGGGAGGCCAGAATTCAATTCCTTGATAGGTGTAACCCTGCATAACCTGTGTTTGCTCTCTTATTTCTTTCTTCCTTGTATTTGCAGGCTACATGTGTACATCTTGGAGGAGGAGAGAGATCCTGTACTTGTCCTCCAGGCTACATGGGGGATGGCATGACATGCTATGGGGACGTTCAAAAAGTGAGTGAAAAGCAAATGTCTGAGGTTTTCTTGATGTTGAGGAGAAATGGCTCTGCTCTTACTTTCCTTTCCAGTTACCCAAGTTGACTCTGCCTGCCAGCACCAGCCTGACAGTGCAGCACGTGTCTGCCCAAGGACATGGGGACAGAACTAGTGTGTTAGTGTGTTATTGGCAATGATCTCTAAGCTGCTTCCCCTCTGCCTGTCCTGTGCAATGTCATCTGTTTGGGGTTTTTTTTGTTGTTTGGAAAGTTTTTCAGGTCAGAGCTTCTAGGCCCATTTTCTGGCCTTATAAATATCAAAGACCATTGTGGATTTGTCCCTGCCCCTAGCAAACATGAGCAATTGCAGATGAGTTGAAAAGAGTCTGTACATTTGGGCATATGTTTATTTTAATGTCTGGAGTGTGGTTTTAGGAGTGCCCCATCCCTCCCCATGATACACAGTGCCTGCAGTGGTTGTAAGGAGAGAGAAGAATGTCTAAATCATTACTGCCAGATTTGATATTGCAAAGGGTTCCTTTCCCCCACCCTGGGTCTCCCTGCCTTGCAGCCCCAATGCTCAGCAGGGGTAACTCTTCTCTTTGTTTCTGTTTGGAAGGAGCTGGCCAGCAATTCCCACTTTGCAGGCTTCTATGACTGGCTTAAGGTAAGAACAGCCATGGGATGACCACATGGGTAAGTTTGGTAAGAGTGAACCTCTGTGAACACTGCTGCTAGAGAAAGAGCAACTCCATTTATCTTTTTTCATTAGGGAAGAACAAGACAACAGCAAAGGAGAAATCATTACAGAGCAGACATGTAGAAGAGCTATGGAGTTTGTGATAGAATGAGATTCATGGGTGTGTTTGGAGGACCTTGTTTCTAGCACCAGGGAGTGCTGGGGCTGTGTGGCACTTATTTGTCATGGTTGCATCACCTGTAACTCCTGGCCATCATAAAATAGCACAGAAGGGAAAGAAAAAGAGGCAGCATTATACTAGCTGTTTTTCAGAAAAGCATGCTTTGAGAAGTTACACTGCATGTGTGTCTTTGTCTTGTTACTGCTTCCCTGTCTCTAGTGTGGCAGCAAGAGGCACTCTGCAGGCTGCAGCAGCTGTGGAAATGTGCTATGATGTACAACATGTAGTTGAGCTTTAGCTCACCTGTCCTACTGCATACATTGCTTTTGCCAGGAGTAATCATGGTCGTGTCCATCCCCCTCCCTCCCCCCCCCAAACTGAAGGTGGGGCTTCAGAAAGGATGTATGGATAGGATTTAATGTGTTTGAAACTGAAGTACAAAAGCAGGGCTTAAAGCAGCAGATTTTCTCCTGGCAAACAGGTGTCATCTGTTTTGGCTAAACCATCTGTGGCAGTCATTGACTGCCAGCAGCATTTACCTGCTGTGTGGCTGGAGTGTGTGCATGGGATGACTGTAATGAATGTAATTAATGTATTTTGTGGTATATGTGTGGCCCTGGCATGTCTTATTTGTTCATTTTTGTGCTTCCAACAACAGAAATCTCTCTTCAGCATCCCAGCAGGAACCAATGTCACTGTGCTGGTGCCATCAGAGACAGCTATCAAAAACTTGAGGAAGACAGAGAAAGACTTCTGGCTGACCCCCTACATGCTGCCAGTTTTAGTTAGGTATGAAGAGACTCCTGCCTTTGCTTTCTACTGCCACTCAACTGTAACAAGGCCATGAGCTAGATTTCTGCCTCTAGAAGACCAGTAGAAAGTTAGCTGGAGATTAATATAGAAGCAAGATTAAATATCTAACAGGCAAAGAATTTACCAGGCATTTAAAACATAACAGACCACAGGCTATGGGAAGTGGATTTATTCTTGTCCTGGTTCTGGCCAGGCCAGGGTTGACCTCCCCAGTCAGCCAACACAGGTGAGCTGGGTCAGCCCAGGTGAGCTGAGTTAGGCAGGGCTGTTTTCCACACCACCTGACACCACTTGTCCATAAAAGCAGCTGGCTGGGGAAGGGTGGGGGATGTTTCTTGCCTCTGGGACAGTTGGAGTGTGGCTGGGATGTCGGGTCGGTCGGTTCTTGCTGTTGGGCAGCCCTCTGAAATCGTCAGGTCCATAAGGTACTGTGTGTGAGCACTGGGTGTGAGTGTAACCAGCCGTTGCTGTTCTGTAGTCACTTTGATATTTGGCAGCAAACTGTCCTTATCCCAACCCATGGAGGCTCTGCCTGTTTCCCCTCTGGGAGTGAGGGAGCAGCTGGGTGGGCATTTGGCCTCCAGCCAGGGCCAAACCACCACAATTCTTCACTGATTTGCTGAGAGAGGTTTTCCCCATCATGTAGATGCAGAGGGCTTCAGGACAAGTAATTCCCTCCATCGTTGTCTCCATATGCTTAACTTCTGCATGTGAGGGATGGGAATGTTGGGTGGCATGGTCTTGTCTCCCTGTAATTACAAACAGTGCCCTAATACTCCCTTTACCTGCCTTTTTTTCCCTTCAGGGCTCACTTTCTTGAAGGCATCTACACTGGTGAAGACCTCAAAAAGTACGATGGGCTCAAGTTACCCACCCTCAACCCACAGACCAGATGGCAGATAAATTCCAGCAGCAGTGTAAGGCTTCTTCTTTACATAATGCATGTGCACCAGGGTCAAATTGAGAGCTTTTTTTGAGATCATGCTCAACCAATCTCACGGCCTTCTATGATGGAGGGAGAGCAGTGGGTGTCATCTACCTTGACTGCAGCAAAGCTTTTGATCCTGTCTTCCATGACATCCTGATAGCAAAGCTGAGAGAGCATGGGAGAGATGAGTGGACAGTGAGGTGGGTTGAGAACTGGCTGTTGGACCAGGCTCAGAGGGTGTGATCAGTGGACAGAGTCTGACTGGAGGCCTGTGCCCAGCGGTGTCCCCAGGGCTGGGTGTTGGGTCCAGTCCTGTTTAATATCTACACTGACACCTTGGTGAGGGAACAGCACCCACCCTCAGCAAGTGCTGATGATACAAAGCTGGGAGGGGAGGCTGACAGGCAGGACACTGTGCTGCCATACAGAGACCTGGACAGGCTGGAGAGCTGGGCAGGGAGAGACCAGATGGGGTTCAACAAAAGCAAGTGCAGAGTCTGGCACCTGGGGAGGAACAACTGCTGGAATCAGGACAGGCTGGGGGTGACCTGCTGGAGAGGAGCTCTGTGGAGAAGGACCTGGGGGTGCTGGTGGGTGACAGGGTGGCCATGAGCCAGCAGTGTGCCCTGGGGGTGAGAGAGACAATGGGATCCTGGGGGCATCAGGAGGAGTGTGGGCAGCAGGTCACAGGAGGGGATCCTCCCCCTCTGCTCTGCCCTGCTCAGGCCCCACCTGGAGTGTTGTGTCCAGTGCTGGGCTCCCTGGGATCAAACAGCCAGGGATCTCCTGGAGAGAGTCCAGAGGAGGCTGAGGAGATGCTGAAGGGCCTGGAGCATCTCCCCTGTGAGGAAAGGCTGAGAGGCTGGGGCTGTTCAGCCTGGAGAGAAGAAGACTCAGGGGGGACCTTATGAATGTTGATCAATAGCTGAAGGATGGGATGCAGGGAGAATGGCCAGCCCCTTTTCAGTGTCTGTGGGGACAGGACAAGGGGCAATGGCTGCAAGTTAGAGCACAGGAAGAACTTTTCCCCAGTGAGGATGGCAGAGCCCTGGGACAGGCTGCCCAGGGGGTGTGGAGTCTCCATCTCTGGAGAGATTCCAGCCCCGTCTGGACACCGACCTGTGCAGTATGAGCTGGGGAGCTGCTTTGGCAGGGGGTTGGTCCCCAGGAGCTCTCCAGGGCCCTTCCAACCCCTACAGTTCTGTGATTTTATATCCCGTGCAGGCCCTGGCTGGGACACTCATGCCCTCATGCTCAGACATCTTTTAAAAATTGTACCCACATCAATCATGTGCAACCTTGAACGAGATAGATACTTGTTTTGAACTTACTTGGCAGTTTATAATCCTTTTGCTTCTCCCTCTGATACTTTTGCAGGTACTAACCATCCAGAATGTGAGTGTAGTCATCAGTGACATCCCTGCCAGCAACGGCATCATTCATGTCCTCAGTGAGGTACGTTGGCACATGTGATGCTGGGAAATGCTGCAGTCGTGGCATCTGTGATGGGGCCATGGAGAATTAGATGTCTGGATGGTTAGGCAGGAATATGATGGCAAAAATATATTCAGTTATCACGAGGTACTGACAGATGTTTCCTGTGCAGCAGTGTTTAATGCTTAAAATATGTGTGTCCAGGAAAAGCGTGAGGGAAGTTCCTCTTCTCTTGCCTGACAGAAGAGTTAAGGCTATTGCAGAACTGTGTAAAAATGAGTCTGTTACTAATTGCCTTTCTTGTGAGCAAGGCAGGAGTCTAGGGTGACTTTTCCCCAGAGCCACCTGCCCAACCTTACTTGTGGACTCACTTTCTCTGCAGGTTTTGTTGCCAGCCTCAGGAGATATCCCACCAGCTCCTCCAGGTCTGCAGGAACAGCTGGAGACAGTTGCCTCATTCAGCATGTTCAAAGACTTGCTACAGGTCAGCAGTTGTCTTGAACACTGTTGTGGTTGTCAGAACTGTCTTTTGGGCAAATGCACAACTTTAGGACCACTGGTGGTCCTAAATTTGTACTGCCTGGTGAGAAAAGAGAGACCACTTGTTTCCTACCACTCTGGAGTGTTCTTCTAGGAAAGCTCTTTTGAGCAGCCAAACGATTCTATGCCTGCAGTTAGATCTCTCTATCACTGGCACATTACTACAGTGGAAGGTGACTCATCTGCTCTGGGTGCTGTCATGCTTGTGCAGGGCAGAGAAACCTAGAGGAAGGATGTTTCATAATCAAGAAGCTGTACTTCCATCAGCCTGGGTGGGGGAGCAAGCAATTAGATGTGTGTGTGACTGAGTGGAAGTTGTATATCCCATTTTTGAGCATTTCCTTTGGAGCTCTTGCCTTTGTTAATAGATTCCATGTGTGGTTTTGTTGTTAGTGAGTACAAATACAATTGCAAATGGTACTGTTTTGACATTTTTAGCAATACCAGCTCATTGGGAAAATTGAATCTTCTGAAAAATACACAGTTTTTGTTCCTGGAAACAATTCCATTGAGGAGTACTGCCATGATGCCAATGTGACACAGCTGGTAAGCTCACTGCTTGCTTACAGTTTGAATATGTATTGTGGCAAGTGCAGGGATATGTGCACTGCAGGGTCATAAACTTGCTTTCAGTGGGCATAGGCATGGAGAGGGTAAGCATATCTGATACTGAATCTAGGAGAGATGTGGCAGAGAGACATGAGAGGGTTTCCTCAGGTGTTGCAGTGGGATCTGAAAAGTATATTTGGACTGCAAGTGCAAATATCTGAGTAGATTCGAATGTGGATAGTTGCTACAACATGCTCCCCTTTCTGGCTGGCTGTGGCATGTCTGTGGAAATTTGGAACCTTTTGAAAGGTTCCCAAAAATATTTATGGCCTCATCCACTAAGGGTCACCAGGTGTGATCAGTCACCTGGGATTGATAGGGCATTACTAAGCATTGTGGGCTTAATTAGCTGTTACAGATTGAACTCTCATGCCATACCTGTAACTGTGCTGTAGTTTAGGAAGTCAAAATGTGTCCTAACAGTTGGTTTTTTTGTGGGTTTAGGACAATGAGACAGTGCAGTATCACATCATACTGGGAGAGAAGCTCTCACCCCTGGACTTGAGAAGTGGAATCCATAAGAACAGCATGTTAGGGCTCTCCTATTGGCTAATGTTTTATCAAAACAGCACCCAGGTAAGGAGGGAAGACTGTTCTGCCACTGAGGGATCTGGCTAGATCAATCAGTTTCTAAGGCTGGTGGCTGGATGTACCCATGACTGTTTTGGACATCCTTACAGGAGCTGTTTGACAGCTGTCAGGCAATCCATGCAAAAGGAGTTGAAGATTACCATCTCAGCTGTTTCCTTCTCCTTTGCAGAAGTTTGTCAATAATATTCCTTTGGATGGAAAATTCAAGGAGACCAAGAATGGCGTGTTGATTGGGGTTTCAGAGGTCCTCCAGATACAGAAGAATCGTTGCACTGCCAATACCACCACCATACAAAAGGTAATGATGACTGCCAGGGAGCAAACCACCATTTCACAGGGTTTCTCCACCAAACATCAGTAGCAGAAGACCTACCTTGTGTCTTCCATATGGATGTAACAGTAGCTTGTGATCTGACCCCAGGTGAGCCTCAGGTGAAATGGGACAACACAGAGACTTGGTACCTCAGACTCTGTAACTCCAGTGCAGCAGCTCTGCAGCTGTACATAGCTCCTGCACCAGTCCTGTTCATGTTGGGGCTCTCTCACAGTCCCAGCCATGGGGCAGGCTGGTGTGGGGAGTGCCAGATGGTGAGCTGTTCAAGGAGAGTCCAGCCCAATCTTTGCATGGCATCACCAGAAGCTCCCCATGGAAATGCTGTGCTCTGTCTGGAAGTCGTGGCCAAGTCCAGGCCACGTGTATCCTGTGGCTCTTGGCCATCTGAAGATTGCAGGGCCAGGTGGGCAGGGCAGAGTGTTTGCAACCTTGCATGAAGGAACTCCAGGCCTGCAGAATGCCCTGTCCTAGCTCAGGGAATCAGAAGAGGTGTTACATGGGATCTCTTCTGGTTTGTTTTCTGGTACAGTCTCTGGCACGCAGAAATGAGACCTCATGGGAAGCCTGTGATAGCAGCCAGGACCTGAGGGCCAGGCATCATAATTATTACTCTGCTGGTGTTCTGAGCCACAGAGATAAATCCATCTTTGTCTTTGCCCCAGCTAGCAGCCTGTCCAGCACCATCTGTAACTCCAGATTAGTGTCTTGGTGTGGCCTGGGCAGGGGACACACGTGTGACTTGTCCTGTTCTCTCTGCCCTAGTCAAGATGCGGCAAGTGTGAGAAGGGGATCAAGTGTCCTCCTGGATCAGTTCTTGTGGTGAGTCTCTGATTCATGCAACATCTCACAGACTGTTTGCAGACAGTGCTTTCATGTCCTTCTGTTGCTCTGGAGAGGTCACCTTGATGCCTGAAAAAATGGGCTCTTGACTCCTGTGTGGCTCGTTCATTAGCAGGGCTTGCAAGGGAAAGCAGACACCCAGGGGGGTTATGCAGGAAAAGCAGAAACATGACTGTGAGGAGGACCTGGCATTGAGCTTTGCCTGAATTGGGCTCCATTAGAAGAGGGGTGGCAGCAGGGACAGGGAGGGGATTGTCCCTCTCTGCTCTGCCCTGGGGAGGCCCCAGCTGGATCCTGTGTCCAGAGCTGGGGCCCAACACAAGAAAGATGTGGGGCTGTTGGAGAGGGGTCAGAGGAGCCACGGAGATGCTCAGAGGGCTGGAGCACCTGCCCTGCAAAGAGAGGCTGAGGGAGCTGGGCTGGGTCAGCCTGGAGAAGAGAAGGCTGTGGGGGGACCTCATTGCAGCCTGACAGGCCCTGGAGGGAGATTATAAGCAGGAGGGGATTCAACTTTTTTAAAAGGACAGACAATGGCAGGACAAGGGGGATGGATTAAAGCTAAAGGAGGGAAGGGTTAGATTGGATATTAGGGGGAAGATTTTTCCAGAGAGAGTGGTGAGGGGCTGGAAGAGGCTGCCCAGAGAGGGGGTGGGTGCCCCGTCCCTGGGGGTGTTCAAGGCCAGGTTGGATGGGGCCCTGGGCAACCTTGTGTAGCTCCAGGCCTGAGGTTGGTGTCCCTGCCTGTGGCAGGGGGGTTGGAGCTCTGTGATCCTTGGGGTCCCTTCCAACCCTTGCCATTCTCTGATTCTATGAATTGCAGGAGCCTTTTAGAGGAGGCAGTGTGAGGAGTTTCTCCTCTTAGGGAGGAAAAAGAGTCTTCTCTTTTGATCTCTTGACATTATCTTCAAGGAAAGACAATTTCAGGGTGCCAATAGCAATTTCCCAGCCCAGTCCATTGATTTATGCATGCAGATGGGCTGGTTGTGCCTGCTACTTGTTTATGAGTGAGTGACAAATGTTTCCAGAGAAGAAAACAACTAAACATTTCATCTCATGAATTGCCCAGCAGACACATCTGGTTTCTTAGGCTTTGTTACTCTATGTCCAGATTTTTCCCATCACTTCTCATATATCCTGAATTTGGCAGGTAACTAAGTAGACAATATGTAGTGACCTCACCTCTGGAGATGCCTCATTGGTCTCAGCTCTGGCAAGTCCAAATTTGTAGGGCCTTTCCTATAGCCTAAAAAACATTAATGCCTCTGTTAGACAAAACCACCACCATACACCCCAGAATGTACAATCTGTCTAAATACTGGAATATATCCTGTCTGTTTCTGTGTTGCTGGTATCTGTAGGAATCACCAGGCAGCAAGAACCTCGCTCGCTGTGAACTACGCTCTGGGGATGCAGGAATACTTGGCTGCCATTTCACCTGTGCAAAAGTTTCTCTGGTAAGAAAAGCATTTGCCTCAGATTCCTTTTGAGAAAAGCAAGATGGGTCTTAGAAATAGAGCCATGAAAATCCAGCCTGTGCTGATGCCCTGGCTGCATCTGTGCCATGGTGTTGCTGTGACTGGACTCCTCTGGGAGTCACTCTCCATCCTGGAGACAGAGGACCTGAGGAAATGTCTGCACAGTGATGGATTGTGTCTTCTGCTTTGGTGGTGTTGCTTTGGGTTTTGTCCTGCAGAGGAAGAGAAGGACTTGAATGTTTGCAGTCTGGTTTCCTAAGGAAATGAGGCATGAATGATGGCATTTTGCTTGTGCACGTGCCTTCCTGAATAACTGATGGCTAACTGGAGCCAAACCAAAGTGGGGAGCAGAAGGTCTCACAACTATTATGCCCCCTGACAGTTTAATGAAAGTATGTAGCTGGGAGAAAACATTTGAAGAGGAAATAATAAAAGAAAGACTTGTGTGAATTTGACCCCTTCCAGGTTCTGTAAGCATGTCCCTGGAAAGTTCAGCGGGAATGGGAGATTGAGGAGAAGGGAGAGGGGGAGTTGGACATAGAGTACTCATACACAGAGCTTCAGTCTGCACTTGTACCTCACTGGGTACTTTTGCATCCCTTTGCTGTATCACAGAATCACAAGGTTGGAAAAGACTTCTATGATCATCAAGTCCAACTGTTCTTGTCCTAAGCTAAACCAGATCCCTGAGCACCTCATCTACCCTATTTTAAACACACCCAGGGAAGGTGGCTCAGCCCCTCCATGGGCAGCCTGTGCCAGGCCCTGACAGCTCTTGCAGTAAAACATTTTTTTCCTAATATCTAACCTGGACCTGCCCTGGAACAGCTTGAGCCCACTGCCCCTTGTCCCATCTCCTGGATGATGCTTCTTTTCATCTGTACTGTCCAGCTTGGTGCTATCATGGTTGCAAATCACCCTCTGGCAAGGTCTCCTTCTGCCCAACAGAGTTTCCCATGAGTGGGACACAGGCAGGGGACAGGCTGGATGAGAAAAGGACTGAACACTTACTGTGTTACCAAACGGCTGCAAAGCTCTTCACAGCCACTTGAACAGAGGCTCTGGGCCACAGGGCCACCCTATTTTGGGGGCTCACTCCACCCTAGCTGTGCACATCTGGTCCTTCAGTGCACTGCCAGAAGTGATGGCTGTCACAGAGTAGCTTCCCCAATAAAGCTGTACCTTGCCTGTGCTGCAGGAGATGGCTCACCCCAACCTGTTCTTGTTGGTTCCCCAGAGGTCTGTCTGCTGCCCTGGCTATTATGGACACATGTGTGAGATGTGCCCAGGGAAGCCAGGCCAGTGGTGCTCCGGGAATGGGGAATGCCAGGACGGCATGGAGGGCAGCGGAGAGTGCCGGTGCCTGGAGGGCTTCCATGGCACTGCCTGTGAGATGTGTGAAGTGGGACGGTACGGAGCTGACTGCAAATCAGGTGACACCCGTGGCTGCTGCAGCTTGGGTCCATGACTGCTGGCAAGGGGGGGAAAGTGGCCACATCTCAGCTCTCTGGAGGGGTGGGGGGGAGGGAAGAAATGTCCTGAGATGTCTGAGGCGAGCAAGCAGCTGAGAGAGGTGTCAGGAATGGGTGCTTGTGGAAACCTAGAGTGGCCCAATTTTCATCCTCACAGAACCACCAGGTTAGAAAAGAGCTTTGAAGATCATCAAGTCCAACCAATCCCATCCTGTGCTAAAACAGATCCCTGAGCACCTCATCAACCCTGTGTTAAACACCCCCAGGGGTGGGGACTCAGCCCCTCCCTGGGCAGCCTGTTCCAGGCCTCAACAACTCTGCCAGGGAAGAATTTTTCCCTCACATCTGCTCTGCCCCTGCCCTGGCACAGCTTGAGCCCATTGCCCCTTGTCCCATCTCCTGTCCCCTGGCTGAAGAGACCATCCCCCACCTCTCTGCACCCTCCTGACAGGGCAGGGGAGGTGGGGAGAAGGTCTCCCCTCAGCCTCCTCTTCTCCAGGCTGAGCACCCCCAGCTCCCTCAGCTGCTCCTCAGAGGATTTGCCCTCCAGCCCCTTCCCCAGCCTGGTTGCCCTTCTCTGGACTCGCTCCAGCACCTCAATGTCCTTCTGATGGTGAGGAGCCCAGAACTGGACCCAGCACTTGAGGTGCAGCCTCACCTCTCAAACCAAGGATGACGGTGTGATGCTGCTCATCCTGCTGCCACTCAAGCTGTAGACAGTAGAGGCAGGTAGTCTGTTCCTGGGCTTTTTGGCCTGGTAGTGAGGGAACAAGAACCAATGCTCCTGTGACATTTTCTTTATGGCAGCTTCATGCTTTGGATTAGGAGCAGAGCAGCCAGTGAAATGGCAGAGAGACTCAGCTTGTGAGACCTGGTTGGTCTGACTGGTGAGTGTTTGTATTTTCCCTGCAGAATGCACCTGTGACAACGGCATATGTAACGATGGCCTGCAAGGGGATGGGAGCTGTGAGTGTTTCCCAGGATGGAGGGGCCCTACCTGCCAAGAAAGTACGTGAGCATGAAGGAGTCCATGGTGTTATATTGCCTCTTTGGCAGAGAAATCTGTTACTTGACCAAGATGACCACAGTTGCATGTGCTTTGCATCTCCCAAAAAGCTTATCAGACTGTGCTTGCTCAGCTGAATTTGTGGTGAGACTTTCCAAGCAGGACATGAGCCCTGGAGTTATTTGAGTGAAATTCACATAGGTAAAAGCATCTGACCTGTTTCTGTCCCCACTGAGATTTGAGGCACCTCAAGAAGGGCCCCTTGCCCTGGGAGAGAGATGGAAGCTCAAGGCCTGATGGGGTTGACCAGGACTCCTGTTACTAGCAGGTGGCAGGGCTTGGTTTGAAGCCTCCAAAGAGCCCTAGTGTGTCTGCTGAGTTGGTTTTTTCTGGTCCCAGATTGATTTAGGTGAGCTCAGGCCATGGTCTGCAGTTCTCAATGAATCTGTCGTTGTGTGTCAAAGTAGTATATTGAAGATGATTGTTCCTGGCATTTGGGACTGTGATTATCACTGGGCTGGACAAGAACCTGAGCTCCTAAGTACTTTGGGGTTTCACAGGTTAGCACACAAAGCTTGATTTGTGAAGTCAGATGTTTTGAGGGCATTTAGAAGAAGAACCTGAGTGAAGCTGCCCTAGCCAGCTTAAACTTAAAGCATGAAACAAGGTCATCTTTTTGCTTCAGATGGGCCAAAGGCAAATGATCCTGTGTGTCTGGATTAGCAAGGTTTTGGGCCTTGCTTCACTCCTAGCAAAGTGGAGGCCATGCTGATAGGATCAACTTGAACTGTTAGGCAGAGAGAAAACATTGCAGAGTGCCCAAACATGAACCCAATGTGGTTTTCCTGCTGCCAGATAGGACATGAGAGCTAACATAACTGCTGGGGTGTCCCACCATCAGTCAGGGCACCAGAGGTGTGTCAGTGAGGCTGTCCTTGACTCCAGGTGGAAGAAAAGGCCCCAGCAAGTGCTAAATCCAAAAATTTTAAGTCATGTTTGTGGGTTTTTTTGCAGGAATCCAGATTGATTTATGCAATAACACCTGTCACCAGATGGCCAAGTAAGTACAGACAAGGGGCCAGGTCACTCTGAGAAAGCCATGTGTGTTTGTGTGTGTTCTGCATAGAGGTGATTCTGTGTTTTGGGCTTTGCAAGGGGCTGGGAGAAGGTGCCTGCTCATTATAGGTGCACAAATGTCAGTTCCATCTTGGGAACTCTCTTTGGTGCTAAGCCCAAGTCCACTTTCCACAAGGACTTTGAGCATACATTCTTTCCAATTTCCTTCTGCATGTGGGGATGGGAGAAAGTAGAGGCTCCAAGGGACTTCAAGTCTGGAGAAAATCACTCATTTAAACACCTTCTCCACCTTGCCAGCCTCTACCAGGGAGTTAAACAGGCTGACAGGTTCCTGCTGCCTTCTCCAGCCATGATCTGGTCCCTTATTTTGCAGTGCCAGGACCCAGCCATCTCTGTTGCCCTGTGCAGGAGCACGTGGGCATGAGAGATGTGCAGTATGCAAGCTGGGAAGCCTGTGCCTGGATGCCAGCTCCCTGGCAGGCATGGCTGAAGCATTTGCTGCCATAAAGAAATCCAGAGCACCCTCAGGCATGTTCTTCCTGCAGTCATTGTGGTCTCTCAGTTGCACATGCTGGACCTGTGTAGTGTTTCTAACAAATCAGATGGCACCATCAGGGATTGTTTGTCTCTCTCTTGTTTCAGCTGCCTCAATAGTTCTGCAGATTCCCCACCAACATGCTCCTGCTCTGCTGGATACACAGGGAATGGGACCCATTGCACAGGTATGTCCAGCAATTACAGGCAAGGTTCAAGGCTTGCAAACATCATTTGAGGCTACAGGAAGACAGGGGGTTTGTTTGTGAAATAAATGGCATGATCTTACCAGGGAAAGATCTTTCAAGTGCTTTTCCTCTCAGCCATCCACCATGAGCTCTTGGATGCATCATGGGATGCTCTAGATTTCACAGGCTAGAGCCTGTGAAAGAGGGATTATAAGGAATCATAGAATCATAGACTGGCATGGGTTGGAAGGGACCCCAAGGGTCACAGAGCTCCAACCCCCCTGCCACAGGCAGGGACACCAACCTCAGGCCTGGAGCTACACAAGGTTGCCCAGGGCCCCTCCAACCTGGCCTTGAACACCCCCAGGGATGGGGCACCCACCCCCTCTCTGGGCAGCCTGTTCCAGCCCCTCAACACTCCCTCTGTAAAAGACTTCCCCCTAATATCCAATCTAACCCTTCCCTCCTTTAGCTTTAATCCATCCCCCTTGTCCTGCCATTATCTGCCCTTTTAAACAGTTGAATCCCCTCCTGTTTATAATCTCCCTTCAGGGACTGGCAGGCTGCAATGAGGTCCCCCCACAGCCTTCTCTTCTCCAGGCTGACCCAGCCCAGCTCCCTCAGCCTCTCTTTGTAGGGCAGCTGCTCCAGCCCTCTGAGCATCTCCCTGGCTCCTCTGACCCCTCTCCAACAGCCCCACATCTTTCTTGTGTTGGGCCCCAGCTCTGGACACAGGATCCAGCTGGGGCCTCACAGGGCAGAGCAGAGAGGGAAGGGCAGAGTAGAGAGGGAATTTGGGGGTTACTTGAGCTCAGCATGATTTCAGAGGGCCCTGTGCCTTTAAAGGACATACAGTTTCATCAAGAAATGAAAGGACTTCAGTAAGATTATGTGATTTTTGTTAAGATAGATGACCATTCTGGCACAGTTGATCTTTCCTAGATGCTCTGAACTGATTCTGCTACTCTTGTATGTGGTCACAGAAATAGATCCATGCATTACTGATCATGGTGGCTGCTCCATACACGCTGTGTGTACCAAGGTGTCCCCAGGAGAGAGGACCTGTGTTTGTAAGGAAGGCTATGCTGGAGATGGGACACTCTGTCTGGGTGAGTGCTCAGCACATGTTGTGGTGATGGTGGTGAAGTATTATCTGTGCAAAGGGAATTCCAGGCTATTTCATGTTGAAGTGCTGAATAACTCAGTTGTCCTTTCACTCTGTTCATATAGTGATTATTTCACCGCCCATAATTGCTGGCTGACCTTGGTTCAGCTGTTGTCAAGGTGTATGCCCACATACCCTGCACATGTGTACATTCCATGCTTGCAGGTATGTGCTCAGCATCCTCCTAAGTCATGGCTAGCAAAGGGGTCATTGCTGTCCCAGCACAGTGCCTCCCAAAACTCAGTAGAGAGCCCACTCTGCCTTTGGCACCTGTCTCACTGGATGGGTTCAGACCAGGGGTTTGCTCTCAAACCAAAAGAGCCCTGAGAGCTTTCCTACCCTCATGCATGTTGAGGGGGGGAGGTCCAGAGCCAGAGGGTGAGGGCATTCTCCCACAGTGGTGCACTGAGATGAAGGTGTAGCTATGGAAATCCAGTCCCCTCATGTCCTTTAAAGCACACCCAGGCAGACATGGGACTTTCTGGGGGCAGATTTATCACAACTTAGAGACCGTTGTGTGCCAAGAATAGAGCTTGCAGTCGCACCCTATCCCTTTGCTATTACAAGTAATTTATCCTGAGCTGAGAATGTCCTCCCTCTTGCTTTCCCAAGACCTCTTTGGGTCACCAATTCCCTGCTGCCCTGAACAGCCCTGAGCAATAACATGGCCTTGTTGTTCTGCTGCAGAAATTGATCTCTGTCTGGAAAGCAATGGAGGCTGCCACACCAATGCAGAGTGTGTTAAAACAGGCCCAAGGAAGGTGAGTATGTAGGATGCATGTGAGGGCAACATCACTGTGGAGGGTGTCACAGCTGTGTGATTCTCTTTGAGACAATCCTTTCCACAGCAGCACGCTGCCTTATGCCTTCCACATAGAAAGGCTGCCTGAGAAGGGCATGAAAGGCTTGCTGTTTCCTTAGAAGCAGATGCCTTCTGTTGGGCAGAGGTTGGAAGCAATCTCTGGCCCTACCTGCTGTGGGCACAGACATGGTTTTCATGAATGCAGCAATAGGTGCTATGCCACACACTTTCCATCCAGTTCAGCCTTTGCCTGCTGTCCTTTGTTGGGTTCAGATTTCAGTCTAAGCATCTCTTTTTTCCCTCCAGGTTGCCTGCAACTGTCTTCCTGGTTACAGTGGGGATGGTGTGAGCCAGTGTAACCCCATCAACTTGTGTGAACAGGTATGTCTGCATTTTGCTGTTACCAGGCTGAAGGCCACAGCCTTGAAGTGTCCCTTTCTTGGGGGACACCTTCTTGGACAGTTGACAGCAAGAACAGGGTTAACCTGCTTCTTCAGAGCCAACTACCTTGCCTTTTCATATACCTGAGGGATTTCCTGGTGTGTTCCATTTCCATTGGCTCTCTAAATGATGAGAGAGGCCAGCTGGCACCCTCTCTTGTGAGAGGAGCAGAGTGGGAACAGTGATGTAGGGTTGGGGGAATCTAGGCTTGTTTCTCTGCATTCATTTTGTGTGGAACATGCTCAGAAAAGCTTGACAGCAGTCTGTGCTCCCAGCATCACTGCCATGTCCAAACCTCCTCCTGAATCACTGCAGGATTGGGTTGTCACTGTGAGTTCCAAAGTAAGGTACCACAGCCTTGTTTCATGGGAGGCTTGGGGTGAGCTTTATGTAAGGCACTGGGCAGGTGGGAGGAATGGTTTCCTTTCCACTGGGCTGGGTGCAGTTAGCAGCTGTTGGAATTGGTGGTGGTGCCTCTCTCTTCTTGCTAGAACAATGGGGGCTGCAGTCCCTTTGGGCTCTGCAAGTACACAGGCCCTGGCACTCGAAACTGCTCCTGCTCTCGGTACAGCGTTGGAGATGGCTTCACCTGCCACGGCAAGCTCTACCAGGTGAGGAGCATCTTTTGTGCTTGGGGCCCCTGCCCTGCAGCAAATTGTCCCTCCCCTCCAGGTGTAAGCTGTAGGTGAGCAGACCTGTAGTATCATGTTAGCAGAGTGTGGTGTAGGACTCGGGTGTTTTGAGGCAAAGGACCCGTAAATCAGAGGTGTGTTCTGGGTGCCAGCTGGGCAGGATCATAGCAGTAAAGTGACCTTGCTCCAAAGGGAGCTGCAGTATGAGCACCCTGCTGCTCTGTCAGCCCCACTGGCTGTGCTTCCAGGGTGCTCATTTCTTAATGTCACAAGCAAAAGGAAGTTGTGGGGTTTTTCCCCCCCAAGGGAACCCATTTCACCCAGTCTGTGGGATCAGGGCAGGTGTTCCTGTGGTCATGCCAGGACTTGGGATCCAGGCTGGAGGGCAGCAATCTGTCTCTGGCTCTATTGCCAATTCAATACTGAAAGTTGGTGTGGTAAGGAGAGGGAGCTTGCTCTGCCAAGCTTGTGTCTGTCTCTCTGGTCAGCATCCCAGAACTAGTATTGGCAGTACAGTGAGGTTAAAGCAGATGTTCTGTGATGCACTCAAGGTGTCCCATGAGCACAGGGGCAGTTAAACCTTTGAGACAGCTGTTGAAGAAGCAGACAGCTTTCATCTCTCTACCCTCTCCATCCTGCAGCATCTGTGATGTGAATGGTCCAGGCAGAGGTCACTGCCTGCTTTGTAACCTCCTTGTCATCTGTGCCCACAGTGCTGGTGAGGGAGGGAGTAAGAGATCAGTATGGTGTGTTAGGAGAACCACTGTCTTACTGGGGTGGGAGAGTGAGCTGGGGTGGAAGGAGCAGGTCACTGTGCTGGCTGTTGAGGAGCAAAGGAAGGGACTCTACTAACACCAGCTGTTTCTCTTTGTTTAAGGAGCTTGGAAGGACTGAAGATGCATCTGTGTTCTTTAAGATGATCCTGGTTGGTGACAAACAACTCTGTCCTTGTCTCTGTGTAGTAAATCCCACTTAGGGTTTTCTGCAGAGGGTCTTGCTAACTGGAGCCATGTTTTCTGTTTCTCTTCCTATAAATGCTCTTCTACCACAGGCAGAAAACATCAAGGAGCTCAGTGGGGCAGGGCCCTTCACTGTCTTCGTCCCACGGGCAGATTTCATAGGAAACACCACAACAGTAAGTGTGCCAGGGGGTTGGCAAGTCCCAGTCATGGCAGTGTACCCTCTGGGGCCCTTCTGCCCAGGGAACTGAAGTGGAGGGGCTGTGCTGCAGCAGGTTCAAGGCATCTCCCTGTCTCCATCAGTGTAAGAACAGAGCTCTGGGTGCCAGCTCACTACAGAGACCATCTGGGCAGGGGTGAGCATGGCTGCTGTTGTAAGGAGACCCTTACTGCAGCTCCTGCCTCACTGTCCTCAGAGGAACCATGCCAAATTAGTGATGCATGGTGACTTTCATTGCCTGTGGCTGTTAGGGGCTGGACACAGCAAGGTCTCACAGCATCTGTGGTAAAGACCTCTTCTTCTTGCTCCATGCCCCAGGCCCTGCCATTGGTCCCTTCCCTCTAGTTCCCTCTAAGTGGGATGTCTGGAGCAAGTGGAGACCTGAGGAAGGAGGGATCCTTGTTCATGACCCTGTGAACCACTCAGGTTCTTGACCAACAGCTTTCTGGTGCCTTTGTATTGGAAGATCCTAGTACCATCACTCACAAGTCCCACTGTGCAGTTCCACATCAGTAGTCCTAACCTTTTCTACCCAGTAAAGGAACAATTCTTAACATCTAGGTATCCCAGGTGCCACTTCCTTAAGGCCAGTGTGGTTGTTTGTACTCCACCAAGAGACCTGAAAGCCGGTTTTGTCAGGCTGGCCAAAATTTCCCAAAGGTCTCAAATGGTTTTGTACATTCACTGCATTTTGGGGGGGGGTCTGGCTTTTCTGCAGGGATGGGTCAGATGGGACTTGGGCAAAAGAGGTGTTCCTCATTGGGTCTGCCCACCCCCTGTAAGGCAAGGTTTGCCCAGTGTGATCTCATTCTCATTTTCTCTCTGCAGTTTGAAGAGTGGAGGAGCAGAGGTCTCCTCAGGGACCTGCTTCACTACCACATGGTGGGTTGCCAGAAGCTGCTGTCCAGTGACCTGGAAGCCCAGGAGTCCCTGACATCTTTATCTGGCCACAAGATAAAAATCACAGCGAGAGAGGTAGTTCTCTGCCATGGATTCCTCCCTGTCCCACTCAGCAGGGTGTCACATTTGCTGTTGTTTGAAGGCCACTGGTGGTGTGACAAGTGACTTGCCTAGGGCCTGTGGGTGGCTGTGGGTGGGAATACCTCACTGCATCACTTCTCTCTCAGAATAGCATCTATCTCAATGAGGAAGCCAGAGTGGTCGTGAGTGACATCATTGGTGTGAATGGAGTCCTTCATTTCATCAACAAGATCCTCATTCCAAGTGACCTGGTGAATCATAACAGGTCTTCAAAGATCTCCCAGGTAAGCCTGAAGCAAGGACTGTGCCCTGATAACTGCCCAAGTAAGGACAGGGCTCAGGTCTTTCTCTCAGGTGCTCTGCTCTTGCTGCCCCAAAAGCTCTTCCATCCACACCCTCAGCCCAAGGCCACGTGGCATGCTCTTCCTCACAGTTCCTGGCTCTGTAGGGAGTGTCTGAGGGCAGGGATTTGGCCTGTGGAGGTCACAGCATTTGTGGCATAGCAATATGTGGGACAGCTGGAGCCGTGCTCATCACTAGGGAGGCAGGGGAAGCCCATCCCATGCCAACCACCATGCTCCTGTTCCAGGGCAGAGCAGATTGCAGTGCTCCTCAAAGGGGTGCTAGGAGCTTAGAGATCCTGCAGCTTACAGTATGTGGCACAACAGAGTGCTGAAGCTCATCCCAGCTCCTACCCAGGACAAAGCAGAGAAGTGGTGGCTGCTGAGTGCGCACTCCCCAGGCCAAACCCATGGGCACGATGATGGCAGAGATAAACTTGCCACGCTTGGCCACTGTGGTTGTTAGCATCTGGCTGCTTCTCCCTCACATGGCCACTCAGGGCCCTGGAGGGGAACTTTTTGGTGACTATAGTTTGCTTCCTTCCCTCTGCAGCAAAATATCACGGAGGTGGCAGAGGCCTTTGGCTACACCACGTACAGCAGGCTGCTGCAGGTGAGCAGGCTGGCTCCTGCTGCTCTGGGGTCCCTGTGGGGCACATGTGCATGCTCAGTTTTCACCTGTGCCTTTTTCTTTGTGTCCCTTCTCTGGCAGGACGCAGAGCTGCTGCCACTGATTAGTGACCCCCTGCACAGGCCATTCACCATGCTGTGGCCCACAGATGCTGCCTTTAATGCCCTCTCAGAGAAGAGGCAGGAGTGGCTGTACCGCAGGGAGCACCGGGACGTGCTGGCCTCCTACCTCAAAGCACACATGATCAGGGACACAAAGGTAAATGTGTCAGTGTGACAACAGGGTCATACCTCCTGAGCCCACCCTGGGTGCCACCACCACCTGCCTGTGGTTGCACCAGAGTGACCTTGCCAGATATTTTGCTGCTGTAGAAGATGTAGCATATTAGTTGTCTTGAGAAGACCCAGACCTGCTTGAGCATTCGAGGCAGCCACTGCTTCACCATGAACCTGTGGTGCAGAGTGGCCTGTTGTCAGCTTCTTGGGGTGGCCACATCACTGACAGAGTCAGAAACTGGCTCTTGTCTAGAGGAAAGAAGACTAAGGGGAGACCTAATTGGTGTTTACAATTATCTTAAGCAGGGGATGCAGGGGGAATTGGCCAGCCCCTTTTCAGTGTCTGTGGGGACAGGACAAGGGGCAATGGCTGCAAGTTAGAGCACAGGAAGAACTTTTCCCCAGTGAGGGTGCCAGAGCCCTGGGACAGGCTGCCCAGGGGGTGTGGAGTCTCCTTTTCTGGAGAGATTCCAGCCCCGTCTGGACACCGACCTGTGCAGTATGAGCTGGGGAGCTGCTTTGGCAGGGGGTTGGACCCCAGGAGCTCTCCAGGGCCCTGCCAACCCCTGTGATCCTGTGATTCTGTCTATGGGGTGATGTGTGAGGGAAACCTGGATGAGCAGAATTGGGGTCTGCTTACACACACCAATCCCTCACAGTTCGGGAAGCTGGGACAAACCCAGCATAGTTATGCTGCTCCACCCACACCAAGCTTCACATTATGCCACATCACACCCTCTCTGTGTGGCTGCTGAACCCTGTCCTCTCCAGGCAGCACCCCATTAGAAGCATGAACTGCCAGTTGTGCCTGTCTCTTCACATTCTTCTCTTTCCCTCTTAGATTGTAGCTGGTAACATGCCCCAAGTCAAATCCATCCGGACCATGCACGGCTCCACTGTCTCATTCAGCTGCAGCAAAACACATGTGGTGAGTGATGGCAGTGTTTGGCTCTGCTTTCCACTGAGCAAGTCTCCTTGGGCACAGCTGTGGGTGTCAGTGGCAGGCAGTGCACTGGGAGGTGGGATGAGACACCCTTTTTCCCTGGTTACAGCTGAGCCTGTGAAGAGGATGGAGACTTTGTGGCCAGCTCAGAGAACATGTGGAGGCATGTGATGTGTGCACTTAGCAATGACCAGGTTGGAAAGCCAACTGCACAGTGCCATGAGCTTTACAGAGCACATGTTACATTGATGGAGCCATTTCTTAGGAGAGATGGCCATGAGAAGTGGCAGTGGGAAGGGTGGTCAAGGACAGGAGGGGTGATGGAGAAGTCATGACAGCCACAAAGGACAACCTTTGGGTGGTGCAGCTGGGATGTAGGATGTGCCAGGATCACAGGTTACTTTCTTCCTCTGGTAGGGGGAGCTTCTGGTGGGGAACGTTGATGCCATCATTATTCAGAGGCACATGGAGTTCAATGGGGGCATTGCTTATGGCATCGATAGGCTGCTGGAGCCACCTGATCTGGGATCTCGGTGTGATGAGTTCACCTTGGTTGAGCTGCAGGTGAGCACATGCCATGAGGCCAATGAAGATGTATGCCATCTGTTGAGCCCCATGCCTGGGAGGAGGGATGGTGGGCAGGCTTGCTGCTTGTCCTGGCAAAGCTCCAAGCAGCCAAGAGAAGCAGAAGCACATACTGAGTTGTTGTGGGGTCTCTTTCTGCCTTCCACAGGGATCTACAGAGAGCTGCGGACTCTGTGGCTTTGAGCCACCCTGCCCTGCTGGCTCCATTCAGCAGGTAAAGCTCATGGCTTTGACATCAAGGAGGCCTGTTACAGGGCTGATGACAATACTCACACACCCCTCATGCTGTAGCAGCAAAATGAAGGCACAGCTATACACAGCAAGCCCCTGGGCTCGGCTGCGTTGTGCCTTGCCCCAAGTCCCACAGTCACCTTGGGCAGGGGCTCCAATGGGCTTTGGTCAATCCTGATACAGGAGATGGAGGCTGCAGGAGACCCTGTGGCTGCACCAGGGACTTCTTTGGGGGTTTTATAGCAAAAGGACCCAGAAATAGGATAGTGAGCAGTCTTGGGGAGCAGTGGCTGTGCCCCACTCTGGCTGCACCGTGGCGGTTTCTCTCTGCCAGGCTTCTAGCAAATCCCTGGGGTTCCTCTGTGGCTCCTCTGCCACCAGCCCCACTGCGTGCTAGGAAGCCTCTGTTACCTGTCATAAAACCAAACGAGTGGCACAAGAACACTCGAGGTGAGATGTCGGTGACCAATGTGGCAAACTCTGTGTTTTGCCTGTTTCCTCGCAGGGGGAAACCAGGCGCTGCTACTATTATGGAAGCCAGCTGCTGAGAAACACTTTTCTCTTTCACCGCAACTCCCTCTTGCGGCCATCCTGGCCACCCGCCCCGTGGGACTCCCTCAGAAGACACTTCTCTTCCAGGGGGCCTCTCAAACGGGGCTGCAGGAGGAGCTGTGTGTCTGCCCAGTGGGTCCCACAGTGCTGCCTGAACCACTATGGCCGTGACTGTCAGGGTAAGGAACCGTGCAGCCCTCCCGACCCCCCGGCCCTTTCTCTCCCGGAGAGGTGGCGTTTCTGGCTCAGCACAGATGGCTGCTGTCCATGTGTGTCCTTCCCCAAGGAAGGAGGAGCAAATCCCCAGCCCAGAGTCCCAGCCCACAGAAGGTGCAGGGAGCGATTCCCAGGGCGTGTGCGTGGATGGTACAATGGGTATGATGGTCAACTGACCTGGGGGTGTAGGTTGACCACCAACTGAACATGAGCCAGCAGTGTGCCCATGTGGCCAGGAAAGCCAATGGCATCCTGGCTTGTATCAAAAACAGTGTGGCCAGTAGGTCTGGGGAGGGGGTTGTGCCCCTGTGCTGGGCACTGGGGAGGCTGCACCTCGAGTGCTGTGTCCAGTTCTGGGCTCCTCAGCATCAGAAGGACATTGAGGTCCTGGAGCGAGTCCAGAGAAGGACAACCAGGCTGGGGAAGGGGCTGGAGGGCAAATCCTCTAAGGAGCAGCTGAGGGAGCTGGAGGTGTTCAGCCTGGAGAAGAGGAGGCTGAGGGGAGACCTTCTCCCCACCTCCCCTGCCAGGAGGGTGCAGAGAGGTGGGGGATGGTCTCTTCAGCCAGGGGACAGGAGATGGGACAAGGGGCAAGGGGCTCAAGCTGTGCCAGGGCAGGGGCAGAGCAGATGGGAGGGAAAAGTTCTTCCCTGGCAGAGTTGTGGGGCTGTGGCACAGGCTGCCCAGGGAGGGGCTGAGTCACCTTCCCTGGGGGTGTTTAACAGAGGGGAGATGAGGTGCTCAGGGATCTGGTTCAGCTTAGGACGGGAATGGTTGGGCTTGATGATCTTAAAGGTCTTTTCCAACCTGGTGACTCTGTGAATTCCCTTTACTTGAAGAAACTTGTGTCCCTGTGGAAAGTGAGCCCTGGGCACAGGGCTGTGGAAGGCAGCTGTTAGACATGTCATCACCCCTCAGTGTTGCCAATGCTCAACCATTCCCTGGCATCTGCCCTCCATGTTTTGTGTGTGGGCAGCTTTCATGTCCTTATCCCTGTGGTGGTCAACATGTGCAGCCAGGACAAGGCAGGGTCTGCTGCCAGGTTGGCATGGGATGGGCCAGCACACCCAGCACGTTGTAGCAGGTCTTCCCAGGCTGGAAGCTATGCCAGATGTGTCCCTCTTCCTCTGTTCCTCAGGTTTATTGACATGGGTTGTCCTCAGCCCCCAGTCAGCTGAGCAGCCTCTGCTGCCTGAACAGCCCATCAGTGGCACCTCCCATAGTGCCTGCTGCTCTGTCTGGGGGGTGGGGGGCAGCTCCCCTCTGGCACAGGGCCGCTTTGTCACCGCAGCCTCACTAAGCTGCCCCCTTTGCAGCTTGCCCAGGTGGGCTGGAGGCACCATGTGGCAACCGTGGCACCTGTGATGACAAAATCAGCGGCTCGGGGAGATGCAACTGCAGCCAGGCCTTCCTCGGGACCAGCTGCGAGCTGTGCGCGCCCGGCAGATACGGCCCAGACTGCCGAGGTAAGGGCCTGCACCCCTGGGGGGCAGCAGCACCCAGGGGCTGCGGCACAGGGTGCTACTTGGGGGGGGGGGGGGCAGGGGATGGGGGAGGTGGAGGGTGTGCTGAGCTGTGCTGGTATAAAAAGGACAGGGATCTCCTTGAGAGAGTCCAGAGAAGGGCTATGAGGATGCTGAAGGGCCTGGAGCATCTCCCCTGGGAGGAAAGGCTGAGAGAGCTGGGGCTGTTCAGTCTGGAGAGAAGAAGACTCAGGGGGGACCTTATGAATGTTGATCAATATCTGAAGGATGGGATGCAGGGGGAAATGGCCAGCCCCTTTTCAGTGTCTGTGGGGACAGGACAAGGGGCAATGGCTGCAAGTTAGAGCCCAGGAAGAACTTTTCCCCAGTGAGGGTGCCAGAGCCCTGGGACAGGCTGCCCAGGGGGTGTGGAGTCTCCATCTCTGGAGAGATTCCAGCCCCGTCTGGACACCGACCTGTGCAGTATGAGCTGGGGAGCTGCTTTGGCAGGGGGTTGGACCCCAGGAGCTCTGCAGGACCCTTCGAACCCCTACAACTGTGTGATTCTATGACCTTGCTGCAGGCTGCAGCATGGGACTCGGTGCTGCCATCCGTGCATCAGTGCCAGCAGCGCTCAGGACCTCTGGCACTAGGGTCTTGGCTCCCTGGGCTCTCCGTGGGGCAGCACAGCACAGCCTGTCATCTCAGACTACTCCAGCTGTAGCTGTGAGGTGGCACGTGCCAATGTCCCCACTTTGTGCCAAAGGCCCAGGGTCAAAAACTCCTCCTGGTGTCACACAGAGACGAGAGCCCCATCCTGGAAGAAAGAGTTGTGATGTGCTTTGGGCTGGGGGGACAAACATTAAGTTGTGATGAACCCTGTACAGAAAGAGCATCTCCTAGGACGTGTTCAGCAGAGACCTGTACCCCTGTGAGGCAAAGGGAAGGAGGACTTCCCCATTCCCTCTGTCCTAAGATGAACTTTACAAGGTCTCCAGGATCATTTTTATTGGCTGTGCATTGCAGGGACTCAGGGTGAAAACCATCTCTAGAAATGCCCAGGGGAGGGGAACAGTGGGGGGTTGTAGGTGCACAGAGACTCTTCTCTGAGAAGGGGGCATGTTGTGGGGAACGGGGAGGTGCCCAGGCCCAGCAACAGCAGGAAGGGATGGATGTGTGCATCCTGCCATGCCTGCTGTCAAGCACTGCTCACACACTGCATTTCTGCCAGGTGGCTGTCCCATGGCCTCAGCATGGCCCTTCACTGCCACCACAGCAGATGCCTTGACAAGTGTTTTCACCTGTTCCCCACAGAGTGTAACTGCACAGAGAATGGTGTGTGCAACGGAGGACTGCATGGTGATGGCTTCTGCTTCTGTGCTGAGGGCTGGACTGGAGACCACTGTGAAATCAGACTAGGTGAGGGATGCCAAGCCCCTCCACCTGCTCACTGTTCTCTGCCATGGGGCCACTTTCCCAGCAGCTACGTTGTTCAAGCAGCTGCTCAGAAATATCTCCAGAAAAAGAGCTCTTGCTTGCAGGGATCACCTGGAGATCTGGCCTGTGCTGTTGAATTTTAGAAGGGCTGGGGTGATGAGGAGAAGGAAGGTAGCACTTTATCATGAACGAGTCCTTGACTCAGAGCTGCTCTGGGAAGAGCTTGAGGGTGAAGCTGGGAAGGCTGGAGGTTTGGGTGAGGCATCTGCAGAAAATTTGCATGGGGGAAAGAGGGGAGAGCATTGAGCCTGTGGCAGAGGCTGGCGATGGCAGCTGTGCCCACGTTGCAGCCCTTAGCCCAGTCTGACCTGTGTGCGTTCTGGTTTCAGACACGACGCCCACCTGCTCTCCGCCGTGCCACCCCCAGGCCATCTGCCGCTCCAGCAACCTCTGTGAATGCAACCTCCACTATGAAGGAGATGGGAGAACATGCTCAGGTAGGGGTGAGCCTTGAGGGGCTGGGGCGGATGGGTGCTGAGCGACAGGGAAGGCAGGCAGTATGGCCAGACAGCAGGTGACCATCTCCTGAGCAGCTCCTTGGAGGATGGCCGTATCCATGGGATGTCTGGCAGGACAGACAGACTGCCAGGACACCTAGCAAGGTCTTTGAGTTAACCTAACACTCTTACCCTGCAGTGATTGACATGTGCAGCCAGGACAACGGGGGGTGTGCCAGCCAGGCTCACTGCACGCAGGCTGGTGTGAACGTCTCCTGTACCTGTGCTCCTGGCTACAGCGGGGACGGCCACGACTGTGAGCCCATAGACAGGTGTGCGGATGGCAGGAACGGGGACTGCAGCGAGCACGCCAACTGCATCAGCACGGGGCCGGTGAGTACAGCCCTGGGGCTGGGGACACCTGTGTGCTGGGGAAAACCTGGCAACCAGCAGAGAGCAACACACAATTCGATATATTAATTTTAGGTGAAGCCATTTATTGGGTGAAATCACCCAGATTCTAGACCTTTACTACTGCAAATGTGGCAAGCTAAACAACTGCTCATTGGTTACACACACTGTTCACACTGTATTGATTGGTTAGTGATTATAACGAGTTCTGATAAACCTATCTTATAGCTAAACATCCTTAGTTTACCTTTAATGCCTAAAAGTATCCCCACACCTGCTGTTTGACCCTCTTGTTATGGCTGGTTCCTGACATGTTCCGTTACTCCCAAGTCCCTTCCCATAACTGCTTCTTGGTTTAGGGCAGCCTGTACCCCTATCAGCAAGGAGATGTGTTTTGAGAATGTGATTATTAGGATCCTCTCAGCATGAGAGCTGTGGGGCCTGGGGGAAGCTTCTGGCTGCTCCTTGCAGCAGCCACCCCTGCAGCCCCCCTCCTCCTCCAGAACCCAGACATGCAAAACCACAACAGACCTGGTGGGTTGTGGAGGGGTTCTGAAGGCTCATCCCCATCTCCAGACCAACCCCCCAGCTGTCCCCTCATACAAATGCTGTCCTTCCTTGGTGCTGCAGAACGAGCGGCGCTGCGAGTGCAAGCGGGGGTATGTGGGTGACGGGATCCAGTGCCTGGAAGAGGCTGTGCCCCCCACGGACCGGTGCCTGGACAACAATGGGCGCTGCCATCGGGAGGCCGTTTGCACTGACCTGCACTTTCACGGTGAGTGTGCTCAACCCTGGTGTGCCAGGGATGATGTGTCATGGCCAGGGCACACTCCCTCATCCTTTACCTTCTGGTGGAGGCACCTCTCAGGATAGTGGGAGGGAGGGATGGCCGAGGGCTCAGGACACCACCTCTGTGACTTGCTCTTGTTTTTCACATTCCCATTGTCCCCACACATGTCTGGGGAGGATGAGCCATCCTGGTCCACTCCTGTGCAACGTGTGAGATGGGTGCTGGTGGGATTACACTGCCAGTATAATCCAACTTCCAACACCCTCATGGAAGGCGAGACACTCAGAAAGCCATGCTCCACTCCACCTTGCCCTCACTTCAGTGTTGTCCACATCCAACCCAGTGGGGCACTGAGCACCCTCCATTGGTGGTGCTGTCTGTGCTCACCCAAGGACCCCTAGGACTACCCAGGAGCCTACTTGCTCTCCATACTGTACTGGCTGACACTCCTTGGCCTTGGTATTTTGCAGATAAGACTATGGGTGTATTTCATCTGCAGTCACCCCGGAGGAAGTATGACTTCACTTACAAGCAGGCTCAGGAGGCCTGTGCCGCAGAAGGGGCTTCCCTGGCCACATTCCAGCAGCTCTCAGCAGCACAGCAGGTCAGGACAGGGCTGCAGGGCTCAGGCAGGGCTGGCTCTATCGCCTCGTGGGGTGCACAGCACTGCTTCCTGGGGCCGTGGCAGACAGTGCTGCATGGAGGGGGGTTTGCTCAAGCTACACCCGTGACACCAGGAAGGCTGGTGGCTCTTGCCAGTTGCACAGAGACAAGACCCTTGGCAGCACCTGACCCTTTAGGTGGTGGGGAGGATGTTGGGCATGGGACTGTGCATCAGGACAGAAAATCGGAGCCAGAGGTATTATTTTTAATCTAATCATTCATTTTCCTCTGCTAGATGGGATTCCATCTGTGCTTGGTGGGGTGGCTGGACAACGGCACGGCTGGATACCCCACAGCCTACCCCAACCCCAGCTGTGGGGCTAACCGAGTGGGCATCGTGGACTACGGCTCCCGAAACAACCTGAGTGAGACCTGGGATGCGTTCTGCTACCGGGAAAAGGGTGAGTAGTGTGAGCACACTTCCTGGGAACAGCCCTGTCCTGTCAGGCACAAGGTGTGCCAGGGCCACAGGCACAGAGTGAGACACGGCCAGGTGGGCACACCCCCTCTCCCCATGCCTGTGTTGGGAAAGAACACCCAGAAATCAAGGGAGAAGTGGTCAGGGAGCCACCAGGGGTGAGCCTTGTTGCATCTGGGTGTTCCTTTGCAGATGTGATTTGCAGCTGTCGTGAGGGGTTCCTGGGAGATGGGTACTGGTGCAGTGGCAAACTGCCCGACGTGCTCGCAGACGACGCTCGCTTCTCCACCTTCTACTCTGTAAGTGATGCTCTCCTGATTCTGGGGTGCATCAGCAGCTGGCCACAAGGTGGAGGGAGGGATCAGCTGTAACAGGGCTTGTTCTGTGTGCAGGCTGGAGTGTACAAACATGGAGGCGTTGGGGTTTTGTTCCTCCAGTGCTGGGGGACTGTCCTGGGCTGGGGAAGGTAACAGTTGCTGACAGTGTGCTGACGGGGATACTGTCCTTTCCTGTCTTTTCCAGATGTTGCTGGATTTTGCCAATGACACAGAGGAAGGGCTGGATTTCTTCATCAATTTATCTGATGACTCCGCTCCCAAAACTCTTTTTGTGCCTCTGAATTCCGGCTTTGGAGACAATGAGGTAAGCAAGCAGGGGTCAGCAGCCACGTGAGGCTGCACCCAATGAACTGTCAGAGCCCCAGAGGGGAGCTGGAGCCCGCCAGAACTGGTGTGATGATGTGACCTAGAGAGTGGGGAAGGGGGAGGAATTCGGGCCTGAGGGCAGCGCTGGGGGGCCCTAGTCCCACCCCTCCCTCCAATGAGAGCTGTTTAGATCAGGTGGCTCCGAGGGAAGGGGTGAGAGCTCTGCACCCTATGGCTTTTACAGACGCTGACAGGAGAGGAGCTGAAGCTCCACGTGTCGTCCAGCAACGTTGTCCTGTTCAGCTTCAACCTCACCACGGGCACCATCATCCCCTCCCAGTCGGGACATGACCTCTGCGTGTCCGATCTCCCGCTGGGCAACGGCACCGAGCAGGTCCAACCCCCAGGGGTTCCCCCCGCCCCTCTGCAGCCAGGCAGCGAGGCTCTGCCCTCGGCTGACACGGTCCCTGTGCTGCAGGCGGCCAGGGGCATCAACGACACGCGGGTGGTGCAGTGGGACATCCTGGCTGCCAACGGCATCATCCACGCGCTCGCGCGGCCGCTGCGCATCCCGCCGCCGGTCGTGCCGCTCGTTCAGGTGAGCGCCCGGGGGGGCGGGGGGGCGGCCGGGGCCCGGCTGGCAGAGCCGCCCCAAGGCCCTGCTCCCGCCCGGCTGGGCGAGCCGTAACCGGGACCCTGGCTTCGGCCGCAGGTGAACGGCGCGGCGCAGGCCTCGGGCTCCGCGGCCGCAGGGACCGTGTCGGCGCTGGGCTTCGCGCTGGCGCTGGCGGCCGGGGCCGGCGCCGCCTACTACTGTGTGAGGAGGCGGCGGCAGGAGGACCAGTTCGGGTACTTCCAGGTAGGCGGGGCCGGGGCAGCCCCCAGGCGGGGGGGGGGCGGGCCAACCGCGGGGGAGGGGCGTGGCCTCCCCGCTCACGCCCCTCCCCCGCCGCTCACGCCCCGCCCCCGCCGCTCACGCCCCGCCCCCGCCGCTCACGCCCCGCCCCCGCCGCTCACGCCCCGCCCCCCGCCGCTCACGCCCCGCCCCCGCCGCTCACGCCCCGCCCCCGCCGCTCACGCCCCTCCCCCGCCGCTCACGCCCCGCCCCCGCCGCTCACGCCCCTCCCCCGCCGCTCACGCCCCTCCCCCGCCGCTCACGCCCCTCCCCCGCCGCTCACGCCCCGCCCCCGCCGCTCACGCCCCTCCCCCGCCGCTCACGCCCCTCCCCCCCCAGGCGGACCTCCGCGCGGACGAAGAGGAGGAGGAGGCGGCGGCAGCGGTGACGCCGCGGGACCGCGCCGCCAGGCCCCGCCCCCAGCGGCCGCTCGTGGCCATCCCCAACCCGCTCTTCGGAGGCCACGCCCCCGACTACGAGCCGCTGCACGTGAGCACCGCCCCCGCCCCGCCCCGCGGCCGCGCGCCGGCCGGCCCGCGCTGACGCCGCTCTCCCCGCAGGACGCGCCGCTGGCGGACGCCGACCCCGAGACCCGCGCCGGGAGCGCGCGCTGAGGCCCCCGGCTGCCCCCGCCGCGCCACGCAGGGCGCCGTCAAATAAAGAGCTCAGCGCCGCCGGCACGGCCCCGCCGCCCTCCGCTCAGCGCCGCCCCCGGGGCTCAGTTACCCCCGCTCCGCTGTTGGGGTGTGCGGAGCCCCCAGACCCCCCTCCTCTCCCAGCTCCACCCGCCCCCGCGCAGTCCCGCACCGTGTGTCCCGCGCTGGAACCCTCAGCCCGGCTGCACCCCCCAGACGGCCGCCCCGGGAGCGAGCGGGGCAGGCGGGGGCTGCGGGCTGCAGCCCGTTGAACGCTCAGCGCCGAGCCTGCGGCCCTGGGGCGGGAGCAGCTGCCGGCGGGGAGGGGGACAGCGAGGGTGCAGGCAGCCCCCGCCCCGGCGGGGGGAAGCTGTGTGCCAGGCTGGCACCCTGCGGGGGAGGAGGGGGTGTGTGACACCTTCTACTTCCCTGCCTGGCTCTGAAGGGCCCTGGCAGGGGGACACCCCCACCTGCCTGGTTCCTGTCCCTCGGCTGCCCCCCCGGACAGCACCCAGCCCAGACAGCAGTGGGTGGGCACACGCGCCCTGTCCCTGCCCCATGCTGATGCTTCAGCCACCCCCCACTGCCCGCCTCACCCCCCACAGCCCATCGTGCATGCTGTGCGGTCCCTCGCCCCTTTCCCTGCCAGGCCCCACGCAGGAAGCCCACCGCTCCTGTTTCCTCTCTCCTGCCCTCTCAACACTGTGAACAAGCTGGGAAGGAGGAGCTGGACCAAGGCAACTGCCCTCTCCAGAGCCTCATCCAGAGCGCTGCCTTCCAAAGGCCCCTGGCTGCCCCTGCATGTTTCTCTCCAGTGAGAGAGAGAACGTGCATGTTCTGGGGCCTTTGCTGACCACCCAACGCCTTAGCCCCTGCCAGGGACACCTCTTACCCCTTCAGCCCCTCAGCTTCCCCCAAACTCAGGTTGGGGATGGTGCAGGGGTGGAACACACTCTCACCACCCCTGCTCATCTAACTTCCCCTTCCTCCCCAGCCCCCTGCTTGTCCCTCAGGGCAAGCTGAAGTCTGGCCAAAACCTGCACAGCCCCATGTGAAGAACCCACCTCCCACCTCTCCCATCCCAAATTTGCCCTGCTATGGCTGACACTCCAGCCTCTCTCTTGTTCCCTGTTCTCTGCTCTAGCCTCACTGCTGTTGTCACCTTCTCCTCAGACAGCTGTGCATGGCCTCACTCCCCTTTCTGGCCCACCACACCCAGACACCCTTCCTGCCTGCACACTCCCTGGACAGCCCATCAGCCCCTCTCCACACCTGAGGCCACATCTCAGTCACCACCACTGCTGACAATCCTGTGCCTTCCTGGAGGGGCTGGACACATCCCTTGACCAGTCTTTTCAGGCTGTACTACATCAATGGCCAAAATGCTGATGTCACTTGTACAACCTCCCCAAAACACTGGTGTATGGCATTAAGATCAAAGAACTGGTGTGCCACCACACACTTGTTTTCAGACCTTCCAACCTACTCCCACCCAGCTCTCTCACAGGACTTGCACACCCTGCACGTCTAACTACCAGTAACCTACTGGAGGCAGCAGCTGGGTGGACCAGTGGGGAGCAGGGTGGGACTGAGGGCTGCTGGTACCAGGTAACCCCTTCCTGATGCATTCCCTGATCCTTCACTGCTTGCCCAGTCGGCAGCCCTGTCCCTTCCCTGTCCCCCTGTCCTCATGCTGCAGAACCCAAGGACATGGGGGCAGCCACAGCCCTGGCACACCCTGTCATACCTCCCCAAGAGCCTGCTTGGCGCTCCCTGAGCACCAGAGACTGGCACCTCCATTTCTGAGCCACTTCCCTGGCCAGAGAACAGAGAGCAGCAGCTTCCCACCCCCAGCACTGCCTCTCCATCTCACCTACTCCTACAGCAGGCTCCCTGGTGCTCCTCAGGGGTGGAGGGGGGGTGAGCTGCAGGGAGCTCACCCCCCCTCCCTCGATGAGCACCCTCCTCTGGCCAGCCTGCAAAGCACCTCAGGGAAAAGAGGTGGAACCAGGGAAAGGCAAAAAAACCAAACCAAAACACACCGGCTACACACACAGGTAAGTGTCAAACGCCCTTTAGTGGTAGACAGAGGTGCTGCTGGCCCAGCAGCCTGGCCCCACGTACAGCGTGCTGCTGCCCGGGGTACCTGTCCCTTCAGCGGATGTGCACCATCTCCTCCAGGAAGGGGGTTTTCATGCAGCCTGTGCAGAGCTGATCCATCCAGAGAGGGGCCTCGTGCTGCAGGGGTGTGCGCCGGGGGTAGAAGGTGAAATTGACGTCGTAGTTGAGCAGGCAGCTGATGGAGGCCATGTAGATGTCAGAGAACCGCACCAGCCGCCGGGAGAAGTAGGTGGGGTTGTGGAAGGTGCGGAAGATGCTTCCGAACTGGGGGTTGAACAGGTTCTTTGTCAGTGACCTGAGAGGAAAGAGATGGTGCTTTAGAGGAAAGGCCAGAGGCCCAGGTCCCTCCTCCAGCCCCTCAGCCCTGGGCCACCCCACTCCCAAAAGACGTTCTGGGACCAAGCCAAACACCTTCCTGCGCAGGCTGCGATGCGCAACAGCCCCCATGCAGTGAGACTGGGAAGCATACCACACTCCTACTCCTCCCTGTGACCCTACCTGTAAGGGGCAAGGACCCACCTCCAGTGCCAGGAGTGGCAGTAGATCCCCCAGCACAGGGTGACACCACCTCCCCTCTCCTCTTTACCTTCAAACTATCTGGCCTCCCCCACCACAGGGCTGCACCTCCCCTCAAACACAGGGAACCAGGGAGGGCCACAGGCCAACAGCTGCAGCACCACCATCCCCAAAACAGGTTACAAAACCAACTCAGTGCAGGCCTGGGAGCCCCCAATAGACCTCATGAGCGAAGGGGGTAATGTTCACCTGATCTCCTGTCGTTCCTTCATCCACTCCAGCAACACTTGCTTCGACTCTGCATCCTGATACATCTGCACAGACAACAGCAGAAAGCTCCACATTTTGTCAGTCCTGTAGCCTGTCCTCAGCCCCCTCCCAGTTTCCCCTGTAAACTCACAAATCCATTAGTGAGCCCACTACAGCAGGAGGATGAGATATTTTTGAAAATACAAGCAAGAAGGTACATCCCCTGGTTCCCATGCTAAGCCCAACACAGAAGGCAGCATATTAATTACCCTCCCCACTCAGCCAGGAGCTGTTTACCTGCATTCTCTCCAGCAGGCCCGTCAGAGCCTGCTGCCAGGTCAGGGAGTGCATGTACTGCTCTGTGTTTATGATCCGAATCTCTGTCTCCAGCTCAGGAACGATGGCTCCAGTCCTCCAGCCGTGACGCAGCATGAGGTCCTAGAGGTCAGGGTGAAAAAACACACCAAGAACTCAAAAACCAAGACTGAAAACCAAACACAACCCTGTTTTGTAGAACAGTAGTCTGTTCCCCTTATAGACTCAGGGCACAGGGAGCTGTGGCCCATGCTGGTCATGCCCACAACACCCATCTCCTGGCCACCAGCTGTGTGAAAGCACCAAGAAACGTTGGGTTTGCACAAACTGCTCAGCCCAGCAGATGTTCTTTACCCACAGGAAGTACTGCAAGGAGCCCTGTCTCCATGGCTTGATTCTGCCTGACAGCAGAATGCCCCAAAAGAAGCTGCAGACTGTGGAGCACCCAGCACAGAGCTGAGCACGCAGAGCAAGGCCCTGCCACACGCTCCAGCACAGCTGCAGCAGGCAGGCAGGCTTGCTCCCACCTCACCAGGGAGCAAAGAGCTCTTCCCTTACCGCCAGGTCGCTGTACAGATGGTCTCCAAAGTAGAGCACTTTGGACCCACGCCAGCCTGTCAGCCTCAGGAAATCGAAGAGATTCCCCTGCAGGTAAAACAGAGCAGAGGGAGAAACCTCTCTGAATGGCTCCATCCTCACCACAGGGCATGTCCCAAGAGCCACAGTTAGGCAACAACCTTGATGTAGTGAGATGAATATCCTGGAGGGGCAGAACTGGAAAGGACCCCCCAAAATCCCACCCATCCCTCCACCCTCCCCCATCTGTTCCTTTCCCCAGTGCAGCTGGGTGAGTGACCTGTGGCCACAGGAGGTGGGTGATCAAGAGCAGGGTTTAATTCAGCAATAAACCCCATGGCTGAGGTACACCTTCTGAGCTGCTAACCCACTGGGCGAGAGGGACTTTGTAAAGAGTTCTGCTTGCATGTTCCCAACTTCTAGCTCTTGGCAGAGGACAGGGCGCTTTGACAGAGCCACCAGCCAGGCCAGAGGCTTCCCAACAGTACTACTCAAGGATGTGACCTCCTTTTCTACCACAGGTCAGGTCCCAGCCACTTGACCTCAATCTCACTAACAGCTTCTTCCCGTGGGATTGGACAGCTCACACAACCAAGAACAAACTGTCCTACAGTCAGAGGGAACTTGTTCTCAGGGAACAGACCAGCTGCACAAGGAGAACACCCCAAGGCAGCAAGTTCTCCAGAGTAACAGCCTGGTTAGATGTGGCTGTCCAGAAAGGGGAGAGAGATGGAAGCCAGGCTTTGTACCCTGTTTGATCACTCTTGTGTCTCTAGTCCCTTCTCCTCAAGCCTACCTTTTCCAGATGATTTGGAGTGAGGTGTGGAAGATCTCTGCACGTACATCAGCTTGCAGAGCTCTGCCTTCCTACCCTGAACCACCACAGTATTGGGAGCCCCTCCAGGACATCAGAAGAGGTATAAATTGTGTGATGTTCAACAAGGCTCAGCACCAGGTCCTGCACTTGGAGCACAACAACCTCAAGCAGTGCTACAGGCTTGGGGAAGAGTGGCTGAAAAGCTGCCTGGTGGAAAAGGACCTGGGGGGATGTTGGTTGACAGCTGGCTGAACATGAGCCAGCAGTGTGCTCAGGTGGCTAGTGGCATCCTGGCTCGTGTGAGGAATGGTGTGGCCAGCAAGACCAGGGCAGTGACAGCCTCCCTGTACTCAGCACTTGGGTGAGTGCCCAAGCAGCAGGGAAAAACTTGGCCTAGCAGAGATAACCCAGCACAGGGCCTCCTGGGCCGAAAGGCAAACACCCAGCACCCTTAGTTTACTGGCCTTGCTCTGTTTTTTTTCCATTCTGGAAACTGGGGGGAATACATCTCTCCTGTTACACTCCTTTCTGCAGGATGACCAGTGTGGAGCTGGGCAGGGAGCTGTTTCAGATCTGCAGACAAAGTTTTCCTACCAGGCAGCTCTCTAGTACCTTGTTTCAGCTCTGCCTCTTGCAATGTTCAAAGCTGTGAGTACCAGCAGAGCAGCCTTTCCTACACCTGGCATGAAGCATCTCTCACCATTCTCAGAGGCCAGGTTCTCACATTATGACAGGTGACACAGGCCTTGGCAGAGTTTTTGACAGAGAAGACCTTTGTTCTCATGCTGACATCCCAGCAGAAGCTGAGAGACTTTTCAGAGGCATGCAAACCACAAGGCTACTGCTCCACAGGATGCCAAGAGACATGCTGAAAGCATTCAGGGGGAGGGATGTGTGGCAGAGGCCACCTCCTGCTGCCACCAGCCAGCACAGCACACAGAGCCTGGAGTGTGTCTTCTCACAAATGCCCTCTCACTCTCACAGGCACTCTCTTGAAGGGCACCCATTGTCTACTTCCCAGACACCCACACATGACATACAAGAGAACCCATCATTTCCCCCACCCCCAACTAAGCAGATTTTTCCCATGACTTCCAAACCTGCAGCTGTCTTACAGTCCCTGCCATTTCACACTCTAGCTTCATAGCCCTTCTGCACCCCTTCACTTTACCTCTTTGTAGATCTTCCCTTTCTCCAGCTGGTTTATTTTGTCCCACTGCAGTGAGCCTTTCTCATCCAGTTTCCGAAAAGGTCTGGGAAAAAAAAAGGGGGGGAAAAACATGAACTTCTTTTGATTTGTGGTGATTGTTACCCAGCAACCACACCATCTGAATCTCAAAGCATGTTTACCTATGTGCCAACTCATAATAAGTAACCTTCTGGGCCTCCTGCACTATTTTCTCAGGGCAGGAGAAAATTCAAGGGGGAAATGTCTTTCTGGGATGCTCCTGCTGACTGGAGCCATCTCAACACTAAGATCCCTCACAGCTCCTTGTGCTTCTCAGAGAAAGGGAAAATGGAAAAATATATATATATAATAATAAAGGCTCCCTCTGTAATGCTATGGCCAAGAATGCTTTTCCATGAAACACTTTGTGTCCTGTTCCAGTCTGGCTATGCCCCAGCCCAAGAGAGATGTGGAATGTCTTAATAGGATAAACCAGTCTGTGGAGTGGATGGAAAGCCATCTCTGTGCTGATCTTGGCAGCTGATCTGAGCTGGCTCCTGTTGCTCCTGAGGGACTGCCTGCTTACCTTCCACTTGGACAGAAGGAGCAAGACACGGCTGAAGTTACTTGACCCCCAGGAACATCCATGCTCAACAGGAACATTGCTCCCCCTTGGGACAGGAGTTCCAACCTGGGAACTCTGGGATCCAAAGCCTTGGTGCAAGCAGAGCACAACCTCATCCAGAAATATTGCATGATCCTGAGCTGCCACAGGGCAGAAGGAATCCAGGCTCCCACCATGAACTCTGCTGCCTACCTGGGCAAGGGGCTCCCCAACTATGAGTGGTCTCAAGTGCACACCTGCATTTTCCCTCAGAGAAAACACTCTGCAGCTCACTACAGCTCACTCTCAGGAGGTTCCCCTTAATAAAGCCATTTCATAGGCTCACTCCTATTTATGTTAGTGGCCTGGGAAAGGGAGAAGAAAATACACACAGAGGAAAGAATAGACCTCTCCCTCAAGGGCAGTAATTCTGGGCCAGTCATAAACTGAGGCAACAAAGCAGACACAAGTTTCCAAAGCAAATAATCCAAAGTGCAAAGTGAGGACAGCAGCTTGCCCATCACCCAGTCCCTTGGCAGCTAAAGGACCAGAACACCCAGCCACAAAGGCTTCCTGAACTGCCAGTTACCAAACAACATGTGTCCAGTCACTAAAGGGAAAACACACCCACAAAAAAAAAAAGCCAGCAAACACCCAGACAAAAAAAATTAATCCCCCAAAACCCAAACCACACAGATATTTGCTGTGGAGAACAGGAAAAGGAAAGGTTTTGGCACACTCTCAGAACCCGGAGCTGAGAAACAGCCAGTTCTCATACACATCCTCCCCCTCCTCTTCTCTTTCTGAAGATTTAAGTACCTCATTACCCCTGAAAATCTAAGTGACGCTCAGACCATGATAGAATGGTGAGGCTTAAGACAGCAAGTTTGAGAAAAATGCTTCCTGCCTGGCACTACCCATTCTGTCCACTTATTCCCACACCGGTTGGTTTTGATCTCCTCAGAGAATATTTGAGAGGGCAGTGACAGGCTGGATGCCTGCTAGACCTAGAGTGTGCTTAGAAAAATCACTAGGCCTTTGGCAGGTGGAGGAGCAGGGAGCCCAAAGCCTGGGGCCCAGAGAGCAGTGTGCCCCCAGCACACGTACTTCCGCCGGTCCGTGAAGAAGTTGGGCTTCCCAGCTTGCACGATGACCAAGTCGAACAAGTCCCTCCAGTTCTTGCCAACCATGTGCTTCATTCCTTTGTCCCTAAGGGTAAAGGGGCAGAAGAGTTAACAGACCCAGGAGCCTTTATTTCACCCAACCCTGCATCTTTACAACAGCCCATCCTAAATTCACTCCCATTTCGGTGACAGAAGAAGGAACAGAGATTTGTGACTCCATAGAATCCCAGACTGGTCTGGGTTGGAAGGGACCCCAAGGGTCACAGAGCTCCAACCCCCTGCCATAGGCAGGGACACCAACCTCAGGCCTGGAGCTACACAAGGTTGCCCAGGGCCCCATCCAACCTGGCCTTGAACACCCCCAGGGATGGGGCATCCACCCCCTCTCTGGGCAGCCTGTTCCAGCCCCTCACCACTCTCTCTGCAAAGAACTTCCCCCTAATATCCAATCTAACCCTTCCCTCCTTTAGCTTTAATCCATCCCCCTTGTCCTGCCAGTGTCTGTCCTTTTAAACAGTTGAATCCCCTCCTGTTTATAATCTCCCTTCAGGGACTGGCAGGCTGCAGTGAGGTCCCCCCACAGCCTTCTCTTCTCCAGGTTGCACCAGCCCAGCTCCCTCAACCCCAGGCTGTGTCACTGCATGGGGTACTGATGGAACATTCAGCCTGTCCCACCCTTTCTCCTGTAACCTGGGAAGTCCAGAGAAGTCTGTGATGCAGCAAAAGCTGCTAGAGTTAACCCAAATGGCAGCTCTGTAACACTGTGGCCAGTCACAGCCTCCTCTTCTTCAAAAAGTGAGAGTCAAGTATGTAGAGAGCCACAGGGTGTAACACCTCACTACAACTGGTTCCAGGAAAGCACTCTCAGGACTGCTGCCACAAATACCTCTAGCATACAACTTTCAGATAGTCACAGGAGAGACCACAGTGCTCTGGCTGTGCCAGGGTGACCCACCAATGTGTAACAGCAGTACTCACACAAAGCTAAAGGGACTGTTTGTAATGAGGAAGAGTTTCTTCCTGTGGTTCACCAGTCGGTTCAGCACAGCATAGATTTCATCCCCATGCAGAATGTACTGCTCTGTATTGGAATAAAACAGAGATCATCAATCAAAACATTCTGGCATAAGTCATGGTTGCATTTCTTTAAAAACAAGCCCAAACTGAGCCCCTCTACCAGCTGGGTTGAAAAAGGCTGGAGTTAGATCCACCTCAAGCAGGCAGGCAGTGAACCTTCCTCAAGTGAAGGGAAATGTCCTTCCTAATCCTCATGAATCCCACTTAGAGGGAAAAGAAGGACTGAGGAACTGAAAAGGCAGGCAAAAAAAAAAAAGAGGGTTGATACCAAGCTGTCACAAGGGACAGGCACAGCCACTCCAAGCAGCATTGCTACCAAGAGCTGTCTTTCCCCAGAATGATCCGGAAGCCTTCCCAGGTGGTGCTGCCTTTCCAGGTCCATATCATACGAAGGGCTGTCACTGCTCATTTACAGGCTGAGGGCAAACAGAAACCCAAGCAATGAGGGAGCCACTTCCTTCACCAGACCCTGCAGACTACCTGGCCCTCACTGCTGCTCTCCCCTCCCTGCCTTTAGGCACAGTCAGGTATGTCACTACGTCCTGTGTCCCCCACTCCCAGGACTGCATGTAGGGCTGACACCCTCATCTGACACAGAATCATAGAATGGCATGGGTTGGAAGGGACCCCAAGGGTCACAGAGCTCCAACCCCCCTGCCACAGGCAGGGACACCAACCTCAGGCCTGGAGCTACACAAGGTTGCCCAGGGCCCCATCCAACCTGGCCTTGAACACCCCCAGACACGGGGCACCCACCCCCTCTCTGGGCAGCCTGTTCCAGCCCCTCACCACTCTCTCTGTAAAGAACTTCCCCCTAATATCCAATCTAACCCTTCCCTCCTTTAGCTTTAATCCATCCCCCTTGTCCTGCCAGTGTCTGTCCTTTTAACAAGCTGATTCCCCTCCTGTTCCTCTGCTCCCTTCAGGGACTGGCAGGCTGCAATGAGGTCCCCCCACAGCCTTCTCTTCTCCAGGCTGACCCAGCCCAGCTCCCTCGGCCCCTCTCCATAGAGGAGCTGCTCCAGCCCTCTGAGCATCTTCTTTGCCACACAGCAAAGTGGGTTTGGCACCAGAGCTCCATTTCACTCACCCAGATCTTTTTCAATCCACTGGTACATCACTCCTTTCACGTGTACATCTCTAATAGCATCCTAAAGGAAAGGGCAGGGGAAAAAAGGTTCAGTTGAAGCTATGGTGGTCCCATTGCCCAGCATGCAAACCTACTGCCACCACTGAGGACCAGCACTGTGATCACACATCCCCTCTTGGTGCTGGATGGGCAAAAGCTACATTCATGCAAAGCAGATGCCCTTGTGCAGAGAGGCAGAAGAAGAGCACAGTGGCTCCCTCAGCTGATGCAGGACAAGGGGAAAAGCCTCAAAACCCACCCATGAAACACAACTTCCTTCCTGCTCCTGGCAGCCAGCACATCCTAACACACTGCTGACATGGCAGTCAGAACCACTAACTGCCCCAGAACTGGTTAGGCACTAGCTGGCTTTGCTTCCTCCCTGTGCCTGTGGAAGCTCTGCCAAGGGGTGGGAGCGTGGCCAAGGTGAACAGCAGCAGAGCTCTGAGCATCTCTGATTCCAAAACACTCCCCACAAAGCCAAGAAGGGTTCCAGCTCCCAGCCCCAGCTGGCCAGTGGGCATGGGCAGAGCAGAAGGTGAGGGTTTCTTTCCAAAACAGAGCTGCCTGTTTTTCAGGAGGGAGGCAAGTTGGGCCAGTTCTTGTCAAGGGCATCCAATTAGCCTCTGTTTGCCAGGCCAGAGGCCAAGAGGCAACCCATTTTTGGACACAGCCAACTGTGATTCTTCCCATCTCCATCCAGTGAGATACAAGACACACAAGCCCATTTCCAGAGCAGCAGCACATGTTGCAGTGTTTGCACATGCACATGCTTGGTTTTAAGAGAACCTTTTTCAACCCTGACCATTTAGCCCAGTAAACAAATGCTGCCTTTCCCCAGGAACCTCAAATCCCTGTTGCACTGTGTGTGCTCCTTCAGGAACACACTGGATCACCACTCCCACTGCTGACACTGCTCCAGTGACACCTGCACAGGCCACCACACTGTTGCCTGGTCTCACAGCAGTGTGGTGAAACCTGCTTGTCACCCCAGACATCATTTCATTCAGCGTGGGGAGAGCACCAGAGCTTACAGTTTAGATGCAGTGAAGGAGAAGGCATTACCTCTTCACAACACAGTTCCAGGAGTGTCTTTCTCCTGTGGGGATTTGAATGGTAAAAAGGCAGAGGTCCCATCTCATTCACCAAGACACTGCCTTATGGGAAAGAAACTAAACACAAAGCAAGGGTGCTAACAGGAAGACAGCTGTATCTTGAGCAGCACTGGCACTAAAAGCTGACAAGGCTTTACATTTGTGTCAAAATTACCTTTGGGGAGCAGGAAGAGCTTCCAGTGTGCTCCTTCCCTAAAACCCTGCCCCCCAAAAGAAATAAACTGGAAAAAAAATAGAAAGAAGAAGAGTTCCAAGGTTCCTGCAGGTAAATCCTGGTAGCCTGGGGAGGTGTCAGACAGGGCTCTCAAAGTGCTCCAAAGGAAAGTGGGGTAAACTGTAGTTCTTACTCCCAAGCAGAGAGTCACCAAACTGATGTGATGGGACTACTTGAGTTACAAGTCAGCTTCAACCTCAGGGCCTGCCCTTCTGACTCTGCAGTCTCTCCAGTGCTCAGCCTGCTCCCAAACAGACAGCACTGCAACCAGAATTGCTGCTAAGAACTACAGGAGAGTGCCACCAGGCCTAGGCATGTCATCACTGACTATGAGCCTGCTTTGTAGTAACAGCTGGGGCTATGCCAGTCCTCTTGGACACCCATTTGTGAGGCACAGAAAGATCCCTGTGCCCATGTTCACAAACCATTGCTCTGCACTTGCACTGCAGTACTGCAACAGGGGAAGTTCTGCAACAAGGCTTGGCTATCCTCCCTGTACAGCAGAAAGCAAGAACTCTCCTGGTGGAAGCACAGGACAGTCCCCAGCTCTGCAAACACAAATGCCAGGGTGAGCCCTCTGGAGTTGTAGGGCGAGCCCTCTGGAGTTGTAGGGTGAGCCCTCTGGAGTTGTAGGGTGAGCCCTCTGGAGTTGTAGGGCGAGCCCTCTGGAGTTGTAGGGCGAGCCCTCTGGAGTTTCAAGCATTGAGCAGTTTGTCCTGTACTGAGTATGTATGAGGTTGTGGCAATCATCCACCTCCTCTCAGGAGCTCAACTAGAAACATGACAACAGGCCTCAGGAGTGAGCTGCATCCCCTTTTACTCTCTCCAAGAGCAAAACCAACCATAACATCATAGAAACATTCCAGGTCTTGTGGGAAACTGGCCAGCTTGCTGTTATCTAGCACTAACAGAAGGTCAGAACATGAGCTGTAATCCTTGGCTGCAGCAAAGGTGGCAGGGTGGCTCCTTATCACAACAGCAGCAGCACAGATGCACAGCTCTGTTTCCTTCACAGGAAAGCTGAAGAGCAGATGTATGGGCTGCTGCTCAGAGGGTGAGGAGAAGATCCCCAGAAGGTACAAATCAAACACCTCTCTCCTTGGAAAAGGGCATGGATAAGTCTTGGTCACCAAGGAGGATGGATGTCTCTCAACAGAAGTCCCTTAGGGCACCCATCTCAAGCCCTTGCATTTTGCCTACAACATTAACTAAGAAGTCAAACAGTACCCCCCTCACAGGGCTGATGATCCCATGTCCCATGTCAGCAGCAAAGTTGGAGGGTACAGTTAGCACCTTGGAGTAACTGGCTCTTGAAAGCTACAGTCACTCATTGGAAAACACCCCAAAAGGATCAGACTGCTCTGTAGCTGCAAATGGAAAGGGTGGACTCTCAGAGCTGGTGAGGGCAGTTGTCTCACAACAACTGCTGTATAAAGCAAACTGTTTGACACATGGTCAGACCAAGCCTCTTTGAAAAATGAAGTATCAGCCAAGAAAACACAGACCTTAAAAGCCTACAGAACCAAAAAACATTTACACAAGCTTTGTGACATACTGCCCATGGAAGGACCTTCAGCCTCACCAGCCTAGGCACTCCTGCAAGAAATAATGTCCAGCAACACCAGCTCTGTAGTACAGACAGAAACCCAACATGTTCTGAAAACACAGCTTTGGTTATTTCCCTGGTAATGCTTTAATCAAAAGGGGCAACAACTTTGTCATATTAGGCTGCACCCTGATGGCCCCTTAGGGCTGAGTACTGCAGAGCTCACCAGTGCTCACAAGCCAAAGTTCTGAGGTAGTGTGAGCTACAGGGCAGCTGACATTTTACTTACAGATATATCCTTGTAAAGATGCACCTGGTCAAACTCAATGCCATGAGTTATGAAGTAGTCAATGACTGAAGAGAGCAGGGTCATTTCAGGAAGAGAAAAAATGTCCATAAACTGCTTAAGTGATGGACCCTGGAAAGCAAAGAATTCAGGAGACACATTAAACCAAAAATGCTTCTGAGAGAAAAACCACCCCACACAGTAAAGCCAACAAACTCCTATCACCCAGGACTAGCTGGAAGATGTTCCAGGCTAACAGAAAGAGAACCACTAACGTGGAAAGTCCCAGCCATGCTGCCACTGGCTCTCTCTTTTCCACCAAGACACCAACCCAGCCTATCAACACTTGACAAGAGAGATTTCTCCTTCACAAAAATCATTAAACAAAGCCAGCATCATCATTAACACTCTCATGTCAAGGTGGAGGAAGCAGGGAGTCAGTCTTAGACCCTAACTTCTATTTCAACCCCATGCCCTTCACTTCCCAACCAGCCTCTTGGCATTGCCACCAGTGCCAAGAGATGACAGGCTGCTACAGAAGTGGCTGTGGCCCTCATTGGAGGCATCATAGAATCCCAGGGGTTGGAAGGGCCCTGGAGAGCTCCTGGGGTCCAACCCCCTGCCAAAGCAGCTCCCCAGCTCATACTGCACAGGTCGGTGTCCAGACGGGGCTGGAATCTCTCCAGGGATGGAGACTCCACACCCCCTGGGCAGCCTGTCCCAGGGCTCTGGCACCCTCACTGGGGAAAAGTTCTTCCTGTGCTCTAACTTGCCCACTAGTGGGTGTGGTGCCCACTGTACCACTCTGTCAGGGCAGACAGCAGGCCTGCGTGCAGCCTAGCTCTCTTCTCCCAAGATTTAGGCCCTGACAATATTCTTCTGTTCCCATGAGACAGGAAAAGTTCCTCATGCTGAGAGGATCCTAATAATCACATTCTCAAAACACAGCAGCCTTGCTGATAGGGGTACAGGCTGCCCTAAACCAAGAAGCAGTTATGGGAAGGGATTTGGGAGTAATGGAACATGTCAGGAACCAGCCATAACAAGAGGGTCAAACAGCAGGTGTGCAGATACTTTTAGGCATTAAAGTTAAACCAAGGATGTTTAGCTATAAGATAGGTTTATCAGAACTCATTATAATCACTAACCAATCAATACAGTGTGAACAGTGTGTGTAACCAATGAGCAGTTTTTTAGCTTGCCACGTTTGCAGTAAGAAAGGTCTAGAATCTGGGTGATTTCACCCAATAAAATGGCTTCATGGCTTCACCTGAAATTCATACACTGAATTGCATGTTGCTCCCTGCTGGACACCACACCACTCTAGACACTTGAGGAAGAAAAATGGCTTTCTAGTTCAGGCACCCAGAGGATTTCTACAGTTCCTAGGGACAGAGGCTCAGCACTTCACTGCACAGCAAACCTTTCTGCCTAAAAACCCACCCCAACACTCACAGACGCCAGCCCTACAAGTAATACCCACCGAGTGGATAGATCTGAAGAGGTGTGGAGGGGGGATCCCTTTCACGAATTAAAAAACCCCTACCCAAAACCAAAGAGAAAGGCACTGCAAGCACATCGCTGCTACACACACACACCCCTCCCACACAGCTCTGCAGGCTGCCCTGGTAGCTTGCGAGCTGGATTTGGCCAAGGAACAAACAGGAAACATCCCCCTATCGCTCTCCAGAGCCGTTCAGCTCCAGGCCAATACCCTGGTGCTTAGGAATGCTTTACAGATGGCTTTTACATGCTAAACTGCTAAATAACCTCTGGGGCAAATTCCCACTGGGAAAAAAACACACTGCAGCTCACTGGTGATTGAGCCTTTGGAGTCCCAGAGGGGTGGAAGTCATTCACATGCTCACACAATTCCCTCTGTTTTCCTAGCCCCTAAAAGAGCTGCTGCATCAGAGCAGTAACTTAACCATACCTTGCCATAGAAGTCACTCATCTGGTAGAGGGGGATGTGCTGTGTACCACCGTAGAGTTCAATTACCTCTTCATCAGGCACTGGTTTCAGCCCTCTAGACACAGAACAACAGAAACAGTGTGTCAGGAATCTACACCGAGCTACAAAAGGCAAAGAGAAAGAAGATGGGATAGCCAGGCTCCTTTCTAAAACTCCCAACCTTCTCTTGCACAAAGGAGCTAGACAGAGAGCCTGACAGCTCCTTGGTTTCTTAAGACTCACATAAAACCTTTCACTGACATTCCTCAGATACCTTGTTTGCTCCTTCAAGTTAATTGAGGGGCTTCATCCACATTCCAGCAGAGTTCAGACAGAGGCTTCTCTCCCTGTGCCATCCAGCTGCTGGTCAGGCTGCCAGATTAAAGCAGCCCCTCTGACATGATTTTGGCAGCACTGGGGAACTGGGGGTTAGGAGAGGTTGCTTCCATGAGGTGTAGCACCATTAAAGGCAAAGGTGTGGAAAAAAGCTTTCTGAAAACTGGAGGCTCCTTCCTATTCAGTTTCCCTAAGCAAAACAAGTGCATTCAACAGAGAGCACTACTGTCCCCAGCCACCATAGCCACAGGTGGGCTGTACACCATTAGAACCATAGACTGGCATGGGTTGGAAGGGACCCCAAGGGTCACAGAGCTCCAACCCCCTGCCACAGGCAGGGACACCAACCTCAGGCCTGGAGCTACACAAGGTTGCCCAGGGCCCCATCCAACCTGGCCTTGAACACCCCCAGGGATGGGGCACCCACCCCCTCTCTGGGCAGCCTGTTCCACCCCCTCACCACTCTCTCTGCAAAGAACTTCCCCCTAATATCTCATCTAACCCTTCCTTCCTTTAGCTTTAATCCATCCCCCTTGTCCTGCCATTGTCTGTCCTCTTAAATCCCCTCCTGTTCCTCTGCTCCCTTCAGGCACTGGCAGGCTGCAATGAGGTCCCCCCACAGCCTTCTCTTCTCCAGGCTGACCCAGCCCAGCTCCCTCAGCCTCTCTGTGTAGGGCAGGCTGACCATTAGTGGCCATCACCTTATCTGACTGCTGCAGCTTTTGCCTCTTGCACAAGTTTTGATGGCTGCTAAGTTACAAAGGCAGCAACTTTCCCTTTCTCCTTTCCTGTTCAGTCAGGGTACAGCCTCTGAGAAGTTAAATTGCCTGGGCTGTGCTCAGACACTAAGGACAGTTTAGGAAAAGGACAGTTACAAATGGGTAACAGGGAAAGATGTTGAAATGCATTTGAGCTAAAAATCTACCGATGAAGATGAAGAGAAATATGGGGCAGTACCAACCCCTCTTCCTCACTCCCCCAAAAGCTACCACTCAAAGAACCCAATTCTCTCTGATTATGAAACCCCCTTATTAATATTCCTTGAGTGTTTACTGTAACTGCAGCTTAACAGCAAAAGGGCAGAGTTCAAGAAAAAAGCCAAACACTGGCTTCCATGCTCAGGAAATACAACACAGATTTCCAGGAGCTTTGCTACCAATACCTATGGATTACTGCTTTTACACACCAAGGTCGTTCCACTCTGGGGCAAGGCTTTCTCCCAGCCTCTAGACTCACAACTTTCTGGAGAAAAGCTTGCTCTCCTCTGTTTCAGCCACTTACTCCAAAGCACACCCAGCTCTATTTTGAAAGTGACAGAAAAGGAGGAAAAATAGAACAACCCTGGCTTTGAGGGTCTGATTCGGATGCATCATCACTTCATAGACAGGTCCATGCTGCTTTAAGATTTTATTAACAGACCCAGTGCTCTCCCCTTAGCTTTGTGACCAGGCACAGCAGGCACTGCTGGGATACAGGATCACAGGGGTTGGAAGGGCCCTGGAGAGCTCCTGGGGTCCAACCCCCTGCCAAAGCAGCTCCCCAGCTCATACTGCACAGGTCGGTGTCCAGACGGGGCTGGAATCTCTCCAGAGATGGAGACTCCACACCCCCTGGGCAGCCTGTCCCAGGGCTCTGGCACCCTCACTGGGGAAAAGTTCTTCCTGTGCTCTAACTTGCAGCCATTGCCCCTTGTCCTGTCCCCACAGACACTGAAAAGGGGCTGGGCATTTCCCCTGCATCCCATCCTTCAGATATTTATAGACATTCATAAGGTCCCCCCTGAGTCTTCTTCTCTCCAGGCTGAACAACCCCAGCTCACTCAGCCTTTCCTCACAGGAGAGATGCTCCAGGCCCTTCATCATCTCCTCAGCCTCCTCTGGACTCTCTCCAGGAGATCCCTGGCTGTTTGATCCCAGGGGGCCCAGCACTGGACACAACACTCCAGGTGGGGCCTGACCAGGGCAGGGTCTCACTCCTGTATGTGGAGATGACAGGCCCCTGTGTGGGCCACACAGAGAGGAGCCCGTTCCCAGCTGCACTGTTTGTTCATGGATATTAACCCAGATATGCTGTAGCTACAACTCAGGCATCGTGCAGGGGACGTGACCAGATGCATCATTAACCATTCCACAAAGCTCCAGGTCTTTCCACCCACACCTGGCTTGAAAGACTTAAGAAAAATAACTCCCTGCAATTATATGGCAGGTAAGGCCTTGAAGCAAGTGCAAACAGGATAAGCCAGGAGAAGCTCTGCTCAGAAAAACACAACAAACCACCCAACCAGAAATCCACCCCGTAAGCAGTGAACACACAGAGTCAGGAATCCACCTTTGCATGTACAGACATTTAGAAAATGATTTTCAGAATCACAGACTGGTCTGGGTTGGAAGGGACCCCAAGGGTCACAGAGCTCCAACCCCCTGCCACAGGCAGGGACACCAACCTCAGGCCTGGAGCTACACAAGGTTGCCCAGGGCCCCATCCAACCTGGCCTTGAACACCCCCAGGGATGGGGCACCCACCCCCTCTCTGGGCAGCCTGTTCCAGCCCCTCACCACTCTCTCTGGAAAGAACTTCCCCCTAATATCCAATCTAAACCTTCCTTCCTTCAGCTTTAATCCATCCCCCTTGTCCTGCCATTGTCTGTCCTGTGAACAAGTTGAATCCCCTCCTGCTAGTAAGCTCCCTTCAGGGACTGGCAGGCTGAAAAAAACCTTACAGACCTATATGCTGTCCCCAGCTGGACATAGTGGAAAGCATCAATCTTCATCAGAAGACTCTGTGATAAAGGATATTTACTGTTAGAATCAGGTAGGTTTGCACTGAAACCTTATTTACCTTTCAAGTTCCACACCAATGACGTTTAAGAAACAAAATTTGATATAAACAACACACATCTATGGACTTTAAGTCACACTTACTCCCCAGCCCCTTGTAAATACATTCATACAGTAGCTTTTTATTTGCCTATCTGGCAAAAAGAGCATCTTTCTATGAGCTAAACCACCCCTGTCTGTTACCCGTTAAACTTTGTGGACAGGGATGCAGTTGAACAACAGAGAGAACAATGTGTCTGTGCCTCAGACAGTCTCTTCTTACCTCCCTTCCAAAAGCACACACACATTCCAAAGGAGCTTTGTGTGCACAAGAGATCTATTTCTCATATTTATCTTAAGCAGAACTCAGCTGGCAAGTTTTGGTTTAGAGTACAGCTGTGCCTGGTTGTTTTCTCTACACAAGAGCCCTCCCCTCCACCACTTGTCCCTCTCCCCAACAGACATTTAAGCAAAGATGGTCACAAACACACCAGGTTGGTGACATCAGAGCTGTCTTTGCATTTTTTTAAATCCGACTCCCCTATTCTTGAGTCATCCTTTCTCCTCCATCCATCATTCTGAAGCCTTAATACAAGTTCTCAGGGCATGGAAAGCAGCCTGATGCTAAATCTGCATCTCCAGTAAGGACACAGCCTCAAATTATTTGTGCTGCTTCCACCACAGTGCAAGGTAATTGATTCCACAGAGCACTGACAAGCTTCAGGTACCTCCTTTTATCACACTACATCAGTGCAGCTTGTTACACCGTGGGCAGACCTCCAACTAGTCTGTGAGGGGTGCAGGCAAACATGCTGGAAGACTCACTCAGACAGGCACTACCCAGTTTTTTGTGTGTTTTGCAAACTCTGCTCCTGAGGAAAGAGAGTTCTCACCTTCTCCTCACTCAAAGGATGCTTTGCTTGGCTAGGCTAGTCCCCTCTTGTGTTCCCCGAGGTTTCAGCCAGAGCTTTGAACAGGGGAAGAAACTTCAGTTTCTCACAGATCTTTTTTGTTTCTGTGTAAAGTCAGGGAGGCTAGCTGTGCACTGCCATGCTGTCATGGCACTCAGGGCAAAAGACACAATAAAACTCCATGTAGGATTTTTTGATTCATTCTCTTTTGTTGACACTGCTGGAGGACAGCACACACACTCCAGCCTTGCACTGCCTGCTGCCCCGAATCTGCTCAAAGCTCAAGATAAGAGAAGCTACTGCAGTGAAGTAACTTGCTCTGCACTACTCCCACCTGACTGCCTGGATGCATCACAGCAGCACTGCATCCCTGAGCACCAGGCTTTCAGGGATTCCCTCCAGATCACCTGGATGCATCAGAGCAGCACTGCATCCCTGAGCACTAGGCTTTCAGGGAACCCCTCCAGAACACCTGGGTGCATCACAGCAGCACTGCATCCCTGAGCACCAGGCTTTCAGGGAATCCCTCCAGAACACCCAAGAGGGTTAAAGCTAAGGCTTGTGCTTTGCTTGCTTGTGCTTCTAAGCAGCATGCATCTCAAGTAGCTTGGATCTTTTTCCAAGCAGTCCTATTATTCGGGGTGGGGGGTGGGGAAGGCTTCCTAAAGCATTCTCCTGACAAGTCATTTCTATTATTAGAGTAAAACATAATGCCTCTGCTCCTGGCAAGTACAGGATTGAGGCTTGTGGTTCAAATTTCCTGAAAGACAGAAACGATTGCACAAACAAGCTGAGTTTTCTGTTAATTACCTTGTGGAATTAATTGACTTCTAAATTGACAAGGCTGTTTATCAGAGGCCTTTGCCAGACTTTCTCTTGGAAGGTTAGAAGCAAGAAGAACCCAGGCAATGCACAGCCACCCAGACTATGTATTTTACTAATAGTTTGGTGACTGATGTTATTGTAAGCAATGACAAACTATTCCCACTAAAAGCAGGACACAAGAGAAGACAAAGCCCAGGAGACTGACCTTTGTACAGCTTACCTTTTGAACATCATAGTGAAGTCCACGTATGGCAAACCCTGGAATGTAGTCATACTTCCCAAGCCCTTCAGGATACTGGGAAGACAGATGGCAACATTGTTAGAGGCACAGGCATGGGGTTATCCACAGAACTACCTCCCCTGCTGAGCTGGTTTAGCCCTGCTAGCTGTCTCACGCCAGGCATAACCTGACTGAGGAACGGGTAACGCCTCATTTCTCCACTTTCCAAAGAATGCAGGTGAATGGACAAAGACATAAAGGAGCAGGATTCTCTCATGTAAAGGGCACTATGAGAACGTAAGATTCACTTGGGCAGTGAGGACACTGCTAGTAAGCTCAGATTCAGCCCCATGTATGTGGCAAAGCAATGAGCCCCTCTAAAAAGAAAGGCACGTCGAGAAGGAAGTGCACAGGCAAGGCACCTATTGCAAACATGGTATCCATTACTGGACATGCTATACAGCCCTCTCATAGAATCACAGAAGTCCACACTGACTTGCACATGTCAGGACTTGGACAGCTTAAGTGCTGGCCCACAGTTCACATTTATCTGCCACATGTACCTCAAACCAGCAATCCCACAAGCACTGTTTCCATAGCCAGGTAAAACAGACCAGACTTTTCCAGATTAAGGTCCCTGCTCCACATTTATAAAACTTGAGAAACATAGAGCATAGTAAATTGTCACAAAAGACATTAATTCCACATAGAGACAAAACTTCCTGCAATTAATGGTGGCAAAACATGAAATCTGTCTCAATAAAACCAGTCATTGCCACATGCGTGCACTGTGGCATTTTGCAAGCACACATGGGCAATGGCAGCAGTAAGCTTAACTGAGTGGAAATCCTTAGCACAGCATTACCTTGAATTGTTCTATCAGGATGTCTCTGGCAGTGTTGAAAATCATAGAGTGTAGTAAATTAGAATACTGTGCTAATGTGTAATCGTAGTCAAAGCCATAGATCTCGACGTCTCCCAGGCTGATCTCATTGTTAGCGTAGATAGCGGCCGGGTTGAGGAGATTGCAGACTCCTGGTGGGAGGAGATCTAAGGGACAGAAAGGAGGAGACGTGAGAGTCACTGAGAGGATGGCTGAAATGTCAGCTCTCCCTTCCGGACCTGACAGCAGCTGGAAGTGCCACACAGCAGCAGCCAAGGAGCCACAGTGCTGCTCTCAAAGGCCGCTGCCGCTAACCCACTCAGATATCCCTCCCTGTGAAAAAACACAGGGTGAAACTGCTGGCTGCATCTGGCAGTGGGGCTAATCACAGTGCTACTAACCACAGTTCTGCTAACCACTGACCTTTTGTGTCAGGAAGCCACGAAACAACACCCTCAAGTCTCTGGCCTACATGAAGCAGAGCAGGCCCGAGATTTTGAAGCGTCACATTTCCAGCTTGCAGCAGCTGCCTTTTCAGCAGGCTCACCAGTGTGAAAGGTAGCTGTGATGTATCATCAGAAAAACATGCACCCCTTGCTTAAAACTCAAGCAAGACAAACAGGCTAACTCTCCTCTTGGAGAACTGCTAGGTTACTTGAAATCAGAAATGTTGAGGTGTGCTTTCTGCTGGTTTCTGTTTCTCCCAGAAGCAGGCAGATTGCACAGAGCAACCCTGCAGGGCATTTTTAAAAGTGACCATTAATCAGCAGGATAAAACAAGGTTTTGTAAAAACGCCAACAAAATGTAAAAGAAAAAACCCAAGCCCAACACATGAAGCTCTGCTCTTGGAGCACGTAATGCAGATAGCAGCAAGTTATCTGCTCTCCTCTGATAAACAGCTGTGGAAACAGGTCTGTCCTCGCCTGTGGGCTGTCACTTCAAAACAGGGGTACTGCTCGAGATGCTTGTGAGCAACACTTGGCTCCCTGGAGCACTGGAAAATGGGGGATAAGTGACACATCAGCTGAACTACCTGTATGTCCTTTTGCAGAGCTGCACTACAGTGGGAGAGGCAAAACCAGACTTCCCACCCCAGGGAGCTGTCTGTTGCTAGCTTGTTCAGCCTAGAGAAGGGAAGCCTCCAAGGAGACATTATGATGGCCCACAAATATTTAAAGGGGTCCCACAGGGAAGTAGGAGAGAGACTGTTCAACAGGGAGCGCAGGGACAACAAGGGGCAATGGCTTCAAGCTGGAAGAGGCCAGGGTTAGATTAGACATTAGGAACAAATTCTTTACTATGAGGGTGAGGAGGCCTTAGCACAGGGTGCTCTGAGAGGTTGTAGCTGCCCCATGATCCCTGGTAGTGTTCAAGGCCAGGTTGGATGGGGCTGTGGGCAACCTGGGCTAGTGAAGGTGTCCCTGCCCACAGCAGGGGGTTGGAAATAGGTGATCTCAGAGGTCACTTCCAACCCAGAGCATTCTGTGATTCTATGAGAAAGAGCAACAGAAATAATTCCCTGCAGAAGGTTGCCCGGTCACATCCACATTAAGGGACAGAGAGAGGAGGAGACATTTCCTCCCCCCTCAAAGACAGCTAATTTTCTCTTTGAATAATAGGAAAAATGCAGACATTTGCCAGATCCTACACAGCATTGGTGTGTAGGATGCATTTTTTCCCTTCCTACCTGAACGTTATGCTTTTAGCTAGAACCCCAGTGCTGGTTCTTTAGTGCTTCCTTGCTATAAAACCAAGTTTCATCTGTATCTAGAACAAAAAAAATATTATTAGAAAGAGATACCAGCCATTCCCAACACAGACTTTATCTGGAATTATGACAGAATTTAGGTAAAAGTCCAAAGCACATTTGTGAGCACCAATCCAAAGAGGTGACCAAAGAAACAGAGGATTCAGATAGATCACAGAGCTTATTCTTCAGGGGAGAGAAGCATTACAAAGCATGCCAATGCTCCCTCCCAGCTCACTTTCCTTCGGGCTTCAAATGCAATTCACCAGATCGACTAGAAAAGAAAGCAGTATTTTACAGCAGGAGGGCTGACTTACTGGCTACTCAGGGAGAACAAGAGCCCTCTTTCAGTGACTCTGAGAGCTGTAAAGCTCCTGGAGGAGGGCTGAGGAGAGCATATGCAATCAGAGTACTTCCACTAGGATTTTAAAAGATGGGGAATGTAAATGATTCAGATCATCACAACTTTCATCATCACATCGTAAATATTCTCTGCACCATAAGCAAACGGAGCTCAGCTTCCTGTCCTCACCTCCAGATAGCTTGTGGGAAGACTGAAGTACACACTGGGATTTGCAGAGCCTTATGTTTCTTCCTCACAAGGAAAATGACACAACCCTGATCCCATCACAGTGTAAATCACAGAATCCCAGACTGCCATGGGTTGGGAGGGACCCCAAGGGTCACAGAGCTCCAACCCCCTGCCACAGGCAGGGACACCAACCTCAGGCCTGGAGCTACACAAGGTTGCCCAGGGCCCCATCCAACCTGGTCTTGAACACCCCCAGGGATGGGGCACCCACCCCCTCTCTGGGCAGCCTGTTCCAGCCCCTCACCACTCTCTCTGGAAAAAACTTCCCCCTAATATCCAATCTAACCCTTCCTTCCTTTAGCTTTAATCCATCCCCCTTGTCCTGCCATTATCTGCCCTTTTAAACAGTTGAATCCCCTCCTGTTTATAATCTCCCTTCAGGGACTGGCAGGCTGCAATGAGGTCCCCCCACAGCCTTCTCTTCTCCAGGCTGAACCAGCCCAGCTCCCCCAACCTCTCTCCATAGGGCAGCTGCTCCAGCCCTCTGAGCATCTCCTTGGCTCCTCTGACCCCTCTCCAACAGTCCTACATCTTTATTGGTGCCCCAGCTCTGGACACAGGATCCAGCTGGGGCCTGTGGTGGTTTGGCCCTGGCTGGAGGCCAAATGCCCACCGGGCTGCTCGCTCACTCCCAGAGGGGAAGCAGGCAGAGCCTCCATGGGTTGGGATAAGGACAGTTTGCTGCCAAATATCAAAGTGACTACAGAACAACAACGGCTGGTTACACTCACACCCAGTGCTCACACACAGTACCTTATGGACCTGACGATTTCAGAGGGCTGCCCAACAGCAAGAACCGACCGACCCGACATCCCAGCCACACTCCAACTGTCCCAGAGGCAAGAAACAGCCCCCACCCTTCCCCAGCCAGCTGCTTTTATGGGCAAGTGGTGTCAGGTGGTGTGGAAAACAGCCCTGGCTAACTCAGCTCACCTGGGCTGACCCAGCTCACCTGTGTTGGCTGATTGGGGAGGTCAACCCTGGCCTGGCCAGAACCAGGACAGGCCTCTACAGTGCTTTCCTCTCCTACAGACAGCACTTCTTTAGGGACAAACGGACCCCACTTGCTGCTACCATATCCCTACAGAGAGGCCAGGCTCTTCCAACATTCACCATGACACAATTGGACAAGCTGAGAGCAGTGCACAATACCATTACCCAAGCTCCATCTCTCCTTGCACAGAAGGCATGACACCCATCTAGATTCAACAGCACAATCAGGAAAAACTAAGGGAGTGGTGTGACTGTAAAGGTCTGAGAGTTGCCAAGCACAGGAGCCAAGTCTTATATATGTGTCCAGAAGCACAAGGAGTAACTGTGCCATGGTATGATTTAGGAAGTATATTTATACCCACTGGATGAAGTCATCCTCCTCCCTGCCAGCCTCAGCTGTTTAGGGCCTCTCTGCTGTCCTCCAACAGCCTCCTGCCCAACTCATTTTACCCCACTCAGACACTCTGTCTCTAACACACCACGTCCTCTTAGCTCCTAAGGGATGAAGAAAGATGCATCTGCTAGCCAAAACGCTTCGTCACCATTGCATCACACCTTCCCTACGCACACTTCTTGGAGCACCACACACCTAATTGCTGTGTTTCCTATCACACCTCATCATCACCAAACCAAACTTGCAGCAGCTTGTCAACAGCTTGCTTTTTCCACGGCGTTACCCCCCATCTTAAATGGGCAGTGCTTTTAAAGTCACCCATCTCCTGGAGAGAAGGAAACCTAAGCTCTGGGTTTCAGTCATTTTTTTTTAGTAATGACCTGGCTGGTTACAAATTGTGAGAGCTTAATGAAATCCTGGGCTGCAGAGGACTTGGGCAGTGAAGATGCCAGCTTTGCAGAATGACAGCTTTTACTTTTCCTCTGTCCAGACACCCAAGCAGACTGCTGGATAGACAAGGATCAGTTACAGCAAGGGAAAACACAACCCAAACCAAAGCCCCCCAAAGGAAAACAAGTTTTGGTTATTGCAAAAGAACAACAATCCCAAGTACACTTTCCATCTGGGTCTTAACTGGAGACAGTGTAAAAGTTAGTCACCGTCCACTCAGCACTTCAGCCAGGAAGTATGATCAAAGGGAGATGGGGTGTGCAGACATCTGGGGACAGTGGGGACAAAAAGCAGCTCTTGCAATAGACACAACCCCTGGAATCTGCACACTTGCACAATCTGCTCTGCTCTGCAACTCTGGCAGTTCTAAGGGAAGTGTCTGCACATCCATGGGGCATGATGAAACCCAGCCACAGGGCAGCGGGTTTGATCTCAGGGGTGTTTTACACCTGGGTGGAAGTACAAGGGAAACAACGCCTTATCTTAACTTTACTACTGTGAGGCCCTGAACAGCTGCTGAAAACAGAGTATCTTCCTGACAGCATTAAGTGCCTCTTCCCAGGCCACAGCCCACGTTGTTAGAAAGCAATAGCACTCAGGCCCCAGCCTGATGGCAACGACAGCAGGTAATTAGCTGCCAGCAGCGGTTAGAGACGCCAAGACACCATCTGGCCCCTTGTGATGTGAAAAACGCTCTGGTCAGGAGGTGCCAAGTACACCCCGTGTGTCCCTGAGGCTCCCTGAGCACCAGCAGCATCACCCCGGACACGCTCCTTTCCCCTCCGCCTGGGATCCAGCACGGTGGTGAAGAACCACACATAAACGGGTGACTCGTGCCCACCTCGCACACCCTTTGTATTCCCAGAGGTCCGACACAGCAGCCTTCAGTGCTCAGTCCTCTGTAACACCAGCGAGGGGAAGAACAAGGACACACCAATACAACCATCACAGGGGGATGTTGCCTTCTCTCCAATGCTGACTGCAGCATGCATTATGTAGATGCAAAGGGATCTCCCCATCCACACAAACTAAAATGAGCAAGGACTATCCCTGAGCTCAATGCCATCAGTGCCTAACCAAGTTCTTGCTATCTGCAAGCTCATCTCTCTTCTCAGCAGCTCTCAAATTTAACCACACTCAAGGTGGTTATGCAGGGGCAAGAAGTTAACACATTGCAACGACCTAGGAAAAACACACCTGCTTGCTTACAGGCAAACCTCTCACTTGCCAGGCCCAGGGCTGCAGGACTGGATGCTTCCAAGAGGACCAGACTTCAGACACTGCTTACTGAGAGACCGTATCAGCCTTCCTCCACACTTCAGATGCCATCAAACCAGAAACACAGCAAACCTTGGTCAATGCCACCCCTCTGACAAATGTGATGACACTTTTCCTCTTGGCAGAGAGAAAAACCAACACAGAAAATGGGAGCAGTATTCTTAAAGGTCATGAAATTTGTTCCTAAGCATCCAAGTCCCATAAGGCTGGAGGGAATAGCAAAGAGAACGGCTTCTCTGGAGCCAGAGATTTTATGCTGCAGTTGTGTTGTGCTGTAGTACGCATCAGCTCACTCAAGCCTGGCAGAATACAGATGTGCATTGTTTGTTTCTGCAAAGCTAAGAACCTCCAATGCTTGGGCTCTGGCCACCAATCCCATCTCTGAGGTCTCACCCTACACCTCCTGCCCTGTTCAACTCAGTCAGCGCTTACCATGGGAATCCCCCCTCTACCAAAACATGATGTTGCTCTATAAATCAGGTCCCAAGCAAAAACTGGTTTAAAAACATGTAATTCTTCTGGCAGAGACCTGTCTTCAAACCCACCAGCAGTAACAGACAATACAAAACAACCAACTGGTGGAGTTCCAGAGAGGGAAGGGGAAGGTGGCACCTTTTGCACAGCTCTGCGCAGTCGTCACAGCAACAGTTAAACCCAACTTGGACCAACTCTATTTATGTCTCTTCTTGACAAGACTAACAGCACAGGCTGAAATTTTGGTCTGGGGAGCTACTCTTTAAACAAATGTATTTCTTGTCTAGCATGTCTAAGAGTTCCCTAAAGCTCTGTGAAGTCTGCTCTGTAATGCGTGGCTGCTTCACCCAACTTCAGTTTGCATGCAGACCTGCTGACCACCTCAAGTGATAACTACATCTCCTACATCCCCACACAGCGTAACAACGTGGATGCAAACAGTGCAAGCTGTCACACAGCAGAGTGAGCCTTTTCACCTATTCAGAAATCTGCATGTGAAGCCTCAATACCATTATGGAAAAGGAAAAAAAAAAAAGCCTTTAGGAATATTAAAGACCAAATGCCATTAGAAGTCTTCTGAGTTGAAATTTCTTCGAAGCTGTGGGTCTAAAACCACAACTCAGAGCAGGGACTTAACACAAAGCCATCATCCATCCTCTGTCAGCACCCTGTACTGCCTTCAGCAGCTCAGGCAGAGAAGCTCACATCCTGCCAAAGCTGGAAGGCAGCAGGCTGAGCACCCAATGGATCAGCAGCCAATTCCTTTACACTGGCACATCATGAAAAACTTCAGATTTTATGTCAAATCTCACTCACTGGAAGGTGGAGGGAGAAGGAATGACAGGACTGGCCAGTCTCAGAGCAGTGAGACAGCTCTTCCAGGCTGCCTTCCTTCCCCAAGCCCCTAGTTAAACAAAAGGAAACTGAGTGCTATACAACAGCAGGCAGAGGCACAGCTCCTAGTGCAGCCACTCACTCCAAGAATCAAGAAACCACAAGGAAAAAGACACATGCTCTTATGCCACAAAAGCTATTTTTCACAGTTTTAGGGGCATGAGTTTTCTCCTCCCTTAGTAAGATGTCAGTGCACCTGATGGAGCCATGCACACACACAAGTAGAAGGTGTTTCACACCTCTAACACAAACTAAGCTCAGCATCCGGGTGCCTTTAACATCAGTCTTCTCCACACTCACACCAAGGGTGAGCTTTGAGATGGATCCCGGGCTCCTGGCAGGGGAGACACCATGATCAGGCAGGTGGCCCATCCCCTGCACGCTGGGTGTGCTGACCCCTGCCATTTCCCCAAATGGGGGAAACTTGACTGCAGAATCCGTGGTTGTGGGGGACTGTGTTTGCACTCAACATTTAAAAAAATTTTCTTTCCCCCTTCTGCTCTGCCCTGGTCAGGCCCCACCTGGAGTGTTGTGTCCAGTGCTGGGCTCCCTGGGATCAAACAGCCAGGGATCTCCTGGAGAGAGTCCAGAGGAGGCTGAGGAGATGATGAAGGGCCTGGAGCATCTCCCCTGGGAGGAAAGGCTGAGAGAGCTGGGGCTGTTCAGCCTGGAGAGAAGAAGACTCAGGGGGGACCTAATTGGTGTTTATAAATATCTGAAGGATGGGATGCAGGGGGAATTGGCCAGCCCCTTTTCAGTGTCTGTGGGGACAGGACAAGGGGCAATGGCTGCAAGTTAGAGCACAGGAAGAACTTCTCCCCAGTGAGGGTGCCAGAGCCCTGGGACAGGCTGCCCAGGGGGTGTGGAGTCTCCATCTCTGGAGAGATTCCAGCCCCGTCTGGACACCGACCTGTGCAGTTGAGCTGGGGAGCTGCTTTGGCAGGGGGTTGGGCCCCAGGAGCTCTCCAGAGTCCTTCCAACCCCTGTGATTCTGTGATCCTGCCCTCACCGCTTCAGGCAACACTGCTGCCCATTTGTCCTCGCCTACCCGCATTCCCCTATGGCACCCAGTGGCCAAGCAGAGGAGAAAGCCAACAAGCTGGCCATTTCCACCCTTCTCCACAGTACCTTCTGCCAGCTGTGCAGAGCCCCACACGCTCCGTGTGTCCCCAAAGGCGGAGAGCAGCCAAGGGATGCTCACAGAGGGGAAGCCCACGCTGCGGGGAGGAAGATCGAGGGCCGGATTTCAGTAGGAATCAAACCGCTCCAGAGAGCCCCGGGCGATGGAGACGTGCAGATGGCACCTCCCAGAGAGGGGGTGGGTGCCCCGTGTCTGGGGGTGTTCAAGGCCAGGTTGGATGGGGCCCTGGGCAACCTTGTGTAGCTCCAGGCCTGAGGTTGGTGTCCCTGCCTGTGGCAGGGGGTTGGAGCTCTGTGATCCTTGGGGTCCCTTCCAACCCAGCCCAGGCTGGGATTCTATGGCACCGCCGGGGGGAAAGCTTCGAGCCGTGGCCGCTGCAGAGGGATGGATGGGCACGGCTCGGTCTGCGGCGCGACGCGAGAGAGGGGGCTGGGGGGGGGAGGCAGAAAGAGAAGGCGCAGCCCGAGCCCGGCGGGACGTGGCAGCCCCGGCGCCCGCGGAGGCCCTTACCGTAGACCAGCTTCTTCATCTCGTGGTACCTGGCCCACAGGTAGGTCTTGGTGTCGGCCCCCTCGGCCGGGAGCGGCTGGCTGCCCGCGGCGGGGCCGGGCTCGGCGCCGCGCCGGGCTCTGCCGGGAGCCGCCGGCTGGTGGTCCTTGGGCTGCCCGTGGCCGCCGTCCCCGGGGCACTGGCTGGCTTTGGGGCGGCAGCTCTGGCAGGAGACGGCCACGGCGAGGAGCCGGGGGGCCGCGCTGCGCCCCTTCCTCAGCGCCGCCGTGCCCAGCGCCGCCATCGTCCCGCCGGACGCCGCCGCCTCGGGGCAGCCCGCACGCAGCCCGCACACAGCCTGCGCTCCCCGCCGCCACGGCCCGCGGCGGCACCAGCCGGGCGGCCAATCCCCGCCGCGCCGTGCGAGGGGGCCGGGCCGCCGCCGCGCCTCGACACGCCCCGGGCCCAGGGGGCCGCCTCAGCGGGGCTGCCTCAGCGGGGCTGCCTCAGGGGGCAGCCTCAGGGGGCTGCCTCAGGGGGCTGCCTCAGCAGGCCGAGGGGACTGCCTCAGAGGGCCCAGGGGGCTGCCTCAGCGGGGGCCGCCTCAGCGGGGGCCGCCTCAGCGGCCCAGGGGGCTGCCTGAGGGGGCTGACTGAGCGGCGGCTGCCTCTGCTGCCGCCCGCCAAACAGGGCTGAATGCGGCGGGGGCCGGGCCAGGCTCCGCGCGCCGCGGGGCGGGGCGGGGCGGGGGGGGGGGCGCTGTGTGTGTGTGTGGGGCGGGGGGGGCGGGGTGTCACCGCCCCCCCGCTGCAGCCCCGCCCCCGCTCCCGCCCCCCCGCCCCGCCCGATCAGGCGAGGCGAACGGCCCCGGCGAGGTCACGTGGGTGCGGACCACGTCCTTCCGCTCGGTGGCGTCCGGGGCTCGGCGCCTGTGCTGGGGGCGAGGGGCCGTGCGGCAGGCGCTGCGCTGATTGGCTGCCAGCGCCCCGCGGGCGGGAGGCGGCCGCGGGCCCGGCTGCTCCCCGGGCTCTGCTGGTGGCGGCCGCTGCGCGCCCCGTCCCGCCGGGCCTCTGCTCGGCGCGCGGACCGCCGCGGGCCCGGCGATGCTGGTGAGCCGGAGGGTGAAGCGCCTCCTGCGGCTGGTGCCCGGGAAGCGGCGCTTCGGCGTGTACAGGTTCCTGCCCTTCTTCTTCGCGCTGGGGGGAGCCATGGAGTGGTTCATGATCCACGTCCGCCTGGGCAAGGAGACGTTCTGTGAGTCAGGGCCGGGCGGGGGGCGGCAGCAGGAGGGAGCACGGCTCCCCCCGGGGCGGCACGGCTCCCCCCGGGGCGGCACGGCTCCCCCCTGGGCGGCACGGCTCCCCCCGGAGCGGCACGGCTCCCCCCGGGGCGGCACAGCCCCCCGCGGGTCCCGGTGCCGCAGCACCCGCCGCCCGGGATGGCGGCGGCGACTCCCCGGCGGGGGCTGGTGCCGGGGCCTCCCCCGCAGGACGGACACATGGCGTCAGAGAGCCGGCTGGCTGGCAGGGGCACCCCAGGCTGCGCCCTGACCTGCCAACCACCCCCCCAGCACCGCCCCCCAGCACCGCAGCCGGCTCCCCAGAGCTTCCTCCTCAGGAGGCAGGACACCCCTCCCTCCCTCTCCTCCCCTCTTCCCCCCACAAACAAACCACCGCCAGTCCCACAGGCCCAGGACACCCCTTCCTCTCCCCCCAAACTAACCAACACCAGTCCCACACACCCAGGTCACCCCTTCCTCCCTCCCCCCCCAAACAAACCACCACCAGTCCCACACACCCAGGACACCCCTTCCTCCCTCCCTCCCCCCAAACAAACCACCACCAGCCCCACAGCCCCAGGACACCCCTTCCTCCCCCCCAAACAAACCACCACCAGCCACACAGGCCCAGGACACCCCTTCCTCCCTCCCCCACAGGCCCAAACTGCCTTTAGAATATTGATTACTTTTAACACTGAGACTCACCAGTCGTCAGAGTTCAGGTGTGCCCATGAGTTCATCTGAAATGGGACTTGTTTCATTCAAAAAAGAAGTATGAAAATGAGCCAGGAGAACTTAGCTGATGGCACCTTGTTTCTGGGAGCTTCATGTGCCAAAGAAACCTTGCTAGAAATTTTTGTGAACTTAAGGAAAAGAACCAGCTCTGATACACCTGAGAATATTCTGCCTTTGGTGGGAAATCTGACTGGGGCTCCTGCAGTATAAACCAGCTGGGTACAATTTCCATGGCAGACAAACTCCCCACAGCGACATCACTTGCATCTGCAGGCTGGGCTTTGCTGTGGGCTTTCAGTTTAACATTTCTGAGGTGTACCTCTATAGTAAAAAAATCAGGTGAGGAACTAAAGCACAGTGTCTGTGAAGCAGCCCTTAGGTTTCACCTGACCTTCCTGAAAAATACCCACCCCAAAACCCTACTTGCCCATAGTTTTAATTTCCCTGTGGCTAGTTTAGGGCATTTGTACTTTTAATTACACCCATGGGAAAGTAGGGAAGAAATGACTCTATCACACTGGGAATTTAGCTTTCCTATAAAAGCACTTGATGTTATTATTAAGCTGGCAGGAGGAACTTCACCCTGGGTGGGAGGGAGAACACATGAGCTATTTTTAAGTGGCAGGAATGATTTGTGTTGGCTTGAATTTTCAGTTGCCTGCCAGTCAGTGCCTGCAAGGAGAAAAGGACTAGCATGACAGGCTTCATGTACCTAATGCTCTCCTGCACGTGGAAGATGTTAATGTAAAGATCTTTCCTCTGCAGATGATGTGTACCGCAGGAAGCGATCTGAGAGACAGTACAAGGAGAGGATGGAGAAGAACGAGTTGTAGCCAAAGCCTGTCAAGGGGAAGGTCTGGAATGCTTCAACTGTATTAATGCCCAAGCAGCATTACTGCCACCTTGATGGCAGGGGAAGGATTTTGTCTCTGTAAGATGAACTGTAACCCACAAGGTTGGGCAGGACGCTCTCGGGTGGCTTTGGTGGTTTGATTCTTCTTCTGCCTCCTTTGGATCTTCAGTGTTTTGTATTTAAGCCAAATACAATAGTGACAAGTTTGTTGTGCTTGGCCTCTGCCACTTACTCAGTGTTTGTTTAGTACTTTTAAATAAACTAAACAGACTGAAGAGTTTGGCTACTGCTTTGCTTTGCTGGATGAGACATCACTCTTGTGAGAGACCAACAAAAGAAAGGACACACACCACAGACACAGTGTCTCAGCACAACTGAACTAGTTCCTGTTGCACTGTGGCAGCTGTCAGTGTGTTTCTTTGCCCGGTGGCCAAATGGAAGTTGCTAGAAAGTGCAGTCAGAGAAAAGGAATGATGAGGTTTATTTTATTCATCAGAAAATTCACACGTCTCAAGGAGTCAGATCCCAGCTCCCGATGCTCCCAGCACCTGATGCTCCCAGCACCTGATGCTCCCAGCACCCAGCCATTCTGAAACCCTGCACCCAGTCAGCACTGTTCAGCTAAGCAGGGGCTACACCTGTCTAAGGATGATCTTCAGTGTCCCCAGCTGAGCAAGGAAGAACCAGACTCCTCTGGAAGTTGGGTGAAGCTGGCAGCCTGTGTGAGCAGCAGCATTTGTCTCCTGGCTCAAAGGCAGGAACTGCTGGGGCGGTTTAAGGAGCTCTCTGTGGGTTGTGTGTCAGAGGCAGCCTGGGAGCTGCCATCACTTCACTCCTGCAGCGTGTGGGATCCCAGGAAGCGTCTGTTCTGCTTTCTAAGGTCGGTGTGTAAAGGGTGCTCTTTCCAGTTACTGCTCTCATCTCCATTCCTGCACAGCTACATAAAAGCCACCCCTGAGCCAGGTTAGCTGCCAGGATGGAGGAGTTCAGGCTTGCTGGTTATTCTCAAAGCAACTACTGCAGAGGTGTTGGGGCCTGACTGAACCTCACCACCTCCTCTGGGCTTGCTCCAACCACGTCCTGTGGTTTTTCAAGGTTCATGCTCCTTATAGCTCATGTTTCAACCACGTTTTTTGGCATCACCTCTCTTACCCCCTACCAAGCAGACCCTGCAATACACACAGCAACATAAAAAGGATTCTTTACCCCCAAGAAAGCACACACATATCCCAGACTTGATAAAATCCTGATAGGCAACAGCCAGAATCACTTGAAACAAAATCCTAACAGAATTCCAGATGGGACACTCAAAACCTGGTTAATCCAAAACACTTTGCAAACTATTTTTATTCAAATTAAAAAGACTCAGGTAAACAAAGTGATGGTACATACATGTCATAAACCTGGTTAGCAGCTTAACCTTCAGGAGCACAAGATCTAATGAAAAGCCAAGCATGGGTTAGCCAGGTCCCAAAACATATGCTGGGGAAAAAAAAATAAAGCCACCAACAAGCAACGTTTTGAATTCTTACACAAACAGTAAATTTTCTCATGGAAGGGAAAGACTGAATAAGAGAACAAATAATTATTAGTCATCTCCAAGTGGTTTATGAACATACAGGCCCTAGATGAATCTATTTTCCACTCTCACAAAAGCCAACCATTTCCCAGGCATACTTGTATTTTAATAGGAAAGTTCTGATCACGCCAGTACAATGAGAGTCAGTGGGAAACAAGTGAGGGGTTCAAACACCCACAGACAGACAGACAGACAGACAGGTCTTTTTTTTAATTTCCTTTTTTTTTTTTTTAAACCAGAGCCAGAACAGAGTTTCTTTTGCTGGTTTGGAATTCTAGACTGTAGCCACTACATCCTAAATCTTACTGCGCTTGACTGAAATGCCTCCCATCCGCAGAGACATGATTCTGAAATAAATAAACAAGGCTTCAAAGAACTGACCAGCCCAGCGGCTCAGCGGGGAGTGCTCTGCACTGCCCCCGCGGGAGGACCCGGGCTCCCTTCACACTTCCCATCTCTCGCCCCGGGGCTGGAAAGAGCAGGAGGGATTCCACTGCCCAGGCAGGAGAGAGCCAGTGCTGCAATTCTGCTCCTCTCTGACCTTCAGATAAATTAAACTTCTTGAGTTATACGGGCTCCAAAGGGAGTCCCATCCAGTCCTCAAAACAAAAATAAATAAAGCAATAACTTAACTAAAATCCATCCCAGGTTCTTTGGTGTCATTTTCCTTAATGCTGAGAAGTAGGAGAATCTGGTGGTGTATTAGTACAATCCATGAGAGTTCCAAATACTTAAAAACTAGGATTTCCTGCCTGATTCGCTTCAACATCCCATCTTTGTGGCTAAAAATCACAAAGCCTATGGTAATTTAAACACACTGTAAGATGATATTGTATATATGCAGGTGCAAAACTATTCAGTTCCTACTTTATTAACTTGGTCATTTAGGCAGGCCAGTAGAGAACTGCTGTACCACGGGTGTGCTACTTGTGGAGCTCAAAACTGTCATTTCCCTGTATGTTGCTTCGCTCCATATCCTCCACATGCACTGCACATCTGACCTAAATTGTCCTTAAGTGCCTCTTTGTTAAGTAGGTGGGTTTCTGTGCAGTGACTAGAGGGCTGTCATAGGAGACAGGAGGGGAATCAGCCAGTAAAACGAAGTTTTACTATGTTTGTACTTGCACGTGTCGCTTTCCCTCACCAGTATTAATTGCATCAGCAAAACAGAACCCAAGATACCCAGCACTTGAAGAGAAGTATTTAACCTTCTGCCAAATGTACTCAAATAAAAATGTTCTGTACTACTGGGCTTGAAAGAAGCACTTCCACATGATGCACGTCTCTGGAGTGAGATGAGAGTATATCTTTTGGGCTGAGTTGCACTGACTGTGTTCCTGCCAACATGGTTATTTCTTTTTTCAAATTCATGTAGTTTTCCCAGTTGCTTAATGGGATCCAAAAGTATTAATTCTTTTTTTTCTAAAACCAAGTACATGGAAATAGTTACCTTTAAACAAACAGCTCTGCAGTCCAAAAGATGAGTTAGGAGGACAGGTAAGTCTTTAGCAGAAAGCAGTCACAATCTTGAAATTTGGCAAGAAGAGTCTACATCTACCTTACTTAGCTTAAAAAAACACCCCACACCCACAAAAAAACCAAACCCCAAACCAAACCACCCCCAAACCCTCTGAAGACTGCAATGCAAGCACTCTATTTCTCCAGCATACTAGGTCTGATGAACTAACACACACCATACACCAAGATTTTAAAGTGTCAAATGTCTCAACTTTTGCATTGCAGAGCTCTCACTACAGTGAATCAATACACAAAAGCAAGCAGAGCAGAATGTCTTACAGTGCCCCAACCATTGACAGAATGTGTGAGAGTTTAAAAACATCACAGTACTTCTCTACCAAACCAACTCAACTTTCCTTCTCCTAACTTACCCCTTGAGACCCTGAACTGGCTCAAAGCTCTATGTGCCTCTCCCACACACAGACAGAGCTGCAGAGGGAGGACACTTCCCCTTTCCACTCCTCAGTGTTAGGGATGCCACAGAGCCCCTAGAGCAGGTCATGGCAGAGGAAACATTTCACCTTCTGAGGGCATGCCAGACGTATTCTGTTACTGACCTAGGATCACAATGGCCTTGGCTATGCAATTAGGTGACTGGACAGGACTGGACAACATCAGCAGTCGAGATGCCCCTGTCCAGCCCACACCAGCACTCCCACCATGGCTGTGGCCCACTCAGCTGCCTTGGAATTGACTTGAAATGCCATTCTTCCCTAACATCAATGCACTTCTTACCTTGAGCTGCTGTTTAGAGATCCTCCCTGTTCACATCCGAGCGAGGTTTCTGCTGGAAGTGGCTAGCACACACAAGCACATGTACACACATTCTTCTAAGATGTAAACTATGACTAATTTCACATTCCATTGTACCAATCTGTAAATAACTTTGTTTTCTTTTTTCTTCTTTTATATAAAAACAATGGCATCAGATTCTCAGCAATAAAGTATAAGAAAGATGAATCCTTGACTACACCTAACTAATTATGAAATTGCCTTTCAAACAAAGGAAACATATGCAAAAATCTGTGTATTTGATAAAGTCAACTTAATATAACAAAAAGTGAAATATGCTTATTAAAAGTGTCCTTATATAAAAATGGTCTTGCAATGTACAGTAAAATGCAATACAAATTATTGTTGGTTATCTCTCCCCACCCAGTAACTAAAACAGCTATTGTTCCACAAAACTCCTTATATGCCAGTATCAAAGAAGCAATTAGGTGACTACACATGTTCTATGTTGTATGCCTGGCGGATGTTCAGGGTGTCTCGCAGCATCAGGTCTCGCAGGCGCCACAACGCGTCGGCCATTGTGGTGTGGGCCCCTTTGCTCTTCAGCCAGTGTGAAGGGAGTCGGCTCTCCTGTTCCTTCGATAGGTGGACATCCCGTCTTCGTGCTGGAAGGTCAAGAAACGGGCCAGTTAGCTCCTGGCTTGTTGGGGAAGGCAGCAGGCCTGCGTGCGGCCTAGCTCTCTTCTCCCAAGATTCAGGCCCTGACAATATTCTTCTGTTCCCATGAGACAGGAAAAGTTCCTCATGCTGAGAGGATCCTAATAATCACATTCTCAAAACACAGCAGCCTTGTTGATAGGGGTACAGGCTGCCCTAAACCAAGAAGCAGTTATGGGAAGGGACTTGGGAGTAACGGAACATGTTAGGAACCAACCATAACAAGAGGGTCAAACAGCAGGTGTGTGGATACTTTTAGGCATCAAAGGTAAACTAAGGATGTTTAGCTATAAGATAGGTTTATCAGAACTCGTTATAATCACTAACCAATCAATACAGTGTGAACAGTGTGTGTAACCAATGAGCAGTTGTTTAGCTTGCCACGTTTGCAGTAAGAAAGGTCTAGAATCTGGGTGATTTCACCCAATAAAATGGCTTCACCTAAAATTCATATCGAATTGTGTGCTGGTTGCCACACTGGCTTTGATATTCTCCCCTCCTCACCCCCCATTTTTCTAAAACAAGGTAAACATCACTCTACAGAGTATCATTTACCCCAGGTATGAAAACCCAGGTAAGTGATGCTTGGATTTATGCATCCATGGGATCAGCCCGCTAACAACACGTCTATTCCCAGCCCGCTGATTTCACAATTACACTTTATTAAGTGAGCATCAGGTTTATTTAGTGTTTTCCATAAAGCAGAAGACATGAATGGTTACAAAGAAATGGGTTCTGTCCAGAAAGAACCCAGTCCCTCTCAGAAGCCTTACCTGCAAGCGTCTGGTCCCACTTGCTGATACTGTTGGATTCGGCACTAAGCCCCTCGATGTATTTCAGATAGGCCTCAGAATGGAGAAGCCTCTGTGTCTTTGGTGGAGGGGAGACAAACATGGGAGTTGTGGGCTGCTGCATGACTGGCTGGCTCGCTGGGCTCTGGCCGGGGTATGGAGGGGGTGCCTGCTGCCCCGGTGGGCCAAGGATTCCTATCTGTAAGGAGGAAGTGATGGAGAGGTCACTTCAGGGGGAGCTGCAGGACACTGCTCCACATCTGCGCAGCAGGTCAGGCTACGAGCAAGGACACAAGGACATTGCCCAGGGAGGGACCCACTTCAGCCCAGGCCACTGCTGGGGTCACCAGGGTGCACGGAGAGAGGAAGTGCCAATGACTAGAGTCACGTTTAACAGACAGCACTGCTCATATTTCTCATCCATCTGGATCATTATCACCATTTCCCCTCTCTCCTGTTACCCTTAATTATTCCTTTGGGCTCTTATTTATTTCATGTTGTCTCTAATTTGATTGTAAACTGTGTGGTTTGTGAAGTGTGGGGTTTGTCTCTCAACAAGACACCTAATCCAAACTGACCCTAATCCTTGGATGACTGTGGTACTTCCAGGCAATAAAGGCTAATTACTGTCAGGCAAACGTCACAGGCACACACAAACAAAAATGAAAATAAATAAATAAATAGAAATAATCACAGTCACACAGAAGAATTCCCACCACTGTGAGTAAGTAGGAGTACTGAGTAAACTCCTTGCACAGATATTCTGTGGTCTAGAATAACTCAATGCCATGACACAGACACTTTACTACTTCCTCACTCAACTTCTGGTTTTCTTTACATCTTTCTAGCCAAAAATCACATTTCTCTTTAGGATGGAAAAATTTAGAAAATAAAATTGGAAGTATGCTGAACACTTCATCTGTAATTAATCCCTGAGAGGGAAAATGTGTTCATCACTGTTACCCAAACTCAGAGATTCAGAGCTGCCCATGAACATCTGCTTCATCAGTTTGTGAAATATGTGAGCAAACCAAAGAGTTCTTGACCACTCATCAATGGCTGGGAATGCAGATGGCATCCTCACTGCATCGTCAGGACATGTAAAACCTCAATTATCAGCAGTTTAACACTGTGGTGAAATGACTGGTCTTAGTTTAGGTGAAGAAAAACCAAACACTGCCTTGCTTATTCTGCAGAATTCCCCCCACTGGGCAGAATCTAAGCAGTCGAGTAACAACTCAACTCCAACTGGTTCCAAATGTATCACTGAACACTTGCTTTATGTTTCTCCTTGGGAAAGGCAAAGTGCATCCCTAACTTGATGCATGTCTTAACTGAGATGTTCTGAAATAATAATTTAAATACCAATTCAGAGCTTTAGAGCCTCATAAATCATGCAAAGCCAACTCACCTGCTGTCCAAAAGGACTTGCTCCAGGTGCTGGAGTGCCTACCATGGGGGAAACATTTTGGCCCATAACACCTATATTCCAAAACAGAAAATAATTAGTCTGATTTCAGAGCAGTGACAAATACCTCTTTGGTCTTCTACAGTAAAACAAATTATACTTTGATGTCATTGCTCACAGTTATTTTAAGGAGATGCATGACATTCAAATATCCCCCTCTCCCCCGGTTAAAACACCCAAACACTTTAGAAGTTTCTGAATAAATATATTTAAAAAAAAAAAAAAGCCAACATGACAACTACCAAACATCAATATGTGGCCTGCTGAATTAATTTCAAGACATGCAGAGTCTAATTTTTGGTTTCCAGGTTTTTCTCATGTCACTCAGTGACTGCCTGACTAAATATTTTCATTCACAATATGCACCTTTGGCTTGACAGGATCTTCTTGGACTCCTTTAAGAAGGGGAATGCTGATGTGCTTCAGCAACACTGAATATCTCCTTGTGTTCAGTTTTATAAAATATATTCCCAGCAGGAGAATATCCAAGCCATTGCACAATTCTGTTAGATCTCACTAACATAGAATGCAGCTTGCAGGTTAAGCTTCAATGGCCTTCTTGTATATGTGTGCAATGGCCGCCTTCTATATGGGACTGGGGATCATTGGAAGTCAATTTAAAGGAAATAAAAGATCAAAACTTAGTTTGTCTCCATCGTGTTCAGGAGCTTTTCCCTGTAATGCCCCTGTCAGGCTCACCTACACCACTTTACCCATCTGAGGGAGTCACGCAGCTCCGCCTAGAGAGCCCTGGGTGCTGCTGCTCCTCTGTCTGCTCACACCGCTCCTTGTGTGCCAAGAGCTCTGAGTGAGTCACCCAGCTCCCACTAGAGAGCCCTGGGTGCTGCTGCTCCTCTGTCTGCTCACAGCACTCCTTGTGTGCCAGGAGCTGCAGGCTAAGGGGGCTGCTCCCCAGGGTGCTCTGGTGATCACAGGATGCGCCTCCTGCACCGAGGGGCAGTGTAAAGACGTTTCCCATGTGATGACAGCCCTGTTAGGAATGCAGCTGTGCTGACAAGAAGCCAGGAGCTGGGAAACCCACTGATAATCCCAGCTGTGGAACACGGCACCAGCTTGTTATTTTGGCACCCAGGGAGAAGGGGGCTGGAGGAGGGCACCCTCAATTTCCAGCACCAAAGCGTGGCTTCACCCTCAGCCCACCCAGCCTGATTTAGCACCATTTCATATGTCCCCTCCATTCCCAGGAGTTATTTGTGTCCCTGATCCACACCCTCACACTTTTTAATGCCAGACACAGAACTCACTTCTCCAGTAGGAAAAACTCTCCAAAGAAATGCCTTGTCCTGGACTCCCCTCCCAAACAGCTGCACGTTGCTGACGTGTGCTGGGTGTCACTGCCTTTGTGAGGCAGGGACAGGCTCACACAGGCAGAGCTGTTTTCCTACTCCCTCTAAGTGACACGATGGTGAATCTCACATACCAGTGAAGCTGCATGCCTGATACTGATGCATTTTTTTTTTAATTTAAAAAAAGCAACAACAACAAAAAAGCAAACTACACCAACAAAATCCCAACCCAAACCCATCTGGATACAGATAAAAGCACTTCTGATAAACATGGCTGCAAGTGGGGTAGGGGGAGGCAAACAAGACCACTTTTGTCCACAGCTTGTTTAACTGCTGAACATATGGGATGCACATCTTTTTCACAGGCACGTGTTATCTGAGGTAAAAACTGAAAGAATCAGCAGAAAATGGGATGAGAGGGCAGATGAACATTGTTCCCCAGAGCAGGAATTACTGGCAATAGCATTGGAAAAATAACTTGTGATTCATTCAGCCTCACTCTTCATCAAGTGTGGCATTAAAATAGCAAACATGTAGAACATATGGTCTCAGACATCAATTCAAAATTTGGTCACAATATAGAACAATAGCTGGAAGCATTGGCTATCAAAAAGGTTCAATCTGAAGAGTGTTTTGTAAGGACAGGCACCAGAGTCCCAGCAGCCAAGGGGTCTTATGTGACCAGGTGCATTTCAGTGCAGCCTGCCTACTGCCAAACATTAACATATTGATAAACAGCTGGGGAAGGAATGAGAGCAAAACATTGCATTTATAAGCCCACTCTGCATAAGAAAAGGAGGAGAGGAAGGGTCTGTTGAAAGGATACAGGTAAGCTGGTTTCAGCTTTTCAGACCTCTGATATACTCAAATTGTCAGGTTTTTTGGCTAGAACAAATGTCCTGCTGGAGCAGCTTCACGTTCCTCCTATGACCCTTCCCAGCTTGGTTAGATGGACATGCTGCTCTCTCAACCTTTTGCATCTACCTTGTTACATTCAGCAGTGCATCACGTGTGCTGCAGCTAAACAAACCCAAACCAAGCTGCAGAGAATTCCTGTAACAACTGGTTAAATGGCAAGTACATGAAAATGAAATAAAAGGAGCGAATGAGGATGACATTCTTACCGGGTGGTGGGATGCCTGGGATGCCTGGCATACCTGGCGGGAGTTGGTGGGGTGGGGGCACCCCTGGGTGAAGTGGCTGCATGCTGCCCATGCTAACAATGCCATCAACTGGGCCCTGCAAAGGTGGCAGCACCGGTGGATAGCCACTTATCATGCCTTGAAGGACACAACAAATTTCAAACATGCATCAATAACATGCAATATGACCTACACAGTAAGACATGCACTATCCAACACAAAAATAATTAAGAAAAACCCAAAACAAAACAAAACAAAAAAAGAAAATAAACAGCACCTTTAGTACAGCAAGACGATGCTACCATTAGTATCTTGCAAAAAACAAATAAAACCTCCAAAAGTTACAACTCTGAATCACCATCCTTTTTAAGAATTAGTATTTAGTGCATTTGTATGTTTCTCAGGGGCCAATAAATGCTGGCTATTCAGATATGTTAACACAAGGAATAAATTCAGCCACAATTAAATGTTACTAACACAAGCAATTTTATCCCAGCTGAAAGCTCTGCCATCTGCATACGGGTTACAAACACAACACTAACTACACAAGCTCCACGTACAGCCCTGCTGTGTGGGCTTAGCTCAGCCACCCAACCCAGCTGGAACAAAACCAAACACCTGGCTGGGTTTCTGCAGTTCTTATGCAGAATTAACCCCCAAAGGCCCTGCAACATCCACATGCTCTTGGCAGCAGTGACATGGGGGGGATTTTTATGAAACCACCTCCAGCAGAACAGTAGGGAAGTGATTCCCACACGAAGCCTGGCCACACCGATGCGCTGAGCTGCAGCGACTCACGGCGCCAGGCTGAGGTGAAAGGACTCACAGGGAGCACCCACAGCCCCTCACCAAGTTTCACCTGTCAATGTTTTCAAGGTTTCTGTACAGTGGTACCGCGCCGCTGGTACTGTGCTGCTGCTCACACCTCCCGTGTTCTGCGTGCGAGTGGAGCTTTCTCTGCTTGTGCCTCAGGTTTTGTTGAGGTGAACCTACACAATGTGACTTTCCTGTCTTTATTAGGCCCTGGGATGGAGCTTGCTTGGCTCTCACCTGGTTTCTACGTTTATTTTAATTGATGCATCGTCAGGTAACCAAGGAAAGGTGTTGGAAAAACAATGAAAAGATGACAGAGGACAGAAGCAGGTCTGCAGAGAGGAGGCAAATTTAGAAATGCAAAATTGCTGGCGTTTCGATAGTCTGCTCCAAGAAACCACCTACCAAGTCTTTGCCCCCTCCCAGTAACTCACAGAAGAAACTTTTCAGGACAGGTATTTCTAGAATAAGACTGGCCAAAGCCTCATGCCAACTCGGACTGAAAACAAAGCTGTCAGGAGCTCAGGATCGAGTAGCTCCAAAATACAAGCTGAATTTGTCACCTCCTCAGGAAGAGTTACAAAGGTGAGAAACATGTAATTCCAAAGGCTTTAAGCTTTCCATAGGGAAATGAGAAAATAAAGAACTGATCTCCCTCAAACTTTCCCTTTCCACAGGATACCTAGAATGACAGTTCTTAAGTATGTCTTAGATATGTATTTCAAATATCTGGAAACTCAACTGCACCTCTTTATTAATACAGGGCAATCTGTATTTCTAATGGAAAAAGTAAAAGGAGGAGACCAACAGAAGCATCCCTTTCACTGCAGAGACTGCTTGGTACTTCCAGCACACCCCGAGCTGCAGTCGCACCTTCAATTTACATACTGCTGAAGCTTGAACAACCAACCAACCAACCAACACAAAGCAAAAAGCCTCCAATGAAACAAACCCATACTTCTCAGTCATGAAAGCTCATTTCTGCATTTCCAACACTTCAAGTTATTGTCAACTCTCCATAAGAAATCGGTTCTTTAAGCTCATCAGAAGGCTCTAAGAGTCGCCACTTTCAGACCCTACGCATGAGTCAGCACTTGGATCTTAAACTTGTAAACATGGGCAAACTATTTCCAGCTCCCACACTTGGGATTCATCAGGCCTTCCAAATGACTTGTTCTCCCATTTTTTTACTGTAACAATACAAGATGAAAGAAACTGTTGTAATGCCTAAATTGACAAGGAACTCGAGCGCTGTGCACTAAGAGAAATGCATCTCAGGAGGTACCTGGACTTCTTGGACCCACGGGCCATGAAGAAGTACTCTGACCTAGAGAAAAGCAACCAAACCACGGAGGGGGATGTGCAAGGGCTCTGAACAGAATACGGTACTTCTAAGCAAGACTTGTGGAACCTGAAAGATGAAAGACTGTGTTTTTCAAGTGGGCCACAAAATTAGAAAGATTTTTAAAAGATACACTTTAAGGAAGTGTTTCACAGTGTCAAGGTGAAGAGGTCTGAGTGTCTCAGTGATGGAGTAAGACACTGGTCCTAACCAGAGCTTTGCTTTTGGAGCTGCTGCTGCAGGAAGCACACCAGCGTGTGCAGCTTGCAGAACACCTACTTCTGGAGAAGCCCTAAGATGAAAGTGTCAGTACTCAGCACTTCTGCCCACCAACACCTACCTCTGGAAACTGGGCAAGCAACTCAGTGCCAAAAAAACCCCCCAAGAACCCACCCAGGAAAACACAACCACAAGAGGATGGTGTTTCTCCATTTCTAGAGTAAAGCAGGTTAACTCAAAAAAAAGAAAAAAAAATAAGAAAGATGAGTGCTGGAGAGCCCTGGGGTTTGCTGTCTGTTTGTTCTCACTACAGGCACAGACAGACAGACACAGAAACACGCACCGACTGCACACAGCTCAGAGAAAGATTACCAAGAACAAAGTGTGTGTGGGGGAAATGAAATAAAAATGCAACTCAGTGTAAACAAATGCTTTTCATCTGGAGATCATGGAGCAAATAAGGGACGTGCCTTCAGTTTAAACATCCATGCAGCCTATTTACTGAAAAGGGATGTTGAGTCTGTGATGACAAACACTTCAGGCTGTCAGCTCACAGCCTGTGAGACAGGAAACAAAAAGAGAAATGACAAAAGAATAAATGGAATAACTGGAATGCCTTAAGGGGAAGGGTTTTTTTAAAAAAGAACCAAATCAACCCCCCTGGAAATACTGATTTTTAACTACTCCACACTATTTTGACCTTGACTGAAGTAATCTGATCTTTTTCTTAGACATGGGAAAAGGAGAACACCCCATCAGGTCATTACCTAAGGGGCTTTCTCACCGACGTACGGCTGATTCTGACACAAGAATCTCCAGTGGGCTATGCTGTCTTCAGACCTGATCCTGAAAATACTCACTTCAAGCATACTCCCTATGAGCTCACACTGGATTACAACTGGAACATAACGAGCACACCACCTAGTAACAGGGACCTTGTGGAAGAGTCTTCCAAGCTCAGTTCTATTCTGAAAATCACCTGATAAATCCAGCAACGTTGGCATTTCACTGTTGTTTCTGCAATGGCTCTAGGTCCTACCCTGCTCTGCTTACCAGTGCCTAACCAGCAATTCTGTAAAGCTTTTGCTTGGATTTACAATCTGGTTTGGCTCCTGTTTGCCTCTCACCTTCCTAACACACACAAAGAATAAATAATTTGCCTCCTCCTTTACCACTTCCATGCACTAGGGAGTATTCAGCTCACTCCCCTCCTGCCCTAGCAGGGCTAAATGTGAATTCTGCACAGTAGAGTGATTTAACATGACTGCACACAAACAGAACAGGACCACCACACAGGGAGCACCCTTTTCCCTTGTATGTTCAACAGGCTACTCAGAGCAAGTAACACTGGGCTACAGGGTTCCTGCTGCAGTTACGCATACTCAGCATGAAGGAAGACTGAAGAGGTTGAGCTTTTTTCTTCCGTAAGAACAAAGTGACCCAAGAGAGTGTTCAGAGTTATGAAGGGGGTTGATATAGTGGATGAGTAAAAAATGGTCATAGCTCCTACGTTTTACCTGCAACGGGTGTCAACTGCTGATTGAGCATTCCCATTGGTGTTGGTGGCGGCACCACCCCCATAAGAGCCCCGACAGGAGTGCCTGCCCGGGGGGAGGAATTCTGCTGCTGTGCTGCTCGCTCTCTCTCCTGCTGCTCAGCAACTTTAGCTGCCCGCTCTGTAAAAGCATTTTAGATTTTCAGTTCTGTTTTGTAACCCAGAATTTCAAAATATTATCTGTTCATTTAAAAAAAGGACTAGTCAAACACTGGCATAGTTTAGTCAAGTATAAAGTAGAACAGATGAATCTCTCTTTTTTTTTTTTTTTTTTTTTTAATACAGCATTTGATTTGATTTCATGTGGCTGCAGCTAAGACTTTTAGAAAACCTTTCATGAAAAATATTCCACAGAGTTTTTATGTTTTTCTTAAAAAAAAAAAGAAAAATTAAAAAAAAATCAAAATAATAGAAATAAATAATAAAATAAAAATTTTTTAAAAGTCAAAGAACAAATTTGATAAGAACACCAGTGTTACCAACATGAAGCAGCAGTCCAGCACTAGGCTTGGTCCACACTAGGAAAACATGGCAAAACGTTCCCTCTTTTGCCACCACTGTCTCAGCTAAACCAGTCCCAGCCCAGGCTGGAGCTCTCATGCCCACATGGGGACATTTCTAAGCACTGAGTCTGTGGGACACGCCAGGCACCATGCAAACAGCACACAGCACTGCAGCCAACGGCTCAGCTCCCCTTACTACTGATGCAGCTGAAGTGTGGTGGCAAAGTCGGGAAGCATTTGCAAAGTTCCCCTAGTGTAGATGGGTCCTTAGTGTTTGGAACATAACAAGCAGCAGTTTGAGGAACCAAAAATATTTTTCTCTGCCTTTTTCTGTCATTTTCCCCATTTTGGTCCCCTTTGAACTGGTTTTTTTTTGGTCTGAAGATGTCTAACTCACATTGTGCTGCTCACTGGAGGTCATGTGTGTCCTTTCTACGGTGAATCTGGTCATTATCTCAATCAAGTGTCTCACTGTGACTGCAAGAACAAAAGATCTACTGCAGGGGAATCTGACCAGAGGACGGTTTTGTATTAAGGGAAGGGCAAAGGGTCACGGGGAAGAAGAGAGAAAGAAAGAAAGAAAATAAACCAACCCCCAAACAAACCCCAAACCCCCAAGCAAAGGAAAAAGGAGGTATATACCGAACGCCACTCGGGGTGCTGGGGGGGCATGCAAGGTGCCGATCTGTTTACTCTGAGCGCTGTGTCTGACTGACGCAACGAGGAACAACAAAGAACAAGTGAATGCAGCATACATCTCCAGCACACTTTAGGAACTGAGTGCAGGGCCAGAAGTTCTCTTGCATGGTGGAAGATGAAAACTGCTGCTAAAACGACGACCAAGGTCCTCTGTCAAACAAAGGCTAAGAAGTTGTTCATCAAGGAGATTGTTAGGCATCCTGCCAACGTTAATTCATTTTGTCTGGCATATGACTTCCAACACCTATCCTACACCTCCTGTAGGACCTGCTGAGCTTCTAGCACTACTTCCACACACTGAAAGACTAGTTCCACTTCCAGAGGCACGTCTGTCCTTCTTTTCACTTCTGTCAGTTCAGGAAGCGATGACGACGCACAAAACCACCTAGATTTGCTACAGGTAACTGGTATGTGATTGAGCACAAAATACACAAGACATTTAAAGGTAGATCTTGAAATAGAAAAATGAGAATCCGCTTCAGAGCAGAGCAAGCGTTTGGGGAAAAGATGAAGCAGCTGTTCTGACTCTCAACTACTTTAAGGCCAGCTAAAAACCCAAAAGGTCAGGCAAAAGCAAAACTTCTGGAGACACTCTGATGAATGAGGAACTACTGTTAAGTCTTCTGTTTTATCAGACTTTGGAGTGCTGAACTTTGAAAAAGGACCTGACTTAGGACAGCACTGGAATTTTCCCTAGTCTCTCTCCGTGCCATGACTGCCATGGAACAGATGAAACAACAGCACCAAAGGGAACCGTAGCGGGTGCCTAAAAGCTCAGCCTTGAGCATTCACCTTAATACTCAATACTAAACCCAAATTGGTTAGGCCAGGACTTGAGATCATTCAGACAACCCCTCCGACATGTCTCAAAAGCCAGGAAAGAGACCTCCTGCTTTGAACAGAGCTTCTCCTTAACCCAGGCCTCTGCCTCCATCCCAAGTGTTATCTTACTGTATCTTGAGGAGTTTTCCCAGTGCAGTTCACCACGCCGGCGTGTCCAACCCAGCTTGTTCTTTGCTCAATTATTGCTAAAAAAACCCCAAATATTACCCTGCACATACACCAAATCACATTTTCAGAGGGTCAAAATAGATCTAAAATGCCAAGTACTTTTCACTGGGGTGTCAAACCACACCTGTTTCCCTGGTGCACGTCCACTCTAGAGAGCATGTAAAGGTCGCAGTGGCATGCAAGGAGCCTCTCTCCCTCCCACACGTGGTAAGCAAACACAATTTGGACTCTTTGCAACCCCATCCCAACCCCTCAAAACCAAATAAAAGTAAGCTTAGTTCTGGGCAGACACCAAGCCAGCGAGACTGTAACCCAAAGCACAAAACCACTGGAAAATGTTAAGTGAGAAAGAGGATTAGAGTGGGAGCACTGAGGCAACGGCTGCCACAGGGGACAGGCACTGCTGTGACTGCCCAGCCACAGCTACGCTGCCCTGCAGGAGGGCAAAGCATCAAGCTGCTCTAAGAGGGGAAGCGATGACATGCTAACCACCCTGCTGCTTGAGAACTAGGCTCTAAGGGGGGACCCAGCAACAGAAAGACCCCATGTGCACCTAGAAGGGTGTAAAAAGAAACTACAACAGAACAAAGTAAGGCCACAGTACTTTCAGAAAGGAAGAGCATTACCATTTCCCCTCACAGCACAGCCAAGTGCTGCTCTATTACTCTCCAGAATTGCAAAGGGGTAGTAATGCAAATTTGGAAAAGACTGAGAGAGCTGAGGGGGGAAAGTAACAGCATGCAGGCTTCTGGTTTGAAGATTAAAGCTGCATTTAAGTTATGAGTATGCAGAAAACTTATCAAATCTCATTCTTAAAAAAGCAAAGTTGTAACTTAATTGGACAGTGACTTTCCAGGGTGTTGAAGCTTTCCTATCCAGAGTGGCATTTGCTCCCAATAAAATTGCAACAGTTGATTAGAATTGGAGTTTATATTGGAAGTGTTGACACGTTATTAGCTAGAGTAGGAACTATGGGTGTTAAGCCTTTTTTTGGCTTGGGTAAGAGCCTGCTGTTAAGGATCAACTGTGTTTCATTTTAATCAAATAAAGTTGAAACACAATGGCCAGTATCAGTAGGAAAGGAAGAAAGAAAGAAAGAGAGAAAGGTCTAAAGCATCTCATGCCTGTGAAATACTCCTGGGCTTACTTCAGGACATGAATCTCTCAACAAAATCATTTGCAGCAGTGGATAAATACACAGACTGAACAACAGGTCATGTTTACAGCCTAAGAGATTCTATAGCCTTATTCTATCAAAGCTTTTTAGGAAGCAAGCTGATGTACTAAGCACTGTTGATGGAAGAACTTCTTCCCGCTCCACTGTAAACCTTCTTACCTGCTGCTACAGCTCTGAAGGGCTTCTCATCCAAAATTCCCCCCAATCCTCTTTTAAGGAAACTTTCACAAACCATTTTTCCAACTGACTTCCAGCCCAGGGACTTCATGCCCTTCTACTTCTAAGCTCTCCCCATTTTCTTGGCCTTTGTTGATTTGGTTATTTCTGGCACAGACCTTGAAATGATCAGCTGTACATTACATAACTTAAACATACTTTCTGCTCCTCTTCAGGCACCTCTCAATATGAGCTTCTCTTTAAGGTACATCCAGAACACAAACACAAACATCTTCTTTTATTAAACCTGTCATCTGAGTAATGGTAACAAAGGCATTGAGAAAGAAAAGAAGGCAGAAAAGAGTTTAGCATCTTAGGTTTTATTTACCTTCATATTCTGCTTTCTTTGTTGCTTCCAAGTTTCTCCATTCAGTTCCTACAAGCCTGCTGAGCTCTCCAAAGGAGTAGTCTGGGTGCTGAGCCTTAATCACAGCTCTCATCTCGCTGCTAAATAAGATGTACCCACTCATGTTTATCTTCCTTTTTGATCCCTCCTTCTTGGTGCTGCCCTTAACAGACTTGGGAGTGGACTGTGAGAAAAAGCAGTTATGACCACAAGTGTACAAAAGAGAAGCTCTCTTGACATACAAAATTCAGAGCTGTAAGAAACAGTACTCAGCATTTTAAGAGAGTCTTGCATTTCCTGAACATATCTGCACAAGGACCAACAGATCTTACAACCCCTGAAGAGAGACTTTATCTACTGAAGCATGACAAGAGCATATGTACAACTGGTGAAAGTACAGAGGCAAAAGAAAAACCCAAACCACAATGTTCTGTTGCTTTTTGAGCCTTCCACACCTTTGTAAGACAGCAAGGCAACACAGAATGCTCACTATTAGCTAAACTCACTGAATGAGAGGATTAAGAAAGGCTGAGTAGCAAATCCTGGAAGGCCAGAAGAGAATACAAGGAGTTGTATTCCTTTTGGAATTCCCCCAGGAAGCTGTTCAGAAACTTCCCCAATACAAGTGGAATAAAACCTTTTATTTGCCATTGTGCATTTGAAGGCAATGCTTCCCCATTTCCTCCTGAGCCTCTGCACGCCCCCAGCTGGCCTCCTGGGCACCTGCACAGCAATAGCTACACAGTTATCAGCTGCTTTTACCTTTAGAGCACTTGCAACAGCTTTGGTAACCCATCTAATGTGAGAAGCCTACCCATCAGCTTGGAAGGGCAAACAGGACTTTGGAGAAGCTGAGAGTCCTGAATTTGGTCTTTTACATCCCAAATCCAAACATTTTTGAAAGAACAGAATCTTTTCTGTTTGAGTCAGATAACTGCACATTCAGTTGTAGAGAGGGTTTGAGAGAACGTGAACATGTCTCCTGTCCTCAGTTTAAAGGTGGATGTGTCCCCTGAGCCTGACTTTCCACCAATTAGCCTGGAAACTCTGGGACACTGTCCCATTAGAAACAAAAAGAAATATGCAACTATCAACCTGGCTTTTTAAAGAGGCATCATAAAATAGTATTGAAAGAGAACTTCTCAAGGGTTTCTGAGCATAACACAGGGTTGTAGAAAGAAAACAAGATCAAAAGGCAGTGAATGCTGCAGAAAGCAGACTGGGGACATCTCCACTCTTTAATGATCCCTATTTAAATTAAATAAAATTTTAATTAAATTTTTTTAAAAAATTTAAAATTTAAATTAAAAACACGTATCAATGGCAATGTTCTGATTTAGAAAGTTACCTTCCCCTTCCTAAAATATTGAATTTGATGGTTAAAGCTGGTAACAAGCTTCCTGCCTGTAATGCTCTGAAAGAGTTTGTCATGATGCTTATGAAACTGAGCATGTTAAAACCAGAGCAGTGAGCCAAGCTTGCACAGGGTGCTCTGCCCACGTGGCAAAAATCACAAGCAACCCAAGCTAAAGCTTCCTTTTCACTGGCTCTTTCACCCCACAGCCAAAGACAGTTACTGCTATCCAGGGGTCACATCCATCCTTCAACTACCAAGGAGGCTGTCACCTCACAGTCAAGGCAGTGCCACAGAAATGCCTAGCACTGGTTACAAAAGGCTCTGAAAGTCCCTCTGTCCCCAGCAGGTCGTTCCCATTGCCTCTTTACTGCTGGCCTTGGGTGCGGCGATGTGATGAGACAGTGAGATGGTGACAGGTGGAGCTCCTCAGGGGTCTGTGCTGGGACTGAGGCTGTTTCAGGTCTTTATTAGTCATACTGACAGTGTCATTGAGGGCACCCTCAGCAGCTTTACTGATGACACCGAGCTGAGTGGTGAGGTTGATGTGCTAGAGGGATGGGATGCCATCCAGGGGAGCTTGGATGTGCTGGGGAGTGGGCCCAGGGGAACCTCATGAGGTTCAACCAAGCCAAGTGCAGGGTCCTGCACCTGGGTCAGGACAACCCCTGTTACCCACACAGGTCAGGAGATGAGGTGCTGGAGAGCAGCCCTGAGGAAAAGGGCTTGGGGGATTCATGGATGAGAAGCTGGACATGAGCCACCCATGTGCATCTGCAGCCCAGAAGGCCAACCCCAGCCTGGGCTGCATCAAGAGTGGCCAGCAGATGGAGAGAGGGGATGCTGCCCCTCTGCTCTGCTCTGGGGAGACCTCACCTGCAGTGCTGTGTCCAGCTCTGGAGCTCTCAGCACCAGAAGGACAGGGACCTGTTGGAGTGTGTCCAGAGGAGGCCACAAGAATGATCCGAGGGCTGGAGCCCCTTTCCTATGAAGGCAGGCTGGGAGAGCTGGGCTTGTTCAGCCTGCAGAAGAGAAGGCTCCAGGCCAACCTTAGAGGGGCCTTCCAGTCCCTGACAGGTGCCTGTAAGGCAGCTGGGGAAGAACTGTTCCCAAGGGCATGGGGCAATAGGATGAAGGGTGATGGCTGTAAACTTGAAAAGGAGAGATTTAGGTTGGATGTTAGGAAAAAGCTGTTCACTCTGAGGGTGGCAGATCACTGGCCCAGGTTGCCCAGAGAGGCAGTGGAGGCCCCATCCCTGGAGATACCCAAGGTCAGGCTTGCTGGGGCTCTGAGTGACCTGATGGAGTGAAGATGTCCCTGCTGCTGAGGGGGGTTGGACTAGCTGGCCTTTGAAGGTCCTTTCCAAGCCCATACATTCTATGATTCTATAAAGGGTTCGATCCACTTGCAAACAAAGGTTTTTGGTTGGGTTAATTTCCAGGTAAAGCAGCTCCTCATCCTGCTTCAATCCTGAGCTACAGAAATACAAGAACTGGTGTAAGACAGGCAGCAAGAGGGCCAGGGGATCAGAAGTGCCCCAATCCAGCAGCAGAATGCCCCAGGCTGCACTGGAGTGGCATTGAACCACACACAATTCCTCATTTACTTCTCATCCATCTATCAGGAAACTAATCTTAAAGCTTCTAGGACATCCAGTGCTTCTAACTTTTTTAACAAGCTCATAATTCCAAGTAAGAATGGGAACTCAGCATTAAAAAAGATGGGTTTGTTCTTTTTAGGCTGATATTCATAATTTTCTAAAGATGTAGCAAAGCATAGCAAGGAAATGCTAGAGTTTCTTTAAATTTTAAGAAAAAGCTTTAAAAATGGGCATTAGGCAAATGGAGAATTACAACTAAATCCTTACACTCCAACTTTATATTTAATGTAAGGACCTGAAATTTCTAAACAAAACCTATTAATTAGATAGTCATATTAACATATATAAAAATGAAGCCTAGGTTGTCCTTAATGAATTCCTTTGGCAGTATTTTCATGGATTTAAATATCACCACCTGGTTGTCACACTGGATAGGCCAAAACCATTCCACATCATTCATTCCACAGCCTGGTAAACTGATGTGTCTTCCATGTCTATGATGAAATGTCACTGCTGCTGTGTGTGCTGGGGTTGAGGAGAGCACATGGAGTCTGAAGGTTCAAAGGTTTCTGAAGGAAGACCCTTACCTGTGGTGGAGTATAAGGCATTATATCCAATTCACTAGCTAATGGGGCCTGAAGCTGAGGCATAGAAGGTGTTTCAGTCATGTCCCCTTCCTCTTCACCCATCTCTTCCATGTCCTCATCACCTCCTTCCAACTCAGCAAATTTTGCTTCTAGCTGCTGAATCTTCTTTTCCAGTAGAGGAGACGGTTCCTTCTGAGGAACTATGGGTTTCCTGAAAGGTGGGGGAGAAAGACAACAAGTAGGTAAGAATACACTTGGAGCACACCCCTACTTTTCTTCCTTTATCACTGAATAACATGGGAACATCTGAGGATATTCCTTCCTTTCAGAACACTGAGCAGAAATCATTCAGCATCTATGTCCAGTGTTTCATTTCAGTCATTGAAGGATTTTTGGTTTACTTTTTTTGAGTCAGAAGGGGATGCATCAGGTGTGGGTGGGATGGAGTTGTTTTTTCTGCACAGCAGCCCTTGTCATAGAATCATAGACTGGCATGGGTTGAAAGGGACCCCAAGGATCAGAGCTCCAAACCCCTGCCATAGGCAGGGACACCAACCTCAGGCCTGGAGCTACACAAGGTTGCCCAGGGCCCCAGCCAACCTGGCCTTGAACACCCCCAGGGATGGGGCACCCACCTCCTCTCTGGGCAGCCTGTTCCAGCCCCTCACCACTCTCTCTGGAAAAAACTTCCCCCTAATATCTCATCTAACCCTTCCCTCCTTTAGCTTTAATCCATCCCCCTTGTCCTGCCAGTGTCTGTCCTTTTAAAAAGTTGAATCCCATCCTGTTTATAATCTCCCTTCAGGGACTGGCAGGCTGCAATGAGGTCCCTCCCTGAGTTTTCTCTTCTCCAGGCTGAACAGCCCCAGCTCATTCAGCCTCTCCTCATAGGGGAGATACTTCAGGCCCTTCATCATCTCCTCAGCCTCCTCTGGACTCTCTCCAGGAGATCCCTGTCCTTTTTACCCCAGGGAGCCCAGCACTGGACACAACACTCCAGGTGGGGCCTGACCAGGGCAGAGCAGAGCGGGAGGATCCCCTCCTGTGACCTGCTGCCCACACTCCTCCTGATGCCCCCAGGATCCCATTGTCTCTCTCAGCCCCCAGGGCACACTGCTGGCTCATGGCCACCCTGTCACCCACCAGGACCCCCAGGTCCTTCTCCACAGAGCTCCTCTCCAGCAGCTCCCCCCCAGCCTGTCCTGATTCCAGCAGTTATTCTTCCCCAGGTGCCAGACTCTCCACTTGCTTTTGTTGAACTTCATTAGGTCTCTCCCTGCCCAGCTCTCCAGCCTGGCCTGGTCTCTCTGGATGGCAGTGCAGAAGAGCACACAGAATACATTCTCATCATGTTTTTTTTACCTGAAATAATATATTTCATCATCTACAACTTTTGCAGACAGTGAAAACCTCTTCAGTCCCTTGAATTTCTTCATCTGCTTGTCACTTTCGTTGTAGCGGCTCTCGCACAGGAACACGTCGTTCTCAGAGATCTCTGTTGGTCTGCAGGAGAGGAAGTCTTTGAAGGACAGAACTGCACACTTGCCTGTGGAGATGAAAGAGCTGCATAAGCAGGCAGCCATGCTTGCAGATGTTTTTACAAAAAGTGTGGAAACTCAAGTTTTTGCCAGGCCTGGAAGTCTGGAGGATTCACAGTATGAGGCCCAGCTATGGCAAATACACAGACTGAAAACCCTACTCAATAATGCCACTCAGGAGAAACCCACACTAACTCAAAACAATCCAAAAAGCTGCATTGAAGAACAAGAAAACCTGCAAATTAACAGCCCCCCTCCCCTCCAATGACTAGTCAGTTAACTATCTTTAGAACAGCATCATAACTACAAACCCAAGTACACAGGCATCACCTGATGCAACAAACCAGATCTCAGTCTCCCTCTGGACCGATTTTCCAGCTAACACACACTGGAATAATGCCATTAATAAGTGAGAATAAAGGAGTCTTCTGTTCTCTGGCTGTAGACAATGTTCACTTTGACATCACACATGTAATTCTCATGCTGTATAAAAGCTCCCTTATAGTGAAAATTGTCACTACAGGTCCCAAAGACAGGAATGCATATTAGAAATGGACTGAGCAATCTCTCCTCCTTCACTCAATATGAAGAAAACACATTTGGAGTCAATCCTGCAGCTGTAAGTCACTTCAGGTTGTATAGGTGAAGAAAGAGGGTGTCCATTGGATTTAAAGTTGCTAATAGTTACCCAAAATGCAAGTCATTGGACAGGTCTCCTCCAAGTTACTCAAAAACACTTCCTTCTTGTAGAACATTTTAGTTGGCTCATGTTCAGTTTCTTCAGGATGTATAAAGATTGGGCCAAAGAAATAGGCAGCTCCATCTCGCACCCACATCTTTTCAATCCTGGAAAGAAATGCACAGCACTGAGATGAACAAAAGGCCAGCCCTCCTAAATGAGACAGCTGGATTCACCAGCCTGTTCAGGAAGACTGTCAGTAAAAAACAAGCACAGAACAGACTGTTCCAATTGTACAACAGATTAATGTCTTTATCAGGCAGCTAAACTTCTACCTCAGTCTATTCAGAGCTTGAAACATTTACTTCAGAAGATTTGTTTCCCATCTTCTTTTATACTTTTTGCAATGAGCCTGTCTTTTCACAGATTCCTAGCATCCCAGCATCTCCTGGGGGGGAAAGGACCTGTAAGGATCATGGAGTCCCAGTCCTGGCTCCACACAGCCCAGCCCAGTCAGAGCATGGGACTGAGAGCATCATCCAGATGCTTCTTGCCCTCAACCCAGCTCAGGGCTGTGACCCCTTCCCTGGGGAGCCTGTGCCAATGCCTGACCCCCATGTCAGCACAGAACCTCTTCCTGACACCCAGCCTAAACCTCCCCTGGCCCAGCTTCATGTCGTTCCCTCTATTCCTGGTCCCCAAAGAGAGGAGATCAGTGCTGCCCCTTCACTCCCCCTCATCAGGAAACCACAGACCCCATGAGGTCTCCCCTCAGCCTCCTCTTCTCCAGGCTGGACAAACCCAGGGACTTCAGCCTCTCCTCAGAGGACTTCCCCCTCCAGATCCTTCCCCATCCTTGTTCTCCTCTGGACACTCTCCCATAGTCTTGTGTCCCTCTTGTCCTGTGGTGCCCAATCCTGCCCCCAGTGCTCATGGGGAGGCTGCACCAGTGCAGAGCAGAGTGGGACAAGTGGGTATGTTTTTCCAAGTTATTTTTATAGACACACACTGCAAGGGAAGAAGTCACCCCTACCTTCCTACCCGAGGTCGCACCAGCCCATGGGATTTTATGAAGACACAGTCCCCAACCTTAAGCCACATATCATTGTAGCAGAGCTGTTCAAAGTAATGGCAACCAGGTTCTCCATTGGACATTTCTACTGGAACATCTTCTTTGTCCTGCAGAAGATTATGCATGTAGAAAGTTGTGGAAGAGGGAAAACCAGACACATAAACACAAAGATGCCAGGTGCCAAGTAAAAGGCTTTATCTTTCTGTTACCAATAAGAGGTGAACACTAATCAGAGCTATATATGCTGAAGTGAGAGGCTTTGAAATGGAACAAATGAATAGGAAACCCAAAGATACCATCCATGCACATCACAGGCTCTCACATTGCCCAAAGCTGTTGTTTTGCCAGAACTGCTTCACAGTTAACTGGCCAAACCAAGCCTTGTCAGCTTATTTTGATGGTTTGTTTTAAAGCACAAGGTTCTGGAGAGGCAAGAATGGAGTCTATGGCCAAGTTAACACAGCCAGGAATTTAATGATTCAACTGTCAAATACAGGAACATGAACAATCCATGCATTACTTGCAAGTTCACACCATTTGCCCTATTTAATTTCCTACTATTCAGTCAAAACTCACATTGCACCTCAACCTGACCTTTTAATCTAGGATTTCAGAAAACCAATGAAAACACAGGCTATCTCCCCACAGTGTGGATGGTAAAGTCCCTGTAAGTTTTCATTCCCTTGGTAGAAGTAATTCCTTCTTTGTAAAGATGCAAACAAGTACTATAATAAATACTATACACTGTGTGTCTGATAAAAGCTGACACAGTGAGTGTGCTGGCTATTCTGTCCTGAGGTTCTCTTAGAGAACTCAGTGGATTTATTTTATGACTCTAAGTTTATTTTTCATGGCTCTAACTTTATTTTAGATAGATGCACTTCAATTTAATACATTTATTTAAATATCTTTTATGATCCCTACTAAAAATGAACCATTTTACCCAGTATGTTGGACAGAAATGCATTTCAAGGACAAACCCCTCAGTTACTGACCATAAACGGGTCACAAACAACAGAACATTATGTATGTACTGCTGCCTAGCTGCTATCACACTGAACCCACAGAAACACAGGATCACAGGGGTTGGAAGGGCCCTGGAGAGCTCCTGGGGTCCAACCCCTGCCAAAGCAGCTCCCCAGCTCATACTGCACAGGTCGGTGTCCAGACGGGGCTGGAATCTCTCCAGAGATGGAGACTCCACACCCCCTGGGCAGCCTGTCCCAGGGCTCTGGCACCCTCACTGGGAAAAGTTCTTCCTCTGCTCTAACTTGCAGCCATTGCCCCTTGTCCTGTCCCCACAGACACTGAAAAGGGGCTGGCCAATTCCCCCTGCATCCCATCCTTCAGATATTGATAAACATTCATAAGGTCCCCCCTGAGTCTTCTTCTCTCCAGGCTGAACAGCCCCAGCTCTCTCAGCCTTTCCTCACAGGGGAGATGCTCCAGGCCCTTCATCACCTCCTCAGCCTCCTCTGGACTCTCTCCAGGAGATCCCTGGCTTTTTTTATCCCAGTTAGCCCAGAACTGGGCAAATGCTATCTAATAAAGCATTTCAGCATTGCCATGTACTAAAATCAGGCTTTTAGTTCTGATTCTTTAGGCAAGCTGTACAGTAACAGTGGATTTTTCTTTTCTGAAGTGGCTAAAAAAAAAAAAATCAACCAAACCCTTTCACATGACCACAAAACCCATACACAGAATCCAGCAAACATGTCCACAGTTTATTTTCTGTTTAGTCTGTTTCTATATTGTTTGTATTTACTGGCAAATACATCTAATAATTGATACCAACCATTGTACTTGCTTGTATTTTACTATGTTTGGATGCTATAAAACTGAAGCTATAAGGGCTCACATTTTGCAAGTCTTTATCTGTCCAACATAATCAATGATCCACTTGTTATCTTCCATACCTTTTCAAGATGAAGGATGCTATCTCCCACTTTGCTGTCCTCCAATGCTTCAGCATGTTTATCCTCATCTACTTTGTCTGTATTAGCAAATACTGAAGCCACACGGACCACAGGCAGGGGAACATCTCGTGGGACAAACCTCACAGAGCTGACAGGCATAGTCCACAGCTTGATCTTCTTAAAAGATTTTGTCTTTGCTGAGTAACGTGACTCACAGACATAGACATCCTCATCTCTGAAGCTCTCAGGACACAACTTAAAGTATTCCTGCAGATGGAAGAAAAAAAATTAATAAATGACACATTTCAGGAACACACAGACATCCCCCCAGACACAAAACCATAGAATCATTGACTCACAGACTGGGCTGGGTTGGGAGGGACCCCAAGGATCACAGAGCTCCAACCCCCTGTCACAGGCAGGGACACCAACCTCAGGCCTGGAGCTACACAAGGTTGCCCAGGGCCCCATCCAACCTGGCCTTGAACACCCCCAGACACGGGGCACCCACCCCCTCTCTGGGCAGCCTGTTCCAGCCCCTCACCACTCTCTCTGTAAGAAAACCTCCCCCTAATATCCAATCTAAACCTTCCCTCCTTCAGCTTTAATCCATCCCTCTTGTCCTGCCATTGTCTGTCCTGTGAACAAGCTAATTCCCCTCCTGTTCCTCTGCTCCCTTCAGGGACTGGCAGGCTGCAATGAGGTCCCCCCACAGCCTTCTCTTCTCCAGGCTGACCCAGCCCAGCTCTCTCAGCCTCTCTTTGTAGGGCAGCTGCTCCAGCCCTCTGAGCATCAACCTGGCTCCTCTGACCCCTCTCCAACAGCCCCACATCTTTCTTGTGTTGGGCCCCAGCTCTGGACACAGGATCCAGCTGGGGCCTCAGGAGGGCAGAGCAGAGAGGGACAATCCCCTCCCTGTCCCTGCTGCCACCCCTCTGCTGATGGAGCCCAATGAACTCCTCCTCCTCATGCCTCCTATTAATTTGTTTCTATTAAAATAACTTTAGGCTACTAAAGACTTTCTGCTGAGTTCTTCCAGTTATATTAAAAATTAAATGCAAATATGTGTAAGATCCACACTCCTTGCCAGGTGCCTGTGATACCTATTCATGCTGTCAGCAGCTGCAGCACTTTGTTGCAAACACTCTGCCTTCAAAAAGCTGGCTGAGAGGATATGCTGCCCACGAGATAAAAATCCTCAGCACAAGGATGGTGTGGAATCAGACAGAAGAGGATGACATTTTTCCTCTCTGTCTCAGGAAGCCCCTCAAGTTTCCCTCTTTACCAAACCTAAAGCAACATGCTTTTATGGGAATCTTTAAGGAGTTATCAGCAATTTCCCTACCACATGCTCTGAAAAAAAAAATCAGTTCATTATCTAATAAGCATATAATTGTACAAACCAAACAGCACCAGGAAATACCATCTCTCTGATGAACTAAGTATCTCATTGAGCAAATGAGGAGACCAAACCATACACTGGCACAAGTCCTGGTTTATGTAAGTAAAATGCCTCTATATTAAAATGCCTACAGCTCTTCAAGAAAATAGGAGAGAACTTACTATTTGCTTAAGAAATTAGTCCAAAGAATCCCTCACCTTGACAAACATGACCACACATTTGCCTAAAATTTTGCTAACAGGGACTTTATTGTAATAGTCACTTTTAAAAACTTCTTTCTCCAAGAATTTCCTTGTAGCCAGGTGAAAGGTTTCATTGGGTCGGTAAAACCAGCAGCCGTAGAGCCATTTCTCTCCTTGAAGGGAAACAAAAGGGGGGGAGGGGGCAAAGAGGGGGGGGAAAGTAGAAAGAACAAGATGTAAACCAGCAAACTGTCTAGTCAGCAAGGCAAACCAATTATAGATGGATGAATCAAACAGCCATGTAGTCATTAATATTGAGAGTAAAGTCTTTTAAAACAGGACAAGGCTCCTGAGCAGTCTCAGGTGAGGAAAGCTGTGCTGCTTCATGAGCCTGCCAATTGGTTTTTCCCCAGGAAAACCCAACTCAGCCAAACAAAAAAAGGAAGCACTTCTTATCCAGAAATCTTGAGTGGCTTCAAAGTCTACACACCAACCACCTGGTTATTTGAAGAACCTTGAATAAATGGTTTCAGGTTTCTGAAGAACTGTTTCTCCCCTGTCACACTGTGGCAAATCCAAATGAACATCAATATATAAAGAAGTCACAGAAGTATACTGTTTTTCTGAGTCAAACAAAAACTGTAACCTGCAGACTGAGCCAAAATAAAAAGCACTATTCCCTTCCTCCACCACAGACAAAGCTAAGAAACATCCCCCTGGCCAAGGGCCCATGTACCCAGACACAAGGCATCCAAGGGAGTGAGCAGGACAGGAAAACACATGTAGCCTTGGCCACGCATTCCACCCCTTGTACAGGCATTGCATTAGGGGTGTAGAAGCTGTTCTCTTTACCTGACTATTATTTGCTGGTTTTTCTTTATTATTTATCTTTATTTTTTCTTTATTCTTTACTTTACACTGTTGTACGTGGATTTGTCTCAGCCATTTTTGAGCCTGTTGATATAACCTGCCTCCACAAGCACAAACAAAACAGACCAACACTTTCTCATGCTTTATCTAAATCATTCCTGTCAACTCAGTGTCCTCTAACTCTAGTATTGCTGCATTTCTGGCACAGTATTTCTGCATTCACCTAACCTACCCACTTTGTGATTTTGCAGACCTTAATTATAATCCTGCCTGACACTTCTCCACTCCAAATTTAAGACTCACAGTCTTTTTAATCTGGTCTTGTAACACATCTGTTCCACCCCTTTTTAAAAAAAACACAACCAAGAAGACTAATTCCTCTATATCCCACTGAAGTTGGCAGAACTGGAGTTTGCAGGGTTGCTTAGGGTGCAGCAGGCTTACCCCATACTCCAGCCTTCTTTATACCTGGGAGAAGTACCTGCTGCCATCAATGAGAAAAAACAAAGTAGCTGTTATGGCTTGATTTGGCCTAGGAAACACACAATTCAGCTCAACACTAACAAATGCAAGTTCTGAAACTGAGTTTTTGTGTGGAAGATTTGCAATTCATTTGCAATTTAATGTGTCTGATTTAGGTTTGGATGTCTCAGCACAGAAAAATCTCACGTGTTCTTCTGTGCCTCAATTACAAGGAGCCCATCCCAATTAGCCTGTTCTCTGTGATACTTACAATTTGAGGGTGTGTAGGTAGACAAACAACAAAAAAAGAAGTGTGTGCTGATCAGAGAAGTTTATATTTGTCATATTCTTTGGAACAAAGCAACTTTGAAACAAGAAAAGTACTCACTTCTGCAAATAGCTTCTACATAGAATAAGCTCAAATTTGAAATTGTAAAAAACAGCAAAAAGCATCACCATATTGTTTTCCTAAAGCAAAGGCATCCTTACCAGCTGAATCTTCCCACAGCCTCTCAATACAGACTATGTGAGGCTGCAAGTTGGCTTCAGCAGGCTCCACATACACATAGTCTCCTACGTGGTACATGCTGTTCTTGAAGCTGCAATCCTGGCTGTAGGTCCGATGCAAGCTTGACAGCCCAGCTGATCCAGAGGAATCTTCACTCTTTTCAGCTTCTTATTTCAAGAAGGGGAAAAACCAGATGTTAGTAATTCCACATTTCCACATTAGCCAAGACTGCCAAATGAATGAATGCCTCCACACTGAGAGCAGAGGCACCACATGATCCCTGATGCAGCCCTGCCTCTGACTTGCAGCGTGAAGGGATGGCTTCAGTGCATTTTATGTTGATTTAAAACTTATGAAAAATATTGAAATTAATGGGAAAAGAAAGCCCACATAGCTACCTCTCTTCTCCTCCTCCCTTTTGAGCTTATCCTCCTCGATTTCTTTGGGCAGCTTTTCCTTCTTTTCCTTCTCCACGTCGTTGTGCAGATGCTTGGTGGTGTAGCTGAGAGCGGGTGACAGCAGGATCTCTCCGTTCTTACACAGCTCATCTCGGATTTTAATGAAGAACTGCTGAAGCTCCACGGCATCCTCATAGATCTCTGAGTCAGTCCTATGCAAAAACACACACAGCAGGCCACAGGCACAGTTTGCACAACCAGGGGCCTCAATACATACCTATCAAAAACTAAAGCTTTGCTCTACCAACAGGTTGCTGTGCTTACTCCTAACAAGCAGCAGCAGACACTGGGAAGTTAGGTTCCACCTGCTACTCTACTGTCTGTATTCTAGTTTACCTAAAGGTTTATTTTTGTAAACACCAGTCCTGATCTACCAGAAAAAGCAAAAGTAACTGGTTGCAACAAAAGCTACACACCCCTGTACCTCCACAATCTGTCAACTTCTGAAAACTCCAGGAATAACATTAACAAAACCGACTGATTTTAATTACCCATACTCCTGTTAGTAGGTGCTTTAATACCATTTTTACCTCCTCCACTTCAGAGTAAAGATCTCACTTGTACATCCCACATACCCTACCTAACTCAAGTCACACTGCTAGAAGTTACAGAATCACAAAATCACAGAATCACCAGGTTGGAAAAGACCTTTAAGATCATCAGGTCAAACCATTCCCATCCTAAGCTAAACCATATCCCCAGGTACCTCACCTGCCCTTTTGTTAAACACACCCAGGGAAGGTGACTCAACCCCCTCCCTGGGCAGCCTGTGCCACAGCCCCACAACTCTTTCAGTAAAAAAAATTTTTCTAATATCTGCTCTGCCCTGGCACAGCTTGAGGCCATTTCCCCCTGTCCCATCTCCTGTCCCCTGGCTGAAGAGACCATCACCCACCTCTCCACAACCTCCCTTCAGTTAGTTGTAGGTGGTGATAAGATCTCCCCATAGCCTCCAAGTTACAAGTTCTCATGGCTTTTGCATGGTATAACCATATCTCAGACAGCTGATTGCTCAAAAAAAGCAATCCACTTGCTAGTGAACAGCTCCTGCTCTTTGTTTTTTCTATTTGAAAGCACAAACCTGGTTTCACTCACCTGTTCATTCTCCTTGCCCTCTCCAGTACCTCAAACATATTCTCCTGGAACAAGTCCAATCTTCTATAACGATTATTTTCAACGTTTTTTCGGATAATATCAAAAGTCAGAGGAGGTTTATTTGGGAAATTGGGATCAACAGCAGGAATCTCAGCTAAAGAGTCACTGTAGCATCTTCCCTCATCATCCTGGTGGCTCATAACAGATACAAAAAGGTTATGGATAAGTTCCTGTATCAGCAAAGTGACATTGGGCACATGAGAATCCTCATCTCCTTCTATTTCTCTCCGAGTTTCAAGCAAAACCTTATGCAGGACCAGGGCATCTTTATAAATCAAAGATTCTGGCTCATTGTATGTACAAGCGTTATTGAACATCATGACAAAGTCCTCTACCATGGAATCGATATCCTGGTATTTATTGGCCATCATATGACTTCTGATCTTCTCCATGTCAACGGGCTTCTTGATGGTCACGTAGTAGTCGGGGAGCTCAGAGCGCGAGGGCAGCCTCAGGAAGATGGCACTCAGGCGCCTGCCTCGCTTGTCCGTGTAGTTCTTCACTGCTTCATACACCTCATTCAGTTTCTGCTGCATTGGAGTCATGTATTTCGACTTTTTAGGAGAAATGCCACTTTTTCTACCTAAACAGACAAAAATCAACAAGGAAAAATCACCGCCAGACCCAGAGCTTGCACACTTCTTTGTCTATCTGGAGAAGAGAAGGCTGTGGGGGGACCTCATTGCAGCCTGCCAGTCCCTGAAGGGAGATTATAAACAGGAGGGGAATCAACTTTCTAAAAGGACAGATAATGGCAGGACAAGGGGGATGGATTAAAGCTAAAGGAGGGAAGGGTTAGATTGGATATTAGGGGGAAGTTCTTTGCAGAGAGAGTGGTGAGGGGCTGGAACAGGCTGCCCAGAGAGGAGGTGGGTGCCCCATCCCTGGGGGTGTTCAAGGCCAGGTTGGATGGGGCCCTGGGCAACCTTGTGTAGCTCCAGGCCTGAGGTTGGTGGCCCTGCCTGTAGCAGGGGGGTTGGAGCTCTGTGAGCCTTGGGGTCCCTTCCAACCCATGCCAGTCTATGATTCTATCTCCTTTCCCCTGAGGAACTGCTTATCGATGAGACACTTTCTGGTGTGACCAGAAGAGTCCCAAATTGGAGCCCATTCCAAGTTGCAGCTTTTTATTTTTCATACTTGTATCAATTCTATTTTTCAATGTTATTTTTGGCAAACCCAGAATCCTATGTGGTCCAGCTGGAGAAGGTCTCTTCAGACTGAAGTATGGGAAACATCTTTCCCTTCCTCATGTCGCTGAAACCTTCTTCCTATCGCTGCATGAATGTCTCTCTACAGCCATTATACATCCAGCCACCACAGGGATTTTGCTATCACTAACATTCAGCATACTACACATGATTAGATTCCTTTACAACAGGTTTATGCTAAAACAGAAAGGATTATTACAGGTAAAATGTAAAAGAAAGCCTCCCATGGGATTCTCAAGCAGACTAGCTTTGATTAATTCAGGATCTCTGTTACTGTACTGCATAGTCTCTTCCTGTGAGTTCTGTACCTTGCCCAAGAGCTGCACATTTCTGTTTTCCAGAGGACTGTGTGTAGTTATTTTCTTCAAGACTTTTCTGTGCCATGTTATCCTTCTCAGCTCAATCCCAAACATGTATTAAGGGGCCATAAGATCTGAGTAGCAGCAAATCTAGTTTGTATGGGCAACAGCCCTAGGCACAGCCACTGCTGGAAATTTCCCTTCTGTGTTTCTCATGGCCTTCAATAACTTTCCTAGTAAAGCTCACATTTCTTTTATCATTCTGGGGAAATCTAAGACATCTGAGCAGGGAAATGAAGAGCTTTACTCAGTTTGAGAAGCACCTTACTTGTAATGTGTGCTACTGGCACTGTTCAAGCGTGTTAGTGAAGTGTTACTGCACAGAGAATGCAGCATCACACCTAAACACCAGTCATTCCAGCCATTCACAGGTTTCTCTTCTTCATTCTACATTACTTTTCTTAGAAAACACTATATGGGACAACTCAATTTTATTCTATGCATGTATAAACACATCACTGCTGTCACAATTTTGAAAATATAATTCTACTTTGCATGTCAGTGAATACTTGCAGATCATGTCTTCTGAAAGGCAGCTCTGTTAATCTCTATTGTCAGTTTATCCTAAGTGTCAAAACCAGGTGTAGCAACATACAAGGTTGCCTTACTTAGCTTTAGTTTAGGAGATGCAACATCATCATCTTCAGCTAGAGGTCCAAGTTCTTTCCTTTTTTCTTTGAGGATCTTTTCCAGCATATGAGCATCATTGTACACCTATTAATCAGTAAAGTAATAAAAAAAAAAACAAAACAGAACAAGGTTTGCTGTGTTTAGACTAGTTTAGAACTACTGCCCAAGAAACATTCAAATGATAGTTTGAAAAAGCTGAATACAAAACCAATTAATTGATTAAAAAGAAGGGCTGATTTCTCAAATGTACACCTTCAATAGACAGCAGGTAAGCAGAACTGATGAACACCATCTGAACTGGGGAGAAATGAATTTATTCAGTGAAGCTGCATTTCTGTTCCAAAGACTCCAAAATGGCAAGGTGCAGTTGTTTCTTCACCTTCCTAAAACCTCACCTGCTAGGCAATGAAAGATCTCTTGAACTACTGAGGTTCTATCAAGGCACACAGGACTAGTGCTGTCCTCCTGGGTCTTCAAATCCAACCCCCAGGAATGCAACCTCATCAGAAAGGCCTGCAGAGTAGCTGATCAAGTTCCTCATTCAAAATAGCTGTGGGTTTCTTACCACCACTCTTCCACAACATCATGCTTGTTGGCTGAGAAATACCACAGTATAGCAACACCCAACAATGTATTTGTAAGTTAAAATTAGAATCCTTTCAGGCTCTTTTTGCTAGACTAAACACATCACTTCTTCTTGTCTGATCTCCCATGCTCTCTGCTTCCAAGAAAAGAAAGCTGGCTTCTCTCCCACCTAAGACATTGCTTCTCAGAGGTTCTGTGCTCCAATTCACATGCTGCTGATTGTTCACTGCAAATACCTTCACACAATTAAACCAAAGATGAATAATGAGAATTTAGTAACCAGATGATTTTTTAAAAACTCACTAGGAAACATTCAGCTGACATTCTTTGTAGTGGAGTGACAAGTTCAGCTAACAAGAAACAGGTCTAACCTCTGCCAAGGAGCGTGTTGCGCTTTGTATTTATACAACTACAGATGAAAACAGCATTTAAATCACCATCAGAAAGCCAGAGTTCAATAAACATTCACCAGAAATTCACTGACACCTTGCTGAGGGAACAGCATCCACCCTCAGCAAGTGCCAATGATCCAGAGCTGGGAGGAGTGGCTGACAGGCAGGACACTGCGCTGCCATCCAGAGACCTGGACAGGCTGAGAGCTGGGCAGGGAGAGACCAGATGGGGTTCAACAACAGCAAGTGGAGAGTCTGGCACTTGGGGAGGAACAACTGCTGGAATCAGGACAGGCTGGGGGGGAGCTGCTGGAGAGGAGCTCTGTGGAGAAGGACCTGGGGGTCCTGGTGGGTGACAGGGTGGCCATGAGCCAGCAGTGTGCCCTGGGGGCTGAGAGAAACAATGGGATCCTGGGGGCATCAGGAGGAGTGTGGGCAGCAGGTCACAGGAGGGGATCCTCCCCCTCTGCTCTGCCCTGCTCAGGCCCCACCTGGAGTGTTGTGTCCAGTGCTGGGCTCCCTGGTGTAAAAAGAACAAAGAATTTCCTGGAGAGAGTCCAGAGGAGGCTGAGGAGATGATGAAGGGCCTGGAGCATCTCCCCTGGGAGGAAAGGCTGAGAGAGCTGGGGCTGTTCAGTCTAGAGAAAAGATTAAGGGGAGACCTAATTGGTGTTTATCAATATCTGAAGGATGGGGTGCAGGGGGACATGGCCAGCCCCTTCTCAGTGTCTGTGGGGACAGGACAAGGGGCAATGGCTGCAAGTTAGAGCACAGGAAGAACTTTTCCCCAGTGAGGGTGCCAGAGCCCTGGGACAGGCTGCCCAGGGGGTGTGGAGTCTCCATCTCTGGAGAGATTCCAGCCCCATCTGGACACCGACCTGTGCAGTATGAGCTGGGGAGCTGCTTTGGCAGGGGGTTGGACCCCAGGAGCTCTCCAGGGCCCTTCCAACCCCTGTGATTCTGTGGTAAATAATAGTCAAAGCTAAACCATCCTAACATAACTAATACATCTGCAAAAGAACAGAGAGGAAGGGGTGACTGCAGAATCAAAGAGGTACCTGGGAGCCTTCCTCATTGTAGTGCCTGGCATTGCGGAACATGAGCTTCATGTCATCGATCATGGCTTCCTCCCCCGCGTACTTATCGTTGCGGATGTTGTGTTCTATCATTTTCAAGTCCATTGGCTCCAAGATAATTTTGTAATAGTCTGGATAGTCCTTCTTGGATGGTTTAACCATGAACAGGTCACAGAGCCGCCTGCCTGTGCCAGGTTCTCGAGCCTCCAGCACTGTGTTGTACAAGATCTTCATTCTCTGCTTCCGGATGTTCTTCTTGCTGTTGGTTGAAGAAGAAAAGAAGAACAAAAAGGAAAATTGATGCTTTTGAGGAGCTCAAACACCACTCTGAAAGAAAGCCCACAAACGACCTAATAAAGCAATAGTAATAAGAAAGAATAGGAAGTTGACAAAGCTATAAATATCTTCTAAAGAACTTGAAAAGTAATCCAAACCAGAAGCTGGTGTGAACAGATGGAAAGCAACACACAATTACCAAAATCTTCAGCATGTGTTCTCAGTCATCCAAAGGTAATTCTACATTTTCAAAACCTCCCAAACTAGCTGTTTGGCATAAACCAGTTACATACTACTGTAAATGCAGTTGCATGCTAGTTTCCCTTCCCTCCTTCAACTCTTAGTGAATTACGACATGTGCCAGCCACTTAGGTATGGAGGAAGAAGTCACTTAGGGAACTGTTAGGAACAGCAATGACACGTGCTTTTCCTCACTTCCAGTGCTGATGTCAAAATGACATTACAATGAGAAAATGCCCACAACCACCCAAACATCCACACACACCAAGTTCAGTATCAAGACACTGGAAACACGGGCCCGTTTGCAACTGAAGAGAGCATCACAGCCAGCAGCCTGCTAAACAGACAAGAAACCAGCTCTGAGATAGGGTTTATCTCTCATTTACCTTGAGTCTAAGTGTTCTACAGAATAAAACAAATAACTAGCTTTCAAAAGTGCAAAGATCAAAAGGAATGTTCCACACTGCCATCAGTCAGGACTAAGCATCTGAACCAAAGACCTCCAGATCCAGTGTGAACAGGGAAACACCTCTCAGCCAGAATCTTCACAACTATCTCTGCCAAATGCAGAATATCAAGGACTTGAGTGAACGTATCTAAGAGTAATTCCATATATTCTTCAGTACCAAATACAAAAAACACATGGACATCAAGACCTCCACTGCCTTGCCAGGAGGGTGCAGAGAGGTGGGGGATGGTCTCTTCAGCCAGGGGACAGGAGATGGGACAAGGGGCAATGGGCTCAAGCTGTGCCAGGGCAGGGGCAGAGCAGATGGGAGGGAAAAGTTCTTCCCTGGCAGAGTTGTGGGGCTGTAGCACAGGCTGCCCAGGGAGGGGCTGAGTCCCCACCCCTGGGTGGGTTTAAAAAAGGTTAGATGAGGTGCTCAGGGATCTGGTTTAGCTTAGGATGGGAATGGTTGGACTTGATGATCTTAAAGGTCTTTTCCAACCTGGTGATTCTGTGACCTGTGAGGACAGGTGACATAGCAGGCAAAAAAATCCCCAAAACAAATAAAAATCCAGAAATAACTGGAAAAAAACTCCCTAATTCAATGCAACTACAGTGTTCATGCCACTTTATGAACTGAAGTTATGCTGACAACTGCTAACCAACAGTCAAAAAAAGGAAAATCAATCAGCAAGCAGTTCTGAATAAATTGCAGGCAGCACCTGGTGAGGGTAATCTCAGAAATACCCACCCTTACACAAATGCTAAACAACTGTAGTGTCATTTTCTCTTTAACAAAGACAGAGGTAGCCATGTGGTGATGTGCAGGACCCCCTGAAGTGCATACCTTTTCCTTTTGGAGCTGCCAGTATCAGATGTAGCAGAAGAAATCATACTGTCCCCATCCTCAATGTCATCTCTCCTAGCCAGCTCCTTCTTCTTTGCCTGAAAAAAATAAATCCCTGAAACCAAACTTGCCCCTGGACATTTCCAGAGCAGTATTAAACATTAGAACAGATCAGATGTATGAAGAAAGATGCAACTCTAGTTTTGAGACCTAAGCACCATTTATTGTAAGTTGGCTGACATAATTTAGCAGTATAATTCTTCTGTAACTGTCAGGCACATTTTTGAGGAACCCTTTGCAGCCCACAGCACTCAGCTGGCACACTGAATGAAATCTTTAGTGTTTTAGCATCCTCCCATTACCCCCAAACCCTAAAAATACACCACAACAGCAGTTTGCTCATAACTGAATTAAGAGTCACAGCAAGGAAGAAAAGTGACCAAAAGAAATCACAGAAGGCAGCAAGTGGGCTGAAGAAGAAAAGGAATCACACACTGGTGCTCTTCATTGCTGTACTTTCCCATAGGCAAGAAAATCCTACTGCAAATACAGGTCTGGTTAAACATTAGTTTGGAAAAAACATTCTTTAGGGCAATAAATTCAGGTGTAAAGTTGTAGCCTTTTGGTTGTTCTGCTCCACATACCTGCATAACCTGCTGCATTTTCAATACTCTTTTATAGATGGCAGAATTGGGAACGTTGTAGCGCTTGGCATTTTCAAACATCAAGTTCAGATCAGCCTCCAACTGATCCAAAGTTTCATATTCATGGTTCTTCAGTTTGGTTCTGCAAAAGAATGGGATAGCCAATTGGTGTTTCTCAAGGGACATGTAAAACAGTTCTCCAACTTCCACATTTTCACAATTACAGCCATCACCCTTCATCCTATTGCCCCATGCCCTTGGGAACAGTTCTTCCCCAGCTGCCTTACAGGCACCTGTCAGGGACTGGAAGGCCCCTCTAAGGTTGGCCTGGAGCCTTCTCTTCTGCAGGCTGAACAAGCCCAGCTCTCCCAGCCTGCCTTCATAGGAAAGGGGCTCCAGCCCTCGGATCATTCTTGTGGCCTCCTCTGGACACACTCCAACAGGTCCCTGTCCTTCTGGTGCTGAGAGCTCCAGAGCTGGACACAGCACTGCAGGTGAGGTCTCCCCAGAGCAGAGCAGAGGGGCAGCATCCCCTCTCTCCATCTGCTGGCCACTCTTGATGCAGCCCAGGCTGGGGTTGGCCTTCTGGGCTGCAGATGCACATGGGTGGCTCATGTCCAGCTTCTCATCCATGAATCCCCCAAGCCCTTTTCCTCAGGGCTGCTCTCCAGCACCACATCTCCTGACCTGTGTGGGTAACAGGGGTTGTCCTGACCCAGGTGCAGGACCCTGCACTTGGCTTGGTTGAACCTCATGAGGTTCCCCTGGGCCCACTCCCCAGCACGTCCAAGTCCCCCTGGATGGCATCCCATCCCTCTGGCACATCAGCCTCACCACTCAGCTCGGTGTCATCAGTAAAGCTGCTGAGGGTGCCCTCAATGACACTGTCAGTATGACTAATAAAGACCTGAAACAGCCTCAGTCCCAGCACAGACCCTTGAGCCACTGTCCTCCATGTGGACTTGGAGCCATTCACCACCACCCTCTGCATGCAATCATCCAGCCAACTTTTTATCCACTATAAAGTCTTCCCATCAAATCCCTCTCTCTCTGTCTTAGAGAGGAGGATGTTGTGGGGGATCATGTCAAAAGCCTTACAGAAATTGAGGAGATGACATTTGTAGCTCCTCTCTTGTCTCCTGATCCAGTTACTCCACTGGAGAAAGTGACAATATCCAGTAATCACAGGAAACTGTTTTGTTTTTCTGATGCTGTGGCAGCATCTCATTGTAACTTTGTCAGGCCAACAGCTTGCTTTCAACAAGCATGGGGCTGCCCCTGGAGAGCTGTGCAGACTGATGGCCTGTTTCCATGCTCAGGTGAGGTGTGCGACAGGCGAAGCACAGCCTGGTGAGACCACCCCAGTGTGCCTGAGCTCTGAGCTGTACAGCTTGGCTGTGATGTCAGTGTGATGGGGTAGCTCTGCTCAGCCATGAGCACTGCCCTCCCTACACAACATGAATTCCTCACCCTTAGGGAAGACCCAAAGTGCCCAAAACCTCTCATACCATCACCTTTCTCTTAAAACCACCCGCTATTTCATTGGTGTTACCTGTAAAAGGGTGTTTCACATGAAAACAGTTAGAAAAGGACTGACAACAAAAAAAGTCCTTTTTCATATGCTGAACAGATGAATCAGTGCTCTCAGTTTGCCAGTAACTTCATGTGTTTCCATGCATTTCCTCTCACCAGGGACTTTCCAGCCAGCTTGTCTAAACCTCTAACACCTTGTTAGCCACAAGTGAAAACAGTAACCTGCAACAACCCCCCCAACCCTATCACAATTGAAAAATGTGGTCATCCTTCACACCTCCTTCTTGACTTGTCTGTCTGTCACATCCAACAGCTACACACCACCTTGTAACCACTTTAAAGCCTCCTCTGGTTTCTACAGCACCTTGCTGAATGTGGGCTTGCAACGAAGCACAAGCATTACCACAGCACTCCTCTCTGGGGACAGAACCTGAGGGAACAACGTGAAGCTGGGCCAGGGGAGGTTGAGGCTGGGTGTCAGGAAGAGGTTCTGTGCTGAGAGAGGGGTCAGGCATTGGCACAGGCTCCCCAGGGAAGGGGTCACAGCCCCGAGCTGGGGTGAGGGCAAGAAGCATCTGGATGATGCTCTCAGTCCCATTCACTCACTTGACTGGCCCTGTGTGGAGCCAGGAGTGGGACTCCATGATCCTCATGGGTCCCTTTCCACCCAGGAGATGCTGGGATGCTAGGAAAATAACATAACATCACGTTTATGCCCAAACTTTCCCTGCCAATGTGACTTTACAGGTGAGCCAGCAGAGTAACAATGTTCAGGCTGCAGTAAGCAGGACTCCTCACAGCCCAGCCAAGAATGAGGAGAGCATGACTGGATTAAACCTGCCACTGCTATAAAAACTTCTGGGAAGCATACATACGTGTCTAGAAAGCTGTTGTGATGGCAAGAATTTTGCAGAAAGCTACTGCTAAGTGTGTGCTGCCAGGATGGTGGCTGCAGGTGCCTTCCTGTCTCACCTCTTTCAGAATTAGTGTGTCCTCAGTGCCTGTGAGAGAAGCCAGGTATTTGGGCCAAATACTCTGACTGTAGGATGGGGAGAAAATGACTTATCATAGAATCCCAGACTGGTCTGGGTTGGAAGGGACCCCAAGGATCACTGAGCTCCAACCCCCTGCCACAGGCAGGGACACCAACCTCAGGCCTGGAGCTACACAAGGTTGCCCAGGGCCCCATCCAACCTGGCCTTGAACACCCCCAGACACGGGGCACCCACCCCCTCTCTGGGCAGCCTGTTCCAGCCCCTCACCACTCTCTCTGGTAAGAACTTCCTCCTAATATCTAATCTAACCCTTCCCTCCTTTAGCTTTAATCCATCCCCCTTGTCCTGCCATTATCACACCCTCTCCCTCAGCAAGTGCTGCTGATCCCGAGCTGGGAGGAGTGGCTGCCAGGCAGGACACTGTGCTGCCATCCAGAGACCTGGCCAGGCTGGAGAGCTGGGCAGGGAGAGACCAGATGAGGTTCAACAAAAGCAAGTGCAGAGTCTGGCACCTGGGGAGGGATAACTGCTGGAATCAGGACAGGCTGGGGGGGAGCTGCTGGAGAGGAGCTCTGTGGAGAAGGACCTGGGGGTCCTGGTTATGGGAGACAAATCACAAGCTTTCTACAGTTCCCATTGCTGAAAACTGTTCATTTAAAAAAAACAGGTGACCCAAGCCATCGGGGTGAAGAAAAGAGAATAATGGGGAGTTGTGGAAAAGCTTTCATCTCTGCTGCCCACCTGGCCTTCAGAATCATTAACACAGCAACCTTTCATGCACAGCACAAATGAAACTCCATGGAAAACAAACCAAACATCAGACAGCTATAAAAGATGGTCAAAAGGTGGATGCTGACTTGAAACAAGAAGCAACCAAATACAGAGGAAAGATGTAACAACAACTTGACCCCAAGAAAGGATTCTGGAAATACAAGAAACTCTTGAATAGTTTCCCATCAGATGTAGCTTAAATTCTGTTTGCTTACCTGATCTGCTGCAATGAAATAGGTGTTTTAATTTGCTGATAATAATCAGGATACTTTTTCTTGGATGGCAGGTGGAAGAAGGGTTCAGATATGAGCTGGCCCTGATTATTTCGGCAACTTCGAACCGTGTCATAAAGCTGGTAAAAAGGGTTAGAGGTGTCCATGAAGGAAGTAATGCTCTCAGCTTCAGATTCCCCTTCCTCATACCGAGCAGCAGCTGCACAGAGAGAAAGGAACAAGGGAAAACTCAGCAGGAGACTCTTGAGTGGGGTTTTTGATTGATTTTTCCAATGGATAAAGATCTACACCAGGAGAAAAGGCAGTCCCTCAACTGAGGGTGTTCAGCCACTTGCTGGCAGTCACATTCCTACCTCCAAAAAGGACATTACAAACATATCTTATGAGCCTCAAGCTGATAAAATAAAACACCACTTTACCTATGGTATCACAATCTATTATCAGATGTGACTTCAGTTCTGTCTCAGGCCACACACCCTTGTCACCTACGAGTGCCAACAAGTGTCCCTAAGTCTACACAACAGGCTGATTCAACCACACACTACATATAAAACAGCCACATCCTTATTTACCCATCAAACTGTTACTGCTAGTATTTGGGATCAAAAAGGTGACTTCAAAACTTCTATAATCCTTCAGACTATAGTAATCACATCCCAATTCAAAAATGGCAGCTAAAACCTGGCACTACAGCCTGAAGGTGCAAAATGAAGGAGAAACAAGTATTTCAGAATTATTATACAACTAGCAGAAACATTTCATAATCAGCCTGCACAAGTTTTATAGCAAATGCACTCAGGTATCTATGTGAAGCATGTATTGTGCTTCAGGATGAATGCAATAAATGCTCTGAAGAACTAATATTTACTGCAGATAAAGTTGGCAGAAGCATGACATGGGCAGCAGACACCCAAAAGGAATGGCAAAAATGCTGGAAGGGGGAATACAGGCTAAGAACCAGTAAATGGCCAGTCCTTCCATGTGCCTCAGCCACACCGCGGGTGTAACCTGTGCCTCAGCCACACCGCCGGTGTAACCTGTGCCTTGGAAACACCACTGGTGTAACCTGTGCCTCACAGACAGGCATACCATAAAATCAACATGGCTTTGCACAGGAGGCTCAGACTATTCACCCTCTCCCCCACCTGTGAGTTACAGTGTGAAGGAACGCCTGGCGGGTGACACACTGGGTAATCCAGTCACACACAAGACAGGTCTCTAACAGTCACACCGAACTCCCAGCTGGCACTTCCATTACTGCTCAGGAGAGGCTGGCAGCCTTTCAGGCTTCTACCCAAGCTGGGCAAAGACTTCCTGCAGTGCTGAGGAAGCTGGGGGACACTGACTGTACCAGCACTTCCCCTCTGCAGGCTGCCGTGGAGGAGCTGTGCCAGCATGTGCTGCATGAGATCTACCAGCCAAGCCAGATGCAAGCAGAGCTCAGCAGAGCTGCAAACACATTACAAAGGTGTTCAATACTGTTTGTGGAAAGATTCTCAAAATCATTCTAATTACCAATTCTCTCTATGCCAATCAGCATCACTTAACAGCCTAGCATCTCCTACACAGCAGACTTCACAGCCAGAGCTGGCCAGAATAATTCAGGTAGGAACAAAGGATTGGAGGTAGCACTGACTATCAACCAGAACAGGGAGACAAATGCCAACAGCCAGATAACAGCAGTTCTCTGACACATGGCAGTCAGCAACAAGTGATTTAAAAATTCTACAGCATATCCATCCACTGGAAAGCAGTGGTGAATAGAATTCAGTTGCCAAGTGTGAAATCTATGCCTGAAAAATATATATTAAGAGAGATGCATCATTTCACAGCAATGCAGAGACAAGGGAAGCAAAACCCAAAACAACAGTGTGTGTCCAAACACATTTCAAAAACCTGCTCCGAGATGAATGCAAGGAAGTAACTGAGAATGTAGCTATCAAGACAAGCTAATATAAAAGACAACCTGTAACACTTTATGAGAATACTGAAATATCCAACATAATGCACATATTACAGCATATATGCTGATAGTATATTGCTAAAGCACACTGTGAGACTCAGCATGCCGAATGAAGGCATGCCTTTCTATGTGTGTTTAACATACACCTTCATGCAAGATTTCATGCCTGCTAGGCTAGACTAGATGCTTCAAAATGAAGTTCTAACATGTATGCATCCTTACACCTCATAGATATTATCTTCACCTTAAAAAGTAATCCCTAGCAGGTACTTAGAAGACCCAGTGGCCCAAGGGAGTAAGAGAGAACAAGCCAGCATTAACGACTGAGAGACTTCTCTCAAGCAACTGCAGCCCTATAAATCTCTTGTACTGCCAGGAGCACCCAATGTCCTCTGCACCACCTCCTCTTCTGTATTAGAATGAATAGAAACAAGTCCAGCCTCTGCAAGCTTGGGTAAGTATACTTGTGTTGTGGTTTAACCTGGCAGGCAGCTAGTGCAGCCACACAGCCATCTGGGATGCTCACTAACCCCCCCTCCAGTGGGAGAGGGGAGAGAATCAAACAGAAAAGGGCTGAGATAGAGACAGTTGAGTAGGATAGAAGAGAACAGTAATGATAGAAGAATATACAAACCATATGGTGCAGAGTACAAGGGCTCACCACCCAGAGCCCATGCTCAGCTAGTTTCTGAGCTGTGCTGCCTCCTGGCCAACTCCCCCCATTCCATACAGAGCACGATGCCATATGGCACAGAATATCCCTTTGGCCAGCCAGGGTCTGCTGTCCTGGCCTTGTCCCCTCCCAGCTTCTTGGGAAGCCCCACCTTTTCACTGGTGGGGCAGTGCAAGAAGCTGAAAAGTCCTTAGCAGCAACTAAAACATCACTGTGTTACTAACACTGTTCTGCTAACTCCCAAACATCTGCTGCTAGGAAGAAAATGAACTGTATCCCATACAAACCCAGAACAACTAGGAAAGGCACACAAACAATTCAAAACCTGCAGACAAGTTTGGCCAACCCTGTCTCACCAGCTGTGCATCTATAAACCTGTACTCAGAGGAAACACAGATTTGATCTAAGTGAACCACATACTGAGTTTGGAAATACTGTGAAATACTTTTGAAATAAAGGTATTTGAATCTATCAGGAGCTCTACAATTCTGCTTATTCTAAACATTTTATATTAAAGAAAATAAGTAGAGAAACAGCATTTCAGTTCCTACCAGCCAAAGCTGCATCCTCATCGCTTTCTGATCCATATTGCAATGCCATGGTTATTGCTGATAAACGATCCCCTTGGGCTGATCTTTTGTTGCTATAAAAGAAAAAAGAAAGGTGAAAAAACCCTATTTTAAAAAGGGTTATCATGTTAGGCATTAACAGTCACCCAGAGTATGTATGCAACCAAGTGAAGCCAATGAAAGTCGCCTCCGTTATCAGGTACACAGAGATGACTGTGCAAGGAAGTCTTCCTTAACTAGAGGAACTGTGAGTGACCCACAAGTCTGACTCTATTTTAAGAGGTGGGCCATCAACCTGAAAAACTGGGCCCATAATCTGAAAGCTAGAGGTCAAGCTACCTATCTTCTGTCCTACTCTGAATAATTGAGTTACCTGGATTAGCAGGGAAGAAGGGCAATGATACCAAGTCCTGCCCAATTAACAATTCTGTTATTTAATCCTGGTTTCTAGGGATTTGTCTTTGAGCAGGAATTCAGCATGCTGGAAGCTGTATATGCTCTTTTTGCTCATGCCCCCATCCCCACCTACAGCATTTTCATCACACAGAATGCCTGGATGTGAAGCAGCTTCCTCTGCTTGCAAGGTCCAATCCATCAGTGTCAGTGCCAGCTGTGGTCTCACAAGCACTTCTTCAGCATCCCCCTTTCTCCCTTTCGTCCCAAACCTGGGACACAGCATTTCACACCTACACTGTAGGCTACACCCAACAACCTCTTTTTTTCCTTCCCAGACTAGCTTTTTAAGCATGTGCAGCACATGGTAGGCTCAGCCTTTCTCTGCAGGACCAAAGGGAAGACTAGGAGAAAGCCTATGAGTTGCTCAACTGGACACTGACTGTAGGGATGCTCAATCCCTTGCTGTCCCTTGCAGCTGCCTGTCAAACCAGGGCCTCAGAGAATAGTCAAGAGCAGTCCTGCTTCAAGACTCTGCTTGGGACCACAATTCTCAACTGATAACAGGAAGAATAAACCAGAAAGACTCCAATAATCCAGTCTACAGTGCACATTTGCTGTACCTGGGTCCCAAACACAGTACTTGCTGTTTACAGGCTTAACTGGTTTCCACCATCCATCCATTTAGCCCAGAGAAGAGGAGGCTGAGGGGAGACCTTATCACTGCCTACAACTAACTGAAAGGAGGGTGCAGAGAGGTGGGTGATGGTCTCTTCAGCTAGGGGACAGGAGATGGGACAAGGGGCAATGGGCTCAAGCTGTGCCAGGGCAGGGGCAGAGCAGATGTTAAGGAAAAGTTCTTCCCTGGAAGAGTTGTGGGGCTGTGGCACAGTCTGCCCAGGGAAGGGCTGAGTCACCTTCCCTGGGGGTGTTTAAAAAAGGTTAGATGAGGTGCTCAGGGATCTGGTTTAGCTTAGGATGGGAATGGTTGGACTTGATGATCTTAAAGGTCTTTTCCAACCTTGTGATTCTGTGATCTCTTATTTAGTCCTACTTATTATTTCTTTTTAGTCTCCAAATATAGTATGTCTAGGTGTACAACACATTTTCATGTTACTCTGCACCTGCTTTATTTTGTACTGAAGCTTAACATATTGTTCTTCTAAACATTTCTAAGGAAATAATTACACACAGAGTATTTCACAACAGGTGGTTTGAAAAGCCAAATATAAAATCAAACATGGAAGAGTAATTATGGCAAAGTAACTTCCTAAATCAGACTGAATAGATATTTGACTGAAATATATTGGAATCTCAAAAGTATTGGAGTCAATATTGAGTACTCTCAACCAAAAAAAAAAAAAAAAAAGAAAAAAAGAACACCAAAATCTTAAATTCTGTATGTCCCTCTGCTGATGGCCCAGCCTTTCCTCCAAGTCCACAACTTACTTACCGATAGTATTTGTTAGAAGAATTTCTCTCATCACCGACACTGCCTTTACCCTGTGAGGAAGGACCTGTCAGCTTGGAAGCAGTCAAATTGGATGGAGTCCTTAAGGCAGAAGAGACAAGCCAAGAATAAGGGGAAAAAAAGAAGCCCACCTTAGACCCAAAAGCAGACACAGCAAAGATAAAGCTTTTCACAGAATTACACTGATAGATCAGCCAAAAGGTTCAGAGACAGATATAAAATATTTTAAAGCTAAAAGTAATGCTAAGATTCATTTAGTGCCCCAGCAGTTTTGTTTTTTTTAAACAAAGTCAGAGGAAAGTAACATTGAGATTGAGGATTAATAGCTATGCACACAGCTCAGCCTACAGCAGCGGTGACAGCAGCCAACAAAATGTTCTTCAGCATCCAGATGAAGCTGATCACACAGATCCAATCATGTTTCATCAATACTTCACAGAATTAACAGTGCACATTGTCAAGCAACTTGATTTTGTGACTTTAAGGGAGGACAGTTAAATGCACCAACAAAGAGCAATTTAATATAACAAAGGATACAATGAGCTCTGGGATAGGAAAGCATGACTTTGGACACAGAGGCAACATGTCTGTAGAGCTTAGGTTAGGAGCAGTGTGATGGATTTGAGCCTGATCCATCAATGACAAAGAAACCCAGATGGAAACGCAGCCCTGGGTACTTCAAACAAACTTACAGGGGGGTATTCTATCCAACTCAGCAACAGGTAAAGACCACCCTTGGGACACAGTCAGTTAGGAACTGAACTGAAACATCATGATTCTGTGGTGGAGATTGAGCAAAAAGAAACCAAAAAAAAAAAAGGTGTGATAAAAAAGCAGCCAGTGGAATGCAGAGAAGCACGTGAAGGGTTTGGCTGATGGGATGCTTTTCTCTCACCCCAATTGTTTTTGCATTCAGCCCAATGTCATTGCAGCCTGCTTCAGGCTTTGTAAGTGTTCTTTTTCCCAAGTTAGAGAACAAAGAAGGAAGCTGTTTGATTCTGACATTTAACTTGCTTCAGGATTTGCAGGTCTATTGAGAACACAGGACGTAAGAGAGCATGTGGAGTAACGTGGCTGAGAAGTAGAAATGGGTTGGCAGTGTAAGAGAGGAATTCAACTAACAAGTATCGGTGGGATTTATCTGTCATCCCTTCTTAGGTAAACAGCCTTATTTTGAAGAAAAACAGTTAAGCCTCAAAGTTCAATGTGACACACACTTGTGACAATCCTGGACTTCAGCAATAGCTGAGACAGAGAGAAAAAGAGAGTAAAAATCACCACAGAAAACCTCTATGCCTACTTGTAACTCTGGTTACTGCAAAGGAAACACAGATGTACGTTCATTGCCTGCAGAATGAAGGTCTCCTGGCACTACACATACATATTTTAATAACTTCCCTTCTCCAAGGTATCAGGAATTACTCCCTGAGGGTATTACTGCTTCTGTATTTGTATATGCTCCAAGGATTCCTGCAAACATGGGAAGCATGCTAATGCTGAACAAATGAAGGGAGAAAAGCCACTAGAGAGGCTGAATGTCTCAAAGCACCAAACAGTCAAAACCAAACAGGAAACTCTGATTTTGTACACATACAATATTCCTAGGCAAAGGTTTTAATACTGGCACAACTTAGACAACAAGAAAATTTAAAACTCCCTTTCAGTAAAGAGACTGCTGGTGCTCTCAGTTGTACCACACAAACCTTTCCAGAGGAGGACAGCAGTTACTTTCCAGCACCAAATACCAGTGAACAGCTCACAAACATAAAGAAAGTCCACCTTGCAAGGAGTTTGCCAGCTCCTTAGATGACTTGCAAGTCACGGCTCATGCTGGCAAATGATACCTAAAACTACTTTTAAGTGTTACTAACACTCAAAAGTTTACAGAAGAATAAATCTAACTGCATTTCAGGTAAGAAAATCTAAAATGACTCCATCACTTCTCTGTACACCACAGATTTCCAGAGGAAGAGAACACTTTTCCCAAAATAAAATCATGTCATGAAACAGACAGAGCTGTCGACAGCATTTTATACCTTCTTGTTCAAACCCAAATCGGTGTTTCACTAATTAGCAGGTCCAGATCTTCAGCATCTTGCACCTCTTTTCAGAGCTAGAGACTGATTTTCAAACAGGACTTTATATAACGTGGACTTCTCTTTGGGTATCTGCTGCCTGATGCCTTGTTTCTGTTTCTTCACCTGCCTGATTAACCATGAGCTCTTATGTTTCAGCTCCTGGCAAGGTTCAACAATATTCAGCATTTCCATAAAGCAAAGCACAACACAGCACCTTGCTCTTCACTATTTGTTTTCTGTTATTAATTTAAAAATACCTATGGTGGCAGCTGGGCATAGCTTAAGTTAGAGAACATCCACTGAGGCCATTTTTCACCACCAAGTAGAGAACAGAAAGATTTTATCACAGAAGTGTATTTAAATACAAAGTTTCATTCAAAAAACTACCTCACAATTCATAACTTTTAAAACAACAATAAACTATGTTCTCAAGCAATTGTTTCCCACTATATTCTCCACAGCTAAATTAAGGGAATGTCTATAGAGACTGTGATATGAGATGATAAAGAGAGCTCTCTTTGCAGTACCTGATTCGGAGACTTGACTTGGCCAACTCACTGTGCTCGATTTCAGCTTTTTTCATATTAAATATTTTTTTAATTGCATTTGCATCCTGTCAATGAAAAGAAGTTTTTTGTTTAATGTTGAAAGCAAGGAAATTGTTACAGTCAGGTCTATCCATCTACCTAAAACAAAAACGAAGGGGTTTTTACAGACATTCAGATATAAAACAAGCTTGCATCAGAAATGAAGGATAGAGCAAAGTTTCCCTGAGCAACACCCACAGTGGCCTGCAAAACCTGATTAGTTGAGTAGCCTCCAGCTCATTTTTGTCATATCCTTTAAAAGAAAAAGAAATCTACAATTTGCAAACATTAAGTGTCTCTTTGAACTAAACTGAACAACTGAAACTAACCTTGAATACTTGTGATCCAGGCTCATTGTAGGTTTTGGCATTCTTTGCCAGAAGATCTATATCCTTGGCCATTGCATGAATGCTTTTGTAAGTTCCATTCTATAAAACAAAACCCAGAACTGGTTAAAGTGGCAATCTTCAAACAGCATGAGAACTAAGTCAATAGTGAAAAGCAAAGGGAATTCATATGCAATCAGTGGAACGTTTGTAGAAAACCAAGAAGGTAAAGAGAACAGATAAGCAACTAGGAAAAGCCATCAAAAAAGAAAATAACCAGCATGCTACATCCTTAGAGTGCTTACAAATGCTAGGATGTTGCAAAACACTTAACACATTAAGTTATCCTATTGTTGAAGGGTACTGGTAAAATGTTACTTTGCCTTTATTCTCTAGTTCATTTAGTCTAGGTACTCAAAATGCTACAGTAACAGAACAGCATTTCAAACCACTGGAGAAGGAAGATGAAAAATGCATCAGTACAAAACATCTATTTATAGCTCTAGAACAGAAGTAGGTGATAATAAAGTACGTCCAAGCTCCAATACCTCAGTATTTTACATTAGCAGTACTTGCCAAGGAACTACTTTAACCATTAAACATCAAGGAACCCAAGATACTCAGGCTCCACGCCAGCACACTTCAGGTTATAATGCCTGAGCTTCAACACAGCTACTTGTGCAGCATGAACCCAGGACAGAACATTACATCAGCAGGCTGTTCAGACTTTCAAGCAGCAAGGGGAAAAACACATTGCCTTTGCTACTCCCATAAAACTGGGCTTCTTAAAACGTTTAGAATGCTTACTGTTAAACAAGCCTATCCTACGACACACTGATATGCTTACATCATACCTGTATCCTTTGGGCAATAGTTTTAAGATCTATGGGCTCCTTTATTATTGCATAATAATCTGGATATTGCTGGGAAACAAAAATAAGTTATATATTACTACAAACAGTCACAAAGTTAGTGTTCTAACAGTGAGCTATTAGATGAATTGCAGATGAGAACAGTATAAAGCAGATACATGGAGTTAGTTCATTGATATAACTAACATAAAGGAACAGTTCTGCCTGAAAGCAAAATATATGGCAATGGCCTTATGGAGTATTTATTTTGCTTGTTAAACTTGTTACCCCACCCCCTGAAAAAGAGCAGTGAAACCAGATATATTTTAAAAGATTGACAACTCTGCACCAAAAAAATCTCAATCATTAAACTGGCAGAACAGGGCAAGCCCTGATCTGCAGTGAGGGACTGGGAAAGGGGGAAGGGGGGCAAAAAAGGGAGACAAGCTCTAAGTGCAGCTGGAGTTTGCCACTGGTGAGACAGTAACAAAGACCTGCATCCTGAGCATGTCCATCATAGCATATAACATCAGTTACATCAATGTCCAGGTCTCCAACTTGGAACACAACCACTATTAATATAATGCTCACCACTTTAGAAGGAAGTTTCTGAAACAATTCACTTATGAGGTGTCCTGATGGGTTTGTGGCAACAACTACAGCTTCAAGAAGCTGTTCAAGAATTTCCTTCAGGTATCCTGGAGATGACTAATAAAAGAAATTAAATCAGAAGTTTTATTAGCAGCCATAGTGGGGATGCTTTGAACTGCACTGAAAAGTATTCATTTACTTGTCAAAGCCAAAAAATCAGCTATAAAATGTGGGTTTTGCTAACAAGACTATTTATGCTTGGACATAAACGCTCTTGTTATCAAGGCAAAGCACACGGGCAAACTTCAATTGCACATTGACACTGCAGACTGTCAGACATACATGATGTACAGTTAGAGCAGACCTGATTGTCATGATTAATGAAAACATGCACCCCCACACCACAAAAACCAGACAAGCCCAGATTTCCTGTGGTGATATATGGCTTATCAAACACTCCAGGAACAGCTGCACTAACTGAATGGGACACAGGCTGGGAAATGATGTCATCAGACATGACATCATGACATGACCATCACAAGCCCACTGGGATCCTGGGCTCCATCAGCAGAGGGGTGGCAGCAGGGACAGGGAGGGGATTGTCCCTCTCTGCTCTGCCCTGGGAGGCCCCAGCTGGATCCTGTGTCCAGAGCTGGGGCCCAACACAAGAAAGATGTGGGGCTGTTGGAGAGGGGTCAGAGGAGCCACGGAGATGCTCAGAGGGCTGGAGCAGCTGCCCTACAAAGAGAGGCTGAGGGAGCTGGGCTGGGTCAGCCTGGAGAAGAGAAGGCTGTGGGGGGACCTCACTGCAGCCTGCCAGTCCCTGAAGGGAGCAGAGAAACAGGAGGGGAATCAACTTGTTAAAAGGACAGACACTGGCAGGACAAGGGGGATGGATTAAAGCTAAAGGAGGGAAGGGTTAGATTGGATATTAGGGGGAAGTTTTTTCCAGAGAGAGTAGTGAGGGGCTGGAACAGGCTGCCCAGAGAGGGGGTGGGTGCCCCGTGTCTGGGGGTGTTCAAGGCCAGGTTGGCTGGGGCCCTGGGCAACCTTGTGTAGCTCCAGGCCTGAGGTTGGTGGCCCTGCCTGTGGCAGGGGGGTTGGAGCTCTGTGATCCTTGGGGTCCCTTCCAACCCATGCCAGTCTGGGATTCTATGACACTTGCAGCAAACCTCAATGTTGGTGTGGTATCAAGCACATGTTGTATTAGTTCCAACCAAACCACTAAACCAGAACCACCTGTTACTCCTATCAGAAAACCTCCTTTTTGTTTTTTGCTAGGAAGCAGTGAAGCACACACACACAATGCCATGAAATTATCAACTAATAAACCTGTGTAAGATACACCTTTGGGGGCATAATTTAACTATGAAAAGACATAAGAAGCTCTTTCACGTATAGAGGCCAATCTCCCTTGCAGCTGACATACACAGCCATGGCCTCTGCCAGCTGCAGCTGCCATGCCCACACTTACCAATTCAGAATTTGTGCCTTGATTGTCATGTCCTTCCTCATCTTCATCTTCCTCCTCAGCATCACCTTTTTGAACAAACTCATTTTTGGTGCGCAAATACAACTCCCACAGTTTGCAGGCAGCTTTGTACTCAGGAGAATCAGGCTGCAAAACCAAATTAAACAGGCTACTCAAAATTCAGACCCTTATCTGTAGGGGATTCATAAATCATTAGTTCAAAGATATTTCATGCCTTGGATAAGTAAGAGAAAACCTGGGAAATTCCCTGCTTTGGTTTTTCCTCAATAGAGCTGGGAAAATGGAACCTCTATCACTTCAAAGCATCACAGCCTTTTGGAAAACTCAACATAAAATCTCTTGGGTTGAGGCTTGGACAAGACTAGTAGGTCAATCTGGAGAAATGATTAGGTTTTGTTGCAGGATAACACCACTGACATTTAACATAGACTAAATATCAGCAGACCAGAAAAGGGATTTAAGCAAATACTGCTGCCACTGCAGGGCATTGGAAATTAATTTCTACTGAAGAAGGAGGCCAATAAATGAGCCACATTAATTTCACCATTCTTATGAACTTTCCAATAACTGCAACACATGCTGTTCTCTCACCACTAATAAAGGCTAAACTGAGTCGTTTTATTGGCCAAAGTGAGGAAGAATTTGTGTATAGTCATATATACACACACACATATAAAACCTTTACAATTAAAGGAGCCTTTCTATGTAATTTCTTCACCTTATAGTAAGCCTTTGCGTTGTTAAAGAGAAGCTGAAAGTCAGCAGTCAGCACATTCACATCATCATATTCCTCCATCTTCAGCTTTTGCTGGATTTTCATTAAATCAATTGGCTGAGAAACCACTTCATAATAATCTGGCTGATTTCTGTTGCAAAGACAAAACCAGGCACTGTATTTCAAGCAGTAAAACCAAAACCACAGCACTAAAGTTTGCACATGTCTAGGACTAAATAAAACACATTTCCACCACACTTCTGTTCCAGCTGAAGGATGTGCATGGTGGTGTGATAGTAAGCTCACTCCATTACATGATCTGTTACCATCCTCAATTTTCTGAGGTTAAAATAAAGTTCAGTCTCTTACTTTACCTATGGCATTTTTAAGGGTCACTTCTACTCATCTTCCCAAGACATGCCCTTAGTACTACATTCTGCCACTTACATGGAGTATCTTCTAGTCAGAGATAGATGTTTTATGCAGGTGGCACAAGAAACATTCTCATTTCATTCAGCGTATCCTTTTTTGACTGAAAAAGGGCACCAACTGTTAGCATGTCCCCTTGAATAATCACATCAAATACTCAGATCAAACACTGCTGTGAAAGTACAACAAATTCAGATTCCATTTTTCCCAGCTATCAATATCCCCTTCCTCCCTGATTAAATCCCAGGCTTAAGGAGAACCACGGTCTTACCTTCGCTTCGGTGCCCTAATGAAAAGCTCGCAAAGGAGCCTGCCCTGCTCATCTTTGTAATCTCTGATGGTGTTGTAAAGCTCATGGCAAACAGCAATCTAAAATGCAAGGACAAGAAAGCAGTGAAAAAGGAGAGCATTTTAAGAAGGCAACAGGTAAAAGCGTGCTTCCAGTGGGACAGACAGGCCACCAGACACAGCGTGCTCTAAAGCAAAGCATGGAATCATAGAATCATAGACTGGCATGGGTTGGAAGGGACCCCAAGGATCACAGAGCTCCAACCCCCTGCCACAGGCAGGGACACCAACCTCAGGCCTGGAGCTACACAAGGTTGCCCAGGGCCCCATCCAACCTGGCCTTGAACACCCCCAGGGATGGGGCACCCACCCCCTCTCTGGGCAGCCTGTTCCAGCCCCTCACCACTCTCTCTGCAAAGAACTCCCCCTAACATCCAATCTAATCCTTCCCTCCTTTAGCTTCACTCCATCCCCCTTGTCCTGCCAGTCTCTGCCCTTGAACAAGCTGATTCCCCTCCTGTGTCTCTGCTCCCTCCAGGGCCTGGCAGGCTGCAATGAGGTCCCCCCACAGCCTTCTCTTCTCCAGGCTGACCCAGCCCAGCTCCCTCAGCCTCTCTTTGTAGGGCAGCTGCTCCAGCCCTCTGAGCATCTCCGTGGCTCCTCTGACCCCTCTCCAACAGCCCCACATCTTTCTTGTGTTGGGCCCCAGCTCTGCACACAGGATCCAGCTGGGGCCTCCCCAGGGCAGAGTAGAGAGGGACAATCCCCTCCCTGTCCCTGCTGCCACCCCTCTGCTGATGGAACCCAGAAGAAGAACTGGTTCATCTTGTGCTTTAGGATGGTACCTCCCATGTGGCACAGTTACTGCAGGATTGCCAATTTCAGGGATGGTTTGGTTTGGTTTATGGGTTTTATACAGGGAGCTCTCTTTCCATGCAAATTATAAGTAAAACATCCAAAATGTAAATTAATTCAGTAGAACTCTCTCTGAACTACAGACATCTAAAACAATGACAGGGGTTCTTCTGCCCTGTAATTAATTAAAATTAGACTGCTAACTCAAAGGCATAACAAAGGCACTGTCCACTTCAGCAATCACTGCATGTGCTGCCCCCCACTTATCTCTCTCTGTATTTGATATTCAGGCACAGCTCTCAACTTCTTCACATTACAATTTCAGCTTCTTCTCCAACATCCTTCCATCTGCTAACATTGTCACCAAAAAAAACAAGACCAGCAGCAAATGGCAAACAGGAAAGAAGATGATGAAACTGGGGAGGCAAGAACAAGCCAAAGCTGAATGAGACCCTAAACAAAGCTTAGCCAAGGAGGAAGAGATTCAGGGCTACGTATGCTCATCCATTGTACAATACAGTATCTCTAAGAAAAAACCTTGTGCATAAGAAGGTACTAACAGGATCTACAGTTGGGAGATTGGAAAGTCTCCTCCTCTTTCTGCTTGGGCCTGGTGTATTTGTGGAGTGATGGCCATCCTCAAAGTCTCCTCCGCTGACGCTGCTGGATGGCGAGGTAGCTCTTCGCCGTTTGGAACCCATGGAATCCAACTTCTTCTATAATGAAGAGACATGTTCTTAAACTCATGGCAAAGCATCCAAACCCTCTGGTGAGAGCTAGCTATGGAGCTAGCCATGCTTTAGGGTAAGTCACACAGGTTTGTTCTCTAGTACAGTTCAGCTAGGCCACAGAATAAAGGCAAATCACAGTGCTTCCACGGTTTGATAGTCACTGATGACAGCAATGTCAGGAAGGGCTCACAGTGATGAAGATGACTGAAGCAGGTCTTGCTATGATAGGTTTTGATACATGCATGACAACTAAGCCAGAACTGCTTTTTTTTTTTCTAAGGAGCAGAGCTGTACAGAGAGAAGTGTTCAATTCTGGTGTGAAAGTATGTCATTCCAGGTCAAATTAAAAAAAAACCCACAACCAAGCAAACTAACAAAAAAAAAACCCCAAATAAACAAAATCCCATCAAGAAAACAAACTGTAAAATGAAATTCAAATGGCTACTGAACACTTTGTCTTGGATTCAACTCAAGAAAGTGTCTGGACCATCAGGTGAGCTACCACTCTCATTTGCTGGGCAGGATGAACAGCTCATCATTAGCAAGTAGGGAAAGCCACCTCCTTTTTTGGCCACAGTTATCAACACAAAGAGTGACAAATGAATAACCACCATCGAACAACTGTGATGATTTAGGGAACAAGTTGTTGGCTCTTTCCCAACTTCTAGGGACAGCATCATCAAAACACCTTTATTTGTAACTGTCTCAAAGGCTGAAAAGAGAATATTTGGACATTCATCCCACCCTATACCTATCTTCAAGCAAATCAAGGAATTTCTTCTAGGAAGCACTCAGTTGATTCAAAAGGTACAGCAGTGCAATGTTACAGACAGAATGAATTTCAAGCACACAAATGATATGAATAAAGAGAACAAGATGGGAGTAATTAACAGTCAGGATCAGGAAAAGCAAAAGCAGAGAGATGGAGAGTGGTGCATGTACAATCAATAATTTGCCAGATTTACCAGAGTACAACCAGCACCTCGAAAAGCCAGTCTCCTCATAGTGCCTGATGGCCAAGGACAGATACTGGGAGAAGGTAACACTCTAAGAGTAGCAAATCAGCAATGGTGTTAGTACAGTCAAAACTGGAAAACAAGAAAAAAGGAGAGAAGAAAGTTGAGGATAGGTAATTAAAGAATAAAAGAATAAATTTAGTAATTACAATGGGGGGGAGAGGGGAAGCAAGAAACAGAAGGTATCTTCTTTTAGCCTAGCAGAAACTCTACACAGTCATTCTGTACACAGAAGGCTAGACACTTCTGCAATTTTTTTACAGTAAAAGTGCATTTCCCTGCATTCCTGAATATATATTACAGACTTCACAGCCACTTGCAAGAGAATGATTCAGTGCTCATAACAATAAGCAAAAGAATTTTTAAGGTCAAGAAATATTTAACAGACTTGCTAGTGATGAAGCATCTCCTGTCAGTCTCCAGCTTGTCACTTTGGCACCGACTCCAACTTGTACTTGAGAGTTATGGGATCAAATGGCTAATGCCAGGCACGTGCTGATGTGGAGACTGCTAGAAAACACATGTTCTTGGCTGGGAAAGAAAGGCAGGAGGGACTACTGGCACCAGTAATTCTGGTTCACCCAGGAACACAAAAGCACACTCGGTCCAATCCTATGCCGAAACAAAGGTTTGGGGACCCCTAACCAGCACCCACTTGCAAACGACACATAGGTTTCTCCACATCAGTTATCTGATGTATGCTAAGACACATGGCCATTCTGTACACAGCCTCCAAACCCATTTCCCTCCTCTAATAACCAAGGAAGGTGCAAAACACGTTATCAGTCTGCTCAACGGAACAAACAGCGAGAGAACTGCTTCCATAAAACTCCCGCTGCACATCGGGCTCCAGAGCTTCTCTCTGGGACCCCACGCTCATCAACACAGTGAAGCCTACCACACACACAGAAACACATTCTGCTTGACTTCAGAACCTGAACTTCCCTCTGCTAGCTCACAAGCCTCTCAACAGCTGAGAGCAGAATCTCCACTGCTACAAACAAGCAGCGCATCTCCGGCGCAACCAGAGCTTGGGTGTCTTCCCAATACTGGCTCACACCACCCATAACAGTGTCACATAACCACAGGCAACTCTCTAGGACACACTCTTGTCAGGGAGGACAGCAGGCCTGCGTGCGGCCTAGCTCTCTTCTCCCAAGATTTAGGCCCTGACAATATTCTTCTGTTCCCATGAGACAGGAAAAGTTCCTCATGCTGAGAGGATCCTAATAATCACATTCTCAAAACACATCTCCTTGCTGATAGGGGTACAGGCTGCCCTAAACCAAGGAGCAGTTATGGGAAGGGATTTGGGAGTAACAGAACATGTCAGGAACCAGCCATAACAAGAGGGTCAAACAGCAGGTGTGTGGATACTTTTAGTCATCAAAGGTAAACTAAGGATGTTTAGCTATAAGATAGGTTTATCAGAACTCATTATAATCACTAACCAATCAATACAGTGTGAACAGTGTGTGTAACCAATGAGCAGTTGTTTACGTTTGCAGTAATGAAGGCCTAGAATCTGGGTGATTCTATATTTATTGGGGATACCCAATAAATGCTTCACCTAAAATTCATATCGAATGGTGTGTTGCTCTCTGCCAGATGCCACATGCTCTGACCACTGCTAGTACACATCCATACTGACACATACACAGTGTGAGGAAGGTGGCCTCTCCCAGAAGCTGCACTAGACCTATCACCACAAGCACTGCTCAGTTGTACCTCAGTGAGTGAGCCGTCTTTACATGTCTTTGAGATAACACACTGAAGTTGATGAATCACAAAATCACAGAGTTGCAGTGGATGGAAGGGCCCTGGAGAGCTCCTGGGGTCCAACCCCCTGCCAAAGCAGCTCCCCAGCTCATACTGCACAGGTCGGTGTCCAGACGGGGCTGGAATCTCTCCAGAGATGGAGACTCCACACCCCCTGGGCAGCCTGTCCCAGGGCTCTGGCACCCTCACTGGGGAAAAGTTCTTCCTGGGCTCTAACTTGCAGCCATTGCCCCTTGTCCTGTCCCCACAGACACTGAAAAGGGGCTGGCCAATTCCCCCTGCATCCCATCCTTCAGATATTGATAAACATTGATCAGGTCCCCCCTGAGTCTTCTTCTCTCCAGGCTGAACAGCCCCAGCTCTCTCAGCCTTTCCTCCCAGGGGAGATGCTCCAGGCCCTTCATCATCTCCTCAGCCTCCTCTGGACTCTCTCCAGGAGATCCCTGTCCTTTTTAATACTGTTTAATGAAAAGTTCTAGCACATGCTTCCATTTTCTGCCTCCAAACAAAAGGAAAAAAAACCCCCTACAGACTGACAGATCAGACTGGGAGGGTTGTGCCGTTATGGGATCTCCCACGTTCCAGCAAACACTCCCTGAACCGCGGTAAGTTCTGCAAACGGAACGCGGGTGGGAAACACTGAAACCAGCTGCAATACAGGAAAAGGGGGACAGCAGCGCCCAGGCACTCTCACAGGGCGAAGTCAGGGAAGGGGCTAGGGGCACAGCAGCACACCGGGCGGGTTATCGGCACCGGGGCAAGAAACAAAGCGGCAAAACCCCGTCACCCCCCCAGGCCGCCCGCGGGGAGCCCCTGCCCGCACCCTGCCCGGTGACGGGGCGGTTTCGTCGGCAGGAGGAGACAAAGAAAAAGCCCTTTGCGGGCACCAGGCCGGGCCTGACAGGACCACGTCCCCTCCCCGACCCGCGCTGCCAGCCACACCGGGCAGGACACTCTCCCGGGCCCCGGGCCTCGCCTCGGAGGCCCCGGGAGCAGCCGCGCCTCCGCCGCCGGCCCTCGGCCACCCCCCCCGCTGCTGTCAGCGCTGTGAGCTCGGGCAGTGCCGGGGCGCGGCGGCTGGGGCCGGCCCAGCGGGGCGGGCGCTGCGGAACGCCGGGGGAGCCGGCGGGGAGAGCGACCCCGAGGGGGCCGCGGCAGGGCGGCCCAGCGCCAGGGCCGCGGCGGGAGGCGGGGACGGGGGAGGTGACGGGGAAGGCAGAGGGGCTCGGCGGGCCCCGCTGCTGCGCGGCCGGGCGGCGCCGCCTCCCCGCGGCGGCCACACAAAGGCAGACAGCGGCCTCCGGGCTTCGGCCCCGCCGCCCCGCCTGCGCGACCCCGGCCGCGCACGCCGCTCACCCAGCCGGCTCCGCTCCGCCTCCGACAGCCGCGGCCGCGCTCGCCCTCCGCCTCCCGCCCCGCCACCGCTGCTGCCGCCGCCGCCGCTCCGTACCGCCGAGCCCGCCGCTGCCGCAAAACCCGCCCGGCCGCTAAACGCGCCGAGCCCGCGCGACACCTCCGGCGGGGAAGGGCCGCTTCGCTTTACGGCAGCGCCCGCCGGCGGGAGGAGGAGGAGGAGGAGGAGGAGGAGGGCAGGAAGGAAGGAAGGAAGGAGCGCGGCCATCCGCCCTCCACGTGGGGCCGCGGCCCGGCGGCGCCATGAAGCGGCCGAGTGAGCGGCGGGGCCTCCGGGGCTGCGGGCTGGGGCGGGACGCGCGGGCAGCACCGCCGGCCCAGCGCGCTGGGGGGGGGGGCGGCCTTGGGGAATGGCGGTACCGGGCCGGGCCCGGGCCCGGGGGGGAGGCGGGGGCTGCTGGGGGTGGATGGAGGGTAACGGCCGCCCGTGGCCGAGCGAACGGCGGCGGCCCGGGGCGAGGGAACGGGCGGCGGCTCGGGGAACCGGGCAGCTGGACTGCAGAGAGCGGCGGGTGGCGGTGGGAGTTGGGCCGCTGCCCCGGGCGGCCGTGAGCGGCGGGGCCGTGGCGGGCAGTGACGCGGTGTCTTGCAGAGCTGAGGAAAGCCAGCAAGAGGCTGAGCTGCCACAAGCGCTACAAGATCCAGAAGAAGGTGAGCGCCAGCCCGGGGCTGCCCCTACCCCCGGGGGCAGGGGAGGAGACGGGGGGTGGGGGCTTTAATTAAAGCTCCGTGCTAATTAGGTTCGCTGTAGTGTTACAGAAACGTGCCGTGGGTATACCCGTACCCAGTAGGGGTGCGGGTCTGCACTGTAGCGAGGCCTTTGCCAGGCCTGGGGGAGAGCAGAGTGCTGGCATTTCCATCCCTGCATTGTGCCCTGCTTTGGGTTGTATGTTCGAGCTCTTGTGATGAGACAGTGTGCGAGCAAAACGCTTCAAGCCAAAGCCAGAAATGGCCGGTTTTTCCTCTGCAGCTGGAGGGATACATCCCACTCCTGTTTCCTTTGGGTTGTTTTTTTTTTCCCCTTGGGTGGCAGCAGGGACAGGGAGGGGATTGTCCCTCTCTGCTCTGCCCTGGGGAGGCCCCAGCTGGATCCTGTGTCCAGAGCTGGGGCCCAACACAAGAAAGATGTGGGGCTGTTGGAGAGGGGTCAGAGGAGCCACGGAGATGCTCAGAGGGCTGGAGCAGCTGCCCTACAAAGAGAGGCTGAGGGAGCTGGGCTGGGTCAGCCTGGAGAAGAGAAGGCTGTGGGGGGACCTCATTGCAGCCTGCCAGTCCCTGAAGGGAGCAGAGGAACAGGAGGGGATTCAACTTTTAAAAAGGACAGACAATGGCAGGACAAGGGGGATGGATTAAAGCTGAAGGAGGGAAGGGTTAGATTGGATATGAGGGGGAAGTTCTTTCCAGAGAGAGTGGTGAGGGGCTGGAACAGGCTGCCCAGAGAGGGGGTGGGTGCCCCGTGTCTGGGGGTGTTCAAGGCCAGGTTGGATGGGGCCCTGGGCAACCTTGTGTAGCTCCAGGCCTGAGGTTGGTGTCCCTGCCTGTGGCAGGGGGTTGGAGCTCTGTGACCCTTGGGGTCCCTTCCAACCCAGCCCAGTCTGGGATTCTCTGAAAGAAAACTTCCTTGCTTTTGTCTTCAGATCAGAGAACACCACCGGAAGGTCAGGAAGGAGGCCAAAAAACGTGGACACAGAAAGCCCCGGAAGGATCCCGGTGTTCCCAGTGCTGCACCATTTAAGGAGGAGCTGCTACGGGAGGCAGAGCAAAGGAAGCAGAGGGTAAAACACAGTTTGGGGTAAAGAGGACAAGAACTGATTGCATCCCTGTCTCCAGGGAAGTTACATGTGCACACCTAGATGTGCAGTCATGGCAGAGTGCTGAAAGGGAAGTCTTGGCATTACAGGCTCATACAGAAAATCAGGACCTGCAGCACAGAGTGATGCAACAGGAGAGCAGCACCTTTACTGGGTGTAATGGGGATGCTGGACAGCTGTCAATCCTGGGGGCTAGCTGATGGAGGTACTGCCTCTGGGGCTGAGGCAATTGAAGGCAACAGGATTCTTGTCACAGCAGGGTGCAAAGAAAAGTTCCCTGTGTCACTTGAACTGCCATGACTTCTAACTAAGCTTTGGTCAGAAATAAGTACATGGGGTGAAAGAGCAGTTTTCCTTGTCACCTTCAGATGTGCTTTGGTTTTGTTTGCTATCAGCTTGAAGAACTAAAACAAAAGCAGAAGCTCAACAGACAGAAAGAACATGAGAAGAAGAGGAAGCTAGAAGCTAAAAAGAATGCAGCCACAATCAAGGAAGAGGCAGGGGGAAAGGTGGGTGTTGAGGACTCTCTGAAGCCTGCAGAAGCAATGGCAGTCCTCCTGAAACTACATCTTAAGCAGCATGTTAAATGTTACATTTCTGTGCTGGCTTTGTCCACAAGTCTAATTCTGAGTTAAATCATTCCTTCTCATTTTTCTTTGCATCCAGGGATCTGCTGGCAAATCTAAAGCAAAGGCTAACAAAATGCTGGATAAAAATTCAAAGAAATCCTTCTGCAGAGAGCTCAGGAAGGTGAGCTTGGCTGTTCTTACATCATTTCATGAGAGTCAGCAATGAGACCGCTTGTTAGTTTCCTTGTTGCATTACTGTGCAGCTGCCAGAGACCATAAAGGTTGCTTTGGAAACTTCCCACACCAAAGGAAGGGATTTTATGACCAGAGCTGAGGGTTTCAGTCTTGTCTCACTGAGGCATTAGCCTTTTTGAGCCAGTGTCAGTATGCACAGAAGAAGCTCCAGTAGCACCTAAGGGTTTCTTACCTTTCAAGGCAAGAGATGAGCATTGCTTCAGCTTACTGCACTGCAGCTGAGAAGAAACAAGCTCAGGCATACAACAGTCACTCCCACAGTAATGATTGTAAGCCACTGCAATTCCAGAGTTGTCAAACAGTCTGTCACATCTGTTGGAGAGTCTTTTTTGAGTCCCTCTTTTTCTAACCCAGGTGATTGAGACCTCAGATGTGGTGCTAGAGGTGTTGGATGCCAGAGACCCGATGGGCTGTCGCTGTCCTCAGCTGGAACAAGCTGTAACTGGCTCTGGAGGAGACAAAAAGCTGCTGTTGGTTCTGAACAAAATTGGTAAGAAGCACAGGTTTTCTTAGAATGTGACTTGGTGGCTGTGGGGTGCTGTGGTAGGAGAGCCATGAAGAGGATTTTAAAGGAATCTGAGATTCTGTTGAAGACATCAGATCCAACTCTGAGCTCACTGTCCTACCAAAGGGATCACCTTTCCTCCACCTTGTTCCCTGGTTTGCTAAGAAAACAGCAGAGGCAGGTAAATGCACAGCAGCTCCCCCCTCAGTAAGTTCTGAAGGCATTGGCCAGTGGGTCAACTTTGACAGAAGGTAAAAATCTTAACAGTTTTGAACAGTTTTGTGAATGTAGGTGAGTAGGCAGGGGTCACAGTGCCAGTCATAGAATGGCAAGGGTTGGAGGGGACCCCAAGGGTCACAGAGCTCCAACCCCCCTGCCACAGGCAGGGACACCAACCTCAGGCCTGGAGCTACACAAGGTTGCCCAGGGCCCCATCCAACCTGGCCTTGAACACCCCCAGGGATGGGGCACCCACCCCCTCTCTGGGCAGACTGTTCCAGCCCCTCACCACTCTCTCTGTAAAGAACTTCCCCCTAATATCTAATCTAACCCTTCCCTCCTCCAGCTTCACTCCATCCCCCTTGTCCTGCCAGTGTCTGTCCTTTTAAACAGTTGATTCCCCTCCTGTTTATAATCTCCCTTCAGGCACTGGCAGGCTGCAATGAGGTCCCCCCACAACCTTCTCTTCTCCAGGCTGACCCAGCCCAGCTCCCTCAGCCTCTCTTTGTAGGGCAGCTGCTCCAGCCCTCTGAGCATCTCCGTGGCTCCTCTGACCCCTCTCCAACAGCCCCACATCTTTCTTGTGTTGGGCCCCAGCTCTGGACACAGGATCCAGCTGGGGCCTCCCAGGGCAGAGCAGAGAGGGACAATCCCCTCCCTGTCCCCACTGAGGCAGGGGAGGTAAGGGTCAGCTCATCAGTGCAGTACTTGCACTTGAGATTTGGCTTCTGGAAGCATTTTCTCTGTTCCTTGCTGTATGAAAGAATCCACACAAAAGTAGGTGAAAGCAGGTAAAAAGGCTGAAATCACTGAGTTACCAGCAGCAAAGAATCAAAAGGAGAAAATACTCAAAGTCAAGGGAACCTTGTTTTCAAGTAACCTGTGCTGGGATGGGGCAATAACCCTTCACAGAACATCCCACCATACCTACAAAGCCTTCTAGCAAGACCCCAGCATGAAAAACCTGGTTTAGGGGCCAAAACTGTAACTCTGGGCTGTCTTGCTTGAGGCAAAAAAGAAAGAGCAGCAGCTGGGTGTGCTGGGGGAACTGGGCTGCTGGAGCTTGTCGCCAGGAGGCCAGAGCACAGCCTGGTCCTGCAGGAGGTTCTCCCAGAGGGTGACACGTGTAGCAGTCACAGCAGTGAAAGGCCTGTGCACTTCTCTTCCAGACCTGGTGCCAAAGGAGAACTTGGAGAAGTGGCTGGATTACTTGAAGAAGGAGTTCCCAACAGTGGCTTTCAAAGCTGCCACGCTGGTGAAGGACAAGGCCATGGTGAGAGCCCCGCAGGCTGCGCGCGGCGCCGTGCGCCTCGGCAGCCAGAGATGCCAAAACAGGTGGAGGAACAGGCACTGTGTTCTCTAAAATCCCTTTTCCCCCTGGCCAGCCAGGCTGCTGTGCCTGCTGGCTGTGCCTCTGTGCTTTGCCTAAGCTTTGCAGTAGAGTGGCTGTGGAAACACGTGTTGCTGTTATGGGCAGGATGCTGGATTGGAGTAAAAGCCAGGCTTTCCTTCATGGCAGGGAGGGCAGTGAGGGGAGCAAGGTGGAGAATTTTTCCTCTTCTATGTAGGATAGTCACACCAGTTCCATCTGCAGTGGTGCAGGCTGTACAGCTGCATTCATCCTGACTGCACCCATAAAATCATAGAATGGCATGGGCTGGAAGGGACCCCAAGGATCACAGAGCTCCAACCCCCTGCCACAGGCAGGGACACCAACCTCAGGCCTGGAGCTACACAAGGTTGCCCAGGGCCCCATCCAACCTGGCCTTGAACACCCCCAGGGATGGGGCACCCACCCCCTCTCTGGGCAGCCTGTTCCAGCCCCTCACCACTCTCTCTGGAAAGAACTTCCCCCTAATATCCAATCTAACCCTTCCCTCCTTTAGCTTTAATCCATCCCCCTTGTCCTGCCATTGTCTGTCCTTTTAAACAGTTGAATCCCCTCCTGTTTATAATCTCCCTTCAGGGACTGGCAGGCTGCAATGAGGTCCCCCCACAGCCTTCTCTTCTCCAGGCTGACCCAGCCCAGCTCCCTCAGCCTCTCTTTGTAGGGCAGCTGCTCCAGCCCTCTGAGCATCTCCGTGGCTCCTCTGACCCCTCTCCAACAGCCCCACATCTTCCTTGTGTTGGGCCCCAGCTCTGGACACAGGATCCAGCTGGGGCCATCACTAAAGGCAGCACCTGACAGGATGCTGTGCAGCATGTAAAGGGTTTAGCTCCCTGCATCCCAGCCTCAGCTCTTCAGACATTCCTTTTGAGTTGTACATTGTGTACTGAGACTTAATGCTTCACACCTCTCACCCCTGACAGCAGCACAGAGACATGGGCCCACCTGCAGATGGTGCAGAAAGTGCAGTGCAGAGAGCACTTCTTGAAATTCTGCCAAAGAGTCAATGTTTCTTGAGTGAATGTGAAGATCCCACAGTTCTGCCTTGTGACCCTGCCTGGCTCTTTTATGGTGTCACCCCAGATCAGCTCCTTCACATCTCAGCAGTTGTTGGCTACCATTTTTACTGTCACTTGGCTGATTACTCCTCCTGTACAGACCACCACAGTGACATCATCTAACAGAGGACAGGAGTTACAGACATGCCAGTAGCTAGATTTAAGGATACATATTTATCTTCCTGACCTTGGGGTTTCTTTGCCTTTGAATCCTGCAGCCTGAACAGCTCCCCAAAAGGCGTGCACGGGTTGATGTATCAAGAACCACTGCATGTTTTGGAAGCAAATGCCTTCTGAAACTTCTTCAAGAGTATGGCAAGACTCAAAACAAAGCCATTCAAGTTGGTGTAGTAGGTAAGTGTTTGGAGAGACCAGAGGAGTTTCCTTTCCCATACCATAAAGCTTTGGTATCCTGTATTAGGATTTGGGTAACGTGTGACTTGCTAATAGGCTTCTTAGTCATTGTCCTTACTCCCATTGCTGTTGCAGTGGAATACTGCTTCAGTTTGCAACCATCTGTGTTGCACTTCCATGCACGTAGCACGTGTGGTCTGGAAGGCACATTGTGTGAGGCTTTAGCTGATTGCCCAGCTCAGGGCAACAAGAAGCCTGCACTGCCTTCCTCCAGCCTGCATTGGTGATTGTGGCATTACAGTCCCCAGTTTAACTGGCAGTGTGAGAAATGAGGATACAGACTTTGTCTTACTTTGTAGTGAAGACTTCAGATCCAACTCTGATCTCACACTGAAGTGTACTTACCTAGAAGAAGCAGTTTTTGATCAGTATTCCATAGGCTGAGGTTTATTATTTGGCTTACAAGGATTTCTGTGGCTTTCTCCAGGTTTCCCCAACGTGGGCAAGAGCAGCATAATCAACAGCCTGAAAGGAGTTCGTGCTTGCAACGTTGGCCTAACAAGAGGTGTTACCAAGTAAGCTGAGTCCAACAACAGCTCTTCCTGTTCCTGCCTGTTGTGGCCTGGTTGTACTCATTTTTGTGTACAGTTTCCATTCATTAGGGGCACAGTTTTAAATGCACATTGCAATTTACCAGGATGAAAGCTAAGTGATGTGTGGGATACAAGCTGCAGTAAGGGAATACAGTGTATAAACTTTCTCATGTTGTACTTAGACACATCTGTCTGATGCAAAGCAGCATCAGCAGGCACTGAGCCTGACTCCTGCCAGTGCTTTCAGCCTGAGCTGAGCTTTGTGTCTGGCACCCCTCCCCACCACCAGCCCTTTGCAGGCCGATGGGGCTTCACTTACATTTCTCTCTGAACAGGTCCATGCAAATTGTGCACGTTGATAAACAGACAAAGATGCTGGACAGCCCAAGTATAGTTGCAGATCCTTCCAGTGATGCCCTGGCTCTGGCCTTGAGAAGCATCATAGACAATGAAGAATCGGGTTCAGCACGGGTGCTTGAGGGAGCAGATGCCATTCTAAACCACTGCAGTAAACAGCAGGTGAGCTCCATCTTCCCCACTTCTCTGGAAGCTTCTTAGGCCAGTACCCCACCCTGGTGTGAGAATTCACTGCAGCTAGTTCTGGCAGCTGTTGTGCTGCTTTCCCTGTGCCATGCAGAGTGGCAGCCTGGCTGGTGTGTCCAGTGCTGAGTGTCACCTTTCATCCTGATAAACCGAAGGCAGAAGCAGCACACCAGGATCCAGTCAGCCAAGCTGTTTCCCCAGTAACTTCTGATCTAAAAAAAACCCCTTCTGGTATCACCACAGAGTGAAAAATGAAGATACTCTGATTGCTTCCTATTATTCCTTTGAAGACTTCAGATCCAACTCTGATTTCACTCTTGTTCCAAGTGATTAGCCCAATTCCCATTCAGTTCTGTGATGAGTGGTAGTTTTTTCCCACAAACCAGTGTACTGTTTCTACACCCACTGGGATGGGTGAGTGGCAGATCAATGTGTTGATGGTAAGGAGGCATTTTGCTGTGTAATGTTTACTCCCACATGGAAGAGAAAACCCAGCTCTGCATACTGGTTCACCCTCATTGTAACCCCATTTCATTTGCCTTCTTTTAATATTCCTGAAACTAAGAGAACTCGTCCTGAGTGCACCCTTTTCTTTTGCCCCAGGTAACGATGCGCTACAGCATCCCAGGTTTTGAGAACACTGAGGAGTTCTTGACTTTTCTGGCTCAGAAAAGGGGGATGTTGAGAAAGGGAGGTGTTCCTGATGTGGAGAGTGCAGCTAAGTTACTACTTTGTGACTGGACAGGGTATGTAAATTGTACATTTTGCTCTATGCTGCTCACCTCTTTCACACTGTTAATCCAGCAGAGCCCAAGCTCTCACTCCTAAGGAGTACTTAGAGAGGAGAGGCTGCTTCCCCCTGCACATGGGTTGTGCTGTGGCAGAGTGAGCTGGATGGGCTGGCACATGTGAGGAATGCCAAAGCACGCTGCCTGCTGCCCCACAGCCAGTTTGCCAACCTCTGCTCTCTGTCTGTTGTGGGAATTTGCCTTCCTCTTGGATCCTCAGGCAGTGTAGTCCTCGTCTATAGCCAGGAGAGGACAGGGCAAGCTTTTTGTAGGGAATATATAGCAGTTTCTATAATCTGACTAGAACTTGTAACTCAATCAGGAATTAAGTGAGACTTCTTTCCTTTGCTCAGGTGATTGGGCTGCTTCTGCAGCTCATGATTTTGCAGGCAGATGGTTTGTGCTGACAAAGGATGCTGTGTCTCTGTCCCCTCAGGCCACTGAATACTGTTACTGACAACTTGAGTCAAATTTAAATAGCTGAACAGTGGAAAATGAGTACTTAGGTTGAGGAGTTCAAAGCCTTGTTCTCTGGATTTTATTTTTAAATACAGTGATTTAACTGTTTTATTTGGGTTTTTTAATGCTGATTTCTTTTTCTCAGAGCTAAAATAAGCTATCACTCACAACCTCCAGAATGTCAGAGACTCCCACCGTATCTTACAGAAGCCCAAATAGCTGAAATGCACCAAGCCTTTAATTTAAAGAACCTAGAAGAAGAAAACACCACCACCATTCAAGGTAGGACTGTTGCTGTAAGGCACTGCTACCTGTATTAAGGGTGGTAGTAGTAGTGCTAGTGGGAGGTTTTGAAAGGAAGCCCTCTTGGGGTTTATGGGATAGTTTTGCCAACATGCAGTGAATATGAACTTTCTAAGTGGATGGTGATCATAGAATCACAGGATCACAGGGGTTGGAAGGGCCCTGGAGAGCTCCTGGGGTCCAACCCCCTGCCAAAGCAGCTCCCCAGCTCATACTGCACAGGTCGGTGTCCAGACGGGGCTGGAATCTCTCCAGAGATGGAGACTCCACACCCCCTGGGCAGCCTGTCCCAGGGCTCTGGCACCCTCACTGGGGAAAAGTTCTTCCTCTGCTCTAACTTGCAGCCATTGCCCCTTGTCCTGTCCCCACAGACACTGAAAAGGGGCTGGACATCTCCCCTGCATCCCATCCTTCAGATATTGATAAACATAAGGTCCCCCCTGAGTCTTCTCTCCAGGCTGAACAGCCCCAGCTCTCTCAGCCTTTCCTCCCAGGGGAGATGCTCCAGGCCCTTCATCATCTCCTCAGCCTCCTCTGGACTCTCTCCAGGAGATCCCTGGCTGTTTGATCCCAGGGAGCCCAGCACTGGACACAACACTCCAGGTGGGGCCTGACCAGGGCAGAGCAGAGGGGGAGGATCCCCTCCTGTGACCTGCTGCCCACACTCCTCCTGATGCCCCCAGGATCCCATTGTCTCTCTCAGCCCCAGGGCACACTGCTGGCTCATGGCCACCCTGTCACTATACTTAAAGCTTAGCAGCCTTATGTATGTGCCTCAGCTGTTCTCAGACACTGGTCCTTTCTTGTGCTGGCAGAGATGGGAGTGCTGCCTCATAGAAAGGAGGGGGCAGGACTCTCTTTCTGGCCCTGACCCAAAGTGGCTGTCATCTCAGGGAGTAGGCATTACATCTGGTACTAACAGCAACTTACCAGCCACTTGCTCTGTTTTTTCTTCCCAGGTTTAAAATACCCCAGTCCAGCCAGCAGCATCATTTTCCAGTCAGCTGGTATGACAAATGGGATAATAGAGGAAAACAAAGTGATAGAGGAAGCATCAGAGTGGGAAAACATGGAAACAAGCAAGGAGGGGGAAGAAGAGGATTTCACAGAAAGTGATGATGATCAAGAAGATTTAGAAGAAGAAATGGATGTCAAAGAGGTAACTCAGGGTTACATTAGGTTTCTTCTACCTCTTTGGATCCCAACCCCCAGTACCCAGTCAGTACCTTGCTGTAAACAGACTGCATTGGCACTCTGGAGCCACTGGGTGTCATCACAAAGTCTTTCTCTTGGAGATCAGGGCTGGGATTTTTGCTTCATTAAGGAAACAAAATTGTTCTAAGGCAGAGTGTTCCTGAGCACCTCTACACAGGGCTACTCACACCAGCACCAGTCTTGGATAGGTTTTGTTTGTGTGGGAGACTTCACTGGTGATGTCTGAATAAACATGTGTCTGCCTCTCTGACTTGCAGGAAAGCAAAGCCCAGCTCAGCAGGAAAGCAAAGCTTGGAAAACAACAGCCAGAAGAGCAGGTAGCAGGTCTGTATTGAACCCCTGGTGCAGAGGTAGGCTGGAGTGCTCTAATACTTGCCTTGCTTGCAGTAACACCTGGTTTTCTTTCCTCAGAAAGTGAACCTTCCAACTCACTGTCATTCAGCTTGGACAAGACAGCAGAGGAGGATGATGCCTATGACTTTAATACAGACTATGTGTAATGAACCGTGGCCAGAGACAACAGTTTAGAGGCTCATTATTGGCTTTCAGAACAGTCACCAAGACTTGTGTTGCAGCAGAAGCTGGAGGAACACCCGAGCTGCTGCAGATTCACAAATCCCCCTGTCTCCCCTTGGATTCACACAAGCCCAGGAAACCAGCTGCATTCAGCTTTAACTCCTAAACTCTTATTTCCTATTAAATAAAAAAAGCCTATTTTAAAAAATGTCCTATTAGACTGAGACCCTGTTCACTCTGCCTCATAAAAAGATGTTTCAGAAGGACAAACTCTTTGTCTTTTTCTTTGAAAAATGTTTCATTCTTGTCACGTTCAAACAAATGCCAAGGTACGTTTTTGTCCTCCATAAAACACACCTGGTTTTCCTAGAGGATCCCAGAGCCACTGTCAGAAGTTTCCATTAGACCTTTGCAAAACTTGTGGAACTTTTGTTAGGAAAAGGTTGGCTACAAAATGCTACTTCGTTCAGCTGGACATAAGGCATTTGATCTGCGCACTGCCTCAGAGGCCTCACTGGGAAAGGGAGCTGAGATGACGGTACTAGTCCTCTGATTTCACTGGGGAACAAGCTTGTGGTTACCAGTGGTGCTCTCAAGCAAAAGATGTGTCTCCTGACGCCCTGTTACACTTGGCAACAGCTGCTCATTGTAAAGCAAAGGTGGCCCTGGTCTGTGCTCAGCCTACAGCAGAACTGGGGTAACAAAGGAAGTACTGAGAGGTCCTGCAGCTGCTCAACAAATTCAGCATCTTCCTCTGCACCCCTTTTCCTCCTGTTACCCATTACAGGTCTGATCTCTGTGTTCTTTAAGCTATTTTCCCTACATGCATGGTGAGCTGCAGTCCTGTGCAGCTTAAAAGGGTACCAAGTGCAGCCATGAGTGTGGTTTATTTAAGCCTGCTAAAACACACTCAGGTGCTCAGAGTGTGAGGGTGCTGTCAGCTGATGCCACCTGAACTCACTTCATTACTCCAAACCAAGGACACAAAAAAGGTGAAGCCACAGGGAACAACCCACAGCTCAGCATCCATGAGAGAACTAGAGGCAGAGAGAGCACTGAGACAAGTGGAACTCCCTTTAAGTGACAGTGGTACTAAAAGGATGCACTCCAGGAGGAGGCTGAACACCTCATGCTGAGGGCTGTCCACACACAGGATTATTGAGTAACAAAGACAAGGGCACAGGAATCTTGATCCCAGACTAGGAAAAGCTGCTGCAGCAGAGCCATGCTCACTTGAGAGAACTAAGAGGAACTTGGTAACAAGAAAATTAATCTGCAATTAATACAGCCTGGTCCCCAAAAGAAACCTTTCACACACCAATGAGATTGCTTTCACACAGGTCACATCAACTGCCCTGGGTTTCAATCACTTGAAGTGGACAGGAAACACACCTCAGCAGCTCAAGCCTGGAATCAAACTGGCATTAGGTCTGAGGTTTAAGTCAAAGTGTTTAAAATAAGCATTTATTTTTTTAACAGTTTTCTCCACCACTTCACAAAAACTGTTGTAGTGTTCCCTGGCAGTTAAAGCTGTTTTGCATAGTGAAATAACACTCAGGGGAAAAAAAACTTTCCAAAAAAATTGCAATTTTGCAGAATTCTGCAAGAGACTTGGAGAGAACCATCTGGGGGGAGGTTTCATACAAGAAAGGGGTTGCTGATGCAATGATTCCCCAGGATAGCACAACAAAAGCCCAGAACAAAACCCAAGCAGCTCTTCATTCCAGTACAGGGCTGTGCAAGAACCACGTGGTGCAAGCACCAGCTGAAGCTCTATCTTGTTCTTAGAAACCATTTCTTCCTGCAGCTGACAAAGTGATCCTCCTGCAGAAGCCTTGTAGGAAAGAGCAGGATGCACAACAGACAAATCAACTAACCAAACACAGTGCTGCTCCTTCGTGCTGACTCTGCCTGGCTTTCTACAGCACTGCTGGAGCAGCATCTTCCCTCACACAAGTGATGTGCCTTCCAGAACCACACCTGAGTAAGCACCTCACCTTGTGCTCCAGAAGGCAAGGACTGCTCTCTAGTACACCCTGGCTAAGAAATTGTCCTGCTTGGCTCCAGAAGTTTCCTGAGAGAATGCCATCAGTTATGACTCTACTTGGCTTCATAGGCTTCTGAGTGCCTGCGGATGAGGCTGAACTTGCCTGTGGGGTCAGGGACGTACCACTTCTCCCACACTTCAGCATATGAAGCTGTTCTTCCCCAGGGTTTGAAATGTCCATTCCAATGGAGCAGCTTGGCAGCTTTCACAAACTGAGGAGAGTACCTTTTTCCAGCACTGGAACCTTTCATTGAAAAAAAGAAAGCAGCATTAGTGCCTGAAATAAAGACAGCAGCACCACCAACAGGCCAGAGTTGATCTCCCAAACAAAGGATTGTAACAAAGGAAATTTTTAGGGAGAAGGGAGGTGATGATAAGCAAAGGGAAAAACATGATCAGCTCCAACCAGATGCCACTTGGATGTGTCTCAGTATCTATTTCAGTGTACTTACCTGCCAAGTGCTTTAAAACCCCCTTAATACCCAGATGTATTCAGCAGCCTATATATTGCTCATTGGAAATAGAGCCTAAGCCTCACAGCACTGGCATTTCACCAGGAGCAGAACAGGTATGAGCGTTCCTCTCAACTATCTGGGAGGAAGCAGCTAGGATCCCTTCAGATGTAATATAGATGTGGAAAAAGAAAAGGGAAATGAGGAGCAATTTGAGAATAGAGTCAATTCAAGACCCATCCCCCTTGCAGTTCATAAAAGAACATGAAGGATCAGGCCCACAAGCCCCCAGATGCCATTGCTAAGAAGGGTTTATTACAGAACAAGGTAGAAAAATGGGGAAGAAAAGATCCATTTGTGGCATCACAGAGTTAGTACTCAGCTACAGCCCTGGGAAGCACACAGGGGGAGCAGTAGCACTAATGCTTGGTACGTACCGAGATGCCGGACATTCCACATGGGATCAATGCTGGAATGTTGCTTGTAAAATACAATGAGCAGTGGAGGTGTTGTGATGCTGCCAGCCAGAGTCCTGCTGTAGAGTTCCTCTCTGGGAGAGAAAACAAAAAGAAGCTGGGAAAGGATGCTTGTGCAGCTCTACAACAGTGTGTCTTCACCTGCACATACACAACTCCTCAGCAGTTCAGTGCCACCATCACAACCCAGACCCTAACTCACTGACACCCCCTCCTCCCCAGGGATACTTACACTACATTAAGTGCCATCCACTTCTCCAGTTGCTTGGTGATGTTCTGTAACTTCCATTCTGTCAAATTGGCAACAAAAACTCCTGGATTGAAAGAGCAGGTGTTGGCTTTCATGGCAAGCTTGCGGATGGCTTCCTTTTTATAATCTAGAAACCCCATGTAATTATACTGGGAGGGGGGAAAAAGGGAGTGGAAATTAGTTTAAATCATGGTCAAATTATTCTCAAGGCTCCTGGGGAGCAGCCCTGCTGAGAAGGACCTGGGGGTCATGGGGGATGAGGAACTGAACACGAGCCAGCAGTGGCTCTGGCAGCTCACAAGGCCAATGGGATCCTGGGCTCCATCAGCAGAGGGGTGGCAGCAGGGACAGGGAGGGGATTGTCCCTCTCTGCTCTGCCCTGGGGAGGCCCCAGCTGGATCCTGTGTCCAGAGCTGGGGCCCAACACAAGGAAGATGTGGGGCTGTTGGAGAGGGGTCAGAGGAGCCACGGAGATGCTCAGAGGGCTGGAGCAGCTGCCCTGCAAAGAGAGGCTGAGGGAGCTGGGCTGGGTCAGCCTGGAGAAGAGAAGGCTGTGGGGGGACCTCATTGCAGCCTGCCAGTCCCTGGAGGGAGCAGAGACACAGGAGGGGAATCAGCTTGTTCAAGGGCAGAGACTGGCAGGACAAGGGGGATGGATTAAAGCTAAAGGAGGGAAGGGTTAGATTGGATATTAGGGGGAAGTTCTTTCCAGAGAGAGTGGTGAGGGGCTGGAACAGGCTGCCCAGAGAGGGGGTGGGTGCCCCATCCCTGGGGGTGTTCAAGGCCAGGTTGGCTGGGGCCCTGGGCAACCTTGTGTAGCTCCAGGCCTGAGGTTGGTGGCCCTGCCTGTGGCAGGGGGTTGGAGCTCTGTGATCCTTGGGGTCCCTTCCAACCCAGGCTAGTCTGGGATTCTATGATTCAAAGTAAAAACTGCACAACCCCAAGCTATGTTTGTTCATTCTAAATACTAAATTAAATACCCCTTTCTTTTCCCATGCCTAAACAGAACCACAGGCATCATTTCTAACACAGGTGAGTAGATTGCTTTGGGTCTGGCCTGCAAGAACATGGAAAGTGAATGCCTGTGTCCCAAGCCTGGGACCTACAACTGAACCAAACCCACCTGGTTGCCTGCTCCACGGACAGCCACTTTATTAGTGGTGGAGTCACAATCTTCTGAGAAGGCAGCTGCATGCCCAGGCTTCAGTGGAGTGTTGTAAAGTTCAAGAATGTCATCTGGAAAATGGAAATCAGCACAGAAAACTTAAAAGTGGTCTTGATTAAGCAGTGAGTGACTTTTTCTTCAGTCAGTCTGTTGCTCCAGCAGCTAAACCATTCTGTTTAATCAGCTCCTTTATATTCACAAAGTTTTTACAGCTTTCCTTGAAGTAGAAGGGTTTGGTCACTGTCACCTGCTGGTCTCAGCTTGAGGCCAGTGGCAAAAGGCTAAGAGAAGGTCCCCTACCTTGCACTATTATATCATCATCCACATAGATGGCCTTCTCTGCATGAGGTACCAAACTGGGCAAGTAGAATCTTGCAAAGGTTAACTGTGGAAACAAGAAGAGAAGGATTAAAAGAAAAATTGTCCAAATAAACACAGAACAAAGTGATACTCCTGGCTCTTGTCTGAGGCACTGATGTCCAAGGCAACTTCTATCAAGGAAGTAAATCAGGCAGCAATATCCTACAAGTTTATTGAAATAAATCCTGTCAAGTCCTCATTCCCCATGACTTTGTGCACTGATCAACTTCAACTTGAAATTGGTCTATAGTAGAATTTCTTATTTCTCCACACATCTCTTTAGTAGCTCCAAGGTGTTGCCATGCTTGCCATGCAAGTTGCTGTGTTTCACTGTAGCCAACAGCAAAAAATTACACATTCAAATCCATTTCTCACTATCCAGAAAGTTGTTGTTACTGCAGGTTAGGAATTGGATTAGAAAAGACTGCTTCTATGCTAACACATTTGGTTTGGATCTCTAGCTGCGTTCAAAAGCCAATATCAAGAAGTTATATTGTTACTAACTGCAAAAAGTACTCAACATCACCCTCACTCACTGGTTTTAGGGTGTCTCCCCTCTGAGGGTCCACTTGTACCTTCCCTTCTAGAACACCAGGGTCGAAATCCAGAATTCGGTAGCGCAGCTTTTTCAGCCCAGTGTTACTGAGCCACAGCCTGCAGCCAGGAGAGAGGCACATGCCTTGTGAAACCACACCAAACCAGTACAAAGCACGAGAGCCAACTGGCAGTGACACACACCTGGCTCCAGCCACTCGCTGACCTATCCAACAAACACAGGCACAGCGTGTGACCTACACTGCCACCAGTGGTGCCCTGTGTGACTGCAGAGGCCTGCCAGCTGCCAGCATAGGATCCCAGACTGGTCTGGGTTGGAAGGGACCCCAAGGATCACAGAGCTCCAACCCCCTGCCACAGGCAGGGACACCAACCTCAGGCCTGGAGCTACACAAGGTTGCCCAGGGCCCCAGCCAACCTGGCCTTGAACACCCCCAGGGATGGGGCACCCACCCCCTCTCTGGGCAGCCTGTTCCAGCCCCTCACCACTCTCTCTGCAAAGAACTTCCCCCTAATATCCAATCTAACCCTTCCCTCCTTTAGCTTTAATCCATCCCCCTTGTCCTGCCAGTGTCTGTCCTTTTAACAAGCTGATTCCCCTCCTGTTCCTCTGCTCCCTTCAGGGACTGGCAGGCTGCAATGAGGTCCCCCCACAGCCTTCTCTTCTCCAGGCTGACCCAGCCCAGCTCCCTCAGCCTCTCTTTGCAGGGGATCTCTAAACACAAATATGGGCTCATGATCCTAAGGTCCCAATTTTAAACATGACCCATCTAGAAAAATAGAGTCTTCATTCATTTCTAGCTCTCCAGCTCCTTAGGTGACATGTCAGAAGCAGGTTTTACAATCCCTCCACCAACAAACCCCAACCCCATCCTGGTCACATCCTGGTTGGATGTGACCTCACAGAAAAAGATGGCTCATTCCAGTCCTGAAATACTACCAGAAAGAATGAGCACAGGATTCCCTACAGCAGCCTTGTCAACAGGCTGCAACAAGCAGCAACAGATGGGACTGACCACAGCTCCAGAGAAAGTCAGCTCCTCCCCTTCCCACCCATCACCCACATTTGGCAGTGTTGTGGGAAGCTAATGAAAAATCCTCACCTCAGGTGATCCACAGTATCATTCAAAGTAACAATGTGGAAAACCACGTTTGACCGGGTGTGATGGTAAATGCTGTTCATGGCTGCGATGGCACCTCCCAGCCTCTCATCTGAGGCAGCAATGACCACAGAAATCTCCTTATCATTCCTTCCCTCCACCAGCCTCTGGGGAGCTGCAGGTATGAAATCTATAGGCTGAAGTCCTAATGGACTGGAATCTGTGGAGCAGAAATGGCATCACACCGTTGTTTTATGCAAACAAAACACAGACATGATCACCATGCTAAAGCTCCCAGCACCTTCATTTATCCCTGCCATGGGATGGTCCTTGCCCAGAGAGGGGGGATGCCTGCTGGGTGCCCACTCAGGCCTGTCCCTTGTGTTCCCTCTAATCATGTATGTATAAGCATATCTGTGCTCTGCTCTAGAGGTGAGGCTGGTTTTGGGGGTAGGGGGGTTAGGTAGCCTGGTTTGGAGTCACATTTCCCCCTCTGTGTTAGAAGCAGGCAGGGAAATCCCACTGCTTTTCATCAGGGCAATATAAGGCCAGAAAGCCAATGCAATGCAGAGCAGAGGGGGAGGATCCCCTCCTGTCACCTGCTGCCCACACTCCTCCTGATGCCCCCAGGATCCCATTGTCTCTCTCAGCCCCAGGGCACACTGCTGGCTCATGGCCACCCTGTCACCCACCAGCACCCCCAGGTCCTTCTCCCCAGAGCTCCTCTCCAGCAGCTCCCCCCCAGCCTGTCCTGATTCCAGCAGTTATTCCTCCCCAGGTGCCAGACTCTCCACTTGCTGTTGTTGAACCCCATCTGGTCTCTCCCTGCCCAGCTCTCCAGCCTGGCCAGGTCTCTGGATGGCAGCACAGTGTCCTGCCTGTCAGCCACCCCTCCCAGCACCTTGGTGGTTTATCTGACCAGAGCATTTGCCCTCCCACCAATCTTCAACCCAAAGCCAAACAAGCCCAACATACCTGACAATTCCCGTTTCAAGAAGTCACTGAGGCCCAGGAAGTTATGATGAAGAACTAGCAAAAATATGACAACTGCCACTAGAAGGATGGAAATGTTCACTGAAAATTTAGAAGAAAAAGAGTTTATCAATATAGTGACAGAACAACTGGGAGACTCAGAAAACTACAGACTAGATTTTTTAAAAAAATCAGAAACACACACCTTTCCTTAGGGTCATTTTCCCCTTGTTATTTTATGTGTCAGTACAGGATTCCTGCAAACCTGCAAGAGAGAAAACACAGTGGTCACTGCCTACCTCCAGTACTTGCCCACAGGAGACACAGGGCACACATCTCCATGTGCAGTGGATGTTTCCTTCTCTTTGAAGGATAAAACCAGGTGCCAGGATTTAATTCCTGGGAATGGTATCTCTGTCAGTATGGCCCTGCAGCAATGAAGCTGAAGGGGAACTCAAGTTAAATGGGGAGACATACAGATCTCAGCACTTGTTCCACTGACAGAGAGAAGAATGAAAAAAATTCCTTCTACCTTCAAAAGGCATCTGAAAAGGGTCTGGGAAATGACTTAGGGTTTCTTTCCTGTTGAACCAATTTATTTATTATCTGGACTGGAAGCATCCCAGCAATAATGGGAAGCAAACAATCATAGAATCATAGACTGGGCTGGCTTGGAAGGGACCCCAAGGATCACAGAGCTCCAACCCCCTGCCACAGGCAGGGACACCAACCTCAGGCCTGGAGCTACACAAGATTGCCCAGGGCCCCATCCAACCTGGCCTTGAACACCCCCAGGGACGGGGCACCCACCCCCTCTCTGGGCAGCCTGTTCCAGCCCCTCACCACTCTCTCTGTGAAGAACTTCCCCATAATATCCAATCTAACCCTTCCTTCCTTTAGCTTTAATCCATTCCCCACACAGTTCTCTCCATGCTGGACTAACTGCAACACTTTGGCAGGACCCAGCATGTGTGAGACTTCAGCCAGCAGCGTCACACGCTTTCTACATGGTGACATTCTCCGCACAGAGCAGAGCAGCAGCTGAAGCGCCACCACACAAGAAAGATCACAGAGGTGTGACAGAAGGTCCTGCCCCCGTGCTACAGAGGGGGTAAAAGCAGAACACCGTGAGGCAGGCTCGTACCCAGCTCAGGCAGACTGATTACCCCATGGTTACCCTTCCCTCAGAGCAAGAACTGTGCATGGATGCCTGGAGCATCTCCCCTGTGAGGAAAGGCTGAGAGAGCTGGGGCTGTTCAGCCTGGAGAGAAGAAGACTCAGGGGGGACCTTATGAATGTTGATCAATATCTGAAGGATGGGGTGCAGGGGGAATGGCCAGCCCCTTTTCAGTGTCTGTGGGGACAGGACAAGGGGCAATGGCTGCAAGTTAGAGCACAGGAAGAACTTTTCCCCAGTGAGGGTGCCAGAGCCCTGGGACAGGCTGCCCAGGGGGTGTGGAGTCTCCTTCTCTGGAGAGATTCCAGCCCCATCTGGACACCGACCTGTGCAGTATGAGCTGGGGAGCTGCTTTGGCAGGGGGTTGGACCCCAGGAGCTCTCCAGGGCCCTTCCCAGCCCTGGGTCCTGTGACTGATCCCGGAGCGGGAAGGCCCCTCAGGACGCCCCGGGCAGCGCTCCCGCCCTCCCAGCGGCAGTTCCAGCGCGCAGCACTCGCCGAGGCCCCGCAGGACAGCGCGGCCAACTGCAGCGTGGCCCCCGACACGCCTGTCCGAGCGCCTCCTTGGCGCTGCGGCACCTCTCCCGCGGGGAAGAGCCGTTTATCCAGCTGGGCAAACGGCTGCGCCGCGCCACGGCTGCAGCTCGCCTCAGGGGCGGCGGGACACGCAGCCACCCGGCGCACAGTGCGGACAGTGCGGACAGTGCGGACAGTGAGTAAAGTGCGCACAGTACGTACAGTGAGTAAAGTGCGCACAGTGCGGACAGTGTGCACAGTGAGTAAAGTGCGCACAGTGCGGACACTGCGTACAGTGAGTAAAGTGCGCACAGTGCGGACACTGCGTACAGTGAGTAAAGTGCGCACAGTGAGTAAAGTGCGCACAGTGAGTAAAGTGCTCACAGGGCGGACAGTGAGTAAAGTGCGCACAGTGCGGACACTGCGCACAGTGAGTAAAGTGCGCACAGTGCGGACAGTGAGTAAAGTGCGCACAGTGCGGACAGTGAGTAAAGTGCGCACAGTGCGGACAGTGAGTAAAGTGCGCACAGTGCGGACACTGCGTACAGTGAGTAAAGTGCGCACAGTGCCGTGCGTGGCGACGCTGGCAGGCCCCGGGGCTGCCTAAGGGGCAGCCGTTCTATGAGCGGTGGCTCCGTCGGCGTGACGTCACACCCCTCCGCTGCGACCCCCACTCACCGTCACGAGTTCGGGGCCCGGCTGCTCCCCCCCATCCCCCGCATTTCACAAACCGCGCTCCCTCGGGCCGCCGCCTCGGCGGGGGTCTCCCGTGCAGCTCCTCCTCCTCCCGCTCCGAGCGCGGCAGGCCGGGACCGGGTCTCCCCGAGCCACAGCCCCGCTTCACTCACCGCCCGCGCCCGCCGCGCCAACTGCCACCTCAACGGCGCGCAGACACCCACCGGCAGCCCAACGCGCCGCGGGTGTCCACCGCGACGCCCGCCGGCCGCGCCAGGCAAAGGCTGCACCGGACCCGCTCTGCCGCACCAGCGAGGCTGCGGCAGCTACCTACTTATTCGTGAGGGGACCTTATCCTTTGGGAGAGAAGAGGTGCCCGCGCATTGCCGAGTCAGCGCCAATTCCGCGCAGGCGAAAGTGTCGACGCCTCGCACCTGCCGGCTGAAGGCCCCTCGGTCAGGGGTCCTGAGGCTCAGGGCCGCCGTTGCCGGGGAGACAATGCCTCGCGCCGCCTGGTGCCGGCCGTTGGCGATGGCGGCGCAGGGCAGGGAGGCCCCGCGGGAGGAGGAGGCCGAGGATGAGGCCGAAGCCGCCAGCAGCAGCGACAACGGCGGCGGCGGCGGCGTGGAGGCGACGGCGGAGGCAGCAGGCCGCTGCGCCGTGCTGTCAGAGGATGGGGCGGAGCCGGAGGAGCGCGCTTCCGGCCAGCTCAGCCGCCCCGTCCCGCCCAGCCCGCGGTGCCGTGGCCGCTGTCGCGCCGAGCGACGGGACCCGCCGAGCTGCCCCGACGCGGCCGCATCGCAGGGTGACGCGGGTGCCCGGCAGCCGCTGCAGGCCGAGGAGGAGGAGGAGGAGGAGGAGGAAGGAGACGACTCCGAGGAGGAGCGGGGCGAGGCGCCGCTCTCCGCCGCCATGCTGAACATCTTCCGCTCCATCCCCACGCAGATGGTAGGGCGGGGACCGCGCCCTCCGCCCCCCGTCCGGGCTGAGCACTCCCCCGAGCAACCGCGGGGTCTCGGGCTGGAAGGTCGGGCGCTGCCGTGGGACCCCGCGGGATCCTGCTGCCCCACGGCCGCGCCCGGCTTTGTGCCTTGCGGGAGGAAACGCGTCCCCCTGGGGGGTTTTCTCAAGCCCGGGTGACACCCGCCCGGCGTGCTCCCAGGGGGAGCGCTCCTGTGGCGTTAGAGCCTCTGCGGGGTGATGTTCAGCCAGCTGCAGGGAGGTTTGGAACTTGCGTTGCTCACCCGGAACTTGCCGGACCAGCAGCGGCTGTGAAAGCGAATGAAGGACTTAAAGTGTCTGGATTTCCACATGTAAGGGAAATAATGCCGGTCTGGTTTGAAAGTTGAATGAAGAAGCTGAGAATACAGACTGGGAGAAGAGCTCCTGGGGAGCAGCCCTGTGAGAAGGACCTGGGGGTCATAGTGGGTGAGAAACTGACCATGAGCCAGCAGTGGCTCTGGCAGCTCACAAGGCCAATGGGATCCTGGGCTCCATCAGCAGAGGGGTGGCAGCAGGGACAGGGAGGGGATTGTCCCTCTCTGCTCTGCCCTGGGGAGGCCCCAGCTGGATCCTGTGTCCAGAGCTGGGGCCCAACACAAGGAAGATGTGGGGCTGTTGGAGAGGGGTCAGAGGAGCCACGGAGATGCTCAGAGGGCTGGAGCAGCTGCCCTACAAAGAGAGGCTGAGGGAGCTGGGCTGGGTCAGCCTGGAGAAGAGAAGGCTGTGGGGGGACCTCATTGCAGCCTGCCAGTCCCTGAAGGGAGCAGAGACACAGGAGGGGAATCAGCTTGTTAAAGGGCAGAGACTGGCAGGACAAGGGGGATGGAGTGAAGCTGGAGGAGGGAAGGGTTAGATTGGATATTAGGGGGAAGTTCTTTCCAGAGAGAGTGGTGAGGGGCTGGAACAGGCTGCCCAGAGAGGGGGTGGGTGCCCCATCCCTGGGGGTGTTCAAGGCCAGGTTGGCTGGGGCCCTGGGCAACCTTGTGTAGCTCCAGGCCTGAGGTTGGTGTCCCTGCCTGTGGCAGGGGGTTGGAGCTCTGTGATCCTTGGGGCCCCTTCCAACCCATTCCACTCTATGATTCTATGAATCTGGCCTCTGGGCAACATGAAGCTCTATCCTGAGCATTTAACTGACAAAAATCTCTTTCTACAGGACTACAAGGGCCAAAAATTAGCAGAACAGATTTTCCAGGGAATCATTCTTGTGTCTGCAGTAAGTATACCTGAACTGCACATGATAATCGAAAGACTATTTTGTTTTCTGAACTTTGAAACAAGGTGTGGGATGGTTTGAGGGTTTTTTTCCATAACTGGGTGTCATGGTTTCACCCCATCTGGGAGCTGAGCACCATGCAGCTGCTGTCTCTGGGGTGAGGGAAGGGACAGGAAGGAAGGGAGGGAAAAGAAAATCCAAAGGCAAACCTTGCTGGTTGGAATAAGGACAGTTTACTGGGACAGCAGAGAGGAATAACAATAGTGGGACAAAACAGCCCAAACTGGTGATACACCAATGCAGTGTGTCACCAAAGTGGACAGCTCAATGCCATTCCAAAAATGGACCATCCCCAAACCACACTTCCTGGAGCAGTGTGCTCCTCCCCCTGCCAGCCCCCCCTTTATGCTGAGCATGATGTTCCTGGCATGGGAAACCCTCTTTGGCCAGTTTGGGTCATGTGTCCTGGGGGTGCCCCTCCTAGATCCCTGGGTGCCTCCCCCCAGCTTCTCCTTAGCAGGGAAATATGAACAACTGAAAAGTCCCTGACTGCTTAGCAACAACTAAACTATCAGTGTGTCATCAGCACTGCTCCCATCCCAACTCCCAGACACAGCATCACACCAGCTGCTAGAACGAAAATGAACCAGGACATGATCCCCCTTTACTCTGTACCATTTATGTTATGCTCAGATCCAACAGCTCCCTTGGACACCACCACTTTCCTATCCTTGCCACATCCATATACACACAGACACCATTCCCTCAGTCCATGGGCCATCCCTCTAAAACATCTCTTGAGTTCATCTAGTGGGTGACTTTGGGCTCCAGCTGTCACAAGAGTCTCTGAGGACAGGAGTGATGATGGGTGCCCTTGGATTGTTGCATGCTGCAGCTGGGACTCGCAGCTGATGCAGCTGGCAGAGTCCATCTTTGTGGTCTGCAGGTTGAAGGTGTTGGTTTTCAAAGAAGCTTCTGGGCACCAGTTGCTAAGGGCAGTTGTAGTCCCACCATTGTAGAACTCCTCCTTCATCTGTGTGATTCTTGCTGTAATGCTGGTAGTACAACATAGAGCAATTGCAGCAATGATAAATATACAATAGCAGGGTTATTTAGCAATTCATAGCATACAATTTCTCCTCTGGTGATCACATTGGCCATTCTCAGCCCAAACCAGATCCCCTTGAGGTACACATTGGATGTCCCCATCCTGCATCACTCACCAAGCACAGCCAGGTCCTTCAGCAAAAGCAATCCCACAAGTGTGTTTGCCTTTGCTTGAAGCAGGGACAGCCCAGACTGTGTTCCCCATAAATTCTCTCTATGCACTGTGGGGACTCTTGCCTCCTTCTAGAGGGCACAGAAGCTTCAGCTGGGCAGGGCCAGCTCAGTCGGTGCATTCCCTGGGGTTCAGACACATGGCCTTTGCTAAATGTGTATCCCATTTTCCCAGGGGCTGGTGCATGATAAGGAGTGTGAAACCCCCATCAGTGCTGTGCTCTTTGGCCCAGGGGGCTGTGAGCCTTCTAACTCCAGGCTCTTGGCCCTGCTATCCCAGCATGGGAGCAGAAATCTTGCTGTGTATCTCACAGCTCACTCAGGGACAGGGATCAGGGGATGACCTCTGGCTCTGCCTCTTCCTCCTCTGGGTGGCTGTGGTTCATCATCAGCTTTCACTACATGAACTGATTGCTTTGTGCATTTCCTCTTCTGTATAGGGACATGTGGGGGTTCAACCCTGGCTGGAGGCCAGACACCCAGCAAAGTGGCTCTATCACTCCCCTTTGCAGCTGCACAGGGGAGAAAATTTCTCCTGAGAGGCTCAGGAGTGGAGATAAGGACAGGGAGAGATCACTCTGCAATCAGTGTCTACTTCTCCCCCTACCCCACAACTCATGGCATGGCAAATGTTTAAAGCTTTTTTTTTTCTTCTGTTTTTTTTTTTCCCCTCCAGATAATTGGCTTCATCTATGGGTACATCACTGAGCAGTTTGGATGGACTGTCTACATAGTTATGGCTGGATTTGCTTTATCATGTTTGGTAAGAATGGATTTTTCCCCAGCCCAGGAAACACATGTATTGCAGAAGGAGTCTTCAAGAGGGATGTTGCAGAGGGTCTGTGGGAGGGATGCTGGAGTAAACAATAGAGTCCTTAAGGTGGTAGAAACATTGTCCTTTATTGCTGTAGCCACCCACATTGATACACTGTACAGGGTATGCTCAAAATAGCAAGCTCACTAATTGGTTACATTGGGCAGTACATGAGCCCCCCTTAAGGATTACTGGCTAGCCAAGGGTCAGCGTGCCATGCCCAGGCCCTTGCAGGAGTGCTGTCCTGTCTGGTTATCCATCCACTTCTGTTTGCAGCTTTACTTTATCTCCTTGCTGCCTTGGGATAGAGACAGGGGCCCCCTGTTCCCAGCAGGATTGTTATGTTACAGCTGCAGCATCAGTACTGCTCTCTACATCTCCCCCTTTTTGCACAATCCACGCTTGTGCAATGGCTTTATCCATTAACGGTTTAACGAGCCCAATTAGGCCAGTATGGCAATCAAAGGGATCAATGATGTAATCATCATTATTAAGGAGACTCGTTTCCCAGCTGAGGAATCCCCATTGGTGTGACCAGTCTCCCAAAGGGTCGTCCTGCTTCGGAATCTTACATAATTATATACCTTCAAGGGAGGTTTCTCAGTTGCTCCACAATTAGCTGAGGGTGAGAAAAGGTAGGGGGGAAAAGCCCTCTGATGCCAAAAGTAAGAAATCAACAGCAGCTCTGTTTTGCAAAGTAGCAAGTCTCACACTATCTACATCAGTAAGCAGGTCACTAGGAGCAAGAGATGTAGCATTGCTTTGTTTACTCAGCCAACATCCCAGATTTGTTAATTTTTTCAGAGCAGCTGCAGCAGTCACCCCTGGGGCTAGTGCTGATTTGCCATAGCCCAATTTTTGTGGACTCAGCTGGATCAATGTGATCAAGTTCTGAGCTCTTTCAGTGAAACACACCCAGAGCTTATCTAGGTTTCTATATCAGTACAGGAGTTAGATTACATTTCTATCAGTTAGATGCTCTGTTCACCTGCCTCACACGTGTCTCACAATTGCTAATAATTGGTTAAGAACACACAGTCACTTTGTTCCTTTTGAAGGCAGTTGTTAATATTCTTGCAGTTTATCTCCTCAGACTTCTGCTCTTCTCCTACTGCATTCCAATTGTGCCTTTACATATCTTTGCTCAGCCCCCAGGCCTGATTGATGGGAGTCAAGCCATGTGGCAATAAATCTGTGTGGGCCAAAAAACCCCATTCCTCTCAAAATGCATTGCTGCACACATGTAATGTTTACCCTGACATAATGCTTATATGAAGGGGCTGTGAGCACAGCAGTGTTTGCTCCATGGTTCAGAATGTTTATACAAAACACTTACCTTGTGCATGAGTTTAAGGCTCCACCTTCATTCCTTCTCTCTAAGCTAACTCTCCCTCCATGGCCGATGTACCGCCGCAATCCTCTGAAGTGGCTGCCTGTCCAAGAGCTGGGAACAGAAGAAAAGAAGCCAGCAGACAGAAAGCCAAAGAGACATGCTAAAAGCTAAAAAAAAAAATACAGTTTTTCATGCTGTTACTTTGTTCAGTTTTGTTAAAAGCATTTCCTTGCTTTTCAGAATAAATACATACAGTTAAGGTCTAAACCAGAACTTACATATGAAAACTGATTCCATTCCTGCAGCTGTATCTGTAGGAAAAATAAGCTTGCCCAGATCCTGCAGTGAGGATGAACCCCTGTACCTGTACAAACCTCCACTGCACTGAAAGTCCCATCATCATAAAAACCCTACCAGGAGTCTGCAGGTCCTCTGGCTTGAGGCTCATGACAGCTCATGGCAGCAGCCTGAGAGAACGGTGAGAGCTGTCATCATCTCCCTGCAGAAGGAAAGGCAGGATCACATAGACTCTGAAATTCTCAGGGGTCTGATGCTGGATCAGAGCAGCCTGGTAACATGCTCCTCCCAGGGAAAGGTACCTGCTGCTCTACACAAACCCACTGCATTCTCCTTATTTAATAACCACCAGCTCTCTTCTCAAGTAATCGGTAGCTCGTACCTTTGCAGCATGGAACTAGGATGGACAGAGCTGGTCGGGTGGGTGGATACACACAGTAACATCTCATGGACCTGTGGAAGTGCTCACGGTGCCTCCCAACCCAGGGAGCTCTGCATGGGCCTTGGTCAGTCACCTCACCCCGATTCGCCAGGCACTGAGCTCCAAGGATGCCTGCAAGGTTGCCACCTCCTCCTTCAGGCCAGTTCAATAGCACTTGGCCCTGCCCTGCCCTCACCTCCTCCCACAGCCCCTGGCTGGCCTCTGCAGCAAGGGCTGGCACTGTGAAAGTTGGAATCAGACCTCATACTCTGCTCCAGCAGAACCTGAGCCCAGGTGCCATTTGGGCGCTGAGGTTGTGCAAGCTGGCTGTACGGTGGGGTTCTGCTGACTCTACCAAAGCTGGGCTCCAACTGCTCGTCCAAATGGGACCAGACGCCCCCAGCCTGGCCAGGGGGCCTGTGATGTGCCCCAGGGGTGGGCGGCAGGGAGCTGGTGTGCTGGCCCTACCGGATGTGGCAGCTGGGTCCTGAGGAGACATCAGCAGCACAGCTATGCTGGTGATCCGGGACTGACTGCTGGCTGAGGACTGGCTTAGAGGCACGGCCAGCTGGCACACAGGGCAGCTGCTACCATCCCTGGCAGCAGATCAGTGCAGTGCAAGCAGTGCCAGGCTGTCAGCATGCACAGAGCACAAGGTCTGTGTCCGAACCCAGCCGTGATGCGGAGCAGCACACGGAACTGTCGGAACACACGTGCTCACACACCAAGCCCAGTTTACATCCAGCCCCTCTCCTTCACAAGCCGTGTCCCCACAATGCCCACCCTCACCCCTGGCAGTGCAACCCAGGTTAGTGAAGCTGGGCTCGGATGCTGAAGGCGCGCAGCTTCCGGAGTCTCGCTGCAAGAGGCTTCGGCTCCCTTTGCATTTCTGGCTGGCGGCGCTGTGGAGGCAGCCGTGGTTGTGCAGTTTCTGGGCTCTGCTGGCGACCAGCATCCTGCCTGGCTATGCGCAGGAGGCTCCTTGCGGAGGCGCTCCGGCTGGATAGTCCCTTCACTGCAGATTGCAGCCTGGCTCCCATCCGTAAGTCCGAGTCCTCCGGTCACACCTAATGCAGAGACCTCCAGAGAGCAGCCAAAAGGTGGGAAAGAGAGAGTCTGCTGATGACAAAGGGAGAGGGGAGGGAGGCAGCATGTGCAGTGGCAGGCATTGGGCAGAAGGACAGACAAACGGGCAAAGAGGTAGCCAAGCACAGAGCAGCACAGCAGTGCGGACACCAGCAGGTGTGGGTCAGTGTGGCAGGACAGACAGACAAGCAGGCAGAGACAGGGCACAGTTCTCCTAGGAGCTCAGATCAGCCAAAATGGTCCTAGCTCCAGGCTCAAGAGAAAGCTAGGGCACAGGGGCTCTACTGGAAGGTGTTGGGAGCATCACTGCTTCTGGTAGCTCAGGCACCATCGCCAGCAGCTGCTGGAGGCAGGTGGGGAGCAGAAGCCCTGACCATGACTCAGGTGTCTAATGCTGCAGCAGCAACTAAAACCTGGCCTTGCCCCAAGGACATCTTGGTGCAGGGGACGCCCTTCTCCTAGGATGAAGATGGGTGCACATCCTTCCCAAGGGAATCACCTCTCCCCTGTCCTCAGCCTCTCCCAAATCACTGCACAGCAGTACGCTCTGGGTCCTACTCCAAACGCAATGGCAGGATGCGACGCAGCAGCCGGTCCTTACTGTTCACCCCCACGCTGCTAATTGCTGGGGAGGCAAGGCATGAAGTCCCAGGCAGCAGGACCTGGTGGGTGGGGACAACACTCCCAGGGCAAAAGATCCCTGGCACCCTCTCCAAGGCCATTGGAGCTGGGGAATTACAGGATGGAGCAGTGACAGAGGGCATCCAAGAATCGGTACTATCGGGCTGGCAGACCTGGCAGGGAGCGCAGCTCTGGGCTTGGCTGATGGAGATGCTCCCCTGCTTCACAGCCCGGCGCCTGCCCCTGTGCAGCCCCGCGCGGCCTGGGCCCTGGAGCTGTAGCTGACAGGAGAGCTGCAAAGGATTCATGCTTCTCACTGCACTAAGCCAAACTCAGGCCCTTCCCACCCCGTGGCTGAGGCTGCAGAAGAGCTTCGCCCTTCTTTGGAGAGACAGAGTAGCCCTTGGTAACCCAGCGGGGCTCCACATTTGCTACCTGTAGCATGGCCCAGAGAGGAAGCCCCTGGCCTTTGTGGCACTGCTGCACTGAGCAGGGGTGGAGGAGACTGTGCTTCCCTCCTTCCTCTGTGCAGCACACAGCCATGGAAAACAGGGGCAGGCAGAGCTCCTGCTGCAGCTCTGGCCTTGTCTCTGCTATGCCTCAGGCAGCCGTGGCAGCCCAGCAATCGAGATGGCTGGCTGGGGCACAGCCCTGGCTCTGCCAGCATGGCGTGCGCACAAGGCTCCTCCTTAGCAGCCTCTACATCTTTTACGTCGCAGCCCTGGGTTCAGAGAAGCCCCAGAAACTGAAGAACTCAGCCCTCAGGGAGGGGGCTGGAGTTAGGAAGTGCCAGTGCGGAATAGCTCCAGCACTGCCACACATGGGAGCAGGAACATTGCTCCCTTCCCTCCGTCCCTCCCTGTTTGCTAGCACGCTCGGGCTGCAGCCAGCACCAGCGCTGGGCTCATAACCAGGCACACAGAAGAGCGCTGGGCTGAGAATGCTGTGCGCTCCTACTCGTCGTCATGACTTGCCCTGCAGAAAGGCTTTACTCTAGAGCCTGCCAGCAGCGAGCATTCCTTACCGTGTAGTAACCGCCATAGTAAGTCCCTGGAGGACCTAGCAGTGCTGCCTTGCTAAAAACTCAGACATGGGAGCACAAGGCAAGATCCCATCAGTGCAGCCTTCCTGCCTACCCCTGGGAGAACGACTCTCCCTGAAGACTGGCATCCATCCATAGGAAAGGATGACTATATGTACGTCTAGCCCTTCCTGCAGAGCACCACACCAACGTTCCTGGAAGAGAAGTGGAAAGCGTTGTAGGAGCCAACCAGGAGCTGAGGAGCCAACCAGGAGCTGAGGAGCCAACTGAGCCCAGAAGAGGAGGTTGCCTGAGGCATGGATCTCTCAGCTTTCTCCATCTGCTCCCCAGACTGAGAAGACGAAAGGAGCCCAAGTCGAGCACGAGAGGTCGAATGTCCAGGGAGGAAGAGGAGGATGACAAAGGCGAGACCCCTCTAATAGTACTATAACATGTAGGTAACTTGGCTTTGCTGTCAGGGAAAGGGCATTATACAAAAAAACCCCATGACAAAACTTCCTTAGTGAGGTTCTTGGTGTTGGCTCTGTGTGAGTGTCATTCCCAGCGGCCCTGGGGCTATGCTGACTGCTAGCTGCTGCAGGATCCCACAATGGCACATACCCGGAACCCTCCTCACATGGACTGCAGTGGTGATGGGACACACTGAGACAACTATACAATTTCCTGATGGAAACAACAGAAACGGCTGCTACAAAAGCAAACGAGCATGTAGAATGAGCTTCAGAGCAAAGGGAAGGAAAAATTCGCTATGAAAAATGCTACAAGTACAAAGAGCATTTTGAAAAAGCATTTCATTACAATCAAATACATAAAGTAATGATAAACAACACACAGGTGCTATTCTTCAAATGGGAAATTTTTTCCCCAAAGCTTGCGATCCACAGGCTTTTCCCCTTCCGAAGATGCTGCAACATAAAAGAAACAAATGAATACACATAAGAAACTAACAAAAAATGTAGAAACTACTAAAATGGTTAAAAGACCAGTTCCCCTAGCGGAAAAACCCTCCATCACACTAGGCTACAACAGCACCCACAAAAAGATTGAATACATAAAAAAGCTGCAAAGAGAACACAAAACCAGAAACACTTAAATGTGCAGTTATGCTGAAAACCATTTCACTGCAGAGAAACGTCAAAGTTGGGACAAGGAAACAAGGTGGGGAAAGGAAGAAAACAGAGCATCCCCTAAAGCAAAACGATCCCTGCAAAGAGAAAGTCATGCTTACAGACTAGGGACAGTATCCAGGGAGTTCCATATCCCCACTTGAGCGCAAACACAAGTCAGGACGCCACAGTTAAGACTTTAGAAGCACCAATTCCTCCACACGAAGGAAACAGGGACCCTGAACCCCACAGGGACCAGCACAAGCACCCCCCACCCACGAAGCACCCTCCCACAGAGCCCCTGCGCCTCCCCAAAACCCTCCTACTTCAGCTTGGCTCACCGCAGCGACGCACAGCAGGGTTCCGGACGGGGCTGGGCTTGGAGGCGGGCGCCCTGGGCAAGTGGAGCTGGGCATGCAATGGAAAGCAGCGGCCCAAGAGGCTCCGCATCCCTGCTTACAGGGGGGGGCTCCAGCCGCTGCCTCGATCGCAAAGCGCCCGGGACTCCAGGGCACTGGCCGTACCCTGACTTACAGGGCGGCCCTGGTCCCAAGGGCCCACGGAGGCTCCTTCTCTCCGCTTCAGGGGCACCCTGACCCGCACCCCGCTAACAGGGCCGGTCACCCCGCACGGGCTGCCAGCTGAGCACAAAGGCTCACAGACCCGCAGCCTGCTTACAGGCCGGTCGACACCCAGGGAGACATGGAGCTCGGCCTTCCCCCGCAGCAACAGGAACGAGACTCAACACAGCCAGGCAGCGGAGCTTCATGGCCAAAGGCCGGGGGGCCGCGGGCACAGCCCCGAGGACGGGGAGGCCACACGCCCGGCCCCCACGCATCCTGGCCCCACGCCTCTGAAAGGCTGGGGCCAGACATACCCGCCTGGTTACAGGGGGTCCCTCCAAGCACCTCCCGCCCAGTACAGCAGGGGACACGCACAGCCCTGCTTACAGGGCGGCCCCTTGGCTCGGCACTCCCAACAAGCTCCACGGAGCTCAAGGCTCCCACCTGCGCCCCACTTACGAGCCGGCCGGCCTGGCTGCAGCACACCAACACCTCTTCAGGAGCCCAGGGAGAGACCTCGACCCCAACACAGGGGAGGTCCCCCCAGCTAAAAGCAGTGGCAAAGGCCAGAATGCGCCCTCCGGCAAAGCAGCTCCTCAACCTGCACCCTCAAAAGGGCGAGGGAGGGCTCGTTCCTGTGTGCTGCCTACTGCGGCCCACCCAGCCCTGCTTACAGGGAGGGTGGGCTGCTCCAGGGGACAGAGGGCTCCATGGCTTGTGACACAGGCCCCGAGGACGGGGCTGTCACGCTGGCACGTCACCAGCAGGACAGACAGCCATGCGGGCACAGACCCAGGCCCTGACTACAGGTGGGTCACTCTGCTCGCTCTAGGACTAAGCGGCTTCGCTCTGTCCTCAGAAAGGAGGAACAGGCCCAGACTCTCTCTCCACTCACGGGCTCAGATGGGACCCCCCTGTTACTGCACAGAGCCCTTCTTACCCACCTGGGAAGCTCAAGCTAAGTACGCTGCAGCATTAACCTGGGCCTGAACAAGAAGCTCATTCGCTCACTCACACAGACGCACACACAGACACACAGACGCACAGGGAAAAAAAGAACTTCCCAGAAGGGGGAACAAGCCCTGTGCAGCCAATGTCTGGAGAGCCATCCCTACCTCGGAGCAAGAGAAGAGGGCCTCAGACCTGTCCCCCGGGGCTACATGGAGGCTGGAGGAGCCTCAACATGCCAAGGGGCTTCATGGGTTGCCAAGGGCTAAACAGCTGGACCAGGCTGGGGCCAGGGAAAAGGCCCTCCCCTGCTTACAGAGGGGGCTTGGGGTCCAGAGAGCTCCATATACCCCTCGGGTGTGGAGATGGTGGCTCTCACCCTCCTTACAGGGTCGCCACTCTCTCCGGGCAGCCAAAGGAGCAAGATGGCTAAAGGCCAACGACAACACAAGCAAAGACCGAGCCCTGGTTACAGGGAGGTCGCCCAGTGCAAAGCCAGCTGCGGCACGCCCCAAAGGTGCCCGCCATGCTCTTACGTGACCGCGCCCTGGTGAACAGGGAGGTCCCGTTGCCCAGAGCGCCTTTCTCGTGCCCGCTCTTCAGCCCCACGACGCTGCTCTTCTCGCCCGCTCTTGCCTCGCCGCTCCTCACGACGCCTCTTCTTTCTTCTCCGACGAGGGCTGCCAAGGAAGGACGCCACAGTTAAGACTTTAGAAGCACCAATTCCTCCACACGAAGGAAACGGGGACCCTGAACCCCACAGGGACCAGCACAAGCACCCCCCACCCACGAAGCACCCTCCCACAGAGCCCCTGCGCCTCCCCAAAACCCTCCTACTTCAGCTTGGCTCACCGCAGCGACGCACAGCAGGGTTCCGGACGGGGCTGGGCTCGGAGGCGGGCGCCCTGGGCAAGTGGAGCTGGGCATGCAATGGAAAGCAGCGGCCCAAGAGGCTCCGCATCCCTGCTTACAGGGGGGGGCTCCAGCTGCTGCCTCGATCGCAAAGCGCCCGGGACTCCAGGGCACTGGCCGTACCCTGACTTACAGGGCGGCCCTGGTCCCAAGGGCCCACGGAGGCTCCTTCTCTCCGCTTCAGGGGCACCCTGACCCGCACCCCGCTAACAGGGCCGGTCACCCCGCACGGGCTGCCAGCTGAGCACAAAGGCTCACAGACCTGCAGCCTGCTTACAGGCCGGTCGACACCCAGGGAGACATGGAGCTCGGCCTTCCCCCGCAGCAACAGGAACGAGACTCAACACAGCCAGGCAGCGGAGCTTCATGGCCAAAGGCCGGGGGGCCGCGGGCACAGCCCCGAGGACGGGGAGGCCACACGCCCGGCCCCCACGCATCCTGGCCCCACGCCTCTGAAAGGCTGGGGCCAGACATACCCGCCTGGTTACAGGGGGTCCCTCCAAGCACCTCCCGCCCAGCACAGCAGGGGACACGCACAGCCCTGCTTACAGGGCGGCCCCTTGGCTCGGCACTCCCAACAAGCTCCACGGAGCTCAAGGCTCCCACCTGCGCCCCACTTACGAGCCGGCCGGCCTGGCTGCAGCACACCAACACCTCTTCAGGAGCCCAGGGAGAGACCTCGACCCCAACACAGGGGAGGTCCCCCCAGCTAAAAGCAGTGGCAAAGGCCAGAATGCGCCCTCCGGCAAAGCAGCTCCTCAACCTGCACCCTCAAAAGGGCGAGGGAGGGCTCGTTCCTGTGTGCTGCCTACTGCGGCCCACCCAGCCCTGCTTACAGGGAGGGTGGGCTGCTCCTGGGGACAGAGGGCTCCATGGCGTGTGACACAGGCCCCGAGGACGGGGCTGTCACGCTGGCACGTCACCAGCAGGACAGACAGCCATGCGGGCACAGACCCAGGCCCTGACTACAGGTGGGTCACTCTGCTCGCTCTAGGACTAAGCGGCTTCGCTCTGTCCTCAGAAAGGAGGAACAGGCCCAGACTCTCTCTCCACTCACGGGCTCAGATGGGACCCCCCTGTTACTGCACAGAGCCCTTCTTACCCACCTGGGAAGCTCAAGCTAAGTACGCTGCAGCATTAACCTGGGCCTGAACAAGAAGCTCATTCGCTCACTCACACAGACGCACACACAGACACACAGACGCACAGGGAAAAAAAGAACTTCCCAGAAGGGGGAACAAGCCCTGTGCAGCCAATGTCTGGAGAGCCATCCCTACCTCGGAGCAAGAGAAGAGGGCCTCAGACCTGTCCCCCGGGGCTACATGGAGGCTGGAGGGGCCTCAACATGCCAAGGGGCTTCATGGGCTGCCAAGGGCTAAACAGCTGGACCAGGCTGGGGCCAGGGAAAAGGCCCTCCCCTGCTTACAGAGGGGGCTTGGGGTCCAGAGAGCTCCATATACCCCTCGGGTGTGGAGATGGTGGCTCTCACCCTCCTTACAGGGTCGCCACTCTCTCCGGGCAGCCAAAGGAGCAAGATGGCTAAAGGCCAACGACAACACAAGCAAAGACCGAGCCCTGGTTACAGGGAGGTCGCCCAGTGCAAAGCCAGCTGCGGCACGCCCCAAAGGTGCCCGCCATGCTCTTACGTGACCGCGCCCTGGTGAACAGGGAGGTCCCGTTGCCCAGAGCGCCTTTCTCGTGCCCGCTCTTCAGCCCCACGACGCTGCTCTTCTCGCCCGCTCTTGCCTCGCCGCTCCTCACGACGCCTCTTCTTTCTTCTCCGACGAGGGCTGCCAAGGAAGGACGCCACAGTTAAGACTTTAGAAGCACCAATTCCTCCACACGAAGGAAACGGGGACCCTGAACCCCACAGGGACCAGCACAAGCACCCCCCACCCACGAAGCACCCTCCCACAGAGCCCCTGCGCCTCCCCAAAACCCTCCTACTTCAGCTTGGCTCACCGCAGCGACGCACAGCAGGGTTCCGGACGGGGCTGGGCTCGGAGGCGGGCGCCCTGGGCAAGTGGAGCTGGGCATGCAATGGAAAGCAGCGGCCCAAGAGGCTCCGCATCCCTGCTTACAGGGGGGGGCTCCAGCTGCTGCCTCGATCGCAAAGCGCCCGGGACTCCAGGGCACTGGCCGTACCCTGACTTACAGGGCGGCCCTGGTCCCAAGGGCCCACGGAGGCTCCTTCTCTCCGCTTCAGGGGCACCCTGACCCGCACCCCGCTAACAGGGCCGGTCACCCCGCACGGGCTGCCAGCTGAGCACAAAGGCTCACAGACCCGCAGCCTGCTTACAGGCCGGTCGACACCCAGGGAGACATGGAGCTCGGCCTTCCCCCGCAGCAACAGGAACGAGACTCAACACAGCCAGGCAGCGGAGCTTCATGGCCAAAGGCCGGGGGGCCGCGGGCACAGCCCCGAGGACGGGGAGGCCACACGCCCGGCCCCCACGCATCCTGGCCCCACGCCTCTGAAAGGCTGGGGCCAGACATACCCGCCTGGTTACAGGGGGTCCCTCCAAGCACCTCCCGCCCAGCACAGCAGGGGACACGCACAGCCCTGCTTACAGGGCGGCCCCTTGGCTCGGCACTCCCAACAAGCTCCACGGAGCTCAAGGCTCCCACCTGCGCCCCACTTACGAGCCGGCCGGCCTGGCTGCAGCACACCAACACCTCTTCAGGAGCCCAGGGAGAGACCTCGACCCCAACACAGGGGAGGTCCCCCCAGCTAAAAGCAGTGGCAAAGGCCAGAATGCGCCCTCCGGCAAAGCAGCTCCTCAACCTGCACCCTCAAAAGGGCGAGGGAGGGCTCGTTCCTGTGTGCTGCCTACTGCGGCCCACCCAGCCCTGCTTACAGGGAGGGTGGGCTGCTCCTGGGGACAGAGGGCTCCATGGCGTGTGACACAGGCCCCGAGGACGGGGCTGTCACGCTGGCACGTCACCAGCAGGACAGACAGCCATGCGGGCACAGACCCAGGCCCTGACTACAGGTGGGTCACTCTGCTCGCTCTAGGACTAAGCGGCTTCGCTCTGTCCTCAGAAAGGAGGAACAGGCCCAGACTCTCTCTCCACTCACGGGCTCAGATGGGACCCCCCTGTTACTGCACAGAGCCCTTCTTACCCACCTGGGAAGCTCAAGCTAAGTACGCTGCAGCATTAACCTGGGCCTGAACAAGAAGCTCATTCGCTCACTCACACAGACGCACACACAGACACACAGACGCACAGGGAAAAAAAGAACTTCCCAGAAGGGGGAACAAGCCCTGTGCAGCCAATGTCTGGAGAGCCATCCCTATCTCGGAGCAAGAGAAGAGGGCCTCAGACCTGTCCCCCGGGGCTACATGGAGGCTGGAGGGGCCTCAACATGCCAAGGGGCTTCATGGGTTGCCAAGGGCTAAACAGCTGGACCAGGCTGGGGCCAGGGAAAAGGCCCTCCCCTGCTTACAGAGGGGGCTTGGGGTCCAGAGAGCTCCATATACCCCTCGGGTGTGGAGATGGTGGCTCTCACCCTCCTTACAGGGTCGCCACTCTCTCTGGGCAGCCAAAGGAGCAAGATGGCTAAAGGCCAACGACAACACAAGCAAAGACCGAGCCCTGGTTACAGGGAGGTCGCCCAGTGCAAAGCCAGCTGCGGCACGCCCCAAAGGTGCCCGCCATGCTCTTACGTGACCGCGCCCTGGTGAACAGGGAGGTCCCGTTGCCCAGAGCGCCTTTCTCGTGCCCGCTCTTCAGCCCCACGATGCTGCTCTTCTCGCCCGCTCTTGCCTCGCCGCTCCTCACGACGCCTCTTCTTTCTTCTCCGACGAGGGCTGCCAAGGAAGGACGCCACAGTTAAGACTTTAGAAGCACCAATTCCTCCACACGAAGGAAACGGGGACCCTGAACCCCACAGGGACCAGCACAAGCACCCCCCACCCACGAAGCACCCTCCCACAGAGCCCCTGCGCCTCCCCAAAACCCTCCTACTTCAGCTTGGCTCACCGCAGCGACGCACAGCAGGGTTCCGGACGGGGCTGGGCTCGGAGGCGGGCGCCCTGGGCAAGTGGAGCTGGGCATGCAATGGAAAGCAGCGGCCCAAGAGGCTCCGCATCCCTGCTTACAGGGGGGGGCTCCAGCTGCTGCCTCGATCGCAAAGCGCCCGGGACTCCAGGGCACTGGCCGTACCCTGACTTACAGGGCGGCCCTGGTCCCAAGGGCCCACGGAGGCTCCTTCTCTCCGCTTCAGGGGCACCCTGACCCGCACCCCGCTAACAGGGCCGGTCACCCCGCACGGGCTGCCAGCTGAGCACAAAGGCTCACAGACCCGCAGCCTGCTTACAGGCCGGTCGACACCCAGGGAGACATGGAGCTCGGCCTTCCCCCGCAGCAACAGGAACGAGACTCAACACAGCCAGGCAGCGGAGCTTCATGGCCAAAGGCCGGGGGGCCGCGGGCACAGCCCCGAGGACGGGGAGGCCACACGCCCAGCCCCCACGCATCCTGGCCCCACGCCTCTGAAAGGCTGGGGCCAGACATACCCGCCTGGTTACAGGGGGTCCCTCCAAGCACCTCCCGCCCAGCACAGCAGGGGACACGCACAGCCCTGCTTACAGGGCGGCCCCTTGGCTCGGCACTCCCAACAAGCTCCACAGAGCTCAAGGCTCCCACCTGCGCCCCACTTACGAGCCGGCCGGCCTGGCTGCAGCACACCAACACCTCTTCAGGAGCCCAGGGAGAGACCTCGACCCCAACACAGGGGAGGTCCCCCCAGCTAAAAGCAGTGGCAAAGGCCAGAATGCGCCCTCCGGCAAAGCAGCTCCTCAACCTGCACCCTCAAAAGGGCGAGGGAGGGCTCGTTCCTGTGTGCTGCCTACTGCGGCCCACCCAGCCCTGCTTACAGGGAGGGTGGGCTGCTCCTGGGGACAGAGGGCTCCATGGCGTGTGACACAGGCCCCGAGGACGGGGCTGTCACGCTGGCACGTCACCAGCAGGACAGACAGCCATGCGGGCACAGACCCAGGCCCTGACTACAGGTGGGTCACTCTGCTCGCTCTAGGACTAAGCGGCTTCGCTCTGTCCTCAGAAAGGAGGAACAGGCCCAGACTCTCTCTCCACTCACAGGCTCAGATGGGATCCCGCTGTTACTGCACAGAGCCCTTCTTACCCTCCTGGGAAGCTCAAGCTAAGCTGCAGCGATTTTAAAAGGGACCTAAAGGGAAAGCTCATTCACTCATTCACACGAAGACAAGGGACGCTCACTCACACATTACTTCCCAGAAAGGGGAACAAGCCCTGTGCAGCCAATATCTGGGGAGCCATGCCTACCCAGGAGCAGGACAAGAGAGCCTCAGACCTGCCCCCCGGGCTGCATGGAGGCTGGAGGGGCCTCAACATGCCAAGGGGCTTCATGGGTGGCCAAGGGCTAAACAGCTGGAACAGGCTGCTGGGGCCAGGGAAAAGGCCCTCCCCTGCTTACAGAGGGGGCTCGGGGTCCAGAGAGCTCCATATACCCCTCGGGTGTGGAGATGGTGGCTCTCACCCTCCTTACAGGGTCGCCACTCTCTCCGGGCAGCCAAAGGAGCAAGATGGCTAAAGGCCAACGACAACACAAGCAAAGACCGAGCCCTGGTTACAGGGAGGTCGCCCAGTGCAAAGCCAGCTGCGGCACGCCCCAAAGGTGCCCGCCATGCTCTTACGTGACCGCGCCCTGGTGAACAGGGAGGTCCCGTTGCCCAGAGCGCCTTTCTCGTGCCCGCTCTTCAGCCCCACGACGCTGCTCTTCTCGCCCGCTCTTGCCTCGCCGCTCCTCACGACGCCTCTTCTTTCTTCTCCGACGAGGGCTGCCAAGGAAGGACGCCACAGTTAAGACTTTAGAAGCACCAATTCCTCCACACGAAGGAAACGGGGACCCTGAACCCCACAGGGACCAGCACAAGCACCCCCCACCCACGAAGCACCCTCCCACAGAGCCCCTGCGCCTCCCCAAAACCCTCCTACTTCAGCTTGGCTCACCGCAGCGACGCACAGCAGGGTTCCGGACGGGGCTGGGCTCGGAGGCGGGCGCCCTGGGCAAGTGGAGCTGGGCATGCAATGGAAAGCAGCGGCCCAAGAGGCTCCGCATCCCTGCTTACAGGGGGGGGCTCCAGCCGCTGCCTCGATCGCAAAGCGCCCGGGACTCCAGGGCACTGGCCGTACCCTGACTTACAGGGCGGCCCTGGTCCCAAGGGCCCACGGAGGCTCCTTCTCTCCGCTTCAGGGGCACCCTGACCCGCACCCCGCTAACAGGGCCGGTCACCCCGCACGGGCTGCCAGCTGAGCACAAAGGCTCACAGACCCGCAGCCTGCTTACAGGCCGGTCGACACCCAGGGAGACATGGAGCTCGGCCTTCCCCCGCAGCAACAGGAACGAGACTCAACACAGCCAGGCAGCGGAGCTTCATGGCCAAAGGCCGGGGGGCCGCGGGCACAGCCCCGAGGACGGGGAGGCCACACGCCCGGCCCCCACGCATCCTGGCCCCACGCCTCTGAAAGGCTGGGGCCAGACATACCCGCCTGGTTACAGGGGGTCCCTCCAAGCACCTCCCGCCCAGCACAGCAGGGGACACGCACAGCCCTGCTTACAGGGCGGCCCCTTGGCTCGGCACTCCCAACAAGCTCCACGGAGCTCAAGGCTCCCACCTGCGCCCCACTTACGAGCCGGCCGGCCTGGCTGCAGCACACCAACACCTCTTCAGGAGCCCAGGGAGAGACCTCGACCCCAACACAGGGGAGGTCCCCCCAGCTAAAAGCAGTGGCAAAGGCCAGAATGCGCCCTCCGGCAAAGCAGCTCCTCAACCTGCACCCTCAAAAGGGCGAGGGAGGGCTCGTTCCTGTGTGCTGCCTACTGCGGCCCACCCAGCCCTGCTTACAGGGAGGGTGGGCTGCTCCAGGGGACAGAGGGCTCCATGGCTTGTGACACAGGCCCCGAGGACGGGGCTGTCACGCTGGCACGTCACCAGCAGGACAGACAGCCATGCGGGCACAGACCCAGGCCCTGACTACAGGTGGGTCACTCTGCTCGCTCTAGGACTAAGCGGCTTCGCTCTGTCCTCAGAAAGGAGGAACAGGCCCAGACTCTCTCTCCACTCACGGGCTCAGATGGGACCCCCCTGTTACTGCACAGAGCCCTTCTTACCCACCTGGGAAGCTCAAGCTAAGTACGCTGCAGCATTAACCTGGGCCTGAACAAGAAGCTCATTCGCTCACTCACACAGACGCACACACAGACACACAGACGCACAGGGAAAAAAAGAACTTCCCAGAAGGGGGAACAAGCCCTGTGCAGCCAATGTCTGGAGAGCCATCCCTACCTCGGAGCAAGAGAAGAGGGCCTCAGACCTGTCCCCCGGGGCTACATGGAGGCTGGAGGGGCCTCAACATGCCAAGGGGCTTCATGGGTTGCCAAGGGCTAAACAGCTGGACCAGGCTGGGGCCAGGGAAAAGGCCCTCCCCTGCTTACAGAGGGGGCTTGGGGTCCAGAGAGCTCCATATACCCCTCGGGTGTGGAGATGGTGGCTCTCACCCTCCTTACAGGGTCGCCACTCTCTCCGGGCAGCCAAAGGAGCAAGATGGCTAAAGGCCAACGACAACACAAGCAAAGACCGAGCCCTGGTTACAGGGAGGTCGCCCAGTGCAAAGCCAGCTGCGGCACGCCCCAAAGGTGCCCGCCATGCTCTTACGTGACCGCGCCCTGGTGAACAGGGAGGTCCCGTTGCCCAGAGCGCCTTTCTCGTGCCCGCTCTTCAGCCCCACAACGCTGCTCTTCTCGCCCGCTCTTGCCTCGCCGCTCCTCACGACGCCTCTTCTTTCTTCTCCGACGAGGGCTGCCAAGGAAGGACGCCACAGTTAAGACTTTAGAAGCACCAATTCCTCCACACGAAGGAAACGGGGACCCTGAACCCCACAGGGACCAGCACAAGCACCCCCCACCCACGAAGCACCCTCCCACAGAGCCCCTGCGCCTCCCCAAAACCCTCCTACTTCAGCTTGGCTCACCGCAGCGACGCACAGCAGGGTTCCGGACGGGGCTGGGCTCGGAGGCGGGCGCCCTGGGCAAGTGGAGCTGGGCATGCAATGGAAAGCAGCGGCCCAAGAGGCTCCGCATCCCTGCTTACGGGGGGGGGCTCCAGCCGCTGCCTCGATCGCAAAGCGCCCGGGACTCCAGGGCACTGGCCGTACCCTGACTTACAGGGCGGCCCTGGTCCCAAGGGCCCACGGAGGCTCCTTCTCTCCGCTTCAGGGGCACCCTGACCCGCACCCCGCTAACAGGGCCGGTCACCCCGCACGGGCTGCCAGCTGAGCACAAAGGCTCACAGACCCGCAGCCTGCTTACAGGCCGGTCGACACCCAGGGAGACATGGAGCTCGGCCTTCCCCCGCAGCAACAGGAACGAGACTCAACACAGCCAGGCAGCGGAGCTTCATGGCCAAAGGCCGGGGGGCCGCGGGCACAGCCCCGAGGACGGGGAGGCCACACGCCCGGCCCCCACGCATCCTGGCCCCACGCCTCTGAAAGGCTGGGGCCAGACATACCCGCCTGGTTACAGGGGGTCCCTCCAAGCACCTCCCGCCCAGCACAGCAGGGGACACGCACAGCCCTGCTTACAGGGCGGCCCCTTGGCTCGGCACTCCCAACAAGCTCCACGGAGCTCAAGGCTCCCACCTGCGCCCCACTTACGAGCCGGCCGGCCTGGCTGCAGCACACCAACACCTCTTCAGGAGCCCAGGGAGAGACCTCGACCCCAACACAGGGGAGGTCCCCCCAGCTAAAAGCAGTGGCAAAGGCCAGAATGCGCCCTCCGGCAAAGCAGCTCCTCAACCTGCACCCTCAAAAGGGCGAGGGAGGGCTCGTTCCTGTGTGCTGCCTACTGCGGCCCACCCAGCCCTGCTTACAGGGAGGGTGGGCTGCTCCTGGGGACAGAGGGCTCCATGGCGTGTGACACAGGCCCCGAGGACGGGGCTGTCACGCTGGCACGTCACCAGCAGGACAGACAGCCATGCGGGCACAGACCCAGGCCCTGACTACAGGTGGGTCACTCTGCTCGCTCTAGGACTAAGCGGCTTCGCTCTGTCCTCAGAAAGGAGGAACAGGCCCAGACTCTCTCTCCACTCACGGGCTCAGATGGGACCCCCCTGTTACTGCACAGAGCCCTTCTTACCCACCTGGGAAGCTCAAGCTAAGTACGCTGCAGCATTAACCTGGGCCTGAACAAGAAGCTCATTCGCTCACTCACACAGACGCACACACAGACACACAGACGCACAGGGAAAAAAAGAACTTCCCAGAAGGGGGAACAAGCCCTGTGCAGCCAATGTCTGGAGAGCCATCCCTACCTCGGAGCAAGAGAAGAGGGCCTCAGACCTGTCCCCCGGGGCTACATGGAGGCTGGAGGGGCCTCAACATGCCAAGGGGCTTCATGGGCTGCCAAGGGCTAAACAGCTGGACCAGGCTGGGGCCAGGGAAAAGGCCCTCCCCTGCTTACAGAGGGGGCTTGGGGTCCAGAGAGCTCCATATACCCCTCGGGTGTGGAGATGGTGGCTCTCACCCTCCTTACAGGGTCGCCACTCTCTCCGGGCAGCCAAAGGAGCAAGATGGCTAAAGGCCAACGACAACACAAGCAAAGACCGAGCCCTGGTTACAGGGAGGTCGCCCAGTGCAAAGCCAGCTGCGGCACGCCCCAAAGGTGCCCGCCATGCTCTTACGTGACCGCGCCCTGGTGAACAGGGAGGTCCCGTTGCCCAGAGCGCCTTTCTCGTGCCCGCTCTTCAGCCCCACGACGCTGCTCTTCTCGCCCGCTCTTGCCTCGCCGCTCCTCACGACGCCTCTTCTTTCTTCTCCGACGAGGGCTGCCAAGGAAGGACGCCACAGTTAAGACTTTAGAAGCACCAATTCCTCCACACGAAGGAAACGGGGACCCTGAACCCCACAGGGACCAGCACAAGCACCCCCCACCCACGAAGCACCCTCCCACAGAGCCCCTGCGCCTCCCCAAAACCCTCCTACTTCAGCTTGGCTCACCGCAGCGACGCACAGCAGGGTTCCGGACGGGGCTGGGCTCGGAGGCGGGCGCCCTGGGCAAGTGGAGCTGGGCATGCAATGGAAAGCAGCGGCCCAAGAGGCTCCGCATCCCTGCTTACAGGGGGGGGCTCCAGCCGCTGCCTCGATCGCAAAGCGCCCGGGACTCCAGGGCACTGGCCGTACCCTGACTTACAGGGCGGCCCTGGTCCCAAGGGCCCACGGAGGCTCCTTCTCTCCGCTTCAGGGGCACCCTGACCCGCACCCCGCTAACAGGGCCGGTCACCCCGCACGGGCTGCCAGCTGAGCACAAAGGCTCACAGACCCGCAGCCTGCTTACAGGCCGGTCGACACCCAGGGAGACATGGAGCTCGGCCTTCCCCCGCAGGAACAGGAACGAGACTCAACACAGCCAGGCAGCGGAGCTTCATGGCCAAAGGCCGGGGGGCCGCGGGCACAGCCCCGAGGACGGGGAGGCCACACGCCCGGCCCCCACGCATCCTGGCCCCACGCCTCTGAAAGGCTGGGGCCAGACATACCCGCCTGGTTACAGGGGGTCCCTCCAAGCACCTCCCGCCCAGCACAGCAGGGGACACGCACAGCCCTGCTTACAGGGCGGCCCCTTGGCTCGGCACTCCCAACAAGCTCCACGGAGCTCAAGGCTCCCACCTGCGCCCCACTTACGAGCCGGCCGGCCTGGCTGCAGCACACCAACACCTCTTCAGGAGCCCAGGGAGAGACCTCGACCCCAACACAGGGGAGGTCCCCCCAGCTAAAAGCAGTGGCAAAGGCCAGAATGCGCCCTCCGGCAAAGCAGCTCCTCAACCTGCACCCTCAAAAGGGCGAGGGAGGGCTCGTTCCTGTGTGCTGCCTACTGCGGCCCACCCAGCCCTGCTTACAGGGAGGGTGGGCTGCTCCTGGGGACAGAGGGCTCCATGGCGTGTGACACAGGCCCCGAGGACGGGGCTGTCACGCTGGCACGTCACCAGCAGGACAGACAGCCATGCGGGCACAGACCCAGGCCCTGACTACAGGTGGGTCACTCTGCTCGCTCTAGGACTAAGCGGCTTCGCTCTGTCCTCAGAAAGGAGGAACAGGCCCAGACTCTCTCTCCACTCACGGGCTCAGATGGGACCCCCCTGTTACTGCACAGAGCCCTTCTTACCCACCTGGGAAGCTCAAGCTAAGTACGCTGCAGCATTAACCTGGGCCTGAACAAGAAGCTCATTCGCTCACTCACACAGACGCACACACAGACACACAGACGCACAGGGAAAAAAAGAACTTCCCAGAAGGGGGAACAAGCCCTGTGCAGCCAATGTCTGGAGAGCCATCCCTATCTCGGAGCAAGAGAAGAGGGCCTCAGACCTGTCCCCCGGGGCTACATGGAGGCTGGAGGGGCCTCAACATGCCAAGGGGCTTCATGGGTTGCCAAGGGCTAAACAGCTGGACCAGGCTGGGGCCAGGGAAAAGGCCCTCCCCTGCTTACAGAGGGGGCTTGGGGTCCAGAGAGCTCCATATACCCCTCGGGTGTGGAGATGGTGGCTCTCACCCTCCTTACAGGGTCGCCACTCTCTCTGGGCAGCCAAAGGAGCAAGATGGCTAAAGGCCAACGACAACACAAGCAAAGACCGAGCCCTGGTTACAGGGAGGTCGCCCAGTGCAAAGCCAGCTGCGGCACGCCCCAAAGGTGCCCGCCATGCTCTTACGTGACCGCGCCCTGGTGAACAGGGAGGTCCCGTTGCCCAGAGCGCCTTTCTCGTGCCCGCTCTTCAGCCCCACGACGCTGCTCTTCTCGCCCGCTCTTGCCTCGCCGCTCCTCACGACGCCTCTTCTTTCTTCTCCGACGAGGGCTGCCAAGGAAGGACGCCACAGTTAAGACTTTAGAAGCACCAATTCCTCCACACGAAGGAAACGGGGACCCTGAACCCCACAGGGACCAGCACAAGCACCCCCCACCCACGAAGCACCCTCCCACAGAGCCCCTGCGCCTCCCCAAAACCCTCCTACTTCAGCTTGGCTCACCGCAGCGACGCACAGCAGGGTTCCGGACGGGGCTGGGCTCGGAGGCGGGCGCCCTGGGCAAGTGGAGCTGGGCATGCAATGGAAAGCAGCGGCCCAAGAGGCTCCGCATCCCTGCTTACGGGGGGGGGCTCCAGCCGCTGCCTCGATCGCAAAGCGCCCGGGACTCCAGGGCACTGGCCGTACCCTGACTTACAGGGCGGCCCTGGTCCCAAGGGCCCACGGAGGCTCCTTCTCTCCGCTTCAGGGGCACCCTGACCCGCACCCCGCTAACAGGGCCGGTCACCCCGCACGGGCTGCCAGCTGAGCACAAAGGCTCACAGACCCGCAGCCTGCTTACAGGCCGGTCGACACCCAGGGAGACATGGAGCTCGGCCTTCCCCCGCAGGAACAGGAACGAGACTCAACACAGCCAGGCAGCGGAGCTTCATGGCCAAAGGCCGGGGGGCCGCGGGCACAGCCCCGAGGACGGGGAGGCCACACGCCTGGCCCCCACGCATCCTGGCCCCACGCCTCTGAAAGGCTGGGGCCAGACATACCCGCCTGGTTACAGGGGGTCCCTCCAAGCACCTCCCGCCCAGCACAGCAGGGGACACGCACAGCCCTGCTTACAGGGCGGCCCCTTGGCTCGGCACTCCCAACAAGCTCCACGGAGCTCAAGGCTCCCACCTGCGCCCCACTTACGAGCCGGCCGGCCTGGCTGCAGCACACCAACACCTCTTCAGGAGCCCAGGGAGAGACCTCGACCCCAACACAGGGGAGGTCCCCCCAGCTAAAAGCAGTGGCAAAGGCCAGAATGCGCCCTCCGGCAAAGCAGCTCCTCAACCTGCACCCTCAAAAGGGCGAGGGAGGGCTCGTTCCTGTGTGCTGCCTACTGCGGCCCACCCAGCCCTGCTTACAGGGAGGGTGGGCTGCTCCTGGGGACAGAGGGCTCCATGGCGTGTGACACAGGCCCCGAGGACGGGGCTGTCACGCTGGCACGTCACCAGCAGGACAGACAGCCATGCGGGCACAGACCCAGGCCCTGACTACAGGTGGGTCACTCTGCTCGCTCTAGGACTAAGCGGCTTCGCTCTGTCCTCAGAAAGGAGGAACAGGCCCAGACTCTCTCTCCACTCACAGGCTCAGATGGGATCCCGCTGTTACTGCACAGAGCCCTTCTTACCCTCCTGGGAAGCTCAAGCTAAGCTGCAGCGATTTTAAAAGGGACCTAAAGGGAAAGCTCATTCACTCATTCACACGAAGACAAGGGACGCTCACTCACACATTACTTCCCAGAAAGGGGAACAAGCCCTGTGCAGCCAATATCTGGGGAGCCATGCCTACCCAGGAGCAGGACAAGAGAGCCTCAGACCTGCCCCCCGGGCTGCATGGAGGCTGGAGGGGCCTCAACATGCCAAGGGGCTTCATGGGTGGCCAAGGGCTAAACAGCTGGAACAGGCTGCTGGGGCCAGGGAAAAGGCCCTCCCCTGCTTACAGAGGGGGCTCGGGGTCCAGAGAGCTCCATATACCCCTCGGGTGTGGAGATGGTGGCTCTCACCCTCCTTACAGGGTCGCCACTCTCTCCGGGCAGCCAAAGGAGCAAGATGGCTAAAGGCCAACGACAACACAAGCAAAGACCGAGCCCTGGTTACAGGGAGGTCGCCCAGTGCAAAGCCAGCTGCGGCACGCCCCAAAGGTGCCCGCCATGCTCTTACGTGACCGCGCCCTGGTGAACAGGGAGGTCCCGTTGCCCAGAGCGCCTTTCTCGTGCCCGCTCTTCAGCCCCATGACGCTGCTCTTCTCGCCCGCTCTTGCCTCGCCGCTCCTCACGACGCCTCTTCTTTCTTCTCCGACGAGGGCTGCCAAGGAAGGACGCCACAGTTAAGACTTTAGAAGCACCAATTCCTCCACACGAAGGAAACGGGGACCCTGAACCCCACAGGGACCAGCACAAGCACCCCCCACCCACGAAGCACCCTCCCACAGAGCCCCTGCGCCTCCCCAAAACCCTCCTACTTCAGCTTGGCTCACCGCAGCGACGCACAGCAGGGTTCCGGACGGGGCTGGGCTCGGAGGCGGGCGCCCTGGGCAAGTGGAGCTGGGCATGCAATGGAAAGCAGCGGCCCAAGAGGCTCCGCATCCCTGCTTACAGGGGGGGGCTCCAGCCGCTGCCTCGATCGCAAAGCGCCCGGGACTCCAGGGCACTGGCCGTACCCTGACTTACAGGGCGGCCCTGGTCCCAAGGGCCCACGGAGGCTCCTTCTCTCCGCTTCAGGGGCACCCTGACCCGCACCCCGCTAACAGGGCCGGTCACCCCGCACGGGCTGCCAGCTGAGCACAAAGGCTCACAGACCCGCAGCCTGCTTACAGGCCGGTCGACACCCAGGGAGACATGGAGCTCGGCCTTCCCCCGCAGGAACAGGAACGAGACTCAACACAGCCAGGCAGCGGAGCTTCATGGCCAAAGGCCGGGGGGCCGCGGGCACAGCCCCGAGGACGGGGAGGCCACACGCCCGGCCCCCACGCATCCTGGCCCCACGCCTCTGAAAGGCTGGGGCCAGACATACCCGCCTGGTTACAGGGGGTCCCTCCAAGCACCTCCCGCCCAGCACAGCAGGGCACACGCACAGCCCTGCTTACAGGGCGGCCCCTTGGCTCGGCACTCCCAACAAGCTCCACAGAGCTCAAGGCTCCCACCTGCGCCCCACTTACGAGCCGGCCGGCCTGGCTGCAGCACACCAACACCTCTTCAGGAGCCCAGGGAGAGACCTCGACCCCAACACAGGGGAGGTCCCCCCAGCTAAAAGCAGTGGCAAAGGCCAGAATGCGCCCTCCGGCAAAGCAGCTCCTCAACCTGCACCCTCAAAAGGGCGAGGGAGGGCTCGTTCCTGTGTGCTGCCTACTGCGGCCCACCCAGCCCTGCTTACAGGGAGGGTGGGCTGCTCCAGGGGACAGAGGGCTCCATGGCTTGTGACACAGGCCCCGAGGACGGGGCTGTCACGCTGGCACGTCACCAGCAGGACAGACAGCCATGCGGGCACAGACCCAGGCCCTGACTACAGGTGGGTCACTCTGCTCGCTCTAGGACTAAGCGGCTTCGCTCTGTCCTCAGAAAGGAGGAACAGGCCCAGACTCTCTCTCCACTCACAGGCTCAGATGGGATCCCGCTGTTACTGCACAGAGCCCTTCTTACCCTCCTGGGAAGCTCAAGCTAAGCTGCAGCGATTTTAAAAGGGACCTAAAGGGAAAGCTCATTCACTCATTCACACGAAGACAAGGGATGCTCACTCACACATTACTTCCCAGAAAGGGGAACAAGCCCTGTGCAGCCAATATCTGGGGAGCCATGCCTACCTAGGAGAAGAGAAGAGAGGCTCAGACCTGCCCCCCGGGCTGCATGGAGGCTGGAGGGGCCTCAACATGCCAAGGGGCTTCATGGGTGGCCAAGGGCTAAACAGCTGGAACAGGCTGCTGGGGCCAGGGAAAAGGCCCTCCCCTGCTTACAGAGGGGGCTCGGGGTCCAGAGAGCTCCATATACCCCTCGGGTGTGGAGATGGTGGCTCTCACCCTCCTTACAGGGTCGCCACTCTCTCCGGGCAGCCAAAGGAGCAAGATGGCTAAAGGCCAACGACAACACAAGCAAAGACCGAGCCCTGGTTACAGGGAGGTCGCCCAGTGCAAAGCCAGCTGCGGCACGCCCCAAAGGTGCCCGCCATGCTCTTACGTGACCGCGCCCTGGTGAACAGGGAGGTCCCGTTGCCCAGAGCGCCTTTCTCGTGCCCGCTCTCAGCCAGTCTTGCCTCGCCGTGTGTCTCTCTGCTCATGCAGCTCATTTACTGCAGGAATCTGTGCTTCTGACCTGGAATAACAGAGAATACAATGCTAGGTGAGTATTTTGTGACCATCCTCAGGATTAGCTTTTTCCTTTCCAGTAAAATCCCTCCACTTGACCCTCTATTCATTCCTACTTCACCATAATGCCTATAGTCATATTAACTGCAGAAATCAAGAGTGCATCTTCAGCAAAGCTTGCTCGAATCCGCAACCTTTTGGTACTGATGACATCTTACTCTACCAAAGCTTCTTCCATGAAATGGTGGGAATGGCTTCCCTAGGGTAGTTCGGACATTGCCTTGAAAAATGCTGAGCGTGCTGTAATTATCGTCGCTGTTACTGATGATGGGCTTTTCTCTGTGTTACCTCAAAGTTGCCCCTCAAAGATGCTCTTTCAGCTCCCTTGGCCATTCCCTCAACAAGGGCTTTCCTAAGGTGCCAGAGATTTTCCTTACAAATTGTATGGCAGGTACTCTCTAAATTACCTCAGGTATTCCTTCCAAAATGCCACTTTTCTGTGCCCCCTACGTTACCTCATCTTTTCCAAACAACTGCTTGCTTTGCCCCCCTCTCCAGCCCTCTTCTCCCCCTGCTCCCTACCACCACCAATTACTCCGCCACTCCAGGTAAAAAATTAGTCTAGATTTTCTGTGAAAAAAGCCTCTCCTTTCTGAGTTCCGTCCGTTTTTCTCTTAGAAACACTCCGTCTTCTGTCCAGGGCTACCCCACAGCCACCCTCCCTCCTCAACAAGCTGTAGCTTCGTTTCACCTCATTCAGCTCACTTTCTCCAGACCGAAGCGTCGCGTCTGCCCCAGGCAATTCACCTCAGCTTCTAACCCCCAAACGTCTCCTCGGTTCTTTGTCTGCCATTTAGAATCCCGCCCTCAAACTGCCTCAACTTTTACCTCACAAATCCCGCCTAAACGCGACAGCACCCACTCGCCGAACACAGCCCACCCCACACCCCCCGCCCCGCCATCTCCACCCTCCCCCTTCTCCACCGCCCCGCGGCAGACTCAGTGCCGCTTCGCGACCTCCGACAGACCCCGCAAGAACGCACCCTGGACGGGCAGCTCAAGACTGCCCCTCTGATGCCGCGGCGGAGCGGGACGGACGGCGGTTAAACCCGCCGCCGGGCAGCGAGCGGCTCGCCGCACCTCATGGGATGGGCGAGAATGCGTGAGGCAGGTGAGACGCGGTGCCGCGTGCCGCCCCATGACGCCTCTCGGGATCCCTCCGCGCCCGCTGGGACCCCTCCACCTCCCGCCGCCCACCGGCCACCCCACAGCCCGGCTGAACCCCACCAGCCGTCTCGCTTGTTTCTGTCTGTAAATCCTCAGCCACCGGGCGCGCTGATGCCACGTCCCACCGCACTCTCGACCCCTGCCCACAAGTTGCCTCAGCTTTCACCTCACAGATCCCGCCGTAGCGGGACGGGCGGCGGCCAGGCCGGGGTTAAACCCGCCGCTGAGTAGCGAGCGGCTCGCCGCGCCTCACGGGATGGGCGGGAACGCGTGAGGCAGGTGAGACTCGCGCCCGCGTGCCGACCCGTGACGCCTCTCGGGATCCCTCCGCGCCCGCCGGGACCCCTCCACCTCCCGCCCCGACCCCTCCAGCTCCCGCCCCCCTCGGGCGCCCACCTGTCACCCCACAGCTCGGCTGAACCCCACCAGCCGTCACGCTTGTTTCTGTCTGTAAATCCTCAGCCACCGGGCGCGCTCATTCCACGTCCCGCCACGCTTTCGACCCCTGCCCACAAGTTGCCTCAACTTTTACCTCACAGATCCCGCCGTAGCGGGACGGGCGGCGGCCAGGCCGGGGTTAAACCCGCCGCCGGGCAGCGAGCGGCTCGCCGCGCCTCACGGGATGGGCGGGAACGCGTGAGGCAGGTGAGACTCGCGCCCGCCGTGACACCTCTCGGGATCCCTCCGCGCCCGCCGGCCACCCCACAGCCCTGCTTAACCCCACCAGCCCCCTCACTTGTTTCTGTTTCTAAATCCTCAGCTACCGGGCGCGCTCATTCCACGTCCCGCCACGTTTTCGACTCTTGCCCTCAAGTTGCCTCAACTTTTACCTCACAGATCCCGCCGTAGCGGGACGGGCGGCGGCCAGCCCGGGGTTAAACCCGCCGGCGGGCAGCGAGCGGCTCGCCGCGCCTCACGGGATGGGCGGGAACGCGTGAGGCAGGTGACACGCGCCCCCCGCGTGCCGCTCCAAGCCCGCCAAAAGTGCGAGTGACACCTCTCGGGATCCCTCCGCGCCCGCCGGGACCTCTCTACCTCCCGCCCCCCCCCACACCCCGGGCGTGCACCTGTCCACCCACAGCCCGGCTGAACCCCACCAGCCCCCTCGCTTGTTTCTGTCTGTAATTCCACAGCCACTGGGCGCGCTGATGCCACGTCCCCACCGCACTTTCGACCATCGCCCACAAGTTGCCTCAACTTTTACCCCACAAATCCCGCCCCCCCCCCCCCAGCCCCACACTCTCCCATCTCCACCGGCCCCGCGTCAGCCTCAGAGCCGCTTGACAACCTGCGCCCGACCCCGCAAGAACGCACCCCGGCGGGCAGCTCAAGGCTGCCCCTCTGATGCCCCGGCGGAGCGGGACGGACGGCGGCCAGCCCGGGGTTAAACCCGCCGCTGGGTAGCGAGCGGCTCGCCGCGCCTCACGGGATGGGCGGGAACGCGTGAGGCAGGTGAGACTCGCGCCCGCCGTGACGCCTCTCGGGATCCCTCCGCGCCCGCCGGGACCCCTCCACCTCCCGCCCCCCTCGGGCGCCCACCGGCCACCCCACAGCCCGGCTGAACCCCACCAGCCCCCTCACTTGTTTCTCTCTGTAAATCCTCAGCCACCGGGCGAGCTGATGCCACGTCCCCACCGCACTTTCGACTCCCACCCACAAGTTGCCTCAACTTTTACCTCACAAATCCCGCCCCCCCCCCCCAGCCCCACACTCTCCCATCTCCACCGGCCCCGCGGCAGCCTCAGAGCCGCTTGACAACCTGCGCCCGACCCCGCAAGAACGCACCCAGGCCCGGAAGCTCAAGACTGCCCCTCTGATGTCACCGTAGCGGGACGGACGGCGGCCAGGCCGGGGTTAAACCCGCCGCCAGGGAGCGAGCCCGCCCCGGGCGCCCACCTCCGCTCCCATCGGGCGCCCACCGGCCACCCCACAGCCCGGCTGAACCCCACCAGCCGTCTCGCTTGTTTCTGTCTGTAAATCCTCAGCCACCGGGCGCGCTGATGCCACGTCCCACCGCACTCTCGACCCCTGCCCACAAGTTGCCTCAACTTTTACCTCACAGATCCCGCCGTAGCGGGACGGGCGGCGGCCAGCCCGGGGTTAAACCCGCCGCCGGGCAGCGAGCGGCTCGCCGCGCCTCACGGGATGGGCGGGAACGCGTGAGGCAGGTGACACGCGCCCCCCGCGTGCCGACCCGTGACGCCTCTCGGGATCCCTCCACCTCCCGCCCCGACCCCTCCAGCTCCCGCCCCCCTCGGGCGCCCACCTGTCACCCCACAGCTCGGCTGAACTCCACCAGCCCCCTCGCTTGTTTCTGTCTGTAAATCCTCAGCCACCGGGCGCGCTCATTCCACGTCCCGCCACGTTTTCGACCCCTGCCCACAAGTTGCCTCAACTTTTACCTCACAGATCCCGCCGTAGCGGGACGGGCGGCGGTTAAACCCGCCGCCGGGCAGCGAGCGGCTCGCCGCGCCTCACGGGATGGGCGGGAACGCGTGAGGCAGGTGACACGCGCCCCCCGCGTGCCGCTCCAAGCCCGCCAAAAGTGCGAGTGACACCTCTCGGGATCCCTCCGCGCCCGCCGGGACCTCTCTACCTCCCGCCCCCCCCACACCCCGGGCGTGCACCTGTCCACCCACAGCCCGGCTGAACCCCACCAGCCGTCACGCTTTTTTATGTCTGTAAATCCTCAGCCACCGGGCGCGCTGATGCCGCGTCCCACCGCACTTTCGACTCCCACCCACAAGTTGCCTCAACTTTTACCTCACAAATCCCGCCCCTCCCCCCCCCAGCCCCACACTCTCCCATCTCCTCCGGCCCCGCGGCAGCCTCAGAGCCGCTTGACAACCTGCGCCCGACCCCGCAAGAACGCACCCCGGCGGGCAGCTCAAGACTGCCCCTCTGATGCCCCGGCGGAGCGGGACGGACGGCGGCCAGGCCGGGGTTAAACCCGCCGCCAGGGAGCGAGCCCGCCCCGGGCGCCCACCTCCGCTCCCATCGGACGCCCACCGGCCACCCCACAGCCCGGCTGAACCCCACCAGCCGTCTCGCTTGTTTCTGTCTGTAAATCCTCAGCCACCGGGCGCGCTCATTCCACGTCCCGCCACGTTTTCGACCCCTGCCCACAAATTGCCTCAACTTTTACCTCACAAATCCCGCCGTAGCGGGACGGACGGCGGTTAAACCCGCCGCCGGGCAGCGAGCGGCTCGCCGCGCCTCACGGGATGGGCGGGAACGCGTGAGGCAGGTGAGACTCGCGCCCGCGTGCCGACCCGTGACGCCTCCCGGGATCCCTCCACCTCCCGCCCCGACCCCTCCAGCTCCCGCCCCCCTCGGGCGCGCACCTGTCACCCCACAGCCCGGCTGAACCCCACCAGCCCCCTCGCTTGTTTCTGTCTGTAAATCCTCAGCCACCGGGCGCGCTCATTCCACGTCCCACCGCACTCTCGACCCCTGCCCACAAGTTGCCTCAACTTTTACCTCACAGATCCCGCCGTAGCGGGACGGGCGGCGGCCAGGCCGGGGTTAAACCCGCCGCCGGGCAGCGAGCGGCTCGCCGCGCCTCACGGGATGGGCGGGAACGCGTGAGGCAGGTGACACGCGCCCCCCGCGTGCCGCTCCAAGCCCGCCAAAAGTGCGAGTGACACCTCTCGGGATCCCTCCGCGCCCGCCGGGACCTCTCTACCTCCCGCCCCCCCCACACCCCGGGCGTGCACCTGTCCACCCACAGCCCGGCTGAACCCCCCCAGCCCCCTCGCTTGTTTCTGTCTGTAATTCCACAGCCACTGGGCGCGCTGATGCCACGTCCCCACCGCACTTTCGACCATCGCCCACAAGTTGCCTCAACTTTTACCCCACAAATCCCGCCCCTCCCCCCCCCCAGCCCCACACTCTCCCATCTCCACCGGCCCCGCGTCAGCCTCAGAGCCGCTTGACAACCTGCGCCCGACCCCGCAAGAACGCACCCCGGCGGGCAGCTCAAGGCTGCCCCTCTGATGCCCCGGCGGAGCGGGACGGACGGCGGCCAGCCCGGGGTTAAACCCGCCGCTGGGTAGCGAGCGGCTCGCCGCGCCTCACGGGATGGGCGGGAACGCGTGAGGCAGGTGAGACTCGCGCCCGCGTGCCGACCCGTGACGCCTCTCGGGATCCCTCCACCTCCCGCCCCGACCCCTCCACCTCCCGCCCCGACCCCTCCACCTCCCGCCCCCCTCGGGCGCCCACCGGCCACCCCACAGCCCGGCTGAACCCCACCAGCCCCCTCGCTTGTTTCTGTCTGTAAATCCTCAGCCACCGGGCGCGCTCATTCCACGTCCCGCCACGTTTTCGACCCCTGCCCACAAATTGCCTCAACTTTTACCTCACAAATCCCGCCGTAGCGGGACGGACGGCGGTTAAACCCGCCGGCGGGCAGCGAGCGGCTCGCCGCGCCTCACGGGATGGGCGGGAACGCGTGAGGCAGGTGACACGCGCCCCCCGCGTGCCGCTCCAAGCCCGCCAAAAGTGCGAGTGACACCTCTCGGGATCCCTCCGCGCCCGCCGGGACCTCTCTACCTCCCGCCCCCCCCACACCCCGGGCGTGCACCTGTCCACCCACAGCCCGGCTGAACCCCACCAGCCCCCTCGCTTGTTTCTGTCTGTAATTCCACAGCCACTGGGCGCGCTGATGCCACGTCCCCACCGCACTTTCGACCATCGCCCACAAGTTGCCTCAACTTTTACCCCACAAATCCCGCCCCCCCCCCCCCAGCCCCACACTCTCCCATCTCCACCGGCCCCGCGTCAGCCTCAGAGCCGCTTGACAACCTGCGCCCGACCCCGCAAGAACGCACCCCGGCGGGCAGCTCAAGGCTGCCCCTCTGATGCCCCGGCGGAGCGGGACGGACGGCGGCCAGCCCGGGGTTAAACCCGCCGCTGGGTAGCGAGCGGCTCGCCGCGCCTCACGGGATGGGCGGGAACGCGTGAGGCAGGTGAGACTCGCGCCCGCCGTGACGCCTCTCGGGATCCCTCCGCGCCCGCCGGGACCCCTCCACCTCCCGCCCCCCTCGGGCGCCCACCGGCCACCCCACAGCCCGGCTGAACCCCACCAGCCCCCTCACTTGTTTCTCTCTGTAAATCCTCAGCCACCGGGCGAGCTGATGCCACGTCCCCACCGCACTTTCGACTCCCACCCACAAGTTGCCTCAACTTTTACCTCACAAATCCCGCCCCCCCCCCCCAGCCCCACACTCTCCCATCTCCACCGGCCCCGCGGCAGCCTCAGAGCCGCTTGACAACCTGCGCCCGACCCCGCAAGAACGCACCCAGGCCCGGAAGCTCAAGACTGCCCCTCTGATGTCACCGTAGCGGGACGGACGGCGGCCAGGCCGGGGTTAAACCCGCCGCCAGGGAGCGAGCCCGCCCCGGGCGCCCACCTCCGCTCCCATCGGGCGCCCACCGGCCACCCCACAGCCCGGCTGAACCCCACCAGCCGTCTCGCTTGTTTCTGTCTGTAAATCCTCAGCCACCGGGCGCGCTGATGCCACGTCCCACCGCACTCTCGACCCCTGCCCACAAGTTGCCTCAACTTTTACCTCACAGATCCCGCCGTAGCGGGACGGGCGGCGGCCAGCCCGGGGTTAAACCCGCCGCCGGGCAGCGAGCGGCTCGCCGCGCCTCACGGGATGGGCGGGAACGCGTGAGGCAGGTGACACGCGCCCCCCGCGTGCCGACCCGTGACGCCTCTCGGGATCCCTCCACCTCCCGCCCCGACCCCTCCAGCTCCCGCCCCCCTCGGGCGCCCACCTGTCACCCCACAGCTCGGCTGAACTCCACCAGCCCCCTCGCTTGTTTCTGTCTGTAAATCCTCAGCCACCGGGCGCGCTCATTCCACGTCCCGCCACGTTTTCGACCCCTGCCCACAAGTTGCCTCAACTTTTACCTCACAGATCCCGCCGTAGCGGGACGGGCGGCGGTTAAACCCGCCGCCGGGCAGCGAGCGGCTCGCCGCGCCTCACGGGATGGGCGGGAACGCGTGAGGCAGGTGACACGCGCCCCCCGCGTGCCGCTCCAAGCCCGCCAAAAGTGCGAGTGACACCTCTCGGGATCCCTCCGCGCCCGCCGGGACCTCTCTACCTCCCGCCCCCCCCACACCCCGGGCGTGCACCTGTCCACCCACAGCCCGGCTGAACCCCACCAGCCGTCACGCTTTTTTATGTCTGTAAATCCTCAGCCACCGGGCGCGCTGATGCCGCGTCCCACCGCACTTTCGACTCCCACCCACAAGTTGCCTCAACTTTTACCTCACAAATCCCGCCCCTCCCCCCCCCCAGCCCCACACTCTCCCATCTCCTCCGGCCCCGCGGCAGCCTCAGAGCCGCTTGACAACCTGCGCCCGACCCCGCAAGAACGCACCCCGGCGGGCAGCTCAAGACTGCCCCTCTGATGCCCCGGCGGAGCGGGACGGACGGCGGCCAGGCCGGGGTTAAACCCGCCGCCAGGGAGCGAGCCCGCCCCGGGCGCCCACCTCCGCTCCCATCGGACGCCCACCGGCCACCCCACAGCCCGGCTGAACCCCACCAGCCGTCTCGCTTGTTTCTGTCTGTAAATCCTCAGCCACCGGGCGCGCTCATTCCACGTCCCGCCACGTTTTCGACCCCTGCCCACAAATTGCCTCAACTTTTACCTCACAAATCCCGCCGTAGCGGGACGGACGGCGGTTAAACCCGCCGCCGGGCAGCGAGCGGCTCGCCGCGCCTCACGGGATGGGCGGGAACGCGTGAGGCAGGTGAGACTCGCGCCCGCGTGCCGACCCGTGACGCCTCCCGGGATCCCTCCACCTCCCGCCCCGACCCCTCCAGCTCCCGCCCCCCTCGGGCGCGCACCTGTCACCCCACAGCCCGGCTGAACCCCACCAGCCCCCTCGCTTGTTTCTGTCTGTAAATCCTCAGCCACCGGGCGCGCTCATTCCACGTCCCACCGCACTCTCGACCCCTGCCCACAAGTTGCCTCAACTTTTACCTCACAGATCCCGCCGTAGCGGGACGGGCGGCGGCCAGGCCGGGGTTAAACCCGCCGCCGGGCAGCGAGCGGCTCGCCGCGCCTCACGGGATGGGCGGGAACGCGTGAGGCAGGTGACACGCGCCCCCCGCGTGCCGCTCCAAGCCCGCCAAAAGTGCGAGTGACACCTCTCGGGATCCCTCCGCGCCCGCCGGGACCTCTCTACCTCCCGCCCCCCCCACACCCCGGGCGTGCACCTGTCCACCCACAGCCCGGCTGAACCCCACCAGCCCCCTCGCTTGTTTCTGTCTGTAATTCCACAGCCACTGGGCGCGCTGATGCCACGTCCCCACCGCACTTTCGACCATCGCCCACAAGTTGCCTCAACTTTTACCCCACAAATCCCGCCCCTCCCCCCCCCAGCCCCACACTCTCCCATCTCCACCGGCCCCGCGTCAGCCTCAGAGCCGCTTGACAACCTGCGCCCGACCCCGCAAGAACGCACCCCGGCGGGCAGCTCAAGGCTGCCCCTCTGATGCCCCGGCGGAGCGGGACGGACGGCGGCCAGCCCGGGGTTAAACCCGCCGCTGGGTAGCGAGCGGCTCGCCGCGCCTCACGGGATGGGCGGGAACGCGTGAGGCAGGTGAGACTCGCGCCCGCCGTGACGCCTCTCGGGATCCCTCCGCGCCCGCCGGGACCCCTCCACCTCCCGCCCCCCTCGGGCGCCCACCGGCCACCCCACAGCCCGGCTGAACCCCACCAGCCCCCTCGCTTGTTTCTGTCTGTAAATCCTCAGCCACCGGGCGCGCTCATTCCACGTCCCGCCACGTTTTCGACCCCTGCCCACAAATTGCCTCAACTTTTACCTCACAAATCCCGCCGTAGCGGGACGGACGGCGGTTAAACCCGCCGGCGGGCAGCGAGCGGCTCGCCGCGCCTCACGGGATGGGCGGGAACGCGTGAGGCAGGTGACACGCGCCCCCCGCGTGCCGCTCCAAGCCCGCCAAAAGTGCGAGTGACACCTCTCGGGATCCCTCCGCGCCCGCCGGGACCTCTCTACCTCCCGCCCCCCCCCACACCCCGGGCGTGCACCTGTCCACCCACAGCCCGGCTGAACCCCACCAGCCGTCACGCTTTTTTCTGTCTGTAAATCCTCAGCCACCGGGCGCGCTGATGCCGCGTCCCAACCGCACTTTCGACTCCCACCCACAAGTTGCCTCAACTTTTACCTCACAAATCCCGCCCCTCCCCCCCCCAGCCCCACACTCTCCCATCTCCTCCGGCCCCGCGGCAGCCTCAGAGCCGCTTGACAACCTGCGCCCGACCCCGCAAGAACGCACCCCGGCGGGCAGCTCAAGACTGCCCCTCTGATGCCCCGGCGGAGCGGGACGGACGGCGGCCAGGCCGGGGTTAAACCCGCCGCCAGGGAGCGAGCCCGCCCCGGGCGCCCACCTCCGCTCCCATCGGGCGCCCACCGGCCACCCCACAGCCCGGCTGAACCCCACCAGCCGTCTCGCTTGTTTCTGTCTGTAAATCCTCAGCCACCGGGCGCGCTGATGCCACGTCCCACCGCACTCTCGACCCCTGCCCACAAGTTGCCTCAGCTTTCACCTCACAGATCCCGCCGTAGCGGGACGGGCGGCGGCCAGCCCGGGGTTGAACCCGCCGCTGAGTAGCGAGCGGCTCGCCGCGCCTCACGGGATGGGCGGGAACGCGTGAGGCAGGTGAGACTCGCGCCCGCGTGCCGACCCGTGACGCCTCTCGGGATCCCTCCACCTCCCGCCCCGACCCCTCCACCTCCCGCCCCGACCCCTCCACCTCCCGCCCCCCTCGGGCGCGCACCTGTCACCCCACAGCCCGGCTGAACCCCACCAGCCCCCTCACTTGTTTCTGTTTCTAAATCCTCAGCCACCGGGCGCGCTCATTCCACGTCCCGCCACGTTTTCGACTCTTGCCCTCAAGTTGCCTCAACTTTCACCTCACAGATCCCGCCGTAGCGGGACGGGCGGCGGCCAGCCCGGGGTTAAACCCGCCGCCGGGCAGCGAGCGGCTCGCCGCGCCTCACGGGATGGGCGGGAACGCGTGAGGCAGGTGACACGCGCCCCCCGCGTGCCGCTCCAAGCCCGCCAAAAGTGCGAGTGACACCTCTCGGGATCCCTCCGCGCCCGCCGGGACCTCTCTACCTCCCGCCCCCCCCACACCCCGGGCGTGCACCTGTCCACCCACAGCCCGGCTGAACCCCACCAGCCCCCTCGCTTGTTTCTGTCTGTAAATCCTCAGCCACCGGGCGCGCTGATACCACGTCCCTCCGCACTTTGGACCATCGCCCACAAGTTGCCTCAACTTTTACCTCACAAATCCCGCCTAAACGTCACCCCTCCCCCCCCCCAGCCCCACACTCTCCCATCTCCACCGGCCCCGCGTCAGCCTCAGAGCCGCTTGACAACCTGCGCCCGACCCCGCAAGAACGCACCCCGGCGGGCAGCTCAAGGCTGCCCCTCTGATGCCACCGTAGCGGGACGGGCGGCGACCAGGCCGGGGTTAAACCCGCCGCCAGGGAGCGAGCGGCTCGCCGCGCCTCACGGGATGGGCGGGAACGCGTGAGGCAGGTGAGACTCGCGCCCGCCGTGACGCCTCTCGGGATCCCTCCGCGCCCGCCGGGACCCCTCCACCTCCCGCCCCCCTCGGGCGCCCACCGGCCACCCCACAGCCCGGCTGAACCCCACCAGCCGTCTCGCTTGTTTCTCTCTGTAAATCCTCAGCCACCGGGCGAGCTGATGCCACGTCCCCACCGCACTTTCGACTCCCACCCACAAGTTGCCTCAACTTTTACCTCACAAATCCCGCCCCTCCCCCCCCCAGCCCCACACTCTCCCATCTCCACCGGCCCCGCGGCAGCCTCAGAGCCGCTTGACAACCTGCGCCCGACCCCGCAAGAACGCACCCCGGCCGGGCAGCTCAAGGCTGCCCCTCTGATGTCACCGTAGCGGGACGGACGGCGGCCAGGCCGGGGTTAAACCCGCCGCCAGGGAGCGAGCCCGCCCCGGGCGCCCACCTCCGCTCCCATCGGGCGCCCACCGGCCACCCCACAGCCCGGCTGAACCCCACCAGCCGTCTCGCTTGTTTCTGTCTGTAAATCCTCAGCCACCGGGCGCGCTGATGCCACGTCCCACCGCACTCTCGACCCCTGCCCACAAGTTGCCTCAACTTTTACCTCACAGATCCCGCCGTAGCGGGACGGGCGGCGGCCAGCCCGGGGTTAAACCCGCCGCCGGGCAGCGAGCGGCTCGCCGCGCCTCACGGGATGGGCGGGAACGCGTGAGGCAGGTGACACGCGCTCCCCGCGTGCCGCTCCAAGCCCGCCAAAAGTGCGAGTGACACCTCTCGGGATCCCTCCGCGCCCACCGGGACCTCTCTACCTCCCGCCCCCCCGCCCCACCCGCCCCACTCCGCCCCCGGCGCCCACCTGCCACCCCACAGCCCGCCTGAACCCCACCAGCCATCTCGCTTGTTTCTGTCTGTAAATCCTCAGCCACCGGGCGCGCTGATGCTACATCCCCACCGCACACACCTGCTCAGTGTTACCTAAATCCAGTCACCCAATCCCCTCCCCAGCCGTTTCGCTGGGCAGCCTCACAGCTCTCACTGACTGTATCCCTCCACCGCCGGCCACAGCTCCAAGGAGGCGTGCTGGGCGCGGGGTCTGAGGCGCTGAGGTTCAGAGCCAAGGAAGTCAGGCTCACTCCCCACACATTCCTAAGTATTTCTTTTGTAACAGTCTGGTCTTTCCACCTGCGCAGAGGTTCCCATTCAAAGGCTGAGTGAGCTGGGCCTGTTCAGCCTGGAGAGAAGAGCCTGAGAGGGGATCTGATCCATTGGGATCAGTAGCTGAAGGGTGGGACACAGGGGGACATGGGCAGCCTCTGCTCAGTGTCTGTGGGGACAGGACAAGGGGCCATGGCCTCAAGTTGGAGCACAGGGAGTTCCACCCCAATGTGGGGAAGAACTTCCCGGTGAGGGAGCCCTGGGACAGGCTGCCCAGGGGGTGTGGAGTCTCCATCTCTGGAGAGATTCCAGCCCCGTCTGGACACCGACCTGTGCAGTATGAGCTGGGGAGCTGCTTTGGCAGGGGGTTGGACCCCAGGAGCTCTCCAGGGCCCTTCCAACCCCTGGTTTTCCTTCAAGGAAAACGTTCATTTTTCTGCTAACCAAGCCCCAGGTCAGACCAGGGATCCTACCTGCTGGTTTAACCCTGAAGGTTCCTGTGTATTGGTAGGGAAGAATGTGGGGAAGAAAAGATTTATGCCTCCTCTTTCTAGCCCTTCTTCTCACGCCTGTATCCTTCCCCTTTTTGGACTGGATCTGTACTTGTCCATGCCTTGGAATTCCTGCATACAAAGCACTGGTCAGTCTGAGCAGCACAATATTCTCCTTGATTGCTGAAACTTAGCCCTCTGAGATACTCAAAGTCTTGAAACAAGAAGCTGTTTTACATTATTTTTTTATTTTGTTAGTGCTCTTTTAATGCTGATTTATTTGTTGGCAATCTCTGTTTTGAAGAGGTTCAGCTTTTAGTCAAATACTGTGTTGGGCCAGGTATTCCAAAAGCAACGTTTAGGGTCGTGACCACAATGTAGTCTAAGTCTAGGAAGTAGTTGAGAACATGTATTCCTTGTGACACGTGTGATGGGAATCTGTGTGGCTGTTCCCCAGGGTGCACACATGTGTTTCTCTGCACCCTGAGCGAGGAGATGCCTTTTCTTTGTTGCTGTTTTTTAGCTTGAAGGAAGCATTTAGAGACATTTCTGAGTTTACATGCATTAGTAAACTCAAAAAACCCCCTGAAGAACAAGTTGTTTGCAACCAAAGCTGGTGGGTGCCAGGTGCTGGGGGTGTTCAAGGCCAGGTTGGATGGGGCTCTTGGCAACGTTGTGCAGCTCCAGGCCTGAGGTTGGTGTCCCTGCCTGTGGCAGGGGGTTGGAGCTCTGTGCTCCTTGGGGTCCCTTCCAACCCAGACCAGTCTGGGATTCTATGACTCTATGAAAGGTAAAAACTGAAAGCTCTGTTGGTGACTGTCAGAGGTGAGGAGGGAGAGACGGGCACAGGGAGGAAGCTGGGGGAAGAAGATGCTGGATGAGTACTGTCAGAGGGAAGCATTGCTGCCATCACCATGCATGCACGCAGACAGGAGGGCTCTACAGACAGACAGACACACACGTAACAAAAAGGAGGGTTATTAAGCATGACAAACGATGTGACCTGCTTTTGCTGCAAGGAAATCCTGGGAAGCAAAGCCCAGCCTGGCTGTGCTGGCAGGCCAGGGCTGCTTTACTGAGCACGCCTTACAAACCAGTCCCAAAAAGCTCCACTGGAATGAAGCAAAGCTTTATAAATATGAATGAGTCAAGCGTGGAGAGCCACCAAAGACTGCCCTGACTTCTCTGTGTCCCCGGCAAAGCAATGGCTCGGTGGAGCAAGGCTCTTCCTCCACTCCCCTGGGTGAATCGCTTTGGCTGTGGGGATACACGCGGGTGTTAACACTGACACTGGCCGAGCCAGAAGCAGCTTTAACAGGGATGGGGGATGAAAACAGCACCCGCGACGCCCAGCCTGCACAGGGATGCGCAAGCAGTGTGCTTGGATGTCATCCCTGCGGGAAGCACGAGAGGGCAGCATTGCCCTGTGCTGGACTGTCTGCGGGAGCCAGGGCAGGGCTGCTGGCTTCCTCAGCTACAGAGAAGGTCTGGGGGTCTGTTCTTACCCCTGAAAAAGAATGCACTGTAGAAGCCAAAAGTCTCGTGTTGGCTTGTGAATAAAGTGCCTTGGTCGAGCCTGTAAAATCCATAGTTAAACAGGGGAAGGAGGAAGACTTCAAGCCTTCATCACCAAGACCCCTGACATCCACCACCATGGGACAACGTGCAGATGCGATTGGGAGGAGTTTATGGAAATCATTTCCTAGAACTCATCTTAATACGAAGCGGGACAGGTGATGAATATGTACAAGACCATGGTATAAAAAGGCTGCGGGCTCTGACCAAAAGTGTGCCTACTTTTTTTCAGTGGTCTCCTGTGTCATCGACAGGGGCTCCAGCGGTGGACTGGCTAGATCCCGAGGCCAATTTTAAAGGTAGACCTAGTGAACCAGAGGGGAGGATAGTAGGCACCATCGTAACGACCAGGCAACTCTGTGCACAGACCAAGGTAAGAAAATTGGACGTTAAGCATTGCCTTGGTGGTCGGGACATTCGGGGAGATGTGTGTGTTTGAGAGGTTGTTAAAAAGTCTCCAAGGAACCGGATGGGAAATAAGGATAGCCAGCTTTAAAAGAAAATAGGGGTTGGAGAGAGAACCCCTGGAAATCTTCCTCCATACGATCCCTTAGGGAGGATGGAAAGACATATCTTGTTGGGGATACCTCTAAGTCGTGAGGAGACGTTCTACACGAGGTAAAGAGCATTGGTGCTCGCCCCACGGGTGGATTTGAATCCGGTAAAGACCCTTTGGTGGTCTGGGCTTCTCACTATTTAGGGTAGTGGAAGCAATGTGGAGTAGCTATCATTTATATCATTCTGCAGCCCACGGGAATTGAAATTTACATCACTGTGGTTATAATTGTCATTTTCATAATCAGTTACACTTTGTGCATGCAATTAAGTTTTTGTGTCCGGTACCGTGCATTGTATGAGAGGTTTGAGTGAGAGTTTTTGAGTGAAACTGCAATAACTAAAAAGATGCCTCTGGGATCATCACCTTATAATATGCTTCTCCTAGAGGAACAAGAAACCGAGAATAGAAAATCTCAGGAAAAAGAATGTGAAGCAATGCTGGCCAGGTTAGAAGCTTCATATGAAACAGGACTTTGAAAATATGCAAAAGACAACGGTGAGTGTAAAGAAAAGAAGGGGGGAATTGTGAAAAATGCTGGGAAATGTTGCTTTTGCAAACTGAAATGGGTTGTATTTTTTATGCTGACTTGTGGAGGACTAAGAGGGAGTACTGTTAATATAGTTTTGCTGTTAGTTGTGTTATGGCAAAATCCCTCTCTCAAATTAGGGTTAAAATGTGGCTGAAGGAAATAAAGCTCAACCATCAGGCTTGGACAGTGCTGGTTCATACTGGGGCACAAATTGCTACATCAAGACAAAGAGGCAAGACGATGGGCCCCAATGGCCGAGCCAGTGGGCTTGTGGGGCTGGGGGCCCTTTTGGTTTGGGGTGCAGGGTTCGAGTCCGCTCCTGCACCCTGCAGAATTCTGGAGGCTGTCCGTGTGGGGGCGGAGCCAGTGGGCTTGTGGGCCCTTTTGGTTGGGGCAACAAACTATATAAAGGATGTGCAAAGCTGTGCCCAAAGGACCACAATGTAGCACAGTGTGTGCACTGTGATACCTCTGGAGAAACAACTTGTCTCCGAAAAGAAGGTGTTGGAAGAAGAGGAAGGCGCCTGAGTCTTCAGCACCAGCTGCCCGGCCAGTAGCAAGACAAAAGCTACAGGATGCCTTGTAGGGGTCACCTGGCAGCACTCCAGCCTGTCAGTTTAAGATGTATATGGTTATGTCTTGTGAGGGTCGCCTGGCAGCACTCCAGCCTGTCAGTGTAAGCCGGTGGGCTGTGTTATCCCTGGAAGGTCTATAAGCCAGGGACTGGAGCTGTTCGGGGTGCGTCTTGGTGGGGCAGAGACTCCGGGTGCTGACTGTGCCCCCCAGCACTGTTTGCTGCCTTTATTAATTTAATAAATTGTTCCATTTGGCTAAAATCCTGTTTGGGACCAAGTCATTTATAACAATGGCTCAGTGTTTGGTTTCTTTCTTACAACGTTGTGTAGTACCATGCATGCACCAGGATCTGTGGGGACCATGAAGGCTGGAGTTCCAGTGAAGCTGCTGGGGGGGGGTAAATTCTAGAAGGCTACTGGAGGTCACATCAGGTAGTGCAGTAAAAAGGATCACTGCAAATCAAGTCCAGTTAAGCAGTTGCCAATAGCCTAAAAAATAATATACAGCTGGAATTGCTCTAAAATATTTCTAACCCCATGTAAAACAAGTGCTCTGTAGCATCAGGTTGTAACAGATGCAGAATCCCAGACCAGTGGGGATTGGCAGGGACCTCTGGAGATCACCTAGTCCCACCCCCTGCCACAGGAGGATCCCTTTGAGCAGGCTGCACACAGGACAGCATCCAGGTGGGGTTTGAATCAGAGCTGGAGACTCTCCAACCCTTCTGGGCATCCTGTCCCAGTGCTCTGCCACCCTCCCAGTAAAGAAGTTCCCCCTCATGTTTGGGTGGAACGTATACTGAAGTTTGTGCCCACTGCCTCTTGTCCTGTCCCTAGGCAGCACTGACAAGTCTGACCCATCCTCCTGACACCCACCCCTCAAGAACATCTAAGTACGCAGGAGATCCCCACTCAGCCTCCTCTAACATAACTAACCCACAGTGCTGAAAAATGCCAAGCGTTCCAGGAAAAGAGAGGGGGGGTGGTGTTTTTTGCTGGGTAGAGAAGGTACCATCTTGACTCTGCATAGCAACAGGATAAGTCTTGACTCCTTGTAAGGTGACTGCACAGTATGGGAGAGGCAGCAAGATCCACACATGTTGTGCTTTTTTATTACTGACTGTCCTGTGAGTCTCCCTCAGAGGTGCTGGAGGTGACAACATTTGGGCTGGAGGCAGTCAAAGAGGTTTTGCATTTAAAATTGTATTTTGCAAATTCTAGTTGCCTGTGACCTCCTTGTCCTTTAAAAAGAACACGTGCTTTTTCTGTGGAGATGGGACATGACAATGCCTGGACGTGCGTAGCAACACACTCCACATGCAAAGGGAAGAGCCAAGGTGCCTATTTCTTGAAGTGAGCCCAGTGCTGGGCACTCTGCTTCCTAACAGGAATTAGTAGTTGTAAAGCAAAGGGATTTCTCCAGCTGGGATGTGGTAAGCAGGAGTGTGTTCCTTCCAAGCATTTTCAGACTTGCTTTACACAGTTACCAAGTACTTTCCACCCCCTTGGCGACTGCCTTGGCAATAGGACACAAAAGCAAAGGCTCTGCTTAAAAGCAGTATAGCCACCCCCTTTAGCACTCCAACTTGGCAACTTGCAGAATCTGGAGGGCATTTTGTGCTGCAAATTTTAGTAATTGTTTCTACTTGCTAAGTTTTTACAACTATGGGATAGAAGAGTTTACAACCAACCTATCCCTAGCTTTGTTGTGGAATTTGTTACCATAGTGTATGACTACACAAAAAAACCTTCAGCCACGACAAATAAAAATCAAAAGAGCATTTTACTTTTTGTGGGTTTTTTACAGTCCTTTGTATATAAAACTTGGTATCAATCCCTCTTGGCATCTACAAAAAAGCAGCTTTTAAAAATTTCTTTAAGAATATAACAACTAACCTAAAGAGTTTCTCTTCTGAGAGAGAGCCTGGTTCACACTTTGACAGGAAAAACTACAAACTGTTAACTTAGTTTCTTTGCAAGTTTGCATCCTTATTCCAGCAAAGGAGGTGGATGGATAAACACGCTTTGTAAGCCAGTCCAATCTACCACGTGAGCTAGATACCAGCTTCCTTTTCTCCAAGGAGAACGTTCTGGTCAGAGCTTCACATTCTCTTCCAGGAATTTCAGGTGCCGTGCCTTGGCACAGTAGCTCCCGTACTTGTCTCCCATGTGCTCCCGCAGCTGCAGCTATTCAGGACATAGAAAAAAAAAACCCACCAAATTTATTTATATTAGGAAAAAAAAGCAGCAGGAACTACCAATATATTAGCAAAAGCACTCAACCAACACACCCAAGAACTCAACTGAATGCAGCCTATGAAGTTAGATGAGAGGGAATAAAAACAAAGAGTCTTTGTTGTGTGAGGGTAAAAGAGTTCCAACCCCCAGACACAGTTTAAAATACAAATCAGATCTTCACAGATTATCCTTACACATGCAGCAGTTTCTTTGTAACCAAGCTCTGAGTCACATGAGCTGGAGGTATTGCTCGCTCACCTCTGTCAGAAATAGACATTCAATTGTTTCTCACGTTGGACATAAGGGGCACTGGGCAAAGTAACACGAAGGCAAAAAGCTACAGTTCCAAAAACATTCTTACTGGAGAAATTATTCCTGCAGAATAAAATCATTGGCATCCCTGGCATCTTCCACAAACTTGGGGACCATGCTACAGCTCTAAGCTCCTGTGTTTTCTGAAGCATTGGTGGTTGAATGTAGTGCACAATCAGAACCCAACTTTTTAAGACTGAACACAGCGAGGTACTCGGGCCCTTGCCTGCCAATGGCTACAGAAACACTTCTTGGACTCGAGGCTTGCGCTGCCCTATCGGTATCCAGAAAGGAGGGGAAGTAAAGACCCTGCTGATTTATCTAGGCTTATAAAGAAATTCATTTCATCATGAAAGACATTCACCTCTCTCTTCACCTCATCGTCATCTTCCATGATGCTGTAGACCTTCTCAAGAAGCTTCACTCCCAACCCTTGCACCACATCAAACCTCAGGATCTCAACCATTCTCCTGAGCTTGTCAGGCACCGACAACGTATCTAGAAAAACAAAATAAAATGCACCCATGCAGCAATAATTACTTGGCAATTTTCATACTGAATGCAGAAGAGGAATATGGGATGACACTGTGAGTTGATACAGTGAAAACTAATCGTGCTGAATAGATTGAGATAGGTGCAGCTTAAGAGACAATTAATATAACTTTAATATAGGAATTTTCATAGTTTTAAGAATAGTTGAAGAGAAAGCTGTAACTGTGTAAGCTGCTTACCATAACAATGCAGCAGTAACAGCCTTGAAGATAAAGTAAGAATTGGTGTGTTTTGAATAGTTTTGAATTTTAGCAGAATTTGGCTGTTGATTCCATCACTTCTCCTTACAGAGAAGTTTAATCACTGTAAAACTCTAATGGCATCATTTCTGCCATCTCTCCACCTTTGAATCTTTCACTTCTCAGCTAAAGCTGCCAACAAGAGTCATTTACAGTCTGAGGCTTCAGAATCCTACCCACAGCTTTTTCTCTTATTGCATAGCAGGTGCAGTCACAGCAAATACAATTTTCCTTGCTTTTCAGAATAAATATATACAGTTAAGGTCTAAACCAGAACTTACATATGAAAACTGATACCATTCCTGCAGCTGTATCTGTAGGAAAAATAAGCTTGCCCAGATCCTGCAGTGAGGATGAACCCCTGTACCTGTACAAACCTCCACTGCACTGAAAGCTCTCTGCACAATTTCAGCTTCAGCCCTAATTCACAAAGCTTCACCACTATAAAATCTTACTTCCAACCACTAGTGATTATGCAGATTGATCATACATTCCTCTCACTGGCAAGTAAAGCACAACTAGAGCAGTTTTGCACACAGAAATATTCAGAAGGATGTTTGCTGTCACAAGCATTGCTGAAACTTGAAAAGAACTAAGAGTGGGTTGTCCTCTGCTGCCCACTACCAGGTTTTCGTTTGTTCCAAGTACCTGCCAACCATTCAGTCAAAGCAATAACAGAGTGACAGACCAGAAGGAATCTCTTCCAGTTTGAACTCCTCTGATTCATCAGGTGATCTCCCATGCAAAACCAGCGTGTCTCGGTATTTTCTGTGAAGTTTAAACTCTGGGGCTGGAGTCCAGGTCACACAGGGTTCAGAGTTCTCCTTAGAGCCCATTTTCAGTGTCCATGTCATTAGCTGCACCAAGTCATTCACCTCATTCGTATTGCTTTTTCTAGTAGAGGAGAAAGCAGATTCAGTCACCACTCCAGGTTAAACCCCTTTGGTGGGGTGCTGCTAAGCATTCCCTGCTCAACTGCTTCTCCTGGTGGAGTTTTATCAGTAACAACATTTGCCTTATTTCACCTAAGGGAGGCTCAGAGCCCATTCACCTACCAACAGCTCACAGTCAAGCTGGCTGCCTGTGTAGCTGTACTTGTAGTAATGTAACAAGCACTCCTTTTTGTAAAGCAGCTTGCACTGATAAAAATCAGCACTAAATACGTCCTCATTCAGGGTGGAAAAGCAGCATTCTGGCACCTTCAAACTCAAGCTTTTAATGCATCCTGACAGTACATGTCCTGGGATGCTGGAAGCCTGGTTTCCTGTGAGGCTACAAGTGACAAAAAACAGATGCACACAGCCACGTGCCCCAAAATATTCCACATTGGAAGTTTATAGTCACAGAGAGACAAGAATTAAATGGAGTTTGTTTTCTTTATGCATCACATCCTTTGGTCACTCACTATGGAGAGAGAAAATGTGAATGCAATTCCTGCCTTTCCCCCCCACCTGCTCTAAGTCCAGGTCCAATCTAGCAGTGAAAAGTCTGGCACAGCAGTCAACAAAATACTTACTTCTCCTTGGAATCTCCATCAGACTTATCTGTGGAGCTTGTGGAAGAGCTTAACTCATCATCAGACAGGCAACGGGTGTCTCTCTTTCTCTAAGTGAAGAGGGAATAAATGACCAAAGCTCCAACAGCTGAAAGCCATTTACCAGGATGTCATGAGTGGTTTTTATTATATGAAAAAACCCACTGTCAACAAGCCTGTTTTTTACAGGCTCAGCTTGATGGTATTTCAAAGGTATAACCTTTGGACTTAGAAACAAGCTAATACAAAGGATATCATCAACACCTGTCATGCAGTTTTAACCCTTATGAATGCCTCACCAAGTGCCTCTTAAAACAATTACATCAAGTAGGTTTGTCAGTGTGTGTCATAGCCACATCTCTGCAGTGGAGCTTGAGTGACCATTGTTAGGATCAGACTAAATCAATATACTGGTATTATACTGGGCAAAGTTCATCAAAAGGACAGCACTATCAAAGCAAAATCAGATTTACCAGGCCAGAGGTGGTGTGTTCTTAGTAGAGATTTAAAGCAGACTCTAGATGGGTAACAAAAGTATCGTTCAGGATAATTTTTTCCCCTTCCAAAAAACCTAAACCACTGCAACTTAGAGACCCCATAACAACCAGCAAGAGATCCTGAGCTTTCACCTCTGACAAGTGGAGAGAAAAAAAGGACAGAGAGCCTGGAATTTTAAACTGATCTAGTCAAACAAACAGGTGGATGAGAAACACGAGTCCTGTACTCTACCCCAGCACTTCTAAAACAGTATTTAGAGAGAATTGTGCACTCTTATTGACTAAGAGCTTCTTCCACACATAGAATTTTTTTAAATACCACTTTCTTCCCAAATTGTGGCCACATTTAAAGATTGCAAAAAGCAGACGACCCCAGCTTACCTGAGAAATCCTGGGATCTGATGAGGACTGAGCACTTGTATCATGATTTTCCATTTGTGATTTTGCTTCAACTGCTGCACTATTTGATGCTGGTCTTGATGGAACCACTGGAAGGATGACATTTTTACAATATTTATAACTTGGCTGTGTCTGTTCTGAACTAGTTTCATGCTCATGCAAGAAAACTTCTATCACCTGGTAAAAGACAGGCAGGTAGGTATTCTGCTAAGAGAAAACACTGAAGTTTCTATCTGAAAGGTGTATACTCTGTGCTTCATGTACATTTCAAAGATAAGTTGACACCACTAAACACAACTGAACTGAATAAGAAGCAGAAAAACACATTAACAGGAATTTTTATTTAACACAGAACTAGAGCCTTGGTGCATCTTTCCCAAAAGGCTGGTGAAGAACAGCCAGCACATCAGAATCTCCTCCCAAAGACACCTGCTCACTTAGACACACAACATGACTGTGCAAAGGTAAAACTTACCAGAGGGAAACATCTCCTGGCACTGCCTTAGCCTCCTTCGTTCTCTTGCTGACAAGGGCCGCTCCTTCAAAAGAAGTTAATGTGGTATTAATTAGCAATCATCACAATGGCCTTTCTTATCTAATCACCTATAAAGCAAAAAAGTCCTTTTCAAGGGCCACAGGAGAGAGAGCTATTAGAGCAGACTGTCTGCAACAAGACTAAAATGCACTCTAGAAAAGGAGATTCTGACTGCCCTGGTTGGGCAAGGCAGCTTCTCAACCCACCTAACCAGGAGCTTCACAGGTATTCCACCAGGTAGGAAGCTACTGTGCATTTCTGTACTGTGCTTGCACTCACAGAACAGACTGCCAGAAGGAGTGCCAGGCAAGAACACGGTGACACTGTATTCAGCACTCACCTTTGAAATGGCAACTTGACTTGTTCTGGGGCTGTTTATTGACTCAGAGGCTTCAGCACCGAGCTGCTCTGCACACCTCTGTGTTGTCTTTGTGTTCCCATCAGGAAGAAAAGGCAGAGGCCGAGGAGCAACTGCTCTGGACTTGAAAGAGAAGTGAGCACAAGTTTATAACGTTCTCATTAATAGCACTCCACAATCTAGAAGATATCCTTCCTCAGTAAGGCTGGATGCCAGAGGTTTTGGGTTGTACTGGAACCTCCTCACATCCCCCAACTTGATCCCTCCCTCACTACACCCCTGTTGCATCTGCCTCCTCTCCCTCCACCTTGCCCAGAGTTTGGACTCCAGCTCAGGGCAGCCATTGCACTGAAGGGAGCTTATAAGCAGGAGGGGATTCAACTGTTTAAAAGGACAGACAATGTCAGGACAAGGGGGGTGGATTAAAACTAAAGGAAGGAAGGGTTAGATTGGATATTAGGGGGAAGTTCTTTGCAGAGAGAGTGGTGAGGGGCTGGAACAGGCTGCCCAGAGAGGGGGTGGGTGCCCCATCCCTGGGGGTGTTCAAGGCCAGGTTGGCTGGGGCCCTGGGCAACCTTGTGTAGCTCCAGGCCTGAGGTTGGTGTCCCTGCCTGTGGCAGGGGGGCTGGAGGTCTGTGATCCTTGGGGTCCCTTCCAACTCAGGCCAGTCTATGATTGCACGTGTCTAATGTACAGCTTGTAATCTCCTACCCCTACAAGAGGCATTATCCACAGTGGGGAGGAAAAGCACCGCTATGTATTCTGTAGCCACAAACAGGGACAAATCAGATGGGAACTGCCAGGAAAGAGTGTGGCATGGCAAAGGCAAACCCCACAGTTCACAGTTTCCTTGCACCTGCCTGGCACACCCTCCACACACTTGTGAGGGCTCACGATTGTGTCAAAGCCTCATGCAGGCTGTTTCTAAAGGGTATCTTGAGTGGTCTGTATTTTGTTGCCGAGGAAGTTATACAGAGGCACATGACATGAGAACAGAAGTTAAAAAAAACCCACCAAAACAAAACCCACCCTTAATCAAAACAGTCCCCAAAAATACAGGAGCCTGAAAGAGAATGATGAGGATCTGCACCTTCTCTGCAGAGACTTCAGCTAGTTCTCTCTTCTTCTGCCGTCGCTGCCGGGAGAGAGAGGGCTCACTGGCAGAACTATGAGGCTGCAAGTGGGAGGCAATTTTTTCCTGAGCATCTCCTGAAGCTCTGTGACAGACATCATCCTAGTAAGTAAAATTATTTTTAAAGAAGGTGTAGACTGTACATTGGTTAAATCTACCCATACACACTGATTTAAAATAAGAATCCACACAGGCCACTTGACTATTTGGGCTGCATCCACCTTCACATCTCACAGTTACAATCACAATAAGGTCCTACTTTAGACAGAAAAAAATCCCTGCTGTACCAGCATTTTAAAGCTACTAAACCTTCAAGGGAGGTCACTTACTTGAATTACAACAGGAACAAAGGGAGCTAGCAGCTTTTCAGTCGAATCCAAGCTCTACAATAGATAATGATTTCTCATCAGAAAAGCCTGTACAAAAACCTCACAGCAGATCAAAATACAATGAAGAGGCAATCACTGTCTATTATACCCTCATCCAAATAAGGACCACCTCTACATCAGCCATGCCTATTATGAACATAGAACAAAGTTGTAAAACTATTCTTACCAACTCTCTTAGCTGGATAAGAAAGTTCTTGTTCCCCTAAAAAACCCAGAATTCCCACCATCTTAGATGCAAGCCTAAAACTACTTCACCAAGTCACCTCTGCAAATCTGAAGCCAAGGCTCCCACCTACTTAAGCATCAGCAGCATCCTACTTTGACAGAAAAAGATGTGCAGCAGCTCTCTAAATTTTAAAAGCTGACCATTAGTTAAATCTATTTCAAAGTCATTTTTAAGTAAGCATAAATGCATTACCAGGTCAGTTTGCTTCTGGTCTCTTGATACGGGCTGCAAGAGTTTCCAAGTATCACCATCTTCTCTTGATGCTATAGAAGAAGATTGCTTAGACTCAGCATTTTCAGCTTCAAAAGCTCGCTTTGCTCTTTGCTGTAGTCTGTCTTCTTTAACTGGTGGGCTGCTGGATGTTATTTTGGAATTTTCTAGTACATTTAAATACTTTGCTTTATTATTTTCTAGAATACACTCATTGATACCCTTCTCATTTCCATCCTTGATCATTTCAGATGGTAAGATATCAATATTGACTTCACTAACTGTAGTTAAGGAGTCTCCCAGGTTATTCAAATCATTGTTGTTTGGTTTTCTTTCCAGTTTCTCTGAGGGACAGAGTTCCGTGCCCTTATGTTTAAAGATGCAATCTTCTTCTGTCTAGAATCAAAAGGAACATGAGAAAACAAACTACCTTTTGGGTATTACACACATATGAGAGATGACACTAAGCACCTAAGAAAAATCATTAGCATACCAGAGTGATCATAATTTCATTGCAATTTCTGTAATTGAGAGCCTCAAAAAAGCCACAGACTGTACTTTCAAATGACACATTTCAGGCACTGGTTTATGCACATGCAGTACACCTACTTTTCACCAGGACCATGAAAGGTGAGATGTATTCCCTTGGCCAACAAGTACCAACAGTGTATAAGATGTTTTAAGATGTACTACACCATGCGCATTCAGGATCTCAGCACTGAAAAGCTTAAACCCACAACACCAGATTCATTACAGAAAATTACAAACCAACACTAAACAATTGTGGTTGTAACTATAATTAGTTTTTCCAGTCAAAATCATAGTTCATAATGATTACCACTTGTCATCAGATAGTTGATAAAATACTTCATCTCAAATACTCCATCAGTAATTGACCTGGCAACCCACAAATGAAAACCTGGCTGCTGTTAACACCTTAAGACATTGCAATTAGTTGGCTGATACACAGCTATTTACTGAGTTCTAATTCTTACTGCTAAGAATTAGATCTATGTTGTCAGCAATGCTCAAGGCCCTTTCTTATAAAACACATTCTGTTCTCCAGGAAAAGTGCTTTCTTTATGTATATATACAAGTATAACTCACAACTTTGTATTTCCTGGCTTGCTCCAAGGGGTGGTTTTGGTGAGTAACATTCCTGCTATGAGATTCATTCTTCATTGGGACCACAGAATAAGATTCTTTAGGTTGAGAATTCACTGTTTTCCTGTGACTTCTGGCTGCTTTCCTGTAAAAAAGCACAAGCTGCTCATTCAATTACCAGCAAGAAGATCTTAAGATATTACTAACCAAAAAAGTCCCACTTCACTAGACAGTTTAAATACATAGAGAATGAGGTACTTCTTCAACAGGCTGTGCACAACATACTTATTTTCATCTCGATACAAGGAGACACCTTGTATAAAAACACCCTGCAGACTCTGTTGGTGATGTACACCTGTTCTGCAGGGCAGTAAGATGGGTCCTACCTGGAAGCAGTACAGAACTAACTAAACCTGACAAAGAAAGAAAGTTATGTCAGTGTATATGAGAAGAAGCTTGGTATTATAACTCAGAGCTGACAAAAGGCTGTGCAGAACCATATGGAAAGATAGATATTTTCTATCCCTTCCCTGGCAACACTGGCACTTCTTTTTTTTAAGAACACTCTGGATAAGCTGTGCAATCTCACCATTGCACCATTTTAGTCTGCATTTGCAGAAAAAAACCCAGTTCTATTATTTCCCTCAAAGAATCTAAAGAAACTCCTGTAACAGAACTAATTTCATCCTGCTATAAAAAGTAGGAAAAACTGTAAACCAAACATTAATATTTTGCTTAGGACACTGAAATCAAAGTATCTTACGCCTTCGTGGCTTCCAGGAACAAAGAGATCTGGTGCTTGATATATGGCTGTCGCAGTATGCTCTTCACACTAGGTCTTTCCTCAGGTTTTTTACTGAGCATAGTTCGTATTATTTCTACCAACTGTGGGCTGTAATCCTTTGGCATGGGTGGCAGCTGTCAAAGGAAAGGGAAGTCTGATATTATTGAACATATTTGTCAGCAGGGGCTACTGTAAGATTCTTCATGGCTAAGAGTTATATTCAGTTAGATACTCTGCATTAAAAACAGCCCCAGCATTCATATCCTGAACGTTACCCAGGTGTTTAACAACCCATCAAACAGCAACACAGAAATTCAAAGTGCTTTGTTTAAGAACTTCTCATATGGGTGTAAGTATTTATATAAAATAAATCATTGTTAACTTCATTGTATGCCTAAACAAGTAAAACACTTAAATAAGCTAGTCTTACCTAACAGGAAAGCAGCATCACATGAATACCCAGTTATTTCTATGCACAACCTTTAAACCAGAAGCAAACTAATCTTTAAACCAGAAACCAATCTCAGAACTCTGAAAATTAATTAGTACACTAGTTACACAAAAAAAGTAACAAGGAGCTTTAGCAGTATCTAAAAATTAGTAACTTCCTAAGTCTGATACTACATCGTGTGCTGCCAGCAAATACCAGCCTTACAACATAGAGGATGATGCACGTAACATGCAAAATATTTTTAACTCCATGCAGTATTTCTGATTGGAAAAAAAATTCTCTCCAGTTCTAGACAGAAAATCCAAGTACAGATTAAAAACAAATTTAGAAAATTTTTACCTTTCCTTCTATAATTCGGTACACCAAAGAGTTCATGTCTTTAGCATTAAAGGCATGTTTCAGTGTAGCCATTTCGTAAACACAACAGCCTAATGCCCAAACATCTGACTGAAAAAAGGGAAAAAAAAAATAAAATACTAGTTTTGGGAACTTTGCATTAATTGTAGAAGTTTCATCTCCAGACTTTATTTCAAAGATGCCTTTAATGACAGTGAACTAATTCATTAGACCACACGCCGTTGCAAACTTCCAGCTTCAGCCCCCTCTTATATATATTATTTTCATCCAAATACCACCACCACTTTATTTTCCAAACAAAGTGTAGAGAGTTGCTACCTGTAGGGGTTTCTCATTTGTTTTCTTTTGCAGTACAACACTGGATGGAACTGGCAAATGCAAACCTTTTCATTTCAAGAAGACTGTCCCCTCAGCTCTTGCTGTTCATATTTCCAGTGCACGTGCTTTGCTGGACAGCTATGCAAGAGCACATCTGCTTTATCTCATTTGAACTTCACAGCCACACTGGTTATTTCTTTTCTTTTCTTTTTTTTTTAATGCTGCTGTTACATATAATACTGACTTTTGAGTACAGAGCTTCCTGTCTTGCATATAATAAATTTAGACAATGCAGCCATCTAACACAGAGCCCTGGGACAGGCTGCCCAGGGGGTGTGGAGTCTCCATCTCTGGAGAGATTCCAGCCCCGTCTGGACACCGACCTGTGCAGTATGAGCTGGGGAGCTGCTTTGGCAGGGGGTTGGATCCCAGGAGCTCTCCAGGGCCCTTCCAACCCCTACAATTCTGTGGTTCTGTGACTGATACTCCTGTTTACACCGGTTTGCTGCGACAGGCACAGGCAGCCAGCGGAACACCTTGGCTGTGATAAGTTATCACATCTCCTGCAGCAAACACAGCCCCACAAACAAGGGCCACTGCCAATCTCTCCCCAGGTTTTTTTTGGGGGGGAGGGGACACATTAAAAAAAGCTGGAAGCTTAAGAAATGAAAACCAGTAGACACAATTGTACAGTTTTCAGACAAAGTCAGTTGCCTTATGAAGCAGAAACAACATTTACATTACCATACTCTACCTTGTAGTTGTAGGGTTTGTTTGAGAAGAGTTCAGGGCTCATGTAGTACGGTGTGCCTATGAGAGTGCAAGCCATGTCATACTGGTTTTCCAGCACTCTGGCTATACCCAGGTCACCCACTTTGATTATATTTGTTCGTGTCAGAAAAACATTTTGAGTTTTAAGATCTCTGTGCAGAATATGCTTTTCATGTAAATACTGGGGAGGGGAAAAAAAGAAAAAAAAAAAGACAAACACACACAAGTAAGTAAGTTCTAATTGTCTTTTTCTACACTGAAAAATAAAAATCCCATTACACAATTCAAAGAGGGGAAATACAAACACTGAAAAGACACATGCATCACTATAAAAGTCAGGAGGGCCCGTGCTAGAGACAGTCTTAGTGAAGTAATAATAGGCAGAAACTCAAAGCTTGGTTCTGCTTTACTGAAATTCCCTTGTGTGGCTCTGACAGTGCAGCAGAAAAGAGAAAAGAAAAATGTAAAGTTGAAGACTCTGACTTTAACTCACTTTCTGCCCTCTCTGCTCCTTGACAGTCACTTTTTAGTCTTAATTATAAAACTTCAATGGAAAACACAGTGTAACTTTGTGCAAACAGGGAAGAAAATCAGTCTTATAATAAACAAGATCAGGCAGTACTGTAGACTTGCTGACATCTGATCACAACAGGCAACTTTAAGGTGGAATTTTCTGCCCAACTTCTTAGTCTTAACATGTACATCTGGCCTTTATTCCTATAAGAGTTGTCTTTATAGTTTGGTAACCTCCAATTACTAGATTTCAACAGTAAGATTTAATAGAAATGATGAATTAATCTAAACTTTCAAACCAGAGAAATGTTTCAGACTGGAACTGCAAACACTGTGGAGGTTACCACTGCCTACCATGACAGAGAGGTGTAGGCATAACACACCACAGCGATTTCTTACCTAAAATAGTTAAACTGACTGCAATGACCTCTGAATGCTTTTAATGCACAAACAGCCACTGTGACAAGGGAAGTCTGCAGCCCAGCTGTGAAAGTTTTAGATGCAGAAAGAGCCAAAACTGAATGTGTACCTGAATGTGACTTCATTTTACCTGCAGTGCCATGGCAATCTGGACAAACCACTCCACCACCTGGTTCTCAGGCAGAAGTTTGCCCTTCTGCTCTTTAAGCTTGTGATACAGATCTCCTCCCTCGCAGAAGCCCATCACAATATACAACAGGCCATCTTCCCCCTGCCAGGATTCTCTGTAGGTGACTATGTTTGGGTGTTTCAGCTGGGATAAGAGCTGTGCCTCTTGCTCTGCAGCTCTCCTCTCCCGGCTGGGAGCATTTCGAAGGTTTAACGTTTTGATGACATACTGTAAAAGAAATCATAGAATCATAGAATCACAGACTGGCATGGGTTGGAAGGGACCCCAAGGATCATAAAGCTCCAACCCCCTGCCACAGGCAGGGCCACCAACCTCAGGCCTGGAGCTACACAAGGTTGCCCAGGGCCCCATCCAACCTGGCCTTGAACACCCCCAGGGATGGGGCATCCACCCCCTCTCTGGGCAGCCTGTTCCAGCTTGAGAGTAGCCCTGTGAGAAGGACCTGGGTGTCACCGTGGATGAGAAACTGAACATGAGCCAGCAGTGGCTCTGGCAGCTCACAAGGCCAATGGGATCCTGGGCTCCATCAGCAGAGGGGTGGCAGCAGGGACAGGGAGGGGATTGTCCCTCTCTGCTCTGCCCTGGGGAGGCCCCAGCTGGATCCTGTGTCCAGAGCTGGGGCCCAACACAAGAAAGATGTGGGGCTGTTGGAGAGGGGTCAGAGGAGCCACGGAGATGCTCAGAGGGCTGGCTGAGGGAGCTGGGCTGGGTCAGCCTGGAGAAGGCTGTGGGGGGACCTCATTGCAGCCTGCCAGTCCCTGAAGGGAGCAGAGGAACAGGAGGGGGATCAACTTTTTAAAAGGGCAGATAATGGCAGGACAAGGGGGATGGATTGAAGCTAAAGGAGGGAAGGGTTAGATTGGATATTAGGGGGAAGTTCTTTACAGAGAGAGTGGTGAGGGGCTGGAACAGGCTTTTCTGCTTCACACGAGGAAGCTGTGTTCTACCATCCAAAAGGCTGCCAAAGAAGGGTTTTCCTCACGAAAACACGGCATTTAAATGGAAAAATAAAAAATAAAATTTAAAAAAAAAAAGATGACTTGGGGACCGTTGGGCTTGGCAGGGGCTTTTCTGAGGTTCAGGCTGGGGGGGAGAAAAGTCTTCTCCAGACCTTTAACCGAGCTCTTGGCGGTCGCAGGAGGAAAGCAGAAACACCCTGACGGGCAAGCCCGGCTCCTGGGGCTGCACCCCCCTCAGCGCCAGGGCCCTGCCTAGGGCCGCACTCCAAGGAAGGGCCACAGGCCGCACCCCAGCCAAGCCCCGGCCCTGGCAAGCACACCCCGGCAGGCCCCGGCTGCTCCCCCGACACAGGCCCCGGGCCGCTCCCCCGGCCCCGGGTTCTCCCCCCACAGCGGCCCCGGGCCCGTCCCGCCCACGCCAGGCCCCCGCCGCGGCCGCGCGCACCCCGCACGCTACCTGCTTGCTGTCCTGCTGGTGCCGCACCAGGCTCACCTCCCCGTAGCTACCCTTCCCCACGGCTCGGATGAAGCGATAGGCAGCCAAGGGCATCCTCCCGCAGCCCGGGCCCGGTCAGTGCCTGACGATCACGGCCCGCTCGCCCGGCAGCGCGGTGCCGCTGCCATAGAGATCCCCGGCGGCGGCCTACTGCCATAGAGAGGACGCCAGAGCGGCGTGCAGAGCGGACGGCCTCACATCTCTATGGTGTGAGCTCTTCGCGGCCATTTTGGAAGCGGGTGAGGCGGCCATGTTAAGAGCGGGCAGGGTCTGGCCTGGGGCAGGTGCGAGGCAGGCGGCCATCGGTGGCGTGGTTGCTCCCTGTCGTTACAGCCCTGGAAGCAAAGTCGTCCCATCAGAAACAATGCCTGGGGAAGGTCTTTGGCGTGCTGCTGCGCTGTGCGACAAGAGCCCAGAGCATCCCAAGGGGCCCCGCCAGGCGGTGTGTGCCCTGGGGTGGGAGGTCTCCACAGAGCCAGCCCAGCCCTCGCCTTTGGACGGGGCAGGGAAGGGGTTTAAAAGCGCCGGGCAGGCTGAGGAGCAAGTACGCCCATGATCCCAAACTGGGAGGGGTGGCTGCCAGGCAGGACACTGCGCTGCCACCCAGAGACCTGGACAGGCTGGGGAGCTGGGCAGGGAGAGGCCAGATGGGGTTCAACAAAAGCAAGTGGAGAGTCTGGCACCTGGGGAGGAACAACTGCTGGAATCAGGACAGGCTGGGGGTGACCTGCTGGAGAGGAGCTCTGTGGAGAAGGACCTGGGGGTGCTGGTGGGTGACAGGGTGGCCATGAGCCAGCAGTGTGCCCTGGGGCTGAGAGAGACAATGGGATCCTGGGGGCATCAGGAGGAGTGTGGGCAGCAGGTCACAGGAGGGGATCCTCCCCCTCTGCTCTGCCCTGGCTGATGGGTGGAAACTGACTTCACAAGTCACAAAGAGTTATAAAGAAGGCCTGTTTATTCAGTGCTAGGTGCACAGGGGATCACTCCACCACATGCATGCACCCCATGACAGTTTTTCTTCATGATATACAGTTCAATCATACTTATTCATTAGGTTACCTCATCCACCTGTACATATTCATCCCCCGTCCCACTTTGTATTAAAATGAGTCCCAAGAAGTGATTTCAATAAACTCCTCCCAACTGCACCTGCAGTTGGTGGTGGTCATCAGGGGATCTCAGCGATGAAGGCTCAAAGTCTTCATCAGGTTGAACCTTTCACCTCCTTCCCCTGACACATGTGTAGTTGTGATTGTTCCAGATGGGCACAATTATAATTGGGATGTTTTCTTCTCAACCAGTCCTGGGTCTGCGTTAAATTCTTTCAAGAACATTATTCACTCAAAATTAACTAGGAGTTGTTCAAGTAGGTCAGAGTTGGGCAAGGTCATCTTCTGATATAACCACTATGGCACTTCAGATCATCCTGTTAGTAAGCCCCCCCTTAACAAGCATAAGCCCCCCCAATGGCATTTTGTTAGCAAGCGCCCTTTAACCCTTTGTAAGCATCTTGTTAGCTAGCTCTGTATCATGCCCTGGGGTGGGAGGTAGCAGGGAGCCAGCCCTCACCTTTGGATGGGGCAAGGAATGGTTTTAAAAGCACCAGGCAGGCTGAAAAGGAGGTCCTGGACCTATCCCATATATCTCTGATGGCTGCACAGCTCAGAGAGTTGACTGATGGAAAGCCAGACACTAACATAAATTCTGTAAGCTTGAATATTTCATTAACACTGAGCATTTAACTTCCTGAGCTCAGAATTTGTTTCATGCAACAGAGGAGATGAAACCACTAAAAAAAGGTGAAGAGAGAATTCATGCTGTCAGGATAACAAAGGAAAATGGGCATTGCAGCAGCGGGCTGAATGGGTGTTGATGGAGCAAGATGCAAGACCCTGGGAGCTTGGACTTGGGTTCCAGAAGTGAAGATGGCTAGGAAATCATGTCATACAAAGTGTCTGGACTAGGCAGGATGCACGTCAAAAAGTGATCCCTAAATGTGGTACCTGAGTGACAGGCAGGGTTACAGGAGGCAGTTTGAAGAGCAGCATGAATGGGTTTAAGGGTCTGCCAACTCTGGTACAGCTGCAGTAAATTTGAGCCAGGGGCAGCCCTGAGAAGGTCTCAGAAAGATGACAGGGTTAGTTCAGAAAAGAGGGGAGTCTGGAGCTGAGATCAATCTCAGTTGTCTGCAGAGAAATGGCTGTTGAATTTTTGTTCTGAGGTGTCCCTGCCTGAGGGGAGGGAGGCTCTTCAGAGGGATCTGAACAGGCTGGACTCATGGGCTGAGACCAACGGGATGACGTTTAACAAGGCCAAGGGTAGAGTGCTGCACATGGGACAGAACAACCCCATGCAGAGCTACAGGCTGGGGGAGACTGGCTGGAGAGCTGTCAGGCAGAGAAGGACCTGGGGGTGTTGGGTGACTGCAGGCTGAAGATGAGCCAGCAGTGTGCACAGGAAAGCCAATGGCATCCTGGCTTGTGTCAGAAATAGTGTGACCAGTAGGTCTGGGGAGGGGGTTGTGCTCCTGTACTGGGCACTGGTGAGGCTGCACCTCGAGTGCTGGGTCCAGTTCTGGGCTCCTCAGCATCAGAAGGACATTGAGGTCCTGGAGTGAGTCCAGAGAAGGGCAACCAGGCTGGGGAAGGGGCTGGAGGGCAAATCCTCTGAGGAGCAGCTGAGGGAGCTGGGGGTGTTGAGCCTGGAGAAGAGGAGGCTGAGGGGAGACCTTCTCCCCACCTCCCCTGCCCTGCCAGGAGGGTGCAGAGAGGTGGGGGACAGGAGATGGGACAAGGGGCAGTGGGTTCAAGCTGCCCCAGGGCAGGTTTAGATTAGACATTAGAAAAAATTGTTTTACTGCAAGAGTTGTGGGGCTGTGGCACAGGCTGCCCAGGGAGGGGCTGAGTCACCTTCCCTGGGTGTGTTTAAAAAAGGGTAGATGAGGTGCTCAGGGATCTGGTTTAGCTTAGGGTGGGAATGGTTGGGCTTGATGATCTTCAAAGGTCTTTTCCAACCTGGTGATTCTGTGACAGGAGAGACATTGCTAAAATACCCTGAATTCTGTAACAGTATTTTGTAACAGTGTTCTGCAGATTATGTACATTCAGAATTCAGTATTTGATTTTTCCCAAATGCCTAATGTTTAACCCCACTTTTCACACTGGGTTATTTATTAACACTCAGTAAACAAAGCTTTATATATTTATGCATATCCTTCAGACTGGAACCTCACTCTTTTTTTGTGGGTTTGTTTTTTTTTTTTTCAAAATGGAAAACCATCTATTGCTTTATATTTTATTATTGATTCCTGCCTTTGCATCACCAGATTTTTTAGTAACACATGTCAGAAACGTCAAGGTAAGTAATCAGCTATGTATGGGGCTCTCATTCTTTAGAGGTTGACTTCCTGCATTTCTTGGTGAGGTCATACAGCGCTGAGACGAGGAGCTTGGTGTGCTCTGCTGCCAGTGAACACAACATCCTACCTGGGACTCTGACTAGTTTAACATCTAATCAGCCTCAGTTTTGAATCAGTCCTGAGGAAGCTGTCCTGTCTCTCATTTCTAAAAGCATCTCTTTCCTCTCTTTCCCTTCCCATCACCACATAATCGCAGAAGAGTTCAGTGGTCTTATATTTAAATGTATGAAATGGGACTGAGTAGCATGGATAAAGCAAAGCAAAATATCAGTGAAAAGGTGCCTCCAGGGAGCAGAAAAGAGGGATGTAAAACATGGCATCCAGGGCAATCCACCCACTATCCCAGTAACACGGTAGGATTTTTCTCAAAAGATGTGCATGTTAGTAACGCACGAGGCACATCTCTGTCCCTCAGACAGGCCATTCTGCTTTCTACTAAATCTCTGGATAGGGCAGTTCTTCTGAGGCTCTTGAGTTGCCACAGTTCTCCTCCTCAGTGCATTGTTCCTGTGTCTCAGTAGTTACGACCAGTCACAGGGGACAGATCTCTTTAGGGAGCATCGGAGGTTAGTGGGCAGAACAGGACAAAGTGATTCACAGTCAGTTTATGCTGATGAGGTTATGGTCTTTGCCAAGCCTTTTTCTTTGAGAGTCTGGATAATAACAAACCTAACTTTTACAAATCAGCTTGAGATTTCTGGCTGCACGTTTGAGATGGAATGGATTGTTCTTGTTTAACCATTACGTAGCCCAGATACAATGAAGCTTTTTCCTCCTGATTACCATATTACCTGTTCTCTGTATGTCTTGCAATGCTAAAGCCTTCCTAAACTGAAAAAGGCTGAAGCTTGGTGCACTGCTCCATCTGAACATGCAGAACGCTACAGAAAAGTCAGTTGATTCTCCCAGGTTTGTTATATGCTCTGCACAAACGTATTTTTATTGAAATGGAGGAGATTGCTGTGTAGTGTGAAGGGCAAGGTCCCCATGCCTGCCTTAGCTCCTTTGAGCAAGTAGTATGCCAGGAAGTAGAGATGAAGCATGGCTGGAAGTCTGGATGCTGATGACCTTCAAGCTGTTAAAGCTGCTTTTAAAGCCACAGTCAGGTAAAGGCAGCTGGCAGAGCCAGATTCTGCTGAAAATGGAACAAAAATCCAAATCCAGGACCCTATGTGCACTTGCAGACTTTGTTCCTACACATGCAGCTACTAACAGAGGGAAGGTTTTTTCTGGATTAAACACTACCCATGGGATGATGAAATCTTTAATGTTGCTGTAAATTTGGAGACAATTCCATGCCTTCTTTTTCCTATGAGGTATTTAGGGATATATGCAAATTCCTCATTCAGTATTGTAAATTCCCAGAGGTCCCTTCAAGTCAACCATACAGTCTTTGCTGAATGCTTTAGTCATGCTGTGGTTTAGTTTCCCAAGCTGTAAAACCAGGGCTTCTTTCAGCAACTATTGTAATGGGAGCCCTCTTTTCCTTCCCTGTTTTCTTGGGAGCTCAAATTTCTTTTTTCCTTTGCTCTTCCTCTCTCATTTCTACAGATCTTTGCACCTATATTTTTTGCTGTTGCTACAGCCAAACAGCATTACACAGGAGCAGGATTTGTTACTGTCATACAAATGAAAAAAACTGGTGCAACTGGCAAATATGTGGAAATGTTATGGACACTTTCTATCCAGTAACTCTAATTACACAAGGCAGAGGGATATTAACACCTCCATTTGGTTTAGAGTTGCATAACCTATTTTTTAATGGGACACTATCACTTTCTGCCCACGTAACTTAAAGTGACCTTGCTGTCTCTAGCTGCATCTGAGTGAATCATTAAGAATGAAAAGGAAAAAAAAACCTCACAGAACACAGAGTTACTCAATACACTTCCCTGTGCAAATCTGGGACAGGCAGAGCAGGTACCCCAGGACAACGTCCAGCTGGGTTTGAGTATCTCCACTGGTGATCAGCCCAAGTACAAAGTGACTAGTCCCTTTCCTGGAGAGGTTTCCCTGTGTTTGCTTTTTCAATGAGAATGGCAGAGCACCTCCCAAAATAGGGAACCAGAACACAGCTCTTTCAAAACTACTGTAGAACCCATAGTTCTGGTAAAGGGTGTGCACAACAGCAATGCAATAGAAAATAAATGCAGGTGAAGTATCTTTTCATTTTGGAGGCAGTAGACAGAATTGCAGAATTTGTAACTAAAAAATGTTGGAGTGGGGTTTTGGGGTTGTGGGGTTTTTTTTGTATTTTTAAACTGCTTGGTAATTCCACTTCAAGGAAAAGTTTGCCCCAAACTGACATTTCAATGACCTCTAGCTTTAATTTCCCAAGGTCTTTACCTCAGTCTGTGTTTTGGAAGGAGACATGATTAGCCCTAATGGCAGTATAGATATAAAAAAAGCTAATTTCAGCTTTGGAAAGGACAGATTGGAATTGGTGTGTACTCTACAACACACACTAAAAGAGCCCACAGAGGTTTGTGAAGCAGGAGAGGTGTGCACACAGAAATCACCCCTATCATGCCAGTTTGAAAAATGAACCTGGAGAAACATACACAGAAATTTTGGCCAGACTCTTGGAGAAGTTGAAAAGCCTCTTCCTCCCCTCCTCCCCCATTAAAAAAAAACCCAAAAAACCAGAAAAAACCAAACCCAACCCAAACCTTGTGTTGTCTTGAATAAAAAAACCCAAATAAACAAAAAATAACCCTCCATGCCTCAATTTCCAACCTGTAAATCACCTAAGTGTGGAAGGTAACCAGAATCTTTGACTATACCTCAGATGTGTGTCTGACTGGATTCTTTACTGTGCTGTTAGCTTTCTGTTGGGGTGAACATGCCTGCACAGACTGTGACCTGGAGGCTCTTGTGGCCAGGAGAGATAAGGTGTTTGCTGCCAAGCTTACGGGAATGGAGTTGCACAAGCTGTTATTTTAACATGATGCAGTTCTCTGGGTCAGAAGAGAGTACATGGTATTTTTGTACAGCTGTAAATATGCCAAAAAAAGAGTTCAAATGGCTTTTTTTTTCTTTTTTCTTTTTTTTTTTAATTATTATTTCCATGCAACCCTTAACAGTGACCATCTCTTCTCTCTGTAAGCCTGCTGAGTTACTGTCTTAGCTATTCATGTGAGAATGAGAGGCTTTTGGGATGAAACAGGAAAAAGGTAGGAATAAATCTGAAAGAGCATGAGCCTGATAGTTTGTATGCCTGTATGAGTGGACAAAATAGATAAACTGGTTTTTCATACTTTTGATATAAACCCCTGTTTTGTTCCAAAGGAGAATTAGTATGAAAAGACAAAATACAAACCAGGAATTCCCAAGAAGAAAAAGTGTCACCCTCAGGATAAGATAACCTGGTTTTACTTTGACACCACCACACACCCTATACTCAAGGAAGCTGTATAAAGCAGATGTTCTTTAGTCTGAACAGCATGTAAATACAAATAACACTGAGTATTCCAGCCTCTTTTCTCTCACTGTCCCCTCATCTCTCAGGTGATCCATTATTGCTTTTCAGCTAAAAGAAGATAACAACTTCTTCTGTCACTTGAGCAAAATATAAAATCAGCAACATTCCAAGTTCAGGGCATCTTTCAAACCCACAGGAGCCAAGGTGCAGTAACATCCAATGAAAAACAAAAGATTCACCAAAACTGGGAATGCTGTGAACAAAGTAATGACACCTGCCTCAGATGCCTTACTTTGCCCTCAAATTTACTTCAGTTTACTAGTGAGACTTCTCTCAAATCTTCCTTCTTGGAGGTTGGACCCGATGATCCCTCGAGGTCCCTTCCAACCCCTATGATTCTGTGATTCTGTGTTTCTTCTGGACAACTTCTTTTGACTTGGAAGCAGAAGAGAGCTATGTAGGTGCCAAGTGATGTCTTTCTAAATGCAGCTGCTTCCCTACCTTAGGAATGACTTTTCCCCTGTTTTTCTCTTTACAGAAGCGAAATGCTGCTGACGACTTGGTGAGTAAGGCTTGGGTTTGTCCAGGCTACTGAGAAAGATTTATAGAGACAAGAATATTCTTACTGTGTTCACAAAGTGTTTCTGTGAGTCCAGGCTGAGGAAATGGCTATTTCTGAATGTGCACAACAAGGGGAGAGGCCCAGAGTTGCTTGGTTTAGGCAGTAAGACTAACACTTCTTTTCCAAGCTCCGATGGAAACTCCTGGACAAGGCAAGAGAATGGACAAATGATTTTTAACCTTGTGCTTGAATAAATAGCAAAGTTGTTTGAAGTCTTCTCTGTACCTCTAACAGACAGCCATTCTATGTGTGGTTTATTTTTACCTTTACATTCTAGTTATTCCTAAGGAAGGAAAGAGATCTCATCTCTGAGGCTAGTGGGTACCTGGCCTCTACTTCAGCAATGCTTAAATGCTTTGATTGCTTGTGGACATTCTTAATGACCCAGACAGAGATCAGGCACACCATCAAAACTCTGAGGTTCTTTCCAGTGCTGGACCTTGTTGCAGAGTTGCCTCAGGAGTCCATCCTGTTGTTACTTAGGCTTTTGTATAGTCTCCAGGAACCTTCTACCTGAGCACTCTTAAGAAAATTAGTGTTGCCAAGTTGTGAGGAAATTGAGAAGAAGCTAAAATGGAATTTGGAGCCACCTGGAATTCTTTAGGTCTATTTTAAACAAGATGTGTACTTACATCCCTGCTGTAGGAGTCATTCACTCAGCTGGTAACTAGAGTCACAAGTACAGTAAGGCAGCAGTAAGTGGTTGTGCTCTTGACTAACCACAAGCAAAAGTCACAGTCTCAGTAGTGAAAAAGCCCTGTTCTTTCAACAGCAGGAGCTTTGCAGTGGTGGTGGTAGTTTGTTAAAGAGGCCAGGCTGCAGTAATGATGTATGGAATAGCATGGTGATGGCAGCAAGATAGCTGTGCTCCAGTTCTTAGAGGCAGATCATTCCTGGTTTGTTTGGAGTGATAGAATGTCCAGCTGTGATTTCTTTTTAAAAATATGGTTATGGCTGATTTAAGACAGACATTAGTGTAACAGCAGGCTTCTTTTTTTTTTTTTGGGGTTTGTTTCTTTTTTTCCAATCTACAGGTTGTCAATGGGATAGAAATCTATGGCATGAAAATTGATAGTAAAATAACTTCCCGATTTGCCCACAATGTCATCACCAGTCGAGCTGTGAATCGTGGAAATGTGCACAAAGAAGTCATCTTTGATGTTGAACTCCCTAAGACAGCCTTCATTACCAACTTCAGCATGTGGGTAATCTTTACAGTGGTGTTAAAGAAGACTAAAAATCTCTGCAGCTGCAACTGGGAGAAACTAAACCCAAATGTTCACTTTTACTTTGCCATTTGGTAGATTTATAAATGCCTCCTGGGCTAATGCTTCTGGTACTATTAACTTAACATGCAAGATACTTGGAGAAAGGCAAACACCTATAGAAAATATTTCTGATTTTCAATTATTTCTATCATCATCATGGAGCTTAGGGAATAGGGGAATGTCTCTGAAGATCTACTCACCTTTTCAGAAATATTACTCTGGTGTTACCAACCAGAAAAGTTCCACTACCTAACTTCCCTGATAGCATTATGGCTTAATTTATCTCTTCATTTAAAAATTGTATTTGAATGGAAGTCAGGAAAGAGAATTATTCCTTTACATTCCTACTTTTAGTTGCAATAATATGCAATTCTCACACCATTATGAGGTTTCATTCAGTTTCAGCTCGTCCATCTCTGCTAATGCCTGCTTTATTTTCAGTAAAAAAGAAACAGTAGCTTTTCCAGCAAAACTGCTCTTAATGCATGCTAGAACTTTTATTATAGGATGAGGTGAATCCCCGGTGAGGAATGTCTGTTTAATGGTGTAAGGAGTCCAAGGATGAAGTGTTTAGCTGTAGACTGCTACATTTGGACACATGAGTCTCATCTAGAGTTGGCTTGTCATGAGATGAGATGAGATGAGATGAGATGAAATGAGATGGTCAAGCTGCTGAAGTGTAAGAATATTGCAGGTGTAAGTAGTGTTGCTATCAGTACATTGTTGACCAAATTTATTTTCAAAGTAAGAATTTGTTTAGATTCTCTTAAGATACTGAGCAGAGTGGTCTTCATTCCAGCTAAATTTACTGAGAAGACTAGCTTCAATGAAAGTGCTGCTTAGCAAACCAATCAGTAAGTTTAGAATTGCCTGTAGTAACTTGTCCTGTATAGGTGCAAACTATTCAGCTAAACCAGGGCTTTTTCATCTGCAGGACAATCGATGGCGTCACTTATCCTGGAACTATAAAGGAAAAAGAAGTTGCAAAAAAGCAATATGAGAAGGCTGTTTCAAAGGGACAGACTGCTGGTCTTGTCAAGTAAGAATGGTGTCTTGTGTGACTTCCACACCATCATCCTGTAGCAAATTGGGAGATTGGAAATACCTTGTTGTGGCATATTTCTGAAGTTTCTTTTTTACAGGACCAAAGAACAGTCATTAAGTTCAAATTATTCTAGTGTAAGTTATAAAAAGGAAGCACAACTTCTGACTACACAGACAGTATCTGCAATTATGGAAAGTTCTGCAACTTTTACTGGCTTTGTATGACATGGGATTAAGCTCACTGGAAACGTGAATAAATTCTACAGCCTGAGTATGATTTTAGCAATAAATCAGAATTCCCATCTTTGTTTTACTCCTTTTTGAAAATCATACTCCACCAACCCAAACAATAATTTTTTTGTAAAAGAGGATAAAGATCCTGTTTTTCTTGCCCACTTACATGTAGAGCTTCAGGAAGAAAAACAGAAAAATTCACTGTCTCAGTCAACATTGAAGCAGCCAGTAAAGTCACTTTTGAACTCACATATGAGGAGCTGCTGAAGCGACAGTTTGGAAAATATGAGATGTTCATCAAAGTAAAACCAAAGCAGCTTGTCAAAGATTTTGAGGTAAATGGCAAACTTTCAAACTGGGTAGTGTAACTTAAAAGATGATGAAATGCTGTGTATTCCCATGGGTTTGCAGTTGAGCTAAAGGCCCATGGTAATATTTCTAATGAATCGTGTGGTAGTCCAGTGTGCTTCAGTGCAGGGTTTTATTTGTAAGCCTGACAAATTGCATTAGCTACTAACTGTCCAAAATAAATGGACAATATATGGAAACCTTGAAAAGCCATTATGATGCTTTGGGGTAAAAGGCTAGGAGCATTTGTGAATGCCTTTATAGCATAGATGACATCTTTCTCCCACCACCATTAAAACCATGTCATCTTAAATTGCAGTTATACATATATTACATTCTAGAATACTGTGGCTTTTGTCTGCCAAAACTTGTCTTTGATCATTCTTATCATCTGCCTCCTAATACCCATTTCTAAGGCAAACTTATTTACTCCTTTGGATGCCCAGAAAATGCTGAGTAAAAATCATTACTAAACTGGGCATCTACAAGAGTTTGTAGAGCATGATTTTAAACACACTGTGATAGAAGGCATCCTGAAATATAGGTCCAAGTTGGGCAAAACTCACAGCTAATGGCTGCATTATATTTTTGAAGGACTTGTATTAACATTTTCCAAAGTACTAGTATGTAGCTTCCAAACAAGTTAGATTTCCATGAAGGTTTATTTGTTCCTAGCTTTATTTTTAATTCCTGTGTATAGAAAGGCCTGTTTCCCTTACAGTGTGTTCACAGGAGCATGGGTTTGTACAAAAGGAAAATCCCCCTTTCACATCTGTAGTTCTCAGCTGATTGTCCTGTAAATGGCTGAACTGATATATTGCAGGGTGAGCAATGACAATGAATTCTCCATTAATATTTCAGATTGAAGTAAATATCTTTGAGCCCCAGGGCATCACTGAGCTGGAAGCAGAAGGAACATTCATCACCAATGATCTGCAAAATATCGTTAAAAAAACTTTTACAGAGAAAAAGGTACAATGACTACTGCATTCTGTAATTTATTGATTCCATTTCTAATTCTGAAATAGTAATGTCAGTGCTAGCAATGGAGGTGAGAGGGAAGACAATAGAGAAAATGCAGTAAGAGCTTGTCTGTGCAAACGAGCTCTGAATCCTGAGCTAGCAAGTTGAAGGCCATCTCCACGCAGTTCAGGAGCCGCCTAGATGTTAGCAGGACACTGTACCCAAACTGGTATACCTTGTCCTACAGCAGTAGTTGGAAACCTGGGTACTGAAAGGGCTGTTTCTTATGGAAGAACTCAATCAGTAACAAGGAGCTTTCTCAGGAAATCTGCCACCTCCGTATGTGAGATGCAGACTGCCAGTAGCTGTATAAAAGGTGTCATTCAGAGTGCTAGGCTGAGCCAGGGAAGATGTGGGAGTAAACATACCAAGTAAGCTCTAGAGAGCAGCCTTCAGGTACGGGGTGTTTTGGCCCTGGCTGGAGGCCAGATGCCACCAAACTGCTCTATCGCTCCTCTTTTCAGTGGAAAGGGGAGAAAATATCTATTGAGAGGCTCAGGAATCGAGCTAAGAACAGAGAGGGATGACTCTGCAATTAGTGTCATGGGCAAAACAGACTCAACACAGAATAAAGGAAAGAAAACTGATTTATTACAACTACACTACCCACCCAGTGGAACCAGAGTTGGGTAATGAGAAGTGCAGCCAGGTCCTTCCCCATCCCTCCCTTCTTAGCAGACTTAGCTTCATTAACAATTTTACTCCCTTCTCCCCCCTCAACATGGCACAGGGAGGGGCAAGGAGTGGGGGAATGGGGTTTCACAAGCTGCTTTCCTCCTCTAGATGTTAAACCACCTCTACTTCACCCACCACCACTCCTCCCCTATTAGCAGACTTTAGTCAGAATTTCACTCCCTTCTTTATCCCCCCATTGCAGCGCAGGGAGGGGCAGGGAATGGGGAGTGGGAATTTTTCAGTCTGTTCCTCCCCAGTTGTTTTCCTTCTCATCTGGGGTTGGGGGCATTCCACACACACACCCTCCCTCTGCGGCCCTGTGGGGTCCCACCAAGTGGAGACAGTCCTCCACGAACTTCTGCAGTGTGAGTCCTCTCTATCAGGGAGTCCTCTCCTCACCACAGGCCTCAGCACAGCTCCCTTCCATGGGGGGCTGACCTTCGGGCCCAGACTGCTCCGACCTGGTCCCCCCCAGAGTCACAAGTCCCCCAGCAAACCTGCTGAGCATGGGTTGGTCGCTCCTCAGGCTGTAGATGGTCTCTGCTCCCCATCCTCATCCATGGGCTGTGGGGGGACAGTCTGCTTCACCATGGTCTTCTCCATGGGCTGCAGGGGAATCTCTCTGGAACCTGGAGAACCTCATTCTTCCCTCCCATCCTTCTTCCCTGGCCTTGGTGTCTGCACAGCTCATTACATCTTCTCACTCCTTTCTCTGGGGGCAAAATGCAGCTGCTTGTGGGTTTTTTCCTCCTCACTGTGATTCCCAGAAGTGCTGTGACCATCTGGCCTTGAATGGGCAGATGTTTCCTCTCTGAGGCCTGCAGAGAGTTTCTGTCTGCTTCTTGCAGAAGCCGTCCCTTCAGACTCCCCCTTCTCCATTAAAACCCAGCCGTGCAAAACTGCAACAACATTATCAGTTATCCATCAATAAATAAATAAATACATATGGATTCGAGCTAATACCTAACCTGATCAAATGTGTTATTCTCATGTTTGTGAATATAAATCACTGGGTTTACAAAACACATAATCCTTAGTGTTCTGTAGACATTTTTCAGCTATTAAGGTTCAGATCTAACAAAGGCTTTTCTTTTCAGGGACATATCTCTTTCAAGCCAACTCTTGATCAGCAGCGAACCTGTGCAAATTGCTCACAGTCTGTCTTGGATGGGGATTTTATTGTGAAATACGATGTGAAGAGAACAACTCCAGATAATCTGCAGGTAAATCCTGCAGCTGGAAGTTTTAAACTGTTGAACTGCTTAGCTTGCATGGTAAAGGAGAGGGAGCAGCAAGGGCCAGGGGTTCTCTAAAGACCCAGGCTTGCATTTAGCTGAAACTCCTGGGCCCACAAACAGACCTGAGATCAGTCAGGGTCATTAAAGCCTCTCAGACCACCCAGGGGCCAGACAGTAAATTAAAGTAATTTCTTCTCTATCCATTTAATCTATTTAATATATAAAGTTGTTTGATTCAGGTTTTTTACCTTTTTCAGATTGTCAATGGCTACTTTGTACACTTCTTTGCACCAACAAATCTTCCAAACTTGCCCAAGAATGTTATTTTTGTAATAGATATTAGTGGCTCAATGTCTGGAAGAGAAATAGAACAGGTAAGTTACTACATGTCTATAGAGTCCCCATGGAGAAGCCTCTGTTAGAATGGAAGTGATGCAATGGCTCAGAGTGCAGTGTGCTGCTTAAGCTATACCAAGTGGTTTTGTGACCTCTCTAATGCTCGGTACCATAAGTACTAGTTTAAAGCATTATTGTAGAACAAAATTCTACACATTTAGGCTATATTTCCTACTTTAAAGTGTTACTTACTGGTTTTCCTCTTGGCTACAAAGATTTACTAGATGTGATTGCAACTGGCTGGCTTCACTAGTTACTCTGAAATAGACACAGGGGCTGTCAAGGACAGAACCAGCTCAGAGTTTTTTGCATGATGTACTGTGTAAAAGTTGAAATGCCCAAATGCTGAGTGGTTAATCCTGTAAAATCTCTATTTTGTACCTATTGTGTTAAATGTTGAACCATGCATTTAAATCTCTTTGTCTTATAGACAAGAGAAGCCCTTCTAAAAATCTTAGATGACATTAAAGAAGATGATTTCTTCAATTTTATCCTGTTTGGTAGTGAAGTACATACCTGGAAAGAAACATTAATCAAGGCTACTCCTGAGAATTTGGATGAGGCAAGGAAGTTTGTTCGGGGCATTGACACTGAAGGAAGTAAGTACTTTACTGTATTTCCCAGTAGGTTGTCATGTAAGGTAATTTATCAATTCAGTCTGTGAACACAATGCTACAGCTTTTATGATTCTTCTTATTATTGTTGTTGTTGTTGTTGCTGCTGCTGCTATTACTATTATTACTATTACTATTATTACTATTACTATTATTACTATTACCACTATTATTACTATTATCACTATTATTACTATTATCACTATTATTACTATTACTGATGAGAGACTCCTAAAGTTGAAATTTAATCAGAACATGGCATCTATTGTTCCTTATGTTTCCAACATCCAGGTACTTTTCTGTTTAAACATCCCCCTGCTTGCCAACCCAAATCTTTCATTTTCATACCATAATGAGCTCTCAGTGAAAAATGGGCCTTTAGTTTGTCTGTGCTGAAACCAAACCTCTGTGTCTGCCTTTCAGTGACAAATCTACATGGTGGTATAATGAGGGGAATCGATATGCTGAATGCTGCTCATGAAGGAAACCTCATCCCCAAGAGAAGCGCTTCTATAATTATCATGTTAACAGATGGCCAGCCAAATGTAGGTAAGTTTGTGTTGGATAGAATAATAGAGTGAATTAACTAACAAAAAAGAGAGGTCATTTAAAAGCAGCCTCTTGATGTTTTCATCATTTAAAGCACTACTAGACCAGGATCAGACTACAAAAGCAAGTTTTTGATAATGCCTCCTAAGAAATCTCACCATGACTAATCACATTTCATTTTGTGATACTTGTACTGATTTATGAAGAAAACCTAACCTTTTTCTGGTGTGATGCAGGCATATCAAATACTCAGGATATTCAGGAGCATGTAAAAAAAGCCATTGAAGGGAAATATCCCTTATACAATCTTGGGTTTGGCTATGGTGTTGACTACAATTTCTTGGAGAAGATGGCACTGGAGAATAAAGGATTGGCCCGTCGGATTTATCCTGACTCTGATGCAGCTTTACAGCTTCAGGTACAGTAATCACTGCTTAAATGATACATTCATCCAGGGAACTATGCAGATCTTATTTTGAAGTATGTCTAGAGAAAAGAAGATTAAGGGGAGACCTAATTGGTGTTTACAATTATCTTAAGCATGGGATGCAGGGGGAATTAGCCAGCCCCTTTTCAGTGCCTGTGGAGACAGGACAAGGGGCAATGGCTGCAAGTTAGAGCACAGGAAGAACTTTTCCCCAGTGAGGGTGCCAGAGCCCTGGGACAGGCTGCCCAGGGGGTGTGGAGTCTCCATCTCTGGAGAGATTCCAGCCCCATCTGGACACCGACCTGTGCAGTATGAGCTGGGGAGCTGCTTTGGCAGAGGATTGGACCCCAGGAGCTCTCCAGGGCCCTTCCAACCCCTACAACTCTGTGATTCTGTGATTGTGTGAATCAAAATCACAGAGTGTAACCTAGTACTGTCAAAAGTCTGCTGTAATCAGAGTCTTGGTTGCATTGAATTTCCACAAATTGGAAGGACAGTACAAAGGAGGTACAAAGGAGGGTTCAAAACCTGGCATAATGTGATGGTTCTGAAGTGTGTTCTTGGGTGTGCAGCAGAGTTGCTGCAGTCATGTCTCCCATACCTCACAGATCGTGTAGTTAAGGGAAGAGAAGGATCATAGAATCATAGAATATCCAGAATTGAAAGGGTCCCATAGGGATCATCAAGCCCAACTCCTGGATGACAGAGCATAATGGTTCTAGCTATTCTGTCTCCAGGAATTTACTGCAAACCCATGTATCTTACCATGCTTTGGAAGTGCTCTGTAGTCATAAAGGGCCTGAGAACTGGTACAGGCAGTACAGAGCTCGACTTTTCTACTTGTCACATTCCAGTAGCAGCCATTCAGAAACTTCACTGGATGATTTAGGTGCCAGATTTCATTGCAAGCTCTGCCAAAATCAGATACCTAGCCTCCTTTGGCTTATGTTGTCATTTCAGTCTCATTCAGTTTCATTCAGAAACTTACTTCTATCAAATGGGGGGAAGCTTGGGATCCCTCTTGATTAGCATTGATGGAACTCATCATCCACAGCATGTTGTTCACAGGTATTTTTCCACTCCCTTAGTGAGACTGAAGAGTTTTTACATCCTTTCTAATTTTATTCTTTAGCCTTTATACTCTGAGATTTAACTGAATATTTAAATGTTTTTTCTAAAATACAAGTCTAGTTTTCATTGCAGGATGTTTCTGGGTACAGATCATCCTTTGAATTAAAGAAACAATGATAGTTAAATGTTTTGCTTTGTTGTTTGTTTGGTTTTTTTAATCCTGTAGGGGTTTTATGATGAGGTGTCAAATCCCATGCTTATGGATGTGGAGCTAAACTACCCAGAAAATGAAATATCAGACCTCACTAAAACCAATTTTAAGCATTTCTATGATGGGTCAGAGATTGTGGTGGCTGGGCGCTTCATAGACAACAATCAAAACAGTTTGACTGTAGATGTGAGAGGTGAAGGTGTAAGTATGGATTTCTTTGATTCAAGTAAGCTATGCAAAGTGTCTGAGTGTTCAAAGCTGGCAACACTTAAAATATTTACTGTTATTTCTTTATCACTGTGATAGGATGTGTGATTGTGTATATAAGAAAGTGAATGTGACAAAGTGATTGCTTTTAAAACTGCAAGTTACTTGTGTACTCAGGTATACTGGGCTCAACAATTCTGTGCAGCATGACTGGGTTAGCTCTGCTAACAGGTTCAAGTTTTGGTTGATTGGGTTTTTTTACTCTCTAAATACCCTACCTGGTTCTTTCAAGAGCCAAATGTTCACTGTGCATAGACACTATAGTCTTCACTGGGTAAAGAAAACTGATGGATAAGCCAGTTGCCTTCCTCTTAAAATAGAGGTCTGCTTCTAATACAAACCAAGAGATCTAAATACTTCTCCAGAGCTGGGTTCTGTAAGAGTGTTTGCCCCTAGTATTGAATCAATACAATGGAAACATATTCTAGATCACATTGCCATAAATACTGTGAACTGCATATCTGCCCCATGCACTGTGGTGTATTAAATACATGTAATTAGGTATTTTTGAAATCCAAATATTGTATTATTAGTAAGTTACCCAGCAGATCTATTTGAACATGTTCTGTTATGAAATCGGTGTCATAATCAGAATTCTTTAAATCCTGAGTAGCCAATGCCAAATGAATTTGGAAACTGTGTTATGTCCTGTAGCATACACTGCTGACCTTCACACAAGCAGTGGAACAAAGATCCTGATACCCCCCTGACAATTCCCTGGGCAAGGGCTGTATAGGACCAGCCTGTGTTTCAGTGTAATGAGATTTTTGGGTGTGGAGGTCTTGATTTTGGGAGGTCCTGTGAGTCCCTGCCTACCTATGATATAGAGAAGTTTCCTTATTCCTAACAGGCTAATGATGCTCTGTCATATACTACCCAACAAGATGCTGAGCAAACAGCAAAAGCTTTCCAAGAACAAGAATATATATTTGGAGATTACATTGAAAGGCTCTGGGCTTATCTCACCATTGAACAGCTCCTGGAAAAACGGTAACTATGTCTAGAATAACAACTTCCATGAACCTGGTAAGCCATCAGACTCACATCACAGTGAGGTGGCAATGGGAAGGCACTAAAACCAGTAAGGAAAAGCCCCCAGCCTATTCTCCTCCTCAACCTCAGTGTTCCTGTATCAGGCTGAAAGTTGAACAGTTTTGAATTACTGCAAACAGAAAGCACAGCTTTGCCTTTGGGATATCCAGTGGAGTTGGAAGTGCACTTTGACTGTAACAGCTATTCCATATTGATAAATTGGCTGCAGCAGAATGACTTCTAAGAAAAATATTTAATCTTGAGTTCAGTGAGTAGTTTTTGTTCAGTGAGCAATCGTTGATGCCAGGAGTCTCTTACTTGTGTTCAGCATTGCAGCTACAGGAGAAGAAAAGGAGAATCTTACAGCTGAAGCTCTGGATCTCTCACTAAAATACAAGTTTGTAACACCACTGACATCCATGGTGGTAACAAAGCCAGAAGACCATGACAATCAAGATGGGATTGCTGATAAACCTGTTGAAGGTATAGACATTTTTCACTATTTTCCTTTATTTGAGAAGCCAGGTGTTACACTCATGTTCCCTTAAAGAAAGGCTTTTGTGTGAGCAGAGATTTAATCATGTATCTGAAAAATCTACTTTCCAAACCTCACATGTTATGCAAAACCATTTTGCATTGTGAAGTTCATTTCCATCAAACTATCCTCCATTATGAAATCATACAAGCCAAATGCATTCAAAATGAGTGTATTTTAAATGAAATATATCAAATACTACATTAAAACCCCAAACAAGCCAAGAAGCAGTTCTAATCTAATAAGCTGTATCAGTTTCATTCACATTGCTCTATCCTTTACTGTTCTACATATGTCAGCTTAAGGTGGATGTGGTAACATCTGTCTACATGGAAGGGGAAAATTTGCCTGAACTCTTCCTCATGCAGGATATATCAGGTTGTAAAAAGGTGGAGATGCTATCTGTAAAACACAGTATTCATATTTATTGCAGGAAGAGAAGTAATTATATTGGAAGTGCCCAATTTGTTCTCAATTCCTCTGATTCTTTGGCTGATTATTAACTCCTTTTTCACATTAACACTATGTGATTCCATAGAGTTCAGCCTCCTTGTTTAACCTGGGTGAAACAAACTCTGGCTCTGCTCCTCTTCAGCAGAGCAAGGCAGATGCTATCCCCTCAGTGTGCCCCAAACCCACCCTTCCCTCATTGTTCTGCATCTGTGCCATTTCATCTGACAGAATCCTCCCCAACATCTGACAGAAGCAACATCCACTCAGACTGATCTTCAGCTCTTTGCTTTGCCTTTCCAGATACAAAGGCACTCTTCTGAGCCTCTTCCCAGGCAAATCTCTTTGTGTATAGAAAGTATAGAGCAGCAATTGGAGAAAATACTGAAAATGCTACTGTTGTAGAAGAAAATTATTAGCATGTACCCTAGAATTGTGCTTCACAAATAGGATTACTGGTCCCAGCAGTATTAACAGAATGGTGCAGGTACCTTGAAAATGGCAAAAGAGTAAAACCAATAGGGAACATGTTGAAATTGGGAATAAAATAAGGAATAAAAGAATTCCTAATAGTGCTCTTGTCATATGCATAATTAACTGCAGTTTTGCTGCCCCATGTAAGTTTATTTTACTTTCAGTGTGTTTCTGTTTGATCTACAGATATTGAGTTATATAATGGGGAAGAAATGGAATTGTAAAATATTGAAGATACCTGGTTGAATTGTCAAATGGTTTTCATTTTTCTTTTCTCAGACTATGTTTTAACAGGGTCAAAATCCTTCCTGTTCAATCATACAACTGAAACTGTCAATTTCTTTTTTTTCCCCCCACCCTTACTTCTTACCTGCCCCTGGTAACAGCTGAAGGTATGTTCATTTCTTATTAAATTTACTTAACTTTTTTAATTGCTTTAATAGCTTCAGATGCAAAAAAAAGAGTAGAAGTCAAGAAAAATGTGGGAGCAGGTGGGTAAATCTTACCGACCTCCCAGTGGTACAGTTTAGAGCAAGATGGCACAGAGGAACTGGGTGAGAACAGGTTGTCCCAGCCCCTTACAGGGCAAACCCCATGCCTTTGGAGAAGTGACATTTTTGCTGAAAGGTAGTGTCTGCTTTCTGCCTGTTCATGCCCTGTTTGGTTGCAGTACTGAATAAACTGTTTTGATTCAGTTTTTCTTTTGTAAACAGAAATGCATACATAAATAATTATAAATTTTGGAGTTGGTTTTGGTGGATGGAAGTGGGAGACTTTTTTCTGGGTTTTTTTTTTTTTATTCTTTCTAGCCTCTAAAATAACATTTTGTTTTATTCACAGCACAGGCTGGCACAGGTTTTATAGGTAAGTCGTGAGTTTCAGTTTCAGAATGAAACAGCATCTGTCAAAGGAAATTGATTCACACAACCAAAACTGCCAGAGACAGAAACTGCCTTTTCTGCATTTGCAACTGTGCTTTAACAATACTGCCAAATTCTCACTGCTAAAATGCTGCTGACTGCTAAAAGCACACTTAAAACTTGAACAATACCAGATGAAAAAGGTTCAGCTAAATAGCTTTTACGTAGTAAATGCCAGTTCATCAAACCACCAGTTTTTTCTTGAAAGCTGTAAAGCTGTTTTCCAAATGCAGAGGGTGTTCTTAATTTGCACCTCCTTTGGAATTATATAAAGGAAGGCACTATGATGTCAGCATCTTGGGCTAAATTAGTATCTTCAGATACTTACACAAAAATAATCATATTTGAGCAAGACAGCAACTGACCCTTCAGTTTGCTGGCTGGGCAGTCTTGGAAATGGGAGAGTTACATTGAAGTTTGTGCTCTAGGGGTTGGTCTCAGTCTCTCTCAATCTCTGCCCCTCTAGAGTTTTCTTAAGTCTTCTTCAGGAAGAGTTGCACATGTTTTCAAGGGATGATGTTGCCTTTACTTGCTGACAGACAGCTTAATGCTTAAATCTGAAGCGTTTATGTCTTACAGATACATTACTTTGCCCTTGTGGAAACCCTCAAAGCAATTTAGACTACAAAAGAAATCTGTCTTTATCCTGAAGCTTTGCTTTGATTCAGAGGGGGCACACACTGTCATTCCATGGCCTATATGCTTTAAAAACTAGGATGGAATTAGCAATTTACCTGGCATATTAAATTCCTGATATGTCACATCTGCTGTGTATATGGTGTGTAAATATTCTGGTTTAATGTGAGCTGGTTTTTTTTTCTCTTTCCTCTCTGAAGCTCCACAACTATACCACCTACATGGAGCACAGCCCACATGGCATACTTTTGGTGAGTAGTTTGAGTAAGGTCTGCTTAGAGAGAACAGAAGGGGATGTTTAAGACTGAATTGCACAATTCTTATGAGTCTTTTAGACAATTCCCTTCCATAAAAGTGGTCATTGTTTATTTCCAAGGGCCAGGTGTTTTATTTACTTTAAACCATTCAAAATGTATTTAAAGATCAAGTCACTGAGATTATATATGGTTATTTTCTTACTCATTCTTCCCATTGCTAGGCTGTGTTGGTAAGTGCCTGGTCTCTGTTCAAGAGAACTTCCTGCCATCAGTAACACTTCTGTGGCACACAGAGATAAGCACTTAGAGGCAGCCATCCTGAACCTACAGTCCACATGCCAAATTTTGCAGTCCTCAGGAGATGCAGGATATATGCCCTGTTCCTGGGACAGATGAGGTGAAAAAATTCACCTTGGGGAGATAGTAGCTTCCTTGGGATCCTTTGGAGGAAGGGTGGGACTAAGCTGTACATGAAGCAGGGCATGGCACTGGTTCCTGCTGCTCCCCAGCATCAGCAGTTGCATTGCCAGGACATGAAATGTTGGTGTAAAACTCTGAGCCTGTGCAGCATGATGCAAACACCAGTGGTTTGTCTTTGCAGTGGATGGAGACCCACACTTCATTATATCGGTGCCACAAAAAGAAGATGCCATTTGTTTCAATATCAATGAAAAGCCAGGTGCTGTGTTAAATTTAATAAATGACCCAGTTACAGGTATGTTTTTAATTTTTTAGTACAGCAAATTGGGATACTTAAAATGTCTCATGTCTAAGGGTTATTTCTCTCTTTTATACCGTGGAAGCTTTTTGTCCCAGAGTTAGTAGGATTTACTATAGCTGTGATAGGTACCATTACCATGAGTGTTTTCACTTCTTGGAGCAAAATGACCTTTTAAACTTTGTTTGAAAACCACTGTGAGAGTCAAGAGACAAAATGTATGATTAAGTAGTAGTGCAGCAATAAAATAATCCTTAGGTTGGCATTTCCTGGAGTACCTGGTAAAGAGAGATCGATGTCATACAGGCTACTTGTGCTCAGCACAGAGTCTTTTGCTCTAGGAAATATTAAACTTTTCTCAAGAAAGTGATGTGGAAATCCACACAACAACCCCCAGAACTTTATTCTGCTTTGGCACAAGCATGCACAAGTAATTCTGATGTATTTTTCAACTCATACTTATTCCCTGGAGTAGCTGTTAAATTTCTGTGATGCTCCTTGATGTCAATTGATCAGGTCCCATCTATAAACCAATACTTGCTGCTTCCTTTTTCTATTAGGCATCACTGTCAATGGAGAACTCATTGGTGATAAGAGAGAAAATAGTGATGCAAAGATCCAAAACACATATTTTGGAAAATTTGGCATTGCAAATAAGCACATGGACTTAAAAATGATGGTAACTCCTGAGAGGATCACAGTTTGGAATGGCAATGAAAAAACAGGTTTCACCTGGCTTGACACAGTGACCTTGCAGCAGGAAGGGTAAGGCTTGCAGCAAGTATATGTGGATCCTGTATTACCTTCTACACTTTTGTGTGGATTAATAATATACTTCTGAGAATTGTGGTCTGAATATACAAAATAAACTGATCCAAGTTGTGTTGGATTCTGCTGTCTACAAATATTCAAACAATTGTGCTGTTTGAGGACAAGGTTTGGTAGAAACATTTTGCTGAAAAGTTTGTGTGATCCAGGCCTGAGGTTGGTGGCCCTGCCTGTGGCAGGGGGTTGGAGCTCTCTGATCCTTGGGGTCCCTTCCAACCCATGCCATTCTGTGATTCTATGATTCAGCAAGTCTCAGACTGTCTGTGAACACAGAGCTTCACACAGACCAAACTAGGCAGCAAAACCTCTCTTTTAAAAAAACACTGAGTGATTTATAAAGCCAAGTTTGCCTGTTGAACCTTTTTCTTCTTCTCAGGTTCCTTCCTGTAGCTGTTAACCTTGGGAAGCACAGTGTCCTAAGGCAAAGTTTTCTTTTTTTCCTCAGTTTAACTCTGATAATTACCAGGAAGAAAAATCTGGTGCTCAAAATGGGCAGCGGTGCCTCATTTGTTATTGTTTTACACCAAGTATGGAAGCAACATCCTCTCCACCAGGATTTCCTAGGATTGTACACATTGGAAAGTGATCAATTGTCTGAACAGACCCATGGACTATTAGGTATGACTTCATGTAGTGTTTTTATGCTTGTCTTTCCTTATGAGGCTACATAAAGGGTAGCCTTTCTGGACTGAGATAGTGGAGGAATCTGAGATGACATTGGACATTTTAAGGCTGCTCACAAAATACTCTGGGCTCAGACTTTATGCCTAATCTTTTCTAGAATTCCTCTGCTGCTGCTGCTGAAGTCACTACCATACATTTCCCTTACTGGCATCTTTAAACCTCTTTATCATCTTCCTAAATCCCTCCTGTGGATTGTTTTTCTCACTATACTGTTTCTCCATCCTACTGGAGGGTTTGAGCTCTCCTTTCATCCTCATTACCTTTCTCTTTAAGTACAGGCACTCTAGGAAAACACATGTGCTTGCTTAGTCAAAGTTTGCCAAACCACAGCTAGGGCATCCTTGTTAGAAAAGAGGCTTTCAAGGTATCTGTTGATTACTAGCATATATTAAAATCACAGAATGCCTTGTGTTGTCTGAGATTTTCTTCATGTTAGCTAACATTTGTTACTCTAGTAGAAGGCAAAACTGGTAACTCAGGGACCAAAATTTTGACCCCATTGAATACTGTTTCCTGCTCGTGTAGTGGGTTTGGTGATGTGGATTCTCTGTTGGAGGAAACAGGTTGCAGCTGTTTTCCTTCCAATTTGCACTTAGACAATGAGATAAAGGCAGCACACTTTCCTTTTGGGTCAGTAAGTTTAATCACTGTGGAAGATTACTAACTGCTGTGAACTGACTCCTCTCTGTCTTGGGGTGCACTTCAAGGCCTGAGGAGAGTGAGGCAGGGTGTCGGTGGTGGCACACAGTAGGTCCTCCCATCATGGGAAATGCTGTAACAAACCAGAAAAAGAGCAGAATAAAGATGCTCCAGTCTCCTCAGGCTAGGGGACTTCTCCAACCAGGAGTTATTCTGCAATGGTATAAATTGCAAGTAGGAAGAATGTTGCAAAAGCCCAGGTGAGGTGTGGATACAGCACTTTACAGTTCACTGACTTACACATCTCCTTGCTGTTTTCATTGGGTTTATCTTTGCCTCTGTATTAATCTAAAATCTGTGCTCATTGGAGCACTCAAACCACCAGCAGCATCCTGCACCAGCCCAGACAGGGAAAAAGTGTGTGAAAGCTCATCCTGGAAAATTCCTTAGATGTCAGCCTGGTTCTGAGCATAGTCACAAAAATTTCAGAGATCAACACATGCATTATTTGATTAAAAAAAAGACCCAGAGACAACCTGATAAATACAACAGGATAGACAAGACACAGAGCAAGGCTGTCTTGAAGGACATCTAGGACATCATTTTACTGTGCACCCAGGAGTTGGAATTCACAGCCAGATGATGTGCATAGAATTCTGGTTTATAAAAGGTGAATAATACCATAGCCATATGTTCAGCCTGACACAAAACCTGGTGTTTGCTTCTCTATTGAAAACCCTGAGGGGAGATGGAAAACAGCATAGGAGTGTAGAAGTTCTGGGTTTTGAGATTGGTTTTTTCTGGTTTGATATGTGCAGCATGCCTGAAATGGTAATTCTTGGCTTCCATTTTTAGGACAGTTTTTCCACCCCATTGACTTCACCATACTTGAAATTCACCCTGGGCCTGATCCCAAGAAACCGGATGCCACAATGATTGTTAAAAACAGTGAGCTGACAGTAACAAGGTACAAAATAATGAAGTCCTTAGCAAAAGCTGAGGAAGGACAACCTCATCAAAGGGCAGTTTCTGCTTTGGTTACTCCCATGCCTGTATTTTCCCTTCCAGGGGCTGGCAGAAGGATTACAGGAGAGATCCTCAGCACGGCGTTGATACTCCTTGCTGGTTTGTTCATAACAATGGAGCTGGGCTGATAGATGGTCTTCACACAGACTATATAGTTTCCAGTCTGTTTTAAACAACTACATCTTCCTCCAAATTCCTGGGTATACACAGTGTTTGTCTGAAGGAATAGCATTTTTCACTGTTTAAGAAGTGTTAACAATACATCAGCTTACTGTGTTTGGCAATGCCAAGGTATGATGGATTCTCACAGAGAGTTTTACTACCTGTTTGAACAAATCCTAAGTGCTAAACAGCTGTTCTGCTTGTGAAACACCTGCATTTTGCTGAGTTAATGTACTAGTTTTAAAATTTTTACTTAAAAATGTTACTTTGTAAAACGCAACAGAAACATTCTATCCAATTTGAAATCAATAAAAGCATCAGTACTTCACTTGCTCTGTTATTCCAACAGCCATCAAGGCTTTCATTGTGGTCTCACAAAACCCAGGATGCCAGAAGCATTTTGAAACTCAGCACAAGAGCCAGCTGACCATGCCCAGGTATTTCAGGAGAATTGACTAGCCCTTCAAACCACCTGGCCTCTTGTCTGTAGAGCAGAGAGGGCTGATGTAGTGCCATCGCTCCAGGGGACTGTCAGCATCCAGGATGTGTGCATTTTGTATTTTCATCTGAACTTTTGAACACTCCTAACTTTATAAGTTACTGAAACACCACAGTTCCAAACAGCACTCAGGTCTAAGGAATAGGAGCTATCTTTTGGTCAGTATCTTACCATCTTCTGGTAAAATTCCTCCCTCTGTTCCCATAACAGAATTTATAGATGTATTCCAGGGAAAGGAATGTCCCATTTATTTATATACTTGTTTTGTACTGGAAGAAAGTGCAACCTATTAGTTCTAAAGCAAAAAATAAGTAGATTTCTTACTTCTTTTGAGTTTTCTTTTCATTGGGTCAGCCATAGCAAAGCATTGTGGTCTCACATGACAAAGTAGATAATCTCTGTACTGCGATATGAGGAGAGCAAGTCAGCCTGTGGGGAACTGGAATGCACACACAGCTGGGGAAGGAGGAGCTGACATAAGATGTGATGGGTTAAATGGAGAGAGCAGTGGTAGATGTGAACTAAAAATGCGACAGAAAAATCAAAGAGGGGAAAAAGTAGAGGAAAAATACATTTACTGTTAAATTTATGGGAGAGGCAGGCCTTCCCCAGAAACAATATCCCTTCCTGAAAGGAGAAAAATAAGCCATTCTGTGTGTGTGTGTGTGTGTGTATCACACTAGTGAGTAAATCCCTGCTGGGTAACTTCAGACACAGCCCATGAAGGACAACAGCCACTGCAGAGAAGAGAGTGAGTCTCTGCAAACATGAGGGTGGCACAGAGACAAAGGCAGGAGTGAGAGAAGGGCAGGAGATTGGAACTAGTAAGGTTAAGTTTACACGAGTTTTTGTCAATTTCCATGAATTTTTGTTCTAAGTACCAAGTGAGGTGGAGAGGAGTAAAGCCAGGACCCGTTCTGGATGCTGGGTAGGAGCTGTGAGAGTGAGAGGGCTGGGCTCCGTGCACATGAGACCCGCAGCAGCGCCCAGCAGCCCTTGGTGTTTCCTGGCTGCAGCGTGTGGGCTGCAGTCCGTGCTGCTCAGAGCCTCAGCCACATGCTCCTGGGGCAATGCCACCTGTGTGAGGTGGGAGCAGGTGGAAGATCTGCTTAGCATATCACTAGAAAACTGCTGTAGAAGGAAAGATTAGCTGGTCCCTTTACCCCACCGCTGTACTGTCCGTAGCCACTTACACAACCAGTTTCCCCCCAACCTCTGAGCTCTTCCCACCTGGGAGATTCATCCCAGCTCCCAGCATTGAAAATGTATTGGCTGTGTGCAGCACAGCACTGAGAAACCCACTGCCCCAGGCAGCTGCTGCCATGTGGACACAAGCTCTGCTGCCCAGGAGGGTCCTGTAGTGCAGGAGGTGGCAGATGGCAATGTAGCGGTCACAGGCCATGAGAGTGAGAAGACAGTACTCTGTTGGCATCAAAAATACAAACAAAAACATTGAGCCACACATCCTGTGTAGGAAATGGCCCTGGTGTCCCACAAGGAATTGGCCATGGATTTGGGGATTGTGTTCAAGATGCATCCAAGGTCAGTAAGAGAGAAGTCGAGGAGGAAGGTGGAAATCACACGCTATGGTGATGGTGATGATGATGATGTTGCCAAGGATGGCAGGCAGATAGATCCCCAGCAGAAGCCAGACGTGCAAGACCTGCTGCTCACGTGTGTCTGCAAATGCAAGGAGGAGGAACTGGCTGATGGAGCTGCTGTTGGACATCTGCTGCTGTCAAGTGTGGAGCACATCACTGAGAAACCTGCTGCAGCTCCCATGTGTCTGCAAAGGCCAGGAGGAGGAAGTGGGTAATGAAGCTGCTGTTGGACATTTTCTGCCTCTTTGCATGAAGCCCTCTGCAAGGAGAAAAAGACAGTGAGAACTTCAGGCACTCTTCACTGAGCAAAATGTTCTCATTGGAGACCCAAAGGCTGCCTTTCCAGGTGTCAGTTTGTACTTGCAGCAGAAGGTCTGTCTTTCTTGATCTGCCTGACCTTTAGCTTCCCTTGCAGCTCAGAAAACTGAGCTTGCTTGGCAAGGCAGATAAAGTATTTCTGATTAGCAGGACAGTGGATCCCAAAGTAACTTTAAAAAGTCACTTACATGTGAGGTGACCTTTTTCTTTTTTTTTTAAAGTTACTGGAAAAATATCAACGGCTGGATTTATACCCTGTGTTGCTTCAGAGAGTAATGGAGTTGCCTGTGGATCCTTCTGGGGCTGGAGGCAAGTGAGAGGCTTGAGCCTGTGGCATGCCAACCTCCCTCTGCTGCAGGGCAGTGGCTCTATGTGCCAACTGAAGTCCTGTGCCATGCCAGGAAACCATAGCCCAGGACAGAGGCCCTTAGCTTGAGTTTCCGTGTTTGGATCTGCAGAGCTGTAGATCTCACCTGCTTCCACCAGAGACCACTCTTGTGCCGCTCTGTGAAGACTCGCATCCTGCACAGCAGCGAGGCGACAGCAACATCTGGCGGGCAGTGTGGGGAGATGGAGTTCTGAGGTTCATGGGGCATCGCTTCTCCTTCGGGCAGCCACAGCATGTGGAAGGAGGAGGAGTGTGAGGGGCCAAGGTGGGTGCTGCTGCCCGCTGCTCCCTGCATCTCTCCCTGCTGCCACGGGAAAATCATCTCTTCGAATTCCTGGAGACATTTACCTTTATCCTTGCTTGAAACTTCCTTAAGAGAAGAATTTTGCCACTCATGTAGTTTATTTACCTAAGAGAGATCAGGGAGTGTTGGCTGAAAGCCTCTTGGTGCTCCTTGTGCCTTATTTATCCTCCACTTACCTTACACTGGTGAGTAGGCTGCTTTACACCAGTGAGTAGGCCACTTGGTTGGAGAGATTGTATTGAAAAGCATCTTCTTGTTGTTTGTTTTGCCCCAAAGATGACAGAGTCTCTGCTGGGTTTAATTTGATGAGGCTGCAGCAGGGAGAGCTTGGAGAGCTGGAGCTTGGGAGAACTGCTCTCCCCTCACCAGCCCAACCCAGCTGTACAGCCCTGAGAGAGCTGGTTGCTCCCATTTCCCAGTTTGGATGCTGAAACTCTGTGGACCTGCACTCTGTGAAGCAATCCTCGTCTCCAGGAAATGCTGGTAAGGGTGCAGAAGGTGCCTGTGTGTCCCAGCTTGGAGCTGGTGAGGATGCACCCACCTCCTGCAAGGCACCCACACCTCAGGCAGGAATGCTACCAATGGACCCTGGGTTGGAGCTGCCACGGCAGCTGGGTGAACTGGGAGAGCTGAGACCAGTGCTGGGCGATCAGGTGGGGGGTTAGCAGGCTGGGAAGGAGCAATTGGTGCATCTGGAAGCACTGGGGGAGAGCAGCAGTGGTGCTGGGGGTTCCCCTGGCAAACCTCTCTCCTTCAGGGATGCTGTTGCACTTTGGGAGGCGGATGCTGAGGTGCAGCAGCAGCACTGGCACACTCAGGGCAGGTGCTCTGAAACCATGAAAAAACAGAGCAAAAAAATAAAAACATTTTTAAAAAAATTACATTATTAATATTTTTGAATAATTGAAATTACTTGCCCTGCGAGGCCCAGAGGCTTTTGCAATAATGACAATCTGCATACTATTAATTTTTTATAATGTTCATTTGGTGGAATAAGTAATTCTTAACATTAATAGCTCTTGAAAAGTACCATGAATCAATTATCTTCATCGTGTAACGGTAGTGCTAGCAATCTGGCACTATGTGCTCTTGTCAAGGAGCTGCGTTTCATTAACTTTCAGCTGAAATACAAAACTCAGGCTTGGAAAAATATTGTTTTTTCCTCCTCTTTTATGGAGGAGATTGATTTTTAAAACAGCCTGCAGGAGGAAAAAACACCCTGAAAGGAGTTCTTAAATAATCATTTTTAATAGAACAAATATCCCCTTGCTCTTGGATGCTGCTTAATGAAAAAACAAATTAGGTGGTAGCTATGGATTATTATTATATTATTTTTCTGCAAATGATGACTTCTCCTTCCCTTTTGCTCCTATCCCCACTGCCTCAAAGCCTGGCTCTGCCTTTCGTGCCCATCAGCCAACGGGCTTTCTGCCATTTTAATGTGCCGTCATCGAGCCACATGGGACTCTGTGGAGTTAATTAATCCATAACTCGAAGAACAATCAGATCCAACAGTGTTTGGGCTTATGGGGTTTATTTTTGGGTTTGTTTTTCCCCTCCTTCCTCTCTTCTTCCCACTTTTTAAGCCCTGGCTGGTGTGTTTTGCACCTGAGAGCACCACGACTGCAGCCTGCCCAGCGCGCGGCCTTCACTAGCCGGTTGTGGGATGTTAGGCCGAGCTCTGGTAGAAGCCAGCGGTGCCTTGGTGGCAGCTGTGTGCTCGCCGTGTTGCTGATAGCAAGAGGTGGAGATGCTGGCTGCTGGGCTGGGGCACGTTTGGTAGTGTCACCCACTTTGGTAGTGTCACCCACAGGGTGTGTCCCCATCCTGCCCCTGTGGCTCAGCTGGGGAAGCTCCAGATGTTCCTTGGGCTGTGTGGGAGCAGCACACTGATTGTGGCAGCCCTGGAGCCAGCAGGCACCGGCCTGCAGAAGCCCCCTGGGGAGAAGCTCCTCGAAGGCACCAGAATTGATGCTTTTCATTGAAAATAGGTGAAATTCCTGAGAGAATAGTTAAATAATGGCCTGGATGAATTTGTGCCTTGGCAGAGGTGGAAGGTTCTCTCTGCTGCGTTCATTCCAGCTCGGCTTTGTTGGTGGGGAAGCTGTCAGGGCCACCTCCCAGCACCTTTCTGCAGCTCTCAGCAGCTGCTGAACCCACATGAAGCTCAAACACCATCCTGGTCCTCAGCTGGAGGAGACCTTGAGTGATTCCTGCTCGGTATGGCCCTTTGGAGCTGTGATTGCCAGTGGGAGCAGGACACAGGGCTGGAAATGCTCCGCTCGTGCTCAGCCTGTCGGTGTGAAGCTCCTGTTCATTAGAAAATTGGGGTGAGTGCATGTCTTCTCCTTCTCTTGTGCTCCCTAGGGGATACTGCAAGTGCAGCCTGGGAGGTCCTGTGGGGCTGTGCTTCCCGGTGCAAACTGGTGGTATGAGTTATGTCAGTTCTTTGCATGGGGGCTCTGCACCTTCCTCCTCACTGAGCACTAGTGCAGAGACTCTGTGGGGTCTCCATTTGTGGGGATGCTTGGAAGCATCTGGGCATGGTCTGGGCAACGGGCTCAGGGTGGCCCTGCTTGGGGAGGGGTCGGGCCAGACCCCAGCCCCAACCAGCCTGGGAGCTTCAGGGTGACATTGGAGGCTGCAGTGAGGAGTAAGATCCCATCCCAGCCTGATGTTCACCTCAGATATTGTGACAGCCTGAGGCATGGCAGAGGGACTGCAGCCAGCTGAGTCCTTCAAATCCCACTGGAGCTGCAGGCACTGGGGATGCTTCCATAAGGACAGCAGCTCCTCAGCTCTGGGGACAACTCTGGTCTTAGAGGACATCCTGAAAGCTCAGTGTCTGGTGTGGGTAAGGGGAAGGAACAGGGCTCTGGTGTTAATTTTGCCATCCATTGCAGTGCAGGCTGCTCATATATGAGTAGAGATCGAGGTGATTTTAAATAAGTTAATTAAAAAATAGGGTTCCCCTGTGTTTTGGTGCAGTGCTGGTTTCCTTCATCCCAGGGATGCGCTTGCACCGAGGCGTAACCAGGGGCAGGGTGAGGATGGGGCTGAGGGAAGGGTTCAAGCTGAGGCATTTAAACCTTCAGCAATGGAAACACTATTAAAAATATATTATTCATAATGTGAAAAATGGAGCCTTTGGCTTCTGCTGACACACAGTTACTGGGAGGCTGGAAAGATTCCTGCCCCTGGAGTTGCTTTGCTGCTGACACAACACAAACAAGTCCCCCAACTTTCTGATCTGAGGAAGAGGTTTAACAATTGGTAGGATGGTTAAAGAAAAGCAAATGGGCCTCATCTGCTGGCACAGCCTGGTCCTCAGAACATTCAGTGGCCATTTCATGGGTGACCTGGGTGGTAACGTGGGCCTGCTGGTCCCGAGCTCGGTGTGTGCTTTTGTAGGGCTGATCTGTGGGGACATGAAGCTGAGCTGGAGGAGATGTGAGGATGCTCATGGTCACACACACACCTGGGCTTGTGCTGCTCAGCTCACACCAAAAGACCTGGAGCCTCTAGAACCCTGAGCATCAGCTCTTTCAGCCATATCCATCTGCTGTAGCTGATGCTGGACCTGGGACCTGTGTGCGCTGGCAGGGGTGTGATGTCATATGTGTCACAGCTGACGTCACACATCCCACTCACTGGCAGAGCTGCAGCTTTGCCCTCTCCTCCCAGCTCCCTCCAAAACCACATTTTGGGGTGCACAACCATGCTCAACCCGTCCTTCCCCCTTCCTTCCCAGTCCCTCTACCTTACCCCAGGAAGGTTTCAGGGAGCGAGGGATGCTTCAGTCCAGTGATTAATTAGCATTGCTATTAATACAAGTTGCAATTCCGTTAGATTAATCTATCTTATTGGTCAGGCTTTAATTAATTAGGTAATAACAGCCACCCTAAAAAAAAAAAAAAAGCCTCTTGAATGCTGGTTAATGAAACCCATGGATCTGCTCATTAAGGATTCAGACCTTTCTCCCTTTAATATTTTTCTGCATTATTAAACCCTGCTCGGTTTCTTTGTATGGTCTGTCCCATCAATAACCACGAGTCTTATTTCTGAATTGCTTTGTGTGAGCCAAGAAATCTAATATTATCTAATTAGGGACAACTCTTCCTGCATAATAAATGCAGGAGCAGCAAAATCAATTTGTTCCAGGCGTTTTGTATTAGTGTTTTAAAAATCCAGGCTGTATGGACCAGTTTTCATGGGGAAAAAAGAATAAAGAGAATAAAAACCTTTGTGGGTGAGGAGCTGGTCCTGTCTCAGGGTGGGGGGTTGGGGGGAGTGGGAATTGGCAGCCTGGCTTGGGGTGGCTCCTACCCCATCCCAAAGGTGCTGTACAAAAAGACTTGGTTTTGAGGAATCTGAGCTGTCTGAAAGCTTCCATCCCCTCCCTGTTTTTTCAGTGAGTAATTATTTTGGTCCCCGCAGGTTCTGAAGAGCTCAGTGATGGGTGGAGCGGTGCTGCCACACGTGTCACCGCAGGGATGTGATAAAACAAGGCTCAGCTTTGTTTTCCAGTGTGTTGCCTTGGCCTTTTCCTCCTCCTGCCTGGGGCTGGGGATCTCACTGGGATTCGCTTCAATACAAGTTCAGGGAATCTGCTGCAGGAGCAGTTTTGAGGTTTTAAAAGGCTGAACGAGCCCTGAGGATCTCCACCTATGTGTGTCACCCTCTGGGGTCAAAACCTTTCCAGCTCAAAAGTATGGAGGGATTTCAAGGATGAAGCAGCTGCTGGTACCCAGGGAGGGTACCTGCTGCTGCCGGAGCTGGCCTGGGGACTGACAGCTGCACAACGGCTCCCAGCTCCATCCAGGAGCTCCTTGTCCCCAGGGATGGAGCAGGACACGGTGCCAGGTAAGTGCTGCAGGGCCAAGCCCGTGCTTGCACTGGCTTCTGGTGCACCAGCTTGGTTGGAGGAGCTCAAAGCTGGACTCAGGGTACGGGCCGTCGCCGTGTGAATGGCAAGGAAACAAAGCAGCTCCACTCAGGACCTCAGCCATATTTCCTGAGAGAAATCAGTGCAATGAACTCATACACCACCACAGCTTTGTGTTGGGAAGATAAGGTCCACAGTGCTGTAAATCAGGGTGGAAACTCCACGCAGAGTGTGTGAGGTGTATAACTCATTTCCTCCTTTAACTACCAGTAAAATTAAGCCCTGGCTGAACCCAGTGGTATGAGAAGGGAGACCTTGTCGTTAAGACTGAACTGCAACCTCAGCACCTTATACAAATTAATGGAGCTGAGAGCCCTCAAAGGAAACAAAAGGCATAATTAACAGCTTCTCTATCAGTTCTAATAACTTAAACAGAAAACGAAAGCTTTTTAAGCGCAGTGCAGGCTGGCAGCATCGCTCTGCCAAGTCTCCTCACTGCCCTTGTGCTTCCCCTGCCTTACAGGGAATGGCTGAGGCCCAGCGCTGGCTCCTACTGCAGGGCTAAAACCAACATGTTTTGTTGTCTGCTGCCTCTTTGGGCTGTTTAATTAATGCTGCCGTTACCAGGCTTGAACTGGGCAGTGCTGGAGGTCCAAGCCCGAGGGCAATGTCTGCTGGCAGGGCACTGGGCAGCCTGCAGGGACTCCTCGATGGGGGGAATTCCTCTTGAAGTCACATTTTCCTATTGCAGAAATTGGAGAATCAGGTCCAATCAGACCTCAAATGCTGTCCCCCATCCCCAGCAGAGAGCCTGGCCACCACCAGGTAAAAGCATCCTTGTGAAGGACAATCCAGGGGCTTTGTGGTGTGAAATTGCAGCATAGGTTTTGGGAGGAGGGGGATGAAATCCTGAGATCAGACATGTTTTTTCTGTGCAATGTCCTCTGGTATGGACAGAAGTAGTCCCCAAGCTTTTGGGAGGTGTTGGGGGGGCACAAAGCCACCTCCCTGGCATTGCTGTGCAGAGCATTGGTGGGCAGCTGCTCCTCACAGAGCCCAGACCCTCCAGCTCATCACAGGATCCTCATCACTTTCTATAACCTGACATGTATTTCATTTCCCTGATTTATGAAGACATCACTGGGTTTAATGACTTGTCTCACCACTTGGTCCCAGGTCAGGACTGGGGATGCAGGAGGTTGGAAGTTGCTCCTGAGCATCGCTGTGCTCTGCCCTGCATCTCCAGCATCTCCAGCATCGCTGCAGGATCAGCAAGTGCCACGTTGTAAGGTTGGGTCTGTTGGAAGCTGCCTTCTCCTTGGCAAAATTGGCTTCTCCTGGTGAGTTACACAGGAAACAACCTCAGCTTGGGTATTTTCCAACGTGCTGTTAAGGAGTGGGGTGTTTCTGACTGTACCCTGGTGCTGGTGTCAATCAGCTTTGCTGAGCCTGGCTCCTCATTGTGTTCCTAGTTTATTTACTGTGTAAGCCCAGAGTTAAGATGCTGGTTTGCCTATTAGGACAGATGGCAACAGAAGGCACAGGAAAGCTGCTTTTTTTTTTTTTTTTTTTTAAGAAATAACAAATTTGGAGAAAGCCAAGGAGGTACAAAATTATTCTCAAGATCTAATTATTCCAGGGAATGAAAAAAAAACCAACCCAGGCTTCTTGAACTTGCTTTCTCAGGGTTATATTAATATGAAGCATTTAATCATTAGGGAGATGAAATTAGTTCACCTAGATTGATCTCTAAGCTGAACTGGAAAGTTGGACAAAATAATCATTTCATAAACTTCCTTAGAATAATAATTCTCCCCACTGATGCTGGTGAAGGACATCAGCCAGTAACCTCAGGGGCTCGTGATGTGCCTGAGGGGAAAGACCAAAACGTGGTGCTGTTCTTTCTTTAGAAAGAAGAGTGGGAATGCTTGGTCTCTGATGCAGATGTGGAGAGCTGTGGATGCTGAGGTGGGTCTCAGACCTCATGGGAAGGTGTCTGAGGTCTTTGGTATTTGTGCTTTTTTTATTTATTTTTTTTTAAAGTGGAAAAATTTCGTTTGTGGGTGAGGGAAGGGTCTTTCTCCTCCCAATTATTAATTTCCAGGAAGAAACTGTGATTTTTTAGCAACTCCTCTTCAGTTTCTCACTCTTGGGTGCAGACATGTGAAACAGAATTTGTAGGGTGGAAAAACCCTGGAATAATAAATGGAGGAAAATGATGCCAGTTGTTACAATGACATCATGAAAAACCAGGGGGGATGAGATTGCCCACCAATCATCAGGGGGTCTTTGCAGGTGGTCAGGACCTATGCTTCTAGCTTCTCTCATCCTCAAGGGACTTTGCTTAGTAGGATGCTGGGGAGATGTTCCTCAGCAGTAAGGGGCACAGGCTGCAGGTGGGTCGTGCTCTGCTTTGCACTTGGGGTATGAGGGCATCACACAGCTTGCAACGAAAGGTCTTGACCCATCTCTGCTGTGGGGCTGGGATCAGCCTTTCCAGGTCAGAGGATGAGAAGATGTGGTAGAACTGCAAATCCTAACTGTTGGATATTCTTATAGGTCATATCATAGAATCACAGGCTGGCATTGGTTGGAAGGGGCCCCAAGGATCACAGAGCTCCAACCCCCCTGCCACAGGCAGGGACACCAACTTCAGACCTGGAGCTACACAAGGTTGCCCAGGGCCCCATCCAATCTGGCCTTGAACACCCCCAGGGACGGGGCACCCACCCCCTCTCTGGGCAGCCTGTTCCAGCCCCTCACCACTCCCTCTGTAAAGAACTTCCCCCTAATATCCAATCTAACCCTTCCCTCCTTTAGCTTTAATCCATCCCCCTTGTCCTGCCATTATCTGTCCTTTTCAACAGTTGAATCCCCTCCTGCTTATAATCTCCCTTCAGGGACTGGCAGGCTGCAATGAGGTCCCCCCACAGCCTTCTCTTCTCCAGGCTGACCCAGCCCAGCTCCCTCAGCCTCTCTTTGTAGGGCAGCTGCTCCAGCCCTCTGAGCATCTTCCTGGCTCCTCTGACCCCTCTCCAACAGCCCCACATCTTTCTTGTGTTGGGCCCCAGCTCTGGACACAGGATCCAGCTGGGGCCTCCCCAGGGCAGAGCAGAGAGGGACAATCCCCTCCCTGTCCCTGCTGCCACCCCTCTGCTGATGGAGCCCAGGATCCCATTGGCCTTGCGAGCTGCAAGAGCACACATATAGGTAGATGTGATCAGGCCCTATCGTTCCAGCACCTTAAATTTATGGAATATTGGTGTGAGCATGGTCAGGTTTGGGTAGGATTTGCCTTTTTCTGGCTTGGAAGCAGTCTTGTCCACAAACCAAGTCTGGTGGCTGTGAGCCAGGGTACCAAGCCTCGCTGGCATGGGGATGGAGCATAACTCAGGGTTTACCTAGCCCATGGGCACTGAAGTCTTCCAGTCTGAACTGGGAGCCAACCAGTTTGGCACCTGCTCATGGGGAGCACAGCCTCTTGATTACCTGACTTAGTTACGTGGAATTCAAACTTTCCAAGCAGGGAGAAGACCTCCTGTTTGTCATGAAAGTTTGGTATAAGGAAAAGAAAATGTTATTTATAACCTAAAAATTGACTGTAGGAGAATCCAAACCAGAGACCAGAGAGCGTTGTTACCTGTACATCCTGCTGGCAGTGGAGATCCCCATGAAATCCACAGGTACCACAGAGGAATGCATCCCAAGGGATGCTTGGGAATAGGTGTGTTCCCAGAATCAGGCACCAGGGAGAACCCATATGTCTTACAGCTCCACTGCAGACAGTGCCAGGCACCAGGGGGGCAGCCCCAGCCAGCATCTGGGGGATGTGGCAGACTTGTGGTAGAGCTTTCTGGGGGAAACAAAAGGAGTCTGTAGCTGGGTATTGCCAGATGACTCAGAATACCAGCAGTGTTAGCGGTAAACAGCTTTAATTTATACAGGTGACATTTAAAATGCTAATCAGACCTTAAGATAATTGCTGGAGATAAGGGAGGCTCTGTTGGTTTAGGGAATGTTGCCAGTTTCTGTGGAAGTTGTTTAGAATGTGGTGAGATCAATGTAGAGGCTGAGTCTTAGGAGGCTTGGCTGGAGCAGCCTCCTCAGGAGTGCTGGGAGCTCAGGAGTGCTGGGAGTCAGCTACTCCAGTCTGCTGAGGAAGATGAATTGTCTCTTGACATAGCAAATGCAGGTGGAGCAAAATGAGAGGGTGTTGCTACGGATGAGGGTGCCTATCACAGAATCACAGAGAATCACTGGGGTTGGAAGGGACCTCCAGAGCGCATCAGGTCCAACCCCCTGCCCAAGCAGGGTCCCTAGGACAGGTCACACAGGTCAGTGTCCAGATGGGGCTGGAATCTCTCCAGAGAAGGAGACTCCACACCCCCTGGGCAAATCTCTGCTCCCTGAGTGGAGCTGGAGCTGTGCATCTGCTCTCTCATTCAGGGATTGTTTTTTAACTTCTGTGTCTCTCACACGTTCCTTTGCAGGGAGGGGGCTAAAGGCTGAAGCTGCCTTTTGGTGGCAGGGGCTGGAGGTCGTGGCAGACCACTCAGCAGGCTCACTGCTTGTCTTTGCAGGGTCCATGAGACACAGCTTAAGGAAAATATGCTTTTGGGGGGGGGGGCTGCCTGTGGTTGTTAAGAAATGATGCTGCTGGAGGGAGTGCTCCACTGACTGCTCCACCAGTCAGACTCAGGTCCCAGCTGTGGTTCTTCTGCAGTGACAGACACAGACCACTGTGAAAGTCCTTGCTGGGGAGGACTTTTCCAGCAGATGCGCTGGAAAAGGTGGTGAATGCTCACTCAGCTGGAGGGGAGCCCGTCAGCTGTGCTCCCCAGGATGGCTCCTAAAACCTGTGTGTGCAGATGAACTGCAGGCTCACCTGGGCTCATGATGCTTCACATCTTAGCAGGGTTTATATTGTTGGAGGGGTTTTTGAGCACCCTGCATTGACCTCCTCCAAAGCAATTATTTCCGTCGTGTGGTGGGGTGAACGATACCAGAGAGCATCTCCCTGGGGACCTCAGCATCTTTCCCTGATTTATAACCCATTTCTCCACTCTTAACAACCACCAATCTTGTTTTCTGCTTTGATTTCATCTTCCTCTACTGATACTGGTCTTCTCTCTGGAGGCTTTAGGGATTTTTTGGATGGTAATTGTATGAGTGCTTTCCCCCCTGCTCTCCCTCCCGAATCAGCCTCCTGCAAACCCTTTAATTTACTTGATATTCATCCTGCTTTGTCCCTTGCTTCCAGGTTCATTATCCCAGGTTTCAGCACACCATGCCTCTTACCCGGTTCGCTGTAAGATACAATCTCATTGTTTCCATCCCAATGGTTTCTCATTAGTCTGTGTGGGTGGGGATGTGTGACACCCACATCTGTGTGTGCTCCCATCACTCTCTGTTCAGGAAACATCTTTTGACTAGAGGGAAGGAACAGGAGTGCAATTCTGGGTAGAAAAAGGACAGATCCTGTAATTTTTGCTTGACTGGCAGGTGGTGAGTGCATATGGCAGAGATGGGGCCATCCTAGGAAGGTCCTTTCCTTACCTAGGTGCTGCTGAAGAAGGAAAGATTAGCTGGTCCCTTTACCCCTCTGCTCTATTGTCCATAGCCACTTACACAACTAGTTTCCCCCCAACCCCAGAGCTCTTCCCACCTGGAAGATTCATCCCAGCTCCCAGGGAGGCTCTACCTGACCTTTAGCTTCCCTCACAGCTCACTCATGGAGCCCAGCACCCCTATTGCCCTGCCACCAGCCCTGGGAGGTAATTTGCATCTCTCTGGGGCCAGAGCCCTTGCAAAGGTGTAAATTGATGCCATTCATTAGATTTAATTTGGCTGCCCACCACTGTGAGCTTGGATCACCTGTGAGCTTGGATCAGGGCTGAAGCACCTGCCCTACAAAGAGAGGCTGAGGGAGCTGGGCTGGGTCAGCCTGGAGAAGAGAAGGCTGTGGGGGGACCTCATTGCAGCCTGCCAGTCCCTGAAGGGAGATTATAAACAGGAGGGGATTCAACTGTTTAAAAGGACAGACAATGGCAGGACAAGGGGGATGGATTAAAGCTGAAGGAGGGAAGGGTTAGATTGGATATTAGGGGGAAGTTCTTTGCAGAGAGAGTGGTGAGGGGCTGGAACAGGCTGCCCAGAGAGGGGGTGGGTGCCCCATCCCTGGGGGTGTTCAAGGCCAGGTTGGATGGGGCCCTGGGCAACCTTGTGTAGCTCCAGGCCTGAGGTTGGTGTCCCTGCCTGTGGCAGGGGGGTTGGAGCTCTGTGTCCCTTGGGGTCCCTTCCAACCCATGCCATTCTGTGATTCTATGATCCTGGTGTATGTAAGAGGTGGCTAATATATAATTCACTTTAATATTGTCTTTTAATTCTTTATTCTTTGAATCAAATATGTTGGCTGTACAGAGATGTGCTGTTCCATCTTCACTACCATTAACCAGGCCTCCTTAGAAGGTTTAAATACTTTTCACAGTCAGGTTAATAACTTGCAGTTGTGTTTGCATTAATAATTTTATTAAATGATCGATTGCTTTTGCAGGTTAGAGAACTCAGCAAATCCATCAGCTGTTTATAATAAAACCCACTTGGTAGCTATTGCAGAGTGTTTAAAATAAACACTATTCACATTTGCCAAAGTTTAAATTAGCTCTAAATAAGGTATAAAAAGGAAGGTAATAAGCATATCAGTGGCTTTATCTACCTTTCAAGACAATGTGTGCTGAGGGGCTGTGGGCAGAGGTGAAGCTGGCTGCAGGAAATGCTCTTCCACCCCTTGCTGGCAGTGATGGTGGGGGCTGGTGGAGTGAGGATGCCGAGTGATGCAGTGGCTGCAGATGCTCCAGCGGCTTCAGGATGTCTCATCTTTCAAGGCAAGGTAGGACTTGATGTCATGCTGAGTGTTTCCCTCCTGCTGGGGCTCTTAAAGGAGTCTTGAGCTGGGAGATGTTTTGAGCAGGAGCGTTAGAACCAGCCAGTGTGATGTGTTCTCACTGTGCAGGGAAACTGGGGGTGGGTTATGGAGCAAAGGGTTTCTATTCTGGAAGAGAAGGATGCTTCTGCTCCCTCTGCAGAGATATTGCTTCAAGACTGACATCCCCTCAGGTCTCAGAGGAGTCACCACCTGATGATTTTCTATACCCAGTAGATAAAGGAAATGCTTAATGGGCTCAACTGGGCTGAGGGCCAAGAGGTTTTGGTGTTGTTCAAAGCTCTGTGGTAACTCCTGAGTTGGCCCAGCTCTGGTCTCTGAGGCCTAAACAGAAGCTGTTGGTGAATGAAAACCAGGGTTCTGGAAGAAGCCAAGTCATTTATTGTGCCCAGTTCTGGGCTCCCTGATATAAAAAAGACAGGGATGTCCTAGAGAGAGTCCAGGGGAGGGCAAGGAAGTTGATGAAGGGCCTGGAGCATCTCCCTTATGAGGATAGGCTGAGTGAGCTGGGGCTGTTCTGCCTGGAGGGAAGAAGCCTGAGAGGGGATCTGATCAATGGTTATCAATATCTGAAGGGTGGGACACAGGGGGATGTGGGCAGCCTCAGTGGTCTGTGGGGACAGGACAAGGGGTGATGGCTGCACGTTGGAGCACAGGGGAAGCAATCTGGGGAAGAACTTCTTCCCAGTGAGGGTGAGGGAGCCCTGGGACAGGCTGCCCAGGGGGTGTGGAGTCTCCTTCTCTGGAGAGATTCCAGCCCCATCTGGACACCGACCTGTGTGCCCTGTCCTAGGGATCCTGCTTTGCAGGGGGTTGGACCCCATGGGCTCTGGAGGCCCCTTCCAGCCCCTGAGATTCTGTGATTCACATCACCAGTGATCTATGACAAGTCCCTGGTGTGAAGGTAGCACTGCTGGGGGGCTGCAGCCCTGCTCCCTGGGATGGGGAGAGCATCTTTCTGCCCTGCTCTGTGTCTGCTCCTGTGCAAATGATCAATAGGAATTACAGCTTGAACATAATGACCTCGCTCCTGAAGGAGGATCACAGTGGGCTGCTCTGAAAAGGTTTTCCAAGCCCCAGCTCTATTACTGTACAGCTGTTGTGAGCTGTCAGGTACAAAACCATAATCTTCACCAGTTATTGTACTTCTGAATTCAATACAAATTGCATGAACTAAAGCATGTTGATTAGAGGGTTGACTTCCACATGAAGCCACATCATCTAATTCTTAATGCTGCTGGATCAAGAAGGATTAGCTAATGGTTTCAGAATGTCACTTTGCTACCTCAGCCAGCAAACAGCCACTGATGGATTATTTGTGAGTGAAAACCCACCAGGCTCTGGCTTAGGGTCCCACACAGGACTGAGAGCATCAGTGCCATACAAGTGACCTGTGAGTGACTGGGGACGTGCAGGAGGCAGCAGAGTGATTAAACAGGGAGATGGCAAAAGGCAGGGTTTGGTGTCACCTGTGGGATGGATTTCTGCTTTAAAGCCTGCACTCAAATGAAGCTGTGTGGATGCGAACAGCTCTCTGTGAGGTGCTTGTGGCCCTTGTGAGGAATGGTTACAGTGATAAAATCTGATTTTTTGGGGGGGAGCCTCAGTCTAAATGAGTTTTTTAGCCCTGTAAATAATGGCTTGAAGTTCTTGAGGTATGGTAGATTTTATAAACCCAAATTTTTCAGCATGCCTGGGATAATTACAGAGGGAAATCCAACAGCCCAGCTGAGGCTGGGGGAGAGTTACGCTGCCAGGCTGATGGTGGGACTCTGCCTGTCACTGCAGACATGGCAGGGTAGATGCTGGAGCCATTTCATGGAGATCTGAACCTGGTAGAGCTTAGGTAGGAATGTTTTGGCTAATTAATTTTTTTGTTTTAAGTATACTGATACAAAGGAGGAAACAGGACAAATTGTGTAGCTTTGTCTTTGAAACTGTGTGTTCTGGGGAAACAGAAGTTTTCCTTCGAGTAAAGTAACTGAGGAGCACCATGCAGTTATGAATCAGGGGTGAGCAGGGAAGGCTTTGTGGCATGAGCAGCTTCATGCAGCCCTTTCTATTTGCTTGGTTATGTGTCTGATTTGTCTTTTCTCCCCTGCAAGCTGGGAGGCAGAGCCCTGTGATGGATGCACTCCCCCTGTTTGAAGTAGCTCAACTTCGGTCTGGGTGGATGCTCAGCAAGGATGGCTACCCAAAGTGGATCCAGCAAGGATGCTGAGCATACCCAAAGTGGATTCTGTTGTGAGGCAATCAACAAGAACTGGCACCAAAACAAAACACAAAAAAAATAGCCAATTTTGCTGGAGATTGGGCTGTTGAGCAGCTGAAACTGTATGGACACAGTGGAGTATCTGAGCACAAACCAACCACTTTGTGCTACTGCAGCCATCAAAGTCTGCTGAGCTGCCCCCAGGAACAGCTGGCTGTGTGGTGGGGATGTCCCTTGCCTCCCAGTTACCCCTTGAGGTTGAGACATCCCTGACCTGGTGCCAGGCATTGGTGGTGTGGTAAGTGAAATCTTTTGCGTGCATCTAACATTAAAAACACATAGAAGGTTTGTGAGTCAGTCTTTGTATCCCATGCTAACTTTAAGCATGACAAATCATAGAGTATGGACCACCAATCCATGGGTACTTATTAAATATTTTACATGCCTAAATTTACTGGTTAGAACTCAACAAACTAATTACTAGGTCGGACCTGAGTGATCTCTGACTCCTGCGACAAGCCTCTCTCTACCAGCGAGACTCTGGCTGGTCTTCCAGCTTTGTTGGGTGCAGTTGGGATGGTAGGATAGAGCCAGCCATGCTTTCAGGAGCATCATGATGCTCCCAGTGCTTACTCACTCTTGGGGCTGGAAAGGAAACCAGAGGCCTCTGTGAAAATACCATAAAATGGTAAAACTTGCTGCAGTTTTGGGGCGGTGTGGTGAAACCTGTCTGTCCTTGAGTGCTATTTGTCTGTCCTTGAGTGCTATTAACACTGTGTAGCATTTTCCAAATGTGTCTAATGAAGAGGAACATCTTGGTTTTGTGGCTACTACTGGCAACCAGGGATGCTTCAGGGGTCTCAGGTCAAAATCTCCAGGAGTGTTTTGAAATTTTAACCTGTATTTCCAAAACAAACAATTGTGGTTTGCTGGGGGCTTAGACTTGCCATTCTGTGTAATAATTCCAGTTTTTCCACTATAGTTTGGGGAAAAGGATGCTGGCAAAAGAGCAGGATGCAGTTTTTTGAAGGAGGAGCAGTGGTGACCAAGATCCCCAGAGCTGGAGCCCTGGATTCCAGGAAAGAGTCCTTCAGCCAGTGTGACCTGTCTGTGCTCAGCTGGTAAATAACTCCCTGTTCGTGTATGAAAATCTCACTGGGCAAACACTAGAGCTGCAAGACAGAAGTGCAAGTGCTTAGTAAACAGTCCAAGGTGTTACAAACACATTACCCATGTGCTACGTGCCGTAGAGGGACGTGAGCGCACCAGCGGGATGCCTCCTTACCTATTAGCATCATTTATAAGCACCCAGCCAGCCTCTAACTATAGATTTTCCACTCATTAAAACCTTAGACAATAATTTATCAAGTCTTTGTAAAGTAAACCTGTTTTTTTTTCCTTGCAAAGCCCAGTGTCTTTGGTTTTTACATCAAGTAAGCCCTGTCCCCGTGCCTGCGGGTGCTAGATAAGCCCTAATTCATGGGGCTCTCTGGGAGCTATCTGTATCCCTGAACAAAACTTTCCCTGTGAGCAACATGGCTTATTTTTCCTGATACAGAGCAGCTGGCTGGGTTTAAGAAAAATGTTTGTTTTCTAAGCAGCAATGAACGACTTCAGATGTCACCCTCGAATTAGACTGAGCATTTTCTTTTGTGAGGAAAGATGGGTGATGTGTGCAGCCTCTGGTCCTGCTCCAAACATCCCTCACTGCATTCACATTGGGTTTCTGTTGGGTTGGGTTTTTCCCCCCCTACCTGAGCAAAGCCTGGATTAAATTTAATTAAATGAATTTAAAGTCTAGATTAAATTTAATTACTAGGGACAGCGTATGAACTGCAGCTGTCCCTGGCTGGGATTTGGTGGCTCTGGCAGGAGTGATTGCAGCCAGCATGGCTGTTGGGATCAGCAAACAAAGCCTGGGGTACATGTTTGGAAGGATGGTAGACGTGTGAGGATGTAATCACCTGAACTGCAGCTGAGAGGTTAAGTCCCCTCCTGCTGCAGGAGCTGCCACCAGAGTATTAATGACCACAGGCTGCTGAGACCTCTGCTTTACATATCGTCTGAGTACACAGAGTGCAAAAGTAATTTAATTCGGGCATCACAATTAAGGAAACAATTATCTCTCATGTCTTGGGCTGATCTCCAGGTCATCTTAGCATTATCCCTTTTGATCTCATTATGAATTTAAAATATGCAATAAATTGGCTCTTAATTCTATAGAAAAGGTCAAGCTTGCTTTCTGCAAGAGACAGGGGGGTATTTAATGGAAAGATCTCAAGGACAAGGGAAACATTTGTTAATGACTAGGGGAATGAGTGCCAGCCCATCTCTTGGGGAACGTTGGGTGAGACTTTTGGATGTGCACAACCTCTCCGTGGGCAAATCCTGCCTGGAGATGCTTTCCCAAGAGGTAACTTCTGACCTGGGTAGCAATTAACTGCTAGTGTTTTCATCACAAGTTCTCCTGGGGTGAGCCAGCAGTGGAGGGAGCCTGGCCTTGTGAAAGGAGCATGGAGGAGACTTGAGACCAGGGAACTTGAGTGCTTTATTCCCTCAAATATTTTTGACAGCCTGCTTGAGAAAGTGGGTTATCAGGTCATTTTGTGGTTAACAGGCCATTTTTAAGGTTAACAACAGCCTTGGCAAGTGGAGTAAGATTAATTGCACTGAGCTGAGCTGTGTTGGCTTACCCCTGCTAAATTCTGGTTTAGCTAGGGTTTTTTGCATTTTTTAATAGGGATTATTATGTGTTTCTACTACTTTCTCAGAAAGAAAGTGTCATTCAAAGAACTCAGCAGAGACAAGAAGTGACTGCCTAACTTTGGTTTCTTTTCTCCAGGATCTAGTTGCAGCACATCCCTGCAGCACTAACCATGCTGGTCACAAGGGCTGAGTGCTGTGTCACTGCTGTGGTGTCTGGACCCCAGCCTGGCAGCAGGATGGCTGTTCATGACCCAGGGGAGACAGGCCTGCTGCTGCACATGGACATGTGTGAGGTCCTGTGCCTTGCTTGGGGCAATCCTCAGCATCAATCCAGGCTGGGAGATGATGTGCTGGAGAGCAGCCCTGCAGAGAAGGACTTGGGGTTGCTGGTGGGTGAGAAGCTCGACATGAGATGACAACGCACGGTCGCAGCCCAGAAGGCCAACCATGTCCTGCATCAAAAGGAGTGTGGCCAGCAGGTCTGGGGAGGGGTGGGGTGGGATTTCAGCCCCTCAGCTCTGCTCTCGTGAGACCCCACCTGGAGTGCTGGGTCCAGCTCTGGAGTCCCCAACATAAGAAGGACATGGAGCCGTGGGAATGAGTCCAGAGTAGGCCACGAAGATAATTATAGGGCTGGAGCAGCTCTGCTATGAAGGCAGGCTGGGAGAGTTGGGCTGGTTCAGCCTGGAGAAGAGAAAGCTGTGGGCAGACCTTACAGCACCTTCCAGTCCCGGAAGGGCCTACAAGGAAGTGCTAGGATGAGGGAGGATGGGTTTAAATTGGGAGGGGGTAGATTTAGATTGGCTATTAGGAAGAAATTCTTCACTCTGAGGGTGGTGAGGCCCTGGCACAGGGTGCCCAGGGAGGTGGTTTCTGTCCCCTTGCTGGAGGTGTTCAAGGTTGGGTTGGATGGGGCCTCGAGCAGCCTGGGCTGGTGAGAGTGTTCCTGCCCATGGCAGGGGGTTGGGACTTGATCTTTGAGGTCCTATCCAGCCCTGACCAGTCTGTGATTGTGTGATTCTATGATGAGGTAGAGCCCAAGCACTGTTACTGTAAATTTACCGTCGCTGCTTCTCTACCGTGCATCACTGAGAACTTACAGACCAAGAGCAGCTTACTCCATCACCCAACCAGCACCTCCATTCAGACCCAGCTGGATAAACTGGTGACACTGTAGTTCATTCGAGTCCTTTTTTGCTTGTTTGTTTTTTAACACCCCTTTTTAAATGCTCCTGACTTATCAGGGGGTGGGGGTGTTGCTGTCAGTACCCTGTGAGATAGCAACAGGCAGTTTCTGGGAAGCTGTGGACTGTTACAGCATGGGGGCTGTTGGTGCATCGTGTGTGAGGTTGGGTTATTCCATCTGAATTTTAAATTCTAAAGCCCAAGCTGCTACACAATCTGGATGTGGTTCCCCACTGTTGAGTTGAGTTGTGTCCTGGGGGCTCGGTGGCTGTTCCACACTTGGTAGTTTCAGCTATTGTGTTCTGTGGGGTGGGACATGGGGGAAAGCATGTTGTGAACCCAAAGCTCTGTGAGTTTGATAGAGCAGAAGTGTGGGGCTGGGAGAGGAGCAGCTTCCCTGCCTCCCTCTGCCAAACAGAAAACACTTCATAAAGAAAAACCTCACCCAAACAAGACCTGCTGTATCTCTGGTTTGTTCCTGTGAATGGAATTAGTCAAATAACAAATCCCACTGATCAAGGTCTTAATAATAAACATAGAAATCCTTTGAAGTGTAAAAGGTGCTGCTAAAATGCTGCATGTGTGTGACTTAGGTAAACTTCAATTTAAAAGAAAGCAGACTAGAATTTTTATCTTTTCTTGGTTATTATATCCACTTCTATTTTTTACGCTTTCCAGAAGGCAAAAAATAAATCAAAACTGAACTTATTGCAGTATTCTCTATTCAAACATTTTAATATACATTGCCTGGCACTGCAAAGGACAGATAATGATGTAGGCCTATCTCTGCTGCAGAAATGGATTATTTGGGTCCAGGTTTCAAAAAGCACTGAGCATACAAAGTCCTGGCTGTGGTGTGAGGAGCTGGATGCATCCATCCCTGACCAGAGCATCCAGGGCTTCCCAGTGGCAGCAGTTCAGAGCAGAGCTCACGAATGACAGGCTGCCCAGGGGGTGTGGAGTCTCCTTCTCTGGAGAGATTCCAGTCCTGTCTGGATGCCCACCTATGTGCCCTGTCCTAGGGACCCTGCTTTGGCAGGGGGTTGGATCCCATGGGCTCTGGGGGTCCCTTCCAACCCCTGTGATGCTGTGAATGGCAGCAACAAACCACTGAGTTTGGTAAAACTGATGGTTTATTAAACCAGCCCTGTCAGACTCTGGTCAGCATGTCCCAGTGATGTGGGTAACAGATTCACATGGGCTGCTCCATTGTGTCCATCACCAGCTGTCTCTGGGCATGTTGGTGGGACACAGGCTTCCCTCCAAACCTCTTGGGGAGATGTGTTCCTGGCTCTTATACAAATTTGCCAAAATATCTCAGTTAAGATGGGGTAATTTCAACCCCCCTGGTGCCAAAGTGGCTTCAGGAACGTGGCTGTTTTACCACCACCAATTGTCAATGGCTTAACCCACCTGTACAGCTGCGTTTCTGGCAGAGGTTTGGATGTGCCCCTCATTGTAACACTGTACCCATTGCTCTTCCAGCCTTTGGATCGTGACTGCAAGTTAGTGATTCCTGGCTTTCCCTGTTGTGCTGTGTTTTACCTGGCTTTGCCTGTAAAGCAGCAGCTGCTGGCAGAAACTGAATGAATTCAAGCTGGAAATGTGAGGTTTCACTGTGGGGTTCTCAGATTCCCTAGGAGGGTAGTGAGGGAGGAGGTTTAAATCATTAGCCACATGTACCCTTCATCTGCTCCCAACAGGAAAGGTGATGTAACATGCCAGGCAGCTATTGTGGCTGTTGTGCTGTAGCTCTAAACACCTGCTCTGGCAAGGTTTGGATGTTGTGGGCTGTGGGCAGTGATGGATGGCAGCTCTGGGTCAGCTGAGGGTGGGAACTTTGGGGTGGGAATCCCGCTTGGATGTATGACTTGCTGCAGTTCCCTGAAAGGTTGTACCCCAGCTTTGTTCCTGTGCTCCAAGCTCTGCTGTGCAGCTCCTCACAAACTTTCCCAGGGCAAAGCATCCACCTGATCCAGAGCTGCTCAACCATTGGAGGTGCCCAGGGACATCCGTGGGGAGGCTGTGTGGGTTCCGTGCCCGGCGGCGCTTGAAGCAACAGGCAGGTATGTAAAAAGCATGTAGAAATGAATGGTGAACTGTACTGATGCATCATTTATGAACATCATACAGGCAAAACTCAGGTTTTCCCTGCTGTATTGGTGATGAAGGAAATCAGTCATTCATGGTGCTGAGAATACAGACAGCCCGGACAATCCACTTGATCTACTGAGTGCTGGGGCTTCCAGTGTCACTTCAATGTGGGACACAGCACTTAGCTAGGGTTTGCACTCCAATTTTTGGAAGGTGAGTACAATATAAGGCATGAGGAAAAACTCCCAGGTCATGGAAAGTATGTTCCACCCCCAGCACAAGGCTTATGTCCTAGGAGTCGTCCCCTGAGGAGAAAAATGGGTATGAATAAGATTACTTTTATTCCTTCTGTGGTTAATCAATTCTTTCTGGGGACAAAATGCCTGAAATAAGTTAAAAAACAAACCACAAGGGTTTTATTGGGTTGTTTTTTTTTAAAAAGGTTCCCTTGTCAGTCTTTTACAATAAATACTTGATGCATTTGCCAAGAGGTTGGGGATGAGCAATCAGCTCTTGTCCTTCACTGGGTGAACATGGGTTGGATCGCTGTTGCAGCTGTCTGCCTGACAGATCTGAAAGGCAAATCACTTTATGAATAAAACCCACTGTGGTTCAAACTGTTCCTGAACCTTAATAAACAGAAAGGGTATGTATTATCTCCCCCAGCACAAAACCAGCCAATCTTCCTGTCTGCTGAGGCTGCTCAAAGGGAGGTTTAAACCTGAGGCAGAGGCTTAAACGTGGCGGTGCTGATGTGATAGCGGCCAGGCAGTGCTTTCCCTTCACAACTTCTGTTCCAGAAGAGTCTGAAGCTTGTGTGTTTTCTAGATGTGACTGAGGGGTTTTGGTTTCATGCCTTCTGGCCCCTCTGTGTGGTCCCTACCACCCCCCTTCCTCAGCTCCCTCGTGGTGTGGGAGGAGATGTGGTCCCAAGCTCACAGCATCCGACCTCTGCAAGCCATGACATACCTCCTGTACCTCTGTAATGGCAAAGCATGTGCCAGCGCTGCTCTGGGAGGATCAGGGCTGCTGGTGGCCTTGACCTTAGGGACACTGTGATCCCCTTGGCCAGCCCAGCAGGGAAAGGGATGCAGGAATTTTGGGATGGTAAACCTTGAGTTATGTTACCAGCACTTCTTTGTCAGGATGGGGGCTGTGCCTGAGGGTGGGTCTCAGTAGGAACTGGGAGTTACCTTGTCTGCACTGGGGTGTATGTCCCCCGGCTCTCCTTCCCTACCTCATTTTGAATCCCCACAATATCTCACAAGGTTATTCACAAGAAGGGTCACAAGCCTGGAGGGAAAGCAAAGGCCTGTGTTTGTGTGTTTCCCGATGGTGAGCCAGCCTTGAGACAAAAAATAAACCCAACAAAACCCTGCAGAGAGGCTTGGGTTTGTTTTTATTTCTTTATTTTTAAATCTAGATTCCTAACAAGCAGCAAAGATGAAAAGCTTTCAACCCCCTTATATGTATCTGGAGAAATACTCTGTGAGAGAAATGAAATGGAACAGACTCCTAGACTCATTTAGCATTTCTAAACGGATAAATATATTTATTGGCCATGGCTGTTAGGGGTGTGTAATAGCTATTCTTCCTGCAGACGGCTCATTGGATTTCCACGTTAGCACTTAGCTCTATAATGATGTTAGACTACTAATACCAAGCTGTTTTGACAATGTTTGTACTTTACCTCTTAGCCTCTGGCTGTTTCGAAGATGAGGTGGTCTGGGGGAGCGGGCTGTCGCTGGGAATTTGCTGCATTGGAAAGCAGTGAAGTGAGGAGCTTGTGGTGTGCTTCAGCAGGGGCCTTTCCAGGTATTGCAAACCTGCAATGTTCTCTTGATTTTTTTTTTTCCAAAGCAAAAAGCTAGCAGGCTCCTTCCCTCCTGTTAGGGATCAGCATGGGAACGGGGAATCCTGAGGTGGTGGAAAGTGGGTTGAGAAAACCAGGCAAAGCCTGGTTTGCTTTGCAATTAGGAGGGATGGTCTGCATCCCCCCTGCACCCTAGCCTTGTGTTGAAGGTGCTGGGGGCATGTTTTTGCTGTGGAAATTAGAAAGCGAATGCTTGTCACCACTCCAAAATCAAGGATAGCAAAAGGCAGGTTGCTGAGCTCTCCAAGGGCCTCTCTTGGGTAAGGTACCCTGTGCCCACAGTAAAATATATCAATCAGTGTAATAATTAAAATTGATTTAGATAAATTTTAGGTTTATACATCAAAGCACCCTTTAAAAATGTTTATTTTGTTTTTCACCTGAGCACATGAACCTATTTAATTTCCAGAGACTGCCTGCCTGCTCATTTTGAGCAAAATCAATTTGTCTTGCTGGTTTTGCTGCCTTGCTTTAAATAACTTGTGACTCCAGCCCAGCATCCTGGCTGGTGCCTTTCTTGGGTGAATCTAGTGCTGTGTTTGTGTTTTTAATGCCACCACCTTCATTTCCATCCCTGCCCAGTTAAAAAAGTAAAGAATTCAGCAGTAGTGAAGGTGAGAGTGCTCTGAAGTTTGGCCATAAAGCGGCTCCCACAGGGGTGTAACATGTTGCTGGGTTGTCTGCCTGCTCCTCGTCCATCTCGGTCCCCAGCTTGGCATGGGGTGGTTTCTACTGCAGCCACCACACCTTCCATGGGGCAGCAAATGGGAGAGGTCCAGGTAAGTTCTCTGTCCCATCTGGTTTTCTTAAAAAGGTAAATCTAAAGAACTCCTATGAAGGCTTTTTGTGTCAGACTGAGCAGCTCGGGCTGCCCAGGTTGCTGGTGACAGTGCTTGGTCACTTTGTGGATGGTGCCATCTCCCTGCTCTGTTCCCCATCCCACTACTCTGAGCTGCAGGTCTCCCTTTGTCCCCTTCAGATTTGCCCTGGGGCTGTTTGTGGAGGGCTGGGGGTTACCCCAGCAGAATCCAGCTGCACTGTGGTGAAGAGAAGTGAAGTTCTCATCTTGTCTCTGATACCAATCCCATTCTCAATGCCCAAAACCCATCTCTCCTTCACTCTCTAACCCACAAGTAGCATGACCTGCCCTGCCAGACACTTACTAACACTACCTGTGTAGCAATTTGGCAGTGCACCCCTGACAGATATCAATTTAGCAAAGAGCTCCAACGCTTGATTAACCTTAATGAATGACAGTAGAATCTTTTGCCCTTTTTACAGAGGTCATGCTCAAATCATCATGTTATCAGACTTAATTACAACAAGTTAATTTGTTGCTTGCCTGCCTTGCAGATGTTTAGGAAAACACATTTTGTACTCCATATATCATGCTCGGTATTGCTCTTTATGCTATAGTAATATAGTCATTAGGGCTGGCCAAGGAGGATGGTGATAGGGATCATTGATGAATTGGTTCTCAGAGCCTTGCCAGTCAAAGCCATTAATGATGGTGCTGTACTCTGTGCAATGCTATCCTTGTCCCCAGCTGGATGTCATGTCTATGATTTCTTCTAGAAAATACTACTACTGCTTCTACCAAGTAATGGATTACACTGCTGCATGGGGTGTACTGTGTACCCTTCCCATGGCATTGCCTGAGTCCTTTGGTGTTTCCTGCATCTGCAGAAAGATCTTTCTGCTGGTCCTTGGTCCTGGCCAGCTAAATCACTCCCTTTTCCAGTTCTGCTGTATGTGATGATGCCACAGCATCCTGCACCCTGTGGCAAGGGGAGTTGGAACTCTATGATCCTTGGGGTCCCTTCCAACTCAGACCAGTCTGTGATTCTATGATTTCATTGTCCCTTCTGGGTCCCTGGCTGAAAGCAGGTGGCACACTAGGGAAAAGCTCCAGTCCAACTCATGGTGGGAGCAGCAGAGCCCACTGATCTGTTTCTTCTTGTGAGTGGAGTGATCGTGTCATAAAAAGTTTGCTCCCAAGGCAGCAGTGCCTGGGTGGGAGTGAAGCTGTTACAGGATCACATCCCCATGGGGGATCACACTGTTTCTAGTGCCTCTGGACCCTTGTTCCCACAGCATAACCACCCACCCAGGAGGATTTTTGGAGTTTGTTTTATTCCTGTGGTAGGAGGAAGATGCTCGTGTCTTCTGGGCTGGGGAGCTGCTGCAGCTGGTGCTGTGCAGCAGGCTGAGCCCCGTGGCTGGTGGGGAGGCTCTGAGCCACTCTGCCAAGGGGACAGAGGCAACCCCAGCTTCAGAGCCAGCAGATGGAGAAAAGCTGTGTCAGACAAACCCAAGAGAAACTTCAACCCTTCCACAGAGGAGCAGGAAAAGCGTGGGGGAGCAAAATGAATGGAACCCCCCCCAGCCTGTGTACTGATCTGCCTGTGGCTGTCAGAGAAGCGACTTGAGGATACAGAGAGCTCAGGCTTATAAAAGGCCAATAACTCACTTTTATAGTCACTTTACATGCAGGATTCATGAGCCCAAAAGGATCTTTACAGTAAATTAATTGGTAATAAACAGCAGATGTGTTGCTGCAGGGTGCATGGCTGTTGTGGAGGGGGTTTCCCTGGGCTGCAGGAGAGGTCAGGCAGGAGAGGAGAGGAGAGGCAGGCACAGGAATGACAGCAGCTAGCTGCTTTTTTTCTTTTACCCCCCCGCCCCCGTTTTGGCAGGAGGGCTCCTGCTTCTTGTAAGTATTCCCAGAGACACAGCGAGTGCAGCAGTCAGATAAGTCAGCGCGAGTAGCATTGCAGTTGTGGGGGGGGGGTTGGTAGGCTGTAGCTCATGATAATTACCCAGAGAACCCAGCCAAACTGTTTAAACACCTTGTGAGCCATCCAAACAGGCTGGAATCACTGAGAGGATTGCTGGAAAGTGACACAATCTGCATGGGTAAGAACTCTGCCTTTGCTCCAGGCTGGCTCTGCACTCCCATGTGCCACAGCATCTGTGCTGGGCTGCAGTCCTTGGAGCTTGGTGTCCATAGTCCTGGCTACCCCCTGCACCCCAACACCCCTTCTCTGATCCCTACCATGTTCATTTGCTCACTGAGCTGGGCTAGGAAGCTCACCAGAGAGGAAAGGTGGACATTCCCAGGTGTAAATATGCCCTGTGAGTCTGATGAGCGCGTTCAGGGATGAAGTTTTGGGAGTCCTTGTGGTACCACAGCATTTGGTACAAGCTTGCTGGGTTTGGCTTGCTTGCCTGCCATGGGAGAGGAGGCAAAAAAGGAGCTGTGAAGTCAAAAAATGAGGATGTAAATAGCAATACCAGGCTCTCTCTGAAGCAGCTTGTTTTCATAAATGGATGCCTGGGTTTTGGGAAGGACTTTCACAGGCTTTATAAAGCTTATTTTAAAGTAAATGTTGGAAATGCTCGCAAATAGCAGCTGAGAGACGTTCAGTGACGGTCACGTTGGAAGGAGGAGAAGTGGTGATTGTAAGAGATGTGCTGCAGGCTTGTGCTGTGCTGTGGGAAGCGTGTGGGGAGGGGGTGGGAAGGGAGCCTGTGGAAAGGGAGAGCCTTTTTCTGTAGCCTGATTTGGAAGCCACAAAGTAGGTAGCGAGGCAGGAACAAAAATACAGGAGTTTGGCATGCTGTGCAAGCTCTTATCTTCTCCCTGTCATGAAAAGCAGAGCAAGAGCAGAGCAGAAAGGTTGTAGGCTTCCCCAAGTCCTAATTATCCCTTGATTATGCCCACAGCAGGGATGAAGTTTTCAAAAACACCCCTTCCTGCAGTAAAGCCAGAAAACTGGCACAGAGCTTCGATGGGCCTGTTTCTGTGCTCAGCAAAGCAGCGATGGGGCCAGGCTCCATGCTCCAGAGATCTGAAGTGCCCAAAAAAACCAGATTGTACCTAAAAGCTGCTCCCACTGACTCCATCCCATGTGCTGCAGGAAAGTTTATTCTATCTTCCTTTCCCTTCCTTGCCCCAGGCAGGAAATCTGTTCAGTTCAGGCAGCATCCACTTGTTCATTTAGTCTGGGACATAAAAGGCCTCAATACCTGGTTTGTTTGGGGATTTTTTTCCCCCCCTTTTTCTTTTTTTTCCCACCTTCCCCCCCTTTTTTTTCCTTTGACATTAAGGAATTGCAAGAGCTGTCTGGAACAAACCCCAACGTGACTGCCAGAGGACTAATGACAGCCTCATGTCTCTCTCTAGGTACTTGAATTCCCTGGGAATAAGAGCTGGAGGGATGCAGGAGGAGGGAGACATCCTATGCAAGCACATGTCTGTGGGATGGATGAGTAGATGCTTTCACTTGTCTTAGTACAGATCAGTCTATTCTAGGTGGTTGAGCTCCCCCAGAATGTTTGGTGCACCCAGGATTTCAGCAGAGATGGAGGGAATGAGCAATATGGGCTGCATTTTGCAGCTGAGGGTGGTATTGATTTCCCGCAAGGGACAGAGCGAAGGAGCTCTTCCCATTCAAGCTGTAGGATTTCTTGCTTCCTGGCCCTTTTTTCAACTTCTCAGGCAAGAGGTGGTGTGAGTCACCTATCCCCTCCCATCCTGTTCTGAGATCAACTGTTCAAATAGATAAAAAAGGGATTCTTTGTATTAAAAAGGAGAATAAACCCCCAGCTGCCTTGTATTATCACTTGATTCTCCAGAATGCCCACAGAATGCAGCTTACTGCAAGATGCACTTGCATCCTCTATGCTCCCAGTACCCACATCCCCCTGTCTGACCCTGCTGGGAAATATCTCATAAAAATTAGTGGCATATGGCATATTTCCTAGGGTAGGAATTGTATACAAGGGTGGATTGGGTTTTGTGCAGGTTGTAGTGCAAACTCTGGGAGTGCTGGACACTGCTTTCCTCCTGCATTTATTGCTTGCTTTGTTAGGCAACATAATTTCATGTGATTCTCATGGCGAAAATAAGATAATATCAATTTTGGCAGCATCAATTTTCAGTATGAATGGAGTTGGGGCTCTGTGCAGGGCTCCTAATGAAGTTGGGTTTATTTACATTTGGTGGAGATGGATACAAACTGAAAAATCTCCTGGCACATTTCTCACAGAGTAAATAACTACATTAAGTATGCCCATAAATGTAATAAACACACCCAAGTGGAGTTAAAAGGCTGAATAAATCCCTGCGGTCTCTGTACGTTGACTCCCCCTGATGTCCAAGGAGGGTAGTCAGCTACTCGAGGAGTGTTAATGTCACCGACCCTGGGTGTGTTTAAAAGATGGGGAGATGAGGTGCTCAGGGATATGGGTTAGGAGAGGACAGGGACGGTTGGACTTGATGATCTCAAAGGTCTTTTCCAACCCTGTGATTCTGTGACTGGATGCAGAGCAAAATTCAGTATTAGTAACCAGTGGCTGAGGAAAAGGAGCAATATTTGCAAAATGATTATTTAATTTTTTCCTGTTCATAGAATATTTTAATATCTGTTTGGTGTTACTCACTGGAGTGTTTGCAGAGCTTTCCCCCCCACCCCCCTCCTCTGCGGACATGCCCAGGAATGAATTGCAGGTTGCTTTGCCATGGATGAGCCTGGCAGCTCTGCTCACCCTGAGTGAGGGCACAGACATGAGGCCATGCAGCTGGGAACCCTGGTCCCTGCTGGGATTCCTCACAAAAATACCAACAGGAGCAAAGTCCTACCAGCAAAGTTCAGAGAAATTAGTGGAAAAACTTCATGGGTGTCCCTGAGAGGGATCCCTGTCACACAGGGGGAGGAAAGGGAGCGCTGACATCCCTGTCACAGGCACACTTTGGATTCCTTGGGATGGCTAAGGCTGGAGGAAAACTGGTGTGGGGGGATATGTGGGTTTTAGGATTTGTGCCCTGGGCTCAGGAGGGCTGCTGGAGGGTGAGTGTGGGTGCTCTGCCTCAGCTCTGCTCCTTCCAGGGAGCATGGGCTGAGGGGCACGATGCGGGGAGGCAGCCGATGGAGACATGGGGGGGTGAAATCCCCCCAGACTCCAGCAAAGCTGCTGTGAGTGCAGGACAGAAACACCCAGCTATAAACCCACCAGCAGCCCTCTGGTACTTTGTATTCTGCAGCCTGTGCTCAGTGTGACACCCCTCACGCTCCACGAGGTGCGGCTTGGCAGGCTGTGCCCATCACTCCCTGCCACAGCTCCCAGCCACACACAGGGCTGTCCTGCAGATACACAGGCTGCCTTAACGCCACTCAATTACCTCTGGCTTAGGGCAAGGCTTGATGAAAAGACAACCAGCAGCAGTTCCAGCTGAGGGCTGCCTGGAGAGGGAGGCACAGTCTCAGGAACCGAGCGTGGAGGCAGAAAACCAGCCGCTACCTGAATCTCTCTGGGATGAGGGGTTATTTTTTGGTAAAAATGCCCTTTTTGGGTAGTCACCTAACACACTTTGTGTTGAGCAGTGGTGTAGCAGCATCCCCTCCCTCTGCTCCTGTGCTGGGGCTGTCTGGCCAAGCAGTGTGCTGGAGCAGCAAGTGGGGCTCGTACCACCTTGGCTGCTAATGCAGCTGTGCCCGCTCCAGTGAGAGGGGAGCTGGGTGGGATGCACAGGGAGGAAGATGAGGTTTGTGAAGCTGCCTTCATGTCAGGCCTAGGAAAAAAAAACTGTGCTTTGTGTGTGGTCATTACCGACCCTTTGATAATAAATGGGCAATGCAGAGGTTTGACATGGAGAAGGAAAAGTGATGGAATGCTTTTTGGAGCAGTGAAGATGATGTTTTAAAATAAATAAATTGTTGAAATCAAAATATTTTTGCTTTGCAATTAGGATTTTAATTTTTCCTGTAGCTGATGATGTTTGCAATGCAGTGCTTTGCCTGGGAATTTTTAATGAAGAGCTAGGACAGGGATCCAAGTTCCAAAACTATCCTATGTTTACACTTACCTGTTCTCTCGAATCCTTCTGGAGATAATAGTCCTGCCTCCCTTCCTCAGCTCAAACTTGAGTTGGACATTTTTGCATGTAAATAGATTAGAAAAATTAATCCCAGGCTATTATAAGGGCTTTTATTATGCTATGGGGAAGGTTATTTACACTTTTAAAGCTTGTTCCATCCTAAAAGGTGTGGAAGGAAAGAGCACTTAATCTCCTCAGGGCTGCCAGAGAAATCAAAGTCACGTGTGTGTGTGTGTGTGTGTGTGTGTGTGAGTGTTCATTTTGCTGACGTCATTTAAGATGGATTTCGGCACCAGGGGCACGAACTGGAAGGTGTGTCTGTCTTTAGAGGAAAGTGAGTTTGACACTGGCACCTCTCAAAGGCAGTTAATGGCACAACTGTGTGCTGGGGAAAAGTGGGGAACTGGGAGAGGAGTTTCCTTCCCATCACCCATAAACCGGCTGGGTGATGCCCTCGTGTGGGAATCCTTAGGCCCTCAGCCCCAAAAATGGGATAAAGAAGCTTTCTAGTCTCAACTGAGAGCACATAATAAAAAATTCCTTTATAAAGAAGTGATCTCACAGGCAGCTTTGTCTGCAATTGATATTAAAATTAAGTGGTACTGATGCTCAGGTGAAGAATACTGATATTATTTTTCCTCCCCTGCATCATCTGGGGATTTTTTCTAATAATGTCAAAATCCATGGGAGGAGAAGGAAAGGTCTGGCTTCATTTTCATGACTTTGTTCATGTGCAGTTGCCCTGTGGTCTGTGCCCAGCTCCTCAGCAAACCTCTGGCCCCTGGGACTTTGGGTAGGGTGAAGGATTTGGTAACGCAGATAAGAGACAAGAATAGTCCAACCAGAAAGTCACAGTGTGGAAAATGGGTTTGTGTGTCTGGGTAAAGGGGAGTACAAGTCTTTTTGGGAGGATTCTGTGCACTGAATGTGCAGTCTTTTGTCTCTGGATTCTGCAATTCAAGGCTGGCTTCAGAGTCAAAATGACCCGGTGGCCCCACCTCAGCAAAAACAGTTCCAAAAAAGGTCAGTAGACCCAATTCCAGCCCCAGGACATGATGACACAAGACTGAGATGAGCTGAAGATGGCACCCAAAGCCTGACCTGATGGTTGCTTGGTTTGGACAGAGCAACTTTCACCACCACTTTTTGTTTCCTCCATAATAATTCTTTTTAAAAAAGATAATTGCCCCAAACTGTTGCCTAGAAAAGGAGCGACAAGGCTTTTTCAACATTAACTTCACCAAAATAATCTCTCCGTCAAGCCCTGTCCCCAGTTCAAGCCATCAGGAGCCAAGGACTGTCCAAATGGCACCTTCTGTTGGTGGAGGCTGGAAAATGCCTTTACCCAAGGAGAGTCTGAGCTGGCTCTGGCTGCTCAGTGCCTCTCACAGCTGCTGTTCTCCTCCTGAGAGGTAAGGAAGGCATTTTCTTCTTAAGGCAGTTGTTTAGGAGGTGCTTTAATGGTAGTGTGGAAGGACAATTGTCAATCTGGATATGCAACAGAGAGGGTGTAAGATCAGGGGGAGCACTGCTAATGACTATAATTTGCATTATTGTCATAAGTTTTGGTGTTGGTTGTGTTTAAAAGAATTATGGTAAAATCTATCCTTCAAATAAGGGTCCAATCAGAAACTGATTTAGCTCTGCTAAAATATATAGATGGAACTTATAGCCATACATAGGACAATGAGAACATCTAAGTGGTTGAATTGTGAGTCAGGTCATGGGGTGGAATGTAAGGAACTCCCAGGCTCCAGAGTTCCACAAACAGGTTTGGGCAATGTCTAACCCATCTCAGCAGAGACAACCCATGGACAGCTGTGTAGATAGCTGAGTTGAGTTGTCCTGTAGAACAAGATTATTTAGGGCACTGCTGCATAATTCAATGAACTGAAACCTGGGCTCAGCCTTGAATTGCCCTGGGTCCCAATCACGCCCCTATTCAGCTGTCTAGCAGTGAGATAAAGGCAGCATTTGAGGGTCCCCATCTAGCTTTAATGGGCCCAGGCAAAACAAAGATGCACAACAGTTAAGGGCCGTGTGAGATAACCAATAGTAACTTAGAAAGATACTGCATTTTGCTCAGTAAGTCCATAAATATTAATTTTATTCACCAATGGGAAGCAGGAACCTGCCAGCCATGCAATGTGTGTTATATTATGTACTGTTGTGAAGAAGGTTGAGCCTGTAAACCTTGGAAATAATACCTAATCCATAGGTCATCAGGGGAGGGATTTGGGGAATAAGGTATAAAACCACTGGAAACTCTGACCACAGGTGTGTCTGTTTCATTAGGACACCTGCTCTTGCAAGAACCTATAATAAATTGCTGCTTCACTACTAGGTCTACTGTGAGTCCTTCCTTAGGACCTTTGGCATTTCTGACAGTGGTGAGTAAAGTGAGGGTGCTTGTATTGACAGAACTGATGTTACCAAAGGGGATTTATAGTTACCAAAGCAGTAATAAACGTAAGGTATAATAACCCCTGAGTGATCTGCTGACACCTTGCAGGCACCCTACATCCTGGATGATGGAGGTGTATGGATGTGGTCCAGAGGAAGGAGTAACCCATGCCAGGTAAGGCCAACTTCTGCATCACCTTGTGCTCCATGCAACGTTGTCCAATGTTGAGGTTCCCAGCTGCACTCTGGTTGTTGCTCTCTCTGTTATCCTTGTAGCTATGGAAAATGAGACAGGAGCAGACCCTCCAACCCCAGGGCATACCTGAGAATGTTTGAGCCCAGACTTGAGCTCACCTGGGTTTGACCTAAAGCCCTGCCTGTTCTCCACACACCGCCCTACACTGCAGCTCCGCAGTCAGGTTATATTTATACCCAGATGACTTGCTTGCCCATTATGAAATTTCTTCCCTGGCAGCATATGCATCTATCATTCAATCAAAATCTTTCTGGAAACAGAACAGAGGCTCCAACTTCAAAGCCTGCCACTGTATTTTTTTTCGTGGAGCTCTTCTTGCTGGTTGCCTGGGAGGCTTGTTTGAAATTCTGCATGGAGACGGGCAGAGAGGAATGATTTCCAAACTCCTCCTAATTATGCCCCTGAGTGGGCAGAGACTGGAAACCGCTCAGGGCACAGGAGGTAGCAGGGGGTGAGAGGCAGCGCCCTCCCTCCCTACACCCCTCCGAGATGAGAAAACCCTTGGGAGCCAACCCCTCCCTAAGGGATGGCCCAAAAACTGTGGCCTCTTTCCACCCCCTCCACCTACAGACTGTGTAGCCAGCCATTGTTTTGTGTCTGCTCTCTGTAGCATCTGCTCTTGCTGCTTTTGGAAGGCTGGTGGGTACAGAGGTGACAAAATGCTGTCTGACACGATGCCCTTTCCAGCTCTCCCCCAAAAGTGAATCCTCCCTGTCTTATGACAGCCTGGGATCTCAGCCATGCTGTGCTTAGAGCATTAAATGGCATCTTTTGCCTTACAATATTGTTACTTTTTAAAGCCTTCCATAGCTGAGTCTGTGTGTTTCTGTTCATCTAATTGTGATCACAGATTCACAGCATCACAGGGGTTGGAAGGGCCCTGGAGAGCTCCTGGGGCCCAACCCCCTGCCAAAGCAGCTCCCCAGCTCATACTGCACAGGTCAGTGTCCAGACGGGGCTGGAATCTCTCCAGAGATGGAGACTCCACACCCCCTGGGCAGCCTGTCCCAGGGCTCTGGCACCCTCACTGGGGAAAAGTTCTTCCTGTGCTCTAACTTGCAGCCATTGCCCCTTGTCCTGTCCCCACAGACACTGAAAAGGGGCTGGCCATTCCCCCTGCATCCCATCCTTCAGATATTGATCAACATTCATAAGGTCCCCCCTGAGTCTTCTTCTCTCCAGGCTGAACAGCCCCAGCTCACTCAGCCTTTCCTCCCAGGGGAGATGCTCCAGGCCCTTCAGCATCTTTGTAGCTCTTCTCTGGACTCTCTCCAGGAGATCCCTGGCTTTTTTATCCCAGGGAGCCCAGCACTGGACACAACACTCCAGGTGGGGCCTGAGCAGGGCAGAGCAGAGGGGGAGGATCAATGAAAGGCAATTATGACTGAGATCAACAGAATTCAGTGTGCCTTGGTACTAGAGTCCCTCTCCAGCCTGAAACCTCTGTCTGGTGGGTGTTTGGTCAGAAGTGGTAATTCTGAACAACTCTGAAATCATGAGGAAGCCGTACTCTTTTCAGGCTGCTGTCTTTGCCAGGAAGAGGAGAGGTGCTGGAGAGGGCTGATGGCATCTGAGGAGGTGTAGCTCACTGCTTGCCACATGAACTGGCCTCGTCCTAAAGCTGGTCTGGCCCCAACATAATTTACTTGCTGCACAGGTTCATGCCAGCCACCACTCTCCAAAGTCAGGGATAAGAAATGACTGGCTCCTTCAAATGATCCCTGCTGATTCCAGAATTGATTCTCAGTTAATACCAAAGTTATAGGATATTTATTCACTCCTGGCTACTTGGGCTGTCCCAGAAGTTCACCTTGGGGGATTATGCTCTCACTAAAGGTTTTGATAAAAAATTGAAATGCCCTTTTGTTGTCATGTAAGTCATTATGTTCACATGATGAAATGGATTTTATACCTAAGTCCACCTATTAATCAAAAAGGTCAGAACAATAAATAGTTTTTATCTCTTCTGCCAGAAGCTTTCCCTTCCCCTGGCCTTAGGAGCCCGTTGTAAGAGAAGATGCTGGCAAAAGAATAGGGTCTCAGGGCCTGGTTTGGTCAGTGTTGCACAGAGATGGGAATTACTGCTGAGGATTTAGCAGGGAGAAGCAGAGCAGCTGTCATGTTGACAGGAGATCTGATGCACATGGTGATGTGGAGTTGGCTCCCCTGGGAATCTGCAGGTCCTGCTGGTTCTGTGGGCTCTGTCCTTTGCTTGGTTAGTGTTTTGCTCATGGGCAGTGACCTTCCCACTTCTGTTCCCCTGAACTCCAGGGAGGCTCTGGCAGTTTGGACACGTAGAGCATCTATCTGCTTCTCCTGCCCCCACAGGATTGTTTGAGCTGGAGGAAGAACATGAGCTACTGCAAATGTCAGGAGGAGAAAAAAAAAACAGGAGTGGCATTTACCTTTCTGATTATTCCTTCTCATCCCTGTGTGTATGTTTCCATTACAAGACTGTATGTGACAGAGAGTAGTTAGATTTGTGCTACAAACTCATCTTTAAATATATTCATATCCTTCCCAGGAGTGTCTCTGCTCTCCTGACACACCCTGGCCTGTCGTCCCTCCAGCACCTGGAAATATGAGCACAACCTGCAGCCTCTCTTCTCCTTCCAAATGCCTCTTCAGCTATAATTCCTCTGCTCCCTAAATCTTGAGGTGCATCAGTAACAATGAGATCACTTCCTTTCCCTGAAGCAGATCTCTTAAGCTCGTCATCTGATTGTCTTCTTGTAACTCTAATGGGGCAACAAATCCAGTGTTGTGGATAGGGCTGGCCTCCAACACATAGTAACTTACTCAGCACCTAGGAATGAGGATATATACTGCGACGACCATCAGAGAGCAGCACGCAATTCGATATGAATTTTAGGTGAAGCCATTTATTGGGTGAAATCACCCAGATTCTAGACCTTTCTTACTGCAAATGTGGCAAGCTAAACAACTGCTCATTGGTTACACACACTGTTCACACTGTATTGATTGGTTAGTGATTATAACGAGTTCTGATAAACCTATCTTACAGCTAAACATCCTTAGTTTACCTGTGATGCCTAAAAGTATCTGCACACCTGCTGTTTGACCCTCTTGTTATGGTTGGTTCCTAACATGTTCCATTACTCCCAAATCCCTTCCCATAACTGCTTCTTGGTTTAGGGCAGCCTGTACCCCTATCAGCAAGGCCGCTGTGTTTTGAGAATGTGATTATTAGGATCCTCTCAGCATGAGGAACTTTTCCTGTCTCATGGGAACAGAAGAATATTGTCAGGGCCTAAATCTTGGGAGAAGAGAGCTAGGCTGCACGCAGGCCTGCTGTCTTCCCCGACAATATACAGGTGCCTTGATGGATACAGCCCTGCTGTAGTGTTGCTCTGCATATCTGAAAGTAGCTTTCTGCTCTGAATGTTAAAATACCAGCTCACAATGTGGTGTTGAGGGAGCAGATGGATGTTTTGCCATGTGATGTAGCTCAGAAAACAGCTTTGATTTAGCATACCATGCTTGTCTGACTTTTAAACTTGTATTGAACAGGGTTTCAGCAAGGCAAGCGCCACACAAAAATCTGCAATAACAGGGCACTTGGTGGGAGGTTACTAAGCTGTGACAATTCCTGATTCATTCTCCTTTCATTTCAAATGGACAGATGTGTATGAATATTTATTTACTTTGAGGGCTGTGTTTTAGGTTGGGAGGGGGGAAAGGCCTTCAGTAGGTGTGGTGATTCCACAGCACAACCAAGAGAATCAGTCCTATGTATAAAACAGTAATTAAAGCTGTTAGATTGCTGATCCCATAGTGACACAGGAGAACTTTCCCCCCATATAAAGCCATGTCTCTTTGTTGAAGCATTTGGATTACTATGCAGAGTTAGCTCATCATCTCCCCAAGGTGAAGTTTGAAGAGTTAACTGCTTTGCAACAACTGCCTCAGGATCCTCTGGCATTACCCCACACCTCAGGTAAAGGCTCTGTGTTTTTTGCTAGTTGGCTGATTTTTATGAGCCACATCCCAAAATAATGGCCAGTTTGAGGGTGCTTGGTGTGGGAAGACCAGTAGGTTTTTGTGTCAATGGCTGGTCCAGCTGTGTGGAAGGATTATTTCTGCCTTTCCCTGAGATGGCGTATTGATCTGGTCTTATGGGAAGGGATACCTGTGGTTCCCAGGCTCCTTTGGCAGATGTGGCAGGAGAAATTCAGGTGCCATTACATGGGTGGTGCCAAATAGGCTTCAGAGCCAGTGGTCTGGGAGTGCCCAGCACCCCTGGCTGTGCAGGGGTTCCCTTTAACAATGCTGGCCAACATGGGAAGTGCTATAGTGGGCTTGGAAACGCCACTCACGTGCCTGTAGTCTGTCTCCTGGCTGCTTTGTGTCCTGAGTGCTGAGCAGAGCTGTGCTGTGGTGTTACTGAGTTGTGGAGGGCAGTTTTATTTGCCTGTTCCCACTGGGTCCAAGGGGTAATGGCTGATGAGAAGGTGCAGGTCTGCACCTTGACTTGCCTCTTGCCAAACCAAAGATAAAAACACACATGGGTGAGATGTTTCTTAAGCAGAACTCACTCATTCTTGTCCAGGAGTGCTGGAGACACCCTGAAATCTGTTCAGGAAATCATGGTGCTACTGAGGCCAGGTGTCAGAGCCTGTGTGTGAGGCAGCAGGACCAAACTCTGCAGCAGCCTCAGAGAAACAGGGCTGGATGGGTCCTGTGCAGCAGGATGGAGCCTCAGCTGCTTGAGTGGGCAGCGGCCAGCACAGAGCACTTCTGATGAGGGTTGGGAAAGCTGCTTGTGCTAGGCAGAGGCAGCTCAGAGGAGGGGTTTGGGTGGGCAAATAAAGCCTTCAGGGTATCAAATGCTCAAATCACATCAAAAAAGTGTTCTAATCTAAATTGCCTGGATAGTTGGGTCATCCTTGTGTCTTGTGAAGCAACATGCATTTTGACTATTGAATGTATTACATTTATTCATACCATGCACAATCATTTTATAATAGTTGTGATATTTTATATAACATTATTTTTATACAACATTATTGTTTATATAACATTATTGTTATAGTTTATATAACCATAGGTTATTAAAGGGTGTATGTTAAGATGTATCATAGAATCATAATTTCATATAATAAGTTGTCATACAGATATATGTTTATTATTTAGATGGCTTCCTAAATAAGATGAATGGTGTTTCAACAATGACATTGGCATCTGGAATGGGGCAAAGTAAGCAGTTATCACTGTTATCCTCTTTTTTTTGGACAGTATCAGTTTGGGGATGTACCATATGTGCTTTTTAAAGTTGGAATGAAGTAGGGGAGAAGAGGAAGAGCAGATTGCCCTCGATTCAGAAAATCATAGTGTAGCAGCATGCCCTTTTTTTATGGTTGAGAACCTTGAGTCTACCAAGTTCTTGTTAAAAGACTTTATCTTGCTGACCAGATGGTGCAATTTGTCTGGCATCGACGTTTGGGAATATCTGCTGAATTTTGCATAAGGACAACTGTTTTAATTATCCAGTGTCTTGCTGTGTTAATCTTATGTTTCTGCAATGACCAACTCTTTTCTTATTCCTGGCAATCATGTAACTATTGTGTGGGCTTTTATACAACCTTCTTCTCATCTCTATGTTTTTGTTGGGTGTTTCTTTGGGTTAAACTCCTCCTGTTGAGGTGGAATGACGTATTATGGAAATAGAAAACAGATGTGTGTGAGGCTGGGATATTTAAAGCCTCTCTCCCACGTTAATCCTCTCAGAATAAATGTGAGATTCTCTTTGAGATGAAGTAGTATATAAGATTAGGTCAAAGATCGAGCTGGGAAGCTCAGCTTCACGGCTTCAGAGATGATGGGAGCTGTAGCAGCAGCTGGTTGTGTGACCAAGTTCCCCTGTTCAGGAAAGATGGAAAACAAAGAATTCAAATATTTGTAGGAATATAAAAAAAAGCAGCCCTGTGAGACAGAAAAGCCACTGACCTTCTTGCCATTACCTGAAGGAAAAATCATTTACTGAACTCTCCTGTGTTTCCCCATGCTGCAGAGTGCTGCATCTGTGGCTGTGCAGATGGGGATGCAGGAAAGGAGGGGCTGGATCTGTGAGCAACAGCACCCTGCCCTCAGTGACATGCTGTGTGTGGGGACAAAGGTGTGGGTTGGTCATACTGCTAACACACATCCCTCATCCCCCCCTATCCCCTCATCTCCCCCAGAGCCCCTCTGCCCATCCCACTGCCTCCAGAAATGAGGGAAAAAGCACAAGTGGATTTACACCCAACATCCCCCTTCCCTGTGTTGTCCCCTGTTGACCCACCTCTCTTGGGTCCTTCCTCACAGTTTAATTTAGGGAATTCAGGATCTGGTGTGTGTGCAGAGGAAGCAGCTCATTACAGCTTAATTGCTCGTGTTGCCTGGAGCAATACATCTGTATTGATACAGAGCAGCACGGAAATGTGCTATCCATTAAAGCAAAGCTATCAGTCCTCTATGGCAATGGTAAGGCTTATTATTTAATATTTAGACTGTGTTTGCAAGCATGCAGGGCAGAGCATCCTCCAGCTCGTGCAGCCGCCTCCGGAGGCAGCTCCGTGCGTACCATGAGTGATGCCATGAGCCATGCCTGCATGGGGATTTATGTGGTGCATGCACAGGGCACAGCCGTGAGCTGTCCTTATGCAGAGAGGTGCTGGGGGTATCAAAGCCCACCAGGGTCCCATTGCCACCGGGGTTTTGCCAAACCAGCCTGTGCCTGCTGCAGCTTCACAGCGTGGCCCCTCTCACTGCTGCTGTTCTTGGGAGGATGTGGACACCCCTAGATGCCAGCCTGCCATGCCAGAGGGCTGGCACCTCCCCTTGTAAGGCATAGCTGGAAAAGGTAATGGGAATTTGGGCCTCCCAGCACCAACCCCAAGCTTGGTGTGCCCACTGCAGCTCAGGCAGTTTGGCAGAGGAGCTGCAGGAATGACTCCCTCTTGCCTGGAGGTCACCAGTCCTTGGCAGACACATGGCACAAGGCTCTGGGTGTCCCTGACTCCTCTCTTTGCCAATTAAAAGAAGTTATTTGCAGCCACTTTAGCTGATTTTAAATGCTGGGGCACTCAGGCTACAGCCTGTGTCACTGCCTCAGACATTCCTGGGGAGATTTCAGTTCCATCAGTCAGGAGGGTGAGCCAGTGCCATGCCAGGGCTGCAGCATCTGTGGCTGAGGATGTGTTTGTTTAACGTGCTGTTACCACTGGAAACTGTGCTGGAGTCTGTGCAGCAGCAAAGGTACACAACTGAACATCCAGGTAGTTAATTGCTGCAATAATAACATTTTGTGAAAAAGAATAACGTTCAACATGATGTTGGATTTCCCATGTTTTATTGCTGGTCATCAGCACCACTGGTGCGATCAACGGCCAGAGCCCTGTACAGAAAGAAACCTTCCCCTTCCCTCCTGACAGGAGTCAGTGTTGTTAACGTCACAGTGGCTAATTACAGTGTCTAACTTCAATATTTATATTCATTTGTACATATTACTCACCTCTCAGTACTCTGCCCATAGCATGGCAAACCTTTAAAGGTAAATTTATAGCTAGCTTGCTATGGCCAGTCTAATACATAGAAACCCCAGTCTTAAATCTGTGCAGACACTGGGGAGTGAGATGCTTTGGCAAATTGTGTAGAGCAAGTGAAATGACAGGAATTGGGAAGTGGGAGTATTGCTTGGTACAAGATCCTTGACTCTTGCTGAATGATAAATTTTCCAGTCCTAAATAGCTGGCACATTATGTTATGTGAGGTTGATGGGTGCAAATTATCGGCTTGGTTGTTTCTAGACAGAATGTTATTAGCTGGAGGGAAACATGGCCAACAGCCAGGAGCAGAGTGTGAACTTGGGTGTATGTTGTCTTGAATTGCAAAGGCAATTGTGTGTGCCTGTTTGAATTGGCAATGGGAACGTCGCTGCCAGCGCTATATTTAATGTGAAGAGATCGAGTTCTTCTGCAGTACGGGCCTGAGACCCTGGTCACATGGAGAATATCAGAGTGCCACGCTAATTAGAAACAGGCTTTAATCAAAGAGCTGAGTTTCCTGCCACATCCAGATCCTAACACGCAGCACTCAAAAAGGATTGCAATTAGGGGGTATGAAAACTGAGTAATAAGTATTTCAGGGAGGGTATTGAGCTCTGTAGTTCATAGAATCATAGACTGGTCTGGGTTGGAAGGGACCCCAAGGATCAGAGAACTCCAACCCCCTGCCACAGGCAGGGACACCAACCTCAGGCCTGGAGCTACACAAGGTTGCCCAGGGCCCCATCCAACCTGGCCTTGAACACCCCCAGGGATGGGGCATCCACTACTTGTCTAGGCAGCCTGTTCCAGCCCCTCACCACTCTCTCTGTAAAGAACTTCCCCCTAATATCTAATTTAAACCTTCCTTCCTTTAGTTTTAATCCATCCCCCTTGTCCTGCCATTGTCTATCCTTCTAAAAAACTGATTCCCCTCCTGTTTATAGTCTCCCTTCAGGGACTGGCAGGCTGCAATGAGGTCCCCCCACAGCCTTCTCTTCTCCAGGCTGACCCAGCCCAGCTCCCTCAGCCTCTCTTTGCAGGGCAGCTGCTCCAGCTTTCTGAGCATCTCCGTGGCTCCTCTGACCCGTCTCCAACAGCCCCACATCTTTCTTGTGTTGGGCCCCAGCTCTGGACACAGGATCCAGCTGGGGCCTCCTGAGGGCAGAGCAGAGAGGGACAATCCCCTCCCTGTCCCTGCTGCCACCCCTCTGCTGATGGAGCCCAGGATCCCATTGGCCTTGTGAGCTGCAGAGCCACTGCTGGCTCATGGTCAGTTTCTCATCCACCAGAATCCCCAAGTCCTTCTCAGCAGGGCTGCTCTGCAAAAAATCAAGGTGAGACCTCTTAAAAGGATGAATAACTCCCTGCCCTCTGCATCTCCCATGAAATCTGTGTGCTGGATGCCTCCATAAGCAGGGGTTGATGTTGTTTGGGCCAATGCTTTATCTTGGCTGGCTGCCCCTGTTTTCCGTTTGGTGCTGACCTCCAAAATGTGCAGGGTTGCACCAGCTCAGACATACACAGCATCCCATTTTCACAGCAATTTACTTTTGGCAGCCAGAGTGCAAAAATTTGGATACCAAAGTATTAGCTCCAAAGTGTGCCTGTAATGTGAATATTCAGCAGAGGAAAATGTCTCCTGGTGTCCTCCAAGCTGAGGAACATTGGAAATCACTGTCTGTCTTCCAGTCCTGAATACCACTCTCATGTCCTCATCTATGAAGTTCTGCACCTATAGCCCCAAGCAGTTTATTATCCCCAGGATGTTTTATTCGTTGCAATGCTGCCAAATGAAATTAGTATTTATTGTTAACAAGCAGTAATTTGAGCATTCAGAAAAATCTTAACCTGTGGAGAAGGAAAAAAGTATTAAGGGAGAAAAGCAGCATGTGAAGGAGTGCCTGTGCTGTGGGTGAGAGCTTATTCCATGATGAAGGTCATGTCTCCTGCAGGGGTCAGGGATGCAGGACAGGGTGGTCACAGCTCTCCTGGTGTGTGAGGACACTCTGTGGCTGTGCCTGCAGCCCTGCTTGTGCCATGATGCCTGGGGAAGAACAGCTCCCACATGCTGGCTGGGTTGTAGAAGTGACTTACAGCACCTTTACTGAATCTCTGCCATGCGCTGTGCTGAGGGCATTGCAAATGCACCCTGGGATTAATGTCAGTGGTATCTCCTAAACATAAGAAGTTAATAATTTATCAGTCTGCAGTCAGTCCATGCTGGGAAAACAACTCAGGAGATCAATAGGTGCATCAGTACAGCAGTGCACAGTGTGCACCATGCTCTTCCTCCCAGCCACTCTGCTGCCCGTAGCCCTTTGTGAGACCAGCTGTGATGCTCCTTTATGCAGGTTTTCTGCTTCCCAAAGGATGCCTTACAAGGCCTTGGATAAATATATGTTTGTGCCTGTCAGTGACTGAATACTGAACATGAAGAGAGCTCTGACGTGGGGTGTTGAATGTGGCACACACACTGTGCTTGGTGCAGCAGCTCTGCTTCCTTAGCCATCACAATCACTTCACCCATATGCTGCCATTAAATAGCTTGTTCTTAGGGAAAGGTAGGCCACTGCCTTGTCATCCTGGAATGGCTTAAACTGCGTTGCCTGTTTGAGGAACCCTGTTGCTGGGTGAAGCTACCAGCTCTCCTGCCCTTATTGCAGGGGCATCATTGGCAGAGAAACTCTGCTGGATTAAGTTTTGCCATGAAGATGCCTGGTGTGGCTTTGTGGGAAATGGCTCTATGTGAAATATGTCTTCTAAAACACTGGCTATAAAGTCCTTTTTTACTGTCACAGGAGTTCATAGCCATATTTTTGCTGGGTTTTTACAAACTTTTTTAGGGATAACAATGTTTAACTTTTTATTTTAAATTTCCCATATGTGTTACCCATCATGGACACACGTTGCTGTGTGCCTCTGCAATGGAATTCAGTATGAACCCCTGTGCCAGAACAGCCACCGTGTAAACCAGCTCTCACAGAGCATCCCCACTCTGTGTAGCGTCCTGCAGAGAGCAACACACAGTTCGATATGAATTTTAGGTGAAGCCATTTATTGGGTGAAATCATCCAGATTCTAGACCTTTACTACTGCAAACGTGGCAAGCTAAACAACTGCTCATTGGTTACACACACTGTTCACACCATATTGATTGGTTAGTGATTATAACGAGTTCTGATAAACATATCTTACAGCTAAACATCCTTAGTTTACCTTTAATGCCTAAAAGTATCCACACACCTGCTGTTTGACCCTCTTGTTCTGGTTGGTTCCTAACATGTTCCATTACTCCCAAATACCTTCCCATAACTGCTCCTTGGTTTAGGGCAGCCTGTACCCCTATCAGCAAGGCTGCTGTGTTTTGAGAATGTGATTCTTAGGATCCTCTCAGCATGAGGAACTTTTCCTGTCTCATGGGAACAGAAGAATATTGTCAGGGCCTGAATCTTGGGAGAAGAGAGCTAGGCTGCATGCAGGCCTGCTGCCTTCCCCAACAAGCAGTGGGATGGGCTGTGCAGTCAAACAACTTGAAAACACGCTGGTTGAGAACAAGCCCTCCTGAAGGAAGCAGAAAAACTTCCCCGTATGGAAACGGCCTGGTTTTGCCAAGCTGCAGCCAGCCTGTGTTCAAGGCACACCAAATATTTGTTCCCAGTTGAGGCAAACATGCCGATCTGGTGTCAATAAACGTGGTGATTCAATGCAGTGTTTGAAAACAGTGTGTTGGCCACAGCCAGATTCCTCGGTGTCATCAGCGCCGGTTCTTACACAAACTGCTTCCACTGTGCTTTTGTTTTGACACAACTTACAAGATGGGTTTTCATCACCACCAGTAACTGGTTTGAGAAATCTCTGCTGTGTAAACTCCCTGCAGGAACACTGTATGCCCAAAGAAACTCTGCTGGATTAAGTTTTGCCATGAAGATGCTTGGTGTGGCTTTGTGGGAAATGGCTCTATGTGAAACATGTCTTCTAAAACACTGGCTATAAAGTCCTTTTTTACTGTCACAGGAGTTCATAGCCATGTTTTTGCTGGGTTTTTACAAACTTTTTTAGGGATAACAATGTTTAACTTTTTATTTTAAATTTCCCATGTGTGTTACCCATCATGGACACACGTTGCTGTGTGCCTCTGCAATGGAATTCAGTATGAACCCCTGTGCCAGAACAGCCACCTTGTAACCCAGCTCTCACAGAGCATCACCTCTCTGCTCCTCTTTCTTTGCCCAATAATCCTGCCACAGGATGAAATAACTAACAGCATTCTACCTGCCCCAGGTAGGTGGTGTTTCCTCTACAGGCTTGCATCCCATTATTTAATTACTTATGGTAATTAAATTTATTTATAAATAATTTAATTACTAATGGTAATTAAATAATTTTGCCTTTTTCTGTGTTTACTCACTTGTGGGGAAGCAGCCCTGGAACATCTGGAGCAGAGGAGGATTCAGGCTCATCCCTTCCTTGGTCCCAGGATGCAGGAGAAGCTGCTCAAGACCATAAGTACAGGGGAGATTGTTGTTCAGACTAACTACTAGGTGACAGCTCACATTGTGTTAATATCAAATGTCACTGCAGGCTCTGATAAAGGAACATTGCCTATAGCTCTCATGAAAGAAAGTCTGTTTGCTGCATCAATTCCCCAGTGACAGATTAATTTGCTTCCTTTATAATAATTATGGCACCCCAATTGAAGTAGAAAAGATGAATGGCAAGCTAGGAGCTTCTTTTTGTCCAGCATCATATATTGGTATCTATACAGAAATTTAAGATTATTAAGTTCCTTAGCTGGAAAAATAACTCTAGATGTCATCATATGGAATATATATATATACACACATGCTTACATGTGTATAAACACACAGACATGTTAACCTGAGGGTTTGTAAATGCCCAGGGTGGACTACAGTGTGCTGAGCTGTTCATTGCTGCTATCAGAGACTCGTTGTGGGTTTATATAAAAATGATATCAAATATGTATACAGAATGTTTTAGAGAAACCTGTGCCTGTGGGAACTGAAGGTTATACACTACTGCAGCTTTACTGGGGAAAAGAAAGCCTCTAGTTTAGTAAATCATAAAGCAGGATCACTTCCCATGGCAGCACAGGTTGAATCCAGTCCCGGTTTAGACAAGAGAACTGAAGTCTCCCAGACCCATGCTCCACTTTCCAGCCTTCACAGCTTGAAAAGTCAGCTGGGCTAGGTCTTGTCCTGCAAATTGTTATGTTGTGGGTATTATTCATAGAAACACACGTCCCTGTTGGCATGAGCCAGATGTTTGTGTTGTTATTACTCAGAGGTCGTAATAAGAACTGGTGAGTCTGGGAGTTCAGCTCAAGTACCAGACAGCGAGTTTCATCCTGAGCTTTTTGTTCTGTGGAAAGCAGATGCTTGGTAAGCTTTGGTGGGGGGTTGGACCCCATGATCACAGAATCACAAGGTTGGAAAAGACCTTTGAAGATCATTGAGTCCAACCAATCCCACCCTAAGCTAAACCAGATCCCTGAGCACCTCATCTAACCTTTTTTAAACACACCCAGGGAAGGTGACTCAGCCCCTCCCTGGGCAGCCTGTGCCACAGCCCCACAGCTCTTGCAGTAAAAAAATTTTGTCTAACCTAAACTTGCCCTGGCACAGCTTGAGGCCATTGCCCCTTGTCCCATCTCCTGTCCCCTGGCTGAAGAGACCATCGCCCACCTCTCTGCACCCTCCTGGCAGGGCAGGGGAGGTGGGGAGAAGGGCTCCCCTCAGCCTCCTCTTCTCCAGGCTGAGCACCCCCAGCTCCCTCAGCTGCTCCTCAGAGGATTTGCCCTCCAGCCCCTTCCCCAGCCTGGTTGCCCTTCTCTGGACTTGCTCCAGGACCTCAATGTCCTTCTGATGGTGAGGAGCCCAGAACTGGACTCAGTGCTCAAGGTGTGGCCTCACCAATGCCCAGTACAGGGGCAGATCTCTTGAGGTCCCTTCCAACCTCTATGATTCTGTGATAAGCGGGTAATCTTTATGTGCTTTATGGAGTAGGCGCTGTGCAGGATTGGGCCCTCACCAGGGAACTGCAGTGTGTTTGGGTACGTGGAGAAGTGAGTTTGCTCCCAGTGACTTGGTGTGCTGGCACACAGGGCAAAGCTCCCTTGGGATCTCCTACTGAGCACAGAGAGTCCCTCCTGCTCTTGTTAGAGGTCTTCACATGTTTGTTTGCTGCAAAAATTGTCACCACTTGTCATGAGACTGAGGTGAGATCAGGAGTGTGTGTGTGCATGTGTGGTGAGTTTGATTTTGTTGCCTGCTTAAAGATGAGTGAAGCAGGCAATTGGGAAGTCATGCTAATTAAATGGCATTAAAGCTAGCTTTTAGGAGCGTTGGCATGACTCACTGTGTGCAGACTTAGAAAACCCCACAAATGCAGCATCATTCATCCCTTTTGCTATTTTAAATCACACAGGGTGTGTGGGGGAGGGAGGAGGGGGGTGTGTGTGTGTGTCGTCTCATCCAGAACCCACAGAAGTGAATGGGTTGACTTCCTTAATGCAAGGCAATTTTTTGGTTGTATTTTAGGACCTTACATAAGAGCTGCCTACATCCTCCCCCCCATCCCTGAACAGTTGGAGAGAGGCTGAACATGTGCTCCCCAGCGTAGCGTGTCTCTTCTGTGGATGAAAGGAGTGAAGCTAATTCATCGTCTGACTGCAAAAGGTTGGTGGAATTATCTACTTGTGGAAGAATAATGGGTACAACACCACTGCTTTGTGCCAGAAGCTTCCGTGGGTTACAGATGGACATAGAGGGCATGGAGGTTTTCTCAGATTCTTCCAGAACCTGACCTTTTGGGATGGGGCTGAAGCAGTGTTCTGTCTCTGATCTCTACGTGCCCGTAGGAAGAGTGAACTTCTGCAGCTTTTAAGGTGTTTGATTTCTCATATTTAAAAAAAGAAAGGGAAACCTTTCAGCTCCACATTTGCTGAGTGATGTTCACTTAAAAAAGTGGTTGGAATTCAAATAGATTTAAAAAAAACCCTTCTTGGGTGTGATGTTGAGGCCATCACAGTCTTGCTGTGGTGCCAGCTGTCTTCAAAGGCTTAGGCTACAAATCAAACACTCCCTGTCTGGATCAGGAGTAAAACTGTACTCAGCATTGGTGAGGCCACACGTTGAGTGCTGGGTCCAGTTCTGGGCTCCTCACCATCAGAAGGACATTGAGGTCCTGGAGCAAGTCCAGAGAAGGGCATCCAGGCTGGGGAAGGGGCTGGAGGGCAAATCCTCTGAGGAGCAGCTGAGGGAGCTGGGGGTGTTCAGCCTGGAGAAGAGGAGGCTGAGGGGAGACCTTCTCCCCACCTCCCCTGCCCTGCCAGGAGGGTGCAGAGAGGTGGGGGATGGTCTCTTCAGCCAGGGGACAGGAGATGGGACAAGGGGCAATGGGCTCAAGCTGTGCCAGGACAGGAGCAGAACAGATGGGAGGGAAAAGTTCTTCCCTGAAAGAGTTATGAGGCCTGGAACAGGCTGCCCCGGGAGTCACCTTCCCTGGATGTGTTCAAAAAAAGGGTAGATGAGGTGCTCAGGGATCTGGTTTAGCTTAGGATGAGAACGGTTGGACCTGATGATCTTAAAGGTCTTTTCCAACCTGGTGATTCTGTGAGTTAGGGTATTAGCAGATGATCTGCCAAAAGCAAGGGTGTTCCTGTGCCATGTGGCTGGCTGGCGTCCGACAAAATCTTTGTGTTCCCCTGAAGCAGTGGTTTGGCTCCAGCAGATGTAGAGGGGATGCTGTGTTTTACTGGCACTGCCTTAGATGACCACACAGCAATAAACCAGCTGTGCAGAGGCACCTGAGCCCGAGTGAGCCAGGCATCGCTGGGCATCACTGGGCATCACTGGGCATGCAGGTGCCACAGGCAGATGCTTCTTCACTCTGCAACGATGTCTCGGATGCTGAAATGACCCCAGGATGCATCCCATCCTCTGGGAACACTCACAGCCAGGAGAACCAAGCTGAGTTGGAAGCCATAGTTCCTCCTCTGTTTCCCCCCAAGGAATTTCACTTGCATGTTCAGAGCCACAGAGGGGCCGTGGAGCTGAATTTCCTTTGATGTAAAAGATATTTATTGGTATTACTCACATGTAAATAGGCTTCCCTGCTCTTGGCTCTGAGGCAGAGAGATCCAGATTTGAATGATTTCTGCATGAGAACTCCACTTGGATGGTTGTTGGTCTGAAAACAAAGCTGGTTTCTAAATTCTTTGTCATCTGCAAGTTCGCTGCTCCTCTGCTCTTATTTCTTCCATTTTCTCTGTAAACACAGATTGACATCTGTAAACTTTCTGCCTATTAAAATTGTGTCTTTGTCAGCATCTCTCCAGGCAGGAACTGTGATAATTTCTAGCAGCTATTCTTTGTCTTCCAGAAGCCTAATCTTAGGTAATAAACAAACCCAGACAAACACTTTTGCAGTCTGGAAAGGCATAAATAAGTAACCTGTACTTGTTAAATTAGGCACTGTGAAAAAGCTGAGCTTTAAATCATTGTCCCAGTAATTATTGTCATCATTGTGGTTATTAGATGACATAAGATTTTATTGCTGATAATTTGGAGGCTTTGATACATTTATTTGAACTGACTGCTCCTTTGGCTAAGAGTAATTGCCTGAATTCCTCTCATGGGCTTTTGCTTCTATAAAAAGATTGTTGACCTTGAAGCTTTTACTCGATTTTTGAATTTTCATTCAAATGCAAATACCAGGGAAAAAGATGTAGCTTCCTAAGGAGATGGTTTCCTTTTGAGTTCTGGGGACCTGGCATGGAAAAGTCAGGTTTCCTTTGCACTGTCAGAGACCCCCAGTCTCTCTCTCAGTCCTCCCCACTTTTTTTTCCTGCAGGGTAGGAAGGCAAGGCTTTGTTTTTCATAAACAGTTGTGGATGGTGTTTGGGTTGCTTTGACCTCTGTGTTGTTTGATGGACTTCTTGCCATTGCTGTTGGTTGGTTTGGATTATCATGTTCAGATGTTACCAAGGGCGGTACCATGTACCTCCTGCATTGCCCTTCCCCTTCCCCTTCCCCTTCCCCTTCCCCTTCCCCTTCCCCTTCCCCTTCCCCTTCCCCTTCCCCTTCCCCTTCCCCTTCCCCTTCCCCTTCCCCTTCCCATTTCCCCTCTTCCCCTTTTCCCCTTTCCCCCTCTTCCCCTTTTCCCCTTTTCCCCTTTCCCCCTTTCCCCCTTTCCCCCTTTCCCCTTTCCCCTTTCCCCTTTCCCCTTTTCCCCTTTCCCCTTTTCCCCCTTTCCCCTTTCCCCCTTTCCCCCTTCCCCCTTTCCCCTTTCCCCCTTTCCCCTTTCCCCTTTTCCCCTTTCCCCTTTTCCCCCTTTCCCCCTTTCCCCCTTTCCCCCTTTCCCTTTTCCCCCTTTCCCCTTTCCCCCTTTCCCCTTTCCCCCTTTCCCCCTTTCTCCTTTCCCCCTTTCCCACTTTCCCACTTTCCCCCTTTCTCCTTTCCCCCTTTCCCCCTTTCTTCCTTTTCCCTTTCCTTTTCCCTTTCCTTTCCCCTTCCCAATCTTTTAATACCAGAGGTCTGTGCAGTCTTTGCAGTAAGATTTTCCTCCTGCCTTTATTTGATGAGGAATAATCGTGGGCTTTTGGTGTTTCTTCAAGAATCATATTCTCAACATCCTCTAAAGCAAAAGCCAGCCTTGGTTTTACCTGCTAGTGCTCTCAAAAATGAGATTTCAAGGCTTTTGAGGCAATTTGGTGAGGAGCTAGAGTGTCAAAGCAGAAGTGGGGGGTTGGGCTAGCTGGGTAATTTTTGGCAGGTTACATCCACTTCTGAGCATTTGCTTCTGCATGGAGGTGATGGTGCTAGCTTTCTTGGTGAACTGATTTTGGTTTGGCTTCCAAAGCAGTTTGGGCATTTTATTTCTAGTAATCTTGTGTTAATTCCTTGTTTGTTGGAGTCTCATGGAGACACTGAACATCTACTACTGCAGCTCCAGCTTCAGTTGCTCCTTGTGCTACCCAGAGCCTGCTCACCTCTTGGCACTGCTGACTTGAGGAAAGGTTTGCATGTGGATCTGGCTGTTATGGGAGGAGAAAAGACTTAGTTTTCTGTGTTTTCCATTTTACTTAGTTCAAATGTTGTGTTCTGTAAGGACAACTCCAAGGAGCTTGGCATGAGGCCGGTGCCTCTGCCCCCAAAAGTAGCTCTTAGTCTTCTACAGAGATGGACAACTCTCCAGCATGGAAAATGATAATGCCATGACCTCAGGTGGGAGGCATCAGTGACTAAATCCCTAAGGAGAAATGGCTGGATTACAAGAGAAATCCTTTTATTTACATTACCAACCATAAGGAGTGGCAGAAGGCTTAGAAAATATGGACAGAAGAATTTGGGAATCAATATGCTTATGGGATGGCTGTCAGGTGCAGCAGCCTGACATGCAGGGCAAACGTGATTTTTACTAGAGGAGCTCTTGGAGATGTTCAAATAACTAAAGCTCAGGTATGTATCTTTGGTAGCGTGTTCATCTTGTCTGGTGAGAAGAGGGTTAGAAGGCTCTGCAGCAAATGGGAGTGATCTGGACAGACAGCTAATCAAAGCTTTCTAAAAATAAGTTCCAAGCTGGAGAACTGATGTAAATGGTGATGTTCTGCTTCGTGGGCATGTCTCAAAGAGGGAAGGGTGTGAGCTGAGTGTGTTGGTGGCCATGCATCCACGCTGGTTGGTTCCCAGCTGTGATTATTTCAAGGGGGTTTGTTATTTCTACAAGAACTTAGAATTCTTGTTCCAGCCCCTCACCACTCTCTCTGTAAAAAACTTCCCCCTAAGATCTAATCTTGACCTTCCTTCCTTTAGCTTTAATCCATCCCCCTTGTCCTGCCAGTCTCTGCCCTTTTAACAAGCTGATTCCCTCCTGTTTATAATCTCCCTTCAGGGACTGGCAGGCTGCAATGAGGTCCCCCCACAGCCTTCTCTTCTCCAGGCTGACCCAGCCCAGCTCCCTCAGCCTCTCTTTGTAGGACAGCTGCTCCAGCCCTCTGAGCATCCTCAAGGCCTCCTCCTCTTTCGTGCATTGGGAGCCCCAGATCTGGACACAGGACTCCAGCTGGATAGAGGAGAGAGGGACAATCCCCTCCCTGTCCCCGCTGCCATCCTTCTTCTGATGGAGCCCAGGATCCCATCGCCCTTCCAAGCTGCAAGAGCCACTGCTGGCTCATGTTAAGCTTCCCATCCACCAAATGAGAAATTCCAAGTTGCTTGAAAGCAGAATCACTTCACCAAGGCAGATACCAAACCATCTCCTTACTTGTGTTTCCCCCTCTTGTTCTGCTGTTGGGAAGAGCCGATGGTTGTGAGGCTGGAGCAGCCCAGCATTTCTCTATTTACTTCCCAGCGTTGTGGTAATAACAAAGAATGATTTAGGAAATAAATTAAGAAGAAAAAAGAGTTGGAGAACAGCATGTAATAATGCCAGGCAGTGTAAAAGGCTCTGGAGAGCTCTGAAATGTCATGGCTTCATGCGGTGTGCAAATAAGGATGAAATTGAAAATCAGCTGCTTTAGGAAAGGTAACTCTTCATTTGCATGAAGGAATAATCAAATAATTATCAGGCCACCTCAAATGGTAATATTGAAGGTCACTTAACCATACAGAATGCCACAATGCCATGTTTTACCTGGCACAGGTTGTTAAGAGGTATAATTACTGGTGGGATTTGTTAGCTTTTGTTATGATTAATCATGTGGATGTTCCTGTGCAGTAACCACCTTCAGGCTGCAGGCACCTAGACATGCCTGACTCTGTCCTGTCCTACTGAGCTCCAGGTCTCTGATCATCTTCAAGGCCTCCTCCTCTATCTTGTATTGGGGTCCCAGCCCTGGACACAGGACTCCAGGTGGGGCCTCCTGAGGGCAGAGCAGAGAGGGACAATCCCCTCCCTGTCCCTGCTGCCACCTCTCTGCTGATGGAGCCCAGGATCCCATTGGCCTTCCCAACGGCAAGAGCCACTGCTGCTCATGTTAGGTCAGAGCCTGGAGCTGGCAGGAACTGAGGCACTGCACAAACTGGGTGCCAAAGTTTTAAATTGTTTTTAACCAAGCAAGTGCAGATGAATGGGGCAATGACAAAGAGACTTCTCCTTGCGAGGGCTTACAGGCTCTGGTGGGTGAAAGGCCAGGTGAGTCACAGAATCACAGCATCAAAGGGGTTGGAAGGGCCATCCAGAGCTCATTGGGTCCAACCCCCTGTCAAAGCAGGGTCCCTAGGACAGGGCACACAGGTCAGCATCCAGATAGGACTGGAATATCTCCAGAGAAGGAGACTCCACACCCCCCTGAGCAGCCTGTCCCAGTGCTTATGGGCAGCAGAGGGTTGTTCAACACAGGAAAACCACCTTTTGTACAGCCTGACACAGTGACTCTCCTTTTAGTTGACTACTTAAACCCAGTGTGGGTTTTTAAATGTGAATAGGGTTTCTCAGATGAACATCTGTACAGGGATGGATCTCATTCCACATCCCGTGGAGCCCTGACCACAGTAGGTTGCTCTTAGAGGACTTCAGCACTCTGGGATGTACACAGGACATCACCATCTCTGAGCATATACAACAAGGGTGCCCCCCAGCCAGGTTTCACCAGCTCAGATACAACCCAGACAAATTCCATTTCATAACGTGAGAGCAGGGATACAGGGGTTTCATTAACTTTAAATCACAAGTCAATTAAATAAAGGCTATGTGCTTTTTTATGATCCTAAATCAGAGACACCGCTTCATCCTCAGGACTCTAAGTGAGGATATTTAATGACATGATGGAAAATGAAGGCTTTTTGTACCAGGAGTAGAAACGTCACATTCTTCAGCAGTAGTTACTGAATAATTAACCTGCAACCCTGTTATTACCTAGGAGTATTTGCCATTAACTCCAATAAAGGAGTTCATATGAGGCGTGGATGTGAAGAATAATAATAATGAAAAAAATATGCTGCTTAGAAACCACATTACTGATATAAAACTCAAATTTGTATCTGAGCCTAACACAGGATATACCTGGTTTAAATAATTTAACATAAACAGGCAAAATTGTTTCATTGCTGGTTTCACCTTGGATTCTAGAGCTGAGAAGTTTGACAACACTGGCACCTCCATTAAAAACCATCTAAACTCAGCAGCCTTCTGCTTTTCCACCATCAGGTTTAACTCATTGGCACCACACCTGCCCAAACATGTTCCTCTCGTATGCTGCCAAGATGACAGCCTTTCCATGGAAAGGAAAGCATGAGTTAGGCAGAGAATGTCAAAGCAGTCAGTGATCATAGAATCCTAGAATAGCATGGGTTGGGAGGGACCCCAAGGGTCACAGAGCTCCAACCCCCTGCCACAGGCAGGGACACCAACCTCAGGCCTGGAGCTACACAAGGTTGCCCAGGGCCCCATCCAACCTGGCCTTGAACACCCCCAGGGATGGGGCACTCACCCCCTCTCTGGGCAGCCTGTTCCAGCCCCTCACCACTCTCTATGTGAAGAACATCCCCCTAATATCAATCTAAACCTTCCCTCCTTCAGCTTCACTCCATCCCCTTGTCTTACCATTGTCATCACTGCCATATCCTAGGAATGGCCCCTGGAAGCGATCTGCAGTCAGCAGCTCACAGAGCACCTGCAGCTGCTCGCTGGAACATGCTCCTCTTCTCTCCTTCATAAACAAAGGAGGGATTTTAAATTTGCAGGAGAGAGGTTTGACCCCTCCATGTCCCGTGGGGGAATTGTCCCCCGTAGCCCCACCACAGGGTCTGTCCTGCTGAGCCCACCGCAGTCTGAGGGGGAGAAGTGGAGCTGCCTTCTGCCTTTCTCCCATCTTTCCTCCCCTTGTATCTGCATGAAACTCAGAGTGGCCACAGGCTGCAGGAAGGCACCAGCAATTCTTTTCCTCCAGGGCTGGGAATTTGTAACAATGTTTAATTAATAATAATAATAATAAATCCTCTCAGCCCATCTGTCTCCCACAGCTTCTGTGGGCATTATCAAGGAGACAAAACTGGGGGCACTGGGGTTAATTAACTTGCTCCAGGCTGGTGTTGGAGCCAGACGGGATCTTTAGTCAAGAAAAGCCCACAGTAAAATGCAAGGAAATGAAAAGTGTTGCAGTCTCTGTGGAGGCTCTGTCACAGCCACAGCAAGGTCACAGGAAGAGCAAAATGAGAAACACATGTACAGGGCATCACTAAGCAGAAAAGAGGAAGAAAAGGGCTAGTGAGGAAGACAGGGGTGTGTGGCAGGGCTTAACTGGAGACTTTTTGGCTCCTCTTCTCCAAGATTGATGAGGGCATAGCATCCACCCTCAGCAAGTGCCTGATGATCTAGAGCTGGGAGGAGTGGCTGACAGGCAGGACACTGCGCTGCCATCCAGAGACCTGGACAGGCTGGAGAGCTGGGCAGGGAGAGACCAGATAGGGTTCAACAAAAGCAAGTGGAGAGTCTGGCACCTGGGGAGGAATAACTGCTGGAATCAGGACAGGCTGGGGGTGAGCTGCTGGAGAGGAGCTCTGTGGAGAAGGACCTGAGGGTGCTGGTGGGTGACAGGGTGGCCATGAGCCAGCAGTGTGCCCTGGGGCTGAGAGAGACAATGGGATCCTGGGGGCATCAGGAGGAGTGTGGGCAGCAGGTCACAGGAGGGGATCCTCCCCCTCTGCTCTGTCCTGGTCAGGCCCCACCTGGAGTGTTGTGTCCAGTGCTGGGCTCCCTGGGATCAAACAGCCAGGGATCTCCTGGAGAGAGTCCAGAGGAGGCTGAGGAGATGCTGAAGGGCCTGGAGCATCTCCCCTGGGAGGAAAGGCTGAGAGAGCTGGGGCTGTTCAGCCTGGAGAGAAGAAGACTCAGGGGGGACCTTATGAATGTCTATCAATATCTGAAGGATGGTATGCAGGGGGAAATGGCCAGCCCCTTTTCAGTGTCTGTGGAGACAGGACAAGGGGCAATGGCTGCAAGTTAGAGCACAGGAAGAACTGTTCCCCAGTGAGGGTGCCAGAGCCCTGGGACAGGCTGCCCAGGGGGTGTGGAGTCTCCATCTCTGGAGAGATTCCAGCCCCATCTGGACACTGACCTGTGCAGTATGAGCTGGGGAGCTGCTTTGGCAGGGGGTTGGACCCCAGGAGCTCTCCAGGGCCCTTCCAACCCCTGTGATCCTGTGATTCTATGATAAGTGAGGCCAGGTCGTCAGGGTACGTGGGGCTTCTGGGCTCACACCACCTCCTCCCACCTTTGATGAGCAACCTGTGTCTATGGTAGGTCTCTGGATCCCAAACACGTGCAGCAAAGTGTGTATTAACTGTAATCAGCCTGTGGGCTATAGATCAACAGCACTTTCTGCTTTGTGCAGCTTCTCCAATGACTCATGTTTTCCTCTTCATTTGGATGTGTGTATCCTCTAAGCTGGCTGATAAATTGTCCTTCCCTAACTCAATTAAACATGGTTGTGTTTTCCTGTAGTGCTACAGTTTAATTCACAGCATTGCAGAGGATGTGCTGTAACGATGCTTCTTGTGAGGTATTTGTACACCCTGCAGTTTGGTCTGAAAGAGCTGCAGCTCCAAAGTGAAATAGGGATTTCTACAGAGGAACAAAGGTTCCCCAAGCTGCACCTTTAGTAAAACCCCTGAGATCAGTGCATGGAGGATCCTGAACACCAGTAGAAGACCTCTGAGCTATGACCATTCACCCTGATCTACCTGGGCACTCCAGAGATTGAGCAACATGTTGCTCATGATTCATGTGGGGACTTGTGCTGACACCCATCCTCACGATTCTTTACAGTCATGGGAAGAGGTGGCAACTGGCACCATCTGTAGCTCAGCCCTGTTTGATACACACCCATCCCCAAAGCTCCCATCGCTGTGCCTTCAAAGAATTACATCAGATGACGACCTCCACTTTCTAAGCTGCTCTGGCAGCCTCTTCTCTACAGCCAGTTATTATCAAAGTGTAAAATTAGTTCAAATTAGCATCTGAAGCCCTCTCCCAGTTTGGGGGGAGGGGGCCTTTGAAAGCTTGGGTGATATATCAATGACCAAATGTAATTGCTTTCTCTAAAAGATGGTTTTCTAAAAGGAAATCTGACTTGGATGTATGTAGTGAATGATTTAATTTATGTAGGAGCAATGGGTCTGAAAAAGGAGGAGGAGGAAAAGTTGTGGTATGGAGGCTGAATTCATCTTAAGTTATGAATAATAGATGACTCACTTGGGAATATTTTTTGCTAGATTTAAATTAAATCTCATCAAATACATGATAATTGGATATATTTATAAACCTGCAAAGCCTACTCAGGGGGATTTTAGTAATATTGTCAATACTACAGGTTAACCATAAAACTAGTCAGAATTAATTGTTGCGAGCAGTTGTACCTGGCTGCAGTGGTAATTCATTAGTGTAATCCCTGGAAACAGAGCTTTTATCAGTCTGCCTTCTCATTCTGGGTTTGGCTTTTATATTGCCTCCCAGAAATCAAGTCTGGGCTCAGTGAAGTGAGGGAGTGAAGTGAGGGCTTCTCCTCACCAGCCTGGTTCAAAGAACTTTTAGGAGGTTTTTGTTGTGATTTACCAGGCACCCCAGAATAAGCAAGTTGTTAATAGCTCATGCAATTGGCTTCCTGGTCACTGCTGTGTCCCAGAGAGGTCTTGTGAGGCCTGAGGGATTTGGTACTTGTCACGTAAGATGGGCATTCACACACACAAGCACAATGCTGTCTGGTCCTGTCCATGCTTTACACAGGCTGTACAGGTGAAGGTTCTGTCCTTCACCTGACCAGATGCTTCTCAGCAGGAGTTCTGAGGATGCTGGTGAAGGGAAACTTGAAGGGAAACTTGATGGGCTTGGCCAACAAATCTAAATCTTGCTCATGTTTTCTCTCCCAGCCAGAGAAAACCATTGGGCTGAGCAGTTCCCAGCCTTCTGCTCCTGTGATGCACAAGCTGCTGCGGTGTTAGCCAGGCTCTTGCAAGATGAGAGAGAACAAAAGACCCATCTCAACTTCCAACCTGGAGTACTCGTCCTTCTCTCCTTACATTTTTGTGTCAGGTTGCCTAGAATTTCTTCTCTCCTGAGTGGTACAAACCCTCTCACCCTCTGCCCCTCCATTGTTCGACACAGAGATGAGAGCCATGGTTATGTCAACATGCTCACAAACCTCCCATTCTGCTGGGTTCATCTGGCTGCTCCAGGTCTTGTTTTCCTCATCTGCATGCAGTAAGGCACTTCTCCATCTCTCTAAAGGCCACAGCATTCTCTATGATGAAAACAGTTAGATGCTTATATATATTTTTTTTCCCCTACAAATTATCAGGTCATTTAAAAAAATGAGCTCATTTTAATCTAATTCTGCATGTGCAACTGTCTGGAGAGTTATTTTCAGCTCCAGTAGCTGCAGTTTGCAATTATTATGCTTCTTTTAAGAAAAGAAAAGTAACAGCTCTATATATTATGTGAATTACTGGTGATCTTTCAGAACAACTTGTGTTTGGGGTATGTAATAGAAAAAATAAGCAGCCAAATGGATGGTAATGTGGACCTGAGAAAGCAAAGAGGGAGCAGGAACATATGTCAAATGTTCCTACTAAAACAGGAGCACTTGACCATTTGGGCATGAATATTTCAATTAAAAAACATGTAATTCCTACTGAAGTGAAATCAACAGCTCCTAATAACCATGGCTTCTGATCATAGAAAGGCAATGCTTTTATTTCATTTACTTAATCACTGTGATTCATGTGTGTGTTCAGACATGACTGCAACCCATCTCCTCCAGCTCTTGGGAATGTTGGGGTCAGGAAGTGCCTGGAGTCCCTTAATCCATCCCCAGCAAGAGTGTGGACGAAGGGGTGGGTTGTCTGCACCCATGTTTGGAGCACTTTTTGTGTCCAGTCGCTTGTCCTAGAGCTGCCCATAAGGGGACAGCTGAGGGTCATGTCCAATTCTAGTATGCTTTTAAGTTTGCTGCTTATTTTGTGCCCAGGGAACTTGTGCCCAATTCAAACCCTTCCAATTCAGCAGCACTCTGTCAGCTTATTTACTGGGAGAAAAGCGGGTGCCTAGAATATGTGCTGTCTTAGGTTTCACATTTCTTTATATTCAAAGGCATAAATCAACATTCCTGTTCCTTGCATAAAACAGTTCCACCCATAATTTTGACCCCAGAAGTGTTTCTGGGGCTGTGGAGCCCAGTGTGCTGCAGGGAACCCAGCTGGGGATGAACCCAGCCAGGGATGCGCGGGTGTGCGCAAGGGGGTGGGTGGGTGGTGGGTGCCTACATCATCTCCTATCTGCAGGGATGGATTTCACCCTGGTTGCTCAGTAACCCTCTGTGCTCAAACAAGACTTTAACCATGAACCTTCTCTTCTTACCATGCTGGCATGAAGCTTTCTCCATTTCCAGGTGTCCTCTGCTCGCCTTTGCTGGGGGCTGCGGACACCAAAGCAGGGCTTATCAACTATTGTTATCTGAAAAAGAAGCTAGCATCACCTTCCATTAATGGCCTGCAGCCAGTCCCATGTACATATGGGTATTCCTAAGAGCCTCAGCCCCTAATTTTTGGATACATTATGCAAACAGGCAGACAGCTTCCCCTTTGAGCTGCACTGCAGAGACATCATCCACAGAGCAGCTGCAAATCTCCTGCCAGGGGCTCCCCATCCTGGGTGAGTCTGCCCCTCCAAATGATGAATAATGCTCCTTCAGACAAGCCACGCTGTGCTAATGTCACAGAGGAACCTCTGGAGCATTTGGCCTAAGCTGCTGCAACATTTCCTTGCAAAAACAGCTGCTGTGTTGCTTTGCTTTCCTCTCCCCAGTGCTGGGACCAGGGAGAGGGAATGGGAAGATATACGATGTTTGGAAAGGAGGGGAAGGAGGCTGAGAAGGCTGGGAAGATTTGAGACTGCCACTGGAGCAGCTGAATGCTGAAATGAGGGGTAGTAAATACTCCTGGGCTCTTTGATGAGATTTGAGATTTACTGAAGGGGATTTTAAAACTGCTTTCTGTGTTAGTGAGCCAGAGGTTTTTGATACAAAAGAGGTACTTTCAGAAATTTAATACAAATTGTGAGCAGTCTGCCTAGTGCTTAACAAAGGGAGCAGGTTAATCTGTTGAGTGGGGGACAGGAGTATGTGATGGAAAGCAGCAGTGCCTGAGGGAGTGATGCCATGTGGCAGTGGGGAGCAGAAGCAGCAGTTGAAAGGCTTTCCTAAAACACTGTGAGGGGATCTCTGGATCTGCTGGATCCCATGTAACCCATGTGCCTGTAACCCTGTGTCCCTCCATCGCCTGGTTTGTTGCTGTTGCTGAACTTGATTCTTGTTTGTGTGTTCTGGTGTAAATCAGGAGGGATATTGGTCTGGGATGCTGTTGGGTTTGGGTAACCAGGTCTGGCCTGCAGACATCCAGACCCTGAGGGTATGTGTGTCCAGATATAAAAGGTTTGGGATGGAAGGGACCTTCAAATGCCACTGATTCCCCCTTCCCACCCCTCAGTGAGCTGAAAGAAACCCTTTTCCTTCTCCCCATGGTGCAGGGCTGGATGGCAGGGGTGACAGGCTGACCTCACCCAGCAGGGATGCAGTGACCTAACCCTGGGTGTAGCTTTGGGTACCAACCAGCTGGGATGCCCAGCTCAGCTCCCATGGTCTGTCCTCTGAGAAGCACATTATTCCCACATCAGCACCCACAGCCTGAAAACACAACGTGCACCCTGCTCAGCAATAGTTAAGTTTATTTTAACCCCTGTCATGAGGGCTGAGCCTTGCAAGGGGCAGGTCAGAGGTTAGAGTGAGAGGACCTGATATTAGGCTGGGCTGGCACCCTAAAAATGTGTCACTATAGGAGAGGACACACTATGGGTGTGATCCCAAACAGCACCACTCATTTGAGATCTCCTAGTATACCAGAAGTATTAGTACAAATGAGATTTGAAGCTGATGGTTTCTTAATTAGGTTTTAGCGTTCTGTTGTTAATTAATTTGCTGAAATGTTTCAGGATGTTTTCCCCCAGCGCATCCCATCCCTCTCCCCCCTTGCTCCTCCCTGAGGAGCAGCCAGCAGCAGTGAGAGGCAGCACAAATTAATCTTCACAACTGCCACACATCACTTGGCTCTTTGAGTAAAGGAAACAAAGATGGAATATTCGTTCCCTGCAAAATATGAAAGGGCTGAACATTTCTCTTAACAAATGAATAACAAAGTTTAAACAACCGTGTCAGTGTGTCTGTCTGAAAAATCTCTGATTTGGCTCTTTAATCGTTGTAATTTAGGGGAGTTTCATTCTGAGAAACACTATGATTTTGGGAGGCTGTAAAAGATCCCAAAGGTATGCCTTGATTTCTGCAGATGTGGAAGTTTCCTTGCAAATGAGGAGATCTAGGGGGGTTTTGTCATCAGCCAAGAGCTCATCCTGAACTTAGCTCAATAAAATCCACTCCCTAGTGGTATCCACTCAAGTTGGCATGTACTACAGGAAAAAACCCTGTTCTGTCTTCGTTACAAGCATGTCATTTAGCTGGTAAACATAATCGAGCTGTCTTCAGGGTGGGAGGACTGTTTCAAGTGCTGCTGGCCCAGCTGGCTGGGTGGTGTGGTCCTTCCCCAGCCCCATGGGATGGCTGTAGAGTCATAGAATCATAGAATGGCATGGGTTGGAAGGGACCCCAAGGCTCACAGAGCTCCAACCCCCCTGCCACAGGCAGGGACACCAACCTCAGGCCTGGAGCTACACAAGGTTGCCCAGGGCCCCATCCAACTTGGCCTTGGACACCCCCAGGGATGGGGCATCCACCCCCTCTCTGGGCAGCCTGTTCCAGCCCCTCACCACTCTCTATGTAAAAAACTCCCCCCTAATATCTAATTTAAACCTTCCTTCTTTAGCTTTAATCCATCCCCCTTGTCCTGCCATTGTCTATCCTTCTAAAAAACTGATTCCCCTCCTGTTTCTCTGCTCCCTTCAGGGACTGGCAGGCTGCAGTGAGGTCCCCCCACAGCCTTCTCTTCTCCAGGCTGACCCAGCCCAGCTCCCTCAGCCTCTCTTTGTAGGGCAGCTGCTCCAGCTTTCTGAGCATCTCCATGGCTCCTCTGACCCCTCTCCAACAGTTCCACATCTTTCTTGTGTTGGGCCCCAGCTCTGTACACAGGATCCAGCTGGGGCCTCCCCAGGGCAGAGCAGAGAGGGACAATCCCCTCCCTGTCCCTGCTGCCACCCCTCTGCTGATGGAGCCCAGGATCCCATTGGCCTTGTGAGCTGCCAGAGCCACTGCTGGCTCGTGTTCAGTTTCTCATCCACCATAACCCCCAGGTCCTTCTCACAGGGCTGCTCCCCAGTCTGTATCTGTGTCTGGGATTCTTCCAGCCCCAGTGCAACCCCTGATTCTTGGCAGTGTTGAACCTCATTAGGTTCCCCCAGGCCCACCTTTCCAGCCTGGCAAGATCCTTCTGGATGGCTCCTTTCCTTCTAGGGTGTCAACCACACCACTCAGCTTGGTGGCATCTGCAGACTTGCTGAGGGTGCACTCAATTCAATATTTTGAATATGGATGTGCCTGCTTTTTTAACCACACCAGGGAAGAAGTTTGGTTTTGTACCAGGGTTGCAAAGTGCCCATATGAGACATCTCAAGAACAGTCTCTGTGGCTGAGAAAGGCCACCATGCTGTGCAGGGAGTGGGACGGAGCATCCCAGCTGGGTTTGGCACTAAACCCTGCAGAGCTCTGTTGGCTCACTCTACTTTTCCTCCCCTTCTTCTGTATTGTTTGCTCTGTGGTTCAGATTAATTCTCTTTCTAGCATAAAAGCCATTTCAGAATGTCCTCCCTCTGCCCCTCCAAAACACTCAGGTCACGCAGATGTCAGGCCAGGCTGGCTCTGCACCTCCCTGGGTGCTGGAGAGAGCCAGGATTGTGCTCCTGCAAATTAAAGAGCCAGTGTTCCCTCCTCACCCCCAGCAGGTAGCAGAGCCTTGAAGCACCTTTCAGAGATCACTGGTTAAATGAAATGGAGTTTCGAAATCACATGATCAGCTCTCTGGGAGATAAAGTACAATGGCTGAAGAGTTTCCACTAAGTCATTTCCCAGAGTTTCTGAGATGATTTCTGAGATGGAACTAGTCATTGCCCTCATTATGCCAATTTCACCTGAAAATAAGGCCAAAAATCAAGGCCATGTACTCCACTGGAGGAATGTGAAGTGAAATACTGAAGGGCCCTTTATACTATGTAAGTTCCTGCTAAATCACCTGGGGTTGGAATTAGAAGGTCAATTAAAAACACACCTCTTGAAAGTCATGTCCTGTTTGTTTGATTTGTAGATGTTCTTTTAGGCATGTGACAAAGAGTTTTCAGGACATCAGCTCATACACAGATAAAGCTGGTAGAGTCAGTTCTCCTGAGCAATCCTTCGTTTCCAGAAATTCTTCTGATGAGGGGAAAACCACTGGATGACACAACCTTTATCTTCTGGGAATCAGAAGGACACCATTCTTGTATCAGAGGGTGGTGATGAGTATGAAGAGAAGGACAGAGACCCTGAAGGTAGCCAGGTAGTTGCATTAGGTTTGGAGCTGAGCTGTGACACGTCTGAAGGGCAAACCTTGTGTTGAGGCTGAAGCAGAAAGGGCAAAAGTTGAAGATGTGAAAACATCAGGGTTCCTTTCTCTGAGACCTCAGTGGTGTAGGATTTAGGAGCTTTTGGTGTAAGGCTTGGCCTGGAGTCACCAGTGAAAGGAAGGAGAAAGCTTCAGGGAGTCCAGCACTACGATGGGTGAAGGAGTTTTAGACCTGAGTTTCTGAGTTCTGGTGACCTGCAATCTTTCATGAACTTTTCTTTTAAATTAACTTAAACCCCCATCACTTTACAGCACTGAGAACGATCAGGGAAAGGAAAACTCTGAGTCCTGGAGCCAGCAGTGGACTGGGGTGACAGTGTATAAGGAACAAGCAGTTTCTGGACTCCTAACTGGAGAACTCTTAAGGAGGGGCAAGAAAAATATCCCAAAGTACAAGTCCTCTAGGCAAAGCAGATAATTGAACTGCAATGGAGATGGGATTTTTTTTCCCCTTATGTATCCAGGCAACTATTTGCTTTAGTTGTAATGACTGTTATAAATCACAAAATGAAGTTTCTAACCCCAGCCCATGCCTGGAACAGAGCTGCTGATGCTATCCAGCTAATAAAGTGCATTTCTTGAAGCAACAGCAGGTTATGTATCACTGTGTCATTCACCCTGGTGACACGATTACAGCTTAGGCAGGGTATCGCTCAGGACATCTTCTTCCATGTCCTTCTGCAGTCCCCTGTCCAGAAACCACAAGAAGCTGAAGGAGCTGGGTGGTGTGTTACAAACTGATGGTGTCACCCCACCTGTGTATTTTGGAAAGGCACTCTGAGGTTTGCAGTATGATGATCTGAGCTGGTTCCTCCCTCTTCTGTTGCTTTGAGCTACTGTTCCTCCTGAGTGGGTGAGAGGGGGACTGGGAAGGGATGCAGGCACTTGGGACCTGATGATGAAGATGCTGGGGGAGGGGGAAAAATACCCCCCTTTTGAGGTTGCTTATTTTATACAATTACCTGGAATGGTAATGATATATTATATATAATATTAAATTATATATAATATTATTTTATATAATAAATAATATAAAAATATAGTCTAATTATTATACATATTTATATCATAGCCTGGAATTTTAGATCAGGATTATTTTTTCTTGGTTTACTGACCCCTTTTGAGGTTGTTTATTTTATATCATTACCTGGAATGGTAATGATATATTATGTATTTATTATATATATAATATTAAAGTATATATAATAATATTATTTATAGATGATAAATAATTTAATAAAGATCGTATAAATATCATATGTATATTTATTTCATAGTCTGGAATTTTATATCTGGGTTATTTTTTCTTGGTTTACTGTTCAGCTTTGATGGGGTTATCTGAATTTAGGGATGTCAAAGTTTAGCATTTGGCAATACACTCTGCTTGAATCTTGAAAGCCAATGGCCTGTGCTGTGGCTATTTGAAAAAAAAAATAAAAAATGCTGGTTTGTTTTTTTTTTCTTTTGTGTGTGAAAAATGAGCTAGCTGTTGAGAGAGGAGCTCATTCCACACTGCTCTACGTGTTAATGCATATTCACAAAGAAGCAGTTCTGAAAAATATATATACTGCTGTGCTCTTGCTGCTGGAGGTAGAAGAGAATATTAAAAATCCCATTTTTTCCCCATTGCTACACTTCTGCTGCTGTGTAAACACCCAGCTTTGCTGCCCTGTTGGGATTAACTGATGCTTGTTCAACATGGGAGAGGTGTTTTTAGGAAACACATGGGTTTGGACTGTTTTTTTTATTATTATTTCCCCCAGAACTGGCAAAATAGAAGCTGATTTTGGATTGTTCTCTGTAATTTCTACTATTGGCTCTAATGAAAAATGCCCTGATGCCTAGAGGCTGTCTGAAAGGTACACATGTTCCTCTGTCCCCTCTGCAGCATCACCCAGCATCTCTGGTTAAAACACCCCCAGGCTGCTCATGGTGTATTATAAAGTTCTACGTGCTCTGGAAACCACTCTGCTAAAACCTGGGAGGCATCACTCAGCTTTGGGGTGTTTTTAACCTTTTATTCTGGGTGTTGGTGGTGACAATCCTGTTACCTGACCTCAGAGGGCAGCTGTGCAAATATATGTAGTGTTGGCAGATGAAACTCTTGGGTAATGCCATGAGCAGTGTGAGAGAAAAGATTCCATAGGGAAATTGTTCATCCATGGTTAGAACAATGTGCACTGTAAGGAAAGCTCTGGAGTGGGTGCTGAGCTGGGGGGATGGAGCAGGACTTCCCATACCTGCTTGTTCTGCTGCTCTGGCTTTGATTGTCAGTCTCCAGGTATGCTGGTTACCACAGATATACATGGTGACTGAGTTGGCCAGGCTGCAGACACTGAGTGAAGAGCATATTTTGAATTTGAGTGCTCAAAAGCTTCATGTTTGGCTCACCACAGAGCTCAGAGGAAAAGCTTTGGAGGTCTGATGTGCGTCCAGCTGCCCAGTGAAGTCATTCAGTGCTTCTTGGAGTTATCAAGAAGTAAGTGGACATGTGAGGTTAGAATTAAAAAAGGCCCTTTGTTAGTGTATTTTTAGAAAACTATTGAAAAAATACAGGTTTTAAGGAAAAAAGATTCTCTCCTAGCTGCCTAAGCATTGTGCATTCAACCTCCAGCAGCCTGGCAGGGGAAAAGCCCCTCTTTGCTGTTTGTTTTAATTAATAGGACACATGGGTGGTGATACCTGGGTTACCATTGCTGTGAAGAGCCCACAAATCTCACCCCAGCTTTTTCACTTCCAGTACAAATTGTGCAGAGAGTAAAGAACTGAAATCCCAGCCTTCAGAAGAGACCACGACACGCGTCCCCTCCACGACAAGCGACCCCTCCATGACAAACGTCCCCTCCACAGTGCCTTCGTTCCGTTCTGCCACCCCAAACAGCACCTCTTCCCTCAGAGAGGATCTGGGAGGTGCTAAATATATCCGTACTGAGGGGAAAAAAACCCAAAACCCAGCAAAAGAACTCTTTAACATAATGATAGCCATGGCACCAGAGAGAGGGAAAGTGCAGGGAAGCGCGTGGCTGCTTTTCCAGCTTTCAGACATGTCTCACTGATACACACAAAAAAGGGGGAAAAAAAGAAAAAGAGCTTTTTGGAGGCTGATGGGGCTTGGATTGTTCCTGGGGATTTATTTGATGTATGATCTGACTGGGAGTAGTCAGGTAGAGAGAAATGCTTTAGATTCTGAGCGCGGTGGACCATAGACTAATGATTCAAGAGAAGTTTAACCCTAATGGGAGCTGGGATGTTGCTGGAGGGACAGGGAAGGGATTGTCCCTCTCTGCTCTGCCCTCGGGAGGCCCCAGCTGGATCCTGTGTCCAGAGCTGGGGCCCCCAACACAAGAAAGATGTGGGGCTGTTGGAGAGGGGTCAGAGGAGCCACAGAGATGCTCAGAGGGCTGGAGCATCTGCCCTACAAAGAGAGGCTGAGGGAGCTGGGCTGGGTCAGCCTGGAGAAGAGAAGGCTGTGGGGGGACCTCATTGCAGCCTGCCAGTCCCTGAAGGGAGCAGAGGAACAGGAGGGGAATCAGCTTGTTAAAGGGTAGAGTCTGGAAGGACAAGGGGTATGGATTAAAGCTAAAGGAGGGAAGGGTTAGATTGGATATTAGGGGGAAGTTCTTTGCAGAGAGAGTGGTGAGGGGCTGGAACAGGCTGCCCAGAGAGGGGGTGGGTGCCCCGTGTCTGGGGGTGTCCAAGGCCAGGTTGGATGGGGCCCTGGGCAACCTTGTGTAGCTCCAGGCCTGAGGTTGGTGTCCCTGCCTGTGGCAGGGGGGTTGGAGCTCTGTGATCCTTGGATCCCTTCCAACCCAGCCCAGCCTATGATTCTATGGAGTGGGATGTGTTGGGATCTCTGTGTTTTGCTTTCAGAACATGGAGCTGCCCATCAGGCCACCGCTCCCTCTGTTACTGGGAGTGGTCTGTGGTCTGCAGGGCACCCTCCATCCCTTCTCCCACGCCCTGAGACCTTGCTTGCTGGCACACAGCCCTTCTCCCTGAGCGTGGTCACCATCCCTGGCCAGCATTCCATGGCCAGCCCCAGGTGAGCCCTGCCTGCAGCTGCTTGGCTGTGCTGCAGAGGGTTGGGGGGCTCCTGCACACAGCAGTGGGAGCAGCTTGTTCAGCAGCTTCTTGCCACGTCTTCCCCTGAATTACGACAGTAACACAACATCCCTTTTATTTTCCCTGCTTTTCCTGAAGGCTGTGCATGGGGCATGAAGATTGCTGCCGTAATTAAAGGCAAATTACAGCTTCAGAAATTGATTATCACAGTACAATGAGCTGAATGTGTGGAGTTTATCAACATACATGGCCACGAAGGCTTGAAAGACACTGTGCTGTTACACAAAGCTGTCACTCAGCTGGGAAAATGCTCCCAGCACGCCCTCATTCTCCCCAGGACCTGTGGAAGGGGATGCAAAGCTCACAGTGACCTGTAGCCATCACCCTTTCCATGGGGTATAGCCCATCGTTATGGCTCTTTGTGCTGAGATACCAACTCAGTTTGACTTCAACTTACTCTTCAAATCCCAAAGAAAACCTCTCAAATCAGGGTTAATGTGTGACAGTTTTTTATGTGTATGCAGGAGCATTGTCACCCATAAACAATCAGGGAGCTAAGTGTGTAGGTGATTAGCTGATCTGGGGGTGCTGTCTGTCAGCAGCTGTTATTAGCTCCAGTTCAGCACAGCTCTGATTTCAACTGCAGGGAAGTTAATAATAGATTGTCATGTCTGTTTAAACTACAGGGTCTTCAAGGGAAGGATACATTTGTGCTTGAATATACATTCCCTCCTAGCTCAGAATACAAGTCTTGGCTGTTTAAGAGATATGACTAAAAACCTGATTTAAGGAAAAGAATTTCACAGGGTTATAAAGCAAGAAATTCAGGGGGTTGGAATTGCTGGGACTTTTTTGGTTTTGAAGTGAGATTGCTAAGAAAACAGCACAAACCAGCACAAGATGCTCCCTTCATTATGAAGACAAGTGGAATGCATTTTAAGGGACAGCAAGTGGAATGTACTCAGGTTATTGTGATACCAAGGGGGCTAAGCTGAAGTGCCAGACACCTGGCCTTTTAGCCTTGTGTGTGATCATATTGGAGTTATCTCTAAGTTTAGAGCATTTATTTTTCTATGATCAAATAAAAGCACATTTTAGAAGCTTTCTCCTGAGCACTGTGCTTAGGCAGTAAATACTTTGCTTCTGGTTTAGTTCCCAGGCTTTTTAATTGCCTTCCCTTGGCAGTGGGTAGGATGAATTGAGCAGTGACAGCATGCAACACAGCTGATGTCATTCTGCAAGAGAAGTATGGATTGTGCATCCCAGGGAAGCCAAGATCTTAATTGCTGGAGCTTCTTGACCGTTGGCATGAACCAAACAAGACCATCAAACAAACCAACCAACCAACCAAGAGGCAGGATGGGCTCTCCAGACCCTTTTCAGACTTAGTTTACTATCTCCCTTTCCCAGCACATTATTTTCTCTTGCATCATGCTGTTCTTGGTCCTCAGTGACCCCTTTTTGGCTTTGACATCAAATTCCTGAACAGGTAGGGCACTGTTAGGGTACAGGCAGGAAGGGTCCTCAATGGCTGGGTGGTATGGTGCAGATGACAGGCTCACTGCCCCATTTCTGCCTCAGGGCACATACTGAATGCATCAGTCCTGCACAGATGTGTTCCAAAACCCCTCTTCTCCTGCCCTTTGGCATGTCCCAGAAAACCTCCTGAAGCAAGAGTTGTGTTGTAAAGATCTCATGCTCTGAAAGATGTGTGTTAGCCTTTGGTTGGGTGTGATTCCAACATCCTTCTCTCAGCCATACCCACGTGAGACTCAGTATTTTCCTTCATAGTTTAAATATCTCCATTTTACATTCTGCACTTGGGAAATGAAGCCCATCCCATGGGCTCAGCCCTCTCTGTGCTCACTTCATGTGAGCTGCTGCAGGTCAGGTGCTCCAACCTGGCCAGGGAAGGGTATCAGCAAACCAGCCTTGACCCAGGCAAGGGGAAAAGGCTGCAGGTCTCCTGTGGGGTAGAAACAGGTGGTGAGGGAAAAGCCATCCCAAAATAAAACCTAAACCAACTCCAATTAGCAGTATCAATTGTGGTGACACAGCTGAGAAGATAGACATTGGAGATCACTTTGTGTGATGTGTCCTTGCTGTCTGGCTGCTGTTGGTGTACCACCATGCTTGTGTCAAGCAGCAGGTTGCTGCCCTTGTGATCCCCCATGCTCTCCTAGGAACACCCTTGGGAGTGTGGGCCTCTGCAGAAGGTGACTTCTGTTATTAAATCATTGGCTCTTTGGCTCAAGAACCATACATCAGCTGGATAGATCTGTGTGTTCTGATTTAGACATGAAACATCAACGCTGCTATCAGGCTGCTAAAAGAGTCTTGATTATTTTAATGAAAGAAATAAAACTCTTTTCCCCAATTTTTTATTGGTTTTTTTTTTTAACTTGGAAAAACACTAATTATAAATCTGTTCTGATGTTCAGTTGGGTTTGTCTTACTTCTCTCCCATTCCCACAGCACATGGGACTGCAAAGCTCACAGAGATGCACTTATTTGATCACAAATATGAAGATGATGCATGACAGTAATTAAATTTTTACTCTCAACTAATTTAATTTGTTAGCAAAATAGGGAGAGAGGCTTTATTGCAAATGGGAAGAGGCAGCTTCTTACACCTGACTTTAGTGGTACTTGACTAACTACTTCATTAGAACATAAGGCAAGTCTGGTGACAGATCATTAATTTTCATGGATGTAATCTGGGAAGCCAAGTATTAGTAGAAGGCTGGTCTGCCAAACCCAGCATAAATGTATTAATGCTTATTAAAACTAAGCTGTAAGTCTGTTTTCATGCTGCCTTTGTCATGTTATGGATTAATTGCTTAAATGTATTAAGACAGCAAAATGCAAAGAGATTACTTTGTGTTCTATCAAAGAGTGGAAAGGGATGTGGCTTTCTGCTCAAGGACTAATCCCTCTGGAACAGGTACTGTCTCTTAGGACCAGTGCTGAAGGGGGCTGTTAGTCTAGGCAAAGGCAATTATACTCTGAGCCATTTGCCCTCTGTTATCCAGGTTTGCTTATGCCTTTGGAATTCCAGTTCATTTCAGAGAAATCCTTGCTTTATATTAACAAGTTTATAGCAGTGGGGAGTGCAGCAGCAAGGGCTTTATACTGAAGGAGAAGTACCTGTCCCACTGAAGGGACAATCGCTGTGCACAATCCCAGTGGCATAGGCTGAGGTGGCTGCACACCTGAGCCTTGTGATGCCCAGAGCTTCATCCTCCTCCTGCACCCACTGCCTCAGGGATGCTGCAGGTGCCAGCCACCCTCTGGCTTCTCTCCTTTGAAGACTGGAGAAGATTCATTCAGAAGCTGAATTAAACTTCTGCAGGACACATGGGAGTGTATTGATGTATGAGAAAAGGGAACCAGTTTCAGAATGCATGCAACATGTCATTTCCTCCACCATCAGATTGTTAGTGGCTTTCCTTGTTTCTTTTACTGCAAATCCATTCCTACAAGCTCTGGAGATCTGTGCTGCCACAGCTGCTCAGCACTACCCTTTGCTGCAGCAAACAGCATCCTTCCTCTCCCTACCTGTTTATAACAACAATATTTTTAATTTCAGTTTATAACTGGGTTTTTTTTTCCCTTTTCTTTATTTCTTGCACCTACAAGAATCCTCTTCACTTGCCAATAAACACCCCCCCATCAGCAACACTGGGATGGTTACTTTGGAAGAGGAAAACACTCTGCCCAAACATGGTGTAACATTAGGATGGGTGCATTGTTTTTTTTTTTAAATGCACAGGCATGAAATTAGATGGGAGCATTTCAAGCCCCATTCATTTCTTCCCAGACTCTGAGAAAGTGGCATTAATGGAAAACATCTTCAGAGGAGAAGTTTTGTTACTTGTTTTGGGTGGGAACAATATCAGAGCACAGCAACAGGAGGCACAGGAAGAGGAATAGAATCAAAGACTCATAGAATGGCATGGGTTGGAAGAGACCTGTGCAGTATGAGCTGGGGAGCTGCTTTGCAGGGGGTTGGACCCCAGGAGCTCTCCAGGGCCCTTCCAACCCCTACAATTCTGTGATTCTATGATACTCACTCACACAAATCCCCAGAAAGCTTCTAGTTTTATGAAGTGCCTTGGTTGAGGCATGGAAGGGAAAAACACAGATCACAGAGGATACAGCTGGGTGAGAAGTTGCATCACTTATAAAGTCCTGCAAACCACAAACACCTATGAAAGCTAATGGGCACTGAGGGCTCTTGGCACTGTGAGTGTGAGCTGAGTCCTTTACAAGACTGGGCTCAGAACTGTTATAAGATTATATATGACATAAGCAAATCTACCCACCCCCTCCCCTCAAGGCTGAAAAACTCAGACTGGCAGTAGTAAATAGAATGATGTTTACTGTTCTGCAGCTTCACAAAAGAATTTGTTGATTTCCAGAGTGGTTCAATTGGTTTTATACATTCCTGAACGCAGAAAATAGCAATTAGTCAATGCTGTATATTGGATTTTTGACAGGTATAAAATTATAGTGCCAATTATTTTATGCAAGTTGGTGGAAAACATCCATTGCAAGCAGCAGAGGTTTCTGAACAGCCTTTGAGACGGTGCTGGCAGGAGAAAGACACTTGAATGTTTTATAGGTAGGACTGTAGCCTCCACTAAAAGGGAATAAAAGTGTTTGTTACGTGCACATTCCATGTGCCTGGTAGGTTTTTTATTATCATGGTGGCCACTTCTTCACCAACACATACTAACAGTTGTTAAATCTTAACTATTTAAGAGTGATGTAGGAGCAACTGGGATCTGCCCAGAGAGGGGGGGATGCCCCATCCCTGGGGGTGTTCAAGGCCAGGTTGGATGGGGCCCTGGGCATCCTTGTGTAGCTCCAGGCCTGAGGTTGGTGTCCCTGCCTGTGGCAGGGGGGTTGGAGCTCTGTGATCCTTGGGGTCCCTTCCAACCCATGCCAGTCTATGATTCTATGATCTCTTTGCTCTTCAGACTTCCCAGATGCACAATGCAGAGTGCCAAGCTTCCTCCTTAGAAGAAAAAATTTGTGTCAGCTGCCCACAGAAAATCTCTACCCATTTGTAGCACCCATTTGGCCTTTCAGGTAGCTGAAACAGAACATTTTACTCCAAAGCAAGTGAAATTTCACACCTCTGCAAAGGCTGGCGTCTGCATAAAGGTTTGCTCTAATTTTTACTTAATTTGAATTATTTCCTCTATCCACCTGTCAAATGAGAAGATGAAAAGTTCAACAAGCTCTGGAACATGGCCCTGCCACTTGCTTGGCTCAGGGTGCTGGTAAAAGACAGGTCCTTAGCTATGCTCCATTATTCAGGAGAAGACAGCATTTTTCAAACAGAAATGTATTGCATAGGAAGCTTCTGAACTTATACACCTCTCAATATAAGTTACATCAATTACAGTAATTTTGCAAATTACATATTTCAGAGATTGCCTTCAAAGTTTGGGGCTGTGAAAGCAGGATTTTAAAGGAACACTGTGTTCTTCTTTGGTGATATTCTTGTTCTAATAAAAGCATGCAAATAATAGAAACTTGTTATAAACATGATTCCCATATAATTTGGAAGCCTGGCTGAAGTGAATTGCTTTTATTACTCATGGGAAGTGATACACAATTGGTTGTGATGAGTACAGCAGGAGACAATTCTGGCAAAAAAAATAGCACTGGAGAAAGCTCCCAAGTTCTCTCTGCTGTGAAGTTGGCCAAGTAAATGTCAGAGAAAATTCTCCACATGGATGGCTGCTCTGTAGCTCCAAAGTGGGATGGAAAACCCTACATCAGGCATGGGATGTCTTTGTCTTACCTGAATGGGGGGGGGAGAGGGAATGTAGGTGGTATTCCAATATTCTTTAAAGATTCCATTGCTTGGGATTGTTATTGGTGTGACCTGAGTTATTCAACTCTTGTGCACCAGCAGCCAGCCCTCACCTGCCTCTGTGCCCCGGGGGTTATGGTTTGCACAGGCAGGAGTCTGTAGCTGAAGGTGGATCTGGCTCTCCTGTGAATCATAGAATCACAGCCTGATCTGGCTTGGAAGGGACCCCAAGGATCACAGAGCTCCAACCCCACTGCCACAGGCAGGGACACCCACCTCAGGCCTGGAGCTACACAAGGTTGCCCAGGGCCCCATCCAACCTGGCCTTGAACACCCCCAGGGATGGGGCACCCACCCCCTCTCTGGGCAGCCCCTTCCAGCTCCTCACCACTCTTTCTGTAAAAAACTTCCCCCTAATATCTAATCTAAATCTTCCCTCCTTCAGCTTCACTCCATCCCCCTTGTCCTGCCGTTGTCTACCCCTTTAAAAAGTTGATTCCCCTCCTGTTCCTCTGCTCCCTTCAGGGACTGGCAGGCTGCAATGAGGTCCCCCCACAGCCTTCTCTGGGCTTTTTTTTTTTTTAAATGGATGTTTTGTTTTCCCTCTGTATCTTCTGTTGGCTGTTATTGGTGTTAGACATAATCAGACTGACTCAGTACAAATAGTATCCAAAACAGTAAACCAAAAGAGTTTATAAGACTAATATTAGAAAATCACATATCATGCAAACAAGTAATTAGCTCTGTGGGCCTCAACAATCCATGGGTTTTCCACTCTTGACATGAAATACATTTGCTATTATGCTTTCTAATTTAATTTTAAGCATTTTAAGCAAGGAGGTTATTATCTCTTCCCTGACTCTGAACATGCCTCTATTGATATTTTATTATTTATTCTCATGTTTTCCTAGGCAAAATAGTCAGCAAGCACATGGCTCCCAACACATCCTTTTCTAGCAATAAAGAAGTCACTGTTTACCCTTTGCCAGCCTTCCTGCAGTTCTACTTGCTCTCAGCAGCACTTGGTAGTGTTCTCAGACCCCTGGTTTTGCAGCTCTGCTATGGAATAGCATCCTTATGAATGTTTACCAATATCTGAAGGATGGGATGCAGGGGGAAATGCCCAGCCCCTTTTCAGTGTCTGTGGGGACAGGACAAGGGGCAATGGCTGCAAATTAGAGCACAGGAAGAACTTTTCCCCAGTGAGGGTGAGGGAGCCCTGGGACAGGCTGCCCAGGGGGTGTGGAGTCTCCTTCTCTGGAGAGATTCCAGCCCCGTCTGGATGCCGACCTGTGTGCCCTGTCCTAGGGACCCTGCTTTGGTAGGGGGTGGACCCCATGGGCTCTGGGGGCCCCTTCCAACCCCTGTGAGTCTGTGAGTCTGTGATTCCATGCTGAGGGACAGCAGTGGGGCAGAGTTGGTGTTCCCTGTGCTCTGGCACGGCTTGATGCAGTGATGGTTTCCTCCTCCTGCTCTTTTTTATTGCCATGTCCCCTGAAATCAGAAAGCTTCATGGCACCAAAAGAAGTCTACAAGCCTGGTCAAGCAAACCCAGGTCCAGATGTGCATCTGCTTCAGGGTATGTGTTCCAGCTGCCAGTGTACCAGTTTTAATTTCAAATCAGTTCTTCCCTTCCTAACACAGCAGCAGTTAAAGAGCAACTCTAACTCTTAGCTCTGTGACATAGGGATTAAAGCCTGGAGAAATGATTTTGGCAAATACTTGTGGATAAGATAGAGAACACCACTTTTTTAATAATTTCTCTCCCGAATTTAAGCTTGGTGTTGCCAGCATAACTGCTAAAAAGCAGAGAATTTCCTTGCCTTTAGAACTTTCAGACTTTGCCACTGAAGCGTTGGGTGATGGGGATTGAACTACCCAGCTAATGGCATAATTTCCCTTTTTTTTTTGCAAACAAATGAGGACATTAGAGGCTTGATTTATCAGTACCCCAGAGAGTTCTCAGAGTCGGTATTTCTACCACATCACTTGGTTCTTATAAACTTCATTAGGTTATAATCAATGCATGTGTGAAGCTGAGGGAGATAGGATGTGTGATTTCTTATTCTTAGCTGTCATGGCAAGCGTTTATTAAGGCAAACTTTTCCTGGGATGGCATTATGAGACAGAAATATTGAGAAGCAGCAGGCATCCCACCGGGCAGGGCTTGCTAATCAAGACTGCATTAACGCTAATGACAGTGGCTGCACGGCTTATTTCCTGTGAGGTAAAAGCTATTGCAACCAACAGCTCTTCCAGTGGAGGGGGGAACTGGGGAAAGTTTGGCTATTGCAGGCACAGTCTCTGGAACATCCCATGGGAAAGAAGACCTTCTTGGGAGACACGTGCTGCCTGTGCCAGCCTCGGGGTATTGAAGTCAGCTGAAGCATGATCAGTCAGCTCTTTGGGGTTGTGCTGCCCAGCTCAGGGGTACAGCCTTGTATGAGCCCAAAGAGGGCGGTTTTCCACTGGTTTGGGTTGAACTGTACTCCTTCAGATGGTGGGCTTTCCCCCCTCCAGGCTGTTTGACAAGATCATTTCATATTCCTTTCTTGTCTTCGTGTGTATTTGTGGTCCTACTGAGCTTGCTGTCACTGGGAGATTTAATTGGCATGCTCCCAAGCCCATCACCCAAATAATTAGTGGAATTCTTGAGTTGTGCTGGATGCTGAGCAAACCCCCCTGGACTTCCCTTGGTACGTGTGTGTGGTTTGACAGTGAGCATTCTGTAATTGCTCTTTGTGTTTCCCCATGGGTTATACAAGCAATTCAGCATCCTGAAGGCAGGATTTCTACCCCTGGCCCCTGAGAACATCAGGTGGAATGGGGTCAAAATCCTTGTCACACCTGTGGCTCCTCGAGCTGCTGATCTATTACTTTGCCACAGGAAGAAACTAGATGAGCTTGATGTGATTTGCTCTTGGCCAAACCATGTCAGCTGTTCTGCATTGCCTTGGGTTTGCCCAATGGTTGATTGCTCTCAGGAGGTAGACCTGGCTAATATATAGCTTCCTACAGCCTAGTTTTGCTTTTTTTCTCTGAGCTGGGACCTTTTTTGTGCTTTCTGTGTAACCAAGGACCTTGATGGATCTTCATGAGTTTCCAAAGGTAAGGGCTCTGAGATTGCATTGGCAGTTGCTCAAGTTCTGGAGTTGATTTTTACCTGCTCTGAATTGAATTGCAACCTTTAATTTAGCTGCCCTTTAAGTTTTCCTTTCTTATAGCCTGAGGTTTAGCTGCCTTTGTTGGCAGCTCTGTGGTTGCAGTTCCCTGTTTGGTGAAGGGAAAGCAAAGAGGCCCCAAACTTGTGTTTTTTTGATGTTACCTGCTTACTGTGGGTTTAATAACTTAGTATGAAATTGTTAGGTGGATTGGCAATTCAGATGTCTCCTGAATTAAAGCTGGTTTTGAAATTATAAGGGAAAACCTAAACCCCTTTGCCCAGATACTGTCTCTTTGGTTATGAGGGAAGCCTGTGCTTGTGCCAAGAGAAGTTGCTGTCTTTTTATTCCTGTCATGTTTATGCTGCTTAATTTAGGAATTGTGTTTAGTCTCAGTCTGTTGAATTATTTTGAAATCTCTTAGTTGCCATTATTTCTTTTCTTTTTTGAGTTGTGGAAGTTTTGGGAACTTTGTGTTTCTGGCCTGGGACAGGTGAATTGGGAATGAGGGCTGGATGAGGAAATTTGGTTGTTGTAAATTCTGGTTGCTTTTTAAGGTGTGCTATGGGTCTGCTCTGGGGAGGGGGCTCCTTGGGTCTGCTCTGGGGAGGGAGATGGGCTGACCCTTTCCCAGCTTTCCTGCTGAGCATCTTCTGTGTTAGGTGGGGTGTTACCTGGAGGCTCCCTGCTGTTGAGCTGGGCTGCTGGGCAGGGCCTTCTACATCAAGCACTTCACACACGTCTTGTCCTGCTTTAATATCTGTAAAATGAATCCCTATAGTGGAGATGATGGCTTAGAAACAAATGACACTCTGACTTGTGCTGTCATTTGGCTGCCTCATTGAGAGGGCAATGCTTGATCTGATATAAGCTCCAACAGCTATTGTTCTACAGATCAACTTTTGATTCTAATGAAGTGGAATTAACTACTTGGAATTAGTTAGCATGCTAAAAAGAAGAAAGCATGAAAATATTCAGATCATTTGACAGGTCAGGTGAAATATTTCATGAATTAGCAACACATGCAGTTCTAATGGGATAGAGGAGTCGAATTTCTATGTATCGCTATCAGCTGGAATGGAATTATACCAGCATGCACTTGGCAGGCTAAGTTGGCTAAAGCCATGCAGCTTTAAGTTCTTTTAAAAGTATAATAAGATATAAAATCCAGGTGCAGAAATAGATTTTTCTGCATTAATTTTCAGCCTGGGAGCTCTTAACACATCTGGTTTTGGAATAGCTTGGAGCTGCAGCTGAGCTTGGTGAGTGCAAACAGTCTTTGATTCCTCTTCATCTCTGGTACTTGGGACAGTAGCTGAAGGAATTTGGATTGAGGTATAAAGCACTTTGCTAACTTGACACATTTTTTAAGTGCAGCCATCAGGACTTTGTGTGGCTCCTGTGTGAAATCTGATTACTTAATGATTTTTTTTTTTCCCTATTAGCTGGGACAAAGTTAGTCTCTTAGCTTTATTCTTGCTGTGTCTTTTCCCAGAGCTGCTGGGGAAGCACTGAGTGGTTATCTGTGCCACTTATAAATATTTATTTGCTCAGTGTGTGTGTATCTAGCAGCCTGGGGCAATGCCCATTCTTTGTCCAAGCAGCCACCAAAGGAAAGAATAAATTCGATACCTGTATTCTACCTACAAGACATGCAGAGGAGCATCTCTGCTCCTCCATGACTGGCTGCAGCCAGGCTCCCCTCCAGACAGCAGTCTGTGCTTCACATGATGCTCTTTCAGCTGCCAGGTTTATCCAGGTGGTTGACTTTCTACAAACTCTTCGGCTATGTACTGGATTTAAAAGGTGTTTCCCTTTTGGGAAGCCCTGGTGTATTGCTGATGAAGCTTTTTTAAAAAATTTGGTGGCCAGAAGTGTTTTAAATGTTGTAATTATTCTCTGTAAGGAGCATGGGGTGTCTGGGTTGGTAGGCCCAAGAGATGCTGAGGGTAGGTGTTAAGAAAAATGTGGCTGGCCAAAGGCAGGTGGGTCACTGCCTCCAGCATTACCTTCCCATGGAGGATGGTCTCAAATTCTCTGTTCCCTCTGGAGTGGGGAGAAATCCAGGAGAGTGATGTATGATGTGGGATGTGTGTGGTTTTGCTGGGCTTCATCATAACTCCCTGGTACTTATTCCATCAGTAGGAATTTATCTCCTTTTACTTTCTGGGTCCCAACAGCTAAATGGAAGCAGCATGTTCTTATTTTCTTAACAAAAGCCATGTGAGGCACTTCCCAGAAGTTAGAGATAATGAATAATTAAAGAAAACTTTGTAACTTTCAGAAAGCAACAGCAGTATGAAATGGTTAGACAAAACACTTGACTCTAATTAAGAAACAATTCAGTGAAGAAGGAAACCCTGACACTTATTTTTAGTCTTTGATTCCCCGCAATATGGATTTTAATGTAAATTATGGTTTGGAGAAGAATGCTGCCATCAAAGGCTGAAAGCATGTTATGTGCTTAGTGTTTTACAAATGGATTATCTCAGACCTGGGCTTACAGTTACTGCTTATCAGCAGAGTTCTGCCTTGGCAGAGGCAGTAAGACATATATTCTTCTGCTCTACATATTGTAGATAGAATTGTGTGATTAAATAAGTTCTACTAATTTTTTTGCCTGTGGTACATTGCAGTCAGTATCTTTCAGGCTTGGCTTTGGATATGAAATTTGTCATCTGAAAATAAGTAGGCTGAGAGATAAGTTACAGGTTGAGCTCTGACTGGCTGAATTGAAGTGCTGAGATCTCAAGATAGTTGAAAGCCAAAGAACTGAATGCTGCCTTTGGGATTCTTGACCTGTGTTTAATCTCAGGTGAGGAGCTGGGTTCACAGCTGCGTTTGATCATTTTGGAGCAGCAGACTTGGTTGTGCTCAGCTTGGCCTTTCAAAAAGCTCCATGTTTTTCTGGAGATGCCTGTTGCTCCAGTTCTCTCAGGTGCTTTAGACACCTGATCCAGCTTTAAACCCAGTTCAGAGGAATACTGAAGTGGTTTGTGTTTTAAGGAACATTGGAGTTGTGGCAACTGGCAGAGAGCAACACACAATTCCATATGAATTTTAGGTGAAGCCATTTATTGGGTGAAATCACCCAGATTCTAGACCTTTCTTACTGCAAACGTGGCAAGCTAAACAACTGCTCATTGGTTACACACACTGTTCACACTGTATTGATTGGTTAGTGATTATAACGAGTTCTGATAAACCTATCTTATAGCTAAACATCCTTAGTTTACCTTTAATGCCTAAAAGTATCTGCACACCTGCTGTTTGACCCTCTTGTTATGGTTGGTTCTCAACATGTTCTGTTACTCCTAAATGCTTTCCCATAACTGCTCCTTGGTTTAGGGCAGCCTGTACCCCTATCAGCAAGGCTGCTGTGTTTTGAGAATGTGATTATTAGGATCCTCTCAGCATGAGGAACTTTTCCTGTCTCATGGGAACAGAAGAATATTGTCAGGGCCTGAATCTTGGGAGAAGAGAGCTAGGCTGCACGCAGGCCTGCTGTCTGCCCCAACATAGCGTGACTGGTGGGAGATGTTTGGAGTAACAGCAAGAGCCTGTGGTGTTACCTGGAGGTGGCAGAACTGTCAAAAGGGATGCTGGCAGTTATCTCCACATTCTAATAATATATTATAAGTAGCTCAAGCTTATCAATCGGTCACCGATAAGCTGTTTGTGTGAGATTTGTTTCTCTCCCAATGCTTGGCTGTGCCCAGATGTTGTAGGTGGTGTCTTCTAGTGTGGCTGTGGTAGCTTGAGCTGGAATTAAAGATGACAAATGCTCCTGTGCGCATCTGTTTCTAAATAAACATTTGAGGGGAGGGGAGGTTTGAAGTCCTTGTTGTTCATGTTTCATGTCTCAAATGACTGGGTGTGACATATCGGTCATGTTATACCATGAGAGTGGTGGCTACCCCTGCCCTGAACTGGAGGGGTGTCTGAGCCCTGCAGCCCTGTGCTTTGGTGGGGCTGAGATTTTTTTAAAACACCCATTATATGTTAATGGTAGTTGCTCTGCTTTAATAAACTGAGAGCCCAAACAAACTGTGTTTTAAGTTCTCTAAAATGCTGTATTAGATTGAATGATTCTCAGTCTCTGCAGCCAGTGCATTGAATTCATTTCACCAGTTCTGTATGGTTTTTGTTGGATGGTGCAGTGATGGGATGCCTCATCCCTCATACCTGTCCTGGGGAGATTTAAGGCTTTCACCTCCCAGAGCCAGGTGGATGCTGCAGTGTTGGCTGAAGAGGTTGCAGTCGCTGTTGTGGGGTGAGGGAGAGGGCGAGGTGACAGCTTTCTGTGGTGGGTTGTGCATGGTAGGGATGCTTGTCACAGTCAGAGTCGTGCTGGAGGTGATCCTTCCTCTCCATGGTGATCACATACAGATCTACCTGCAGTGAATGGTGTGAACTGAGATGGAGAATAGCATCACCCAGATCTCTGCTTCCTGGCTCTCTTTGGGCTCATTGCCTCCATGGAATCTGTAACTTTTAAAAGGGATCAATGTCTATATCTTAAAGGCTCATAGAGGCTGGGAAGTTGAATGTACACACACATGCAAAATGGCTTTACAAATACTTTGCCTTCTATGCATCAGGATTCTCATGCCCAGTTACACTGGCAGCCTGAAAAATCTTCTCCCTGGGGATATTCTACTGCTTCATAAAAATATGTTTTGAAAATGAGCATCAGTGCTTTTTGTTCCTTTTTCATGGTGCTCTAGGCTTAGTCTGTCCTTCTGTGAGCAGCTAAGAGTGTTTCCTTGACTGTGAAGACTCTCACTTGAGGACTAAACATGATGCCTGCAGAGCTGGCAGCCACATACTTCGACAGTGTGAGGTGGGGTTGTGCTGAAGTCGAGTTGTTGTGAGACCTTGTCTCTCTGGCTTTGGAGCAGATGACACCTGCAACGCACTGACCAGGAAAGCTCTGCTGAGCACTGGAGTGCCTCTATTTCTGGTACACCCGTGCTGGTTACCACTGTTAAAGGCATTACAACAAGTATGTGTGCAATGCAGACTGACAAGGCATCTCTTGGCTGCCTGTGGGAGCAGGCAGGCTTTGGAGCAAACCACTTTTGGTTTGGCTGCAAGGCAAACCTGGGGCACCCAGAGGAGGTGTGGGTGCTCAGATGAGGAAGCTGATGGACACCCAGCATGGCCATCTGCTCTGCAGTGTGGTGCCTATACTGGGATGGCATCAGAGCTGCCACCATCAGCACAGGGCTCCTGAACAACACTTTCTCTTGTGGTAACAATGCTTTCAGAGAGGCATCAGTCTTTTTGTGTGTGCCCCCAGAGTAAGCATGAGGATCAGACCCACAGCATGCATACATGCAGCACCCTGAGTGTACTTGGGTGTGAAGCTGGGGAAAACTCATCATTCCCAAGCTCGGCAGCCCTGTCCCACGTGTGCAGTCTGATGGAAGGGGAGAGCTTTGACTCTCCTCGAGAATGCAGTTTTGGAAACACAAGGTTAGAGGGGTGTGGGGAAGTGTCTAGAGTTTTACTCTGCTTCAGGATGGAGTGTCAGGTCCCATGCAGCTGGGAGCAGTCACTGCTGCTGTGAGACAGACCCATGAACACGCTCACTCCTCTCTGTAGGATTCACCATCACCTCTGTAACATGAAGCTCTTGGGCTGCAATTCAGTCTGCTTCTCCTGAGGACCTGGGGGGTATTTAAGAGACATACATGGAGCTAAATTGGCAGCTGGAAAAGTTACTTTAAAAGTTAGAGATTGCCTTGTGCATCCTGGAAACAAGCAGTGTCCCATCCTGTCCTTAATGTGCATTTAACTCTTGTGCATCAACACAATTAAGGCCTTTTCCTTTTGCTTTCAGAAACGTTATGTCTTGGGTTTTGGAAACCTCTCCCTTCAGCCTTATTCTTCTGCCCTGTTAATATTTTTAAAGGATGTGCTCTACATCCAGAAAACAAATTCAGAGGTGGAGGGTGCTTGTGCGAAGCAGCCCTGCATTTTAGGTGTCAAAGGTAGATAAAATATACATCAGCTACTGACAGGCACTAGATTTTGTCACTGTGTTAATGCTGGTTACATATCACTCAGATAGGAGAAACACTTGCTGCTTGATTTATGTTCACTGACAATGAAGTGTCCAGGATGATTAATTAAAGCCCAAAATGATAGTGCCCTTATTTGTGCCTCCCTGGCCCAAGTGATTGAAATGAATAAATATATATGTATTGCTGTGGAATTTGCCATTAGCTGTTAAAATATTTGTGCACTCAACATGCTGCTGAGGGATTTAGGTGAGGTATATTCTTGTAATCTGGAACTTGCTACTTTTTAATAGCAGTTTTTTAGAGAGAGAAAGGAGTAGAGGATCCAGGAACTGATTAGGAGGTTATGGATGGTAAGGTGAAAATAATTTCAGATAAATTGTTATGACATTTCTTTGGCAATTTAAGTCCTTAAGCCATCACTTTCTGCAAGCATTTTAAGAATTTATATTTTCTGGAAAATATTGGATTTTTGAAGTCCCTAAACTGTATTTCAAAAGATCAGACCCCAGTGTGTACCTGGACAGAGTCCCAGAACTGTCAAGAGGGGATTGTTTTCCAGAGTGTTTGGAAAGATGTGTTGCTTGCAATGAACTCAAACACCTGTATTTGCCCCTAATTTGGGTGACTTTTATTAAGTTCATGTATATTTTGTATGAGTAGGCACACACTGCACCCCTAAGGAACAGAACTGTATTAGGTAACACTCAGGGAATTGGTAATAATGATACTCAGTGTCTGTTCTCAGCTGAAAAAAATGGACAAGCCCCTTCAGAATTCCCATTTCACCTCCCTAGGTCCTGCAGTTATTCCTGGAGTAGTTCTTGCCCACTTCAGGTGATGATGCCCACTTCTGAAGATCTGCAATTCACACATAAAATGAATGCCCTGTATTTTGCCAGTAAGGCTAGAGTCTGAGCAGACCTGTCAGATGGTCTTTCAATTGCTCCTGGGCTACAAAGGTTAATTGGACTTTCTTTTTTTTTAACTTTTTCCTGGTAATGAAAAGCCTTGGAGAGCTGAACAGTGCAGCATGGAGATGCCTTCAAAGCATCTGTGCTCTCGTGTTGGAGCTGTCTGCTTGCTCCATTCCAGAGGCACATACAGAAACAGGTATGTTAAATGGATCCAGTGGTTATCTGAACTTTGACGTTTGCTTATTTATCAACCCTGGGCTCTAGAAACCTTTAGTTTAGATCCCCTGATGCTGCCTTTGGTCTGGTTTGCTTTAATTCCTTTAACACACTTGTGCAGCAGAGCCCAGTGCAGAGCTTCCACCACCAGTGGCTATTTTTAACTGTAATTGAACCCAAAAAAAGCCCTTTACAAGCTTCTAATGCTGAAAGTTGCTGGGCTGGTGCTGTAAATACAAACTTTTAGAGATGTTTGCTAAATGGAAATGCCACTTTTTGTGCTTTCAGACCAAGATGACCATCTCTTTGCTCTCTTATTTCATTCTCCCACCAACCTCTGGTTCAGGATTTCATGAAATGCTTTCCCTTAAAGGCAATGTTTCCTTTTGTAGCTTGCATTTCAACTGCAATATCCTTTTTTGTGAGGCTTATGGCTAGCTTTACTTCTGACTTCAACTTCTCTGTGCCTCAGTGCCCTGTGTGTAAACTGGAGATAATGCTGCTGCCTCACCTCCTCAGTTTAATTAATGCTGGGAAGCATTCAGATAGTGACAAACAGCAGAGAGAAGCCCAAAGGAAATGAAAACTCCTTTCTTTGGTGCAGTGTTTGGACAGTAGGCAGGAGATAAGGCCTCAGACATGCACTGAAAAATGAGGCAAGCCCACAATATTAAAACACAGGCTCATTAAGTAACGAGGATTCATCATGTGTGTGCAGGGAGGCAGGAGCACGTGGGGAGAAGGCTGGTGATGGAATTAAGGGCATGTAAATAGAGAAGAAGTCAAGGTGGTGGAGCTGAGATTGCTGAGGCAGAGTTATGTCCTGCATTTCTGCAACCTTTTGATTCTGGAACTAGATTTTCCTCCTGTGATTTATTTCCCCACCCTGCAAACAATGAATGTGTTAAAATGACTTTAAAACATAAATACTTTTATTAAAAACATTGCCCACTTGATCTTCAATTACAAAAGTACTTCCCTGTGAAAATCAATATGTTCCTTAGTACTTCCTGATGGGAAAATAGGGACTGGATAACCTACAAGAGGAAAAATCCCCCTTATTTTCTTCTAGGTTTTGCTTTTAGAGAAAAAAATAGTGTAGACAGGGATTAAACTTGGGGTTTTTTTGGTTGAGGTTTTTGATTAATACAAGAAGGTTCCCCTGACATGCCTGAATAGCTACATGCTCCAGGATGGATAAATTTTGCCATGCATACAATTTTGTGTCAGTGACATGAGGGAAATGAGATTCAGTGTTCTGGGGCCTCCAGGATTTTGTCAGCTGGGAGCTGCTGGGATGAGTGGCTACCACATATATTAACCTATTACTTTTATTGGTTGGTAGAGCATCTACAAGTAGGTAATGACTTAATGAAGATTTTACTGTGAGAATTCTTATATATCGGTTTTTATCTGAGAGGAATGTTGAAGTGAAGCTCATTTAGGAAAGTGCAATGAGTGTATGTTGGAGTTCTCTTGTGTTTTGGAGAAAATATTAAAAAAAATCTGAAATATTTCCTCCCAGCCTGCCCCAGCTCTCTTCTTGGGTTTGTTTTGTGGTGTTCTCTGTGCAGAAAGTCTGCAGGTATCTGTTTGCCCATTTGATTGTTAACCCAAACCAACTGCGGGCTTGGTGAGCACAGGGTCTCTGTTAATGGGAGATTTCCTAAGCAATAAGCTGGAGTGAACTGGATCAGAAAGCCCCTGACTGGCACTTGAGGTGATGGCTGTATGAAATCTGCCATCTTTCAAGAGACAACAAGACTTACTGGTATTTTATGGAGGACTTTGGAATACCCAGGGCTCAGAGGGTAGCTGTCTGCTCTTTGGAGAGCTACTGTGGTAGTGGGTGGATTTCCTTGGGCAGCTCTGAACCTTGGGGGCTGAGCATGGAGAACCCATCATTGCTTGGACAAGTCTGTTTCATTTTTACAGAGTCTTTTTGAGTAGCTTTTTCCCATCCCACATTGTCCTAGAAATGTCTTTGTACATGTTTGGATATCCTTACTGAGACCCCTTGGTGCCCTTCACCACGTTTAGCCCTCTGCTGAGGAAGATGCTGACAGTTTCCTTGGAATTCCACAAGACCATAGAATCACAAACTGCTTTGGGTTGGAAGGGATCTCAGAAATCATCTAGTTCCAGCCCCCTACCATGGGCTGGGACGCCCTCACTAGGCCAGGTTATCCAAAGCCCCATCCAACCTGGCCTTGAACACCTCCAGGGGTGGGGCTGCCACCACCTCTCTGGGCAGCCTGTTCCAGAGGATCACCACCCTCAGAGTAAAGAATTCCTTCTTAATGTTGAACTTAACCCTGCCCTCATTCAGCTTGAACCAATTGCCCCTTGTCCTGTCCCTGCACTCCCTGGTGACCAGCCCCTCTCCCACATTGCTGTGGGACCCCTTTAGGAATTGGTAGGCAGCAATTAGCTCTCCCTGGAGTCTCCTCTTCTCCAGGCTGAACAAGCCTAACTCTTTCAGCCTGTAAGACCACATTCTTGCTTGACTGACTTTCTGCTGGTGGGGTGTCTGACCCCCTTTGCTCCCTGCCCATTGATGGCAGCAGGATCATCTTCCCTTCACACCCCAAATCTTGAAATAAAATATTACTCAGGTAATTTTTTCCCCCCTCCAGTTTGTTATACCCAGGATCTAGGTTCCTGGTGCCTTGTCAGTGTTGTGGGGTTTCTGGGGAGCCCGGAATTACTCCTGTTGCTTGGGATCTACTGATGCCTCTCAGGCTTCCCCAGGAGCAGCTCTGGGTGTTTATGTGATGCTGAGCTGCCAGGGAGCTCCTGCTGGGTGAGGAGAAAAGGTGTGGGTGGGAAGAGCATGGCAGCAAGGCTGGGTACAGGTCATAGGGGAGCTACACAAGGGTAAAATTGAACTTCCAAAGCCATGGAAACAATCCATGATTTATGAGATCTGATTTACAAGATGCTCCAGGCTGCAGGGAAGCCAAATGCCCTGGTGAGATCTCAGGTCTCCCCCCCAGCCCCAGGAGCAGGGCAGGTTCAGCCCCCTCTGTTGGTTATCACCATGGGACTGATGCTCTGCAGAATGGTTGCCATCCTTCATCCCTCTGGGGATGGCCCTTGAGACACACAAACAGGGTGCCGCTCCTTGTGATGTTAAAATTATTGAGATGAATTGCAATTCAGGTCATATCTTTCCCCAAATGATTTTTAATTTTCTTTGAATGACAAGTAATTATGGGGTTTTTTTTCCCCAGGGTCTGCATCAGGAGATAAAATGTCTCTGAAGTTCTTTCAGGTATGTAGTCAAACTATGTTAATAATTAAGGGCTCCAGTAATAAATATGAAGTCTAATTGTGGGTAAAGAATGAACTAAAAGATTCTGTTGAACATCCAGAGCTATTGTTGAATTATGCATGTTTAAACAGTACATGGCACTTTCTCTCAGGAACTTGGAAAAGAAATATTACGGGATAATCTGTAAACTATGGGGGAGTGGAATGGGTTTCTGTGGAGTGATTTACCTTTGTGTCACCATTCTCAGAAAAGGCAAAACGCTTTTGCTTGTGGTTGTGTAAAGGAATTGAATGAAGTATCTGAGTTCCCAGACAGTTACTTAAGAAGGAATGGAAGTTTTCTGAACAGGCAATAACAGAGGTGCCTTTGTGTATGAAAAGTTGTGACTTTCCTGAACTGTCCATATGCTTTGTACATCCTGATGAATCTCCTTGTGTTCCTCCAGAGCAGCCCTTTCTGGAGGCTTCCCAGCACTCTCACCTGGCCTTATCTTCTGTTCCAAGTGCAGACTAGCTTGGCATCATGTGTGGTATGATGTAAAGCACTCTGACATCCTCTGTGGTCTCTGGGATTTGGGTGCAGAGCATCCTGTGGCAATAAAACAAGCCTAGAAAAATCCCTGTGAATCTTCAATTATTCTTCTTCCTCATTTGCATGATGGGACCTGAGGAGTGATGAATGTGAGGAGCAGAACCCCAGAGATAGCAGGGTGGTGTTGCTGCGACAGAAAGAAGGCTCTGCTCACAGAGAGGATCAGACATGTGAAGCAGGAAGACTGTATGAATCTGTACCTGTTCAAAATGCACCATTGTAAAGCTGCTGCCACAGATGGCAGGGAGAAGAATTTAGAGACTGTATATATGCATATGTGTGTGCTCATTTACTTAGCTTCCTGAGGTAGGAAATTCTTACAGCTCTTCTGGTTGCACTGGCTTTCTGTGATTGCAAGCAGGTCAAAATAAACTCATATACTAGCCTTTGGATTGACTTAAAGGAGAAAATGATGGCCTTTATTGAATTTATGAGCACGCCATTTAGGAGGGACTCATCCGGTAGTTAATTGTGGTTCTGTGGTATGAAATGTCTTTGGCAAACAGGGAATGCCTCTGACACGTGTGGAATGAAGCTTTTCTACCCCTTTCGAGCCTGTGAGCAGTGAGATCATAGAATCATAGAATGGCATGGGTTGGAAGGGACCCCAAGGATCACAGAGCTCCAACCCCCCTGCCACAGGCAGGGACACCAACCTCAGGCCTGGAGCTACACAAGGTTGCCCAAGGCTCCATCCAGCCTGGCCTTGAACACCCCCAGGGATGGGGCACCCACCCCCTCTCTGGGCAGCCTGTTCCAGCCCCTCACCACTCTCTCTGGAAAAAACTTCCCCCTAATATCTAATCTAACCCTTCCCTCCTTTAGCTTTAATCCATCCCCCTTGTCCTGCCAGTCTCTGCCCTTTAACAAGCTGATTCCCCTCCTGTGTCTCTGCTCCCTTCAGGGACTGGCAGGCTGCAGTGAGGTCCCCCCACAGCCTTCTCTTCTCCAGGCTGACCCAGCCCAGCTCCCTCAGCCTCTCTTTGTAGGGCAGCTGCTCCAGCCCTCTGAGCATCTCCGTGGCTCCTCTGACCCCTCTGCAACAGCCCCACATCTTTCTTGTATTGGGCCCCAACTCTGGACACAGGATCCAGCTGGGGCCTCCCAAGGGCAGAGCAGAGAGGGACAATCCCCTCCCTGTCCCTGCTGCCACCCCTCTGCTGATGGAGCCTGATGAGATGTGCTGTTGAGATGGGATTGCTGAATATGGCCCAAGCCAGTGGGCAGTAAGCAGTTTGTGTGCAGGTGGGCATCCTGCTCTCTTCCACACCTCTGCTGGGGAGAAGACTGGTTTCCTGGGTTACTGGGGTGATTTCCTACAGCCTGTCCTTCTCTTGGCTGGCAATGACTGTTGCTGCTCACGCCAGCCCAAACACCAAGATGAGAGGCTGACAAGCTGGCACACAGCTCATCAAGAGCAGGAGAGACCTGTGCACCTGGCTGCTCCAGCACTCTGATGGTTTCCTCAGAAACACACTGTTGATGAAAACAGTTGTTTCACAGAAGCTACCTGTGACTGAGCTCCATGGATAGATACAAACTGAAGGCATGGCTTTATCCTATCTATTCATTATGGGCAGCCCTGCTGCCTGCTTTTGCCCCACGTGGGTGAGGTCGAGGTATGTTCCAGCCTCGTGCTCAGACCTTGCTGTGGCTGCTTGAAGATGCTGGTGTGAAATGTGTGAGGCTCAGCCATGTGAAGTAAATCCCTGACTCGAGATCTGAACACACCTCTGCTTTGGGAAGTGCCTGTGTCCATTGGTTAACTGGTTCTTAATTAGACTGTGAAAGGAGAGGGGTGGAATATGGCACTCTTGTCATGGTGAGAGCTGTAGGGAAGTATCTGTGAGATGGCAGCACATCCATGTTCTTGGCTGAATAACTCTCTGAAAACCAGAGTTCCAAGCAAGAGCTTGAAGGAGTCTGAAAGCAGCAGATATGTTGCCTCTCTTTTTCATCACATCTATGCAGCCCTGATGTCTTTAAGTCCCTCTGTCCTGCCCTCACCTACCCATCAGGAAGTCTCAATCTGGGGCCCTTCCCAGTCACTGCCTTGGGGGGGGTTAGTGATGGCTTGTGGCAGGACTGGCACAAGCTGAGCCCTGCTGCTTTGGACTAGCTGCCTTTTTTCTAATTTAATTTTTCCCCCCACTACTGTAGGTTTTAAAAGTTTGTCAAAAATAAAACCACAGAAGGAAATAAAGTGGCTGCATGTTATGGAGAAGGCACAGTTTGTGAGGAGCCTGGAGATCAGAATAAATTGTTTTCCATGCTTATGGTGGAAAACACTCCAATAGAAGGATGAGAGAAGGTGCTTTGCTTAATTTCCTCTCGAGGGAACATTGCACATTGCAAGTGAGGAAGGGAATTTAAACCTCTCTTGCTTGTAACTCTTTTGGGCTCTCCATATCCTCCAGCAAAGCATCATCTGTTGCAGTGCATCTGTAGCACTAGATGGGGAAGAGTGAGGCTTTGTTCCCAGCTGGGTGTCAGTCCTTCCCTGTGAATGGATCAGAGCCTTTTAAGTGAAATCCAGCCAACTCTGCACTTAGGTCTTAATCTTACTGTACTTTCTGCTTTTGATTCTTTGTGAAATGGATGATGCTGTTTTTCTTTATTTGTTCATTTAGGTTGCAAACTCCTTGAAATATTCCCCCCTCCCCCTTTTGTAATGTGGATATGTAGATACCTATTAAGCCTCCAACAATGGAGCATTGATTTAAATTGTGGGCTCTCAGTGCCACTGCAATATAGATGATGAGAATGCTCTGTGTGGATACACCCCCTATTCCTGCTTGACTCTTGATTGCAGAGGCTCAGCCTTACTCAGGGTCTGTCACCACCTAATTCTTGTGACATGGGAACTACTGATGGGAAATGAATTCCTGTGCAGCTTGTGGTAAAGCAAGAGAGAAATTTTTTCCCAAAGGTCTCCTAAAAGGCACAGTCATCTGGCCAGGTATGTGGTTAGCCTTTCTGCCAGCATGCAGAAAGCTGTGTTTGTGGTGGGCAATGGATTTTACTCATGTTCAGACCCTTGTTTGAACTGGGAGTTTGTAGGAAGCTGTAGTTATCCCCTGCTGCCTCTGCCCTGCCTTGGGAACCATTGCTGCAGTATCCCATGAATTCTGGACAGCACCTCATTCCCAAGGGCAGGGCATGTATTGTCTGTGACTTCTGCTGCCAGATGAAGCCTGCAAGGAGGCTTTCTGAATCACTGTGCATGCATAGAACTCCTTGCTTGACCTGCCATTGTTGTCACATGTTTGACAAACAACTCAGTGCCCTAATTCTCATTTTTCAGGTTCACTGCTGTTTCCTACAGACTCTTCAACCCTTCCTTCCCTCTAAGCTGTCCCTTTCATTGCTTTGGGATTGTTCTTTAAATTCCTTGTGGAAGAACAAATTATCTCTTGACATTTCACATAAGGAGCTTTTAATTATAAGTAAGTGAAGGAATGGAAAATCCTGCAGAAGCAAAAATTATCTCAGCAAAAGTATCTAAGAGGTTTTATCTGAAAAGTTAATTGAAAAGCAGAAGGGAGTGTTCTTCAGGTGTCATAAAAGATCTCATACAGACTTTTTAGGTCTCCTTTATACCTGATGTGATGTGTCAGTGAAAATGAACTTGCTGTATTTATGGATATCCCACACTAGACTGTTTGAGACAGATGCCTATAAAATTCTTGGTGTGTTGTCTAAGTCTAAAGAACATAACTCCTGTTGTTCTGGAACTCTTTTATTCCCTAGTCCTTGTGCTATAAACCAGTGGTAGTTGTTCTTGCCTGTGTGCCTGCATTCAGGTGGAGATGTGAATGGGACTGAAGCTCTTCCTAGCCTGTGCCTGAACCCACAGTGCAGCTGGAACAGGTGACTACTTGGTGTCTGCATAAAAATAATACAAAGTTATTGTTCATATTAATTAGCCTTGAACTAATATGCAAGGAGCTGGGTATGTTGCTGGCAACTCAATGCAATTATGAATTCTCTTTGGCCATAATTACTAAATATGGTTGGATGCTGCTCACGTTGCTTCAAATTAGCTGTGCTGCAGGGTACAGGAGGCTCCTGTCTGCTGAGACAACATTTGAGCCCTTTTAATTCTGCTTTTTAGAAACAAATTTTCTCATTGTTATTCACTGATACTCACAGTTACCCTAGGTGAGCTCATGAATGGGTATGAATTCTCCTGGCTCTCTAGGATATCTGTTGTTAGATTAGCACCTGCTCTTTCTTCAGGGAAATCACAGAAACTGCATCTCTGGTGAATTGATATGAAAAACACAGTTTCCCCCCAAAAAATGCACTTTAAGAGAAAAAGCAAAGATCCCTGCTATGACTAGTTAACAGGCACCTCATAAGATTTTCTAGAGTGTCTTTTATCAGGAAATGATTCTCTAAGGAAGTTATCAGTAGATTAGTCTACTCCAGCCTTCCTTTGCTTTGAAAAGTAGTTAAGCATGTCCCAGAAAGTATGAGCAGACAGTGATGGAGGTGGGTGTTGTAGCCCACTGGTACCTGTAGAAGTGTTCACAGGGAATCTGAGCCAGTGCTGGGATCCTTCCAGCTCATGATGGGCTCCTATTCCCTGGCAGGGATGTGAGAGAGCTGGTGTGCATGAGCAGGATGTGTATCTAGGATTGAGGTATAGGAGGGGGGGGTCCATCCAAGAATTTCAGAGGTGTCCCCACACCAGGTCCTTTGTGCTGGTATTAAATCTTGCCCTCCTTGAGCACTGCAAGTGCTTCCATCATAAATATGAAGCAGCCTGCTGCTGAGATGCTGAATTTCTTATCCTGGATGAAGCTGACATTTAGAAAACCAATTAAAAAGCATGTAAGTCAAGATGACCAGTCCCCTGGAGCTATGGGATAAGATCTTGGCTTCACAGTCCTGGTGGTGGGTCACAGCAAGAGCTCCCTGCCAAGGCAGTACAGTGATTTTGGAAGAGGGAGGTTTCAGCCCCTCTGGTTTCCCCACGGAATGGGGCAGTGCCCAGGCTCAGGGCAGGTTTCCTTGTGTGTGTGGGAGGTTTGGGGCTGTATGCATGCCTGTGTTCACCATTGTACAAAGTCCAGTTTCCTTCCTCATGCAAGCCTTTTCCCCAAAGGGACCCAGACCAAACCAGCCTTTCCCACCAGTGATCTTATTTAAAGAGAAATGCAGCCCAGAAAAGGAGGAGGAGGGTTGTGTTTGCCTCAGTATGTGAGGCTCAGGTTAGTGAGCCTCAGTATGTGCAGATTGAGCTCAGAGTCAGTTTGGGTTATTTCTTTAACAAAGGCAGAATCACCAACTGCACTTTTTAGCTCTTCCCATGGTAGGAAGATATTACCCACATAAACAACCCTCCTGAAGCCTGTTTGAGTGCTCCTGGCTGGCTGTGTTCCTTTTATTAGAGCTTCTGGCTCATCTTCAGGCTTGGTTACAGCTCTGAAGGAGCAGGACAGGCTTTACAAAGCTGGTGTGAAGCTGGGTGGGGAGGGGAAGGGGTGTGAGGAAGTGACCAGAGTCCCCTCCTGGTACAGGATGGGTGGCTGGCAGCTAGAGTGTCTGCATTTCACTACTCACACACACACACTCTGCAGAGGTACAATAGATGTTTTCTATAAGATCTTGTTCAGTTATTTCACCTCTATTCCCTTTATGATGTGTATGGTCACTTTGTTAGAGATGATGTTACCCAAACAGCTCCTGGTCTCATGTGGGTGTAATTTGAGAGTTTCTCTGTTAAACCTGTGCTGATTTGTTGCCTCTTGAGGGTTTCTGTCTCCCAAACGCAGGTTCTAATTCCAGGTCTGTGGAGACACACACCATTTGGGTGTGTAAATGAGTTAGTAGCAAATTTTACACAGTCAAATAAACTGTCTGTGTGGACAACTCAAATGCTGGATCATAAAGCTTTTGGATCCTTCCTGTGCCTCAGTTTCTTCTAAAATAAGCTTGTTGAGCTATGAGGCTGAGAGGGTAAGGAAAGCACTGTTTAGAGATTAGATTTGTTTAGAGATAAATGAGTTACTGTAAAAATAACACTGGTAAAATGAATTCTACCTAGGAGGTTCACAAAAACCTTTACAGGCTTACAAGGTAATTAACTAGAAATATTCCATTACTAGGAAATTGGTTTAGGATTTAGTTATCAAACTAGTATTAAATTGCTTAGGGACTTTTTTCCAGTTCCTCTATATCCTCATCTTACCCTGCAGTATTTGATACAGACATGGAGCAGGTCTGGCCCCAGCACTGAGCCCTGGGCTGATACTTTGAATAAATGCAATTTATTCCTACAAAAGAACTGTGTGTGCCAACAAAAGGGGGGGGGGGGGGGGACGGGACGGGACGGGATGGGACAGAATGCCCAAGAATACATCTTTTTAGTGTAGACAGACTATCACCCTGCAAAGAATATAGGTAGATGACAGAGTGGCCATGAGCCAGCAGTGTGCCCTGGGGCTGAGAGAGACAATGGGATCCTGGGGGCATCAGGAGGAGTGTGGGCAGCCGGTCACAGGAGGGGATCCTCCCCCTCTGCTCTGCCCTGCTCAGGCCCCACCTGGAGTGTTGTGTCCAGTGCTGGGCTCCCTGGAATCAAACAGCCAGGGATCTCCTGGAGAGAGTCCAGAGGAGGCTGAGGAGATGATGAAGGGCCTGGAGCATCTCCCCTGTGAGGAAAGGCTGAGAGAGCTGGGGCTGTTCAGCCTGGAGAGAAGAAGACTCAGGGGGGACCTTATGAATGTTTCTCAATATCTGAAGGATGGGATGCAGGGGAATGGCCAGCCCCTTTTCAGTGTCTGTGGGGACAGGACAAGGGGCAATGGCTGCAAGTTAGAGCACAGGAAGAACTTTTCCCCAGTGAGGGTGCCAGAGCCCTGGGACAGGCTGCCCAGGGGGTGTGGAGTCTCCATCTCTGGAGAGATTCCAGCCCCGTCTGGACACCGACCTGTGTGCCCTGTCCTAGGGACCCTGCTCTGGCAGAGGGTTGTACCTGATGATCTGTGGAGGTCCCTTCCAACCCCTGTGACTCTGAGAGCTCGTGGCACTGTGTGTTGTGTGCTCACATCACATGGCTTAGTGTGGTTCTGGGTTGCGAATGACTCTCTATCACGGTGTGAATAACACAACCCACCCTGACGTGCTTCCAGCTGAACAACACACATTTGTGAGCACAAAATAAGATGATTGTTTGGGCTAAAAACTGTGTTATGTTAATTTATTTCTGGAAGATATTTTAGTTCTAGAGATACAGCAACACAAAACTTTTCTATATATTCCCTTCCTAATCTCAAGTAGCAATAAGTATGGTAATTAGCTTTCACAAAAATTAGGTATTCAAAGGAAGCTTAATTGCGTAAAGTCAAGTGTATATATAAAGCTGATAATTTGCTTACACAAGGCCTGAGGCAGGGCAAATATTTGAATAATTGCTTTTGGCCAGGAGCCTGTGAGTTTGTGAAGGAGGCACAGTTAGCTGCTCTTCCACCTGAGCGATGGTGTTTGTGTAAAGCTTTTGCAGAGAGGCTCAGGCATGTGGATAAACAATAAAGCAGAGTTATTCCCTGTTGGGGATTTGGAGTCATAGCTCATTAAATTCTTTGGCATAGTACAAGTTATTCTTTCATTGTGTGAGGCACAGGTAGTGCTTTGTTTTGGGCTGATTCATGTGGCTTATCCCGAGGTGCCTGATTGAGAATACCTGCTTGGGGCTGCAAGGTGTGCTGATGGTGCCTTGCAAGTTGTTATGCAACATCAGAGCTTGCTGAATTATCCTGCTTTTTTTTATTGGGCTTCATGTTATTGTCATTAGAGAGATTGATGCTTTCCTGGGAAGATTGATGTGTGGAGCTGGATGAGATTTAATTTTACATTTGTAAATGTGGTTATTGTATTCTGGCTTTTATGACAAACCACCAGATATCAGATTCCTTCCCAAACACTACTCATCTTCCCTGGAGAGGTCTAACATGTTAGCTTTATTTTTACTGTGTGTATTATATTTTCTGAAAAAAAAACCAACCCAACAAACCCAAACAAAGCCCTACAGAGCTGCTGTAACAACTCCACAGGATGCGATCTGGTGCTGTTGGCTTTGCAGGTGATTTCAGTGCCCATGATCTGCCTCCTGGGCTGGGAACTTGTTGCTCTAAGTTTAATGTGAACATATCTGTGAGAGGTCTGTACAAGCTGGCAGCAAGCCCTGGCTCTAAGGTAGTTAAATGACATCGTTTTCCTGTTCTAAAAGTCAATTTTTAACCCCTATAGCATCTGTAAAGTGCATCTTGGGGCTCAATGTAAGACATTATATAGATGATGATTTGATGTTTATGTTGGTGAACAATTAATTCATTACATGTGAACCCCTGGCTGTCTCTGCAATACCAATGATATTTCCCAGGGGTATGTTAATTTTAAATGTCATGTGATAATAATGAGTTTTTGTTGCCTTCTGTGCCATGCTCACACCTTGGTGCGAGGGGAATGTGCCGGGCTCTGCTTGGGGATGAAATCATAGCAACGAGAATGGAAGTGTGGCTCTCCTGTGCCTCAAATCAGTGGAGTCCACTCCATCAGATGATGTACTGCACAACTCAATGCTGAGGGGAAGAACTTTAAAGCTCTGTGGGTACAAATCTCTATCCACTTCGCAATCTCAAGGTTTTTATAGGGCCACCTGCAAAGATCAGGACGTAACTCCAAGTTCTCAGGGGCACAGACTAAAATGTTAGCACACTACTTGATCTCTCTAGGAATTTGCAGGGCAGGGTGGGTATGGGCAGGGTGCCTGAGGGTGAGCCTGTTGCCTCCAGCAACACCTTTTGAGCAGCAAGGCTGTTGATGCAGGAACTTCTCAAACAGGGGTTGTCTCTCCCAGCTTTGGTTGCCTTTAGGTGATGACGCACAACAGTCTCTGAAAAGCACTCCTGGTGTAGTATTCAATGTTCATCCCTTGTGCTTGTGAAGTCATAAAGTAATGAGAAACATTGCCTTTCCATACTTTATTCCACTACTTTTTTTTTCAGCACTAACTTGGAGGGAACAGTCTCAAGATGTTAATTTGATAGCAGTTTTATTTGAACCACAAGTGTTTGGGTACAGAGATCATGGCAGGACAAGGGGGAATGGATTAGAACTAAAGGAAGGGAGGTTTAGATTAGATATTAGGGGGAAATTCACTACAGAGAGAGTGGTGAGGGGCTGGAACAGGCTGGAAATTGTCTACAGAGAGAGTGGTGAGGGGCTGGAACAGGCTGCCCAGAGAGGGGGTGGGTGCCCCATCCCTGGGGGTGTTCAAGGCCGGGTTGGATGGGGCCCTGGGCAACCTTGTGTAGCTCCAGGCCTGAGGTTGATGTCCCTGCCTGTGGCAGGGGGTTGGAGCTCTGTGATCCTTGGGGTCCCTTCCAACCCATGCCAGTCTATGACCATAAGCTGCTGGGGATTTGAGTTGCATGCTGTGCTCAGCTGTGTCTAGGTGTGGATGAAACATGGATGGTGAGCTGTCACAACAGTAATCATGACATGAGTCTGCTATGAAGGACAAGCTGGGGGAGCTGTGTGCATCAGGACCTGAGAGAACAGAAGAGTTTGGGAAGTGGGTCAGGCCAGAGGTTCTTCAAATCCAGTGGTGATAGTGGATGGTGGAGCATGAGGCTGGTGCAATCACACATTGATGTTCTTGGTGTATTCATTCATTTTCCAGCAGTTTGTAGCTAAGACTTCCTCAGCTAGAGATGGCAATGCTGTGTTTAACAGCCTTCATTAAGTTCTCCTCTGCTAATTCCTTTGAGTACTTTTCTGACTGATGTCCAATTTGTTATCCATAGCAATGAGCTGGGTAGACTGAAAAATAGTGTATTTTTGGACCCATCTCAATAATTTTAATTTTCTCTTTTACAAACTCAAACAAAACACATTTCCCCCTCTATACATGCAAACTGCAGCTCCAAATTAGTGTCATAACTCTAACAATCAACTGTGCCCAGTGTACAATGGGAAAGTGATTTGCTTCAGGGAAAAAGTCCCTAATTAAACTACTGGGAGAAGTCTCTGTAGAGATTATGACTTTGTAAAAACACCTGTTCTCTTGACCTGATCTGTGTAAGTCTGTGGAAATCACAGGCTTTGTATGACTTTACTGTCATCTTTACAAACTATAAAACCTTCTGGCTTTTCATCATGTTGCCTGGCCTTACAATTCTTTTTCAAAATAATGCCTGCAAAGTAAGTAATCCAAGGGCAACAGACATTTAAAAAATTCTACTTTTTTTTGTGAGTGAATTACTAAGTCCTAGAAAGCCAGCAGTGGCTCTTGCAGGTCAGAAGGGCAATGGGATACTGGGCTCCATCAGCAGAGGGGTGGCAGCAGGGACAGGGAGGGGATTGTCCCTCTCTGCTCTGCCCTGGGGAGGCCCCAGCTGGATCCTGTGTCCAGAGCTGGGGCCCAACACAAGAAAGATGTGGGGCTGTTGGAGAGGGGTCAGAGGAGCCACGGAGATGCTCAGAGGGCTGGAGCAGCTGCCCTACAAAGAGAGGCTGATGGAGCTGGGCTGGTTCAGCCTGGAGAAGAGAAGGCTGTGGGGGGACCTCATTGCAGCCTGCCAGTCCCTGAAGGGAGATTACAAACAGAAGGGGGAATTAGCTTTTTAAAAGGATAGACAATGGCAGGACAAGGGGGATGGAATAAAGCTAAAGGAGGGAAGGATTAGATTGGATGTTAGGGGGAGTTCTTTGCAGAGAGAGTGGTGAGGGGCTGGAACAGGCTGCCCATAGAGGGGGTGGGTGCCCCGTGTCTGGGGGTGTTCAAGGCCAGGTTGGATGGGGCCCTGGGCAACCTTGTGTAGCTCCAGGCCTGAGTTTGGTGTCCCTACCTGTGGCAGGGGGTTGGAGCTCTGTGACCTTTGGGGCCCCTTCCAACCCAGACCAGTCTGGTATTCTGTGATTCTGTGAAAGTCTGAGCTAACAAGTATTTAATGCTAGAGCTTGGCTTTTTCTGGGCAGTCAGTGCTTGAATAGACTCTGATATGAAGTTATTGTTAAAAGATGGAATTGTTCTAGCAGCTGTTATCTTGTCTGAGATGAAATGGGGGAAGTTCTTGTGAATATATGCTGTTAAACAAGGACAAAAATAGGAGGGTGCCAGTAGTTTTGCTGTAATTTCTTCAAGAGGTGATAGAAATGCCTTCATAGAATAATTGTTGCAGCAAATTAACACATGAGATGAAATGGTCTGCTATTAAATGGAAGGACTGAGTAATGATATTCAAAAGGAAGGCAGTTGGCATCACTTCGGATGTGTTGTAACTTTCAAATCCTGGACTTCATGTATTTATTGGAAGTGTCTTTGCTGAGGGTCTCCTTTGTGCCCTAGGCATCAGTTGTAGGTGAGCTGGCTGTCACTATTTCTTGCTCTTACAATTTTATGTCCTTATTGGAAGTCCTAAAATAATCTGCTTAACACTTTAAGGGCAGATAGCCTCAGTTTACCCAACTGTCCCTCAGTTTGCATGCTGGTTATGGGTTACAAATGAAAATAGGGTATCGATCTCCAGGCTAGAGGAACTTGTAGATCCAGACCAACAAAGTAATCCAAAAGCTTTCTGCTTAGGGAACACTTGAGTAAGACCAGAACTGGTTGGTCCTTATGAAAACCAGACTGAAGTGCTTAAGCCTTGGGTATTGCTGTCATGGTGTGAGTGATGCTCATGCTTTTGCTTTGCTGTGTGAGATCATCCAGCACTCTTGCTTCTCTCTACCACTTCTGACACAGCTCCACATCTGTACTGCTTGTGTGACCATCAATGGGATGTTCTGGGTCCTGTGGTGGTCCTGACCCTGACCTTGGTCACTGTAACCTGTTTCTGGCCCAGCTGAAGGTCTTTACTGGCAGGTTGATAGGGATTTGGGAATTGAGAAGCATCCTATCAACCTGCCAAACCTTCCTGGCAGGCTTTATAGAGAAGAGTTTATACATAACTGCTGTTGGCAGATCCAGTGTTGACAGACTGCATGTTAATTCAGATGTTTTATTTAACAATACCAACAAAAAATCAGAAGCTATATCTGAAAGAAGAGGAAGTAAGGCCACAAGCAGGATAACAGACTTTCTTAAGGAATTCTAGTTCAAAAAAGATTTAAGCATTTGGAGGGAGGTAGACATAGCTATATATAGCTGTATATAAATCTAGACAAATGCTTTTGTTCTAACTTTGGCAGGCAGTTTCTGGTTATTTCAGGGTGTTGCTATTTCTGTCATATTGTTAAGTGATCAGTTAACTGACAGAAAATTGTCTACTCTGTCTTCATCTTTTCATAATGTTAAATGCTTGGACGAAGCTGATTCAAATGCTTTTATTGAGGCTTTTTCTTCAGTTACTGAGACTAAACCCTGTGCATTGCTTTGAACCAGCAGCTCTGTCTTAAATTGCAGTTCTAGTTCTAGATGAAGATAGCAATAGCAGTAACAGCCTATTGAAGAGGCAAGTATAAAATCTGGTATTATTTTTGTATCCTGGCTCTATATTAATTTGTACATAATATAATTTAGAGTGTATATCATCATTTAAGCTGGGGAATACACATGTGAGCTATTTAACACTTGATTGGTTTCTCTGAGATCAATTGAAAGAGTAAAATGGAACAAGTAATTGCATTTTGGGTCAAGAGAGTGGCAGAATGGAGTTGACTGCACTGCTCAAGGATATATAGCAACTTGGGCATCAATAATACATAACATGCAGCTCTATGAATAAATCTCTTTGCTATTCAATTCAGTGGCTCCTCATCCTTAGATGATCAGTTTTGTAAGTGCATTCTGCAGGGGTGTGGAAGTTATTACCTTTGGCCAAGTGTGGTACATGACTGGAGAAGAACTTGGGAGGTTTAGCAGCACGGCTCCTCGGTGCTGTCAGAAGCACTGGTGCTGGGAAATGCACCAAGGCCAGTTATGACTGGTCAAGAAGGCCAATGGCATCCTGGCTTGTATCAAAAACAGTGTGGCCAGTAGGTCTGGGGAGGGGATTGTGCCCCTGGACTGGGCACTGGGGAGGCTGCACCTCGAGTGCTGGGTTCAGTTCTGGGCTCCTCAGCATCAGAAGGAAATGGAGGTCCTGGAGCGAGTCCAGAGAAGGGCATCCAGGCTGGGGAAGGGGCTGGAGGGCAAATCCTCTGAGGAGCAGCTGAGGGAGCTGGGGGTGTTCAGCCTGGAGAAGAGGAGGCTGAGGGGAGACCTTCTCCCCACCTCCCCTGCCCTGCCAGGAGGGTGCAGAGAGGTGGGGGATGGTCTCTTCAGCCAGGGGCCAGGAGATGGGACAAGGGGCAATGGGCTCAAGCTGTGCCAGGGCAGGGGCAGAGCAGATGAGGGAAAAGTTCTTCCCTGGCAGTTGTGGGACTGTGGCACAGGCTGCCCAGGGAGGGGCTGAGTCACCTTACCTGGATGTGTTTAAAAAAGGTTAGTTGAGGTGCTCAGGGATATGGTTTAGCTTAGGATGGGAACGGTTGAACTGAATGATATTCAAAGGTCTTTTCCAGCCTTGTGATTCTATAACTGAGATACAGTAAAATGAATACAAATGGACAAGGGGCCCATTACTCTAATAGTAGTGCTCCATGGATCATGTTGGATTGTGCAATAACAGGGCAAAGTACCTTATTTCTTTTTCTGGTTCCAGTTCATCTGAACAATAAAAAGATGGGACTGAGTTTTACACTTTATTCTGGTAACATTGATATGAGCTGCTCAAACATTTTCTTTGTGCTTTATTAAAGGATTCAAAGCATGCTTTCTGAGGCCCTTTGTATGGCAAGATCTCTTAATGAATCACTTCTGAAGATATAATCAATCATCTCTGAAAAATTCAGTATATATAGTGGTGATATAACACTGTGTGAGGATGGATCTGTAATCTCTCCCAGGCACAAATAAATCACGGTCACTACTCTTAATAAAACTGGATTGTTCTTGGCAATGTCTCCTAAGACAGGGGCCTTGATTGCTCTTACTGCTTAATATTGGTGTGTGGTGGTAACTGCCATGGCCTGATGGTAAATGAGGTGAGAGGTAATAAACAGGGGAATGGCTTGTCCCCTGTTAAAATCGAGGAGGTGACTCCACTGGGTGAGACCAGGGGCTGTTCTGCCCCATGGCTTGGTTGTGGTGGCAGCCAGTGGTGAAATCCTAGGGAGCAGATGGAGAAGAAGACATTTCCTCCTCCTACACTCTCTACCCCTAACTACTTTCAACTGGAGGACTTACTAAACTCGACATGGATTTAATAATTCAGCGATGCTATTTGACAGCAAAGAAATTACCTTCCCCACAAACTTTACCCTTCTCTGTTGTGTGGCTGTGGTAGGTGCTGAACTGGCGCATTAACCTTTGAAGTTCAAGTCTCTTAAAACTGGGGATGATTGAAAATGCCTGGCAAACGTTTGTTCTGGTAGGATTTTCCATCATCAAAATGAGGGCATCGCTGTATATCGCCTTCAATTAAACTCTACCTGGGTGAGTGGCAGCTCAGGCAGGCAGCTGGTTTTGAACCTGATCGTTGACCAACATTTGGGACTTCCAGAACTGCCTGGATCTGATTCTTAAATCCTCCTGTTGTCTCTAGGATCCCTGGCCTTGGGACAGGGCAAGACTCTCACTCCGTTTTCAGGAGTGGTTTGCAAATGGGGAAATGTGCTGAGTTCCAAAGTGGTCTAAAAATTGGGGTTGTTTTCTTTATTTCCTCTAAATTGCTCTCTTATGAGTGACAGCAAGGCCAGTTGAGATGTATTCTCTTTGTTAAGCTGTAGTGACAGGCTTCACAGGGGTGTAAAAGTACTTGTTGGGACTTATGCTTCAGAGCAGTATCACGTCAGAATACCATAGCTCTGCAGCACTGTGGCTGCATGTTGGTCCTCTCAGTCCTTCAGAGACTCATCTTCTGCCTGCTATGACCCCAGTGTTTTCTCTCCTCTTCTTCTGAGCACTTAATGCTGAAAGCCTTTTTCCCTGCTTTTCTGCCCCAAAATTCAGGGCACACCTTTCTTCATGCTGCTTATCTAGGTGACTCTGATTCCCATGTATTATTTAACAGCCTTTCCTCAGATAAGACATTTTTTTTTTTTTGGAAGATCATAGAGCATTCATAGTATACTGGTGGAAAATATAAGCTGAAATGCCAAACACCTTTAAAAATACATACCTTTGATCACAACCTGGTGCAGAATTCCCACCACGCTGCTCTGTGCAACGTGATGGTGTCAGGAGCACTGAAAGACTCTTCTGGAAAGGTTAGGGTAGATCTCAAGTGCATGGAAGTATTTTGGAAGCAGCGTTGCAAAACACAACAATCTGATTTATGAATGAGAGGAAATTCAAGTGATATAGCATATGAAATTATTTTTGGTGTTGATGTAGAAATATCATAACTGTCATAAAAAGAAATTGTCTTTTGATGGCAGCAATAGGCATTGAAATAACTTGTAAGAAAGTTAATTTTCTGATGCTTATGAAATATTCGTTGTACTGAGGATACCCTTCTAGAAACTGAAACGATTTAGATGGGAAGAAATAATTTTAGGAGTAAAGCAGAACTTTGGATTGCACAGATGGTGTGGGGAGATGTTCCTCCATAGGAAGGGGGGCTGGCTAGTAGCCTTCTACATGTTCACTGAATATTTGTGTCTGGGGACTCCTTGGTGTTCAGTTACTTGTGTGTTGGGGACCAAGCATTGGAAGAGGTGAGACCATCTCCAGTTCAAGGCCGGTCCTTGCACTGGTTTTCCCATAGGTTTCCTCCACGACTATGAGCAAGTCGCATCAGCCTGTGTAACCTTCAGGACATGCCCATGGGGCAAGTCACACAGCACCTCTTTACAAAGATGTTGGCTCTTTTGAGGATGAGACACACAAGCCCAGGGAGAGCAGAGCAGTGGATGTTCCAGATTGTATTGGATGTTGTAGAGACACCAGGCTCATCCCCTCAGCAGCCCTTGATGCTGCTGCCTGGTCTGGTGGCAGAGGTGAAGAAGGGGAAGAGAAGGCTGTGGGGGGACCTCGCTGCAGCCTGCCAGTCCCTGAAGGGAGATTTTAAGCAGGAGGGGAATCAGCTTGTTAAAAGGACAGACAATGGCAGGACAAGGTGGATGGATTAAAGCTAAAGGAGGGAAGGGTTAGATTAGATATCAGGGGGAAGTCCTTTCCAAAGAGAGTGGTGAGGGGCTTGAACAGGCTGCCCAGAGAGGGGGTGGGTGCCCCATCCCTGGGGGTGTTCAAGGCCAGGTTGGATGGGGCCCTGGGCAACCTTGTGTAGCTCCAGGCCTGAGGTTGGTGGCCCTGCCTGTGGCAGGGGGTTGGAGCTTTATGATCCTTGGGGTCCCTTCCAGCCCACGCCAGTCTATGATTCTATGTGAATACTCCTCTTTGTGCATCACTAGCCAAATCAGAATTGACTTATTTATATTCAACATGAAACCTGGATTTCAAAGCACCTTTAGGAGTGTTGTGAGGAGGCAGCTGGCCTGAAGAGAAGATTATTCTGTGGTATCAATGAATAGTGAAGCTAATGAGTTAAATCTAACCACCTAAGGTTAAATCTGTTCATGATGCATAAAAATGTCCATGAAAATGGACAGCTTCCTTACAAATATCACTAGTTCTTTTACTTCAGTCCAAACGTATGTTACATAAACACATCATATGTTCAGCTGTAAGATGAATGCTATTATATCACACATTAAATAGCAAAACAAGTAGTTATTGTCGAATTTCTATTGTGGCTTTTCCCAGTCAGGAGTCATATGAGCAAGGATGCTCGGCACAGGTATGTTGTTCACCTGCTCAGGCAGGTGGGGAATCTGGGTCATATTCTTTTGAATTATTTTTAATTCAACTATTTTCTCAGGTTTGTTACTTGAATGGAAAAATAGTTTTCCTAGGTAGGCATGTTATGCACAATAAGAAGGATTTATAATTGCTTTAATGATTCTTTAAAAGGTTATTTTGTTAATAGCTTGACTTCACTTAATAAAAATTCTCAACTATTACTTTATTTATACCAGTTAAATGTAGTAGCTTGTGCCAATCCATTTCAATAGATGCACTCTCTATGGGGAAGGTAAGGGCAATGCTCAGTCACTGAGCTGTTCACAATATTTAAGCATGCACTGGTGTTTTTCAACAAACATTTCCTGAAGTGTTCTTTTGTTGATATATGTGTGTATATATATATATATATATATATATATGTCTTTTTTTTAAAAAATCAAGTTGGAGATTCAAGTGGGGCAGTGGGATTGAAGTAACAGACAGTGGAATGAATCATTCTGGGCTATCACATAAATGATCTCTGTATTAAAAATGGATTTATTCATTGAACTGTAACAGCTGCTTCCAGAAGCCTTCCCAATTTATCAAATTAATAAAATTGTGCTTCTGTAAAAGTGGCAAGATATTAACATTAAAAGAAACTGCACGTATCAAAAGGCCAGGAAGAAGCAGGAAGCTTTGGGGATGTACATATGTTTTTGTTGTAACTAACCCCAGGCCCTTCCAGACTCTGAAGCTTGTGGCTTGTGTGTGGTTACCCTCATGCTGCATCTGTCTAGCTCAGAGAATCCAATGGGATCCACCACAGCCACATCTGAGCTGCTCCTCCATCAGCAGCGTGCCCTTATTGCCACCTCTGTACCCTTAACAGGCACCTCAGTTGTATTGATATCATTGTATGTATGTGACTTGGGTTGGAACAATTAATTAGGGGTTGGGTTTTTTCAATTAGTAGAGTGGCAAACAGCATCCTTGCAGGAAGCCCTTGTGGGAAGTTCTGAAGCTGTGTTCCTCCTGGATGTAGGCTCCTCACCACAGGAGGTAATGAAGCAGTGTGTGGGGTTGCAGCAGACCCCTTTTTATAGGAAATATAATCCAATATTCCTATGTGCATGTTGATCCTAAAGGGAACATCAGGTAACCTCAGCAACTGATTTCTGGTTGATCACCCCTATCCATGAGTATTTTGAGCACTGGCTGATGGAGCAGACTGACTTGGTGGCAAGGTCATTTATGTTTTTCAAAGCTGTCCTGAGGTTTTAGGACTTTATCATCTCATGACTTTAAGTTAAAACCTTGACATGTATTCCTGAATATTCTCTCACAGGATTTGGAGAACCTCTGTCTGTAGCACAACACTTCTTTTGGTTTTAGAGTTGTAAATTTGAGTAAGGTAAAACAATGAAGTTGTAGGTTTAGGTGTCTTGAAGTTCTCTGTGGCTTCAGTGCCAGTTTGGCTCAGTGTCAGCCTTCATTTCAGGCACCATCTCTCATCTCTGGACAGTGATGGAGCATTGGGTACCTTCTCCTCTTGCATCCTTGTTCTACAAGTGTCAGAAATGGAATGTTAATGTGTTAAACCTCTTGTTTTCTGGCTGCGTTTCAGAAGTGGTAAATTAGATGTTATTAAAGGCAATTCAGGCCATTGTGTCTTCCTGGTGAGCCAGGATAACTGCCAGGGAGGCAGGAATTAGGCTCCTCTGGGTACAGCACAGTGATGCTTATGTGTTTCAGTGAGAGGTGCAACAGAACACGTGTGGATAGGTTGAAGCTAAAGCATGTGAACAAGCCTGGCTGTAATGAGATGATGTGTCTTATTACAGCTAACAATTATATTCCCATTACTAAAATAGATGTAGGGAATGGAGACAATTATGTTGCAATTGCTGTGGGGCTACAAACATGTTGCAGAGAATAGGCAGGAATTGGGCATGTATTTTATATGTTGACATCTGTACTGGAGCTCTCACACCGGGATACATCAGGAATCTTTCTTCTGAAATCACTGGAGCAGGAGGAATTGAGTGGGGGAGGAGGAAAGCAGGCCAACTGAATTGTTTTTTTTTTCTTCTAAGAGGGAATGCAGGATGAAAACATTTTTTCCTATCAATCAGCATCTTACTAAAACTTAATTTGCTTGAGTTGTACTTTGCTGGAATAAGCACTGTCACATGGGTTCCTGGTTTTAAGGTGTATATATAATCTTACTTCCCATGGGATGTATATAAATCACTATACAAGCACGTATACACACTCACGCTGAGACCAGTGTGGGTGGGGGTATGCTGTACCCTTTCCAGAGGGGCTGTGCAATACAACCTAATATTTTTCCTGTGCTTTTTCCCTTCTCTTGACCATCATCTGTGGCTTCTTGCTTTTTAAGGGCAGGAAGTATCTTTTCACTCTGTGGTTGTGAAGTTCATAGCATAATGAAGTCACTTGAGATGCAAATAACTTAATAATTGATGACTGTTTGACAGCTTGGTCTGTCCAGTTATGTGGTTAAACAAGAGGGCTCATGCACACTGAGGAAATTGCTGTCCTGGAACCCGGTGTTCTCAGCAGAGCATCAGGCTACCAGGCTGCAGCACACTTTTTTTTTTTTTCCTTCTCCCAGTGTAATTTGTTTGCAGCAGAGTGTGTCATTCACTCACTTTGAACCTTTCTACAGGCAACAGAAGTGTGCCTTTGTTGCATCTTCTCATCTTGTCCGTCAGGATGTTTTAAAAATTGTTCTGGAGAAATGTGAAAATAATCATTTCAAGTGAAATTAAACAAAATTCTTCATATGAATGCAGTTTTCCCCAGCCTCAGTGACAGAATAGTGACCCATAATAATTGGAGGTGAAGAACTGTTTTCCAAGCCTCTGCTCCTGCAAGCTTTTAAGCTGTGATCAAACCTATTTGTGTTGTGGTTTATATATAGCAGCTACAAGGTATGCTTTGTTTCTGTGCTTCATTCCACTGTGAAGAAGAAAATAATCATTTTTGCTGTCAAGGACTTATTTCCTGGATAGTTTTTCTAACAGGACCATACAAATCCAACATCCCTTGTTTGCTCAGTGGGCTCTCTAGTGCCTTTGGTGATCGTGTCTAAGGCAACTAGTAGGGAAGATTTGGGCACTTGTGTCCTAATTTGCTGGGGAGCTTATTTTTTTCATTAGAAGAAGTTATTTACATGCTTTGTTTGCTTATAGCTATGTATTTTAGAATGTTATCCTTGAGTGGCCACTTAAGTAGCTGGACTTTGAGGAGTTCTCAAAGTTCTCCTGGACTCCAGCCCCATGGGCACCAATGGTTGTGACCAGTGCTCAATTCCCAGCTTTGGCAGATAAAATAGCACATTGTACCCTTGTGATAATTGTTTCCTAGTTGTCTTCCTCTGAAATACCTCTAGGCAGTTCTTCCCCTTTTGCCTGGCAGCATGGACGTGACCCACGAGCTTTGCCTGGAGGTTGAACATCAGGGTTGGGGCTGAAGTCTTGCATCTCAATGTTGGTGCTGCCATTGTGGCTTTCAGCAGGACATCTCACTCTGAGAGGTAAGTTGCTCTCCCCAGTGGTGTTTTGTTAAGAAAGCGTACATGGGAAGAGCTTTCAAAGGTATGTTATTCCCCTGAAGCTGAATAATGAAGTGAGTTTTACTTCATCTGATAGTTGTTTACTGTTAAATAGCACCAGCAAAGCTTTGTTTCTAATTAACTTGTATATCAGGAGATTTCCTGTTATCTCCTAGCAGATATGCATTCAGAGCAGCAGTGCTGGTGAAAGGTATGCACGTGTCTATGTAAAATAGTTAGAGAAGCTTCTGAGTCTATTAAATTTCCAGTCCAGGCCTTGGTGTTACAAGCTTTTGATCAGGTACAATCTCTTCTCCAACTCAATCTAGCATCCCTAGGTGGCAGCTTTTTCTTTACCTTTTTTTTTTGCTCTTATTTCATCAGGCAGTTTTCTCATAAATTTTCTCCTTTCTCTTTCTCCCTCCAGGAGCTCAGGCATGGGGCAGTTTTGATGTAGTTATGCTCTTAAATACAGAGCTGGAAAAGCAGCAGCACCAGGTGAGGCAATTTTGCTCTATCCCAGAGCTCAGCCTGCAGCAGCTCTGTGCCTCCTGCCTCCTGGTAAGGTAGAAAACAATCTAGGCACTGACTGTAAATTTTGGAGGTGCAAAGCCTTTCCACCTCCATCAGAAACATCACCAAAGGCTGTGTGTTGTACCTATGTGGCTGTACCATGTTCTGTTTCAGTGCAGAGTGCAACCCTTTTTATTTCTATTTTTGTACCTTTTTATTTCTATTCATCAGTAATTCTGCATGTAGCCTGTTGGGGTGCTTGGTCCTTCTGAATGAGCTGTTCAAAGGTCCTCATGTGACCAGGGGGACAAGCAGTGGGTAGATGGACAAGCTAATTGCCTAGCTGCTATTGAAATTAGGTGATTAATTAAAGCTGGAAAAATGTTATCACTTAAGGAAACAAAATGCTTCTCTGCATCTTTTCACTCTCTATAGAGCTTCTCCTGTCTTAGACATGCACATAGCTTTTATTTGTTACCATATATCAGCTTAATGAAAGAAGTTCTGAATTACCCTGAACTACACAGAATGTATGCAGAAAGGTAGCAACCTGGCTGCTGTCTGAGAAGTTGCTCTTGCACAATAACCTGCTTGCACACCTGAACTTGTAGGAAAATTATCCTTGAAGGCTGATATTTTTTTTCAGGGAAACCTGGAAAAAGCTCATTGTCACAGAAGGAAACCAGACACCTGTTAACAGCAGAGCCAGCCAGTCTGGAGAGCAGTTCTGGATAAAAAGGAATTTTCTATTCCTGTTGGTTCTAAAGTGATAAAGAATATACTCAGTGATGATAAATAATTTGCTGTATGTAGGCAATGTTTGTTTTATTAACAGCTCCTGCCTGCTCTGGTGCTGGGGGGAGATGCTTGTGCTGGGGGATGCAGCTCCCTGGCTGTGGGATCTGATTTGTATTCCAGCCATTGCTCCTTACTCCCTTTGCTTTTCACTCTGTCTCTGGGCTCATGCTGCTCAGGCCTGGAGGATGGGAGTCTGGAGCAGCAGCCACATGATCTAAAGCATCTGTTCAGTCTCTTGCAGGTAGATTAATAAATCTACTGGCATATATTTCTATTTCAAAGGAGAGTTTCTGAATTGGCCCGTTCAGAAGGTGGAGTGTTTGAAAGGCCCTGGGAGGGGCTGAAGAGCCATATTGGGGTGTAATTCGGTGGCAATCAAACCCCCAGCCAAAAGTTCTGACTCTTTGACTTCTTTAATTGACACTTAGAATGGGATTTTCAGCTGTCCTGGGAGATAAAGTTCCACTGAAAATCGATGGGACTTTTACACTTCTAATGACTCAAATGCCTTCAGAAATCCTCTCTTTAGGACTCTAAATTACGAACTCATTTTCAGAAGTGCTCAGCAGCTTTTCTGGGTTTTACTGATGCTAACTACCACTTGGGCCTTTCTAAGTCTCCTCCCCTGATGATGAGGAGGGTTGAGGGGAGCTGTGCTTGGGACACCTACAACCAGGGGACCCCTCTGTTAAATTTGGAATTTATATTTTATAACACTTGCTGAGCATAGAGATGAAGCCTTGTATTATTCCTGCATCCCTTTTTGCCAAGTTTTCAACTCCCTTATTTGATCTATAGATCTAAATAAATCCATGTGCTTGCCTGTCTTACCCGATGTCTAATTAAATGTGAAGATTAGAGATGTACTTGAACTGAAAATGAATGCTTGTTATATTTTCATTGAGATCTGGATTTATAATGAAATGATTTATTGCTGCTAAATTAGAAGCATTAGAAAAAGTTACACTGTTTGTACTTGTGACTGCTACAACCTGCTTGGATTTGCATCTCATGTTTTTTTTTATACAAACACCTTCCCTCTTTTCTAGACAAGTGCTCCAGATGATGATGTTGCCCTTCTGAGGCTTTTTTTTCCCCTTCTTTTGACTATACCTTTTTAAGTGAGTGTGATGCCTGAGGGAGAAGCTGAGCTTTCATCTATCACATTTCTAGTTCCAGTAACTGAATTCAATCTGAGGCTTGAAATGCCATACTAAAAATAACATTTGGGGTTGCTACAGCTCTTTTCTTGCCTATAGTTTTAATTTCAGGTGAATACCATAAACTTGATTTATCATCAGTATCTAGTTGGACATGTTTCCTTTCAGGAATACTTGCTCCTTAGGTTTAGAAATTTGCATGGAAGCCTTAACTGATGTTCTTCCCTCCAAAAAGTTGCTGGGATGAACATGATGAAGCGATAAACTCGTGTATAAATCACTGCTTATCTTCCTGGCAGAGATCACTTCCTATCGTCCTCTGAGCAAGTCATCCTGTATTGTAAGAGAATGCTGGCTGATGAGAAGGGAAGCAAGGTGGAAGGTGCTCAGAAATAGGTGTGTTATTGAGAAGAGGGTATATAGATCATCATGATTTTTAGCTGGCAAACAGGTACATGTGTGGGAGGCTCACAGTGTGCGACTGGCACAGGCACACAGGGAGGCACTGCTCAGCCCTGCATCCTGATGCTGAAATCAAAGACACTGAAGGAAGAAGAAAACAAAGGTATTGAAGCAGAAGCAATACGTACAAACGCTCATGGAAAAATCCTACTCACCAGAAACACAGAGCCCAGAAGACCTGAGTGTGAATGAAGAGTGAGGCTGGGATGTGGAGCTTTATTTCTTGGAGATGAATCAGAATTGCAGAAGAGGAAGGCAAGGGTATGTGGTGTTAGCAGGCAGAGTCCCTGGGTTGTGACTTTGTTGATAAGCTCAGAGTTGGGTTTTTTCCTAGAAAGAGACCTTGGGTGAAGTATAAATAGAATTACTGGCATTAGGCATGACTTTGCAGTCAGTGTTCATTTTACTTATATGCAGTGTTTGCAATATTGAACAGATATTTGACAAACAGATGAAATTAAGAAGACCTTGCTCATTTAATTAGGAACCATATAAATAGTGGCATCTATTAAAGAAAAAAAATCTGTCAGCTTTGCTTTGGGTTTCCCAAAATCTGGCATAAAAAAAATACGTAATATAAATGTGTTTATACCTTAGTGTATCTTGTTAAATGTTTAAAGTTAACTAATGTCTGTCTGTTTCAAAACTTTAATTAGCATTTAACAGGAAAGCAGCAGTATAGCCAATTAGAGATCTAAGCAATAACACACACTCACTTCCATTTTCTAGCAATTAATTGATAACTAGTTTACCGTGGGCTAATAATTAAATGAGAAAACATTCTGAGCAAATTGAAAGCACTGATGCAAATGAGTTCTGCATTTATTCCTTTCAAATTCACTGACCACATTATCTAATCTGTCGGGAACAGAGAAATCCTGAATTACACTAAATATATACTCAGGCTGACTAACCAACCCTTAAAGTGACATTAGTCACTTTCTGGAAGAGTTAATTGCTTTGCTGAAGGAAAAGCCTTAAAGCAGTGTGATGAGCTGGGTCACTGGTACCTGGGGCAGCCAATGCTCTGCATCCCCACCAATAGGAGATTGGTTTCTCTCTTGTGCTTGAGAGAGTGACGCTGACCAGACACAGTGGGGATGCGTGGTGAGGCTGTGCAATCAGCTGTTGCATGAGGGTAAATCCTCTGAGGAGCAGCTGAGGGAGCTGGGGGTGTTTAGTCTGGAGGAGGCTGAAGGGAGACCTTATCATCACCTAAAACTACCTGAAGGGAGGTTGTAGAGAGCTGGGGGATGGTCTCTTCAGCCAGGAGACAGGAGATGGGACAAGGGGCAATGGAATCAAGCTGTGCCAGGGCAGGTTCAGCTCAGATGAGAGGGGAAAGTTCCTCCATGAAAGAGTTGTGGAGCTGTGGCACAGGCTGCCCAGGGAGGGGGCTGGGTCCCCACTCCTGGGTGTGTTTTAACAGATGGGTAGATGAGGTGCTCAGGGATATGGTTTAGCTTAGGATGGGAATGGTTGGACTTGATGATCTTAAAGGGCTTTTCCACCCTGGTGATTCTGTGATCTGTAGCTTTCTCGAGAAGAAAAATCTCGACCCGTGTCTGGAAACAAAGGGGTCACCACTTCAGCTACCCCGCTGTTGGCAGCAACATGACTCTTGCGCCTTCTGCCAGCTGCAAGATAAATGAAATGCTTGACAAAGAAGGATATGAGTTGGCAAAATCACTCTGTACATTCTGCACGTGAAAATTGAAGGCATTTTTCTCCTGCCTGTAGCTGCAATGGTTGGGAATAGCTCCTCACCAACAGGAAATACCCCCATCACCCGTGCCTGAAGTACAGCAATCTCCTGTGGATGTAGGAGAGAGTCTCATTTTGTCTTGGAGTTCATCTATTTATGATATCTTCCTCATCTGGACGGGCAGGAAGGTGAAATTGCTGGAGCTCTATTAAGCTTTAAACACAAGCCATCCATTCCAACAACACACTCCCTAAAAGATAGTGTTTCTTCCCCCTGACTGCTGCAAAACTGCCACATCGATGTGGAGGGAATAAGCCCTGACAATTTCAAGTGCCTTTCCAAAATAAGGGAACTGTAACAGAGTCAGATGATGCCAGGTGTTTTAAAAGGCTCTTTTTTCCCCTCCCAAAGTTCTTATTTGTTTTATCTTCTCTAAATTAAGGGGTGCTGTTTTACTGGTGTGGAATCTGCATGTGGGACCTCATGGCAGTACTTGAATGAGTATTACCTGAAGTAATTTGTGCTCTGATTTTTTTAATGCCTCGTGTTTTCACTCACTAGTGCAGGTTGGGAGCTTAGGGACAATTAAGAATGTAAACTGTGTCTCATTCCTTGTTTAAGACTTGTATCCTTCCGCTTGCCATACAAGAACAGCCTTGGGAAAGGAGCAGAAGACATGGGGAGGACGGTCTCTGGAAACATCCATGAGTGATGTTGACCTCTCCTGTGAGCGCAGATCTCATTTCCCCCACCAGGTACCTTCACTTTGGGGCAAGCACCCCTGTTCTTGACCACTTTATTCCCAGAGACCCCCATCCCCTGTTTGTTTCACAGGCTGTCTTGATTGCTATAAATACAATGTCTATAGAGTTTTGCTGGTTGCCTCTAGACAAGATGAGCGATGGCATGTTATTCACTGGCTTATTGAATAAGTAATGTTTACTGGTATCCCCTGTAAGGGTTTCTGATTTGAAGCAGTCTCACTGAAATTCTTTCTGAGCTGAGAAACAGATAATACTTGAAGTAACGTAGACATTTTTGGATATTTCATGTCAAAGAAATATGGTAGAATTACAGAATAAGTATTGATTCACATTTATCACTGTTTCATAATATTTTTTTATTAAACTTTATTTAATCCTTGCTTTCCAAGTCATTACTTTGTCTCTGGTTGTGACAGACTTTTATGATTTATTATGTCCTCTTAATAGATATACATTTGGAGTTACAGAGCAGTAGAGCCATATTAGTTCTTTCAATCTTTTCTAGTGCCAATAGAGGATTACTTTGGGAAATACTTCCTTAAAAAGGCTTCCTAAAGCTTATTTCTAGTTAGAAATAACTCCAGCAATGGGTTTTATAGCAACTCGACCCATTGTTTATGCTACAGGAGTCTGGATGCTTAAAGGTTTTGCAGTATTTTGTTTCTTCTTCCTCTGGAGCATCATCTGCCTTCGTATTGGGGATTACAGAGCTGTTAGAGTTAGAAATAAGGGCAAATCAGACTTTATCCTTACAAATTTTCACTCGTTCCCACCAGCTGTTCCAAACGCAAATATTATCATACTATATATGCACAGCTATAATTTGAAATTATAAATACTGTCTAATTTTACTGGTATTTACTACACAGGCATAAATAGCACTAAAACTATCTGGGAAATAAAATAAAGGAACACTTACAACTCATGTAGATGCCAGTGTAACTTAAATTTATGTTGCTGTGATTAAGTATTGCACATAATTTCTTCACCAAACCATCTATTTTACAAAACCAGTATACGATGGAACAATTAAAATCAAAATATTGACACATATAAATGCCGTTCATTAAATAGCTAAAAGAGAAGCTGTTTGCAGTAAGTGAAAACAATACAGTTTTCACACCTCTGGCATGGATATTCTAGGTAAAAAAGATTATTTTTTCCAGGTAAAAATTTTATCAGTTGTGGAGTTTCTAGACACTTCTTGTATTTACTCGTACATTACAACTCGTGTATTTATGATGTATTTGGATCTCCCCTCAAAGCTTCCATTCTGTGGAACGAATGGGTGTGATTATGTGGCAGTGCACAGTGGCAAACCCCTCCAGAAGTGACTTGTGTTGAATTAATTTATTGATGCAATAACAATAGAACGGTTTTTTGTCTGTTGTTTTCAAGTTGCTGATTTCTCCTGGAGACTTGTGATAGCCATAATGTACAGAGCAGTGCTTTCAAAAACAAAAGATGCCCTCCAAATCAGTCTAGGGACAATTTGATAATGAGATGAGGTCTGGAATGACTTTTTGGTAGCACCTTAGAGCGTGGAAATTGTCTTTATTCTATGTTAATAGCTTATTATTTCCTTATTATCACTGCTATTATTTATTAATGGCTGTTCTATTGCCTCAGTCATGCTCATCATCCAGTTGTACATTAGCAATATCGGTATGTTTGGCATGTCCCACATCATCACATTGCCAGCATGACTACCCAGAGCACAGCCTGCCAGGGCAAAGACATCTAGAGGTTACTTGGCTACAAGCTGAGAACAAAATACCTGCTTTGATGCTAATACCTTCTGGCTAGTGGTATTTCATAGGAGACCTGATTTGATCTACTGCTGCACAAGGTGTACTTGTCTCTTAAAATCACAGCAAGCCGCCAGATCCTCAGGATCCCGCAGGACCATCCTGTGATCCTCCAGGATTTTATCTGTTTGAAAGCAATGATGAAAAGGCTTTTTAAAGGCTCCTGCTAAGAAGATACCATGAGTACCCTAAAGCATTAGCACTTAGCGACTTGCAGCCACTGGTAGAGACCTGCTTGTGATTGGCAGTTACCAGCCTATCTAAGCTGGGAGTCCCAGTTTACTCCCAGTGTAAGCTCCTGTCTTTCCTACTTGTCTTTTGCAGGAGTCTCTGCTTGAAGGAAGCAATGATGTTTGGATGGTAGATATGGAAATTCAGCAAAAAAAACCCTCTAACTGGGCAAGATGAAGACTATGGTTTATGATCAGCAAGAAGACTTTTATTTGGAATTTTTAAACCTGCAGGAAACCCCAGTAACTTTTCCTTAAGTAACTTTATTTCCATAATTAAATCTTCCTTAGGATGACATGGAGACTGACCCTGTGGCAGGTAGTTTTGCAGGCTGCAAACTTGACCAGCCGGCTCAGTCAGTGGGAGGATGATAGGGATGTAATCCGGATACTTTCTGGATGCTGGACACGTCACAGCAAAGTCTTTTGTGAACTGCCTGTTTTCCATGCAGTGTTTGATCATCAGAGCACTTGGCTTTGAGCCCTTGGCTCGTGGTGAGTTACAGCACCTTGCTGCCAACCACAAAGACCTAGAAAATGTTCATATTTATTTTATGTTCTCGTAGAGATATCATGTCATAAAAATGCACTGATTAGAGCAGTTATCAGATGATCTGTATAGTTTAAGACCCCTACATCCCAGGGGAATATTAATAGTGCAGCTCCAGTCAATAGAGACTCACTTTTTTGGATGGGGACAAGGCATGTGTTCTGAACACCCACATGTTACAATTAACACATCTTCTAATCAGATGGCCTCTTTAGGCTCCTCAATTTTACCAAAAGCCCCTTCAGTCTGTGAAAGTTTTCTATATTCTTTGCCGTATTCCATTGCTGAAGCTTCCAGGACACATGATGTTCTTCCAGAAACCTTTCCCTCACTGCATCCTGCAGCATCACTCTCCTGCTGTGCAGACTCATTCTGGAGCGCTGCCCCTGCTCCATCCCTGCCCTCTCCATCTCCTGAGAGCTCCTGTTCTACAACCTTAGCACAAGGCTGTGTTTTAGATGCAACTTGACTGTCCCTCACTTTTGGGGATTGCTCCATGGGTCCAGAGGTTTGGCTTTCCTCCTTGGTTGCTTTCTTGTTCTATTTGACTGTTACAATCAATGTGTGTTTGGTTTCCTTTTTGATGGACCAGTGGGTGACTCAGATTTTTCCTTCCCATCAAGCTTTTTTTTTTGAGCATCTATGAAATGCTTTTTTTTTTTAAATTTCTCTGCAATTTCCTGGATGCTTGTGAGATTAGGAGCCAACACAGATAAACCTTGCTGTATCAACAGTGACACTGAGATCTGCATACGAGGTGTGAAGCTACTGTATACGTTGGAATCTCTTCTCTGGTTTTCATCCCTGTTCAAATGTTTGCTCAGATTCTGCATTTCACTGCTTTGTGAAGGTATGTATGTGCTTATAGGAATTTCTGTCTGGATGTTGCATGAATTCATCATTTCAAGTTGGGAGAATGTCAAGGGCTTGCACAGGAGGGCTCAGCAGCTGCGGCGTGATGCTCAGATTGCAGAGCTGCTCCTACCATACGCTGGGATCCTCTTCCCTGGTCACTCCAGCTTTTCCCACCACTCACCAGGATTTCTTCTTTTTTTCCAGCAGGGTGCATTGCAGTAGTGCTGTTCAGTTTTTCTTGAGCAAGCACTGTTTTTCTTGCTTCATTCTGTGCATCCTTCTTGCGGTTTTTGGGGGGGTTTCAGGTGTTGTGCTTTTTTTACGGAGTTGCTGTTAGGAAGATCATTACCAAACATAGAAAGGACAGGCAGACAGAACATCCTTTCCATAAGATGTGCAAAACATAATCTCCAGCTGAGGTGTGATTGGCAGAACTTCCTACTCTCTCAGACAAAAAGAGCCTGTCTCACCTGTGAGATATGAGTCTCACTGTATGGTACCTGGCTATGAAAAGCCAGGTCCAGGGAGATGGAGGAGTGGAGCAGGCATGGACTGCCCTGCACAGCCTGCTGATGGCTGGTGGAGCAAGTGGGACAGTGGGGAGTGAGGAGGGGGGGAGGGGGCTCTGGGCACTGCTCTTGTCTTGGCCACACCAGCATCAGTGTTGATTGCCAGTTTGCAGATAGAATGGTATTCCAATCCTGTCTGGTTTCTATTTTGAGTTAGAAAAAATTCCTGCTGTTCTGGTTTCTGCAAGAAATTTTTTTGGTAAATAACAGTACTGAGTGAAACTTTTCAGTTTCCACGTAAACAGGTATCCAGGGATGGATATCTCCCTCCTCCCCTGACCTTGGATGCCATCACTGTTTTTCTTCCTACTAGAAATATTTGTTTAAATAGTTTGATTTGTCTATACTGACTAAGAGCTTAATGGGATTTTTAATCTGTTTATCTCAGTGTCTCATTCCAGCCTGTGTGTCTACTCCCTTGGACAAACTGTATCTCCCATGGCATGCCACCCCAAGGGCTGGTCAAGGTCTGTTGGTATTGTCAGAACCCAGCTTGCACAGAGGTGGTTTATGTTCTGCATGTTTTCAGTTGGACTGTGTTAGAGGGTTTTTTTTTAAAGGAGGAAAACCCTCCGACCTTTTGGAGCCTTCTACGTTATTTTTTTATTACCTAGAGTTTTATGAGCGAAGCTATCTTTGAAGTGTTGAAGACCTCATGAATTTAAACAAACAGCAACCAAAAAACCCAAACACCACATGTTTTTCACCCAGAAGGATCTCTTCTGACTGTGCTGAGAGATCCCTGTGGTCACAGTTTCTGCAGCCAAGCTGGAATGCTTCCCTTGGACATGCTTAGAAAAGCCTCTTGGGCTTGGTTGGTTTTAGCTGTTGGGAAGTGTGAGACTTTGGCCTTGCTGATGCCTTGCTCGGTGCTTGACAGGAAAGCTGAGTTAGGCTGGGGCCACTGAAATGTCCCAGAGTGCCCCAACTGCCACCCACAAGGACCCATCTGAACAGCCCTGAGAGCTCAGTGTACGAGCGCTGCAGGGCAAAACGAAGAGCAAGAAACATTTATTCCCATTAGCAAAACTCTGTTCAAACACCTATTCTGACTATTTCCTACAAGGAATTGTGAATTCAAAGGAGTTGGGTATCTGTTCAAAAGGCCTTTGTGTTACATTAAAACCCCCCCAAACAAAAGGCCATAATCCCTGTGCCTGGAGACTCTCCCAGTAAAGCCACTGGCTTTTCCCAGTGCTGCTGAGTGTCCCAGCAGAGGCCAATGTTTGCCATGGGTTCTGTCTTCCTGGGGAGGGAGCAACCACTCTGCCCATCTCAGTGCTGCTGGAGTGAGAGCTGCCCTGAGGATAGGAGTCCAGAGCCCCTTTGTCAAAGGGGTTGTACATCTGCCAGTCACCTCTAAAGGCATTGCCTTGTGCTCACCTTGCCTTTTTTTTATTTCCTGGATTGGTTCTCGTTATCTCTGCACTCACATTGTTCTCTGGAGAGCACTTTCACTTTTCAGAGGTCTTTCTGAGACTTTTTTCGTTCCTCTCTGGCTCATTTTGTGGGAAAATTGAAGCACCTTCCAGGACATCATGTTTTGACAGACGGAAATAAGCCTTTTCTTCTTCCCTGGTGGAAGTAGCATTGTCCAAATTAGTTGAAGTCTTCCATTCCCAGCCACTTCTGACCTCCTGGAAGAGAAGCCTGGCATTCATCCTCTTACCATGTGAAAAAATGAGAGGTTTGGTAGTGGATTTTACCTCTGTAACAGCATGCCTATGCTAACATGGTGTGAGAAAATAGTGTTGTGAAATCCAGTACAAATGGCATATTCAGAAAAAATGCTGGTGACAACAGGATAGGACGTCTTAACTGGCTTCTGGGAACACAGGAACTCGTGCAACAGTTGTGCAAAGTGAAGGAAGGAGGGGTGGACTGAGCCTGCTGTGAGAGGTGTTTTTGAAATGAAGTTCAGCTTCTGTTTGGGTCTCTGATGGGCTCTTAATAGATTATTAACTTATGAGAAAGGTTTCCACAGGTGGAAGTGTCTTCTACTTCTCCATCCATCAGTAGTTCTCTAGAAGAGCTGATCACCCTGATTTGAGTGACTTTTTTTCCCCCCCCTCAATGTCTGCAAACCTTGAACCAGACATGGTATGAAGGTTTTTACCTGGAAAAACAGCGACTCCTGCCTTTGTCTTGTGTGGGAAAGGATCTTGTTCTGGTCACATAATTCACAGGTGTCAGAAAAGGCTTGATCTGAATTGTTTGAATTAAGTGAATGCTGTAAACCTTGTTTTATTTGATCCCAGAATCCGGAGTCATCTGCCACCAGCAACAACAAATAGAAAATGCAATTAAGATTTGGAGAGTTCTTGGTTTTAAGCAATTTAACCCTACTGGCTAGGAAACCCTTGGTATAGCAAAATGCAGGATAAAATATAGCTTTTATGGCCTTTAAATCAAATCTTCTTGACAATCTAATAATGGGCTACTGTGCTCTTGGTGACAACTATTTTGCAGCAGGGTATTGCTGGATGTGCACTGGCCTTATATACAGACGCTTTGCAGGTGGGGCTGTGGAGCAGGAGCAGCAGACACGCTGGGGAGACAAATCAAACTTCCATGCTTGGGCTAAAGTTTGAAGATGTGGAGCCTTGAACAGGATAACCACGAGCTGTGGCTTCCCAAGAACAGCTGATCACTAGGAGGACTCTTCTCTTTGGAGTGCGGTGCGATGCAAGTTCTTGGTCCTGCTGTGACTAATTGTTTGGAAATTTTGATAAGCATATTTTCTCTTCAGAATGAGGAGGGTCAAGGTCAGCTCTTTGGGGAGATGTTACATTAATAAGCTGCTTTTTACAGGCTTTCTTGTACTTTTAAGGCTCCATAAGAAAAGGTGCGGGTACGTTAGCCTTGATCTTATAAACTGCTTTAATACTGTTTACAGTGGAGCTGTTTGCATGCTGAAAGTTATACGTGTGCATAAGTGCTGTGCTGGATTGAGGCCAGTGTGACCTTGACAGGGAGAAGGCTCCATTTTTCTAGCTGCTCTTGTGTTGTTTTTATCTGCTCCCAAAGTGAATCTTAGTGAAAACCTCTTGCATCTTCCCCTGCTAACACAAACATCTATTTATCTGGGGTTTCTCAGCACACTTCTGGGTTGTTCCCTTAAGAGCCTTATTTGAGGTGTGTTTCTTCATTCCAGAGGTGCAATGAATGCCCAAGGAGTGGATTTTTTTAATATAACTTTGAGATTTGTCTTCCATGTCCCCATTTCTGTGTGTGGCTTACCTCTGTTGTCACGTGTGTAGCTTCGTGTGTGTGCAGTGTGCCTGGGCTGTCCCTAGCATGAGCTCATCCAGCCACACTTTGCTGTCCTCCTGCACTTCCTGGGTTTGTGTGCACTAAAGGAATCAGTGTAACAGCAGTGCTGGGAGTACAAACACTGGGGAGGCTGTGAAAACCATTCTCAAGGACATGTGTTAAAGAGGATGGAAGACCACGCTCTTCCAAAGCCAGTTGTTGCATTTCCTAGCAGTCTTGGGAATGAAACCTGGTCTTTCCTGGTCTGTGTCCCATATGATCTTACACTGTGTGTGTTGTACAGTTTCCAGGTGCAACCACAGGTGTTGAGCAGCAGCTTGCAAGTGATAGGAGGCATGGTGTGGTCTCTAGCCTGTGCTCACAGGGGTGTTTTGATCTATTCATTTAGCATGTATGTCAACACACAAAGTAGAGGTGATGTCTCACCTCAAGATGTGACTGTGCATCTTCATAGAGCCAGGGCCACTTTGGATGTTGCCAGGAATGGTAACTGGGAACAGCAGCATGTGTAGGTAAGGAGTCACTGCTGCCACTGGTGTATTTTACAGGCCAACTTTGGAGAGTCTTCTAAACCAAATCATTTATCCTATCTACATTGTATTTCTGTTTTGAACAGTTCATTTCAAGTGACGTCAGATATACATCAAGTAAATAGCTTAGTAGAAAGAAACTGTCAGGCAACTATAAATTAAAGAGAGTTATATTAGACTTTATGGTTTCTGCAACTCTTAATACACCTTGCAGCTTTAGCATAGTAGTTGGGCTCACAGTAAGACAACAGTTGACAGGATCATATTTTATTTTAAGAAGGCTATATGATGCTCTCTTCCTTTCCTACTTGAGTTTTGTCTTGGCAACAAATAATTGTGGAACTTGGGCTTCCATGGTTTTGTCTGAGCTCTCCCCCTCTGTTCACATGTTTTAAATTTTATTCTCTCTTCCTGCCCATTTTATGTCCCACAGCAGAGGACCAGTCATCCTTTTCCACTGCTGCTTTGTAATTGAGTTCTTGGAGTCAGGTGGGAGAGGTCTGATGGCTCCCCTAGGAACACTGGGAACACTGCTTCTCTTTTGGTGTTGGAACAAACCTGTGCTGGTCATGTCATGGACAGAATAAAAACCAATGGTGAGTTACACTTTGGATTTATTGGCAGTTAATTGCTGCTGCTTAATGGGCAGGGGGGATAGCTCACATCACACCCAGACCTGCTCTGGCTTTTCTTGGAGGGGTTATTGGGCCACACAAGTGTGGGGCTGGGAGCTCTGCAAAGCCTGAGCTGTGCTGAGATTGAGGGTGTGCTTAGAGTGCCACACACTGATTGGCATAAGAGGAAGACGGGATTAATTGAGTACTCAGGCAGGTCAGATTCATGTGAAGATGACTGCAATTCCAACTTTGCTAGAGACTTCGAACTGCAGTAAAGGTACAGACACCACCTTGAACTCAGTTGTACCAGGGAATCTTACTCCACAGGTGTCAATTGGATGTCAGCCTTCAGCAGGTCTGGGGGCAGCATTTATTGCATCTGGTCTAGAAAATGAATAGTAGGCATCTGTGGGTGCTATGTGCATGCCAGGGAGGGAGCTTGCCTCCACTGTGCCACTGCAGCGATCACAGGGTGATGTGGGAGGAAGGTATGGAACGAGTCCTGACATTAAACGTGTCCTATGCTGTCTTCATAAGACACAAAACTCTCCCCACCTACTTCTGGAGTCCTGTGAGACAACACTTCACAATATTCTGAATATTCCACACACTCATCCTTCTGAATATAGATTTTTTTTTTTTCCCCTCCTGATTTTATTTATTACTCTTTTCTTGTTCCTGAATCATGTTTCTGCTTGTCCTTCACTTACCAACTGTGGAGGTCACTGGCACATGATTAAAAATGATAAATAAAAGATATTGTGGAGGAAAAAGATCAATAAAACTCTGACTGAAAAATACAGCAAAGGAGAAATACTGTGCCCCTGTGCTTTGCATGACGTTATTGGCCAGTGCTGTCAAATATCTCTCCTGCTGTAATTGTCTCCTTGAGTGGTGCCCATACTGGATCAGCGCTGGGTTCTTGGGGTAATGCTTTAAATGGCTCTCACTGAATTTCCCAAAGGTTAGAAATAAAAGGACCTGAATTTCAGAGGGGGCATCTGCTGCTTTCATGACCAGTCCCGAGATGACTAATGCATGATTTGGGTGCTTACCCAGTTAGTAGCAGAAATCAGTCACGCCCTCACTCCCCAAACACATCAGCTTCTAATATTAGTGCTTTCAGCCACTTCTGAACCACTGAAACATCCTGAACAGCAGCAAAACTGATTAAAAATTAAGAATAATACATATTACATTATATAACTTATATCTTATATATAAAATATAAAGATGTGATATATAATGCTTATATTTTAAACATATCTATTATATAGAGATAGCTCTTTCTCCCTGATGGCAGATGTCTATTGCTGGTGCACTAGAGAACTTAAAACTTGTTTTGCTTTCCTTCAGCTCCCTTCCTGTGGGACATGTGCTGGGGTGGGCTGAGAATGGGCAAACATGGAGTGAAACCTGCAGGATGGGCCGTGCCTGCCCTCAGCACCATGGTGGGCATGCAATTAGCAGATGATGCTAGCCGTTTTGTGAATGATTGCTGATAGATCTGCCAGAACAAGCCAAATCCTCTTTAATGTTGCCTCCCTTTTAAACGTAGCTCTGTTCCTCACTGCCAAGAAACATAGGCAATTTTGAGATAAGTAGTATTTAGGCCTAGTGCTATCCTGCATGCAGAGCAGCAGACATTTGAGGGTAGAAAGGACCCTGTTTAAAATAACAAAAACCCCACGCTGGCATTCATATAGAGCAGTTCATTGTTTTCATGCTCTTTTTTAGCAGGCCAAAAATAATAAATAAGGTCATTCATGCTTCTGGCTGTCTCAGCAGCTGAGGACCCACAGTGCTGTGTGTGTTTGCGATACTCCCCACGTGTTTGCAGGGCAAATCAGCTTGGCTGAAACATGAACGGGCCTTGATCTTGCCAAGGCCTGAAGGGCACAGCCACAGTTCAACTGAGCTGGATCCTGCAATGTGTCTGGAATTGAGCAGTGTGACATTGTTTCCTTGGTTGCGCTCTGCTGCCTGGGCCAAGGTAAGTCAAATATTCATGCTCCTGCGGTTCAGGTCCAGTTTTGGAACAGACCTTCCTGTCATAGCTTGCCTGCTTTCCCCTGCTCCACTCTTGGGCACAAGTGTTGCTGTGGGGTACTGATAACGCCTGCAGGGGTTGAGAGGGGTTGTTCCCCGTCAAGAGACCTCCACTGTGGTGCTGAAACCCAGGTCCAGCCTCTCAGGCTGTTGAAGTTGAGTCATTCTCTCCCATGTTTGATAAAAAGGCTGACTAATTGTGCCTCGGAGCCCGTCTGCTTACGTAGCTCCCTGCCTGGCCCCACTGGCACATGGTCCCCTTCTGCCTGCGCTCTGTGCTGTAAATTAAGGGCAGCTATGAGGTCTATTACCCCCCAAAAGCAGTTGTTTTCAACTTAAAAATGGAACACGAGTAGGTTCCTGATCTCAGTTGAAGTTGGAGGAGCGCTATAATAAAAATAATCAATAGTGAAGAGCAGGTTGCTCTTCCTCTTCAGTATTGAATCAGCCATTAACATTTGGTCACCAAGCCAGTGAGAGGAATGCTGGCAGGTCCCAGATATGGTGGTCCACACATGAATTCATGGTTGATAAAACAGGAACTGCAGCAGTAACATCGCCTGTGTTAGGGGCATGTCACTGCAACTGATAGTCACCATGCTCAACATGTTTTTGAGAAAGTCCTGGGTAACAGGTTGATTATCAATGCTTTCTGTTGCCTGTGTCCTTCAGGAAAGTAAAACCCTGTACGGGGAAAAATCCTGAGGGACAAAGCATTAACCACAGAAATCTGATGTGTGATGCAGCACATCTCCAGGGTGATCATCCTTATTTTGTAGCTCCGGGTAACAGTGATTGTTACATGGATTGAAAGCATCGGACAGACCCTGCTCCTTTACCCCTGCATGTCTCCTGCCTGCCAATCCAGCTCGTGTTGGGAAGGAGCAGCTGAGCTCTTCTGAACTGTTTCCTCACTCTATGGCACAAATAGAAACGCTGCTGATGAATTAACAGCAGAGACTTCCCCGACCGTTCCTATTTGTGAGGATATGTCTTTTGAAACTCAACAGTAAATCATTATTTGTGCTTTGGGAGATGGGGGAAACAAGTTCATATACATTTCTTTGCGGAGGGACCTATTCAGGTGCTCGTACGCTTGCCCATTACTGTAATACATGGTTTATTTCACCAGCTTGTGTATCTCACGGAGAAATGGACCTATCAATTTATGTAGGCATTTGTAGTCCTCCTTCCATTTCTGTAATAGCTACTGTATTTCAGCCATTTATGTACTGCACTAAAACCTTTTTTGTTCAGAAAATATTTTTGGTAGAGCCTTAAAACGTAAATTGCAGCTGATATAGTTATAGAAACATAACCTTCTCAGTAAACTTTCTCAGCCTGGAGTAAAAATGCCTTTTTGGTTTAGCTCAGGTTTTTTGAAAAGCATCTTAAGATAATTAAAAAAAGCAAACCCTACAGTTATATTGAGCTCTGAATGCCCACAAGTGAGGGTTATATTGCTTTTAGCTATGTACCTACTGTACCTGGCATACTTCTGAGCTATGTATAATTGGCTGACTCTTCTTTCTCAGCAGGGTCTGATACTGATGGGTCTTGAAGTTTTGCACTCCAATTATTTCCAGTACTGTCCCAGCATAAGTCTGAGGCTTGTCTCACCCCTGAGATGGGAACAGTTACAGAAAAACTTCCAGAAGTAGAGCTAAAGATGTACAAAACTGAGGTCAGAGGGATTTTGATGGAAAAAGCAGTAGCTGAAAATGTTTGGGTCTTAAAACACAGCCACGAGAGAAGAATAGGCTGCCCAAACTTTGTTATCTGTCTGGACTTGGCAGCCCTTAGGATGTTGTCTTTCCTGTGGTGCTGAATTATGAATGGCCTTCGCTTTTCCCACAAAAGAACAAGAAGAATAAAGCATAAGAAAGAGTAATCCCAGTGGAAACGGGTAGACCTGTGGCATGTAAAAAAAAAATCCGAGCAATAATACGGCCAGGACATTTCTATTGTGTTAAATTATTTTTAATGACACTGACCACAGGTACAGTGTGTCAATATTGGCTGGAGGGTGTTGAAGGGATGTACTCATTGAGTGCCTCCGTGCAGCCAATGGGCCTACGTGTGCGCACACAGGACCTTTTGAATGCCTGTGGGTTATTGTGCTCTTTGGAGAGGATGCACCACAGAAGGGCCCAGTGTAAACTGCTTATCCTTAGAGAAGAAGCCCTTGGTGATAGGGATGGAATTGCAGCTGGCCTTAGGGATGGAGTTGTAGCTGTCCTTCTGTCTGTCTTTGAGCTCTCCTGCCTACTGCTGAGCACCTTCAGGGTAAAGGATGTGCTTAAGATGGAACAGGGAGCAAGAGTAGATAAAAGCACTAAAACTCAAATTCACAGATCTCAGCAAGAGACATGGGATCTTTTATCCCCTTGGGAGTGTTTCACAGAGTGAATAAATGATGAACTTCTCATTCATTCCAGCTGTGTCCCTAATGAGCTTGCCAAACAGGCCTGAGCCCTCACAAGCCCATCACTCGCATCCATTTGTGTTTGGCTACTTCATAAAATGCAGTGACAATGAACTTGCTGTCATGGGAACTTGAAACAATTCCTGGGGAAGCTATTCAAAGGTGGTGGGCTCGATTCAGAGCCTGTGGCTTTCAGCTAAAGGAAGCAGTCTGACTTCCCCATCAAAGGAGCTCCATCAGCAGGGACAGGGAGGGGATTGTCCCTCTCTGCTCTGCCGCCTTCTGGAGTCCTGTGTCCAGAGCTGGGGCCCAACACAAGAAAGATGTGGAACTGTTGGAGAGGGGTCAGAGGAGCCACGAAGATGCTCAGAGGGCTGGAGCAGCTGCCCTACAAAGAGAGGCTGAGGGAGCTGGGCTGGTTCAGCCTGGAGAAGAGAAGGCTGTGGGGGGACCTCATTGCAGCCTGCCAGTCCCTGAAGGGAGCAGAGGAGCAGGAGGGGAATCAGCTTGTTCAAGGGCAGAGACTGGCAGGACAAGGGGGATGGAGTGAAGCTGAAGGAGGGAAGGTTAAGATTGGATATTAGGGGGAAGTTTTTTGCACAGAGGTGTGAGGGGCTGGAACAGGCTGCCCAGAAAGGGGGTGGGTGCCCCATCCCTGGAAGTGTTCAAGTCCAGGTTGGATGGGGCCCTGGGCAACCTTGTGTAGCTCCAGACCTGAGGTTGGTGGCCCTGCCTGTGGCAGGGGGTTGGAACTCTCTGATCCTTGAGGTCCCTTCCAACTCAGACCAACCTATGACTCTGATTCCCTGTAACTACTTGTACATCTGAAAGAGAACAGGGTAGGATTTTCTCCATCTGCCGATTAGTTGTTGCCTTCCTCATATTTAGGCAAACCCGCAGTTTCTTATGCGCTCCACTAACCGCAGCGGAGGAATTCGGGGTTGTTTTTTTTGTACACAGTAAATCATAATAGTACCAGTCATTATCTTTGGCTCATTAGCTGCTGTGGAGCTCTGCTGTTTACCCCAACTGTTCAGAAAGGATCAGGATGAGTATCTAGGCATGTACTGTCGAGCCAGTTTATGGTTTAATGTTGGCTGAGACTGATCTTGCAAGGTAGGAGAACTTGCAGAAAATGAAATATTTTGACACTGCTTTATGAGAGCACTTTAAAAAGGATGCCTATATTTAAACAAATACCCACGAAAGGTGAGTGGAGAGCTGCCTGTCCTGCTTATAACTGTCAATTTAAAAGCAGAGCTTGCCTGGTGAAAGCTCCAGTATAATTTTCAGTACTAGTCGGGATATTTTTAAATAAATTAAGTTTGGGCTACCTGAGCCATATAAAAATGAAGAAAAATAGATTGGCTCATGTGGATGTTTGTCCTTCCTGTAGAAAATCTAGGTCAGGCTCCTTCTGACTTGTTTTTGGCAGAGATAAACAGTTACCTTGTCATCTCCAATCCTATCACAACGTCTTTAGCATTATGCATGATTGTTGAGGTGAAAACCAGAAATCCAGATAAATGCAATAGTTTGGTTTTCCTATAATTCTTTTTCAAAGGGATTGCTTTTAGACCTTGCAAGGCTTGATCTTAAACCCACAGTGTGTGATGAAGTGTGCTCATTGAAAAATTTTGAATACAGTAGAATTACATGGGTGTGCCTATGTAACAAGCTCTTTAATGTGTGGGTATAAACCTGAAGACATCTGTTTCATATGGATTCACCAGGAAGGCAAATTAAAGGCTGCTTTACTTTATTTCTATCCCTGACCAGGTCTGCAAGGAAGCACTAACAGCTGATATAATGAAGGGATGGCAGAAAGATGGTCAGTTTTCACAGTAAATAGATAAAATAAAGGACAAAGAAATACCATATCCAGTAATTTTGGTTTTGTATGCAGTGAAGTTGGAAGCATTTTGCAACATTCTGGCCAATGTCATCAGCTATCACCTTCTGAAAAGACAAAATAAGACATAGATTTCTAATGCCATTTCAGTTTGTGTGCAAGAAATAAGTTGTAAATGTTGGTACTGGGGCCTGGAAATTAAGCCCAGTACGTTTGCTGTCAGCCTGGAGCTGTGTCCAAACAGTGTTACACCATAAACTCCTTGGTAGGGCTGCAGGAAATGGAGAAAGGGTTGAAATGGTCACCATAGTAATAGAATGTACTCAGACTTTAATTGAAATAAACGATGTATTAAACTCAAGGAAATTTATCAGTCTCTCATACTAATATTTAACTAGAGAAATGAATTTCCCCAGATGTGTGTAACTCAGATCCATCTGACAACCTTCTGCTTATCTTCAAAGCTAAAGGACCCAGAAGCTTAAAAAAAATTGTATTTAAAATAGTAGCTTTTCCCTGTAAATCTGACTCTTGATTTCTGCTTTGAAATTAGAGGACATTGGCAAGGGTGTGCAATTTGAAGCAAAACAAGTGCTCATTGTGAATGTCTCCTGTGAAGATAGATGGAGTTAAGTTTGAAATGTTGGTGGCATGGCAGATGGTGCCCAAAAAGCCACCAGGAAGAGTTTCTGCTCGCTGGCCATTTTGAGGATTTTGGCTACTGTGTTAAAGGGTAAGTAGAGCTGCTTCACCAGTTTGTTTGAAGTTTTAATATGACAATGAAAAAATGTTTTTAATTAGTTAACATTCTATTGTGGTGTCTTAACTCCATTCATGCTGTCAACATAAATAATATTTTTATGCCAGAAAAGTTTTCAAAAGTAAACATGTAATGTGCAACATATGGAATGTATCTTTTGAATAATTAGCTACAATTATTTCTGACTGAAAAGAAACCACTGGTGAAATTTCTGTTTTCATTACAGGGGAAGGTATTTCAGTCTTAATGAATATCATGGTGGTTTTAGGCAATCTTGATCATCTTGACATCTAAGAAGAGCTGGTCCTAAGAAGAGTTGAACTGCCTTTCTGATTATGATCTTAACACAAAATATTAAGGATGCAATGGCAGTAAGTTCTTGCCTATTACAACTTTGATATTGTTTAATAATTATGGTATTACTCTGGAAGTAAATATCTATATAGCACCTTGCTACGCTGAATGAGTTTTAAGGCACTTCCTGAAATGTCAGTATGGCTTCTCCAAGTACTGCTTGATCATCTCTTCATTTCTCTTTCTCCAAGTATTGCTTGAGAGCTCTGCATTTTTAAAATCAGAGGTGGTGGTGTGCTAATGTAGTGAGATGCTGTGTGTGAGAGAGGGATGCTGCTAGAATTGATCAATGCGCTGTTGTTACTGATGCTGTACCACAGGACTCAACTCAGTGTGCCTTATTTTTTTCAAGTTATGCTCATGGAATTTTAACAAGGCTTCTTCTGCCCCATGCTCGGCTGGGAGGACTGCTTGGGTGCTTGGTAACTGCTGGTGTTTTGATACAAAGGGTGTTGATCTTCCAAACCATTGACTTGATTGCTTAACTCGGGTACAAACCCAGACCTGTTTATTATCTATGACGTTAAGTTTATACTTAAGTGTGTGGAGTGAATCATAGGTAATCAAATAGGTCAAAAATGGTGAACAATTTACTCATGAAGTAGTCATGGCTCAATAATAAAGTCATTGGGAAAAACATCTGCACATAGCTAGTTATTTTAATCTTAGTTATAAGATAAAAACCAGTTCTTTGTTCCAAGGCTCAGAAAACAAGTGGAAATATATTTTTTTAATTAAAAATATCCATTTTATGTTCACTGGTTTGAGAATATAATTGGAATTAACTTTGTCTTAGACTTTACATTTGCTGCACAATAGATGTAAAACCAGGAGATGCTTGGTTTACACTTATAGATATCTCACTGCTTGTTGGCTTCTTGGATTATTTTACAGGAGTCTTATGCAGAACTGTTCCAATCAGTGCTGGATTTTTCAGTAGGACTTTGAATTGAATGTATTTGAATTTAAGATTAAAAAAAAAAACGAGTGAAAGAAAAAAATGGACTCGAAGTAGATTCCTACAGAGCAAACAATCAGAAGTGATTTTTATTTTTTGCAGAAAATGCAGCAAAACAGCAGCTCCCTTGTCTTAGAAGATCACTCTCTAGTGCTAGTTGACAAGTGAATTTTTAAAATATAGCAAGCCCACAGCAATCCTACATCTCATCTTGGTTTTTCTTCATCCCAATTTACTGTGTTTTTCCTCCCATATTTTTACTCTCACTTGTAAGGCTCGGAGGAGCAATTTTCTCTTGATAGTGGAATTGGTTATTATGTGGTATATGCCAAAGGAAAATGAAAGCTATCGGGGAAGTTTTGATCTCAAGAGTTACCTCCACTGGCTGGGATTACCTCCTGGCATGTATGGCTTGTGTAGGAGACCTGGCTCTAATATACCCTGAGAGCCTTTTGGGTGGGGAGCTTTCAGAAGATGAGCAGAATCAGAGAACATCCAGAAGAGATGCTCTGAGCCTTTACTTTGAACCCATTGCTCTCAGATTTCACTTTATTAATTCATTGTATTAATAATTAATGATGTAATCTTCCTGTGGAAGATGGATGGGAGATGCTTATCCTGTGACTGTGGGTTATGAGGAGTCTTGAGGAACTGGCTGCTCTTGCACCTGTGGGGTTTGCTGCAAGATCTTGGGGGTCTGTACTCTGTCCTCTCCAAAACAATGCTGATGCAAAGGTGAGATTTTGGAGGGGAATACCCAGAACACCCTTATGCTTAGTTAAGATGGATATTTTGTGGGAGCAGATCCCAGTCTTCATCCTCATTGTGTATTTTTGATATGCCCTCTGAATTTTTGCCAAGCCACAACATTTCTTTTGTATAATTATGGAGAGTGTTCTGCAAGGCTTTAGTACCCAGAGAGAGCAAATTGCACGAGTGCCACCTCTCCAAGAGTGAGACTGACGCTGGGTAATCAGTGAGAGGCTGATAATTCCAGTGGAATATTGCTTTCCTGTCATTGTGACGCACAGTGATTAGTAAGCCATGTCCTCTTTGTATGCATGCCTGTGAAACACGTTGTCTTCACTGTAATTTTGATTTCCTATTTTTGAATGCATCATCCTACCCCACAACAACCTTCTTCTAAGAATGATTCTTTGTCTTCACTCCTGAACGTCAGTAATTGTTAAAGACTCTGTTTATGTGAAATGAGGTGGAAAAGTTGCATGGCTTTCCATGTCTTGCCATAGAATCATAGAATCATTGAATGGCATGGGTTGGAAGGGACACCAAAGATCACAGAGCTCCAACCCCCTGCCACAGGCAGGGACACCAACCTCAGGCCTGGAGCTACACAAGGTTGCCCAGGGCCCCATCCAACCTGGCCTTGAACACCCCCAGGGATGGGGCACCCACCCCCTCTCTGGGCAGCCTGTTCCAGCCCCTAATATCCAATCTAACTTCCCCCTAATATCTAATCTAACCCTTCCCTCCTTTAGCTTTAATCCATCCCCCTTGTCCTGCCATTGTCTGTCCTTTTCAACGGTTGAATCCCCTCCTGCTTATAATCTCCCTTCAGGGACTGGCAGGCTGCAATGAGGTCCCCCCACAACCTTATCTTCTCCAGGCTGACCCAGCCCAGCTCCCTCAGCCTCTCTTTGTAGGGCAGCTGCTCCAGCCCTCTCAGCATCTCCATGGCTCCTCTGACCCCTCTCCAACAGCCCCACATCTTTCTTGTACTGGGGGTCCCAGCTCTGGACACAGAACTCCAGCTGGGGCCTCATGACTTGTCATGACTGTAAGCTATTACTGTGTGCTTGGGTTGTGGTTATGCTCCCTAGATCTGGAGTAACCCTGCTGATCTTCAGGGAGTGCCTGCAAAGCTTCACCCCTGTAACACAAAACTGGGATTGTTCTGAAATTCCAACAGAAGTGGAAAGATAATGAAGTTCTTTTCCCCAAGAGGGAAATAAAGAATACCTGCAATACAAAGTATAGTGCAGAAATGATTCAAGGTAAAAAGGAAGTATTTTTCTCTCTCTTTGTACCAATACTGATTTAAAACCAGGTAAAACTCCAGTGATCTTCAGCCAAATATACATGAGAGAAAGTAAATGTAATTTAATTATTAAACATATATGCTCTGCCAGTCTATCTCCTGTCTGAGGCTTTAATCGGTGTACTTGACCTATGAATTCTGCTCGGTAGGATGATGGAAACCTGTGCTGGTAGACATGAGTGAGGCTGAGAAAATATCTCTTCTTGACATGACTCAGATATGCATAGATAAAGCTGTTAATTGGAATTTCAAAGAAATCATCAAGAATTCCCAGCACAGCTAGAGACCTGGAGGAAGCTCTGACCATAATTAAGCCGGAGAGCCAGCAAAGATGAAGCTAAAAAAGACAACCTGTTTCCTAAGCATGGAAGCTTTTGGGTTTATTTTTTCTGGTATAACTTTTGGACTGAATTTAAGCTGTAAAATTTAAACCAGGATAGTCTGGTGAGGGGAAGATTATTTTGGGAGGCAATTTAGACTGAACTAAAATTACTGTGTTGATCAACTTCTCGGCGTAGTCAGATAAACCTATTGTAAAGGCATGTAGACACCCAGTATAATTTCCAAAAGTGTTTATTCAATCATATCAACAGGAGGTAAATGTCTAGGCACTTTTCAAACACACCACTGGGAGCTTTATGAAACACTTAAAGCGATTGAAGCATGGATAGCTGTGTTTTATGACCCTAAATGTTGGATCTTTATACTACAGGAGGTTTTGGCACTACTAATTTGACTGTAATCACATATAAACAGTCCTATTCTTTTTGTACCCGGAGTATTTGAGGCAGATTGATGCCATTATGGGCATTTCAGCTTGCAGCCTTATTTCATATTCCCTTTGACCACTGCTAGGCAGTGAAACATATGCTGCTCATATTAAATGATTTAGTCACTTAATCACCCTGGAGCATTAATCTGTCTATAACCTTTTTTATAATAAAGATTTAATGTCATTCTTGGAGGGTGTAACAGATACCCGCATTTTGGCTTTGCTTCAGCTTAGTAAAATCACTACCACGTTTCAATCTCTTGATAGTACTTTATAAAACAAAAAGGCAAGGGAAAAAACCCCTCTTATCTGGGTTGTTATAACAAGTGTTTTCCTTGTTCTTGAATATTTACAGCTTTATTTTTGAAAAGGGTCTTTTGTACTGGGGTGAAAAGCTATTTTGATGACATCTTAAGGCATAAAACTAAGTAAACTTCATGATCAAGCACATACAGAGTGAATTCTGATCCCTTCTGACCCCTGGAAAGGTGAATCATAGAATGGCATGGTTTGGAAGGGACCCCAAGGATCACAGAGCTCCACCACCCCTGCCACAGGCAGGGCCACCAACCTCAGGATTGGAGCTACACAAGGTTACCCAGGGCCACATCCAACCTGGCCTTGAACACCCCAGGGATGGGGCCCCTCTCTGGGCAGCCTGTTCCAGCCCCTCACCACTCTCTCTGCAAAGAACTTCCCCCTAATATCCAGTCTAAACCTTCCCTCCTTTAGCTTTTATCCATCCCCCTTGTCCTGGCATTGTCTGTCCTTTTAAAAAGTTGAATCCCCTCCTGTTCCTCTGCTCCCTTCAGGGACTGGCAGGCTGCAATGAGGTCCCCCCACAGCCTTCTCTTCTCCAGGCTGACCCAGCCCAGCTCCCTCAGCCTCTCTTTGTAGGGCAGCTGCTCCAGCCCTCTCAGCATCTCCGTGGCTCCTCTGACCCCTCTCCAACAGCCCCACATCTTTCTTGTGTTGGGCCCCAGCTCTGGACACAGGATCCAGCTGGGGCCTCCCGAAGGCAGAGCAGAGAGGGACAATCCCCTCCCTGTCCCTACTGGCAACCCCTCAAGTGAAGTAACTTCATTCCCATATCTCCCATTTCTGAGCCACCACAGATCTGCAGGGTTCTTACTGGGATCTGAATCTTGCCCAACACTGGGATAAAAGGGTATTATTGTGCAAGTGAGTGGCTCCCAGGTAATCACTCAGATGCGGGGCAGGCTTTTCATGGGCTTGCAGCCTGGGAGAATCGCCTTAATCCATCTCTGTCTCTGAATGCGATTTGGATGGCAGAATTGCTCTGCTAACCTGAAACTGAGTTAACTTGACAGCCAGAGAGTAGCATTGTTATTGGCTGAATACCATTAATTTTGATGTGACATATTTCTTGCTAATGGGAACATTTATATTATCTGTGTTTTCAGAAAGCAAGAGGAAGGGGAAAAAAAGATCTACCACAACAGTATCAATATTTCAAGGGAAGGCAGTGCAGCAGGGAACACTGGCTTCTGTTGCTTTGCTTTTATTGATTGCTGTACGTCTAGGAAAACATTTTCACCTTTCTTCTCCACCCTTTTCCCCTTCAGGGACTACAAATGCATGTGAAGAGGAAAATTAACAGAAGGAGGGAAAACCTATGAAAAAGCAGCTGCCATTCCATGAGGAATCCAGAAATACGGGATGTGTTTGGCCAGAGCAAGCACTGTGTGATATAAAGACGTCAACAGGGAAGTAGAGCTGGAAGGAGACCCAGGGACAGTTGCAATTGATGAACGTTTGCACAGGAATTATTTATGTTTGTAGTAGGTTGGGTGTGAAGTCCTGGCTTACTCTGGTTCTTGTTTGCTGGGAATAAGTGGACTGGTTTCTGTGAGGTGACACTGCGCATCACAGAGATGACTATAACTGAGAATTTCAGCCCCAGTTACAGAGAAAAAGTGGTTTCGATAATGACCAAAGCAAGATCCTCCCTGATGGTGTAGGGGCTGGAGAAGGGTGCTGATGTTCAGCTCCATCACACTGTCACTGGAGAGGTTCCTTCCTCCCTGTTCCAGCAGCACAGGTGCCTTTCCCCTGAGGCCTTTCTGCAGGGAAGGGCTCTTCTGTTAACTCGGGCAATAGATTTGTTCTCTGCTCTCTTCTCTTGCAAATGAGAGTGGGAGATGACCTGTGAAACACAGGAAGATGCTTGTGAGTCATAGCAAGGATAATGAGAACAGAATTGGTGTTTTGGGCTGGCAAGTTTAAAGGAGCAGCTGAGTGAAGTTATATGTCATGCTCTCCATCCATCCTGTGAGGCTGCCCTTGAATAGAGGGGAAAGGAAACTTTAATCCTGAAAGAAAGCAAATCTACTGAAAAAGAGGGAAAAAACTCAAAACTTGTGCTAGGAAATATTACTACAAGTGGCACGGTTTTGGTGTTGGCTGCTGGAAGCGATGTGTCAGTTCTGAAAGCTGGATGGGGGTTTTCTGTAGGACAAGATAATGCATTGACTGTTGTGAGTCCAGTTTTCAAAGGACTGGTCACCTCCCCCAGATCAACTGGGTCTGATTTTCTCTGCTTCCCTCAAGAAAGGGTTGTGTTTTGTTGAATGAAGGTTAGGAACAAGAAGACAGGGTTAAAAGACATCTAAAAGGGCAAGGAGACTGATTTTATTAATTTCTCTATTTTTAAAAGGCTTGGTAACCGATTTCTGGGTTGATAGCAGGTTTCATAATGGTGCTAGAACAGAGATGAACAGACTCTCTCTCTCTAGGATGTTGAATTTAGCAGGAAATGCTGAACTTTCAAATTTAGGCCGACTTCAGAGGCACAACTTCCTTCAAATAATCTGGGGAAAAAAATGAACGTGATACAGGCACTCTCACAGGAAAGGCTGTGGTTTTGGTCTGGTTTTGCAAAACCAAAGAGGGGAATAATTCAGTGTGAGGTTGGTCAGAGATTCCAGTGATATTTCAGCCTGTTACAGCTTGAGTTTCTGGGATTTACAGTTCATTTCTGCAGCGGGAGAAAGATGCAGTTGTTGCAATTTAATACTCCCCTGTACACCTTTAGCATCGCTCTGGCACAGGAACCTGAGAGCAGCATGGGAGCTTGCTGCCCAACGAGGATGGGAAGTGTGTTTGGGGCCAGAAGTCAGAACACCTCATGTTATGCTGATCGAGAGGATTGTTATTTTATGAAGGGAAACCCTATTTCTCAGCAGAATTAAAATCCATCTGAGACATCAGGAAAGACACACTGAGGCTCCTGTTTGTGCGTTGCTTCCAGGTAAAGCCATTTTCCCAGTGAAAATCAGCAGATACAAAAGCTGTAGAACAAAAGCCCTGCAGATAAGGCTCGATTGATGTTAGGAGAATCTTCAAGCAGATCTAGAAAATCTTGGTGAAGCCCCCAGCCTGGGCAAGAGGTCAACCCCAAAGGCTGTAGATCTTTGCCCCTGCTGCCTCTGTTCAGGTCTTGCCTTTAGCTAAGGGTCTTCAAAGGCTTTACAGGCTTTATTCTACAGATAAGACATCGTATCTCTTTAAGCACATTTATATGCAAGCAAAGAGGCTGAAGCACACGTTAATGACCTCAAGTAGTTCAGCCACAGGTTTATTTAAAACCTCCAGACATCAAGCCATCACTTTCCTGCCATGAACGCCTGATTATTCCATAACCTTTGGCATAGCCGGCATTCCTCTGGTGGGCAAACATTTTATACATCCGAAGCTTTAGACTCTTCAAAATGTACTGGATTAGTTGACCAAGAGAAAACATTGAGGATGCTCTCATGGAAGACAGCTGAAGACATGCAAACCAACCCCCCCCCCCCCCCTCCCCCCCCCCACACACACTGCTGGGAGTGGGCTTTGGGGAGATTTACTGCATTTAGGATCACAACTCTGGTTTCTGAGGGGGTTAGAAGCGCTTTTCTGGAAGTTAACCTGTCTTTATCTTGAATAATATAAATATTTATGTTTAGGCACTCCAGTTTTGCTTTTAGATGCCCAGATCCAGCATATTAAGTGTGTGCCCAAAGCAGAGCCTTCCCATCTTGCCTTGGGCAGTCACTGGCTTGGCAATGAGAGCCTGAATTTAGCAAGCCTGGAATCTTTCCTTTGGGAGTCTTGTTTCTGGCATTTCCAAGTCTAATCCTTGGTGTTAACCATGTCTGTTATCCCTGGTCATGCACATCTCAAACTCTATTTGGATCGAGGGAGCGGTGCTCAGGCTGAGGGCTGGTCAGACACTCCCCTGATGGATGCTCTTTGGGCTCTTCAGAACTCCTTCCTCACACACATCAAATGACAACTCTAGTGGTACTTGTCCTGTCAAAGATTATTTTGTGTTGTGAAAGCCTTCCAAGGGTTATAACTTGTGCTTTTATTTACTTCCCCCCCCTGTTGATAGTTTATCTAACTGTGCTTTCATGAAACAATGAGTCTGTAAAGTGCCTGGCAATCCTATTTGTGAGAGACTGCGGGTTAACTATTGAAAAGTTAAAAAAGGAAATATTAAGCTAATTATTGGTGTTGATTATTAATCCCAGAGGGATTTTTATCAAGGCTTGAGGCAATTTATCTGTTTGAAATAGATTTTTCACTTAATTAATCTGTATTTGTTTCTGCAAAGAACTTCATTATCCAGCAACGTGCAAAACGCTTCTCTGCAGTTGGCCATAAATATGTAGGTACCAGGTTAGCTGAATGCTGCTGCTGCTGTTGTTTGGGAACAATCAGTTCTTCTTCCCATCAAAGGCAAAGTTCCTTTGAGTGAGGAGTTTTTCTACCACAGCAGCATAGAGAACAAATCATATATGTTACAACTAAACCAAAATGTAGTTTCCTTTCAGGAAAACAGGCTGTGTTGAATGCTACATTACTGTAATCAAATGCTTATAGTGATACTTAAACTCCAGTGGCAAAAGACAACGTGTGATGTCTGGCAGCATTAATATTCCATGCCCAAGTCATATAAGGGCCGTAGACATTTTAACCCTTTAATCTCTAAACTGGGGGTCTCAGTAATGGGCACGTTAAATGTGTATTTTCAGTCTGTTATACTGTGGCACCCTGAATACAGAGGCTCTGTGAATGGCATGAGTGTCTGTGCTTAAATGTGGTTGTAGATCACCAGTGAAGTAGCCTTTTTTTGGCTATTGGAGTAATAGATTCTAATTTAATTAACAAAAGGGATTGCGATGCCCTGGAAGTGGGTACAGGAGGGCTGGAACCTGGATACCTGCTGGTGTGCAGCACCTGTGAGATTCTTTCCTGTGTCAGCTCATGGTGTTTTGGTGAGGATTATAGAGGACATGGAGGGTATTTTCACCTTAATATTTTTCTAGCAAGGTGAAAATATATCCATGTTTTCCTTAGAGATGAGATGCATCCAGGGCAGAGAAGATGAATGTTCCTTGCTTCTTTTCCTGAAAGAATCAGCTTGACAGAAGAATCCTGCTTCTTGTGCTCAGTCACTTTTCATCTTGGAATTCAAAGAGCATTATTTATAACCCCCTTTTGGAAAGCCACCAAAAAAAGAGAAATCTTAATTTTCTCCCCAGCTTAACTTTTTTTCAGTTTGCCTACAAAACCAGTTGGGATGTTCAGTGTCCATTGTGTCCTGCCCCTGCTTCCCCAAAACCTGAGAACTCCTCTGGGAGCAGCAACAATTGCTGTTTGTTGCCTCATATTGAGCAAACCCATGTCAGGCATCCTCCCTTGCCAGCCTGTGGGAGAAAGTGCTGCTGGTACCACATTTGGGTAGTGGTGATGTGGAGTGCCCAAGGAGACATGGGTTAGAGGAAAAAAGGGAAAAGAGAATTTTTTTTAAAAGCTAGAAGGCTGTTTGTCAGCACAGGGGTATAACTTGTCTCGCTGTGCTAGAGTGCTGCATCTCTGCCAGCAGGATGGAGGGGGGAATTGTTTGTGGCACTGGGAAAGGTCACTCATGGACCCAAAACATGGCAGCTGTGCTCTGAGCTGCTGGGAGATGGGCTTCAGGGAACCTGAGGGTATTTAACTTGTTAAATGATTTCTAAATTTAAAATAAAACAAACTAAAAACTCCCCAAAAAATAGAGCTTACCTTGCATTGAGTAGCATACTATGCTCAAGGCAACCTGTACCAAACTTACATGTCTATATCAGAGTAAAAGCATCCTTGTCTTCAGGCGTGGTGGGGATACAATTAACAGGCTGGGATTAAACAGCCTTTCACAGGTGACTTTCAAGAGAACAGCTCAATGGACCCAAGCACTTTACATTTACAGATGCACTGTGGTCAGACAGAACAGCAGTGATGGGCTGTCCCCCAAACAGGGAGTTGAGTTAGCTAATTAAACCTTCCTTCATCTGTAGGAGGGAGGTGGATAGTTGCTGTCTCACTTCTTCTCTAAGGCATCAGGAAAATAGGTAACATAAAGATAAATGATGAACAAACCTGGGTGAACAGACCTACGAAGCTCCCTCTGAGTCTGAACAGTGCAGGATCAGGTCCCTGTAAAGAGCTTATTTTCCTAATAAGGTCATGTTCACATGTTTTAACTCCTTTTTGTCTGTCACCAACGAGGTTTGTATAACCAAACCACCAGTATTTCTGTAAACTACAGACTTTGCACACCCAGTTTTTTCTTTTGCTTCTCTTCCTGCTTCAGAAGCAATTTGAAACCTTGGCATTTCACCAGATGTAAGCACACACGATGTAGTTTGAAGCAATCCTTGGAGGAGTAATTTTTATCCCCCTGTAAGAGCAGCCTGGGTCTGGGCACACTGGGAGGCTGCTCAGGTTTATGTACGAGCAACCACTCTGCACCCACCAAGGGAGCAGCCAGGAGATTGCTCGGAGCAGGCTCTCAGGTTGCAGGCTTTTCCTTTCCAAGATTGCAATTGCATTACTGGTAATAAACCCTCCTTGCAAATCTACTCCGAAAAAAAGCTGGACCTTCATTCATCAGTGCTCACAGCTCAGGGCAGGGCTGCTTTCTCCCAGTCTCCCCACAGACACCCTGTGCTTTCCTGGGGATGGCATATTGAGCACAAAATGCTTCCAATCTTCCTCAGGCCCGTGGAGCAGGGATGGGTTTGGGCTTCCTCAGGCCCGTGGAGCAGGGATGGGTTTGTGCTTTGGCTGCTTTCACACAGCCAGCTTCTGAAAAATAACAAAGCAAGCAGCCAACTTGGGGAAACAAATAGGATATTATATAGTTTATTCATATGTGCTGCCTTCCATCCCATTTGTCACCATTTCATCCCACCTGCTGCTGAAAAAGATTCTGTTGCTGAGAGATGCCTTCAAGGCGTTGTTGGCGCTGCTCATACAACAAGTGAATATCAATAGCTGCTTTGAATGGCCTAAATGTATTTTAAACAAGACATTTCCAAATTATTGCAGTGTAGCTGTGTACAGCACTCTGCAGAACGCCAATTAAGAGTCTGTCAGCATTTCCAATATGATCCATTGTGAAAATTTACTCAGAGTAGAATTTTGGCACGTAATGACCGAGAGCAGGAATACTCTTTTCCCCTTCCTCCCCCCCTCTCTTTTTCACTTTCTCTCTTCCTCTTTTGTCCTGGAAAACAATATCTGATGCTGTAACTGCTAAATAATTCAGGTAAAAAATTGCTCTGCGTGAGAGGACAGAGCAAGGCAAAGGAATGGCTGTTTCAAGGCTGCACAAAGGCTCTTTAATGGCTCTTTGGAACAGTCCAGTGAGACCAAATGGAAGCAGGTATTTGAGTGTAAAAAGTTCCTTGTGAAGTAGACACGTAACACTCTGGAGAACAGAAGCAGCTGCAGTAGAGCCCCAGAGCTGCTCTGAAAGGTGATGTGTTATTTCTCCTACAGCTATCAGTTTCAGGTTTTCACGGGGCAGGCTGTGGTGGAAGATGTAGTTTGGTGGAATGCAGTTCGAGTTGACCATCAGTCCCACCAAGCACAGCACTAGCCTGCACAGCAGCTACCTCAAGGTGTGCTCCTCTAATGAAGCTCACTGCTGTGGGTTTTACTTGAGGTCTGCATTGAGCTCAGCTTCTGATCTACTGTGAAAAGATGAAGAAAAACTTTGGTGATCTCACTTCAGGTTGACAATGTTGGCTTCAAGGCACCCATCCATCAAAGGCTCTCTGAACTGCTCTGGCTGGAGAGTAGATGCTAAGACCAACGTTTTTTCTTGTTTTGAGAGCTAATGGGACTGTGGTTTGGCCCCCAACCTGCTCCTTTCACTCTTTTTGACACGGAGCACTGAGTGGTATGAAGACTTTCCTGCTTTCTAACCTGTGCTTTGCCAGCTTCATGATCCATCTTTGCTGGCAATTTGCAGTCCCCCGCTTATGGCAAGACTTTGCCTCTGGGCTCGTCCACGCACTCACCACCACTGAGCACCCAGAAACCAGCTGCTAGCAATGGGGGGAGCTGCCCAAGAGTGCTGCAGCAGCAGATGACAATCTGTAATGCTGGTAGAGAGAGACCAGGAGACCAGCACAGCAGGGCTGTGGGCAGTATCCAGAGGAGCTGAGTCTCAAGGCACCATGTCTCCAGCATACAGCAAGGAACAAGGAAAGCCTGAGGAGCCTTGGCCTGAAGCGAGGTGGGATAAATGTGTTTAAAATGAATGGAGTACTTGGCTTCAGCAGCAGCAGCAAAATGGGAAGGTGATGGAGTGGGATAGAGGGAGTACAGGTGCAAATGGAGCCTATTCAGTGGGATGCTCTAAGGACCTACAATACATCTGCAGTAAACGTTTTATCTGTGGTGTTATAGTAATGCTGCTGAGTTTATTATGCACCTCAGAACAGAGTTTGGCTCTGAAATCTGCAGTGCAGAGCCTCTGATTTCTTCTGTATTAAAAATTAATTCAATTGCATACTGACACTTGTGCTTTTAGGAGTGCTACGTCTTGGTGGCTGGGAGAATAACTCTGGAAGAGAATATAGTCTGTGTGAAAGGAGGAATTTATGTTGGAAAACACAGTCCCCCTTCCCTGACACACCAAATTCTTGTTTTGCTGGCTTGCAATCATGAGTGCATTGTACTCAATAAATACAGTAATCAGTAGAGGACTGGGGCTTGTGATATCTGGTTTCAGCACTTCTCTCACGATTTAAATGATAGCTGGCGTTCCTCATGGAAATTATAATGGCTGTGGAGGGGCGTCACGTTTGGTTTTCTGTGGGTATTCTTTAATAGAACTGAAATATCTCTTGCCTTTTGTTACAGCTCCATACATACAGCCCTTATGTGTGTACTCCTTTGCGGGCTTGGGAAATGCAGAGAATGCAGCAGCAGTTTCCATGCCTGGATAATTTGGATTTCTGCTTCTCTGATTTATACTTGTTGGCTTCATGTTTGCCCCACCAAAAGGTGCACCACAGAGCTGTTAATGCCAGGCAGCTCTTCTTTTATATGGCTCTCCAATCGCATGAAGGAATGCAGAGTGCTGCAAAAGAATGATGTGGAACTGTTGGGGAGGGTTCAGAGGAGGCACAGAGATGCTCAGAGGGCTGGAGCAGTTGCCCTACAAAGAGAGGCTGAGGGAGCTGGGCTGGGTCAGCCTGGAGAAGAGAAGGCTGTGGGGGGACCTCATTGCAGCCTGCCAGTCCCTGAAGGGAGCAGAGGAACAGGAGGGGAATCAAATTCTTGAAGGGTAGATAATGGCAGGACAAGGGGGATGGATTAAAGCTAAAGGAGGGAAGGGTTAGATTGGATATTAGGGGGAAATTTTTTACAGAGAGAGTGGTGAGGGGCTGGAACAGGCTGCCCAGAGAAGACGTGGATGCCCATCCCTGGGGGTGTTCAAGGCCAGGTTGGATGTGGCCCTGGGCAACCTTGTGTAGCTCCAGGCCTGAAGTTGGTGTCCCTGCATGTGGCAGAGGGTTGGAGTTCTCTGATCCTTGGGGTCCCTTCCAACCCAGATCAGACTGGGATTCTATGAAAAGCAAAACACTGAGAGGGTCTCATACTCTGCTTGCTGGTGTGAATGAAGATGCGTGATCCTGCAGGGACTGGCTTTGTGGTGGCAGTTGCCAGTGACCACATAGGTGCTGTCTGGGTGGTCGTTAGCCTTCCTCAAACCAGCCCTGTAAAGCTGTAAAACAATTCCTTTGTGTTTTTCTTCCTGACATTCCTTGTATCATGTTTTATCACTGTGGGGTTAATGGATCAAAGTCCTCCTGCCTGGGATGGCTGAAGATCGAGTTTAACTTTTACTCCCCTGGAGTAATTTCTTAGGCTTTTAAAAACTCATTTCGATGGAAGGGAGCTGTTAATCTCTCAGCTGTTTCTCTCTCAGATTTGTCACACTGAAGGCTGGCGTGGCACCATATGCATATTGTCCACCTGGGGACAATTTCCATCCCGTGTTCCTGGAGGATGAAGGTAGATGTCTCATTTGAACGCAGCAGGGATTGTGAGGATACAACTTATAGCTGAGCTGCTTCAGGCGTTGGACTGGTCTCAGGGGCACCATTCTTTCTATAGCTCTTTTACTCTGCGTTTCTACTATTAGGAAACCAAAAATCCTCCTAACGTAACTCTGAGTCATTTCTCCATGGAGAAAATACAGACCAGCAGGTAGTCATACAGAAAGGAGTTAAATGCTGTGGATTTTGCAGAGAAAACAATGAGATTTGGATATTGTTCATGGTTGTTATTTTCATGATTTAGATTTCTGGTTGAATAAATGAAAATTGTGGAGGAAGGTAGTTATGTGAGGATACATACTTTCTCCCTCTAAAGATTTGGTAAACATCCACAAGAATATATTGTAGCTAATGATTTGAAAGCTATTTCATGCATCCAAAAGGGTGAAGAAAAAATAAATTGGAGACAAAGGCAGCAAAGCCCTTGGTTATAGAAACCTTTGGGCAGCATATCTCAATTGTAAAAGTTTCACTGACCTCTAGATAGAATTTACAGGTGTCCCTAATCCTGTCTAACCTTCTGTCTCAGACCTTGGTGACATTACAAAGTCCAAAATTCCACATCAATGGAAGCAGCATCCAGTGTGTTTGTTACAAATATGTTTCTAGTTGTGCTTAGTTTGCTTTTTCTTCTTTTTCTTGAATTTTTTTTTTACCTTTTCCTTGGATCAGCGTCGGGAAGTTCTTGTTTCTTGCAGCATTTGTTCAGGGCAATGTCAAACGTGCAGCGGGTGAGTGCAGAGGGTGCAATTAGAAGTAATGGAATGGAAGAACAAATCGCCTTCAGGCTCCTCTGGCTGTGAGGGCTATTAGAAAAGGAGGGAGTCTCGCCCATCCCATCGTGCCTGAGGTGCTAAATCGTGTCCTTGTGCTGGGGAAGGCAGGGCTGAGGGAGCAACAGCAGTGAGTAGCCCCATAGATCTCCACTTTCTGTCTCTTGGAGGAGCCAGCTATTAGCCTCCTGCTGTAAAAATCTTGTCATCATCACTTCTTCTTGGCTGACAGTCCTGGCATCGGTGTGGAGGTCCTATGAGGTGGGGTGAGTCTTGCTGGATCCCACAAAGGGTGAGCAACCTGTAAATCTCCTGTCCAGACATACTAAATTTAAAGTCACTTAGCTCCAGCTGGGAAAATGTGTGGTGTAATTATGTAGGATCAGATGCAAGACGTCACCAGCCATGACAGCAGGACAGCAGAGTGTCTGACCTCCTGTGACTTGATATTCATCATGGGCTGACTGTGGGTCTGCTTTAATTTCCCATCGTTAGTAGACTTGGCCTCTGTAGGGAAATACTGCTGGGGATCAAGCTAAAGAAAGTTCTGGAAACGCAGGCTGACCTGCCCACAAGTTACTCAGGAACAGGATAAGCTGCCAGTTTCCAAAGAAATTCATGTCACAAAAGCACACGGCGTAGACACATCCCTCCTCCTGCACTGCTTCCTCTCTGAGTTATTTCCTTGCAAGGAAATGACAACTGATTAACAGTAAGCAGCATGTTATACATACAGAAATGCCTCTTCGCTCAGCCATAGGTTGTATGTTAGAGAAATAGTGCATCCACTCACTCCTTCAGCCTTTCCAGCCAGAGCATTAACTATTACGAGCACCTAGGCATGGTAAGGATGGAAACTCCTTGCAGGTCTTTATTCAGGGTTGCTCAGCATCCAGTAGGTATCTTGCTGTTGGCTTCAGACCAGACACTGCATCGGGTCATTCCTTCCAGTGCTGGATGTAGGATCTACTTTGCAACAATGTGCTATTTCTGCTCCCTGAGACCCAGCTTGAGCATTTCTGTGGGTTCCATCCTGCACAACTGCTGCTGACACTGGACAGAGCCAGGCATGGAGGGCACCACTGGTGGGGTATCCCTCTAGGGATCCTAATGTCATTTTTTGGTGAAGTTGAAATGATATACCTCTAAAATAAGGGTGTTCTTTCACTGGTAGTGGGCCTTACTTTATGCTGCGTTCCTCACAACTCTTGCAAAATGCTTATTGATTTTTAGTGGGAGTTTTGCTGAAATATGGGCTAAGCAGGGAATGCTGCGTGATGCCCTCCGATGCCTCTGTGATGGTGTTTAGTCATAGCACAAACTACCTGAAGCTGTTGTGACTCATCCCATCTGGAGAAAAGAATGATTGGGATGGTGGTTGCCCATCCAAGGGAAAACACTGAAAGCATTTCAATAAATAGTCAAGGGCACTAGGAAGGATGTTAATGAGGAGTTGGTGAGTTATCCTTGTTTAAGCGTGAAAGAGGAGTTTTTATGAACTGTTTGTTGTCTTCAGGTTTGTGGTTTGCAAGCAGTAAACTGAGCTCCAGTGAAAACCAGAAATATTTCTGAGCCAGCAGCGTGTTTCAAATTGCACTAGGGGAGACCTAGATATCATGAAGAATTTCTGTACTGAAAGGGTTGTAAGGCACTGGAACAGGCTGCCTAGGGAGGTGGTGGAGTCACCATCCCTGGAGGGATTTAAAAGGCATGGGGATGTTGTTCTTGAGGACATGGTCTAGAGGTGGGCTAGGCAGGGTTAGGCTGTGGTTGGACTTGATAATCTTAAAGGTCTCTTCTAACCTAGGTGATTGTGTGATTCCATGTGTGTTTTTAGGGAAGCAATTCTATTTTGAATGTCTCATTATCCCTGACGATAATACCGCAATTAGCAACCATTAATAAATGTTGCATATTATTTTTATGATACAGTCCTGTACTGGCAGAAATAAGTATTCAAAGAAGCTGGTATGCTGTGCGGTAGTTCATACCATTAAGTTAAATCTTCTGTTATGCAGAGTGGAATTAAGGGCTCGTGAGTTTGCAATAGGTTCCCAGCCTGCACCTCTAACAGACACAGGATGCTATTTACCCCTTGACACTGTAGGACTTAAAGGTCCATCTGGAGGATGGCTGGCATGGGCTTTGCTTTTAGTCAAGGTTTGAAGGTCATCCAGATCTTGACTGGTTATGGAGGAAAAAGGGCTTCCTGGAGCTAGCACAAACCTGGGGCTTCTGAGAGCACCCCAGCACCTTGGCTTTTTGACATGCTTGTGAGCTTCATACCTTGCATGACGTTGCAAGTGCAAACTGTACCTGTTAACCCATTCAGAGTGTGTGACTCAGTTTCCATCCATCGCTGGCTGGAGTGTCTGGGAATGCTAATCTGGATGTGAGTTTGTTTCCAAAGCCAGTGCTTAGGCACAGAGCTGCTCATTTGGATGATCTCCCTCCCTTTGACCCTCCTGAAGCCTGTGCTGGCTCTGTACCAGGGCTCAGCCCAAAGCCTCTGTCCTTGTCCTTTGCTGTAGCTCGCTGCTGCTGCCAGTCCTTCCCTCCTGAAATCCCTGCAGCGCTGCGAGGTGGAGGTGCTTTGAATAAACAAACTCAGGGAGCAACAGCAGTGTGTTTGCAAGACATTTCTTCACAGGTCATTAAATAAATCTGCAGTTCTTCCCTGTCAGGAAGCAGTCATGTATCTGTATGATTTAGAAGAGCAAGCCCAGCCTTTCATGGGGAGTTACATGTGCTGGAATTGGGAGGAGACTCCTTCAAATGGCAAGGTGCTCTCAGGGGTAAGGGATCAGAGGGTGTCACTTAGCTAAAGAAACCCCAAAACCAAACCCAAATAAATACCTGATGCCAGGTTATGAATCTTGTTAATTTTCCTGTGTAGCAGCCCTGCTTTGATGTCCCGGTTAACTGGCTAACACGGCTCTTAAGAAGCCTAACACAGGTTCCCTTTCCCTAACATTTTCTCTCTGTGATATTTCCACATTAATTTTAATGACTGTAACGAGAGGATGCAGCAGAGGAAGAGTTTGCCTGTGATTGTGCAGCGTGAACTGGAGGTGTGATGAGCACTCAAGGTGCTCTTAAACTTTGTTCATTTCAGAGGATGCTTTCCCCGTGTTGTGTTTGCTATTAAGGCTGAACTGCTTAACTCACATATTATTAAGCCACAAGTGCTTAATGCATTTTATCTAAATTTTTAAACTTTAATTCAATTTATTTTTTGAACCCCATTAAGTAGATAAGCCTGTCATGGTGTATTAATCAGGTAACTCTTTTCTCAGTGCCTAAATACCACATCCTGTCCAAAAATGCTTTTAGTTTCTCCTGTTCCTTAAACATATCCAACACCCCATTTTTCTTGACACTAGGATTAGTGTCTTTGTAAAGTAAACTTCAATTTTTTCCTTTAGTTCTCCATGTTTTGAGTTGCCTGTGAGGAGGATGCAAGTGTGGCACATAAAAAAGATCTTCCATTCTAACTCTGTTGCTAAACAGTTTTGCTGCAGTGTATAGTTATTAGTTGTTTGGCTTTTATTACCTTCCCTAACAAGGAACTTCTAGCAATGAGTCAGAGAGTATATAATGACAGCAGAAATTATTTCAGTGTCTGTCTCCAGGGCGTGCTTCTGGATCCTTGCAAGACACTTTTGTTGGGCTGATGGAGAGGTTTTAAGGGCTGTAAAAAGAGATGCCAGAAAAAGCATTTTTGAATAATAATAATAATTTAAAAAAAGAAAAAAAACTTTCCCCACATCTTCCAGAAGTGAGAGCTGAGTCTCTTTAAAGAACAAGAGTGCCACTAGCTTCACTTGAGACTCTCTGGGTGATGAAGGTCTTCAATGCCTTCTGTTCCCAGCTAGACAGTACAGGGGTTGTAAGGATGTGTGGCTTTGTTCACCTGTGATCTCACTGGACCTATTATGTATCCAGCAAATGGAAAATAAATAGGTGATGAGCTCAAAAGTAATCAAAAGGTATTTCTTTTTTTTTTGAAGCAAGATTTTGACGTTGTCCTGCTGCTTCCCCAGCAGAGCCTGAGCTCCATTCCAGAGATGGTTGTGCTTAAGTACCTTCGTAGTCAGCTGAGGCTGTTACAAACCAGGAGGCAGATCCTTGTCTCCCTAAGGTCCTCCTGTGTTTATGGTAGTCATGAATGATGATACATATTTATTCTTTTACAGATACAGAGTAGGGCACTTCGAATGGAGTAATCTGCTCTTGATTGGCTTGAAGTTGGCTGTATTAGTTATCATTTCTCAAGGAAAAAATAAAGCATAGACTTCATGCCTTTCCAAGCATTTCTATACATGATTTCACAGGTGAGTGTGTCCCTTAGTAGCCCATCCTTCTCTAAAGATGTGGCAGGAGGAAGGAAGAGTCACTCATCTGCAACAGATTTGAGTCAGTACCCAATGACAAACATCCCTTTACTTGGGACTCAGTCTTTTTGCAGCCTCCTTGGCAAAACAAAGCTGTGTTTTAGGGGGGTAAGGGATGCTTGGGGGTTGAGTGTGCTGTTTGGGTTGCTTTTCAAGTGGTTTTATATACCTCTTTTGTTTCTGCCCTCCCCTATTGATGACTACTGGAATTAAGGATATGGTATCCATGAGGTGTCATGGGTAATAAATGACTGCACAGCGACTCCGTGGTTACAGCAACGTGGGGTTTTTCAGTCAGCTGTCCAAGGTGAAATATACCTTCATTGATCCCATAAGAGAGCCTCTGAAGAAGAAAGAGCTCTCTGGGTTTTGTTCCATAAGGTGTTGGAATTCATAAAGTTTGATTTCAAAGAGCTTAGAAGGGGCTGTTCCAAAGGTTGCTGAGTTCATCCAGAGTTTTTCATTGGTTTCAACAGGTTATGGCTCCTCTTAAATCAAGCCACAATGACATACACAACCTTGAAATGTTTCTGTAAATTATAGCATCGTAGGGAGGAAACTCTCTTACTGTGGGGTTTTATATCTGATTTATTTACCCTCTCAGGAGAGTCAGATAAGTAGAATGACTTTCATATGCTGAGGCAAACAAGAAATATCCCAAACTTTCAATTGGCTTGCTCTTTGGCTACTTCTGATAATCACAGCAGATATTTTTTAACCTGTTTAGGTGTCATACATCTTTTCTGATAAATGATATCTGTTGTGAAATAATAGTCTTGGCCAGATTTAATTCTATTGGAAACGTTGGGCTGAGGCCATTTGTGAGCCATTGCTCTATGCAGCACAGCTACACTTGTACTCTTGGTTTGCCTTATAATGCTGAAGTTGGTCCCAGCTGGGATGTCCTCTCTCAGCTGATGAATTTTGCAACAAGTTGCAAGCAATGAGACTCTACTGAAGTTCTTTAATGTTTTCAAACAATATCTGATGAGAAATAACATCTGTCCCTTGTTATACCATTTTTTATGAAGATAAAATTCTTAATTTTTATATGAAATCCATCAGCTTGCAAATGGTGATAAGGAATAGCTTAGCTCTTTGTTCCTGCCCTTGGTGAAACCTGAGGTGAGCTTTGACTGGGAAGGAGGAAACGTGTTTTCTCCACCTAGTTAACTCTTCTATGTGGTACAGAATCACCAAAATGGGCTTTACCCTTCCCAGAGAAGTCCTCTTTCACTTCCTCCTGAGCCGGACCTGGGTAATCTTCCCTGTGCTGTGCACATCCACAGCTCTTCTGCACTCTGGATCTGAAGCTTCATCTGAAACACTCTGGCTTTTGTTTCGATGGGTCTGTGTCCCTCTCACACCACCTGAGCCTTTAGAGGAAAAAAAATCTCAAAAACGTGGTAAATAATTTAGTTTCAAATGTTTTATGGAATATAAAGTATGTTCCTATAATGCAAACCCATTTTAGGCTGCTTATTAACATTTTATACAGTATACAAGGTGGGAAAGTAATGGTCTGATTATTTATGTGGCAAGACATCCCTAAAAACTCTCATAGCCATGCTGGCTATTTTAATGAGGTAATAAAAATATACTATAATCCTCTGATCTAATGCTTTTCTTGGTAGCAGGCCTCAATTACATTGATGCCACAGTTTACCTTAATAACTTCATTAAATCTATTTTTTTAAGGTTTTAAGCCAGGAATTTTAATGGAATTAAATGGCAACGTTAGAGCGTGTGTGACACTCTCTGGCAGTGAGAACTGTAGTGACAGAACAGCAAGTGCCAGGGACACAGAGTGGATGTTGCTTGATATACTGATAGCATGGAGAAGCAGATTTGTCCAGTGATATGGCTAGACTGAGGGCTGGGTTTGTTTTGAGCCCGTATCACATTTGGGACACTATCACTAGAGGCAGCATCAGATAATATAAGTGACAGGCTTTTAGGGCCTGCTGGTCACATTGCATGATGAAAAGATTGTAAGATATTTTAAAAAATACTTTCTTCACAATTTTCCAGCAATTTGGAAGTTAAATTCTGATGAGCATCTTTCTCTGAGCAGCAATGGGAACTCTGTTTATTCTCTTCCTAGCTGGATAAGCACCTTGGTCTGTCTGGAGGAGATAAATGCAGATGTTTTGTCTGAGGCTCTGAACAGGATAGCTGTGAGAAAAGCCATGTGTTAAGCTGAGGAAATGCTTTAAGGTTGCCCTTATAAACACAGAAAGCTTGTTTATGTAGAGGTGGATTTGTTGGACAGTAAGCAAATTAATAAATAAAGGAAATAAAGCTGGTTTAACCCTTTCTGAAGGTAGTAGGTACTGAGAGTTGTTTGAAAATGTTTTGAAATGGTTTAAAAATGTTCTGAAAATGATTCCTTTAAGTTCCAGTTTACTGCTTACTGGGGAAACCATTTCAGCTCCTTAAGCAGTGCTGATAAATGAGAGAGGCACCAGGTTAGTTCTCAGTCATCTGTGCTGAGACAAAAGATGAGCTTTGACTTATTTTCTCACTAATGAATTATCAGAGCAAACCCAACCAGTTTCATAATACTGATAAAGGCAAAGTAAATTAAGCACCTACAGCTAAATTAGCTGGGAAAGGGGTCGCAAGGAGCACTGTTGGAATGAGTTGTCTGTGGGAAAAGGAGCTGCAAAATTATTGATTGGCCTTTTCCCTCTTGTCTTTGGCATTAACCTGCTGGGGAGGATGACTTGGCAGGATTTATGGGAGGGTTAGACTTAAAGAGAGGGGAAAAAAGGGAAGAAGTGAGAGAAGTGCTGCTGCCTGCCTACCTGTAGTGTCAGTCCTCTGACCTGCAAGAGCAGCAGCACGGCTCCTGCCGGGATGCTGGTGTCAGGACCGACTGCTTGGGAGTCAAGGGCAAGTGCTGGCTATGGACTGGAGTAAGATGCAAGAGAATCCCAGGCTGTGCAACAGGTGTGGATCCTGGGTGCTGTCTCTCTCTAGGGTTCTGCAGGCAGTGAGCTAGTTTGGGGTACAAGGGAGCCCTAATTCCAGTGGAAAGCAGTGCTCCCTCAGGAGCACACTCATTGCCATCAATTTTATCTAGATCTGGTGATGGATCTGACCAGTGAACATGGGATATGGAAACAGTTTCCTTGGCTTCACTTGTGACACCTGTGTGGTTTTAAAAAGTCACAGAAATAGGATGGCAGCACAAATTACCCCCATGCCTGACAGGGGCTCACAGCCAATCTCACTGACTGCTCTCTGAGGCAGGAAGCCTTTCTTTGGCCTGAGCCAGTGGTGCTAGGGATTGCTCATCCCTGCCTGGAGCCCTGGATGAGAAGCAGAAGGAAGGAAAACCACCACACTCCTCTTTTGTAGCACTAAACTGTATCTTTCACGTGCTTTCTCCTGCCTACATTAAATGCTGATTGGTGCCATCCACTAATTAGAAATCAAAGAGCACAAGTATAGTTCCTACAAAAACTAATTTTGTGCATGGATAATTACCATCATACTGGATTTACTCTCCTTAGTGCAATTAGTCAGCCAGCAGAGGAAAAAATAAAAATCAAAGACCGTCTCCCAGTTTTTTGCCTGTATATGAGCCAGTCAAATGAACTGAAGACAGGAGTTTTAATGCCTGATTCAAGTAACTTTTAAAATTTAATGAGCTTGCATCTGTGCCACCCATGTGCTTAAGCACTTGTCCCTTGCACAAATTGCTTTTGTCTTCAATCAGATAACCCGTTGCCAGTGCCAGGGAGGTGCTTCTGCACAGGCCCAATTTTAAAGCAAGCTTTTTATTTAGCTGTTGATGCTGGGGACACTCACCTTGCCTCTGGAGGTGATGCTGTTTAATACTCAATTTGTGAATTTAGGTCTGCATTGTGAATCTTTTCCCCCTCTTTAGGCTATTACATTGTCTGTAGTTATTACATAGCTTATATGGGTTTTTTTTTTTTTTGTTAAAATCTGATCCTGGAGCAGTGTAAGAGTGTGCCTATTATTAACAAACCCAGGATGTCACTTACAGTGCTGAGAGTGAGGTAAGTCCTGGCTGGCCCTTAGGAAAGAGAAGTGCCCTTTCAAGAAGTGTTCAAATAGGAAAGAAAGAAGGGGAAAGATTCCATTTAATCTGGTTATAAAAAATCTCAGGGCAGGAAAGGGAGGTGCTATGAAATACTGGTTGGTCTGTGTGTCATCGATCTTGTTCTAAGGATAAACAGAGGGTTCTCTGACCAAGGGAGGTGAAACCAGCTGTTGCTTTCTGCTTAGAGATTTAGAAAACTGAGAAAAGTTTTGCAAGGTTTTACCTCAAGTGGAAATATATGAACACTTCGGCATGCTTTATGTGCCCCCACCATAAATTAGCAGTTGTGTCCCTGGCAGGAAGCAGGGGGCTTCTGTAGGACATGCTGTTTTCAGTGCTCATTAAGATGGATCTTTCTGCACTGATTCAAGTTACTCCCGGTGTAAGAATACCAAACCTACAGTTCTGTGAGTTGTTGCTTGCTACAAATATCCCTTTAGGGAAAAATTAGAATTTATTATGGAAAATTATTTTTTATTTTCCCTCTCTTGCTTTTCCCATGGAAAGTTGTTCAAAGGGAATCCAAAACTCCACAGATGACATAAAACCTCTTAGCAAGTGCCCCTGTAGTTTTTGGCAGCTCTAAGTGTAGAGACCTTGGGTAAGTTGTAACAATCTATGAGCAAGTTGAATGCAGTTCTGGAGAAGTGCTGTGTGTGCTGTGATTTTGTGAACCTCACCTAAAGGTTTTCCCTCTGTTTAAAAGAAAACATTCTGAGTTCTGTAGCATAACAGTGAGTTATCACAAGTTCAGTCAGGTTATCAGCACCAGCAGGCACCTACAGGTCCTGGTAGGTTTTTTTGGTGGTTATAGAATAATACTTTTACCCCAGAATCTGGCTGTATAAATGTTTCTAGTTAATTAGCATCCAATTGGCAGCTTTACTTAGTAATACATTTAGTTCTTACTGGATTATGGATAATATTTTTCTCCCTTTATTTCAACCATGATGTTGACCGTAAAGAAAACCTCAAATAAATTATTTCAAACCACTCAGAAACACTTGGGGTGTGTTTAGTGTGTGTGTTCTGGATGTTTCCAGGACCCTTTTCATGGGCTGTAATTAGATGTCCTAAACACTGGTAAGAGTTTTGCCAGAAGAATTCACACAACCACCAGTTTGGTGTGGCCAGGTAGGGTATCCTCTGGGAAACACTGGGAAGCTCTCAATAACTTCCACATAACTTCAAAAACAATATTTAGAAGTTAATTACATCACATTACCTTTGCCTCACTTAAGTTCCAGAGTAAGTAAGTACTAAGTAGGAAAGCTGTGGGCTTCAAAGAAGCACAGGTTCACATCTCCAACAGACAACATCCAGCCCTGCGATATATTCTCTACCTTCATAAAAACATCTTATTTTTCATCTGTATTTTGTTTGTGTTGGAACTCTTACAGTTTCAGCTTGCTGTCTCCATAAGGGGCTTGATTGATTTTTATGCTAATCCTAAATGAAAGACAGCTGTTGTACCCACTGGCTTCAATAAAGCTAATCCAACTCATAAAAGTCTTGTAAACAGCCAGATAATTGCGTTACGATTTAGAAGGGATTTCATCTTGTAAGGTGCTTACAAGCCTGAAATGTTCATGATGTCTTTCTTTTTTTTTTCTTTCTTATCTTTTTTAGGTGAAGGAACACCTTCCCACCAGTGTTGGTGGGGGGTTTGCACCAGTGTCAACACCGCTGCAGTGAGGGGTTGGATGGGATCCCTGCCACATTTCTTGCTGAGGAAGGAAGGAGTTAGGCACTGTGTGAGTGATGTGATGGAAAGGCTGGTCTGCTATGGGCTCTTCCAAACCAGGAATTTGAGAGTGAAATCATGGGATCAGAGGGAAGTTTCAGCTTTGCGTTGTGTCGGCAGGGATGTGCCTGGGGGACGAGTGAGCCCATTCCACAGGGACACATTTATAACCACGCTCTAAACTTGATTTGTCCACGCAGGCATTGTATGGGACAGTGGTTGTTCTTTTATTAAATACTCTCAGCCTTAGGGGACAGTTATTACAACATCATTACACCTTATAGTAATAAGTCAATCCTAATGACTTCCCAGTGATGAATGGCAGGTTTTGATAGATCCAGAAGCAAGCATTATGCTGCTCATCCCCCAGCTAATGCTTGCTACTCACAGAATCACTTGTATCTTTGTGGCTGTACCTCCACACGTGGTCCTTCTCACTCCATCTAAACTCTCCACCCTGTGAGCAGGTGTAGTTGCTGAGCATAATAGCAAGCGTGGAATTAGTTCCCTCCCTTTATACCTGTGACAGAATTAAATTAAACCTCAACATAAGCAGGGCAGACTTCAGTTATTAATCCTCCCTTGAGCAACTATAATTATTTTTGCCAGCACTAATTTCATTTGCATATGTATTGTTAAGTTGCAAATCACAGTGAACCGAGAAGAGTTTTCTGTGTGTTTAGCTGAATTAAGCAGCACTGCTTAAGCATATCGACTGTGGTAACTAAAGTGCTCATTTAAAGGGGGAAGAAAAGCAGTGCTGCACTTATATCAAAAGGTAAATTACCAACTTGGAGTGTTTTCTGATCTCTCCATCCTTTGCAAGAAGTTTTCTGCGGGAGATGCTGTCCTACGCACGTCACTGACTTTGATAGTGAAGATCTCAAGGTGGCCTGACTGAAGCAGGACAGCTTGGTATATGTGTTCAAAACCTCTGTGAAGCACCTGTTTAGCACTACATCCATTTAGCATTGTGACACTGACCTTTAAAAATTATGAAAATAAGGAGGAAAAATAAGGGAGAAGCTGCCAAGGAATAGGGAGGAGAACTGGGAAGCAGCAGTATCTCCACGCTGCAGCTGGGACTATCACAAAGCTTTTTTTCTTGCTCAACAGGCAGAGTGAAATAAATTGGTTTTATTAATGGGAATCTGCTTTTTTCAATGAGAGAGCTCAGAGGGCAGAGGACAAGAAAAGGGAATGGTCAATGTAATTTCTTAACGTGTAGCATTTAAAGCTCGTTCCTTTTCACCACTGACAAAATGAAGGAACACTTGGTGTTGCTGAAACGGAGTCAGAAAAAAGTCTCATCCTCAGAAGTGTTGTTAGAAATGATCCGCTGGTTTCATGTTTAAATCTGAGCTTTTCCTCAGTGCCATACAACTTTGTTTAACACTGAACTCTTGATTTTTCCGGGTTATTTCTCAGCAATATGTACCTACCTGTTTGGGGTTTTTTCCCCTTGGTTTCTTTAGTCAGCTTTCCTTAATTTACTGACAATACTTCACTTATGTGGTGCCTCTTCCTTTCTGCCTCAGGGGAGAAAAAAAAGAAGTTACAGATGAGGAAAGATCTTGATTTAATTTTCAGTGCAAAGGGTACAAAGTAAAACAAGCCCAGTGCTCCCCTGTCCCATTTGTGCTTTCTGCAGAATCCTGTATATCAGATTGACCTTGGGCTGGAATACAGCATGCAGAGCAATTATTAACAGGGGCATCCATGTAATCTTTCATCAAGGAATGAAGAAGGAGGAAAATAAAGAGCTTGGCTTACTAGGGTTTTGTAAGTAGATATTTCAGAATGATGCTCTGTAGTTCTACAGACAGACAGTTAGAGAGGCCAGCCCATGCATGGTGTCACTATAGAGCATGGAGAATGTGAGAAATTGCATGTGCCAAGTGTCACCTGCATGTATGTATGCACATGGACCATCTGTCCTAGGATGTGAGAGCTGGACCCTGCCCTTTTGCTGGCATGTTACTCTAGAAATGTCTGAAAGGCCCCAATAGCTTTTTCACCCCTCTACATAGGGACTGCAGGTGTATGGCCAAGGAATCACAAAGCAGAGTACTTGTGGACGTGGTGAAGTTCTAGTCTGTTTTGTTGTGTGATGGGCAGTGAAATGTGGACCTGGGTCTGGAGATGATGCAAGAAACCTTCCAAAAATGTTGTCGTCTTTTTAAGAAGTGTTCTTTTTAAGGGAGATAATTTACACAGGTGGGAATGGTTGCCTCATCCTGGGAAGAAATGCTTTGAGCAAGGCACAGAGAGCAGTTGCTGGCTGTGCTGGTCTTATGAACAATGGAACAGAGTTAGTGGACCTGCTGGAAGCTGAGCTGCTCCTTGGGCAGCAGTGGTTGCCCTGGGAAGGGGGGGAAGCTTCTGGCAGTGCTCTCAGGTACTCCCCAGCCTCCAGCCCTTTGGTTTGGTGTCGGTGTGGACTGAGGATTTCAGGCTGCTTTCTAATAGTGATTTCCTCTAGCCCTGTCAGCAGCTCAGCTGCAGCCTGCTCCGGAGGAGAAGGGGAAAGGATTGCTGTTAAGAATATATTGGATTGAGAGGAGGCATGAGAGTTGTCATGGGGACACAGAGGTTTATGAAAAACTGCAGCTTGGAGCAAGATCTCCTTAGACTCCATCGCTCCCGAGGCACGGGCCTGATGATGGTATCTATCAGGCCTTTAAGGGCTTAAGGAGCAGGAATGGGCAATAGCTATCCTTGCTCTGCTTCCTCGCAACTCAAATTAGCTGTGCTGTGTGCATCACAAGTTCTTGGTTGGATTTTTTTGATGGGTGAGTACAATGGTACACTCAGCTCTAGCATTAACTCTGGAAGGAAATGAAGGGCTGGGGATTGGGTCACGTGCAGCAGGACAGATTTGATTTTTGTAATGATTTTTCTTTTTATTCTCCTCTTTTCTGTACCAAGAAGTAAAAATACAAATAAAAACAAAGACTTGCAGATGCCTGGAAGATGGGTTTGACCTAGATGTTCCAGGGTAACCTTAACTGGGATATAAGTTAAAAAAATATTGTAATACAGATATTTATCGGGCAACCTAGTTGGTAACATAGGAAGCTTGCAGAGAGAATCAGGTTTAGGCAGCACAAAGTGAAACCCCACTGCGATGTAGCGGGCCAGAGACATTTGTCATATTCAGCATGGCTGAACTGAGTTCACATGTGTCTTCTGCCTTGAAAAGAACTTCAGTGTTTTGCTCGGACCTATCTCCATCCAAATCTGCTGTGGCAGAGCTACAAGTAACCCTTGGGAAAGTCCCTCTCCAACACTAGAGATGACTCATGTCCTTGCCTTGAAATAAACAGAGAAATCCTGGTACGTCTCCTGGTCAATGATATGCAGAGATGCCCAGAGATTGGGGCTGTTCTCTCTGGAAATTCCCTTCCTGCTGGACTTTGAGCACTCCCATCCCGGCTCCTTTCTCTCCCAGTATATCCAGTGACTTGTTTCCTCTGGTAATTTGTCCTTCTTTGATTTATCTTCAGCTCTGGGTGCAGCATTTCAGTCCAAATACCCAATAATCTTCCCTTTACCTGCAGAATCAGCAGACAGGAGTGGCTCAGCCTCAGTGCAAGGAGAGCAGCGCCTGGACTCCTCCTCCAGTACATCAGGAGTGTAAGTCTGAGCTCAGCAAGGATGGAAAGCCATTGATAAATCACCTAATCTACTGCTTCCCAGCAGGGTTTGAAATTCTCATCACTGGTATTTGTTTCAGCATCAGTGTGGTGGTGGGGGGTGACTTCCCAAGTGCTTTATTTTAGCTCTGGCCAGGCAAATGTGAACTTAATTTTTCACTGGACTTTTTCTGCACCACTGGTGTTAGGTGAATTCCCTTGTGGACTCTGGGATGACAACACTGCTGTTGATGTCTCTGGGATGTGTTTTAGAACAATGATGTTCTTAGATCTCAAACAGGAAATGCAGTAATTCAGTAACACTGATTTTAAACCTCTCTCTCCTCACTCTTAGCTGATACTGTCCTGAAGGCACTGGAGCAAGAATCCATTAGTAGAGGTTTTGTGTTTATGTACCAGTCCAGTTCTGCCATACTGGGTCAAAGTCCGATGTGGGGTGACTTTGGTTTGGTTTCCACTATAGCTGGTGTGGGAAGTGTGCAGCGATCAGCGCTGATGCTCAGCGTCGGGCTGCTGCCTCCGTCAGGCACCGCGTTCTCAGGGCGCAGAGCAGATGCCCCAGATGATCCATGCAGCCAAGGGCTGGGCTCATCACCAGCACTTCTTCCCTCTGGAAGAGACAGGTGGTACTGAAGCCTACGCTTTGCTGGGTCTGTGCGTTGGGAACAGCCCTGGAGGCAAGCTGTGCATCTGTTGCACAGGTCTGTCCTGAGCAGCACCTGTTCTCCTTCCCTGTGCCAGCTCGTGTCTCCAGGGACGTCACTGCCACAACCTGCTCCACATCATTACATCTCACTACCAACTGCGACTCTGACATTCTGCCTTCTCCAGAACCTTCCTGCTGGTTCTCAAAGTTTCAAAAACAAAATCAGCAGAACCCTAACTAAAAATTCTGAAAGCTATAGAGAGTTCCTCCCCCATCCCAGAACAAACTGGGTTTGAAGTTTAACTGGACTTCAGCTGCTCTTCTGAGAGTCCTCATATATATGTGTGAGCCTCAATGTAGGAATGAGTTGGTGTTTTGTGGTGTTTACTACACCAGTAAGTGTGCAGCTTTTCCCCACATTGATCAACTGTTTTTAGAACTAAACTTTGACCGATGTGTGAACAACAGGAGTGCAGGAAAAGAGTCCACCTCTTTGAGCTGAGTACAGGAATAGTTAGTTTTTCATTCAGGAGCCACAGCACCAATGGCTTTATCTCCCCTACGAGGAAAAGCTGAGTGAGCTGGGGCTGTTCAGCCTGGAGAAAAGAAGCTTGTGAGGGGATTTGATCAATGGTTATCAATATCTGAAGGGTGGGACACAGGGGGACATGGGCAGCCTCTTCTCAGTGTCTGTGGGGACAGGACAAGGGGCGATGGCGTCAAGTTGCAGCACTTCCCCAATCTGGGGAAGAACTTCTTCCCAGTGAGGGTGAGGGAGCCCTGGGACAGGCTGCCCAGGGGGGTGGAGTCTCCTTCTCTGGAGAGATTCCAGCCCTGTCTGGACACCGACCTGTGTGCCCTGTCCTAGGGACCCTGCTTTGGCAGGGGGTTGGACCTGATGGGCTCTGAGGGTCCCTTCCAAACCCCTACAATTCTGTGATTCTTTGTCCAGACAGCTCAGCTGTCACTCCCAAGGCTGGTTGTACCACACGCTGGAGCTGTTACACGTTATTTCTAGGTGCAGGAGTAATACTCAGTTGGTAATTTTATTCTGTTATAGAACCGGGTACCAAACAAGACTGCATGCTCAATTTTGGATGCACTCCTTTGTTCCTCTTGCCTGTTCAGGACAGCACATGCTCCTTGCATCCAGCACACCACACCCCAGCTTTGCAGTGAAATCCAGGTGCTATGAGCTCCACCAGAGCCTTTTAGCACATCTCTTCTTTGTTGTGAGCCGCTGCCGGGGTGGCCTGGCTACATGAAACACACCCATCAGTGACCCCACAGCGTCACCTCCGCTCTTCAGGAGAGCCAGGGATGGATGTTATCACCCTTTTCACTTGTGCATTAATTTTTCACCTTTGCTTTATGCAGATTTCATGAGTGAAGATGTCTTGAGCCTCCTTGCAGAGAATGGTCGTCCCAGTCTGTCCTATACATGTAGAATAAATCCTATGTTTCATGTGCTGCCCTTCTGACCAGAATCCTTCCAGACCAGAAGATGTCTTCAGGTGAGTCTATTTTCTTGTCAAATATGCTGATGCTGGAACATGAGATGAAGGTATTGACTGGGTAGAGCCTTCGGATACATGGTCAGTGTGTCGGGTGATCTGAGCACAAAGCTGTTTTGAAGGTTTGATACATAATGTGAGTTCCCTTGGGAACAACTGGATGTGTGTGCAGTGGTGTTCCAAGCTTGTGGGTGGAGCCCACCCTTTCCAGGGCCACCTCCTAAGAGGGTCACTTCAGCATGTCCCTAATCCCTCCTCTTCTCTGGAGCCAAGGGCCATGTTTTTAGTTCAGAATATGTTTAAACACATCTTCAAGGCTCTGACCCAAGGGATACACTTAAAGATTAGTGCTTTTAAAGGTGCAAAAATGCTGATTCTTGTTCTGGGAGAGACACCCTAAAACTAGGATAGGTTGGATATCCAAGTATTGTGCAGATTATACCACAATGTACTGGTTACTGCTCTGTGGACAGTGGAAAGCCCAAATGCTCTGTTTGACAAGGTTTAAATCATAACTTTATCCAGGTAATTTGTTCAAAGTGAAAGGTTTAAAGTCTGGAGAAGCCCTGTTATTCAATTAAATGCTTCCCTTCTGTTTTTCTGCCCAAAGTGTGCATTTAAAATGAAAATAAAAAGAACCTTGTTCTTCCTCTGGTGCTCTAAATGGTTTTCAGAGCTTCTGTCTTTGAAGTGTGGTCACACTGGGGGATTAATTAAAACACAATTAATTGATCTGTTTGAGTGCTTCAAACATAGACTTGATGTGGGACTAAAATAAGGTTGGATGAGAGCAGCTGATTTTGAGGAAAAAGGGGAAATTTGGGAAAATGAAAATAAACAAAAACAAATATTGTCCATTAAGTTCCTATTTCATGTGCTTAGATGTTTATAATTATTGGCTGTGGGCTTTTGGTGATGTTTTTATGGTGTGCTCAGCTGCCCCATGTTGCAGGCTGCTCCCCGGGAAACTTCCAGCATCCCTGCTTGTCTGGGTTGCGTGGCTGCTGGCCTGTAAAACTCACATTTCATCCCCCAGAGCTGTTTGCTGAGTGGAGAATTGGTCTCCAGATGTTCTGAGGATGTCTCAGAGCTCTCTCCTTGCTTTTCCTCGTGCACATTCGTTTTCATAAGTAAGTCATGCTGTAACCTGAGTGCCTGGGAGTGACCCTGCAACAAGCAGCCACGCTCAGGCACCCAAAATGAATAGCCACTTTCCCTGGCCAAATAGCCAGGCATGCATCCTGGCAACCAGCAAATACAAATGAAAGCATTTTGCATTTGTTTATTTTATTATGGTGTTTATTTATGAAGTTTTCTGTTAAGGCTTAACATCTCAGCCCTACCTCCAGCTACACACGGATTTACACATGAAAATGAACTGCAACCCAGGAGAAAAGCAATGATTATCAGAAAGAAGAAGGATTGCTTTCAAAAATCCAACCAGCCCTACCTTTGTACAGCAGGAAAAAAATGATACAAACCCACCTTGTCATCTCCAAGCTGATTTTTACTCTGTGGGACCTTTGGCAGCCCAAGCTAGAAGATGCACTGCCATCAACTCTCTTGTCTTGAGTTTTTTTCATGTTCCCAAGGAGAAGTAAGAGCCTGGACCACTGAGCCCCATCACCAAGGACCTGCACACCTCACAGCAGACAGCGACTGGTGCCTGAAGCATCATCCTCACTGTCTGAAGAGGGGACAAGGAGACTCTCACTGCTAATAAACTGTTCTTTTCAAACCTCTCTACTACAGCTGCAGTCCAAAAACAACCTTGAAGTGCTCCTAAACTCCAAAGCCATAACTCAGCTGAAACACGCAGCTATGCTGACAGTGAGCCAGGGCTGCTCATCACATGCTTTTAATTCACTCACAATGGAAAAGGGATTTTAAAAAAGAGAAAGAAAAACATTTTCTCTAACTGAAAACTTTCTCCCAAGGTCTAATTCATGGCTTGAAAACGTAGTGCCTCCAGACCAGAGCTCACACACATGGACCTGCTGGGTTTGAGCTGGGAATGGACCGAGCTTCAGTACTGACTCTTACCTACTGTGCTGCCTTGTGTTTGACTTCAGCACATCCTGGCCAGGTTTGGAAGATCACTGGAAGCAGAGAAACACACCTGACACTGACCAGTGTTAAAGGTAATACCGTGTTAAAGGGGAAAGATGCAGTGCAGCACCCAGGGGAGCTGGCCAGGAAAGGGACATCCCAAATCCAGAGAGTGAGTCACTTCTGAAGGGGTTAGAAATGAACACCTAACATGAGTCAAATGTTTCCAGTTTTCATTCTTCAGTGACAGGTGTATTTGTGTGTGTTCAATGTTGGGCTTTAAGGAAAAGTTGCGGAATCCTTTCTAGGTTTTGCAGGAGTCAGCTTTTGAAGCAAAAAGAGACCCAGTACTTCTATGGCATTTTGTCAACATCATTTGTTCCTCTGCAAAGCCCAAATGCCAATGGAGGGTCTGTCCCCAGTGCTAAACTGCTGACATTATTTTCTTAGGGGTGTAAGTGGCTGAAAGAACCTGTCTCCTCCTCTTAGGGCAATGTAACAGAGGAGTTGAGTTGAGCAGAGCTGACATACATTTCACACCTACTCCCAGCTCTTGCCTTGCCCAGTATTTTTCCTCCCTTTGAGGAAGGGAAAGGCAGAGCTGGTGCTGGTTGGTTCTTGCTGTTGTTGAGCTTAAGCCAGTGCAGATGGGTTCCATCAGAACCAGATATTCCCCCTCTATCCAAGCAGCTAAAATTAATTTTCTTCTTTATAGTGTAGAATTTCACACAGGGTTGGAGATGTGATATCACATCTCTAGTGCAGTAGACACAGGAACATGACCCAGACAAAGTTCAGCATCCCCTGGGAGCAGCCCTGTGCTGGAGGGATGTCTGTGCTCAGCTCCAGATGTGGTATTTTGGCTGTGCCTGGACATGCTGGCTTCCATCTACTCTGGTGGCAAGCTGCCTGTTCAGCATAAATTGTCCATTGTATTAGCCCCAGCACACATTGTTTGTGGTTGTTGCCCCAAATATGAGGGCTGGGAGGGTACTGCAGTGTGCCTGCATCCCTTGTCCCATGTGGGGATGGAGCTGGGGTGTGGTACAGCCGAAATCTGAGGATGGAGAGAGCCTGTCTGGTGAGGGGCTTGTAATAGTTCACAGGGCTTTGCTCCACAGACAGACACATTTCCCATGCTGGCTCTGCCACAGTCTTTCTGTGGTAGCAGTGAGGCAAACAAACAACACTTTCTATTTCTAAATGGAGGAAACAAGGTCTGAAAATCCTGGAAATGCTCCATTCACTCCAAAAATCCAGGGCAGCGTTTCCATATTTTTCTGGTGATCGTGACGCTCGAAGATACAGTAATTTCAGAGGTCCAAATTGCTGGGGAGCAGGTTAAGGGATTTCCTGCTGCCTGCTGAGCTGTTAGGAGCAGCAGATGTTGGGTAATTCTGGAAATACAGTTCTAGATTGGAGTTTATAATTCTTCATTTATTTGCACATTTCTGAGAGATGCAATAAATGTGATTCCTAACGATCTAAGTCATTACAGAGAGGGGAAAAAAACCCCAAACTCTAAAAAAAATCTGGTGCCCTAAGACTGTATCTTCTTAATTGTAAATATAATTTCTCTAGTGACAGTGGGATGCTGTACAGTAATTACAGTGGCCCAGGAGAATGTATTACTGTGAAGTTCCAAGCTATAACCCCGCTCCAGCCTTTTTTAGTACCACAGAAAACCTTATACTTCATTCAAGACTAGAAAAGCACAATACCCCAAGGTAGTTTAATTTCATATCTCAGAAAACAGGAATCTTCTTTCTTTCTTCTTTCCTGTATATGCAAATTACATTTTTATTATAGCAGAGGAAAATAAAAAGTGGTTTTTCTTCTCTTTTTTTCCTTTTTCTTTTAGCTCATTGGAAGAACAGCAGGTGTAATTGGACAATTGATGTAAATGCATATGCAATTGGACTAACTGCACATGCAAGCAAGTGATTATTCCCAGATATAACACTTCTGTGAGCAGCTGCAATGTGTTTCTGTGATGCTTGGGCACATAATTGTATGTGTATTTTGCACCTCTTTTTTTTGGTTTTTTTGTTTTAATGCAGCATCCTACCTCCTTATTTATTTCCTAACCTAAATATGAAATATTTACCTACCTAAATAGGAAATATTCCATACACAACAAGCAATAAAAGTAATGGGTTCCCCATGACACTCGGGGCTGTGATTACATTCTTTCTAAACCCTGGTGCATTTTACTTTATGGGGAGTGAAATAAACACTTACTAAAGATAAAACCTCATTTAAGCCCCAGTTGCTCTGCAGCAATTGACGGCGCACAGGCTGTTTCGCCAGCTCCCGCGGCCGTGGGAGGGAACACGACAAGCAATTGTTTACTTCCAGTTTCCTTTAAGCCCCTTGTTGCTAATGATAAAATTTTAAGTGTAATAACTTTTTCTTTTACCCTTTATCTTTTCAGCTCTCTTGGCAACAAGAGGTACGGTCCCTGGCCAGGCAAAACTCCTCGTTGAGGTGTATGAGGCAACATACGCCACGGTATTTCCCAGCCAAAATATTTTGCAGTTCTGTGTTCAAGCTGCTGGAGTGTTCAGGATGGAGCCGTGCACATTTAGGCTGTTTCTTTTGGTTAAATAATAGCTCTTTTACTTGTTTTCTCCTCTTTTTTCTGCCTGGCTGGCTGCAGTGGAGGGCATTAGCAGTGTGTTTCAGCAGTGTCGGGATTGCGAGGCAACAGGCAGAGCCAGAGCGAGTAAAAAGAGGCCAAGTACATTTAATTTATGACTTTTATTGACTTCTGCTATTCTAGAGTAGGAGTCCTCACAAGCTCCATATCAGCTAATAAAGGAGACTCTTTGAATTTATGAGGCAAATAAAAATCTCAGATCGGAATGTCATTGTTAGTAAAATCCACTGGCACCAGTGGCATCAAACCAAGGTGCTGGGCTCAGAGCTCCCCAGCCCTGCCTGGTGCTCAGAAGGACAGGGCAGGATGCTCACATGCTGAGTGAGAGCTCTCCTGCTCCCAGCAGAAGCATGCAGGTCTGTGTGAAGGGATGCCAGGGAGGCAGAAAGAGTGAAGGGAGAGGAAGAAAGCCTTATGAACACAGACCACCTGGCCAAATTTTTGCCATTTCTAGATATATATATATATAATCTGATTATGCCTCACCCGTAATAACAAATTAGCAGCTCTGGGTTTAGTTGTAATTAATTTGCTCTGCTTTTTTTTTTTCCCTCTTTGGATACATCAGTTCACCTATTTTATGGACATCACTGAGACTTATAACATCCTTCAAATCCTGTCTTGTCATTCTAGATGATAGTGGGGTCACTTTCCACCCTGGGGGCTAAATTTGGCAGGTCATACAATGGTGGCAGCCCTATGGTTCCTGTTAGTAATGCTGGAAGAATTTAAGAAAAATAAATTACACCTTTGCCCCACCCCCCCTTCCCCTCCCCAAAGCCTGAAAAGACCGATTTCCTTGTATATGAAGCAGCAGCTGGTGGGTGTAGAAGTCAAGCCCTTCAAAAAGGCTGATTAGGATAAAAGAATTTAAAGCACCCCCTGGGCCAGAGGAAGACTAACCTAAAATCTATAGGGCAGATTCCTGGTAGTAAGGATCGATCCAGACCCACTGAAGTGTGCAGGATGTGCTTGTTTCTATATAAGCTAAACAGCTGCTCCAATATGTATTTAAAATATTTAAGCTATGGGGATTTCTAGTAAGATCAAAAATATCTTATCTCCAACAGCCTTCTGGGCAAAAATAATGCTTTCCATTCATATATTTACAGCAGGAGAAAATTGTCTTTCAGACTAAGCTCTCGTTTTGATTCTGGTGCTCACTCTGTATTCAGAGTAGCTCTGTGATTGATCCAGGGAAGATGTGAGCCTACTTTTTTCTTTTTCTTTGTTTTTTGTCTTACCTGTGAAGCCAATTCCTATAGCTCTATGTGTTCCTGGTTCAAACTCCATCTTCCTAATCGTTATCTGAAAATTGTAGTGACTCTTTTGGGACAACAGGAAAGAGGAGGAAATCTGATTCTCAATGGCTGCGCTTCCTCATAAATTCTTCTCTATATAGGGTGGTATCTGCACTGAAAAACTTTATGGGCTCTTGCTTTGAAAATATATTAGAGCCTAGACACTACCAGAGATGGGATTATTTGGACTGTTGGCTTGATGCAATCTGGCAATTCTTGTTACAGAGCAACACTCTGCAGAGAGCAGGGATGCACAGAGCCCTTAACACACTGATGCTTGCCCTGCACAGGCACAGAGATGTATCCTCTGAAGGGCAAAGAAGCCTCAAAATTACCTGTTTCAGGTGGAGGTCTCTAGTTTTGGGCTTCAGCAATGGCCTGGTAGCTATCTGGACATCTGGATGTGCCAAGCCCGTTTCTGCTGGAGCTCAGAAAGCGTGCTGAGCCCGAGTACTTGGCCTTGCTCTAAGCACAGCACAGTGCCCCTGTCACATTGTGTGCACAAGCCCTTTATGTTCATAGTAACAATACCAGGCTCAGCATCCAGCCCTGAAATCATTGCAGCCTCATTGACTCCTCTTGTATTCAGCCAGTGCGGGTGGAACACCAGGTGCTCAGGAGGCCACAGCTCCAGCTGGAGAGGGCATCACTGCCCAGTGCAGAGTGAGTCCAGGCATGTGCTGCCCACCTCCCTCCTTCCCAGCTCATCTAGTGCCTGTGGCAGAGATTTCACATCACTCCTCTATTGCAGTTCCTGCCTTTCAAGTCCATGTGAATGCAGCAGCTCCTGTCCCCGAGCTGTGTGAACAGCAAAAGAAATGCTTGGGGGAGTCAGGATTTCTAAATGGAAGTGGGGTCAACAGGGTTGACAGAGTGAGTCTGGACTGCTTACATCCCTGTGCCAGGCAAAGGGAACGTGGGTGATGGAGAATAAATGGGGAGAGCAGTCAGAACATTGCTTTGATACTCCATGCATGGCATCTGTCTGTCTTTGTCCTTTGAAAATGTGCCCACAACAGGGATGAAGTTTAGGAATAGCATTATCTGAACAGTCAAGCTTTGTGTGCAGGTGCTACAGTGTTTTGTTGGACAAGCACCCAGATTACATTGGAACCTGATCTTTAGATGACATTTGTAACTCAATTGGAAGAGCTTCAGGCTTGATTGGTTCCACTGAGGGGTGAAGATTTCCCTTTACATATGAAATTCATGTGCAATTTTAGGGTTAGCTCTCCAGCTGATGTAATCTACTGTGATGGTGGGATTATCAAAAGAGTTGCTCTTCATGTGTGTATATATTTATACTTTATGCCTATATATTTAATTATATTTATGTTTTTATACTTATTTATGTGTGTATATATTTATACTTTATGCCTATATATTTATATTTAATGTATTTCTATTATGTTTATATTTTACATTTATATTTATTTATGTGTATATATATTTATACTTTATGTCTATAATAGTGTCAGATCTTGTGGAGCGATTCTAGTGCAGGGAAAGGCTTCACACTTCCCTCATTTCACCTGATCTCATTTAGTTCTTTAGTTTAATTCTTTATTCCAATAGAAATCTCCCCAAACATTCTGTCTTTCTTTGGTCTGTGCTTGTTCCCCCAGGGCTGCGGAGTAAGAGCTGTCGCTACTCACCAGCTGCTTGTTCATCCCTGGCTCCTGGGCAGGTGACCACAGCCTGTTTCATGTCCACAGACACATTGTGATGTTTCCATAACAAGCTGTCTTGTTCTCTCCATTACTGCTACTTCCATCTTCCTGGCTTCTGGAAAATAATAGTCCCACGATGCTTGGTAAGAGTGGCAGAGGTGAGTAAATGGTGGGTGGGGTATTGATCTATTGATCATATGAGATGGATGGCCACCCATGCAATGCAGCCTGCAGCTATGTTACCCTGCAGCATGTCCCATCTCCTACTCAGTTTATAGCTGAATTTCCCTGTGTAACTTCATGGTAAAACACTATAAGAGATGGGCACAACTTCTGTATGTTGCAAGAGAGCTGCTTCCTGTTCATCTCTGTGGTAAAAGCAAAGGAGTATTTAGGCAGCCATGAAGCTGCTTTCCTTTTATAGCCTGTTGATGGCTTTAACCCAGAGTTTTATGTACTCTAGATGCCACTCTAGATATTTCTTACAACTTAGTGTAAAGAAGACGATTTGTTGTCTTATTTCCTATTTCTAATGCTGCTTTTGGCACAGTCTGCTCAGTCCCTAGTACAGCATAGAGATAAGATGGTAGCAGTTTCATAGAATCATAGAATGGTCTGTGTTGGAAGGGACCCCAAGGATCACAGAGCTCCAACCCCCTGCCACAGGCAGGGACACCAACCTCAGGCCTGGAGCTACACAAGGTTGCCCAGGGCCCCATCCAACCTGGCCTTGAACACCCCCAGGGATGGGGCACCCACCCCCTCTCTGGGCAGCCTGTTCCAGCCCCTCACCACTCTCTCTGTAAAAAACTTCCCCCTGATATCTAATCTAAACCTTCCCTCCTTTAGTTTTAATCCATCCTCCTTGTCCTGCCATTGAAACTAGCATTGTTTACAAACATCCACCCTGGGAAGTGTCTATCTTAACACCCTGAAGCCAAACTTGTGTATACAGACCTTTTATAGGGAAATGGGGATAGATTTCTGCATTTTTTTCCCTGAAAAAATAAATTACAAGTATGTGCAACGTTCAGAACTTGGCCCAGGAACTAATGCAAACCTTATTCAAAATGCTCACTGGTTATTCAGTGGAATGCAACTTCTTTCTTATAAGATATTCTATTCCAAATATTCTATTCCAAATATGCCTTCAGATTTGAGGCAAATAAATCCTGTGGCATGGGAACTGCTCAGTGTTTCCACTCCCTGTGTTCTCAGTCTTCTGGTTACTGCTGCAGTCAGGATGTGAATGAGAAATAACAACAATATCTTTTTCATGGTTTTTGCATTTGGGAAAAGTCCATTTCACATATCTGCTCTGGTCTGGGCTTGTCTTAATCAGATTCTTTCTCCATTTGGAAGGAAGTGATCGGCATCACTAGTCAGAACAACACTGATGTCTGTGAGCAGCTTTAAGCTGAGTGTTCTTACTCCTTGCGTTCAAGGTGTTGGGGAAAATTATGGTGAGGATACCCATAAAATAATTCAAGCTAATTGCAGCATCACTGCTAAAAATGCATGAGAGAAAAAAATCTTCACTATGAAAAGATGTAGGGGAGCATTATAGATGTTTAGTCTTCAAGGTGGCAAGATGAGACCATGTGAGTGACAACAGTCCTTTCCAGTGTGTAGGACAGTTGGTAGTTGTAGCCACAGAGGAGCAGAACTTAAATGATGCCATCCAAAATGCACAGAGCTGTTGATAACACAAATGGAAAAACTAATGTTTAACAATAAGTTTAGATTTTAGAAGAGGAAAGGTCGTTACAGCCCAAAGCCCTTCCTGGGATGGAGTTACTTCTGTGTGGCACCACAACTCGGTGGCTGACCTGGAGCACTGTCTCCTTTCAGAGACTGAGCTGATGCTACAGGAAGGTCTATTTGCAAAACCCCAAACTGAGCCTTGTATTAAAACAAATCCCCCATATGGTGGCAGCCTTCTGAAAGAGATGGGGAGAAACACCTTCCCTTTAAGGTTTGTTTAATGCAGTCAGGAGGAGGGACCGTGTCTAACATGGATGGAATGGCTCCTCCTCCTTTGGTGGGGGAAATGGTCCTCTGTCACACACCTTCTCAAGAACCTGGAAGAAAGTGATGTTTCCTAACACAGGGCTATTGCAGTGTTAGACCTTATTTAGATAGTCATTTCCTTGCTTCCCAAGTGCTTAAAATAGTCATCCACTTAGACTAATTAATGCAGGTCCTACTTGAATGATCAGTGTTGTTGTTAACGTCTCAGTGTAGGCTGTGCAGGGACTGTGGGAAGCCATCGTTCCTCTGCTCTGGTTCTGCTTCTGTTCAGCAAACTCTAAATTTAGTGTTCAGAAGATTCCTTCTTGTTCCCAGCAGCTTTTCAATGAGAGCCACATCAGCAGCTCCCCTCCTTCCTGGTGGCACTGGGAGGGGAGCTGTGGGAAGGGTAAGTGAACTGGTACAATGAGAAGAACAGGGAAAAACTATTTGACAAAAGATTTAAGTTCTGTAAATCAGGACCATGAACTGCAAAGCACCCCAGGAAAACTGGGATTAATTCCTTTAACTGCCCATCAGACTTTGCTCCTTTCTACTTAAAGTGTCTGACTGAGGAAGAAAAGCTGTTTCCTGGGAAAGCTCTGGCATCACCACATGTTTTGGCTGTTTCTAGGTGGCCAATTAAGAAACACTGCTGGGATCAAGAGAAGGTTTCAATGTTCCTTGAGGTGGCTTAGTGCAAGGAAGACTTTTTTCTTTCACCCTTTTTTAATGGGTGATACCCACCAGACTCAGAATGGTGGCTCTGCTCTTTCAAAGCCTCTTCCCTTCCCAAACCTCTGTGATGACCACAAGGAAAAGGGCCAATGAGACCCCAAGGGAACAAGAGTCAGTGAGCTGGTGCTGAAAATAAGATCACAGAACCCTAGACTGGTGTAGGTGGGAAGGGACTTCAGAGCCCCCACTGCCACCAGCAGGGACACACTTTCCCCCCAGCTCAGGGTGTCCCAAGCCCCATCCAACCTGCCCTTGAGCCCTGCCAGGGATACAGGGGCAGCTCCCAGCCTGGCTCCAGAGCAGAGGGGCTCCAGCCCTAGCATCAACTCTGTGGCTCCTTGGGACTGGCTCCAACAGCTCCCTGTCCTCCTTGTCCTGGGGACCCCAAGCTGGAGGCAGCACTGCCAGGGGGTCTGTGTCCTAGAGCAGAGGGGTAGGGTCCTCCTTTCTCAGCCCTGCTAGTCCCACTGCTGGGGATGCAGCCCAGGACACAGGCAGCTTTTGGGGCTGCCAGCACACATTGATGGGTCAGATTGAGCTTCTCATCCCCCATCACCCCCAAGTCCTTTTTCTCCAGGTTGGAAGGCAGGACACTCGACACTCCAGCAGACTGACACCACTTGCCTTCAAGATGTCACAGGGAGGAGCAGCCTTCCACTTTTGTGGCATCCAAACAAAGTAGATTCTTCAAAGCAGATTCTGAAGTGCAGTGGTTAGACAGTCTTTTGTCTGTCTTATTGTTCAGTGTAGGACCACTGTGCTGCCCTGAAATGACCTATTTCTGCAATACCTTGTCCCCAAGTAATAATAAAAAAGAGGAGAGACAGAAATGTAGCCAGCAATAAATATGTTTTGAGAAGCACTGATGGTATCTGCAGTATCAGCTCCGGTTTTCAAGCCCTCTCATTCTGTGGTTTAACTACCAGCCCTGCACCCTGTGTTCTGCAGGAGGTAGGAGCTGTTTTCCCAACAGGAGCTGTTGGGGGAGGGGAGAGTGATTTCCCACCCAACTAATATCTTTTGTCTTCAGGCTTCTCACAGAAACACAGGGGTTGGAATGGACCTCCAGAGATCATCAGGTCCAACCCCCTGCCAAAGCAGCTCCCCAGCTCATACTGCACAGGTCTGTGTCTAGACGGGGCTGGAATCTCTCCAGAGATGGAGACTCCACACCCCCTGGGCAGCCTGTCCCAGGGCTCTGGCACCCTCACTGGGGAAAAGTTCTTCCTGTGCTCTGACTTGCAGCCATTGCCCCTTGTCCTGTCCCCACAGACACTGAGAAGGGGCTGGCCATTTCCCCTGCATCCCATCCTTCAGATATTGATAAACATTCATAAGGTCCCCCCTGAGTCTTCTTCTCTCCAGGCTGAACAGCCCCAGCTCACTCAGCCTTTCCTCACAGGGGAGATGCTCCAGGCCCTTCATCATCTTTGTAGCTCTTCTCTGGACTCTCTCCAGGAGATCCCTGGCTGTTTGATCCCAGGGAGCCCAACTCTGGACACAACACTCCAGGTGGGGCCTGAGCCGGGCAGAGCAGAGGGGGAGGATCCCCTCCTGTGACCTGCTGCCCACACTCCTCCTGATGCCCCCAGGATCCCATTGTCTCTCTCAGCCCCAGGGCACACTGCTGGCTCATGGCCACCCTGTCACCCACCAGGACCCCCAGGTCCTTCTCCACAGAGCTCTTCTCCAGCAGGTCACCCCCAGCCTGTCCTGATTCCAGCAGTTATCCCTTCCCAGGTGCCAGACTCTCCACTTGCTTTTGTTGAACCCCATCTGGTCTCTCCCTGCCCAGCTCTCCAGCCTGGCCAGGTCTCTCTGGATGGCAGCGCAGTGTCCTGCCTGTCAGACACCCCTCCCAGCTCTGGATTGTCAGCACTTGCTGAGGGTGGGTGCTGTTCCCTCATCAAGGTGTCAGTGTAGATATTAAACAGGACTGGACCCAACACCCAGCCCTGGGGACACCGCTGGGCACAGGTCTCCAGTCAGACTCTGTCCACTGATCACACCCTCTGAGCCTGGTCCAACAGCCAGTTCTCAACCCACCTCACTGTCCACTCATCTCTCCCATGCTCTCTCAGCTTTGCTATCAGGATGTCATGGGAGAGACTGTATGGAAAGCCCCTCTTTCTGCTGAGCACGAGGTCCCTCTGTGACCATGCCAGGGGGACATGTCACCTGCACTGTGCTCATGCAAACGAACCTGCTTTATTCTCCCTAATGGCTCTGTGAGTTACAGCCTGCTTATTGTTTTAGAAATAAAGATATTAGTATGCAAATGACTCTGGAAGGTGTTTCTTCTCATTAGAGGAAGGAGATCATTTGATAAAGGATGTGGTGTGCTTCATCTGTGAAAAAGGCTCTGCAAATTTGTCTTGTCTCAACAGCACTCTAACAAGACCGATCGGATAATGCAGCAACGGAAGCACAGGAGACAAATGGTTTCTGACACTCAGGTTACCTTTCCTGTGCAAGGTGGGCGTGAAATTTTTTATGGTGAGACAAAAAAAGATGATGGGCAATTAACTCCAAACTCATGCAGCAGGTTTATCATATGCTCAGCTCATCCATCTGTGTCTCAGTCTCCTGCGCTCATGAGTTTCATCAAGAAAACCATTTTCAAACCAGCAGACCAAAACAGATCGTTTTCAGCTCCAAGCTCCATTGAGGCTTTGCAGTGCTTTTACCTTATGTTTACAATTTATGGATGCAACATATGCACACAGCAGAAACAAGGAGTCTGGGTGGTTTCCCTCCACCCTTGCAGGGTCCCTGTTTTAAAAACTTTCTCACTCAGGGACCACTTCTGCTAAAGATGTCTGCTGCATGTGAATAGCTTCATTCAGGTTAATTCCCTTAAATCCTTTGGGGTGAGGAGGTAAATGTGGTATGTAGCTGCATTTAAATTCCAGTCTCTGTCCTGTGGTGATGCTGGTAGGATAAGGATAGGTTCAGAGAATTAGGAGAAGAGGGATGGGCTGGCAGTTAAGGCTCTGTTTGTGCTCCTGCTGCAGGCTGTCTGGGTGTCCTTGGGTGAATCACTTGGTCCTGTTGCAACTTCAGTTTCACCTGTAAAGTTGGAATATCTGTAGTTATTCATCTGAAGTTATTTTTCTGATCTGTTCTTGCCAGAACAATTAATATTTAACTATTGCCTTTCACAACATTATGCTGATCAAGAGCTGAAGACGTTTAAGTCCTAATCCTATATAAATAGTATTTTCTTTAATTACTTTGATGCAGTCTTGCCAGATTGGGTAAAAGAAAAGGAATAGATTTTTCAGAATCGAAGGTAATTATTTTTATCCAATGAATCTTTGAGTCCCTCTTCTCTTTTCCATCTCTAAATCTCCCTGCTTCATAAAATGCATACACTCCTTCCCAAGGGATCAGGCTGGGGAGGGGATCAATGAAGTCAGAGCCACGGGGCTCATCAGTTAAACTGTCACAAAGCCATGAGATGATGTCTCTTTTTTTTTTCCCTTCTGAATATAGGGGAGGGTGCTAAACTGAGGTCTCAAAGGTCTAACCCGAATTGAATTGGCAGAAGTGTGGCAGTGCTGGCCTCAGGTCTGCCATGGGACTTGATGGTGCTCAGCACTGGTGAGGCTGCACCTCGAGTGCTGGGTCCAGTTCTGGGCTCCTCACCATCAGAAGGACATTGAGGTCCTGGAGCGAGTCCAGAGAAGGGCAACCAGGCTGGGGAAGGGGCTGGAGGACAAATCCTCTGAGGAGCAGCTGAGGGAGCTGGGGGTGTTCAGCCTGGAGAAGAGGAGGCTGAGGAGAGACCTCCTCCCCACCTCCCCTGCCCTGCCAGGAGGGTGCAGAGAGGTGGGAGATGGTCACTTCAGCCAGGGGACAGGAGATGGGACAAGGGGCAATGGGCTCAAGCTGCCCCAGGGTAGGGGCAGCTCAGATGGGAGGGAAAAGTTCTTCCCTGGCAAAGCTGTGGGGCTGTGGCACAGGCTGCCCAGAGAGGGGCTGAGTCACCTTCCCTAGGTGTGTCTAAAAAAGGGCATGAGGTACTTAAGGATGTGGTTCATCTTAGGATGGGAATGGTTGGATTTAATGATTTTAAAGGTCTTTTCCAACCTGGTGATTCTGTGCTGGTGGATGATGTGATGACCTGGCTATGAGAAAGCTGTCCTTCCAACTCTCCTCTTCCATGCCATTCCCTTGCTTGCTGAGGGGAAGATGAATACCTCTTGAAGGAAGCAGAGTCACAATTTTCCAATAATTTGTCAAATACAGGTGAATTATTTGATTGCTTTAGAATAATAGGCAGTGTTGCTGTAAGGCTGTGCAGCTCTGTCTGGCTCAAGTGATGAGCCAAACACTTCCTTTTCAAGTCACTCTCTCACCACTCTGCCAAAGCAAGTGAACTGCTGAAGAAAGATAGATATAGGCTGCATGGGCCTTCCTGACACTCGATAAATCCGAGTTTTGTCAGACCAAAGAGATGCCATAAAGAGAGCAGATTAAAAGAGATTAGTTCTGCCAAGTGGCCTGAAGAAAGAATTTACAGCTCCCCTCTACCCACCCCGCAGAGCCGGAGGATGCACAGGCTCCAGAGGTCAGTGAAAATCCTTCTGCTCCTTTCTCAGGGCTTTACATCACAAAATCTACTGTGAAGGAGGGGAGGAGGAGGAAAGGATCCAGGGAGGCTTGTTTTTATTTTTCCCTCTATGTGTGACGTTTGCAGGAAGCATGCTTTTCATTCCTGCCTCAAAATATTCCCTTTGCTCTGGTTGGCAGTTGGTTTTGCAATCAAAATTGTATAATTGAATTCAAAGGCATAATAGTAACTTAAATTTGTAATATTCAGTCAAGAACAATGCTGCTACTGTCTGGCAGTGCACGTGGTAGAATTCACACCAGTGGGTCTTCAACAAGACCAAAAGTCCTGATGACTGATTCCTCAAAGCACACGTGGGATGCCCAGGGGACTGAGGTGTGGGATGTGAGGAGAGAGGATGTGGAGAGCTGACAGTAAGCAAGCACCAGAGGTTAGACGTCTGTCATGAGTTTAGTTTAAAGCATCCAAAACACAGAGTTGTGATTGGCTGTTGTAGCAGCTTTAAGTATTTGAATACCTTATAAAAAAGAAAGAAGACAAAAAAAGGACTTGGAAAATCCAAATTCACTTTCAGACAGGTCTGAAAGTTGAGGGTACATTGAGGGTACAGTGATGGGTACAGGCACAATCACTGGATTGATGCTGGCTGATAAAACCTTCATGAGCCTGGTCTCCATGGCTCAAAGCTTCCCCTGGCTTCAAACAGGAGCACAGCCTGAGAAGACCGTGTGAGCAGGCAGACAGCCCCTGCCAGAGGAAGAGCTGCCTGGGAAAGCAGGCTGAAATAGGGTCATGTATCCTGGAGGAGTGAAGGAAAGGGAGAGCTTTTATGGGGGAGTGAAGGGGGAGTGAAGGGGATGGCCAACACGCTGTCAGGAAAATGCATTTAGACATAAAAAAGCCGAGCTGCTTTAACCCCTCAGCTCAGAGCAAAGAGCTTTTAAAGTACAGAGCCCTACCCCAGCCCATGGAGACAGAAGGGTGTCTTTATTCCCTGTGCTGCCCCACAGAAAGACCAAAAAACATTGTCATTTAAGTACACCTCATGTTACACACATCCCCCCTGAGCTGTACATCTGTGTTTATTAATGGCTTGGTATTTAACCTTAATTTTGCATAGGTAAAATTCCCTCCATCCCATTTTTTTTTCTCCCTGGTTTTCAACAGCAGGTTCCTAATTTCCAATATAAAAGCAGATACTTTATAAGTCTTTCTAATGAGATACAGCAAACACGTCAGAGTAACGAGTTCACTGCACAGTCTGGAAGATGCCACTGTGATATGTTATTTTGATCACAGAAAGCTCTGGGGAGAAAACCTGGTGTACAGTGACAGCATGCCTGTGTGGTAGACTCTTTTTTCCCCATTTCCCTCAAATATTTTCCTTGAAAAATCCTTTTCCTCTTATTTTACAAAGGGCTACAAAGCAGGGAAGGTTAAATGTTTGGAGTCAATGATATAAATTCAGAACCTAAATAGAAATATCAGCATGTAACTCATCATTTTAAAAAGCCACAGCCTATTTCTAAAGCTACTTTGAAATAGTTTTGGGATAAAATAGGGAAGATGGAAGGAAGACTGGCCTATCAAGTCTCAAGTTTCTCAAGCTTCAAGGCCAGGTTGGATGGGGCAACCTTGTGTAGCTCCAGGCCTGAGGTTGGTGGCCCTGCCTGTGGCAGGGGGTTGGAGCTCTGTGCTCCATGGGGTCCCTTCCAACCCAGACCAGTTTATGGATTATAATTCTATCAGTGAAAAATACTTGGCAACATGACTTTCCCTGTGACTTTATTTGCCTGTGGAGGAACGATTCTAGAGAGATCAAGATAGAGGCCTGTATTTTACTTGCTAGGAAGGGATGGGTTGGAGTATTCTGGCCCTATTTGATTCACTGAAATGCAAAGTAAGTGGGGGGAGGAGAGCTGTAATGGTAAGATATATGATGTGTTTGTTTTAACGCACATCATGCACGCTTCTCAGAGCTTTCAGATGGGCTGCTAAAATTCATCGTGTTGATAAAGTCAATGCTTTTTCCTTCATAAACAATAATATGTGCAAAACTGTTGGTGCTAAATAAGATATAAAAGGCTGATTCCCCCCTGTGGAAGTCTGCCTGTCAACATAAAGCCTGGAATTTAGATTGCAAAGCCAGTGGTGCAGGGGTTATCCTTTATTTGCACAGCACGTGGCACATGATGACTGGAAACCAACACGTGTGACACTGAGCATTGCTGGAATAAAACCAGTAAAATCAATTTTTACCATGAGGAAAGGAAGCAGCTACGAGCCCACTAACATCAGTACTGAGGAACTGGGTCTGGTGTCACAGGAGCTCTTTGAAAGGCTTTGCTGAAGCTGCCTTGCTCTACTTCAAAGCATCATTCTTCATTTAATATTCAAAATAGGCAGTCGTCCCATTCTGAAGTGATCAGGTGAATATCTTCTAAAGTTATTAATTACTGGTTAATTGCCATGCAGGTTATTATCCTGGATAATAAAATTCCTGGAAGTTTTATTCGCGGTAATAGGCTAATGAATTTTTGTAAGTGGCTGTGTTCAGCCTGCTCAGCCCTGGGCTGGGTGCACAGCTCACTCCTGGTGTGCACATCTCAGAGAGGTGCTCATCAATATTTTAAAAGTATGAGCTGGCACCATTTCAGTGAGAGCACTGGATCAAATGAGAATCCTGAAATGAGCTTTTGGGAAGCTTAATTAAAATAACTGCTGATACAGAGTGCTAAGGGATAAGACCCACACATAATAATAATAAAATAAAATCAGAAGTCTGTAAAACAAACTTTTCCTTTGAAGCAGTTGCCTCTGAACAAGGCTTGTCCATCAGATTTCTGTTAGAATTTCAAACCATTCTGCTGTGAGTGGCACTTTCTCCTGGCTAGGGAAAATGTTTCACTGACAGCCCAAGTTCTTTGTGGGGTTTTGTTGTGCAGAACCTGCTGCAAACCAAACTCTGGGATGGACTGGGTCTCCAGGATTACTTTCAACAGATGAGTGACTGGGCAGCTCTCCCCCAGCCTGTTTGAGGTGTCATCAGTTACACCAGTCAAACTGGTCACACCAGTCTGCTTGGACAGTTTACGTCCCTCTAGCACATGTATCAGCTCAGGGGGCACACTTAATGATGCTCAGGGTGTATATTCCTGTTCTATCCCTGAGGCAAATCATCCTACAGTAGCTGATATTCATGCCTTGCTGTAGGAATTCTCTGTCATTGTGGTCTGACATCTAATTGTGGCTGTAACAACTCACTCCTCCTGCAGCTGACAGTGGCCAAACAGACATGGCAAACATGAAGCTGGCAGAGAGCTGTGCTGATGGTACCATCCAGAACCATCCGGTACCATCCACATCACTTTACCTGCTGGCCATCAGCGTCTCCATTTGGTGACTCCAGCTCTGCAAACACATCACTGAACAGCAATGCTGGATTAGGAACAACTCAAAAACCTAAAGAATAATTAAAAAAAAAAAAAGAAGTCTGCTCTGTGATGTGGAAAAACCCTCAATTGCCAAACTCCTCCTGAAACTGGGTCCTGCACCCCAGGGAGGCTCTGAGCACGTTCTGGCTGAAGGACACCATGCTGCAAGCTGTGCCAGAGTGCCCAGCTCAGCACTGGTAATGTGGAGTTATTCCTCTGCTGAGGGAGCATGGGCTATATGGAGGAGCTGTGGGCTGCTGGGTGGAGGACTAGAAAAGGGAGAGCAGACATATTAAAGCCAGTCCTGGTGGGCTTTCACATCTGAGCTGTGTTTTTGTACGTACTTGGATGTTTTAGAAGCCTAAATTAGTATTCAAAGAAGTGTTGGTGGTTTGGGGGCCAGATTTTACTCTTATTTGCCTTTGTGCAAAGCAGGAATATGTAAGTAGAAATTGGCACTGCACGTAGGACAGATTTTTGCTTATTTAAACTGAGTTTCTAGAATTGCTTTGCTCTTCTCCAGGCTGTGTGAGCTTCCAAATTGGTGCTTCATTCGGGGGAGTAATGCATCCTCTGGGCACTGCACTTTGAAGAGCATCATCAGCTCAGCTCTCTGCTATTTCCATGGTGAAATCACGACTCTGCTCTGGAGTCCTGTCCTGTGTTACTCTCATCAACCTGGTGTTTTATACCAGCCACCCTCATTTGTGGGGAATTCGGATAGATTCAAGGTGTTTGTGTGTGTCCTGCCAGCTTGTGAAGCGAGTGCTGACCATACAGCCCCATCCCTTTGATGAAGGCATGCGTGGCAGCTTGTAGCCCTGGCAGCCAGATGGACACACTGCAGTTCCTGTCTGATGTGGGGTTGTTTTCTCATCCAGTATTTGGTCTTGGAAGCAACAGAAAGCCTTCACAGGCAAAGCTAAATTGCTCAAGTAGAAAAGTGGTGGTTTACAGCACATAAAAAAATCAAAAGTGGCAGGTTGTTGGGGCTTTTGCAATCTCCATCCTGTCTTTATCTCTTGTATTTTACTGCAGGTGTAAAAGAGTGATCTGTAAGCTTTCCTTCCTGAGGGGCTGGCTTTGGGAAGGACGGCTCTGTGCTCGACTGGCTGCAGGGAGGTCATCGTGTGCAGGTAATTGCACCACTTCTGAATTGTTTTGGCAAATGTTTGCTCTGTTACACACCAGCCCCATGGACTCAAAGCCTGTGGGAGGTGCAGTGAGTTGAGGGAGACCCACAGCTGTGTTGCTCCCAAGTGCTGCTTGCAGGGAGCTGCATGGAATGGTTTGCTTCTCAGGTCACAGAATCGTAGGGGTTGGAAGTGACTTCAAGAGATCATCAGGTCCAACCCCCAAACTTTCCTCAGAACTCCAGAAAGAAAGTATTACTGTAGACACAGAAGAAAGCCCAAGCCCTCTCATAGTCACGCATCATAGCTCAGCCTGTAGTTTTTCAAGCACTGAGCCTAAGCTAAAAACTCTAGAACATGCCTCTCATGCCACTGTACATGATGCACAATCACTGTGCAAAACATCTACCTGAGCTGGAAAAAAACAAAGAATTGAAGGTGTAAATGCAGAGATGGGTGTTACATGACCTATACTCCAGCCTGTCTTCATTGGTGTTTTTTTTAAAAAAATCCTCATTCTGAGACCAACATTGAATGCATGCAAATATGTGCAGTAAACACAAACATCTTTAGCATAAGATTATCCTTTCCTTGCAAGTCTATGTTAGGAGCCATTTGAATCCAACTAGGAGGATTCTCCACTATCTGGTGAGATTATCTGCAGGACTGCTTCTTATCATAAGTACATAGACACCTGCTAGTTCCTAAAACATAAATGAATTTGGGGTTGGGGGGGTTAGAATGAGAAAAAATACGTATTTACAAGCTTGGTGAACACAAGTTATCATACAGAAGTTTTTTAAATACTCTCAGATTAACATTACCATGTACAGATGGGAGTTCAGCAAATTATTTAACAAAACCATTGTTATAGACTTCTCAAACAAGAAATAAGAATTCCTTAGGCAAGAATCACTAATACTTCAAATATAAAGCAAGTTAAATTGATTGATTTTATATCTAATAGTAATTTTTTTAAGAACTAGTAGCTTTGTGCTTTTGACTGCTAGTATTTCTAGTGTTGACTAAACAACAGTAATAAATTCATTACCTGCAGATTCAAATGGCCATAAGCTTCTCATTAAATTCTAAGCTTATTATCATTATTATTCATCCAAACTGACTTGACAAACACACCTATAGACCCAAAGGCTCAGGCAGCTGTTGTAAGCCCTGAGTGCTTTCTCCTGAAGCTCAGTCACACACTTAAATGTAAAATTTAAAGTTTTCTCTTAGTCTGTAAGTTAGTGTGGAGCAACAGTGATTTCATAGAATCATATAATCACAGGGGTTGGAATAGATCTCCAGAGATCATCAGGTCCAACCCCCTGCCAAAGCAGCTCCCCAGCTCATACTGCACAGGTCGGGGACCAGACGGGGCTGGAATCTCTCCAGAGATGGAGACTCCACACCCCCTGGGCAGCCTGTCCCAGGGCTCTGGCACCCTCACTGGGGAAAAGTTCTTCCTGTGCTCTAACTTGCAGCCATTGCCCCTTGTCCTGTCCCCACAGACACTGAAAAGGGGCTGGCCATTCCCCCTGCATCCCATCCTTCAGATATTGAGAAACATTCATAAGGTCCCCCCTGAGTCTTCTTCTCTCCAGGCTGAACAGCCCCAGCTCTCTCAGCCTCTCCTCATAGGGAAGATGCTCCAGGCCCTTCATCATCTTTGTAGCTCTTCTCTGGACTCTCTCCAGGAGATCCCTGGCTGTTTGATCCCAGGGAGCCCAGCACTGGACACAACACTCCAGGTGGGGCCTGAGCAGGGCAGAGCAGAGGGGGAGGATCCCCTCCTGTGACCTGCTGCCCGCACTCCACTTGATGCCCCCCAGGATCCCATTGTCTCTCTCAGCCCCAGGGCACACTGCTGGCTCATGGCCACCCTGTCACCCACCAGGACCCCCAGGTCCTTCTCCACAGAGCTCCTCTCCAGCAGGTCACCCCAGCCTGTCCTGATTCCAGCAATTATTCCTTCCCAAAATTTCCACCCTGTCTGTGTGTGAAGGACAAAGCAAAGCACTGAGCCCAGGCTTCCCTCATCACAACCCCCCATCACTCCCGTAGGTGCTCACCCCCTTTGCCACATGTTGCCCATGGGAAGGAGCCTCCTGGTTCTTTTTAAAGTCACATCTGAATTTCAGGCCCATTCAGTGAAAATACTTCAATATTAACTTTGCACTGGAAATTTTCCCATTCATGAAATAACCTCCTAGAAGAAAATACTGCTAGACTTGGGTTTGATTTGGGTTTTTTTTAAAAATGAATTTAACAAATGGCAGTAATTCTCCCTGCTGTCATCTGTTCTGAAAGCTCTTAAAGGAACTCGTGCAGCTCTCAGGGAGAGCTGGCTCTGCCTAACACCATTTGCAAATCCAGGGCACAAGGTTCTGGGGTCAATTTTTATTTTGATTTTATTTCCCCCTGCCCCCTTCTCACTCTTCAGCTTTCAGGAGATGACAGGAATTTGGCCAGCCCACAGTCAGCAGGAGCAGAAGGGTCAGTCGTCGTGTTTGATGTGGTGACAAAAAAGCCTGGGAAGAGGGACAAAAGTATCAAAAATCAATACTTCAAAAATCTCTATCTTTCAGGAGAGATTTAAACCCAGCCTCCTCCCTGTCTCTTCCTTCAAGTTTTTGCTGAATAGCTTTGTTTTAAGAGAGCTCAATTTCAAAAAGAGGGAGCAGAAGAAGGCTAGGAAGAAATAATAACTATTTTCACAGTTCAGTCATTCTCCAGAGGAGTAATACATGGGAATGCTGGCTTCAAAGGCCAAGGGGGAAGGCAAGAGAAATAAAAAGCCTTTTTCCCCTCTATAAAGGCTACTGACTCCTGTTGGCTGAAACATTGTCATATTCTGTTTAAATTTATATATTTCTTTGGCACTTTGGGATTGCAGGCAAAGGTTTAACTGCTTGGCTTGGCCCATGAGGTGCAGAGCTGGGGCTCTGCCTCTAATTTGTGTGATGTTTCATGAGAGGAAATGGAATTTTTTTTGCCCTCTTATGTCAGTCTGTCTTGTATTTGCAGCTTGTTTTTTTTTCCAGTTGCTGGCCAGCATGCAAAGGACAATAATGGAGTGGGATGTTGCAGTAGGAATAAATGGTAAGTGATGGCTGGGAAGGGGAACTTTCTGTTATCTACTTATGGCCTGAACCAGACCTGAGGATTTTTAAAGGAGTGGGTTAAAAATAATGTCTGCACCACAAAAAATAAAAGCAGAAAAATGTGTCAAAGAATAAAACGTAATTGTTGTGGTATAGCTGAGCAGAGAGAGATGTGGCTTTGAGAGTGGAGAGAAAGCCAGGAATTGGTCTCAGGGAAGTTGTAGTCCTGTTGTGGATGTGTTTGCTCCTCAGTTTCCTCTGAAGATGAGGTCAATAGACCTGCCTGTTGTCAGAATGTAATTACTGCAAATGGAATTGAAGATTAAAAGTGCCCAATGTGCAATATTAGCTCTTTGTTCACTCCTTTAGCAGGGAGCCTTCACTGTTGGTGCGTTACCTGCTGCTGTTGCCATGCAGCATTTGGCATGTCACTTAGTCTGTCCTACCTTAAGTCCACCCATCCTGAAGGAAGGAGGGAGCAGGGCTGGTCACCTTTCAGATGCAACTAGAATTTCATGGTGGAGGGTTGTTCAGAAGTGCTAAACATTTTTTAGAGGAAAAAAGACCATGTAGGCTGACCTGTGATGTTCTGAAACAACAGTTTCTCCCCCAGGTGCTTATCCTTATGCCAGTTTTCAGTAGGAAGCAAACATTGCAAGTGACGTAGAATCATAGCATGGTTGTGGTTGGAAGGGATTTCAAAGATCATGTAGCTCCAACACCCCCTACCATGGGCAGGGACACCCTCACTAGCCCAGAGTGCCCAATGCCCCCTCCACCCTGGCCTTGAACTCTTCCAGGGATGGGGCATCCACAACATTTCTTAAGGTCACTGTTTCACGTTCCTTCCCTATAGGCGCCAGGCTGCAAACAATTCCTAGATGGAAAGCTCTTCAAGATCTGCATGTTGACAGAGGGAACATAATTTCTTCCACTGAGCTACTCCATGCTGCCAAGGAAACCCACCCCTCTTGTCACAGTATTTAATCCTTCCATCAAATCCTAAACTACTGGAAGAGCAGACCCTTATCCTAATCTTCTGGTACAAGCTCAGCTTCTTTAGGATGCCAAGGTATGAGCATTGGCATGGGTGAAAGCCCTGAGGCTCTCTAAGCACTCAGAGAAGCCACTGCATGAACATCATAAACAGTGTCCTTCCTCTTTTTATGGGCTCATTAAGTCTGTTCCTTGCACATGTTCCTGTAAGAGGGTTCTCTGGCTTAGGGTCAGCCTCTTGCACTGCAGTTGGGATTACTGGAAAGTCAGTGGTTTGCTGTAGCATCCTTTCTGGGTCACACAGATGCTGCAGATCACTGCCTCCAGCTGCAGCCCTTGGCTTTTCCCAGGGAGATTCATTTGGGAACAGATGACCACATCCAGGGCAATTTAGTCCTTGCACTGAAGAGCCTCATATGCTGTGAGAGCTCCTGGTGCAACACACTCTTACCTTGCTCTACAAAACCCACCATACTGCCTTTTCCCAAATTGCAAAGGTCTCATCACAGCCCATTACCAGCCTGGCTTCAGCAACTGGTCCTTGGCACTGCATCCCCTGTCCAAGACAGATGCTCAGAAACATGAGTCATGCCCACCCTGCTCAGTTGTCACCCAGTCTCAGTGGTTTATGTTGTCAGCCACAACCCCAGTGCCTGGGTACTTACAGTCCATATACTGGGAGTGAGTCATATTGAAATGTAGTTTGTTCTTGTTATGTAGAACATGCTGGTTCTCTTTCACCAGATGAACTCAGCTCAATGACAAACAGCTGTTGCTGCCACATTTTAATTAAAATGGAAGTCTGGCCTGAAAAGTTCTCCAATTTAATATGCAACAGTAACCACACTGAAGTGAAAAACCAGGGGTAAGTGGGGAGGAGAAAGGAGAAATAAATGCTGTCTGTGCTATTGAGAATTTGCCTCTACATTAATTCTTGGAGACAAATTCAATTTTATGAGCTTCAGAATGATGGCAGGTTACTCTGGAAAATGTCCAGCCTTAAAAATCCTTTCAAGGTGCTGCTACACTGGGAGTACTCTCATAATTATGGTTGTGTTGTCCCCTCTGCACTTGAGCATGGAGCTGTGTTCACATCATAATTCATCATGCTGTAAATTCACCATTATTCTCGTGTTAATTAAAGACTATTTTTAGTTATCTCAAGTTTTTTGCAGTTATGTCTATAATAAAATAGGAGCAAATGAAAATAAAGCCCTTCCTATGCTTTAAGCCTTATTTTTGTTTAAAGAAATGGAAGTATCTTCCTGGTTTTGACTCTGGTAGCTATGCTGTTGGAGATAGGTTTAACAAGGCTGCAGTACAGCCAATCCTTGTAAGCTGTAAATGCCCTGAAGATATTTTACATGGTCTCTGCTCTGTGTTTTATTCCATGTTTCCATGTCCAGTGTCAGTGTTGCTGCCTAGTTCTCATCCTGCCACGCTTTCCAACTAGGGAAATGCTCTTTAAGCTTGTTGATGAGGGCTTAGTCCCCCAGTAAAATGCTCTGTCATGAGTTCATAGGTCCATCAGAGCAGCTGTAGTAGAGCTGAGTGTTAAGCCCCCCTGGATGCAAAGGGAGGTGGATTGCCCTGTACCTTCTATCTTTATTGGGACAAATAGTCTTTTCTTGCAAGCTCACTCTCATGTGAAGGTCTTTTCTTTAGCAGGAATCCTAAGTATTTATTTGATGTGGCTACAGGAGTTGGATCCACAAACCACTGATGACCTTTTGTAACTCCAAAAAGCCCCAGAGCAAAGCAGGAGAGAATTGCACCAGCTCAGCAGCAATGGATTAGGATAAAGTATTCACAACCAACCCACCAGAATCTGTACATACACAAAAAGATTTTAGGGGAGATTTCTTACAATTATCACTTTTGACAGCCACTTTGTTTCCCCCCAAACCTTCCTGCCTCCTCTGCTGCCTGCCTTCACAGAATGAACCCCGACACGGCACAACGAAGCATCCCCAGCCTGGTCAGGGGTGCAGGTGGATGTACAGCTAAAGCAGTGGTGAGTGGTTATTCATTGTGCCTCCATCTCCTCTTCCAGCTCTATGAGCTGAAGGGTCTATCAGAATCATGGAGGTTTGAGAACCAACAAAGAGCAGGAGCAGGGGCAAGATTCCTCTAGAGGCTTTGCACCCGTGTTGGCTTTGCTTCCTCTGCAAAGGCTTTTGAAGGCTTCATCACTTTGTAGAGCATAGATTTTTTTGGGCTGTAACTCCATATTCTTGTCTGTCTTTGACAACTGCTGTGTGGAGAGCTTGGCCTGGCTGAAACCTCTTTCATAATGGGTTTAACCTGAATAACAAAAGATACTGTTGTAAATGTGCTGGGTAAAATATAAACATGTGGGGTTTTTTTAAAGGGTTTTTTTTTTGGCCAAAAGAGCTTATAAATAACCTATTGAAGAAGGACTTTCATTAATTGAGTAGGTAAGGAATAATGTTTGTGGCAATGTTGACATGTATAGGTTGGTTTGAAGCCAGCTGTCTCCACAATATATTGCAAAAGAGAAGCAGCCCTCAGCTGTAGGCACTGGAAATTTCACTTCCCAAAAACCTGTGATTTCCTAAAGTGAGAAATTAGTAATAAGCCCCCATAAATAATAATAAAAAACCCTCTTCTTGAATAATAACAACATCAGCAACAGTAATAACAAATTTAGATCAAAGTGGCCACAGAAACCAGCATGATCCATGTCCAATACTTCTAAATTCATGGGGTTTTTTAAGAATCATAGAATCATAGACTGGCATGGGCTGGAAGGGACCCCAAGGATCACAGAGCTCCAACCCCCCTGCCACAGGCAGGGACGCCAACCTCAGGCCTGGAGCTACACAAGGTTGCCCAGGACCCCATCCAACCTGGCCTTGAACACCCCCAGACACGGGGCACCCACCCCCTCTCTGGGCAGCCTGTTCCAGCACCTCATCACTCTCTCTGCAAAGAACTTCCCCCTAATACCAAATCTAACCCTTCCTTCTTTAGCTTTAATCCATCCCCCTTGTCCTGCCATTATCTGTCCTTTTAAACAGTTGAATCCCCTCCTGCTTATAAGCTCCCTTATAAGAAGTGCCTTACAACAGGTGTTTTTACACAGGAATAGAAACATCAAATGACTTTTAAGAAACTCAATTCCCTCCGAATTTCCATGTTTTTGAAGGAAAATGATAATACTCTGTCAGGAATCATGAATCACTCTGCTTTACCTACAGGAGCTGCGTGCTGCATCCCCGCTCACCAGCTGCCCACCGATAGCCAGCCAAATTGCATGGAGCAGAGTTAAACCAGGGTAGGAGAAAGGCAGTGAAATACAAAATGCCTACCCAAATTGCATCTATTTATTCCCCATAATCTCTGCACTGTGATCCAGAAGAGTGATGATAATCCAGGAATAAATGTGTACCTTTTACACAACATTAATTGACTTTCTTTCCAGCTTGTCAAACAGCTCTGGGATTTATTGTGTTTATTGTATGCCTCACTGGTTTCTTCTCCAACTAGGGGACTACATATTTATTTTTTACCTTCCACCTTTGAGCACTGAATTTGGCTTAGTGGAGGAGATTTGGTAATGGGTTTTAGCACTACAAGAGGGTGAATTTTGTGCATTGTGTGGAACGAGGGGACATGAGGGGACCAGGGGTGTAAATGCAAGGTAACAAAAAAAAATCACTGTTCAAAGAAAATGTTTTCCATTCTGGGCAGGATTAACGTCTTTTCATGTCACACTGTGCATCAGGGCTGTTAAACTGAAGCTCCAGGTGTCCAGAAGGATGCTTATTTACTAGAGTGCTCAATTTCAAGTATTTTGGCAGTTTTTGGCTAAGTACTTGTAGGTAACTATCTTCTCATTCTCCTCACTAGTTTGCTGAGTTGTTAGAGTGGCTGAAAATATCACAAAAGTTAAACTAGATTATATTAATCAGTAGTTAGGGAATAATTGATTTTTGATGAACTGTTCATGTAGCAGGTGCTTGGATTGTTCCTTGACACTTGCTATTTCCCCAGTTAATGCTCTTCATGCTATGCCTGGGAATGAAATAGAGCCTTTCCATCCCAGCTCTGTAGTGCTGTTAATGGCTCTTTAACTAAAATCTGTACAGTTTTTATTTTAGATAATTCCTGAATGGACACAGCTGGATTCTCCCTCACTGAATTGATGCTTCTCTTCTGCGATTGATGAGGTGCCCTCTGTTAATCCTGTGGTTAGAGACATGCTGCATAAACATGCATCTGATGTGCAAACTCCACAATGAGTTGTGGCTTAAGAATTAGTCTGTACAGTTTTTGGTGGATAAAATGACATGTGGAGAAGTCATGATGGTCTCAAAGCTGGGACTAATGACATGCCTTCTCCTTGTCACTCAGAGCTGTGATGTGGTAAGTGCCACCATGGGTTGGGCAAAAATGAGCTGGGAAGTGATTCACAACAGTTTAATTGGGCTCATCCACTCAAATATCCAGTCCAACTCTTAGTTTTGGGGGGGCTGCTTTTGTGACTGGAACAAAACGTTGCTCTGCCTGTTTAATTTTATCTTTTAACCATCCATTTCCAAAGAAAACAGCAGTAGAGTGATACCTGGGACAGGTATGTGTGGCGTGTGTGCCAATGGAAAGGAACATGGCTAGATACCTTCTCATTCAACAGGTAGTCCTCCTCTGGCCAAGCCCTGCTGTGCCTATCTCACCTGGAGCACTTTCACCAGATTTTAGCTGTTCTGATTGCCAATAAGTGTCTGTTGGGGTCCTGGCAGATGCTGTGCTGTCCTTCTGTACCCTTTCACTCAAACTCATCTCTTTTGGAAAACTTCAGGTCACACAGCTCCAGCAAGGGGTAGAACATACCAGAAGGCTAACAATTAAGGAACAGATACAATTGCCATCAAAATGATTTAATTGAAATGATTAGATGCCATTTTAATTTCTCAGTTATCACCACGTGCAGCAACAACAAATTCCTCTTGCCCTGGAAAATACAGGTCTTAAGTCTTACCCATGTCTGAGCACAGCTGGGGCTGGGAGGAGAGCAGTGGGAAATTATGCTGTTTCTTTAAAGAGTTTTGAAATCTCTTAATGAAAATCCAGCACAGGTAAAGTTGCCACACCTCTCCTCTCTAGAACTTGTGCCCCTTGCCCTCCACATGTCCCTGAGAAGGAGCTGTACCACATCTCCTGCCCTCTGCAAAGGGAGGCACAGCATTGGTCACCACCAACAGCACAGCATTAGTCAGCTGCAGAGAAGGGAGAAATTGGGGTTTTAATTTCTTTTCTTAACTTTTATCCCTTTATTATAACTTGCTCTGTCCTTGCAATGCAGGGTTGCACGCTGGCCTGTACCACAGTTTACAGCAGAATCACTTAGAGAACCAAATGAGGCATTTCCCTTGCAGAGGCACTGTGAAGGCAGACATATGGCATGTGTTTAAGAGCTGCATAAGTTCCTGAAGTAAGTGTTAAATAGAAAATCAGTGTAATAAGAGTATCACTCCTCTTTTTAATGCTAATACAGATAGAGCCACAGATTTTGGATCCTTTATAGGTTGTCATAAAGTGCAGTGATTGAATTATACTGCTTCCTATCACTTTTTCCTTAATTAATTCTGGATCAAATTCTGTTATGTTTCTTAATTGTAGCAGCTTTCACTAAAGGAATGAGGTTGGGGAAACACTGTCAAAGCAATTTTGGATTAAAATGGGATTAATAGCTATTGCAAGAGAAGCATATAATGTGCTTTTTGTGCATCTCAGTGTCAAAATGCCAATCTCATTCTGGGTATTTCTTGGGGCAGGCTTTATTTGTTGGCTGTACCTAAATAAAGACAGATTGAATGCCTTAAATAAGTTGATTCTTCTATTTGAATCTTTTAATGATTCTGAATCCCAGCTTGTAACTCTGCTGCATCCTCTGCCACGTTAAATCACGCCAAAAAATCTGGAAGTGAATTTTAAAATGTTCCGGACTATCTGCAAATAGTGTGCAGTGATTTTAGGTGCTTCTGAAGCCAGGCTGTTTTCTGCCTGGGCAGTGAAGTCCCCCTCCAGTGAAACAAGGGCTGGGCTAATACATGCCTTGAATGCCCCTTGATGAGTGTCAGGGTTAGCACTAGAGATTCTGCCCAGATTACTTATTTGGGAGATAATCCTAAATCATCCAGTCCTTTGATGCCTTTTCAGACCCAGTGCATCTGTGTTGCACCACTCACAGGGGTGCACACCGAATTCATGGCAGGTTTTAGATCCAGTGATCCATTCCTGATGAACTTAATGAAGTATGTCTTCACTGTCAGCACTTCCATTTGATGCTGAGCACTGATGATGTAAAGGGTACTTACTGGTTCCTTCCTGGGTAGCCAGGAACAGAAACATTTCCAGCCATAAGCATTATGGGTTTGACACTTGCAATAGTCTGCAGTACAGTTGTAGACTTTGCCCTTAGAGATTGGTACCACCATCATTGCTCAGCAGTCTCAGGTAGTGTCTAACAGGTCCATCCAGTACCCCTCATGTCTACGCAGGGATGTCTGACCCATGAGACCCTCAGAGGAGTTTTGCAGGAGTCTGACAGCTCTGTGTGGTTCTGAAACCTGCAGGTAGCAGCAAATTTATAAATGGGAAACAGCCTTTTGATGATGAGGTCTCAAAATGCTCTGAAGAGAAGCCGTGCACCGTGCTTGCCTCTTCTGAAGTGATGGGACTGTGGTGGTGGAGGGCAGTTTCTGACATACAGGGCACAGAATGGAGATGTTCCTTGTCTAGTGAGAGTTGGTGGCAGGGATGCAGGAGAAGGCATCTGGTTTGACTAAGACTGACTTCCAGCTGAGGAAGAAGTGCTTTTATGGCTGGCTCGCCTGGGTTGGTCACAGGTATCACCATCCTGGTAAGTCGATGGACTGTGGATGTTGGCAGCTCTTCCTGGGTATATTTAGCATGCAAGATCAGGCACCATGAGGAGGAACTTTAAACTCAGTGGAAAACAAGTTACTGGTGCAAAGCCACTTTTCTGGACTCTTGTTTTTGTAATTCTGGTGTGAAACAAGTGGGTGAACCCTGTTCCCTTTCCCTGCAACTAAACCCAGAGCCAAAGCTTGTTGTAGCTGCAAGTAAAGGAAGCTTTAGTTGTGGGTTCAAATATGTGTAACTAAGTTTAGTTTTGGTCTGTGGGTATACTTGCTTTTGAACTTTGGGAAGCCTGCTTTGGATTCCTCAGATGCTTTGTGGGGTGGTGGTACACACGCTGCCTCGATAGCTGTTGTGAGTAGTGCTGCATAGGAACCTGCTCATCATTATGAAATTACAGCATGTTTGAGGGTTCTGACACAGCAAATAATTCCCCCTTATTTCTCAAGCCCTGGCAGACACAAGATTTAGATTTGCTGGCACTCTTTACAAGGAGCCCCAGCCCACAGAGCTGAGATGTTGTGATGGTGGGGATAAGCTTAAATAACCTCTCTGGCCATGGCCAGCTTATCTAAATGAAAACTCAAGTTACAAACCCTTTGGAGTGTTTCCCATCACTCCCACAAAAGCCCAAGGAAAAAGAAAATGCAATGTTTCATTTTCAATTTAGCAGCAGTGCAGGTAGTTCAGTTCCAAAAAAATTAGATGGCAGGTTATTAAAAACAATGCTTTAGTGTCCAAAAATGACATATTGTAAAATGTCACATTTTATTTGAAGGAAACAAAACCAATCAGCCCCTTCCTGGTAGGAAACCGTGGAGGTGTCACTGAAGCTGTCAGTGCTCAGACCCCCATTTTCCCTGGTGATGCTCGCTGTTCCACTGCTTCACTGCAAACCCACCGCAGCACATGGGGAGTGCTGCAGGGCTGGGCTTTGGGAAACAGCCAAACTGGGTTGAGAACTGGCTGTTGGATCAGGCTCAGAGGGTGGGGATCAGTGGACAGAGTCTGACTGGAAGCCTGTGCCCAGCGGTGTCCCCAGGGCTGGGTGTTGGGTCCAGTCCTGTTCAGTATCTTCACTGACACCTTGATGAGGGAACAGCACCCACCCTCAGCAAGTGCTGATGAGACAGAGCTGGGAGGGGTGGCTGACAGGCAGGACACTGCGCTGCCATCCAGAGACCTGGCCATACTGGAGAGCTGGGCAGGGAGAGACCAGATGAGGTTCAACAAAAGCAAGTGGAGAGTCTGGCCCCTGGGAAGGAATAACTGCTGGAATCAGGACAGGCTGGGGGGGAGCTGCTGGAGAGGAGCTCTGTGGAGAAGGACCTGGGGGTCCTGGTGGGTGACAGGGTGGCCATGAGCCAGCAGTGTGCCCTGGGGGTGAGAGAGACAATGGGATCCTGGGGGGCATCAGGAGGAGTGTGGGCAGCAGGTCACAGGAGGGGATCCTCCCCCTCTGCTCTGCCCTGCTCAGGCCCCACCTGGAGTGTTGTGTCCAGTGCTGGGCTCCCTGGGATCAAACAGCCAGGGATCTCCTGGGGAGAGTCCAGAGGAGGCTGAGGAGATGATGGATGCCTGGAGCATCTCCCCTGTGAGGAAAGGCTGAGAGAGCTGGGGCTGTTCAGCCTGGAGAGAAGAAGACTCAGGGGGGACCTTATGAATGTTTCTCAATATCTGAAGGATGAGATGCAGGGGGAAATGGCCAGCCCCTTTTCAGTGTCTGTGGGGACAGGACAAGGGGCAATGGCTGCAAGTTAGAGCCCAGGAAGAACTTTTCCCCAGTGAGGGTGCCAGAGCCCTGGGACAGGCTGCCCAGGGGGTGTGGAGTCTCCATCTCTGGAGAGATTCCAGCCCCGTCTGGACACCGACCTGTGCAGTATGAGCTGGGGAGCTGCTTTGGCAGGGGGTTGGACCCCAGGAGCTCTGCAGGGCCTTTCCAACCCCTGTGTTCCTGTGATTCTGTGAAACTCTGCTGGTAACACATGATGCCTCTTGCTTTAGCAGGGTCTAACACTTGAGCTGATGTCCAGGGGAGTCAATGTGAGCTCGGACAGACCTCAGCATCCCCTCCAGCCTCAGCAGTGGCTGCTGGCCAAGTACCTTGCTGCAAACCTCTATACTCCCATGCCACTGCAGCAAGGGTCCAGCACGTGGTGGGGACTCACCCTAGGTACACACAGACCGTATGAGGAAAATAATGACAGGAGTATGCTTTTTTAATGGGAATCAAAGTTGCAGTCTTTGCAGACTTGTCTTGGGCATAAATTGAAAATCAAACACCCAAGAAGTTTGTTCTATCCCTGCTGGAAGGCTCCAGGATTAATTTAGGCAATGTTCTGAATTAATTTTCCTATTAAATGGTTGCTTTCTTAAAAAGTAAGGGGAAAAAAATGTTCCCTGATAAGATTGTTCTGTGAACCGTTCCTAATGAGCTGCTGTGTCATTCCCTCATGCTTTCTGTTTGTCTTGTTTGGACCACTTCAGTTTTAAGTATTCTAGTCTTTTACTGCTTGTTAAATGCTGGGTTTAGTTTAACTGGGAGCTTCAAATAAATGTAAAAAGCTGTTAGAAAGCAAAACATGTTATTTATTTATTTAGATTGGTTTTTTTTCAAGGTGAGTGGATACATGAATTATTTTAACTTCTTTTCCTGTAAGATTTATAATCCAAATTTCATTTTCAGTGCATGTCCCACAAAGGCTTTTCTTTCTTGCCCTTGAGAATGTACTTGATGTCCACAGGGGTTTTGGAGGCTCCAGGACCAGTCCTGGGTCTGGCTGTAAGGCAGGACTTCCAGATTGTAAATCCACAGAGCAATATTCTTCCCTGGGCAACACTTCCCTTCTTCATCAGCGAATCCCCTTGGCTTGGAGCATACAGCTCACTACAGTACCAATGATCCAGAATAATAATTTTTCCTAAGCAGCTTTATTATACTGATGAAAAGTCAATTTTTGTTTCCATTTAAAATTCTGTCCATGGCAAAAATAAAGTCCTGCTTAGGTTAAAAACTTGTTTGTTTGACTCTACTGAGTAAAAGCACTAAATTCCCCATGCTCCACATGTAACTATGCTGGCATTCATGTGCCTGTCTGGATAATGGCTGCTGCTCAGAGAACAGAACAACTAGCACTTGGCCATCCCAGGACCCGTTCTGCATAACTGCAGCTCTGTAGTGATACACACACATTAGCTCACTTCTCCTCTGTTTGTTTTGTTTCACGTGGCTTTATCACCGTAACTTTCACTTTTAGCTCAGCCCCTACAGAACTTGTTGGTTGTAGAAGTGATTTATCCACAGCAGAGGTAGATCTTTATAGCCTGTTCTGCAGCAGGTACCGTGTGGTGAAGAGTCCCTTGGCATCACTGATGCTCTGCACAGCAGCCTACCGGTGGGTTATGGCATCCCTGCCTGGGATGGTACAGTTCTAGGTTCCTTTCCACCACAGTAAAACACTCATGTGGGTATGAAAAATATTTATAACTTCTTGGAAACCAGCTTTTTTCAGGTGCCTTTAAAAAAGGAGGGATGAACACTGAAGGGGGAAAAAAGAAGAGGAAAAAGAAATAGTCATTTGAAAGTGCTCCAGGCCAAAACAAGGCTTTTCTTTTCTGACTGGCTAATTCAAGGTGACTCCCAGGGCCCTGAACATCTTAAAACATTGTGATTATGATTTCCCCCCCCCCCCCTTTTTTTTCCTTTTCCTCCCCATTTTGTGAGAAAACACCAGATTCTTGCTGAGTGGCAGCGTTGCCTATTGATGCTGGACACTGGAACATCCCCCATCTCTCTTTTAGACCAAAGTTTCTAGAAAAAAAACCAATGTCTCCCCAGTTTCCCTGGATGGCTGTGGGTGTGGGTGTGGGCTCAGCACAGTGCTCACCCCCCTGGCGCCGCTGGGTGCCCTGGGTGGGGATGCCCAGGCTGGCTGGGGGACCACCGACAGCGTATCTTATGGCATCGAGACTCTCCTCTGCTTCTCTAAATTTCAGTTAGAGGTTTTCAGCTTCCCCAGTATATTCTAAGGAATTGAGTAAATTAGAAAACCTATTGAAGCACGAGCTTTCCTCTCCCCTCAATCAGGTACCGCTGTACTCTATATTTATCTGAGGAGAGAAGAACTTTCACATCCCAGTGATCCCACTTTTCATTCTTTTTTGCACTATGAAGTATCATAATATTGTTTAATAGTGTCACACTTATATTTCACGGTCTAATCTACTTTTCTTCCCCATTCCTATTGTACTTTATACAGCTTGCAGCCTCAGAGCCTGAAGCATGTGCTCCCCAGCAGCCGTCTCCCTGCACCCTGTGAATCGAGCAGCATTGGGCCATTCATTAGGATTTTTCCCCTTTTTTTTTTCTTTACAGCAATCTTTGTGCTGTAAAGAATTACAATGTCCTGTGCATAATGTCCATTTTCTTTACTTTTTCCCATTATCTGCTGCACAGCATAGCACATTTGTCACCCGTTTCCTTTCCTCTTGGCTTAACAAGAGTTGGGGCGTTTGGACTAGGCTGTTTCTGTCCTTTGTGTCTAATCTGTGCCCTCTATTTCTCTCCCCCTCCTGGAGATAAAACTGCATTTTGCTGCTGTTGCAGTTCCAGATGAATTTGATCAAGATAGAGGAACTGACTCATCACCTTTTCCTGAGTCTTTAGGAGCAGTACTGGCTCCTGGAGGAGACAGGATCAGCATCGTGTGGTGTCTGGCTGGATTGCTAAGGGAGAACAAAGGGCGGGGGGGGGGGGGGCGCAGGGGTTGTTGTTGTTTTCTGCTGAGGCTCTTTTGGATCCAGATTCTGTTGATTTTTATCTCCTATAAATGGAGAAGGAGGAATGGTTCTGGGAAATTTTAGAAAGAGTGCTTGAGAGAGTCATGAATGTGAAGCTGCCCCCAGTGTGCTCTGTGTATAATATACCAGCAGCTACAAGATAGCTGCTCTCTCAAGGGATTTGCCTTGGGACCTGTGTTTAATTTTCTGTCCCATGCAATGCTAGACCCTTTACAGACTGGCTATACATACCACTTTGGTTCTGGTGTAATAATAGAGCTCCTAACTCCAGCTTAATCATTTGCCTGGTAATTCAATTGAGATGGATGATAGATTTCTGAAGGCTGTCCAGCCACACTAGGGCAGCATGAAGAGGAGTTTAAATTGAGATGCTAACCTGTAGGAAGTGCTGCTTTAACAAGCAGGGCCACTTATTCAATCCAAATGCTGTGGTTGTATGCAAGATGTGGGCAAAGGTCAGTGTGGATTGCAAGGGAATTGGAAGCTAAATTTCCACAGCAATTGCTTTTGCAAAAAGCCTTATCAAACAGGCTCCTGTTTATATGGTTGAAAACAGCACATTCTGGATCCTTGTGTGAACCTCATGAAGTTTAACAATCAAAGAACAAGGTCCTATATATGGGCTGGGACAGTCCCAAGCACTACAGCTTGGGTGAAGAAATGATGGAGAACAACCCTGAGGAGAAGGACTTGGGGGTGATGGGGGATGAGAAGCTCAACCTGACCCATCAATGTGTGCTGGCAGCCCCAAAAGCTGCCCATGTCCTGGGCTGCATCCCCAGCAGGAGGACTGGCAGGGCTGGGAAAGGGGGATCCTGCCCCTCTGCTCTGGGACACAGACCCCTCTAACAGCACTGCCTCCAGCCCGGGGTCCCCAGGACAGGGAGGACACAGAGCTGTTGGAGCAAGTCCTGAGGAGCCATGGAGATGATGTGAGGGCTGGAGCCCCTCTGCTCTGGAGCCAGGCTGGGAGCTGCCCCTGGATCCCTGGCAGGGCTCAAGGGTAGGTTGAATGGGGCTTGGGACACCCTGGGCTGGGGGGGGTGTTCCTGCCTGTGGCAGGGGGATGCTGGGGGGGGTGTTCCTGCCTGTGGCAGGGGGATGCTGGGGGGGGGTGGGGACGGGGACACACCAGTCTGGGGTGCTGTGATCATACTTTCAGCACCAGCTTACTGACTCTTGGGGTCTCACTGGCCCTTTTCCCTGTGGGCATCAGAGAAGTTTGGGAAGGGAAGAGCTTTCAGCTCAGAGTACCCCACGTGCTGCTTCAGTCCAGCAGGTCTTATGAATAAGGAAAACTGAGCCTTACCCAGGGCTTGCAGTGATAGTTTAGAGAAGGGAGTGTTTGCTCTGAAGTGTGTTCAGATGTGTCTCTTTCTGGCAGGGCTTCTGAATACCTTCTGCACTATTTCCCAGCAGGTGTGTTTGGAACTGGACTCTGAATTCAGACCTGGGACCTGGATTTCAACTTTTGCTCTTTCTTGTGTCAGAGAGCAGCAGCAATTGCTTTAAATTCATTCGGTCTCTGATCTGCCCAGCCTAGCTGGCATGTTTAAATCCAAATAACCAGGAGTCTGTCTTTAGTAGATGGTCTGTAACTTGTTTCTTATCCCATCTACAGCTTGCTTTACTGCTCCTCACAATAGTTATTGTCCCTGTACTGCCATGACACTTGGTTTATGTCTTTCTATATTCCCTGAAGCCTCATCTCTGCTCTTCCATCTTTATACATGGCTGAAATGATAGCTTTTCTCTCCAGGGCTGCACTTAGGCAAGGGGGGCTGGAGGAGTTTAGGAGCACTATGATATCTTTCTGTGGAGATTCACTTTAATTAATACTCAGGCCAGGTAAGTTGTTTGGTTTTTCTTTGTTTTCTGGGAAAACAGTGCCTGTTCCAGCAGTGCTGCTCTGGGCATCACCGTTGCTATGCAGCAACCTGGCTTCAGAGTTTCTCAGCTTTTGTTGTGAGCAAACTCCCCCCAAATCCAAAGGTTTTCCCTGTCTCTGTTTTGCTGTACTGGTCAGTGTTTCAGGCTGCAATCTATTGCCAGGAAACTGAAAGAAATTAAGCTTCCCATCCACTGCGGAGAATCCAACAAAACAAAGTGCCTGTGGAGGAGAACTTTGACAGGGAAAGGAAAAGCTGGTGTGTGATGCAAAAGAGGGTTTTGTTTCATGTAACTGTGCCTGTAAGATTGTAATCCTTTGACTTCATGTTTAGCATTCAAACCAGTGGAAGACACTAGCCCTTCACTGCTCTTTGTCAAATAGGTAAATAACTTTTTGACTCATCTTTTTTAACAGCAAAATGTTGGTGTATAGTAAACATAACAGTCCTCAGAGTAAAATGGACAACTTGGAAAAGCATGCGTAGTTTTCTTGTATTCATAATATTGCTCTTAACATTACTTTTTTAATCACTGGTTGCCCTGTTTTAATTTAGTGGTAACGTTTTGGCTTGAGTGGATGGAGTTGTGTGATGTGGAGGCAATCAATTCTCATTAAAATACAAGGGAAGAACAGGTAGAAACTATAAGCATTTCATATGTGTACAGAAGGAGTTCTAACACATTCATTTATGTGATAATGCTGCTTCTTCTAGTGCAAACTGCAAACTGGTGGCAGATTTTGTCAGAACCCAGCTCGTTTCTTTCCTTCTGATAGGTAGGGAAACGTTGGCTTTTACTTTTCATCTCTCCTCCTATAACCCACTAGATCAGATTTCTGTGTTTTGCTTATAATGAGATAGAAACAGGTTTGGTGACTTGGGTGAGCTATAGATGTTGTGCATTGAATTACACTGCCAAAAATCCATATAAAAATTCACAAGGCTGTGAATTCACATTGCCATGTTGTTGGATACAGCTTTCTGAGTCCCAGGGTTTAAATATGATGATGAAAGGGGATGGAAAGACACAGAAAGAAAGAATTCAGAGGATGGGAAGAATATTTGTGTCGGAGTTTTGGTTGTTATCTGTTTAAATCTGCAGACAGGTTTTCCTGAAGGAAAAAGAGACCAGGAAGCTCTAGCTGAGCCAGTTCAGCAACCTTCCTCTTCCATTCAGAAACCTTCCTCTTCCTTTCAGAAACCTTCCTCTTCCCTGAGCTCATTCTCCCCTCACAGGAACATGTTCTCCAGCAATGTCACAATATGTATTGCCAGCATGGAGGGAACTATTTCAGGTCACACTGGGACAGGTTTTCTTCAGCAGCCCCTTGGAGGAGAAGGACAAGGTCCCTGCTCTGAAGGAGCACATGATCTGATTGGAATGGTGATGGGATGAGATGGGAGGTGACCACTGAATGCTGGGGATGGATGGAGTGAAGAGGGATGGGTCTTGGTCTGAACCCTGATCTTTCCTTTTGAAATCAGAAAGCAAAGGATTTGCTTTACTCACGCAATCCACAGGGCAAATGTAATTAACTTTACCTGAATATTAATGTGAGTGAAGCTTTATTCTCTTCACAGGAGGGAACAGTATTAGAAAAAAATGTTCCAAATGAGGTTCAGGTAAATGTGAGCTGGGTGAGGGTGTGAGTGTGCAATGCTTAACTGCCTCTGCAATGAGAGAAAACACAGGGAACAGCCCCATGACCATGCTCTAAATGGCATTTCTGCCAGTGAGGTGATTTGAAACTGGTAAATACACAGTAAAGGTCTGCACCTCACAACTCTAAGCTGATCTGAAATTTTCCTATTAAATTTTGACTCATCTTTGCAGAAATATTACCTGTGTGCAGCTGGCCTTGTTTTGTACTTGGTACCTGGAATCTGGGGTTTGTACCTGGATGTGGAACCGTGCAGAACAGTGATGGAGATTTCAAGTGAGTGATACAGACTTTGACCAAAACTTGCAGAGCCTCCAACTTCTGGCAATCTAAATCCAAAGCAGTGTCCCAATGCCTTATCAATAAAACAATCTCAGATCCCAAGTATTTTCACTGAGTTTGTTTTGCTGAGGCTGAGAAGTGAGAATTGGAAATCACACCTAATTTCCCCCATTTTGTTAAATAACCAAGATGATGCTTTCTATCTTGTTCTTAGCATTCCATTTTTGGTCTCAGCTCAATCTCCTCAGGGTTTGGGAGCCTTTGATGTCATTACACATTGTACATTTCACAGAGCCTTTGTCTTGGAGGAGAATTTCTGCCTGAGAGACGTACACACACTCACATATACATGCTGTCAAAATATTATGTGCCATCCTAAATTATTTGGTAGCAATGGGAAAAACACCTGCTTCCTGAGAACATTTCTTCCTTTCAATGATCCACAAGAATTTTTGGGGAGATGTATTATTTAAAAAGGTAATGACAACCTGATGTAAAAAAAATAGCCAATTTTTGATTCTCCTTGTTCCACTACTTGACATCAGGGTGCATTGTTCTGCTTCCCATTTAGCCAAGTGGCTTTCAGGAGGCAAAAGGAAGTAGATCCTGTTCTTCATCCATTGCATCTGCATATTAGATGGTATAGAAAACCTTTTAGGGCTTAGTGTGCAACAAATGCTGCTTTTTAATTATACATAGCTATGAAATATGCAGAAAGGTAAAGCTGATGAGCAAAGAGAGAGCTGGAACGTGAGAGATGTGGCTGGAAACCACTGTGCTTTTAAGTGCAGTGTTAATTTTTGCAGATGAATTGGTGGGATGATATTATGAGGTGCATCTTAAATAGCTTGAAAACTTTAGGGCTTGAGATTGTTAGTCAGTGCTACTCTTAAAAGGGACTTTCTTGTCTGGCTGTCAGAGTGGGATGTAATACTTAAATTTGCCATGTGTCTTATCTAATTAGATACATAACTTCTTTAGATACTTAACTTCATCATGCGCAAAGCATCTTAACATTCTTACTTGTAGGCTTTGTTAGTGGTTGTCACCTGGCAGTTGTTTTGAGATGAGAATACTGATCCCTTTTACAGTGTTATGATCCATGTAAGCTGGAACACCCAAGTAGGGGCACTCTGATCCTCCTCTTACACCCTTTGTAAGGAGTGCAGGAGCTGGAATTAGCTCTGAGGCTATTTTCTATCCTCTGGGTTGAAGCAGGTCAGTAGAAGGCTTTTGCCAAACAATCATTATTAGTTGGTATGAAGGGTGGGAACAGGGTGGAGATGCTCAGGACCAAGGTTGGTTGTCAGACCAAGGTGGAGGTCATTCATCCAGGGAAGAGTGACCAGTGGCAGGACAAAGAGGAGGTGTCAGGGATCACAGAACCCTGGAGTGGTGTGGGTGGGAAGAGCCCTTGGGCCCCTCAGTGCACCCTGCCAAGGGCAGGGACTCCCCCAGCCCAGGGTGCCCCAAGCCCCATCCAACCCAGCCTTGAACCCTGCCAGGGATCCCAGAGCAGCCCCAGCTTCTCTGGGCACCCTGTGCCAGCGCCTCCCCCCTCCCCAGGAAGGATTTCTGCCTCCCAGCCCCTCTCCAGCTGCCATCCTTCACTGTTCCTTGTCCTATCACCGAGCGATACATGAGTGGAGCTGCAGGATGTGTTTTGGGTGGCTGAGCTCTCACAGACAGCCTTATGTCAAGGGCAGCCAAGAACTGGGGAGTTCAAGGGGACAAAAACCAGCACTGAGATGTGCTGGGCAAAACAATCTCAGGGAAGAATCAGGCTTTGGGCTTCTAGAGTCACCCCCAGCCCCAGGTTTTGTGGGGACAGCTGGAGGTTGGCAAGCTTCAGGTGTTTCAAGACATTTCCATTGATTTGTTTCCTTACCAGACACCTCACCAGACTGAATGACATTCCATTAGCTCCAAAGGTTTCCTTGTCCAGAAAGAAAGCAGTGGCAAAGCAGAGCTCACATGGAGAATGGGGATGGAAACAGCTCCTGCTTGCTAGTGGGAATGTAAATGTTTTTATGACATCTGGTGGTCATAAAACCACAACTACTTTAAGTGAAAAGAGTGGTTGAAAAACCTTCTAGGGAAAAGTCTTCCTTTTAAGGCACGCATCCATAAATACATGTATATGTTCCTTGCATTTATATGTATGTCTAGATATTTATTGTATTGGACATTTGTGCTGCCTGCCATCTGTTGCTTTAGGTCTTTCCATATTTATTGCATGGAATTAAAGATGATCCCATTATTCAGAAATAAAGCTATTAAATGTTAAAGATGGGGAGGGGGAAAGGAATCTTTATTTAGCTAGGAAATCTAATTGAAAGGGGTGTAAAACATGCTGGCATAATGATTACATCATTTGGCCCATGTTCAACAATGCTTGAGATTACACCACATATTTTCACTTAGAGTGTTCACTGCATTCAGCCTGGTCATGTTTCTGTGCCTTTGAATTCATTATTCTAGGAGGTTTAAACCAAAAGGGAATTGGACTGTATGCTGCAGGCACTGGGAGGGGGATGTGGCAGGATTTATTTGGTTTATTGCTGGCCCTAGGGAAGGCATACTTGCTACTGAACAATATGATGTCGTGGAACAGTGGCACTGGGTATGGAGGAAATTACTGAGTTGGCTGTTGTGATTAAAAAGATAGCTCGAAAGGCTTCTTCCAGGAGAGGATAAATGGAAATATTACTATTGACTTCAGTTGGCTTGGATTTAGCCTGTTGTATGCCATGCTTCTTTTACAAAATACCTGCTAAAATTCTAAAGACTTTGTAATACTTGTCACAGGGTTGGTTTTTTTTTTTAAGACAAATGATATTGCTGGCTCTTGCCTGACCTAAATTATTCTGATAGTAAGAAATGCAAAAACCCAAGTTAAATTACTCCTTAGGAGAAATTTCAGGCAATGGACACTTTTCCATGAATATTTCATACAAAGCTATAAATAATTCTGTTGGATTTGGAAGATCAGAAAGTGACTACTTGGATGATGTAGGGCATTTATGTAAGCCTTATCACTTTGTGCATGCTGTACAAGACATGCTCATTCATGGAATTCAAGTCCTGTGGGGGGAAATTCGACATTTTTCCTTAAATTCCTTTTAAATAGCTATTTGTTTCTATAGCTTAAGACTGGAATAGACAAATATAGCAACGTCCTTCACCTCTGGTGTTACCTGGGAGCTGCACACACTGGAATATTTTCACAAGAAGGTTTGATTCTGATAGTGGTGCTGAACGTATTGTGCTCATAGGATATAAGTGTGTTAGATTACTGAGGTGTATGTCTCTCCAAACCTTCACTCAGATTTAAAAATCATCTAAATTTGATTGAATTTGCCTCTTTATGAACTTATTGGGGTGGGGTTTTTTCTCTAAGTGGTGCTAATCTCTTCATGTTAGCAAGGGGGGGGGAAATAAGGCCTACAATTGCTTTCTCTTTGTGCCACTGTTCCTGCAGCTCAGTCAATCAAAGAATTTTCTTATCCATCTAATAAAAATGTAGATTTCTTTATTGTGAAGAAAAAAACTTGGAAAGATGCTTAGTTTCAACCACAAACACAACCCAAATACCTGAAATTTCTTGATGGAGGAGGGAAAGAACTCATGATTCTTGGGATGCCTCTTACCTTAACCATAACTGAGTTACAGCAGTGCCTGCATGCCCAGTTCCTCCCTGAATTCTCCGTGGCAGAAGGGAAGGGTGCAGTGTGTCCCATGGGAAGGGTTTGTTCCCAGGGTGACAGCCCTGGGGAGCTGCTGGGGCCTGGAGTTAGCAGAGCAGAGACCTCCTGTCCCTCAGGTCTGGCTCAACAGGTTCCCCTTTTTCTCTCCATCAGCAAATAAATATTATTAACAAAAACGCCAGCAACTGAATAAAGCTTAAATACACACTACTTCTGCTCCCTTTCCATATGTGTTATTTGTTCCAATCACATCCATCTCTTCTGTAAGAAACCACGTTGGTCTCTTTGGTCACTTTTTTCCTCTCCACTTAGATTTTTCCCTTCTTCTTACCACATTAAAACTAGGAATCCTTAGAACATTTCCAAGCTGTATTTAATTACCATTTTTCAGAGTTTATATGATCTCTTTTGAATGCCAAATGTGCTAGCAGTACATGATAAATCTGTGCAACAGCCAAGAGCTTTGTTGTTTCTCTTCTGTTTACAGGTAATCCTTTAGCACCACAAAAGGCACTTGCATGCTGATTTAATGGATACCATGAAATAAGGACAAAGGAGAAGGAGTTGCAAGCAAAGCAAAGTTGCCAGCCCAGAGTGGAGAAGATAATTTATATAAAACAAAATGCAAATAGGGGCCAAAAGAGGTGGGGGTAGCAATAAAATCTGCTGCAAGATGTTTGGATGGAACGCTGAGATTGGGTGGAAAGGATGCCTCCAGCTTCCTTAGGGGCCAGAGATGCTGCTGCCAGATTCTCCCAAAGAAACATGAAGGGATTCCGAGGATCACAGAGCTCCAACCCCCCTGCCACAGGCAGGGCCACCAACCTCAGGCCTTGAGCCACACAAGGTTGCCCAGGGCCCCCCTCCAACCTGGCCTTCAACACCCTCAGGGACCCAATCTCTCCTCTATCCTTCCCTCCTTCAGCTTCATTCCATCCCTCTTGTCCTGCCAGTCTCTGCCCTTTAACAAGCTGATTCCCCTCCTGTGTCTCTGCTCCCTTCAGGGACTGGCAGGCTGCAATGAGGTCCCCCCACAGCCTTCTCTTCTCCAGGCTGAACCAGCCCAGCTCCCTCAGCCTCTCTTTGTAGGGCAGCTGCTCCAGCCCTCTGAGCTCCTCTGACCCCTCTCCAACAGCCCCACATTTTTCTTGTGTTGGGCCGCAGCTCTGGACACAGGATCCAGCTGGGGCCTCCCGAGGGCAGAGCAGAGAGGGACAATCCCCTCCCTGTCCCTGCTGAAGCACCATCCCCTTTGATTATGTTTTTAAGGTGTATTGCTGGTGCCATGCCTGTCGCTCCTCCAACCCTTTCACAGCTGGTACCTCATTGGTACCTCTCTGGCTGAAACAGAAGGCTGACAGGTCTGAATCAGGCTGGGACTAAACCACAGTGGATGTCCCTTGGATCTTATTTAAGCAGTACAGAGTGAGCTAAATACAACAGAGCTAAAGGGTCCTTCCTAAATTTATCACATGAAACATGGCCACCCCCTGTGTGCAAATGAACTGGAGTAGCAAGATGGGACATCACTTTCACTGGAGCAATGTCCTGCCTCAAGGGTTTTTTAAAGACTCTTTCAAAATAGGGTGGAACTAAACTATTAGTTTAAAACCATTCAGGGAGAAGGTGCTGGGCTTCCTGCATGATCCCTGAGCTGCTTTTTATAGCCCTTCCCCACTCTCAATCATTTAGCAGCTCCATTTCCCAAAATACCAGCAATAACTCTCTCTCTCCAGTCTTTGCCTGGATGGATATTTGCTGTGATACCTTCTCATTTCTCAAAATAACTAAGGTAAAAGCCCTCATCACTTTCATACTATTTTGCTACAGAAGTAGTTGAAACTGTAATTTTTAGGCAGAGCAGGAACTGTGAGCCCTCACTGCAGCCACTCACCTGGCTCCCAGTACCTGCATCCCTTGCTGTGAGTTTCACAGCCCTGATGGGTTTTTAATTTGCCACAGCATTCCACATCCACACACTCTGGATTGTACCTTGGCATTTACCTGTTACTGACCCCTGGCAGCACAGGGCTTTGGATGGCAGGAAAAACTTAATGAAGCACTTTGCATGTCTGTCATGGCTTTCTGAACCCTGGTCTATTTTCTATTTTTATCTTTCATAGCCAAAGGTAAACATTGCAAAAGGGCTCTCTTCTTGCTTTTATAAATTGAATCTGCTTCTAGGTTCCCTCAGGAACCTGGGAGTGAAATTGTTTTCCTGTCCTGCCAAACACTTCAGAAACTTCCTGCCACTGAATTGAGGTGAGTGGTTTTCTCTTTTCTCCTTTCCTTTACTTTCCTTTTTCCCTTTCCTTTCCTTTCCTTTTTCCTTTCTTTCCTTTCCTTTCCTTTCCTTTCCTTTCCTTTCCTTTCCTTTTTCCTTTCCTTTCCTTTCCTTTTCCTTTCCTTTCCTTTTCCTTTCCCTTCCTTCCCTTCCCTTCCCTTCCCTTCCCTTCCCCTTCCCTTCCCTTCCCTTCCCTTCCCTTCCCTTCCCTTCCCTTCCCTTCCCTTCCCTTCCCTTCCCTTCCCTTCCCTTCCCTTCCCTTCCCTTCCCTTCCCTTCCCTTCCCTTCCTTCCCTTCCCTTCCCTTCCCTTCCCTTCCCTTCCGCATTTTCTGCAAGTCATACACTACATTTCTGGTTATTTCAAAGCACTTGGATTTGCATCAAGTTTGAATTTTAACCATTTTCTTTACGTTTTAAAACAAAACGTATTTTTCAGCTTCACACCCCATCAGTTTGGGAAGTGGTTTATTGCAGCCTTTCCTCACAAAGCAAGCTTAGCTTGGGCATACAGTATTTTTAACATCAAAGTACATGGTTGAAAAAGTTGCAGCTGTTTCTTGTGCTTAACCTTTCCCTGATATAGGAGAGCCACGGTGTCTCCATCCATGGGCCTCTTTTCCTTTGACTCTCAATTTTTTTGACATCTAAAGTCAGTTTCCAGTTCCCTTTGTAGCCTTTCCCTCCCCTTTTGTCTGTCTCCTGTCTTCCACTGTGTGTGCATTTGCCTGGGTTCTGACACCTCTCCAACTTCTGGGTTCTCCAACTGATGACTGGTGATGTGTGTGCTGCTCAGCTCTCTCAATAACACCCCCAACCTCATCCCAGTTGTAGGGGCAGCTGTGGGGTACTTGCTGCTGTGAGTGAACATGATACTTCTGGTAACAGCCACGAACTCTTTGAGGCAAATCACAGAATCATACAGAATTGTAGGGGTTGGAAGGGACCTGGAGAGCTCATGGGGGCTGTGGCAGGGGGGTTGGAGCTCTGTGATCCTTGGGGTCCCTTCCAACCCATGCCATTCTATGATTCTATGATTCTATGACCCTATCTCCTTTGGCACTTTAGCCTTTCTTATTTTCCTCTCAATATCCCAGAAGAAATCTGTCAAGTTTCAGAAGCCCTTTTAATGAAAATAAAATTGGCTTGTTATGAGGAGAATCATACGTGATCCAGTTTGTGTGGGTCATCAGTGACACAGTATTTCAGTGCTGTTCTTTGCTGCACACATTCAACTTGCAGAAAGAAAAGTGTAAAGATAGTTTTGCTATTCCAAAATAAGAAAAAAGTTCAAAGTTTGGAGCCAAGTAATTCATGTGATCTCAACCCAAACAGTCCTGAGGGCTGTCAGCTTCCACCTGGGAGGACAGAAACCCCTCTGCTCATCACTTAACACAGCTGAGCTCTGTGTTTCTTTTGCCCAATGGTATCTGAGGTATGTTGTATGTACTACATGTGACTACTAAACTCCACACCACTAAACCTACTGAGTTTTGAAGTTACAAATTGCCACAGACATCACCAGAGAGAGAACCCTTGTCTGTCTCACTGAGAGCTGGATGTACGCAGATGGTGAAGCAGCCAGGCCAGCGAAGCTGCCTGTGAATCTTGTCATTTTATTATGTTTCAACACAAATACTCAAAGCCACAAAGCACAAACATTCCCCATACCCAAAACTTTGAAAATGTTCCCAAAAAATGCTAATCTGGATATTTACAGGCTGCTGCTTTGATTGTTTTCCATTTCTTTCTAACACATGGAGCTCCATTAAGGGGTTGACAAACTATTTAAACAGCTCAGAGAAATGACTAGTTTTCCCTGCTCTCAATCATCTCTTTAATTCTTCTCCTTTTGAAAAGTGCAAAATCTTCTCCTCTACCTGTCAGGCTCTGTGTAATTAATGCTGTCTTCCTGTTCCCCCAGCTCCCACATCCCTTCCTTCCCACCTCTCCACGGCACCGATTCCTTCACAGGTTTGAAGAAACTGATTATTCTGCTAAAAAGGAAAAGGAAAAACAAGAAGTTCAAACTATTTTTCATGTGACAGCAGCATGGAACATCAGCTCCAGGGTTTGCCTGGAAACTGCTGCATAATTTTCTAAGGATGACTATAAACTCACTGATTCCTGGCATCTCTGTGGGGGGTAGAGTCTGCTCCAGCCCCTTTGAGGTCTGTGAAGGGGAATGTGGGTATGGTGCCCACCTCCCCTCTGCTCTCCTGGAGGATGTGGCTCTCTACCAGTGAAACCACACATCCCAGTAAAGTGGAGCAGAGGAGGAACGCGTTTCTATATTGTTGATGTAGAACAGGAGGCCGAAGGGATGCTTAGCAACTGATTTTTGAGTTGGGTTGGTTGGACCTCCCAGCTGCCCTGTGCTCACCAAGGGACCTGTCCCCTATGTCCAGAAAATTTAAGGAACTCTGCAGCTGGTACTTTCCACACACAGACATATACCAATCATGGTTAAAACCCACCTTAAGTCAGTCATGAAACAAGCTTGACATTCCAAATCTAAACTGAAAGGGCACATCTACATTCTAAGAGGAGCCTTTCTGCCATCACTCAAGGTTTCTTGTGGGATTTGGCAAAAAACCATTTGCATGATGGATCCAGATTTCAGCCAGCATCTCACTGAGTTTCTTTTTTTCTTATTTCCCCCATTCAGGGAAAAAAAAACACAAAAAAAGAAGTTTAAAAGGTTAATCTGTAGCCTAATCCTGTAGCCCCATGGTATTTCAGGGTGAGGAACATTGTGATACAACTGCAATTCTTTGTTTTATCAGTGTGCTTTTAGAGAAGGTGATGCTGCTGGGGGTCAAAGCATAGCAACCAGTTAGCTATAAAAATATGTCCTGCTTGTCTGGTGGGACTGGTTTAATTGGTTTGGATATTTCAGCAGTGAATTATCTTTTCCTGGGGTTTAAACACCGTTGAGATATAACCAGGTGACTATAACCTGGTATGCAACAGCTTATTGAGGAGGGAGTGAGTTTGTTGGATTCTTCAGGTTCTTTTACACTTCTTGAAGGTTTATAAATATAAACCAAGCATCCATGGGTTTAGATTCTGTGGCCAGTTGTCATGGCTCTGTGTTTCTCTTGCATAGGGTTGTGCCAACGAAAGCTGCCACTGAAGGAGCAAGGACATCACTCACAACTTTTGGGGAAGCTCTGCCTCATGCTCTTGCAGCTGGGAAGGGCGATGGGATCCTGGGCTCCATCAGGTGCAGCAGGGACAGGGAGGGGATTGTCCCTCTCTGCTCTGCCCTCGGGAGGCCCCAGCTGGATCCTGTGTGCAGAGCTGGGGCCCCCAATACAAGAAAGATGTGGAACTGTTGGAGAGGGGTCAGAGGAGCCACGGAGATGATCAGAGGGCTGGAGCAGCTGTCCTACAAAGAGAGGCTGAGGGAGCTGGGCTGGTTCTGCCTGGAGAAGAGAAGGCTGTGGGGGGACCTCATTGCAGCCTGCCAGTCCCTGAAGGGAGATTATAAGCAGGAGGGGATTCAACTTTTTTAAAGGGCAGCGACTGGCAGGACAAGGGGAATGGATTAAAACTAAAGGAAGGAAGGTTTAGATTAGATATTAGGGGGAAGTTCTTTACAGAGAGAGTGGTGAGGGGCTGGAACAGGCTGCCCAGAGAGGGGGTGGGTGCCCCATCCCTGGGGGTGTTCAGGGCCAGGTTAGATGGGGCCCTGGGCAACCTTGTGTAGCTCCAGGCCTGAGGTTGGTGTCCCTGCCTGTGGCAGTGGGGTTGGAGCTCTGTGATCCTTGGGGTCCCTTCCAACCCATGCCAGACTATGATTCTATGATTCTATGTCCCCAGCAACATCTCCCCTCTACCAGCGTGCTCTCTCTCACCTTTCTGGTCCAGCTTCCTGGTGTTACGTAGCAAGAGGGTTTCTAAATTAACTTTTGCATTTTTATTTTATTTTACTATTACCATAACCTGCTTCTATTGCATAGGATTTCACTTGGCTATAAAATAATGTGAGTTGATGTCGAAATATCTTACAGGATTGAGCTGCATAATGCAGCAAGAAAAGGGTGCTGGGAGTAGTTTAAACCCTCATCCTGGAATTAGCAGAGAGTGGTGCCTCCAGCTACACTACAGGAACAGGGGAAAAAAATAAATCCCTGCCTCAGATGTCCTTATTAAACCCATTCCTCCAGTGCACCAGCTAAGGAAACACTTTCCCAGGGAGCAGGAGGTATCAATGTGGGAAGAACACTGCCAATATACAGTGCAATTTGGAATAAAGCTTGCACAAGCCAAGCAATGAGGGGCAACAGCAATTCCTCTTTTACAATATTTTTATGAAATTGCTCCAGTCAGTGGGGGTGGGGAGCTGAATGCTGGAGCTGGGTTCTGCTTTACACAACAGATAGGAGATATATATTTAAATATTATTTTTAAGAAACACATTAAAAATGAATAATTGGGTTTTATTTTTTAATACGGGTGTTAAAGATTCAGAGCAGAGAGCCTGTTTCTTTATGAATATCACAGCAAAGAGCTCCTTTGGCACTCTAGCTCCCAGGAAACCCAAGCACTGTTCATCCCTCCATCGCATCGCTGCCGGAGGCAGGGGATGTCTGCAGCCATTTATAGCCCTCTCTCTCCAGTGGGATGGAACAGGAGAATCTGTTGGGGAGAGGAGACTTTTCCTTATGTTTGCTGGTTTTCCAATATGTTCTCTGAGTACTTCCAAGTAAAACACTTCCAGACATGCCTGCCAGCAAGCAACAGAAATGAAGGAGGATTTCTGTGCTACGTGATAATCTTCCTCACGGTGGGGGGAGATGGCAGCCCCCAAACCCATGGCTGGGATCAGCAGCTCGAGCAGTAAATCCCCATGGAAGGAAGGAGGTGCTGCTGTTAAAGGCTGGCTGTAAAGCTCACAGCTCTCCCCTGTGTAGCCTGGCTGGAGGTACCTGTGTTCAGAGATGCCAAACCCCCAGTGCTGAGCCTGGAGTAAGCACCCTGTACCCACAGTGTTGGGGTCATTCCTCTCTCCCCACAGCTGGGAGAAGGGGATGATTATGGTGTAGCAGGGAGCAGCCTTTTGGCCAGTCTCTGGGGCTTTCACAGCCTTAGTGGACATCAAAGGTTTGAAGGACTTTTCCCAGTGCATAAGGAGCAAGGAAGCTGCTTGTTCCACATTTGCTAAACTAAACCCCATGAGGAGTGGGCTCAGGAGGACTTGTCAGTCTGTGTTTGGCAGTGCCCAGGGACAGGACAAGAGGCCATGGGCACAAACTGGAGCAGAGAAAGTCCCACCTAACCCTGAGGAGGAACTTCTTTGCTGGGAGGGTGGCAGAGCCCTGGTCCAGGCTGCCCAGATAGGTTCGGGAGTCTCCATCCCTGGAGATGTTCAAACCCTGTGAGCCTAGACCTGCTCAAGGGGACCCTGCTCTGGCAGGGGGTTGGGTGAAATGATCTCCAGAGGTCCCTGCCAGCCCCTACCAGTCTGTGATGTGTACATGGTGCTGTATGGGATTCATGGGCTACCAAAGATACCCTTGATACAGCCCAGCAAAGAGCTGGCAACACTCTGCAAGAGGTTTGAAGGTTCATCAAGTGCCACACACGCCTCTGTGATCTTTCTGGTCACCCTTACAGCTTTCATGGCCCCCTGAAAATGGAGTGTCCACCTGGATTTCAACCCTACAGCCACTGGAAGAGCAAACACTGCAGCAGAGATCGTGCTGAGGAGGGAGGTCTGTGGGTCGCTCACATGCCAGCAGTCTCTGCTTAGCAAGTCCTGCTCTTAGACCTCTTCTCTGAATGATTTATGCAACTGTATTTTGTATAAAGGGGTCCTGATTGCCTTGCTGGGGAGGAGCAGGAGAGGAGAAGCAGGGAATCTGCCATATATATATTTTTTTAAAAACCTGTTTTCAATTGGTTCTGCTTTCCTGGAGAGCATTATTAATAATCCTTTGTCAGGATGCCAGGAAGCTGTCATTCCAAATGCTGCATAATTAAGTGGGCAGTATCTGCAGAGGTGTACAGACATTAAAACTGCTTAAGTGAAAGCAAGCTAGGGAGCATGTTTTTGGAAGGGCACTGGGGGATTTTATTTTCTCAGTGGATATAATGACAAAGGCTTTGAACAATAAATGCTGCCTGCAAGACCTCGCAGGACAGGATGTACTCATTAGGTACTTTGGCCTCCTGTTGTAATAATACACTGAGTGATATTGGTAGCCCATCACCTTGAGGCTTTGTGCAGTCCCCATTTAATGCAGATTATTAAAAAAAACCCAGGGGAAACAAACAGATTGGAGTTTGATGAGGAGGAAAAACATAATTCTATGGACAGCTTTGATTTGATTGATAAATGTGACATGAAGGCAGCAGAAGTTCTGCTGCTCATTAATACATTGTTTAATATCTGCTAAGCCACAAACTAATTACTAGGGTGCCTTTGCCAACACAGCCAGTTGTTTTCTTTTCTTTTGCACTAGTTGTGTTGGAATTTAACCTACAAATACAAGTAGAGTTTACTCACCCTGTGCAGATCCTTATCCCATTGAAAAGCAGAAGAGAAACAAAGACATGAGTGAATAGAGAAGACTTGCCAAAGAGTACAGCATGCCATTCTGTTCTCCAAAAGCCTTGGAGCTGATTAGTATTGATTAGGTGGAGGTGACCTCTTCTCATACAATACAGTTCTTACAATCTCAAACTCAAAACAGCTCGGGTAAATAAGATTAATAGAACCAATTTGCTGCTCCCAAGTAACATTGTAATATAGCTTCATGTGACTGGGTTCACATTGGAAAATAAATTAATGGCCAGTAATGTGCCCTGGAAGTTGAGTTCTGAATTTCCAGAGCATGATGCAGCCCTTGCATCCTTGGTTAATGTGAAGTGTAAGGGCCAAACTCTCAGCTGATACAAAGTGAGGGGGCTCTGCAATACTTAAAGAGCTCTCTCAGACTTTCCTCCCAAAGTTCAGCACATTCTGAGTGCTCTTTTATTTCTGTTTTCTACATTTCCTGCTCAGTTTGCCTCTAGCCAGGTACTGTGTGGCACAGCGCTCAGGTGGGTCACTGAAACACACTTAAAGATACTGGCTATAACATTAAAGCATTTCTCTTAATTCTTTGGGGAGAAGAAAGACAAACCAGGAGGCTGATGCTGTGCTGGGGTGTGTTTCCAGCATTGCACAGCCAAACTCAAAGGGCTGGATTATCATTCTGCTTATTGTGAATAAAACACATACCTTATAGTGCTCTCCTGCTATAGCTGTTAATATAACCAGCCCCATTTGGCAAAAAAAGGCACTCTGTCTTCTTCAAAGCAGCCTATCTTTTAATCTCAGGAAGCTTGCCCTCCTTTTCCTTCCTTTTTACACCTATTTCCTCCTTTCTACCAGATTTCAACCCCTCCCTGGATGTTTATTACACCCAGAACGATGCACACAGCTCACCAAGCAACAAATTACGTTCTCGAGGAAAGAAAAAAAAAGCAAAAAGAAGAAAAAAAGCTACTTACATCTAATTAACTTCACTACAGCATGTTCTACATGATGGGAAAGTAACCTGCTGAGTCCAGGGCAGAGCTGTGCCAGGTTGAAACTCTCCCAAATGACTACTATTGATGAATAAACAAAGGGGGTCAGCTGAGGTGATGGTAAGCAGTATATCTTGATGCATGCTCTGCTTGTCTAAACAATGTATTAGCTGTTGAATGTTCATTTGGCTTATCTGCAGACCATTACAATTACCCTGGTATTTAAAACTACATAGGCTTAGAAAAATGCATATTCATTTTTATTCCCCCCCCCCACACACACACCCCGGAGAAGCCCAGATAATATTGAATCAATATTTAATTTTTGGGGGCAGCCTAAAATTGAGAAAAACTGAGAAAATGTGTCTGGGAAACTCTCTGTCTGCTGCAGGAAGAAGTCAAGGTGGTAGGCTCAGCCTTGTCAGCCACGATGCCATTTGCTCTCAATCATTTCCCTATCTCTTACATGATCTAATGTAAGCACAGGGCCCATTGTTCCAGCTCTATATTTGTACGTGCCCAGCACAAGGGGGTTAACTTGTGTAAGGTCATATAAATAATAAAGAACTTGGGAAGTTGCTGTGCCAGCTATCATGCTCATTCATGTGAGACTTTCCGGCTCAGTTTCTAAGCTCCTGGAGTGGGGAAGGATCCCCTGGCCATGCCAAAGCCTCTCACACTGCCATTCCCTCTGATTCACCTCTGCTAGAGCAGCAGCCCTGGGAAGAGGCAGCCAAATTACCCTTGCTCTGATGCTCCTGACAACGTTACTACTCACCTTAAAGTTACCACTTTCTTTTTACTTTTAGGTCTTTTACTTTTCCCTTTTCGTACCAGTTTGGAATAGAATGGAATCCTAGAATGCTTTCTGTTGGAAAAGTCCTTCAAGATCATCAAGCCCAACCATCTGTACCAGGTCCAAAACTAGACCACGTCACCAAGCACATCTACTCTCCTTTCAAACCCCTCCAGGGATGCTGCCTCACCCACCTCCCTGGGCAGTCTGTGCCGATATCCAACAACCCTTTCAGTACAGAAATTGTTCCTAATATCCAACCTAAACTTCCCCTGATGCAACACAGAATCATAGATGCAGCACAGAATGAGTTTGGAAGAGATGCAGACTCCAAGCGAATGATGTACACACAGCCCAGCTCAAACAAGAGTTACTTTGATGGGCAATCACACATCAGATATTTCTCCTGACACATCCTGCTGTTGGGTCTTTTGTTCCCCCACATGTTAATGTGTTATCTATTCTCTCAGGAGAGGTGCCAGACAATAAAATGAAACATCTTGGGAAACTGAGACACAGAAATTTAAGTAAATGCAGGTTATCTAGAAGCTATTATTTCGTATTCATTTCAGGCACATCAAGATGTTCCAGAGCTGAAAAGAGTAAAAAAAAAAATGACATGAACGTTAGGAGCATTGCTAAATTCATTATATACAGGATTGAATGAAGTTCCTAAGCAGACGACGCTGTAACTCATGTCCTACAGTCACAGGAAAAGATAACAGTTGTAAGAACTGGGGTTTGAGCCTGAACTGGCAATGAATTCTTCTATAATAGCAAGTCAGTGAAGGTGTGGCATGTCCCCTACGCACACATCGTCTGTTGCATTGCATTTTGCCCTAAAGTAGCTGTAAACAAAGGATGATGCTGAACATCTCACAGCCAAAAGGTGGCTGAGGACTGAGTAACAGCGCTGTGATTGAGGGCACAGAGTCTAAATGAAGTTAAAGTGCTTTGGGCCCGGTAATTACCTCTTTTGTCTTTGGTGTGCCAGCACTACAGAGGAGATTTTATATCGCTGGAGTTAATAAATCATTCACTAGGAGTACAGCGTAGTGGTCCTTGCACAACATAATTAACAAGCTAAACTGTGGCTCCAGCACGCCCAGCTCTAGAGGAAGGTGCTGAATTCAAAGCGGGACACTTCCAGGCACTCAGAGCTCTCTCAGGTTACCATTTCAGGCTTTTACATACTGCAGTGTTAATTTGGATTTTATAAACTGCAAACAGTTGCGAGGATCATAAAGTCCATATCCTGAGGCAGTAACGAGATGTCTGCTTGAACTTTTCCTGGCTGTTATATTTTGGAGCTTAATGCCAAGTCCAGATTCAACCTGCCTGGAGAGAAGAGTAGCTCTGCAGAAAGCATGGAGCCCCGGATCGAGGCCTCAATGGTGTTTATTTGTTTATGCAAAGTAAATCTGTTTGTGCAACAGGTCTCACAGCTGCATTTCACTTGCAGTAACTGCCATGTGAAAAATTGATGCTTTTCATTATGATGGGGACAAGCAAAGCCCAAGGGCTTTAGGAGCTTTGGGTTTAGGAGCTTTGGGTTTAGGAGGTGTCATCTTTCTTATCTACGCCCTGTGCTGAACTTGGCTGGGTCACTTGGCCCCAGACCTCTGAGACTGTTTGATTCCTATTAATTGGGGATTTTAAAAGGAAATACCCCAGAGGCTTTCAAGGACTCAAACCTTTGATCCTCCTGGGATGCTGAGGAGCATGCATCCATTCATGTGGGCTGACTAAAACTGCCTCTGCAGTGCTCCCTGTGCCCCATCTGGAGCAGCTGTATCCAAACACACATGGGTTCGGCTGCCCCAGCTCATGGAGGGGCTATGGCTTCTTCCAGCATTCGACCTCATTTAGAATTTTATCATACTCCTCAGGACACAGGTGTTTCAGAAAGCAAAATAAATATAAATGCTTTCTAAAGATCCCTGAGTTCTGTAACCCTAACACAGCAGGATGAACTATTGGTTGGTTTTTTTTTTATATTTTTCTTTTTCCAAGCTAAATATTGCAGAATTGCCAATGATTTGCTGTGGCATCACGGGGTAGATGCCTGTCTCTCTTTAATTTTTAAAGCTTTGGTTTAAAATATTCTAAATCTGAGCATGGAGAAGAGCACTGGGTAGTTTGTACTTCAGCATCAGCCAGTGGTACCGCAGGATGCCGGAGCCAGCCAAGCTGCTCAGCTACCATTACTGATGAAGCCTTCGCACCTTATTATTGAGAAGATCCCCAATGAAGGATTGCAGCCTAACACTTAAAACTAAATTAAAAAAAATCAATTCCTTTGAAGGTTCTGAGTAGCAAACAGGAAGGAATGGGTTTGCTTGCCCTTAATTGTTATTAAGGGGTTGCATTAAGACAAGTCAAATCGGTTGTTACCATGGGAAATTGCAGTCTTCAGTCAGCAGCTCTCACACTTCTAGGTAAATATTGAAAATGGCAACTGTGGCTGCTACATGGCTTTAATTTACAAAATGTAGGATATTTTAATTTACAAAATATAGGATATTTCTTTGCAAGAGAATTTCCATTTATTCCAGGCATGTGGCAAACTCAGATTATTAAGAAAAATAAACTCTTGGTCTGCAATGTGGTAGATGGTGAAATGCAACCTTAAAGGCACAAGAAAACAAGACACTTTCTCCCTGCCTTGGAAATCTTCCAAAATAAAGGTTTGGATGGTGTGAGCCCACTACCTCCCATCATCTCCTTGAGCCCCCACTCATGTGGTGCTCTGTTTTAGCTTGAAGTGAGGGAGACAGATTGTCTTTTCAAAAATAATGGAAAAATGATTGTAATATATGTCTGCCCCCACAATCAGGTACCAAGTTTTGCACATATTTCCCTTGCAAAATAAAAAATCCCAGTCCAAATTCCACTCTCCAGCATCACTGGAGATAAATTTACCACTGTAGATTCTAAAGCACATTATTGGGATAAAATTACCGTCTTTTCATTCACTTCCTTATGCAAATATGTATATATACACATAGTACATTATGAAAGGTATTAATTTTAAAACATGAGCTTTATTGCTTGCCCCATCAAATAATGTTAATACCAGCGAGCAGGAAATAATGCCTTACAGATAATGGAAAGGCTAAGTCAGATGATTAACTCAGTTCCTACTGCAGAGAGAAGGGTGTTCATATATATACATATATACATATATATATACACATATATATTTATAGATACACACATGTGTATTTTTATGTATTTATATATATGTGTACACATATAAGATATATATAAAATACATTAAAAAGAATACATATATTATTTTTTCTTATGAATTCTCCTTCTGGGTTAGGATATGTTGGCTGGGCACTGAGGGTTGTGTGGAAGGTAGAGCCAACTTTCTTGCAGGAGGCAGCACACAATGGGATGTGCTGCCCGGAGAGAGTTATGGTGTCTCTGTACATCCCCCTGTGCTGGCAACATCAGAAAAGATGGGAGGTTTATTATCGCTATTTTGTCTGAAATAAGTTTTCTGGGAGAGGTATCAGAACTATTATGCTGATTAAAATATAAAGCTATCTGTGAATTTGTCTGTGAGAATTTCTGGGGAGACGCCCTGGGGGTAATGACATTGTGTCTTCTGATTTCCTTTGAAATAAATCTTATTTATATCAAATTAAAGAATAAGAGATTAAAAGCTCAAGCTCCATAGCGATATTTGGCCTTGCTGCTTATGAAAACTATTTTGAAAGAGGTATCTTTCCCCTCTCTCAGGACAAGTGTTTTCCCTGGAAGGAGCACAGGCCTAGCTCGCAGGCCTAGCTCTCAGGCATAGCTCGCCGTCCTGCCTCAGCCTCCGATCTCAAGGTCATTGATGGCACAAGTTACAATAAAGAACCTGTTTACAGATAAACACATCCCTAAAAAGTCTGAGTCCTGAACAAAGAGATGGGGAAATGTCTTTGAGAAGATGGCAGAAGCGTACCTGCTCTGTTTTATAGAGAATTTATACTGAAAGGCTTATTAGAAACTGCAAAAGTGGGATTTACATGATAAATTTATCCCAAGTTCTCACCTATGGCTGATGGTTATTATTAACAAAAATCCTTCTCTTGCATTTTCCTACAGCCAGTGTCCCTGTGTTCAGCACTGTAATTACTCCGCTTAGTGATTCTGCACATCAGGTGTGTTAATACGGGGGAGGAGAGAGGATGAACAGTTCAATTAATTAAGCCAGGTTGTAGCAGATCATCATCATTTTTCAAGGTGTCAATTGAGGAGATCTCCGGGAGTGATGCAGATGAGCCAGGACCACCTGGGAATTCAGTCTCATTTCCCATCACAGCATTTCAGAGCTCTTGGAAATAAGACTTGTCAAAATTTAATGTTAAGCCCACAATAGGTATGAAGCATATTTTCAGGAGTGTCCTAAACTGCTGTTCATTTCCACCCCTGTAATGCAGAAATAACCTGGTAAGCCCAAGAAAATGTTCAGATGTTGTGGAGAGAGGGGTTTTGTTGGTGAGTTTGGATACAGTAAGTAGAAGCAAACTAGAAATTTTAGAAGCAATTAAAACATGGAGTCCTGCCACTGAAGCACCAAAGCAGAGAAAAGTAAAGTAAAGTAAATATTTGATATGAAGCAGAGAAAGAAAAAACATGAATTCTGTGTTTGTTTTTTCCTTCTGTGTCAGTTGCGGACACTCCCTGCGTTGATCCAGCATGAGGATGTACTTTATCCTGCTGGAAACCAGACAGCCTTGAGACCAGATGCATTCCTTGCTCTGAAAAAGCAGCAGTGCAGCTATTTTGATCCATGTGATCATGGAATGGAAAAGCTTTTAGCTTGTGCCTTCTGCTGAGTGCTCCCGGATTGGAGCCACACAGGGCAGGAGGATGTGGAGCTGGAGGACTCGTGTCTCACCTCCTGCGTGTCTGTGGCACTGTGCTCTGGGAAACTGGTTGGTGCTGGGAAGACCCAGCAATAGAATCATAGAATGGTTTGGGGTTGGAAAAGAGCTTCAAGATCATCGAGTCCAACCACCTGTCCAGCCCTACAAGGTCCAACACTAGACTGTGTCCCCAAGCACATCTCTTCTTTCAAACCCCTCCAGGGATGGTGCCTCACCCACCTCCCTGGGCAGCCTGTGCCAATATCTGACAGCCCTTTCAGTACAGAAATTGTTCCTGATATCCAACCTAAACTTAACCTGATGCAGCTTCAGGCTGTTTCTCCTTGTCCTGTCACTGACTACCAGGGAGAAGAGACCTTCCCCCACCTGACTACAACCCCCTTTTAGGAGTCTCATTTGCATATCTGCAAGCCCCACCTGCAAGCCCCAGCATGGCTCCTTTCATGAACCTACTCCACACAGATGTATGCTTTCAAATGTGTGTTTATATTTTTGAATCTCAGGGGTATGTACAACCCAGTTCTGTTGCATGCCACAGACTGTACCCTTACTCTGTAACACTGCCCACCTTTGTGATACCATGCTTAATTGTTTTATCAGTATTTATTCTGCAGCTGTTTGGCTGCTTGGGGAGGAAATTAGGGTCCTGGGGATTTGGAAGTTTGTTCACCTGGGAGGAGGGTGGGGATAGCTTGTAGTGCTTGGCTGGAGCTGGGGGTTTCTGGGCAGTAAGGAGAGGTCTGATCTTCACCTTGACTTTGTGGAAAGAAGCCTTACTGGAAGTAGCTGGGGATGCAAGTAGAACCTGAAAGAGGTAGGCTCATTTCTGTTTTAAATATATTTTCTTCCAGGGAGGTCTGCCTTTCCTCTTGTTAGAGAGTTGTAGTGTTCTGGATTTCTGCCTTAATACAAGAGATGGGAAGTTCTTTGATGTCTTTCTATAAAGTTTTAGCTGTGTGATTTAGCTGACTCTGAATCCCTTCACAGTGCCTTTTAATGTTATTTAATTAATCCAGTATAGAAAGATTGGATTTCTCTTCATGTGGCTTGGTGGGGGTAGCCCCTGTAGGGCTGCTTCCAGACTGGGTGTCTCTAGCCAGAAGTGCTGCAGGTATTTTTGGGGGGCAGGGTGTGGTTTGCAGTGCAGCTGAATGGACCATCTTGAATAGTGGGAGTTTTTTCTCTTTGGCATATGTTATGATACAAATATTTTCTTGTAAGTAAGGAAGTACCTTGTTTTGCTGCTAATGTTTTTGTGAATTTGTTTCATGTAAGATAACTACTTGAATCTGTAAGAATATGGGGAAGGAATGAGAAACTCCAGAAGCAAATGCTTTTCCTGCTACTTATTCATCAGTGAGCACAGTAATTGACTGTGTGATCAGTGTGGGAGTCTTGCCTCTTCAGACACAGAAGACCTGTGCTGAAGCGAGCAGTGTCTCAGTTAATTACATTGCTGTATTGGCAGGTGGCTGGAGTTTCTCTTTCCTGAAGTTTGGCTTTCGTGAAGTCCAAGAGGGACAATCAATTTTCCCATGTGACGGCTTGGCTCCACACCCAGCGTGTTCTTAGGAGTATCTAGAGGTGTTTAATACTGGGCCAACTCTTTCAGAACCTTTGGTCCTTTTGCTCGACGTCCTTACTAGTTCAGCTGCTGCTCACAGATAAGTGCTGAGGTGTGAGAAATGCTTCTCAGCCCAGCACTCTCAGACATGAAACTGGCTGGGTTGGATTGAATGCTGGAAGCCATGTTCTACAGTTCCTCCAAATGTGCTCTGAAATACAAATACATCAGCTAATTCGGAGGCAAAGCTGCTTTTCAGCAGGCATTTCATAATGTAACTTCTGTTGTTTGACACCCCAAACACCTGAAAGCCAGAAACCAGTGCTGGGTAGCATGCAGAAACTGATGTCTCTGGCATGGCCATTCTGTAATACTCTGTTATATCTGCATCACTGTGGTTTGATACCTGGTAATGAGATGCTTTTGCACTTTGAAGGGCTATGTTTTTTCTCAGATGATATATGTTTTATGAAAGCCTATTTAATTAGTTAGGTCACTTTCTGATGGGGTATGTGATGTGTCTGTGTGAACGTGTTTGCATCAAACTCTATAAGCAAGCAAAAGACTTAAGGTGATGTGTGATTCTGGTGATGCAGCATCTAGCTTGTAGATACTCTGTGTTTGAAGAAGGGATAAAAATGCAGGAGTGGTGACCAAGCAGCAGTGTGGACCCTGGGGTAATCGAGGGGTTTCCACAGGCATCAGCATCCCACCTCCTTCACAAAGTCGCAGAGCATGATCATGCAGTTGGTTCAGTTCCTTCTTCCTCTCATTATTCCAGGACTCAGTTTTTCTGATTGTTGGAAGCTTGGATGTTTTCAGCCAGATTCCTGATTTTTCTCCTCCTAACTTTGTCTTATATAATAACTGTTTCTTTTCTCTTCCTTATTTACTGGCACAAAGTCTAGCTAATTCTCTAGGCTAAACAAGCAATTTTGTTTTAATCTCATCCTCAGTTCTTGATCATCCATGCAGTTCTTTAGAATACCCGTATAGGCTGTAATTCATCTTTCTTGAGTGAAGGTACACAAAACTGTACGTGATATTGAAAATTGAGGGTTTTGTTGGAAAAATGATGTGTAATAGGATTTAACTGTTTTAATCACTAACTCCTGTTCTGTGTAAAGGATAATTGGTTTCATCTCCTTTCACTTCTGAGTTCCTGATATTAACAGAAACTTTTGGTTTTGTTTCCAAAAAGCATAATCTTTCACTTGACTGCAGGCACATTTTTGTCTCTACACACAGAGGTAAAACTGAGTCATTCTCCGAGTTGGCATCATGTGGCACCTGATACTTTGCAGTGAATGAGACCTCCTGACTTCTATTAGCTAATTTAATTAGCATATTCAGGCTAGTACCAGCTAAACTTCATCAACAAGGGCTTTAAAGCAATTTGTTAAAAGGCTGATGCTCCAAGAATTCAGTTAGTAACCTGTGTGCAGGCTATCTTATCCTTTCCCTTACCCCTGCCTCACCTACCTAAAGCTCTCTTGTAATACCTGTCTCTTCCCCTGGAATTCAATTTCCATATTGATTATTCTACTGAAATCCAGACGGAATAGATTACTTTGCACTAACATTGGAGAGGTTAGAGGTAGAAATATATGAAACTTCTATTGAGTATCATTCTTATATAGAAAACTTCGATTTTTGTTTATTATCGTACTGTAAAATTGCCTGTTCTTCAAGGGACTGCTTGTTCCAGCCTTGATTGCAAAAGCTCCCAGGTAGCTCTGTCCCTGCATGGGGGTAACCCAGGCAAGTTAAAAGTCTTGGATAAAGATCTTTGCATTGGACTAGTTTGATCTGGAGAATAAGAGACTAATTGGCTCTGAGGAAAGCGTAACTGCTGCTGATTCCTGCTGCTTGTGCTGTGGGGAGAAAGGCTTGCTGCATTTAGTGTGGTCCCCTTCCACTAAATATGTAAGCAACTCTGCAGCTGTGCAATTACTGATAGGGTAGGGTCAGGTGAATATCCTAATGTGACATTGATGCTGAGCAGTTATGACTTAGGCTGAGACTTACAGGAAAAAGCAGTGCAATCATATTTCTTTTAATTTTTTTAAAATTTCTGAATTGTCAGAAGAGCAGCTGTGGATTTGGACAGACTCTTCTGAACAAGTAAAGGATATTCCACAAACCCACAACAGCTCTTCAATCTGGGCAGCACAGCTTCACCGCTGGCTTTAGTTGTAGCACAGACTGATGCCATCGATGCGGCTCACTGGCTTTACATTAGACCTGCTGACTGTGAGGATCTGTTCCAGAAAATACCTCCTAATATTTGTCAGACTGAAAGAATTACCGCTCCAGCAAACTTTTTGTCCTGCTGGCATTCTGCTGCTCACCCCACTGCTTCTCCAGGTGGTAGTTTGCACCTCAGAGAATATCCTCAGAGGATCCTTGTGAGGAGCTATTAAGAGTACAGATGGATGCCAGAAAAGCATCACCTCTTCTCGTGCCTCTTGTGTGCAGAGCACTTCGGTTCACTCTGTCTCAAGGCCACTGATGGGTAGAGATGATATTGGCTGGGAAGGAGGAGGAAAAAAACACCTACTTGGGTCCTGTTAATGACTACACTGGAAAGTAGTCCTGGGGTCCAAGTCTGATCTCACTGATCCTTGGGCTGGAGAAGTGAAATACTATTGATTTTTTTTTTTTTTTTTTTGTGTTAATGTTTTAAATGAACAGTGCTGATTTACTCATTTCCTGGAAGCAAAGAAACCAGATCTGTCTGGGGTACTGGGGAAGCTCTGGTGTTTTGTAAACACTGCATTTCTCTATTTGCAAGCTTGCTAGCCAGCCATTCCTCGAGCTTCCCATGCTATAAACTCACCCCTCAGAGCAGTGGGAATGTGTGGATCTTGCATTTGTAGAGGTGCATGGCCGTGGCTGTGTTAGATCAACCCTGAAAGTGATTTTATTTGGACTGTGCTCCTGTGTGACACATGCTTTTGTGTTATGAAGAAGTATTTTGGCCTGTGTGTGACTCAGGCTGACCTGCTCTTCTTCACCTGCAAGCAGCTGCATCCTCCACATTTATTTACTGACACACTGTGGGGTAATTTTTCTCCTTCAATATTCTGTTGTCTAATTGCAGTTAATTGTGGTTCTTAATCTTGCTAATTACTGTAAATCATGCTCTGCCAGCCATCCTTTCTTCCAGTGGCAATAAGGCTTTTTTTCCCCCTCCTTGGAAGGTGTGTGTAGTTTAATATAAGTGTCTCAATAATGAAGATTTATTGGTGAAGGCTATCGAGGGCTGTGTGGCTGCATGTGAAAGCAATGCACTGGGCTTAAAAAGAGGAACAGAGAAGTCAGAGCCTGTAAAACCTGTTATTGATGTGACTGGCAGTCAGTATAACTTTAATTTTATGTCTAAACTAAGGTGGCTAAATGTAAAACCTTTAATTAAAACCATTAGAAGCCTGTAATGTTGCTGACGTGCTGTTTGACAGGTGGAACGTTACCACCAAGCAATTAGCATTTCCAGCGTGCTGCGCTGGCTTCTCAGCGGCCCTCCTGTAGGAGTCTAATCTCTTAGGCCTTTTCCTACTGAAGGCTTTTGATTTCACAGCTAATCGGTTGGTCAGATCACCATAGTCTGTTAATAAGTATAAAACCAGCCCTTTTAGGTTCAAAAGGTCTGTTTAAGGGCCTCCAGACCCATCAAAGCTTTTGATCCGCCACAGATTGCTTGCGGGGCCTAGAGTTTGAGCGTGCCCACGCGAGTGTTTCTGTACTCCCATACAAGTGTTGGTGGGAGAACTGGCTTTAGGGTTTCAGATAATTCCTATGAAGTAGCAAACATTTGTGTTTGGAGGAAATACTGAACTGGCACACGCTGCAGAATGCCGATTTACTGTTTAGCCTTAGGAGAAAGAACAGAAAGAATTGAGAAGTCACCAAAAATAGACTCTGCGATCACAGAAGCCAGCAAGTAACGGGGCTTGTAAGAAGATGACAAAATTGTATTTTTGATGATTAAAAATGTGTGTGTAAAATGCTGGAAATATAACTCATATCACTGATGTCGCAGGCTATCAGCTGAGAAACTTCAGGTGGGGCACCCTATCTCTGCTCCTGGTGATGTGGGCTTTATCTGCTCTGTCCCCGTGTGCTCCCCTCCCTGAGCCTATAGACCTCTGCTTACACTGACTTGTTCCCTCTGCTCAGCTCCAATCCGACTTGATAAACAACTATATGTTGCAGCCATCCGGGACATAAAGGAGAAGCTTTATTAGGCTCTCCATCTGATGCATCATTCAAAAAGGAATTGCTAATAATGAATTAACACTCGCTTTTGAGTCTTCCATGATGTTGTTTGAGTGTGTGTTGTGCTATTAATTACTTAGGAGAGCTGTGAAGGACACATCAGCAAGTTCAAGGCAGCATCATTTGGAATGGCATTGCTTATGAGTCACTGTTATACTTGTCAGCACAGGTACCACATGTAGAGGCATCCCCCGTGTTGCTTGTGTCCCACAGCATCTGCAGCTGGTACCTGGGGCTTTCCCTATGGGATGCTGAAGAGTTGGAGGGCTAGAAATTTCTGGTTACTCCTTGGTAAGTTGGCAGGCAGGGGTATTCTGCTCTCCCTGTGGTGAAGAGGAGAGTTATAGCAGCTGTTTTGAACTTGCTGAATGTACCTGAGGCAAAATTTCTTACTTGTACAGCCTTGTTCATGGATCACTCTTGAAAACCCCATGGGAGCCATCTTGTTTATCTATCTTGAGGAGACTCAGGAGACATCCTACCAGGTTTTTAAAGCCCTTGCAGGATCCCTAAGGCTGTGTGTGTATTTTTCTGGAGAAGCTCCTACCTGGTGCGCTTTAGGTTCACCATAAGGCTGTCCAGCACCATCCATCTGTGGTGAATATTTCACATTCCATATGTCCTTCTGCAGAGTCTCCATGACATGCTGGTACTCACCAAGCAGCTTGGCCCAGAGCAATCTGCATGTCGACATGTGGGGACATGGGTTTGATGTGTCCTTAGTGGTATAGCTCCTGACAGCATCTGTAAAGCACAAAGTACCACAGAAAGCACACGGTTTCCAGACCCTATCTCCAAGCTGGTCTGTATGCCCAGCAGTCTGACTCTCTCCGAGGAGCAAGGAATTAAACTAAAGCTTTTAGGGTCCTCAACAAACTCATTCACTCACCATGTTATTTAACCAACTGAAGGTGCTCCCCTTCAGTTGATTAAATCACATTACCCACACTACCCAGAAAGGGGTAGTTTGAATGTGTATGTTGTGGTTGTGATCAATCCAAAAGATATTTCAGAAACTTGCATGAAAATTCATTCAATTGGCAAAAATCACTGCTGTCTTCTGTATATTTGAGAGACAGAAGCAGGTTGAGTTTTATTTCAAGTGCTGCAGTTTCCCTTCCTGTGTTACGGTGATTTCAGTTCATTCAGCAGAGCCACATCCAACCCAAACCTTTGCTGTCCAGTGAGTGAATTTGTTTTGCTCTCTTCTTCCTTTTGGGTTTGCTTGTTCCTGTGTGCCCCTGTTTGTGCACCCGAATATGATGAGCTTTAGCCTGGCTTGCTTTGGGCTAAAATATATATATTTTTTCTGCATCAATAGCTAGAGATATGGAAACCTAAATCTGATTCCTGAGTTGGAGATGAGATTGCTCTGCTAGGGGAGGTCATAAAGATTGACAAGGGCACTGACATTTCTCTAATTTGTCTTCAGGAGCTTTGGTCATTAGGAGCTCGACTTGTGCTGAATATGGTATTTTTGACTCATGAAGAGGTTGGGAGAGGGAGATGTTGATATAGGAAAGTTGCTGGTTGGCAGCAGACATCCCTTTGCTTTCAATGTTGACATATTTGAACTATTAGAGAAGATGCTTACAGGCACTCTGAATTCCCTGGGATCTGAAAGGTGGGATGAAAGGGCTGAATCATCAAAACCAAGAGTTTTCAAAATAGATATACAAGAGGATGCAACCTGAGTTGTGGAAGGTGTTTCTCTTCAGGACATTGGTGTATGGGTTTTAAAGACTTAAATTTCTCTTTCTTCCTTGCAATTTGGAGTTCCTGTTTGCTCTTGTGTTCTGCCATTGCTTTTTCAGAAGCATTGCTGTTGGCTCTGGGAGTTGCTCCTGAACCTAAACAGGAACTTATAAAGCTCATGTCACTATGAGAGTGATAGAGACTCTCCCGGTCACTGTTCATACCCTTTTTTGTCACTTCAGTATCAGAAGGACAGGTTTTAAAGATGTATAAGTCTTTCTTTAGACCAAGACACTGAGTTTTTTGTCTTTATATTTAGCTTCTTTCAAAACTTTCAGCTTTTTTCCCGCTTTAGATTTCTTTATTTTGTCCACATCTTCAAATACAGATAAGATAAAATATATTTTGAGGTGAGTTGTCTCTGAGCTCATTACTTTGAGCATTTCTCCAGATAGACTTTTTTTTTTTCCAGATAGAATTTTTTTAATCCTTGAAAATGAAAAAGTCTTGAGGGATTCTCAGAGTGGTGGTTTTCAATCTGCGTTTCAGCTACCTGCAGAACCTCTGAAATAAATGTCTAGGTAAAGGAAATACAGACAGATGTTAAATACTGTGAGTTGTGCTTTATAAGATCAGATGTCAATCTTGAAAGCTTTTGAAGAAAAGGGACATCCAGTTCTGCCATGAGCAGCTTTAAGCTTATCTTCCTGGAAATAAAGCACAAGTGACCCCATCCTCTATGGAGATTGACCACTGTAAAGGACAAACAGACCTTCTTGGCTGTTAGGTAAAACCATGCTCCTCTGAGATAAGCTCTTCTGTTAAGTTAAGGATTATCCTCAGTTCTAGAAGTCCTCTTAATATTCACTGAATACATCATGCTCATCAGTAGCTCACTCCATGTTCTTGACTGAGATGGCAAACCTTTCTGCCCATTTCCAGGAGCGGTGCAGAGGGCTCCAGATCTTAGAATACTTTTGGAGCTGTTGACATTTTTATCCAGCTCTGAATACATTTACCTAGCTAGTCAGACAACATAAATGTGCTTTGTTAAATGTTCTTGTTCTGAGCGCTGCTTCCCATGACAACCAAGTCAGCAAGTCGGATCAGATGACACCTTGTCAGATACCATCACTCCAATAGTACCTGGAGTATTCCCAAACCTGGAAGAGAGGGAGTGCAGACTCCAACCATAATCACAGTGAGCAGTGGCACGATGTGGATGTACTGTCCTTTGGTAGGTGGTTGTAGAGCTCAGGACAGGAAAGTATCAAAATGGAGAAAGAAAGAAAAAAAAGAAAAAAACCTCTGGTGTGCTGATGGTGTAGTTCAGGAATTCTGGCTTTTAATCAGTACTTGAAAATCACCTAGCAAAGTCTTGTGTGCTGCTTGCATGTGGTGAGCAACAGGTCTGGGGATACAGTAAAAGAGATTGGAGGTGTCACAGGATTTCAATTCACACCTACTTTAACAGGGCTTGCACATGCCCAAGAGAAAACACAACTTAAGATGTCGTTTTCCTAATTTTTACAACAGGACTTTACTTGCCTTCCTAATTTTAATAGTCACTTTAATAAAAGCTATTTCATATTGGGTATTTCCAATGCAGGAAGAATTTAATCATAAATTTTACTTTGTGGCTTTAGGAGTGGCATATTTTTTCCCCTGGGAAGCTCTAAAAAAAAATTGTTAAAATGGAATTTTTTTCCAAAATTATTTCCTTATATTACTGATCCTTTTAAAATAATGAATAAAGAAGACAAAAAAATCAAAGGTGTAATTGTTGACATCTATGGCAGAGTCTCCATGGATTTGAAGGGGGTTGGATTGCTGTGGCTTTCAAGCTGTTAGAGAGCAACTCTATAACAAACTCAGAATGTTCAGTTGCCAGTTCTGTAGAAAGCAGTCATAAGTCCTTGAATATCCATCCATTGGATGCTTACATGGACTAAATCCAGTTGGAAAAGGCAACAAGCAGCTTAAACCTTGTCTCCAGATCAGCAGGTGCATCTGAGATTCACAAAGCTGAGTTCTGGTTTGACTTAACTGTGGCCGGGTTGGATGGGGCCCTGGGCAACCTTGTGTTGATCCAGGCCTGAGGTTGGTGGCCCTGCCTGTGGCAGGGGGGTTGGAGCTTTATGATCCTTGGGGTCCCTTCCAACCCTTGCCATTCTATGATTACAACCAGAAATAGCCAAGATGTGCTTTAGATGCAATATTAAAAATAGCTGCTGTGCAACAATGTAGCTTTCAATCTTCCTATACGGAAGAGATTATGAATCAAAGCTGAGTTTTGCTGCGAGCAGGCTGTGTATCTAGCCAACTTTTATACCCTGAAACCAAACTGAATCTTTCAGGTCATAAGGGTCACATAACAAAGTGCATGCTTTATTGTGATGATAACCTGAACCAGCAGATTCATACTCATTGACAGCTTGCTGTGAGGTGTTTGTGTTTTCTGGATGAAGGAATGGGTCAGAAATGAGTTAACTAACTCTTGGTTGTAATTTCTTCATCTGTAGCAGGTATAGATTTCATCTCTGCATCAGCCTATTTAATTTGCTGTCAGTACCAGTTATTTGTTCATTACCTCCTTGGAGAGTTTCTCCATTAATGAGCAAATTAAGACTTGTGACTTCATACCATTAAGTCTTTGACTTCCTCTGTGTGTGCTACCTTCCAAGCGTGTTTAGATGTGTTGCCTGCTTAGCTGGATGTGGCTTCTACTTGGGTACCAGCTCTGAAAAAAGCATAAGCAGCATGCTTTAACTGTTAAAATTAATTTCTTATAATAAACAGGTTAGCAAGTTCATTCTCTCCTTGAACATCTGCTGTTATGCTGCATATAGGTCCCTGGGGGTGTTCAAGGCCAGGTTGGATGGGGCCCTGGGCAAACTTGTGTGGATCCAGGCCTGGAGGTTGGTGGCCCTGTCTGTGGCAGGGGGTTGGAGCTCTGTGATCCTTTGGGTCCCTTCCAACCCAGACCAGTCTACAATTCTATGATATGGTCTGAGTTTTGGCATGCCAAAATAGAGAGATCTTACATGTGCTGGTTATGTGTGTAGTAACTTGATGAGTTAGGGAAATACATGGAGACCTATAGAAGAAATGTCTGCTTAGGCTGATTTGGTGAGGGAAAGGGAAGAAAGGGTGAGAAAAATCGAGGTGAGTCTCCAAATACAAGTTCAAAGATTGATTTCTGTATTCAATCTGCCAGTAATGGCTGCCTCCTCTATTTCTGTCGTCGTCCTCCTCCTCCCCAGCATGGTTCTTGCAGTCCTTCCTGTTGCTCATCATGCTAATTCCATCAAGTCCAACCCATGAAACCACTTCACACCGTGTTGCATCAGCCAGCCTTACTGTGCCATTTTATTTAGCTTGATGGCTAATATAACCTGATTTGACTTACTGGAGTGCAGTATATGTCAACTGGAAAACAAAAAGTGAAATCTGCTCGTTAAGTGAAGCCAAGGCAAAGCTCTGCTTGTGTCTAAAACGAAGAACTCTGAGTTAAGACTGTAGCAAATGCAGATGCAGGAAAGAAGTTAAGCCAGGAGCTTCCCACAAAGAAAAACATAGGTTTTTCTGAAGTATCATAACTTCTTATTGAAGACTGATGGTGGTAAATTGCTTGAGATCAGACATAATTTGTATTATCCATCTACTATGGATTTACTTGAGCAAGGACACTGAATATTCCTTTGTCTCCCGTGAGAGCAGAGCTGGGGCGAGATGATGTTTGGACCTTGAAGACTTTAGTACAACTATTCATCCTGTGTTTCTGCTTTATTAACACTTTGTCAATAACTTTTTGTCACCTCTGCAGAATAAATCTTCAAAATCAGAGCGCTCTGTTAAGGTGTTTTCAATTATACATTGCACAAAAGCTAACTGCTCACTGTTCTGTTCCTCTGCATGCCAACACCTAATAAATCACAGGATCTGACATGTCCTGGTTGAGATGCTCCACTGTTCCTAAGGAGTGATGATGTAATAAGGTTACTAAAAAGGGAAGTACTATAGATTTTCTTTAGCCATTGTGTCATCAAAGTAGTGTAAATCTGAACCAGTTTCAAAAATCCCCATCGATTTATTTGTGTATTATGAGAGTTCCTTAATATATTTTCTGTGCTGTGGAACCCTGTAGCTTCCAAGTACTGAGCCTTGAAATGCAGAGCTGTTACTGGAAAAGGGGTTTTTTGAAGTGACCTGGAAGCACAAATACAGAAAGCTGAAGGTGGCCAAGGGTAAGGATCTTATTTTTTTCCTAGGTTAGGAGTAAACACCTGTATCTCAAGAAAAGGAGGCCAAGGAGAAATGTTTCCCTAGTGGCAATATCCATAAATTCTTGACGAGTTATGCAATATTTGAATAAAATTGCTTTGCTTGACCAAAAAAAAGCCACCACTATCTCAGTACACCACGGGTTACATAGGCACAACTCTATATTGATGTGTCAATATACTGTAGGCTATAAAAAGTGTCACTGGCAGCTCTTCAGTACTGACTGTGATAGAACAGGATGTGCCCAAGAGTGTCTGGTTCTGTGGTTGAGGGGGATGAGTGGCAGGGGTGACCATGTCGTAGGTCTGCTGATGTCCACCAGATGTACCCCCATGTAGACCCTTGATAATTCAGTGTGGCTCTGTTATCCAGGACATCTCAGGAATGAGGTTGGTTAAGGAGAAGCAGCTGGCTTCTCCTGCTTCTCTTCTTTCCATGTCGCTTTGCCCTTCAATGCTGGCTGAATAAGCAAGGGAGCGTGTGGATTTTACCTACAGGGAGAATAATTCGGCAAGCCAGCCTGATAAAGGAACTTTATGTACAGTTATGAGTGTTTGTGGTATTTATGGGGTGTGGAAAATTGCTTTCTCCTGTCTCTCTGAATCTCCTCTCCCGTGACTTTACAGCTGCTGTTTTTCTGGTTTGTTTTCTGCGAAAGTCAGATGCATGGTGGTGTCTGACCTGAGGGATAAAGGCTAATGAATTGCTCAGCCAGCCTCAGAGGGGCTAGGCTGGAGAAGTTGAAGTCATGGGGTGGTTCAAAGCGTCTGTAACAGCTTTTCCCAGGCACTGCAAAGCAAGGGGAGCTGAACAGCACAGCAACAGTCATGATGTGAGACCTTAACCTCCAAATACAGAAACGACACTGGGAACCTCAGAATGCTTGAGCCAGCCTGGTGAGAGGTATAGCTTGATTATTAGCCCACATTGTCCTGCTTGAGGCTCCAGCAGCTGTGGGGGTTCTTGTTCCACCAAGGTGAAGTTCTGGTTCTGCAAACTCTGAGATGTGGCAGGTGACTCACAGCACCAAAACAGAACACTCTGCTTTACCCAAAGAAAGGCAGTATGCTGATTTAATACTGACATGACAAAGAAAGCAGAGATACAGATGTTATGTGAACCTGTAAACAAAATGTAGTTTTGACGTATGGAAAACAGTGGCAATAATTTTTATAGCATCACGAATGACATTGTAGTCATATTAAGGCAGTTGACTACGCTGGTCAGCAAGAGAGTTAAGACTAATGAGTGAAAGGCTGCATATTTACATATAATTGTCATTACAATCATTCCAGTATGTCCTGCAGATTCCGAGATAATTATTGATTTTTTTATTGCCTAGCAATACATTGGCTGTTTAGCTTGAGTCCTTTTTATGTGGCTCCTTTTTAGAGGCTGTTGACAGTGCCTGAGGTGCAGTTGGCAATGACATGGGAAGTTATAGGAGTGGGTATAGTCTGGTGTTTGTGTGGGAGAGCACGTTCCTGCCTCCAGGCTCGTTTGGGCTGGGTGCAGGGCTTTTACAGTTTCAGGCATTATGTGGGTTTTAAACCCATTTTCTGAATGGTGTATTAAATCTTGACCCTGCTTTAGGCTACGCTGACAATTTCCCTGCTGCCTATGGGCCAGGGCATGAAGTTAAGTGATCCCCACCACTCTCGGTGCTGCAGCCTATTACCAGAGGAGTAACGATGCTTGAAGGACACTGCTATTTTTTTTAAACAACAGTAGAATAGATTAAAATACTCTTTCCAATGTGTTATTTAACAGAAAATATGGCATTTTCTGAGTTGTTCTAACACAAAGTAGTAATTTCATAGAGTTCTGCTTTCATTGCAAACCCTTTACAAGTGAGGTTTGTGACTCCCAGGTCTGTGGGGCTTTTCATTGCTTGCTGGGAAATGGAAAGTTTTGAAGAATAATTGCATTTAATTAACTGTTTTCTAACTCCGACACAAAGCCAGGAATAGAGTGATCTTTTCTGGTCAGATGGGTGCCCATCTTGTAGTTCCATCCTTTTGCTTTAAATCTAATAAATCTGTTTGTTGTTGTATCCTGTACTTTGGGAGAAATGGGATAGGACAAGAAGCTTGAAAGGTATCTTTTTGCATGAAGTCCTGAGTTTAGGGTTTTATGGTTGGGTTTTTTAAGAGCACTAGCAAAACAGGCTAATTCTGAGTTGCTAATTGCTTAGCAGCCTTCATGGACAAAGTTTTAAGTTCTCAACTGTTTAAAATAAAAGATTTTGGCTTTTCCATTTCTCTGGCACTGGAAACAATTTTATAAGGCACCTAGATTGCATCTTGAATATTTTGAACTATTCATAATTCAGTTTTCAAGACTTGCAGATGAAATTTGAATTAAGTGATGAACGAGGATAATTTTTACCATGTAAGGATAATTTTGGGGGGGTGGGGGTAGAGGGAGAAAATACTTAAATCCACCAATTTAGTTATTCATTGCAATTTAATCATTCAGGCTTAATGGAAAATGATTTTTATAATATAGTAAGTAGGAAGTATATTAATCTAGTTTTTAAAACTGTCTGTCTTATGGAAATTAATATAGAAAGATGTTCTCAATGGAAAATTATGTTTCAAGAATACCCTATTAAGAGAGTAATGAATACGTTATGAAAATGTAATTGCATATTTTAATGCAATTATCCAACTAATCATAAAAGTCCTGTTGCAAACAGTAATTAGGAAAATATTTAGATTTATTAAAGTATAGAAATTATGAAAGGACAGGAAAGGTCAGAATCTGCAGTAAGAAAGAATAATTGGATGGTGGTTGACCTTTAGGATTCTGTAAATCATTTTTAAGAGTTCTTTTTAAAGATGGCTCTCAGAAGCTGGACAGTACAATTGACTTGTATTTAGCCTGTGAGCTAAATTTCAGGGGCAAGAGAGGGATGAACCAGCAGTTTACTTGAGCAAACATCAGAGAAGAACCTACCTTGCGTGGCACCTGCCCGGTGGGAGTGGAGCTTTTCCCTATTTAGATTTTAAGATCGTGTTTTCATGTTCAATTACCTTCTGTAAGATGGAGATAATTTTAAGCTACTGATTGCAATGAAGGGCCTGGCACAGAGTTAATGTTCCTCTGGCACCCAGCCAGTGCTCACGTTGGGGTTTCAGCCTGCAGATGCTCTGAAACCTCCTGTGAAACTGTGCCTCAATCTGGGGAAATAATGTGTGATTTCTTTCTGCCCTAATAGTTTAATTCTCCGTTGGTGGGTAGTGTGGTGGGCAGGTACGCAACCTTTAATTTTTGCTTAAGTAGCTATTTTTTTAAAAACAGATTCTATATGAATCTGTTGATGACTTTCACTTCCGTAGGTTTATATACACATACTTCCAAAAACTGTTCTCAGCTTGTGGATGGCATCTTGGGCTGGCTACAGCTCTGAGCTCTTGCTGGGTGTGACTTTTAATGGATCCACCACAGCGTTGAACCTCCCTCACATCTAGCTGGTGCTCACCAAAGCTGCTCTCTGAATTGCATTAATACCTGGTAATTGGGATTGATTAGAGGATTTGTTTCTAATCCCAGCCGTCTCTCTAATCACAACACTCGTGTATATCGAGGCTCTACAGCTGACACTGGATGCTGCTGGGGAAAGACAAGGCCCAGTACTGCAATGGCAGTTAGTGTTAGGCTGGGATTTCCCATGGGCAAATGAAAATGTTAGTTTTTGCTATCGCATCTCTCAATGTTAAGAAGACTCGAGAGGAACATGTGCGTAAGCACACAGCTTATCCCCTGCATTGGCTTTTGTCAACCTACCCCTCAGTGTGTGTGTGGGGAATGTTTGTGGTCTGCCCTCAAATTTGGGCTCTTGAACAAGATCAGTTGAGGGAACCTAGTCTTCAGGTAGCGCTCTGCCAGCATGGGTGGCCAACAAGGCCAATGGTATCCTGGCTTGTATGAAAACCAGTGTGGCCTGTAGGTCTAGGGAAGTAATAGTGCCCCTGTCCTGGGCATTGGTGAGGCTGCAGCTTGAGTGCTGTGTCCAGTTCTGGGCTCCTCACCAGAAGAAGGACATTGAGGTCCTGGAGCGAGCCCAGAGAAGGGCAACCAGGCTGGGGAAGGGGCTGGAGGGCAAATCTCTGAGGTGCAGCTGAGGGAGCTGGGGGTGTTCAGCCTGGAGAAGAGGAGGCTGAGGGGAGACCTTCTCCCCACCTCCCCTGCCCTGCCAGGAGGGTGCAGAGAGGTGGGGGATGGTCTCTTCAGCCAGAGGACAGGAGATGGGACAAGGGGCAATGGGCTCAAGCTGAGCCGGGACAGGTTTAGATTAGACATTAGAAAAAACTTCTTTACTGAAAGAGTTGTCAGGGCCTGGAACAGGCTGCTCAGGGAGGGGCTGAGTCACCTTTCTTGGGTGTCTTCAAAAAAAGGGTAGATGAGGTGCTCAGGGATATGGTTTAGCTTAGGATGGGATGTGTTGGACTTGATGACCTTCAAAGGTCTTTTCCAACCTTGTGATTCTGTGGTGGTACTGCACATGCCATCCTTTCTTTCTCCTCATGACTGGTCAATGTAAGTCTGTAGGAGACTTGCTGCTACCCTTTGTGTGCAGCTCAAGGGCTGGTGTGTGATGGGTACGTAAGCACAGGCAGAGTGGTTATTCTGAGTGTGGTTATTGCATGTAACATCCAAGCCCATGCTCCTTTTTAGTTGTTGTGTTTGCACAGTGTGGTGAGAAGAATGGCTTACCTGGCACCTTCCTTCCTCTCTTAAGGTGATGCAATGACTGATACTTTGAACCTTGACTGATCCCAGCCTATCAGCACTGGGCCTTGCTAATAATCAGAATTAAAAACTGCTGTAGGATGGAGTCTGCCCAGGCAGTATTGCTTCCTATTTCCCTTTTAATTTTAGGCTAGAATTGGATATATATCATCCTAAACTAAATTATTCAGCATTGCATCTCATGAATCTCAGCAGTGTGCACACTGTTGTGCATGCTCTATGTGCTCATCTGAGAAATGCCTTAGCATTGTGTAACAGGCAATTTAGGGGAAATATCCTTTGATCAGATATATTTGTTGCTGAGAAGAGAGACCAGAGTGAATGCAGAGGAGATGTTTCCTGAAGAATTGTGTATCTTTAAAGATAAATTTAAATAATTCATGGAAACTTACTGCAGATTTCTAATTAAAACTAATTATAAGCACTCTGTTTTATCACATCTGATTTACCTCTGAACAATTTCAGATGCTTTATAAGACAGTTTTATATGTATATTTTTGGCCTGCAATTAATGTAGATTAAAAAAATAAAAATTCACTTTAGACCTCTCTGGGTAAAGATTAAAAAAATAAAATTATTAGCTGCTATTTTCTACAGCGATGTAGGGCTCTGAATCAAAAAATACAAATAATTCAACTTTGTTAAAGGCTTAAGGCTGTTCACATGAATCACTGGGGCACCTCTGCAGTCCTCAAAGGATCTATTTTTGGTTTTGCCTCTTATGACATTATTTTGTTAAAACTGTGTTAATTATCATCTTAAGGATAGGAGAGCTGGAGAGGGGCTGGTGCCCAGGGCAGGGAGGGCCAGGCCCAGGGGAACTGCCTGCAGCTTCAGGGAGTTGAGTTGGGAGGCAGAAATCCTTCGTGGGGAGGAGGGAGCCCTGGCACAGGGTGCCCAGAGAAGCCGGGGCTGCTCGGGATCCCTGGCAGGGTTCAAGGCTTAGTTGGATGGGGCTTGGGCAACCAGGGCTGGGATGGTGTCCCTGCCTGTGGTAGGGGGAGACATGGGGAGGGCCTGAGGTCCCCCATCCATACCAGTATGGAGTTCTATACTGTTAACTTGCTGAGCAGTACATGTCAGTGTGTAGGTATATATATAAATAAGAGCAACACCTGAGGGTTTTTGTGTTTGCAGAAAGGAGCAGCTGCCTGGGGCTGGCATCTCCCTCGCTCTGTGCTGCACGGCCTTACTGCCTGGTACTGCACTGTCCTGTGTGGTGGGAGCTCATCCCACCTCAGAAGGGTGTGGATGTGTCCCCCTGCTCCAACCATCCCTGGCCCAGGTAGAAAAAGCTGGGAAATTATACAAAAATCAGCAGAAAAATGCACAATTAGGATGGAGACTTAAAAATGTCTTTGCTTGGCCTCGAAGAGCGCTGGTGATGCAGTTAGTTGAAACTACCCTCCCTGCAGAGCTCAACTTCTGCTCTGACCCACTTACATCCTGCTTTCTCAAACTTGCAGTTACCAGGGGAAACAGTAACGATCCCTTCTCCCTGTGTCGGGGTGAAGCGTGGCTGGTCTCGTTGATGGTGTGGTGGCTCTGCTGGGACTCCACAGCTTTTCAGGGGCTGTGGGAGACAGAAACTGCTCTCTGTGTGAGGCCTGAAAGTTTGCAAAGTAGCTTTAATTCTTCAGCACAAAGTGTCTGTGTGAATATACTGCTTTTTTTTATATGACTGCAGTGCTAGCAGAGATTAGATTTCATTTTTTAAAGATGCATCTTGTTTTCTCTGTTCCTGAAACTTAAGATCTGTGAATATTTTCATCCTAAATTTTCCTCATAAAGTTTCACAAGCGTTATGAATCCCCCCAAGTAAACTTTCCATGATTGTATATATTTTCAACAACTATTTATAAGTTTGGTACCAACATGGTTTTCTCCCAATCGAGTCTTTTAAAAGTGCTGCAGAAATAATCAGGAAAGACTATAAATAGAAGGGTAAAAGGTTCTTCTATATATACAGTGCCTTGATTAGGAAATCTAAGTCTTGAGCTATCTATTAAGCAAAAATATCATGTAGGGCTCAGTTAAGACTTTTAAAACTTTTTTCTCTTTATTAAAGTTTTGTGGCTACTGCATCCCTTGATATATGAGTTTATTGAACACAGTCTGTCATAGTGTGCATCCCCCTTGTGTTTAAGTACTTATATTTAAATATATTTGAGTTAGTAAGCAATCCTAGTGACATAGTGAGATGCCACACTGTGCTCTGCTGTGTCAGGGCTGCTGACTCATTAAGATGGTACTGTATGCAGTGTAAAAGATGCCCAGTGTGCAGTGATGTCCCCTGCAGAAGGGTGGCCCTGGGCACCCACCATACCAAGAGTGAGCAGCAACTCCCTGGGCATCAACATCTGAACAGCTCCAGCATACCAGCTTGTCCCTGTGGGTTTGGGAAAGGCTGCTTTGGTGTTGCTTCTTATTGCAAGGTACTCTCTAGGAACCTAGGAACAGCTTAAATTCTTAAGTTTGCTTAACTTCTGCTAAGCTCTGCTAAATCCATTTAATACATTTATTTATAACTTGGTAGCATAGAGTGAGCTCTGGTGAATTGGTTGGGTCTTTTCTATGCTTATAATAATAAAGTTCGGTTGGTCAAAAGAAGAGGCTTACGTTGGATTTGCATCTCAAATCCAAAAGGAAATGGTAAATATTTCTCCTGACCCTGGCTAAGCAGGAGAGGTACTCCTGTAGCTGCTGATGTCTGTAGGCAAGCCTCCATGGTCACAGGCTCCAGCTGGCTGTAGGATGGGCTAGAAGAGAGAAAATATACTGGTGCTGCTCCTTGTTACTTTAATTGGAGAATATTTTATCTGCAGGAGCCTAATGACTGCAAATGAAGCTGCTTGCAAGGCTCTATAGGATGTCTTACATACATGGACAAGCTTTATACTTGTTACTTCTCATTTCTCATATTTTAAGTGTTAAAATACACTATTAATATCTGATGTGACAGATAAATTTCACCACTTGCAAATGTTGGTTTCATTCTTTGGCTTGTTTCTCTTTCTTTTCTTTTTTTTTTTAATTCCCAAAGGTTAAGAAAACTGAATATAGACTTAAAATAGAAGATTGAAATGCACAGTTTGGGGCCATAGGACTGAATTTTGCCAGGGTTCCACCACACGAAGTGTAATTCTGAGGGGCTGGGTGAGGTTGGTGGGATTTTTTTTTATTATATTGGTATTATTTATTTTGAGACCAGCATTTTCCTTCATTTTAAGGAGCACTCATAAGTGTGAAAAGGAAGACTTGTAATTAGAAGATCATTTTTAAATTCATCTTGTCAAAAAAACCCCAAGTTAGTTCTGTTTGTTCTTGGTTTGGATTTGTATGAGTTTATTTTGAACTCTACAGCAAAACAGAAAGGAGAGGAAGCTTCTGGAAAAATCACTGTTAATGTCCAGGTTCAGGCTGAACTTTCTTCTTGTCACAAGCTGGTTCTTTTCAGTGGCTTGGTTGCCAGCCAACTGTGTTTCCAAAGGCTCTTCAAAGATTAGTTGAAGATACTGCTGGGTGGGGATTTTTGGTACCCTGTATTTATGCTGATTGTGTTTCAGGGAATGGGGTTCTGAGGTGGAATTGGGAGGAATATTGAGCTGGTGTTGAGCAGAAGCCACCACACAGGGAAGTGGGGCTGCAGGAACGCTCGCCACACTCCCAGTGGGTCAAGGGACCAAACTGTGGCCACGTTACCCCATCTACTGCTGTCCCTGGGTTGCAGATTCTTTCCTACTTTTTAACAATATCCTGCTCTCCAGTAGGAAATCCATGTCTGTTTCCCTGTGGGATGTGCTGTGAGTGATGCAGGGGTGTGGGGTGTCTTGGATAAAAGGAGAATTTAATCAACATGTACTTTTCCCCGATGTAAGACTGATGCCTGAACAACAACAATCTGGCTTCATTGCTAGCAATAGAGCTATGAGATTGTTCTATTAAGATAATTCAAGCATGATAACTCCTGCTAATAAATTAGGAAAGGAAAAATAGGACTCCCATATATCCTGTCTAAGGTACCAAATGCCAGTAGTACCACAAGTTTCTTACAGTCTGTAAACTGTAGGGTTTTCCAGGATAAATTTTTTAGTTATACTTTTGAATGGTGGAGCTAAAAATTTAAAAGACTAGGAACATCATGGTATAGTTTTATTAAGAACAGAGGGGTAGAAAGCTCCCTTGAGTGCTATATTAGCTGCCTGCCATTCACGGGATGGCAGCTGAAATGTACTTGATGGACCTTTGTGTCCATCTGTTAGTCGATCTTTCCAGCATTCCCTGGCTAAGGAAGCACTTCAAACAGCATAGTTAAATGCCAGAGATGTTTTGTAGTATTTATAGATTTCGCTGGTTCACACTAGAGAACATTTTCTGTGATTCATCAAGTGTGATCTTGATTTGTATGATTTATTAGGGGTGTATCATAATGAGTGACTGAAGGTCTGTGATGTGGCTGTACCATTTGATGTTCAGCATTATGATTAGACTATCTGAAATGACTCCTACTGCGCTTTATTTCCTTACTGACTGGTTACCATAATCACACACCTCTTTTGCTTCAGGATGCCATAGAATTGATCCTGGTATTTTCAGGAAAGGGCAGGGGAAGCTCCAGGAGTTACCCTGCCTCTCCCCCTGTTTGCACTGACGTTGGGTGACCAGGGATGTTGTATGCCCAGAGAAAAAGCTATTAATCTGGCTGTCAAATAAACCAGTCACCTCTAAAGAGAGAATGCTTAAGGGTTTTGGGGGGTTGATCTTTATTCTTTCCTTATTCCCAATCAAGTACAGATAAGGAAACAGGGAAAAGTGCCTTGAAAAAACAGAGCTCTCTAGTTTAGATTGGATTGCTGGTTCTCTAGCAAAGAATGTACTCTGCAGCTCCCCTGTGTATTAAACAAATAAATATAAAAGGTTCAACACCAGCTTGTGTGGTTACTGAGAAGTTAAAGCATTACTTAAAGCAGTAAAAAGGATGTGAAGATTTAGTGCTGCTGTGCAGCACACTAAATAACAGCAAATTAACTCATAAACCATGTCAGGACTGGGTAGTTCAGCCACTCTGTCTGTGTGCAGCTGCCCCTGTAACCGGGCTGCTGGCTGTGCTGGGGATGGCACAGTGTGTTTGTGAAGAGACTTGGCTATGCCAGAGATGGGCTAACTTTAAGGCATGCATTTATTTATTTGTTTTTTCATAGCCTTGCTATAAATGCAAGTGTCTGTTCTCCATGAAAGAGGTTCTGAAATCAGGGCTGGGGGTATGAGAGTGCGGAACACAGCTGGGCTGCTACTGTCCACTTGAGGTTTGCTATATAACCAGCTTATTGGGAGGCTGTTTGGAAGCAAAGTGATGTTTGCTGTGGCTAAGAAAAGTGTTTAAGATGTTTGGGAATCTTTGTTGTAAGATCTTTGGAATTTGGACAATATCATAGTAAGCTGACAACTCTTCCTCAGTCCTTCCTGACCTAGAAATGGCTCGTGGCTGTAATAGCCACAGTAAATGGTTTTATTGCAAAACTTATGCTGGTATTTTCACAGTATTTTTTAGCTTCTGTTAGTGGGAGGATAGGAAAAGGGATGCAATGTTTTTTCTCTTTCTTTTCCTTCATTACCTGCAGTGATCCATCTCCTTTTCCTCCATTGCTCTCCTACTTTCGCTCGTGCTGCTTGTGCTTTGCTATGGTCATGAGCCTCTGCTGCATGGGCTCCTCTTCCCCTTGTCTCCAACATGCTTTTTCCATCCTCCTAGAACATGGACCTGAACATTTTTAGTCTCGCATCTAGTCTGAGAAAAGTATTTCCTCTTGTTTTGCTGAATAACTCTAGCCATGGGTAGAAGTGTTTGTGCAGGGTGCTCTGCTTTTCCAGCTGCACCCACGAGCATCTTGACTCACTCTTGGCAATGAAAAGGTTGAAGAATGGGTCATGTTTTGGAAATGCCCACATTAGGTGACAGGCTGGCCTCTGCAGGCAAATAGGAAGTACTCAACATTCATGTTGTGCAGTTATTTATGGAACGCTGCTCTAGGTGGGGTGGGAAGTGTTTGAATTACTGTGATGTAATTTCAGAGTTGTAGGTGAGTACACTTGATCTGCCATCCAAACAGTGGGGCCTGCTCTGCAGAAGAAAATGATGGTGAAAGGTGTTTGTGCTTCAGATAAGAGAAGCTGATTCATCAGAGCAATAAGAGTATTAATTGCATACCTAACTGGAGGATATTTTGTTTCCTCAACTATGGTGACTTTATGAACTCATTCTCCTGTGTATATAAATATAAATTATCTCCTGTTATCCAATAATCCTGACTTATTATTTGTGATGATAAGTTTTGTTTAGGGTCCAAGGAAAACCTCACAGAATTTTGGAGTTCATTGCTTTCAGTGTATTGCCTGGATTTGTAGTTGAGTAGAGCAGCTGTGAGACATCTTTCACTATTGAATTTCAAGATTTGCTGCTTGTCAGAGTAGAGAGAAGATGGTCTGGCTGATCTCCTAGCAGACCTTTGGGGTCCCATATGGGATTGGCATGCAAATTTGTCCCAGAAGATCAGAACTCATGGAGTCTTAAGGAGCTGGGTAGTCAAAGCTTCATGGGAGGCTTGAGTTTGCTCAAGGCTTTATGGTTTGCTTTTTAAAATTCTGGAGCACTACTGTTTTTTCCATGGGATGTCATATCTTATTAGTGGTGTATCTGAGCATCTTATTAAGAAAGTAATTCACTAATGTGTCTGTGTTATCATAACTATCCTCACAGCACCCTTGCAAGGCATGGGAGAAGTTAACCTTGTTTTGCAGCTGGGAAAGCTGAGGGATGGAATATAAAAGGTAGATGAGAAAAAGATTGTTGGTGGCACTTAGGCATCTGTGTCTGAAACTGTAATTATGAAAATCCCACTCAATTGCTGCTGAATTCCTGAAGTAGTTTCTCCTTCAACCTCAGAGGCCCTTGTGTGTCTCAAGGTCTGCTTCTCCATGCCCACAGAAAGGCATTGGCCAGTCCAACCTGGACACTGGGACTCGAGCTGTGGGGCAGAGATGTGCAGAGCTTGGTGAAGGCTGGGCTTGAAGCACAAAGCACTGGGCACTTCCTTCTTCTCTAAGCAGTGCAGACAACCATCATGCAGCTCCAAGCATAATCTTGGTGATGATGCTCAGACAAGTCTTCCTCTTGCCTTCATCCCTGGAGAGGACTCAAAGGATTCTGATGCCATTTGAAAACATGGGAATTTTTCTGTTCCAAAACAGGAGTCAGACTTATGCTGGACGTGTAAAGGCTAAACCCATGTGAAGTCTGTTGTCCCTGTTTGTGGTTGGGCTATCTTTACTTCATTTTTTTCAAGACAAGTGCGGTGTTTGTAGGCAGGGATGATAGGCATTCACATGGCACTGTATTGCACTGTAGAAAATCAGTGAAAATATCAACTAATGCAGGAAATTACTTCCTAATTGCAACATCAAAGAAAACAGGGTTGTCAAAGTACCTTAAAAATTATCTAGTTTATTTAACTTCTCATTTTATGGACTTCTGGTGTTTCTCAGATCAAAGTCTTGACAAAGATGAGGAAGACTCTTATGTTGACTGGGTAATTCTGTGTGTCAGCTTTGGGGGAGTTGCAGGTAGATGATGGCACTAGGCAGTTACTGCAGCCTAATTAAAATGTTTGGCTGTGGCAGGAAAAGCACAGTTAGATAAGTAATATCTTTTTGTACAGATGTACTTCATTATGCCCACTCTGATCTGTGAGTTTTCTTCAAAGAAATAGTTGGCTGGTCACCTTGTTAGAAGCCTGTTCCAAGTCACCCTTTTGCTCTAATTAGACTAAAACTGTTCCTAACTGATAAATGGTGTAGCTGCTTCTTATACCAACCAAAAAAAGAAGAGATGGATTGCAGCCCTTGATGCTCCAGCAGAGCCTGCCTGGCCTTAGGGCTGGAGTACCTTGCACAGTGCATAACCTGATGGTGTTCATACTCTTTCCTTCATGGGCATCAAGAGCTGTTTACCCCCTTGGTTGGTTGGGTTTGTTTTTTTTTTTTTGGCAGTTTCTTACTACACATCATCTGTGATCCTGTTCTGTAAACTACAGGAAAGAGATGCCTGGGTGGGGAACCAGGGGAGGATGGAGAGGGTGTGTTTCCTTCCTTGCAGACAGACTGCCCACTGGGGAGGATAAAAACCATGTCAGGGAGGTGTTCAGGAGTGTTCTGCCTGTGTCACCAGTGATGGTTGCAGCATTAAATTAGAAGTTTGAACTTTTTGGGATCTGGGTACCAAGTGATGGATTTGGCCTCAAGGCATGATGTTCAGAGTTTGAACTGCTGGTATCACAGGCATTTTTTGTGGTGATACAAGGTGAATAAAGCTACAGCTATCAGAGCCACCTGCCAGTTAGATGCTTGCATGTGAGTTTCAAAATGCTGAACAGGGATAAATGGGAAGCTTAGAATTGCCTCTGATGGATCAGCTGAGAAGTCTGAATCCTTCTCTTATCAGAATGAAAACTTGGGGAAATTGCTCAAAATGGATAAGGATGATATAGAGAGTGAAACTTTTTTCTCTATCAATTAAAGAAGCAATGCCTAAGCCTTTGAAATAGCTGTTTCACTGCTTTTGCATACCTTTGTTCTTATGATTAGAATAGTACCAAAGTTGTCTGAATATGGCATATGAATGTGACATTTGGAAATCTCACAGATTTAAATTGCAGGAAACATGCTGATAATATTTTTTTGGGAAAAAAAATCCTAGGCTGTTACATTTACTATTTATATCCAGTTGTATGGCTGTTGGGTACCAGCTTGATTCCTCAACAGCTCAATTCTGACACATATTCCACTCTTTGACTTTAATTCATTTGTGCTACATTATATTAAGTCATTCTGATACTCTTTGTTTTCCAGTTTATACATCTGACTCATTCTGTGGTGTACAGGAATGTACCATTTAAAATAAGGCTGTAGTTTCCATCACTGCAGAATTTTCTGAGAGCCTTTGGATGTCATGCACAAGTGATCTCCCAAGAGCTTGGATGTCATCTTTTCACATATATATCCATAACCAGAGTGAGGAGTAGCACATCTTAGTAGACCACAGTAAAAAACCACACAACATAACCACAGAAGACTTGAGCACTTGAAGACTGCCCAATCTATTCAGCAGCATCAACTGGTCTAACAAAATATACTCACTTCCCTGCGCAATTCCCCTCGCTGTCTCTGGCATCACTGCAAAAGTGTGAAGCCTCCAGAAGTTCTTGTGTAGCACTGTTACTAATAAGGTGATGAAGAAACTAATGTTGTTAGGAAATTATTTTTTTCCCTTTAAGAAAAGTACTCCTCCTGCCTTTTCACTTCTAAAGGAGATGATGTATCAAATGATGGGATCAGCATATGCAGTCTGATGGCTGAGTCACCAGTGGAAAGAGCACAGAAAGAAGAATTGGAGTTTTCTACTACTTGCAGAAGATAAAATATATTTGTTTTTCCTTCATACTACATAGGGATAATTGCTCAACTCCTCTTAGCCTTAGCATTTTGAATTAGCAGCTTTAGTGACTATTCTCTGGAGTCCTCTGCAGCAAGATGTGCCACCAAGGTGCTAGTTTGGTTTTTAGATGATGATTGCTATGAACGATTAAACTCCTTTCTTACCAGTGTGTTTAGTTCCTGTAGAGCATCCTAATTCTATGTGACTGCAGCCCATTCTGGCAGTGTTGGTATCCACTCACCCAGGGCTGGTCCATCATCACTGATGCACTCACACACCCTGTTTTTGAAAAGGTAGCTGGGACTGTAGTGCTCTCCAACTGGCTTCATGACCAGTTGATTTTTAATGTAGGCTTTGTTCTGAAGTTTAAAAGTATTGTATTTGATTATATGTTAATTTACTTTGAAAAGCACCTAGAGGAATCATTTATTGCAGTACCAGAAAGTCAGAATCAGTAAAATGCAATGGAGAAAACTGTGGGAAGTTGATGAAGAGAGAGTGTGTCAAGCAGAAGTTTGTTCAGATTCATTGAGAAGATGAGCAGAGCTGTTATCCCACATCTCTGCTGGTTTGGGCAGTTATTAAAACACTTATCCCTGTATTTAAGGAAAAACAAAACTAAATTGAATGGACAAAAGTGCCCCCCAGTTCCTTACAGTTGTGGTGTTGCTTAGATTACACCACACACATCCCCCATGTAATTTCATACCAGGACAACTGGCTGTAATAGGAAGTGAAACAAGAAAAACCCAGCAAAACAACTGAAGCTCTCTGAAATTGAGAGGCTCAGAGGTGGGCATTGATTCAGCAGCAAAACCAAAACAGTAAAACCCCCTCTGCACACCCACAAGGCTTAGCTTAACTACAGCACAGGCTTTGAGCCTGCCCTGCAGCTGGTTAGCTTATTGACCAGATCTCAGGCTCATTCTGCTTTCAGTGGGTGTTTGAGGTGAGTTACAGTGGGCTGGGGGGTCCCAGCTGGCCTCATCCACAACTGTTATCACAGCACAGAGTTTGCTGATGGCTCCTTGCAGCGCCTGGCCCCAGGTTGTCTTTGGGCAGGAGTGTGGATGTGGATACAGATGGGAGGCTGAAGAGGACGTTGCAGCTCAGAATTTGTTTATCTAGTGGTTTCTCCTACTCCCATAAGCAATTATACACTAAACATTCATGTGTTTCTACTCTCCATCAGTTCACTTTCCCTGGTTTGAAATGGAAGGAAGGATAAATTATTTGGAGATCGAAGACATTTATCTATGACGTTTAATTAGTGTAAAGGGACTTCTCTTGATCCATGAAATTCCCAGTGCAGCATAAATGTATCTTCCCCTCATCAATGATAAGGCCATCTGTCAGCTCATCTACTCTTTTCTATTACCAGAAGTTTATCCTCAGATCTGGAGAAGGCTATTCATAAATTTATTTTAGAGGTATGTTGTTTGGAGAGGATATTATATAGTATAATTCCAGGCTCAAAATCAAGCTGTGATAACAGCTCTCTCTCTGACATACCGAGCTTTCAATCACACTTTATCTCAGTTACAGATGTCAGTAAACCAACAGGTTCTTCCCAGAAACAATATAGATAAGCAAAGGTGGCTGAGGAGGTGCAAAGAGTGATTCATAGGGGTAGGAGACCTGGCAGGCATTCTCATCCTTTGTAAGAAACAGCCCGCAGGCCCCCCTTATCTTTAAAGAAATCTTCAGTAATTCAGTCAGATGATTATTTATCATTTAATGTGTCTGCCCCGAAGGAGAAATAAAGGAGCTAATGTTTTGTCAGGCACTGAGGGCCTCCTATCAAAGAGTGGCTGTGAGCATCAAGGGATGCTGCTATGGGAGAGCAAAGCTCCCCTCACTTCCCATGAAGGTGAAGGGGCTGTTGGCTCCTTGGCACCAAAACATTGGGCTCAAAGGAAAAGGCAAAGGAAATTGTGTGAAGCTGGACTGGCCTATATAATCCCATTGGCTGTACTTGCCCATCACTAACTGGGCTGCTCCTCCCAGTTACAGCCCCCGAACTGGGAAAGTCACTGTTTCTTGCTTTCTATTTCCTCTGCAACCACAGAAAACATCTGTGCATCCTGAAGTTTGGAAAGGGACAAGGAAATATATTCTCCCTTATTTTTGTGCTTTGTCCCAAATTAACTCTTTTTTGTCTGAATAGACTTAAAAGTTTCTTTGGCTTTTTTTTAAAGTCTGAAATTTTAAAGAGTTCAAAGCAAAAAATCCCAACCCGCTTTACTGCAAAATCACTAAAACCAATTATTTGACTTCTCTGGAAATGTCCCAGTTCCCTCTTTGCCCATCCCACTCCCCCTCCATCTTCCAATGTTTTCAAATATTTCTGCTTCATTATTGGGAATTAAAAATGTTTTTTAAAAACTACATAAATACCCATTTCTGAAGCAATGTTTTCTGTGAAGAATGAGCAAAAAGTCCTAGTGAATTAAGTATTCTGTGTTTTGCATGATACAAGGGAAGGCAACTCATTGTTTTCCTCATGGTTAATAGTTCGGAGGGTGACAATGCCATTTGTGGGAATTTTTTTGTCAACCTGTGATCTGCTTCCTTGCTGAAACACTTCTGTGCCTTCCAGGTCATTCAGTGATGTAGTTTGTGGTCCTTCACAGTAGCATCATGTATCTGCTTCAGCTTTTACGGTGTGACCCATGATTTCATGGGAAGAAAATTTATTGGGCTTGTACCAGTTGATGTTATATTTAAATTTGGTCTTGAGACACTTCAAGAAATTGTGTTGTGCTGGGCTTGAAAACAACTGTTCTGAAAATAGTCTGTAGTACTGGAAAGTGAGCCCAGGTGCTATTTTTTGGGTTTTTTTATTGGAGTCTGAGGACTAGTTAGCTGTAACTCCAGTACCTTTAGAATTTGAACATGCTAAGGTTGTCATCTTGCAGACATAGAGGGGTAAAAAAATATGTTAGAGAAATCTCAGGGTTTTCCCCCCCAATGAAATTCATGTATTTCTATAATTGACCACAGAAATTCCCATGTGTCTGACAGAAAACGAAGCAAAAAGAGTCTCCATCCAGGGCTTAATGGTGATAGCTGTCAGAGGCTCAAGCTGCAGGCTTCACCAGGAATCTGTGCTCAGACCCTTTTCCAACTGAAAAAGGGTGTGTGGGAGGGGGGGAATCTCTGCAGCTAAACACACATTGCTCAATACTCCAGGATTCCTGGTCCACTGGAACTTCCCTAATGAGAAATTAGGAATGAAGCAGCCCATGGAAGTGAAGAAAAAGTTGATTCATGGCTCAGGAGGAGCAGGTCAATAGTCCCAGGCTGAACACAAGGCTGAGATATGAACCTATCACGTTGGTGTCTGTCACCGCAGACCTGTGGCTGCCCTTGAGAAAGGGCCCTGCCAATATGCTCCCTGTTCCTTGGAACGTAGTAATAAGCAAAGGAAAAATTACAAATCATAGCTTGGGAAAAATGAAAGGATGATAATAGGTTTTCTAGCCTGAGTCAATGAGCAGCATTGCTCAGTTACCAGTTTCAAACCTGAGGTTGTTCTATGGCTAACACATGTTTGCACAGTCACAGCAAAGCGTGCTTCAGGAGAAGCAGGACTCCTGTACAATCTAAACAGGCAGCCTTCCTTGCACTTAAATAGGAATTGAATAATGCCATCAGCCCTTTTCTATTCATACATGGTTTAAGAATTATTAAGATATATTGCCACCCTTAGAGATGGTGGTAATAGAGGCACAGGGGCACCTAAGGCAGGAGAACAATCTTCTGTTGCACACACAGCTTGTAATTGATTTCTAATTATTGATCAGAGCACAATTCCTCTTATACGATAGCAACAAATGTTAAGCCATAATTTATATTTAGGGATAATTATTAACCAAAACCAGGCACTATAATCTGTATAAAAACCTCTGTGCTTTACAGAATGTAGAATATTCTCAATGGTGTCTTCTCACATGGGGGCAAAGGCAGCAGCTATTGCTTTAACATCATTTGGGGAAGATGCTGGAAAACAGCCAGCAAAAGAAAAACTGAGCTTTAGGAGGAGTTCAACATGCCCAGCCCTTCCTTCTGTGCATCACTTCACGTGCAGCACCTCCTGATGCTGTTGTATGGTTGAGCTGTAACTCTTGAATGCCATGGCTTTTCATACTGGCTTGGTTTTTCCTTGAGGGAGCTGGTGTGTATTCCTGTGAGCTGATGGCTGAAAACTGAATTGCTGGTAAGGATATTTTGGTTTTGTGGGTTGGGTTTTAGGTTGTTTTGAGAGGTTTTTTGTGTTTTTAAGCCATAGTAGAGGAATGCAAGGCATAGTACTATGGGATTTCTCACCAGGCTGTGCCCTAGGTTGTACCACCCTTCTAGGTAGCAACTTCAGGACAGCCAGCAGCTTGGGCAGCAGCCAGTTCCATCTTCTCTTTTATTGAATTTATAGAGCCAATTGATAAACCTGGAGTGTGGGGGGTTTTTTCCCCAATTTGCTGTTTACTGTATGGGAAAAAAAGAATGTCTCCCTGTAGAAAATCTCATGATTCTGAGGAGCTGCAGAAATGTTTGGTCCTTTCCACAAAGGATAAAACTGGATGGAAAGGGTAGAGGGAAAGGGGGTCCCTTCGCCAGTGTCCGAGCAGGACCTGGACTGGGCCAGTGGAGAGAAGGGAAAACAGAGAGCAGACCCTAGAGCTGCTTTGGGTTTAGAAGCAAGCTAAGAAGGAAGGAGTCTGGTCCAGAGCCATGAAAGGCTCATGAGGAAATGGAGAGGTGGTGGCGGTGCCGGGGGCATCCCCGCGGGGGTTCTCGCCGCCTCCTGCTTCACTCTGCGGGTTTCTTTTTAAACTGGACACGGGGGTGGAATTTTCCTGTAAAAAAAGCCCCTTCTAGCTGGGTGTGGGAGGTGTTTTAGCTTCCCTGCCATCTGCTAAGGAGGTGTTGGAGAACAGAGGGGGCTTTTTCCCTCTCTATTTCAGGAAAGGGAAGGGAAAAAAAGGAATCTGTGTGTGTTTCAATGTCAGAGTTTGCAGCTTATGGTAATAGCAAAGCCCCCTAGAACAGCTGAAGAAGTTTCCATGCATGCTTGTACAGAAATGTGAAATAATTATTGTAGTTTGGTATTTCAATGGTCTTGTAATAGTGGTTTTTTCCTCCCAGAGTAATGCTCCTATTAGAGCCAAAATGGATAAAGAGTTAACAGTCAATTCAGCACTCCCATGCTAACAATTGGTTAGCAGCAGTATTATTATTGTTATTGTTGTTATTATTATTACTGTGTGGAATTGGCATTGTCAGGCCACTAAATAAAGGAAATTGGAAGCAATCAGTCAGGGACTCCAGCGGACTTGCTGTTCACATGCAGCTGAGGTGAAGGCTCCAGCACCTTATTGATGGCAGAATATAATTTAAGTCAGGGCGACCCTGTTAATCCAGTTCAGTCTGCATCCAATGGCTGTTGAAATAAAAGCGTGGCAACAGATCTTAATAGTGTGCATCCTAGCAAAGAAATCAGTTCCTTGCAGTGTTGGCATCCACGTGCTCCAGCCCCATGGTGCCTCTGGTTGCTGAAGCCAGCATGGTCCCATGCACAAACATACACAGAAAAGTGGTGGGGGGCTGAGAAGCAATTCCTCTTTTGAAACATGGGCATGTTGAGTTGTGCCAATGTTTCTGAACATCCTTGCAGAAGGCTTGCCAAGAGCATATTCTATGAAAAATGAATAATATACTGTGTTTATTTGTTCCTAACGATCTCTGAAAATCTGGGTGTTGAGTCCAGTCAAAACTTAATTCTATACAATTTTTGCTTTGTGTATACTTTCCTGGAAATCTGCATTTATTTAGTGCAATGCAGTGAAATTTAGTTCCAAATCAGTAATATTTGAAATTATTTTTTTGGTGTTTTTCACTAAGCCTTGGTGTTCAGCAAGGCCCTTCTGTAGTCGCTGGGGTATGAACTGAGGTCAATGAGTCTTTTAGTCAAGTACAGACTGATGATGACAGTGTTAACATTGAGTCCATACATAATGGAAGGATGCTTTTCCTAAAAGAACATACATATCACATGGCTATGTTGTCATTTCAAGGTAAATATTCCACTGAAATGCATCACTTCATGATGCTGATCTCCCCCCGCTCCGTTCTGCTTGTGATGGGCTCCTGTGGGCAATGCAGCCCAGAGGCTGGGGATCAGCCTGCTCTGAAGCAGCAGTGTGACACAGCTTGAGGGGCCTAAATGACATCATTATTTCAAGCCTCTGCACCTTTGAATGACTGCAGTAGCTGAATCACCAAGTTCTCCTGGGTTTTCCAGCCTGATACACTACTGGCTTGCAAATGCTTATTAACAGGAGTAATTTTGTGTTACTTCAATGCACATACGTGTCTTTTCTTTACACACTTGGTAAAAACTCTGCTGTTGAAGTTGTTGGAATGCTGCAGCTGCTTTAATCCCTTTGGAAAGACATACAGTCCCATCCTCACAGCTAATGCTGCCGAGGGAAAAGCTGAATCATGTGCCTGATGTGCATCAGTCGGGTTTCTGCAGTGTTGTTACAGTCGGAGGGTTTTGTGTGTCAGTAGGTGTCAGCATTCAGTTACTGTGTAATTGAGCAGCCTGATTGAATACTTATGGCAACACGCCTGCGGAATTAATGCCAAGTACTCCACAAACTGTGCTTCAGGATAGGATTATTCAGCCAGAAGTTTCTCGATACACAAAGGGGGAGAAATATTGAAAGCTCTTGGCTGTCCAAACCCCTGGTTGGGAGATAACGCTCTGCTGCTTCGTGCTCCTTCAATAACGTGCAAACACTGAGCAGACCTGTGGACTCACTTGCATTTGGACTTGGGCTTGCATCAGTGTGGGTGCTGCCTCTGCAGTGCAGGGTGCTGGTTACGGCATGTGGGGCTTCAGTTAGCAGGAGCTGTTGCTCCTTACCCTTGAAAAGCTGAGATAACTCAGTCTAGCTTCTGCAATAAATATTTGCACAGAGCCTCAAAGTGCCCGTGGTGGCACCTCCTGTTAACTCTGTTGCAGCCTTAGTTTGCTCTCTGGTCTTGTCAATCCAGTTTAGCGTTTGATTGATGGGTTAGGATTAACTCCGTTGTATGCCACAGGGAACGTATGCCTGGGGATGCTGCAATCCGATTAGGGTAACGAGGATGCTTCTAGAAGGGGTTTTGGAGGCGTTTCTGAGCAGACGTTAACTGGGAAAGTGGAGTGGAAGGACTATCGCTCTCCTTACTGCTGCCTACTCATTTCCAGGCAAGATACTTAGAGGAAGAGGAGCTCTGCAGCTCTTCCATGGTGCAGAGCTTCAGTCGGGGCCTGTTTGTGCAAGGAAACCATATGGCAACAGAATGAGTCTGGAAACAGCACAGGTTACAGCGTCAGCACCACTGAAAAGAGAAACAAGGTGTAGAATCTCTTTTGTATCGCTGTATGTGGTGTGTGCTGGGTTTTACAGTGTTGTTACTACTCTTAAATTACCACCTCAACTCTGTGTAACTCTGCACATGACCTATCCCTGGCAAATCATCTAGCTGTGATCCAGGACCTGCCTCTTCACATCGATCACAGTTCGTTGCAAGTGATTAATTTGCACAGCAATGAGCAGGGGACCCCTCTGAACTGAGATCCAGCACAGCTACCTTGGCATCATGGGATCATCAAGGCAGGAATCGACCCCAATGCTCCTTCTTCCAGCAGAAGCAGGGATTTAAGTTAAATCAGGAAGGCTCAGCTACGCTTATTCTTTCCATTTCTTCCATCTTCTCTCTCTCCCCATCCGCAGTAACTGCTGACATCAGTTGAAACAGCAAGAAGAAATACTTTTCTCACAGCGACAATGGATTTATGTACCTGAAGGAGCCTGGCCTGCCTTCCTGGACTTGCAATCTCTGAAAAATTTCACCTCAGCTGCAAAATGCAGCTGTGAGAGGAATGCACTATATTCTCCAGCGAGTGCAGGGGACAGTGAACTGATCAGACTGCTCTCAGCAGTGTCTGGGTCCTTTGCTTGGCGTTAGGAGCACATTAGGTCTCATGTCAGGCAGCAGCAGTGCCCAAGGCTGCGTCTCTCCAGCTTTACAGCTTATGGTCCCATTCAGTCGATTAAAGATCTTTCTGTATCTTGTCTTAGTGAAGGGTCCTGGGCTGGGAATTGCTTTATGCTCCATTTATTTCCAGCAATAAGGTGGCCTCACAGGTTGTGGAATTCCAGCCTTGAGGAATTATCCCAAGTATATCACTTGCCCTTGCCATCACAGCCCCTTCCCTGCTGAGATGGGGAAGCAGCTGTGGACTCATCTCTGCTTCCTCAGTGTCCGCAGACCTCTGCTCCCACACTGCTTCGTGAATCTTAACTGGTGGGCAATGAACCTTCTCTTCTGGCTGTGCCTCTGGTGCTGGAAACATGGTGTGGCCTAGTTAGCTGTGTGTCCCACTGGTGCAGCAAGACAGGGTGTCACCTGCCAGCCCCAACGCATGACCCTGTCTGTGTGTCTCCTTGCTTCATCAACTCTTGTCTCTCAAATAATTCCTTTGCAATGTAGTTTACAAGGTACTGTTAATCACACAGCAGTGGGGATGGCAGCACAGAGGTGGTTCTTATTATTGTTACCGATTTGCAATATTGGTGAAGGAAAAATAATTACCAACTATTCATTGAGCGTTCCTCTTAGCCACCGTGCTGCAGGAACATAGCTGGTGCTGGCAACTAATCTCCTTGTAGGCTTTTGTGAAAAATGCAGGATTATCCCCTTCATTTCACCCATTCAGCTTGTTTCTAGCTCATTTTGCTTTGCTATTTCTCTAAAGAATGCCAATTCTGCTTCACGAAGACATCCCTTCCTGGCTGACACATTGATCCTTCCTCAGGAGGCTCCGTACTGTGTTCCTCAGTAGTTCACTATTATATTCTAACCTCTGTGTAATGATTTCATTTAAAACACTAAGACTTTCTCATCCTATGAGTTTGAGAAGTGCTACGTCGTGCTGCGGCGCTGTCTGCATGCTGCAGCGCAGGCAGGAGGGAGCAGGGAATGTTTGCAGCATGAAGTGGTGTGTTTTAATGGAATCATCATTTTTTAGGATTTAGGGAATGTAATAGTGGTGTATCTCGCAGCATCCAGACTTCTCAACTGGATGTTCTTTCTTAAATTTCCTGAGAGGAAGAGGAGAGAAGCCTTCTGTGAGTGAGGAGATGGAAGTGGTGCTGGGTAGGGGTGTCTGGCAGGCTTTGTGCCCTGGGTTAAGTATGTGGCCCTCTTATTTGTGCTGAAATGAGTGTGATGGAAATGGTAATCCCTGAACTAGGACCAGCTGCCTGTACCATCATATGGCAGCAGACGATGACATGTCTCCTGAACTCATCATGCACGCTTAGGCAAAGTAGAGCAAGTCAGGACATGGTAAGGGCTGCTGATGTGATGTCAGGGTTCAGAATACATCCCTGAAGCTTGGGAAGAGGGGGAAAAATGATTAAAAAAGCATTGAGACTTTTTTTGATTGGAATCTACATGTATTTGGAAGAAAGTCTACTGTGTGATGTTGCTCTTCCTACAGTTCCGAAGGTGAAATGAAAGCTTTCCCTGAAAGGCTCCTCAGCCACCTCTGACAAAGATGGGAAGGCTTCTATTCACTAGCTAATTTTGGTCAAAAATCCCTACAGATAAGCAGATTTGGCAAACATTGTGTGAATAGATAGTCTGCCCCACAGCAAATAAAAACAAACCACGTGCAACTGAACAGGGAAAAGTAGAATCTTTGAAAGGAAGCATGGCTTAGGGTGGGATTAAAAAATAATTTCAGCCCCAAACTAAGTGGTTTTGTTTATGTGGTGGGTTTGGAATTGCAAATGAACCAGGCAAGTATAGGGTTTGGGTTTTGGTGGTTTTTTTCTCCCTTATTCTCTCTGATTTTTGCATAGTGAGAATTAGGAGGTGTGCTGGGTTCACAGTGCACAGTCTGAGCTGTGCTGAGTCTACTGCTCTTGCTGGGTGAGACCTCCCTGGGCTTGTCCTCCATAGAGCCATGGATTACACCTTTGGGAGTAACAGCTGCTGACCTTCAAACTGGTATCAAACAGGAATAAGCATTGGCTGTAGCCATCCTGGAGAGGGAAGTTGCTGGTGCTTTTTCCCCTGGATAACCCCAGCAGCACGTGGCTGTCTCCTGTAGGGCTGGTATTTCAGCAGCTCTCTTAAAACACATCACTCCTATGATATGCTGGCAGAGTCAGAAGAAAAATAAACAGGGAACCTACCTGAGACCCAGAGGTGACATGAACTCTGCTGCATCAAAATATCTCCTCTCTCCTGATATTTACTCTCTTCTTTCTTCGTTTTTGTGCTTGGTTGTTCATGTTAATTTTTGTGCCTGTAGTAACCTTGCATAAATTCTGATGCCCAGGGTCAATGCTCCTGTATTGTTATTTAATCCCATTTTCCTCCTTTCCATAAGCAGTTTTCCAGCACATGATGATTTGATTTTCCTGGCACCCCACTTACTTTTCACTTTTCTTTATCAGTTGATTTACTGCCTCAAGACAGAAGATGAATAGTTTGCACTTTGTTCTCTTAAATCAAAATGGAATGGAAAAGACTGGTTTAATCATATTTTATTCCAACCTCACTTATCTGTATCACCTATTGCTTAGCCCTGTCAAGAGTGATATGTCTGCAATATCCTATCTTTGCTGTTTGCTCACCACAATACCACAGGCTTTGCTTATTCATGATTCCTGCATTGTCTTATAACAAAGATGCTTGAAAAGCTCTTGGAGCATCTTGTCCCTGATTCAGGTGGCTTATAAATATAAGACTGAGTTTAGGTGGGAATAGCAACTCAATAATGGGTTGCGTTTCTATTTATACCTCACTGCATTTTGAATATAAATTATAGGCTAAGTCTTAGTTCTGAGTGACACTTACATATATTCTTAAAATTAAACTTACATGTAGCTGGAAGCTTGAAGCATATTTTATCTGAAGTATTAATGCTCGGTGGGCCTGAAGTAGTGTCCAATAACCAGTGGAGGAATTGTTATCTTAGCATGGGCTTGTATACCTTGTTGAATCTGGGTCTGAACACAAAAAGGTGGCTTGCATTTCTGATTTAGGCTTGATTCATGTGGGATTTTAAACCAGAAGCAACCCTAATTAAAATATTACCTGTGTATATATACATATGTATTTAAAACATCTTTTCTAGGTGATGTATTAGCTTTATCTTAGATGAAAACAAATCCTTGGACCAGTTTTTCAGTGGACATTGAATTTCATGGTTCAAGCTTCATGGATACACATCCCTAATGTTTTGGATAATGCATCTGGAAACAAGCAACCTGTTCCTTTCATGGCCAGAAATACCCTGTTAAAACTATTGCTGTATAGCCTGACAATGGTTTAGATCTCAAAATGCTGCAGGATGAAAGATTCAGATTTGAAAATTCAATAATTAATGAGTAAGTTTCTTACAGTCCACATGGATGTAAATATATGCAGAGCATTCAAACTACTCTTCCTCAAAAGCAACTCTGTCAGAGGCAGGGACAGGATGTTTTCTTATGGCTTGAGCTGACGTGATGCGTGTGGAGGAGCTGACCTGTAAACAGAGTTGGGTTGGGTTTTCAACTGAAGCTTTCTGCTGCTGGACTGGTCCCTGCCTTTTAGCAATAAAGCCATTAAAGATAGCCTTTATTTGCTCATCTGGAGAGCACCATTGGTGCAACCTCTATTTTACCTCTTGCCTGTTGTGGGAACACAGGATGATTTGCAGTGGCTGGAGCAATGCTGCATATGACTGTGAAGAGTTTGTTCAGAATTCTCACTTTCTTCCACTGGTAGTGTAGATACATAAATGATACCATGTGTTTTTAAGTTCTTTGCTGTTTTATTTGCTGTCAATCAAGCAAGACAATGGCTTTTGTGTTCCACTTCAAAGGCTTAGACTCAAGACCAGGTTCTGTGTCATTGCTGACCACTGTGACACTTTTGAGGAGACTAACGTAAATTGAGCTACACCTTTTACAAGGCTAAAAGCACAGTCCTGGATGAGCAAGGCTTTTCTCAGTGATTCATGATTTTATTCTTTAAAAAAAAAAAAAATTTCAGTTTCTTGCTACAATCTAGTTAAAAATCACTTCTATTTTGACCGCTCATGTTGTTATGTACAAGTTGCTTTTCAAGCAGCCAAAGGAAATTATTATAGTCCAAAAATATTGCTTTATCAAGACAAAATACAGCTTTCAATTCAGCCAAGCTAATTGAACTATTGCCTGTGTCACTCTGTGAGCTCTTGTGGCTTCATGTTGATCTACTGTGGGAGGGCTGGAGGGGTGGGCTGATGGAACATGAACTCTGCACAGCTAATACTGAGTTTAACCAGTAAGCATGTGTGTGTTTGCAAAGTCTTGGTTCACCCAACCAACTACACCCCCTCCCCTTCTGGGTTTTTCCCATTCTTCAGCTTTATTGGGTCTGGACTTGTTTTTAAAGCCATGGGGATAACTGAAGCTGCTGTCTCCCACTCCAGATACATGTGGCAGTCCTTTGCTGTGTTTCACTGCTCAAGGCCAGTCAGTGAAACCTGTGGCTTTACCCTCCATGCAAAGATGTTAAAAGGTTATAATAGGTGTGGAGCAATCCTTGGTGGCCTTTGGGAAAGGTGCCAAGGGATAGTTGGAGATGGGTGCTCAGGAGCCCAGTCTGCAGGTGGCTGGTCGAAGTGACAGTCAGATTATTCAGAGTCTGAGCTTCTAGACCTGGGGTAAAGCAGAAGTTGAGATTGATGCTTTTGTTCGGAAATTGAGGCTACTTGGTGGAAAGGGAAGCTTGTGCTTGTGTCTCTGGTAAGTGTAACACATAAGAGCAGCCCAGCTCCCTTAGAAAGCACGCAGAGCAGCAGCTGGAACTGTTGAATGCCTCCCAGGCTATGCAGAGGCAAGACCTGCTCTAAAACTCAGGAAATCAGAAAGGCTTCTCCTGGTGTCCTTAAACTCTGAGTTACTGAATTGCTATTCTTCTCTCACTGTTTTCCTGACTAGACTTGTTATTTTTGAGACTGCAGCTGCAGCGTCGTGTCTGTCTTGGGCATCATTGAGATGTTACTGAGTGCTTAAAGATGGGATTCTTCTTTAGAGCCTAACCTTGCCTTGGCTTTCAGGGCTGATAAAGGAAGGAAACTTCTTCTAGTGGTGCCTGCCTTTCTCCCTTGGTTATGGAATATCAGCTAGGCAAAGCTGCAGCAGCTCTCACTGTACTGAAACATCCCTCCTTGTCTAAAAGGACATAGCTTTAAAAAAGGCTATGTAAAAATGTAATGGTGGAGACTGTAGGCTGCCCTACAAGTAGTTCTGCCCTGTGATAAAACCTTTCTGCCTTGGGTCTGTTGTAGCCATTCCTGCTTGCTGCTTTTCCTCACCAAACCAGCTTTAGCTGGAGCATCTGTTGCAGGTTTGTGCTTGCAGCCTTTGGAAAGGACAGAGGATTTAGGGATATTTTAGTTAGGAAAATGGTGGTTTAGAACAGTATCCCTTTGATTCAGTTTCTTCCAGAACAAAAGGAACGCACAGGAATCATTTCCAGGGCTCAAGCTTGAATTGTCTTGTTAGATTGTCGCTTCTGAGTGAAGAGATGGATTGACATTGATTTTTATTTTTTTTCCCTCTTCTTTTACACTGATATACAAGTTTTTTGTGTCAGCCTGATTTGCCAGGAACTGAGATCTATCTTTATTATTTTTAGACTACTGACAGCTCAGTGTCTTTGACACACAGGGGAAAGTTTTACCCACTTCTGATAGGGATTACTCTGTTTAACACTTCATTTTCCCAGCATTTCTCTTGAACGCAATACGAAGTTGACTCCAAAGTGAATGCATCCTGGATAAGATGTACAGAGCTTTAATATATTCATTAACTAAATTATCCATCTGCATTCTCTGGGGTTCAGGCTGCACAGAGTTATTCAGGAAATGACTTTCCCCCAGCTCATACCTTTCCCACAAGAGTTTACATCACTGTTAAGTGCTGTTCTGTAATCTCTGCTGGGACTGCTCCTGTGTGCCCTCAGGACTGTTGGGAAGCACACCACCTCCCACTGTTAACTTCAAGTGCCCTGGAGCTGTGTATTATTTTTTACTATTAAAATAGAAGAAGAAAAAGAGCAGGGGGGGTTGTGTTGAATTATTATTCTGTAGGAGGGTTACTGAGGTTGATCCAGTCCATCAGATTGACTCAGGCCAGTCTCTGTAAAGTTTTGTAATGCAGGAGAGGCTAAACCAGCATTGTTTTGCCATTGGCTTTGTGGGGTTGGGATTTCACCTTTCACACCTCTGAATGGAAAGCACTGTGGCCCTGCAGTGGAGCTGTGATATGCAAACAAATATTTCCATTGCTTCTATAAAAGTGGCTTCTAAGCAGCTTTGGTGCAGGCAACTGGGAAGTATTTGACAGTCTGAAAATGGCATGATTACTCCCAGCACTTTCTGCTCCCTGCAAATGAATGAACACTTACTGTTAAATGTGGCTAGCAGTATAAAGATGTGCACTTAGTCTGTTATTGTCCAATAATGTTCAGTACACTCCCCTTGAGATTTAAACATGTTCTGCCAGACTGCCCTTTGCTGCATCTCTGAAGTTACTCTGTAAAGCACGTGTGATTTACTGAAATTAATTCTACTATCTGTATTACTCCTTTATCACCATTATTAAGGCTCTGGTACCTATAATATTTGAGTTTGTCATTGCCTGTCTGCTTCTCTTTAATATGCAATTCCCATGTGCTATTTCAAATGTCTCAGTGTGAATTTGGAAGTGTGAGTAAAGTCAGAGTGGAATTCAAATCACAATCCTCTGCGTGAAGAAAGCCTTTAGTAAGTACCCAGGTGAAAAATGTGTATTGGAAAGCCAAAGGGCACATGCTCTCAGGTTACATGTGTGGCCAAGCAGGTGAGGTGTGTTGTGAGCCAAGTGTCAAGGTGTCATCACCCTCAGGGTACAGTACTGCAGCACATTGTGGCCATACTCAGGGGAGTAATTCTGACTAGTGTCAAGTAATTCAGGCTGAGTAGGGAAAAAAATCTGGGAAAAAAAAAAAAGCAACCAAAAAATCCTCAAACATACACCAACCAAAATACCCAACCCAGAAATAAGAAGAAATAAAGCCTGATACTAATTGCTTTGAGGATTCAACAGTGAGTAGTTGGGAGATTAATGGGTGCAGCCAGCTCATGCCAGGAGCACTATGACTTGTGGAATGCCCCCCTTTCAGTTCCCTGGCTGCCTTTCCTGTAGTATTCCCCTGTCTCCCTGCCTCAATGATTCAGTGTCTATTTGTGAATCACATTTGAAAACATATTTCTTCTCCAGTGGTTATAGCTTCTAATTTCTCTTTCAATCTGCCATTATGTTAACACTGGAACTGCATCGTGCAGCTCCCTAAATCATGGGGGGAATCACTTCTGGGAATTATATTACGTGGAACAAAGGTATATTCATAGCCTGGTCTGGGTTGGAAGGGACCCCAAGGATCACAGAGCTCCAACCCCCCTGCCACAGGTAGGGACACCAACCTCAGGCCTGGAGCTACACAAGGTTGCCCAGGGCCCCATCCAACCTGGCCTTGAACACCCCCAGGGATGGGGTACCCACCCCCTCTCTGGGCAGCCTGTTCCAGCACCCTCTTTCTGTAAAAAAAGCACCACTCTTTCTGTAAAAATCTTCCCCCTAATACCTAAGCTAAACCTTCCTTCCTTCCTTCCTTCCTTCCTTCCTGTAGTTTTAATCAGTTCCCCTTGTCCTGCCTTTGTCTATTTAAAAGTTGATTCCTCTTCAGGTCCTCTGCTCCCTTCAGGGACTGGCAGGCTGCAATGAGGTCACCCCACAGCCTTCTCTTCTCCAGGCTGACCCAGCCCAGCTCCCTCAGCCTCTCTCCAGAGGGGAGCTGCTCCAGCCCTCTGAGCATCTCCATGGCTCCTCTGACCCCTCTCCAACAGCCCCACATCTTTCTTGTGTTGGGCCCCAGCTCTGGACACAGGATCCAGCTGGGGCCTCCCCAGGGCAGAGCAGAGAGGGACAATCCCCCCCCCATCCCTGCTGCCACCCCTCGGCTGATGGAGCCCAGGATCCCATTGGCCTTGTGAGCTGCCAGAGCCACTGTTGGCTTGTGTTCAGTTTCTCATCCACCAGAATCCCCAAGTCCTGCTTGAGCAATTCTTCTGTAAATTCTGGGTACAACACACTTCGAGTGGGTCAAACACTGGGCAAGAGGAAGTGTTGTACAGAACTGTTCATCAGGGGGAAACTGGCTTGTGCTGAGTTGCTGTTGGGCTGTACCTAATAGTTGATGGATTATTCTGGCTCTCTTGTGAGTGTGAGTCAAGGTTTTACCCCCAGAATGACAAACAAGCATACATTGATACCAGGTCTTTGAATTGAGGACTGACAGCATTAAATAAAAGTGATAAACAAGGTGGAGTCAGCTCTTTAATAGCACACAGTGGCTACAGCGTGCTGTGGAGGTGGATTTTGGGTGTTATTTATTGCCAGTTGTAAATGAATCCTCATTTGAGCTTGTGGCTCTCTTGCAGCACGTGCTCTGTAAGTCTTTCTGAGATGAGGCTGCACTGGTACGTTGTGCTCGTAGCAACCTGCTCCTTACAGTGGGCAGCACTTACATGCCAACTCAGGCTGTGTTCACGTTGGCACTATAAAGAGTTTATTGCTCGTGGTATGTCCCTGCAAACTCTGCAGATTAATATGTAAATACTGTTCTCTTGCAGGGCAATGGAGTGAACCAATTAATTTGGAGAGTTACAGCTGACTTGTGTCTATTCAATTGAATATATTAGTTATATGTTCTGTCTGATTGTGGATGTCTGTGGTTATGGTAAGGACAAGCTACTGACCAGCAAGTTCATGGAAACACTTCCCTTGTCTTTTCCAGGGGTGTTCTGAGGGGTTGTTACCATTAGCTCTAGCTGTTATGCTAACTTCAGACATTAACAGTTAATGCAATTCTTAATCATTCAAGAGACTAATCTTAATTTAAATCAGTGTAGGATATGTATTTGAGAAATGGCCTCTCTTCATCTCACCAAATGCTCTTTAATCTCTGGCATTGGGCATATTTCTAACACCAGAGGGTGAAAAATGCTGGTCAGGGCCCAGTCCTGGGGGCACCATGACAGAGGATTGATGGTAAGTGCAAACACTCAACCTGAGCCTTGATTTTTTTCTTAAACCACCGTTGTTCCTTTCGTTGTGCAACTCCTCCTTGGCATTACAGGTCAGCTTGTCAATTAAGGGTTGTTATAAACACTAAGAGATGGTAAGATCTTCAGGCTTCCCTTGTACCATAAAATATTCAAGTGCAATCTTGGTATGTGTTTTCCTCATAACATGATGTTCTTCAAAAATACATATTGGCATTTAAATACTTCATAAGGGCCTGTTCCTTGTTATACAATTCACTTGTGTGTCTGAGTAATCTGTTCTAAATGTGTTATTAGATGAAGCATTGAGGGGCTCCAACCTGTTCCCTGCCTGAGTCATCTTTCTGTTTGATTTTCTCAGTTGTCCTCCTTGGCTGGGCAGTTGAGCTGTGAGTTGCTCTGAGTGGGGGAAGATGCTCCCTATGACGAACCTCCTGGCTCACCCTGTGGGGCAGAGGGATGCTCAGCAAGGAGAAGGAGCTGTGTGTGCTCTGTTCTGTGAGGGGAGCTTGAATGGGAAGCTGAGCTTGAGCGTTTGCCTCAGTGGTGCTCATTAGGAACTGGAATGTCAATTTTTCACCTGGTCTGAAACAAAACACAAGTTCTCAGCTCACTTTTTTCCTGTGCTTGATCCCTATATGTGACTTTGATTCTTGTTCTGATCTGAAGTTGGAGGTTTCCACTGAAAACCCCTGACTTTCTGACTGCTTCATGTGCCCTGTGTGTATGGATACTCACACACTAAGTTGCGTTTACTTCTCTGAGTATGTTGTGTATGGTGATGGTAAAACACTTTGCTCTCTCCAAACAGGGAAGGCAAAGTGCTCAATGATGACCCTGGCAGCTGCTTTGTGTAGGGACCACTGAATGTATTGAGGACACTCTGGTCATCCTGGTTCCTTACTGACAAGCTTTGTGGCAGAAAATGTCTGATGTAGGTTGGCTCTTCAACTAAATGGATATATTTTTGCTTGGCTTTTATGGAAAGACTTAACATCTGTCTGTTTGAGCAGGGGAAAAGGAGATAAGTGTATTTGCAAGAAAATACAGATGAGACCTTTGGGGCATTAATAAAAATGTAAAAAAAAGCTCTTTCTGCAGTCATGGGCTTTCCCAGCCTCCAGCAATTTGCAGCTCTGGGATTTCCCAGCCCTTTACCCTTCCTTTTAATGCTCCACTTAGCTGCAGAACAGCCAGGTTTTATTCCCCTTATTTGTGCACCTTGATCTTGACCCAGAAAGACAATTATTTAAAATTCCAGGGACCGGTTAATCTCTGACATCCTCCCAGAAGACAGAGCAGAGCAGGAGCCTGTGTAATGCAGACATCTGTCTTGTTCTGAGATCAGAGGGGTACAGGTGAACGAGGAGCCAATAAAGATTTATGGAGCTGTTCCTGCAGCTGAGATCTCTTCAGCGGTGGCTGATCCCTCATGAAACACGTCTGAAGGCTTCATCTGTTGTGGTTTTCCTCCCAGTCTTGATTATGGACTATCATGGATACAAAAGCAAGGCAGGCTTTTGGTGAAAGGGCTTTTACATCTGGGATTCACATCTGGAGTTCATCCATGTCACAAAGCACACAGCATGTGCCAGGAGTTTCTCCCTTCTCTGATGGTCCAGCTCTGTGTGAGTCTAATCCCAGCACCAAATTACAAAGAAACATTTCCAGTGTTCTTAGCTCTTTTTATGGATGAATGCACTCTTTTCTTTCTCGTTTTACTCCCCCTCACCCCCCTTATAGACTGAAGTGAAGGATGTATTTGATCACCAGAAGTGAATTATTAAAGAGGGAAAGGAAGAGTCATTTCAAAAGCAGATGGTTCTTCCCATTCATGTCGAACTGGCAGCAAGTCAGTTTTCCTCAAACTCTGTGGACCTTCATCACTGTGCAGCTGAGTAACAAATGGAAATAAGGCACATGAATTGCATTATTTTATTTTTTTTTTGAGGGAATAATGTGGCCTCTTACCAGCCAGCAAAGGAGACATGGTGCAGAGAGGGTGAAGTTCTGGGATTTGTTTCTGGGTCTGCACAGTTCACAGATTTCTGTGCCATGTTGCATCTGTTCATCAAATTAAAGCCATTTCTATAGGGAATAATGCAGGCTAGTGTACTACAGAGCAGAATTGTTTTGTGCAAGGCAACAACAGATTTAGGTTAACGAAAGGTATATGAAATGTGCTTTTAATGAATATAATGATCTAATAGTTTTTTAGTTATGGAAACAACTTTCAGAGTGTGTGTGTGAGGGAGATACCAGGCATTTAATAAGCATATTACGTCTTGCCTGCTGTAAGGGCTTGTGCTGACACACTTTGATAGGCCTTGGATAAACCCCCAAATTCACTGTGCTCCATATGAGTCTTTCAGGGCTTTCACTTAAAAAAAAAACCCATTAAGAAATAACCACTCCAGGCAGAGCTCCAGCCAGCTGGCATGTTGGCTGCCAACCCTTCCAGAAATAGAATTTAAGGGCTTTCACATGTTTGCAAACCAGCCACTCTTGATACGTGTGAACTTTCCTTCCCTCCTCCTCCTCCTCCCATCCCACCTTATGCATAAAAATACCAGGCAGTTAATTCTCAAAAACACTGATCCATTCTCAACAGTTCCTCTGAAACCACTTCTACTCTGACAGTGCCCTGAGGAATCCATGTACCCAGGTTCTAGTGCAATACTTAAACTACCTACTGAAAGCTCCTTGGGAGATTGTAGGAAGTAGAAAATCAGATTTTGGGGGTGGTTGTAGCTGTGTAAGATGATGGACTATTCCTTGGAAAACATCCCAATAGCATAAAGACATTAGAATACCAATAAATTCCTTTCAGAATAATGTCACATACCCTTTGAAAGCTTGATTTTAAGATATATATATATATATATATATATATATTATTCTCTAGGGCACCATTGCACTTCTGTGGACATGGAAGTTATTCTGAACTGATGCAGCAGTATAGTCTATTATTGTGTGCTTGATCATGAACACTTAGGGTATATGCAATATGGGAAGTGGGATGATGTCATCTGGCAGATTAAACTGGGCTTTCCTGTGAAACTTGTTCTTAACAGCGTTAAAATGAATGAATTTCATCCCAGTCCCCACACTGTGGCTTGTCTGCAGTTCCCCATTACTGCTTTAATGGCACAAAAGGGTTTGTTTTGCTTTGCTTTGGTTTTTAAACTCTCTGAATGTGTTTGTTGGCAGGGCTGGCTGTGCAGTTTCTTTGGCCTTCAGCTCATGGTGAGTTTTTTAAAAACATATTTGTGGAAAGAAAGAAGCCACAACTGGTATTAATCACCTCACAATTAGTTCTTTCCCCTTTCTCTGCCTGCAGTGCCCCTTCACTGTGGAAACTGAACCTCTGCATCTCTGCTGGCCCCTTGTTTGTCCTCTTCTACATCCACCCACTTGATTTTTGGCTGTGATTCACATCTCCTGGGGTCTGTGCACGGTCATTTCATCTCAAAATACTTGTAACAGGCTGGTGAGTAGGTTTGGGGTTTGGGTGAAGCTCTTCCTAATTGATAAAACATCTGCTTTTGCAGATAGTGGGTCCAAATCTTTCTGCAGATACAATAGAGATAAAAGTCCAATCTGGGCTGGATGCCAGCTAGGCACTATGCTTAAGTAATAAGCACAATTATCTTGCTAATAAACACCAACTTTGAATTAAATTCATGTTTGTAGATATATAGGATGCTTAAATGTTAAGTGGAATTAATTAAAATCCGAAAGAGGTCTGTCACAGGCAAAGATAAATAAGTGTGTTTGCTTTCAGTGGTGCAATTACCTCACTTTCTTTTAGAATTTGGTATTTACCTCAACTCACCAAGGGGAAAGACTCAAGCTGTGACAGTTTTGCACAAAGTTTCACCTGAAACTGATACCCACTGAATTAAGGTAGAGGCATGTTGTGAGTATAGGAGTTTTCTGTATAGAAACTTCTAGTCTGTGATATTACCCCACCACACACATGTGTGTGCTGCCTTTGTGGGTTGTATCTGCAGGTTACAACTCTGGTTGTTCTAATGGCTGTTTCCTAAGTCGTCCTTACCCTGAGCAGGGGTAGTGGGGACAAATGTGCCCATAGCTGTATGAACAGGAGGGCCATCACTCACTTTAAGATACTCTTAATCTTCTCTATAGGCTGTGTCAGTCCTCCAAGCACCACTGAGCACTTTGAGGCGAGTTGTTTGTGAAGTATGATCCCCAAAGATCCTTCCCGAGTACAGAAAGGTATTATTCATATTTAACAACGTGGAGACAGAGCTAATGTTCAGTTCAGAGAATTCAATAGGCTACAAGCTTGCTGTCAGCTGCTGTCTTTAAAAACTCTTTACTGTGTCATCTCTGCCTTTACGCTGGTGTCAGGCAGGTCTCAAAAGGAAGAGGAGAGGGTAAGACTTATCTTTCCAGCTCTCCTTGCCTCTTAGAGCAGAGAGAGTTCTGTCCCATTTCTGTCAAGCCCTGACAGGTGTTCTTCCTGCAGCCCTTCGAAACCAGCCTTGAACATCTGTACACGGTTCACCTGCCTGGTGTCCTCCTTTTTAAGTTTTAATCTTAATTGGGATCCATGTAGACACAGGTTTAGCTTATCACATCAAGCAGCAGCAGTGGGGAACGTTCCCTGCCACGGCGGTAGGCCTGGGAGAGGGCCGCAGGGCAGGCAGCTCTGTGAAGGCCCTTGCCAATCACACACAATTTCCCTTTAAATCTTGTGGTTTTGTGGGTGGGGAGAGACTTGTGGAGCCGTTGCCATCTGTATGCTCCTGCACCACGTAAGCCGAGCTCCTCTGTCAGGTAACTCTTCCCGAGGGCCCCTCGTAAAGAGAATTTTCTAGTTCAAAGGCTCTGCAGAAATCCAGTGCATCTCAAGTACCCCATCCAGAGAGGCCTCTGAGCCAGCACAGTGTCTGTTGCTGAAATCCCTTGACCTGTAATTACGGTGAGGCTTCGTGTGATGTGGATCTCCATCCCAGTGGGGTCTGTTGCACAGATGGGGAGGCGGCGAGTATCACAGAATCACAGAATCTTAGGGGTTGGAAGGGACCTCAAGAGATCTTCGGGTCCAACCCCCCTGCCAAAGCAGGTTCCCTATCTCATATTACATAGATAGGCGTCCAGATGAGACTTGAATATCTCCAGAGAAGGAGACTCCACCACCTCCCTGGGCAGCCTATTCCACTGCTCCGTCACCCTCACTAGCTCCTCTTCTTCACTACTTTGCTTCCTGCCATTTCTTTGAGGGTTATTTTGAGCTTCACCTGCCCTCTAGACTAAGCTCATGAACCAGGAAGGATATATATCCCTCCCCTCTTTTCTTTTTTTCCTTCCAAACTATTAATTTAGGTCAAGATCTACCTCAGGAATAGCTGTATGTCTATTGTTGGGCACTTGAAGACCTTTCCAGAGTGCTCTAGTGTGCATGACTATCAGCTCACCAACAGTCATTGTGTCCACCACAGGCTGTCAGATGAGGGGACTTGCTTGGACTTCAGATGGACAGACACGCTCGTTTGAGCTTAGAACACAGTCATGACTTCCTGCTGAAGGAGAAAACTTTGGATAATATGCAAGAATGCTAATTGAAACCGATAATTTTTGCAGAGCAGCCTAGACAAATGCTAATGAGGGCAATGCAGTTAGGTAACTTAACGTCAACAGAGGGTGAAGCGGCGAATCTTAAGGCTGAGGATGGGACACAGAATAGCAGTGTGGGAAGGGAGGCATGACGTTCTGATCTGGGTGCAGGCCTGCAGCGCAGAAGGGGTAGGCAGGGAGAAATGGGTGCTGTTTCCTGGAGGACAGAAGCAGGCAGTGGGGTGTGAGGTGTGTGTGGAGCTGGGGATGCTGGCACCAGTTGCCCCTCTCAGGGAAGCTAGCACGGCACAGGAGCTCTGCTATTGCATGGGGCAGGTGAGGAGCAGCGCAGGGGTGTGCGAATGCATGTGCCTATGGGGTGCTGATGTGAAGATGGATCCACCTCGCTCCCTTCAATGTCCAGACTGTGCTCTGGGGCTGTGGGCTGGCTCTGGCTGGGGCAGAGCTCCTGGTCTTCACAGCAGCCAGAATGGGGCTGTGTTTTGGAGCTGTGCTGGGAATGGCGCTGGTACCACAGGGATGTTTGGGCCGCTGCTGAGTAGTGCTTGCACGGGGCCAAGAGCTGTGTGCTCCCTCTCTCTGACCAATACTTTTAGCAGTGCGGTTCACACTGATTCACAGGAAATGCTTTCCCTTTCTTCTAGGAACTGAAGTTTTATGCCAAAAATTAGGCAAGTTTACCCACAGTTATCAATCAATAAGAGTGTTTCTAATCAATCATAGGGAGATTGATTAGACAGTGCTTGTCTAAGAAAGTGGCTTAATTTGGGGTGACTTATTCTACTCAATAAGATTTACAAGTAGCTTTAAGGATCAAGCAAGAAGCTTTAAAGATCATGTTATCTGATAGCTATTGTGGTGGCGTGTCAGAATTGGAACATAAAATCATTTAATTACCATATTCTGCATGTCCAGCAGCTCAGGATGTTTTCCCTTTCCACACCATGAAATGTGCCCATCCTGAGGCAGATGACAAAATATCACTGCCAGAGGTAACTTCAGGTGGAGGTGAGGATGTGCAGTGGGGTGAAAAAGAGGGAAAAGACAAGTAGAATTTCCTTTATTGCTTTATTTGAATATGTTGTCTTAAGCAACTAATTTTTTGGGCAGGATATTTGTGTGTCGTGGTTTCACCCCAGCCAGCAGTGGAGCACCACAACAGAGCAGGCAACAGTGATTATTTATGGGAGGGGAATTTTAAACTGGAGTGTGAATATTAACACTGGGAAGCTGGATGTGTGAGAGGGTTTTGTGGTGGGCTTCTTCCCTGGTGAGGGTATCACAGATGTTGCACTGCAGCTTAAGCACTTGTAGGTGTAGCAAAACTGACTCCTCCTGTGAGATGGGATAACAGCTGTAATGCTCTGACTGCTCCTAAACCATGGCCACTATTTGATGTGAATAAGCAATTATATGCATGGATACTGCCTAGTATATCATACATTTGCTAACTTCTGCACGTGCCAGGGAGTGTGAGGAGGGAAAAGGATCAATCATATGCTCCCAATGGAATCACATTCCTTATCAGTTATTTCATTCAAATAATAACTACTTGGTTCTTACTTCATGCACAGCTTCCAATACCTGTCCGCGTTCATCCCTGCTGACTGTGGTAATTAAAATAATTATTTTGACCCAGTGCAAATAGATTTCCTCCTTTTTTAGTAGCTTCTATTAAACTGAACAAAGAAATGAGCTGCTGAAATAGGATAGATGTGATTAGACCAAACAAGGACCAAAATCTCTTGCTGGTCCTATGGATGGTGGCTGGAGAGGGGAAGGTTGGTGTGTGGGAAAATGACTGTGTTTAGACTTCAGGAAAAAGGGAAAATGGGTTGGTAACAACTCCAGCAGCTGCTACTTTGTGGGCTCAGGGCTTGGGTGGGGTTTTTTTTGTTGTTTGTTTGTTTTTGTTTTAAAAGCTGCCAGAAAAGGTACCTCTGGGAGTTGGGTTGTTTGACACTTCAGGGGTGATAAAATGGATGCACTTGGTCAGAGAAATTCTAATGCCTTTCTCAGTCCACCCTGGCCCCCTGCCACTGCCAAACGAGCCAGCGCACAGGAAGGCATTTTTTTTCCTTGACAGCTTTGAGGATTTTGTCTGTCTGATTTTTGACAAAGTCAGGATCAATGTTCCACCAGACTTGCTTATGTCTTATAGCCTTCTCATGGGACTTCTCCTGTATCCATCAAGGTGGATGAATTCTTTTTATAGATTAAGCAACCAAAACTTTAGACAACATTTTTCTTTGCTCTAGCAAAAAATAACTGCATCAGTCTTCTGCTCTGCTGGGGATGGCCAGAATTCAAAAGCTTGTCACAGATTATCCAAAATTTTTATTAACTTTTGGTGAGTAGAGTGCCCCTTGTAATTTTTTGACCTCTACAGAAGTAAGGACAATCTCCTTTTCATTTAGTTTTTTTCTTTTGTCCACTGCAGGGCATTAATTCATAATTACTGGTACTGTAACCTTTATGTGTTTGTTTTGGGATTGTTTTGGGGTGGTTTGGTTTGGTTTTAGGGGGTTTGGTTGGTTTGGGTTTTTTTCCCTGATGCATTATTTAGACCTCATTAATTTCCTCTTGTCCATCATGATGGTATTTAGAGTCAAGGTTTCTTGTCCATTCAGGTGTTGAGCATTTCTGGCATCCCACAACCTTTGTGGGCAGCCTGCTTGTGCTAGATTGTCTTCACTGTAAACACTTCCCAGCTCTTAAACTCCCAATCTCAGAACATCCTGGCTGTCTGCTGAACATTACTGTAGGAATGGCACCTCCTGAAATCCCATCTTTGAACCCCATGAACACAATGAAAAGGCACACAGTTTTAGTCATGCCTCTTCTTACAGGCATAATGAGGTTGAAAGATGCCCTTTTTGCAGTATTTATGAACTCTCTTTAGAACTCAGATGTGTTCATTCAATTATATGGGCTTTGTAGGGGTTGCCAGGTTCTTAGAGACATGTGCTGCTTAGGCACAACACCATTGTCTGCACCCTGGATGCTTCACCTGGGAACAGGATTTTATTCTGTTCCTCTTGCAATCCCTCAGTTAAATAACAGGATTCCAGGCTGGTGTGGGTGGGAAGGGTCCTCTGAACCCCTCACTGTCCCCCTGCCATGGGCAGAGACACATACCCCCTTCTCCAGCCCAGGGTGCCCAAAGCCCCATCCAACCTGGTTTTGAACCCTGCCAGGGATGCAGGGGCAGCTCCCAGCCTGGCTCCAGAGCAGAGGGGCTCCAGAGCAGAGGGGCTCCAGCCCTCACATCATCTCCATGGCTCCTCAGGACTGGGTCCTACAGCTCTGCGTCCTGGAGACCACTGAGCTGGATGTAGCACTGCAGGTGCAATACAGAGGGGCTTCCACCATATGAAATCCACGAGATGACTCCCTAAATGGGTACAATGCCTAACTGCTTATTCTCTAGAAATGCCAAAAGGCTGAGAAATTATGTGTAAGTTCTCTTGCATTATGCACATGCAGCCTGGATTGCCTTGTGTGAGACTTGAGGGGGGATGTACAGGTAAGGTATTGGGTGGGGGGGGTTTGGCAGAACAGTGCTGCCTGTGCACTTATATCAATACATGGTTGCTGCTACATTATTTTTTTATACTTTCGATTTTTAGATAGATATTTGCAGTACTTCTCACTTTAATTTAGGAATTGCGGTGACCAAATAAACAGCTTTTTCACTGTCATCTCCAGAAGGGCTGTAAACAGGAGCACGCTGTAGCACATCTCTGAGCTCCTCAGGAACTTATTGTGATTCCTGGTCCATAGCACTTCGAGGATCAATGCTGTTATCTTTAATGGGCATCATGTGCATGACATGAGGCAAAAGCAACTGCCAAAAGTTGGGTCACATGCAGCCTTCCCATCTCAGCACTGTGCTCCTGCAGCACATTTCCAGGTAAGCGTGAGTGTGCTGGCTGCAGGCCCTGCCTTGGGAAACACGGAGATAAAGCCACAATTAAGTCCCAGGCTGTTTCCATGAGCTGTGACACAAGAGAATGAAAGGAGCCATCCAGAGGGATCTTGACAGGCTGGAAAGGTGGGCCTGGGTGAACCTAATGAGGTTCAACACTGCCAAGGGTCAGGGGTTGCACTGGGGCTGGAAGAGTCCCGGACAGAGATACAGACTGGGAGAAGAGCTCCTGGGGAGCAGCCCTGTGAGAAGGACCTGGGGGTCATAGTGGATGAGAAACTGACCATGAGCCAGCAGTGGCTCTGGCAGCTCACAAGGCCAATGGGATCCTGGGCTCCATCAGCAGCAGGGTGGCAGCAGGGACAGGGAGGGGATTGTCCCTCTCTGCTCTGCCCTGGGGAGGCCCCAGCTGGATCTTGTGCCCAGAGCTGGGCCCCAACACAAGAAAGATGTGGGGCTGTTGGAGAGGGGTCAGAGGAGCCACGGAGATGCTCAGAGGGCTGGAGCAGCTGCCCTACAAAGAGAGGCTGAGGGAGCTGGGCTGGGTCAGCCTGGAGAAGAGAAGGCTGTGGGGGGACCTCATTGCAGCCTGCCAGTCCCTAAAGGGAGATTATAAGCAGGAGGGGATTCAACTTTTTGAAAGGATAGACAATGACGGGACAAGGGGGATGGATTAAAGCTACAGGAGGGAAGGGTTAGATTAGATATTTGGGGGAAGCTTTTTGCAGAGAGAGTGGTGAGGGGCTGGAACAGGCTGCCTAGAGAGGGGGTTCAAGGCCAGGTTGGATGGGGCCCTGGGCAACCTTGTGTAGCTCCAGGCCTGAGGTTGGTGTCCCTGCCTGTGGCAGGGGGTTGGAGCTCTATGATCCTTGGGGTCCCTTCCAACCCATGCCAGTCTATGATTTCACCATTGGAAACAGTACAGCTGAAGATGAGGAAGAAGTACAGTCCTTCCATGCAACTGCATACATCTCCTTCTTTCATCATCCCAGGGATGCACAAAAACACTTAGGAGCCCAAGATGAGTACATCATGGGACTTAGCATGTGGCCCCATGTTTGTACCTTTCTATACTTTAAGTATTTTGGATGATATCCTGCTGTTTGCCAGCCCAGCTCCTGGATGCTCTATTGCCACTTAAAACATGATCTGACTTTACATGAACTCTGTGCGTCTCTCAAAGTTGTATATTTCTCTTATAAATACACTTGCCCTTGCTCAGTATATCAGTGGCAATCTTGGTTCACTAGAGTCCTTAAAAGAAGAAAGCCATAACAATCAGCTGTGTAAAAGTGATTTTATAGTACAAATTGGCTTGCTGGGACTGCAAAAGCATTTTGCTTGTTATTTTCTCAGTGGAATTGATTGATGTGACATCTGAAATGACAGGAATAGATTTTGAACTGCCACCTTCATCTCTTAATTAGTACAAGTAATTCTTTTGAACAAAATATGGTTATCATCAAGTTCATTCTGTCCCAGTGAGATTAAAGAGTGCTTGAATTGCACTTTTTTTTGTCCCAGGGGTGGGATAATCCCTGTAATTACATCATATTATCCACTGTTACTCATGTATCATCTCTAGTGATACTGGGATCTTCTGCAGATCACTTTGAATATTTAAACAAGCCTTGCCAATACACTTCTCATCTGACAGCTGATGATTGCTCTAGTGGAAGTGGTTACTTGGGTTATAAATGTCCCCTCCTTGGGAAAGCTGTTATGTTCTGGGGTTTAACCTCATTGTAGTAAAAATACTGTAAATCCTGGGACTTCAGTGTGTATAAAAAAGATTTGTAGTTCTGTTTGTTCCATTCATGGATTGAATGGTGCAAGTTAGGAAGTCACACAGCCAAAATACTGCATGTAGATGTTGGGATTAGCAGTGCTGGGTGAATTGCTGTGTACATATGGGGAGGTGGGTGGTATATGGAAGGAGAAACCCTCCTCTCTCCCTTTGAGTGGCTTCCAGCTTGCTTACATCATTCAAGCAGTGACCATACCTGTCTTTTCCCAGGCATGTTTAATGGCAATTTCTTGTGTATTCAGCACCTCCACTCTCTGCAGCAACCATAAAAGGAACAAAGTTTCATTCCAGACTTGTGCGTGGGATCCCTGATGAGACAATAGATGAGCCAAGGAGCAGGTGGTTGGGTTTTTGGGATGCAGGGAGGTCAGTTCTTCAGCTATTTCCCTGTCTTATCCTGTTATACAGGTCACACAAGGTTTCATTCTAGACCACAGATGTGAGATTCACTTCCATTCCCCAGCAAATACAGGCTGCTCTCCACCGACACCAGCAGGTGATCCCACTGAATTTGGTCAAGAATGGGTTAATGTCTGGGGTTTCTCACAGTGACCAACCCTACCAGCTTTTCTTATCCTGCTCAGCACTATTTGAAAGCCTGGCTTGGCTGTCCTTCGGTGCTGGAGGTTCTCTGCTGGTCCTTCCAGGTGAGATGCCTCTAAGGACCAGATCTTGTCCCCTACTGGGACACAGGGACTCTGGCTGATGAGTAGATGTCTTCTTCTTTTTTTTTTTTTTTTTTTAGGTGAAAACACATGTTTCTAGCTTTGCCTTTCCCAATAGGCTTTCATTTCAGCCTGAGGGTTTAATTTTCATCTTGCTATGTGTCCTCTTTCCAGGTGATGGGTACTAATGTACTGATATTGAAAGAAAGAATTAGAGAGAAGTTGTTAATCTTTAAAAAGCAGCGCTGTCTGTGTGTTCATGTTGGGCTCACCCACCCCCCAGTATTTTGGCACAGGCTTGGTCACACCAGAGGGGCAGCACTGGCAGCTCAGTCCATTGTCAGGAGATTTGCTCAGAACCTGTGTGTCTCATGTGACAGAAAACTCCTAAGAGGTTTAGAGAAAAGTCCTGTCAGAGAAAGCAAGGTTGAGCAAGACTCTTGAGCAGTGATGCTAACAGAGTGCCCATTAAACGCAGTGAAAATACCTTGCAGCTGTGTGATGGCTCCTCTGCCATGCTGTGGTCTCCAGTTCTACATAACTAGGGATAAAACACAAATTGCTTTATCTCTATTGTATTAAATTTGTACAGGGCTGTGGTCCTTGGTCTCTATCCCCTTCATCTGAGAGCAGCTGGAGAAACACACATCCCAAAACTTCATTTCATGGAGGGGTTGAGATTTGCGGTGGGTTTGGCCGCGAGTGCAGTTTTTCTGCACATATCAGAGGGGGAAGAGAAGGGAGTCACTGGACTGCAATTATTGCAGGAAGACAGGGCAATGCTGACTCAAGCAGGATTTCAAGCTCAGCTTCATGTGTGGGTAGCAGACTTCCCCAGGTCTCAGAGAAAATGGCAGTATTACTAATCTCTGTAGTATTCCGTGCTGAAACCAATGTGTCCCCTTCAGCCCACCATGAGGAACTCCCTGTTTGTGAAAGTATCAAACGCATCCTATGCTGCTGAAATGGCAATATATTAAAAAAATACTTAAAACTTCCAGTATCTCCATTTCAGATATGGAAACTGCAGTGGATGAAGAGGTTGAATTTCTTTCTAAGGAACTGAAGGCACTCTGTATGTTGAAAACATTTTTCACCCAAGTTCCATTCTTAATCTGCCAGGTCCCAGGTTTCCTCAGACCATCAAGCATTGGTTTGTAGATATATTAGTAACCAGATAACACCTTTCAACTGTTTGTCAGCCTGGGTTCTCCCATGCACCCATCACCAAAGGGTGTAGGCACTTTTCCTTGTGATGTAACCTGCTGTCCTTTCCATGACGTCAGCATCCATCTGCTAAATTCAGGGAGAAGAGTTGCACTTGCACACAGTGTGATGGCAATCCACAAAAAGCACCTTCTGAGGGGAAATTTATTCCTGAGAAATGTTTTTGTGCTGTGGAATTGGATTTTGCTGGTGAGGTATCCTCTAAATGTGTGAAAAATCTCGCTGAAGGCAGAACTGAACGATACTGGGAAAGCTGTGGGAGCAATGGGTGATAGAGAGCGGTCCATGTGAGGTATTTAGAGCAGAGCAGGAGATGTGAGGAGGAGGGTGGAGAGGTCTTGTCCCAGGGCCTGGCATTTTACCTAATTCCGTCATGCAGGATGTGTGTATACCTGCAATACACATGGCATCTGTGATGATTATTTTTCAAGTAGTGGTGGTTTTTATAGGGCATGTTAGGGGATTAAAGTTTGGGAATCCTCTTTAGCTGCTCTGGGGATCATAGCTTTTAGAAGACTTCTATAATTTCTCCAAACCTGTGATCAAATGCCAAACCAAGGGGCTGGGAAGTTGTCAGAAAAGGCTGTGATGGCTGTTTAGGGAGGCAGGTTTTCAGGGCAATATCCAGAAGCTCTGATATATCGTGTCACTGCTTGAAGGGAGATGCTGTGGCATGCTGGTCGTCTCTAAACAGACTGGAAGTCTGCACCAGAGACTGCAGCAATTGGAGTGAGTGATGGACTGGGATGCAGACACCCCCTGCCCAGAGCTAAGGGGACTCAGGAAAAAGCCTGCTGACTCCAACAACCACCTTCCTGTGCGGTAGCATCAAACAGGTAGAGAGAACTTGCTGTTGCAGAAGCTCTGGGGAAGCAGCAGTGGGTCCCTCTGCTCCTTGCCCTTCTGCAGGGGGAGGGATGGTTCTTCCCTGTTGTGGGAATGCTGGGCCAGCCTGCTCACCACAGAGGTGGAGAAATCAGCCCTTCATGCCCTGCTGTCCGCTGAGCTTGTCTGTCTGGATAATGCACCTGGTTTGGGGGAGTGCATCACCCACAGGGGAAGGAGGGGAGGATGATGTTAGGAAAGTGCTAGCAAATTAGTGAGACTTTTGGGCTAGAAATCTGACACAGTAAAAGTGCCACCTCTGAGAGCTGTCTGTAAGCAAGCCACACTATCGGAATAAATGGGCTGTAAGGCTGCTGATACAGTGTGTGCTGAGGGTCCCCCTAGCCCTTCCACAGACCCAGCTTGCACCCTGCCTTTCCTCAGCAGCTCCTCCTCCCAATCACCCCTTCTCAAGCTGCTGCAGGTTCAATCCCACCCTCACACATCCCATTAGCACTAATTAGGTCTTGGGCCAGCAATGAACTTCATCCATGGGCTGTGGGTCTGCTGTGCTGGTTTAATTTAAACCAAGCAGAGCTGTGGAGAGGCCTTTGTGACCTTTTCCACTGCAGGCTGGGGTAAACTGGGGGATCACTCATGGGTTGAAGGGCTTCATGGTCATTCTGCAGCAGTGGACACCTACACAGACCTGTGAACCCAAAAATGCAAGAGCAAGGCTTTACAGGGGTTTCCATCATGTGGGTGTGAGGGTAAATTGACCTGTATGGGGTGGGGAGGGACCCTGCTCCCAGCCTCAGGAAGCAGGGTGCTGGGGTAGGAACTCTGCTATGCACTGTGCTCATTGCCCTTGTGTGGCAGGAAGGTGAGGATGCTGCTATAGTGAACACAGTGTGAAAATAACCAGCTGCTCCTCCTGGAATCAGACTCCTGGCTTTCAGAGTTTCCTTAGGTGAGGATCTAAGGCATGGGGACTGTATCTACGCCATCACAGCTGTGGAGTTCAAAGAGCTCTGTCAAAAACGGGATGCCCAAAACCACGACCTACCTTTCCTTCTGCTTCAGCTTTCCAGGGAGTTATTAAAAATTCAAGATGCCTTTAAGGAGCTTCCCAGAAAACTGTTAAAATGTAGGACATGGCGTACCAGCAGGTTACAAAACGAACTGACTTGTGTGCAGTGCATTGTGCTGTGCAGCAACTTTGTTCCAAGGATCTGAAATATTTCAATTAAGGAAAATAATGATCAAGGACAAACAGTATTTTAGTAGGAAGGGATTAGGCTATTTCTATGGTTACTGTGCTGGAGCTGCAACTAGAATTAAAGTTTTAAGAGCCAGGTTATGTTTACTTTTATTAAAAGTTTCATGTAATGGCCAATTTTTTCATGTTTTGAAGGATGGGAGATAGAAGAGGGCTCAAGCTGTGATGTAGCTTTATCTGCTTAATGCTGTTTGCCTGTTTCACTGCTTTGGCACCAAGCATGGTGAAGGCTTTGGCTGTTCCACACTTAGATCTTAACATGTTTAAATTCAAATCACTTGGGGTCCTGCAAGCATACTGTTATTTATTTAGTTTCTTTTTTTCCCCCACTGGAGGTAAGCCCCATACAACAAACAGAGATGAAAGAAGTCCATTAATTTATCAACCTATTAAGCTTTTGCTTTAGGGGTTTGAAGGTTGTTTTTACATGTTGGTTTCCTGTTAAATCAGTGGCTTTCAGAGAGCATGATGGTGTCACTAACCCTGTCTTACAGATGCCTCAGGAATGTGGTGCTGGGATTTATGGCATCCTGCTGCCAGGTGACACCTGGGACCTGCACCCAGGTAAGCCAAATGTTCCACAGTTTTTCTGGGGGAAATCTTTGCCATGAGGAATTGTAACAACCTGGTTCCTTCCAAATTGTTGAGCTTGTTTGTATTGTGACAGTTTGTTTATTGTCAGGGAGATTCAGTTAATGTTTCTTCTCTCTTGTCTGGCTCTGCCAAGGAAAGTTATTTGAGTAGGATATTTGAGTTTGGGGATTTTTTTTATTGTTGTCAAGTTAAAATAAAATGAGAAATAGAAATTATAATAGGGGATTATAACATGATCTTTGGAAGTTGTAGATAAGGTGTATAAAAGTGGCAATTTTTGCCATGCTGCACTAGCCACGCTTCCTGGACTGTACTTTCCTCCCTAGGCTGGCTTTGAATGGGAGAGGAGAAATAGTGTCATCATCTCCACGCAATTCTATTACTAAATTGTCAGAACATAGTCATATTTCTGGCAGCAGTGATTCAACTCCATTTCCACCTCCGCATGGATCAGCAGTGACCTTGACATTCTTGGTCAATGCTCATGTAGAGATTGCTTGGCAGGCACGGTTGCCAGGCTGTGGAATATAATTTCCTGACAATGTATGGTATCTGGGTGTGTAATTGGCTTCTGGGCTGTCCCTGCACAGCTATAGGGTCCTTTCCTGAGCCTCTCAGCTAGTAGTTTTTAATGACCAGGAAACCATGCACCATCTGTTTGTACAGAACCACGGGACCACACAACTGTTGCCGCTTGATGTGCTCTGTGTTCTCCTCTCCACAATGTTTTAAGCAGGATCCATTATCCAATTTTTAAAATGGGCTGGTGGACAAAAAGTGTGGGTTTTTTAATTAGTGGCAAAGGTGGAATCATTATCATGTGAGAGAACACTAAAAAGTAAAATCCACATCAGCAGCATCCAGAAGTGGGATCTCCAGCCCCAACAAGCGTTTCGAGCATGTCCCTGGGGATGGGATGATGCAGGGAAGTAATGGATGTTAAAGATCATCTCACCTCTCCTTAGTGCTTGCTGCCTGGTCCATTAATGCCTGGGCAGCTGCCCGTTTGGCCATTAAAGCCTTCCCCAGGCTGGTGTGCAGGAAAGCCACTGGTGCAGGTGGGTCTCTGCTTCTGGTTCCACATACACTGCCCAGCACTGAGGGGTGGGAATAGGATGCACCCAAAAATGTCGCAGAGCACATGGAGCAGTTCATCAGTGCTGGGAGCCCCATGGGCAGCACAGCTAAGGGCATCTGTCACAGAATGCGTTAAACCCCTGGTTTTGCCATCCCAGCTTGTGCTTCCATGAGCAGCAGATAGTGACTTCCAAGGGGGAAAGGAGGAAGACCCAAAGAGCAGCCCAGCACCAAACCTCACCATGGCTGCTGGGTGCATGTGTTGTGGCTCTAAAGCCTATTTCCACTGAAACAGAGAGCTCTCTGGTGAATAAACCCCCCTTGTGGTTCAGAGATAACTGTACCTGCCAAAAGAACTATTCTAATATAACTGGGAAAGGTTTAGGGCAACACAGCCACACAGTCAGGCTTTTCAAGTTGGTTTCATCTGTTGAACTACTTGTGCATAAAGTTGTTGCTCTGAGCATCCCCAGCATGCCTGTCAGTCAGAGGGAAATTTGGGGTTTGTGTGAGACCTGCTCATTTATTACTCCTCCAATTTAGTGGAATCAGAAACACACAAGCTAGAGAAATGGCTACAGCTTAATGCTGAATGAAAGATGTCTCTGTCAGTGCACAGGCACCTCCTTGGCTTAATATCTTATTAATTATGCAGGGTTTGCAGAAATCATCTTAAACTCATGTAATTCACATGTGGGACCCATTGATGGAAGGTAATGATACATTGATGTTGTCTCTGCAGAGATTGTTAGTGATATGACAACATCAAGCACACTGGACTTGTGTTCTTTCCTCTTGAAGGGAGCAGCCTTTACTCCACCGTGTTACCAGCTCATCTCTCAGGCTGGCACAGAGCAGGGCTCTTGGTAAGGAGAGAGGTTTTCATGCCCTGAAAGATCTTCTCTAAGTTAAAGTGGTATTTCCACCTGCTAAGGTGGGGTTTGAACAGTAAACCCAGGCTCAGTATCAGTCGCACTGGAATCTGTAAAACAACAAGCTGAAACAAATCCAGGCAGCTCATTGATCAGAGCTGGGGCATCTTCTGTATATATGTTTTTTGGCAGTTATTTCCTCATGTTCTTGTTCTAAATCTGAGCTGCTTTATCTGATTATCACGTGGGGCTGGCTGGTGCTATCTTTAACAGTTAAAACTTCAAAGGTGCTACTGAAAAACATCCTGTTCTGCTTCTTGCTGCCAGTGATGGTCTTAAAGGGTGAAATATTGTTGAGGACCAGACAATGTATACAATAATTCAGCAGAAAATTAAACCTAGAAAGCTTCAACATCTGTTTCTTTGTCAATGCCCTATGCTCTGGACAGTTGGTGATTAATTTCCTTGATGAAGGACCCACAGTGATGCAGTTACAGGGTCACAATCTCCATTCTAGGTTTTCTTGATTTATTTGTCCTTTTTATTTGGTTAGCAGCAACATGTGGAGATGTAAACCAACTGTGAGGGCTGAGATTGGTACCCAGTGTGGAAGCTGGGCTTTCACTGATGGCTTTTCTTGTGGAACTAGTTCCTTACCTTTCGTGAACTTTTAATGGGTTAAACCCTCATGAGTCTCTCCTTCAGTTCTACGATGATCTGTAAGAGAAAAACTCTGGCTCCAACTGCTGAGATTTGATGTGAGCTGCCAATTAATTTGTATCTAATTAGGTCACAAGTGCTATATACATTTTTATGTTTATGCATGTGTGGAACAGTGATTTATTTGTGAATCCCCTTAACCCCCAGGGCAGCAGAGGCTTTGTGTCCTAGGGATGCTCTGGAAGTGGCCCAGGCTTTATGGAGGACTGGATTCTCTGGAGTAGCCAGCCAGCAATAGCATCATTTTTCTGCTGTACACTCTGCACTGGAAATGTCTGCCTGTTTCCCATCAGCAGATTGAAATGGAGTGAGACAAGGCAGCTACGTGGGGGTTTAACTGCACTTTTAATTTCAGGTTCCAGGAAATTCATTGTAAATAGATGCAGGTGTACCTCCACAGCTCTGTTCAGCAGTCCACGTCTGAACCCCAGTCATTGTAATGTTCTTTTTCCTCAGAGCTACCAGTGATGCAAACTGAAGCTTTACTTGGGCAGGGATTAGGGTTCTTCATGTTCTGCTCAAGCCATTTAATGGAAAGTGATCTGCCTGGGGAGAGAGGGGGAGCAAAGTCAGAACACCCTTAAACACACACATCTTACTCTAGTGCTGTGTCACTCATAAATACTAAAAGTTGTTTGGTTTTTGCCAACACTATTTGGTTTAGAATTAGCTTATGTTTTAGAATACAATAAAGAGGAAGAAGAACCAGATTCAATAATTTTCTTTTGCTCCTAGTAGTTGTTCCTTACTTTATTACTTGCCAAAGTGCCAGAACTGACAAATTATCCAATAACACAAAACTGAAGGCAACGTTGCAGTCATAAAGCTGGATTAGTTTATAAAGTACCCTTGTTGTGTTTCATAAAATGAATAACTAATATTCAGCAAACCTGTTGCAGGTTCTTTCCCCTCTTCTTTCTCTTTCTTCTTTTCCTTCCCAGCAGTAAAAGGAGCAGAAAGTTAGACATTTATTTACCTGTCAAAAGGGAGGCAATTCTTCAAAAAGAAAAATGATGTGCTACCTAAACCATTTCAGAATGTGGAAAGAAATGCATTGGATTTCCAGTCTGCCTGGCACTCCTGGGCAGCATATTCCTGGCAGGGGGAGCAGGGGGGCAAGGGGTTCTGAGGCTGGGGGTGCTGCAGCATAGTAATTTTTCTCCAAAGGGTAATACTGAAATTTACTCAGTGGATTACTAAGTACTGTATATTGAATTATAACTAATGGTGGATTTAATATTAAGCTTAGAATGTGCCAAAGGCTACAGCAGGGAAGCACCATGCATCAGAGCTGGCACTGGCAGTGTTTGTTTAGGTTTTCTGTGCCATGACCCACAGACACCAGCTGCTGTCTCACACGTGTAGAGGTGTGTGCTGATGTGCCTCCTCCAGCAAAGGAGGCCCAAAGACACCAGTGTGCCTGTGGAAACCAGTGCTTGTGGTGGTGGGGAGTCCAGCACAGAGCAGTGGGAAGGACAGTGGATCCAGCTCTGCCTGGGGAAGGCGTTGGGTGAGGGCTTTGTTTTGCTAGCTTGGTGTTGGGGTAGGGGAGGTCTCCATGGGGAGCATAACAAGAGCATCACTGATGCAGGGGGGAAGCGATTTGAGGTGCTGTTCTATCCATATAGGTTTGGGGCAGCATCGCTGATGGGGGGGGGGAAGTGATGCTCTGTCGTGGAGTATTACCCACCTGGAGTGTTGTGTCCAGTGCTGGGCTCCCTGGGATAAAAAAACCAGGGATCTCCTGGAGAGAGTCCAGAGGAGGCTGAGGAGATGATGAAGGGCCTGGAGCATCTCCCCTGGGAGGAAAGGCTTAGAGAGCTGGGGCTGTTCAGCCTGGAGAGAAGCAGCCCAAGAAGGGATCTGATCAATGGGGATCAATATCTGAAGGGTGGGATGCAGGGGAAATGGCCAGCCCCTTTTCAGTGTCTGTGGGGACAGGACAAGGGGCAATGGCTGCAAGTTAGAGCACAGGAAGAACTTTTCCCCAGTGAGGGTGCCAGAGCCCTGGGACAGGCTGCCCAGGGGGTGTGGAGTCTCCATCTCTGGAGAGATTCCAGCCCCGTCTGGACACCGACCTGTGCAGTATGAGCTGGGGAGCTGCTTTGGCAGGGGGTTGGACCCCAGGAGCTCTCCAGGGCCCTTCCTACCCCTGTGATTGTGATCCCTACACACTGCTTAAAGACTGATGTCCAGCAGTGTATGTGCATTAACACAGCTCTGCAGCTTCCAAAGTAAAGCTGGGCTGACTTTAACGGGATGTGGTGGGGGCAGGATGAACATGCACTCCATGACTTCTCTGCCAAGCCATCCCTCCTCACTTCCCTCAGGGCTCTGAGGGTGTGGATAACCCTGCAGTGCTCTATTCTGCTCCGTGGCAAAAGCAGCCACATTCTGTCCCAATTCTGTGCAATTTAATAACAAAGAAATACCTTGTGGGTAAGAAAGACCAAGTGCAGCTCATGCCAAAGTATGTGGGAGCTGTGTTGAGCTTGTTGGATTTGACACCAGTCCCTCAGCCTGTTACTCTCACACTGTGACACACAGCCAGAAGGACTCTTCTCCTTCAGCAGACACCACATCCTGAACTCACCTTAACACTGGACACAGATGGAAGCATCGTGACCACACCTAATTCCATGTAATTAAAGTTTGCTTCAGCTCTTGCTTCCCAGGAGAATGAGCTAATTGAAGTCACTTTACCATGTGCTGCTAAAGGATCATCCAGATCTTTGACTGATCCTCTCTGGATGTCTTTTAAAACCATAACTGGTATTTTACAGCACAATTGATGCACCACGTCACCCCTGGATGCTTTTATGAGTATGTCTAGATAACAAGGTACCCAAATTAATTCTGAAAGTGCTTGTTTACAAAGGAGGAGCGTGGCAGTAATGGTAATGAATCAGTTGGTAGCAGTTCCTGCCTCCTGGATTGTGACAAAACTAATTGACCAGGTTACACCTCCTGCCAAAACCATACGGTGATAGAGCAGTGACAGCTGCTGTGCTAGCACCTATGGGGTGTGTGTGACTCCCTGCTAGCACCTATGGGGTGTGTGACTCCTTGCTAGCACCTACAGACTCTGTGCTGGCTCCTGCTGCCAGCGTAAGAGCTGCAAAACACAACCAAGGTCAACGTAAAAAGAACCTGTAAGTAGTTATATCCAGTAATTTATATTTAGCACCTACATGTAGGATGGTAGGAAACTGGCACAGGATAATCAGGCATGGGTTATGCTAAAGGAAGACCTGCTCTGCAGGACTGGAGTTATTAGGGTTTGTTAGGAAGAGGTTTGAGATTGGTGCTTTAACTTGGTAATGTGCTAATGAAATTTGCTGGTGACACAAAAGCTTGCTGGTCCGGAGGAGGTTTGGTGTATAGGAAGAAATAGATGACTGGAATGGCTGCAGTAATGAAAGTTATATGAAAAATAATAAAAAGGACAAGATTATGTGCTTTGGGACTTGGGACTGAAAGATTTCTGCCATAACTGGAAAATTACCGTTTGAGATGATGGGGGAGGAGCTGAGCTTTAACAGTCCTGGTCTGGTCTGGAAGGAAAAGATCTCCTTGGTGCTGCTGTGCAAACCATTGCCTGGGGGCTGCTGCTTACAATTCTGGTCACAGATGTTCAAAACGAATGTTACTCAGAACAGGTATGGAAAAGGAATCATAGAATCATAGACTGGCATGGGCTGGAAGGGACCCCAAGGATCACAGAGCTCCAACCCCCTGCCACAGGCAGGGCCACCAACCTCAGGCCTGGAGCTACACAAGGTTGCCCAGGGCCCCATCCAACCTGGCCTGGAACACCCCCAGACACAGGGCACCCACCCCCTCTCTGGGCAGCCTGTTCCAGCCCCTCACCACTCTCTCTGCAAAGAACTTCCCCCTAATATCCAATCTAACCCTTCCCTCCTTTAGCTTTAATCCATCCCCCTTGTCCTGCCATTGTCTATCCTTTTAAAAAGTTGAATCCCCTCCTGCTTATAATCTCCCTTCAGGAATTTCAGGAAAAGGAATTTCCATCTTCCCCATCAGAACCACAGGCTGTTTCAATGGGAGCCCAAAAGGACTCAGCTCAAACAGCCCAGCAGTTCTGTGCTGGAGAAGAGAGCAACGTGCTTTCTGCAGGATGCTTTGGGATGAAAGGCTGGAAGGTGACTGAAAAGCCCAAGCTTTTGGAGGGTCTGTTGTGCAGTTGTGCTGGTGAACACTGCAGAGAGCCCATCTCTCTGGCTACTCCCTTTGGTAGCAGTATGGGTGGTTGTTGAGTAAGGAGAGCTGTGATTTGTTCTCTAGATAGAATAAAATCCAGATAGGACAAAAGAGCAGATCTTAATAGGGACTGCAGTACTGGGAGGGGAGAGCAAAGCACCTGTGTTTTACTTATTAATTTGAGTATGATGGATTTACATTACTAGTGTGGCCAAGCCCCCAAGGAGAACATCAGGCAGGTGAGGGTATTTTGAGGCTGTGGTGGGAGCCATTGTGCTCCCAGAGCTCTGGGGAGAAATCAAGAAGGTGCTGACTGAGAGTAGTTTGAGAAGTTTTAAAAAGTTCCCTTTTAAATCAGTGCATGGCCAGAGCTGCACCTCAGCATGGCCAACAACTAACTCCCCTGTTCTCTCTTCAGTGTGTAACTTTGCAGCAGTCTGGTTACTCTGCCACAGCATCTCTGTCATGCTGCTCCAAGACAGGGGAAAATTACTCACAATTAGCTGAGCTCTGCAGTCTGTGCTAAAGCAGAACCCTGCTGCTTTCACCGGGAGCACTTCCCAGGATTGGATTCCAACTTTTTCCCCATTCACGGCTTGGGAAAGGGCTGAGCAGGACCCCTGGGGACCCCTGTGGTGCTGGGAGGAAAGACCTTGTACACCCTTGTTGGATGCACTCAGAACTGTTGCTGGAGAATGTGGTATGTTGGTAAGAGTGTAGCACATGGGGATGCTTTTGCTTAAAGCAAATCTTAGCCCCAGCAATGACCTGGGGAGGCTGAGCAAGGGCAATGCCCTGCAAGTGATAGCAAAGAGCATTTCATCAGAGATTTTAACCTTGACTGGACCATGACTTGATTTCTGTGTGTGGAGTGCCTGCCAAAGCTTTGGAGCACAGAAATCAACCAGCACTGCTCAGTCCAGCTAAGGAGAGGAAGAAGTGAGGGAGTAAACATGGATAAAACCATGGGCCTCAAGTCTGCTCCTGTGTGCTGAGACCCAAGTGCACAGAGATCTTGTTATTGTCAAGAATGAAGGGGGAACCTCACTGCAGCCTGCCAGTCCCTGAAGGGAGCTTATGAGCAGGAGGGGATTCAACTTTTTAAAAGGACAGACAATGGCAGGACAAGGGGGATGGAGTGAAGCTGAAGGAGGGAAGGGTTAGATTAGATATCAAGGGGAATGAGATATTAGAGAGAGTGGTGAGGGGCTGGAACAGGCTGCCCAGAGAGGGGGTGGGTGCCCTGTGTCTGGGGGTGTTCAAGGCCAGGTTGGATGGGGCCCTGGGCAACCTTGTGTAGCTCCAGGCCTGAGGTTGGTGTCCCTGCCTGTGGCAAGGGGTTGGAGCTCTGTGATCCTTGGGGTCCCTTCCAACCCAGACCAGTCTGGGATTCTGTGGCTGCCCAGCCCCTAGAGAAGAGAAGGCTGTGTGGGGACCTCATTGCAGCCAGCCAGTCCCTGAAGGGAGCAGAGGGGCTCAGGTGTGTCTCCTGGTGCCCCCAGTAATGTGCAGCATTGTCAGGCACTTGCTTTGTCAGTGCCAGGTAGGAAATGGGGGCAGGAGCAGGTGGTGAGGACCTTTCTGTCCCTACCTTGCTTCTCAGCACAATTGGATTGAACAAAGTCTTAGGAATGAGTTTCCTGTCTCAGGAGCTCACCTCTCATTATCTAACAAAACATCTTCTAAAATCAGCAGGGTGGGCATAATTTAGGTGGCTGTGACCATCTCTGAGCTGCTAGCACTGGTGACAGGGAACAGGAGGGAGGTTTTGGGAGGTAAGTCACACATTGATTCCTTCCTGATGCTTTGATAACCTGTCAGCTGCTGTGAAAGCCAGAGACAGGAACATCTGTGTTTGCAAAGCTGATGCCACTGCCTGAGACAGAAGTTTGGGGTTTTTGGCATGAGACCCAGCAGTGTCTGACAGTGGTGGCATCGCTGGGGCTGTGTCCCCACGTCAGTCCATGCTGTCCACGAGCAGGTCTCTGCAGCTCCCATTGCCAGATTAATTCTGGTACTTTCTGCTCTTGGACTGTAGCACTTCTCTTTGTGACTGTGCTTTATTACCAGCCCTCACCCCTCCAGGCATTTCTCCACAATATATTTTTCATGACTCTTACAGCCAAAAGATATTTTTCTCTTCCACCTCCATTTCCTGGCTCCTCTTGACGTGGGGCTTTGTCCTGCCTGGGGGATGTGCTGAGCTGCTGGGTCCTGGGCTGGGCAGAGGGAGCTGGGCTCTTTCCCCCCGCCCAGAAAAGCTGGGCTCAGGTCTTGGGGAACAAGCACATCCTTACCACAGCTGTTCTTCTGCAGCAAGCGGAGTGCAACTGTTGCCAGGTTGGGTACCCCCATGCTCAGGTTCAGCTCTGCTGCTGGAGGGTCGCAAACACTCTTTGGGGTAGGTGTCAGTACAGGGGGAGCCTAAACTTAACCTCTGCTTAGGAACAGGAAAATGAGCGTTTTTGGGTAAAGCTGGGACTCGGGCAGAGGAACCTGTTGCTGCCTCTGCCTTGTCTCCTGCCTGCCAGCAGGAAATGAAGGATTCTGTGATGTCTGACAGCCCTACAAGCCTGTCACCTTGCTCCTACCACCTGAAACACATTGTGTCTTTTCATCAGCTTAAACTTACAGGAGGAAAACCCCTTTTTGTTAAGCAAAGAGGCGTTTGCAAGCATCAGGGTTTAGATTGCAGCTCTCCCTGTGTGCTCCAAAGCCCTGTGTCTCTACCCCTCTGCAAGCCTAAACATGACAGGAGGGCTGATGTGACTGTGCCTTGAAAATTGGGTCTGTGATTTTGACAGATGCTGAGGCTCCTGTGATTTTTACCTCTCTGAATAGGTTTTCTTTTCTCCCAACAAGCCCACTTGTGGAGGAGGTGGGGGCTGACCTGGAGCCCTGTTAAGACACTCTCACTCCAGCCCTGCTTGTGTGCTTGACGTTTGTCCCATGGCTTTGTGCCACCTACTCCAGCTCCCTCTGATCAAACCTTTGCTTCCTCTATTATTTCTCTGCTCCTTGACTTCTGCCACTGAACTTGAAAACACTTTTCATTCTTGGTTTGCTATTGATCAGATAATCCACCAGGCTCAGCTGCCCCGACATGCCCGAGGCTCCAGGTTGCTGTATTGGGAAACAAATACACATATGGAAGACTTTATACTTACCCCTTTCCCTCCCCCTCCCTTACCCCCTTTCCCTCCCCCCCCTTCCATGTTTTATTATTTGAGCTGCATTTTTGTTGTATTACAATTGATGGCAATCACATCACAATACACCTAGCGTGTGTTTCTAGGATGGGTACCTCAGAAAGCAAAACAACTGGTAATTGTTTGGAAAATACTCAGCTCTGCTCTTTCCCCTTCAAAAAAACCCTCTTTGGTAGATAAAATAATTGGTTTGCAACCAGTACTTGAGCACTTTCAACGAATTTAAAATGTTTTCCTGATTTAAATTCTCTCCTTGAGAAGGGAAGCAGTGGTTTCTGGGGGTTAGTGAAGATAAATTGCTTGCTTTTTGGTGAAGGGTTTCCTCTAGCTCTCACTGTCTGTGGTTTGGGACAGAAATTGAGGAGAGCTGCAGGAGAAGGGATGCTGCAGCCCAAAGCCCTTCCCCAGGCACTGTGTCCCCTGAGGCTGGTTACACTGTACAGGCTTTTTTCTTCAGCATGGTAGGAGAATCTGTCACTGCCTGGTTTAGAATCACAGGGGTTGGAAGGGCCCTGGAGAGCTCCTGGGGTCCAACCCCCTGCCAAAGCAGCTCCCCAGCTCAACTGCACAGGTCGGTGTCCAGACGGGGCTGGAATCTCTCCAGAGATGGAGACTCCACACCCCCTGGGCAGCCTGTCCCAGGGCTCTGGCACCCTCACTGGGGAAAAGTTCTTCCTGTGCTCTGACTTGCAGCCATTGCCCCTTGTCCTGTCCCCACAGACTCTGAGAAGAGGCTGCCCATGTCCCCCTGCATCCCACCCTTTAGATATTGATAACCATTGATCAGATCCTCTCTCAGTCTTCTTTTCTCCAGGCTGAACAGCCCCAGCTCCCTCAGCCTTTCCTCACAGGGGAGATGCTCCAGCCCCTTCAGCATCTTTGTAGCCTCCTCTGGACTCTCTCCAGGAGACCCCTGGCTTTTTGTGCCCAGAACTGGACACAACACTCTAGGTTTAGTGGCCATAGAGTCCCCATTCCTCACCAAGGGCTGCAGCAGTTCACTGGTGATGGAGTGGTGAAGGAATTGAACTCCTTTCACAAGCTCCAGGTGATGTGCTGGGCAGGGAGGTGTCTGTGTCTCACAGCCATCCTGCACCCCACTGCTGGACTCCAGGGATGGGCTGCAGCCAGCAGCTTCCATGTGCTCCAAGAGCAGTGGCTGCCCCTGTCCAGCCTGGATGTGGAGCTGTTGGAGCAAGCACAGAGGGGGGCCATGAAGAGGGCTTTAGGCTAAAAGTTGGTAGATTTAGACAAAATCTGAGGCAGAAATACTTTTCAGGGAGGGGGGAGGCCCTGCCACAGGGTGTCTAGAGAAGCTGGGGCTGCCCTGGGATCCCTGCCAGGGTTCAAGGATGGGTTGGATGGGGTTTGGGGCACCCTGGCCTGAGGGAGAGTGACCCTGCCTGTGGCAGGAGGGTGCTGGGGGGCTCTGAGGGCCCTGCCCAGCCACAGCAGTTTATGACTCTCTAACTCTTTTGAATTTCCCTTGAAGGCACATCTTCTCATGGAGATGAAACAAAAAAGCTTCTGGAAGCATGCTATGGCTCTTGGTATTCTCTAATGGTTGGATGCAGGTTGAGGATGCATCTCTCCCCCTGGGTGCTGGGCTGCAGCCTGTGTGGTGAGAGGGAAGGGTGAGGATAGCAGCTGTTCCAGGCTTGCATCACACTGAGCTCCATGGAGCTTTGGGGGTGAGATTGGCTGTGTTTGCATGGGAAGCCAACACAGCTTGGAAGTGTCTGCTCCTGCCCAAGGGGCCATTGGCCCTGCTCAGCAGAGACTCCCCAGGAGCTTCTCCAAAGACTTGAAGCACCCTGAAGCAGTGGGATTTCTCCTAAGGGAGAGCAGGTGGATTAGCTTGACCTCAGGGTTTGTACTAACAACTCAGGTATCCATGCAAACCAATCTCTGAGCTACTTCCCTGGGAGATTATGAATAACAGGGTCAATTCACACCCTCCTCCAGCTTTCCACCTGCCTGCACGGAGGGCAAAAATATTTCTTGTTGCTTCCCTCATTATTCCCATCACCCACATGTCTGGCTGTAAAGATACAGGAGTATAAAACTGCTTGTTTCTACAACTGAGCTATGTTTTCCTGTGTGATTTCTAGACCTGTGGCAAGGAGACCCTTCTCTAATCATAAAGGGTTTTTCCAAATGTATTTACATCAGTCTCACAGGTCATACTCCTCACTTCAGTTCTTCTGTCTGCCATTTGCTATGGCTGTTAAACAGCTTGAGAATTGCAGTGTGATGATTCAGAAATCCCTTCATCAAACATTCCATACCACTTGCCACTGGATTTTCCTTTATGGCCTCATGTGAGGCAAGAGGAACTGCTGAGCTTGAGTTAGCAATGGGAAGTTCATCATGGGGAATTGTTGATTAGAGAGGAAAGTGAATTATAGAAGAGAGACCAGGAACATCTAACTGTCTTCACTGTGGCCATGATGCTTTACAGCTGGAGGGAGCATGCAGCTTGTAGAGTACTGAGATTGCTAATAGACTGGGGAATGTGGGACACAACTGGCTGTGATGCCCCTGAAATGATGGAGCTCCAGACCCTCAGGGCAGTGAGGAGGGCACACAGCAAACTCACTGCCCTGGCCTTCAGGAGAGAGGACTTTGGGCTCTTCAGGGACCTGCCTGGGGACAAAACCCTGGAGGGAAGAGGGGGCCAAGGCAGCTGGTCAGTGTTCAAGGATCATCTCCTCCCAGCTCAGGAGCAATGCATCCCAACAAAGAGGTAATAACACCCAGAGGGTGGGTGAGTGAACAAGGAGCTCCTGGGCAAACTCAAACACAACAAGGAAGCCAAGCCATCCTAGGACTGTACAAGGCTTCACTGTGAAGCTACAAAGGGCATTTCCTTTGTTCAGCCTCTGAAGATGAATGAATTAATAGAAACTATTCTTAATGGAAAAAAAAGTATGAATGCTGAAGCAGGGAGTGTGCCTCGCTGAAGAGGAAGTTGGGGTTTTGACTGTCTGGTAAACAGTTTTCAATTGATTATCTAATATTTCCCCCTTTAATATCTCCTCCTGGTACTATTGGTCTAATGATGGGGATCTTATCTTAGGTAAAGCACCAGGCTGGATGCCATTACTCATGTCCCAGAAGGGGGCCAGCTTGTGTTTAAATGCTTCTATGGATCAGGGGGTCCTTCCCAAGGACTGAGAGAGAACAATAAGAAAGTGTAAATGGGGTCATATATTTTTTCCTTGGGATAATGGAATGTTAAAAGAATATCTTCAGCCTCATCTGTCTCACCGTTGCTGTTATTTGGCTTATTTTGAGCACAAATATGTGTCTGTAGGATGGTATTACATCACCTGAGGGAAGTGAAACTATGAGGGAGTAGAGATCTAGGCAAGGATTTTATTATTTGGAGTCAGATGGTAACTGATGAAGGAAAATATAAGAAGTTAAGAACAAAACATGCAGCTGGGGAGAAGGAAAAGAAACTTTCTGTGACTTGATGTAACTGTGCTACCGAAATCCACCATTCAACGGGTAAGGCTTAGGGCTGTTGTGAGCTGGAGAAGAGGCTGTGCTCCCCTCCCATGACCAGTGTGTGAAAATGTGGAAAAGAAAAGGCTGATTGGTGAAAGAGCAAAACTGTCAAGAAAATGAAGAATTCTTTGGGGACTCCAGAGTTGACCTGAGAGATGGAACGTTCTGCTGAAGCTGGTGTGCGAGGTCAAACCTGTACGTGTTTCTCCTCCTCCCCCCACCCCCAAGCCTGCTTTCTCCAAGCCTCATTAACCATTCGGCTGAACATTCCAATCATTCCTCTCCTGCCAGGTTCTGTCCCGTTTCTCACCCTTTCAGGTACAGACCTTACAATCATCGATCCACTGAATCCCACTGCCTTAGGTGCTGGCTGCTGCAGCTGCAATGCTGCTCTAGAACCAGGATGTTGGTTGAATATGGACCTTTTTCTTCTTCCTTTTCTGAATATTCTGTAAGTGAGTGAGTGTTTTTCCACGGGGATGAAGCAGTGGCACAGGGGCATCCCCTCTTTGCTGTTCCCATGGTACTGAGTGATGCTTGAGGCATCTAATGGTGATGATGCATGAACACCAAAAAAGAGTCAGACAGATGGGTTTTCTTCTTCATTATCATAGAATCATAGAATGGCAAGGGTTGGAAGGAACACTAAGGATCACAGAGCTCCAACCCCACTGCCACAGGCAGGGACACCAACCTCAGGCCTGGAGCTACACAAGGTTGCCCAGGGCCCCATCCAACCTGGCCTGGAACACCCCCAGGGATGGGGCACCCACCCCCTCTCTGGGCAGCCTGTTCCAGCCCCTCACCACTCTCTCTGTAAAAAATTTCCCCCTAATATCCAATCTAAGCCTTCCTTCCTTTAGCTTTAATCCATCCCCCTTGTCCTGCCATTGTCTGTCCTTTCAAAAAGTTGAATCCTCTCCTGCTTATAAGCTCCCTTCAGGCACTGGCAGGCTGCAATGAGGTCCCCCCTTCATTCTTGACAATAACAAGATCTCTGTGCCACAGAGACACTCTGTGCTCAGTACCTGAGGCTAATCAAGTTGCTTTGGCATTGGATTTGCTAACTGGGTCCCTTTGGTGTGTGATGGGAGGAGTGGGAACTAGTTTGACCCACTTTCTGAGGCTGTAACCTCAGGGTTAAACTCAACATGGTTTAGAGGAATAACCTGTTCACATTGGTAAGGACTGATGATGCCCTGCCTGTATTATCTACAGTGCTACCACAGATGGGCTAGAAGCAGGGAGGCATCAGTTATTCCTTTTGACCACGTTCTGGGAATGCTGAAAGACTGAGCTACAGGTATGAACAAATGATTTTGACTCTGCCTGGAGGGCCTGTGTGTGTGCACTGCTTTAGCTTGGGATTTTTGTCTTGTAATCAGGGTTGTGGTACTGAAAGAATGGGCCTGGAGTTTCCATACTGCACAAATTATTAGTAGCATTTGAGATCTGGAATAAACATGCAGCCAGATGTGATTCTCTCTCAGCTGTGTTGGTTCTGTGATGCTGTGAAGGTTCCTGAGCCTGACCACTAAAATCTGAAGTCAGGTCTTTTAGCAGAGATGCAGCAAAATCACCAGTGAAACCAACAGCAGTTGGAGGTGTGAAAAGTCACCTTGTTCCCAGGGTGTGCCCTGATTATGGTGCCGGTCAGCAGCCTTGATCAGCTTCTGTAAGAGACAGGGCAGTGCAAGAAATACAAACTAATTAAGGCAAAGGCAAAGATTCCCAAGAGTCTGTTAAGTCTGAGGAGAGACATGACAATGGATAGTTTAATCCTGAAACCCCCAGTGCCAGGGCACTCATCTTGGATCAGATCCAGGTGTATTTAGGGGAAAAATTGCGGGGCTGGATGGGTAGAAATTTGTCCAGAGCTGAAAACAGGCTCTATTTATTAAACAGCCTGTAAAGAGAAGGCTGGAAGGATCGTCTCTGTAGAGCAAAGTATTGTTTTTATTGTCATTGTTCCTGTGCCTGAGGGAGCAGCTGAGATGGGAACTGCAGTGCATCAGGGCTGGGTGAGGGCAGAGCCTGCACCTCCCGCTCTGAGGATGCCCAGGAAGGCAGGGGACCCCAGATGCTGCTTGTCTTGCTCATCTCTCAAGTTGCTAGGGGGAATCTGTAACAGAGTTAGGAACAAGATGTTCTGAGCCTCAGACTAGTGCTTGAACATTGGGTTTCTTTGTCTTCTCTCTCCAGCCTTTGGTTTTCTGATGTACTTAGTGGCGCTGCTTAAAGCTGCCAGGGAAAGCCTGTGCCCTCCCCTGGCATCCCTAGTGCTACCAGCACCAGCCCGAGATGGGATGCAAGAGCATCCCCCCAAATAACCTAAATGAGATGGGTCTCTTTATTAATTATTGGGTAAAACAACATAAAAAATACCAAATAGAGAAATTATATCATAAGGGCTGGTTCAGCCAGGAGAAGAGAAGGCTGTGGGGGGACCTCATTGCAGCCTGCCAGTCCCTGAAGGGAGCTTATAAGCAGGAGGGGAATCAACTTTTTAAAAGGACAGACAATGGCAGGACAAGGGGGATGGATTAAAGCTAAAGGAGGGAAGGGTTAGATTGGATATTAGGGGGAAGTTCTTTGCAGAGAGAGTGGTGAGGGGCTGGAACAGGCTGCCCAGAGAGGGGGTGGGTGCCCCATCCCTGGGGGTGTTCAAGGCCAGGTTGGATGGGGCCCTGGGCAACCTTGTGTAGCTCCAGGCCTGAGGTTGGTGTCCCTGCCTGTGGCAGTGGGGTTGGAGCTCTGTGACCCTTGGGGTCCCTTCCAACCCATGCGATTCTATGATAAGCACTTTTCCTTCTATGCTCGCAGAACGAGATGCATAATTCATGAGTTTAGCAACTCCCAGTACCAAACTGGGATTACAAAACCACATATGGATATTTGCAACAAAGTATATGTTGGCAATGAACCTTAGACAACCTATTCTGGCAGATCTGGGTGGCTCTCTGCAAGGTTCAAGAGAAGCAAGCCATACGCTGTATTCTGGAGAAAGATGTTTTGATGGAGCATTCAGCAGCATTTCCCAGTTCACTTGTCTGTTTTGTTCTTAAGAATAAAGCCCTGGAAATAGTTAATAATTCTGAATAAAATTAACTTTTTCTTTAGCAAAGCAAACAACAACAGAAAAGCTGTGGTAATTCTCCAGCAGCTTTCCAACACAATTAGGCAGTAATGACTGCTGAAGAGATGCTCATGTCGTTTCGAGCACTGGCTGGAACAATTGGAAGCTTCAAATTTTTTCTCATTGTGACTTTATTATCTGAAAGGAAATGACTAATTTGGAGTTTGTTATTATTGTTTTATAGCCCATGAAATATAAGTATATAAGTAAACATTTCCATGGATTTAAAAGTATGACATGCATAATGTGAAATAGTTAAAAGTTAAATAGCTCTTTAGCTGAGGCTGAGCCAGGAGAAATTATAACCAGGGCTGAAGCCTGTGGTTTACCCACCTGGATGGGAGATGCTGGCCAGTCCCATGCTGGAAATCATCCTGTTGCTGCAACAACAGGGACCTCGACCTGGGCTGGCCACGCTGCTTGCTTCCCCCTCTGCAGGTGGCTGTGGGGGCTGCCAGCCTGTGTCCCCACCAGCACATGAGGGGCTGATAGTCAGACCTGCCTGCCACAGCCAGACCAGGATGCTGGAGCCGATCATGGCAGTGAGGCAGATGCTGCAGCCAAAGCACAGGCAGCCCTCAGCTTGGGAGCTGGCTTCTCCTTCACTGGTATGATTTTATTCACATGAGTAAAGAAATGCTCTCTGTGACCAGGCTTATTTCTCACAGTGACTCCTTCTCCCAGGTCACACGTGAGCACAGGAGTCTTGGTGAGCATCACACCTCCACGTCCTCTGGTGGGGAGCTGTGCCTCAAGAAAACATCTTCCCAAGGCCGATGGAGCACGGACTGCTGACAGGATGAGGACCACCCATGGCCTGAGAAAAGCATGGAGCTGGTGGGTTCTGCTGGCTGGGAGCTGACAGAGGTGAGGGTCTTTGCAGATGCTATGGCTTGTAGTATGTACACAGTTACATTCATGCTGAGAGGCACATCTATATGTCTATAGATGTAAACATCCCTCCTAATTAATTTAAAAATTGCCTGTATTTAAGGAATTCTATATTGCATTCCAGTGGGATTGCTTATCCTGAATTTTTTCTCATTTTCTCTCTCAGCTTGAGTTGATGAATGGATAATGACTTACAAATAACACTTGAAAGAATGGCCCCCTCACCTCTGACTGACTGTTGATTAAAGTAGCTCTGTAAATAGGGCAGCAACAAGAAGTGCTTTTTCCAGTGTGGATTCCCCAGTTTGCAGTGAGGTCTGGAGTTACATCACAGCCTTTTGCTTCCTAGAAACACCAGTATAAATCTTGCTCCTTCCCAGGGCAGTGTGGGGTCTGTCTGGCTTGAGCCTGTTCCTTCCTGAGGAGCTCTAATCTGTTCCTTTGACTTGGCTCCAGCTGCTCTGCCCCAGGTAACCCTGTACAGCTCCACACCAGATGCTCTTTCTGGCACTTCACCTTGCTCCTCACCTTGCTGTGCACGGTTTGGCTGTCCCCAAGAGGGATGTTCCTGGCTGTTTTGATGCTCATCCAGACCATATGCATTTCCTTCCCTCTCAAGTGCAGTAAACATGCTGCTGGAAGCAGATGTCCCCATGGGTCACATCATCCTCAGCAGAGCTTTAAAAACGTGTTTTCCATGCCACATCTTGCCCTGCCAGCATTTCCCATCACCTCTGTGCCCTCCACTCCCCCCCCCTTCTGCATAGGGAAATCCCAAGTCCCACTCATTTCCATAACCTTTACATCCCGTTGGAAATCTCACTGTGCTCAGCTCAGCCCTGGGGCACTGGTTGGGTAAACGACAAGCAGTGACTTCTGCTCCTTGTTACAACTCTGTCCCCATCTCCCAACCTTTGCCACACTCTGGTTTCCCCCACAGAGCATCCTGCCTGTCACACAGGTTATTAGCTCCCCAGCTGTCTCCTCTGCTCTGTTTCTTACAACACCAAGAAAAATGGGATCCTGAATCCTGATTTTTCAGGCTGTACCATAAAGAATAAGGATTATGATCATCGGTGCCATTCTGATTTATTCCATTATAGTATCTCTTTATAGCACATGAGCTTCATTGTACAGTAATGAGAGAGATAAATTTTGGCCCCTTATTTTTCATAACCACTTGCTAGCTGTATATCAGTGATTTCCCTCTCATTTAGATACTTCCTTCTACTTCAGGAAAAATAAAAATATCCCAGTTGTCTCAGTAATAAAGTTGGTGAGACAAACTCACAAGTGCATTTTACGAAGGAATTTGATTGTGATAATTTTTCATGTGTCAAAAAAAAAGGTGTGAGCTGACTTTCCCTGGGAAAAGTTTGGGGTGGTTTGGTTGGGATTTTTATATCTGCAGCGTTTGGTCATGCAGAGGATCTCCTTTTTTCATGGAAAAATTTGGGTATCACTGGAAAAAACCTACATATTTGAATTTAAAAGAGGCTTGAAGTTGTACAGCTAGCAGTTGAAGCAAAAAGTTTAAGTGGTGTGGTATAAATTTTGGAAAGGCCCCTCCTTGCAGGGCTGGTGGAAACAGGGGAAAAAAGGGGAGACACAGGGTGTATTTCAAATGAAGTGAGCAGGATCCGGCACTGCCATGGGTCTGGATGCTCTCCTGGAGAGCTTTAACCAAGAAGACTTTTGCATCCAGGGGTTGGGTGTCTGGCCACTGCAGATCACAGCTCTTTCAGGCTGGTCCTGCTGCACTGGCAGCCTATATGTGCAGTTTTGCATGGCAAAACTTGGGCTTGGTTTAGTTGGGTATAAAAACCAGGCTTTTGTGGGTTCAGGGCAGCAGAGTCACTATGGACTCTGACACTTGCACTTACTCCATGGCATGTTGCTCTCTAGCCCTTGTGGTCCTCCACAGCTGGCCAACACAACACTGAGTTGTTCCAGTGACCAAAACTGTAGACAGGTATCTTGGCTCACCCTGATTATCATGCTGCAGACATTCCCTTGCCACTTTGGGAGGCTGGGGTGTGGGGGTCAGTGAAATGGTCCTCTCCAAAATCCCTGGAGAACCTCCTGTTGCTTTAAGCAAGGCAGATGCTCCCCTCTCCCCACCTCCTCTTACCTCTCCTTTCCCAGTCAGCAGACACCAATTTACTCACTAAATGTTCTTAATTTTATTTGTTTCATACTATTAACAAGGAAATCGAAGAAATATTCAAATAAGTTGGAAGCAGTCCTGTTGCACAAGAATGAGCCATTCTCTCCATGGCAGTTCTGGGTATTGTTCCTCAGCTGCAGTCCTTGGAGAGTGCTGCAGTTGTTCAAACAAAAGGAGCCTAATGAAAGTGTTTCAATGTGCTGATCAGCCTTTGGGAGAGAAAGGGGTGGCCCTGCTAGGTGTCACTGGAGGCTAGGAATGAGCCCAGCAGCAGTAATCAGGATATTCCTATTTATTTATGGTCTCCATTAACCTATTGTGTGAGTGTAATGTTGTGTTGGAAACTGCTCGAGCTTCAGGTTTCCTTCCTTGCACCACTTGAAGAGCTGCAAGTCTATTGACAGTGTGGGTCTGGGTGTGTCAAAACCAGGAGGCTCTGCTCCATAAGCTCCCTGCATCATTTGGAGTGGAAAGATCTGCTGGAGAGTCATTCCAAGAAGCTGATGTAGGTGCCTGTTCTGCTTTTCTGAAAGCCTTCCTGGTAGTGTCATCTTTTGCTGTGTGTGATTTAAAGAAGGGGGTTTCTGGTGAGAATCCAGCTCTTGCAGCTTTCCGACTGTGGAAGACTCACCACAAGTAGTTTCCTGTCAGGGCAGACAGCAGCAGTGATGAAACCTCCTTTAGGAGCCATGAAGTTGATGGGAAATCCTCTCCTCCTCCTTCACACCGTGAATATTGTGATCAGGTAACAAAAGCCTTGGTGCCATGGGAGCAGCAGCAGCAGAGGCTCTGCAATGAACATTTTATTAGAGCTTGACAGGTTGAAGGAGACTTGTCTCAGGTCTCACAGGTAATGAGATCTTTCCAACATCCCATCATGCTCTGTCATTCATCATTTCAAAGGAGGGGATCCTCCCCCTCTGCTCTGCCCTGCTCAGGCCCCACCTGGAGTGTTGTGTCCAGTGCTGGGCTCCCTGGGTTAAAAAAGCCAGGGATCTCCTGGAGAGAGTCCAGAGGAGGCTGAGGAGATGATGAAGGGCCTGGAGCATCTCCCCTGGGAGGAAAGGCTGAGTGAGCTGGGGCTGTTCAGCCTGGAGAGAAGAAGACTCAGGGGGGACCTGACCAATGTTTATCAATATCTGAAGGATAGGATGCAGGGAGACATGGCCAGCCCCTTTTCAGTGTCTGTGGGGACAGGACAAGGGGCAATGGCTGCAAGTTAGAGCCCAGGAAGAACTTTTCCCCAGTGAGGGTGCCAGAGCCCTGGGACAGGCTGCCCAGGGGGTGTGGAGTCTCCATCTCTGGAGAGATTCCAGCCCCGTCTGGACACCGACCTGTGCAGTATGAGCTGGGAGCTGTTTTGGCAGGGGGTTGGATCCCAGGAGCTCTCCAGGGCCCTTCCAACCCCTGTGATTCTATGATTTTACATAAACCCCTTTTCCAGCAGAGTGTACAGACCTCCTAGTCCTTGCTGGTGCATGAACGTGTTGCAGGACACTCACCTGGAGTCAGCTGGAGAGGGGAGATGTCTTCTCCTGCGGAGCCAAACCCACCTGAGCGTCTGAGGAAGGATGAGCAGAGGTGAGCAGAAGGGCTTCTGCTGAATGGCTCGTGTTTGTGCCACACAAACTCTTTGAGGGGGGATATTCTGGGATATTCACATGACAAATAAGTGGTGAAGCCACTTCTGAAAGGATGTTCTTATCAACGAATGATATAACGTGTCCTCTTGTTTGCAGTAACCACAAGCAGAAGGGAGATGTACATGTAGTAAAGATCTTTGAAGGCAGGGTGTGACCCGGCTCTGAGGTGGTCCTCAGCTATGAAAACCCACCAATAAACAGAGATTTATTAGGTGAGACAATTAGTTTCACTCATATGCTTGTAATAAAAGTAAGGAAGGATGGTTTAGGGGATAAGATGAAGTTTATGCTTTAGTTATAGTTAGGTTCCACTCTGTGTTTAGAAAGATGAAGCATCTTTCACTGCATGGATTTTCGTACCAAAATATTTTTAAAATATTAATTTTATTTAAAAATATATCAACTCCCCCCCCGGCTGAGAATGACCTGGTGATGGAAAGAGTCTGTGGCTCACCCCAGTGCTGCTGGACAGTGTGAACTGGCTGAAGATGTGGAAAATTACAGCACTGAGTGAAGCTTTCCTCAAAAAAGACCTGCCCTGTTCCTGCTCGGCTGTGTTCCTGCCCTGTTCCTGCTAGGCTAGGGAAATAATTGCATGTAAATTCACACAATGGTACATCAGACCTTGTAGGTGATGCCAGAGGAATCAACAATAATTAGACTTCAGTTGCTATGATTTCACAGACATGTCAAAGTGCAGCACATGGTGTAGAACTTTTAATTAAGACATGCTAATTTTTGTTAAGCCTTTCTTATTTCCACATGCCTCATTCTCTACCAAGTTCCTCCTTTCTGCCCTGTCCAACTGCTGCATGAAGTGGGCAGGCAGCATCACCTTACCTAGGGGAACGGGCTGTACTTCTGTGAAGGCAGAGATTTTCCCTTCAGTTTAAATGGATCCTTAAAGAAATACATTCTGAAATAAGTGAAAAGAAAGGCTGGGAAATGCAGGAAAATGCCCACACTGTGAGTGCCAATTTTGTTCCTGCCTCCTCTCTATAAAACCCCAAGCCCTTGCGCCGTGGCTGCTGTTTGTAGTGAATTATGTATCACCTCTTCCCTGACTCTTTACTATTATCTTCTCTGTTACCTATTCTTCTCTCTCCTACTCATCATCTTCCTTCCTCTTCACGAGATGCTACAAAAGAGAAAATTACCAAGTTTGAGGACCAGATGAGGAGGAAATGATGTGCTCCCTGTCCATGTGGCCAGGCTTTGCCTGTGATCACAGCAAGGGTGGGGGAATAACTGTGGGACACATGTGAGAATGCTGTCAGAGAGCATTATTTCTGGGGAAGGTCACCCTGACATTCTCTGCAGATTTTGGGTCAATTAAGACTTTTTGCATGTTCTGGATGTGAGAAGAATTATCCAGGAATAGATCCACACCACCGCTGGGAGCTGTTTGGTTTGTGTGGGGGTATATGGAGACCCAAATTCCACTCATTCCCTTTGGGAAGGGAATTGTTCCTGTTTCAGCATCAGGAGAATGCCTGGAGCTGTTGGTTATCCTGCTCAGGCCTCTCTAGGGTCTCTCCCAGTGATACCCACCCTCCTTGCACATCTGTATTCCACAGGTGCACAGGGACCCTCCCAGCATCCTGGTGAGACAGCTGGCTGAGCCCACAAGAGGTGACACAGGCTTCACTTTGGGTGCTTGTCCCTGCTATCCCAGTGTTCACACATCCCTCCTTCCCAGCCAGGAAACTGGGGAGAAATCCATGTGAGTAAAACGTTTTGTGTGGGGATGGTGCTGAGTCCCTCCCTCAGACTGGGAGCAGGATTCTCTCCCAGTTAGTTCTGACAATCAAAGTATTTTTATAAAAGTTTTTAAAGTCATATTTTAAACTGGCAAAATTAAAAATTGTAGAAGTAAAATTTTACAATGCTAAAATTTAAATATCTAAAATGCAATAATAGCAAATTTTAAATGAAATGACTAAATGTAAGAAATAAGGGAAATAAGTGAAAATAGTATTTGAAATTATTTTGTAATATGAAGTTAATTCTTTGATAAGAATTTAAAAATATACTTGAACAGAGTATTTTAAACATTTAAAGTAATTTAATTTAAAAAAAAAAAAAATTAAATGGAGAAAAATGCAGCACTGAATCCAAGTTTATCCTGGGCCCCATGTTGGGGAGGAGTGTTGGGGAGGAGAGGGTGGTTGCGGGGGGATGTTTTCGGGGGGAGGGATTGTTGGGGCAGGGGCTCCCATCCCTGCAACATGCTTTGGGCTCCTGTGAGAGGGGAGGGATGGGAAGGAGATAGTTGGGACCCTGTGTCTGTTGCTCTGTCCGCCCGCTCTGGGTCCTCTCTGCCCCCCATCCCTGGCCTGGCACAGGTGTGAGACCCTGGAGATGCTGGAGTAAAAGGCATCCTGAGTCACAGCAGGTATTTCACAGACAGCAGGTTCCTGCCCATGTGATTTCATCAGCTGGTGGGGGCAGCACGTTTTGGGGTTAGATTCTTGCCCTGGGCCAGGGCAGCTCTCATGGACTCACCTGTTCCCACCCCTTGCTCTGCCTGCCATGCGTTTCTGTGTCCTGTAATGTGATCATAGCCACCAGGTTGCACAATCCCTCCACTTAGATCGCTGTCTTTACCCACTTAACGCTGGGGAACTACAGGCTTTATTTCCTCCTTGGGCACATTCCAGGAGTGAAGGAAAACCCATCTCACCACCAAAAAGCCGTGCTCAAAAAGAAAACAGTGCGAATAAAAACCCCAAAGCAGCTGGAGCTCTGGCTTTACTGCTGGAATGAAGCAAGCTGCGCCTCCTAATGGGATTCATCTTTACAGGTAACGCGTTTCAGGCTCCAGAGCAGCAGCAGCCACATTCTCACAAGTTCCTTGAGGTACAAGTGGTGTGGGGGCTCACTGCCAGCGTGCATCGTGTGGCACATGGGACAGCCGCTGCCTTCCTGCATGCCGGGACATCCTTGCCTCACATGCTGTTCTAGCAGCTGCTCCCAACTCCACATAGGGAAGGTACCCATATATTGGCAAAAATGATGCAGGAAAACCTCCCCACAAGTCATGGGGAGGAGAAAGAGGCAGCCTGGCTGGCAGTGGGAAGGGTTAGGAGCTCGGTTCTTGCTGCTTCAGACTATTTCAGTAGGGGCACGGTGCTGGCAGATGCCCTTGGGTGTGTGTGTGCAGGAGTGATGCAGGTGTTCCCCAGCAGCGCTCTGCATCCCTGTGCACCAAGCACTGTGTGCTGATCCTGCTGCTCCTGGCCAGGCCGCACGGGCCCTGGGAGCAAAGCCTGACCAGGCCCTGGGAGCCAGGGAAGGGGTAACACACGCCACCCGCAGCAGCGATCGCTTGCTGGGAGCTCTTCTCTGATGTGCTGAGAGAAGAGAGAGGAGCTCAGATGCATTAAAAGAGAGAGAAACATGCATCCATTTCAAGAGGAGTAAATGATTTCTTGTTGCTATTAGCTGCAGCGCTGTTACATTATACATGACTCCTCACAGATTAAAGCAGTGGTAAAAGGCAGCTTCTCTCCCTTGTTAAGGATTAGGCTTCTGTCAGAGGTGGCATTTGATAACCTCTGTGCTCTTCAGCAAATCTCAGGCTGTCACCCTTCCCTGTAAACACCTCATGACTGGGTTTGGGACTGTGCTGCAGCACAGGGAGTCTGGGCATGTTTTTGGCTGGTTCTCCCATGGGTGCATGCTGTGCCTTAGCAGGATGTGAGTAGGGAAGTGCTACCCAGCACTGTGGGATGGGACCTGTTAGATGCACCTATGGGGCCACATAGATCTTGAGTTGGTTGCTTGTAACTCATGGTAATTCTTCCCTGCCCATCCTGTGCTCAGCAAAAGAGAAGCTGCCTGGGACTTGTTTAGGGATTTTTCTGTTCCCTCTCCTTCAATTTCCTGGGGCATGTGGGGAAAAAAATTAAATAATTAGTCTTTTATGTAAGACAAAATGCTCCAGGTTTGTAAGAGCCAAATTGAAGGATGGCACAAAATACCTCGTTTTAAATGTGTTTCATTTCTAAGCCTCATACTACACCTGCTTTTTTTACTCCTTTTCCCCCTGCCCTTTTCTTAAATAGGCACAGTTTGAGCTCAGGCTAAGGGAGGCCAAGATGTGCTATAGGATAATTGTTAAGCTTTTGTTCTATTCTGATGGGATTTTAAACAATAACTCAACCCCCCACCCAAAGTTTGCTGAGTGTTGACAATACTTCCAGGCTCAAGCCTCACCACCATTCAGGTTGAATGCAATAAAGAGAGAGAACTGACTTTGTTACTTGCTCTCTGGAAGTGATTTGACAGCCATTTAGAAAAAAATACTTAACATTCACCAATTTCCCCAGTTGCTCCTGTCTCTAGGAACAGACTGAGGACAGATCCATCCGTCTCCATCCTGCCCAGCAGCCCGCTGAGGCGGCGGCAGCGTGATGCCCCAGCGCTTTGATTCATGGGATCAATGTTCCCAAGGCTCTACCTAAAGGGATGGAAAATGCGGTGTGACCTGGGAGATGAGTGATGATGGTTGATCTGGCAAAACCACTGGGCTAGGGCGTGTGTGTGTCAGCAAATAAAGCCTCCTGAGCGCAACCAAGTGATAAAGATCCTTTTATTTTGTATTCCTTAAATCTTTGCTTTGAAGCTGACCTTATTCTCAGTGGTTAAAACACAGTCTGGCACTAGATGAGCAAAGTCAGGAGTGTGTTTAAGCTATGATTTATTTATGTCCTACTGCCTCCTTCAGACAAAAGTTTAGATAAATTGGTTCATTAAATTGCTCTGAAGCTTCCAGCATCATTTGGACTTGCGTTCCACAAACCAGCGGTCGATTGGGTAAGCAGGTTGTTGTGTGGGTAAAACAAAATCCAGGGGGGACAAGTTGTGATTGGTGGAGTAATATTTATCGTATTACAACTCCTTATATGTTAGGGAGGAGCAAATGTTGGCTTTTACTGTGACAGATTTTTGTTTTACCCACCGAATTCATTGCTGGATGAAGCTGGTGCTTGGTTCTCGTGACTCACGGGGTGTAGGGGGGCTTGGCACCCAATACACTAACATGTGTGTATTCTTTGTGGCTACAATTTGAACAAATGTTTTGAAATTAAGACAGAGAAAATGAATTTTCTTGCCTACATTAACAAGTAGGTGTCATGTGTTTTAATTACTGTGACCAAGCTGCAACTGCAGCTGATAAACATATGGAGATTAAGCTGCAAAATAGAGGAGCATTTATGTTTTCTTAAGGAATTGCCCCAAAGATGAATAGAAAGGAGGGGAGAAGTGGATGAAATGATGCCAAACCTACTTATTAATTTCTGGTATACTGGGTGTTTACTGTGTGTGGCCCCAAAGAACTTAAGGCTCTACTACATAAATAAGGGATCTCTTTGTGATGAACAGGCTCATCCTTAAGGGACATCTGCACCAAGATATGGAGGAGTTACAGGCCTGAGCTTGTGTACAAGATCAGCCCATGGAGGCTTGTACCACACCTGGGGGGTAGGTGTGTGCATCAGCATTGCATCGTGGCGCTGTAGGGTCGGAGCAGCACTGGATCTTCTTGTCAACTGATGAGTGCAGCAGGGTAATTGAAATGAAACGCCTGTTCTAAGCACTGAGCTCTGTGGGAATACCCAGAAGACCCAGGAAGTTTGCACAGACTCACAGATGCTCTTGTTTCTCTTCAGATTCAATATTTGCAGACTCGTTGGAAAGGTTTTTCTGGGCTTGTGTGAGACGTGGAGGAGCAATTGCTGCTGCTGCTGTGAAGTGCTCTGCTGTCACGCCCTCAGCCCGAAGGGACAGTGAGGCATAGTTATGTGTTTCCTCATGGTCCAACTCCCAGAATCTTCAGCCAGCACAAAAACATTTCTCAGGCAGCTTTTTCAGTCAGTTGAGCAAAGAAATGTATATTGTAGCCAAGCATCAAGCTGCTTTCCAGTGTTTTTTGAAACAATTGTATGTTCATGAGCTTTCACTACCCTTTGAAACCTGTCCAGGCTGTGTTTCTCCACCCTCACTGCATTGCTGTTTTAGCAGGGGGATGAGGATGCCCAGCAGTGTGCTAGAGAAGTTCTGTGTCCACCTGGGAAGCCAGGTTGGATGCATTCATGATAGGATAACACTCTGATCCATGGGGAGATGGCATTTGCCATAAGCCTGGTGCTACCTTGCTGTGCTAACTTCTTTGTTTTTTACTGTAAAGAATAAGAGCTGGCCCCAGACCAGTGCTCTGGGGTGAAAAGTGCCTTGACCTTTGAGGAAATTCTCAGCTCTTTGGGTTAAAACACAAGAGGATGGACTCAGCACTAGGCATCAGTTGCTGTCATTTCCAGCGATCCTGGTGGCTCTGTGCCCAGTTATAAAAGCCAAGGACCCACCACCTGCAATATAACCTGGGACCCCTCAGAGGCATTTCTGGTGAGCGTCTTCAGGTGGAGGTATGTCCTGGGGTTTTCTGATACTGTAAGGCTGTGAGTGTCCAAACAGTAACTGCTGAAAGATTCTCTTGGTGCTCCTGGGATTGAAGTTTGTGTCTTTGTGATGGTGAATCCCATTTTACAGGTCTAACATAAAGACAGCAGTATGATTTTTTTGGCAGGATAAAGTTCTGGTAATTTAAAAGACTTTTTACAGCTATACAGTCTGTAGAAAAAAGATTTTTTTGCTACTTTACACACTTTAAGTATAGGGAAACCTCTGAATTATCTTCCAATCCTTCTGTGGTACTTGTCTGTGGTCTGGACATAGTGACTTTGGACAGGGCTTTGCCCCCACCCCTGCCCCCAGCCTCCCTCCAGTCAGTGGGCTCCAACAACCCCAAATACTTTCTTCCCAGGTGCTGACTTCCTTGCAATGTTCCCACAAGGAATACTTGGGGATGTTGGCAGTCCCTCACATTTTTACGTCCAGTTTAGGTCCTAGTAAAATAAATCATTGAGGGGTGCTGGCATTCCCAGCAGTGAGGGATGCTCTGTGCTGGGTTGGGGTGTGTGGCTGCAGGCATGGTCCTGCATGCTTCATCCTATGGATAAAAAGTGCCTGATGAACCCAGCAGCTCTTCAGTGAGCATCAGCTGGTCATTTGAAATCACCCTGCCTGAATTCTGCCACCAACCAACTGGGGGGAAAAAAGACTATCTGCTTTATTCAGTACCTAGATAAATCTGTTTGTGCCAAACCCAGGTTCACACGAGACTTTTGTGCTCTGAAGCCCAGAGTTTGGCTCACACTCAGCTACCCTGTGCGTAACCAGGGCTCCCAGCAACCTCGGCCATGGCACTGACCGTGGTTGTGATGCTCCATCCCATCTGTGTTTGGTGTCTGCACACCTCAAGCAGATCAAATTAAGGTCTTATTAGGACTTTAAGGGCTGGAATTTGCTGGTTTTGTGAATGGCAGTTTATCAGGCAATAAAATCCACAGCGTTACCAATCCCTTCCATCAGCATCCACAGCATGGAGGGAGAAGTTCAGTGCAGACACCAAAGATGTTCTCTCTCAGTAATAAACACAGAAGCCCCCAGCCATGCCTCTTTGTTAGCCTGAGTAAAGGTTAATTACCACATTTTCCTGTTTCCCTGTGTAATTAAGAGTTGAGCCCTTGGTGCTTTTCACTGCACTTACTGACAACTGAACTTAATCTTTTTAATCATGGTGGGAAAAGGCACCCTCTGGGCAAGAGATCCACTCAGAACACACCAGCTTCCCGTGCCTGGAAGCACGTATAGGTCTAGGAAAAGCTGGAATAGTCAGTTTGGAGCCTGCTTTAGGCAGTGCAGTCTGAATTTGGCTTTGGGAGTTGGTAGAATGTTATGGGGATAGAAGGGAATTCCCCAGCTGGGCTGCTGCAGGAGAAGCTGTGACAATGTTTCAAGGATTGGTGTTGCCATGAAAGCATCCTGCTTTGTTGTGCTTTTAAAGAACCATTACATTTAAGAAGTTAATTCATGTGGAAAGATTCATCACAGTATACATTTATGGGAAGAAAAACGAAAACTTCAATCCTTAGAGTGGTTTGAAAGAATTTCTCTCTCACCTGATTAGGAGAAAAGGCCACTTCATCCTCTTAAATTATCTTTCTTCCTGCATTTAAATAAATCTTCTGCAAAACTTGTGTGCTTGCAAGAATTATAAAAGGCTGCTCAGGCCTAAATCAAGTGTTCCAGTGGTGCTGTGTGAATCTTCCAAGGCAGTAAACTTTTGGTGCCTTTGACAAGTTTTATGGCTCCAGCTAGGTGTGCTGTGCCATGGGCTGTATTTCAGGGTAACGCAGCTGAATAGATCATATCCGTTTTTATATGCTAATAATTTGTTTTGGTATTTTAATGCTAGGAGCTGTAACTCAGCTCCATCACATTGCTTAGAGTGCAGATAATCTGAATAGCATTTAGAGAAGAATCCCGTCAGGGATCCCTCCAGTACTGTGCTCTCCCATTGTGTGAGGAAGGGGAGAGTCTGCAAGCCTAGAAATGAATAAATAAATAAATATTGAATTGAAGCTCATCAGCTCCAGCTCAGGGTTTTCCCCTCTGGTGCTTTCCTCTCCCTTAGCCATGCTTTCTGTTTGCTGGGGGATGGGGTTTGTGTTCCATTTCCTGCAGTAAGTTTGTGGCTGGGTGGATAAATCTTGCTATTTGCACGCTCCCTCTTTGTCTAGAAGCCTCATCTAAATGTTTCCCATCTTCAGTTCACCTCAAACTCCCACTGATGGTCACAGTGTGTTAGGAAGCTTTGCCTCCCACGTGTTGTGGGAGCAGCTGAGCCTGGATTTTGCTGTTGCAAACTGGAGAAGGGAGGCAGGGATGCTTGGTGTTTAGGGTGGACAACAGGGTGGTCATTGTGGGTGCCTGTGGCAGGGATGCTCGCTGTTTGGGGTGGGCACAGGGTGATCGTTGTGGGCACCCATGGCAGGGATGCTCGCTGTTTGGGGTGGGTGCAGGGTGGTCGTGGTGGGCACCCATGCCAGGGATTCTTGGTGTTGCGGTGGGCACAGGGTGGTTGTGGTGAGTGCCCGTGCCAAGGGTGGGCAGGTACAAAGCCAGCAGCAGGCTGTTCTGTGGGCAGTCCTTACTCAAAGCCAGCATAACCCCAACAGTTCTGCAGCATCTCAAAACTGTCTTTCTAAAGGTGAGATGTGTCAATGACTGTGAAAGCTCCCCAGAACCTGCAGGCACTCCAAAGTGGTTTGTATAAAAGAAAATAAACCAACAATAAACTGAAGGGGAAAACGTAGGTGGAGGAGGGAGGAAAACCACTGGAAATGACTAAACATAGAGAAGATAAATGAGGCTAAAAGCCCATTTTTATTGTTTCTCCAGTAAAAACACCTTCAGTACTAAAATGGAAAATCTCATTGTATAGTAAACAGTTTATCAGCTGCCTGATGCTGAGCACTGCTGAGACCCTGTCCAACACTTACATCCCCAGAAGGATTTCCTTCTCCCTGCTGCAGATGCCCTCTCTCTGCAGCACAAACCTGTCTGGATTAAGGGTTATTTGTCCCAGTGTTTAATATAACTAATTCTGAGTTTTAAAGCTGTTCTGTCAGCCTGCTCCAGATCCCATCTGAAAGCAACAATCACCAGCACGTTCAAGATTCGAAATCTCCTGGCTCATTGGTGAGACTCTCCCTACTCCTCTGCTCCTCTCAGGGGTAAAGCACTCTGAGTGTTAGCATGCTTGGGTAAGTTTTCAGGAGTCAGAATTTAAAAACCCCATAAAGCACCAAAACTTCCCTTCCACCCCATCAACATGGTGGTTCTTATGGAATATGAGCCTCAAGTGATCTTTTTCCCCCTTATTTTTTGACTTTCCCTCCTGTGATACAGCTCAGGGAGCTGTGCTGCTCAGGTGACAGTGCGATTTCACAGGTCCCTTCATCCCTGCCAGGAACTCAGCACAGCCCAGGGCCACACCAGAGATCAAAAGGATAGACAATGGCAGGACAAGGGGGATGGATTAAAACTATAGGAAGGAAGGGTTAGATTAGATATCAGGGGGAAGTTCTTTACAGAGAGAGTGGTGAGGGGCTGGAACAGGCTGCCCAGAGAGGGGGTGGGTGCCTCGTGTCTGGGGGTGTTCAAGGCCAGGTTGGATGGGGCTCTGGGCAACCTTGTGTAGCTCCAGGCCTGAGGTTGGTGTCCCTGCCTGTGGCAGGGGGTTGGAGGTCTGTGACCCTTGGGGTCCCTTCCAACCCATGCCATCCTATGGTTCTATGAATAGTGGAAACGCTCCGAGGAGCCCGTGTGGACACTGGTACCGAGCACCATGCCTTGGTGTGGCTGCAACACAAATCAGCATCTTGCATCTTCTGCTGTCCCTGACTTGATTTCTTTTTTTGTTCCTTCCAGGGTTCTGCTCACCTTGCTCCATTCTCTCCATGCCCAGGGAGTGGGGTGCTGGGTTGTGCCCCCTGAGCTGAGGGCAGAGCCCAGATGTGGCAAGAGGATCATTCCCCTGTGCAGGGAGGAACAAGCACTCCTCAGCCCTTCCTCCATGAAGAGCCACAATCTACCTACCATGCAGGACCTGGTTCAGTGCTGAGCTCCATCTAGCAGTGGGACATCCCCTGGCACCCGATGGCTCCTCATTCAAGTTCATTTCACAAAGACCAAACATGTTTCCCATTGTGGGCTCTTCATAGAATTTAATCCACTCAAAAAGCCTGATTTTTTTAATCCATTAAAAAGCCCCAAAACATCCCAACAGAGCAGCACACGTGGCTTCTGCAGTGCTGCTGTCACCCACCTTTCACAGGGATGACTTGCTGGAGATGAGGTGATGCTTTGCTTCTGGCTGAGATTTTTCTGGGTTTTTTTTTTTTACAGGTTTTGTTTTTGTTTTTAATCTCCTGTGGTTAAAAAGAAAATGGCCTCTGCTGAAAGGCTAAAAGGGAAATTGAGGGGGAGGGAGAGAAGTAGAGAGTTTATTACCAGCATCCTTTCGCTGTAAGGAGCACAACATCATCTTACAAGGAGGAACAAAAGGATGCTGAAGGGAGCAGGGCAGCATCGCAGGGATGCAGCTGGCAGGCATGGCAGCAGCAGGATGGGGTGCACAGGGGAAAGGACAGAGGTTGGGGTCACAGTGTCCAGCTGGTGTCCAGGCTCCTGTCTGATATCTCCAAACCACACTCACACATCTTTGTTCCAGTGGTCTGTGATGCAGTGCCAGCTGCCTGCTTGAGGCAGTCTCCGTGCCACTGCAAGGAAGTGGAGGGAAAATGTTTTCAGAGGAAAAGGGCAAAACTTTTCTGTTTGAGACTTTTCTTTTTTGCCTGTGTGAGAATATCATCACTTGGAGGGAGAAGCAGGGCAGCAGCCTTTCCCAGGTGAGTTTGCCTTGCTTTAATACTTGTATTCATGTATTTTCAGGGAGGTGTCCAACAACATTATTCTTTTCACAGTCGTGTGGTCAGAGAAACAGTAGTTAAAATGCAGCAGCTCTTCCCAAAGGAGATCCTGTTTCTTTAATTGCTGTATTCCTGTAGCTCTTCTTGGGAGGTGATGTACAGTGAACTCAGTCTGTCCCATAGTAAGCTGGTGGCATCAGACAGCAAGCACGTGCTCCCTTGCTGTGTGACATGTGAAGGAGTCCTGCTTGCTGACATCACTGGTTTGCACCACGTTGTTGCAAACATTGAGGCTGTCAACCTGCTCCTTCTCCACCAGGTTCTGGCTCATGGGGAAAAGAGGAGCAAAGGGAACTTCTCCTCTCAGCACCCTCTCTTTTCAGGATCTTGTCTAGCCTTTGGGATGGCAGGCACTCAGTGCGAGATGGGAGCAGCAGGGTTACACATTGTAAAAGATAAAGCCAAAAGGAAAATTAACTTCAAAACCATTTAATGCTAAAACCTTGAGATGTTCAGATGGTTCTGATGTTTTTCTTGAGCTCTGGATTGAGACAGGATGCTCTGAGTGAGCTTTCAAGCACTGACTGAACAGGCAGCAGACTCAGAGCATGAGACCTGCGGGACCCGCTGTCCCTTGATGATGCACACTCTCCATCTTTCTCAGCTCAGCTGTCAGTAATGCTTGTCTGGTCTGCCCAGAACTCCCACGGAGGAGCTCCCAGCTGGAGACCATGTCTGCTCTCTGCAGGACAGGTCCTTTGCTCTAACCCTGCCTATTATGTGGCAGTGGCATGGAGCTGGCTGGGCTGGGACGTTCCAGGGATCACGGGGCGATTTGTCTGAGCGTGTCTAATCATCACTCCTTGCACTCTGACATTAAATATCCCTCACCTTCTAAACCCATAACACACTGCCCACTGCTGGCTCCCCAGTGAGGCAGAGGGACAGGGATGTATTACAATAGAAGTCAGGAAAGATTGAAATAATGCAGTTGAAAAGGAAGCAGTGTCACAGGAAAACATTGGCAGCTCTCAGGAGTGTGCATATTGTACCTGTAAAACTTGGGAAATCACCTACTTCACACCTTCTGAAGACTATGAAGGAGTCCCAAGTGTGGTAATCAGATGAAGAATTAATCCAATACATCCCTTAGTATGGTGAGTTGCCCCTTTTCATAGAGAGGACAGAGATATGGAAGGGCTGCAGCCCCCCCAAGCCTTGGGAGTGGGGTGAAGGGGAAGGCCCCCCCCAGATTCTTCCTGGGCCTGGCGAGTTTTGTGGAGTCTGTCTTGTAGTTACTTGTGCTTTGGGGCAAGTGTTCCAGCCCCATGCTTAAGGCCAGCCACCAAACACTGCAAACCAACTGTTATTTTGTTTTCTCAATTATTGAAACTAATAGAAGCAAATAGCTAATATTTTCTGGTGGGATGACCTTGGGAGCAGGAGACCAGCTTACTTGTGTCTTCCTCCAGGGAAGAAAGTTAGAGGAATTACTGCCAAATAATAATAATAACAGTAGCAGCACGGGCTGTAATTGCCCTCTCTCCTACTCCAGCACCACCTGAACACCAGCATGAAGAAAACAAGTCGTTTATCAAGTATAATTTCTTGGAATCGCTGGGTGTATGGAGCAGAGCGGGGAAGAAATGGGCAGAGCGATTTCTACCTCACCACAGCCCCTTAAGGAGCTAGTATGTAATTTTCCCATTTTTGGCAATTTGGGCTTGCTTAGGCCAAATCTGGATGTGGACTAATGTGCCTCACCCTGCGTCCCCGTTTCCTTTTATAAGGTACTCTGAGGTGTGAGCTCTGCTGTGCCCACCTACACCCCCTAATGAGGGATCCAACCCCGTCACTCTCCGCGTTCCCCAGGCTCCTGTGCAACCACAAATCACCCACCCCAGCTCTTGCTTTGACCCAGTTTGGGTTTTTAAAAGAAAGTGAGGTTCCTGTGATACCCACAGAAACACTGAGCCTCTTCACGTCTATTTTGGTCTCTGTAAAAAATCAACTGGGTTTTGCAGTGGGAGAGAAAACTCAGAGATAATTAAATACCAAAATGTTTATTGAAAATAAGCTGGTTGAAGGGGAAGGGCTGCCCTCCTGGTGAGGAAATGCCCTGAAGCAAAGCAGGCAGAACTCGGACTGTTTTGCAGCAGCAGCAGCATCTGGCCAGGAAACCAGAGGGTAGAGAAACCTGGGTGTCAGACAGCAGCATCAAACACAGTTCACATGCAGCAGGGTCTGTTAATTGTGGGGCTTATGGAAAAATCTTGTTCCAAATCCAGTTCTGTAGGAGGAGCAAGCGATGGAGGAAGAGGATGGGACTGAAGAGGTGGCTGTCACCTCAGCACGTGACAAAGCAGTGAGTGAATGAGAGGTACTGCCTGATTTCTGGGTGACAGCAAGGGCATTTCTTGCTGAAAGAGGTAATTTCAGCCAAAAGTGAACTCTGAAAAAGGGGGATAAGAGCCAAATGGCAGAAGGTTGTACTGGTTCCTCTGGGGAGGAGAGCAGTGAAATAGTAGCTGAAGCGAGGTGCTGCAGAAGGGCTGTGGCCACAGCAATGCCCAGTGTATGACACCATGGCATGGCCTGAGAGAAGGAGGAATGGGTAACCTTGGGCAAAAAAACCCTTAGCAAATGGGACAAGAAGTCACCATCACACACGTCTGGTGGTTGGAGTGGTTCTGAGAGCTGCAGCTCCACGAGCAGCCCTGCACCTGTGGAGAAGGTACCAAAGCGGTAACTGGGAGAGACGGGTCTAGGGGGGAGAGGTTTGGATTGAGGGTAGAGCAGCCTGCACTGAGCTGTAAAGTAAAAATAAATCTATGATTAAAACCACTCAAGCGATGTCAGCCGAGTCCTCCCGGGCTGAGCACAGCAGAGAGGAATGAGCTTGGCACAAGAGCCGTGCTCAAGGTCCTGCTTCATTTCCAAACCCCTTTTCCCAGCAGCCCTTTGCAGGCTGCAGGCAGCACAGCCAGTGTCCTGACCTGCCCCACACTCCTCTGCCCCTCCATGCACACCCCCTTCTGCTCAGAAAATGGGAACACTGGCTCTGCCCTCCTATCCACATCCTGTTCTGCTCAGAAAATGGGAACTCTGGGATGAGAGGATCCACTGAGCATTGGTAATGGGAGGAGAAAAGGGGGGACCTGATGTGATGGAAATATTATTAAGCAAAGAGTAAAATAGAATAAAGGAGGATAAAGAACAAAGAACACGGGGAAGGAGCCTGAATCCTTGTTATTAATCCACAATTTGGAGAATATAAAGCACCAAATTAAGGTGTTTTTGTGGATTTGGTCCTGGTGCCAAATTTGTATGAGAGAAGCTCCAGGGAGTTGTTCTTCATTAGGGGAAGGATTAACGTAAAAGGTTGGGTAGCAGGGAAAAGCCCTGTGTGAACAAATGACTTACGCAGCGGAGTAATTAGAAAAGACATTCACAGTGTATTTATTGCAGAGATTTAGTTACTTAATTGCTCAGGAGATAATGTGTGTATGTATATATGTGCATGCAAGTTAGGGATGTTTCTGCATGTAATTATCCATGCATACGCTGTATATCTCTAAAATGGCTGATAAGGGTCTAAGATGACTGTCATGAGTTTAAAATGCCTTTGAACTAAATAGCTTTGCCATTTAACTCAGCATTTCAATAACAAATGGAAGTTATTAAAAACCTTAGAGGGCAGAACAATCTGGCTTTGCAGAGTTTGAAGACAATTCAGGTGTTGGAAGGGAAAACAGGGCTGGTAAATGAGGGGTTTTTTTTTTTTTTCCTTTAAATCCTTTTCTCCCTAAAGCCAGTCCCTCAAAGCCAGCTGTGGCTGTGTGGCCCAAGGCCATCGGGCTCCCAAGGCTTCATGAAGGAATTTGCATCCCTGGCGCAGTGTCCTTCTCCCAGCCCAGATCCAGGTGGGAAGTGTGCTAGTTTAAATCACTGTGAAGGCAAGGTTGGCTTTAAGTAAGTTGTTTTATCTTCCTTTGTAATGCTTTGAAGGAGGAAATTCAGCTTCTTATGTAACTCTGGAGAGCTGTTATTTCCAGCAGCCCAAGCTGCGGGCTGAAGGACGTGGGTTACAAGGGGTAGCTGTTGGGGAGCTGTAAACACACCAGCTGTCATTACTGGGCAGACTGGGGCTTCCAAAGGAGTGAGGAAATCCATCACCTGGCCTTCCATGTCGACAAAGGAACTGCATGTCTTGCTAAGGTGATTTTCCCATGGCTAAATGAATCTTGGGGGGAGGTATTGCCATCACGTGCTGTCACCCTGCGTGAGAGGGGGGGAAGTTTTGCAGCAGGTTTACTACACTGCTGCTCTGGAGGAAGTACATGTGGGGCTTTCCCTGTGTACTTTGAACTGTCAGTCTCCCAGGACCTTCTGAGGTCTCTCCATCCTCTACTTGAGGTGTTGGGTTGGGAAGGTGCTGCCTGAGCCAGGGGCTTCCGCTTGACGGAGCAGAGAGAGGTCTGCAGCCGAAGGGGTGAGTCCCTTGCAGGCAGGGAGCTCATCTCACCTTTGGAGGGTTCAACTCAGCTGGTGACAGATAGGAAATGACCTTTACTGGGCTCATGAGGAGTTTCCCCCAGGGGTGCTATTCCGCTGTTACTCATCCCAGGGTTTCTGGCTTGCTCTGCTTCCCCAGCCAAGCAAACGGAATAAACTCATTTAGCAGGCTCAGGGTGAGTAAATCAGGGCTGGCACTGAACAGCATGCTCTCGTCACCTCCTTTCTACTTCTCCCTGAAGAAACAGAAGATTCTCACCTTCTCCAAATCTTCTCTATTAAAATCTCGAGCTGGATGATCACATGAACAAGTTCAGGTCCTACAATGAGAAAATAAACGTCTGCTGCTGTAGAGAAGCCAGTTGGTGACCTTTCCCACCCAGCTTCCCTGGTGATTCACAGGTTTTATTTTTTGCTAAGTACAAAAGCATTTTCCCTGGCAAATGCTCCTTTGCTGAAGGTGCAAATGAATAAAATAAGCCCACAAAACACAGAGAGGAGGGTTGGGTCTTTTCACAGGCATCACTATTTATAACATAAAGCAGCTGAAGTGTGGTGAGCTCTGTGGAGAAAGGCTTGCCTTTCCCCATGCTCAACTCCTGAGTTAATTTCCCTGTGTTAATAGTTATTTGGTGTCCTGTATATTCAGCTGGGAACTTCTCCATAGGCTGCTGTACAGATGTGATCTCTTGAAATGACAGGTCTGCTTCCAAAGGCGTTTGGCATCTGACTCTATTAAAAAATTCATCAAGAATTTTTCATTTTGGAACTCTGCAATCAAGTAGCAAAGTCTGAATATTCATAAGAGAGTTAATATCTTTTCTGTATTCATTAATCTGAGTCCATAATGAACTACAGGTAAAATTGAGTGATAATTTGGAACAAGTAACTTATTTGATTATTTCTCTCATATTCCCAATTATTAAATATCCATGAACAGAGTTTTTCAATTAATATTCACAGATATGTTGGTAAGTGGTTTGCAGGGCTGTTGTGTTGTTGGTTGGGCAGAGCAGTGGCACTGGAGCAGCTGGTGGCAGTGGAGCTGGAGCTGCCCTGGGAGCGATGCTGGTCCCACACAGAGCTTTGCCCATGGAGTGTTCTCCTTGTGGGATTCCCTGCTTTTACCCTGAATCTTCCTTGCCCAGCTCATGGCTGGTAGGGCAAAGCCTTGAAGAACAGGCTGTTCCTTTGCCTTTACTTTACCTTGAGTATATTTTAAGTTTGGAAGTTCTCTCCTCAGTCTCTTTGTGTTCTAAAGCCCATTTCCCCAGCTTTGCTTTACCAGCTGGTGATGGTTTTTTAGACCTCTGATCTCCTTCCATGTCCTTTTTCAATTCCCTCCATTTAGCCCTCAACCTTACTAACATATGCTCTGTATACCAGAACATATTTCCCTGCTGAAGACTTCTTTGGACTGATGATTTCCTGTATCACAACAGTCACACTTCCATTTACCATCCCACAAGGATTGCCCCTTTCAGAGCAGCCCCCCAGCTCCCCTTCCCCACCCCACGGGGCTGTTCCCCAGCCTGTAATTACACCACTGATTATTTCTGCCCAAGTAGAGTATCTTGTATTGTCTCTCCTGAGTAACATGCTTCCTTTAAAGATTCTCTCTGCGATTTGTCCAGACCTTTCTGAATGTCAGTGCCACCCTCTCCTGTGCTCACAGCCCTTCCCTGCACAGTGTTATCAGAAAATTTAACAAGTGTATTCCTTCCTCCATCATCCAAGTCATTAATGAAGAGATTAATAACACCAAGTTCAAGGCAGGTCCCCCTGAAGCTGTTCTGGATTCAGCCTTTCACTTGGGAGAGAACTGTGTTTCTGGAAACAAGTGGTTTCCTATAGCAAGCCTTGTAGCCTGTGTACACACCACCAAATGCCATGGTGATAACTCAGGCTAAAGTGGGGCTAAGCCTCTTTAACAGCCTGTAGAAGGCAACAAAATTGACCTGGTGCAGTTCCACAAGCACTGCTTGCTGCTTGTGCCTTTGGTACCTTGTGGCCTTCATAGAGAGATTGAGCATCTGTCTGGGGCTGGCTGGCTGGTGAGCTGGGATGGGAAGCAGTGTCTTCTCCTCCTCCTTAACGACATGGCATCTTTTTCCCCCTCTTCAGCCTTCCATGCTAATAGTTAAGATTCTGATATTGCTTCAGACAGTTCCTTAAGTATGCAAAGATAAAGCTCATCAGCATAACCAATTTGAAAACATCTAAATTAGCTAGGCACTTTCACCATTCCCTTTTTATGAGATTACAGTCTTCCCTCTTTGTTACAGTATTATTGTGCCGACCATCTGCTCTCAGTTGGCCTTTTTCATGAAGATTGAAGCAAAGAAAGCTCATTAAACACTCAGCTTACTTGGTTAATGGCTTTCCCACTCCTTTTTTGGTCTTCCTTTATTACTAATGTACTTACAGAATGATATCTTGCTAATTGCCCCACGCTTTGTACCCTGACCTCTGCGACTTCCTCCCTGTACTTCTCTGCCTGATGAAACGCTTGCTGAATTTTTTTTTTTAAATGCTAAAGCTCAGGCTGCACAATGGAATTCCTAAACATTGAATCCAGGGAGAATTTATAATCAGTTCTCACCTTCCAGTGATGCTTGTGGGTCCAGCCTCTTGTATGAAAGGCGAGGTGGTGGCAGCCCCTCAGTTAACACCGACCTGAGCCTGGGGCAATCACCATCAATAGGCTGGAGAAGGAAAACCCTGGAGATGAAACTGTTGAGAATATGATGATGTAATTTTTTTCCCCCCAACCTAATAACATACAAGTTGTTCAAATTGCATTAACTTTTTTCAAGTTCTTGTCTCCTGACTCGCTCTATTCTTAGTGCATCGCCTAGATTATTTCGTAGGTCTTTAGAGTTCTCTGTGGATTTCCCTCTATTGGTCCCCAGTCTACAAGTAATTGTTCTTCATCCTTGATCCTTCCAAAATAGCTGCTGCAGCAAGTTTCACCTTTGTAAGTACACGACCTCAAAGGCAGGAGAAAAATCCTTCTCAATTACTCTGGACAGGTTGTAAACAGATGCCCAAATTCTTCCAGCCCTCTGTGAGCACACCAGGGTTTGGGGGGGGGGAGAAAGTAGTTCTAGTGCAGGAGAGGTAGATCAATAGAGGCTGCTGGTGTGAATTCGCTCGTGGCATAGCAATTTGGCTAATAAGATGGGAACATAATAATGTACAATTTCCCTGTTGCAACTTCATTTTTGTACTCTCACTGGAGGCTTGGGGAATGAAGAGGGCTGTGATTAGCAAAGCTAAATAAAACAAAAGCACAGAGGAACCTGGCTGGGTGTGCTTGACCTTCTTTTCAGTTTGCAAGAAGCTTGACACTGCATCTTACTTAGAGCTGGCCCTTAGCATTGTTTTCTCACGCAGAGCCATTAACTGGTGACTTTCTGAAGCAAGCCAACTGTTCTTTGCTGGTATAAAAAACAGTCCCAGCCTTCCTCATTTTCTCCTGAAGCGTCTGAAATTGGCTGAGCTTTATCAGATCCTCATGTTTCTAAGCTGGGTAGGGTACTGGAAGAAAATAATAATGCATGCTGCTGGTTATCTAAGGCAAAATTAATGAAACTTAACAGAAATTTTTAATCTATTGAAATTCTTGGAAACTGAAAAGCAGGAGCCCTTGCCACAGGGTATTGCCTCCTTTTTTTTGGGGGAGTGATGGTAGGACAGCCTAAGCCCAGCCCTCAGGTAAGTGATGGCTGGAAGCAGTTCTAGGCAAGCACTGTGCTGCAAGAACCATCATCATTTGCTCTCTCTGCCAGACTGGAGAAACCTGTATCTTGCAGAAAGCCAGGCTGGAGAATGTTGAGCAGGGTGATCTAACCAGTAAATATCCCCTCCAGTTTTCCCAGCATCTGAACTGGCATGTGAGCACGGTGCAGGGAAGATGCAGAGCAGGAAGAGGCTAACGTTATCAGTGCTGCTGCTAAATGGAGTGGAAACAACTGCTACCTGCTAGCATCCTCCTGGCACGAGGCAATTCCTTGTGATACGTCCTCTGCATGTTGATCAGCACGTGTGTCAGGCTGGAGGAAGACCAGATTTGAGCAGCACCCACCTGGATGCTACCCACCAGCAGCCCTGGCAGCAGTTCCATCACGTTATGCCTCCTCATTCCTTCCAAGGGAGAACAATCCCAACCTTCCAGTCCTGGCTATGTGAAGAAGGATGGCTGGAAATGAGGAGCTGGAGGCTGAAGGTATGGTTCTGATACAAGCTTCCACAAGAAGTCATGTCCAGCCAGTTGTAGGGTTTAGGTGGGTTTTTTTGTTTCCTGGCTCTTTCTTTGTAGCTTTTTGGTTGAAAAGAAGAAATGAAAAGCTTGGTCTGGAATCTCTAATTCTGAGTCAGTCGCCCACAGGCAGATTGTTACTGGTTGATGGCTGTTTGAGATGACTGGATTTTCCAGCCTGGGTTTGAATGTAGAAGGTTTTATAATAACCACAACCAGAGGACTGTGGGCTTCTCAGAGTGGGGACCCTTGAGGGGCTGTGAGGAGGAGGCATCCACAGAGAAATCAAGTTGGGCTTTTTGAGCAAGTCTTTTTTTTGACAAGAGAATTGAAATATCAAGCCAATTAAAATGCCAAGGGACTCTCAAAGCATAGTCTAAGCAGAGAAAAGATGCCTTTAAAAGTGACTGGCCTAAGCAAACAACAAAACCTTGATAGCTGGGGCCAGCAAGAAGTGGTTTGTAAGGATGAGCTTTTTCCTTCTCAGCCAGTGCTTCCAGCAGTCACTCAAAGATTAAAAAAAAAAGAAGGTAAAGTAACTTCCAGTTCAGTGAGTAAGGAGTTTGAGGTCTGTCTTTGGTGGGAAGAACCCGCTCTGCGATGCAAGCTGCACGCTTCAGGACATCGTGATCTTTTCTGGTACATACACCAAGAGTAAAAAGACAGAGAATGGTCTAAAGGTCAGTATAATAAAATATCAGAACCTCCCCATTCCCCTCAGAGTTTATGATCCAAGGAAGATCTCTTGTTTCAGTTGATAAGGTCTGCAAGAAGCTGTATTAAATTTCAAGGGAAGAGGAAGCCAATCCCAGGGGTATGGCTGCTATGATCGATTGACTGTTGCTTGAATCTCCTGAGAAATAATTAACCCAACAACAGGGATATTTTGGGGGTTTTTGTTGGGTTTTGGTTGATTGATTTTGGTAGGGGGTTGGTTTTTTGCTTGTTTTTGTGGGAGGAGGTTGTTGGGATTTTTTTTTGAGGGAGAGAAAACTCATTCTGGGGTCAGGAGGTAAAAAAAGAATCTTGTACTGGTGATATTTAAAGGCGATGCAGAGCTTGCTGTCTCCATCCCAGCAGCCCTTGAAAACACAGAGGTGGGTGCCCAGCCACCCAGCCTGGGATGAGACACGTTTTGTGCTAGACAAATGTTATGGTACCTTGACAGCAGGACTGCTGCTGGTGTGTCGCCTGCCCTTCTCACCCTAGAAAAAAAATCAAGACCCTTGAGCTTTTTTTTAGGTACTGAATTGGAAACTGTTAAATTGTGCTGAGCCATTGCTTGAAGTAGTGGAAAAAATGGTTGAAAAAGTAGTTTGCTCAATAATCACCCAAGCTGGAGCTGCTTGTTCCCTGCCACCATCAGCTACCCAGAATGGGGGTTTTTTTCCTCCTGAAGGTCAATAAAAAAACCTCTCACCTTTTATTTTTTATTTTTTAGTTTTATGTGATATTGGAAAAGTTAAATCATGTTTTAGCTCCAGAAATCTTATTTAAAATCTTTTGACAGGCTCTTAAAGCTTCCTTGTATACCCTTGCTACAGGGCCTGCCTCTTTTTTTTTTTTCCTTTAATCATCTTTATGCTGCTGGAGTGCCTCTATTTAAAGGCTTGTTCTTCAGGTGCAGGTGCTCTGAGTAAAATCAGAACAAGGTTTGTTTCCTTGTTTCCCTTGCTGCCAACGTTTTTAAGGAGCTGTTGAAATCTGCTTGCTGAGTTTTACCTTGACACTTTAATTTGGACACAATTGAGTACGCTCCGGTGGGGAAGTTTGAAGCAGAAGTCCTAGCCCACAGCAGAGCCAAGGCACAGGTTTCATCTCTCTTGACCCATTATTAGTGGTTGGTTTTTTGTGGGTTGGGTGGGTTTTTTTAATCTGCCACTTTAGAAACCGTGTGTTGTTTCCCTCTGGGTATTTGAACAGCTCCTTTTAGCCTTGCTGGCATCGCTGTGTCACGCTCCGTGTCTTTTCTGACACAGAGCTATCAAGTTCTTCCATTTACTCTTCCATCTCATCCCTGCTTACAAATGAGGTTTAGAGCAGCTAAACCCTCTCTGTGCCTGAGGTCTCTCTGATTTGGGTAGCGCTGCCTTTTGCATTTTATAATTGCTGATGGACAGGCTGGCTGTGCATCCCTGTGAAGAAACACTAGGAAGTAAAAATGGCTAAAAGGGCAACTGTGTGGCTTTTTACAGCTTAGATTCCTGTAAAAGGAAGATGTTCTAAAAGAGCCTACTGTTTCTTCTCCCCATCCCCCCAGTACTCTTTTCCAGCTTGAAAAGTTTGATGAGAGTTGGGTCCCTCTGTGCCTTTTCTTTGTTGTTTTGTCATGTTCCTGATGTGTCACCTGCCCTTCCCTTCCTCCGCTTTAACCAGCCAGGTCCTGAGCAAGAAGGAAGCCAGGTACCCAATGGCAAGCCTGCCAGCTCTGCTGGAGTGTACTCCAGGCAGCACAAAGGAACTGGAGGTGTCACTGTCTGCACTAATATCTCTCCATCCCTGTGTGCAGTCTATCTGCTGCTCCTCACAAAATTCACATGTACTTTCTCTTAAAATGTGACAGGAGCATGTTTTTCTGTCTCTTCCCCAATAAATATAGCTGGAAGGATGCAGAGAGGAGAGTTGTGCCCCCTCGCTGACTGATGCACTGTGACACAGGGTAGAGAGGAAATTCAACACTTTGTCACTTCAGCAGTTGACAACGTTGAGTCACCACACAGAGATCCCAACTGCTCCTGTCGACGCAGATCCAGGCTCCTCTCTGCGAGTGTGGGGTGTTAGTCAGGCAGCCCAACCTACAGCCTCAACTGGGAGTACTGGGTGGGGGAATAGTTGGCATAACTTAGCAGGATGCTGTGCATCAGTAAATATATTTTGGGTGTCTGTTCTAGCCAGTTGGATGAAATGGCTCACCCAGAACAGAGCTGTGGTTATGGATGGGTCACCCAAGCTCTATGTTTGCAGCAAAGCTGAGCTGGGTCTCAGCCCCAGCCTGCACAGCCCACCAGCCATGGGGCTGTGTGGAGGAGCTTGGCTGTGGAGGTGGCTGAACACAATGCTGCCTTGTTTCCCCTTCTTTGCAAAGGCTCACACTGTTGTTGTCTTTGTGGTGCTCCTGGGAACAGCTTGGGGTCTATTTTTGACCTCTGAGAAACATTTTGCAATACAAGAGGCAAACTTACACCTTCTGTGGCTCCGAAAAACTTCAGTTTCCTTTGCTGTTGTGAACTGAGGATGTGAAGGATCAAATGCCCAAAGCACTTCCAGGTAACGTGGTAGGAATGATGCTGTAGAAATAGGTACCATCTCTCATTATCAGGCAGTTAGTGTCAAAGCACTGACCCTTTGGGTGCATTGGACAGCAGTAGGCTCTTCCCTTCCTAAGGCCAGAACAAGAGCAGCCCTCCTGGGATGAAAGAGGCTTCATTTTCGGGTGACACACAGGCACAGTGAGTCCTGCTGCTTGAGCATCACTTCTGAAGCTGGACCCAGCCATGCTGGATTGCATCTGATGGGCTGCTCCCATAAAGGAAGAGAGAATCATATGAACTCTTGCCAGAGGAAGCACAAGGCAGCAATGTTCAACCACTCAGGCATTGATGTGATTCCTTTCTCTCTTTATCTGCAAACCAGACTTCTGGTAAGCCAAACCAAAGGAAGCAGATCTCCAGTATTTACAATGTAAAGAGATTGAGGTCCCCATTTTATATCTGGAAATGAAAGACAACATTTATTTGTTCTTTATCTTTGAGTTTTAAGCCTGTTTCCACACCAGAAGAGTGTGGGAGAAGAATAAGAGATAAAAATGTGTTTGAAATACAAGCTATTCTTTGAAGCTCTTACAATATTTTAAAGCCTTCCCCTGCAGCTATTTATTCCATGCACTTAACGTCTGATTTATGCTTTGATATATTTTGCAATTATTTTTCATCCTTAATTTGATTTTCTTCTAATAACATTGTTCAAAACAATAGTGGGTGACAAAGAGGACTAGCATGCATCAGATAATCCCTATCTGACCAAGATGAGTTGTTTTAATTACGTATGTGTACACATTGTGCCATAGATCTGCTTCAAGGTTTGGTGACTTTTAGGAGGAAACATGATGGGAAAATAACTTTTCAAAGGACTCAGTGTGTTGGTTTGAGTAGCTTTGCTTTTACACAGCTTCTGATTACAAGGCAGGAGTCTGCTGTTCAGCTAACCCCTGTGATGTCAAACCACCGTGTAAACAAGAGCTCCCAGTGCTGGATCCCTAGCAAGGTTGCTGTCACAGGGTAAGGGGGTTACTTTAAAAGTCCTTATGGGGGCTGAGATTGCTTCATCCTACTGAAATCACCCAAAGCACTGTGCTGGAGAGGTCTGACCCCCCTTTCCATGCCACACTTGCACACAGGAGGATATTCTCTCACTGCAGGAAACACAGTTTTTCCATGAAATGCAAATATTTTAAGTGTTGTCTTTTTTTCCTCATGTCGTCTTGCTTTTTCTCCCAGTGACACCAAAATTCTGGTTTCTGATGGTGTTTGATTGGCCTGGTTGCATGTGGCTAGCACTGATTTTGCTTCTGCTAAGTTTTTTCTGAAAATGAGATATCATTATAGATATACAAGCACCACTCCAGCCAGGTGGTTCTGCCTCTGATGGAGGAACAGGAATGCTATAGAGGTTCTCAATGTTTTCTATTATATATTAAATATATTGCCCACACCTACCTACTGTATATTTGTTTTATTCCCTGGCAGTTCTACATTGCCTGTGGGAATGAAAGCTTAAAAGAAAAATCATTAAAAATGTTAAACTCATCCCAGAATCAGCTTCGGATTTGACCTCACATTAGATATTTTGTTTTAGTTGCTAAGAAATCTAGTATCTTTTAACAAAAAAAATCCTCACCACGTTCCAAATGAAATATCTGACACAAAGCATTCTGATGAGAAAGAAACATTTCTTTCAGCATCTCTGAAATATTAAGGCAACTTGCTGAAGGTGATGGGTAGTTGTGAAGCTTTCAGTCAGCCTGCTTGCAGCCTTCTTGAAAGGAGCAAGTTTTTTAACCACCTTTTCCCCAGCCCAAGGTCAATGCCCACCACGTTGTGTGGACTGTGTTTTACTTTGTCAGGCTGGTGTGGAGTTATGTGTGTAAGAGGAGTGATTTATCCTCAGTGCCTGAGCTCCCAACAATGTAGTAAATAGTAGCTAGTAGGATCAGAGCAGCTGGGGGCAGCCCCAGGGGTGCTGGATGGGATTTTCACTGCAGGAGGTATGAGCAGCCATCGCTGAGTCCAAGGAAGGCTCAAGGAGATGTTCAACAGTTGTCTAAATATCAATGTTATGTGGAGATAATTAACAATCAGCTACATGATCTGTGCTCTCTGTAGGGTGACTGGGATGATAACCACCAGAAATACATGTGTTGTGTTTGCATGGGGTGAGAACAAACTGTAGATTATCTCTATTTCCCTCCCTGCCACAGCCACCCTTCTTTTTTTCATCCATCCTATCTTTGAATGATAAAATTACTTTTTTTTTTAATTATAAGCTTCCCTCAAAGTCATTTTCTCACTCTTCAGCTGAGCCATAGAATCACAGAGGTCACATAGGCTCACTCAGCCCTTCCTCACAAGGGAGATGCTCCAGGCCTTTAATCATCTCCATGTCCCTCTGTTGCACTCTCTCCAGGAGATCCCTGTATTTTTTTATCCCAGGGAGCCCAGACCTTCTGCCCATCCCAATGAGAATGAATGCATTTGTACAGCTTCATCTCTCGTGGGAGCTCTGTTGTTGTGTCTCAGCCACACTGAATGAATTCAAACCATTGCTGTTGGCTGTTGGTCTTCATACAACGTGCCAACAAGGACTGCTGTGGGAATGGGACATCCCACCTCATGAACAGGTATCTCAGAAAAGTCATCACTGAAACTGCATCAGCTTTTGCTCTTCTCTAGTGCGTGAGCTGGGACGTGGAAGGAAAGGATGGGGAGGAGGATGGAGACTTCAGCACTTGCAAGCTGTCCTGACCTCCAAGCAGGTTGTGCCCCGGGAGCTCCATGCTGGAAGATGAGCTCTTTGTATCTCCAAGGGACAATGTGCCCCTGGGTGACCCCCTTGCCCTGCCCTGCTGTCCATGAGCATCAGAGATACGTTGGTTACCCAGACAGGGCAGTGAGGTCGCCAGCTCCTACACAAGCATTGTTAGGCTGTAATTTGTTGCTACATATTCTACATATTTCAGACAAGATGATGACCTTTAAAAGGAATTAATAGTCTTATTTTTCAGTGCTTAGGTATTTTAATCCTTTCTTTACACTTCCTATTAGTAACATTTGCATTATTTAAAGCCCACCTCTGTGAGCCTTAATATGAGGCTCTCATTTGATTTCATTTTATATCTGTGCTATAAATCTTTGATCTTTCCTTTAGCTTTGTCTGTAATGAAACCACTGAGGAAAATGCTAAAGATGGCTCAGATTTTCTGTCATTAAAAAGAGGGATCAGGATTCTCACAGCATTTAGCATGAGGTAATGCTTCTCCAGTCTTGTTCTCACATTTTAAGAATAAAAGTCAACAAAATGCCACTATACAGATCTTTCTCCTCCTTTTTTGTGCTGTAAATTACATTTTGATGATTCTTCCCCCCTGAAAGAGCACTCCTCCAGCAGTGCCAGGAAAGCATCCCTTGTTGCTTCTAGCAAGAATTGTCATGGTGATGCATTCTGTTGACCACATTTTGAAACACAGATTGTTTCTAATTTTGTGTCTTTTAATTTACTCTGGGTACTGTAATATCTCTTCCTTTCTCTCACTCTTTTATTTTTGGTGATTTTTATCATGACAAGCTATATATATCCACACCCCCTACACACCTCCAGGATCTGCCCTTCACCTTCCTGTGTGCAAAACAGGCCAGCCACTCTTCTCCTGCTGCCTTGTCCCTCTGCAGGGTGATGCTTGGGCTGCAACCCTGAGTTGCCCCGTTATTGGCATCACCAGTTCAGCAGTGCTGGTGCTGTCCTCTCCACATGCTGGCATCCAGCTCCCAAAAAGGGGTACCTTCACCCTCCCCTCCCAAAATGGGGCGCCCCTACCCTCTCCTCCCTGAAAAGAGGTGCTCCTGCCCTCCCCTCCCAAAACAGGGTGCCCCCTGCCCTCCCTGAAAAGGGGCACCCCTCCCTTCCCCAAAAAGAGGTGCCCCTCCACTCCCCAAAAGGGGCATCCTCACCCCTCCCCGAAAAGGGGCACTGCTGCCCTCTCCTCTCCGAAAAGGGGTGCCCCTGCCCCTCCCCTTCCCAAAAGGGGTGCCCCTCCCCAGAAAGGGGCTCCCCCTGCTCTCCCCAAAGAGGGCCTCCCCTGCCCCTTTTCCCTCCCCAAAAGGGATGCCCTCGCCCTCCCCTCCCCAAAAGGGGCACCCTTGCCCTCCCCTCCCAGAGCACAGTGTCAGAGCAGCCCCTGAGCGCTGCTGTTGCAGGAGGGTGCTGCCTTGCAGCCGCTGCAGATGCCGTGCTTGAGGCACTGAACGGCTCTGCAAGTGCAGCAGAAGAATGGGGAAACCCAATGGGGCATCATCAAGTGAGGGGCTCGTTAGTGGCACAGCCTTTCCCTGGCTAATTGTGCCTCTCTAGGAGGGGCCAGACAGTGGTCTGAAGAGCGCTCGGCCCTCAGCAAGCCTGGCAAGCTTTTTAACTGAGCTAACAGGCTCCACGAAGAGATTAAATTTGGCAGTGAATGTGCAGTGCTTAGGTTAGTCTCAAGTAGTCTTGAGATATAAAAACGTTTCTGTGGGAGTTCTTGGCTCAGTGTAAAGGCTGAGAGAAGAGTCCAGCAGCTTGCAGCGTGGAGTGCTGCTGCTTTATTTGTTTTGTGGTTGTGTTGATGGCTTTCAGAGGAAGGCTTGGCCTAAATTTCTGGTCTAAGCTTTGATTGTGCTTTCATGTGAGGACCAGAGGCAGGTTTTCCTAGGGGCCCATCCCTTCCCCACTGCTTTGACTGAAAATGGTTTACTTTTCAGGAGTAATGAAGGAGGTTTGGGGTCAAAGAGTGAGAGAAAGGCAGTTTTTGTAGGGCCTGCCAGGTAAAGGTAAGGCTGTGGGGGGACCTCATTGCAGCCTGCCAGTCCCTGAAGGGAGATTATAAACAGGAGGGGAATCAGCTTGTTAAAGGGTAGAGACTGGCAGGACAAGGGGGATGGAGTGAAGCTGAAGGAGGGAAGGTTTGGATTGGATATTAGGGGGAAGCTTTTTACAGAGAGAGTGGTGAGGGGCTGGAACAGGCTGCCCAGAGAGGGGGTGGGTGCCCTGTGTCTGGGGGTGTTCAAGGCCAGGTTGGATGGGGCCCTGGGCAACCTTGTGTAGCTCCAGGCCTGAGGTTGATGGCCCTGCCTGTGGCAGGGGGTTGGAGCTCTGTGATCCTTGGGATCCCTTCCAACCCAGCCCAGTCTGTGATTCTATGACTCTGGCTTGAAGACCATGTACAGTGCTGTGTACATGTGGCTGTCTGACTGCTAACGTGCAGGGCAAGGACCTTGGGGACAGATGAGGAGGTGGTTGTGCCCTGGGTGTGTTATAGTTGTCCCCTGGTACCTTGCAGCCATGGAAGTGGGAGATCTGGGTGTAAAATGCTGCAGTAAAACAAGCAGAGGAGGAAAACCCCCTTGAATCCCAGCCTCTCCCATCTCCAGGCATCTTAACTCCAGGATAAGGTTTGGGGTTGTTTGTTTTTTTGTTTTTTTTTTAAATTAAAAAAAGGATGAGTAAATGACATCATCAGGTCTGCAGAAAAGAGCTGGGAGCTCTTTCAGAGGGTGGAGGGATGGGATGGGGTAAGACTCTGGTACCCAGCCCTGGGGTGATAGAACAGGCAGCTTCCCAGGGGCTCTGAGCTGCTTTCTAACACCCGTGACTCAACGCAGCTGATGGAGGGACGAGAGGTTTCCAGCCACAGACAGCAGCAGTAAAACACCTTGGACAGCACTTGTGGATATTGCTCAGAAAAATAGCTTGATTTCTGGAGAGAGATTGTTATTTTTCTCTTCCTAATCTCCAAAGCTAAAGCTGCCTAGTTTGAGTTTTTCAAATAATAAGCCCCAGTATATCTCCTGTATATTTTCTTTTGGTGTTCAAAAAATATAAATTGGATTTTAGGGATGCTGCTTGTTTTGGCACAGTTTCACATAGGCCATTCTAAATGAATCCAAGTCCTTCAAGGTGAAGAGGAAGATGATAAAAGCTGCTGGGTCCTTCTTCCCAGCATCGTCCTTGCTCAGAGATCTGCAGAAGACAAACCCCAGAGGGGTGGGAAAGGCTGAGCTCCACCTGCACACCAGCTGTGCTACAGGTAACACACACAGGCTTTTTCATTCAGACATTAAATACTTCCTATATTTAAAGAAAAAACCCTCAAAGATCAGGTGAGGGCACTCAAGCTTGAAGGGCATTTCCACAGCAGCTGAGCTGCTGCCCCTGAGGGTGGAAAAACAAGCCCAGGGTATGAGGAACAAGGTGCTGGGATATGGAGGGAGAGAGGTTTGGCTCCAACCAACATGTTGAGTTACAAGAGGTGGAGATTTCGAGCAGATTATGCAAATTTCACCAGGTTTGTTAAAGAGCTGCAAGGAGGATGCTTTTGGCATCCGCTGGAGAGGCAGGTAAAGGAATATATCCCTGCTGAGCAGCCTTGTTTGCCAGCAGATCCAAGCCTAGATGAGCTGTTTATCCCACTGAACCTGAGCAGCAGCAATGCTGACACACCAAATTCTGTAATCCTGGGCTACTGCAAGGCACAAAGTTGCAGAGCTGGGGATGTAGTGATCCTGTTTCTCTGGTTTCTCACATCCCAGTGAATGCTGTGCCTTTATGTAAGACCACATCTAGCATGCAGGAGAAATGCAAACAATGGAAGAACACACCAGAGAGGTCAGCACACACGTTAAGGGCATGAGTGTTTTGAAATAAGTCTGTGTCTGGTTCATATGACACAGTGACAATGTTCTCTGTGGGATAACGAGGGATCTGTGCTTGTGCTTGTGTGGAAAAGATGAAATTCCAGCCTGCATGGGTGGAGAGAGAGAGAGAGAGGAGGTAGGACTGGGTGCCTGGGTGTCATGGCAACAAGGCAAAGCACACTGTATATAAATATCTGAACATCACAGCCCTCACTTTCTTCTGGGATGTGCTGCTGAAAACTTTGTAGTGACCTCTGTCAAAACCAGGGCTGAGCACCAGTGTTCTTCATCACAGAAAGGACGTTCTGCTGGCTGCTGATGTTTGGGAAGTGAGGTGAGGGTAGGGCTTTGCTCTTTAGAGAGGTTGAAAAACCACATGTGGAGGCTTGCTCTGGATTTATGACTACCCACAGCCTCCTGTTACTTCTCATCACCACCATCAAATATTTAAAACAGCTTTAAGTCAGCTATGGTTAATGGTGGGTAATTACATCTCTCAGGGATCCCTGACCAGGGTCCTTCTGTGGCTGTACCCATCTGTGCATCCCAGCCATCCCCAACCCCTCACCAGCCACCCCAGCCTGGCATCATGGTTAGACATGGGGAATTTGAAGAGCTGCTGAGTCGAGGTGGAGCGCTGGGGGTGGGGAGGGGGTGTTGCTGACACATCTGCTGGGACAAATCCTGGCTCTCACAGAGGAAAACATGACTCATCAGTGCCCTGAAAGGCCGTGGCCAGTGTGCTGCCAGCCACAGCCCTCCCTCCTGGGTGGAAGTCGCCAAAAGTGAGAAATTAACAGAAATTCAAGCTGCTTCTAAGTTGTTGGATTTTGTTCCTCGCTGCTCTTGGTCCTCACTCTGCTGCTGACAGCTGCTAGCTGAATAATAGCAGTAGGTACTCAGGTAAAACCTGATTTACGAATGTTTTTCATGATTGAAATAATTCTGGGTTAATTTTCCTTATATTTAGCATGTGTTTGGGCAATTTGTGGACATGAAAACTTTTTTAAACCTCGGTGATTCTGGAACAGAAACTAGCATTGAAATGTTAGAACAGGCAAGTAATCATCACTATTTTGTGTACACAGGTTTCCCCTGATCTCTTATCCCTTTCCCCTTGAAGAAAAGGTCTCCAGGGTATTATTTTTTTTCCCTTTCCTTTGAAGAAATGCTGAGGAAAGAGGCTTAAATATGCACACCTATGAATGGAGACCTTTGCAGTCACCTCAACAAGACCTCGCTGTGGCTTTAGCTCCATTGGGTGTGAGAGGGTGTTTGGGTTTTACCTTGGACCCCTGGGAAAAAAATGGCTTTATACTGAGTCTTAGCACATAGAGAAAGTCATCTGGAACTGACCCTCCAGAGGGTTAATCCTCTGCTCTGGCACAGCATCAAGGCTGGGGAGATCTTGGCCACGCTTGAGCCTATTTTCACACCTTCTTCAGAGGAGAGCTGAGGGAAGCAATCTAAGCAAGACCAGATTGCCTCAGAGGTAACAGCTTTTCTGGTCTCCTGATTCTCCAAAGCCCATTTTCAGGGTTTGTTTTTTTATTATTATTGTTTTTAGAGTCTGTTTGAAGCTATTCTCTAGGAAGAAGAGATGGTTTAGGAATGTGCTGCAGATGCTGAAGAAGGAAGCTTTCTGTGTCTATTTGGACTTTACACTGGCATCATACTTTACTTTGGGTAACCACTTGCTGCCTTTCTCTGTGGTGGCCTAGGGAAGGTGCTCTGCCTTCTGCTTGGTCCTGGCATCTGTCATGATCCGCACCCAGACAGATGCTTTGGCAGAGGTTAAACCCCCCTTGTGTTCCAACTGGCCTCAGATGGCTCTGGGTGGCTGGGGTTGGCTGAGCTTAACCCCTGAGTGATGCCCAATTAGGTGCTTTATCCTGTCCAGGTCTGCACAATTCTCAGGGACAGAATCAATCTCAAAACAGAGTCAAGGTTTAGGTCACTTTATTTAACCTGCAACAGGCATGCAGGAGAGGGGGGTGGAGGGTGGGGGATGGGGAAGAGAGAAGAGTGAGAAAGAGTGAGATTGCAATATCTACCACCATGGAGCTGAGGCGTCCCATCAGTCCAAATTGACTTCACATCAGGTGAGGGGTTCCATTAGTTCAGCACTGGGTGCACAGGGCATTGCTCCACTGTGAACATGCACATTAACGTGGCAGTTCACAGCATCACAGGGGTTGGAAGGGCCCTGGAGAGCTCCTGGGGTCCAACCCCCTGCCAAAGCAGCTCCCCAGCTCATACTGCACAGGTTGGTGTCCAGATGGGGCTGGAATCTCTCCAGAGATGGAGACTCCACACCCTCTGGGCAGCCTGTCCCAGGGCTCTGGCACCCTCACTGGGGAAAAGTTCTTCCTGGGCTCTAACTTGCAGCCATTGCCCCTTGTCCTGTCCCCACAGACACTGAAAAGGGGCTGGCCATTCCCCTGCATCCCATCCTTCAGATATTGATCAACATTCATAAGGTCCCCCCTGAGTCTTCTCTCCAGGCTGAACAGCCCCAGCTCTCTCAGCCTTTCCTCCCAGGGGAGATGCTCCAGGCCCTTCATCATCTCCTCAGCCTCCTCTGGACTCTCTCCAGGAGATCCCTGACTTTTTTATCCCAGGGAGCCCAGTTCTTCTTGGTTATATGCAGTTCAATGATACTTATTCATTAGGTCACCTCATACACCTATATATATTCATAACCTGTCCCACTTTGTATTAAAATGAGTCCCAAGAAGTCATTTCCATAAACTCCTCCCAGTTGCCTCTGCACACTGGCTCATGGTGGTGGTCACCGGGGGTTGTGGGGATGAAGTTGGGTGGCTCCTCTTCCTCACAGCAAGTAACCTTCTGCTTTGTGCAGGCTCAGTTACCCCTTGATTCTGATCCAAAGTACACGTTTGGGTTCAGCAGGTTTTGTGTACCTTCAGAGACAAGGGGGAGCTCCAACTAGCTACAACGAAATACTGTGCCTGAATTTAGGATCAATGATGAGACAAGCAAGGAATCCATGAACAGATAAGGAGTGTGTGAGACCAATGGGGGAGGGGCTGGAAGTCATCAATGAAATCATTTTATGTTCACAGAGAGACTCCAACTTCTGTCTCAATTGATGTTTCCTCTTTATCAGCGAGGCAGAGGCATTGTTTATGTGAGGTCACCTCTGTGGCACTTCATCCTGTTAGCAAGCCTTCCTTAACCCTTTATCACAGATCAGCAATGTTGAGACATAAATCCACTGGTACAGGCATTCACTGAGGGACATGGTACCTCCCAGCATCCCAGTTTGGGTCTTGGTGCCTGTATTCACAGTGTGGAGGGGCTGATGGGGGGAGGAAAAACCTGGATACTTAAAAGTGCTTAAAGAGAATTGGTGTGAGGCTTGTTAGGAGACACTTAGCACTGGCTGTCTCCTATGAAGTTGAGAGATCTCTTTTATTTGATAGATGTTTCTATTAGTTTTAAAAATTTTTTATATAAAATAAAAAAATGATGTTTGAGATGTAACCATGCAGAAGTGTGAAGAGCTAATTCACACTGTGATAAAATAGTTATGTAAATGAGCTGGGGAGGGATCATTTATCTGAAAGATTACTCTGGAATAGCATCAATCACTGATATCAGATAATGAAGCCCTATTCCTGCATGGAAAAGCGATGTTCTGGCCCCCTAATATTTAAATACAGAGAAGGGGATTTACCAGCTTCCCAGGGGGATTTTACATCTGCTATAAATAGATGTCACAAATATTATTTTGCAGCCAGATTTACCATTGTGCAGCATGGGCAAAGCATGGGCTTTGCTGGCAAAGCTCACTGTTCTCTAAAGGTCACAGCAACAGCAAAAGGAGAAATTTTGCACTTAATTTAAAATAATATAGATACAAACAACGTTTTTAAAATGTAATAACAACCCTGACACCCCTGTAAAATGATACAGGTGCATTGACAAGTGTAAGGATATTTTGTAAGAAAGTTGTATTTGGCTAAACCCTTCCCCCTGCTGCAGGTTCCTGGCAAAGACTTTGTAGGAGAAATTGCTCCTTTGCATGCCAAGACCCACATGCTGATAGTCCTGATGCCTCTTGTCCTGGGTATGCTGTGCTTCTCCTCAAGAGCAGCACCCTGAGAAGGAGGTGGCAGCACATCTCCTTGCCTGGTGTCCTCCTGGGACCCTTCCCCTCCCATTCTGGGACCCTTCCCTTGCTTGCCTGCCCATCACAGGAGTTTTACTGGAGTTCTCTAGTTATTACCAGTTGCTCACCAGTTGCAAGGTGGAAGCAGATTCTTTTCCTGGCCTCTGCAGCATGGAAAGCGATGCCCACAGCAGTGATGCCAACCAGGCAACAGAGCTTTTCCAGGTTCCTATGGCTGTCCCTGATCAAAGGAGCTCACAGGAGGTCAAATATTCTCTGTAAGAAGGCAGTGAGAATGGGATACAGTGGAATATAAACAGTCATTAAACAGCACATTCATGAGATGCCAGGAGAAACAAAATGTTATTCCCCACATAAAGCCAGTGATAATAAGTTTATAATAGTAATAAGTTCAAGTGGAGAGTATTTGTCCCCTCAGTGCATGTGTGGCTGTGAGTAAAGGCTACAGGGAAGAGGGAGATGGAAGCCCTGGGAGCTGTCAGAGCAGGCAATCACATGCACTGCTGTGTTAATTTGCAAGCTGGAGAGGACCTCAGTGAGGGTTAGGAGGTAAAACTACAGTCAAGGATGAGGACATCCGTGCCCATGAGTTTGAGAAACAGGTACAGCCTGTCTGAGGGTGGTTTCCCAATCCTTCAGACCTGTAGCTGCATCTTTACAGCTCTGAGCTGGCACCAGGGAGATGCAGCGTACGGTACGTGGTGGCCCTTCAGCAGGGCTGTGTCACCCCAGTGCCACTGCACCTGAGGGTATGTCCCATCCCCTGCCATGGGGTGTCTCAGGGAGTAGAGAGCAAACCCACAGGACAGTCAGTCCTTCATCCCCAGGCTCGGGCTCAGTGCAGCTGTGCCACACTGAAGGGGGACAGGATGGAAGAAGAGAGTTTCAGCAGGGATCATTTTCTTCCCAGCAGCTGTGGTTTGGGTTTAGGATGAGAACAATGTTGATGATGCAGTGATGTTTTAGTAGTTGCTAAGCAGCAAAGGACTTGCCACTTTCTCACAGTGCCACAAAGAAGGTTGGGGGGGCCAAGAAGCCAGGAGGGGGCACAGCTCTTGGCTACAATTGTTAAGAAATCTGTCATTTTTCAACTTTCTTTTAACTTTTTTTGCTGTGCAGGCACCAACACTTGCTTCAGGGAACGACCCCAGGCCTTTGTTTAAGCAAAGAAGACAGGTATGTAGATCTGGCCTTGTAGTGGTTAATTGTGCAGAACCTAACTGTGTGGAGGACTGGTAGGAGGAAGAGAGTGGTTACAGAGAGAGTGGTGAGGGGCTGGAACAGGCTGCCCAGAGAGGGGGTGGGTGCCCCATCCCTGGGGGTGTTCAAGGCCAGGTTGGATGGGGCCCTGGGCAGCTGTGGGGAGAAAACCTGATGTTCAGTGACAGCATGCCTGTGTGGTAGACTGTCTTTTTTTCCCATTTCCTTCAAATATTTTCCTTGAAAAATCCTTCTATAACTTGAAAAATCCTTTTTCTGTTATTTTACAAAGGGATACAAAGCAGGGAAGTTTAAATGCTTGGAGTTAATAATATAAATTCAGAACCTAAATAGAAATATCAGCGTGTAACTCATCATTTTAAAAAGCCACAGCCTATTTCTAAAGCTACTTTGAAATAGTTTTGGGATAAAATAGGGAAGATGAAAGGAAGACTGGCCCATCAAATCTCAAGTTTCAAGGCCAGGTTGGATGGGGCTCTGGGCAACCTTGTGTAGCTCCAGGCCTGAGGCTGGTGGCCCTGCCTGTGGCAGGGGGGTTGGAGCTCTGTGACCCTTGGGGTCCCTCCCAACCCAGCCCAGGCTGGGATTCTATGATACTAAAGAGGAGTCCACAAACAAAACCCAAGCTCATCTAACTCATTGGTGGAGACCCCAGTGTGTCACCCCTTTGTACTGTGGTGCTGCCTTATTTTGAAGATCACCCATCCATGCCCACTGAGTGTGTCCCTTTGGACTCCCACACCCTGCTGAACAAAAATTGGATGGAAAATCCTGGAGTCTGACCCTCTTTTTCACTTTACCCAGCCCATCTTTTCCCAGAAGACAAAGCCAGACTTAGCTTCATTTTCTTCATGACAAGGCCAGCAGTCCTGAGGTGCTGGGGAGGCCCAGCACTGCCTTTTTCCCTTTGGATGGAGAGGGAAGCATCCCTCCTCTGGCTGTAGGGTCTTTGCTGCTTCTGTTGCTCCAGCAGCACAGAAATTCATCCTCTGATAGGAAACTGCAGTCTGGGGAGAAGCAGCTAAAGGGCAGCAGCAATTGCTTCACCTAAAGAGCTCCACAGCAGCAGTCCTGCTGCATGGAAACCACAGAGATGGGTAAAACTCCCCTGCTCCTCAGGCTGCTCAGAAACACGCCTGTGGAGGTGAAGGATTTGACTCTCACATACAGAAACATCAAGGTGTGGGCAATAATTCACAACTAAATGCATCCAGGACAGGTAGACCATCCACATAAGCACAGTCAACATGTGCCATGTCTTCTTTGATAACTCACTCCACACCTGCCCAGAGGAGCACAGCTCTGTGTCTCCCACACAGACTGAAGCACAAGATGAGATGAGATGAGAATGCAGCTTTCTATTTTGTTTTTCAGCAAAAAAAAAAAGAAATTAATTTAATATAATTTTAGAAAATAATTGGGTTAATTAGTTAAACCTTTCCTACTGTGTAGAGAAGGAAATTGTGTGATTTTTTTTCCCCATTTCTTACCATGCCTTGCTGTTATGAGTCTGAGTGCTGAGACTCCTCAGAGATTGTTCTGCTGATTCTAATGCAAAAATATTTTTTTCATGTCACAAACTCTGCACCGAAGAGTAACTCCCCACAGTCAGTAGTTGTGCTGGATCTGATTTACCGACTTCTGATGTAAAACAAGGAAGATGTTAAAAATTGGAGGTAGTAATACAGAGTGTGGAATGAAAGAAGATGATATTTTGTACTTGGATGCTATTTAACACCTTAAACCTGCAAGACTAATGAGTTTATTAGTGCACCTTCTGCAAAATTATCCTCTGATGTTTGACTGGGTTATAGCTGTTGTAGTGATTGTGCAATAAAAAGCGTGGAGGTTTTGGCCTTTAGGACCCCTTAATAGATTGCAGCATGGCTAACAAGAGGGTTAAAAATGTTCCTTTCTTCAATTGTAGGCTGGGAGAATTTATCCTGAGGTCTCAGACTTGCATGGCAAACCTACAATAGCCTTTTCTTTTCCCATTTATGAATAGAATCAAAGATGAAGTTGTTAAAATTATAGGCACATGTGTGCTCCTCTTCAGTTTGGGTTTTTTTTAAAGGTAGATGAAGTTTAATGTTGAAACTTTTAGTTATCTCCCAATATTCAGACTATACTTTTGAAGTCAAATCATGATAGGATCTCTGGGCAAACACATCCTAGAAGGTTCAAGTGTGTTTTCCTAATGATGCTTGCTGGGGGGTGAAGGAACTGCACCTAGCAAAGATTTATTTCATGAAGGGCTTGTCCAACCAAAAGGTGACATCAGATTGTCACCACAAAGCACAGTGTTTATGTGAAGCTTTGGATGCTCAGTCAGCTCAGCACCCTTCTGGGGTAAGGATGGATTTTAGGTATGATTTCTACCCAAGGAAACCAGCAAGGTGCAGGAGGGAGCCTTGCAGGTGGCTGGGGAGAAAATCAATGGCAGCACCATGATTAAAACCCAAACCCACTGACTCCTCCTGCCCAACCACTGGGCTTTGCTGCCCATCTCATCTGGACCCCCAACATCTTCTCCTGGCTGTGTGAGCACTGGCAATGTGTCTCCTTGCTCTCAGCCATACAGGGCTCATCGATAACTCTCTGTTCCTCAGTTCTATTATTTATGGCAAGCAGTGTACCCTGCCATAAAGCCCAACATAAAAACAAAGGCTGTGCACAGCCCAGCTTAAGATGTTTTGCAAATACAGATGAGGTAAGAAAAACCATAAAAGCTTTTGAGGCCTCTTGATTTTTTTTCCCCCTTTGAATCCATCTGTCATAAAATCTCCTAGAAGATAGGATGTGCTGCAAGCTCAGGGGTGAAGCTAATGTGCTCTTTGATGCTGTTGTTTGTGCAATCCTTGGCACATTAGCAATAAATTCAGGCAGTGTGGTCATCCTGGAAGAAGTGAGTGTTTTACCAGCTTGTATATTGTATGTGGCATTTGATAAATGTTGCCTTTGGCTTTGGGAGATGCAGAAAAGCACTAGGAGTGGTCAGGTGCTGTGCTTGAGGAGATGAATAACCAAAATACCTCATGCTTTAGGAGACAGAGTTTACCCAAAGCAAAGGAGGGAAATCACTGTGGCCGTGCCAAGGATAAGCTGAAATCAAAGCAGCAGAAACACCATGTGGAAGCTTTTTTTCCAATGAAACACTCTGATGAGTGTAAAAACAGAGAGAACCTATTTTTTCCCTCCTTGTGCTTAGCTGTTAATGGAATCTGTCATGCTGCTCCTAAACGTGCATGTCATCTCTTCCCCTTCCCAAGCAACGGGTGTGGCGGGATCCTGATCATAGAATGGCATGGATTAAAGCAAAAGGAGGGAAGGGTTAGATTGGATATTAGGGGGAAGTTCTTTACAGAGAGAGTGGTGAGGGGCTGGAACAGGCTGCCCAGAGAGGGGGTGGGTGCCCCATCCCTGGGGGTGTTCAAGGCCAGGTTGGACGGGGCCCTGGGCAACCTGGTATAGTTCCAGGCCTGAGGTTGGTGTCCCTGCCTGTGGCAGGGGTGTTGGAGCTCTGTGATCCTTGGGGTCCCTTCCAATCCATGCCATTCTGTGATTCTATGATTCTTGTGTAAAGTGGAAGAGAGTCAGCTCAAGAGCATGGCACCTGGCACTGAAGGGACTCTTAATCTGCACCAACTGCGTTCCTTGAACCCTCACTGGGCAACAGAAAGTATGAACTGGATGATAAGTAGTGGTTCATTCCAAAAAACCCTCTCATATGCCCTTTTATTTTTCTTAATTCAACTTTGGGAATTTTCATTTACTACATAAACTCCATGGTCTGATCCATCTCCAATTCACACTGTCTTGTCTAGTGGGTTTTATTAATTACAGCACCTTCAGTTGTTGCTTTGTTTAGATAATAGGGGACAATTCAGCCTGAAGAAAATTAATCTTCCTATTTCACGTGGTTTCAGTTATGCTTTTTTGTTTCTTGCAGTTTTTTAAATGAATTCTAGAAAACAGCTTGTACCAACATGGAAAGAGAGAAAGAATGAAGTAAATGTTGATCTTTACAGCATAATAATTTATGGTACCAACTTAATAAGTGGTATGACATGGTTCACCATCCATTTATCATGCTTTGATAGTTTGATACCTGCATTTCTAACATCACCGCTCACTTTGACATAATAAAGGACCTGCCAATATTCCCATTAAAACCACAAGATTGTAGGAGTTTGTGCTTGGGCTATAAATACCAGTATTTGTAGTCTGTGAATTATTATGCAGAGCAGCAGTCCACCAGTGACTTATTCCAGCAACTATAAAAACAAATAAGACTTTGACATTTTTGAACTTCAAGAGGACATCTTCCTCTTTCCAGAAGAAAAGGCTTGTGAATACTTTTAATTCCATCCGCCATAAAAAGTTTACAAACTGAGAGAGTGCTCCTGAACTCAAGTAAATCACTTTAATTCCACAGATGGCAAGGAGACAGCAATTTACATTAAAAGGTTCTGATGAGAGTTGTCTTGAGCCGTAGTTTGCTGGCATAATAGCTTCAGGCTAATCACATACACTTCCAGTAGCTATAGTGTGGTTATAGGCAGGGAAATGAAGGTACAAAAATAGCCTTGGAGCTTCCATGTTTGCTCCTCATCCATCTCAAGGACTTCCCTGTCCGTTCCGGTCAGCGTAGAGGTCACAGAGGAGTCTGGTGGTTGCAAGCCTCTTAAGAAGGCTGCAGATAATAATGTCAAGTCAAATTATTTTTTGCTTCTCACATCACCTCCTTCTGATTTAAAAACCTCTCTGAAGCAGAATCAACCCCCTGACACTGCCTGCCTGGCTGACTGCACCGCGCCGCCCGCCAGAAGCCCAGCTTGTCACAGGAATTATACATACACAGGTTCCAAGCAGCTGTGATTGATGTCCAGGTGCTCCTGGTGAAACCCACTCGAAGGAAGGGGCATGTTAATAATGTCAAAACGTTTGGCTGGGTTAGGGACTGTGTCTTCTGAGGGCTTCAACTCTTGTGGCATACCCCTGGGACAGCCCCGCCAGTGCAGCGCTCGGCGTTAGGTGCAGGATCTCCTGGGAGGTGTGGACATCCTTACCACACTCTCTGGTGTCCTGGGGGAGTGTTAGCAGGCAGGGGGGATGTTCACAGAATCACAAGGCTGGAAAAGACCCTTTAAGATCATCAGGTCACACCGTTTCCATCCCATGCTAAACCATATCCCTAAGTACCTGATCTACCACACACCCAGGGATGGTGACTCGACCCCCTCCCTGGGCAGCCTGTTCTCACTGAACACAATAGTCTTAATCTACAGAGTTTGTCTTCACAGAAATACCCATGGGAGAAAATGTACTCCTTGTTTCCACAGCCAGCCTACAGCATCACCACTGACAAGGTGCAAGGAAGGTCCCTCCCAGCAACAAGCATGTGTCAGCTGATGGGCTCATCGCTCTCTGGGTGCTTGGAGACGTGTCCAGAGCAGGCAGAGAGCTCTCAAAGAAGGCTTTTCCAGATGTCCAGGATACTTTAGAGGGAGGTCCATTCCTAAAATGTTTTTCAACTTCCTAGGCTGCAACCTGAGTCCTCTCCTCTACTCTTCCTGGAAAATAGGTCCAACTCTCGAGTGAGGGCTCTGAAGTGGCTTTGCCTTTTGGGTTTTGTTGGTTCAAGGACCCATAGGAGAGAGATGGAAACCAGAAACTGGAATAATAGTGAAAAATAAGTTAACTGGTCTGCTAAATTCTATTTATATCTGCAGTTTCTAGGGAATTGCAATAAAAAGGGTTTGTGATTGTGTTTGCCTTCTCTGAGGTTGTAGGGATTTAATGTACCGTCTGGAAGTCGTTAAACATCTTGTTGTGACATTTGATCTCTGCATTGATACTTTACTGCTGTGGATCGCTCAGGAATGGGAAAGGGAATCTGTGAAATTTAAATAACAAATGATGGTTTGTTGGTTTTTCAGTAACTGGATCATTTAAAAGCTCCAATTTTAGTAAGAAATAATGACTTGCTTCATTTAGATACTATTTAAAATGCTCTTGAGGTATCTATTGAATATCTTGACATAACAGATAAATCAGTAGCAGACTCTAAATTAGTCCTGCACTGTTATATATTACAGCATGTTCTATATTATGGTTCTATATTATCACACGTCTCTTGCACGTTAGACATGGAGGAAGAGATAGAGTCTGTTTTCAAAGCTGCTTCTAACATATGATGGTTCTTATCCCCTGAAAACATGCCAGGATTTGTCTTTGAAGTACACAGTTGGCTTGTTTGTGTGTTTGTGGATGGTCTCTGATAGGCTGGAGAGGATGGGTTTTTATGGCATTTTTCTCTTTTGGTGTTGGAAATGAATTATTTATGTATCCAAAAGTAATTAGAGGAGAGGTGGTTGTTCAGCTGAATTTTAAATGAAATTTAACTGACTTAATTCCTTTTCCAAAAATATTTGGGTAAAAAGTCCCAAAGCAACTCTTTTCAACAGGGTACCAGAGCCCAGGTGCTGGAGCTGCTCTGGGTGAGCAGCCACACCTCTGTGTAGCTGCAACGTGCCAGCAGCCGCTATGACAACCCTGACCCTTGCTCTGGGATCACAGAATCCCAAACTGGTCTGGGTTGGAAGGAAGTCCAAGGAGCACAGAGCTCCAAACCCCCTGCCACAGACAGGGACACCAACCTCCAGGCCTGGAGCTACACAAGGTGGCCCCATCCAACTTGGCCTTGAAACTTGAGATTTGATGGGCCAGTCTTCCTTTCATCTTCCCTATTTTATCCCAAAACTATTTCAAAGTAGCTTTAGAAATAGGCTGTGGCTTTTTAAAATGATGAGTTACACGCTGATATTTCTATTTATATTATTAACTCCAAGCATTTAAACTTCCCTGCTTTGTATCCCTTTGTAAAATAACAGAAAAAGGATTTTTCAAGTTATATAAGAATTTTTCAAGGAAAATATTTGAGGGAAATGGGAAAAAAAGACAGTCTACCACACGGGCATGCTGTCACTGTACACCAGGTTTTCTCCCCAGAGCTTCCCAGAGCTGCTTTCTTTGTACATGAAGAGAGGCACTTATAGCCTGGTCAGTTCACTTCACACATTCCCAAATCATAGAATCATAGGCTGGACTGGGTTGGAAGGGACCCCAAGGATCACAGAGCTCCAACCCCCCTGCCACAGGCAGGGCCACCAACCTCAGGCCTGGAGCTACACAAGGTTGCCCAGGGCCCCATCCAAAAATCAATCAATTCCATACTGGAATTACCTTCCCATTGCAACAAGCACTTGCCTTAATACGTTGCTGCAAGCCAGTGCTGCTGTCCATCCCTGGACCAGCAATGCCCTTCATCACTTACACATCTCCTGTAACCTCTGGTGGGATCCATCCATCCATGGAAAGGACTTGACAGCCTTTAGAGGGACAGTGAGCTGCTCAGGTGCCACTCTTTGGCTTCCCACCCCCACCAACAAACATACCTATTCACTAAAGCTTTGCCCAAACCAGTGTTTGGCAAACAGCTGCCTCTGCTTCCGACTGGAGTTTAGTTTCAAGCTGGAATTAAGCAACTCCTCTCCCCATTTGAGCAGATCTATACAGTGAACTCCAGGCAGCTGACAGCCTGCGATGCACAAGGGCTTCACTGCTCTTGCTGTTAGAGAGCATCAGTTACGTTATGTTAAATAAAGAGAGAGAAAAGAGCAGCAGCAGCAGTGAGAAGGGATGGGCTGTGGCTCGTGTGGTGGCAAACACCAGCGTGCCAGGCTCTGCTGTCTGCATCAACCACCAGCATGGTGTAATATTTTCTCTGCCATGGCCTTGGGCCTCGTTATTCAGAATAACATCTAATAATCAAGGAGCATTTTGAGTGATTTTGTTAGAAATACATCAGACTGTCTAACAGTCTGGTGGCATCAATAATTCCCTATTAAGCCCTCTACACCCATTATGGTTTGTGCTTTTCCTTTTTTTTTCTAAGTTAGTTTCCAGGCAACCAGTAAGAGCTGAATTACATTAAGCTATTAATTCAGGACTGCACGCCAGCTCTGGGTTCTGCAGCTGATTTGTCCCTCTTGCATACAAGTTTCCTCATAAACCCCCTTTTTATTGGTTTAATCTTCAGTGCTACCCAGCCCAGAGAATTGCCTTTGAAATGACAGCGCCTCTACCTGATTTTTGGGGGTGTTTGGTGTTTTTAATGCTTGCTGGTGGGGTTGTTTACGATGTGTGGTGGAGCAGAGGTCTGTGAGGAAGGTTTGGTGTTAGCCACCACGAATGTGCACTGCTACCTACCAGTGTATTCTTCAGCACCACGTAATATATTGGCTCATATTAAGATCTGTATTAAGAAGACTCTTGGGGCTGGTTTCCTCATGGGATGCAAACTGGGGGATTGGTTATCAAGAAAAATTAAATGGTAGGACTTCTCCTTATGCAGTGGAGGGAAGTGTATCATCCTTCTTCAGCTGCTGTTGCAACCCCAAACCAATTGGATTTAGAAACCCCACGTGCAGCCCTGGTGTGAGGGATGATGTGGGATGCAGGATGTGACAGCTGCCCAGGCACCATCACACCAGCTCCACTTTTGATGTCACAGCCCTGAGCACTCAGTCTGGCCATTTAGAAGAGGGGTGGCAGCAGGGACAGGGAGGGGATTGTCCCTCTCTGCTCTGCCCTGGAGAGGCCCCAGCTGGATCCTGTGTCCAGAGCTGGGCTCCAATACAAGAAAGATGTGGGGCTATTGGAGAGGGGTCAGAGGAGCCACGGAGATGCTCAGAGGGCTGGAGCAGCTGCCCTACAAAGAGAGGCTGAGGGAGCTGGGATGGGTCAGCCTGGAGAAGAGAAGGCTGTGGGGGGACCTCACTGCAGCCTGCCAGTCCCTGAAGGGAGCAGAGACACAGGAGGGGAATCAGCATTTTAAAGGGTAGATAATGGCAGGACAAGGGGGATGGATTAAAGCTAAAGGAAGGAAGGTTTAGATTAGATATTAGGGGGAAGTTCTTTACAGAGAGAGTGGTGAGGGGCTGGAACAGGCTGCCCAGAGAGGGGGTGGGTGCCCCATCCCTGGGGGTGTTCAAGGCCAGGTTGGATGGGGCCCTGGGCAACCTTGTGTAGCTCCAGGCCTGAGGTTGGTGTCCCTGCCTGTGGCAGGGGGCTTGGAGCTCTGTGACCCTTGGTGTCCCTTCCAACCCAGACCAGTCTATGATTCTATGATTTACTGCAAACTCTCCTGTAGTCTTTCATTGGAGAAAACTAGGAAATACAGTTTTTCCTGTATGTGTAGTCTGGAAAACTCAAACATAGGAAATCTTTTCAATGACAGAAAGTTTAGTATTGAAGCCAGAATATCATTTTGTTACTTGAACACAAATAAGCAGGCACTGTGTCAAATATTCCTTCCCTTCAAGGGAGCATATAGATTAAGAATGCAGGTTATTAATTAAAACTTGTATGGAGAGTGCCTGTACATCAATAAGGTGAAAATAAAGGAGCAGTAATGAGACATAACTACCTCAGCATGACATGAAAATCTTTGCAGATATTAAAAAGGAATAATTTCAGCGTTCTGCTCTGTTGTTAAATGAATGTAGCTCTGGTGAAGGGAACTAGACTGGCAGCTGGATAATGAACTTCTCTTCGTTCCCTGAAGAAGGTCAGAGGGACTGAGCTTGTTAGGCCTCAGCTGGAAAGGAGATATCTAGAAGTGGGGTAGAAGTTTTGTGATGAAAGTTCAGGCCTGCCTAATAACTATGAACTATGAAACCTGACCTGTATGCTGCACTGAGCTAGCATAGGCTTGATCTAAAAGGTCAGGAAGGTCGTTACCAGTTCCACAGCCTATATTCACTGGGGCCAAACCGGGAGGCTTCTGCCATCGAGGTGTTGGTCCTGCCCCTGTCTCAGTCTTGCTGCTGGTGAGCTGTGGAGCTCTGGGATACCTCAGGAGTTGTGCTGGGGACTTTTGGTGAGGCTACGATTAGAATAGTCAGTCTTAACTTGTCCACTGTCAAAAAGCTAACAACAACAACAACAAAGCCAATGCTGTAAAAGCCAGAAAACAAACCCCCAAGTCAAAGGTCACTTCAGATAAAGAGAGGATGGCTTTTGCCAAACAGTTGGCTTAGGATGGAATTTTAACAATGGGGGTTTTTTTTGCCTAAATGAGCTACAGTTCTGAGTAGTTTCCAGTTTCTGTTGTTTTGAGATCTGTGATATGAGCCTGAATCATAGAGGTCACCAATTCAGACCACAAAAGATAGCCACGTCTTCATAGAACTTCCCTGGATAAGCAAAATAATTAAAGGTCTGCTGTTTGTAAGTGGGGCATGTAATGTATGCTCTTCCCTGTTTTAAGCAGCCACAAGAACTTGTATAGCTAAGAATTTTTATGCCTCATTGCTCAGGTCAATTATAATCACCAGATGAAGTGTTTCCCCCCTTTACAGGGTGTGTTGCCATCCTGAGGGTCTGTGGCTGGGTCAGCACACCCAAAAAACCTGTGGTCCACATGCTGAATCTAATTACATTCCTGGGACACCCTTTATTAAACATTATCATCACGTTCAACTGTGCATTCCTACCTCAACAGGCCTATAGCTGTAATTAGGGGAATTATTATTTACCAGCAGAGATAAAGCTGGTAAAAAGACATCTTAGAGCACCATAATTCAGATGTTGTGAGTTCTTGCCAGCTCCGGATTAACAGTACAGTTATTCCATTTGCCAGAGGTGAGGAAGGTGTCTCCTGTATGAAGCCTTTGGTAGCTGTTCAGAGATGCTGGGCAACAGCTACTCATGAGTGTCCAGCTAAAGGAAATCAGATGTATATGAAAGAAAGTGATCCCTCTCCAAGATCTATGTTCAGTAATGAGGTATTTTTATGTAACAAAGTCTCTAACAGATGGTGTTTCTAAATTTTTAATATTGGGGCTGTTTTTGCAGGAGGCCTCCACACACTCTGATGTACCACAGATGAGATTTTGCATCTAAGATACAGCTAATTGTGCCACCACCCCTGATCACAGCAAGGGGGATGTGGCTGGAGCCACTGGGCAGGTGTCTGCACAGCACACCCCTTGTGTCTGTCTGCAGCCAATGCCCCCCAAATTACCACCCCTGCATAGGTGGCTCCTATGATGATACCTGGAAGTGGCTTAAATGAACCAGCTGTTAATCCTGTGTGCTTTGCAAAGGTATCTTCACAGGAGGCCATGGAGATGCTCAGAGGGTTGGAGCAGCTGCCCTACAAAGAGAGGCTGAGGGAGCTGGGCTGGGTCAGCCTGGAGAAGAGAAGGCTGTGGGGGGACCTCATTGCAGCCTGCCAGTCCCTGAAGGGAGCAGAGACACAGGAGGGGAATCAGCTTGTTAAAGGGCAGAGACTGGCAGGACAAGGGGGATGGAGTGAAGCTGAAGGAGGGAAGGGTTAGAGGAGATATTAGGGGGAAGCTCTTTGCAGAGGGTGTGGTGAGAGGCTGGAACAGGCTGCCCAGAGAGGGGGTGGGTGCCCCGTGTCTGGGGGTGTTCAAGGCCAGGTTGGATGGGGCCCTGGGCAACCTTGTGTAGCTCCAGACCTGAGGTTGGTGTCCCTGTCTGTGGCAGGGGGTTGGAGCTCTGTGATCCTTGGGGGCTCTTCCAACCCAGACCAGGCTGGGATTCTGTGATCTCATAGGGTTTCTCAGTACTTGTTATGTGAGACTTAGAGTTGAGGAGTAACTCCAAAGTTCCTGGAAGGTCTGTGCCCTGCACCACCCCGTTTACCAGCCAGTTGTAATCTCATGGTAAATCATTAATTTGAGAGGCTGAGTTTCCCATAAATCCCTGTTGCTCTGGCATTAAGAAGGAGGTGATGGTCATGCCATTCACTGAGTCTGATCAACAGCTGCCTTGTTCCTTGGGGCTGGAAAACTGGAAATGAGCAGATTTCCAACAGCTCCAGTGCCAGGGGTACAGCAGGACCAGTTTACCAGCTGCTGTCCCTTCAACTGACTCCCTGCACCTCCATTGCTCTGGGGGGAAGGCTTCATCTTGTGGTGAGAAACTTCCCATGCTGTCCCATAAGGTTTTTCAAACCCAGTTTATACTTGTTTGCTCAGCAGTAGCAGTGGGTGCTCCTGCTAAGCTGTCCAAACCCTTGGGTTTGCTTTTGTAAGCACTCTCTTACCCCTTGAAACTGGCCCTAAGATGCTTTCTTGCTTCATTCCTGCAGACATTTTCAGCACTGGGGCCATGTTCCTAGTTGTTCAGTCGTTTGATAAATATGGAAACACACATGGACTGTGTTTTTTCTGTAAGAAATACCAGACCTTGGGGTTTTGGACATGGAAACGTGGGCTATCTAGGTTAGGGGTGACTATGCACATGTAATTCAAGGGAATAGCTGTAGGGAAACATCAACTAGGGGAAGTGAAAGAAGTGGAATTTGAATTCAATTGGATTTTACTAACTTCAGATTGCTTCTGAATCATATTTACATGCTTTTCTATTTCTCATAAGTTTGCAAGTTTTATTGCTATGGTTCTAAGTGTCTTGGAGCTATGTGAATTAGTGGGTATGTTATTACTGAGCAGGAGATGAACTGCGTTAGCAAGAAATGAGATCATTCCCCAGAGTCCTACACAGGAAAGCTGTGGAAAAACCTGGTGCTGAACCCAGGTCCCAGGAGACACAGAATGGCCCTGAAATGTATGGTGTTATGGGCCAGGAACTGCCAATGGGAAGCTCGACTCACGTCTTGAAACTCAATAAGCATGCAGGATGCTGAGGGAAATAGGTCCAGTCCAGGCAAAATGCTCCCTGCCTCTTGCAGAGACCCCAGAGCTTTGCCACTTTCTCTCTGGTAAACCTGAGGATTGTGTGTGGCTTGAGACCAAGAAAGGAAGTGAGAAATCATTTAACACCCAGAGCTCCAAAGGGAGGAGCATCAGCAGGATCTGAGCTGATGGAAATGCCCCAAATGGATGGGGGTTTTAGGGTGATTGTTTCACTGCTGGTTGTTACCTTTCTGTGAATGCTTTTCCAAGTGTCTGGTTCAGAAGGCAAAGACTTCTTGCCAGCTGAACCAAGTAAGGGATTATGGGTCTTGAATGAGAACTGCACTCGTAAAATGAAAAATATGATGTGGCCCAGTAAATATAGGACTGTTGTCCTGAAGTCTTTAGATTGGACATTAAAAGTACACTTTGGGGATTAATCAACAAATGGTTTGGTCATAGCAGTTTGATTCAAGCATTTTTTGCTTCCATCAAAGATATACAGACACTCATTGCCAATAAATAACCTTAAATAATGCAACTGCTAAGCTTGCCTGGATTGGCTGTCTGCTTTCTAGGCATTGGCATCTGGCTGGGTCATACCTACTTCCTCACAGTCCTGTTATCCCCCCACAGCCATGCTGTCTGGAAGCCTCTCCTCTACAAGCATGGCAGGGTGCAGCTCCTTCCTCTGCTTGTAAATACACAGAACCTGACCCATGGCAGGGCATTTAATCTTCTCCAAACTCCTGATGCAATGCAATGACCAGGCAAAGGTCTGGCTAAAGACTTGAGATCCTGCTGGTAAACCCAACGTGGAGGACCTGGGTGCCAAAGGTGGAGGTGGAACAGGTCTGTCTACCACAAGGATTGTACTTCTCCTGATCTTTTTTTAGACTGTGTTCCTGAGATATGAAGAATACCATAATTGTATTGGCATAGAAGTGGAAAATGAACTCCAAACCACTTTGATCTGGAGAATTTGAGCTTAGTTCTAGTGGGAATTAAGCAGAAGTTTCAAGTAATTTATGTCTGAAATGCCTTCATAGCTTTTTGCTTCATAAAAACAGAGAGCAATATAAAATGATAGTAAAAATTCATATTTTGGAAATGGACATTCTCCTTCCTGGCAATAAAAAGTAAAGGTAATTTGTTCTATCTGAAGAGGATTGTTAGTAGTCACTGTGATTCCAAACGATGTGGCTTTAATGCTCAGCACATCTTAATCTCACCATTCCTTTGATGGTAAGTTGATGATCTATGGGTTTGAGTCAGAATTCATGTTTGGAATTAGTATCTTGGTTAAAAAGAGCCTCATGCAAACTGATGTGGTTCCCTACAAGCTGGAGGCCACCAGCAGCCCGGTCTGCAGTGTCATGGCATGGTGATAGCTTGGGCTTTGGAAATCCAGTCAGCCAGGAGTTAGCTCTGCTCAGGAAATACTCCTCCTATTGAAACAGCTGGCCAAGTGCACAAGGTAAGAAGAAAAGACAAGAAACACAAGAGGGTGGCTCTCCTCGAGTGTTTTCATGGGGTTGTCTATCATTTACTCATCCTTCTTCCCTCCCAAATCCCACTTTTGCTTTTTGTTCCTCAGAGAGAAAGCAAAGGGAAGTTGCTAATGAATGATAAACCAAGGAAAGTGAATGGCTTTTGCCCAGGATGCTGATTTTTCTTCATACCTGTGGTAGAGCTGAAGGTGAGTCCACCCTGTGAGCCTCCAGCCAGCACAGCTTCACACCCCTCAGCCATCCCCCAACCCAATTAACCACCTGCAGTTAACATACATTCCAGCTCTGCTCTCTTCATTGCATCTTCTGTTGCTCCAAACCAAATTGCCTTTAATAAAACCCTTCCCAAACGAGGGTTTATTCTTGTCTACTTCTGCCAACCCCGAGCCACCATTTATGTATTTTAAAGTTTTCAATTTGATGTAGTCAGAGTTATACCCAAAGTTAATGGAGAAGGAGTGGGGATGGAGGAAAACTACTGAGCTTACAGCTCATGCAGAACACTATGGAGGTAGGGAATTAAAGAGAAAGGGGAAAAGCTCTCCTGTTTTAATTCAGAAATGAATGGTTAGGAAACTAGTCCTGCTGCATGAACATTCCATTTCCCAATGGTAAAAGCTTGTTTATATCTGGGTCAGGAGAAAAAACAGTTGCTGAAATTAGGCAGTGCTTCAAAGTTTGGATTTATTACATGTGAGCGAGGTTCAGTAAGAAACACTGAGCTGTCACATGGTGCAGAGTGATATCTTTAATGGGATGGTGACTTTGATTTTTTTTTCTCCTTATATAGTTATATAAGGAAACTATATAAGGAAAAAACCTATATTACATAGTTCTTATATTAAGAAAATTAATCCCAGTGTTTTTGACCTGTAAATATCCACATAAGTTTTTCATCTTTCATTAGAAGGATTAGACAGACACAGAGCTGGGGGTGTGAGTCCCAAGGAGCTGTGGAGATGATGATGTGAGGGCTGGAGCCCCTCTGCTCTGAGCCAGGCTGGGAGAGCTGGGCTGGCTCAACCCAGAGAAGAGACGGCTGCTGCTGGGGAGAGCTCCGAGCCCCTTCCCATCCTTTGAGGGGCTCCAGCAGAGCTGGAGAGGGGCTGGTGCCCAGGGGAACGGCCTTCAGCTGCAGGAGGGGGATGGAGAGGGGCTGGGAGGCAGAAATCCTTTTCATTTCTGCAAGCCCTGGTTTCAATACCAGGTGATGAATGACACGCTGCAGCAAAGGCCAGCATCCCTTCCTGCACGTGTACCTGATGGAAAGTCCTTACTTCAAGAATTCAAAATCCCTGAGCAAAATCTGCTCCTAAATTTTTGGCTTCGGTTGATCTGTGAGCTGTAGATTCCCAAGTGTCAGTAGCCTATAGATGGCAAGTGTCAAGGGCCCAGCTTTTCAGAGAAACTCAGTGTTCCCCAGGTGATGGGGAGCAGTAGCAGCAATGCAGAGGGGCTTTCAGAAGCCCCTGCGTGCCCCAATTCCCTTGTTCTGGAATGGTTCCATATGCTTTGTTAGAGTTTTCCATCGTATTTTGCACCATCCCTGTTTCTGTGGAAGCCCTCAGAAAATCTCAGCAGCAATTTTTTCCCCTTCTCAGAGCCGAATAACAAAACCCACATTGTTCTTGTGTGTTCTTCTGAATTTATTTCATGTCATCTTCTTACAGGGGGAAAAAAAAAATACAGCTCCTCTCACTTAGCACCCTTTGGGACAGCAACTGCAGCTGAAGAGCAAGCAATCAACATGTCAGGATAAAATTAGATTGCCACAGAGTACAAGGTCTGATCCAATATCTATATCAGATTTGGTTTTCAGCTGTGCACATCACAATAAAATAAGACTTGCTGAGCTTGTTGGGCACACCACAGTTCCAAAGGCAAAGGATGCTCCTCATCGGTGTTCACATTGGGAAGAGGGAGGCTTGGGCATTACCATGCACCTTGATATTTAATTATAGCTACAAATCAGAGATGGATACAAGAGCTGGCACTTGGTGTTGCTGTGCCTCAGCAGGAGGTGGTGTATGTACCTAGTCGAGGATGGTGATGGAGTTATGGGGAGCAGTGCCTGTGGTACTGGTCTCTGTGAGCTCGGGCTCATCCCCCAGCTGCCTTTTGGCCATGCTCTGCTGCTCCCCAGGGGCTGCTTCTGAAGAGAGGAAAATGGATTCACTGCAGTTCAGTGATGTGGAGACAGGCTCTGACAGCATCCTTAGCAGTAGCCACTGCAATCTGGTCCAGAGCAGAGCCAGCCCAAAGCCCAGCCTGAGCCAGGTATAGCTGGGTGCTGTGTCCTCAGCCAGGACCTTTGCTCTGCAGTCCCAGTCCTGCTTGCTGATGCACCAGCAGCCCTCACAGATGGGTCCAGTGAGGCCAGAGGTTGCCCAGTACCTGGGTTACAGCTTGCATATAAACCACCTGCATTTTGAAGTTATTTTTTTCAACAAGTTCATAGAATCATAGAACTCATAGCTCAAATCATTGTTGCCCTAATAATTTCAAGAAATAGTATTTTCATTATAAAGAAAAATTCATTATTAAAGTTTCATTATTAAAAAAAAGTTCAAAATAAGAGTTAAAAATAATAGTGGAAATATTTAAAATGTTAATTGAAAAATGTTTGCTTTTGGGAAGCACCTAACAAACTGGATGGCCAGCAAGGTGGGGAGCAAGGTGCAGAGACGACCTGCTCGGTCTGTGCTGTGTGAAGGGAGCACCTTCCCCTCCCTGTTCACACTGGGTGTCCCATTAAGGATAATTCTCTCTCAAAGTGAATCCTCAGGATACCCAAGTCCTGGCTGGGCTTTGTGTGAAGGTACTGAGCCCCTATTTAACCCTGGGGCAGTGCCACTTGTACTGAGCTGAATGTCCAGCCCCCGTCACGCAGCCCAGCTGCACCGATAAAGGCAAAGTCATTGATTTGAGCTAATTGGGGAAAAAATCCATTTTCTCTCAGGTGTAAAAATACCAATACGTGCTCGGCACCTTTTTGCATCACTTGCAGCTCAGTTAATCTCCTCTTTAAGGGATTTAACCTGGTTCTGCTCGTACCCAGCTGTAGGATTGGTGTTCTGAGACTGCAAGGATGTCCCTCGTCCTTGCGTGCCTTAATTCTCCCGACCTGCTCCCACTACTGTGTCAATAGCTTTCCAATTAATGGGTCCAATCTTTTAAATTAATGAGTTTTCATCGACCTCTGTGGAAGTGGATCAGCCCAGAGACTGTCAGCCCACCCAGCAGCCCTCACTGGTGCTTCATCTCAAAGTAGTTCACCTACTTTCACTCCTTAGCCCTGAGCCTGGGAGCTGATGTCTTCTGATGCCATCGTGCCATTCTCATCTCCTTAAAGCAGCCTCCTGCATCCTGCTGCTCTGGATGGAGAGGAGCTTAACAAAGACACTTCTGGGTTGGTGCTGCAGTAACCCCAAGATATTTTGGGCTCCTTTCTGTACAATTCTAACTCAAGCAACTGGTCCAGAAAGCCTTTTTTTAGCCCAGGATTTCCTGAGAGGTGAAATTCAGCACCTGCCTTTTCCAAGTCCCCAAGTGAGGTTTGACTGAGCCTTGTTGTGATAATTACAGTAACAAAGCTTCCCAAACAAAAATGTGTTACCAGAGCAGCTCATGGGTGATGGAGGAGTTCCCAGTCACTGTAAAACATGTTTTTCCTCTAGGAAAGTGCAGAGGAAGCACTGTGAAGCTGTGAGGCTGTCACCCATGGTGGGGAATCTCAGTGTCTGAGGACCTGTTACCAGCACAGCCTGAAGGAACTCTTGGTGTTGTTTAAGAGTGCTCATCAATGGCTGTTACGGGCAACTGATGGGACACAGGAGAATCACAGCATCACAGGGGTGGGAAGGGCCTTCCGGAGCCCATGGGGTCCAACCCCCTGCCAAAGCAGGGTCCCTAGGACAGGTCACACAGGTCGGTGTCCAGACAGGGCTGAAATCTCTCCAGAGAAGGAGACTCCACACCCCCTGGGCAGCCTGTCCCAGGGCTCCCTTACCCTTACTGGGGAAAAGTTCTTCCCCAGATTGGTGTGGAACTCCCTGTGCTCCAACTTGAGCCCATCACCCCTTGTCCTGTCCCCACTAGACCACTGGAAAGAGGCTGGCTATGAAGAGAAGGAAACACTGGGAAGAAGGTTTCTCTGCAGTGGGTAGACCCTGAGTATAATAGGGTCAAGAAGAAAGTTGTGATTGAGTACCAAAAAAAGGGGGGAAAGTGATGTAAAAAATAGTCACAGTCAGTTTAGCAAAGCAAAGGATAAAGGTATAAGCCTGCACTGTGATGTCTAAACCTACAACAGCCCAGAATCTGATAGGAGCTGGGGAAACTGAGTCCTCAGTGTATTTTGCCTGGGTTTGCTGTTGTACACAGGGATAAAATCTCACATGGACCAGGCTCACCTCCAAACAAATGGGGAGAGATGACTGGGGAACGAATAAAAGAGATGGGAAAAAGATCTGCACTCTTATAAAAAGTGCACAGCCATGAAGAGACCTTAATTTTATTTTATTTTTAAAAAAAAACTTAATTTACACAGAGTGCTCCTGATTCCTGTCATAAAACCTTCCCAAACAATCTCATGACTCAATTTCTGCAGCCACTGAAGTAGGGAGAATTACATAAGATCCTGGCTGTTTATTTTATGCTTAACTCATATTCTCAATGATTCATTATCAAGATTTGTCAGGACTAATTAAGAAGAGTGCCAGCTGTGGTAGCGCTGGGAACCATGGCACCTTGCTCAGCGGGGGCTCAACCGCGAGCGCTCGGCGAGTAGAATTGGTGAGTAGGAGCTGGTGAATTGGTGCCTTACTGCTTGCTCTGGTCTGAGTCCTCACAAAGGTGCCTGTGTTTAGCAGCCCCTGTGGATATGTTGTTTCTTCACAGGAAACGGAGTTTTCTGTAGATATTAAAACAAACAAGTGGAGGTCGAAATTCATTAAGTCGCAGGTATGGCTTTACTTTCCATAGTGAGCTGCCTCTCTTCAAGGGAAAATAAGCAAATTAAAAGTCCCATCATAGACTGGTCTGGATTGGAAGGGACCCCAAGGATCACAGAGCAGGGCCACCAACCTCAGGCCTGGAGCTACACAAGGTTGCCCAGGGCCCCATCCAACCTCAGGCCTGGAACACCCCCAGACACGGGGCACCCACCCCCTCTCTGGGCAGCCTGTTCCAGCCCCTCACCACTCTCTCTGTAAAAATCTTCCCCCTAGGATCTCCTCTAACCCTTCCCTCCTTCAGCTTCACTCCATCCCCCTTGTCCTGCCATTATCTACCCTTTAAAATGCTGATTCCCCTCCTGTGTCTCTGCTCCCTTCAGGGACTGGCAGGCTGCAATGAGGTCCCCCCACAGCCTTCTCTTCTCCAGGCTGACCCAGCCCAGCTCCCTCAGCCTCTCTTTGCAGGGCAGCTGCTCCAGCCCTCTGAGCATCTCCGTGGCTCCTCTGACCCCTCACCAATAGCCCCACATCTTTCTTGTGTTGGGGCCCAGCTCTGGACACAGGATCCAGCTGGAGTACAGTTTAAGTTGAGGAAGGGTAGGAAAACCTTGCATGTGGTCATGACTTTGTGCCTGAGCTTCTAACTCTGACGTGAGCCATCCGGTGGGCTCACAAACCTCTGGATGGAGTTTAGAAACAAAACCTTTCTGAACATATTTCATACAGGCAAAGTCACCCATTGTATGATCTGAGCACGGTTCCATGCAGCCTATTACCAGAAGACAGTAATTAATTGCTGGGCAGCACTGGCAGCACTGTGGGGACTCTTTTAGGGGGATGCCAGCACCACGGCTCTGCCCATCCCCACACCTTCAGCTGCGCCCCTGCAGCATCCAGGCTGCCTGTGGGAGCTCCACTGGGCACAGGCAGAGACCCTCCAGCTCTTAAACCTGAGATTATAGAGAGCAAGTCTTAAAAAAACCAAAAAGCAAAAGAAAAACCTCTCAAACTCAGCACATTAGAATCAAAGGTGTTTTTTTCTTCATCACTCAGAGCCTGTTGACCAGTAGCCCTCCAGTAAGCTGGGGTAACAGTGCCTCTTACCTCAGGAAAACAAATTCCTGGGTTTGAAACACTCAGGTGCTGTGGTCAAGATAGAAAAACCCAGGGAAAAGTTATTAATCCTGACTCGGTGTGTGGAGGGTGGGAGGAGGCTCAGGGACCCCGCCGAAGGCTGAGGATGCAGCGACACAGTGAATAGCTGTTGATTCAGGGAGCGCTGCCTGCTCTGAGAGCTGAGTGAGGAAGGGGCTGGGCAGCGCAGAGTCGCGTTCGATGGGCTAATGACAGGCTGTGTCACAGAGCCTGGGGAAGGGGCTGCGGGGGGGAGCAGGGTTCCTGCAGCGCCAGCGCTGGGACCTGCGCACCTCGGGGTGGTTTTTGGGTGGGTGGCGTGGCTTTTTCAGGGCAATGCTCAGCCTGAAGGCTGAAAGGAGGAGGATGCCTCTGACTGCAGTGCAAGGAAAATCCCCTCTCCTCTGCTCCGTGTCTCAGCAACCCTGGAGCATCTCAGCAGCCTGTCCTAAGCCATCGAAGGCACAGTCCCACCGCAGCTGGCTCCTGCCTCTGTTGGGATGTCTGGGGAACAGTGAGGCTGGTATGGATTTTTGGGGGGTTTGGAGGGGATTTTTGGGGTTGTTTTGGGGGTTTTTTTTTGAGGCCAGAAAAAAAAAATCAGTAAAATATTTTAAAAGCATTTCTTTCTTAAAATTCGGCAAAGCTGTAAAGAACAGGAAAAGGATGTTCATGCAAAGCTTCCCCAGAGCATCCCGAGCGATTCCATCAGCCCAGCCCATAGCTTTAATGCCATGTTGTCCCTTAGAAAACTCCAGGCAGTGCAGACAGCTGGGAGGAGGGCACCTGCCTGCGCTGCCTGGAGCAGTTTATTGTCTGGCATTACAAAACCATTATTATTTTGAGAAAGCCATCTTATTTAATTATTGCAAACATGCAATTCCTTCTTTTTTTAATTCAGCATTGAAGGAGATATTATAGGTATTAAGTGAATCCAAATATTCTTAGTAAATAAGAAGCCAAGAGAATAGTAAGTGTTTGAAAAGAGAAAGTTACTGTTCTCTGTGGATTGCAGTGATTTTAATGATTTGGCTGAAATGCCCATCTAATTGAGCTGCCTATGTGAAATATTTGTGATCTCAGAGGAGCAGTTTTAAAGTGTCTCCTGCGCAATAGATTGATCCATTCCTCTCAAATGCCTGGATGGCTTTCAAAGCCAGGGATGGGTATTGATGGGGCTTCGAGGGGGTTGTGTGTTTTACATGGTCTGGTGGGAAAAATCCCTCAAGTCTCCTCCTGTGCTGCAGGCAGGAGCAGAGGACACTGAACTAATGGGAAGAAACTGGAAATTGCTCAGAACTGACCCAAAACTCTTTCTTGGGAGGAGCAAGGGCTTTCCTTTCACTGCTGTCTTCGGCTTTCCCTGGCTGTGGGAATGTTCCTGGGAACCCCTGCGCAGGGGCTCCTCTTTCCACACATGCACTACAGAGCTGGGATGGTTTGGTAACCTTTTGCTTTCCAAAACATGACAAGTCTGGCTTCAAAACTGAGTGCAGGCTGGTGTGTGGAAACAATTTCATTTTGCTTTTGGTCATTCCTGGGAATGCCTTCTTGGTGGAGACAGATGCAGTTTGAAAACCCAAACAAATTCCAGTAAAGACACTGAGACTTGCAGGCAATGTTTTCCCCAGTTACCCTGGTGGTTCCATGCATCAGGCTAGTAGTATTTTACACCAATAACCTATATTGATAAAAATGTCAAAATTCACCATCTCTGCACTTGTAACTTACAGTCTGATTATGTATTTTAATAGTTTTATCAAAAACTCATCTTTCCGAGCATGTCAAGCTCCTAATACACAGGATCTGGTCTATCACAGTGTGAGCTATGATAAAAATAAGAGCAGTCGCTGTTACTGCACGCTGGCACCTTCTGTTAGAGCTGCTCTTTTAGCAAGGAGCCTGCTTTCAAAGTGTGGAGAGCTCCTGAAAGGTTCAGGCCTTGGCAGCACGGGCTTGGAGCTGCCTGGCAGGCGTGGGGAGTGTCCCTCTGTCCCCATGCCAGGGCACATCCCTCCCCCGTGGGACAAGTTAACATGGGGAAGGGATGCAGGGATGTGACACCATCACAGCCTGTGCCTGCTCCAGGGGGGTGTCACAGAGCATCTGCTGCCCCATGTCAGGGGCTGGGGATGTCTCCCTGTGACACTGCCCCATGGGGATGCTCGTGTGGCTTCAGCCGTGGGGTCCCAACGGTTCGTGGCATCTGCCAGCGCCGCGGTGACCTGCCTGCGCAACGGCCGGGCAGAGAGCAAGGACACCTCTCTGGAGAGGACTTGGACCAGTCCCCACGTCCAACAGATTGGCTTCAGCTGGCAGCCAAGGGGGTTCTCTTCCGCCCAGAGCCTGCTCCTTCTTTAAACAGGAGCCGTCTGTGCACAGGAGGCGGCTGAAAATAGACAAGGACTCCATGTGTGCAGGTCTGTGGCTCTTTCCGAGTGTCAGGAAGGGATAAAGGTTCCTCCCTGGGTTCATGCAGCATCACAGAAGCGTGTTGCAACAGGGGATGAGGCCCAGGGACTTGGTGTTTTTGCACCAAGTATTCACTGGGGGCGGGTTCAGAGGCTCAGGAACAATCCATAACACAGATTTTGTTTTTATTGAGTTAACATATGCTATAAACTACAGTTTATTTAGCCCTTAGAATATATTTTAAGAAGGTATCAATACTTTATAAAACTATTTTTTATCTTATCTAAGATCCAGCATGGTTTCCAAGCTACTGTATCCTCAAGGAGAATTTGCCATCCCCTGTCCTGGAAACCATGGCCACACCGACACCTTCCCTTTGTAAGCAGCAAAGCACCAGGTGAAAGGATCAGAGTTTGTCTCCAACCTCCACTCCAGAAATTCCTTCCTCCCTGCCCCCTGCCCACAGCAAAGCTGTGTTTAATCATCTTTGAAACTAGGCTCAGGTAAGATGCTCCTGTGATGGAAATTGAGTAGCTGCCCAGAGGATGCCAGCTATGATGCCGAATCCTTCCTGGCAAAGTCTTTGCTTATCCAGTAGCAGTTTGGCTGAATCCACACTCTTATTTGACAGACAAGTTAAGAAACACTCCTGACACAGGCTTTTGGATGCGTTTAACCACTGCTTACTTCTAAACAAATTCTCTTCAGGCTAAACAGCTCAGGCTGGGATTTGGGGTTGGGGGGTTGTTTTTCTGTAACTTTGCTATTTTTGATGTTGGTTTTTTTGTGAGGCAAACCTTCTCTGGGGGAGATGGAGTGTGGGGAGCGTGGAGGTTGGGGGGAGCATGTCCATAGGTGGTAAGGGCATGGCTGGGCTCCTAGTCCTACCTGGAATGGCAACAGTGCTCATATGGATCAAACCCCAGTGCCCGCTCCCCCCCCCCCCCACCCCTTGCTGACCACAGAGGAGGGGTACAGCCTGTCTGGTGTGAACACAGGACCCCTGCCACACAGCTGGCACATCGAGGCAGAGTGGTCCCCATCTCCTGCACCTCCCCAGTGGCTTGTGCTGGGAATTGTCCTGGGGACAGGAATGACTGTGAAGGGAAACGCAGAGCATCACACCCAAGTGCCATCCCCACCACTCCCATAACACGTCTGGCAACACCCCCATTAAACACCATTCCTGCAGCGCTGTGCCTTCATTCCAGAGCAGGGCTACAACCTCAAACACGACTCCAAATTCTCCCCCACAGCTTTAGGAGTGGGTGAGTTCTATTTTGAGTGGGCAGAACCTGATTCCTGCTGAGGAGCTGCTGTTGAATCCCTTCAGCGCAAGGCTGCCAGGGAGGAGAGGAGTTGGGTCAGGATGCTGTGGGACACCTGTGTGGTTACACAGCACAGGTGGGATGGGCTCCTGGTGGGATTTAGTCAGCACTGTCTCACCTCCAGGTACCCAGGAATCCAAACCAAACCAGAATGCTGCTTCAGAGTGGAACACAGCAGTGACAGATGCCCAGGCTATTATATTTAGTTCCTTGTCAAAGAGGGCCAGATTGGATGTAGGTAGCTGACTGCACACAGTGCACAGGGATCAGGTACTATGAGAGGGAGATTAGGGGCTATTTTAAGAGTTAAACTTAAAAAGCAGGAAATTGAAAAGGGATAAACAGAGGGGTTGGGTTTTTTTTCCCCAGGCAATGTGCAATTAAATGGTGGGACTCATTACCACAGGAGGCCACTGAAGCCAGGCACTTAGCAAGAGTGGAAGAGGGACTGGACACTTTTATGGATATCAATAATATCCAGAGCAATGATTAACTAGATCAATTTTTGTAATGTAATTAGAATAATTTTTCATGCTTTGGGGCTTAAACCGATTTCTATATATGAGAGACCAGGATGAGACTTATGGTAGGAACAGATTAAAGACATCTGCATGCTGCAGAGCTCCTGCCTTTTCTTCTGACACATCTGCTGCTCTTCCAAGACAAGATCCTGGTCCAGGATGAACCCTGGGTCTGCCTTGATCAACTGTGTCATTTCCTATGTTCCCCCAGGCAATCTGGTGGAGAATACATGGACTAATTTTTTAGGTAAGGCAGGGTGTGAGGAGAAGGAGGATGCAGTAGACAGCAGATGGGGTTTTTCTGTGGATCTGAGAGGAAAAACATGTTGAATGGGACTGCAGACTTGCCCAAAGGAAAAAAAAAACAAAAAAGAGAAATATTAAAATGTGAGGAAGTTTTCAAAATCCCAAGGCCCCTTCCTGTGAAAAAATAAGTATTGGAAAAGGGGGCTTATATTTGCATCCTTTCTCAGACCTGAGCACTTCAGGCAAACCTGAGCCTTGCTTGCAAACTCTTCTCTACAACCACTGCAATCAGGGCTGTTAATAACAACTAATAGAGGTGAGATTCTCCAGGAGGAGCTTGAAGTGGGCAAGGGGTAAATAAGCACTGAGGAGTTTACCCTTTAACTGCACATGTTCTGCTGCAAAAGGGGGGTGAGCTGGCCTTACCAAGGGCTGGCTGAGGAGGAAATCACTTGTGCTGCACAGCAGATGAATGGACACAGGGTTAAGATGTGTCTACACACCAAGGGATGGCAAATGGGCACTGGCCAAGCTGCAGCTGGACTGGCAGGGGTTGGAAGAGGAGTTGGTGTGTGAACCTGGGGCTGCTGTGACAAGCAGCTGTGACACCCACCTGGCACTTGTGTCCCTGTCCTGCACGTGGAGTTTCCACTCTGGGGACGCTGGTGGTGAACAAGCAGGGACTGTCAGGGAGGCATGGCTCTGCTTTCATCCAGTGATGAACAAAAATGACACATGATGAGGCCTGGGTGATGGCACAAGCTGGATCATGATGCCCAAATCATAATGAAATAATCTCTCATGATGTTTTCAGCCCATGGAAAGCCCCAAATTTTGGTCCAAAGCCCAAATTTATAATTTCTAGTGGAGAACTCCAGCTGCTTTTATTGTTGTTTATGCTTGTTATGTCCTGGCCCTACGGCAAAATCCTGCCACGTCTGCCCAGCCCTGCTGCTGCTCTCCAAACATCCCCTTTCACCAAGGAACATGCCTATGCCTTCTCTGGTCATGGGGGTATTTGAATAACACCAGTTTGGAAACCTGGGTTGTGGTAACTTCTGCCAGATACAAGTGGACACAAAGAATCACTGTTCAAGGGAAATTAAAAAAGAAAGGCTGAACGTCACAATTTAAAGAAATACAGAGATTTTTTTTTAGGTATTAAAATGCCCCAATGATGGTTGGAAGATGCACTGATTACCCATAGCCAGCTCCAGCCCAGTCAAGACCTACCAGCAAAGCCACTCACTTGTGCCTGCCACAGCAGTCACGCTGCCACATTGCAGTGTGGTGACAGAAGATCTGGCTAGGTCAAAGAGAGAAATCCCATCAGTTTGTACTGGTGGTGATTCTGTTGCAACAATAGAGTTGTGTTACTTGGACATCACTGCAATAAGATGTATTGAAAATTAATCGATCGCTGTAGCTGTTGGGAACCCTTCAGGGCTGTAGCTGGACTAGGCAGGCTGAACTGCCAGGCATGGAGTGCTGCTGGTCCAGCCTGTGTTTGGGGCCAGGGGCTGAGCAGCTGCTGTACCCAACCTGGTGTTCCTGATGAAGGAATCACAGGTTGTGTCCAAACAACACGCTTGGTCTGGTGGGAACCAGCTGTCTGAGGTGTACTGTGCATCACTCCCAGATTGGAAAGGTGACAGGGCAGGGGTTTGCTGGTCAGTAGGGAATGGCAACAGGTGGTGTCTCCTTGGATGTTACAGTTTTGGGATGAAGGGAACAAAATGAGGATGCTCCAACATCCTCAAGATCTCGGTGTGCCCAACAAAAAAGGGCCTGGAGAGCTTAAAATAGAACCAGATCAGCTGCATTACTTTGGTTTTGGGAGTATGGGGTTACATCCAAACTCCTCCTCCTCCTCCTCCTCCTCGGCTCCACTGGTACCCACCTTAGCTGGGAGGAGGATCCCTTTCCCATGTCAAAATCCGGATTACTGTTTTTCAGGCAGCAAGCTTGCTAGAATGCTCCTGCGGCTCGGCGGCAGGCTTTGGGTGCTGGCTGCCGGCTCCCGCCGGGCCCGCGGGGAGCCCCAGCTCGCCCCGCTGCCCGCCGCGGCACTGCCGGTCCCTGCTAGCTAGGGGCGCCCGCTGCCCGAGGCGCCGGCTCCGCTCCGCTTCCCGCCGGAGGAGGAGGAGGAGGAGGATGAGGATGAGGATGCTCCAGTGGGGCTGAGCGCGCTTCCCCCACACCCCGGAGGCGCCTTCCGCGGGTGCTTCCGAGCCGCGGGCAGCCGCGCACCCCCTCGCCCGGCTCCAGCTCCTGGCGGCGCCACGCCGGCGCTGCCGCTGCGCTCCGGATGCGGCCCCGGGGAGCGGAGCTGCCCCGGCTCTGCCTTTCTCCGGCGCCGTCGGGGGCCAGCCGGCCTTCGCGCCACCTGTAGCCCCTCCACCCCCCCTGCACCCCGAGACCGGACCGGTGGAAAGGCAGAGCCGGCTCGGCCCCATCTCCAGCCCCGGCTCGGGCTCGGGCGGCGCGGCCGCATCCTGCGCAGCGGCGGCGGGCGGGGCGGCGGAGGGGGCGGGAGGCGGAGAGGACCGGCCACCATTTAAAGCGGTAGCGGCGCGGCGCGGCTCCCCAGTGCCGTGCTGCCGCGGAGCGCGGCGGAGGCAGCCGCGGCCAGGGCGGGCGGGAGCGGCCGGTTGCCCCCCCGCCCCCGTTCCTGCCCCCCCCGCCGCCTCCCCGCCCATCCCGCCCCGCCGCCCCGGCCCCTCCGGGCTGCATGAAGGCGCAGGGGAGCGCGGGCGGGAGAGTGGGGCATCGCCCGGGGCATCGCCCGGGCGGCGGCGGCGGCACCATGGTCCGCCTGGGCAGGCTCCTGCGGCTCCTGACTCTGATGAAGTTGCCCTGCTGCCTGCTGGAGTTCCTGCTCTCGGAGGCGGCCCAGGGGCAGGAGATGTACGCGCCTCACTCCATCCGGCTGGAGGGGGACATCACCCTGGGCGGCCTCTTCCCCGTCCACGCCAAAGGCATGCCCTGCGGGGATATCAAGAAGGAGAACGGCATCCACAGGCTGGAGGCGATGCTCTACGCCCTGGACCAGATCAACAGCGACCCGGACCTGCTGCCCAATGTCACGCTGGGCGCACGCATCCTGGACACCTGCTCCCGGGACACCTACGCGCTAGAGCAGTCCCTCACCTTCGTCCAGGCTCTCATCCAGAAGGACACCTCCGACGTGAGGTGCACCAACGGGGAGCCGCCCGTGTTCGTCAAGCCGGAAAAAGTAGTTGGAGTCATCGGGGCGTCGGGAAGTTCGGTGTCCATTATGGTGGCCAACATCCTCCGGCTCTTCCAGGTAGGGCTGCGCGGCGCCGGGCCGGGCGGGTCGCGGAGCTCCTTCCCTGCCGTGCCGCGGGGCTCTGCCCTCCGGGGACGGGCGGCCGAGGCGGCCACCCGCCGCTTCCAACTCCTTTCCTGCCCCTTCAGGTGTTTCATTTGCCTCCCCTCCCCCCGGAGCATCTTGCTTCCCTCCTCTCCGTTTCAGCATCCTCCCCCGTCTCCCTTCTCCACGGTGCATGGCACTTTCTGGATTTATCGCCCCATTTACAGGAAGCAATCCGTGAAGGGAGAGGAGGGGGAAATGGAAAATTAAAAAGCAAAGGCGGTGATTGAGCTGGGTTTGCGGTAGAGGGAAATATGGCTCGGCAGAGACGCGGGCGCCAGGCAGCGGGGGCACGGCCGGGACCGGCTCCGAGCACGGGATTTCGGCAGGGTGCTGAGGGCAGGGTGCTGAGGGCAGGGTGCTGAGGGCAGGGTGCTGAGGGCAGGGTGCTGGTAGCACCGCAGCCGCCCCCGTCCCGGTGGTCGGGAGGGGGTGGGGGGCAAGGGGAGCTTTCCCCGCCGGCGGCGGGTGCGCTGGGGCAACTCCAGACACCCGACCGCTTCCCCGAGCCGGCTGGGGACGGGCTCCCTCTGCCCTCCCGAAGGGTACGGGGCCAGCGCAGACCCTCGGCTGGACCGGGGCGGCAGAGGGGACGGGGAGCACGGCGGTGCCGGGGGCTGGGGGCGGCTGGCGGGGCTCCGGCTGCAGCCCGGGAACGCCGCTCAGCTCCGTGCTGCCAGCCGAGACTCGGGCTCCCGGGCGAGCGCCGAGGGATGAGCGGAGCCGCGGATTGAAGAACCGTGTGTGTGTGTGTGCGGGGGAGACGCGCTGCAGCGCCTGCCCGCTCCGCGCCCCCTTCCCCCGTCCCTGTCCCCCTCCCTCCGCCATCGCGCCCCTCTGGGCGCCGGGGCTGAGCCTCGCTGGCGGTGGGGGCACGGAGACCTGCCCTGTTCCCCCCGGCTGCATCCTCCTGTCCTTCCTCTGCGCCCCGAGTCCGGGAGAGGCCAAATGTCCGGGGCTGAGCCGGGGCTCGGCTCCCTGGCTGGGAGGTGGGGGTGGGCGAGCGGGGGCGCCCGGGCGTGGGGAGCGGGGGAGGTGAGAGGGGGAGCCCAGGCGTGGGGATGTCCCCCCGAGGCGCTGGGTGAAGCCTCCGGAGCCCGGCAGCGAGCACCGGGCGCAGTGACAGAACCGCCACCAGATGCATCGTGAGCAGCGGAGTTTCTCGCTTCCTCTCCTACGCCTTCGCGTGCGGAAGGTGGTGGTGGGGTTTATTTTTATTTTTGTACAGCGGGCGGGGAGAGATCCCCCGCTTTTCCCAGCTGGAAACTCGTGAGGTTTGCACGGCAAACCCCCTCTCTGCTGTCAGCAGCCGTCCGTACTCCTCATTCCCATCTGCCTGGCCGCGCAGGGTACGGCTGCCACATGCGAGATGGACGGAGCGATGTGCCCGCTCCCATCCCTGCCCCGTGCTCTGCCCAGCCAGGCTCGCTCCTGCCTGTTTTCCTGAAGGAACGTTAGGGATCTGGTGTTGTTTTCCTTGCTCGCCTCCCCCTCTTGGCAAATTAAAATGCGACTTGAAGGGCTCCTGGATTCGGCGGCGTTCTGAATCCCTGACAGTTAGTGCAGCTCTCGCATGCCGGGTCCTGGTGTGGGAATGCTGCCTCCGAGGCAGCAGCCCCGCTTGCGTGTGCGAGCCAGCTTGGCATCGCAAGGTACGCCCTGCTTACTGCTGCTCCAGACTTCTTGCATTACCAACACCCCTTCCCCGGGGCTGCAAAACAGATGATCTCATGTTCTGCTTGAGCCGGAGCCCAGGAGCTGGGAAGGATGGGAGCGGGGCTGAAGTTCTGCTGAAGTGGGGGTTCGGCAGGCACCGATCTGCCATAGGCTTCCACCAGCCCGTAGGTAGAAATTAGCCAGCTGTTTTATACCAAACCTCTGGTTCAAGAGCAAATCCTGGATGCTCTCTACTGAGATCTCCTTCAGAAGGAAATCCTGGGCGCTGGGAGCCTTCTGTACAGTGCCACGATACCTGCAAAAAAAATCTTGGGTGATATGTTACATAATGGGGTTTGCAGGAAATAAGGCGTTTGGGCAGTTTCTGCATGTGGGGATATTTATATAACTCTAAACGTTTTAATGTATTGTGACTAAGCATCTGTTCAAAATTGCTTTTTAACCAAGTCACCCAGAAAGCAGGAACTGGTACGTGCTGAGAGAGGTTTTACTGAATATGTATTCCACGGCTCCGTTCTGCTGCCTTTAAGCAGATTTTTCATGCAATAAAACAGTTTCCCATTGTCCTTTCCTCCTTCAAAGCACAGTTCAGAACGCACGCCAGCCAGAGAGAAATAAGAAAGAACAAACTATTTCCAGAGGGGAGGAGAACTGGGCCTATTCAGCAATGAAGTGTGGTTGGCGTGGGGGTGGGTGAGGAGCTGTTAAGTTATTGGAAATAAACCCCCATCCAACTAGCCAACCACAACAGAACTTGTTAACCTAAATGCTCTCTCAAAGGCATGAGCTGTTGCAGGCAGCCTGCTTCCCGTGGTCACCGTGGGCTGTGCTGACCGTGGCAGTGCTGAAGGGCAGGCAAACGGCTCCTGAATGCTGCTTCCCATCCCCAAAGCTGGCTTTTCCTGGGCATCTCCCTGACGAAAGCTCCTTTCCATCTGTGGAGGCCTCTGCAAAGAAATCTTACTCACTAGTGTTTACATTTCTCTGACAGTATCTTGGAAGAGAAGTATTTGTACTCTACCTTAATGTAGGGAGAATATATATGCATATATATATAAAACCCATACAGAGCCTGGTGGGGTTTCCTCAGCTGGTTACTGATGCTTACTGGGCTTTCTCACCAGGTTGGGTGAGGTGCAGGCTATTCATCTCGTGCTCTGGATGTGTAGTTAGGATAGCCCCCCATGCAGCTCACCTGGCTGCCCCCCCAGCACAGGGGTAACAGGGGCATCTTCAGCTGATGCTCATGGGTGGGTCAGTGGTGGTGGTGGTGGGAAAGCATGGGTACCCATTGGCTTAAGTTCATCCCTGTCCCTGCTGTTAGAAGTTTTGTGTAAACTTCCCCTTTGTAAAAGAGGTGCTGGGAATAACCAGGGTGGGGGGTGTTTTCCCTGGAGCGTGGGGCTGGCACCGAGTCCCACCTGTGCAGAGCGACTGTGGGAGCAGAGGGATCCCCTCCCCCAGCTCTGCCTCTGACTGATGGGCTCGCGTGGCTGGGGCAAAGGTGTGGGGGCTGCTGAGGCTCAGGTGAGGTCAGAGTGGGGAGTTGCTCTCTGAGTCACACAGGAGGTGTCCAGGTGATGGAGATGGGCAGTGGAATTGCCGGGGGGGGGCACTATGTATGCAGGGGTGTCTCCTCTAACATTCCAACTGAGGAAAGATGCAACACCTGCACAAGTGCAAGGCTTGGAGGGAGGGGGAGGACTTTAAACACCAGTTCGGCGTCTGTCATGTCTGTGAGCTTTGTGTGGGACCTTAAAGAGTTCAAGAGCATCCCAGCTGCACACCAAGGTCCCACCCCAGGAGCCCACTAGACCCCACACTTGAGAGGGACTGAAGTGCAGTTGGTTGTTTCACCAGCTTGTGAGGATGCTGCTGACCAGTGCTCTGTGTTGGCAGTGATTCCTTGGAAGGGTCAGGCTAGGGGTGCCTCTGGGAGCAGCTGCCTTATTTTTACATCTGGCTTCATCCCCTCCCGGAGTGGGGATGTGAGTGCCCTGGCAGTATTAAAGCAGGACAGCCCCTTCTGACCACAGCCCTCCGTGGGTGACCTGTTCTTAAGGGGCTGCACCCCATCCCTGCCCGGGTGTTGAGCTTTGGGCATGGGGTTGCTGCCCACTCAGGGACCTCTGCTTTCTTGTGAGGCAGAGAAGGGACAGTGCAGTGTGTGCTCCACCATGGCCTCAGGAATGTGTGACAATTAAAGTACCTCAAATCCAGGGGCCTTTTCAGAACACAGTCCTATTGGAGCATGCAGATAAATAGCATGCCCATCGTAAATGAAATACCTGTTCCAAAAATAAACCAGGATGGGGTTGGAAAGCTGTATCCCAGCGCATCAGGGAGTTCAAGGCAGCATGCGTTCAGGCTGCTGGTTTTGCATCGTAAGGAACATTGTTCCTTCACAGTGTCACAGCTTTCCCTGCAAGCCCAAGTCCATGAAATTCAATAACTCTGCTGAAAAAAATTGCCAAAATGCTTCCTGTGTTTCGCAGGGAGTGGGACCCTGCAAGATGGGGAATAGCAGTGCACTGCTTTTTCTTTTTATTATTATTTTTAATTTTTTGGAGTACTGAAAAACTAATTTTTTGACTCCCTTAAAACCACAGGCTTCTCATTACAAGCTTTAATAATGAACTAATTACTGCTTCAGGTTTCTGTCCTTGGTGGATGTAATTTTAAATAGTCAATCAGCGATGGGTCTCTTATCTAAATACCTCTAGGCTTTTATCAGGGATGGGTCCCGTGGCCCAGGTGGGGTGTGTTAGCAGCCCTCCCCTGGGAACTTTAGAGAAAGCAGCATGGCATAAAGGGGAACAAGGAGATTGGGAGCATAAATTGAAAGTTCCCTGCCATCCCTTGGGGCTTTGGCTGTATTTCCCTTCTGCCAGCACCGTCCTGGATGCAAGTGCTGGAAGCAGCAGCAGTCCTGCCTGCTGCTCTCCCCACGCTGAAGCTGTAGAAATGAGATTCCATGGAAAGGAACACAGCTTAGAAGTGCTGCTCCGAGTTGGATGCTTCTAATTTTTAATAAGACAGTAAGTGGAGCAGTGATTAATTATTTAGAAGGAGTTTCAGGAAAGCTATAGGTTTGTCAGTTTGAGCCCTATGGAGAACGCAACAGAAAGCTAAAACCAGGACCCAGCAAACTCCATCTCGTTGCCTTTTGTGTCTCCCAGCATGCTTTCCTTTTCATCAGCCTGCAAATATTTGTCCTTGTTGCTACTGATGCACCTAATAGATGTCAACAAGCTGGGCCATGGCGTTGTGTGGCGGAGGCGTGGAGATGCTGGGCTGTGGTTAATAGGTCTGGAGTCTTTATTTCCTCTGTATGAATCAAAGGCAAAATCCTTGCTTTGAGAACTCATGTGCTTCTGTGTGGAGTTACTAATGGGAGGTGGGCGGTCCTGTATGTATGTTTCTGGAACAGGGTGTTTTGGAAGTAAAATTTAATTTCTTGACAAGGCAAAGCTCACTATTAGCAATAATCTCAGCTCTTCAGCTGTGTTCCAGCATCTCTCTGTAGACGTTGGGTAGAAGGGACTGCAAAAAGTCAAGTGGAAGAAGACGAGCTCTGCTGGGAGAGGGATGCTCGCCCGTGGAGAGGGAGGGATGCTGCTGCTTATGTGAGCAGAGGATTAGCAGATAATTGGGGGGCAGCGCAGGGGGACGCTGTACCATCTTGTACAGTGAAAGTGTATATTCAGCAAGGACGTTTGTGCAATTCCCAGGCTGCTCTTTGAAATGAAAGAAGGTGACCTCTTTGGAATGAGAAATGGAGGGATCATTTCCAGGCATTATTTTTTATGAAAGAAATATTGATCTGGTTTTTGAATCTCATAAGGCTAATACTGTAAAACTACATGTCCTGTATTATGCATTTTATTCTATTAAATGAGTTTTGCTTGGAGGCGTTAAAACCACCCAAGACAATGCTCTGCATCGTAATATCAGCTGTTGTTATTTCTATTTATAGGGATATTCAAATTAATCTCAATGAGTGACAGTGCTGACTGTCCCAGACATAGGACTGTGATGAATTTTATCATAATATTGGAAGATACGAAGCATGTAATTAAGGCTGTTTGGAGAGCATGGAATCCAATATAGTCAGGTCATTAGCGTGGTGGAGTGGGTATCCAGGCAGAGAGAAACCTGAAGCAAAACAAGTATTTCTAAAGCCTTCCTCACTACTGATGATTCACGAGGCCTGACCAAGCCCTTCAGCAGAAGGCAGTAGAGGTATTCTGAATCATCACCAATTTAGCTGAGAATAAAGCATGGTCCTGTTACAGACCACTTGAATCATAGACTGGTCTGGGTTGGAAGGGACCCCAAGGGTCACGGAGCTCCAACCCCCTGCCACAGGCAGGGACACCAACCTCAGGCCTGGAGCTACACAAGGTTGCCCAGGGCCCCATCCAACCTGGCCTTGAACACCCCCAAGGATGGGGCACCCACCCCCTCTCTGGGCAGCCTGTTCCAGCCCCTCACCACTCTCTCTGTAAAGAACTTCCCCCTAATATCTCATCTAACCCTTCCTTCCTTGAATAGGGCAGCCCGGCCGTGCCCCAGCTCACCCATCACTCACCCGCAGTTGCTGCATGTTCGACCTCACTGGAGGAACTCTTGTACCCACAGAATGAGTGGGGTTTTTTTCAGTGGTGCCCAGGGACAGGACAACAGGCCGTGGGCACAAACCAGAGCAGAGGAACTCCCACCTAACCCTGAGGAGGAACTTCTTTGCTGGGAGGGTGGCAGAGCCCTGGTCCAGGCTGCCCAGAGAGGTTGGGGAGTCTCCATCTCTGGAGATGTTCAAACCCCATGAGCCTGGGCCTGCTTGAGGGGACCCTGCTCTGGCAGGGGTGGGACTGGCTGATCTCCAGAGGTCCCTGCCAGCCCCCATCGTTCTGGGATTCCATGAATGCCATGCGCTGTCTGGTGTGGTGCAGATGAGATCCCTTCCTCTGTCAGGCACACCAGGAAGCTCTGCTTGTGTTAAAAGAGCAGCCTGACCTGTGGTGAGTGGGACAGGATGGCTAGGAGCAGCCTTAGGTTCATAGAATCCCAGCCTGGGCTGGGTTGGAAGGGACCCCAAGGATCACAGAGCTCCAACCCCCTGCCACAGGCAGGGACACCAACCTCAGGCCTGGAGCTACACAAGGTTGCCCAGGGCCCCATCCAACCTGGCCTTGAACACCCCCAGGGATGGGGCACCCACCCCCTCTCTGGGCTTGTGAGATTTCATTCTGATGATGGTTCTGCTTAATGTCTAAGAATATGTTTGTGTATGTAGGTGTGTTTATATATATATATACATATACATTTATATAAATGTAAACATGTGCACTTGCATATATATCTAAAAAATAGGGTTTCTTTTCTAGATATTTAACCTGCAAACACCAAGTGACCTGCCCTAATGTCCTGCTGAGGGATAAGGCTGGGAAGGGCAGGTCAGGCACAAGCTCCAAGCTATGGTGGGTGAGGATGGGATGGAGCACACCTCTGCTCTTGGTGACTACTGCTGCTGTCAGTGTGCCAACAGTCATGTCACCTGCTTGTTTGGCTTTTCGATTCTGGCTGTCTCTCATTATTATGATGTTAGGACTCAGAAGAATCAATGATGTGTGATTAATAGAGAAAAGATGTGTTTTAGTAACACAGAGCCACCTCAAAGGGCTCGAGCAATAGAGTCAGCAGGTTGTGTTCAGGCTTGGCTCTTCCCCTCTAGATAGTGCACAGAGGGATGATGGGCAGAAACTGTGATGGAAAACAGGGGGAAGAGCCTGGAGGGTCAGAGTATGGCTGGTGCAGGGTCAGAGGGTGCTGGAAGTAGGGTGCTCTGCAGGACCAGCTCTCCCTCTCCTCCCATCAGCAGGAGCCTCAGGTCTTCTCCCAGCAGCAGCTGAGGTGGGTTTCCAGACCCCGACTCAGGTCTGTGGTGGCTCTTCCCTGTGTGGCAGGCTACTGGCCATGTGTCTCCTGCCTCAGTCTCTTCCCCAACAGATCAAAGGGAGACTTGGGGTCAAGGTGGCTCAGAGCTCAGAGTGGTCACCATGGGGTGCATTGCCCGAGTAGGGGCATCTGAGATGGAGTCTGGTGTCAGCACAGCCCAGGTCGGAGAGGGAGGACACGGCTGTGTCAGCGTGTCACACACAGGTGGCTGGCACAGGGCTGCTCGCCATAGCCCAGGGGCAATGCCTTGCTGGAGCTGCTTTACTGCCTCCAGTTCAAAAGCCAGGAAATCTGGATCTGGCTTTGGTGTGGTCCCTGTGCTCCACTGCATGCTGTAGATGTGCCCTTAGATGTTGCTCAAAGAGTTTTACAACTGATTTTGGCTTTTCACTTGCGGGTATAACAACTGCTGACAGAGCCAAAACCTTAAGCTGTAGTTGTTGGGGAAAAAAGACTCTGATCCAGGTTCTCCTCAGCTGGGCTGATACAAACCCGCAGCATCTCTTCCTTCCTTAGAGATATCCCATTTCTGTGGCTGGCAGGAGGACGTGGCAAGCAGCCTGGCGCTGCTCGGGGTGCCCACAGCAGGTGGGGTTCAGTTGTATGAACCCCATGGCTTGAGTGAGCAGCACAGCCCAGTGCTGCAGCCTCAGTGGGAGCTGGAGGGTGAGCTGAGCTCTGTGCTGCCTTTAATCACTCATTGCTGCTGGGCATGGGAAAGCTTTGATTGTGGGGTGGTTACAGGGGCCTGCTGGGGCCAGCTGGAAAAGGCACCCTTTTTGTGCCTAAACCAAATTTCAGTGACAGAAGTATCAGTGTGAGCGTGAACTCAGATCCCTACGTGGGGTTTCTACAGCAGCCCTTTACTGCTGCCCTACACAGAGGCCCTGACCCTGCCTTTTCCCAGGCGAGTGCCCTGGCACAGTAGGACTGTACATCCAGAGACTGCAGAGGATGGGAATGCACACTTGTCTTAGCACAGTTTTCCATGGTTTCTTTCGGGTGCTTCAGCACTGGTTGGCTGTGGTGGGAAGGCAGCAAGCTGAGCAGGGATCCAGCTGATTGACTGGGACAGCGTGGGGCATCTCTTTGTGGTGCTACTGTTCCCTTGGGTGCTCCCCTCTGTTTCCTGGGGGCAGAGGTTATGGGGGTGTCTGGTGCCACTGCCTCCCTCAGCGGGGTTCTCCATGCAGGCAGTGACTCACTGGTCTGAGATGGGACCTGTCACAGCCAGGCTGATCCCAGCAGATGCTTGCCTAAGTGCTTTTGTCCACTTCTCTGAAGAACATTCTACAACCTCCATGAAAGACAATTTTTTTTCCCCTCTTAATAGTCAGCTTTCATCCAATTTGCTGGAAATCCTCCTGGTTTTGTTTTGCCTGTACTTTCACAGCAGGCTGTGAGGCTTAAGTGCAACATAAGATGCAGTAGGTATCTTCCTAAAGCCAGGCTTCTGCTCTCCCCTCTCTGCTGGAACTGAAGCCAGGTACAAAGAGTAGAATCACAAGGTTGGAAAAGGCCTTTTGAGGTCATCAAGTCCAACTGTTTCTGTCCTATACTAAACCATATTCTTAAGTACCTGATCTAGAGTTCTTGAACGCTTTGGAAGATGTTTATCTGCAAGGTGAACATAGACTCAGCTGGGACTTGTGAAACTCCATCTCTGAGTCAGGCTTGAGATGCTGGCCTAAATTTCCAGCAGCCTGGATGGGTCCCAGTGGTTATTTGAATTTTTCTCTCATCCCAGGGATGCAATTCCAGTCTAGACTCCCTGCATTAAACAGCAGCCCAACAAAGATCCCCCAAGAAGGTCGCTTCCTTGATAGCCCTTGTTTAAGCAGCTGAAACTTCCCAAATGAAGAAAATAATAAAATCCCAGTTCTCTCCATTCCACATCTTGGATGGAAAGGAGAGGTGAGTTCAGGATCTCAGGAGAGCTTTGTTGAGGCTGGGTGCCTTGCAGGTTTGTTTGCTGCCATTTTAGGGTTCCTGTGGAGCATTCTGCAAGCCAACATGCAGAAGATTTTCTAATAAATTTATTATTTCATAAATATTTTAATAACAGTAATTATGCATTCATCAGAATGGAGATTTGTTTCAATGTCATTAAATTCAGCCTCATAATTATATGCATGGTATTTTTGCATGCAGAACAAACTGAGTGCAATTGCTTTGTGAGCGTTGTGCAGCTCTTGGTGGCACAGGAGGAATCTGTGTCTCTGTGGGACTGTCTCCAGCTATTGGCACGTTCAACATACCACAAAGAGCAGGAAATCTCCTTCCTTGCCAGTGGAGGAGTTGGCCTTCAGTGCAGCAGGTTTCCACGTCCAGCAATGATGCTGATGAGACTCCTTAGTGCACAATTTGGCTGGGGGATGACCTGCTGGAGAAGAGCTCTCTGGAGAAGGACCTGGGGGGTCCTGGTGGGTGACAGGGTGGCCATGAGCCAGCAGTGTGACCTGGGGACTGAGAGAGACAATGGGATCCTGGGGGCATCAGGAGGAGTGTGGCCAGCAGGTCACAGGAGGGGATCCTCCCCCTCTGCTCTGCCCTGCTCAGGCCCCACCTGGAGTGTTGTGTCCAGTGCTGGGCTCCCTGGGATCAAACAGCCAGGGATCTCCTGGAGAGAGTCCAGAGGAGGCTGAGGAGATGATGAAGGGCCTGGAGCATCTCCCCTGGGAGGAGAGGCTGGGTGAGCTGGGACTGTTCAGTCTGGAGAGAAGAAGACTGAGGGGGGACCTTATGAATGTTTATCAATATCTGAAGGATGGGATGCAGGGGGAAATGGCCAGCCCCTTTTCAGTGTCTGTGGGGACAGGACAAGGGGCAATGGCTGCAAGTTAGAGCACAGGAATAACTTTTCCCCAGTGAGGGTGCCAGAGCCCTGGGACAGGCTGCCCAGGGGGTGTGGAGTCTCCTTCTCTGGAAAGATTCCAGCCCCATCTGGACACCGACCTGTGCAGTATGAGCTGGGGAGCTGATTTGGCAGGGGGTTGGACCTGATGATCTCTTGAGGTCCCTTCTAACCCCTGTGAGTCTGTGATTCTGTGGTTCTATGATTGTGGATCAAATTCAGATTGGGAGCTGGAGAGATGCCAGTTGTGCCACAGCTGGTGTGTTCGTGCTGAAACCACCCAGACTGTGGGGTGACAATGACATGGACACAGAATTAGAAGTTGTGTTGCCACAGAAAACTCAGCTAGGCCAACGATGGGTCTGACAGCAAATCCCCTTTTCGCTGTGAATATGGCCTGTTATGCTGGGAGAGCCTTGCCCCTACTGCTTTCCCAGTGCCTCCTCTTGATAAACACCACTTGGTTGACTGTAATCAACATGTTTTCTTTTCAATTGTGCCAACAGAGACCATTCATGTTGGTCCCAGTAACACCAACCCCTGTGTAACTCGCACTTCCAGCACTGAGGGTAGGTATAAGCCAATACACTTTAGTTTAGAAGTGAAATAATGATCATCTCTTATCCAGCTGGAGATGTTTCTAGATCTCTAAAGCTCACCTTGAGTTGTGACACAGTGCATCCCATGTATGTCTCTTTTCAATGTGGGTTTTAACCACTAAGTCAAAGGCTGCTTGATGAAATCCCACACATCTTCTGCACCTTTATCCCCTCTGGAAATGGGCATGTTCCCCCTGTCTGTGATCTCTGGGGCATCAACTATGCTGAGATCACCACAGTGTGTTGCCATTTCTCACCTTCCTCTCATAATGAAGAGGTGACTATGAAACAACAAGGTCCAGGTTAACCCAATGGATGGCTGAAAGCCAATGAATCCTCCTAGGAGCCTGGAGAGCATCACCACCAGTTTTAACTGTGCTGCTGCCTTGCTGCTGGAGAGACAAGACAAAGTGCCCAGGGCTGTTTGCTGTGCTGAGCCCACCCAGGTGGACTCCCAGTAGGTGGGATCAAGGTCAAAACCTACTAAAAAAAGATAATAAAAAATGGCAGGAATACATCAGACATTAAAGGGAAAGTGTCCACCCAACTTTGGCTGGAAGTTGTTATTTTTACAGAAATAAAATCTAGAACTATTAGAGATGTTGGAGTGATTTTTGAAGAAGGTAATTTTGCAGTGGTACTTGAGTGCCCAGGCATGATATCGACAATAAAAATTAATTAAATGACTTTTTGTGGGCTTGTAGCTTTTCTATCTGACAGCAGGATGGAAGATCTCAGAGTATTAGGGGTATGAAGGAAAAGATCTTCTGAGGGCAGGCACCATTGCTACAGAGAAGGATTTTCAGCATCAGGAAAGGCGATTTTGATGTCGCGATTCCCCAGCAAGTCTGTGGCAACTGGCAGCTCCCTGCCTGTTCCAGTGCTGGAAGAGGTTTCCTGTGGGAGGATGGAAGTGTCCCAGGACAGGTGATTTATGGACAGGATGGGAATCTGGAGGGTGACCCACATCCCATTAATTCTCCACCTGCCTGCAGCAGCCGTGGTGGCATCATCCCTCAGGGACCTACAGCTTGTTTTGACTTCCTTGGCTGTGCTGGGGATGTGGGAATGGCCCAAGGTGCCATTGGGCTGTGTGATGTCCAGGATGGCTGGGGCAGGAGGTCTGTGCCACGCTGGGCGCTGGGACTCATCCCAGCACAGGATGGGGGCTGGTGCACAGGGGTGCAGAGCAGAGGTGCTGGTGCCTGCTGAGAGGCAGCTTTCCATCTTCAGGGCTGTTTATATTTTTGTGTGAGATGTGGGATACTGTGAAGGGCACTAAATCCATGAAGAAATGAAAGAAATCACAGCTACAGTTTTCCCCACCTGCAGTAAATGTATCTTTGCCAGAGAACCAACTTGTTATTAAGAAAGTCCCCGAAATCCTCTGCCTATTTTCTCAGGAAGAATCTCCTTACATTTCAAAAGGAAATAAGTACCTCTAAGCACTGAGGAGTGAGGCTGATAGCTCTTCCACAAAGTGCCCTGCTCCAGACAAGCAAAGCCTCTGCCTCTCTCCCAGAGAAACCCATCCATTTGTGAATTAATTGTCATTTATTCCAGTGTGGGTGAGTGTGTGATGGCCAAACGTGGGGGTGTGAGGTGTTGGTTTCTGTGCCTGCAGCCACGCTGTGCCAGGTTTTAAATTCCACTTAGTTTAACTATGTAGTAACCCAGGAGTTGATCCTGGCTCAAGACTGATTAGCCACAGGCACAACGGGGGCTGAGCTGCCAGCACAGCATCTGCCTTCAGAGCAGCTCTGGGACTGCTGGGGGTAACGGGCATGTTCTCAGGGCAGAGCTGTGGCCCCAGGGGGCTAAGCTGGAGACAAAACTCTCCAGACTATGGAGAAAGCTGTATCGTTGGGTAAAATCCTGGGAGCTGCTCCCCAGGGTGAGCTGGGGGCTTTGTGGTACCTGTCTGTGGCCAGTCCCTGCCTGTGTTAGTTATTGCACTTTGGTTTTCCCTCTGCTGCTCTTTCCAGGTGAGTTTTTTAGCACTACCCACGCATGCTTGTCCCTCCACTGCTCCTCCTCAGCTCCTCAGCAGCCTGGAAAATTGGCCTGACAGTTGATCCTGATCTGTGGGGTGGATTTTAGATAAGATGCTTTATGAAACGAAGCTTATTTTTTCCCATGTGCCATGATGAAGGCCTCAGGAGCCAGCAGAGCAAGCAGACTGGTCCTTCTGTCTGTCCTACTGCTTCCATAGAGCGTGGCACCTCTTATCACTGAAATTGCAATAAATAAGGCACACGTTAAAAATAACAGCAATAATGAGGGAGAGGTTAAACACACAGCCAGGAGGAAACATGATCTTTCTTGACTGAACTGTGCTCCTGCTGTTCTTGAATCTTTTTGTCATATTTGTTGACTGAGATTTTTTTTTATTTTTCATTTTTTAAATGTGCTTCATGATGGCAAATTAAAACCACTGGTGATTTAATGAAATTAAATGGCACTGAGGTTTGTGCTGCTTCATGTCTCAGCTTTGTGCTTTGCACATACCTGGGGTCCTGAAGGTTTCCCAGCTAAGAGGCCAAACGGGTCTGGTTTGCTGGGGCATTATCTGGGGAGGGTGAAAATGGACCCTGGGCTTTGGAGAGGCTAGGGACTGTCCAAGCCAATAAAGTACATTTCCAGTCACTCCTGTTCCCATTTTATCCCAGTCCGTGTCTGCAAACTAAATCATTACATTGATTGTTACTCTAAAACTTCACAAGGCATTTTGGTTTTGCCTGGTGGTGGTCTTTTGCAGAGTGTTTTGGTGGTGAAAATTAAAGGTACAATGAATTATCCAGACCCTTCACTGGCAGGCATCCTTCTATCTGCACTGATGCTCTTGGAGGGATGCTCTTCCCACAGTCTCTTTGCTTTGGGATGACTAAATCCATGTTGACTTTGGTGGGGCAGTGGGCAGTGTAGGGATGCTTTTCCTCCTTTCCTGGGGGAATGCTTTCTCCTGGTGTGCATCTGGTGTCCCTGGGACAGTGGATGGTAAGGGACTTAGTGACTCCAGTGAAAACCTCCAGCCTGAGCCTTTAAGGGAAGTGTCCTTGTGCTTAGTGAATTACCTGGGATACTTATCGCAGGGAAGGGGCATATTCAGGCTAAATGACAGCCTGTCACTGCACAGAACAAAACACTCTTATAAGCTGCAGCAATTTTAAAAATAGAAACCAGGGAGAAAATGGACTTGAAGGTACATAGCACTCAGACAGATGGGAATTGGTCCTAATGGGCCTTGAGCTGTGCTGGGGATGGAGGGCTGCGAGCTCAGCCAGGGCAGCTAGCTGCAGGTGGGAGCAAAGTGACTGTGACTGCTCGCATATGTCTCCCCTTATCACATTTATTTTTAGTCCTGATTTGGACAAAAAGAACTCCCTCTGGCTTGAACTTTTCCTTGTTTGGCTGCTGCGAGGGGCTGCTGGCTGCTGGGCCAGCTCTGATGGGGAAATCACCTGCGAAGCCACAGCTGCTCTCCAGGACCTGCTTTACTTTGTAAAAACTTGCATCATAGGGAATCTCTTGGGCCTCAATTAGATAATATCTGATTTCAGAAGGTAATATGTCACCTGGCTCCCCTGTCTCCAGATGAGTACCTGGTGCAAGCTTAGGAAAGATGGAGGTGTGATTTTTATCTAGCCCTGCTTGCTCCTTGCTGTCAGTGCTGTGAGCCTTCCAAGCGAGCCCCCAGCAGCCCCAGGGACCCTGCTCCCACCCAAGGTCTGGACCAGTACCTTCCCCATCACCCAGCCATCCCCCTTGGGTCCTCAGACTGGTCTCAACACTGCTTTCTACATCCATGGGATGCATGGCACATCCGTAGCACTGATGGCTTGTGCTCACATGTGGAGGAGCTCTCTGGAGCCTTGCAGGCTTGGAAGTTTATTGTCAGAACAGCACCCAAAAAAAAGGAACAAACCCCGTTTTTTCTCTCCAGGTAATTTTTCTCACCTCCTGCTCTGTGTTCACAGAAACTAAGCAATATGGAGTAAGACTGGAGTCTGTTTTCCTTATCAGCTGCAGTTAAGTATGTCCTGTTAAACCCGAATCCATCGGCAAAGCCCACATGTTTGTTTGGATTTTGGGGTTTTATTAAGAAGGCCTACTGCTCTTCTGAACTTTGGGCATCACAGATAAAAGAAAAATACTTGGAAGACATTGTTTGGTGGGGTTTGTGGCTGATAAAGTATACCCTGACATAGAAATTGGGGTGTAACTCAGCAGAAGTTGTGTTTAGTGTGTAAGTCCTCTGCCACGAGGACTGTCCTGAGTACACGTGTCTGGAAAGGTGTCCAGCAAGGGTTTGACCTCAACCAGGGCTTCCAACTGCCAGCATCAACCTTTAAATGCACAAATGACTGTAATGATGGTGCATAAGAGCTGAGTTTGGTTTTGACTGGAGTGAATTTGCCAGCAGAAGTGCAGAGATTGCCTTTACCTGAGGATTTTGCACGTTGCCTTTCAGAGGTGAACACAAAACCTCCCCATGAACAGCTCCAGGTTTTCTTCCACAGCTTTGAAGAGAGAGCAGCCCTGCCGACAGTAACAGACTGCCTGCCCAGAAGAAAATCCTGACCCCTTGTCACATGGATATGATCTCTGGCTGCCAGGACTCCCTAGTACACCATTTCTTGGCTTGAGCATCCCAGCTGATAAGGAGGACGGTGCCCGTTATTTAGGCAGCGGAGCGGCTGGGGTCAGAGGGATGTGCTGGCCCTGTCACAGCTTCAGCTGGGGTGGCAGCTGGAAAGACTTGTGCTGGAATCTGGTTTGTGCATTGACTGATGTTTGTGCCTCAGGTAGCTTTGGGCACGCACCAGCGGCGGTGGGGATGAAGGCAGAGGGGTGAGATGAGCCCCAGTCTGCGTGAGGATCAGAGCCTTTTTCTTGGCACTACAAAGGGAACCAACAGTATCTGTAACCTCTGTGTAAGAAACCTTATCCCTCAGGTGTCAAGAGTAAAACCTTGCTTCTGCAGCTTCAGAAATGCAGGTGGTTGTTACTCTAAGCTCTGTCAGGACTGGCTCCCTGATGCCAGTTTGAACCGCAGAGTGCTGGGAAAACCCAGCCACCCATCCCATTGGGATTTTGGGCACTGCTGAGATGGATCCAGAGAGGAGGCAGATAGATTCCAGCAGTACCATTTCTTTCCCGTGTGTTAGAATGAACTTCTTAGGTTAATTAGTTGATTTTTTTTCCCCCTCCCACTTGGCACTTTATCATGCTGTACCTCCAAATGAGTTTTGAAATTCACACCTTGTTGACAAGAACATTATTCTGGGGAGTTCTGATCACAGCTTTGCTGGTAATGTGTCTCACCAACATCTGTGAGGTCCTGGTGCGCTGGAAAAAGCAACAAATAGAGCTGTCTACATAAAAGGAGGAATCAGAGAATCATAGACTACCCTGAGCTGGAAGGGACCCATAAGGATCATGCAATCATATGGTTTATTTAAGATGTGATCACAATCTTCAAGCTTTGAGAACTGGCATTTTTTGGAACAAAGCCCTCTACCCACTCTGAAAAAACACTTAAAATCTCAGATTTATTTATTTTTTTTAAAAATTTACAGACATAAACCAGCCCAGAAAGGCTGCAACCTGAAAAACACTGTGAAGTTTTAGCACAGTTATTTCAATGGAAATGAGGACTTCCCAGTAACTCATGGCTATGGGAGCTCAGGTCAATGAAAAGTCATGCAAACACAACAGCAGTGACATTACAAGGTTCTAAACATGCTGTAAGATGCCCAGGACATTTCTCAAGGCTTTCTACAGTATAGAAATGGACCTAAACTTAAAAAAAAAGTATGTTTATTGGCAATTTTAACATTTGGGTTTCAGCGCTTCAACAAGTGCAGGTAGAGGTGTTGGGCATAAAGAGGTCTCATGGTTTCTGATTCAACAAGACTCCCTTGTACAAAAAACTAATTGAAATTAAAATGTGAGATGGTAAAAACCTGTACTCATATGGTGTAGGGATAATTCACATGTGCTGGAGTCCCATCAGTGACCTGTGGTGTTGGTAGTGATGGTGGTGGTGTGCTTTTTGACTCCCCTCTCACCCTCTCATATTTAATTCCCTGCTCCAGGGTGTTGACTGGTTATTTTGGCATCCCAGGCGCTTGATCCTCTTCACATAGCTGACATCCTCTCAGTGCACTAGTTCCTGGTGAGGTGGTCATGAGGTCTGGATGAGAAAGCTTGGAAGATGAAGCCTTGAATAGAGCCAGAGGAGAACAGACCTCAATGAATGTGCGTTACTGTTTGTATTTGACAGTTTATCTGCTCTTAATTGATGTTGTTCAGAGTACATGACAGATACCTCATTACAGACATGTAAAAAGCAACGGTGAGGAGCTGTTGTGACCAACAAAAGGTGTGCTGAGATGGCAGGAGAAAAAGAGGTAGTTACCAGCATGGTTAAGTCTTCTCCACCGCAGGAATCAAATGAGATGACTACTGGCTTTAGCTGACCTCTCTGTCTCTGAATTAAATGGAAATTGAACCCAGCAGCCTAGTGAATCCTTTTCAATTTTGCCAGTTTTTATTGACTCCTGTAATTGTCCTGATGAGACACTGCATTTAAGTTGTCTAGTCTCTCCCACCTACTATTTTTCCTCCAGCTTTTCTGAAAGTCTATTTTTTTCCAGGGGCTGCTCTCCTATGCAGTTCTTTACAGGAACAGGGTTTGAAACGACAGTTCTTCTATATCTTTTTTAAAATGTTCTCTGGGGAATTATGTTTCAAACAGGGAAATTGTATGTTTCATTATCAGAAAGGTTTCAGGCTTTATCAGAGTCTTTTTGTTATAGTTGTCATGGAGGTTTTTATTATTATTGTTAAATTGAATAATGGGGAGGAACCTGTTCTTAAGTCTTTGTACAAGAACTAAAATTTAAATCCAGATAAATCTGCTCTGTTTGTAAAAGTGACTTTTTAAGGTTAACTGCATTTAGTCACAATCATTGGGAGTGTGGCTTTGTTACTTTATCTGAATTGGATAGCAAGGGGCTTTGCAAGTGTAATAAGGGAAGATTGAACCCGACTTTTAAATGCAGATTGAGTACCTGGTAGTTATTTTTCAGGGACTGTTATTTCTTGGTAATCAGAAGAAACCCTCCCTGAACCTCCCAGGGCTGCTGCAGGGCCCTAGGAGGGGTGAACTCTTTTGGTGCTGGCATGGAAGGAGGTGCTTCAAGAAGACCTGGAGGTGGATTTTCTTTGTAACCAGCACAAGACACTTTGGGTGGGGAGTGAGATGCTGGTCAGACCTGGTCACTGTTTGTGGTCCTTAATGAGGACAGACCGAGCGGATCCTCCTGGCACTGCTCCTTCCCCTAAATTGCAGTGGTTTAGTGACCCCTGAACTGCAGTGGTTTGGTGTTTTGAGCCAGAAACCAGTGGATCTCTTTCCTCTGGCTTTACCTGGTTGATAACAGCAGTGCTGCTGGTACCAGAGCATCCTCACCTGCAGCTCACCAGTACTGTCACATTAGCATCCCCTCTGAGGAAGCATGCCCTGCCCTGCCCCAGCAGCTCAGCTGGAGGATCATGAAGCTGGAAAACCCACTATCCTGGAGCTGGGATGCTAATTATTATTCTGCATGAACTCAGTATTATTCATAGCCATCAAACATCCCTGGGATGGCATCAGCTCCCGAGTTCTTGGGGCTGGGACGGAATCTGAATGAGCAATAAAGAGATTAAAAGCTGGGCTGTGAGTGAGCTCCTGCAGCTGGGAGTCACTGCAGCAAGGAAAGCAGAGGTAGTGGAGTGGAACCTTTCTGAGACGTGGATCAAATTCAGCAAATAGTTTTTGAAATAGTTCTGTCTAAAAAAAGAAAGTAGAGGAATAGTTTGAAAACGTAAAGAAACAAGTAATAAATTCAGGATATTCAGGCTACCCCAGGCTTGCAGGAGCTCCTGGTTCAGAGAAGGGATGAAGGTACATCCCTTATATAATGCTTGGTGTGACCATCATACTCATCACGCCTGTGAAGTGCATCATTTTTTCCTTCAGATGCTGAACTCTGTTGACAATCAGGGGTAAGAGGAGTCCCCCAGGATTGTTTCAGTTCTCCTGTATGGGAACTTTCCTTGTAATTACCACAGTAAGGCAAATTACAGGAGGCATTTTAAAATAACAAGTGCAGATACTGACCTTTTTCAAAGGCTTTGATGAAAGATGTGAAAAAAAAAAAATTGGAATTCATTATAATAATTCTAATTTCCTGACATTAAAATAGGAAAGACTTTCTCAATGTGCATCTTCTCAAAGAGTTATCATCAAATGTCCTAGTTTAACAAAGGTCCCTTGACTCTGTGCATGCCAATGAACTTAACCATTGAATTTATAATTTCTTTCCTTTACAAAAGGAAAGGATTTCTTCCCGTGTATATATTGCTGTCATACAATTCATTACTGTGGTATAAATGCCTGAATGAGTTCGGTCTAAAGGTGCATAAATACATTTAAATGGATTTAAAATTAGGACTATTAAAATAACTACACAAATTCCCTAAGAGCATTTTTGGTCAGAATTAAATTCAGAACACACACATATAAAATAGTTGTGGGTTTGTTGGGTTTTGTTTTTTTTTTTTTAATAATATGTATATGAATGATTACATGTGATTTCAACATTGTCATTATTTGGTTCTTATTTAAAGTCATAAGAAAGCACAAAAATAATTGTTAAAGGAATTTCTAGGGCCGCAGGGAAGGTAAACAAAAGCATCTGAACACTGTTTCTTCTCAAGGAGAACAGGCAGGATTCTGCTTTGGTGCCAGCCTGTTTATTTTCCTGTGGGTGGGGGTGGTTGGAGGGGGGGATGTTATCACTGACTTAAAAGACCCTCACCCAACCCCTTCTTCAAGGCTTTGTTTAAAGACACAATGAGACAGTCCCAGCCCTGAAGGATTGACCATCTAAGCAGGAATAAAACCCCAAAGGGGTTGGAGGGAAGATGTGTTATCTCCCTCTTGCAGATGGCAAGCCGAGCAGCCTAACAGATGAAGGGAATGGCCTCTGATGGTTTAGGACGATCTGTGAGCGCTGGACTTGGCTAATGCAAGTCCCCATGAGAGCCACGGCCACGAAATCAGCCTTCCCCCTCTGGATGATGGGGAGAAGGAGCCATCTCTGATGGGACACAGTTTCCTTTCCTTCTTCCTTGCTTCTGGGGCTGGATTTTTTCACACGCTGCTTTCACAGACTTACAGAGTCACAGGGGTTGGAAGGGCCCTCCAGAGCCCATGGGGTCCAACCCCCTGCCAAAGCAGGGTCCCTAGGACAGGGCACACAGGTCAGTGTCCAGACGGGGCTGGAATCTCTCCAGAGAAGGAGACTCCACACCCCTGGGCAGCCTGTCCCAGGGCTCCCTCATCCTCACCGGGAAGAAGTTCTTTTTCTGGTGCAGAACTCCCTGTGCTCCAACTTGAGCCCATCACCCCTTGTCCTGTCCCCACAGACACTGAAAAGGGGCTGGCCATTTCCCCCTGTGTCACACACTTGAGATATTGATAGACATTAATAAGGTCCCCCCTGAGTCTCCTTCTCTCCAGACTGAACAGCCCCAGCTCACTCAGCCTTTCCTCACAGGGGAGATGCTCCAGGCCCTTCAGCATCTCCGTAGCCTCCTCTGGACTCTCTCCTTGGCATCCTCCATACTACTCCCAGCATCTCTAAGGCAATACTCTTCCCTCTGGAGAACAGGGGTGTGACAGCCCTGGTTTGTTTGCCCAGCATGTTTCAGCTTGTCAGGTGAATGTGTTGACTGTAAGCCAGGTGATAAAAATTAACAGTGGGTGAAATGGATGGTTCTCAAGCACCTGTTGCTGTTTACTGGTAAAACTGGGTATAAAACTGAAAGGGTCAAGATATCAGTGTAGGAGGATGTTAATGTTGCTCTCTCTGGGAAAGGAAAAAGGGAAAGGAAAGGAAAAAGGGAAGGGAAAGGAAAAAGGGAAGAGAAAGCTCAGAGTAGCAATAGTGTGTCCAAGGAGGGAGCAAAGCTGAAGCAGGTGTTGAGTTAAGGAGGCAGCAGCCCAGCTGGGATCAATCAGGAGGCTGATGAGCAAGGTGATAACTGGGATAGGAGCTGGCTGAGGGGGAGTAGCAGTGTGGTCAGCAGAAGGAGCAGCAGCATCATGAGGGAAGGATCCTGCTCTTACAAGGTGAGTGAAGTGCTGAGCTGACTCGGGGTGCTGGCTGTGGTTGTAAGATGAATATTCAGGCCCTGTAATATGCTGTACTTGTGGGGGATGCTCTCAGAAAGGAATCTCAGGAGAAAATATCAGTGAAAAAGGCTCTTTAGTTTCCTTCTCCAGAGATACTTCCAGTGCTCTTAAAACTTGAAAGAGGTTGAAAATCCCCCAAGGGAATCCTTCTCTTGCCATGAAGTCTCTGGGTCCTGGATTTCTCCTTAGTAACTCCCATCTCATCTTCTGTCTCTGAAGACCCCAAGTACCTGTATGTTTAATGGCCCCTTGGATGGGCAGAAGAAACTTCTATTGAATATGGTGCCCATCTTCTTGCATGTGGATGTGTGGCTTTGCTGGGATCTTGTTTTGGGCTTTGGGAGCTGCAAGGAAGTTTTGGCCTTAAAGAATCTCAGTTAATAGGAGAAATCTCCTGACATGCAAAAGAAATTCAGGTATTGGGTCTTTTTTTAGTGGTGTATGAGGCTTGTCACATGTACCCTAGAGAAGGTTTTCGCTTCAGAGGAAGAAAAGGAGCACTTTGGAGTCCATGCTGTGAAATTTCCTACAAAGAATCATTTTAAATGCACTGCTTGCAAGGCATGGCTTTATTTTAAGAAAGGGCTGTGTTATTAAATTTGGGGGTTGTCTGTGCAAACAAACATGAATTATTTTGCTAGCTCAAGTGTCTTCTCACTCACCCATAAATAAGAAAATGACTTGAAAGTACAATTGATCAAAAATGAAGCATTGAGTTTTCCCCTACAAGGAAGCCATTGAGCCCAGAGTCCTGTCAGGTCATGAATTCCTCACTCATCCACAGAAAGCCTTTCTCCTTCACAACCCTGTGCCATAACAATATCTTTGTTTTCTGTGGGTGATGCAATAATTCAGATAAATCTGTGCTCATCGAGGAGAAATAGAAATGAATTGTGTGTGACAAGTAATGAATTTCTAGCCTGTTCAGAGGGAGGAGGTAAACAGGTCTGGCAGCTGGCTCCTGGCTTCCCCTCATGAGCAGGGCTCTGCCCAGCCTGCTGAGGAGGAACCTTTCCATGTGCCTCACAAGTGCACAGAGCTGAGAGGGCCTGGGATGGCCTTTGTGTTGGCTATTCTCTGGGGTGAGGATTGTGTGTCCTGTGGGTGAGGACCCCAGGCCATGGCTGGGCTGGTGGTGGAACCTCTCTGGAGGAGGTGCTGGCTCTGAGCTGCTCCCCACATCCCCAGGGAGGAGGTGCTGGGCTGCAGCATCTCTGTTGCGTGAGGATAAGGATGCTGGCTCTGGTGTGGCTTGCTCTCTCTTAAGTTTCCAGGGATTATCTTGCCCAGGGGAAGGTGAAGCAGATGGCTTCTGGCTCAAGCACATCCAAGGGGCAGCAGGGGAAGGAAGGGACTTGCATCTATGGAGTTTTGGGGTTTTTCTGATATTTAAATTTTGTTGAAAACCAGTAATGTTTGGTTAAAAAATGGTTCTGGCTTATTGTTTCCCAAAGTATTCTTTTTTTTTTTTTTTCCAAGTAAGCAAGATGCTGAGGGAGGGGACTCAGGACTGAATTGCCTGTGCCAGCCAGCATCAGTTTTATGTTGAATTGGCAACTTTCAAAGACAGCAGGTGAGCCTGCAGTGCCCTGGCTCCTGCACACCCCTGCCAGCCAAATCTCTGGCCAGGCTGCCCTAAGAAAGGCCTCACAGAGATGCTGCCCTCAGCAGGGACCTATCTAAATATTGCTGCGAATCCCTTTCCCACAGAAGGATGGGCTTCCAGGCTGAGCTGTAGCAGCCATGCCAAAGCACGTGTGCTGCCACCTCCTTGTCTGTGTTGGCTGCTCCTCACCCTCTGCTCTCCCAGTCCCAGCTCCTGCATTGTCTGAGGGTGCTGGAGGCCTGGGATGAGGAGCGTTGGGAGAATTTTGACACGATCAGGTATGCAGTTATAAGCAGATTATGAAACGTTGGCTGTAAAACTGAAGTTTAATAAATGGGTCAAACTTATTCCAGTTCAGGGAGGTAATGCAGCTGTATTTCCATTCAGAGAGCCCGGCATCAATGCCATTTAACCTACATGTTCCTGGTGTTAGGACAGATGTGCTGAAATTAATTTGATCTATTTGACCTACATAGTTACACAGGGTGGAAATAATAAGAAATAAACAAGGAGATGAGACTGCATTAGAGCAAATCCTATTTTTGTCCTATTTTTTTTCTTCCTGCCTAGTGAATGCTAATGTATAAATCAAAGGGATATACTTAAAAGCGTTTTAAATAACCATCCTTGTTAGGGGCTGGTGAGACAGGAGAGGCTTGTCGTTATGCAATACAGAAGTTGGAGGTGATCTTTCCCTGTGGTAGGAGAAAACAAGGAGCAAAAGTCTTCAGTGAGCTCCTCTTCCCTGAAGAATGGAGTGAACCCTCTGACAGCTCTTCCAGACCCAGCACGGTGACAGACCTGCACTGCAGAACAACCTGCCTCAGTGGGTGCTGAAAGACCCAGCTCCCCAACTCTGAGCTTTATTTTAAGATGGTGTGAAAGAGGAATCATTATCAAGGTAGTGGGATTCTTAGAATCTGGAGGTAGTGTGCAGTTGGGGCTGTGCTGGTTGCTTCCCGTGTGTGATGGGGAGATGCTGCTCCCTGAGGGAAGGAAGCGAGCTGGGGGTGCCACCTCTTGCCTTGGGGGGTGGGCAGGCTGACCCACAGGGGTGGTCTGCAGGCAGACCATGGCTCTGGGGAAGATGCTGGGGCAGGACATGGGGGCTGGCTTCATGCTGGGCATTGCTTCTCTGGGTTTCCACATGACTTGGGGCAACCCAGGGCAGCAAAGGGAAATTAAATCAGCCACATGCTGTCTTGCATATGTTGTGCCTGCACACCTGTCCCACACCCGAGATATTTATAAACATTAATAAGATAAAATCCCAATGTCTTGAAATGAGAAGGAAATTCATGTTAAGGGCTGAAGGAGGGCAAAGAGGCAGTTATTAATCTTCTTTTTCCTTTACCAGTGTCCCTTACCCACGTGGTAGAAGCAAAAGTGAATACACGTGGTGTTTTCCCACCTGATTTCAGGGCTGTTTCTCCAGTTGCTCTTGGGAATGGCTAAGTGGCACTTGGTACACACAAATGGGAAGTTATGCTTTCCCTAGAGCAAGGCTGGGCTTAGATCTTGGGTTGCTGGATGCTTCAACTTGTGGTGCTTATGGCTGAAGCCCCAGTGCCTGCAGAGGTCACACGCAGTTGGGTGCTGGGGTGTGCTGCCCAGGGACCGTTACCTTGATGGAGCCTGGGAAGCACAGCAGCTGCCCTGGGACATATGGATACATCTTTGCATCAGTGCTATCTACTAGTGGAGGTCTTGTTTGTACTCTGGACCGGATGGATTGCCACAGTTGGTTCTTGTCCCCATCAGATCCTGTTGGTAGGAAGTGGGGGATGTCTGACAACTCCTCCTCTGTTTATTGTGAAATGGGAAAGCTGGTGACTGGCTTCTCCACCCCAGGTACTTGGAAATCTAGTGATGAAAAGCTGTACTGTGGGTTAGAAAGGCTGGGGTTTTTAAGTATGTAATTTGCATACACCTGTAGTGCAGAGGAGGCTGCTTGTGGAGCAAACGCCGAGTCAGCACTTCAGCTCAAGCACAGCTATTTTTCACTAGGAAGCAGTGTGAGATGCAGTGCCTTTTAATAACAAAGATGATATTGGCACTTAGTGCCGCCCCAGTTGTATTGGTACCTGCTGGGAGAGCATGGAATTACCTGGTCACTCATTTCCCTGAGCTGTGCAGCCCAAGGACAGTGCTGCAGCTCTGCCGGGTGTCTGGCACGTGAGTTGGTGAGATACACAGGGAGTGGTGGCTTTCCTGGTCCTTTAAAGCCCTCTGCTTTCTTGTTTGGCTTTTTTTGCTTAAATAACAAGTGCCCGATCCAGATGCTGTGCTGTGGAAGCTTTAGCAACATCTGCCGCTTTGGCAGCCTCCTCAGCCAGTCACAGCGATGGCTTCTGGACAGATTGGGCTTCACAATGGCTGGGTTAATCCACTGGGAGCTATTTTTCTTTCTGACTCATCTTTGAGTAACTTGGTGCCAGTCTGAATTGATTGTGAACCCTTGTAGAGTCCCTATAAACAAATCAGTGCTCGTGGCAGAACGGGGCTTCGACCGAAGAAATATGGGTGCTGTTGACACCCCAGAACAGAGATCTTTGATTACATCCAGCTCAGAGTGATTTCTAAGACAAATGCTACCCAGTGATTAAAAGCAGCAACAAATATATGTGTGTATATATATATATAAAGAGACCCAACGTGCTCTTGCTTTGTTGGCACCATTCAACAGACCTTGGTGGCGGGTGGCAGTGCTGTCCTGGCACTGAGGGGGATGTGGAAATGTGGATTCAGGCTGATAAAGAAAAAGAAGAGGTTGGACCTCCTTGGTTTGAGTTTGGCTCTGCCTCACTGGGTATTATGGACCTGATTTTGCATATAATAGCTTGCTATTACTCTGTGCCAAAGGCAGATCTGTCTTGGGGAGTAAGTAAGAGGTCAGATATTCTGATCTATAGCACTGCCTCTGCTTGCAGCAGGCTCTGAAACAGGTAGGAAGGGGTGAATGGGCGATGTGTTACATCTAGAGATATATTTATACTTGACTGAAGTCAGTGAGTTCCCAATCAGGCTGAAGGGGCCGATCCAGATGCCTGTGAAACCAGTAAATGTCAGCTCCTCCGCTGGGCTTCGATCGTCGCAGCGACCGGAGTGATCATCTGTCACAGCAACAACACTGGGGCTGCAGGAGCTGAGGCTGTTTGGATAGTGGAGTTGGGCTTTTTGTGCCCAGCACCCGTTCTCTTGCCTGGCTGTAAGCTGGTCAGTGGGCTCTGCCTGTGTATTGCAGCACCCTCTTAGTAACTACAGGTAACTGGAAGCAAATGTAAGGTGGAAAATGCCCCAGGCCAGCCAGCTGAAAGAAAACAGGACAGGTCTGCACCTAGATAAGACCTGTAGTGAGAGGCCTCTGCTCGTGTGTGGTTTGAGCAAGTCTGAAGGAGAACCAGTCTACCAATGACTGTTTAATTCATTGATTAATCATTCCAGTATCTGTTATCTTCTGGGGAGGGCAAGGCAGGAAAATAAAATGAATCCTTGATCCCATGATGGCACTGTTTTGGGCTTGGATATATCCAAACTAGAGCTGGGAGGTTTGTGAACAGCTCACCAGTCTGCTCTAATGACCTTTGATGTGATTACCACTTTTCCTGCTTTGCACATGACTTGACATAACCTTATGGCTCCCACCATGGGCATTTTGGAGATGGATGGAAATTGCCCCTGCCTCACTGGGTGTGAGGCTGTCAAAGGTGGTGGAGGTGTTGGTAGGTCTGTGTGGGCAGCAGGTTCCTGGTGTGATGACACCAACCGACCCTCCAAGGAACATCCATCTGCCAACAGGGCAATACAGACACAGCATTTCTCCTGCCTTGTCCTGGGAAATGCTTTTCCTTTAGTTTTTCAAGGCAGGGCTTGGCACTCAGCATCTGCTTGGATCATTTCACGCTCGGGCATCCTTTCTTTTCAGAGAAGCCGTAACTTTTATGAACTTCTTCTGTGGGTAATGTGGAGTATCACAGCTAAGTTATCTTCTTTCCCAAGCTATGTGGGGAAATCAGAGTTGAGCCAGTTTTGTGATGCATCCCTGGGGTTTTTTTCTTCCACATCCCGTGAGATTTATGTCAAAAGACTTATTTGGTGAAATCTGCTGTATTACAAGCTTGATGCTGCTCACCAGGTCAGACTAGATAAGTGCAATATCTCCTGAAACTCAGTTTCTTCCTCCCTTAATCTTTGCAGCCCTGGGTTTTTTTTTGTGGAACCTGACATTTCTATATGGGTGAATCCCTTTCTGGGAGTTAATAGGCTTGTTTAATATGCACGGGTGTGGGTTTCTGATGTCTGATATGATGTCACAGCATCACAACTGAGTGCCTTTTGCATCTCATTTAGATGGACACGTGTGAGCGTGGCTTCGCAGCCACAGAAGATTAAGAACTGTCTCACTAATATCCTTTAATTCTTTCTTATGATCAAGCTCAGGCTACTGATGTTGTACAGATGCTGACTAATTTGCAATATGGTCTGAAGGAGAGATAAGTCACAGAACAGGATCTGCAAGCATTCATGAGTGCATACACACTGATTTCAGGTTTTGTTCCTGCTGTCACATTTGTGTAGATGACTTAAAAAAATAAAAAAGGGACGTGTATTTTGCTTGCTGTAAATGTAAATATAAATCCTCATCAGCAACTGTGTAATCCACCAATGATATCTCTGAAAGTGAAACAAATAATAAATTTTGTGAATAGAGCTGAGGATTGATGGTGTCATCCTCACAGGCAGTTTGTATGTAAAGGGTTTTATACTGGCTATGCAAATCAACATTGAAATAACACCAGAAGGGAGCAAAAGATAAAAGAGCTGTTAAACCTACATGTGCACACTTGCAAATCAGCTCCCTGAGCCTGTGAGCAGTCTCCTCCTGCTTCCCCTGGGAGCGAGCAGCCTGCCTGGTCCCAGGGATGGTGGTGGCTTTGCGGGGCTGAGTGTTATGCTCTGGGTTTTTCTTTGCTTGGGCAGTCAGCAAAGACTCAGCACCTTCCAGAGATGTCTCTGTGAATATATAGGTCAGCTATGCCCTCAATGTAATGCTTATGTACCCAAAATGTCCTGAAAGGTGTCTCAGCCAGGAGAAAGGCGTGTGGATGAGAGGATGCAATTTGTTTGTGCAGCTGCTGCTCTGCTCTATCAGTTGCTAAACAGCCCCTCTTCTTGCCAGGTTCAGACTTGTGGATATGTGTGGTTTCCTCTTATCTCCAGCACACGCAGGTTGCAGCTGCCAGCCATACCCCCTGTGTGTCTGTGCTCAGGGAAACACACTGGGCTTTGCAGCTTCCTGCTGATCTTCCCTAGGACTTGGTGTTTCAGGGAGTACGCCCCAGTCCTGAGCTGTTTTCCTGATAAAAGAGTTTAATCAAGCCTCTGTCTGCGAGAGTAATCGGTGCAGGCTTTGGCTTGAAGAAGATCTGTGGTTGACTTGGGATCCAGCCCTTGTCTGCTGCATCTATTAATATGTCTCAGCATCACATAAATCACTCTGTTTTGTTTAAAATCTTACTTACGGTTGAAAAACAAATGATATAGCATAAAATGTACATGTGGGTTGGTCCCCCGATGATCCTTCGAGTAAATTAATCTGAAAAATAATGAAAAATACTCAGGGAAAAAACCCACCCCAACCCCCAAAACATCTACATCCCAAAGCACATTGTAATGAGTCTTTCTCAAGCACAAACACCAGGAAGAAAACTCCACCCTCTCCTCTTTTTTTTACAAGAGCTGCAACATCAAAGCGGAGGAGAAATTGTCAATGTAATCCTGGGCAGCAGTGACAGTACAGAAAGCACTGACGTTCTCCTGGGGGAGTTCTAGGAGCTGTATGTTTCAGAGCATGGTCCCCATGGCTGCTCGTGTGTGTGGGCCTGTGCTGGGCCTGTTGCTGCTCCCTGGAGTGGTCCACATGGTTTTAAGGGCCGAATCCATGCTGTGGCATTTAAGAAGCGGTGGCCTTCACAGCAAGGATTAGACCTTACATTACCTGAAGGGCCCTGCTGTACCTGACCTGACCCTCTTGCCAGGTGGGACGCCTCAGTGACCATCAAAGAGAGGAGCTGTTATTTCAGGCAGGAGCGGAGGGCGCTGTAGATGGAATCAAAGTGAATGTTGCAAATGACACAGCTCCCAAGTACTGAAATCTGGGTTACCATGTGCCCCCATCTTAGCCTTATGTTTTTATGGGTTTTCTTTTTTATTGCTGAGGTACTACATCAGGCAACCTCTCCCGGGATATCAGCATGGTGTGTGTGATGGAGTCTGTGGTTATTTAGTAGCAGATCACCAATATTACTAATTAGGACTGAGTGACCTCTCTTTTCTAAATGGCTTTCTGTGGGCTGCACCTTTGGTCCTGGTGTCACCAGGAGGATGCCTCGCATTCAGCTGAGGATGAGCTCAGTGCTGGGGCCTCTAAACCACAGGAGCAGTGTCTGCTGCCTCCGCACTCTCTAACCCTCCTTTAGTAAGGGCAGAGAGTGGGGAAGGGATTTGGCATCCGCTGTGCTGTAACAACCTCTGGGTTCGATGCCAGCACACTGTTCCTTAACAGCTCAGTAAAGGCGAAAGCACTTGGATAGCTGCTGCTGGGGGAGTAGTGCCAGGCTGGCTGAGATGGGGGGCTTTGGGTGCAACAAGGGGTGCTGGTGGGGGTCAGTGAGGCCTGAGCACTGCCCATCAGCATGGGTGTCAGCCCCACAGTGGTTTAAGGTGCTTTCAGAGGTGTATGATAACACACTCCTCACTTTCCTCTGTCTCCCTTGGTCACAGCTTGGTTTGGGTGAGCAACAAACCAGTGAGGCTCCATCCATGCGGGATGCAGGCAGGCTCCTCTGCTCCATCCAAAAGCCTCTGGCAGGTTAGTTCATCCCCAAGTGCTCACACTACAGGTGTAACACTGACTTAAGATGCTGTGGAAAAACCTCTGGTGAACCACATCAGCTGTACCAAAACCACCTCCTGGGCCTGGCTGCCACTAGCCGTGCGCCGGGGTTTATTGCGGGTGTAATCCTTCTGCAGTCAGCAGGATTACTTGTGGAGTTAGCTGCTGCTCAGGGTAAATAAGTTATGAAATCTGGCCTGATGGTATCAAAGAGGATATTTCAGAGTCGTATTTATAGATTCACAAGTATTATCTGAACAAACATGTCGGGCTGCATCCCACTTCTGCCACCAGCTCTTGCCACTGAAGCGATAAACACGTGGCAGACAAGGTACCAAGCACAAAACATGCAGGTAGATGGAGATTTGTTAATAAGTGTGATCTTTTTTTGTATGTTGGAAATGTGTGACAAGTGCCATGACTGAAATGTTTCTCAGGGGGAAAAAAACCCCTCCCAAACCTGACTTTAATGGGACCAAAATGACATGGTGAAACCTTCACTTCCCGCTGTTTCACTTAGTTCAGTGCTGCGTGCGCTGCCCTGCTCTTTCTCATGTGGAGAGCTCTTAACCAGAGCACAAGTGCCAACACGGGGGTAGGTCACTCTCCCCAGAGCAAGTAAATCAGATGTTAGATCTTTGTTTCTCAGATGTTTTTGCTACAGGAAGCATAATTAATCAGTCCCAGCAGAATGACCAAGAGGCAGTTTTCTGGGCTGAGTAACGGAGATGGCTGCTGTGGGACAAGCCTCCTCAAGTAAAATATTAACAAAGCCCTGACTTTAAGTGAGAATGTCACACCAAATGGGGTAATATTTCTACCCTTAGTCCTGCTTCTGCCTGTGAAATGCAGGTGCTTGTACGTCCTCATCTGTCAGCTGACAGCTCCTCACTTATAGAAGTGGTGATGATTTGACATCAGACCACTTACATTTCCTTAGTGGCTGGGCTGGCAGCCTCTAGCAGTCCTCATTCCTCTCCCTCCATCTTCCTCGCTCTTTTTCCCAGTTAGATTGATAGGGAATCTCACCGTGGTGTGTAAAAAAATATTCCAAACAGGACCTTGCATGAGAGAGACTCTACTAATCCTGAGTAGATATGATGTGTAGTTGTGGGGGGGGGAGGGTGTAAAGAAATGAGTGGAGTTGAGAACAGGAGTAGCCCACAGTAACTGGGGTGGGAAGGTCAGGAGGCCTCTGGTCCAGCTTCTGCTCCTGGAAGGGCTCTGGGCCAGGTTGTGGGCTCAAGGATTTATCCAGCCTGGTCCAGAAAACCTCTGAGGATGGAGCCTGCCCAACCACTCTGAGCAACCTGTCCCACAACTTGGCTGTGCCCCCAGAGTAAAGGTTTTCCTTAATGGCTCTAGATGGGCTCTATGCAGCTCTGTACATGTATGAGCACACACATAGAGCTTCTCTGGCATAATCTGATAGATAGATGGATAGCATCTCCAAGATCTGGAGAGTTGATGAAAGACTTATTTTTAGACTTAGGGGGATTTTTCGTCAAACTTGTAGGCATGAGGCTGTTTCTTTACCAGGCATGACTGAATGCCAACACACAGAGGACAAACAGGGTGTCAGGGCAGCTAGACCACCCCGAGATAGCTGGAAGGAAAAGCATTGGCAATTAAAATACTTACTGGCAAAGGGCTAAAGCATAGAGGAAAGCTGAATGGCTGTGGGAAAAATAAAAGTTAATGGAAAGTAATTTGGCAACTTAATCTGGAGGTTGGCAGGAATCCAAGTGGATAATAATTTGATTTCAGCTGCTTTTGTGTACTTAGTCATTCAGATACCCTGCAGAAAGTCACACCGAGCTCAGCTGGCTTAAGATGAAGCTCTCAGCTCCTGTCTCGAGCTGGCTGGCCCAGGGTATGAAGGGTCGCTGCATTGGGGCACACCAAGGTTGGAGGGACTCTGCACTGATGCATTGATACACAATCTTGCTTTGCAGGGACATTTGATTTCCTATCATCATCCTGTTGTAACAACTTCCAGCTTAGGCAGTCTGAGTATGTATCTCCTCCCCCTCATCTCGGTGTTCCCAGCGCAATTCGTTAGAGCCGCCGTGACAGTTAGACAGGCATCATCTCCCTCTGTGTGAGTGGTACCCCCATTAAGGTAATGAGAAAAGTCTGACCTAGCACTCAACATTTCCACATATAACACAAACTTAATGAAACTCCCAGCTATTTCTGTGCCTTTTGAATATGCTGAGTTCTCTCCCGGTGTAATTAAATTGTGAAGGTGCAATCGTTTTGCCCTTTCTTCAAGTTCATGTCAGCATCCTTGTGCTGAAGCCTGTTGCGTTGTCACGTGGCTCTGCCATGGTGATACCTTTAGGTGGTTGTCACTGGAGGTTGCCTGAGCCAGGGTGTGCTGGTCATCTGTTTTGGTCCTACATTGTGTGACGTGTTACTCTTACCCGTTGAGAAGCACCAGAGTAAAGCATTATAATTATATAGAAATTGTGTCTTTTAAAAGTACTTTTAAAATAAATGTCTATTTTTCAAGTACTACTGCAGTTAAGACTCTTCACATGTGATTTCAAGAGGTTTTTTAACCGTGTGTGGGTGGCTTATGGCTGGATTTATTTTCATTACGTAATTGTTCATTTTAACGAGTCCTGGGTGCATGGACCCTGAAGGCTCCAGTTTGGGAAAGGAAAAGAGAGATTGCCATTCTGTTTCTAATGTAGGATTTAGAAATCATCAGAAGTTCTCCAAAATGCATAGGGGACCTATGTTGGTAGGACATGTTGGTGCATCCTGCTCCAGGGAGACCTTACAGCAGCCTTCCAGTCCCTGAAAGGTGCCTGTAGGAAAGCTGGGGAGGAACTGTTCCAGAGGGCGTGGAGCCATTGGACAAGGGGTAATGGTTTTAAACTAGGGAAGCTTAGGCTTTCCTAGATTTAGGCTAGAGTCAGGTTGGGTATTAGGAAAAAACTCTTTCATATGAGGATGGTGAGACACTGGCCCAGGTTGCCCAGAGAGGTGGTGGAGGCCCCATCCCTGGAGACATCCAAGGTCAGGCTTGATGGGGCTCTGAGCAACCTGCTCTAGTGAAGATGTCCCTGCTCACTGCAGGGGTGGAACTGGATGGCCTTGGAAGGTTCCTTCCCAACTAATGTATTCTGTGAGTCTAGCATTCTGTTTGCATGGAGAGGCACGTGCTGGATGCTCCAGTCCCAGTTGTTGCCAGCAGCAAAATCCTGAGTGCTTGGGAAAACAGAACAACACCCCATTACCTAGTGCTTGTATGGCTGCATCCCTCCCCAGGCAGCTGAGTCCTAACGTGGCAGAGCCATCAGCAGTTCTGGGTGTGGGGTGCTGTAGCCATCTAAGATAAGGCTCAAGGCATACAGCTGAGAGAGGCTTTGGTGCCTCTCGTTTATTAAATGCTTTATGCCCCCCTCTATCCACTCTAATGCCATTAGCTAGGTAATGAAGGAGGGAATTTCAAGCAATGGTCTCTCCCTTCTCCTAATGTACCTCTGTGCTTGATGTGCCTCTCTCACTTCTGATTTCCCTGGCATCAAATTGCCCTTCAAAATGGGGAGTGATCTGCAGTGGTGAGGGAAATGTGGCTGTTGATAGCTGAAAATAAAGCACCAGGAGTGAAATATTAACCCCATTGTAATGTATTATCTAATTAGTGCAACTCGCTGCAAACTTTAACTGTCTGAAATGTGCTGCTCTCCAACGAGCCCCAAATCACTGCTTATCTCAGCAGTAAACTGATTTAGTACAAAGATATCAGGGAGTGTGGTGGAGCCTGTACGTGTGGCTTCTCCCCTTCCTTCTCTCTGGGATGTGCAGTGTGTGTCTGCATTCGGTAGCTTTAAGTGGGCTCTGCCAGCTTTGCTGTTGGATTTGAAGGCTGGGAAATGCTGTTGTGAAAGTATTTAATTTTTGAGGGGAGTTTGCAGATTTTGGCAACTAATTACTCTAGTTTGTTTAAATTGATAACAAGAAGATCTGCTGTTATGACAGGAGCAGTGGAAATAATTTCTTTCTGAAGCAGAGTGCTTTTCCCCATGAGCTCAGGATGGATAATGCCTGTGCAGCCCCGAAAAGCAGCTGCTTTCTTCTCTGGGATTCCACCTCCTGAAGGAAGGAGGGTGGGAAGTGGCATCGCCTTTCTCAAAGATTAAACCTTTCTCTAAGACCTGAGGCAGCTCTTCCAGAATGCAGGGCTGTGAAAAAGCTCCTGGTAAGTAGCTTAGCCCTTAATGCCAGATGGGAAGATGATAGTGGTAACCAGTGATCAGAGGGGCCAGCAGTCCTTCAGGGCTGCATTCACCAAGCTCCCCTCCCATCCTCCCCTCAGTATCCCTGTGTACATTCTGTTTCTGTGGGACTATGGAAAGTGGGATTCACATTTTAATTATGCCTTTTTACTTGATGGCTGCACAGCCATTGAGTGGACCTGAAAGTTTGTAAAGGTGCCTCTTGTGTCCCAAAAAGCAAATGCTCCAATTACAAAAGGCTTTTTTCCTGACACTTAATGCAGGAACAAGGGATGTTAACTGCTAACATCACCTGAACAAGGAATGGAGAGAGTGCTCCCAACATTCAGCTGACTTGTAGCCAGCAGAAACAACCCAGCAATTCCTGTAAACTGTCTGAATCCATTTCTGGAGCCAGTATAAGGAAGTTCAAGTATGGGGAAGCATCTGATGTCCCCAAATGATAGGTAATATCAGCTAAAAATCCAGCAGTGCCCTGAGGGACTGAAAATACATGCCTAGCCTAGATGCCTCTCTTGTGCTTGACCTGAAGACCCACCCTGTATTTTGCATTTCTAGGGGTGCTGCTTTAAGCTTGTGTTGCAGGGTTCCACGAGGGACAGCAATCCTTCAACAGCCCATTCCTTAATGAGAGGAGAATGTGGAGGGAACGGGGTTTCCCTTTGGTAAATCCACACTGGATGTCCCCACTCTGCTGCTGGTCCTTCAGCCTTTGGGAAATGTTCCTTGGGAAGCTGGGTCTGTGATCTTACCAGTACTTGGGTGAGACCAGCCAGCCTGCAGATCCCTCCATCCTTCTTGGCATGACATCTATTCCAGGCATCAAGGTCTTGAAGTCACTACCACTAATGAAAATTGTTCCTTTGCCTTTCCTTTAAGCAATCTTGAATCTTGATACCTTAATAGCTCAAGAAAATAATTATTTTCAAGCATAATCATTCAGAGGCAGGCTGTGTCCTCCTCTTTGGCAGCCATCAGCCAGTTGGAGTAGCACATTTCCAAGGTTAACTGGAGAGGAAAAGAAAGAAGTGTGATTATGATGGAAACTCATGCTATATGAGCATGCTGGGGTTTTTTTTTTTTTTTGCATCTTTCTCTGTGAAGCCTGTGGTATCTTTCCTCACTGGAGTTTTCCTAAGGAATAGTCACTGTTGTGGTTTAGTTCTGATACCTGTGTTAGGGTCTGGCTTGTGTGTTTCTGGACAATGAGCTTCATCGATGGCCTCATTCATCCTCCTCTTGCTGAATTACATCTTCACAGGATCACAAGGTTGGAAAAGACCTTTAAGATCAAGTCCAACCGTTCCTGTCCTGTGCTAAACCAGATCCCTGAGCACCTCATCTACCCTGTTTTTAAACACCCCCAGGGGCGGGGACTCAGCCCCCTCCCTGGGCAGCCTGTGCCACAGCCCCACAACTCTGCCAGGGAAGAACTTTTCCCTCCCATCTGCTCTGACCCTGTCCTGGGGCAGCTTGAGCCCATTGCCCCTTGTCCCATCTCCTGTCCCCTGGCTGAAGAGACCGTCGCCCACCTCTCTGCACCCTCCTGGCAGGGCAGGGGAGGTGGGGAGAAGGTCTCCCCTCAGCCTCCTCTTCTCCAGGCTCAACACCCCCAGCTCCCTCAGCTGCTCCTCAGAGGGTTTGCACTCCAGCCCCTTCCCCAGCCTGGATGCCCTTCTCTGGACTCGCTCCAGGACCTCAATGTCCCTCTGACGGTGAGGAGCCCAGAACTGGACCCAGCACTCGAGCTGCAGCCTCCCCAGTGCCTGGTCCAGGGGCACAATCCCCTCCCAAGACCTACTGGCCACACTATTCCTGCCACAAGTCATGATGCCATTGGCCTTCCTGGGCACACTGCTGGCTCATGTTCAGCCTGCAGCCACCCAACACCCCCAGGTCCTTCTCCTCCTGACAGCTCTCCAGCCAGTCTCCCCCCAGCCTGTAGTGCTGCAGGGGGTTGTTCTGTCCCATGTGCAGCACTCTACTCTTGGCCTTGTTAAACCTCATCCCGTTGGTCTCAGCCCATGGGTCCAGTCTGTGTGTCGGTGTGGCCAGAGACATGTGATGCTGCAGGACAGAGGCTTCCCCTTGCCTTGGAGTTCACACTGGGCTATTTTAGTGGTATGGAGATGGGTGAGAGAAGCAGAAGAGCAGTTATCTGGTTGCTGACACCTGTCAGTCCCAGTATTGTCAAACATCACCCAACCAGCTATGCTGCAGGTCTGTCACCTGCCAGCTGCAGTCAGGGAACCCAGAGCAGCGCTGAATGCTCTGGCATCGTGTGATGATGTGCATCCTAACTCCATCAAACAGAGAGCAGTGTTCTACAGTGATTAGCAAAATAGGCACATTGTGGAAAAAATGCTTTACTGTTGTATCTAGAGAGCTGTGAAGTCTGATGTGAATTATCTATGTGAGATCAGAGGCAAGAAAAGGGGTAGTCAGGGTTGGGTTTTTTTTGATGGAAATTCATCAAAGCCCATTTTACTGGGCTTCTCCCTTTGAAGATTTCCCTTTCTCACCAAGCTCATTTTCATCCCATGTTTTCAGTGTTGTAGAAGACTCAGGTGGTTCTTATGTCTGAAGGCAAGGAACTTAGAGGAGTGCTTTAAAGAGATGGAGGTCCCCACATAATGCTTTAAGCAGCGTGCAGGATGCTCAGTCACTGTGCACATGTTCTCTCTGTGTAAGACCCTTGTTTTTTATTTTAGGTACAGTTTTTAGAGAGTTTGCTTTGTGTCCCTCTCCTCTTTGGCCTCATCTCTAAAGTTGTGCTGATTCTGAACTTTTCAAGGCTTTTTTTTCCCCCTCCCCTTTTTAATAAAAGCAGGGCTGTGCAATGTAGCAGTTTCAAAATGTATTTAATGTAGGGTTTAGAGCTTATTGGCTAAGTTCAAGGGTATGGAGAAGTTCTGAGCTGAGAGATGTTTTAGATCAAGAGTTGCAAAGGTAACTTGTTTTCCCCACTAAGCCAGCAGTGCCACTGCCCAGGCAAGGAAACACATCCATGCTGTGGATGTTCTGTCCCAGCCCAGTGTCTGGGCTTTGAGCTGACAGGCTCCAACATTGTGACTCTCTTCTTTTTTTTTTTCATCTGTAGTGTCATGATCAGATCTTAGTACATCCTGAGTAAGGACTTTAGCTTCTGAGCACAGGGGGGGACACATGTTATCAGTTCATCCCTTGTTACTGGTCCTTATCAGCTGGGTCTCAGTTAATGTGCACTTGTTGCTCAGTCAGGTCATTGCTCACATGGTCACTTTTTTACTGGGTGTTTTGCTTGACTGGTTTGTTCTGTGCTCTGTACTGGAGAGGAAGTCACTCCAGAAGTTGTTGGTGACTGGGAACTGTTATCTAATGCTACTATGGTTTGGGATCCCATCATTCATTTAGCTATCAGCATATACTCTATAAAATTGTGCAGGCAGCAGCTGAAACATGCTCTCTGATGTTGCTGCTCTCTGTGGCAGCCTTTCACGGTGGGGTTTGTGGTGTCAGTCCTGGTGAGACTCTGCTCTGGCTGGAGGTGGCTGTAGCACAAGCTGGTTCAGCCCAGGCACCCTTCAGCCTAGTAGATGCTCACAGCAGCTTTTGCAAGGGAAAGCAGACAAGGCCTCTGGTCACACCTTTTTTGCCAGTATTTTCTTTGAAGATGGAGAAAAAAATATACTTTATATTTTAAAATCTCAGGGGAAAGGCAGGTAAAGCACAGGGAAAGCAAGAGTTCTTAAAGGACAAGGAGGTGAGTAAGGATGCTGCTGTTTCAGAAATCAAATCGAATGAGAATCCGTTCTTCCAAGTGGAAAGCTGCATGAGAGTCAGCATGCATCAAAAGGCATTGAATTCTTCCTGGCTGCTCTGGTTCTTGAAATGCTCCCTGATGAATTGGAGATTATTTTTTGGCCCTCCTGAATCTCTAGTGCTGTAGACATCCATACCAATGACAAACCGACACATAACTTTGTCCCAGTTGTCAAGTGCTTGAGGCAACAGTCATAGATTCACCCCATACATCACTACTTGTGATCTGGAAGTCCAGAAAGTTGCACAGCCAGATAGCCAGCAAGAAAGCTGTTGAATGGTCACTTCCCACTGACATTTCGTGGAGCAGATTTTCCTTCCATCAATTGTCAGATGCCTTCCATAGGCAGGCAGGGTTTCTGCATCTCATGGGCCTGTCAGGCAGCTCCATCAGCTGGCTGGATGCTCCATGCTCTACAGCTCCCTGATTTAAGAAAAATAATTCCATGTACTTGAAATGAACAAACTACAAACCAAGCAGCTGCATATCTTACTGTGCCAGAGGTCTGTGCCTGTCTCTTGCCAGCTAGTGATGTGTGTTTGAGTTCAGATCCAGTAACATTTACATGCTCTGTGGAAGAAGAGGGTGGCTCTGAAGTGATGCAGCTTTTGTTATTTTTGTCATCTCTGTGAAGTGAAGCCACCCCAGCTTTGGATGGAGTATTTAAATGCTGTAGTGGTAGTGACTTCATGTTTCAATCAATAGCAAACTGATACAGTGAGGAAGTGTTTTCGACTCAGTTTTTGCTGTTATCTTTCATATGATCATTGGAGGCTCCTTGGCTGCTCTCTGAAGAACAGATGTGCTTGCTGGAGCACCTCCTCCTAAATTTCAGCTCCAAGGAGTTAAAAGTTCTCTTCTGCAGAACTTCCCCTCTGAATCATCTCTCTTTCTCTGTGGGTGTGTAAGGTGGGGGTTGTACGCTGTTTTCTCTTGGACTTGGGTATGGAGGTAGCTACATTTCTATTTGGGAGGAAGTGGTCTTTACACATGAATTTCCTTCCCTTGTAGTTATTGAGTGTTGGCAAAGCACTTAGTCCCTTCAGCCCAGGGATCTCTATTAGATCTAAAATGCATTATTGCTCCCTTTTGTAAAGGACAGAATCATGAAGTGCTACTTTGGCACAAAGAACACTTGGAAATATTAGATTTATTGAAATTGCTGTGTGCCCTGCTAGCAAGCCAGTTCCAGAAGTGAAGTCCATAGGCCTGGGATCAGTTTGCAGCATCGCCCCCGCAGGCTGAGCACTAAGTGGGTCCTTGTGCCTGCAGCAGCAGTCTCCCAGTGCCTGGGGGCCCTCTGGGGTTGTGAACAGCTTTATCAGGAAAGGCTTTGTGGTTGATGAGACAAATCAAATTGATCCAAAACCAGGCATTCTTAAGGTGTCCATCTGCTCTTGGTCAGCTCTGTTCGCTTTCCAAGGGATGGGAAGTTCAGTGTGGGGATGGAGCTGCTGCAGGATGGGAGTGTTTCCCCTGAGGAGCAATGCTTCAGCAAGAGGGGCTTGGTCTGGCATCCATCCCCTTTTTGTTCCTCCTCCTTTTCTGTCTGCTGCTCTCTTACTCCATCTCAAGTCAGCCTTGTTAAATAAATCTTAAGTCTTCAGAAGGAGAGTTGTTTTCTGTGTTCATAGTGGGCAGCCCCAGAGTCATGGTGGGTCTTACTGGCTGGGTTCAGATCCTGGGCATGGTTTTACCATGTGGAGCAACTCCACACTCATCCTTCAGCTGTAACACTCTGTGGTCTTTGTGAGGAGGATTTTAGTCCAGTTTTTTTAAATTTTAGTCAGGAACTTTGTAGTTATTTCCATGGTGTGCTGGGGTGCCCTGGTGGCCAAGAGAGCCAATGGGATCCTGGGATGCATCAGGAAGAGTGTGTCCAGCAGGTCGAAGGAAGTGATCCTCCCCCTCTACTCTGCGTTGGTCAGGCCCCACCTGGAATACTGTGTCCAGTTCTGGGCTCCCTGGGATAAAAAAGACAGGGACCTTCTGGAGAGAGTCCAGAGAAGGGCGACAAAGTTGATTAGGGGTCTGGAACATCTCCCCTATGAGGAAAGGCTGAGTGAGCTGGGTCTGTTCAGCCTGGAGAAAAGAAGACTTAGGGGGAACCTAATTAGTGTTTATAAATATCTTAGACATGGGTGGCAGGGGGAATTGGCCAGCCCCTTTTCAGTGTCTGTGGGGACAGGACAAGGGGCAATGGCTGTAAGCTGGAGCACAGGAAGTTCCGCACCAACATGCGGAAGAACTTTTCCCCAGTGAGGGTGACGGAGCAGTGGAACAGGCTGCCCAGGGAGGCAGTGGAGTCTCCTTCTCTGGAGATATTCAAGTCTCGTCTGGACGCCTATCTATGTAATATGAGATAGGGAGCCTGCTTTGGCAGGGGGGTTGGACCCGATGATCTCTTGAGGTCCCTTCCAACCCCTAAGATTCTGTGATTCTGTGGGTTACATCTGAGTCATGATGTCAAGCACACAAAACACTACTTCTGCATTGCATTTATAGGATTTCAGAGTAGATGGAACTTAGACCATCCTGTTTTGAGAGATAATTTTTGGAAAGAACTTTATTGATTTAGAGTAATGTTACAGAAAAGTGATTTCTCTTCCTGGACTGACTTACACTCTAATTGACTCCAACGTTGTGTACTCTGGAATGTCTCTTGTTTCTACATGAAATCAAAGACTGGAAAATGAAGAGCAGTGGAGAGCGTTGGCTGGCTTCTCCCTCTAGAAGGTGGCTGGAAGCTATTAAAATATTAGGGCACATTACTAATTTGGTTGTTGGCACTTATTAGAACATTGAGGAGGGCTGGCTGACTTCCGCGGAGTGAAAGGAGTAAGGGCTGGGTTGGCTCTTGCCCTTGCAGCTAGGGGATGGGTGGCGTGTCCGCTGCAGCCAGAGATTGTGTGGGGGAGAGAAGATTGCAGGACACAAGCGTTGATTCCCCAGGAAAGCTGACAGGAGCTGTTGTGTAACATGTCCTGATCCTCAGTGCATCACGAGTCCGTGTGTCGCTTCCACTTAATTTCGGTGCTGGCTGTCTCCACAGTGCATTAATATGCAGAGGGCTTTAGATTTTGATGCAATATTTCTCCCTGCTCCTTTGGACTCACCAGTGGAAGTGTTTAAGTGAGCTCTACCTCGTGCTTGGGGTTCATGGTGGCTCTAGCTTGTTTCTGTCACCGTGCTGGAGCGTGCCTTGCCACATGCACAGGCTGGGGAGCAAGGCATCCGGGGGCAGAAGGATATCCTGGGTCTTTGGCTGTGGTTCCTGCAGGATTACTGATGGGTGGATGTGTTCTCAGCAGCTTTTACCAATGCCAACATGTTGAAGGGCTGCAGAGCTGCCCCAGCAGCCCCTCCTCACTCCTGCCCAGGGCGGGCTGTGCTGGAAACCAGTTTACTGATGTACAGCTGGTGTTTCGTCCTCTGATAGCTTTCTGGGGTCTTTCACCAAATGGCTTCTGCTCAGTGTGTGGCGAGGATGCTGCAGGCTGTTCCAGACAGACTTGTCTCCTCAGGCAAGGATGGGTGTGGAGGAGGATGGAGGCCAGCCTGGTGTGACCTTGCATGGAGAGGGAAGGGATGGAGTCTGGCTTGGTGTGACCCAGAGAGGGGAGGGATGGGGGCTGGGCTGGTGGGCACAGGCTGGCCAGCAGTGGGAGGCAGGTCTGCTGGGACTCCAGCTGTATTAGGAAACCTGGTGTGAGACTGGAGGTCTTGCTCTGCAAACCATGTTAAGGGGAGAAGGAGGAAGGCTGAGTATTTTATGGGATACAAATTAACACTTCTGCTAAGGCCGTCAGTGCTTTCATGCCAGGTTCTCTGGTGTTCCAGTTGGGTTGGTGTCCTGTGTTGGTCGTGTGTGTGCTTTGCCTCACAATAGAGTCTTGTCTCAGAGAGAACTCTTCATCGAGTTTAACTTCTCCAGGCATCCAAACTCCATGGTTACAAACTAACAGGGAGGCTGTGCTGGCTGTGACAGGGTGTGAATGGCCAGAGCAGCAAAGCATGTTCAGACACAGACTATGTGTAAGCTATGTACGTGCTACTTCATGTCTTTTCCCTCTACGTCCCCCCATCCCAGTCTTTGCACCCAGCCTTACATTAAGGCCTCAGCCCTTGACCAGCAGGAGGGCTTGGTGAGGCTCTCAGGAGATGCACCCTGTGCAGCCCATCTCTAACAATCTCATCCTTTGGTGTGGCTGAGGCTGGGATGGGAAAAGAGTGTCTTACTATAGGGCTTCCTTTGTGAGCGGAGAACAGGAGCAGCCAGAGATGGAGGAGGACTCACCTAGCTAGTTCTCAGCCTTCAGGACTTCACTGCACACCCTTGGAGGCCATGGGATTTTTCCTTGTTTACTGGCTCCAGTGAGAACAGCCCAGGCTTTTGTGCATATTTGGCTTAGTAATGTAATTTCTAAGACTGGTAGAGACCTTCCACTTTGAAACATGGCTTGCTCTGGCTGTCAAGACTTGTGTCAGCTCCCCTTTACTGAAATTATGCTGAAAGAATAAAATGAAATGTATTGCATATTTAATTGGGGTTTCACTACTCTTGTCCATCTGATAACAAATTGGTCTTCAGCACAAGAAAAAAATGAAAATAGAAAAGATTCTCTTGCAGCACCCAGTTATTGCTGATGGTAATTATAGGCTCTATATTCAGCTAACAGGAGTTTGAGCTGTGCTTCCAAGTGTATAGCTTGATAAAAGTGGTTTGTACTCTGAGGGAATGAGACCCAAGTTCATTCTGGACCTCAAGGGCTTCCAGCATTTTTCAAGGTTTTGACTAAATACCCATCCTGGCCAGCACCTGGAGGTGTTGGACAGCATGGCACCTTCCCCCACGGACACCACAGTGGGTTTTGTAGCAGATAGAGCCACAGGAGATCTGTGCTGGAGACAAGTGACATAAAATACAAACCTGAAGCACGCTCAGCTGTTGTTTACAAAGAACTTCATGGTGCCAGTGGTCTGAATGTTCAAGCAACATCTGGAATAAAACATTTGGTAATATCAATTAGAAATCCCCTTGTAGGCCAGTTCCCATTTCTGGTCTTTTTGGTTCGCAATGATCTGATTTTTCCAGGAAGCCTCTTTCTTGCTTTCCATACATATAAAATCTTAACTCAGTGTGTTTGGGGAGACTAGATTTTCTTAGCAGTGTCTGGGGGATGCCCTATTTGTCTCCCCAACTCCGGAGTGGACATGGCAATGACAGAAAGGCTGAAGAGAGGTGAAACTATAGGCACTGCCTGGGTTCTAATAAATCAGGTTATTCATCTGTTTTTTGGGAAGATGAAGCTTGTTCTTGAGCCCTGTATGTAAATGTGGAAGGGAAACGTGAGGAGCCCAAGAAGAGCATCTGGCTTTTGGTGGTTCTTCATTCAAATCACCATCCTCCCTCAGGAACCACCAGCTTTCACTAGAGGTTGGTGTTGGTCCAGATTCAATCTCCCTGTATCTGTTAAAATCTCATTGTTGAATGAGCCCTTGATGTCATGTTGTCCTTCTCAGATGGATGAGTAGCTTTTCTGTTACTGATACTCCAGCACAACAGCAGGGAGAAGGAAAAAAAGAGTCCCCTAGGAACGTTTTACTTATTAAAAAAACAATTGCAGGGAAGGAGAACCACTGCAAACAGTAATCATTCATTGCTTTGACAGAGCTCCCCTTGTTTGGGAGCAGCAGTACATCCTTACACTAAAGGCATGTCATCTGCAAGAATAATGTAGTTTTTCTAACCCCCAGAAAAGAAACAATTACTGCAGAACAGATATTATACACAGACTCAGGCAGCCTTCCCTGGCAAAACAAGCCCAGGGAAAATCCAGCAGTGATGTGTTTCTGCAGCAGCGAGTCTGGAGCCTTCCCCTCATGGCATTCCCTGGGGCAGGAATGCTTGTGGCTGGGCAGGACATGCTCAGGGACTGTGAGGACATGGTGGGATGTACATGTGTGTGTGTGTACGTGTCCCAGATGGGCTCTGTGGCACTGGGGTAGATGGAGCCCCCCCCAAAACTGGTGCCTCCTGCTTCTGGAGAGCCCCTCCAGCTTTCTGCCTGGGCTTAAAATCTTGTTCCCAACCTCTTTGTTTCCCTTTAATGTCAAGGAGTTGGAGCCTGTTTCCAGGCTGGGTCAGGGTGGTGGTGAGGTTCATGGATTATTTCCTGAAGTGCTGGTGTGGGAGGGGCTACAAGGGCTGTGCAGGGCAGGAATTAGCTTAGCCTGCTGCCTACCAAAGGCTGGATGCTGCTGTGCTCACAGTCCGAGCTGCTCCTCCAAGGAGGGGGTGCTCTGGTACAGCCTTAGTCCTTATCCAGGAGTGGCTTAGGGTGGAGGGAGTGATACCTTGCTGTTACAGTGCTGGCAGGTAACCATTCTGCCCTCCCATCATGAAAATCAAAACACTTGGACACCCCCCAGCCCCCTCCAACTGCTGCCTTGGGTTTTACCCTGGTTTATGACCAAACTCTTGAAAATAGTGGCATAGGTGAGGTCAGGGGTATTCCCTCTCACATTGAAAGTTGTTTCTGATGGGAGCTTTTTGGTCAAGACCCCAGGGCCTGCAGAAGACTAAAGCATGGGGACAGGTGGAGGTGGCAACACTTGACATCTTCTCTGCAACTAAATACTAAAATCTCCTCCTCCCCCTCCCTTCTTCCATCCTCAGGAAGCTTGCTGTGCATTATTAATGAATGCAAGGTGAACAGATATTTGAATCAATAACAGGGACAATTTCCAGCCCTGGATTAAATTAAATTAAATGTATGAAATCTGCCCTATTTAGGGATATAATTCAGTGGTAATTATATCATCTGGGTGTAGCACCAACAGCTCCCTCCCCATCTCTGTTCTCAGCTGTAGCACTCTGGTGGAAAGCTAATGCACTTCAGGGGGGGTTTACAGGAAAAGTTTTGGGAATGTGGCCACAAATACTTCCAGCAGCACCATATCTCCCTCACTGCTCCAACCAATTTAAATTGTTACTCTGAACAGATCCTCAAATTCCATTTCTGAAGAGTTGTTTGTGGCCAGGGGCTGCTGTTCACCCAGATACCAGCTCCTATTTCCCCTGTTCAAATTGCATTGCATGATAATGACTTGGTACCACGCTGTTGCTGGTAATGGAAGGAGCCATCCCCCTCACAGGTGCTGCACACACCAGGAACAGCAGCATCCTCTGGCCAGCTCTGGAGAGGGCAGAACTTCTGCTGGGTTTATTGGAGTACCTTGGGTGCAGGTCTGGCTGGGCACTTGCATGGTGTGGGTACCAATGACAGGCATCCTCAGAGGTGCGAGTTTCTCTCTGAATCCTTCACGTGCCTGGTCAAAAGTAACAATAAAGTTTGCAGGAGGTGTGTCCTGCAGCACCAAACCCCACACTTCACCCTGCTCGTGTGCTTGTGGGGGGTGGATATGTCTTCCTTTGCTACCAGTCATTGTCTCCTCAGGGATGCAAAGGGCATCTGTGCCACTCCAGGAGCATCGTGTGCTCCAGTGGTGCCTGTGTCTGTAGCCAAGCTAGATTTTAAAACTTGGCCAAAGCGATTTGAGGCACTTGAAAAGCCTTTTCCTAGGATAATGTAACTGTGTGTTCCTGTCAGCTGTCACTGGTGCAGGGACTGTAAGTCCGTTCCCATCAGCAGAGGGTAGTAACTTCGTGTCGTACTGGCAAGGAAATTATTTTCAACACTCTCCTCGTTCTGTAGGAGAAAGATTTTCCAGGCTTAGCTGGTAGCTTTGCATCATCTTTTCTGGAACTTAGATCCTCTGTAGTCACAAAACAAGGAAAAGAGTAATTATGGTCATGTCAGAGGCTTAGTTTAGTTTTATCCTTGTATGAATTATATTGGACAAATATCTCTCCTGACCAGCAGTAACTCAGAGTAGGTTAAAGTATCCAGTGATTATTTTTGCAGAGCAGATGATGCAAAGTGCTGCAAAGTGCTTCACTTGTGTGGCTGATGGCAAATCCTTTCAGCTGGGGGATGTGAGCTCCGGGGTCTTTCTGCTGGCATTGCTGTGCGTGGTGATGTGATGTCACGCTGCGTGTGGGGACCAGCCATCCTGTCACCTCCCTGATGGGGGGATTTTGTTGTGGGCACTCATGGCTGTTTGTAGCCCCTGAGATGTTTAATAGGCACAGAGTGGGGGAGTCAAACTCCTCCTGCCAAGCTGTGTGACGTGGCCGTGGATCATGTTTTCCCTGTATCCGTGGGTGAAGCATCGCCGGGAGCACAGGGCAGGAGGTCAGGGCTCTGGTCTCATTTGTCTTGTCTGAGAGCAGATTTCCACATGAGTCAGCCACTAACACCTGAAGAAGGTGACTTTCTTACTCTTTATCTTGCCTTTCTCCTTCATCTGAGAAATGGGCAGGGAGCAGCATGAGAACAGGTTGGGCTTCATCTAATTAAACCCCACTTGCTCTTCCAGCCTCTGGAGCTGGCTGCAGGGTTTAAAGTGTGTTAAAGCTCAGGAGCGATGAGTTATGGGAGCTATTGGGGTGCACTCTGCCATTGCTCTGTCGAAGGCAATGTCTTGGGCTTGAAAAATTTACACCAGTCTTGCCCTATGATTCATCGATTTAAATCAATTTTCAAAGGAACATCTGCAAGAATTACAGGATTATAAAAGTGAATGAGTAATTTTTCTCAATCCATTGTTGATATGACCTGAAAAGGGTGGATGATTTATTCCCTGACAATCTATAATTCTGCTTGTTAATAGGCTGGGTGAAATTCTTCATATTTATGACAAGGGATTACAGGATGCTCCAGTGAATTAGCACAAACCCCAAATGAGTCTGCTGCAAGTGGCAGCATAGATGAGGATTTGTAAGGATCTGATCAAGGAGTTTTCTGGCAAGATTTGCAATGACACATTTAAGTTTGTGCCTATTTCCTTAAGCTCCTCTTTAAAAGTAAAGATTGCATGAGTTAATTGACAGTTACTGCATCGTAATCATGTGAGGGATGTAGTAATATTAGCATAATGGAGTTTGAACTTAAGAATCCAGCAGCACCTTTTAGCAAATGACTGAGGCCAACCACATTAATTAAGGATAGATAACTAGCTGTAGTTACTTAGTAGGCAAACTCAAAGGAGGCTCTGGAAATACGTCTGGTTGTCACCAGTGAGTTAATTATGCATAATGGCAAAGGAAATGTGTCTTTCAAGCATAAGGGATCGTCAAGGGAGGCTTTGATATATGATTATAAACATAAAAGAGGTTGAGAAAATTAGCAGATGCCTGAGAAGGGGAATAAACACTCATCATAATAGAGGCTCACCACACCAGAGAGCTCTGGGGAAGCCCGCAGACCTCATGTGTCACCTGTCCCCAAAATGGGCAAACACCTTGGGGTGGAAAAAAGATCCAGAGGAGGAGGTGATGGCTGGATGGGGACAGCACTGTAACAGCCTGACCAGGGTTAGCAAGGGGCAAGAGTGCAGGAGGTATGGGGCTACCTTCTGTAGGGAACGATTTGGACTGGGAGAGCAGGGAAAATGGGGATAAATTATTACCTAGAGAAAAGCAGCAAGTGGAATGGATGTATCTGCAAATGACCTGCATCTGCCAGTAAGGAATTACGCCCCTAATAGTCCCTGCAATTTCCCAGCAGTCTTGTTAATTTGATTTGTCTGGCGCAAGGCAGAAGTGGATCATCTGAAAACCTTTAAAATGGATTGAAATGGATTCTCTGCTCCCATCTCCAGACCTGTGCTTCTGACTCTTGGGGATGGCCTGAGCACCAAGGATGAGCCCAAAGGGCTAGAAAGCAGCATTGTACCCGCTCCTTCCTGTGCATTCCTCACTGCTGCCCTGAAACCCCTTTTTCAATGGCTGGGGGGGATCTGATGGTGCTGGAGGTTGATCCTTGCACCTCCTCATTCCTTCTGATTTCCTGTTCCTGCCGTTGGTGATCCTGGCTGGTGTCACTGCAGATGTGGTCACTGGTTCCTGGGCACCTCACTTGTATAAAGGGGTAATTTAATTAACCAGCTGCAGAACGTGTAGGATGGAGACTGTCTTCATAACATAGCCAGGGTGCTGTAAAGCAATTAGAGGATTTGCTCATGTCCTAAGCTGCAGAAGCACAGTTGAAGAGTTGTTACAACTTGTAGGGTGAAAGGCAGATGGAATTGTACACTGCTAATATTTAATTTGGGGCCCTTTAGTTTTAGTTACAGTGCACTCAGCATTATTTTAGGGTAGCCAATGGCAAGACAAGGGGGAATGGATTAAAGCTGAAGGAGGGAAGGTTTAGATTTGATATTAGGGGGAAGTTCTTTGCAGAGGGTGTGGTGAGGGGCTGGAACAGGCTGCCCAGAGAAATAGTGGATGCCCAGTTCCTGGAGGTGTTCAAGGCCAGGTTGGATGGGGCCCTGGGCAACCTTGTGTAGCTCCAGGCCTGAGGTTGGTGTCCCTGCCTGTGGCAGGGGGTTGGAGCTCTGTGACCCTTGAGGTCCCTTCCCACCCAGACCAGTCTGGGATTCTATGTGATTTTTTTCTAGCTTCGTTGCCATCTTTGTCGTCGGGGGACAGAGATGAGAAGAATCCATAAAGCTTTAAATGAAGGGAGGAGTAGAACAAATTGCATATGTTTCACTCAGTTTTGCTTAGGAAATGTTTTGTATTAATTTTCCAGATTGTTGTGATTTGTGAGCAGGATTTACTCCAGAGCAGTGTGGTGTCTGTCAGTCTTACAACACGCCTGTGCTCACTCTCTCTCATGACCAGGGCAGGATTTGAAGTTAGGATGGCCCAGTGCTGCCATCAGAGCAGCACTGAACCTGTGCAGTGTCTGTCGTGGGTCAGACATGAATTACAGCTGCAGGGTGCTGTGCCCATGGCAGGGCTTCTGCTGCAGTAATGTAATTCTGCTGCCAATGTATTAGCCTAAGTGTGGAAAGGCAGCTTTCTGGAGGGAAAGGACCACGTTCAGGCTTCCTGTTAGTGCTTTTTATGGAAAGAGAAGTCCATAAACCTGGATGTATTCCTCCAGCAAGCAGCATCTTTAGACTAATTTCTACTCAGTTTGATGCAGACCAAGTGATGCTGTTTGGCAGGAGAAGACTTAAGGCTTGTGAAAATGAAGCAGCTTTCTCATGGCCACCAGCTGAGGCTCTGCCTCCCCTGGAGCCACAGGCAAAGCCAGCACTGGCACCTCCTGGACCCAGACCCACAGCAGGGGGACCACAGCCCTGGGGACATTGCAACCAGCCCTGCACCTTCTGGGGACAGCCCATGGGAAAGCCCACAGGGATGGAGCATCCTGGGGAGACCCTGGGTTTCTCACTGGGGGGAAGACTGAGCACAAGGCAGGGAGATTTTTGCTTGGGGACATTTCACAGTGCACTGTGCATGTCCCTGAGCTTTCTTTCCTGGAAAGCACTGAGATTTCTGCTTGTGTGACTCATTCCTTCCCAGACCTGCTCTGCCCATTGTACAACTGGAGATTGTCTCTCTTTTGTTAGGGCCATGATTATTTTTTTTCTTCTTCATGAAGATTTTGATTTTCAGGATTTGCTGAGCAAAAACTAAGCTCCTGTTCTTTGTGGGAAGCTCAGATTTGTACAGAAGCACAGGACTTCAGGAACTATGTCCTCAGCATCGAGTTCCCACCAGAAAAATGGAGCCAGGCTGGGAGAGCTGGGCTGGCTCAGCCCAGAGAAGAGAAGGCTGCTGCTGGGGAGAGCTCTGAGCCCCTTCCCATCCCTTGAGGGGCTCCAGGAGAGCTGGAAAGGGGCTGGTGCCCAGGGCAGGGAGGACCAGGCCCAGGGGAACAGCCTTCAGCTGCAGGAGGGGGATGGAGAGGGGCTGGGAGGCAGAAATCCTTCCTCAGGTGGGGGAGGCCCTGGCACAGGGTGCCCAGAGAAGCTGGGGCTGCCCCAGGATCCCTGGCAGGGCTCAAGGATGGGTTGGATAGGGCTGGGGGTGTGACCCTGCCTGTAGCAGGGTGTAGAGTCCCTTACATGAGTTTAATCTTAACTGTAGTGTAAGAAACTTGAGAACTTTTTAATCTCCAAAATTGGTAGAGCATCACTTTCTAGCCCCATACAAGTTCCTTTAGCATTCAGGATGTGATGCAGAATGCTTTTAAATGCTTTCACTGGCTTTGGGGGGGATGTGGGCTCTGTGCAGGAAAAAGCCCCAAAACCTGGAGGGATAAAGCCTGGGCCACTCTAGCAGAATAGAGATTTTAGTAAAAGACTGCAGCAAGGTTTTTGCACGTCTATTGTGTGAATTGCAATCTATTCTAAGAATTGAAGGTAATAAAATACCAATGGTAATCACTGCGTGTAAATTCCCTGCCTTAATTTGGTGCATAATGGGCAATGCACGGCAGTACCAATTATCCCGTGTTCTCCATTTGCAGAGGTAGCACTAAAGATAATGCCGATGTTCCTCATTGCAGATCCTATTATCTCTAAAAAGAAACAGTTAATAAACCCCATAAAACCATTAGTAGATCGTTCGTAGTATTTAAGAGACATCTGGGTTCTGGGAGAGGTACTTTTGCCAGGAGGAGCCGGCAGGATTGGCTTCGGGTGACTCAGAGAAGGCAGCATCTTATGGGCAAGTAGTAAATAACGTGGTAAATAATGAGCTGCCTTAGGTAGGAAGGATGCTGTGGAAAGGTGTAATCCCAGCCAGAAACCTCAGGAAGTGAAGCAGAGCATACTGAGGTGGTACTGTGGCATCTATCCCCCCCGTTCCTGTGATACAGTAAATTTTCATGCCCGGTCAGAGGAACGCATTCCTCTTGGCAGAAGAGCATCTCTGAGTCCATATAAATGATACACGCGGAGTACTTAATGTTTTTCTACAGTACAGAGCATGGAGGCTCCTTACACTTCCTCACTCAAAGGAAAGGAGCATTTTATATTCACTATAACTTTAATTTTACATAAACTGATGCCTTATCTCAGGCTGTAATTCAGGTCAGACAACCAAAGGAGAGGGCTTCATAATTATTTCCTTAGGGCAAGGAATGAAACTGCCCCCAAACCAGCTGTGCTCAAGCAAAGGCAGCCTGTAGCAACACTCTGGGCAGTGAAACAGAGGTAGTGGCACTGTCTATCTCTTTGAGGTTGTACTCACACTTCTTCCAAAAGTGGTTTGAAAGTGATATGGTGGGTTCAGGGCCTTTTTGTTGCAGCACAGGGATGATTAGCTTGTGGATTTCCCACAAAGCTGCCCCATACATCCCAGTTCCCCAAAACAGCCCATGTGCTACCATCGTGGCCCCCCCAGCCCTGCATCCCCATCCTCTGCCCCCGTTATGTTTTTCTTCCTCATGGGAAGCCACTTCCAGCTGATGATTCCTTTGTAAAGCTGCCATCAACTATTTCTAAACGATTATATAGATGCTGGAGGAAATTAATCTGCTAACCAGATAAAGAGAGTAATATGTGGCTCATTTACTCTTCTCTTTCCCTGGCTTTCTCCAAAATCAATTGGACTCTGCCTACTGACGCCTGCTGAACTCCCAGCCGATGTGCAGTGGATCAGATATGTCAGTCAGGAGTTATTACAGCCCAGCTGGAGGGAAAAAAAAAGGCAAAAAGATGCAGTTTCTCAAGGTTAGGGGATCGTTAGGGCCTGACTTGACTGCAACATTTCGTAGCAGATGATGGTCTTTTTCTAAGGGACTTTAAACCTTCGTGTGGGGGAATGTGCTGAATTTCTGTAAAACTGCAGAGGGATCTTAAGTCTGTGAGTGAACTTGTGCCTGGTACCTGCCCTCTCTGAAGAACTCTAAATCTGAGGGGTTTTAGAATAATGCATAGAATATGGTGGGGGTTTGTTTGTTTGTTTTTAAATCAACTGCATCCCTATAAACTTTACAGGTTTTGCACTTCATCCTGATGATCAGGGCCCCTTGGGACCAGCTCTCCTGATGCCTTCCTCTTTCCCTTCCAGTCTCTGCGTCTGTCACAGGGGCTTTGTCCTTGGCTCTCTCCTGGTTTATTAATTTTTTGTTCTCATTGTGCAGTTTAATTAGGTTTTAGCATTAGTAATGGCCGTGGGGGGAGAGTCTTGACTCTGTGTGTGCAGCCTTGACCTCTCTGTGCGTTTTCAATCTTTCATCTTCATCTGCCCCCTCAGCTCTTGTTCATGAATAATCTCCAGATTTAGCAGCACAAGAACTAACCACCCAAACCCAGTTGTTCCAACAAATCCGACCGTCTGTCCCCAGCTCAAAGCCACTCCCTGACCTTTCCTTATCTCCTCTAATATCTTTACGTTGGGTTTTGCCTTGAAGGTACTTCTCAATTCAACTGTGGCCTATTCTGGGCTCCTCTCAGTTTTCCCTTTCCCTCTCTGTGCCCCATTTCAGTGCCAGTCTGTCCCCTCTGGTTCTCTCCTCCTCCCACCCTGGCTATGATCCTGCCAAGTGATGTCAGACTGGAGGATGTGTGATTCAAGACTTTCCAGCTCAGCAAATTGCAATGCAAAACCATCAGTGATTATTAAAAGTCACAAAAAAGTATTGAAATCACAGATTTACATGCACTTAACAAGGACCTGCTCTGTCCTGTGAGACACCAGGGTGATGAAAGGAACAGAGGCAGTAACAGGAGCACAGGGATAACATTCAGGTCAGCATAAGGCTTTCTGTTTCTTCTGGTATCTGCCTATTTCCTACCCGTCTGCACAGACAAATACCAGGGAGGGGAGCTCGGAGTAGGACACGCAGATCCCATCCATCTGCTCAGAGTCATTATAAAACTCTTCCTCCCACACAGGGAGAATTAAAAATAAATGATAAAGGACTGATGAAGGGAAAACCCTGAGTGTGAGCAGCTCTGCAGGCAGGTCAGGGACTTTGGTCCTTGCCTCCCCCACAGACAGAGTGCTGGGAGAAGTTCTTGTGTTGATCATGCTTTGAGCCTCTATGGAGGGAAGGACTAATCCAGCACTTAAGAAACTGGCAGTGAGTTTAGGGAGCATCCCCTGCACAGCTTGCAGGGGGCCAAGGCAGCGCCTCTGTCGCTTCCTTGCAGCAGCTGAAAGCAGGGACACGAACTGTATGACAACTCGCAGGAGCAGCCTGGGTGCTGGGTGCTCATCGCACCCTTTCACCCCACAGGGTCTTCCGAATTGCCATGGGAAGGATGGCTCAAGACACCTGAACCAGCAGCGTGGCCTGGTGTCCCTGGGCTGTACAACAGTGCACGTAGGGGCAGTTGTGCTTTGCATACTGACACATCGTCTTCCCAACATGAGCCTGGTGCGTAGGCAGCAGTCTCAGAGAGTTTTGTTTTAGGCATAATTAATACCAGTGATCTTTCTACCTCATCCCTTGGGGGGGATTTTTTTCCCCTGCTATCGAATCCCCTGCTGTACCAATTGTGACTTTTATTGATGTTTTCAGAGCCTCTGATGTAATGGAGACTCGCCCAGCTGTAGATAGTGTCATATTTTTATCAGCATTAATGCTGTTTGTTTATTGAAAAGCTGCCCTCTGTAGCCAAACTAGAGATTCCTTCCACTGCAGTTTTGAGGGAGAATTTTTACTTTATTCAGGCTTTAATCTATTGAGTTTCTCTTTAGAGTGCTGGCCTGTGTATTAATTTCATCTTGAAAAAGGCCTTTAAAAATAATTTTTCAACTGATATTTTCACTATCACAAGCAGTAGAAAAAGGAATGGATGTTACCAAGAGCCAACAGCCATCTGGCTGCTGCTGCACTATTGCCTGGGTGGGGTGTTATGGCCTGTTTGTTAGAGAAAGACCCTGCTTCTGTCTCCCCCTCTTCAAGGGGATGGTAAAAAGAACCCCTGTTTAAGTTCAGCGCTTATTCTGCTGCACAGAGCTGAGGAACAAATGACTGCTTTAGCGTTTGTGCATGAAATGCTCTGTATCTTCTAATCTCAGAGAAGGAAATAGCCATGTAGGGGACTGATGGTGCTGTACCGAGCATCTGTTAGAGTGTCTCTATGTGAAAAGCATATGGAAACACACTGCAGAGGTCATGGGTTCCAGGGTTTTTTTTAAAAAACATGAGTTCTCAGTGCCTATTTTTGCTCTTGGGTTGCACAGTGAGGAGGGAGGGAAAGCAGCATGGGAGACAGGCTGGAAAGGCAGTGCCAGGCTGGCATGGAGGGGGTGCAGGAGGAGTACTGGAGCAGCAGAGAGGGGGAGGTATGGATAAACCAAGTGTCCCGCTCTGGGAGAGTGGGTGAGCACAGTGTGTGGGGAGGGGGACTGCTGAGGTCAGCAACACAGTGCCCTGAGAGCTTTTGGAAGAGCAGCACAAGCAGGGGATGGAGGGAGGGATGGGTGCTGTGAGCAGTGTCACCCCACCATGGAGACTGGCTGTGGGTTTTCCTTCCTCCTGTTTTGCTCTGGGTTTATAGAAGTGGGTTCCTGGGGGCTTGAGCACTGCAGTAATTAGCAGCTTTAGGTCTTTAGAATTATTTCTTTGCTCCCCAGAGTGGATATGAAAGACCATCCCAAGGGGTGCAGCCCTGTGAGGCAGTTTGGAACCCGGCAGTGATGTGTGGGCATAGCTTACCTGTTCTTCTTGTCAGGCTGTTCATCTTCTTGTCAGTATTGCTGGCTGCCTGTCTGTGTCCCCAGGCTCTTGCAAGCACCAAGAGCAACCAGCACCTCCAGACCTCCTCGTTGCGCTCCCAGCTTTCCTCATGTCATAACTGGTCTCACCCCTAAGTAGAAAGGAGTAAATAGGTCATCCCAGCACAGTTTGCTACGTGATGCAAGCTGACATAACCTGATGTGCTTGGGTGCCGGAGTCGTGATGCATCAGGAATCCCTGATGCAGGAGCGATGCTGGGCTAGCCCTGCCTGTCAGGGGCATGGCCCTGGGCTTGCTGCAGCAGGAGCCAGGCCCTCAGCAGGTATCTCATGCTTGTGGAGGAAAATGTGGCTAGATGACTTTCCCTCAAACCTGCAAGCTGAGGGGGGATCAAGGTATGGAATAAAAATAAGATGGAAATTAAAAAAAACAACCCTAAAAGAAAAAAAAAATAAAATCCTGCTTTTGTTTGTGAGCCAGGGAGGAAGGGGGAGCTGAGACTGGAAGTGTCCTGTGTCAGGTTCCAGAACTTGTGCTGTAGTCTGGGGATGGGCTGGGGCCAGGCCAAACACACGACATTCAAAAGCATGTAAATGAAGTTACCAAAAAAAAGACATGTTCTCCCCCTCCTGCTTCATGTTCTCAGACTTTGGTATCCCTCCCTACCAGACCCACTCCAAAGTATTCTCATTTAACTGGCAAGAACGCATGTCCTCTGTGGTGGCACTTGGCACCAGTCAGGAGCCCAGCCTCTCTAATATTAATGAAGCGTGATTAAGGTTTACCAGAAACCCTGTCACTGCAGGAATCCTTCCCAGGGACACGTCTATGTGCTTGCTGGAGGGCGCTTACTCCACCTTGCAAGCATTTCTCATGACAGTTACGTGCGAGCAGCGTTACGCTTGCGCCCACGCTCCCCTGCGGGTGCCGGTGGGCCCAGGTTCACAGGGAAACAGCCTAATTAACAGAGTTCTGTGCACGGAAGGCTTCCCTCCTCTTCAAAGGCAGGCTCTGTTTTTAAACTTCCACATCACATCATCTGTGAGGTAAAGAGTCGCTGTGTCAGAATTCCAAACTTGTGTTCCAGGGAAGATGCTCTCCCTTCTTGGGTTGTCTCGAGGGGTGGAATAGAGCTGGGATCAGTGGGTTTAGCTCAACCCCACACACTGTCAGAGGACAAATCAGCTTTGGGGGGGAGGGGGGAGGAAACCCCCCAAACAACATTTCCCTCCCCCATTTTTAATCAGGAGAAAGGAACCTGGCCTGTCAGCTGGGATGTGCCAGGCTGCAGAAGATGGATGCGATGCAGGGGCAGAAGAGGCAGCTGTCTTTGGATGACTGTCTGAAGGGGCTGGCTGCCTGCCGCAGTCGATCCCAAACTTCAATAGAGGTTTTCAACTCCTGAATGTCCAGGAGCAGGTGACAGCAGCTAGGTTATGTCCCTGTCAAATTAGAGAGCCCAGAATACTGATAAGCCATCAAGTCGTTAAAGCCCATTTCAAATGGAGTCACTTCAAATGAATGGAAATTAATGGAAATGGATAATGGAAATCATTGGCTTCAACAGAGATATAATGTATTTAGTTTACATGTGTCTTAATGGAAATTGATGATCCTCATTTTGAATTTAATGGAATTCCTGCAGTCTTATTGCAATGTAATAGAAAATGATATTCTGTAATTGAAAATCAATTCAGATAATTCCTATTAATAATTAACACTCCTATCTCGGAATCGTCTAACATCTATAATTTAGTGCAAGGGAAGAAGTACATCTGACAGCAAGGTGAGGTGCAGTTCTGGATGTCAGGTGTGCAGCCTGCTGAGAAAATAGGGAGCTGAGCTGATTTTCCCTGGGCTGGGTGTGAGCAACTCCCTGAATGGGGGAAACTGAGACAACTGGGCTCTGTGGGGTAGTCAGCAGCTCTGAGAGGTTTCCCTGGCTGCCCATGGAATCATCTGACCTCTTACCCTGCAGGGTTAGTAAAGCAGAGTGTGTCTGCATGTGATGTGTGCTGAGGTGCTAGATGAAGAAAAAGCTGCTCAGGGGGGCTCTACTTCAGTGCTTAATGCCAGCAGAATTTAAGTAAAGGTTGCATGAGCTGAATCAAATGTGGATTTAAGATCAAGGGCGTAGGTTAAGGTACCTCCTTTCCCACCTTATTTTGTGGAAGCCCCATCCCTGGAAGTGTTTAAGGCCAGGCTGGGTGAGGCTTTGGGGAATGTGGGCTAGTGAAGGTGTCCCTGCCCATGAGAACTAGATGATCTTTGAGGTGCCTTCCAACCCAAAGTGTTCTGTGATTCCATGAGTCTAATATTCTGCAAAAATCCCATCGCTGCCATCAGGCAGACGCTTGCTAGATCTCATGTCCACCTCTATCTTTCTCAGATGGATTGAGGACCCATGCTCCTGCTGAGGGTGATAGGGTGAGCCAAGGTCATGGCCCATCACCTTCCCAATCCATAGAGCCAAGGACTGGGAAAGAACAAGGATGACTTCTTCCTGCTTCTCTTTTCTGAGTCTAAGAGGATGCTGTCTATCATGTGCAGGAGGTGGGTTTCTGCAGACCCTCGTAGGGTGCAGGTGTTTCCTCCTCAGTTAGACTCCTCAATGAAACGTGCCCAGACCCACTGTGTTTTTTCCACTGACTCTGGAGGGAACCTTCCTTGCCCATGAGTGTATCTAATGCTAGTCCAAAGCACATCCCATTCCCTGCCTGTGCTTCTGCCTCTCCCAGCAGCTGGTTTAAGTGTTTAAAGCCATTCCCTTTCCCTGGAGCTGTGGAAGCAGCAACAGGCGCTGCAAGCTGTTCTCTGCCTGCATCTGGACAGGCACCACCAGTGTCCATGGGAATTGGTTGGGAGGTGACTTTGGGTTGTAAGCTTGCTGGGGAACCCCCTGTTCCTGGCCACATGCTGGGGACTGCTGTTGCGCCTGAGTCCTGTTGTAACACCAGCGAAGTCTCTGCCCTGGTCAGGCCTCACCTGGAGTGTTGTGTCCAGTGCTGGGCTCCCTGGTGCAAGAGGGACAGGGATCTCCTAGACAGAGGCCAGAGAAGGGTTACGAAGATGATTAAGGGCCTGGAGCATCTCCCCTATGAGGAAAGGCTGAATAAGCTGGGACTGTTCAGTCTAGAGAAAAGAAGACTAAGGGGAGACCTAATTGGTGTTTATAATTATCTTAAGCATGGGATGCAGGGGGAATTGGCCAGCCCCTTTTCAGTGTCTGTGGGGACAGGACAAGGGGCAATGGCTGCAAGTTAGAGCACAGGAAGAACTTTTCCCCAGTGAGGGTGCCAGAGCCCTGGGACAGGCTGCCCAGGGGGTGTGGAGTCTCCATCTCTGGAGAGATTCCAGCCCCGTCTGGACACCGACCTGTGCAGTATGAGCTGGGGAGCTGCTTTGGCAGGGGGTTGGACCCCAGGAGCTCTTCAGGGCCCTTCCCACCCCTGTGATTCTGTGTTTCCCAGCGCCTGCGTATCCCTTCCAGGTAACACACATGGGACAGAGGATGTGTGCCATGGCTTGGGTTAGAATCTAGCTCTGAGCATCACACAGAGCCTGGGGAAGCTCTGTCGGAGGAGGGAGCACAGCACTTCCTTGGGCTTGGCTCTTAATTTCCCAACTCTGAACAGTTGTGCTCCCAAAGAGCACTGTGGTACCCAGCATGCCTCAGCTGATAAGCAATGGCACTATGCTGCAAGTGTTTTAATTGAGGACCCTTTTCGTTGGGCAGACTCGTGCATTAGCAGCATTTAACAGTACAAGCACCCATTTCCCATTTCATTTTCAAACTACCAATTCTAAATAATTCAGAAATAATTCCCCTGAATGCAACTTTTGTCAGCTGGTACAATGAGATTATTAAGCAGTGTCACTTCAACAGTAGCTCCCTTCCTAATTATACATTCAGGTCCACAGAAATCCTCCTTTCCGTTTAATTACTCTTTGACATTTGATCTACAGAATTTCCTGGCTACCAGTCATTGGGGTTTTTTTTTTTCTTTCTTTTTTTTTTCTTTTTCCCTGGTTTTCTCCATTAAACTGACATACTGAATTGCTTCCCTCTCAGAAACTTTGTGTTCTTGACTTCTAGAACAGCAGTAGAGCACAATCTCCCTGCTTTTACACTTGAGCTTGAGAGGGAGAGTTAAATAATGCGTGTAGGTCTACTTCAGCAGCTGAGTCTAGATGACTCTTCGTTCTTGTACAGATGAAGTTGGTTTGCATCACTTAGGCTGCTCTACTCAAGGGAAGAAATACTGATCTGGGGCTGTCAGGAGACAGGGATCAGTTCCTGGATTGCCTGTGTTTACCCGTCCTGGTAGCAGGTATGAAAGTTTATAAATTATGAAAAAAGGGGTAATGGTGGTTATGGTTTTACTTAGTGAATTCTAACATCTTCACAAGGAAGTGAAAAATAAATCTGGTCCACGGTTTGAAGTGCATCAAGCTGCCATCAATCCTCCTCGTGGGCTCTGGCTCCATGGGCAGGTTGCTTTGGCTGCAGTCCATCAGGACACTCAATGCAGGAGCTGCTTGGCTCCAAGTGCTGGATCCAGGAGGGGAACTGGGCTTTTATGAAATCAGTGTCACAGCACTAGCACTTGGGGGTGAAATCCTGGGGTCCCCATGGTGCTCCCAGGGGGAGTTCAGACTGTTGGGGCAGGGCATGGCACGCGTGCAGTAGCTGAAAGAGGGTTTTCAGGCATGGAGGCTTAGATGTTGGTACCTAAATACCCCTGAAGCTCCGTTGTGGTTTTATTTAAAAGGACTTGGAATTTAACAAGAGCTTGCTATTGAGCTTGCTGGCATCAGGGAATTATTTATGAATTCCAAGTTAAATGTTTCTTCTCTATCCCCAGACAGCTCTTTCACATGCACCTTCCTCCCATTTCAAATGGCACTGAGGTCATGAAGAAACCTCAATTTCAGCAGGTACTACTTGGTGTAGTTAGTTGAGTTTTAAATAAATAAGGTGCATTATCTGTTTGAACATGAAGGAGGCTATGGTTTTAATCAGTGAGGTAATCTGAGGCTTCTTGCCCCAGCTGATGGGGATAACTTTGTCAGTCCAATGCATGCTCTGCTTTGCATTGTTTTCCCACTTAATTCAAAGGCACCCAGATATTACAGAGGGTGTTTATGCATGTGTGTGTGTGGCACAGCCTCAGCATCATGTTGGGGATCCTTAAAGTAGGACAGCCTCAAACATTGGGGAGAGTGTGACAAGCTTGCTGAGGAGTAGCATTCCTACAGTGTCTCTTTAAATGCTTATCTGAAAATATAAAATAAACCATTCTGCGTAGAAAACTGTCATTCCCTGAAAAACAGGGAGGGGAAAAAAGGGAATAATTGAAATAAAAGCCTAAGATCTGCTTTGAAATATTCACTGCAGTAAAGAGGAGCTGTAGGAACTTCAGAGGGGAATGGATCAGTAAGAAGTTTCAAAGTCTCTGTTAGATGGCAGAGTTACAAACTTCTTTCCCTTGAGGATGCTGCTGAGGTAGCTGCATGTTACATCACCTCTTCCCATCTCTCTGCTGGGCACTATAACTGTGTGTAGTCACACACAAGCCTTTGCACCCGCACTAATGTTTTTGGGTTTCTGCACCCATGGTACTGTTCTCTATAGTAAGTGTGGGCAATGCCACTTATTGTGGATGTGTCTCCTAATCTTTAGGCATTTGCATATTCATATTGCATGTTTACACAGGCTGAAGATAATTCTCTAAACCCCCACCATTGGACACTGCCTTTCAGCTTGGGTTGTCTCTCCCATCAGCCAAGGAACAGGGATTTGTGGCTGCCCTGAAGTGTGTTTCACAGTGGTAGAGAGGAAGGTGGGATGCCCAGGAAGGTCAATTTCCTACTGTGGAGTCAAGTCAGCTCCTCTGTCTTCTCCTCCTTGTAACTGCTGCTGTCAGCAGAATTGAATCCCCTGGAGAAGCCAATGCAAGTACCTGGGGTGCAGTTGTAGGGGCTTTGCACTGTCAGCTGACATGGTCCCTACAGCCATCCTGCGTGGTGCTACTTGTTCCTCATGCAGAAGGCAGCCCTTCCCCAGGGCAGCTGGGACCCATGGGAGGCTGAAGGTGAGACCTGTGCTGCTCTGAGAAGCTCAGGGAAATGTTGGAGCACAGCTTATAGCTCAGACACTTGTCTCCAGGGGCTTCCTGAGGTTACACCTGGTAGTTAGGTGCGTGCCTTGAGTGTCTGAGAACTGCTGTGGGTGATTGGGGGGGGGGTGATGGGCACCTCTGAAGAAGAAGTTTCCAGAGGAACCCACTCAGGGTGTCAGGAGGACACGGGTTCCATGAGCTGCTGTGCCCTGTGGTACCCATGGCAAGGACAGTGTGTGCTCTGTTGGATTTTAAAACAAACTAACGCTGTGGGCAGGAGGTGTAGAGGAAAGCAAATGGATTTAATTTGCAGTCAACTGGGTTTTATAGGGATTTTAGGTGTATGTGTTCTGGCAAACCAGTGCTTGGATGAAAAGTGCCGTTTCTGAGGCTGTTCTGAAGTGGATTCGGGTAAAGAACAATCTTCATTATCGTGTGAGTTGGTAACAGCTTTCTCTCTTGAAGTTGGGCTGAGCTGGAGTGTATTATAACACTGCTCCCTGGGAATGGTTGTCCCTAGGGAAGGAAAATAAGGTATTTTCCTATTTATAACATCACTTTGTTACATGCAGGCTACAAAGTGCAATAAGGGCTCAGTAATTCCAGGTGAAGTTTGTTACTGGGAATACTCTGACGTGTTTTTATGTGCTGGTGGTGCAAGGAATGGGGTGGGGAGATGTCTCTCTCCCCTGCCCTGGGCTGCTTTGTGCTGGGAGTGGGTTCTGGGCAGCACTGAATAATGGGCAGCGATGAACCAGGGTGTATGGGCAGGGGGAGAACTGCCTGTGAGAACACTGGCTGTGTCTCTGCCTGCTGCATGCAGCATAGCTCTGAGATTATGATGATGATGTTCTCTGCTAGAGATGGAGTAACCACAGCCTTGCCTCCATTCCTTCACCCCATAGCATGTCTTTTCTCATAGGCTTTGTGTGTCCCATCCAGACCACAGCGATGCTGAGTGCCCAGTTAGAAAAATTAACGTTGTTTTTTGTTACCAGAGAATCCCTTTTCCCTTTAATTGTAGTGGTGGGACTTCGATGCTTGTGATCAGAGATCCAGATATGAGGCACGAGTCTTTAGTGTACTTGAGGCAGCGCTGGCTGCTTGGGAGGCAGCTTTTTAAACGCTGATGAGGCAGAGCAGGACTGAAAACCATCCTGGAAGACTAATGTAGGAGAGGAAAAGTCTTTTGGAGACACTTTCTCTGAAGCAGATGCATTTGCTGAAACACAATCAGCCAGCAGAAACTCAGATCAAAGAGTGTGTGAGAAGCCAGTGAAAGGAGATGGGATGTGTGGGGCGTGGAGCAGCGATGGGCTCTGGAGCTGGATGGAACCAGCAAAGCAAAGGTGCTGTGTAGACGGAGAGATGAAACAGGCAGCAACCATGGGGGAGGGAGATATAGGGCTCATGTTTTGGGAAGGGTAGGATGGGTAATTTTAGGCTCATTTAAATAAAAGCAGTATGCAAAATCTGCAAAAAAAAAAAAAATCATGTAGAGTATAGGGAAAAAAGATCACTCAGCCAGCAAGTGGGTAAGATCAACACACACAGTAGGTGCAGCTGAGGCACGGAGCACCAGCATCAGTAGACAGGGCAAATGCATGGAGGAGACAGACAAAAACCATGGCCCTGAGTTCATCTCCAGTTTGTGAATCAGTGGGACCTCCTGGGCCAGTGAGGACCAGCTCTGGAATGGCTGGAGCTGCCTTGCTGTAGGAGCCTGTCTGTCAGTGCAGCGTCGCTGCTTTCTAGTAATGGGTTTCTGTGGGTGCCCTGAGCCCTGGCCTGGCAAAGGGAAGTGAAATCTCAGTTCTATACGTGAGGAAGGGCTGGATGAGCTGGTAATAACGAGCTTAATCCTGGTACTGTTGTGTAACGTGGGGAGAGTGATGGGAGCAGTGTGCTGGCACCATAAATAAACAGTGCTGGCACGTGGCAGCGTGCAGCTCTCTCACCGGGCTGGGGGAGCATTTCTTCAGTTTAACCTTCAAAGGAATATTTAGGTGTAGACTTTTTTTTCCTTGAATGGGGTCCCTCATCACTGCTGTCCTCCTGTGGTGTTAGGCTGTGCCAGGCAGGCTTACAGTACTGTAACAAAGGTTAGAGGCAGTTCTATTAAAACCAGCAGAAATCAGCTGGAGGAAAGTGATTTATTACGGAATGGGGGGGGGCACAGGACCCCCACTGGGAGAGAGGAGGGGTCCCCCGAGGCTCTGGTAAAGCTGTCCTCCTCTAATGTGGATCCTCATTGTGCCCGTGGCTTGTCTCAGTCTTCAGATTTAAAGTAATAACACAAATGTTCCTTCTTCACAGCTATAAAAATGTGATTAAGAGAGGGTAGATCAGAAATGCTGAAGTTTTATACCTTATAACTTTCCTGCCATGAAAGTATTTAAATTGCATTTTGTTGGCTGTGATGGATCTGTCACCCCAGGAGGAGCCGATCTCCTGAGCTCGGCTCTGGGAATATTAAAAATCTCTGCCACAGGTTCATATATTTCCATCTTCCCCAACTCACTAGACAGGCATTGCCAGGTAGAGGAGCTAAGTGGGTAAAAAATTAGCTATTTATTTATTCCCTCCGCCCCACACGCTCCCAGCAGGAGTCTCACGGCCTGAGCACAGTCGAAGTGACTGGAACTGAACCTAATAACAGATCTGCTGATGTTATTAACTGACTTTGTCCTTAATGATGGAGCAAAAAAAGAGGTGTGATTCATAACTGAATGGAGTTCTCTGTGCTAACCCCGTGCTCGCGTCTTCGCCGCCTCCTCGTGCCCCTGGACTTCCAGCATCACATATGGACTGTGGGATGCGCTTGCCACTCATTGAAGAGGGCTGGTCCTCTGCTGAGCTGCTGTGCTGGGGCTGCCTGTCTGCAAGTGCTGGCAGCACTGTCTGTCTTTGTGGATTAATCCATGAAAGCACCAGTGCTACAGTTCTCTCAGCAATCTGCTTATCCGCTGCTGTGTGTTGCAGCGGGATTAAAGAGCCCATGGGCTGGAGGAGCGGGACCCGAGCACGGGATGAACAGCCCAGGGACCTTCCCAGCAGCAAGGAAAAAGTCCTTCCACCTAGGTTGTAGCAGGAATTGTTTGCTTGCTTCACTCTTATCTATGAGCTCTTGTCAGAGATGAATGTGGTCTGCAGCTCCAAGTATGTAGCTCTTGTGTTTTTACTTTTAAAATTTCAATTAGTCATTCTTGAGCATCTTCAAGTAGACAGATGACTCATGAGCTGTTGAACTGGTTAAAGCTTTGGGAGAAGAATGTACTTGTTGAGGAATGATTTTTTTAAGATCCATTCTCTACAACATAATTATCATGTTGATATATTTTCCCCTTTCTGTGGAAAATGTGATGCGTTCCTAAACTAACCTAACTGCGTTTGAAAAGCATGTAAAAATACCAGGATGGGTACAAAAACTGGTGGCCAAAATTCTGAGGTGTGCTTTGTTTTGGAGATGGAAAAGGCTTGTAGCTAGTCATCATCTTCTTGGTACTGACAAGAAGTTACAGTGAGAAATGAAATTAGGAGAGACCGCAAACTAACGAGCTGCTTTGGTAGAATGTTTTGGGAATCACCCTGCCCTGGTTTTGGCACTGTAGCTGTGAGTGCCCATTCCCTGAGATGGGGCTGCTGTGTCAAAGGGCTCTGCTCCTCTGCCTCCTGTTCCCCCTCCCAGGGGCTCTGCTGTCCTGGCACATCCCTTCCCTACGCTTGGATGGTGTTTTCTTAGCACTTAGGGTAAGATTCATCCAGGGGTTTAATGCTTGTCTTTGGAAACCTGCTCATATCCCTCCTTCCCTGTGCAGGGGTAGCTATTGATTTCATCCTGAGTAATATTTTTAAAAAGGTTTCAAGTGGGATAACAGAACTGGAAGGAGCTTTGCTGTGATGTATCAACCCATAATCTGCAAATCAATGGAAAACTTTATTTAATGGATTGAAAACTAGATGGATTCAATCTAATTAACTCTGTGAGCTGCAAAAGGTATTTATGAGAATTAAATTTTAATACGTATTCCCTGAAGGCAAGGTGAAGTTCCTTCTCTGTCAAACAAAGATTGTGTCTCCTGTTTGCTTGCTCCCCAAGTCACAAATAATGTTCTGGGGGAAGGAGGTGGCTTTCTTGGGAGGCTGTCAGGTTCAGTGGTCCTCTTCACCATAGTGTTGCACCCTTCTCAGAGGGATGGGTCATGCTCTTTCCCTTCTGGATTAGCCACCCATCTCTGCAGTATCAGGCCAACTCCTTGATTTTTGGGGAGCACCAGTCCTCAGCGGCATGGCGCAGCCTCTGCTCTTCTGCTGGGGTTTGCAGGTGTGGAGCTGGAGCACCCAAAGCCCAAAGAGCAGATGTTAAAAGCATTTCCTTCTGTGTCTGTGCCCTGTTGCCCAAGAGCTTTGCTCCTTTGCTGCAGGGCTTGGCACGTGCCAGCATTTTGGGTGCGCAGAGCAGGCGTGTGGGCTCAGGCTTGGCCACAGGACAAGGCATTTCTTCCCCTGATCTCAGCATTCTCCTCCTCAGCCTCTCACACCTGAACCAGCCCATGTGTGTAGAATAGCACTTGCTAACCAGGGGAACCCAGCCATGGTGCGGGCATCTTCCATCCCATCTCCCCGTGGCTGGCATGGGGCATGCCCAGCAGTTCCCTGTGCTGGCTCTGCCACCTGGCTTGGGACTGGAGGAAGAGGGATCCCCACAAACCTGTGAGCTTTTCCTCCTTCGTCACTGACTCTTGTGCATGAATCAATGCTCTTGTTTGATCCTGCTCGGTTTGGGGAGTTAATGCAAACCACTTTGCTGTTGTTAGGAAATACTCTACTGAATTCCTTCAGCGCTTCAAGATCTGTAAATGAGAAATGTCGCTCAACACCACGATTATTTTATTGTCTTAAGTTGGAGAGGAAAATCTCCACCAGCCAAAAAGAAGAAAAGAATGCTTCAAGTGATGTAGGGATGGTTTTTTTAATGCCTTGACAGGGTTTGTCAAGCCAAGACCCTGGTGCTTGGGGGAGCTTGTCCTTTGGGATGTCTCCACTGCTGCAGAGCAGTGGGGATGGGGTGAGTGGGGTGCAGGACAGTGTGTAGCTTGCCTGTCTGCACGGAGAAGCACTGGAAAGCGCCAGCAGGTCAGGGCTGAGCCATGGAGCTGTCTCTTGTGGAGCATTGAGTTGCAGAGTCCCTCTGCCCTCAGGCCCGGGAGCTTCCAGAGGGTCACAGCCAGCCAGCTATTCCCTGACTGCTGCAGGGTACATGGAAGGAGAGGGTACAAACTGCTGTGAGGGATGCTGATCTGACAGCCTCTGAGCTTCTCAGTGCAGTCCCAGGGTCTGAAGGGCCAGTGCAGACGTGATGCTGCAGTGGTTGCTGAGCTGGGCTCCTGAGAGCCCTTCCAGCCCCTGGTTTTCTGTGTTGGTGGCTTCGGGCTGCGCCGTGCCTCACGGTGCACGATGCTCACAAGTACGTGTGTTTATATAATACACAGCCATCGTGTATTTATAGCTTTTGTCACTGTACGCTCGAGCATCTGTTCTCAACTGTGACATAATTTATCCTTCGATGGAGATTTGGGTGGGTTTGTTCTGAATCAGTGAGCAGATAGCCAAGATCTCAGTCGCATTCTGTGCCAACATCTCCAACACTTTACCTTTCAAGAGCGCGGCAGCCTACGTAAAACCCAGCCATGCTGCTCTGCTCTCCTGGGGGCCCAAGGCTGCTCTTTGCTCTATTCACCCAGCACCAGCTGCAGTCCAGTCTTCCTGCCACTACAAATGAAATTACGTTTCACGTCTTGAAACTGCAGTCTGGGAGCCTCCTTGGAGATGGCTTCTTGTTCTTTATTTCAGTTTTATTTGCCTAAATGTCCCTTGTCCCTCTGTTGGCTGAGCGCTGTGTTGGTTTTCTACTGCAGGGCAGCCCTCTGCAGGAGCTGCTCAGCCCCTGGCTCTCAGCTGGAAAAGAGTTGGATCCCTCTTCTTAAGAAGGAGTCTCCATCCAGGCCGGGTCTGGCGTTGGGCAGCTCTCAGGCTGTATTTCCACTGGCAAAAGGCCGTGGGGAGCCTGGGCTGCGCTGGGAGGGATGGCATGAACCCTCTGCTGAGGAGAAGCAGAAGGCATCCTGGGTTGTGACTCCTCTCAGGGACTGGTTGCTTTGGTAATCTGGGGCTGAAGGGGAAAAAGTGGAGCAGGGGCAAGTGATGCCGTTCAGCTGCAACTCCCTGTTTTCATGGCAAGGGCTCATGCCTTTGTTTTGGGTCTCTGTTTCCCACACAGTTGGTAGAAATCCAGAGTTGATGCATGGGAAGGGCTGTGCAGGCGGTGGTGTCGTGGTGATGGGAACACAGCAAGCAACAGTGCCTGGGGGTAGGTCCCGGCACAGGTAATCGTTACACACAGCATCTTTCAGGGTGCTTTAAAAATACAGCTCAGGTGTAGGGGGCAGGAATGGTTGGACTTGATGATTCTAAAGGTCTTTTCCAACCTTGTGATTCTGGAGAAGACATGTGCTTGTCCCCGTCTTTACAGGTCTGACACCAACCCTACTCTGTTGGGGGTATCTCTGCTGATGGGCTCCAGTGCAGAAGCACGTCTGGCACAGCCGGGCTTTCAGACAAAGCAGAGGAAACTTCTCCCAGCTTTCCCATTTACCTCACCAGCCATTCAACCTGAGAGTCTTTCACGTTTCCTGCCGTACGCGGCGCAGGGATAAGGCATTATTTATTAGGGACTGTGGGAGAACTGGGGGGGAGCTGCTCTGCAGGGTGATCTCTTGAGCAGGAATGAGTAAGACAGTGCCTGTCCCAATGAGCGTCAGCGGGAAAGTGCATCACGCGAGTGTGGAACCACTGAGGCGCTTGCGTAACCAGCGCCTTCCTCTCCCCGCCGCGCAGCAGCCGCGTTGATGAACCAGGGACTCATGATGGGGGTTGGCTGCTGCTTCAAGGGAGAAAAATAATTGCTTGAATGTTTCCCAGCTCCGTGGCGATCAGATGCGCTACGGAGGTGGCGGTCCTGCTGCCGGCTGCCCGCTGCATCCGTGAGGGTGTTTTTCCGGGAGGTTTCAAGCAGGTAGAGATGACCTGTATTGTTTGCCAGATGGAGGGGAAAAAAATTGTTCCTCCCTTCCTGAGTTACAGGCTTAAAATAAAAGGAGAAAATGCTCAGAGTGAGGGGAAAAAAAAATCACGTTGCCACAATTTTCAGGGAGAAGTCGATGAGAGAGGCCTCTTGGATTTGTGAATCCACCCAGTCCTTCCACTGGTGCCAGAAATCCGTAGCACGTACTCTCTTTTATCAGTTTAACTGCTTAATCTACTGCTGGCTATGGCTGCTAGAGACTGTTGGGTGCTAAAAGGGAAGTACCATAAATTTTCAGCATTCCCACAGCTAGACCTGGGATAAGCACTCCCTTCTTAAGCCTTTGCTGGGCTTCTCTCTTTTTTTTCCTCTTCTTTTCTTTTTCTTTTTTTGGTTAATCTCAGTCTGCTTTGAGAACGTACATGATAATACATAAAACCCTTCTCCCCGTTGTTAAGGGATTGAATTTTTCAGGCTGCACACCTTGCCCAGGATTGCTGGAGTGCTGAGCAGCCACTTCCACGTTGAGATTTCAGTTCCTTGTTTGAAGTGTTGTCTAAAGGATTCAGCTGGGGGGGAAGTGTGCGCTTCTTGGCGTCTCTCTCAGCTCTCCTTGCTGAATCTCTCATCTCAGTTATTCACCTCAGGTTGCTTTTGGATTTTCTTTGAGTTTTGCAATTAAATATATATCAAAAGCCTCTCTTTATTCTGAGGCGTCTTAAGGCTTGCGTGTTGAAGCATCCCTGCTTCCCCTGGCGTGGCTGGCGGAGTTAAGCTGCGGGTTTTGCAGGCTGGTTCCATGGCTGGCTTTGTGTGTGTTGCTCTCCCAGCTGCACAACATTCATAATGGATCTTCTGCATTCTTCAGCACCAGTGACCAGCTCTGCACACAAACCTAAGGGATGGGGAGCATGAGTAGCAACTTGAACATGAGAGCCACAGCCCTGCTCCTGCAGGATGCGGGGGATCTGTCCCTGTCCCTGGGATAAACCAGGGGAAAGCCATGGATGGATGGAGCAGAGGGATGGGCAGCCAGCCCAGGCTGCTGGTCCTGGCCACGGCTGGTCCAGGGAGCTCCGTATCTATCCCCAGACCAACTGACTGCTCTCTTGTCTCCCATTCCTCCCGCAAGAGAATTGTCTCCCATTGCCCCATAGCAATAACAGTCAAGTTGTGTCCTGGGCTGTTCATTTTTCAAATCACATGTCTATTTTTACTTAGCTTTCTGCTGCCTACAAAAGAATCTCGGTCAGGGGCAGCCACTGCTTTTCTTTAGCTCACGTAGGGTTGAGTAACCAAGGGTGGATATCATCATCGCTGTGGGTTTGGTGAAGCAGCTGAGCACATTTAATTTTGCCTCATTCGCTGCAGTGAACTTCAGTGTTCTTATGTGTTTAAAGCCTGATTTCTCAAGGTCCCTCAAGTATGTCCCAGTTCCTTGGGTATCAGTTGTGTTTCTGTCACTTGAGTGGCACCAGTAAATTTTGAAAGGATAATGTGGTCACTGTATGAACAGAATCATTTTGATAAATAATACCCTGGAGTTACTTTTAAATTTCTACTTAATCTGAATCTGGGCTGGAAGTGAATCTGGAGCTGGTGTCTAGCAGTGCTTATGGGGCGTGAGTGGAACCACATCCCTCACTGAGGTTTGAGGGAGACTGACCTAACCTGGGTTTATTGGCTTGTTGAATTTATTGAGTGGAGAGAATTGGTACCAAATGGAGACTTTTGGTGACTCACCTTGCTAACTTTTTTTATCCCTTTGTACCAGAGGAAATCAGATGTTTGCAGATATTTCTGACTACTTATCCTGGAGTGAGAATTTCAGGGATAGCCTGTCCTCAGTCCATGGGTCTGATGGGGGATCCATGCCTCCAGAGCAGTTCTGAACCCAGTCTATAGGACGGGATGTTGCAGCTGAACCCTTTCAGCCTGGCTTGTTGTGAATAACCCAGCTTTTATGGTCTTTATATCAACCATGTATTTCGTTTTAAGTGGGTTTTTTGTTTAAAAAATGCAGTTTAGTGATAAGTAGATTGTTCTCATTTTCTCCTAATGATAGAGTATGATAATGTTAAATTTGCTTTCTCATTTATGCAACATCATTTTGAAATCAGATCTGAAAACATCTTTTTCCTTGCCTGGAAACCTTTATTTTCCCTTCCCTTTGATGCTTGGGTTTTATTAACTGTATCATTTAATTACGTGTAAGACATTTTCCCATAGAACTTGTGTGAAGGAGAGTCTTTACAGCAGCTTTGTCTTGCACTGTAAGCGAAAGATGATTTTCTGTTCTCAAAGCTTAATCCAGCATTTAAGTGCACAATGCCTCGTTCACACATGGTGCACAATTAGCTGCTGCGTGCAGCCTCTGCTTATAGAAATTAGGCATCCCTGCACCTCAGGGCATGTTGATGCTGCTGGGATAAGGGATGTTGTTTTCCATTCCTGGATTTCTCCTCCCAGCACTGGGTGCCAGTGTCTGTAAGGTGGGTTGGCCGTGTCACCTCTCCACACCCCAAAATGACAGTGTTTTGTTACAGATGCTGTATTTCACTTTTCTGCCTGAACCAGTGTTAGTGACCAGGAAAGGTGGCAAATTGCTGTCTCCAGTAAGACTGTGTGAGAGCTGGAATAGATTTCCAGAGTGTTCTTGGATGGGAGGTTTGGCTCTACCCTGCAAGAAGGGTCAGTCCCCACTCTCCCTGTTGAGTGCACCGGCACAGGGTCAGGAGCAGGGCTGGGTTCTGCCTGGCCTGACTTGCCAGTCATCACTGAGCTCTTTTAAGTGGGGATTTGGTGCCAGCATCACCCCCAGGCTGGCCCAGCTCCCTCCCAGCCAACAAATGCTCCGGGGTCCCGTGGCCACTAAAACCGTCTGACAGATAATAACTTCCATAATAAAAATTCCTCCCATGGTGATGGGCTTGCAGTCTGGTGTGAGGGTGACTTTTTGGGTCTGGGCAGAGAGTTTGCCCTCTGGGTGCTCCAGAGCATCCCCCCGGGCAGCCGCATCCATTCGGGCAGCAAGGCGAGCGGGCACAGTGCCTGCAGAGAACAGGATTCTTCCTACATTTCTTCTATTTCTTATTTTCTGCTCTAACTTTCTCTGTGATCCCTTTAAAAAAGGTGCAAAGGCTTGTTAATAGTTTCAGGCATTAAAATCACTCTACTGCCTGTAGAGAAAGTGGTCACAGATGCTTTGTATTCTCCACAGCGCTTCTGCTGGAGGGGCTCCCTGTGAGTGCTGGTTGCTACAGAGGTCCTCATAGAGTGGCAGAAACTCACAGGGGTTCCTAACTCTGTGTGGGATCGTATGTGGCCAGCCCTTTGCACAGCCTGTATGTCCCCCTTTGCACCAAACCCCTCCAAATCGAAGCAGCCCCTCTCCTGAAGATGCTCCGTGTGAAGGGGGATGATTTCATCCTCTTCACATCCGAGGTACAGTCGGCATGCAGTTACAGATGAAGTTCCCCTTGTGTTTAAGCCGCAGGGGGGATGAGGAATTAGTTTCTATATGTACTTGAAAAATTAGCAGTACTTGAAAAATCGTGAAGTGAGGCTGGCTACTTGATGATGGGTTTGCATTTAAAAATGGGAAGGATTACAAGTTTGATTTATATTTATTACAGCACACGAGAAGGCAGATCAATGCTACACTACCCCCTCATTATAAACAGGAGCCAGGTTTGAAGGTCTGTTTTGAATTATAGATGTAACTTCCTACTGACTGATGGGCGGTGATCATGAAGATGAAAACAAAGAAGAAAATGGAGTCAGTTAAATACATATGTGGTGTATATACTGAGTAGGTAGTTGTGAACGTGGAGCTGAAATCTCTGTGGACGATGCCTCAGCTACTTAAATATTCATAGATGTATATACGTGTCATGCCAGCAGCTTTGGATGTGGTTACAGGTCTGTAAATCCACAAGCTGCTTGGGAGTAACGTGGCCTTGGTGGGAAGAGTCCAGGCAGGCATGGAGGCAGATGGGTGCTGCTGGGGGTGTGGAAGCATGCTGTGGGGACCAGCATGCTGTGGGGCTCACTCTGGGTTTGGGCTCAGCATCAGCTGAGGTGGCCCTGCCTGCCCATGCTGCTGCTCCTGCCCATGCTGCTGCTCCTGCCCATGGCTCTAGGTGTGGGACTCCAGAGGGAAGCTGCTGCCTCATCCTCTGCACTTTGGGGATGCTTGAACATCATGAAGGATCCCTGTGACACCTTGCTGCGCCCCCAGCCCTGGCTGCAGCATGTGAGGCAGCGGAGCTCCAGGAGGTGGCTCAGGGATGGGGGACCTGCCTGCCTGGTGGCACTCAGGCCCTTTGGCAGTGAAAGTGGCAGAGGAGAAGACAGCAGAGCTATAGGCAGCTGGCAGAGATGGGGAGAGAGATGGTGGCAGCCGATATTTGAAGAGTGGATGGGGTTTTGTTTGCAGGGGTGGATCGGGAGGGAGGATGAGTGGAGGAAAGCAGTGGCTGCCCAGGGCCTGTGGGACTTGCTCAGTACCTGAGCCCTGAGCCACCCAGGAGGCCACGGCAGCCTCAAAGTCAAGAGCTCTTTCCTCCAGTGCTCCTGGTGAGTGCAGTGGAGCTGGGAGTGCTGAGTGCTCCTCTGTGGGGGGAGAGGGTGGGAAGGTCTGACAGCTCCCTCCTCCATCAGAGCAAAAGGTGGAAGAGAAGTCGAAGAGACATTGTTTAAGGCATCTGTTTCAGTATTTCTGAAGCTGTTGCTGGATGCAGTCCAGATGAATCTAAATTGGAAGGTGTTGCAAGTGCCAGATGGAGCAGGGATATGTAGCAGAGAAATATGAAAAGCTTGGAAATTCAGGCAGTATCTTTAAAGAGAAAAGCAGAAAAAAGAAGAGCTTGCAGGCCTTGGGGGGAAGACACTGACGACCTGGTTCTTGGTGGGAAAGAGGGCCATAAAGGGAGGCATGACAAGGAATGCAGTTACCTAAAAAGCAGGTTGGAGTGTTTTCAGTACTGATTTTTGGTCTAAATATGGCTGCTTTGCTGTCATTGGACACTTCGGTTAGATTCTATCCTGTTAGCACTGCTGCAGCTTTGGTGAATAAGAGGAGAGAGAAACAGATTCCTTGTCCTGCCTCAGCTCTGGTCTGGGGAGCTCTGCTCTTCATCCTCCGCTCTTCATCCTCCCTGCTTCATGCTCCACGAGCTGCTGCCCCTACCTCCTGCCAAACCAGGCAGCCTGGGGCCTCGAGCATCTCCCCAGTGTTTCACCTGCTGCTCCAGGGCTGGCAGCTTCCATCTGAAAACTGGTATTTGGATGTAATTCTTTGGGAAGATGCAAATGCTTTTGTGGGATGACAAGAAAATGGTGAGTTCCATGGAAGACCATCACTGTCCATTGTGTTAGCTGATGTGAGTTGGGCTTGTGAATGGACGTCACAGCACTGCTGCCCCAAGATGAGAACAGTTGATGATGTTGCATTTATAAATAGCTGCTGCTGGGAGATCTGCTTGCTTGGTTGGGTTCACCAAAACAAGAGAAACTCGAGCTCTATCTCATCCTTATCCTTGGCTACCACTGACGCCGCCTCCTACGACGCTCCTGCATAATGCTGTTCCTGCTGGAACTGATGTCCTTTGTATTTGGAGTGACATAAACAATATTTGTGAGAGGCACTTTATGTAAAAAAGAAGAAAAATAAAAAGCAGGAAGCAAATGAAAGCTGCTGCTTGAAGGGTATGACAGGGCTCATTCTGAAGTGGTCTTTTCACATTACCACACTTATTTTGTTTTGAAATAACCCTTTGCAGCATTTTTTGCTCCTTTTTTGTCTGTGTATGTATGTGGCGTGCCACAATTTTGTTAAATTATTAATGCAGGGGATGAGACAGGCCCGTGTGAATAGCTGAAGTACATCACTAGCTTGTTTTTGATGCTTCCCAGTCTTGTACAGAAACATTTGGCAAAGGACCTGTATAAATAGCGCTCAGCTCTCTGTGCTCATTTCTTGGGTTTCCAGTGTTAGGTTGCCTTGTCCTTCTGGAATACTGAACTTCAGGTGGGCTTTGGGATACACTCTGTTTATCCAAGCTCAGTGTGATAGGGCAAATGTCGTTTGAGATAGTGGTTTCCTCCAAAGAATAAGGTTTGCATTTGAGATGAACAAGCTGGTCTCATCTCCTCATTGCTTCTGTGCGTTTGTGTTGGGCAGTGTCCATGGGGGTCGTCACCCAAGAGTGGAAGAATACCCCATATAGATGTTTACAATGATGGTGACCACAAAAGATAGTCTGATTTTTAGTGAGTAGATTTACATTCGAATTCCATATTATGCACTTGAGTGCACATCACCACAGAGTTTGGCTCTAATTCGACATTCATCCTGGATGAAAGTCATTAATAGTAATTATCTCTAGGAACAATTTTCACGAGTCTATTCCAATTTTCAGTGAGTGTCCCTTCTGGAAAAAAAGCCCCTCCTATGATTGTGTGTCGAGAGCGTTTTTCACCCAAATAGTTATTATCTGTGAAGTTCCTCTTCACTGGTGTCATCACAGCGCTGCCACAGAGGCTCCCTTCCCATCTCTCTCCCTTTATGTGGTGGGTAATGCTGTGCCCGGTTTCCCTGTGTGAATTTACCAATAGCACCCAGGGAATGAAGGACCCATGATCGATCCAGCCTGTAACTGCAGAACTTGATCCCTCTCCTGCAGCTCCATAAAGGAGCGAGCTGCTGGATGCCCCATCGCTCTGTGCTGGGAACATCAGCGAAGCTTCGGAGCAGCAACCAGGCTTTGGCTGCAGGCATGACCCCATCCCTCATCAGTGGCTCTGACTCCCAACCGCAGTGCTCTTCGCCATCGGGAATTATTATGGTCTGGCCAGCAGGTGGAAGCAGAGAAAAAAAACCTCTGCCAAGGCTCCTGCGTGTTTCCATGCTGTTTGCAGAGGAGCTGTTTTCCTCTAAAATTGCAAGCCATTAGGGATACAGGATGCTGTGTAATTTCGGCGAGTCTTGCATCTGGTCTGTAACAGCCTGACCTGTGTGATGGTGCAAACAGCTTCCTCTGCCAGCCAGCACCAGTGGGGTTATTTTTGTTTCCTTCCCCCTACTTTTGAGCACCAGCAGCCACAGGAATGGGAACTCGTGCTTAGAGCCTGCGTCTGTGTCATCCCTTATTACACTGAGTGGCCTTTCCCCTGAAATATAGGAGATCTTTGTTAAGCACCTGGCATGGTGCTAAATGATGCACAGGTTCAATCTTTAGCCAAGCCTGCTGTGGTGTGAGAAGTGTCAGGACCTGAGTTGGTCGTTGGGATGCTGCACTAGCTCGCTTACAGCAGCTCTTCAGCAAACAGATGCTCGCCCACTACAAAGTGCCTGGAGCTGTCCACTGCTCCCCTGGAAATGAATGCAGAACATGGGTCCTTGCCCTGGTGCAAGGTGCAGGATGTGCTTGGTGTGGGAAGAGCCCTGCTCGTGGCAAGGCTCCCAGGGAACTGTGGTGCCTGGGGTTGAGGTGGGCTTTGGGTCATGGTGGTGATCTGTGCTCAGGTAGAACTGGAAATTCATCTCCACAGCCCATGTCACCTTCGTATGAGTGATTGTGTCATCTAGAGTTAAATTTCTGGCGCTGTGATGCGTGTGTCAGGTACTTGGTGGCTCATAGCACTGGGAATCTTGTAAATTGGGCATCTGTACAGGTGGTAGTTTATGGCAGGTGGACAGTTGTAGGGCAGGGTAGCCTTTGGTTCAGGGACAGGAGTGATACTGTGCCATCATTTTGAGTCAGTGTGACTTGATAACACAGTCTTAACGTGTGTCTCTCCCCTGTGAAACAGTTTAATTCCTTTGTAGTTTCAGTAGGCTATAGCTTTATAATTTCCAAGTACTGGCAGTGTTTGCAGAGAGGGGGGAAAACCAGTGCCAAAGGAAACAAACACAGGGATGCAGCGCTGTCTTTCTGGGATCAGACACTTTGAAGGAGGGGGTCAATGAGAAATGCAGAGAGAGAATAAAGGTTCCAGATCAGGAATCAGTTCCTTGGTTTCACAGGTCTTTCTGTCCTTCCCAGTGCTGACTGGTCTGTGCTGGAGAGTTTAGGGTAACTAAACTTCATCCAGCTGGTGGTGAAGGAAGCTCTGGGTCTGTTTGTGATGGCAAGGCAGACCTGCTAATGTGTGAGATGAAGATCCAGCATAGCTGGATGACACAGGCAGAAGGTAGATGCCTGGTTGGGAGTAAAATACCAGGTTGTAGATTCTACTGTTTGGATTAATGGCTATAAAAGCACCTCCAAAAACTGGATGGGGCATGTTTTTCCAGCAAATGATAAGTATCTCTTTTTTATTTTTAAAATGTTTCAGATTATTATTTTATATATAAAAAAAGTTTCTAACCTTGTTAGTGGCATCTTGAGGCTCTATGGAGCCCGACTAACAGTTGTTCTCACTCTCTTAATAAGAGTGATCTTCACATCAATCCTCAGTTTATGAATTGTAATAGAGCTGCTGTAATAGTAGTAATTGGTGAAATTAGTTTGGATGGTTGCATTAATATTCATGCATTCCTGCAGCAGCACTGAGCTAATTAGTATCTCTTCCTTCTCTATTATGGTGGCAAAATGGGACAGAATAAATCTCAGAGGTTAACTTCTGTGCTGAGCGTGGTCACAAGCCGGAGATGGGGAAGGGTTTCCAGCAGCACGTGCTGGAGCTGCATCCTTCCTGGGAGTGGGAATTGCTGACGCATCCGAGGCTGGATGAGGAGGTCGGTGGGAGCCCGGCGGGTTTGGGGCTGTGAGGAGGATGAGGGAGTTTGCTGCTGGGGAAACATGAAGTCACGTTGCTCCGTGTAATTATTCCGCAGTAAGCAGGAGAGAGCAGCGGGGGTCTGCGGGGAATACTCCTCTGCATTGGCCTACATATGGAATAGGTGGTCTCAGTGAGCTTTATGGGGTTTTTTCCACCCCACATCTCTAATTTCCAGTCCTAGAAGATACCAATGAAAGAACTGGGGTTTTCCTGCCTGATTTAATCATTTTTGCTGTGATATACGTATATATATATATATATATAATTCTTTTATTCCCCTTCTCATGGGGAGCTGCAGAATGAAGGCAGTGAAGTTGCTTCCTTCTGCCAGGGGAGCCCAGAAAGAGGACAGAGCCCTCGTTGTTCCCTTACTGCATTCCTTGGGGGTTTGTGGCATTGTTCTACTGTGTTCTGTGTGTGTCTGCGGGTGAGGAGCTCCCAAGCAGGAGGTCTGGGGACATGTTGCTGGGGAAGAGTGGTGTGTTTTATGCAAAATCCATAGGTCACATGGGGTGGTTTGGATAGCTCTTGGGACACTCATGGCAATAGAGTCTCATCTCCAAATACTGAGGCCCCCAGCACCCGTGCATTGACCCCCTGTGCCATTGGATGGGTTGGAATGCATTCCCCTCTCACATCCTTGTTCCTGATGGCTGGGGATGTGTCTGGGGTACCTTCAGGAGGCTGTAGGGATGAAGAGAAGCTCGAGAAGAGATCAGCAAGGCTCCTGCAACCTTATTCATGAAAAAACCCTTGTTGTGAGGGGTGGCAGAAGAGGAGGTAGGGATAACGCCCCACTCTGTCCAGCCTGGGAAGATAGAAGGAAGCAGTAAAATGGGGGGAAGTGATCCAAAGACCATTGATCTTCCCTGCATTGTGCCATGCTGTGCCAGTCACCTTCCCTTGAGTGTGATGTGCTGTTTCCTGGGGGCAGGGATGCAGGGGGTGGCATGAAGCCCCCCAGCCATGCCTGGTATGCTGGGCACGCTGCCCTGGCCCAGCAGGCGCTTAGCAGACAGGTGGTACCCAAGTTGCAGGGACTGTTTCCTTGAGTCTGGCTCTCAACTATCATTAATTCAAGCCTGTAGAGGCTTGATCCAAATTACACAGCGCTTGTTCCCTCTCTTCTTCTCCCCCTAGTTCCCCATCCCACCTGGATAAGGTACAGCAGTCAGGGCTTCAGTGAGTGGGGATCGGGCAGAGGATGTATGAGGAGTCCCCATGGATGTAGGAGCACCCACAGGTACCAGGACTTGCCTAACTACACAGGCAGTTCTTTTAAATCCTTCTTTTTCATCTTTCTTTCTTTTTTTCCCCTCTTCCCCCGACACGAAGGGGAAGCTCTGTGCTGGGCTCCACGTCTTTCGCAAACAAATGAATAAATAAAGCCATAAATGAAGCGAGCATTTCTCTTGAAAGCTTGAAAGGAAGAAATAAGGAGAAAATGCTATTAGTTCTATTTTTAAAGACTTGTGAGCTGCTTGGATACCATGGTGATGGAGTCGGTGTAAGCACCTAGATAGGTACAAATCTCCCACATGCCTGGAATAATGTAAACGGAGCAGGACAGCGTGTGAGTGGAAAGTATTTCTGTTTATCTAGCTTCCCTTCAGCTTTCTGTTATTAAACATGGTGATTTCCAAGCTGTCAGCACGCATGTTAAAATCTTCTGGCATTTCTGGCTGTGGAGAAGTATTTCCAAGAGCGCAGGTGTGGACCGCTTGCCTACTGGCCCCAGTGAGCAGGGAGCCCCAGGGGGGTGATGCAGGGGGACCCCTCTCTGCAAACCCTGCACCCCTGCCAGTGATGGAGAGGGCCTGCCCGTGCCCTGGTGTGGAGTCGCAGGAGCATCGGAGGAGCTGGCGTGGTGTTAGTGGGAAGTGGCTGACAACCATTTTGAGCAGCTCCAGAAGGGCACAGAAAAACCTGGAAAGCTGCTTAGCAGGCACTGCGGGAGGAAGTTTCGGGAGTATCACTGAAGTTTCCAAGCACAGGGGGATGGCTGGTGTCCTTGCAAGGGCTGCTGAGGGGTCCTCAGGTGGAGGGCAGAGCTGCTGCCCCCCCTCCCCGACTGACAGCTGTCATTCCCGAGCTATTAACAATAATGTTCCTGCCATCTAATGCCTGCCAGTGAACTGTCAGCTAGCAGCAATGCGTAACTAAGTAAGGATACTCCCAGAGCACTGTTATTTGGGGCGGGGGGGGGGGGGGGGGGGCGAGGGGGGAAGAACAAAAGAAAGAGGCTTGAGTCACTCGGTTGTGACCATATAATGACTTTGTATACAAATTAGACGGATTCACATAGTGCTTATCTAAATTAGGTTGCCATTTTACAATGCTAATTTTCCTGTTGGTTGCTCGTGATACCAGAACTCAGCGTTGGGAGAAACACCCGTGTGCTGCTCGGCTCCCAAAAACGCGGCGGTGATGCGGTGCCTCCGTACCCCGCGGGGTGAGCGCAACCTGCTGAGCTCCGGCAGCCACCGCTGGCTCCATCCTCCTCAGCTGCTTGTAAGGTTGATAACTGTGACTGCAGTAATTAGTGGCAAGTCTACAGATCTTGATGAAGTATGCACAGGGGGCTTGTTCCTCTGCGCTGTTCTTTTACCCTCCAGAGGAATAAATAACTGGAGGGAAGGGAATTGTCAGGGGGGAAGGAGGGGATGGGGGTGGGAAAAAAAAAGCAGCGTAGAAGAAAATAAAAGCTGTATGCTTATTTTGAAAGCTGGTACCTAGGAGTCTGAGAGACATGTGTGAGATCTGAGTGTAGAAGGCAGTGTTTAAAAAGCTACCAGCATATCCTGATAAAGCTGCTGTCGTGCCACAGGGTCGGTGCAGGAGGGGCCACAAAGAGCAGAACTTGGATGCTGAGTGTTTGAAAACCCATTTGGGTTTTTATTTGTCCCTCATGTTTTGTTGTGGCTTAACAGGAATAAGACCATTCCCGTTTGCCGCTTGCCTGGGAAAGCCCACCTTGCTCAATGTCAGTTTTCACCTTCACAAGGATGCTCTTTGCATTGAAAATCCTCAAAATATTTTCATGTGGAAAGTGAAGCCACCTTCCCCCTTGCCCTGCCCATCCTCTCCCTGTTCCCTGCTCCTCCCCTCTGCCCCCTGCTCTTCCCCACCCTCCTTTTGTGGAGCGGGGGCTGGAAGGGCCCATCCGTTCTTGCAGTGAGCTCAACCACTGAGATGGCTTCGGGCTTCTGTAAACATGGGTCATGGAGCTTGTCTAATTTCTGTCAGGAAGATGATGTGCTGAGCCCAGCCCTGCTGGTCAGGGGCTAACAAGGAAAATCACATCCCATCACCACCATCAAAACGAGCTCTCCTTCCTGCAGACCTTCCGGCGCTGCATGATGTGTTGTGGTGATAGCTGACCAAGGCCTGTTATGTTCAGTGCTTCACAACGATCTGACACCCGACATTCTGCATAAACTTGCTTTTAGAGGTATCTATTCCAAGAGGAGTAAAAAAAATGCAGCGATTTGGGGTGCAAACTGCACATGATGTGATCTCCAGAGCTGTGCTGCTCATTTTGATGGGATAAATGCAGATGCATGACTATCTGCAGAGCCCCATTCATTGCACTGCTAACTCCACGCATCGCATCTCCAACCTGTGCAGTGTGGTAGAGCTCCATTGAAGTTGGTGGCAGTTTTTAACCAGCTCAGGATCTGATGCTCTACGTGCAATTTTTATTTCAGAAAAAGGGGAAAATGTTGTACCAAATAATTCTTCCCTGCTGTTGACTTTTCCTCTGCTTCCATAGCTCGCTGGCTGCACGTGGTTCCTGGAAGTAAACAGGTTGCTCTGCTCTGTGTAGCTTGGTGCATTTGCACCTTGCAGCATCAAGCCCTAAATAACTCCATGCACGAGGTCTGCCAGCATTAGCAGCCTGCTACACAGCACAGGGATCCTGAAATATTTAGTGGTTTCCAGAAATGGGCTCTGTACCTTTTATCTTTGGAGTTTCTCAGGGTCAGAGCGATCCCTTTCATCTCAGCAGAACTCGCTTGCCCTGTGCACGGATCAGCTAAAAAAAATCCTATGCAAAGTTTCAAGACACAACTGCCAGCAAAATCCCTGCCACTGAGAGGGAGCCAGACGTGGAAAGAAAGGTTAAAAAAAATACAAGACTGCCCAGGGAGCCCATTAGTTTGATCTCTGAGAGCTTAAAGCCAACTTGTAGGCAGGGCGATGAACCAGCCCAGTGCCGCGGAGAGCTCGAGTTGTCAGTTGGCTGAAGAAAAAGCCCTTCCAAGTCTTGACGTGTGGGTCCTCCAGGTACCATTTGAGTTTCTGGAGTAGCTGTGTCGTTCCTTGCTAAAAGAATTGCAAGAAGGAAAAACTATCATCGAGTTTGTTTTGAAGCTATTTCAGTGCTCGGGTGAAAGCAGCTTTATTTGCACTTGGCTTTTATCTCCCTCCCAGCTCCAGTGCAGCCACAGAGCAGGTCAGGTCTATTGAGACAATTACAAAACCAAACCAGACCCTAGGTCCTTCAGGCCCAGCTTGTTGATTAACAAGCCTGTGTAATATCCATACACTAAATGCTGACAGGGACTTACACTGAATTTGCACCCCTGAAACTTCAAAAGGACACTGGGTAGAGAGGTGTGATCCTTTTTCAATGCCTGAGAATGATGTTAATGATGGACTCACACTGGCCAGTTCAGCAAAGGTAAGAGAAGGGTAGATGAGGGCTAGGAAAGGTGGTTTTATTCATTGAAAATGGTATTCAGTGCATTTTGCTGAGGATTAGTTTCACTGTAGACATGGATATAAGTGTTTTCTTGAAGGATGAGAAATCTCCTGTGCTGTTGGGTTGGTCCACCCACCTATAAACATTTGCCATCCATGTAATGTTATACGATTGCTTGAAATGGCTTCTGCTCTGGCAGACTGCTGTGTGTTGCCTTCTTTTAAAGTGAAACTTTAATTGGAAGTTTGTATTTGGTTCAGGGAAGATCATACTTATCAGGGCTGTTAAAGGGGGACGAATGACGATAACAGTAATCGCATGAAGAACATAGGAGATTTCTGCAGTCTTCTGTAATCCTTTAAGCGACTCAGTTTACCAGCACTCCTTTGACTTGAGGGATTAGTCCCTGTCTCTGACGCACTGCTGTATGAGGGATGAGGAAGAGTGTTACATCTGTCACCCAGCGCTTCACCAGCCGCACCAGTTCTGGTTCATGGGAGCTGGAGCATCCCACTGAGATGCGGGTGGAAGCACCAGCAGCGGTTCAGGAAGGAGCCCTGGGTGGGCTTGCACTGTGTGTGAGAGTCTCTGGAAATTAGTTTCGCTTGGAGGTGAGACCAGAGCCAGAAATGTAGCATCTCTCATGAGGAGGAGTGCAAGGTAGAGAAGACAAATAAATAAGGGATTATGGAAGAGGAAAAGCTTTCTATTGGGTTGTGAAAGGAGAATCTCAGCATGGGAGTTGCCCTGATGGCAAGAGGCTTTTCCTGCAGCCTGGATGGTCCTGGGGACCAAGGGCAAGCTTTGGTGTCTCTGGACTGGGGCTGGTGAAATTGGCACCCTGTGCCCAGGCTGGCAGGCACATGGCTCTGCCGCCCGCCTCTTCACCATGCCAGGGGTTTGGCCAGAGCTGACGCTCCTCTCTCTGTTTTTCAATATCTTTTTAAAAGACGACTCTCTGATCCAAGCTGAGCAGGTTTTTTGGCACATTTCTTGTACCACATCCACAGTCGGCTCCTTTCCCCTCCTTTGCTTGTGCTTGCTGCAGCACGGGGGAAGGAGTGTCCAGCCCCTGTGGTGTGGTTTGCATCAGGGTGCAGAAAGACAGAGGTGTCAGAACTTTAAAAGAATAAATAATATATTTCTATATCTGGTTGCTTCTGCATGTGTCTAATAACATGGCCCTTAGAAAGTAATTTGGATTAATTAGAATGTGTGGGCACTTTTGTGATAAAGACATGCCGAGTAATTATCCAGTGTCCAGAATAATCTATTGAGCTTGTGAAGTTTAAGTCTGAAAATTATTCTCCCTTAAGTATTTGTCTTTCTAGCTGTATTTCTGTTATTAAATTTGTTTTCCCACAAGTTAGATAAGAAGAAAATGTAATTATTTAGCTGGCAAGCTTAATGTCGAGGTGAAGAAAACCAGTGACGGTGAAAGTGTGATTGCCTTGTGGCTTTCCTGTAATAATACATAAATATTTATATGTGTAGAATTACATGGTGATGATGCACTTTCTAAAAGGCCGGAGATGAAATATAAGGGAATAAAAGGTATAGAAATTCATTGAAACTTCCCTATGCCCTATAATTCATGTATATGTAGTCGGAGAAATGTCACATGCAGATTTCTGCTGTAATTATAACCCATTCTCGCTTGCATCTCTTCTTGCTGCATCTCCTCCCTCTCCCTTGGGCCTGAAGTCTGTGTCCTGAAAGACCTTGTTCGGTTCCTTGTGCTCGGAGGGTGCAACAGGCACTTTTACTCGTGATAATGTTTATTCTGGATTAAAGAAAGCACCAAATCAAAGGCAGTCCAGATAGAATGACGCAGTGACCCTGGTGAAACCCACCCCCGCGCCTCAGGTCAGCACAGTGTCCCTACAGAGCTGCCTTTTGAACTCTCCAAAGGAATATTAAGTGATGCCTGTGACACTTTGATTTCAAAGGAGTGCATTTGTGACCTTGTGGGTGATGAAGGGGACGTGGAGCATTTTGTACTGTCCGAGCATCCATCTCAGCAGTCCTGCCTCCCCTCCAATGCTGTACTGGTCCCTGGGGCACAGGCAGGTGATGCCCTGGGTGTTGAGCTGAGCAAGACCAGTTGAAGATACTGGGCAGGCATTGGGAGTGGGCATGGCTGCTGTGTGGGAACACGAGGGGCTCACCCTGCCAAGGAGCTCTCGGAAGACAGCAGATTCTTCCAGGTACAGGTCAGTGTGGTGGTCCCTCCTTGCTGGGGAGGATGCATGGGAGGGAAGGCTGCTGTGCTTGGGGGCATGGGACCTGAGGTGCTTGGGATGAGCTTGGAGGTGACAAGGTGAAGGAGAGCAGACCTGCAAACATTTCCAAGGAAGCTCAGGGTAAACTCTCAGGGCCAGGGAGGAGGAAAGCCAGGCTGGGATGTGGTCACAGATGCTGAGAAGACACATTTCCCAGAGAAGGATTATGGTCCTCACCAACAGAGCTGATTTCCCACCTGGCACAGCCCAGGTCAGCTGGTGTTGGGAAGCCGTAGTTCTCCAGGAGAATATCCTTTAGAAAGACAGCCAGCCTTGCTGAAGTGATTTTTGGGGGACAAGAAGCTCGTGGTCAAAGGCTGGTGGCTGGGGCTTTCCCCGTCGCTGCTTTTCAGGTTATGCAGCTGCATTGTGACCTAGGAGGGAGGTGTGGGGATCAGAGCAGGGCATCGCAGGGTGCTGGTGTGCTGGGAGCACAGCCTGAGCTCCCCAGGGCTGTTGGCAATGGGACCTGCTCTGCTTCCTGTCCGCCTGTCCCCACCAGCCACTGGTCACATCCCACTCCAGCTATTACAGCTGGAAAACCCTAGAACTGTGAGAGCTGAAAACAAGAGTCAGATCTCTGGAAACCAGCATCTCTCACCTGGTACATCCTGAGCTCATGTTTCAGCGAGGGGTGGGGTGACTGACATCACACTTGTGCCATTGATACCCTGTAGCACACGGATAGTCCTGGCTGTAGTTTATGTACCTCCTCTGCGTGTAGTAAACCTTTTTATATTGAATTTCTCTTGCTGTGGGTTAACGGTGAGGTTTTTCCCTCTGGCAGCGCTGTCATTGCTGCAGCAGGGGATAACATTCAATAGAGATACACAGATAATTTATTGAGGGTTTGGGTACAGGGGCTAGCTCAAATGTCCTCTGCTACTGCTCTGGCACTGATGGACTCATCAGAGCAAAAGGCTTGTAGGTGCTTCTTAAATGGAGACTTTGTCCCAGTCATCTGAAATGGAGAAAACGATGGTGGCTTATTTTTGCTAATATTATGTATAGAAATCTATTCTGTGTACTGGCTGCTGCTGTAACTCTGGGCATCTTAGGTGCTCTGAAATGCTCTTCTGTATTTCATAAGGCAAAAGGCAGCAATTTGTGAAAGAAGAGGAAAGAATGGACAGGTTAGACCCCACCCTTGAGCTCGTTCAGGCTGTAGTTTGTCTCTGGCAGTTGCAGGAATCTGTTTGTGACAGGCAGGGACACTGGCACAGGTGGATGAGGGAGGATCTACTCTACATGCTCCATCTCATCCTGGTTGTTACCCTGGGGTGTCAGAGCCCTGTGTCAGACTCGGCAGGTTATAACTGGTGGCTGTGATGTGTCTCCTTGTTCCTCCTGCCCTGCACGTGGTGTGGGGAGTAGCGTTTCCCTGCTCCCCTGGCAGTGCATTGGCACACCCCCAGGTTCCTTGGGAGACCCTTCAGCTTAAGGGGAGTGTACACTGCTTGCCATCATTTAAGCACCAGTTTTGGTGCAGGGAGGCACATCACTTTGTTCCTAAAGGAGAACTGGCTTTCTGCCTCTGGGATTCACCATTTCCAGTTGCAGCTCCTTAGCCATGGTCCCAACCTGGGCACCCAGAGAGAGCCATGTCCAGGGCAGATGACAGGGGTGGAAAAGCCCTGTTGGAGCATGTGGGTATGAAAGACTCTCACTGAAGTGAGAGACCCAAACGGGACCATGCACACATTCCTTTTACCCCACAGTTTTGCTCTTGCCACAACCTTTTAATGAAGTGCCCATCCAAAGGAAAATGGTTTCACCTTCTACACAGTCGTTCAGGCAACCAGTGTGTGTGTGCATGAAGGAAGCATGGTTTTCTGTATAGTTTGATGCATTTTTAAATGCAATAATATTTCTAATATTGTGCGGAAGGAAATAAGGGAAGAAGTGAGCTCCAGAGCCCCTGTTTCAAACACTGGTTTACTGCTTGGAATGTGGTGGGTACCCCTGTGGGTTTTTCTTAGAGGCTCTAGGGGAGGGGAGATGGGGGAACCTTGGCTCTGCAAGACCCTGCCACTGAAGCCAAGACCTGGGAGATACTTTTGTGAGTTTAGATTCTTAATTTTGCAATATCTGATCAGTGAAAGTCATTCTCAGGAATTTGGCTTGGCTCATCGTGCTATTCAGCTGCTTGCTGAAAGTTTAACTTTACAATGAAATAGAAAATAAACCCTCTATAGAGATAAATTTGTATTGACGGGTTTTAGATGTGTTATTCTGGGAAGACAATAAGGCCACGGGCTTTATTCTCCTTGACTTAAGATGCTTTGCTGTATTGAAAATTTAGGAATAAATATTCAAATCACAGCCTTACTTTCTACAACATAAACAGGGATGCTCATCTAGAAATGCAATTATGAGATATGCTCAAATACTAACTCGACAGCTTTCATTTAGCCTAATAACTAAGCTTTGAAGGATGATTGTTTCACATTGTGCCACATTGCAATTTGTTTCCACTGTGGTGGGTCTGTGTGTGCCTGTGTTTGCCTATTACTTTCAGAAAACTGTGTTATGCCGTTGAGCTTCTCAGTATTTCAGCCTGTCTGCTGAATAAGTCGTTACTGTTGCTGTCTTTTATTGGGCTACTTTCAAAATCAATGAGATTTATAATTGCAGATTAAAAACCTTTTAAAATATGCATAGACAATATAAGGTTCAATTATATGTTTGCAATGAATGGAGCGATGTGTACACATAAATAAAACATAAAAGCTGCTTTGCTGTGTTTATCTTCTGGTTCTGATTTATTTTCAAAATAATTAGTAATTGTGAGTCCATATTTGGCTGTGTGAGCTCCAGTCACTGCAGGAACATCTATATGTGGATTTATAGCCAGTGCACACAAGTCACTGCTCTGTTTGCAGGGACTGACTTGGTTTTCCTAAATGTGGACAGGGTATAGGAGTGGTGTTGGTGAGAGGAGAGGAAAACAAATTGCCTTCTGCTGCCGTGTCCTATAGTTGAGTGTGGGACGCTGGTTTCTGCTCAGCACCTCTCTGCATGGTTGAGATACCCTGCTTGCTGGGGATCTGCAGGCTGTCAGCAGCAGGCTCTGCTCCTCAAGGCATCGCTGCCTGGCATCCAGGAGATCTCAAAGCGCATGTCCAGCCTGTGTAAGGGGCAGCCCCTGCCTTCTCCCTCCCTTGGCTTTGTTGTGCAGGACTTTGCAGGGGCCAGGAGATGGGACAAGGGGCAATGGGCTCAAGCTGTGCCAGGGCAGGGTCAGCTCAGATGGGAGGGAAAAGTTCTTCCCTGGCAGAGTTGTGGGGCTGTGGCACAGGCTGCCCAGGGAGGGGGCTGAGTCCCCAGCCCTGGGGGTGTTTAACAGAGGGGAGATGAGGTGCTCAGGGATCTGGGTCAGCACAGGACAGGGACGGTTGGACTCTATGATCTTAAAGGTCTTTTCCAACCTGGTGATTCTGTGCCTTGGAAAGCCTTGCTGACAGCCTTTCCCAAATGTGAGCCCACCCAAGACAGGCAGCAGCATCCTTTCCTGTTCCCTGCTGGGTTATGCAGCTGTTAATCTCACTCATAGCAACGCAGTACACATATAGTCGCTCTTCTCCACACAGGTTATTTCGTTGTCTGGAGCATTTAATGGACAGAGCTTGGTGTCCTCCCTTTACAGTACCTATTCTGTCTGCTTGTGCTTTCTTAGGCTGTGCTAGACCCAAACAGCCCCAGCACTAGATTCAGTCTTAGCACAAACTCAATGCAGAATCTGCCTCTCCTGGACTCTCTTCACTCTCTCTCTTTCCTTCAGTGTCTTTGTAATCATGTTTTAGGCATTGTGGTGTGTCATGGGATAAAAGTGTGACAGAATATCCATGTATGTTATTTGTAGGCTGAATTTAAATCACAGCATGAGGCTGAAAAGTCTATTGCTGCATAAGCAGCTTTGTTGTACCATATGATTACAGAAATGTGGCCATTAGAAAGGTTGTAGGGTCCCTGTACTCCCATCACCTTATGTGAGTTCAGCTAAAAATTGGCTTGAAGTATTAGCTCATAATAGACAAGATCCTTTGATGCTTTGTTAAGATTTCAAATTACCTCTAGCAGAGTGCCATCTATTATTTTAATGCCACTCTCAAGCTTTCATTCTATCAGGGCCAGTGTTAAAATATGAAGAGCTGTGCATTCTTGCGTTGCAATGGATGGGCAATCACCACTGATATTTTAACTGATGTATCCTAGGAGGAATATTCTAGTTAATACTGTAAAATCAATGAATATGCACTGGTATATCTAAACGTGCTGTGCTGGTCATATCTCATCCCTGAGATCTGCAAACCAGCAGAGCTTTATCGCCTTGCTAGTTTATGGGCAAGCCAGCTAAATTTCTTAACAAGTTAAATATTTCACTTAAAAGCATTAAATGCTGAACTTTCCTGCTAGAGCATGTCCCTTTTGTCTTCAGGATCGATGGTGTCTCTGGTGCAGTAGGTAAATATTTCTGTTGGCAGGTGGGAGCTGTAAGAGGTTCCCTATATGCACCTGGATGTGTTTATCATAGAGGCTGGGAAATATTTTGGCTTCTGTCTGTCTGCACCTGTCTGTATGTCTGGAGGGACCCGGGCTGTGTGGGGGGGAAGGAGCTCATGCCTCTGTCTGCCTGCATCAGGGGATGTGTGAAAGGGTCTCAGCGATGTGCAAAGGAGGGAGGGGGGTGTTTGTAGACCACTGACCCACACACATCACTGTTATATGTGGCATCTTCCCCAGTGCGTGGTGCGGGGAGGGACTGGCTTCGAGGCCATCTTCCCGCATAGCAAAGGAGGATCTTTGTGTATCTAGGGCTAGAAATAATAATAATAATAACGGGTAACTTAGATTTTGAATTTAATATTGCTGATTGAAAATGCAGGTAAACAAAGAAACTAAAGTCTAAGTTATATAAATAACAATTACCTTTACTTCCGAGGAGCGGTGGCTTAGAGTGATCCTCTTCATGATTGCATAAACCCAATTTTATGCTGAAAGAGGAGTTTTTACGCCTGAATAGGGCAAGTGCATATCTAAACATCTTTTTTCCAATTCAGTGTAAATTCAAAGCTGGTCATTGTGTGCAAGTTTTCCTCAAGGACTGTTCTGAAACAAAAGAAGTCCCGAGGTATGGGAACTTGCTGGGAGAAGTAGCGAAGCAGATGATAACTGTTGGGTTATCTAATGACTGCCAACAAAAAGAACCTCTCTTTTTGAGCTGTTGCAGGTGTCCTGTGAGTCAACAGCTGAGAGATGTTGAAGAGCACAGTGTCTTCTGATACACAGGGGACATATTTTTGTCTCCTGAAGGAGCAATCTGCAATATGCATGAAGCTTTTGTGTCCAAACTGCAGCATGGGCTGAGATTTTTAAGTAAATCTCTAAAGGACACAAAGTGAAGGAGCAGCTGAATTCCTCTCGGGCCTCACCTATTTCTAAAACAATGCGCAGTATTGACAGTGGTGGTGAAATCCTGTCCTGCCTTCCTCAAAGGGCTTCTATTTTGGTCCTAGCGGTGGGAGCTGTGCTTTCTGGCACAGCTCGGTCCAAAGGTTTGAATGAATTATTTTGAAGTATCAGAAACGTTTTGAATTGGTTCGTAGACCCTGCTCAAAGGAGCTTGATTATAAAGAAGGCTCTTTGCCCAGGGAGAAGGTTATTAGACTGTTAACTGCAAAACAGGCGCTTACTGCAGCTGTAAATCTCCAAACATTCAGCTAAGTAGGTTATCTCAGTGCTGCTGCCTCATGCCTTTGTTTGCCTCTCCCCTTGCAGCGGGTCCCTGCGCAGGTCTGGGCCGGCTGCGTGTTCCATGTGGGGATGATGTGGGTGGCCCCACTGTAGGAATCACATCCCCCTCTTCATGTTCCCCACTTGGCTCTCGTACCTCCTCCTCCTGGGTGACAGAGGAGCGTGACTCATGAGGCTTTTACCTTCAGTAGCCATTAGCTGACTCTGGTGGTGTTACTGGGAGAGCTGGGACAAGCTGGCTGGTCTGCTGGGATCTCAAGGGATGGGAGAACCTCCCTCAGAGGGACGCAGTGTCATGGGAGAGATCTTGGTGTTTTAAATTTCTCCTGTGTAGGTGGGGAAGTGAGCCTGTGGGCTCATTGTAATATGCCTTGGCACAAGAATTTGTGGATCTTGGCCACTTGGAATAGGTGAAGTGAGACATGGGGATTGGTCTTCGTGTGCCAGAACACCCTAATGCACAGGGGAAGCAAATGGAAATGTTAATGATGAAAGAGTCAATGAACAATTCCTAATCAGCAGCACGGCAAGTTTTGAGACAGGTGTTATGTTATATCCTTATTGCTTAGAAGCACAGTATTATTTACAGCCTTAGCTTTATGCTAAGACTAATTTTCATTAAAAGTGTGGGTTCTGGTTTACAGTCATCTCTCCAAGGATCTTTTAACATCTCAAAGCTGAGAGATCAGCTCCTGTTTTGCAGCAGCAAAGGCCCAAGCTCTGCCATAAGCTCCTTGCTGTCCAGGCATACCCAGTTCTAGTCACAGGACGTCAAGATGAAACGCAGGGACATTTTGCATTCATGGACTCCTCTTATTTTACTCTGTGTTTATAGGTGGTTTTTCTTCCTGCTCCTGTCTGAGTTGATAAAGTGCCTCCCATGAGCCATGTGGACAGTACTAATTGCTGTCATTATTGTTCCCTTAATTGCTATAATTATTTTTTCCAGAGCAATTCATATGAGTACTTATTCTAGAACAGGAGGCAGGAGAGACTTTGGAGCTATGGAAAATACAGCCAGCTTGTCAATGTTATTCCGGATGTCTTTCTGCTTAAGTGCCACTGCAGTTATGCTAGGGATGAAGGTTGATTTATGTGCCTGGAGATGGGCTCTTTCTTCTTCTCTTTTCAGGTTTGAAATGAATTTAAACAATAATAATAAATGCATTCAGTTGGTAAGCCAGTGATGGGTGTATTTATTGTTTGAGGAAACCAAAGTAGTGTTGGAGGTGTTTGGTATTGGATTACACCTGTAATAACACTGGTCACTACGGTGTTGAGTGCCTCATGGTCTCAGGAAGCAGAACCATGTCTGGGGAAGCACGGCAGTATGCTGGGTTGCTCCGCAGTGCTGGGATGTCAGAGCAGGGTCGCGTTGCTCTAACAGCCCAGTTCAGGTCCATCGCTGCACTGTTCTATTACAGTGAGCCCTTTAATGGTACTGGCCTTCCTTCTTCATTCCCACCCAACGATCTGCCTGGGACTTCTACTGTCCCTTCATTAGGTAGGGAAGCTGAAGTCTGTGCAGCACAGCAAGATGGCTCAGTGAAAGGAAATCCCTGATCACCTCTCCCCCCTTAATTCTGGTGTTCTGTCCCTCCTGTTTTATTCTCCTATCGCTGATGCTCCCGAATGATCTGACACTGAGAGGTCACAGATCAGTGACCTCACCCAGTTTTTCGTTGACACTTTGCCATGGACATTTATAGTTCTCCTGAGTTGGGGGACTTTGACATCTCACTTGAAAGCTCCCACCAAATAGAGAACTTCGGCGAAGTTTGGGAGCACTGACGTAGGAGCTCAACTGCAGATGCTGAGAGCTCTGGAAACCTCTCCGTTAAAATGCTTTGGAAAGTGGAATTTTCTGTGAGCCATTGACTTCTTAATGATCTTTGTGTTCTGTGAGGTCAAGTTGAGAGAACACACGTTCACCTATTAGCTGAAAGTTAAAGTGGACAGGTGGTGTGAGATGGGGCTCGCACAGCATGGTGAGGTTTGGTGGAATGGGCCAACTTGGATATAGGCAAAATTTGTGCACATGCATGATTTATTGGGTTTATTTTCTTAGTGTTTCTTCCTTTGCTCTTGAAGATATTTCTGTTTTATTAAATATACTTCTCCTCCAGGCTCAGCTTCTCATTTGTATTTGATGTTGTTTGTATTTGTATTTCTGTACCTTATGAAATATCTATCCAATTCCCTTGTAGGTGATTGTGTTGATCTCTAATACATCATTAGGAATTCACTGTGGGATAAAATAGGAGAGGCGGCGATGTGAGCAAACAGGACCTTGTTTGAACACCACAGCTTTAGTAATTGGTAAACAGAGTGAGAGAAACCGAGGTGATCTGTAAATAGATTAATGGTCCTGAAAAATTTCTGTTCTCCAAACGCCCTTCTTTGGTTGTGCTGCTTCTGAGAACTTCTCAGAAGAATTTCCTCTCACAGTGTAACTTTGGGATGCAGCGACAGGTTTGCCAGGTGTAACCCTTCCAGACTAGGGCAGAGAGGTATGGAAATGCTCTTAAAACTGATCAACACACAAACTTGCGTTGTTAATTGTATTGCCTCATTTTCTCATTGTCAACATTTGATTCTTGAGTATAAAGACCAGCTTGAAGTGCACTGCTTCCAAAATTTCATCATAGATCATAACAAGGAGGGATTATCAAAGCACTTTGGAAGGATTTGTTCTCATCATTACCTAAGACTGTTGGGAATATTATTCCCTAGTCTTTCAGAAGCCCTGGAGCAAGAATCACAGTTGTGCTTGTTTTCATACCCGCCGTTCAGGACAGAAATAGGGCGCACGCTGCTAGATTGACACCTCCAGAAAATCTGCCCAAAGCTACGTGTTCAGCAGTGTTTAGCTTTCAGAAGGGCAGGTGAGGAGGAGAACACAAGGCAGGGATGATATTTGCTATGCCTATTCCCGTGTTGAGTAGCTGGTTGGCATGCCACGAGGCCACCGACCGCTGCCGGGCAGGCGAGACCCACGACTGCCACACAGCCCCACGGACATCAGCTCCTGGTGAAAGGGAGTGAGCTCGAATTCTCCCTCCAACCGAGTGGAAATCAGCAGGAAGATTCATCCCTATTATCTCTGCAGGCTTTGAGTCATGATCTGATCTTATTTTGTACCTTGGGTAAAATTTTCTTCCTGCTCAGAAGGATGTGAAAATGAAGGAAGTGTCGGGGAGTGTTTTGCCCAGAGAAAACAGCTACTTAGAAACTTCAAATAATTCTAATTCAAGGCAATGAAAACAATTATATGCAGTTCACAGGATGCTGAAGCTGTTCCTTATGCGATTTGAGAAGTAAACGGTGAACAAAGAGTAGTTGCACTAACTGATGATTAAATCCTGACATGATAAATTTCTACATGAATAAAACCTGAGACCTAAACAGACTCGAGATTGTTAGTCATCCATCAGTTCACACCAAAGAGTCTTGCAGCCAAGTGAAAAGTCTTCAGGCATCTTATTTTTGTCAAGTGAAGCTATTGGCAGGATTTTGCAATCTGTGTAGCCTGACACGGCGCTGCTGAGTGAGATGAGTTCAAGAGGCTTTATCAGAGCTGTGGTTCCAGGTTCCTTCTATTGTCAGGAAATCATATCAATAAAACTTAATAGGAAGTTGAAAGTAGAAATGCAGCAAACTGTGAACTTAATATTACCCTGGTGGGAGCTCATTAATATCTCAACAGGTATACTCATGCATTATCTTAATTGCACATGGTCCTTAGGGAAATTGCCTTTTCTGAAGTTTTCTGACTACTGCCATTTGGTGAGTTGGGTTCAGGTGCACCACTTTATTAATCTTTTAATAAGTTACCAAGGAGAAGGTAGCCTAACTCAATCACCTTTAAAGTAGCACAGTGGCAATTATGATTTTTATGATCCCACTGATTTACGAGGTTCTTGGCCGTGTGAGTGCTTCTGCAGGCAGAGCCAGGCAGAGGGGATGGGGTGTGGGCAGTGAGCCCGATGCTTCTGGCAGCTATTGCAGCACCAGTGAGAGTGGTTTGTCGCCTGGCACTGGGTCTCCTGTGTGTTTCCAGCTGAGAAGCTTGGCTATTAGAAAGGAGCTTGCCACTTGCTCTCATTTTGGTTGGATAAAAGGGTCAATTGAGCAGTGAGAGGAGGAGGAGAAGGGATGAGGTGATGCTATAAAAGAAGTTGTAGCTTGGCCCTGTGTGGAGCCAGGAGTTGGACTCGATGATCCTCATGGATCCCTTCCAACTCAGGAGATTGTGTGATTCCATGAATTTGAAGAATTGGAATGGGTTTATATTTCAGTTGCTTTTTACTCTGAATAACAAAGTTCCACACCTGACGTTGGGTGATGCTTGACATTGCAAAGAGTGAATGAGGAGACCATGAGAGCCACAGAATGGCTCTTGGTGTGCTTTTTGGTGCAGCTGCTCGCAGACAGGCCCTGCTCTTCAAACCAGACGACCAAGCGTGGCAGCACGCTCTCCATTACCAGAAGAAAATGAAATAAATGAAGAATAATGTCCAATGTTAAAAATAAATTAACAACAATTAATCACTGACTAGCAAAATGTTCCCAGCATTAATCATTCACTCTGACTGTGATCAGAAGATCAGCCAGGCAAACGACATGTCAAGCTCCTGCGTGTTATGTCGGCCGTAGTTGTGTAAACATGAAGACTGCCCTCAGGAAAATCTGCCACCCACATCACTGATCTGCTTCCTCATCTGCCGCCACCTCGGCATCCTTCAGAGGGCTCCGGCTCCAGCTGAGCCTTGCTGTGGCACTGAAGGCTCAGGCAGGATGCCTTTTGGCAGGAGGACCACCACGGGCTTTTCTCTCTCGCAGCATTGCTGGGCAGGGCCAGGGGGATTTTCATCCTGTGTGCTTTATGGATCACAACTCTCCTGCCAAGATGTTGGAGCTGTTTGGAAAGCAGGCTATGATTTCCTGGAGCTTTATGATCCTTCAGAGTAGAAAATAGAAAAATGTGATGGAAGAGAAAGCTTGCTGTTTTCAACTGGAGTGTGAGATCAGTGGCAAGCAGCAATTTACCACAACGAAAGAAACAGAAAGCAGCTAAGAGACAGAAAATATTTATCTGGTTAATTAAAAAACCTTCCTAATTTAAAATACTCTGTGTTGTGATCCTGCCATGATGTCATTGTAATGCTGACTGGGTCTGTGGGCATACCAGTTGTCCCTATGGCAGCAGGATGTGATGTTTCCCACCACACCCTGGCAGGACCAGGAGGCCAATGAGTATGGCTTAAGAGCAGTGATGTGTTGGAAACCACTGAAAATGAGCAAAGCCATAGAAAGGGGGAGTCCAAGCCTTTTTATTTCAGGTGTCAGTTGGGTGAAGGGGACAAGAGCCTAGGTTTTGGTATGGTTTGAGCATGGTGTGGGCCAGCTGGTGCAGTCAGGTGGCTTCAGTTTGCAAACCTGACCTGTCTCAGCAGCTTTTTGAAGCAAAATGGGAAGAAAACCAGCAGCGATTGGTACATCTGAGAGGATGTTTGGGGACACGCTAGGTGGCTGTAGGACTATGCTGGAGATCATCCTTACTGCTCAGGCATCCCTGGCATGGTCCCACAGCTTGTTCTGCCTTCCGCTCACTCAGCTGGTGCCTGTGTGTGGGCGGGAGGCTTCCCATTGCAGGGCTGGTGGTTCTGTGCCTTTCAGCAGTGTGAAATGGTGGCTTTGCAGACTGATCGGGGCACGAGTGGGTTGTTCAACGCCAGCTGTTTAACCGCGGGTTTTGTGAATTGCTTTACTGAGGCTTTTGCTGCACCTTTGAAACCAAAGCTCAGACTGTGGGTGTCCAGCCACCACTCTCCTGGCCCTGGGGCAGGAGGTTTGCTTGTGTGACAGGAGGCTACGGCCCCCAAGGTCTGGACCAGTGGCAGGAAGCACCAGCGTGTGGTCGAGAGGTGGACCACGGGGATGAATTTCATGAGTTTCATGATATTTACAGAGAATAATCAAGTTATAGCCCTTCTCCTTGTTCTCCCTTGGCCTCCCCTCATCCCCCAGCCCCGTGAGGCCTCCTTCATCACCTCTGGGAACAGAGAACTGTGATGTTTGACTCCCTTGGGGTTAGGTCTTGATATATGGGGTCAATCCATGTTTCTTTTCTAGTGCCCTTCTGTGCTCGGAGGAGCTGAACGTGTGTGTCTGTGACCTCCTGTGCAGCCACCAGCACACAGGAGCCCTCCGTGTCCTGTGGCTGTTGGCCTGATTCCTGTAAGGCCTGTGATGGGATCCAGTGGAGAGGGAGCCTGGCCATTGGGATGGGGCTGGAGTTAGCACAATGCTTGTGGTTTTCAGACTAAAGCCACCCCAAACAAGATGTTAACGTGGGGGGACACGGGGTGGGGAGCATGGGAGAAAGGCTTCCAGCTGAGCCCCTGCGAGGTCTAGCTGTGCTCAGATGTGCACAGGGAACAAAGGGAAGAAGCAGAGATGCTGCGTGGTTGGTTTTAGTTGGTACAAGCAGATGTTTGGTTAGGGCTGAACGTGTGGGAAGGGAAAGCACCTGCTTGATGTGTGTCACGCACTCTCTACTGGGCAAAGAGGAAACCCAGGGGCTCCAGCCTGTATTCTGCCCAATTGTGCTTTTCTCCCTGTGTTCAGACACCATCTTATGAAAACTCTACTCATACGTATGACTTCTTGTCACTTTTATGTATCCTGTAAGAAACAGTAGTAAAAAGAAAACCCCAATGCATGTTTTCTGTACTGGAAGGGATTGAAACAACTAGAAATGGTTTTATGGGCAGAGGAGAAAGACTAAAAGCCCAAAGCATCTCCCAAGTTACTTGAGCAGCAGAGCAAATCCTGTAGAAGCTTTATGTTCTGTAGTGTGCAGAATGTGCTCCAGCTGATTTGCAGTTAAAAGCCATTGCTGGCAAGTCAGAATGCAAACCCTAGCCACAAATGAAATTTCCTATTTCATTCTTTCATTTATAATTAGGAAACCCAGCACTTGGCTATCTCAGTGAGGTGCTGCATGTGGGACTGTGTGTTGTGTACCTGATGCTCATCTAATTAATAACGGGTAAACAGCACCCATCATGTCAGCCTGGTTAACGGCTCCACTTTTAATATAATACCACCCAACAAATAGATGAATTAAGCTGATGAGCAGCTGAGCAAGCTCTGCTGACTGCTTTGTACAGATGAGAAGAGAGCCATCCTGAAATGTCACAGATCATTCCTTACAACAGTGACTGTCGGCGCCGACAAATTAGGAATTTCAATTATTTTTGACGGCCGGGGTGCCCAGCATTCTCTGTGCTGCCGCAGGAGTTGGTGTTAGCTCAAAGTCATCCCTAAGGTAGATTAAAAATAAAGAACCCCTGATAAATTGGTGTAATCGATCTATTTGTCTTTGAGAGTGGTCCCCGAGCTTTGCTGGCCCCCCGGGCGAAATGCTGAGCGAGTAAATCACATACCAGCGGCCAGCGCCGTGCTGTGCTCTTCCCTGCAGCCTCAACTTTGACTTTTTTAATTTTCTGTGACTGGAGCACTGGAAGGGCTTGCTGGCAACGTGCTGTCCACAAGCCACAGATCTAAAATAAATCTGGCAGGGCTCTGTGGAGGGCTGCTGTCTTGCAGTAAAATCCTAAAGCATCCCAGCTTTCAGCTTGATTAGCCACCTCTCTGGCTGTAAAACCAGGGGACATGCAAAGGAGTGACACGATGCATCCGAAGGAAAGACGGTGCCAAGCGACAGGGGATTCAATTCCCCAACATCTGCAGTGACAGCCCGAGCACCCGCTCAAAATGGAAGCGTTTGTTTAGGTTTAACAGCTCCCAGCAAGCAGGAGTGGTGCCACAGCAGGGCCCCCACTCAGCAAGCTCCCCACACAGGGTCCTGGGCTTTGAGCAAGTGCCACAGCTGTGCTTGGCTCCAGGCTGATGCTGAACGGTTCCGCAGCAAGTCCTGTGCTGCGGTTTGCTGTGGTAGTAGGTAGTACCTCCATGGACAGGGACAGGTCTCAGAGCATGTTGGGGTGTTTGAGAATTTCGGGTGGTTTGGATAATCTCACTCATCTGCTGGGTTGTCAGCAGCAATTTTTGCTTTACAGGTCAGCTGCTACCCTGCTGCAGCAGCTGCTGATGCATGTACAGATAACAGGGTGTGTTCTGTGGCACTTGCTGCACTGGCTTTTGTCTGTCACTGACCTCCATGGGGACCGAAGGCACCGAGCCCTGTGCAGGGCTGAGCCTGGGGAAATGCAGCGTGTACCCTCCTGAGAGGACAGGAAAGCTAAGGGATGCTTGTGGGAATGCTGTGCAGAGACAGAGCATGAGAATGCAGGGGATGCTTGTACTGAGGCATGAAATACTGACCTTTCTGCAGCCTGGAAGTCTCGCATCATTATATATGATCGTGTTTGTGTCTATTGCAAAGCTTTTTCCCCCCTCCATGGCATCTCAAGTGAGAATTATGGCAGCTTTCTTAATTTAAGGAGCAGTCCCAGACTGTTACTCAAACAATTGCATAATGGGTTTGGGGATTAACGTACTGTCAGCTTGGTAACTGCTTAGGGACCTCTGTTATCAAGGAGAAAATAGCCCTGAATGCCATTCTGGGCCTTCTCTTATGAAAAGTGACCATCTTATGAAAAGTAAAGCTCTCCTGTGAGAAGGAAAAGCGAAGAGCTGTTTTGTCACCAGCAAGCAGAGTCGTAGGCTGAGGCCACATCGTGACCGGATTGTCTTTCTGGGACAGTGATGTCCATGCTCAGCAGCCTTCCCCACTGTTCTTCATCAGAAAGAATCCCAAGTAAACATCCTTTTGCTTAAATCTGGAGTCACAGCTTAATGTTTAAGAGCTACTTCATCCTCCAAAACCTGATGAAGGGTCCTTGTGGCCTGCAGCCAGCAATGACAGGTATAGCTGTATATTCCACTTGCTTCGGGTTCCCAAAATAACCCTGAGCACCAATAAAAAGGATATAGTGAGAAAAATGGTTTGTGTGGGCTGTATTTGATTAGGATTGACTGAAGGGAAGAAATTATGAACGTGCAAGTGTATACAGTTGTTTTCAATTGATTAATGATTTATTTTGTAACCTGAAGTCAGTGAAAATGCTGTTTCTTTGGCTTGTATATTGTAAAGGAACATGGTAGAGACATGTAGATGGATAGAGTGAAGATGAACTGAGGCTCAGCTGAAGCCAACTGCTGTAGCTAACTGCTGCAAGAAGTGCAATGAGTGTATGAATATGTATATTTATCAGAAATTATTTTTTTCTACAGATCCCACAAATCAGTTATGCCTCAACTGCACCAGAGTTGAGTGATGACAGGCGCTATGATTTCTTCTCACGTGTGGTTCCTCCAGATTCCTTCCAAGCACAAGCAATGGTGGACATTGTGAAAGCTTTGGGATGGAATTATGTGTCCACTTTGGCATCTGAAGGGAATTATGGAGAAAAAGGAGTCGAGTCCTTCATGCAAATTTCCAGAGAGGCAGGTAGGCAAAGCCCACCCTCCCTCCAGCAAGCGATACGGAAGTCATGAATGTTATTGTGTACCAACTGTTGTGTTCTGTTTCTGGAACTTGTACTTGCCTCTCAAAGTGCTCTGGTTCTTTGCAGTGCCTCTGTAATGGCTCCTAGCTGCTCTCGGTCCGAAATTGCTTGTGGACTTTTCAGAGGCTGAAACCTTAGTGTTTTTCAATCATTTCTGGGGAAAATAGAAAACTCTGAGTCTTATCAAGCTCCTGCTGTTCCACCGGACAGCATTATATTGTGTTGACATGGGTAGAAGACAGATTTGAAAATGCTGAGCTTTTATCTCTCCACAGCTAGAAGCTCTGAGAAGGCTGCTTGTTACCAGACATTGGCTCGTGTCGTGCTATTGCTGTTTGCCGCTCGGATCGCTGTCTGACTTGTTTTGCTTTCATTTAGCATTTCTCTTGACCCTTTCAGTTGAGAAAATTCATACTTTTTTCCCTGAAGGCTCGAGGATTACTGGCCTGGGATACAGCAGCAGCAGCCTCAGCGGCGTGGTGCGGGGCACGCCAGACCTCAGGCATCACGCGTTGTGTTCTTCCCGCTTTCATTCGGCGGTGCCCGGCGAAGGGCAGGCTGTGTGGGACACTGTCACTGCTAGTGAGGGGGTGTCTGAGAGGACATCTGGGGTGATGCTGTGTGTGGGGCACTGAGGACAGGGAGGTGCATGTGTGGAGTCAAACAGCCCTAATCTTGTTGACGGGCATCTCTGATGTCACAGTTGCTTTCCTGTTGGGTACCAGAGTGGAGCTGACGTGTGTGACGTGCCCATACCCCTGCCTGGGTAACTCGCTCCTCAGGGTACGTAGCTCTGAGATTCCTAGGGGTGCTAGATCACAGGAGGACTTTAGGTGGCCCTTCAGGGAACAGAGGATAAACCCACAGCAAGCTGACTTGCAGCCCAGAGTCATAAAGGTTTGGAAACAGGAGCAATTTAAAGCTGTTTCCTGTGCTGGTAAGGACAAACAAGCAGATGGCATCACCCGGTATTGGTGAGTTATGGAAGGCCCTTCTCCAGAAGCCTTCAGGGATACATCCTGGTCAGGAACCCACCATCACTGTGCAGTGAGCTTCTCAGGTCTGCCCCCAATGACACCCCAGCACTGTGTTAAGCAAAGAGAGCGTAAGGCGTTCCACACTTCCCTCACCGCTTTCCTAAATCACCAGCCAGGTTGGCAGGAGGGTGACAGGCAAGGGCAAGGACGGGACAGGCGCTGCTCTGGAGCAGCCATCCAAGGTGTCCATCCCCTCAGCTGTTGCAAGGCTTGTGCCACAGCACACACTCAGCCTCTGCAGCTCCCCTGTGTTATCTGCGAGGTGGAGCGTCAGCTCCCAGAGTGCCTCGGCGCTGGTGATGGATCGCTCTTGGCAGCGGCACCCAAGGAGTGACTGGAGAAGGCAGCTGTGCTGAAAAGAAAGGGGCTTCAGAGAGAGGAATCCAGAATTGTTTCATTATGTTGATATCACAGAAAGAACCTATATTTGCATAAATGTGTCTGTTCGTTCAGATGCATATTTATGTGGTATTAAAGCAAATGGCTTTGGGTTTAATATCCCAGGAAGTGACAAATGCCAGTGTTCATTATAATTTAAAATTGGCTTTATTTGCAAATATCCACTGTTGCAAAATCATACCAGAAATGTGTTCTCCATGTCGAGGACAAACTCCAGATGAATAGTGCTGTGCCGCTTTATGGACCTTCCCGAGAATTAAATTAATAATGGGAGCTGCTCCTGGAGTCAACATGTAAGTCAGCATCCTCCATAAAGGAAAATAAAGTGTAAGATGGAGAGAGTGCCTTTCTTAGAGCAGGTTTGCATGCAGGGTGAGACAGACAGGTCACACTGACAAGATTAAGGCACTAACAGGGACAGGACATGAGCTTTCTTTGCTGTACACAGCCAGTCTCGCCTGGGAGCTGGAGTAACCCACCACCTCCTGTTCAGCACAGCAGCTCTCTCTTCTCAGGGCCCCTGTGATCTATTTTTTAAAAAATTTTTATGTTAAATAAAGGTGAGGTGAAGTTCTGGGGGGATTTAATGCCTGTCAGCTTGTTCCCTGGCCTTCTAAAACCCTAGGAAGCATCGTGCAGCACTGCTGTCTAGATACTTAGTGCAGCACTCACTGTGATCTCAGGCAGTGCTGCCCTGGAGATGGGTCCAGCCCTTGACCCCCTTGGGGAGGGACACCTTGTCCTCAGTTGGGACTGTCTCCAGGTGCTGTTGGGGGGACTTGCCTGTGCTCTGTGGACATGCCATGCAGTTTTGGGGTTGCTTTCTCAGTGCCTGCTCCGGCTGTGTCTGCTTTGGGGATGTTTTAAGCCAAAGAACTTACTAACTGGGCTGTCTGGTGCTTGCTGTAGTATCAGGGTTGGGAGGAGCCTCCAAAGAAGCAATAAGCAGTGATAATTTGACTGACTTGTGGCCGTGGTGCAGTCTGTAGCTCCTTGGTCTCCCTATTCATAACCATTCGAGTGGTGCAGAGCTGTGTGACCTGACACACGCTGTGCTGGTGCCCTGGGGTCAGGAAAGGAAGGGCCAGGAGGTTTCACAAGACAGAGGAGTGTTACTAAGGACCCTGCTTTGGTAAGGGGGGGGGTTGGACCCGATTATCTTTCGAGGTCCCTTCCAACCCCTGTGAATTTGTGATTACCAAGATCAGTGTGCTCCATGTATTTAAACAGGTCAGAACACCCCCAGGGCTGATGGAGGGGTGTAGTTATACAGGGTCTCCACAAAAGCCATGGGGCACGGTGATGCATGCTGCTCTGTTGTGCCGCTGCAGGGATGGGGAGGAAGGGATGGGAGAGGAGAGCACACTCATCGTGTTCCCCTGCTGCTGTGTGAGTAGATGAACGTGGTGCTTCGAATGCCAATCAAACTCCTGCTAATTACAAAACTCACGCCAGAGGCAACTGAAATGCAACAGCAGTGGGAGGAAGTGTTTTCCTTAGTCAGAAGATCCAGTTTCTTCTAGAAACCAGTGCAGCTGTGGATTACCTCTCCACCTCACTGGGGGGGTGTGCTAAGCAGACCCTGCAGGGCCATGGGGAGGATGGGGCATGGTTTTCCTCATTTTCCAGTTAGCTGGAGCATGTGGTGCTTCTCAGGAGGAGTTGTGCTGTGCGTGGTGTACTGTCTGTGTGATTTCTGCCTTCAGGCTTTGGTCAGGGCTTGGGTGCTGTGGCTGACACAGAGCCTGGCCAGGCTGGAGGGAGGCTTTGTGTGCGGGCACGCTGGCTGCTGGCCCCACTCTCCTGCCCTGGCATGCAAGGGGATGCCTGCAGTGGTGGCACAATGAGCTCTGTGGCGCGGGTGGGGAGCGCAGTAGGTGCAGATACAGCTCCAGGCTTGTGCTGCCTGGGCCATGCAGAGCTGGCTGCAGTTGTGGCTCAAGAGCTTTGCTGTCTGTTTGGATGGCAGGGCTGGTGTGAGTCCTGCCCCATCACCCCTTTTGTGGAGCTGGGTGGTGTCAATGCAGGGTGCTGGTTGTCCCTTGAGCATCTGCTGGGAGCAGGGACAGCCCCAGAGCAGAGGTAATTAGCCAAAGCTTGAGACACACCATCAATAAGCAGTGATTATTAGCTCTCAGACAATCGCCTTGCATCTCAGAACCAGTGTTCCTTGGCAGAAAAGAAGATTCAGTCCATAGGTACCAGTGCTTTTCTCTTTGGCCCCGAATCCGTAGCAGCTAATTATCCTAAAGTCCATGTTTTATCCAGGCTTGTTTCTGATTCAGCCAAGATCTTAGGAATTGTGAGGGTGAGTAGAAAGCACTACCCTTGCTTAGTTTTCAAATGTGCTTTGGTATATAAAGACTTTGCTTGATCCTTTGAGTTAATAATTCTTCACAAAGTGACTTTTATTATGAGTACTTCAAGTGAGTTTGAATATGTCATTGTGGCAGGAGATGAAGATTTGAAACATGCTCTGCAGTCTGTGGGATTAATAAATTAGGGGAATGGTCTAATTATGGAAAATCTAAAGGACAATTTCAGATTATTAATGAAACTACTGAATCCTTGAATTTCAAAGATGAATTCATCTTTGATTTTTTTAAAAGATTAATCTGTACCAGAAGGTTAATTGCTATCTGTAAGAAATATATATATCGAAGTCGTTAGCAAAAGACCACTTGAATGCCTCCTACAGATAAAAATCCTGTACGCATTTTTTCATCTTCCCCTCTCCAAAAATCACCCGTTTTCATGGATGAACACTGGCTGCTTTGCTTGTGGAGACTTTGGTGCTCGCTCTGAGGGCCAGCTGGCACAAGGGATGGACGGAGGGATGGGGCTGCAAACCCCGCTCCCTGTATGCCTGCTGCCTGTGCATCCTTCCTTGTCCAGCTCTGGCTCAGCAGTGTTTCCGCTCAGCAGGGCTGGTGCTGAGCTCACTCCTGCCTTTTGTGCTAACTAGATCTGGTGTAGAATCAGGAATAGGCTTCCCAGGAAGGTGTGGAGTCTCCTTCTCTGAAGATGAGATATTCCAGCCCCATCTGGATGCTGACCTGTATGACCTGTCCTAGGCACCCTGCTTTGTCAGGGGGGTTGGGCTCGATGAGCTCTGGAGACCCCTTCCAACCCCTACGTTGCTGTGATTCTATATTGTACAGGGCAGCTTGTCAGTAATATGGTGTCTTAATCTGCAAACTGAGAATTAATTAGTTAGATGATGATCTTCAACCACTCGGTAGGAGTGGAGGAGAAAAATTCTGGAAAGACCTGTCGTCTTCCTCTGTGTACTGAGACAGGAGAGAGAAAAAAAAAACAAGGATTAAAGCTCTTGTAGCAGTGTGCTGATATGATTATATACACTGAAGTTCCCTCTGAAGACTTCAGTTGCGTTGTCATATTTGTTAAAAGGCTATCATCACCTTGATGGAACAAAAAAGCAGAATAAACTTTAATCCACTTTAACACAGGAAGCACAACACTTGCAACAGTCTCTTTATCTTCTTTCCTCCTTTTTTTTTAATGCTTGAACACTTTTTTTTTCTTTCTTTCTTTGAAACACTCATTTCTTTAATTCCCCCATCTCCCTGAGCCTCCAGTGCTGCTGGGCATCTGTTACGTAAGGAGAACATCTGCATGCAGCAGGGCCGGGCTGGATGCGCAGGCAGCAGGAGCTGAATTTCCTTGGGAACAGAGGAAGCATCAAAGCCCATTCACTGTCAGGGCAGCGAGGAGCCCCCTGGAATGCTGAATCCCTCTCTGTCTAAGGAGACCTTTTTCCCGCAGCGATACTGAGCACTGTTTCTTTTCCATCCCTCAATTTAAACTCCAATTTTGGTTTTTATCTTGCTTTTTTCCCAGCTTTCTATTTGCTGGTGAAACAACCACACACTTTCACAGCGCTGAGACACGTCGCCCTCACCCCTAACAGGCGTCACTCCGCCTAAATCGGGTGAACTACTTTCTAGCCTGCCATCATAATCTGTGCATTGACTGGTATAATCCCCTAACGCATTGGTTTCTTTGCAGATTAGCTACGTAGCATTAAGTACCTCTGACAGCAAATATTTTCAGTGGGCTTCTCTGTAGCAAAGACTCTTTTAAACCTCTTTAGCCACCTAAATGTGAAAACATGAGTTTTCCCTAAAGCTCTGATGCTCGTTGTCTTGACTGCCTCGTGCTTCTTAAAAGATCTGAGCCTTTTGACTCAGGCTTTTGGTAGCCTGAATCATCTCCTGATGCCTTCTGTGAAATCCTCAATGTGCTGCATCATAGTACGGTGCCCTGATTCGGTGTTTATCTGGGGAAGCTGACACTGCTAAGAGCTGGGAGCTGCTGTATCATCCCTGGGTGATTCACGCAGCCCTTCTGTAGGCTCCTGTAGGTCTATTCAGCTCCTGCTGTGATCCTGAATCTGCATTTTTCTAATAGAACTTAATTTTTATGCTGTCTGTTGGGAATTCCATTAGCACAAATTAGTGCTGGATAACATGAGAGTTAAATCATTGCTACGAGGGAGCTGCACCACTCTCTGTTTTAAGGAGCCTCTTCTGTCTGTGCAGCTCAATAGACAACTGATTCCTCTTTGCCAAATGGAATATCCTGATACTCTTTTTTTGTCTTACATTGTGATGTTAATGAAACATATATCTTTTTTTTTTTGCCCATTAAAGCCCTACTGAACGGGTTTAGAATGCTCATTACTTGGAGCAGTCGCTTTACAGCATAACCCAGTTAAAACAAGCCCAAGAATAAGGTAAAAAAAGCTAATGATGTCACTGTGATAGGTGAAGATGGTGTTGGCAGTCCAGTCACGTTTATTAGTGAAGCTTTGTGCTCCATTCTGGCAATGGGTCATCCCATACATCGTCCAGCAGTGCCCAGAATCACTGATCTATGGTTCCTGTTCTTTGTGGCAGCCAGCAGAAGCCAACTTCTAACAGAGACACCGTTCGAACACTCATCTGAGTGAGTCAGTGTTCTGGAAGAAGATGGGCTGAGGTGGTGTACTGCCCACTGGCATGGCTGTTTCTCTAGCCAGAGGAGCAGCATCATGCAGGCTGTGTTCACTTCATCTCCCTCTGCTGTAACCCCAAGGGGCAGACACCCTCCCCAGCATTTCGGGCAGGGCAAGCAGCTGAGTGTGTGTGCTGACAAATGGTCTGTCACTGTGGCTTTGAAGTGCAGGCCAAAAACCATCCTAAGACGACCAGACATTGTCAGGGTGGTGCTTAGCTTGTACCTCAGGTGCTGTCACTTCAGGGAGCAGCAGCTTGCAGGGAGCTCTGGATCAAATATAGCAAGAGAATGAACATATAAACTGCTAATGAAATCAACTCATTTACATCCGAGCTCTTCAAGTGCTTTCCTTTTTCCTCTCTATTTTTCTCTCAAACATCCATGCATCCATCCCATTGGGTGTTCAGTGATGTTATGTTAAACATCAGTGTTATGAAATCTAGTCTTTTCCTTCCTGTGTTTTGTTAAATCCCAAATGTTTTCTCATTTCAGAGAAGAGTAAAAAAAAATCACTTCCTGAAGTCATTACCAACTTGTGCAGTGGGCCTGTCAGCTTTAATGGGATTTTCTTTTAATTGATCTAGTAGATGATGCACTGGACTTGCTTCTCAAGCATGTTTTGGGTTACATGTGGAGTTTAGTGATACACTTCTGAGAGTGGAAAAGAAAAAGTAAACTTGTTACTCTGTGTTTGTGGTCTGTGCTGCTGTGGCTTTTTCCAGTAGCATGTGAGAAGTGATGTCCATGAGTGGGGTGTCCCTCAGCAGTGACTGGACTTGGGACATGCTGGGTTGAACTCTTTAGGTGCCTGGCTTAGGTTGTTGTTGAGGAACCCTTTAGGAACCTGCCTGTGTTTTTTGGGTTCTCTAAACATCGTGAATGCCATCTTCATCTCTCCAGTGAAAGGTCTCCCTACCTAAGGCAGAGCAGATGTGTGGAGTGAGTTGGCTCTGTTCCCTCTGCAGTAACTCAGACCTCATCGCTCCTCGTTATCTATTTAAACAACAGTTTCTCTTGACAACCCAGGGACTCTGTGCACCAAATGTAAATGAATTAATGAATTTGAGTTGAAAAAAGGTAATCCCATCACCAGCATGTAATGTACACCCTTCCCTATCTGTTGTCACCATTGGAAGGTGAATACCTGGTGCAGATCTGTAGGGTTCATACGCTCTCATTCAGGAACACAGTGATGCTGATGGGTGCTGGGAACCCGTGTTTGGGTACGTAGCACACAGCCCAGGACACCAGGAACCTGTCTGCAAACAGTGGTGTCAATCTGTGCTGGCTCTAGCAGGGGTCAGGGTGGTCCCTCCTCCTCCTCTGGCTCATGAACAGTCAGTGAAATGGAGTTTGGGGGGGGGGGGTAAAGATGTGACATTCTGGTTCCCTCAGGGGCAGTCTGAGACCAGTTCTATGCTGGTGCATGCAGGAACTTGCACTTCCCTCCTGAATGATCTCACACCACGGGTGTCTTGGCAGAGTATTATTGGATGGCTGTAGCAGTCTGCTGTCACAGTTACAGCCTAAGTCACTGTAAGGATAAATAGCTGCCTTTTTATGGCATTTATTGAACATTGGGAGATTGCATTTCAAGGACAGAATAAAACTGAAATAGGCAATTCTTGTTACTAAACAAATAACTGCCAGCATCCCTTAAAAACCTTACCCCATGTGTAATAAAGCATTGCTGGGGTGGTTGTGTGGATAGCTGAAAGCAAGAGGCTGGTTTTGGTTAAACCCTCATTATTTCAAAGCAGAAAAATGTATCGTGGAGCCTTTATTTTTACCAGTCAAGTTGGACCTCCCTGGGGGCTGCTGCTGTGCTGTGCAGTGCCCAGCATGTGGAAGTGAAGGCATTGGTTCCGTGTGGATTCAGTAAGTTACCTATCCCAATCCAGTTGGGTCTTGTTTGTTGGTTTGGGTTTTTTTTTTAATGTGTACTTTGGAAGGTTTTTTTGCATCTCGAGGGTGGTGTGTTCCTTCTGGTAAAGGGAGTAGTGCAGAGCAGGAGTGGAGAAGCAGGAGCATTCTGAGTTCAGTCTGCATCTTCTGCTGGGAAGAATGGCCATTTGCAAAAACCAGAGGTGGAAGTGGTTGGGGGATGCAGCAGAAGTGTTGATGTGCATGGGGATGCTTGTGGAGAAGCTCCTAGGGAAGTGTCAAAGCTGTTTTGGGGAGGAGTCGGGGTGAAAGGAGTGGGCCCAGATTTACTGAGTGATCAAAGGAAGGGACAAGCCTGAGGGAACAGCTGGATGGTGTGAGGGTTAGGAGAGGAGAGGTGAAAAGCCATAAAATCCAAGTTCATAGAAGTGGCTGGGGATGGAAATACTGAGCTGTGGCAGCATGGCAGGCAGAAAAAAATTAAATCTATGGATAAGGAAGATTTGCCATGGAGAGTGAGCTAGAAAATCGCATGCATTCCACAAAAGAATTAAAAATAATTAGAAAACCACAAAACCATTGCAGAAACAGAATTGACTTGGATTGTGGAAACTTAAAACTTCTGGAAGGAAAGAAAGAAATTCTTCCCAAGGTCCATTCTTAATGCCAGGGGGCAGTGAAACCAGGCTTTTCAGATGACAGCATCTGAGTACCTTTGCTCCTCACTACACTTTTATTCCTGCCTCCCAGCCTACCCACGGGGGGCACTGTGAATCCTGGCTCCCATTTCCCCCCGCCTACAGAGCCTTTTCCAGCCTGTGGTGTGAAGCTTCTTGTCAGCTTTCCTGAAGGAATAACCCGAATTTCATAAAAACCTTCTGCAGAGGAAGCCCCTGCTGTCATTTTGACTTTCCCAATGGAAAACAGAAACATTGTGATTCCACTGAGGTTTTCCCATGGGATATGTCTGTTTTGCAAAGTAGGATGAATTTGTTGGAACGTCATTTGGGACCCAGCTCTAAATGCATTTCTGCATCTGAAGGGTAATATATAATCGAATGCAGTAAGTTATTCCAGTTCCTGTCACTGAAATCCTGCATCCCAGGAGGAAATACAAAATATTGCCTCATCTTGTACCTTCCATACTTCACAGTCCCTTTTCGCTTTGTGCTAATGCAAAGAACAGCTTTCATAGCCATGGGGGAGTAGCAGCACATAAATAATTCCAAGATGCCTCTTCCATCACGCGCCCTCCCCTGCCTTCTTCATTCCTCATCCTTCCTCAGACAAGAGAGGATGACAAACATCCCAAACCTGGCACACTCTTGGAAGGTGGCTTTCATGCACTGCTAGGGATCATCTGGGCAGGCTACAGATACCACCCAGTCTGTCTCCAAAGCTGTCTCGGCCATCCTCAGCCCAGCTTCCTTGTGTAGGGAGAAAGATCAGTGAGGAGAGAGGTCCTTCCACCCTGGTGTGTGTACCCTGCTTTGGAGAATCAGAGCAAGTAGTAAACGATGAGCAATGGGAGTTTATACTCTTTTCTCACACATTCTTAGGGAAGTTATTTACCAAGGCAGCATTTGAAATACCCAGACTATTTGCTGTAGTATATGCAACAAGATACCTGAGCTGAAAATATGAGCTGCAATATGGCATCTTAAGTGGTTTGCACATATAGCCAGGATGTTTGGAAGATATATACTCACTGTGTGTAGTGCAGACTGTTCTGTTTCCTTTCCCTTTGTTGTTGCAAGTTCATATGTTTTCAATCTATAAGGAATCAGGAGTCCATCTAGCCTGCTCTTGAGATGGGGCTGTTATTTATCTTAACACTTTGCCAATGCTCGTTATTTACACAAAACCCCACTGCTGGCAGTATCCCTCCCTCCTCCCAGGCAGGAGCCTGGGCTGCTCCTGTATCATGCGATGCTGCAGGCGTTTGCATCGGCACAAGTAACCTGACATGCCAGCAGCTCCCTCTGGGAATCATGGTGCTTTCAGTATCCCCCATCCACATCACTTTGGGCCCATTAATAACAAAAAGCTGGTAAAAAAAGCAATTTATTGCAATTGTTATCAAAAGTCTCAACATGTATTTCGTTGTGCAAACATGGAGATGAAACATATGAAACTTTGGGTAATCAAAAGGCAACTTAAACATCCAGATGTTCATCTGGTCTTTGGGTTGGGCTTTGTGCTGGCAGGAGATGCTACAGCACACACTCGAACTCTGACTGATAAACAGCAACACTTCACCAGGCTGCTGTTTGCTTGGGAGAGCCTGAGTCTGACACAGGGAGCTGGTATCCATAGTCCAGATTTGGTTTGAAAATCAGAAGTTCTGCTACAGGTGAGGGACAGGTTGTCTTCTCAGCGGGTGATGCTTGGAGCGTGGGTCCCTCAGGGCTCCAGCTCCTGTCCCAGCCAGTCTGCTGCCTCCCTTTCAGCACATGCAGCCTATAGGATGTCAAAGAGCCAATGATGAGAGACTCAGAGACCATCACACCACTCTGCTTACCTGCCTGTGGCAGGGAGCTGCTCCGATCAACCACTCCCCTGTTTCTCTGTATGAGCTTTGGGGTGTCGCTTGGTCCTGGAGCTGCTCTGCAAGAGTGAGTGCCATGGTGATGGTGCTGGTGAGCTGGTTCTCTGGGCACCAGCCCGTTCCTGCCAAGGGCCCAGCTCTGGCAGGAGGGTGAGTGGCCTCCTGCGGAATGTGAGCAGACTGCTTCACAGGGACGGATTGGATCCAGATGCCGAAAGTCTGGAAGTGGCTATCTCAGGCTGCAATCAGGAAAATATCTCTTCAAGCATTGGTTAAAGACAAATTATGATTTAATTCCCTGAATGTATTTTGTTTCCCCCCTTAATTTCACTAATCCACATGTCTAATCGAGCCCTTAATTAACTCTGGGTTTATCTTAGATCTGTATTTTGTTCCTTTTCCAGCCTAGTGTTTTTTTTCCCTTTCTCCTCACATTCCTTTGTGCTTTTTCTTCACAAGCATCCCAAGGCTGCCCTTGGTCCCACACCTAGTCTGCTTGTTCAGGGGGCCCCCAAGATAGGGCTGATGTTCAGGCTGGAGAGCTGAGCTCCTGCTCTGCCAGGCTCTGCAGAGCTCTGTTGAACCCGGTGCTGCCCTGGCCCAGAGAAGCAGAGTTTCCTCCAGTGGGTAAAGTTCTGGCTCTGCTCTAAAATGCTGTTTTCTCTGCCTGAAGTGTAGGGCAGCAGTGCTGTTACTGCATGGGTGAAAAGGCCATTTCAAAGCAAGTGGGACCAAGGCCAGCGCCTTCCCAAGATGGGAGCATCCTCGGTTCTGACCCTTTCTCCTGACCATGCTTCCTCCACGCCTTGTTTGTTGATCAGGGCTTTCTAGGAGAGACATCCTCTGGTGAAGCTCAACAGCAGCGAGTCGGGAAGCCGGCTGTGAGCTTCGGATGCAGTAATCCCAAATACAGCAGCTTTTCTGCTTAAAAAATGAAGGATTCCAGTTAAACGTTCGTGTTTCAAGAAGAGAGCAGGGTGCAGATGTGAAGCAGCAGGAAGCTGCTTTTTTTTTGACAGTTTTTCATTGACTCTTCATTGCTTTTTATATATTTCTTTTAAAGCCAATTTTATATTCAGGCAAAAGATAGTCTAGACAGATTGTCTAAAAACTTTTATTGGCTAATTAAGATTATACTGCTGGTATATCACTGCTGGATAACATGTGGACTCTGGCTAAGAAATAGCCTTCATTTGTTGTAGCCTGTGCCTCTTGCCAAGCTCGCTTTTATTATTCCTTGGGAGGGCTTTGTTTAATATCTGCCTATTTCAATGCCGAAACGGAATGCCACTTGAAGTCTTGGGCTTGGACATCTGAATCTATATAAAGGAACCTGAGTGCCTTGATTTTTCCTCTTTCTGAGGCAGCGAGTGTTTGTGGTTTCCATTCGAATTGATTGGGGATGCGATTGCTCTGGACACACAGAAATCAATCCAGCCTGAAATAGTTGTGTCTCAGCGTTGTGGCCTCAGCGCTCGTGAAAGGTGGGAGACTGAAACAGGCAGAAACAGGCAGCTTTGGCGCCAGGAACCTGGTGACATGTCTTATCAGAGACAGAATCCCAGGAGGAGCTGTGCTCCCAGGGTGATGCTGTTCGCTTTGATAGAGAGCTCCTCTGCTCCCACCGCCCAGCGTGTGAACAGCAGCGTTTATCCAGGGGGTGGGATGAGCTGTGCTTTCTTTGGACTCCTGAGTATGAAAAATATTTTGCCAGCTCAAACTGACTGATAAGAACTGTGTCCTGTTTACCCTGAGCCAGGATGCTTTTGATCTTGGATATTCCCAGGCTTGAGTCTTCACTACTTGGCCGTTCCCTGAGCCTGTGTGTTGCTCGCGTTCTTCATTCATAGGAAAGCTCAGGATGTTCCTTAGGGCTGGGACTCATCTCTGACCTCCAATTGCTGTAATCAAATAATGTTCATTTATTAATGTCAGGAGGGCAGACAGGGAAGCAGCATCGCAACGTTTGCAGCCAGATCTGCCTTGAAATAAGCATCGTTAGAAACCTCTCCCCAGAAGCTCTCAGGGAAGTACAGCCCCTCTCTCCGTTCCTCACACTTAGATGCCCTGTAATGCCACCGCTCTGTAAGATGCACTAAAAAAGCAATTAGCACTTTTGAGTGCTTTGCAAGATTTTATTAGTCCTCTGCCTCTCGAGGCTCTGGCAAAATAATGCTGTTTCACTCGAGGGCTCTTTGATGGAGGGTTTTTTTTTCTGTCTTTTCCAAGAATAAACACCAGAGCTGGAGTTACAGTGCAGTCGATCCAGCAACATGCAGTCCTCTTCCTCCTCCTCAAAAGCTTCCATCCTCACACTGTCCCTGTGTGGGGCTGCACCAGGCATGGTGAGGGAGCTGGGCTTGTTCAGCCTGGAGAGGAGAAGGCTGCGGTGGGACCTCATTGCAGCCTGCCAGTCCCTGAAGGGAGATGATAAAAAAGAGGGGAATCAACTTTTTAAAAGGGCAGATAATGGCAGGACAAGGGGGATGGATTAAAGCTAAAGGAGGGAAGGTTGAGATTGGGTATTAGGGGGAAGTTTTTTACAGAAAGAGTGGTGAGGGGCTGGAACAGGCTGCCCAGAGAGGGGGTGGGTGCTCCGTGTCTGGGGGTGTTCAAGGCCAGGTTGGATGGGGCCCTGGGCAACCTTGTGTAGCTCCAGGCCTGAGGTTGGTGTCCCTGCCTGTGGCAGGGGGGTTGGAGCTCTGTGATCCTTGGGGTCACTTCCAACCCATGCCATTCTATGATTCTATGGGCTCTGCTTCACCCACCTGCCTGTCCATGTTTTGGGGTTTCTGCCTCCAAGATTCCAGGTTAAGGACCACAGGAACTTCAGTGCCTGAGGAGCTAATGACTGGCAATCAGCCTTCCCAATTTTTTTGGTGGGGTGTGTTTTTATGGTGTTTTTCTTAATCTCTTGCCTCCTGAGCAGTTCTGAGCTCTTGCTTGGCAGCACACAGTGCAACCCACGGAGAGCGGCACCCACGGGCAGCGTACGCTGCTCTCCTCCCTGGCATCAGCCCTGGGGTGTGTGTAAGCATGGTGAGGTAACAGCCTGGTTTGGAGCTGCTCTTTGATTTTCCTGGGAAGTTTCAATGACCTCCCTAGAGCAAGCAATGAAACGCATTCTCTTGATCGCTTCTCAAATTTCAAGCAGGTTTCAAAGCAAAACCTATGCAGCTCTGTCAGCTTCAGAAAGCCTTTCTTAGAGCAGAATGCTATTGATTAAGCTCTAATGACATCCTTTTCTTAAAAAGGAGCCAAGAATCATAAACATTAAAGATAGGAAAGATGTAATTTGGATGTCATTAGCACTTAAGCTGCTTTTCTCTTTGGTACATGAATGTGCACAGGTGTATTAGCAGCTGGGGTTGGATATAGGATGTTTTCTTGCCCCAGCCTATATTGAAAGCAGTTGAAAGTGCCTGGTATTGAAGGCTTGTTTGCAGATATGTCCTTTGCTGGTCTAAGCAGTTGTGTCGTGAATTGATCTCCATCCAAGAGGCGCTCTCACCTTCCCTCGTTTTTAACCAGCCGATCTATACACATAATGGTGCTTGTGGTGGCAAGTGCCTGCAAGAAATCCTTCCCTAGCTGAGGTCTTGATCTGTCTGTTGGCAGTGCATGGGCAGAGGGCTGCATCCCTGGGTGGTCAGGGTCGGGAGTCTGCCTGGGGGTGCTCAACACTGGCTGATGTCAATCACTACTCTCCACTTCTGCTGTTCCAGTACGTCAGGGACCTGCTTAGGGATATTGGCCACGCTCCTCACAGTCTCTGTAAGGGATTTGCCTCCAATTTAGCTGTCAATTTTAAGTGCAGAGCATAGAGTTATGCAGATTTAAAGCTTCCCTTCCTCTCTGCTCCAGAAGTAAAGATGTCTTTTGAAATGAATTGTGTTATCCTGTACTTCAGGAGCTTCTCTGCAATGTGATGTGTGTTAGATGGGGCTGGTGTTCCTGCCGGAGACCCCCGAAAGCACTGCTTGTGCTGGGCAGAGAGGGCAGCTCTGACTCCCAGGTGATGCTCCCCCAACTCTGTCTGTAAAGCAGGTGCTGGGCAGGGCATGGAAAAAGGAAAACATTCACACTTTTGCCCTGTACTGTTCATTACCAAGACACAGATGGTCACCAGTTTCTTTTTCAAGGTTAACTGGCATGCTTTGCCTTTGGGTTGGTTTGCTATGGTGCAGGATTTCATTGTGTGATGAATTACAGGGAAGAAAATTACTAGGGAATTAATCTTAGAAAAGTCTGGTTGACGGCTCCAAGTATGCAAATAAAGGCCTATAAAGGAACCCAAAGATTTGGAGCCAGGATCAGAAAAGTGCAAAATCTTAAATATTCAGAGGCAAAGAATATGACAATGACATGATCAGACAAAGAGTCACATTATTTTAACTAAGAGCCACATTTAGAACAGCCTGGGAGAACATCATCTGGGTAGCTAAGTCTGCCTGAGTGAGAAAATGAATTACCCCCCTCAGCTTCTCCTTCCCTTGATCCAATGTATGCACGTGGGGAAATGGTTTTAGAAGGAAGATCAGCACTGTCATTACATCAATATGACTTACCATAAAGTGTTGGGCACTGTGGCTGGAGATGGAAAGCTTGCCAGGCTAAATTAATTAGAGGAAAAGCATGAAGAGTAATTGGCAGTAAGTGCTCATAGATGTGGTCGCTGGCATTTGAGCACGTAAGGAAGTCTGCAGTTGTCAAAGCATGTATCATCCTTGGGAAGGGCTTCCTTCAGGTCTGTGAGTGACCTTTGAGCTGTCTTAGGGATAGCTGTCTGAACACAGGTACTGTGGGGCTCTGATGTATCTCCCTTTGCAAACTGCAGCAGCCATTCCCCATGTCAGTAAAGCTAACACAGTACACTGTCCAAGAGGTTAGCAGCAGAGAAGCAGCTGGCACCTCTCCTGCCAATGTGTAGGGTTTGCTCCACCTGTTCCCTTAAGAGGCAGATTTAATTAGATTGTAAAATTTAGCATCTTAGGGGAAAGAGGGTGGACATGCTGCTGCCTGGCTGCACCTGCAGCACCAACACTTCCTGAGAGCCACTGGGAAGGATTTCCTGCTGTGTGCCGTGCTTGTGGGGCTGTTGGGGATGCACAACACCAGCAGCATCGCCGCAGGAAACAGGCTGTGACCAGACCTACCCATGGCCTGGGAAACTGTACTCTGTTTCGTGGGTAGTTGAAGGGAAGAAGCAGCCAGGTGTTTTGTCACCCTGTGTGTTGGGGTTAAGGGTATTTTGGGGGGTAGGAGCAAAAGGGGAAATGTGGGTGGTCCAGGCCAGCTTGTGGCTGTTTGTGCTGCAAGTTGTGTATTTCAGGGATGATCTGTGCCTGTGTGCAGGGAGGTACATGGGAGCATGTGCAAAGCAAGGCTCTGGAGATCACCAGTAATAAATCTATCCAGCCTCATTAATAAGTCTGTGTGCTCTGGGCGTGTCATTCAGCATGCCAGCAGCACCCCAGAGCATCCATCCATTGTGGCAATCTAGACTAAGAGGAGACCTGTTAGTTAGGGGATGAAGGAGATGACAGACAGGGATGTACAAAGCTCGGAGCCTGCCTGGGTTGTGTGCAGAGCAGCACACACCTCCCATCGCTCCTGCCAGACGTGGTGTCTTAAAATAGCTTAAAGAGTTTTAGGAAGAGAGGAAGCATCATCGGAAGGGCTCCTTCTTGCCAAAGCCAGGGAGAAGAAAGAGATGCCTGAGGAAGAAAGGTAGGTGTGTGATCGGGGACTTCCCTCCTTCATCAGGGAAGTGATGGGGCCAGATCCTTAAAAGAGAAAGGGAGTGTGAAGGTAAAGCAAGCTGGGAATGAAGCAGCTGAAGAGACTGATGTTGTGAGCGCAGCAGGTTCTGTACCCATGGTCTTTAGCCTCACTGGCAGGGAGTAGTGCCAGCACCAGTGGCAGTGGCCCTTCCTCCTCTGCACTGTTTCCAGATTACCATGACTGGTCGTGTGCCACTCTGTGGTTTTCTTCCTCCTCTTCCTCCTGCCTGGATGATCACCCCTGATCCCCTGGTTGCTTTAATTTGGATTGTTTGCTTTGATTTTAATTAATTCCATTGCAGCATCAGCTCTTTAGTCAGCAGAAGCTTTTATTCCTGTATTTCTATGCCAGCTATCCTTAAGGAAGACCAAATGCTCCTCAGAATGGATAGAGTGAAGAATTCCAATGAGTTTTTAGATAACAATTTTTAAGGCCTCATTAGCGACATTCAGGAATGGTAATTTTATTTGCACAGTTGTGAGGAATTATGGCAGATAAAAACCAACATCTGACCTCAGATCTCTATTTTAGAAAGCTCTTACTATTTTTGGTCCAGGCAGACCCATGTGAGAGAAGGAGCAGTTTCTTCCCTTCCAGTCACCCATGTATTTTTTTTTTTAATATAGTTTTAATTGTAAGGAGGAGAGAATTCATACCATGGAAGCAATTCTTCCTTCCCCACCATTTGTCCTCAGTGCACTGCTTGCAGTCCCTTCATTTTGCAGGGTTGGGCTCAGGGTTTCTCATTTTTCTTCTCCAGCTCTGGCATCGGACACCTGAAGATGTGTGGGTGTCTGTGTACATGCATGTGGGTGTATACATGACCTGATTTGTGATGTAACACATCACATCAATGCCATGGGAGTGGGTGCTAGTAGTATGCTGGTATTTGAGATGGGGAAGACAGACCCAGAGGAGCTGGTGGTTGTCACTAGGAGCGTTTGGCTGATCAGGAATTTGGATATAGCTGTGCCTACATCTTTTCTGAACTGCAGCAGCCTGAGTGGGAAAAGCTTAGGGGCACGTAAGGTGTGGAGATCTCCTGCTGATGAAATGTGTTGTGAGAAGTCCAGCAGAGGAAGCTGGGCTTGAGGTGCAGCAGCCAGTCTTGGGCTCACACCAGCATTGGAGCCATGGCAATGGCATCACCTGCCTGGCTGCTGGGTGATACCTAAAGATGCTCAGCAAGAAATCGGGGTCTTGCTGAGCAGCATGGACAAACCCCAAGGGTTCATGTCATGGTTCTGAGGCTTGGTGAGGCTGGGGACACCCGGACACAGCTGTCCCAGGGCCAGATGCTGCCTGTTGGCAGGTGAGCCCTGCATCCCCAAGAGCAGAGACCTGCGTGCTGCAGCATTGCCCAGTCCTGGGCACGGACAGCAAGGGATTTTTTGAATGGCTCATGCACTCCTGAGGAACTTGGCTGTGGAAACTCAGCCTGGTTTCCCTTTTGCTTGGTCCAGGGGCAATATCTTCTTTTGTTCAGGGCAAAATTCCCGCTCATGGAGCCATTCAGGGAATTTCTAATCCTATTATAGTGAATGGTGAAAGTTTTCCTTTTGAGTCTTTAAACATCCTGATCAAGTGTAAGTGTCTCATTGCTTTGGCAGCTGATGTCTTTCTTGAAAAATTAACTCTTCCCTAAAAATGACATACTTTCCATGAGATAAGCCATTTGCTTCTGTCAGCTCGTTTTTGGAGCATCCAGCCCCAAATCAAACGCATTTAAGGGGAAGCCGTTTGGTCATCAGTTAAGATGCTGCACATTAGTCATGCCCATATTACTTGAATATTATTATTACCCCGTTCTCCTTTGTGTGGATGCATTCTTTTCAAGGATTGGTCAGTAAATGTTCGAGGAGTCCCGTTTTCTGCAAAGATTCACTCAGGAAATCCATCAGCAGGGAGATGGAGCCTGGTTCAATGCAGAACTGTATTAGTGGGAAAGGGGGCAAGGTTAAAATCTGGTGGTTGGCTTTTCTGTGTCCCTTTTGGTGCTTCTCCAGAGCTCCTACAGGTAGTCTCTCCTTCTCTCAGCAACTCAACCTTCCCTCTGCTGGAGCATGCCTTGTGTGCCTGTGGCTGGGAGAAGGATCCCAGCGTGGGGAGGGACATGCTGTGGGATTGCTCCTGGTACCCAGGGGGGGTTTTGTGTTCCAGATGTCAACGTCTCTGCATTCTGGGGACACAGGGTACAAACCCAAACTGCCTGATCAGGATGTTTGTGTTACAGCCTGGGCTGGGTGGGATAGTGTGTTGGGGTGTGGGTCAGCACTGGGAGGAGAAGGAGGAGATGGCCAGTCTAACTGAAATGCTGCGGGGGGCAAGAGGGGCATGACCCTGAGGGTTCCTGTCTCTGGGGGTGATGCCCCCACAGCTTGAGGGCCTTTGGCAGAACGAGTATGTGGGGTTGATGCCCATCAGACAACAGGAAAGCGGCAAAGCAAAGCAGTGAGGAGAGAACTCAGGCTCCAGGGTGGGAGTGCAGCCTGGATGTGGGTTGCGGCCCCCCCATGCCCGGCCGAGCTGTGTGGGGGCAGATCCGAGCTGGCAGGGCTGCTGGGGCACGGTCAGAGACGCTGGGAATGGCACGTGGTGTTGCTGATCAACGTGTCCCTTAAGAAGGTCGGGAAGGGGGAGATGGATGCAAGTGGCAGCATTTATGCCCTGCGTGTGCACAGCAGCCTGTGCCCTGTGATGGGAGACTGGCCTGTGCCCTGCCATGCAGACCAGCCTGCCCAGGGCAGGGGCTGTAATTATTCAGCACCAGACAGCCCCCGAGGTGGGTTATGGAGACGTAATCCTCCCCAGAGAAGTACAAGTGTGTTGAGAGAGCACATTACAGTCAAACTTGATTACAGAGAGCAGCTCACTGTTTCTGATAAAATCATTAATCTAATTTTTGTCTAATTTTTCCCCCTTTATTCGCCCTTACAGCCGTCCCACGTTACTTTCAAGCTGGTGGTGAGGCTGAGGAGGCTGATTAAACTGCAAAGGAGACTTTTAAATGAAAGGATCCATATCTAGCTGCACTCATTATCAGTTCCCAGAAATTAAATCTCCCATAAATGATTTAAACCAAATCAAATAGGCGTTGGAAAGACAAAGGGCAGAGTGGCCAGTCAGATTGCATCTCGATAGAAGGAAGCAGCGATCGAAGGGCAACCAGATGACACAGACCTGACAGAAGGGCTCCAGCGTTCCCTGCACCAGCTTGCAGCTTTGCACGGGCTGTGTGGCAGTGCATCCTTGCTGTGAACACTGGGCAAGTCAGTCGCATGGCAGCATGCAGTGTTTATCTCAAGGAGCCCAAAACACTGTTTTTCTGTCAGCTTTTCCTGCTGGCTTACGTAAGGCTCGTGCTACAGGTTGTACAGATCGCTAGTCCCCTCTGCAGCTCTCTGTATTCGTTACTCCTCCAAGGATGTGAATTAAAAGACCCTCTAGAAATTCACTTTTGCTCTAGCTGAACCTGGACATCTAAGCTTCATCCTGGGGATAGAGGTGTTCCTCAGAGGGCTGAGCTTAAAACCACTGCAGAGACGCCTGTACAGTCATGCCCAATGACTTCTGTTTGCTGCTTTGCCTCCAAGCATGTGGAGTTGGGAATATACATAGGACTAGGCATCTATATACATATTATTTTTAAATATATGTATCTCTCAGAATCCCAGAACAATGGGGGCTGGCAGGGACCTCTGGAGATCACCCAGTCCCACCTCTGCCAGAGCAGGGTCCCCTCAAGCAGGCCCAGGCTCATGGGGTTTGAACATCTCCAGAGATGGAGACTCCCCAACCTCTCTGGGCAGCCTGGCCCAGGGCTCTGCCACCCACCCAGCAAAAGTTCTTCCTCAGGGTTAGGTGGGACTTCCTCTGCTCCAGTTTGTGCCCACAGCCCCTTGTCCTGTCCCTGGGCACCACTGGTCTGTGTAGTTAGACGATGTATCTTGAAGATCATCTGCAGTTCGATCCCTGATCATCCACGTTTCTTAATCCTCTTGGATTAATGGTGTTACAGCACCAGACTTCTGCCAGGCTCCACCAGGGAGGGTGAGGACAAGGGAGGTTACTCCTGCATGCAGGGCAGTGGGGCAGGGGAGCAAAACCCAGCGCAGCTGCCAGCCCTTGTCACAACTCTTGCTTGGAAGGAGCGATGGCCACCATCGCCTTCCTGCAGCTGCACAGGAGGACTCCCCACAGCCAGAGCTTTTCCATGTGAAGGATGCATGAAGTGACAGTGGTGCCTTTTGCTGAGCTCAGACTGTTCCTCCAACACCTGGTGCAGGTCGGTGTTGCAGAGGTGAGGAGAGGTGTCCCTGCCCAGGCTTGGAAACAGACTTGATGAGAGGGAGCCAGGAGGGATGCCGAGGAGGTGAGTGCCTGTGGACATGACAGGGAGCACGTCGAGCCGACGCTTGTTACTGCGCTGCCGTAACCAATTTGTTTTGGTGTAGGGAGCCTTTAGAATCGAGCTGCTGAGTCAGGATGTACGTGAGCAGGAAGAATATGTCGTTACTCTCTCAAAATTACATACCCACTGGCCTCGCTCGTGTGCAGACCACCCAGTTGGTTCTGCCCGCTGCCTGGCAGGCTGCCTGGAGCAGCTGTTACCCTTGTGTTTAAATAATAATTAAAAACTTCCAAAAAGTAAGGCAACTCCCCCAACTTATTCTTCATGATTTTTCAAATAATGTGCTGTGTGCTGTTCAGGCCATCCTTGGGCTGGTTCCAGTGCCAGGGAGGACTGGGGCTGGATCTGCAGCGCTGCTGCGGTAGGTCTGGGGCAGTCACAAGGTTTTCTGGAGGATTCTGAGGCTGGTTGAGGTCAAAAGAAGTCAATGAGATTTTTCACCACACTGCTTCAGCTTCCCTGAGGGCAGTACCAGAGTGATGTAAGTTTACTTCATGTTTGGGCTTCTAAATGTTTTCAGTTAATGGCCTGGAGATCCTCTTGGCAGAGGCTGTGGAGCAGTTGAGCTGCTGTTGTGAGATCGTAGAATCACAGAACCATAGGGGTTGGAAGGGCCCTGGAGAGCTCCTGGGGTCCAACCCCCTGCCAAAGCAGCTCCCCAGCTCATACTGCACAGGTCGGTGTCCAGACGGGGCTGGAATCTCTCCAGAGATGGAGACTCCACATCCCCTGGGCAGCCTGTCCCAGGGCTCTGGCACCCTCACTGGGGAAAAGTTCTTCCTGGGCTCTAACTTGCAGCCATTGCCCCTTGTCCTGTCCCCACAGACACTGAAAAGGGGCTGGCCATTTCCCCTGCATCCCATCCTTCAGATATTGATCAACATTCATAAGGTCCCCCCTTAGTCTTCTTCTCTCCAGGCTGAACAGCCCCAGCTCACTCAGCCTGTCCTCACAGGGGAGATGCTCCAGGCCCTTCAGCATCTCCTCTGCCTCCTCTGGACTCTCTCCAGGAGATCCCTGGCTGTTTGATCCCATAGAGCCCAGAACTGGACACAACACTCCAGGTGGGGCCTGACCAGGACAGAGTAGAGGGGGAGTTGGGCACAAAATGTGGTTAGATATTGTGGGTCTGTGTGAAACCACAGTGTGGAGAGCGGCACTGGTCCTCGCCGTGCCTTGTACTGTGGGATCTACCCATGTGGCTATTAAACCAGCATTTTCTTTTGAGTTTTAAGATTGAGTTTCCCCTAATTCACATATTAATAAAGGAGTACATATTTTTTACTGCAAGTTCATATTTTCAGGCGCAAATGATGTGAATGTGGAACTTCATCTTATCTCAGTGCATGTTGATAAAAAAGTTTAGCTGTGCTGCAGCTCATCTTGAGTTTTAAATGATCCTGAAGGAAGATTCAAGGCAGGAATGTCCTGTGCTTTTTACAGGGAAGAGACGACAAGACTTGTTCTGCAAACTTTCCATATTCTTAAGCCTATCCAGTTTGGCAGAGTCATGCTGTCTCCAGTGTGCAGGTTGGCCCAGGGTGTTCAAACCTCACAGATCAGGTGGATTTGTTAATCAAAGAATTCCCATTAATTTCATTTCAGTTTACATTTCCAACCTCTAAGTCATAGCCAAAGGGCTAAGGGTTTTCTTGGCTTGTTGGGTTGGTTGGGGTTCTTTTAACCCCTGTTTTTTTAGCCAAAGGAAAAAGAACAAGAAGGTGTTTTCTGGTACAAGAACTTTCGGACTCCATAGGTGGTTTAATTGTGCTCTTGGTTTGTGATGTCTTTGGAAGAGCCTTTAGAGGGTGATCCTCAGGTCTCTCCTTGCACAGGTGAGCCGCAAGACACACTTCTCTCTGCTTCCTTGATTTTCTAATGGTTTCCTTTTCATGTGTTCAATAAAGACTTTCAATTAGTAGAGAGGAAAAAGAAGGTAAAGGGTATTATTTGGGGTTTTTTTTATCCAACCTAAGTTTTATTTTCACCTCACACTACATATTTTGCATGGGGAGGGCTGCTAATTAACAGACAGAGTTGACTCTGCTGCAGCAACTTCTGGTAATTATTTAAATAAAGAAGAAGTAATGAAAAGCAAGCACAGTGCTCTAAAAGTTTGTTTTCATGTGTGTCTTAAAGTTTGTAAATGTGTTCTGGAGCCCAACTGGCAGTAAAAATGGCAGCACAGGGAAATCTAACGAGTGGTCCTATGGGACACAAGCTCATTAACCCAAGCTCATAAAGCCTTTAAGCACCAACCAGTGCTGTTCACCTTGGTAGGCCTGCTAGCCTATTTACTATAGCATGCAGGCTTTGGGGTTTCACTCTCTTGGGTCTTATTATTGACACCTTTCTCTGCAAAGCACTGCCAGTTCCCCTGGAGAAATCAATCAGTGTGCACCACTCAGGCTTCGTTTTCCCCAGCCGTGCTCTGTGTGGGGTCTGCTCTGTCCCTCCTGGCTCTGAGATTTTTGGACCCAATCAGATCTGCAGACAGCACACAAAAACTGGGAGGTTATCACTTTCATCATTATCTTGAGCTCTCACAGTGTTTCACATCACAAGAAGTCTTTCTCCCCTGGTGCACACTCCTCCCTGAAGCTGCCATCAGCCGGTGCCGATGTGGTGGGTGGTGCTGTGGATGGAGATGGCTGCCTTCTGGTCAGCAGCTGGAATTCGGGTAAAAACAGTTGCTATTTTCTTAGGTAAAGTTGTATCCAAGGAGCTGTGTGTGCTTTGGGCGTCATGAAGCCTAGAGGGACTTGGAACAGATCCCTGGGCATAGTCAGATTCCTATACCAGTAGCTGAAGTACAAACCGTACAGCTCTTACCTGGAAGAAAGACTGTTCCTTAGCATGTAGCTTCTATTTTGTGTATAGATATATATATGTATAACTTCGTAGCTTTACATAATCTTCTGCCTGGTGTTAATTGAATTACTCATGCTTACAGAATGCTAAAGAGCTTTGCCAGTGGGAATTTCTCTTCAGTTTTGAGTCAACAGTCGATTTGCAGGATTTGGTTGTAGTTAGTGACTTCTTTATTAAAATAAACAAGATTACTGACAGAGAGAAATGTTTTCTCTGCAAGTATGGAAAGGAAGGATGGGGAATGCCAACACAATGTAACAGGCCTTGGGTATCACTGTGGAAATGGGGGTCTGTGGGGAGGCTGGAGCTGTGAGGTGACTGGCAAGCAGCCTGTCCTGGGATTGCCCAGCCAAGTTACAGGTATGTCTTTTGTACCTTCATTAAATTCAGACACGATGCACCCAATAACCAGAGGTTTTCCTCTGCTTATTGAGAGCACAGGCCTGAAGGCAGCAGCTCTGGGAATGGCAGGGGAGTGGGACTGCTGCCATGGTTTTAGGGATGGAGGCTGTGAGACAGCCAGGAAGGGAATCAAGAAGCCTGTCAGTTGGTGGGATCAATTCATGGCAACTAGAGGGGAATGGAATAATAGGAACAAGGCTTGAAATTATTTTGGTACACCTGTCTTCCTATCATACTGTGTTTGCTTCTTGTGCTGAGTGGCCAAACGTGGGCAGAGACTGCAGGAGAAGTTGTGTTGGCTCCTTCCCATAGGTCCACCATGGCAGGAGCTGAAGTAGGCTAAAGTTCTCCAGCATCATCTGAGAGTAAAGCCGCTAAGGTTTACACCTTGGTGTGAAATAACAAGCTTATTTCTAGTTGTCATGTCCTTCTTTTCAAAAAGAATAGATCTGTGAGTGCAGCTTACAAATTGGACAATTTGGGGAGATTTGTTCAGATTTTGACAGGTAGATGAGTTGCTCAGGGATGTGGTTTAGGAGAGGATGGGTATGGTGGTTGGACTCGATGATCTCAAAGGTCTTTTCCAACCTTGTGATTCATACAGTTCAGGAGAGGCAAGCTCAGAAAGCAGACTCTGAACATCTACATTTACCTGCTAGGAAGATTTGAAAGGCGCTGTGGGCTTTCTGCATGAGCAGTATTATTATGTAGGTCAGCTGGGATCTGGGTCTGTTATCACAAGTGACATTGCCAAAGAGAAATCAACAGAAAATAAAAGAAGCTTTGTATAAAAAATACCATAGATACTAACTCTGTGTTTAATCCAGAAACGATTCTTTAGGCACTCTTCAGCACTGTATTTTCCTCACCTCCAGACTCTCTGCCAAATAATGGTGGTAAAAGTACCAATTGTTGCTCACCTGAAACAAATAGATGTGTTAAAGTAGTATAAAAATAGATAACTGCTACAATGCTGATAATTTACGGGAAATGCAGTGTGATTTTTCTTAGATTATCTCTCATTTTGCCTGAGTGGCTGGGCTGGGAAGTCCTTTGAAGCCTTTGGAAAACTATCTGCCTTTTCTGAATCTGTTCGAGAAATTGGAGATGTGATTGAGCTCTGAAAGGGCCTGGTACCTGCTCCCCTCCAAATCAGGGGTCGGAGCTGATGATACACCATCTGTGGAGGTACTGCATGGATAATACAAGGGTCCATAGGGTTTCACCTGGAAAAGATGGAGCAGCTAGTTATCAGGTGTTGGCATATCTTCCACAGGTAAAGTGAGCTGTGTGACAGGAGAGTGACTAGGGAAATGGTTAAAACATTAAAGGAGTTGCCAGCAGTTCTTAGCTCTTGTTTTGAACCCAGGGAGTGCTTGGATTCTTCACTGTCAGCGTGCTTTGGGGGCATCACCCGTTCCCCAGACAAGACAACATGGTCGGTCTGGTCCCCTCCTTTGTACACTGGGGTTGGGGCCCTGGGGAGATGCTCACATGGGGGAGCTGCTCCCACGGGGGAGATGGTCACTGGTCTCGGGTGGACTTAGAGACAGGACTGATGTGCTCCTAGGATTGGGTCTCAGGTGCAGATATCAAGAGTATTGAACACAATCCAAATAAGTTTTAAACTTAACAGGGAAACAAACTGGGGTTTTTTTGTTCCATTCCCTGCTAACGCCAGGTCTCGGCTTCTTCAAAGATACAGGTAGAGCCTCCTTGTGAGTTGTCATTTCAGACCAGTTCCAAATGATTTTCTAGGGTTTCTTTCACCATGTCAGATGCTGCAGATGCAGTCAGCCACCACTTCAAGAAGGCAGGCGTGTAGAACTTGAATAGAGCAAGAGAAATGTCTGATTTTATGCTTCTGTTGTGTGTGATCCTATTCATTTCCTTCTGGGGATAGTTCTGTGGGGACAGCTAAAGAAAATTCTCAATTAACAGCTTCTGTATTAATGAACAGATTCGCTTGTATTTGGGCTTAACCAACTTTGAAAGCTGCCTGTGGCCTTGTAGTGCTTTGCCCTGAACATTATTTCTTTTCTCTTCAGACTTGGGAAAAAAAAGTTCTTTGAGTGGATGAAAACTTCCATCAGCATCAGCTAGTGTAGTCTGACCCGTCCTGCTTATGGGAGATGTAGGTTTATACGAGCTCTTCACGCACGATAGAGCTGGTCCTGCCTCAAGAGCTTTAAAACTCACGTCCAAGACCCAGAAGGTCCCTTTAAAGGCTCCCAGCTTTTAACTTCAGAAACTTTTACTCCGTGTCATCATTATGCGGTGGGACTTAAGGGAGAGGTTGCTAATGAGCTCCCAGTTCCTGCGGAGCAGTGTAAACCTTTTATTTGCCTTCTGGTGGGTGTGCTGGTGCCAGTGCTGTACAGCCAAGGTGATTACTTCACTCACATGGTAGCTGCAGCTGGCCTCAGCACCGCCGCGGCACGGGTCCTCCAGGTGCCGTTAGCGCTGGTGTACGGTGACTCATGAAGCTGGAAAAGCCCAACTAACTAACTAACTTTTTAGGATGACTGGTAATTATAAAATTTATAACAAAACGTAATGACAGCCTAAATGTTTGCAGTATCCTACTTAAAATGGCCCCTCTTGAGTTTTAACAGGGTAACATCTGTTAAAAAGCCTCTGTTGTCTGAAAGATGCTCTCGGCACCGTTCCCTTTGTGAACAGCCCATAACCTTCACCCGGGTGCAGATTGGTTTGGCTCCACTCACCATGGCTCTAAACACTTAATTGCGGAACAGATGTACTGACCAGAGCTGGATTACTGTAATCTCCTAAATCTTCACAAAATTATCTCAAAGTGAAGACAGTTTCTGTCAAGGCAGCTGAGTAACGGCCGGAAAAAAGCAGAACAGGCTTGTGTGAAGGAATTAATCGTGGCCCTGAGCGTGAAAGTTGTCTTCTTGCTTTTCATGAGTTGTCTGAGATGAGGAAGGTTCTGCTATTTGAAAACTCAGCTTGGACCTGTACGAGCAGCAAAGCTGTCACGCAGCACACCTCACTGCAGCCTCAGCTGATGTCAGTCTCCAGGCCAGTGTTCTTGCCTGAGCACTGGTTTGAGGGTGAGTTTGGGGGGTCGGGGCTGTTGGGAGTTGAAGGATTTAGCAGTTTCTTAGAAGACAACAAGGAGCATTGTGTCGTGCACATACCCACTCACAGGGATTCCTAAGGAGCACGTGTGGCTGCTCAGAGTCAGCATCTCTTCTAGGTAGCACAGAAGGGATGGGGCTGGCCAGCCCAGCATTCCCAGTGCCAGGCATTGCCACTGCTGGGTAGATCTGATTACCTTTATACACACTCATAGCTCAATGAGCCTCACTATGTGCAGCTCCTGGTCCTTTCTCCACAATATGGGGTTTTTTTCTTGACTTAGGTGTCATTCATCCTGATTTCCCATAGAAACAGGAGACCCTGAACTACAGCTCTTGTGCATCTCCTGGTCAGACTGGTTGAAGGCTTTGAACTGGACAGATCAGCCAGCACTTTTAGGGTGACTGGAGAAACGATGATGCAAAATCATGGGCGTTTGGCTATTTAATTTTTAATTCTGTTTCTGCCAAATAAAGGAAGAAAAGGCCAGACAGAAAAATTGTCCATAGAAAATATAGTGCTTAAAGATCGAGTCGACCTGAGAAATAAATAGGCATAAGTGGTCTTCAGCAGTGAACAAAGTGAAGTTAACCCATCAGACCATTCCAGCGGCGCTGGACTGAGTCCTGGGAGTCGTTTTTAGCTGTTAGCAGGAGGGCTATAATTTCACTTTAGCTCATATTCCAGCTGGCAGGCAAAAATCCAAATACATTTACTAGAATTTGGAAGTTATGGTCAGTGCCATCGACTTCTTCAACCTTTTCACCTTTGAGGAATTCATGATAAATTGAATGTGATTCAACACTGATTATTCAGGCACAGTGCTAGCCTGGAGCCAGAGAGCTACAGTACGTGGGGGGTTGTTTTCCCCTTATTTTAATTAACTTCTCATTTAAAAAAAAAAAAAAAAGATTTTACAATTTTATCCAAGGAAATTATTGTTGCTGGATGTATGACTGGGGAAAACCTTGTGTGGCAGTGAGTTTTGAAATGGCAACAAGAAGAAACCACTGTCAGTATTAATTGTTATTTCCTTCCTTGCTTTCCCCCTTGGCACAGCAGCAGTAGGATGCAGGTGCTGAATTCCTGGAAGTGAAACTCTGGTTTGTGTTCCCAGCTTTACTTTTAGCGTAGCAGCTTCCTGTGGTTGTTCCTTCCAAGTACTCAGAGGCAGCACATCCAGTTGAGTTACAGTGCGGAGAACAAAGATTGATGGCAGGCTGGTTTAATGTAGCTCTTACCAACAATTTGCAGAGATTAGGAGGTTGTTTCGTTGGACATCTATCACTGGAAGCTTGGGGACTGCTTTCTGAAGTCATTTTGAATTGGCAAGTAACAGATAGCTTTCTTTGATAGCTCTTTTATGTGCAGGTACAGCTAAATGAAAATCAACCGCAACGGGGGCTGGCTGCCTTTGTTGTTACCTTTGGGTTTCTTTAGCCCTGTTTCATGCATCACCACTCTCCAGCCCATGCGTAGCCACATCCGAGCAGTGCATGGGTAGAAGTTGGGGGTCCTCAGGGGCCCCATAAGCCAGGAAGGCGCTGGAGAAAGCAGCCTTCTGCCACAGTCTGCAGCAGCGTTCCCTTGCATCTGGCTTCTGCCTGAGGATGAGGAAAAGTCTCCGGGCATTGTTCTTACCCAAGGCAGCTTTCAGCTGAGGAGGTCTTGGGAGGAAGGGTCTGAAAGGCAGCAAATGGACTGGGAGATTCTCATGAGGTAGACCTGTCTCAAAAATTATCAATTGGTGCTATTTTTTTGCCTGGCCAATGCCAAGGCAAAGCTCTGGCCTCCAACGAGCCTTGTTTGTACTGTTTTTCACCCGGGCGCTGCTCTCTCTTAATTTGTTTTCCTATCTGGTTCCCACAGAAACTCCAGCCTCTCCTGAGGGGCTGGTTAAAACCAAAACCAAACCAAACAAAAAAGCATCAAACAATCAGTTGTTTTAAAGGGGACATTACGTCATCTGCCTTTGCCATCATGTGAGCTCATATCAGGCCTGCTCAGAAAGGCAGAACTGCTAAAGGAGGGTTCTTGAGGAGGGTTATTAAGCACGTGTTAAAGCTGCAGCCCCTTTGCTCAGTGGAGCAGCAAGCAGCATACGCTGCAGCAGCAGCCACTGTTATTTACTGGTTCCCAGCAGCCACCTGAGCTGTGGGGCTGAGACCAAACAGGCAAAGCCCTGGCTGCACGCCTGGCACCCACTGCCCAAGCAGCCCAGGGGGATTTTGTTTCTCTTCTCCCCAGTAAATGCATATTAAGAACCAGTCTTTGCCCCACACTTATTTGGTGGGTACAGAAAATAGAGATTTCCCTTGGGTTTGAATTGTATACTTGCTTTAGAACTCGTACCATGAGGGAGAGATGCTATAAACTGCGCTTCTGTCTGCATCATGTCATGAGACGTTTAATATGCAAGTGCAGCTCTTTGCTCTGTTTTAGGTGTTAGTGATGCCTCCAGCTGTGGGAGGGGAACCACAGAACAGTGAACTCCGTGTTTTGGTAGGTAAAGAGTGTTTCCATTCCTCTTTCAACCAGTGGCAAAATGCTGTTGCTGAGATTTGGGGGGGGGGGGGGAGAAAAATAGATCCCATAGTATTCATCTGATGAATATTCATCTGCTGAATATTCATATGACGTAACTCCAGTAAGACTGCATCAAACTCTACATTTCTCTCTACAAATCTGTATGCTGCCTGGTTGCTCTGCAGCAGTGGGAAGGGACCCAGAGTGTATGCTAAGAGGGCATGTGGGACAACTAATCCAGGGTGTGCAGATGTGCTCCTAAAGCATCTCAGGAACCGCAGCCTGTCCCCAGGGCTCAGTGGAGTTTAGTGCTGTCACCACAGCTGGGCAGGATGCAGGCAGCGAGTGGCATGTGTTTTCTCAGCTGCCTTGAACTTGCCTCCAGACTGGGGACAGGATTCTGTTTCTGCCCTGAAGCTACTTGGGGTTTTGATGCTGAAGTCGTGTAACCCAAGCTTATCTGGATGTAGATCAGGTCTGTGCAGCTGTTGTGAACTGAAAGGAAAAGGGAGCAGGGGGGAAAAGAGCTCTCTGATAGGTGAGATAAGCTTTTCCTTTCCCTCTAAATTAGAAGTGATGACTTACTGTGGTGGTGGGTTTTCCACTCTTTGTTTTTAAAGAAGTTTCTCTTGGGTGGAGGAATTGACTACATGATGAATTCATTCCGAGGTCTCTGGGCTTCCTGATGTTCCCAGTGTCTCTGACGTGCCCTGAGGTGGGAGTTTTCCTGTTGCTCTTTGCTGCTGTTTGGTTTTATCTGATGTTGGGTGTGCAGGGAGCTCATCTGCAGGGGAGGAGCCGTGGTGGCAGCGATTGTGAGGATGCACATGATGTTTGCCCTGGCAGAGAGGCTCTAACCTCACTGGGGTTCAGCACTAAAAACATGTCAGGAGTGTTGCACTACAGGGAGTGAGTGCACGAGGCTAGAGCCAGGGAGAGAAAAGGGTACAGCAATCCAGGTTACGCTGCAAACGGGTACCTCACATCTCGGAACAGGGATGGAGCAGGAGAGCCTGCCTGGATCCTGCCGGTCCAGACGCCCGCTGAAGCTGCTGAAGTGCAACCTGTGGTTGTTCTGCATGGGCAGGCGAAGTCGTGCCACACAAACTCTAATTGCAAGGTCTAATTCTAATCTGTTAATGCAATGCACAGTTATAAATTCTAAATTAAGCAGCCCGTGGTGAGAATTAAATGCCTTAACTAATTCTAGAGTAACTGGGAAGATATTTCCCCTGGCACTGGGTACTGCATGTCTCGAGGAAAGGACAGACAGCTCTTGCCCCATGGCAGCATCTTGGGTGTTTGGGACTGGCCCACAGTGAGATGTCCACCCTGAGCTGAGGCTCCTCCAGACCACAAAGCTCAGATTTACAGTGCTCATACATGTGAGCCTCACTAGCTCACATAATGCTCCTGAAGGAGAGAAGCTGTGACATGTAAAGCAGAGTATTAATGAAGGTAACAGCAAAGAAAACGTGGCATTCCAAAACCTGTCCTCTAGTTCTCTGACAGAGGTCTTGATGGAGGAGGTGTATTGGCTCTCCTGCTCCATTGCACGTGAAGGTTTCCTGTGGAAGAAGGCTGGCTTTGCTCAGGGACAGGATCTCTGTTACCAGGAACTTATTACCACATATTTAAAGTCATCATTTTCTAAAGACTCTGCAGAAGGTGCTATGTCTCCTGCAACCCTCCCCCCACCCCCAAAACCAACCCAGCACCAAAGTGGTGGCTGTGCTGACCTGAAGTGATGCTCAGGGGAAGGATCCTGTCCCCACCTCTCAGGAAAGGTTTTAATTCCCAAAGCCACTGGATCGCCAAGGTGGCATTCTGTCCCACACTGCTGGGGCTCCTGTGACAGTGGGGCTGAGCCAGCATGATTGAACTGCACCTCTCCTGGCATGGCACTGAAGTGATGTGGGTTTTTTAATTACATCTGTCTCTCATGGTTACATTCCCGTACCCATCTCACCCTCCCTTTCAGTTTCCAATTATTCCTTTTAATTTATCTCTTTTCAAGCCATTTGAGCTCCCTGCCTAGTAAACAAGCAGAGGAGGAGGGAAAAATGCAGGAAAAAGCAGGTGTGCCAAGAAGGAAAAATATGTTCAGACAATTTTGCTCAATAATTGAACATATTTTCCTGCAGGTCTTCCTTTCACTCAGCCCTCCCTCACTTCTGTATTCACCATTTAGCATATCTGCTGGACAAAAGCATCATCTAGTCATTTTAGCCTCATGTTATCCTGAGATTTTTTTTCCTTTAGGTATTTTTTTAAGGAAAAGCAGGCTTGAGGATGCTCGGTTGAAGATGCCAAGGTACAAGCAGGGCAGTGGTGGTGGTAATTCAGGGGAGGAAGCCAGGAAGCCCAGTCAGAGCAGCTCCCTAATGAGGTGATGTGAGGGAAGAATGTTCAGCTGCTGGTGATAGTTTCCCTGTTAAAGGTAATCCAAGTAAATAGTATTCCTGGAGGATGCAGATTAAATGATCCCTTTAAATGGAGTACATTTGAGAAGGTTTCTTAGGAAAATGAATTTGCAGCGATCATCTTTTCGCCCTGGTGAGACCACATGCTAAGGAGAGCTTGGGTTAGAGATTGTGGTGAGATCAGATGATCTGTTGTTCTCATCCTCCCTCAGACATTGCCTGTCATCTGCCAGGTGGAAATGGGAGTCACAGCTGACGGGAGGTCTCACACAATGAGCGTGTACAGTGAAGTGGAATATCCATCCCTTGAGCTTTTCCCTGTCAGGGTCCTGTTCTCTGCCAGGGGGAGGGCCAGGAGGAAAGTGCCCCAGAAGTGTGTTCTCAGCTACTCAACTGATGTTAAACCCTTTCTGTTCCTCTTAAACTCTGTGTGGGCACATTGTTATGAGCTCCACACTGTGCTGCGTGTGTCTTGTTGTTATCATGGGATTTACAGGTGGGTTTGTGATGTTTTTAACACAGAGAATGCAATTTTCTTTTTAGTCTGAATTTATAAAAACCCAACCAACCAACCTTACCAAGCCTGACCTCACTGAACTCAACCCCCTTGTCTGATGTGCTGTGAGGGACGCACACTCATGGCTTTTGTCTCAAAAAAAGGCAAACACAGAGAAATGACTAATTTTGAACCCCTGCCACTTGGGCTGCATGCAAGGGCTGGATGGCCACGCTCTGACGTGCCTTCTCTTGCCACCAGACAGTCCTCCCACCGCCCTGCTTTTCCCTCCTTCCGTTGCAAGGAAAACAGAGAAGAAGGCTCCTGCCGACTGAAACCTTTTATCTGAGGCAGAATGTGAGTAGCTGAGATTTAAAGGCTTTAATGGCTTGGATGCTGACACGCCGCCGCCGTGCCAATAGCAATAGCGTTATAAATAGTGTATGAATATACACTTGTTTATCTTCTCAAAGTGCATTTCCAATTCTGTCAGTGTGCACGTAAGAGGGTGGAAGGAGCTTGTGTTTTGAATTCAAATACTGTCATGAACTGCTATGTTTTTTTAATGAACTTATTGAGGGCATCTGATAGGTGAGATTTGATGAAGCTTTAAAACAACGTGGGTTTATGAGGGGGATATTAAGAAATATAGGATGGAGAGTTGCAATGTAATATACCCTTTCTCTGGAGCTCCGTTTTACTGACTGGAAGGGAGTCATTTGAACCATCCTGTTAATTCCATTTATTTATTGAAAAAGAAGTAAACATTTGAAGCACATCCCCACTGCAGGGCGGACGGGAGCTCATACTTCAGCCAAAGTTATCTCTCTGATGACAAAGCAGAACGGGACATAAACCAGTGTAGAGGATTAAACCTCTCATGTCCTTTCCTTGTCCTGACACGACATTACATCAAATTCATGAGAGTGTCTTGTGCTTTACAGTGTGATGGGGAGATAATGATGTGCGGGTTCAGAAGTGGGATACTGAATGTTAGTTTTCCTCCTGCTTTCAGCAGCATCCATGTGCTTTTTCAGGAATGAAAGCATATTATAAAAATATTTCATCCTGTGCCCCCAGCTCTGAAGAGTTGTCTTAAAAGAAAGCCCTTATACTTATTTAAAAACCTGCGGGAACATTCATTATATACTTGAAACATGGGGAAAAAACCACTCTTTCTCTACACCATCCCCTGTCACACCAGCTCAGAGCCTTGAAATAGAGATTCCATTAGTATTCTCTAAGCCCAGTCAGAAGACATGAAAATCTTTGAACTCTGCATTTGCTGGATAAAGCAAACAGCACATCATGTTTCTAAACTACTGAATAAAGTTAAAATAATGATAATAGAATGAAACAGCCTTTTTTTCCTAAGAGCCTGTGAGGAGGGAAAGGCTGGAATGTCAATGACTTTGAGAGATCGTTAGGCGTGCGGTGAAAAATTGAGCACTGGGCAATTATTTCCTTGACTTTGCCAAGGAGAAGGTCTTGTGTTGGGAGAGGGAAAGGACAGTGCCACCAAGTTCTACATGGGGATGGAGCAGGACAACCTGCCTTTCACTTGCCCATCATCTTGCCAGTCAGTTTTCCTGCAGCCTTCCCATCATCATGGAGAAGGTTGTCAGGGATACGTAGCGGAAGGGATGGCTCCTGAGCATCCTATGGGGTGTCTGGGGGGTGTCTGGCCAAGGTACAGGGAAGATACAGTGGTTAATGTGTGTAATGGATACAGTAATTAATGCATCACCTTAGATGCAAGGTCTGAATTCAGCTTTGACTCCTGGGCCTCATTTGTGACCATGAATCTGGTTGTTAAAGGGAGATCAGAGTAATTTTTAATAAAGGAGCTCAGAATTGGATATTGCTGGTTTGATATTTGAAAGGCAAAGGTGTCTAGTGCCAGCGACCTTAACCCAAATAAAAGGCATATGCAAATCAGCCAGCACTAGCAATTAAAAAGGCTCTACAAAAGGGAAAAAAGTCTCCCAGGCAGTGTAACCTGTTTTTAAAGAAAAATAAAACCTGCTTAATGAGAGGCTGAAGGAACCAGTCCGGGTTTGCTTCCAGGGCCCATGAATCGGGCAGTGGGTGTGTGGGATCTGCTGTGTCAGCTGGAATCCTCCCGATCCATCAGGTTGTGTTGGTGGTTTGTGAATAGTGCTGTTAATGACAATTCCTCATCAGCATCCGTTTCGTTTTGACACAAATCTTTCCCCAGTGTGAGAGAGTCAGGTTTGCATTTAAAGGCTTCACTGAGCTCCTCGGAGAGAGCAGCTCTGCTCTGCACTAATGCTCCGAGCCAGCCCAAGGCAAGGGGGGCTGCTGCAGCCCCCTGAAATACGGAGTGGGGTGCTATGGTACCCCTCAACCTGGCATATTTGGGTGCCTGCAGAAAGAGGGGTGCGGAGGACAGTCCTGAGGGTGCTTTTGCCAGCACTAGGAGCCCCGCCGTTGCCAGGTACATCGCCCACACCAGCATCCCTAGCCAGTAGTAGGGACCAGAGGGCGCAGGCCTGGAGCAGCTCTCCTGCCAGGCGTGATGCCAGGGGAAATCACCATGCAAACGGTAGGTGCTGGAAGCAAAGGCAGGTGCCAAGAGTGCTGTTTTAGAGAATTTTCCAAGGGATTTTTACCGGGTGCCTGGAGTTTGGTGAGGCAGCTTGCAAGGAAAAGGTTTTTTATCTTGTGGTGTAAATCACTTGTGTGTCCCAAGGACTCCAAAAGCCCGAGAAACCAACAGCTTGGTGGTTATTTTGGTGTTTTCTCTGCTCCCAAAAAGGAGGAAAAGCTCCTTCCTTGCTCCCCAGGGCTGAAGGCAAGTCTTATTTTTATAGATCCTGCCTGACGCCTGCAGACTGCCGTCTTGCCTTCCTCATACCCTTCTTTCCTTCGCCTTGATTCTTTCCCGGTTTGATTTTACATCCCATCTCCACACGATAATCACCTGGCCTCTAAGTTCCTGGTTTCCAGTAGCAGCTTCTTCATTAATATTTGAAGCATATGATTTTTGCTTGTTATCAGCAATATCCCCGGAGACGGCAAGAAAGACTGTGTAGGAGGGCATTTTAAAAGCTTATCTTTAAAACCATGGTGTTTTGTGATTTAAAAATTAAATATGGATTAACAAATGGAGAACTGACACTGTCTGGGGAATCGAGATGGGATGTAGAAGGAAAAAGAGCATGACTCAACAAATTGCTTTCTCACAATAAACTGAAGCTATTGGTGCGGATGTGCAGCCCCAGTAAAGTGGAGCTGTTCAAAATATTTGACAGTCAGATATTACCTAAGTAACTATGCAGTCAACTTAATTAAACACATTTATTTCCCCAAAATAAGAAGGCAGTGGAACGAATGAAACCAAGCAGCTTAAACAAGGCTCACTGAAATTGTGTGTGTGTTCTTCTGTTTATCCTGTTCTTTGGATAAAGGAAGATTGCCTCGTTTGGAGATGGGCACACTGAGCCTGGCTTATCGCCTCTTAAAAGCAGCTGCTTTTTAGGGAGACTCCCCTTTGGGATGCAGGGTCTGTTCCTGGCCTGGAGCAGTGTCTGGTGAGCCATGGAAAGAGTGAAGTGCCGACTCGGACTGTTCCTGTCAGTGTGTCTGTCCCTTTGCCTCAGCTGCTGGCTGGTGGGGAGGATGCTCTGAGGACAGTGCCGGCAGCACTGATGGCTGCGGCGCTGCCTGTGTCACAGCCTGATGCTCTTGTAGGAACATGTTTCAAACCTGTGAGCAGTTGGACATTGCTCAATGAGACGTGTGAGAAGGCGAGTGTTCTGGCAGGGATCAGGAACTGTGTCTGCCTGCCTATGGCCTGGCACCCTGACCTTGGCCCCACTGCCGGGGCAGACACGGTGACCTTGGCCCCACTGCTGGGGCACACGCCGTGTCCTTCCTGGGGTCGTGGTATCTAAGTAAACTTCTTCCTGAGGCTTTAAAAAGAAAACAGAAGAATGAGAATGGAAGACAGTGGGGTGATGCTGGTGAGTGGTCAAGTGAGTTCCCAGTGCCAAGGCCTTCGGGGTCATGGCATCTATAATAACTGCAAGTGCTGGCGCCTTAACTTTACAGAAATGGGTAGGGTTCTCCATAAAGCCACCTGGCATCATTTATTCAGCAGTGACCTGTGCTTTGCAGAGGTAGCTCCTGTTCTCTTGAACATGTCCCGTTCAGCAGTCCTGGGCTTGCCCTGGAGAGGCTGTGTTGGGACCAGTAATGTCCTTGCTCTGCGAGGCTGGATGTGGTGGCTTCCCTGGGCTGTTGGCAGAACACATGAGCTGTGCAGCCACGGGGCTCAAAAGCTGGGTGTGCTGAGGAGCTGCCCTACTCTTCAAACAAGAGCCCTTTAAGCAGGGCTATGTAGGGTTATGTGTCTCTGCATGAGTGACAGGGAGGTTGGGCATGGGGCGATAGGGAGGTTGGGCACAGGGCAATGGGCAGGTAGAGCATGTTTAGCACCCAGCTGTAACAGCTCACCTTGATTTTGATGTACAAAGTTTGAGAAATATTGGTAAATGTTATAGCACAGAGATATGAGCCATGAAATGAGCTGATGTGTGTGTCTGCTGTGAGCAGAAGCATTTGGAATAGAGAATTCCAGGCTCCCTCTTCAAACAGACTTGTTAGTAAAGCAGCTCTTCAGTGGCGCTGGTGTGAGCTCACAGTGAGTAGGTTGGCATGGCATGCCAGGGAGGAATGCAGAGACATCCCTGAGCTGTCTCTTCAGTCATTGTTGTTGGAATCAATCTAATCAAGTCCTTTCAATATGACAAAATATTGGGAAGAATGATTAATTTAAAGCCTTTGCACCCAAAAGGAGTATTTTAAATGAATTTTCAGCGTGTGGCAGTAGTTGGTGCCAAACAAAGGTAGCTTCAGTCATCTTTCTGGTCACACAATGAATTAAAGCTAAAGAAAGTGGATGTTTTATGGGAAGTAAAAGCTAACATCTTTTTTTCTTGGTAGTTACATTGATTTACTGGTTTTTAACATCTGTGGTTCTCGGAACATCATCTCAATTCCATCATACAAGCAGCAGACCCAGCAATGTCAGGAGAAAATATATTGCCCCTTATCTAGATGGAAGGTGACGAAGGCTTTAGCTGGTCCCAGCCCGTGAGACAGCATGGAGCAGCAGAGCTGATAAGGGTTTGGGTGGGAGAATTCACATCCAGAAGCACAGGGGTTTCTAATGCGAGCAAAAAATCCCTCTTCATACTAATTAGTTACACACGTACGTTTCCAGCTATCAAGTTGAGCTTTTTATCTCTTAAACTCCCATGAGAGATAATAAATGGCAATTGAAATAATGGGCTGCTCAGCAGCGTAGCTGTGGGTGCATGTCATGAGGTGTAGGTGGAAGAGTGTGAAATTTGATCTGCAACTAATATAAGAAAAGTTAATTAAATTTAGACTAATACTTTGGGTGCCCCAGCAGGAAGGGGAAGGGGCACACCCAGCATAGTAAATTTTTTTTCTCCTCTTTTTGTGTGTGTGCAGCTCTTTGGACTTCTGGAATTATGGAGTTACTGGGGTTTCCTTGCTGTAATGAGTTTCCACAGAAGGTCTAGTGGCAAAGCTTTTTTCATGGCATAAAGACTGTTTAAACAGTTCTTGATAGGTTGATTCAGGGGTGTGCCCCCATTTCCTGCTTCCTCAGGTACCAAAGAGCAGAATGATCCTCCTCCTGCTTGTGTAGTGATAAAATACCCATCCAAGTCTGTAGGCTTGCCTCAGCACAAAGCCCATCCCAGTAAGAGCACAGGAGTCCTTTGAGTTGACATGGTGGTGTTGGGCAGAAGGTTGGGCATGATGATCTCAGAGGTCTGGTCCTGATTCAATGATTCCTTTGGCTGACAGATGCCTGCAGCATGCTCCTGCCCTCCTCCTGCAGGATACTCACCAGGGCAGTGCAAGCTTTATGGGGTCTTTGGAATGTGTTTGAGTAAGTTGTGCACACTGTTGGGGGTGGATGTTCTCCCCTGCATGTTCCAGTTAGGATGATACAAGCTTTTTTCCATTGCTTGACACTAGTGTGAAATGAATGTCCTCTGGAAATTAAGTTTTACCCCAAACACTTCAGCACTGGTGTTTGCTGATGGGGTTGTGTCTATTTTCACTTGGCTCCACTCATTTTAATGTCATATTCTTGAGCCACCACGTAGCAAGTTATAAGAACAAATACTGGAAGGACCTCTCCATCCTTCTCCCCGTGACCCTCTTGGCTGGGTAGCCCCAGCATCTCTCTGGATCCCTGAAAGACTTGGATTTGTGTGTTTGATTCCCCAAAGCCCCAACACTTGGGTTTGGGCTTTTTACTGTAGGCAGCAAAAGGGACAATAAAGTATTTTTCCTTTGTTCTTCCTCTTGTGAAGGGAAAGGAGATGGCTTCTCAAGAACTGCCTTGCCAGAGGTGCAGACCTGCCTGTCCCTTGTTGAAGGGAAAACAAAGACTTGAAAGATTTGTTAAGGGTTTGGGTAATTTGCAGGGCAGTGTGGGCTTTGCTGGGGGAGTGATTCCTGCAGCAATCACTGTTCTTTCAGTGAAGCACTTCTGGTAGTCCAAATATTGACAAATATTTCATCCACCTCTTGAGTTGAGCATCCAATTAAGAGAATAATCGCATTGTCTCTAACGAGCTGCTCATTGGAGAGCGTCAGGGAAGGCTTTGTGCTGAAGCACCTCAGGTGTGGCTGTGTTCAGTCTGTCTCCAAGGCTCCTGGGTGATGTGCATGTGAGTGTCTGTAGAGCTGGGGGGTTCCCTGTTGCTGGGTCAAGCCCATTTCTTATTTCTTATGGTTCCCCATGTTTGTGTCGTGCCCTGAGGGGATCACAGGCGTGAAATGCACTCCCTGGGCAGAGCTGGGTCTGCTGCCAGCTCTGTAAAGGACCCTCCCTGTGCTGTGGCAAATGTGTGACTGGGGGCGACCACATTCAGCCACCTCAGGACCTAGACCATGACTGGGAGGAGACACCTGTGCAGCCTCCCAGCCCCTACACCCTGGGACTCGCTCTCAGAGTCTGTGTAACATACTGAATGTTGTGGGTTAGAAAGCCAGTGAGGAAGCATTTCCCCTTGGAGCTCTGGATGCCAGCCAGGACTTAACACCTCCTCATCCCTCCATCTATCTTGTTTGCAGGGGATGGGACCACCCCTCCACCAGCAGCCCCCTTCCCAGTACCTGTTGTACGTGAGACCTGGCGCTGCGAGGCTGAAACCCGCGCTGCCCCCTCTCCCCTCAGCCCTCTCCCCTCAGCCCTCTCCCCTCAGCCCTCTCCCCTCAGCCCTCTCCCCTCAGCCCTCTCCCCTCAGCCCTCTCCCCTCTCTCCTGCACCACGTTCTGTTGCAGAACTCCATTAAGCGGAGCTGATGATCCCCAGGCAGTGTCGGGGGGTGGGGGTGGCTTTGCACTGCTGCGATAGTGATTTTATTGAACTATATTGCATTTTTAGTACTCATTTGAGAGAGGGTTATTAAAGCACAGCACTGTACATTAAGAACATTACTCCAGTGTGAAGGAGATGAGGTTATGAGAAAGACAAGAAAAGACCAAGGAATTTAAGAGGTTTGTTTCTATTTTTTATTTCCCCTGTCCAAGCCTGAAAGCATGTTCTATTTAAATAGTTCTTAGCTTTGCTGAGTTCTGAGGGTTGAGTCCCAGCAGGCAGGGGCCAGACTACACAGCACAGTAGTGACCTTGTCTGCAACCCTCTAGACAGAAGATGTGCTGCAGCCCAACTGGGGACTGACCAGAAGCCCAGGTAGGACCTAAGAGAAGAACTTACCTCTTGGTGTTTCTGTCATCCCAGCTGTCACTTGCAGGGGGACCTCATTGCAGCCTTCCAGTCCCTGAAAGAAGCAGAGAAACAGGAGGGGAATCAATGTTTTAAAAGGATAGGTAATGGCAGGACAAGAGGGGTGGAGTGAAGCTGAAGGAAGGAAGGTTTAGATAGGAGGGGGAAGAGTTTTACAGAGAGAGTGGTGAGGGGCTGGAACAGGCTGCCCGGAGAGGGGGTGGGTGCCCCATCCCTGGGGGTGTTCAAGGCCAGGTTGGATGGGGCCCTGGGCAACCTTGTGCAGCTCCAGGCCTGGAGGCTGGTGTCCCTGCCTGTGGCAGGACACTGTGAGATCCTTGGAGTCCTTTCCAACCCAGACCAGTCTATGATTCTGTCCCATCACTGGAGGTGATTTGCCTTTGAGGCTCAGCAGGACGCTGTGCTGATGCATGCTTTTAGCAGCACGCCCAGGAATCGGAGCTTTATTCAGCTTTTTACCAAAACTCTGTGAAATGTGAACACTTGTGATGTAACCCCCATTCGTTAGTGAGGCTTAATGAAATCCTCCTTTGGGAAAGTCAGACCATGTGCACTCGATGACCTCTGTCTGGAACCAGGGAGCTGCGGGTCTGCAGAGCTGAGGGTCAGCACTGTGAGTGAGCATCGCTTCAGTTCCCCTTGGGAAGCAGCAAGCAGAGTAGCATGTGCTAATTAGAGAGCAGGTCCCCAGAAGAGGGTCAGGAAGGGTTGCTGGAGCATGCAGAGGGGAGACCTGCACCCCACTAGAAGAGCCTAGGGTAATAAGTGAGAGACACCTTCCTTTGGATTAAACACAAGAAACTGGAGGTGAAACAAAATGTTATGAATCTGCCTTCTTTTCCTCTGACCCTCATCTTCTCCAGCCAGGAGTCCTCTTTTCTCTTGTTTTTCTCCAGAACCATGAACAGGCCTTTCTAGTGAAGATAAGCAGATGCCACAGCCCATCTGGGTCCAGGCATTTACCTCCATAGTCCTGTGCGCTGTCCCCACCTCTCACTTTCTGTCCTCACCAGCTCAAAGCCCAGGAGGCCCCATCAGTCTCCTTATCTGCTGGGATCATGCAAGGACTTTTTCATGTTGTAAATGCTGGTCTCTTCTTGCATGGAAAAATTAGAAGGCAAGTTGCTTTCCAGAAGTACACTCAGCAGCTTCCTGATGGGCCCTCCCTTCCCAGCCAGATCTAGCATTGTGTCATTGCCATTTCCAGGATTTCTCATTCTTTGAAGAACTGACAGGTCTCTACTTGCCCTAACAGATACATAACAACCAAGAAAATGCCATTAACTGAGAGAAGGCTAAAATACTACGTTACCTCTCCAAGAAAAAATGAATTAGGAACGTGGGAACGCTCCAAATTGTAGTTAGAAAAACTTCATCATTAGAGATCATTTTGTGCTCGCAGTTTATAATGATTCACTATCCAGAGGTGGCATCATTATTACTAGGGGGGAAATATCCCTGCAAGAACAGCACAGTGCTAAGCAGCCTCCTAAATTACAGTGTGGGGCTCCAAGAGGCACTTCAGACAAATAAACCCGTGTCATAGAGCACAGGATTCTTTAGTGTGTGCGAAGGTTGCAGGAAATTGCTTTCTGTGAGGGAGCCAGGGCAGGCTGGGAAGGGATTGTTTGTGAGCAGCCTTGTGTTCAGGCATTTTGGGAAGCAAACAAAGAGCTGGCGATGGGGAGGCAGTGAGCCTCGCTGCCCACGGTTGCCCTGTGCTGGGAGGTGAGCTGCAGCCAGCTGGGAGGTGTCCAGGGCAGGTAACTGCTCTGGTTCTCAGTTGTCTTAATGGGTTTGACTCTGTGTGTCTTCATCATAGTGCTTACTGATGGGCAACGGGGGGTGTCAATCAGTCTGTCTATTCCTTACTTGATTCCCTGGAACCTCCTCCCCTCTGCTCTGCCCTGGTGAGATGCACCTGGAATATTTGGTCCAGCCTTGGGCCCCGCAGCTCAAGAGGGACATAGAACTTCTTGGAAAAGCCCAGCACAGGGCCACCAAGGTGATGAAAGGAGAAGAACCCCTTCCTTGTGAGGAGAGGCTGAGGGAGCTGGGCCTCTTTAGTCTGGAGGAGACTGAGGGGTGATCTCATCAATGTCTATCAATATGTGCAGGGTGAGAGTCAGGGGGATGCAGCCAGGCTCTGCTCAGGGATGACAGTGACAGGACAAGGGGCAGCAGGTGCAGCTGGAGCAGAGGATGTTCCATGGGAATGTCAGGAGGAATTCTTTCCCTGTGAGGGTGATGGAGCCCTGGGCCAGGCTGTCCAGAGAGGTTGTGCAGTCTTTTTCTTTGGAGACATCCAAACCCACCTGAACATGTTCCTGTGGGACCTACTGGAGATGAACTTGCTCTGGCAGGGGCTGGGACTTTTGAGGTCCCTTCCAACCCTGACCATTCTGTGAGTGTGTGATTCCTTTCAGATGGGTTGTGGTGTGAGCCCTGCCACCTGAGCCTCCCTCCAGGCACCGGCACCACACGCCATGGGCTGCCTTCACAAATCCTTTGGACAGCCATGGTGCTCAGTGGGGCCAGGCTGTGGCTGTGCCAGGGGCTGCTTCCCCTGCCTCTCCCTCACCATTCCAGCTCAGCACTTGCAGTTCCCCGATTCTGAGGATTTATGGGCCAGCTGCAAGTCGAGGACCATACGTAGCTGGTGCTTTGTGCTGAGCACAGCTCTGGTTTGCCTGGTTGCTTGGCTGTACATTATGCCTTTAAAGGTGGTATTTTTGGTGCTTTGTTGCTGTCTCTACCCACAGCCAGAGATTGTACCGCCTACGGTTGTTCCTGAAGAACCGGTGGTTTATAAAGTGTTCTGACATTATTCCTGAGAACTTTGCCTTTGCTATTTTTATGCACAAAGCAGCAGAGCCAGTCTTGGTCTGACTAAGTCAGGCTCTTAAAAGCCAGGGGCAGGGCTCTGTTATTTCTGGATATGCACTGCACGAGGCCACACAAAGCGGTTGGCACCCTGTGGCTGTTCATCCTGTGCATCCACAGGTGTGCCCAGGACCTCCTGGCAGAATTATATCCCTTCATTCTGGCAGCTGACTTGGGAGTCCCTCCCTCTAGCAGCCCTTCTGGTTAGGGATGGGAACATGGCAAGATTCAGAACACAAGTAGTGTTATTTAGCTGGAAATCTGTTCAGACTCCAGCTCTGGTGTTCGGGTTGTTGTTGCTGTGTAGAGGCTGTACTGGGCAGTCCTGGCACTGGCCAGGCTGTGTGAGCATCGCTGCCATAAGGTCCTGACAGCAGCTGTGAGTTAAAGGTTTGAAGCAGAAGCAGAACTTTTCTTAATATTGCTCTAGTTTTCTGTGCTGTTGTGTAGCACGGAGCTTTAGGAAGCCAGTAGATCTCAAGTCCCTTCCCTTGCAAATCACAAAGCTGTATGGGTTGGAAGGGACCTCCAGAGCCCATGGGGTCCAACCCCCTGCCAAAGCAGGGTCCCTAGGACAGGGCACACAGGTTGGTGTCCAGATGGGGCTGGAATCTCTCCAGAGAAGGAGACTCCACACCCCCTGGGCAGCCTGTCCCAGGGCTCCCTCACCCTCACTGGGGAAAAGTTCTTCCCCAGGCTGGGGGGGAAACTTCCTGTGCTCCAACTTGAAGCCATCACCCCTTGTCCTGTCCCCACAGACCATAGAAAAGAGTCTGGCTATTTCCCCCTGTGTCCCACCCTTCAGCTATTGATAACCATTGATCAGATCCCTTTTCAGGCTTCTTTTCTCAAGGCTCTGCTGCCTGAGTCTTCTGTGTTGCTTTGGAGCTTTGCTGTGGGAACAGGCACAAGCCCCTGAGCCTGGGACTGGTGGCCCAACAAGATGTCCTCATGTTCCCCCTGCCTTGCAAGCAGAGCTCTTCTCAGCCTTTGAACATGGGGATCTTAGGCCATTCTTACAATTTAATTTACTGTTCCAGAGAGAGTCTTAATTTTTTTGTATATTGCTGGAGTTTAACTGCCATAATAAAGGACAATTTTTGAGGTGATAAAATGCACCAGGAACGTCATTAAACATGCAGCAAAGCTACAGCACAATAGAATTAAGCATCAATGAATAACATACTTGAGATAATAGTCTTCTCTATCAGTTTAGGTCTCCTGTTCTTTGGGTATGATGAGATTGAACGTGAACAAACGAGACAATAAACAAGCTCAACAGAAACCGAATCTTAAGATGATTCAGTGGCATCTTTCTGGGCAGGAAGTTTGTGAGTTAAAGCTGTTGCTTTCCCTTGGATGAATTGTTGCAACTTCATGTTTTAGTGTAATTTTATTATTGGGGCACGTTTTATTTTTACAATTGAATTACGATGCTGTGGAGACGTCATTTAAATTCCTGCCCATCTGCACCCCAGTGCTGCTGTAAACTTCTTTTACTGGCATAGGCAGGGACTTCATAACTCTCACTAAGTAGGTTATTAGCTGGTTCTAGGAGAGAAACAAATCCCTGATCCTGAGCCTTGTTAGAACTTTGATTTTGGACTTGAGGACCCAGCTGTCACTTTTGCATCTCTCCAGTAGTCAGGGTTCTTGACATTGAGGTTTGTTGGGGGGTTTTCTTGAGGATTCTGCATACTCTGTGCTGATTTAGCCTACTCTTCTTTTTTCCTCTTTCTTCTTTTTTCCTCTTTCTTCTTTTTTCCTCTTTCTTCTTTTTTCCTCTTTCTTCTTTTTTCCTCTTTCTTCTTTTTTCCTCTTTCTTCTTTTTTCCTCTTTCTTCTTTTTTCCTCTTTCTTCTTTTTTCCTCTTTCTTCTTTTTTCCTCTTTCTTCTTTTTTCCTCTTTCTTCTTTTTTCCTCTTTCTTCTTTTTTCCTCTTTCTTCTTTTTTCCTCTTTCTTCTTTTTTCCTCTTTCTTCTTTTTTCCTCTTTCTTCTTTTTTCCTCTTTCTTCTTTTTTCCTCTTTCTTCTTTTTTCCTCTTTCTTCTTTTTTCCTCTTTCTTCTTTTTTCCTCTTTCTTCTTTTTTCCTCTTTCTTCTTTTTTCCTCTTTCTTCTTTTTTCCTCTTTCTTCTTTTTTCCTCTTTCTTCTTTTTTCCTCTTTCTTCTTTTTTCCTCTTTCTTCTTTTTTCCTCTTTCTTCTTTTTTCCTCTTTCTTCTTTTTTCCTCTTTCTTCTTTTTTCCTCTTTCTTCTTTTTTCCTCTTTCTTCTTTTTTCTTTTCCCCCTTGAAATATGATAACTGGAGGCTCCTGAATTTTCCATTCTGATCTGGGTGGATCTGTGGCTACGTTACCCCCACCAGTGCAGCCAGAACAAAGTTAATTCATTCTGGGGCTGTTTTACAGGATATCCTGGGTCTGTTTTAATTTTTGGAGTCAGAAGAAATTAATTTCTCTCCATTTTTGGCTGGCAGGAACTTTTTTCTGGCAGAGAGCTAATTTCAGTAGATTAAAGTTGCTTTGTGCCATGTCTCCCAGAGCTGGGGCTGGAGCAGATCACCCCAGGGCATCTCCTTGGGGCTGCACATCTCTGCCTTCATGAGGGGATGGATCAGTACTGAAGTCAAACCTTCACCATCAGGTGAGTGTTTGAGAGCTGATGTGTGATGTGTACCAATGGCCTTGGGCCAGTTCCTGGCCAGCCTGCTGGCCTTGATGGGACAGGGAGAGATTCCGGGGTCAGTGGTGTGGTCAGGAGCTGTTTTGCTAGCTGTGGATTTGCAGGTCTGGGAATGGGACTGGTGATTTTCCTGCACTGGATTGACTGACTGAGATTCTCACTGCTTCTGGGAGGCTGACAGCAAGTCCTGTAACATGGACACTGTGGGGGTTTATTCTGGGTTTTACTTAAAACAGTAAATGAGAATTCCCACATATATCAAAGAATCGCTGTAAACCCCCTGCCTGACACACAGCTCCTGCTGCACAGCGCTCACCCTCCTCTCAAGCAGAGGTGTGAGTCATGTATTGACTTGGCAGTGACTGTTCTTTGAAGGCTTTGTGGCTTTTTTGTCACTTGTTTGAATAACTCTTTTGCTGGTGAGGAGTTTGACAGCAAGCAAGCTGCCAGGCCCGGCTGTATTTCAAGAATGTGAAATCATCTTTATGGTTCCCATTCCCTCAGGATGTAATTCTGCTTTATCAGGGAAATATCCTCAATTGTGGTATCAGAGTTTTCACAGGGGGAGAATACCGACTTCTTTAAACTCAGTCTTCAGTGTTACTGCCACCAGTTTCTTTTGCTGCTGCAGAATATATGAGGTTTAGAAGTAAAATTCATTGCAGCTAATAAATTGCATATGCAGGGTATATAAGTTTATGCCAAAATCCAGCAGTGACATATATAATAAAAAGTACCACAAGAAGAAAAAGAATACTATATGCCTGTAATCTTTATTTTGTTTCTGCCCCAATTCCCCTCCTTTGGGCTGCCCCAAACTTATGTCAAACTCTGTGATTTATTTCCCTGTGTGGAAGGTGGGGTTTCCTGCACGTTGGATTCGTTTTGCAGAGCTTTCAGTGAGGGTTTGGCTGAGCATCCTGTGTCCTCTGGCACCCTGGGACCATGGCAGCTCCATGGTGGGTGTCTTCCAGGAGGCATCTGAACTCCCCTTGCGCTAGATGAGTTGATATTTTTGTTGTTTAGGTTTACAAACCCAGGAATAATCTGTACTTCATCTGACCCTTTCCTGCCCTTCCCCATTCACCTTCCTTAAAATCCCCATTTTAGAGTGTTTTCTGTTCCGGGGCACAGAGAGGACATGCTTTAAATCCCTGTCAGGAGAAGAGCAGCTGTGCTGTGCTGAGCCGAGTTGAGCCATGTTGTGCTGGGTCATGCCATTCTGTGCCAGCTGAGCCATGCCATGCTAAGCTATTGCCTTGCCATGCCTTACCATGCTCTACCATGCCATGGTGTGCTGAGCCATGCCAAGCTGTGCCAAGCCATGCCATACCAAGTCATGCCAAGCCGTGCTGAGCTATGCCTTCCCATGCTGTACCATGCCATGCTGTGCCAAGCCATGCTGTACCAAGCCATGCCATGCCAAGCTGTGCCAAGCCATGCTGTACCAAGTCATGCCATGCCAAGCTGTGCTGTGCCAAGCCATGCTGTACCAAGCCATGCCATGCTCTGGTGTGCTGAGCCATGCTGTACCGAGCCATGCTCTACCAAGCCATGCCATGCCAAGCTGTGCTGTACCGAGCTATGCCATGCTCTGGTGTGCTGAGCCATGCTGTACCAAGCCATGCCATGCCAAGCTGTGCCGTGCTGAGCAATACCATGCTGTGTTGTGCCACCTCTCCACAACAGGGCATGGGGGGCAGGCAGGAGGAGGAGGAGAGTGAAGGAGGATCCAGGAGCCTCCCCCAGCCGCAGGAGCAAAGGAGGGGTCACAGGAGCTGCGGGCTCAGACCAAACCAGCATGGGACCTCGTCACTACCCCACGGCACCTAGTGATAAATCCAGGCAGCACAAAGAGAAGTCTTTAGGAGCAATAAGCTCCTTTCTTTCTGAGGGAAACCACGTGAGCCCCTGGCTTTGTGTGCCGCTCCTGTGATTGTAATAAACATCCAGGAGGCAGCTTTCGACAGCTGCTAATTTCAAAGAGACGTATTAATCAAATTAATTGAGAGTTCCTTTTAATAATTAGCCCAGCAAACATAACTTTGGGAAGTGGTGTTTGCAGTGTTGCTAAAAGTGATTCCCCCAAAAGCATATCTCTGCAGATAAATCATCTGAAAAAGTGTTAAATTGTCTCTTTTGCTACCTGATAATCCAATTAAGTGGTGATAAGAAAAATAGCTCTTGGAGAGTTTCAGGGAAGCAGAATAATGTACTTAGTGTTGTACCAGAATCAAAATACCACATAATCATGGGTATCCATGGATACTGGAGCAACACTTTGATTACTAGATACATCCATTACCCTTAAATACCAGAGTTAGGTGTTTAATGCCCCGAACAATTTAATGCATGACTGCTTGAACTTGCAGGGAGAATTCTCCTGAGGTTTTGCCTTGCAGAGGCTCAGCACAGAACCTGTCTGCAGGCAGGAGGAAGGCAGCTATGATATTTTTAAGACTCTGTCTTCTTCCAAGTTCCCGTGCGCTTTGCAACTGCTGCCACCCAGATGGCTCCATTTGCCTGCCCGACGTCAAGCCGCCGGTGAACTGGGGCATGACGTGATGTGGCCCGACCTCTGTCCCAGGTCTGTGACACAGGAGTGGGATTCCCAGGAAGAACAAGTCATATGATGATGATTTTTCACAGTGCTCGTGCTGCTGGGACTCTGCAGCGAACAGGTGGGCTCGGTGCTGTGTCTCTGCAGCACCAGACCTTTCATCCTGGCAAGAGGAGCACGTTGGTGATGTCATGGATCCATCCTGAGCTTGGAGGCATAGTTTGTTTTGCAGAGCAGGAATGGGAACCCTGGCCAACACAGGAGCTCTGCAGGTCCCCAGGGCAGCCCAGGAGGGGACACGTGGAGCTTGATCTGGTCCCCAGACTGTTCCTTTCTGTTGGTGAAAGGCTCCAGTCCTCATTCCTGGGGTGGGTAATGAGGGAATAACATGCAAACGGAGCAAAGGAAAGTGGGCATTTAGAAGTGCTTTAATAGCAAGCTGTGGAAGTATGACTGTAGCCATGAGTGGGTGGTGGTGGCCCCAGCCTCTTCCTCGGACACCTGGACCAGCAGCACAGTGTGAGTCTGTGGGTACCCACTCCCACAGCCTTGGGTGGGCTTGGTGCCTGCACTGCACACATCACACTGGGGCTTTTCTACTCTGGGTATGCTGTGTGATGCTGGGGATGAAGATGGGAAACTGGCCGAACCCTTTCTGTCTGCCTTCACTGACCTGCTCTCTTGGTGTTTCTGATCACCCTTTCTGCTCTTACCTTCTCTGAGCTCCAGTACTGGGGATTTTTTTAATTTTACTAATTGAATAGTGATTGTCTGCAAAAAAGGATAAAAGCATTCCAGTGAATTCTAATTTGGGGGGGAAATGTGATTTCATGCTTCCTGAGTCTATTTGTGAGCTAAGACTAAATTCCATCTGTGGCTTGGGCTGGAGACAGTGGGGGAGGAACATGAGGAGCATCTTGTCCCACTGCTCTAAAGAGCTCAGGGCTGCCACTGGAGGGTCCCTGCTGAACTGGGACTGATCCTGTGCCAGGGGAGGGAGGGGAACGGACGGGGGGGGGGGGCGACACGGGGGCAGAGGGACAGGATACGACACTCTGATCTTGGGTTTGACACTGGCCTTTGGCTGAGAGTCAGGATCATCGCCTGTTCCAGGCAGGATGGTGCAGCTCTGCCGCCGGGAGCCAGGGCTGTGCCCTGGGGTATCATTCGGTGATGGCTGGTCCAGGGCATCCCAGGCCTGAGGTACAAGTTCATCACATCTCCTCTGGGAAAGGAGGAAACTCACTTTGGGTGGCTGGTTCGATGGGGAGGGGACACAGAGGAATCTCCTGTGGAGCTCTTCATGTTCCCTCCCACGGGCCACCTGTGGCTGTTTCTCTTTCGGGTCGGAGTTTGTGGTTTTTGGTGATGTTAACTACATGACTTTTTATTTTAATGAGACAAACTGAGGGATTGCCAGCAGCAGCAGCAGCAACAACAAAGTTTCATCTATAAGTTTTCTTTCTGGGTCTGGCAGCCAGCTCTGGTATCCGGGGGTTGTACATCCTTGACTGCCAGTGTCCTGCTCTGGTGACTGGGAGTGCTGACTGTGATTGTGTCACTTCCCTTGAAAGACACAGTTTCAAATCAGAATATCCATTGGTGTGTCTGGACTGGATTTTGGTCTTGGTCCTCGTGCTTCTTGCTTCTCTGCCTTTTTTATTTGCCCTTTGATCTGGCATGAGCAGCTTCTGCTCCTGGTGTGGCTTCCAAGAGAACTTTGCAACTGGAGGCACTGCTGCTGCCCTGCTGCAGATGAAATGTTTGGGCTTTAATCAGTGATGTTTACCCTCTTCCCCCAATTCCTGCTTACCATCTATCCACAGTTCCTCCCTGCCAGAGATGGCACAAAGCTTCCCAGGGCGTGACATCACCAGCTGTGTTACATCACGCTGTAAGAGCATCTCCAGCCAGCTCGGGCAGTTGGAAGTGAAGCCCAGTTACTTCCCTTCACCAGTGGGAGGAACCAAGAGCTGAGCTTCCAAAGCCCACAGAATACTCTGTGTCACAAACAGGAACTGAAATCTGCCCTCCCAAATCCCAAACTCTTCCCTTTCTGCACCCTGGCTCCTCTCTCCTTTAAAACACCCATGGAAATTACAGACTATGAAGCTGTACATTAGAAGCTGTGCATTAGAGGCTTTTTCCCTGGCTATTGAGAGCCTAGCCACAGCTGCCTCTCTGTCCAAAGATGCTCAGTTCAGCTGTAATCATTATCTACTATAATAAGATTTCTGGCTTCTCCATGCAGCAGCAGTGATTGCCTGACCCGCTCAATGGGGTAATTACTGGCCGGGCGGGTGGCTGAGCTTAGCAGCCTTCCCAACCAGTTCAGCCTCTTTTTTCCCTCAAGCACTTAAATCATGTAAAGCCACAATTACTTAATATTAAACACTGATATATTGTTTTCTAATAATAGTTTGACCACAGCAGCACCTGCTCTAGGGTGTTTGTTGTTCTTTGTTCCCCTGGGCACAGGGGTTCTTCTTTCTAGATGGGCTCTGAACTGCAGACGTGTGGGTGCTGGGTCTGAGCCCCTCTTGCTTGGTTTCCCTCTGCACACCCAGTGGGGTGGCCGTTCCTCTGGGGTGTCTGGGGAGGAGCATTTTTCTGTCCCAGCTTAAAAGGCTGTTAAAGTTACTGGGGAGGTGCTGGGGGATGATGCTCTGCATGCCTGCCTGCCGGCATGGGTCTCTGGGGCTCTATTTCCCATCCTCTCCTGGCAGAGCCTGTGTTTTCTGACTGGAGCAAGGGGGAGTTATGAGGGATTACAAAGGATTTTCACAGCTGCTTCAGAGGTGTCTAAATAATGGCTCCATCTCACATGCAAAAGGCCTTTGGTCTCGACACTGTAAAATACATCTCCTGCTCTGCCATGTCGAAGCGGGAGCCTCTCGACAGGGCGCCGTGGAGGGAATGCACAATTCCTGGAGTGACAAATCTCAGGGCTTTGTACCACTCTGTGGGTTGTTCTGGGCTGGGTTTTTTTTTCCTTCCCTCTCAATGAATTCTCCAAAGCTGCCACATCCTTATTTAACAAGTGACATCGGAGTCTCTCGTGGGAGATTTGAAATAGCTTGGCTTGGTGTGATGGAGTGCCAGGGAGAGCTCGAGTGCTTTCCAGAAGCAGCTAATAACTTTAAAATCTCCTTAGGCCTGATGCCTGGATGGAGAGATTTTTCCTCAACAGAGACACCCTGATGGCTTCCCCCCTCCCCAGCTTCCTGCGGGCATCCTGTGCCTGGAGATGCTGCAGCCAAGCTTGTGGAGCGGGAGGCTAGGGCTCAAAACCAGACCTGGTGGGCTGGTAAGGTGTCTGTGGGGTGTTTAACCAGCGTGTAGTCAGTGCTGGGGGGAGTTTCAGGACAGTGAGTAACTCTGCTCGTGGAGTTGAGTCGATTCTGTCTCATTTTGACTGGTGAAAGAAAGGGCGTTTAAGAAATGTTTGAGCCTTTTGAATTGATAGTGATGTGGCTTCCCTTGTATAAAATGAAGTTTATGTTTTGAAATCAGTGTTGATTTCCTGCAAATTAAAAAACCCAGGTTGCAATAATTCCAGGCATAGTAACTGTAAAGCAAAATGAAATGTTCCGAGTCAGAATAAAACTTGGGGGATGTTATTCCCTTTTATTCTTCCTCAGCCTTTCCTTTTCCTTGTTCTATTTCTTCCCACCAACCCCAACCTGTTTTTCCCCTGGAGTTTCTGGCTCATCTAGTGCCAGCAGACCTGGCCTGACTTGGGGCAACCTCTGCATCTCAGCTTCCCTGCGCCTAAAACAAGGAGGAACAGTCCTGACCCACTCTGCAGAGTGCTCAGCATCTGCAGCAGAGCCCTGGTGTTGCAGTTTTAGACCCGTGTGTTTTCTCTTTCCCAATGTCCCATGGTTTCCCCCTGGGTGTCTGTGTGACCATGTGCCAGCTCTGCTGTGGCTCTGCTGACGTTATCCTTTGGCAGACAGCAGGCAGGTGGTGGGTAAACCTCCTCCCTGTCATCCTTCCCTACCACTCCGTGTTAAAGCTGGATTTTAAGGCATATCTATGAATATCTCCTTTGTCCTGCTGAATTTTAATTAATTAACTCATCCCCACTGCTGTTTCCTATTATGCATCTCTGATACTTTATCAATTACCAGACTGTGCACTATGCTGAGGAAGGTGGTATCTAAGATGCCGTGAAAGATCAAAGTGTTTATCACTGAGGAACAAAGTAATGAAGACAAAAGTGTGTTTTCATCTGCCAGCATCGACAAGCTGAGTGTCACTGGAGAGGAGAGGCTCTGTCACTGTTTGGGTTTGGGTTTTGTCCCCTAAAACAAGCAGATAGCTGTAATATGTGAGCTGTGCTAAGCTGGGTGTTTCTGGGTGTGTTTATCTGGGCTGGCGCTGCTTTTCTCAGTGGTACCTGTGTGTTTATGAGCAGCCTGGTTCACAGCCAGGTACTCCATCTCCAGGCTTCAGCTGCTGGGGCAGCCCCATCCTGCCTGGGGATGGATGTCTGGGTGAGTGTGGATTTTCCTGAACAACCTTTGCTCTGCCAACATCTCCTTTGCTCTTCCTGTTCCAGTTCAGTTGTTTCAGGGGGAGCTTCTTCCCTTGCAAAGTTACAAAGGAATCTCAGCTCTCATGAGCATCACTTGCCTTTCAGCGTGCTGCCAGGCTCCTCACAGGCAGTGTAAGCTCTCTCAGGTCGCCGTTCAGTGGTGGTTGGCGTTTCTAATCCCTTGACTGACTGGTTTATTTGTCTATTTTGCTTTTATATGAGCCTGGTTTTGCCCATGTGTTCAACCCATGACCCAGGCATGCAGACTGTGTGTCCCTGTGTGTGCTCTGGACCAAACTCTCATGGTACCGATCCCCAGGGAAGCCTGACATGAAGTGCTCTGTAAGGGCTGCGATCTGCTCGGAGAGCTTCTCTTCCCCCAGGCTGCCCTTCCAGCCGTGCGTGTGTCCCGCTGCCTTTCGCACGCTCCCCGCTGACAGAGTCCTTTTGTTCTTTTCTCTTTCCCAAACAGGTGGGCTCTGCATTGCTCAGTCCCTGAAAATCCCCCAGGATCGCAAAGACAAGACCATCGACTTTGATAAAATCATCAAGCAGCTCCTAGAAACTCCCAATGCCAGGGCCATCGTTATTTTTGCCAATGATGAGGACATAAAGTAAGGATGACTGAGGGGTTTAATGTGTTTGTGCTTGATAACCATGCAGAAACTAGAAAGCAAATGAGAGTATGAATGATGAAGTGGTGATGCCCTGTGGTAAGAGCAATGTGGGGATGGGGGCTTTACACTGTGGGGGGGGCAGCACCAGGCACGGAGGTGCTGTGGTGGCTGCCCCAGCTCACGTGGTGCCCCAGAGCCATGGGGAATGAGGATGTTGGTCAGGGCCTGGAATCCTTTCCTGGCGTAGAGTTACTTGTGTTGGCTGGCAGACTAGTCCTTAAACAAAGGCCTCAAGGAGATGCCCCCTCTCAAAGCTCACACTGCTACGTGTTCCTCCTTAGTTCAGCATGGATTCTATGGCAAGTGATGGTTACTAGTGATGGAAGGGCTTGGGTGCAGTCACATGTGGTTTTACAAGAGGAAATGGCCTCAAGCTACACCAGGGCAGGGTCAGGTCAGATAGGAGGGAAAAGTTCTTCCCTAAAAGAGTTGTGGGGCTGTGGAACAGGCTGCCTAGGGAGGGGGCTGAGTCCCCACCCCTGGGTGTGTTTAACAGCTGGGGAGATGAGGTGCTCAGGGATATGGGTCAGCACAGGGCAAGGACGGTTGGACTCGATCTTAAAGGTCTTTCCCAACTTGGTGATTCTGTGGTGCACAAGGTTTAACCACATCCAACTTGCTCATACAAAAATATAAAGCCTATTTTGAAAGCCCAGCTCTCCTCTCTCTTGCCTGTATTCCATCCTCTCTTCAGAATTTGAAATTAGCTTTAAATTGTGATGACGTTTTCTGTGGCTGAGAGGCTCAGCTCTACACACGAAGCACACAGGAGTCAGGAGAGCGTTGTGGTGAAGCAATGCCAAACCTATAACTTTTAGTGGGATCAGGATTTCCAGCTCAGGACACAGGGTGGATTAAGAGAGGTCGGACCTGTGCTGTGTGGTGTGGTGTGAAATCCCAGGCTCTGCTGGTTTCAGGGATGAGCTATTGCCGTTTGTTCCCCAGTTGCAACACACAGTTTATACACTGAAATGAAATTAATGTGTGACACACAATGTGCTTTTCCCCAGGCAAATCCTGGCGGCCGCGAAGAGGGCGGATCAAGTCGGTCATTTCCTGTGGGTGGGCTCGGACACCTGGGGCTCCAAGGTGAGCCCCTTACTGCAGCAGGAGGATGTCGCCGAGGGAGCCATCACCATCCTCCCCAAACGAGCCACAATCGAGGGTAAGAGCTCTCTTCTGCCTGCCTCTCTCTCCTGCTCCCTGAAACACTGGTGGGACGAGATCCACCGCCCGTGGCTTTTACTCACACATGTTTTGTGAGCAAATGTGTACAGCCAGGGTGTGATACGAGGAGTATCAAGCACAGTGAGTAACTCTTCACCTCCTGAAATGTTCCTAAATGTCTGCATTCCTCATCTGCAAACTGCCTGTTGGTTCCACAGTCGAGACGCCACCAGCAGTTATTTATTAGAGGCATGATTTCAGAGCTGGTGTTAAGCTGTGGGCATATGATGGGGCCTTTATCACTTAAAAGAGAGTAAACTAAAGTGATCGTAACGTATCATGTACGTAGGAAGAGAGAGTCTTCCATGATTTCTGTACATCTCTGAAGCAGTGAGTAAGGCTTCTGTGGGAGAAGTGAAAGTTCAGTTTTCAATCAGTGTTTTCTATTTAAACTTAGCTTAACTTTTATTTCGTTCAGGTCAAGCCCTATATTTATTTACATATTGCTTCTGTGCTTCATAAGTACGTGTACCTGGACGTGTGTGTGTGTGTACATGTAAACTGCTGGAAATGGGGTTTTTGTGGCACCTTTCTTTGAGTCCTGAGGTGTTTGTTGTGGGATGTGTCCTCACTGCGTCATCCCTTCTATCTATATAGATACCTGTCCAAACAGCCTCCTCTGGGCAAACCAGGCTCACAGCCTGTGTTCTCTATAGCATGAGCAGAAATGCTCTTTACATGGGAGGAGGCACTGAATGAAGAAAACAGACTCCTAGGCTGGCACAAGGTGTTGTGCTGGGCAGGGGCCCCAAAGAGCCCTAGAACCACACTGAAATAGGTTCTGGTGTCGTCATGCACTGGAAACCCAAATACCTGCATTTGTTTTTACAGTGCCTACACATCATCAGTTATTCTTCTCAGGTTTATGGTAGGCTTCATCCTTTTAGGTTCTTTCCACCCTGCAGGCATTTTCACAAGTTACTTCTCTGTAAATATGTAAAGTTGATGGACAATGAAGAGTTTTGTTTCTGAAACCAGGATATTTTAATAATCTTTTCATAGTCTCCACGTTCATCCCTGAGGGTTTCTGACACAGAAACAAAAACTCTGCTAACAGCACAGAGAAATACAAACTTTCCAAGGTTGTTTGTTTGTTTTAAACTATTTTCCCCTGTGACAGCTCGGAAAGGCTCAGGCTGGTTCTTACCTTTTCTAGCTCCATCCCTAATTTCCCTCTATATCTGCCATCTGCCCAGTCCTGTTGGGAGAAGAGTATAGAGCGAATTCCCATTCTCCCAAAGCAGTTTCCCAGAACTCAGCATTCCCCCCCCCTCAGACTGATCCCATTTCCATCTCACCCACTAAGAGAAAGAGCCAGTGAGATCTGTTACTTACAGAAACGATATTCACATTTCTTTCCTCAGCAAGGCTGGTATCCACATGGATCATCTGCCTTCCTTGCAGCTAGACTGCTGTGTGTTGGTTTGTTTTCCTCTGTTGCTGTAGTAATTTTGTTTGGCCATGAATCCAAGAGAACTGGAAAGAGATGTTTTAATGTTGTTCTTTTGTCATCCAGCAACGAACATCTGCTTCTTAAAATTTAGTAATGGATTTCTTTGAATGAATACATAAATGAAATAAGCCTTGATTTTCCCTATAAATCGATGGCACCAAACTGAATTAGCAGGATGGAACTCGATTTGCCCTGAAGGACCGTGTCTGGAGCAGGGTCCCAGCCCAGCAGTCTCCTTTCTGTGCAGAGATGGGCAGCAGTGCTGCCTCCCACCCCATGGGCTCCAGGTCAGGGCAGCAGCTCCATTCCCACTGCATTTGGTGAGGACCTCTTCAGCAGGGATGATTAGTTGTTATGCTCCTCAAGAGCATCCTTTCTTTTCCTTCCCTTTTATCACTGTGTTTCAGGGTGTTTGTCATACATTAGAGAAGATCCCTAGCCAGCTTCCTTGGAAACAGAGTGCTGCAGCCCCCCTGCCTGGACCTCAATACGTGATGCTGATTACCTCTTCTCCTGCTTCCAGGGAAAATGTTAGGCTAATAAGCCAGGAGATGTTCAGTGGCACTGAAAATTAACATGCCACCATGCTCAAGTGTGTGTGGTTGGCTTCGGGCTGTCTGAGTTTTGCCACCTGTAAAGCTCTTGGCTGTGTAAGTCATGGGCTGAAGCAGTTGTTATCCCACAAAAAGGCATTTTCAATGAATGCTTCTGCCCCACTTGTGACTTTTCAGTTCCACACATGAGGTGAAACACCAGCATGCTGTTTGCACCTCCCTGCAGGGATGCCGTGTGAGCTTCCCAGGTTTAGTAACAGGGGGTGTCCCAGCAGCCACCAACTCCAGAGCATCCAAAGTGCTGGGCTGCTCCTCCAGCTGGGCCCAGACACCTAGTGATTCATCTCAGGGCTTGATGTCGCTCTCAGGACAGAACTTCCCTTGCCATAGTCCCACAGGGTGACTTAGGAAATCATTCCACAAGCAGAATTCATTCGTCTTCAGTCAGTCTTGGTAGAGCCCGATTGTGCTTGATGTAATTATGCTGGAAGGATAAAGTTGCATCTTATTTGCATAATTGCAGTAGACAGTGAGCTGGAGGAAGCACACACTTAAATAGTAATCACTTCATGGGAACTCGTGTTTGAAACGAGCTCCGTAGCCAACGTAACTGAGTAGCAGCAAAGTTAAAAGGCTGTGTGAGGCTTCTGGGGAGAAGGAGCAGGATGTATTGATTTGCAGAACAACTGTGGCAGCAGAACATTGTATTCTCCTTGTGGTTACTCTGAACTCTTCCAAAGCAAGCTTGTGGTGGTGTGTCCTCATGCTCACAGTTCACTAAAACTTCACCCCAGTCCTGAAACTCAGGGGAACGAGCACATTGTGCTGCAGTGCAGAACTGCAGGGACCTGTGCAAGAGTTTGTGGTCCCAGGCCTTGTTCCCATAGTCTCTTACTCAGAACACCAGATCCTTGAAACGTTTTTGTGAGAAGGTGTAATTAACCACAGGGCGAGTGTTAGTGCTGGAAGATGAGAAAAATTAAACCGCTTAAACAACAGACAAAAGATGTATTTTCTAATTAAAGTTCTAATGGGATGTGGTGTTATTATTACTATTATATTCATTTCACAATAATACAGAAATGAGGAACATCTGTGGCTCTGTGTGCGTTTGACATTCCTTACGACAGCTACACAACAGAAAGAAATCTGCAGAAAATCTTCCTTCAGGATGCGTTGGGTGGGATGTTACCTCCTGCTGCTTTGCTCCCCAGAAACCCCCCTCCTCCTCCATCCCCTGGGACAGGGTGATTCACTGAGGAATAGGGGAATTCCTGTATGGCTTCGGGGTTGAAGGATGCAGAGTGCCTGGCAAACCACGGGGCAGGGAAATGCCAGGAAGAGGAGGGAGGGTGAGCTCCTCGAGGGTTTGGGGCAAGGAGAAGCTGGCTGTTAGGGAGGAAGGATGCACTCAGGGCTGAGGTGGAAGTGGGAGATGTTAAGGAAAGTGTAGCAAGGTCCCAGAATTTCAAATGCCAGAGGGAGAATGGAAGCAGAGTGGAAAAGGAAAGGGAAGTTGGAGTGGTTTGTTCTGGCAGTGCAGCTGAGCTGCTGGCTGCCCGGCTGGCAAGTGGCTGCATGGAGTGGTCGTTTCCTTAGGCAGAGCTAGATGTTCTAGGGGAGAGTGTAGACCATCCAAACCAGCTGGGAACAAAGTATGGAAACGCTCCAGGATTCTCCTGGGTTGGCCCATCATTCCAGCTGCCAACTTCCCCAGGTGACGGCTGGGATGAGCCACAGTCCTATTTCTTTGTGGATGGAAACAAATGGAGAAAATACAGAGTGCCGCCGTCTTAGGAAATGTGAATCATTCAGAAGGCCAAGAGAGAGACAGAGAAGTCATTTCTGAAAATCACTGCCATCTTTTTAAGGAGTCCAAATGCCTCCAGTAGCTCTTCCAAAGTTTCAAAAGTCAATGTAGATTATTTCTGTGAATGTAAAATGTCTCTGTTCAGGGATATCTTAGAAATTATCTTGACCTCAACTGTAAAGATGATGACTGAGGATCATCTTACCTCATGCTTTCCACTGCTCCTGTGCCTCTGTCTGTGTGAAAATTTTAGAACTGGGCTGATACACTGTGGCCCATGTTGTTGGCATCCATGCTACTGACTCAGTGCTTTACCATGCCTCCTTCTTCCTCTGACTCTTTGTCTTCTGAAATATTTTTACTTATCCTTCTTATTTATGTGTGATCTGTTTTCATAGACAGGAGCTCACAGTGAAATGAAACTGTGGAGAGGAGAAGCTGTGAGAGAAATAGAGGCTAATATATATATATATACACACACACACATGCACACATATATAAATGTTAATTATTTTGAGAGTCTGGTGAAATGCTTTGCCAATGATGAAAAAAAAATATGCTTTGTGTTCTGAGATGAGCATTTGATGCAGCTGAGGAATGGGATTCAGCCACGGTGAAGATTAATGGTGCAATCCCAGCAAGCTGTGGATGTGCCTAGGTTTGTTGTCTTGTGAAGCTCTGTGCTGTGAAGTTAAAGGATGGCTCAGAGCCACCCAGGGAAGTGCACTGCTCTTTAAAAAAAAATAGAGAAGCATTACAAGTGCTGTAAACCAACATAACTGTCCTTGAATTTTTCAGTTGTTTGTCTTCCAAATAGATGGTGAATCATGGGTTTAATGGTTTGGGTTTATTTCCAACAGGAGCTGATTTGCTTCTTTTTTGTTTGGGCAGGATTAAACCCATAAAAAATAATGAAAGAATAGCAATTTAAGAAAAAATTAGAAGCAAATTGTATCTCCCTGATTAGTGGCTCTCAAGTATCTTACCTTCACGTCCCCAGTCCAGCAAAGCAAAGGAGCTCAGGGTTTGTTTTCCTCTGCATTAGAGATGAATTTTATCCACATTAATAGAAAGGGGCATGCTGTTCTGTGTCTCCCTATGGCTGCCTTTACCCCAGGATGTTTTTTCTGGGAAGGATGTGCTTTGTGCAGCATTACCCACCTCCTCACTGAACAAGGCTGCCTGGTATCTCATAAGAATATCTGTAATATAATCAGGTTTGGATTCTTTTCCAGCCTGGTTGAGCCTTTTTCAGCACTCTGTTGCTCTCAAGCTTTTGCTCTGTGTCCCTGGGGCAGGAGCACGTGGTTTTGAGAGAGGAAGTGAGTTGGAAAGATCTGGCTGGGGGGTGTTGGTTCATCCTTGGCTGCGGGGCCAAGGCATCACTGCTGCCTTTCTGTAGCAGTGCCCAGGGATGCCAAAAGCCAGAGGGGACACCCATCATAAGGGGAAAGATGGGAGAGAAGGAGCATGGACCATCGCTCCCGAATTTACTCCTCCTTTACTGAATTTTCCTCTAATCTCCTTGCCACCATCCATCTGACCTGTTTTACTATCTGTGCTGCTTGAAGGGCTCCTGCCTTGGTGGGTTTGTTCTTCCTTGGCTGTCTGAGGGCAGTGGGATCAGCTCCACAGCCTTCCTGTCCCTCGCTACCAGCAGCAGGGGCACGGGAGAGGGCACAGGACCAGCTGGCTTCTGGTTCCTGGGTGTGTTGTTACGACCAGGGACAGTCAGAATACACTTCAGGGACATTTTGGGTCAGTAGGTTGAGAAAGCATCTGGTTTGGATGCTCTAACATGTAACGTCTGCACGAAAGACAGTGGGTAGGAAGGTTTATTTGCTTTTTCCCTCCATGAGTAAATTGTCTTCACAACCTTGGGATTGAAAATGCTGCGGGTGTTGCGTGGGCACGTTCGTGTGTAAACAGAGAGGTGTCCTTTGTTTCAGATGGTTTGTTACTTCACCCACGTGTTTGTTGAACTGATGCTTCCCATGGCGCTCCACACCCCTCACAGACGGGCTGTCAGCTGGCCGAGCGCAGGGGAAGGAACGATTTACCTTTCACATGGTGTTTGGAGTCATTCTACCTGCAGACTCGTTGGGAATGTCTCTTTCCCAATGCTGGTGAAGCTGTTAATTGAATTTAAATCAATACCACGGTGACCCAGGATTCCAAGATGCACTCGCAGCCTTGAAAAGTTTATTGGGTATTGATTCCAGACTGTTGAAATGGGACTCTGGGAGTTAAGATGAGCTTTGGGTCCTCCTCTCCTTGCCTCTTGCCTGGTTACACCTGGACTCAGGCTGTGGGGGTGCAGCACGCAAGGACAGACAGGCAGACAGATGGACGGGCTGGGCTGCGTAGTGAGGCAGGGGTCATGCATCGCTTGGCTGACACGCTCTTCCCTGGGCTGCCTGTTTGAAGCCTCATCATGTGAAGTGTGGTGCAATTAAGTGTTGGCCTCCTGAGACGGGCAGATGCTGGGGATGCAGGCAGACAGGGTCTGTTCCCTGGCTGCGGGCAGGGAGCGTGCCGTCACGACGGTGCTGCAGGAGTGATGCAGTGCTTGAATGGAAAAGGCTTTGAGGAGAGATTTGGTAAGTCCAGAGAGACAGTAGCTTAAGGGCAGCATTATTTTTTAATAGGCAGATAGGAGTTAAGCAACACAATTTTTACCAAAATTTGCAATTAATGTTGGTTTTGTACCTCTCTCTTAACTGAAGGTGCCAGAGCTTTCGGGTATCATAGAATCATAGACTGGTCTGGGTTGGAAGGGACCCCAAGGATCACAGAGCTCCAACCCCCCTGCCACAGGCAGGGCCACCAACCTCAGGCCTGGAGCTACACAAGGTTGTCCAGGGCCCCATCCAACTTGGCCTTGAACACCCCCAGGGATGGGGCATCCAGCCCCTCACCACTCTTTCTGTAAAAAACTTCCCCCTGATATCTAATAAACACTTCCTTCCTTTAGTTTAAATCCATCCCCCTTGTCCTGCCATTGTCTATCCTTTTTAAAAGTTGATTCCCCTCCTGTTTCTCTGCTCCCTTCAGGGACTGGCAGACTGCAATGAGGTCCCCACACAGCCTTCTCTTCCCCCAGCTGAACCAGCCCAGCTCCCTCAGCCTCTCTTTGTAGGGCAGGTGCTCCAGCCCTCTGAGCATCTTCGTGGCTCCTCTGACCCCTCTCCAACAGTTCCACATCTTTCTTGTATTGGGGCCCAGCTCTGGACACAGGACTCCAGATGGGGCCTCAGAAGGGCAGAGTAGAGAGGGACAATCCCCTCCCTGTCCTAGGTTTAATTTTCCCCTTTGGCTCAAGATCCCCTCTAAGTGTTGCTCACAGAAAGGCCATCCCAGCTGGGATCCCCATGCTGCCACCCACTCAAAGGAAGGGCCCCCATAGCACTCCAAACCTGTGCTCTGGTGAGGCAACACCTTCAAAACACCCCACATGCCTTGGCAACTCAAAATGCAAACATCCACACCATTCCGGTGTGGTGTTCAGTCGCTGGGGCTCTTCTGGGATTTCCTGGGCAATATGCAGGTGTGATCTGGGTAGGCCATTAGGGAGAGTTATCTGCCGCTGCTCAGTGTGAGGCACAGCTCATAACCACAGCAGCCTGAGCAAGATGTTCCACCACAAATGAGGGTTGAACCAATGCCTTCTGGAGTGGTGTCGCCGCTTCAGGGCAGGGAAATTAGGTAGGGAGCTCTAATTGGGCCCTAAAGAAGCACTGTAAAAGAAAGATTTAAGGAGCTTTCTCCTTGGCCCTTGGAGTGCAGTAAGCTGCTCAGCTGTCGAGGTGCTGCTCTGATCTGTGCCTGCTGCCACTCGCTCCGTGGGTATCTGCATTCCTGCACTTCATGGATCGCTCCCAGGGCTTCTTGTTGGTATTTTCTCTTTGATGTTCATGTTTAACTGTCATTTCAGGACACTGGAGATTGTGTGGGTGGTTGTTTTGAGAGATGTGTACACACACACGCGCATGCACTACCCAGAATGCTTGATGCAGCAAGAAATAACCCACAGAATAATGCTCAGCTATTGATCCCTGTTCAGTTGTATCATTCGTGGTCTCTGTTTTGAAATACCTTGAACTGTGCCTCCTGAAGAACAATTTTCTTCTCAGTGACCTAGCTCTGGAACTGTTGGAGTTGTCTGTCAGACATATTTGGGCAGAGTATTTCCATCCAGAAAGGAAGACATTGGTTTCTAGGAAGCCTGTGGTCTTTGTGTGCCAACTGCTGGTCCACACATGATCTGGTAGGCACCTCCACACCTTCCTCTGCAGGTTTGCTCTGCCCAGAAGGCATTAAGGTATATCCATGACAAGAGCATGGGGGGGCTTCTTCCCCTCTGTGTCTTCCTCCCTCAGCAGCCACTTCCTGCAGCTTTGTGGAGCCAAGGGCAGCATCCAGCCTTCCCATCCTTGCACGGGGTGTTCAGCCACACACGGATGGCACACAGCAAGATGCCAAATGACTGTTTCCTATGCAACCCCCCCCCCCATCCCCAATTATCAAATCCTGATGTTGTCTAGTGCTGTGAGCCTTTGCTTCTGTGCAGAGTTTCAAGCCTCATTTGTTGGAGGAATTCATTTTCTGTTTGTTAGTAAAATTGGCAGGATTTCCCAGAGCTGGGGAGCAATGAGGGGCCTCACTGGACCCTGCATGAACGAGCGGCTTCTGGGCTGCTGGGGCAGGGGGGCTCCTGGGGAGCTGTAAGGGAATGATGCTTTTGTTCAGTGTTCTGTTTAGGCATAGCAACAGAAGACAGGAAAATGTTGTACCACCTTCTCCCACTCCTTCAGAGCAGCACTGGCACCGACACCGCGCCAAGCCCGGCGCTCGTGTTGTGTTTGTCTCCTTGACTCAACCATCACAGCGAGCTGAGAGGATGTTGCAGGACCGAGCAGAGAGCATGAGTGGTTTTGTTGCCAAAAGAAAGGAGCAGGAGCTGGGAGTTAGGAAGGGCAGGTGATGAAGTGTTCCCAGGGTCCATCTGAAGCATCACACCCTATGGTCCACATCTGGGGCTGCTTCGGCGGTGATGAGGAGGGAGAGGAAGAGTTCCTGTCTCCTCTTTGCATGAGTGGCATCTCTCCTGATACTGGTTATACTATAAGTTGGGTGGTTATTGCACATCTCTAACTCACAGGAAGTGTATTGGCAGAGTATTTGTTTCGCAGTGTTCATTTAATGCATTTTTCATGTAACAAAGTAATCCCAGGAGCTTTCTGAAATAAATAGGGGAAAACAGCCACAAACACTGATAGGATGAGGGGGAGTGGGTTTAAATTGGAAGGGGGGAGATTTAGATTGGATGTTAGGAAGAAATACTTCACTCTGAGGGTGGTGAGGCCCTGGCACAGGGTGGTGGCTGCCCCCTCCCAGGAGGTGTTCAAGGCCTGGTTGGATGGAGCCTCGAGCAGCCTGGGCTTTCATTAGAGGAGGGTGCAAGTACAGCATCCCTGTCTGCAAATTGCGTGTGGGAAGGACGTGTGTGCCAGTGCCTGTGTTTTCCTGCAGGAGCAGCTGCTGATGAATGGTCATAGCTTTCAGGGAGGGACCTGGAGCATCCCAGGAAGGATCTCTGCAGGCTCCACCTTCTCTGGTGCTGGGGCTCCATGCCCACCAGCACACATGAGTTGTGGGTTTCTGGAACAGGCCAAGCTCCTCCAAGTGAGACAGATTCAGATTGAAAAGTAGATGTGCTCATTTTAGGGAGTTGGGCAGAGATTAGAGAGGGCTTTCTTGTTTGGTGGGTTGGTTTGTTTCCTTTCAGTTTGCATAGTCGATGCTTGGATGCTTATAGGCTTTTGAAAGTAATTATTTAGGCAATAATACATAGAATAATACACATAATTTCCTTAAAGATGATACGGTGGCTGCTAAAGTGCCCACTTCACTCATGCTGGGTTTGCAGATCTGCTTCGGGAATGTGTTTTCATTTTGAGGACTGACTGTGTGACCACACTCTAATGACCAAAGGAAATGGAAGGTAATTTAGAAAAAAAACTCCTCAGTGCAATCACATATGGTAGCTCTTTAGGAAAGTGAGGCAGGAGTCAGCAGATCAACGATCTTGATCTCCTGGTGAGGGCAGATAAACCAGCTAAAATATAATGTGGGGTGCTGAGCAACTCTGACTGCAAGTAAGGGCAGGTAAGATGGATATCCATCCTGTGCAGGTTAAGGAAACACCTCCTGAAATGTAGTTCAGTCTTTGTTTCAGTCCCATGACAAAGTCCATCAGGAAATAAATGCACTGACCCATGGTTATCCATGGGGCTGCTGTACAGCATCCTGTGTACTCCAGCTTGCACTGGGGCTGGCAGGGCTGGAGGATGTGGTCCTGGGCAGCCCCCACTTACTTCATGATGGTGTAAGATGCAGAGTGTCTGGTTTAGGCTGTCACCATCCTTCTGGCCACTCTCAAAGCAAGAAAAAGATCTAGAAAGAGAAAGCACGAGCACAGGGTCTGAGGCTTCAATGATCACTGATCCCCTTTGAGGAGCTTCCAGCCCATCTCTGTTCACCCCCCCGTGTCTGCCGCTCCCCTGGCTCTGCTGCCCGAGGCTGCCTCCAGCACAGAGCAGCTCCATCCACTCCTGTGGTGCTGCAGATGAGTTACCCCAGCTTTTCAGAGCTGTGGGCCCTGCCTTTGTAGCACCTCTCCCCAGCAGCACGACGCTGCACACTGCCCTGGGGGAGGAAGGCTTGCAGGGATGCTGAGCACTGTGTGTGCTGGGATGCAACGAATTCACAGCCAGTTTCCCTGCCAGAAACCTCCTGTTCCCTGTTGGGTGACAGGGCTGGGGGGAGCAGGGGCTGTGTCCCCACTCCTGCTGCTGTTACCCTGCGGCAGCAACTCCTTTTTGGGAGTGGAAAGCCATTGCTTCCCCTTTATGATTCCTTCACACACAGGCAGGAGGCCCAGAGCTCCCGTGTTCACCTGCCATAAACAGACATCAGCCACAGCTCTTCACACCTCTTGTCTTCCCTCCCTCTTATCTAAGTTAGGCCACGATTAATGATGTGGTTAATCATATCAGGTGTTTAATGAAGAACAGACAGGCAAACTAAAGGTTTCTATTAATGCAATGTATAAAAATTAGGGGGGGAGGAGGAGGAAGAGATCCCCCTCGTGCTAGTGGCTTGTTGTGCATGGTCCTGATACATCTCACCTCCCAAAAAGTGATTATATTAGGATTTGGGAGAATGTAAGAATGAAATATGAAGCAAATAGATTATTATTACTGAAAAGAGGATGGTGTCATTGCTTGTGAACAGTGATTAAGCCTGAATTAGAGTCAGTGGTTTGCTGTTACACTGATGATCACAGAAACCTGGACCAGTTGGGGTGGGCAGGGCCCTCAGAACCCCACAGTGCCCCCCACCATGAGCAGGGACACCCCCATCATCCCAGTAGTCACCAATGGTTCAACATCTTCCCATTGAGTAGGTGCAGAGCCAGCATCTTTGCTTCTCTCCAGTGGGGTACCTGAGGATCTCTGCTCTTGCCCTGTACAGCACAGCCAGGGGCTCTTGCATCACCCTGAGTTCCCACCAATGTTTCTGATGTGAAGCTTTTGCTTCTCTTTCTGCAATGTCTTTCCTGGGGTATTTGTAGCAGTTAATCTGTTCAAAGTATCCTTCAGGTACACTTGTAATGAGGAAATACTTTCCATCTCTGTTTTCAAGTTTCTGTGTTTCTTGGTTTAATTACCACTTCAAACAGCACAAATTTCCAAAGAGAAATGTTTCAGGTCTAAAGGAAGGAGCTGCTAATGACATCTGGACACTGTTGACATCCCTTCTGTTCTCCAGCACCGAGGCTGCTGCACAGGCTTTCCTGCTACAGATGCCTGCATGAAGAGAGCCCGTTTGTTCTCTGCCTGTATCCCTCAGTCTGTAACGTTTGTGGTGCTGCGGTGGGAGCTGGGTAAAGGAGCCAAGGAGGACACAGGAAGGGTTGGGGTACAATGGAGGGAGAAGTGTTGAAGGTGGATGTTTGTGTGCTGGTGTTGGCAGCAGCGTGTGGCTGAGGCACTGGGTCACAGGAGGTGGATGCCATGGGAGTTGTTGGCCAGAGGGGTTGTGTGGCTACTGGTCCTGTCCATGCAGGCTGGGGATGGGCGCTCGTGGTTGGATGTTGGCTGTGGCTGCAAGCTGCTTCAGAGGCTTTTCCAGCCACTGCAAGCGACTGCTTAAGTCAGGAATGCCTGGAGCATCTCCCCTGTGAGGAAAGGCTGAGTGAGCTGGGGCTGTTCAGCCTGGAGAGAAGCAGCCTGAGAGGGGATCTGATCAGTGGTTATCAGTATCTGAAGGATGGGATGCAGGGGGACATGGCCAGACCCTTTTCAGTGTCTGTGGGGACAGGACAAGGGGCAATTGCTGCAAGTTAGAGCACAGGAAGAACTTTTCCCCAGTGAGGGTGAGGGAGCCCTGGGACAGGCTGCCCAGGGGGTGTGGAGTCTCCTTCTCTGGAGAGATTCCAGCCCCGTCTGGACACCGACCTGTGTGCCCTGTCCTAGGGACCCTGCTTTGGCAGGGGGTTGGACCTGATCATCTCTGGAGGTCCCTTCCCACCTCTACAATGCTGTGAGTCTGTGAAACTAAGAGGTGCAACAGCCTAGTTTTGTGGGGGTTTTGTTGGGTACTTTTTTTTTTCCCCTTCCTGGAAAACCAGGAGGTTTGTGAGATGAAAGTGGGGAAGAAATGAAGCCAGGCTGGCTGGGAGCACATCTCAGTGCCTGGTGGGGTGGCAGCAGGGTGGCAGGGGCCATGAACCACTGCACAGGGGGATCCACTCTGACTTTTGGCACTTCTCAGCAGCGTAAAGCTACTTCAGATCCCTGCACCTCTCACACCCTGTGAACATTTGCACCAAGCTGCTCCCTTCCTTCCATGGGGCCAATAGAAAGTTTAATATAGTACTGCAGCAACTTTAATCTGTGGAATTAAATTGATGTGCTTTAATTAAAAAAAAAAATCATCTAAATCACACCTGAACTCTTTCTTTAATGTCTCCTTAGAATTTAAATTATGTTTTTAGCTTTGGCAATTATTTAAAATGCTGATGTGTCAATCCCCAAAGAGAGAATACTTGTCTCGAGTATTGCCACTTGAAATTTTGGGAAGCCACACAGATGTTCATCTCCTCATTATGGAAATAATGTATTTGGTTAATGTGTTGGTATGAAGAGTGGGGAATACAAATTATCTTGCAACTTGAGAGCCATTTAAAACTTTCCTTATGTTTAGGCTGCCTTATTCATCTCTCCTGAGGCATCCCTGAGAAGAAGGTCCCCCAACTCTGCCAGGTTTGGAAGTGCCTCTCCCAGCTGCTGGCTCTGGCCAGGGTCCTGCTGCCAGTTCCCAGCAGCACTGGGGCAGGGAGATGTGTGGGACTCACTCTTGCCACCTCAGCCATGGTGGTTACTGCTGGGTCTGTGTCTTCTCAGGAGATTGGGATGCTGTTGGCTGGGCAGTAGACTCCCTGGATGCTGTCACCGCAGCCTCATGGCTTTGGGACACACTGGAAATGCAGAAAAAGGCAGAGAGGATCTGATCCAGGAGCTGGCAAAGGGCTTGTGCCCAGCAGGAATGCTGCATTGGGGCTGGGATAGCCCTGTGCAACAGAGAGTGCAGAAACAGAGGTGATGAGCAGTGGGTGCCTGGCAGATGGTCTGCTCCTGAAATGTCTCCATGAAATGGAAATCCAGTTTGGCTTTCCCTAAAAGCCACAGACAGGGTATTTTAGGGACAATTACAGGGGGTGATATGGGCATTCCTGAGCAGGACCCCGTGGTCTCGAGGGCATCATAGCCAGCCTGGGTCATTGTGCTCTGCCCCCTCCCCCAAAGCCCCAGCACCCATCCCTGTTATCTTCATCTGAGCACGTGTTCCTGGTGGTGGTTTTGTGGTTTGATGTCCCCGGTGTGCAGGGCCAGAGTGGGAGGGGATGCTTTGTGCTGGCAGCATCTGCTGGGAGGGCTGCAGGGAGGGACAGGCCAGGAGCTGTATCGCTGGGACAAGCATCCCAGCACAATGTGGCTGGTGTTACTAAAGCTGCCTTACCACCAAACTGTAGGTTGTCAACAATCAAGTTAGTAATTACTTTAACTTTTTTTTCAACAACTCTGAGGGGAAAAAGGAAGGGAAGAATGCAACAGAGCTTTGGGGCAGGGCTTCCTTAGGGGCGTTACCTCAGGGAGAATTTGGAAATCAGATGGGTAGCCCACACAGGAGTTGAAACTGAGCCATGACTGGTGCCATCAGTGCTATGAGCTGTGCCATGCCTGCACAGCCTCTGTCAGGCTCGCAGGGCCCTGCTGTGGGTGCTGCTAAGCGAGGGCTCCACAGGGGAGCAGCATCTTGTTCAACTCCATATCCAAAGAGCTGTGGCACCGTCCTCACACCAGTGTAACCACATCAACAGCTCCCAGTGCCCGGCTTGGGGGGGGGCTGTGTGTGTCCAAGCGTGGGACACTTGGAGCCTGCACAGAGACTGCAGGGTACATGGGCATATTTGTGCACGCTGTAATTTTTCCTGTTGACATGGTAACGCTCCAGCGAGGCACAGGCAAATCCATCCAGGGCCAGAGGAAGGAAAATGAGCCCTGTGTGTCGCAGGAGTTGGGTGCAGTGTAAGGAAATGCTGTTGAAAGCATGGTGAATCCCTCAGCCGCCCAGTGTGAGCAGCCCCTTGCGCTCCCTCCCGTCCCCAGGTACATCTCAGCCTCCCCTGGCACACATCCTGCCTTGTGCCCCGCTCCCACTGCAGGAGGAGGACAGGCTTTGGTTTCCCTTTGGTGTTACATCTCCCCAGCAAAGAAAACAACCTGACCGAGCAAGGATCTGCTGTTTTGTGAGTGGATTTAAGTGCTTGTGCTGGGACAGGGGGTGTGCAGACCTCTGAGGGGCTGTTTTATGTCTTGATGGCTCCAAACTTCAGCCATATACCACAGGAGGATGGGAAGTTACCCACTGTGTAGCATCACTGTTGGCCTGTCCTTGGCTCCTCTGCTGAATTAGAGCGGGTGCCAGCGGCAGTGCAGGGTGCCATTGCCTGAGTGGTCAGGGTGCTCTGGGGATGCCAAACCTCAGCCCTCCTGCAGCAGCACTGGGCAGGGCACAGCTCACTGTGTGTCCCAATTGCGTTTTGTTCTTCCTGATGATCAGCTTTAACCTGTTGAGCACAGCAAAGGGAGGGAGACTTGTGTGTTTTTATCCTCATTTTAAATTATGCGAGCAGATGACTGGAGTTTAAAGGCTTTGAAGGCTGCACAACGTGCATTTTGTCTGCTGCAGCTATCAAAGGGAAGAAAAACCACTCTCATGTCCTGCATTTAGATCTTCTGTATCTTTCTGGGTTTGCTGCTCTGCATTATTGAAAGGGAACAGGCTGTGGAGCGGCTGCTCCCGCTCAGCCCCAACGGGTGGGGAGGAAGATCTCAGAAAACCAACGGGAGGAAGGCATGGATGCACACCAAGGGACTTGGTTAAATACTCAATTGTGAATGAAAAACTGCAATAACAGCTCAGAATTTGAGGGTAAGTGTTATTACAGAGCAGTCTGCATCCCGACCCTGACTTGCCGCCGCTTCGCTCTGTGTCCTTGGGTGAGGTGCTGCTGGACTCTGCTCGAGTTCTACTGCCCAGGAGATGAGCTCAGAGGCTCATCTATTTTTCAGTAAAGCAGAAAGCAGCAGATACTTCTCAAATGAGAGGAAAACCTGCTATTAACTATGTTATCTCCTGATATTTATCAAAACCCCCCTTTTGCTCATCTGCCAAGGTGTGTGGAGGGCAGTGCCTCACAAGTAGCTGGGCAGCAGGAAAGGGTGAAGTACTGGGGGGATACATTCTGCTGCTGGATGTGTTTGTGAATCTGGCCTGACTCTGGGGATGATCTTTCCAGCAGATCCAGATCCTCACTCGCAGAGGAGGCTTGTGGGAGCAGCATTCCTTCAGGACTCTGCCTTGCAATTCATAAAGCAAGCAGGAGCTGGAATAATTAGTGCATTGTTCAGGAGAGCACCCCCTGCTTAACACCTGTGTTAACCTAGGAAGTCCCTCTGTGGCTCAAAACCCAAAAACCTTTCCATGGTAGGAAGCCTGCAGTTGTTCAGAGGACGAGCAGTACAACCCACCTTCATCTTCTGCCCTGTAACAGCTCTCAGTGCCCCCAAGCATGGATTTGGTCTTTCCTTGTTCATAACGAAACCAGTGGGTCACTCCAGCTTAGCCCACCAGCCTCCTGCTCAGGCACAAGGACGATCTGATGCCATCCAGGAGACCACAGCAGCAAGAGGAGCTGGGGATGGGGCCGAGCTCCTGGATGTGTGTGTCCAGCAGCCGCTGTGACAGGAGAATCGTGTCCCCCACTGCGGCCGCTCGCTGGTATGGCCATAGGAATAGCAAATCAGAGAAAGAAATCGAGGGGTTTCTCCTGTTTTATTGATATAAACGGGAGCTCTGTGGAAGCAAGAAGTGCCTGAGGGCAATAAAACGTAGAATAGTGAATAATAACATCCTTCTGTATTAACCTTCCTATTGCAGCACTGGCTGGCACCGCCGAGGTCACAAGCTCAGTGCCGTGGCAGCTGTATAATTTAATGATAACAATGATATTTAGCTGATAGATATATATTTATCTCTTTCCATAGCAGAAGCTTCATAGCTTAGAATCCCAGATTTGCCCCCAGTGTGGCCAGCTGGGTTTCCTGTGTTTGTGCTTTAGGTCATGTATCTGGAGTCCGATGTGACGTGAAGTAAAATCCCCTTTTCTCACTGTTGTAATCAGCTATTAAAGCAGCAAACAAAGCATTTTTACAGCATGAAGGAAGTTAATAGCATCGCTTAGTGTTATGGCCTTTTTATTGAGTAAGAAGGTCATGAAAACATCTATAGACTCAAGAGTCTATAGCCTGCTTAACAGCTCCAGAATACTATGTAGTGGGTGGCTGGGGCAACACAATAAAGTCTGAAGAAGGGCTAGCTGTCTTAAAATTGATCTTATCATTCCCACCCAATGCTGCTGCCCCAGAGTTAGTGTCAGTAGATTAAACTGGTTTGGTTTGAACGCTGGGGAAACGAGAACATGATTTGAGTAAGTGCTTTCAGCTCACTTGGCATCAGCAATCGTAGTAAGTGAGGGTTTACTAGCTGGGTAAATAAGAGTTGTGTAACGAGCAGTTATTAGTGTGGACAGGCTTCGGACAAGGTAGAGAAGGGGAAAGTGGTTATAAACTGATAAAATCACTTCTCCTATGAAATTGGGTTTGATAACGTCGTATTTGCTCACAAGCCACCCTTGGGCTGAGGTGAGCACAGGCTGCAGGCACTTCAGGTGAGGAATGTGCTCAGCAGCAACTTTGCGGTTTAATTAGACTTAATTATTTTCCATATTAAATAGCCCCAGAGCCCTTTAAGTCACATGCAGTAGATGTGTGTGCTGGGGATTCGCTAAGAGAAGTGACAGGCGTCTCTCTCAGAGCCATACCTGCTCTGTTTATGCCAGAACTCGTTACCATTGTGGATCTTCACGAGCCACTTGCCCGTGGTTTGCCTTCTGAGGGACTGGAAGCATCACTTCCAGTGCTGGTTTCACTGGCACCAGGTCAGCATCAGATCCTGTATCTTTCCCTCATCCTTTTCCTAGGGGATCGCTGGGTTTTGGGCACCCTCCTGTACTCCCCTCTCTGCAACCCGTCCTTTCCCCATGCCCAACTCCCTCCCCATGATAAATACTCCCCCTGCCTTCGCCCCCCACCCTGTAATGCAGCTGCCCTTGGCCAGCCACATCGTTAGGCCCGGGGCCTGGTTTATCCTCCAAAGCACGTAGAACCCCCTCAGCTGAATCTGCTGGGGAAGCTGAGCCTTCTGCTTTCAGGCAGAAAATGGGCACTGTGCAACATCAAATGGAAGGAGAGATGAGAGATTAATGCTGGAAATAAATCACTTGGGGGGGTTTTGGGTGCAAAAAGCATCACAAGTCAGCAAGCCTCAGCAAGGCTGAGAATGGAGCTGCTCTTGTAAGTGTTCCCAGCTCCTCAGAGCTGCAGGAGCCTTTCTCCCTCAGAGATGCCCTGGCCCCGGGAAGGAATCCTGGGAGCAGAAGGGGAAGCTGGAGTGCTGAGAGCATTTCCTGGGCAGGGCTGGGGGCTGTGCTCCCTCTCTCCATGCCAATAAAGGTCCGTAAGCGGTGCAGAATAAACCACCCAGATAAAATCTGACATGCAAAGCCTGACTGCAGCCAGCGGGGGAGGAGTTGCTCCCACCCACCCCAGGGATTTCCAATTTCACCCCCTTAAATGCTGCTGGTACCTCCTGTCCTGCCCAAAGGATGCTCAGGCTCATCCTCCCCTCACCTGGTGTTCAGCACCCCTCTGCAGTGCACAGGATTGGGCCCCTTTCCCCCCTCACCCCCTCTTACCCCCCCTTTTTTTTAAGTGTTTTATTGCTATGTAGTTAATTTATATATTAATCCTGGGGTGGAAAATAAATGAACCCATTAGGTAGTATCGTCTCTCTATGTGTAAGAATAATGATTTAATCAAATCACAGTGATTTAAAGTAGTAAGAGATTTATTTTAATTTGTAAAATCTCATAAAATGACTATCTGTATCTCTTAGAGGTATTTGCAGAAAAAAGTAATTTTCTTAAGTATGATGTATGGGGAACACTGGGAAATCGCTAAATCTTGTCACAGGGGTGTGTAGTACTTGGCTGGGAACAGGAGTAAGGAGGGATTATTCCTGCTTTTTCCATTGAAGCATTTTTTTGCTTGGGTCATGGCATTCTGGGAGCCCCTGCACCCAGAACTCGTGGTCTGATGGTCAGCACCATGCATGCAAGTTGTCTTGATGTCTTCAGAAGGACTAAGGTTAAGCACAGACTGAAACCTGTTGTCATTACAGTGCACATGTTAGCCTGCATTTCAGCTTCACTGTTTTGGAGTCATGCTAATTAACAAGCAAAGTGTCCAAGATTGGATGAGCAGGACAATGTCCCCCTGGCCCAAAGCCCCAGCTCTGCCAGGCTGGGCTGTGTTTGCAGGGCAGCCTTGTGCTGTACACTAGGAGTGGTCACAGAGGCAGGGCAGAGTGTGAGTTTGTATTGCTCTGAGGTAATTAGAAGTGTTGGCTCTTCACAAGAGTTAATAAGTCGCAGGGCAGGCTGGATGTGGTGGTTGGATGGGGCCCTGGGCAACCTTGTGTAGCTCCAGGCCTGAGGTTGGTGGCCCTGCCTGTGGCAGGGGTGTTGGAGCTCTGTGACCCTTAGGGTTCCTTCCAACCCAGACCAGTCTGGGATTCTAAGAAAAGCTACCTGATGCTGCCAGTGTTGATCCCTGCTGTGATTTCAGGCTGTTCCTCCCCTCTGCCCTGACCTGGTGTTGCTGGCTGTAACCCACTCCGCAGTGTCTGACTCCGTGTTTCACCACGTGTCATCAGCGATGGGACATGGGGTGCAGAGGGTCCTGTTCAGAGATGTGTTTCCACATCCCCTTCAGCCACGTCCCCTTCCCCTCAGGCTTGGAACCTGCTTGCTCAGCTCTCTGCTTGCTGGCATTTCGCATGGCAGTGCTCCTGAGCAGGGTTGGTGCCCATCCCTGCAGTGCTCAAGGCTCAGGAGAGCTGGGGAACAGCTGTGCTCATGGCTGTTAAAGAAACTGAGGCGACATAAATCCCTACACAACAGTTACACAGCACTAATCGTTGCGTGGCTCCATCACAGCCTTGCCATTAGAGTTCCAAATACAGGAATACAGGTGTGTAACTCCCATACTGTATAAACTGGTCCTTGATGGGAATGGAAATCATGAAACTCATCTTGGGTGTCTGATTTTAAAGGTCTTTTCCAACCTTGAGATTCATCAAATAAACCTTGGCACCGGTGAGCACTCTCCTGCCCTCATCCTGCACAGCAGCATAAGGCTCTTTCCACTTGGCCTTGGCTGTGGGGGACTTTCCTTGGCCCCCACTGCATGGGGAAGGAGGGTGAGCCAGCAAGCCATGCCCTCCGCAGGTCTGCTCCAAGGCTGTGTCTTGGAGCTGAGCGCTGCCAGCTGCATGGTAGGCAGGAGCAGCCCATGGGTGCATGGTGCTTTCCCATGGGTGTATGGTGCTTCCCCAAAAACGTGGGCTGCTCCCCAGCTCCATCCCTCCATCCATCAGTCGCTTGTCTCAATCAATAGGAAATAACAGTAAAAAATGCCCTCTCTTTACTAAGGATCTATATTCCTGACGAGGATGGGGGGGGTCATTAAAAGGGATCGATGGGAATGTTATTATTTGTTATTAAATCTGTAAAAGTTTAGAGTCATTCTTATGGAATTCTATTACGGTTTTATCAAGACTTATCGATTTTTATCTTATTAAGTTATAGAGCACTTTTCCCAGAGGTCAGGTAGTTTGGCACATGGATAAGCTATACTGTTTCTCTTTCTGAGCCACGTATATATATATATATATATATATCTCAGAGCTCACGAGTGGATATCCCCTTTGAAATGCTCTTTTAATTAAGAGTGAAATGAATACACAGAGGCTTACAGGGAAGCAGGTTAGGCTTGTGTGTCCCTCCAAACCAAGAGTATTTTCTGAACTCTCTTCTGAGCTGTGCACAGGAATGTTTTCCTTAGGAAATTTCAGCCCAGAAATGCAGAAGTTTTGCTGTCCTTTCCTAGAGACCCTACACAGGAACATTCTTCAGTCACCAATTTGTGGCAGGAAGGTTTTATTAAATTCCCCTAAAATATGGGACCCCTGCGTTAAACCCCTGCATTGGTGTAAATGCAGGGGGATGGTCGGGGGGAGCTCTGACAGCTCTTTTCCTGCAGCTTCGTGCAGTCTTGTTTGGGAAAGATTTCCTTTTAAGCAGCAAAAACCCACTGGAAAGGGCTGGAAGAGCCACGCTGAGGTATGGATGTGACTCCTGATGGGTAGGACTTGAGTCCAGCCTGAGGGTTTCCCCTGCCCCAGGTGGATGATGGTGGGTTCCCAATCATTTGGTTGCAGCCCGTGGGTGCTGCTGTGGTGTGCCTGCAGCACGTTGCTGCAGGCTTGGCATCACTCTGAAGCACCCCCATGTACTACTCATTGCAGGACAGACCCACGTGTACTTCCTGGTGAGGCTGCAGGGGAGATTTTAATTGGCTTCCAGCCTGTTTCTGGAGGAGCCCAATATTCTTCTTGCTGGTGTGTTTCTTGGGGATGGTGTACATTGCAGCCTGGGAGCAGTGGGCTTTGCATGCCAGTCATGAGCAGGAGACTCAGAATTAGGAAACGATATATTACAGTTGGGTCAATAGTACATGAAGCTAATGCAAGGAGACAGATTGACCCCACTCCTAATCTTTTTTCTTATTTGAAAACATCTGTTTACATGCTGTCTATTTTTATCCGGCGGTGGATGGATTGCTCTGCTAATTTAACGATGCCATATGTTTGTCCTCTGACTCAGTTGCATTGTGAGGACTGCCAGACTGAGCCAATTCACCCACCTATTTCAGGGAGAGAGGATCTTGGCTGGGGTGCAGGGAACTTTTTCCTTCTCTTTCAATGGAATATGTATTTACTGTCATTTCTAACTGCAAACTCAAAAGGAGCCATGTGATTGTGTGACATGGAGACACGGTTCAGTATCTACAGGAGCTTGCTGCTTTGTGCTTCCTCCCTCTGCTGCAAGGCCAGTACAAGCTGCCAAGCAAAGGGGCAAAGGAGATACCCTGAGATTTGCATCACCAGTGGATTTGCAGCTTTCAGTTGCCAGATGAGTCACTTCTGAGCCTCTGTGGAGTTTTCAAGCCCTCTCTAGGATTGATCTGCTCCATCCTGGTTTAAGGCTGTAATTGGAATGGCTCAACAGCCACCTCTGAAAGGGAAAACTACCCTAACCTGCCCCTGTTAGGCAGAGCTCCCCTCCCCAGCAGCCAGCCCAGGGGAGCTGAGTTACCCCAGGGGAGCTGAGCCAGTCTGGGCTGTTCCCACCCCACCTGCCATCACTCCCCCATAAAAGGGGCTGTTGGGAAGGGGCACTGGTTGGGTGTTTCCAGAGCAGTCTGAGTGTGACTGGGGTGCTGGGTTTGTCCTTGCATGATGCAGCGCTCTAATCTTCTGTCCATAAGGTGCTCTGTGTTATCACTGGGTGTGAGTGTAACTGGTTGTTATTGTTCTACTTTCACGGTACTTTTGTCAGTGAACTGTCCTTGCCCCACCCCATGGAGGGGTCGTGTTTCCCCCCTGGGAGTGCTGTGTGGTGCTCAGCTGCTGCTTGGGGCTAAACCACCACAGGTTGCTTCTCAGAAAGCAAGTATTTGTGTCAGAGATCTGTACTATGTTGGGAGAAAAACCCATTGAAATGAGGGTGGGTTTTGAAGGGTGTTGTCTGAACTGGTAAAGGACATTTGGCTTGGATTCCAACTACAGAATTTGAAAATTTAATAGAGTAAATCCTTCTGGTCCAGCAATAACTTGTGACCAGAAGTGAACAAACCATATTGTTTTGTAGTAGAGATCCTTGGGGTGGTGTTTTGGGGGTTTTGTTATTCACCTGCATTGTTTGTAAGCCTTTAGTTACACCTGTAGTCATTACAGACACACACTGGGGGTGTGTGTGTGTGTGTGGTTGTATCTATACATTGATGGGCACCCTGGAAAAGGAAATGTATTTTGCTGTGGCGTTGTTCATGTGAGTTTTTGAGGTGCTGAGGAGAGACAGAGCATAGTTAAGAGCCATGTGGAAACTTGACAGTGCTACACCTGATGCAGTAGTTGTTATATGGCTCCTTTCATGGAGTATAGGACGATGTCTTTTTAAAAGACAACAACTGCCCTCAGATCTTTACTGCCATTAACCCAGCTGTTAAAAATCACCATTTTTACCCCCATTGTTTTCACACTGGAGGTTTCTGTTGTCTTTACTCTTGCAGGGCTACAAGCAGCCTGGGGCTCTGTGGCTTCAGTAACAAACTGAATCTCCCAGGTCTGAGGAGGGAAATGTATTTATTTATTTTTTAACCCTCACTTGAGGATGTCTGATGCAAGCAGCTAATCCAAGCTTTGCTCTCAGAGTTAATCTTTATAAAGGGGCGTTAAGGGAAGAATCCAGGCTCCAGATCCAGTAAGGTGTACTGGTAACAGCCAGTTGAGATGAAACTGCCTTCTCTGGGGGTCTGGAGAGGTTAATTACAAAATTAGTTGTATCGAACTCAGCCTAATACCAGCTGCACGGTATAATTTATTTTCACCCCTTATTGGTATCTAATTTCTAATCCATGGGTTTTGCTTATAACTTTCTCTGATGCTAATCTGTTTTACATGTATTGTACCTGGCTTTATGCCTCCCATCTCCTCACAGAGTCATTTGCTTGCAAGATGCAGCTGATTAGATTAAAGCATGCCATGGATTTCCTTTCTCTCCATGGTCATCTGGTGTGGGTAGAGATGTGGACGTGTGCTGGGTGTTGAGGAAGACATGAGCAGAGCATTTGTTTCCCAGGCTGCAATGCTTCCCATGCAGCACGAGCCAGCCTTCAGCTCTCTCTGCCTGTCTCCTTCTCCAGGGTTTGATGCCTATTTTACCTCCCGCACCCTGGAGAACAACAGAAGGAACGTGTGGTTTGCAGAGTACTGGGAGGAGAACTTCAACTGCAAGTTAACCATCAGCGGGTCCAAGAAGGAGGACACAGACCGCAAATGCACAGGTAACTTCATTCACTTCACCCTCATCGTGCTGCTTCAGCAGGATGGCTGCACAGCTGATGGAAGGAGGCTTGGCTGGAGGCAGATGGAAAAATAAGTTGAGGTTTTGTAGCTTTTACAGAAAATGGAACAGTAGCCCCAGCCTTGCAGGACAGGAGTGGATGAAAGAGTGGAAAAAGACATGATTCGATTTCTTCCTCTCTCCATCTGTCCATCCAGCACTTTCCTTAGGGCTCAGAAATGTTTCCTCTGAGTTCAGGGTGGTTTGGGGGTCTCTTCTTAGTTTGTTTCAAAGAGAGAATATTTCCACACCTGATTCCATGTCACCCATCTGCAGATCACAGGCTGGGTACCTTCTGAGTCCAAGCACCCTCCACTCCCCATCATGTACCACCACATGCCTTTGAGTTCCGCTTGGGAAGGGAAGGCAGCTGTAGGAAGGTGTTAGTGCAGGGTGAAATGTTTTCACTTCAGGCACCATGAAGCTGTTGACTGGAATTTTTGTTCTCACTGATGTTATTTAAGAAATTGGGGTTAAATAAATTGTTGCTGCCTTAACTCAGTAAAATAGAAAATGCAATGCCTGCATTCTGACTGAGGTTTGTCTCCTGTAGCATCCTGTTTGCCCCCTGGGTACTTTCTGGTGGCTGACAGATTCACTCCTCTGCTTAATTTCTGAGGTGCTGCCCCCCCTTGAAATATCCCATTTCCCATGAATTCCTGATTCTGATCACATGGAGATTCAAGGAGTTATTTCTAGTTAGAGACGCCCAGGTAATGATGGGGGTGATTTCTCAGCACAACCATCCTCATGACACAGGGTGATGCAGCTTCTTAAACCTGAAGACTTTTGAAAGGAGCTAATGGGTGAGATGCATCTTACTGGAGATCCTGAGATGTGGGCCTGACCAAGAGCTTCCAGATGATCCACAGGACAATAGCAGCATCCCCCAGTTTAATGATCTTCTCCTGAGTTCAGGTATTAGACTGAGGGGACCTAGTTAGGAAAAAATATTTCTAAGACTCAAAAAGAGGGGGGGATCTGCCCTCGAACTGCCGGGTCCCTGGTGAGGCTGGTTGTGCTGTGGATTTGGGGGTAGCATGGGGCTGGGGCATTTGCTTAGGGCTTAAAATGCAGTGGATGAGCTTCAGCCAGAACACATCTCCTGTGGTACAGACAGCAAAGGCAGTCACGTGTGTGTGACCTCTGTCTTGTCCTCGCCTCCCTTTCCTTCCTTCCCCTTTTAATTTGCAACAGCACCAGTTTCAACAAGTTCTGTTGAATAATTGCCTTGAATTTTAATCAAATGGAATTAGCTCCTAGGAGTGTGTGCTTCACCCTGAAAACAGGTGAAAACATCCCAGATTTCAGGTCATCTGCTGGTGGCTTCGGTTCATGGATGGGAGTAGGAGCTATGGCTGGGAACACACTGCTCTCAAACCTGGTGTTTGGAAGCTCCCCCAAAGCCTGGAATTTGACTGAGAATTGCTAAAAGATCCTTAGGATCATTTCTAAGGGTGTCTTATCACCCTTACCGTTTATACTGTTGTTTTATTGCACTTGCTCTCAGCCTGAGCTTTCCAGTGTGCGCAGGAGAACAGCGTTATCCTGCCTTCCCTCAGCATAGATTCAGCCCAGACGCTTGTTTCTGATGGGTAGCTTACCTGTTGGACTGAGATGCTGCCTGGTAGCTCGATATTGTAGGGAATGACATGCCCTGACATCTTCCTTCCCTCCTCTACAAACAGAGGTAAACTGTACATCAGATAAAGCATTAGCTTGGAGTGGTACTGCTGGCACGAGGGCCCTGATGTCCCTCTGAAGTAATAACGTTATGAATGATCATCATCACTTTGAAATTTGATCAGTAATTGGTAAGGCAGTGATGTGCTGGGCTCTAGGCTGCCAGTTGCTGACAGCAGCCGTGCTCGGAGCCCCAGCAAGGCTCCTGCCTCCAGTCCCAATGCCTGCAGGAAACAGGGAGCAGCTCGGGGCTCATAGCCACAGGCTGTGATCAAGAAGAAAAAGCTTCTCAGAGGAGGCAGCCTGTGGCCACTCACCTCTTCATACCACAACTTTCTGAAGTATTTCTGTGTGCAGAACTGCTACCTTTCTCTTAGATGAAATACGACGTGTTTCTGTGGTGCAGTGCTGTTTCTAGCCACCAGCTCAGGTTGGTATGCCTCATGATCCAAGCTGTGGGGCTGTGCTGCTGTGAAGGACACCTGTAGTGCTGTGCAAGGTTCTGTGCCAGGGTGAAGGCTGCAACAGAGGGACAGTTCTGGGTTTGCTTCCTCTTGCTTGCATTTAAAAATGCTGAAGATTCCCTTCTGCCATGACAGGCCCTGCCAGGGTAGTGTTGGGATCTCTTGGGGAAAAGCAGTTTGCAGTACTGTGCGTTCTGGTAAAAATAAAAGGATTAACAGACAAGGCAGCTGCCTTTGCAGGGGAGGGTGGTGCTGTGGGTCGTAGCTGTGGCTCTGCCAAGGGAGCTGTGCTGAGTGCCCTGCCTCTGTAGTGTTGCATGCAGCGATGGGCTCCAGGCTTTGACTGTGAGCTCAAGCAAAGATGCTTTCCTGTGCGAAATGATGCTGTGCCAATGCTGCCAGGGCTGCGAGAGGGAGAGATTAGAATCTAAGGGTGACAGAGCCCTGGGACAGGCTGCCCAAGGAGGTGGTGGAGTCTCCTTCTCTGGAGATATTCAAGACCCATCTGCATGGCTATCTGTGCAGTATGAGCTGGGGAGCTGCTTTGGCAGGGGGGTTGGACCCCATGAGCTCTCGAGGTCCCTTCCAACCCCTACAACTCTGTGATTCTGTGAATAAACAGATGGTAGAACAAGGGTTTGGGGTGTATACTGTGTGACCCAGGCTGTTGGTAAGCCTCAGAGTGACTCTTGAAATCAGATAGGCAGTGCTGAACGTCTGATCACCTTGCACTGTACCAGCTCGGGGCAGCCAGCCCCAGTGTGCCCGTGGGATGCTCCACTAGCATCCCACCAGCGTGATGCCCGTGGGTGCTCCTGGTTCCAGTGGCACCAGCTCCACCTCTGAGCACTGTGTTTCCCACTGGTGTTCCTGGGGACCGTCCTGCTCACCATGCAGCACCACCTGGGAGGGACACTGCCACACTCCACTGTTTTCACTTACTAAATAGTACTTTCAGTTCAGATAGCTTTATGCCCAAGGAGACTTAATGAAGTGATATAAGGGTGGTGTCACCTTGGGTGTCATTTATCAGCATGTAGATTACTCTGAGAGCTTTTCTAATTATTTGCAGGTGTAATTGGTCTGAAGGTACAGCCCAGATGATGGCTCAGAAGATGACTTGCTCTAAAGAAAGTGCTGGAAGAAAGCTCCCTGCAAGCTAAAGTGACAGAAATCTAGCACAAGGGTTTGGAAAAGCAGTAGCCTTCTGTTCAGGATTGAGATTGAAGCATTTTCCCTTGTTCCAAAGGGCCCTAGGTTCACCTTGCTGGTATGGGCAGGAGCAGGCAGGACTCCTCTGAATCCTCCTCCCATAGGCACAATGCTGTGAGGGGGCTCGTCCCACCAGAAGGATCTTACTGGGTGGAGGTTCAGTGGCTCAGGGAGGCCAAACCTTTTTAAAACATAAGAGGCATCAATCAGGGAAGGCTATTACAAGGTCTGAGCTTATCTCACCTGAAAGTGTCACAAGGAAGGATTAAAAGTTGGTGAAGGACAGGAGTGTCTTGGGTAAAAAATAATAACATCATAATACAAAAGGCAGTAATTTGGTCTGTATATACACGTGCACTTACTCCTAAAGCTGGGGAGAGGATACATGGTGCTCTGATATATATCAGGGACTTGATAGATCAGTGAATGCCCTGCCACATTGCAGAGGCTTTGGGTACAACTGTTATTTGGGGAGGGGAGAAAAGTAGGGGTTCCATTTAGTACAGTGAAAGGTGAAAGTAGCAAAGGAATAGTTATCCTTTAGATTTTATAATAAAGTGCTTGTATGTGCCATATGTCTGTCAGACGTTCCTGTAGCTGCCTTTTTATGAGGGATTTACCCTGTGAAGGGAAGAAGCAGCACAGAGTGCTGAGAGCTGGACTGTGTCTGGGTTTTTACAAAACAAATGGTGTCTGAGAATCAGACCAGGAGCCCAAACAGGCTCCTGGAACCCCGAGGCTGGATCCCCAGGATTTGGCACATCACCCTGGCTGTGGCACCACTCTGTGAATGGCAGGGAAAGGGAGAGGACAGCCCAGAGAGCTTTGGCAAACCACTTCATTATCTGTGATGTGGTTTAAAGCGATACCAGCAGCAGCGATTTGGGGAGGGGGTAATTCATTTGGGGTGTTTTGAAGGATAAGGAAGCTAATACCAATACCCTGTCTCTTTCTCACCAGCAGCCAAGATGGCTTGTGCTATGAAGCCATATGTTAGGGAAAGAAAAATAATGACAAACAAAACATGTAGCAAATAGCAGAGCCTGAGGAGATCAGAATATTATTTATAATTTGACTACAAAAAGTGATGTAGAGCTTCAATAGATTAGCAAAGTGTGATTTACTATGGAAAGAAAAATAGTGTTCAGAAGGCTATCAAAATTCCTCATCTCAGGAAAGAATAAATTGTCTGAGATGTTTCAAGCAACTTAATGGCAGATGGCCAATATCTAAAGCATCCTTTTGAAACAAATGCCAGCAGCCATGGTGTGTGTGATTTGCTTTTTATGAGCCCAGCTTGATGGCATTCATTAGGGTGAGTATCTATTGGACTTGAGGGTGTCAGAAGACCTTAGCTCTTCCCAGTGCCATATGAATCACGTCAGGGGGAGAGGGGATAAATTTAGCCTGACTCCCACTGAGGGTATGGAGGGCTGTGGGTGTGGATTACATCCCATGCTCTGGCACAGGTAGATAAGGGGCTGGGGCAGTTGTTTTCCTGCCTTGTGAGTAAGGCCTGCCTCTCCCTCCCTCCTTTCTCAGGACACCTGCATCATGTTTCCTTGATAGCAGATGACTGATCTGTGTTTTTGTAATACATTGCCATTGACAATTTGTGGGTTTTCTTTTCTTTCTGATGGTGGCTGCCTCTCAGGCTGCCTCTGGTCTGGATTAGGGGCTCTCTCTCAAATCACACTGTTTGTGACCAAACCCAAGGTGCATCTCATGAATGGATCTACATGCTCTCCAATGAACTGCTTCTTCCCAAGTCCAGCTCATCTTTGGGTGACTCCTCAAGGCCACGAGAGCTGTAGCCATAGCTCAGAGACACCAAGACTTAGGTGAGGATCCACGATGAGCTGATGTTTCACTGAAAGTCAAAACTCAGGATTTCTGTGCATCTTATTTTGCAGCTACTTCAGAACCTTCACACTGCCCAGCCACGCTGGTGGGAACACCCCTGTGAAAGAAAAGTCAGTGTTTTTTGGGGGGTTTTCTCTGAAAAATGTGATGTGCCCAAGTTTAGGAGCAGATGGACCAGGGGATGCACGAGCATGTGGTGGACTGGCTCTGCACAACTCCTTTGAAACAAAATCTTTCCCATATAACATCGAACTGTCTGAGCATGCACTATAGCTTAATGACACCTTTGCTTTCATTTCAGGAAGTTCATCTCATTTGGCATCAGAGTATTTGGAATATTTATACCCTAATTCCTGAAAGAGCCCTGCAAGGGTCAGTTCAACCAACAACAAACCAGCCTCGAGGAGTTTATTCATACACTAAACCAGTTCTCTGGGTTTCTAAACTCTTCTTATCTTCTAGAAATACATTTCTCAGAGCAGCTTCTGTTTCTAGATTGCCCAGGTGATTTGCCAGCTGTGTGGGGATTCAGGGACTGTCACCTTGCTATCTGCATACACAGGTCTCTCTTTGCGATCTGCGCATCTATACAAGCACTCAGGCACAAGGGTAGCTCCAGTTTAGGCCTTCTAAGCCTTAAAATGTGCTGCTTGATCGCTGCCTTCGCCAGCAGTGTGTGGTGCAGGGAGCTTTCTTCATTAGTGGCTGGCAGTGTGAGGCTGTGAAGTGCCCCTGATTTACATCCATGTCGGCGAGCCCGGTGCCGATTGTTTCTCTTGCTCACGACTGTAGCACTGCAGGGCTGGAATATAGATGAGGCCTGTTGCATGTGTTTCTGTGGGGATGGTGAATGCATGGAATTCTCTCGGGTCAGAGAATTAGGTTGGTTTTTCTAATCTAAAATCTATTCCCCTAGATATATCAACACACACCTGAGAGCAGGAACTGCTGCTGGGGGTTGAGCCGGGAGTGAGGAGAGAAACTCATTGTCTGGCAGATGGAAGTGGATGTGGCAGCACCAAATTAATTTCTTCAGGACTTTCTGTAAACTGTTGAATGATGATGATCCTTGTTATGTAAATATTTCTGGTAGTGGAGTAACATTTGCAGTAGGACTAGGGGCTGTGCTATGCTCCTTTTGGTCTTTAATGCTCACAGGAGAAGACCAGTGGCAGTCCAGGGTTATTCTTTTGCTCCCCTCGATGAGGAATACACTGTAAGGCACTGCCACAGCCTGCTTTCCAGAGCCTGATTAGAGAGTGTTAGCTGATTAGGCATAGTTAAAGCTGACTGCATCTGCTCTCTGTGGGCGCTGGTGCTGTTTCTACAACCACTAAGGACAGCTCCATTTCCTTTTGCCTCTGCTGTTGCAGATGTCTGACTGTGGGTCAAGGGTACCCCAACTTAAGGGGAAAAAAAGCTGTTCTATTTCAACAAGGCTTCCTTGCTTGTTACTGGCACTGAGCACCCCGTCTGGTGCCCACCTTTGTCGTGCAGAATGAAGGTATCTTTCTCTGTTGCAGTTGCAGGTGGCTGTGCTGTCACTGCAGACCGCAGAGGAGAGTAGGGAGAGGTTTCTTTAGCCCCTAGAAACAAGGCAGAGGTGCTGTGCACCAGCGTTAGGGAGGTGGGTGCGTGCTCTGTGTTGTCCTGGCCTGTGCTGCTGCCCAGCCCCAGCCAGCTCGCTGCAGCCATGGGGATGATGTGTAGGGGAAATGCAGCCCTGGCACAGAGGGATGTTCTTGAAAGTTCATCTGCTTTCCCTGAGAAAATCCACAGGGATTGGATTGATGGTCTCAAGATAAAGGCTTTTTTTCTATAATGAGATCTTCCTAATTAGGGATGGGCTGGAGAGACGACTGTAACTACATGGCTGTATTATTGGATCTTGTATTTCTTTGTGAAACGACAATACATGGATTATATTGCAAAGAGGCCTGATTGTCATACTCTGCTGGCTTAAATTACGATATTTACTCTAGCAGACTGTCAGTTTTTCTCCAGCTGTAGTGCTCTGCTACCTTCGAAGCGAGAGCCCTTCAGACTGCTCACCGCTGGTGTGCACAGCAGTGCCTACACCACGAGTGAAGGCCTGAGGAGCAGCAGCTCTGATCTTACTCTGGAGAGCCCTGGATGTGTGTAGTTGCCAGTTCAAGTGAATCAGTCTGTTTTGTGCTACTGTGCATGCTTCTGGAGCCCTGGGAGTACAGCCCTTGCAGCTGCACAGCCTGAGCTCTCTGCACTGTGTGTAGCTGGAGGAAGCTGCACGTCTGGGTGCTTGCACAGTTGCAGACTCAGAATTGTAGCTGTTGCCTCATGGATGTCTCTTGGCTCCCAGGCACCAGGTTTCTAATGATGCTAAATATGCTGGAGATGGATGAAGGGTATATATTTTTCTCTCAGCACTTAACCAGCTGCTGAATTCTAACTTGTACAAATAATAGCTGTTTGTATGATACTGTGAGCATTCTGCAATCTTTAAATTAGATCTCTTGTTAATGATGACTATCACCGGGTTCTCAGCGGTACTATTATGTGAGTTCCTTTGAAAATGTGTTTAATCCTTCAGAAACTGAACCAGTGGCTGAATTCATCTACCGTAAGCACCAGTGGAGTGGGGTTTTCATGTCTGGGTGTATGAATCACAGGCCGCAAAAGTTGTCCTTGCAACACTATTTATACACTGGAACGTACTCCCCACGCTGTGATGGTCAATGGTGAGTCCAGGAAATGCCCTGAAGTAGAGATGTTGAGAGAATAGAATGTGAACAATGATGTTGTTGGCTCCTTTTCCACACAAGGTGTTTAGCATCACCTGTATGGAGATGCAGAAAGTGTGAACCAGGAGTTCTTAAACTTGCATTGCATTTCTGTGTCATCTGAAGGAGACTGTACAAGAGGAGAGTTCTTTCTCTCTGTAGTCTCACTACTCTGGGTGTGGGGCTTTTTTTTTTTTCCCCTCTCTTTGTTGCAGTGTTTTTCTCTTGCAAAGATTTGCCTGAAGCAAGAGACCTAGCTGCTCAGTCTCTTAGGAATCATGATGATGAGCACTTGAGACTCTAGTAGGAAGTGAGGTTAAATTATTTGTCATCACCTTCAAATAGATCTTTTGGAAGCAAAAAACGCTCATGTCAATAAATTGCTTTTGTGTTTCATCCTTCTGACATCCCAAGGTACTCCATTTCAAATCCAGGGAACAAAAGTGCGTTCTCTTGAAATCACTTTGTGTGCACGTGCCTCGGGTGTCAGCTCCCTCATTGCTGAAGGAAATAACATTATTGCTCAGCCCCTGGAGATCACAGAGTTCAAACAGAAAGGGGAAAAGCACAATGGGTAAAGAACAGGGGCGTAAGAACAGCTTCACACATGGCAGTGCAGGCGGGGGGTGTGTTTACCGGCTGTGCTTTGTGTCCTCTGACAGTGGGGGGGGGGGAGGGCGGGGAGCTGTGTGGCTTCTTGCTGCACCCACCACCTGAGTTCAACTGCTGGTTCTTCACTCCCAAGCCCCCCCTCAATGTCCTGACATGATGGGCTGGGGGCTCGCAGTGTCCCCTTTGCCCAGAGGCCCACGCAGCACTGGCATTGCTGCTGTTATCGATGACTTTGGGTTTCCTTTCTGCTTGCTGCCTTCAGCTAAGCCAAAGAGGGGAACCCTTTGCCACACTAGCATTGGAGTTGGAACTAAGATTGTTGGAATTAAGTTTGCTTAGGTCTACCCCTGTCTGAAAATGGACTTTGGGGCTGATTTGCTGCTCCCTGGGTTGCTATGATGATCGCTTGATGTAGAGGGAACGGTCTGTTCAGCCAGGCTGATTAATTGGGATATTTAATAGTCGTTATTTTCAGTGTTGCAATCTGAAGGCTCTTTGACACAGGTAAAATATGGCAATTGCTTTGCAGATTCTTTGCTAGCTCAGATTTGAGCTGAACTTCTAATTGTAGTAAAGTCTCTCTAAAGGGTAACTCAGCCTGTGTCGATGTGAAGGATAGCATACCCATCTTCGAATTGGGTGCATCATGCACGCTTTCTGGGTGGGTAGTTACTGTTCATCTCGTCAGGACTTGACACAAATTCTCAGTGACACTGACGTAAATGGCCACTTTCAGTAGAGGGAAGTGTTCTTCTTACTGGAACATCTATCAGTTTTTTCAATTCTTGATTATTTTAATACTTGGGCTCTCTTAAGGCTGCCTTTGGTTTTTTAAGTTGATTTTTCTCAGGTTCCCTTCACAGTGCTGAAGGTTTTCTTTCTACCCTGCATCTGGCCAACCATGCTTCTGGAACTTAATATGCCTAATCAGTATTGTTTGTGTGCAGCATCTCAATCCTGGGTTCGCTTCCCTTGGCATGCGTTCCTGTTGCATCGCTAATTTGGTTATGGAGCTGAGCTGAAACCACTTAAAAGCATTTTCCTTGTCAGGCCCTGGAAATGTAATAAGGTCTGTAATCACTGAGAGGGGAGTGAAATGATGAAAAGGACAGTACGTGCGTCTTGGCAGTCGGGGAACTCTCACACCCTGCTGGATTATCTGCAGGATTTCAGCATCTCCAGCGTAGCTGAGACTGGGAGTTGAGGGGCTTTGTTAGAGGGTATCTCAAAACATGGCACGTGGGTTGAGGGGATCCGGTGTCAATGGTTCAGTTTGGTAATTGCAGAGGGAACCAAAGGCGGGGTGACAGTGTGAGGTGACAGTGTGGGTAACAGAAGGTGTTCATATAGGGAGGGTGTATTTTTGCTTGTCTTGAGCAAACCTTTTTTGTGTCCACGTGATGACATCCTTTGTGCTTGTAGAAGTTCTGTAAGAGGATGGTGATCTCTGTGCCTGCATCTCATTCCAGCCTACCACCGCCCCTCAAAGAGAAAAAATACTTCTTTGGGACTCTGCCTTTTTCTCCTGAGCGGAAAGCAGCTGAAAACCTGTGCTGGCAGGCTGTGCCCCAAGGGGAGGCAGACTGGAGAAGACCTGGGCTGCTGCCTGAGGATGGCTTTCTACAAACGCAGCGCTGTTGTGCAGGGAGGTGGATCGGGATGGCTCTGGACAAGAGTCCGATGCCAGTGAAGCTGCTGCTCCTGCACACAGGAGGCAGATACACAAGGATGCCAGCGTGGGGCATGGGCTTCTTGCTGCTCACATCATTAGTTCTCACAGTCATTAACAACTTATTTTCCTTTCCTCGTTGGTATCAATCAGTTGATTTAAATTCACTCCTCCCGATCTCTAATTAGGGATGTTAACAAAGGAACTTTCCCCACTCACATCCACCAACTGAGCATTGACTTTGATTGAGCATCTCCAATGTCTGTGAGAGCTGAATTCAAGGGGTGGTATCATGGAGCTCCTGGCAGTGCCCAGACCTGCAGGAAGGAGATCAAGACCAAGGTGAGGTTAGGGAGATGTGTCCTGGGGGATGATGTGCTGTGGCCACCCCTGGGAAATCATAAATTTCACTTGTGCCTCTCTCATCAGTGTGGCTCAGAACACTTCACAAGTGGTAATTAAGTTTCTCTAGGCGCCAGTGAGGTAGGTGAGTGTAACCACACGTTGTGTGGCCGGACAGATTGAATCATGCAGGTGTTACCTGGCCGTGGTGAAACAAGGTCACACTGAACTGCAGCCATCTCCTCACATGGCACTGAGAGCGAGCAGGCTGCCTCCTCACCTGGCACTCCAGCCGAGTCACCAGGTTACGTGTCCACCTGGAGTCAGAGTGAGGGGGTGGCTAAGGCACCAACCCACCCCTTCAGGTACTCAGATTCACCTGCTCTCAAGTTCCTTCAGGCCTTTGTGGTTTAATTTGTGTGTTCCAGTTACCCACCTGCAAAACACCTCCCTTCTCTGGGACAGGGGGTTGCCTCGGCCTGTGGGGTGGGAGAGTCTCTGGGGCAGAGTTTCTAACCTGTTGGGTGCTGTAGCCATTGAGGAGTGACTTGCAAAGCCCTGCTTTCCTCCTGCTGCTCTCAGGACGACATGGAGCGTTTGGATTCCTTAAATTCTTGCCTGTTCCAGTATTTCAAAGGCAGTCGGTGGATCCTGAAGGACACTTGAGTCTCTATGTGTTGGGGAGTGGGGGGTGTGCAGTTAATGCAGACACACCAGGCTTCCTGAGGCAGTGTTAATAGCTGGCGTGTTCACTCAATTCTCTGGAGCACCCCTTCGGTTACATATCTGAAGTGATTCTTTCTTCCCTCAATCTGGCTCTGTCTTTCAATTAGAGACTGGGATTTGCAGCCGAACAAAACAGGAGACTTTAAAATACCAGCTGTGCTGTCTTCTAAGTGCTTCCTTCTTTCAAAGCCCTACTTCGGGAGCAGACGGAGTCTGGTGTTTTCTCTCTCCAAGCTAGTCCCCGTAGGCTGGAGTTTCAAGTTTGTGGTGATGGTAGAATTTGTTTCTCTGGATTATGGCAGAGAAACCTTTGCAAGAAGAAGTGTTGATGGGTCTGGTATCAAGAAAGAAATTGTGTTAGTTGGGTTTTTTTTTTAATTAGTAAAACCATAAGTCGAAATGCTTCACTGTACTAAAGCGTGCTGTTCTTGAAATGTGCTCCAAGAGGCTTCATTTGTGTTTGGTACCAGGAAAGTGCTGTTCCTTACTGTCCCTCTGCCTGTGTATGTGTGTGTGTCTGTTTTAACGTGCAGGACAGGAGAGGATCGGCAAGGACTCCCACTACGAGCAGGAGGGGAAGGTCCAGTTCGTGATCGACGCCGTGTACGCCATGGCCCACGCGCTCCACCACATGAACAAGGATCTCTGTGCTGACTACCCCGGGGTCTGCCCTGAGATGGAGCATGCAGGAGGCAAAAAGCTGCTCAAGTACATTCGCAGCGTCAACTTCAACGGTGAGCTGAGGCTGCTTCTGCAGCACACTGACTGACCCAGGGGACTCTCTGCCATTTCATTTCGCTTCCTTAGTCATCCTTTTGGTTTTTTTATTCAGGTCAGGTCAAGGCTTTTTGTCTTGTTTTGCTGGAGTTTGTGGCAGAAGACTGTTTGTTTAGTATCTCTTTGAAAGCACCGTGGTTTAGCCAAGGCAAATAGGCTACTACTGCCCAAAGACAGACATCACTGCTGCTGTTTTAGGATACCTTCCAGAAGACTGATTTCCTACAGGAGAAATAGCTGGATAAAAGCCTGAGCCTGTCTCTGACTAAATATGCCTGTTGAAACTCCAGAAGTTTGTTAGCATAACGTATCGTTGTTCCACTTTATGTTGTTTCCTGGGCTTGGAGAAAACTAACTGGGTGGAATTCTGGTACCCAGCTTAGCTGCAGGCCCAGGGAAGGGAGGGGACAGCTAAAGGGCCAGGTCCTCTTGCAGGGCAGTGTGGTTTAGACAGAGTAGTTACTCCAACCTCCATTCCTCTAGTTAGATGTAAGAGGAGACAAATCATCCTGAGAATGTGGATGGGAGAGTTTATTCTCTTGGCTCATCCTTTGTCTGCCTGTGCTTCCCCAGTGTGGAGTGATGCTGCAGTACCAGCCACTGTTTCATGCAGTACAGTGGGCTTTCATGTGTTGTTCCCTTCATTGCAGCGTACAAATATGGGCAGCCTTTCCCTGCCTCTGTGTGTTTTACTGTAATTTGATTAGTTTCATTAACAAACATTCACCTGCAAGCAGCCCAGAGCACTGAAGCAGATCACCTGCAGCAGGTAACATCACAGCAACCTAATGTTCTTTCTCCCTCATAAACCTCACTGCTGTGCTTGCCAGGAGGTCTCACTGCACTGCCCCAGCTCTGTGTGACACGGAGGTCTGAGCTGTACCAAAAGGGAGACCTCCAAACCCATGTTTAGAGCAGATGTGGGGATGCGCTGTCAAGGTATCCTTTGAAACATGTGGGGTGGCCAGGGCTGGCACTGCCTGGAAGAGCCCAGACGAGCTTGGGGTGCTCTCATTGGGCAGCACAGGGAGCTGTTCCCTGCTGCCATCTACTAATGAACACTTTTATGTAACAAACTTAACAAACCCCACACACAGCTGATAGGAATGGAGAGATTTCAAGGTGGGAATGCAGATGACATTTCATGGTCAAGCTTGGTCACTTGTGCCAAGGATATTTTTCCTCCCTGTATAAATCATCTTAAAACAGCAAGGTGAATATGAGGACGTTTTCATTTCTTTCCTTGAAGTAATTGGTGTTAACCATAGCCAGGAGCAAACTCTGAGATGAATGATCTGAAAAGGCCTGGATGGTTCTCCTTTCCTCATTTTAGAAGGTTAATTATAAAGGACGAAGCTCCTGTAGCAGTAGCACAGCATTCCTGCACGGTGCTGCGCTGGGGCTGTACTGGAGAGCAGCTTGTACATGGGCACCTCCAAACAGCTCCTGCACATAAAGATGCTGAACAATCATCTAACTGTTTTAATAGAGCTGAGAAATAATTCAGTAGAAATTAGGTGTCCAGCTAATGCTGCCTACTGTCCAGCCCCGAGAATTGGCTTGCACCAACTTCAGTTTCCTTATTTGTGTGTTCTTGGTCAGGCTTTTATAAGATGAGGTTTTTTCCTCCATTTGTCATCAATTTACACATCCCCATGGTGGTTTTGTCAGCTTGTATAATGTCACTGCCTCCAGCATGGGGCTTGAAGGGTGGTTTGCTGGTCTTTAGCATAGGAAGGAGTATGGTGGCAAAGTCAAGATGGCTTTAAACCTTTTAAATTTGCTTGGCATCTTGGGGAGGGCATTCTGGACATGAACCACTTCCCTTTAGGTTTAATATCCAGCTGCAGGGTTCAGCTTTTTCTTGTCATGCTCACACTGCACACATGTGCCCAGGCTCCATGTTCAGCAGCAGCCCTCCTGGGGCTCACTCCTCAGGCTGTGGGAAGATGCTCTGAAGCCAACTTGCTTCTTGTTATTATATAAAAGTAAATTCCCAGAACTGCTGTGGATTGGTTCAGCCTTCCCAGAGGTGCTGGATAAACCCATCATATAACTCACCAGCCTGAAAGAGTGGTGAGAGGCTGGAAAAAGCATTGAGAGGCTTTGGCTGTATTGCTGTTGATAGAGCCTGGGAGCTCCTGGGACACAAGTGCTGGTACCTACGTGTTCCTCAGCTGTCATGTCATGGCTGGGAGGGCAGAGAAAGAAAAATGCACTGCTGGGCTGGTGGCAGCTGTGTTAGTTTTAGCCTTGGTCTTAGCCTGCCCTTCCCTGAGTCACTAGTGCAGCAGTGCATCTCCATCTCATGAAGGTTAGGACTTGGAAAGCAGTATTTAGTCTGTGCTTAAAATCCTCCTCTCCCAGTCTTCTGCCTAAATTCGTAGTAAAAGCCCAGAAAGTAGAGTGGTGGGAGTGTTTTGTCCAAACCATGTGCTAGAGAGATGATGTAGGCTGTTTTCAAGCATCCTGAGCCCATGAGAGCTTGAGATGCTCTGTGCATCTTGTAGATCTCCTTCTCACCATGCAGCTGGAATCCTCCTGTTGGGGCTGCTTCTTCCTTCAAGGCAGTGTGACCTGTGTTCAGAAAGAGCTCAAGAGACACTTTAATGAAGAGGCAGGATTTGTGCTGGGAGCTCAGTAAGGATTTTGGTATCCTCACACTGCCTTGAGATCAAAAGGGGCCAACATCTGGAAGATGAAAAACCTCAAGGGCAAAGTGCAATGTGGTTGTGGTTTTGGCACTGAAAAAGGTAAAGATCCTGTTTGTGTGACACCTTCAGGTCCTTAAGCTGCAGGAAATGGGAACTGACTAACAGCAGAGGTAGGTAAACCAGCCTAGCCCCCTGCCTCCTATTCATTCATTCCTCCTCTTGTGGTGATGAAGAGATTGAAATCCTCCAAATTCAGTCAGATTGTGTCTGTCTTGGAATGCATGCTAGTGAAAGGGTGCCATGAACTCCCTGTGTCTGTGTAGTGAGAAGGCAGCTTGTGTGTTGGGAACTGAAGAGGAATTAAATCGTCCTCACCTCTGAATGAGCGAGGAGCTGCAGTCCAGGGGCTCACACTCTGCTCCTGAAGTGCTTGCTCAGGCTGAGAATGTTCTTTCCTCAGTCTTAGTAGAAGAAAAATAAATCCTAAATTATCAGAAAACAACTGAGCAATCATAGCTTTTAATAATTAGGAGATAAACAGCAAGTGGGGTTATTTTTTAAAGACTGTTCCTTCTCTGTAATGAGGTTTTCATACATTACTCTCTATTTATTTACACATATTTATGTTTATTTGCACTTATTTTCATAAGTGCATGAAGCAACTCGAATTGCAAGTGGAGATTGAAATGCTGTAGCACTTTAAAACAGGGCTGAAGAGTCCCCACAGGCAGGTGGCATGCAAGGAGCCCCAAAACAGGCACCAGAGCCCCCAGAAAGGTTAAAGACAGTTTGCACTTACTAAGCAGATCCTTGGCTGGGGGTCTGGTTGCTCTCACTTCAAAGCTGGGAAGTGGGATGCATCTGCTTGACTCTTATGACCTGAGTTTATCACAGCTCCTTGTGCTTCTGTAGATCCTCATCTTCCCTGCAGATCCCAGGCTTTTCTCAGCATTTTTTCTCCCCCCCCCATTATAATTTTGGCACATAAATGGTGATGTACCCAAACCCAGCAGTGTTACATCACTTCTCCATGCCCATGTATGAGGTCCATGTCCAGAGGGACTGTGCCTGGCGGGGCCTCAGGGGGTGACCCAGCAGACAGTGCTGCCTCATGCAGTGTGGCTTTGGGGTCTGCAGCATCCCAATGTGTCTGCTGCTTCTATGGATTGTTTGAGATGTCGGTGTTTAAAAGCTGCCTGCCTGCAGCTCTGCAAAGCAGCCATCAGCAGTAACCTACAAAAGGTGTTGTTGCTCCTGCTAGACACAAACAGCATGATTTTGAGTGGCAGCTCCTGATCCATCCTCACTTTAGGACCTCTGAGGTTGGTAGCAGCACCTGTCCTTCACCTTGGCCTTCTGCTTACGGACCCCATTGCCCCTGCAACAGGATGGAGAGGCTCGGCTTTACCCTGTGCACCATGGTGGGGTGGCCATGGCTTAGCCAGGAGGGTTCTGGGCAAAGTTCCCAATGGCCCAGGAAGGTGACCTGACCCTAGACATGCTCTTGGCTGCTCCCCCTCACCCTCCAGAAGGCTTTGGGGCCGCAGTGCTTGTCTCAGCACCCCTGACTTTGGTATGGCTGTGATGGCGTGCAGAGAGGGATGCTGCTTCCTGCCTGTGCTGGGGTTTTGCCAGGGGATGGGGATCCACAGAGGTGTGTGTTGTGCTTATTTTGGGAACCTGGCTCCAGCTCCTGCCCTTTCAGTTGTACTTTTTTTGTCAGCTTGGACAAACCCGAGCTTAACTAATAATATCCAGCCTTTTAAGAGTCGTGATTCACTAAATCCCATTTACCATGTGTGCTGGCTCTCCAGAGGAGCAGAGGAGTTACAGCCATTTCTCCATATTCACGTTAAGTGTTTTCACTGCAGATGTATTCTGGCTGCATTAATCTGTAATGACAATTAAATATCTGCCCAGCGCTCCTAAGGAACCAGCAAGGGGAGATTTCAGGGTAAGATTCTCTGTACCAGCCTTTGAACTGGATCTGTATCTGATCTCAGAGGATTTTAGGATAGACAGGAAACAATTTACCAGGGCTAGAATGGAAACTATGCTAATTCACTCCTTCAAATCTCTCTTTTTTTTCACTTGCTGGAATTCAATGAAGAGTGGGAATCATGAAGAAAACCATAATCTTAAAGTTCAATGCTAAAAAAGGAGAGATTTTTCACTGCTTTAGGGAAAAACAGTTATGCAGGAGGAGGAAGCTTTGAATATAGATATGCTGGAGTATTGTCATAATCTTCAATCTTGACACAATATTACTCTACCCTCCTGAAACCTATTTTAATATGTCTTGAAATAAATGTCACCCTTGAAGTCTTCACCTGGAGATCTGAGGAAATGCCAGGCTGCTTTGAATTCTCATCTGAGCGAGGGTTCACACCTACTGCCAGGGTAACTGAAATGCAGACAGGGTGGTGAGAACTCCCTGAGGGTCAGGAATCACCTCTGGGTTCCCTGGGATGCTCCAGGCTGCAGGCTGGCTTTGCTCAGCACCTGGCACAAAGGAAGGGGGAGGTATCCCTGTCTTGTCGCTTGACCTGTGTTGGTCTCCTTAGTATATGACAAATAAAGTTAATTTGGGATCCTGAACCATTGCTGACTGAGATCTGTGTCTGTGCTACAGAGTCTAAATAAAGGAGTACACAAGGAACAGTCTTCCCATGGCTTAGTCTGTTCTTTTCCATCCCGAGCACATGCTGGTTGCGGGAATAAGAACATACTGTGGAGGAGGAAGCTATTTCTGGATGCTAGTCAAGATTCACTAGACCTGGGCTGACTTCTGACAGCAGTATCTCTCAGAAGCAGATGGAATGTTTTCTGGAGGAAAAAAAAACCCATTGAGAGGCTCCATTCACAGGAGGGATGTGTGCTGAAGAGCTCCCCGAGGAAAGGGAGATGGGAGGGAGGCTGGAGGGCAGGGAGAAAAGCTGCCTGATATTTCTTACTTTGTGCAAAGCTGGAGTGAAGTAAGGCCAAGCTAGTTGTGCTTTGGTTTATTTTTAGTCAGTGGGTTTGGGTGGTGGTAATTAATTGCTGGAAGAGGGCTGGGGCTATACCACTCTGTCCTGAAATACCTGGGGTAGATGGCTGGCGTGACAGATGACCTTTGCCTGAAATGTGTTGCTGGTTCAAAAGCTCCCAACTGTGTCTAAATAAAACAGATACTGTGAAGATTTGGCTTTTGTCTGTTCTTTGGTTGGATTTTGCCTTGTTTTCTTCCCCCAGGCAGTGCTGGCACTCCAGTGATGTTCAACAAAAACGGGGATGCACCAGGGCGCTACGACATCTTCCAGTACCACACCACCAACACCAGCACGCCGGGCTACCGCCTCATCGGCCAGTGGACAGATGACCTCCAGCTCAACGTGAGTCTATCCTTTGCTTGCACTTTTTTGTCAGGGTACAGTCAATAAATGGGTTTTATCTTGCAGAAATCATTAATCTTCCTTACGACTTCTTTGCAGCTACGTAGCATGGGGTTTTTTGCATGTTATCATCTTTTCCTGTGTCCTGCAACCTTTTCTCTGTGCCTTCAGTCCAAAACCCCTCAGACTAGCTGAGGCATTAGGTGATCATGCAAACTTTCTTACTTTGTGTGTCTCAAGTCCCTAGTTGGCAACTTGGAAAGGGAAGCAGTCATGCGTTGTAGTTTGAAACCAGTGGGCTTTTGCTTGTAGATGCTCTTCAGTTTTTCCAGTTTTAAGAAAGCTGGAAGTAAATGGGGTTTTGAGTGACTCACTTTCCCAGTGTGACTTTTAAGCACGTAGCAAAGATATCCATATGAATGAGATGGCCTTTCTGCAATGACGCCGAACGAAACACAAGCACGTAAGAGCAGGTGATCAAAGACCCTCTTGATGTTTCCCAGATGAAAAAAACACGTGTGGTGGCTGAGAAAGCTGGAGACTCTTGTGTCAGCTTCTTCTGTTCAAGCAAAGTCTGTGATGGGTCTCTGGTGAGCTGGGGTCAGGCTTCCTGCTTGACTTTGCACAAGCTGCTTGAGCCTCGGGTACGTGGAGAAGTAGTGTTGGGTTAACCTCATGGTGATTAGACTCCTCGTAGGCCACTATTGAAGCACAAAGCCTGTTTTCAGTTCAGTTTGACTGCCCTTCACCAACAAAGCCTGAACAAAATCCAGGTAATCCCAAGGTGAAATGCCACTTGCTGCAAGATGCTTTCTCTCAGCCCAAGATCCCACCTGAGGTTACACCAGCTCCTGTTTCCTTGCTTTGTCCCCCCTTGGTGTGTTATGGCTCCTTCCCTGCCTCTGCTGCCACATTTCCTTTGGCAGTGGTGTGCAGGGTGGGAGAAAAGGCTGTGAGAGCAGGGGCCAGTCCTGAGAGGGGCTGGAGAGGTGGCCAGGTCGTACCTGGCACACAGCGTGAGGTTACAGCAGCCACGGCTCGTGCCTCAGGTCTGTGTGTGTGGGCCCAGCACCACGCTTGCTGCACTCAGGGGATGAGACCCATTAATTGTGGTCAGATCTGAGCTGCTGTCCCAGCTCTGAGCTGGGGTGCAAGCCATGGGCTACCTGGGTAGGTCAGGACACCATCAGTGGGTGTGCAGAACCAAATGCAGGCCTCTATTTGTAATGATTTCAGGTCTCTCATTAAAGGAAGTAATTAATGTGGCTTACCAAGAGGCTGGGCTTTGAGACTGACCACAGTATTTTGCTCTTCCTGAGTTCTGGCACACTTTGGCTATACACTGTTCCAGTGGCTTTCAACTTTTGATACTCCATTAAAGGAAAAAAAACATCTGAACTTGCAATTTGCAGTGCTTTGTGCAAAAATATCAATATTTCATATGTAACTCCTTTATATGAACCACACATCCTGCTTCATTAAAACTTAAAGCTAAATTAATGGGGCTTGATTTGCATTCCTGTCGTTTTACCTGTTTCCATAAAAAGCAGGCTCTCCTCAACGCTCATGTCCCTGTGGCTACAGGGTGTACCAGCAGCTCTGAGTCTCTCCCCTTCTACTCAGTTCTGAGTCCTGGTTTCTCACACAGGGTTAGTGTTGCTGGGATAGTTCCTGGTTGTCATTTCTTACAATAATAAAGAAAATCATGGAGTTTAGAGAAGTCAAGAATGCCCTGAAATGACCAACCAAAATAATACCTATGATTAAATGCATCCCAGCAAAGCCAGGCAAAGGCTGCAATCTGTCTCCAGTGATTATTGTGGAGTTCACACTTCAGGATGGATTTTCCCTGTTCTTACTTCTTTAATGCTGACACAAGAGGGAAACAAAAGAAAAGCTGTTGGGGGAGAGTGCTGATTCTAATTTAGAAGATGCTGAAGTGATGCTTTGTTTTCCAAAAGACTTCATGTCTTGGGCAGTCTGGTTTAGGTCTGTGTGTCTGGGTTTCCTCGGTTGTGAAAGAGGAAGGTTGCTCTGCTCCATTGCTCAGGCTGTAATGGTGAGGACACTCCAGGTCTCAAAGGCAGTAGGTGAATAAGTGCCAAAGGCCATCTTAGGTGAGTAAATGTTTTTTTCTTGATCCTTGTCCACATTCAGAGGAGGAATGAGAACATGTTGCCTTTGCCTTTGCGGTGCTGCTGCTGTTCAGCCATCACACCGATCCACAGTGGTGGGTGTCACCTTCCCCTTCCTGCTATTTAGGAGTGAGAGGCAGGAGGAGGGGAGCACAGGGGCTCGTTAATCTCAGTAGCTGTACTGTGCTTGTCACATAAAGTTATGGGACAACTTCTTTTTACATTTATTTTTCTATTGACAGTAGATAGACCGAAGAGATCTTTAACAACATATTTGCAAGTCTTAAAATACGCTGTATCAGCTTGGGTTTTTTGCTGCCATGAGTTTATAAACCTGGTTTTACAAGGTGCCTGGGACTATATTTCTTTCCATCCTGATTGCTTCTCCACATCTTTGTATCACCTTTGGTTTTTTATGGCTGGCAGGAATGTTCAGTGCAGGCAGAGGTTGTAGTCAGCCGGTTTTCCACACTTCTAATCAGAACACTGTCGTTTTCCCCACCGACTGAACTCCGCTAATACATACAAGCTAACTGGTTCTGCTGCCCATCGCCCAGTTAGGAGGACCAGCCCAGAATGCAGTGGCTGGAAGAACAGGGCAGTAGATGCTCAGTGTGGAAGGCACACGTCCATCCATACATATATATAATTGCTGCCTTTCTCACATGTCCCTTCAGACTTGGATGTGAGAGGAAGATTTTTCCCAGTGAGAGCAATCTGCCATTGGAATCTCCCAGGAAAGTGGTATGTCCCCAAACATTGGGCACTTGCCTGATTTGGTTGGAGGGGCTGCTGGGCCATCTTTTCCAGACTGTGCTTTTGCCAGGATTGGTTGGACCAGATGATCCTTGAGGTCCTCTCCAAGCTGTTCTGTGATGCCATGTCTCTGCAGGAGCCAGGCTCAGCGCTGCCTTTTAGCAAGTTTGCATGGGAAGTGTCACCTCAGAGCAGTTGGCTCACCCAGGGTTTACATTGCTGTGTCTGAGGTCAGAGTTCAGTCCATAACTGAGAAAGCCTGTCCTGGCTTTTCCCTGCAGCATGCTTGGGGCTAATGAGGTTTTATGTAAGGATGGTATAACTGCCAAACTTTTGCTTGCTGGATGTCAAGCCAGCTGGCACAGCTCTGCCTAGTGCCTGGTGTGTGATTTAGCCACAGCTCTGTTCGTGTTTCCCAGGTATCTGTGCAAGGATAAAATAAGCAGCTGTCTGGTTTTAAATGGCTTGGCCAGCACACCATGAGAAACCGCTGCAGGGCTTTGTTCTCCCTGCGGTGGGGATGTGATTTCAGGGTGCCCCCTCCCCCCAGGAGGTCATGGAAGAACACCTCCTGCCTTCCTCTTGTTTATGAAGACTGTGTCAAGCTCCATCAGCCCCTTTTGGTCCCTCTGCGTGCAGGTTTAGCATGCAACATTGGTAGCTTGCACCTGCCTGCAGTCTGAAACACTTTGCTCTGGATTTTAGGGTGAGAAATTTGGCCAGCCACATCCTCACTGAAATCCAGCCCCGTGACCCCACAGCCTGCTGAGCAGCAAAGACACAGCTCCTGCGATTAGACAGTAGAACTGTTTGCCACAGCGATGTCAGCACCTGAAACCAGGGCTGTGCCTTGCTGTGTGAGTGCTGAGGGCATGCTCACGTCTTCCCAGGCAGCTGCACCATCATGAGAACTGTTCTGACTGTATTTAGCTTTGACAGTGTGTTTCAAAACACACTAAGTGCTTGTGGCAAACAAGGGGAGAAGGAGCCTTCTCCACATGGGGAGAAGGGGCCGTGGCACCTACCAGCTGGTTGTTCTGCTTGTCCAGTGGGTTACTTCCCTATTTCTGCTTTCCCTGAGCAGTAAGGAGGTGTCACACACCTGTGCTGTTCAAGCAGTAGGAAACTGAGGGTGAGTGTGGGTTAAAGATGCAGGCAGAGTGGCCAGGAGACACAGGTTCTGCCTTCATGCCTGATGTTCACTCTGAACTTTAGAAAGCTAATTAACTCTCCCTGTTACCCTGTGTGTGCCATAGACCCAACAACAACCAGGGAGCTGATGCCTTCTTGATGCATGTGCCCTCCTGTGTCAGTCTCTGCAAAGCACTTTGAGGTTGCTCAAGAGGAGGCACTGCAGGAGGCCGAGGAACTGGCTGGCCACCTCCTGGATGTGGCTTTGCTTCTGTGAATGCAACTTTCAGGGCTTTGAAGTGCCTGAAAAACACAGGGTAAAGAACAGAAATGTATCTCTCCTGGAGGACCTGATGTGCCTGAAGGAGAAGGAAATGGATCACTCCTACAGGAGCTGCAGGTTCTCCTGGGAAATTTGGTGATATTGCTTCTCTTTCTCTATATAGAGTTAACTCAGCAGGTCCCAGGTTTATTATGTTTTCACATCCAAACCTCTGTGAGCATCCCTGAACTGTCAAAATCCAAAAATAAAGAAAACAATCCCTGTGAAATTGTCAAATCTCATTTTTCCAGGGATTTGTCTTTGGCATACCCTGTCACAGCAGTGTTCTCCACCACGTTCCCCATGATTCCTTCCTGCTGTCTCCGCAGTTTGCTTTGTCTCCACAGTGGCAGTGCCTGAACTGCCCCCCCCCCCCACCCCTCTGTCCTTTTCCATGCAGAACCAAAAGGCTGAGGGAGATGTTCAGTGTTGATGGACCTTTCTTCTGACTACCCACTGAGCTTTACCAGTACTGCAGATGCATCAAGGAGATCTCTGTCTGTGGCAAATGCCGTGCTTCGAATTGGCCAGCAAGTGCCAAAGTTACTAGAAAAGAAGTTGGAACCCAGACAGATGGATGGGCAGACAGAACATGCATATGTTCCACTTCCTCCAAATTTTGTTCTAAAAATTTAGATATTTCCAACAGCTTTGCAGATTAAAGAGTAAAATAAAGCCAGTCTGGCTGTTAATTTTTCTTTAAAATTTGATTTATGCCGAAGTGTTACCCAGTAAGCAGACTGCTATTGGACTGGGATGAGTAGGCATGGCAGCTTGATCTCTTGTACCCCTGAAGTGAGCAGCAGATTGGAATGTGACTGAAAAGCCAGAGTTTTGGCCTTCTCTTCCATCTGTTTCATACTGAGAGGCTTTTGGGGGTCATTAGAAGGCTGAGCTCGTTTAAAGTTTTCAGGTTGGGTGGCTTCATCCTGGGCTGGGTGTGTTGGCACCACTGAGGGTGAGCCATGGGCAAGCTGGAGAGACCTGCCTGTGCTCTCCTGTATGGATACTGGGACACTACCTGCTTTCTGTGATGCAGCAGTGAGTGAGTAGCTCTAGGGTATTGACATCCTTCGTGGTGGACTGGAGATCTGCACTGAATGCCCAGAAGGAATCTCTCCATGCAGGAGGTGCTCCCACCTCTGTTGAGTGGTGGAGCACCCAGCTGAGATGTGATGCTCACCTCACACCATCCCTCTGCGACCTGCAGTGTGGGGGATGGATGTGATGCCCTGTTTCACCTTCATCTTGGTGAGCATTACATGAAACCCATTTATCTACCACAAGAGAGGGATTTCTTCTAGAGCAAGCTGATTATTTTTTTTTGGCAGTCTGATGTCTCATTAATGCTGTGCTTCCAGCCTCTTAGTGCCCGCATAGGGTGCATCATGTTGTTTTAACTGCATTGGTGTCTCCAGCTTGTCGAGTGCACTCTTCCAGCTCGCTGTTACAGCTCGTAAAGGTGCTGCTGGGCACTCAGGTGCTGATCAGATGCTGCAGCACACTCTCAGGATGGCTGAGGAACCTGTATCCTTCACTGATCACAGAATTACAAGGTTGGAAAAGACCTTTAAGATCATCAAGTCCAACCGTTCCCATCCTAAGCTAAACCATATCCCTAAGTACCTCATCTACCCTTTTTTGAACACACCCAGGGAAGGTGACTCAGCCCCTCCCTGGGCAGCCTGTGCCAGGCCCCACAACTCTTTCAGTAAATTTTTTTCTAATGTCTAACCTAAACCTGCCCTGGCACAGCTTTGTGCCTTTTCCCCTTGTCCCATCTCCTGTCCCCTGGCTGAAGAGACCATCACCCACTACTCTGCACCCTCCCTGATAAAGAGCAGTGATGGGAAGCACCATATCCTGTCCATTACTGCACTGTGGAGGTTTCAGGTAGCTCTTTCATGGAGCAGGTTTCCCTTCCAAGGCATCACACAGGGTTAACTTCAAAGCCCCAGCTAAAATTAAAACACTTCTCTAATGAATTTGTTTGCAGACAGAAACCAATGCATATTAAAGCTGCCTAAACAATACTGTGTGCAGAGATAAACAGAAGAATGTGCATTGTTTTATAGGTGTGCCCTGGAGTTGTCAGTCGTGTGGCTGTCTAACACACCTGCTGGTTAAACAGGTCTGTTGCACACAGCCTGGGGAAGGCCAGCTGCCTCGCAGTGCCTGATGCTTCTATTCCTTTCCTCCAGCAATAGGTGAAATATTGCTGTGATCTTCCTAACCAAGTGCTTAGAAGATTAATAGTATTGATAATGACCAATATGGGTCCATAAACACGTACATTACATGGACCTAACTCCCCATATAAATCCCGGCTTGTGTTCTGTGAGGTGAGGGAAGGTGCTGGGTGCGTATTGACTCCTTTTCCCTGGGGAAACAGCCGTGTTATGTGGCTCTCCTTGCCACAGGCTCAGGTTGGTATTTTAGAGCAGCATTAGAAATCGGGAGAGGTGGGGTAATAAAAATCTTGCTTTAATGAAATTCACGTTAGTTTGGAGATGAGGGAAAGTTTCTTCCCCCAAAGGGTCCCTGAGGGCTGGACCAGGCTGCCCAGGGCAGTGCTGGGGTCACTGTTCCAGGGGAATTTCCAAACCACATAGATGTGGGGTAGTGGTGGGCTTGGCAGTGCAGGGTGAGCAGTTGGGCTTGGTGGCCTTAAAGAGCTTTTGCACCCAAAATGATGGTTTCTGTGCTTCCTGTGCCTCAGCCTCTGGTGTCAGAGCAGACAGAGTGATACAGCTTGAGGGTCAGTGTCACCCAACACAGAGGATGGGGAGCTGTCGCTGACCAGACGGTGGTTTGTCACTGGCAAAGAATGAAGCAGCTTCTGGCTGTGGTTCTTTTTTCTCCCCACGAATACAAATATACATAATAACTTTGTGCCTGCAATTTATGCAGATCCTGCACACTTCAACACCTACTGAATCTGTTTGGGCTCAGGCAAATCTATTTACATGCCATAAACATCTCTGTTGTAGAAGTGGAAATAAATGTTATGAATAGCAAGCTAATGAAGAGAGTAATTAAACATCTAACCTTCTGGCAAGGCACGCCACGTTCCTGGCTTTTTTGGTAAAATATTCAGAATGGCAATTAGATCCAAGCAACTCTTGGGGGAAGTTTGCTGCTCAGGAATATCCTGCCCACAGATGGCATTTGTCTAAAATAGTGTGTATGGATTTAGTTCTGTTCACTGGGCATTTCCTGGTCTTGTTGATGTGGTTTGTGTTGTGGGCTTGTTTTTTCTTGAGGGTAGAGCATGTTCAGAGCAGATGGATTTGTTGGGTTTTTTTCCCCCAGAATATTTTGTAGCAAAAGGTAAATCTTTCTAGAGCATGTGCAAATCTCAGCTTATTGCTGGCCTGGGATTTCCCTGGTTGCTGGCAGAGGGAAACCAAAAGGGCACATGTCTGACTAATTAGAAGCTTTTGCTTCAAACAGCCAGGGGTGAGAGAATCCCAGCACAGTGACCCCAGAGGACTTTGGGGGATTTTTAGTCACTTCTTCTGAAACAAAATATTTGACTTAGTATTTGGAAGCCTTTTATCTGACATTTAAAAGTAGAAATTTTACGTTTCCCCACCTAAAAAATTTCAGTTTAAACATATTCATGTTAACCAGGTTGCATGTAACTGAAACCGTGGTAATTAGCATCATCACATCTAACCCCTCTGTGCATGTGAGGGATAACCAAGAAACCCTTATTTGCAAATACACCTAAAACCCTGTGGGTTTACATGCCTCTACGTGTGTCTGGAGGGATGGCTGGCTGGATTCACATGCACAGGCCTTTGTGATATCTAATCCTGAAGATTGCTGTTGATTTGCAACATCTGGGTAAGCTGAAAATCGTGGTTCAAAGATTACATCAAGATAGATAAAAATTGGTATCAATTTCCTCTCTCATTTCGGTTATTGTCACATAAATTGGCCCTTGTAGTGTCATTTCCTATTCCTGTTCCAGAGCGTAATGAGGAGCTGGTGCAGGGATAATACATCTCAGTTACAACCTGGAGCCTGCAGTCTGATGGGCTGACAGGAGCGATGCATTATTCAGGCAGTAGACGGCCTCATTAAACAAATTCAGCAAATGAGGTCAGGGTGTTATTTAAAATTAAGATTTTAAGTATTAAGTATGATTAGTATGTTTTGTTTTCTCATGTCAGTGCAGAACCTGGAGCTTTCAGCTGATGCAGCCACTTGTTGAAAATCACTGCCTTTTACATTTTTAATGGCATTGGTGGAGCCCCTGGATTTAATTAGCTGTATGCTACAGCCTACCTGGGGATGTGGTTGTATCCAGGAGGCACTGGCTTTCTGATAGCTGCAACAATATGAATCTTTTTAGTCACTGCTCTAATGTACACTGTAATAACAGGCAGTGCTTATTTTGTTCTGTCATTCGATTCTGTAATCTTTCCCTGCTCGCGTCACCTGTGACCAGCACCAACACCTTTCATTATCTTAACTTGCAGAATTAACTTTCAGCCAACTGGAAGGGAATTTTTCAAGCCACTGGCCTGCTGAATGACCATATGCTAATGCCTCGGCCCTCCGCCGGCTCTGCAGAGCGCGCGCTAACCGGCAGCAGGCCCGAGAGCACGCAGGCCCTGCTCACAAGCTGGGATTGCTGCCTGCCTCCCTAGGTGCTCTCGGAAACCACTGCAGTTTGCAGGGCTGCAGGTGGTTTGGATGCATTGGTTTCAGAAACAGCTGCTGTAAATGAGTTTTAGTCAGATAAGGGCACGACCTCGAAGTACGGGATCGTGAGCACTTGAAGCCAGCAGCGCGTCCTCAGTACTGCAGGAGAGAGCTGGGAGACTCATAAGGCATTGGGAAATGCAGATAATCCCATTTGTGCCTGTGCTTCCTTTGGGAAACACCTCGGGTGGTGCACGCTGCAATCTGGAGGGTCCCAGTGTGTTTGTGCCTCGGAGCACCCTTCAGTACGCTCCTGCTCACTGCTCAGCGTGCAGTGCTGGGGTAAAGCAGAGAACTGTGGGAGCAGCGTGAGGTTGGACTGCACAACCACCCGCCAGTGTGCCATGGAAAGCTGGGGGTGTGTCACACCCATAAACAGTCTTCACACATGCTGCAGTGGCTGGCACAGGGGTGGCAGTCCCGTGTGACAGGCCTGCAGTGAGGTCTGCTGTGGAGTGGGTCGGAAATCCTGCTGGGGTGGCTCTTTTGGGAGGGGAAAGTCACACAGGCAATTAGGGCGTTGGGATGGGCTGATAAGGTAGGTGTGAGCAGCATAACAGACCCATGCGGGAGCACCGGTACCCACAGCCACCAGGCTCCACTGTCTGCAGAAATAGAAGATAGTCCACTAAGAGGGGAGCCAGACTAGGGTGGATCCTTTCCCTGTCTCTTACTTGCCATGCTTGGAAACCATTAAGCCCCTCCACGTATCTAAAAGGAAGGGTATGCAGTGAGTTGAGCTCTCTGGGTGGGTTTTTACTCTGTACAAACAGGAAGGCAATGGTTAAATCTTACACCTTGCTCTGAAAACTGGCTCAGACTCGGAATTAAAGACGTGAAATGTCATTTCCTCTTTGTTATTGACCCATTTTGCCTGGGTGGTAATGTATACCGTGTGAGCTCGGCTTCCTTAGGCAAAGCAAAGTGAATTAAGCTCTATCAGCTTTTGGCAACTCCAAGCATCGGTATAATTTTCCTGCAGGTCTGAGAATGTCACGAGGTGAAATGTTTGGTAGGGATATAAATGCTAAGAGAAGCCGGGCTGAGAGAATGTCTGAGATGTATTACACATCTTTTCAAAGGAAGGGAAAAAGCAGGGAGGTAAGGAGCTCATAAAAGCTGTAATGAAAAAAAATTACATAGCGGAAGACTTGGTGACTTCAGAATTTGCTTCATCTTGTGGTGTTCTCCTAAATGTCCACGAGCCTGTAGGCAGGCAGGCTTATGCTCTGAGAAGGACTAACGTAAGGAATAGAAGGTCAAAAAATAAATCACTGTGTTTTATAACAGGTGATGTTTTCGCTCCTGCGTGGCTTCTTAAATCCCTTTTTGCAAGTCTAATGTGTTTTTGCCAGCAAATATATTCAAGAGGAGATACTTTGCTGGGATATTTTATGGATAATTAACAGGTTTGGTTGCTTTTGGCAGGAGCACTAATGTCAGTTTGGGTGTTATTGAGGGTGTAATACTCTCATTTTTAATACATGCAAATGGAAAGATGCGTTTCAATGACAAGAGTGTGTGTTGTGTTTGGAGATGATCACACGGCTGTGTAGAGAAAGACACCACGTATGTGCAACAGAGCTGTTCCTCTGCTCACTGAGCAGCTACTCTGCTCTCAGAGCAGGGAGGAGGATGCAACAAACTTGTCCAACAGCCCTTGTGTCGGTCCAGTGGGATCCTCCATAAAAGCTGCAGCATCTTGAGGCTTTCATCGCCCTTGGTCACAGTTGGAGGGGATAACACCAGCTTGCTGGTGGGGCCAACTGACCGGCTGGTGGGACCAGCTGACCGTCTGGTGGGGATGACCTCTTGTGGTATAGTGGTGCTGTAGTAGCTCTTCTGTTTGCATCTTGCAAAGGGAGTTTGACAGGAAACACGATCTCTGTTTAAGTCCTTGAACTGCAGAGACGTGATTCTCATGGTCAGTCGCAGCAAGCCGAGGCTGTGCCTGGAAAAGAGGGGGGAAATCAGCAAGATGGTAGTTGAGTTTCCACTTCTGGATCAAGTGCACTTAATTTTTGTCTTTTCCATTGCAGAAGTCCAGTCTTTTGTCCTGGAGCTAGTGGACAGCAGTGGGGAGGCTCACATCCAGCGAGCTCACTTTGCAGGGTGAATTTTTTAATGCCTTGTATTAGCAGATATGGGAATTGCTGGCTTGAAGCTATTTTCTATGTCCAAAACATAATCCAGCTGTGCTTTGCTAAATGAAATTTTGCTACCATAGAGATGCAAGTGCAAAGGGGGGTGAAGTAGCAATGATTATGATGGCATAATATTGTGCCTGTTTGGTGTAGAGGGGGAGGAAGGAATCCCATCAGGGTCTTCCAAAAGCTCTGCACATGGAAGGACCAGACCGTGCAACGGTCCTCAGAGTTCCCAACATTTAAGCAAAGTATAAAGGTTCCTGACAGAGAACATGTATTGAGTGGGTCAAAAATAATCACCTTTTAAATGTCCCCAAGTACTGATTTCTGTAGAAAATCATCGGGCTTTGCAGCAGGATTATAATATCAGATAGGTAGCGTGCATTTTAAATGTGTCTAAAGCTAATTGTTCCCATGATGGGACCATAATGGCACCAGAAAAACAGCTGAAGAGAGTCTTTAGCCACCTCTTGAAATTTGAGGGGAAGCCTTTATTTGCTTTGTTTTCCTTTTTTATTTCTTTTTTTCTTCCATTGATTTGAAACTGTTTCATTTTATATGAAAATGCTGCATTAAATGGTTCCCATGAAACAACCTTGTTTACTTGTTAACTGCACCTTTGAGTGGTGTGCAGGATAAGGATTTGACCATTAAAAGTACCATCTGAGCATCTGGCTCCCAGTAGTAAATATAATTAGATATTTTATTCCATTCTCTCAATGCCTGTCCTTTAGGCAGCCTAGTGAAGGGTAGTTCAGACTCCACCCCCCACCCCCTTCACAGAGCTCTGGTCCCTTTTCCTTTCACAAACACAACTGGACAAGGTGAACAGGCGTTTCTCCTCAAGATTCGGGTTCATTCAGGACATGGTGGCCCCTCACCTGGGGGTGAATCCCTCCTTCCCCCCTTCCCTGCGAGAGGGGAACGCACCAGGATGCTCACCACGATTTTAATGGTTGTGTTAACCTGTTTCTGAGAAGGAGTGGGAGGAAGACTCTGGGGAAGGGTTTGCAGGACTGTCTTACAGTGGTATTTAGGGTGCTTGGCTGGAGGGAATGAAGCACCAGCTCCAGTCCTCCTTTTCAAAGAGATGGGAAGGGATAGTGGAGACATTGGGTTAGTATTGCTTTAGTATGCAGAAATGTCTTGAGGCGCAGAATTCCTTAGCTTGGCAAGGTTAATTTGAAAAAAACAGCATCATCATCAAAAAAAAAACCCCTCAAACCTCTGATTTATTTTAAATTTTTTTTTTAACTTAAGAATGTTAGTGGACTTATAGTTAGCTATACCAGTACTGTTGTCATTTATGGCAGGGTGTGGTTGGAGGGCCAGTAGTATTTTTCTTATTATTCATTTAGATATTAAATGTCCAGAATTATCTGAATTTTCAGCCTGCGTTGCTGGGTTTTTCCATGCCATCCCAGTCTACCTGCTGAGACATGCCAGAACTGCACAGACAAAACCACATCACCACCACATCACTCTTCCTCTCCCTGCTTGATTTCAGCACGATGTGGTTGTGGTGTTGATCAAGGAGTCAGCCCCAAGTGCAGCCTAATTAGTCCCATCAGCCAGCCCTAATTTTCTGTGTACCTTCTACAGTTCTTTTAGGGACCCGTTAACTGAGTATAACCTGAGCAAGCTGATCTGGTAGTATTAATAACACGGTGGCAATCCAATTAGGGCCTAAATGAGTTAGGTACTGAGTTTCACTCAGAGTTCTGTGTTTCTTTCATCTTGCCTCCCTGCCCTGAGTATCTTCATGCCATGCACACTAGACATGATGAGAAAATCACTGTACTATTGATGCTGAGCCTTTAAAAAGGGAAAACTGGGACCAAATAATTTGCCTAGCAAATACCAGTCTTTGAATTGGCTTGGGAATTAGTAGGATAAATAAACCAAAGCATTTGGAGTTGGCAGGCACTTGAAGATAAATGCTATCTAAATTACACACATGCCATTTGGTACATCTCTGGTTATTAGCCTTTCCTTTTGGAAAGTAGTAGATGAGATTTGGCAGGTGTATTCCCTTGCCACACCCATAAATAATAGGGAGGGGGAAGATGTTATTCATAAGCAGAGGAAAATAAACATAAAGGGCTAATATTGGTCTCAGAACTTGGATAAGACTATGCCACAAAAAATAACTTCAAAAAGGGGTTTTCAGGAGAAGAGCAGAATTTCTGAGTTAGTTTCTAGATGCCCCATAGTCATCTGGACTTGTTTAGGATTTAAAGTTGCCATTTGCTGAGAATTATGGGCATGTTAGAAAGAAACACTTAAATGTCTGAGCAATTAATTGCTTGAGCAGAATTTTAGGTGCTTTGGATGGAAGGGTTCTCATGAGTCATTGGCCTTTCCTCTCTACAGGCCAAATCATTGGCCAAGTCACTGGTCTTTCCTCTCTATCCTTACCCCAGAAGAGTATTTCTGGGGACATTTGCAAAAAAAATCTTTCCCAAAAAAAAGTTTTAATAGTATTAGCACTTTTTTAGGGTTATTTGTCCTTTGTAGCTGCAGCTCTTGGGTAACTTGCTGGTGACTTTAAGGTGATCTATAATGTGAGTGAACACTGGTCACAGAATCATGGGGTGGTTATTTTCTCCCTGTAAAATATTTAGAGCACCTTGAGCGTAGCCTGTTCTGGAAATACAGCAGATGACTATGAGATGGGATTCTCCTCCTGACCAGTTAGACAATAAGATGTGCTGGGAATGAAACATGGGGCTCTCCCTGATGGACAGCAGCCTAACGCCCCTAAAGGCCCCATCATTCCATCCTCAGCTTGGGGCTGGTTACAGAAACTCTGATTCGAAGCCACTTACTTAAGGATGAAAAATCGCCTTAGACTGCCTGTGCTTTCAGAAGATAGATGTGCTCCAACCCATCAGCTGCAGGAGATAAGAATTGTGTATTCTGAATGCACGTTTGGAAGTACAAGCTCTTTTTTAATTATAAAAAATACGCAGGGGATGCAGGATGAATCCTGAAGGAGCCTGGTCCATCCCCTGCCATTAGTGAGAAGACAACACAAAGCTGTAGCCAAATACAAAAGCATTAAAATAATTAATTTCCAGTTTTATTGTGTGTCAACGGGAATGTATGATAATAAGCATTTTTTGGGGAAAGTTGTAGATGAAGCATTTTTCTCTACATGAGAGTTGTGCTAAAAATGTCCTTGCTTTAATGCAGAACAAATAGCCTTTGGAGCTCATTAAAGATGTTATTACGAGTCCGCCGTGTAACTCGCTCCTGGCGTCCTTAAAGCAGGTAGGGTTGGTAGAAACTGATGACAAACACTAAATGAAAGAAAAAGTAAGATCAGGAGAGGAAAGGGAAAAATAAATGAGGCTTATATGTAGGTTAAGAACTTCTTAGAATGAGATCACCGGAGAGGAGCTGCAGAGTGGGGACAGAAGCGATGGGTCTTGCTGAAGTTTCGGTCAGAATTAATTTAATGTGCTAAATAGAACATGATGCAGATGCTGCTGTGGGCTTTTATAGCCAAATACTGACTGTCCTGACTCTGGGTGAGAAGCAGTGCCAGGAGAGTTTTACCTGTGATTTTGGGGGGAGTAGGTGGGGGGAATGAGCCTCTCCCAGATGCACCTGCAGGTATTAAAGGTGTGAAAATGAAATTAAGAGTTTTCTTGGTGGAGAAGATCACAGCTGGGCCAACACTTGCAGCACTTCAGTGCCAGCCTCTGCCAGCTCCCCAGTGAGAAGCCAGAAGGCATGAGGGGTGCAGAGCCCCAGGGTGGGTCTGGCAGCATCCCTGTGCCCCCCAGCTCTATGCAGGGTACCAGGCATCTCCCAGTCCTCCCCCCACAGCAGTAACCAAGTGAGCAAGACAAGCACCTTCCAAAAGCCTGAAGGAAAGTTACTTTCCTCAGGTGTCATAGAGCTGTTTGTGCTCTGGGATCCCTGTCCTGAGGATGTCTCGAGTCGCACCAGGGGAGGTTCAGATTGGATATTAGGAATGAAAGAGGAATGGTGAAGCACTGGCACAGGCTGCCCAGGGAGACATGGAGTTGCCATCCCTGGGGGTGTTCAAAAACCAGGTAGATGAGGCACTTTGGGAGATGGTTTAGAGGTTACAGTGGTGTAGGGCTGATGGCTGGACTTGATGATCTTGAAGGTCTTTTCCAACTTTGATGATTCTGTGATGTGTGTTAACAGGTTTTTTGGCTGTAAGGCTTTGAGAAGCGAGTTTCCCTCACCTTCAGTTAGACAGGTGTGAATTGCTTGTCCTCTGCTTGTTGGTGGAGATCCTGCAGCAGTCACTGGTACATCAGTGGAGACGAGAAGGGCAGCAGCAGGAGAGAGCAGGACAAAAATACGTGTGTTTACCTTCTGTTCTGAAAAAGCATCGACTGGAGGGATTTAAGATCATTAATAAAGCCGAACAGGAGAAGTGTGTGTGTGGGGAGGGGGCGGTGAGACGCAGAGCTCAGGACCAGGTTTCAGGTGCTCCGAGGGGACTGGGGTGCCTGGGCTCAGTGGGGCCACAGCTCCCCATCCCAGCATGAATGCTCCTACAACAGCTGGGGATCAGGGTTAGACACAGTTATCCCGGGTTTTCGGGGCTGCTGGTTAACATGCCCCAGTTCTGCCCAGCATGGCATTTAAAAGGTGCTTTGAAGTAACTGGATTTTGGCTTTGATTTCAAACAAGGAAACAGAAGGAAAATGAAGAGGCAGGAGTGAGCTCAGACTTTACCTCAGTTTGGTGTGCCAGGGAGCAGCTGGGCTCAGACCCATGCTGAGGGCACCCAGGTTAAGGGGATGACTCCCAAGCCAGGGGTGCGAGGGTGAGTGGAGAGGCTGGTGGGGACCGATGTTTACAGGAGGGGAAGGGACCAGCTGCTTCCCCATGCTGGCATTGTGCTGCAGAGAAAAGCAACCATTCTGTTTAAACAGAGGGGTTCAGTCTCTGGCAATCTTCTGCTCTATCCTGGGAAGGCACTAAGCCTGCACGGAGTGATTTTGCTCTTCATGAGCAAAAGCCATCAGGGTTTTCAGCCTCGGTCGCCTCACAGGCTCTGTGCTGCTCATAAGGCTTTTCCATCAACCCCTGCGGGCAGTGAAATTAAAATGTTGCAGCGTGAGGTGAAACCACCTGATTTGCAGAGTCGGGGGAAGCCACTGGAGTAGCATCACATCCCTCCCCGTTCCTTTGGCTTATCCTCGCTGCGATCTGTTGCAGGGATTTGAGTTGATATTTTGCAGAAGGCTCTGTTGACTGTGTGCTATTGACACATTCTTAGCTTAAAACCATTATCATGTTCGAGCCCTGGATTTAGAAACTAATTACAAGACATTAATAGCTAAGCCCTGAGAGCTAAGTCACGCAAATATTGCTATCTGTAAAGTTGAATATACAAAAACTGTCTGAACTGCTGACTTAGGGACTGGAGCCTGAAAGCAATCTGCAAGGTGGCAATAAATCCCAGCACAATCCTCCACTATTGTTTTCTAATGTGTCCATGAAATTAATGGCACCCTCGTTAGGAAAGTCCTATCAGGGAACGGGGCTATTTTTTTTTCCCCCCCTAGTAGGTTAATTATCACTAATGTAATTATTTTTGTACTGATTTTTTATTTTAATCAAACATTGCATGAAACAATTTAGTTCAGAACAAATAGCTTATTACAGGAATGTTTGTGGTGGTGAGGGAAAAAAAGCAGGGATGTTTAAATTATGCACACGCATTGAGTTACTTTATTCATTAAAATGAACAATTATGTTAGGCCTTGTGAGACAGGCTGAGCGATTCTTGTTAATGTTTGTTCTGCAGTGAGATAATGAGAATTTATATTGCAGCCAGAGCCCATCCCTCTAGCTCAAGGCTCTTATGAGCCGGGAGATAGGCAGGAGTTGAGAGAGCTTGGGGAAAAAGAAGGGTTAACCTCCCACCGGGATGGATGGTGCCCTGTGGCTTTCTTCTGAGGGGCTCTTGGGTGGTTGGTGGTCATCACCCACCATCTCAGCAGGAGCAGCAGGATGCTGCCCACGCTCCCAAGGCCAGCGACGCAGAGCTGGTGTGGTGGCATCCCAGAGGAGCAGGAAAAGGACTGTCTGTGATTTTGCCTGATCTCCTTACACACGGCATCTGTGCAGAACAACATAGCTTTAGGCTGTGCCAGCCGCCCAGCGATGCCACGGGGTATGTTTGTGAGTATGGAGACTCACCTCACAGTCGTGAGTGGGGAGTGGGGGTATGATAACAGGGTCAGGATTCAGGGGGTCTGGGAGATGTCAGCATGGGGGAAACGGGTGTGAATCCTTTCGTTACTGCAGGTGGGGGAAAAATCCCTGCAGTTAGTTTGGCAAATCCCTGCAGTTGGTTTGGCAAATCCCTGCAGTTAGGGCGCCTGTCTCCTCTCCTGTCAGCACGTACTGGAAGAGGCCGTTGGGTACCTTCTTTGCTTAATAGTTCTGAGAGAAGAGGGAGGCTGCTGCTGGGATCGGTGTGGTTCACTCCCAGCCATACAAACCCAGGTGAGTTATGGTTGCCCTGTCTCAGTCGGCTTTTCACAAGGGTGAGACACAAATCAGCGATGAAGAAGAGTAAAAGATGACACAAGCCACGAGGCAGTTGGTTTCCTGAGGAATAGTGATGGAATTTTCACACCTGCTTTACAGGTCAGAAATCTTGGCCCTGTTTCACTTTACTCACCTTCTCTCTGGTTCTTTCCCACTAATGAGTAAGTTACATGGACATGTACCAGCTTACTCCAGCTCTCTTACAACTCATATGCACAGCCTAGGAATTCAGCTCCAGGTTTGTAAAGCACTTGCCAGCCTTTACTGTTCAGATCAGTGATGGAGGTGGACACAGAAATGGATTTCCTGGCTCCTTGTAAGAGCTTTGAGTAGGACCAAACTACCCTTTACCAGTGCAATTAGACGAGTCTCTGCATTCACCTTCATCATCAGTATTCCTCTGGCTTCTGTCAGCTCCACACCTTCAGCACAGGACAGAAGAAGAGTTCATGGGTCTGTCTGTCTATTTTTTTTTCCAGAGAAAGTTGTGACTGTCAAAGGTTAATGAAATTTCTCAAGTGGTGGCAGACCTCTGGAATATCTGTTACTGAGGGATTACTTTTAAAGCATTCACAGCAGAGACTCCAGGTAGCAAAGTACTTGAGCAGTGTGGGACTTTAGGGGTTGGGGTTTTTTTTTCCAAATATGGGAAATGAAGATGATACAGGATCTATTTTTGAAGTGAATTAGGAAAGTTCAACTTAATCCTTCAATTTAAGCCTTGCAAACCTGGTCTTCTGGTACACGTTAATAATCAAGGCAGCTGATTCGAGATGCTCATCTTAGAATTCTTTGCTTGAAGGGAAAATAGCAGAGATGGTAAAGCATTTAAGTAACCTTAAATTAAAAACAGCTGAAATTTAGCTTTTAATAACACTTATTCACGTCTGTTTCAGAGGTGGGGCTTTATATTTGAAAAGCCACACGTGCACAAGCAGCAGTGTAGCTACTGGAGCCATGGGAGTTTTACTGGCCAACTGAGTTGGAAATTGGTGTGATGACTGGGCACTGGGAATGTCAGGACCTTCCCAGTGGTTCCAGTCTGGACTGTTTCAGGGCAGCCCCAGTGATAAACCTACCCTGTTCTTGGTTGGTGGCTTTAGTCTGGAATATTTTGAAGTTACTTGTGAATGTAATTTCCTGCACTGCTTGGGAGTCTTTGTGCATCTCCTTTGTTGTTAAGGTTTCTTTAGACTTCATTTATTATTATAATAATTTATCATTTCTGTTCCCACTAGCACGTGGAGTATTTCAACAGTAGACTCTGACAAGAAATATTATCTAATTGATGCATTTTTTCATTGAAGAGTATTTTCTTTGTTCATCACGTTTCTTACATAGCCCATGTTGCAGATCTTGCTGCCTTTTCACTGATTCCATGCCCTGTATAAGAGACATTTCCACCTTGTTTAGAGTATTAACGTGGGCAGCCCTAGTTCCAGGAAGGGAAATCCCTTTTTCTGGGTTCTGTAAGAAGCCCCAGGCTCTAGAAGCATGAAAAGCGGTTTTGCCAAAGTAACTGCTCCCTTCCCTTGAGCCACTGTGGTGTTCTGCTCATTTTCATGAGAGGAGGAGGAGGAGTTTGTGCTCTACTGTTTTGTCTGACATCGTGCATCATTCTACCTCTACCAGAAGTTACTACTGACAGCAATGAAACAGAAAGCGGTACATGCAGCTGTGCAGAGACACAGGTGTGTGTGGTTCCTAGAAAATAGAATATAAACTGAATATAAAGGTTATCTGTTTGTTTTTTCCCTGCTGTAGGTTCCTCATTGCCTGCTTTCTTCTGTGTGCCCCCTCCACGGCCTGCCAGTAAAACCTAAATACCCACCCTCTCTCTCTTCCCCATGTCTTGCAGATCGATGAAATGCAGTGGGGCAGAGGAGTGCGTGAAGTCCCGTCCTCGGTCTGCAGCCAGCCTTGCAAGCCAGGAGAGAGGAAGAAGATGGTGAAGGGGATGCCGTGCTGCTGGCACTGCGAGCTCTGCGATGGCTATCAGTACCAGGCCGACGAGGTGACTTGTCTGCTCTGCTCGTACAACGAGCGGCCCAACGAGAACCGGACAGGATGCCGTTCGATCCCCATCGTCAAGCTGGAGTGGCACTCACCCTGGGCTGTGATACCTGTCTTCTTGGCTATGCTGGGAATTATCGCCACCATTTTTGTCATGGCAACGTTCATCAGATATAACGACACTCCCATTGTCCGGGCTTCTGGGAGGGAACTCAGCTACGTCCTGCTAACGGGGATATTTCTGTGCTACATCATCACCTTTCTGATGATCGCCAAACCAAACGTTGCAGTGTGCTCCTTCCGGCGTATCTTCTTGGGCTTGGGGATGTGCATCAGCTACGCAGCCCTCCTCACTAAAACAAACCGCATCTACCGCATATTTGAGCAGGGCAAAAAGTCAGTGACAGCACCACGGCTTATAAGCCCCACGTCGCAGCTAGCGATCACGTCGAGTTTGATATCTGTTCAGCTTCTAGGTGTCTTTATTTGGTTTGCAGTTGACCCACCCAACATCATCATAGATTATGATGAGCAGAAAACTATGAACCCCGATCAAGCCAGAGGAGTTCTCAAATGTGACATTACAGATCTACAAATCATTTGTTCCTTGGGTTATAGCATTCTTCTAATGGTTACGTGTACTGTGTATGCCATCAAGACTCGGGGTGTCCCAGAGAATTTTAATGAAGCTAAACCCATTGGATTCACTATGTACACTACCTGTATAGTATGGCTTGCCTTCATTCCAATATTTTTTGGCACTGCCCAGTCAGCTGAGAAGGTAGGTGGAAATGAACGGCCGTGCATCTGATGTGTCTGGATTCATTTCAGCTGTGAGCTATGTGCCGATGTGCGGCTTCACAGAGGTTTCAATGTGAGCTGTCTGGTTAGCTCGCTGCTGGGACATGGCAATACATAGCCCTGTTTTCCTTCTCCGTGTAGCAGAGGGGCTGTTCATTTGGTAGGCTGGGAAATGATCAATAGCAATTATATTAGCCATCAGTTTTATTGTTGGATCCGTTTCAGTTGTATCTTTTCAGCAGGGTAAGTGGGAACTACCTGTTGTATTGTCCAGAGAGGGGAATCTCTTAACTGGCATGGGCTGTTTTTAAACTAGCCTGCATAGGCTGGTTCGCAGCTCGTGCCAAGGGCATGGCCAGAGTCCTGCAGGGAATGCCAGGCTGCTTCCCTTCATGTCCGAAATGTTACACCTAGGAGACTTAAGGAAAAGCATCCAAATGTTGGGATATCTCATCCATGAGTTGGATCCCAAGCCAGCAAGTTGCAGGTGATACCTTCACAATTCAGGAGGTTGGTTGTACAGAGATTTGCTGTCATTTTGCCCTCAGCTGGCCAGCAGATGAGGGGATCGCCCAGGAGGAAGCGGGGCTCAGGGAGGCCTTCACGTACCATCCTACCCCTGCAATGGGCTTTGCAGGCAGGCACTGCCTCTCTGGCAGGAATTAATTTCAACCAGAAAGGAGGTCTGCCAAGTCTTACGAGCGCTTCAAACACCTCTGCTCTAGCTGTCGGGGGAGAGATAAGAGACAGCGTAAGCGGCTTTAAACACAGCTGGGCCTGCCTGTAACTTTGGTCTGATGCAGGGAGCGTGGCGCAGGTTTTGTGCTCCTGCCTGCAGCGCTTTCGGCCTGCTGCTGACCAGGATGAAGTGCTTGAAATTGTCTGCAAAGATTTAACCAGGTGATAGAAAGGCCCAAAGAATTTCAAAGGCTGCTGCCAGCACTGGGAATCTTTCAGTAGCAAAAGCATTAGGTTTCCACGTAGGCACGGAGCTGAATTCCCCTGTGCTTCTTTGGAAGCAGAAGATTCTTGGACAGATTGGTTCAGGACATCACAGAGATGAGGATTAACATGATTAGAGCACAAAGAGGGTATGGGGCAAAGTCAGCAGCCCTTCCTCTCACTGTGCTCTGTCCCATGCCTCACACGCAGGCTCAGTGGCACTGGGGCCATCAGTGGCTGCCGCAGCCCAGGGCCTGCACGTGCTGCTGGGGCTCGTCGCAGCCCCTTGGCCTGGAGCACGCTAAGCTTGATCCAACCACTGCCAATGGGGCCATGCCTGTGTGATGCCATGCGGGAATGCGCTCAGCCCTGTCCCATGCCCAGTCCTTTGGGTGCTGGCAGGCCTCAGCTGTCCCCAGAGTGACCAAAATCCCGTGCCAAATCCAAGTGTTACCCCTACAGCTCTGCTGCTGGGGTATTCCCCCTTCTGCTCTACGTGGACACAGAGCTGCAGTAGCTCTGCTGCTTCGCTTCCTTTCCCATCTCTTTTTTTAAGTGGGGGTGTGGGGATTGTTCTTTTTTTGTGATTGCCAGTGATTTCCTGTCAGATATTTTCCCTGGAAAATATTGCGTTTAAGCTTAGCCACACAGTTCTCTGCTGAAATGGAAATTGCACCTGCTGAAAATCTCAGGCAACACAATCTTTTAAACTGAGAAATGGTGTTATATATAATGTCCTGATTTTCGCTGTATGGATTTATTTTATTCTATCGATAAATACAAGCATAATGTTGTTTGGTAGGAAGCATATTGAAAATACCTGCCTTGTTCAGTGCAGAAAATAACAGCAAAAAGAACAAGGAGTATGCTGCAAGTAATTGATAAAAGGCAAAAAACTCCAGCAGTAGCATTTGCCTTGGATGGGAGGGGGGTGTGGGTTGGGCAAGGCCAGATCCCAGAGTCTGTGTTACAGGATGGAGAGAAAACGCTCTGTGCCACACAGAAATAGCAAATTCCTGACCTTTCCTCAGCTCACGTTTGCCCAGCCGGTTTCTTTGTCTGCTATCTGAAATTTCAGAAAACACACAGCCAGTTTTATGGTTTATGGGCTCCGTTTGGGAATGCAGCTCGTCATTCCTTGTGGGGCTGGAACGTGGCTGTGCTTCCCACGTTTCACCATTCATTGAGTGTCCTTGACTTTGGTCACATACCCATCACTCTGTACCTGCCACGTGCTGCTGTTGGGAGCTGTGTTTGGGGGAGGATGTTGTGTTTTCCTGTATCTCTTAGCATATATTCCAAAATCACAGAATCATAAGAGTTGGAAGGGACCTTGAGAGCTCATTGGGTCCAACCCCCTTGCCAAAGCAGGCTCAAATGCTGATGTAACCTTCATTTGAGGACCAGGGTGCAATGCTGGGGACTGGAACTGTGCCATGTCTTTGCTCTGAAAGGTTCTGGAGAGCCACAAAATACAGGGAAGCGTCCCTGCAGAGAAGAGGAGTCTCTTCCAGAGCAGCTCCAAATAGCTCCCAGTGCCCAAAGCTGACAGGATGGGGTATTTGTGGGGGACTGAGGCCAGGGGACAGTGTCCATCCCCGCCTGCTGCCCCACTCCTGCCTCTGTGTTGCTGAGCTTAACCCACGCATTTGGAGAGGGGCTGTAGGGACCAAACGCTGCTTTTACACTCCTGGTGTAATTGTTTTTGACAACAAAACTATTTTAAATTCTCCACGGATCTGTGGGTATCTTATCAGAAACAAAGTGGCCTCAAAGAGCTGTTAAGCCAATTATAGGAGTCATAGCTCCTCGGCAGAGTCAATACAGAGTGGCACTTGAAAAGAGCACGGATTGCTCCGTAAGGTCAGGCGAAGCGCAGCTCAATCAATAAGCCAAATTGAGTCCAAATTTTAGAGTACGAAAGCGAAAGGGTGGGAAGGGATGAGGTGGGGTGAGAACACTTCCTGCGGGATGCTGCAGCCCTGCCCCACGCAGCCCAGCACCGGAGATTGATCAGTCCCTGCAGCCTCTCGGTCGCTTATTAATCAGTTTTGACTTTAATTATCTGTTTCTGGTTTTAAGTTGGGTTCCCAAAGGCAGGGAGCTGCAGCAAGGGATTGCCAGGGCTGAGTGGGGCCACATCCCCCTGTCCCATCCCTTTTGTGCTCTCCTTGATGGAGCCTCAGGACCCTGGGCTCAGCTGCTGCTGGGGGATGCTGTGGGGATGCCGAGTTTGCTCCTTCCACAGGAAGGCTGTTAGTTCCCTGGCAGCAGGTTTCAGGAGATGCTTTGGGATTAACCTGGTTCCACAAGGTCAATCTTTTTTCTTGTTTTTTTTTTAATGGATATTGTTGTATGCAGCATGACAGAGCATAGGAGAGGCTCTAGAACACCTCGGAAACACGAGGGCATAGGTGGCAGTAATGGTTTCAGGGGGTTATTATTAGTGTAAATACACTGTTGTGGATTTCTGGAGGCAGTACTCAGATACTAAAAGCAAAGTGAAGGGGGAAAGCACCTGTAGGTAAATCAGTGTGATATGCAGAGTCCTTAAAATACTGGAGGTGTTTTTCTATATGAAAAGTCAATTTATTGTTAGGAAAAGCAACACTTTTCAATGCTCATTATTACCATCTTTTTAACCTTTCTAGTGTAACATGTTGTATTTCTGATTAAGGGAATATTCAACAGTGGCCGAGGCTGGCAGGTAGAAGTTTGCCTCCCAGACCTGTGCATGGCATCCCCAGCTAGGTCCTTCAGCTCTGCCTGTAAGGCTGGCTGGCTGTCCCCACTCACCAGTGCTTGGTGGCAGGTGGCAAAGACAGGCAGCAGAGCCTCCTCATGGGCTGCTGGCAAATCCTGAAGCAGCTGTAGCCTGCATCCCTCTCCTCCTCGTCTGCGGGAGAAGCTCCAGGGATAAAAAGCACATCCCAAATTTACAGTAAGCTTTTGGGAAGAGTCTCTAAAGCAGGCACGCAGGAAGGATGCAATAGGAGAGTATGTAAATGTCGAGTTTGGATAGATGGGAGGTGTACAGCAATGAAAGGGGCACAAGGGGGATTGCCTGTGGGTTCTTCATGTTCAATAGCCTTGGCTCAGGTGGGGTTTTCCTTGCCACTGTGTTCCCTTTCCTTCTACCCATCTTCAGTTCTAATTACAAAGGACTCTGAGATCACAAGCTATTTTCTTCTCCTACAGTTACTTAGTTTTGCCATAGATACATATATATGTATATACTGTTGCTTAAATTAAATTACCTCTGTCCCTAGAATGTCATAGTGAAAAGTGAGACCCCTGTAACACCAAAGCTCAGCTCCAGGCTGCTTCCTGCAGCAGCACCAGGACCCGCTCGGGCACTTTGCTTGCCCAGAGCCCAAGGCTACTTTGCCCTCCTTAGGGCACAGGGATGTACAGCTTCCTGTGAGCACGCTCCTCGGATTTTGAAGGAGGGGATGCGATTTGGAGTCTTGGCAGAGCTGTAAGCATGACATGGAAAGAAATCATCAGAGAAATCATCATCTCCGTGGGTTTGAAGTCCGTATCTCTACTCTTTAACTATGCACAGATTAAGTTTGGATGTTGAATATTCCCCTAAGATCTTATTTTCTCAAATTATGTCATTGGGCTCGCATAGAGGGATATGTCTTCATTATGTTTTTACATTTCACAGAGAATTTATTGCCTCATAGCTGTGATTACTTTTATTTAGTAATTGCTAAGATTAAAACAAGGCACTTCTGGCTATGTCTACAGGCTGGCAATACCTGTCAGCATGCTCCTGAATAAATTCTCCAAATGGGATTTTTTTTCTTGAAGTATTTTCAGGATCCTTTTCCAGTTAAAAAAGGTTTTACTCTTGACTCAGGGTGGTGATGATGACTTCTCAGCCGGTGTGGTCTTCCTGCTTGGGAGCTTCGTTCCTCTTGGAATGAGGAGGGGAAGACTTTGGTCACACAGTCATTGTTTCCCACCAGCTTATTTCTGCATCCAGGTTGCACAAACCTTTGGTTCTGGGTTTTTTTTTAAATTGCAATACAATCAGTATGGAATTTGAAGTCCACCTTCCACCTTCATTCCTGTTCCTCTATTTTTTTTATTCAAATCAAGAAGCAGAGCGACTCAGGTATATTTGGCAGCAATATTTTTACTTATTGTGCTGAATATTACATAAATACTATAATTTGAAGGCACATGTAAAGTGGATTCTTATTCAGATTAAATAATGTCACATTAACATGGTAGCACTTCAGTATATGTTCTATTTTTTGGTGAAACTGAGTTACCCTTCAATTCTCTGCAACACAAATACTGATTAACCAGGTAGGACACACATTTATTTTCTCCCCTGGGAAGGTTTGAGATGACAGTTGCTATAGCAACAGTACATATGTGGATTTTGGAGTTATGAGGATTTTAATGCAACATTTGTGGGAGTTTTATGCTCTTAGGTGGCTGAGAAAAATCAGGCTTTGAGGCTCCCAGGGAATGTGACATTGAATCTACCATAATTTGGGGCTCATACGAGGACAGTCGTGAATTGTGGGTTTCATCTGAAGAGGCATTCTGGTAACAGTGCCCACGCAAAGCTCATTAGCCACAAATATTAACTCATCTCGTTGATCTGCTTTCGGTTCACCCATTATCTTGGGGATCTGCATGTTGAGATGCTGCAGTTCTTCCTTTTATCCAGCCTTGAGTTAGTGTCTGGGCAAAGACCATAGGATGTAACCATCTGATGTTAGGGTTCCCCTGAGACGAGCCCAAGCTGAAGAGCAGCTTCACATGATTTCAGTTAAAGCCCAGGCTGGGGCTGTAGGGTCTGGAGAGCCTCCAAGAAAAGGCTACACAAGAAGGTAAAGCCACTGTTGTGGCCCATTGAGCTGGTTACAGTGGGTCCTGCCTAGGGTTTCATTTTAATTGAGAGAAAATTCAGGGTTCTTTGAAATCTAGAAATTCAGCAATCGGTGGAGTTGTTGTTGTTGTGATAACCTTTATTACAATCATGGTCCTGGGGTCTGTACACTTACTGGTGTATGGAAGAACACTACGGTGAAAGTTTGTTGAGACTCTTGTTAATACCTCTAAGTTAATTTCTGTAGAAATAATCAAAATCCTTGAGCTTGTAATTCCTTGGTAGTGTTCTCAGTGAGATTTATTTTGTTACCTTCTTCATTCACTTTGTCTTTCAAGTGGAAAAGGGTGCTGTTACTCATCAAAAAAATGGCACAAAAGGCTCGTAAGGTGTCACCACTGCTCCTGATTTAACCCTGGAAGAAGTCAACAATCGGTCTTCACATACACATCGTTGAAGCAGTAAGTGCTACAGGAGCCTTGAGTTCTGGATGGTTGATCTCTGCTTTTTTCTCTCGCCAATGCTTTGGTGGAAGGTCCCTTCCCTGAGCAGACCCTCAGCCCCAGGGCTGCTTGTGGCCTTCAGCAGAGCTTTGAAGCAGAGCTGCTTGTGGCCTTCAGCAGCTGCTTTGAAGGATGCCTCTGGGAGAGTACAGCTTGGGCCAAGGTGATGCTGCTGGCTGGGCTTGCTAATTGCCTAAGGGAGGAGATGGGCTCCTGGGGGCTGGGGGTACCTGCCCCGTCTCCCTCTGCTTCGTCAGCTGCTGTAAAAAAACCTTACACAAGGAAACCAAAAGAGAGAAGTGAAGCAAAGTTGGGGTGCCCTGACCCTGGGGATGCCCCGTGCCCTGACCTCAGGGATGCACTGTGTCCTCACCGTGCGGTGTGGCAGAGAGGAGTCTGGCTCTTTGTCACCACTCTGGGGCACAGCAGAAGATGGCTTTTGGCTCACCAGGAGAAAGCCAAAGTAAAGCTTGGATGGAAGAAGTTATTGGACTGGTTGGTGCCAAAATGGATGGGGGACTGACGCTGTCCCACTCTCCCCTCTGCATCCAGGCTGGGCGATGATGACTGTTGGCTTCTGGGGCCAGTGATCCGAAGGCTGCCAGGACATGAGGATGTACCTGCTCCTGTGGAGAACAAGCATCACTCTCCTTAGCAGGAGATGGACTGGGAGGAGCCTGTTCAGCTCTGAGCATCTTGAGGAGCTGCACAGTGGGAGTCAGATTTACTTTGGGTGGTGGTTGTGTTTATAAGAAAACCTGAAGCTGTTCCACTATATGGCTCCATGGGAGATGCCTGAGGTTGCAGCACCTCCAGAGAAGACAGGACAGCTTATAATGTCATTGCCTCATCTTGAGCTTTAATTGCACCTTCCTGCTTACCAGGGGAAAGTTGGGCACAGAGAGCGAGGAGCGTGGGTCTGTCTTCCTGCACAGCTGCCCCTGCCCCGTCGCATCGGCCTGGATGCAGTGCTGCCGAGCTGGTACCCCAGGGAGCCCAGGCTCTGTCCACATTGGAACCCAGGGAGCAGGCAAGGGGCACTACTTCCCAAGCTGTGCAAACCCCAGAGAGCTTTCCATGACCCTGAGTACAATCCTTCTGCAGGGAGGAGCACTGTGCAGGAGGCACAGCTTCACCCCGGGACGCCCAGACAGAGTCTCATTTCCACTGATGGAGTGTGGCCCTGTGCACCATCCCCAGAGACTCCATATGGTAGAAGCACTTTGAGTCACCTCTGTGAAGTACAAAATATTTCCTGAAGTTTTGCTGCTCTCTGAAGTGAGACTAAAGTGGTATGTTAATATGTGTTGCCATGAAATTTCCTGTAATTGCATTTCTATGCTGGGTGTAGAAAACAATGAGTGGTGGGAAAATATCTCTGTATATTTAAATGTGTTTTAAAAGCTTTAATTTTCACTTATTTCTGGAACTATATAATGATTCGGGATTTTTATCCACCACTAATTTGTATAATGTTCAGCCAGGCAGAGATTGGAGTGCTTCAGAAATGAATACAATAATAACAGTAATAACAGCTCCTTCCACACAGAGGAAACCTGAAGTGTTTTACAGATGGATTGAAACCCTACGAGTGAGAAGCCCTGAAGCTTCGGGGCGCGTGGAAAGCGGGGAGGTGTGTGCACCCACGGATGTCCCCAGGCTGAGTGTGTCACTGGGCCCCCTGCATGCCCTCCAGTTTGCACTGACCACTGGGATAACAGCATCGTCTGGTGGGGGAGATCGGGAACCCCAGCTGGGCAGGAAATAATCACCTGGGATTTAGCCAGGATGTGAGAGCTGACACCCATGCTCCCTGAAGAGGACTTCAGTGACCGGAAGAATGAAGAACAACTGGTGATAAATACCTTCCCCACAGTGCTGCTTTGCATCCCTGAGCCAAGCTGCTCCCTGCGTAGGGGTTTCTACCCATGCTTGGTCCTCTCCAGGGCACCTCCCATCCAAGCATCTGGCAGTGCTCAGCACCTTCTAACTCCAGCCAGGCCAGGAACAGGCTGTGGGACTGCTAAGATTGCAGGTCAATGTTGTGTGCATTGTCAAGGCAGGTATTTAAAGCTAGGTAACAGGGAAAGTGCATACTCTGGGTGAAATAAGAGATGATTAGAGTAATTAGATCCTCCTCAGAAGACCATAAATTAATGGTGATTATGATTCTTGAAACAACAGAAGCATAAGGTACATCTAACATCGATCTGTTTTATCACGTTTGCTGCATTGTAATGCTCCTTTAATGTTAATATGTACATTTGTAGTAAAATCTAATTGAAAACACTGAGCAGGCAGAGCCCAAGGCCACAATCATGTTCCACATAATTACCTAAGGAGGAGGCTGTACATTTCCAATGAAGGGATGCCACCAACCGTTAGGCAGGTATAAGCGGTGCAGCCGTCGCGTTCACGCTTGTACAGCAATAGCCTTACAGGAATGTATAGGTGAAAGCGAAAAGATAATTAACAATCAATTCATTTTGTGAAATTTTCAATTATTGGAGCAGGTATCTTCGTAATGGAGTAATAATTCCGCATTTAAATTTGTATGTGGCTGTCTCCTAACAGAGATGTATTCATTTAAGCAGAAATTACTTTAAGTTAGCAACCCCGCGGTAGTTCTGCAGTCTCCAAGGGACTCTTTGAAGCCTGCAAGCATGCTGCTTTGATGTCTGATGTAGAAAGTGAGGGATCTCTTCGCTATGATAATTCTAGCCTTTTCCATTCCCTTCTGTTGAGGAGAGAGGAAAAAGAAACCCAGTCTGAATTGGAAGATGGAAAAAGAAATGGAGCCCAGAAAGGAGCATGCAGCACGGAGGGGAAAATAGCCCCACCCAAATGTGCACAGTGACCAGGGGCACAATGCCACCAGGCTGCCAGGTTCCCCTCTGTGGTCCCTCTCTCCAAGCCACTGAAGCAGCCCAGAAACATGTGCCCAGAAATCCCCTGCCCTGGAAGAGAACCTGCCGGCCTCTGGGGAGGTGTCACAGCAGGACATGCTGCTGCAGGGACCACTGGGGGGAAAGAAAGTCACAGCCCCATGAATTCACCGTTTTTCATTAGCATTTGAGGAGAATTCTCATTCTATGCTGCTGGAGCAGCTAGGCTGCTGCCCCCAGCCATCGTGAGGGGACTCAGTCCCACAGTCCCCCCTCCTCAGCCTTCTGCAGTTTGATGCTGTCCAGGTAACCGGGAGCCACAAGGTACAAGCAGTCCCAAATCGCCGGGGACACCGGGCTTGGGAATATTTTTCATGCCTTTTTGTGGGGCCATTTATCTACCCATGACTCCTCAGGCAGCTGCCACTGCTCAGCTCGGTGCCCCACCAGCATCATCCCACAAATCCATGCGAGCACAGATCTTCTTCCAAAGAAGATGCTGAGGGGAGGCTGGAAGCAGGGCACCTCTGTGCTCCGTGGTTTCTAGTGCGAGCTTCACTGCCTCCGACTCCAGAGCCGCGCCGTTCCGGAGAGGAGCAGCGTGTGGGTGTGCAATGCAGAGTGTTGACATGTACTCTTTTGGTTCCTTATTTATTTTTTTAGGAGATGTAGAACTGCCAGGCGAGTTTTACATATGAAAAGCAGTCTGTGCGCCGGCCCTGGCGCTGTTACGTAACAAGGTTTTATCCGCAGCACAAACTGACAACGCCTCAACGGGAAATAATTGTGGCTCCGTTGAGTCCAGGAGAGTAATTACTCTGTTGATGAAACTTTCCTCGTTGCTGGTGTTTCGATACCTCCGCAGTGTCAAACCCAACTTGAGCTGACAAGGTAATTTCTTGAGCGGAGCTGCCGCACTGGCTGCGCGGCTGCCGTGGGGTGTTCGCGGGGGATGCTGTTGGGTGCCTCGTGTTCCTGTGCTGGTGACGGTGAAACTTCAGCCCCACAAGCCCCTTGTTTGGTGGGCGGCACTTCGGAACAGCACAGGATGCCACGCATGCCCCAAGGTAGCGACAGGCTGAGTGGTAACTGTGCAACCCTCAGACGGCTCCTTCCGAGGCGGTTTGCAAGGCAGTAATCAGAAAATCATCTCATTTGCTGGGAGTGGGGGTGAATTCCTTCAGATGCCTTTGCAGAACATTTACATTTGGGATAATACAGTTTAAGGGTTATTTTGAGTTTCCTGTGTACGTGAGGCTTGAGATAAGCACGGTACAAAGGCGGTGAGACTCCCCAGAAGTATCGATATTTCCTGCAAGCCTTGTTCTCTCCTAGCACCTGTATTTTAGGGGAGCCCTGTCCACTTTCAGAGATAGGGGTGGGATGTCTTTGGGCTGTACTGGAGGGTCATTCCCTGTCTGAAAGCCTGCAGGAGGTGGCCAGAGGCTGGTGTGCTCTGCCAGGTCTGTGCTGTGCATCGTGCGGCTTGATTTTTGCTGCAGAAAAGCTCTGTTCTCCCATTAGCGGCCCTTTGTTTGCACAAGAGTTAATCATCTTTTCAGCAAAATCCTGTAGGTCGTGGCTAGCATCGTAAGCCAAGCGCTGGGAACTGAGGGAGCACGTTGTGAGAGCAGATCATAACCAGTTTCCCAACCCCACGGGTATTGTAGAAACACAATAATGTTATTTTGAGTAAGAAATAATGGCTGCTGATTCCAAGCTCATCCAGGGACAAAAGGAGAACTGAGAAGGGCTTATTCAATACAATTTAAGTTATGCAGATGTTTCTCAATCTTCTTGCTGAACTTGTGTGCTGGAGTCAGAGTTTCCTTTGATCAGACCGTTTCAGCGTGAAGAACGGGTCCTTAGGCCCTTCTGTCAGTGTGTGTGAATGGCTGTGAGAGCAGCGCCGGAAGGGCACGGAATCAGGCACCCTCCTCGGTCCTGCTCCCACTCGGAAGGCGCATCCTCTACTGCCCACACTTGGGTCACACACCCGAAGCTGAATTAGTCCTCTCTTCATTTTCTAGTAAAGAGAAACAAAGCAGGAGCAGAATGCAAACTGCCCAGGAGAGAGTTGGCCCACTGAGGTGCCGCTGTTGGCTCGGTCAGAGTGGGCTTGTGGGACAGGTCTGAGAGTGCAGCAACTTACTAGCTGTAGTACAGTTGTCCTACCCAGTACCCAGCCAGCATGAAAATAAGAGAGAATGTGATACTTTGGAGTTCACAATTCATCTGGTGCTTTACCTGAAACAGCTTGTCTACAAAACCAGTAGAAAATCCAAAGTTCCAGGGATGGGCTGGGAGAGCCTCCCTGTCACAACGCAAAAGCCTCCTTCAGTCACGGGGATGGGGGGTGCGGTTTGCTCTGAACCAGGTCCTCTAACCCAAAAACATCAGGTCCTCCGTGCGTACCAGTGAGCTAAATATAGCTGGGTTTGCAGGGGAGGGCTCAGCCCTTCTGGAAAGTGCTGTTCCAGCCGAGCCAGGCCAATTGAATACGAAGCGAAAAACCAGGTTTCACTGCATATAAGAGATGAACGCAAAAATATTGACCTGAAGGATTTATTTGTTGTTTTAAATGGTTTAAGCAGGCATGTAATAATAATAAAAGCAGAAACCATCATACTCAGTCAAGGAAATTGCCTTGTATTTTGTCTTTGAGGCATAAGCTTGGCAGAAGGTTAAAAAGAAACAACAATGAATTCTCGTAGACTGAAGCAAAAATTTCTGTGTCCCAAGTGTACCCCGTCAGAAGCGATTTGGGGCATGTTTATCCTTCTGCATTTTGAAATAATGGCTTTTTTAAAATCTGTGTTTGTATTCATCCCAAACAGCTCAGCCATCAAAGGGATCCGATCCTTCCTTCAGGCAGCAGAGCCAGGGGGCTCCTGCAGACCCCAGTGTGCTGTGACAGCGCAGAATGTGTCTGCCTCTCTGTGGGGTGCAGGGCAAGGACCACGGCCACCAGCCGGTCACAGCCACCAGCAGGACATGTCCCTGGTCCCCAGTGAGTGCCTGAGCTGCCCTGACATCATTTCCCCTGGTTGTGGAGGGACTGAGGAGTCCCCATTCCGCAGTGAGCATGAGAGGAGCCTTCTCCGGTGCTTGGTACAGATGTTACCAGTTCCCGCTCTGCCTGTTCGTCCCCACAGCTTTAGAAACCTGTGATGTTGTTTATAGGGCAGAATGGAGCTGAGAATATTGTCAGAGGATCGATGCTCTGTGACAAATGAAAAGCGCCTCGAAGAGCAAGAGGCTGTTCTGCGCCGGCCCAAGCGAAGATGCCTGCGAGCACGTACAGAGGAGCTGCTCTGGTGCACGGGTGAGGAGACAGATTGGAAGAGAAAAGGGAACCTTAGGGGAAGACATCAGAGAGAGATGACATCTTTACTGCTCTTCCCTCCTGTTACAGAAGGGGTCTTGCTGGGAAGGGCCCTGCTCAACACGGCTGAGCAAGGCGTCAGGAGGTGTATCACGGCAGAGCCCGAGACGTGCCGCAGCCTGTGTCTGTGATGCCACTGCAGAGGTGCTGGGGTGCAGGAGCTGGGTCTCCTCTCTACCCATGGCTGTGGCTTAGCCCCTAGCTACGGTCCCTGCTGGGGGGAGGGGGGGTGGCCTGTCTGGCAGGGCACAGGAGCAGCAAGGAATGTCTTTTCCTTCTGCAGTGTGGTGGTTTGACATCGTTTCCATCTGAAATTAGTCTTTGCTATTGCTCATGTGCCCACCTCTGTATTCCTGGCAGCAGAGACTGAAGATACACATTTTCTTTCTCAACATGAGTAGTGGGGGTGGGAAAGGAGTAGGCAGCAGCTGGTACCCAGGGAGCTCTGGTGATACAGATTTACCAGAGAGACTCCTTTCTCTGGCAGGCATCTCCCACCAAATCTCTGTTGATGGGCTCAGCTGCAGCATCCTGCATCTCTTCAGCTGTCTGGACCTTCAGAAGGGGTTTTCACATTTAGGGCTTTCTGGTTAATGATGTCGGGCACTTCACCAAGAAATTATTCAATCTGGGTTGGCATTTGACCTTTCAATGGCTGAAGTATTTGTGGTAGCAAACCCGGAGTGGGGAATGAGGTGACATTCGGGTTTACAACCTCAGTCAGCAATAGCTGAGCAGGGAAACCTGAGGTCTAACCCTCTCTGTGCCCCAGAGACAGAGGGTTTCACAATGCTCATGCTGTGTTTGTAACAACTAAAAATACTTTGTGTGTCCCAGTTGAATCTCCTGGGTGCTCACAACACCCTCGCTGGACTCGCAGAGGAGGGACATTTGTTCAAAGGAGGGCAGAGGGAGTAGGAGGGCAGAACATGTGGTGAGCAGCGACCTGTAACGTTTAATGGAGATGATTAAATACTATTTGAAGACAAGATGGCTCTTTCTGTGTGCAGAAAAGATCCTGGTAGCAAACGTCACTACCGACAGTGATTCACAAGGAAATTGGGGGGTAAAACACATTTAAAGGCTCAGCACGCGATTGTCTTTGGTGCTGCTAAGGGGAATGAAAATCAATTAATTTAGCCAAGGTGCTTAAGACGTGATTACAGCTGGAGAGAAAGTCTTGTGAAAACTGGTATTAGGTAGTAGTTAAGATTTGTTCTGGTACCCTAATTGGAGGACCGGGGGAGTTTAAGTAGAAAGATCAAGTGATTTGATTCTCCAGAACTTCAAAATCAATGTAGTTGTAGCAGGTTTTATTGACTGGAAGATGAAATCTGCTAATGACTGAAGATAAGAAAGAAAGGTCAAGGCCTCTCAGTATCCTGGTTGGTAATTGCTGCACGTGCTGAGCGCTGCTGGCCATCCCCATGCTCCAGCCCAGCACCAGCCTCAGCCTAACAGGGACCTGAGGAAGGGCTTGTGTGAGAGAAAACGGAACGCATGGTCGGGATGAGTGCCCAGGGGTGGTTGGGTGGCCAGTGCTATGTCCCTGGGCTCAGGAAGGGGATGCCTGAACCAACCTGTATTAGAGTAAACTTCCCTGTGGGAGCGGGATTGGCTCGATTGGATTGCCATCATACGCAGAGAGAAATTCCTCCTTGGGATGCTTTCTCTCCCCCGAGGCCCAGGGCTTCCGAGCTCTAGCAGAAGGGATGGATTTTCACAGATTCAGCCTTGTATTTACAAGCTTCCATGTGCCCTGCTGAATGCAGAGATAAGGGAACCGCTCAGTACTCGGTATTTGTTTCTTGATGCATAATAGAGGATAGAAGACAGCAAATAAATCTCATTTAAGGATAAAAACAGGTATGTTCTGCGACTCTGAAGACAGCAATAAACAGTGCTTGGGGTCTTTATCCTGTCAAAGGTGTTTAATTAATAAGCAGGGATGCAGAATAGGGTCTGCAGGCTGTTAGCTTTTGTCAGGACATGGATTCGTTAAACGCCGATTTGGTTTAAAGCTCAAGTTTTCCTCATCCTGCAATATTCCAGATTGGTTTCTGAGTAAGCACCCCAAATATAAGTACCCCAAATGAAGCTGCTGATAAGGAGCTCCAAATAATTCACAGTGATTTTTAATGTCACCTCTGAGCCACGATGTGTAGGAGTTAATCTCAGAGTTAACTAGGTGCCGGTAATGAGGAATCGCGAGCTGTCAGGACACGGCATCACCTCGTTAAACTGTGCTGTGGGAAATGCTTGGGATAGGGCTGCAAGCTGTCATTGCAGTGTCAGACTGGAGAGGAGGATTCAGTTTCTCCTTGCAATGGAATAAATGCAGTGTTTGATAACTGGGAGAGGCAGCTCTTTCCGGATGCTCCGGATTAGTGTGGACACGCACGGGTAACCCCTACAGCGCAGAAGGTCGTGGACGGACTGGAAATTGGCAGGTCCTAAAACGCTAGACTTTTTGTAGTTAAATCTCATTTAAATGAGCACCTAAATCATCTCGTATTCTGGGATTACCCATTCCCAGTTTAGCATAACAATGGACGCCCATCTGCGTGTCACAGAAACCTGGGACTGCGTAAACCAGCCCCGGTTGATGAATTATGATAGATTGAGCAGTTGCCGTGGCAACTGTTTGTGCTAATTGTGATACATTAGTAGCAACAAGAATTGGATGGCTCAAGTCATTTAGTTAATTAAATGCAAACTCGGGCAGCTCTGAAGGGATCATAGCGTTAACACCTACTCCTGCACACCCCTAAAGCTGAGGTTTGTCTGGGAAAAATCACAGAGCCATCCTGAATTCTCCAGGTGTCTTCACTGGCTCAGCACGTTTTCCCATGGGATGTGGTATGATGCCTCCTCCAGTGCCGAGCTGGGCTGCACGGGGCTGGGGGGAGCCGGTTGTCCGGGCAGCAGGATGCAGGGGGATGGGGGAGGGGATGGGTTTGTAAGGAAAGGGGCCAGCACAGACCTCTCCGTACTCATCCAAGTATGTGTGAGCCTCAGAGAAAGCCCAGTTTCATTGGTAGGAATGTTAGAAATGAGGAGAATTACTCAGGTAATAATTACAGGTATTACACTCTGCTGTAGAGGAGATGAAGTCTTTCTCTTCTGGGAGGGCCTGAGGATTTTAGTCTGGAGTGGAGGGGATGGTTTGGGGAGGGGTGTTTTGGGACCCTGATGTGTTGGTAGATCGCAGAGGTTCCCCTGCTGAAGAGGGTGGGTGCAAAGGGAATCTGCTAACTGGCCTAGCTTGGGAAAAGAGCAGTTTTGTTTCAGAGGATGCCTTCCAACTGGGTGGAAGTGGCTAGATATAAATAAAACATTTATATGGCTGGATTGGGGAGGCAAAATTGAAGGTGAAAGGACAGAAAAGAATGTGAAACCTGCTCAGTAAGATGCATGTTGTGTGTAGAGCACCGCTTTTCATTAGGAGCAGAGCATGGGCTGAGATACCTTCCTTTCTTCTTTTTCCCCCCTTCTCCTTGTTAAGACTCCTAATTGACAGCTCAGGAAAAGCCAGCCTCCCCTCAGCAGTGTGTCACAGCACCGTGCCCACACATTATCGTTCCTAAGCCCCTAGTCCAGCGGGGAGAAGGACCCTCCTGGAGAGATGCTCTGAGGACTGTGGGGGATTGGTGCCTCTTCTGAGGGGCTTTGGGCCTTGGTGGGTTTTGTTTGCTTTTTTTTCCCCCCCTCCTTTCAGCATGCTGGGCTGCTGTGCACGATTATAAGAATACAGAAATGCTCATGTTCATTTTGGGTTATAAATTAAATTTTGCAAGACCTGGATCCATTAAAGGGAAGGGCTGCTCGCCGTGGTAATGGGAGGCTGACTGATTTACTGCGCAGTAAAAGAAGGAAAATTGCCCACCCCAGAATGGTTAACAGCACATAGTGGGGAGAAAACCATTAGGGCATTTGCGCCTCTCTTATTTCCAGGCTATGAATAATTTTGGCAATATTTTCCAGCGCTGTCAAGGCAGAGCAGCAGTTCCTATCAGCTGCCTTCGCAGACGTTTCATTGCCATGACAACCTCGTGCAGATACCGGCGCTGCTGTGGATTGTCAAGCCTGTCGTCAGTTGTGACCTGCAGCCTGACAAAGAGCCACCTGCATAATACATACCCCGTGTTCTCATTTGCCATCACAGATAGAAGTACACTGAGTGTAGAGAGCAACCTGTGACCTAGAGGGAGTTGGAGAAGCTCCTGCTGTCTCCGGGTTTCCATCCCGCTTTTCCTCAGAGGACGATGCTTCACATCTCAGGACACTTTGTACCTTGCCTTTCCCATGCAGCCTCCTCAGGTTCCATGTAACTTCATGCAAAGGATGCAAGAGAAGCCTTGGATCCTTCTGGCATGTGCCCCCTGGTCCGTTACTCCAGTGAGGTCCCGACTGTGTTCACCTGGGAGGCACGTGAGATCTGTGGGACGGCGTGTGGCATCCTGTGCCTGGAGCTTTATAGTCCTGCTCTGAGCACTGGCTGTGCAGCAGCTCCAAAGGCTGGGACAATCCTGGAGGCAATGACTGGTGTTGGATTGCCTGTGGGAGGTTAAACCCTGTGCCAAAAGTAGTTGAGTTGGCTGCTTGCTGGTTTCGGTGCTGCAAGGTGTGTGTTCAGACTGGCAGAGAGAAGGTCAGTGGGGGTTTTGCTGGGTCAGAGACCCTGTGCTGATAGAAGCACTGTCAGGCAGAGAAGGACCCAGGGGTGTTGGGTGACTGCTGACAGACCATGAGCCAGCAGTGTGCCCAGGGGGCCAGGAAGGCCAATGGCATCCTGGCTTGTATCAGAAATAGTGTGGCCAGTAGGCCTGGGGAGGGGAATGTGCCCCTGTACACAGCACTGGGGAGGCTGCACCTCCAGTGCTGAGTCCAGTTCTGGGCTCCTCACCATCAGAAGGACATTGAGGTCCTGGAGTGAGTCCAGAGAAGGGCAACCAGGCTGGGGAAGGGGCTGGAGGGCAAATCTCTGAGGAGCAGCTGAGGGAGCTGGGGGTGTTCAGCCTGGAGAAGAGGAGGCTGAGGGGAGACCTTCTCCCCACCTCCCCTGCCCTGCCAGGAGGGTGCAGAGAGGTGGGGGATGGTCTTTTCAGCCAGGGGACAGGAGATGGGACAAGAGGCAATGGGCTCAAGCTGCACCAGGGCAGGATCAGGGCAGATGGGAGGGAAAAGTTCTTCCCTGGCAGAGTTGTGGGGCTGTGGCACAGGCTGCCCAGGGAGGGGCTGAGTCCCCGCCCCTGGGGGTGTTTAGCAGCTGGGGAGATGAGGGGCTCAGGGATCTGGATCAGCACAGGACAGGGACAGTTGGACTCTGTTGAAGTGGTTGAGCTATGGTGATGAATGTTGGTCAGACCTTCCCTGGCAGTGTGGGGTGGTCTCCATCATGGCTATGTGTGGATGCTTTCTTTTCATTTTCTCTAAACTTTGTTTCTGTCCCTCTGGAGGGAAAGGCATCCCCAGTGTGGGAAGACAGACAGACCTAACTGTTATCCCACCTTTTCCTGTCCTGGGTAGGAAATGCCAGCCCCTCTTCTGCTGGGACAGAGACCTCTCCTAAGAGCACTTCATTTCTCAGGCTGGTGATGAGGGCTCTTTACCTTAACACCTCAGCCTCAAGTTAAGCATCTAAAGTTGCTTTACTAAAAAGGGACTCTTCTTCTTTTCCTCAAGCTGTTTATTAGCACCTTGTGTCCTGATTGATGGGAAAGTAGAATTTAGAAAACGAGGCAGCTGCTCTGGGTGAAAGGTTTCTTTATAATTCTTCTATTATATGTGACTATTTATGAGGTTGTAATATTTTTAGTTCCCCATCTATACATTCTTGTACCCTCACATTAACTTACCATGTGTTTGTCTTTTTATAATCAATACCTTTTGCTGCATCTTGCCTCTTGGTGATTCCTCCATCTAACAGAATTGTCTTGAAATCATTTGCCTGAAGATTATTTTTTATTCTAGAGCGTGTTAATAATTTAAGGAAAGTATGAGGTTGCTTTGCCTTGTTTTCGCTCAGCAGCTGGCTGGGGAGGAAGGCTTGTCACCATGGTAAGACTGGCCATTCCCCTTACAGGCAGTGTTGTTCCCCAGGGTGTTTCTGGGAAGCTCAGGGCATGGCAGTGGCTGTTCCTGCTGTGCTGGTGTCCTACCCATCCCCACGTCTCTCTGATGTGCTGTTTAACATTTCCTCTTGGAGCCCAAGGACAGAAGATCAGGATTTTGGTAACTCCAGGTATTATGTTGCCTGAACAGAATCCCAAATCCCAAAATTCAGGGTGAGGGTTTGAACGTGCCTGGCTCTTGGCATCAGCTGGTGTTTCCTCATCCAGGGAGCCCGGTGGAGGTGGCCGCTCTTCCTGCAGAGACATCCCCCTATTGAGATGGTACCCAGCACTCTGCAGTGCATCCCATCAGGTGACAGAGACACAGCCAGGGCACTCAGAATACTCTCCCTTTCTTTTGCTCAAAAACTGAAACCAAGTGTTGGGGGGGTGGTGTGTCTCCTCTTTTTACATTAATTTTACTCACTTCAGCTGGTGAATTCAAAGATTTCTAGTCTGGTGACGTTTGGAACTTGAGGAGGATAGCAAAATCTATTTCGTTTTGAACTCTAATCTCTGGTCATGTATAAAATGAATGAAAGGCAATGAGTGTGGAGAAATATGATTTATAACAGGAGCTGCAGCCTGGCACTGACTCTCCTGAAATGCCAGGATTGTATGTCAGTCAATTTAGCGGCGCGGCGGTGAAGGTGAAGGATGAAATGATGGCTTTCTCCAATGATGTAATCTTTGGGAAAAAAGGACAGATGAAGAATTATTTCTAGCTCAAAAAAGCTAAGTGCTCAGCCAGGGAAAGAGGGAACAGCCATTATCTTAATAATAGAAGTTAAGGATGTGCATTACTTCTGTTGCACTTTGTGTTTGTCTCTTTGTAGGGATGTGTAACATTTTATAGCTCTTAGAGCAAACACCACTGCCAAGCCAGTGACACTGGGCAGTTCTGAGGATGGATAATGGGATTTCTTGAGCTATGCTCGAAATACAGCCAAACCCAGCTGTGACTACAATTCCTTATCACCTGGAGACCCTTTAGCAGCTCCCACAAAGTGGTGTGGGTCTCGGGACACCTCAGGAGGACAGGCATCTGCAGTGGGTAACAGCACATCACAGCTGAGGTCCCTCTGGGAAAACTTCATCCATTTCAAATTCTTAGGCCCATCAGCTTACAGGAGTCTGGAAGCAAAACCCAGGAGAAGATGAATCCAAAAAGGAGACAGCACTCCATCTTATATCAGTGGTGGAGAACCATGGACCTGCTTCAGATGTCACTATCCCTGTGAGAACACTGTTTGGGTGGCACACCGTTCTGTGCCGAATTTCTGGTTCAGGGAGGTGTCCTTGTAAACTCAGAGGATGCAGTCAGCTCCAGGGAGCCACAAATCCAAACCAGCTCCTCTCTTCTGTTGACTCAAGCCAGGGCCATCACTGTTCATTTCTTGGCTGAGCAAGTCCCAGATGATCCTGAGCGGTTCATGGGCATCTTTATTGTCTCTGTAACTGATAGAGAAAGCAAAGGCAGCTCTTTTCTGCCAGCGGATGTGGAATCTCTGCCAAGCATAGCCTGGATAAACTGTTTGACTTGTGGGACTGTCTTTGATACTGCTTCAATTTCTCTTTTAGCCATTTGATACCCCTTGAAAGCAGCAACATGCTTTTCCATCGCTGCTCTGTCCAATTATCTGAATAATTTAATTTCCTTCTAGATAAGCTGCTAGAGTTTCTCTCACAGGCCAGAGAAACAAAATTCCTCCTCCTTCTGCATCTGCATCATAACCCTCAGAGCGAGTGCTTGAACTTCTGCTATTTTGAATTTCCATGCAAGTTGTGGATATAATCCATGGACATAGGGGTTGGGTTTTTTCCTGATGTATGCACATTTCTTGCATAAGAAAGTTCCTATTAGAAGGGAACAAGCTGTATCAAATATTTAGCTCAAATGGCTGCAATGTATTTAAAGTACATACATTTACTTCATCTTTACTCGGCGCGTTTGCCTGTGAAGCACAAGCTGAGAAGCCGGACGTCTTGGGTGCTCTTAGGACATGAAAATGTAAGTTGGCTTTGGCGATGTGACATTAGAAGGGAACAGCTTCACAGCACAGGCAGCAGGAATTGGAAATGAGTCCTTTTAGCCCTGTTCAGGGCTGCACTGTCTGCCTTCGCGTTTGGCCTCCGCAGGTGGCAATCTTTCAGGATATGACCCCAATTTTCCCTTCGGTATGCGAAGCCTCCTGCTGCTGCAAACATATTGAAACATAATTCATCACACCCATTACCTGCATAACTCTGGTGTATAATGCTGTCCCTGCCAGGCGAGTCACTGCCAGCAGCCGCGGGCGTGACGGCGTTCGTAAGCACGTCCCGGGGTTTAGCGGCGTTATCAGGCTTTCACCCCAGCGTGATGCCAGTGCATCGGTCCACGTCAGAGTTTAGCAGTGCTGTGAGGAGGGAACGACAGCCCGTCTGTGAGGAGGGAACCGCGCTGCACCCGGCATGTTCTCCTCCCAAACCTCTGCACTTGGTGATGTGACGGAGAGCAGCTTTCCGGAACATCACAGGCTGTCGTCAGGCACCAGAAGGATCCGATCAGCAGCAAAGGTTCCTCTTACCATACTGACAGTGGTTTCTTTGGGCAGGGCAGAGCCTGTTTCTAGCGCAGCCATGGTGACTCCACAGGTTGCCTTTGCCACTCGCAGCATGCAGCATCCCATGAGCAACTATAGTGATGTTGCCCTGCGCCTGGGAGCGGCTGTCACAAGCTGGGGTGAGAGCCACCCCCCTCCACAGCACCACGTGCTGGAAGGGGCACAGGTCTGAGGTCCCTGGGCACGGGCATGTCAGATGCTGGATGTGAACCCGGACAAGGCTAGGCCAGCTTCCTGAAGGGACTGATGCTGTTTTGGTTTCTGCTTGGACAGGAGTGATTCCTCAAATGGGGATCTTTTCTCAGCTCCCTCCTTTTCTCTGAGCAGGAATATTAACTGTCTCTGGTCAAACACGTGCAAGAATCTCACCCAGGCACACAGGGGGTTTGTGATGGTCTAGAAGTATCACTTCCCTAGCTTATTTGGAACTCTATATTTCCCTTTAGGAAAGATGAACGTGGAGGTAACACCCAAACAAAAGCCCTGGGACAGCCTGTGGGATTTCATCATCGTGTTATTAGTAAATTAAAAAAAGAAAAGGCCTTCAAATGCGTAAAGGCTGTTGGAAGGAGGACTTGTCTTAAACTGCCCTGACATAGAAAAGTTAATGGAAATGTTCTGCTCGCCCGTGTCACAGGGTTTGTGTCTGGGCTTACCAAGTTCAGTGCTGGTGCCCTGGCCAGGGGTTTAGTGCGTGTGTGAGGCCACAGTCCTGGGTCCCCTCTTGCTCTTGCCAAGCTGCCACCCCAGGTCCGTGGTTCCCACTCCCGGCACGGGGCTGGTACCGACTCCTGCTCAGTGAGGGCCAGCAGATAGCTGGAGACCTCTCGGAAGGCTGAGGTGTGATAGTTCTTACTGGGTGTAAAAGGACAGTAATTTGGGGTGCTACTTTCCAAACTTTAATCTTTGTCACTTTCATTTCCCTGAAAGAACCATGACGTTACTCTCTGGGTACTTGCTGTTCCCGTGGGACTATTTTTGTTTCTCCATTACACTGAATTGTATCCACAGAGTTAACCTGCAGGTTTTTTCTGATCTACCAGCTGCAATATTGCGAGAATTTCCAAAGGAAACTAACTTAACAGCCCAGCTATTTTCTCTGATGAAAGCCATCCAGCCTCAGATCCGCTGCAACCAGCCACCAGAATGATTCCTCTCAGACACACAGAGCTCCATGGCAAGCTGCAGGACAGACCTGGCTCGGGCTTGAAAGTCAGTTTGGGGATTAAAAAGAGAGGAGATGCTGCAGGGCTGCAGACATGCCCCAAAGCCTACGTGTCTCCCGTGCTCCTGTGCACCGGAGCAGCTCAGATAGGGGTGTTCCTCAGCATTTGGTAAGCTGCCCTGGTGCTGTCAGCCTGCAAAGCAACCGACCATTAACAGCAAATTTTCTGAAACTGAAATCCCATCATTTCCTTCAGTGTCACCTTTCAGATAATTACTAAGCCCAGGATTTCTAATTAAGCAGTATGACTGACTCTGTGACATTCCCATAGACGTCTCACAAAGGCTATTTGCTGCCTTGCTATTTTGTACAGTAATAACAGCAATCAGCATAACTACTATGATTTGTTTATCACACGTCCCTTGGGTAGCATCTATTGTCATTCCTGAAATTTGGTGAGCGTTGTGATTTCTGTGTCTCACGTTGCAGTGGGGCTGTGCTGCTGAAGCTCTGCTGATGCTCGCCTCTGGAGCAGCGTGGTCACATCCCCCATGCCATGAGCAGCACACACCAAACAGCCCAGCAGCACAAACAGGCAAAGTTCTGTAAAAGTCTACAAAGAAAGTTGGTATTATTTCCTTGTGAGAGGGGTCAGAGGTTGTTGGATGGGGCCTTGAGCAGCCTGGGCTGGGGAGAAGTGTCCCTGCCCATGGCAGGGGGGTGGAACTGGATGATCTTGGAGGTCCCTTCCAGCCCAAAGTGTTCTGTGAGTCAGTGATTCCACTTACTGAGCCATGGAACTGGCAGGTTGGCGAGCGAGAAGAGTGTATTAAATAATCATTAAAGGTTGGACATGGTCTAATGAGTAATATGGGGTGGGGGGAGGGCAGTTGGACTAGATGATCTTAGAGGTCTCTTCCAGCTGTGATGATTCTGTGATCATGATGAACAGTGTCCTGTTGAACAAGCACACGTGCTCGTGTAGCTGATGGTGCTGTGGTGCCCCTGGGCCCTGAAGCAGGTGGAAGTAGCACTGCAGCACTCAGAGCTGTAGCCTTTAGTGTTGGCTGTAAGGACAGAGTGTGGGTGTTGGCAAGTGCCTGGATTTTGTGCCTGTAAATACTCAAACACTGGAAAAGTACAATGATTTGTTGGTCCAGGGTGGATTATGTTAATGCCATTAGGAGCAGCAGGTCACAGCAGTGGGTAAGCGGTGTGCTCACTGTCTCCCATTTATTAGGTGACCTCCTGCAGCTGGAAATCCCTGTCTTCTGGATCGTTTCCCAGATGTTTGCTCCTTTTGTCCAAAATGCTGGAGCCTGGTGTCCGTGGACAGGGTGTGTGTGGGGTGGGTGATTGATTTCTTTTTCCCCCAGACTCCCGTTATCTGAAAAGAAAGGGAAATGCTTTCCCAAAGAAGTGCTGAACTAAAACCTTCTGATCTAGGAAAAGAGTTCTGTTTTTTCCCCCGAACTGCTCTATTCTCCAAAGCGTGCTGCTAAGTGACAGCTTGAGCAGATTATGATGCTTAAAAGGCTGGGGATGGAGGCAGGGGTCCTGGAAGTCATCGGGAGATAAGCTTCAGGGCGGTGTGGTATTATCTGCAGTTGAACTGGTACCATCCAAGTGAAGAAAGCGAGTGGATGTCTGTATCCACGGGAGCCGGCGGCGGGCACCCGGGATGCGCACGGGCTGCTGGAAAGCCTCAGTGGGGCATGAAAAGAGGATTACTGAGCCAGGTCGGTAAAGAGAGCTGACAGGACTGCTTCACACATAACATTTTATATTTCTCAGCCAACAGAGTGTACAATCCTCATGGCAAGTCATGGTTGCCTGGGTAAAGTTGCCGTTGCCTGAAACTTCCATAAATCAAGCTGTCGAGGAGATGAGAGCAGTGCTTGCTGCACAGCCAGGGCTTGTTCACTTGAGGATGTGGGGCTGAGATGGGAGCAGCACTTGCTGTATGGCCAGGGCTTGTTCACTTGAGGATGTGGGGCTGAGATGAGAGCAGTGCTTGCTGCACAGCCAGGGCTTGTTCACTTGAGGGTGTGGGGCTGAGATGAGAGCAGTGCTTGCTGCACAGCCAGGGCTTGTTCACTTGAGGGTGTGGGGCTGAGATGAGAGCAGCGCTTGCTGTATGGCCAGGGCTTGTTCGCTTGAGGGGATGGGGCTGCCAGAAGGAGGGGGTCACACTGGGGGACCGTCATCCCCCACCCAGGGCTGTGGCCGCAGCCAAAGCCTTGGTTGGGGGGGGAGGGGCAGAAGGGGTCCCGAGTGCTGCAGGGAGCTGCTGACCCTTCAGCCTCTCAACTTGGTGTAGTTTTAGGGGTGCTTTGGGACTGGGGATTTATGTATGGTGACATTGCCCCAGTCCTGGCCATAAGGCACCCTAATAACAGCTTGCATGAGAAATGGGATGTAGCCCCTTGCAGAGGTTTGGGTGGCAAATGGGTAACACCTTGCTGGAGGGAGGGGGGCAGTGGCTTCTCCTCCCTGGGGCCTATTTAGAGTCAAAGTACAGATTTCACAGAATCACAGAATCACAGAATCTTAGGGGTTGGAAGGGACCTCAAGAGATCTTCGGGTCCAACCCCCCTGCCAAAGCAGGCTCCCTATCTCATATTACATAGATAGGCGTCCAGACGAGACTTGAATATCTCCAGAGAAGGAGACTCCACCACCTCCCTGGGCAGCCTATTCCACTGCTCTGTCACCCTCACTGTGAAAAAGTTCTTCCGCATGTTGGTGCGGAACTTCCTGTGCTCCAGCTTACAGCCATTGCCCCTAGTCCTGTCCCCACTGACCACTGAAAAGGGGCTGGCCAATTCCCCCTGCCACCCATGTCTAAGATACTTGTAAACACTAATTAGGTCCCCCCTAAGTCTTCTTTTCTCCAGGCTGAACAGACCCAGCTCACTCAACCTTTCCTCATAGGGGAGATGTTCCAGACCCCTAATCATCTTTGTCGCTCTTCTCTGGACTCTCTCCAGAAGGTCCCTGTCTCTTCTATACCAGGGAGCCCAGAACTGGACACAGTATTCCAGGTGGGGCCTGACCAATGCAGAGTAGAGGGGGAGGATCACCTCCTTCGACCTGCTGGACGCACTCTTCCTGATGCATCCCAGGATCCCATTGGCTCTCTTGGCCACCAGGGCACACTGCTGGCTCATAGCCAACCTGTCATCAACCAGGACCCCTAGGTCCTTCTCCATAGAGCTCTTCTCCAACAGGTCATCCCCCAGCCTGTACTGATACAGTCGGTTATTCCTCCCCAGGTGCAAGACTTTACACTTGCTTTTGTTGAATTTCATTAGATTTCTCCCTGCCCAGTTCTCCAGTCTGTCCAGGTCTCGCTGGATGGCAGCGCAGTGTTCCTGCGTGTCAGCCACTCCTCCCAGTTTTGTATCATCGGCATACTTGCTGAGGGTGGATGCTATTCCCTCATCAAGGTCGTCAATGAAGATATTAAACAGGACTGGACCCAACACTGAGCCCTGGGGAACACCGCTAGTCACAGGCCTCCATTCAGATTCTACTCCACTGATCACGACCCTCTGAGCCCGGTCTGACAGCCAGTTCTCAACCCACCTCACTGTCCACTCGTCTATTTCACTGGAAAACAGCTATTCTCCTTTTTTTAATTTTTAATTTGCCTTAAAATGAGGTGGTGACTTCTGTGGGTCGGGCATTAGACACCAAAATGTCTGAGAACACATTCCTATTCCAGTCTTTCTGCTCCCTGTATTTTTGCAAGCATATAATGCACTGGGAGCTAATTTTAATTTTTATTAAAAAATGTTTCTCATTCTTATATTTGCACAACACAACGTAGAGAACAAGATGAAATCTGCAGATGACCTGGGAAGTCTTCTGGGAGATTTATAAACTGTCTACTTTGTATGTAAGAACATTTGTTTTAATTCCCATATAAAAGTGAGATAAATTGGTTTGTGATAACACAAGCCCAAAAATATCTCAAGTTACCACTTTATTTCCATATTACAAAATAACAGGATTTGCTGCATAATTAGAGAGCTGGATTAGATAAAGGGAGCAGTTGCTCCTGATTAGGCTGTGAATGCAAAGCGTTAAGACTACAAAAAGTATCTCTGACTCCAAAGAGACTTGGGGAAGAGCTGTGCTGATACCTTCAGTTATTACAGCTGGAAAGCTGTCCATGGGGTTAGTGAAGACTGAATGGCCTGAGCCTGTGGTGCCTTCCTCCCCAGAGCAATCCCACCTCATGCAAAATTGTCCAGTGGTTTAATTGGTCCTAGGAAGATTGCTGGCTGATAGACATGTGTATTCAAGACCAGTCTAATTTTCTCTCAAGGTTCTGAAGGCAATTTTTGTCATTTGCATGAATAAAGCAAGAATCTGGAAAACAGACATCTAAAATTCAAATGGGAACCCTTTATGTAAAATAAATGATAAAATCTGGGTGCCTTTGCATGTGAATGATATCCTTAGGGTTGAGTGTTCTCCACTGCCTGCTTCAAAGTCTGATGCATTTGTAACGGCACCGTGCTAACTTGAGTACTGAGATCAAATTTGCCAAAATACAGGGGCTGTTGGAGAGAGAGGAAGAGGGAGGTGAGTGAGGGTGACCCTCCCAAATTGCTCTGTCCTCATGTCGTGGCTCTGGACCTGCCATGGGAGCGGGCTTGCAGAGCCCAACACGACACTGCTTTCGGAGAGCTCTGATTCCCACCGATCCTTCGCTCAGTCCCAGCTCTCATTCATGGCCAGCCTGAGATTCTCTCGCTAAATCTGCATCTTAATTTCTTAATTTGATCTCAGGTTTGGGAGCTGCCAGGTTTCCCAGCCAGCTGCAAAAGGCATGCAGGAATTAGGAGAGGCCCATTGTGGGCTGGATCTTACCCTCTGTGTTTTAAGTCAGCCGTTTGCATTCATCTGAAATGCTTTCAGAGGGTTTATCAGAAGGAGGGGAATAAGGAATGGAATAGTTCTGTGTAAACTGCATTTTTATGTCTGACTGGTAAAACCACAAAGCAGAGATAAAATACATAAAGCTACAGCTCTGCATAATGAGCATATCTATTAGTTTCCCTTATCTCTGTGAAGCTCCCATTTGTCATGAGAAGCGTTGGGTGTCACTCTTCCTGCCTTGTTCTACAAAAGCTCTCTTCTCCCTCGCCTTTTGTCTCCCATCAGCATCCGCAAGGTAGGAAACTTCAGTGGTGTGATGCTGCCAGGGGCCCGAGGACTAAATAACCCCCAAACCTCCCACCCCTGAGTAGCAAGAGGAAATCAGAATTAATTCCTGTGTCCATCCAGATTGGAGCATCACCAGCTCTGCTGGCTGCAGCTTTTGCAATCGCAGCAGCCCTGGAATAAGGGGAAAATGTTGGGTCCAACCATCCCCAGGGTGAGTCACCTCCAGGTAAGGCAGATCCCCACAGGTGCAGCCCATGGAAAACCGAATGTGGCTGGGGGCAAGCTGAGCCCTGGCACAGAAATCAGCCCTCGGGAGCAATCTCAGGGTGCCCCAGGAAACCAGTGCCCCGTCTCAGGGACTGACTCCAGTGGCAGGTCTTGGCTGGGCACAGTGGCCAAGCACAAGCCCACAGAACGTGGTGATCTGGCTCTTGTGCAGGAGGCATTCAGTGCTGGTCAGATCCAGGCCCCTGTGGTGCACACAGAAACAGACACAGCCCTTCCTGAGCAGGGGTCACAGGGCTGCATCCTTCCTGGGCTAAGCCAGAGGGACCACGGACACTCTTTAAGCAAACTTTCTTCCTAAGTGTTAGCAGAGAGATGTGTGGTCTGAGTCTGGAACTGGGAACCAGACTGGCCTGAGGTGGGATGTGGTTTGCCACCTGTGCTGTCCTCAGCATCTCCCTGGCCTTCAGAGGTGTTAGCACCTGCAGCTCCCATGGTGACTGTGGGAGTGCTTTATGAGACTGTAATTATTTCTAGCTTACTTAGCACGCAGGAAAGCAGGTTAGCAGCGCTTTGAAGATAAGAAGAGTATCTTCCTGTTTATCCTTTCAGCCCTTAAATGTTATATTCGATAGATTTCATTTCCAGTTTTCAAAGCCCTATTGAATTTAATTAATAAATAATTAAATCTGTGCTATTTATATCGACCCCAACTGAGTTACAGCTGATTTATGTGAACACAACAGAAAGGAGGATCAGCTCCAAGCACTGTGAACTGTCTTCTCTTTCAAACCTTCTTACAAGATAGACAAGACACAGTGCATGTACTTGGAAATAAAGGTATGGAGTGTGTGTCTGCAGCATAATACCATTGGGCTGTGCGGCAGGAGGTGAGGAGGAACAGCCAGGTAGTAACTCTGCAGCGGAGAGCAGCAGGCACCAGCACTGCCTGACTGCAAAAAATAAACATCGTGTTTCACAGTGGTGCTAGAGGATAAATTCAGGGAATAATCCTCCAGCAAGGATCCTCAGCGGAGCACCACGTCGCTTTGGAGCATCGTGTCTCGGTGAGGCAGCAGGCAACAGCAGTGGCCAGGTTAGGGGGGGACACAGGGGCCTGAGGTGTTCCCAGCAGCTGAAGTTGGGAGAAGTTGCCCTGTTACCTGTCTTGAGACCAGGGGCAACGTGGTCCCACGCTGCTCTTCCAAAGCTCTGTGAGCTTGTTGCTAATTAAACATATGAAAGGAGGTGATGGGAGGGCACGGTGGCCACCTGCTCCCTGTGCCACCCAGAGAGGACAGTGGGTGGCTTTGCTTGGGTGCAGACCACAGGGGCTGTGAGCTCCCACAGAGGTTGGGTTTGGGGTGTGGGGCAGCAGAGTGGTCTGTCCACAGCACTTCTGGAGCCAGGGGCTCTTCTTGGGGCAGGGCTTCAGGCAAGGTGACCTCCTGGGCTCCCTCCCAGCCTCAAACAGCGTAACATGGCCCAGCATATCCTTGCACAGGCTGAGATGGGTTATGTCCCAGTGTCCAGACTTTGGCAGGATTCCCAACACCATCGGGGCCATTTCCTTCTTATAAGGAGTACATAGGAACTGAGGAAGCCCTTCAGCTCTGGCCTGCCTTCATCTGCAGGGGACACAGTCGCACCCAGTGTGTTCTTTATGTTTTCTTTGAGGCATTTTACTTTTTACAGCACTAATCTTAATCAGGATAATGGCAGCTGTTATGCAGCTATAACTAGTGAGTCTGGGGATGCTGGTGTTTTTCTAAACAGGGAAATTTGGAAATACCTGGGCAGAGTCAGCACTTTACTCTGCCATTGTATTTATTCATGGAGTTTTGCCATCAGAAATGCAGACTGATTAGTGCTGAATAGGAGAAGATGAGGGAAGGGTGCCTGAAGATACCATCCTCAATGTGTGATGATTTTCCCATCTGTGTGGATTTCATTTCTGGAGAGGATCCCTAGAGACCTTTCCCTCTCTTTGGCTCCCTCACACCCCACTGTGCTGTCCCCTGCCTTTTAACTGTGCCTGATCCCCTGAAGTCACAAGAATTGTTCTAGTTTATCTATTAAGTGTTTATTAAGTTTATCTATTATTGTCTAAAAAGGTTGTGTTTTTTTTTTAAAACCCAACAAAGAGCCTTTCCCAGGCCTGTGTGTTTGTGGAGCATGTTTTTAATCCTGGGGTTTCCTCGAGCACTGATCTCCTGTTCCCTGACTTCTATCTATATTGCTTGTTGTAATAAGCACAGCTGAGTGTCAGGAGCACACAAACCATGGGGTCTCTGCAAAGTTAGTTCAATGACTTGCAGAGAATTAGAACCAAAAGCATCCCATCTCCCTCAGTTGTTTAAAAAAAGATGTGTAACTAGCCTGTGTTACAGCAGTTCCCATTTGGTGACTTACAGCAGACCCCAGTTTAAATGCACACTGGCATTGTTGAGCTCCAGGTCTGATCTTTGCTCTTTAAATAAGCTGAAGGGAACCTCAGCGTACGCAGCCGGCAGAAGCTGTGCTTGTACAGAGACTGGGAGCTTCTAGATGTACAACGGGTACCCGATATGGGCTGAGCTCAGGGGGCTTTGCAGCGCCCAGGTCTCAGCTCAGGCATCTTTGGCTGCAGACTCACAGCAAAACGTGTTTACAGGCTTTCTGGGTGTTTGAAGTGCTGCAGGCAGCTTCCCAGTCATCTTATTTGTAATAGTGTCTCGTGTGTTGTGTCTCCTAGCTCTACATACAAACTACCACGCTTACAATATCCATGAACTTAAGTGCTTCAGTGGCCCTGGGGATGCTTTACATGCCGAAGGTGTACATCATCATCTTCCACCCCGAGCTCAACGTGCAGAAGCGGAAGCGCAGCTTCAAGGCCGTGGTGACAGCGGCGACCATGTCGTCACGGCTCTCGCACAAGCCCAGCGACAGGCCCAACGGCGAAGCCAAGACGGAGCTGTGTGAGAACGTAGACCCCAACAGTAAGTACTGCTCAGCTCTTGGCTGGCTGGCTGGCTGGGGGTGTTGGGGACGTTGGCTGAAATCTGAGGGTTGAGGGTCTTGGGATTATTGGGCCTTTCCAGTGGAAGGTCTGGGATCTCTCCCATATGTTCTTCTAAATTTCCTCCTCGCTTTTTTGAGTTGGGACAGTTGGCAGCAGCTCCTCTCCAAATGCCTGGGAGCTGTGAGTAACTCCTCCTCCTTCTCCCCCCATGAGTGAGTAAGAGAGACCCCAGCAACACCCCTGAGAACCAGACCTTTCAGCCTGCCTCATTCATACCTTCCCAGCCCTGGCAGGTGCAGTTCCCAGGATGGAGGGAGGGACAAGTGCCCAACTCACTGGCAGCTCTACTAACCCAAGAGCTGACCTTGCTTCCTGCAAAGTTCCTCTGCAAAAAAATCTCACGACCTCTGAAGATTCCCATTTAAGGATTATCTTATCCGGTCCTGGAGAACTGAATGCAAATCTTGCCACTGATTTAAGAGGAAAAATAGATGGAAAAGATGCTTCCAGTTTCCTTAGTGCGCATAGCATGGTATATTGTAGCACAAAATTACATACTGAGGCCATCAAATTTGATTTGCATTTGAATCTGGAAGGAGTTGAGGAAGGAGACAGCTGCAGAACTTTGTAGCATATTGGAAAGGTTTAGACATGTCTGCAGTTTTTATGAAAAACAGATCTGAATGTGGAGAAATGCCCTTTCCTTGCCCATGATCCGTTCATCCATTTGCTGCTGAAATCCCTGCCACTTCTTGTCTATTAGCTGCCATCTGAATATCTGCCTCAAAGCAGCAACTCTGCTGTCAAAGCAAAGTGGAAACAGCCAGCAAATTACTGACACGGCACTTTTCCACCCTTTGCTCCCCCTGGAGTATTTCCCTCGACGCCTTATCGTGCAGGTAGACAGAACACATTCAAACTTCAAAAGCAACATCTGCCTGAGTGAGCACTGTGACGTGGGACAGTAGGGAAATGCCTCAGATGCATGAAGGACCATGTTAGCCTCCCCCAGTCATGCTAAACAGCCTCCCCCCCAATATATTTCCCATGCCAGGGTAGTACCCAGCAAGAGTGAGGGCTGCCCTGCCAGGTCCAAGCTGGTTAGAGAATGCTGGCCATGGGGAAAGAACCCCTTCCACAGCCTGTGGACCCTCCATCTGCTCCTGCTGGGATGCTGCTGAGGCCCAGCATCCCAAGGCTGCTCCTCAGTGATCCAGGAGTATTTCTGCCGCAGATGGCCAGGTGAGAAAGGCCTTTGAGGAAAGAGGGAGAGAAAGGAGGAGGGAAGGGGAGGAAGGACAGGGGTTTGGAAGGACAGCTGGGAAAGGGCAGGTGAGCGTGTGTTGCTGAGCTGGTCAAATGGGTGAGAATTAGGTTCTCCTTCTGAAAAGTAGATCTAAAAAATTCCCACTCAAAGATTTGAACAAGAAGAAGAATATAAAAGTTGTGAGGAGGAAAAGTTCAATATGAAAACTACAGCTTGGAGGTGTCCGGCTCTGGGTGTCTCATTGCACCTGACTGCTCTTTTCTGCCCTCTGAGGATAACCCCCTCCCTGCCCAAGTCAGACAGTCCCCTAGGAAGGAGATGTGGCTGTTAAGAAGAAATACTGCTCACTTAACCCACCAGGCTCCTGGGAAAACATATTTTCCACCCAGGACTATATGCCAGGATGTTTTCAAGAGGCAGGAGAAGCTGTAAAGGACATAATCCCCCTGCTTGCCAAGCCAAACCCGTTTCTGCCTTAAGCATCCGGCCTCCAGTCAGGGTTTCACTAACACTGATTTAATGCTGGGTAATGTCCAACGTGGAAATGAGTGTGTGGAAGGGAGATTCTGGATTATAAAGTGTATAAATGTGTTTGTTCAACCTAGTCAGTCAGGAAAACTGACATGATATTGATCTCTATGCGTTTCTGCAAGTACTGGGCTTTTACATTTTGTATGGTTTCCAAAAGAAATGTCATTTTAAATCCTGTAATTATTTCTACATATATATATATAGCATATATATCTAGTCCCATCTGTTCATATTATCAGCTGCAGCCACTACTGCTGTTTCATTCCCTGGATGTGTATGTTGAGAAAAATCATTAGAAAATCAAACGAATTAAACTGCTGCTGTACTTAAAGCATTGGGGTGCATTTAGTGCCAGGGCAGGCCACTGCTGCAGTTAAGGGGAGCTTTCCTATCGAGTTCAGTAGGTTGTCAATCAACCCCCTGATCAGGCGACATGTGGTGTGTATGTTGATACAAGCAATTCACTGAATTGAGTCTCCTTTTAAAAAAGAAATCCAAATATTTTGCTTAAAACACATTTGCAGTTCCATTTTTAGATGGAAAAACTGTAGTTCTGAGCTCAACAAAAAACAAGCAGTGTCACCTGAGCAGAAGTCTCCACCTTTTCAATGAGGTTTTGCAAACGGTCTCCAAAAAGAAAATAAGGTTTTGATGTTTTCCCAGCAGTTTAACTGAAGAGCACAGGGATGGGGAGCCCTGGGTGGTGTTCTGTGCCAGGCTCCTCTGAAACTCTCTGCATTAGCCTGGAAGTAAATCCCCCAAAGGGGCTGAAGGGATGAGCTGGGACAGCCCAGCACTGAGCAGAGCCAGCTTAGGGGCAGGCCTGGCTCAGGCACCGGGTGTTTTGCCCTAAATGCAGAAGTACAGTGGGGTTTCCCAGTTTGATTTTCTATGCTGTTCTCTGGTGGTGCTGCTGTTCATGGCTTGCTCAGGTACTGGAGGCTGGAGTTGCCGTTTCTATTGAAAACACACAAATATCTCCTAAGAAATCATTAACCACCAGCACGGGATTCATGTACCTCCAAACACAGGGGAATCTGGTGACTAGGCCCCGATTTCTGGCCTTTCCTACGTGTCTGCCCCATGTCTGGAGTCAAAACCTAAAGCAAAAGGTGTGGGTGATTTACAGAAGAATTAGCCCTGAGCAAAACCTTCAAGTCTTATTATCAGTTTGAAGAGCATCCCTAAAGCCCTGAGGATGTGTGTGTAAAACTGGGTGGCCTATAAATTACAGGAGTGGCTCCCTGAGCAGGGGGTCCTCAGCATTGCTGAGCATTGTGTGGGGATGCTGCACCAGCCCTCAGGAGAGCTGCAGGAATCTGAGCTCAGAACAGACATACAGAGCACTTGGGAGAGCTGGGCTCGAGCACTGGGGCTGTAGTGTGAGCACAAGGGATGTGCACTGACACGGGGGTGAAGTCACTGGAAATGCTGTGCCCTTGTGTCCCACCCATAGGGGAGCAGGGATGTGCTGTGCCACAGCTTGCTGCTAGGAAACGTGGGAAGTTTGGCAAGCTGAGCTGCCCATGGCCTGAGAAGGGCTGCGTGCTGAGCAGGGTGTGTGGAGGGGTTGTGTGCTGAGCGGGGTGTGTGGAGGGGTTGTGTGCTGAGCGGGGTGTGTGGAGGGGCTGCGTGCTGAGCGGGGTGTGTGGAGGGGCTGCGAGCTGAGCGGGGTGTGTGGAGGGGCTGCGTGCTGAGCGGGGTGTGTGGAGGGGCTGCGAGCTGAGCAGGGTGTGTGGAGGGGCTGCGTGCTGAGCAGGGTGTGTGGAGGGGCTGTGTGCTGAATGGGATGTGTTTCAGCTTTTCAGTCTAACACTCCATTACGTATGAAACCTCTCTTAGTCATTCCAGTTTGCCCTCCAGCATGTGCACGCTTGTACTCCTTCAGCAGCTTTGCCCTGCTAATCCATGTTTGCAGCAGGCTCAGGTGAGCAGAATTTGGTGTGCAGGAGCAGCTTCCATCTGTGTAATGAGTTCATTCTGCTCTCATCTGCCTTTGGTCAAATTTCACACTGCTTGAGAAGCTGCTTCTCATCAGGTCTGAAGCTGAAGAGGGTAGTGAGTGTGAACGGAGCTGCCACCCCGCCGTCTGCCTGTGCTTCTGCTGCAGGAGCAGAGTGTCAGACTATGGAGAAAAACATTTGAACCTCCAACCCATACTTAACTTATATTGAGATTTACATGTAATTACTCCTTTTCCCTAGCAACTTGTTTTAATTCATGGTTTTACCAAACAGAGCGACAGGGAAATCAGCATCTCAGTTGCCTGGTAATGAGGAGGTTGTGCTTCTGCAGGCTGGACGAGCAGACCTTGCTGGAAGGGCGGTTGCTTTCCAGCCTTTCCCTCTCAAGGCAGCCCTGAGAAGGAAGCCCCAGCTGCCCAGTACATCCCCAGAGCAGCTCTGTGGGGAGGGTGCTTTCCTGCAGGAATGGGGTCTTTCAGGACTTGGCAGCGCAGGGAACATTGATGCTCCAGTGCCCCAATTTTCAGGCTCATGGGGAAATCTCACAGTCTGTAGGGAGGGTCACAATCAAGTTTCCTCCCCCTTTTTTATCCATGTGTGCCTGCTATACTGATACAGCTCTGGGATGAAGATGAGCAGTGCAGCACAGCCCAGCAGTGAACAGTAGTGAACAGATGAGTAGTGCAGCATAGTGAACAGATGAGTAGTACAGCGTATCCCAGCATAGCCCAGCAGTGAACAGGAGGCATGCAGCATCCCAGTGCATCACAGTGACAGCCAGCTGGGAAAGGCAGAGCAACTCGCAGGGGGACATTGCTTTCCCTGAGGACTTCAGGGGAGGTTTGCTGAGGAGTAGCAAGGGAAGGGGTCACCATGGGCTAGCTGGAAAGCTTTAAGGTCTAAAAACTTGGGACTCAGTGCAATTTTCAGTAGGGTTGTAAGTTTGAGGACTGTTAGTTTAGCAGGTGCTTTGAGGGCTCGGTGCCCATCCAGACATTTTCAATACCTTTTTTTTTCATTCCCCTTTTCTTAACACTAAGCAGAACCCACTTGGCAGTCGATTCACCTTTCAGCAGTGCAGTGCAGCCACTGCCCATTGTCCCCAGCCAGGCCAGGCACTGTTTGCATGTTTCCTGCTTTGCTGAGCACTGTCAGCTCCTCTCCATCGCCCCATCAGCAGGAGCAGTGTGTGCCCATCCTCACTTTCTCCATGCACTGAGAATGGCCCTTGGCTTGGTGGGTTCCTGTCAGGAAGCTCTGGGTGCTGCATGTGGAACAGAAACATCTCCAGTCTGGGATGGATGTGCAAAGGCTCCTGCTCTGTGCCCTGGTGTGTTGGTGTTTGGCTCATGGTTGTCCTTCCCATCACTGACATGATGCTGGCTAGCCCATCCTTTTGAGGAAAAAGCCTAAAAGGGTTGTTGATGATGCCAAGGAACCTGTTGGTGGCAGCATGGGTGAGGAAGGAATGGGGGGCTCCTAAGCCAAAGCCAAAAAGTTCCCGAGTTTGTTCAGGGGAGAAGGGAAAAAAGAAAAGGAGCAATAATTGAAGCAGACCTGCTGTGGTGTGAGTGGCTGCCCCACGTTCAGAGGTACCTGAACTGCTGTGAGCTGGGTCACTCGTTACGAGCCCAGAATTAATTTTGTATCCTGGCATCTCTCAGCTTTCCACTATCGCTGCTTCAGTCTGAGCTCTTCAGCTGGATTCATGTGGTGGCTCCATGGCAGGGCAAAATGTGAAGAGTTTCTTGTCAACAGATGTATTCTACATACCACTGTATTTACTTTCCCTGTAGACTGCATACCACCAGTAAGAAAGAGTGTTCAAAAATCTGTTACTTGGTACACTCTTCCACCTACAGTATAGCTTTTGCTGCTTTCCAAAAAGGTAAGGAAAAATCCAGCTTCTTACTACTTTGTTCTCAAAGCATTGGGATGGTATCCATAAGGAAACGAGGAGTGTGTGTCAGTGCAGCTCTGTCCGAGCACACATGTCACTTAAAAACTGTTCACACATCCAGTGCCACAGCCTCTGGGGCACAGGGTTTGCTCTGGGAAAGGGAGACCTGGGACTTTGGGGGATTTTAGTCCCCATGCTGTATCCCAGCTGAACGAGGGACTGGTGGTGGTCTGCTTCCTACCAGTGGACATCCAGTAAAGCCTGTGAAGATGTGGCTATTTGGTAACAATTTTTAAAAGGAACAAACAAATGATCAAACATTAATTAAGGCAATCAGATCCAACCACTAACAAGCTGCTTTTGGAGACGTCTTGAGCAGCTGTACTGGCAGGGTCTCCTGCCAGCCTAAATACAACTTTTACTAACTCACAGGTTAACCTTCTTTTAAATTTGAAAAGGCTCAAAAAAAAGCAAATCTTTTTTTCTTTCCACACTGGGTGACCCCAGCACCCACCCTGAGTAACCCCAAGTGAACAGTTTTTGAGAGCTGGTTGCTTCTGAGTGTTGTGGCTTGTGTGTGTATATTGTGCCTGTGGCCTCGTGGGCCAGGAATTACTGCTTCTCCAGTGCAACGAGGGGAATGAGAGAGCGTGTGGTATTGGAGACTAATAACTAATGACCACTAATGAACATCTCTCATAGCTGCAGTTCCGTGGGCATGTGCAGGGGGCTTTGCCCTGGTACACACAGTGCTGGGCTGGGTACTGCAGCACCATACAGCTAGTGCTAGAAGGAACTGCTGTATACAGCCTTCAAAATGTTTAGCTGATCCCTAATAGGTGAGAACTTATCTCAGCCAAGGTTAGGAAGGGATGCTTGAATTGAATCTCTGAGTCAGAGGGGAAAAAAACCCACTAATGTCTTCAGCCAGTGCGAATTGCCACCGCTCCAGTTTCAATCCAACTCGAGCCCTTGTGAAGTGTCCAAATTGCTTTTTATTGCATTTGAATCATGCCCATTAGCCTGGCTTACACAGCTCAGGCAGAAAGCCTGACTTAAGGTGTGGAGCTCTTCAGGAGCATCAGCATTGCTTGCCTCTCCTGAGCCAGGAGGGTGGTGGGTGCTATCCAGGGTTGGGGGTGGGGGGCTGGTGCAGGGCGGGGGGGGGAGAAGGGGCCACACATCTGCAAATCAGATGTGAAAGAGTGACAGGCACAGCTACGTGACAGCAAAGCTGCTAAGGGGAGGAGATGAGAAGAGTAGGAAAGAGCTAAAAGACACCCTCCATCTCAGGAGAAATATCTGGTTTTTTTCATCCAAAGCCATTTAGAATGTAAATAATTAGGGGCTCACACGGGTAGAGCTTATTTTTCCATGTAACATCATCATACAATGGGAGGGATTGCTGCCTGCAACGGCGTGTGAGTAACTTGGGCATCCAGGCCCTATACAAGTGATTTGCCACTCAGATTCTTTAAGCAGATTTCCAAGTGTGCACTGTGCTGGGCTACAAAAGCTGCTACAGATGGGAAGAGTCTGGGCTGGCGATGGCCCTGCCCAGGGCAGTGCCTGCCTGTAGCACACACTGGTTTCCATCCTCGCTTCGGCACAGCTGATTGCTGTTGCTCTGGCTGAGATGTTTTGATTTGTTCTTCCAAGACTACAAAACAAAACCCAGCAAGAAACAATACACTGTATTAAAAGCAAAGCAGTGATATCAGGAAAACATCAGCTGAGTTGTAAATTGACACTTGTTTTGCTAGGAATGTGTTTGTATGTAGGTACAAACACGGTGCTTAAGCCGTTACTTGACTGTATCAATTTCTCTGTGATGCACAGAGAGATGTGTTTATAATGCTTTTAAATTGTTTCCTGTGAGTGACAAATAGGACTTCTTTTCTGCTGAGACTGACGAAAATAAAAGGCTTGGAAAACTCTATGTGGGATCTGAGTCAGGGGGAAAAATTGTCCGTCACCTGGACGAGGCAAAGAAACCTCAGATGCTGCCAGGGGGCTGCAGAGTCCCTCTTGGTGCTGGGGGAATATCTGCAGCACTTTTCTCCTGGCCCATCTCTGGGCAATGTGCTTCAGGTCAGGAGGAGACAGTCATCCAGTGGCTGAAGTGTGTGGGATAGCTGAGTGACCTGGATCGGTCCCGTGGGTTCTCAGAGCCTCCCAGTGCGGTGATGCTGGTGAGGTACCCACTTGTGCCTCCTCCTGGGGAGGGTGATGCTGAGATGCTCGTGCCCTGCAGAGGGGATCGTGTATGTACCAGAGCAAGGCCCATAGTGGTGTGAGTGCCACGGTGTGACACCAAGGACAAGGAAAACCATGGCATGGGGCATTTCATGCTCCAGGAAGGGCCTGAGTGGTACCTGTGAGCTTGCTGTGCTCTGTCTCTCTCCTGGGGCTTGGACACAGCATGCTGCTTCCAGGAGGGTTTCAGTTACTTTGCCAGTTGTTGTTTTGCTTTATCAGTATGTGGAGAAGTTTCCAGGGTGAGGCCATTGGTAAGGTACGTGTGGCACCACATTGTGTGAAGTCATCATGTTTCCTGGTCGTACACCTCCCAGAACCCATGCAGATATTAGATGAGCCCATAATGAACCTGTTGGGATGTGAGTCATGACACGGTTCCAAACCGACCTTGGGCTTATGCTGAAAGACGTGAATAGTTTGAGGTTCCCTCTCCTGCTGAGAGTTTTCCTTCTCTTGTGTGCAGCCCCAGGAAGCCCAGGGCACCCCCGGGGCCACCTGCCATCCAGCAGCGGCATCGCTGGGGACCAGGCAGCTCTTTGAAGGCTTTGGGCCCAAAGGTGGGATGCTCTGTAGCTCATCACACCTTAGAGCATGAGGTAGAATTGTTTTCTGGATCCAAGCATCATCTTTGGTTTAAATCTGACTTGCAGAGCTACTGCTCAACAGTGATCAGGCAGCACCGACCAAAGCATTACTAGAAGTGTGTTTGCAGCAGGCTGTTGTAATTGCTCCCCCTCAGGACCATTAACTCTGAGTTTTACCTAAGTGCATAGCATAGTTTGGTAGAGCAGATAAAGCCCAACCCACTGTGGTGCCCCACTGCCAACCATAGGTTTGTTTGTCTATTTTCCCTTTTCTACACTTCAGAGGTGGTTGTTTCCTCCCTTTTCCTGTTCTCTCCACATACTTTTCCTGGTGTTTCCTGGTCGTACGCCTCCTAGAACCCATGCAGTTAGTTAGATGATCCCATAATGAAGCTGTTGGGATGTGAGTGATGGCACATGTCCATAGGGACACGTTCCTAACTCTAGATATACATGGATCCCCTCTACACACTGTCAGGCTCCTTGCACCCTGCTACTTCCCACCTAACAGCCAGGGATTCTGGCATTCTCACCAGGGTATTTCATCTACACCCGCAGTGCCTGGGTGTTGTAGCCTTGCACGAGCCTGGCCCTGGGTGCAACAGCGTGCCTTTGGTAACCCTGCCCAAGCCTTCATCTATTTTATCACCTGGTGGAAAACAAACCCATAGAATGGGACTGACAGTGCTGATGAACCACAGGAGCGTGCGGGTGAAACCAGCGTGAGGCACAGCTGAGCATCATTTGTCACTGACACCAAGTACCGCCAGAGCATGAGACAGGTATTATTTGGTGTTGACACAGGGAGCGAGGAGAGAATAAATCTATGCAGCGGGGGCCGGGGGTGTTCTGGGTTTAGGGCTCACAGGCAGCAGCAAACACAGTGCAGAGGGAATTGGTCCTTCTCAGCATTCCTCTCACGGCAAGCAGGCACTGCTTTCACACCCCCATCACTGGGGAACATCACAGGGGCTTTTTTTTCCCCTCTCTCTTGGCTTTGGGAATGGAAACGTGTGCATCTCAGTGACGTACAGCAACACACTACAGGGAGCATCCTTTTGTTCCTGAAAATAGGTATTTTTGTCTTTGGGGTGAGTTTGTTGGTTTTCAGCTCAGTCTGGCAGTAAGGAAGTGAGACAGGGCTTTATTTTCTAGCCATAGTGGGAAAAAAAGAATAAAAATAAAAAAGACAGGGATTAGGTTAATGGCTCAATACATGGAAATGCCCCTGAAACCCAGCGGGCACAGGTAGTGGGGAAGAAAGGCGTTCCAGCCCCAGGATCTGGAGTTTGGCTTGGTTACTGCTCTGTAACTCAGAGCACTGAGACTTACCTGGGATAAGGGTCTGGCACCACGTCTCTAGTGAGCTGTCTGCTCTTGCTGTTCAGTGGAAAGAGGGAAAAAAAGTGTGTGTGTGGGGGGGGAAAGTAGTTGCCATAGTTACACCACTTGTCATGATGCTGATCATGTCTGCGGAACGAGCCTTACATTAAATCTGTACTCTTATTAATATCAGCTGTTAAACATTGCCAGGATATTTGAAATCAAGACTTTCTGGAAAAGAAATGAAATGTTGATTGCAGCAGAGCTGTCCTGTTTAACCATGCAGCTCCAAGCAGGGCTCTGATAGACACTGTTACAAAGTCACTCACTGTGGATGCGCTTTCCACTGAGTTTGGCCTCTTTGCACTTCATGAACATTCTTGGGTTTTCTCTTAAGATGTTTGTTACTTGCATCAGGCAGCGTGAGCAAGAGGACTAAAGGAGAGGAGGGGAGTCTGTGAATCCCTTGCAGGTGTGGAGCCCTGCCAGTGGTGTGCCATCACATCTGCTCCGTACCACAGCGGTCAGGAGCCAAGGCTGAGATGGCTGGGCATGCTCCTTGTTTGCTCTCCAGGACAAGTGTACCCCAAATCTCCATGCAGGTGAATGAGCACACACACACACACACACACACACACACACACACACACACACACACACGTGTTCTCAGTGGATAAACCCATAGGAAAAGAGGAGATGGCCTCGAGTCACACCAGGGGAGGTTCAGACTGGATATTAGGAACAAGTTCTTCACTGAAAGAGTGGTGAAGCACTGGCACAGGCTGCCCAGGGAGACGTGGAGTTGCCATCCCTGGGGGTGTTCAAAACCCAGGCAAATGAGGTGCTTTAGAAGATGGTTTAGAGGTTACAGTGGTGTAGGGCTGATGGCTGGACTTTATGATCTTGAAGGTCTTTTCCAACCTTGATGATTCTGTGACTGTAGGACTCTGGTGTCTGTGCATCTTTCTGATGCCAAGAGCCCCACGGTTTGTTGGGGGGTTGTTCTGGTTTCAGCTGCCATGCCAGGTTCCAAAGCATTGGGGGAATACCATTTGAGATGTTGTTTTCCCACAAGGAGCAGGCTAGTGGTGAAGGAGCATCTTTACCCCTGACACCCTGGGGCGGTCAGCCCTGCTACTCAGACCTTCTCCTACCAGCTTCACCTCCCTTGGAGCAGGCAGCCAGTCTCTGTACTCAGTGTTTATCAAGGCAAACACATCGCTTCAGAGGATGGGGACTGGGTTGGAACCAGTTACCCATGGGCAGCTGGAGTGCTTGGTCTGGCTCCTCTGTCATTATGTTTTCCTGGAAAGAGCAAATGGAGTTGTCAATAGGACACTCATGGTTGTTTAAAACGAAGCTCTGACCTGTCTCTCTAACACAGGGAGGTTGTATTTGGCATAGCCCTGTTGTGCCCATCCTGTGACACCTTCAGATTATCAGTCCTTTGGTGAGATGATGTTTTCCTCCTCGTTGCCTGGTTCCCCTGGCACACACGTCAGCAGCAGAGCTGGGCTTTGCTGGGAAACAGGGCTGATGGTGTGAGTGGGCAGCTGTGACTGCTGGGGGGCTTCAGAGACAGCGTCCAAAGTCTGCAAACACTTTCTCTCCAGGTTTCAGTTTGCTATTGCAGGACAGTGGCTCCAAGGGGGAGAAACAGATCTGGCTCTGCCCCTGTGAGTGCCCGAGTTGTTCAGCTGAGCTGGGTTGGTGTGCTGGAGCTCTGAGGTTTGGCATGGCACAGGGATGCAGCCACTGCACCCAGGGGCTGCTGGAAGGGTGATGCACTGGTTTGGAGGAGGAGAATGGGAGATAGGCTGAGTAAATAATGGAATCACTTGTAATTCCCTGAAGGAGTTAACAGAAAATACCTTTGCTATTGAACTCAGTATGGGACCTGAAACTGGGTACAGCTGGGAGGAGGAGAGAAAAACCACGTTGTTCCTGTCTGTGTTTCTGTGGTTTGGCAGCTTCAGGAATTTTGGGTTTCTCAGTTTTTGATTAAGTACTATGAATAATTAGACAATGTTTCCAATTCTTTGATTGCTGAATGGATGAACTGTCTGCCCCCGTGGAGCTGTGCTTACTGAAAGGGGCTGCAGGGAAGGAAGGGAGTGCAGATGTGATAGCTTTATATCCACATGATTACACCTGTGTCTGCTTGGGTCAGACCCAGGCTTTGCTCAGGGAAGTGCTGGGCTGTTGCTGACCAAAGAACAATCCTCTGCTGGGTCTGGGTGGGTATGTTTGCACTGGGCCACAGTGAGTGGAGAGGAGAGCACAACACATTGCTGGGTTCCTGGTCTGACGATGGAGAGGTGCACACCCAGGGAGAAAGCATCACTCCAGTGGTGGCACAGCACAGGCCAGGCAGCAGATGGGACAGTGGCACGAGGAGGTGGAGGACATTTAGAAGGTTCAGGAGCAGAGGCAGAGAAGAAGTATTTTTTCTGTAGCTCTGGCTTCAGGACTCCTTCAGGATGTTTCAGAAGATCACTCAGGTCATAATTTTAATTATGTTTCATGCAAACTGTTTCCACACTTGGCTTTAACAGCCCTCAACAGAGCCTGGCTTTCCAGGTAAGATAACCAAAGTACTATTAATTCCTTTGTTTTAAGCAGGTGAAAAAAATTTGCTGCTATTTATTATCTTTCCAGTCCACAGCATTCAAAGGGAAACATTTAAAATTCAGTTTAAATGAGTCCATTTTCTGTACTGTCAGTTACAGCTAAGGGGGGGTAGCATGAATTGGGTCTTGAATTGCCATATCCTCATACAGATTTGGAAACACGTGCCCTGCGATGCTGTGCTCCTGCCTGCAGGGTAGCACTGAGGATTTAGGTGATGCCATGGTTTGTACAGCAACTGTGCTGTCCCCTGGGATCAGCTCCCTTGGCACACTGCCTGTGGCTGGGGATTTCAGCTCCCCAGCCTGATCCCCAACTGTGCCTCACCCCTAGGTGCCCCAAGGCGCCAGCAGCCGTATGGCTGCTCCTCGTGCTGGGTCTCCTTTAATCCTCTTTCTCTTGCTGGAAGCCTTGATAAGCCTTTCTGCTGTTTATTCCTTATCCCAGTGGTGCAGATACCTTCAAACTTCACCTGACCCAGCAGCAGGAGGCAGGGGGAAGATGCAGCCAAACATGCTCTGGGTTGATGCTCTCTGGCAGTACAATGCTTTGTTGATTTGAGCCTTTTTTTAGGAGGGTAAAACTAATCCTAGAGTTATCTTCCAGGCAAAAAAAAACCCCAAAAACACACATGATGATTTTTCAGGCCCCAGCCAGCATACCTGTGGCTCAGACCTTGCACTCAGAGTCACAAATTCTCTTACTGGCTCAGGCAGGAAAATGAATATTGACAACAAGCCCTGAGTTTGCCTCTGAAGGCACCTGCCTTAATAATAGCTTGCAAAGTAGTCAGAGATGTGACTGATAGAAATTATCTTTCAGCCAGGTCCTGAGGAGGCTGAAGGCAGTCTCTGTCACCACAGGTACTTTAGATCATCTTTCCAGCGCCACAAAAGGAGTTTAGTGATGCTGATGGAGTTATCATCAGAAGCAGTTTGGAGGCAGGGAAATAGATGTCATGCTTTTTGTTTGTTTACAGAGAGCTGGTGCTTTGATTGGGAAATACTCCTGAAGGATTAACACTGTATCCTGCCCTTCCTGAGGGCAGCGTGTGCCACACAGCCCCTTCGTGGCTTATTTCTAGAGCTTGTGAGGATGGGTACAGGTGCACACACCCTGTGAGGATGGGTACAGGTGCACACCTTCATGGTATTCTTCAGAGGGGCAAAGTCCCTCTGACACTCAGTTTCACCCTTGCTATAGGGTGAAACATCCCTTCTCAGAGACTTAAAACTAAAGGAAGGGTTAGATGAGATATTAGGGGGAAGTTCTTTCCAGAGAGAGTGGTGAGGGGCTGGAACAGGCTGCCCAGAGAGGGGGTGGGTGCCCCATCCCTGGGGGTGTTCAAGGCCAGGTTGGATGGGGCCCTGGGCAACCTTGTGTAGCTCCAGGCCTGAGGTTGGTGTCCCTGCCTGTGGCAGGGGGGTTGGAGCTCTGTGACCCTTGGGGGCTCTTCCAACCCATGCCAGTCTATGATTCTATGAACTGAAGTCAGAATGTCCCAGCTCTGAGCTGTAGTGTGAGCGCCTCTGCAGTGCGATTGCTTCCCTGCGCTGTCTGAGCTCAGAGACTCTGCATCCCTGTCGAGATGAAAGTCCAGCAGCAGATTGGTCTCCATCTCATACTTGTGCAGAACGACAAAGCCAACACATACTTTATGTACTCAATCCCTAACAAGCATCTTAGCCCAGAAGAATGTCATGTCATTGCCACTTTGACCGGAGCTGATTTCTATCATTATGCCATTAGCTCACCCAAGAACTGCTTTTATTATTCTTCCCACTGGACACATTCCCTGTCCTTGCAAAAAGCACATCCTAAGAAAAACCTGATGAATTAAAAACATCTGTCTCCGATAGCAGCCTCCACTTGAAAGCCTTATGAGCTAAAAATGGACTTTTGTTTAAAGAAAAAACCTACTTCAAATCTCAGTGTGCCCTGGAGAACTGGCAAGGTCGTACTCTGGCTTCCTATTAAATCCTTCTGGGAACTTCAAAGCAATCCTCGTTAAAAAAACCCATTATATTGGCTATTTGTAATTGTTACTTATGGCCCTGCACTACTCTGTGTGATGCTTTGCCAGTCCCTTGGGTTCAAGGCTCAGCCCAAGTGCAGCTCTATCACTCACTTCACTCGGTATGCAGCCTGAGTTGGCTGCATGATGGCAGGGTAAATACCTGCTTCAGAACAGGGTAATAATGAGAAAGCTCCAAAGGGAAAAGGAGCCCTGGCTGGGATATGAGGAAGCCAGAAGCTGTGTAAAGCATTGGATGGGTGAAATACCCCTGCAGCCCCTGCCCAGCCCCTCAGAGCAATGCAGCAGCATGCATATGCGCAAACATCATTATTCCAATAATTTGAAGTAATCACTTCATTATTAATTACCTTCTGAGCACAGCAGAGGTGGTGATTTCCACCAGCTTTGGGATTACCTTCACCATTTCCCATTTGGCAGTTAAATCCCAGCCACGTCCTAGCTGCAACAGGGGAATTGCAACTGTGGGATGCTCTAAAAAGCCAAGTTGCTTCCAGGTAAAGGTGGGGCCATCCTGCATGTTCCCCATCCATCCCAGTGTGTAACTATCAGACACACAACCTGTGTTTGGGTCCCTCAGGAATGACCCTGTGATCCCAGACTGAGGTTCTGGAAGAAGCAACACTATGTGTGTGGAGGTTTTGGGTTGGGGTTACCCAAACCTCTTGGAGAAAGAATCAGTGATGGATGAAGAGGATGACTCAGCCTTCCACAGCATTCAGCTTTCCTCATGACTCTTTTTCCAGAGGGGAATACCCTGCTCACGTGGGCTGTGTAGGGGAATGAATCAGAAACCTCAGCGAAGCAGCCTCAGACCTTGGGGTATCAGGAGGAATTTCTTTACTAAAAGAGTTGTCAGGCATTGGCACAGGCTGCCTGGGGAGGTGGTGGAGTCACCGTCCCTGGAGGGATTTAAAGGGCATGTAGATGTTGTGCTTGAGAACATGATCTAGAGGTGGGCTGGGCAGGGTTAGGCTGTGCTTGGACTCGATGATCTAAAGGGTCTCTGCCAACCCAGGTGATTCTATTCCATGACCTGTTGCCAACCCAGCTGTGTCACGGATCTGTGCTGGAGCAGGTCCTCCCTGCCAGAACCGGGATGCTGGTCATGCTGGGGCTGTCTCGTGGTCCTCACCCCTGCAGCACCCAACCCAGCTTGTCACCCAGACACAGGGACAGGCTCCTTTGTGTTACAAACAACCTCCAGTAGTGTGGATGTGTCCGGACTCGCATCATCCCCCCGAAAAGGTGCTGGTTGCCTAGCGACACATCCCCATTCCCTTTCTATGCCAGTTTAGTTCCTCCTCAGCTTTACATGCCATGGCTGGGGCTGCTTAACGTGATCCTGTTTGCAGCGACAACACAGGGCCTCGGGTACCACCGCACAGGCTGTACCCACCGCCCGTCACACCTGAAAATCACATTTGGCTTTGGAGCTGCTGGGACTGGAAGGGAGCCTGGGCTTTGTTTTCTGCAGGAGAGGCGTTCCCAAGCCCAGGATGTACCGTCCTAGTGCTGGCATCTCCCCCCCCACACACCCCCATCCTCCTGTAGCGCTCCTTGATGGCATTTAATGAATTAATTACACTGTTCAGAGATTCCGGCTTCTCTGGAGAGTTAACCAGCCTCAGGCCTCTCCCTCTTGCTCACTCCATGTGGTTTTGCTGCTGTTGGAATGTGCAGAACATCTTCTCCAAAATCTGAACCCGCACTCCCCATGTATGGGTTAGGTGAAGCTCCTGACAGGAGCGGTGAGGGGCATATGGACTCAGCATTAACAATGGATGATACCCACCCGAATTTAGGAAGAGTCAGCTTTTGTAAAGACAAAACACCTGCATCTCTCCCAAAGAGATTGTGACAGGTAGGGTTTTACAGTGTCTCAAGGTTCTTCTGGGTGAGGTCTCATCAGAAAAGATCCTTGCCATGGTCTAGTGTTTGCCTGGGAATTCCACTGTTGCCCTTACGCCTGGCAGGACTCTGTGCTGACGTTGCTCTCAGTACTGGACACAAATAAGAAGAGCACTGTTTAAAAGCAAAGCAGAGGGCTGAAAGCTTATTAAGGAACTTGAAATGTATTTTTTTTAAAAAAAGGTAAGGAAAAGGCACCCTATAAATATCCCCACCACCACCCACATCCATTCTGGTTTGGATTTTCCAGCGTTTCATGGAGATAACAGGCAGCAGGTCGGTACCGTGCCGTGACACCCAGCGTGTCACACGAGTGCTGAAGGGAGTGTGAGGATGACTGGATGGGTCCATAATGTTCTATCACACTCCTGGTTCTCCCTTCATTTCCCAGGAGTGCCCACTCTGTGAGCAGCCCCCACCTCGCCTTCTCCATCACGCGCCCTTTCCAGCTCTATCCCCAGGAACTGCTGAGGCCAGGCAACCCAGTTGCCCCTTGTGCAGCATCCGGAGGGCCGTGCCTGTCAGGAGTGATGTGGGGGTGGTCAGAGCTGCTTGGATTTTATGTTGCTCAGTCAGTGCTTCAGCACGAGCAGTGTTCATCGTGGAGGTGACATTGTGCTCGCTGCTGTGCTTGTGTGGACTCAGCTCTGGTAAGACCATACAAAGAGAAGGAAACTGTTCCTACAGCATTTGTCACCTGAGCAGGAGGATGTCCCCTGGCTGGAGCCCGGGTCGGTGGGTCAGGGGCTGGCAAGTGGAGAGATATGATGGGCACCAGGTTATCATCCCTGCCGGGGCAGAGCTCGGGGAGCCTGTGTGCAGCAGCAGGAGACATGGAACTCATGGCCAGGTTGTCATCAGGCCTCTGAGGCGCTAGATAAATTAGTGATCAGGAAACAGAAACATCATCTTTAGCGACTTCTCAGTCCTGCTGCCAGGTGGGATGGGGGCAGCGGGAGCATCGCTGCTGGTAGGGCTCAACCTCAGCACCGAGGTGCTGGCTGGAGCTGCTTTGCTGAGAGCAATGGGGAGCTGCCACAGCTCCAGGTGGTGTAACTTTGGGGAAGAGAAGGCTGTGAAGCCGTTACAGAGGAACACACCTTTTACTAATGTTGTATTTGAGTTCACAGGAGGGTCTGTGTGCTGAGCTGCACGAGAGCCCCACGGTTCAGGCTGCAGCTTGGGGACAAGATGCCACCCACCTACAAATGCAACGAACTAGGGTGTTTTTTGTACCACTGCAGGCATTTATATACCAGATAAGTTGCCAATATATTACAGTAGGAAGCACAACAGGGGCGATGTGGAGAGGTGATATAACAATCTATTTACATTTAGATACTAAATTTAAAATGATATTATTTTCTCTGAGCTTCATTCCAGCTGTTGGGTTGTGGGCAAGCATGTAGAATCGTTTAGGGCTGTTGCTTTCACCTCTTTCTCATATATATGTTCCCCAATTTAAAGGCAACAGAGCATGTGGATAGCTCTGTCTTTCAGGCATGGAGCCAGAGGAGGAGCCATGTGCATCCCTTTCCCTTTTACACGGCCCAGAAGCAGGATTTAGCAGTCAGCCCCTGCTTTGCCTGGCATAAAGGATACAAGTTTCTGAGCAAGGACTCAGAAAATGGAAGCGAGGAGGTGAGCATCACCTGCCACAGTGAGCGTGGAGGAGATGGGAGCAGAAGTCCCAGGCTCGTGGCCGTCACAGCATCAGCTCTTGCTCAGTGCTGGGAACGCCAGGATCACGTTTCATACGTCTGGTAGCCTGAGATGCCCGGGGGCTTGGAATAGAATTCATTTTTTTGCACTGTAAATCTTTTCTCTTTAAGCATGGAAGAGGTTACAAATGTGCATAAAATTGGAGCGAAAGTGATTAAATCTCACGCTGAGCAAGTATTGACAGATCTGCCTGGCTTCTGGATGCTGTGGGAGCTGCTTTCTTTGTGGCCCGTGCTCAAGATAATGAAAACCAGTCAAGTGATGAAACTTATACATCCAAAGAGGATTTTTGCTTCTGTGTATTTGTTTTTAATATGTTGTTGGCGCAGAGATGCAGTTATTCCAAGCACTGTTCTGGCTCCTGGCAGGGGAGGAGTGTAGGCTGCCAGTGCCCCCCACCGCTCATCGGACAGTAGCTGGAAAGGAATGGGGCTTCATTAATCACTGTGCTTTAAAGAAATGGCCTTTAACTCCCATGGGCAGAGGTACCTGTTGTCTTCACCTCTGTAATTAGCAGTGAGCTGCGTGGTGCGGGCTGTGTGCAGGGGGATGCTGGCGAGGGAGGGGGGTGCTCGATTCATGGGAAAAGGCAGAGCACTGAGTGAGAGGCCAGCTCACAGGGCCGTGGGGGCTGGCACTACCCTGGGCACATCCTTACAATTGATGCCATGCTGTGGAGTGCCTGGGGCTTGTGGTGACCAAGGTGAAGCTTGACAGGTGAAGCTAAGGGGAGCTGAGCCATGCGGTGCCCGGTGCACATGGTGAGCGGTTCCCTGTGCTGGGGGTTGTTCCCAACACAGTGTCTGTGTGCAGAGACTTGTCTTCTTCAGGGGTTCTCAGGCCTGTTTTTCCCATTGCCAATATAGTTGCGCGCCACAGGTGATGGGCAGAAAAGGGTGCTTGCTGGGGGTACATCCCCTCATCTCAGGCAGGAAGGTCGCCCTCTGCCGAACAAGGTGTGTGCTGAGTGTTTGAAACCCACAAGCAGCCCCCACCCAGGATGAACCCCTTCCATGCTACTCCGAGCCCACGCTTTACCCCCCTGTCTGTTTGCCTGTTGCACTGACCCCGGGGCAGGGGATGGATACAGCTGGTCCAGAAGGTGCAGTCCAGCAGCCCAGATCCTGCACACCCCAACTCCTGGCTTCCCTCCAGCATGTCTAAGTCAGCGGCCAGCTGAGGCTGACATAAGTATATGTAGATTAATTAACATGTATATGTTATTTGCAAGGGGACAATCTGTTTTCACTGCTGGGAAGCTGTCACCCATTAGCACCGACAGCCACTGAGCACAGACCTGTATCTTATTTTCCGTTTAAAGATCAGGGAATGCTCCTGTGTCGTGGGCTGAAGCCTGGTGAATCCTGGTAATACTGTTGTTTCATTAGCAGTCCCTATTTTCATGTAAATTAATTTCTTTGAGGAAAATCAAATCCATACCTGGCGCTAATTGCCAATGATGATAATGAGCTGAGACTCAGGAAGATTCATTATCGAGGAAGACTGTCTCTCTCCTGAAGGCTTCAAATGAAGACTGGAGCACGTCAGCTGAGCTCCATGGTCCTGGAGTTAGAGCAGGAAGGGAGCTGTGAGATGTATCTGACAAGAGACATGGTCTCGTCTGGGCTAACAGCCTTTGGAATTGGGGAAGATTGTCTTTCCTCTCCTGAAATAACCATGAAGCTTTTATTGATCATTTTATCTAAATTAGGGATGATGCTTTTTGTCAACTGCATTAGTCTTGTGAAGCAGAGCACTGCCAAAGATATCGTTACTGCCTCAGATGCACGGAGCCCATCTCTCCATGGAGAGGGTGCAGAAGTACACGCTATCAACAGTATTTCTTGGCTGAACTCATTTGGCACCGGTGGCTCATTGTCATATTGAAAATGAGAAATGAGCTACGGCGGCTGCATCTGTGAGGAAACTCATCAAGCAAAATACCAGGTTCGCTGTGAAAGCTCCAGTAAAACCTCTGCAAGCATTAGAGGGGCTGGCCTGATATGAACCAGCCCTGAGAGGATCAAAATCACCGTCGCTGCCATAGGAGCTCTGCTGCTATTTGAAATTGGAGCATGTAATGGATAAAGCTGAAGTATATCACAAAATAATACATGTAATTACTCTGCAACCTGTTTCACGGTGATATATTTTTTTTTCCCAGCTGCATTTTACCCTCTCTCCAGCATTTAATAGCGTACCAGAGTTTATTGAATATTTGCAGCCTAGCCTGGAAGGATGATGAGGTTTATCCTGCCATGTGTTGAACACCTTCGTGTCTGGGGGAAGTTAATGGGAACTGAAGATGATCAGCAGTTTGCGGGATCAGAGCTTGATTGCTCGGACAGCTCCGACTCTTGTAGGGAGAAACAGCTGAATTAGGGTTTCAGACTAACACTGCAGAGCGCTGGCGTTGCACAGGAGCTCCTTAAATCGCAGGCCTGAAAGCTCCAAGGAGTAAAAATTGTTCCTTTGTCAGGAGAAAAAAAGAGATCCTGAACCCTGTGAGAAATACTTTGGTTCAGCTGTACTCTGTGCATCACCCACTCAGAGTATGCTGAACTGCTGGTGGGCAGCCTGCCCTTACTTAAGGAAGTATTCCCCCCCAAATCAAGCCACTTCTTGAAAAATTAACAGTGGCTTCTGATTAATAATGCTTCCTGGCTGTTGGTCAGGCCAATGGGAAACAGACACGAGCTGCGGGTAGCGGTGGGTCTCCGAGGCAGGGGGGATGCTCCGGAGGGCTGGCAGGTCTCCCCCACTCTGGGCAGGGCAGCAGTGGAGGCAAAAAGAGCAGGAGGTTTGTGGTAATCCCAGAAAATCAGCCTCATCCCTTTCTCTGCCTCACCTTCCAAATGTACAGCATATCAGGGGCGTGATATATATGTGCATATATATATATGTCTATATATCCAGTTTTTCCACTCGTGGCTGCTTGCAATTCACATTAATATATTTTGTTGAGTCTGAGTTACTCAGACCCCACAAGTGCTGAGTAGAGGAGTTGGCAGCAGCAGCAGCACTCGGTAATCCCAGCCTTTGGAGAGCATCCATTGGTTGACACTGGTCTCCTGTTAATTCAGTCAGAACACTGGACTTTATCTTCATTGTGAGAGTATGCATGCTTCACACACCTATTTGTTGGGGGAGGTTAAGTGGGTAAGAGAGGAAAGGCCTCCTTTGTGTTCCCTGGAACAGTTCAGTGTCAAGTCTCCTCAGCCCAGTACGAGTCGTTACTCCCCAGGCACAGCGCTGGTGTGTGAGCTGGGATGGTGGATTGTTGGTTTGCCCTGTACCTGTTGGTGTTGCCCAAGCACTGCAGAACATTGTGCTTTGTATCCAGCTGTGAGTATTTGCCAGTTGTACTGACAGAAGTGGGGTATCACTCACAAGGTAGTTACTGATGGGTTTGATGTACTGCTGCTTGCAAACAGGTTTCATTTGAAGGGCATCATTGGGAAAGCTGGTGCCTTGATTCCCACACCCAAAACTTCTCAGGAGTCATAAACCTTGCCCAAAAATCACTTCATCCATGAGAGAAACCAAGCTTAGCCCGGGAGGGTTAGGAAGTTGGAGCGAATGTCCCCATTTTTTTTGAAAGAAAGAAAGACAATCTCAATGGGATCTAGTTGAGGAGTCTCAGCAGCAAGGTCGCATGGGCTGTGTGAGCACAACAAAACCCATTGCCTTTACAGCCACAGATAGAGCTGGTGTCGGGTCTGTGAGCACATGCTGCCCAGAGGGATGGTGCTCACAGGGATGCAGGAGCCACCGGCGCATCCCTGCCCGTGCCCGCAGCTGGAGGACCAGCAGCCAGCCCTCTCCCAGGGGGTCCCGGCTGGCGGGAGGGGGGGGGGTCTCTGACCATTCTCTCTTTTCTTTCAGGCCCTGCTGCAAAAAAGAAGTACGTCAGTTATAACAACCTGGTTATCTAGGCCATTTTGCCACGTGGGGCGGAGGACTGGTGAGGAGTTTCATCCACGGCGGGCGCAGACCTCCTCCCGAGCCGGGCTGCCTGGGCAGGGGGGCGAGGGCACGGCGATGCTGCGGGGCAGCGCCAGAGGAGCCCCGTGCTCCCAACAGCTGCTCCCTGAAATACCCTCCATCGCTCTGGACGTCGCTGGCGCTGCCGTCGGCTGTGGCCTTGGACCCGCTCCGGCGACGGGAGCCGCCGTGCCCAGGCGCCCGGCTGCGGCACGGGAGCACCGGCTCCCCGGGGTGGGCTGCGTTCAGCTACAAGGACTTTTTAAGGGGCTAATTCTGTCTTTCTATGTACTTCCAGACTGCAAGTTTTTGAACTTTCTGTACAGTTTGTGAGGATTTTTGCATCTCGCCATCCATGTCGTTCCGAGGTCACTGTTTGTTCCCCGACTGCACAGGTTCCCTGAGGCCCGAGTCGCTCAGACTTACCACATCCACAAACCCCACCGACTGAGGATCTAACAAGACCTGTACTCACGGCGTGTACAACTACTAGCCTCTCACTGCAATCCATACACCTTTTTCCTTTCTTTTATTATTTATTTTTTAACTACACAAACAAACAAACAAAAAAGAATTTAAAGACCAAAAACTGTGCTGGCGAAGTTAGTCCCCCCCACCACACACACACCCCCCTCCCCCACTCTGATGGGCTGCAGAGGAAGCAGAAAAGGGGTTGTTTTTTTCTTTTGGCTGAGTTTTAGTAGAGGTCTTGATATTTGGACTGCATGCCAGTAATGTATTTTATGGTACATGTTAATGATTTATGTTTGATATTTGTATTTGTGTTCCATTTTGTTATTTTATTTAAGGTATATGACTATTTTGCAATAATTTCAATGATTCTTATGATATCTGGAGGGAAGAATATGGCTTTTACATGTCTTGAGGTTTGTTTGTTTTCTTTTTTTCTTTGTTGATGCCCCACCATGATTGACCAGTGTGATGAGGACTTACAAAAGCATGTATGTTTTATACTGTTTGTAACAAGTAATTTCGTTAATCTTGCTGCTTATGTGCCAATTTAGTGACCCCCCATCTTTGCCGCAGACCCCCTCCCTCCCTCCCCATTCCCTCCACCCTGTGATATTATCCAAGAATGTATCAATAAAGGATTTTGGTTAACTTTTTTTTATTTACTCCAATAAATATATTTTTTCAGTTGGTCCCTCCCCCTTTCCCCCTTGTGACTAACGTTTCTTTCGTGGTGGTGTCAAGACGTGGTGGGCATCCAAAACTGTGGTGTGGAGGTACCTTGGGCTTTGTGTCTGGGAAGGGTCTTGGGGCAGCTTGTAGATTAGATCATTACACACAAGAAAAAGAAAGAAACCAAACAAAAAAAAAAGTGTCTTTTAAAGCTCCAGGAGGTCTACAAGCCCTAAAAGCCATGTTACACCTGGGCAGAGAACACCATCCCCTCTGTGCCTCGTGGTCTCCAAAGCCATCTTCAACCCTTGGATCACCTGTGTGGACACAGAGCACTCCAGAACGTGACTAAATGAGCATCTCACTGAGGTCACGCTGCCAGGACACCCTGGAGGCAGCTGGGGAGGGTGTAAAATGGGGTGAGTTTTGGCACGAGGTGTGAGGAAGCTCATTGGACTGCAGCACAGCACCTGCCTGCCGCCGGCGCCGTGTGTTGGGTGCAGGGGAAAGTATTTAGCCTCCCAGTTTCTCTAGACAACTTGATCAATTATCCTGATGAAGCTAATCAGCATGAAAAGAAAATTTGACAGCTGCAGCATGGGCCACAGTGCATAGTGATGAAGCCCTTGGTGTCAGCCCTTGATTGACTCTGCATGCACGCGTGGGGGCTGGCTGGGGGCTGGCACAGCCCTCTCGGCAGCCTGTTAATATTCAGAGATATCATAATGAATTACAGCAGCCAAAAGGTGAAGTTCCAGCCCAGGAAAGGCTTTGTCAGCAAGAAACAAATTATCAGCCCAACAAACAATGCAGGCAGAGGCTCTGCGACACCGTCCTCCTCCTCTGCACTGTCTGCAGACCACGCAGAACCACCATGAGGCCAGGGAGCAGGTTACCATCAACAGTAATTCCTCCTCAAGGCCCCTGGTTTATTAATTCTTTTCTAAATGGGGGGGAGGGGGGGAAATGGGAGTTTTGGTTTGTTTTTTCACTTTTTGGGGACTGAGGTGGAAGGAGGAGAGGGTGCTGCTGGGAGGGAGCGATGTGAGTATTGGGGCTTTTAGGCTCTTCTTTCAGCTTGTGCTGCATCAGATCCACCACAAACTAAAACCTGAGCCCTTTGTTTTCCTGCTTATGGTGTTTTACAGGTATGCATGGGCATACACACACACACACACACACACACAGAGACACATACACGTGTTTACTAACCAGAAGCCTCCGGTTCATGATGGGTGCTGGCTGTTGCAGGCTGCCTGGCTGATGTCTGATCCATCTGACTGCAGCTGGGGCTGGATTTCCCCTGCCCATACCCAGACCTGACATCCAAGTAAGTTCTCTGCTCGTTTACTGCAGGTTAACATGGAGTCAGTCTTAAATGTTTCATTCATCCTGAACAGCTTCCTAGTAGGATCACAGCCTGAAAAGCATAAAGTAAATCGAGGCAGGGAAACCCCTGACAGTAATTTCCTGCTTCCAAACACCACAGGGACGCTGCTCACGCTGAGTTGTGTCACTCACAGGTGTCTGCCACTCCCAGGTCACCGACACAGCCCGTGGCCAGCTCCTTGGTGCACTTGGTGACAGGGAGGGACACCAGACCTGTACCCTGCATCACACCCGGTGCACATTAAGAGCTGGCTCCATATGTGTATATCGCCCTATGTAGGTAACCACTTTATGTGGCATACATAGATAAACATGATTTATACTCACTACACAGTCCTGCTGCTTGTAGTGAGTTAATTATGGCTTTATTTTGGTATTTAATGGTATAAATGCAACAGTAAATTTCAGAGTCGCCTCTACCTATCTGTATCACTGGATTAAAGCTGCTGTGAGGCTCTGAGCATGGAGCTGCTTTACTGGCTTACAAAAGGTGAAGATGGTGTCCTGTAGACTGTTGATTTTTATTTTTTTTTTCAATCCCACACCCTACACCATGCTCACCCAGCACCAGTTCAAACCAAAAGAGCCCTTGGCACCAGTTAGAGTCCTTTGCTGTACAACTGGAGGTACCTACCATCAGCTGCATTCACAGCATCTTCCCACACCTGACTACCACGACACTCTGTGGCTCGTGGCTTCTTACACCCCTGACCTGAGGTGATGGAAACACAGCCAGCCCTTTGCCCTAAAGCTGCAAGACTTACACCATGTCACTGGTTGCTTTCACTGGTGGAGTGGTTCACAGGGCCTTGGCTTGGGCAAGGAGAGCTGCGGGGGGTGGACTCCTTACACCCCCCCCCCCCTCACACCCCTGTGCAGTCTGTAGCACACACTCCAGAAAAATGAGTATTTCACTTCTCATCATGTTGACCCTGCTGTGGCAAACACCCATGTCTGTGAGCAGGCAGGGAACATCAGGAAGCATGGGAGTGAGGGGGTTTTGTCAGGTTTATTTTTGTTGCCATTTATTATTTAGCCTGAATTATACCCAAATTGCTTCAGTATGTTAATGCCAAGTTTATTGTTCATAAATATCATTGCAGATTTAAGCTTTCTGGGCATGCTATATGATAGATAATGACAATTATTTAGCCTGAGTCAGAGCTTAGTCTTCATTTGTGACATTAATTGCCTTTATATATAATTAAATGCACTATAATGCTTCCATATACAGAATCTGTGCATCCAGCAAAGTGCTAATCAAACATACTTATTTATTAATTTCTGAGAGCTTTTAGCAGAGCCTTTGATACTGTGGAGTGGTGTTCAGTACACAGCCTGTTTGATGTTTAGGAAGAAATATTTTGATAATTGCTTTTCGTGCTACGGGCATAATTAACATTATTTGTAGCAAATGAAGAAAAGCTGAAGGGTGAGCCACTGTCTCCACCTTGCTCAGTGGATGCTGACACTCACAGAGCCAGCAGCACCCACATATCACAGTCAGCAAAGCCAGGAGCCCCTCCAGCCAGGGTGGGGGGATCCTGCTGCCTTAACCCCTATCCTTAACTCAGGGTAACTCAGTTATTCTCCAGGATGCCTGTTTGCTGTTGGCCACCTCCACATACCCCCCAAGGTTTGAGTCTGTATCACCTATTTATTTTCAGGAGCTGGTTTATTTTCAGTAACTACTATTATTTGCTGCCCAAAAAGACAACAACTCTTCCCTTTTTTTCCCTTAAAGATGAGCTCAAATCTCTTCTCTCTCCAGTTTCTTGATGCCTGTGGTACACTTGGCTGCATATAATGTACAAACCCCAAAATAGTCCCTGTACAGATAATGGACCCCCAGGGATCAGTGCCGCTTCCCCCCCTCCCCCCCCAGCTCCCACTGAGGTCACTTACCAGAGCTGCACTCTGCAGCAAGAGGAGGAACCACACACACCAACACCTTCCATCCTCTCTTGGGCAGCAGGACCCAGGAAGAACACCCCCATTCAAGCTGTTAGGTGACCTAAGGGAGTGGCCTCCAGGAGCCTCTGAGCCACTGCAGCCACAGGCATGGCAAGATTCTGGCAGCTGCCAGATCAAGCATCCGATACCTCCTCCCTGCATCAAACCTGGCAGGCTTGAAGTGCTGTAATGAAATGAAAACTAAGGTGGGTTCTGCTCCCTTCAGCCCACAGAGACCAAAATCCACGCTGCAGACCCAGCAGACTCCTGGCTCAGATGCATCCATTCTCAGGGTCTCTGCAGCAGGAGGGTGGCTCAGGGCTGTGGACATGTGGGGTTCTCTGGCCTCAACTGGCTTCTTCCTCGTGTGGTCAGTGGGGCAGCGTGGAGGACTTGGCCTGGAAAAGAGGCACAACATCTGTCAGAGCCATTTCCTGAGGGTGGGAGGCTGCAGCTTTAAGCCTTAAACACTTTTGTCTGTTCTCTGTGTGCCAGGACATGCCTTAAATCCTGCCAACCCCTCTGTGGTACCTTCACCCCTGAGCGGGTAACATGAAGGATGAGATGCTTCCACACACAGCCCCCTCATTGTCTAACAGGATGCTGATAGAAAAGCCTGCCTTCTCAAAATAATGCATAAGAAATGATCCACACTGGGGTTTTTTCCTGGATTATTATACTCATTTTATTCATTTTTCAGACAGCAAAATCACACAGTGAATATTAATGATTGTGATTTTACTCTGGCGTTATCTAAAGCTAAGGTGGTAAATGTTTACTTACAGCCAGCAGGAATTCTTCTGAGCATGGATCATTGATTTCAGGCCCCTGGGGGACTCTGTCACCTATGGATTTGGGGTGAGGGCAGGAGGTGGAGCGTGCCAACTCCCTGCACGTGAAGCCTTGTGCCTCTGATGTGGCCAAGGAGACACAAACGATGCTGCTCTGCTGGGTTATGCCACAGCAGTGTCGAGCTAAGCCCTCACACCAGGCCCCAGTCTCTCGACAGCAAAGTAACTCAGCAGGCTGGAAGGGGGACTTGCTGCTCACTGGTAGTTTGGAGAGGGGAGCTGGCTGGAAGGGGGGGAGGTTGCTGCTCACTGGTAGTTTGGAGAGGGGCGCGTGGCAGCACTTCCTACCCTTGGTCCCAAGCTGGCAGTTTCAGCTCCAAAGGGGCAGGTTCAGTCCTCACTGACAAAGATACATCAGAGGTGTTGCTAAGGGAAGAGTTTGCTTTGCTTTGGTCTTTCCTGCTGCTGCTGTTGTCCTCCAAAGCTGGCAAAAGTCTTCCTTCATCTGAGACAAAGCCGGGGAGGTGGGGGATAAAAAAGGTGTGTTACCTGTAAGGTTTCGTGCCACTGAAATGATGGGATTGTGGCTGGGTTTTGCTCAAGACTCTCAGATTTGTAAGAATCAAGATCAAAACCATGAACAACTTCCTCACCTGGCTCCCCCTTGCTGGAGGCTGGATGCAGCTGGGCGAGTGTGGACCAGCTGTGAGGGCAGCATGCAGGGAGCACCCCAGAGACCCCCACATTCCCAGACACAGCTCCTTGGGGAGTCAGAGAGACAGAAAATCAATCAACAACAAATCAAAGCTCCATCATTAAAAACCAGGTGGGTTTTTTTTTTTAAGACCACAGCTTCTCCTACATGACACATTGACTCAAGGTGAACCTGTGTTAGTGGCAGGGACAAGCCAGCCCAAAGGGTGCACGTGGGCAGTGCTCAGGGGAGGGGGAATTCAAGCACTGCAAGGACATATGGAGAAGCACACACACTCACTGTGCTCGTAGGTAAGTGACTCAGTGTTCACTTTTGTTCTGTTTATGAAGCCTGAAGATGGGAGGATCTCAATCTCACTAATTCCTATTAATAGGATAAACTAGAAGAGTGGAAAGCACAGAAGGCAAATGAACTCATCATCTCCCCTGCCCACCAGGCTGAAGCTTTAGCAGGAATTTGCCACACGAACACTTGGATGCAAAATACAACACTCCCCCGCACCAGCACCCCAGCAGTGCCTTGTCCCAGGGCTGACAACCAGCAACACCTTCTCCTCCAGCCAAGCTGCTGGAAGCTGTCACTGAAGAGGTGAGTTTCTCCCCAGGAACGTCTCATTCACAGCAGGAAACGTGTTTGCCCTGTGCCTTTCACCTACAGACACACAGAGAAGAAAGAACCTTTGGAAACAGCTCACCACACTGTGACTTCTTGTCCCAGTTCCTTCTGCAGCACTGGAATCAATGTAACATGGGATGCATCCCATAGTACTTACACGGTGTGAGTAACATGCGGACTGTTGATGCTACTCAGTGAGCAAAGGGGTCTTCTGGGCAGCCTAATGGTCTGTGCAAAATGCTCTGGAGCAGCTTTGGCCATTTTTCTGAACCTATTAGCTGCTATAAAAGAATCTTTAGTTACCCTCATCTTATGGCTCCTCTGTCATCAAGTGTCACCTGCTCTGTCCCACGGCCTCCAGCAGCTCCCAGTTCTTACATCCAACCCTCACCTAGGGGAAAGCTCACACTGTTTTTAATTCCCTCTGTGCATGGGCAGCTAAGGCTGTGCCTCAGTGGTCTCCTTACAGCCCACCACATGCTCTGCCCATCTTCCTCCCTAATTCCTCCCCATTGGAAGGGGTAAATCTCCCATCTGGTCTGACAGAATCCCTATAAAACTGGCAGTATATGATCTGTGAAGTATTGATCAGCATGGGAAAGGTCTTAAAATTGGGTCCCAACAAGGTGTGCCAAGCGTGGAGCATGGCTGCTCCATATTCATGAACTTTCCATCTCTCTTACCAGTGAAAGCACCTGCTCAGGGAAAGCCCTGAGCTGGAACAGAACCCACTCTGTGCACACAGCTTTTCAGGCTCTCCATTCTCTAACTCAGCCCTCTGCACCCTCCTCTTCTACAGCTGTACCCACCCCGTCAGGTCTGAAGATGCTGCTTTGGCAGGGGGTTGGACCCAGTGACCTCTGGAGGCCCCTTCCAACCTCTATGATTCGATGAAGTGAAGGACATAGAGCTGAGGAAGGGAGGGAAATGGTGACTCTCCTAACAGTGATACTGCAGCTCTCCAAGACCCATTTTTATTTGTTTGCCTTGAGTTTCCCTTTCCCCTTTTTATCAAGACACTGGATTTTATAAGGCATCTGTCTTTTCTATACAGAGAGACTGTAACCACACAATGACCCTATGTGTGTGTGTGTGTATTATCTCCTCCTGTGTGTACCTGGGGTTTACTCTGAAACAAAGCAGTAAATCACAGCCCTAGCCTCAAGGCTGCTGCCACTCAACAGGTACAGAAGGAACTGGGGCACTGACAAAGGGCCTTCAGCCTCATGCTTTGGGACCTGCTGGCAGGAAACTGGAGCAGAAGAGCTTCAGAGAAACCTGGAAATGTGTAGGAAAGGGGACAAGCACGTGATAATCATCAGTGCTTTGGTACAGAAGACTTCAGAGTCGTCAGGTTTTTTAAGGGCTCTGCAGACTGTGATTCATTGCAGCCCAGCCCTGTGCCCAGTCTGACAGCAACAACAGCCCCGCTCCCCTTCTGTGTGGGTCTGGCTTTGGAAAGAACTACTCTCCTCCTCTGCCGCCAAGGGCAAGCCTTACAAGTGTTCTGCAGCATCCCTGGGGCCAGAAACAGCCTGAAAGGTGTCTGTCATCATCTTGAACACAGGCTGGCACCAGTGTGAGGGTCCTGAGCACTGCTAGGACAGGGTTCAACTTACAGCAGGCACTCAGATCACAAGGTCTCTACATTCATGCAGGACAAGACTGTTTACAAGGAACAGGACTGGAGGCTCTAAGCTTCAAGTCCTGTGTGGCTCAGAGGCTGCCCCAGTGCCAGTTGCCCCTAGGAAAGTCCATACACCAAACATACCTTCTTGGGGAAGCTGTGCATGGAGTCAACCAGCCCCTAGCAGCTGCCTGTAGTGGCACACAGAACCCAAAGGTGAGACTATGGGTGATGAGGACAGGAAAACAAAGTGCCATTTAGGAATACGTTCAGAAAGGAGAATTCTTCAGAAATGCTTCAATTACTTTTCATCACTGTACCCCTGGGGAGTCCTCATCTCCTCTGGAAGTAAACTGCACACTGAGCAGTGAAATCACAGAGCTGTAGGGGTTTGGAAGGGACCCTCAGAGCTCATAAGGTCCAACCCCCTGCCAAAGCAGGGTCCCTAGGACAGGGCACACAGGTCGATGTCCAGACAGGGCTGGAATCTCTCCAGAGAAGGAGACTCCACACCCCCTGGGCAGCCTGTCCCAGGGCTCCCTCACCCTCACTGGGAAGTTCTTCCCCAGGTTGGTGTGGAACTCCCTGTGCTCCAACTTGAGGCCATCACCCCTTTTCCTGTCCCCACAGACACTGAGAAGAGGCTGCCCCTGTCCCCGTGTCCCACTATTGATAACCACTGATCAGATCCCCTCTCAGGCTGCTTCTCTCCAGGCTGAACAGCCCCAGCTCACTCAGCCTTTAACACCACCAGAAGCACTCCAGGTGTGCTGCTCCGTGTGCTCCCCCAGCCGAGCAAGCTGACGTGCAAGCTGCAGACACTAGAGGGCAAGGATGTATACACATTTATTGCCGAGGGCACCAGAAATTGGGCTCAGCGCCTGGGAAAATGAGAACCTTAGCAGGGGTACCTCAGTCTGCACCCCCCGAGTGACACAGACACCCCCAAAGCTGTCACTTCCCGACCTCCCACTTCACCTCTGCCAGGGCAGGTTGAGATTTCACTCTCCTGACAGTCAAAGAGATTCTGATCTGTACCTCTACACAGAGCTGGCTGGCTGTGTGCATGCAGGGGGGGGTTCTGCCCCCCACCATCCTCCACGGGCTGTGGGATACAGCCTGCCTCACCAGGGTGTGCTGCAGGGGAACCTCTGCTCTGGCACCTGGCACACTGGTGTTGGCTCTTTCAGACCTGGGGGAAGCTTCCAGCAGCTTCTCCTGCAGCCACCCCTGCAGCCCCCACGACCAAACCCCCTCCACACAAACCCAAGCAGTAGTACAGCAGGAACACCCAGGTGTGTGCACACCCCATCTCTCCAAGCCCAGCAGGGACCATCAGGGGACACGGTGTCAGCCAGTGCCCAACCCTGCTGCCAGGCAGGCAAGACACAGCTGCAGAGGGATGTTGGGGATCCCAGCCAGTGGATTTGAGGCAGCACCCTCACCACTTCCCAAACTGACCATTGGCAGGTTTCTCTCAGAACCACTCCAGCCACCCAAGCAGATACTCAGGCCTCTGTTCCTGCTCTCATGAAGGTACCTGACAGAGCATTTCCATCACATTACCCTGCTTAGCACAGCTCCAGCTTCAAAGCCAACACACTTCAAATTCCACAGAGGTTGTTTTTATTTACAAGGAAAAACGTTGTGTTTTGCTCACCAGGGGAGAACCATGCTGGGAGGGAGATGTGCCACAGGAGATCACTGAGGCCCAGGGCTTTAAAGCCTGTCAAGGCTCCTGGAGAAACCAGAGCAGATGAAAAGGCAGGTAATTCCTCCCCAAGTATGCTCCTTCAAAGCTCTGAGCCCTCCTCCCTGGCTCTGCCCATCAAAAGAAAATGCAAATGGAATAGGAATAGAGACTCCACACAGGAAGGGGTATGTGTGTTCATGGCCAGGAGCCCTGTGCAGCCCCAGCTTCCACAGCACGACCAGGGGTAAAGGGAGCACTGAGATCTGTAAATCACTGCGAGTCTCTGAGTTACCTCCTGTCCCACAGGAGCCCCAACCATAGCAGAACTGGTTTGTGCTTTAACTGCTAAATACATCACACCCAGCTGCTCCAGCCTGTTCCACCCACAGCTCGGGCACACCTACTGAAGGGTCTCCCCACAGAGAGGCTTCTGCAGCTGGTGGGGCAGGACCCCTGCTGTACCAAACCCACCTCCAGCTCACACAGGGGATGGGCCCTGTCTCAGAAACACCAGACACTGGGTGTTTTCAGCCACAGAAACACATTACACTCCTGAGGGAAAACCACGAGGTCCAGAGTCTGCTCTGAGCACACCAAGGGGGAAACACAGCACAAACCCCGGACAAAGAACCCACAAAGCACCCAGCACCCAAAGGGAAGAAGATTAATACACAAAACCACTCAACTGGGTCAGTACATGACCAGTTTCCCTTCCTTTAGGGTGCTTCCCTGCAGCTGTGTAGCTTTCTGCTTTTGTTTGGTTTGCTCTCCTTAAATATTGATGCCATTATGTTTTGTTTGCTTAGCTCCCCTTAAATATTTAAGCTATAATGCTTTGCTGGCATAAATATTTGTTTTATTTAAAATCTACTTAGATGAAAGATAAACAACAGAACACAGGCTCAGAAATTACACAGGAATTTGAGGGGAAGAACAGCAATTAGCTCTGCCAAGGTGATAACCTTTTCAAATGATGCAATTTGCCTATATGAGGCATTTGATGAGCTACGTCCTGATGTGTATTAATTGTTTAAAGGCATTTTCTTGATTTCCATTTATTTTCTCCCTTCCCTTTCCTCATTCTGCCTCAGATGGCACATTAACCCCTTCCACTCCTCACTGCTGTGATGAAGGCATTTACACCATGGAGCAGCTACTGAGGGCTGAGAGGGCAGGTGCAGGAATTGCCACTGGGTGAAATGCAAAGCAAGTTTATGGGCTTGACAGGGAGGGAGAGGAGCCAGCCCTCACCTGCTGCAGGGTTGTCCTGAGCTGTCCTGCACCATGACACCCAGCCTTGCTCCCACCAGCATCCCTGGCTGCCAGTGAGGAGAGCACCCCTCCCCTGCCACGCAGCGATGCTTTACTCAGGCTGCTCTTCCCAGGACACTCCTGGGGATGCTGGGTTTGCCTGAACCAGACAAGTAGCAGGGGCTGACTTCGTGACAGCACAGCCTGAGCAGCACGCTTATCCTGTGCTGAGAAGCACCATACCCCAACAGAGGCAAGGGGTGAGCAGCTCCTCAGCATGCCAGATGTGGGCTGAGGGTCTCCCCTGGAACAGGCTGAGACATGCCCGGGGTGAGGAGGGGGGTTCACACCCTGACAGCATTTTAGTAAAGCATCCCAGGGCAGCCCCAGCTTCTCTGGGCACCCTGTGCCAGGGCCTCCCCCCTCCCCAGGAAGGATTTCTGCCTCCCAGCCCCTCTCCATCCCCCTCCTGCAGCTGAAGGCCGTTCCCCTGGGCCTGGCCCTCCCTGCCCTGGGCACCAGCCCCTTTCCAGCTCTCCTGGAGCCCCTCAAAGGATGGGAAGGGGCTCAGAGCTCTCTCCAGCAGCAGCCGTCTCTTCTCTGGGCTGAGCCAGCCCAGCTCTGAAGTAACAATTTCAGTCTAAATTAGAATTATCCCAGAAAATAACAAATCCCACTGAAGGCAAGCTCATGGGCAATCTTCACACAGCTCAGCAGGGATGATCCCAGGGGGGGTCTGGGGATTCCTGCTGAGAAGTTCACCTCTCCACCCCATCCTGCTCCCAACTCCTGCCAGCTCCTCCCTCTCCTGTTTATCCAGGACAGACGGTGTCAGCTGTGGGGACCCACAGACTCTGTCACCTGCAAAGCCACACGGAGACACCACTCCCCTCACTGCTGCTGACCTGCACAGTGAGGAGGTGGGTGTTCACTGGGGCACTGCCAGCATGCTGAACACCCAACCTGTTCTGGGGAGGCAGCTCTGGAAAGTTCTCTGGGGCCTCAAGCGTCCCTCAGGAATTAGCAGATGGGTCGTTAATGTGCTTTCCCCTTTTGCCATGACCATGGATTTTTCCCTTTAGTGATAAGACACTGCCTGATAGAGCCAAATATTGACAGAGGAGATAAACAGGGCTGTTATGATAATAGGCATCATGAAATGCTGTTTATAAAGCTAGAACTGGGAACAGGTATCTTCCACACTGTGGAATACTGATCCCCTCAAAAATAAAACCCCAGAAAATTAGCTTTCCTCTGCCCGCTCTGCCTGGACCAGCATTTCCTACCTGGGGTCCCAACAGCAGACCTCCAGAAACACAGATCTCAGCGTGTGTTGCTTGCTGAGTCCTTACACCCCCCCCTGTGATGGCTCCCACACCGTACAGCTGAGGCAAAACGGCTCCACACGACCTGGTGCATGTGTTCAGGGGAAATTCTGCTCCTAAATGTCCTAGCACAGGCCTGGAGTTACCCTGTGGAGCCCAGAGCTGAGTAAAAACAGGGTAAAAATAATCAAAGGTCAAGGTTCCTACCTCCCTCATGGAAAAGGAGAAGGAGGGAAACAGGAAAAAAGACAACGTGTCTGATGAGAACAGACCCACTGATACACCCACTCTTCAGAAACCTGTAGCTCTCCTTTGGTCTGCCCCTCTCTCCCCCTATAAATGAATATAATATACATATAAATTAATGTTTATATATATAAATTATATATATGTTTTAATTATAAATTATATATATAATTTATATATAACTTCAACTCCACAATGCCTGGGCCACACACCATCCGAAAGCAAAGTGGGAGATGTCAGACTTGTCCCGGAGGGAGCTCCATGTTGGGGAAGGCAGCAGGCCTGCGTGCGGCCTAGCTCTCTTCTCCCAAGATTCAGGCCCTGACAATATTCTTCTGTTCCCATGAGACAGGAAAAGTTCCTCATGCTGAGAGGATCCTAATAATCACATTCTCAAAACACAGCAGCCTTGCTGATAGAGGTACAGGCTGCCCTAAACCAAGAAGCAGTTATGGGAAGGTATTTGGGAGTAATGGAACATGTCAGGAACCAGCCATAACAAGAGGGTCAAACAGCAGGTGTGCAGATACTTTTAGGCATTAAGCAGCTAAGGATGTTTAGCTGTAAGATAATGAGTTCTGATAAACCTATAATCACTAACCAATCAATACAGTGTGAACAGTGTGTGTAACCAATGAGCAGTTGTTTAGCTTGCCACGTTTGCAGTAGTAAAGGTCTAGAATCTGGGTGATTTCACCCAATAAATGGCTTCACCTAAAATTCCTATCGAATTGCGTGCTGCTCTCTGCCAGCTGCCACAGCTCCACAGAATCATCTCCATCCAAGGAGGGCATTGGGGTGCTCAAGACATCACCTGCCCCACACATCGACCCCATCTCACCAGGGTCTCTATCAGCTCTTGAGCTCTGTTACTGAGGCAACACCCAGGGAGAGGCCAGTCTGATGGGAACTGACTTTCCCCTTGGAAAACCCAGAGCTGATACCACCAAGCACTGCCAACTGGGGCATTTCTCATCTACATTACCTTCTTCACCCCTGCACAACTGTCAGGATTTATAGTGTGTCTACAGACATAATTCTTCCTTGCCCAACAAACCCAGAGGGTGACTGTGTGTTACTATGTGAGGCCAAGCTCTCACGGAGCTGCCTTGCCAGGGCAGCACAGAACTTCTGCTTCCCGTCCAAACAAAGCCTGTTAAACCCTTCCCTGCATACAGGCTGCATCTCAACAGCTTGCTTAAAATTCAAACCTAAAGTAGGAACCAGGAAAGGACTGATTTATTCCTAATCCTGGGGGAAGACAAGTGGTTTCGATCATACTATGCCTACAAAGCAACGCAGTTCCCACCAGGACTTGCAATGGTCCAGGGTGCTTCCTGGGCATTTTAATCTTCTGGACCCAGGAGACAAAAATTGCAGCGATACTGGCAAGTACTGAAGAGGATTCATATTCAAACAACTACTTATTCATCAGAAGAAAAGGTGAAGTAATATTCAAATAGCTCCTGCTCTGCACACACTGCTGGCCTCCTGTTTGAGCTTGGAACACGCATCACCCCTCATGCAGCACACAAAATCCACTGGGCTTTCCCCATGTTTTCAGAGTAGTAAAACCCCAGAGGCCCCTGAACACCATGACAGGGCTGGCTGCAGCTGCTGGGGTTTGAGGGGTGGAAGCTGTAATGTACAACCACTGATAGACACTGATCCTTCAGGCACCTAATGCAATCGCACAGTAAAATATTCTGTCGATGGGAAATCACTCTCAGAGACCAGACTGTCCTGGTTACTCCAGGTTTCTAATGGGGCAGCTCATTTTTAGGCTGATGCACTGGGCAGGGACTGAATGAGGAGCTTGTGGCTATGCCCAAGGAACCATCCCACGCCTGGGCCACAGCCCCAGGGTAGGGGAAAGACCTTGCATACAGCTTTTAAAAGCACAGGCGCTGAGAAGGCACCCTCACCTGACAGCCTTTCATGTACAGCAGTGGGACAGGTAATTGCAATTATTCCTGGAGTTCCCTGCAGCGATGAGCAATGCAACTGCTGCTTGCCTGGTGCTGCCACTGCATCGGCCCTGAGCTCCAGCCTGCAGGGCTCACAGAGGGCAACCCAGCTCCTGCCCTGTGTGAGAGCCACCTCCAGAAGCTGGTGACCCCCTGCTCCCCAGGTGCTTGCAGGGCCACAGTGACAGCAAGGACCTCTGCTCTGACACAAAAAGTGTGCCATCGTGCCACCAGCACCACAGGACCAGCCTCATGCCACCAGCACCGACTCGCTGGACTCCACGCATGTGGGCACACATGCCTGGCACTTCTGCAGGGAAGACTCTGCTCAAGTCATGATTTCAGGCACTAATAACCACCAGGCTTTGAATGTTCACTGGTTTTTATAACCACACAATCTCTTTTCAAGCCTTTCTGAAGCAAAACATAAGCACTTGAAGCATTTGAAACATAAGCACACATGTTCGGTGTGTCAATAAATACATGCTTATAAGGAGGCAGAAGTTACAGTTAAGATACAGAGAGTTTGGGGTGAAGAACAATGCAGAGACATGGAATACTCATCCTTCCTCAGCCTGGGAGTGGTTAATTGCATCAACGTTAAATTCAGCAGGAAAAGGGGATTTGCCTCAAGCTGGCCCTTCCCATCCCGGTGTGAGGCCAGAGCCAGGGAAGTCTGACAGACTGGGAACTGGGCTAACACCAGCCAGGTAACCAGTGCCTGGGAATGGCTGCTGCAACTCTCTGGCATCCCAGGGAAGCAATTCAGGTCTGTCATGATGCTGTGAACGTGTTTTCTCACTGGGAAACAAAAGAAAAGAGAAAAGGGAGAAGAGAGGAGAGAAGAAAACCAGAAAAAAGGAAGAAGAAGAAAGGAAGGAGAAAAGGACAGTCAGCAGTGAGGAACACAGATGTCTCAGCACAGCCCCTCTGTTTAAGCATTCACCAGGGGTAAATACCGTAGTTCTCCAACCTGTCAGATTTATAGACACTCTGCCTCTCCTGCCAGCTGTGCTCTGCCACAGTCCCCACTCACACAGCATCCAGCTACGCGATTTACAGCTCTCAGCTGGCTGGGGCTTCTAAGTACGTGTTTAAGTTTGGGTCAGAAGCTCCCGTTTCTGTGTGGGTGTGATTCATACAGAGATAACAGATTTAGAAAAGTCAATATGAACCCCTGTGCATATGGCCCATAAATTGAGAGCGAAGGCTCCCCGGGGCGTGTTTCAGGTACTCAGGAGTTAACTGGGACTTGTAACAGCCTATTCACCAGCAATGGGCAGCACCGACTCGAATCGAAGGCCATGAATACTGCCACAGTGTGTAACCAGCTCAGGGAAAGGAGAATACGCAGCTCCTGCTTCTGCTGGGAATAGAGAGCAGATGGGAACTGTGCCTGCTCTGCCGTGCCAGCGCTGCCGAGCCTTCCGCCGGCTGGTGCTGCAGAAGATAGATGGCTGCTCACCCTCTTGAAAGGCCAGGGTGAATAAATACCCCTCGGGTTTGGACGGGTCTGTTCCTCATGAATACGTGTCCTGTTTGCTGCTCAGCCCCCAGGACTCATAGGGTGAAGTGTTCCCATTTCTGAGGAGCTGGCTGCATGCCCGTGAGACATTGCGGCCACGGTCCTGCTGCTGCTCCATCAAAAATGCACTTCTACCCAGTTGTGTTAAACCTTCTCCACCATGAACCCCGTGTCCCCAGCACTGGGAGGTTCTTCTACACTACCTACATCCCAGGACAGAGTGGATCCTGCGGGCACACTTCCAATAAGCACTAAACACAGACCTATAGGGGAACCCCAACCCCAGAGCCAACTGGTCGCCGATTCGGGCAGGAAACCCAGAGCAGACTGGTTTGGTTTTCAAAGACTCAGCATTTATGAGAATTTAAAAACAGAAAAATTACTTGAGAGTGGCCTTTCCCTAAGCACAATTCAAAAAGGCAAGCCTTGCATTCTGCTCTGGGTGCAGCATCCATGGGCAGAGCGGACGAGCAGCTTGCTGGCAGTCAGACGTGGAAGACCAGCAGCCCAGGAGAAGCCAGCACGGTGGTTCCAGCAGACACTGACCATTGCTTTTCCCCACCTAACAACCACTAGCTCTCATGAAGAAGTTAAAGCTGCATTTGCCACTTTCCTGCTACCATTCCACAACAGAAAAGGCCAATTTCAGTTTCTTCAAACACTCTCCACGGCACATCTCCACAGAGGGTCTGCTGCTACCAGTGGGAGAGGCACACGCAGCAGGGGATTGTTTAACTGGTAAAAGGTCTATTGCACAGTAAAGCCTGGGGACTCTGAGCTCAGAGCTGTGTAGAATCAGCGTGCAGCTGAAACTCAGCCTTTTTTCTGGTCCCTTACCTGGGCTCTTCTGATGCCAAGCCCTTGAGAACCACCAGCCACCTCCACGCTTCAGGATTTTGCTCTGAATGAGGAAAGCCTGGGCAGCATGAGGTCAGGCTCACTCAGAAACCCTCCAGCCACCTAATTAAATCCTTATCTCTGTTATTTGTCCTGACAAAGTTCTAGGGACACCCCATTTCCTACCCACACTGACAATCACCCACCTCACCCCCCTTCGAGCACAGAAATTAGGGTTAACCACGTGCTGCCAGCTCACCCCTGCAGCAAATACCAATGTCTCCAGACCTCTGCTGCCAGAGTTCGTGCCCGTGGCATCGTGCCCTCCTCGTCCCCCTGCCCAGGGGGTGCTCAGCTCTGCTGCAGCCCCCGGTGCAGGACGCAGGTGGCACAGCAGGGAATTGCAGCCGTTTGCCTTGGTGAAACGATTTGGGACGTTTATCGTGGAATTGCTCTGAAGTGTCAGGTACTGAGCGGACAAAGGAGCTGCTGAACACGTGTGGGAATGCAGGAGCTTGAAGGACAGCCTGTGGTTTCCATCACCTCAGTCGTCCTTGTCTCAGGAGATGCAGGTACGTGGCCGCACTCTCCCCGGGAGGATGGATGGCAGCATGGTCCTGAGCATGACAAGAAACAGGGGCCTGGGAAGGGACCAGGCAGGAGGCAAAGCTACTGTGACACACCAAGAAATCCAGAGCTTGACACACACAGCCTCGCTCCACCTGTACAGCCCTCCTGCAACAGGTGCAGGGTGCGCTCACACGCAGCACTGGAAGCTACCAGCGAGGGGGTTGGAAGCACCAAGCCCCAGCAGCAGCCCCACGTCACTCCTTCCCACACAGTGAACCCTGCCTCCAGCAGCACCACGGGACAGGGGGTACCTGCCCACACACAGCCCTCCCCAGCGCGTGCAGCACAGGGGCTGCAGCTGAGGAACCAGCACACAGAGAAGATTGATAACTGTGGCCCTGTGTCAATCTCTGCAGCAGCAAACAGGTGACACAGCTTCTCCGGGGGGGGGTTGCTGAATCTTTCTTTACAGATACACAACAGAAACTACATCTCCAAGATTATGCTCTATCGGAGAACAGGCAATTAAAACGAGGCCACAGCGTTTGATTTCCAATAACTCATTTAAATCTTGTACCAAAGTTCAATTAATGGGCTTGGGAAAATTTCCTAGGATTTAATGCTGCTGCCCTGAGATGCTTTTTATGACTTTACTGCACAGCCTTTCTTCTGCCCTTTGAAATCAGCAACATTATGGAAATATTATCTTTGTAGATGGGGTGAAGTTGATGATGTTATTGATTTCAGATAGCCTTCGAGCTGGAGACAAATCTCCACATCAGTCTGGAGGGACAGGACAAAGATTTCCAATGTGCCCATTTGCTCAGACCAGCCATTCCTACGGTGAGGGGCCAGAAGAGGCATGGGGTCCCACTGCCTCTGGGCTGACTGGCCAGGGGGAGAAGCAGGATGTGTGAGGAGATGGGCAGGAGCAGAGTCTGGGAAACATCAGAATAACCAGTTTGAGCTCTCCCCCAGCCCCAGTCTGGCCCCTGCCCCAGGCACTGAAACCCAGCACCCCCAGATGCCCTCCAGAGGAGACACTGCTGGCCTCCAGACCTGATCTTTTCACCTGTTCCTAAAATACAATAACTGACACACGCAAAGAATGAGGCTCCACTTCCCAGGATCACAGCCACCTCCGACTTCAGCAGCTCTCCCAGCAACACTGAGCATCACCTCTTACTGTAAGACCCCTGAAGTGCAAACCTTGGCTAAAGACAGTTTATGACTAAGACACAACAGCTGTTAAGAGAACATTTCCTTCACTACTGGGGAGACACATGAGCATCACGTCCATACATTCAAAAGCCACCTTGAATTCCTTAGCCTGGGGTTGCAGCGCAACTTGGCTGGTGTCTGGCTGTATCCTGGGCAGGGCACAGCACCCTCTTCTCCTGGGAGATGGATCCCACAACCCCAGTGATGCTGGGATGCCCTGCTTTCTTATATTTAATGGGAATTTCCATCCCTGTAACCAGAAAATCACAGCACCCTGGTTTCAATTCAGACCTCCCTCAAGTCTACCCAAGTGTGCAGAGCATCACTTGCTTGGCAACACCCCTGAGAAGCAGCCAGTCTCTGTACCCCAATATGACATATGAATTCTATACAAAGCTCCTCATACCATTAGCATTTTTCGTGGCATATCGTTCATGCACCTTAAAGAGGCTGCACACAGAGTGACTTCAGGCCAGTTACATACCAGTAAATGATGGAGCCAGGCTGGGGGTGAGCCCTGTGCCACCCAGGCAGAGGCTCTGGTCCAGGAGTTCTCCCTTTCACTGCTGCTGGAAGGAAAATAAATAAATCCTTAGTTATTATTTTTTCATATTCTTCAAAATATTTTCACTGCTAGGAACCACCATGGCAGTTCCTCCCATTCCCTTAGGTATCTCAAAGGCCCAGCTTTCTGTCCTACCCCACTTGAAAGCAACCATCAGAAGTGCCTATGTGATTTCCTTCCAATTCCTCCAAAGCAAAGGCACCTCACACAATTTCTGGTTCCCATCGCTCCCTTGGTGTGCTTTGTGAGGCTTTGCACCCTCATCCCGAGCTGCTCTTGCTCTCACAGATCATCTCTGGTACCTGCTGCTGGAGGTGTTCCCAGACCCCAGTCAGTGCCCCTGTGGTGCTCCCAGCACAGCCACCCCAGCCCTGCCCACAATGGATGAATCAGAAAACACCCCTGAAGTGAACTTAAATATAATTAACCCAGCCTGCAGACAGAGAGCACTGGCTTCCAGCCCCACACTGTACACCAAATCCTGGGAATTCTGTGCTCAGCATCACATCACAAGGATGATGCATCGCTTCACTGGCTCTTCCAAGAGCACTGCCAACAGCTCGGCGACAGCACTGAGCCCAGCCCGTGGCTGCTGGAGTGGGGAGATGCTCCTCACCCCTCCTGGAAAGGCTCCAGCAGCACAGGGAAACCAGGGAGCATGAACCTGCTGAGGAAAAGGTGACTGATGTCAGCACGGGGCAGGGAGGGGTGCCCGGGGGTTGAACACCCAGAGAGCGGGTGAAAGGACTCGTTTCATCAACAGCCCGAGCAGAAGTCACAGGTGCCACACTTGGGGCTCTTTTAAGTGAAAAGAATGGCAGGGGAGTACCGCCCTATGAGCACACAGCTGTGAGACCCTTCGCAGTGCTGGGGGGAACTCTTCCTGCCAGCTGTACCCTTTGTTCTGGCAGGAAATCTCAGCTCTGAGGCTCAGCATCCTCCCCCTGCGCCTTGGCGCCCGGTCGCGCCCCAAAGCCATGCTGCACCAAGCGATGGGAAATCTGAGCGGTTGGTTTGGGAAACGAGTATTTCATTAGAGGCACAACTGATGAATGGAAGTTTTCCTGCCGCCGTCACCGGGAGCAGCGAGGAACTCTCAATCACCGCGCTGGAGGCGGGGGAAAGGCACTGCCCCGCACTGGCAACCAGCAGCAGCATCACCCGCTACAGACAGGGCTGCCGCAGACCAGGCTAGCAAACACCCCAAGCCCTGCTGGGCTGAGAGTTACAGCTATCAAATATTTTCAACCCTCAGAACTACAAATAGAATCCAACAAAAAAAAAAAACAAACCCCACCATCCAAGTGTCTCTCTCTTTCCCCGGGAAGGCGGCTGCACCGTCCGGGCAGCGGATGCTGCCTGAGCAGTACAGACATTGCCATGGCAACTCAGCAAGAGCCTCTTCAAAATCCTCCAGCAAACAGCCACACAAAATCTGAGCGGATGTGAGAGAAGTCCCTAAGCATGGCTAAATTAAGTAGCGGCCAAATGAGTTCCTCTCTTCTCCTCCGTCCTCCTGGGAGATGCTGCCTTACCAGCCTTTCCTCTGTTTTAATTTATACACCGTGTCTTTCTCTTCCCCATCGATTCCCAGCAGCGTGACCAGGCAGGGATGAGCTCCCCCTGGCACCCTCCTTGCCTGCTCACACAGCTGGGTGCACGGCACCTGTAGGCAGACCAGGCACTCCTCTTCCTCACGTCTGCTCCCTGCCTGCAGAGCCAGCAGCTTATTTTCAAGTACAGCAGATGCTTGCATCTGTATTACTTTTAAAACATGTTTGCTTCCCTAAGTCGACCCAGGAGGCCTTTTTTCTAATGCTGTTGCCAACACTGTATGGACCAAGTGCCTCCCTGTGCACAGCATTGTATGGCCCTGGCACTTAGAGAAAGCCAGGATCAGGTGGCACAGGCACCTCAAAGTTAAATTCTGGACTGAGCAGCACAGGTTCTAGGATAATGAAAAGTTTCTCTTGCCTGGAGGACAGCTCATCAGAAGAAAAAGTTCCTGGTGTGGTTACACTGTGATGAGATTTGGATTTAACTTCCTTTGACAATGATTCCCAGTGACATCTCAGCACAGCGCAGACCTACCCTGGGAAGTGAAGGCAATTCACTGAGTGCCTGGTAACTCCTGGTAACTGTAAATGAGGTTCCTCACCCCCACCTCAGAGCTTACTGACCGTGTGAGAGTTATGGTGAGACAGACACCCAGGAGCTGGCTGTGGTAAGAGCTGCAGTGGGTCACATCCGGCTTCTCACTGCGTTAGCACTGACCACAGAATCTTGGCCTCGCCAGCTGGCAGCTGTTTGAAACACAACACAGCCACCCAAGAGGGACAGACACTGGCTCAGCTCTGCATCTCACCAACCCCACGTGGGGCTCTGCAGACAGCCATGCCAGTCATGGGGAGCAGCAGAGGGTCCCCAGCCCCGGGACAGGCAGATGGTGCCCAGCCCCATCACTTGTGCACAGGTCTGGACACAGCAGCTGCAGCCTCCCACCCCCTCACCAGCTGTAACCCACTTCACTACGAACCCAAACACCCACCACGGCTACGGAGGGACAGAACCTACACAGCAGCAAGTCCTTCCCACTCACCCAACTGCTGTGGGGCTGGAGAGACCTAGAGCCTCCAGCTGCCCGGGCAGGAGCATCCCACCTCCACCCCTCCTCTGCCAGCACCCACTTCTGCCCCTCTGCTCAGGCCACAGACCCCAGCACTGGCAAAGGAGGGGTGGAGGTGGGATGCTTCTGCCCGGGCAGCTGGAGGCTCTAGGGATTTCCATGGGACAGAGAGCAGCCACGGTGTCAATGGCTGTGATTTTCACACCAGGGTCACCCTGGGTTGTGTTTCTCAGCTACTCTCTGTCTGTCTGTCTGATCAAAACAGATCCTCTACCAGAGCTTATCTCCCTTGATAGGGAAGTGCTTTAGAACGATAAGTTACAGACAAAAAAGTGACCACAAAGAGGAAAATTATTATTGGGGGATAAAAAAATAATCTGATTAATTGCTTTCTGATCACTGTACACAAAGATGAGGATGTGAGAATTACATTTGATTGAGCTTATTCCTTCTACATTCCCACATAAAAGTGGGGTTTATCTTTTAATTGATCTGCACTGCATTTACATATAAATCTAGAACTTGGGTTTGGGAGGATTGCTTTAAACGGGCACCAGAGGAGAAACACTCTGCAGCAAGTTGGGAAGGGGAAAGTCTTCAAGGTAGTTTTAAGGGACACATAAAGAAAACAAAGTGGGGGCTGCAGTGGCTGTCTGGGTGAACAGCAGTGCTGGATGTGGGTGGCCACCAGCCCTGTCCCACTCCCCTCCTGCCCAGGGACCGGCCAGCCCCACTGCTCCCACTTGCTGCCACTCATCCTCTAATTAATCAGTCTTTCCTTTTCATTTCTGTTATAGCTTCACAATTCTAGGAGGAATCACATTATTAGTTAAGGAATATTTACTGGTGCAGGATGACAGAGCTTTGGGCTGCCTCCCCGGTGTGCCCACCCTGTGCAGATCATCCCACAGCTGAAAGGAAATACAGCAGAACAGGATGTGAAACCACTGCTGAGGTTTAGACTGACACTACACAGGGCAATACAGCCCAAAGCACATCCCAGTTCTGGTTCTTTACTGGTTAGTTAAGTCTGGGGAGGACACGGAGGTGATTTCAGAAGGGCCCAAGTGACATATCGAGTGCACCTGGATTAGGGAAGGCAGCTGAGACAAAGCACTCCTGAACCCCAACGGGCTCCAGAGCCAGAGGCAAACCCCACCAGCACAGCAGCTCCTCACAGCCCCCTGCCCCCCTCCATGGGGGCTGCTGGCACAGACCCCCGGCTACAGCCACACCAGTTCAGCTCACACCCTGCGATACAGGAGCAGGTGGCATCAGTGACTTTGCCAGTAAAGCCCAAAGACTATGAAAACCTCGGGATTTGTCCCACCACTTTGGGTCAGGAGGGGCCGCAGGACCGCAAGGCATCCCTCCCTTCATCCCTCCCTCCCTCCCTCCATCCCCCCCGGGCTGGCGCAGAGCTGCTGGGGGCAGCCGTGAGCCTGGAAAACACATTTAAAGACGGGAGGGGGCAGAGGAGGGCTCCTTTTGATTTTCAAGAGCTGCCTTTGAAGCAATCAAACGCACTCGCAGGCTCCGAGGGCTCCGTGTTCCGGAGGATTAACCCCGACCCCAGCGCTTGCTCCTCCGTTTAGCCTTAACTATCAGAAGGCTCCGGCGCTGAGCCGCGCAGCGCGCAGCTCTGGGGCCGCCGTTCCATTTAGCCGAGGTCATTTGTTTCATTATTTCCATGTCAGAGATGCTCAATGACCCAACACCCACCCGCGCTCCCATCGAAGGCGTTTAAATATTTATAATAGCATTCAAATACTTGAGCTGCTTTGCCAGAGCTTGTTGGCAAGCCGTGGGCTCTGGCCGTGATTCCCCCTGGGTTTTCCTCGCCCCGCAGCCCCATCGCCGGGCTGGTTCCCATCTCACGGGTGCCCCTGGCTGAGCTGGAGCATCCCCTGTGCTCAGGCAGCTGTTGGGTCAGGGCAGGGGGAGGGGGCTGTGTGGGGCCGGGCAGCCCTGCCTGCGCCCTCCAGCTTCACCAACACCAGCATCTTCCCCGACAGACCCCCACCCCAGGGCTGCCCACCCTTCCTTTCACTTTGGGGAGGGGGCACTAAAGGTTTGTTCAGCCACAGCCACCCCCCTTCTGCACTGATGAACTTCCTGCAATTACCGGGTAATGCAGCAAAAACTTCTTGGCAGCTTGTTCAGTGCCTGGCCCCAGCTTTCCTTTCAGCACTTAATACACATTTAATTTAAGCTATTTGAAAGCATTAACATATTTTCTAATTACCTGAAGTACTTAAACAGTTTCCATGCTGTTAATAATTTCCTTTTTCTTTTTTCTCAGCTCCTAGGGCTGGGAAGCTGACAAGTAACCCAGCTCGAGGCAGCGGGCAGCCCTCCCACCCCAGGGTGAGCAAGGAGCATCCCTGTGGGTCCTGGGGTGTAGAGCCCCAAACCCCTGCCCACAGGCAGCAACAGGCAGGGAAGGCAGCGTGCCACCCATGCTGGGAAGCACCAGGCACCCCACACCAGCAGGATGGGACACCCCACACCACCACCTGCACTAGCTCCCCCATTAATTACTCCCCAGTTTGCACTTTACAGAAGGGCATCACACAGTCACCACACACAGTCACACAATATTCAGGTTACCAGCCAACAGGTCCAGCCTGGCCCGTGCTTGGCCTTTTGCCCAAAACACCAGGAGATCTTAAAATAATAAGGAACTTTACTGACACACTGACAGATGTGGAAGAAATCACAGAATCACAGGGGTTGGAAGGGCCCTGGAGAGCTCCTGGGGTCCAACCCCCTGCCAAAGCAGCTCTCCAGCTCATACTGCACAGGTCGGTGTCCAGACGGGGCTGGAATCTCTCCAGAGATGGAGACTCCACACCCCCTGGGCAGCCTGTCCCAGGGCTCTGGCACCCTCACTGGGGAAAAGTTCTTCCTGTGCTCTAACTTGCAGCCATTGCCCCTTGTCCTGTCCCCACAGACACTGAGAAGGGGCTGGCCATTTCCCCCTGTACCCCATCCTTCAGCTATTGATCAACATTCATAAGGTCCCCCCTGAGTCTTCTTCTCTCCAGGCTGAACAGCCCCAGCTCTCTCAGCCTTTCCTCACAGGGGAGATGCTCCAGACCCTTCAGCATCTCCTCAGCCTCCTCTGGACTCTCTCCAGGAGATCCCTGGCTGTTTTATCCCAGGCAGCCCAGCACTGGACACAACACTCCAGGTGGGGCCTGAGCAGGGCAGAGCAGAGGGGGAGGATCCCCTCCTGTGACCTGCTGGCCACACTCCTCTTCATGCCCCCCAGGATCCCAAAGAAAAGAGGAAAAAAAAAAGCAACCAAAGCACAGTTCCCTGGCAGAAGGGAGATTCATAAACACAGCCCAGCTACACTCAGTCGATTCTCAAAGCCAGAGAAATTCCTCACACGTAACTGCAGGGCAACAATCAATACTACAAAGCTGGACAAATGGCCCACTTTAAAACCAAGACCTCCTTGATCTTGAGAGTTTGATGGAAAGGCAAAGGGATTGAGCGCTGCAGAGGTGCAGCGTTAGCGCACGCCTCACCTGAAACGAAGGACAGGGTGATTTGATGCAATTGCCCTTGTAGAACAGCCAGAGCTGGGCAAATCCTGATGGGAACTCACTCAGGGGAGTTCTGGGACAGAGCTGGGAAGATGCTCAGTGCCCTTTAACACCTCTTTGATTGGGGACCTCTGCGGCAAGAGCAGAATGGAATCATGGATGGAGAGGAAAGGGATGTGGGATCCTTGGATTCTGTGAAAGGTGAGAACCCTCCCCCAAGGACAGGGCAGATAAAGGGCTCACTCTCTGTATATCCATGCAGCATCTCTCTTGATTTCCTACAGAGAAAGTCCATCAGACTCCACTACCAATTACTCCACACCAGGAAGCATGTGCTGTTTGGCACCACTGTGCCCAGAAAACACAGCGAGCAGCCCCGAGTCCCAAGAGGGCTGTCCCAACGAGGGGACTGGCTTTTGCCAGGGAGGGAGAAACCTCTAGTAACAAACGATCCACTGGCAGATTTTTCATTCTGTAGGACCAATAAATAATAAATTAGTAACTGTAAGAGTAATCCATTCAATGTTTCCTTCCACTAGCAGGCTGGGAAGGAGCCAGACGCTGCATTTTGCCCTGGAGATTCGCCTCCTTTTTCTCCAAGATGCCTGAAAATCTGTTATAAAAATGGAAATAGCTGGAACTTTCCCTTAATCCACTTCAAAAAAATAACGTTCTGCATTGAGGACTGATTTCTCAGCTCTATCATCCAGCATCTGACATGCCTGGCAGGACCACTGGGAACGGGTGTGGAAGGTGCAGGGGACAGGCAGACAGAGGGACACCGCTGCCTGCCACCCCTGCTCAGTGCTCTACTCCTGGCTCCCCCCCCCAGGAAAGCCACTGCTGAGGAAGCAGGAGCCTGGGCCAGGGGTTGCCAGCCTTTATTGCTGTTGGATCTTCCTCCCTCCCTCATCAATCCGTGGGACATGTCACCACGCCAGCCCCAAGGTGGCTCCGCAGACAGCCCCCTGCCAGCCCCACGCTGCTGCGCTCACCCTGCTCCCACCGATGGAAATGTTAATTAACCAGTTAAGGGAGTACAGGGATGAGGGCCCTTACAGCCCGCTCAGCTGCAGCCCTGGGGATGCTCAGCACAGCACTCCTCCCTTGGTCACTGGCATCACACAAACGCTTCAGCAGCCATGCAAGATGCAGTGACTTCTACAGGCCCTTGTGCCACCTACAGACCCACCCAGAGCGTTACCTTGAGCAGCAAGTCCCCCTCAGCGGGGTGGAGGGTCCTGCCCTCCTCCAGAGCTCTGTCACTCTCGGGTTTATTCATACCCAACGGTACCTGCAATCAGCCATCAGGTTCATATTGAGTCATGGCCACCTTCAGGGATCAGCACATCTCCTGCACAGGTGAGGCATCCCGACTGTCCTTTGCAACCACCACCCTGGATAGTGCAGAGCCGGATACTCACAGGGACAGAAACACAAGCAGGCTTAAAAAGGAAACAATCAGCCCTAATAAAGTCATGCAGAGTTTCAGAAATTCTTGATTTCTAGAACAATTAGGGGTAATTAACCTTCAGCTGAACAAGTGTAAATATTAAGTGATAAGTACAGCAAAATAATGTTAAAAAAGGGCGACTGTACTTTCCCCATGACTTTTGTGTTTCCTTGGAATCAGATTAGGAGGCAAATAAAATCTAATTGAACTTTCATTTGGGCCTTTCATTAAATACTTGATTAACACGAGGAGCACACACCAGCAGAACAGAAATAAGGCATTGAGACAGGAGAAGGGAGCAAAAGTTCAACAAATCCAGTCTGCACAACCTGCCACAGTCCAAACACAGCACCAGTTCTCATGCAGGCAGCAGGGCCAAACGTGGTGTAAGAGATAAATCACTTCTGTGCCCATCACCTGTGGGCATCTGTATCCTGTGGAGGGCAGAGCCCGGGACAGCCCCACGCAGTGCACGCTCTGGAAGGGAACAGGGAATCCCATCCCAAAGGGACTCAGGGGGTCCCACCACACCTCCATTACCAGGTTCAAGGCAGGGCAGTGCCAGCCCAGCAGTGCCAGTATGCCTCACCCCGTGGCACACACTGCGTGGCAGGGGCAGCAGCTGCGGGCGCACAGACAGCACAGCGGTGCCAGAGCAGGAAGAGTGACACCAAGGAGAGGGGCAGGGATAAACACAGAGTAAAGGCAAACACATGGCTGAGAGAGCAACTGGGGGCTGAATACATGAGTTAACATCACAATCAGAGCAGCGATAGGTGCTGGCAGAGGGCACACATGCTGTCACAATAAGCAGTGGATCTCAACATTTACTGGTATCAGTTTGAGCCACCACTATGCTGCTGACCTGGTCCTGCTTGTTTCTGTCCCCTCTTTTAATTCCATCACATTGTCAATTAATTACAGCTGCCTTAACGAAGCAAAGCATGCTCAAGAGCAGACAAGCTGAGCACAGGCAGCTTTGCCCCCTGGATCCCGAGGAGCCTGACCATGTCTGATGTCTGGTTCTGGCTGCTCCCCGAGCTGCTCATCCAGGGAAGAGCTGCAGCACGGGAGAGGAGAGCTGACACATGGCAAATGCTGCAATCCCTGGTGTTTCCACTCATCCCCATCTTGCAGAGGTGCTTCACCTGACCCAGCCACTCTCAGAACTCCAGGGCACTTCAGGAAAGGGGGAACCAACCAAAAGAAAGCATCCGAGCAGCCCTTTCCCACCAGCCAGCTGGGCTCTCCCCAGCTAACATCCTCACCACGGTTTTAATGCCAAGGTGCAGGTGGGCCCCTGTTCCCACACTGCCTCCTCACCCCCACCCAGGGAAGGGGCACCTCCAGCAGTCCAGCTCAGCACCAGCTCAAGGGGACACCACAAATTACAGCATCATCCTGACATAACGCTGAACCTGGCTTTTCACAGCACAGCACTCAGCCAGGGGCAGGCTAATTATGCTAATTGCACTGAGCAGAGCAGGATGTTTCATCATTCACAGTACAAACTCTTCCACCCTGGTGCTGCTGGGGCCACGTGCCCACTGATGCCCCAGTCCCCGACTCACCACGATGGGAAGGCAGCCCCCAGGGATGGGAACTGAAGGGTGCTGCAGTCACAGAATCCTGACAGTCACCAGTCACCCTGACATTGCCCCTGCCCACGTCCCTGCCCCTGGGTAGTGTTTATAATCAGCATGAAGTGCCTGACTTCGATTGCACGCCGGTGCAGCATCCAGCACAGCTCCTGAGCCAACACCGGTGCCTGCTCCAGGTCTATCCCCCGTGGAGATGTTTTCCAGGGTTATTCCAACCACAGCCACAAAGCAGAGCGATAAACAGCCACCTCAGGCTGTGCCCACTCCCCTGTCCTGTCCTACCCAGCCACAGGTCTCTGCAGGATGACAGAGCATCATGGGGAGTGACAGCCCAGGGAAGCACAGACCCCAGGACACAGCCCTGCCAACCACCCCAAGAACCTTTGCTGGCATCCCACCTTGTAAATCACAAGCACTGCTGATGGAAAGATTGTTTACTCTTTGCAGAGTTTGACTCCCTCATAAAAAGGCAATAACAATTGCTTTTGTTCATACTGCACCGGGGGGAGAGAGGGAGAGAGAAAGAGAAAATAAATACAGAAGGGCTGGGACTAATAACACTGAAACAGCTGCTGAGCCACAGAGAAGTTTGGGATATTTACTGTGCCTCCGCCTCTCCCACTCACAATGTTTTCCTGCCCATTACTTGGCTTTGCCAGGCTTCTTACCAGGATACAAATAACCCTGCTTGATTTGCCTGTTCTACCCCATTTACTGTTTTTACTGGGAGTGATTCTGGTATAAAAGTCGAAGAGGAAACACCCACACACCCACACACACACCCCCCAAGTTTATTTGGCTGGAGGTTTAGCAGAAGGAACGCTGTGTTGTGCAGAAAGCAGGTACTCCTCTCCCTCTGGGATTTGAGTGGGAGCTGTTCCCAGAGCCTGCCTCCTGATGGAGAGCCCCACGTGCCATGGGGAAGCCCGGACCCCCAGCCTCCCCATGCTCCCGGCACTGATGTCCCCACAGACCAAGGCCAACATCCCATCTCCCAATCTTTCCAACCAGAATCAGCCAGAAAGGAAAGAATGGATGTGTTTGGCCCCAAACCACCACCCAGCATTGGCTGTGGGCATCCACACTGGGCACCCACACTGAGCAACCACCTTCGGAAAGGCAGCTGTCACCCATCACCCAACATCACAACAGCACAGGAGGGGCTTTAAATCCACTCCTGACAGTTGTTTCAGCCACTTCAGTGCCTTCCTTTACTTCAACAGCAGGTTTTTTCCCCAAGTGATAATTAGCTAGTTGATAATTGATAGTTACCTTTCATTTCAGTATATTGATCTGAAGTTCAAGCACTGTTTGAAAGCTAAATTAAATAGGTTCTAAAAGAAGGAAGGGTAGAATACTACTGTTGGTCTTCCAAGCAAAGCTGAACCCACAACAGTCACCCCTCCTACAGACACTGAGGGAGCAGGGGTGACACCAGGCACCTCTCCTAAAACAAGCAGGTGCTTTCCTCTCAGCAAATCTCCACTGCTGCTCCCATTAGTCCCAGCTCTGCAGCGTAATTACACCCATCAGGGCATTACACAATCAGGGGCTGATGCCAGTTCTGGGTCTGATGTGCCCAGGTAATTTTGGGGTATGGAAATGGCAGCAAACACCGAGAGCTCCAACCCGAACACTGTGCCCATGAACCACCTGGGGCACGTGCCAGGGAGCGAGCCAGGCTCCCGTGCTGGCACGGCCAGTGCTCAGGTGTGTCTCTCGTGCTAACAGCAGCTCTTTCTGCTGCAGGCACAATTCATCCTCCAAAGGAAACACAGTCAGGCAGTCTAACAGCACCCAAACGTGTCTGTGAACGGAGAGGGACCCAACTTGAGTGTGGCTCAGCAACCGCTGCCAGCACTGCTGCCAGCCACGGGCACTGAGCCGTGGGGCTGGGCTGCAGGAGGGGGCACAGAGGGTTTTGCTGAACCCTTCCCTCTCCTGTCTGTGGTCTGGGCAGTTATGTTGAGCACTGATCCTCCACGCCAGTCCTGACACAAGCTCCGAGCCTCACAGGAACAGCTCAAACAGACAGGGCCAAAGCAGAGGACAGGGGGGAACCTCTGTTCCCCCAGCGGGTGCGGGGGGAACCTCACCACAAGCGGGACATGATGGTGCTGGAGCATGTCTGGAGAAGGGCTGCAAGGCTGGGGAAGGGTTTGGGAGACAAGTCTTATGAGGAGTGGCTGAGGGAGCTGGGACTGCTTGGTCTGGAGGAGAAACTGAGGGGAGTCCTCATCCCTCTCTGCAACTACCTAAAAGAGGGTTGTAGTGAGGTGGGGGAAGGTCTCTTCTCCCTGGTAGGAAGGGGAAACAGCCTGAAGCTGCATCCAGGGAAGTTTAGGTTGGATATCAGGAACAATTTCTGTACTGAAAGGGCTGTCAGATATTGGCACAGGCTGCCCAGGGAGGTGGGTGAGGCACCATCCCTGGAGGGGTTCAGAAGACGACTAGGTGTTGAACTTGGTGACATGGTCTGATACTGGACCTAGTATGGCTGGACAGATGGTTGGACTCAATCTTGAAGGTCTTTTCCAACCCAAAACCATTCTATTCTGTGAAAGGTACAGTGAAACCTCTCGCTCAGAGGCTGCTGTGAGGAAGCCCATTTGTTGCTTTAAACAGGAAGCAAGGGCAAGGTGTTGTTAATTATATATAGAATTGGAAAACTTAATTAAAAGCTTTAAATCATCCCAGCCCCTTGTCCAAGAGGCAGGAAAATAACATTTTTATCTGGAAATTTGGTAATTACCTACAGAGAGCCAGCAGAGAGAGCAGGGACACAGGATGGACATGGGGCCAACACACAAGTGATGGAGAGCAATGCCAAGGCAGAGGTGTGACCAGGCTTTGGGCTGGCTGCTCTGTGGGGTACAGCACCAGGGCTCCTTACAAAGCAAGAAAGAAAATTACATGAGAAATCAGCTTCCTGTGCAAGGCAAAGGTGCTCGTGCACCAACCACCAGTCTGCTACCCAAAGCTCCCTTCCAAACTCCCAGGCACCCCCAGAAGGGTGTACACTGACATTAAACCCATCCACAGATTGCCACTGCCAACATTCTGACTGTTGAAGGTTACAGCTGAGAAGCACAGAGTAACTCAGGTTTTTCCACAGGAATTATTTCAGAATGAGAAGGAAGAAAACTGGGAATTACTATTTTCTAGATCATGGTCCTTGAATCTAGAGCTAGACAAGGGCACTTCCCCAGGCAGATCAGGTCTGTACCCACACATCTCTGCCATCCACCACGTTCAGTCAACCAGAAATCCCAATTAACTACCTATCACTCACTCTATTCTCTCACTGCTTTGTCTGCACTGCCCAAAAAAATCTCAGGTTCTCCCTGGCAAAACACAACATCCTTCTGAGAAACACAAACCCCACAAATCCACTACAGAAACCCACAGAACAAAGAACAGACACCTGCAGGGATCTGGACAGGTTAGGGATGTCTTGGGTGCACTGGATCTGGGCTGCTTTTCCTCATGAAGAGGGACAAAGTGACACCTTAGTACCTTCAGAAGGGCAGCGATAAGCTCTCACCTTCACCCACTGGACACCCTGAGAGGAGGCGAGTGCGCAGGAGCAGGGGGAGCCATGCAGTGCCCAGCCTGCCCAGGAAGCCCCAGGACCACTGCCAGAGGATGCTGGTGGGTACCAGTGCCCACAGGACGTCCACCTGCTCGCTCTGTACCTCTGTGCTGGCTGCTGGGGAGTTTTGTCACTGCCCATCATGTGTTTCTTCCCCGGTATTTATCCTCACTGGGGCAGGAACCGTCTGGTAATTGGGCTTATAAACGGAAAGAACTAAATGCACTCGTACTCTCATCTCTCTTAGCAGCTTAATAACTGGAGATGACTGATGATCAGATCCACCTAGAGATTGCAACTGTAGTTTCTGTCATTATAATCAGCCACAGAGAATTATTTAATAAGGGGCTGGTTTCTCCACTGCAGCTCAGACGGGTTCTGCAGAGAGAAGGGCTGCTGATTGCACCTCCCCAGTGCTTGTGGGGACCATAAATCATAGGATGGTTTGTGTCTGAAGGGCCCTCAGACCCCCAGCACCCCTCTGTCACAGGCAGGGACACCCCCCCAGCCCTATCCAACCCAGCCTTGAGCCCTGCCAGGGATCCTGGGGCAGTCCCAGCTTCTCTGGGCACCCTGTTCCAGGGCCTTATCCCTCCCCAGGAAGGATTTCTGCCCCCCAGCCCCTATCCATCCCCCTCCAGCAGCTGAAGGCCATTCCCCTGGGTCTGGTCCTCCCTGCCCTGGGCACCAGCCCCTCTCCAGCTCTCCTGGAGCCCCTCAAGGGACGGGAGGGGGCTCGGAGCTCTCCCCAGCAGCAGCCTTCTCTTCTCTGGGCTGAGCCAGCCCAGCTCCAGCCCTCACATCACCTCTGTGGCTCCTCAGGACTGGCTCCCACAGCTCTGTGTCCTCCTTGTCCTGGGGACCCTGAGCTGGACGTAGCACCCATCACCTCCCTGGATGCCTGTACTAGCTGCAGCAGCCCAAAACGATGCAGACATCCCCATGGGTGGGATGTGCCAGCACTAACCAGTGCTCTGACAGCACACAGGAGGTAGGAGGTTGTAAGACAATAAATACTCAGTGTTTAAGTGCTCAGAGGTTACCCAGAAACACAGGGGCAAAGCAGCCCCACTGCCCAGCAATGGGTGTTACACACAGGTTATGTTTCAGTGCACAGAGGGTACAGCAGCAGAAACGTTCACCTGCTGAAAGCCCCACAGCCCAGCAGCTGCAGAACATCTGTGAGGGAGCAGTGGTGGTAGAGCATCACCAGGGGGAAATACCGGGGTGAGAGCTGACAGCAGCATAGCTCAGGCTGCTCGATGCTCAAGCCCTTGGCAGTAAGGGGTTAAAATGAATCCCAGAATATTCCTTGAGCATTAGGGGAACTGGAAACACAGTTTCCACACCAGACAGAAGCTATCATGTCACACCAGCAACACTAGTGCTGACCCTTTCCCTGCTTAGCTGATCTGGTATTTATTGTACCCAAAGCAGGAAATACAGGACTACCTGGCAGCAGCATCACACTGTCAATGCCATGTCTTAACGAGCTATTAAAAGTAGATGGAGCCATAAATGGAAAGCAGAGTGAATCAGAGAAAGCCTGCTCCTCATCACATCTGGACACCCTGGCTCTGTGCTCACTCTGAGCTCGTGTCTCTGTCCGGATTTACCAGGGTTCAGGATGACCACACAACACACACTGAAGCTTTTTAGCAGGATGCCCAGGGGCTCAGTTTCACTTAATGCAGAGTCTCAAATAAAACACAAAGCCAAAAGGTCTGTAACTTCCTGAATTTGTGGAAAACAGCACCTCAACTCTGCCCCGTGCCCATGGCTGGAGCGGGGATGCTCACCGGAGCTTGGCCAGCCCCAGCAGCACCCAAAGCAGGCCTCCCTCCTGCTTCACCCATCAGCCAGACCTGCTTCTGCCCTCCTCCCATGCTCTCTGGGCAGCCTTTATCTGGGTGAAAGCCTCCTCACCCCTCTCAGACACACACACACCCCATCACTAATGCCCTCTTTGCTGTCTCTGCACAATTCCAAACTCTCTGACCTGAGCATTAGAAGTTTCTTGCCTCAGTATTGATCTGCTCTCAGGGCCACTTTTCTCCTTATTCCCAGGTAGATGTGTATCGTGGGCTGAGAGCTGCTGCTCCAGCAGAGAGCCTCACACAGCCCCCAGGAAGCTGTGCTCTCCCATTAATTGATTAGCATCAGCACCAGATCCTTGGTCCCACCAGCTGTGCCCGGCGCCTGCATCTCTCATTAACACACACTGAGGGATGCAGAAGAAGCAGGGGAAATATTACAGATTTTTTCCCCCTGTGCCATTTGTACCAAAGCTTCACTTCCCACAGCTCCCTCAGACACCAGCCCAGGTCAGCCACAGCTTTATTCTCCTGGCTTTTCATGCTGGAACAAGCCTCAGCCAGGACCCGGAGCAGAGCGCTGGCTTTAGAACAGCTTTGGATGCTCCCTCCTGACACTCTCCCAAGCAAACTGGCATCACACAAAATGACTGTGGCTGAGGTACCAACCAGAGCTGAATGGCTGCCTGCAAAACGCACCCAAGCACCAGTTCCCACCCAGCAAGTTGTGTCCTGAAGCCTGTTATTGCAATTAGAGCTTCGTTTGCGTGGCGGGTGGCTTTCTGCAGCCATTCCAGGGAAATTGCTTCCAGAGAGAAAGTAAGATTAGTTCTGCAGCCTGAAGAACAGCAGGAGCTTTGTCTCTACCTGTAAATATGATTTTCTTGATTGTAGATGGTGTTAGAGTCTATCACAAGACTCCTAGGAACTCTAAAACCAGTGAAAATTGGCTATAATTAAGCCTGACTGCCCCATACACAGCTACATCCCACTGGCTGCTGAAATAACGTACCTGGAGCCGAGCACAGTTGGAGGAAAACATTTCAGATGTGCCTGCAGAACAGAGGGTCAAATCCTTATTCCCTCCCCACTGGAATTGAAGGCTGGGGAGCATTTTAAAGGTGACCATCCGCTCCTTCGGGTTCCGGCTGCATTTGATCCATTTTAGTCCCTATGAAACACTGCCCAGTACTGAGTCAGCAGGTAAAATGCATCATCCTGTAAGTACCCCCATAATCCTCACCCTTGGGCTGAGCTGGGGAAAGACCAAGTCGTTTTGTGAAGAGGGGCAGGGGGAGGTGAGCAGGGGAAACAAGGACCACCCCCCTCAGTGTGTTCAGTGGCTCAAGTACAGATGGCAACAGGAAGACATCTCCCGGGGACACGGATGGTGCAACACATGGTTCTGCTTTATTCACACAGCTCAGGGCTTCAGAAAGGAGCCCCTCACCCAGCTGCCAGAGCACCCTATTCAAAGGGGTCTTACTTCCTCCATATAGCCAATTATTTCTCCTCCTAGGCTCCCGGATCAAAAATGCAGGAGAGGAAGAACACCCAACGTGAGGCTCAAGACAAGGAGGGGGCTGTGTGCACCCAGAGTGCTCTCCAGCCCCCAGGAACAGGGCTTACACCAAACACAGGTTATCACTGGGCACAAGCTCAGCTGCCTTACATACGATCAGAGCTCCACATCCAACTTTTCTCCACTGCTGGACACAGAAGGAATTTTAACACTTGCAGGCCATGGCATGCCTCAGGATGAATGACATGCTGTGCCATGGCTCCCCAAGAGTCCCAGCGACACCCAACTCCTCTTGACCCAGGCACACAAAGCTCTGACCACACCACCAGGAAGAGGCTGCCCTGCCTCTACTTCCCCCTGCCCCTGGCTCCTCCATCCCCTCCCCTCAGAGGCTTAAGTCTCTGTTGTTTCACAGGGGATGCAGGATGAGACACAGCTAAGAGGAGCGTGCTGGGGGGACACAGAGTGCTGCAGCAGAGCGGTGTCCCCAGCAGAGCCAGCACTGCCTAATCAGCACTCATTATCTGATAAACCTATGGAGAGGCTTCCTAACAGTTGGGTGGTGAAAGAGCTCTGCTCCTCAGAGAGCCAAAACCACTCTGTTAGCAACCAGCATCACTCCAGGGATGACACACGGCCCTCTGAGTGTGATTTAATTAGAACAGCACAGCAATACAAAGCCTTCTGTCATAGAGATGTTTTGGGTTTAATTATAACACCTCATAAATATTTCCCAGCCTTCAATTACCTCAAGAAAACATTTTTCATTGGTTTTGTTTAGCTTGCCTGAGTCATTCAACTTGAACAACGACGCGATGCAAACAGCCAAGTCCACACCAAGACAGGCTCTCACCCATTAATCACCTGGAGAAGCCCAGCCCAGGGGTTGGGGGCTGACTCACACCCAGGTGACATGTCAGGTCACTCACAGACCTGGGAGCTACAGAAAAACCTGAACAGCCCCAAATATTGGGCTCTGGTAAGATTCCACTCCCCCGTTAGGATCCTACGCCTCATTATTGCCAGAGGCACAGATACAGTGAGTGCTTTCCCCACTGCTGCTCAGTGGTGGGTTTTCCTTCCTTTTCCTTCAAGGTTTATTTCCTTAAATAAATACACAAATAAAATAGAGCTCCAGGCCTGCCCCACAGCAGAGGCTTCTCAGAGCACCAGTGCAGCTCCCCATGTGTTTGCTCCATCCTTCGTCAACACCATACATTACAATTAAAGTCAGCCTCCCCCACTGGAAAACCCTGATGCATCCTCCTCTCCCATCCCTTGCTCATCCATGCCTGATGTCCATGGTGGAAATTCACACCCCTAACAGATTGCTCTCCTCCTTCCACCCAGCTCTGTCCACTGGCTGAGCCCCACCACCCCCAAAAGAGAGGCCAGCTCCGGTCCCCACCATCTCGTGGGCTTCCCAGACACATACCCTTTGCCACAAGCCAGCATTTTGGGCCAAGTCCCCCCTGCCCTGCCACCACACGAGGTAGAGAGGGTGTGTGGGCAGCCCTTCGTGTCCCCTGTGCAGGGACAGCATGGCACAGAGCAGGGCTCACACTGTGGTTTCTCACTGCAAGGGACAGCACAACATCCAAATCCCCCTTCTCTTCTGGCTGAGGCTGGAAGGCTACAGGCTAAAAAACCCCAGAAAAATGGCTTCTCTAGAAGCTTGCTGGAGCTGAAGCCAGTCTGAGTGCTACTCAACAGCGCTAAGAAAATAAATCACTGGGAATCAAAGTCCCTGAACAAACAGATTTATTCACATCTCCAGATCCACTCCTTCCCCTGCTCTCAGCTGAAGAAAAAGCCCCCCAAACCTTTCATGAAAAGCTCTTAAAAACCAGCCTGGGACTCGCTGCTCTGCATTTTATGCAATATATATGGACTTTGGATATTTTACAGAACAAAATGATTACCCTGAATTATTGATCAAAGGAAGGAAATATCTACAGCAGCCTGAAGATTACACTGGCTGCCATGAGGAAAGAGTCCTTGGCGACTGTACTGACAGCGCTCATGGATCACGATGAAGGCTCATTTCTAATTACAAGACCTTATTACACATTAAATATGAAAGCAATTTTTCCATTCTCATGCAAAGTTTGAAATATTGCCTCAGGAGTGAGCAGAGGGACGTGGATTTAGGAACAGGGAAAAGAAGGCGTAAACACACGGCCCTGAACGAGCACCTGCAGAACACCACACACCTACAGCACCTTCCCCCCGAGGACTTCCCAGCACTTCAGACCTGCTCATCAATTAAACTTCTCTACATCCCTCATGGGGCAGGTGAAGCATAAAAGAATAATGGGGGAGCGAGCAAGCAGAGGTGGGATGCAGCTGGCCACGTGCCACCCCAGGGAAGGATGCTCTCAACCCCAAACCCAGCCAGCAGTGTGCCAGTGGGTCATCTTCCAACATACAGCCTTCAGTGAAAGACGTCTGCCCTCCTGACTGAGAGCAATTCCAGGATGCCCTTATGTAAGTGGTACCCAGAGAGAGCCAGCTCTGTCACCTGCCTCAGGAAAACACAAGTTACTGCTCAGCCAGCACAGGCTCTGACTGACAGAACACACTGAATGCACTCAAGCTGACCCCCATCACTCCAACAGCACCCACAGACCCCAGCCCAGCTGCCCCCTCCATCCCCACACCAACCCCAGGGCTGGGCATCCCTCACCTCGCTGGAAGCCTGGACAACACCAAGATGCACTGTCCACTTTGCCACTGTTGCCCTTCAGAAACCACCTCCCAAGGTGCAACAGCAGAGGCTCCACACCTCCATGCAAGCAGTTGCTCACCATTCATCAGAGCAGCTTTGCTGTGAACAAGCAGCATGTGGAATGCAGCCTTAATTAGAGAGGGGCATTCTCTGTAAAATCCCTGTAATTAGTGACACCAGAGCTGCTAACTTCTCTGGTAGAAATGAATTTACCACCATGAGTTTGGTGGCACCTTCTCTGAGAGGTGGGTACCTGCAACAGGCAGGAGGCTGCATCGTTCTCCAGCTGCTTACAGCTTCCTGAAGTTTGGCATCACTTACAAATCACAGGGAACAGGTGTAATGTGCAGCATGTCCCTGACTCCCAGCCCTGAAGTGAAAGCACAATGCCTCATTTATACCAAGGAGTTCTTCCTTTATCAGAATAACCCCCCTGGAGCTACGTGTGCCAGTGTCAGCAGGAGCTGTCAGAACACACCAGATACCACAGAGCTGGAAGAAAACAGCAGTTCAGATGAAAGACCCACCCCAACTTCCACCTCTCCCTTAAACAGAGGTACCATCCACCCAGAAAATCAAGGCAATATGCCATTTACACTGGCCTGGGAAATGAGAGTGGGCACCAGCAGCAACCAGCCTGGCTACTGCTCCACCCAAGATTTAGAGGACAAGAGGAGGAACAAGCCAATTATAGAACGCCCTGCTCCTCATCTTCCCCAAGTAATTGAAGATTCAGTATCATTTTTACTGAGTTATTTTTAATTGGTCTCATTTGCTGAAGTAAATTAGGTGTAGCATTGTCCTCAGTATGATATATGCATCTGTGCAAATTGGAAAGGAAACGTGGAAAAAATGTCAAGCACTGCCATGGCAAGGCAGCCAAAATCAGATAAATGCAATTAATTTCCAAGCCCAGCCTTGAAAAATTATGATGCTAATCTATTTATTTGACTGTTAGTGATGGTTTCCATCAAGGTCAGGAGAAATTGCTCAATTAATAAACGTCTGCTTGCAACCTGACAACAATAAAGCTCTCCCTGGAGTGCAATGAGCTGAAAGGCTGCGACCTCAGATGCAGCATCATCGCTTGACCTGGCTGGCAGCTAAAACAGCCACTCAATCCCAGCTCCCACCACCCCCCGTCCATGTGGGAATTGAAGGGAAAAAGGTAGAACCATGGGCTGAGGGAAGGGCAGCCTCTGGGACAGAAAGAGAAGGATGGAAGGAAACACCACGAGCGATGTAGGGCACAGTGATGCAGCCCAGGGAGGCAGCTGATGCAGTGCCAGCACACCAACAGCTCTGGGCAGCACGCTGCACCCATCAAACCTTGTGGGGCCGGAAACAACTGGTGCCACAAGCTGTGGCACAACTCACTCCACAGCGAGCAGACGAGAGGTGGAACACTGACCTACCTGACTGTGATACCCAGGAGATGGCCAAAAGCAGAGCTCCTGCCGGGTAGAGCCAAGGTGGGAGGGTCAGTGTGGCCCAAAACGTGTTCCATGTGGAGATAAACCCTTTTGGGTCTCAATGAACCACAGTTTTCCCCATCCCAAAAGGGACCAGAGGCCCTCCCGAAGCTTGGGCCACATAAGCTGCCCTTTGCCCTGAGGCTGCCCTTGCCCTGTGCCAGGAAAACCTGGCACAGAGACTTTGTCACCACCAAAGCATGTACATGTTGGAGAGGGGTCAGAGGAGCCACGGAGATGCTCAGAGGGCTGGAGCAGCTCCCCTATGGAGAGAGGCTGAGGGAGCTGGGCTGGGTCAGCCTGGAGAAGAGAAGGCTGTGGGGGGACCTCATTGCAGCCTGCCAGTCCCTGAAGGGAGCAGAGGCACAGGAGGGGAATCTGCTTGTTCAAGGGCAGAGACTGGCAGGACAAGGGGGATGGAGTGAAGCTGAAGGAGGGAAGGTTTAGATTAGATATTAGAGGGAAATTTTTTCCCGAGAGAGTGGTGAGGGGCTGGAAGGGGCTGCCCAGAGAGGGGGTGGGTACCCCATCCCTGGGGGTGTTCAAGGCCAGGTTGGATGGGGCCCTGGGCAACCTTGTGTAGCTCCAGGCCTGAGGTTGGTGTCCCTGCCTGTGGCAGGGTGTTGGAGCTCTGTGACCCTTGGGGTCCCTTCCAACCCATGCCATTCTATCTACCTCAAATCAAACTGCCTGCTCTCTCCTGGGCTTCCTGCTGTGGACCTGGCAGAGGTGGGGGCTTTTGTCGGGGTGCCCCATAGGGAGCACAGAAGGTCTCTGCCAGCTGCTGCCTCAACCCAGGCAGACAAATGAAAAAGGCAAAAAGAAAATCAGCTCAACCCCTGTGTATTTCCCCCACACTGCACCCCTTGCTTTTGCAGCCCAGCCGGTGGCAGCAGGACAGCAGAAGATGCCAGCTTCCAGCTCAGCCCAGGCCAGCATGGGCACTGTGAGCAGGTCCTCCAGGAAGCCTAGAGAAACCCACAGAAGGATGCAGATCCTCCCTCTCCCCCCAGCTCCACTCCCTTTGTTTCTCTCTCCGTCCTGGCCGTGCCGGCGCTGCCATGCCCCCGTGCCACACAGAGGGGTGCCTTGCTCCTGCGAGCTGCTGCATAGCAAGCAGAGCCTGGGCAAAAGTAGGTCATTATAGTTTCTGTATCCACTTTTATCCCCAGAACTGCTTTCCCTCCAGGACTGGCCCAATTTCCAGCCCTTTCCATGGAGAGGTTCACCTGCCCTGCGGAGAGGTGGAGCCTTCATTTCAGGAGCTCCTTGGTGCCTGCAGACCAGGATGATCCCCAGGAAGGAGGGGATTTTCAGCACAGCCTTGCCAGATGCTCATATAATTCAAGAGAATAAATCCAAAGCAAAGAGGGGCTTCAGCATCAGTCCACAGCAAAACGAGGGGCACCCTTTTCTTAGGCAGAACTTAACTTTTCTGCTGAAATAACCTATCCAGTTGCCACCTGCAAAGCCCAACACACTCAGGGTGGGTGTCAAGTGCCTCTCAAAGAGCTCCAGAGGGATCTCAGCAAATGCCCCTTCTCTCCCAGAGAGAAGTGTGCCTCGTGGAAGGCATCACCATGAGCAGGTGGTTCTGGTGAGACCATTCCTTCAGACCCCAAAACACAAGTGCTGGTCAAAACACAAACCACCCTCCCACGTTCTTCTCACTGGGAACACACCTCCCCAGGCTGCTGCTTTCTTATCAGAGCTCATTAATTTATTACATTCAGGCAGCACTAATTTAATTCCTTAGAGAACAGCAGTGAATACACTGGGTAAGCAAGTTTCAGCTCCTGTTTTTTCCTTTGGGAAGAGGAAAGGCAACTTCCCAGAGATCTCAAATCTATCTACAAATAAGCCTTTGCTGGGGGAACACTAATGAAGCAGCAGCTGGTGTTAGAGCATCCCAGCCCATCCACACCACCCATCCCACTTAGAAGGGCTCCATCTCTGAATGTGAGATGTTCAGAGGGCCACAAAGCACCCAGTTCCTATGCCAACAGCCCAGGCTCCCACTTCAGGGCCCATCACAAAATATGTCAGGGACAGTAGGTTTTAATCACCCCCCAACATGCTTCCCCTAAACCTGAATTATTGACAGCAGGGTGTGTGCTGGTTCCTGCACCACAAATACAGCCCTTGGGGCTCTCCCCACCCAGCATCTCTTGGGGCTTCTGCTCTCTTTCCTCTGGACTAATTAAGGTCTGAATTCTAGTTTTCTGACAATGCCTTGGCTGAGGCTTATGGAGGTCCTCAGGGTTAATTTATAATCCCCTAAAGAGTAAGTAAGTGTTTAAACTTCCCCCCCTGGTGCAATTGGCTGGTTGAATTCATGCTGGTAGGGGGAATCAGGCAAGTTCTTCCATTGCTGTGATTATTTATTAAACAAATTGAACACAGGAAGTCATTCCTGTTGCTTTGATGGAGTGCATGCTCACACTAAAACCCTGCTCCTTACACTCAGGACCCCCAGATTACAAGCAGTTGGCAAAGGACCAGGTGAGTGTGGGCTACTTTGGGGCTTCTGGGTAAATCCCAGGTGGCTGCAGCACACCCTGCTTTCCAGCTCAGGGCCCCCAGTCAGGCCCTGTGCTCTCAGTCCCCATCAGAGCCACACTGAGCCCCAACACAGACCCACTGAGGCGAGCTTCACCCTCCACATGCTGCTGCAGCACGGTGCTGACAATACAGAGAACAATGGCTGCTGCAACCAGGACATGTGTTACCACTGAGCCAAGGCAGACAAAAGAGCTGGGGAGAGCCTGGGGTCTCACACACCCAGGAGAACTCATTGGAGGTGTTTAAATATTCATTTCTGTATTCTAGGCACCAGAAGCCATCACAAGTCACACAGCAGCAGCTGCACTGCAATAACTGCTGGTGGGTTCTCCTGCTTCTGTCCCTGGAACCAAAGTTTCCAATTTCTGCTACTGCAGGCATGGAAAATTAAGGTACCTAAATAATTAACCCCACTCCTGAGGCTTAGAGCAATTTAATAAAGTGCTCTCAGGGACCCGAGCGACAGTGAGTAATACCTGTTGTCACCACGTCCACACAGGCTGCAGAAACAGCTTCATGTTCCCATCACACAGTGCTGCTGAATTGTTCATGTTCTCAGGAGAGGGGATGTGATCCTAACACCCAGCCATAGGAAATCCTGGGAGATGAGAGGAATAAACCCCAGCAAGGAGTGTGGCCCCTTCAGCCCACGTGTGCCATTAACCCAAGGAACTTGCTGCTCTAAACCCACGCTGAGGCTGGCTTACCCAGAGCTGCTGCAGGGAAGAGGCACTTTCCTCCCCATCTCTGCGAAAGACTGCTGGGGCAGAGGCAGGATGCGGGTGGGGGTCTGCAGGCAGGGGGTCCCCATGCACTGCCCTGATGGTGCTGGCACAGCTCCCAGTGAGCCCAGGCATTGGGTGACGCCGTGTTAGAGCCAGCACAGAATCTGGCTCTGGACTCTGCCAGCCCTGGGGGAGGCATTCCACACAAGCCTTCCTTGTCCTGCAGATTTCATGTGTGTTTGATTAATTATGTATGGAGTTTTGATTGCAAATACAGCGTGGAAAGGAGTACACAAGCTGGGTGAATCAATTTGGCCCAAATAACACCCATCCACGATGCTGGGATGATTTTTCCTGCCTGCAAACCAGAGAGGCAGAGACAGACAGCTCCTGTTTGTGTTTATTTTGGGAATGGTTTCTCACACTGACAGCCTCTGCAGCGTGGGCTAGCTTAGGGACAGGGTTAATTTGGGCAGCCAGAGAGCTGAACACCAGGAAACCCCAGGTGCCACCACATGCCTGGGAGCTCCAACACGCTCATGGCAGCAGCTTTCCCCTACACTGAGTGACACACACCTTGGATCTATCCCCAGGGGTCACCAGGCATCACCTGCAGCCTGGGCTCTCCCTGCAGCACTTCCCCAGCCTGCTGCTCTCCCTGTCACCATGGGGGCAAGAGGTCTCTGAGGACCTGCTGAGGAGCTGTCCCATCCCTTGACACCACAGGAGACGTGCCTGTTAAAGACACGGTGTAGGCAGCAGCAGGAACTGGCAGAACATCTCTCCCTGCCCAGCAGTAAGTGTGCATCAGGCAACAGCTGTGACTCAACAGAATCAGTAAGTGTTGTGGTGGTGTTTGTCCTGGGACTATGGTGAGGAGCAGGGCCTACACCAAGCAAATCACTGCAGAACTGATCCCTTCTGCATTCCATAACTAACCACAGGGCCAGCTCCGAGCCCAGCAACACACTGACTTCCCTGCAGGATGCAGGCTCCAGCCCAGCTCCAGGCTGTTCCTCCTCACCCCAGCCCACGCACACTGCCATGGGATGGGCAAAGCTCAGGCCTCTGTATGCCCCCTGTGCCCACCTCCTGACAGCCACTGCCAGGAGCCACATCCAGTACACCATGAGACAAGGATGGGGTGCTGGGTGCCTGCTGGGCCAGCAGGTCACAGGAGGGGATCCTCCCCCTCTGCTCTGCCCTGCTCAGGCCCCACCTGGAGTGTTGTGTCCAGTGCTGGGCTCCCTGGGATCAGACAGCCAGGGATCTCCTGGAGAGAGTCCAGAGGAGGCTGAGGAGATGCTGAAGGGCCTGGAGCATCTCCCCTGTGAGGAAAGGCTGGGTGAGCTGGGGCTGTTCAGCCTGGAGAGAAGAAGACTCAGGGGGGACCTTATGAATGTTGATCAATATCTGAAGGATGGGATGCAGGGGAAATGGCCAGCCCCTTTTCAGTGTCTGTGGGGACAGGACAAGGGGCAATGGCTGCAAGTTAGAGCACAGGAAGAACTTTTCCCCAGTGAGGGTGCCAGAGCCCTGGGACAGGCTGCCCAGGGGGTGTGGAGTCTCCATCTCTGGAGAGATTCCAGCCCCGTCTGGACACCGACCTGTGCAGTATGAGCTGGGGAGCTGCTTTGGCAGGGGGTTGGACCCCAGGAGCTTTCCAGGGCCCTTCCAACCTCTGGGACTCTGTGACCATGGCAGTGGGGACAGCCCAGCCCAGCCTGCACGTGTGCCCTTCGCTCATGTGATGTACGTGTAGCTCTGGACAGGAGCAGGGCAGCCAGGCCAGAGCTGGCACTGGGCTGGCTGGCACAAGAAGAGCAGCACCCTGCAGCACTCAGGGGGGGCTCTCCCAAACCTGTGCCTGGCACACTGCAGCAGCAGGAGTCTTCATCCCTCCCCAGGAACACTGGTACCAACCAGCCCCTTGGACAGCTGAGAGCGGCTTTATGTCTGAATGGGGCTATTACTTCATTAAGACATTCAGTGAGGCTGGGAGTGCTGGGAAGGGGCGTAGGGGAGGGGAAAGAGGAATAAATCACTGAGTGAGAGTTAACCACGAGGGCTTCATCAACAGTTCATTTAGGAGGTGAATCCTGTTGTCCCAGACACTTTGGGCAGACCCAGCAGAAGCAGCACCTCAAATCATCCCTATCACCATGCAGAATGGCTCAGGAGCTCCATGCTACACAGCACCCCAGCCAGAGTCCTGCACAGGGGCTGGATCCTGGCCAGGTGGTCCCAGGTAGCAACAGGCTATTTAATTAATTACCTCTGGATTAATTACCCACCTCTGAGCAGTGACAGAATTCAGCTTCACATGCGCAGCAGGCAGCAGAACAAGCTGCCTCACTGTTTCATGTCACCTGCAACAGCTGAAGCTTTCCCTTCCACCTAATCCATTTCCACCACAGCATTAAGGCTCCTCCTGACCCAAATACACACCCCAAGAACAAAGCTAGCCATGAGGAATACAGGACATAATCCATCTGGATTCCACTCAAAGATGCCATTGAGCACAGATGATATCCCCACCTTGTTTGTTACCCTAAAGGCATCAGGGATTAAGTAAATTCATAGCCCTCCCATTTTCAGGACTGTACCCCTGAAAATTAAATACCTGGGGGATTGCACTGCACCTTTGAGCAGTTGCATCTCTCATAACACCACTACTCACCACTCATCACTACTTCCACTCTTGAAAAGATGATGGGAAACAGGTTTCAAGGTTCCTACTGCTAATGGATTAAATTAAATTACATTCTTGTGACTCAAAACCACTTAGGTTAATTTAACAATATATATTTTACCAAAAACCTCACTTAACTACCATGTAATTTCTTTCTATTTCCTTTTCCTTTATTGCTGATTAACAAGATACTTGGCAATAAATAGAAGCGCTCACTCTGCTATAATTAGCCTGCCCCTCTGATTAGCTCACTCCTGCTCTGTGGCAGGGAATTTGGAAAGCCTAAATACTGTAGCCTGACATCACTGGAGAGGAGGAGACAGAGTGAGATGGAGTTTTCTGGGAAGGGAAGGGGTGTGTGTGACCCTGCAGAGACGCTGTGTGATGTAAATGGAACCCTGAGAAGTGCTGGTCCAGAGCAGGAGTCAGGTCCAGCAACCAGAGATGGGACAGCTCATCCCAGAGTGGGTTACATCCAGGGAGCTGCCACAGACCAAGGCATTTCTGGACTTCAGCTCCTACCTGTTGAGCTAGTGGAAGATTTAAAGATATACAGGGAGGTTTGGATGGGTTCATGTGACCAACTGTCATCAGGGTAAGAGCATTATTTACAGATTTTGAGGGCTCTAAAGAATATCATCCTGCACTGTTAAGAGGCAGAGTTATTCAGATGTATTAATATAAAGCCAGAATGCTCTTTGTGGTGGCTGGATTATTTATTCTGCCCTGAGGGATTAAATTACAAATCAAGGTCAAAAAGGTGGAAGGTCCTTAGGAAGGGATGAAAAAGCCCAGATGTGTTTGGAAAGACACATGTTGCCTCCACTGATCCTGGCCCTGAGGGAATCACTTGAGGCTCTGACAGCCAGGGAGGCATGTTTTAAAGTTTAGATTTCGTGTGGGAAATGCTTTCAGGACTTCCTGACCTGGCTGTGTGGATACATGGATCTGGAAAACAGTGAACAGGGATACCAAACCTGAGCTGGGAAAAAACAAGCCTTGTAAACCCCCAAAACCTCCCCCCTCCCCTTCAGCCATTCCCCACAACCAGGCACGGAGCTGCGGATGCAAGAGGAGGATGAGGAATGCACTGCTGCAAGGAGAGAGCACTTCCCTGCGATGCCAGGTAGGGATGCCAGCACTCCCAGGGGATGAAAATGCAAAGGGAAAACAGAGCTGTTTCCTCAGCAGAGTGAGGAGCTGTCAGATTAAACACACCCCCTGTTCTCCTGCTGATCACTGGGAGCCAGTCATTGTGACAAACTGCAGCAAAGGATGAAGTGACTGGGGATGCTGTCCCCTGAGGGAAGAGCAGGAGGAGTACATTGGGTATGGCACAGGGGAGCCGTGCTTTGGGGGGGTCACAAAAAGGGTGTGTGTGTGAGAGTCGATCAGTAGGAGTAAAATGCCACCCTGAAACAAGAACTATCGAGGAGAACAAATTCACAATGTTTTAGTGCCAAATGGGAGAGAGCGACACCTCCAGCCCCTTACATCACCTGGGCACGAGCAAAGTGATTCCCTGGCAGGATTCATCACTTCTTGAAAGCAAACTGGCCTTGGCACTAGGCAAGAGACTGCACAACCTCTCTGCTCTTCTCCAGCTCCCACACCCATGCCAGAAAAGCAGAGATACCCACAGGGATCCCAGAGCAGATGGGCTGGAGGGGTTGGGGCATTCCCAGCGCAAGGGTCGGACCCGGCAAGATGCAGGAACTGGCAGTGGTGACAGAAGGATGGGCACGAGCAGGGGGAAGGGGTGAGCAGAAGGAAAAGCTCAGTTAACACTGAAAGCAAGAGGGAGAGTCTCCTGGGCAGGGAGCATCCCTCCCTGACTCCATCTGGGAGGAGTATTGCTGGGATAGCAGCCCCAGTCCTGGGTTGCACTGGTCAGCCCTGGGTGTGAGCCAGGTCATGACCAGGGAGCCAAAGCCAGGAGCCCATCCCTGGGGCTGGGAGCTTTGGCTCCAGTTAAACTTGGAGACACAGGGATTTCTTTGGAGGAATCACACAAAGTCACCCCAAGTTCAAAGAGCCCCGGACCCCACTATTTACACTAACAGCACAGGCACACCCACACAATCATCACCTCTCCACATCTCCCTGCTACCTTCCCCAAAGCTCCTGAAGGCAAAGAGCCCTTCTCAACCTGCCTTTAGGTCCACAGACCATCCAGGCATCAGGAAGAGCCAGAAATACAGCTGAAAGTTACAGCATCCCAGCTGCACTTCACAGTGGGAGAACTGGGAAGGACACAGCAATTTCCCCTGACACAGAGGGGCTGGATTACAGACCTGATCAGACAGCAAACAGCCCCAGATGTACAGAACTAAATAAAGCCTTGCCTGAGATCCCTGTGTCAACAAATTAGGTAACTGTGTTGGCAACTTGGCAAGCTTCTCTTGTTTGTGGTGGCAAATGAAGTTCACAGTCGTTGCAGTTGGGGGGGATTTTTAATTGTTCTGAAGGTTTGTTTTACAGGTACCTCTGTGGAAAGCTGATCTCATGGTATTTTGGGGAGCTCACTGCTGTGGAACTCAGTGGAAAGGGTTCTGTGTCCCTGGAAATGGTTCTCATGGGGGGAAATCTGGAAATAATGGGATATTTCTAAATAATGTCTGTCTTTGTGGGATACGCGATGCAGCCCTCAGCCTCCATCACCTGCCCTCAGAGCCCAAAAGGGAATTTAACATTAACTTTATTAGAACACTCTGGTTTCTTTAAGACCCTTTAAACTCTGATTTTTCTTAAATTTAAGCAAACCCAGTTTGCTCTCATGACTCCAGTGTGGAAGCCCCATTCTCTTGCCATTGACATCAGCTGAGATGCACCAACTTCAGTGCTGCTCCCACAGGATGAGGATCAGGCCCAAGGACTCAAACCATCCTCCTGGGAAGTGCTGAAGATGCCTTGTGTGTGGAATAACTGGTCTCTCTGCCTGACAGTCTCTGAGAGGTCTCTCTCCCTGCGCAGAGCTGCTGCCTTCAGTTCCTCGTGTGCTCCTGGGTGGAACAATCACATGGAGGCAAATTCAAGATAAACCCCCTTCCCCTAAAGTCTTTAGCTCTCAGTTCTTCCAAGTGGTGCTGAGAACCAGCCCCTGAAAGCCACATTTCCCCCACCCACCCAAGCAGCACCACTGGAAGCATGCTTGAGGGTGCATCTCTACCCTCTGCAGCAGGACTGGAAGGAGAAGATCTGTTAGGACAAGGGCAGCCAAACCAGCCTTCAGCTGTTGGCAACCTTAGGGCAATTAGAGCCCCAAGCACATGTATTTTACCATATGACTGGTGGTGATAAGGCACAGTTCAAAGAGCAACACCCACCTGAGGCACAGCAGCAGGATGCTCTTTGTGGAGCAGTAATTCCCAATTACCCCAGTGCGACCTCCCAGGATCTCTGATCACTCACAGAATCACAGGGGTTGGAAGTGACCTGGAGAGCTCCTGGGGTCCAACCCCCTGCCAAAGCAGCTCCCCAGCTCATACTGCACAGGTCGGTGTCCGGACGGGGCTGGAATCTCTCCAGAGAAGGAGACTCCACACCCCCTGGGCAGCCTGTCCCAGGGCTCTGGCACCCTCACTGGGGAGAAGTTCTTTCTGTGCTCTAACTTGCAGCCATTGCCCCTTGTCCTGTCCCCACAGACACTGAGAAGGAGCTGGCCATTTCTCCTGCATCCCATCCTTCAGATATTGATCAACATTCATAAGGTCCCCCCTGAGTCTTCTTCTCTCCGGGCTGAACAGCCCCAGCTCTCTCAGCCTTTCCTCACAGGGGAGATGCTCCAGGCCCTTCAGCATCTCCTCAGCCTCCTCTGGACTCTCTCCAGGAGATCCCTGGCTGTTTGATCCCAGGGAGCCCAGCACTGGACACAACACTCCAGGTGGGGCCTGACCAGGGCAGAGCAGAGGGGGAGGATCCCCTCCTGTGACCTGCTGCCCACACTCCTCCTGATGCCCCCAGGATCCCATTGTCTCTCTCAGCCCCAGGGCACACTGCTGGCTCATGGCCACCTTGTCACCTCCAGCACCCCCAGGTCCTTCTCCACAGAGCTCCTCTCCAGCAGCTCCCCCCCAGCCTGTCCTGATTCCAGCAGTTGTTCCTCCCCAGGGGCCAGACTCTGCACTTGCTTTTGTTGAACCTCATCTCGTCTCTCCCTGCCCAGCTCTCCAGCCTGGCCAGGGCTCTGGATGGCAGCGCAGTGTCCTGCCTGGCAGCCACTCCTCCCAGCTCTAGATCATTAGTACACTCACAAGCAGCCTGAGCTCACCAGTAAATAGAGTCGTGTGATAAGGACCCTGTGACTGGCCAAGGATGACTGATGGAGAACTGACAGTTATTCTTTACAACAGCTTTTATGCAGAAGCATTTTGGGACCTCCCCATGACAGCACCTACATCTCCTGGGCCAGTGACTGGTAAAGCTCACAGGTAGATCAATCTCCCTAATAATTTATAGCTACATCACTTTGATGAGGTCAAGTCTTGTGAATTATGTTCTCACCCAGAACGAGAGGTCACCCCTCCTGGCAGTATCACCTTGCCTGTCCCCCCTGAAATGACTCCCCCAGCACCCTCCTGCAAGCAGCAGTTCTATCAGCAGGTCCTCTCAGACAACCACCAGGAAATGAATTGCTCAGCCAGCCAACAGCAGCTGCCTGCAAACACTTATCCTCTCCAAGACTCTCATCATAAACCTTTATGATACCTTTCTCCTCAGGATAATCCAGCATAAACATAATTTAATGGTACTAGAAGGAAAACAACCACAGCAACAAAAACAACAGGCAATGATTGTAACACCTCTTATCTCATCGTTTCTTCTCTCTCTTCACTCCTTCCCTCTCCTTTGTTTTAAATGTCTATCATTTGGGTCACGCTGGCACTGGATTACTACATGTTCTCAATGATACTGCCACACAGCCAGGAGCTCTTCTGTGGATGTATTTTAAGCCTTTGAGGTGTGGGGGGGGGTTTCACTTGGGAATTTGATTCAACTTTGCTTTGGGTTCCTGCTGTGCCTGCTAGCCAACTCTGAAGAAGCAGCAGCATCCAAGGGAGATGTCAGGGTCAATCCCACCAACAACTCACCTGAGACCTGCCTTTTTTTCCCTAATCTGGATTTCACTTTGCTGCCCAGCAAAAAACAACTCCTGTATGCAGGTTATTTACCCATCATATAAAGTCCTGAACTGTAGCACTGATGCCCTTCCCATTCCCTCATACCCAAGCCCATCACAGACTCAGGCTTTGCCATCCTACCACAGCCTGCTCAGAATCAGACTCACAGGGCTGGAAAAGACCTTTGAGATAGAGTCCAACTGTATCTGTCCTCTAACCCATGTCCCTGAGCCCCTCATCTCCCCTCTTTAAACACCCCCAGGGGTGGGGACTCAGCCCCCTCCCTGGGCAGCCTGTGCCACAGCCCCACAGCTCTGCCAGGGAAGAACTTTTCCCTCCCATCTGCTCTGCCCCTGCCCTGGCACATCTTGAGCTCATTGCCCCTTGTCCCATCTCCTGTCCCCTGGCTGAAGAGACCATCCCCCACCTCTCTGCACCCTCCTGGCAGGGCAGGGGAGGTGGGGAGAAGGTCTCCCCTCAGCCTCCTCTTCTCCAGGCTGAACACCCCCAGCTCCCTCAGCTGCTCCTCAGAGGATTTGCCCTCCAGCCCCTTCCCCAGCCTGGTCGCCCTTCTCTGGGCTCACTCCAGGACCTCCATGTCCTTATGTCCTTCACTGTGCTCCTCCTCTGCTGCCTTCAGCCTCACAGTCCCCCAGCTCCCCTGGGAGCCCAGCACCAGGTTCCTCCCCAGCGTAGGTAGAAACCCCATGTCATGTCACAACAAAACCCAACACTAAGTTCTGTAATTAAGCTTGCCAGCATTACTTATTTGAATGACACAAGCTGTTCCAAGCCTCAGCTATGAATATGTAATATCAGCAGCTGCACAAATATGGAACAAAATAAGCAAATAACTCATATCCCAGCTAAACAAAGCCCTCACAGAACTTGCTTGCTTTAATAAATGCAAACACACAGAAATATTTTTAAGCAAAGGGGTTCTGCCAAGACTGTGAGAAAAGCTTGGCATGGCCAGCACACAGGCTGCTCCAGACTGAAAGAGGAGCAGTTATTTCAGGGATGAGGGAGTCCAGGGGAAAACTCATGATAATTAAAGGGATGGGTTTCTTATGCTGCTACCAGAGAAGCAAGAGCTGTGCCTGTGCCCATGTGCAGGTGGGAACTGGCTGCAGCAGGAGGCTGGTGGTGCCCAACACATCAGCCAACAGACAGATAGAGGAGGCACAGAGCAAGGAGGTGCAGGACCTTGCACCCAGCATCTGCATCCCAGCAGCCCTCACTGATGACACAGATACATCAGCCCTGGGTGTGGGACTGCAGAGAGAAACCAGCAAGGAGTGCAGACACATGCAGGAACCAAGAAAGGATTTAGAGATATCTGGGTGAAAAATCTTAACCCAGTGGGGTGGTTTAGCCCCAGTCAGCAGCTGAGTATCAAACACTACTCACCCACTGCCAGAAGAGAAACAGGACAGAGCCCCCCGGGGCAGGGCAAGGACAGGTCACTGACAGGAGCACGGTGAAAGGAGAACAACAGCCAGCTACACCCAGTGAGAACACAGAGCACCTCACCAACCCGGTGATCACAGAGTGCTGCAGGATACAAGGACCAACCCGACATCCCAGCCACGCTCAGACTGCTCTGGAAACAACCAGGCAGTGCTGCTCCCCAACAGCCCCTTTTGTGAGGAGTGAGGGCAGGTGGGGTGGGAACAGCCCGGGCTGGCTCAGCTCACCTGGGATAACTCAGCTCACCTGGGATAACTCAGCTCACCTGGGATAACTCAGCTCCCCTAGGGTGGCTCAGCTCCCCTGGGGTAACTCAGCTCCCCTGGGATAACTCAGCTCCCCTGGGCTGGCTGCTGGGGAGGGGAGCTCTGGCCTGGCCAGAGCCAGGACACCCAGGTAAACCCTTCATTGCCTGAAATGGAGGAAGAGGAGGATGGGGCTGGACAGAGGCATCCATCACCCCCTCAGCACATCTGCCACTGGGTGTTTGGCTCTCTTCCCCAGGCTGGGTGAGCAGGTGCAGACCTGCAGCTGCAACAAGCATTTCCCCCATACACTGCGGGGCTGGAGCCCTTTGCCTGCCTCACAGGGAGAGGTGCAGTGGCAATAAGCCTAAACGATGTTCAGCAAACAGCTTCCCAGCCACAATCAGCAGTATAAACCAGGGCTGTCACATCAGGCTGCCCACACCAGTTCCCAGCTGGGCCCAGGTGACAGCAGAGCACTGCCTGCCTGGCCCTGGGAGCAGAGCTGGACACAGCAAGCACACAGCCCCATCAGCTGAGGAGCAGGGAGCTGCACAGTGCTGCCCTGAGGGTCACACAGGCTCTGCCTTCCCAGCTGGAGCTGATCCAATGCCAGCTGGCCCTACGGGATTGCTCTTGCCAAGCAGGTGGAGGACGCAGGATCTTGGCATGGGGCATCATCACCAGAGGGATGACCACAAGGCACAGCCCTTGGCTTCAAGGAAGACATTCCAACCTCTCATCTGCTTTTCTCTGAAATGCAACTAAACCAGGAAATCACTTTGTTTCTGTTACACTAATCATAGACTGGCATGGGTTGGAAGGGACCCCAAGGGTCACAGAGCTCCAACCCCCCTGCCACAGGCAGGGACACCAACCTCAGGCCTGGAGCTACACAAGGTTGCCCAGGGCCCCATCCAACCTGGCCTTGAACACCCCCAGACACGGGGCACCCACCCCCTCTCTGGGCAGCCTGTTCCAGCCCCTCACCACTCTCTCTGTAAAGAACTTCCCCCTAATGACCTGTGTCACATGCTGGCGAAGGTCTGTGAGGGAGGATTTAGACAGCAATGGGGAGCTCTGTGTGGACAAAAGGTGTCCTGATGGGGATGCTGCTTCAGCACCGCACAGAACCTTCCATCTCAGCCTGACACCTCGTTCAATGGGATGCTTGACCCTGCACAGAAGTCCTGGGGATCAGCAGGGTGCTGGGTCCAGCCAAATACCTGCCCACAGCTCCTCCTTGGGTTAGGGCAGTCTGTACCCCTGGCTTCAAGGCCGCTGTGTTTTGAGAAGGTCATTATCAAAAACCTCTCAGCAGGAGGAACTTTTCTGTTTCATGGGAATGTGAGGATATTGTCAGGGCCTGTGCCTGCTGTGAGGAGAGCCAGGCTGCTGATACAGGGCCTGTGTCTGCTGTGAGGAGAGCCAGGCTGCTGGCAGGCCTGCTGCCTTCACCGACAGGAACCCACCCACAGAGAGCATCAGGCCCTGGTACAGTCACATGTGTGCACACACAAACATATATATACACAGTCGTGTACACACTGGTGTCTGCTGAGACCCAGTGACACCCATATTCAGCAGAGTAAGCTTGCTTCTTACAGCGGTGTGAAGACTGCCTACGGGAAATCAAGGAAGTCTTCAGTGAAAACTGCCTGACACATTCCATCTTCTGCATTTAATGATGATAACTTAATCAACTTGCAGGAAACCTCACCCTTGCTATGCTAATTTGGCTAATTTTGCACAATAGGAGGTTGTCCCCTGGCTAGCTCACTAGCGTACAAAACCCCAGCCCACTGAATTCCTTCAGCATCTGCATGGCAGCTCTGGAATACAGGATCTGTACATGTAAATTTAAAAGTAAACAACTGGTGGGTAATTGATTTCTGTAAACTACCAGCAGCTTTCTGCCTTTATGGACTCACTGAATCATTCAGCACCCGCTCAAAGTGCCTCTTGCTCAGATTTAACAGCTGCCAGAAGTTTTGTTAATATTCACAGACTTTTACTACAAGAATGAGAGTTACAACACTGAGCCCACAACATGACGGGTGCCGGTGGGTCCCGGTGCTGTAGAACCCGTCCCCACGCCAGCACCAGGTCCCCACACAGCTGAGGGTGCACTTGGGGCAGGAGGTGCCTGAAGCTGGTAGGACAGGTGTTGGATGGCCTGGTCCAGACCCCAGAGAGCACATCACCTCCGAGCAGGCACTGGCCAGCACTGACACATTTCCTACTCATTCCTTACACGTAAGCTACTCATCGGTGTTAGCTTGTTAAATGTTCACTGTTGTCTGTGCCCACGAATCACCAGTGAGGTTTATTGCCAGGAGCACACGAGCCATCAGCACCCCTGTTACCAGAGCCGGGTTCCTGACCCTCTGGCTCTCCAGGTCGGACTCCAGGGCTGTGTGTGGGGCTGCAGAGAGAAGCACGGGTGAGAAATGCAGAGGAGGAGGCGAGCCACCTGCTCCGAGCCTCGGAGGGTGGCATTCATCCTGAACGGAGTCCGCAGGGCAGCGGGGGCTCCTAATTGCTCTGCTTGGTTCAGTTCGTACCCGTGGCCATCTGGATAGCTGCAGCTTAGCAATTAAACCTGGGAAGTGAAGCCGCTGAAATATGGCTGTTCAGCTTCCTACAGCTCTGTATCAAAGGCGGGACAGGCACAGGACCAGCGGGCTGTGCTCGCTGTGGGGACCAGCAGTGCGAGGGACGGGTGTCCCTGCCGATGGTCCCATCCAACACACACTTTGTGGGTGACAGGGTCCTGAAGCGCCCGGGCCTGGCTGCTGTTTGCAGGCTCCTGTGTAAGGCTGAGTCTTGGCGGTCGCCGTGTGTCCCTGTGAAAGCACTGGGAGCGACCTGACGGGAGGACCTGGGCTGCATTTCAGCCTGACACAGGGGATTTGGTTGTGCAGGTGTGATGGGAGCAGCAGGAAGGGCCCTGCCCCCACCAAAAGGGAGAGCAGGAGGGTCCTGGCCCAACAGGGTTAATACACATATTATTGTCCTGAATGGCATTTTCCTCATTAAAACCTCTCCCCAGGCCCCAGCCCTTCCCAGGCTGCACCACTGACATTGCTCCTCGAAGGACAAACACTTCATTTTCATATTCTGAAGGTTCCTTCTGATCCCCAGAACTCGGAGCCAGTGATGAAGTTTGGAACAAACAATGCAGGTGAGGATGAATTAACTCTGTGACAGTCTGAAAGAACCTCCAAATTATTCCTGTGTTGAGAACTCCTGTACATGTTGCTTGCATGGTGTCCTTGGTGACTAATTACATGACTAACTGCTGTGTGTTTGGGGTTCTTTTCTTGGGCAAATGTTCCTGGAGTTTTAACTGGCAGGTGAAACCTGAATGTGACAAACCAGCGAGCCCAGGGAAAGCTCCACCAGATCCCAGTTCGTAACTCAAACTAGGCTCACTATTGTTAGGAATTCCCCCCTCTTTTCTGAAAATCAAAGGATTTTTTCACTTTCAAATCTTTAAATCACTGCAGAGCCCAACAGGATTTGGTACTCATGAAGGTGGCTTTTTTCTTTGGGCTATTATGCAAACAAGAGACTCCTCAACATCCATTCCCTGGTTTTTTCATACAAAGATGATCGAGCGCTGCTGATGTCTTAATGTCTGATTTATCCTCTGATTTATTATGCATTTACCTCTCGCTCCTAATGTCTGATTTATTCTCTAATTTGTTATTTTATCCCCTGATTTAGCCCTACATCATCCAATCTGGAATTAAAAAAAATAAACTCTCTGTATTCTGTGCAGCAGGTAACCACTAAGCCATTATAATTTGAACAGCCAGCAGAAAGATAAAATATACTGGGGGAGTGGGAATGTATGTGCTGAGCTCACCGCTCCATCAGGCATCCATGCCATGCCGAGCAGCCTGTCAGAGGCACACGAGCTGGTAGCTATAGAAACCATATGCTGAGCTGGAATCACATTCCCAGGGCCATGGGAGGCCACGGTGCTGCCAGGAAAATAACAGTTCCCATCTTTACAAGGGAAAGCAAACACTTTTCAGCAGGGTTTGGGTTCTCTGCTAGGAGCAGCAGAGACCGGGGAGCCTGCGATGGGAGAACAGAGCTGGCTGAACAGCCAGTACGTGAGAGTGAATCTGGGTTACCACAGCACCCCAGCCTGGTGTGGGTGGGAGGGACCTCAGCCCCCCACCTCCCACGGACAGGGACACATGCCCCAAGCCCCATGCAACCCAGCCCTGCTTTTGGTTCTGACTTCCCAGTGTAAGAGAACAAATGCTCTTCTGGCTCTGCTAGCTCTCAGTCCTGCTGTGGGGTTTGTGGGAGCACAGAGCTCCTGCCAGGGCGCGGAGCTGGGATGCTGCCCCCAGGCATCGTGCTTGTCATGGGTCATGACACCTTTCAGCCCTGAGAACTCACTCCCACCACAGCTCAGTCACAGCAGCACACGTTCATCTGCTGTGGCTTCCTCCAGACTGCCCAGCTCGGCCAGCCCTCTGCTCCGATCCACTTGCTGTCTGCACATGAACTGGGCTCAGACTTCAGAAATATTTATTGATTTTAAGGGGATATATTACCCCTGCAGAAAAACAAAGCTGGGAGTTATCATCTGCAGCAATATTTTGAATCAGCTTTTACCGTGTTGCTTCCACTGCCTCCCACCTTCAATCAAAACTGATGGGAATAAGGGTTGCTTCTGTTCCTCTGCGTCACTCCTTCACACTCTTTCCTTCCTTTGCAGTGCCATGGCATGACAGTGAAGCCTACCAAAGTCCCATCCTGACATGCAAACACCACAGCTGAGGTTTCCCAGTTTATCTGCAGTTTCCAGAAGCATAAGGAACAGAAGGGTGGGAATACCCCCCTGTCTGGAAGGGTACAAGGCACCAGAAACAGCCCCCTCCTGCCCGGGAGTATCTCCAGGCGATGTACACAGCTCTGTCACCAGACTTGCCCTGGCCTCGGGTGGCATTTGCCTGGCAAAGGTGACAGCTGAATGTGCCCTTGCCTTACCCAGGACTTTTATTTTTACTACCATTCCTTCCAATAAAGAAACATTACAAAAAGCCAGCCCGGGGCCAACCAGCTCCCTGCTGTGCTGCAGCCTGCTGTCACCTCCACTCCTGTCCCTGCCTGTCTCCGTGGAGCTCTGGGGTTTGAGGATCCCTTTGGATGGAGCTGCCACCACCGCAGCACAGGCAGGGCTGGGAGCAGTGGGATGGGCTCAGCCAGCAGCCAATGCAGCAGTGTGGGCACCCTCAGCCCCAGCACTGAGCCGTTGCACCCTGACTGCCCCACCATCCTGCCCCAGGCCTCCTTCCCCCCGCCATCCCCTGCGCTGGAGCATCAGTCCCAGCAGGCAGGGGGACCCTGGCTGTGTGCAGCCCAGAGCTGCCCGTCCCTCCTCCACCTGGTGACCATCTCATGTCACCCAGGCCTTCGGATGCTGTCAGGGGCCAGCTGCTGTGCCCAACCCAGCAAAACCCAGCAGAGAATCCCCCACACAGCACCCTCTCAGGACTGACTTCCCCGTAACTTCACCCTGCGATCGCTGGCTGAAAATCAGAATGGGTGACACACCGTCTGACAGGGGCTACGATGTGTAACGGGTCTGCTTATTTACACAAGCAAATCACACTCCTGTTTATGCTGGCAGGAGAGCAGAGTGACCTCTTTTATCTCAAGCACAGACTTCAGAGAGTGTCCAGTGGCTGTATGGGAAAACAGCAGGGAGACAGGCAGAAATAATATCAGTGTGCAAAGGCACGTGGCTGCTGGAGCGCAGGGCTGTCAGCTGGGAAACTCTGGGAGGAATTAACAGCAACGTGTTTGCAGTTATGGAAAGTGCAAACAATGCTTAGCAGAGATCATGGGGATGGTTCCACCAGGCAGACACGCTGTGTCTGCGGTGAGATGTCAATCTGTCAATAGACCTGTCACTAACCAGCGACACTCAGGGTTGCTTAGGACAGTGAGGAATTCATCAGATGCAAACGAGATGCCTTACTACAGGTCAGTAAGCTTCACAAAGGGAACCTATCAGTCAGGTAGAAGGAAGAACTCATTTCTGTCCCCATTCCACCTAAACCCCCTTCAAACCGGGGCTGAAGGTTCTCAACCCACCCAGCAGGATGTGGGACTGTGGCACAGGCAGGCGGGCTGGGTGTTGGTGCCTTGCAGGGCCTGGGGCCAGGCATGAGGCTTTTGGAAGCCTCTCAGTTGCCTTCCCAACCCCACAGGGAGCTTCATGCCCAGCTGGACCCTCACTGCTGCTCTCAGACACCCCTGTGCTCACTCCAGCTCATACCCAGATTTGTGGCTGCTCCTCTGGATGCCCGACTCTCCACAGCTGAGGGCACCAACCCTACCAACCCTTCATGCAGCACTGTCTCCAGATGGACTTTCTGGGTTTCCTGCTACTCCCTGAGGAAACAGAAATAATTCTGTAGGCTGAGAAAGCAAGAGCAGCGTGCAGGTCCCAGCACCCAGCTGTGGCGCTCTGCCACATGCTGAGCATCCATTCCTTGCAAGGCAGGCAGGTCTGCACACACAGCACCCTGAGGTGTGCCGGGCTCAGGTCTGCACACACAGCACCCTGAGGTGTGCTGGGCTCTGCCTGTGGGATGGAGTCGGTAGGAGTGTTTCTGGGGTGCTCCTAGCAATCCAGCACCAGGCAGTACCCTAAAATTCACGTGGGCAGCCCAAGCTGTGCCACTCCCATGACTTGTACAGCCTCTCCGATGCTGTCTGGGGGTGGAGGCATCTGCACAGGGAAAGCAGCTGGTGGAGGCATCTGCTCACAAATTGAAGTGTCCAACCTCTGCTGCCAGGATGTCAGTTGAGTCAATAGGCCAGATAAGATGCTAATTGCAATTACACTGGTCCCTGTGCCAAGCTGCTGACTCCTGGCCTGACTTCTCTGGACCTTAAGCAGCGCAGCAGCTGAAGCGGGGATGCTGCTGCCCAGGGCTCCTCACGCAGCTCCTCACGCAGCCTCTGCCACGCTCCACCAAGGAGTAACACAGGGATTGAGCAGCGATCACCGAGCGCTCCGAGAGGGGGGTTGGAAAGTCCCCCCAAGGTGCTGCGTGGCTATGATGTGGTGACTGTACCCAGCCTGCCAGGGTAGCTGGAGCCAAGCGCCAGCCGTGGGTGACGTCGAGAGCAGAATCACTGGGAACATATGGTTCTGGGGAACGGCTCGGGGAAGCTCTGCCAGGGCAAGTGGCCATAGATCATCCCAGTGAGAAATGCTTTTTTTCACCCTTTTTGAAAAAAATCATAACTTCTCAGTGCCAGCCCCAAGGCAGCCAAGCTGCTCCGTCTGCACCCTCTGGCATCACCCCCTCCCAGGGCCTGAAAGCCCTGCTGTTCCTCTGAACATCAGTTCGGGATGGGAACGGGACCTTTGCCTGCTCAGCCAACACAAACACTTCAGCTTTGCTCACACCAGCCTCAGCTTTTACTGACAATTTTGACAAGTCAAACCAACCAGCAGGACAAAGCCTGAGGGACCCCAGGCATCCTGAGAGTTCTGCATACCCCTCTGTCCTGGTTCCAGCCAGGCCAGAGCTCCCCTCCCCATGCAGCCACCCAGGGAAACTGAGTCAGCCCAGGGAGCTGAGTCAGCCCAGGCTGTTCCCCACAGTACCTGGTGTCACTCCCTCACAAAAGCAGCTTGAGGAGGTTCATTCTGGCCTGGCCAGAACCAAGACCTCCTCCTTGTGTGGCTGATGGAGGAATGATGGCTCATCAGAGTGTCAGTCGGGCTGCGAAGGAACAACCTGTGCTGGCTCCAGCCTTTTTCCAGTGAGAAAGGCTGCTCCTGGGGCCACAGCTGGGGATTCACCCTTCAGGCACGATCACTGAGGGGTATCTTTCTCCAGATCCTGCCCAGAACTCAGCCAGCCGTTGCTGCTAGAAGATGGCTTTCCATCTCAGAGTTCCAGAGCTTCATCTGATCTGTCCCCATGTGAAGTCAGCGTGGTGACAACCATGCTCCTGAACTCCCAAACCTGGCTCATCCATCAGCACCCCAGCACGGTCCAGTCCCACAATGATGCAAGAGCGAAACTCCCATCGACTGCAGGGGGCTTTGGACTGACCGAGCAGCTCCTCCTCCTGTCCTGCTGCCATCCAAACAGCCAACTGGGCAGTGAAGTTGTAACTCCAGTGAAGGAGAGAATCCAGCCCAGCACCTTCAAGGCATCACAGGAGCGTAACACGACTTGGCTTGTTTAGGCAGAGGAAAGATGCTTCGCAGGGAGTGTTTGCTCTGGGCAAACACGCCAGGGATGAGCCCTGGGACAGGAGAAGAATCCTGTGACAATATTGGCTAAGAATGGGTAAATAGAAATTGGCCTTCAGGAGGTTTAGGCTGCAGGCACCATGATTTCCAATCAGCTTGGCCAGGGAAAGCTTTTGGGAGCAAAGATGGAAACATATGCTTGATCAGTTTATTAAGGTGATTAGGCAGCCTGGCAGGGCTCGAGGCTGGGTTGGATGGGGCTTGGGGCACCCTGGGCTGGGGGGTGTGCCTCTCCATGGCAGGGGGGCACATGGGGGTCTGAAGGCCCTGCTCACCCACACCAGGCTGGGGTAACATGCAATGCAAGAAACAGAACCCAAACAGCCATTCTGGTCCCACACTTGTTCCTCCTCTGCAGGTTCCGTTCTTCCTGCCCCGACACCCCTCGTACCACGGCTGCACCCAGCTCTGGAGCCTGCCCCTCACACCTCCACCTCCTACAACACGCCTGCCAGGCAACAGTTCTAAACCATGGAAAGGAAGGCAGTCAAGTGAGAAGGAAAAGTCTGGGAAGCGTTTCTGGCCGTGCCCAATCCCGTCTCCTTGCCGCCCCAGCCCGCTGCCCAGCCCCTGTTTGCCTGGCCGCTGTCTCCCCACCCTGTGGCATTGCAATATTGACGTCTCCAGGTTTCAGCTGTTCTCCTCTCCCTTGATTCATGTGCAGCAGATGGTGTAAGTGACACCCCTTTTATTTTCTGGATGAATTCACATCACCATGCCAAGATGCTCATTTCGGATGCTACTCGCGGCACGTCGCGGTGCCGCCTGGCTCTGCCTTGGATTGCAGCACAATGTCACAGGCAGGATAAAGGTGTAAGGAGTTCTTAGTCACAGCAGGTCAGAGTTAATTAGGAAATGTTACTAGCTAGCTTTGTTTTGATGCCTGGTTTTGCTTGGGGTTGGTTGTTGGTGGGCTCTCACCCCGCTGTGGCGCTGCACACTGTACAGCTGGAGACCTTCCCTGAGCTGAGCGAGGTCCATTCTGTGAAACAAACCACTGTCACAAGCTTTCCAATGATGGGAAAACAGCCTCTCCCTGTCCAGGCTCCTCATCACTTAAACCATAAGAGGTTTAAGAGCAGGAGCTGTCCCCACACCCTGCTATACACCCCACATGCAGAGCATGGCCAGGCTGGCTGCCCGTGGGCACAGCAGGGCAGGACGACTTCCCTGGACTCTCATCCCATGGTCCCTCTGTGATAACCCTCCAGATGGAGCTTCTCTCTCAGCAAGAGCTCTGTGCTGCTTCCTCATGCTTAATGTGTCAGCTATTCCAGCCCCCAAGTCCTTTCCTGCCTTCTCCCCTCTCTGCACTGCTCCACACTTGACACCATCACAGCTCAGCCTGGGGTTTTCAGGAACATCTCACATTTTCCAATCACTTTCTATAGGAATTCTGTCTCCAGAGCTCCCAGGATCCCTCCCTGCTCCATGTCATGGCCAAATTTCACCAGTTCTCCATCACACCCATGGCTGATTGAGGCAGAGCAGACTCAGAGCAGGACAGGTCCCTCTGGGACACCCAGGTCTGCAGGCCAGGGATGACAGCTGCCACTTAAACCAAATATCCTGGGCAGCAACACGTGCCTCTTCCACCCAGACTCATCCCTCCAGCTTACCTGGAATTACAAAGCCACAGCACCCCACAAACACCCATTCCCCTCCGGGTCAGTAATTAGCCCAATCTGGCAGGCTCTGATAAATCCATGCTGGTTGCTGTGTTTCAGTTTTAGTCCTCTCTTCCAATTGTTATGGATTGATTTCTTTTCATTAATTAATTTCTGAGCCCTTCCAAGAACTCGTTAGGCTTTTTAGTCAATAATACACCCGACTGTATGTTTCCCTTTCATACTTAGAATCTGTATTTGCATTTTGATAGTTCAGAGACCTCCTCTGAGCTCCACAAGCTGGTAAAATTAATTGCTCCTTGTTCAGAAATAGCTTTGATTAATTCTTTCTAATTCTAAGGAGAATTTCCTCAGATCCCATGTCCTGAGCTATCTAGCAGATCCAAAGAAACTCTGCTTTGGCTGTTTGTTCTCTGTTCCAGCACCTTACACTACACTCTGGTCAGAACTACCTGGATTTTGGGGGCACTACAGATGCTCCTGTGAGCAGCCACTTCTCTGCCAGGCACTAGATCTGTATTTCCTCCCCTATCTTCCCTTCTAATGCATTTACAGCACTCCTTCCTCCTGCGTTTTATCTCACTCACTAAATGAAACACATTTTTTGCCTGGGGCTCTTTGCTGCACCATTATGTGCCTGAGCCATGCCTTCACCTTCATTTCTTGTCAAGTGCCTCGCCTTTTGTACCACCTCTTCAGATTTCCAGGTCCTAAAGGAGCTCTTATTCCTCACTAAGGCTTTCTACTGCATCCCTACCTCCCCTGCACAGGAGGATGCTCGGCTGCCGTGCACACAGCAGTTCTCTCAGCCCTTTCTCAGCCCTTACACCCTCATCCCAGGGACCTTCCCTCCCAGCTCCCTGTGCCACCAAGCTTAGTTCATCAGCCCTGCAGTTAAACTCCCTGGGCAAGGGCGTCCCACAGCTTTTAGACTCAACCCCATGTGTGTGGAAAGGGCACAACTGGGATAAATGTGCAAGGGGGAACTCCAAAAGCCCGAGAGAGTGGCACAGTATTTATTTCCCATGAAGTCACTGACAGGCAGGTACTTAAACACCCTTTGCAGCCCCAAGAGACTCCTTTGGGTCTGATGCCAGTAAATATTTCTGCTCCTTCCCCCTCTGCTCGTACACTGAGAACAACAACTGCAATCGATAGGGAGAACGTGAAGCTTTCAGGTACTAATGCTGAATTACAAGCAGTCAGTTTCTTTCCCAAGTCCCACAAATCCTCTAACAAACCAAAGTTAACCCCCCAAACGCAGGGCTCCAACGATCTGCTGCTGTTCTCCCTCTCGCACTCCTTGGCGTCTCCCTTCCTGCTACAGGCTGTCAAAGCTGCAGGTGCTTCATCTTCTGAGACAAAGAGCAATATCCTTGGGAGTGATGAAGCCAGAAGAGAAGAAAGGGCACCTTGCAATTAGAGACTTTCAGAGGTGTTTTGAAGATGGTTTTGAAAGGATTTCAACTGAACGTTAACGCTGGTGTGCATCCCAGGGCTCAGGCTGAGCAATACCCATCACTGCCTCTGCTTAGGAGCAAAGCACAGAAATAACCCCCTCCAGCAGTGCACCCCAGCATCCCTCTAAGGCCACACAGGCAGCGCTGAGCAGCTGTGCCAGCCACTCTGAGTCCTCACATCGCCCACCGGTGCTATCGGCTGCGGTGAGCCTCTCTGACACCGAGCATCTGCAGTGGGCATCTCCTGGGAACAGGCCTGGCACCAGCCCTGCACACCCACCTCCCAGAAAGGGCAGGCATCGGTCTTCTGCCTCCTCCCAGCACAGCACTCCCAGCTCATTTCTGATTTAATAAGCTGGCAATTAGACAGGGAGCCCAAGACAAATGGAGGCAGAGCCCAAAGATCGAAGGCAATCCCAGCCCCATCCATCACTCAGCACCTTATGTGCTGCCTCTGGCATGTGACCACAGGGAAATTGGGATTTATGCTGTTGATTTTCAGTGGATTTCAACGGAGCAGCATTCCAGCCAGGAGCCTGAGGCCCTGCTTTATGATGGCAAGCTGGAGTTCTGGTTCCTTTCTGCACTGGGGTGAGGCTGGCTCCAGAGGCAGTCCTGCTGGGGCAGGGAGGGTTCTTCCCAGGCACAGACCTACCCAGTGAGAGCAGCCAAGGTCTGTGGATGTCATGAGCAAACTGCCTCATCCCCTTCCAGGCTCTTTGCGATGCTCAGAATCACAGGATCACAGAGCTGTAGGGGTTGGAAGGGACCTCAAGAGCTCATCAGGTCCAACACCCCTGCCCCAGGACATGTTGCACAGGTTGGTGTCCAGATGAGTCTGGAATAGCTCCAGAGAAGGAGACTCCACAACATTTGCACATTAGAAGCACAGATAGCCCTTTGCACAGGGCACAGGTGGCAAAGGGGTTACAACCAGGGTCTGTCACTGACCAGACACAAGTGGAAGTGCAGACACCCCTGATACCGGTTGGGGTGACAAAGCTATCACCAGCAGAAATGAGGAGTTCAGTACACAGCCCTGACTATAATCTGCCTCTACTTCTGATCCCTATTTTTGCTCAGACTTGGGCAGATGTTCATTGTAACTGGGGGCACAGCTGCAGCTGCTGAAGGCACCATGGCTGGCACAGCCACTGCCCATCACCACTGTCACACTGTGTCACACCAACCTGCCCAGCTCCTGGGCTGAGTCCAGCAGCTCCGGATGCGCTGCTGCGGTGCAGCATATGGGAGTGGAACACCCACCATGCCACAGATCATTACCAGAGACTAAGCAGACTCTGGGTAGGAAAACATGATTTCCATTGCATTTGGCTTAAACCCACTTATTTATAATTAAGTTGCTGATCCGTGCGTCGGTGTGAAATGACTCCGCAACATAAGTGCAGCAATAACCTAGAACAAAATCTTTAAATAACAATTGTCAAGTGAGAAGATATATATAGGAAATATCAAAATTAATAGTGTTCATCCATCTTTCAAAACAAGCTGAATGTGCCCGTTTCTTCTGGAGAGCCCTGTGTTATGCTCATTGAGCCTTTTGTTTTCATTACATTTGAACCTCTCAACAGAAATAAAATCCACAATCATAGTGGGGAGGGTGTTTTGATCAGTTTTCAGACATGTGCACATGAGGAGGAGAAGGGGAGGCATTAAGACTCGTGGAGATGCTCACGCTGGTGACCACTGGGAAGGAAGCAATATAAACTTAAGGGTAATGTGTAATCAGGCACGACAGCTCAGGAGCAAATCTTGTTAAACAGATATTGCAGAACTGGCTTCTCCAGAAGGGAAGGAGCCCTGGCATCAGGGATATTTGTGGGAAGCTTGGACAGGGAATTATCCGCTGGCATGCAGGGAGCAAGCTGTTCCAGCCACGTGCTGTGAGAGGAAACAGGGAGAGATGCTCAGTGAGTGCTGTGACTCACTCCTGAAATGCCACACGCTGTCAGCACCGGGAGTGCTCGACCCTGAGGTCTGAAATAGTCCCCTCTGAATCCTTAAAACAATCATAAAGCTCCCAACAAGAAGTGCTGACCTTGCTCACAAGCTCAGGAGTCAGAGAGGCTGGGGTGGAACGGACCCTCCCCATCTCACCCACCTCAGGCTGGCAGTGTGACCCCTCGCACCCAGAACTGCAGCTCTCATGTCACTCCAGGCAGAGCCAAACATCAGGGAAGCGACTATCTATCTGCAAGGCTGCCCCTGGATGTATAAAATCACTCTAGGCAAACTCTGTGTGCCCACTGCCCTGCCAGGACAGTATAGCACCCCGACCTCCAGGACGTCCCGCTGCGAGTACAGGGGGCTGTGCTCAGAGCATGGGCAGCTGTTGGTCCTTACACTGGCTGTGCCCCGATTTCGGCAGCGCAGGTCGGGGTTACCCTGCTGAACATCACCCCAACTCCCCTGGCATTCCACAGGCAGCCACGTGAAGCTGGTAACTCACAGGCACACCACAGGCAGCTACAGGGACCCACTCGAATGTCTGTTTGTCCTACTGCTGCCTGTACCCCTGAGGCATTAGGAATCTGTTCCCAGAGCCTCGGGTATGGCACAGGGCAGGAAAGCTCACACTCTGGTCCTTCACCTTCACACACCCTTACTGGGACAGCCCTAAGCACTCACAGCAAAGCCAACACCAACAGCCCACCTTCTGGGAGGAACGAATTCCTTTACAACACAGGGAGTACAGCTGGGGATCACCACTGCTGTACTGCTGTGTAGCTCCAGGCCTGAGGTTGGTGTCCCTGCCTGTGGCAGGGGGTTGGAGCTCTGTGATCCTTGGGGTCCCTTCCAACCCCTGCCATTCTATAATTCTATGTACAGTTGGGGATGACCACTGCTGGGTGATGTACAGGTGGGGATCACTACTGGGTGATGTACAGCTGGCTGATCCAACCACTAGCAACCTGTTTTTGAAGTTTTAATTCTGTTTCTCTTTTGATCTCCATCTTACCCAGATACTGGAGGGGGCAACAGCAGGAGCCCTGATTCCAGCTGTGTCTTACACAGGGACTTCCAGTGCCTCTCAGGAGTGGCAGAAACTTCTGCTCATCCCTGGCAGCAGGAGCCCTAAAATTGATGAACAGATTTAGTTGTTGAGAACGTGTATGAAGCACGTTTCCCACGCAGAGCTCTCCTCTGTGGATGCTCACTGCACACTGCTCAGCATAGTCTTTAACCTCATTTTATGCCCCCAGCTCAGAAGGCTGCAGGGCTGACAGGAACAGGTAGTGAATCACAGCCACGACGGTGGGAGCAAGTGCTGCTCCTAAAGCACCTCATTATCTCAAATGCTTTGTGAACAGCTCTAACCTCATAAAGAAACCATTATCCTCAAGTTGCTCAACACACAGTATTTCCACATTAATTGCTGACTCTCCTGTATTTCCTTTGGATCCTTTAAAGACACCTCATTTATCCTTATTGGATTTTCTTTTGCTCGCTCTCCCAGTTAAGCCATGCCAGGGAAGTTAAGTCACAGCAAAGAACAAGTAATCAGTGCACAAAGCCTCAACCTTAGGAAAGGGTGTCCTGCCTTGCTGGAAGCACAGAATGCTGTGAAGAAAGCTGTGCTAGAGAGGGGCCAGCTGTGTGTGCTGCTCCAGGTGTGCTTCAGCACCCCAACTCTCACCAGAAACTCACCTCTGAGTTCCCAAGCTTTGCCAGGCTCCCAGGGCTCACACAAACACACAAAGGGTAAAGTCAGGAGAACAGAAGTTTGGTTTTGAAGCATCAGGACTGGCCACTGGTGCAGGCAGGACCCATCCCCATGGTGGGCACTGTTTGGCATCCAAAGACTAGAGGTGAGGTCAAGGCTGGGAGAGCAAAGACACAGCTGGAATCGGAGCTCCTGCTGTTGCCCCCTCCAGCATCTGGGTAAAAGGAGATCAAAAGAGAAACAGAATTCAGACTTGAACTTTTGTCTCTCGGATTCTTTCAGCACTTTTTAGCATGGAGAGGACAAAACCACTGGTCACAGCAGCCAGTAAATACCAGGCACTGCAGAGATTACCCCACAATACAGTTTCCTCTATCTGTACTTGACTTCACAGCCCTTGCATCCTCCTGGCCTTAACACAGTGGCTTTAGCTTCACCCATCATGAAGCTCCACTCACTGTGCAGCTGCTTTGCACACCCTGTGCTTCAGTTTGCACGACTGCACCTCCAACACACAGCATCTGTCAGACCACAGTATTCCCTGGGCTGTTTGCTCCACTACAGACAGAGCAATACTGTGAGTGATGAACTCTTCATCTCCTCATCCCCATCTCTAATGGTTCACAGAGGGAGACCCTCCCTTCCTTCCCTCCCACCACATCCCCGCTGCTCAGCTGCCACAGGCACAAAGTGAATCGTTGTGTTCTGCTGCTCACACACAAGAATAACCCCAAACTAACCTGTTCCATTGTGGGAAGGTGTTATCCCACCCAGGTGAGGATGGAGAAGGCAACCTGGACCCCTGTGAGGCAATAGAGCTGGCTAGCACACACCTCTCCAGGCACTGGGACAGGTCCATGGCACAGCAGCTCCACGGGGCCAGGGCTGAGGAGGCACAAGGAAATCTCTGCCACCCAGACCCCTTGCAGCTGAAACACAGTGTGATGGGCAGCACACACAGAGCCAGTAACGTCAGCACGACACACAACTGCTTCGAACCTGGTGATTTATGCTGTGACTGTGAAGCCATGATACCAGAACGACCCTTGGGCACCTGAGCAGCACACTCCCCTTTGAACAAACTCCTGGGCTTTTCAAGGAAGATGTTAAACTCCCAAGTTCACAGTTTGTTTGGTGACCCACTGTCCTCTCCCTTAGAGACAGCCTTCCAACCAGTGAGCTCGTAGATGAGCACAGACACCACAGGAGAGATCAAAGTCAGCAAAGCATCAAGCTTGTGTCAGACTTTACTTGGTGCTTCCTTTGTTCAGAACCAAACTGTACCTGAAGCAATAACAAGATCTGTTTGTTCTTACAAAACTGTATTATCTACTATTAGCAAGGACTCTGAGCGCATCAGGAGATCAATGTACCATAAACTGCACTTCATAAACCAAACACTGTATTTACACCTTTCAAATATGGAAAAACACATGAACACATAGGTAAGGAACCATTGCTCAGCTCTCAGAATCACAGCATGATCGGAGCAAACTATGAGTAGATCAAAGACAAAGGCAGCCCCCCTCCTCACTGCATAATAAACAAGACAGTAATAGACTTCTAATCAATACTGAAAAGCACAAATACATTATTTTGATTAATCATTTGAAAGTTTCCTACTGGGGGGGAAATAAACCAGTGATAAAGAAATAAATGAGAAAGCTCTAAGCCAAAAAAATATCATCAAATTGCTTAATATGATAAAAAACCTCCCTGGAAGTGTCCAACATAAGGACAGCATCTAAACAAAAAGGTGGTGTTCAAGTGCTCGTTGATATTAGAATGTCTTTCACAAGATGTCATGTGTCCCCTGATGGTAAGCCACCTGGTTCACTTGGTACCACAGGAAGAGTCACTGGAAATAAAGGCCAAATGCAATGGCAGCATGCTCAGGTTTCACTGTTCTCCAAGTGACCTCTGCAGTGGAGCTGCAGGAACCTTGCCAGATTCCCTTCCAGCCATCTGACCAGGTTTTTTGCTCTGGAATCAATACCTGTATGCTCTGAGGGAACACAGGGCAAAGGGCTTTGGTTTGAGCCAGTTTTACATGGGTCCAGCTCTCAGGATGAGCCTTTGGCCAGCAGGCAAGGTCGGGCTAGATCCAGGCACATCGTCACCAGCCACAGATGTGGTGAAGGCTCTGGAGCACAGCTCTGAGAGGAGCAGCTGAGGGAGCTGGGCTGTTTAGCCTGGAGAAAAGGAGGTTGTAGAGAGGTGGGGGTTGGTCACCAAGGTCTTTTCCAACCAAAACAATCCTATGTTTCTAACCTCAAACCCTCTCACCCAACTCCTGTTAATGCTGCCACAACATCTTCTCTCTAATGTACTTACACACATGAACACAGCCCTCTGACTCACTCTGAGGCCCACAGAGCTTTGTGGGAAGCTTCTGTGAAACCAAACACATAAAAAAACCCCAAGCCACTGTCAACCATCACCCTTTTCCCCCTTGTGCTGCTCCTTCACTCAGTACCATCCACCACGTCCTGTACCATTTTGGATGCAGTCCTCCAGGAAGATTCATCTCCACCTCTGACTCATCCCATAAGTCACCCTAAGTGCTCTCTGTAGGTGCTGACCCAAAGACCTCACCCCTCCAAAGGCACTAAGTGCAAAAGCTGGATTCATCCCACTCTCTGAACCCTGGGAGAAGTCCTTCTGTGAGTAACACAACCCCACTCAGGCCAGGGAATTTACCAGGCATAAAATAAAGAGATTTGGTTGTGATAAATCACATATTAACATTGCTTGTGCACCTCTGTGCTAGTGCAGATACAGATCTGCAGGGCAGTGAAGCAGCTGAACCCAGGGAAAGGGCCCATGCTTTGCATCCTGATCTGCAAACAAGCTGTAGCTCACCACTCCACACTGCCATTCTCACTGCTGAGGCAGATCCATCAGCCAACAACTGGAAAGTGCTGGTTGCTCCCCCTCCGCTGTAAATCTCTCCTGTGAATTATGGGAGGCTTCACATTTAAAAGAGCCAATTAGGAAATATGGATGCTCAAGGTACACTAGCGCTGTTTACCTAAAATTGATTAAGGACTGGTGCAAATAACTCCTCCATCATCTGTCCCAAGGGTGCAAATATAAATGCTGCCAAATGTTTGTTTTTACTTCCACCAGTGGATTGAAATCACGGTGCTCAGGAATGGCACTCCAGGGAATAAGGGTTCAGTTCAGGGGTTTGCATCCTCCACGATGCACAGGCGTTACCTGGAGTTTATCTTCACTGAGCTCTGAACGTGACATGGTAAAAGGAGGAAAAAAGTGGTAAAACATCTGTGAAATGAGCTGCAGATGCAGCTGCTTTAACATGAGATGGCAGAATGACAGACACATCCCACGTGGCCTTTCTGGAGTGCCCCTTAACCTGTACAGTGGCGCTCCATGGAAAAAGGAAAGGGCCCCAAATTCGAGATGAAGAAACCTCCAAAGGAGACACGCCAGCATCCTGCACCGTGATGCCTTGCAGGGGACTCAGGTCTCCTTGATGACTCACACGTTGGAGCAGCTCTTTTGATTCTATCATACTCGTTTTCAAAGTCTCCTGAGCCCAACTGCACTTGTGAATCAGAGCAGCTGGAGCAGCGGCGTGGTGTCACAGTGTAACTGTACATACCTGGCTGCAGCTGGAGGAGCTGAGGGACATTTCTTCTCCAATTACTCTTCTAATCTACTGCCTGTGATTAGTTATTTGCTTGTGAGCTCTGAACCCATCCCACACTACCTACAGCAGCTGCTTGTTATAACCAACACTGGACCTTGTCACCATTTCCATTCACACACTGGTACAGGCAAGAGCCCGAGGATGCCCTCCTCCCTGAGCAGCAGCTCTGTTTGCAGGACTAGGAACTGTCTCCATAGGACTGAAGCCCTCCCTCACATTGCCCCCGTGTCAGGTAGACCCGAGCCAGCATGCTGGCTCTGGCTGGGGCAGAGCTCATGTTCTTTGTAGCAGCCAGCACAGGGCTGTGCTTTGGGGCTGTGCTGGGGATGGCGCTGGTGCCACGGGGATGTTCTGGCCCCTGCTGAGCAGTGCTTGCACGGGGCTGAGGGGGGGTCCTGCTCCCCCATCAGTGAGCAGATCAAGTAAAGGAATATATTGTTAAAGCATCATCTCAAAAGGAATGTGTTTCTGAACTCCTGCTGGGATTTGGTTTATATTCCTGTTCAAGTCCAGCACAAAGACATAATCCAGCCCCAGCATGAAACACTGGAACAAACACCAACAAGCTCACCTTCCATCCCAGTTCCTGAGATCCTCCTTTGATTTCACTTTTTCCTTCTGGATGTCCACACATTTAAACACCTGAACTGAGGCTCCTTGAATACAGCTCTGATCCAAACTGAGAGCCATGAGCCAGGCCTGGGAGAAGCAGCAGAGCTCCCACCAGCAGCTCAGTACTTGTGTTCCTGAGCCAAGTTTAACTTCTCAGCCAGTGTGGTTTAGGGATGCAGTTTTTATCCAGGGCTGGCTTTGCTGGCCAGCAGATTCCCTGTAGGATTGGAGTAGGTCTTCCCAAGACAAGAGCCAGGTAACCCAGGCCTGTGCTGTGCTTCAGCTGGGCAGCAGCCTGCAGAGAGCGTGGGAGGGTTGGGAAAGCAAGACAGACTGAAGGCAAGGGGGCAGAGAGCAGCCAGGCTGTGTGGGGACACCCCCAGCCACAAGCTGCAATAAAATACTACTCCTTGTGTTTCTCCCAGCTTGGTTTAGTGCCAGGGAAGTGCAGAATGTTCCCTCAGCAGGGACAAGAGGCCAGGCACAGTCCACTCCTCTTTGGTCCCTGGCAACCTGGACGTGCAATAACCAGCACTAAAACTGCCTCACAACCAACATTCAGCAAGGCCAGAGGAACACCTGTGGCAATCTGTATTAAGCACCATGCTTTGATTTTATCTGGGAATACAGATAATCAATGTGGGGCCTGAAAGCTGAGGATTACAACATGTACCAGAGCAAATGGGAATTTTATTGGCTCAGAAATAAACATGAAGGGGCAGGCGTACAGATGACCTTGTGGGGGATGCTGGCAGTGATGGAGAAAAGGCAGCCAGCAACCTTCTTTAATTATCCAAAGCATCTTCCAAAGGAGGGATCCCAGCTTCTGAACTGCAAACCAGCCACCTCTGGCACTGGACCCAAGGGCTGAGGCTGCTCAGTGACCAGTGGCCACTGCCAGGGAACCCCTACATGCTGCCTGGGATGGGCACAGAAGGACATACACAGAGCAGCAGGCACTCCTTGTGCAGGAAGGCGGCTGAGGTGGTGTTTTCCCATAACTGAGATGGGAATAAGGCTCTGCCACAACGTTCAGACCAGGTTCAGTTTCACACTGCTCAACTCCTCATCCTCTCCTAGAACCTACCTACAAATCCAGGCGCCAAAGGGTTCAGATGCTTTCTTCCACCAACACTCCAAAAGAGTGAAAGCCAAGCAGCAGAGCTTGGTTTTATTCATTCTTTGCTTCCCTAGGGCCAAACAAGCCACCTCAGACTAAGCAAAATAATCCCAACTCTTCTGTCCCAAAGTTGGAAGCAGAACCATTCAAGAATCCCAGCCCCTGAGCCCATTTCTCTGCTGTGCTGGTGGCTGCTGCCTGGCTGACAGCCCCAGGGACAGGACCTCTCCTCCATGCATCTGGGGCAGCTGAGGACAGCTGTGAGGCAAGATCTCTCCTCCAGCCATTCCTCCCTCCTAACATACCCTTTCCTCATGGAAGTCCATGACTCTGCCCCTGCATTTCTCATTCTGAGGGCAGACTAGCTGCTTGCAAAGCCAGTTCTTTGAATGAAAGAGAAATAAGGCTTCTCTAATTCTGCTCTTGGCTTTCCCACTTCATCTTCAGATCCAGGTGTCCTGGATGGAAGTGTCCTTTTCCCCCTGTTCCATGTAGGTATTTTGGCCAGGTTCATGGCCAGAATCTCCAACTTCCCATGTGAAGCTTCAGGAAACTTCTTACATAGGAAAGCAAATCCCAGTCAAACCAGACCCTGTGACACACAGGCTGAACTAAGTGTGGAACAGGGAACCAAACTCTCAGTGCGATTCAGGGTGGTTGTGTCTGGTGGTGGTGTTGCCCTTGAACAGTGACGAGCTCCTGTCTTTGTCCCCTGCACGCTGTGCTGTCTCTGTGCATGCTGCTCAGTGCTGGTTCTTCCAGACAGACACCAAAGCAAAACTAAGTGCCTTAGAGAACAGAGCACCTCCTCAAAGCCTCCTCCCCTCCTTTTGTCACGAGGAGGAGGAAGCGACAGGGCCCCCAGTGACACGCTCTGAGGGTCAGCATGCTGAGCACCTGCCCTGGGGCACACAGTCAGTCCTTACTGCCTGCCAACAGCCCTGAGGAGCCACCAAGGGAAAGCTCCACACTGGGGTCTGTGGTCAAGACACCTTGCAACACGTGAGCTGGGGAGTCTGTTGGCCATGGAGGAGCTGATGCTCCTCCAGTGCCTCCTGCCCTTCCTCAGGCTCTGGCTGCCACCACCTCCTGCAGTGGAAACACCCCCAGCTCAGCACCAGCACCCAGCAAAGCCACAGGAGGTCTTGTTCTGCCATGTACACATCCACACACACACTGGCATGTGATAAACCACTCGTGAACTTTAATATTCAAATCTAATATTAAAAAGGCTTTTGAAAAACCTTTCCCTTGCTCCAAACATTTCCAAGCAGTGGGTTGGGGTTTTTCTTTTCCCCTCAAAATGCCTTTTTCCTTCCTTTTCACTGTAATACAATATGTTATTCAAGAGCCAAAGAGTTGTCAGTTTTTATGTTATGATAATCTTCTCAAGCATCCCATTTTATTCTGCTTTTTCCCTTCGTGCTGTCACTCACACTCCAGCCTGTCACAGAAGAAAATGTCTGAATACATTAATTACAACTTGTTAGACCTCCACAGCATTAATGCTATTGAGGAAACCAAATCACTTGGAAAATAACCAAAGGGAAACAGTTTGCTGGGAGTGCAGAATTTTTATGCATCGTGCTTCAAAGCTGGGGCTCTGCAAGACAACAAAAATGGTTATTATAGAGGATGAGAAAACCAAACACAACCTGATCCTCTAGCCTTGGAATGTTTTCTGAATGCATTACAATATGTATTTTCCATCCTGGAAAGAGCAGTTGAACTCTTCTCACATATTCCCTTCTTTTATGGTGTAATTACAAATGCTGGTGCTGAAAGTGTAGTATAGAAGCTTGCTGAAGCCAGGGAGAGCTCCTGCTCTGGGTCCTGCTCACACAAACATCCCAGCAACAGCGATGATGCTATTAACATGAATAGAAGGTCATTCTGTTGGGGCTAAGATGAAGGAGGTGCCCAGGGACTGGGAAAGGGAGGGACTCACAAGGTGACCCCCCCATCAGGGCTGTCAGCTGGGCTCCTTGGCTCTGCAGGGTGGGTTTCCAGCTGCAGGCATCACACCCGGAGTTACCCATACCCACAACTGCTGTTTATAAAGGAAGACTTCATCTGCCATCTGAGACCCTACAGTAGCAGCAGTGGTTAATGAGGGGTGAGCCCTGCTGACAGGAGCTGTGCAGGCAGCTCCCCTCAGGGCAGTGCTGAGGGTCCCCCAGAGCATCCTGCAGGAGGCAATGCCCCCCGCAGCACCCGGATCATGCACACTCCTCACAGGCAGCAGAAGGCAAACCAGAGCTCAGCTCTGCTATCTCCCCATCTTAAAGACATCCCATCGCTTCCATCTGAATGAACAGCCACTCTGACAGACTGAATCACACCAGCAGAGGGAAAAGACAATGATCTCCCTAGCTTTGGAGGAGGTACCTGAGTGAGACAGTCACACACTGCTTTTGGGTGATGCTGATCTTGTCTGCTTTCTCACAGAAGGAAGAGTCTGATAGTTGTCCCTGTGGAAAGATCCAGCTGGGGCTAGATGGGCTTGTCCCAGGTGCCCCACAGAGCTGGGATGAGCCTTGGCCTCACTCAAGCAGCCTTTTGGGTCGTTTCTGTGGAGGTGCTCACAGAACTAACACAGGAGTGCAGAGCCCATGATAACATCCCTCCACCACAGTACCCTTTAGGTGACAGCTTGCTCTCTCTTTGGCTCTCCCAAACACTGCTACCCTCAGACTTCCCACTCCTTCCTCACCCCTGCTTCCCTTAAAGCACAGCTACCTCAGCCTGGAGAGAGACAAAAGCAGAGTCACAACAAAGGGGAGAGCAGTTTCCACAGACTCCCACCCAGCCCAGGAGGTCTTCACACAGCCAGTGACATGTAAAGACCAGAGACACAACCAGGTTCAAAGCTGAAAGACTTCAGTGCATCATTTACAAGCCAAAAACTTGCCCAAAGTCACCCAGCAGGTCAAGGCACAAGTGGGAGAAGCACTCAACCCCCTGGTAAGACAAAGGGTGCAGTGTGGGAGCCTCAAAGGGTAACTGCATCCCAGGCCAGACTCAGCAGAGACATCAGACAGGAAGGACAGACAGAACTGTGTCAGCAGCCTGTCATCCTTCACTCTGAGCTAGAGCCCTGCTCTGAGAGAACTGGGGGGGGGAATTACTAAGCAAATTGGCACCAGAATGCATTGCCCAATTTAACAGAACAGATGTCAAATAGCCATTAACATCCCAGTGATTAGTAAACTGAAATTACGTGTTAGGGGGTTAGAGCCTTAGATTAAACGTTAACCTGTCTTAATTACATTGCATCCCAGTAATTGATTTCACAGTGCTGAACTGTAAATAACAAGTGGCAGATGAGCTGGGTGTCTATCTAGCAGGGTAACCTGGATCTGCCTTCACAGGTTGTATTACTCCTCCCCTCTGTTCCCACTGATGCCCACCCTGCTGCTGTTACCCACACTCATACCCTGCTCTGACTTCACAAGTGCATCTAATCAGAGATTAGATGATTTTCTTCTGCATCTGATCCCTGCATCTGGCATCTTCTCCCCACTGCAGAACCACAGCCATTTGCTGTGCTCACACTCACTGGCTTGCACAGCCCCTGATCGTGCACAACAGGATGGGGCTGGCACAGTGACCCAGCCTAAGGCAAAGTAACACACACATAGCTACTCCTGCCCTGTGAAACAACTCCTACCTCTATAGAACAACAGCTTCATGACAACAGTTTCATTTTCTTTTGGCTACACCGTTCGATACAAATAAATACACTGGCTGGGAGCAATCAGTGTAACCCAATACTGATCAACTCAGCATGTCAATGCAACTTCAGGTTCTTCTCTAAGGAAAGGACTGGCAGACGATCCCTGAGTCAGTTACATCCTTTTGAATGAAGGATTGAGAGCAGAAGCTTGGGGCTAGATGGCAAAGAGGGATGCTGGGAGCAGCAGGGTGAACTGCTCTTGGTCTGGACCTCAGAGCTAGGTACCAGGAGTCTATCAAAGAGCCACCAGCCTTCCAGCAGCATGAAAATACAAAATGAGTGTGGAAAAGAGAGCAAATTGGAAAATGGGGTTTAGGAGATATGATGGGTAAAGGGTCTTGAGAAGCTAAAGCACAAATAAGAACTACAGCAACAGTACAGCTACTGAATGTCAAGGTGGTGAGCAGCGTAACACCAAAGACCCGCAGGAGATACCCCCATCACCTGAGAGTGACTCCAAGGAAAGGAAGGCCTGTCTGCCTTCTGAAACACCAGAGGACCTGGTGGCCAAGGACATCTCGACAGAGCAGCTGACTCATTTGCTCTCCAATGCTCATGCCATCCTGCTCAAACATCAGCGGCTGAGACGAGAGCAGGGCACAGGGCTGGGAGGCAGAAGATGGAGATGACCACAAGGATGAATGGCCCAGAGAAGCCTGGGAATTAAAAGCTGTGGTAAGATGAATACAGCACACCAGAGGTCTAAGTGTACGCTGCAGACACCCCAGCCAAGCTCAGCAGGCACCCTTGGCACCCTCCTGGGCCACACAGGTGCTACACTGAAGGTGCATTACATCACAACTTGGAGCTTGAAGTTCAGTGGCTCTACGACCAGTTTTAAGCAGCACATCCCATTTCAGGTCAGCATTTACAGAAGGGTGTAGCCCCACCAAGTAGCCCTTAAGTGCCCTGTACAGCTGTGCCCTGACACCAACGTGCTGCTGCCCTTCTGAAGGGCTCTGCAGAGCTCCCAGCTGTGCCTCCTACCCAGGAGGGTCTAGATCTGTGAGCAGCACTGCTCCATCAAGCACCATTCAGACAGATCAGGCTGATTTGCCCTGACATGACTATTAACCCCCCGTGCTGCAGGTGGTGTTCAGTGTGACACACAATCGCCTGAGTGTGACGGGGGCTTCGCAGACACAACCCAACCGGCTGTACCACTGGTGGCCACCTGACAAGGAGCTTCTGCCTTTAAAAGGTGGCAGCTGCCACACAATGAATCTGCAGCCAGGTCACAGAACCCCAAGCAGCAGAGTCACCTTGACTGCTGTGGTCCCACACACAGGCTTCTTCCAGGGCAGTCGCTCCCACACGTCACCCCACGTCCATCACAGGAACACCAAACAGCACCAGGTGTTCCTGCTCACACTGAGCACTGCTGCACATTGTCCCACGGCTGCTCACAGGCACCTCTGGCACCAGCCTGGCCTTGACATCTTCCTTGCACTGGGGCAGGGTGAGCTAAGAGGGGTGAAGGAGTCATTTCATGCCACAGGAGGAGTTAAGAGAGCTGAAGGAGTCATTTCATGCCAGCTGCTGACTGCCTGGGGGCTGGAGGACACGAGTAGCCTGGTCACACCAGGAGCAAGGAAACGTGGCCAGGAGGCAGGAGGCTGCACAGAGAGGGGTTGTACCTGTGCAGGGCAGGGAGCAGGGGGAGATGCACTACAGAGGACACAATCTGCCCATGGGAATTAAGGAAATACAATCCTTCCATCACCTCTGGTGTGGAATTCGGCCTGTGACGTGCATCACCACGTTTTATTTCTGACAAGGAATCCTTCTAAGGAGCTGTGTCAGGCAACCTGAGCGAGAGGCAGCGCTGCCAGAGCTGCCACATAAGCTCTGTGACAGCACAGACATGCTCTGACAGCACTAACCTCAGCACCACACACCAATTTTTCACAGGCTATTAGTGCTCCTTTCCCTGCAGCATCAGTCTCAAAGCAAGCCCCCAAATCCTATTCCTCTCCACTTCCAAAGAACAGGAGCAGAATCTAGCCAGTTCCTGGGGAAAGCTCCTCTGAGGAAGAGGCAGCACACACACCACTCCATTAGCAGGCCTTGGACCACATTCTCCTCCTAATGCCAGACTGGGAAGAAGCAGCTCCTGTCACAGACCCTTACAGGAAGCAAGGCATCATTCTTTCTGCTTTTTTTCCTGTAAATGATTTATAGCTGCATTATTTCAATCCTCCCATAGTTTTCACTCTCAAGCTTGTACTGAGCTCCTCATAAGTGCCAGATCTGCTATGCTATGCAGTTGGCTATGACCCCCCCATAACTCACACTCAGGAGAGATGAAGATTACATGAAGGAGCAGCAGTGATTCCCTCCCCATCCCACCTGGGGAGTGAGCAAACGGCTCTGGGGTTGTTTTAACTGCCTCCCAGGTCCCTCCAAAGCACCTTGTATCAGTGCCAGCATGGCTAAACACTGTATGGGATACACAAACAGTAACCTGCTGAGGAAGAACACACAGATCTTCGATTCCTACTATTGTTAGGACACTGAACTGTGACAGCTCCTGTCCTGCAGGTTATTTCTAGGACGTTTCTCCTGGCTCTAATCCTAAATCCCTTTTATACACCTCCAGTAGAATCACTCCTCTCCCCCTTGGGCCCCAGTATGCAAGACAAGGACATGCACTGTGCTCAGCGATGGCACATCACTGCCCAGACTGACTCCAGTTACGCAATGAAGTGACACACAAAGTGATGTGAACTGCTGTTTTAATAGACTTCCACTGTCTAACGTCCAGGTGCATGAAACATTCAAACCCCTTTCACTGGGATGGCACTGCACGAGGACAGAACGGAGATGGCCGTGCCCGTGTCCCAGTGCTCCCCATTAAACCCACTGAGCTGCTCCTCCCAGCTCCTGCTTGCATTGGGAAGTGACCATAACTTGCTGGCTTCCCTCAGAGAAGAGAGTCCTTGGCCAGACCCCAGAGGTGGAGGCGTGGGCGCTGCTGAGCAGCGGTGAGCACGCCGCATGCGGGCGTCCCTGCGGCCGGATGAAGATTTCATTAGCTCTGAGATGACAAGGCCTGGTGATTTATACTCTGCACAGCAACTCCCAGCAATTAGGATTCCTCCCTAGCATAAATGTCTTTATCATGTTGCATTTCCCAGCTGAGTACATGCTCACCGCACAGCTCTGCACTGTTTATTCTGCTCTGAACTTCCTGTGCCATTATATTCTGTCCCACTATACACATTCCTTGTTGTTTCTAACGAGTGAACATGGGATACAGCTTCTCATAGAACAAACAAGGACTGATCCTCAGGCCATGTGAGGCTCAATTCACTGTCTGCACCCGTTTCTATCTGCTGACAATCTAGTAGATAACAGTACAATGCCCTGTTCACCTTGGGTCTGATTTGGAGACCAACAGAGTTGATGGTGATGGTCTCCTGAGTGTTTAAAAGATGTGTATCTACTAGTTACAGCTCCAGCAGAAGGCTCAGGAGAGAGGAAAAGTAATTGGGGAGCTGCCTGGGACAGTGCAAAGCTTGATAACATGTCCTGGGTTAAACAACACAGGAGCCAGCAGAACGTTTAACTGCAATGGGCAGGTGATGTGCAGGGTGGCTGGGCTGGAGACCAGGAGTGCACAAACCTCCAGCCCCAGCCCCATTCCCAACACAGTGCTGGGCTCCACTAAGCAAAGACAGATGTGCTAGAAACTGCTGGCAAGCCTGCGTGGTGAGGTGAGGTTCAGACTGACACTGGGAGTCTCAGTTAATTTCCAAACATGGGCTTGCATGGCCAGGCACATGGATGGGGGAGGCTGCTGAGCAGCACGGGCAGCCAACCTCTCATCGCCCAGGGGGCACAGCCACCAGAGAAGGTGGGCACAAGTACCCCTCCCCTCGCTGCCTGATCTGCAGGAGCCTCAGCTCATGTGGAGAACATGAGGATTAAATCAATGGAATAAGGGCAAACTGTGTCAAAGTGCTTGTAAGCAGTGATGAGACACTCCAGTGACATCCTGCACCCTGTACTGGGGCCTCTGCAAGGAGATGTGGCCCCTGGACAGTGCCTGTGCAAAGCCACCTGGAAGGCACTTCAAGTCAGACATCAAAGTCGCTTTTGTTTATAGTCACTCCCATCACTTACAGCAGGGTGTTTACCTGCCATTACACATGCAGATGTAGAGGTTTAAAAGCACCAGAAAAATTCAACCTCCACAGATTAAACAGGTCTGATTGTGTGAGTTTGGATGTCTTGTTTGTTTTTAATTAGGCACCTAGATCCTTAATGCATAATATCCTGTTGCTGTCCCTCCCTAGAATGATAAACAGAGTCTTCTGGCTGTGACTAAGCAAGTGAAACACTGTGCAGACTGCTACCAGTTCTCTGGGCAGGGAAAGTCCAATCAGGATGTTCTCACTCTCACCCATTTTACATCATCTGTTATTCACTCCAACTCCCACTGCAATGAATAATTGGTTTCACTTGAGGAGCGAAAGAAAACTGGGCTGATCTCATCCATTCACGCATCTTCTCCCATCCCAGCAGATCCCACTGGACACTAGGATCCTCCCACCACTGCACTGTAGCAATTACACCATCAGAAAGGATGGCACAGGTCACTACAAAGCACAACTGAACCCAGAGCCTTGCTCTGAACCGGTGTGAGCGGTTACAGAGCTGTAAGCTCATTATCTGCAGTGTCCTGGTTTTAGTCAAACCCCACAGAGCTGATGGTAAACACCCCACCTGCTGCACACCCACCCATCGCTCCATCCACCACCAGCTCAGGGACTGATGCCACATCAGCGCTTTGGGGAGGGAACGGGTGAAACCCAGCCCAGAACTGCCCCACGACGAGATCCCGCTGCTGAGACAGCCTTGTGAGGCAGCAGAGACTCACCCTGTGCCAAAGGAAGCGCCCAGCTCACAGTAGGACACCCGTGGTGAGAAGGCAGGAGAGGTGCTGCTGGCATCCCATGCTGGGTGTGCTGTCCAGCCCGGGTTTCCTTCCCAGGCCTGGAACTCAGTGCCCAGGTACCTGGATTCACATCCCACGAGGAACAAAACTTGCCTGTAGAAACACAAAGGGAAATGCTAATATAAACCACTTAAAACTCCAGTTCATAAGTCAACCTGCGGCAGTGGGAGGGGGTTTATATGTTTATTCAACCAGTGAACAGCCTTGGGAAACAAACTACTGCAGGCCTCCTTCAGAATGCTGCCTCTGAGCATCCTGCTGCACAGGAGCCGGCTGTCTCTGGAAATGGCCAGCCTCTTCTCAGTGTCTGTGGGGACAGGACAAGGGGCAATGGCTGCAAGTTAGAGCACAGGAAGAACTTTTCCCCAGTGAGGGTGCCAGAGCCCTGGGACAGGCTGCCCAGGGGGTGTGGAGTCTCCATCTCTGGAGAGATTCCAGCCCCGTCTGGACACCGACCTGTGTGCCCTGTCCTAGGGACCCTGCTTTGGCAGGGGGTTGGACCCCATGGGCTCTGGGGGTCCCTTCCAACCCCTGTGACTGTGACAAACAAAAGGGCTTTAACCAGAAATCCCCTTCTCCTGGAGCATCCATACAGGTTGCAACAACCAGACCCTGATCCAGGAGGAGCAGCACATGGCACTGCATCCAGTGTGGCCAGCCTGGTGTCAGCAGCTGGGCCAGCCTTCATGCCTTTCCAGCACCCCTGTGTCCACTAAAGCCTTACCTACAACCCACCCTGGCATTACAACCTGCAAACTGCTCTACACTCCATCATAATCCATAATTTAGGATCACAGGCATTTGGAATTAGCTCATCTGTGTCTAAGGAGAAATTCCTACCAGAAGTAAAAATCTTTACAAGTACTGGTGAGTTAAAGAAAGGTAAAAATTAACTCACTGGGAGGTTTTTCTATTTTTTTTTCCTGTAAGTCATTAAATGATTGAGATGATAAAAGAATGAAGGAACTGACAGATTAAACAGTTCTTGAGGAGACATGTCAGCTTCAATAATTTTCAAGCATGGGAACTGTCAAGCTTTCAAAATAGGAGAGATGGTATCTTTAGAAAACAAGGTTCCACTAATTGGCATGCATGAAAACCCAAATTGCAGCTAAAGCTCGGTGATTAAAGGCTCTTTCTGATCATGGGTATTTGAAAGCAGCCCCTCCACATTGGCAGGGCTCCTGTATGGGAGACAGGCTGAGCTGCCCACCCCTGTGATGCCTGGGGCACCACAGCAGCTGCCCTGAAGAGAAGCCTTTGGGCCAGGGCAGCCTGGGGTGTTGTGGATCTTCCACCCAATCCAATGACTGGGGGACTGTGTAACTACCAACCCATCAGGGAAACCTGGAGTCCCCTAGAGATGCTCCATGTGTCTCCATGAAAACAAAGACCATGCTTCAGCCCAAAGCTGGAGAGCTGTTTCAGCAGCTGGTCTGGTTCCCAGCAGCTCTTTGGGGTGACCCTTGCTTCACACATAAAGGATAGAAACACCCCATTGAACTGATCAGGGGGGTTAGCAGGGCCTCAAAGGGTACCCATAGTAAAACAACAGGTGCACATCTCAACCAATGGTGCCTCCAGCTCTGACAAGGATGCCTGGGAGGCACGTGTGTTGGAGAGCTGCAGGAACCTGCTGGAGCTTCAGGGGCCACCCAGATAAACCATCACTGCTGCATGAATGGGCTCTGAAGGGCACCACGTGAACACCTGTAACAGGGTCACATCGCTCACAACCAGCCAGCAATATCCCAACAGCAGCACTTGATCTCTGAGTTCGTCTCCCTTGATGATGGGGCTCTGGAAGCAACACAAGCCTGTCCTGCAGCCTCCCACCACGTCTGAAGAAAGGACACTGACTAAATCAACACCCAAACTCTTGAAGCACGGCTGGGAAGCAAGACAAACTGGATATTCTGTGTTTAAAAGCAGCCCACAGGGAACACTAAGGTACCAAATCTCCACCCATGTGTAACGTAACCCTGAACCACCCAGGACAACTTAGAGCTGATGCTACCTACCTACCCACCTGCTGAGCACGTGTCTGAACATCCCTTATGCTGGAACATAAGGGAAAGCTTAAGGAACTGCCAGTTTAATAGCTAGTGGCTATCTTCATTTTCACTGCTGGCATTCATCTGCATGCCAAAGATCTGACAGAAGACCCATCTATCAGGTGAGAATATCCAGATGCAGCAGGCATTAGTGAGAACAGGTCTTCATTTTGGGAGGAGGAAGGACTTCAAGCACCTGGTAACCATCCCAACTCCTGTAAGGAGCATTTTTGCCACAGCAGATTTCGAAGCCTTTGCCATCCTGTACATGAACTCCTCTGTACCTGCAGCACAGAGGCAGGGTCACCAGCACTGGGTGTGAGAAACTGCCCCTCACAGCACCTCACAGAACTCAGCAGGAGACAGACTGAGCCTGCGTGGCATCTTCCTGGGCACCTCTCTAAAGTGCTACCAGGGAATAGGGAGCTTCTAATTAGAACTGAGAACACCCTGCTGTTAGAGTGAAAGCACTGGCAAAACTGCTCCTCAGAAGAGAGCAAGGGAAACACCAGGTTGGACTAAAGCCACCCACGTTCTGCTGTCTGAGATAAAAATGGTCCTTCTGACACCAGCCCAAGTCCTGTTTGCTCAGACCAGTGCAGACACACGCTCCTGTGAGCCCAGGGCTGGAGCTCCCAAGGCTCTGTGGCCCCTCACCCTTTCATCAGGCAGCCCCTGAGCCACAGCCTCTGCTGCAGGGCTGTATCCACTGGCTTGTCACTGCAATTCCATTGCACTGGTCCAGCTCCACCACAGTCACGCTCCTGACCCAGAGGGGGCTCAGCCTCCAAGCTGTACACACACAGTTACACACAACGTGGCTGCGTTGGCTCCAAACCAGACCCCAGCAATACAAACCCCAGGAGGCTTTCTGCGAGATGCTGCTTCTCCTGGGATAGCACCACCAGGTCAGCAGAGTGCTAAAAGAGTAATTTCATCAGTATTTACCAAGCCTGCCTTCCAGGGAGAAGAGCAACTTACAGTGCACACCAGGCTTTATAAATCTGATTTTCCTGTTCCTCTCCAAAGATATTTAATGCTTTAGTAATGATCAATATACTTGCTCTGATGATAAACAAAGACAAATGAGTCTGTGCAGCCTGGATGGGATCTGTAATTACCACCTCTGTAGGCATTCAATTACATCTGATGAAAGGGTGACAGAGTCTCCTCGTCTCCCTGACAGAGATGCATCTGCAGTGGCACTCAGCACACAGCCATCGCTGGGCTCATTTCCTCCACCACATTCAGTTCCCTGTTTCCAGCACAGTCCAGGGTGCCTATATTACACATAAATGCCATGACACCGTTCCCCATGGGGCTTCTGGGGCCCTCCACTGCCCAACCACCAGGCAGAGCTGCCCTGAGCCAGCTGAAGACTGATGGATCCACGCATCAGCATCCTGACCAGAGGCAGGACAAAGCCGTGCTGCTGCTTTGCCCCAGCCTGGAGACTTTCCTCAGGGCTGGACAGCCTCCAGGAACAAAGTGCAGGAGGAGCACTGGACTGCTGCATCCTCCCCGCTCCGTGACAGGGCCTGGCCAGGAAGGGGCAGAGCATGGCAGCCACAGACACTGTGCTGTCCCCTTGCTGCACATCCACGGGGGACGGGGAGCGGGCAGGACGCAGAAGCCCTCTGTTTCTCCAGGGAAAGAAGGCAGAGCCCTGCCTGTGCTGCCCTGAGGAATTCGTTCAGCAGTGCTATTGTTCCCCTTCCCTTTGGGAAACCTCCCACTCCCCCTGTCTGCATGGAAGCACCCTGCTGTTCCCATCCCCCCAAGCCAAAGGCATTTCAGTTCCCTTCACTTTCAATCAGACCCGCATCACACACTTGATTGAGACCACGTTTACTCATGTCAAGATGCTTGCTGTGCAGCAATGAGTCCCCAGGTGTCAGCAGACCCAACCAAGGGACACTCTTCCCTCACCCAAACTCCCATTGAGTTCCTTTCACTCAATCTGTTCCTCAGCCTCTGGCATGTGTAAAGCACAAACACCAGCACTAGAATGTCTCCCAGGGGTTCCCAGTCACCCCTCACAGCTGAAGCCAAAACTCAGATTTAAAAAAAAAATCCAACACATCCCTGATGTGAAAGGTTTAGATTGGTAAATGCCTCAAACTGTGCCCCTCTGATTGTTTGATTGCACACGAGCATCCACCACATCCTGTTGAGTACCGTCCACACCCTGCCTGCCCTCGTGACACCGAAATGGTCCCCTCCTGTTCTCAGTGCCAGGCTGAGAAGTGAGAGACTCAGGAGGAGAGCAGGGCCAACAGCATCACTGCTGCACACACCCTCCCAGAGTAAACTGCTGGCACTTATGGCAGGGAAAGCCCAGGAGCTGCGTGTCTCTGCCGCCGTCCTCGTCGGGTCCCCAGCACGAGGTGTCACTGCCACAGCTGCTGCGTTGGGAGACAGTCAGTCACAATTTGGAAGCCCACTGCCCTCCACGTTTGCTGAGATAGATGCTGTGTGATTTGATTCCCAGTTCTTTTCTCCTCCCTGTCTGATTTTCAGGTGACACCTGCTCCATCAGCAGTGCCAGCAAGGTGCCTTCCTGCTGCCCCCGCTGGGACCAGCAACACCCTGGCAGTGCCCACCGCTCCTCCTCACCACTAACAGCCTAAACCTACAGCAGAGAAGGTGAAGATACCCAACCACATCATTCCTTCAGGCCCCCTCAGGCTCAGCCTCGGGTCAGCTCCCTCAGGGCGTGGGTGTAACCACCACTCAACCCCAAAACAACAAGGCTTGGCCAGGCTCCTTCTCCAGGAAGGAAACTGTGCTCCATAAAAATACACAGAGGCATGGCACTAGCTAAAACATAATTTACAGACTGCTTTCCAGCTCAATATTCTAGTTGATTGGGGCCCCTTGGGACCAATTTTCCTTCCATGTTGCCCAAGCTCATTAAACAAACCCCATAAATTGTATGGAATTGTTACAACCTCGCTCTGTGGGTTTACATATGGCTCACCTGGCACTGCTCTCAGCTGTTCATAAAAATACACACAAAAATAACCCCCTGCATATTGTCTGCCACCCAGAGCTCTTCCTGACTCTATCATCATTAGTAAAAGAACGACTGGAACAGGCAATCTGCTGTTGAAGAGTGAAAACACACGTGGATGAGGGCTGCAGAAAGCAGTCCTGCGTTGGCTGTAGCCTGCTAGGGAAACACCCCCAGCCTGGGTTGTTACAGCCAGGCACTGGTGTTTCATCCAGAGAGATGAGGTTTCCTTCAGCTACTCTGTGCTCGACCATTTGAGACATTTTAAGCCCAGTGATGTTTTCGTTATACAGGTAACACACAGGACAGCCTAACACCTCTGGATCTTGTTCAGGAGTGGTCAAAATCCAGCATTATCATACAGGAGACATCAGTGTTTGCAGATTTTCACTCCAGTTCTTCTGACTCTTTACATATGCAGGCTAGAGAGCAACCTTCCAAGGGACCCCACCAACTCACAGCAGCTGAAGACACACACTCAGATTCTTCTTGTCTATTCTGAAGGGGAGAGGTAAGAGCCCCACTAACCTTGGGGTGCTCCTCCCCACAGCACCAAAGGCTCCCACTGGCGCACAGACAGGAGCTGTGTCCTGCAGAAATCAGGGGGTTTCTCCCAGATCACATTAAAAAAAAGGAAACACATGGTAAATCCTGGGTTTGAAACTGAGCTTAAGGGAACTCAGAATTTTTCAACAGTGATAGAGAAAAAGCATCCCTGTTCAAGCAGCAGGAGCGGAGATACCTCCCTGCTGCCAAGGCCTGGCTGAGGGAAGGTTTCCACCACAGACATCAATACACTGACATCAGAGTGATCATTCTCTGTTGCTGTGTGACATCCTGAAGCACAGGCACAGAGCCACAAAACCAGCCCATGAGGAGAAGGTGCTGCTCTGGGAAGAGGCCACCAGGACCACAGTGTCACATTCATCGCTGCCGTTTCAGATACAGAATCATAGAATCAATGGCCTGGGTTGGGAGGGACCCCAAGGGTCACAGAGCTCCAACCCCCTGCCACAGGCAGGGACACCAACCTCAGGCCTGGAGCTACACAAGGTTGCCCAGGGCCCCATCCAACCTGGCCTGGAACACCCCCAGACACGGGGCACCCACCCCCTCTCTGGGCAGCCCCTTCCAGCCCCTCACCACTCTCTCTGTAAAGAACTTCCCCCTAATATCCAATCTAACCCTTCCCTCCTTTAGCTTTAATCCATCCCCCTTGTCCTGCCATTGTCTGTCCTTTTAAAAAGTTGAATCCCCTCCTGCTTACAAGCTCCCTTCAGGGACTGAAGGGAGTACTGGCCCTTCAGAAGCGCAGTCACCTCCAGGACACTCCAGCTTCCATGGGACACTAACAGTGTTCTGGTAGCCCTGCTTCAGAGCGCTGCCTCTAGGTTGGCTCAGGAGGTTTCTGGGGTGAGCCCAGGAAAGCTGTGCCACCTCAGGTCTGGGGTTTCATTGGCACACTTAGCACACAGCACCAAAACCCGAAGAAACCCATGCCACCCCAATGCTGAACTTACACAGCAGCAGCAACGGGGGCTGGGAACCCTCTCCCCCATGCTCAGCACCCCTGGGGAGCCTCTCTGCTACACCCAGCACCCTCTGCCCACCCCAGCTGCCCAAGCATACCTTTGTCAATCCTGACAGGCCCTGCCTAACCTCTGCTCAAGGAGCTCTAGTGCTGGGGACTAAGAAGTGTCTTTGCTGGGCCCAGTCCTCTCTTTCCCACTGTCTCCTGTGAACCTGTTCTAACAGAGCAGGCATGCCACAGCTCTGTCACTAGTGTCCTGCTGAAGGACCAGAGCATGACAGGGGCTGACCACAGAGACAGCTGTGGGACAGCAGGTAGGGCACAGCCACCACTGAAACCTGTGGGAGACTTCCCAGGCATTTCAGTGGGTCCTACCTTTGACTTCCCAAACCAAACCTAGGCTCTGATCCACACAAGCCATGGCCACAATGCTGCCTTAAGCACTGCCACCCAGCACGGCTCTGAAGGGGTCTGGCACCCTGCATCCATCCCCCACCCCTCCTCAAGCCTCAGCCTTGAGCTCCCCAAAGCCTCTGCACACCTGCTAGCACAAGTACTGCACCTTCAGCTTTGGTGAAACAAAACATGCTAAAAAATCCAATACTTCCAAGTGTGTGCAATGCATTTCCTGAGGAAAAAATTAAGAGATGAAATTTAGGTAATTATTCAATTAACAAGCGTTATGTATACAAGGGAATCTGATTTATGGGCAGCTGTTTACACAGGCAACTGCTTTAATTTGACTGTGCTCCTGGCTTCTCCCCAGACTTTGCTGTTTAATTAAAGTTAAACAGTTCAATACCCATTTAACCTACCAGCATATGGAGAATTTCACTGAGGAGGGAGAAGTCTATTTATTTTTACCTGTCCTGTAAGAACATCAAGGAGGTCACTGAAGTGCAAACCTGTGAGGTGAACTGGGTCCAGCACTAAGAACAAGCCACAGGAGCATCAACTTTGCTCTCACAAACTGTGCCCAGCCCTGTCCCTGCCTTCTGCACCTTCCAGAAACAAGAAAGCAGAAGATGAAGGGAAAAGCCACCGAGGGACATCAAGATACGACGAGGTCAGGCACCTTCCAAACTCACAGGGGACAACTGTGGCAGAATCAGGGTTCAAATCCTGACCCCCTAGTTCTCAGTGTAGACTCACTGCAGCAGTGCCCTGATCCCCTACCTCTGGTGCCAACACAAGCATTCCAAGCTGTGCTGCAGAGCACAAACACTTATCCAGGTTCCGTTTGCAGAGCGCTGGGTAAGGGGGATTCTCTCTGCTGCACAGATCAAGGTGCAGGCTGGAGCATGAAGCAGGGAAGAGACTCATTCAAGGTCAGCCAGCCGGTCTGCAGTCACTCTCTTCCACCCACTCCTCAGACTGCTGGGATGCTTTGGAACCCAGCTCTTCTCTGGAATTCAAAGCTCACAGTGCAGCGCTGAACAATCCCACACAGCATTTTGTTTCAACTGAGAACAAAGGTTTCAGAGGCACCTGCCTTCACTATGAATAAACCCTTAATGTCAAGTTTCTTAAATAAATATCACCCAAACTCCTATTCTTAGAGAGAACTGAACCTGACACTCAGCTCAAATACTGAGTTAAAATTTCCCTGCCACTAACCCTCTGAAAAAGGGAACTTTGTGTCTGAATCTGTGACCCGTGTCCAATACATGATTCATGACCTTGGCATCTCTTCCCTTCTACCTCTGCACCCCTGTACTGTGGAGTCTGTGTGACAGACACTGGAGTAGCTGACTGGCTGGGTCATGCAGCTAGAATAAGAGAAATCAGAGCAAGCTGTATCTCCTGACACTGGAGCCAGCACCTGAGGCTGCGGCGCAGACTTTATTCCTGAGAAGGGGTAGGTCTGGAAGAGCTTGTTCTGGCTCTGGACCAGCCAGCACGGACCCTGAATGTTTCCCATCACACTGCCCCAGCTCCATGCTCCCCCTCCCAGGTCCCGCTGGGAGCTGGGAGCAGCGCCAGCAGTGATGCTGGCAGCATTGCTTTACACAGCCTGTGGTGGCCTGCCCAGAGTTTGGGAGGGGGCTTGGCTCTGACCACGCTAGGCACAGTTACCTGATTGCTAGGTACAGGTACCTGATTGCTAGGTACAGCACAGCAGAGCCCTGGGGCTCCTCTACTGCAGTGCTTCTCTTTAAAAACACCCCCTTTCAGCCGAGGCAGGGCCACTGTGGCCGCAGGAACCCACAGCAGTTCGCTCCTCTCCAGAGAGCTCCTCTGAATGAGCACAGCCTGTATCAGCATGGGCTCAGCCCTGGGACCTCCCAGAGGCTCCTCTGCCAGGGCACAGCAGGCCCAGCACATAGTGCCTCCGGGTCACTGCTGACCCAGCAGCATGCCCAGAGCCCAGTGACCCCCGGCATGGCCGGGCTCCTACCAAGGCACAGGGGTACTAACCGGGCTGGCTGAAACAACCCGGGGGGCCCAGGGAGGAGAGGATAAAGATGATCACAGAATTGTAGGGGTTGAAAGGTACCTCCAGAGCGCATGGGGTCCAACCCCCTGCCAAAGCAGCTCCCCAGCTCATACTGCACAGATAGGCATCCAGATGGGTCTTGAATTTCTCCAGGGAAGGAGACTCCACACCCCCTGGGCAGCCTGTCCCAGGGCTCTGATCTCTAACACCAAACCCACCAGGCCAGCTGGAGAGAAAGGACACACTCTGTGGCTTACAGACCCATTAGGCCCAAGCCTGAAAGTGCTTCTGGTTCTCCAACTCCACCAGTTCCACCTAACCAAAGCCACCCCCTCTGCCCACGGTTCTGCCCAGCACCCAGGAACCCAAAGCAGGTATTGGCAAGAGGAAGCTGCAGTGGTAACAAGTGCCCAGTGCAAGGCCACAGACCCAGGGAGGTACCAGCACACCTCTGCACCTACTGCTCTGTTCTCACAGGAAATGGAGGCTCTTCCACTGTGGGTAACTCAGACAGCAAAGCTGAGTGCTAACACAGTACACAGGAACCACTGGAGATTTACTCCTCCAGCTAGAGAGAACTCAACCCTTGGAAACCTCAGCACTTTCACCTGCAGCCACCCAGTCAGCCCAGAAGCCACTGGGGAAGATGCACTCACACACACCCCCCCAGCACCATCCTATCTGAAAAGGGGTCTGGCAGAGGCACAGGCTGGAAGGGACCCAGCTCAGGACGTGCTGCTTCTCCACTGAGAAACAGTTTGCTATAGGGATGACTCAGAACTGAATGATCCACCTGTATTAGCTGAACCATCACTGGGGTTCTACACACCTGAACACACTTCTCTAGTCTGTTCCTGTAGCATCATAGCCCAAGAGAGCTCCACCATCACCCTCCACAGACACAGGAGGAGGGGTAGCAGCACTAAAAGCAGCTACAAACTGTTCATTAAGGGCAGCACAAGCCCGGGATACAAGGCTGTGGCATTGTGTTCTGGCATCTCACCATGTCTAATTCACAATCAGCTGCTGTTGTTGTTGACATTTAGGGATCAGTCTTAGGAATCCTGGGCACGCTCAGTGCCTGGGGGTTATGGTATGGATCACAAACGATTCTCAATGTTTGCAGTGATTTGATGTTGGCTTCTGAAGCATTTGGCATCGAGGGATTTTTTTTAAGCTCTTGTAGCAGTGACTTATTTACAGAAAACAGACACATTTACACTTAACCAGAAGCAATCAGATTTCACTCTTGTGTCTTAAAAGCTATTGTTTGCTCTTTCTATTCACAGAGTATTTTTTCTTCTCCGGAAGTTAAGCACCTGCTCATGCCTTAAGCTTTTTAGAAACCATCATTAAATGGCATTAAATTTGGTATTTAATTCTTCTAAAGTTTGTATTTCACAGATCACATGAAAGCCCTAACCAACTGGCTCTGACTTGTCCTGATTTCCACAAATCCCAACTGCTCTGTTACCCTAACCTGCATGTTATCTGGGAAGAAAATTCAGTGTTGATCTAGATTCTAGACATATGGAAAAGCAGCGGGGATTTACACCACAGACCTCAAGCTGACCATCTCATCCCCTTCCCTTAACTCCACAGGGGCAGAGCTGTCCACCCAGAGCTCACCCCCCTGTCCCACAGTTTGCCTGGCGTTCACCAGCACCACAGCAGGAGACACATGAGAGCCCAGGTTATGGGTGGCTGTTCCAAGAGGTAAATCATGGAATATCTCAAGTTGGATGGGTGACCCACCCAAACCTGCTGCCTGTCCTCTCCTCCAACCATTTCCCTGATGCCCCAGACACCAGAGAACCCTGCAGCCCATCTCCCATGGGAACAGGCAATGCTGTCTGGCTGCGCACACCTCTGGCCATGGGCAGCTCGGCTCTGCTGCCTCTTCTCAGCCCAGTTTCCAAACACAGGGGAGGCTGGTGACCAGGGCCTGGGGTTAGGTCTGGACAGGCTAGATACAAACCTTGTCTGGCTAGGAGAAGGAGGCTGCATCTGTGCTCCCACCACATGAAATGCCACAGTAGAAGGGCTTCCTGAGGGTGCACCCAGGCGATGCCCCAACCCAACCATGGAGGCAGGCAGGGGCTGTCTACTCCACTCACATTTCCATACAGCAGAACTAGAAGAATTCCATGATGAAAGTGAGAAAGAAGTGGTTTTCCCAATGTATGTGCAGCTCGTGTCACATTTGATGGCTTCTGTGAACAAACATTCACAATATTGGGAGTCTGAGGAGAAGTTTCCTTTCAGCTACCTGCAAGTGAGGGAATTCTGTTCTGATGTGGCTTTGGACAGGCTGATACTCAGTTCAGCTTACGTGAAGGCTGTAGACATACAGCTTGTCAAGAGCCTTGGTTTTCTGGTGTCTCAGAAGCCAGTCAGAACCCAGGGCAGGCCCCTTCCCCTGCTCCCCCCCCAGCATGTGCACATCAGAGCCCCCCTCCCATCTGGCCAGCTACATGGGAAGTTTTGCTGTAACACCTGACCCACCACACCAGTGCTGGTCAACAAACATTCACCAGGTTCAGATCAAAGCTCCAAAGCTCCTGAACATGGGAAGAAGCATTGCTAGCTCTTCCAGCTCCAACATCTTCAATCATCTGGCTGCTTCACTCCTCAGCATCATCACACATGAGCCAGACTATAAACTTCTTCTGTAGCTTTAATAAACTACCATTTTTCTGTAGTACCCCCTTCCAAAGGGGGTGTGTGTCACATGCCAGAGACAGAAACAAGTCCCTATGGCAGCAAGCAGCTATATTGATATGTCTGAGTATTACAGATGGGGCCCAGTGGAAGACTGGATGCAGACAAGAGGAATAAGATGCCAACCAAGCAACGACCCCCCTGAGATGGCTGGGTCTCAGCTGCTGCAAAAGGTAAGGACCACAACGACTACAACAGTGATGCCTGTCAGCTGCAGTCTGCACACCCTGCAACACAGAAACATGCCAACAGGAAACCACTGAGCAAACCAAGCTGGTCACTCTTCAAGAGGAGCATGGAGACAAGCTGGGACTGTTACTGGCAATTCCACAAGGACTTTGCTGAGCCCTTCCCCAGGTGCCTTCTGCCTCATCTAAGGAGACATCCCATTCATTTTTCTTTTTCCCACTCTACTACATCGCTCCAATGTGAGCTGCCAAGACCTGTAGTTTGAGGGAGGCACTGTCTCTTCATCTATGGAAGGGGAAGATATAACCAGCTGGGTTTCATAAAGAGCTCTGAGGATTTTGGAATTAATTGCATCCTCCTTTTTTCCTTTCTTTCAAGCAGATCTTTCAAAAGCTCCAGCTCCTGTGTTTCCTTTAGTGAGATGCCAAAGAATTGCAGTGCTTTTCTGTGAATTTCTACCTTCTGATCAAAAGGCATCGTTCCATTTGGGGGGAAAAAAAAAGTCAGGTTCCCACTCTGATTTGAAATAATAAAACCAAATGCAGGGAGCTGAGCTTCAGCTAAGCTCTGCCTCGCTGATGGAAACAAAGCTGCCCCACCTGAGAGCATGGACTGCTAACTGCAGCTTCACTTATTTACATTTAATTTCTATACATTCTGTTAGATGACAGAAGTCCTTGGAGTATTCCAGATGTATCAGGCCCAGCATCCCAGTGAAGGGGCAGGACTGGGATGATGCTCCAAAGAACTGCCCGGTGTGCATGGCAGGCTTGCTGGGGCATAGAGCCTGTGCACATCCCCAGCAGCCCCACAGGGGAGGAGCTTCATGAACCTTCAAACTCAACACACAGTGAACTAGACATCATCCTGTCCTTATGGGAACAGGACTGAACACTTGCTCTCCCAGCTCACAGCATTTACAAGGAGCCCAGCACACCAAACAGAACCCAGAACTGGTTCTCATGGTTGGGGAGAAGGAAAATCATCCCCAGCCCCTCCTCATGAGCCACCCAGTTCCCACCCCATCAACGACCCTGCCCCCAGCCTTCAAGCTGGTTCCCCAAGCAAGGGAGACAGATGGGTCCCTGCACTGCACCACAGCTGGGTCCCCACCAGCTGCTGGCTGCACTGGGAGCAGCACTGCAAAACACAGCAGGCTCCGGACTACAGGAGATGCCACCAGAGCAAGGGGAAGGGGGGTGTTTAGGAGGCTTCTTGCAGCACCCTGATCCCTGCCCTAAGCTGCAGGAGGCTCCAGGACCCTGCTGCTCCCTCCAGCTCTGCCCACACCATGTTCCCAGGAGTCTCATCCACCCGTAAAGGAAAAGATGGTTCCACACTACTGGCTGGCTGCCCATCTCTGGAAGATACACGTGTTCAAATGGCCACAGGAATAGAACAACAGCCTCAATCCCACAGGCCCATAGCTCCTAACCACCCCCCAGCTGGACAGGAGATCCCACAGGTGTGTTCCCCTTGGCTCCTCTCTGTGGGTGCCCTCAAAGCTGAGTATGCTGGAGCTGAAAAGCACAATGAGGAGGCTGTACCCACACAAACACTGTGCCCCAGCACACCCCTCACACCTCTCCCTTTGACCCTCAGCATCCAGAGCTCCCAGCCTTACCCTCAGGGTGAGCTGCCAGCAGCAGGAGCAGCCTGTGTTAAATCAACCACATCTTCAGGAAGGGGAAAACCCAACAAAGCAGCTGCTGCATTTTCAAACTTCCCATAATCCCAGATAAATAAATATTTCAGTTAATGAATGTGTCAGTGGTAATGAGAAGATGCCAGGTTTGTTAGGAAGTACAAATCTACTCTTAAAGGTTACAATTTGTAATTGTTTCAGCTCTCTGCTTCTCCCTGCTCTCCCCAGCAGACAGACAGGTATTTTCAGAGCGTTCCTTTCTACTAAGAAAAATAACAAGTCTCTTTCACAATACAAGCACGATGTTTTGATGTTGCTTTTGTGATTTCTTTTTCTCTTGCTTCACAATTTCCATTTGCCAGGAAAACAAGAAACTCAGACAGGCCCCAATTCAACATGCACATACATAGGTGTGTGTGTTTAACTTTACATCATCTCATCTTCCCATCACCTTCACTCTGCTCTAAAACAAACTCTCCATTCCAGGGAAGAGAAGCTCGTTAATGAGGACAGAGTGCTCTGCCCAGATACAGCCCCAGGCACCAGCAGGCATGGAAAAGCCCTGTGTTGGGGAGAAGGCAATGAGCAGAGCTCAGGAGCATCCCACAGCGTTCACCAGAGCACATCTTCCCATCCACCCACAGCCTGAGGTGTACAGCCTGTCCAAAACCTGAGCATCCCATGTCACAGCTGCTCTCACTGCCAGGAAATACACTGGAAGAAGTGATGGCCATGCCCAGAAAGCCTTGAGTCCAATGAAGAGACATGTATCTATAATTCTATATCCTTGTAAAGCATTCTCATTTTGAGGAGGATTGTATTAATGCAGGAAGGGAAGGGTTCTTCAGCTCTTAGAGCTGTTAAAACCTGGGCAGGCTACACTGGCACCACACTGTATCACTTGGGTAATTTCTGAGGACAGGAAGACATGACCCACCTGGAAGAAGTCACCCAAGATCAAACCAGGGGGCTCCTTGCAAGGAAGGATGCAAACCCTCTCATCAGCATCCCATCAGGCATGCCTTCAGCAACTTATGCTGGAGTAAGTTACATGGGGAGCAGGGAACCCTCCTGTAGAGCTAAGGACGGACATGCTTGTTTCATAGCCAGAATCCACTGTGAGAGATGAGACCAAGATCAACACCCCTCAGGGACAGGTCAGCAGGGGTTACACCCATACACTGCTGCCAACACAACAGCATCGTCTCAGGCTGCCTCACTCCTTGCCCATAACTGCATCCCTGTAAATCAGTTAATTACCACACTTGACAGACAATCTTACAATTACTCAGCATCTCATGGGCCCAGACTAACTCAAAACAAACTCCAGGATCTTTAGCACTACTTTATCTTTGCTTCCTCTTCTGTATCTCTTTAATTCTGTAGCTCCAGCACTGAGACACTGCCCAGCTCAGGTGAGGGGTCTGTTAGAGGACAACAAGCCTGGCTGTAGTTTAGAAATGATATGAAAGAGCTACAGAAGCTTAGAGCTGAGAGATCTGCTCTTTGAACAGTTACTGAGTCTCTACATCGTTTTCTAGGTCCTCACCTAACATACTTAGAAAAGCTCTTTGCTGCATGTGACAAAAAAGGCTCACAGCAATTTCAGACACCAAGTTACAGACCTGAAAGAGAGAGAGAACTACAGTGACACCTGAGAACTCAATAGAGGAAAAAAATCTGTAGAAGGATATCAAGAAATTAACAGCATGGAGGAAGAGAAGGCACTGGTGAGATTAGGAGCTAGAAAGTGTTTGCTGACAGCATGACAAGACCTGTAATCTAAAACACACCTAGGCAAAACACTAGCAAAATGCAGGGGAGTTAAATCATTGGCTGGGGAATGGGGAGACACTGATTGATCAGCTGCATCTTTCCACTGAGTCGTGATTGCCAAGGGACAGCGCCATCCCAAACATTTCCCATCAATCCAGTTGCACCAAGGATTAATTTATCTCTGTGATTCCATGAGGCTGGTGATTACCTTCTTTCCAGGACAAGAACAACACACTGCTGAAGATGTGGGAACCCCTGGGAAACCAGCGTTACCCTCCTGGTGTGTGGTGTGGGCAGAGGGGAGAGCTGCTGCCTGGCATCCCGGGACAGGAAGGGGCAAACACACTATACCCAGCCTTTCTGGAAGCACCTACAGCCAGTTTGCCTTGGAAACTGGGGGTCCAAGGCCCAGGAGTTATCGTTTGCAGCACAGCAAGCCTTCCCACTGCCCGTGTGTGGGAGCAGCAGCCTGTGCCTCACCCCACCGTGCCACCCCCCACACGAGGGGCTGCCCTCAGGCGGGATGGGGAGCCAGGGCTCGGCCAGCTGGGAGGCAGCTGGGGGGTCCTGCAGCTCCCGAAGGGCTGGACAGACACGGGTGAGGCCCCGGGATGGGCAGGGCTGCTGGCCGGGACAGGTGATCAGAGCTGGGGACAGGTCCTGCAGCAGTGCCCTCCCCAGCATCACTGCAGCACCAGGGATGTTCCTCCCGGCCACAGGCTCAGCCGAAGCTGTGCAGCTCCCCCTGCTGACATCACAGCTCCCCCAGGGCCATTACTTTGCATCAGTTCCGCTCGTTCCGATGTCAAAGTTCAGAACCGGCCGTTCTTGGTGGCAGCACAGCAACATTATCAATGCAGTGGCCCCCCAGTTACAGCCTGCGAATTGCTCCCATGGGATTGGCTCTTTTCCAGGTGACCAAGAGCTGTTGCTCCCGTACCGGTGAATTCACCCAAACACAACACAGGGCAGAAGCAGCAGCACCGGTACCCAGCCCAGCACTGGCTCCGGGGATGCTCAACACGTTCTTTTACAGAGATAAATCAGGCAGGTCACAGCCCAGTTGTCCTTAAGATGACACGATCCATTTCTCTTTCTTTGCCTTTTCTGCTTTCTTTAATCATTTTTCTCACTCCAAAGGCTTTGCCCATTCCTGTGTGTTCTGGCAGAGAAGTTTAACACCCCACGACTACTCAGAAAAGAATCAGTTCTGAAAGATTTCAGCAGTTCCCAACACTTGATTTGGGTTGGTGGGGATGGGGGTAAGGCACTAGGAAAAAGCATTCTGTCTGAAATGCCCATGGGAACAACTGATCCCACCTCATCCTAAGCACCAAGGACCTGGCTGGGTCTCTGAGCAAGGCAGCCCCACACAAGCAGCAACCCTGATCACACAAGGAGGAGTGCTTCAGAGAGGAGAGGGGGAACAAGGAAGGAAGAGGGACAAGAATTCCAACCACTCAGCCATAAGAATCCTGCTGAGCTGCCCCTGTGCTTCCTGGCTGTCACACTGCAGCCAGGAGAGATGCTGGATGAGGCGTCAGCGAGTTCAGCCGCTGGTGAGCGCAGCTCCCAACGGGACTGACAGCTCGTTTTGGGCCAGCTGAGAAGCCCTGTTCTCCCCCAGGGACAGGCACCTCCCACCCCTCCTCTGACAAACTGCACGATTAGGCTCCCCAGGCTCTCAGGACACCCCGTTTCCCATGTTCTACATCACCTGTGGAGTTCTTTCCCCAGTGCACTTTCCCATCACTGTTTCTCGAGGCCAGAGGAACAGATGTATTGCTCCAGTCCAAGACTCAGCAGGAGTGACTGCTTCCATGGGCACTGTACCTCTACTCAGCACTCATTTCAAGTGTAAAGGCAGTCTCAGCCACCACATCCCACAGAGAGCCCACACCAAGCTCTCACAAGCTCCCCTGTGCTCGCCTGCTCCCCAGGCTGCCTCGGTGCCACTGCCCCAAACCTGCAAACTGAGGGGCATCCTCCTCAAAAAACTATGCATGAATAAAAATACACAACCTCCCGCTTACCAGGCTTCAGTTATATTGTTTTATCTCTTTTAAGTAGCCCTCATCAGCCATATTTTACAAAACAGAAATGGGAATTGAGTTTGTTTGGAAACCTTCAGCTCTGCAGCTCCTCTGACACAAGGCAGGCTTCTGGCATTAATAAGAGGCAGTGTGCTTTTAAATCATTAGTATCCCATTTCTATGGAAAAAAATCAGTCAGAGGAGATACACAAGGATAAATCTTTTAAAAATCTGTAACACAAGGTCATAAAGAGGCAGAAATTACTGTCTCTCCTTAAAATAAAACCAAATCCCACAATGAGGTGACACATTCTGAAGGGGAAAGGCAAACATTGCCCTTTGCTCAAACCATTCCTTCCACCTGCAAGGATCCCAAGGTTCCTGCAGCCAAGCTAATGAAGTACTGAAGCAGCTCTCAACTCCTTCCCAAGGTCTCAATAATCTCACTTCTGTGATTCAGAGGTAAATTCAGTGTTTATCACATTTAATTAATCTCCAGGCAGCCGACAGAGTTAATAACATCTCAGTTGGACACGTGGAAGAGACCAAAGGAGGAGATTCATACCAGCCTTTGCTGCCAAGAGGTGTTTCCAGAGCAGCTTCCTACCTGAGTGGCCATTCAGCCCCACTGAGAACACAGAAAGAAGCCCAGACAGCTGAAATGGCAGTGCAGCTGGCTGCAGCCATCCCTCCTTCCCCTTCAGAGGGCCACCAACACCCAATGTCATCACTCAGTTGGGTTCTTAACCTGTGAGTTCTTCACCAGCTGAAGGAAAAGCCAGCTGTGGTGCTTGGCTTGACCAGCAGCACTCACACTGAGTGGCCATTTCAAAATGAAAGCTTCCTTTAAATTAACACTCCAAAACCAGCAAAGTATTCCTTAAATCCAGCTTTTCATGGCTGATCTGTTGAAACCACAAAATTTGTCCAGGCTGGGCACAGGGCAGAGAAACTGTGCCTCAAGAGGGTTCCTCTGCCCAGCTGGGTTACAGCCAAAACCAGCTGATTTTGGGAAATACCCACTCACACCTGTGGGGAGCCCAGCAAGCCCCACACAGACACTACCCAGGGATGTGCCCTGCCACCTCACACAGGCCATGGAACAAGTAAACCTGAAGGTACCACATTTGGGGACACTCAGCAGAGCTTTGAGCACAACAGGAGCAGATGCTCTGCAGATCCCCAGTCTGAGGGGTGTAGTTACCCAAACAAACGTGCAGCACTGCTGCAACACCTGTCTAAATACTGATAAAGGGTTATTTAATGGAATGTTTATTCTCCTTGTGACAGAGATAGCCACTGGAAACACACTTGGAACATCAAACAAAGCTCAGACAATGGAAAACAGACACATCACCATACAAAGCACCCACTTCTCAGCCTGCTCCCTGCCCCAAAGCTCTGACAGCAGTGGCAGAGGAGTACATCAAACTGAGCCTCAGCAGATTTTGCTGCTACAGGTGAGAAAACAGCCAAAGAGATGACACTCCAGTTGGACTCCACAACTTTTCACCCCCAGCTTGCTAGAAGATAAATTGTGCCTCCAACCAGGGGAGGTTCATTCCATGAAGACCAGTGGCAGGGTGGTGTGAGCCACTGGCCTGGCTCAGCCTCTGCCATTGTCAGACTTCACTGTGGCTCCTCACAGTGAAAGGAACACATGAAGCCATGCTGCCATGTCACGTTAAGAGAGCTGAAGCTGTGTCATGTCATCCCACCCCCTCACATCTCAAGCTGACCCAGAGCTGTGTAACACAACGTGACAAATTAGCAAGCAAAGGGTAACGAGCCTGTCTACCTGCAAGGAAGATTACAAATGAAGGTCACTGTATGTAGGAGACACTGTCCCTCTCTACCCACTGCTCAGGAGTGGTTTGCTGCATACCTGGCCCCAGCTCTGCCCCCTCTCATGACCTTCTACGTACCCCTGCAGCAGCCCTGCAAGGCAGCACAATCACACCTCACTCCACAGACCAGAGGTTGAGCAATGCAGAAAGCCTAAAGGATATACACACAGCCAAACAAAAAGCCTTTGTGCATACTGTCTTCCCAGCCTCCAGCCAAGTCCTTGCCACAGGACAGCCCTGTGTTCAGCTTTAGGACTGCAAAAACCAAGAGTTGCTGCAGGAAACAGTTTACTCAAAAGAATGAAAGTGAGAAGAAAGCAACAGTCGCTGCACTGCACAGACCACCCAGCTTCACACACACACCCCCCTGGCCTCACAGGCAGCCAGCTCCATCCTTCCCACCCAAGCCCAGCAGCCATCAGAAACGAGGTACCAGAGCTGGAGACCACCTGGGGAAGGCACCCACACTGACCCCATCCACCACTGCCCTTCCTGATGCCTGTGGAACTGGACACTGCCCGTAAAAAGCAGCACAGGAAAAGGGCTGCAGACTCACAGGGAGCCCTTTGGCTCGTGCCAGCACAGCTGTCCCTCTGATCCAGGGAGGGAGCTGCACAAGGAAAACGTGAAGTCTAATGAGAGGGAACAGCTGAGGCTTCGAAGCAGAGACAGCAGCACAGGGTGAAACACGAGTGTCACAGTGCCAGCTAGCTCACACTGGAAAGGTGGATACTAAAGCCAGGGTGACAGACCGCTGGTGCTCACATCCCTGGTGCTGTGGCAGACCTGCCAGGGTCCTCTCACAGCCAGCATGGGCAGTGAGACTGCAGCAGGTTAAATACCCCCAGGAGCCCAAACCCAGTCCCAGCTGACAGTGACCTTCCCAAGGGGCTCCAGCACACAGCTTTTCCACAGGGAGGAGGTAACTGCCAAATCCCCCTTCCCTGGTGTTCCAAGAACAAGGGACCTCTGAGCTGAGAGATGCTCTGGCAGAACAGGCAGTGTGGGTCACGCTCCCTCCCAGAAACAAGGTTCTGCACCGTGTCTGAACAGCCTCACATCCCTGAGCAGGCATTACACAGGCCTGGCAGGTCTCCCAGGTGAGGCTGAGCACCGAGTTGGCAGACACTGCTACAAGGAGGAGGAAAGCTGCTCTGCCTTCAGCTCATTATGGGCAGAAGAGGACACGAAGGCCTCTGTGTGGTGCAGAATCACCTCCGACTGCTGCAACACAGGGCTGAGGCGGAGCGCAGCAGCATCCTGGCAGACTGAGCCAGTGCTTGCAGGCAGGAGCTCTGGAGGCAGCACAGGCACAGTCCCACCCAGCATGGGAATCCATCCCAGTCTCTCTTTTACCCCTTTGCTGGAAGCTGACAGGTTTCTTCCCTCCCTGTCTTCTGCAGAGAAAGTCAGAGGAGCATCAATCAGTACAAAGGATGAGGAGACAAAAGCCAACCACTGCAACTCCCACTAGAAGACAGGTAAGGAGACCTAGAGCCTAACAATGAGGGAAAAATGAGATTAAAAAGCTAAACAATCTCTGCAAACAGGAAGAACACCATGCTGCAGAAGGCCAAAGCAAGTGCTAGAAGCTGCATTTCTAACCCATGGGTGGCTGTTACCTCAAAACAGGGGCTTGAGAAAGTGAAATGCTCTCCTCAAATTCTGAAGCTGGCCTCAGGTAAGATCCTTCTGGCAGAGCCCTGTGAAGCTGCCACACCCCACAGCAAATCTAGCTACTCAGATGCAAGAGAAGGACACTTCCCACCCTAGCTGGGAGCAGGACTCACACCAGCGCCTTCTGGCACTCACCTCACTCCATGCCACAGCAGGCTTGACACTCAGAATCCAACCCCACAGCCACTCAGAAGCAAAAGCAGGAGCAGGGAGGGAGGGAAGAGGCACTCAGACAAGAGCTTGCACCTCAGAAGCCAGCCTGGCACTCTGAGCAGAGCAGCTTCAACTCGGGGCCACACTGAGCCTGCTGTTGGGTGGCTCTGATGGCTGGGCCCCTGGGGACCTGAACCTTGGAGCACGTGAAGACTGGCCAGCTGAAGCCCGACTTGGTTGATAAGCCTCAGCGAGGGGAATGCTGTGTGTTTCTAAGCCAAAAGGCAGCTCTCAGGCAAGTTCAGTCCCACTGTCCCATTTGCACCTGGCCTGGAGCTCCAGCCAGGCTTCATCCAGTGCCTCCTGGTCAGCACCTTCAAAATCCAATTGGAAGCAGAGGTAAAGCTGTGAGATAAGGACAGGCACGCTCAAAGCCGTGTTTGGGTTTTTCAGCCAGCAGTTCAGTCACTAGAGTCAGACTACTTCAGTGGGTTGTAGATCTTGCAGGTGTCTGAAGGCTTCAGGTGACACAGAGAACAACCAGAGCAGACTGCAAGTTTAAGTGTCTGTTGGGGTTTCTCTTACAGATAATTATATGGGATTCTTCTTTGCAGTTCAAATAATTAACACAACTTCCTTCATCCCTTAACATCACTGATAGTCTAGCCTCAGCCCTGCAAGGGTGTCCCTGTGGGCATGGGGACAGGAAACCAGAAGGGTGCTGCTATCTTTAAATGACTGGCAAGATCTCCAAGTCTCCTGCTACTTTCAGCACTGTTTTCCTAACTGCTCTGGTTCCAGGCCAAGGCAGCAATTAAGTGCAGGCTGCTGTTCAGAAGCACAGAATGCCCAGGCTGCAATGGAGGCGTGAAAGCAGAGCTGGGTCTGGGGCACAGCTCCATCTCATCCCCACAGAGAGAAGCACAGGAACTTCAGCTCCTACAGATCAAATGGCTTCAAACTCTGCAAAGCCTGAAGTCCAAACCCAGGCAGGACAAGCAAGCAGAGGCTTCTTCTTGGTTTCTCTGGAAGCAATTCTTTCAGTTGTAAGACCAGCTACAGCCACAGCTCAGCCTCCTCTGCTGGCAGACGTCTTGCCACACACACATACTGGGGTGTAAGGACAGGCTCTGCTCTAGGCCAAGTGGCCACAACCATCCATTCAATGAAGCAACCACATTAGGAAAACATCTGCTCTTTCATTAGCTGGTCTGAGGCAGACATGATGATCTGAGGCCAGGAGATTCATACAGAGTGTTTTATTGCATCAGCTGCTGGAACTGGAGAACAACAGCCAGGCTCTCGGACACAGGAGCCATGAGGACAGTCGTCCCCGTTACAGCAGCCAGTCTAACACCACATCACCTCTAACTGCAACCCCAGCCACTGCTAACTCAAGGCCTTTTTCTCTACATAAGTGCTTTTGGGGTTTGGTTGGGTTTTTTTTTAATTTTCTTCTCTTCTGAGGAGCTGCCCCTCAGCTGTTCAAAAACCCAGTGCACAGGAGGCTCCTGGAGCACACCAGTTAAGCCTGGCACCTGTGCTCTCTGCTCACATCACCCTGTGCCCCGCTGCCTCTGGCTGCATCAGCAGAGGATGCCACTGCCTCTGGGATGCACAAGGCTGCTCAGGCTCCAGCAGCTCAGTCCCTGCCACCAGAAAAAGGTGCAAAGATCCTATTGATTTCAAGAGAGCTACACCCCAGTTGCTCTCACGTTGCAGTTCCTGAGCTCCTTGTTTGCTCCTGCCCACACAGGAGCTGCCAAGACACCCTGCCTCAGCCAGTGGTGCAGCAACCTCTCCACCCACGGGGGATGTGGGTCTTGCTCAGCTGTGCCCTAGGTTCACTTAAAAATCCCCTCAGTGACCTTGATGCAGATTTACTCTGTCACTGCACACCCAGTTTAGCTCCAGCCCTGCCTCTTCCCAGCCCTGTCCTAAAAAAGTCAACTAGATCTCCTTCCATCCCCTCGCAGCATATTGAGTGACCTTGGCAATGGTCTAATCTATCTTGGCAGATTCAAGATAGAGAAAACAAGCAATAGAGACAGACCTGCTGGTCCCTGCTATTGATCAGCAGCTTGAGTGAAAGCTCATTATGAGCAGGAGGAACGTGTCAGGTACAAGCTCTCCTACAGAGCTGGAGAAACTCCTTGCCCAAGGAAGGGCGTTGGGCTTGTGCTTGTGCTGGGGGAGCTGTGCCTGGGGGAAGGGGGAAAGGGCACGGTGAGAGGCAAGGAGCAGGCAATGAGTACTTGGTGTCTAGTGAGGCTGTGCCTCAGGAGCTCCCAAAGCAGCAAACTCTTAAGTTTACTTAGCTAAATGAGTTACAAAACGTTTCCCTGCAAACTAGCCAGGTTACATTGTCGAACTCCAGAACAATAAGGCCAAACTCCTAAGAAAATGCTGCTTCTCAGTGTGCAGGCATAGATAGTGCCAAGATCTGTACACACACCCTTAGTAACACACTGTTGCTTAGACCATTCCTCCTGCTGCTCCTAGAAACTCAGGGGGAATCTCTAACACCACAGCAGTCAAATGAAGTCCTGCTATTTTACTGGCAATCAGTGAGCAAGGCAGAAAGGTTCTGATCTGATCACATCAGCAGTGCTGCCTTGCTGCAGGACAGGCCTTTTTTTAATCCCTCCATAGCTCCTGCCAACACACATCTACACTGAACTCATGCATCTCCCCCAGCCTCCCCAGAGCACAAGCTGGCAGCACCCTGCACTGGTATCATCCTCCTCCCTTGGACTGCTTCTGTGCCCCAGGGCAAACAGGCTGCTGCCCCACCTCTGCATTTTATGGGGGAACCAGAACCAGCTCTCCTCTCACAAGGTGCCCCAACCAAAACACTGCCTGGTTGCTGGGAGACACAGCACCAGTCTCACCCATCACTAGGGCTTTGGTTGGGGACCCTCTTGGTGCTCCTTGGAGCATCTGCTCCTGCGAGGAGGCTGCTCCCAGGGTCAGAGTCAGAGCAGTTCCTGGACTCCAGGCTCTCCCAAAGCTCCCTTCACAACAGTTCAGATGCCCAGAGCTGCAGTCTGAGCTCCTACATTGGCTTCAGCCTCATGGTTAACAGCCACACTCACCTTTCTGATACCACTCTCTTCTTTGTGTCTTAAAATAGTAGAGCCATGCTTCCTCCTCCTGCAGGGTGGCTTCTCTCCCACCCTGCACAGGTCAAGCCCCTGTCAAAATTCCACAGAAGCATCAGATGGTGAGCTGAGCTAGATGAAAAGGAAAACTTCCAGCATCCAGCTGGGACGAGGATTGTAGGACAAGGCAGGATGTTTACTGCTCACAGCCTGCACACCAGGCAAAAATGTAATGGGGGGGACCACATGCAGGTGATGGAGTAATTGAAAATATCCAGGAGCAGGCACACACAGGGAGGGGGAAATGACAGCACAGGACAAATCCTACTCAGGAAACCTGATTTCTTGCACATTTCTCACTTTCAGAAGTCTAAAGCTGGCTCATTTTGTTCTGCCTGCACAGTCTCCTGTGAAGGGCCTGTTAGGTCAAAGACAGAGTCAGTCGTCCTGCCTTCAATCACATGGCCAAAACCCCTTCAGATAAAAATTAGGCAGAGCAAGACATCAAGGGAAGAAAAAAATCACATAGCAGAACTCTGGGGAGAGATATCAACAAGTGAGTGAGCAGTCATGTGCAGAGTGTGCAGCTGCTCACCCCAGGAAATGTCAGCCTCACTAAAGGTCACTGCCTGTATCGATCCCTCAGCACTGGGATGGAGGTGATTCTGTACAGCAACACCTCTCATGGTAGGTCAGACATGGGACAATCCAGCCTGCTGAGGGAGGGAGGGGAGAGGGACAGAGAGCAAAACACCTGCTGTTTCACTGGCTGCTGCTGTGTATGGACAGAGCTGACAGCAAGCCATAGACACTCACCTGTGGTAGAGCAAAATCCAGATGCACAGGGAAATACCTTCTCTAGCATACCTGTGTGTATATATGTCTGTAAGAAAGGATTATCTCCAGCCTTGCAGATCTTCAAACCCCATGCAACTCAGCCTGATCTCCTCATGCACCCTGATTTGAGCAGAGCATTTGACTAGAGACACCCCAAGGTCCTTCTGGACCCACACGACACTGATGTGTGTTGCTGAGGCACGTGGCAGAAGGGTAGGTGTATGGAAGCTGGACACACATGATGGGTCACATCCTAACTTCTGAACCAGCAGTGGATAATCTCACTAACAGAATAACCTCAAGTGCCATGCAGGATTTCAGAGGTTTGTCTGTGGGGTTAAAGGAACTACCCAGTGAACATTCTCAGCCTCGTTAATATTTAACATAAACACTGATTTTTACAAGATTTGTCCATGCCCACCCTGCCAGGGCAGGTACAGAATTCACTAGATGATTTCACAGCACTTCCACCATGAAGGAGAAGCCTGTAAGCATCACGGAGGCTTCCTCTGGCCTCACCCCAGGAATCCAGCCCAGTCTCCAGCACCACCACTGTGCCTTTCAGTCTGCCGAAGCACAACCTTGCAGTAAACGTGAATGCAGAGTTGGAGGTACCAATTGTGAATACAGTGAGGGTCAGCACCTCAAGTATCAGTGAACTTCCACCACCCCAAACTCACAGTCACCATGACCATCAAAACCCCTTTGCTTTGGCCAGCTCACAGTGCCACTGAAGACAACAGGGGTTTTGCAGAGCAACCTCAAGTTTCTCAGCCTTCTTTACTGCTTGTCACCACCTGCCAACTTAGTGCCCAAAATCAAGCAACACAACCACCTCTGAAAGCCATATACCCTTTAGCTCCCCACCAACAGCAGGGAATAAAACTGGCCCCAGGAAGGGGGTTAGAAATACAGACCCTGAAGAAGCTGCCAGCCCTGCTCATCTCAGGGGTCAGCCCCATGACAGCAGTGCTCTGCAGACATCAGCATTTCCACAGATCTGTGCTGGGTTCCAGCTCCACACAGTACAGACACTGATAAAGAATTACTGAGTTATTCTTTGCAGGGTTTTATTTCCATCTGTCTAGAAGAAGAGCCACTGACAGCCCTCATTACTGAGCTGTGCTGGCTGGAGAGGGACACACACATGAAGTGCTGGGTGTCAGCTGCCAGCCTCACCAGAGACACCCAGCCTCAGATGGGTGCTGTGCTCCAAAGGAAAGGAGCTCTCTCCCTGTGGAGTGACTGCTGGCTATCGTGTCCCCATGAGATTTAGCCTCAGCTGCACAGCTTCCATAAGGAATTGTTTCAATGCATATAGACCTCTCCCCACATCACCAACACAAAAGGGGAAGGAAGTACCACTGAGGGAAGCTTGACACTGAGGTTAAAGCATAAGCCTTTAAGTTTTCAGGAGACAAATTATGAACAATGCCTTCTTATTGAAACAAATGCTTGCTAATACATAAGGCACAGGATGAAGGGGCAGCCTGGGGGACACTGAACTACCATGTTTCTGTGACTGAGCATGTGAAAGAAAACAGCATTGGTACTTCTACCAGACCCCAGAATTGGGATCAGAGAGGGGTTTGAGTGGAGTTCTTTGCCCAGCACAACCTGTGTGATCTCTACTGGAGGGGACGGCACAGTCCCAGCCCATCACCCCTGCACAGGGCCTGCTCAGCACCAAGCCAGCCCAGGCAGGATGCTCTGCAGCACTGCCATCAATCATAGAATTAGAATCACAGAGTTGTAGGGGTTGGAAAGGACCTCGATTGCTCCTGGGGTCCAACCCCCCTGCCAAAGCAGCTCCCCATCTCATATTGCCCAGATAGGCATCCAGATGGGTCTTGAATATCCCCAGAGAAGGAGACTCCACACCCCCTGGGCAGCCTGTCCCAGGGCTCTGGCACCCTCACTGGGGAAGAGTTCCTCCCCATGTTGGTGTGGAACTTCCTATGCTCCAACTTGCAGCCATTGCCCCTTGTCCTGTCCCCACAGACACTGAAAAGGGGCTGGCCATTTCCTCTGCATCCCCTGCTTCAGATAATTATAGACTTCAATTAGGTCCCCCCTTAGTCTTCTCCAGGCTGAAGAGTCCCAACTTACTCAGCCTTTCCTCATAGGGGAGATGCTCCAGGCCCCCAATCATCCTCACAGCCCTACACACCTTGTGCCACCCAGGGCTTGCCACACATACTGGTGGGCCCAGCAGAGGCACCCTCAGCACTGGTGCCACAGGAGAGGGATCCAGCCCTGTCATACACAGATAAAGCCCGAGTCATGGCCCATGGACTCTACTTCAGTCACTGCCCCTTGGCAGGAGCCCTCGGTGACTGCCAGCAGCACCACAGTGCAACAGCCTGCAGCACTTCATGCAAGCAGCCCGCAGGTAATTGCTACCTAGTTAATGCTAATGGGCCCTAACGCTAATGGCCTGAGCCATACAAAGGCTTGGGAAATAAGCATTTGATTGGTGTACACCGAATTAACAAGTTCCTCCTGACTAATGCTTTGAACAGGCTATCCTCCCCAAAATGGGGAGAGGAAACAGCCACAGCACCAGGTAACCAAGGGCTTGGGCTCTACTCATTCTGGTGGCTAAAGTCCCCCCTTCCCAGGTGCCAGGCAAGGGGGTGAGGCTGGGTGAAGGGCTTACTTCTGAGGTGACTACACACACCCCAGGAATGATCTGCTGGCCATGGCCTCTTCTCTGGCCTCAGCCAATTTACAGCATCCCATTGAGCCCTGGGACAGGCTGCCCAGGGAGGTGGTGGAGCCTCCTTCCCTGGAGATATTCAAGACTCATGTAGATGCCTATCTGTGCAGTATGAGCTGGGGAGCTGCTTTGGCAGGGGGGTTGGACCCCAGGAGCTCTTGAGGTCCCTTCCAACCCCTGCAGTTCTGTGATTCAATTCTGTGATTTCTGTGGGGTTTTGGGGTCAGGGATTGAAAACAATTCAGTTATGAGTCAGAAAGTGCTCTTTTTTTAAGTCCACAATTTTTTAAAAGCCCAGAAATAAATGCTTTCATAATGTTAGTGGCCTTGGTGGCAAAAAACCCTGCAGCCTTGTTCCTATTGCTCTGCAGATTCAAGCCTTCCCTTACATCCTTCTTCTCAAAGCAGCACTACTGCAAGCCAATGAATAATTTAAAAACCCTAAACCAAATGGGAATCTGTGTCCAGGCCAGTGAGGAGTCAGGCAGCCACACCACGTATCAGGAGGAATATGGAGAGAGAGCAGCTCTCCAGACACTGAGGGACTGAAGTTACTGACACCTTGAGGGACCTGAGGGACCTGACTTTCCAGAAAAGGGCACGCAGCAGTGCTTGGCCTGGCTTGATTCACAGTGGAGGTCACCAAACACCTCCAGAATCATGACAGACACAATTCAGTGTCCTTGAAGCCACCTGATCAGAAATAGAACAGGAATCCACAGCTGCAGAGCTAAGGGAGCCTCCCTAGGAGATACATTCCTTCCTGAAAACAAGTAACATGACACTTGATGAAGCTGTCTTTCTTTTTGAGACTTTTAAAAGTGCCAAAAAGTCTGATTTTCTTTTCTTTCCCTGCAGCTCAAGGCTGGGAGCACCCACACAGACAGGGCTGGGCAGCACCCAGGACCGGGCAGCACCCAGGACCTGCCCCAGCTCCCTCACCCATCCTGCCCCATCACCCAGCTCCCCTCCCCACCTCCTGGGCTTTTCAGGACCATCATCTGCTGTCTAGCCATGCTATTCCCAGACAACATCCTCCATTATTCCAGAACCATCCTCCAGGCTGGGATACAGCAACACAGCCAAGCTCAGCCTCAGCTTTAGCTTGATTTCCCTGAGAAACTCAGGAGTGACACAGCTTCAGGAGAAACCCCCACTATGCCCCACACAACACAACTAGGCAGGAAAATTTACACAGTGTAGGGCAGAAAAAAGCAGTTCTTATGTGCCCCTGAAGAAAAGCTTCAAAAGCTTTGCTTTGAAGCAAAGTGTTGGTATTTTTTTTCATAAAATATTTATATAGTGGCACATGGTATTTATAAAATAGTCTAAGTGTGTTTTTATAGACAGCTTGGAAATTGTCAATACTGGATTTAACAGAGAGAGTGAACCTCTGCTTCAGAGTGCTTTGCATCCTTCTGCATAATTTTATTGACATGTTAGGGGCTTTATTAAATTTTAGATAGGATTTTATACAGGATGATTCCAAGCAGCTTCCCAATGGTTATAAAATTATACTAAACTTGACAGACCTTTCCCACAACACAGAATAGGGGCACATTTCTTCCTATAAACCCATTAGAAAAGGATTCATTTTATTTTCTCATAAATAAAGATTCATCAGAAACACTTAGAGTTTTATACAACAGTTTAGAACTGTTTGTGGAATCCCAGGTACCAAAGGAAGAGCCAGCAGGCAAAGCCCATGCTCTCAAACCCAGGTTTAGCATCTAAATGCTGCTGCAGGACCTGCACCGCAGCAGAGGTAACACATGGCACATGCAGCAGCTCCCTCTGCGCCCCAGCAGGACCCGTGGGTTGCACCTGCACAGCTCTTTGGGCACTCCTGCATCCAGGGTAGTGATGCTGATGCAAACAGGCCTTACAGCACCTAAACACACCATCTTTCCACACCACAATCACTTCACAAGCCCTCACTGCACCCATGGCCTGGAGCTGCCTGGAGAAGAGGAGGCTGAGGGGAGACCTTCTCCCCACCTCCCCTGCCCTGCCAAGAGGGTGCAGAGAGGTGGGGGATGGTCTCTTCAGCCAGGGGACAGGAGATGGGACAAGGGGCAATGGGCTCAAGCTGTGCCAGGGCAGGGGCAGAGCAGATGGGAGGGAAAAGTTCTTCCCTGGCAGAGTTGTGGGGCTGTGGCACAGGCTGCCCAGGGAGGGGCTGAGTCCCCACCCCTGGGGGTGTTTAACAGAGGGGAGATGAGGGGCTCAGGGATCTGGTTTAGCTTAGGATGGGAATAGTTGGGCTTGATGATCTTAAAGGTCTTTTCCAAGCTGGTGATTCTGTGATCATGGAGCAGCAGGTCTGCTCTCTGCAGTACACCTACAGCACCCATAAGAGGTACAGAACCACCATCCAAAACAAGGGCAGCAGCAGCTGTGGGAGTCCCAAGGTGCTCCAGCTCTCCTGCAGAGATGTGAACACAAGGTTTAGCCCCAAAGGCTCCAACTTCTAACTCACACACTGGCTGCAGGTCCCATCTGGGTGATGCCAACACCATCAGCACTGCAGCCCACAGCTGCTGGGAGAAAACCATCCCAGGCATGGGCTGCAGAGGCACCCTGCACCTATGTGTTGGTACTAACATGATCAGAAGTCATTTAATCAGAAAGCCCCCTGATTATTATTGCATTAGCACAAAGAAAGCCTCACAGTCCCTCAGTCTTGCATCCCTGCAGGCTATATATCCTCCCCAGCAAAAACCCCTCCATTTCCTTTTGGAATCGTGGGTTTTTCTGCTAAATAACAGAAAAGGTCAGCTTTAAAATTAAAGCAATACTTTTACTGGGTTATTCCTGCTCAGTGAATACAGACATCTTTCTTCAGCACATTATTATTATTATTGGACTTCTAAATCACATTTCAGTAGCTGACAAAATACACATGCAAAACACCATCCAGAATCAGTAACAATGCAAATATTGAATGGAGCCATTTCAGATGGGTCAACAGCAGAGAAGCATTTCATTTAAACATGCCACATGCAAAAAAGTCATCCTGGATTCCTATTAATCATGTGACAGGTATTGAAAAACTGAAACATTTCCAGTCACTTCCCACAAAGACTTTCTGGTGGGCTTATATGCATTAAATTGTCACATCAGCATAAAAAATAGGTGGAAAATATTTCCCCAGTCCATCACAGTGACACAGGCAGTGGCAGCTGTACTTAAGGCATGCCAGCACAACCTGTTCTTCAGAAGGAATGAAACCCCACACTGTCATCACCATCAGCAGCCCTCAGGGTCAGGGAAAGCAAGGGATCCAGGGATCCTGCCACACCTGGGACTACCTACCCCACTCCTTAACCATCCCTCCCACTTACAGAGATTCTGTCATTAGCTGATACAAGTTTCCTCTGCACCATCTGCTTATGACCTATTCTATTCCCAGGGTACACAAGGGAAACTGAATCCCCATCCTGATTGCCACACACATGCACACCAATGTGGGAAACCAGTAATAGACAGATTAAGTTCTGCATGTGCAATATTTAATGTAAGCTGTAGACTAGAAAGGACCAGGCTGTGAAGTGTTTACTTGCAATAAAAACCACTGGGATCTTTCAAGTCAGTAGGAACCCTGGGGATTAAGCATGTAGCATGACATGTACTCTCTGTGCTGGGCTGCCACCACAGCCTCTGGCTCATTTAAACCCACTCATCTCTCTAGCTCTGCAGCCCAGCTTAAAGAATGACAGAAAAACCAGCTCTTGGGGTAATGCAGCCATCAGCTGTGCAGTGGTGACATCTCTTGGGTGGGACCTCCCTCTAAACTTCAGCTTTGCTTCAGACTGCAGGACTGGGGGTGCTGGTGGGTGACAGGGTGGCCATGAGCCAGCAGTGTGCCCTGGGGCGGAGAGAGACAATGGGATCCTGGGGGCATCAGGAGGAGTGTGGGCAGCAGGTCACAGGAGGGGATCCTCCCCCTCTGCTCTGCCCTGCTCAGGCCCCACCTGGAGTGTTGTGTCCAAACAGCCAGGGATCTCCTGGAGAGAGTCCAGAGGAGGCTGAGGAGATGATGAAGGGCCTGGAGCATCTCCCCTGTGAGGAAAGGCTGAGAGAGCTGGGGCTGTTCAGCCTGGAGAGAAGAAGACTCAGGGGGGACCTTATGAATGTTGATCAATATCTGAAGGATGGGATGCAGGGGAAATGGCCAGCCCCTTTTCAGTGTCTGTGGGGACAGGACAAGGGGCAATGGCTGCAAGTCAGAGCACAGGAAGAACTTTTCCCCAGTGAGGGTGCCAGAGCCCTGGGACAGGCTGCCCAGGGGGTGTGGAGTCTCCATCTCTGGAGAGATTCCAGCCCCGTCTGGACACTGACCTGTGCAGTATGAGCTGGGGAGCTGCTTTGGCAGGGGGTTGGACCCCAGGAGCTCTCCAGGGCCCTTCCAACCCCTACAATTCTGTGATTCTCTCCAGGAAGAGTTTGGTTTCAATCACTTCTAGGAGACACTTAGCAGTGAGCCATCGTTACCATCACAGTAACATCTACAGCAATCAGAGTCCCACACTGCACAGAGTTACACTCCTTTACTCAGAACTTGTTGTCTGGTTTAGTTACCAAACACTTAGGGCCTGGGGAAGGTAGAGAAAGATATTCCAGCAAAGGAATAAAATGAAGACAAAAAGGATCATCAGGCTGCCAGCCTGTTACATTTACTGTTACAAAGCTGTTTCATAGGAAGGGCAGAACACTGAGTAGGGAAGAGAAAAAAACCTAACAAACCCACAACCCAAAAAACCCAGCCAGACAGAAGCCTCACTGAAAAGTCACCCACCAACAGCACCACTGGAATACCAACCTGTACTTGAGAGGGAACTAAAGCTGAATAGGAAAGTGAAGCTGGCTTCTGCTCAGCAGCTGATACAGCCTGAACACTCAGAGGCATCACAAAGTGTGCAGCAGGGCAGGATGTGCACGTTCACCCCAGCAGAGAGGGAAGGAAGCTGGCTAAGTGAGGAAGGCTGTCAGTGGAGGAGCAGAGCTGAGTGCTGGCAGGGTCCAAACAAGCTGTGTGTCACAGCACAGCCAGCTCAGCGTGCAGTGGCACACAGGCTCTGCTGACCTGTGCCCAAGTGCAGCTCAAACGCTTTGTTTGCTATTTAAGACCAGGAGATGGAGAAAGAATGAGATCTTTGCCATCTATCATCTTCCCAAGGAAAAGCACTTGTGTGCTTCAAGGGCTGTTGTGACACACTGGGTACTCCTGAGCACCTAAGCTGCTCTGTTTGACAAGCCCACTGAGAGCTGTTGAAATATCATTAAAGTGTAAGAAACCAGATTGCTCTTGAGCAGTAACAAACACATGTTGCCCTGGTACCCTCCCAGGCAGAGGCTGGTGAGGAATGGAAAGCCTGCAGTAACAAAAAGCTGTGTTTTAACGGTAATGCAGGCTTCAAACAGCTGGTCTGGGAGATGGGACAAAGGTGGGCTTGGGGGGTTTGAACAAAGAACTGAAGTTAACTCCATCAAATGAATCCCTCATTCATACAGCTCAAGTACCCTTGGAATCCTGTGTTCAACTCAGGAATAACAGTGATGACAGATGAGCCAAAAAGGACTAAGCAGCTGTGGGTGACAGGCCTCCCCAAGTGCCAACAGTTTGCCAGAGCAGGTTATTCAAAGCTGTTCACTGGTGTTAGACTCAAACCCAGCAGGAGGGACAACACATGAGCCTGCAGTGTATTCCTAACCTGTCTTACAGGGTTCCTCCATTCTCTGGATGACACCAACAAGAAATGCTACTTTCACATCAGGCTGTCCTGAGCTGGGTGATCTCCAGCACTGGGGAACCTCCAGGCTCAGGCAGATGCACCTCCAAGCAACCTGGTCTCACCTGACACTGGGCTGTCCCCCTGAGCAGGAGGATGGATCCAGATGGTCTCCAGCACTGACACCCAACCTGACACCACAGCTCTCAGAAGCTTCACTTACACAAAAACCCAGTTTTCCTTCAGAAAACACTTCTCTGCATGGAAAACATTCAATTGGTCGTAAATGAACATGTCTCAAAGAAGTACCAAGAGGAATAATGAAACTAGAATAAAAAGACACTTCTAGAAGGTATTTCCAAGCCATCCTCTTTAAATGGCATCCCTGCACACACACTCTCATGGTCAAACATAGGGTCTGCAAACAGTCCCACCACCTGTGAGCTCATGTTGGCAGAGAAGTGATTAAATAGAGCTGTAGCAATTAAATCTCCATCTCTCAGCCATACCAGAGGAACTTAATTTGATACAGTCCTGGTTAATAAACAGCAAACAGATGAGATAATTTATCTCTATTTACTACAAATTCCACAGAGAAAAGAAAACTGTCAAATCTGTTTGTCTTTAATATTGCACTGAAGTCTCCAGTAGCTGCTCTGCTCATGGATCCTAAGACAGAAAAAAAATTCATCCTTATTTTGGCTTCCAAGAGGGATGCCAAGTGCTCCCTTTTCCTCCTGCTTTGTTATTCTCAGGGGAGATCACACAGACAGCACTGTATGGCTAAGGAACCAGCTGGGTGGTTGATGGCTTAACCTTTGGGTGAAGAATTTCAGGCTCTCCCCCCCCAAACTCCAGTGACCAGGCCAGTTTGGGGCACACATCACCCTTCTGAGGTGGTGACCAGCAGCAGGGTCAGCTACACTGCCTTAGTCACACCACACACTATAACCCTCTCAGCAATTTGCAGGCAGGAGTTCAAAGCAGCTTGGAGGAGAGAAAGCCCACCTGGCACACACACAGTGTTAGCTTTCTCAAATATGTTCTGTCAAACTAAAGCTAGAAAACCAAGAAACCTCCAAATACACCCAGTGAGCCCATGGCTGGAGGTGTCAATCCCAGCAAGCCACCCAGTTTAGCCCAGTTCAGAGCAGCATTTACCCACACGGGTACATCTCAAGTACGTATGTTTAATTCTGTGATTCTTTAAGCCCTTGAAGAGTGAGGTGATTTTGACTCCACATGACTCACCCTGCTTACATGCTGTGTTCCTCCCACCACCCGCGTCCAGCTCTGCCACTGAGCTGCAGGCCTGCTCTGGAGCAAAGCACGACTCCTGCTCTGCCTGCATGCCGCCAGGCACACCGAGGGCCTGCTCCTAGAGGCTGCTGGCCACCAAAGGAACAACCCCAGCTCTGGGTGACAAAGGGAATCAGTGAAGAAGAAACCTCTGACTCAGCTTCAAAGAGTGAGTTAGAAACATTCACCTGGGCATGAGCAAGCTTGACCAGTACTTCTCATCCCAGATAGGCCAGAGCTGCTGGGAACAGGCAGCCCCACCAAGCTCAGTCCAAAATCCCTTCCCTGAGCTCCCAGGGAACACCAGCATGGCACTCAGCTCCCATCAAAGGCTGCTGAGGGGCGTACAGCAGAATATCTCCTCAAGGTGAAGCTGTGCACTGGAGTCAACAGCAGAGCTGGACCTCGCTGCTCTCTGAGGAGCCATGCCTCCAGAGGTGGGAGCCAAGAGCTGCTTCCCAGATAGGAGGAACACAAGGGGTCTCCCCCCTCCACAGCCACCCCACCAGCTGAGACAGACTCATAGCTTCAGTCACTGGAGCTGGCTGGAGGCAGGGCAGGAGGGAGGCCACACCACCCTCTTGAAATGAGGTGCAAGCACCCCATCCCACGTGGTGGGGAAGGGGTTACTACCCCAAAGGGACTGAGGCCAAACATTCCCCAAAATCACCCAAACTACATGAAAAAGAGCACACTGCTGTCCAAAAATTTATTCACTTCATCAAGAAAATGACCTACAAAAGTACAGCCACTTACTATGGGAAAACAACAACAGGGATCCCAAATACAGCCACCAATACACAGCATTTCAACAGCAAGCACTACTCCAGGCTCACGCAGGACAGATTCTTTTGGAGACACAGCGGCAAGCAGCCTGTTACTCAGTGTGTGGCACAAACATGACCAGCATCGTGCCATCCCACTCCGAGTGTTAGCCCTGCACACAGCCAAAGCTCATCCCTGGGCAGCAGCAAGGAAAGAGGATCCATTTCAACAGCACGAGGAAGGTCATCCTGAAACAGACTGCACAGCTTAAAGCCACTACCAACCCTTTCTGTGTTTCTCTGAGGGCACACACCTGCCCTGTCCCATCCTTCTGGGGCAGGAAGGAAACACAGCCAGCATTCATGTAAACATTGGTCTGGTTTTGTCCCTCTATTGGATGGCCAAGGCCTCCCAGGCAGTGGCTGCTATTTAAAGTGAAGTTATGCTCCAATAAAGAGCATCTATCAGCAGATCCTATCGATTAGGAAATCGCACACCAGCCTTTGCTGTTCTCAATGAGCCAAGGGAATCTCAAGACACTTTTCTGATGGGTGATGAGACCAAAGCCCTGTGAAGTCACACTGCCTCACACCCAGCTCAGCTGAACCTTCAGCATGACCAGTAAGTTCCTGAAAGCGGATGTGGCTGTAGAAGAGACCGTTACCCACTCTGCTGGAGAAGCAGCATTTGGATGCCTGTCTGCCCTGCTGAGCCAGCTGTACAGTGCTGCTTTCACTTGGGTGTTTCCTAGCACTCATAGCACACTCACCTTTGAATTGGCTAATTAGTGCCCTTCCCTGTGACTGCTGCTCTTTCTTGGTCCAATAAGAAGGGAATCCCTTTAAGTTTCACAGCCAAATAAGCACGTAACAATTCAGTGCTGTCAACAGTGCCATGTCCATGTCTAACCTCCCCCAATCCTTCCCTGGCATTTCTCAGTCTTACAGCAGATGCTCTCAAAGATCAGAACCACCCTGGTACCTTTATCTCCATTTAAACACTCAGGGCATGCAGTCCCACAGCTGACTGAGCCTGGCAAGAGATGTCCTGCTGCAAAAGCACTCAGCATTTCCCTGCACACCCTCAGAAGCAGCTTAACAGAACGAGACACAGATTTTGATTAAATGCTCCAGAAAAAGCACAAAGGGCACATGGAAGGAAGGAGTGAGAAAGGAGCAATGTTTTCCTCGCAGCATGGTGGCCAAAACACAGGCAAAACCCCCACACAGTGCTTTAGAAGCGATGTATTCATTATAACATTTTTACTGGTTTTCTTATGGCTTCAGGAACGACCCTTCATGTTTTGAAAACGACCACAAACATATTGCTGGAGTGCTGAAGATGCTTTGACATGAGCCAGTTTTAGCTCACACTGCATTAAATGCTACACAAAGAATCCAGTGGGTCATAAAACTCCATCCAACTGTGTAGTTGAGCTCCGACACCATTTAATTGATAGACACATGGTGCTTTCCACATCAAAGTAATAAAAGCACGAGCTGGCTTTCACAGAGGCTCCTGACACAGAGCTGGAAGTAAAGCTAACAGCAGTCAATCACCATACCTCATCCATCACCACCTGCACAACGCACAAACTCCCCCTCATTAGGACTTGAAATGCAATTCCTGCAGCCTTCTCATTGCCTACAGCAACAGAGCTCCATCTGGCCTAGGGCTCCCCAGGTCACTACTACAGAATGCCCCTAATCACTTTCCCTAGATTGTAGGAACTAATAACCCTATAATGTTTAATACATGATGGAGAAGTTGCTCCAGGAGCTTCTGTGAAGAAATCCAAGGCTGTTGCTCTGATAATGGGTGGTGTGAAAAGATGGAATCCCAAATGACTGCCAGGGGAATGGATCTTCAATTAATTAGCAACTCTTTAGAAGGAATCCATGTTTTCAGGAGATGGACTGCATTACACAAATATAAATCAGGTTGCCACTGAGAAATAACTTGCTTCTGAAGTGGCATTTGTCAACTAAGTGAATAAGTACTTTGACATTTGTAGAAACTGTGGAGCTGATAAAGCTGAACACTACTGCTTAACATTACTTTTCCTTTATATAAAAGAGTCACAATTTGGGCATAAAAATTGCTGTTATTAGGCAGAGAATGTCAAGTCTTATTGCTAAATTTACTGTAGCGATTCAGCATGAAAACAAGTAGGGCCCTTCTGGCCTTCAGCACTTCAGCATCTTCCCTTAAAGTGCCCCCTCAGCGCCCACATCAGCTGCAGCACAGCGGTGTTCCGGAGGCCAACTAAGGGCTATTAGATCCCAGCCACCAGACAATGCTAAATTCCTTCTGGCACGGATATAAAGGCACCAAAATAGAATCCTACCAGCCCAAAAAGCCTCAGAGAAGAAGCAGTTAGTGAGCCCAGTCTGGGGTATGTGTCTCTGCAGGCACTGATCCATCCGAAAAGGCCCAGAGCCCCCCTGGGTTCATAGAATCCCAGACTGGTGTGGGTTGGAAGGGACCCCAAGGATCACAGAGCTCCAACCCCCTGCCACAGGCAGGGACATCAACCTCAGGTCTGGAGCTACACAAGGTTGCCCAGGGCCCCATCCAACCTGGCCTTGAACACCCCCAGACACGGGGCACCCACCCCCTCTCTGGGCAGCCCCTTCCAGCCCCTCACCACTCTCTCTGTAAAGAACTTCCCCCTAAAATCCAATCTACACTTTCCTTCCTTTAGCTTTAATCCATCCCCCTTGTCCTGCCAGTCTCTGCCCTTGAACAAGCTGATTCCCCTCCTGTTCCTCTGCTCCCTTCAGGGACTGGCAGGCTGCAATGAGGTCCCCCCACAGCCTTCTCTTCTCCAGGCTGACCCAGCCCAGCTCCCTCAGCCTCTCTCCAGAGGGGAGCTGCTCCAGCCCTCTGAGCATCTCCGTGGCTCCTCTGACCCCTCTCCAACAGCCCCACATCTTTCTTGTGTTGGGCCCCAGCTCTGGACACAGGATCCAGCTGGGGCCTCCCGAGGGCAGAGCAGAGAGGGACAATCCCCTCCCTGTCCCTGCTGCCACCCCTCTGCTGATGTCCCGTCAGGAAGCCTGAACACAGCAGCTGGTGGGTGTCACAGGCACTGCAAGAACCCCCATGCCCCACCCCAGAGTGGTGAGATGCAGATCCCTGAAGGGCAACTGGCCTGTGACATCTCCCAACATCTCCGAGCAGCAATTGCAATGCAATCCCTCCGAATGACACCCACCAGAGAGCATCACAGACACACAAGCACTCAGACATCCCTCACCAGAGCACTTCCTGGCATGCTGGACCCATGGACACACAGCACACTGCACAGAGGCCTCAAAGTCTCTCCTGAGCAGAAACATAACCCCTTAATTTCAAGTGATGAAGTCGTTCCAAAGCAATAGCCAAGGACCAGCCCTCCAGCAGCCTAAATCACACAGCCTGGACACCTTCCCCACACAGCTCCCACAGCATCCCTAACTGCAGCCAAGGCAGGCTGATGGCCTGAACCTCCAAAGGGGGCTGGTGGCCATGGGGGGGGAAGGGGATAACCTGTGGGGGGAAGGGAATTCCCCAACATCCTCACACAACTCCAGATCCCACGTGTGGAGCACACTGTGTAACAGCTCCTCATGACCATCCCCACAGCCCCAAACGTTTGCCTAAATGTTTAAACAACTCCAGAGCCTCACACACCAACTGATGCCCACTTAGAGACAGCAATCACAGCCATACATTTCTCCAGATGCTCTACTGGATTGCTCAAGCTGTAATGGCACACTTACAAGAAACCATCATAAAAAAGACAAAATGCTCATGCAATACAGCATGAACATAGCAAAACAGCCATTAATATTGTTCTCCCAAAGAAAAATAGCTCGCTAAATAGCCTGAAAGGACAGCTGACATGCATCTTCCCCTGTTCCCAAGAAATATAGCCATACATAAAACTGATAGGATTACTTGCTAAATCTAATAAGTTTCTTTTTCTTTGATGGTTGTTTGCTCCTTAATGTGCTTTAAATGCATAATAAAAATATAATGAAAAACATACATTTATTCTATGTGGCAGCTACTGCATATTCCATAAAAAAGTAATCTTATAAAGTTTAATTTTACAGTGTTTCTTAAACCTATTTCTACTTATCCACTAGATGCAGACAGTATCTGCAAAGGATTTTAATACTTAACATAACCCTTTTCTTCACCAAAATTAATGCCAAATTTTCCCCTCTCCTGTCCTTGTCCTCTCCCTTCTGCCAGCCTAGAAGAGGAGAAGCAAATGGATTTAAGGTTTCCAAAGAGCCACATTAGAATGTAAAGTCCAAATCTCTGCATCATTATTCCTGTGATGGCTTCAGGACTGTTGCAGGGTTTTTCCTCTCTGGGCATGTGTCTTCCATCCCACTTCAGTATCACTGAGGGAACTGAGCTGCACTTAACTCATCCCCACTGGTGATCCCAATGCATCCATTCTGCATCAAGGGCACCAGCCTGAGCACAGGCAAATTAAAACCCACCTGCTTTTCAGAAGGCATTTGTCAGGAGAAACACTACTGACAGGAAACCCTGGGCAAATCTTTGGGATCAGGCAGCCCAGAAAACCCTCCTGGGACTTGGGAATTTACTACCAAAACCCAGACTTGCAGCCAGCAGTCAACCTCCTACATTTAAAATAACCCTGCCAATCTATGTTTATAACAACCCTGCATTACACACACTTGTTTTACATGTGCTGCCATTCATTTAAAGCCTGAAACACCAGCTACAAAATTCCTTGTGATGTCAGTTGAAACAGGAGCTCTCATTCCCTTCCAGAGACAGCAAACTGTAAGAACCTGCAGATGCCACAACCTGTCCCCACTCTCACAGGCTCCAGTTCTTTTGCTGGGCAGTGTCAGTTGCCTTCCCACTTCAGCTGGCCGTGATCTTAATTGATTTTATCAAGCTAATTGTCCTTTTAACTGGAGTTCTCTGTGGTGCCAGAAATCCTGTGCCCCTAACTGGGACATGTTCCCCCACCAAAGTTCAGAAGGATTCCATTTCCCATCCAAGCTTAGCTCTTTTGCAGACAAAAGGCTCTGCATTCCCCCCACCATCCTAACAGCTCTCCCCCTCCTCCATCCCAATTCCCACTCATCTTCCCTGCACACACCTCCCAGAACTGGGGTGGACAAGTCCTGGTGTGTCCACAGGGATCAGACAGGTCTCCTGGGAGGAGAGGTGCTCTCCCAGTCCTGTGGTAGAGGGGTCACTGTGGTGCTGGCAAGGGTCAAACCCTACCAGCCAGAACCAACTTCAGCTCCCCACTGGTGGGTCGAAGTGCTCTGAAACCAGCAGGCTGTGGCCCCAGCCACCACTGAGCATGAGAACACCCAGTGAGAGGCAGTGCAGTGGATCCAGGCACTCCTGCTGCAGCCAGGGCTTCCCAGGAACATCAGATGAGCTGCACAGCATCCACACACAGCAGTGCCAGTGAGCTGGGAGAGGAAGAGGCATCTCCTCATTCACAAGGATGATCCTTGGGGTGAAATGCACTCACACAGCTTCAGCTGCATGACTGCAGAGGTAACAGTAGGAAGCAGCATGCTTACTGCCTGTAAAGCTGTTTTCATTGAGATGATGGGAGTTACAAAGGAAGGAAAAAAGAGGAAAAGCATTCACTGCTCCTTTCAAGCAAAAGCCCAAGCCTTCACAGGGTTTTACAGGAGTTTTCATCCTCAGGCTCACAGTGTTTTCTAACTCTTCAGCTCTCTGTACCCATAGAACTAATTGGGGTTTCAGCTGAGCATCCAGTAATCAAACCTTCCTTTTTCAAGGACACCCCCTGCCAGAGCAGGTGCTGTCAGCCCTCCCAAACACGATGGGGTGGCAGGAGTGAACCCCACCAGGCTTCACTGATGTTTATCTGGTGACAGGGTTCAAAAGGAGGAAGTATTTGTGCAGCAGATAAAGCAGGGGAGCGCATCAAGCGACAGAAGATCTTACTTGAAAGCAGCTGAGCAGTCAGTTGGCACCTGCAGCTGTACAGCTCCCCCCAGACAGTGCTCTCAGCATTAGGAGCCAGACCCCACAGCCAGCAGTAACTGCCTGTTTTCATACACAGGGTATGCACCTCCTCAGTAACATCAGCAGCAGCTCCCAGGCTCAGATTTAAAGCCAAACTCCAGGTTAATGCTTCTAGTCAGGTGTGTGTTGGACAGGACAATAGGAAAACACTAAACCCTCCAGACCTGCAGAGACCAGCACGTTCAGAGGCAGCAGATGTGTTCTGTGGCACAGAAGGAAGTCTTTCCCCCCCACAGCTGCCCCCCTCTTGGGAATCACTGCACTAACTTCTGACCTTGCTGGAGCCCAAGGGTTGGGAAGCACGCTCCACCAGCCAGGAATTCTCCCTCCAAACCAACTCTGAGTCCCTCCCTCACAGCTGTGCTCTGCAGAGCACCTCCCTGTCCAGCTCCTGAACCCAGGGTTCCCACACCCCTCCACTGCATCCCATGGAGAACTGTGCTGCTTTACCACCACAGCTGTGCCCAGGATCCTTCCACTACATTAGAGCCCATTATACTCTGTCACCATAAAAGCATCACTTGATGATACACCCAGGCAGGATGCTTTACTGTTTACAACAGATGGCAGAACTAAATATGCTTTAAAATGCTTTAAATTGGGAAAAATCCTCCTCGCTGGCCATCACACAACTCATCTCCTTGGGTTAGTGTGCAGCTAAAGCAGTAGCAGCAGCACTGAGAGGAGGCATCTGGGGAAAGCCAAGCTCTTCCCCAAGTGCTGCACATCAGCCCACAGCACCCAGATGCTGCTGCTGCTCAGCACAGCTGCCCTTGGGAGGGAGCAGGGACACCCAGCAGGGTGGCTGGCAGGATGAGGACCAGACCATCGTTCTGCAGGTACAGGCTGCTGTGATGGTGCCCAACAGCCTGGACCCACCAGCTTTCCTTCTGCCCTCTCCAGCTAATGAACCAGGAGCTGGGCCAACAGCAGCACACGAGGGTCGCTGTCCCAGGGGTTCATTTTACTTTGAGACACTGCCAATCCTGACATCAGCAGGTTGATATATTTGATAGGCTTCCTCAGATGCTGGGGATGCATCTGCAGCTTAAACAGAAACTACCCAGGTAGAGCTGGGCATGCACCAGGAGGTGACCTGGAGCTGCACAGGCAGGTTCAGCCTCACAAGCCACATAGCTGGTCCTAAGGACAGAGAGGGGGTGGGTGCCCCATCCCTGGGGGTGTTCCAGGCCAGGTTGGATGGGGCCCTGGGCAGCCTTGTGTAGATCCAGGCCTGAGGTTGGTGTCCCTGCCTGTGGCAGGGGGTTGGAGCTCTGTGACCCTTGGGGTCCCTTCTCCCCCATGTGGTTCTGTGACAGCCTCAGGGATCCCCTCAGCAATCACACGCCGTGGGACATAAGCAGGTGTCCAGCTTTAAGCCTGGTTTAAGTGCTCTGATGAGCCACCACTCAAATCTGCTTTTAGTACCTACTTGGGTACTGGTGACTTGATAATCTTACAGTGCAGCTTCTACCATGTATCCCCCATCTTTACACTTAAACACAAACTGAAAGAGCCATCTGCCCATCTGAGCCATATTGACATGTCAAATTTGCTCAAACAACAAGGATCAATAGCAGGCAAAGCTCAAGAGGCCTGCCAGGACATGGAAGAATATAATAAAGATCAAGGTGACAGCAGGTTTTAATTATGAGAGAGGAGAAGTTATGTTCTGTAAGGTCTTTGCAGTTTGAGACTATAATCAAAATGTCATCAGCCTGCCTCTTGTATTTTCAATCTCTTAGGAAAATGGCTAAAACTGGTATAACATTTTCAGATTAATTTTGATGCTTCCATCAGAAAGCCTGACATTTGGCTAATGTCAGACATCACCTACATTGTCATTTGATTTCCCACTCCCCCCTGGGTCTCACTTCACTAATGACCTAGAGGTGGTAATGAAATGCAATGAACAGATTAAGGACAGAACTTTTGAAAATGAAGCAAGACACACTTTGGCATTAACATGCCACCCCTGGAAGTACCCAGAAATGTGTGTTATTTGCCCAGCCACAGATACAGGTATTTAAAAACTAAGTGTAAACACTCTCATCATGTATCCAGTTAGACAATGCTAATTTGCTTTGAGTACTGGAAGAATTTGCAGCAGAACAAGAGATATCTGTAAGGAACACCACAAAGCCTCTGAAGTTCTGCAGCTCTGTGACCATCTCTGGTGTAGGGAGATGCAGATTTTTTCTCTCTTTCACATGAAACAGTGTGCAAGCCACAAAGTCTCCATGCTCCCAGCCTGTAAACACAGGAATACAATTAGCTCCCTGCCTTCCTTTGAAGGCCATGGAAGTCTGAGATCACAGAACATGCTAAAAACTATAAGAAAAAACTCCTCTCCTTCCACACAAAGTCTCACAGCACCAACTACATATCACAGGGAAAGAGTAACTCCCACCTCCTTGGCAAAAACACCACAGAAAAGTGTGAGGAATTGAAAGACCCTTTAAAATCCACAAGTGGCATCACAGGGTCACAGAAAGGCAAAGCTGGGAGGAAGGGAGAGCACGTGGGCAGCATGGCTGCAGACAGGACAGAGAGCGCCACGGGGGACTTGCAGGGCTGCAGCATCCCTCCCTCTGCAGCTGCAGGGTGGCAGTCCTGGGTACCATTATAAAAGCCCCCCCACTACCAAACTCACTGCAGAGTGTGCTGAAACCAGGCAGGGGGGGCCAGGGGAGCATATCAAACCAAGTGCCAAACCAACCCCCTATGTAACACTGCCTCTGGGACCTGCCAGCCCATTCAGAGTGCTACCCTGAAACAACTCCTCCTGGGGACCAATTAAAGAGACCAAAATACAAAAGAGAGAGGAGTTAAATACCACTTCCCACCTGAACTACTGCATTGCTGCCAGCCAGAAGTCAGAACAGTGCCTGCTTTGCTTTGTTCAAGTGAAATCAGCCTTGCAGAGTTTCAGTTGTTCCAGCAGCTGGACACGGTGCTGTGACCCTTCCCAGCCACACACCTCCTGTTCCCTGCAGTGAGCAGACTTGTCACAGGTCCTTCCAACTGCCCACTGGTAACAGCACCTCCCCTACTGACACAGTAGCTCTGTGCTCCTAACGAATCATAGGATCAGAGGTTGGAAGGGCCCTGGAGAGCTCCTGGGGTCCAACCCCCTGCCAAAGCAGCTCCCCAGCTCATACTGCACAGGTCGGTGTCCAGACGGGGCTGGAATCTCTCCAGAGATGGAGACTCCACACCCCCTGGGCAGCCTGTCCCAGGGCTCTGGCACCCTCACTGGGGAAAAGTTCTTCCTGGGCTCTAACTTGCAGCCATTGCCCCTTGTCCTGTCCCCACAGACACTGAGAAGGGGCTGGCCATTTCCCCTGCATCCCATCCTTCAGATATTGATCAACATTCATAAGGTCCCCCCTGAGTCTTCTTCTCTCCAGGCTGAACAGCCCCAGCTCACTCAGCCTTTCCTCCCAGGGGAGATGCTCCAGGCCCTTCAGCATCTCCTCAGCCTCCTCTGGACTCTCTCCAGGAGATCCCTGGCTGGTTGATCCCAGGGAGCCCAGCACTGGACACAACACTCCAGGTGGGGCCTGACCAGGGCAGAGCAGAGGGGGAGGATCCCCTCCTGTGACCTGCTGGCCACACTCCTCCTGATGCCCCCAGGATCCCATTGTCTCTCTCAGCCCCAGGGCACACTGCTGGCTCATGGCCACCCTGTCACCCACCAGCACCCCCAGGTCCTTCTCCACAGAGCTCCTCTCCAGCAGCTCCCCCCCAGCCTGTCCTGATTCCAGCAGTTCTTCCTCCCCAGGTGCCAGACTCTCCACTTGCTTTTGTTGAACCCCATCTGGTCTCTCCCAGCCCAGCTCTCCAGCCTGGCCAGGTCTCTGGATGGCAGCACGGTGTCCTGCCTGTTAGCAACTCCTCCCAGCTCTGGATCATCAGGCACTTGCCGAGGGTGGGTGCTGTTCCCTCATCAAGGTCCTCAGTGAACATATTGAGCAGGACTGGACCCAGCACTGAGCCCTGATGAAGGCTTTTCCACACTGGTTTTCCAGGAGGCCAGGACGCTGCAGCAGCTTGCTGTACTAGGAGATGCTGCATCACCAGCAAGAGAGCTGGGATTGCTTCCACTGAAAACAAAACCATCCCTAACTACCCTTTATTAGGATTTTTTTTAATTCACCCAGCTTCCTCACATCAGTAAAGATGATTATTGCACTATAACTTTAAACCAAAATGTGCCTATCTTAGAACAATAAAATCTTAAGTATTTTCCAATTACTTCTGCCTGGGGCCTCCCAGGCTCTGGGAATGAGAGCTCTGAGATCTATGGCATTTTCTGGCTTCCTGCTCTTTTATTCAGCCTCATCTATAGGCCAGGGTAGCAGCAGAAAAAAATCTTCCTGCTTGCTAAGGCCTTAATTCAAATCAGTCACCTGCCTTTGTCCTCTGGCTTCCTGGGTGAGGCACAGATGATGCCTCTAAATCACCGATTCCCTCACACAACACTGGAAGCCTTGGGAAATGCACCTTCCCTCTTCCTCTGAAATATGTTACAAGAAATCCCAAGATGCCCCTACTTCCAACCACAGCCCAGACAAGCCTCAAGGGAAGCCCTACAGCTAAGCACAGCAGAAGGAAAACTCAGTTTAAACGGTTACAAGACCCAGGAAGCTCTCTGTGTTGGCTCTTTCTTTGCTGACAGGAGTTTATCACCCTGCATGAGGTAGCTGTTTGGAAGAGGTGTGCATCTGGGATGAGGCTCATGCTACAGAAGTGCTCTGCTATGTGTGCCAGAGCTTGGCAGCAACAGGAATTTTGCAGACAGTTGGCAAAGAACTGACCAGGTACCACCTAGAAAACCACAGGCACGACCTTCTTTGAGTGGGTATTTCTTCAGCCAGACTCACAGGTTTTGGCTCTATTTCTTTCCTGGATAACACACTCACTGCCAACTTCATCTTACAGCCTCACATTGGGTTGAGAAAAGCAGATGTGCTGCTGTTCCAAAAGCCAGAACCTGCTGTGCTGCCAAGGTGCCACCCCCAAATCTGTTAGAGGCAATGAATGACACCACAACATCCCTGCACAGGTACACTCCTAGCCCTGACAGCTACACCAACAGGACAGAATCTGTCTTGGAAGCTACCTCAGTCAAACCACATCCAAAAGCTCTGGAGCTGACAGAAGCATTGGGATGCTCCCCCTGGAGCTCTGCTGGGTATCACTGTGAGAAGCCACAGCAATGACTGAGAGACTCTTATTTTCTAACCCACATCAGTCAGATCTCTCAGGCTCTCATTTCACCATATCTGACCAGATGAGGCTTGTCAGGATATACAGGGTGCAACATGTAGAGAGAAATGAACCAGACTTTGCCACCACTTGCCTGTCAGCCCTGACAGTCTACATCTGGCTTCTAATTCAGGCTAGTAGGAGCAATGCTAGGGAACAACAGCAACCCGAAGCTATCAGTCTCCAAGCACGCATCAATCTCTTATCACTCATGCACCACACTGCTACTTTCACAGTGAGAAGATGTTACAGAGAGAGTTCCAGAAATAAACAGATACCTGAAGGCCAGGAGAGAGCAGATAGGCTGTGAAGTACCTGGAAGCATCACTCTCCAACCTCTTTGAAACACATTTTTTCCATGAACTGTATCTGTTTGACAGGGGTTTGAGGAGATTAATTTCACCTCATAAAAGGATGTCAGTCACAGAGCTCTGATGGCCACAGCAACTGCCCTGCAGCTGTGGGACTTGGAGCCAACAAACCAGCAGAACAGCCTCGTGATTTCACCCAGCCAGACTCTGAAATGCCTTAATTCAGAGAATCATGGAGTGCTATAGGTTGGAAGGGACCTCAAAGATCATCCAAATCCAACTCCTGACACAGGCAGGGACATCCCCCAGCTCAGGGTGCCCCAAGCCCCATCCAACCTGGCCTTGAACCCTGCCAGGGATCCAGAGGCTGCCCCAGCTTCCCTGGGCACCCTGTGCCAGGGCCTCAGCACCCTCAAAGTAAGGAATTTCTTCCTGCCATCTAACCTAGCCCTGCTCTCGTTCAGCTTGAAGCCATCATTGATTCTATGACCTGAGTACTTGACTTCCTGGAAAGGAAAGTCAAGTAGGGTGGCCAAAAAAGAGTCACTGATGTCTCCAAGGGTTTCCAATAGGAAAGTGGGACATTGCTGTGGGAGAAATACTATACAGGTTAGATGTTGCTACAGTCCCTATGTCCAAGTGTGGTAAAGCCATCTTGTGGCAGTTCTCATGTCATGTCATCACCTCTTCTGCCTTTCCAAACTCTGACCAGACCATGCCACCTCCAGAAGAGCGAGCAAAACCACCAGCAACACCCCCCAGGGTCCCACACTGCCAGAGAGCTCCCATGGCAGGGACTGGGCAGGTGGGAGAAGGGGATGATGAGCATCCCCAGGACCAGGCAGCGCCGGAGCTTTCCAAACCCAGCCAAGGGCCACGCTGGCTGCATGTGGGCACGGAGCCTGCCGGCCACAGGCAGCACGGCAGGGACGGCGCTGCTCCCCAGCCCTGCTCCCTGAAACACGAGGTGATGCTGATCAGACTTGGGCCATTGCCTCTGCCCAGGCAGAGCCCCGTGCCTGGGCCAGTGACGGGAGGGCTCTGCACGGGCAGCTCTATGGATGGACGCCTGGTGCTCACCCCGCGCATCAAACACTGCCCAGGGCGGACGAGGCGGACGAGGGCAGCGCCCGGACCGGCCCCGGGGGGGGTGAGGAGCCGCCCGGTCCCCGCGCAGCGCCCCAGGGGCCGCGGACCGAGTGGACCCACCTGCTCCCCGGCACCGCCGCGGCCCGGGGCTGGAAACCCGCCCGATCCTTCTCCTCCACAGCCGCCCCCTCGGGGTGGCGGACGGGCCCGCTCCACCCTCCCGGGGTGAAGGAGGATGCTGGGCGAGGGCAGCACCCGCCCCGCGCCCTCCTCCCGGAGGGGCTGGGGAGGATGGGCACCCCGCCGCTCAGAGGGGGCAAACTGCCCAGGCAGGGAACTGAGCCCAGCATGGGGAGCCGCAGGTAATCAAAGTAAGCTGTTGGGGTGGTTTAGCCCCAAACGGCAGCTGAGCACCACACACCACTGGGTCACTGCCGGGGAGAAGCAGGACAGAGCCCCCCGGGGCAGGGCAAGGACAGTCACTGACAGGAGCACCGTGAAAGGAGAACAACAGCCAGCTACACCCAGGGATAGCACAGAGCACCTTACCAACCCGGTGATCACAGAGTGCTGCAGGACACAAGGACCAACCTGACATCCCAGCCACGCTCAGACTGCTCTGGAAACAACCAGGCAGTGCTGCTCCCCAACAGCCCCTTTTGTGAGGAGTGAGGGCAGGTGGGGTGGGAACAGCCCGGGCTGGCTCAGCTCCCCTGGGGTAAATCAGCTCACCTGGGATAACTCAGCTCCCCTGGGGTAACTCAGCTCACCTGGGCTGGCTCAGCTCCCCTGGGGTAACTCAGCTCCCCTGGGGTAACTCAGCTCACCTGGGGTAACTCAGCTCACCTGAGGTAACTCAGCTCCCCTGGGCTGGTTCAGCTCCCCTGGGGTAACTCAGCTCACCTGGGGTAACTCAGCTCACCTGGGCTGGTTCAGCTCCCCTGTGCTGGCTGCGTGGGGACACTGACTCTCCTGACCAGCACCAGGACACCTCCTCTCGTTACAAATACCACACACTTTTTAAGATGAAATGCTTCAAGAACTCTGATTTGCCAGCAGGTGATGCTTAATGCCTTCGCTCTTACACTGCACAGAGCAGTTTGAAGTTAGATTATCCAGGAAGATGGTTGGACTCAGTGATGTTCACAGCCTTTTCCAGCCTAAGTGATTCTATGAATACAATAAATAACCTGGTTTATTTTTTAATCTCCTAATGTGATCGTTACCAAGACGTGAGGCATTTCACTCATGCTGTGAAGTCATTTGTTCCTGCATGGGACAACTGAAGTCTCAGAGCTCTAGATCATCAGCTCTTCCTGGTCTGTTTCAAGCAGACAGCCTGTGCCCCAGACATTTCCATCATGAGTGAAATGTCAAAGACAAAAGAACGAGCACATCACTGATCTGGGGAGTTAGACCTGAAATCTCCAAAGTTCTGCTGCTGCCAACACTTCCCTGGCAGGGTGGGAAGCTTCTTTCCCCCCCACACCTCTCTGCATGGGGCGATTCATCATCATGAACTCCAGGAGGCACATTCAGCCTCAGGTGAACACAGCTCTTAGTAGATATGTCTTACAAAATGGTCTTGTAGGCTCTGTAAGCCAGCAAAAAACTAAATGCCAGCATACCAGTGAGCTGCTGTGCTGATAGAAGGAAGTCTCCAAAGTGAGATAGTGATGGCTGGTGACCTGGTGTTGAGCAGCAGTGCGTGGTGGTGTGGTATTTGAAAAGAATCTGGGGGTATATGAGAAGAAGAGAGTAAGGTTTAAATGCCCACGTGCCCTTCAGAGACCATTAGCCTGGGTTTTCCCTGATGTGTGTATCTACTTTATTGAACCTTGGAGAACTAAAAACAAATGAGTGGATTCTGTAAACCAGTTCTCACACTGGGAGCTGAGCCCAGGTTTTCCATGGGTGAAAGAAAGAGGACAGGGAATTTAGAGTTCAAGAAGCTTCTTTTTAAAAAGACCCCATTCTCCTCATTCCCCACAGGGTTTGCATGTGTCACACTTCATGCTAATTAAAGTAATATTTGAATTGATAAATACAGGGACTGAATTTTGGCTGAATGCAAAGACTGGCTCTTGAATTAATCAAGAACTGCCTCTGAAAGATGTTGCTCTCAATACATAGGGGATTCAGAGGAGGAGCAGAATGTTAAAAAGGAGAATCTGACAGATTTGAAATTTTCCACTGAGTGACAACTGCCCCAGCAGCTTTCTGATACAAACAATAACCCCAAGCAACCAGCTCTGGGTTCAAAAGCAGCATTTCAGCATCGTCCCTTCTGCTGCTGCTGGAGCCATTAGGCACCTGCTTGGCACAGAAATGTGAAGCAGGCACGAGAAGAGCTGCAGTTCAGCAAGGAACATGTTCTTGGGTCCCAAACAACTCGTAGGAAGCTCTCCAGAAAGGTTCTCTCTTGGTGGGGGTTTCCTCTGTTTCACACCACACTGTGGGTATGGGGCATGGTAATCACACAGCAGAGTGTCTTGGGCATAGTGCAACCCCCTCAACGCACTGTTGCTTGTCAGTCTAAGGAAACCAAACATGATTCCATCATCTAGCAGCTCATCTAGATAATGGCTCTTTCTCCTCTTCACTTTGGAGAAACCCACAGTCATTATGGCACCGAGAAATCTAAAGGCTGGGAGTCCTTAATTAGCAGGATCATCATGCAAGTATTAGAAGAGTAGAAAGGTGGTATTTTGCTGGGGGAAAAGCATTTGCCTTTTAATGTGTGCATAATGCAACCCTTGAGGGCAGTGCTGGAAGCATGCTGCAGGCCCTGCACAAAGGGACTGGCTCAGGATGGGGAAGCCACACTGCATTTCCTCTCCAGCCTGGTCTTCCCCATCCCTTCTGAGGCTGCCAGGAAGAGTTAACTGGTGACAACTGTGACAGCAACTGCTCGAGCGTAGAAAAAGTCTCCTAGGCACTGCAGAGATGCCATCCCTTGGTGATTCTGCCGAGGAGAAGGTGGATGACAGTGCTTGGTCATTGCTGATGTCCATGAGATTGCCAACAGCGGCCCGCGGGGGAAGCGGCACAGCCTGTGTCACCCCCTGGCCCAAGGACACCGTGTGCTCTGGGAGAGGGATTTTACTGCTCTGGGTCCCAGACACCTGCCTGCCTCTTTTGGGGGACAGAATGGGTGATTACCACAGGCAGCCTAGTTGCAAAGCAATAAATATGTGAACAAATAAATAAATGAGGCGAGTTTTCTGCAGCAAACACAGTAATTTCATCATATTTTAGATCCTGAGACCTGGGAACCTGTCAGAATCCACTGCTGACCCACTTGCTTTATGCTGAGGACCTGCCCAGTTGCTGGACACCAGAGTTTTGTGGATACATGCAAAAAAAAAGCCTGTTTTCATCAAAAAACTATTCTACCCTTGCAAGTATCTGCCACCAGCTGCAGTAAGTGTGGAGCTGAATGCAAACTGGGTATTTCCCATCTGGTTCTGAATTACAAAGCCCAGAAATTGTGAATGGAATAACTGGGTAATTTATTGAGATAATTAAAATTAAAATTAATTTAATAATTAGAGGTTATTTTTCCTTCACACTCGGGCCTCATCAGAAAAACACACCATCTGCACCACCCAGGGGAGAACGCTCCCATTGTTTCCTAAACACACAACCTGCTGATGGTGAGCACTAAAATGCCCTCAGTACCAGGGCTTTCTGGGTGGCTGTGATGGAGTATGAGGCTTATTTATTCATGTCTTTGCCAGGCAAGAATGAAACAACTGAGCCATTGTTGCTGAGAGTGCTACAGACCATGCAGGCATTCCACAGGGACAGGAGCAGTGCTGATTGTACCAACGGCATCGTTTGGATGGGGCAGCTAGCTGTCACCATGTCAGGTGCCAAGGCATTAAAAATAGGTGGTTTGGTTAGAATTTCTAGCAGTATTTCCTAAGCTCAGGTGTATGGGGGTTGCTTCTGTAGGAGAGGGAGGAGGGTTTGTGTTCTAGGGATGTCCTGAGTGGTGTTAGCTCTCTGCAGTTCAAAGCCCTGAGAAAGGTAGGATGCCTTTTGCTGTGCACGCCCTCTGCAACCCTGTCTGTCAGCAGAGATCCCCTGGTGACAGTGTGCAGCTGTTTGGGGTAACAGGAGGCATTTTGCCCATCTAGAAACCAGATGTATTTGGAGTTTTTATCAGGAGAGAACTCTTTGTGCAGGGACAGAGAGAGAACCGGTGCTGCTCTGTCAGGACTGGCCTCATCACACTGTAAGGGAACACAGCATCATCCCCCCTCAGTGTCTGACAGGCAGCCAGGACAAAATTCCTGATCAGCTGCCTTCAACAAGAAGGGGGGTGTCCACTGGTGTCAGACAAGCTGGAAACTCCCTTGGTGCATGAAGCATCGTGGCACCTGAGGCCGGTTTGGTTCTCACAGTCCATGTGTGGTACCTCCAGGGAAGGCATCGCCCGTGAAGGAAGCAGAGGAGGGCAGGAGCAGCGCAGGCTGTGGCAGGGGATGATTCATTGCTCTGAGAAGCAGGACATGTGGCTGCAGGTAATGGCAGCAGCGTGAAGGGATGCTGCAGGCTTTGTAGGTGCTGTCACCCCACCTGCACACAGGTGAGCACAGCACAGCACTGCACAGCAGTGTCCCACCCTGCTCAGGTTAACCCAGTGCTGCTGGAGTGCAGATGCTACAGCAGAATAATGAGGTCTGCCCTGCCTTAAGTGCCTCTTCCCAGTTACTAATGCATCTTCTATGCAATCAGTCATCCTTTGCACAGTTAAAACCAGTAGAAATGTCAAGATTCTGTGCTTGAGGCAGGAAACATCCAGTAGAAAAAGGAACCAGTCGTGTTCTTCAACCCTTCAGAAGGGAGAAAGAAAATTCCCTTAATGAAATCACCAGGTTTGCTGCACAGACATCATTACCAAAAATAGATTCCTGGCTATCAGTTAGACAGATTTGCTCTTTCCAGCAGGATCCCCCGCAGTATTGCTTCCATAATTGCAATGGAGTGGGGTCTTTGGGGTTTGGCTTTTAATAGCAAGGTAAAAGAACCTCAGAATTTTTTTTTTAAATTCAATTTACAATTCAATGTTGCAGTCGAAGCAAACAGGAAATCTTGTGGGAAGGGATAGTGGTTTCATGCTTCGGTGTGAAATGTCTGCATGCATGATGCATGAAGGCCTTTCCTCCACTCAGGTCTCTGGGAGACTCATTTTTCCTGAACAAGCTCCCAGACGTTTTTCCCCTGGACATACGTGTACTTCCTAACCGGCAGGGTCACACTCTCTACTTACAAAGTCCTTAACAGGAAAAAAGTCATTCCTTCAAGAGAGGGGAGTTCTGTAACTGAATATCTATCACTTAGCTGGGCTGTGACACCAGCAATCACACTGCACCAAACAAGAGCTGAACTATATACCTGGCATGAGAAGCATTGCTGGGGAGACAGGCTGGAATTTTGAGCTGCTCCCCTCCTGCTTCTCTGGATGAAAAGTGGCTTGAGTCAGGAGCAGCTACAGGTTATTTTTATACCTCAGGATTATTCAATGGGTCTTTGGAAATAAATACTCGGTCCAGATCTCACTGTGGTCAGTAAGAGCTTTGCCATTTGCTTTATGAGGCTTTGAATGAAACTACCAGCAGTCAGATGCACAAGCAGCTCGATACATCCCATCCCAATTCCATCCCAATTCCCTCATTTACTGGCAGTTTAAGCAGAAAGGTCACCAAGGGTGCCCCACCTCACTCATACTGCCCAGTTCACATGTGCTCACAGGCATTAGAGCTTCATATGCAGGCCATTTTCCTGCTGGTTCCATGAATAAATCCTTCAGCCCATGGTCAGTGCACAAAGGAAGCTGCAGCCCATCCCTGTGCTCCCCAAGTGCCTGTTCAATGTCACAGACTCATAGGGGTTGGAAGGGACCCCCAGAGCCCATGGGGTCCAACCCCCTGCCAAAGCAGGGTCCCTAGGACAGGGCACACAGGTCGGTGTCCAGACGGGGCTGGAATCTCTCCAGAGAAGGAGACTCCACACCCCCTGGGCAGCCTGTCCCAGGGCTCTGGCACCCTCACTGGGGAAAAGTTCTTCCTGGGCTCTAACTTGCAGCCATTGCCCCTTGTCCTGTCCCCACAGACACTGAAAAGGGGCTGGCTGATTCCCCCTGCACCCCATCCTTCAGATATTGATAGACATTCATCAGGTCCCCCCTGAGTCTTCTTCTCTCCAGGCTGAACAGCCCCAGCTCTCTCAGCCTTTCCTCACAGGAGAGATGCTCCCCACGTGCTCGGCACTTGGTGGGGTTGCAGTCTGAACAGATGGGTCCAGCAATGGCAAAGTGAACCCCAGAACTTGGATCCCTTTGATTTTGAGGTCTCTTTATGATCCTGATCTTAAATTTAACTTGTCAGAGGGAAAGGAGCATGGATAGGCTGGCAGAAGGCAGAACAGTAGAAGAGGATGCTGAGGCAGGGCAGAGGGTGTGGGTTTCCCCTCTGCAGATGTACCTGCTGCAATGGGCTGTGTGAGGAGAGGGCTGTTAGGAGTCCAAGAGCAGCAATCTCACCACACAAGCCTCTTGGTTATATTTTATCTCATGAGCTTTTCTTCTTCCAAAAGCTGAATGTATGCAGTGTATTGTATAAAAGGAATTACTTATGGTAACCAGTTTTTGCATTAAAAGTACCTGTGTGAACTTGCAGGACACGATGTGCAAGATGCATGATATCAGTGCCAAAATCCCCAGGCAGCCTGGCTCCTGACAGAATGCTTCTCCACTTCCCATGGTCTCTGCTGCAGAAGGGGACTGGGAGGCCAGCTGGGTGTCACAGTATCACTTGTGCTTTATTAGCCCCGTTTGGGAAGTGAATTCTGGAGCGGGTTTGATGTCGACTGCTCTGACACCCAGCAGAGTGTGCTGGTAGGGACCACGCAGGCTCTCCCCCAGGCATTGCTCAGAAAGCAGACACCTCATCCTGCCATTGCAGAAGGTCCTAGGGTACTGCTGAGCACCAAACAGCTCCATAACCCAGCTCCTCTGCAGTGTGCATCCAGACTTTAATGACTCACACAGAGTAGACCCGTATTATATAAAATATTAATGTTCAGATGCCTTAATGAACCAAAATTCATCAGCCCAGCACTGTTAACCTGGGAGAGAAGGCATGAGGCTGCCTCTTAACTCTGAGCCAAACCGAAGTGTTAAAGGTGCCTTCACAGTGCAACTATTAAAGCTTAAAGAAAAAGCAACCTCATAAATCACTCCCCCATCCCAAAGTCTGTGCTTGAGATCTTACACCTTCAGCACAGATAAAACCATGGAGCAACTCAACAGACTCTTCCCCTGGGAACGGGACTTCCAGGGAAGCAAAATACCCCTGTACAGCCCAATGCAAGATTATTTGCCCAAACCAGTGGCTTCAAAGGCTTACTGCCCCAGTGCTCTGCAGCTGTTCTTCCCCAAAACAACTAGCAGGCACTTCTTTCTTTAACCCCCTCTGCTAGCAGAGGGGTAAGTTCATCCCAAGGGGAGAAACACTGGTCTCTCAATGCTGTTAGAATTGCCCACACCTGCTGCAGTGTATTCACAGACTAGATGTGCTTTTACCTTATTTTATTCTGCTGAGCATCCTGCTCAGGAGGTTTCTGATCTCTTTGCTGGCTGTGTGAAGAGAGGTTGAAACAGATTGAAGAAAGCAGTCCCAAAGCATGTCTCTGTACACCCCTTCCCCATCCAGGGAAACATGTTAATGCTTCCATAAAGCTGGGTCGTACAAACAGCCAGCCAGCTATCAACTGGGAAGAGAGTCAGAGGCTTACAGAGAACAGACTCCCAAACTGGCTTTTATCAACAAGCACCACTGCAGGAATTGAGCTAATGGTTTTATTTTTGTTTTGGCAAGGTCATTTTTAATTGATGTCATTTAAGCTCAGGTCCCCAGGAGTGAAGCACTTTCTCACAGGGGCTAAGTAAATTATTTAACAGCGATTTATCCCTTTGCAGTTTACTTTGTTTTCCTGACACACTTCTTTCCTCTTCACCCTGTTGCTTCAGGAACTCCCTGATGAGTGGTTAGAGCCCCTGCAGCAGCAGCAGCACCCTGTGAATCGGGTGCCTGACAGTCCTGAGCAGCAGCGTGTCCCCAGCTGGGCTGGGGGAGAAGCCCACAAGCCTGAGGTGATCACTGACTGCTGCAGGTCACCGATGAGGCAGTGCTGGTTTCTGTCCAGACGTGTCCTTCATCCAGAAGACCTGGAAGGGAAGAGCAGAGTTTGGGGCATGGTTCTTGTCCCAGTCCCCTGCCATTCCCCTCCCAGGCAGGACAATGTACCTGTGTTCCTGAGGTTAGGCTGCCTTGTCGCCATCTCTCAGCTCCAGAGAAAATTTAATAGAAAATGAATAGAAACCTGCCCAAATCCTCACCTGCTGAACTGGTGAGATGGACAGACCTGGTAGCAAATATATTTCATCCTGACAGCTCATACCTGCAACCTGCTATTCCTGCCTGTTGGCTGGGGTATGTTCCCCACTCTGTGCCTATTTGGGGAGAATAAACCCACTGTGAAAATTCCTTTCTCTTACAAGGAAAACAGCAGGAAAGGATCCAGGCTGTGCTGCAGCTTCACATGTCCACTCCTGTGTACACCTGCTACAGCCTCAAAAAGCTGTGATAGGCTCCTATGGGCTGCACACTGCTGGTACTGCATTGGATGTCCCCATTGTAGGGGTCAGGTTATTCAGGTACATACCACATTGCATCCACTTTAATTTATGGCTTGATCCTGTAGGTGCCTTTTTCCAAAGCCAAAGGAAATAAATGGAAATCTTTTTATTGATGTAGAAGGGCTCTGGGCCAGGCCTTGTAACATGCTCATCAGGGCAGCCATGGTGTTTTGCCAATGATATACAAAGAATTCTGTACTCCTGTATCTGTTGCTATTAGAGGTAATTGTTATGGCATCCACACCAGGCCACCTGATCCCAGAAGGAAGCTCTGGTCTTTACTGGCACAGAGATAAAAGGTGGGTTTGGGTCCTGCTTCTGCAGCAGAAGCCCAGAGGTTTGTATCTCCTGTAGGCAGGTGGGATGTGGCTGGCTCAGCCCTGCAGATTCCTGGGCTGAGCTGGATTTCCACAGCAGCCGGATCCTCATCTGTCAGTCAGGACACTGGAGCAGCAAGGAACTGTACGGGTGCAGGATCCGTGTGAGCAGACAGCTGAGGACTGGATAAGCTCTGTTTCACCTGGGTGGCACAACAAACCTGAATCATTTCTGGATCCAGACATCAGGCATGTTGCTAAACCCCTCCCCAGCTCTGAGCGCTGGGGCAGCTAATTGCTTTCCTGGGGCAGCAGAAGATTCCCCCTGTCTCTGCCAGGCAGCACTACAGCAAATTGCTGCTCATCCTGCAGCAAGTCCCTGATGGGTGGTCAGGCAGCACCTTGGGGACAGGAGGTTTGGAAGCAGAGTAGGGTGCTGCATCAGCAGCACGTTCATGAGGAAACTCACAGTGTGCTCACACTCTGCATCTCCTGGAGCATCACATAGTCCAGACAACCTAAGAGCCCCAAACAAAACTCAACCTCTGCACACAGCAGGAGCTGAATAGCTTTCATCAGAAAAACTCTGTATATGCTTGATATAAAAGCTGAAATAATTGTAAAGGATAACTTCATGACAGTCATTCAGGAGGCACTAAGATTGTAGCAGAACTAAGGAAAGTTGAATCCTTTGGGTGACACCACAAGGAATGTGGGTGAGTTAATAGCCTGCTGCTGCGGTGGTCCTCCCTCTGACTGAAGGTGTACGGTGTCTGGCTGTTGCTGGAGTGGTTTGCAGGAACAAGAGTGGAAATGCCTCCCCTGAGAGTCACCTAGCAAAATCCCCTGAAGCAGAATGAGGCGTCTCATCACTGACAACACAAAGGCAAAGAACGTGCTGCTCTGTACATCAGTGCTGTGTGGAGATTCACAGTCTGCAAGATGTAAAAGGACACAGGGAAGATGACTTTTATACTGCCTTACAGTCATTGGTAGCAAAGGCAATGCAATTGAAGCAGCACTTGCCCTCAGCAAATTCTGAGAGTGGCCCCTAGCATTTTAAAAACAATATGGCAAAGGAAAATGGCCAGAAAAGCAAAATTCATTCAGTTTACTGTCTGTAGGGGTAGAGCATCGCTGCCTGAGGTATTAACAGCAATCTGAACAATTACAGAGGGTGACAGAGATGGGATCATTGGGAGTCAGGCACTGTCTGCCCCAGTTCCCTGTCCTGTCTGTCTGTGTCTGGCAGGCAGGAGGGCTCACTCCTTTCCATGGGACTGATCCTCAGCTGAAGCACTCGGTAACCACTGGATCTGTATGTTGTATTTCAGCCAAGACCTGTGCAGGGGAGGTGGAGGCACCCACTGTGGATTTTAGCTTCCGCTTCTGTGAAGCACCAGGAGTAAAAGTAGATTGAAGCAGAAACACTTTGCAGCTCTACTGAAGTTTGCCAGCCACTTCTTCTGGACATTATATTCATTGTCTGTCTGTTTTGCTTATGTAATTCCTATTCTGTCCTGCTCTCTATAGTCAAGCTTCCTTTCTTCCCACTCTCATTCCTTCCTGGACAGCATTCTTCCCCTTATCCTCCATCTTCTTTCAGGTACATAGTGACTTACAACACAGAGGAACAGGGAAGTTTTTTGGAGATTTTTGTGCCTCTGCCACAATTTTGTCCTCTTCTGCCTCTATATTGTCCAAAAAAGCCATTTGCATCCTTTGATTGTAGAGCAGGAGGGCTTTGCCCTGGCACCTTTCAAGAAAACACCTGACTTTCTGATCAAGTGCCTCAGCTTTGAGCATCTCAGAGTGATGGGGAGAAAACAATGTCAACAAGCCTTTTCCTGCACCCCAGGTGGCTGCCAAGGGTTGCAGGACCCCACCCTGCCTTTTGGGAACAGGCAGCCTGAAAGCAGAGCTCCTGGTCACTGAATTCACCCCATCATATGACCAGGACAAAGGCAGGAGTAGCATATGAGTATCTATCCACATATTTTACCACTGAAAAATGCCCCTGGCTGGATGTGGGAGGCCAGGATTTCTGGATTGGAACTGCACCAAAGCTGCCTGAGCAGCCTCTCTGCTTCAAGTGCTCATGCCCCCCCTGTGTACCCTCTGTTCCCCTGAAGTCCACCTGGCCAGCCCAGCCACACGCAGGCTGCAGGTCAGCACCAAAGTGTCCTGGGTCTTCTTCAAGAAGTGGTGGAAATGTGAGGGAGCCCAGCAGGCTCTGCCAGCCCTTCCTCAGCCCTTCCTCAGCCAGCCTCGGAGGGTTATCCACCCTGTGGCCGCTGCCAGAGCATCTGAGCACCCCCAGTGCTCCCGGAGCATCCCAACACCCCCAGTGATGCCAGAGCATCCCAGCACCCCCAGTGCTCCCGGAGTATCCCAACACCCCCAGTGATGCCAGAGCATCTGAGCATCCCCAGTGCTCCCAGAGCATCCCAGCACCCCCAGTGCTGCCAGTGCTCAGTGAGGGCCCTGGGCCCTGGTCAGGACGCAGCGCAGCATCGCGCTGGACGTGCAGCGGGTGGGCTGTACTGTGTGTGTCTCCTCTGAGCAGCCTGGGACACCACACTGCTGCTGTGCACATCACTCTGCTCCCAGCACTTGTCCTGGGAGGGAGGTGTCCTCTGGGGCCAAGAGGCAGTTCCGAGGGCTCCTGCTTTTTGAGTTCATCCCCCCAGTTGGGTTTGGGGCGCTCATGTCATCGTGAATATACAGTGTGCAGGTCTGGGGAGGGGGTGGTTTCACTGCCACTCCTGAGGTAGGAAATCTGTTCAGGTTTGCTCAGATGCTCAGGTCTTTGTGAAGGCTGCAGAGCCTTGTAACACTTATCTGGGATTTCCAGATGTCCCACAGTCCCCTGAAGCTGTGTTTCTGATGGGGCTGTATGTCATCTGGCAACCCCAGCCGCGCTGGCTCCCTGTGCCAGCCAGCTATCTGGGCAGGGCACGGCCAATTAAACCTTGGTCTCTGCAAGAGGTGCCCAACAAAACTATAGCAATTAATTTTTTTTAATTTTTTTTTTATTTTCAAGGACCAAAAGGAAACAAAAGGCTTAATTCAGCTCTGGGAGGCAAACCAGTGGACTGACTTTAAAGGGGAGCAGAGTGGGAATGAAAATGGAATGTTTAAACTGCCATGGAGCAGCTGTTCTGTGTTACAGCTACAATGGCTCCTGCAGGGCCCTTTGGGGATCCTGTGCAAGGAGAGATACTGTGTGAACACTGGCATTAATTATCCCACTATTGTGAATGCACATCGATGGGTTTAAACCTGAGACGGTCGCATTAGGGCTCTAAAAATATGATTTACATCTAGAGGCCAGGGGGGGTGCTTTCAGTCTGGAAAAACAGAGAGCAACAATGAAAAGGGGACCTACCAAAGTGCCGGTCCCAGGAAACCACGAGGCTTGGTGAAGTCTTCGAGCTAACCCCCAGGCACGGAGCCCTTCCCCTGTGTCTGAGCAGGAAAGGTTTCCATAGCTCTGCTGGGAATGGAGAGATGTCCCAGGCTTTCTCATGGAGGAATAAAGGTTTATTCATAAATAGTCGTCTTGGGGGTTCTTCATTAGTTCTGAAGCTTCAGGTATTAAACCTGTGTGTTCTCAGCTCTCAACGCACTTTTCAGAGCGGTAGTTACAGGCGGACCCTCCCAAATATCCTTTACAGCAGGCTGGGTGCCGTTCGAGACCAGTGCTCCCCCCGGAACCCCAACCTCTGCTCCTAACCCGCGTCCCCGGGATGCGGCTCCGGGATGCTCCCGCAGCCCCGGCCGGTGGCAGAAGCGTTCCCACAGTGCCACCTCCTGGGGGTCCGCACAGGCGGCTCCTGCCCGGGGGCCCTGGCAGGGACCCGAGCCTTGCCTACCGGGCAGGGGCAGAAGCGGGGGGATCTGCGTGCTTCAGCGCTGCCTGCGGTCCCTGCAGGCGGAGAGAGCGAACACAGCGCTGCCAAGAGCTGGGAAAGCATCCTGCAGCAACCGAGGGGAGCAAAGGAGGGGCAGGGTACAGGCTAACGGTCCAAAGAGTTACCGTTCATCACAGCATCTCCAGCCAGTGATGTGCTTAAATCATAACGTTTATACTGTGCCACATTCAAGCATGCAAGCTTGAGTTAGACTTGGGATGCTCTCTACCCACCTTCAGGTGAGGGTGGGAGGATGCTGTCCCGGGGCATGGGGAGCTGCAGGCTGCCTGCAGGCTGGTCAGGATCACTCCTGGTTCTGAGCTGCAACCCCAAAGCCCAGCTGCAGCCTGGGAACTAACAGGTGAGGGAAATCTCACTGATTCCTCTCGAGGTTTGGATGCAGCTCCTGCAGTGGTGTTGATTATTTTAATTTTCTGCCCTTCTCCTTCCTGACCATGGCACAGCCCTGTCCTTCAGATCAGACTGTCTCTGCACTGTGTCTCCCAGACACTGGCTTGATCCCTTTTTGGTTCACATCTCAGAGGCAATGGTCGTTACTTGCCAAAAATGCTCAAGCAGAAGATGTGATCCAGCAGCATCCCTCATGTGCTCCAGCTGACAGTGTGTTAGTCCATAGAGTATGGACCAGATGGAGTCCACAGTGAAGAAACCAAGTGTGGACGTTGCATCCCCAGCCCCGTTTGAACCTGCAATTGGATCCCCACTGCAGTGCATGACTTCAAAATGCAGGAAAACATCTAGATAACGATGCTTCTTTTTGTGTTCTCAAACTCCAGTACTGCCTCCTGATAAACAAATAGCATCGCTTGTTCCTGTAAATCAGAGAAGACACTTGGTTCATTACACCTACACCTGCAGCACGCCGGTGCCCACTGCCTCCCCTGCCTCAGCTGTGCTTCCAGGGGGAAAAGAATGATTTTTGTCACATATTCAATAATGGAAACGCCGTATAGCTGTCCAACCACACAAGATATTATTGTTCCTCTCATCTTTCCTATGAAAAATCATCCATCAAATGGGTATATTCGAGTCTTCTTTGTGCAGTGCTGGGTCACACAACAACAAAGTCAGTTCATCGGGGGGTTCTCCCCTTTACTAGTGCTCCTTCCTACAGGAATTGTACTGAGGGGGATGCCCGAGAGGGGAAACAGGAGTCTCACATTGAGGATATTGTGCTTCGCTTACAGGCCGGTTGGCGATGCCCTGTGTGACTGTGCACACATAGGCCAGAGTCTGCCTCAGGTCGTGAGGGTGAACCTGAATGAACCACCAGAACGAACCTGCTCATTCCAACCTGTGCTGGAAAGCCATATGCAGCTGACTTGGGAGATCACATCTGACACAGAATCATAGATAATAGAATCATAGAATCATAGACTGGTCTGGGTTGGGAGGGACCCCAAGGGTCACAGAGCTCCAACCCCCCTGCCACAGGCAGGGACACCAACCTCAGGCCTGGAGTTACACAAGGTTGCCCAGGGCCCCATCCAACCTGGCCTTGAACACCCCCAGGGATGGGGCATCCACCCCCTCTCTGGGCAGCCCCTTCCAGCCCATCACCACTCTCTCTGTAGAGAACTTCCCCCAATATCTAATCTAACCCTTCCCTCCTTTAGCTTTAATCCATCCCCCTTGTCCTACCATTATCTACACTTTTAAAAAGTTGATTCCCCTCCTGTTCCTCTGCTCCCTTCAGGGACTGGCAGGCTGCAATGATGTCCCCCCACAGCCTTCTCTTCTCCAGGCTGAACCAGCCCAGCTCCCTCAGCCTCTCTTTGTAGGGCAGCTGCTCCAGCCCTCTGAGCATCTCCTTGGCTCCTCTGACCCCTCTTCAACAGCCCCACATCTTTCTTGTGTTGGGCCCCAGCTCTGGACACAGGATCCAGCTGGGGCCTCCCCAGGGCAGAGCAGAGAGGGACAATCCCCTCCCTGTCCCTGCTGCCACCCCTCTGCTGATGGAGCCCAGGATCCCATTGGCCTTGGGAGCTGCCAGAGCCACTGATGGCTCATGCTGTCCTCACAAGGATCCTTCCAGCAAAGGGGGAAGCCACGTTCAGGCGTTCAACTGGAGTGCTGTCTGGGAAGGCAGCAGGCCTGCCAGCAGCCTGGCTCTCCTCACAGCAGGCACAGGCCCTGACAATGTCCTCACGTTCCCATGAGACAGGAAAGTTATTTGTGCTGAGAGGTTTTTGATAATGACCTTCTCAAAACACAGTGGCCTTGAAGCCAGGGGTACAGACTGCCCTAACCCAAGGAGGAGCTGTGGGAGAGCTCCTTCTTGATTTGCAGGTTAGTGTGCTGTTGATTGATTTCCTTCATTTCCTCTGCATAAAAATTAAAGGGAAAATCTCTTCTCAAGTACAGACTCAGAGCCCTAGGTGGAATCTCACATACATCCTCAGAGCTTCAGTGCTGGAAGGTCCATGGGCAGGGTAAACAAGGTGGGAGCCTGCCAGCTCGTTCCTCAGCACGGCTGCGTGCTGTCCTAAGCAGAGAGGCTGGGGCCAAGTGCCCTGTGACAATGGTCACACTTGTGGTCTAGACAGCAGAATCATTCTGGCCTTAAACTGATGCAATCTGCCAAGGATCCTACTGTGGATTGCTCATCTGGACATGGCTCGGATGGGTTATAAGGGTCATTAAAGACACATTAAACTCAGTTTGGCTTGGACAAATTCATGTGTTCCAGTGGAGTAAGAAAAAGATTTGTGCTGGTGCAGTTTAGGTAAAAATGTGACTGTCTGTGTGTTGAAAGTATCTGTGAACAGTGAGAGGGGGTAAGTGAGAAGTGGGGACAGAGAAGAACCAAGCTGTACAAACACTGAGCTTCTCAGACCCATGTGCTGGCTCCCCCAGGCACTCCAGTCTGAGGAGAAAGGAGGGACCTGGAGTAGCCACTCTCATAGGTGAAGCTCCTCAGCCTCCAGGCTGCAAATCAACCTCTAATTGTTGAAGACTAAGGAGGGAGTCTGTGTAGAGATTATGCTCAGTTCTCTGGGAGTATTCCTATTGATTTAAAAAGGACTCAGGTCAAGCTGTAGCTGCCTGCTCCAGGGTTTCCTCCACGAAACATCTGTGTTTGATCACTGCTGGGTAAAGAATAAAGAATTAATTTAGATAATGCCTAACAGAAGCACTGAAGTGGGAGTAAGGAATAGGAACCAACAGAATCTGTCCTTAAGCTACCTGTTATTATCATTTGATGTGCAGTGAGAATAAATAAATGCAAACCACAGCATTATAAATAGGTCCTGCCTGTAAGGGGCTGCAGTCTAATTAAGAGAGCAGCAATGAGTAAGAGCTGGCTGACAGGACTGAGGTGGAGCCCCTGAGATGACAGCTTGTCACCGGGCACAGCAGAGGATGCAGCTCTGCCCCATAAGGTGTTGCCTGTCCCTGCACCTGCCCCATCCTTTCACAGTGATCACTGGTGCAAAAATGGAAGAACTGTAAAGGGTGGAAGGGGGGAGTTCTCTGAAGTAGAAGCTTATCTCAGAGCTGCCCTGGAGATAACACCTTAATGCAGCTGTGGCCTGAAGGTAAGAGCAGCTCACTCGTCTGGGTGCTCACTCGTCCTGGGCAGTCTCTGGCATATGCAGCCTCTGACCCCTGGCTTAGCCAAGGATTGATACAGTGTCTCCAGGAAAGCTGTTAGAGAGGCGTGTGACCCCCTCCCAGTCACTCTTGCTTCTCAAGCCTGTAGCCCCAAGTCTTACTGCCCAGCAGGAAGCTTTCAGTGCCACCGAAAAGCTCCCCTGCTTCTCCTGGTACCTGTCAGCCTTTCACCTGGCTCACGCTGCTGAAATGCAGACACCCTTTGCTGACCATGGGCTATAAGGGGGTTCAAGGAGCTGAACCCCTTGCTTAGACACCTGAGGTTTGAAGACCTCCATAGCCTTGAGTGTGCAGAATACCAGCATGGATCTGCTTTCATCAACTCCCCAGCTTCAGACCTGGCTGTGGAGCAGGCGTAGGACCTGAGCCCTGAGCAGTCACCCAGATCAGGGCTCTGATCTTCTTATTCACCCCCTTAACGTGTCTCACATTTGTCAGAAGCTAGTCCTGGAGAAAGATGTCTCTTGTCAAGTGTTAATTATTAATAGATAAATTCAATAGAGTGTTTTAATAAAAGATTAACTCAGTTCATGTATTCCAAACATAGATATCATGAAAGAGAGAAATAATTCTGTCCTGCTCTCTTCAAACTTACATTTTAGCTTTGTTTCTGCAAAGCAACAGATTGCCCATGAGCAAGAGGAGGATGCTGGAGTTTGGGAAGGGCACCTGGGAAAGGAACTTGTAACAGATGGATAATTAAGACCTTTTAATTAGAGGAAACTGCCTCAGGTTGCTCCAGGGGAGGTTGAGATGGGAGATGAGGGAAAGTTTCTTCCCCCAAAGGGTCCCTCAGGGCTGGACCAGGCTGCCCAGGGCAGTGCTGGGGTCACTGTCCCAGGGGGATTTCCAGGCCACATAGATGTGGTGTTTGGGGATGTGGGGTAGTGGTGGGCTTGGCAGTGCTGGGTGAGCAGTTGGGTTTGGTGGCTTTAAAGGGCTTTTCCACCCAAAATGACTCTGTGGTTCTGTGGCCTCTCCATTAGTCTGGCTGTTTCAGCATCTCCTTCATGCCTGTCACTGTGCATCCCAATACCCCATCGTACCTTTGCTCCTGCAATCTTCCTCCTGGTACCTGGACACTGACTTTTATAGAAGGTAAGGCTCTGGGGACACAGACTCTTTCCTGTATCCCTGCTTCTACACTGGCACACTTCTCTTCCCAAGTCTCAGCATTCACAGGCCCTGTGAGAAAAGGAATTCACACCAGCAGAGCTTCCACCACTGATTTAGGGGAGGGACGTCAGATCCCTGTGATGAGGAGCAGGACAGGAGCTTGCCCAAAGAGCCTGGTGTCCCCCTGTGTGGGTTTCAACACAGGGAAACTCCTTTTTAATTCCCTAAGAGCCAGATTTTGGTCCCATTTTTTTATGTGTGCTTCCAGACAGCTTTCAGTTCACACCCTTTAACCCCTGCTTGTGCCTATTAACAACTTTTCACAAAGAAATCAGTGCTGTCCACCAGTCAAAGTGAAATATTATAAACAGATCAGAAACATGTAAGGGTCACTGCTTTCTTCCCCTTTTCTTCCCTGTATTTTTACTCTTTTTATGCTGGAAAGTAATATTGGCTTTTCTGTTGCTGTACAGAAGCTAATTTTGTTCATTGAGTGTTATTAGGCACTTCTCTTCTTGACCTGCAAAATCTCATGTCAAGAACACAGAAATTAATGCCACTAATAAAAATCAAGTGACACAAAGATGTTAAAAACTACACAATTAATCTGCAGTGAATCTGAATGAGCCAGAGACCCCAGAATGGCTGGGGCCACTTTGCTCTTACAGGTGGCACACGAGAAGCATAAGGTAAATGTGTTTGCTTTATAAAGAAACACAGGGGAAGGGTTTCATCCTCCCTCCTTCCCTTCCTTTCTTCCTTTAAATGTTTCAAGCTCTTAATTTGTTCAACAACAGGGAAAATGCTTGTAATGCCCAGTTTATATTTAGAGATGTTTAGTGGCTGGAATAGCAACTTCCTTTCACATTTCCCAGCGGATGCCTCATGCTTCATATTTCCCTGAGCCTGTCACAGTGACTTACATCACCCTGGGAAGCCAAAACAAAATGAATCATTTGTGAAGCTCCTGCGTCTCCTCTTGGCCGGCTCCTCAGATCACATCTGAGCAGCCCAATGGGGAAGCAGGAGGTCTCCTCGTGGTGTTTCAGGGGTTGGCTTCAGACGTGCTCCTGATGGGATGTTGAGCTGAGAAAAAGGTCTGTCAAGGGACTTGCATCCAGACATTACATCCTCATCCCCTCTGCTTTCCCTGTCACCACTACTGCAGCAGTGGTGACACGTCCTGCCCTGGATGGCCACTGATCCCAGGGACAGCTGAGAGCCACCTCCTTGCCCCGAGGATGCTGACAGCAGCATCGTGCTTCACCATGCAGAGGCATCTCTCAGCTCCTGCTGAGCTCCTACTCATTCCCTAACATCTGGTGTAGGGAGGAAAAGGAGCTTGTCCCCAGCTTGACTGTCTGCTCAGAGCTGAGGTGCCCAGATCCTCCTGCCCCAGGCAGGCACAGATCCATGCGGATCCCTGCAGATCCCTGCAAAGCAGTGCTGCAGTGGGCGCTGCGGGGCTGGGGGCTACACATCAGGAACCAGCCCACTGCTGCCTGTGGCAGATGCAGAGGTTCCCATCCACAACAGGCTTCACCAGGGTCACCCTGGCTCCTCCGATACCTCCTATGAACTCTCCCAGGCTGCAGTGCCTCAGTAACGCCTCCATCACATCCCAACCCGAGGGAAGAACTCTGCAGCCTTTGCTGCACCAAGTGTGAACTCAGGTGTGTGGTAACTCCTGCGTGTCAGGAACATCCCAAACCCCTGTGAGACTCAAGCAACAGTGCTGAAGCCATCCTGCATCCCAACTTGTGAGGTCAGGAACGGGGAGGTCTGCTCCCAGCCAGAGCAATTCTCCCATTTCTCCTCCAGTTTTAAGGGACAGAGATTGTTCTCTAAGGAGTGAACAAGAACTATGTAAAGAATCGCCCAGGCTGGCTCATGGAATGTTTTTTCATTACTATCTAAGGAGAGGGCTCTGTTAGGTTGCTAGATAGTCAGATTTTTCCATTTTTGGAGCCAAACCTTTCAGTACTTTCTCAATCAACATTCCAATTGATCTGGCATTACTCACTTTAGCTAAGTAGATACAACAGGATCACAGCCAAGTTAAAAATATGAATAAAAAGCTCTTTGGAGGATGAGCTGTTCTGAGAAATGCTGCTGCCCAGGTTTTGCTGAGGAAATGTTCTTGCTGCCTGGGAAATCTCCTTTCTGAGCATCACGTGGGGAACACAGTGTTTCCCTGGGGCTCCCAGTTTGCCCCCCACCCCCCACCTCAAGTGCTTCACTATGGGGGGGGAAGAGGAGAAGTAAGGCCCCCAGGCCCTGGCTGATGGGCTTCCCACTCCCATGGGGGATGCTGCAGCGGGGCAGGGGGGGCTCAGTGCATCCAGGCTGCACCAGCTGCCTTTGAGGGATGCCACATCTTCCTTCAGTTCCCAGTTTGCTCTGGTCTTGGCAGTTCTCTAGCCTTCTCCATATTCTTTGATTCTTTCAGAAATGAGGGCAGGACAAGCTCCCACAGGTTCTCCTCCAGAAGACATAATTTGTTCTGACACCAATGGCATGAGAGGGCAGCATAAAGCCTTCACCTCTCCTCAGAGCTGTCAGTTCCCTCCGACCTGTGATGATTTCTATGCTGTTTGTGTTCATACATCCACCCTGAACACCAACAGATCTGCTGTGAGCTATTCTGCCACGAGCAGGATGGGATGGAAGCGTTTCCAGGCTGCAGGACCCGGGGCCTCCGGACACCTCTGGGACCCCAGCACTTCCCTTAACCTGGACACTCTGTAACTCAAATTAAAGATGTACAAGGAGTAGCCCTGGCATGAATGTTAATCACTGGGATTTCACCCTCAGAAACGTGCTGCAAATCCCTTGAGCCCTGACTGCTTCACAGAATAAGGGGAGCTCAGATGATTTTATTTTTAAGGAGCTGGGTCAGCTCATTTTATTTTTAAGGAGCCAAGTTCCCCACTGGCTGCTGGGGAAGCAACCATCACACTTCCAGACACAGTCTAGAGCAGGGACAATCTGTGATGCTGCAGCACAACATGTTTCCTGGCCAGATGGTGTTTATTCCAGGCAGCACAGGCCATGCTGCTGGTTAAGGAGCGCTCCGGCGTGCCAGGGCTGAGGAGAGGAACCTGGGAAGAGCCGTGCAGGTATGCTCACAGCCCAGACAGCACAGCCCTGTGCAGCTCTGTGCTTCCCTGGGGTTTGTTGCTGGCAGCCCTGGGAGGATGCTCCGTCTCTGTGATGTGGGGTGAGCCTGCAGCCCCCACAGCTCCGCCAGCAGGATCCCTGGCAAGGCTCAAGGTCAGGTTGGATGTCACTTGGGGGGCACTGGGCTGGGGGGTGTCCCTGCCGTGGCAGGGGGGCACTTGGGGGGGCTGAGGGCCCTACCAACCCACACCAGTCAGGGGTTTTGTCACTTGGGGTTGTTTTTGAAGCTGTGCAGATGCCACCAGTGACCCCTCACCACCCATAGCCAGTGTACTGACTCTGCTCTTAGTGAGCACTCTGCCTTCAGGCCATCAGGACCCCCCCGCAGAGGCAGGCGTAAGGGTCGTGTCTTTTAGATCAGGCCCCTTGCTCTCTGACAGACACAGAGCTCTGGGAAATCTGGCAAAGGCTCTGACAAGAATAACCCTGCTTTTGTTTGGGCATCCCTGCAGAAGTACCTGACATGTTTGTTCTCAGTACAGCCAGGACAAATATTGTTGCCCAGCATCTCCGTGTTCTTGATCAAGGGATTATTGATTCTGATTTTGAACTAACAAAAATCAAGAAGATTCAATGCAGAAGCAGACCCACTAATTAACTCCCTACTCATTTACCGCAGCGGAGTCAACATCTCGGACAGAATGGCTTAAAATGCCAGTCTAGGAAGATTTGTACAAGAAATTGTAGATGAAGAGTAAAATCACTTAAAAATGAGTCTGCCAAGAGACAGCAAGTAACCAGGAATGTTATGGGGCAACAGAGGTGGGGATGAGCGCTCACCAGAGGGGTTGGAGGCATCACTTTGTCGGGTGGGAGCTCCCCAGAGCTGCTGCAGCAGATACCTGGAGCTGGACACAGTGACAGCATGACGTGAGTCATGGAGGAGGAAAAGGAAACCCACAAAAACAAACAATGTCCCAGAAGCTGCAGAATCTGTGGAGCACACAGGGCCCTGGGACCCTTCCCGGGAGAGCTGGGGATGGGGGAGCCTGCACTGTGGGTGCACAGAGACCCCCAGCATCACCTTGGCCTCCGCACCCATTCCCGGGGTGAGGCAGTGGGAAAGCGGGGAGCAGGCATCATCCCCAGCGCTCCACGGGCCCTGTCCTGCTGCCGGGATGTGGTGGGCAGGACGGGAGCACGCAGCCGGCTCGGTCGCACGCCCTCGGGCGCCGTTGGGCTCTCTGGGTGCCCAGGAGCCCCGTTGGGAGGGTGCTCTGGGGAGGAAGGGTGGCATCCCGGCCTCGGGCCAGCCCCATGGCAGGGGCAGGTGGAAATGGCTTGACCTGCCTCAGAGGAGCCTGTGGTTGACCATTCTAACCGGTGTCCCTGCATTTCTTGCCTGGCTCCCTAGGTGGCAGGTGCTGCCTTGTGTAATGTGCTTCCAGCTCGGCCAGCAGCTCCTCAACACCTGGCTGTGGGCTTCTTCTCTAATTCACGGGTTGTGAGCATAGGGATAGATTCAGCCACATAACCCCCCAAGAGGAGCGCATCACCGGCCGGTACTCCATCCCCCTTTGACAGGGCTCCCCCGGCCCATGGCTGCATGTGAGCCCCGGGGCTGGACCCTGCTGAGCCTGGCCGTGTCTGTGTGTCCATCTTCACCCGCGAAGGAGTTCCTGGCCACACGCAGGACTGTTTCCCACCACCCCCAGGTCTGGTGTGCTGTCTCAGGGGGATCCGTCACGCGGTGAGGAGGCCAGCAGATGCTGTCCTTCCAGTCAGACAGGAAAGCAGCTCGTGTTGTTCAACAAGGAAGATGATGAGCAATGAATAGATCTCATTAAAGTTAGCAGGGGCCCTGCTTTCCTCAGCAGCGTCCTCCAGCCTGCAAGCAGTTTCATGGACCTCAGTAAGATGCAGTTTGCATCCAAGCATCAGTCCAGCTTCTGTCTTCCCAAGTCTGGTAGGAAACCTGCACCTGTGAAAGGCTGAGCAAACCCCATGAATGGCCCTTAACAGCCTCATGTCCAGAGGGCAGGGGGCATTGCCACAGTTTGCCAAAAAGCCTGCTTTTGGGACAAGCTCAGCAGCGTTACTGGGGTGTGAATGAATGCTGGGTACACCAGGGCTGCACCCACAGACTCACAGTCAATGCCTTCCAGTGATGGAGCAGCACAGGGACATGCATAGTGCTGCTGGGACATCTTCTGCATCAGCTGCCTGGTTATTTGACTGAGGACTATCTCCTTGTGCTGTCTCCTGTCATACAGCATCACACAGACCTATCTGTGACCTTCAGAGATGTCACATCAGCAGAGAATAAGGTTCAGTTAAGAAAAATGAATGTAGAGGTTTCTGATGTGGAGTAAGTCAGTGTGGCTTCAGCAGAGTCAGCAGAGAGATGCTGATTTACAGACACCGAGGAGCTTGTCCTATGATTACAAATAGTTTAAGTGAATTGTTACTGCTGTGCCAGTTCAGGGATCTGATGAGTGTACAAGAAAAAGTGGGTGACTCATGGGAGGGTGGGAGCTTTCCCAGCACCCAAAGGCACTGCCTGGAAAGGGGCATTTTTCAGGGTTTTACAGCTGGTGCACTTGATGCTGCCCAATTAAATACACACACGGGTCATGGTAACAAACCACCGGACCCCAGACGGGTTTGGGTGGGAAGGACCTCAGCCCCCACAGTCCCACCCCAGCCAGCCTTCCTTCAGGGCTCAGCTTGAAATCCCAAGTCACGCTCTGCAGAGGCTTTGGGAACGCACCAAACTGGGCTCATCCCATGGGACAAGCACTGGGCAGGGCTGGGGTCCAGCTGTGCCTCCACTGCCAGATTGGGGGCTGGGAGGGCTGTCTGCTGGGGTACGTCACAGAGCAGGGGACACCAGCACCAGCAATGAGACCACAGGGACAGCTGAAGTGATCAAGGATGTTGGGTTTTCCAACCTTTCCACTTTCCCCTCCAAAAAACGTCTCTCAGCCTGTGCTTTTCTGATGGCAAATATAAATCAGGGTTTGTGAGTGGGCAAATCTCTGCCAGACCTTGGTTCACATCACCCTGAGTACAGCCCTGCCCTGGCTCCCTTGGAGGGATTCATGGCTGGGAGCAGCTCCTGCTCCCTCTTTGCCTGTGAAATACTTGGAAAACCATCATTTAATATGGAGTTTAAGATCATGGACTCTCTCTGCGTTTCTTATCTCTGAGTTTACTTAGCACTAAGACTACTGAGATAAAATCATCCATTATGCCTGAGATGTTTATTAGCTCCTAATCTAATGCTGACAGAAGAAATGGGAGATGACTCCAAGCAGTGGGACCTGAGGTGTGCCAGCAGCCCTGGGAGCGGCTCGGTGCCCGTGTGTCACTGTGCTCAGGGTGTTTTCCCTGCCTGCAGCAGGTGCACTTCTCCTTTGGGCTTTGGAATAAACAGACAGAAGGCTTTTTAGGGTTTGGGATAAATGAGACAGGTGGAGAAAAGAGAAACACTGGTGAGCCAGGAGCCCCTTCCCATAGAGCTGGTCAGAGGTCCCTCAGCACAGCAGCGTGTGAGTTCCCACAGGGAGCCCAGGGGCTCTGCACCCCAGGGACACCACAGCAATCCCCCCACCCCACATGGTGGGAGCTAACACCCCCCCCCAACATCACCCTCCAAATACCCATCCCTGAGACCATGGGCACGCTTCACTCCAGGCATGATTTCAGCTCTGAGCTGTTAAATCCCCACCAGAAGTGATGCAGTACCAGCAGCATTGATGCCATTGCCCTGAAACAGGCTGGGAATCTCTATAAAGCATATTCCCTGCTGTGGCAACGTGTGCTATTCTCAGGGGAGTTGAAAGTCACAGCCAGTTCAACACATCAGCCAGCAGATCATCCCTGGAGACCCCCCAGCACAGCTCTGGGCTTTGGCCTTATGGCCCCGTGTTCAGGTCAGAGTGGAGCTGGGCACTGGGGACAGGGTGGAGCTCAGAAGGAGTCCCCAGCAGGCCACTGGGCTGGTGACCTCTGTGCTTCCAGCCTTCTGGGGCTCTAGTTCTTTTTTTCTTTGTTTTCCTTGCCCTGATCAAGACTCTTGAACCATGTGTGACCCTACACACAATCCGTGTAATTAAGACCAGCAGCTCACTTTGACATCCACAGATTAAAGGCAGCCTGCAAGTGCAACAAACTGAATCTCCCACAGGAGTTAGGCAGGCCAAGAAAAGTTCCAATCCCCATATTTGCATTTCAAGGGAATGTGAAGAATCTGGGCCCCAGGTACAGGAATGGGTTCAGGTATCAGTGTTTCGCTTCTTTATTCAGGTCAGATCAACACTCAAGGTGCCCTTCACCTTGGAGGTATTCTGCCTCTGGTTTTGGCCTCAGTCCTACAAGCCTGTCTTTAGCCCTTAGGTGAAGAGTTCAGAGGTGTGTGGGTATGTACACACATATACCATGGGTTTATGTCTAATGCAGTTCTAGAAACAGAATTTCTGATGCTGCAAACTCTTCCGCATTCACTTGAACACACGTAATTAATGCCATGGGGATTACAGAAGGAAAACAAAGTGCATTCCTGAGGATGACGGGGACCATTCACTTCCATCCCCAAAGCAGGATTAAATAGAGCTGCTTGTCGTGTCAGTGGGCAGCCAAGGGAGTAAACTCAGAGTAAAACTTGCTGGTTTTCCCAGTGTCCACTTTGCTCTCGGTGACGGTTTGTTTATAGGACCCTTCAGAGGCACTGGGGATGGGGTGGAATGAACTCAACACAGGTCCCTGCGACTCTTCTGTCAAAGCCCATTTTGTGTGGAACTCTGTGAGCCTGGGAAGTCCAACCAGACCCACACACCAAGGTCCTTCCAGCAGCTGCCCTACCTGTGTGCTGCTCGTTGTCTGCAGCGAGCACATTCATCTCGCCGTGATTTATCTGCTGGAGAAGTGAGGTTCTCCACGGGTTGCAGAATGCATCTGGACCAGCCTAACGAGCACATTCTTCACCATCAGAGAGGATGTGGAGGGCCTGCAAATATTTTAGACATGATTCACAGAGCCAAAAGGTCTTGTTTACTGATATGCTATTTATACCTAGCTCAATTAAACCTCTTCAGGAGGAAAAAAATAAGGATGCCAACACAGGCAGTGTTGCTGGACGTGAGTGTCTCCTCATTAAAAAGGTTAGAAAAACACCATTAATAATTTTGATATATTCTTTTGGTGATATTTGTACCCTGCTCTGTGTCTCACTGCATCAAGTATCCTCAGCAGTGTGATTCTGGAGCGGATGAGCTCGGTCTGGGTTTCACCATGTCCTGGTGCAGTCAGCCTCATGTGCCGTGTCCTTGGGGATGAGCATGGTCCCCTTGAGACCAGCCTTCACCCTGCCAGAGGTTTGGTGCCAGCAGTGCCTGCTCTGCAGTGCACCAGCACCCTGGGTGAGAATGGGGGCTCTGGGCAACCCAAGGTAGGGACAGACCTGGACAAGCTCCTGCAAACGGAGCCCTGCAGCACCCTCCTGGCAGCAAAGCAGGAGTGTTTCAGTGTGGTCTGGTGCCTTATTAGCACCCAGTAGAATAATAACTGCTAATTCTCAGCACTCAGTAGTGGCAAAGCCTTTCAGGGATGGAGATGGTGGCATGAGCTGCGAGGTGCATGGCAAAGGCACGAAGAAGAGAGACAGGGATGCTGAGGCAGCAAGCGGCTCCGCTGAGGCCCAGGTGCTCCTGCAGGTCCCAGCTCCATGAGTAGGAAAGAGGGAAATCGCTTGGAGGTCCCGTTCCTCGTGCCAGTCACAGGGTGGAGAGAGCACTGCCTGTGTCAAGGAGGAAGCTGAGAATCATTCATACCTTTGCACCTCGGTTTGATGGGAATCCAGCTATCAAACCCGATGGCTGGATGAATCGAAGCTGCACACACAGAGCTCTGTGTGCGGGACGTGCTGCTTCCCGCCACACAGGGACACCTTGGCTGGGAGCGCTCCTCCATGCACCCCGGCCTTCTGCACAGGAACCAGCCCCAGCTGCCAAAGGGGCTCTGTGTGTGTGTGTGTGTGTGTGTGTGAGGAGACACGGCCCCTGTGGAGTGGAAGGGAGACCCGGCCTCTCTGCAATGGGAGACCTGGCCTATCTGGAGTGGAAGGGAGATGTGGCCCCTCTGGAGTGGAAGGGAGACCGGGCCTCTCTGGAGTGGAGTGAGACACATCCCCTCTGGAGTGGAGGGAGGCACATCCCCTCTGGAGCGGAAGGAGACTCAGCCCCTCTGAAGTGAAAGGAGACTCAGTCCCTCTGGAGAGGAAGGGAGATGCATCCCCTCTGGAGTGGAAGGAGACTCAGCCCCTCTGGAGTGGAAGGAGACTCAGTCCCTCCGGAGAGGAAGGGAGATGCATCCCCTCTGGAGTGGAAGGAGACTCAGCCCCTCTGGAGTGGAAGGGCAGCCAGGCCTTACTCAACCCCTCAGCGAGAGACGGAGCAGGTGAGGTGAGCATGAGGCCTGGCAGCATTGACATAAAATATTGAGGTGTAAATCAGTGGTGGAAATAAGCACAACAGCCTTTCCCTAACACGTTAAAGTGATGTACCCATTAAATAATAAAGGGTTTTTTTCCCTTAACACACTATTAATACATTTCAAACCATCATATCTTTAAAGAAATGCACTCCAGTCAAGTGGAAAGCAGACTGATGTGGGTTTAGGAAGAGGTTGGGAGTGCCACAAATTATAAATCCTTTCTACTTTATCAGCATTACAGAGTACTATTAATTTTAAAAATAGCTTTTGAAAACATACATGGCATACCATAATGGAGATGGCTGTGCTTCAATACATCATCCTGATGACTCCTTCCACAGCAATGAGCTCTGCGGACGCGCCAAGCTCCGGTTTGCAAATATGGTATGTACCACGCTCCAGCTGGAAGTTAAAAAAAGCAGTTTGGGCTTTTGATTGGATATCATGAGCTCCTGGGACTTCCGAGTGCCCTGCGTGTGCTGGGTGCTCCCTCCCCCTGCACACCTCCCAAGGGAGCTCCATTCCACCCCTGCAAAATTTCCAGTGCCCATTATCCCCGTGGAGAGTTGGAGCCACGCTGCTAACACAGGGTTTGAGTGATTAAAAATAACGATGTTAATGGCAGATGCTAATGGAACAGAGTAGCTCATCCCTCTATAAAAGTTTTCAGAGCTAATTGGTGTGCGTGGCCGTAGCAGGGTGTGCTGTGTCTGAGTGATGGAGGAGGTAGTTGCCATAGCAAGGACTGGTTTTATTGACTGCTTAAAGGAAGGAGACACATAAAACTGTAACTGAGGCCAGAAAATGGATCAGAAGAGTCCCTGGGTGGCTCTAAAGCAGGCTCGAGCTTGCTTGCCAGGGTTTTTTGCCTTCGTTTTCCCTTTTCCTCAGTCTACTCCTCCTGAACCAGCGACTGCACATCTGAGAGCTGTCAGCAGCCCGTTACGGCAGCACCCACAGCTCGGCTGTATCAATAACATTAACAACATCATTCATTTTATTATTTAACCCTTATAAAAAATAAATGTATCCACCCAGAAATGGCAAGCTCCATCCCCCAGCATTTGGGCCATGCAGCATCCTCCCTTGGGCTTTCCTCTCACCCCCCCAAGCAGACAGGGTCCTGCTGCCTGACAGGGACTGTGGCAATAGAACCTCTTTGTGCTCCCTACACCCATGTCCAGCTGCACAGCTTGGGACCTGCATTATCATATTCCTAAACTAAATGAGTATCAGATCCAAAGCATCTCTCTTCCCAACGCTCAGGTAGCACTCTGTTTCCTCTGCTGCTGATGTGATTACATGGATAAATAGTCCTGCTGGAGCCACGCTGTATGAAATCTTCTAATGACAGGTACAAGGAAATTCCTCTGCCCAGATTTAGTTCCACTTGGTGCTGTGCAGCCAGGAGCCATAAATCTGGCATTGCCTGCAGCTGATGGCCATTGCCAGCTCAGGCTGTGAATGTGTGTGTTGGGAGGGAGGGAGGGAAGGAGGGAGGGAGGGAGGGAGGGAGGGATGGATACACACACAATGGTCACAATCAACCACTGCCAGCAAATAAATAAATAAATCCTTCCCTCCCTTCCCCAGTTTCTCCCAGTATTTCCTGTATGGATTTCATACCCAACAGGACCTTCTCCAGACGATACCTCAGGCCACCGTGTGCCACTTCCCTGAAGCCAGCCTTAGAGTTCCTCATCCCTGACACAAGCACCAAGGACCCAATGTGCTCCTTGGTTTCGAAGGTGTTCAGCAGATTGAGATCCATGGTGATGGTTTGTGCCAGGCCCTGCATCATGCCCAGGCACCACCGGCTTCACACCAGAGCAGGCACCGTCATTCCCCCACAGCCCGGAGAAGTGAGGGCTGGCACCAGCACTACTCACTGCCAGGAGCTGGGTGTTTGCTCATCCCTACAGCACTGGACCCAACTTACTAAAACTACAAGGGCTCTCACAGGGAGGTGCCAGGTTCAGATGTGCTTCTCCCCGACCCTGACCCTTCGGGCAGGGATGTGTTTCAATGCTGATGCTGACTGGGAGCCCTTCGAGCCACCCCGCGCCCAAGGAAAGCATCCTTCCCAGTGACACCTGGAGAGAGTTACAGCCCCTTAAATCACACCCACAGACAGCATCTGAGTGGGAGCCTCCATGAGATGAACGAGCTGGCAGTTCTTAAGGAGCAACGACGAGGTAATAAACAAGATTAACACAGAACTAATGGAGGGATGGAGATAAATACAGGGAATGTCCACGTCATGTCAGAGGGGGCTGCGTGCCAGGCTCTTGGCAATGTGCTGGAGACAGGAGTAGGTAAGTCGTACCTCCTAAATCACAGCCATAAATCCCCCACTGTGCTAACAGAACATGAATGATCTGCTCTGCAATGGACAGGGAAGAGAGAGGGAATTCTCTGCTCAGGATAAAAGAGCTGCTAGCCTCAGCTGCTCCCCGCTGGCTGAGCCAGCCTTGGCAGGCTCTTCAGCTGCCGGGAGATGCGGTGGGTGGGCACATGGCAGTGAGACCCCAGCTTCATCAGCCTGCCCCCCGAAGAGGTCTGTGTGTTCGCAGTGCTGCTCAAAGTGGCTCCCACAGCTGTTTCCTGGGGAAAAAAGGGACATTTCTACTGGCAAGTCAATTCTGACTTACAGACCAGGACCCAAAGGAGGTGAAGGCAGCCTGTGCCTTCCCGCTGCCAGAGCAGATCCCAGTCAAAGCCCAGGCAGCCCCCACCACCCCAAACCCTGCATCACATCGTGGCTTTATGAAGGGGCCTCACTGTGCCACATCTCCAGGTGGGGGATGAAGTCTTAGCCATTTCTGGCTAAACATTAATGAAAGGAAGGAGTTTATTGATTAATAGGCAGACTTAGTCCCACCAGAAGTACAGAAGCCTCTCTCACTGAAGGAATAGAGGCGTTTGTGGCTCCAGCACAAATCTGGAGCTCTGCTGTGTGGCTGCAGGATCCCCCATCACCGTGAGCAGGGCTGGTGACATCCCTGCTCCTCCACATCCAGGTGAGTTCTACTATGTTAACGTTCCATTTTTTAACTGCAGTGATCTGCAGAATCACCTCTGTTACTGTGGCTTGCTCACACCTCGCAGGCTGCTCACTCCAGCTGTGAAGGTCTCAGTGTCCCAGTGCTCACAGAAAGGTGACTCAAAGGGCTGGACACAGATGGAGAGGGTGACACAGACACTGGATGCAGGAGGAAAAGCAGACCACCACTTCATTCACAGGTACCTGCCACGCTCAGTAAGGAGCTGGGTGGCTGGACCCATAGGTGTCTGCCATTCCTGGACTAAAAGATGTACAGCCCTGTGCCAAACCCCTCCTGCTCCTGGGTGGCTTGGCACATCACTGGCTCTGTGGGCACGATATCTAACAGCTGGGCTTTGTCTGCTCCACCACCCCCATCCTCCCTACCACCTCTGGACCCGCCACTGACCCTCCACAGCCACTCACATGAGCTGAAAACAGCTCGTCTCCCTGGAGCATCCTTTCTGGGACGTCTCTCTGTTTCTTTCTGTAAGCCCACAGTTTCCTCAGGACCTTTTGCTCATCCAGATTCACCTTCCTCCCTCCCCAGCTCTGCCTTCCTACCAGGCAGGACACAGCCACTCCATCCACAAAGGATGCAGTTGGGCAAGCAGTGCGGTACCCAGGGCATTTCCACTTCAGGCTGGCTCAGATTAGCCACCCCACTCCTCACTGGGCGCTGGGCAGCGTGGCCAGGGCAAAAGGAAAGAAGGTCCTTGATTCAAAATGAAAGGGAAAAGGGATGATTCATGTTCCTCACCAACACTCCATGTCATTTCCTACCTTGTGGGCAGGCTCACAGCACTCAGAGCCTTGGACTGACAGACAATTTTAAGAGCTTTACTCACTACAAATGATCTTTTGATGATGGAACTAGCTGCATAAAGCTTTGGAAGAAAGACCTTGCATGAATATAGCCAAATTAGGAAGCCCACATCCTCCCAGCTGCGCTCACAGCCACACGTATTGCTGCTTTAGTTTTTAATCTACATCACTGGATCTATTTTTGACTACAAACTAGATGACTCATCTGATCACAACCAGTGAAAAAAAAACATAGTATATTGCCACAAAATAGTTCTGAGGGTTGATGGAGTTTTGTTTTTTCTCTCCACTGCAATGATGCATCTTGTACAACCAACCTCAGGCTAAACCAGCACATACAGGAACCTGGCTTCTTTTATTCAATGGACCATAGGAAAGGAGCTGCTTGGATCTAATTGTCATTTCTTTGCCTTTTCAATTAGTTCCTTCCATTCCTTTTCCTGCCTGTTTCCTTGGGGTCACTCCAATTGGGATGAGAACTTCTTCAAGTCTTTGACCCAAATCTGCAGCTGTAGTGCATGGCAGAGGGGTGAAAGCTTCACCAGGAGCAGCTGCTGAGCAGTATTTCTTACTTCATTTATCCCTTTTTGTTCATACAAAGGAGAAAAACTGAGATGGCCAAGAATGCCATACCACAGCCTGCAGCAACCCCGTTACCAAAGCGTCAGCATCACCATCCGCAGCGTGAACTCTGCTCTCAAAGAGGTGATGACCTCCCCAGCTCACATGGGCACCCTCATCCCTGCGCTTCTGTGGTCCTTCCCAGCCCCATGGGTGCTGCCTGTGACCCCAGTGGCCTGTGGCATCATAAATACTTCCAGTTGTTGGGCATTTCCCACATCTCTGGGCCACACGTTCCCTCACATCACCCCAGGAGGAGGTCACGCCAGTGTGGGTCTGCCTGGGGCAGAGCAGCTCAGGGCTCTGTGAGGCTCAGGTCGGCTCTCAGCTGCTCCACATCAGCCTTCTGCTCCATCCCAAAAGCCATTGCCAGCTCTGAGGTCACACTCCTCACAAACACCACTGCCAGCTCTGAGGTCTCATTCCCCTTCCTCAGTGACACCTTTCAGCTCTTCCCAGCAGCGCCAGCAGCACCAGTTCAGGCAGCACCACGGCCCCTTTCCCCTGCCTGGGACTGATGGACTGATGGAGAAATCAAGGAAATCATAGGAAGATCATTCTGCTCCCCAGTGCTTCAGCCTGGCCAGACAGTTTGCACGGGCAGACCCAGGGGTCTCCGAAGCCCCCTCGCCACAGCCCGGCCCCAATCCCCAGCCAGGCTGCCTGGAGCCGACCTCGCTCCATGTCACCTCTACTGCTCCCTCAGGACTCAACCCCCTCCCCTTCCCCTGCAATATGGGCATGGGGTGAGGGGCTGGATGGGAGCAGGGTGCTGGGCTCACCCTTGCACACAGGTGAGGGTGGTGAGAAGGGTGCTGGGGCTCAGGGACCAGTCTCCCTGCGGCCCCTACGGCTCCCTGTGAGCGATGCCGGCTCCGTGGGTCCCACTCCCATGGGCAACAGGCAGGAGCAGGAGGGTTTGTGCCCACCTGATGCCAGGCCTGGCACTGAGCACTGCGCCCAGCATGCTGTAACCCAGCTCAGCCACAGCCTGTGCTGCCTGTCCCTGCACACCTGGCAGGGAGTGTGTGCCACAGCCAGGGCTGGCACACGGGCGGTGGGGAAGGAGGGGACAGGGATCCCCTAAATCATCATCCAGCTGCAGCAACCCTGCGAGTTGGTCTTAATTCAGAGAGTGCCTGGCCGTGCCCCAGCACCTGACGGGCTCCGCTCCCTCTTCATCCTCCTCTTCCCCCCTTGGTGGGTCTCAGCTGCACAGCAATAAGGCCTGGGAGCCAAGCGGCTCCCTCTGTGCCAAGGGCAGCGACTGGAGAGCGTGTGGGGTTTGGGAGGGGGCACAGAGGCTTCATTCTCTGCTTGCAAAAGGCTGTGAAGCGGCTGGTCTGTTGCACAAAGCCACAGCTGAAACACTGTGAGTGGCAGGAATATAAACGGGGATTAAAGCTGCAAATGCAACTGAGTTCGACCTTGCAAAACCCAGCTTAGAAAGTACAGACAGACCTGGGGCAGGGACATTGCTTAAGATGGTTTAAATCACGGTGAAAGATGCATCCCCACAGATGACCTGACACATCGTTTCCTCTCCTGTCCTCTGTGACTCCAGTAAACTCCTGACCTTGCAGACCAATAAAGACGAGCTCAAAGGAGTCAGGAAGTCTGGCCTCACCATCAGCATCTTCTCAGAAGCAGCTCAGAGCTGTGCGTGGTTGAGGCATGATTACTAATGCCAACCTCTTGCAGCCATTGTATCAGCAACAGGCTTTCTGTCTGCGGTACAGGCTTCAGTCTCACCAGTGACACCCCTATGGGGACAGTTCTGTCCCAATAAAAGCTGCTGGTGAATCGACAGGAAGCTGAAATCCCAGCTTCTCATAAATGAGCATCTTTCCCATTTGTCTGCAGTTTCTGGGGAATGACTCCTGCTCAGCCTGAGCTGTGTTTAGTCATGGGGTGATTTTGTCCCTTCCAGCACAGAGCTAAGTATAGCCTCATTCTTCAGAGGCCACCAGTGATAACCGGGGTGCTGGCATCCTTCCCCAGCCACAGTGTGAGCAGCTATCACCTCCCCAGAGCCCCTCCAAGCCTCCCTTCACCTTGCCCTGGCTGTGTCCCGCTGCGGCGGTGCCGGAGCAGATCCCATCCCCAAGGCAACACTGATCATTCCTGCCGAGGGGACAAGTCATTCAGAACCCCCAAGCGAACCCAGCCACCATCCAGCAGCACGGGGTTCCTGCTCGGAGAGCCGCTGCTGTGGGATGCAGCTTCTCCTGGCATCAGGAATCATCCGCCCTCCACCCGGCCTCTCGCTCCGGCCAGGCGGAGCTGTCGCGTGTCACGACTTATTTGTGTTGTCATCAATTACAACAGTTCCAGATGTATTGTACTGTACATAGAAGCACCTGGGGGGCTTCTAAAGTCTTACTCCAGTCTCAGTTTTATCAGCTCCCAATACCCAGAGCTCACAGAGCCTGATCCCCCGCCGGGTCAGCATTGTTTCCGTGCTGATGAAAAGCCTCCGCTGCCCCGGCGCCCGCTGCCACATACCTTTGCAGCTGCTATTTAAAACCAAAACCAAGAAACAAAATAAAACAAAACCAAACGAGCACTTTCACATGTCACATCTCCCTGCGACACGGGTCTGCCACCCACAAACAGATGGTGAGTGGGGGGGATGGCAGGGGGACCGGCTGCAGCTGTCCCTGGGGCTGGCCAGCAGTGGGATGATGCCACCGCTCCCTGCCGGGTCCTGGCCCGTCACCCCATGCCTCGTGGCTCCCCGAAATCCCTTTTCTAAGTTCTTTCCTACTTCCCAGGTTGCCAGGTGCGTGTGTGCCTTGGGAAAGTGAGATAATGTCACCCCACTGCCATTCCAAACACTCCCTGTGGCTGCCAAGCCCGTCACAGCACGGGTTTGAAAAACAATATCCCTGCCTGGTCCCCCTGTTCGCTCCCAAAATGCCCCTGCAAGGTCAGGCTCAAGTGCCCTCCCCAGAGGGGCTTCATGCCTCTACAATTTCTCTTCTTTTTAACCCAGGTTTTTGGAGGATGTTAAAATGCCTCTTCTAAAAAAGGCCGACATCAGCTCTGTGTGCACATTCCCCCCCATGCTCAGGGGGCCACCAGCCCCCACAGCCTCATCCCGTTTGCTGGGCCTGGCCAGCATCACCTGAGCAGCTCCATCCCGGTATTCCCCTTGAGCAGGGAGGGATCCGGGGAGGCACTGGCTGCTCCATCCCGTGCTGTGGAGGGGGGCACCCAGCATTGCCCAGGGCTGCAGAGGGGAGCCTGGCATTCGCCACACAAAGCCCTCACCCTCCTCTGCAGCCCGAGGAACCGGGTGAGAGCTGACCGGGGAGCTGCTGGAGCAGGAGGTGGGGAACACAAGAGCCTGCATCGTGCTCCCGGCCTCTTCCCAGCGAGGCACCAGCCTTTCCCACCATTCACTGGTTTGCCTTTCCATGGGACTGGTGCAAATGGTATCCCTCCATTTCGGGAAGGGACACCCAGGGGCTGGGGGCAAAACACCCCGTGAGCACCAGGTGATCAGCCAGGGGCACGCGTGGGAGCGATGAGCAGAAGGGGCATATTGAACCCCAGAGCACCCTCACAAACTGAACACAGGTAAAGAGGAGGGGGGCATTTGCCTCCCTTCTCCGTGGGAGACCACAGGAGAACGTCCCCCCGCACGGGGTGCTGGGTCGATGCGAGAGCTCAGGCTGGGGTTTTACCTGGTCCCCACCGGTCGCTCTGTGCGGAGCCGGGGCCGTGCCCCCACCCCACCGGTTGCTCTGTGCCGTGACCACACAAGGCCAGGGAACCATGCGATCGCGGGTTCGGGTATCTCAGGACACGGGAGGAGGGGCAATGGTGGGGGCAGCGGGGAGGGGGAGCGGGGCAGGGCCAGGCAGAGCCCCTCACCCCGGGGCGTCGTGCTGGACCCCGGCCGGGGCAGGGCGGGGCGGGAGGCGTCGAAGCGAGCCTCGGCTGGCCAGGTAAAACCAGGACACGCGGCTGCCGCCTGTCGCGACAAGCGGCCCCAGCACAGAGTCCCAGAGCGTTAAGGGACGGAGGGGACCTCGGAGGCTCATCCGCTCCCGGCCCCGCCTGACCGGCATCACCCAGGCTAAACCGCCCAGGCGGGTTTGAATGGCTCCGGAGGAGACCCCAGGCTCTCCGGGCAGCCCGTCCCGCCGCTCCGTCCCCCCACGGTGACGCAGCTCCCCACGATGTTCCCAGGGAGGGCTCCTGTCACCAGCCCCGCATCCAGCGGCCCCGCAGCCCCCCAGCCTCAGCCCCCGCCCGGCATCCCGCGGCCCCAGTCTGCATCCCAGCCCCGCAGCACCGACCCCGCAGCCCCCCGGCCCTCCGGCCCCGCCCCGCAGCCCCCGGCCACAACTCGCATCCCCGGTCCCTCCCGCATCCCCGGTTCCTCCCGCATCCCCCGCCCCACATCCCCGGCCCCACATCCCCACCCCTCCCGCCCCGCATCCCCCGCCCCGCATCCCCACCCCTCCCGCTCCGCATCCCCGGCCCCCGCCCCGCATCCCAGTCCCGCAGCCCCGACCCCGCAGCCCCCGGCCCCCCCGCCGCGCCCCGCAGCCCCCGGCCACAGCGCGCATCCCCGCTCCCTCCCGCATCCCCCGCCCCACATCCCCACCCCTCCTGCTCCGCATCCCCGGCCCCCGCACCGCATCCCAGCCCCGCAGCCCCGAGCCCGCAGTCCCCCGGCCCTCCGGCCCCGCCCCACAGCCCCCGGCCACAGCCTGCATCCCCGGTCCCTCCCGCAGCCCCCGCCCCGCATCCCCACCCCTCCCGCCCCGCATCCCCGGTCCCTCCCGCATCCCCCGCCCCGCATCCCCCGCCCCGCACCCCCGGCCCCCGCCCCGCAGCCCAGCCCCGCAGCCCCGCCCCCCACCCCGCAGCCCAGCCCCGCAGCCCCGGCCCCCGCCCCGCAGCCCAGCCCCGCAGCCCGCCCCCCCCCCCGCCCGGCCGCTTTTTGTCTCTTTCGGGTTTTTTCTCCTCTCTTTTGTTTGGCGTTTTCGCCGCGGCGCGCGCCCTGCCCCGCCCCCGCCTCTCGCCATTGGGCAGAAAAGTTTGCGGCCGGCGGCGGATTGGCTGAGGGCGGCGGCGATCGCCAATGAAAGGCGCCGGCCGGGCGGCGCGCCCCGAGTGAGCGGCGGCGGCAGCGGGATGGACCCGGGACTGCAGGAGGTGCGGGACGGGCGGTGCGGGGCCGGGCCGGGCGTGGGGGGACCGAGCCGAGCGGGGCAGCAGGCGCGGGATGGAGCGGGACCGGCCAGGACAGGCCAGGAGGTGCGGGACGGAGCCGGGCGGTGCGGGGCAGGTGGTGCGGGACTCGGGCGGGGCGGGACAGGCAGTGTAGGAGGTGCGGGGTCGAGCGGGGAGGGACCGAGCCGAGCGGGGCAGGAGGCGCGAGATGGAGCGGGACGGGACCGGACAGGAGCCGAGCCCGGAGGTGCGGTGCAGTTGGTGCGGAGCCGGGCGGGGAGGGACCCAGACGGGTGGGGCAGGAGATGCGGGATGGAGCGGGGCAGGACCGGCCCGAGCGGAGCTGTGCGGGGTGGGATGCAGCCGGGCGGTGCGGGGCAGGGCAGGAGGTGTGCGGGATGGAGTGCGGTGGGGTGGGGCAGGAGGTGCGGGAAGGAGCCGGGCGGTGCGGGCGAACCGACAGACCGGGATGCCCCGGGGGCTTCTGCCCCCTTCCGCTCGGGGTGCCGGGGAGCGGGGAGGCGCCACCCGGGGCTGTGAGTGTCCCGGTCCTGCCGTTCCCCCGCATCCCCCCGCGCCGCGGCAGCCTTTGCCCTGCGGGTGGCGGTGCGGGGAGCTGCCCGGCGCAGCCCCCGCTCCGGTGAGTCGGGGCGGTGCCGGGCCCGGGGAGGGATGCTCGCCCGGGGCTCGCTGGGCTCCGCCGCAGCGGAGCTCGGCTGCTGCCGCCGCGCGGGGCTCAGCGCGGGGCGGTGCGGGGTGTGGGGGTGCCGGGGGCAGGTCTTGCGGTGCCGGGCCCCCCCGCGTCCCGCCGGGGCAGGTCTCGCTGTGCCCGCCCGCGCAGGCGGGAGCTGGCTCTGCCCGGTGATGCTCCTGGCTTATTCCTGGTCCTGTGCAGGAAACAACACGGCTTTTGCTGGAAAAGCGGCTCTGTTGTCTGGATCAACTGGTGCACGGCTCTGCCCTTCAGCCCGTGTCCTTGGGGGGCTGCCTGTCCCCTTTCAGGCCCCCGGGAAGGGTTGGCTCTGTGTGCTCAGTTGGCCAAGGCTTTCTTCCCCAGGAAGCCCCGGAGCCCAGCCAGGGTGCCCTCTGAGTGAAGGAACCAGAAGAACTGAAACCCTCCTGGCATGGCACTGGGCCCAGAGGAAGGGATTTTAATTGTGAAATCGGGAACGTGTGGGATGGGCTGCCAGGAGCAGCTGCTAGCATGACCTTACTTGCTGTACCTTTGTCACCACATAACTGGGAGATGAGTTAAACACTTCACATCCGTGCTGCTCAGTTAGCACTGCTGGAATCCTGTGCCCTGGCCAGGCAGTGCCCTGGCCCTGATCCCCATGGGTCTGCTGGGGTACAGAGGCACCTCTGGGCCCTCCAGGGGAGTACATAGTGCCTTTGTCCAGGAGCTTCTGTGAGAAGCTTCTTGCCCATGCTGTCCTTGGAGAGCCCTCCCTGGCTCTTGGGTGGGAAGGGTCAGCCCATCTCTCTTTGAGCTGGAGATCTCCTGGTGTCCTCTGCCAGTGCATCCCTGTTGCTGATAACCCTTGGGCACAGCCATAGGGTCCTGGTGAGTAGCTTCTGTGAGGAAGGCACCTCTCAGGTCCTGGCTCGAGGCCCTTGGGAAGCTCCTAGCAGGCCCCAAGTGAAGATGGGTCCCACAGGAATGACAGGTGCCCCTCTCATGGACCACTCCAGCTGTGTGGCTGTCTGCATGCTGGGCACTCTGGTTTGCAGACAGAAGCTCAATTCCTGCCTTGCCCAGAGCACTGCTCACAGGGCTTGGTGGGGGGAGCAGGGTGGGGCCCCCTGGGGTGGGGTCCCTTGTGGGAGGGAGCAGAGAAGCAGGGCTGGATGTGGGCAGCAAGGAGGGCAGAAACACCCCCCAGCAAAGCCATCCCTGCACTGGGCCTGTCTCCCAGGAGCCTCTCGAGCCCCATCCGCAGAGGGTGGGGCAGTGGGGCTGTGTGGCTGTGCATCAGGGGATCGCAAGGTGCCTTGTGAAGGCAGGAACCACCCGTGCCTCTCTGCAGGGTGGCTGGATCCCAGGCTCCTGCTGGTGGGAGGGCAAAGGACAAGAGGTGCCTTTAATGTCCCTTAAATTGGCAGGGAATAGAAAGGGTCTGTGGTGGGAAGGTGTAGTTCTGCTGGGAGATGTGCCCTGCCAGGCAGTGCTGAGCTAACCCTCCCTCTCCCCAGCGTGCTGAGGGAGCGGTGAAGCTGCTGGGTCGGGGGGGGGGTGCTGTGGAGAAGCTGCTGGGTCGGGGGGGGGGCTGTGGGGAAGCTGCTGGGTCGGGGGGGGCTGTGGAGAAGCTGCTGGGTCGGGGGGGGCTGTGGAGAAGCTGCTGGGTCGGGGGGGCTGTGAAGCTGCCTGTCACCTGGAGCTGGGCACAGGGGTGGGAAGAGGAAAAGTCCCAGCTGGTCTGCATGTCAATAGGGATGTGAAATGACATAATAGAAACAAGGAGAAAATAGTACAGGCCTTGGATCAGTGTCTGAACACCCTGTGTCCAGAGACACGCAGGCGGCTTTGGGGCAGACAGCTGCTTAATTTCCTGAACCAGGAGACGGGCACTTTCCCTGGGCACAGGGTGGGAAGGCTGTCAGGCTGTAATGTGGCTTGGCAGGGCTGCACAGCCAGCCTGAGCAAGTCTGGAACTCATTAGGGCTCGTTGCAGGGCCCTGCAAATTAGATTTTCAATCACTGCTGGGTTTAATTATTGTTGCTGCCTTGCCTGGTGTATGATGGGATTCTTTCTGAGGAAATGAAAGCAGTGTGAGTGGGATGGCATTCTCTCTGGCAAAGGGGTTGTTTGGATTGAATTCCAAATGGAGAGTTAAAACTCCAAACAAGATAAAGCCTGATGGCTGGCATTCCCTGTGTCACTGGAGCTGCTTCAGCTGGGTGGTGGGCAGCAGGAGCTGTGTACTGTTCTCACTGAATGCAGCCCAATTCTGTCAGGAGGAGAAAATAACCCCTGAAGCTGAAAGCACTGCTCAGAGCCAAGGTAAAGTTTACTCAGTTAATGCAGGTTTTGGATCTTGACTTTTCCTCTGGTTGTTTAGCAGGGCTCTTTGCAAACACCCAGAGCAGGGGGCAGAAGCAGCTCTGCTGCTGGGAGAACGAGCCCCAGCGTGTGCAGGGGACTGAAGCCTCCCTTCACCACCCAACACGCCCACAGGACTCCTGTGGTGCTGAGATGGTGATGCTGGACTGCTACCTATTAAGGGGTGGGGATGCTGTTTATCAAGGGTTGGGAACTTGCCCTCTGTGAAGTGTTGAGCTGCTTAAAGAACGTGAGGAATATACTGGGGATTCCTTCATTCAGCTGGGTGGCTTTGCAGGCAAAGCTGCTCAGGTCCCAAATAATGGGGTTAACCCAGAGGCAGTCTGCCCAAAGACACCTCTGTGAGGTACATATTCTGTCCAAAACCCCTGTTGGGCAACTGGGGCAGGGGGTGCAGGGGGGTGGGCACAGTGAGCCCAGTGGGGGTGCTGGTGATGCCCTTCCAGGCACCATTTCAGTGTTCTGCTGCTTGTCTGTTTAAATGCTGCTGGTAACTGCACAGGCAACTCCACCTCTGCCTGTGAAAGCTGGGCCCCCTGCTTCTTAATTAGACCACCAAAAGTCGTCCACCCCTTGCAGACTCCTGTGCTGGCTGTTCCTGGTTACAGGCTCTGCTAGCAGAGGCTCTAGGTGCATGAGGAAAGGTTGGTACCTTCCCTGTGAAGGCTCTGCCTGTCCCTGGGCTGGGGGTGGCTGTGTGTGGCCCTGGGGAGGTGCCTGTCACCCTGTGTGACCTGTTCAGAGGGTGCTGTGTCCTCAGGGGACTGAAATCCCTGCTGCAGGAACAGCATCCTTGTGTTGGAGCCCGTGGGGGGAGCGCTGCTGCAGCTGGCCTGGGAAAACAGATGTTGATCTTGATGCAGAAACCTGCTCTGGGCAAGTGTTTATAGATGTGAAATCATGAGGCTGCACAGGGTTAAGGGGCTTATTTTGGGACTTGGATGCAGAGCTAAACAGAGTCCCATAAAACACAACTTAGAAGTGACAAACTCCCCCTGGCCCCACAGTGCCTGGAGGGTTTGTTTAGGCTGAGGGGTCCTGCCTCTGGAACAAGGCAATGTTGTGTCAGGCACTCAGGAGGAGGGGCGCTGGGGTGCCCTCGCTGGGGAGGGGCTGGGGCGCTGGGGTGCCCTCGCTGGGGAGGGGCTGGGGCGCCCTCACTGGAAGGTGTTGCTCTGCTGGAGGATGGGGCTCAGGGCAAGGGGAGGGTTTCAGGGCAGCTCTTTGCAAAAGCAGGAGTTTCTCACAACCAGCCCAACTCCTCATCTCTGAGCCCTTGGACACATCAGTTATGGGATGTTCTGGAGCAGCAGCTGCCCTCCATGAAGGGAGCTCCCCCTCTTGCTGGGTGGGCTGCCTGGGTGCTCCCTGGCTGGGTGCTGGCCCTGCTCTCAGAGTTAGAAGCAGTGGAGACAAGTGGAATGAACAGCAGCTTTCACTCCCCCCGCGGGCAGATAAGGCTTGGTGAGCTGTTAATGTTTAGCTGAGGGGGTGTGATAACTCCAGCCTCCCCAGGAACAGCTCTTCTGCATGGGAGCCAAGGGCAGGGAACAGAGGGGCTGGCCCAGCCTGGCCAGTTCCAGGCACTGGTGAGCAGGGTGCCTGCTGGCTGCTCGCCTGGGAGTCTCACTGCACAAAGGCAATACCAGGAATAAGGGAAATAAAGGGGCTTTTCTCCCACTCCTGAGCTGTGGGTGCTGTTGGCTGGGCAAACACAGCTTTGAGCCTGTGCTCAGAGGAGCACTGAGGCAGCTGGGTGCCTGCTGCACGCAAACTGCTGGGCAAACAGGGTTATTAGTGGCCAGCACAGTTGTACATGTTGTTTTGGGGGCTTTAAGTGCTGGGGGTATCGCCTGCCTAGTCAGGCAAGGGGCTGGGCTCTGTCAGCACCAGCTTCTACATGAGCAAACCATTGCAGGCAGTATTCCCTTGGGAAGGGACCTGGCTTAGGAGCAGAACTCTGCTGCCTTGCTGGAGGAGCAGAGGAAAGCAGCCTTACCCAGCGTGTGGTGGCTGCCTGCCCCTGCCTGCCCAGGGTTTGAGCCTTGGGTTCAGGGCATCCCTGGCCACAAACCCAACCTGGACCTCTTCATTTGCTCTGGCTGATGACCTGCAAATGTGTCCCTCAAACCCACCTCAGCTCTTTATTCTCCCTACATTAGAGGGCAACTCTGGGCAAGATTATGAAGCCCCAGGCAAAAGAAGAAATGAAGATGCCCAGAGTTCCTCCCATGGGTGCTGCCAGCTGCTGGGATGGCTGAGTGTGCACCAGTGCCAGCTCCTGTCAGCCCTGCCCCTCAAGCCAGAGCACCAGTAACTGAGCAGGGCTTCTCCTGCCCCAGGTCTGGACATCTGGAGGAGAGCACAGCCTGCAGCCCCAGGGGCTGGTGGACAGCCCCTCAGCTACTGTGTTGGGGGGCTGATGGCTCACTGAACCTTTCCTCTTGACTGCTGCAGACCTCAGCTGTGTGTTTTGCAAAGCTGGATGGGCCTGGAGCTCTTGGAGGGGTCTGTGGCAGTGGCCAAGTGCTGTGGAGAACTGGGAGCTGATACAGGGTGCAGCAGGGGGTGAGGGATGGGTGGCATGGGCACACCTCTGCCCTTTGTGCTGGGAGATGCCTCTCTGCTGGTCAGCACATCCCCAGCTCTCCTGTGCCTCCTGCCTATGCAGTGATGAGTGGAGCTGAGAAGATGCTTGGGAGGGCTCCCTCAGGGTGCTGTGTCTGGGGGAAGCAGCTCCTGGGGTGCAGTGTGTCAGTGCACCAAGGGACCCCCACTCCCCAGGGTACCTGAGCACCACCTTGTGCAGGAGGTGGGAAGGATGAAGCTGGCTCCGTGAAGCCGACTGATGACCACTCCAGATCTCAGTACAGCTCCTGTTCAGTCAGATTTGGGTGGGTTCTTCCCATCCCATGCACCTGCTCACGGCTTGGCTTGGTTTGTCATGAGGAACAAGTGCCTGGATCGCTGTCTTGCTTGTGGAAACAGCTATTCCTCTCACTTCCCAGAGCTTGCCCTTCTCTTATCATTCATCCCCACATTGCTCTGGGGAGGGAGTGCTGCCAGCCATGTGCTCTTGGAAGAGCCAGGTCCTTGCAGGGGCTCCAGCCCCTGTGCCTGCCACACTGTACGCTGAGATCTGGCAGCTCCCCTGAAGCAGCTTCTGCCCCAACCCCTCCCCAGGGCCAGTGCCTCTCCCCCCAGGGCCAGTGGCTTCCCCTGGTCTTGGCCTTACTGAAATAAAAGGCACCAAACTTCCCACAAAGTGCAGTGTCAGTCAGTGTTCCCACTGACCCCAGCTCATTCCCTGATGGCTTAAATAAATCCTGGAGGGAGAATGTGAGATGAAAGACCATCTTTTGTAAGTGGTTTGGCTTTTTTCCTCCTAGGAGTGTGGCAATTTGGGGAGCTGCTTGCTCAGGATCTGGCAGGGCAACACATTGCTTTCAGGTCATGATTACAATAGATGTTTTCTGCCTGTGAAAACGAGGAGAAAACAAATCTGAACAATCCTTTGCTGTTCCCAGTCACAGTTCCAGTAGTGAGTGGCTGTCAGGGGGTGCCTAGCAGCAGCTGCTTGCCCTTGGAGAAGTGTGTTCCATGTGCAGACACCCAAGGAGCCCCTCCTGGCCAAACCCTGGGGGGTTCAGCCCAGCCCTGAGCCCCAGTCTGCGGGGAAGTCCCCTTGCCTGGCCTTGCTGGCTTGGGCAGGTCTTTGGTGGCAGTGCTGTGAGGTGGCTCTGAGCATGGCTGAAGCTGGACCTCACTGGATGTCAGGTGTTGCCTGGGGTGCTGTCTGGCCTTGGCAGGAAAGCCAGCCCTGTGTGATGCCCATATGGAAGACTGCTGGAGCAGGTCTGTGTCTCAGGTGATCACTCTTCCTTGAGGAAAGGAAAGTGCTACCAAAGAGGCTTTTTTGTGTCCTGAGCCTGGCTTTATTCCTGCTCTTAACTCAAACACAGCCCCTTGGATGTGTTGGTGTCTTGCTGCTGGGCTTGGCTGGCTCTCCCCTGCAGCCCATGGGAATACCCCCTGGCTTACCTGTCCTCCTCCAGAGCTTGCAGCATTCCCTCCCCAGTAGATACCTCTCCTGTTAGAGAGGCTCTGGCTGTTGGAACTCCTTCAGGGAGTTTGAGCTAGCTCCCTACTATGCAACTTTAGCTCTATTCTAGTCAGATAATGATGGCAAATTAATTCCCATCCATCAGTATCCCCAAAGAGAGCACTGAGCGAGCTGGTCCCACCCATGTGAGTATCATCTGGCTTTCCCCTTGGTCTCTGTTCAAGGGCTTCTCTCAAAGTCAGAGCTGCTCATCTCCAGCCCATTGCAGCTAGAGGAACCCCACCCAGAGCATTCATGTGGCCCCACAGCTCCCCTGCCCTGGCTGTGGTTTATTGGGGGTAGGGTATCAGACACCCAGACTGCATGGGAGGGGTTCTACTGAGCTCGCTGTGGGTGCTGGGGATGATATCTGATGCTGAGGAGAGGTGAAACGAGGACCTCTCCTCTGAAGGGCTGTCCTGAATTTGTAGTAACTTTTTTGGAAACCAGCTTTTCCTTTTCCCTTCCTAAAAAGGAGGAGAGAACATACTTGAGGCAGTTACGTGTCTCCATCGCCGGGGCCGCTCTCCAAATAAGGTGTTGTGCAATAAGTGTTTTGAGGCTCCAGAAGCCTCTGCAGGGCAGGAGGGCTCTGCCCCAACACAGCCTTCTGGAGCTGTGGCCCCAAAAGCCCTTTGGGAGCTGGGGAGCGGTGGGTGTCTGGCAGGGTGCTGCTCTTGTGGGGTGACCCCTGCTCCTGGGTCTGTCCCATGGGTGCTGGTGGTGTGAGGCCTCGTGCCCCAGCGCTGCACAGGGAGCAGGAGGGGGTGTATCTCTGGGAGCTTTATGAGCCTTCAGCAGCCTCTGATTAACAACCACGTTGGCCCAAACTTGCCTAAACTCTGAGCCTTGTTTCAGGCCAGGGTCCCTCTGAGGGTGCAGCTCCAGGGGAAGCCGCAGTGGGGCTGGGAGCCTGCAGGTCCCTTGGCCCAGCATGGTGGCTGGTGCTGCTGGCCAAGGGCTGTGCTGGGGGTTCTGGTGGTACGTTGGTGTGTTTGTACTGTCAGTGGTACCTGGGCTCCCGGGGTGCCTGTTTCCCATCAGCAGGACTGTTGAAACTCTGTGATTAGATCAGGGTCCCTGTGGATACACAGGAGGAAAGAACTGCAGGTTCTTCCTAGGGAGTGTGGTCCCAGCATCCCCAGCAGATAAGCATCTCCTGCAGTTGCCATCCTTTTGTTACCCTGACTGATTCAGCAGCTGGAGCTGGCTCTGCTTTCCTGTTTCCACCTTGTTTGTCCCTGAGCCATATCCTGGGTGGGTGCCTGGTCTCATGATGTGTGTGCTGCTGGAGGCCAGAACTCTTTTACCTAGCCTGTCTTGACCCCATGCCTTGTGCATGGCTGAAGAGAGAGGGTGTAAGAAAACCCCCTGAAGCATCCCCAAAGCACAAGTGCCAGGCTCAGGGCTGCATGTCCCTTACACAGTGTGGGTGGCAAATCCCCTGGTGACAGTGGGTGCCTCCAGCTGGGGCTGGGCTGTGGAAACCAAGCTGCCCAAGGCAGGGCTCAGCTGCCTTCCATGCTGGCCTGCTGCTCCGTGCTCTGCTCCCCCTGCTTTCCTTTAAGGACTGTAGCATTGCTGGGGGAGGGGGGTGGTGGTGTCCCACAGCACTTGGATTAGTCACTGATGTTCAGTGGGACTTCCCTGCTCTGCAGCATCCAGAGATAAACCAACCTCTCTGCAAAAGCAGCTCTTAGTAGAGGATGTCAGGGTGCTGGGTTTCCCTAGCTGCCCTTCTCCTGAGCTCCACAAAAGCTTTGTTAACATTACCCCCTCACCACTCCATAAACAGTTTTTCTCCTCCTCACCGCTCCACAAACAATCAGGTCTCATGGAGAGGGTGTCTGAGCAGGGTGCTGGAGCCACGCCATCCTTCTGTGGCTGTCCAAAGAGGAGGTGTAACTCCATCCCCAGGTACCCTGTCCTTACAGCCTGCTCATCACTGTCTGCAGAGGATCTCAGCAGGGAGCTGCTTGTGGCCACAGCTTCAGGCTGTCTGTGGGGAGACCACCAGGCTGTGACAGGTAACAGGGCTCTGTGTATGCACAACAGGAAAGTACTTGTGTAAATGTGACTCCAGAAGGCAGGAGACATCTCTGAGGGCCTGTGGGTATGATGGCTGGTGTCTGAGCACTAACAGGTCTGGGTCTAGGAGTTTGGCCCATGTGCCTGTAGCATTACCCTGGCTGCTTCCCCACGGAGGCTCCTCTAGAAGCTCTTACCTATCCTTAGTCTGGGATGTGCTGAATCCTTGGCACTGGGCTGGCTGGAGAGAGTGGAAAGAGCCTTCCACTCCTTGGAAGGGTTTAAGTACGGGTTTGTGCAAATGGTGCTGTGCCCGTGCTCTGGTCAGGGGTGGTGGTACACAGGAGGGGCCTCCTGGGGTCCCAGCCAAGCTGTGGATGGAGCAGGCTGGCAGAGCTGGACTCCAACCCCTTCATCCCATCCAGCCTGGGATCTGTCCAGACAGACTGGCCATGAGTGCTCAGTGCTCCTTCCCAAAGCGTGCTCAGACTCCAGCCCAAGGTGGAGCTGTGGGTGGGTTCCTCCCTGTCACTTGTCACTGTGAGCACGCTCTGCCAGCTCTGCCAGCCCTTGGGCACCAGACAGCCCTGCCTGTGGCCAGCAGTGAACCCTGGTGCTACCAGCGTGTTTGTGAGGCTGCTCAGAGCTGGTTCTGTGGGTAGAGTGGCCTCAGTTTCCTATCATTTCACTACTGAAGAATTTCCTCTGCACCGACTGGCTTTGTGTCTTTGCTAGCAAGAATGCTAGAAGGCACGAAAAGCCAAAGCAGCGCTCTGGAAATGCATTGTATAGCCAGTCATGGTGAGCTGAACTTGCTTTTCTTCCAAGCAGTTTGTTGACACAGGCATTTTTAAAGGCATTACAAATGTCTTCAGACTCTTTATCTTAAACTTTAGTGCTACCTCCTTTAGCACTGCTGATCCCAAGTGGACCTGGGCATAGGTGGAGTCCAAGATATCTGGGGAGCATTTGTTTCACATTATCCTACTGGGTTTGGTTTCTTTGCAGTGTCTTGTGTGGGGTTTTTTGTTTTAAAGAAATCTCCTTTTATGCATATTTGAGGAGCTGGAGCGGAGCTGTAAGGAGAAGCTCCATATCTGGGCAGGAAGTCCTGCTGACCAGGCAGCGGTTCCTGTTGTGTTTGGCCACTGCAGAGATGGAAATGAGTGTCTGAAACCTCTCCCCAGTCCTGAGGGAGCCAGGCATGCCGCTGTCCTCCAAAGAGATGTGGCTGTGCTTCCAGCTGACACCAGGAGATGCTGCCCCAGGGGCCTGAGCTTGCCGGGCAGCAGTGGGTGTGTGAGCACCCTGTCCCCATGGGAAGGGGCTCTGGCTGCTCCCGCTGCCCTGGTGCAGTCTGCCTGTGCCCAGGGGACATCCCTGAAAGCTCACGGAGCCGCCTGAGCTGCCCGCAGGTGGTGGTTGAGGTGAGCTGCCCTCTCAGCCCCTTCCCTTGCAAGGGACCTACACCTCCAAGGGCAGGGGTGTCTGGGCCATCTTGGAGCTGTCTGTTCCTTGAAGAGCTGCTTGACTTTCACATTGCTTCCCCATATGTCTTCCTGTAGCTCCAGGCCCGCAGCTGGCTTGAGTGGTGAGGGGCCGCCTGCCAAGAGGACTTCCCAAGGGGACCTGGAGCTGCTGGTCACACGGGCACATGCTCCAGTCTGGCACGAACGGGGGGCTGCTGACTTGCTTTTCAGCACGTGTCTGGAGCTGTGTGTGGCCAGGAGCAACGCCTGGGGCTCCCTTAGCTTTGTCTTCAGGACATGGTTCCTCAGGCCCTGTGCAGCGCCCAGGCAAGGGTCGCCCTGCGAGGCCTTGGCTGAGTGAAGTGGTGTCAGCACATCAGGGCAGAGCTGGGACTTTGCTCAGTTAAATGAGACCTGCCTGTTTGTGGCCCAGTGACGGCAAGGTGGTGGTGGAAGCTCAGAGCAGGCCCTGGGTGCGGGCGGAGGTGCTGGCTGTGGAAGCAGCAGCCTGTCTCACCCCACTGGTCAGGGATGGCCTGGAGCAGGGTGCCCCTTGGGTTGGAAGCACCTGACAGATTGTCCATCCAAGCCAGCCCTTCAGCCCAGGAGACTCAACCCTCAGCCCATCCCTCTGATCCCACTCCTGTGACAGCACTTGGAGTCGGGCAGGGGCCTGCACTGGACCCTGCAGCCTGGGGACAGAGCCTTGGGCTGGCTGGGGTGATGGTCAGCACCAGCCAGGGGGGGCATGAGGGTGCTCTGGAGGGTGCTGACTCGGCAGGTACCTCCTCAGGGTCAGGTTGGGTGAAGAGCAGCTCACTGCAGTTAAACTTGGACCCAGGACAGGAGCCAGGAGTCATGTTTGGACAAGTAGGATAACTTATCAAGTTGGATAAATTACCAGGCTAGGGGCTTGTTAACTCTGAAATCCCAGAGAAAAATGCTGGGCTCGTGTGTGGGTGTGGGGGTCACCCAAATGGCTGAGAGTTCTCCATGGACACTCACCCAGACACACCAGTGTCAGGCTGTTCTGGTGGCTCCTGTGCTGATTCTCGCTCCTGGCACCAGTCCCCCCTCTGCTTTTCCCTGTGTATGTAATGAAACTTTTCCAAATGAGTTTATTTAATCCAGATGTTTGTATTTTAAATAAACAGCCATTCATAGTCCCTTGCCTCTACTCAGCTTCTGTCTGACTCATTAAGATCAGAGTCAATTAAAAGCCCCATCAGTGGGTATCTAGCACATGGTGCCTGAGCTGGCAAGGTTGTAAGTGGGCTGTGCTGGAGCCTTCCATGTCCTATCTGATCCAGAGAGCTGGCATGTAGCTGAAGAATCAGAAATGGCCTATTTTTCTGGATATTAGAGGCAGGGTAGAGTGTGAGTGCAGGTTAAAAATACATCTTCTGAGTTACCAGGGTGAGAGGTCGTTTCACTGACTTCAGAGTATCTGGAGGAGCTGCAGGTGAAAAATGAGGTGAAAGCAGAGGCACAAATGAAATGGGAGTCCTGAGGGCAAGGGGAGCTGTACTGGGCTGTTCCATGCCCTGAGCAGCCTCATACAGTGACTTGATACACATACAGACTCGCTGTCTGCTTTAGAACTGGCGAACCAGTGTCTGGCTGTTCATGAAAGCTCCATCCTTATTAGCAACACTGGGTTTGCCAAGGAAGTTCAGTGGCTTTCCTAATTGAGTGCTATCAAATAACTTTTCCCTTCTGAAGAGTTTGGATGTTGGCAGAGACCCCAGGGTACCCCTGGCCTGTGCCAGAGCACTGAGGACCCCAGGCACTGGATGTGGGATGGGTGGATGTGGAGGATGGAGCAGCTGCCAGCACCATCCTGGCTCTGCATCTGCATGGAGCGGCAAGCTGGGTGCTGGGCAGAGCTTGGGGCCAGTCACCAGCTGAGCTGCCACCCATAGTACTACCAGCCGGGGGTCCCTGTGCAGCCCCCTGCAAAGGGAGCAGGTTTCTTTAACCACTCAGAGTGGAGGAGCTGGGCATGTTCCCCCCAGCGCAGGCATTAAAACCTCCCTGGTTCTTCACACTGAAAAGCCAGCCTGGCAAATCCACAGCACAGGCACTGAGAGAGCTCAACTTGAACCTTATTGGCCCCTGAGGGGCTTTTCAGCACTAGTCTGTCTCTGGGGGAAGGTTCTTGGGACAGCCTGCACAGTGAGTGCCTGTGCCTGGAGCTGACCTCTGCTCTGGGAGCAGCAGAAGGCACAGCCCAGCCCTTCTCCCCCCCCCCCCCCCCCCCCCTTTCCTCCAGCCTTTCCCTGCTGTGTTTCCTGCTCACCACCCGTAAAGCCCTGGAAATCTGCCACGTTCCCAAACACTCCTCAGCCCCTGTAAAACACTGAGGAGGTCTGAGCTGCCCTAGAGCTGATTTAGCACCAGGTCATGGCAGTGCACCTCTGGGTCTGGCTGCATGAAGCAGAGTCACGTGTGGTATTTAATCAGAACCAAAATACCCTTCTAATGAGACCTGAGGCCTCTGTGCATGAAGTTCAGGTGGCTGCCCGGGCTGTGTCTTCCCTCATCTTAAGGTGAACGCTGTCATTCCTGCATAAACACGGCGTGGGGCTGGGAGGACAGTGATCAGATGGTGTTTGGGAGGTCGGGGGCGTCACCGGACACGAGGCACGGCTGGAGAAATCAACATCTGAAGGTCAAAACAGAGGCTAGATCTCCCCTCAGATAATCTTTGAGGAAGAAGCCCGTCCAACTCTGCTCTGTGCTGTTCTTTCTCCAGATGTCGGGGAGCCAGCCGCAGTCAGGAAGAGGTGTGCCGTGTTTGCGCTGCAGAGGGATGTGCGCGGGCTTCGAGCCACATTCTTGGAGGTAATGTCCCGGTGTTGGCGGGCCCTGCCCCAGCACTGGTAACGTCCTGGTGTTGACAGGCCCTGCCCCAGCACTGTCCCCTTGGTCCTGTCCATACTCGGGCTCCAGGGGCTTTGCAGAGAACTGCAGAGCGCTCGGGTGGCGTTGGGGGGTGCAGAGAGGACATCTTGTCTGGACAGGACAGCTGCTGAGCTGAGATGCTCGTGCTCCCTGCTTTCCTTCCCCACTCCCTCACTAGTCCCACTCATCCACAAGTGCCTAAACCAAGCCAGGGCTCTCCCACAGTGCAGCTTTTCCCACCTTTGCTAACGCTGCCTGTTCCCTGGCAGCTGAGGCTCCGCTCGGCTGGGCATGGGTCTCTGCAGCAGGAGAAAGCAGAGCTGGGAGGGGGCCCAGCCTGCAGAAGGGTCTCGCCTGCCCCAGGGCCATCCCTGGCACAGCTCTGCGTGGTGGGTGCTGTTCATTGGGCAGGGGGCACGGCGCTGTGCCCCCCTCTGTGCTCAGCACAATGCAGCGTGCGTGCTGGAGCTCGCATCCTCAGCCTGCTGCATGCTGGCTTCCCAGCCTGCCAGGCTGTTTGGGAACCAGCTAGTGAAAACAAACACGCCCTTGCTTGCTTTGGAGGCAGGGAGCTGCTGACCAAGAAGATAATCCCGTGCTGTGGGTAGGAGTTGTGCCCAGTGCCCTCATCCTCAAGGGCCAGTGTGGGTGCAGAGCTGCTGGAGCACTGGTGAGGGCTGGGTGCTGCGTCCCACTTGGGAGCACCAGGGTGGCTGTTGCTGGCTGTCCTGAGCATCCTGACAGCTGCACTGCTCCATGCCAGAAGTGTCAGGTTATTTAATGCTTTACTGTTGGCTTTCCCTCTTAAAAGCTCTGATTTAGGTGAACGGTCACCCTATCAGTAGCTGCGTGTCTGGCTCCGGGCAGGGGCAGTGGGCTGCTGCCTGGCCCTTTCTGCTCCCAAAGGTGGGAGAAACAAAGGGGGCTTTGAGATGGAAGGCAGCTATCCAGATGTCATTAATTAAAAAAGAATTAACGGCCTCTGAGCTTGTCCTGCAGAACACAAGGCTCTTTCTCTGTGAGCCTGGAGAGCTCCTGTTTGCTGCAGGCTGTGTGGCTGGGTCTGGCTGCAGCAAACAGGAGGGATGCGGGTGCTCTGTGCTGCTGCCAGCCTGCCATGCTCTGCAGAGGTGGCATGTCACTGTGTCCTGACACCTGCAGTCCCCAGCTCCAGTTGGGATCGTGCTTGTTCCAGGAGCCTGCTGAAATGCTCTGGGGTTTGTCAGTGTTCCCTTGTCCCTTTCCCAGGAGCATTGGATGGGAAAGCCAGCCAGCAGTGAGCTCTCTTACAGACTTACCCATACAACTTAAAGCTGTTACAATTTCAATCACAGATTCCTCCTTCAGTGGTGACCCTTTCAATGTACAGCTCTGTGAGAGGCCAGGCCAGCACTCAGCTGTTGGAGCCCGGTGAGGGGGAGATGGAGTGATCTTTGAAGGGATTTTCAAGATTCAGGAAAGTGGCAGCCACGACTGCTCCTGCTTGGGACAGAGCTGGCTCTGCAGCTCTCTGCTCTGTGCCTCTGCCATCCCCCCTGGGCTGGGTGGTGCTGAATTCCCATGCATGGCTCAGCCCGCAGGAGCCTGTTGCCAAATGCTGTAGCTCTGCACTAACCTTTGGAAGGGGAATCATCATTTTAAAAGGGCAGATAATGGCAGGACAAGGGGGAATGGATTAAAGCTAAAGGAGGGAAGATTTAGATTGGATATTAGAATCATAGAATCCCAGACTGGTGTTGGTTGGAAGGGACCCCAAGGGTCACAGAGCTCCAACCCCCTGCCACAGGTAGGGACACCAACCTGAGGCCTGGAGCTACACAAGGTTGCCCAGGGCCCCATCCAACCTGGGCTTGAACACTTCCAGGGATGGGGCACCCACCCCCTCTCTGGGCAGCCTGTTCCAGCCCCTCACCACTCTCTCTGTAAAAATCTTTGGTTGGAGCTCTGTGACCCTTGGGGTCCCTTCCAGCCCATGCCAGTCTATGGCTCTATGAAGAGGTGCTGCTCTGCGGCTGAGCCATGGCATCACCGCGTGCCCCCCGTGACCCAGCCCGTGTCCAAGGGACGCTCTCGCTTGTCACCCCCAGGAAAATCTGCAAGTCCTGCAAGTGCAGCCAGGAGGATCACAGCCTGAGCTCGGAGCTGGAGGATGACCGGAAGATCGGGCGGCTGCTGTCAGACTCCAGGTACGCCACGCTCACCGCCCGCCTGAAGGGGGGGGACGGCGCCCGCGTCTACAAGAGGAACCGCATGATCATCACCAACCCCATCGTCTCCAGGAAGGACCCCACCTTCGACACCATCACCTACGAGTGGGCTCCCCCAGGCCTCACCCAGAAGCTGGTAAGGAGACTCGTGGCGCGTCTGGCTGGTAGTTGTGTGGCTCTGTGGAGAGCACAGCACAGCTCTGGGGTAAAGGTACCAGGAAAAGCAGTAACACATCTGGTCTGCCTCAGGGAGCCCGCCTGTGGAACACTGTGCCTCAGAGCCCACGTGTGGAACACTGTTTTGGAAAACAGGGTAAATAACCCAAGGAGGTAGGAGAGGGGAGTGCATCACCTTTGGGTTTTTAAAGGTCTGCTTACATTGCTAGGAGAAGTCTTAATGGGTTTTACAAGTACAAAGCTCGCTGCTTTGGGCAAGCTCACGTCCAACAAAAACACTGCTGAGCAGAGATCCCATCCCTGCTGTCCTGCCAGCGGTGCAGCGCCCCTGCAGCCCACGCAGGCGTTGGCGTGCTCCCAGACCCCGGGATGTGGGAGCGATGCCTCCGTCCTCCTCACAGTGTCTGGGCTGGGACTTGTCCTCTCCCAGCCCCGCAGGAGGGTACCAGGGCAGCAGAAAGGTGTCAAAGCCATGGGATGTGTGCAAGGATGGGGGTTAACTCCAGAACATCCCTGTTGGCAATGGGGGGGTGTCCTGCCTTGCCCCTGAATCCAGTCTCTTGGAAGTCTGGGGGTGAGCCTGTCCCAGAGCCAGTGGGTGCAGGTGGAGGTCCTGGTGCTGGGACACTTCCCTGACCTGGAGGGCTCTTCAGCTCCAGGACATTGTGTTGGGTCTGTCTCTAGGGCAGAGGAACTGGATGAATGGGACAAAAGGAATGCTGCAGATCCAGGCCTGTGCTAGTCAGTCAGTGCTGTGGAAATGGGCTTTAATGATCATGGCAAAATAACTGTTGTCTTTCACAGAGTAATTATTTCTTGTGCTCACTAAGGTAGTCATTAAAATCTTGGACTAAATAAGAGGTGCCAGGCTTACTTTAACCAGGGTGCAGCTAGTGCTGCCCTGTGTTTCTGCCATTGCAGAAGGGCCCTACCCCCCCCGAACAGCCTTAACCCCCCCAAACTTCCCTAACACCCCCCAGGACGCAGCCCTGTTTCCTGCTGGATGCTGCATGCCCCTGTCCATGGGAGCAGGGCAGAAGAGCCATCCCAGTGTGCCAGCAGTGGCTTAACTGCTCTGCTGTCCTTAACTCCAGCTCGGATTTGCTGGGTAAGGGGAGGGGGGGCTACATTCTCCTTGTGGTGGGCTGTGGCTGGGAGCATCCTGCCCACCCAGGGAAGCCCTGCCAGATCCACCACAAGCTGGGGTTATTGCCTTGCCTTGCATTACACACAGTGTGGTTGGGATGCAAACCAGAGAGAGAAATATTTTGAGGGAACTCTGGGTCAGGAAGGGAGGTGGCGTGCATTGGCTCACACACAGAGCTGGGCCCAAAACCAAGCCCCTGGTCCCCCTTCCCCCCCGCTGCCCACCCGGGCTGGCAGCACTGCAGGGGAGCGGTGGGAGTGGGCTTGGGTGTGGGAGGGGGGGGCCAGTCAGCAGACACAGCTTGAGGACAGCGTGGTTGTGGTATAACAGCATCACATGTTACACTGTCATTAGTGGGTAGCTTTTGCTCTTCAAATTAGGCAAATAGCTTGAAGCTGCTGGAAATTGCAACCAGATTTTCTTTCAGGAAGAACTGGGGGAAACAAATGTGAAAGTGCAGCTGGAGAGGGGTTATTCCTCCTCCAAGCCCAGGTGCCATTGCCCCCTTGGAACGGCTGACTGGGGGATGTGCAGCCTGTACTGGGAGTGCAGCTGGGGCTGGTGGTGCTGCCTGGAGCAGAGCCCTGGGTCTATCTAACAGGGTCCCAAGGCTGCTTCGTGGCCCCGCTGCTGCTGCCCACAGCCTCCTCTGGCTTTGGGAGGGGCTGGCCTGGCAGGAAGGGTTGTTTAACTAGTGTTTGCCTTCTGCAGTCCCACAGACAATTGGGGAGCTCCTGAGGGGTGGGAGAAGGCTGGTGGCACCCCTCCACCCATCCTGAGCTGCTGAGCGTGCTGCCCAGCCCCGGATTTACCAAAAAAACCTGGGTTTGCAGCTGGGCGAGGTGCCCAAACCCAGCTGCTCCTGGGATGCTTCCTTCCCCCCTGGGCCCCAGCATACCCCTCACCAGGGGTGATCCCAGTGCAGCCCGGCAGCCCCTCACCACAGCCACACACTTGGTGCCCCCCACGCTTTGGGAAAGCTCTGGGACCCCACGTAGAACCTGAGCAGGTGGGAGGGTGTCTTGGGTCAAGTAACCAACAGGCAGGAGCTTTGGAGGCACCTTGCTCAGTTTGGGCTCACCGAGCAGCCTGACAGACTCTTTGGAGAGGTGCTGGGTGTCGGCTGGGCCCGGGCCGGCTCGGGGGGTCCGGCACGAACAGCTGGCGGTGCGGAGCTGCCCCGCTCCTGGGGCGGGCTGGCTCCTACAGGGGCTGTCTGACAGGAGGAACCCCAGAGCGTGTTCTCATCAAGGTGAGCCTGGAGAAGGGCCAGCGTCCTGGGGGAGAGTGAGAAGAGCAGAGTCAGGCAGGAGGAGCTTGAGACTCCCCTCTGCAAACCTGTCTGGGAAAGTGTTTGACTCTCATGCTGCGTGGTACCTGCAGCAGCAGCAGCTTGTCATTGCCCTTCATCCCACTTCTGGTGTCAGGTTGATGTGTTTTGCCCTGATCTGTTCTCCAGACACATTTTGACACCTGCAGTTACAACTCTGAGCATCGCCCTGATACTTGGGGCTGGAATCCCACCACGTGCCCCTGGCCCCTGCACATGACCCCACAGCCCCTGGCCAGTCCAACTGCACTTTTGGGGAAGGCTCCAGACTTTGCTCTCCATCCAGCTTTCAGCACAGACCTTCTGCACTGGCAGAGTGCAGCTGGAGGGGCACAAGGTGCATTGGATGCAGGTGCTGGAGTGGTGCTGACCTTGCAGCACTGGTACAAGTGCTCCTGAGCCTTGGAAGGCTCGCAGTGCATTAGGAATGTCTCTCATTAAGATCCTAGCACGTTACTGCTCTGCCAGCACCCTGGATGTACGGGGTGGCACAGTGGAGAGGCTTTGGTTGCTGCTCTTCCTGGCTGTGGGAGTTGCTGGCTGTGCCCATGGGGCCCAGGAGGAGCTGTTGGGGAATTCCTGCCTCCTGCTCCCCTAGTTCCTATGAGGATTCCTTGCTTCTGTGAAAGCCATCTGTGGGCCAGATCACTGCTGCAGCATCCTGCAGCGCTCTGAGCAGCTACTCCTGAGCAGCCCCTCCATCCCACCCGAGGGATGGCAACCCTCCCCAGTAACCGTGGGGATATCCTACCCTGGGCACGGAGCAGGATGTGCTGAGAGTGGTGATGTCTCACGTCCTGTGCAGCGATGCCAACGTGCTCTGATGCCTAACGTGGTGTGAGTGATGCTAACATGCCCTGTTCCACATTGCCTGTTGCTGTTGGGAGCCCTGGGGCAGGACCCTGGCCCTGCAGTGCTGCTGTGGGGCTGGGGCAGCCAAGGTGGGAGCTGAGGTTGAAGTCTTGCAGATGAGATGAGCTGTTTGGTGGTGTGTGAGTGTGCCTGTGTTTACCAGGCCCTGCTGAAGCAGGCTGTGTGCAGGAAGCAGTTAATTGCTGCTCTACTTCTCAAAACCCAGTGTTGAGATGCTGACCAAGTAAGAAGCAAATCGAATGCAGCTGGATGCTGGGCTGGGTGGGAATGGCAGCCAGCCAACTGGCTGCCCCACAGCTCTTCACACTACAATAGGAAAAATGCCTTGAGTGGAAACTCCCTTCCCCTCAGCACCAGGCCTGCAGTTAACTGTGCAGACCCCACGTCAGCATGCGACAGACCTCTGGCCAGATCCCCCCTGGCTCTGCTTGTAAGACAGTGGCTAGCAGCCAGCTGGGTGGAGGCTGTATTTTGGGTGGTTTCTGGGCATTTCTCTGCCTTGTTGCAGGGCATCGGTGACCAAACCCTTTTCCTCTACCACAGAGTCAATGGTCAGGTAGAGTCAGTGGCTGTCACTGTCAGGCTCAGCTGCCAGCTGAGCACTTTTTCCTGTATTAAGACTCTCTTTGTTAATTGATAAAAGGGGATCTTTACAGTAAAGGAAGCTGCACACAGCCCATGAGGGCTGGGGCTTGCTCTTGGTGCCGCCTCCGACCCCTTCCCCAGAGCTCTCCCTGTCCTGGCACAAGGCCTTGGGTCTGATGTCTGTGGGCTTCTGGTCTTTTCAGCAGCCGTGTTGTCAGATTACTGGGAAGAGCAGCACGCTAACACCAGCAAGGGAGCTGATGCTGCCTGGGGACCTGGGTGCCTGCTAGCAAAGCCAGGCTCTGCTGCTTTGCCTTCCTGGGGGCTCCGTTGTGTTGGGGTTTTCTGAGAAACAAACCAAACCCAACAAAAATCCCAGCCATGCCATATTTCTGAGGATGAACTGGTTACTGACAGCCTGGCTGCTGCTTGCACCCACGTTTGGCCTTTCATTTCTGAAGTGTGGGTCAGAGCAGCATGGTGGGGAGGGGAAGGGGTGTGCTACCTGTGCTGTGAGAAGAGCATGACCTGCTGGAGAGGAGATCTGGGGAGAAGGACCTGGGGGTCCTGGTGGGTGACAGGGTGGCCATGAGCCAGCAGTGTGCCCTGGGGCTGAGAGAGACAATGGGATCCTGGGGGCATCAGGAGGAGTGTGGGCAGCAGGTCACAGGAGGGGATCCTCCCCCTCTGCTCTGCCCTGCTCAGGCCCCACCTGGAGTGTTGTGTCCAGTGCTGGGCTCCCTGGGATCAAACAGCCAGGGATCTCCTGGAGAGAGTCCAGAGGAGGCTGAGGAGATGATGAAGGGCCTGGAGCATCTCCCCTGGGAGGAAAGGCTGAGAGAGCTGGGGCTGTTCAGCCTGGAGAGAAGAAGACTCAGGGGGGACCTTATGAATGTTGATCAATATCTGAAGGATGGGATGCAGGGGGAAATGGCCAGCCCCTTCTCAGTGTCTGTGGGGACAGGACAAGGGGCAATGGCTGCAAGTTAGAGCACAGGAAGAACTTTTCCCCAGTGAGGGTGCCAGAGCCCTGGGACAGGCTGCCCAGGGGGTGTGGAGTCTCCATCTCTGGAGAGATTCCAGCCCCGTCTGGACACCGACCTGTGCAGTATGAGCTGGGGAGCTGCTTTGGCAGGGGGTTGGACCCCAGGAGCTCTCCAGGTCACTTCCCACCCCTGTAATTCTATGATCTGCTTCCAAAGAGAGCTGGCCCTTCCCTGCCCAGGCGGCTCCCAGTAACACCAGTGCTCTCTCTGTCCCAGGCCATGCAGTACATGGAGCTGCTCCCGAAGGAGATGCAGCCGGTGACGGGGACGGACGGCGCCGCCTATCGCCGGCGGCAGCTGCTGAGGCAGCTCCCCATGTACGACCAGGACCCGTCCCAGTGCCGCGGCCTGGCGGAGGACGAGCTGCCGCTGATGGAAGACTTTGTGAAGAAGTACAAAGCCGAGGCGCTGGGCGTTGGGGAGGTGGCGCTGCCGGGCCAGGGCGGCGTGGGGAAGGAGGAGAAGGAGTCCCGGGAGAAGAGCATCGCTGCCGGCAAACCCCCCGAGGCCACCAACGGGGCCCTGGAGCGTGCGCCCCCCGCGGGGCTCTATGTAAGTGCTGCGCGGCGGGATGGGCTGCGGGGTGCCGCGGCTCTGATCTGGGGGGCTTTCAGGGAGCAGGTTGGGTCTAGAAGGGGGAGGAAGGTTGCAGCAGCCAGAGTTATGAGTTCCTGGCTCGCAGCATCGCTCCTGGGGGCTCCTCCAAGTCCGCTGCAGTGCTGCGATGCTCGGCTGCATCATGGCATGGCTGGGTACAGCCTGGGGGCTGAGCTGGGAGGGAGGCAGTGAAGAGGAGATAACCCACCCCTCCTCACCCAGAGGGGTGGATAGGTGTGCTCAGCAGGAGCACAGGATGGGCATCTCTTCATCATCTCACTGAGCAAATCTTACTAACAGGGTGAGTGAGAATTCCAGCTGGCCCTGCAGAGGGTGGAAAAGTGGTGCCTGGGTGTTTCCAAGGCAGGACTCTCCTAGCCATTGCTGCACCGAGCTTGTAACACGTTAAGAGCAGTTTTCCTTTTCATTCCATTTTGGGTAATGTCTCCCCTCTGCTATGGCCTTTCCTCTGAGTGCGCATCGCACTTTCAGCCCAGGGGAGCAGTGAGAGCTTCACTGCTGCAGCAAAACACCCAGTTGGACCAAGAATTTTAAGCTTAAAAAAATAACCAAAAAAGGAAGGTTTCCATTAAACATATTAATAAAAGTCATCTTAGCAATGAGGCTTATTTAGACTGCAAGCTTGGCCTTCCAAATAAATACATAACTGTGCCATTACACTGTGCCCTTCAAAGCATCATTTTTCTAGAGGCATAGCCTGAGGAATGGAACCGCTTCCAAAGAGGTTGCAGGAGATCCTCAGCTGGCTCTGGCTGTGCTGGGCTGCTTGCTGTGCCACAGGAAGGCATGTAATGTGCTGGACACCCAGCTGGATTGCACTGGGCTGCTTGCTGTACTATAGACAGGCGTGAGATGCGCTGGACACCCAGCTGGATTGCACTGGGCTGAGCTGGGAGGAAAATGGGATGCAGCACTTCTGTACGTGTGAGGGGGGAAGGTGTGAGCAGAGGGAGCTGTACAACGGTCGAGTCTGGGTGTAAAGGGGCTGGGAAATGAAGGTCCCCATCCTGCTGAGACCTGCAGGACTGTAGGTGTGAGGAAGGCTGCTTGAGAAGACACGTGCCTTTGGTCAGGGCTGAGTGGTTTATGGTGGAGATCTGGTTCTTAAGCCGTTTGTGATGTTTCTTCACTGAGCTCATGAGAAACAGAGCACAGATCCCAATCTCCTAAGTACAAAACCTCTTGGTCAGCACCAACAGCTTGACCTCCCCCGGTTTCAGATCAAGGTGTGAGTCAGACCTATAGATTTATGAAGATTAGGCCTGAAAAACCCACCCCAAACAAACACCTGTCCTGGCTGTTGAAGAGAAGGACCCCAGAAAGCACCAAAGCTGCACCAAGAAACAGGCTGGAGGGATTGCCTAAGGGATTGCCCATGTGTTTGTGCAGTCCCTGGGCTGTGGTTGTTGAACCCCTCGTTGTACACTCAGGCTGGCTGTCCTGGAGTTGCTCTGTAAAGGCAACTCCAGGGCCCATGTACCTCACCCTGAGAGGCTTCTGAGCCCCAACAGCTTGTTGAACTCATCCAGGCTGCAGAGCAGGGCCGCAGTGCTTTGCTGGATTTGTCTGATGAGCTGAGTGTTCTCCAGTGAGCATGGAACCATCTTTAACCTTCCCAGAACAGGGAAGGCTTCTGGGGTTATTAGCCACCATGGTGGAATCAAATCATGAAGCAGTTGCTCAAAATTAGCCATTGTCCCAAAAAGCTTGAGACTAGCAATCTAAGGAGGCTCGGGGGAAGCCTCACGGTGCATGGGAAGCTCCTTCCCTGGGAGCTGGGGTTGGAAAATAGCTGGTGGAGAGAGCACATGTGAAAAACCTTAGGAGGAAGGAACGCTTCCTTGGCTGACACCTCTGGTAACTCTGCTAATGAAGTCTTTGCTCCTCTCCCTGCACAGTGGGGATGTGAAGAGAGCACCAAGCTGTAATCCCATCTGAAATTCTGAAGAGCCACTTTGTATTTACTCAGTAAGTGGCAGGGGGGTAGAAGCTATGCGATGCTGAGGAAAAGCCCTGTGAGTAACGGCCTCAGAAGGAAACAGCAAAACAAGTTGTTTTTTAACAGTTCTCACTGGCAAGAAACTGGGGCTGGGAGCTGCTGTGTTTGTTTGTGCTGTGCGATCCTGCACGATAAGCAGGGCTGGGCTGGATGGGGCTGGCAGCTTCTCTGGGGACAGTGCAGAGGCAGCTACAGGGCTGGGCTCCCGTGCCCTGAGTTGCCCAAATCTGGTGCCTTGGGGGGGCCAGGGAGGTATCGGGGGCACAGGGAAGGGCACTGCTGGTGCAGAGTCCATCGGCGCCTGCCTGGCCTCTGTGCCGAGCGTGGTGCCCTGCCAGCCGCTCCGCACCCACTGCCGCGCTCTTGGTCACGGGGACCAGAAATAGCTTCTCCACTTCTGCTGGAGATCACTCCCTCGTTGGCAGGGGTCTCAGGAGCACTTGGAAACGCCTCTGAAGCCCTTGGGGGTGGAAGGAGCAGTGTCAGCAGACAGGCAGGAGAGCCAAGCCAGGAAGCGCCTTGTGTCTCCTCTCACGCTGCTGTCGCTGGTCCAGGGAGTTGCTGGTGAAAGGGGAAGATGCCCATCAGCTCGGTGGCACCGTGCCCAGCACTGCAGGGCTGCCCAGCACAAGGAGGGGGGAGGCAATGGCACATAGGAATAACAGTAAGGAGCCCAGGAAAAGCCCCTGGCTGGGTGCACGGGGACCTGCAGCCCTCTGCAGAGTGGCATCGAGTTTAGGCGAGTGCCCAAGATGCAAGGGACAGTCTCTTAGCACTCATGCTGTGAGCTGGCCCAGGGGCTGATGGATGGGTGGTTTGTCTTCATCAGAGAAGCTTCATGTTTGTGTCTCTCCTACCAACTCATCACGAACCTGTCAGTGTGAATGGGAGAGATGAGGCTGCTGTCCCAGTGTGGGGCAGGAAGCTCCCAACGCTGTGCCGGAGCCAGCCCTCTCCAGAGGTTGTGTTGGGAAGCCTGGCCTGGCAGCTGCACTGGGCTGGAAGGGGCCCTGGCTGCTGCCTCAGAGCGCTGCTTTTGGGGAGCGATGGTGCACAGGCTGAGCAGCTATCGCCCTGAGCCAACTGTCAGGCTTGTGTGGGGACTCAAAGAGCAGCCTGTCAGCTCTCAGCTGCAGTGAGGAGGTCTTAAAGCTTGCCCTTAGCTAAGTGCAGGGTTGCTCTGCTGGCACAGAGTGAGCAAACCCAGTTGGTCTTGAGTGTAACATGCAGCCATGCTGATTAATCTGCAGATTGGCTAAATCTAATTCCGTCTCCTCAGGCTGGTATAAATTAACAGCATCGTGCTGAAATCTGTAGGGACATCTGGGCAGGCAAAGACCTTGAAAATCAGTGAAAAAAGACCAAACCTCCTCATCTCCATGCAAAGGATCAGCCTCTGGCACGCTGTGTTGCTGCTTCGCTCTAGGATGTCATGACTCTTTCTCAGAGCCCCTCAGGGCAGTAGTGAGGCTTGGGTCTCGCTCGGGGGTCCCAAAGCCCAGGCATAGGCTGGTGGTGGGGTCTGGCTGTAAGAGAGCGAACAGCATTCCAGGGGTTGGCTGGCAGAGGTGCATTTGGAATGACTTTTGGCTGTTAGTCCATATGTAGCTCTGGTGCCAGGGTTTGCGTGGGCCCTGCGCTCTGTCTGCTCAGCTCTGCTGCACAGCAGAGATGCTTTTCTCAAGCTGCAGCCAGTGCTTTCTCTTCACTTGAGCTTCCCCTGGCTCCTCCACCCCACAGCACTGTTCCCGTGCCCCCTGCAGCCCCCTGAGCTGGCTGCCCAGCCCTTCCAAGCTGACACAGCTATAAAACCAGGCTGTGGTGTTCCCATGTTTCCCTTCACCCACCGAGAGCTCGGACAAGCACAACCCAAGCCTCACAGCTGAGCAGTCCTGTGCTTAGATGCTCTATTTCCACTGTCCTCCTTGGCATTATGGGGTGTAGAGCAGCAACAGGGCAGGTCCTGCAGCTCAGGTGGGCAGCGCTGAGGACGTGTTTGCAGTGATTGGTGTTCCTAACCACACAGCTAAGAATGGTGTATCAGCAGGGTGCTGTGAATCGGTGTGTCTGAGAAGTAAATACCCCCCTGCCCACCCAGCCCAGCCTCAGCCCTCTCCTCTCTTGCAGCGCTGCGAGACCTGCAAGCAGGCGATGCCGGGGGACTGCCCCGTGGTGTACGCTGACCGGGCCGGCTACTCCCGGCAGTGGCACCCGGCGTGCTTCGTGTGCTGCCGCTGCGCAGAGCCCCTCGTCGACCTCATCTACTTCTGGAAGAGCGGAGCCGCCTGGTGTGGGCGGCACTACTGCGAGAGCCTCCGGCCGCGCTGCGCCGGCTGCGACGAGGTAGGGACCGGCGGGGGCCCTCTGCCCTGGCTCCCCTGCCTTCCCTGGGGCCCTGCCGGGGCTAATTCGGGGCTTCTCTGCTCTGTGTCTGAGCCTGCTCCCTGACCCGCATCCCCAGGATGTCCTCTGGCACCAGCATCCTTCTGGCACGGGTCACCAGTCACTGGGGAGCTGAGCTGGGGGTGCCTGAGGAACACAGGGTAAAGCAGCACGTCGTGCCCAGCAACACAGTGTCTGTCTCCAGAGCAGCAGCCCGTTTGCATTCAAAGCCTGAGCGCTTCTCAGCGCTGTGCTGCAGCCTGGCACTTTGGCTAAGCCACTCAGGAGCAGTCCCCTGCCTTTCATCTCCCCCTTCCCCACACCCAGCCTCTGTGGCCAGCAGGCTTGGTGGGGGAGCGGGGGCTGGTTCTCCCTGCTCCTGCTGTGCTCCAGCAATAAGCAATTGTCTGTCTGTCCTGTAGATCATCTTCTCGGAGGACTTCCAGCAGGCAGAGGGGCTGGCCTGGCACAAGAAGCACTTTGCCTGCCTGGAGTGCGAGACGCTGCTGACCGGCAAACCCTTCGCCCTGCACAACGCCAGCCTCCTGTGCACCACCTGCAGCACCAGCAAAGGCCTCTGAGCAGGGAGCAGCCGGGGGTGCGCCAGGACTGGGCTCATTTGACAGCTACATGAGAAAGGGGAAGGTTAAAACACATTAGAGCCTGGCTGTTCACTTGCAAGCAACCCAGTGCCCCTGCATCCGCAGAGCATCTCCTTGGGGAGGAAGCGAAGGAAACGGTGTGCCTGCGGGTGGGAGGCGCACGGCATGCCTGACTGGGAGGGACTGGAAGGGCCGTGCTGTGCTGTGCTGTTTGTTATAAAGTCTCTCTGAGCTTCTTATGCCCAAGATCTCGCAATACTCTTTTGGAAATAACGCATCTCAAAAGCAGCTGCTGGCATACTAAACCTTCAGTCCTGGTTCCTAACCGGGGCTTGTGAGGAGTTTTGTAACCTGTCCTGGAAGCTGGTGCTGCCGGGCTGCTCCCAGCTCTGCTGAAGCCATGGGTTGGAAGGATTTGGCTGCCCTGGGTGATCACTGAGAGCCCCAGGTAGCTGCAGCTTTCTTCCCCAGTGCACGCAGCGAGGTCAGACCAGCATGTTGGCCCACGGGGCCCCTGGTTGTTTTTACACCATGTTTTTACGGGGGGAGGGTGCAGCTCTGCCCCAGGACAGCCAGCTGGGCTCCAGGCTCAGCATTCCTGGCCAGTCCCACCGCTGCAGCCAGCCCGTTTGCACAGAGCAGCATTGTGCTCCTGCCCCACACAGGAGGTCGTTAAGCGTTCAGAGTCTGGGCCTTTATTTCAGCTGGGTCTGACCCCGAGTTTTATGGAAAACAGCTTTCCAGCCTAAAACCCCTGGGGAGGGTTTGTGCCTGAAACACTGCAGTGCCAGGATTTCCCAGCAGCGCTTCAGTGAGCCCCAGGAGCCAGCAGTGGCCTAGACCCTGCCCTGCTGTCTCCACACAGCCCCATGTCCCTTGGGGAGTCCCATGTCCTTGGGGGTCTGATGGGGTGGCGCTGCCCCGGGACCTGGCACTGAATCTGTGGATAACTGTTCTTCCCTCTGTCAAGCGATGCTCCTGGGGTCACTGCAAGTGTCAGGCAGCCGGGCTGGCGGGTGCCTCCATGGTCCATCTTTTCCCTCCCACTGACCATCTGCATCCTTTGCTGGAGAACTGGAATATTATTTTGCAGAGGTGAGTGTGCCAGGAGCTCACAACTGCTCAGCTTTCTCTCTGCTACGGAAGACGCTGGCTTCTCTTGAAAGCGTGCTCAGTGCTGTGGGTGTTTGCTTGCTTGCTGTAAAATAACCTGCCCATGAGAGCTGGGGAAACTGTACCTGCTGCAGCAGGGCTGGAGCCTGCAGACAGACAGCCCCTCCGCCCTGCCCCACTGCTGGGGAGGCACAGGATGAGTGGGTGAAGGCATATCGGTATGTGGGGCATGGAGCCCCCTTATGCTTTGTCTGCCCTGTGCTGTTCCACAGCCGATCTTCCTGGGAATGCTGGGGGTTTAATGAGTCAGGTAAAGGCTGGAGCAGAGAAGGAGTGTTCCATACCTGCACCCTGGGAGGTGGCAAGGCCAGGGCTGCTGCCACAGCCCAGGATTGTTTTCTGTGCTGCCAGCAAGGCAGATTTCAGTGCTGCCACTGGGAAACGATTCAGTGGATGGGGATGCTGCTTGTTTCCCATGTGGCTCTGGGGTTCTGCTCAGGGCATATTCCTGGTAGAAGCTCATAAGAGCTGAGCTTCTTCCCCGGTGGGCTTTTGGCACTAATCTAACTCGGTGATGGAAGTGTCAGGATGCATTGCGTGGTCCAGCAGTGGGTTTAGCACCACATGTTGCAGTGACTGATGCCAGTGCTGCAGCCTGGGACTCTGCAAGGGACAAACCTCTTTGCTTCCTCCCCTTGACAGCCAAGACAGAAAGCACGAGGGCTTTGTGAGCTCCCAGCTCCAATTTACACACAATGTTTAAGTGTTCTCCCAAATGCAACTGACAGTACCTGCAAATGTTCCTAAAACTTTAAATAAACTATTTCTGAAGGTGAATGTTTCCCAGGTCTTGCTTCCGTTCCCTTCCTGGTCTCGGGGACCAAGGAAAGGGCAGGAGTATGGAGAGGAGGAAGAGGATGAGGGGAGGAGGAAGGCCTGAGGTGTACTGCTGCTTTTGCAGACCAGAGCTGTAACTCAGTGAGAATCTGATACCAGGCTGGGAGACAATCGCCCTAAACAAAGGGTTTAAGTTTCACGAGTGCAGGCAGTGCTCACAGGAATGTGATTTCGGGTACCTGTAACCAATCAAACGCAGAATTCAGCGGTGTCAGGTGAGAGGAACAGAACCCAAAGGCAGCCTGAGGTGGCTACATAAACACTGCAATAAAAATTGCTTAAGAGTCCCAGAGAGAAGAATAGAGAGGTGCAAAGACAAGAACCTGGGATGTGCCAGTGGAAACACCGCTCTGGAGACCTGCACCAGCTGCTGCGTTGGGACTGAGCTAAAACACAGCCACACAGCTATAAAAAGTGAGGCTAATTATGCTTGTTTAAATCTAATTCAGCTTTTACCTCAACTTTGTCAGTGGAATCACCCAAAAAGCAAACCTTCCTCAACAGGGGTTTTGTGCATCGTTGCCTTTGGAGAGGCGATGGGTGCAAGCCTCCCCAGCATCTTCCAGGTGCCAGCTCCAAGCCTTGCCTGCAGGCAGGGAACCCCACAGAGAAATGCCTGCCTGGCCCTGGTTACTGACACTCGGGTGAGCCCCAGCCGTGCCTCAGCATCCAGCTGGCTGTGCGACCAGAGCTGCAGCAGCTCAATACATTTATTTCCAAATCAGATTTGGGGTTTGTTTTTTTTTAACCTGTGCAAAGTGCTGATGTGTTTCACAGCTCCCCTGGCTTGGCCAGGATAAACCCCTCCCTTTGGTTTTCCTGTGCTGGAAATTCATCCTGCCCAATCGCCTGGGTGCCCCACAGCATCCCTCGCAGCCAGGCTCTGCCCAGGCAGCCCGTGTCACTGGGAGCTGTGGGATGAAATGGGGCAAAAACCCAGATCTGCATGTCCCCATCATGCACAGAGGTGTGAGTGTGCAGCCAGATGTTTCACAACAGGCTTAGCAAATTCCCCCAGAGCCCCGCTGGGGCGTGGAGACTGGCACAGACAGATGTTTCTCTGCACAGGAGCTCAGCAAGCTGAATGAGGCACAGGCCAACCTACAGACCAGAGAATAAAGGGCTCTTTCATAAAAGAAGCCTGTTAAGACTTTGCCAGGCCCTTCCCTTGAGACTGCCCAAACAAATTTCCTTGGATTGACAAGGCTTGAAAAGCAACGCCCGTAGTGGAATGGGGCTCGACAGCCCTGCAGCCAAAGGCACCAGCCCCCTGGCTCTGCTGCTCCGAGTTTGCTCGGGAAAGAAAGGGCCTTCTGCAAATCCAAGGAAAACTTGTGGCAGCGATTCTTCTGTTCTGGTGCTGTGGCAGGGGTTGAACAACCAAATAACCTGGGACTCACCAAATTAGTAACAACACATCGCCTTTCATTTCCTGCTCTTGGTAAAGGGACTGTGCCTGATGTGGAGGGGTGTCACAGGCACCCTGGGGTCAGGGATGGACCTTCACGAGGCTGGAAGAGAGAAAATATCACAAGGAGCTTATTAGTGCCACCATGCCTGGGGAAAGGGGGGATGGCTGCTCATCAGGGCGCAGGCGATCAGTCAGTGAAAGGAGGAGGTGATTTGGGGGGGGTGTCTCTCTCTTCAGACAGTGTCAGCACTATGGTGTCCTCGTGTCTGCACTACAGCTTCGATGAAGCTCCATCACGTCCCCGAGCTTCTCCACCACTAATACATCATTATTCCCTAGGTGCTGCAATGCAGAGCTGCTGGGACCAGCACAGCGTCTGTCCCGTGGGAACACTGTCTGTCTGTGACCATTTCTAAGCCCAGGTCCACGCTTCTTATCTGGGGCTGCCGGTGCTCCTGGGGTGTGGGAAAATCCTCCTCTTCCTCTACAGGTTCAGGCAGACACAGTCCCCAGTCTGATTTCATGGAGCCGTGACAGTGCTCCCAGCTTTCCAGTGGTGGAATCAAAAGCCTGGCTGGCAAAGGTGAGCAGTTGGTGTCTGGCCTGACCCTCCGTGTGAGCCAGTGCTGCCGAGGGACCAGTAACACCCCACGAGTATTCAGAACATGGCTCCCAGCAACCTCAGGCTCCTGAGAGAGGAAAACCTGGGATTTGCAGTTGGTTCTCTAACACTGTGGCTGATCAGCTCAACAGTTCATCTCCACAGCCCTTAATCCTGCCTGTCCCCCAGCACTCGCTCGGGCAGTGCTTCCACAGACATGAATGTGGCTGCTGTTTGGAGGCCGAGCACCAGCACTGAGCCCTGAGCTCCTGAGGGAAGCCAGGCGGAGCCGCGCCGCTGGGCTGGCACTGGGCCGCAGCCAGGCCCTTGAGCTAAACAAGAAACACTGGGTATATTTTAACACTGTCCAAATATTAACACAGCCCAAAGGATGTGGAGGTGTTACCCTGACACATCAGCACCCTGAGCTGTCATGCACAGCCAGCTGCGAGGGCTCTCAGACACCTCTCCCAGTGCAGGGCTCGGCCATAAAGCACCCAAAGGAAAGGCTGGGAGCCAGGAGGCAGCAGAGCCCGTCCTACAAAGGATGCCTCTGCAACACCCTGCCTCTTGCTGAGGGTTTCCACTGATGAGTACCTATACCCAGTGCTGCACCGGTTCCTCTGGCTCCGGGTGTGGATGAGCTTGTCCCCAGGGTCACAGCAGAGCCGTTCCAAATTGCAGCACTCAGCTCTGTCCTTGCACTGGCTTCCCCCCATAGTTCAACTCTGCCATGCTAACACCACTGCCCGCTGTTCCTAGCTGTGCTCCAGGCCATGTTAGCCTTTTTCGGAGCAGCAGTTGTGTTTGTGGGTCGTACAGAGTGAGGCTGGGCCCATAGAGCCATCCCCCTACCAGTGCTGACACTGCCCTTCCCTGCTCCCTGTTTGAACCGCCCAGCCCATGACAGCCTGACAGACATACTTGTTTAGGGTGGGAAGCAACCTGCTTAAAGAGGAAACTCCTGGAGGTGCCCAGGAATGGAGGCAGAGCCTTTTCCCACCACAGAACTGGGCGGAGCCCTCAGCAGCCTGATTTCGCTTTCCTCCTTCCAGAAACCTCACCCTTTTAGCTCTCATGTGGGGGCAGTTTGAATGTCACTGAGCTATCTGCAGCAGCAGCCTGCTCTTAAGTCTTCAGGAGCAAACCTTTCTTTCCATTTATAAGCCTTTTTTTACCCTCAGTCTGGCTTCAAACCCTCCAGCAAGGCACAGCATTTAGATTTTGCCTCTGAATTCTGGTCATCATGGCCCAGTCGATCGTCCCTCGTGTGACTTAGGCCTGTGCTCTGAGGGGGCATGAAAGTGCCTTCGAGTGAAGCCCCTGGGTTGCACTGCCCACTGGAAGCTTGTGGCAGGAAAACCTGGCCTGCTCTGCCCAGAGTAAGGGGTCCTGGGGCTGGAGGCGGGGTAAAGAACCCAGGCAGTTGGAAATACGAGTCCTGCAGAGACAGGGACTGCAGTCCACACTCCATGGCCAAGCACAGAGGAGCCAGGGAAGAATCTCTTATTTACCAGAAAATTTTCCCCAGGACCTTTCACCAAGAGCAAGCCTGGGCTATTCAAGGGGGTTTCCTACCACTGCCTGGGGAAAAAGCATATTGTGGGGTGTTTTAAATATTCAGGACCAATTTTGAAATAGCCATAGCTCCTGCAAAGCTCCAAAGCCAAGGGCAAACCACAGAATAAACATGTCTTCTCTGCAGTAACTGTTCTCTCAGTCCCCAGCCAAGGGGCTTAGAAAGGCTGCATGGAAGTGAGCACTACTCACACTCTTCCAGGGAGCAAGCTTTCCATCAGACAAGTGCTCAGACCACCTTTGGTTCTTGATTTCCTTTTGTTTGAAGAAAAACTCCAGGCAGAGGTAAAGCAAGGGCTGGGAAATTAGTTCCAGCATGAAAACAGATGGGTTTATGGATTTCTAACACAGGATCTGCCAGCCCTGGGAGCACCAGCTTGTCCCCAGGCCCACAGTGTGGCCATCACCCCATGGACAGGGCATGCAGGAGCTGAGCTCTAAAGATGCATCTGGGCAGCAGGTTGACATTGAACACTTGGGCTTGGGCAGAGCCAAGTTTTTAGCCCATACCATCTGTTTCCAACTGAGGAACAATGGGCTGGCAAAGCCCCAGCCCCTCCTGGCAGGGATCAAGGGATAAAGCTGAAAACCCAAACCAGATGTGTTTGGTTGTAACAGGAAGCTGTCCCATCGCTCTGGGCCCCCTGTACAATGTATCTTCAGAGGGCTGACTGCAGCCTCAGGCAACGAGCCTCTCTGTATTAACTGCTAACCACAGACCCTCCAGAGAGCCCCCAGCCCCCTCCCCAGCCCGCTCCTGGCTGGCAGAACCGAGTGTGCAACATCTGTGCAGGAGCACCAGCCCCTCACTCAGAGTACCAGATTTTTTGCCTTCTTGTTGTTGTGACTCCTTCCAGCAAAATGGTAGCTTTTCCTGGGGCTTCTTCCCACATCCCAGAAACCTCCAGCTCTGCCCACTCCCTCGGTGTCCCTGGCTGCCTGTGGGCACTGCAGGTGGGCTTCCCAACCATGGAGATCTCTGCAGGTCTGTGGGAAGCACCCAAGGGACCAGGCTGCCTTTCACCCCCACCTCCACATTACAGGGGTGATGATGGAAGAGCTCACCTGTGTCCCATCACCTCCTTCTGCCCATCCCCAGAGCTCTGGGCTTGTGGTCGGTGTTGGCTCATTGACACCAGTGCAGCCACACTTCTGCTTTCCTCTGCTGAAACCCTGATTAATTTAAGCCTTTCTCCTGCCTCAGAGCTCGCATCTGTATTTGTGGGCAAAGCCAGTTCTGAATCCAGTGCTGTGAATTCTTACACTTCCCATAATCAGCATCCCTAGGACCCCACAGCCCTTCGCAGCAGCTGCAGGGCTCCCAGTAACCGTCAGCCAGATTGCACCTTTCTCATGTTTAACACCAGTTCCTACTGTCAGCTGAGCAGACGTCAGCAGCAGCAATGAGAGGAATTTTTTATGGCTTACCACCCAAAGCAGGACTTGCAGCATCCCAGGAGGGCTCTGGAGGCTGATCCCCCCCTGCACTCACTCTATGCCACGGATGAGCACGATCCCAGTGGTCCCCTCATGCTGCTGGCTTTAACGTGGAAAGGAGCCTTTTTCCTTTGAGGACCTTAGAATAAAAGAGACATTTTTATTATTACTTTGCTCAGCTCATCAGTCTTTCCCCAGTAACATCTGCCAGGGTACAAGCCACATCTGAGAGCGGTGTGACTCCAGTAACTGCTCTCTGAGCGGTGGTGAAGTGTTACTGGAGTGACACCTCTCCCTCTGAGGAGCAGAGGACCAGCCCACTGCAGCACATCCCAGGGTTTGCAGCCCTGTGGGGCTTCAGGTCTGGCCCACCTGCTACCAATGAGGCTACAGAACCAGTCCCAGCACCCACTGCAGGGTGGGTGCTGCTGGGTGTAATGGGAACAGCACTCCAGGTGCTCACAGTGCCCTGGGTGCTCCCAGCAGCCCCCAGCCCCGGGATGGGGGTCTGTGTCCCTGTGCCAGGTCGTTCAGCTGGGAAAAAGCCAGCAGAGAACTGGGAAGGAAGAGGCAATGCAGAAACCCCAGTGCTGACAGCAATCTATCCTGACCCTGCACTGAGCTGCAGCCACACACAACACCCCACACCCAGAGGGACAGGGGTGAGCCTGAGCCACAGTGCTCCATGAGGGGTCTTGATTTGGGGAAACTCATTCCAGGCAGTTAAAACACAGCTGAAACACCTCAATGAGCTGCAGCTGTCATGTTTTCTCCAATCGGCCTTGGAGCCTCCCTGGATTCTCCTCCTTAATCCCAAAATGAAATCCAATTTATTTTGTATGTTCTTAGTGCCTAAACCAATTAATGTGTTTTCTTGTCCTTAAAACACACTCCTCTACGATAGCAAGCCCTGTGACTGATTCACAGTGATCTTCAGCCCAAGAACTGCACAAAATAGAAGCACTGGCTCATCTGAGGCAGCAAGGAGCTCCACTGATGATCACACACCCTCTTTTGAGCTGCTGCCCAATTACTAATTACTCTGCTATTGCAAGGGCAGCCCTGAAGCTGCAGGAATCGCAGAGAGCAGATGATAGCATCACTTCTCTGCTGGGCTGTGCTCTGACAGCGATAAGACTGTACAAGCTCCCAGCTACAGCAAATAAACACGTCATGGCCAGGGAAACGGAGCAGCACGGCCAGGCAGCCTCCAGGAAACACTGAAAAGGCTGATCATGGTGTTTCATTGCTTACACACTGTGCTTCAGTAGTGTTTTCCTCACTGATGTTGAAGATCAGGTCTTTGAGTTGTGTTGCCCAGATGCAGCAGGCGCAGGGGGAAGCCCTGAGCTGGGGGTGGCTGATGCCTCTGCCCAAGGGAGCTGGCTGCTCAGCCTGGCCTCGGATGGGCACTGCTGGGCAGGAACTGCAGGGAGACAGGCAGTATTTCTGCCCCAAAGAGCTCAGAGTGTTTGTTCCTGAAACAGAGCCCCCCATCATGTGCCCTGCCCCAAGGACGAGCAGCCTGCTGTGGCCAGTGACCCACGAGCGGGCCCGTCCCTGTGCACCCACCTGGCCACCCAAGGGGGCACCGAGCAGCACCAGCATCTCCATGATATAAACCATCCCTGGAGCCGGGCTGTTCTGCAGGAGGGTCTGAGGAAGGGGCCAGTGCTGAGCCCTGCTGTGCTTTGCCAGGCTCCAGCAGCCACCCAGCCTCAGCACGTCACCCACAGAGCTGCCCTGGGCTGGGAGGGCAGCAGGGTGTCCTGGGCTGAGCACCCACTGCAAGGGCTCCTCTTCCTCCCACATGCACAGTGCAGAGGTAGTGCCTGGTTTTCCATGGAGTGGGGTGAGCTGAGCTCCTCACCACCACCCGAACTGCTCTGTGCCAAAACCAGCTGTAACAAGCCAAGGGGACTCCAGCAGCCATGGCATTACCAAAGGATCACTGCAGGGTTGCTGCTGCCTCACAAACATCGCCTCAAGTAGGGATTTTTAGAACGTTTTTCTGCTCTCCAGGTTCTTGTTACAAACAGAGCAGTTGCACTAGGGGATGTTCTTTAGCTTCTCCATCACATCCCTGGCAGGGTCCTCACTGTGCTCCAGTGGTACCTGCAGAAGCTCCCCCAAGACTTCCTGCTCCTTTTCCCCTCAGTCCCCCTCCCCATGCTGCTCCAACACTCCAGAGATACATGGCACCAAAAAACAGGGTTCCCTGAGGCAGGAGACAAGGAGCATCCGAGAAGGATGGGCACAGTGCCGGATGGTCCCAGCTGATGGCAATGGACATCCCAAACTAAACAGTCCTCAACCAATTTATTGTGGGAAATACCAGCAGCACAAGCTGGCAAACCACTTCTTGTCATAAAATGACTCAGATTAATTCTTAAATGTAGCAAAATAAATGTTTTTATCTTTTAAGAGTCGTTAATGTGCAGGTTTGTTTTGGTTGGGTTTATGCAATAGGGAAATATCCCTAACCCAGAAATATCCCACTTAATCTGATTTTTGCAAATTTAATCTTCTTTTTATGTCTAATTAGCTCTTGGCACAGGAATTTTTTATAGTGGGGTTTCAGCCAAAAGGGGAGTTATAGAGTCATGGCAAGAGGAAAGTTCTGGAGTAGGGAAATAAAGCCGTCTGTCCCATGCCATCCCAGGGATGCCAGCCCAGCCATGTTATACCAGCCCAGCAGAGCATCATGTCTGGGAGCACCGGGAAGGAGCACAGCCCCATTGCCTGCACACACACCACAGCAGTCTCTCTGCCCATCCCAGGGGGAGAACATCTCATTCCTGGGATGGAGACCTGGCAGTGAAGATGCTGGGCTCGCTGTGACATGTTTGTCAGGACTGGTGTTCCCCTTCCAGCCAGGCAAGAGCAACCAGCTGAGCAGTCACCAGCTATGATGCTCAGGGAGTGGAAAGGGAAGGAAAACCATGTAGGTGATCTTCTGGCAAGGCTGGAAGTGCTCTGATGCACATACAGGTTATTCAGTGGATAGCAGAGTTTGAGGGAGCAGGATGCAGAACAGAAACCTTCACCTAAGCTGTGAACCTGGATAATTCTTATTCCAAGGGCAAAAGATGCCCAGCTTGCACCAGAGGAAACAGCACCTCTGCTTTACTGCAGAGCTGCCACTGCTTCACTGGGTCTCATCACCAGTAATTAGCAGTGATTACTCCCAATCAGCCAGGGAGGGCTGGAAAACTGCTGCCAGGGAACAAGCCCATCACGCTGCATCCCGCAGAACTGGAGCCATCCCTCCATCGCCAGGCACTGCGCTACCCAGCCGAGCAGCCAGCAAGCAGCGCTCACCTGGCACCCAGGGCTCTGTAACACACCAGGCCTGATGGCAACAGGCATGTGGGAGCTCACCTGGCACCCAGGGCTCTGTAACACACCAGGCCTGATGGCAACAGGCACGTGGGAGCTCAGCAGGACATTGGGTCAACTGTCCTTTCAACCTGCCCCATGGTCCGGACAGGATTCGGCACGCTCACCCCGCGCCAGCGGCAGAGCCCCAGTGCATCCCAGTCTGTGCTGGGGAGGAAGCCCCCTGCAGACACAGACCCCAGCGCTGCTCGGGATGAGCTTGGGGCTGACATGCTGCTGGGAGGGGACACTGCCCTGTGCCTCCCCCAGCACAGCAGCCCCTTGTCCTGCTGCGCAGGGACTCGCTGGGCCATCGCTGCTCCACCGCCTGCTCGGGGGTGGTGTCACCGGAACCCCTGGGAGGAAAGAGCCAAATAAGGCAGCATTTCAGTGAAAATATGTCCTAAAATGGGAGTCTGACTGATGATTAGCAAAACACAGATATGATATTACCATGGTGAGAGCGCAGAGCAGCATCCCTCCAGGACCAGAGGCTGTGCCAGGGGGTCAGCACGTCGAGACCCTCGCTGCAGAGACAGACGGGCCGGGCGATGCTGTGAGAAGCCTTTTTCCCAAGAGGATACTGGGTTTTGAAGTGTTTCTTCAGCGTGCTCCTGGCTTGGCAACACAGAGCAATGAACCTGCTCCAGCAGACAGGCAAAATGTTATTTTAAAGGTGCTAGAAGAAGCAAAGACACACAGGGAGGGTAATGGGAGGGGGCAGCCAAACCCACCAGGAATCCATCAGCTCCTGGCTTCTGCCACACTGCCCCCCCCCATCACAGAGGAGAGAAGCTGCCAGCATGACTGCTGTGACCAATCTATCATATCGACTGGGTGAAACTGCAGAAGATTGAACTGCTTTTATGAACCCCCAAAGACTTGGGGGGGGTGTGGGGGGGTGGTGAAAGCTTTGGACTCACCCAGCAGAGTTTTCTCCTTGGCTGCAGACGGGGCCCCCACTGAGGGGTTCCTGCAACATGTGCCATGGCAGCTGGAATAACTGACTATTGAAGCAAACCTGTGCAGCCCCAGTTACACCAGTGGACACACAGGGTGGGTGGCATGGGGCAGCAAGTCCCTGAAGAGATGTTGAGGGGCTGACTGAGGCCCCCCAAACAGCCCCAAGGGGAAGAGGTGGCTGCAAAGGGCCATGTGTAGGTGCCATCCCCATCTCCACTAGCCCAGCCCAGGGCCTCACCAAGCAGTGCTTCCTTTAAAACACAGCATAAGGGTTTCAGCACCATCGTGGTTCTTTCCTCATTCCCACACAGCATTAATAACAAACACGGGAGTGCAGTTACTCATTTCAGTAGTGACCAGTCCTCTGGTAGTGAGGAGCACGGGCAGGGCGGGTGGGCAGGGAGGAGCTCTGCTTCCCTTCACCCTGCCAGACACAAGCTGTCACCCCAGGAACTTCACAGTTTCCTGTGGAAGAGGTCCTGCTCATTCATCAGGCATTGAAAAGCATGCTGGAGCCAAGAATGTATTTGGTTTTGATCTAAATATAGTGAAAGTCCTATTAAAAAAATGCTGGGAATGGCAGGACTCCCACCCCAAGGCAGTCACAGGGGGAGGCAGCACCCAGCGTGGGGTGTCAGTCCCTTGTTCCCAAGTGTGCCTTCACCCAGGGGTGCTCATCCCACCTCACATGGGTAATGGTTTAGCAGCACACAGGAAGGGCTGACGCCCCTCTGGCCACCCCACTGCCCCCATCCCATGCCCAGGGGCGGCTGCAGCATCACCCTGAGCACAGAATGGGGGCAGGTTCGAGCCTGACACAGCAAGCAGCGAGCTAAAGACCCTGTGAGCACCCCTGCCCTGAGTCCCACGGGACCAGGGTGGTCTGGGGCCAGAGGAGCAGCTGCCCCTCTGCCCATCAGCTGCCACGCAGGGACCAGGCGCTCTGTGCCCAGGCTGTTTGTCCTTCTCCCCCTGGCAGCAGCCACAGAGAAGATGAGTTTATCAAGAGAAGATGAGTTTACTGAGGGAAGATGAGTTTCTCTGGAGGGAGGGGGGGTTGTGTTTGTTTCAGAACCACTAGCAACTGCTGAGTCCCAAAGGAATCTGGCCTGAGGACTGTTCAGGCTGTTTGGATTGCCTCTGAAGCTTACCCAAAGTGTCTGGTGCAGCTCTGGTGGTGGCTCAGAATGCCCTGCTTTCGGTCCTCTCTGCCCTAAGGGTGCTGGAGAACAGCAAAATCCCACCCCCCACTTACCCCCACCGGGATGCTTCTGGTGGGAGAGGGAAGGGAGCAGTGCCCCACAGCCCGGCTGCCTGAGGACCCACAGAGTCACTGAGCAGCACCGGCCCCAGGCCGAGGGGCAGGAGCCCACCCCAGCACTGCCTCCTACTGCAATTACACACAGTCTCTGGTTTAAATAAAGCCCCTCGAGCCCAGCAAAGCCTACAAGCCCCAGAGCCCCAGCCCTGATAAGCCCAGGGTATCTGCAATCCTAATATTTACCTCCAGCACACCCCCAGCATCCCAATAAACAGGAACAGCCAGCCAAGCAAAGAGGAGGAGAGTTCCTGCCCCCCTCTGGCTCTTTCCAAAAGATGCTGTTCATTAAGCAGAACTATTAATGCTGATCATTAAGCAGAGCTATTAATGCTGATCATTAAGCAGAACTATTAATGCTGATCATTAAGCAGAACTTAAGCCAGTGACAAACCAAGGGGGTGAAAAGCTCACCGGTGGGAACAGGGCCAGCAGAAGGGAACCTGGATGGGCATAAACACTGTGTGGTGCTGGGTGCTGGCAGGGTGGGAGGCTCCCAGCACCTGCATCCCTGTACAGCCAGGGGATGCTTTGGCTGCTGAGCAGCAATCCAGGGAACAAACTGCCTTTGATGCTGAGAAATGGAAATTACAGGCTGGGAAGGCAGAAATACAGCAGAGAGCTGGGTTTGACAGGCCACATGGAAAATCAAACCGTCTCAGTTGATTTTGGTCCTTCTGTTTGTGTTTTCCATGTGGAGCCTTGCCTTTCCTTGGGTGAGCAGGCAGCACGTTCTAGCTGAACTTTCACATTTGCAATCACATTTATAACAGCAACAACAGGGACTGCAACACTAGTGAGATTCAGGGGGAGTGGAATCCTAATGCTTACCCAAAATTAGCCTGAAAGATAAAAATAGTGGTAGTAAATAACACTTGCCAGAGCTCTGGAAAGGTAAAAGGAACAGTAATAACCAGTGGCCTTCACCTTTCAATGCATTCCTAACAAGTTATTTCCCTGGTATTTCACTCTGTCTGTGAGATTTCTGTGATAATTAGAATTTCTCACTTGCTAAAGATCACCTCTAAATAAAAAATGGAGCTGGTGACTGTTCTCAACAGCCTGCTGTGTCTAACCAAGCTCAGGACCCAGCTGCTGCTGGCTCCGCTCCCAGCTCCCCCCTCACCTGCTGGAGGATGCAGGAGGAGAGGCACAGGCTGCGCTGGGCTCTGCGATGGCTCCTGGCCAGGCCAGGGCGACCTCAGGATCAGGAAGGGTGGTGATGGGCGACACCTGCAAGAGATGGACCCACCTGTGCACGAACATGCTCCTTTCATTCGGTCCCGGCACACACGAGCACAGCCTGGGACGTAGCAGAGGTGTAGGGGAGTGCTGAGCACAAAGTCCCAACAGCCTGTCCATCCACACAGCACAGCATGCAGGCATCCAGAGCTGGGGCCCTGCCTCTGCAGCCAGTGCTGCCCGTGGGGCTGGGCCACAGGGAGAGGCTGCTGCCCTTCCCGAGCTGCCTGGTCAGGGCGAACACCAGCACCAGGCAGCCCTGACTGACTCTGAGCCCTGGCAACTGAACACCAGCACCAGGCAGCCCTGACTCTGAGCCCTGGCAACTGAACACCAGCACCAGGCAGCCCTGACTCTGAGCCCTGGCAACTGAACACCAGCACCAGGCAGCCCTGACTGACTCTGAGCCCTGGCAACTGAACACCAGCACCAGGCAGCCCTGACTGACTCTGAGCCCTGGCAACTGAACACCAGCACCAGGCAGCCCTGACTGACTCTGAGCCCTGGCAACTGAACACCAGCACAGGGCAGCCCTGGCAGCACTCGCTCTCACCTTCTCCCAGCCACACAGTTACACTCCAGAGGGTTCTTAAGGCCTGTCCCCAGCACGTGGACAATTCACAGAAGAGATGCCAGGCTTGTGGGCAGAGCAGAAGGAGCCCCAGAGCAGCTCTGTCTCGCAGGAGGAGCGACAGCCCCTTACCTGGGGCTCCGTGCTCGCAGGGCTGCAGACATAACGCAGTCTTGGAGAGTGCCTGGGGTGCAAAGTCCTCACTGCAGGGGCAGGACACAGAGCAGCAGCTCTGGGGGAGAGACGGTCGGTGCTGGGATGCTGCCTGGCTCCCCGTGCTGGAGCTGGGTGCCACTGGAGCTGGAGATGCCTTGGTTGGGGCCCTGCACCCACAGACCCCCAGGCAGCAGCAGCTCAGCTGCTCCATCTCCATCTCTGACTTTCTGCCCTTTTTCACATGACCTCAGACAATCCCTCACCCTGCAAACCTGCTCCAGCTCCCACCACACCCTGTGGGCCAGCCTGGGGCACAAGGGCTGGGAGCTGCCCCTCCAGGTCCCTGTCTCTGCTTGACCTGAGGCCACAAACACTGCTGCCTCCCCTCAGGGAGCCGAGCTGAGCCCTCAAGCTGGGCCATAAAGCCAGCAACAAACGGTACCGCTCTCATCTCCCCACGCTGCTTACCAGGTTATCACCAGCTGCTTGGAATGTGGGAGCTGCTTCTCTCCCCAACAGGCTGCAGAGGTCCTGCTGCCCCAGCCAGAGCGGGTACCACACCTTGGGATGCTGCAGGATCCGAGCAGGGCTCCAAACACCACCGGCCTTCTGAGGCCCACAGACCCAGAGGAGACTCGTTCCAGCCCATCACAGCCAGGTCAGCAGCGACCACATGCCACACGTCCACCTGCCCCCAGCCTGGGACTCAGGGGATGCAGAGGGTTCACTGGGGAAAACAAATGACTGGTGCCAGCCCCAAATCCACGTGTAACAAGGAATTAGCCAAAGAATGTGTACATGCAATTAAGGGTGCTCTCCCCAAACAGGGGTGGGGAGGCAGCCCCGTGTTGCAGCCTGTGCAGATGCAGGAGGCATGTGTGTGTGCACAGAGCCCTGCGATTGCATCGGAGCCACACAGATTAGCAGCAGTTAACAGCTGATTCATTAAGGCTCTTCAAGCCCTCATTAGCCCCGGTGGATTCATGCTTGACATGATTATGCACGATGCCATCTCTGTTATTTTAAACTTACTGGAGCCACGTAAACAAAGCAGCTCCAGAGCAGTGCCTGCTCTTCCCATGGCTCACAGGTCAGTTCCAGGCCTGCTAAGTTTCATGTTTGGGGAAAACAGAGAAGGGGGAGTAATTCTCCAGGCTGTGGTGGCCACAAAACCAGCCAAACCCCAACGGGGCGTGAGGGGCACCAGACCTGAGAGGGGCTCTGCACTCCCCTGCTGCCAGCCCAGCTCCTTCCAGCCCAGCCCAGTGCCTGCTGCCCTGAGACACAGGATGGGTGTGATGTGGTCTGTGTGAGCAGGCACACGCAAAGCCATGCACCAGAGCCCACTGCACCTTTTGTGACCTGTACCTGCACAGAGCCTGCATCTCTTCTGCTGCCCCAGGCTCCACTGGGATCCCTTGCATGACACACACCTTGTCTACAAATACAGCAAGGAATTAAAATAGCTGGTGGCTGCCAGAACAAAACCAGGCCAGGCTTGTAAATCAAACACTTTTATGCACATTACCAGAATAACTGCTCACTCAGACTTGCAGAGAAAGGTATGTGCCAAGTGTGTACACAGCAGCTCCAAAGAATGTAGGAAATAGCTCATAAATCACAGCTCTGGATTAATTAGTGTCCCAGTCAAACTCACCAGCGATGCAAACTGCACACACCATCCCAGCTGAAGTGTCTTTTCTCCCACAGTGATTTTCTGCTGTTACTCAGTGACGTTGTTAGTGGCAGGCTTTTGTTCAACTCTTTGCATTTATTTAATCAGATCAAACTTAATCAAGCAGCAATTTAAGTGCAACAACAGCACACCTTTTGGCTGCCTTTGGGAATACCTGTGCAGAAGAACAAATGCAGACAGGAGGCCAGGTCTGTAGCTGCACCCCCTGTTTCCAGAGCCAAGGGCCTGTTAGCCAGGGCCAAGCTGCTTCTGTCCTCAGTTCACAGACACAACAGCAGGAAGGCTGGGCTGTGCACAGGGCACACCCTGAGCCCCCCACAGCAGCTCTGCCCGAGCGTGAGCAGTCCCCAGAGACACCACAGGCAGTGCAGGGTGCTCCTGCCTCCCCTGCCAACAGGGATCAAGACAATGAGAGAAGGATAAAAAACCCAAGCCTGACATTGGTGGTTCTCAGGGCTGGTTCCTCCAGAACCCTCATCAGTCATCTCTATCATCAGAGAGACAAGCCCCCAGCAACTGCCCAGCCTGGCCAGGTCCGTCTGTCCTCGCTGTGACACACGTTACCTTTTAATCCCTCTGCTCCAAAACACCCTTGGAAAGCAAATTAAAGTACCCTGAAGTACATGGTAGCAGAGGAGGCAACATCAGCATCTGCTCTGGGGGAATTACTCAGCAAGGACTGCGTTTCTCAGAGCCAGAGAGTCATGGAGACCCTGCCCCCTCCAGAGGTGACAGCTGGGACAAGACCACCCTCTTTGGTAACGAGCAAGAGGGGATCTCATGGCTCTGCATCCCTTGGGGTTTGCAGGGATGCTGGTGCAGGGAAGGAGGGTGGTGTGGCCGAGCAGCAGCCAGCACTTGCCCTGCTCCAGCACCCCAGCACCAGCTGGGCAACCCACACTCAGCCCTGCTCCCTGCTAGCCAGAGGAAATCGAACAACTTGCTCCCAACAAGTTCCCGAACAACTTGCTCCCAACAAGTGTTCCTGAAGCTTCACACACCCTTTTTCTTTTCTTGCCAGCTGTTTCTCTAACAAACCAGCGTTGATCAAAGTCAGAGCTCCCATGTCCCCCTCTCCTTTCAAGCCTGGGTGTGGGAGATGTTCAGGCAGATCACTGTCCTGCAGCCAGCCTCTCTCCTCATCAGGGCTGAGAAGTGCAATTCCATCAGCTGCCCCTCTGAACCAGGTGCAAATGAAGCAAGCAAGCAGGAGCAGACTGCTGGCACCCCGTGCTGCTTGGGCTCAGGGCTGCTTTCTGAGCTGTGCTGCTCCTTTCTCCTTCATGGAATCATAGACTGGGCTGGGTTGGAAGGGACCCCAAGGGTCACAGAGCTCCAACCCCCTGCCACAGGCAGGGACACCAACCTCAGGCCTGGAGCTACACAAGGTTGCCCAGGGCCCCATCCAACCTGGCCTTGAACACCCCCAGACACGGGGCACCCACGCCCTCTCTGGGCAGCCCCTTCCAGCCCCTCAACACTCTCTCTGTAAAGAACTTCCCCCTAAGATCCAATCTAACCCTTCCCTCCTCCAGCTTCACTCCATCCCCCTTGTCCTGCCAGTCTCTGCCCTTGAACAAGCTGATTCCCCTCCTGTTCCTCTGCTCCCTTCAGGGACTGGCAGGCTGCAATGAGGTCCCCCCACAGCCTTCTCTTCTCCAGGCTGACCCAGCCCAGCTCCCTCAGCCTCTCTTTGTAGGGCAGCTGCTCCAGCCCAAGCTCCTCCAGCATCTTGGTGGTCCTTCTCCACGTGCAAATTAAAAAGCTGTTTGGCTTTCAGCTTTTCTTTTTGGGCTCAGGATGAGAATCAGGAGAGCAACATACTAAGCAGCACATAAAAGACAGACTAACCTGATCTCAGAGATGGACCAGCACACAGCCCCCGTGCTACTTGCACTCCAAAGAAACCCTCCAGATTTGGGGCCCCGGCACCGAGGAGTTGCCCTGGAACTCCAGACAGGGGAAGCCTTAGCAGAGTCGCTGTTGGGGATGCTGGGCTGTGGGGAAGGCAGCCCCACGACCGCAAGGCCGGTCTTACCCCCGCCCGGTGCTCTCCCACACGCTGCTGCTTCCCCGCAGCGCTGCACCCATCCAACACCCGCATCCGCTGCCGAGGGATGGGACCGCAGGGTGCCCGGCGCGGGCACAGCAGCTGCCGCGCTCCCTGCGCGCCCCGGCAGCGGCTCCGTCCCTGCGCGGAGCGGAGCAACACTGACACCCTGCGCCGGGCACGGGGCGCTGCAGGGCCGGGACGGGGACGGCGGCTCCCCGGGCGGCACCGGCCCCCCGGGCGGCACCGGCCCCCCGGGCGGCACCGGCCCCCCCGGGAAGCACCGGCCCCCCAAGCAGGCGAGGCGCTGGAGATCAAACCCCCCGCACGTCCGTGTCCGACGGGGCGGCGGGAGCGGCACCTCCGGGCCGGGCGATGCACTGGTACCCAGGCACAGCCTGTCCCGCACGCAGGGATGCTGAGGCCAGCCAGCCATCACCTTCACCTACACCTGACAGCATGCTCCTTCCTCCCGGGAAGCACAACTAGTCCCTCCATTACTTCTTCCTATCAAAACAAGAGACCACGCGCACTCCTCGGCATCCCGCACCCCTCGGCATCCCGCACCCCGCGGCATCCCGCACCCCCTGGCATCCCGCACCCCCCGTGCGGAAGACGAGGGATGTCCTGGAGCCGGAGCAGCACAGGCTGCTCCCACTACTGGTGGGTGAGAAGCACCACAGAGCACTTCCTCCTGAGAGATAAATCAGGACGGTGCCTTCAGTGTGATCAACTCAGTCACGCCTAGACCCAGCACAACCCCCTTCCTCGGGTGGGGGGTAAAGCATCTCAAACCATGTTGGATCCACTGGCCAGTTAGCTCACAGCCAACGTGAGTCTGCTGGGGCTTCAGTCACACCAGGGCTCCAGCTTCCTCTGCCCTGGGGGGTTATCTTCATTCAGAGTCTGCTGGATTTCGGTGCACATCACCAGAGACACCGAGGTTCCCATGTCAAACAAAGACCTGTTTGAACAGGAGATGGAGATAAGAGTGTCACTACCAAAAATTTCCAGTCCAATGGAAATGGCTTGAATGACCACGTTAAAAATAAGCCAGATTTGGAGAAAATCAATCAGCTGGACTCTTGTTGCTCCAGCAATGTCGTTGGAAATCACAGGCGTCCAAAACCACACACACACCAGAACACAAACACAGCTCCATCCTGAAACCACGCTTAGTCTGAGAGAGACTCTGACCTAAGCCAGGGAGTTCAGAGCTCGAGCTGTTACTCATCCAGTACCCCAGGTTCTGCTCTGTATCCCCACCAACAGCAGCAGGAAGATCCCCATTTCCAGTGCACTCAGGACTGGACCCAGAGCCAAAAGCCTGGGAGAGCGTTTGGCAATCCCCAGCAGGGAACCTGGAGTTCTTGCTCCCCTCAGTCCCTTCCCCTGCTGCTTCACTACCTGGCTGGAAGTTGGCACCTCCAGGACCACAAACTTCTTTTGCCCTCCCCATCTAATTAACAGAAACTTCCTGTAGCATCAATATTTCTTCTTAAGCTAATCAAAGCTTCTCTCATTCATCAATTAAGGCATCTCAGAACTCAATTACTTCTCAGCAGCATCAGTGACAGTGATATTTCACTGGGACCCCAGGTAATTAGAGTTTCTTCAGGCACTGTATTAACATCTAATGAAAAGGATAAAGTCAGGGGCAGAAGTTGAAAGCTTCACCATGACAGATATCTTGATTAAGCAGCATTTTGTTAAAAGATAACAAACCCCAATTTAATCTCTGACCCCCCCAGAGGGGTTCAACTCTTTGAAGCCATGCCTGGGCATTCCCATGGGCAGCATCACCCACGTCAGCCAGGTGGGATGCAGGGTGCTGCAGCCCAGCACTGGGGCCAGGGGTGCAGGTGGGCTGGTTTCTTAAAAACATGGGGCAGAACAATGGGACAGGGAACAGCTGCCCTGCAGAGCAGCTCTGGAGACCCTCAGGACCCACCTCCCAGCAGCAGCTAACCAGGGCAGCAGCTAACCCCCTCAGTCCTCTGCAGGGCTGTGACACCAGCTCCCAGCACTGAGCCCCTTTCTAAGGACAGCCAGACAAGATTTGCTTTCTTCATTCGCTGTGGCACGTTGCAAACTTGGACAGAGGAGACTGGCAGCTTCCTTTGGGGAGATAATGAATGTGGCTGAGACTATCAGCACTGCCAAGGCAAGCTGGTTTTAATTACACTCAGCCTATGCAATGACAGCCTCCAACAGAGCTACATTTAGCAGTGACACCAGAGGATGGTATTTGTCATTCCGCCTAACGGGGCTCAGGGCAGGCAAGTCAAGATGTGGATGCTCCCATTCCCCAGGCCAGCCCCTGTCCTGTTACCCCCAGCCAGGCTTTGCACAGCTCTCAGGGCAGACACAGGACAGACAGAAACCCAAATGCCTTCAGCAAGGGGTCAGGCTGAGCTGACCCCAGTGCTGGCACTGCTGCTGCCTTCCCTGAGCACCGCTGAGCTCTGCGTCCCTCTGCTTGCCATGCTGGTTTGCACTCAGGACCACACAGCCCCTCTGTACAGCACTGCACCCTGGCTGTGTCACAGCTACATACACGCACAGCAGGGTCCCAGCCCAACACCTGGAGAGCATCTAACAGGCATCCTTACAGCAGCCACACGTCCAGGGGTACCAAGCATCCCAAGGACCATGCTGGATGCTCACTGCTTCTGGGAAGGGCTCCTGTTCTTGTGCAGATTCTATCAGAGACCCTGAAATGCATCATCAGTTAAAAATCACACAGAATAACTCTAAATATAAAACCAACTGCACAGAGTAACTCCAAACACAACTGCTTGGGAGTGTTCACACCCCAAAGGCATGAGTAGTGTGATGCAAAGGAAAACAAAGCTGTGCCAAAGGTCCTGCTGCATCACAGTAACATTGTTCAAGTGTCCTCTTCCACTGGAGGAACAACAAGCCACAGGGAAAGAGCCACCAGCTAAGGAAAATCTTCCTTCTGAGGCCTGGGCTAATGGGTTAATGCTTAACAGCACTGAACAAGGGGATTTGGGGATTACAGCTTGCAATCAGAAGCATGGCCCAGCTGTAGCTCCCTCTGAACACGCTGCTCTCCCTCCCAGTGCTTATGGCACAAGGTGCCAGTGCCATTGCTGGGAGACAGGTGAGCAGCATGGCTGGCAGGAGGTTACAGTGGGTTTTACAATGAGCTGCTGAAGCTCAGGGGGAGTCAGTGGCCCAGAAAGCAAGTGGCAGCTCCAGCCCGAGCCTATGAGCAAGCCAGCAGACACATGCACCAGACATCTCCTCCCTCACACTGACACCCACCCCCAAACAGCTGAGAAACAGCTTCTCATCTAAACCCAGCACTGAAACACCCTGAGCTGACCTTTCCAGGTGCTTATTTACACCACAAACCCCTAAAGCCTGAGCTGGCTGCAGATGGGCAGTTAGCTAAGATAATATTTACAGACAGAAGAGCAGCACTTTGAGCAGAAAGTGGCTCCTATTAGTGCTTATCAACCCCTCACCTTATCAACTGCACCAGCATCACGCTCAAGCAACAGGCCTTCAGGCACGTCCTGCACTGCTCCAGCCATCAGCACTACAGCCCAGCTCCTGCCTTGGTGCTGCCTGTGTCCCTCGAGGTGAAACCTGTGCCAAGGGACAACGTGGCAGCCCGCCTGTGCACCCCCGGCAGCACACCCCAGGCAGCACCCCTGACTTCACCAAGGTGCCCATGGTTGGGGTCTCCTAACGCCCTTTGCTTCTCGAGTCGCCAGAGGGAAGACCTCTGCCCCTCAGCCAGGCTTTCCATTCGGTGGTTTCGACCCAGCTCAGCGCAGGTTTGGCCTTGTTTCTCTGAAAGATGGGCCTGGTTTTACTCCAGCTGCCAAGGTTTTCCAGATTCCATAATCTTCAGCTCCTGAACTGCTGCACAAGGGGCTTCAGAGATGCAAGGTGAAGATGCCCAGAGGGCTGGAGCAGCTGCCCTACAAAGAGAGGCTGAGGGAGCTGGGCTGGCTCAGCCTGGAGAAGAGAAGGCTGTGGGGGGACCTCATTGCAGCCTGCCAGTCCCTGAAGGGAGCAGAGGAACAGGAGGGGAATCAACTGTTTAAAAGGACAGACAATGGCAGGACAAGGGGGATGGATTAAAGCTGAAGGAGGGAAGGGTTAGATTGGATATTAGGGGGAAGTTTTTTCCAGAGAGAGTGGTGAGGTCCTGGAACAGGCTGCCCAGAGAGGGGGTGGGTGCCCCGTCCCTGGGGGTGTTCAAGGCCAGGTTGGATGGGGCCCTGGGCAACCTTGTGTAGCTCCAGGCCTGAGGTTGGTGTCCCTGCCTGTGGCAGGGGGTTGGAGCTCTGTGACCCTTGGGGTCCCTTCCAACCCAGACCAGTCTATGATTGCTCTGCCTTCCCCCAGCTTCCCTCTGGCCCAGTAAACCCAGCAGAGGTGCACAGTTGCTGCTTCTCTCAAGAAGCAGAGGAGACTCGTTCCATCATCCCATATTAGAGTCCCACTTTGGCATTCTCTCTCACAGTGGAGATGACATCCTGAGCAAGCCCCGAGGATCCCAGGCCAGTGTGCCATGCCAGGTCCTCTGCACCTCCCATACAGGGCACAACCAGCTCCAGAGCTGCAGGGACAGCCCTGGAAGCCAAGCAGCAGGAGCAGGACAGTCACTCACCCAGCACAGAGCACTGTGTGCTCCCAGGAGACACACAGGACCCCCCTGCCATCGCTCTCTGGCGACCACCCTTCACCCAGCTCATCGCACCCTCTCTCTGCAGATCTTACTGGGTGGAGAGCAGCAGGAGGCTCAAACCACCCAGCAGAGAGGGCAGACAGCTGCTGTGTGACCCACACACCCCCTGCGTGCCCAGAGCTGGTGCTGGAAGGAGCAGGACTCTACCTGGCTGGAAGAACCTCCCACATACAGGTGTCTGCTGAGATACCCACCCAGGGATGCTCATGGCAAACCAGTGCTGAAGGAGCACAGGGGAGCTGGCCAGGCGCCCCCCCAGAGAGCTGTGCTGACCCTCAGTGAGGACAGGCTTCTCTGCCTGGCTTGCTTTGCTTGATCCCAGGAGTAAAAATAGTTGGGCTTTGTTCTTCTGGGTGGGTGTGAATAATTTTCGATGGCACCTCGCCCATGCAAAACACACACCCAGGCTATTTCAAGCAGTAAGGGCAGTCCTGTGCCAAACCTGAGTGCTAATCCTTTATCTGAGGCTATTAAAACACCACCATTAATTTGAGCAGAAAAACAATGCTTCCTGCCAGAACCAGAGTTATCTTCTCTTATCATTAAGTCACGAAGGGAAGAAGCAATAAATACATCAGTGCACCAAAACCAGATGTTCTAATGAGTAAAAATAACTCTGAAAAATAGGTACATGGAGCAGATACCTACCCAAAAATGCAGGGCTGAACATAACCATCCAGCAGTTTCAGAATGAGTGTGCACCCTGGCATTTGCAGCTGGAATGCCAGGATGCTGCTGGACTCTGGTCCCATGGGGAGGGGGCAGGGGGACAGTGTGACCATGGGATGCAGCTGTCAGCATCAGCACCAGTTCCTTGGGGGCTGGAGTGCCCAGCACCAGGATGGGGAACCACCACAATACCTGTGTGAAAGAGAAATGGATCTGAAAATTATCTTCAGGGGAATTTGTTGGGGCAGATTTGCCCAGCTCAGTTCTCCTCCATCACAGTCAGTTCTCAAACTGGGTTATTTTGGCAGTGAGCAATCTCCTCACTGACTTCAAACTCACCCAGAAAACAGGCTGCTGTGAGCCAGCCCTCTCCCCTGACCCTCTGGAATGAAGTGCACACCCCAGGTCTGGTGCAAACCCTCTCTCCCTGCTGTTTTCAGCCACACACCTTTTCCCAAAAGACAAACTCTTCCATCTCAAAGCCTCACCCAAAGCACTTTTCTTCAGTGGCATCCTGGGGTGTGTTAGTAGCTCGGGAGAGGTCCTTCTCCTGCTCTGTCCTAGTGAGATGCACCTGGAATGTTTGGTCCAGCTCTGGGCCCCTCAGCTCCAGGAGGACACAGAACTCCTGGGAAGAGCCCAGTGCAGGGACACTGAGGTGATGGAGGGAGTGGAACCCCTTCCTTGTGAGGAGAGGCTGAGGGAGCTGGAGGAGACTGAGGGGTGACCTCATCACTGTCTATCAATATGTGCAGGGTGAGAGTCAGGGGGATGCAGCCAGGCTCTGCTCAGGGATGACAGTGACAGGACAAGGGGCAGCGGATGTTCCATGGGAATGTCAGGAGGAATTCTTTCCCTGTGAGGGTGATGGAGCCCTGGGCCAGGCTGCACAGAGAGGTGGGGGAGTCTCCTGCTCTGGAGACATCCAAACCACCTGGACAGGCTCCTGTGGGACCCCTGCTCTGGCAGGGCTGGGACTGGATGACCTTCCAGCCCCTGAGATTCTGGGATGCCCATCCCCGCTGGAGCCCAGCGCCAGCCCGGGGGATGGAGCCAGGGACCGATGCGGGGGGCTCCCCGCGCCTCACACCCGGGGAAGCGGCTCCCTGGCTCCCCGCCCGTGCGGGGCGAGGGACCCGGAGCCGCCTTCGCCACCCCGGGACACCCCTCCCGGAGCGGGGCCTGTCACTAGGTGGGGCTGCCGGGCCGGGAACGGACACCCGGCGCTCCCGGCCAACACACCATGCCGGCTCTTCCTCCTCCTCCTCCCCCTCGCAGGGGCCCGGGCAGGTTCGGCTCGGCGCAGGGTCACCCGGCCGCGGCAGCGCCCCGGGGAAGGGTCCCCGGAGCATCACTCGGCGCGTTCCCCAGGGAGCGGGATGTGCGGGGGATGCGGAGCCGCCCTCACCACGGGGTCACAGCCTGGGCTGGGTTGGGAGGGACCCCAAGGATCACAGAGCTCCAACCCCCTGCCACAGGCAGGGACACCAACCTCAGGCCTGGAGCTACACAAGGTTGCCCAGGGCCCCATCCAACCTGGCCTGGAACACCCCCAGACACGGGGCACCCACCCCCTCTCTGGGCAGCCTGTTCCAGCCCCTCACCACTCTCTCTGGAAAGAACTTCCCCCTAATATCCAATCTAACCCTTCCCTCCTTTAGCTTTAATCCATCCCCCTTGTCCTGCCATTATCTAACCTTTTAACAAGCTGATTCTCCTCCTGTTCCTCTGCTCCCTTCAGGGACTGGCAGGCTGCAATGAGGTCCCCCCACAGCCTTCTCTTCTCCAGGCTGACCCAGCCCAGCTCCCTCAGCCTCTCTCTGTAGGGCAGCTGCTCCAGCCCTCTGAGCATCTCCGTGGCTCCTCTGACCCCTCTCCAACAGCCCCACATCTTCCTTGTATCTTGACCTCAGGGTCCTCGTGTCTGTTTTGGGAAAGGTGAGGAAAGATCAGAAGGTTCATCATCTTCCTGAACAAAGGCCTCTGGATGCTGGGGGAAAGGAGTCAGTGGATTCTTGAGGCTTTCTGCTGTTACTTGTTACACAAAGCACAAACCCCTCTGCTTTGAAGCAGAAAATTATTCCCCCAAGTTTGAAGTCTTTTGATAGGATCGAAACACCCCGTGTCTCCTGCACAACATTGATCCAAACCAAGATTCCAGGGGAACAACTCCAGCTTGATAAAATATTTAAGGCTGGCAGATCTATTCCCAAACACCTCCTTTGTATTCAAAGCGCCGTGGAGCACATCTTACTCTCCAGTCCCCCTCATGAAATATTCCTTTCATCTACTTTAAAGAGTCAATACACCAGCTTTTTAAAAATAAAGACCATTTCATAAGAGCTCTCCACAGGAGAAAGCTTAAACCCTCTGTCCTTACTCTGCACAGCCTCAAAGAGACTTCCTGGGGGTCCTGCACCCACCGCCGCTGCGTTTAAACCATCCAACATCAGGTCTCTGGGGGGTTGTCCCCCCCCACCCCTGCTTTCTGCACCAAGTCATTTATTTTGGGAGGGATGCAGCACTGTGGTCAGCACCAGTTCCTGTGTGATGTGTCAATAATGACATGATAAAGGAGAGATGGAGCCACATCCAGGAGGAAGCTGCTCCAAGTGCTGGGGCCCAGCCCTGTGAGGATGCTCAAGGCCTTCCCTGGGAGGCAGCAGTGACACAGCCCGGCTCTGGAAGGTGCAAACCATCATCACTGCTCCCCTCTGGTGAAGATGTGATGCTCAGCAGCTCTGGAAGCTGAGCCAGCAGCGCAGATTGGCAAAAAAAGCCGCATTTGGCCCCGAGTCCCTCCAGTATTTGTTTTACTATAAAAGGAGAATCAGACTGGATGACACATGTGTTGGCTGATTCGGTTACACGAGTGACTGGGAGAGCTGAGTGCCCTGTTTTCAAGTGCTCTTTCCTGCTTTTGACAGTTCAGTCTCTTTCTGAGCCTCACCTCAGGCTCCAGACATGCAGCTCAGCTGTTTTAAGCACTGATAAGCCCAGTCTCACCACCAGACACTGCTCATCTCAGAGCATCCCCATCCAACCACCTCCTCAAAGAGCTTCCCAGCAACCCCAGCCCTTTGGTCTTCCACACACTCAAAGCCACTGCTCTTCCTCAAGGATCAAAGCCAGACTTGTGGCCTCCTGGGCTTGGGAGGGAACCCAGTTGGGGCTGACTGAGGATTCACTGCTGTCATGCTGCAAGCACACCCCCAACAGCCCTGGTCAGCACCCTTCTCTCTTAGATTTCCCAGGGTGGACACTTTGCCATCACAGGTTTCTGCTTCCTGGTGACAGCCTGGACACAGGCAGTGCTGGAGAGCAAACCAGGAGCTCCTGCAGCAGGTTCCAGCTCTGCTCCCAGCAGCTGTTGGGCTCCAAGCCTCAGAGGGACCCTCTTACCTTCATTTTACAGCCATTTTACAAAGAATACCATATGATTAAAAAAATACACCTCAAAAGGACTGACAGTAAAAGGAGAACAGCTGTGAGCACAGAGCAACCTGGGAGCTTTGCCCCTGCTCCAGCCACTTCACAAGCTGGAGACTGGAGCCAAACTCTCCAAGCCAGCGACCTGGAGCTGTGGGGGTTGTCTGACACCCTCTCTAATGGCAGGAGGAGCAAATGTCCTCACTACAATAACAGAAACAGGAGGGCAGGTGGAAGCACACAGAGAGATTCACCCTCAGCAGCCCTGGCACAGAGCTCCCCTGGAGCTGGGGAGCATGACCTCACCATCACATCTGGGCACCCCTCTGCTACGGCCCCTTGCAAAACCCTCAGCACACTTAAGGGGCACCAGCATCTCCTGCTTTCACTTGCCAGCATGTTTGACAGCCTATTTACCTCTAAAGGGAAGGATTTTCTGCCCCTGTAAGACCCAGCTGTGATTTAACAGCTGTTTAAGGGCTGTTCCTAGCTCTGCAGGTCGGTGCAGCTCAGCAGCCACCTGCATCATGGAGCAGACACTGCTCCCCTGCCCAAAACAGGAGCTGTGACTGTTGTCAAAGAAAAACCACTCCAGGGCACGGTGAGAAAGCCTCAGAAGTGCATTTCACACAGGTGTCAGTCCCTGCCTTCCAGCTCACTCACCCTTGGAGAGGGCTCAATGGAGCTGTATGAGTGCCCCACAGCCCTTCAGCCACCCATCATCACCTCCATCCTCCCAACACCCAGCTGCCCCCAGCTCACACCCATGACACTCTGCCCTGCTCGGGACAGACAACACAATCCCCTTCCCCATCCCTCAGTGCCAGGCACTGGCACAGCATCCTTGGGAAAATGGAGCTGGAAAAGCCAGGGTGGGGTTTCTGGGTCTCTGCTCGGGCAGGGAAGGGCGTTTGCAGCCCAGGCCATGGCCAGGCAGGCATGGGCACTCACATGGGTATTTATATTCGTCTGGGAAACAGCTATTGGAAAACACTGCCCTTCTGCTTGCAACCACTGTGGCCTGAGGAGAAATAGCTTAGGCTTTTTCCAAGAAAGGGCCCCAGATCAACAAGAACAGCAGGGCTTCAGGCTGCTGCTTATCACCAAGGGACAGGGCTGGTTGGTTTTGCCATTTGCCCCTGCTGACATGTCTTCAGGAAGGGCAGGTCAGTCAGGAGTGGGACCCCAAGACTCCCCAGATCCCCACCTCAAGGCCAAGATGAATTGTTGAATCCCAGTCCACCTGCCAGAACAGGGACCCACCTGCCCTCTCCACGAGGACACACAGCATCACCTCCCCACAGGGCAGGAGATGTGCAGGAGCCCTGGCTCAGAGCTGCCTTCACAGGGTCTCCCCCAGCCTCACCATGCCAATCCAAACCCTCCAGCAAGCTGTGCTTGTTTCTTCAGCTTCCCCTTTCCTTATCTAAGTGGTAGGCTCAAGTGACAGAAGTTGTCAGTGTCTGGAGTGATAAAGCTTTCTCACCAGATTCTTTTTCTTATAAAAACAAGGGAAAGAATAACATTTGTTCAATCTCCTGGCTCTCAAAGTATCTATGTTTCTGGACTCTGGCCCTTCTTGCCCAAAAGGCTGAGCATTTTCTTCATGAAATACCAGCAAGTCTTGGGAGAGCAGCAGAAACAGTGTGGAAGGGGCAGAGCAGCCCTGCTTTCTTCCACACACAGATACTGGATCCAGCAAGGGATTCACACACACATCATCTGTGTTGATACTGACACAGCCAGGACCTCCTTAGACCCTGGTCTGCTTTTCCCTTCCATTTATCACATCATTGTCAACTCCTTTTCTTGTAGCCTGTATTTTGGTCCAGCTTCAGCCCCATCTTCAGTGTGCTCAGTCACAGCTCCTCCTTTGGCCCCCATGAGCACCCCCACCCACTCCTTCCTCACCTGGTGCAGGCAGGGACCTCAGACACTGCCTCCTCCCCAGATCTGCAGCCCCAGAAGAGGTGGGGACACCTCAGCATCCCTGCAGCCACATCCAGGTGTCATAGCTCCTCCTGGACATCCCTGCAAAGCAACAACTCTCCTGCCTTGGGACCAGAGCAGCCAGACTCCTGCCCTGCTCACACCCCCCTGAGCACTACAGGAAAGGCCACAAGACCTTCCTCTGCTTTCACTGCCACCAGCCTCCTCCTCCAGTCCTTTGTCCCCAGAGATGGGCAGCCCTGCCACAGCTCAGGTCCCAGGGGCAATTGCTGCCCACCCCACTGCACTCACAGGGCCAGGGAGCACGGTGGGCTGGCTGCACACACCTGCACAGCTTCCTAACAGGTGTGTCCATGCCACTGCCCATAATGTCCCTCAGAGCTGAAATCAGCCTCCAAAGCCACTTTGTGATGCCCAGGAAGCTGCTCTGGTCCAGGCCTGGATTCGATGGCCCAGGCACATCCCTACAGCCCCAGGGGTGCAGGCCCACTGAGGCATGCACTGAGGGCTGCATCCCATGGCCAGCACAAGCCTGCTCTGGCACTGCTGAAGGCATCAGCAGAGCTCTCCCCAGACAGCTTGAACCCAGGCTCCAAGCTGCCCAGCCACACAGAGGCAGCTGCCGTGCCAGGGGCTGAACGGGGGTGCACTCCTGATTCACACTGTACAGCCAGGGGAAGCCCATCAACACTAATTCATCTAGTTCTGCTGTCAAATACAGCCCTGCTCAGCTAGCACCCAGACAGATACCAGTAGCCCAGTGTTAACTCTTGGAAAACCCCAGTGTAAAGCTGGAAGAGGCTCAGATCACCAGCAAGGGGCCCAGCCCCAGCGAGGGTTACTGACATGACACACCAGATACACCAGCACCCCACAGTGCTTGGCTCTTGCACACTTAAAGGCAAAAAAGACCCCTAATTTCCCAGCCTTCACCCTCTTGCCTTGCAGCTGAGCTGTTTCCTTCAGTAGAGCACAGCTCGCTGCACAGAGCAGCTGCCCAGCCCCAGGGAAGGGCAGCATCCCCTGCCCTGAGGCAAAGGCAAAGCAGACAAACACAACTCACAGAAGCAGCAACTACATCAGGCATGGGTGCACCAACTGCTCTGTCCCATCCCCCTGGGGCAGGAGGGGCTCCCTGGAGAGCTGTGCCACAAAAAGCCACAACAGTCCTATGGAAACCAGTGGGATGAGGGGAGAGTATTCTGAGCTGCACGGTCAGCATACTGGGAGGGACGATGCTCCAGCCACCCCTCACCAGCACACACGCCTCTGCAGGATTTGCTCCATGGGTTGGACAGGCCAGGCTGAAATGCCCAAAGGCTGTTGGAGGGTCAAGGCAATGGGACAAACCAGATCATTTCTTCCATGTCTCCCTTTACCCCAAGCACAGTAATCGATCATCCCATTGATTACTGAAGAAATCTTTGTCTTGGGTCTAACTCCCCTTCTCCATGTAGGAGTCTGATACACACCTTCCACTGTCCAGCTCCTCTCAGACACTGCTGAAACCACCTGGTATGAATGGTCCTGAGTGCCCTGCTACCCCTTAAACCACCACAAATGAGGTACTGGGTACTGGCTGTGCTCCAGTGGGAGTGAGAGCATCCACATTCCTACCGAGTTACAATGCTTCCTCCAAAGACTGGATTGATACCCACACCCAGGCTAAATAAATCACGTACCACAGTCCCCAAAACGGCTCACTTATCATGCTTAGTGTGAATAATGACATGCCATAATATTTGTCCAAGACACATGGTTTATTTTGCTTTCAATAAACTAGGCCTAGAGGGAAAATTAAAAAAAGGAGAGGAGGTAATGCTTCCTCTTGGAGTTATTTGGGGTCTGCTGGGGGGAACAGAGCTTGCTGAGGTGGGGGCTGCAGAGAGCAGCTGTCCACCTCGAGACCTGGGAGAGGAAAGCATCCCATGCTCTGAAGCAAAAGTAAAGCAGACAGAAAAACAAGTCACAGAAGAAGGGGAAGGCACCTGGCACTGGGCTCTGTGAGGCTCCATCCCCTGCCTGGGATGCTCCATCCTCAGAGCCCCATCCCCTGCCTGGGATGCTCCACCCTCAGAGCCCCATCCCCTGCCTGGGATGCTCCACCCTCAGAGCCCCATCCCCTGCTCCTCCTGGTGATGCTGCCAATCAAGGCGAAGCCTCAGGACAGCCTTGGGAGCAGCACCCTGTGCTCTGACCCACCGAGGAGCCCATGGCTCTCATCAGCCAGGACCAGGGTTCACTCTTCAGGGGCAGCCCCAGGAGGTACTGCAGGGAAACCTGGAGCCCAGGGCCCGTTCTCCATGCTCTGTGGACATCTCTGCTGCCCCTTCTGAAGCAGGACCCTGCTGCAGTGACAGATGAGGGGAAAGAGAGGGGTGCTGGTGGGATTCAGACAGCTCACAAAGCTGGAGGGGCGTAGCACCAGGAACATCCATGCTTTCCCCATGGGATAACAGCCCATCACAAGGTGCTTGCCCATGGAGGCTCTGCCTGCTTGCCTTGCAACCCCCACAAAGCCCAGCTCCATGGAGCCATGGTGCATCTCCCAGCCTGGGGCCAGCACTACTTCTGGCTGACAGGCCCCTGGGAGCAGCTGCCCCACACAGCCCCCACGCTGGGGCAGGGGGAACAGCCACTGGCAGCTGCCAACACAGACCCACTGCTCCCATGGCCTGTGACTCTCCCTGCACCTCAGCATGGAGAGGACCCAGGCTGCAGCCCCGGGCAGGCTGGAAGGACACACACCCCACACTGACTGATGGGTGAAACAGCAGATTCAGAGGAAAGCACCTGTGATGCTGCCATTCATCAAGGGCAGAAAATTAGAGCAGGACCAGCAGGGAGCTGTAGCAATAACCACCAAGCTTCCATTGCTGCTCAGGAGCCCATCTCCCCAGGCTGTAAATCAGGCTGGAAGTCATGAACCATATTGAAGCTCTGACAGCCCCATCTCTTGGCAGGCTGAGGTCTACGCTGGGGTGTCACCACCGTGCCCCTGCTTTCACAGCACTGCAGGAGGTGCTCAGGTTTAAAACAGGAGGAGCAGCCAGACAGCTCGGTGCTGGGCAAGCTGCTTTTGGCAGCAATACTTGTGCTGGTGGCTGCAGCCCGTGGTCAGGGCTCCCAGAGAGCAGCCACGGGTGCAGGACCCCCATGAGAGGCATCTGCACTGCAGGCAGCCCAGCATCTCTCCCTGACCCTGCTAAAGCTGGGGGGAGCAGCAAAGGGACTCAGACCCAAGCACAATCACAGCAATCCACTCCCCACAGTCTCATCTTCCAGGGAACAGAAAGTCTTTGCTCTGTTTAGCAAAGACTTTAAGGGCTGGGAGATCATTCCAGCAGCAGAGCTGCGGGGTTCATACAGGACCTGCCTGAGCAGATGGGATACCATGCTGGAGGTGAAGCACCTACCTGAGAGGCAGATGGGAACCCTTTGTGTGACCCTACTTGCTCATCTCTAGCACTACTTGTTCACAGCTGCCCACTCCCAAGGTGCTCACAAGCTCATCACCTCTGCTTCTGGGTGAACATAACTCCACTGCCACCTCAGGGCTCACACTGCTGCCAGGACCCCCAGCGCCACAGAACACCGCTGGCTTGTCAACCTCAGCTCTACATGGAGCTGGCTTGTCAGCCTCAGCTCTGAAGCAGCTATTTTGGGGGGAAATGGTCATCAGAGACATGAAGCCTGAGTCCACCCCAGTATTAAGCTCTGAGACAGGCAGAGCAGGACCACAATAGGGCAGAGCAAGAACAAGACAGGGAAGAGCAGCTGAAGCCTTTCACATGCAAAGCTGGCTAGAAATAGGTACCTATGTTCTGTGCTGGGCTATTAAGAGACTAACCCCCCTTCCAGGGCTTGAGAGGGCTTTATTTGCAGGCATTGGGAGTGTCCTGGCCATGCCACAGCCCAGCAGTATCGATCGGCACTGCAAAAACCCCTCTGCACATCCCTGCCATGACATCATCCGAAAGCAGCATCCTTGCTTATTTATGAGTGGTAAGGGGCCCTGCTTTCTGCACTCCAGCTCTGGCAGCCTCACACTAACCCTTTTTATTCAGACAAAGCCCAACTTAGCCTAGATTCTTCCAAAGGAGGACACAGCTTCTGAGCATCAGGCGTCAAACCTCTCTGCCACGCCGGAGTCCATAGTGAGAGAGCACTGGGAAAGGGGGAAGGACTCAGTGTGAGAGGAAGCAAAGGGCTCTCCGTGCACACAAGCATCCTCCCCAAGATGCTTGGGTCATGGTCCAGGTCAGACACTCAGCAGCCCACATGCCCTGCACCAGGGTGACTCTTCCCTTCACCTCCCTTGGACCTCAAAGAGGGTAAACACTTGTTCTGCTGTTCAGTGCTGTCAAAGCCATGCTGGGCTGGAGGATGGGAGTGGAGTCCTGACACCATCAGAGGCTCCTTCCTTTTACTAGCAGCAGGTTTGCCACTCCTTGGGGCAGGCTACACACAACATGCTACCATCCTGACCTCCCAGCCTCTTCCACAGAGCCCACATCCATCAGTCCAGCTCTGCTTCCCCACAGGTCCTGATCCTGCAGCTTGGAGCAGCACTCCTCTGCTGGAAGGGGAAGCTCTGTCCTACTGCTGCACAGGTTTTGATTAAAGTAAAACCTAATGGCATCAGGATAAACAGGCAAAGGCAAGGCTGGACCCTGGCTCTAACCAGCAGTGCACCAACTGGTTAAATCTGATGATCAGGCTGCCAGGGTGGGTGTCACAAGTGATAAATCAAGAAAAGCCTCTTGCTTGATAAGGAGAAGCCAAGCATGGCTATTTTAGAATGAAAAGGCAAAGGAATTTAGAGTGCTGGTGTGAGAGAAGAGAGCTGAGATTAAGCATAGATATAAACACAGGCTGAAAGGCCCCTCCAAAGCCATCCCCCCTCCAAGCCATCCCCCACACACACACTCCCCGTGCCTTCAGTGGAGGAGCAACAACATCCCACAATCCCCTCACAGCCTGTTTCTCTCAGCACAGGCTTGGCACCAGCCCATGGCAGCACCACAAAGGGCCCAGCAACACAGGGGCTGAGAGACCCCTTGGCTGCAGCTTCCATGGCCGTGAAAGCCCCTGGCCAGCCCCAGTGACACCCCTGATGCATCAACCAGGGCTCGCTGTGCCGTGTCCCTGAGACAGGCAAGGTGTGGCCAGGCAGGGCCCAGCTTTGGGCAGGCCCCATCCCAGTGATGTGGGCTGCAGGCAGCCCTTGCAGAAGGGTGATGGCTCTGCTGAAGCATCCCAGCTACCCCAGCACCCAACACATCTCCCCTCTGACCCAACACAGGACACTGCATTTGTTCAGTGTGTGCTTTGCCCACAGCCATAAAAATGTGATTAAGAGGGAATTAGGAAATAGCTACTGGTTACTTACAGGCTCAATTAGTGCCTGACGAGCTGCACAGCAAGAGCAGCAGTTGCAGATGCTTTGTGCACTACCCAGTGCACCAGCATCACTAATCACAGCATTAGAAGCAGACCCCTCAGTGCCCAGGGTGCCCAAAGCAGTACCATCTCCTCGGGTCTCCCACCTACCCACTATGTCCCAGCACAGGGTGGCTCTGTCTCCCCCCCACATCACACCACCAGCAGCCCAGACCCAGCTCTGACCCCAGCTGGGGCATCCCAGGCCCAGCTCTGACCCCAGCTGGGGCATCCCAGGCCCAGCTCTGACCCCAGCTGGGGCATCCCAGACCCAGCTCTGACCCCAGCTGGGGCATCCCAGACCCAGCTCTGACCCCAGCTGGGGCATCCCAGACCCAGCTCTGACCCCAGCTGGGGCATCCCAGAGGGTCCAAAGCAAAGGGAGAGTTGGGATTGCAGACCCCAGGAGGGCTTCACACCCCTCGTGTCACAGCCGAGCTCTGAGCTCTCCCTCCCATGCTTCATGGGGCTGCCCTATGAATAAAGGGACAGCCCAGCTCCTGCTCCATGAGACACCAAACTTGCCCCCTCCAGCTCACCCCACAGAAGCAGCAGCACCTGCCTGCCCCCAGCACTCGCTCTCTGGCCCCACAGCCCACCCCGTCCTGCCAGGAGGGGGGTCTCAAGCTCCTGTCCCAGCTTCCCCAGTGGAGACAAGGCAGCAGAAAGATGAGGTGGCTGCGTGTCCGTGGGGGCACGGATTGGATATTCATAGATTCCTCTCTCTTTAAAGGGCAAAACACTTGGAGCTGAAGCAAGCTGAGGAGACAAATGATAAATGAATGTTTTCCTACTCTTCCTCAGTGAAATCTCATTTTAATTGATACTAAACATGACAGAGCTCCTGCTCCAGCTCGTGCTGCCAGCCACTTGCTGCTGGAACAGCGATGCCATTAAATGCCCTCTGCATCCTGCACTCATTAGCACTTGAGAACCCAAGAGTGAGGGGAGAGGCCTGTGCCAGGCACAGACTGTCTCTGGGCCAGTCCCTTCATCCAAAGACTCTGACACCACCAAGACTGGGCTGCTCCATCCCATCAGCACAGCCAGGATGGGACAGGGGCTCCACCAGACCAGCCACAGCAGCAAATCCTCTCAGTGCATCTCTCATCCATACCCACCCCAGGGTGGCATTAATATTTCCTAAAGCCACTACTGCTTTATCCTCTATCCTTAGCAACCAAGCTTCTGGTTGTTGTTAGTTACTAACAAACAAATATTGGTGTTGGTGCACTGCAGCTTCTGCTCACCAGCAGCTTTCATGGGGTGTCCCATTCATGGTCCGAAAGTACTCAGAAATGGAGTTATTTATAGCATTGACAGAGTATTCCTCTCACTGCCACTTGAGAGGCTTCGAGCTGCACATTAACCACCATGCAGGTCTGCATTCTCCTCCTCCCACGCCTGGGACACCAAAGCCATGTGCCTGGGGGCAGGCAGTGAGGGGCAGCCCAGCCCAAACTAAAGACAGCAAGTGACTCACACCGTCAGAAATCCCATGCCAGAGGTGGGGCAGGGCCCAGCGAAGTGGGGACACGTGTGCTGCATCCCACGACTGTGCTGCCGTGTCCCCCCCAGCCCTGGGGCTCGGGGCAGCCATCCCAGCCCCCCACAGCACAGGGAGGGCAGGTCCCAAGCCACCAACCCTCTCATGGGGGAAAACCTTCCGTGCGGGATGAGCTGAGATGGGGCAGAGAAAATGCCTCGTGTGGCACTTGTCTGTCTGTCTGTCAGGGGCCGGCAGTGCCGGGAGCAGCTGTGCCTCCTAAATTGGGCGCTGGTCCGTGGCCAGGCGAGCATCGCCCCCCAGCAGGCAGCACCCCGCACGCAGCACCCCACACCGCCTCCGCCCAGCTGCCCCAGCGATGCGCTCCCTCGGCTGGGGTAAGGGGAGAGCAGCTTACTGAGCAGCACCACCCCAAAACACGGCCCGCAGCACTCAGCCAGCATGGCCAGGGTGCTGCAGGGCTTGGTCACGGAGTCACGCCAGAGCGGGTCTGGCTGCAGAGCTGGTGCGAAGCGCTGGGGCACGGAGGGGCTTCACCAGCAGCACCAGCCTGTGCTGGGCTGGGGCCCCTCCAGCTGCTCACAAAGGGGCTGGTGCTGGCACAGTGGGGGGGTGGGGGCTGGGGCACCAACCCTGCTCAGGTCCGAGACCCCACAGATGGGCAGAGACCCCCAGGCAGCTCATTTGGAGCAGGCTCTGGGTGCCCCACACCGAGCAGGTTTTACCCTGCTCCCAGGTGGGCTGTAACACCCCAGCCGTGCCATGCTGCCCCACTCACCCCATGGCATGGCAAAGGAACGGGGGCACAGTGAGCTGCCCCACAGCCAGCCACCCAGGGACAGGAAACAGTGCTGCCAAGGGGGCTGTAGCCCCCCATCACCCCGAGGAACACAGCTAGGATGGGGTCACCCATAGGCACTCCTCCCTGGGATGAACCTGCCCAGGTTTAAGCTCACCACCCCACCCTCATGAACCTTCATGTGATTTGCCCCCTCTCCAAAGGTGCCCCCTTTATGCATGCAATGCCCTGTGGGTTTGTGTGGCCACTTTCACACCCCCGGTCCTGCTCTTTCCCTCCCTACAGAAGGAGCTGGGGGTCTCTGACAGGCTGCTGTCACCACAGATTTAGCTGTGGATGTGTCACACCCCAGGCCATCACCACATCTGCTCCCACTAGAGCAGAAACCCCAAGAAAAAGTTTCCAGACCACAGCAGCACCCAACCACAGGAGCACCACTAAAACACAGGGCGAGCAGCAGGAGCCCATCAGTCTTTGACCTGCAGCGATGCTCAGCCAGGCCCTCGTCATCACAAGCTCTCAGGAAAAATGAATGTGCCCAAGAGACCCACAATGCCTCAGCCAAACCAAAGAGCACAACCCCATTTTTGCATTCTATCAGCTCCAAGGGCTGGAACAGACCCAGCACAGGCTGGAAAGGCCAGGCACCCAGCCACGGAGCTCGGTGCAGGCACTGCACGGGCACTGATGGCTCTGGAAGGCAGCAGCCTGCAGCTGGGGTACCCACCTCACCCCCCAGCCAGCTGAGCACTGCACCTCCAAGGCAGCCATGTCCATGCCAGGCTCTGGGCACTGCTCCCCCTTCCCAAAGGGCCACCCATCCTTCCCACCTCTGCTGCCTTGTGTCAGCAGGAAAGGGGTGTGAGCAGGCTGCCTGGGCCAAGGAAGGGGAAAGCAGCCCCCACGTGCCAGGGGGCACCAGCAAGGGTCACTTGGGAGCATCCCCCGGCTCCTCTCCCGACAGAGGGGAGCACTTCTCCCACCTGCAGAGTCTCACAGGTGTCACTGCCCACCCTTGTGCCTCTCAGCAGCGAGCCCCACAGCACAGCCCCACGAGCAGTGCTGCCCGACAGGCACGGGGCTCCAGAGACCAGCTCGCAGCCCTGGGGAGACTCAGTGTTAACGAGGGTTAATGTGCAATCACCCCTGGAGAGGCTTTGCCTCCAAACACTGGCACATGGGGTGACTCTGTCACCCTCACAGCACAGTGGGCTGTCACCGAGGGCATCCCTGGCACTGAGCAGAGACTGAAGAGAGCTGCAGGGCAGCCTTTACCCAAGGAATGCACAGTGGGGGAACAGAGGCTGGCTTTCCAGTACTAGTTCAAGTTAAAGTGTCTGTAAACTGATTTAAGAGCAGCTTGGAGCCAGTGAGAGGGTGGATGTTCTGTGCTGTGGTTTGGTGTGTCCATCCCCACCCCCCCCCAAACCTGTTACCTTTAAACAAACCTTCAGCCCACAAAACCTGAGGCAGCACTGGAGAGATTGATTGATGAGGGGGATCAAAATGCAGCAGGAGTTAAATAAATCTTTGTTAATACACTAAATGTCAGCGCACCCAGTGTTCACAGAGGAGATATCCAGACTGTTCTAGACCCAAGGGACACGCTCTGGATTTCCTCAGCTGTCTCTCAGGGAAAAAGCAGGAGTCAAAGGAATCCAGGCTGATACTGTGTGCCATATTCCTGGCTCCTGGAGGGATGATAGGCTCACCAGCCATCCCAGGACAGGGTTGGAGGGGCGCTGGGCTCACCAGCCATCCCAGGACAGGGTGTTTTCTCCAGGCATTATTTACACCTGATTCCCATCTCCTGAACCACTTACAGGCTCATGACCAACCACTCCCCCATAAATACCTACTTGTCTCAGGCTTTGGAAGACTTTTGCCTCAATTGCAGCACTGTTTGGCCCACACCATCCCCCTGCACAAGGGGAAAGTCCCACCAGCACTGCTGGGAGGCTGCACACACACCCCCTGTGCCACCCTCTGCCAGGCCAAGGGCCACCAGCTGCCCACGCACACACCCCCCCCAAGGTGACAGCATGGGGGCTGTCCCCAGCAAAGCCCCTTTAAGGGCCTTGGGATGGCTGCAGTAGGACAGACATTAATTTTAGCCTGGAGCTCTGCCAGGGGCGCAGGGCTGCCGGGCAGCTGCTGCGGGCGGGGGGGCCAGGGCCTCGCACCCTGCCCTCCCCCGGTCCTCCCCCAGCAGCGCCCCAGTCCCGGCTCTGTGACTGCCCGCAGCCACGCTGGTGGCAGAGCAGCCATGGCTGAGGAGCAGACAGAGCTGGAGGAGAGGATCATCATCAAGGACCAGCACACCAAGGAGATCGACCTGGTGAACAGAGACCCGAAGCGTATCAACGAGGACGTGGTCAAGGTAGGCCCAGCAGCAGCGCCGCCTCCTCACAGCCCTCAGCAAGCCCGGCCTCTCACTCCCCTTGCAGCTCAACCCCAGCCCAGGCTGTAAGTCTGTGCAAGAGGCAGAGACCCCCGGGGCAGTGGGGGACATTGCCTGCCACAAGCCACAGCCCCACTGCCAGGGCTGGGTGGCCATGAGCTGTGCTTGGCTCTGGCTAGCACAGTATCCCCCATTCCCCAGGCACACGCTCCGACTTCACGCCCTGCAGCTTGAGAACGCGTGCAGACAGCCTGCTTTGTAAGTCAGGAGCCAAAAATACACCAGGGCCAGCCCGTACCACTGAGTTAAAGGGACTGTGAAAAGGACTGTGACCCTTGGAGTCCCAGCAGCGTGAGCGCTCAGGTACCTGCTGTCCCTGTTCCTGTCAGCAGGAAGGTGCCACAAGCCTCCTCTGACTATTTTTGATCAAACACCGCTCTCTGTGCAGCTGAACAGAGAGGCCTCTCCCCAAGGGCTGACTGTGGGGCGGGGGTGCCCCAGGCTGTTAGCATTATGCCAGAGACAGCCATGGCCCGAAGGGGAACAGGAGGCGGTGGAAGGGCTGTGCTAACTGAAGAGGATGGCATGCTAGAGGGGACAAAACCTGCTCACAAAGGCTCAGGAAGGGTCCGTGGCCCAGATCCCACTGGTGAGGCACAAGCTCACACTGGTGCATTAAAGCTCTGCTACAGCTGAACCCGTGGGCACAGTCGAATGACAAGCTGCCCGGGTGAGTGTGACAGTGCCAGCCCAGACACCGCAGGATGTGCCAGCAGCAGCTGCCCAGCACCTTGGTGTCTCGAGCGGGTGCCCAGCGCTGTGCCCTGCATCTGTGCCACACCGTGCTGTGTGTCTGAGCAGCGTGTCAGGCTGCAGCAGCTGCACCCTGCCATCGGCCACGCTGCCAGCACAGCCTTTGGCACAGCTCACCCCCATGTGCCCCCAGCGCACTGGAGGACACTGACCCGCTCCCCAGCATTGGGGTGCTGCCATGTACCTCTGTAGGCTAATGCCAGCACCTTCCCAGCCACCCCAGCCCTATTCCCCACCTCCACACATCTTTTCCCACTCAGGGAGCCACAAAAGCCTCCAAGAGGATTTCCAGGCTCACCCAGTGACATGGCTGCACCTCATCAGCCTCAGCAGCATGCTGCATGCCTGCTGAAGCTCCCCAGGGTGCCTCCCACCCCAAAATAGCCCAGCCGATAAGGAGGGCAGAGCCAGCCCAGGGCAGGCACGCAATCCCCCATGCTAGTGACCCAAAGGGGAAGCCAAAGCCCCCCCATTCTCCCTAGGGAGCAGCCCTCCCAAAGGCTCCCTGGGTTACCCAGGCAAAGCCCTGGGCTCACAGCAGCAAAGCCGGGCAGCGTGGGGGCTGGTGGGCTCATGAGGCCACAGGGAGCCCAGCCCAAGCCTTACAGTGCCACAGCCTCAGGGACACTACACCAGCACACAGCAACACCAGCTCATCAGAGACACCACACCAGCACACAACACCACCAGCTCAGCAGCTCCACAGAGCTGGAAAAGCCACATCCAGGCAAAGCATGAAGCAGGCATGGAGCAGTACCTGCACATGTGGGCCCCTGAGTGTGCCAGGGCCAGCCCCAGGCTCAGCACAGGCTTTAGCTCCCATCTCCATTGCTCCTCCAGGCTCTCTTCCCATGCACTGCTGGCAAAAGCAGCACCACCCCCGAGGCTCTTCTCTTATAGTCTGCTGCTCCCTTCCTTAATTGCTGCCCTGATTAGCTCATCAGGTGGTCAAGCAGGTGCTGAACCTGTGGGTTCCCAGCCCACCTGGGCAGCAGGGCATTCTGAGAGGTGCCAGTGGTTGCTTGGGGACTGGCCAACCCAGCTGCTGGCTCTGATCCGCAGCAGTGTCTCTCCTGGTGCATCATTAAGGATGATGCAGAATGATTTTATGGTCAAAGCAGGATGGTTTGTGGCAGTGTAACACACACGCAGACACATCAGCTGCCCAAGTCACACCACACCAAGATCTCTGCACACAGTCCAGGGGCTTTTAAGAGCATTTGTGATTCGGAGCCGGTGCCGGCCCCATGCAGAACAGCACCGTCCCTGTAAGGGCATGGCCAGGCCCGTCTCTGCCCCTTCAGACAGGGCACAGGCAGAGCTGAGCACCTCACCCTGCACACAGAAATAAATAAGCCATAAATCAAGAGGCTGTGGGGTTTTCATTAGCACAAAGCACCCTCTGGCCGAGCAGGCAGCCCACGTCTCCAAACACTAAAAAAGGGTAGGAACAGGCTCTGGTTGCCTGGGAGTAAACACAGCGACACACAGCTCCCCTCACAGGGGCTCATGCCTGGCCCTGGCCTTGCAGCTCCATCCACAGCTCCAGCTTGGCACCAGGGACCGTGTCCTGCAGTGGCCAAACCTGGGCTCCTGTGCCCAGGCCCACGTGCCATGCTGCGTGCTGGCTGGGGCAGCGGGCTGCCCACAGCATCCATATCATCTCCCACTGGGACCAGCAAGGCTGTGGTGCTCCTGCTGCGCGGGGCTTGTCCTGGCTTGGGGGATGCTGGGGATCTGCGATTCCCCCATGCCCCTCAGTTTGGGCTCTCCCCTGACACGGCAGTGGCTCCCCCTCGCTAACCCCTAACCACCCTCACCCCCCTCGTCTTCTCCCAGGTGGATTTTGAGGATGTGATCGCTGAGCCTGTGGGAACGTACAGCTTCGACGGCGTCTGGAAAACCAGCTACACCACCTTCACCGTCAGCAAGTACTGGTGCTACCGGCTGCTCTCTGCCATCCTGGGCATCCCCCTGGCAGTCATCTGGGGATTCCTCTTCGCCCTCATCTCCTTCTGCCACATCTGGGCAGTGGTGCCCTGCATCAAGAGCTACCTGATAGAGATCCAGTGTGTCAGCCGCATCTACTCCCTCTGCATCCACACCTTCTGCGACCCGCTCTTCGAGGCTCTCTCCAAGATCTGCACCAACATCCGAGTCGCTCTCCGGAAGGAGATCTAGGTCCCTGCAGCCCCCAGCACCAGCCTCACACAGACACCCCCCAGCACAGGGTTCCCCAGCTCCCACAGTGTGCCCAGCCCTCAGGTACATGGACACCCCTGCCCAGGGACCTGCAGCACGGCAGGGCCCCGTGGCAGAGCTGGATGTTGGAGGTGCTCCTCACAGATGGAGGCACGATGGGCTGCTCCCTACTCCATCCTGAAGCCAGCAGCTTTGAGGTCCAGCGAGCAGCCCAGGAGAGCCCTCTGCTCTCCAGAGCCTCCCTGGCAAAGGGACCGCAGCATCTCCTGGACCACAGCCCTGGGCCACAACCTGCAGCTGCAGAGTGAGAACCGAGGGTGCGGAGATGCTGCTGGGCAACAGACCAAACCCTGCTTCTCCATCCCTTCAGTCCAGCAGGACACTATGAAAAACACCTGCATTTGAATTCTTATCATTAATTTGCTGCAAATCCCTGTCATGGAAGCTTCTGCTTTACGTCACACTGCACAAAACTCTTCTGGACAGAACAGGGAAAGAAAACTCTTCCCTTGTCATGGGTGCTTGTGTTTCAGCAGAGCTTTGAGATCCCAATAATCAGCGTGTGGAACCTGTGTCTGCCTCCTGGGAGCGTGTGCTGGGCCGGGGCTGCCGCGGAGCAGAGCCGCTGGTGGCACAGGGACGCTGGTTAATTTTGGGCACGGTCATGCTCCGGGGTCAGGCTCCAAGGGGCAGCACAGCGCAGTGAGCAGCTGTCCTGTGCATCACCCACAGCACCCCAGGATGCCGGGAGGCAGCGGGGACGAGCGGCTTGTTCCTCAGGGACAGAACTTACCTGATGGCTGCCTGCTTGGTGCTGGGCAGGCTCGAGCCTGCAGCAACATGGGTATCATACATCCCCCTGCCCTGCTTTCGCTGCCCCCAGCGCTGGGGGAGGCAGGACCACCCCAACCCCTCGGGCTCTGCCCCAAGGGGGGCACCCCCGTGCATCTGATGTGCTGCTCTGCACCCTTCCCTGCGGGCAGCCCCCCTGCCACAGCATCCAGGGCTCACCCAGATGTGTGTGGGGGGAGTGGAGGAAGGAGCCCACCTCTCCCAGGGACACTGCCCACTGCCAGCCACTCCAAAGAAACACAGGGATGAGGGACAAAGCCCCGTGGGGAGCTGCGTCCTGCCCGTGGACCTGTTCAGTCCCCTCCCCCGGGGCCGGGTGCTGGCTGGGAGGCACTTGGACGGGGTCCTGGCTCCGGGCTGAAGTGCTCTGCTGAATCAGGGCCGGGGGGGCTCCTGCTCAGAGGTTATTCTCAATTGTATTCATGTGCTTTTCTTCCCTGGCTTCCAGCAAAGACTCGGAGCCAAAGTCTCTCCTAGTGCCAAGCCAAGGACAAGGAAGAGCCAGGTTTGCTGTTGGTGCTCTTCCAAGGGCTCGGGCTTGCAGACTTCTTCCAGAGCAATATAGTCCCCCTGCTCCAGCAGCACCGGGCCTGCAGAAGGGTGGAGTGGTACCAAAAAAAGGATATTTAGGTATTTGTAGGGGGAAAAAAAAGGTTCTAAACACATTTTATCATGAGCATTTTTTAAAGCTGCTTTTTTTTTTTTTTTTTGGAAATAAAAATAATTTTTAAAACCCCCCCGGGATGGTATTGTGTTGCATGGGTTTGTGGTCTCTGAAGCTCTGATCCACCCACGCAGCAGGACCTGGGTTCCCTGCACACAGAGCAGAGCACACACTGCTCAGGCATCAGCAGCTCTGCTTTGCTTTCCACCCTGGAGCAGTCCGGTTGGTATCCTTTGATAACCAAACCTGGAGCCCCTCTGGAGCCCCTCTGGAGCTCAGCATCTCCAGGCTGGACATCACAGTGTCCCCACCTGTGGGGCACGGTCCCACCTGCTGCACCCCAAAACTGGAAGCAGGACTGCAAGGCAACACCCCGCTCCTCCCAGCGCCGCCTCTGTGCTCTGGGCATCACTCCTGGAAGATTTCTTCCCAACGGTTCCTTTCCTTCCCTGGGCATCCCCATAAAACTGAACACACCCCCACACCCCCCCTCCCCATGCCCGAGCTGATCACTCCCAACATGGGAGGAGAACGCCCCAGTCTGGGACAACACTCTGAGACTGGGTGTGCTGCATCGCTCTCAGAGCTCACAGGGAGCCACTGGGACAAGCCCAGGGATCCCAGGATGTGAAAGGTGAGGATGTTCCTGCGGATGAGGGTGGAAGTGAAGCACACACTGACACACACTGCGCAGTCATCCCAACACGCGTGGCCATCGCCGTACCCTCTGACCACACCACCCTTCCTTCACACATCCCCCACCTGCTGCAGGCCTGTGAGGCAGTCAGGGGTCCCTCCAGCAGCAGTCAAGGGGCCCTGCTGCCCCCCACTCCAGGGAGAGCTCCCACTGCCCTCATCCAGAGCTGCCTTCACCCCTGTCCCACCCACCAAAGGCTGTCACGGCTCCCAGCACACTGTGGATCACAGGGGTGCCGCTCAGCACAGTACCTCCAAACCAAGAGCACCCTCACACTCAGCATCCTTGGGCCTTGTGTTTAGAGCATTGCTTCACACCACTTTCCTTCCTCTTCTCAGTGTCATCCACACACACACACATTTCCCCCCCGCTCTGCATCCAGACACAGTCAGAAAACTTTATTTACAGGAGTTTCCTGACAATAAAGCCCCATGCTGTAAGCATGACCTTGTGCGTTACAGAGCAGGGAAACAGCACTGGTGAGCAGGACTAACTGGGGGCTGCAGCAGACCCAAAGCTAAAGCTTGGCTGGGAGACTCAGCAGGAGGCTCCTCACTAAACCCCACAGAGCCCCCCTGTAACCCCACTGCCCACCAGCCTTCAGAGAGCTGCTGAGCCCTCTCAGCAAGCGTGTTATTGCACAGAGCCCCTGAGCCCGCAGCCGTGCCCGCTCCTGTCTCCCACCGACCCCTGTGTGCAGCTCCACACTGCCCATGGAGCAGAGCAGGGCAGGCAGGGACACCTGGGTGCCAGTGCTGCCCCCCTGGGGGTTTCATCCCCAGCCCTGTTCCCACTGTCCAGGCTAGGGGAAAAAGGGCTGGCACTGTGCAGGGATTCAGGGACACAGGGATGCAGGGACACAGGGATTCAGGGACATGGGGGCAGAGGGACGAAGTGCCACAGGGATGCAGGGATACAGGGACACAGGGATGCAGGGACTGAGGGATGGGGCTGCCTCTGCCCCACAGCACTTCAAGTGAAGCAAGTGAACCCGTGTTGTGAGCAGAGCTCATGCCTCTGCCGAGCCAGGCGCTGCCATCCCGTGGGATTCCTGCTGCAGGCAGAGACAGGGCTAGCTGCCCCATGCTGGCGTTCCTGGGCTGACACCCAGCGTGCCGTCCTGCAGCCCCTTGCCTCTGACAGGGATGCTGCACATCTGCCACAGCAGCGTGGGATTGCTGGGGCAAAACCTGCCCCTCCAGCAGTGTCTAAAAGCCACCAGCATCAGTGGTCTGGGGGCTCAGCAGCGGGTTCTTGGTGTCCAGTCCCAGGTGGAGCTGAACCTCAGGCCACAGAAGTCCTCCCCTGGGCTAAACAACACCCACTGTTCATCCTTACACACACAGATATATCTACACCCACTGACACGGTGCCCCCTGCGTGTCCAAACCCGGCGTCCCGCGCAGAGGCGCTGGAGGCGGCGCGGGGTCCCGGCCAGCGATGCCCTCATGTCAGGGACGGCTGCGCGAAGCTCCTCTGGCTGGTGCTCTTGCAGCTGAGGACGAAGGAGGAGGAGTTGCTCTTCTTGCTCAGGTCGCAGGCCGGGCGCGACTTGAGGTAGCGGGTGGAGCAGCAGAGGAAGCGCCGCATCAGGTCGTGGAAGAGGTGCCCGGTGTAGAGCATGTAGATCCAGGGGTTGCAGCAGCTGTTGAGGCTGGCCAGGAGCATGGCGATGATGAAGGGCGAGGCTGCGAGGCAGAAAGCAGCGTCAGGGCACGGTGTGGGCAGGGAGAACCAGTACCCCAGGGATGTGGGGGGCTGGTGGTGGGCTCTGCCCCCAGCCCCCAGCTCTGTCCCCAGCCCGACACCTCATCCCAGGCCTGGGCCGGCAGCCCCCCCCAGCAGAAACACCCCAGTCGGTGCATCGGTAAAGAGCTGGCAGATGCCAACAGGGAGGGAGGATGGGGATACACAGCTCGGGTCTAGTTTTCTTCCCTGGAAGAGCCACGCTGTCCACCAGCCCCTGTGCAGCCTGCCTGCTTGGGGGTACCCTAGAAGTGCCCTGGGAAGAGGCAGAGCTGTCCCCAGCATCACCTGCATGACATCCCTTCCCCATGCCCAATGTGGGGAGGGGGGAGCATGGCCCCTTTGTGCTGCCATGGCAAAGAGTAGGACAGGGAACGGGGAAGAGCCGGGTGTCTCAGTCTGGTTTTCCCCACCAGCAGCCAGTCTGGGGTGTCTGGTGGCTCCCAGCCACTCAGACTGTGGGGACAGCACGCTGCCCTGGGATGTCCCCTGCTCCCGGCCAGCCCCACCACCAACACATGGCTGACAGGACAGTGCCCACCAGCCCAGCCCCATCCATGCCTCTGCCTGCTGCTCCCCCACTGAGCAGTGGCATTTTCCTCCCCCCCCGGATCAATTTTGGCAGGGAAGGCTCTGCCAGGGGAAACGACAGCCATTCCCATTTCAGTAATGAAGACTGGGAGCCTGGCAGTGGCTGCTGGCTGCAAACACGGTGCCGGGGGCGGGAGGGGACGGTGGTGGCCTGGTGCCGGGACACCAAGTCTGCTGCGCTCCAGTCCCGGAGCATCGAGTACCTGACTGTCCCAGCTGAGAGGTCAGGTACCTTCTGCAGAGAAAGGGGACGGTGGGACTCACACCCACCACGGCAGCAGGGACAAGGAGGGGCAGCCCCAGCCCCCGAGGGAGCCCCAGCCCCCCAGGCAGCCCCTCCATGAGGCAGCAGAGGGCAGGGACAGAGCCTTTATTCTGTGCCCCGTGATTCCAGCCCATCTTCTCAGCTCCCTGTGCTTTGGGGGACGTGCCAGCAGCGAGGATCTGTTCCTGGGTTTGGCTGCTTCTGATCCCTTCCTGCCTCTGCAAAAAATCCACTTGCAGTTTTTAAACTAGAGAAGAAGTGTGAGTAATGAATACTGGTTTCCAAATTCACCTTCAACCAGCTCATGCATAATTCCTGCTCCAGTGATGTCTGGTCCAACCACTTTTAATTTCAAGCCTAGGATGAAAGCAGTCCATGGGGAATGGCTCTCAAATCCCAGGCGCAAGACCTGAGATACATCACAGCCTTTCCACCCACTTCAAAAACACAGCCCCACCAGCCATGGCTGACTCAGCGCTTCTCTCTCTGCGGGAGATAAATTGAATTTCATGGTGCTTAATGCAGGGCAGGGCCTCAGCGTGGCTGTGTCCCCTCTCTGCAGGCCGGCTGGGATCCTTGAGGGGGGCTGCAAGGAGCAAACCCGGCCCTTCGCGGACTGTCCCCCCCTCCCCAGGCCTCGCATGGTCCGCGAAGGGCCGGGCTTGCTCAGCAGAGGCAGGGAAGGGCCGTGGGACCTTTGCTGCAGCAGAAGTGAAGTGAGAACCACCCCCAGATCCCCACACACGCAGATGCCATCGCTCACAGCCCGTCTCAGGGCTTCGCCTCCGAGATGGAGGGAGCTGCCTCAGACGCTTCGGGCCAGCTTTGACTCAAGGCCCAAAGTGCCACACACATTACGTGAGGCACAGAGAAGGAACCTCGCTAACGACTGCTCCATGAAGGGCCTGGTGCTTCAGCTGACACCAGGATGACAGCTTGTGGCTCCAGCCCCGCTCACAAGGCTGTGGGTTCACATGGCCAGCAAAGGTGGGCACAGCATGGCCTGGCTGTCCCGGGGACACCCCATGGCAAGGCAGGGATGTCAGCATTCACAACCCCCAGCCTGCCCAGACCAAGTGGGGGACTGAGCAGCACCCATGCCCGGGATGGGGATCACAGGCAGGAAGCTGCAGGGCGCCTGCTCAGCATTAACCAGTCTTCAGTCCGGTGGGAAGAGACATTCCCTTGCCAGGGACACTGTGACACCCTCTATGGAGAAAACAAGATGTTTTCTAGACAGGCATCCCTCCACTGCACAGCCTTTGCAGGGGCACAGCCCACCAGGGTGCCAGGGCCGTGCAGCTACCAGGCTGCACAGCCAGCACGCTGCCGCTGCCTCTCCTCCTCCCCTGACCTCACGCCCACGCAGGCTGCAAAGCCTGCAAGGTGAGAAGCAGCCAAATTCCCTTGCTGCTGCGGGGGACGCCCCTGCCCAGCACCCCATGATGCTGCCTGGCCAAGGCAGCCCAGGACTCAGTGCGGAGGGACAGAGATGTGGGATGCAGGGCAGCGCCCTCAGGCAAAGCCCATCTCTTCCACAGAGAGCTCCGACCACCCAGCCCTCCTGTGCCCCGGGCAGGCAACGAGGAGAGAGGGCTGGGGGCTCCCTGTGTTTGCTACCCCCAATAACCCACCTGAGGCTTCTCCTCCCCACGCTGTGGAAGCCCAGCAAGCTCCCACCCATCAGTGCTGACACCAGCCCCACACATGAAGGGGAGGGGGGCTTGTTAGGGCTCTGCAGGGCCTGAGCTCCCTGACAGGGAAGGGAAGGGAAGGGAAGGGAAGGGAAGGGAAGGGAAGGGAAGGGAAGGGAAGGGAAGGGAAGGGAAGGGAAGGGAAGGGAAGGGAAGGGAAGGGAAGGGAAGGGAAGGGAAGGGAAGGGAAGGGAAGGGAAGGGAAGGGAAGGGAAGGGAAGGGAAGGGAAGGGAAGGGAAGGGAAGGGAAGGGAAGGGAAGGGAAGGGAAGGGAAGGGGTTGCAGAGCTGACTGCACGGTGAGTGAGGGAAGCTGTCCTGGAGCAGGGTGTGATCCATGAACACCCCCCTCCAGCCATCCCCCCCCTCGCCACGGGAATCAGCAGAGCAGCAGGGGTTTGTTTGTTGATGAGTCAGGTGGAAGCCCTGGAGATTGCGGCGCTGAAGCACAGCAGAGGGGAGAGACACTGCTCCATCCCAGGGCGGATCGACAAACTAGAAGTTTCCACCAGCCTGGATCAGGTAGAAGCTCGAGGGCCTGGAGCCCCGGGGGGTTTGAAGCGCCATGCCTTGCCTCCCCCCCGAAATGAAAGCAGCACCAGGAAGCAGCAAGAGAGGTGAGGGGAGCTGGAGCCAGGCTGTCAGCTTTAGTCTGCTGGAGGAGAGACGTGCACAGGCTGCAGGACACATCAGGCTTCCCAACCTTCCCAGCCCCTGTCACAGCAGGGCTGGGGGCAGCGGGGGGAGTCACAGCTCCTCACCTGTCTCCAACATCCCCAGACTCAGGGCTCCTGCCCGGTCAGGAAGGAAGATCTGTCCCTGGAAGGACTTTTTTTTCCCCTTCCTAGCCCCTCACAAAGTTGTGCAGAGTTTTCCTTTCCTGCTTTCCTGGACGGTTCTCCCTGTGGGTGCAGAGGGACCGTGGGCACAGCACAGACACGCACAGCCAGAGCGCGCGAGACCGCGGAGGGCAATATATTTACTGTGTCTGCACCCTTCGTGCTGACAGGAACGGAGTATAAACAACAGCAAAGCAGTGACACCACGTCCTGTAGGAAAAGCCTCCGCTCGTAAATCAGGGGCTTTCCACAGGAGCCCCGCTCCAGCCAGAGATAAAACAACAGCAGCACGGTCCCGGGGTGATGGGAGTGGGAGAACAGGAGAGGGAGAGGAGGGCAGAAGAGTAGAGAGAAGTCAGCAGGAAAGGGAGAGGAGGGCAGAAGAGTAAAGAGAAGTCAGCAGGAGATGGAGAGGAGGGCAGAAGAGTAGAGAGAAGTCAGTGAGGACAAAATGATCTGGTGAAAGAAAAGCAGCCAGGCACTCAGGCTGTGCAGCTTCCTCCTTCCCAGCCCTGGGACTGATGGGGGCTGAGCTCCCACACAGCCCCCAGGGAGCCACCGAACCATGGGGGACCCCAGGGCAGCCCTGGGAGGGCTGAGCTCCCAGGAGCACACAGGGACAGCGGAAACCTTGCCAGCCCCAGTGCCCACAGCCTGACCCCTGAATTGCCTTGGCCCCAAATTTGCCGGGGGCGAGGTCAGCCCTCACCTGCTCTGGCAGGCTCAGGCACAGCCACTGCTGCCTGTCGGGGGGCCTCTCCACAGCCAGGATGTCTGCATGTCTCCCTGCCAGCCCCCAGCCCCCAGCCCAGCTCAGAGCAGAGCCTCTGGCTGCAGCGGAGCCCAGCCCACACAAAGGTAGGGCCACGGGAAGGGAGAGGACGTACCTTCCTGCGGGGCGTTCGTGTCCCACACCGACCACATCTGCACGAAGAAGAAGGGAGTCCAGCACACTATGAAGGCTAGCACGATGATGAAGGTCATTTTGACTGTCCGGATCTTGGCTTTGGAGATGAGCCTGGTGCTGCTGACCCTGGCAAACGCCGTCCCGCTGCGGGAGCTGGAGCTCGGACCCACGTTGGGCCCGTGAGCCGTCTTCAGCTTCACGTTCTGCCAGATTTTGAAGCTGATTAAGCCATAGCAGATGCTCAGCATCAGCACGGGGATGATGTAGACCATGAGGGTTATCCAGGTGACATAGGCTTTAGGTCCCCAAGGCTGGATGAAATCTGCCCAACAGTCGTACACCCCGTTCCCCACATCCCTGAGAGAAAAGATGTGGATCTGAGGGATGCTGACCAGCAGGCACAGCAGCCAGGTGAGGAGGACAGAGAGCCGGTCCGCTCGCCTGTGCAGAGACCTCAGCGGCTGACAGATGGCCAAGCACCGGTCCAGGGACATCAGCAAGAGCATGTAGGTGGAAGCAAACATCCCCACTACCTGCAAGTACTTGATCAGCCGGCAGAGGAAATCCGGCCCGTAAAACCTGAAGGTGATGTCCCAGATGAGCTGGGGCAGCACCTGGAAGATGGCCACCACCAGGTCAGCGATGCTCAGGTGCTTCATGAAGAAGTACATGCGGGAGTGCTTCTGCCGGGTGGTGTGGATGGCCAGCAGCACGCACAGGTTGCCGGTCAGGGCGAGGAACAGGATGAGGCAGAGCACCGTCACCTCCACCTTGGCCATGTCCTCGTTCCGTTTCAGGGGGTCGGCGGTGCTGCTGTTCCTCCCGGAGCTCTGGTTCTCCAGGCGGAGGCTGCCGTTCCCCACGGAGCTGTTGAGGGTCCAGGCGCTGCTCCCGGCCAAGTACAACTTCTCCATGGCCGGCTGCGTCCCGCATAGAGCCTGGGGGCAGAGGATGGGCTGCGCGGCGGATCCTCCCCGGGCACCGGCCGCAGCCCCCGGCCCCGCCGCAGCCCCCGGCCCCGCCGCAGCTCTGCCCGCCCGGCGCTCACCTCCTCGGGCTGCGCGGCTCCGCGCCCGTGTCCGTCCGTTCCCCCCCCCTTCCCCGCACCGAGGAGCAGCCCAGCCCGGCCCGGAGCTCCAGCAGCTCCACCCTGACCCCTCCCCAGGCTGCCGACGGGCTCCTGCCCCCCCTCCCCGACAAAACCAGAGCCGTAGGGCAGAGCCCGGCAGAGAGACAGAGAGAGATGCGGCGTCCGCGTCCCGCATCCCAACCCCGCTCCCGCAGCTGCTCTCTGAGCCCTGCCCAGCTCGGGGGAGCGGCCAGACCCCCCCTCTCCTCCTCTCCTCCCTCCCGCCTTCCCCCCGGGCATCCCTTCCTCCCAGCTCCCACCCCAAAGCCCCCCCCCCAGGCGCCGCAGATCCCCGGAGCATCTCTGAGGGTCCCGCTCCCACCTCGGGGAGCGGCAGCAGCCCCCCCAAACCCCCGGCAGGACGGAGAAGGGGGGGACACAGGCTGAGCGGAGCGGAGGGACCCCGGGGCCGGAGCCTGGATGCGCTCGGAGCGGCCGCCGCGAGAGGGAGCGGCAGACCGGAGGCTGCCGCCGGGTGCCACGGTGATGGGCGGGGGCATGCCCGTTAGCCCAAAGACCCTCGCCTGCCCCCTTCCTCGCCTTTCACACGCCCACGCAGGGGTCTGCCCAGCGCCGACCGGCGTGGGCGTGTGGAAGGCGGCGGGGATGGGAGTGGGGGCACCGGGTGGGCATCGTTTGCGGTGTGACCGGTGGCTTTCCCGGTGTACCGGCGTGGCAGCGAGCCCTTGGAAAGGAGCCCCCAGCCCATGGAAAGGAGCCCCGACCGGCTGCGGGGCTCCAACAGACATCCTAAGATGCTACCGGGGTGGGGGGGGGGTGTGGATGCCCGCGGGCGCTGCTTGGGGTCCGCTCTACCTAGGGGTCCCAGTGACCCGGGGGTCCCAGCTTTGCCCCCAGCAGCTCCCACTGCCTCTGCCAGCCCAGCTTCCTCTGCAGGAGCCAGAGCATCTCCTGTGTTTGTTACCTGGGTGGCCGAATCCCCCACCCAGAACCCTCGTTTCCTCGTAGGAGGGTTTATTTTAGGGTATTATTAACCTGTTTCTGTAAAAGACAAACAAAAGGTGGCTGCCTGTGACATGGTTTGCTGTCAGCACCAGTGCTGTCATACACCTTTCACCAGGACTCAGGGCCCTGTGGGGGAAGCCATGGCCTAAGAGTGCTGGGGGGGGCTGTTTGGAAGAGCATCTCCCAGCCCAGCTTCACAGAATCACAGACTCACAGGGCTGTGGGTTGGAAGGGCCCCCCAGAGCCCATGGGGTCCCAACCCCCTGCCAAAGCAGGGTCCCTAGGATAGGGCAGGGCTGGAATCTCTCCAGAGAAGGAGACTCCACACCCCCTGGGCAGCCTGTCCCAGGGCTCCCTCACCCTCACTGGGGAAAAGTTCTTTCCCATGTTGGTGTGGAACTCCCTGTGCTCCAACTTGAGCCCATGGCCCCTTGTCCTGTCCCCACAGAACAGACACTGAGAAGAGGCTGCCCATGTCCCCCTGTGTCCCACCCTTCAGCTACTGATCCCCATTGATCAGATCCCCTCTTAGGCTGCTTCTCTCCAGGCTGAACAGCCCCAGCTCACTCAGCCTTTCCTCGCAGGGGAGATGCTCCAGGCCCTTCATCCCCCCTGCCCTGAGCCCAGCGGCAGCAGCCACCGAGCCGCACCAACCCTTGTAAGGCAGGAGCCTGGCTGCTGCAGCCCCCAGCGCCGGCTGCGCGGTGCTGCCCCCCCGAACGCCCCATCTCCCAGCCCTTCCTCTGCCCCAGCCCTGGGTAAACATCGCTGCAGTTATTTTTAAAGGTTTTTGGGAACCTTGAGCTCCGTGCAAGATGCAGAAATGTTAAATACTTTGGCAAGTTCTTCCCTCCAGGGTTCACGTCCTTCCTCCTTCAGGCAGTAAACCGGCTGTGGGAATGGCTGGGGATAACAGCTCACCATCTGCAGGGCTTGTTCCCATTGTTCTGCCTTTTTCGGGAGAGGTCTGGAGGAGGGGGTGGCCAGGAGGTGAAATCCTGGTTCCAGTGGAGCCAAGGAGAAGTTTGCCCTTGGCTTCCCAGGGCTCCTTTAGCATCTTGCAGGGCACTGAGAGACGGTGGGTCTGTTTGGGGACCCGGCTGGGACAGCGGCACCGGTGAGGCACTGGGCCCAGGTGAGACGGAGCAGCCGCTGCTCCTCTTTGCCCCCAGGTGAGGCATCACTCACAGCTACACCACTCACAGCTACACCACTCACAGCTACAGGCGCTCCTGCACCCAGCAGAGCTGAGCTGCTGCCAAGGCAGAAAAGCACCTCGTGCTGCTCAGCTGTGCCGCAGCCGGAGGATGCAGAACACCTCCTGTTCCAACAGTGAATCAAGCACTCTGCTGTGCAAGAGCTCTCCTCTCCTCTCCTCTCCTCTCCTCTCCTCTCCTCTCCTCTCCTCTCCTCTCCTCTCCTCTCCTCTCCTCTCCTCTCCTCTCCTCTCCTCTCCTCTCCTCTCCTCTCCTCTCCTCTCCTCTCCTCTCCTCTCCTCTCCTCTCCTCTCCTCTCCTCTCCTCTCCTCTCCTCTCCTCTCCTCTCCCCCACCCCTCCCCTTGCCAGTGCCAAGCTGTTCCCAGGGCTGCATCTCCCAGCGCTGGCTGCTGTGACTGGGTGGTGCAGGGCTTGGTGAGCTGCATGGTGAGGGACCAGACACCCCGAGCACCAGGGGCTGGGTTTGAGAGGCCGAGTCAGGGCAGGATGTCACTAGCTTTACCTGAGGCTCTCGCTCACATCCCGCTTGCCGTGGCAGGGTCCTCACCTGCCTTGCTGGCAGCAGAGCTGGGACAGGAGCGCTGCAGCAGGAGCTGGGGGCTGGTTACACCAGGCACAGCCCATCCCCACACCCAGGGCAGCCCAAGGGAAGCACCTCTGCTTCCCTGAGGAAGGGGCTGCAGCGTTTCCCCTGCCCATCCCAGAGGGGACTGCATTTCGGGAGAGGTGCAGGTGCTGCTGGGTGCCTCAGCTGCACGTGCACCCACCAGCCATGGCCCCTGGCCCCACGCTGCTCTCACCATCCAGGCAGATACCCATGGCCACCACCCTCCTCTCCTGTGTCCCGCCCAGCCCGAAACCTCCCCAGCAACACTGTCCTCAGACCTGTGGACAGACAGACTTCAGCCAGGGCTCTGTCTGGAGCTTCAACTGGTTTGCACTTGCCAAGACAGCCACAGCCTCTTCACACCCACTGCCTGGCCAGGAACCTGTGCCCAGGGAAACCAGGACCGACAGCATCCCTGTCCATGCAGAGTTCTGCTTCCTCCTGGGCAGCAGGGAGACTCCAACCCGTGCTGGGTTTGGCTCCCACCTCCCCGGTTACACAACCTCTGACTCGTGTTTTCTCATCCCTGACCCTGGGTTTTGGCTGTCAGGATTTGGCAGCTGAAGTGTTTGTTTTAGTGAGCCTGAAAATTCACCAAAGGGGCGAACAAAAAAGCCAACCTCTTTGGCTGGAAGCCGAGGCAGTGGCTGTGAAGCCGGGCCCTGTCCTGCTGCCACGCCAGGGCAGCCGTGCAGGGACCCTGCGGGGAGAAAGCCACCCTGGTCCCACAGGATCCGGTGGGGTCTGCACCTGAGAGACTGGCTCTGGGTGCGGGACAGTGCCTCACCTCAGTGCCTGCACCCTGGGGATCGGCAGAGCTGCCTGTGAGGAGTGAGTGGTCCCAGAAACCCCCCTCCTGCAGCGCTCCCAGCCCAGCTCCCCGTGGCTCTGCCCAGCCTGTGTCATGCCAGGGCACAGACCTGCTGCATGGCTGGAGCCAGCGCTGGGAGCTGGGTGTGTGTCTGTCACCTGGGCTCGCAGGAGCTGTTGGGGCTGACGCAGCACTGACTCCTGGATGAGAAGGGGAAAGCCCCAGCCCAGCCGGGGGTGGGTGCCTGCTCCCTGCTGCGGGCAGCCTGTGCTGGCAGCGGCACCTCCGCTGCTGCGTGGCTCTGGCCGTGGCCACCAGCCTCTGACAGCATCCCAGCACGGGCTGGCGAGTGCCAGGGTGTGGGCCAGGCTCTCCTGAGAAACCTCTGCTTCACTGGACCAGCGCAGGAGCTTCCCAGCAGCACCAGGAGCACAGGCCCAGGCTGCCGGAGCCACGCAGCCCCCGCTGCCCACAGACAGGGCTCCAGCCAGCACCGGAGCCCGATGGAGCTGCCCTTCCATGCCCAGCATGCAAACTGCTGACTTTGAGCCCTCCTTCCCAGTCCAGGCTGGCACAGGAGGCTCAGAGCTTGCCTGGGATCCCACTGAGGGGCCCTTCCCCCTCCCTGACCTTCCCAGAGCTCCCCGGTGCCCCTGGCCCCGTGCCCCAGCCCCACGTGGGGTGGTGAGAAGAGCTGCTGAGGGTGATCTGAGTTGTGCCTGGGGCAGAGAGCAGAAGATGTGATGAGCAGAAGATTCAGGGTTCCTTCCCTTACCTATTCCCCTCTCCTCAGAGTCTGTTAGGGGGAAGTTTCCAACCAGTTCTCAAACCCACCAAGTCCAGTTAAAACAAACTCACCCTGCAACTACCAACTGCCGCACGAGCTCGCTCCATTACACCTATCAACATTAATTTGGGCAAATTAAGGTGGAGGAGCAGGTTTGGGTTGGCAGATGGAAGCTGGGTTAGGGGCAGACAAGCTGCAGGGGCTTCCCACGGCTGGGACTGGTGGCTCCAGCACAGCCTCCATCACTCGCCTCCTCCGCTGGCTCTCTCACACAGGTGGCCCAGCACAGGCCCCAGGAGGGGCTCAGCACAGGAGCAGGATGAAGCACGGTCACTGCAGTGCTGGCAGCCCCTGGGCACAGCGGCTGTGGGGAGGCAGCCCCCCAGGGACCTTCCCCAGGGGCTCTGGTCGGGCTGAGGGACCCAGTGTTGGGGTTCAGTTGCCATGGTTTTGTCTGTAGTGGGAGGAGAGCAAAGGGCACTGCTGTAGCAAAGCATCCCACCCTCCCCACAGGGGATGCTGCTCCCTGAGCCAGCCCTGCAGCAGCAGGAGATGCTCTCAGCCCCTCGCAGCCCCTCGGCCTTTGTGCAGGCAAAGCTGCCTCACAACTGACAGACAGACTCCCATGACTGTAGAGCCCAGCATCTTGTGAGAACGAAAGGGTTTTCTGAGTCACCCCAGCCCCCCCCCAGCTTTAGAAATGTGATGATGCCACGGAGCTGGAAACATTTTTATTTTAAAAATACTTGCTGTGGACTAATCAAAAGCACAAACGCTACATAAAGCTAAATTTAATTGCCTCCAGCTAGTTTACTGCTGCATCTGAAATAGCTGTTTTTCCAATAGCTATCTTGAATCCCAACTTTACGGTCCCCATGACACAAGGGGTCTGGCACAACACCAAGCCCAGGCCCCTGCTTTACAGAGGGAGATGCGGCCGCTGGTGAACTCTGGGGTATGGCTGTGGCCCGCAGCAGGCAGTGCAGGCTGGAGAGCCTGGCTATTTTATCTGGCTGCCTTTGCATGGGAAATTGTCTTTATCCTAGAGTTTTCCCCTAGCCCTCATCCCTGCACACAGCCTCATGAGGGAGAGAGAGACATGCAGCCCTGGTCACACCAAGGGAAAGCTGCTGGGTGCTGTGGGCTTGAGGCAAGGCTTGGGGAGATAGGAGACAGGGTGATGCTTCCCTGCGTGCCTTAAGTGTGCACATGAGTGACCTCCACGTACGAGTGACCCCCAAGCAGGAGTAACCCCCAGGTAAGACTCAAACTCCCCCCCTCAAGCTGTCCATTTGGCACACTGATCTTCAGAGGAACACACAATGGCAACACAGCACCACACGTGCCACACTTACAACCACGAGTCCTTGGAGACAAACCATGGAAGCACAAGCGATGCCCAGTAGCACTTGGTGCCCAGCACCCACCCAAAACCCCCTGTGTGAATGAGGTTGCTGATAAGTGGTAACACACTGTGGTGCTACACACCTTTAAGACGCAGGTAAAGTACCCTGATGCTCTTAGGTGATGTCATAGCACCAGTTACACCATCTGCCTGCCTTAACCATGCTCCTGGCCACAGTATTTCCATCAGTTAAAAACCAAAAGCCAAACCCAGGCTCCAGCTGGGGTGTAGCAAATAAACCTGGGGAACATGCACCTGGAGCTGGGTGACCCTGCAAGGGGTCCTGCCCTGGGAAACTGCATCCCCAAAGCATCCCAGGGAGGGAAGGGAGGGCTGGACAAGCTGCCCTGCACACAGACAAACAGGAGGAACAACTTGGATGCTGCTGTGCTAAAACCTTTCTCGCTCTGTCCCACCGCTGCCCCAAAGCCCATAAAGCCAGCAGAGCCCCCACAGAGCCTGGGGACAGGCAGCTGGGCTGCATGGCTGCCTGCAGGGTGTGTGCAGACAGGTTGCACGGTGACACTTCAGTTCCAAGCTCCTAGAAGAATTACAGAGGCTTCTCACTACATCTCTGCCTGGTTTTCAGTGCACTCCCGTGTAACTTGATGCTGCTTCTTTCCCTGCCTCAGATGCTCCACTGCAGCATCCTGTGGCAAAGCAGAAAGCCCCAGCTGAAAACCTCCCACCCAGGGTGATCTGCCCAGGCAGAAGTTCAGGAGCTGTGCTCTACAGAGAGTGGGTTGGAGGGGAAAAGCTCCCCATCACAGTGAGCATCTCTGCTGATGACACGCTCCCATTTCAGACCCGTGCTGGTGCTGGGCAGGGGCTGCCCACTGGAGCACCGTGCCCCAGCCTGTGGTGAGCAGGACCCCTCACACAGGTACCCACAGAGCCACAGCAGCCCGGGCAACCCGAGGGGCCCAGGCACGACGGTCCTGCCCACACATCGGGCTGGGCAGGCCTGCCTTCCAGCTCTCTATCTGCTGGTTTGGGGGGTTCTCTTCACCTCACATTCAGTGTTCTCTCTCATCCCTTCAGAGGTCAGCACAAGGGTGTAGAGACCAGCAGCGACCCCCGAGACCCCGCGCGGAGGAGCAGGAGCTCCACAGCAGCCCCCGCTCACGCAGACCCAGCCCGACTGACGTGGCTGTGATGCTCATCACTCCCTGTGCTCCGGGCACGTCCGGCTGCCTCGCAGCCAGGCCTGCTCCTCAGGGTCAGGGATGGGCTTGTCTGACGTGAATCCAGCTTGTCGCTGGCTGAAGGAGCCAAAGATGCCTTGACAGGCAGGACCGACACCCCAACAAACAGGGATTAACCAGGACCCCAGGCACCCCAGCTCCATGGCCAGGGCAGAGGGACCCCAGCTCCCTCCTCCTTCCTTGTCACAAAGTGCACACAGGAGCACAACGCCTTCAGCCCCCTGCCCCAGGCTCCCCAGAGCACAGGGTGAGGAATGGCTGACCCACCACAAAACACGGAAACTGGGAGCCTGACCAGCACTGGCAGGCCCTGGGGAGAGCCACACGTGGGTTTCCCACGCAGACCCAGCCACAGAAACCATGGGGGGAGGGGGGGGGGCAGGCCTTCAGCCACCACCCCAGGCTGATTCTCCAGAGCATCTTCAAGAGCCATCGAAGTGGGGGGACACACAGCATCCCAGGGGACACAGCAACCTAGGAGATGCAGCATCCCAGGGGATGCAGCCATGCAATGCATCGCCCTTGCTGCCTCTTCTCAGGCAGCAGCAATGGAAGTTGCAGCCCCCAGCGCAGGCACTGCACGGTGCAGCTGCAGCCCGGCCAGCACAGCCCTGTGAGCAGGAGCCGGTCCCCAGCCGGGGCAAGGGCTGCTCAAAGGACCCTGCTGGGAGAGCGGGGCCAGCGCAGAGCATCCCCAGAGAGGGACTCGCTTTTCTGGGAAGCAAGCAAAGTATGTTCTCTGGTGCCCTGCGTGACGATGGTCGTTAACCCAGGCAGGCGCCGGGCTGGGAGCTGCAATCGCAGCTCTGTGGCTGCCCAGCTATAAAAAGAGACGTGATTGGGATAGAAACCTGGAAGAGAAAAAGGTTCTTTCTAACTACAGTCAGACACGAGTCGCTGACTCAGCTCCCAGCGCTACCAGAGCGCTTCTGGATCCCCCGGGCGTGCGACTGACCCACCAGCCAGAGCCCAGGCTCGTGAGCAGCCAGAGTCCAGCAGGACACAGAGCCCTGGGGACACCAACAGCCCCTGGCTGGGAGGTCCTGGTGCACCCAGGGTCAATCCAGCTCACAGCCCATTGTGGGACACCGCTCCTGTGTGCTGACTGCCACCCACCCCGTGATGCACCTCTGTCCCCGCAGCACAGGAGGGATGCACTCACATCCCACAGCTCACAGGGAATCAGGAAAGGTCTCTTCTTGTGATAGTTTCAAAGGAAGGACCCCTGCTCGGGAAGGTGGGTCACTGGGATGTCATTGAGCCACCTGGGAGGCGTGAAAGGAGCTGCCTGGCACCTGCAGCCAAAGGGACTCACACAGCACTGGGATGGACTGGGCACAAAGCTGATACTTGAGCTCAGACCCCGGGGCTGCTTTTCACCCGCCTCCCAGGGATGGTCTGGACACACACACACGTTTCTGCTGGGTCAGTGATTATTTTCTTTCAAGTTTTCCCTCCTGCCCTGCCCTGAGGGACAGCTCCGTGACTAAATTAATTTCCTCCTGAAGACATTTGCTGCCTAAAGCTGCTGTTCCCAAAGCTCTCTGGTCATAGACCACCCACCCTCCCTTCCCAGCACAGCATCTCCCCAGCCCCAGCTGCCAGCAGCAGCACAGGCTCACGGGGAGGTTCTGCCCCGCTGCAATCCCCCGTCACTCCAGCGAGCAGCCGGGGCTCCAGCTCGGCATCCCCTGCCCCATGGCTGGCTGAAGAGGGGCTGGACCAGCAGGGTGCGGGGCAGGGAGCAGGGGGTCCCCATGACCCTGCACCCCCTGTGCTACCAAGCCCAGCACGAGGCGGCAGCTGACTGTACGATGTGACCAACGCAGCCCAAAATCAGCCCCATGAGAGGGTGAAAAGGGAGCGAAGCGACTCTCCTCAGGGTTACTCACTGCAGAAGCCCCGTGCCTGTGGGGTCTCTGCCTTCACCTCTGGTTCAGGCCAAGGGCTGGGACACCGCTGGGCTCTGCCGGAGCAGAGGGGGTGCTCAGCAAGCGCTGCTGGGCTGCACGTCACCACCACTAAAGCTGCCTTCGCTCCTCCTTGCTGTGACCTTTGTCCCCAGCCCAGTTGCTCACAAGCCCCTGCCTGCTCCCCAGTTGCCCCTTGACTCGGTGAGGAAGGAGCAGCACTGCCCCAGGGTCGGGACAGCGGGGTGAGGACACCGCGTCCCTCCGCACTGTTGTTCTTTCCTTTCCGCTGTCCCGTTCCTGTGAAGTCAGGACTGGTGGGAGAAGAGCAGCAACTGCCCTGAGGAGCCATTAGTGACACCCTGGGGACCGGCAGACACCCACGGCAAGGGCTGTACCGGGCAGTGGTCACTGGCAGCCGGGGCTGACCCAGCGCTGTGCCCGGCAGTGCACAGGCAGCTGCTGCAGCTCCCGCCGGCCACCCCGCTCCGTCGGGACAGGAGTGAGAGGAGAGGCACCAGCCAGCACATCCACATGTTGCTCCGTATTTCCAGGGGCAACCGTTCCATGCAGCCCCCACCCCAGCTCCACAGCCGCTCTGCCCCTCCAGACACCCGGCTCCGGTGGGCCCCACCGCGCTCAGGCCCGTCACCGCGCTCAGGCCCGTCACCGCGCTGCGAGAAGCCCTGTGCGGTGCTGGGACATGGCACACACAAGCTCCAACAGGTCACCCAGGGATGCTGGCAAGGAGCTGTGATCCTGGGCATGTCCCAGCTGGGGGGGGGGGGGTGTATCGCTGAGGCTCACCAACACTCCCCCCCCCCCCCAGACTTCAGGTGAGCTGCAATAACCATCCTGACCCTGATCTCACCCTGCAGGAAGGGGATTTGCATCTGACTTGCATCTCGGTTCGCAGGCACTGGGTGGGTCACTGATGAGGTGTGCTCACGTTTGGAGAGCTCTGCGGTGGGTCGAGGGGCATCAGGCAGCACAGAGACGTTCTCACTGCCGGGTTTGATGCTGAAGTGGCTGTGGGGCGGCTGCCGCGGGGCAGCAACGGCCGATGCCTGAGCCTGCAGTGCTGGGGCCTGGGCGTCCACAGGAAACACCACGAAGTGCTGAACACCACCAAACGTTGGGGTTTGCTCTGTCTCCCAGGCCAGCAGTGTCTCCCTGCCCAAAATCAGCTGGGGCACTGCAGGGAGGGGTAAACCTGCTCCTCACTGCTGCAGCATCTCCCGTTGTCAGGCCTGGCCCTGGGCAGCACAAGGGGCTGTTTTCCCAGTCCCGGCTCTGCCAGCAGCTCCAGGCAGCCCTGGCAGGGGTACAGCTGCCCCAGCAGCCCCGGGAGGTGAGATGTGATGCTGTTAAACCGCTGGGTGATGGCTTTACGAGCTCTCGTGGTACCTACCACACAGGGCTGGTGAGTCACCGACACGCGGCTGCTCCGGCTGAGACTTGTCTGGTTGGGCAACGGGCCCTTGGACAAGCACATCTGCTATTGGGGTACACCAGCCATCCCCATGAGTGCCCAGGGCCCAGCTCCCCCTGCCAGCGACAGCCCCCCCGCCACAGCCCAGGATGCCCCAGCCCCATCCAACCCATCCTCGAGCCCTGCCAGGGATCCTGGGGCAGCCCCAGCTTCTCTGGGCACCCTGTGCCAGGGCCTCCCCCCTCCCCAGGAAGGATTTCTGCCTCCCAGCTCCTCTCCATCCCCCTCCTGCAGCTGAAGGCCGTTCCCCTGGGCCTGTCCCTCCCTGCCCTGGGCACCAGCCCCTCTCCAGCTCTCCTGGAGCCCCTGGAGGGATGGGAAGGGGCTCGGAGCTCTCCCCAGCAGCAGCCTTCTCTTCTCTGGGCTGAGCCAGCCCAGCTCTCCCAGCCTGGCTCAGAGCAGAGGGGCTCCAGCCCTCTGACCATCTCCGGGGGCTCCTTGGGACTGGCTCCCACAGCAGTGAGGACTTTAAGGAATCTTTCTGAGGGATGTGATGACCTTTTCAGGAGGAAAGCTCTTATGTCTGAGCCGTGAATGACTCTCTGAAAGGGCTGTAGCTTTCCAGCTATTTATAATCACTTGCCAGTCATTTCCTCTGCAGCCATTAAGAGCGGCACAGAAATAAACACCCTCATTCAGCTGCTGTTGTGAATGGCACCGCATAGAGCAGCCAGGCATTTCTTCCAGCAGCACTGGGAAAACAAAAGCCACCAAAGCTCAAGACCCCAAAGGGTGAAGCTGCTGCTGAAACCCTGGAGGTGAGCAGCAGAGCTCGGTGGGCAGCGGGCGAGGGAGCAGGGAGGGATGCAGATCTCTGGAGCAGCATCCTCCCGGCTTCCCCACAAGCACCAACACTCCCGGTTTTGGCAGGATGTGGGTCGGGGGGAGCAGCGAACACCCCCCACTAGCAGAGAGCATCCCCAGGGCTATGAGCCCCCCCCCCCCCCCTTGTGAGCACCAAAGGCTGGAAGGAGCCGCTCCGGGGGGGTCCTGCAGCACCCGGGTGCCCCGAGGGCAGCGCCACCACAGTGACACCCAGCAGCTTTGAAGGGTTTAAATCATCTGTGGTGAAAACAACCCACTACAGCTCCAGCTCCAGCCCATGCCCAGCTACTGTAAATTGCCCTTTTTCTGTAATTTTCAGTAATTCCTATTACTGTGCTGTCTGGGCAGCAGAAGCCCAGTGCAGCTACTCTGCAGCCTGGGAGGAGGTGTAATGACTGCTGCTCCACACTGGGTCCTGCCAGCCCCCAAAACACAGACCCTTGGAAATGCTGGGATGCATTGTCTCCCTCCTGCTGAGCGGGTGCTGCTGCCCAGGGGCAGGAGAAGCCCCAGCACCCATCCCTGCTCCTCCCCCAGCACCACTCACCTGGGGCAGAGGAGATGGAAACCTCGTGGGTCCCTCTGAGCGTCCCTCCTGCATTTCAGGCTCCACTGAATCCCCACAGCTGCAATCAGGGTCTTTCACTTCTGGAGAGCTGAAGAGGGAGGGCAGCAGGTGCCGGTCATGGGGAGCAAACCAGCATCCCAGCTGGAGATGAACTGCAGACTGGTGCTGATACTTGTGGGCAGAAGAGCCTCTCATGGCACACAGCAGCAGAGCTGGCATCCCAGCACCACGGTTACAGGACTGACCATCACAGCAGAAGTTAACACAACATCCAAAACTGCAGCGACCCAACGTGAAGGGGGAGTAACTGCCAGAAACCCCACGGTTAAACCTCACCAAAGATCCTCCCTGAATAACCACCGTGAAGTCAGGAGGTGCATTAGGTACCTAACAATGGGTTTATGTGGGAAAGATTTAGGAAGGCTTCTGAAAAGCATGAGCAGGGATCCAGCACCCGGGCAGGAGGGCAGCCAGGTACAGCTGCACTGGCTGCAGGTAACATTGCTTTCAGGGGAGCTGCCCTCTGAGCTCCTGCTGCTGCAGGAGGCTGGGTTCCCCCACAGCCCGTCCCACCTGTCAGACCCCTGGACAGGGGAACGTTTTGGTTTATTTGGGAGCAATACAACAACTTCCCAAGTGCCCACAACTGCAGCAGCGACTGCGGGTCACCTGTGAGAGCTGGATGCTCCCCTGGGCCTGGATGGGCAGCTGGAAGGTCCCAGGGCCCTCTGGGCAGGAGGGAGCTGCTGCAGCCATCGCTGCCATCCACAGCCACCCCTCAGCTGGGGAGATGCTGGGCACCCTGCCCAGTCCCTGGGGGACTGGTTTCTGCACCCCTTGGCAGTGCTGGAGCAGGAGGCACTCAGGAATGTCCAACAGAGCAACACTGGCTCTGGCCCTGCAAACAAACAGCCCCAGGCACCAGTCCTCACCTGGATGACAGGCAGGGAGGAGCTGCCTCATGCTCTGCGATGCTCCTGATGCACCTGAGCTGTGTAGAGCAGTGCTGTGCAGTGCTCCATCCCATCACCCACTCACCCTGTGTTACCCACCTCCAGAGAGCTGTTAAACCTCTCCTCTAAAGGAGTGGTGGGGCACAGCAGGACCATTACACTTCATTCCACAAGCAAAACCAGGCACCAAGAACCACACTGCCACGCAGCCCTGAGACTGATTCCCAGAGATCCCCAGTCCCCGACCTCCCTGTGCCTGCTCCTGGCTCAGCACACCTTCCCAGCCTGGAGCAGGAGGTGCTGGGAGGGCTGCCTCTGCCCGTGCTGAAGCCAACGCGACCCACGGAGCAGGACCTGAACCTGCTGCTGGAGCCGTGCAGGTCTAGGGCAGCAGTGGTACATCCCTGCCTGCCACGGGGGCTCAGGCTCCCCCCAACACCCAAAGAACACAAGAAAAGGTGTTGCCTTTGAAGCTACACTCTTTAATGTATAAAAATGCGTAAGCTTTGGGAACAGCCCCTTCCCTTCCTTTCCCTTCCCTCAGCCCTCCCCTGGCAGCTCTCTCCCTGGGGGCAGTGCATGTCCTTACAGAAATGGAGTTCTGTGCAAGTAAAGCATGATGAAAACCTCTATGGGATGTTGACACAGACTGAGCCACGTGCCCTGAATGTCTGACACTGACCATCACACCCCCACACAAGATCTGACACCTTGTACAGATCACTGTGAGGTGCTCAGGTCTCTGGGATGGATGGGAGCCACGTGTGGGTGCTGTGGGAGCTGGCAGAAGTGCTCACCCACCTCACTGGATTTACTACAGGTTGTGTTCACCCCAGAGTTAGTCCGTTTTAAACAAAACCGGTGCCTGCTACATGGTGTGAGGAGGAAGATCTTGAGAGCAGGACATCCAGTCCCCATCACAGCTACAGCCTCGAGCAGTTCAGCTTCCTCTGCAGGGATCCTGAGGCCAGGCTGTGAGCAGAGCATCAGGGTAAGCACGGTGAGACCATCTCCCGAGCGCCTGGCGTGGCGCTTTGCTTACCGGCTGTTGTGAACACCTTCCCTGCTGCTCCGGTTCCTCTGCGCTCTGCCTGTCTCACCACACAGCCCATCCCCTCCGCAGGGAGCCAGCAGTGTTGGTGCTGGGGTTTATTGTGAAGCCAGAGCACTGTGTGTCCAGCAGCCTTGCCCCTTCTCTCAAATTTAGTGACTTTAAGCTGACAGAGTGACAAATACTCACATGTTCACATGGACTGCTCAACGCAGCCAAGCAGGTCTCTGCAGAGCAGAGCTCTGCCCAGCCCCTCGGCTCCCCACACGCCTCCCCGACAGCTCGGGCTGGTGGCTGGAGCAGCAGCACCCCTGGTGAGTGCCTGGAGGGCAGGGCAAGCTCCTGCAGCAGGGGAGCAGGGACGGGGCCACGCAGCGGAGAGGCCAGCTTGAGGCTCTGGAGGGATTGGGGTGCTTCATGCACCAATCTCAGCATCCAGCAGCCTGTGGTGCTGGGAGCCAACACCAGCACACCAGTCTGGTCATCCCAAGGCAGTCTGGATGGTGCTGGGAGCCAATGCCAGCACAGCAGTCTGGTCATCCCAAGGCAGTCTGGATGGCAGTTAGGGGAAAATTCAGCTTTTTAGTAAGTACTGGGATACACTGAAGAGTGGCAGAAGCTCAGGAGGAGCTCTCAGCATGAAGCCTTCTGCACGGGTTGAGTGTCACACCACTGCTGCACTAGCTCTTCTTCCGCTTGTTCTGGGGAAGCAGTGGAACATCTTCTGGGGTTTGGGACCCACGCAGCTTTCTTTTGGCAGCTTGCAGACCCAGAACACTCCTCCTGGAAAACAGAAACTAGAATTGAGTTTTGAAGGCGCTTGGCAAACACTGAGGACTGTAATGAGTTGTGGAAAGCAGTGTGTGGGCACACAGGGCTGTGTTACTGGTGATGGTGAGGGAGATGCTGCTCTGTCACCCTGTTTGAAGAAGGTGCCAGCACCCAGGAACCATCCCATTCGCCCTGAGCCACAGGGACAGGGGAGTCACAGTCCCTCCCTTCACCAGGGACCGGTGTGGAACAGGAAGGAGCTGCAGGGACCCTTCAGATGAGTAAATGAGGAGAGCCCCTGGTGCTTACAGAGTCATGATTACATTACAAAGGGCAGCTTGAACCAGAGTCGTCCCGCAGCATGAGGACAAGGATAAGGACAAGGGGTGCTGGCCATGGCTGCCCAAGAAGGAAGCACGTGGCACTCCCATGGTTAAACAGGCTCTTTGCCAGACACAATCCTCAGTTATAGACAAAGAATTTTCCACTGGAAAGTCAAGGAAGTGTTTTCTTTTTAGTCAGAGAGTTAATTTTAAAGGAAAGAAACGTTAAACTGGCCATACTTAAAGTCAGTCCCTAATTTCCATCATTCAGCCTCGGAGCTTAAAATTCCACCTGGTGTTGACATGAAAGATATCGCTCATCCATAACAGCCACCACTAATTAAACATTCCTTCCAAACACACTCCTTTAGCTCTCACTAGGATGAGCCCAGCCCGCAGGGACTGTTCATTTGGCTTCAGCTGGGAACTCACAGCTGAAAACCATGGAAAACTCTGGTGCCAAAGGCCATGGCTCTGCCCACTGTGGGGAGATGCACTACAGGCGCCCAGCAGGACCAGCCTGCATGTTCAGCACCAGGATGGGAACAGAACTCCCACATTGTGCCCATTACCCACACCCAGGAAGATCAGGGGCATCCCAACACGAGGGCCAGGCCGTGCTGCTGGAGGCAGCAGGGATGGGGCAGATGCCAACCCCATCCCACCCCCCAATCCTCAGCCCTACACACCCTACAAGCACAGGTTCCATTGTGCATGAAGAGCCAAGGCCACGGCCTTTCCCTCCCAGCTCACTCCCTCCCAACTCGTTTAGAGGATCACGTTCCCCTGGCAGCAGCCATGGCTTTACAGTGAATGGAGTGAGGCAGGAACAAGCCCCCTTTATCCATGCTGCCTTCTCAGCTGCATTATTTGAAGTCAATGCAATGCAAGGCTGGGTTCTGTGAGCCCCCTCAGCACAGCACGGCGCTGCCGGGGCGTCTAGTGATGGACAAACTTGGTCTTGAGTGCTGTGATACAAACAACTTTTTCTCCTTTAAATTAAGCTCTAAAGCAGCTACCTTCAACCAGAGCCAAGGCAGCTGTTGCTCCTTGTACCCATCACACCCAGTTCTTGTACGTGGGCCCATCTTCTGGGCTGGGTGAAGGAGAATTTGCCTCTCTCCACCCAACTGCTGGTGCACGGCAGAGCTCAGGATACCACCCTCAACTCACAGCCTCTCACAGCCAAGTCTCTGACCCCAGATGGGTGTGTGGGGCACGTCCTGGGGCTGCACAACCAAAGGTAGGAGCCCATTCATTCATCCTGGCCTGTGCTTGCTTTGGCACCACCCCGTGCTCTGCCCCAGACCAGGCTTCTCCCTCCACCAGCAACTAAACCCCTAAACCTACTGCACACAGAGCAGTCCCTCCCCATGTCCTTGCAGCTTCTGATGGCAAAGTAGACTCTGCAGCAACCTTCATCTCATACCACATAACCCACTGACAGAATAATTATATTTATTTGAGTTTAAAGTGCTTGATGACAACTGACTTTTATTTTTACTTCCATACACACTTTGATAATGCTGCCTCTATGTATAAGTACTTCACAGACAACCTTACAGAGAGCACTTTCTCCTGTCCTTTCATTACACACAGATCTTGCCCTGTAACTATCACATTTTATACCTCTTTTGCTGAATTTGCAATAGGTTGCAAACATCAGAAAAAAAATAACATGCAATTAAATGAGGGATTAATCAATTATTTCCTATGCAAGTATAAAAAAATGTTTAAAAGGACACTGAGAAAACAGGGAAAATAATTACAATTTCTTGTCATCTAAAGCTCTGTAAGCACCACCAAGGCAGGGGAGACACAAGTCTCAGAGATCTCCAAGGAATAACTGAAGGCTCACCCTGGAAATCCTCTGCCCTCTGTCTAGCTGGGGCCGCTGCATGATTTACAGCTCTCCATGGACAGCGCTGCAGCGAGCTGCTGGTGCCACAGCAGAGCTCCAGACAGCTGCAGGGTGCCAGGAGCCACAGCGCTGGGGCTGGGTCCCTGGGCACATCAGTGTCCCTGTCACCACCTATCACGCTTACTGAGCCTCTCTGTAATGAGCAAGGAGCTCACTCTTGGGCAGTAAGGCCTGCAGGCAGCCAAAGAGACAGTCTGAGCCCTGTCCCAGCACTGGTGACTCCAAAGGAGTCTGGAAGCCAGATCGAGCCTCAGGTGCCAATACGGAACGTGCATGACAACCACACGACAGCCACCCAGTAAGGGCTCAGTAAAGGCATTCAGTGCCCTAAAGAGCTGAGCCAGCTGCCCCAGCTCAGCTCCCCAAACCCAACCAGGGTCACACACAGCACCCCGTGCTGCGGGGCTGCTGCTCCACAGGCTCACACACCTGGGTGGAACAGGATTTTCACTGAGTTAGGCACGTTCTTCACCCCAAGAACAAGGAAGTCAACTCTGTTAATAACTAACTATGGGACAGCAAAGGAGCTTTTAACTCCAGACTGTCTCACCCTGGAACATTTTAAGTCATGGGGAGAAACTGCCACACCAGTGGCTGCTGAACAGGCACCCAGAGCTAGGACAGCACCCAGCTCTGGCCTTTGCAATGACTTTTGTCTGCAAGAGCTTTCATTTGAAGGGTTAGGGTGGGATCAGGAAGCCTTCCAAGCTCTGCACAGCAGCTGGGCACTTCTACAAGCAGAGGAAGATGCTGGGTGGTCCTCATACTGCTGCTGAGCCAGGCACCGGGATGCAGTGGGGCAGGGAAGGTCCCCGCAGCGAGGGGGAAGGTCCTGGGAGCCTCCAGCCTCTCCACACACATCCTGTGCAGTGAGGCTGTAAAGCTGACTGCTGCAGGGCTTTTACAGGAGGTTCAACTTCTGTTTACGTGCATTTTAATTAGGGTAAGAGTATTTCTGTACTCACTGGTCCCATGGCTTAGTGCCACCAATATTTAAACCGCAAAGCAAATGTACCTGACCTTCTAGAGCAGTGTGCAAATGTTAGTGCTCTGGGAAGCCAGATCCCTTCCCCTCTCTTGCAGTGGGTTTGCTTGTCCAGGGACAGGAAGGTCCTGACTCCATCACACAGGGTGGCCACACACCTCTGGTCCAGGCAGGTACTGTCACGCTGCAGGGACACTTCTAGCACGCACTGCACCTGAGGGATGAGGTGAACTCACTTCTCACAACACCAAGGCACACTGAGGTAGGCAGGGATCCTGAATTTAGAGCTGCTCAGTGAGTGACTGACTGTCCTGGTTTAAACTGGTGTTATTTTCTTCACACACCTGTAGAGGAGGGAAGCTGAGCTGTGACTGAGCAGTGAAGTCACCAGAAAAGTCTTTCACCAAACCCCACGTCAGCATCTGGACACTCAGATCAGACACTGCCCAAGGATCTGGCCCAAACTTGTTTAAGTTGGCATCATCACTGACCTGCTTGATGTCCTCCTCAGGTTGCTGTGAGCCTTTCCACACATGCTCACCAGGCAGTTACCCAGAGCCTCAACGTCACCAGACACGGAGGGACCTGAATGCAGATCACTCAGTCACATCACCCCACAGCAAGGGGATTGCTTACTTACCAGAAGATGAGGAAAGGAAAAGAAACCTTTTGAAAGCTCAGAGAACACTGAAATTACACTTAAGCAAGTGTCAGGTAAGGCCTGACGCTTTGCTAGCCCCTGAAAGGTCCCTACACTGCTCCAGTCATGCATCTCCACAAATAAACAGCCAGGATGTCCTCTACAAATACTGGGGCTGACACCTGAGCAGGAATTCCTGATCTCTCTGTGTCAAAATGAGACAGTAGGAATGAAAGATGACTCCAGGGAATTTATGTAGTGTCTCAATTTACATTAAAAGCTTGAAAAAATAGGCAATTTATTCTAAATGCAGAAAATGAATGTTTATTGCTCCTTTATTAGATCCCTCATGTAAATTGTAATGCTCCACAAAGCAGGGGTGCCACTGAGAGAGGCACAGCCCAGCTCAGCCCCTCATCTGTTCACAGCCTCTCGCCATCTGCCAAGACTAACAGTGGTGAGAGAAGCTGTTCTGGCCAGACCAAGGCCAGTGAACACCCGAACAGTGTACACCTGAGCAGCAAACACCCGAACAGCTTCACTCGGAACCAGAGCTGCAGACGTCAGTGGTGCCCCAACCTTTCCCTCTCACTTCTGCCATTTTTTCCACCTGCTTAAGGGAAGATGAAGTGTCAGCAGGGGGTTGATGCTTGCTTTAACATGGTCGAACATGGAAAGCAGTGGTAGAACAGGCGGTGGGCTGATCCAGCCCTGCTCGTGGGGCCCAACACGGCACCGCAGAGACTGTCTGGGGTTACGGATGGGAACACCGAACTGAGCTTTCCCCCTGCGAGTGCCCTACTGCATCCCAGGCACCCACACATCACCCAGCCACGCTGCAGAGCACACCAGCCCGCTGCTCCTGCCAGGCAGCAGAGAGGGGAGTTAGAAAGCCCTCAGTGTCCTTCCCATTCCCAGGAATGCACACCCAGATTGAAGGAAATTAAAGTTACTGAGCCACACGGTCACTGCTGAGCAAGGAGCAGCCCCTCCCTAGCTCTTCCACTGGAGCTTTAACTTGAGCTTAACCCTTCCAGAGACACAAGAAACCCCAAATCCAAACTGGAAAGGCATAAAATGGAAAAGGAGTTTTAGGACTTAGGAATCCCATCTGACAAACCAAGTCATTTCAGACAGCAAAACGGTTTTCTCCATTGCAGTTAACCAAGCAACCCTGCTTTGAAGGATCATGCTCTGAGCAATACCAGCTTGTCCTTCAGTATGTCCAAGTATGAGAGATAATAAGGACTTGCATCCAAAATACTAAGGAAGGGTAACAAAAGGTGCTCTCCCCATCACTCCTGGATCTGAACAGGACAGCCAGGGTGTGGATGGACAGGGCAGCACACAGCAATGCTTCAGAATGGTCTGTCTCAGCCACAAATCCTTCCTCAGGCTCTTATTCAGCACCTCAGCTCCTAGCAAGCTGACTCCCCAAGTAACAACAGCTGAGATACAATACCTCACAGGTTACTATGCAGTGAGGTGGGCATCAGGGACTGCAGATGGTCCTGGACCCCTGTTTATCAGGCTCAAATGTAAACGCTGTAGATCTAAAACCACCCATGAGGACTGCTGTGGCAGCAGCACCACATCATCCCCAGGGGACTGGAGACCAGCACTGGCAGCCTGTGTCACCACGTGTGTTACACCACAGTGTACACCCCAACAGGTCACTTGCAGGTGCTACAAACCAAAGTGTGTGTGGGTGTCCCTGCACGCCCCGCTCGCCCGCCCAAGGCGATGCCTCTCCCCACCAGAGGGGCTGGATGCTCACTCACTGTTTTTCCAGTGCTGTACTCTGACACTGACCTCTGGCCCCACTGTAACCAAGGCCTGAACTGTACTCCCATCAAAGCTCCTCAAAATCCATGAGGTTATCTAAACACACACTTTAAGAGGGCTTCAGATGTTCCTTCTGTCATTAATCATGAATTTTAAGAGCTGTCACAATCTGTTCACCACATATGTTTGTAATGGGTGAGAGAAAACTGTGCCATAAATACCAAAGAGTATTTAAAGCAGGCAGAGAATTAACACAATATGGTTCTCATCACACCCCTAAGACTGACTACCAAAGTGGATGTGGCATCCAAAGAGAGATCCCAGATCCAGCTGGCTTCAGCAGCAAGGGCAGCCTGTACTACCCCACAGACCCCTCTGCTCTTCATTCCCATTTCTCTATACACTAATTATGAAGATTTTCAGCTGATTAACACCTCTTGGACACTGTAACCATACACCTTCAACACCCCCATCTACCCCTGCAATTCATGGGGTTACTTCAGGAATCCTTGGAGGGTTCCTCAGCATTTCCTTGCAGAGGATCTCACACAGACAAACCCAAATTTCAAGTATTAGCCATACGTAACAGAAGGGGATTTTTTGCTTTACAAAATAACATGTTAAAAACCAAGAGAGGGCTCTTCTCCCCCCAGACAGAAGTCAGTCAAAAAGATGCTGCAATTCCAGCATGTTCAGCTTGGCAGAGATGTAGGTGAGACTTACAAGTGTATAACTTTAAATACAACAGAGGATCAGATTCTCTTAGTTTTCCATAAAAATTAGATCCTCCATTATTTTTTCTTTCTCTTTTTAAAAATACATAGCCATGCTCTAACATATCTGAGAACAGCAGTTTTCAGCCAGTCATCTACAGACCCCTGGAGCTCCCAGGGTTACCTTTCAAGGATCCAACCCCACCGACCAAACCGTGTGTTCCAGGATTCACCCCAAACCCGACTGCTTAGAGGCACCTGCCTCTGCTGTGGGAAGCACCCAGGACTCCACAGAGGGAAAACTACCAACCCACATCAGCTGCAGGGACTCTCCCACCCAGAGACCCTCCTTACTTGTCAGAGGATGGTGAACACAGCTCGGGCCCTTGGAGATCTCTCAGGATGTCTGAGCTGGAGCTGGAGGGGAAAACAAGAGAGGTGTAAATTATTTTAGCATGACCTACAGCAAAGTCTGGCTCTCCTTAGCAAAGGCAGCAGAATCTGTGGGTGACATGGACCCCTCCATGTAGTACCAGCAATTTCAACCAATGGGAAACCACTCAGGACAGCCCAGAAAGTTCTGGCCCCACATCACACAGTTCTCAGTTATCACTGGGTCTCATTTTCATGATTTAACACACAAGACAATTCCCTCTGTCCACATCAGTTCACTGGTAGCTACACCACCTTTACACCCACGGGCTGTTTCTCTGCAGAGGATCTGCAAGGCACATAATGTGCAGCACTGCAGAGTAGAGGCACTTTGGCCCTCACAGCTCCAGGCTCAGGTGACCTTTACATTCTGACCAGAACCAAAAAGAGGAACCAACATCAAAGACAACACCTTAACCAGCTGGGCAGGTGAGAAGCTTGGCAGTAAAAGACTGAAGACAGTGACTCCAATAAAAAGCCATGAGTTTTATGGCAATCGCTTAACTCGACCAACCTGGCTAAGGAGGGGATGGGGCAGCTCCTGCCAACACTCAGAAGCCTTGGAGAGCCAGGGAGAGCCCCAGCCATCACCCAGGCTGCTTCTGGAACAGCCAGCAGTTGTTTGAAGGTGTGAACTCTTTGTGGTTCATTTGTTTCTTTAACACTGTGGCCCACATAAAACACGACCACGTTCACAGTGCCCGTCCGGCAGCCAGCAGCTCTCCTGCTCAAGGGACAGGGGCTGAAGCTGAGGGCAGCCGCCTCGCCTCCTGCTCCAGGTGTGGAGGGAGGGATTCACACCAGCCCCAAGGCAGCCCCAGAGCCACAGGGCAGCTGCTTGCCAGGCCTGCCCTACAGCCCAGGGAGCAGAGCTCCACCTGCATTCCACAGTACCAGAGCAGCAGCTTCAAGCAGGGCAGCACCGGATTCCGCCAGCACCCCGCCCTGGCACAGAGGAGTATAGGCAGGGGTACATGCACACCAGTATGGACACACACTGAAGTGCCAGGGAGAGCTTGGGGGTGTCAGGGATGTTCATGCTGAGTGAACACGTGGTGACCCACGCTCCTGGCCAGGAGCAGCCAGGGCTTTACCACACTGTGTCTGCAGGAGAGTCAGAAGCCCCAATGCAAGACCCGATTCACACACCAGCCTCATGTCCCAGGCAAGGACACTGGTCTAACATCTTCCCCTGGTTCACAGACTTCCAAGGAGTCAGAACACTTTATACTGATACCAACCTGCATCCTTTGCGAGACGGCAATGACACCATGGGGGAGCTGAGCAGGCTCAGGGTGCTCACCAGCCCCAAGAAGACCACAAATCACAAACGTACTTTTCTTTACCTTCTCTTACACAGATCAATAAACAACATGCAACTTCTCTAAGGGGGCAGGGCTGGTTTTTCCTCCATTATCATTCTGTCTCCACCTGCTGCCTGCTCCACTCTGAAGTGAGACCCATCAGGGGTTACTGTGGTGACAGCTATAGAACCACACGGGATTCCCAGGGAGAAAGCCACCACCAGACTAAACCAGAGAAACCTTTAACACATGCACATAAAGAGGAAAGAGACACCAAAAACATACACAAAGCACTGGTGCCACATGGAGAGAGTTATTTGGAAACAAAGTGGAGTTAAAAGCTTTGCGTGCAGTGCAAGACATTCCTCAGTGGTTCCTCAGGAACGTGCACGAACTGCTGAATCAATCTGCTGAGTTACAAACATTACCCAACAGAGCAGCTCCAATATGAAAACAAAGCTGCCCAAAATTAAAAGCAGCGACTGCATTTATAGGGAAGGATGTTTTATCCCTGCAGAAATTACCATCACCACCACTAACGGCAACTGGAAGAGGAGCAGGCACAGCCTCCAGCCTGGCCCATGCATGGGGGCTGGGGTGAAGGTGAGGAAGCTGAAGGAAAAGGGACACTGTATCTTCCCAACCACTCCTCAAAGTGTGAGCTCGACAGGGGTACGTCCTGTAATGCAACTGCCAGCTGGACCCCCAGGAATCACCCGCACGCCTGCGTGGCCGAGCTTGCCTCTCCCCACAGGCTGGGCTCAGGCACCTGTTTCCAGCTCTTATCCCAGCACCAAACCTAACAGGAGATGTTCCCACAAAGCCCATGGCAGAACAGCTGTGAAAAGGATGGTGGATGGGGAAAGTTTTGAAGTTTGGCATTTTGGTTTCACTCTCAACATTGTAAGTGTGTCAAAACCCCATCTTTGGTACGCAGACTGGATGCCCAAGGAATGAGTTACTGCTGTCATACTTCTGAGTCTTACCCCAATGTTCCAGTTCCATTAAAAAAAGGCAGGGGGGAGGATGACAAGGGGCTATTTGTGTGCTTTTAGTCCCCTAAAATAGAGAAAGACAGGTTTGATGCCAGAACATGGTGTACTCCCCTGCCCTGAAAAGCGTGGCGTTGTTATCATTTATCACCAACTGTGTTTGTCACAAGCAGGACTGTAAAAGTGAGGACACTTGGCCAACGCTCCCAGCAATGATGCAAGTTCCTCATTAGCATCCACGATCCAGCCTGTGCCTCCCCAAGTATTGCCCAGCTGAGCACCAAGCGTCCTGGAGTGTGCGAGCACCGCAGCCGGGCCAGCATCACCAGAGCCCCCCCAGCCCTCCAGCCACCCACATCCCCCCCAGGCTGAGCCTGCCTGTGGGGATGGACACACAGCCACGCTGCAGGGTCACAGACCTCCCAGCTATAGGTGGAAAGCCTTTTGCTTCAGACTTTGCACACAGCTTCATCCAGCATCGCAACCCCCAGAGACCCAGCTTTGAGCTGAAGTGATTACATTCCTTCCTTCTACACACAGGGGGAAGAAAATTATTTGCAAATTAAAGAAAAACCCTACAAACCTCCTTAAATACGCCAGAAAGTTGAAAAACTACTATCAAAAACCATTTTCAGCCAAGCAAAAGATGTTTTGACCACCAATGGAACTCTTATTTAAAATTATTTTGTTTCCTCCCAAATAAAAACTCCCAAGATCTTCTTATCACTGAATAAACTCACCTGGACTGGAGCAAATTAATTAAATACAAAAGAACGTAACCCATTATGTATGTATTTTAGCCTAGGGCACCCAGAAGGATCCCAGAATTTAGAACAGTTTGGTGCATGGGTATTTTCTGCCTTTCCAACACCCCCAGGCATCCAGCTACCCAGGGGCCAAAGGGAAACACATCTTCAGGCTTTTCTCAGACCCCAGATCCAAGGCAGCTTCTCTCTCTGTTTCTTTACTCCTAAGGTACCACATATTCTTATAGCACAACCATTGATGTTCCCAAACTCAGCCCAAGGCTGACAGCAAGGTGATGGGGTGTGAAAAGGGTCCGTTCCCCAGACCTACCCATGTCTCCAGGCCGAGGGGCGCAGTGACCCAGGCAGTGCCTTCTCTGCAGGGTAAGTTCCTGAGAGATAATGAACTGACAGTAAACTATTCCTTTAACCAAGGGAAAACTATTCCTTTCTTGACCATCATCTGGAGCTGACCCTCCCCCCCCAGCCTGTTTTTTATTGAAGATAAACACACCACCTCAAAAATAGCAAGGAAAGAGCTGAGGCAAGTGTGAATAACATGTCTCGTTCTGAAGGGAGAGCAGCAAACGTCTCTTTGAGTGTGTTTATGTTAAGGCAGATTAAGCTCCTTCTTGGCTGGCCAGTGACCAGCCAGTGTCCTTAAATCAGACCTTCTTGCCGTGCAGGATGTTCTGAGCTCTGGCACGTGCGCTGTGCCTCTCTTCCCCCAGCGCTGGCAGAAGGGAGCTGCAGGCTGGCTCATGCTACCAAGGGCGTTTGAAGGTGAGTGCCTGGTTGCAAGAAGTGAGGGAGAAGAGTTTCCTCCACCTTGTGACCCTGCTTCCCTTTAACCTGCCTGTGATAGCAGCAGGAGCTTGCTGCTGGAGGGGCAATAACTTTGTGTGACATCCGTGGTGAAGTGGTTCCAACAAAGTCTTCCTCAGCTTCCCAGTGCCCCCATTTCAAACCACACACCCCCAGCACCTCAGAGCACGGCTTCATCGCCCTGCCTTTGGAGGAGAGCAGGCCTGCAGCCTTGGCCCTGCCCAGGGAGGGCTCTCACCAATGTGACACCTTACATAGCTTCCCCTGGTCCTCTGTTTTTGTTGACATTTCCAGCCTTTCTTGGTTTCCATGGCCTCCTCTGCAGCACGAGTGCATGCCTTTAAGGCTCTGCCTTTGAGGCTCTGCCTTCTGGAAAGGAAAAGACTGTAGGAGTCTGGCAAGTGCTGGGACAGCCAGGCTAACACACTGGGGAGCACTGGTGTACCATCGCTTCTGTTTTCAGGGTCACAAACATCCCAACCCCACGGTGCCTAGGGACTGATGTCTTTCTGGATGTGTGCCACACATCGTCACTTCACCCAAACACATACTGAGGTCACCAGCTGTTGCTGTTTCAAATACCTTCTCCAGGACTGTCCACCGTGCCTCACATCTGCCACAGCTCGCAGGTTTTGGAAGAAAGGTATGAATGAACAGCACAGCAGAGAAGGATCATCATCCTTCACAATGAACCCACATCTGAGGCCAGAAATCAAAGACAAAATGCTCCTGTATCACTGTGACAGACACCATCTCTAAGCCAAAGCAGGTTGAGATTTATTAACTCAAAAAGGCACTAAAGAACTGAGACAGACAGCTATTCCCTGAACACCACATTTCCATGTACTTCTCTGAAGTGACAGTGCAGCCAGCTGGGCATCAGGACATGGCCTCCCCTCACTCTGACTGAAGCCTGGGCCAGGCCAGAGCTTACACAGCTTCTTCAGCCATCCCATCCTGTCGATGACACAGGGACGCCTGTTGGGGCTTCCAGAGGACAGCTGCCATCGGTGAACTCCAGACCAGCTGAAGCCCAGCTCCCTGTTTCTACCTCTCCTTCCACTGATGAACTAAAGCCCCAATTCCACAAGGCACATAATCCCAGGAGGAGTGACTAAACCCAGGCCTTCCATCCTGATCAAGAGCTCAAGAGCAGAACACCAAGAGCCCCGCTTACTGGAACGGGGCCCTGGCTTGGGCAGGCCCTCCCAGTATTCCAGTGTTCCCAGTATTCCAGTGCCAGGGAGATTTACACAGCCTGGACACAGAGCTTTTCCACCAGCTTCACAGCATGAAGTCACCATGTTTTGGTGTACGCCTTAATGCCTCAGGCAAGGCCAACAATATATATTGTCTGCTGCTGCTAGCCATCAAGAGCTGACATTTCCTTATAACACACAGTTTTAGAGAAATAATTGTTTAAAAACCTATTAGCCCTGTTATATAAAATACATTTAATAGGAAATTTCCTACACATAGTTCATTAGTTGGCTTATCACTGCCCCGGCTTGTTTCTTTTCTGATTTTCCTATTGTTTAAGTAGCTCCATAAAATTTGGCTTCAGTCCCAGAAAGTCAAAGATCGCAACAGGACTATTTATACAGAGCCCTAAAGTTCTATGAAAGCTTTATGTGTGACTTCATAGCTTGGAAATAATGCCCTTTGAAAGTCACAGCTTTGTTTGGTGTCTGTCTGTTACACACATCGTGCTCCCTCGCTGGGGTCATCCATTTCTGAGACCAAACACGTTTGGGGCAGTGCTGCGACCTCCACACATGCCCTGGGCCTGTCTTCCAGAGGGTGTTTCATTCTCTTGGAGCACCATCCCTAGGATAGTGTCAGTACATCAAGGGTACTGCAAGAATTGCTAATATTGACCAACTCCTCCCTTAGAAATATTGAGGCTGGTAAAGGGCAGAAAGTCTTAGGAAGGAGAACACGTAAGAACCATTCATTCACTTACAGCATCTTTTCATGCAGCAAACATTTCAACTTTCTGCTTTCACGACTGTTTTGCTCTATTCCACATGCTGCTCCAGACCCCAACGTGCTTTTACTCCATCACATCAGCCCTCCATGTAGAAGTGCTCTCCTCAGAAAACCAGGGCATGCAGATTGGGATTTCCAAATACATTTCACGTTTTGACATTTCAATGTGAAAAACACTGACCCTTCTCAGAGGATATCCTCTGATTATCAGGAACAAAATGCATGCCACAGAAAATCATTACTTGGTACAATAGCACAATGCTACTTGAACCCTCCAAACCCAAATCTGCAGTGCCCTGTGCTGTATTTATTCCCTGCGGCGCCGGGAGCATTAACTCTGTGGTAACCACAGCCCAGCCAAACACATCACTTACTTTGGTGCAGTTTGTGAGTACACCCACTTTATACAGACCCTGAAACCTTGCTGTAAGTCAGGTCTGCTCTGATGACACCCAAATGTGTGATCAGTGCACGGGGGGCATGAGCTTCACACAGGCAAAGGGAGCTCTGCAGTCCTCAGCTGCTCTGCAGACGTGGCCAGGCACAGCAGACCAGCCGGTCCCACTGAGCACCCATCAGGAGTAGAACCAGGCAGGACAAAAAGTGCCTTTAATTCTTTTTCATAAGCATTCCCCCCTTCAGGATTTGGAGGGGAGCGATTGATCCCTGTTACCTTTCTTTGTTTCCCAGCAAAGGCAGAGAAGAGCGTGCAGGGAGGCACGGCTTGGCACCAGGAGCACTGCGTCTAACAAGAGGGCCCTTCCCTGCATCACAAGGCACTGCATCACTTTATCTGAGCCTTCACTTCATCGTTACAGCTGCTTTCACCTCTCTGGGCAGAGCATAAAACAGGGGTTTGGATGTAAAGGATGAGAATCCAGCACGCGATGCCCTCGGGCACGCTGCAGAGCCCAGTGCTCAGCACTCCAGTTTAATGCACAACATAACCAGTAAGAGCCCCAAATCACCACCATTGCTTACCTGTGTACTGGTCAAGGTTGATTTTAGGGTTACACAAACTGCCCTGTATTTAAATAAAGACCCCAGCACACACACAAACCAGGCACTGTGCACAAAGCACGAAGGCAACGAGGAAATCCCTGAGGGACTCTGAACACACGGCGCTGTGCAGCATCCCATAATCCTGCTCCTCTTCCACAGGAGCTGAATTCAAGAGTAAAGCACAGGGAGCTATTAAGCATGTTGTTGTTGAAGGAAGGTCCAAATATCTGTGATGCATACCCACTGGTCTGTGCAACCCAGAGATTCTGTGCTTGCTTCAAGGAGCCTACAGAAATATTTCAGTTGGAGAGAGTGGAGGCACAAGAGGAAGGAACAAACAGCCCCAGCCAGACACAGCGCAAACACACGGACACTTTCCAAGCCAATCTGCCCACTTGGTTCATCAAAGCACATTCAGATCATGAGTAACCACCGCAGGCAAACATCCTTCAGCAAACTCTTCCAGCCTCTCAGACACACTTCCATCCAGACTTGAAGTTTATATACACAAGCTGCCGACAGAGAGAGGTAAGGACTCAACGTTTAACTTGGATGTTAAAGGCCATGGGAGGATCGTTCCTAATGACACTCACACAGCAAACTGGCAGTGAAACAGAGATTTAACGATACCTTGGATGAGCTAATACAAGCCCTTTCTACCTCCCAAGAACTCACTCTGTAAGATTAAAATCCCAGATTTTCTAAAGTCCTTAATGCCAGAAGGTTAATTTGCAATCAGAAACAGTAAATTAAGTAAAAGGGGAGAACAGGAGCACCTTGATTAAATCCTGGACAAGGAGCCAAGCCGAAGGCACTTATTTTGTGGAACTAAAACAACCATCAGAGCTGTAAGGCAACTGCAGCAGCAGAGGGCCAGGTGAGGATGCAGTGGCTCCATCCATCATCCCCACACCTGGCAGACGTGACATCGGGTACAAATCAGAGCTGGCCTTGCCTCAGTGCTGGGCAGAGCGTCTGCCGCATCCTGCCAGCGCCCAACACGAAGCAGACGCCAGGTTCTGCTGCCCACACTGCCCCAGAGCTGCCTGCCAGGCACAGCCCAAGCTGCGCAGGGGCAAGCTGAGGCTTCAGGCACACAAAGCCCAGCTCTGGAGCAAAGCCACCAGGCCAGGCCCTTCCCTTTGAAGCAAGCGTTGGAGTTGTTCTCCCCAGCCCATTTCAGCTTTCAGGACCGATCCCAGGCAGAGCAGCTTCAGGAAGGAACAGTCACAGCCCAGAGGAGCACAAGCCTACAAGAGCCTTCCAGGAGGAGCATCCCTTCCCGTTTAGGGCTTAGTTCTTAGCCATTTTTCAGCACTTAAAATCAGCTGCAAGTCACAAGGCAACACTGCTGAGCCAGGCACCTGCTCGCTGCCAAGGATGGACTTCAGGGACACTGAGCTGTGGTGCCCACCATGCACCACAGCTTAGAATCACAGAATGCCCCAGACTGGTGTGGGTGGGCAGGGCCCTCAGCCACCCCCGGTGTCCCCCTGCCACAGGCAGGGACAACCCCCAGCCCAGGGTGCCCCAAGCCCCATCCAACCCAGCCTTGAGCCCCGCCAGGGATCCCGGGGCAGCCCCAGCTTCCCTGGGCAGCCTTCACACAAAGCTAATTCTGACACCCTTCATGCTTCACAACTCATCGTTCTTCTAAGATTTAGGAGAGGGCAGCTGCCTGCCTTGCAGGGAAGGAAAACCCATCATCATCATTTGCAAGGCACCCTGAGAAACTCAGGCACAAGGAGTTCTATGGGTGACCCAACAGCTTTGTTACACATTAAACAGCCATTGTCTGTCGATTCACAGCACCATCCCAGGCAGAGAGACCTGCACTGAGGAGGGGACTGGCAGGGGAATGACTTTATTGGTACATAATGCAAGTCTGAAGCCAAACAGAACTGCAATGATAGTCTGACACAGCAACAAAGGGCCTTTCTGCCTCCACATAAGCCACTGCCCAGCCAGCCTGTTGCTGTTTACAGACACACCGTTACTCTAAGCTCCCAGGTAGATCAAGTAAATAGAAACTGGCAGCACCACCTGATCATGTAAAACCAGAGACATTTAACATCTGATGCCCCCTAATCCCATGGGTGATCTCCTCTTTACTATGCCTTCCCAGGCTTTGATTCACCCTTTAACATTTACCTCTATGAAAGGCAACATCTCCAATGCCCATCTGACTGTTAAAAGCTCTGTGAGCCAAAATTAATTCACACAAAAATTGTTTCTGTTAAACTTTTCAACAACTGAATTGTTCTTTCAATAAACGATGAGGAAGCCAAGCACTACATTATTCTCAGGCTTGCAGAACAGGGAGGAAGGGCACACACTGTAGGTGTAACGGGTGGGAACTCCTGGGGTGCTCCTAGCTGAGCTGCTGCCCGACCTTCAGCTTCTTCCTCTGATTATCTCCCACTTCCAAACACAGGAAGCCTTTCTCTTCCCAGTACTGCAGACCTGCAAAGGGTGCCTTCTCCTCTCCTTTCTGTTATCCCCAAGATAACGGGATTATTATCAAGATTAGCTCTCCTGCTTTTAGACACATATCAAACCCCAGCTATTCTGTATTTGTTTTCAAAAGACTTCTTCACCTTTCCCCCAGAACCTGGGGCCACAGCAATTCATATTCAATAGGATATTATCTAAGCATTCATCATTGTCATCTTTGACAATCAATCATTAGTAAACAGAAAGTTATGACCCATGAAGTAAATCTATCAAACAATACAAACACTACCTGCAAAAAACTAGGTCAATCTTTCCCACAACAGCTGAGCCTCCTTCCAATAAAATCACCATTGAACTATCAGAAGTATAAAACCTCACATGATTCACAAAGCCTTCCCTGGCCTGTCATTCTCTGAACCAAGGAAGGCAATTCATGCATAAAGAAAAGCCAACAGCTCTGAGGACTTCAAGGTTCAGTGGCTGCCAAATGGGTCCTTTAAACTCTATTCTCACTGCAATACTCAAAGAGCTATTAAAGACTTTGGCTGTATTGAGTTCTGGACCTCTCCAAAGAACCCCCCCCTCAAAGGGAAAGTGATGCAGTGGCAGAGAGACACCAAACAGGCAGTGATGGTCTCTGGTTCACAGACACTCATGGTGCCTGCATCAAGGAGCTCTTACACCACCACCCCTCTACCGAGGCCTTACAGAGCCAGAGAGTGAATTCCCAAAGAACTTCAGCTCCATCCCTCAGGCAGCTGAACAGCCAGAAACATGGGGGAGAATGAGTCACCCATCAGAACCCATCCTGGGACAAGGGGACAAGGGGACCCAGACCTAGTCAGAGGGAGGTGGGTACACACACTGCTCGGGGTGACGGGAAAAGTTTGGGGGTGGGTTTTTTGGCAATATTTGATACAAAACAAGGAGACCAGACTCTTCATCACTGACCTGCTTGTCGATCCAGAGGACAGGGATAATGCAGGAGAGACCGATCTCTGGCCTTCCACCAAGGCAGGAGAGTCACTTGTTTGGCCATCTGGAGTTTCTGGTTTGACTGTCTGTTCTCTGCCAAGGACGAGAGCTGATGGATTCTCTTCTGTATGTTCTACCAAGAACAACAGCAGATTACCAAGATCATCAAAGCAAAATGCTACTGCTTAAATCTTTGCACTTGGGGATAGATTATAAGGGGGGGGGAAATTAAAAATCAAGGTTTAAGATATTTCAATAGTAATGCTTCATTCCCACTTAGGTGTTTCCCCAAACTATCAGTATCAAAGGTTTCATTTCTTCTCCTGCACAGTAAAAGATAAAACCTCACTGTCCAAGGTAAGTTAACAGGTTTGTTTTCAATAAGAGAAGCATTAGAAACACAATGCCAATCCAGATAATTGAAATTTCTGGCTTTTTATAGGAAAAAATAATTTCTAGACCACACGTTAGACCGATTATAAACCCTTCTCCTTTTTCTACCTGTGTCAAGTGTTTCTATCTCCAAGAAGCTGAACAGTCCCTGAAGTGACACCTTCCACCTCTCTACAGAGAAAGCAACTGCAAACTAGAAGGTATGGCACAAAGGAAAACCATGCTCATGCCATACCCACACACACTTTCCAATGAGTTAGTTAATTGGAATGGGGCATTTTAATGATACTCAGCTCATTAATAAGCCTTCTCACAGGCACTCACAAGCTCTATTCCTGCTCACACCACAGGGACTTTTCTACCCCTCCAGAAATGGTTTGACAGAACCAGCCAAACAGAGCTGTCACTGCAGCAGGGAGGAGCCGTATGGTCCTTCATTTTGGTTATGGTTTGCCCTTTCCCTTCTGCTAAATGTCTAATTAAACACTGGGAGCATGTTTTCACCTGTGGCAAGCAGCTGGCAGGCTGCAGTGAGTCACTTGTCCCACTACTGAAACCCAACCCTGACATGAACAGGTTAAAAATAGCAAAGCCCTGGGCAGTAACCATCCCCAAGAGATCTGTCAGGCCCTTACTGAATTCTGACAATACTCCCTGTGGGCAAAGCAAATACCCATGCTTAGAAGTTATAAAGCAAAGACTGGAAATCAAACACTAAGTTCAGGGATGTAAAACAAGGTGACATAGGTCAGGAAGGGATGATTAAAGCATCTCCCAACCCAGAGTGAGATTTCCAGAGAGGCTTGTGACCATCAGCCAGTAGAGAGGAGGGCAATGTGTGTTAATAAAAAAAAAAAAAAGAGGGGAAAAAAGGAAAAGTATGTTTTGACTCTGTACAGTTCCACTGCTTCCAGGAGAATCCAAATAAAGCTGGTACAGAATGCAAGGCTGCACTCTTCTCAGCAGCCATGCCTTCAGACAAGTCATCGGGCCACCGCTTTATTACCAGTTTAATACAGAGCCAGGCTCTGGGGAAACGGGCTTCAGGCACTTCTTCCTTCACCCATAAGCCTGCTTTTTGGTTTGCTCTGGCTGCTGAAGGGCTTTCAAACAGTTAACCAGCCACAGATGTTTGGCCTGACACTAGAAGCTGGAATTTCAAAGACAACTGAACGCTCAGCACACAAGGAGTGTAATAATCACTGCGTGCAGGCTGGCCAGGACCAGCCCAGCTGGCACCGTGTCCTCCAGCCCACACCACACAGGTCAGGACACCTCACTTAGGGTATTTTCTATCTGATCACCCTTTGGAGAAGTGATTCTGGAGTACTGTGTCCAGAGCTGGGGCCCCAATACAAGAAAGATGTGGGGCTGTTGGAGAGGGGTCAGAGGAGCCACGGAGATGCTCAGAGGGCTGGAGCAGCTGCCCTACAAAGAGAGGCTGAGGGAGCTGGGCTGGGTCAGCCTGGAGAAGAGAAGGCTGTGGGGGGACCTCATTGCAGCCTGCCAGTGCCTGAAGGGAGCAGAGGAACAGGAGGGGAATCAACTTTTTAAAAGGACAGACAATGGCAAGACAAAGGGGATGGATTCAAACTAAAGGAAGGAAGGTTTAGATTAGGTACTGGGGGAAGTTTTTTCTGGAGAGAGTGGTGAGGGGCTGGAAGGGGCTGCCCAGAGAGGGGGTGGGTGCCCCGTGTCTGGAGGTGTTCAAGGCCAGGTTGGATGGAGCCCTGGGCAACCTTGTGTAGCTCCAGGCCTGAGGTTGGTGTCCCTGCCTGTGGCAGGGGGTTGGAGTTCTGTGACCCTTGGGGTCCCTCCCAACCCATGCCAGTCTATGACTCTGCTTCAGTTGGGCTTTTCAGGGTCCGCAGTTCAGTGCACAGAGGAAAAGCTTACACAGGAACAGGAACCCAGCAATCACAGGAGCCAAACTCACCCCAGAGCACAGCTAGAAATCACGATTTCCCAGTCTGTGACCATTAACTCGTAACACACTGCTGCTGTCTCTGCTGCATAAGGGGAACAGCACTGTAAACTATGGCAAACATGACAACGTTTATCCTTGAGATTCCTTAATTTTTACCCTTCCCATGGCAAGGATCATGCATTGTGTCAAGGTCTGCAGGAGAGAGGGACAAAAATCTTCTTGTTACACCAGCTCTCATTCTTGAGAGCTCTGCTAGAGGAGACAAGTGCAGGAGACAGCCAAAGATTCATTCCATTCAACTGAGGAAGAGCAGGGATTTGTGAGAGCTGATGCCAGCTAAGCTGCTGTATTTTCCCAAGGATATGGACAACAGCACATCCAGTTCTGGTCAGTGCAACACTCTCCAAAAGCCAGAATCCCAAACAGGCGGTAACTCTACAGGCTGCCTTTGGTGGAGGAACACTCCATGATAAACCTGCACTGCTGGAGCAGCTGGGAGCATACACCCAAGGTGACTGACCCAGCCTACAGGCAGCAAGGGGATGCCCAGTGTGCTTTAACCTGGCACTGTGGGGCACAAGGGTAACACACGTACTCTGGGTGTACTCTGGGTGTACTCGTTCAGGGCTGGGTACCTGCAGCTGTGCATTCCCACTTCTCACTGTGTATCAACACGAAATGAAGGGAGTTACAAACTCAGAGGCAACAAACTCTGTAAACAGTCTGAATGAAGCCAAAGTATTTTATTGCTTCAACCTCAGGACGAATCAACCCCTGTCCCAACCCACACAAACCTCTTTGCAGCCCCAACCTCACACCTCCCATCACGCTGACGATGCAGAGAAGCACAATACCCACAATCGCCTTTGTTGCAGAGCACCACGTGCCCACTCCCAGCAGCCTCAGCAGATCTGGATTGGACCCCAGATCCCATTTCAACCAGCTAATTAAAATATGCACCCAAATGAAGCATGTGTACAACAATCCCACTAAAATCAAACAAACCATATGTTTATTATGGTCTGTGCTTATGTACCACACTAAGATCAATGACAAGTATTTATTTGTCCTGAGGTTGAAGCAATAAAGTCAATCTTTTTAGGGTCTCTCTCATTTTAATGCTTCCCCCACCCAGGGGAAAAGAGCCATAGGAGGAAAGAGCATTGCTCTGGGAAACCCCCTTGCAGCGTGGATCAAAGGGGAACACTGTATTGAACAGCATCACTAACCTGTGTCCACTGGCAGTTCTTTGGTGGTGATGTCTTCCTTGCTTTCAGCACCTTCTGCTTTCCTTTTCCTGTTCTTCTTCCACCGAGTATTTATTTGATCCACCAAAAATTTAAATTCAGTCCTGTGCTTGTTTCCTGAAACACAGCAGTGCATTACTGATGGCTGCCCAGGACCCTGGGGTACACCACAGGGATGTGAACAGAATTAACACTGAATTACAAACGTTTTTGTTACAGCAAGTGCAACCCAACACATCACTCAGTATGTTCTGTATTGTGTTAACAGCCCCATCCTGTGCCCGTGCTTCTGCAGCCACCCAGCAGGACAGCCAGGACACTTGCACAGATGAAAACTTCATTTCTGCACAGAACAACTGTTGTTCATTCCTTCTTTCCATTATCTGCCTTTCTCTCCCCCCGCCCCAGCCTGTTAACTATCGCAGCCACCCTCGTGGCAGCATTTAATACTGCAGGCACTGGGCAGGTCGGAGGCGAGGAGCGTCTCCACGATGCCTCAGTCTCGTGGAGTTCTGAGCAGCACTGCCAGCAGCACTCTGCTAGAGGAGGAGGAACAGCTCAGGGCTTCAGAGCAGCCTCGGGTCTTTCCCCTCTGCTGCAGCACAGCACCATCCCAAAGCCCCGTGTCAGGCTGGCTGCGTGGCTTTGATTCACATCCCCTCAGTCACAGCTAATCCTTCGCTGGGAGCTCCTCACACTCCCAGCCACTCAGTACGCCTGAAGCCATCCGCTGGTACTCAGTCATGGTGTTGTCTTTTAATCCAGATACTTTAAATTCTTCACTGGGAAGTTCTGGCTGGGAAAATACCCGGGTTCCTCAGGCAGAGGCTGTGGATTGCCTAACCCCCACCACGTAGACAGGGAACACATCCTTTCCCCCACCAAGCACACCAACGCCTGCTGAACCTCTGTGTCTGTGTGTAGCTACCCACAGCCAGAACAGCACCAAAGCCTCTCAGCAAACATCCCAGTGAATCGGGTCCCTGGAACTCAAGGTTGCTTTCCAAAGTGGTGCAGGGAGAGGCAGGACCAACACCAACCTTCCCCACAGCTGCAGCACGGGCACTGACAGGTTTCCAATCCACATCTCCCCTCACCCAGCTCCCCGGCGGGGAGGTCTCCACCCGTACCCCTCCTGCTCCCCACGCTGCTCCATGCCTCCCGGCAGGGTCTAGCTTCCCCCACGAACAGTCCTGACCTCCTTGACTGCGACACCTTCTCACAGCATTGCCTGACCCCAGCGTCCTGTTTGGCACAGCCAGGGCACCTGGCACTGGAGATGGGGTGGTCCAGCGCCCCGAGGAGCTAACTGCTGCCCGCTGCACAGGGTATGGCATGTTTAAACGATCGCTGCACCTCACCTGGATCCACATCCTGCTGCAGTGACAGGAGGGGGAAAGCCAAGATAAAATCCTATCACGTTCTGCCCCACAGATTCCAAACCGAGCCCCTCTCCCCATGTAGCTGAAAACGCCACATAAGGTCAACAACCCCCCTGATAAAGGCAGTTCTTGCCCAGGCGCTTGTGCTGGAGCCGCTGCACGCTCCTTACGTAATTCCTCTGGCACTTCAGTTTTTCCAGCATTACTATTTCTTGTTGTTTTGCTTTATGGTGCAACTACAAAGCTTTTCAAGTGAAGAAGAAATGTCCTGGCAGAGCAAGGCGCTATTCAGAGAGGCTGTAAATCACGGCTGGCTGGAACCACGTACCACGCACGCGGCATAGAACGACCGGCATCTCAATAATAAACCAGCCCCAGATATCATTACAAACATTTAAAACACAAAACATAAATCAGAACGCCTCTGCACAACACTGCAAATTAAAGGATTTATAAAAAGAATAGGATTTTTTCCTGAGCACATGCATTTCTTCCCCCCAGATCTGTTTAACCCTTTCCAGAGGTCTGAGCAGGACACACGCAGGACGAGGGTGTCTCGGGGCTCCCGAGGAGCAGCCACAGAGTATTCACTGCACCTCTCAGGCACAGACTGCTCAGGCAGAGCTTCCAGCTCCCATACAAACCACCCGCAGGTTCACCCAGCCAGACCATTCACTGGCATTTCCATTTTCTGCAGAGAGCCTGGGAAATCCTAACGCCACAGGAACACATCAAAGGGCTTGATCCCAGCTGGTTGGTCTCGCTGGGCAGTGTGGCGTTGGATGGCTCTGCTGGCAGCACGTGTCACAGGGAAACACAGAGCAGAAAGTACATGGTGGGGGGTTTATTCACAGCTTACACCAGAGCTAATCGATTAATTAATTCAGCTCTGAATTAGGGACCAAGGGAGCAAGTACTGTAAGTTAAAAGGAAGTAACCCACCTTCACTGTGTAATAAAGCTTTCTTAAGTCCACTTGTGCTACAGTGAGAAAAGGCTTTTGATAAAACTTCTTTTAATCTGTCCCCTACAATTCTTTTTGATGCTTACAATTTCTTCCCTACCACTTTTATGAGGAATAATTTGCTGACACTAGTTAACACTGACCTCTCTGGTCAACGCTTTTTCTTCATTTTAAAGCCACGTGTTCCCATTAAAATATTTTCTATCTTCTCCTTTCTCCTATTTTTATGTTTGGACTTTTAGACTCTGGCTGCCTGAGACTCATTAATTCATTTGGACATCCTTTTAACAGTATGAACTCAATTAAATCCCTAGTTTTGGGAAATTAGGATGGCATTTATATACCTGATGTTCTAAAACATGCACAGCAGATCGAGACAATAAAAGGACTGGTGACCCAGCAACGTCCCTGTGCTGAACAGGCTGATGGGCTCACAGTGCAGCACTAAGGACTGATGGCCAGGCAGGAGCTCTGCTCCACTCCAGCCCTCCACAGTCACTGAGCTTTGGGATTTGTCTTTACAAGCCTCAGGGGGGCAGTTACCCGATTTGAGAATTAATCCAGTTTAAGTCACTTTACTTTTTGGGCTGTTTGTTGTTTTTTCTTATTTTGTTGCTAGAGATTTCTGCGTGGCCAGGGAGCAATTACTAACTGGTTACTTGGAATGAGGGGAGAACTCTTGTGATTCCAAACCACAAGCTGTGCACGTGCACTGAAAAAGATACGTTCTCAGGAAGAGCAACAAGAAGCAAGGGAAAAAATTGGTAAAGATTTAGGCCCTTATTTAGCCTGCAGAGGAACCCAACTAAAATCAACAGGGCTAAATCTAGCTGCATTATGGAATAATTTATATGGCTGAAGCAACACAAGGAAGCACAGGAAATACGACTGTAGTGCAGATTTAAACACACCCTTAGGTACCATCAGGATGAGCTGTCCCTCTGTGGCTGCAGGAGGAGAAGTTTAATGCTGGCTGAGCATCGCTCTAGTGCGCTGCAGCTAACCACCACCTCTGAGGGTACACACAGCACATGGGTGAAGCACCATGAGTGGGAACAGCAGGGGAGAGTTTGTGGATAAGAAAACCTAGTACAGAGTGAGGCTTTTCCATACAACCACACAAGGGGTCAGGAAACCAGCTGTAACAGTCAGTTTACGCCAGAACTGGCGCAGAGTCCTGCTCGTATGACAGCCCTCAGGAGCATAGCCACTGCTCCCAGGGGATCCCACTGCAGGGAAGGAGCTTTTTGCTTTGGGGCTTTTGTTTTGTTGGGGTTTTGGAGGGTTTGTTGTTGGGTTTTGGGGTGGATTTTTTTTAACAACCAGCAAGTAACTTAATACCTGCAGGTTCGTATGCTACAAGCCCAAGTTCTGGCAAAATAATTAACCAAGAACTGGCAAAGAAACTTGCAAGAACTGGCAAAATAATTAACCAATTTACGTGAGCCTCTGGGTACGTGCCAAAAAACCTGGGGCAAGGAAGGGTGAAACCTCACACACAAAGCACGATCAGCTTCCCCTGCAGTCACAACTGCTCTTCTGTTCCTCAAAATCAGCACCATCAGAGCTGCACAGTCTGTTGTGCACAATGGGATAGCACAGCAGAGCTCCCCTCCAGGTGACAGCCAGTGGCCCAGGCTGCTCGATGGGACCTGGCTGGCACACGCTGCCAGGTCTCAGAGTCTTCTCACAACGTTCTGCTCTGTGTCTCTGCCCCAGTGTTCCCAGTGAAACTGTTCAGCTTTGCATCACACACCCACTGCAGGACAGAACATCTCCACCTCGCTGCCCTTCACGTCCCACAAGGTAGCAGGACCATGAAGAAGGTAAGCAGAAATACACAGAGAGGCACTGAGGAGACAATCAGCTTCCATCCCAACATCATCCAGCCCTGGCAGCAAGTTCTGTCAAACATCAGCACTTAACAGAGGCTGAGTCTCAAAGAGGAGGTTTCGGCCCAAACAGAGAACTTCCTGCTTTGATTTATTAAACGTGAGTTTAAAGCAAACTGAAGTTAAACTCGCATATTACTTACGATAACCGGCATGGATCTCATCTATTTCTTCCTCTGTCTGGTCCTTTGTGAAGGTCAGGCTCTAGAGAAATCAAACAAATGCTTATTTACAGAAACAAAGAGATGCTAAAGCTGCACACTTCAAAGCTAGAGACCTAGAACTGGAAGAGGGATCAGCTGTCTGCTCTCCCCCACCACCCCTTACCGTCTCACCCACAAACAGCATGCATTTAAAGCTCGCATAGATGTTGCCTCACTTTGCTTTCACAAAGTCAACAGGACTAAGCCAAGCTGTCCCATCTCACACCCAGAACCTGTGACCATAAAGTATTTCCCAATAGTGTGCAAAAAACACCCTCCAGAAGTCGCAGAAGTATCATATGTCATGGGAAAGGAACAGGCGCTGCTGCTGATACGGAAGCAAGGAATTTGCTAGCTAAATCCTAGAGAATTCCAGGAAGCAAAATACTCCCCACACTGCTATGGAGGGTCAAAATCCTCCCAATATGACCACAAGGAACATTTCTCAAGAGCTTTTATTGCTATCAAAACAATGCTCATACTTAAATGGCTTGGGCACAGAAACATCAGCAGCACATACAGAACTGCCCATGACAAACGAGCGGTACAAGAAGATCATGTTGATCCTAAGACAGTATGTGAACTCCAACATGGGACCCAGGAATCTGGGAATTCCCATAATAAAGCACTAGACAAACACATTCAGCACCGACTCTGCTATTCCCCCTTTCTGAGAACAAGGACAATTAGCTTACGTTTTCACCAGGTTTATTAAATTCAAGCTGAATCCGAACCTTCTCATTCTTCTCCAGCTCTTTAACTAGCTCTGCAACTGTTTGAAAACACAAGAAAAGGATGACTAAGCCAGGACCTGTTAAACAAAGAGATGTAAGAGCAGTGACAGAACCACTATGAGCTTAAACCACGAGGAGATGAGGCAGGATTACATCTCCCACAGTGAAGACTCAGACCCAAACAGCGTGGGTGCACACACTGCTCGGGGGTGTTTGCTCATGCAGAAGCACGGCTCCCACTCACTGCCCCCAGCAGCGGGGCAGTGCCTGGACCCAGGACCTGGAGGCGAGGCTGGGAGCGTGGCGCTGGCCCCCAGGCCCTTGCAGCATGCCCCCTGGCACTTGCCAGCAGCCAGCACCTGGCTGCCTCCTGGGCCATGGCTTTCACTCAGTGAGTAAGTTCATGGGAAAACACAGTCTCTGCAAGTGGTGTCTGAATCCTGCTGTAACGTTTCTGTGGCACAAGGCATGCCTTTTATAAAAACTTTCCACTCCATAACGCATCCTTCAGCGGAAGATAAAATAAGGACATCTACTGTTTACCTTACTTTTACCTCCAAGGACTACCTGACAAGGCAACACAGAGCTGTCTGCAGGCTTGTGTCCAAAACCCATACTCCTAAAATGAATTACAACCTACTTGAACGATTAAGCCATCCACCTCAACAGCCTATAAACAGACATCCCTGGGGCTGCTTACATTTTAACTAAACCCAGAGCTATGCAGGACCCTGCAGAGTTTATTTTGACATTTACTTTTACAGATCTGTTTCTGCACTGAATCATTTTCACAGCGCTACTAGGTAGCTGCGGGCAGTTATTCAAACAAACCTTTCACTAGGCAGTGCAGTAGCCAGAGGACAAAAGCTTATTAAGCTGTGAAGGAATAAACCTGTTCAAATCTGGGTTAAGCAGAATGCAGGAATGTGGTGCTCATGGTGCCTGGGAAGCTGGGCTACTCGCATCATGCAGTGACCTGGGGCTCGCTGCCACGCTGGACTTGCACGCCTGCCTGCATCCTCTCCCTCTGTAAAGGGGTGCTGGGCCTCAGGTCAGTATGACCAGCACTGCTTGGGGCAGATGAGCCAAAGGACACTGTAACACCCCTGAGGCTCTTCACTGAGCTAGGCAGGGCAAGGGACACAGAGCCAGCCCTGCTGTGACTGCCTCACCCGCATCAAGCAGGGAATCACCTCAAGATCTGTATCCCTCCAGCATGGCCCAAGCCAGCCAGAGAACTGCCTGCTCTGCACCCCATCAGCTCTCACAAGCCTTGAGCTGCTCCAGCCAAGCCAGCCTCCCCTTTTGATGCCAACCTGCAGCAATGCATCCCCCCCACCCTGCTTTTCCCCTCTCCCCACCCTGCCACGGCTCCCAGCCAGCCCACTCTGCATGTTGCTTCAGGGCTGCTCTGCTCCTGTTTCACCACAGCACAAGAGCTGCAACCTACAGCAGCTTTACAGCTACTCCTGGGGCTGGGGACACTGAGAGGGGTGTTGAGTGTTTAATTACATTTCCTAATTTAACATAAATCATGGAAACTCTAACAAAGTGCTGCTGTTCCTGCAGACTTAAACAACGACCTTCCTAAACTTCCACCACCACTGAAGTCCAACACAATCCTAACTCCATGTGCTGGTTCTCATCCCAGAGACTTCAAGTCCTAGTAAACGGTTTGAAAGCATGGCTGTTTATTTTCTGAAGTGCTCAGGCACCAACTTAGCAGGGCCACCTGGCACCCAGATCACTTCAGCACTTAACCCTCTCAGTCAAGCTCTTAAAGGTTAAGGGAACAAAAGGAAAACCAGACAGTGTTGATTGCAAACGTGCTTCTCACATGCCTGTTCCCACAATCCAAGCAGAGCTGGCAAGTGAAATCAAGATTTCAAAGAGCAGAGCCTAAAGTCTGACTGCTAAATTCACACTTAGAGTCCTCACTGACCACCTTCAGCTTTCACAGAGCACAGAGTATGGGGGTGCTGCTGCTCCATACACAAGCTGAACACCAAAACCATACTTTATTTTTGGAGTGCTGCAGCAGCAGTGGTGGATACTCAGCATTCCCACCTACCTGATCATGTTTTAGACCAAACATGCACAGAGTTAATAGGAGAGTTTCATATTCACTTGAAAGAAACACTCCCCTGAACTGTCAAATGTGTTCAATGCCACCTGAGAAGGGAATTGGGCTTTACCATGTCTGAATGTGGCAGCCTTCTCCCAGGGTTCCTCTCACCCTCAGCCCCACATTATTCCTGCTACAAACAAGCAGCACACAGCAAACACAAAGTTTACCCCATGCCTGCATTGGCCCACTGTCTGACCACGGCGATGCGGGGCCCAGCTCTGCAGCAGCAGCTCCCCAGCGCCCCGCTCGCTGCCCTGCCCTGCCCGTTTGGTTCCCAACAGCCCCACTGCCAGCCAGACCACAGATTTATCTGGTCCAAACAGTTCTGAGCCCTTCAGCACACCCAGCACTGTTCAGAACTGCTAACAACACCTGGAAGAAACAGTGAACTCGAGCTCCAGGACTCAAGTTCCTCTGTAAACATGAAAATGAAGGAGATCAAAGTGAGGGTGAGGAACAGCACTGCTCATCTCTCCACCTTTGAGGTAAGAGGGGCCAGCTCTTGCCACAGCGACTGGCCTGTGCTACAGACCGAGCAGTGCTGAAACCCTGCAGCAAGTGAAATACCAGCTATATGAGAATTTCCAGGACACCACGGGCTGCGTGGCTCCCAGGAGAGCTGTATCAGAACATGATCCTGTTCAAAATGCCTCTAAAAGGAGTGTTTGCCATAAGCTCCTAAGCAAATAAAAATACAGCCATAAATCTGGTGTCTCTCACCCACGCAGGCCGGTGTGCTCGTGCTGTTAGCTCCATCGCTCGCAGAACTGAGCTGAGCCATGACAAATGGCATCTTTTAAAGAGAAGTGCATTTCCATCTTGCAGAAATCAGGACATTAGGAGATGAGCTGGGACAATTCTCCCTCTGGCTTGTACAGGCTATTGGAAGTGTAAAACACGGCCAGGCTGCCTCCAAAACCAGCAGCACCAGTGCCCCTCAGATCCCACCCTCCCTGTTCCAGTGCCAGCAGTTCCCAGCACTGAGCCTGAGCACATGCAAACAGCAGACTGCTGCTTCAAGGAAGTTTATATTGCACTCACATTAGAGACTGAAACACGTTCCCCTTATTCCATACAGCTGCTTAATGCGAAATGTAGTCTGAGCTTAATTGTATAAAATTGCTGCCAAACACCTAAATGGATACAAACTCCAGAATGTTCTTATTAATTCATTCTAGCCTGACCTACCATCTCCAAAAAGATACCTCATTTTGAAATTAGCTCCAACAGAAATACAGTAGTCTTGGCATACAGGAGGAAGATAAATTCAGACCAGAGAGAAATGAATAATCCATTTGCTCCTAAGGACCTCAGGTATTTCTGATTTTTTCACTGCCTTGGGGGCACCCATTAACATGCACAGTCAATAAACACACAGAGTGTATTTCAGAACAGTGTTAGTAAACCAGGAAGGATCACAGAATTTCAACACAGATTTACACCCTCACTGGATACTTCCAGAACACAGCCACACATTTCTGGGTTTTATTACATTACCTTTCTTTGCATTAATCTTGATTTATACAAAATTAATTCTTTCTGCTCCATTTTTCAACCAACCAGCCCTATTCCTACCCTGAGGAGAGAGAGGAGAAATGCAAGCAAAGAGTTCACAATGGTAACAACTTTCCTAGAACCCCTAACTTACCTGGTTTGGGATTCAGAGAATCACACTGAGCGTTATACATGTGCACAAACTCCTGGTGTCTCTTAACGAGCTGCTGCCGGGTCCCGCGGGTGGACAGACCGTGTTCCTTCAGCTTCTTCTTCAACTCACGTTCAGACAGCAAGTTGTACACAACTTTAGACATTGGCTTCCTTTTGTGAGCAGAACTGCAGGAGGAAAAGGAAACAAACTCTTCAAATTAAGTAAGTAACTCCCCCTGACTTGGGGATTTTACCCACTCTGGGTAAGAAACAGCTGAAAGAGTCATCTCAGCCATGACTGACTCACAACCAGTTACACAGTGTATCACAAGTACAACAGCTCAGGGAAGCCAGAGCGCTTCTTCCAGCTGCCTCAAGGAGAACCCCAACCTGCAGAAAGCCATAGGTCTCAGTCTGATTTTCTTTAGGACAGGACACAAACACTACTCGTGGAACAAGTACTGCAGCTCAGGTTTTAGAATCCACAGCACAGGCTGCAGAATCCCATCAGCAGACACAGCATGGTTCATCTTCAGCAGCATGGGGACTCACGCTGGCTCTGAATCCAAACGGCAGCGTTGTGAATTCAGGCTGCAGGAACATGGGTTTCCCACCCCTCACTGGCTGTGTCTGACCTGCTGAGTCTTTAAAACCACTCAAACTGCAAGCCAAAGCTTGAGGGAGGCTTTTCAGCTTTCTGGGGAATGACTCTGAGAAAGGTAGTTGTGTGCCTGAAAGCCACCTGTGGCTCCCCTGAAGAGGAGGTGGTTTGGTAATACAGAGTGTGGCATGAAAGAGAACAGTGCTCCCACACACATATCCCCTCAGCCCAGAATTTACCTTGCACCCAACCTTGTGTCAGGGGAGCTCAACGTCCTGGCACAGCTAGGGAAAACATCTTAGCTACAGGAAACTGCTGTAGAAACTCAAGTCCTGGCTCAGTCTCCCCTACACCTCCTGGTGAGACACACTCAAACTCCCCACCCTTTAACAGCACCAAAATCCACCTACTGCCTGGATCATCCTCAACTGAATTTATCAGTTACAGAACAACAGCATTTAGCCAGAAGCTTTTGATGCAGGAAGAAAATAGAGCTCAGTTACACCTCTCTGAGCCACAGAGAAGTCAGCAGCTTTCCACTGCAAAAGCAAGAGACTGACCTGAAAACTGTATTCAGCACTGCAACTTACCTTGAAAATAAAATTCAAAGTTAAAAAAGAAAAAGAAGGATTGCACAAAAACTGTCATTGATTCATTTATTCCCATACAGCCCCAGGCAGAGCTGGCCCCAGAAAGATGCATTACCACAACATGCTCTTCAGGAAAGGACTTCTGCAGAATCTTTTGGGAAAAACAAAAAACCCCAAAAAAGACTGAATAATTACATCTTTAGAAAGCCCAGAAAAAGCTCTGTCTGTACTCTAATTCACACAGAGCATGACCTAGAGGAGAGATTACAGCTTTGTGAGCAGTCACCACATAAAACAGCTCACAACAGTTTTGAATCTTAATGCTGGTGGGTTTTCCCATCCTTGAGAAGGGCAGTGTGAGCGTGCACCTACCTGTGGGAATTACCCCTGCACACGTTTGGGGCTCTGAACTATCAGCTCCACAGAAACACTGCTCAGCTGCTACCACAGCATCCCACCTGCTCCTGATCTGAGGGTAGAGAGTGGTAAAATCCTGCAGAGAATAGCTAGGAATGTGCTGTCACTGAAAGCCAGATGCCATGGCCAGGAAACAAGTGGCACACACAGCCAGGCCCCAGGGAGAAGCATCCAGCCTGGTCCTGGGGGATCCAAGCAGTCTAGGGAAAACAAGCAAGCTTTAAAACCCTGTTAGGGACTTGGGCCTGACACCAAAGGAAGGTCTGGCCTTTACTTTCATTCATTCAGAACAAAGGAAACACTAAAAACATCCCCCATGATAATTTAAGCACAGGATCAGGTTTCAGTTTCAATTTATTCACCTTCAAAGCCCGACAGCTTCAGGCTGCATTCTAAGCACCTCTGGGCAAAGCAAGAGCTTTAACACACAAGTGCTTTCTAATTCACAGCTCAGAGGGATTGGAAATGCAAGCATACAGTAAAACCCCATGCAGAAAGAGTCCCTCATAGCTCTTCACTCTGATCACTGGGAAATAATAACAGCCTGAATGTATGCTGGCAAGTAAAACAAAGTGAAACCCCCACTCCGATGTGAATGTGGTGACCCAGACGAATCCTAGGGCGGAGGCATAAAGGCACACATTAATCTGATGGAAATGGAGATGTTAAAGAAACAACCTTGGCTGGGGCAGCTCAAGAAGCACCACAGTGAGCAGAGTGAGGACCCATTTTTATTTCTAACTTGACAGCCAGTGAAGCATCTGTCTCTGTGCCCATCTGAATTGAGGAAGCAATTCATTCACCCAGTGACAAATGGGACCAAGGGTTTTCTGAAGAGAATTTTAATGCAGGTGAGCAGAAGTGTGATGAGAATAATGCACAGACTAAGCTTGTTAAATTCTTTAAAACACCCCCCAGTGTTTTCTTGCCATTAAAAGCCAAAAAGTAATTCTGCTGGCAATCCACGTGCTTTCCAGAGAGGGGAAAGTCACCACTGTCAGATGTATGCAGTGATTTCTGAGTGATCTGTATAGCAGGTAGCCAAGAAACAAACACAATCAGCTGTATTATAACCCACCAGCTAATATTTCAGCACTGCAGAAACATGGCCACATGCATATAGAAGTTCTTAAAGTTGCTTCTTACCTCCTGAGGCTGTCCTTTTTCTCCTCTCTTGTCAAGCAGCTGTCCAGATGTTTGTTTATATATTGCTCTGGAATGGTAACCTCACACACAGGACATTCCACTGAAAGTGAGGGAGAAGGAGTTCACTCACATGTGTGTTACAGCAAAGAGCAAACCTTTTCATTTGAAAAAACTGTTGATTGAAGAAACAAAAATCCAGAACTCCAGATTTCTTTGGGTTTTTTTAAAGATGTGGGCCTTGTATCCAGAATCTCCACTGCTCCCCTCAACCCTGGCCAGAACGCTTCTCTCCCTCTCTAGGGGTAGCTGAGAGGCTCTCCTCTTCCCTGCAGCCAGGCAGAATGAAAGCTCTAACAAACATCCAGAGCAGCACACATTCCACACAGAAACCTGGGGTAATGTAAATATAAGCATAGTTCCACGCGAACGCCTTCCACTTTTGCAGTACTCCCCTCCTCAAGAAGCTGCTTTGCTTTGATAAAACCCTGTAGCACAAGCCTGAGTCCTAATAATGTGACACTCCCATGGCTCTCACCAGGGCTGTCAGCACAGGAGTTCACAGGAATCCCACCATCCATCTGTGCCTCATGCTCAGGACAGAGTACTCAGACAGAGAGACTTTGTGACTCAGGCTCAGCGGCTCACAAAAGCCCTAGAGCACAGACCCACCCAACTCAGAATTCCTCCTGCACCCTATTTTCAGGGAGCACCTATAAAACATTACCTGTACAGACAGTCAGAAAGCACAGACATGGAATACTTGTCCTGGGCAAGCACGTTCTGTCAGGCACGAGAGGGAAACGCCTGCACACAGAACGAGACCCTCTGCCTGACACCCTCTGCTGCAGCATGAGGGAGGGTGGGTTCCATTCCAAAGACAAAGCAAAAAGCAGAAGAGGTTCTGAATCGTTGCAGGAGCTGAGTGAGCCATCTGGGAGCACTGCCTTGCAGCCCCTGACTCCCAGGGCATCACACTCTAGCCAAAGGATAAAAAAGAGCTGGGACAGGCCCATTGCCACAGCAGCACTGAGCAGTCTGCCAGCCCACTGGCAGGCAATGTTTTGATCAGACCATGGGAACAGAGAATACTTACTGAAACCACCTCAGCATCACCTCGTTCAGGCCTCTCAGTTATTCTGCCTGAACAGCTCCTTTGCATTTGTGGAAATAATTTCCATTAATGCATGCTTATGGGTGTAACAGGGTCATGAAATGGTCAGCAAGGGAAAACTTCAATCACTCACAAATAAATGAGAGAAAATGTAAATTACTAATGCAGGCAAGTTTGATGCACAGAACCAGGAGACATAAGCTCTGGCTACATCAATGCCATTTCATAAGGCTCCCTTCTGGGTGCACGCCATCTGTAAGCAGTATGTACACAGCTAATGAATAAATATCATCTTCAGAGTTCCAGCAGAACAAATTCTTAGACAGAAGAGCAGATAAGGGAAGTAATAGTGCCCCTGTACTCAGCACTGGTGAGACCACACATTGAGTACTGTGTCCAGTTCTGGGCTCCTCACCATCAGAAGGACATTGAGGTCCTGGAGCGAGCCCAGACAAGGGCAACCAGGCTGGGGAAGGGGCTGGAGGGCAAATCCTCTGAGGAGCAGCTGAGGGAGCTGGGGGTGTTCAGCCTGGAGAAGAGGAGGCTGAGGGGAGACCTTATCACCACCTACAACTACCTGAAGGGAGGTTGTAGAGAGGTGGGTGATGGTCTCTTCAGCCAGGGGACAGAAGATGGGACAAGGGGCAATGGGCTCAAGCTGTGCCAGGGCAGGGGCAGAGCAGATGTGAGGGAAAAGTTCTTCCCTAAAAGAGCTGTCAGGGCCTCGCACAGGCTGCCCAGGGAGGGGCTGAGTCACCTTCCCTGGGTGTGTTCAAAAAAAAGGCAGATGAGGTACTTAGGGATATGGTTTAGCTTAGGATGGGATTGGTTGGACTTGATGATCTTCAAAGGTCTTTTCCAACCTTGTGATCCTGTGATAAATAAGAATAAGAACCAGTGCTTTCGTCCTGCCCAGTCCTCTGTTTCACTTTAGGGTTTCAGTCCTGCCGACAGGACGCCTGTTGCTATGTCAGAACCCAGAGGGTTATCCCCTCACCATAGCTGATTAACAGCAACGGGCATTTTCCTGCTTCCAGATAAAATAACCTCAAGGCTGCAGAGTTACAGAAAAATAAAGCAGATTATTTTTGCAGAGCACACAAATAAGAACATAAACAGAGCTGAAACCAGGGTCATTTTGATCACAGGTGCAGCTCTCAAATAAAGACAGGTGATAAAATAGCTGGCTTCCAGTTACACAAGGATACGGGAGCGGGATGAGCGTTACTGGTGCCTGTCTAGTCATCAGGGGAAGGAGAAAGTTACTCCATGTTTTACTGAGTAAGTCTGTTGTGCAACTACTGTTCTTTAGAGTTGTTACTCAAAGCAGAGGAATCTGTGAGTGCTGAACTCCATTTAATCACTGGGCACCAGCCCGAATTTCCCCATCGAGCGCATGCCCGGGGCAGAGCTGTCCCACACCAGCAGCAAGCGGCACGCAGCACAGCCCAGCTGAACAGAAGCACCTCAACGCGCCAGCACAGAGACACGAGATGGATGCACCTACTGAAGGTACTCTCATGCTACCACAGGTTTGGGGAACAGAACAAGACAACAGCCAGAGTTAAGCACCTCACCTTTCTTGACTGCTTTTGCCACAGACGTAGAAGGCTTTTCATTGCTTTTGGTGCACTCGGGACTCTGCTGTGACCCCCCTTCAGTGTCTTTGCCATCAGCATCTGCAGAACTGCTGCAAAGGTCATGGCCTTCCTTCTCAGTGCTGAGAATCTTCTGGTCTGCTCCTGCCAGGCTCTCAGCCTCTGTCGAGGTGCAAACGTTTCCCTTTCTGAAGAAGCTGTTGATCACTGGCGCCTCTTCTTCTGGCCAGGAAACAGGACTCGTGCCGTGGCGTTTGCCAGCTGCATGCCTGCTACAGGCCAACGGCGATGAAATCAGCGGAGCATCCAAGACCAACTGGAACAGCTGCTGCCTAGAAGCATCCAGAAAAGAACATGCAGTTAGCTGCACTGGACGGTACCAGCTTTTTCTTTGAGAAGGAACCAGAAGGAAAACAGATGGAGCTTCTCCTCTGCTCCTTCCTCCCTCTCACCCCTGCTCACACTCAGGCTGGCCCACAAGAGCTGGGCAGGAGCACGCTGGCTGAGCCTCACCACACACCACACAGACTAAGGATTATCTTCCTGATGTCCAAACAAAGCTAATTACACTTTGCAAATCTACTAAAGCGCCTCTCAAAACACCTCACAGAACACAGCAGAGAACAAAGTCTGTCCCCTCACTTGAAGATGGCCTATGACCGTTTTCAGGTTGGAGCACACCCAGCACTGCATCACACAGTTGTGACACAGGACACCAAGGGGCTTAGCTGAAAGCATTCCTGTATTCCTTCTGTCCCTCCATACTGGGGGTCTCCTTAGCTCTGCTAGCCCAGCTGAACAGAACCCCACCAAGAGCTAACAGCACATGTATCAGCTCCTGGGAGTTACTGTCAGGTAACCTAAACTAGCTCAGTCACCTTTCATCAACGATCAGCCACAGAGCACGAGCCCTTCATTCTTTTTTTGCACAAAATAAGGTGATAACCATGCTCAAGAACACCCCACTTCAGTCCCCACCAGAACACACACCACCCATCTACGCATGCTCTGCTTCCCACTTGCACTGCCCCCTCCTCAGGGCTAGCAAATGTCAAGACATGAGTGAGACAGAAGTCTCTCTGCAAATAAGCTGGTGTTTGAGCAGCAGGAACACGGCAGCAGCAGAAGGCTCATTCTCCTGTCTGTCTCATTAGTACTTTAGCTTTGAGCAAATATGAAGCATTATAAAGTCACAGTTGTTCTACTCAGCAATTGCATAAGATTTTGCAGACGTGTTCTATTCCTACCCCTGCCCTGGGGGGTTGCAGAATACTGTTTATTTTACACAGATCGATCTAAAATAAACTGAGGCAGAGTGTGTTCTTGGCAGGGAGAGCACAGCCACACGGCTGCCTGGCCTGCCCGCACGCCCCGTGGCTCACTCCGGTGTCAGCACGGAGGGAAGGCTTTCCCAGCTCACATCAGTGATGGACAAGCCACACATCCTGCTCTTGGCCACTGCTACTTGGACAAAAGTCCTCCACCTCCTGAGGGTCACAGCAAAGTTCCTGACACCCTCCCAAAGGCAGCCAGCAGAAATACTCACACAATCCTTAACCCCTTTCATTGTCTGCTCCCCCATCATCCCGTGGCAACCTGCATGCCACTCACTGCCCAGCGCTCCCAGAGCACCAAGCCAGTGTGGCTGCCCAGGCTGGATGGCTTTCACAGAATCACAGGGGTAGGAAGGGACCTCAAGAGATCATCGGGTCCAACCCCTGACTCACTGCCATTCCCCGCCTGCCAAGCCCCAGCCAGCTGCATCCTCACAAGTCCAACCCTGAAAAAAACCTACACAAATCCCCCCAAAAAACCCAAAGCCCCTAAAATATAGTTGCAAAAACAATCTGACCACCTACAAGCTCTGAGAAACCAGGACAGAGACCAGAAAGTCTTGCAGGAAAGGCAGCATCCCTCAACATGGAGGTGTCTGGTTCACCTGCAGGAGATAAGAGACCCCGCTTGCTAAATGGGGTAGGGAGGACTCTCCCCTCACTCCTCTTCATGGCAGGATAACACAAGTGAGAGGGAGAGGAATGGGAAAGCCTTTGAGGAGTCCAAGAGCCCCTGCTCAGAAGCTTGGGGTAACAAGGCTGGCCTCACCTTCTTCCAAGAGACAGGCCCTGTGCACTAATCACAGCTGCACGAGGCGCCTCAGATGTGGATGCGTGGTCCCCAAAGACCCCAGACAAATCTGAAGCACCAGAGTCTTTCTCCTTCCCACCTGTAACACAGTGACTTTTTCAAGCAGTAGGATTTTTACTACTGCCACTACTCAGCAAGTGCACCCTCCTTATTGACACACCATGGCTCTACAGCTTGGATTACAACACAGCTCACTGCACCCAAGATGACAAAGCCTGGGAAAGCTGAGGGCAACAACAGGCAATGTTTTAACTCAGGAAGAATAAATAACAGTTGAAATAATCTGGTTTACAATTCCTTTTCTGTTAAAAATTAAAAGGAAAGGGGGGGATGCACCCAGGGAGGGACTGCAGGTGATGTACCTACAGAATGCACGCTGTCACTGAACTGCTCCTAACAGCACTGGCATGAAGACATGAGGCCCTTCAGAGGTCTGTAGGGCAGCTGTGCTCTCAGCTTTTAGACTCAAAGACATCTCAGTGCTACTTAGAAAACGTTTCAGTCTTTTAAGGTAAAGATATTTCATATCTAAGAGAGCAAGTAATGAAAAAACTGTCTGTACGTACATCAAACAAGCTGAGTAAGTTACCAGGTAGCCCACAGTTACACTAGGGGAGGAGAAGCTCCTGGTGAAGCACCAGCCAGCTCAGCACACCCAACACCCCACAGCATTCAGAGCCCAATCTGGAGTTCCAGTTTCCTGGATTACTGGGTGCACTGAGCACATCTGTCAGTGGCAATTCACATCTGGCCTGACAAAGTCTGCCTGACCCTTCGCAGTGCAAACAAGTGCAATTAAGCGTGGCAGCAGAACTATGTTTTCCTGTCTGCTCATGCCTAGATAAGGACTGGAAGTTTTGAAGGAGGTTAATTCCCTGGCTGATACAGGCACAGAGTGGTCTAGCTACTGCTGGCACAGGATCAGCTCCATGGGAAGCTCGGGAGCTACTTAAGGGGAACATAAAGAGTGTCCTCACACAGCCCTGTCCCACTGCTGCTCCCCCTTGGCTGGGGACACAGGTATTCTGCATCCAGAAGTACCAGCACGCTCTGAGGGCGTATGGCTGCTCAGCACCACCACCAGCATCGCTATGCACTGCAGACAAACACACAGTACTCTTCAACTTCAAAGTAACAAATGTCTCAGCAGACCTGTCACATCACCAGTGCTTATATTCTACAATCAAGGCCCAAAGCAAACAAATTAGTTGCCTTTTATTCCTAACACCCTCAGGAAAAGTTTAATCCTCAAAAGAATGCAGCTAGGGGTCTACAAAAGATGTGCTTTTAACAGGTTTTTTTCCTCCCCTTTTAAACAAGGCATTTATCTCCTGGTTACACAAAAAGGGTTTCTTTCTTCAGACTCCCCCAGGTTTTCATGCAGGCAGCCTAGCAATAAAGTAAATAATCAAAGCCAACAACACATCTTAGCATCGTTTCCTTCTGGCTGTTGAGCACCTGGTTTTACACAGAAGCCCAGCACCCTGTGCCCAGCTAGCTGAATTCTGCAGGGGTCAGATAGAGACAGAGCTGTAAATGTGACTCTCTGGCATCGTGTCTCAGTTTAGCCTTTCCATAAAACATAAAGAAAGATGCAGCCCCAAAGGGCAAAACCACCTGAGCAATCAGCCAGCTGCCTCTATTCACTGCCCTGGTCTAGAGAGCACAACTGATCCCACTCATCTTTCCTGTGTATTTTCTATTCCTTCTGAGAGCTCCTCCTCTTGTCAAAGTAACTTGTTCTAACCACCAACCATGTCTGTTTATTGTTCCTAACGTGTGCTCACCAGCTAAAACGATTTCAAAACATACTTCCCAACCTGTTCATGCTAGCTGACAACACTCCTGAAATCCAGATGTGCCATCAGTTCATCTTCTCACCAGACTTCAGACTGATCCACAGATCTTTCTCTCAACATTCCCTTCTCTGGAAATAGGACATCAGCACAGCTTGCAGTACCTCCAACTCTGGGAAGCAGAGACTGCAGCAGCCTGACCCATCCCTCACAAGGCCACAGCTCCTGGCTGGAGGTGGCCCTGGACCCGAGAGGGGCTGCACACCCTGCACAGGGCAGCTGAGCCGTTGGGGTGAAGGCTGGAGGGGGGTGGGCAGCTCCCTGACACCCCACAGGAGGCTCAGAGGGCAACACGTGCCTTTTCTGCAGAGGCTCCTGTATGAAAGGATCAGCTTCTGACCTCAATAAAACACCATCTGCTATAAACCAAGAGGGAGAAACCAACCAAAATCCAAAACCTAGCCTAACAATAATTTAATAATAAAGGTTGCTTTAATTACACCACTGGTCTACAAATAACCAGAGTTTTTTCCTCATAGATAAAAGCCTTAGGAAAAGGCTTTCCAAAGGGATCTGATTTCTGCAAAGAATCAATGGAAAGACAACAGGGGTGTGAATATGAAACTTGTTTGCCAAAACACACATAAGATCTCTGCATGCTCTTTATTGGGGGAAAAACACAGATGCTGGTAGAAGCTTCAGAAGAGGAGAGACAGGTCCCAGCCTGATTTTTCCCAGGCACAGGTTTTGGGCCTGCTGACCCAGCTCTGGCTGTGCAATGACATCTAGTGGTCCTGCCAGACTGGCACCTGCACCCTGGCACCCCAAACCCTGGCACTCTGGGGATGGAAGAGCAGGAGCACCACAGGCACTCCTTGCACACTACCCCCAGCACCCAGAGCTCTCTGACAGCACCTTCACCAGCTGCCTCTCCCTTCCCTCTACACCCCAGCAAATCACTCACATCTCTCATTACTCCCAGAGGTTCTGACAGTTGTTACTGGAGCGATTCAGATGGGCTTCACTAGACTGGAAGATTCATCCCTCATTCAGACAGTGGAGTCAAGAGGAGGCATGCAGCTGATGGAGAACCCCACCCCCACCGTCACCAGGTTGCCCAGCTCACCTAGAAACTTTGGCTGGGTAAACCCCCTCTCAGCACCCTTTTCAAAAAGCTCTGTGCTTCCTCATGGTTTTCAGCATCATCTCTGATCCCCTGAAGAACTGAACTTAGACTGATCAGAGCTGAGAGGTTCCAGCAGACCTGAGCTCACCCTCCTGGCTCTGAACGTGGCACAGCTGACAACCCACAGTGAGGAGCACAACCCTTGAAGGTTGAAAGCTCAATCAACAAGATGTTGGTGAGTCCTAACAAGCACCATTCTAGCCACCACCCAAATCCTCCCCTGAGACCCATCCTCTTTACATGCTGGCATGGGTTAGGATGGGGAGCTACACCTCTTACCTTCACTGAAATGGACAGTAATCTAAATACACCATACACAGCACGCTCTCTATGCCAGGGACACTTTAACAGCAGCAGAAACATCTTGCAAAATTTGTTTTCTTAAGGTCTGTGAGACTGCAAAAAAAAACCCCAACACCCCCCAGTGTTGTCCTCCACCAAGATCCTGGTTCCTGTTTTACGGTCCATTTACTTCTCCCTCGCCGAAGCGAGTGGGAATCTAGTGCTTCCAGAGAAATAAATTCCAGGGAAGAGATGGGGCTGTGAATCTGCCTAGGAACAGCTCACCCAGGACAGTCCAAACTGAACTAAGGACAATTTCTGTCCTTGAAATCCCTTCTGCACTCCTCCTGGAAGTTTAATCAGTGTATTAGAAGTGACAGTACCTGCTCTCGCCGGCACTCGGAGTGGCCGTGTTTATTCCTCTGACTCACTAGCTGTCAAGTAGCCCTGATTAAGAAACAGAGATAGAAACTTGAAAGCAAAAATGTATTTTTCTTCCCTGTGGCTGAAAATGATCTGTGCTTTTTTCATAAAGGACTGCTTTTCAGCAAGTATAATTCCAATTTCTAGTGCTGAGCTTTCTAACGAGGTGAAGCAGAAACTGACCATTTTCACCAAAATAATAATATCTTAAAATGAATGTCACTGTCCTCTAATAAAAACAAGACCAGGTTGGATGGGGCTTTGGGCAACCTGAGCTAGCAGAGGGTGTCCCTGCCCATGGTAGGGGTAGCACTGGGGGTGCTCTGAGGTCCCTTTCCACCCAAACCAGTCTGGGATTGGAAGTGAACCCCAACACTTTACACTGCCCTCACTGTAACTGGTAAGAATATTGTCCATAGAGGAAAGATGGCACCTGCAGCTCTCCTGGCCTGGTGAGCCATAAACTGCCTGCCAAGCACAGCACGAGCTGCAGAGAGCAACCTGAGCAAGGGCTCTGGCAGGGGTCCATGGCGTGAGGGATGAGCAACACACCCCCCTACTCCTCCACTGCTCAGGGTCTTTGTGTGCACCCCAACACCATGCAGGGCCATGTGGATTCAGACCTATTAAAGCCCCCTCTACCCTTTCACCCAAAATACATACATCACTGCTTACAACTACCTGCCAGGAGGGTGCAGAGAGGTGGGTGAGGGTCTCTTCAGCCAGAGGACAGGAGATGGGACAAGGGTCAATGGGCTCAAGCTGTGCCAGGGCAGGGGCAGCTCAGATGGGAGGGAAAAGTTCTTCCCTGGCAGAGTTGTGGGGCTGTGGCACAGGCTGCCCAGGGAGGGGCTGAGTCCCCACCCCGGGGGTGTTTAACAGAGGGGAGATGAGGGGCTCAGGGACATGGGTCAGCACAGGACAGGGATGGTTGGACTTGATGAGCTTAAAGGGCTTTTCCAACCTGGTGATTCTGTGACTCTACTTCGCAGGAGCTGAGCCCTGCATGCACACAGGCATGAGCAGGATCAGCACCTGGCTCTGCTCAGCACACACCGACCCCCCAGCGCTGCTTTCACTCCGCTGAGCACCAATAGCATCAGCCTCTCCTTTCCCTGCAGGCCTGACTGAAGAGATGTGTTTGCATTTCACGAAACACTGACAAGATTTAAGGCCTCATTTTCATAAGCACTAAACTACCTGAGGCTCAAAGTCAAGTCAGGATGGACCTGACTAGCTCAAAACTCAGCCCCTGGACTTGGGGCTCAGTGTGGGGAAGGCCAAAAGGAAACACAGCAGGTGGGGAGGGGGAGACCAAAGATTTGTCCCATACCAACATCCCCAGGGCAGAAACCAACAATGCCCTCATGGATTCACAACACTCATGTCTGATAACCCTCCCCAGGCAAGCAGCACACCCCTCCAGCTCAGGATCATCCCAGAGCCAACACAACCCCAGGCTCAGAGAGACAAACACAGGGTGCCCAGCATCTGAGGTTCACGAGGTTTATTTGCCCTTTGTGTTCCTCTTAAGAGTCTGTCTTCTAAAGCAGCTACCTTAGCAAGCCATTTCTTGTTGGGCCTCTCACCAGACCCAGAAAGCAGCCTGCACTGGCTTCCTCCCACCTCACCCCCCAGCTGGTGCAGAACAGGGCACAACAGCTTTCCCCTTATTGATCCAACTTTACGTTGAGAAATTGATTGAGCTCCAAGTCACAAAAGGAAAGATTATTATTAAACTACCCTGACTGGTGAGATTTATACTGGTCCATTAAAGCAGTCCAAAAAAATTAACGTTTAAGATCCAATCTCATAATGGACCCAAGTCAGCACTACTCGTTCCCTACACAATGGGGCATTACCAAAAAAGAGCAATCCATTTATCACTAGGAAACACCAAAGACACAGTTCAAGCTAAAATAATGGGACTGTAGAATTCCAGTTCTTCAAATAATCAATTCAGTCTAATAGCAGTCATACAGAAGATTAGGTCTTCATCACAGGGGAACTCTCTCAGGAATCAGAGCTGTAAACTAAACCGTGCTTCCTATCACTTATGAAGCAAAGAATCTCCCTGACTTCAAGCTCCAAGTTCATTTTGGAGAAAGATGACAGTTATTTGTCTCACATAGACGTGGGATGATCCACAAAATACCTAGCAAACCACTGAGCTGTTCCAAATCAAAAGAAAACAGAGATAATATAAGAAGTCTCATCTCTACTGTGGCAAGTGTTTACCAAGTCATTCTTACTCTGCTGTTCCTCTTTTAAAGAGATGAGGAGATGGGAGAAAAATAGATTAAAAGCTAAGAGGTAACTAAGGTGGTAACTCCAGGTGAAAGGACACTACAATGTTACTTCTCTTACCCAGGAAAACTCACGTTTCCAATCCCTCCATACCTAAATTTCCCCCCCCAGTGATTTCACCAAGAGAGTTCTCCTGCAAGTTGACCATTACCACTGGACAAAGTCTTTCCATCCAGAATCTCCCCTGCACACACAGAAAGGGCCTTAGAAGAATATCTTTTAGCACATTATTTCCCCTGTAGAATCCTGACACATCTGCTTGTCTTCCTACATGTTAGCAGAGACTGTGACCTGCACAGCAGCCACCCAGACCCAGACCCAAAGCACACTTACACACACCCCCAGGCACTGCCCCAGCAGACAGTGACTGCCAGCCAGAAAACTGGAGATTTTTCCAAAAGCAGGAACATTCATCTTTGTCAACATGTGTGTGACACCACAGTTGTTCCACTCAGTGCTCACACTGCTGCTGCTCTGCTCCTCTACAAGGATTCCGAGTGTGCTCACCCCCCTCTTTCCAGCTGCCACAGCAGAGTGTAGGCAGGGAATCACAGGATCATAGGGGTTGGAAGGGCCCTGGAGAGCTCCTGGGGTCCAACCCCCTGCCAAAGCAGCTCCCCAGCTCATACTGCACAGGTCGGTGTCCAGACGGGGCTGGAATCTCTCCAGAGATGGAGACTCCACACCCCCTGGGCAGCCTGTCCCAGGGCTCTGGCACCCTCACTGGGGAAAAGTTCTTCCTGGGCTCTAACTTGCAGCCATTGCCCCTTGTCCTGTCCCCACAGACACTGAAAAGGGGCTGGCCATGTCCCCTGCATCCCATCCTTCAGATATTGATCAACATTCATAAGGTCCCCCCTGAGTCTTCTTCTCTCCAGGCTGAACAGCCCCAGCTCTCTCAGCCTTTCCTCCCAGGGGAGATGCTCCAGGCCCTTCATCATCTCCTCAGCCTCCTCTGGACTCTCTCCAGGAGATCCCTGGCTGTTTGATCCCAGGGAGCCCAGCACTGGACACAACACTCCAGGTGGGGCCTGAGCAGGGCAGAGCAGAGGGGGAGGATCCCCTCCTGTGACCTGCTGCCCACACTCCTCCTGATGCCCCCAGGATCCCATTGTCTCTCTCAGCCCCCAGGGCACACTGCTGGCTCATGGCCACCCTGTCACCCACCAGGACCTCAGGTCCTTCTCCCCAGAGCTCCTCTCCAGCAGCTCCCCCCAGCCTGAATGACCCGTTACCTTGCAGAATTAAAGCTCTTCACTAGTTCATCCAATATTCGGTTGTTTTTCAGGTCAGATTCCGAGACTGCCTGTTAAAAAAAAGAAAGAAAAGGAAGTAGGAGGAAAGAAAAAACCCAAGCAGACATTCAAATGCAGTGGAAACAAGCACCCAGAAAACGTTCAGGCAATGAATCATTTGTTTCTGGGATCAGCCCCTCCACTGCCCCCCCCCCCCCACAGGGCTCTGTGAGTGACAGTGTGTTGAAGTGTTGACACTTTTCCCCTGAAAAATGTCTCAAAGCAAAACTAACCCCTGGGAACTGTAAGGCTGGGAAGCGATGGGTAACAGATAAAAATGAAACATAAAGCTAGAGCAACAAAATCCAGCAGATCCAGCCTCCAACACTGCTTTATTGTAGCCCGGTTTTAAGCATTCTGAAAACCAAGGATCCCCGGAATGTGGTAAGAACCTTACTCAACCAGGCGTGAAAGCTGATGGAGATGGCAGTCTCTCTTTCCATTAAGTGAAAAATATGAATTATGAGATGGCTTTGTACATACAATTCACTCTTTTTGAACAATCCCTGGTTTTATCTCTCTGCTCTTTTTTACAAAGCCCTCAGTAATCCTGCTGACACCAGTACCTGTGATTTTAGGTGGTAGTAAAGCGCTCTCCATCAAGTAGTCTGTGCTTGTTTGAATGTTTAAAAACTGGCAGAGCTACAAATAGATCTGTTTTCCAGTCCTGAAGTCAACTCTGGTTCATGCTTTAGAAACACAGAAGAAAATGACTTCCATTTTGCCAATATTCCTGAAGCACCATTCATTGTTTTTAGGCAGCCTACCATTTGGGGGAGTTCAATAAAGTCCAATTGGCTTCAGATGACACGTTAGATTAAGGGCTAGAATAAATTGCCTTCTGTGGTGTTTAATCCAAACAGGCCTTTGAGTCAGATGGCAGTTACCAGCCCCCCCAGAGCAGGCTGAACCTGCCTCTAGTGCTCTTCCCATTGAGCCTGGTTCTTGGGGCAAACAGCTCCTTGCCCCAGTGTGTAACACAGCCCCCCTGTCCCCAAAAAGGCTGAAGGCCACCCAGCTGGGACTGGGAGTTTTAGGGGGCCTGAGGACTCTTTGCAAGTGTCCTTGAAAGACAAAGTGAGGCTGCTCAACGATGGAAAGTCTAAGTGCTTCAATTTCAGCACTCGTGTCCAATGATGATGTATCTTAACAAATCAGGAGGTGATGTCAAATGTTTCCTGACAAGTCACACACACACAGACAGGAGCCAGCCCCAGGTGGGATGCTCCATCCACTCCTGCCTACGCTGGCAGCAGAGTAGCTCTGACACAGGAGAGCTCAGGTTGGGAAAGCACCACGCTTCACCCACAGCGCTGCCCACCCAAAGGAAGGGTGTCAATGCCAGACCATCATTACTGGGCACAGTCCAGAGGGAGCAGCTCCCAAGATTTGCCAGAAAATAGCCAAAAAGCAAGCTGAGGAAAACACTTACCACACAGCAGGCTGGACACTGGGTTTTGTAGGACAAGAACTTGCGAATACAAAGGGAACAGTCTGGAAAAGGAAACCCATGGTTTGTGAACAGGCATTCTTCCAAGCACCCTTCAACAGCCTTCCTAGTGTCTTTTCTTTCTGTACAGTATTTGCAGACTGTTCCATGATACAGCAATACTGAAAATACACCATGTTGTTGAGGAATTAAGCTTGTCACCATAGCAAAAAGAAATAATCCAAATTTGATGTAAGCATCTCCCAATTTATCTGTCCTCCTGTCCAGAGCAGATGTTGCCTTAATGAAAGTTGAGGCAAGGAAAACCTCAGCCTGCTACTACCACTCAAAGCAGAGCACTTGCACTGCTCACACCTCTACCACCACTTTATTTTTAACAAAACTAATGATGGATCACGTTTGTTGCAGTAAATTCCTGAAATTATTTTACTTTCTCTACCTATCTACGAGCTTCCATAGCCATGTGTAGACAGCACATCCAGCAAGAATTAAATGGTGCCACAAAGGTCACTTCCATCCTCACTGACAGGCCAAACCCACTGTAAAACCACGTCTACCAAACAAATTGCAAGCAGCACAGTATTTCAGAGAATCCCAAAGCATGAGTTAAAGCTGACAGCCATCACTGGATGCTTAACGTCAGCGCCAGAGTGGAAGCATAGGAGTCACTGCCAGGAAATAACCATCTCTGTTGAGTTTAGACTGGAAGTAGCAATCTTGTGAGAAGAAAGAGAAGCAAAACAAGTCTGGCAGGAGAAATGTCAGTAATGCCACAATTTACACACCACACATCAAAGACCACAGGTGGTTTTTTAAGTGAGCAAGCGATTCTGAAACCTGTTTAACTGGGAGCACGGTAGTAATTTCACTACAGATTTAAAGACAGGAAAATCCTGGGTGATGAAGAAGAGCTCCCTCCAACAGCTACAGCCATGTCTATACCAACGAGTCAGACAGACCCAGGTTCCCCAGCCCACCCTCCAAACTACGCTGGCCCCAGGCCAGGCCTGCACAGCCCCACTGGCCCTGAGCTTTGCTTGGGAGAAAGGCTCTGACTTCAGCATGCTGCCAACTCACTGGGGCCAGCAGCTGGTCCCAGCAGCAGCTCCATCCCTTCTGGAGGGCAGCACCCTGACAGCACAGGCAGCAGAACACAGAGCTGAGAGACCCTCCACTACCACCTCCCCCAGCCCCTGGGCTCCCCAGGGGAGCAGCACGTTCTGACACCGGGTGCCAGCGCTCGTGCCCAGCAGGCAGCAAGCAGCAGCTTGTTTACACCAGCTCATCTTGCATGGGCCGAGTTGTCCCCCTTGGGCTGAGGGCATAAGGCAGGTCAGGCCTGCGATTCCCTCTGCCCCAGTGAGATGTCCCATCACAGAAGGTGTCCATCTTCGGATCCTTTTGCTATGTGAAAGAAATACGAGTGGCACTCCTATTCCTTCACTGAAGATACAACCCAAAGCGCTGCAGAAGCTAGACCATTGACTGCCAAGAGAGATACTGAGTGCTCTGTTGTCCAGGACCAAGGAGAGGAGGGATTTTTAGTGGGCCAAACCCAGGACACACCTATAACCACCTGAAATCCCTCCTCTGCTTGTTGGTGGGTCACAGGGCCCGGACAGCCAGCCTGTACCCCCTCCCGCGTGCAGCAAGGGGCTGTGGCCTGGAACCTGTCAGCTTAACCTCCACAAAGCCACAGGCCAGGGGGAAGAACCACCTCGCAGCCCCTGACGGCCCTGCCGCCGCCACCACCACCCGCCTGAGCGAGAAGGAACTAAACCCGCTGTCTGTGCGCGACTAAAAGCCGAGTCAATTGAAGCCGCAGGCACCATGCCCAGAGCTGCCTTCGCCGGGCCCCAGCCCGGTGCCGGCGGGCAGACAGGCCGGGCGGGGAGGGCCCGGCCCCGCCGAGCAGGGCCCGGCCCCGCCGAGCAGGGCCCGGCCCCGCCGAGCAGGGCCCGGCGCCGGGGGGTCCCCGCCGCGCCCCCCGCCCTACTCACAGTTGTGCGAACACTGCGGGATGATCATGGCGATGCTGAAGTAGTCGAAGCATATCCCGCAGCGCAGCGAGTCATCCACCGCCTGCAAGCAAAGCGCGGGGTCACCGCGGGGCGGGCGACCGCCGCCGGGACAACCGCCCGCGGGGCCCGGGGGAGCGGGGCGGCCCGGCACCTCGCCCCGCCGCCGGGAGAGCCCCGCCCGGCCCGCCGCGCTCCCCGGCCGCCATCTCGCCCTCCCGCCGCGCCGGCTGCGAGCCCGGCCGCGCCTCACGCACCTTCAGCAGGGACAGGCTCGGCGGCCACGACGGCTCCAGCGCCGGCAGCGCCATGGCGGCCCGAGCACCGCCTCGCCTCACGCCCTCCGCGGCCCGGCCCGGCCGGCAGCGAGTCCAAATCCCCCGCGCTGAGCGCGGCGCGCCGGCACCGGGCCGCGCTTCCGGCGGCGCCGCGGCTGCCGGGAGCTGTAGTCCGGCCGCGGGCCCGGCGCCGCTCTCCCCCCTCCCCCGCGCTGCGCCGGGCCCGGGGCCGGGGCTGGGCCGCACCCCGGGCTGGGCCGCACCACGGGCTGGGCCGCACCACGGGCGCTCGCCGGCTGTCCCTACCCCGGTGTGCGGGCGGGCCCTGGGCAGCCTGACGGCTCACGGCCCAGCCCCGGGGCCGCGCCGCAGCTCCCGGGACGGGGCCAGCAGGACCCGCGTCCTGCAGCCTGGCAGGACAGGCGCTCCCCTGCGCAGCCCCACGGGCCTGCCCGCCACAGCCACAGGACAGGCCGGGTTCACTCGGCAGTGGCACCTGGTTAAACTGCGGCGTGGGAGGTGTGAAGCCCCCGGAGGAATTCCTCAGGGCCCAACGCCTCGTCTGCTGGGCGGTGCCTTCCTCTGCCCCCTGTCATGCCCCTGCACAAGTCCCCTCGAGCACAGGCAGCCCCAAAGCACCAAAAGTAGCGGCGCCGGTTTCCACACGTCTGCGGTGGTCACCGAGCGCCCGTGGAGGCCGTAGGGATGGGACGCAGCTCTCCCCCGCTGTGACACGCCATTCACTGGGGTGGGAAATGAGATGTGGCACTGAGGGACACCCTGAGCAAGGTCCGAGAGTCAACACCTCTGCCTTCGGGATGTTTGTTTAAAAAAAACATCCTAAGACTGTGTCAACAGGCGTTGGAAAGAAAGACCCTCTACCTAACGTCCCTCCCGCCGCTGCCCTGCGCTGCCACCTCCACACCCCTCCTGTTCCCTGTTGACATTTCTCCACACAGGTGCACGTCAGCCCTTTGCTATGGGAACGACCTTCTGCACAGACTGCATGGGGCTGTGCTGGGTTGCCATGGCAATGGGCATCATCGCCATCACCTCCAGCCCAGGCATGGCCAGATTGGGCTCTTTGATTTCCACAGAGGGGACATGGCAAAACCCAGGCTATAAATACATGGCCTTAGGGGTGAAAAACAAAAAGGCAGGCAGTGATGATCATGGCTGGGTACTGCCAGTGTGGTTTCAGCGGGTTTAGTCATTGCCTGGAGTTTGGGGGCATGCGGTGCACTGCCAGGGTCACGTAGGGAAACGGCCAAACAAATTGCACTCGGTGCAGTTCAGATTTTGGAAGCCAGTGGTGTCTGAGGCCAGCTCCAAGGCTATGCAGTGCTGCTCCTGTGCCCAGCACACATGGTGCCTGCTCATCAGTCACAGAACCCCTGACTGGTGTGGGTGGGTAGGGCCCTCAGCCCCCCAGTACCCCCTTACCACAGGCAGGGACACAACCCCCAGCCCAGGGTGCCCCAAGCCCCATCCAAACCCAGCCTTGAGCCCTGCCAGGGATCCCAGGGCAGCCCCAGCTTCCCTGGGCGCCCTGTGCCAGGGCCTCCCCCTCCCCAGGAAGGATTGCTTCTGACTCCACTCAGCACTGCACACTGTTAGGAATTTTCCTGTGGATTAAACTTGTAGCCAAGGATTTTACACACAAGGCAGGTTTAACTATTTTATACATCAGCCTGGTTAACCATAGTGTTTCATTCTGCTGCCTTCACCTCGCAGGTCTGGTTTAAGCACTTGGCTTTTGTAGCTGCTGGTGACTGGAGCGTGCTGCTAGCGAGAGCCTTGCGAGCACCAGGCCTGATCCCCCCTGTCAGAGGAGGTTTTGCAGCAGTGTCATTTCCACTGACTTACCTTATTTGTGCTGGTCTGATTTTCGAATCAGATAAAATGAAGTCAAGCTCCATGGTCCAGCGCTCAATAATTCTTATAGATACAAAAGGTACTCCATGACCCCAGGGCGGAGGCCAGAACAAGCCCTCATGATGGTCTCTGCTGGCCTCGCATGGTTTCTGTATTTGAATGGTCTCATTGCTCTCTGACACGTGCCATCAGGGCCAGAATTTCCTGAATCATTCCGTGGCCGCTCCAGTGCCCATTCTTTTCACCCTAAGGAATCCATTTCTCCTGCTTTCTCTGTGAGCCGTGAAAAATCAATGTATCAATCTCTCAACAGCTCCTTTTCAGTGTTCTGCCCCTCCCCTCCCCTCACACACTCTGCACATCTCGCTCCAGCTTCGCACACTTCCTTACATGAGCTTCTGGTTGGCAGTTGTCTCATCCCAGGAGCAGGCACAGGGATTTCATTACCACAGCAGCGTGCTGATTGTTCATGTTGGTCAACTGATGAGTAGCAGAGGGCCATGAGTTCACAGCCAAGCACCTTCCACACAGGCTGCTGCCAAGTCAAACACAGTGTACACTATTTCCTCAGTAACAGCACAGCATCAGAAATGTCTGGAAAACCTGTACTTTCACCTGAACCCTGTAGACTCAGAAGCTGGAGAGCATCCACCTTCCCCAAACTACCCCCCTTAGGGGAAGCTCAGGGCAGGGGGTTGCTCTGCTGATGGGCAGCCTTTAGCAGAGCCATCCTGCTAAGGGACAGAGCTGGGGGGATGGTCACCCCATGGAGGGGGGCAGTTGTTGTTTAGAAGCAGCAAAGGACATTTCAGTCAGAGCTCTGTCCCATGGAGCTGCGGGTGCCCACCCAGCCTGGGTGCCTGGAGGAGCACAAGTTATTTGGGAGCATTTTCCTGCTCCCCACAGATCTCTCCCAGCGCCCTCGCCCACACAAGGCTGCTGGCTGAGTGTGGCCAGGCAAAGCACTGCCTGTCTGTGCAGTATGAGCTGGGAGATGCATTGGCTGGGGGTTGGACCCCAGGAGCTCTTGAGGTCCCTTCCAACCCCTACGATTCTGTGATTCTGTGATGAGGGGTGCCAGGGAGCAGATGGGGACCCGGGGCTCCTGCAGAGCCAGGACAGTTCGCTGCGGCTGTAGGGATGCTTCCCGCTGTCTGTTGGCACTCTGGGCTTTGGTGCAGCAGCACTAAACTGGTTTGTTTTGCTCTACTACCAAGTTACAACTTGTCATTTACACAGCACTCCAGAAGAGGGAACATACATCTTCCTCCCAACCCCCTAAAATATTCATTGACATTAAAATGTAATGTGGGCACCAGCCCGTGTTTCTGAGAGCTTATCGTCCTGCTCTGCTTGCAGGGAGAAATGTGTGGGAAAGATTAGTGGTGGGGGAGCAGCCTGACACAGAGCGATCTCCAAAAGGTACTGATTTTCATATGGGCTGTTGAGACAAAGAAAGGAAAAGTAAATAAAAAGTAAAGGAAAAGGAAAAAGAAAAGGAAAGGGAAGGGAAGAAAAAAGGAAAAAGAAAACGGAAAGGAAAGGAAAAAGCAAAGGAAAGAAAGGAAAGGAAAATAAGAAATAAAGAAAATAAAAAGAAATAAAAGAGAAGAAAAGAGAAAAAGATTTACACAGTTCCCAGCTGGTGGTGCACAACTTAGTAGTGTAAAAAGTGCTGGTTCCCAAATGCTGCTCCAGCTTCAGTGCTGCTTACACAACACAAGGGCTGTGTTTCTCTGCTCCCACAGACAGACGGCTGGTCTTCTGCTGCCCTTAGCAGGCTGCTCTTTAAAGGAACATTCCACCAAGATCTGCCTCTCCTATGGCTGTGTCACTGGACATGCTTTGTGACAGAAATACAGATGCACCATGGAAACAAACCTCTGGGGCACAGCCTGTAGCTGGGATGAAAGGCTGCAGAAGAACATACTGTACTTCAAAAAAAAAACCCCAACCAAAAAAACCCAAACCCAAACCATAGAACATTTTGAATTAATTCTTACTAAATATTTTCAGAGATTCCTGAGCATTTAGAGCAGTGGAAAGTTTCTCAGCACGTCACTCCCAACTACAGAGAAGAGCCTGGATACCAGGAAGGAAACTGTTCACAAGCATCTCACAGTGCCCCAGCGCTGCCCTGACATTAGAGCTGGTGGGCATTTATTGATTCCTACACCACTAAATATAGTCTAATGTTGAGACTTCTAGAATAAAAACCCTCCCACCCTGAAGGCCTGACTCTGAGGTGGGGCTGTGCACAGCCCCTGTCAGAGCAATGCCCCCGACTGCCACCTGAATTCACTGCCCACCGTGCCAACCCAAACAAGAACATCGCAGGTCGGCCCGTGCAGGCCCCAGCGCCCGTTACCCACGGCGTGCTTTGGCCCAGCACTGGAGCTACGGCCCAGCACTCCTCCCAAGAGCTTTACTCACTCTTTGCTGGACCGAGCTGAATGCCAATCAGAAGCCTGGAGCAAGACAGCCTTTGGGTACATCACGGTGTGCGGGAAGGCTTAGCGCTGCGGGGTGAGCTCAGTGTTAGGCGTCAGAGGTGGCTCAGGCCATCACTAGCACACCCACTGGCATCAGCTCTATGGAGTAGAGAGTTTTAACTGAAAACTAACCTGAGCACACCAGTGCTTTATGTCTCGTCTCGTTTCTGCTCGCAGGGTTTTGTGAGCAGTTGAGGTCATGAGCTACAGATACATACATATGGACTCATACAGACAGACAGATACATACAGACACATACATACATACAGATACATACATACACATACATACAGACACATGCATACACATACATACACATACATACAGATACATACATACACACATACATACACATACATATACATACACACACATACATAGACACATACACACACATACGTAGACACATACATACAAACACATACATACAGATACATACATACACACACATACAGACAGACACATACATACAGCAATACATGTCACCATCCTCATTTAGCAAGTCCCAAGGGCTCACACATGGTGAGGGGGGGTTAAGTAGCATCACTGCCAGAGGCAGAGGGGTGTATTTTCAGTGCCCAGTGAGACGTTGCTACTGCAGTTTTATGCTTCAAGTAAAATGTCACCTAGCCATGACTTGTATTACATTAGTAAGTGGGGGCACTAAGCACTTTTTATTCCCTTTGGGAATCTGTTTGCAGGCTGTTTCCCTCTGAAGCAGACCTTTGAGGACGACAGAACTGAAAGAAATTGAATCATTCTCCCCTCCATCGGATGCCCTGCGCAGCCTGTCTCAGTGAGCCTGTCCCAGTGGGACCAGGTGGGCCTGCAGGAAAGCTCCCAGGAGCAAGCACAGGGTGACCAAGCACGAGAGGGACATGCTGCTCATCTTGTTTTGGGTGGTATTTGATCTACAGCATCGGAAGCAGGAGGAGTCGGCAGGAGTCTCTGGCTGAGAGCTGCGGTGGAGTTTCAGACCCCCCTCCCAAAGTGTGCTACCAACGCTTCTTAAGAGGTCTGCTGCTTGAGCTTTATGTGGAAAGAAGTACGTAAAGCTGGGATTAAAAGTCTCTCTGGCATGTACTCCATTTGCTGCCTTAATCTTCTAATAATAGTCACTATTACCCAGACTGTCTTTTAAGAACTTCTATCGACTGCTAGAAAACAATGCAGCCAGGCTTCTCAGCACGGAGCTGGAGAGAGCCCTTTAAATGGGATGTATCAATTACCTTACTGAAACGTCCGCTCTGTGAGCAGGGTATTACTTTACGAAGCTAAATCTCTCTCTCACATACCACAGCAGGGTGCTCAGCGTTAGGAGTGGCCTGCGGTGGGGTCAGGACACAGCTCCCACAAGCGTGGCCGTGCTTGGCTCTCCCTTCACCCGGCCCAAGGGGTACAGACACTTTTCCATGACCTTCCCAGGGCTTGGTGCAGACCACAGCGCGCTAACACCTTGCAAGACCAGGATGTAAATATTTGAAGTACTGAGCTGATATCCCTGTATTTATCCTCTTAATATTCCTACAACAGAGGGAGCGTTTTCCGTTTCCACAGACAGGAAAGCCGGGACATTCCGATGCTCCCTGTCAGCATCTAATTCCTAGCAAATGTCCAGTGGCTGTGCCAGAGCTCTCTTTCCTGAGACAGAGCTTACTGACTGACTTCAAGGCACGATCTCAGATGGCTCATTAAAAACAACAGCATTAGCCTAACAAGATTATGCAGGATTGTTTTCTCTGAGATCCTTTGCAGGGACAGGAGGCGCTGAAGAAAGTGAACGTTTTGGCTCCAAGGACTTTTCATGGCAGTGAGAGGACGTGGTTTGAGTACTTGGACCAGACCTTGTCAGTCACCCAGCAGTGCTGAGCGCCGCTCAGACCACAGCAGCTGGCAGGACCAGAGACCAGAGCCCACCTAAACGGGTCATCACCACAGGCTCAGCTCAGCTCGCTGGCACCGACAGGACCGGGCTGACTGTCCAGGCTGTGTGCTATCTGTTTGTCAGGTGTTTCAGCTGAGAGCAGCTTGTGGTGGTGAACAGCACAGAATAAAAGACCCTGCTCAATCTTTGTAATTTAAAGAGAAGAAAGGAAAACAAACAAACAAACTAACCAACCCAACCACAAAACCCCCAAACCCTAAGAAATAGATAACTAGGGAAACCAGAGGTGGAAGTACATTACTGGTAGTCTGAGGTGCTCTGTCCTAAGGAGGTGAGCTCGTGTGGTTCATTCCCCCTGGGAAGGAACCCTGGACTCTAGCAGAGCAGTGGCACGAGCAGCCAGGTCCAGAACGAACCGAGCAGGGGAGTTGGACTTGTGGTGGTGGGAGCTCATCTTGGAGGAGCCAGTCGTGCCAGAGAGGAGTGAGACAGGAACAGTCCCCAGTAACAGCATTTCTGGCAGCCCAGCTTAGAGCAAGGGAATGATCCACATGAAGCAGAACAGCCTCTGGCTCTGCAGGCATTTACTGCTCAAACGTGGATGGACAATCCTGGTTTTTAAACCAGCAGTGTACAAAATGCCTCCTGAAATTAATAGGCAGCTATGTAATGAGGCGATATATCAGACCAACCATCGCCAGCCTTTTCAGTAAGTGCTTACAGCCTCTAACCTTTGATTAAATAGTTTAGTTCTTCCCACCCCCCGGCTTGGCAGAGGGGGTATCGACCCAACAAGCTCTTTAGCGTGGCAGAGACAGAAGGGGCTGTTCTGCTGGGTAGGCTAATGCTGCCATCTGCTCCTGCCATCGATCCAACAGCCTCTGCAGGGTGTAATTACACTTGGAAGTAATGGGGCAGAAGGGAAAGTTAGACTTTGTGAATGCCCCTGATTTGATTCCTTGTAGGGGCTGTCAGGAAATGGTTCGGTGCTGTTTGGGACTGTGTACTAACCTGACTGAAAATCAGCAGGCCCTTCAGCCTGGGACAGCCACACAGGCAGAGCTAGGTGCCCCTGGAACCCTGTTCTGTTCAGTGTTCCCATCGTTGCCTCTCAGAGCTGTGCACTCGGCTGGCTGGAGCGCTGCAGGCTGGGTAGCCAGGATCCACAGCTCCATCTGAAGCACGCCACACCGAGGGGATCTGCACAGCCAGGCACTCCATAAAGGACATGGCACTGTGCAGCCAGGGGTTTTATGGGCACGTCTACAGCATCCAATTTAAACCACCATTCACCTTAGTGGCTGTTTACAAATCGATGGTGGGCATGTCCAGCTGCTGGGGGGCCCTGCAGACACACGTGCACTCTGCAGCCTCTTTCCCTCCCCCAGGGTTTCTGTGGAGCCCTTGGGCAGATCTCCCTGTGCAGCACAGGGTGGGCAGCACACTCCAGCTGCCCTCACCCAGCCAGCCTGGCGGTGCCACAGCCATCTGCAGCCATCCATGTCCTTGCCAGGCTCACCCCTCTCCCCAGGACAGGATTTCCTCAGCCAGAGTGCTGCTGCCTCCTGACCTGGCTCTGCCAACATGAGTGACAGCTGCCACATGCCCCAACAGTCCAGGGATCCCCCTGGGCTTTCCCCCCCTCCCTGCTCAGCCATCCCCCAGCTCTGTCCCATCTCAGCAACCTCCCAGCACGCTCCTGCTCCTCCTGGAGCTGGCGATGGCACAGTGCTCACCTCAGCACAGCCCCACAGCTCCCTGAGCCCCACCAGGCCCTGCAGCTGTAAGCAAACAGGATGGACACACACTGCTAATTAGGCTCTGGCATTAGCAGCCTTCACTCCCATGAGATGGGAAGGCTGCACCTGCTGCACGGGGAAACCAGGAACTGCTTGGAGAGCCATTACAGAAACAGCCCTCCTCAGCCCAACACGAGCAGTCACGAGGCTGAAAGCACCTTCTGCTCAAAGCCTGGCCTTAATGGTCATGTCTTAATCAATCTCTGCAATTGCACCAGCTGTAATTGGCCATCAGGGAAGGTGTGTGCACACCCAGCAGCAGGGTGTGGAGGAGACTGGGGCAGAGCCCGGCGCTGGGGGTTGGAGAGGCAGAGAGGGCCCTGATCCAGCCCCACGGGTGGGAGAGACAGACCATGGACAAGCTGAGGCCATGGCTCTTGTCCCAGCTGCTCCTGCCTGGGAGGATCAGCCAGAGGGTGGGAGCACCCGTGAGGGGTGCTGGGTCACCCCTGCAGTGTCTCTGATTTTTCTGACCGTGCATTGACATTCAAAGACAACATTCAGCAGAGGCTGGGTCAGAGGGGTTATATTTTTCCACATGCCTTTAGCTGTTGGCAAAAAGAATCACAGAATCACAGAGTTGTAGGGGTTGGAAGTGCCCTGGAGAGCTCCTGGGGTCCAACCCCCTGCCAAAGCAGCTCCCCAGCTCATACTGCACAGGTCGGTGTCCAGACGGGGCTGGAATCTCTCCAGAGATGGAGACTCCACACCCCCTGGGCAGCCTGTCCCAGGGCTCTGGCACCCTCACTGGGGAAAAGTTCTTCCTGTGCTCTAACTTGCAGCCATTGCCCCTTGTCCTGTCCCCACAGACACTGAAAAGGGGCTGGCCAATTCCCCGTGCATCCCATCCTTCAGATATTTATAAACACCAATTAGGTCGCCCCCTCAGTCTTCTTCTCTCCAGGCTGAACAGCCCCAGCTCTCTCAGCCTTTCCTCCCAGGGGAGATGCTCCAGGCCCTTCATCATCTTTGTAGCCCTTCTCTGGACTCTCTCCAGGAGATCCCTGTCTTTTTTATACCGGGGAGCCCAGAACTGGACACAATGCTCCAGGTGGGGCCTCCAGTCTAACCAGTGTCTCACCACCCCACTGCTGTTTTCTTGGCAAGCAAAGCACAGCAGCATCAGTGCAGCCAGGGGTACCCAGAGCTTGGGATGCTGCCTCCCGAGCACAAAAGGCAGCAGGGAAGCACTAACAACCCTTCCTGAGTAAAGTGTTCCCAGCCCGTGTGCTGGAGCATGGGTACTGCTCCCAGAGGTGATGCTGCACCAAACTGCAGTCAGCTCCTGCTGCTGCTGCTCTGTGCCACGGGCCTGGGAGCGTCCTCCTCTCACACAGAAATGCCTGGAAAGCACAGATGAAATCCTTTCTCCTTTCCTTTTGGTCTCCTCCACTGGGTTTAGGCCAACGTAAATCAGTGGGAAAGAACTTAGCAGTTTTACAGAGCAGCGTGGAAACTTCCCTGGAAAAGCTGTTGGAGCTCACAACTGAAGGAGCCAGAAACAATATTTAACCTTTCTCCTGAACTGCCCTGAGACAGAGACGATGAGTAAAATCACTCTGGGCATTTCATAATAAACCGATGCTGATCGAGTTGGGCCTGACCTCAGGGCAGCCTGAAATGCCAGCGAGGGCTTGACAGGCAGCTGGGGGAGAGGAGGCAGGAGAGCCTGGAGCAGCCCCGACATGGGCACACGAGCTCCAGCAAGCCAGCAGTGAATGAGCCTCAGCAGATGCTCGCTGATGTCAGAGAGCTGGTGCTGTACACACACACACACCTGATAACCATGATCCAATAGCCATGAAAATCACCAGTACTCTCACCAGCTCTGAGTTACTCCAGTGTAAGAGCTGTCCTGCTGATAAGCCCTGCACAATTAGAGGCATTGGTAGGTCTGTAATATTTTCCATTCTATTCCATCATCTCCAACAGCTTATTCTTCTGCCAGCTCAGTTCTCAGCCTGGGAGCAGTTCCTCTCCCCCCTCCCCACCCCCCCAAAAAAAAAGCCTGAGTGAAATCAATCCAGCCCCTAACAGCAAGGCAAGGCTGCTGAGTGCTTTCGAGAGCTAGCACCAGGAAAAAGACCCCATGGGTAGTGCCCAAGCTCCAGGCAGGGCAGCACCAAGACCCAAGCTCCAGGCAGAGCAGCACCAAGACCCAAGCTCCAGGCAGGGCAGCACCAAGACCCTTTGTTCCTCCACCTGGGATAACTTTACTTGCCTGTGCTGGATTTCTTCCCGTGCTTTCTGGTGGGGTTTCTCTGTGCTGGGTGTGCTCAGCATTCAGTGCTCTGCACTCACCCCCAGCCAGAGCTGCAATTGGGGTAAAAACAAAGCTCTCAGCTAGGAACCAGCCTTTTGCATTCCCATGGGGAGGACAAATGGGTGAAGCAGGTGAAATCTGAAGGCAGACCTGTCAGTGTGTTAACTGCAGCGCTTCTTGAGGGGAGGTTCAGCTCCTGCACAGATTCATCCTACTCCAGCTGAAGGACCTGAGAGCAGGGTTTGGGTACAAGTTGTTCCTCACCCCTTGTGCCACATGTCTCTGGATTTGCCAGTGGGACCTGCCCCCTTTGCTGAGATCACAGCTGGTTTGTTCTGCAGCTGCACTCCTCATTTCAACAGCCCCTTGCCCTGTTCCCAAATATTAAGGGGTTGTCAGCCTTGGCCTGTCATCAGGGCTCGTTCGCATTCTGAAGGAGGTGGTGCCTGGCTGCTCCCACTGCCCAGCACTGAGGTTTGCCCCCTCAGACACCCTGCCTGCTCCAGGGCCGACGCGCTTTCCGGATCACATCACTTACCTGGGCTCATCAGCCCCACCGCCGGCAGGGCAGAGCGGTTGGCCACAGTCCCGAGGAGCCCGGGGTGAGGCACACGGAGGGTTTAGTGCTGCTGTGAAAACAAAGCACCTCCTACACTGACCACCCACACACCAGGTAGTTACTTCATGGGGCCCATGATTCCCCGGGTGCAGCAGCCAGGCTGAGAGCAGAGCCCCATCAGTGACACACGCACAGCTTCACCCCCAGGCCAGAGAGAAGCAGCAACCCAGAGCGTGTCCTGCAGTGCTGGGCAACCAGAGGGACACGCAGCCCCCGCCCTGGGGAGCAGAGCTGGAGGGCAGCCTCTGAGGCCAGGTTCCTGCCCGCTCTGTGGAACCTTTCCTTGCACCTTGCGCTCGGCAAGCCAGCTGCAGCGGGGCTCCAGCAGCACAGCCCTCAAAGCACAGATACAAACCCTGGCTCCAGCATCGCCTGTGCTGCCAGCAGCAGCCCCTGGGGAGGCAGGGGCACCTCCACTGGCTGGCAGGGTGGTCGGGGGGCACAGCCAGCACTGCCCAATGCTCCAGCACCAGGATGCTGACCTGCACAGGGCCGTGCACACCCCAGCACCGTTACTCACAGAGCACAGCTCATCCAGCTGTCCACACTGACCATCAGTTAGCTCTGCTCTGACACACAGGTAACTGCATGAGTAAGTTGACCTGGGCAGGAGTAAAGCCCATGTGGGATTGGGAAGCAGTCAGGACCAACACGAGCCCATAGCAATGAAGTCCACACACTTCAGGAACACCACGTGGCAGCAGCTGCATCTGAAGCCGTTAGTGGACACGGGAAGGCAGCAGGCTGCTGGGCTGGGGTTTGTCCCCCAAAGATCTGGGACCAGCAAGGGAACAGTCCTTTGTACAGCCTGGGAGGAGGCAGATGGCCAGCCATTAAGTCACACACCAGCAGATGTTTGACTTATGCAAGGCTTCTTTCTCCTTTCTTTTCTGAGAAAAGCTGCATCACACCCTGGGGGCTTCCACAAGCCCCTTTAGCCTTCGGGGTGGGGGGGTGGGGGGTGGTGGTTGGGAGGTCTTGGAGCTGCAGAGAAAGCTGCCAAGCTGGGCTCTGCTCCTGCAAGGAGCAATCGCATTTCTCCTGATGAGTTGCAGAGAGCAGGGCTGCAGAGGGAAGGCGCAGAGCGGCTGTGATCAGCAGTGGCACCACAGCCCGGCTCAGTGGCCAAGCACAGGGCTCCAGGCCAGGCACACCTTGCAGAGATCCCGCCCTGGTTCGGGTCTGGGAGGTGATGGACAGTTCAGAGGTACAGGGCACCCCAACAGGGCTCCCCCCCTGCCCCATGGCACAAAACACATCCACATTCCAAAGGGGTGATGAGAGCAAAAAGGAGGTGGCTTCCACCCCAGCATCTCCATCCTGCCCACACAGCACCCCGCATGCCCCACACAGCACCCCAAAGCCATAATGAACCAAGGGATGCCAGCCCCACTGGCAGTGGCTCTGCAGCCCCTGAATTCCATCCATGTTTTCCCAGGACGGGCTCTGACACAGCCCTGCAAAGGGCTTGGCTGCTGCTGAGGGGCTCATGGTGCCCAGTGTGCAGCTCCACACTCCCTTCCCCAGCTCTTCACAGGCTGCCAGTGGGCTTCACTGCTTCCTTAGGCACAGTTCAGAACAGTGCTTTAAACAGGCTTTCAAGGAGGGGACGAGGAAGCACCAAGTGAATATGACAGCAGTCTGGAGACAGAACCTCACCCCAAGTGCCACGGCTTCGCCAGCAGCGCATCGGGGATGGTGTAAGTCCCTCCGTCAGGAGCACACGTTGCTTGCCAGCTCAGACACTCAGGCAGGAGGCACAGGTGTTTGCTTGGAGGCAGCATGCACAGGCTCGTGCTGGTGGCTGGCACCAGCAGTGCCCTTCCCCACAGGACCCTCCCTGGCAGCACCACATCCCACCACGCTCGGCAGAGACTGCTCCATGTCTCTGGAAGAGCAGCCAAAGCATCCATACCAAGCTCTCACTGCAGAGCTCACACTCATCTGATTTCCAACCCCCCCCCAGGCGGCTGGTTGTATTAATTAAGGTATTTATCTGTGTTAAATGGAACTGAACACATTTTCATGAGCAGAGGGATGTGTCTTATCCATACCAACAGCACTCGGGGGGAATCAGGAGCTGTTGGGCCTTTGGCACTGACAAGGGCTGTGTTTGGATCCAGAGGCTGGGTGCTGGAGCTTCATGCCCAAGGCTCAACACTCCACTGTTCTGAGGCAGGAGGACTCCAAGCCCCAGCCTCTGCAGGGTTCCTGTGGCAGAGGCAGTGCTGGGTGCACCTGCTGCGCTCGCTCAGAGCTCGAGGTGCACTCAGCCCTCACTGCATCCCATTTCCTGCGCCTCCTGTGACACACAGAGACACTGCTGCAGCCCTTCCCTTGCCCAGCTGACACGGTCAGCAGTGGTTCTCAGCCCAGCTGCAATCACAGACAGGTCTACAGCTCCTCACAGCTCCACAGGATTTACAGAAGACAGATAACCCTGCAATCCCTGGGGCCTGCTAAAGCCAGCCTTCCAGCAGTGCTGTAGGCAGCAAGCCTCTAGTGTGTTAGGGGGAAAAGTTAGTCGAAGTGGGGAAATGCTCTTGCTTCCCCCTCTGCTGAGCTCTGGCGCAGGGTGCAGTGCAGCATCCCAAGGGAGCAGGTGAGCTCAGAGCTGGCTGCAAGGGCTTCAGCACACACACTCTGGCCACAGACACCTGCCACAGCAGGGATCGTGGTCTCCATCACTGGCACAACGACCACCATTGCCAGCAGCACCAGGGGAGTGGTTTTCCAGGCAGTCAGGCTCAGGGGCTGTGTGGGAGGGGGACAGGATGGGCACATGCAGCCCCACGGCACGACCTGGCCGCAGGCTTTGGGCACAGCTCTTTTCCTGGTTCAAGCAGGGATGGAAAAACCTTGATCTCATTTGCTAAAAGCACCTTAATGTCTTTACACAGGGAAAAAAAACAATGAAAAGCATTACTGATTTGGGTTATTCAATTCAGTCAGCAGGACTGAAAGCACGTGCTCTACCCGCAGCCCAGGCTGGGAGCATGAATCACTCCCAACTGCTGCCGGTGCCTTCCATCGTGTTTCAATGCCATCCGTCCGTTAGCACAAGCGACAGGCCGCCCTTTGGGGCATCTTCAGGGCACAGACAGCCAACAGTCCCTTTGAAATACCTGGAAGCCACTCTGACATTGTACTCTTGGCCAGGGTGATAGAATCCAGCCAAACCCCGGTCTATTAGTCTAAGCTCTCTGTGCTCATGGTCAGTCATGACGTTGTGAGGTTTGACATCTCTGTGCATGATTCCCATGCTATGGCAGTGATCTAGAGCCTTCAAAATCACAGAATCACAGAATCTTAGGGGTTGGAAGGGACCTCAAGAGATCTTCGGGTCCAACCCCCCTGCCAAAGCAGGCTCCCTATCTCATATTACATAGATAGGCGTCCAGACGAGACTTGAATATCCCCAGAGAAGGAGACTCCACCGCCTCCCTGGGCAGCCTGTTCCACTGCTCTGTCACCCTCACTGTGAAAAAGTTCCTCCACATTTTGGTGCGGAACTTCCTGTGCTCCAGCCCCTTGTCCTGTCCCCACTGACCACTGAAAAGGGGCTGGCCAATTCCCCCTGCCACCCATGTCTAAGATATTTATAAACACTAATTAGGTCCCCCCTAAGTCTTCTCTTCTCCAGGCTGAACAGCCCCAGCTCACTCAGCCTTTCCTCATAGGGGAGATGTTCCAGACCCCTAATCATCTTTGTCGCCCTTCTCTGGACTCTCTCCAGGAGATCCCTGGCTGGTTGATCCCAGGGAGCCCAGCACTGGACACAACCCTCCAGGTGGGGCCTGCCCAGGGCAGAGCAGAGGGGGAGGATCCCCTCCTGTGACCTGCTGCCCACACTCCTCCTGATGCCCCCAGGATCCCATTGTCTCTCTCAGCCCCAGGGCACACTGCTGGCTCATGGCCACCCTGCCACCCCCCAGCACCCCCAGGTCCTTCTCCACAGAGCTCCTCTCCAGCAGCTCCCCCCCAGCCTGTCCTGATTCCAGCAGTTATTCCTCCCCAGGGGCCAGACTCTCCACTTGCTTTTGTTGAACCCCATCTGGTCTCTCCCTGCCCAGCTCTCCAGCCTGGCCAGGGCTCTGGATGGCAGCGCAGTGTCCTGCCTGTCAGCCACCCCTCCCAGCTCTGGATCATCTCATACATGTAGAAATCTCATACATGTAGAGTCGAGTATCACAGCCTGTTAATGTCTGGTATAATTGCTTAAAGTCTGTGTCGTTGACATGTTCAAAAACCACAGCAGGTGTCCGAGACACAGGACCCTTCGCTATGTCTGCCAGGCTGATGATGTCGGGGCCGCCTCGCAAGTTCTCTAAGATCCTGATTTCTGCTTTTTAACAGGCTTGAGAGCTTTAACAACTCCTTTTTCATTATTCCTAATGCTGATGGCCTCAGACACTTCCCTGTATTGGCCTGATCTCCGAACCAGCTGGTAGTCGTCTTGATTCCCCACCCGACAACATGCGACTCCGTCCCAGCACTCCTGGGTCCGCCCCTGCCCTGAGGACCGGGCCCCCCAACAGCAGGCGAGTCCCCCCGCGCCGGTCTCGGCGGGCTGAGGACCGCGGCCCCCGGCCCCTCCCGAGACTGGGTACGGCGCTGCTGCTGCCCTCGGCCAGCGGCTGTGTTCGGCCTCGGCCGGGCGAGCGGAGCCGCCGCGGAGGAGCGGCCGCAGCTGCGCTCCCCTCCCGCCGCCCACGGGCCGCCCCGGGCACACGCGCCCCGCCCGGGGGCGGCAGCCGGCTGCCAGAGCCCCAGACCCCCGCGCTGCCGGGAGGCGGCTGCTCCCGGCGCTGCCCGGGCCGCGGGACCCCCGCCCGGAGCCCCGCGGCGCTGGGTGCCCCCGGCCCGGCCCCAGGCGCGGCGGTCTGGCGCCCCCTGGCGGCGGGACGCGGCACGGCCCCGCTCGCAGCCGGAGCCGCCGGGAGGCGGCGGGGCCCCCGGCCCCGTCCGCAGGGCGCAGCACCGCCCGCTGCTCCCCGATCCCGCCCGTGGGACGCCCCCGGGGCGCCGCGGCCGCCCGTCGGAAGCACCAGCCGCCGCCCGGCTCCGGCGGAACCCACGCGGCTCCCAAAGCGCCTCCTTCCCCCCTCCCAAACCGCGGCACCCCAGCGCGGGACGCCCCGTCCCCAGGGACCCAGCATCCCCGCCCCCCTCCCCCGGGACGGGCAGCTCACCCTGGGTAGCGGCAGCCGGGCCCAGGCTGCCTCCGGTCCGGCGCACCCAAGGGAGCAGCCGCTGGTCTGTGGGCGCTCCCCGCCGGGCTGCAGCCCCCCAGCCGTGAACCTGACGCCTCCTGCGACAGCAGCTTCCCGCAGGAGCTCAGTCCGGCTCCCGCAGCTTTCCAGAGGGACAAGGGCGTGTGAAGCCCCTCAGGCTGGACAGACAACGCACTGCCACCAGCCCGCAGCATCACCTCTCCCCACCCCATGTCTATAACCTTCCCAGTCAAGGTTTTGCCAGAACCAGGCTCAGGTGTCCGCCCTGGGGTAACGAGGCAGAGCTGTGTCCTCTCAGCCTGATTCTCTCCTGTCTTTAGGGATGTCTGTCCTGGTGCTGGGTGCCAGGTGCAGGGCTGGGGGTTCCCCACACCGGGGGCTGGCAGCAGTGGGGGGGACACAGGGATTCAGTTGTCTATCATGGAGCAGGAGGAGGGCGGCCAACAGCGGGTGTTTGTGGGGAGGGGCAGTGGGCACAGAGCCCCCAGCCCAGGGAGCCACTTCTGCAGGTGGGGGGGCAGCAGGTAGACCCCTGTGGGGCAGAGCTGCTTAGGGGGACAAGAGCGACCCTCCCCCCCCAAGGGAAAGCACCCTTTGAATGAGGATGAGGAGCCATCGCAGACCTCGGTCTCTGGAGAGCTGGTGGGTATGAACGGGCTGGTGTGGGGACCGGTTGGAGGGATGGGAGATGCATCCTGGTCCCCCTCCCCACCAGTGACAATTAACGTATGTGTAATCAGCTTTTGAAAAGAGAATCAAGCACCAAAGCTGCCCTCTGCGTTTTGAGAGCAGCACAAATCTAATGCTCCTTGGGCGGGCTGAGGTCCCAGGGAGCACAGGGCACCCCTTCCCCACCAGCCCTCACCCAGGAGGAGCTCAACCCTCTCCTGCGGCATCTTCCTCAGCCCTTCATCACCGCAGTTTCAGTGCTATGAGCTTCCAGGCAAAGCTTGAAATAAACAGGAACATTCCTGCTGGTTTTACCTGGATATATTCTACATTGAAGAACCATCACTCTGACACGCAGCATACATCTCGTCTGGAGAAGGTCAGTGCAGGTCCCCCCCACCGATGGAAATGGGAAGCACCCCTCGGAAGGGGTTGGGGGTTTTACTGGTCTCCATCCCTCTCCCTGCCTATCTCCACCATATGCCCAGGGCTGAGAGGGAAGAGCCCATCTGTGCGCTCGGCAGGGAAGGTGTGTGAGGCTCTGGCCGAGCTCTTCGTCACCTCCTCCGAGCTGGGGTGCTGGCAGGGTGCAGGGAAGCTGCAGGCAGGGCCCAGGCTGGGCACCGTCCCGCACGGTTCCTGGCAGCAGCACATCTGAAAGCACAGCCGGCGCCTCTGAGAAAAGTTAAGCAGTTTTTATTCCACAGGATGAGTCCACACTCAGCCAGTGGCTTCACCCACACAGCATCACCAGCACACAGGACAGAGGCCCCGCTCAGACCTCTAGCTGGATGGCATCTCACCATACAGTACAGAGACAACACCAGAGCACGACTGTTACAAGGGGCAGCCAGCAGGTTCCAACGGCTTCCCCGGCGTAACCGACCCCATCCCTGCCAGGCACAGCCCAGCCCCTCGGGAGCGGGTCGGGCTCAGCACTACTCCTGCCACCCAGGAGAGCCACAGCGCTGCCAGTGAGAGAACAGAGTCCAGGGTGTAGAGACACGACCTACCAGGGGAACTGCAGCCTAGGCAAGGAAGTGCCCTGTCCCCCCACCCCAGGGACCGGCACAGGGGCTGTACAGGGAAGAGGCTGCTGTGGGTGCTGCCGCTTTCAGGCCGGCACCGAGTGATGCCGAGCCCTGTGAGGGAGGGCAAGCACCAAGCTGCCCCTGCTCTAGGCAGCCACGACCCCGCAGGATGGGGCAGGGCAGCAGGGACCGGGGTCTGCGAGAGCCAAGCCGGAGGTCAACCCTCTTGGCTGTTCTGGGCCCTGCAGACCCTCATCCTGTGGGCAGAGAGCTCCCACTGCCTCCTCACCCAGCACCTTGGCCCGTTGGATGCTGAAGGCTCCAGGAGCTCTCTGGAGCCCGCAGGCTTCACACCTTGGGGAGATACTGAGGGTCCAGGCAAAGCCGCTCGCGAAGCATGGGCAGGATCCAGTTCCAACACTCCTGCAACATCCATGGCTCAGGCCTGTGCCTCAGCTCACAGGAAAACACTTCACTTGACAGTAGTTGTAACTACAACTTAAGTACCGTATGACAAGGGGCAGTTTATTCTTCAACAAAGTGACTTTTTCTTTAAAAAAAAGAAAAAAAAAGAAGAAAAAGAAGAGGGACTTCAAAAGCAAACACTCCCCATGCAACCAACTGTACAAAGGAAACCACGGTGTGTACAGCTCCTAGGACAGGGACTCCAAGCATTCGTTCTGGTGCTCAAAAAGGCACTTAAAGATTAAAACCCCCCAAAGAATTGCATTAAAAACTCACAACAAACCAAAGGAAACCAAAAGGCAATAATTTAATAGAAAGACACCGGGGCCTTGTACTGCATCTTCAAAGGGAGAAGGGAGAAAGCAACCCCCAGCCTGAGGTGGGTTCGCTCTCGAGTCATCTCTGAGAGCGCAGAAAAAATCCAGAGGGGCAGCAAAGCTTATGTTCTCCAGGAACAAAATGGAAACCCCGAATTACTGGCACGGTGTGGGTGACCCCCGTGCCCCGTGGACTGCTGGCCCCCAGACAGACAGACTGCCAGAACATCTCCTGCCACAGCCACAGAGGGACACACGGATCCCGGGGCTAGGGGGACAGGGACACAGCCTGCAGGAGAATAAACCTCGGTAGGAAGCAGGGGTGGTAGTTACAAACTCAGCAGTGCTCACAGACCAGTACGTACACAGCCCTCCCCTCACGGCGCCGCAGGGAGGAACGAGGCCGGGTCAGCACGGGCAGGTCTCCTCCCCCCTGGACACGGACGGGCAGCAGCGTGGCAGCTTTTTATTTCCTTGTTTATTGTTATTATTATTATTGGGTTTTATTTTTACATTGAGCTACCTACTAAGTGCAAAGATTTGGTGAGTGGCATTGGCTTTCATCTACTCCCAGGCTACGTCTGTACAGTTTACACAGTAACAGTTACTCCCCAGCATTTCAGCAGAGTACACAATATATACAGAGACCGGCGGCGCCGGAGCGGGGGGCAGGGGGGACACATGCTTGTGCGCTGGGCACGGGAACGAACGCCAGGCTGGAGCCCAGCATGGAGCTACGCACTGCCTCGCATGGGGACAGGGGGCTGTGGTGGGACCGGGGGGCTCAGCCCCCCAGCAGGCACCTCTGCTGCTGCCTGGGAGTCGGGCTGCTCGGGCCAGGGGTGAGCTGGGGCTGCAGCGGTGCCAGAGGCAAGAGGAAGATGAAGGGGGACAAGAGAAAACCCAACCCCCGTGTAGGGGCAGGTGACTGTGGGAGGAGGCGGGGGGCTTGCGAGTGTCTCTGCCCAGGGACAGACAGAACGGGAATTGGAGGGCAGCAGGGAAGGATGAACGTGTAGGACCATCAGTGCAGCTTCTCCGCGTGGCTGAGCCTCACTGTGCCCCTATCGCTGGGGCTGTATGAGATCGTGTGGAAGGGGCTGAATGGAAGCATGGGGCAGCGTCTGGAAATCTGTACAGGAAGGAGAAAAACTGCAGGAGAAGCACAGAGTGTCTTGAGTTCAGCGGCTACAGGAGAGACCCGACGGCCAGACAAGGTAACGCTCGTTCTGTGGCTTTCTGTCTCTGGGTCGGACGTTCAGAGGCAAAACAAACGCAGCTCCCTCTGCAGGGACTCCAACCGCTGCGTTACACAGCACAGTGCAAAGTGCAAAGTGTCACCCCATCAGACGGGCTCCGCATCTGACACGGTCAAATATGGCTCATGCTTTTCATGCAAGAAGATGCAATCTGAATCCAGCCCCTCGTGTTCTGCTGAGCAGTTCCCAACACAGGAACGTCGTTGCCAGCTCCTCACCCGCTCGGTCCCCTCTGGCCAGGCACTGGCAGGGTTTGGGTTTTTTAAAGAAATCGAAGTGTGGGGAGCAGGAAATGAAGCATCTCCAGTAACTGTGCAAGTTACTCTGTGCTCACGGGCTCGTCACTGGTCCTCGTCCATTCCCAGCTCCTTGGGAGAGGCAGAGCTGTGGCATCACGGTGCAGGCAGGGCTGTGCCTGGTGCAGCACTGGTGTCCTTCCCGAAGCCCATGGAGCCACCTCACCATCTGTGCCCGCTCCCACCAGCACATCAGGGCACAAAGGCATCTCAGGGTTCAGTTTGCAAAGCCATCCCAACACGCTGTCAGCAGTGAATCCCAGCCCCTCTCCAAAGGCAAAGACCCCTGCCCTGTGCTCCCCACCCCTCCCACCCCCCGTGTGTTACCAATGCCCAGAGATGCAGACGATCAGTTCCAGGATCAGCCCCGTGGTGCTGGCACACAGCTGCTCTGTACCTCCACACACACACAAACCAAAGGCCTGGAGAAACCCCACCTCAACCCCATGTCTCTGGAGGGCATTTCAGAGCCAGTTTCTGAGGTAAATCTACTTCTTAGAAAGTCACCGAACCGCGTACGCTTCTTTTTACTTCTACCCAGAGCACGTACTCTCCAGTGCCGACCCGCCGCCTCCTCCTGCGCAGGGCTGTGAGCTTGGGAAGGGTTTCCACAGGGATGGGGGTGTGCGTGTGCACAGCCGTACATACACACAGGCGTATGTACAACCACCAGGCCCAGGCCCCACACTGTTCCCCTCCTGGAGAGCGTCCAATCCGCACGGCTCTGACACCCTGCGCCGCGGCCCCGCTCCGCCGCGCAGGCACTGGCTCTCCCGCCACAGTCCCGGCCTACATGGTGCCCGATTTATCCGCCGAGCTGCTGGGGAAGAGCTTCTCAGTGGGGGTGACGGCGGGGCTGCCCACCCCCGAGCTGCTGCTGCTGCTGGAGCGGTGCTGCACCACCGGCCGCACTGGCCGCATCGGCGGGGGCCGCAGCTGAGCCCCGGCCAGCCGGGCCGAGAGCGCCGGCTTGAAGGTGGTCATCATCTCCGTGGTGGAGCTGCTGCTGCGGCGCATGGCAGCGTCCGGGTCCCGGATCAGGATGGTGTGGAGGGGGCTGGCGGGCTCCGAGTTGGCGGCGCCCATCGGGGGGTTCTTCATGGGCTCCAGTGTGTCCAGCACCACGTCGGGGGCCTGCTTGGCCGTGTTCTGCCGCTCCAGCTCCCGCAGCTCGTTCAGTGCCGTGCTCATGGTCTTCTCGATGTCCTGTGAACGCCACCGACAAAGGGATGTCAGCACCACACCACAGCATCGCCCCTCTCCCCTGCACCCACCCATGGAGACGCACCCTGCCCTGCACAGGTATGGGTGTGTGGGGTCTCTGACTTAAGGTGGGGCCTCGAGGTGAAGCAGGAGCCATGCAAGGGCACCCCGTACCTCCCAAGTCAAGGGGAGCTTGGTCACCAGCTCCAGAGGGAGCAAAGGCTGGGCACCCCGAGTGCCCACAGCCCTGGAGAGAGAGGGCACCCCACATCCTGCCCCAGCTGAGCCTGATGTCCCCAACAGCGGCTGCCCTGCTGCCTCCCTCAGGTGTACAGGGCCTCTGCCGACCCCGCGCCCACCAGGCAAATGCCGGGGACATACTCGGGGGGAGCAGCAGGGCAGCAGCCAGGGAGGCAGCTGAGGTGGGCCCGGCCCTGGGCCCTCACCACCCACCCCCCTCAGCTCTGGTCTCCCGGGCATGGCCTCCATGGGCCCGTCCAGGAGAGCCTCCGGAACAGGAGCCCAGCCCAGAAGTGCCCCATGAGGGGAAGCAGCTGCCCTGCTCAGAGCCGTAGTCTCACCATCCCCTTCAGAGACAGAGGCCCAAGTTCGGCATCACTTAAACCCACCTGACCGGAGCTACGCCCACTGGCTGGGAAGGAGCCCATCTGAAGAGGGACTGAACCAGCCCCTGAACAGCAGCTCTGGTTACCCTTCCTCGCTGTCCTCACGGATAACTAATACCCACATGATGCCAGGTGGGCCTCAGGTAATGTTCAGAGATCAGCAGAAGGGAATTAATTATCAAGCCAGCTCCAATTAATGCTATTAAGCTGTTCAGATGGTGAGTGGAAATACCCTCCCAGAGCTAAGCCCCAGGACTCCCAAGGCCAGTGTGTCTATTTGCACCAGCTCAGCGAGAACCTTCCCTAAGGTTTAAAAAAACAACCCCAGGCCCAAAAGCCAAGAAAACTGTGCATGTCGTGCCCGGTCCTCAGCATTCACCCGGCTGCCTGGAGGCCCCTGTTCCCCAGGGCCCTGTGCTGCACCCCAGGACTGCAGCCCCAGGCCCCGTGGCAGCTGCAACGCTCCTGGCCATCAGCCGAACCCGGGGACTTGGTGTGTGCTGCTGTGCCAGCTCGAACCATGTGCAGGACACACGCTGCACTACGACCATAACTCTGTGACTGATCACCCCAAACACAAGCTCTTGATGGACAGAGAAGCTGGGTAGCGTGCTGCAGAGCAAGAAACGAGGAGCGTGGCTGGTGGGAAAGCAAACAGGACAGTGAGAATTCTGTCTCTCTGCAATCATGGTTAATTATCCCCCCGAAAGCAGCGGACTGGACACACAACAGCCTGACAAACCCTGCAGGACACGAGCTGCTGCCAAGCAGTGGACAGTGGGCTTCCCTCTCCCTGGGTGTCACTGACCGTCCCACAGCTGCTGCTCCCATGGGGGTGGCATGGAACAGTGTCACAGGGATGCTGTACAGCCTGTCTGCAGTGCTCCCGGCCCCCAGGGCTGGGAACAGCTTGACCTGTGGCTGCCCAGGCAGGTCTGTGGGGACTGTGCCTCAACTAGGGGGGCTGGAGAGTTCTGCAGCTTGCTCCCGGGCAGGACCACTCTCCAGGGTGTTAAGAGGTTTGGTGTAACCTGACTGGCGCCTGGCAGGGAGCAGAGACCTGCCGGCCATGCTGGAGGTGACAGATTTGTCAGCACCTGGAACTGATGGCCTAGTGCAGTGACACAGTGTTGTCACACTGGGGGCAGGCTGACTTCTAACCCTTGGAGGTCCTACCTACAAGGGCCAGTAACAACCTGAAGCGCTTCTCTCCGAACACTGAGCATCAGTCAGGTTCTGATTTGGCAAATCCAGTTTTCTCCTGCTAAGCTCCTTACGGAGCATCAGAGGGTGGTAACGTGCTCCCTCCCTGTGGGAGCCAGAGCTGCAAGCACATTTCAGTGCTGGATCCAATGTTTCTGCCCTGTTCCAAGGCAGCAGGATTTGTGGCAGGAGGCAGCATCTCCTGTCAGACTGACTGATGCACTGGAGAAGCGGGAGGCTGTTGGCTGCTGGTTTTATCTTTAAACTGCCACAGCTGCCACAGCACTGTAACTGGGGATGTGTGCTGCCACGGATGGGGCTCTGCAGCACTACCCCTGTGACTTCAGTTTCAGGCTCTCCATCCCTGGGGACCGAGAGCCCCTTCACAACCCTCTTACCTCAGCCAGCGCTTCTGCTTCTAGAGATTTCTGATCTCCAAGACTACTGTGTCTAGTCGATCCACAGGTGGGTCTCAGCGGGTGCCCATCAGACAAGGCCTTCCTGTCTGGGAAATTGATGCTGCCTGCACTGCCGAATGTCGCCATTCTGCGCTTTTCGGGACTCTCAATCCTGCCCCTGTTAAGAGGGATTTTGTGGGGGCTGCTAGGGCAGGCCGCTGCTCGAGGAGGAGTGTCTATGCCAGGCCCCATCCCTCGGGGCGGGCTGTGGGTGTCCCCCCCGCTTCGACGGCGAGGGATAGCTGCACCGTCAGACCTCAATCTCACTCTGCAAAGAATCCATCACAAGAACGGGTCACCGTCCGTCAGACCGCGCGGCTGGCTGCATGCTGCATGCTGCACGACCCTGCTGGGCTCCGAGCCCAGGCCCAGCCGCGCGCGAGACTAAGGCAAGAGGGAAGACAGACATTTTAGCCAGCGCCAAGGAAAGGACAGCATTGACCCTTCTTCACACGTTAGCAATGCACACAGAACCCCCTCCATGCTCACGTCACTCGGCAGCGCTTGCTGGCGCCTTCCCTTCCGTCCTGCCCTACACCGCAGACTCCCCACACGACCGCCCCTGTGCTCACAGGGGGGTTTCCCTACCTGCCCATCACTCCCCCGAAGCCGTAGTCCACAATATGATCCGTTGGAGACTGGATGTCATTCTTGGAGGAGGCTTTATCATCCAGCAGTGGCCCGCTGCTTGCCTCGCTGTCTGCCTTCTGACTGAGGCTGTCAGAGAATGCATCATCCCTAGGCAAAGGAGATGGGTCAGTAACAGAGCTCTGCCCCAGCAGAGAGGCTACAGCCCAGCAGCTCCAGACGTTGTTAACAAAGGCCTGGACCAAGGGCACCACATCAGAGGGTGCCCAGAGCTTGGCAAAAGCATCACCACATCCCCTATGCTGCAGTTGCCACCTTAACAAAAGCACAGTACTTGTACCAGAAGCAGCATCTGCCAAGGGTCTGGGCCCTGCCTCTGGGCCAGGCAGGCACCAAACCATGCCAACGAGTAGAGGGATGAGGCCAGTGTTCAGCCTGGGCCATGCTGCTTTGAGGAGTCGGAGACTCAGGTGCGGTATTTAGCACTGGCTTTATCAGCTAGAAAGGGTCTGAGCCACATGTGGAGTGGGAACAGCTCTGGATTTCCCACCAGAGGCATTAAACCAGGAGCATCTGACCAGCTATTCTAGGTGCTAAAGATGAACCTCATGACTTCACCATCCTGGATCAAAGCACAGCACTACTCACATGTCCTGCACCACGATGTACTGGTGGGGGATGAGCCCATCCACACCATTGTGTCTCCCTTCCCACCAGTCTTCCGACGCCCGATGGTACAGGAGGAGCGAGGCCCCTTTCTTGAAGGAGAGCTCTCGGGGAGACCGCCCGATGTAGTCAAACTTGGCTATGGCTTCAATCTGCTCCACTTCTGCAAGAGAAGCACAGAGAAAACCTCTGTTCAACAAGGGCACTGCAGGTCCTGGCAGGAGGCAGCTTCCCAGAGCATCCTGCACCGAGCACAAACCATCTTATTTTCAGACTGATCAGTTCTTTTTGCTCTTCCAGCCTTCCTGGAATCTCTCACACTCACAAACCACCAGCAATCACCAAAAGCTACAAACCAGATGGGAGTAGCTGAGATTTCCCTGTGTGCATATGGCACCGGCACCGCGCTCCCCTCTTCCACCCATAAAGTGGTTTCTTCAGTTACAGAACCCATTATCCTCCAGACTGGGATCTTGTTGAGCTGTGTCAGATACTGTGATCAATCAAAGCCCCGCTTACCTTCTCCTCCTGCCTTTATCCTGGAGACAGTTTGGCCTGAATTATTGATGAGTAACGAACCCCCCTTTGGGGATCCCCACAGAAACGGTGACAGCAGCTCTGGGCAGGCAGCTGCTCCACACCACCCCCACATCTGCAGACCTTCACAGAGTGTCAGGAGCTGGAAGGGTCCTCGAAAGCTCACCCAGTCCACCCCCTGCCAGAGCAGGATCACCTGGAGTAAGTCACCCAGGAACACATCCGGGGGGGTTTCCTGCACTCTACACACTGCTTCTCCACTTCTCCCTAAATTAAGCTCTACCAAAGCCAGGGATTCAAACTGGGAGCTCAGGGCCCAAATTCAAGAGGGCTGAGGCAGCACTTTGGGAGGTCAGGAGTGCACCGGGAACCTTTGAGCCCCCAGCCAAAGGCAGGCTGCCACCACTCCCGTACCCCTGGCCGCTCTCGGGGCCAGCACTGGCCGTACCTCCCCGATCATTTCAAACCCCGCCTGCAGATGGCAGGAGAGCGACTGCAAAGCGAATCAGGGTGAGTCCACCCAGTTCCTCCAGCTCCATCACCTTCTCCTTAAACCACAGCAGCTTGCCCTGCTCCCACTGCCTCCTCACTGACCAAAGGCACCCGCAGCCCTCAGGATGTGACCCATCGCTCTGCTCAGGGACAAGACCCTCCAGAGGAAGGCGTGGGGCGTGCTGAATCAGAGCCCAGCCCCATGAGGGATGGGACAGGACAGGACAGGTCACTTCAGCAGAACTGATGCTCCCCACGTCTGCACCAGTAGCGTGTCAGGGTGCTTGGGAGCGCTGCAGCAGGACCAGTGCAGGAGGCTGAGGGGAAACCAGGAGGGTTTCACAGCCCTGGTGAAATATGGGGCTTCCCAGCAGGGAGGGTGCACAGGGTGACAGCAGGGGAATAAGGAATATGTAAATTCACAAAATAAAGCTGCTCTTGCACTTGCACCACAGTTAATCACCCGGAAACTCCAATCAGAGCTATTAATGTGACCACCCAGGCATAAAATTAGCTAAATGGCAGCTTGCTCTCCTCCATCTCCTAGCCCTGTGGGCTCCTGTGTGTAGCTGAAAGCAGGCCCTGGGCTGTCCGGCCCAGCTGCGCCCTTCCCTGCACCCCATAGTGCCCACCAGCTGGGCCAGTGCTCCTCCCTCCCTGCCTCCCTCCTCAGAGGCCGTGGTGTTCTGTCAGGGCAGGATGCATCTGAGGCAATGGCAGCCATCAGGAGACCTGACGAGGCTTTTGGCTACCCAGTGCCCTCCCACCCAGCAGTGCTGCCATTAAACAGCATCGTGGGGTGGCATGTTCACAGGCCCTCAGCAGTGCCAGTGAGGTCTCCCAGACCCATCCTGGGCCAGGCAGGTGGTGCCTCTGGGCTCTGGGAAGCACAGCGCTTCCTCCTGAGTCGGTACCGTGTCCTGGAGCGAACACACTCTGTGCCCAGCTCCACCAGCACCCCCGCTGCCACGCTCGCCTTTGTGGGCCTCAAAGCTTCCACAGGAGCCCAACGCCAAACCCCAAGCCCAGCACTCCATGAGCCCCTGTCTGCCTGCACTGAGACACCCCAGGAGAGAGTTGTAGCTGGGGGAAACAAGGCAGCAGCTCGCACAGGACTAATGGAATGAGCTGGAAGACCCCCTCTCCTGCACAGGGCCCCCAGTGTTCACTGTCTTCCTCTCATCACATCCAAGGGCTCGGAGTAGCTGGTGTCCCCAAGTGAGTTCCCCTTCCCTCCTGTTCCCCTGAGCCACTCCACAGAGTGTGTCCTCACCATCACACGGCCACAGGTAAGCACAAATGATACTGAAAGAAATCCTGTATGGGGCTAATGGACTCTCATAGAAGAGCCCCACAGCTCAGGTATCAGCTCCACAGACACCCCTGTATCCTGCTGTGATTCAGACCCACACATCCTATGAGAGACCCTGTACATAACAGTGATCCACACACGTACTGGCTGCTAAGCACAGAGAAACCTTGTCTCCCACTGAAGTGGCAGGCAGGGGTCCAGCCTGCACAGACCCGACCTGCTGCTGCTCACGCCTGCACTCACCATCATCGCTGGTGTGTGGCTCCGTGCCGTTGTCATGGTCAGCTTCATCGATGGTGCCTGGCTCGCTGTGCGGGCTGTCACTGGAATGAAATACACCGTGCTGTACAAGAGAGAGGTGGTGTTCCCAAGGCACCGAGCCCAAGCAAGTTGTTGAGGGAAACCCTGGCCCCAGGGGCACTTGACAGAGTTATGGGCTTAGCGTTCACAGGACTGAGATGGTCACTTTAAATCACAGCAGATCTCTGAGAGCAGCACACATCACACCACCGGTTCAGGCCCAGAGTGCCACGTTCTGTTCCCTGTGTATCTTACTCGTGTTTGCCAGAGCAAATACAAAGGGGTACCCAGCTAAAGTCACTCCTTCACAAGGAGTTCCAGCATTTATCCTCTGGTTGCATTGGAACAGGTGGGGGCAGGGAAGATTGGGTCTCAGGAACATGTAAACCCCGCACAGAGATGGGTTCAGGTCTGTATCAAGCCTGGTTTGTTAGAACTCGGATCTGAACATGGGTTCAGAATTCCAGCATCCTCCAGACAAACACCTAACTTCACTTACACTCCAGTACCAGGGTTTGTTTATGGGGTTTTGCTGTGCTGGGCACACCAAGAAGGGGAAACTGTGCACCAGAAAGATGGGATACGATGCAGGTTCACTGGGCTGATCCCATCCACAGCTAATGCAAGCTCATCTGTCTTCTAGCACTGGCCAAGCACTGGCCAAGCAAAAGCCCTGGAAGGTTCTGGTTGACTTCAGGCTAATGGATGTCACCCAATTAGCAAGGTATGATGGTGCTACAGGAATGCTCAAACATTCCAGCCCAGGAGCAGTTCAGTTGGCATTGACCTAAAGCCCTGCTTTGCTCTGGACACACTCCTGTGGGTACAGGGATTTCCATAGACATTCACAGTCCTACTGGGAAAGTCTCTCCTGAAATTGTTACTGAGGCTCATAATGCTGACTGGGAAATACTGGGACTGGCAAGGCGAAAAACCAGTGTAAAGCTGAGGGGTGGAACAGGAGGTGAACTGCTTAGGTGTGCAAAATCCTCTGCTCTCACAGCATTGTAACTCAGAGCCACTCAGACAGCCTGGTGTCGAGTAAGATTCTTACCCAGTGTAAAAGAGCACGAGCACATCAGACACACACACCTGCACACCTAATGCAGAAGGCTCAGCAGGGGTAATGCCAGAGGGCACTCCTGCTGCAGAGGGGCAAAGTCAGGCCGGCACCCTGCTCAGCCTGGCTCAGCAGCCCTGAATGTTAAGCCTGAACCTCCTCAAAGCTCCTCACACCCCCTCAGGGATCTGCTCCCAACAGCCCTCCTCCTGCACTCGTGGGAGCTGGAGGCAATCCTCTGCCTACCCGGAACCAGGCCAAAGCTCTTCCCCGTGCCAGGGGCCAGCCCTAAGGAGGGGGTCTGGCTTTCAGGTCTGCAAAGGCCGCAGCGCCGTGCCTGCTCCTTACCAGTACTCCTCCCCTCCAGTCATGCACTTCTCGTAGACGGGTCCTTCTAGCTCTCTGTGGCTGGGGAAGATGCCCTCGTGGTTAATGATGATGGTTTTGATGACCTCATTGACATGGGCTTGGCAGGACACCGGATCCTGCCCGTCTGGGATGTGCATCAGAGTGGGCCCGAAGCAGATGGCCAGGTTGTAGGGATCCATCATGTTCTCATCGCTGTACTGCGACAAGCTGCAAGCACAGGCGTTAGGGAGCTGCAGTGCTGACCCTCCCTGTTCACTCACTACAGTCTCCCACCAGCAAAGCCCCATCACCCAAAAAATCAACCATCCGAGCTGTACACCTTCCCAAACACACAGCCACGGCACGGCAAGGCTGAGCAAGGACCCCAGTACAACTCTCCATGGCAATGCCAAAAAGGGCTGTGCCACAAAGACAGGGAGACCCAGGAAGAAAGGAGGTCAGGGAGGAACTGGGTTCAAGAGGAAAAAGACTCACTGATTCAGAAAAGCAAACAGGTATCGCATGACAACGATGACAGCCCGAGGCAGGGTGACGATGATCTGCTGGATCTGGTGCACTCTCTCGGCATGGTTCTCAATCTCTGGAACACAGGGGTAGAAAGCAGATCTTTAAACCTTCTGAGACCACACAGCGCAGCACCAGAGGGACTGAAAGCTGTATGTGGCTGACAGTCAGGTGCATCTGAGGCCACCTTTTCATGGGAACAAGGCATTTGAGTTCATTTAAAATCCATCCTTAAAGGAAAGGTAGCAACGGCCGCAGGAAAAGGAAGGAAAGGTGAGGAAAAGGAAGTTTCTGGCTAAATGAGACAGAAATAAATAGAGAAGAAACAACCATCCAGAAAATGAACAGCTGATCTTTGCAACAAAAAGCTTCCAAAAGCTTAATAAACTGCAAACTGGCATTAATTAGGGATGGCTCCAAAGCACAAGCCTCTCTGCCAGCACACAGACAGCACATCCCCAAGCAGCAGGCACGTTTCCTGGCACCGAGGGGACCCGTCTCCTTCTCTAGGGGCTGTGTGTGCCCAGGCTTCCCACTCTGAGGGCTGCAAGCCCCCAGCCAGGCTAAAAACCCCTGTTCAGGCAGGAAACCAGTGCAGAAACTGCATCAGTGTTTGCTGTGTTACAGGTGTACAGCACTGTCCTGCACATCAAAACTGAGAGGCAGTGGTGAATCTCCTACAGCTGCTGCAGAAACCAACTGCTCCTGACAAATAAGATCACATTCTTCCCCCTCTGGAACAAGCCCATCTCTGCATCACTCCCCTCCAGATACCATCTGTCTTTCCTGACATGGCTAAACCTCCAGCAGTTACACACATTAAGGAGGGAGGAGTCCTGAGCAGCAGAAGCCAAAGGAAGGACTGCTGCATGTGTTCACCAGTGTCCCCCGAAGCTACACACGCACCGAGACACCTGAACCCCCAGCCACCCTGACACCTCTCCTGTGAAACCAAGTCATCCCGTAGTCAAAGCATGCAACACACTCCTCCATCATCTCCAAAACACTGAATTCATTCTGCCTTCAGCCTTTCCCCAGAGGAGTTGTTTCCATGACTTGCCAATAAATCAGTGTCACCACTGGAAGGTACTGGGAGAAATAAACCCCAGATGGGATGGCAGTTTCTTCAGCTGTGGAGGAACAAGTGGAGCTGGAAGAGTTCAGGGCAGAACAAGAAGCAAACGGGCACTCTCTGACATCAATCCCAGCTCCTCACAATTAAAGCCCCTCAGTGTCCCTCTGCTCACATCCCAAGCACCTCCTGGTTGTCTTTGGGACAGGAGATGCACCCTTAGGACAGCTGATGGCGCGTGGCTGACACCGAGTCTGCAAGCTCAAGGGCCGGAGCAGCTTCCCAAGCAGTTAGTGTTCCAAGGAGTTAGTGGCCTTCACTGTGGGCAGCAGAGGAGCCCGAGCCACAGCAGCAGAACCCCGCTGTGCCCCAGGAGCGGCGGCTGGGGGACACTGAGGGCAGGCACAGGCCAGGCTGTTACCTGCACAGAGATCTGCGTGGGCAGGAAGCAGCCCACCCTGTTCAAGCAACTCATCACCCCCCGTGACCCCCAAGTGTGAATACAGGCCTGCTGCCTGTGCAGGTCCCCAGCCCAGGCTTGGAGATGACTTTCTGCTGCCCCTCATGCTGCTAGGAAGACGCTGAAAGAGCCACAGCAAGAGGTTTCACGTCTCCTCCCCTCCCAGTGCTGCCAGCACACACTCTTACTGCTTTAACAGTGCCTATTGCAGCCCCGCAGCCCTCCTACAGCCTGAGCTGCTGCTGGCAAAACTTGGGTGTACCTGCCCCCCCTGTATTGCTTGTCCTGTCCCACCCCATTCTCTGAGAAGAGCTGTCACATTACTTACTTATAGTAGATATCAAATCTTGAAACCTTTCCTTAGGAAAGAGGGGGTTTTCCAGTCCTCGGAAATACAGCTTCAAGACTCCAGCCACGGAATTAATGTCACGCTCGTTCTGGTCATCAGCAAGGGGATCTTCACCTGCCCAGAGAAGAGTGTGTGTTTCCAGCATTAGTGTCAAGTGGGACTAGCAAAACACGTCTTTCTTCCTGACTCGGGGCAGCAGCAAACTCTCCCCCAGCTCCAAAACCCTTGTGTGTTTCTGAAACCTGCCCAGCAAGGGGAGATCCCACACAGTTCTGCTACAGGGCATCCTGCTGAGACAGGTTACACCCTGCCTGCATGACAGCAGTTCACTGCAGAGAGTGTGAACCTTTCCTGAAGATGAGAACATTATAAATCGCTTCTCCTTCAGTTTCCAGGCTCGTGCATTCCTGCATGTCAGGAACAGCCCAGGGAGCAGGGCAGATCTGAGAGATGGCAGGCGGAAGCCTGAGCAGACAGGCCTGGCTGGAGGGTGCAACTGTGCCTCTGGAAGAGTCTGAATGTCTGGGGTAGCACTGCACTTAGATCTGTAAAAGGACTTCAAAACCTAAGGGGCTTGGATACTGATTCCTCTGAAACTGGATCACAGAACCCCTCACCCTCAGCTCCCCAGCACCCCTCAGCCCCCCAGTACCTCCCTGCCACGGGCAGGGACACCCCCCAGCCCCAGGTGCCCCAAGCCCCATCCAACCCACCCTTGAACCCTGACAGAGATCCCGGGCAGCCCCAGCTTCTCTGAGCACCCTGTGTTAGGGCCTCCTCCCTCCCCAGGAAGGATTTCTGCCTCCCAGCCCCCCTCCATCCCCCTCCTGCAGCTGAAGGCCGTTCCCCTGGGCCCATCCCTTTACAGGGTGTCCAATGCACCCAGCACACATGAGCTGCCGCTCCCTGCTCAGCCACACATCCTATCTGCTCCCGCACGCCCGGGCAACACACCTCTCTCAAACGAGTTCTTGATGTCGTTGACTTCTACCTGGGAGCCTGGGACTCTGAAAATGCCCTGCTGCTGGAGGCCTGGAAAAGAAGGCAGCTTTAGAAAAGACCCATAACACTGTTACACCATTACACTCTGCTTTCTGACCCAGAACAGCAGGAACTAGGAGTGGATGCACCCAGCAGGCCATGGACAAAGGATCAGCCTGCCATGATGCCTTTCTGCTCCTATTTCTCCAACCAAGGCCCCCCCAGCTCAAAGCTCTGAACATCTCCCCTCAGCCCAGGGCCTGAACACACCATTTAACCTGAGCAACAAGGCCTAAACATCTGCCAGGCATGCAGTGGGACAGCACAGTCAGAGCCACTCTAACTGTAACCCACACAGGACCACAGGCACCTCTGCTGTACCTCACTGCTGCCTACACATACCTCATCTCCTTTGCAGAGAGGTGCTGCTGCCATTAGCAACTTACCATACAGATTGATGTACCGAATGCAGCTTTCCACCACGAGCGGAATAGCCTGGCCTGAATCCTTCACAAAAGGAAAGAAACAATTCAGAAATTACTGGTTTATGGGCAACAAAGCACAGGAGATGCACTAAAGGTTGCAAAAACAGAGCTCTGGAAATCAGTGCGTGGAGATTAGTAAGAGGACAGGCAAGAAAAGGAAGTGTTACACATGTCAAGCCATCAAAAAGTGCTGAGTATGCTACGTGCACAAGAATTATGCACAAAAAAGATTTGCTGGAGTGTGTGAAAGACTGCTGCTCACTGTCTGGCTGAGAAGGGACTGATGCAACGGGATCACAGCTATTCCATTTCAAAGGGGTAATGCCAGGCTGAAATAAAACTTGTGCTATACCTGTCTGATGAAATAAGCTTCCAGTAAGAGAGCTTACAACAGGATTTCCACCTAAAGAAAGAGCTGTTGTCAAGAAACACTAAAAAAAACTCCAAACACCACAGTGTATTAAATTAACTGCCTGTCTCTGAACCTGTGATGAGTTTTGGCTTTTGTTTTGACGCAGCTTCTCTCCAGGGGAGGAGCTCACAGGGGCTGCAAGCCGTGCCTGACTGCCTAAATGGGCATTTGTTTTCCTCAGGTCTTTGGCTGATTGTTCCAGAACAGTTGCATCTCTCTGGTTGATGCACCTGTCTCGGAGATGGGCCTCCAGTAAATACCTGGTTCCTTGTCCGCGCATTCCTCCTTCCTCTGAGAACACAAAAAAGCAGCAGAGCAGGGAAAAAAGAGAAGATTAAGCAAGGATAAGTTCAGTTAGAGGCAAGCATCTCTTTGGGAGGCCATGAACGCTCAAATGCAATGGCAGCTTAGCGAGGTCCAAGCCAGGTCTTCAGGCTGTCCCCCTCCCTCCCAAGCCCCGCCGCATGCTGCACCCCAGCCTCGTGGCCTGCAGAAAGAGCCTCTCGGATTTCTTCCCTCCCTGAACCTGTGACACTCTTGGGAGCCAAGGCCAATGCCAGCCCCTGCCCGGGGCTCTGGGGGAGATGTGGGGGGCACCAGGCAGCTGTCTGCAGCCCTGAGCCCCACCAGACCCTACCTTTCCCAGGGGAGCCCCCAGCCCCAAGGACTGCGCCCCCAGGAGCCTCTGCAGGTGCAGGACAGCCCTCTGCTCAGACAGGCTCCCACTGCAGGCAATTCCTCCTCTTCAGCTCTAACAGGCTGAACTTTAACGAGCATTACTTCTGTGAACATCAGTTTAAGAAAGGAATAATTACCAGTACTGAAGAGATTACCAGCTCTGTCAGCCAGGCCTGTCGATGACCCCTGACAGTGCACTGCTCATGAAACCTTCAGCTCACGGTTGCACTGCAAGAGCCCAAGAGAGCAAGCTGGAGCTGGACAATGCTTACTGGGTTCCCTAATCCTACAGCCTGCGACGAGTGCTTCCTATGGCTTGTTCACTGGAGCTTTCTCCAGCACAGGATTAAACACTCTGTGCACTCATAACAGCATCGCTTCCTCTGGAAATCCTTCCAGGAGCCAGGCAGGGGCAAAGTGCTGGATCTCGGAGGAGCAGCATCTAGAATGCTGGAGATGTCCTTAGGGACAAATCACACATCCACATATCCCTTCTTCTGAAATCCCTCCTTCCAGGTGATTTCCTGGGATGAGCAGGGCTGTTGGGGCTGCACTGCTACCAACTGAGTTCATCTGAGGCCACCCCAGCTCCAGTGAGCCCATGTTTAGGCAGCCAGGCGCTGCGTGTTACCAGCGAGGGCCTGGAGGAGAGCACCCAGCAGCTGGTTAGGAATCGCTCTGCCCCAGTGCTGGCGGCTGGGCCCACGGTCCTGGCCCGGCGCAGGCCGCAGCCAGTGCACAAGCTGCAGCGTTCAGAGGTACAGGCCTCCCGTGGCTCCACACTGACATGGCCTGTGCCCACTGTCCCCACAGACTACCCCTCTGCAGCGTGCTGTGGGAAGAGGCCTCCAGACTCCCAGGGAGCTGCATGAGAGGGCATCAGGCACCTCCCGACACGTAGATGAGCCCGCCGGGTTATCACCAGTAAATTCTGTAAGCAGAGGATGAGGACAGCCTGTCTTCCCACCCACACAGCCACCCGCACGCGTGGTGTTTCAGTCCAAGGCTGCCTGTCCTTACAGCTGGGAGACACTTGCTGGGAGCTGAGGATTCATTTTATCTTCCTCAGACAAAGGGGAAGACAACCACCAAAAACGTGTGGAGTAAGGGAAGGTTGGGGGCTCTGACAATCCTTTGAGGGTGCCAGGTGGGCTGTCCCTTCTGTCTGACCTCCCTTCCCCACATGGGTGGAAGCTGCTGCACTGGATGATGGCAACACTCAGCCAAGAGCCCCTTGTGCCACCCAGCTGGCCAGAGCAGCCGATGGCCACCAGTCACAAGGGTCCTCAGAGCGGGGGCACGCAGGCAGCCATGGGCTGGATATGGTGAGGAACACGCAAGGGGTGAGGGAGCCACAGAGAGAAATCGTCACAGAGGCAAAGGACACGCTGGCCACATCAACTGGGTGCAGGGCGGCCCGGAGAGACCCCGCGCAGGAAGAAAGCAGGCAGCAGTGAGGACAGGAAAGCCACCATTACATTCACAGCGTTCATAAACTCTTACTGTCAGCCAGTGAGTACCTTAATGAAGGTTTCCATATTGCCGTTAAAGAGTTTATGATTATAGACTGAGAGAGGCCTAGGTCTCCTCATTTTCTGTGGCTTAGGGGGAAGACATGGGGGCCTGGGAGAAAATGGAACAAAATAAATCAACAAAACACCAACATAAATGCAATGACAGGGTGAGATCTCAAAGGTTATGACTGAGAATAGAAAAATAAATCAAACAGAAAATCCCCTTGTGAGGACTCAACACGCAGCTCCACACACTCCACAGCTGCTCGCGCTTCAGCGTCCCCCCACTGCATCCTGCCCCATGGGCACCCCACAGCTCCGCATGGCACACAGCGCCCACAGCGTCAGGGGTGAGCTCTCTGCTTCCCCCTTCCAGCAGCCCAGGGCTGGATACCGTAGCACTAACAGCCAACTCACTCCGGAGTGGGCACAGCCAAGGTCTGGCTTCACAGGCCCCCTGGGCCGGGCTGAGCCGGGTGTCACGGGCGGGCAGCCCCGAGTGGATTCCAAGCGCTCCCCTATGTGCTGCACACAGCACTGCAAGCCCAGGTCAAGACTGCAGCCTCTACCTAAATAATAAATTCAAAATAACCTGGGTAATAGGAACATTTAACAGCAATAAACCAACCTACTTGCTACTTCCCATCCCTGCAACCCTGTGGTATTTCCCTATCAGATGGGCTCCAACCTCAGCGGCAGCCGCAAACAGCCACCTCCCAGGCTGCTTCCCAAGAGTCCTGGTTCCTGCTGTGAGAACCCGTCATCTCTAGAGCCAGGTGGTGGCAGAGCAGTGCCTACACCAGCCGCGGCAGCCCGAACCCACGGTGGCTGATGGGGAATGCTCTCCACACAGAGCTTGCTGCAGTCAGGCTGCTAAACACAGCCAGCCACGACTGCCCTTGGTACCCAGAGCTGCAGCTACAGCACCAAAACTGCTGCTCAGCATTTGTGCTGGTACCAGGGGTGACATCGGAGAAGCAAAACAAAGGAGCTGTGCCCTCACCCCTCGGGGAGCTGCTCCTCATTCCCTTGATCACTTTGGCCTGGACACCCCCACTGACACACAAAGCACAGGGGGAACTCTTCCCAAGCCCTGGCTTTCCCCAGGCAGCTGGGCAGGCTGGAGCCCCCTCGCAGGCTGCCTGTGCCATGCCAACCCTGTGCCCCCACACCCCGGGGATCAGGTGCCAAGGTGCGGCCCTCCTGGGACCCACAGCAGGGCACGGCCACGGCGGCCGATCCGAAGGGCTCCTGGGGCAGGGTCACAGGCAGGTCTTTGAGCACATCAGTGCAGCCCAGGGCTGTGCAGCCCCGCTCCCTGTGTCACAGAAGGTCTGTCTGTTCAGGCAGCACCTCCCCAGCCCCCACAGGGGCCCAGCGCTGACGTGGCTCAGCTTGGTGCTGGCAGCACAGTGCCCATCCCACCAGAAGGCCAGAGCCAGGCAGCCTGCCGCCCCGCTGCCCCCTGCTACCACAGCCTCTTCCCTGCCTGGAAAGGCAGCCCAGGCTCCACCATCTGCTCCAGCATTTCCAGCATGGAATGGGGAGGGTGTGCTGGTACTGCAAATTTTATATAAACACTGAAACAGGGCTGCAAAAAGCTAACACAGAAGCTGTACCTCTTCTGGGGACATGTGTGGAGGCTTTGCTGGCTCACAGCTTACTGCCAGCTTACTGCCATCATGCATGTAACGAGCCACCAGAGTTCTGTGGAGATGCTCTATGGACTGGAGATGGATCAAAGCCTCCTTCCAGTTACATTCACCCCCGAGCACCATCTCCTGCTGCCGAGGGATGAAAGCCCAAATACAGGCATGCCTTGCACTCCTAGGCAGAGAAGACAGAGCTGGGAGAGGGTTTTGGGGACACATCCAAGCCCTGACATGAACAGGGATGGTAGTGAGTGGGTGGACACCCTTGTGTCATGCTGTCTGAACACAACCCAGCCCCAGCTGTGTGACAAGGCACTGCAGCACTCTGTGCTGACACAGCACCACAGGCACTCAGAGCCACTCAGCCAGGTGCTGCACAGCGGCGGACAAGGGCCTCTCATCACCACATCGATCCACGTCAGGCAGCGCAGCCAAGCAGGGCAATGCTGTGGGGTGCCTGGGACCGCCTGCCCCCCAGCCTGCCAGCACAGGGCAGGTGGAAGCGGGTTAAGCTATGCCAGCAGCGAAGCAAACCGCCCTTCCCATGCCACCCCCCACAGCACCAGCCCTTCCCCAGGGCAGATGAAGTGGCAGAACTGCTTACCTGGTTGTTCCACACTCGGCTCTCTCACCTGTGAAGAAACACAAGTTTCCATCATCTCTCCACATCAGTCACCACCGAACGACTGTGAAAACACATTCACACGGGCACACTCACTTCTGGTTTGGTAAGCCCTGAGCTAACAGGTCCTGGGACAAAGCAGCTGAGCAGAGCAGGGGTCCCGTGGGCTGGGGAGGTGCTGAGACTGTTGCTAGACAAACCCTCACCACTGAGCAACATCTCAGAAACCCAAGATTCAGCCAGGAAAGAGGGAATCGTCTTGAACCTTTAACAGCAGCAGGGATGGGCTTGCAATAGGCACCCATGCTGTGCACACCCCGAGGCACAGCAGCTCCAAGCAGCAAAGGAGCCGCGGGCTGGACCCGGAGCCGGGAGCCCCTCAGGTTACCGACTGCCTCACACAGCTCCATCAGGGGCTGGACACAGAATTCTGTTCCCAGCTCTTCCCATGTGCTAACACCCATCCCCTCACCAGCGGGCAGACTCTATTCTGGCTGTCAGTATTTTCATTCCCTTCCTGTATTTGGAGGCTGGGACACGGTATAAACAGCAGCACATCAGCCCTGATAAGATCTGTTCATGTTTTAAAGGATTTGTCAATCTGCTGAACCCCCCCTGAACTAATTCCTCATGCTGCTTGTGTCTCTCTCCCAAGGCCAGGACAGTGATTTATTCTTCCTTTTTCTAAGACACATGAAAGGAAGCATTTGGCTGCACATGCCTCCTTCCTGCTCTCCCTTGGCACCTGCAGAAAGCAGCTCGCAGCCAGCTCCTCACTGAGAGAGGAGAGAATTCCACAGGAGTGCTTTGCATACCCAGACTTCTTCCTAATGAGAATCAGCTCAGGCTGAAACGCAGCATTTGGCGTTTCTGGGCTAAATATTTGCTGAACGCCCACAGAGCAGGAGGATCCCACAGCCTGGGAGAAATGCAGGAAGTCTTCACGTGAGCATCTCCCACGGCTGCTCTTGCACAACGCTGGAGAATGAAAAGGCCTGACTCTTCCTCCTAATCATGGCAGCAGTCAGCTCTTGGGTGAGAGACCAGGCTGGGGACTAATTAACCTTCAAGGGACTCCTCTCCTCTCGCACCAATCCAGGGCAGTCTGAGCACTGCGCCAACAAACCAAGCTCCTTTCCCTATTGAGATCTGCCCTCTCTGGGAAGAGCCTAGGTGGTCCAACTCCAAAACCTGGGGAACCCCCAAGTCCCCCACCACTCCATCCCCTTGCCCATGTCAGAGCCAAAATCAGACCCAACTGCCAGGAGCTTTGAGCCAGGAGCCCTGAGCTGGGAGCCACAGCCAGCCCCGAGCCTTGCATGGGCTGCTGTGGTGAGGAAATGTGAGGTCTGTCACTGACCTGCTCTGCAGGGCAGAAAGGGGTTAAGGCAGCTACAGGGAGCACTGAAACTCCAGGGAAAAGAAACATGTCAACAGATCTCCCCGGGCAGCTTTCCTTGTGCTTCCCTGTGCCTTGACTTGGCCCAGTGTCCACTGAGTGGGACTGTGCTGGTTTAACCCTGGCTGGAGCCAGACGCCACCTCGTCAGCTCTGAGATCAGGAGCTACACACGACCACAGGCCATTTGTTTATTTGAACTGAAATATATTCTCTCCTGTTGGAAAATGAGGACACCAACTACTGCTCACTCTGTGGGATGGAGCCTGTTCGGGTGTGTGAGCTCTGCACCAAACTTGTGAAATTATCTGAGTGAGAAAAGACTGCTATGGAATAGTCAGTTTTAAAGCAAGGATGATTCTGCAGTTCTGGTTTAGAGCAAGTCAAAAACCTATGGCTGCAGAGCAAGGGTCTGCGGCATGGCAAGGCTGCGGGCAGCACAGATCAAGGATGAGAAAACACATGTGTTTGGGGAGAAGTGGGAGAGAAAGGGAAGAGGCTGGGGGCTGGAGTGCCTGGGACTCTGCTGCTGGAGCAGTAACACTGCACTGTGGCACACACTGTGAAGTTCAGACAGATTTTTCCACGTGCACCCCCAGAGAGGTGGGAATTGGGTCACATTCCAGGGAAGTAATGATTTCGCCTGTGGCTGGTTAAACTCAGTAGCAGGAGCCAGCTACAGAAGCCATCAGTCACTCAGGCAGCCAGCGAAGGGTGAGGCCCGGTTTAAAACCTCTGTGCATCGGGAGGCTCCTCCCTGGGCTAACCCCCCACTCACCTTCTCCCAGAGTCTGCTTCAGCAAGTCATGTTTAGCCTGGAGCTTCGTGATGAGGTTACTGCCATTCAGATACTCTTTAAACTTCTGGAATGAAAATAAACCAGACAAGGTGCATTAGGCCTCCTGGCAAGCACAGTCTGTAATTGATGTGCAGTCCTGCCTGGGGGGCTGCTGGGGGGGCTCAGGAGGCTGACAGGCTCTAACAAACCAGGCGTCAGAGCGCCGCAGGCTGAGCGCAGCCCCGTCACTGCTCGAGGCTCCAGCCACCCTCCTGATGATGTGATTAGCCCGGTCTCCTTGGTGCTGCACCTCCTGCCTGGGAACGCAAGGAGCTCCAAAGAAAAGAGTTCAAAGCAAGCTTTCTTTTGTCAGGCTTCTGGGAACGGCCTGGGAAATCAAAGAGGCTTTCCCTCTGCTCACAGCGCTCTGCCTTTGTGCAAGCAAGTGATGCAGAGCGAGAACTCCCAGCACGAGACCTTCCCAGGTCAGGGACCATCCGACACTTTATGTGCTGGGCAACGCTGCCCGTGCAGCACAGCCCCCTCCTCGAGGGGCTGCCCCACACCCGGTGACATGACAGAGTAACTTCACAGACGAGAGAGGGAGACTGAGGTGGAAAATGAAAGACAGACAGTGGGAGAGACCAAATTCTTCAGGAAGTATTCAGGAGAAGCCAAGCCCAGCTCTTGAGAAGCAGCACAACCTGGAATAACCATACTGGTGAGAGAAAGCTGAAGCTTCCCCATGCACACGTAACGTATCACGAGATGCTATTAACTTTAGCCTGTTAGCCATGCTGAAATGAGAGCTCCTGATGACCTGCTGGCTCGTTTCTTACACTCCCAGTGCTGTGCCAGAGCCAGCGGATCTGCCTGGAGGTGAGGGACCGGAGCAAGGCTGCAGGAGGGGCACGGCACCACTGCTGCTGCCCGGCACACACCCACCAGCCTGGCACTGCAAAGCCAGGCCAGAAGCCAGGTCACACAGCTTCCCCCAGCACGGGATGCAAGTGCTGTCCAGCTCATCAGCGGGCCAAGGGCAGGTTTAGCCCAGCAGGCCAGACACAGGAGGTTTGGCTGCTGGTTCCAAACCCTACGGCCCCCAGAACAGCTGCCGAATGGCGACACGCTGCAGGGCTCGCTGGAGCCTGCTGCCCAGCTCCGAGCCACTCCTCTGAGCTCACTAAGGTTTAGGGCACAACTGCCTGTTCCAATTGTTCCTCCAAAAAGAACAACGCAGCAGACACGGGACTGAGTCCCTGTGAGCTGCCCAGCCACCGAGAAGGGCATTCCAGCCCCCATCAGACAGACAACAAATATTAAAGAGATTGAATTGGTGCTTGCTCCTCACTAACGAGCACTGAAAATGACACTCTGCCCTAGCAATTAATGCTTCGTGTCCTGCATCGCACGGGAAGAGACTCACTGTGAAGTAGAACATCTCTGTTTCCTGCTGGTTGGCTCTCCTCTTGGCGATGTTTATTTTGCTCATGTAGGTCTCTGAAGCAGCTGATTTGACGGACTCAGTGGAGCGGCTGTGCTGGAAGGCATCCGACACATCGAAGTCTTCCACCGTCAGCATGTCCTGCAGCGTCTGCATTGTGGCATCCAGAGTCTTCCGTACCTACCAGACACAGAAGGCAGCTGGGTTTGGAGCAGACTGGCACGGTGACACTCCTGGAGCCAAACTACTGGCTGAGGGCAGCTCCTCAGCACCGGGCTGGCTCCTGCGCTGGCTGCACTCAGCCGGACTCTGCACCCGAGCACCCCACAACTCCCTGCACACCGTGCCAATGGCTGAGCACTGCAGCCTGCCAGCACCTTCTTACCTCTTCGTTCTCTATCTTGAGGGTGGCAAGTCGTGACTGGAGCTGGTGGTACCGCATCAGCAGCTCGGTCTGCACAGGCTGCTGGGCGCTGACCTGGCACACCTGGGAAAGGGACAGGAGAGCTTTCATCAGGCCATGCATTGACCACATACACACATTTATATACCTAAATGATTCTCTCCAGCACTCACAAGCTCCTTGCAGCCTCCCTGGAGGCTGCATCGCCCGGTTTCTAATCAGCAGTGCCCTGGCCCCAGGCCAGCACAAACATTTTCTGCCCAGCATTTGAAAGCTGCACTCTGAAGTCTTCCAATTACAGCAGGTAAATCAAAGCTCCACTTTACAAATCTGTTGGGCAGTTCAGCTGGAATCAAACCACAGGCTTCCTAATTGGGAGAGACATGGAGCAAGAGGCAGACTGAAAGGAGGAGCCCTAATGAGCCAAGTGTCTCATTAAGAAAGGAAACACGAAGAGCAGCGTGTGAAGACAGAACAGAGGGATGAGGAGTCAGAAATCATTTGGTGATGGTTATGAGGAGGAAGGAGGAAGCCAGCCCTGGCCAGGCTGTGAGGCACTTGTGCAGCCCCTCAGTGAGTACACTACCTCATCCCCCATGTGAGGCTGGAACTCGAACTTCAGCGGAGGGCAGAAGACCTGGTTGCACATGTCCATGATGGTGTGCTTGTCGCTCCGCGCATCCAGGTTGTCCACAGCGTTCTCGATGATGTCCAGCCCCTCGTGGCGGGAGGTCTCCAGGTTGTACTCAGCAGACAGGTACGTCCTGAAGGTCCGAGCCAGGCTGGCATGGAACCCCAGATCACAGCACTGAGAAACACCAAGGAAAGGTCTGGTCACTCAAACACTCCAAGCCTTGTTCTGGAACATCATGTGGATGTTAAATGACCCCAAAAAGTGCTGTATGTCCCAGAGAAATGCCAGCCCCGGTGTACCAGGGTGTATTTAACAGCGTACTGCAACACCCTATGCAAAGGGAAGAAGGAAACAGGATAAAGAGGGAGCAGGGAACAAACAGTGACCTTCACCACAGCACCAGGGTTCAATACCCTCACCAGGGAGGGTGCAGGATCTTCTCAGGTAGGACAGAGGAACAAGCCCATCCGAAACCACAAGTTCCCCTTGGCTGCCTGCTCAGGGCCAGCGTGACAATGTGCCCTGACATCAAAACCCTGCAAAGCTTTTTACACAAAGAAACCACTTCCCAAAGTTATCAAATATGATGATGGACGTTCAAGGTGGCAGGGAAGAATGCGCCCTGCAGTGTGCAAACCCTTTTCTCCTCACCAGGAAGCCTTCCTCCCTCACCACGGAGCAGCTTCTCATGCATAACTGATCGTTCTCATGTTCACCTTGGGGAAAATGATAAAACTCGCAGCTAATTGCTGCCAAAATACTGTACATTAGACAAAAGCCTGTTTTTAAACTCTCTTCTCAGTGTAATTGAGTTTGGCATGTTAAGTACAGCAACAGCGCAGGGATTTGCTGCTCTGAAGGCTTACTCACAGCTGAGCAGAAAGCAGCTCTTAGCAGCAGCCCTCCTCCGTCCCACCAGGAGCCCCACCGCAGCCCAAACCTCCGTGTCCACTGGCTCCGTGGCCCCGTGCTGATGCTGGAGGGTGACCTGCTCTCTCCCCAAGACCACCGACCGCTGCTGTGCCCTGACAGCAGGACTGGGCCCGGTTCCCAGCGCATCCCCTGCCCCATCATCACCATTCTCCCACCCCTTAGGAACTACTGCTGCTCCACTGCAACCAGTAACACCAGGAGAGATCTGTCTCTGCTCAGGGGTGGGAGCTCCTGAAGTATCCCAAACTGTGCTACTGCAAAGGAAAATCACTGAACACCACAGAATCTGAGGGGACGGGGCTCAGGTTACTGCCAGACGCTGTTGGGAAGAAATTCCATGTGAAATCTTCCCTCTACTTTGCATGCTGAGCTCACACAGAGGCCAGCAGGCACTGGCAGTGCCCAGAAATCAGATGCTACCCCACACCGGGGCAGGGGCTTCACAGATGTGCTGCGGGCCTGGAGCCTCTGGCCATGAGCACCGTGCCAGCCGCTTCCCTCACCGGTAGCTTCCCACACCGGCAGCTTCCCACCAGTGCCCCAAGAAGCCAGGACAGAGCAGGGATTCCCATGAAATTGTCAGAGAAACACACAAAGAGGAAGGGAAACGGAAAAAGAAAGGAAGAAAAAGAAGCCTTCAAACTCCGGCTCCCAGCTCCAGAACAAATGGCATTTTCTCACCCCTCTCATCCCTTTGATGGAAAATAAATTAGACCCACAAATAATCATCCCTCGCCCTTCTGCAGTGCCTTTCATCTGCAGAGCTCAAAGCTCTTCGGATATTAATTCATTAAGTCTGGCAACACCCCTGCAAGGGCTGGAAATACTGCAGTGTTCGACTTGAGAATTAAACTGACACCCCAGAGCTGTAAGTGAGCTGGTTTGGGCCGAAACACCACGGAAGCAGCCAAATCCATGCATGTGTGTCCTACTGGAGAGGGGCTGGGGCTGCAGCAGACCACTGCCAGCCACTCACCCAGGCCCGTAACCACAACGGGCGTGGAAACCACACAGGAATGGAAACAGAGGAACAATAAAAACTGTGCCCAAAGTCAGGAGGAAAGTGCTGAGACTCCAACCCTGCACAAGCATCCTCCCTGGGTAGGCACCCTCGGGCAGCTGACCAAGCCCCACCTGCCCCTGCAGAAGGTGACAATGCCACCAGCCAGGTTTCCAGGAGCCAGCAGCGTGGCAGTAACACACAGCATTGACTCCTTTTCTTTACCTGCCTGTTTGTCTCCGACACATCGATCCCGAGACGCGAGCAGCTGTTCCAGAAGGATCTACAGGAGGCTGGACAACTTTCAGTGGCTCAGTCCGTATCGACACAAGAGCTACACTTTTCTCTGCTAAATCTGGCGATCCCTTTCATGTGACCACTTCAAACTACTTCCCAGGCGTTTCCCACAGGACTCCAGAGGGATGGATAAGCAGCTTTATCTCCACTTCACATACGTGGCCAAAGAGATTAACTTGGTCACACAGATAATGACAGAACTGAGAGAGGAACCCAGGCGTTTTAATATAAACACATGCTTCTTTTCAGGGCAGAGGCACAACGGTGCACTTCAAATCCAAGTCTAATTTGATCTGCCTCTGTATTCTCCTCTGCCTTTCAAAAGGACAAAGCGAAAAGGCCACTGGAGACAGAGGGAGGGACAGACGTGCCCTGTGCCACTTCCCGGCTCCTCGGATGGAGCTGTGCATTGCTCATTAACTGCGCAGCGCTGGGAGGGCGCTGGGCGCCCCGAGCAGCTGGGACCGGCCCCGCCAGCACCTCGGATTAGCACAAGGGCTTTGTTGTAAAAGTCACCGCTCTGGTGACGCTGAGGGGACGGGGAATGTCAAGGCTGTGCCTCATGGAGGACACTGAGCCATCTGGGGGACACGCTGCAGCAGCCCGGCGGCTCAGACCCCCGAGCTGCAGTGGCAGTCTGGGCCTGATGGGAAGGGGTGCAGGGTCCCCCCTCCACAGCCAGGAACAACAGCCCAGCATGTCTTCGATCGCCCTGCTCGGTGCCAGGCTCTGAGCTGCCCCAGAACGCTGCTCCCACCACGGAGCCCCTCCATGCTCACACTGCTCCTGCAGGCCTGGGGCACAGCCCCCTGCACAGCTGCCCGCCCGGGGCCCCATCGCCCCGCTCGGTGCCCGCAATGCCAGCCAGGCTCTGCTGGCTCCACACCAAGGGAAACATTCACCTGCTGTGCTGTGAGCCCAGAGCAGCCTCGGGGCTGGGGGGACAGCCCTGTCCTGCATCCTGTGTCCTGCCCTGGCACCAAGCCCATGCTCCCAGGCAGCGCTGCCACCTCACCATCCTGAAACGCACCAAGACTAAAACACTAACCTCACAACTACTTCCCAAAACACATGCTTTCTTCCTTTTCCTTCATGTCATTACACAGCTCCAGAAAGCTGCAGGCTGCCTCCACTGCCATCCCCCAGAACAAGTGGGACACGGTGGCTGGGACACCCTGCTCCCGGCGGTGCCGAGACCCTTCCTGCCATGCTCCTGCACTGAGTTTGCGCAAACGTCTGTTCAAGCAAACTGCTCTGCCTTTGGAGATTTAAATCATGCCGTCACTGTGCAGCTCACCCCTCTGATTCTGGATTTGGTGAGCAGAACACCTCAGAGGAGGAGCTGAGCTGCACAGAGTTGAAGACGCTTTAGTCCCTTGAAGGGATTCCTGGAGTGCAGAAGAAAAGCCATCTGCTGACTCCAGGGGAAGTGTCAGCAAGGAAATAAAGTTGGGAGGAATAATATAAACACCCAGAACTACAATGGGACTCAGCAGCTCTCCAGGAAATCAAAGTCCTTGTTCCTGCCTAAAAATCTCAATCAGTGAGACTGAGACACAGAGAGAGGAAACACCCAGCTGAACCCTGGGATCAACCACGGTGGTGTCACACCTTGCTCTTCAACGGTCCCCGTCATCAAGTGAACTGGGCTTCTGATACAGCTAAAAACATCTGGAGTCACACAGAGCACAAACAGGGCACAGGGGGAATATTTTACCATGTCTCAAGATCTTGAAATCATCAGGGGTTTGTATCAGACTGCCTTTAATTAGCACTTGGAAGAATAAATATGTGTTAGTGGGTGAGTGAAGGAGATAAATGCTCCAGCAGAGTTTTAAATTATACATTTAGGAAACGATGAAGCCAGAACACCAGCTCAGTACTTTAGATCAGTTATTTATGTGCTCACTGAAGCAGCTCTAGCAGGAAGAAGCTGCACAGCAGTCTGCACCACTGAGAGGAGGCTGCTAAAGGAAGACACGGAACCCCCTTCCCTTCAATCTTTTAAAAGCAGCTCGTGGGAGTCGCGGATACACACACCAGTTCCCACTCCCACCACACTATGAAACCTGCTTCCAGCAGCTCCTGCCCCAAGGCTGCTTCATGCCAGGAGTGCTTGGGATACAGCTTGGGAGGTGGCCAGCGCTGTCCCCAGCCTGGAAGCACTTCCACACTTGCAGGCTCCCCTGTGGCTTAACCCAAGGCAACTCCTCCTCCAAAGGTCTGACCTGGAGCAGTTCCAGCAGTGCCTGAGCAGCAGCAGATGAGGCAGAGCCTGCACACTGACAGCCAGACCAGAGCGTGCTGGTGATGCAGCGAGGAAGGAGCACAGGGAGAGTTGGGTGGGTGGGTATCAGGCATGCCTGACCCACACCTGACCCACAGCACTTGGTCTGCTCGCCGCTCAGGGAAGCGTTTGGCTCAGGCTGGCTCGTACCCTGCAGCTGTAGCAAAAAGGCTTCATCTTTTCTCCAGATCTTGATGAAAAGTTTATGTGAAGCTTAAAACCAAATCAATGGCTTTGTGGAGTGATCATGTGGCCACACAAAGCTCAGAGGCGACTCAGTGAGGGTGCCCAGGGAAGCTGGGGCTGCCCTGGGATCCCTGGCAGGGCTCAAGGCCGGGTTGGACAGGGCTTGGGGCACCCTAGGCTGGGGGTGGTGTCCTGCCCATGGCAGGGGGGCACTGGGGGGGGGTGCTGAGGGCCCTTCCCACCCACCAGGCCCAACCAGTGTGGGGTTCTGTGACTCCATATAGCAGCAGCCCTAGTTCTGCTCAGCTACACCAACACCAACTGGGGAAAGCCAAACACCCATGTGCAGCTGGGAGGAAAACCACCACCATTAAAGCCCCAACACCCCCCACTCCATCACCACCCTGTGAGGGTGCATTTAAGGACCAAACCGTGCTGAAGACTGAGCAGTGTGCTCATCAGTGGAAGCAGGCAGGAGGAAGCACTTACATCGATGAGGTCAGACACGTCGTGGATGTAGTACTTGCTGACAGCTGCGTTGGTGGCAGCCAGGTTCAGCAGGTAGTCGTTCCTGGCTTTAGTACACTTCAGCTTGTTTTCAGAGTACTTGGCTTGTCTCTGAGAAAGCAAAAAGAGCACAAACAGGATGCTACTTGCACAGCTCCTTAAGGCAGGGCCCCACAGCACCCTGCAGCCTGGGTGTGTGACCTGCTAATTAATAAAAATTGGTATCAGTGATAACAACAGGCAGGCTTGCCAGGATGGAGGAGATCACATCTGAACACCCCTGGTACCATCACACAACGAGCCCTTTCTGCTCAGAGATACCCAGAGCATCCTGTGCACAGCTGCTCCACCTTTATCTGTGCATCCGTGGAGGCTCTGGCATCAATCACAATTAGAGGGCCAAATCTCCCTCCCAGATATGCTGACATACATTTGGGCTTGCTCCAGATTAATGCAGCTGTATCAAAGTGGAATCTGGCCCAGAGGCCCAAGATACAAAATGTAGAACAGGACCCAGAATTCCAAACTCCGTAGCAGAGCAGATGTGCTGGGATCTGGGGGGTTTGCTCGACCAGGTTCTGGTCTGAAGGTCTGGCACAAAAGGTTAACCCTTCAAAGAGGCTTGCCACCAGGCAGTGTCCTGCTGCTGGGTCAACACACGTGCACAAGCTCCCTGGCCAGGGCAGCTATTGCTTATTCCCAGAGATTAAAAAATAATTCACTTCTTTGGAGATGCTCAGATCAGGGGGATTTGCTGAGGCTGGAATGGAGTTAAATGTTTTGACTGGCAGAGCCTGTGGAGGAAGACACACTGTCATTTATGTACCCAGTGCCTCCTTTGCTCCCCAGGCCTCTGATGAGCCCTGGGACAGCTCCTGCTCACTGAGTAAAGTGCTGCTTTAAAGAACAAGGCATGAGCAAACCGCAGCCCCTCAGCAGTGCCCCGTGTCCGGACCAGAGGCATCCCTGTGCCCAGCCAGGCACGCTGGCGCTTGGCTCTCCTCCCGACAGCGCTCCTGGTAGGTCCCACCCAGGCACAGTGAGACATGTGAGCTGGCAGCTGGTGCAGGCACATGTCCCACCGCCTGTCTCTGCCACGTGCTCCCAGAGCAGGCAGCCTCCAAGGCCCCTCCAGCCACCCTGGACAATGGCACAGGTGGGCACAGGGCTTCCACGCAAGTCTGTCACCCCTCTGTGGCTGCACTGCCTGGTGGCCCCATCCCTGCCATTTGCTGGGCAGTGCCAGCCTGCCTTTGGGTGAAACCTTCAGCACTGGCTGGTCTCAGCTCATCTCTGGGGCCAGGAAGCAGCAGAGAGACTCGTCATGGGCTCCTCAGCACAGTAAGCACAGAGTTGACATCGTCCCCAGCCCTTCCCCTCCACCCACAGCAAGCCCTGACCTGCCTGGCTCCCCCCTCCTTCCCTCCACCAACCTTCTCCTTCATCTTCTCGATCTTCTTGACGGAGCTCCGCCGCTGAGGCCTGTCCTCGTGCCGCAGCAGGTTCACACTGATGTCCCCTGCCTTGTTGAACTGCTTTTCCTCCTGCTTCTCTGCCTCCTTCAGCTTGCTCTCAGCACTGATGCTTTCTGCGTGGTACATGTGGTAGGTCTTCATCACCTGAGGAAACAGAAGCTGGTGAGTCGCCTGCCCCGCAGCCATGGGAAGCAGAGTGCACAAGGAGCTGACAGCCGTGGGCAGATGCTGGAGTGGTCCCAGCATCAAGGAACAAGGAGGGAAGGACAAGCCCCTGCAATGAATGCCACCACCAGCCCTGCTTCAAAATGGCAGAGCTGGTGCAAGAGCTGTCTTCCTGCTCAGAGCCAGGCTGAGATGTGTCTCCATCACAGCCCCAGCTCAGAGCACTGCTGAGCTTCTGACAGGGAAACAAGAAATAACCTTCAGTGCATCGCGGTTGGGACGAGAGTCCCCACGACAGGAGCTCATGAGGAGGCCAGACCCAACCTGCAGTGCCTTTGGTCCCACACCATCCCTACAACGGAACTCGCTGTGCCAGCCCAGCGTGACCCTGTTCCATTGTCCCCACAGCCAGCTCCAAGGTGCAGGAGCTGCAATCTCCAAGCAGAAAGGCACCTTCTCCCCTAGCACCACGTAACCGTCCTCCCGCTGCCGCCGGCAAGCGCGGTCAGTGCCGGGAGGACGCAGCAACACTCGTCCTGTGAGTCGCCAGCAGCGACTGTGGCAGACTATGCTGATCCGCTGCCAGGAAGAGTCCTGGAGGCAGAACTTGTAGCATTGCCCTTCCTCTTGGATACAAAGCCCCGCAGGGCACACTGTGATCACTGGAACGGAGCTGGCAAGAGGAACACATCTGCTCTTCTCCCCTGATGCCTTTAGTCACGTTGTCCCCTTTCATCATCTCCCTCCAGGATGCGGACGTGTTGTTCCACATTGCCCTGATAAGGCCCGGGGTGCCTGGCTTCCCGCTGATGATCAGGCTCCGCGAAGCACCCGGCGCCGCCAGCAATGGCAGCGGGACAGGCTTGCCTCCAGGCCCATGACTTCGAAAGGAGCAGGAACCCACAGAAACAGAGTCCCTTTGCACAAGCCTTAATGAAGAAAATACAGCGTTCTCCTCCTGCGATGTCAGCAGGAGCCCGGGTGTTTGACTTGGACGAGCTCAGGCTGAAACATATGATGTCCCCTCTTGCCAAGCGCAAACGTTGCTGCAAACGAGCTCCAAACGCCACACAGAAGCCTGAACAAATGTGCCTCACTGGGGGCTGCAACTCTGGGCAATGGCAGGGGAAGGGGAGCAAAGGCCTGGCCTTATTTGGGAGCTGTCTTGGTTCAAAGTCCTGCAGATCCTAACACAGATTCGGGCTGCATGCTGCAAACTGGAGTTTCTGTAGTGAACGACACAGGACACACAAAGCAGACACTTCTGGGGTGTCCCTAGGGAGAAAGGCGAGAGCCTCCTCGTCTTCACCATCTCCATCTCCTTGTGGAAGTGAAACAGAGAAGTCTTGCCCTTCGGTGGTGGGCAGACATGAGCTTTCCCCAGCTCCCGGAGAAGCCCTTTTAAAAGGTTGATTCCCCTCCTGTTAGTATGCTCCCTTCAGGGACTGGCAGGCTGCAATGAGGTCCCCCCACAGCCTTCTCTTCTCCAGGCTGAACAAGCCCAGCTCCATCAGCCTCTCCTTGTAGGGCAGCTGCTCCAGCCCTCTGAGCATCTTTGTGGCTCCTCTGACCCCTCTCCAACAGCCCCACATCTTTCTTGTATTGGGGGCCCCAGCTCTGGACACAGTACTCCAGCTGGGGCCTCCCCAGGGCAGAGCAGAGAGGGACAATCCCCTCCCTGTCCCTGCTGCCACCCCTCTGCTGATGGAGCCCAGGATACCATTGGCCTTGCGAGCTGCAAGAGCCATTGCTGCTCATGTTGAGTTTCTCACCCACTATCACACCCAGGTCCTTCTCACAGGGCTGCTCTCAAGAAGCTCTTCTCCCAGTCTGTATCTCTGTCTGGGATTCTTCTGGCCCAAGTGCAACCCCTGACACTTGGCAGTGTTGAACCTCACTAGGTTCACCCGGGCCCATTTTTCCAGCCTGGCAAGATCCCTCTGGATGGCTCCTTTCCTTCTAGGGTGTCGACCACACCACTCAGCTTGGTGTCACCCCCAAACTTGCTGAGGGTGCACTCAATACCATCATCCATGTCATTGATAAAGATGTTAAAGAGAACCGGACCCCAGACAGACCCCTGGGGGACACCGCTTGTCACCGGCCTCCACCTGGACACAGACCCATTGACCACCACTCTTTGGCTACGGTCTGTTAACCAGTTTCTTATCCACTGGATGGTCCACCCATCAAATCCACATCTCTCCAGTTTAGAGATAAGGATGTGGTGGGGGACTGTGTCAAAGGCCTTGCACAAGTCCAGGTAGATGACATCGATCGCCTTCCCTTTATCCCCTGATGCTGTCACTCCATCATAGAAAGTCACCAGATTGGTGAGGCACGACCTTCATTTGGTGAAGCCGTGCTGGCTGTCCCGGATCACGTGCTCTTCCCTCATGTGCTCCAGCATGTCATCCAGGAGGATCTGTTCCATGATCTTCCCAGGCACAGAGGTGAGGCTCACCGGCCTGTAATTCCCTGGGTCTTCCTTGCTCCCTTTCTTATAAATGGGAGTGACATGACCTTTTTTCCAGTCCCCAGGGACCTCTCCTGACAGCCATGACTTTTCAAATATGATGGAGAGCGGCTCAGCAACCACATCAGCCAGCTCCTTCAGGACCCTGGGATGCATGTCATCCGGCCCCATAGACTTGAAGACATTCAGTCTCATGAGGCGGTCTCGGACTTGCTCTGCTCTTACGGGGGGGGGGGAAATTTACTCCCCCAGTTCCCACCTAGAGGTCCAGGGATGCAAGGTTCTGGGATTTGAGAATTATGAGAATTCTGGCTGCCAGAGAAGACTGAGGCAAAGAACTCATTCAGTACCTCAGCCTTCTCCTCATCAGTTGCAGTCAATTCTCCTTTCTCATTTACCAAGGGGGGTTACCCACTGTCCTGGGGACAGAAACCACCAAGCAGAGCGGAGTGGGGCCCTCCGGAGCAGAGGTGAGCTGGTCTCCGTTGCTTCTCCATCACCTTCCGTTTCTGAAAGCAGGGCACCTCCTCCCCGCTCCTTTCAGCCCGATGACACAGTGAGTTCATTGTCTCAGCAGCAAGGTCACTCCAAGGCCAACACGAAGCTCTCCCAGCCCTTCACTCTGCTTGGCCACTCAAGCACATTCTGCTCAGCATGCAGGAGCTAAGCAGTGAAGGGGGAAATCCCAGTCCCAGCAAAGCCCAGCTTTGCCACAGACTCAGTGGGAGAAAAACTACTCCCTATGCTCTTCCTTGGCCAACCACAGGAGTTTGGACCTCAGCCTGCTCCTGATCCCTGGGTGACCTAACTGTGTCCCTTGGGCCATCCTGTCTTTGGGCTGGGAGTACTCCAGTCCATAGGAACAAGAGTCAGGTCAGCCCAGCCCTTGCTAGTCCTTCCTTGGTATGCATCTGTCATGCTGCTGTTGTAATTAAACACAGTTAGTCACCACCACTAACACAGCTTGTGACATTCAGCCATCAACAACGCGCTCCTGAATCTCAGGCAAGCGTTTCAATCCAACCTGGCTGTCCACCCACACTGCAGGTCTCTCAAAACTGGGAGCCATCACCAACTGGTAACAAGAGAGAAGATTTATGGCAGAAACCTCAAACAGGATCTAAACACACCGTTGTTTAGGGCTATTTCTAAAAAAGATGGAATAAACTTATTGTTTAGGAAGAAACCTACTGCAGGGTTATTTATCTGCCAGTAACAGATACAAAAACAAAGAAAGCAAACACATCCTCTCAATTTTCCAGCACAAGACAGGCTTTGTATCCCTTTCTTGATGCTAAAAACAAATGAAAGAAGAAAGAAAAAAATAAAGACAATTGCTATGGGGCAAGAGACAGACACAACACAAAGGCTTTCACTGCCCTACTAAGGAAACCCACTCGCAGAGCTGCAGCTGGAGTGACAGTGTAGGATTCCACCTGGAGAAAGAGCCAGCCACAGGCCAAAGTGTCCATGGGGCAGGGAGATGAGCACCAGCACTTAAAGTGCCATGCCTTCCTCAGCAGGTTGTGTCCAGCCACCGCCACAGGCCACTGGACTCCCAGGAGCAGGGCAGGTCTCGGCTACAACCAGCACTGCCAGCTGGGCACCGCTGAGGGGCCTGGGCAGGCGAGGGCATCACAGGCACCAGGGATCACACTGGATCACACCCAAAACATCCCTGTTTCTGCTTTGGTGGCACTGCTCCATGGCACGACCCGATGCCTGGCATGGGCGCAGCAGCCCTGCGCAGCGGGACCCCTGGGAGATCCTCCCCTGCACCCTCAGAACCAGTGAAGGGTGAAACTGTCTCACTAATGCGGGAGGAACGACTGGGAGAGGGAGACAGAGAGAGAGAGAGAGAGGTAGGTTCCTGCAAGGCTGAGCAGACATTTTGTTCTAACAAATGACACTGCCTACGCTCCCCTCCGCACACGGGCTGGGCATGGGCAGGATCAGCTCGTTACTCACCGTGTAAAGCTCGTTGGTGACTTTCAGGAGTTCTTCATGCATCTGTAAGCCGATCTCCTTACTCTGGAAGACAAAAAGAAAGAGTTGAGTCTCTGTTACACTCACAGCACGTGTTTCTGAAAGGAAAATACGTTTTGGAGGGAAGAGGGGGACTGTGTGACTTCCAAATATATCTCAATTTCCAAGCCACATTCCCAAGAGCAGACCCCATGCTGCAGGCGGTCCAGCGATGGCACAACTGCTGCAGCACAGCCCCAGCGGGCAGCGGCGTGGTGCCCGCACAGCCCTGTGCGGCTGGAGCCTGGCAGCAGCACACCGAGCGCTCCCAGCACACCACGGCTCCGGAGGACATCACGCCTCTCCAAGGGCACCCAACTCCAGAGCCTGACAGGAGCAGGAAGGGAGAAAGGGATCCCTACAGATGCTCAGTTCAAACTCTGAAGAAGCAGTGAGGTTTCAGGCGCCTCTCCCTGGCCATGTGACACCAGGAACAGGGGAGGCTGGCAGAGCGCTGGCACAGGACAGTACAGCACCGGCAGAAGGAACAGTGTGGGCACGCTGGTGAACTGGTAGGACAGGGAAGCAGTGAGCTGTTGTTCTCCTTTCTGAAACCAAGTGACCACCATGACCCCAACCAAGCCAGAAGGACTTGTTCCTAGCTTTCCACCCTGTGCCCAAGCAGATCCTGTTAATTCCTGGCAAAGGCTTCCACACCCATCCCACAGCAAACAAAGCCACAGCAACCTCCCTGTGCCCACGGGGATTTTCGGTCCTCCTTTGGTGCCTGTGGGGATTTTCTGTCCTGCTTTCTGCTGGCAGTGGCACGGGAGGACCATGGCAGGACACAGGCTCTTAATATACCAGGCTGAAACACCTCCTGTCCCGCAGAGATCTGACCCTCCCAGCTCCCCGGCCAAACACGAGGCCTGACGCACTTTGCTCTGATGTGGAGTTAACAAAAACATGTATGTTTTAATTCTAGATATTATTTTTAAATTTAAAAACCCCTACAAGAGCCCCACAGCACGAGAAATGCCCCAGAGCCTTTATTTACACCACTTCAGAGATCCTGTCTAGTATCTGAGCTGAAAAGCCATCACCAGCTGCCAACCCGCATCGGCGCTCCAGGCTCTCCATCCCTGAGCGTTATGACCAGACAGCCTCCTCTCCCCATCTGCCTGGGACAGCAAAGTTCAGAAGCGAACTGGCATTTTGATTTCCTTTAATTTTCTGTAAATCCTTTACAAAATAAAACGTGTGATTATAACCAGGGACACTCGGAGCGCAGCAAATCCCCATCCAATTTCAGAACTGCTGCCTTCTCCTTCGAGGCCGATGCCTGTCCGTGGCTCACCCAGCCTGGGTTTCAGAGGCCACGCTGAGGAACACCACACATTTATTTATCCTGCACTGGCTTAGGGGTGAGTCTGGAGCTGCCGATGTGGCGTTGCCCCTCCACACCTCCAGATGTGGGGTGAGGGGCTGCAGTGCTCCCTGCCCAGAGCTGGCCCTGTGGTGCTGCTACATCACCCCCTGCGTTACCTAAACTGTAGGGAACACATGTGGGCATACGTCGCCATGCAGCATCCCCTGTCCATCCACCCAGACTCAGCAGGGTATTAAAGATGCTGGCTGCTGTTCTGGCCAGTCCCATTGAGCTGTCACAGGTTACCAGGGCTCAGCCTCCGGGGATTCCCAGTTCAGGCTCACCCTGGCCATGACACACACCCCTGATCTGCACTTCCACAGCTTGTTGTCACCCCTCTGACCCGAGTGAACCAAAGTCCCCCTCACAAAGGACAATCCATTACGAAATAGCTACACCAGGGTTATATAATCACGTTTCTGATTTCACAACCCCAACAGCCAAAGGTCAGCAGGCCTGGGAGAAAGCTCACCGCGGGTGTAAAGCTCAGGCACCTCCCGCCCGCCCAGTTCCCACCCCCAGTTTGTCTCTCCCCTCCTCTTGCCACGCAGGATGAGACAGATCCGGTCGCCCACCTCCCACAGCACAGAGAGGCCACAGCTCGGGGAGCCGCTGCACACAGAGGCCTGGCAGCAGCCCAGGGCAACTCCCACTCAGAGATCCAGCGGTTGGATGCTCCAGCAGATGTGCGGGCACTGCCCTCCTGCCTCCCTTGTAATTGCACCCAACGTCGTTCCGTGCAATCTTCTTGGCCAGGAAACGGCTGTTATGGCTTGAAGATGTGATTAAACCAAGGATAGACACCCCCTCCCCCCACAAAAAGCCCAACCAACCCAAGAAACAAGCTGCTTCTTCCAGATTTCCTCAAACAGCTCCATACATTTTTGTCACACAGTCAGGGAAAACAACACCCCGACAGCTTCTTGGCTGGGTGGCTATAGCAGCCCACGACGCAGGCGGGGCTTTTAATTAACGCTAACTGCTCAGCCCAGACACTTGCAGAGTTGAACCTCGGTTTATCAGGAGTTAGACCTGAATGCAGAAAGGGAGGTGAGGAATCGGAGGGGTGAGAGCGCTCAGCACCCATCCAGTAATTACAGTTATCCCTGCGTTAGTGCCAGGGATTTGGAAGAGCCCCATCTTCAGAGGCACCATGATGCACGCTGCTCCCGTTCTCACGGGCACGAGGTGCCAAGAAGATGCCAATTACCAGGAGGTGCTAAGTACCCCCAGCCATCTGGAAACCTCAGCTGCTGGGAGCCACGGTGCCTCTCCCCTCCCCACTTGCACTGAGAGCTGCAGTAAGGAGCAAACAGGCCACTAAAAGCCCACAGCCCTCCCAGGAAACGGGCACACACAGAATACAAGTTATTTAAGGCAGGGTCTACAGGTGGGAGTTTGTGAGCCCAGAAGCCCCAGCCCACAGGAGATCAGAGCTGCACAGAACCCTCAGGCTGACCCCATCAGCGCAGGGCAGAGGGGTCCCACGCCAGCCTGCCCGGAGCAGCCGGAGGAGGATGAGCTCGGCTGCAGCTCCTGCAGCTGCCCCACATTTCCTGTCTGGTGGAGGGAGAGTCCACAAAGCTGCAATTTCCAAACCTAATTTTAGACTCCTAAATAGAGCATCCCAAAGTGGCTCAGAGGCGTGTGTTCCCATGTGTCAGGCTGATAGGGGTCCGCGGGTGGGTGCTCACAAGCACGACCCACCGAACGCCCCCCATCCCCTTGCTGGAGACCAAGGTGGTCCCCACCATCGTCCAAAGTCTCCTGGCAGCCAAGAGGGCAGTGTCAAACCTCACGATGCTGAAGCCTCTTCCAAACACAGGCAGGCAGCTGAAGGGCTCTGCTCCCAGCGTGCTGCCTCCCCTTCTTACAACACGAAGTTCCACTTGTGTTTATGGGAGGCAACACCAAAAAACCACCCTGGCACCCTCCGAAAAGCCAAGCTCCAATTTAGCTGCCTGCTTTATCTGCCATTCTTCCTGAAAGCCGCTGCTGCTCCTGGGTTGGCAGTGCCTTCCATGGAGAAGGGTGATTAGAATTCCTGCCACTGCAGACAAAGTGAGGGGAAGAAGCAACACGGACCACTGGCACCAAGGAATTATTTTAGAGACAAAGGAGAGACCTCCCCACCACACAGACACCGCTTCTTCATTAAACCTCCAGCCAGGGCACTGCAGCATGGGGCATAATTAAATTCACTGTCACGGAACGTAATTAAATCTCACGCTGGGGAATAAGGCAGCACGACGGTTATTTCGGCCACAGCAACGCTCTGTCTCAAACCTGTGATTTCCTCTGCTCCACACTTGCAAGAAGCAGCAGATTTCTAAGGCAAAAGGGAGACAACACCTGCCCAGCCGAGGGGCCGGGAATGCACCCCTCGTCCAGGCTCTGCCCCTGCCAGGGGGACAGGACACACTGTGTGATTTCGTGGTGATGGAGACTCGCTCCGACAGCAGATCAAGTCAGATCTGTGCAGCGACGTCTCTCAGCATCTCCATTTCTTGCCTGCCTGTTCGCAGCACTAGCACTTGCCCGGGTAACTCCCTCCTGCGCCAGGAGCGTGACTCACGCTGGATGCTCCAGGGAAATTTGCCCAATTGAGTTTTCTTCCTGCACTTTCCCCATCAGCAGGGCTGGCCCGTCTGCTGGAGCAGGCAGGGAGCCTGGCTGTTCATTTCAGCGGCACGGGCTGAGCTGAGGCCAGGGATGCTTCCACAACCTGCACCCCGACTTGGCTCTCCCCAGGGCTGCCATCAGCTTTTCCCCACTCCACAGTGCCCGGGGATACAGACACTGAGAGAGGGGTTGCAGCTCTCCCAACAGGGCCCCTTGTCTGCCTCCTCCTCCTCCCCCCTTTCCAAGCTGACAAAGCTGCCACTAACCAAGCCAAAAAAGAAATGACCCACAAGCTGCAGAAAGCGAACTCCCCCAGCCCAGCATCACCAGCCTGAGCTGAGCCACCGACCCCTGGCTGCCTGACCGGAGCTCTTCGGCTCCACACGGCACCCCCCAGAGCAGAGTCTGGGGAGCAGAGGCCCCAGAGCAGAGCCCCCAGCCCCCAGAGCAGAGCCCCCAGCCCCGGGCATCACTGCAAGAGCACAGCTGCAGCTCAGGAGATGTGGTGACACCGATGGCAGCCACAGCAGGGTCCCCAGCTTGGGCCACAGCCTGCAGAAACACATGCCAGTGACCCAAGAAATGTCCCCCAGCTTCTCTTCTACCATTGGCACCCAGCTTACACCTCCATAAGCCCTGCTGAGGCCTGTGCAAGCTGTCAAGCCCCAGCAGCTCCTGGTTTTCCCTCTGTGGGATGCAGTGAGCCCAAAGGCTCCCTGGCCAGCCCTGGGGAGAGGTGTGCCAGAGCCCTGCCCAGCAGAGGCCAGGGACTGCACGCTGCCGGTCACGGGGAAGGCACAACACTTGGGTGGAGATGAACAATAGGTGATGCCCCAATTTCCTGATGATGGACCCCGCTGGGACAAGCACACTGAGGGAAGCCAAGGAGAGAAGCAGCTCAGCACCCAGCATCTCTCTCGGCAGACTCCCACTGCTTCTCCATTGTGCACATCCTCCTCATACCCCAGAAATCAGGTCTCTGCCTCTACTGAGACTGTTTACATCTACATAATGAAAGCACAACACACAAAACCTCCCAGCCCCTCGTGTACCCGCAGCATGTCACAACCCATTAATAAATCCTAGATGGGAGGAATTAGAAGTGACATCTCTGGTAAAAAATGTTCCCCTAATTTCCCATCAAAGAGCAATCTACAACAAACCCGACAGCTGAACCACAACTGCAGATGCCTTTAACCCTTCCAGAGCCGGTGTGTTTGTCCAGCAGCCCTGTACAGCACAGTCCCCCAGGGAGGAGAGCTTCAAGCAGGCACCCTCAAAACCAGAGCAGATAAAAGAGTGGAAGATCCATCCTCAAAGCAGTCCTGGCCCAGCTTCAGGGCTGGGCTGGATGTCTTGGAAAGCCTTTTACTTTGCTCTTGCTCCCACACAGGCCTGAGGCTTCTCACCAAACACTGCTGCACAGAGGGAAGCTCAGTGGGTTAGGAAAAATAACTAACCTGAACATCCCCCAAAGCATCAGCCTCCCTGCCCAGCCCAGAGGTGAGTGGTGACGCTCAATGACCCTTTGCTATGACTGAATTTTTTAATTCTAGCATAAATATTGCCTGGACATTACAAGTGGGAGTCCTTGCTTGCTCCATGGTGTCTAGAGACCACCCAGCTGATATGGTGCTTGGGGACACCACCACCCCCAGAGAAGACCTCTAGCCTAAGCTTTTCCACAGTGAGCACCACGATGATGAAAACAGCATCTCCAGTTTGTGCGGACACACGTTCTGGTTTGGACAAGAACACAAGCATGGACCCTCACTGAGCAGAGCTCTGCATCTGGTTACCTTTTTGAAGAGCCTGATGACATCCTCGCTGATCTGCGACAGCCGGACGATGACATTGTTCATGAAGATGTCGTTCAGGGTGGCGTGATCTCTGCTCTCTCGCCGGGTCTGCGTCAGAACCAGGTACCAGCAGTTCACAGGGGAGAGCAGGTGCTGATCTTTCCTAGGGGATTGAGGAAAAGAATCAATCCAAAAGGTCAAGTGAGGAAGTCAAAGAGGCAGGTCGTTTCCAAGTGAGTGCTGTCAATGTACTAATGGAGCCCTCCATGTCACCAGCATCGCTAGAATCCATCACACCCCCTGAGAAAGTGTGTGAGCTCCCCCCTCGCCTGCTCCCGGCCCCAGAGACTGCTGCAGCCCCCAGCCCAACACCCAACAGCCCCTCGGCCAGCTGCCTGGAGCCAGCCCAGCACACCAGCACACTGCGAGCCCTCTCCTGCCACACTGCTCCCAGCAGCACTGCTCACAGCGCTCATGGCACCGTCCCCAACCACCTGTGGGGAGGACCCTGGGCACAGCATCACCAGCTGCTGCCACCCCTCGCCCCGGCCCAGGGCCGCAGTCACCTGGGGCAGCAGCACAGCTCTGTGGTGGAGGAGACCAGCACACCAGGGACTGGCACCAGCACAGAGCCAGCCCCTCAGCCAATGCCACGGCTTGTCAGTGCAGGTCCCAAAGCTGCTGCCCTGGCCAGGACAGTGCTGCAACCCACAGACACCCCTGCTCAGACACACAGCTGGTCACCCACCAGCCAACCCCAACAGCACCTCCTCTTGGGCACAGAAATAGTGCTCAACCACCCCTGCAACACAGATCTCCCAGTCCAAGTATGAGACACAAGGGTTTCGATCAAGCCCAGGAGCTGGTGTTCTGTGCCCTGGCTGCTCCCCCAGCAGCTCGGTGCTCCTTTACCAGCCCCCCAGAGCTGCTGGGCGCAGGGGCGATGGAAGCTCTCAGGCTGACCCGGGCACAGAGCCGTGCTCTGCTACACACACACACACACGTATGGACACCAATGGACCTTCCCATGCAACTGGCCTCTCAGCCTACTTGTCCTACCTCAACTTCTTGGGGCACCCACTGCTGCTCTGTACTTACAGAGGTCTCAGGGAGCAACATTACAGTCACCCAGAGCCGGTGACCCATGCTCTGAAGGACCTGAAATGTGCAGGTTCGATGGAGACACCACCGGAGCTGGTGCCCCATTCCAGCAGGGCTGGGACCCCTCTGTGCCCTGCTCTGGAACCAAATGCTGCCCCACAGGGATGTCGGCTGGGTCATGAGCACACGTACCAAACCAGACCCCTCCCAACGCAGGCACTCTGGGAGATGGTGCAGGAGAAGACACATCCCTGGCAAGCCTGTTGACGCTTTGCAGGGGAGGGAGAGTCCTGCTGCTCTTCCCCACCGTGTGCTATTAATACGCCATCGCTTTCGTTTCAGAGAGAGCCCATGTGCTGTGCAAGCTGTTGTGCTGCATTTAGTCCATGAACAGGGCTGGAGAACATGCTTTGCATCGAGCGTTACCAGGACGTGCCTGTGCCCCACACACACATTCATCTATGCTGAATACTTACAATGGGTTTAATGCAATGTGCTGCAGACAACAAAGAGATGGCCAGGAGCAGCATCAGGGCAGCTGACCTGGGGAGTCCCCAGGAGACAGGCTGCATCCTCAGGGCAAGCGTGTCCCCAGCCAGCTCCAATAGCAAGACCCCCGGAAGGGCACCCCAAGACCCCTGAGGGGCACCCCAAGACCCACAGCTCACCTGGAAGCCCACATTCATCAGAAAGTCTCTTTTGAGGGACACACCAAGGAGCATTTCACCCTCAACTGGAGCTTAACAAACTCTGACATGTTCCATCTCAATGGGAGCGATGCCCACACTGCTTTCAGTACCAAGGCAAAGGGGAACCAGCACCCCCAGAAGTGACAGGAGGGAAACAAACCCTTCCACACGGCCCAGCTGTGACACTGAGCTCTAACACGGGGCAGCCAGGCCGCTTGTTCCAAACATTTCCATTTTCCCTGGTCAAGCCAACCCTCTCCTATGAGGTGCTGGTTCCAGCACATCGGCCCCTTTCAGCAGAGGCCACCCCTCCCCACCAGCTGCCCACTGCTTTGCCTGCCCAGAAGCCAGGTCTGCCCTGCACCAGTGCCCACTGGCTCACACACACTGGCAGCCCTGGCAACACGGCCGTGATGGAGACAGGCCTCAGACCCCCTGTGCTCAGACAAGACCCACCTTCCTGAGAAGCCCTGCCCCCAGAAAGCTTGCCCACACTGGGCACAGCTGTGCTAGGTGGCCAAAGCCTCCCTGTGTGTACTGCTCCCCATGGGAGATGTTCTCGGGGCTGGGCAGCCCAGCTCAGCACTGAGCCTGCAGAGAGGAAGGCAGGGTGACTCCAGAGAACCTCTCCATGCACATACAGACAAAGCAGGAATGAGTCTGTAACCGGGAATCACCACGAGCAGCCCAGCAGCAGCACCACAGCGATTCCTTCCCACCACCATGGGCTGAGCAGGGCCTGTTGCCCCTGGCTCTGCAGGGCAGAGGAAGGGCCAGAGACACTGTGCTGCTTAAGTGTCAGAAGCCTCACCAGGGTAAGGGCATTCAGGAGCAGGCTGGGAAGCACAGTGCAGAGGAACCCAGGTACAAAGCGGTCTGAAGAAAAACACACTCCGGGAGCGTCTCTCAAGGCGGAGCGATAGAGCGAGGGCTCGGCAGAGGCGTGCACTGAGCTGACCCTACCAGCACCATCAGCACAAACACAAACCACCGGGTGTTTGTCCCTGGGCTTTCTGTGGAGGGGAAGAATCACTGTCACCTGCAGACAACACTCAGCACACAGCATCCTCCCAGTGCTGTAATCGATGGGAGAGCAGGTACAGCTCTCAGCTGACAGGAGGCACATGCACACCACGAGCATCTGTGAGCTCCCACCTCTGAACAAGAGCACTCACCCCAGCCCACGCTGACAGCTCCTTGGTACCCCAATGCAGGACACAGCAGTGCCAGCCCAGCACCACACAACTGACAGGCAACAGGCGCTCACAAACACACACCAAATCGCATCCAAATGGCAATTCTTGGGGCAGGCTTGGGCATAAGGCCACAGTAAAGCCTTGCTCACTAGAAAGACCAAGTGAACAGATTAAATAGGATTTAGTAATATAGAATAAATAGGATTTAGTAGTGTAACTGCACAGCCTATGTATCCTCACCACAAAACACAGCGACCTCCAGACTTCAGTTCTGCCTCAAGGTTGTTTCTTTTCTGTTATCTGCTTTCCTTTAGCCCAGCCTGGCTAGGCTGAGGGAGGCTGCTTTGGAAAACCTGCACATGTTCACACATTCGCTGGTTTTACAACTTTCAGCATCAGTTTGAGTTTCACACAATTCCAGCATCCAGTTCATCCTCCCTATTTTGAAGCTTTGTTTCAAAATATTTCCACCACGGATCTGCCCAGCTTCAGCACCGTACAGCTGTGTACACAGAAAACAGGCATATCTCACTTTAAATACCACAATAAACCAGATTTCCAGAGACTGCTCCAAGCCTGAGCCTGAAGCAGCTCTCTGCAGCCTGAAGCTCTCTGCCAGCTGAGCGCTGGCCTGCCCAGAGGAACCAGGGGCTGTAAACAGGCCTGCTGCTATCAGCACATCAAACCAGGCTCGGAATTCAAACCCGCAACAAAAAGCCAAGGGACCTGCCCCCTCCATAACCCCCAGCTCCTACCTTTGCTGCATTGCTCAGAGAAGTGCAAGTGAGTCTAAATACAGGCAGCACAAGTTGGTAACACTTGGAACAAGCCACATCGTGCCCTTGTTGAGCCCCACACAGCGATGGCCAGCCAGCCTCACCGCTGATGCTGCGTACGTCCCTCCACTTCCACACTGCACAGACGCTGCAAACACACACCCAGCGCTGGGCACAGCACTGTGCACCGTTCTGCCCCAGGAAACACCCACTTACTTGAACTGGTGCTCTCTGGAGCTGCGTATCTTGGAGGAGAAGCGCTCTGCCAGCTTCTCCAGGCTGCGGGAGTACTCCAGCTCGATCTCGGCCTTCCTGCGGAAGAACTCCTGCAGGTCCTGCAGCAGCTGCAGCCGCGACTCCGACTGCTGCTCCAGGCATTTGAACTGCTCCACCAGCTGGGTGCGGATCTCTGCGTGCACAGGGGAGAGAGGAAAACAAGCAGGGCGTCAGGAAGGCATGGGAGCAGGGGCGCTCCTAGTCACGGCTCCCTGTGGCAAACAGACTTTCCCCCCTCAGGTGAGAGCTGAGGAATTCCATTCATCAGCCCCACGTTAAAACCTTGTTCTTTGCCAGAACAACCAACAGCTGCCTGAGTGCACAGAGACCAGCCCTGAGAGCTTTTCAATTGCCTTTTTGAAGCTGGAAAACGATACTTCAATTTATCTAGCGGTACCTGAAGTCCTGTGCTCTGTGCATATAAACTAACAGGCTCTTTCTTGGTAAGTGATCATCAGAGTGCCTGCAGAGCGCTGGCGAGGGCCTGGAGGGAGCTGGGGCTGTGACTCACAGAATGGCATGGGTTGGAAGGGACCCCAAGGGTCACAGAGCTCCAACTGCCCTGCCACAGGAGGGGCCACCAACCTCCAGGCCTGGAAGCTGTGCTCCTCTTGCCCAGAGCCCCCTGCACTGCCAGCTTAGCTGGCAAATCAGACCTGACTTTGGCCCAAGAGCTTAAAGAGTCCAAACTCCAGCTCCCCACACTGCAGACCCGCTCTGCTCCTGGTGTTCCCTCCCAAGGGCCCTCAGACACCAACAGACACAGTACAACCCTCCGGAACCTGTGGCCCAGTGGCTCAGCAACACCCATGGGGAAGGAGCCAGCACCCCCCAGTTCCACCACCCCAGTTTGCTCCTTTCCAGGCTGGCGCCTTGACACCCTCAAGCCCTGCACCCACCTCTGAATTAGGGCTCCTAAACCCCACCGCTGCATTCTGACTGGATACCAAGGGACCAGTTCCACCACGAAACACTCACAAAACCTTCACACCCCCATGCTGAGAAGAGCTTCCTTCCCACACGAGGTCAGTGGAAATTTCATTACATCCCATATGGATTTTGCATTCCCGCTCCTGCTGGTGCCAACACAGGACTTGCTTTACAGAGCTCTGCGTTCCTCACCAAGCTTGATAGGGGTTTTTATTTAAAAGCACTCTGATCTGATCTCTAGTTCTCTCTTCACAGTGGACTGCAACCCGAGGTGGTCTGCACAACAGCTCTCAATAGCCCTGACAACACACAGAAACACAAGGAATATCAATAATGCTCCTCCCATCCTTTCCATTTCCTACCTCTTCCATTTTTTTTCTGGATCTAAGCAACTGCTGCTCATCTGATCACAAAGATTTGCGTATCTGGCACAAAGATTTCTGCTTGACTCCTTCAGGGGTCATTCGAGGCAGTTCAGACAGCAGCACATGCAGAGACTCGCTGAGGCTCTGTAGCTTCACCATCCCCTGCTCCAGGGATTTGGAGGTTGTGCCGGTCGGACAGTAGCCAGTCCCAGCCCAGCACAGTCCCAGCCCCAGCCCCAGCCCTGACCTTGCTCCCTGTCCCGTATCACCCCACACGTGCTGGCTCACCCCAGAGTCCTGGAACCACGGAGGACTCGCCAGTGACAGGTCAGTCTCACCAGGGGGTGAGGATGCTCTTGGGCATCAGAAAGGCACATTCTGAATTTCAGCAACAGAATGTCTTTGTTTCCCCTGCTCCCTAAGGCGCTGTGTGAGGCTTTGAGTGTCCTTGCAGAAGCTGGATCAGGGCAGTGCCATCTCAGTGTGCAGAGGCAGAGGGCAGCCTGCCCAGGCACAGGGAGCCCACTGGCCCCAACCCTGGAGCTGCTCTGCTACGAGCGGTCACCCCAGCGAAGGGAGCCGGCTGCTGACCCCAGGAGCTGCTGCTGCACATTCACTGGAAAAGGTCTGAGGCAGGAAACAAAATTAGGGGCTGCTGGCATCATTAATGCCAAGACAGAAGTAATAACAGAGCAGACAACGTTCTTTGGTGCTCAGGAGGTCTCCATGAGTCAGCCGTTCACAACACGGCCCCCGGCAGCGCCGGCATTGTCACTCCCCCGGCTCCCACCCATACTGTGCTGCTGCAGCTAAGAGGTACCCTCCTTTCAATTAAAATGAACTTGCTCTTAAGTAGCCTTTTCAGATAATCATGCGAAATACAGGCAGGCAGAAAAGCCTTTTTCCGCCCCTCGTGCCTGCTGCCTAGGGAACGGGCAGGAGCACTTGGAGGACATCCATTTTCTCCAGCCCCGCCGACAGAGCAGCCACCATTTGCTGCTTGATCCCAACACCCTCCATCCTCCTCCTCCCTGTACCCCAGCCTGCTCACACACCAGAGACAGAGAGGGCAGATCCCCAGGGAGCCCCAAGTTAACAGGCATCTCCTGCAGTTCTGGGACCACCCAGCAGTCCGGACTGAAGGCTGCCTGTCATTACCAGCCCCCTTTGTGAGCAACCTCCTGCCCAGCAGCACCAGGAAGGGCTGCATCAGTCCTGTCCATCACAGGGGAATTAACAGGCCTTTAATTACAGCCTTACACCATGCGCCAAGTACGCCTTCCCCGTTAGACAAAAATCCCTTCAGCACCTGACCCCAAAACCTCACTCTGCAAGCCAGAGCAAGGAGGGGCAACACTAGTGGGGAGGGATCCCTGCGATGCGGGAACCGGAGTCACCTCATGGAGTGAGACAAAGCACCAGCAGCTGGGAACAGAGAAGTTCAAGGGATTTGGGCTAAAGTCTGCAAAGAACAAGCTAATGCGTTAAAACCCTGACGCTGCTTGCCATCGCTCCAGGATCAGCCCCTGAACCCTGACACTGCCCACCATAGCTCCAGGATCAGCCCCTGAACCCTGACACTGCCCACCATGGCTCCAGGATCAGCCCCTGAACCCTGACACTGCCCGCCATGGCTCCAGGATCAGTCCCTGAATCCTGACACTGCCCGCCATGGCTCCAGGATCAGCCCCTGAACCCTGACACTGCCCACCATGGCTCCAGGATCAGCCCCTGAACCCTGACACTGCCCACCATGGCTCCAGGATCAGCCCCTGAACCCTGACACTGCCCACCATCGCTCCAGGATCAGCCCCTGAACCCTGACACTGCCCACCATGGCTCCAGGATCAGCCCCTGAACCTTGACACTGCCCACCATGGCTCCAGGATCAGCCCCTGAACCCTGACACTGCCCGCCATGGCTCCAGGATCAGCCCCTTGCTCCGGCTCCGGCAGCGGGTGTGCCACCCCGCGATCTGTGCTTCTGACCTTGAACTCTGCAGGAACTTCTAGTGGAGATGAATAAACAGACACTTGCTGAGCTGCTCTGGGCAGAGCTGGAGGTGCTAGAGCCAGAGAGCAGACACTGAGGTTGTGCTGTGGGTTGTGCTTCCACAGCCGCCTGCCTAAAATGCTCCCGTGACTTACTGCCCAACACACGGAACCTCGGGCAGTGCCAAAGGAGAACAAGAGTGAGCCACTCTGCAACCAAGGCTGCCAAGAGCTCCCTGAGCACCCCTGCCTGCTGGGCAGCTGGCGATGAAGGCTTGCTGCTCCCTCCCCAGCCTGTGCCAGTCTGTTGGTAAGGAAGCAGCTCCCAGCCCTGCCACTTCCAGTGCAGGGTCAGAATGGTTCCCCCCTGCTCTGCTGAAACGCAGCGGCAGGGATGTTGGAGAAAACAACATTCCTTGGCAAACTAAGGAGAGCAACAGCGCTCAAGACGGCCGTGGGACTGCTAATCCAGGCAGGAGAGGGAACATCTGTAATCTGAAGGTCTGGGGATTTGACTCTGTAAACATTTTCAAACCAATTAGCTGTATGGCAGCCGATGACTGCTCGTTACTGCTCAGCCCTGCACGCAGCCACGTGAGCCGTCAGCACCCATCAGCCTTCCTCAGGAGATGCTCCCCAGCCCCAGGGCGGTGGGAGGGATGAGAACCCAACCACACAGCCCGGGGGAGCATGTTTAACATGGCCTAAGGTGGGGGAGCACGGCCCTGGCAGAGCCCCACAATCGGTCCCACTGCCAACCCAGACTACCAAGGCACTATTGGACACAGCACACGTGCCTCAGCACTCAAGGACCCCCTGAGACCACCTGCATCCCTTGAAAGCCAGAGAAAGGCTTCTGAGCCTGACAGAGGGGATGCCCAGGAAAAGTGAGGGCGACTGTCACAGCCAGCCCTGTGACACAGGGCACACGACACTGCGCAGGGATAAACCCACTGCAAACCACCTCCTGCCGCCAACAGCCAAGTGATGGCACTTCCCCAAACCTTTTCCAGCTTCAGAGGAGTGCTGCTTGGGTTGATGCTGACATCTTGGCCAGGAGATCAGGGCAAGTCTCATCATCTCCTCTCCCAGGCTGTTCACCTCCTCCGTGCTGTGGTGAGGACAATGCTGGCAGCCGTGCAGAGCCCGAGAGCGATTACACACATCCAAATAGCATACCTCTGACAGCAGGGATGAGGCAGTGCTTTACAAAGAAGAAAATTATTTGGGACAAGCCGTGGCCAACTGGAGCACTCCTATTAGAAGTTACATGCTTGTGTGGAGAGGTCAAGATGAAGACAGCTCCAGTTCGTTATTAACACACTGCTACTTCCACCAGTCCCACCCTCAGCTTGCTGAAGGATATTTTCCATATGGTCTCATTTTTTAAATAGAACAATTAAACTAGATGAATGCCACTCGATCAGCACAGCTTTTACCAGCAGTATTCCTTGTTATTATTCACTTGTTTCTTGTGTCCTCATACAGTTCACATATTCTCCTGGGCAGGAGAGTCTCTGAAGTCCAGGCATGGACAAATACCATGTTGAAATCCCAGCCCCAGCTGAGACAGTGGCAGAATTCCCACCAGCTTCAGCAGAGTCAGGATTTCACCCTTCGGCAGCAAGACAGTCTTGTTCTCCAGCAGTTATTTTGCAACTCTCCCCCTCTTCCAGTAACCCCTGGCTCCAGTGCTGGTCCAGAGAAGGGCAACAAAGCTGGTGAAGGGTCTGGAGCACAACTCTGATGAGTAGCGGCTGAGGGAGCTGGGGGTGTTCAGTCTGGAGAAGAGGAGGCTGAGGGGAGACCTTATCACTGCCTACAACTCCCTGGAAGGAGGTTGTGGTGAGCTGGGCTCAGCCTCTCCTTGCAGATAACCAGCCACAGGACAAGAGGGAATGGCTGCAAGATGTGCTGGGGAGGTTCAGGTTAGAAATCAGGAGAAATTTCTTCTCCCAAAGAGCGGTTGGGCATCGGAACGGGTGCCCAGGGAGGTGGTGGAGTCACTCGGGGTGTTCAAGGAGAGGTTGGATGGGGTACTTGGGGACATGGGTTAGTGCATGATACGGGTGGTAGGGGGATAGTTGGACCAGATCTTGGGGGTCCCTTACAACCATAATGAGTCTATGATTGTTACCCCAAATCCTGGTAAGTGCCAGGTTCCTTAGTGGAAACCAGCACAAGTACAGTGCCAGTCAGAGGCATTCAGCTACTCCAGAAGTTACATTCCTCATAAGCAGCAAAACATCTGAAACAAAAAAGGTTTGAGCGAAGCAGCCCCGAGCTAGTGGGCAGAAGATGTGATGATTGATGGCCACGTTCACCTTTGCCTGTCCCACTGTCAGGCCGAGCCCCTCACAAGACAAGCAGTGGCACCTCTTGCTGCCTGCCATATCCCCTGTGCGACACCACAGTCCCGCACCGCAGCCTCACAACCCACACACCGTCTGTGGCAGCAAGAACCTGGTTAGGTCCAGCGGAGCCTATGTGTGGGACCCAGGAGCAGCCCTTGGCCCTGCTGACAAGTTCACACTCGGGCAGTGTGTGACAAGGGTGGGCTTCTTCAATAAACCCAAACCTGCAGGTGCAAAACCTGGTGCAAACACGGGTGCAAACCCCCAACGAGCCAAGGCTCCCAGTCTGAACTGAAAGGCAACAGACCGCTGGACCAGGCCTGTGCAGCCAGCGAGAAAGCCCGTGGCCATGGGGACATGGCAATACTCCATCCCCTGGAGCATCCTGACTGGGGGCCTCTTACCCCAGCCCCACTGGCTGCAGCCCATGGCCAGGCCCCCACAAGCATCCTCGCCAGCCAGGAGGATGAACTCCCCCCCTCGGGGCGCTGGGGGCTTTGGCAGGCCGCCCCCACCCTAGGCCCTGCTGCAGAGTCCCGTGGGGCCAGGGCCAGGCTCTGGCTGCTCAGACAGGGACAGACAAAAGCAAGGGTTTCTCTAGCAACGGGCTGAGACCAAAGCTTTCAGAGACATCCTCCTCCTCGCCCAGCAGTACCTACCACATGCTCCCAGGGCTGGGCACAGCCAGGAGCGCAGGACCAAGCCATACCGCCACCAGCCTGAGCTTTGGGGGCAGCTCACCCCCCATGCCAGGGGGCCCCAAGCTTCTGCCCTGGGGGTGCTGCGCTCCCTGTGCTGGACAACACACCGTCCCGGAGAGCATGCTGCCGGCAGAGCTCCCAGACGGGCAGCCTAGGACAGTCGCTCCTCTAACATATGTTTCACCCCACTGCTTTGTGACAAGTGAGAAAATATGCTTGGCAACAAAAGCCATTATTTTCCTCACAACTGGGATTAGACCCAATAGTTTATTGCAAATATAGCATGACAAGCTGGACTCAAGAGGAAAATCCAACTCTCCTACAAACAGGGCATATGCTGAGGCGGCCATCTGAGTCCCTGTGTCTTTTGTTTCCCCCTCCAGACTATTCTTCCCTGCTTTCACTGAAAACCCAGCCCCCCTTACCGCAGAATTGCCTCTTCTGTACTTGGCAGTGCTTTGTCATCCCAATTTCCACCAGCACGCACCGCTGCCTTTGGGAGAGCCCTCGCATACATCAGAAGCACCACTAGCCCAGATTTGCTCTTACAACACCCAGCAGACCATGACACCACCCAAACCCATGGCGTGCCTGGGGTGCCCCCCTTCCCGACACCTCCAGCGTGGTGCTTTCCGTCTGCCCATCCTGTGTCAAACTAAATGCGCTTCCACCGAACAGCCCAGCTCTGGCCCCGTACCCACTGGGAGCCCTGACATCCTGACTCCATGGGCTGTACAGTGACCTCAATGTGTGACTGCTAAAAGAGGAACTGAAAGTGTAAGAAATTAGGTCTCTGAGTGACTTCTTCCTCCTGGGAAAGCCCCTGTCCCAGAGGAAGCTGGGTGCAGGGCACAGGGCACGAGGGCCAGGGGCAACATCACCTTCGTCCTGCTGCTGACCAAAGCCAGTTTCCGGACCCTGCTGAAGCCCCTGCATGCTCCTGGGGGGCACGCACAGGTCCTGGGGTTTCCCGCAAGCCCAGACCCAGCATCCCCATGCACAACGGGCTTCCTACCACGCCTGCAGGAAAAAAGCAGCCATCCATGAAGAAAAATTCCCTTGCTGCAGGGATATTTGCGTAAGCAGTTTCAAACAAGCAACCCTTCCCTTCCAATTAACTTGAACTGAAACAATGGGGCAGAAGCAATGTGGCCGTGCGGGCACCGCTGGGAGCAGGGCAGGTTACACCAGAGGGCAGGCACCCCATGTCTTAACACCCCGCACCCATCACCCCAAAGCTTCGCCTGCAGCGAAGGGGACAGGCCCCTGGCAGCTGCTCCCCCAGCCATGCAGCAGCCAGGCAGAAGGTCGCTGCCTTCTGCTGACTCACAGCTTCTCCATACACCACAGCACCCAGCTACTCAGGGCTTCACAGGGCACGTACACAGGACCTCACGGAGAGGGGCTGTCCCACTGAGGTGCGCTTCGACCACCCGATCCGGGGGTTCATGGCCTCACTGCCAAGGGGCCTCTCCCAGCTCCACCGTGGCCACTCTGCTCTGTAGGCAACGCTGCAGAAAACTCCTCATCCCCACCTTCTCCTCGCTGGAAGGGATAGAGAGAAAGGAGGCAGCACCCAGCACAGCACCCAGCGCTCAGGAAACCGCTGCTGTAAGCGCATGGGGTTAGGCCCCGTCTCACAAAACCTCAGTGAGGTCGAGCTTAAACTTTTCACACTGACATTCAAAATGCAAATGACAAAAGACATAAAATTTCCAAACCAAACCAAGTAATTTTTCGCTCTTCCACGGCATCCTTCGTGAGAAATGCCGATGCAGAGCAAAGCAGGAGGTGATGATCTTGTGATACTCCCTGGCCAGAGCCAGCACAGCTATTTCCATTTTACTGTTCACCAGCGCTTCAGAGAGGGGAATTCCACCTCACCAGAAGCGATACACCACAACTCACGTCTCTATCTAGGTCAGAAAATATCTTCCTAGATGACAAACAAGCCTACCCCCACAAAGTAATTAAAAAAGCAGCTACTAAGGCAGCACAGGGTCCCGCTGCTGGAGACGGTACGTGCACAAGGTTGGTCGCTCCCAGATGTTGGCTGTGATGCAGGACCTTCAATCAACATCATCAGTGGCAAAAGTCAGTCAGGAAACCAAAGGGACTCTGATGCAATGACAACTCTTCTCTGACCTATATTCCAAACATTTCAGGGCATCGACTTTTCCCCAAGAAACCTCTCTACCCAAGCCAGTCCTGGTTTAAGCAGATATGGCCCTCATGAGAGCACTGAATCTGGCTCTAGACTCCTGCAGTGCCCACTCCCTGTGGCAAAAGGCCTCTGAAGAAGCATTGGGAACATTTCAAAGAGGGCACGAGGCAGTGGGGCCAGGGGAGAGGTCCCTGGTGCCGCCTGGTCCCACACCTCCTGGCCCGTGTACAGCACCAGGGTGAGCTGCGCTCCCAGCCTCCGCGCAGTGATCCCGGCTCAGGGGACACGAGGAGGGTCCCACACAATGCACCCTGTCTGCTGTGACACAACGGCTTCAACCACGATCTCACCAGCCGCACACCCTCACCAGACGCAGGGATACCCAACTGCAGCACCGGCCCGGACCAGTATCACCCTGGAAGCACAGGCACTCCTGAAGAACCAGGGCTTGCATGAAGCAACATCCTGGGAGTGAGCTGGAGCATGGCCACAGCTGAACTGCTCTGCGCCGGGCTCGCCAGACGCTGCAGCAGGCCCCTCCGAGTGCCCGGAGACGGCCTGCCCGGGCTCCTTCACACTCCAGCGCGTAGGATGAAAGCGGTCTTCAAAACCTGCAGCATCAGTCCCCCAGCCTCTCCTCCCCGTCACGACAGCGCTCTGCCGGGAGCCCCAGCACAGCCGACGTTCCTTTCCAGGCCTGTCTGAAGGGCGCTGGAGGCGCTCAGCCCCCCGGCCTGGGGAGATCCTCCTCACACAGCATGGAGCAGCCCCTTGCTTTGTGCAGGGAGCAAAGGAAGACGAGGGCGGCTTCTGAGAACAAAGATCAAAGCTGAGGTGGTGACAATGGAGTCTTGAAATAATTAAAACCAAGCTGGGCAAGCACTCAAGACCAAAGGAGCCAATGCTCCCTGCCAAGAGCCGCTGTGGCAGCAGGTTCCACACGCTGCCCATTCCTTCTCCTGACCCCCGCACACAGCAGCAGCAGGTGAGCTGGCGAGGGGACAGCCTTCCTCATCAGCCTCTGTGGCCCAGAGCACCAGACGTTCCTGCCCCTGGACACAGGCCTGGGAGCAGCCGCACTGGCTCCGGAGCGGCAGCAGGGAAGCAGCAGCACTTGGGGGGCAGTGAAGCACCCAGTTTCCTCCCACCTGCATACAGCACTGCCAGGCTCAGACAACTCTCTCCTGCTCGGACAGCCTGCGGTTCCTGGACAGGAAAGAGAAGCAAACCAAAACCCAACCAACCCAGAAACCCAAGTGTTTATTCTTGACTTCAGCCCAGCCTCAAGACCAAAACTTTCCATGGATGAAGAGCATCCGACAGCAAATATCCTGGCGTGTTGCAATCATGTTCAATTGACAAACAAAACCAGAACTCGAGCCACACAAGCGGGCACCAGACAGAAGGCGTAAGCCCTAGAGCTGATGGGCAGGAGCACCCAAACAGACAGATACCAGCAGTGATTCCACTGCCAGCCACAGCCTCCCCGCACCCCAGAACAGCCACAGCAGCACAGCACGGCCACGTCCCTGGGGCTCTCAGCAGGACATGGTGTTGAGATGTCAGGGATGCTGGTCCTTCCTTTTCCGAGACCAAGGAGAAGGCAAATGTGCTTCCAGAAGAAAGGCCCACTCCGAGGCAGGAAGGCTGCCGTGCACGGCAGCAGGCTGGGAAGCAGGTGAGGTGCCAGGAGCAGCTCACCTCAATCTACGTGGATGCCACCACTGAAAAGCTCTTTGAATGCCAATGGTAAGAATGAGCAAAGGGGAATCAATTCTAAAAGAAATAAATACATTTTAAAGCTGAGCTCCAGAGTCACAATCTCTTTTCCTAATAGAAAAAAACAAATTCAAGTGTGGACAAACACCACCCAGATAAATCCATATGCAAAGCTGGGCCCTCAAGTGAATGTATTGCAAATTTTTCCATGGGGCGTCAGCAGTTCTCACACTGTCTAAATGCCAACCCCTGATTAATTCAGTGCGCTGATGACTACACTGTTTTCTAAAGGACTTGGCAAGATGTTCAGCATTATTAAAGAAAAGAGGAAAAACGGAGCAGAACTCACTCACTCAATGCCCTATCTTCTGATAACTGAAGAAACATCCCAGTCCCAGTGAGATAACAACAGACACTTCCATCAGAGGCAGGATGACAACACAGGACAGGCTGATGGGAAGAGTGGCCAAGTCCACACATTTGAATCCAAACTTCCCACTGGGAACATTTGGGAGTTCAAGTCGTTCTGAGAGACAGGCAGGATCCTGCATTTCTCACTAGTCCCCATTTTTGTCCTGCCCCCAGCAGGGACTCATTGCACAGAGCTTCACCCCAAAGACCCATCGATTCCAGATCAGCAGCGGTGCTGAGGGACAGGCACACCCTGGACTACAGCCTCACCCAAAATTTCAGAGTCATAGATCCCACCTTCCTAACTCCTCCCTTGGGGTGTGTCTCTGGCACCAGCCTGTGGGGGTTCAGGAACCTGCTGGCCACGCTCTTCTCAACGTCCCAGGTTCCATCAGCCATGAGGACACACTGCTCACCACGGAGCCTTTGGCTTCAGGCAGGATTCCCATCAGACAAGGGACAGCACAATGCTGGTAGGTGAAGAAGTCACAGACACCCACATGGAGCAAGGCAAAGACAGGACCCAGGTAACAAGCTTGACAGCCACCATCAGTACTGGTTTTGGCTGAAAGCATCAAAAATAGAAATTAAGGTAAAAACACACAGTAAGAAACACAGTGCCCCAAGTCCCTTACACCCCACTTCAGCTAGCCAGGTGCCAACATGTAGAGTCAGGGAGAATACCATACAGTCCACCTAAAACCAGCACAAGGAGGTACTCCAGGCTTACTCCAGTGCTGCTGAAGGTAGAATCCAGCCCTAAGGAACTGCAGCAAGAACACATTTAATCAGTCTCTTAAAATACACGTCCTTTTTATAGCCGCCTCCGAGCAGTATGGAACATACGCCAGCAGAGATGCGTCTGGTTAAACCGAAACGGGCAAGAGCAAGGAGGGACCGAGTGAGGAGGAAAATCAGCCTCGGGATGCAAGAGCTGGAGCCAAGCCACGGGCTCGGTGCAGATGGCAGCTCTGCTGGAAGCGATGCCCGGGCAGCTCGGGAGGCTGTGTGGCCAGGAGGCGCCTGGCCAGCCCCGTCCGCAGTCAGAGGGGACCAGGTCTGAGGAGCCTGCACAGGCAAAAAACCCCAAAATAAAAATATCTGCAGTGACAGAGGAAGACCTGCTTCTGCAGAGCAGTTTGTCAATAGAGCTTTGCACTCCGCAAAGCTCAGTTGCCAGTATCCAGGCTGGCTGTCCCAGCCCCAGGCTGGGATAACGCTGGGCACTGCCTGGCACTCAGCACAGGGTCAGTTGTATTCCACTCTGTACTGTAGAAACTGAGTAAAGTGACCCAAACTGGCAGCCACATCCCTGCAGCAGGTATTTGCTTGCCCACATCCTTGTCAGAGAGATGCTGGAGATGCGGCTAGGCCTCTCGCTCGAGCTGTGGTTTACCACGAGTTGCCACTGGGACCAGACAAGCTTTGGGGGCCAAATTTAGGCAGCAAAAATGACATATTTTCACATTTTCCGCCTCTGTATGAGGAGACCAGCCAGAAGCAGGATTAGCGTTCCTTGGAGAGCAGCGAGACAAGTCATAACCTCGCAGTGCCCAGCGGTGGGCCTCGGCCCAGGCCTCTCCCACAGCTGCCACACAAGCTGCCTGAGAAGCGGGGCAATGGCAAGCACAGCCACATTGTGCCGCTCCTCCGCCGTCCCCCATGGAGCACCGGCGGCTCAATGCCTGCCCCAGCCCTCCGACCGCTTCCCTTCACCTCTGCGGCTTCAGCTGGAGGAAAACTCAGGTGGACGTTGTGGCCCCTGCCCAGACAAGACCAGGCTGCGCCTTGTGGAGGGCCCCTAAATGAGGCCGCACAAACCAGCACTCCAAGCAAGGGACACACACATCGAAGTGTTCGGTCTCCTCAGAATGGCTCCTGAAACATCCAGGAGGTGCAGACAGACTTCCAGCCACCTTCTGCCCGTTGCTGGAGAGGAGGGGAGGACTGCAGGCTCCAGGAGGGGAGAGCTGCAGGGCTGATTGGTCACACGTGGCTCTGCCCTGTCAGCAGGTACATGAACCAGATGCTGCCCACAGGACAAACAGACAAACCCCAGCCAGCCTTTACTGACACCCAAAGTGTTCCGAGGAGCAGCACAGCTCAGCCTTTAGTGGAGCTGGAGTCCCACACCTGACAAACACAGAGGTCCCCTCCATGGCAGACTTTGTACAATAGAAGAGCTGGAGAAGCCCTGGAGGCTCCGCCATGCTGGGGCCCAGGCAGGAATACCTCAGGAGCATGGATGCACGGCTTAACACAACAGCCAGGAAAAGCTGCAATAAGTGAGCGAAGGAGCTGAAGAAGCAGTTCCAGGGTCGGGGCTGCAGGCCAGAGATCAAAGAGAAACCCTTGGCTTCACCAGGCTGTGGTGAGGGGAACAGGCCCTGTGAATGTGACCACGCTGCCTTATGGTGATGTTCCCACCGGGCACTCCCCTGTGAGGGCTGCTCTCGAACATCAGAACCTTCACTGCTCTTTCTTCTGCACTAACAGGACACAGGCACCTCTGATTAAAACCAAACGTTGGCGTCATTAATCTGAAATTCCAGCATCTCTGGGGTTTCCTGAAGCTGGTCACAGTTACCCAGCCTCAGTTCTCCCCTTGCCGTTAAAAAGAAACATCTCCTTTTTGTAGACTCTTTCATCAGCTCTCTTACAAAAATATAAAATGATAAGAGACTAGATGGGGCCCCAAGCACCCTGGGCTGAGGGGGTGTCCCTGCCCATGGCAGGGGGGACACTGGATGCTTCCACAGCTCTGCTACCACACCTTGGCAGGCAACGACCACAGCAGCTCCAACAGCATCGCTGCCCACAATGCCCAAAAAGAGATCCTCAAGATGGTACAGCAGGGAAACAAAAAGGAAAACTCCTTGCCCTACTTTTTCCATTTTCAACCCCAAATTCATATCTGAAAACAAAATAAGGAAACTCTTTGGAGAAGCAGCAGTTACCAGCAGCCCCGGGGTGTCATGCTCTGCACAAAACACCGGTACCACGGGTTGTGCAACCGGCAGTTGCTGCAGGAGGAAGGCTAAGCTGGTGCCTTGCACAGAAGAACATGTCTGAGGAGAGGTGCTTAAGAGGAAGAGTCAGCTGCCCTCACAAGGAAGCACCAAGGCAAAGCCCACACACCACAGGATTTCCTCTGTGATGAACGACAGCCGCTCACCAAGCGCAGCAGGAGGTGCTGATCCTCAGCACGCTGCGAACCTGCTGTGTGCAGGGCTGTCAGTGCCCAGCCCGGCAATCCCACCCATGAGCCCGCTCCGGGCAGCAGTGGTGTGAAGAGGCCCTGACCTGAGCTGGAACCCCTGGCATCTCCCAGGCACAGTGCAGTACCAGGGATGCCACCCTGCACGTCCCTCATGGGCAGCAGAGCTGCCCCGTAACACAACCTGTCAGCACAGGCAGGAAAATAAAGCCTGAGTCCGAATGACATGACGAGGGGCTGCCACAGTGAGCTGACTTTTGAGCAGGGAACAGTAAGCAAACCCCATACAGCTGTCATCTGTGAGACTGTTAATGACCTGCTTCCATCACACCCTTTCTTGACATCCCTGCTTGACTTTTATAGGTCTTTACCTAATTAACTGGTCCCTGTAATCACTCGTTTCTCCGTACTGTCTTTCCTTTAGTCCTCTTCTGCCTGGATTCTGTGTGGGTTGGGCACCAGCTCTAAGGAGAAACCCACACAGACCACAGCAAAGGGAATTTTCTCTCCATGTCAAGAACAAGCCCTCTGTCACCAAGGGATACTGGGCACAAGGACCCGCAGAGGGACAGGGTACATCCAGGTACCCCGTGAGGTACAGTGAAGGCAGGCACAGCCTCCATCGGCTTACATCTGTCTCCACTTTTGCCTGACCACCAGCACCACCAAGGAACTACCAGTTACTCCTTGATACACCCCGTTGTCTGGGCCACACAAGACGCTGGGGCCATGTGAGGGTTTTTTAAAGAAGCCAAACCTGCATGAGGCCAAGCACCCCAGCTCTGGGCAGAAGCGCCTTCCAAGCCTCCTGGGCACCCCAGGGCTGCCCGTGTCTCCCGGGGATGCCAGCCCCCAGCACCCTGCACACCACAGCTGGCAGCGCTGCCCAAGTGAGCTCTGTCCCCAGCTGCTTCCGAAGCAGGAACATGCTGAGAAGAGGGACAGCGAGACACCTGCTTGGCTGGGCTCATTCCTCCTCTGTTTTATCTTGCTGGGAATAAAAGGAAGATGGAAGAAGACACCCAAGAACTGATTCAAGTACCAAAAAGAGCGAGGCAAACAGATCTGCCGTTGGGTTTGCTCAAGACTTAAGAACAAAAGGAAACCACACAAACCCAGACGTGCTTTTTGCCCCGAGACAGGAGATGCTCCGGCTGCTTTCCTGACACAGGCAGCATCTCTCCAGTGGCTCGGGCTGCCCACCTGTCAGGCATGGACATGGACACCGGGCGGTTCACCAGGCTTTGTCTCTGTGGGACTGGACAGAGAAAGGCTTTTATGCCCTGTATGCCCCTCGGTGACATCCTCGAGCTTTGGGGCTATTAAGATGCAAATGAGAATGTATTCAAACTGGGGGAGAGAGGGAGCTGCACAGGAATGTGAGCTCCCCCGAGTTCTGAGATGGAGTTAAGGAAAGGATCACGAAATGGTTCACTCCAGCACCTCGCATCCCAGTCACAGCTCAGTGAGAGCATGGAGCTTTACAGTCACAGGAGTTAGCCCTGGGTGTCCGCATGGATACGAGCTACCCAACTTCCTACGCAGCAGTAACAGGAGCAAACAGTATACACAAGTCGGATGAGATTAACTGGCAGCACCTTCTGGCCTGAAAAATCTGTGCCTTCCTGGAGCTGCAGAACCAACTCTCTCCCAGGGTAATACTTCACACCTCCATGCGCAGTAGAAATGCCCGACAATTCCTTACAGGACTGCTTATCTGCCATCTCAAAGTGCCCTATAAATTGTAGTCACAGAAGCCTCAAAATCTCTGAGAAAGAGGGATTAGCAGGCCAAGGATACAGCCAGGTTAGAAAGTCCTTCCCTATCCTCCTCTGCCCCTTTGCTGTCCCGCCTGCACCATTCCAAAGCAGAGGTGAGCCTGCATGTTGTTCTAAAGCCAGGCTGCTTGCAGCCTGTGAAGGGCTCTCAGAACGAAAAGTGAAAACCAACTGCAAAACAGCAGACTCAAGTTTAGGAGTGTGTAGAAATCAGCGTGTCTGACAACAGCAGTTGCCCAATTTCTTGTATTTGCTTGATTTAACATTCCTAAAAATACCATGGGCAACAGGCTCCTGAGAGACTGCAGCCGGCACAGACATGCCCAGCGCTCCCCGGCAGCACCGGCGATGCCATCAGCACCCAGCCCCTTCCTATGGATGCAGAGGTAGATCTCCACCCCAACCAACTTTGGGTGACTGCCCACCTTACCTCTGGTGCTGCCCCCACCAACAACTGGCTGGTCCTGACCAAAGCCAGGTGGACAATCCACACTGAGAAAGGCTTGTGAGGTGTCATGAGCCCAAGGAGGGACGTGACCATGGAGAGCGTGTCGCAGCTGATGCCCAGGGCAGCCAGCAAGCTGATCTCTGACAGAGGGAATGTTAACATGCAAACCATGTCTGAGGGAAGGTTCAAGCAGCCTCAAAGTGCAAGAAGCAGAGACAGGCTGCCCTGGAGACAGGTAAGTGTCAGACTGTGTAACTGCCTGCTGCAGCCCTCCAGATCCCTCTATAATGGTGACCCACAGACCCTACATAATCGCCTCTCCACACAACCCCTGCTCTCAGGAGGTGGGGTACCCCATAGTGATACAGCTGCAAAACACCTCCCTCAACAGGTAAAAGGATGAACGGGGGACAGACAGCACTCCACATACCCGCTCCATAGACACAGCCCCAGCCCCAACAGAGGCCAAGCCAGTGGAGATGCCTCACAAGTTAGCTCACAGCTCCTCACGATCCCTGGGACTCTTCCAGCCTTTCCTCAGGGCACCAAAGGGTTTCCCTCTAACATCCTGACATCCCATGACTCATGAAGGGCTGAAAACAAGTTGTGGGATCAGCTGAGTTCATGTCCTGAGCCCACTGGGATGGGACCTGCCTGCATGCATTGAGGAAGGACAAGCAGGAGCAGTGCCAAGGATGGGACCTCCAAAGCTCCCCAGACCACCCTGGGGCTCTCCAGCTTCAGTCCCAAGCTGGAGTAAAAGTAGCGGTAGGAGCAGTTACGCCAAACACAAAGCAATGCTGTCCTCCTTCAGCCCTGAAGGCTTGCTGTGGTTGTCTCACCAGGACTCTGCTACATGACAGTCACAATTAACGTGTGAAACCTCCCACTGAAGGCCCAAGGGGTGGCTTTGTAACACAGACTCCCCAGAAATGAGGGCGAGTGTCTCTTTCACACGGGTTAAACCAAAGCACTTAGACCTGGGCCTGCTGCACACAGCCTTGCAGAGGGAACACAGGGCTGGCACCCAGGGACACACGAAGAACACCGTGCCTCCGGTCACAGAATCACAGAATCGTAGGGGTTGGAAGGGACCTTGAGAGATCATCGGGTCCAACACCCCAGCCAAAGCAGCTCCCTAGCTCATACTGCACAGATAGGCGTCCAGACGAGTCTTGAATCCAGAGAAGGAGACTCCACCACCTCCCTGGGCAGCCTATTCCAGTGCTCTGTCACCCTTACTGTCCAAACCATCCTCTGCTTTTCCACATGAAGGACGTCCTTATGCTCTAGAAACAACACACACTACCCTTCACATCCTCCCAGTTAACCATCCCACTGTGCACTGGGGTTCCAGCACAGCAGAGATGGGCTGAGGGCAAGCGCAGGGTGCTCTGCCTGCTGCCTTCATCACACACAACCAAGGAACCTCCTCTGCTGCTGGGGAGCGACTGGTGCTGCTCCCTCTGAAAGAGCAGCCAAACGCCTGCCCAAATCCCACACTCCCCTGCACCCCTCCTCCTTTCCCAGAAAAAGCTTAATACTGGAATAGCAAGGGAAAACTACGGATGTATGGAAATGCACTATCTGTCCTCAGATCCATCCAGCCTGGAAGCTGCAGAAAGGAAGGGTAAAGGTAGGGAGGAATTTCCCCTTTTGTCCCTTGGTTGCACAAACACCAGCACAGCCCCCTCAGGAGCCTGCAAACCCAGCCCCAGGTGCTGTGAGTACCACAGCTCTGGCACAGGGGAGACCTGCTCTGGCTCCCTAACACCGAAGGCAATGTGGTTTTGACCAGGGCCCCAATCTCTTCAAATCCTCATCCCAGCGGTTCAGGCATCACAGGCTGACATGCAGGGAGGACAGCGGTGCCTGCTCCCAGTCGGAGCAGTATCAAGCCACTCAACAGTCACACAAGGGCAGGGTCCCATCCTGCCCCTGACTGTGGTTCTGGGCAGCTGCTGGTGTCAGGATGGCCACAGGACCTCTCACATGCCACACACTACCCACAGGCCTGGCAGCCACTGCCATTATTGCAGGGATGAGTTAACAGACATCCCATGGGTGTACTCGATGCGATTCAGCAGCGCTGCACTCTGGGATTGCACTGTGCTTGGGGAGATGGCTCTGCCCTCAGACCCGGGCCAGGTTTGGGTGCCCATTCTCATGTGCTGGTCTGCTTTGAACTGAATTCAGTTTTGGGCTGAAGACAGACCTGCTGCATCTTACTTCTGCATGGCAGAGAGATCGTGTGGGCACGCAGAAGATAAAGAACACGGGTAGAGAAACCAACAGCTGAGGGGGGAGTCTCTGAAGGGCTTTCCATACCAGACAGGATCCAGCCCAACACTTCCCAACCTCAGCAGGAATTCATCTGCTACAGACCTGGAGATTGTTTCAGCTGCAGACAGCTCAACTTGAGGCTAATAATATTCCATGTGGTGGGATCACCGGCGTGCGCAGCTGCCGCCCACACGCAGCGATCATCGCCCTCGGCTCTCCTCCGGTGAGAGCCATCGCGTGCCGGGGCACGAAGCGATCCCAGCACTCCCTTCCGAAGGAGGGAAACCAGCACAGAGCATATTGTCTTCTCTCCGCCTCCTCCCCAGCATCACAGGCTTTATTTATTAGCAGCCCAGAACCAGATGGCTATAGATAAGCAATACAAATGAAAACACAACAGTCACTGGGTGCAGCACAGGGGCGTTAACTCCTCACCAGAAAATACCCAAGGGCATCAGTGCAACAGCTACAGGAGCCACTCACAAGAGGAAACAAGCCGACAGGCAAACACAACCAGTGTGCATGATGTACACGGTGGTGTCTGCCTGACGCACCATCCGAACAGAGTGCTCAGCTGCAATCAGCTGTCTCTGTGGGTGTCCCTCCCTTCCAGAACCAGCCCCACAACTCTCCAACTTCATTCCCTGGGCACGTGTGTGGCCAGCACTGCTGCAGGGCTCCCCAGAGCACCCCCCTGCCACGCTCGCCCCGACACACATGCAGGGAAGACAAGGTCTGGAGGTAAGCAGTCCTTCTGTTGAGCACTGCTCAAAGAAGGGAACATGTTCCTTCTTCCCAGCTTGCAGCCAGATATAAAGCATTCAGTGATTCTTTGAGTTTATATCCCTTCAGACAGGGAAACCCACCTACAGGGCTTTCAGGCTGGCTGAGGCACCCATCGGATACCAGAATTCACTTCAAAAGATGCAGCACTGCCCTGGCAGGGTGAGGCACACACAGATCTCCACGTGGCTGTTTGATCAAACCAGCTCCCCAGACACAGATCCAGCCTTTGTTCAAAGCTCCTGCACAGCACCAGCTGGGACATGCCACTGCCCAACCCACCCCATGCCAGTGTTCCCACCTTAGCATTCCCCAGCAGCGTGGGTCCCCGGCACAGCAGGACAGGCTCACGCAACCCCTGCACAGGCTGCAAACACATCTGCCTCTCCCGTACGGCAGCACTGCCACAGGTCCCTTGCTTCATCTGAGACTAAGACACTGACTGACCGTATCTCAGAAATATACCAGACAAGCCCAGGAACCCCCACACCGTTTATTTCAACCGCTGGCTGTCAGCAGAGATGGCTGCACCAAGCATCATCCCTGTGTTCACCCACCAGCCCCACAGGCTGTGGGGATGTGCCAGCTGCAAGTTACTGGAGAGCCCAGGCCCTTGCGTGTGGCACAGCCACGTCTGGTCTTTTAATAGACGACTCCTGAAGCAGATTGCCAACTGCTCCCGATTTTTGCTCTTCTAAAATAAGCTCAGACTGCAATCTGCATGGATGTAGCAGAAAGACTAATGAATTGCCGCCCACCTGAAATTCAAACTTGAGCAAAACAGGCAGGAGAAGGCAGGCTCGAGATCGGCCGCCAGCAAGCCCCGCTGTGCCGCGGGCACACGGCACCGGCACCCCTCGGCCTCCCAGCACCCCTCGGCCTCCCAGTGCAATCCCAGCTTGAGGTCACAGAGACCTCAAGGACTGACAACACGGCACACAGCAAAGGCAGGAACTCCACAGATGGGGGCACAGCAGCAGAGCGCTGCAGTGTCGGCGCCTGTGTGTGCCTGGAGGGTCTCGGAGCAGCCAGGCAGCTGCCCCTGGTCTCCCCCCAGCCTGGCTGTCCGAAGCCACCGCGGCAGAGCTGATTCCTGGTGACGGCTGGGAGAGGGCCCAAATCCCCAGCCAAAAGCATGCCTGGAGACCCTGCAGTGGCAGCACTCGGGGTCCTGGCACAGGACAGGGTGAGAAGGCGAGCAGGAGGTGCACATTCCAAATACAGGGAAGGAGTCTTACCTAACTGCGTACTGAACGCAGAGACTAAAGGGAAGACAAAGCATTTCTCCCTCACTGCTGCATGGATGACACCCCCCCGACAGCCTGATGGAAACCTGGCAAAATGTTTCCCTGCTGCAGTAAAAAATTGTTTTGAAGTATGAAGTTGTTAGACAAGTACCTCATGGCTATCAAAGCAGTGAAGGGATTTAACAGCAGCAGCGTGTCGCGCTCAGCAAGACAACAACTTCATGTTCCGAGTATTTGCTTTGCCCAAGCAGCCCGCAGGCTCGGCCAGCTCAAGTGCAGCCCCCCAGCCATACAATACGTGTGCCACAGGCACCTCCTGGTCAGGCCATGGGCATGTTGCCTGCCTCCCAGCTCGAGTGTGTGGGGAGGGGAGCATGGGGAGCCCTAGCTCACGTCGGTGGCTGCAGAAGCAGTGTGGTCACAACCCCGGCGATGGCAAACCCTTCCCTGCCAGATGTGAGATTCATTTCAAAGGAGGTTGTGGCTCCTCCTGGGCAGGGACAGATGGAACCTGCCAGTGTGAACCCATCGCCATCGCTTCAGGACGTTGTGGACTGAACCCCCCCATTGTAGCTGCTGCTGGGAGGGTGAAACGCAGCACGGGTGGAGGGATTCCTGAGTCCCCAAAGCAAAGGAAAGCACCTTTTTGTTTCCTTCTGTGCTATTGCACATGCATGCTTACCAAATAATTCATGCATCAAATCAATTATTTAAGCACTTGTGGTAGAAAGCTGAGTCCTCCCCATGTCCTGATGTTGTGTGCAGACTTTTTGTAAATACAAACTTTTAAACAAATAAAGGTGGCAACACGCTATGCCTGTTCCTCACACAGATTCCTGACTTTAGGATTAAAACTCACCGTCAGTGCTAGGAACAGACCAAAGTCTATAATCACACAGCAACTATGGGTGTGCTTTAACATGAGCCTCTGGTCCCAACACAGCACATGCCTTCAGGGAGCATCCTTATTTTGATGCAGCAGCACAGAGATGAAGCAGTGGATAATCACACTTAGGGGACTTGCTGGGTGAGCTGTCAGTAGTGAATGTGGAACGTGCTGCAGCCCATTAACGGTTCACAGCAGCACAGGCCAGGCCAGCCAGCAGTGTCCCAGCTCCACATCTGCTGACAACGCCGCATTGGCCGAGACCAACGCAGCTCACACCCAGCACCCACGTCCAGGAACTACACAGGGTACAGCCCACTGGCATTGGGGGCTGTGCGAGGGCCATTCCTCCCCCAACACCAAGAAAGGATGATCCATGCTGGGTGTGAAAAGTCCGTATTGCCCAGCATCACTCCGAGCTGCTCCTGCAGCGCAGCACCAGCTGGTCCAACGCTGGCAGCAACCAGGCACAGCAGCAGCATCAAGCTCACTGCAAGAGCAGCAGAGATTTATGGCACCGAACTGGGAGAACAAGGCTTTAGCTGCTGGGGCACAGCGAGCGCTAAACCAATACAAGGTCATTATTCTTCCCTTCCCGCATGCACATGGCCATCAAAGCCTCCACCGACGCTCCACTGCTCCTCCTGACCTCAATATAATCTAGCTGCCTCTTGCCCTTCACTGAGATTACTCACTTGCTATCTCTGCCTGCCAAGGCACTCTCATCACATCACATCACATGTGGCTTTGGGAGCAGCGTCCTCCCACTGTAACCCAGAGCAGTAAACCTCAGCAAGCATTTTTGAGCCACGTGTTTTGCGTGACACCTGGCTTTTCACCTCCACCACCTCGTTCAAAGCCAGGAAGGACAATGGTGATCTAGTGACAGAACATTTAATGGCACTGCAGAGATGTGTGAGCCCCACACACCTGGAGCTGACCATGCCATGAAAACCTCCTGCCCTGTACCCTGACAGGAGTGACACAGGGCTCTGGGTGCAGAGGAGGCTTCAGTGCCCATCCCCACGGTGAGGACGGGCAAGAATTTGTATTCTGAAACTCCAGCTGTTCCCTCCGAATAAAATCACTCCAGAGTTTCACTGACCTGCTCAGGGACAGCAGGCAGCTTTGAACAGTTGCACGTCTTCTGGTCCACCTTCATACCTCTGCCCCATATGACGATGTTTTCCTTGGTTGAAGAGATATGTGAGGGACATGAAAAGCACGAATGGCCTTTCGAGGTGGGGAGCATGTTTAGCAGATGCCCTTCAGCACCAACCACCAACCCACACTCCAACAATCCCCATCTGAGCAGGGAGCTGGCAGTGACTTGTCTCTTACATAAACCTGCCCCCCTATTCCCTTCGTGCCATACCCTTTTTCACTTTGATGTATTATCATACCCTGCTCCTCTTGATTGCTTTTCAAAAGCCACTAGATTAATGTGACTTGGTAAAGGGTAATTATCCCTGTGAATAATTAGTGCATGCTAATAAATGCAAAATAGGACAAACCGCTAAGTTTTACCAGCGCTGACAGCTCGTGCTCATGACACTGGCCCAGTGAACACTGACAAAGGACTGGGGAGGACAGCTGCATCCTCACTGCGAGAGCAAGGAGCTGCTCTGCATGGCCAGGAACGACCTGAGCACGGCTCCTGCTCTGGTCTAAAGCAGGAGCTACTCTGGCAGCAGGTTTTCTCTTCACAAAATCCAGTAGGAATCTAAGGAAATACTGAACATACACAACTGCCCCAAAGAGGAAGACGGTATTACCAAGAAGAGAAAGACAAAGATACTACTGAGAAAAAGGAGATGCCGCTGAAAGGAGGAAGAAAAAGGAAGGCTGTACTCATATAGATACTTGTCACTGGCTCTCACACCCTGCCCTGCTCGTGGCCACGCCGAGTTCTGTGCCAGCAAATGCCAGGTCCTGGCCCAGCCAGGGCAAGCAGCCAGGAGCAGGAACCATGCAGGGCACCCCCAGCACTGCCCCAGTGACACCGCAGGCTGCACTCCACAGCCTGCATCTATGGTGCACCTGACTGGGAGAAGCCAAGTATGGTGGAGACGCAGCTCTGGTGCCACAACTTCCTGTGGAGAGGGACGACGTGCTGCGCAGCCTGGGACAGGCCAGCCTGGAGCAAGGCATGCCCACAGCCTTCCGCTCCCCAGGGAGCTGCGCAAGGATGGCTATCAGCAAGCACTGGGGACACACCAGCCTTGTCTCACAAAATACGATGTCATTCAAGTACTGGGGGAAGAGCAGCCTGCTCAGAACAGCAGAGTAACCAGGGAGGATGTCAGACCGCCCGTCACTGAAGGCTTTTATCAACAGATTAGATCAGCATCCCTCGGAGATATCTATGCTGCCAGGAAGATGTGAGGATACAGAAGGCAGATGTTATTTCAGGGAAATAACACACAATTTAATAAGCCAACAGATAAAACACCAGTTTGGAGGAGGGAGGGTTGAAAACTGGTTTTGGCAAAGCAGCCTGCTCCATGACACCAGGGACAGCGTTCCCCTTGTCCACACACAGGGCTGGCCAGGCCTGCCCCGGACACTGGGGCTCCCCAGCCCAGCCGCTGCACCGACAGCCCGCACACGCAGCTAACCGGGGTGCTGTGCAGGCCCGAAAAACATGGCTGCCAGCATGGAAGGGCAGAGCCAACGGCATCCTGGCGCCACAGCCAAGGGCCTCATCCCCAGAGCCGCGCGGCCTGCCACATTCAGGGGCCTGAGCGCACAGAGCAGCAGCCGGAGCGCCAGGGCCGGCACCATTGTGATGGCCTTGTGCTCATTCCCTTCGGGGGGGAAGTCACACATAACGGGCCTTAGGGAGCTAATTAAGTAAAATATGCTGAAGCCGAGGCCAGCAGCGGGCTGGGCCCAGCCAGGGAGCCAGAGCACACCCAAGAAAACAGCTGAGACCCTTACAAATAACGTTATTTTTCTAACAACACCGCTAAAGTAATTTCAAGATCAAAACCAATACCAATACTTCTCCTGAAAGTCTTTTAAATGTAAATTATGAATAAAAATATTATCTTTTCAGTGAGAAGGTGGAATGTTATATTTTAACACTTCCCTGAAATAACACCCGTCTAGCTGTTACATGACTGCATCTTATTAGGGATTCATCCTAAGTTCTTGAATTCAGTAGGGAAAAAACCTCTCCCTCTAACTTAGGAGCTTTTGCCTCAAACCAGCACTGAAACAACACAAGGCAGGGAGTTCTCCAGCCCAGCAGTATTGTCCAAACTCAGAGAGAAGCAAATACTAAAGTAAACTTCATCACGGATATTATTAATGATTATAATCAAATGACCTTTTTTATATGCATGGTGTTTATCCTAATGATTTTACTGCAAATGTTAATGGAATATTTTCTCTCTCATCAGAAAACATCATGAGGTCCCTTCACACATAAACTCTGCCCACCGGGTTGCCTCCACCCAGGATGCTCTATGAGCTGCCAGGTGCAGAATAGCAGTGTTAGAGACACAAGGATGTTTAAGGAAAAGATCACCATCGTGGAAGGCTGGATTTCTGCTTGCACTGAGAACTAGTGCGCAAAACCAACTCCCCATGCTAACAGCCAGGTCCCTTGGAGCATGTCCCTGTTTCTGTCCTGCTTCAGGAGATACATTAGTGACATGGAGGCTACCAGGGCGGTAGGGACGCAGCCGAAGCCGGCACATGCTGATCCACCACCCCAAAACAGGATGTCAGCCCGATCTTCATGGCCTCCTCGCAGCACTGTCCCCCTGCCTGCGACAGGCCGCTTTCAGCAGCGGTTGCTGCAGAAGCAGAATAGCAAACACAGCACTTGGTCCAGCTCAGGGGCCTGACACATATTGAAAGCTCCCGTTGCCAGAGATGATGTGAGTTCTCTTTCTGTGTCGCTATCCTGCTTCCCTCCACGTCTCTCTGTACCCCATTTAGCTGTCGGCCAGGCTCAGCAGCACGTCCTAACCTGGTGCTTCTAAAGGGCCAGAAGAGCGGTGGGGGTCTGCCACAGACTGCCAGCAAAGGCCACCCGAGCTGCACGCTGGGTGCCTTCCCATTAAGCATTTTGTCAATAAAAAAAGGTTTTCCCCATCAAACCTGCATTTTGCAGCAACAAACTACAGCCTGTTAAACAGCAGAAGAGAGGGGAGGGAAACAGGGTGCTGCTTGTCTCTGAGGGCTTTCGTTACTTACCACAGCTCTGCCAAGAGCCCAGCCAGCATGGGCACCGCACAAGGCTGCTGGGGAAGCCATGGGTTACTGATTCCCAAAGCCCACTACCAAAAGCCCACATTCGTATGGCACCAGAGATGAGAGCTAAACCAGAGGGGCCTGAGGTGACACAGCTGGCACAGGCAGCACAGCACCTGCCCCCATCTGCTGCCGCAGCACAAGCAGCTTTGGTCCATTTAAGGAATATCCATCTCCAAAACTACTGACCAGGTCACCCTGAGCCGCAGACCGTGCTGGCCACCCCCACAGCACTCACAACTTGGGACAGTTCTCCACCATTGCAGTTATGCAGCCACCAAGGACCACAGAGCGAGCACACTGGGGAGCGCAGACCGGACTGGGATGGACATGCTAAGCAAGGAGTTAGCAGCTCCGTGGGGCTGCAGCTGCCAAGCCACCCACTGACAGGACATTGCCATGCTCTGCCACCACACACTGCGCCCATGGGACCAGGAACATCCTTTCTCAACCAGACCTTGGCCTGCCCACACAGCCGGAGACACCATCAGAGCCACGCACCTGCTGAGGAGGGTTTGGGTTCAACTCCACATCCCCCCTCTGACGCCACACACCCCACTGTCACAGCCCAGGTCAAGGGACCACAGGTACCCAGCTCCCCAACGCTGCAGCCCTCTATGGCAGCCCCTGGAGGTAACACACGAGTGCCCTCTCTCACGCTCACGTGGCAGGACTAGCTCGCCATCACAGAAAACGTTCAGTTACCATGGTGATGGGGAACAGGAAAAAAACCCCACACGCAGATCCATGTAAACACGGGTTGCATATGCAGATCGCAGCGCTCTGTGCCTCCAGTTCATACCCACTGCTGAATTTTCATTCAGCCAGCCAGCCAACCTGAGCAATTATTTATAAATATACAAGTTAAAGTTCATTCCTAGAGAAACCACCAACACAAATAGGCCCGAATTTATCGTATCTATTATTCACAATGACTAATTCACTCACCTCCACTTATACTTTGAAACCTAGTCATGCTAATTTTAATTATTTAATTTAGGGGGCAAGTCTTCTCCGTTTCCCTCACAGTACACTTGTTTACATGCGTTTGTGCCTGTGTTCTGCCCTTTGTGGATTACACACATAGTAAAGAAGGAATAGATGCTTTAGTCAATGCTTCTAAAAGTCTATTCATCTTTGGACTGCTGGGGGAAATCAGCTCTGATTCATGATGCCTCCTCAGGTCTTCTTTGAGCTGCAGCTGAACATCCATAGAAAAATGAAAACAGTCTGAAACAGCCTGGGCCCCCCGTTGTGATGATGAAGTTCCTATGTCCCAACACCACTCACACATTTTTCTCCTCGTTTGAGCCTTTTCAAACCAGGTTTCCAGAAGCACGCACAGAAACAGGAGCCCTGCTCCCTAGACTACTTCTCTTGTCTGTTTTCTACATTAAACCCATCAGAAAACCAAGGGTGCAAGGAGGAATCCAGCTCCACCTCAAATCCCGTGTGAGTCCCTGGAAGTTTAGGAACCAATGGACTCTTCCCCAGGCATCCTGCAATCCTGGATCCCACAGCAGCTGCGGCAGCCGAGCAGCACAGGCCGCACGCCAGAGCACTGTGGGCAGTGGCCTGCTCCAAGCAGGCCAGGCTTCTCGGCTTCCTGCCCTTGCACACACACATGCATGCTCCTCCGAACACCAACAGCTACAACCGCACTTGCTGCGGCTGGAGCCCACCCACCTGTCTGCATGTGGTGGGACGCAGCGGGTGTCAGCACCCCGCGTTGCGGCTCCACGGCCGCCATGTTAGCACCCTCTGTCACAGTGTCACATCGCCCGCGCCACACCGGCTGGCACCAGCGTGCAGTTCACAGAATCACCAGGTTGGAAAAGACGTTTGAGATCAAGTCCAACCGTTCCCATCCTAAGCCAAACCATATCCCTAAGTACCTGATCTACCCCTTTTTTAAACACACCCAGGGAAGGTGACTCAGCCCCTCCCTGGGCAGCCTGTGCCAGTACCCAATAACCCTTTTGGGGACATCTGGTCTGACCCTGCCCTGGTACCACTTGAAGCCATTTCCCCTCATCCCATCTCCTGTCCCCTGGCTCAAGAGACCATCGCCTGCTTCTCCACAACCTCCCTTCAGGCAATTGTAGGCAGTAATAAGGTCTCCCCTCAGTGTCCTCTTCTCCAGGCTGAACACCCCCAGCTCCCTCAGCTGCTCCTCAGAGGATTTGCTCTCCAGTCCCTTCCCCAACCTGGTTGTCCTTCTCTGGACTCACTCCAGGACCTTCATGTCCTTCTGATGGGGAGGAGCCCAGAACTGGACCCAGCACTCGAGGTGCGGCCTCACCAATGCTGAGTACAGGGGCACAATTCTCTAACCTACAGCCTTGGCTTATGGAGGATTTTACTTTAGCCATTGGTTCACTCTGTCCCAGCAGAGCACGGGTGCACACACGCACGCCGCAAGCCATTGTCAGCTCCGGGCAATGCCAGCACAAGAGCCCTGCCATCACTCAGCAGCCGCAACAAAGGCCTTGCGTTGTTCTGGCAGCGCTGCCAGACAGTCCACAACCAGATGGGTGTATTTGTAAATAAGGCAGATTGGTTTTGTCAGGTTGTAATTGGTTTTAGAACAAGCAACTCCCGCGGCACAAACAAGAGCACAGGAGCACAGAGCTCGCAGGGTGCAGCACCCAGCAGGTCTGGGAGAGGGTGGAAGCAGAGGAGAGCAATGGGAGAGCCACCAACCCCATGGAACATTTCATCCCACCACCCTGCAGAAGGGGAAAACCAAGCAGCGCTGCCAGGGCGACTCCCAGGGAAAGCACAGCCTCTACTCGGATGTCAGGAGCAGCCAGTGTCACAGCAAACACCTCAGCAACATGGAGCCGGCAAAGATCAGTGGGCCTTCCCTCCCACAAGCCTGGGCAGCAGGCTTACCCTGACCAGTCAAGCTGCTGGGAAACCAGGGTCTCCACACAAAGATGGCACTGGGGACAAGGAGTCCTCCCCAGAGAGCACGGGACATGTGCAGTCTTGTAACGACCCCCAAAAGCCTATGGAAGACATCACTGAAGATTGTTTTCCCCTCTTTCAAAGGCACACTGCCACCAGGAATGCCTGCGGGCTCTGGAGCAGGGCCCTGTGTGTCTGTTTTGTCATGGTGAGGTACACCAGGCACCAGGACCCTGCAGCAAACCTCAGCAGTGATGGGACTCGGGTGCAGAGCTGGGTCCTCGCTGCAGCACCTGGGGCTATGGCATGTTTGGATGCAGTGAGAGGCACAACCACTGGACATGCCAGCAGGGACCTGGAGTAGAACAAGGGCAGTTGCCATGAGCTGTCAGAGCCCTAGCATTGTGTCCTCACGGTGACAGAGTACATCTGGGTCTGGCAAAGGAAGATGGCCAGCAAGCGATCGTGTCTGGGTGAAGCAGTTTCCGAGGAAGGTTCTTGAATATTGTTTTTTAATCCCCAACAGGAGTTTGAAGTCATCACTCACTGGTTTTGTGACCTGCAAAATTATTCCCTCCCGCCCAGTGCCTTGGGAGAGGTCTGCCATCTGCTACACATCCCTCTCCCATCCGACAGGGATGCCATCCCACCGCATTGGAAAAGCGTTTGTGAAGCAGCAGGGAACCACATCAACTGCACCTCCACAAGACGTAGGAGAACTCGCTGCAGGATGGAAAGGCAAGCAACGTGCACTTGTGTTTCTCTGCTCCCCACTCCCCCTCCGTGCTGAGCCAACCCCCTGCACTGTCACTATGACCGTCCATCTCCGCCTGCATCACCCAGGAACAGCGTCTACAGGAGTGCTCCTTGTTACGGTTCTGCTGTCAGGGGTTCAGAATGTGACACTGTCACTTGCAGTATGCTCGCTCGTTGTTTCTCTAGGGATTTGAGCAAGAGCAGGTCAAGAGCGTAGAAGCGCTGCACAGAAAAAGCTGCGCTCAAACACCAACCACTCAGAGCAGGGATGGGAAGGAAACAAAACACTCTGGAAGAGCCTGCTGCTGAGAGCCTGCCTCCCAGCTCACCTGACACACTCCAAGTTAAAACTGGCTTCAGTGCTGCTATTTATTTTTGTCCCGTTTTTGCCACACGTCCTCAAGCTTCCCCAGAACCACCCAAAAAATGTCATTACAGTGGAGATGCTGATTCCTGTTTCATTCACAGCAGGAGGAGTCCCATCCACCTTAGGGACAAAAAAAGATCAGGGCATCACAACAGTCCCTAGGAAACACCATGACAGTCCCTACCAACCAAACACCACGACAGTCCCTACCAAACACTGGCTGTGCCCAGGGGAAGCAGAGGAAGGACTGGCTAAGGGGCAATCTGGCCATATGAAAGGTTAGTCTTGCAAAGTTTCTGCAGATGACTGCCACAGCCACTCCAGAGCTCTGCTGGGGATGTCAACAGGCCCCAACATCCTCTGGGCACTCACTGAGCACACCGACCTCCCCAGCACGTTCCAGCCGCCTGCCATGGAGCAGCCCACACAGTGCATCCATCCTCCCCATCTCTGGCTGTTGTACAGCCCTCACCAGGGAATGCAGCTCAGGTCCTTGGACCTATGAAACGAGCTGGTTTCTGTGACACAGTAAGGCTGGCTGTCCCTAGACATCACACTGCTGTACAACACACAGCTCACATTTTCCTACCCATGACGGAGGTACCCTCAGCCTGCAGCTTGCTGTCTCCAGGAGCTGCCACAGACCTCTGGACGTGAGGTGCAGCATCACTCGCACCGCAGTGGTGAGGATCCATCTCCCTGCACCACAGACAGAGGAAGGCTTCAGCGCTGCTCCAGGGAGCCCACAGCAGTGCTTGACAACAGGAAGCAGCAGCCAAGTCAAGCAAAGAGGTGAGAGGCAGCCAGGGACCCCTATGGGACTCACTGCCACGCAGCAGCCCACACGAGGGTCTCCAGGCCTCATGGAACAACCGAGGTCAAAGAGATGGTAAAGGAGACTCACAGGGCACACATAGTCCCAACCGCAGCACAGCACACCTCTGAGAAGGGAACAGCCAGTGCCTGGGCAGCTGCTGGTGCCCACACAGGGTGTGGAGCTGAAGGACCCCAATGGCTGCTCCCACTCCCGACTATGGAGACCCGGGCAAGGGGGCTGTGACTCGGCACCTCCCCGCCAGCCGGACGGGCAGAACGCTCCTGCCTCTCCAGGCACTGGGAAGATCCCATCATTAATCCTCTCAAAGGTTTTGAAACCATTACAGGGTATTCACAGAAAGGCCAGCGCTCTGTAACCCAGCAGCCTCTGTCCCAGCGCTGCTCTGGTGCCGCAGGGGAAACTCTAATGCATCCAGCCAACTGTGTCATGCTCCACGCAGGGACAGGAATTGTTTTCTGATCTCCAGCAATCACACTCCACCCTGAAGCATGATGCTCAATTGTGCTGAGCTCAGCATGTCTAACAGCACCTAACACTGACTGTAATGTACTCGGCCCTCTGGAAAATGTGCCTGTCCCCAAACACAATCGCAGGACAACACTGTGAAACAGGAACACATCCCTGTGGTACTCAACATTACTGGTACTCAACATTACTGCTCAAGTACTCTGTGATCACCACCAAGGTCTTCTCCCCACAGAAGAGAGAGACTGACCTTCACCAGACCTGCCCCCTCGCCCATCTCTGGAGGTGTGGATGCAGACAGGCACGAGGCAGGGCAAGAGGCTGACAGTGACTTCTCTAACCCGGCAACACACACTGTGTGTCCCTCATAATGCAGGGATTTTGACACACTATCTCAAGGGCATGAAGCACCACAGGCCAAAGTCAGTGGCAGACAGTCCACCCTTCCAAGAGGGCTTGCTCCCAGCCCACAGCACTATGACTGACAGCAGCCAAGCCGTATTTATGAACAAAACTCTGCAAGCTTTTTGCTGGAGCAAGACTTTCCCAGCCCCAACAGCCATTAGGGCACACCGTCCCTCCGGAGCAGCCAGCACACCCTCCCAAGGAACAGCGAGGCAACAGCAGCTGCCTACAATAACATCTTCTTAGAAAGCCCGATACGCCTTCACCACCAAAGGGCTATCTCCTGCCAGCGGGGGTCACAGCTGATAAGAGGGCCACAGCATCCCTCCAGAGACACTGGAGCAGACATCCCCAGCCGCCTTACAGACACAACTCTCCGGCCACGGGTCACATGCTGCAGCCCCAGCACAAACCCAGAGTAACTAATCAGCTTTGGAGGGCAAACAAGAACAGAAGACGGGGAGTCTAAGGAAGAGCTAAGTACGCTCGCTGCTCTTGGCTGGATAGCTGTGCAGACAGCACTTCTTCCTCCACTAACTGCCCAGTTAAACACAGCGACTCCCGACACCTTCGCACAGCCCCAGCACACCCCTTCCTATTGAGGGCACAAGGCAAGGAGGCCAACACGACAGCACAGCTTCCATCCCAGCCGGAGCTACAGCCCGCTCCTTCACACCGTGCTCCCGCTCCACGCTGCGCTCCCAAACAGGACCTGGCTGCATGAGGCTTCATCCCCTCCTCATCACCACAACTCCAAGCCCAGGTGCAGCTTCCACCCTGCCAACCCAGCACCATCCATCCAGCCCGGCAGCTGGATCTTCTTCTCCCCAGATCGGATCCACATCTGCATCTCTCAAATTTCAAACACTAACGAGCTGTCTTGAACAAAACACCATTTAGGCCCTTCCCAACCATCAATTAACCTTTTTTTCAAACAGAGAAAATCTTGAATTCTCTCTAGAGCCTCAGCCAGCACAGAGGCTTCAGCCTGCCAGGCCGAGGGTTTGATCTCCAGCTCGCACTCTTTCATGAGGTCTCTATAATCGAGATGAGGACACGATAGCATCACCATTAAATTTCCAGGAAGTCACACAAAAAAAAGGGGGGAGGAGGTGAGATTCAAATGCAGATTTCTTCCAAACACAGTTGTTTAAAGCTGCTGGGTCACTAACGCTGGACTGTGAGTCCTACCAAGTGCAGCAGGACTGTGTCCAGGCCAGGAGCTTTAATAGCCCCCCATCAATAGAAGCAGCAGCTCCCTGCTCTCATCTCCCTGGGATGCTGCTGGCAGAGGCTTGTCAGGAAATATGCTGGTGGCTCCGGGAACATCTGCCCTCACCACCCAGTGAGGTGGAACTGCGGTCACCTTGGGTGGGGGGAGCACTGCCATGCCACAGCAAGGGGTCATTCCGATGAAGCCGTTCCTGTGACAGAGAACTGTCACACACCCAGGCCACCAGCAACACAGTTACCTAATGGGTGATCCTGAGCTAAGAAACCTGTTCTTCAGCTCAACATCTCTACATGATTTCAAGCAGCAGAACACCACCTTGGGCTCTAACCACACCAGTGGCCTCAAGAACACAAGGAACTCCCTGCAAGGCTAATCAAGGCTACAACATCTAAAAGAAAACTAACCTTGGGGGCTCTTCCATGGGGAAGGGGAAGCTGCTGTTCCATTGAGTCCATGACAGGGACACCTGTGACCCTCCAACGTGTGATACTGTTCTACAAAGCTGGACCTTGGAGGTGAAGGTGGTCCAACAGACTAGAAAGGCCAGGGAAGACTCCCTCATCCCTTAGTGGGAATCATGCAGGCCAGACGTCCATCCCCTGAGCTCTGGTCAGTGACATGGCTTTGCATTCCTTTGCTCTGTGAGTATTTGCTCTACAATACAAGCAAGACAGGGAAACAAGCTGAGCCTCACCTGATCCCTGCAGTTCACTTTGCAGCCTGGATAGTAACCAGAGCAAGAGCTGTGTGGAGAGTGGCAGGGCTGGCAGCCATCCTGCTGCATCCCAGAGCTGCACCCCCTCTTCTCCGCTGAGGCTGAGCCCGGGAGGGACAGAGCCGAAACGCGTGCGGGATGCGCCCCGCAGGAGCCGCCCCCTCCCTGGGCGCAGAGCCACCCCGAGCCCCCTGCACTCCCACCAGCAGCACTGGCACAGCAGCACTGAGATGCTGGATGCACCCCTGTGGCTCCAGTCCCTCACCACATACAGGACTGTCCCTCCCAAAGGCCAGGGCGAGAAAGGAAAGTAAAACTGTTTGGGATTTTGTTTTTCCACAGCTATTCTTCCCCTCTGAAGGAAAGGAGAGGCACAGACACCCCCACAGACTCTTCCGAAGTTGTTGGACACAGAGGGGCTGTGCAGCTGTCCCAGAGCAAGAGCCCGCAGCACCAAGCACCTCCATGGAGACCCTGCCCTCAGCACCAGCCCAGCCTCAGCAGCCAAGAGAGGACAATGGTGCAGCCAACAGAAGCAGTGTTGGCACGCAGAGGAGGCCATAGCCTCCTCCCAGCTCCCTGGTCCCCCCCAGCCCCTCCCAGGCCAGGGTTCTCAAACCAGGGAACTCAGTGGCCGTGCAGACAGACTGACAGACACACCACGGCTGCATGCAGATGTGGGCACTGGCCAGGAGGCACTGTCATTGCTGCCCTGCAGCCAGGCTGTGCCCACAGACCGAGACCTGGGCACCCACCTTCCTGAAGAGGCTGGGACAGCAGCACCCATCGTTGCAGGAACTACAGCCCACATCTTGTCACGTATCTTTGTTTTTAAAAACAAAGGGGAAGATTTAAAATCAAGAGGATGATTTAACACAAAGGGAATGATTTAAAACAAAGAGGATGATTTAAAACCTCTCCCTCCCTGCCATGGACGGGATCCGAACAGCTGCCTCCTGACTGCCGAGCAGTGACACCGCCGGGGTAAATAAGGAGGCTGTGTATCCCCCGGCCTGGCACGTGAGGGCTGCCGACGGTGCCACTCATCACACCAACCCCAAAACCAACCCACCACTCCCAGCCATTCAACGATCCCACAGCCCTGTGGCCCTGCCACACAGACCCAGTGCCAATCCGGGAATAGCACCAGTCTGTGAACTGCCCCGGTCAATTTACTGTGATGCTCTCCTGCCCTTCCCCTCCCAACACCCAGCGTCTCCTGCCCTTCCCCTCCCAACACCCAGCGTCTCCTGCCCTTCCCCTCCCAACACCCAGCGTCTCCTGCCCCTCCTAACACAGTGTGGCTCAGGGCTGTGCAGCCACTGTCTCTCTCCAAGCCCTGCAGCTGCCTTCCAGAGAACAGGGACACCAAAATAAGTCACCACAGGCCAGCCTTTCAAAGGAAAGTTTATCAGTCAGGCTCTTAGAGACACGAAGAGCTTGAAGAGCAACCACCAACCACAGGCACAGCGCGGGAGCACCGCCAGAGAACAGGAAGCCCCAAAGACACCGGTGACAGGTACAGTCCCCGGCTGCCTGCGTGGGCTCACACCGTTTACTCCTCTCCGTGTCCTCCCAGGCTGCTGTGATACACACCAGTAAAACACACAGAGGTGGGGCACACATAACAATTAGTAAGGAATACTCATCTTTTTTAACGAGGAAGGTTTGCTGGCAGCACAGCAAGAGCATCCTGGGGTCACATCCACACTGGGGACCACATCCACCCAAATGGGGAGGCGGCTTCACACCAGCTTTGCTGGAGAGCGGCAGGAGGGATGAGATGCTGCTGTGATGCCCCTCTCCAGCCCCAGGCCAGGCACCACCTGCTCCGACCGCCCCATCACCGGACTCCTGTCAGGGGCACAGACACCTCCCAAGTCGGCAATCGCATTTCAGGAGGCGGCTGCTGCTGGGGCCGTGGGCAGCAGCTTCACAAACAGCTCCTGAGACAGTGCCAAACTTGGGCAGGAGACAATTTAAGAGCTCGAGGGGGAGGGCTTCCCCCCATCTTCGATGGGCCAGCAGAAGGGGAAGTAAATCCTGCCCCTGAGAGGTGCTGGAACTGTGCACGCACAGCTTAAAACACTGCACCTTGCAGAGCTTATAAATACCTGCCAAGGCCCTGAAGCATGTGTGGGGCTGCAGCCTCACGGCTCTTAAAGGCTCCCCAGAACCAGGAGTAGCTCCAGGCCCTGAGCACGTGCTGTCAGAGGGGTTTGGTGTTACTGTGAGGAAGGGCAGGTAGATAAATAATACACCCAGGTCCCTGCCAGCACCCAGAGAAGAACATACTTACCAGGACCAAACCCTCCTCTCCTGGAGGAGCCAGCTCCCAGCAGAGCCCCTGCACACCACAGGCCCCAGCTCCCACACCGACTTCAGCTTAGCAGGAAAACATCTCCAATAGATTCAATTTATCTCCATTAGAGACTGCCAATTAATCTTTATTACGAGCCACGTGTGTCCTTCTGTGCATCTCTCTGCACATGGCCCCCCAGTCCCCGCACAGAGGGGTCTCACATGAAGCCCACCTGCCAGGCCCACACTGCCAGACCCCCCCAAGGGAACACAGGGGACAGTGGAAGGTAATGACAGATAAACACCTACGTGGAAATCAACTGACAAAGGAGCAATGCTGAGCAGTTACTCTGCGGTCACACAGCAGGAGCTGGGTCAGACGTGGCAGGATCTGCTATCCGACCCGGAGAGCCCACGGAGTGAGGCCAGGGCAGCCAGCTGGCTCTGGGTCACACTTCCCTGCATTTTAAGCAAGGCAATTAAGCCAATGGAAATCTTATTATCTGTTTCCTTGATTAGTATTTGGCAGTTTCCTGCCAGCCCACCCAAAGGGATGAACTTGTCTTTCACACAGACACATTTCACTAGATGGGCTGTCAGGTGTCAAGCCTTGATGCCTCCTCCAGTTGGGCACCAAGCCCTCCTCCCAAGCTAGCCACAGCCCCAGCTGCAGGAGCCACGGAGATGGTCCAAGGGCTGGAGCCCCTCTGCTCTGAGCCAGGCTGGGACAGTTGGGCTGGCTCAGCCCAGAGAAGAGATGGCTGCTGCTGGGGAGAGCTCTGAGCCCCTTCCCATCCCTTGAGGGGCTCCAGGAGAGCTGGAAAGGGGCTGGTGTCCAGGGCAGGGAGGACCAGGTCCAGGGGAATGGCCTTCAGCTGCAGGAGGGGGATGGAGAGGGGCTGGGAGGCAGAAATCCTTCCTGGGGAGGGGGGAGGCCCTGGCACAGGGTGCCCAGAGAAGCTGGGGCTGCCCCGGGATCCCTAGCAGGGCTCAAGGATGGGTTGGATGGGGCTTGGGGGGCACTGTGGGGTCTGGGGTCCCTGCCCACTCACACCAGGCTGCGGTGCTGTGAAAATAATTTGTTACTGGAATTTTCCCCAAATTTTCTGAGCAAAGTGGAAAAAGAGCATGAGGCAGGAAAGGAGAATCCAGGTAAAAGAAGGGATGCAGCTGCTGCAATAGGGAAAGCACAACGAAGCCAACGAGCAATGACACAGTAACCTAGGCTGCAGTTCTCCTGTGAAAATGGGAAAAACACATTGCTTTTCTTTGGTCCCAGGTTTGCAAGCCTTTGAAATGCTTTTATATGCCAAATCCATCAAAATTCTAGCTCCCTTATCAGTTTACACAGCAACTAAGAGCCCTAGAAGTGCAAGGAGCCATCCCTTTACCGCAGCCAGGAGCGCCGTTTAAACACAGTCTTTAGGATCACTGGGGATGCTTTCACCTGCCCGCCATACGACAGGAGAAGATGCTCCTGACTCACAGCAGCCTCCCTGCCAAGAATAACCAAACATATCTAACAACAACCTGAATTTTGCCAGGGTTAAAGCTAAGCTTCGGGAAGCAGTGTGAAATTAAACAGCCAATCAACAGGACGCCCAATTTTCTGCAGGATTTACAATGCTGTGCCACAGACGGTTGCATCTGCATAATTAAAACGGGTTAGTTTTGCTGCATGAAGGCAACAAATCATGGATCCAACAGCAACGAGGAAGAGACACTTATTTATCACTCTGGCCAGATAGAGCCATTAAAATGGTGTGTCTGAAAACACTCGCTCTGAATCGAGCATCTCAGGATCGACCGTGTTCCAGGAGCTGCTTTCACGTGCCAGCTGTAAACACACGCCACAGCTTTGCTGGCGTTCACCTCCCATGCACCATCCCTGCTTGCAAACCTCGGAAGGACGAGTAGGGAAACTGCCTCTGGAAAGGAACACGTAGTGTTTTCTTTATGGTACCCTCGGGCGAGCATCTGCTGCCACTCCTGGGGCAACAGCCGAAGGAGGAGGCACAGCAGCAGCAGGACGGACAGACCCACGGCGAGATGTGACAGGAAGGTGCCTGGCAGCAGTGCGTGTGCTCGCCAGAGGTCACAGAGAGGTGCAGGCAGATGGCAAACGCTGCAGGGACAGCCAGCCTGCAGCAGCCACAGCCAGCAACTGCCAGTACTTCCACTCCCCAAACCGCAGCGGCACCGACCCAAAACCTTGGGCGCTCGGCACCGTGTACCCGTGGCCCGGCCATCGTGGCCCAGCCGTCACCCCCAGCCCTCCCCGACACGTCCCACAGGCCTGTGTGTGGCAGCCAGCACCCTGGACCTGCGCACCCCCGCAGGCACGCACCCCGCGCACACCCGCTATCTTGTCACAGCATCCTGGGGACAACTCCTTCACCCTGTGAGCAAAGCAGACACAGTTCTCCAGGGAGGGCACGAAGATACAGGGTCGTTATGGCTGATAAATCGCCCCTGTGTGCAGAGATTACTCCCCAGTTGAACTCGACTCAGGCCAATCAAGCTCCCCACACAGAGTGTGGGCGCATCGATTTCCTCTGACGGGCAGTGGGGCAGGGCTGGGCTCCCACACTGCCGTTACCCACAGGCCGCCCCCGAGCCACGAGGCCTCTGCTCTGCTTCCCAGCAGCCTCAGCAAGAGGGCTTTCCACAAGACTCTCCCAAAAATTGGGCTAAGCACTGTTTTCTTCTTCCCCACCACATTAGTCCCAGTTGCCCATCAGGCTCCTGTAACACTTGGGTGACTGAGGGTCCCTCCTGCACTCCAGGCACGGCTAGAGGGTGACTGCCTCACAGGAGCCAGGCGCTGGCTGACACCTTACCCCTTCCAGGCCATGCTGGCCGACACCCTCACCATTTCCAGCCCTCTCTGCAACCCATCTCCCAAAGGCACTTTAAACACACTTCCTCTGCAAATTACCTTCCCCTCCAGCCGTGCCGATGTGCTCCCTGGAGCTCACTCACACACAGAGCGTTCACCTCTCTCCCTGCCACTTCCCTGGCCACGCCGTGGGGACCAGTGCTGTGCGGGGCTCAGCTTCCCTCCCATCCTCCAGACTGAGGCATCGCTGCTTTGCATGTCCATCCTTCAGCATCTTCAGCTGTCAGCTCTTCTGGGCCAACACTTTGTCCCCTTTAGTCTCCTCCCCATCGCTCCCCCTCTCCTCTATCTCTCCCTCTCTTTTCCTCTTCCACTCCAGCCTTTCCCTGCAGAGCTGGGTGCCCTTCCTCACCAGGGTGCTGGGGCTGTGAACTGCAGAGAGCAACGCCTGAACCCCCGAAGGCAGCACTCAGGGTATCTGGGTAAGGAAGCAGCCCACATCAAATCCCTAGGCTGTGTCAAGAGAGGGGGAGCAGAGGTGAAGGTGGGTGTTCGCTGTCACTGTCCCAGCCACAGGAGAAGGTTTAGAGGAGGATGAAGCCTCACCCATGGGAGGGACTGGGGTCTGACAGTTCCTGCCTCACCCCAGCTCCAGGCACAGCTACACCCTGACCACGTCCCCAGTAACCTTCATTCAGATGAAAATACAGACCAAGCACCCTCAATGGGAAAAGGGATATTTCTGGAGGTATAATTAGGCACAGAAGAGTATCGAGGAAATTATTACCAGCCCATCACCCTGTCTGCACTACAGCTGTCCAGAGAAGCAGCCCAAAACGTGATCGCTGCGGTGCAATACAACACCCTCAGACACAACCCAGCTCCGACTGACTGCCCAACATATGGAAACCATGAGGCTACACAAGTCGGGCCAAGAATGATCACGGCAAACGAGTATCCCAGTTACAAACAACAACAAAAACCCACTGGAGATGTCCACAGCAAAGCTCTTGGCACAGACCAGAGCCCGTCCTGCCTCCGGCAGCCCCCCCAGCCCCGAGCAGCGGGAACAGCCGGCCCGGGACGTCTCGGAGAACATGGGGACAGGAACAGGCGCAGCTCCCCTCCCGGGCAGCAGAACCGTACCACGGGCTACAGGAACATTTCACCCGCTTAACTGCAGGGTGCAATAACATCAATTTGCCCAAATTACACACGAGCAGAAAGGTAATTGGCACGGAGCGGAGCGTGTTGTGACTGTTACATCACTCTTCAAAGCCAGCGACAAAAGGCTGAAACGAGGGAAGTAAACAATGGCACCAAGTCAAGAGCCAGCCCCTTCCCCAAGCCCCTCCGCCCGCGCTGCGGCTCGGCAGCGGCTTTCCCTGTCTGCGGGGGATGCTCCAGCCCCACTCCCAGTGACCCCGCAGAAAGGGGCGCTGCGGGCGCGCCCGGCCCACGCGCAGGAAAGCGACGCCGTGCTCTTAATTAACCGCCTGGACCTGGAGCGGAACGGGCCGGCGGAGAGGCGCCGATGCGAAACACCCCAGGAGCTGGGTTTACATAACGGCGGGGAGCAGAGGGGCGGCGGAAGGAGAGGGCTCGGGGGAGCAGCCCGGTATCCCGGGCTGACGGATCCCGGCTCCATCCAGGGACGGCGCCGGGAGCCGGAGCGGGTCAGGAACGCGCCCAAGTAACGCGCCCATCGCTCAGCGCCGCCGGCTCGCAGCCCCGCACCCGCGCACACCTCCCTGCCACCCGCGGCTCTGTCGGACGCCCGCCACGGCCCGGAGGGACCGGCCTTCGGCGCGGGGAAGCGGCGGGAGCCCGGCGGCCTCCGCCGCGGCAGCCCCGGGGGGCAGCCCCGCGCCCCCCGCCCCGCCGGGACCCGAGCCCCGCGGGTGGATGCGCCGCCCGGCCGGGCCCCGACCGCGCCGGGGCCGGCTCCGCTCCGCGCGCGGACGGCGCCCCGAGGCCGCCCAGGTGGGCGCAGGCCCCGGCGGGGACACCGGGCCGGCCCCGCGCCGCCCTCCCGCCCCGGCACGCCGGGATCCCCGCGGGGCCGCCCCCCGCCCCGGCCGCGCCCGGCGGTGCCGCAGCGCCCGCGGAGGAGGCGCGGGGGGCTCCCGCAGCAGGGCCGGCCCGGCCCGGCCGCCGCTCCCCGCCCCGCCCGCACACAAAGGCGGGCACCGCAGCCGCGCCCCGCTGCGCACCTTTGACCTGCGCCTCGTAGTCGGCGATGATCTCTTTGTCCTTCTTGAACTTGCCCTGCGATGACATCTTGCGGGAGGGCGCGGGGACCCCGCGCCGCTCGGCTCGGCTCGCCGCACCGCGCCTCACCCGCCCGCGGCCCCGCCGCCGCCCGCGGCTCCCTTCATTGGCGGCGCCGGGGGCACCGCGCAGCGCCCGGAGCTCGGGAGCGCAGCGGAGCGGCGCCCGGCCCAGCCCCGCCGCCAGCCCAGGCGGGGCCCCGCCGCCCCTCCCGTGCTCAGGTTGCGCGCGGGGCGGGGCGGGGCCGCCGCGAGGGGCGGGGCGGCCGTCCTCGCGCCCCTGCGCCTCCCCCGCCGCCGCCCGGGGGGCTCCGGGGCTGGGGGGCTCCGGGGCTGGGGGGCCCGGGGCCCTGCTGGGCTCCGGGGCACGGGGTCGCCCCCCGGCCTCGGCTCTGCCCCGCCCGGCCGGAGCCCGGCGCTCCCGGTGAGGCCGCGGGGCCGGGCGGCGCGGCTCCCCCCTCCCGTGCCCGGCCCGACCCGCAGTGGGGCCGGAGCCCCGCAGCCGCCGCGTCTCTGCGGGACAGCCTCGACCGGGGAGCCCGGGGCCGTGCCCCCTGGCCGTGCCCCACGCATGTGGCACCCGTCTCCCCGCAGTCCCCGCCGCCTCCGTGGAGCGGCTCCGAGCAGACCCGCACCCGGTGCGTTCCCCGGCCCTGAGGGCACAGCGTGCCCCTGGCCCCAGGGCCCTCGGGCTGGGCTCCGCTCTGACCCCGGCTGCTGCTCAGGCGGCATCAGGCGAAGCCTGTGGTTCAGCCGTTTTGAGGGGAGAAGCTCCTGCTTTGGGTCCTCCTCACACAGCACCGCGTGGGGAGCCCCTGGAGCCTCGTGGCGGCCGCCGTTCCTCCACACCGCCCGGCCCCGGCCCTGGCCCCCTGCTCAGCCACCGAGGGTAGTTTGGGGAAATCATGTTCTGGAACGTAGGGTGCACAGGGCTGGGCTGTAAATGCTGCTGCTGGGGGCACCGCTCCTGCTGCTCTCCCTCCCAGACTCCCTCTCTCTTTCCCCCATAGATGTGGAAGTGTGGGGGTCCCGGGCGGCAAAGCTCACTGCTCACCCAAGTGGGATCCATCCGAGGTGCTGTCTGAAGGCAGAGCTTTCCAAGTGCACACAGTGCGGGCTGGGTGTCCCCCGCTGCCCTCGGCCTGGCGAGCAGAGGCAGTGCTGCAGGAGCCGGCAGCGGTGCTCGCTCCAGGCAGGCACCGGCTCGGGGCCCCAGCACCCGCTGCAGCAGCCTCCCCTCACGCTGGGCTGCCAGCGAAAGCTCACGTCCACCACAGCTAAACCAGGAACACAAAGGTTCTCCTCCCGTGTGGGCACCACCCCGGCAGAAGCAGCCTGGCATGGGATGGCAGCACAGACATTGACTGCAGGGCCCCTCGTGAGGGGGGAGCGGGCAGCAGGGAGAGAAAACCCCTTTGCAGATTAAGGGCCTGCCCCTAATGAGCTCCTGATTCCACCAAGATGCTGTTTGGGGACAGGGGCTGCACTTGAAGAGATTTGCCAATTTTTGGTCAACAGTTAGGAGAAGAAGGTCAGTTCTAGCAGAAGCAGCAGCACTACCTGAGGCTCTTTTCCAGGGGTCTCCTGGCTGAGTACAAAGAGTAGCTGGGACCCCGTGTCACGAAAGAACCCCCAGGCCTTTGTCAGCAGTGAGTTTCCGCAGCAGCACATACTGGTTCTGGCGCTGGCGATGCTGGAGTGCCCAGGCTCCTGGGAAGCCAGAGCCCCTCTATGGATTCTCTGTCCAGCCCAGCTACGCTCCAATGGCTGCTCTGCACAATGGCTCCTTTTGTTGGTGCCTTGTGCGGAGGGAATTCAGGGAGATTTGATGATTCACAGTTATTCTCCCATCTTACAAAAAGTAAACCAAGCCCACTAAACAAATAATTTACCTAGCCCTAGCAGGCAGCACAGAAGAGCATTCTGCACTTCCAGCAGCCATACAAAGACCCAGCGAGGAGGGAGACAAAGGCAGCGCTGCTGGGGGAAGCAGCCGCCGCAGAGCAGCGAGGCTTGGCGCTGCAGGGCGAGCAGCCATCGCTCCCTGAATCCCGGGAGGGCTGAGGGGCTCGGAGCCTCTCGGGGAGGGAGGACAGCCAGCTGCCTTAGCGACCTGCTGGGCACGGGGACAGGCGGAGCACAGGGATTGCTGGGTGGGATGGGCACTGGAATAGTGGCTGCCAGCGTGGGTCAGCTTCTAGTGGCAGGGCGGGAGCAGCTGGAGAGCAAGGGATGGTCCCGGGGCCCGGGGTTAGTTGTGCTGTATGGATGAAGCTGGGACACGCGCTGCTCTGCAGCACGGGGCCTGGAGAAGCACACCTCTCTGGGAGGTGAGCAAGGGGACGGCAGGCATCCAGGGAAGCAGCAGGGACACAAGCAAGCGATTCGGTGGGGCTGCTCAGTGGGATTCACTTTGTTCCAGCATGCAGACCCACATGGCAGCCAGGGCCCCCGAACTGGCAGCTGCAGAAGATGAGGGACAGGCCAGGACAGCAGCGGTGCTGTCTGTGAACCTCCAATCCAGGGGAGGGAGCCAGGAGGGGAGCAAGGGTCAGACCAGGATCTGACGGCGAGGGCTGGGTACAGCCTACACAAAGAGGCCGGAGGGAACAAGGGGAGAAAAACGCAGTGGGACTCTTCATTGAGAGGGATCCTGTCTGGAAAGCCAGATGTGGAACAGACGTTAAGGGAGGAGCGGGATGAGCAGGGCCAGGACTGATCCCAGGGTATGTGGGCACAGACACCACAGTGAGAAAAGAGAAAATGGGAGGGTCTTGAGCATTTTACTGGCCACAACAAATCCCAGATCAAACAAAAGGTTCAGGAAATCAGCCTCACTCCACGCAGAGAACCCACACAGTCCCCCTACCAGCACCACTCCTCTGCACCCTTCACACCAAAGGTTTGTCTCTTGCTCCAAGAGCAGGGTTGGCAGTAAGGCTTCTCTAAATAAAAGCACAGGGTCTGGCAGAACCTCTCCAGTGGGAAAGAGGAATAACAACACGCACTCTGTGAGCCAAGTGTCAGTCCTGCAGCTGTGGGGCTTGGTGGGACCCCACAGCAATGCTGCTGGCACCCCTCACTCCTGGCTTGTGCCCCACGCCTGTGCCAGAGCAGGGGGCTGCCTCTGCCACTCCCCAGGGACAAGCAGGATGGATGCAAAGAGATCTGTCATGTACAGCAGTGGTACAAAACTTCCCAAAGCGATGGGTGAATGTACACAAGAGGGGTGGCGATGCTGGGTTCCTCCACAGCAGAGAGCAGCGTGGTGGGGACCTCGGAGCTCGCTCTCTGTGAACAAAACCCAGGAAGCAATCAGAAGAAGAGCAGCACGGGCCATTTCATACCGGATGGATCCCGGGCCAGTTACTCCTCCGTGTAACATGCACAGGTATCAGCAGAGCAGGTACCAGCATCTCCCAGTACCCAGCTGAGTCACAGGGCGGAGTTTGATTGTCTCACCAGATTGGTTCCAATGTGTGTGTGGCCACTGCTGAGGCCAGAGTTGAGCATCACTAACAACCCCCAAACCCCAGTTCCGCGACACCAACAACCCCCAAACCATCATGACATTACAGGAAGCATCACGGATCTCTGCTATTCAGGTATCACTGCGTAAAGCAGCAGCAATGGCTGATGAAGAATAATCCAATCAGTAATCAATGATCTTTAATAAATAGCAACTCCCAAGATCATTTGCAGAGTTTTTACTTCAAACAGCTTTGGAAGGGGAAGGTGGACATTGTCATTCACTTTGTGACGCTTTCCACACAGAATTTTTAGGGGAAGAATGGGCTGGGCTGGGATTTAATCGCAATAGATACTTCAGGCTTGAGGTATAGAGAAACCAACGGTAACTATGGCAACGTGGTCACTCCAGTAGGGCTAATGCAGATTATTTCCAGGGCAGTAGCCTTGTGTGTGCTCAGGAAGCAGAGGTAATGTTTGCTTAAAGCAATTCCTAAATTAAGGAAAATTCTTGAGGCAGAAGCTGTCTCACAGTCTTTGTCTCCAGCTCCAGACTGGCCCATGGTCTGCTCACCATGTGCAGCTGCTGGGGAACGGCAGGCAAATGCTGCTTCTGCTCCAGCCATGCCCGCTCCCACAGCAGCCAGGCCTTGGAAAGGGAGCTGGAGCCTGGCTGCAGGGAAAGGGAGCTGGGCCTGGCCACGGGGAAAGGGAGCTGGAACCTGGCTGCAGGGAAAGGGAGCTGGAGCCTGGCTGCAGGGAAGGGAGCTGGAGCCTGGCCACATGGCAGCTGAACCTCAGCTGGATGGACATGGAGCTTTCATTAAAGCCCTGCACAGCTTTAGGGAAGCACTAACAGCTGAGCATCACTGGCAGTTACCCATCCTAGAGCTCAGGCTATGTGACCCCAAGCTCCCCTTGGTCCTTTTGCCTTCCCGAGATCTTCGAGAGGTAGGACTCCCTGAACTGTACCTTGGCTGACAGAGCTGGGCAAGGGGCCGACCTCCAGGCCCCTTTGCATCCTACCTGGGAAGCTGCTGTGGGCCCATGTGGTGGGCTCCTCCTCGGGCTCACACCTGCAGCAGGACACAGAGGAGGAGAGTGCTCAGCTTCAGTGAGACCACCTGGGGAATGACATCTACAAAACAGGAGCTGGAGAGCTGGGATCCAGCCCTGACGGCTTGTCTGCTCTGCAGGGATCGCTGGGCACTGGCACACTGAACTGCTGGGAAGAGACCTCCACATACACCTTTCCCAGGGACAATAAGCTGGTTGGAGACGTGCAGTATGGCAGCTGCTGCAGCTGCACTACATCACCTTTGGTTTTGTGAACCTTAGGTAGCGCAGTGCCGTTGCCTTGTCATCCCAACCAGTAAGAGAACTGGTTCTCCCTCTGTGCCCCTGTTTACCCATGCGTCACAAAGTGCCGTTGCAACTTGCACTGGCGTGGCTGCATTGATGGATCCTGCCTTTGCTGCCAAAACAGCTGCACCCATAGAGAAATCATGGTTTCTTTATGCCTTAGGTTTTCCATGTGAGACTGCAAGGCTGAAGACATTCCTGAGCCATCTGAGATGCTCAGATGAAAAACGTGCTGCATTGGCTGGGACGGCGCTGCTGCGGTTTCTGCATCAGATACGGAGCCACGAGAACAAACCAGGGAGCAGGTCTTGGAAAAAGTAGATCCTTTCCCCTCCCCATTCCCACCAGGAGACTGGAAACAGCCCCACAAAAAGCTTGTGTACCCACTGGCACTGTATTTTAAGCCTTTGTAGTAACGGGAGTATTTAGCATTACGCTGGCCAGTAATTTGAGTCCCTGCAAGCACCGGGGTTATTTATGTGTGGCTGTGAGTGTGAGGTGTGATGATGAACAACCTGACACGGGCCATTCTTCCCCGGAGCTGTAACTGTCCTGTAAGAGGCATCTGGGACACAACCTCAGCATTTGGCATAACCACACAAGGCCAGCGTTGCGCTGCACGTTGTGTAAGTCGTTGTGAAAGGTCTCTTGCTAATAGTTTCCTGCTGAAGATGTGTTGCCTCTGATGTCCTCAGGGAGATTACTAAGCCCATGCGGTCGGAGCTGCAGACTCTGCAGGTGCTTCAGGGAAAGGGCACCGGTGGCACGGAGGGAGCGTGGGCGGCAGCGAGAGGGGTGGCTGAAGACATCCTGCTTCAGCGCCAGAGCCCCCAGCCCCACCCGCACCCTTCCCCTGGGAGGCTCATCCCATCCACAGCTGTCCCTGCAAAAGGAAGGATGTCTCTTGTCCCCAGCTCTTTGGGAAGGACGTTGCCATTTGCCTGCTGACACCCCAGGTGGGCACTGAGATCCAAAGGGCTGTTGAAGCCCTACCCAAAGGGCAGGGGTGGAGCCCTGTACTACCAAAGCCCCTGAGAAGTGTGTTTCACTACAGCTTTCAGGGAAAACGACAGGAACCTTGTTTGTGGTTCACTCCGTTGCTCTACTTCCTTAGATTTAATCGTGCACTAAACCTGTGGTGGCCCTGACTTCTGCTCGGGCTCCTGCCCCGCACACTCACGTGCTGAGGCTGAAGCTGCCAGAGCTACATCGTTATTTATACTCCCACTAATTAAGGGTAAAGCTAAATCTGTCATATTTCCTGTGCGCCAGCCCGGCCCCTTTCCCCATGTGCTGTTGCTCCTCTCTGTCTCCATTTCCCCCATCTCTCCCCTCTGCCCAGGGCGAGGGCTCCCCCCATGCCGCCTGCCCGCCGGGCTGCCCCGCGGCGTGGAGGCTTCGGGACAGGCCTGCATTGCTCGCTGCAGGGGGGTCTGCAGCTCGGAGGTGATTTGCCCTGCAGGATGGTGCTCGGTGGGATGGTGCTGTTCTCCCCTGGTTATCTGCTCCCAAGAGCCCATCACAGTTTCAGTCACAGTCAGCTTTTTGTGTCACATCCATGGCCTTTGCTCCCCTTGCGCCCATTCTCCGCAGCGATGGGCAGCGCTATCCCTGCCCGGAGCAGTGGCACACGTGGGCAACAGAGCTTCAGCTCCCAAGGTTCAGCTCTGACGAGCAGGAGCTCCTGATCTGCGGCAGCCGAGGGCTGGGGCTCTGCAGGTGACTGTCCCACCAGAGACGATACGATGGGGGTCATTCATCACACCATGTTCTACGATGCAGGGGTGATTCTGCAGGCGCAGCAGTGAACCCTGGGGTGCAGACACAGTGGCCTCCACAGACCAGCCCACGAGAGACAGACTGAGGGGGGGGGAACCAAAATGCCGCGCTGCTCTAAAAGCCATTTCAACACGCAGAAAGCCAGGCAACCTCTCTTACAGTAGCACATTTCTGATCTGCACCATTGCCACAAACTGAACTTTGCCAAAGCCAAACTTGCCAAGAACTGTTTGTTTCTTTTTGAAGAGTATTAAGGCTTCAGGGGTTTTGGTACCGAATACGAGTTGTGGCTTAAATTACACAATGTCCGCATGCGAAGGAAATAAAGCCAAGAAATGCAGTGTTTATAATCACCCACTGGATTTAAACAAGTTAATTTGATTTAATTTGTTTCTAAGGGGAAGGAGGAAAAAGCAACGCAGGAATTCTTGTCACAGGAAGGCATGATTTCTATCTGAAATCTAACACAATTAGTGGAGCCGGATTCAGTTACTGAAGGCAAAAAAGAAGGCGAATCGAGAGTCAATCGAGTTGCTGCAGAATTTAATATCTTGCTGTCATCTTTGTTCTTAGTGCAGAGTTGCTGTAGCAACAGACCAAAAAAAGAACTTGCACTAGAGGCGGAGCTCGCTGCTCTTTTACCGACGTCTTTTCATCATCCCTGAAGTGATGATGATGGAGTCTGTGAACCGTCAGTCGTGTCCAGCAGCACCAGTGGCTACAGGTCCAAGGCCAGGCCCGACCAGTATGAGGCCTGTCACACGCAGAGCTGTTTCCAGCTCCACTCTGCAGGTTACATGGTGGCAATTTGTGTTCATAGGGCTGGGCCCGTTTTTACCACATGCACGCTGCAGCCATTCCTCGACGCATTCACATCACCAGTGGCTGCACACCTCGCCCATTAGGACTGCTGGTGACTACACATCCTGGACATACACAACAGCTTTTCCAAACACTTTCTTTCCAGACAGCACAGGCAGCACCGGAGCCAGTGAGGACAGGGCAAAGGGCAGCACAGCACACGGCGTCGGGGCTCACTCCTCAGGGCAGACCGCCCAGAGCCATACATGCTGGGTCCAGCTGGAGCCAAGGAAACACTCCCGTGTCGGTGGCTGCTTTGCTCTCTGCCATCTGGGTCCCTGGTATTTATTGTTTGCGATGAAGTTATTCCCTTGATCATCTTAAAGGTCTTCTCCAGTCAAAAGGGTTCTGTGATTCTGTGATGCCTGTTTCTCCACCTGTGGTGTGAAACCCACTAACTGCAGCTTTAGGCGCTTTGGGTCCCACACCCTGTAAGCACAGGATCGCCAAAGGCTGGACCTGCTTCCAACACTGTCAGAGGGCAGCAGCATGGGAGCACTGCCGGGTGTGGGACATGTGTCTGTGTGTCCCTGTGAAACAGCCCTGCTGCAGCCCCCCCGGCCCAGCACGAGGGGCACGAGGAAGAAGAAGCATGTGGGTGGGCATGGGGCCCACTGGGACAGGAATGGGTCTGCTCTGGGACAGTGAGGTGTTGGGCATACCCCTTTCCTCGCCTGTAACTGGAGACGTTGCTCCCGCTTCCTGCTGCAGGTACTCTCATGCCCGGGATGCAGAGCTCATGTGCGGGTGCTGTGGCTGCTGGCCTGCCTGCATCAACGGGCACCCTTGACCTGCTGCAGACACTCAGCAGCTGTCATATTCACCACTTTGAAACTTCACACTGTGGCTCCTCACTCCAGCATCTCTCTGTCCTGAGACATGTTGCACAGTCGCACGCCCCGGTGTCAGGGGAGATGGGCAACAGCCGCTGCAGAGGCCCCTCCAGTGAGCGAGGCTGCCAGGGCACGGGTGCCTTGGCCTGTCCCTGGGCCGCAGTGCCCACCTGCCTGAGCATTAGTTGGGTGATGGCATAGGCCAGGGGCTGCGTTTAGTGCCAGAGTTACTCAGCTCCATTGCACCCAAGTGAGGTTAACGATCCGTGGGTGCCTGCAGCTGGGCTCAGGCCCTGGGGAGGGGGCCCCATGCCCCACAGCGACTCCTAGCCCCTCGCAGCCTCTGCCTGCTCCCACATGGCTGGGGGCTTCCCGCAGGAGAGGGGAGGGGAGAAAGGAAAATCCTGGGAAACTGAGCCCGCGCTGTGCCGCTCGCACAAAGCGCCATTGTTCAGGGCTCAGCGGCGCTTTTTGTGGGCCAGGCTGTCCCCTGCGGAGCGCAGCCCCGGGCCGCACAGGCTGAGGGGAAGCTGTGTGCAGGGCCTTCTGTCTGAAGTGACAGCGATTGATGGAGGAGAGGGGCCAAATGCAAAGCGGCCTTTCAGGAGCTGGTCCCTCTCATTAAGCTGAATGCAGCGGGCAGAGGGGCTCTCCCGGCGCAGCCCCGGGCTCCAGCCGCATTCACAACCTCATTGGCAGTTCCTGCACGACGCACAGGCTGTTCCAGGGATGGTTCTTGAAACAGGATGGAAAGTTTTGGGGGGTTTTAAGCACCCCTCCTCAGTACCGCTGAGGGCTGAGGAGGAAGCCCTTCCTCTCCCTCGCAGCTCAGCCACGCAGCACTCCAGGCACGGGAAGGAAAGCCATCGGTGCTTTTTCTGTCAAAGGGGTGATCACAGAGGGGCTTGCTCCCCCGTTTAATTATTACTACAATAATTTTACCCCTTCCAACAGAGAAGACTGCATTCTGTGCTGCTCAGGCTAGTGAAAGGTGTTGGCGAAGGGAAGAGGTGAGGAAGAGGAGTGCAGCAAAGAGAAGAAAGATCAGAATGAGAAATGTCAGTGTTAATGGTGGACGGAACTGAAGGGAACCCCAGGAGGGGCTGTGCGAAGTCGGTGCCCACAGGTAAGGTGGCTGAGCAGCCACAGAGAGTGCCCTTCATCCCCACACAGCAGCAGCAGCACACACACAGTCGCCCGGCCCTGCACCACCACAGCTCCGAGAGATGAGAGGGTTTGGCTGAAGCATCTGAGGTCTCAGTCGTGTCATAGCAGCCCTCCCAAAGCTGTACGCAGGGACTCAGGCTCGGCAGCAGAACGGGCTGGTGTTTGGTCCCATGGATGCCTGCCACTGCGCGCACAAGGAAACACTAACACCTCCAATTACAAGTTGCTTCCCAAGTTCTTGGCACTGGTATTAATTTAACAGACAGGGATTTTCTGATTTCCTCCACCAGCTCAGCTGAATGCAAAGTAGCTTAGGATAATCAGAGCCATGCAAGCTGAAGGGGCGGTGTGAAACAGCCCGTGCATTCAAGGGCTGGCTCTCCGGGGCTTTGTTGCAACGGCAGCGAGGGCTGCAGGCTGCAGCAGGCTGCTTCTAGCAGGTTTTGTGTCCTTGGACATTCCCTGCTGCCAGTGCCCAAATTACACCCAGGCTTGCTTTATGAGGTAGTGCAGGGCAGGTAACAGTGCGTGTGCCATGGTATGTTTACATGGTAAAAAAAGGAGAACATGGGTGATTATTATTGTTGTTCTCAGACAGTGAGGTCGCAGAATTAACCCCACTGAGATGGGCTGGCTTCACATGGGTAAGGAAATGAGGGAAAGCTGAAGGGAGGGAAGGGAAGGGATGGGAAGGGGAAGGATGGGAAGGGAGCACTGAAGGAAAAGCATGAGGCTGGTAATGCCAGAAAGCAGGAGAGAGGCAGTAAGGCAGAAAGGAGCTGACTACCTGTGCCATACCTGGCAGCACAGGTCCCTGTTCACAGGCTGCACGTAGAACCGTGCTGTGCCAGTGTGAAGCTGTGGCACAGCCATGGCACAGCCAGTGTACACCAGCCAGCTGCACCAGCAAGCACACCCTCGTGCAACGGGAGTGAACCAGGTGTACCTGCTTCACTTCACTTTGCCATTCGCTGTGTGCTCGAACACAGGGCCATTAACACATCCTGCAGACCCTTACAATGGGCCACAGCTCCATCCCTGGAACAAACCCAACCCAGCATTAACACCTCAGCACCTTGGCATGACCAACACCTGGCCTGACAGATCTGCAAGGGGAGAACATGAGATTGAAAAGGCTGGGAATGTTTTCTGAGCACAAGGCCAAGCTGCAAACTGCTCAGCACTCCCTCTTTGTTGGATAAACAGCACTGACAGGTAGCAGGTGCCCAGAGCTCCTGCCCCACAGGAAGATGCTCCCTTCCCACGAGTACAAGCGACTGCAGGCATTGCTGTCACGCCTCCCTAATGAAAGTCACAGCCTCTGCTGCCCGCAGCACTGCCACCAAGCACCTGGGAAGGCACAGGGTTTTTCCACTGTCCTAACAGAGCTGCCACTTTGGGACTGGAGCAGCTGACCCTCCCTCTTTAGGCAGAGCCTAAACCCTGCACTGTTTCTCTGATGGCAGGCCAGAGCCCAGCAGGGTCCTGCCGATGGAGATGGACTTTCCCATCGAGAAGGGCTGTTTGCTGTACCAGCATAACTCAAACTTTCTTGAACTGCAGGAGCAACAATAGCACTTTGCCAATGTAAGCTGCCATATGCCAACCAGTGTGCCTGGAACTGGCCAGGCCCCTTCCCGGGTCTGCAGAGGGGCCTGGCCAGACGTCCCTGGTGATAAGGTGTCACCATGCCCCAGCCAAGTGTCACCACCCTCTGAGAGGGCCGCTGGGCCCTGTCTCAGCTGTGAGGGCAGCAATGCTCCCTGCAAATCCCAGCGCCCTCATGCACACTGCAGCTCGGGCTAAGCTCTAGGGCTCTGCACCAGACCCCAGGCTGCCCACCACAGCGGGGACACCGCTCAGCCGGGCAATGGGAGCAGCCAAAGAAAGGCGGCAGTGTTTTAAACCCCCACAGTAATTAGCTGTGGGCACATCTGCCTCTGTTGTCTCCCCTGGCTGTGCCTGCAGAATGTAAAGTGACTCCAGAAGCGAAACAAGGGCCGCAGTCTGCTTGTACGCCTTGTTTTTAAATCTGTTTTCTTCCCTACGTTCATCACTGTGCTTTGGGTTTGAAAATCAGTGAGCACAGTGAATCTAATTTGATTTTTATCACTTTCGTCTCCCTCTTCTATTTTGCACACTACATTAGGCTTTTGTTCCGAGGCAGTTAAAAGCAGATTTACTGTGTGATGAGACACTGCCTAGCAGTGGCTGGCAGAGCTTCAGAGGAAGGACCAGTGTCACATCATAGATATGCTATTGATAAGGTGGGGCGGCTCTCGCAACAGGGGCACCCAGGAGAGCGGGGATTCTCAACAACAGCAGTTACAGCAACTGTATGTGAGCAGGTTCTTCTGCCTGGAGAGCCACGCTGTGCACAGAGGAAGCACCACGTTTGCTGGAGCCCCAGCGACTGTGTGGGACTGTGTTGGGAAGGCTCGAGGAGCCCTGACGAAAGTAGCAGCCCTGCTGTTGTTCAGTTACACACTGATGTTTGCTTTCTCCTTTCCCTTTTAGAAACTCACCATGTGGTGACCAACTGTGCTGCTCCTGCCGCTCCGTGCAACACAGCGATGGGGAGAGAAACAGCTTGTGTGTGGCCAGAGCTCTGGCACGCACAGGGCCTGCCCAGGCTGGGCTGCTCGTCTTGCAGTGCCCCCTGAGGAGGTGCATGGGAATCCCGCCTTCCCAGCAAGAGCCCGCAAGTCCCAGGGTGTCCCAAGCACAGCCATGACCGCCTCCCAGAGAAGAAGCTGGGCTGACTTCTGGTGGCACCGGTTTGGCACTTGTTCCTCATGTGCCAGTCATCAGGTTTGTAGTGGTGGTGGCACACCCACTAGCTGTTATTTAAGTGAGTATGGATTCACAGATGCTTAGATGTACTTGGATTCAAATGCCTCAAGGAGGAAAGAGGACAAAGGCTATTTTGTCCCAGGATAATAACAAGTACACAGTATAAGAAAAGCTACTCATTAAACATGACTATAAACAATTCTAAAAATGACTGTGGAGTTTCAGCATCTGCGTTTCCCAGTGTTAAGGAAAAAGACGTTGCTCACAAAGCCAGCAAGCCAGTGCTCAGACAGGCAGTCCCAGAGGAGTGAAAAGCTGAGCCCAGTGCTCCCAAAGCCAGCAAACCAGTAGACAGGCAGTTCCAGAGTTATGAAAGGCTGAGCCAGACCCACAGGCAGTAACAGCGGGGTGCAGGAGCCCAGGGTCCGGCACACAACCCTTTCTCGCTCCCCGGCGAGACAACGGTGCTGCCGCTGAAGGAGAGATGCACCTGAGCAAGTCCCTGCTCAGGCTGAGCTGCCAGAGCCAGCAGACCCCAGCACGGCTTCACGCCAGCTTCAGCAACCCGCCATCGCTGAGCATCACACTGCCTGCCACTCCTCAGCCCTCCTCTCCATCCTCTTCCTCCTGCTGGCACCACCAGCAATGTGGGGACCCAGCAGTGACCCACGGTGACCCACGGGACACCGTGCTGCTCAGGCTGAGGACTAACGCTACCAAAACTGTGCTGCTGTTTTAATTCACCCAAGTTAAAGAGCCTCTGAAACGGGCCGTCCTGGGCCATTTAGGCCAGCGGCAGCGTGGCTGAGGCACCAACAGCCCCTGGGGACTACACTGCTCCAGAAAGAGAAACTCCATTGCCGAGGGCTCTGCAGAAACACAGCCCAGAAACCAAGGCACTGACCTCTCTGAAATGAGGAGTGAAAACACACCTTGCCATCTCCAAGGGCAAAGTGGAGACACGGCTGCACATTTTGGCTCTCAACTCCTCCAACAGCCAGATGGGCCTTTTTATTCATCTCCTCCTTAGAAAACACAGCAGCAACCTAGACCACCCACATCAGGTCTGAGAGGGACCTCTGCGCAGCACTGAGAGGGGCGACACCCCAAAACACATCTCTCCTGAGTAAGGGCACACCCTGTGATAAGGGGAGTGCTCCAAAGGTCCTGGCATCTCTGGGATGGGCACTGGATGCCCGGGCTCCAAACCCGAGGAGTGGAGTAAAACACACGTGCAAGACAGGGACCTGCCAGCACTCTGCCAGCTGTCCCTGTGCCCTGAGCTGCTGCAAAATGTTGCTGTGAGAACTGGCAACCTCAACAGCAACACAAACAGCAGCGCAGCCTGCCTGTGCACAGGCATGCATGGCCAGGAGCACCACTTCCATGAGAGGAAACATTCTGGGGAGATTTAAAATAAAGGCTGGGGTGAGAAGAGCTCTTCCCTTTTTAATTTGGAATACTTCAGAGAGGCATTTAGCTCTTGAGGAAGAGATAATCCTGATAATCCCAGCCTGACAAAATGAAGATCGGAACAGGCAGGATGAGGTGAGAGGAAACAGGGGCACAGAACTCTGTCAGTCAGAACAGGCAGTCACACAGCACGGCACCATCAGAACCCAGGACCATTCCCAGACCCCCACTCCTCAGCCATGTCTCCTGCTCCAGGCTGCAGGGGGCAAATGGCACTTGGTGTGAGCCTCCCGACCGGGTCACTGCACAGCAGCAACCATCGGCCATGGGATGAACACTGATTCATCTGCACCTAGCTAGGAGCCAGGCCAGTCTGCCTCCCACTGCAGCCTCAGCAACAGCAAACACCCAGCCTCCCTGCACACTGGCCAGGCCAGGGAGGGGGTCACACCTCACACCACAGGGCAGCAGGACCCAGCACCCTGCCAGCAGAACACGTGGTGCTGCCAGCCCCTCAGAGCAGGCACCGGCTGGCACGCTGGGCTTGGGACGGGCTGAGGTCAGTGGGCTTTTTGGGAGACCAAAAAGTCAGTGATAACAAATTAACCTTTTGTTTCAGCTTTTAATTAAGTTTCCCTGCCTCAAAGCTGCAGAGAAAGAATCCTGAAAAAGATAATCCAAGAGCGCAGTGAAGGCTCCAGTGCCGCAGACAAGCGGTATCCGGGGCTGCGGGTGTTGGGATTTCACTGTTCTAAAGGAAGCACCATGGTTTTTAAGGACTAACTTGTGATTCTCTCATGCTCACAGCCTGACTTTGATACACCAAATGCTAACACATAAGCCCGCCCTTCACTCCTGCCACAAGACGCTGATTTACCTGCACTCAGGATATCACCTATTCCATCCTCTCTCGCACTCGCTCACTGTCTCTCTCAAGCCACTCAAAAAGCACTCCTCCTCCAGCTCTTCCCATCTCACAGGCTGAAGGATGTCCTCAATTCCCTGCTCTCCTCACAAATGAGTTTCAAGCCCAGGCAGCGTGACCTGAGTGATGTGTGTGTCTCAGCATCCCCACGACCAGGCCAGCAGCCCCCTTCTGAGTCACTGGACACACTGCCGGCCCCCTCAACTCACACTTGCTCCTCAACACTTGCTCCTCTTCCCATTCTCCACTCCACAGTAAGTGTGGAACACAGGGTTTGCATGGAGGCTTTGTCTGGGATTTGGGTGAGGTTTTTCCTTGGACAGGTATGCAGAGAGCCCAGAAATATTTACAGAAAAGGACTAAAAGCTGTCTCAGGTGTTAACAGCTCCTTTCCCTTCTCCTGGGCTGAGAAGAGCAGTGCTGGGAGATGCAGTCCTCTCTCTCAGTCACCACCCTGGCAGTCGCTGTCTCTCGTTTCTGCAAGCCTTGGCATCCTTCCCATGTCCCCTTTCACTCCCGGTCTAGGTTCTTCCCAGAGCTGTTTCATTGCCAGCTTTTGGCATCTAGCCCTTGGCATGCACTTAAGAGGAGGAAATTGAGCTGACACCAGCACCAGAGCCTGCTGCAGCCTCATACAGAATATGCTGTATGTGCACAGACCGGGCCAGAGCGGAGGGAGCACTATTTCCTGAGAAAATCACCCAGCAATGTCACTCGTTTCATAACCAGCACACTCAGGCCAGGCCATAGAAGAACAGCCTGCAAAACACTGCAGCCCTTCAACTGAAAATGTTTTAAACTGACACACAAGATCTGCATCAACACTACAAGAGCTTTGCTCTAACCTGTTCGGCACGAAGTTAAACACCAGCAATGCACAAGCGTGGTTCGGGTCTCAACGCAGGGGAGAGCTGTTCCCTTGGCTGTCACTTCTCATCCAAACCAGCTCCAGCACAGAGGATCCAGGCTCAGAAGGAAGAACCAGGTCAGCAGAAACAGTGACTGACCCATCCGCACCCTCGTGCAACACACAAGCAGGAGGAGTCGCTGGGCAAGGAGAGCTTCAGGCTCGGCCAGACTGGCGCCTCGGTGGGGTTCGCTTCCCGGGGCAGAGGTACCCCATGGGGTAGCTCCCAGCCTGCCATTCCCATTCCAGAGACACGGCTGACACCGCAGCCCCCAGCGACACACAGGGAAGCCGGGCCCCTGGAATCTGTGTCACACATACACTCAGTTCAACACCACAGGGGTAGCGGCCTGCCTGGCACACCGCAGCGGAGCGACTGAACACACAGGGGTAACGGGTGTAACTCCACGGGGGATTTTACACCCTCCAAACCAAAACCTCACAGCCAGGAATGTGGGCGAATGACCTGCCCCAGCTGTAAACGGGATGGGTTGCTCCAAAAGGGTCATGCCCTGGCCGTAGGAAACGAGTCATCATGCTTCAGAGTTCCAAGTAACACCTCCTGCTTCTCTGGCTTGGTTGTTTTGCAGCGAAGACAAATCAGTGCCTGGCGCTGGAGAGATTCCTGGGAGCACAGGGCGAGGCGCTGGTGGGGCAGCCCTGGAAAGCAACCGGGCTGGCCAGAGCCTTGGCGCCCGCAGCCAGGGAGACTAACGGAACAGGAATGCCTGTGACAACTGCAAGTGTCTCATCAGAGCCACATCTGATGAGAAAAGCCTGCTTCAAATGGCTATGTAGTCATGGATATAGAACAAACAAATCACTGAATTGCAGAAAAACAGTGAGAAAACGTAAACCTGGAGTTTGTTCTACTCTGCTCCTTGTGGAGTTGCACAACTTTGCCAGTTTTGCCTTAAAATACCTTCATAATTTAATGCCAAATAGCTGGGGCCGGAGTGAAGTCTGGATTGCCTGCAGCTGATTTCACAGGTTGAGTTCAACAATACCTAACTCAGAAGGCATCTCCCCTTAGCCTCTGAAAAATGCAGTGCTGTAGAACCTGCAAAGTAATCAGTCAGGTATCTGCTTAAAATGGGCATTCACCACAGCACAGGAACCCCAAAAGGTTCATATGCACCAGTGCAAGTGGTTTGCCTCTGGCCTAACAGGGCACACGGGGTACGGAGGTTCCCTGTAGATCTGTAGTGTGCCAGGAGATCCAACAGCAACCACAGGTTTGGGGTGGAAAATTAATTATCAGATCTGAGTTTTCCTCTTACTCACATCTTCGTATAAATTCCTTAGGATGAAAGGGCAGTAGTCAGGGCATGTGCCATCCAGGAGTATTCCTCTCCCTGGAAGAGGCCAGTCTGTCCACCCACAGGGATAGGAAGTGCATGTAACTCTCTGCGAGTCACCCTGTGAGCTCTGCAAGCACTGAGAACCGAAGGAGCTGCTGTACTTGGCAGAGCAAATAGGAGAACATGCAGAGCACCACTTCCTGAGAGCAGTACTGAGCCCAACAAGAGGGATAACAGGTCACCCAGCCCGCAGGGGAGGGAGAGGAGAGTCCAGTGGCACAGCACGTGCAGCCAGGCAAGGCACAGATTGAAGCAGCAACTGCCAGCATGTCGAATAAACACAGCAGAGAGGGAACGGGAGGGGGAAAAGTCACAGATTTTCCTCAACTGCTCCAAAAGCTTTCCACTGGGCCTTGCAGGCAGCTCCCATCTGGCAGGCAGATCCCGAGCCCGTGCTGCGGCAGGGGCTGCATCCTCCCTGGCTGCCCCAAGGAGGTTAAACAGCAACTGTCCTGGGTGCCCTGCTCTGTGACGCGCTGTCTGTTCCACTTACTGTCAAGTGCTCTGGAGGAGATAACCACGGCCTCAACACTCTGATTGGGTCTGTAATGGGTTTAAGGCAGCAGCACCTCCACGCTGTTCACATGAAACACAAGCAGAGAGCGTGGTCGCAAAGTCCTCGTGTGGCTGCAGCAGCAGTGTCAGGAGCAGGAAGGAATCCCTCCCGAAGAGGCATGCTCAGCTCAGAACGAATGCAGGCAGACTCCCAAGCCAGTCACACGTGTGGGCGGTGTTCTGTTTAAAAAAAGCAAGGAAGATATCACAACTTTGCCTTTTTTTTTAACTTTAAAATGGTCACTTCCCCTGTTCTGTTGTTAAACCGGGGTGAGGGTACTGAGTGTTTTCTTGAAGAACATTTTCAGAACTGTTCAGCAGCCTGGCAGCAGTCAGATGAATCTCTTACCAGCTCCTCTCTTCACTGTGCCTACATGTAGAACAGGGATTTCTTGTCACATCGCTGGTTTGAGCCCTCAGAACCCCACATGCCTTTCTTCTTCTGTCTTGCACTCACTAGCAGGTGGAAGGACACAGGCAGTTTTCCTCTTCTTACTGTCTTGCAATTGTCTTTCCATGTCAGGAGTCAAGTATTCTCTGCACACAGCAAGTTCTTTTAAAGAAAGAGTGAAACACAGATGAAAGCAACACCTGAATAACGATACAGCTTTCACTGTTCTTTGTGTACAAATATCCTGAAATATTCCGTGTAAAGACATGGATTTTGTCATCCAGCAGTCCCAAAACACAAGGGAACACAGCTCCAGGTTAATGCAGATGTGCTGTGACTCTCAAGCAGTCTCTCCATTGCACGCTGTTCTCACCTCGGTTACATTCACTGCTTCACACATGCACAGCCTTCAGACCTCTCGCTGTCCTGGTGACAGTTCCCCTGGCAGTGCCCCTCTCTGAAGGAGGCTCCTGCTCTGCACATGCAAACGCTCCCAGGGCTGAGAACAAACCTTGTGGGAGGCCAGCAGAGCTCACCGGACAGAATGAGGCACCTGCCCTGTCACACTGACCCGATCAATCTGCGTAGCCCTTGCACCACAAGTGTTGTGTCTGGTTCCTTCATGTGGGTTGCACAGGCTCACAGGGAGTGAGCAAGGTCCAGGCATTCCAGGCACTCCCCAGTGCCTCTCAGCAGGACCAGCTTCCCCTCAACACAAGCGCCCATCATCGCTTCCGAGCAGCTCCTGTACTCTAGGAAATCCAAAGCACAGGGATGTGATCCCACAGGTACATTTCTGTGTGAAACAGAATCCAAGCCAGTGATAAAGCAGTCTGTTTCACATGTCAGAAGGCAGCACAGGCTTCCCACTTAAAAGCAGTCAATTTCAAATTAGAAATGAATTTTTACTAGTGTATCAGTTTAATAGATTTTTAAACATAAAAACCAAAACTCCAGGCTCTCCAGAAGGTCTTTTAAGTACGTTAGTGCCTGCCAGTCTTCTGTCAGATACTCTTAACAGAAGGATTTCCATTCAGCAACATAATTTACACCTTCTACATGGGACATACTTGAAGAAAGGAGCTTATAATGAAGCTGAGCTGTTTGCAGTGGGGTTCAGCTGTGGTGCCCACGCAGGCTGTGTGCAGGCTGAGACACTGCTCAGCAGTGGCACCATCACACAGGTCACTCCCATTCTCACCAGCATCTGCTCTTTGAGGAGTTGTAATTCCCAGTCAAGCCAAGAGAGCCTCACTGTGCAAAACACACACTGCATGTAGGCACAGGACCTACTAATGCCCCACACACCCGACACCCCAACGGCAGTGCAGCCTCTTTGCAATCATGGAATGAGCTCGCTTCTGCTACCACAGAAATGAGTAACCATGGGTTGGAAACAGTCGACTAGCCATGAGCAAACGTCTGAAACAGTAGCTTGTATGTGTGGAGGGTTTTACTGCAGGTGCTTAGTGCAGTGACCTCAGAGAAAGAGCAGCCAAAGCACCCATGTACCACCACGGGGCACACACAGCCTGGTCCTGGAGGAAGGAGGCTGAAACGGATTCTGCTCAGATCAAACTCTGAGGCAGAAGCACTGCTGAGTGTCTCACACAGCTTCTGAATGTTGTTCAACGTGGCAGACGTTAGAACAATAGCTAGGAGTCTGAGGAAGCCTTGTGTTCCCATGGCAGGGTGACAGAGAGTTTAACGTCAGGTAAATGAATACAGCTCCTTTGATACTGCAGTACATTAAAGATCTTGTACGATTCCATCCTAGAGAATAATTAAAAAGATTTTATAAGATAGCTTCTCTTGGGGGGAGGGGAGGAAGAAGAGACTCTGTAATTCTCTTAGAGCCTTTTCTGGCCCCTAAGTGATATTTGGCAGGGCTTTTAACATGCAAGCCTCAATTTACTTGCTAATAAATTAGCTGTTAGGAAAACAAAGCTTCACATGAAAGGTATTTGTAAAACACAAATGCAAACCATGAAGGTGTTCATCAGCACGGTGGCATCACACAGCAGCTGTGTATTCTGGTAGCATCAGCATCCTCTTGCACTGAGGAACTGATGGGCCATGGCCAGTGGTACAGAGAACAGGACAGTTCACGCTGCGGGAGCATGATGGGGTTACCCATCCCCTCCCACCTGCCCCCCAATTCTGAGTGAAGACCAAGCACCAACAATTCCGAATTAAGAATGAGGAATGGCACTAGTAGGAAATATGAGTGTTCCTGGCCTGCTACAGAATCAGGGAGTTCTGGTGAGGGAAGCAGTGCACAGTGACTTAGCGATCCAGGGATTTCATGTGGGACCCGACTGTCTGAGCGAGGAGGGAGCCTGTTACCCAGCCCTGGTTTACACCTGGCTAGAGCTGTCCCTGGCAGCCACAGCTGCCCTTTGCTGACACAAGTCATTTCTACTGGTGAAAGCACCTTTGCTGTTATGTCCAGGGAACTGGCTGTTCTCTTGGTTTGCTGGGGTTCTTTTTCCCCAGGTCTGGTCACTTCTACTAATGCCTAGTGCTCTGGGAGAGCCTGGCAGCCCAGCTCCACTGCTTTTGCTCAGGCAGCCCCCTTGGAGAGGCAGACACATCCTCATTCACAGGGAAGAGCTTCCAGGGCCAGTGCTTCCCCAGAGCTGGGGAAGGCAGGACAGCCACGTGGCTCCTCGGGTGTCCCCTGCACCCAAGCACACCTCTGGCACCGCACCTTTCATGACCTGGGCAACCACAACCTCAAACAGCTGGCACACTGTACCCCTGCCAGAGCTGCACAAAGCCACAGAGGAGCTAGCAGTAAGGTTGGAGGAAGGATGGAGCTATAAACAATTAAGTTCAGCAGAATTTCTTTATTATTAGAGAGCAGAAGGGACACGGGGTAAAGTTAAAAATAAAAACTCGCCATGGGCTTTAATTCCCCACTCCTGCCACAGCTAAGATTAGACCAATTGATAGTATTTTGCCTTCAAACTCTGCCTCATAAAAGAGATAGAGATTTCAGCTTCAGAAATGTACACATCCTGCGACAGCAGCTTCATTACAACAGCCAGGGGCCGCGATCCGAGCAGCGGTAACGGGGACAAGCAGATCTCTGCCTCTGATTCTCATGACTGCAATTCCCTTTCAGTTAACAACTTTCTCAAAGCAGAAGGCTTGCTTCCTCCGCGGTGCCCATCGGCGGGTGGCAGTGGCCTCTCTCTGCAGCCCTTCCCTCGTGTGTGGTCGTGACTGAGCTGCTCTCTGACACACGTGAGAGCAGCCGGCTCATCCTGAAATGCTGACTGAAACCAAAACACCCTGAAACACCCTGCCAACCCCTCAGCCACGGGACAGATCCCGAAGGCCTTCTGGCTCAGGCCCTTGAGCAGGAGGCGAGTCCTGAGGATAAGCACATCCTCTCCCCATGGAAATGCAAGCCCTGAGCAGGGAGCGGCCAGAGCGTGTCCGGGCAGACACAGCGGCAGGGTGCTGGGCAAAGGGGCTGCCCGTGCAGGTGGAAGTGGAACTTGCTGACAGCCTGGCTCTGCCTGGACTGAGACGGCGAGTCCGGCACTCGGGGCTGCATCAGCGACCCCAGACGCGCTGCAGGCCGCAGCCCCGCAGCCCCGCTGCAGCCCCGCACAGCACAGGAGCAGGGGCTCTGCCCCACGTCCAGCCGTGTGTAAGCAGCAGCAGCCTGGAGTGGTCTCTGGGGAAAGAATCAGCAGATTCACAGAGGGGGTTAAATAAATTCCAGTGCAGGGGACAGTGCTGCAGCACCATGCCCTTTGCAGCACCAAGGGCAGAGGAGTTTGTTTTCCCAGCTGGATGGGGAAGTTTTGGCTGATGGTTGGAGGGATGTGACAACCCCAGGAAGCTAGGAGCTGCTTCCTTCAGCAGCCACCTGAGGATGCTCTGCTGTTTCCAGGAAGAACTCCTAAGGAGACAAACTCCTGTCAGTAACAGAGAACCTTTTACAAATCTAGGCAAGTCCTGACAGTGTCTCAGCAGATCCACTGCAGTAACTGAATGACCTCCTCTACTGACAGCAGTGAAGCTGGGCTATATTTTATGGTAATTTATGCAGATGAACTTCCATTCTGCATCACACAGGCAGGGAAGCCACCGCAGCTGCTGTCCAGGAAGGCAATTTCAACAGCAGAGAGATCAAACGTTGCACAGACCAGCCCTGGGTTTTGAAATAGCCTGTTTACTCAAAGATCCTATCACAGGATTCCCTATCACAAGTGGCACATGTGGCTGTGTGTACCATACCTTCCCTCTGTCTGTTCCCAAGGAACAAGGTTGTATGCTGACTGGAAGAGCAACAACTCTTGCACTGTGCAACCTCTTTTCTTCCCCTTACAGGCCACTGAGGCAGCACAAACCTTGGATCCCATTAGACCTGTCTGACTGGTTTGCAGCTTACCCACAGGCTATCTGCCTACGCCTCATTCAGACATTGCCAGCACCATTTGAGGTGAAAATCCCATGAAAATTCTGAATTGCAAACCACCTGTCTCCACCTTATTTATTTATTTGTGTGTAAGAATTTTCTCTATCTCAAACTAAACTTGCCTGTCAGTCAGGAAGTAGATGTGGTCGGTTAAAAGGTTAGCAGGGCAAACCCCAGAGCTTAACCCTCACTTCTGTAGTACATCCATGGCAACCTTCTGTGTAGCAGTGAAGTACAGCAGAAGAGGGGGTAAAAGAGTAGCAAAAAGCATCAAGAGTGACATTTGAAGAGGAAGTGGTGCAGCTCTCCCCCAAAGTCCCTTGCAAGCAGTACTTCCTTAGAGAGGTGACAGAGGAAAGAGCCTGACACACACCATTTTTCACTGCAAAGCTTTCTATATTGGAAGAGCAAACTTTTGATGTCACTTCTCAGTGCATACATTTAAATAGAAAACTAGATGCCCAGCAAGTTTGCTTTTCCTGCAGAAGGAATCAGAGCAAGGAGGATTAGGAGTGCACAGATCTGGCTGGCGTCTGAAGGCAACAGAGCAGCCCCTGAAGGCCCACCAGAGATGGGTGTTAGCAGTCATCACAGTGCTGGATGTGAAGCAGCAACAGGAAGTTTAAACCAGGATTTAATTCTCTAATCTAAGACAGGCATTCAGGATACCCCCAGAGCAGCAATCAGAGCAAACCCAACTGATCCAGAGGTCAGGCAATCATGGTGCTAGGCCCTCTGAGGGACCCTGTGTGCTGTCATTCACAAAGAGGCACTGAATCACCACATCTGAGTAAACTAATCCTTTCCAGGGAGCAGTTCCCCACCTAAGGAAATCACCCATCTGCACCCCTGGTCGGAGCATCAGCAGCATGAACGCTGCCTCCAGGAGGCTGCCATAACCCTTGGTGCATTAGAACCAATACTCAAATTAAACTAGATAAAATCCTTCTGGGGGGTGAAAACCGGCCCATAAAGAGACTTACACTTAATAGGTTGATCTGAAAGAACGCAGGTGAGATGATTTGAAGTGATTCCAGCAAGGAAACTGGGAAAGCCACAGCTCCAGGGCCCTCTTCTCAGCCTTGCTGTTGATGTGTTCTTCAGCAGGTCTGAAAACACTGACATCTCAGCCGAGACCTGGGAGCAACTCTGATCCATCAACATGCAGAGAACAGCCCATCAGTTTCTAGAACACTCCAAAGAATCTGGTTGCTTCTCTTCAAGACATCTGTTAAGGATGGAAAAAAGAGGGAGGTCATGGTTTTGGTTTATACATCAATAAATCAGTGTCATCACAGCAATAAAGACAGCTTTCAGTTTAGTTACTAACTTTTTGCACAAGAACCTGCAAGTAAAGTTTAGCTGTTTTCCTTTCACTGGTCCTTCTGTCCAGAAAGAGAGACCTGATTTCAAAAAGAAGACTGGGACAACTCAACTGAGTCCCAGCAGAGCAGAGCATGCTTTGTGGGCTTGAGCCACTTCTGTTGAGTAGTGGAGGTATTACCAGCACAAACGTGCCATTCTTACTACCAGTTACTCAAGCTTAAGTTCTTGCCTAATGAATCACTCACAGCTGCAAGCCCAGGGAAGCACCCAGCCAGCCCCTGCTGTGGCTCAGACCTTGCCTGGCTCCCTCAGTGCCAGTGCCGCAGGCAGTGCCCAGCTCTGCTCACTGCATGGCACTGCTCTGTGGCCTCCTGGTAAATCAAGTGTCCATCAAAGGAAACATCTGTCTGTTGTCCTCCAGGAGGCCCAGGAGGCCCCTGCTGCCCATGTGCTCCTCCTGCTCTCTCACCCCCTAACCAGGGTGATGTCTGTGCCAGACTGTCTCCCCTGCTGCATTCCCAGCTCCCCGCCGCGCCGACTCGCACTCTGTGTGTTGCTGTTACTGCTGCTGCTGCTGCCAAGAATGTTTCTGTTCCCGATAAGCACAGAAGAAGAAAACCACTGCTAGTGATGGCTGCATGCACTGCAAGGCTCCCCTCAGCCCAGGGAGGGACGGGCAGCCCTGACAGGCTACATCAAATACCAGGAACACTGCATTCCAGTGACACCCTGGACATGGCTCTGCAGAACTGGCTGGGGAGCAGTGTTCCCCAGCACTAGAACCCCTGCACACATCTGGGCAGCAATAATCGAGCTCTACCTCAGGTTTCAGCTTGTAATCTGATCGGCTGCAGGGGCTGGAAGAAAGAAATCTCTCTGCCACGTCAGGGCCTGGCGATACCTTCACACAGGGAATGGGAACAAACACTGCTGCTTCACACGTTCCTCACTATAGGTCTGACTTAGCAGGGCCAATAACCCAATTCAGTGTAACCAATTCTGCAGCCTGAGTCCAGGGGATGGCTTTCCTGCTTCCCTTTTCATATACAATCACTCCTCAAGGTAACAACATAGGCTGACCAACGGGGTATGAGAAGGAACTCTGCTCCAAAGCTCCAGAAAGTAGTACCAGGCACACACCATATGGAAAAGTCCTATAAAATACTGGGTCCTTGTAAAAAACCCAGTAAGATAATTAATCATGGGAGCAGTTTAGCTTGCACAGGAAGGATTCCTCACCACCTGACTTGTTTTATGCAAAGGTGATTTTTTTCAAAACTTATCTAAAGGCAAAGAGAAGATACAGGCTGGATGCAGGATCTAAAGGCAAAGAGAAGATACAGGCTGGATGCAGGATCTAAAGGCAAAGAGAAGATACAGGCTGGATGCAGGATCTAAAGGCAAAGAGAAGATACAGGCTGGATGCAGGAATTACCAAGTGAAACTTCATCAACAGACCTGACCAGAAGTCACAGAAACAGCCCCATCCTTAAAAAAGTGACGTTCAAAGAGTTTTTGACATTGTTTTTAAGGTAATATGCCAAACCCACACAGTTGTAAAACGTTATCAACATCTCATCTCAGTAGTGAAGGAACTTGACTACAAGATCCCACACAGTTCTCATGCTGTGTCACAAAGGACACTGATAAAAATAAATGGCTGAGGAATCCATTCTGTCAGAATACAAACTGGAAGAACCTCTTCTCTTACATCCACACCTTGAATTGTCCTTCTAGCACCAGGCTGACTAAGTCAAAACCTACTTTCCAGCTAGCTGGCAAGAGCCCCAATTAGGCGGCTTGAGGAGGAGCATGCTGTGCCAATTTCTGATGTCAGGAGTGCACTGCTGTAGGTGTTGCTTTGCAACAATGAAAAGCCCAGCTCACCCTACCTATTTAATAGCTTCAAGCTGTTAAAACATAAATATATACTTAAAAATCACCCTCTGGAGCCAGGAGACAGCCCTGTGAGACATCACACATGGCTTCAAGAAAACAAATCTGAAGCCACAGACAATCTACTCTGTACTTCTGAAAATTATCTCTCTGAGGCCAATGGTTACAAGTCCTCAGAGATGGATTTGGTAGCATTGCAAATCACACTCATCTTGTCCAAGTCCTCCTAAATTCTGGTGCTTGTTGAGGATTGAGCCCACAAACCAACAGCCAGAGCAGCTCAGATCCTTTCTCAGGTGACAGGTTTGTGGCCAGAGAGCACACAGGCTGCCTGTGGTGGGAGGAGAGGGAGAACTGCTGGGAAGCAGATGTTGGCATTAACTTTTAGGAAAAGAAATCTACTAAATTACATTTGAAACCACTGATCAGACCCCATTTCATTTCTGAAACTGCTTCCCTAACCAGTATTATTTTGCTTTCCATTCCCAAGAAAACAAGCCTGATCCAATTAAATCCAGCTCTATTATCGGCAAGTGTAATTTTCCCTAAGGGGAGCAGGAAGTGTCCTTCCTCCTGCAGAGCTGAATTCATCTCAGCGGGCCCTCACCTGCTAATCATCAGATGTTTAGTGATGAGCAAGTGAAGTAATTGCCATCTGATGGCGGTTACATTAGTGTAATTGCTGAGTCTTAGCTGAGTGGTGGATGGATTGCTCCCTGCGCATCGAAAGTGCCACCGTCCCTCTGCACAGCAGGACCAGGGATGGGACTGCAGCCGACAGGAGTGGCACAAGGATGAGCACAGGCGGGCAGTGCCTCCCCCAGGGCACGCCTCTCCTGGGGGCAGCCTGCGGCCTGAGCCAGGGTTCAACATGAGGCCCTGCAAGAGCGCAAGCCCAGGCAAGCACTCCAAACGTGGTCCAAGTGAGTGCAGTGATTCACCTGCAGACTGCCCAGTTTGTTATCCCACTGGGATGATGAAGCTTTCCCGTGCTGCAGCAAGGAGCTAAGCAAAGATCTGAGCAGCCCGACGCAGCCCCCGGGCACCGGCCCCGGCGTGCCTGGGCTCCCTGCAGCTGCCCGGGGCTGTGCTCGCCAGGCCAGTGCTGTGTCCCTGCTGCCCTGCCAGTGAACCACACTGAAGAGGCGAGGGTCACGGGCGGCAGCGGCCGTGGGCAGGGCCGCGGCGGTTTGGGCAGCCGCCGTCACACCCCGCTGAGGTCTTGCAGGGTGCCAGCTGCCCTTCGGAGGGACGGGGACACACTCGGGGGTTCCTGGGCTTTAGCTGACTTGTGAGCTCTCATCAGAGGCCGCTCCGCTGAGCCTTTCCCCAGCCTGTGACCCGTGTCCTGGGCTCCAATCCCATGCTCCCAGGCTTCCATCACCCTTACAACCAGGCCCCACTCGCTCCTGGGGCATGCTGCACCTGCGGGTGCCGGGCTGCTCCGGGGGCCTCTGTGGCGAGCACCAGGCTGCGGGCATTGGGCTGCGGGCACAGCTCTGCGGGCACAGCGCTGCGGGCGCCCTGCTCGTCACGGGATGCCCGTGCGGGGCCGAGCTGCGGGGCGGGTAACGCGGGGGGCAGAGGCAGGGGGTGCTGCGCGCGGCCCGTCTGGGCCCGCTGGCTCCCGAGAGGAGCCCCGCGCACCGGGCGCCCGCCCAGCGCCGGGCCGAGCCGAGCCGGGCCGGGCCGGGCCGGGCCGCCCGCAGACACGGCGCCTCAGCGAGCGGCGGGAAGGGCCGCGCACGCGGGCCAGCAGGGGGCGCTGCGGCGGCGCGCGCCCCGGAAGCGGAAGTCGCGCGCGGCGCGGCCCGGCCGTCACCGTCCTCCGGCGGCATGGCGGCTGCGGGTTGCGAGCCCGGCCCGGGCCCCGAGCTCTCGGCCGTTATCGGCGCCACCGTGCCCACCGGCTTCGAGCAGACGGCGGCCGACGAGGTGCGGGAGAAGCTGGGCTCGGCCTCCCGGATCAGCAAGGACCGCGGGAAGATCTACTTCGAGGTCCCGGCCCGGGGCCTGCCGCAGGTCAGGTCCGCGCGGCCTGCCCGCCGGCCCCCTCCCGCCCGGCCCCCCTCCCGCCGGCCCCCTCTCGGCCTGCCGGCCCCCTCCCGCCCGGCCCCTCTCCCGCCGGCCCCCTCCCCTCTCGCCCCGGTCCCGGCCCCCTTCCCGGGGAGCTCGGCTGGGACTCGCCCTGGGGAGGCTTCAGCCCAGGGACGGGCTCCCCGCCCACCGTGATCCGCTGCGTTCGGCTCTGCAGAGAGCTGTGCCCGCGGCTGCGCGGAGGGCAGAGCCGAGCCGGGTCGTGCAGAAGCCGTGCGCGGGCTGTGCGCGGCAGCCCCCGCAGAGACGAGCGGCAGGACGAGGTGCCCTGAGGCCGTTTGGCCGCAGTAAACTCGGTGCCGGGACGTGCGCGCCTATAGTGGCGTCACACCGTGGTTTCTCTTCCAGGTCCATCGCCTGAGGTCAGTGGATAATTTATTTGTCGTTGTCCAGGAGTTCAAAGATTACCAATTCAAAGAAAGCAAGGTGAGTTACCTGGCTGTTGTCAGTCACCTGTGGGCTCTGAGTGGCAGGTTTTTAATTGTAGAGGAGTTCAGAGAGCCTTGTTTGTTGAAGAAGAGTTTGGTTTGTGTGTGGTGGAATCCCAGTTCCTCTTTGCTGGCACATAACATGGGAGTGTGGTTGTCCAACATCATTTCCTCCATTACATGCATTGCATAGGCAGAATCCCAGATGAGAGCTGCTGCTGTGCCCCTCGGTCACATTCAGACACAGGGCAGTACAGTGTCACTTTGGTCACTTAATTTAGCATCAGGCCATTCATTTGACAAGATGAATGATGGAACAATATGGGCCCTGCAACTTCAAGTGCAATTGGGCTTAGTTTTGGCAAAAGTTGCTCAGAAAGCTGTAGGCTTTGCTTAACTGTGTCACAGGCTACATGCTCAGGGAACTGACAGGAGACCTTCAAAAGGATAGTTGTTAAAGGGAGAGATTGACTTCACAACCTTTTTTGTCTTTTGAAGGAGGATGCTCTGAAGGATTTGGAAGATTTGGTTAAAAAACTGTCTTGGACCGACCCATTGAAAGTCTGGGAGCTGAACAACAGCTTGAAAAAGAAGAAGACAAAACGCAAGAAGCCTAATAATCCCCAGAGCCCTGCGAGCAAGGAGCAGCTGAGCGACGATGGAGAAGGAGCAGATCTAAAGGACACTGCTAAACAGGAGGACTGCGCCCCAGGCGCTGCAGGGGTGGAACCTGCTAGCAGCCAGGGCACAGAAGAGACACGAGGAGTGGCATCCCAAAACGGGGGGGAGGAGGAGGACGAGGAGGACAACGAGCAGCCCGATGCTAGAGAGGAACCGCCGGCGGGTGCTGGGGGTGAGAGCAAGGCTGATGGCAGTCAGGCAGGTGAAGGAGATGCCAAGGTGCTGAGGTTCCGTGTCACCTGCAACAGGGCAGGGGAGAAGCACAGCTTCACCTCCAACGAGGCGGCGAGGGACTTCGGCGGCGCCGTGCAGGAGCACTTCCACTGGAAAGCTGACATGACTAACTTTGACGTAGAGGTATAGTGCTGTGCCTTGCCTGTACCTGCATGTCTGTTATAAAACCTCTTAGCTCTTAGTTCTGATGCTTATAGACCCCCAAACTGCCTTCGAAAGATGGCTCTGGGACTAAAACTGCTGAAGTCACAGCAGCAGCAGGTCTCGGCTTTGGCTGTCACATAATAACCTCTCCTGTGGCCCAGCGTGGGCACTCCTCTTCTTCCTGGGGTCCCTCTTCTTCCTGGGGTCCCTCTTCTTCCTGGGGTCCCTCTTCTTCCTGGGGTCCCTCCTCTTCCTGGGGTCCCTCCTCTTCCTGGGGTCCCTCCTCTTCCTGGGGTCCCTCCTCTTCCTGGGGTCCCTCTTCTTCCTGGGGTCCCTCTTCTTCCTGGGGTCCCTCTTCTTCCTGGGGTCCCTCCTCTCTGCACACACTGGTGTCCTCTGTTGGGCTGACTGCTGAAGGTCACTGCCCAGCACACAGAGTGACAGTGCAGGCTCAGGTACCCGGTGTTGGGTGCCTCTCCTGCAGTGCCTGCTCTCTTGTTCGTGTTTCAATACACTGTGGGTGCTCTCTGCTTTGCTTTTACCTTCAGTACATCTTTGCTTGGTCAGTTGTTTTGTATCAGTGTGAGCTAACAGAAGACACCCCAACTAGAAGCTGAAGGTTGAAGGGGAGAGAAAGGGTTCCTGTTAACTGTCCAGTGTTCAGTTCTTATCCCAGGGAAAGCAGAGATGTGGAAAGGATGTCTAACAGACATGGTGTGGGACTGCCTTTTTTAAGGGGCAGAAAAACTAGCTATATCTTGCAGGCCTTTAAGAGCTGACCCACTGTCCTGTGGTAGTGTTTTTGTCTTCCAGATGACATGGTGGAGGGGTCTACTTTTTAATTGCTCTTTGCTGATGCATTACTGTGACTTGACGGGCTCACCCAACTTCTGCCCATCCCTGCAAAACAAAACCTGCCAGGTCAGAGCAATGGTTACAGCACCTTTAGCAGCCTGGTGTAACAGGGGCTGTGTGAAGGAGATGTGTAAACTCCTCTCCTGGATTCTGCCCACTGTCGCCACTACAAATGGTGCTTTGCTTCTCTTCCAAGAATGCCCTTTTTTATGCATTTCCTGATTTTTACATTATTGGTGAAGAGTCTCATCATTATTTACCAGGTGTACTATGGAAAGCTTCTGTTACTCCAGAAATGAGGCAGTCAAGTTCTTTTTTAGGTTCTTCTGAACATCCACAACAATGAAGTAGTTGTGGGCATTGCCTTAACTGAGGAGAGTCTGCACAGAAGGAATATTACACATTTTGGACCCACGACTCTCCGTTCCACTCTGGCTTATGGCATGCTCAGGTCAGTGCTCTGCGTACTTACATTCTGTTAGCAAGGTGTTTTGTTTCAGAAATTACATCCTTTATCCCCAACTGCTTCCTCAAAAGAAAATACATATCAATTTTGTATCCTTAGCTGCATGCTGTTATATCAGCAGAGTCTTTCTTTGAAATAAAAACTTTTAGCCATGTTTTCTCTGAAGTCATGTTAAAAACGTGCCTCCTTCCTTTAAACTACATTTCTGCATGTTTATATCTCATTTATTTGGGATTTTATTCATTATGTAATTTTGAAACATGTGATTAATCCTGTCCCAAATGTAAACCAACTTCTCCAGTTTTTACAAGTCTGACTTACGTGGTAACAGCATTAGAGGAGTTATGAGTGACAATTGCAGTGTTAGAAGAATTGGAATGCTTGTTGGTAGCATTCGTCGTACCTACATTTACCCATTAAAAAAGCTACATATCTAAAATGTTTGTTGTGTGTCTCTGGAGAGAGGCAGATATTCTGAATTGTCATTCTTAAGTGCCTGTCTTTCCCCATTGGCTGGTTTAAGTGTTGGGATGAATAATCCTCTCATGTTTGATGACAAATACTTCACTTCACTGCACGGTTTCTGGTACTGTAGACTTGCAGTGAGCTGTGATTCTGTGATTTCTGTTATTTATTTTTTAAAAAAACCCAGTACTTGCTGAAACAGCATGCTTTGTAGTGAACAGAGGCTGCCTTCCAGCCTGCTACACACCTGCTGTGCTCCACTAGCCAGGTATAAAAATACTGTGTCGCACCCTTGAACGTGTGGCACTGCACTGCTGCTTGCAGAATGCTAATGAACAGATGTCAAACATAATCCTGTGGGAGCTGTCCCCTGGGAAGGGGGGTTCAGTTTCCCTTCTCACAGAGACCACAGGTTGAGGATGGTTCTCACCATGTTCTCTGTCCCTCAGGCTCTGCGATCCGCAGCCGACAGACATCATCGTTGACCCCATGTGTGGCACGGGTGCCATACCCATAGAGGTGATTCTTCCTGTGCTTTTTATCCTGAACTGAGTGTGTCAGTTGCTTTGGTGAGAGCTGAGTTGCCAACTCCAGAAATACCTCACCACCTCTTTCTAAATGCCCTCATTTCCCCCCACAAAGCTGTAGCAGGAAGAAACTGAATCCAAATGTGTTTTGAGCATGGAGGGTGCATCATCGCTGCAACAGATTCCTGTTACAGGGGCTTAAAATCATTGGTGGCCATTTCCAGCTGCTTTGTTGTATTCTGTCATATTTGAATCATTCTTCTGCTCGTTTGCTTTGGGTTTTTTTTTGCTGTGGGTATGTTTGTTTGTGGTTTTTATTAATTAGGCAGTGTTGATGCTAATGCTGCTCACTATCAATATTTTCCCCCAGGGAGCTACAGAATGGCCTAGCTGCTACCATATTGCTGGTGATAACAACCCACAAGCTGTAAAGAGAGCAGCAAACAACATCTGTTCTTTACTAAAGAAAAAGGAGAATAAGGAAAGGTGAGAAGAGTACAAGGGATTTTCTTTCCTGTAATATTGCATGGGAAGAAATCCATCACTGCATTTGACTCTCCTGTTCATACTCCCCTGTTTGTTCTCTTGCTAACGTTACAGACCTCCTCAATGTACACATACTCTCAGAAAGCCGGGTCTGAGCTAAATGTCTTTGCCCTTGCAGCAGCACGTCCTCAGGCATTCCCTTAGACATCATCCAGTGGGACATCTGCAATCTCCCGTTGAGGACTGGCTCTGTGGACATTATCGTGACAGACATGCCGTTTGGGAAGAGGTGAGGTGTTGCTGGAAAAGGTGCTGCACTGCCCAGTCTGCCCAGCGCGGGGCGCTCTGCTCAGTTAATTAGCTGGGCTTAATGAGAAAGTACAAGTGTCTGTATTGAGAATGTGGGTTGGAATTAGTGGTAAATGTAGTCCTGAATGAGCTGGCCCAGGTCTGAAAGAACAGCAAGCAGTAACTCTCTTCCAGCAGTCTCAAAGGGGATCTTCACTGCCTTTGCAGGATAGGGTCAAAGAAGAAGAACTGGGACCTCTACCCAGCCTGCCTTATGGAGATGGGCCGGATCTGCACACCGGGGACCGGCAGGGCTGTGCTCCTGACACAGGACAAGAAATGCTTTGCCAAGGTATGTTCTGTGAGAGAAAACCCAACCTATGAAAAGTGTTTTGAGAAACAAACCTGTAAGCTGACTTCTGTAATGAAGATGACCTATTTTTAGAGCAGTAATTAGTAACCTTTAAACATGGTTTTGGACCTGAAGAGTCGTTTGACATTGCCATCAGATGTGGCAATAATCAAAAGTAATGTCTAAAGCAGATCGACCCTTCCTGTCTTACCTCAGAGCTGCTGGCACTGTCAGTGTTGTGTTTGATCACAGGCCTTGTCACGGATGGGACACATCTGGCGCAAGGGTCAGACCGTGTGGGTGAACGTCGGGGGGCTCCACGCCGCAGTGTACCTGCTGAAACGCACCTGGGAGAGGGCAGAAGAGAAAAGGGCCTTTTGGTAGCCTGTGGGGAAGGAAAGGGACACCTCCAGAACTCGCTGAATCTGGTAAAGCAGACACCTGAGAGCACAGGGCTGCCAGCTCCTGAGGGGGAAAAGCAGACAGCCTGTGTAGAGACTGTGTGACAGGTGTTAAAGCAGAGAGCAGTTGACCGCTACCCCTTGTACTGTGTGGTCTGAAACCTCAGTATTTAAATGGCCTCTTTCCTCTCTGCCACCCAAACTGAAATTCAGTGGTGGAATCAGTAATATTTTCCCTTCTCCGAGCTGTCTCTGCCATGTCCATTGTGTTTGTCAGTTAAATGTTGATTTCTGCTTACAGTAGAAAACACCTTGAGGCAGCTTTGAATCTATTTCCCAAGTGGCAGCAGTAATATGTGTATCTTCAAATGACTAATGGGACTCCTCAGACTGTCATCTTGAAGGGCTTAGAGGTAGCATCTCCTTTGAGATGTGGGGTTTTCCCAAACTGAAATCCTTTAATTAATACCATCACCCAAATGTGATGATAAACCAGCATTTGCTTTTCGTGGTCTGATGAGCAAAAGCCAGGCAGTAAACAGTGTGCTGATGCTGCTGGTTTTCTTCTCCATTCCCTCAACTTAGTGCTAATTATTACTAAACATCTAATCCATATTTTAATGTAGCACTGCTTTGGGGGGAGGGTAACACGCAGCCTTAGCAAGCTGCCTGTAGTTCCTATTTGAGAACAGAGATACTTCTAGTGATTCTGTTAAAAAGGTAAATGTTTTGTCTACTGTAGACACTGAGGTGGCAATATCTTTACATTCCTTAGGTGATTGAACTGCTGTAGCTGTGCCACAGTATTTACCAGACTCTGTTGGCTGTTGGGTAACTTGAAGTTGCAGGTATTTCTCTTGTTCTGTGACTGTGCTGTGGTTTCTCAGGCCTCTTGGCTCGTTAGGGGCTGAAAACACTAGTTGCTGCTTTGCTGTTTCCATTGATGTGTCTTCATCTCCTGTGTGTTTAGAGGTGAATTAACAACTATTAAAATTTTACAAGTTTTGCATAGAAGCTAAGCCTCAGTTGTACTCTTTCCTGGTCTTTATTTGCCTTTCTGGGTAAAACCATGCCAAAGGCGTCCATGCAGTTCTTGGCCATGCTGCAGTTGGTGACCGTGTCACGGTGATGCATGCAGACCTCACATCATGTGGTGACCTAAATACTGGTGCTCTACTGAACTTTACAACCCAACCTGGACACATGACATCCTTAAAATGCAATAACATCTTGGGGGGAGGTTGTTGCTGTTGATACCCTTTTTTAAAAGCACAGTGACATTTTAAGACCTTAGAGTGTGCTTTTTTTTAAAGTGTTGGGGTTTTTTTCCCCCCCTTTTTCTTTAGCTCAAGATGAGAATGAGGTTAGTGAAGTGCCAGTCATCCCTTCTGGCCTGAAAGGTGAAAAGGTCACGATTTGGTTTTTAAACCACGGAAAACATTAAATAGATTTGAGTCACATTGACCTGACTTGTCAAAGTAGGCTTTGACTAACATCAGGAGGTGGAAAATATGATTGACTGCTGCAGAGAATCTGTATTAGATTTTCCATACTAATAGCACTAAAATTGAGTCATGTTTCATAGGAAACCTTGTGTTTGAAATCACTAAAGAGCTCGGGGACAGGATGATGTGCAATGATTCATATATGTACATATCTGCTCTCTTTCTCATAAGTGTAAATCTGAGCTAACTTGTACCATTTTAAACAGTTTCTTGTAAAGATTACGCTTCTGTGATTTGGAAGACTGGAAGCAGAGACAGGAACAGGGTTTTTTTCAGTTAGGGTAATTGGCCTCATTGTTTATAAAGCTGAGTAATCCCACAGTGCTGGGTATGGCTTCTTACAGCAAGTCCCCAAAACGTGTGCCCATTCTGTGATGTGAACTTACTCTGTTCCTCAGAGAAGAGTACAGGGTGTCTGTGGAACAGGGGCCGGAAAGAAGCCTCCCCAGAGGCTCTTACCCCGGCAGCAGTGCTGGGAACCCCCTAACTGACAGGTGCTGGCTTCTCGTGTGTCATTCTCTACCGGTTTGGTACGTATCCCTCGCAGGCTGCCAGAGGGGCAGTACAGAAACGACACACCCTCACCCGGGTTTAGAGCTGGTAAGAGGTGTTGAGACATACAAGGGGCACAGCTGATGCTCCCAGCAGTGTAACCTGCAGCGGCTGGGGCGAAAAATACACTAAGCTGCCTTTGGGTGTGAAAAGCTGTTTTGAGGGGTAGCTGTTGTCATGTGGTCTGAGGAGTGCTTACCAGTGTTTCCAGAAAGGCTGGAGGCCTGAAGTCAGATTTGTGAGTGTCTGCTGGAGCTGCTCCAGCCCCAGCCTTCCCAGGGGGATCACTGGGGAGGCCCATCTCTGCGACAGGAAGATCAAACCTCCTGAATCACAGCCTGGAAGGGGTTGGAAGGGACCTCGAGAGATCATCGGGTCCAAGCCCCAAATGAGTGCTTTCGTTTTCAAGCAGAAATGCAGCCAGGCTGACTTTCCACAGCGCTTCAGCATTCCCAGTGCCCCATGCTCCAGTTAAAGGCACCATAGGCAACACGAAGCCTGTGGTGTGGCCAGTTTGAAGAGCTGCCCCAGGAAAGGGCTGTGAGGCCCCTCGCCTCTCTGAGGTGTGTGTGCATGTTGCCGAGGGGGCAAGGAGTTGCAGAACCCGGCGGTTCTCGGGCAGCGCCCCGGCTGTCACCCTGGGAACAGCCTCGTCTGCTCTCTGGGATGAAGCCCGCCCTGGGGCTGGCAGCCCGGGCAGCGCGGTGCGGCTGGAGGGACCGGGGCGCGCAGGCTCTGCGTACACACTGCACCTCCCAGGCCGCCCGGAGCGGGCTGCGGCCCCTGGCCCTCCCGGGGACACGCCGGGGCGGCAAGGGGCCGGGGCGGCAAGGGGCCGCCGGTCCCGGCCCCGTCACAGGGGTCTCGGGGCACCGCTCCGCCCTTCGGCCCCGTCAGGCGCCGCGCATGCGCCGCCGGGCGGGCCTGTGCCACCGCGCATGCGCGTCGCCGCCCGGCCGGCGCGGGGAGCGGGCGCCGCCATGTCGCCGCAGGGCCCCGGGCCCGGGCTGCGCTCCGTCAACACGCGGGAGCTCTCCGAGGTCGTCTTCAACAACCGCAGCCCGCGCTCCGTCCTGCCGGTCTGGGTGGACTTCGAGGGCAGGCCGCGTTACTACCCGGTCCTGCAGCCGCGCACCGGGCGGATCATCTACAGCTACCGGGGTGGGTGCGGGGCGCGGGCGGCGGGCGGGGCCTCCCCGGGCCTCCCCGGGCCTCCCGCCGGCGCGGGGGACGCGCGGGTGGGGACCGGCAGCGAGCGCCCGGCACGGCGGCGGGAGCCGCTTCCCGCCACGGCCCGGGGCCGCTGGGCCCGCAGCGGGCGGCGGACGGGCCCCTCGCCGGGCCCCGCTCGAGAAGCAGAGCGGCGGCCGCCGCCCGCACCGTGTCCGTCGGGCTCACCGCGTCCCTGAGGCGGGCAGAGAGGTGCTCGGGACACGGGTCAGCGGCGGGCAGGCGCGGCTGGACTCGGTGAGCCCGGAGAGCTTTGCCAGCCCTGCGATTCAGCCCTGCGATTCAGCCGCGTTCTCTTCTCCCAGGTCACCTCTGGCTGTTCCGGGACGCGGGGACAAACGACAGCCTCCTGGTCAACCAGCAGGAGCTGTTCGTGGCGGCTCCCAACGTGAACAGAGCAGACATCACGCTGCCAGGTAAAGCGGCACCGCCTGTGTCATGGGAAGGGGTTAATCTGCCCTCGGACCCTCAGCGGAGGGCTCTGGTGAGGGAGCAAGTACTCAGATACCTGCCTCAGGAACAGGGTGGGATCGGGAGTGTTTCGGGATAGAGCCGGGTCACTGCCCCCTACAGAGCAGAGCTGTTGGCACACCCACCTCCCCTTTGAAAGGGGTCTCTGGTGGGGTGTGTAGGGTGTCTCCCGACAGGGAACGACAGGTGCTTTCCCTCTGGTGAGTTCAGTGTGTTGTGAATGAAGGTGCTGACGGGACGTTCTGTATTGTGTGCTGGGAGCAGCAGCGTCTGTGTTGGGGCAGCGACTAAGGAGAGCCCTTGTGACCGGGTGTTTGTGTTTCTCACCTCAGTGTTCACCCTGAAAGAGAGATGTCTTCAGGTTGTTCGCAGTCTGGTCAAACCGGTGGACTACAGGAAACTGGACATTGTTCAGTCGCTGTATGAAGAGCTGGAAGATCACCCTGATATTGGGAAGGATCTTCAGCGACTTTCCCTGGAGAGAAGTGAAACGCTGAGGAACGGAACTCTGAAATAACAGTTACTCACTCCAGACTCTTTAAATAGCAAACCCCTGAGTGTAAGCAGGGACAGTCACCCTGAAGGATGCCAAGAACTCACATCTGCATTTTAAGTTCTGAGACATCAACTCAGTTGAACTGGAGAAAACTTGCTGTGGTGGTCAGTCAGATCCAGAGGACTAAACAGCATGTGGCCACGTGCCAGGTTCCTGGTGGCTCAGTTCTGTCCTTTGTTACATGCATTCCACACAGTGGCTCAAGGCCTCGTGCAGGTGAAGGTCAGTGGAGTTTCCTTTGGACTATCAGAACACTGCCTGTGGTGGGGACATAGATCAGGTCCTTCTGTCTTTGTACTAGAAAATAAGTTGCAGTGAGGATTAATTTAGGCCAAACTCTAACGGCTTTAAGTGGCAGACCAACACCAGCTTTGTCTGAATAACTTGTTTTCGGTAGGTTTCTCTCTCTCACCCTTATCCCAGACTTCCCTGTGAATCGCAGAGCCTGGGGGCCTTTGTGTACAGGAGGGTTTCTACCACCACCACCTCCTGAGGACCTGGCACGTTATGTTGGTGTAAAGGTGGGTCATGTAAATGCTTTGGGGCTTTTCTGCCTCTGACCTTTGTATTTACAAACCTGTGTCATACCTGCTCTGAGGCTGACAGGTCCTTACATGGATCAATTCAATGCCTTCAATGCCTTATTTATCCTTTATGAGGGGTTCTTGCCCAGTTGATCTCAAGCTGATCCAGCCTGGTCAGCCCTACAGACAAGATCCTAGTTCTGGGACACGTTTCTCCTCTGCAGCTGCTTCCCCAGGCTCCTGTGCAGGTGTGTCTGGGGAGCGTTGGTGGAAGGGAGATGCTTTGAGTCCCCTTTTCCCCTCACAAGCAGTGTGGTTGGTAGGGACAGGCCCCTTCAGGGAGCCACTCAAGCCACCTGTGTGCTGAGGGACAGACAGCAGACTCTAGCAGCTCCAGCTCCCAGGCAGAGCTGTGCTTTAGCACAGCTGGATAAGCAGAGAAAGCATGTCTGTACCTGCACTCTGCTGCCCTGTGCCTCAGTGAGCATGTGGGAATGAACAGAGGTAATCCAAGGCTGTGCTGCTTTTGGCAGGTCTGTGAACTGTCCCCCAAGTAACAGACACGATGCTGGTCCGTGTTAGAAGCAGGTTGATAGGAGCCTGGAGCAGGTTGTCCCTGTGGCAGGAGTTTCTTTCCAGTCATACATTCTAAGAAACAGCTGTGAGGCTGAGAACACCCACGTGTTTTGTAAGGAGGAAACGTTTCCCCTTTTTGTAGACTAGTTTTTCCTGCTTATCTGAAGTGTCTGGACTGATCTTTGCCATAAACATGTGAGTCCCTGCTGCTGACACTGTCATTCCATCCAGGAACTTCACAGTGCTGAGACCATGTGCTTGTACCCTGCAGTGAAAGTCCTTCTGGCTGGTGGGTAACCCAGAGGCTTGGGTGGAGTTTGCAGGCTGTTGCTGCAGAACTGTGTGGTGGGAACGCCGAGCTCAGCGCGGCGCTGGGCAGTGTCTGGGCATGATGCAGCTGCCTTAGTTTCTGCTTTTGCCACGGTTGGCAGATCTCCTCCAGAGGGAAGTGAACCCTGGGAGCCACGATTGTGAGGCATCCATCTTTTGAGACCCTCCTACCCTGAGAGGGTTTCTCTCTCCATGTGAGGCTCTGTGTTGGGATCCTGGGCAGTGCTGCCAGCCAGCTGCAGGAAACTGGCCTGCTGGACTCTGCAGTTTCAGCTTTTCTTTTAAGGTTAGGTTCTGAGGGCTTGGCTTTAACAGGTCTGTACATCTCACACATGTCCTGTATGTTTCTGAGTTATGTGCACTCTGTGATCTCATGTGTTGCTCATTACAACAATTCACATTTATCCTGTTGGCCTGTGGCTTCTTCCAGCGTCCAGCTGGTGATGCTTTTCTGGGACAACCCTCACCACTGCTAAGGGATCAGGTTCCTTGAGTCCCTGACTGTCAGAGGACACAAAAGCATATTTAACAAATCTGTGACTTGCTAAAACCAAACATACAACAACCACTGCCCCATGATCTCACTGCTCATAGGGCTGTCCTGTCTTTGGTTCCCTGGTACTGAATTCCAAGGCAGCCTAAAGCCTTCACTACAGAGCAGCTCCTGAACCACAGCAAACTGACACAAAGCCACCCGTTTTCTAAGGGATGGTTTCTCTGCTCTGGATTGACTTGGGGGTGGTTTGTTACTGTGTGTGAGTGAACCAGAGACCCCTGAGTGCATGGGCAGCCCGAGGAGGGTACGCCCAAAGTGGGGGGCAGCACTGGGTTGTCACTCCATCACTGTTCAGTTCCAAGTGCTCAAAGCTGCAGAAAGAATTGTGAGGGTCAAGACGGTCGTTGAGCTGTGTGCTGCAGCTAGCAGTCACCTACCTGACCATCACCCTACCACCTTTCCCTCACCAGATTGTGTCTCAGATGTGGAACTGATTTGATTCTTCAGAACACCCTGTGCATTTACCCACAGGATCCAAAGTGGAAGGTGGCATTTTCCCGAATCCTTGAGGTGTGGGAGTCCAAGGACAGGGATTTTCAAGCCCTGCTGCCTTCAGTTCTGCAGCATTTCATTTAGGTGCTGGTGCTGCCCTTGGCCAGCTGCTCTCTGTCCTCTCCTGAGGTGCCTCCTCTGCAGAACAGAGGCCAGGCAGAGACTTCTGGATGCTCACCAGGCAGCTCTCCCCATGGCAGGCGCTGCAGGATCTTGTTTTTAGTACCATGGGACTTTGGATCTGGCTTCAGAACGTGACACCGTCACCTCGTTCTGCCAACAGCAGCTGCACGGCCACTGAGCAGGAAGTGCTCCAGTGATTGGCTCTTGCTTCATGTACAGCTTAATGTACAAGGCAAGATAACCAAGGAAATTCTGCTTCCATTTTGCAGATGAAATGGAGTCTTCCAGAGTTATGCAAGAAGTCTGGGAGAGGAAGGGACTGAACCCAAGGCCCAGGGTAGAGCCCTGTTCAGCTGCCTCCCCTGTTCCTCCCACCGCTGTGTCCCTGCATTACGTATCTTGTGGTACCAATTCTGACACAGCTTAGCTAATTTTAGCTCTCATGTACCATCTCCCTCTGATTTCCTCATTGACAAATCCTTAAATACTGTTATTTTTTCCATACATCAGGCTTAAAAGTTGTCAGCTTCCTCTCAGAGATGAGAAGCGCTTCACAGCACCACAAACAAGACAGGGTTTTCTTTCTGCAGCCCCCTGAGTCACGCCTGCTGTTGGGCTTGGTGCCCTGGCTGCAGTCTGACAGAGCTGCTGCAGCTCTGGTCTGTTTAACCAGCACAGCAGGGTGCAGGAGCAGCTCAAACACCAGCTGCCTTCAGCTGGTGGGACACCAAAGGCTGGCGAGGACCCACCGTGGGCTGGTTCAGTAACAACATCCCTGGCTCTGCATCTTCCTTCTTTTCGGACTCAGAGGCGTTCTGGCACAAGGCCAAAGGGATGACATGTTGTGTGTCCCTGGAGTGCAGTAGGTCACAGCATTCCTTCATCGTTCTGTTGCCAGTCCTCAGCCAAAGCCACGGCTGGAGCAGTCAGAGCACAGGGTGCTGGGCTGTGAGGAAGTAAGGGATGGAAAAGCCTGGTCACTCAGGAGGGTTACAGGGTGCATAAACACTGCCCTAGAAAGTTCTGGCCAGTAAAGAACTATTGATAAAATTCCTTTAAAAATAAAGAAGAAACCCTGATGGTGCAGCCAGGTAAGCTGGAGGAAAGATAATGTGTGTGAGAAGGTCTGTTCCTCCTGCTCCAGAGCGCTCCCTGGGTCCAGACAGAGACAGGCAGGAGGAAGCCCCAGCCTGGCTCCAAGACCCAGAAAGCACCGTCACTCCCGCGGGTGACTCAGCGAGATCAGGAGGAGCGAAAGTTGTCATGGGCTCCTGACAGCTGCCTCAAGAGCCGGGGTAGTTTCTGGTGGGAGTCACAGCGCTGTCTCACCGGCACTCACTGAGCAGGGTGAGTTGAGCCAGAGGTCAGGGCTGGAGCAGAGAGCTCCAGCTCCTCAGAGAGCCCAGTGAGGGGTGGGGGGAGCTGCTCTGTGGGGGGAGCTGCTGCCGCAGGACGTGGGGAGTTGCAGCTGGAGGTGAGAAGCACCAGGGAAATACCCACTTGGTATTCACTTGGTGCCCAGCTTAAAGCTAATCCTGGCCTGGCAGGACCTGAGTACTTCTGATGCTCATTACTTCTCACTCCCTGTGTCTGCTGGCAGCAGCGATTACAGAAGTGAAACGCTGCAGCCAGTGTGAAGCCCTGGCCAGGGTCGGGCTGGCAGCAGCACCACTGCTCAGCCTCTGCTGCTGCTCAGCCTCCACCACTGCTCAGATCCTGCTCAGGCTCTGCTCCTGCTGAGCTCTTCTGCTCAGCCTCCTCTCCTGTTCAGCCTCCTCTCCTGTTCAGCCTCCTCTCCTGCTCAGCCGCCTCTCCTGCTCAGCCTCCTCTCTTGCTGAGCTCCTCTCCTGCTGAGCTCCTCTCCTGCTCAGCCTCCTCTCTTGCTGAGCTCCTCTCCTGCTCAGCCTCCTCTCCTGCTCAGCCTCCTCTCCTGCTCAGCCTCCTCTCCTGCTCAGCTCCTCTCCTGCTCAGCCTCCGCCGCTGCGCTTCCTTCTGCCCTGTCCCTTGGTTCGCTTTGCCCCGGATCCTGTCAGACCTCGGGAGCGCTGTGGGTGCCGTGGTACATCACCCAGCACCCGGGAGGCTCGGGTGCTGTGTCCGGGGGGAGCTACGTTAGGCACAAGCCCTGTCCCCGCGCGGGCGAGCAAGGCAGCAGCCGGTGGCGCTGGGGACGCGGGCAGCACCCGGCCCCGCGGGCAGCACCCGGCCCCGCGCACATCTGGCTGTCCCGGGGGCAGCTGTTGCGCAGCCTGTTGCAGTGCCAGCTGTGTGTAACACGCAGGGAAGTGCCTTCCACCCCCGTCACGTGGGGCTTCGTTTGGCAGCGGGGCTGGAGCCGCGGCACCCCCGGCGAGGGGGGTCTGATGCGCGCCGGGTGACGTCAGGCGGAGCAGGAAGCAGCGCGGCCGGGCCGGCCCTGCCGAGAAACGCTCTACCTGTGCCGCCCGGCTCCTTCCCGGCCAGAAGCGGGTCAGGAGGGGTGGGGACGCGCTGCCAAGGCCAGCCCCCGCCAGAAGAGGAAGTTTTAGGAGAAAACCCACCCTCGCGGAGCCCAGGGGAGGCAGAGCCCCGGGGCCGTCGCTGCCTGCAGTCCCTGCCCTGGGCGAGCACCATGCGCAGCCGCCGCTGATGGCCACGGCGGGGACCAAGGACTCCGTGGAGAGGGACAGCGAAGCAATGACCCTGCAGCAGCCGCCCCTGGCGCTGAAGGGGGGCTGCTCCCCCCCTCTCTACGTTCACAGCATGCCTGCCTGGGTGCTGGAGGACTTCTGCCGCAAGATGGACTGCCTGAGCGACTACGACTGGATGCGATTCGGTGAGGGGGGGGCTGGCAGCGGGGCTGGCGCTCCCCAGGCCCGAGGAGGGGCGATGGGGGCAGGCGGAGCCGTGGCACGGTTCGGGCCGGGGCTCCGAGGCCTGGGGCCGGGGTGCGTGGCGCAGCCGTGGCATGCGGGGCCTCTGGCCGAGCCGCTGGCCGGTGCTCAGGGGGCACGGCCTGTCGGGGGGGAATTCCCACGCAGAGACCTCCGAGAGCTGTTCTGGGGATCCAGCAAACCTCCGATGAGCTGGTTGGAGTTCTGGGTTCCCTCCGGGGCAGCCGGCCGCCCTCCCCGCGCTCTCTGCCTTTGCACCCCCCTCTGTGCTTGCTCTTTATCTGTTGTTACTTCTCACTGCTCGCCTGTTTTCACAACACCCTCCCATGTGCCTAGGCGCTCTGTTTTTTCCTCTCCTGCTTCACTTCTCCCCCCTGCTCGCTGCCCCTGCTTTCCTCAGCCCTGGCCCTGTCAAGTCAGTAAGTGTAGGGAGCGTAGTCCCTGAGTGTTTTCTGTGTCCCAGTCCAAACAGCCCTAACCTGCCTCTCTCCTCACTTGGCCTCCCTTCCTTTATTCAATAGGATTTAACTTTGTTCAAGACTTCACTAACCCTGCTGAGGAAACTTCTACCCCATGGAACCTGCTGACCCAGGCCACCTCCCCCACCTTCAGACCCATAAAACTCTGTTAGTCCCCTGAACCCAGCTGTGGTGTGAGCTCGGGAGTCCTTGTTTCCAGGTGCACCCCGACCCCAAACCTCTCAGCTTCGGGCCCAAAGTGGGAGGCTCAGCACGGGGGGGTCGGCTGAGTGGGTCTGGGTCAGACCGGCACCATCCATAGAGCTGCTGGAGACGCACGGGCTTGGCTGAGCCCGGCAGCTCAGGGGTGACAGGGTCTCCCTGCCTCACAAACGGCTCTTTGGGGCACTTCACCCCGGTTTCTTTCTCTGCCCGAAGGAGCCAGGCTGCCACCTCCCGTCCCGTCCTGCCCCACGGCCCGCAGAGCTGCCAGGGCGGGCAGTTCCACGTGGGGAAGCTGGGACGTGGCCCCATCCCAAACACGTATCCCTTCCCCAGGCACCTCTGTGGGTTTGCCTCCCGGCCCACGGCGCGCTGCTGTGCTGGGCACCTTGGGTGCAGCTGAACAAGGGGAGGGGCATGCGTGGTGGTAACCAGAGAGAAGGGTGCTGGAACCAGCACAGTGTGTGCGTTCTGGGGTTGGGATGGGTGATGCAGGGTGAGCTGTAGCACAGCATCACCTGCTCCTAAAATAGCTGCATGTCTCTGACAGGTTTATCTGACTGTAAATAGCAGCCAGGTGACTCAGGCACAGTTTGGCTTACCGTAACATTGGTCACTAGCAACGCAGGCAGGAGCGCAGCTTCACTGGCTCCTGTTGCCTCTTCTGGGAGAATCACACCAGGAATTTCATCCAAAGTTCCTTTGGGACCAAGTGTGAAGGTGAAGGAAGATGATGGGAAAGATGTGCTGGGCAGTGTGACTGCTTTTCTTTCTGAGTCTCTGATATAAAGACATTTTTTCCCAGACTAGTCAAAGGAGTGTCCTGCTTTAGGACCTGAATTTTCTCCATGCCCACGTAGCTGGTTTATTGTGACCCTTCCAGGTGAAGGCATGCAGATGACACAGCAGAATGTCCCATGCACCTAACCCCCTTCTGCTTGCACTTGCTTGTTTTTCCTCACTTTAAACAAACGCCCCTTGTCTCCCACCAGCCTCCTACGTGATCACTGACCAAACAGAGCTACGGAAGATCAAGTGCATGGAGAAGACGGGGATCAGCATAACGAGAGAGCTGATGTGGTGGTGGGGAGTGAGGCTGGCCACCGTGCCGCAGCTGCTGGACCTGCTGCAGGGGCTGCAGCTCTACCGCGCGGCGCAGGTCATCCTGGACTGTGAGTAGCTGCTCTTCCTCCCGCGGGGACTCCGCGCTGCTTCTCCGAGCACCCAGACCCCATCCAGGAAATCTCTCTGGCCAGCTGAAGAAGCTTTTTGGCTGGGAGTCCCATGCTCAAATTCTAAAATTTCTCCTCTGATTCTGATTTTCTCCTCTCTTAGATAGAATTTGTGGTGGGAAAGGGAGAGGTAGGGACGTCAATGAGGAACCACTGGTCCTTCTCGTGCATCATCCCACGTTTGTAGTGGCCCTCTTAGATACTGAGAGGTGCCAGAGAGACTCTGGCTGTGCTCTGAACCAGGGGTGGTACGTTCATGCATTGTGCAGGGTTTCAAATCACAGCTCAGTTATTAATGGTTTGGGTTTTCATACATTCTTGTTTCTTCCTGAAATTCTGACATTATACTCTAATTGTCAGCAAACCCAGAGTAGCAAAATGGTTTAGCCCCTGCAGCCAGGAGGAAAGGGTTATGAAAAGAGAAGTGGTTAATTGAGTGCCTGCATTGCTGTTTCTTTATCCTACTTCAGATTTTCTCTATTCCTATCATATGTTCCCCACAATCCCTCTATAAATTAAGCAGCTGTAGTCCTTTCTAACTCCCTGTCTATAACTCTTCTCACCTCTCTCCAGGTCACTCTATTTCAGATTTCTCTATCCTGAGGTAGGATGACTAGAGCTGGAACTCAGTGTGCCTAATTAAGTGAGGGGAAATTAATTGCTTTATACAAATCACGACACTTTATAATTTTCCTTTCCATTTTTTCCATTGAAAATGATGTTTACATTCCAGCCCTCCCTGTCTGCAAGTCAAATCATACCTTAATCCAGTTCTACCACAAAATCTGTGGAAGGCTGGACAACGGTCTGTCTGTCTGTCTGCATTGCGCAGTCCCAGCTGGAGGGGGGTAGGAGGGGGCCATGTTCCCTCCTCACAGGTATCCCCAGTGTCGGCATGGCCCAGGAGCAGCCGTGGGGGCAGCACTGCCAGCCTGGGCCTTCCTCCTGGAAAGTCCGGTAACACACCGTGGGTTTCTGGCCCAGCACTCTGGTTTTCTGTACTTTCCTGGCATTACATGACTATGACCCTTCACTCTGGAGCTGCAGACAAAAGCCCTTAACACCATACTCTACATTTCTATTCTTTTCCTTTTTTTTTTTACAAAGAGGAGTATTAGGCACAACAGCACAAGCAGCCTCCAAGCAAACTGTCTTAACACGTGAGACACCGTAACACAGACCCTGAGTGAGAGGCTCACCCCACAGAACTATTCTGACATCGCCCCAATTCAGCTCTCTGATTCAGCAGATCCACCAGCTGACTGAATCCTGTCACGGGGGTCAGCTTAGAGACTGTACCTATTCCTACTCCTCATCCCTTGGGAGAGCACAGTGAGCTACAGGAAAGGCAGCTCCAGGATCTTTAATTTCTGTCTCAGTAGCTCGGTTGGTAATGCACAGTGGGGCCCTGAGGGTCCAGTCTGATTGGGCAGGATTGAGAACAAGATGCTGAGGTTCTGATATTTATTTTAATCTGTTCATTGAATAAGCCTGAGTTAGATATCCCCAGTGCAGGGAGCCTGGCTCCCTGGTAACGCTATTTTTATGGATACTCTGGAGTAGGGGGTCCCTTCCATCATGAGATCACAGAACCATAGAATGCATTGGGTGGGAAGGGACCTTCCAGGGCTGCCTAGTCCCACCCTGCAGTGAGCAGGGACACCTTGAACTATAAAAGGGTGCTCAGAGCCCCATCAAGCCTGACCTTGAGTGTCTCCACCACCTCTCTGGGCAGCCTGTTCAATGACACTTTTGCCCTGTGCCTGCTCCAGATTTAACACTGCTGATTCCTGGTCCATTCAGAGAGTGCCTGGGTGCTCTTACATAACACAGTACAACCTACCACACCTTTAATTAATTACAGGCCTTGCATTCTTTTGAGCACACTCTGGGGCCCACCTTTGTTTAGCCCTGGCTCATTTCAGGGTCTCTTCCTTTACAGACTGCATTGATATTTCTGAAATCCCACTTTATACATTCATTAATTGAGAAAAACCAAGTTGCATCCTCGTGCTGAGAAACACTGAACAATGAGGGAATGTTTTTACCAATACATAACAGCAGCAATCATTTTCAATGTCGTTTTTATCGGTCGTGGAAAAGGCTGGTTTCATTCAGTTTGGTAGGATGCCTTTTCCTTCTCACATGGGTTGATTTTTGCTCTTTTTGCAAAAGCTGAGTTCAAAAAGCTTAGAAAAATCACCTGTAATGACTGAGCTGCTGGTGCTTTTACCCCAAGGCAGAGGGTCTTGTTCAGGCCTTTAAAACAAGACCCTGAGTAGGTGTCAAACTGAGTTTAGTTCAGCACACTGCAGTCCCCAGTCACGCCCAGAGAAGCTCCATGTGTTTAGTTTCAGGGAGCTATTGGTTGCAAACCCTAATGCTGCTGGAGTCAAGCTGATGTACAGCACAATCAGCAACCCCCCAGGACTGCCAGAGCTGTGCAGAGGGTCCCTGGACAGACAGTCAGATGGGTCCTGTGTGCACAGGCCAGTCTGGCATTGGATTACATCCTGAGAGGCAGCAGCTTAAAGCCCAGCCTGAACCCCTGAGAGGGTTTTTTACATGAGAACCAAGATCTGTCTCCCCGATGATGTAAAATGCAGAGAATTGGGCTTCCAGTCCAAGAGCAGCTTCCAGCAACATTGCCATTCAAAACAGACACACAGGAAAAACATTGCTCATCACTGCACAGAAACATTCATCACCCTCCTGTTGGTCTGACTGGTTTTCTCTTAAGTAAATACCACTGTGTCTTGCACAACATGCACCTGACTGCAGCCCTGGCACCAGAGGCATTTACCCACCTTCTCTTCTTCTTCTGTGACTGACCTTTGTTTGGAGCTTTCTCCAGGTGGCAGCTCAGCCCCACGCAGCACTCACTCCCCCCCCCCCCCCACGTTGGGATGGGGGAGAGAAGGGGAAGAGGAAAAGTGAGACACAGCCAGTTCAGAGGGTGAAGCAGAAGCCGTGTGAGAGCCGAGCACACCGAGGGGTCCCTTCCCCACTCCCCGTGGCAGGCAGCTGTTCAGCCCTGCCCAGGGCAGCAGGCACGTGTAACGGGGGCTTGGGAAGTCGTCCCCCTCCCTCTGCCCAGCTGTATGTGCTGAGCATGATGCCAGATGGCCTGGGCATCCCTTTGTCACTGTAGCAGCTGTCCTGGCCGTGTCCCCCCCCCCAAGCTCCTTACACCCCCCAGCCCCTCGTGGGTGGGGAGGTGGGGAGCAGAGCAGAGCAGCCCTTGGCTCTGTGGAAGCACTGCGCAGCAGGGACAGACACATCTCTGTCAGCGCTGTTCCCAGCACAGCTCCAAAGCACAGCCCCGGGCTGGCTGCTGTGAAGAGCACGAGCTCTGCCCCAGCCCGAGCCTTGCTGGGCTTCACTTGCCACAGGCTGCACAAACGAAGGGGTTTCCCCCTCTTAAAAGTAAAACTGAACCAACTTCCTGCAGGCTGGAGGAGGGTGCAGGCTGGGAGATTTCTAAGGAAAAGCTCTCAGTTGGCTGGTGCAAGTCACTGGGGTCTTCACAGCGGCTTCTGCAGGCCAGGCAGCCAGCATGGGGAGTGGGTGTGAGGGGCATGGCCAGAGAGGGACACGTGCTCGTTAGGGCGCTGAGCTCAGGCAGCAGATCCAACGAACCTTTGTTTCTCCCATCCTGTTCCCTGAAGGGCTTCGCAAGGGTGAGAAGGGATTTGGGGTTTGACTCAATTCTGTATAGCCATGCGGAGGCTAGATAGATAAAAGGGTTTAACAGAGGAGGGAAGAGGGAAGACCCTGTGGGGAGATCAGCTGTTAGTTGTGTTTCTGGGTGATTAATCTTTCTCCCAGATCAATTAAAATGCAATAAATTGCAAAACAACAGTGTAAAGATCTTCTTACAAAAGCTTCTTGTAGTTGTGTTTTACACTGAAGTGTGTGGCAAGACTTCATGTTCGTTCCAGGGGCAGAAAGTCCAGATGACTTTGTTCTGCCATGTGGAAATAGGTTGTTTCTGGAATTAACCCAAGGCGGACATTCCACTGTGTACTCAGTCATAAGCAGAAGTGATTTCTAGCAGGATCTTTTTAGGTTTAGACAAATCTTTGAAGTCTTCACCCTCAATTTCTGCTTTCTTGTCTCTATCTGAATCTGCTTACCCAGGTGATTCCTCCAGTGTGGATATGGAGAGTACATGGCTTGTTCTGTGGGGCACCTTTATAAACAGCAGTGGTCCCTACATCACCCCAGTTCTGTTCATTCTGCTGAAGGGAATCAGATGCCAGGTAGATGTTTTGCTGGCAGATCACTTCCAGGAACTGCTGCCTCTCCTCAGCAATTTCTGGCACTCCTGCTGAATGTCCATACTAATCATTTTTTCTCTTCTAAGATCAGTTCTTTAGCTCCAGTGGTGACCTGTTTGTCTGACGTGCAGGAAGTTGCAAAATTCTTGAAAAACCCTGAAAAATAGATTGAAAGAGGGAAGTGATTCTAATTTTAGAGGCTTGTACGTTAATGTACAGGAGGGAAAAGCCAGCAACTGCAGAACACGGGAACTGTCAGTTTGGGCTAGAGGTCTGTGGGCTGTTTGAGAGCTCATTTCAAAACCCCATCAAAGGTGGCTTTTCACAGCACTCTGACACAGAGACACACACCTGACTGTGCTGAGTTCTACTTTGAAGACCTAGTTTCATTCAAACATGAAGGCATTTGTATGTGATGCTGAAGAAAGTGGATATGAACCCCAGATAGAGGTCAGAGGAAGAGACTTGCCTGACACCAGCATCCCCACTTGGACCATCACTGCTTTCCATACGCTCCCATCCTTCAGCCTGAGGATGCTGCAGCTGCTGCAGCTCCTCTTCCCTTCAACAGTCCCGCTCAATCTTGGTTTGCTGTAAGAAGCACAGATTAGAACTGACACATGCTGCTTCCTGCCTCTTTGGGAGCTCCCAGTGCTCTGTGCCTAAAAAGAGCCTAAAGAGATTATCTGATTTCAGATGAGAGCAGAGGGCTGCGGCTTTTGATGCCCAGATCATCACCAGGCATAAGATACGAAGCTGATAGACAGCTGACAACACCCTCTCACATTAATATTTGTGATTATTTTCTCCTATGGCCAAACAAAACACTCCCTTTGATTTTAAGAAGATGCTTGATTTGTCCTTGTGTCGCTGATAAAAGGTGCCAGGTAGAAGTGAAAGGTTTCAACTGCAGATGTGGTTATCAGGCAGCACGTCCTGATGTCATCCCTCCTGCACACTGGGCATTTCCAACTCTTTTTGAAGGTATCCATGGCTAAGAATTCAGCTGCTGCTTCAGGAGATTCTCACAGTATACCACAGTGTCTGGAATCTTTTTTGTTTATCTTCCTCACCCTAACTATAGCCTAACCTAATTTTAGTAATTCCCTCTCCAAGCCCTGTACACTGAAAGTATCTCTGTACTTTTAACCTGATGCTTGCTCAGGCCTGATTCTGAGATTTTGCCATGCTGATCTTTTAGAGCTGCAGTGAATCAATAATTTGGCCTTTAATTTTTCCTTAAATATCAGGAAGTCTTGACCTTTGACCTCTTTTAGGTTTGCCCTTGATTGTCTCCACTTTGTTTCTCTCTGTTCATAATGATGGTTCTTTATTCCAGACAGTTCTGTGTGGGAAGGTGTTTCCTGGGAATGACCATGGTCAGGACACTAAAATGGGACAAAATACTCTGAAAATATGTCACTGACTAAACCCAGTGCAAATCCATCAGGCCTCCTCTCAGCCCCATGGCAAAGATCTGGATGCCTCCTTTGGCCTGGGAGATGTTTGTGATGGTTGGGTGCAGGAAGTCATATAGAAAATTATGCACACTGCTGCTGCCAACTCCTTATTGGAAGAGACCACGTATGGTTTGTGTAGTGAGCACTGGTATTTGCTCAAAGCCATCACTTCTGACTAACTTTCAGGAGTAGTTAATGTCATGAATACACTCTGGATCTAAATAGCAACAGTGTTACAGCAATTCAACAATAAATGGCCTGAATGTTGATTTCAGTGCTCATGCTGACTGGCAGTCTGCTTCCCAGGCTGGGATCATGTCCTGATAACTGAGGTGAGTCAGACACTGCTCTCCCTGGTAACCTTCACCTTCCATTTCTTTTCTTTTGAAGGGACATCAGCCTCTAACCCTTCCACCTCTGAAAAACAGGAGCCGGTAGAGCCACCTAAACAGGAGAACATATCCTTGCCTCCCACAGAGAACAAAAACAGAGAGAGAGAGAAGGAGATAAGGCTGTTGCCATCACCAGACTCTTCTCACCTGGGAGTATCCCCAGCAGGTGGTAAGGAAAGGAATAGATTCTGACTTTGCCTGGGCACTGCGGTGCCCCTATAGGCACAGTGGCTTCCCGTGAATATATTGCTCTTCACAGTGGGCACATTTGGCTCTTTGCCTTTTTCCTGGCACTGTGGTCTCTTGAGCTTGTTTATTCCTAACTTCAGCACACAGCCTGGTGTTCCTCCTTCCTTTGAGAGACACTGGATGTATCCTGTGGGATCTCAAGACCCTGCCCAGGTCTCTGTGAACACACAGGTCCCATCCTGGCTCCATACAAAGACCAGTTCAATGCATACATCTCATACCCTGTGTCCTCTCTCCATGCAGAGTAAATGAAGGCACACATCAGCAGGCGCCTCTGCCTGCAAGGGGAGGAGGCAGCACTATGGGATGTAGTGAGGAGAGCACCTGGCCCCCGAAAAGACATGGGGAGCTCCAAGGCCCCGCACGGGGACTAGAGAGCTGCGCAGTCAGCTCCCAAAGAGGAACCAGGAAAGCAGCTCCTTTCTTCATACAGTATTTGACATTTGGACAGCTTGTCGTGGGCGATCCCTGGTTAGGAAATTCAACAAAATACCCCAAACTTTCATAATTAGTCACAGGCTGTGCTGTTACAAACATGAGGTGTATTTCCAATGCCGCGTTTCAATTTCAGGTGCTGTCTCTGAAGGAGCCTTGAATTCACTCCCTTCTCCACCACCTCCCCCCAGAGACCTTTTGAAATCCTTGCAGTCCAATCCTCCTGTCTCCTCAAGTGTGAAGGTAAATCCCTCTAGCACTCGTGGTTATAATGGTCTGGGGCATTCTGGGGGCTTTTTCAATTAAAGTTTATCCCTCCACTTGTATAAATACAGACCCAGTGACTGGACTGGATGTAACAGTGCTGCTACAGTGAGACTACTGGAGGTTTACATCACCTTTTGCCAGCGCAGGACCAGTGAGGGGAGCAATACTGCACACTGCATAGCTCAGCATGGGTAACACCCACAGACAGCAATTCATTTTGAAGGACTTTCCAGTACAGATTTTACAGAGGACTCAACACTTCTGCTGTGGTCGTAGGACAGGGCGACACACACCTCTGACTAGTCAGAATGGCTGACTCACTTCAGTTTTATACTTAAAATGTGGTTTCTGTTCAAAACCCTGCTAGTGTCAAACACAAGGCAGGTGGCCCTGAGCCTGGTGTGACTGACACAAGTTGAAAATCTCCAAGGATGGTGTATCCATCACCTCTCTGAGCCCCCTTTCCAGCGCTTTACCATCTCATGGTGAAAGTTCTCCTCATGTTCCTAGTGAGTTCAGCACACAGCCTCCTGTTCCATCCTCCCTTGCAGGGAGCTCTCTAGTCTTTCAGACAGTACAGCCAGATCCATCCTGGGGGTTCTCAGAGTGTTTCCCAGGTCCATGTGCACACTCTGATCCCACCATGGTTCTGTCCTGGTCTGTTTTCTTTGGTTTATTTTGTCTGAGTTTTTAAAAGAAGTTTGTGACTAAGACTGTAAACCCTTCCAGAATAACAGGGTTCAGGAGTACCAGCCAGAAGAGAAGATTGCTGCAAAGAATGCTGTAGAGCTTCTTGAGAGGGAGTTAAGGTTTTATTTTCTCAAGTCTGGAGCATGTTAAGGTTGTGAAAGCTGCCTGATTAGGCTACAGTGGAACTAATTGTTATTACAATTGACTTGCCACACTGGAAGCAACAAATTATTGTGCAACTAACACCAGATGCTTCAGAAGTAGATGCCAAGTTCCTACCAGACTGTAAATGCACTGTGAGGGCCCCTACTTTGTGACCCAGCTGTTTCTTCACAGGTGCCCCAGCCATAAAGATGAGTATCTTTGGTGACTAAACTGCCATTACCTCAGATAAATACACACACTGCTAAACAAAACGTAGCCTGTTGGCAGGGAAGGGTGGAAAGGCAAGTTGTGAGCTGGTTTCAAGTCTCTTCTACTATTCATACACCAGCAAAACACATCAGGGCAGGAGTTACAGAGGGAAGCCCTGTGAGGGACTGTGCTGTGCCTTTCACCACTTCTGCCACCTTTCCCAGTGACTGCTTAAATCCTGGGGGAGAAAATATGGCACTGGGAAGAAGGAAAAAGCATGTGAATTTTCATGAGATAATCTTGTTTCTTCTATAAATGTGTAGCCTTGCAGCTCTTCTACTCCTCAGCAGGAGACAATGACTGATCTCCCCAGTGGGAGCCTGTTGTGGACCCAGAAGGAAGTCACTAGTGCCACAAATGGTTTCAGTGACAAGAGCAGAATTTGTGAAGGTACTTTTGCTGATGTCTACAAAGGTCAGAGGAACAACAAAGTCTATGTCATCAAAAGACTGAAAGAGGCAAGTGCTCCACCTTTCCTTTTCCTCTGAAGGGGGGTATGATTTCAGTATCTCTTGAACATTAGCAGTTGTGGTTTAATAGTATGGGCAAGGAACCAGAGCAGCTTCACCAGAGGGGAGTGAAAAGGAAATGATGTAAAGAAGGTTAGCCTAGATTCAGCAACACACACGAGAGGGATTCTTCTCGTGTGAGTAGTTCTATTAACTCTGTCCATGGGAGTAGCCTGCAACGTGTCTGCCTGCCTTGACGATTGGACCAGAAGTGTCTTTCTGCTGGCTTTTGTTCTCATTTTCAATGAATTGTTGTCTTTGACACAAAGTTGTCACTGGGGATACTGGCCTAGAGTCTGAAAGCTCTGTGTCAAGGCAGTGTGCTCACAGTGAGGACGTTCTGCTGCTCTCGTTTCCCAGGCGGAATGCACGAGCCCGAACTCCACCCAGAGGTTCTTCCACACAGAGGTGCAGATCTGCTTTCGGTAAGGCGCTGACACGGAGGGTGCTCGGTGTGTCCCCTGCCTGCAGCCCGCTGCTCTGTGTTGAGTGGGGACTGGCACGTCTGCCCCACAGGCACGGGCTGTGTGGGGACAGCGGGGCTGTACACTGCCCTGGGGACACACTGTGCCTCCCAGCATTGCTGCAGCTCGCTGCTGAGCACACACAGCCGCTCTGCTGGTCCTTGAGATGGTGAGGAACCAGTGCCTGCTGGTGCCTGCTGGAGCTTGACCTGCTGCAGAAGCAGGGCTATGCTGTAACATCCTCCCTTTGCCAGAGGGTAGCTGCCCGTGCTCCAGTGCAGGGCTGTCCTGTGCTGAGGCTGCAGGACATGATTCCCAGCTGCCTTGAATGTAGGAGTTTATTCCAGCTGAGGAATGTCTGGTTCTGTTCTGCTGTTCTTCCCTTTGCAAACTGCTTGTGACCTGTCCCTGCAGGTGTTGCCATGTCAACGTTCTGCAGCTGCTGGGTTTCTCGGTGGAAACCGGACTGCACTGCCTGATCTATCCATACCTGCCCCATGGATCACTGCAGAACAAGCTGCAGTGTCAGGTAAGCAAACCACCTGGGGCTGTTCATCTCTCATTACAAGTCCTGCCTTGACTTGGCCTGTAAAAAAGCGATTATACCTCGTGGAGTCCTCAGGAGCAGCCAAGCAAAAGCAAAAAAAGGGGGGAAAAAGTGCCTGAAGACCTTGACTGCAAGAAAGGCTGTGGTTTCTCTTTCAGTTTTCCTGCTGCAGAGCAGGTCAACAGGAAGTTTCTGCTGCACAGCCTTTGGATTGTTAAAGTCAGGAGGGATCTGCAGTGTGTCTGTTCATGCTGTGATGTTTCCTTGGATGTGGGAACATGTTTCTGTAGAATCTGTCATCACAGTCACTGTCTGTGAGGTTTTACAAGGGCTTAGGGAGGAGCAGTTTGAGGTGTTCACACCTACTGCAGGAGCCTCTCAGAGGAGCTCGGAGGGCAGAGGAACATGAGAGCAGCAATCCAGCCTCGATACTGGCCAGTGCGTGCTGCTCCGGGGAAGCAGGATCCTTGCCGTGTCCTTCACTGTGCCCCACGCAGCAAACTGTGCCACACTGTGTACGAATGGGTTCCTTGGCCTGGAAGCCATCTGGGTCCTCCTTGGACCACACTTCTGCTTTGGGTCAGCAGCAGTTTTGACTGGGACTGGGACTAACTCTTTGGTGTGCAGAACCACTCCTGTAGTACGGGTTTTATTCTACAGAATATCCTGTTCCACTCACTTCCTTGCAGGATGCTTCTGCCCCACTGCCCTGGGAGATGCGAATCAGCATTGCTATAGGGCTCACCCGAGCTGTGGAGTACCTACATAACTTTGGGATTCTTCATGGGAATGTCAAGAGGTGAGGGGTCTGGCGTGCCAGCACGGCCTTGCTGACCTGTCAGTTCAGCTCTGACATCCATTTGCAGTATCATTCTGCTGTCTCATGTTTCCCATTTTTGTTTAATCTGTCTCCCTTTTCCAAATGATGGAGCTGTATTATTTTGAAGTAACTTTTGGAGTGTTTGTTCTTCTCCCTCTCCCTTTCTCCCACTCTTTATCCTTTCATTCATGCACAGCAGGCCAAAAGCTGGAAGCTTTCAGTGCTTAACTTTAAAAGTGTAGAACTCTCATTCTTTACCTCAAGCTAAAGTAATTACTTCACCAATACTGTTATTTGTCTGTCGTCACAGCTCAAATGTCCTGTTGGATGAGAACTTTACAGCAAAGCTTGGACACTCAGGTCTGCGACTGTATTCTGCTGATAAAAAATCAGAATATGCTGTAATGAAAACCAAAGTCCTACAAGCTTCTCTTACTTACCTGCCAGAAGATTTTGTCAGACATGGGCAGTTAACAGAAAAAGTCGATATATTCAGCTGTGGTGTGGTATGTTGCCTTTCTTCCATGTTCTGTTGCAGACCTTGGTGCTTCTAGACAGGAAATTGGATACAAGAGCATGTACCTCACACAGGTGTTTTGCCAGCAGCTTTCTGTTGTAGTTGCTGACTGGATAACGTGTTGAAATACTGGTTCACACTCCAAAGGCGCTTCAGTTTGTGGCAAAGTGAAGTGAACCTTTTGAACAACAGAAAAGAACTTGTTTCTTGTTGCAAAAACATGATTACTGCTGATTGACTGTAAAAAAAAAGAGTAGTAGAAAGACTGTGGTTGGGTTCTTCAGGGAACCCCTGCAGATTTGCACATGAACTGCTACAAGCATCCCCTGTTCATTTGGAATTTCAGCTACAGTAATCGATAGTCTGTGATAACACCTGTCTCCAGGTGTTCCCATCTAAATCAGAAGTTTCTCTGTGCAGTGCAGTTTCTTACCTGGATTTACAATGACTTTCTTCACATCCTCTGTTTCAACAATGTCTGTTTTACCAGCTATAACAGTTGGACTTGGCTCTGGAGGGGCCAGATCTGGCATCGTCAAGCCATGTGAAGCAAAGCTGCAGCCTCAGGCTGCCCCAGCAGTTCAGTGTTCCTTTAGTTACCAAACTAATTTTAGAAACAGAATAAATTCTGAACAAACGGGTTTATCTTTCAAATCTCCTTCCTAGGTGTTAGCAGAGATACTGACAGGGGCTAAGGCACTGGACGAAGGGAGGCACCCGATGTACCTGGTAAGGAGCAGTGAGCACCCACAGGGGGACGGGCCCTCTCACTAATGCATTTTCCTTTGGTGTAAGGGCAGTTTGTTGCCCGCAGGCTGCTGTGAAGAAGGAATGTTGAGAAGCCATATCCTGGCCCCATTAGGCTCAGCAGCCTCCCTGCCTTTCCAGAGAAGCAGAATGTGTATTCCCTCCCCACCCTGGTGAGGGCGGGCCCGGCGATACTAGGGGATAGTCCGGAGTAACTGGTGATTAAGTCCATGCTTACCTAAGAGATGGGGCTCTGTGCCCAAACGCTGCTGCGTGTTTGTGTGTGCCAGAAAGAGGTGCTGGGAGCCAAACTGAGTGGGGAGGCCTGGCTAGGTGGGACCTGCAGTTGCTCATCATCATGTTTATCGGGTGTCTGTATACTGCAGCAGTGTCTGGAACACACCGCTGCCCACACAGGGATCAGAACTACACCCCTGCTTTCACCAGCAGCCAGAACTGGCCAGGCTCTCTGAACACCATTAACAGCATCTGGGGAAAACAGACTCCACCTCATTCCTGCTGGGGGTTATGCCTCTGCTGGTTTGCAGGGGAGAAGGAGAGCACATTCTTAGTAACTGTTTCTGCGCAGCTCAGCGATGCTCAGATGGGCTTGGAAATTCAGGATCCTACTGATCTGGTTCCTAACAAATGTTTGCAGAGTCCTGTGTGAGAATGCTGCTGTGTACAGCCTGGATTATCTCTCGTTCCTGTAAATGGGCACAAGCCTAAAGAGCTCTGTCTGCTTTAGTGAATTTAACATTAGACACACACAGAGGAAACCTTTCCTCTCCTGTGGAAACAAACACCTCTGTCAGTGGCATGAATGAAGGTGCCTCAGGCTTTCAGATCTGTAAACCAGCCGTTCAGGGGCAATAACAACAAACATACAGTGAGGCTCGGTGATTCAGGCAGAAATAAATGTTTGTGTTAACTTTGCCTTCCCTAAAGTATCTCTCTCCTCTGAACAGAAAGATATGATTGCTGATGAAATTCAAATAGCAAAAGAAAGCTCCTACTCCAAAGCAAAAAACGTTGAGAAGCTGGCTGCCAAGGAAATAAGCTGTAAATATCTAGACAAGAAAGCGGGACCCTTGCTGGAAGAGGCTGCTATTGATTTTGCCTCAGCCATCTGCCTGTGTCTGAGAAAGAAGAACTCTAACATAGCAGAGGTAATATTTGAAATACCTGACCAAGATTTTAGTTTCCTTGAGGTGAGGTGTGAAGATGCAGCATTTCATGTGTTGCTTCTTTCTGTGAGTGTTGACATGGAAGTGTGTGTGTAAGCAGGGGGCAGGAGGTACTCTGCATTCACAGATCTTCCTGTTAAAAAACAGGTGCTTGAAGCTATGGAAATGGCTGAAAATAAATTAAGAGAGCATTACATCTGCGGAGGCAGCACTTCTGGATTCTCCATGAACACCCCAGAAGAAACTGATGATGAGACAGCTAGTCTCAGCATGGATGTGCTTTCCGTGGGGGAGAACGAAGAGGACAACACACAGCCAGTGACCCTGATAAGTGCCAACCCATGCATGCCTTCAGCAGGGGTCATATCCCCTGACCTCTACTGTGGCCAGATGTCAAGGGTCCCTTGTGAGTCAGATGAATCCAGCAGTTTTCTGTGGCAGCCTTCCGAAAAGTCTGCAGACGAGCTGCCCAGCAGCAGCTGTATGAACACAGACAAGGCAGCAGGCTCTGATGACAGGATCAAGCAGGAAAAACCTGCACATGGACTCCAGGAGAGGAATGCAGCCTGTGCCAGGAGTGATGACGTCTTGGAACCAGCATCTACTGCTCCCAGCACCTTTCAGCAGACACATGCAGGCCCTGACTCCTCGTGTTCCTCACAAGGTAAATCTGGACATACCTGGAGGCTGTATGTGGGACACTCACAGTTTTGGCCAAACTGCCCATGCTCCACAGTCATTGTAAAAGTGCTCTAGTGTTACGACAGCAGGGCCAAATTACTCTCTGCTCCAGAATTACTTAGATTCTCCTTCCTACTTCTAAAGACATTTCAATAGATCTTTTCTCCTTGGTTATTCTTTTAGCAGTAAATCATAGAATCACAGGGCTTGGAAGGGCCCTGGAGAGCTCCTGGGGTCCAACCCCCTGCCAAAGCAGCTCCCCAGCTCATACTGCACAGGTCGGTGTCCAGACGGGGCTGGAATCTCTCCAGAGAAGGAGACTCCACACCCCCTGGGCAGCCTGTCCCAGGGCTCCCTCACCCTCACTGGGGAAAAGTTCTTCCCCATGTTGGTGTGGAACTTCCTGTGCTCTAACTTGCAGCCATTGCCCCTTGTCCTGTCCCCACAGACACTGAGAAGGGGCTGGCTGATTCCCCCTGCATCCCATCCTTCAGATATTGATCAACATTAATAAGGTCCCCCCTCAGTCTTCTTCTCTCCGGGCTGAACAGCACCAGCTCACTCAGCCTTTCCTCACAGGGGAGATGCTCCAGGCCCTCAATCATCTCTGTAGCCTCCCCTGGACTCTCTCCAGGAGATCCCTGGCTGTTTGATCCCAGGGAGCCCAGAACTGGACACAATACAAAATGTTTTCTGCTTTTCTATCAGTTTGTTTTTTCTAAGCCAGTTTTGTTTTATTTGTAGTTTAAAATAAACCATCTGTTCCTTAGACAGCTGATGGATTCTTCTTCTCAATATTTGGTGCTTTTTTGTTTTTCAGCGTTAGCCAGAGAGACATCTTGGAAAATAAAGATAAATGATCAAAAAAAGAAGCTCATGGAAAATATTTTGCTGTATGAAGAAGACAAATTAAACAGTTCTGAACTTTTTGAATCATAAATTGGATGGATTTATTAGCAGTGGACCACTCAGAAGGAGAAGAAATAAGGACTGTGTCTCCAGTAGGAAGATGGTGAAAGTGTACCTTTCCTGTAAGGTCAAGAAGCAGATTTGGATCAGAAACATTAGCCCAGACTGAAGAAAGCAGAATGTCTGTTCTAAAGCAGCTTAAAGCACACTGCCATGCTGAACAGGAGTGCCTTCTTCCTTTTCATCTGCAACCTAAACCGATACGGCAGTACGGCAAACAATGGCCAGAATAACTTGTGCAGTGTGTTTCAGAGCACACCCACAAACTCCCTGTGCCTTCCTAAAAACCACAGTCCTGGCAGGTACAGGGCATGTGCTGACCAGCAGCTAGTTAGCAACACCCTTTATTGTGCACAAGCAGGCAGAAACTTCAGAGGGCTTGGAGACGGTTTCAGTTTTCAGGTGAATTGACCCCATTTCACAGATTCTTAGGCCACAGCCTCAAACACATTGCATCCCCAGGGAGGGCAAGGGTGTTTTAAGTTCTCAGATGAATTCTACATGATTCAATCTCAATTTGAGTTGCACTGAGCATAGTTGTAAGTAGTTTAAGCCACATTAGTCTGCTCTATGAGCTGCTCTACTACATACATACAACGCCATTTGAAGCCTAACCTTTTAGTTTAAGCTTTCAGGAGCTCTAAGTCAGTGTTTAATACTTTGTAAGAGTATTTTCAGAAGATACTTTTTTCCTAAGTGTCCTTTAGATGTTGTTAAGGTTTCTCACTGTGTTTCGTATGGTAACTGTTGCATATTTTGGATTAGGAACAAGCTTTTACTTTAAAATATCTTTGATTTTGTCATAGGTCACTTGAAATTTGAATTTTTTACATTTGTTTAGGCAGTGGGATTAAGAATTGGTGAGAGATGAGCTAGTAGGTGGACCTGTTCATGGTGCCATGTTCACCATGCATCGTTTTGTGTGTCTCTTGGTTTACTCAGTGTTAGCAGCCTTGGGTCAGCCTAGGTGATCACACTTAAATTAAAAAAAAAACCAAACCAGGAACTTGTAAGCTGTCATATTTATTATCAGGGGAAAGTCCCCTTAAGAAAGTGTCACTGTTGTTGTTATGACTATTTATTAATTGTAATATTGCTGGCATATTCCACTCGTGCAGTCTGAGGAAATACAGGTTTATTATCCACAGAAAGAACTATCAGAACTCGTAGCTCAGCTTAGACAGGTGACTGCGGCTTCCTTAGCACAGGTGGTAGGGCCTGATGTACAGAAATGGATAATATTCACAGTGGAGTTCAGAGGGTATGAAAAAATATGAATTTATATGTAATTATTTTCATTGGAGTTGTGCAACAAGATAGGTTTCCTAGATTTTGCAAAGGTCTGCAAACAAGGCTTCCTATCTTCTATATTTGTACAGTATCTAGTTCATGATAGGTACTGTCATGAGCAAGTAAAAGTATTTTAACTGAGAGCAGAGTATTAGAATCATCTATGTATTTATGAAATGGATTCATACACTAAAAGATGGTAAAATTTCTTAATTCTAAGTGCCTTGGATACTATCTATGTATTTGCCAGTGTCAGTTTTTTTATTTTACTAGAATCAAACCAAGAAAACATTGATACTGACATAAGAAACATTGAGTGCATTCAGACTGGTCAACAACTGCTTAATTCTACACGAGGATTAATCACGATACTTGATGGTGCTGAGAATTCATTGCTTTTCATAGGTATTTTTTTGTTTTTCCTAAGTATATTTTGGGAGATCCATGGTAAAAGCCCTTGGTCTCCTCCAGCAAGAAACACACACAGACACCCCCCAGAGCTGAAAGGAAAACCGAAGGGTTTTACATTGAGACACAGAATTTAAGCACAGTTCTCAGTCACAAAAACGCTTTAAAGGTTTGGTTCTCCTGCAGGCACAAAAAGAAATTGTTCTTCTTTATCTCGTTCCATGTTAGTTTTGAAATGCTCTGAGGTGATATAGATGGTCTCAGGAGTTGTGTGAGTACCTAACGTAACACACAGAAGACGCTGTGGGGTGTTACAGCAGTGGTGCTCTGTGACATGACCCTGGCTGTTCCCTGGAAGGTGTGTTCTAATCTCAACTTGGCAAACGTATACATTACATTTACTAACACCTTTGTGAATAATAATAAAAAAAAGGAAACAACCCCCTCTGTTTGTAGGCTGATTTTTCATTATTTACAGCACAGAAAAACACAAGTTTAGGTGAAGTGGTGTTGGTGGGGAAGCAGCTCCAGGCCTCTCTACACAGGTGAAGTGGTGTTGGTGGGGAAGCAGCTCCAGGCCTCTCTGCACACACCTGATCATTAGCAATTATTGCTACAAACACTTTTATTTGCTCGTCATCGCTTGTTAAGCACCTGAGTTTTTACTTTGAGTGGGAGTAGTTGTGGAGCAGTGGTGCTGCTGGAGGGTAGCAGGAGGGGTGGCTGGCCTGAGGCCTGGGCCCAGGGCCTAGCTCACGCAGGGGAGCCTGCCCAGAGGCAGGGGCCTGCCTGGGGGCCAGACATAGGGCTCCTGCCTGAGCATCTCCAGCTGCCCAGGGATGGCCCTGGCACTGCCTGTGTAGCTGCCCCTGATGAGAGGCAGGGTGGGACGGGCACCCTTGGGGTGTGCAGTGGGTCTGAGGGTGGCCCAGCCTCCTGATGAGTGAGGCTACAAAATCATAACTGTCATTGAGTTTGTGTTTTGTGTTGGCCAGGGCCAACTCTGTTTTCTTTATTTACCAGTTTTAATCGGGGTCACTCGGTGATGTTGCCTGACCCTCGGTACCCTGTGATGTGGGGTCACGTTGTGCTTCTGCTCAGGCAGACAATGCTGGTGTGGTTTATTGTTAGATGCTTTACGCTGTTGAAATGGGTCATCGGGTGCTACCTGCCCTCTGCTAGCTCGGAACAGGGGTAATGGCCTCCAGCTGACAGGGGGTCGTTGGCTTCCATCAGGGGAAGGAACGCTTCCCGAGGAGGAGTGCCCAGAGGAGCTGTGGCCGGCCCAGCGTCGGCCCTCCGGGCATCGCCTTCCCGTGGGCTGCGGTGCCAGGGCACCGTCCCCGGGGAGCACACGGCTCTGCGCCGCTCCCACAGCAGAGAGAAGGTACAGGACATCTCTCTGGAGGGATGCGTGGAAGAAAGGAGGGAGCATCAGCTCGCACCCGGGGTGGAAGCACCCGCGCCCGCTCCGCAGCGCTGGGCTGTGCTACCCTCTTGAGGCCGGTGCTGTGTCTGCAGCGGAGAAACCTCCCCGGGTTCCTCCTGGGGAGCCCCAGGCTCCTTCTGGGGAGCCCCAGGGAGCAGCTGGGGGCGGTGGGATTGCCTTTTTCCCCCCCTTTTCAACAGAACCCTCGAGTGCTGTGCTGGGTGAGCTGGGTAAGCAGCAGTGCAGTGCCTGTGCCTCAGGTTTAGCCTGTCGACTAGCTGGGCCACCCTTTTAGTTCACAGTGAGTCTGTCAGAAACCCAGAAAGAGCAATCCGAACTGCAGCGCTGCTTATTTCAAGAGAGGACTTGACTTAGCTAGTACCCCTGACTGACCATTCCCTTCCTGTACGGCTTGGCAGCTTCCCGGCTGCCTGTGTCCATTCACTATGCTTGGGAAACATCAGAGAGAAAACCAATACAAGCAGTAGCTCTGTTGGGCAAGTGATGATCAGAGTTCAGGGTAACAAATGTGGCTTCAGGGCTCTTTGCAGCTCTGCCCTTCCAAAGCAGGTTTCAAAGGTGACCCCATCCTTACCCTGGGCCAGGCTTCTGAGAACTGTTTGCTCCTGTCGTAACACATTTCCCCTTCACACTCTCACTGGCCTTCTGGTGCAAGGCAGTGCTTGTGGCATCAAAGGGATCCCTTCCTTTAGGTGGTTAATTCTGAGACAGGAAAACAGGACTTGTGTAGTAAAGGCTGCGGTTGTATTTGCATTTATTGCATTATTATGGAGTGCTTTATATTATAGAATGTCTTCAGGAGGGAATTCTAGGAGCTGTTCATGGATTATCAGATGTCCATGTGGGCTGAGGTACAGAGAAGAACATGCCTTGGAGCATGCTGGCTCGTGCATTTGAAGGTCTGACAAGTTGCCCTGCACTTCTGACACATGCGCTGGTATGGATACGGTTCTGAATCCAGGCAAGTAGGAAGAAAAAGAACATCAGTTTTCCAGAGGTTTTTTTGTTTAAACTGAAGAGGTGCTGGATGGTTTCCTTGATCAGATCCATATTAACAAACCCTTTGGAAATAAAGCTAATTTGACAACTGAAAGTTGGGTCCTTGCCCATCTAGTCTGTGTAGTTTATCCCATGAACTATCCAGTTGGAGCTACTCTTAAGCAAACAAACAAAAAACAACCCCACAAGGCAACTGCAGTTTCAGCATAAGCTTTATTCTGTTATAGGCTGTATAGAAGTGTAAGAAGAGGTTTCTGCTGGTTTTAGAGAGGATTCATGTAGCCTTCAGACATGTCACTTAGAATCATCACTGTATTTACTAAGGAAAGGCAAAGTAAGAAAATAAGCCTACGTGTCAGCTTGTGATTAACCTTGCCCTGTCTCTTTTTTTGCTCTAGGTCGTGTATTCTTCCTTAAAAGATAATCTGGTCCAAGGTCTGTCAGGGCAAAGTGCTCAGGTTCACGTCCTTCCTCCTCCTTTACAGTTGTGGAATCAGCGTCAGTCCATTTTGAAGTATATCTTAAATTGGGATGTCTAGTGCTGACTGATTCCTTCATCTTGCTTCAGTTTTTCACCTGGGTTTCTGAAAAGGCAAAAGGTAAAGATTAATTTGAAAGTCTTAATATTTTTCTGAAAGCCCAGTTTCAGTAATCTCTAAGTTCAACAGGTGCTCAAGGGAAGGCAGGAGATAAGGCGGCTCTCACACAGCTACAGCATTTCAGGGCATGTCACCTATACATATCCCTCCTGTGTGTCACCTATACATATCCCTCCTGGGTGTCAGGGCTGTATTTGAAGCCCTTCATAAGAAGTTCAGAGGGAAAGGGTGACACGAGCTTGGGGGATGGTTTGGGGGCTTGAAAAGCAGGGAGAAAGCAGGACCATGAAGAAATTTGTAGCTGGAATGTGTAAGGCAGGCATTAATACTGACATAAATTAAAGCGATTCATAACGATGAGCTCAATGTGAGTGAGGACAAAGTATGGCAGGTTGTACAGGGAAAAGCTTGTGGTGGGAGCCGGCTACTAGAAGTTATAGGTGCCTCTGCTAGGACTGTCTTGGCTACAGTAATCTTAATACTTATCACCGTGAAATGGTGAAGGTTTTAGCTGAGAAAACAGGGAACTGCAGGGACCTGGGGGGGTGCGTGGGGAAGATTGGTAGTGCAGGGAAAGGAAGCCCTCCCTTCTGCCTTATCAGTGTGATTCTTCAAAGCACAGCTAGCAGCTTCTGAATGTCAGGTACTCTGCGGTTCTCTTGGTGGTGGGTTAGGCCCAGTCGCTCCTGAAATGCTGCTCTGAATGTCTGATGTGACAAATTAGGCAGCAGAAGTTGGTTTGTGGTGTTGGGGGGATTGTTCGGTGGGGTTTTAGAGCTCTGCCTTTATGACTTGCCTGGCAGTACCTTTAGGATTCTCCTCGAGTATGTCCCCTAGCATCTTCTCCAGCACTTGTCCATACTCTTGATACTCTTCTTCTGTTACCGTGACACCCATTTCAAAGGGAACACTGAACTATAAAAACATCAAAAGACAGAGTTTAACAGGCAAGTCCTGCACAAGGACACTGGGACTTCATGTTATGTGTGGGAATGGTGATAAGCAAGAAGCATAAAATGTTATCCTGTCTGTCCACTTCTTACTGCTGAGACGTGGAATCAGAATCTCCAAAGCAGGGTGCATAGTTACTGCACATCAAACCAGAGGAAAAAACCTTTACAAGAAACTCCCATCGCTGTGTTAGTTCTGAAATGTCAGTGTCCCCTGGATAGGAGCCTGTGATCTGGATTACTGCAGCTAAATTTCATCCCATCAGCACTGGCAGTTTTCCTGTGCTCTTTCCTATCTGCATTTGCAGTTAGACATGGTTGTAGTTTTAATTTGCCTCCTGTGACAGGAATTGTTATCTTACCCCACCTCTTAAACTTGTAGGTGAGCAAGAAGAGTAAACACAGACCTTGATTTCAATGCTGTTTCTGTCATCACCTGCCCCTGCTTCATCTGTGTCCAAAAAGCCGCCTGTGCCTCGGCGGTGTAGCTGTGCTGGGGGTCTCTTTGGATCCTTCCGTTGCTAGAAAGCAAGCAGAATCATTTCAGTATGTTCTCTCCATAATCAGACTAGTCTGTAGTGGGGAAGTCAGAGCCTACAATTAACACAGATGCAGCAAATGAGCTGAAGGCCACAAACACGTAGGTCTGTAGTGACTGTATGACTATGCTGCATTCACTTGAATGGGCATTTGGTTTAAGGGGACATTAAAGAACAAGCACCTTACAGTTAATTTCCAAAGTAGATGCCAACAAATTATTAAATTAATGCTTTCTCTTAAATGGTTCTTTTTTTTTTTTCAGATTAATTCTCAGTGGGTGAAATTAGGTATGTACTCTTACAGCATGAATATGATGCTACTAGTTACAGAAGTTCTCTGGAATAACCCCTTTCTCTTCCAGAAACTCTATCTTACAAAAGCTTCTTTGAATGTAGTGGTTGTAAGGTCTCACAGAGGAGGATAATCTCAAGAAGTTATGTTTCTGGAGCTTTTTACCTGTGTTCTTCTATATTCAGGGCTTAAGAAACTAGAGCCAGCCAGAGCAGTTTCTGTCCAGAGGATGCTGCAAAGAAGAATTCCCAGCAGAGTGCTTCTGAGAAACATGGTTGTCTTCCTGAGGCAGCGTGTCAAACCTGAGAACAAAACTTGGAAAGTTAATCATGTTTTACAGCCTCTGCATTTAACTGATTCCAGATCCAGGGAAAATATTTCTTCTGGCTGGAACAACCTGAAATATTTTCTAAAGATGAATGTATAAACCACACATGAGTTTTATACACTAAAGGTAAGAATATCTACTGCTTTTCCTTCTGTAGCTGAGATGAAGTAACTGGAACAGAGGTAGGTGGAGGGAGTCACAGGGGCAGACCTGAAAGAGGAAAGTGCTCTGAAGCTTTACCTGGCTCAGTGTGTGGCTTCACCAAACTGCTGCTTCCTGAAGCGCTTTATATAGAGTGGAGTATTTGTTCTGTGCTCCAGTATTCCTGGAAATGCGATCTGATATGTATTTAAATTCCTTGGAAACTTGGCCTGCCCCTAAGATAAGAAAATCAACAAAAACTGTGAAAATGGTGCATAGGTCTGTTACTGCACTTAGTTCTGTGTATCGTGACACTGTGCAGGGAAGGAAGTGAGAGCTCCTCCCTGTTTTCCTGTTAACACTGTCCCTTTTAAACATGAATAGCTATAATGCAGGCTTTTCACAAAGGCAAAGCCCCAAACCCTTTTTGTTGCCTGAGGTGGTGTCACAGGAATGGAGTTGTGCTGTTCCAGGCCTGTGGTGACACAGGGGTTCTCATTTTCACCTTGAAGTGCATTCCTTCTCCCCTGTATTCTCTCCCAGGCTTTATCAGGTTTCATGCCTTTTGCAGGAAGATTGAGACTGGAAATGGTACTTGGGCAACTTGGCTTCAGTTCCTCTGAAACTGGAATATTAACAATTCTTAAGACTTCACTGAAGAGCAGTGACAACAGCTGAGGCAGCAGAAAAATCCCACGAAGAGAGAGCAGGCTTGGCTTAGGATGTTACTTGTGAAAGAGTGGGAGGAAAGGAGGAATATATGGTGAAGGATGGTAAGCTTGCAGCTTCTGCTGCTTGTCTTCTGCTTGAACTCGATTGGCACAGCGAACCTGAAGGCTCCATGTGGCACTGCAGCCCCTCAACCCTCCAGCAGTAGCACTGCGGAAGGATGGGGAAACGTGCAGCGATGGGAAGATGGGGAGGAGTTTGCTAAATCGGATTTGCTGCTGGAGAAGATGTAACATGGAACCATTTCTACCCATCCTAACTGGGCCGAACCGAGGGCGGATCTTTACCACACTGTGGGACAGGAACACTGGTTTTATTTGGGGAGGCAAATTCATTTTGTTTTCTTCAGCAAATATGATTTAAGAGTGTTCCTGTCAGTGTCTCACACGGTGGCTTTCTAGTTGGTTATTTCAAATCATCAGGCTGAGTAGCAGCTTTAAGTTCTTCCCTGTGGAACTTGGGTGTTATTTTCTTCTTCTCTTTCCTTTTCCCCGATCCTCACCCCAGGTGTGAGGAGAGGGGATTGCAGATCCAAAACCACGACGCTCATTTGCAAGAGGACCTGAAAAGCTTTCCCCCAATGCTTGTGTTAGCAGTGAATAAACTGGGTAACTCCTAAGTCATCTCTTATCAGTTCTAAGTGGTGGGGAGACTTTGATTGCTACTTGAAACACCTTTAATAGATTTTATCAAAAGCATGAAGGAGGAACAGGCTGAACTGGGCCCTTGCTGCTAAGTAGGCTTGAACTCTTGACTATTAAAACTCCTACTATTTAAGGGTAACTCTTAACAGTGAGCTGTGGAACCTGATACTCCCACAGGCAAAACCTTTCCTTGTGTACAGATGAGTTAGTGTCCTTTTCCTTTGGATGCAGTGTGGTAAAGCTAAGAATGAGGTTTTATTTCTGAGCCTTTTTAGTGGAGCTAGTGTGCTTGATTCCAAGCTTCTTGAGTTTCCACAGCAGTGAAAACCACCCTAAAACCCTCTCAGATGACCATGTGCTCTGTATCAAGGGGGAACAAGCAGTGAGGGTGATGGGAATGTAAGGCTGCCTGTTCAGCTTAGCTGTTATGATTGTGGCCCTTGTAGAAATGGAAAACAGCTTGAGAAAATAATGCCTTGCTGTAGAATTTGAAATGGAACTGTTTGAACATACTGCTGGTTGCTAGACGAGTCGGTTCATGTTTCTGGGTGAGGCTGCAGTGCATTTAAACAAGAACATTGCATACTTCTGTTGGCAGACAGGAAGGTAACTCACCCCTGTGTTTCTGTGAGAGCAGTGAGGATGTTATTTGGCTAGCACAGATAACAGTCACAAAACCAGGTTTGTTTTCCTAGAAAAGGGGATACTTTGTGTTGGCTGAGCCATGTAACCAGCACACCAAGGAACCACTGCCCTGGAGGAGGAGGAAGGCTGTGAACTGTTCACTTGTGTTGCTTGGTGCACTGGCAGAATAAAGGGCAAATGGGACCTACTAGTTGAAGTACTGCAGCTTTTAGCTGAAGCCTGAGGGGTGATGGTACTAAGGCCTAAGCTGAAGCTTTCTAATGCTGTATGTGTCAGTCTCTAGTGCAGTAACACCTTCCTAGCCCTCACACAGTTAATGCTGTGGTGGGAGGGCAACCTGACTGTGGCTTGACTGAAAGCAGACTGGAGCTAACCTTGACAAGGCCCCTGGGTCATTAAATACAGCACACCAGGCTCTAACCAATAGCATTTTATTCTGTTGGTATCTCAACAAAAGAAACCTGAGGTACAGTACAGAAGCATGGCTAAAAAAAAGTTCCAATTATGGTTTGATTTATTGATGTTGGTTAAATAACCAAGTCTGAGATTATCATAAAGCAAAATACATATGCATTCCACTACTCCTTTTCAGCTTCAGGGAAGCAGAGACTCTCACATACCCATGCACATCATTTTCAAGAAGATCCAAGCACCTCTTCACTAGAACTGGAAAGCTGAGTGAGTGTGCTGTCAGCTAACACCAAAAACTGCACCAGCTCTTCTCTCCTGAAACAAAGGTCTGGCCTTTGGACAGAGTATTTGCCTCCCCCCCCCGCACAAAGGAGTCCACACCTCACCCCTCTGATAGCTGCCTCCTGTTCCTACTCAAGTGCTTGAAGTCTGCAGCACACCCAGTTAAATCTGATCCCTAAACCAGAGCAGCATGGTGTAACCTCTACAGCATCAAGGAGTAAGGTAAGGCACAGTACTTTGCTATGTTCTTTAAATTTAAGGGAATGTCCATTAAGGCTGATTACCAACATATTGTAGCCTCCCAGTAATAGTCATAGAGTGCTCATAAAATTGGGTAATTGTTTCCTGTGCTCGTGTCCAGTTTGGGTAAAATCAGTCCTCATCCGGTTCATGAAACATTGCAAATCAGGTACAGTGATCGCTTGGTGCAGCTGAGCATCCACTGCTGCCTCACTGCTCGTTCTGCTGCCCCTCTGTGACCGCAGACACCCCTCCTTGGCCCTTGTTGACATCGCTGATGCACGCCCACAGTCCATCTACCGATTCCTTCCATAGCGTCACCTCAAAAACAGAGCAGGAAGAAGTTTCAGCCTTAACGTACTCTCAGGTTCCCATTTCCTTGCAACCATCACCTCTCTAGGTTGTGGCAGTCTACAGTTACAGCAGTGTCACGTCTCTCTTCTACATACCCCGTTATTTGTTGCTGCACACTGACTAATCACCCAGCAGCAAAGGCAGAGTATGCAAATCCTGCTGTTGGCACCCTACAGAATAAAGCCACACGGCATTTCCCATCTCCAGTAAGGACTCAGACTGCAGTGCGAGCAGGCTGCCAAATGTTAGGGTCTTCCTCACCTCTGGGTAGAAGTCAAAAGTTCCCACCACTGCAGCAGAGGACAATCTACAACAGTCTTAACCCACAGTGACAGGAGCCTGTCTCAGCCCATCTGAAACACAGCATGCAGGAGGAAGGGCCAGGGCAGGGCAGCAGTACTCACTTTGTTGTCTCCTCCAGACACTGCAAGAATATTTGCGGTAATGGACCAGCTCACGTGCCAGACAACATCATTGAACTTGTGCAGCAGCTTTGGAGTCCACGAGCTCCCAGAGGCATCGTCACATGTCCAGATAAACACCCTGCCATCCTGTGGAGGCAAGCAGACTGAGGTGGTCACACCACTATTCACCACACAGAGAACACCCCTGACTGCCCTGACAGCAACACTACCAAACCACAGCGATGGCATGAACCAGAGATGTGTCCACAAGCATCTTGCTACACGTGGCCAAGGGGCTGTTTTCTTACTAGAGCTAAAAGCAAGAGAAGAGTATGTTGCTCTGATGAGAAAAGCTATACAGAAAAGATGGCTTGCAAGCACCAGAGAAAAGCTCCCAAAGCAGATAGTTACCAGCTGAATTTTTTCTCCCCAGGAGGAGATGTTGCTTTCCAGTCACATGAGAGCAAGGCAGCAGCTGAGCAGTCATCTTGCTATTACAAAACCCCAAACATTTACAGAATTCCTAGCAGTAGGAACACCACAGTTAACATGAAGGTTGAGGACAGAGCTGATTAAGAATGCCAGTTACTAGAAAACAGTATTTTTAGCTGAAAGCTCAGTGAATTTGATCCAGGGACATGGAAGTACAACATCGGTTTGAAGGAGATCCTCACAGCAAGACCATCCTGCTCATGATTGTCAAGATAAAAGAAACACTTCCACGGGTCTTCTGAGTCTGGGAGGAGCAGGAGCCACCGGCTCTTACACACAGCCCCAGACACAGCAAAGGGCTGCCAAGAGGACCCATTACAGCCGTTCTGGCCTTTATGCCTTCACTAGAGAGGAGGGGAAGTTACCAGAAGCGAGGGAACAGAGAGCCTGGCTGCAGCAGAAGCCTCACCTGAGAGCAGCTAGCGATGGTACTTGTTGGCAAACCTATGGATGGAGCCCAGGCTACATCTCGCACCCAGTCACTGTGAGCCTCCAGCTTCTGCTCTTCTTTCCACTGCCCATCTTCTTCCCTGCAAACACACAGGACAGTCAGAAGGGTGGCAGCAGCAGCCTCTCCTCTATCTCATCTCTGGAAGGCTTTGTTTTTGCAGCCTTCAGACTTCTGGCTTATCCAGGTAATACAGAGCATGAGCGTTCCCCACTCTTCTTCACAAAACCCTCTGCCTTAAACTGACAAAATCCCTTCCAGGGGACAGAAAGCAGCACAGGCAAAGAGTATTTGATCTTCATTACTGACTGAGATCTGCTACTGTCCAAGTGACAGAGGTAATCAGAGGCAATGAGAAAGCCACTTTCTGAGGTATGATGAAGAAGGGCTGACACAAATTGCTATCACCATGTGAGAGACTGTATGTCACCATGTTGTTTCCACTTCTAAAGCACTTCTCTAAAATGATAATTCAAAGATGAAAGACCAGAGGTGCCAAAAAAATATTACCTGATGTACTAAGGTGGACATTCAGAGACTGTAAAGGCTATCAAGCTTTTTAAGTTCCTGTAAGTCCAGCAACAGAGCACTTACTTCCAGATCTTGACGAGGTTGTCACAGCCACCAGATGCAAATCTTTTGATGTAGTTTGGTTTTTGCCCAGACGGTTGTTCTATGAGGCTTCCTGGTACAACAGCAGGAGCCCAGCTAACTGCATTACATCCAATCTATTCAATGAAAAGTTACCATTATTAGAAACAGCTTACTTTAAATAAATAAATAAACAAACTGCCAAGGGAGGCAAAGCACACCTAGCTCGCTCAGTATTGGGGTAGGGGGAAGGAATAGCCCCATCTTAGGAAACGAGGGACTCTTGCACAACACTGGATGGGTATTGGATGAGCAAGAAATCCAGGTACAGTCTAGTGTCCACAGAGCCCTCATTCGGAAAGCTTTAAGTAGCCAAGTAACCAGTTAATGTGCAAGTATCACCTTGGATATGTAAACAGTGGGAACAGATATAGACTGCAAAGGCACAGGACAGATGCAGTTGCTAAGATGCAGGAGCAGAAGGAACCTGTGGGTCTGGAGCCCAATGGCCTTTTGTTGAAAGCCACTGCCATTAGCTTATCTAGTTCTGATTAAGCACAAAGTCCCCACTATTTTGGGAAAAACACGAGTCCTGCAGTTTTCTCAGATTGTTTATTCACAGTCAGCTTGTACAGGTGTCCTCAGTGCCCAAGCCATCTCCTGCCAGGCGACTGCCAGCGCTGCTTTTAATGTACGCTTCATACACAAGTCTTATCAGTGCTGTGTAGTGATCTCTACATGCCTGGTTTTCTACTTCATTTTAGCGACTGCACATTGTACCTTCCAACCCTGGATTAATTCAAACCACATTATTCTTGATTCTAGGAAACCTTTCACATCGTCTCACTGTATTTCTCTCATCTACAAGTCGCTGGAGGCATCACAGCGATGCTAATGCTGGCTGCCAGAGGGACAGCCTGACCGGGTGTGCGTGGCTGCCAGAGGGACAGCCTGACCGGGTGTGTGTGGCTGCCAGAGGGACAGCCTGACGGGGTGTGCATGGCTCCCAGAGGGACAGCCTTACCGTGTGTGCGTTGCTGATCTTTTTCACCTCCCACTGGCCATCACCCGTGTAGCTCAGTAAGGAAATGGCCCCGTCGGAGCTGCCGCAGGCCAGGATCAGTCCGTAGTCATGCGGTGCCCAGCAGACAGAGTTCACTGCCAAGGGGGAGACAGGCTGGGTTACCACACAGCCACGACCCAAACTCACCAACCAATTCACCCACCAGCATTAATGGATCAGTCACTAAACGTGAGCAGCTCTGACACCAAGGATGAGCCCCAGCATGTCTGAATTTCAGCACAGCCAGTCAATTAACACTGCTCAGTGAAGGTCAGAAAACTGCCTTCATTTTTGGAGTTTCAGAATAAGAATACCTAAAGAGCACTCTTGGTGAGAGATTAAGACCTGACTATGTTCTGCAAAAGTGAAGGCTGCCACTGACTCTAGAGCAAAAGCTGAATGGCAGGCATAGTTTTTAAAGTATAGATTAGTAACACAAGAAGGCTGTAGACTTCTCAGATTTGCATGTAGGAGGGCCAATCCTCTGAACAAACGAGTCTCCATTGTAAAACAAAATGAGGCATGCTAAATTCCACCTTTTTCCTTTCTTCCTGTAGCAGATATACTCCACACCTTTCTCAAGAACTCAGGACCCTGCAGTCCTGTTGGTAAGCTGACTCTGTGCAATGCAGCTCCTACACACGCATCGCAAGAATCAGGACTGGTTCTCCAACAATACAACAGTTTGTAAGTGTTCTGCTTACACTGAGGAGGCTTATGTCTCCCCAGGACTGTAACCCTGCCTGTGGGATAGATGCTTTCTGAATCCACTCACATCGCCAGCCTCACTTCCCAGCTCAGGAGCCCACGTACCTGAGGAGTCGTGCCCCGTGTACTCGTATGTCTTTTCCCAAGTGCCGTTTTCTTCCTTCCAGATAATAACCTTCCTGTCATAGGAACAGGACGCCAGGATATTCCCATACATTGGATGAGCCCAAGCAACCTGCCACACGGGACCTTCATGCCTGCAAGAAGCATGATTGGGAGAACCTGAGAAACCCATTCCAGCTGTGGCTGTTTCACAGCCACCGGTACTGTGAACCCATGTTCTGCAGGTGATTAATGCAGCGAGATAAAGAACAGGAGGAACACCAAGATGAAAAACAGCGTATAGGACCTTCAGACAAAGCCACTGCCATCAAAAACAATTCCAAACGTTTATCCTCATATTAACAGTTAAGAGTCTGAGCTTACTTCTTGACAGCTATAGGCACCAAGTATTTAAGGAGTGAAAAGGTCCTGACATTACTTGTACTTGGCTCTCTGTCCTCCTTGCAGCTCTGAAGCGCTGTCTAGCAACACCCAGCCACAGTAATTTTTACTTTGGAAGAATCTTACGTTACCCATGGGCAAAAGGACAAAACATCAGAGATTCCACAGGTGACAGTGCTGTTTTTGACACCTTACCCTCTCAGGTCGGCGATGAGGATTTGCCCTCCGTTCCGAACATCAAAGATTTTCACAGATCTGTCTGAAGAGCAGGTTGCTAGCCGAGTGCCATAGTAATCCATCTGAGCATCGTGCTGTGAGGTGATGGAAAAGCTGCTGTCAGCACATATGAGTTCTGCTTCGTTAATAGATCTTACTTAATTTTAAAAGTCAGGGTAAGAATTGTAGAGAGATGGGAGTCCCAGCACGACAGGTTAAAAAGGATAGCTTTAAGAACAATCCCAACAAACCACCAACTCATTATTTCCCCCACTGCTGCTTTCACTGAGTACACAAGTGTTTTGCACAAGTGGTGTAAGGAACTCAGGGTGGTAGCACACGGCATTTTCAGGAGATGACAGAAAATTAGAGCCACAGACTGTAGAGCCTTGGCCAGTTAGGGGGTTTTGTCCCTCACTATGTAAAGAATATAGATGTCTCCTATTTATGTCTGCAGTTCCATTACCTAGCTCCTACAAACGACTTTGAAGGTCTCCCTCCTACCCATACTTTTACATCCCCATCGAGGACAGTCAGTGTTACGTGCCAGAGTCCCGTACCACTCGGTACATGGGCACGCAGGAGCAGCAGAAGCACACCTAGGTGCGTGAGGGAAAGCCTGACACCATTCCCCTCCCCCCGTAGCTCAGTCCCACGCAGTATCAGGACGTCAGGCCCTATTCCCCAGCCCGTGTCCCGCGCTGGTCCCTGGTACAGGGGTGTACACCCCGCCAGGGGCCCGGGGAGCGCCGGCAGGCACGGAGCCAGACCCCCGCGCTGCGGGCGTGCTCGGGCAGGCGTACTTACTATCATGTCCTCGTGAGAGGTGTCCACGGTGTTAATTACCGAGACCTGCGGGGAGGGAGAACAAGTTCAAGGCGCGGCCGAAGACGGAGACCCCCCCGAGCCCCGGACAGCCCCCCGAGGCCCGGTGCGGGCACGGAGCCCCCCGGGCCGGACACCGCCCCCCGGCGCGGGCAGCAGCCGTGCGGTGACGCCTCACGCCGCGCCGGGTGCGCGCGGGCCGGCACCGCGTCCCCCCGCGCTGCCCCGCCACCTCCCTCCCGCTCCGGCGGGCGCGGCGGCCCGGAACCCCTCCAGCGGCCGCCCCGCGGAGCCGGGCCAGGGCTGCAGCCCCCTCTTCCTTCCTTCCTTCCCTTCGCCGTGCCCCATCCCGTCCCGGGCCTACCATGGCGGCGGCAGCCCCGGCAGTGCTCCCGGACGGCGAGCGGCTCGGCCCGGTCTCCGGCCGCGCTCCTCAGACGTGGCACGGCGGTCCCACACCCAAACGGCCCCGCCGCAACGCGCCGCCCGCCTGCGCGCTGAGGTTCCGCCCGCGCAGGGTTCCGGCGCGCCGCCGGTGCCGCCGCGGAGCTGAGCCCCGCCGCGCCTTCGGGCGGGCAGCGGAGGGCTGGGGGAAGCGGCCCGCTCCCGGCCGGGACACCTGCACCTGCGGCCGGTCCCCAAACTGCCCCGAGCGCCCGGGCGCCCCCGCGGTGCAGGGGCCCGGCACCGCGCCGCGGGCTCGGCTCTGCCCTCCCCAGCCCGCTCCCGCCCCCCAGCCCAGCCCGGCTGGCTCAGCCCTGTGCGGCGGGCACGGGCGCCGGCCGGGCCCGGGCAAGCGCCGCGGCGCCGCCCGGCAGGGGCCCCTGGGTCCCGTCCCGCCGCCTCGGGGGGGCGCCGGCCCCGAGGGGAGCGGGCGGCGGCGCGAGCCGGCCCCTTTGCCCGCCGCCATCTTCCCGCGCAGCCCCGCCGCCGCGATGGCCAGCGCGTCCTACCACATCTCCGGCCTGCTGGAGAAGATGACCTCCACGGACAAGGACTTCAGGTGCGGGGACCGCCTGCGCGGGCGGGGGGCTTCCCGCGGGGACGGTCCCTTCCCAGCGGGGCGGGGGGCGGCCCGTCGCCCCGGGGACCCCCTGTGCCCGGAGCCGGCACCGTGCCCCGGCCCCGCGGGCGGGACGCTTCTGTCCCGGAGGAGCTCATCCGCGCTGTTGCCGGTGCTTGAGCCCGGCGCTGTGCCTGTGGGGGCCCCGGCGCTGCCTGCTGGGAGCGAGCGAGGTGGAAGGGGAGTGGAGGCCTGGCAAGGCAGACTTCAGAGTCTGGTTCTGCGAACGAAGGGCGCCAGGAGAAGCGCTGGGGCGCTCGTTAGGTTGGTTTAGCTCGAGGCTGGGCGGTCAGCGGGTCTGCCAGCCCGAGACGCCGCTCCGAGCAGCCCCGGGGTGATGGATGCTGTGGGCTCTGGCTGTGCTCAGGTACAGGGCTGGGGCTCGTCTGTTCTCTTTGTTTAGTCTAGCAGACACAAGGTGAGATCTCCTTCGGGTTGGGGCCCGTGGCTCGACACTTAAACCGCTCCATTAAGAACTGTAAAAACCAGTGAGTGCAGAAGATGTAACCCCTGAGTGTCAGGGTACAGTCGTGCCAGGCTCTCGATGGCTTTTTGAAGAGAGGGTGTCGTGATACCCCAAAAGCGGGCTGATTTTTGCAGAGGCTGCCAGTGTTTTCCTGATGTTAAAACAGGGACTTTTAAAAGAAGCCAGAGATGGAGTAGTCATACAGTTTTTTCAAAGAAATAATACCCTATCAAGATGTGCCCAGCACAGGGCAGGTGCCATGTTTTAGAGGTGTTCCGTGGCTGCCTCGTCCTAGCACGCAGTCGAACACGAGCTCATTGTCTCTCCAGTTGCATGACCAGTCACAGGACTGGGTGTCGTGTGCTCCCCGCTCAGCACTGGGTCTGTGTGCTGGTTTCTCAGGCCCTGTGGGCAGGAGGGCAGCGGGTGGCGAGTCCCACGCTGGATACGTTGCTGCAGAAGACTCTGCTCAGCCTGTGGCCATAATTGGTCATGGTTGTTCTACGCAGATGTTGAACTGCAAGTGCAGTTCCATAGCTCTCACAGAACTCAAAGTAGATTGCGCACTGTTAACGTTACAGGGCAGAGTCCCTTTATTCCCCCATTCTGGAGCCCCACTGGCTCTCTGACATCACAGCCACCCCTCACTCCAGATGTACCTAGTTGCTACTGAAGGATGGGCAGATTGAAGACACAAATGTTGCCTTGGTACATGAGGGCTCTTTCGTGCTGAATTAATTACTTCAGGGCCTAATTTAAAATGGAGATGTGATTTGGTAAATGAGAGAGAACTTCTCTGTGGTTCCTTTTAGACCCCATCCATCCCCCTCTCCCTCCTTCCCTCCCCGTGCTGGGGCTAGCATTAGAAAGCAGCTAATGTACAATAACCACTCTGGTTTCTCAGAACCTTCTGCACTAACGCCTTTTACATGTCCTGCTTCCAGGTAAAGAGATTCTTCCCAGAGCGTCTCAATATCCATTCTGACATTGTCCCTGATACACAATTCTGTTGACTAACAGTCAGCTGGGAGTTTGTTTTTCCTTCTAAGCTGGAGTGATAAACACTTGCTTGGGCTTGCGAATAGCAAACTAAATATAGCCTAGGGCACTTCAAAGGTATAGTTTGCATGGAGCCAGGACTTAATTTTCATTTTTCAGCTTGATAGCCCTTCTCCATTTGTGGGATCATACGGTCAGTGCTAAATAAGCCAGAAAGAACAGAGCCAGGTGCATTTTGAGACCCTAGGCTGTTTTTTCTAGGCTGGGTGGCTGGTGTAAAAACCCAGCATTGTTTTTTTCAGCACAGTTAATCATCGTGATATTGTCACTGAGAAAAAATACACAAGCTGGGTGCCAATTTGAGTGTCCTCCAGGCCTGTTACGTATTTTAAGGAGGAGAGAGAATGTGTACTGCTCATTTTCACAGGTTCTTTAGCTAAAGCCCTTCCACCAGCTAGTTCTGAGTTCTCCACTTGTGAGACAGTGCTCACTCTTTGTACCTTAGTTTTCAGGGCAGTCCAAAGGGCTGTAAGTTACTCTTTGAATGTGGGTGTTCATAGAAGTACTAATTGCCAGGTGTCTTGTCCAAGGTGATGGGAAGGAAATGTGTTTGTGTCTGTCAGCCAATGCCCTTCTGCTGTGTGTTCCTCCAGGTTTATGGCCACCAACGACCTGATGGTGGAGCTGCAGAAGGATTCCATCAAGCTAGATGAAGACAGCGAGAAAAAAGTTGTGAAAATGCTTTTGAAGTTGCTGGAGGACAAGAACGGGGAGGTGCAGAACCTGGCTGTCAAGTGGTAAGGGCCTGGGCAGCAGGACTTCCCATGCCCCTTGGCCGTGCTGCCACGGGGCAGGCAGTGCCTCAGAGTGCAGCCTGGCCCGTGGCGTTGGCACCTCACTCCCGCCTCCTTTGCAGGGCCTTTCCCTCTCCTGCCAGACACTGCAGTTTCTTTCTCTGTTAATACACCATAAATCGTCGAGGCTGGTGTTTTGACAGTGCTGTTCCACTCCCACTGAAGTCAGGGGCTTTTACCACCACATGTCAGGGGCAGAACCCCTCCAGTGTGTAAGCTTCAGCAAAACAAGGGCATGTTGAAAGCCAGGCAGGAGTCTCTGTCCCTTTCTGTACCCTACGGGCCACTGGAGCCTTTCCTTTAGTCCCTCTTTTCTGTGTCATGCTCTAAAGGAGAGAACAAGACCCCAAAAAGGCAGTTTAGTCCTTTCCTTCACTCCATTCTCTGGTTTCATGTGGCTGTGTGGACAGCCTACTGAGGGCAGGGGGGAGGAACTGGGAAGCCTTCAGGAGCTGGTAATCTGTATATTTTTGCTCTGCAACAGCATCGTGATGGTGTTTTAAAACTCTAGAACCCTGTTTAGATTAGTAGTTGTGCTGCAGGTGAATCACAGGGAGCTGCTCAATTCTCATGTGTTTTTTGAGCCAAAGGAAGATTTATATTACTGGGTTCAAAGCATTTTGTTTAGACCAGTCCCCACAAGAAAGGGAACGAGGAAGCAGTGACTCCCCTTTTGTACCTGGCACAAATGTGAGCACAGCCCCAGCTGTAGTAGTAAGGGATGCAGAGTGTTGATGGGAAACAAACGCTGGGTGTTTCACCTTAATGCACAGCATTAGGTGCAGCTGGTTAGGGAAGGACAGCTGCAACGTGACTTCCAGAAACACAGTTTGTATTTCACACTTTAGCTTGTTACCTTGTCAAGGGGCAGAAATGAGTAGTTGAGAGCAAATGCTGACAGACACTCTCTGCACAATTTTGAATGCAAACTTACCAGCAAGAAACGAGGCTGTCAGCAGAAAGTTTATAATAATCATTTTCAAAAGTGCAGGGAAAGGAGCAGTTGTCCTCCTGTTGTAGGTCTGAGCCTTGGCTCAAGACAGGTTTTCATGTCCACTCAATAGGTACCTAATTGTGAAAATCCATTTGGTGTTTCCTTCTGAAGGTCAGGTTTTGACCATTGGGTTGGGTTTGTTTTGGGTTTGTTTTGTAGCTCTTTCTCCCCCAAACCTGGCTGTAACTTTTACCAGTACTCTGTGTCACGTGGTTGCTTTGCTTCACATTCATCTCATCATCTGCTGCTCCTTCCAGTAAGATCTTAACTGGCCTGACGTTTGCAGTAGCTGATGTGAAATGTCCTCCAAATCTGATCTGAAATCTCCTGAAGCCTGATCTGGAGTTAACTCAGGCAGCCATGCAGGGTGCACACACTGAGGGGGGAGCACATTGTGCTGCAGGATATTGATACTCAGTACGATGTTTTGGTAACATTTGCAGTGGGGCTGAGCTGCCTTTAAGGAGCCTGAGCTCCTTGGATGGTGGAAAGATCCCCCTTCCTCTGCCTTCTCACCAGCCTCTCCTCCCACAGCCTGGGCCCGCTGGTTGGCAAAGTGAAGGAGTACCAGGTGGAGACCATTGTGGATACACTGTGTACAAACATGTTATCAGACAAGGAACAGCTGCGGGATATCTCCAGCATCGGGCTGAAAACAGTCATCTCAGAGCTGCCACCAGCTTCTGCAGGTAAGGTGTCTGTCCCTGGTGGTCAGTCACAGCCCTGGGGACATGGAGGAAAATGGGGAGTTCAGAGCCTGCAAGCTGCAGATTCCTGACACAGCTGCTAGAGGACAGCTGGTGGAATAGGTAGGAGAGAAAGTAGAAGCTGAGACACCAGTGTGAGTAAAGATGGGATGAGCTGAAGACTTGAGCTGGTCACCCAGGTCTGAATCTGCATCAGAGCTCTTGGAGAAACCTGGTTTTCTTACAGCAATCCCATAGCATTGAGGTGTGTCAGGACATTGGTGTTGAGGCAGCCTGGCAGGGCTGTTGTCTCCATGTCAGCAGTGCCACTGCCCTCTGCCATCCCAGCAGTGCCAGCACTGCACCACTGCCTGGATGGCTGGGCCAAAGCTGCCCTGGCTGCTTCTCCTGCGCCTGGAATGGCCTGTCCCAGAAATGCAGCAGCTATTCAGGAGGTGCCTGAGGTCCCTCTGCAGCCATCTCATGTATCTCTTGTTCCCTCAGCGCGGGTGGCTGTGGCAGTGCTGCCAGGCTGCTGGGTTTCAGGCTGGGGGGAGGACAGGGATTAGTACACAAATACTTGGTGATCTCCTTCAGCTCCTGCATCACGTTAGGCTTTTGCGAGCCATCCTTTGTTGAACATCCACCATGGGAACTGGTTTAGGGTGGCAACAGAGGAGGGGATCTGCACTGGGAGGGCAGAAGGCACCAAAGGCACCGTGGGTCTGCTGCAAAGGCAGCAGCTGGACTCCTTCCCCTCAGCCCCACTCCCTGGGGTCGCTGGTGCTGCCTGGAGCGAAGGGCAGGTGTGAAGTGCCAGCCCCAGAAACAGCACACGCCTGAGACAGCTCTTTCTCCATGTTGTACAGCAGTTAGTGGTGCTCCTAGGATGTCTCTCCCACTTCTGCTTTGTCCCTGGTGCCTCACAGAGGCAGGTCAGAATGGCAGTTGCAAGTCTGGTGGAGTTTGAAGCTTTGCAGGAGCCCGTGGGGAGGAAACCACAGCTGAAGTCACTGTTGGGACAGGCACGTCCCAGCGTGAAGACCCAGCTGGCATCCAGGCATTGATCTGTAGGAGATTGAGGTTCTAGGCAGCAGTTGTAATCTCAACACGTTCTTGAACCTAGTTGCATATTATTTTGAGGAAGATATACCTAGTTCTACCCTTAAATTTCATCTTGGAGCTGAGACACAGCTTGTGTGGAGACTGCTTCCTACCAAGAAAACCTCAGTTTGGTGACCAGACAGTTTCAAGTTAAAAATGGGAAAAAAACGTGCCAGGAACTTCCCACCCAGCTCTACTGCCTGTATCACACAGGCCTGGGAGGTGCCTGTGAGGCAGGCAGGGTGTTTTAGGGTAAGATACTCTCAGAAACACCTCCCCAGTAGTTAATGCATCATACCACAGGGAGAGATGCCCCGCTTCGTGCACCACCTCAGACAAAAGCCAGCTGGCTGCTCCTCTTGTTTGGTTTGCAGTGGTGGTTTCTTTTTGTAAATGCAGGAAGGATGGAATGGTTCTTAGCAGCAAAAAGACTTTTTAATTGATGGGGTGGGGGAAATCTCTCTCTTGCAGGCTCCACCATGACAGCAAACGTGTGCAAAAAAATCACAGCCCAGCTGACCGGAGCCATTGGCAAGCAGGAGGATGTGTCTGTGCAGCTGGAGGCCCTGGACATCCTGTCAGATATGCTGAGCAGGTACCAGAGGGGCTTCTTCTGCAGCCCTGTGTGGTGGGGGGGCTCCCTGTGCGCCTCTGCTCTTCATTCCTGCATTTCCCTAATCCCACTGAAGGGACTGAAAACTGAAGGATTTGGGTTGGCTCCACTGGGGAATCTCTCAGCAGGGATGGGGCAGGAGGTGCTGAGCCTTCCTGTGCTTGGGGATAGAACCGCTGGTGATGGATGCTGAGGGGCTCTGTTCAGACAGCTGTAGGGAGGGAGAGGGCAGAGCAGGGAAGTTTATTTTAGCCCTGTGATCTGACTGTATGTGTGTGGGGTTTTTTTTCCTGGCTGCTCCTTCTCTTGTTACAAAAGCCAGAGTGACAGTGTCATATGTCAGCTGCGTGCAGGGAATTACTGACAAACTCCCAGGTCACACAGAAGGACACCATCAAAATCAAACTCCTCCTTGGTGGGGACAAATAACCTCTCCCTGTGCTTCACAGAACCACTCAGTGTTCAGACCAAAATGCCAAACCCACCCTTTTCCTCTCCCTCCTCACAACATGCATGAAGCCTTCATAGCCGAAGGATTTTTACGTTTCTTGCTGGCAAGAGGGCTTTTTCTCTGAGGCTTTGACTTTCAATTTCTGCCTTGTTCTGTTGACTGCAGACTAGGGGGAACCCTCTACTCTTTCCATTCCTCCATCCTGAACTGCCTCCTGCCCCAGCTGACAAGCCCCAGGCTGGCAGTACGTAAAAGGGCCATCATTGCCTTGGGTCATCTTGTCTTGACCTGCAGCGGAAACATCTTCTCAGAGCTCACAGAGCACCTGCTTGCTGAGCTGAAGAAGAATGAGTCTACTTCTACTACCAGGACGTACATTCAGTGTGTCGCTGGCATCAGTAGGCAGGCTGGACACCGCATAGGTAGGATGAGTAGCTTGAAGCCATGCTGGGAGACGTGCATGCACTTTACAGCAGCTCCTTCTAGCAGTCAAAGAAGTGTGCTCACTCTGTTCCTAACCCATTAGTGGCTTGTGCTTTGTGATTCCCTCTGTGGTGCTGACCTGCATCTCTGATCTCTGCGTGGAAGGGAGGAGCCAGCAGAGAAACTCTCTGGCTGCCCTTCTGAAGTGATTTCATCTCCAAGTCTTGCAGTGCTTCCCTGCTCTGAATTAACACCTCTGTGAATTAGGTCAGTGGATTCACCCATTTTGAATGAGAGGAGAAATGGAAGACAGCATATTGTGTTACTTGTCTGAAAGACCTGCCGGAGCTGAGATTAGGTCCTAGAAGATCTCCAGTCAGACTGAAATGCCAAGAAGGGGCTGTAGACAGGGAGCGGGGGTCACCTGCTGAGTCCCTGCAAGGTGTGCTGCTGGCTCCTTGCCTCTGGGGGCCAGGGAGGAACGCTCTGCCAGGCACTAAAAGGAAAGGGCAGGTGGCTCAGGTGAGTGAAGGCTGGAGTGACTTCTCACTGCTGCTTACTTTATCTTTTCCCAGGAGAACATCTGGAGAAGATAATTCCTCTGATCGTTCAGTACTGTAACGTGGAAGATGATGAGCTGAGAGAGTACTGCTTCCAGGCCTTCGAGTCTTTCGTGAGAAGGTACCTGTCCTTGAGGAGCACCCACAGCCTCCCGAGCATCATGTCCTGGTGTAGTGTCTGCACGCTCAGCATCCAGGGCTGAGCACTGCCCCACCTGTGCTCCTGGGGGGAGAGGCAGCGCACAGCTGGAGCCTCTTCCTCACCTGCAGAGCGGGGCCTGAGTTGCCAGCTGTGTCAGCTCAGTGTGTGTGTTTCTGCATCATCTTTGCAGGAGCTTTCCTTGTGCTTGGAGGATTCCTCAGCAGGAGGGAGCTGCCTGGCTTCTGGGGTGTGGAGGGAGTGGGAGGCAGGAAGGGGGCTCTGATCTGCAGCTCTCCTGTTCCATCAGACCTTTCCTGCTTGTCTTGGAAGAGGAGCCCTGCAGAGCAGCTCGGGTTGTCTCCCACAAAGGGAGGATTCAGCCAGCTGGGGAAGGCACTTTATTCCTGTATTTTCTTCCCTACAGAAATCATTGCATCCTTCTCAGGGTGATGTGGTCTTGCTTTGTGTGCAGCAGAAGGGGCAGCCCTCCTTTAGCTCACATTAACAAAATGTTCCTGTAGTCTGTGAAGCGTTTGGGGATCCTTCTGAGACTGATTATTTGGGTATTAAAAATAGCTTGGACTTTAACTCTTTAAATTTTTATTTGTCATGACAGGTGCCCAAAGGAGATTGACCCTCACATCCCTAATGTGATGGGGTTATGTTTGAAGTACATCACCTTTGACCCAAACTACAACTATGATAATGAGGAGGAGGAAGAGATGATGGAAACTGAAAATGGGGAGGATGAAGAGCAAGGTGCCTGCTTGTGAGGATGGCTGTGCCCAGCACAACGCTGGGTTAACATTTCTCCCCTTCCTGCTTTCTCATCCTCTGTGATGTTGCTTTTAAATGGGTTATGCTTCTGTGTTCCCTGGTCACAGAGGGGGTTAGACATGCAAGCAGCATGCTGCAGGGCACATCAGAACCGTGCTGCTTTGTCAGGCTGTGGCTTTGTCTGGTTCCTACACTGCTTCCTCCTTCCTCTGGTCTCCCAATAGGCTCCCAGGCACGGCAGCCAGCCCAGGTTCATCCTTCAGCACCCACACTTCTGCCCTTGTGCCCCTCATTGCCAGGGGGGTGGCTTTGTTTTTAGCAGGAAAGGATTCCTGCCTGACTGCTGTTTGAAATGAGTCTGCAATTTTGACGTAATGCTTTCAGGGCAACTTAACCACACAATTACACTGTTACTATACAGTGTAATGTGTACAGTAGCTATGTGTTTTATACTTTACACCAGCAGAAAGCAAGGCCACAGTCCTGTGCAAAGTGCTGGGGATAAAAAGGTCTTGGGCCACCACACGTTGGTCATGAGTGAAGGCAGTGTGACACCGTCTTCCACAGAGGCCTGTCATTTATTTTCTAACCCATGCTGACTTTGAGGTGGATGTGGAGCCCTGGTCACATAGAAGGTGCACCTTAATGCCTGTTAGCTGAGACAGCATTTTATGATGTCTCTGTAGCTGCATGTGTGGCAGCAAAAGTCAGAACAAGTTCCTTGGAAGAAAGGCATTTTTGTTTACTGTCATACTGATTGGGGGAAGATCCTGGCTGGCTTCCTGAACAATATGCTAATGTTCTGCCAATAACATAGGAAATGGTTGCGCTGTTCTCTGCCATTCAGGAATTGCTCAGACAAATATTGACATATTTCTGGCTTTAAAACCTGGGAACCCCATTTGCTGTTCAAAACAAAAGCCTTGATGCCCGAGATGAAGCAGGCAGTAAGGTTAGGAACGCTGAGTTTGATTCTCCATCAGCTCTTGGAGCAGAAGAATCTGGCATAGGGCAGCCCTGGGTCCTGCTGGCAGGTAATGGTGTCTGTAAGGAGAGGCTATCCAGGATAGTTTCATGTCCCCAGATAGGTGTGTTGTCTGGTCAGCTGGAGAGGGAAGCTCTGAGGCTCAAGCGATTCTCTGGCTCCAGTTTTCTCAGTGGGGCACCTTGTTTTCCCTTGTCTCCTCTCCAGAAAGCGACGATGAGTACAGCGACGATGATGACATCAGCTGGAAGGTCCGAAGGTCTGCAGCCAAGTGCCTGGAGGCCATTGTCAGCAGCAGGCACGACCTCCTGCAGGACTTCTACAGAACTCTGTCTCCAGTCCTGATTAGCAGGTTCAAAGAGAGGGAGGAGAATGTCAAAGCTGACATCTTCAGCGCTTACATCTCCTTGCTGAAGCAAACGCTGCCAGCCCAGAGCTGGCTGCACGCTGCAGATGCCTCTGGCAAGGATGAGGTTCCCCTGACAATGCTGCAGAACCAGGTGTGTGAGGAGGTGGCACCTGCATTCAGTCTGAAGGCGGTGAAGAGAAGCGGCCCGTGGGCACGCCTCACAGTTAGGTTAGGCATGTGGCTGGCTGGGGCAGGCATCTGGAGGGGACCCAGCCCCAAGGGCTGAGTGTTTCTGCTTCTCTCTGGGCAGAGGGCGCTGAGGCTCAGCCTGGTTGCCCCTCTCTGCTAGCTGCTGGCAGTGTTAGCAGGCTGCGTGGGGCAGGCCGGCCTGCGGGCACCGTGTCAGCCTCTGGCCTCGCGGCTGAGTCTGGTTGGCAGCTTGGGCTGGTTGGGGAACAGCCAGTGGCTCCAGGGTAGGCTGCTGGGGCTGTGGACAGTCAGCACATAACTGCTGATCAAACAGACAATACTTGTGACCCGCTGCTTTAGCTGAGATAGGTGCTGTGAGAATCACAGCCAGGAGAGTTGAGCCAGGCATGCTGGGCAGGACGCTGCCTAGCCCAGGGTCCTTGCTAGTGCTGCCACCCACATGCCACTCTAGACGAAAACAGAAGAGGCAAGGGCAGTAACCATGTTGCTGTAGAACAGCATGACCATGAGAGCAGCTTTCTCTGGCAGATGCTACCACCAACTGGTGAGTCCTTGAAGCAGGAGGGTTAAAATCCCAGCTGAAATGTAATTACATCAGTGATAAACATCTTAGATGTATGAGGTACATACTCAAATAACTCTTACTTCAGCCCTGTGATTTGTTTTTTGATTTCACAGAAACGCTGGCAGGGTGTCCAGGTTTAGATTTAGATACAGGGATGGGGCTATGTCCTTAAACAGCAGACCTGGAAGGGATAGTAAAACTAAGCTCCTTTGTTTTCCAAACTGCAGGTCCCCAACATCGTCAAGGCCTTGCACAAGCAGCTCAAAGAGAAGAGCATCAAATCAAGACAGTGTTGTTTCAGCCTCCTGACAGAACTGGCCAATGTCCTTCCCGGTTGCCTGGCAGATCACATCCCTGCACTCGTCCCTGGTAAGCTTCTGTGGCGTGGGGGAGGAGGAGCTGGGTTGGCTCAGTCCCTTCCTAACGCACCTGCTCCTTGTCTGTGTGATCCAGTTTTATTCCTGTGCATCATTCTGCTCAGTGTCAGGACATACACATGGAGTTCTGCTCATGTTGATGTGCTGAACAGTTCCTGGATCAGTCCAGGCTTCTGTCTCCAGCTGAAAGCTGGGATAAGGGTATCAGGTTCATTCCCACAGCCCCCAGAGGAGATGCCATAGGGAGGCTCTGCTCCAGCCTCCTTTGAAGCCAGCTGGAACTGCTGTTAGCCTGCTGAGATCAGTGTCAGGAGGGATGTTTGCTTTTGCACAGTGCAGTGGCATTTCAAGAGTTACATGTATTGACCGACTCATTGGCCCCGCCACGGAGCATCCCTCTGCTGAAAGGCTCATGCTGCTGGGGCCTGCCTTTGCTTTTGGTGTGACTGTACAGTAAAAAGTCTCCTGTGATTGTCCCTGGGCTGAACCCATGCACCTCCCTCTTACCAATTAATAGATTGCAAATGGACATTCAAGCCAAGAGTCAGGCATACCTGCAGGGGTGGTGAGCAGTACCGCTGTACCTGTTCTCATGATGTTGTCTGGGACATAATGGTCCAGTTACGTTCCAGACAGTGTAACAGAAGTTGTACTAGACAGACATAGAGCCCCTGGCTTGTTTGGGGTTTTTTTGGGGGGTGGAGGGAGTTACTTCTGAGAGAAGAATGAAGGAAAAACTCAGGAAGGGGCATTCCTGCTGCCTGGAGTGCCTGTTGCTAAGACTGGGCTTTCCTAGCCCTGATTTCAAGCCATTCTGTCATGCTTGCCCATGCCTGACTAACCACCCCTTCTTGGCTCAGCCCAGGCTGGCTTTCCCAGTTAACTTTTCCAGCAGTTTCCGTGGCCGCCCAGGACTGACCCAACGGCCAGTTGTGTCCCAGCTCCAGTTCCTGGAAAGCAGAAGGACAGCAGGGAGAGCAGCTCTCTAGTGGCCTGTGTCCTTGCGGTGGGGAGAGGAAAGAAAGAAAGAAAACCTGTGCTGCTTGTGTTCTGCTCTGAGAGGGCAGGAGTGGGGTAAAAGCCACTTGCTGAAATAAGACAGCAGTCATTCGTGTCTCTCCTGCACAGGTATTGTTTTCTCCTTGGCCGATAAATCCAGCTCCTCCAACATGAAGATCGATGCTCTGTCTTTCCTCCATGTTCTTCTTTGCAACCACCAGCCAGAGGCCTTTCATCCCCATATCAGGAGCCTGCTGCCTCCTGTTGTGACCTGTATTGGAGACCCCTTTTATAAGATCACTTCAGAAGCTCTGCTGGTTACTCAGCAGCTTGTGAAAGTCATCAGGCCTCTGGACAAACCGTGCACTTTCGATGCCAAGCCCTTTGTGAAGGACCTTTTCCCTGGTACTCTGAAGCGACTGAAGGCAGCTGACATCGACCAGGAGGTGAAGGAGCGTGCTATCTCCTGCATGGGACAAATTATTTACAACCTGGGAGACCACTTAAGCACTGATCTCCAGCCAACCTTGAAGATATTTCTGGAGAGGCTCAAAAATGAAATCACCAGACTCACAACAGTCAAAGCATTAACCTTAATTGCCAGTTCTCCACTAAAAATAGATTTGAGACCCATCCTAGGGGAAGGTTTCCCTATTCTAGCCTCCTTCTTGAGAAAGAATCAACGTGCCTTGAAACTGAGCACCCTGACTGCTCTGGACATCCTGGTGAAGAACTACAGGGACAGCCTCCAGCCTGCCATGATAGAGTCTGTGCTGGCGGAGCTCCCCGCTCTCATCACCGAGAACGACATGCATGTTTCCCAGGTGGCCATCCTGTTCCTGACTACTCTGGCCACGGTCCATCCATCCTGCGTCTCCAAGATGAGCGGTTCAGTCCTTGCAGAGACCTTCCAGCTGGTGCACTCTCCTCTGCTGCAGGGTGGGGCCCTGAGTGCCATCATCGACTTCTTCCAGGCGCTGGTGCAGACCAGGACACCCACCACGAGCTACTCGGAGCTGATGAGGCAGCTCACTGCGCCTGTTTACTCCTCGGGTGCAGCGGGGGCATCCCTGCCTCTGCACAAACAGGCCTACTACTCTGCTGCCAGGTGTGTGGCAGCCCTGTCCACAGCCTGCCCCAAGGAAGCACCTGCCACCGTGAACCAGTTTATCCAGGAGGTGAAAAGCCCCAAGTCCAGCCCTGCTGTTAAAGTGCTGGCGTTCCTCTCGCTGGCAGAGATGGGGCGCACCACAAACCTCAGTGCTCAGAGGGAGCTCAGAACAGTCATCCTGGAAGCCTTCTCCTCCCCCAGCGAAGAGGTGAAGTCTGCAGCCTCCTACGCGCTCGGGAACGTCAGCGTTGGGAATCTGCAGGAGTACCTTCCCTTCATGCTGAAGGAGATCGGAAGCCAGCCCAAGAGGCAGTACCTCCTGCTGCACTCTCTGAAGGAAGTCATCAGCTCCTCGCCAGCCGATGGCCTCAAGCCTTATGTGGAGGACATTTGGGCTCTGCTGTTCAAGCACTGTGAGTGCACAGAGGAAGGGACGCGCAACGTGGTGGCTGAGTGCCTGGGGAAGCTGACGCTGGTGAATCCTGCTGAGCTGCTGCCCCTGCTGAAAAAACAGCTCTCCTCAGGTATGGGGAGGGGCAGCGGTGAGCCTGGGGAAGGGCTTGCTTTTGTGGGAGAGTCCTCGTGTAAATTGCCGGTGGGCACGATGGGGAGTAAAGCCAGTCTGCAGAGGCACAAAGGAAACAAGGGGTCTCTGCAAGGGGGGAGCTGAGGAGCACTGGTTTGTGCAGGGGCAGGAGGGTGCTAGGAACAGGGACTGCACACACAGGTTGTGCTGGGCAGGATTTAACACTGAGGTCGTTACAACAGATCCTCTGTTCTCTTAGATGTGTGTGTGATGTGACCAGGAGTATGCTCCAGGATTACAGCAGTGATTTTGTCTCTTGTCTCCCACTGTTCCTTCTTTCCATCTTCCTCACAGGTTCCCCACACGCCCGGAGCACGGTGGTAACTGCAGTCAAGTTCACGATCGCAGACCAGCCGCAGCCCATCGATGCCCTGCTGAAAGGCTGCATAGGTGGGCTCCTGCAGGCAGCAGTGGGACCTGACAGAGATACGCTGGGGGTCGTTACCAGCTCAGGGATCTGTTCACCTGTGTGACCCTCACCTGATCCAGCTCGGTTTTGCCTGTGTTTCCCTGCTTTTGGGATTACAGAACAGCACCATCTCACTGAGTCACTGCTTGTGCTCTGGGACATGTTCTGCTGGTGACAGTTTTTTAGGGAGCAGAAGTTCCTTCTGCATTTAAAGTTATGATTCCTCACAAGCAGCATCTTGTAAAATAGAACCTCTGTTAAAAGGGTCTTAGGAGTGTAGGGAGCCTCTGCCTCAGACCTGTTGTGTAAAACTGGGCTTGTTTCAGAGGTGACTGAGCAGATGAAGTCTGAGCAAAAACGCAAAACCCAACTTCATCAAATCCCAGAGCTTCTGATTTGATTTTAGGGTGAGGTAGCTAGAACGGTGCCGTTTGTTTTCATGCCCAGATGCAGGGAAGTTGTGTTTCCTCCACTTACTATATCCCAGGTGAAGGGAGGGAAAGCATCTCTTTCCTGTTGGGCTGAGCCCCTACAGCTATAGTCGGGCTCCTTGAAATAGGCTGTTATGTGCTTTCAGCATGCAGGACTGATGGGGGTGTTCCTGTCCCACAGGTGACTTCCTGAAAACCCTTCAGGATCCAGACCTGAATGTTCGTCGTGTGGCTTTAGCCATGTTCAACTCTGCTGCTCACAACAAACCTTCTCTGATCCGGGACTTGCTGAACACGGTTCTCCCTGGGCTGTATAATGAAACCAAGGTCAGAAGGGAGCTCATCCGGGAGGTGAGTCAGCAGCTGGGCTCAGGACCAGTGACTCCATGTGTGTGGCTGCAGTGAAGCTGTTGCCCTGCCTGCTGTTAGGTGACAGCTGTGGGGGTTTCTCTGGTTTAAGGTAGAAATGGGGCCATTCAAGCACACGGTGGACGATGGCCTGGACGTGCGGAAAGCTGCCTTTGAATGCATGTACACGCTGCTGGAAAGCTGCCTGGACAGGCTGGACATCTACGAGTACCTGAACCACCTGGAGGATGGGCTGAAGGATCACTACGACATCCGGGTAGGTGCTGACCTGCTGGAGGGTGGGGATGTCTCTGGGGTTACTGGTTCTCTGAGGCCTGTGGTCAAACTGAGACAGTGTGTCACCGCAGCAGCGTGCCAGATGTGCAATTTCCTTGTCTTTGCAACTGCTGCAGCCTTTCATCTGACACTGTCTGGCTGTAATTTGACCGTGGTGGCCTTGAAAACATAACGCTGGTGTAGCTGCTTCCATAGGGAGCTCACTGAAGTTTGAGGTCAGTTCCTTCTTCAAACTTTGCGTGGTCACTTGCTCAGTGGGGCCAGTGACGCCCTATTAAAAGAATCAAGCAGTGTCATTGTTGATGGCCTTGTAGCTTAATAGGAAGCACCATGTTCTCTTTACCCTGTTATTTGATTTACTCCCTCTTAGCTGTGGGTGCAGTACCAGCACACCGTGTGCTGAGTGTTGCCCTTTCTCTCAGAGCCTCTCCAGGCACCCCACGCAGGGCACCACGGCCCAGCTGTGCTGCCAGTGGGGTCTTCCTAATGCTCTTGGCAAAGCCTCTTGCAGGAGCACCCAGCCCCTCACCACACGTGGGTGCAGCGGCACAGCACAGGCAGAATGACCCCCCGTCCCCCGGCAGAGCGGGTCCGTGCTGGGGACAGGAGGGTGCAGCCAGCAGTGTGTCTCTCTCCTGTCAGATGCTGACGTTCATCATGCTGGCCCGGCTGTCGGCGCTCTGCCCCAGCGCCGTGCTGCAGCGGCTCGAGCGCCTGGTTGAGCCGCTCCGCGCGACTTGCTCCACCAAGGTAAGAGCAGGCAGGGACCTGTGGGGTGGGTTCTGCCACGAAGCCACCCATGGCTCACTGCTGAGCAGCCCACTCCCTGCCTTCCCCCAGCTAGAACATAACCTGCTTCTCTCTGCCTCCACTGTCGTCTCTAAATGCCACACGGTGCTTTGGCTTTGTAGGTAAAAGCTGGCTCTGTGAAACAGGAGTTTGAGAAGCAGGATGAGCTGAAGCGCTCTGCCATGAGAGCAGTGGCTGCTCTCCTGACCATCCCTGAAGTAGAGAAAAGCCCAGCAATGGCCGAGTTTTCATCTCAGATCAGATCCAATCCTGAAATGGCATCGCTTTTTGAGAGCATTCAGAAGGATTCCACTTCCCTGCCCAGCACAGAGGCGATGGACATGAGCTAAGAGCTGCCCCTTCCTGCACCACCTTCCTGCCCTCACAGCGCTTGGACCCAGCAGGGACGCCAGGGACGGGCTGAGGAGGAGCATCGTCGGGCTGGTCTCTGCTGCAACAGCCACTCGCACGTCCCTGGGTGCCCACAGCAGAGAAGGGTTGGTTCCAGCAGCCACCTTGCTGATCCATAAGGAGCTATGGGAGAAGGGACATGCATCCTTACACAGGGGAGGGGTGGAAGGTGGATAGAGCAGTAGAATCTTTCAGCATGTTTTTATGGGGCGTACAAAGCACCCTAAACTGAGCGTGGCTCCATGAGAAAGGGAGATTAATCCTGATGTATTTCTTTTCTGCAGCACAAAGAGTTTAAAATGTTTTATATTTTAAGCACTGCACATGCACTTTCTACCAAGAATTGCCTGAAGAATGTATTTTTAGTGTTTCACTGAGATGGCTGAAACCGCCCCCCGCCCCAGTCACCCGGTTGGAAGGGGCTGGGCCAGCCAGGCTGCAGGGGCAGCATGGGGCCTCCCCCTACCCTGCTCAGGCCTGGGCACCCGCCCCGCAGTGGGGGCTTCCTGCTGTGTTGAAGCTGCAGGACCCTGACTTGCTTCACCTTCATTTTTACCCTTTTGATTGCAAAATACCTCAAGCAGCTATCCTCACGCAGAGGGTACTGGATGGCATCCCAGCAGCAAACCTGACACTGAGCTTCTTTCTGCTCTCTCCTCCTTCCTCCAGGGCTGTTGGTGTGCGAGGCGCCAGGCACCGTCCTGTGCTGAGCTCTGCTTGCTGACCAGTAGCCATGCTTGTGGGAAGCAGCTTTGGGTTTAGGGGCTGTGGCAGCAGTGTGAGTGCCCAACCTGCCCTGGGAACACACAGCACCTGGCTGTGTGTCCAAATCCTAGTGTGCCCTGGGGAAGGGGGAAGCCTGCAGTTACAGAGGCCATAACAGCAAGTCAGAGCCCAAGGCTGTGCCACGCTGCTTATAGCCAGGGAGCTGGAATGAGCTTTTATTTCCCCTTTTTTTGAAAGAGTGGTTGATGTGAAAAATACTGATAGTGCTGTGTGAAAGAACATCCGTGCTGTTTGAGTGGTGTAAAAAATAAAGATAAGCTGGTGAAGTTGTGTGTGCTGCATCTGCTGGGACAGGGACATCACCGGGGGACGAGGGCAGCCAGGCTTGTGCAGCAGCTGGGGTGGAACCCCGCATGTTGAACCCACCCCACATACAGGCACCAAGTCAAGGTCTCCCTGGGGCCCCTCTAAACACCCAGACAAGTTTGGTTTTACACTTTATTAAATACATGGCAGGGGCAGAAGGTGGTTTATTCGTTCTCCTCACTGCGCAGCCTGGCGTTGGGGTTGGTGACCTTGATGGCGAGCTGAGCCGCTCTCTCCACGATCACCTTCCGGTTCTTGGAAGACACGTTGTGAGCGATCTCTGCACAGAATGACCTGTTGGGAGCAGACAATACCTCAGGCTGACTGCAGACAGCACAGCACTCCCAACCCATCCCACTGGCAGCACCACGCAGCTCCCACACCCTGCTGTAGAAGCTTTGCCTCCAGAGCAGCTCAGCCTTCCTCCCTTGGCTGGAGTCAGCCAGAGGCAGCTTTCGATGGTGTTGGCTGCTACTCTCACTACTTCACTTGAAAGAAAAAAACTTCACAAGATGTAGGCCTGTGTCTGAACAGGTAGGCAGCCGCAGCTGCAATCACTCCAGGGATGTGGGTACAGCACTGCTCACCACCACCATCATGTTGGATTTTGGCCAAAGGTACCAGTTTGCCAGCCCCAAGACACAGCCTGTGCCCTCCCGCCAGCAGCGCTGAGGAAACCCACAGAACCTTCATGTTCTTAAAAGCAAGACCCTCCTTGGCCTCCCACTTACATCCCTCCCTGACTGTGCTGCCTCTTTGCCTGCCGACCCGGCACTGCGAGGGGCTGGCAGCACTGCCCAGGCCCTGCACACTTACTTGTTGCTCATCATGAGCACCTCCAGCTCTTTGACATTGTGGACCAGGAACTTCCTGAAGCCCGTGGGCAGCATGTGCTTCGTCTTCTTGTTGCTGCCGTAGCCGATGTTGGGCATCAGGATCTGGCCCTTGAACCGCCTGCGGACTCGGTTATCGATGCCTCTCGGTTTGCGCCAGTTGCGCTGGAGAGATGCAGGAAGTCGTTACCCATCACACAGCCAGCTCAGCCCGAAGGGACCTGCCTGCAGTCAGAGCCGACCCCCGAAACTCCGCAGCACCCGGCTGCCACAGCACGGCCCAAAGCCGGAGCCCCCCGGTACCTGCATCCGGCATCAGCCCTGACGCTGCGGGCAGCCCCAGCCCACCGCCCGGAGCTCCGGGCAGTTCCCTTACCTTGATCTTGACATAGCGATCCGACTGGTGGCGGATGAACTTCTTGGTCCTCTTCTTGACGATTTTGGGTTTGACGAGAGGCCTGAGGGCGGGCATGGCGCCTGGGGCAAACAGGGCCGCAGTGAGCGCGGGGCGCGGCGCGGGGCCGGCCCCGCAGCCGCCTCACAGCGTGTGGCAGACTGTCTTCCGCTCGCTGCCCACGCCGGAGGCCAGCGAGGGAATGGGTCTTCATCTGCAGTGGCTCTGCCTCCCGCCTCCGAAGCTGGCAGAGCACCGGCAGCTCTCCAGATGCGATCCTGGGAGGTGACCCGCGCGGACCGGGCACCGGGCACCGGGCACCGGGCGCCGGCTGGGGCCGGGCCCGCCCGCACCAACCCCCGCGGGGCGGCCGGGGCCGCCGCCGGGCCCCGCGCTCGGGCCGCCCCAGCTCCGGCTCTGCGGGGGGACGCGCGGCCGCCCGGCCCGGGCACGGCCCCGCGGGGAGGGGGCCGGGGCCGGCGGAGGGACGCGGGGCGCGGCCGGGCCGGCGCGGATGGGGGCGGATGGGGGCGGATGGGGCCGGATGGGGGCGGATGGCGACTCACCGGTTCGCGATGGCGGCGTCCGCCGCGGGCCCGGCCGAGAGAGGGAGGCGGGGCGCGCGCGGGGGCTGATGGGATGCGCGGGAGGTCCTGCCGGGCACGCGCGGCACCGCGGCTGCGCAGAGCGGGACCCGGCCCTCGCGGGACGCCGGGGCGCGCCGGGAAACCGCGCCCAGCGGGCTGAGAGCGGCGGTGGCTCCCGAGAGCCCGGACCGGTGCCGCTCCCTGTCCCGAGCCGAGGTGTGGGTACGGAGCTGCCAGGACCTGCCGGGCGCCTCTTCCGTCAGCTGCGTCCGGGCGGCCGCCAGCGCGGCTTCCGCCAGTCCCGCTGGGCGGGAGGGCGCCCCCTGGCGGAGCGGCGGGACGGGGCCGCATCCCGGCCGCGGGCGTTGAGACCGGGCTCCCCCCGCGCCGGGTTCCCCCGCGCCGGGTTACCCCCGCCCCGGGTTCCCCCGCGCCGGGTTACCCCCGCCCCGGGCTCCCCCCGCCCCGGGTTCCCCCGCCCCGGGCTCCCCCCGCCCCGGGTTCCCCCGCCCCGGGCTCCCCCCGCCCCGGGTTCCCCCGCCCCGGGCTCCTTCGCCACAGCCGGGGCTCGCCCGGGCCGCGAAAGCCGAACGCCCGGTGCGCGCGGCGCCGCCTCGCCCGGCCGCAGGAGCCCGGCCCGGCCTCGCAGGTCGGTCGTTCTCCGGAGCGGCCCGGCCGAGCCGCAGAGCCCGCTGCCGGGCGCCGGTCCGCTCTGGCCCTGGCAGGGTGGGAGCCGCGAGCGGTCCGGGACCGGCTGCCAGTGACTGGAGAGTGCTAACCCGGGTCCCCGTGCCTGCTGCACGGGTCGGCTGTCTGTCCTTTGAAACTTGACAGATGCCAAGAGTCACCCCAGGCGCAGACCCAGTCCCATCGCTGCACAGCCCCAGGCCACCGTCACCAGAACCGGGACGCTAGTGGGGGCTGAGCCTGCGCCCTGGGCCCAGGGCAGGACAGCAGCACAGGCCCAGCTGGGGGGTCGCAGCTGATTTTGCTCTCAGCCCTCCTGTCTGCTCTGCACTTTATTCCTTCCCATCACCCCTTTGCCTATATCCCCAACGCTCTGAGCTGAGATTGGAGCCTCTCCCCTCCCCAGCCCAAGCCTGCAGCTTCTGCGAGTCACCTGCTGCACCCTGCGTGTGTCTCTGTGCTTGTGGGTGAACGAGACGGACAGAAGTCGTGGGACTTCTCCCTTGGAGCTTCTCTGCCGAGAATCCGATGTTGGGCTCGGCTACCCGGCTGAACACAGCAGATCAGCCCATGAAAACTTCCATTCTCAGCCAAAGGAAGGAGTCCAGCAAGAGGCAGCACCTACTCTTTCAGGCTTGGAAGCAAGAAAGGGGACAAGAGTTGGAGAGTGTGGAATCTGAGAAGACAACTGAAAGGTGACATTTAAGTTGAAGATGGGTGGTGGAGAAAGATAGAACATTCCCCAATCTAGAAATACCACCAAGAACCATCAACAACTTAAAAACAGGCAGAAGAATAAAGACCAGAATTCACAGATGAAGACCTATATGAAGAAAGAAAGACTGAGGCTGCTGCCTCCCTTGGGGGCTGCTGCAAAGTGGGCGGCAGAGCCTGGGGTGCAGGCTGGCCAGGGGTGCAGCAAAACCAATTCACTGCCTGGGGCTGGGCTGGCAAAGCAGAGCCGGCCTTGGGCTGGGTGCAGGCATCTGTGCTCTGGATCGCATGGTCCGAGGCTCAGCACCAGTCTGGCTCTTGCTGGTTGTGCCAGCAATAGCTGCTGGCCCCGATGGGGCCTCTCCTCACATGGCTCTGGCTGGGAGGGCAGGCAGCAGTTTGGGAAGACACCACTGTGCCAGGCAGGGCCAGGGGTGACACCTGTGGCAGGAGGCTGCCCACTGGCTGCCATCTGTTGCCAGGCCGATGGTGCCATCAGGCCCGTCCCACCCCCGGGCTGCCCCCAGCCAGCTGGCACCACGAATCTGCTATAGGTTTATTAAAAGGCCCGCGGGACCGCGCCGTTACACTGCCCCCGCGCTGGCACGGCACACGCAGGGGTCAAGCAGCGCCGCCGGGACGCCAGGCACTGTGTCAGTCGATGCTCAGCCTCTCCTGGTTCTCACGGAGCCAGGTGTGGTACACGTTTAACTTGTGGTCCTGCGGCTGTACCTACAACAGCAGATTGTTTGAGATGCTTGCAGTGTCTGCTCTGGAGCACCGTGCTGACCCACCCACCCCCCCCCTAGTGCTGCGCCCAGCCCTGCGTTCGGCTGGGGAGGGGGTGCCCACCCCAAGCCAAGGCCTTCTATGCTCACAAGGAGCTGGAGAGCAGGGCCAGGACAGCTGGCCATGAGCAGCCCATGGGCATTCCTGCCACACCACATCCTGCTCCAGGCAGAGCTGGGAAGGATCTGGGAGGCAGGATCGCTGCTCAGAAACAGACTGGGACTGGGATGGGTTTCTCCTTCCCCATCTGAAGAGTGACAGCACTCACACATCGCTTGTTTTGGTGTGTATCATTATTATTGCTACAACAATTACTGTTTTTCCTCTGCCTTTGTTATCCCACTGAACTGTCTGTAACTCAATCCCTGAGGCTTTTTTCCCATTCTCCTCCCCATCCCCTGGGGGAGGGAGGGGTGAGCAATGCTCAGTTCCCCCCTGGGGTTAAACCACGAGTGGTGCATTCTGGGGCTTCAACCCACTGAAGATGTAAAAATTCCTATTTTTTAGAACTCCCAGGAGCCCACAGGTACCAGCCCAGCAAGGCCAGAGCCCGGTGCCGGCAGCGCGGCCGCAGCACCCACCTCCTTCCACTCGTTGACACAGAAGATCCTGTAGGAGTCGTTGCCGTACTTGCCGATGCCGTGCAGCTCGATGGGGTACTTCCACTGCTTGCTCAGGTACTCATCTGCAACGCAGGGTCACGGGCTTCACTGCCTGCGGGCAGGGGGGCACAGAAAGCACCTCTGCACAAAGGCCCGGTGCTCTGCTATTGCAACACGTCTCCTTTGGAACGTTTTAAGTGAAAAACACAAGTTTTAGCTATTTCCTGGTGAAAGCAGGCAATGAATCCCTATGGGGTACATCCTAAACACCTTATTGCTGAGGGCAAGTTCTAATTACATCTCTCTCCTCAGAACCCACTGAGGACTTTTATACAAAGTATAGAAAATACCAGGATGACAGAGAAAACCTGCCTGGAAGAGGCTTCTGGGGGTCACCAGATGCAAGACAGCGCAGAGCCACCTGACCAGCATGCTGCAGCACACCACACCAAGTCTGGCAGGCATTCCTGTCCTGCTCCACTCAGAGCAGCCTCCCAGACACAGGCCTGTGCAGAGCTCACAGGGTATCTCACTCTCAGTTAAGAGGAACAACACTGCACATGCAACGCCAGCGCCCCCCGAAGCTGGGCAGAACCCGAGGGGAGGCAGAGCGGAGGACACTGTGACAGCAGCACTACTGGCCCTGCCAGCGCCCCCCAAGGCACGTCCAGGAAAGCCTACCTGAGAACTTGATGATGGTTCTTGCTCTGAGCTCGTAGAGGCCGAGAGGCTTGAGCAGCTCTGACATTTCTTTCCAGTCTGCAGCCCTGGCTATTTCAGGAGAAGGGTACTTCTTAAGGAACTCCCAGAGCACAGGAATTGCCATTTTACCTAGTCAGAGAAATCAGTGTGAACAGAAGGCTCTGCAGGCCAGTCTTCCTCTGAAGCAAGCTTTTTCTGGGGCAAGAGATGCAAATTATTTCATGTTTTTACACCGACACAAGGTACTGTACCCCGTTCATTCACTGACACCAGTTAAAGACAGCTGTTGTGACCCTGCACTGCCACCCCAACATTTACACAACACAACACTGTGTTACTCTACTTACCTGACGTTTTATTGAGAAATATGGTTCCAATTAGAAGTTTCCATGGATCATGGAAAAGTGTTTCTTGGACCAAATTAAAAGGAGAACGTGGAGGAGTCCATTTTCTGAAGGCCTTCCTCCTGGGTGGGCTGGGAGCTGTACACAGAGGGTACAGTACAGGAATGTTTATTGGGAAAGATGGATTTACAGCAAAATACCTCTAAACAAGGAAGACCTTTCAAAGCAGATTCATCTTTGTGTGGGCCCTACCCATGGAGGGAGCCACAGCAATTCAGAGAGGAGCTCTACAGAACTGCAAGGGACCAAGTGTACCCTGGCACGGACTCCAGTAAGGGTCAGGGCTGCCCATGCATGCTCCTGTGCTAGGCTTCCTGACAAGAGCAGCCTGCCCCAGCTACCACCATGCTCCTGTGCAGGGGAAACACCTCAGCAGTCTGAAGAGACCTCCCCCAAAACACCCTCACCCCATCACCTCACAGCTGCTGAAAAAGCTGCTGAGGCACTGGATACACCCGCGAGACATGAGACACTGAGGTTTGGAACGGGACAAGACCAGCACTAGTGCTGAGCTCTCTGATGGCACCTAGGCATGGCCAGCCCACACCTGGAAGAAATCTTCCACAACGTCACTTATCTGGAGCCATCCTGTTCCTCCCCAGAGATATATTCCCTAAAGAGTATTTTACCTTCTTTACTGTATTTACTTGAGAAATACGGACTCGTTTTCCTCCTCTCCACTTGTGTCCGTGGGACAGGCTCTTCTGCAAAGAAGCAGCAATAAGCAGTGCTTTAGCATTAAACCCAGAAACCCCAAGGATCTTGCTGTCGTGTTTCACACACCACTCCTGCCTTGTGTTGTTATGGAAATACCAGGATTTCCTGTAGGTCTGCAGGACACAAACATGCTTCGGAAGTGCTCAGCACCCCTCTGCATTTCCAGGCTATGAGAAGTCTTGGGAAGACAAACTGTTCCTTTGCCACAACCTGAGGAAACAGGCTCAAACTACAGCTGAGGATTAGCTGTCCCCACGCTCTGGCATGTGAAGCCAACCAAACCCATTTTTTATGCACCCAGCTAACAACTATGCAATATTAAAAGAGCTCGTGCAGCAAAGGTAACTGTTGTATTAGACTGTACAGCTGAAGAGGTGGGTAGAATAAGTCACAGTTGTGAATAAACCTGCACTAAGTTAAATGCTGCTGGATAAAAGAAGTGAGGTGGATTCAGACCCAGAACAGAACACTGCTGACACAGTGAGAAGCCCCAGCAGAGCGTTAGGATCACGTTCTGCTCAAAGCCACCATATGCCTGGTAGCACCTTAACTGCTGTGGAGCTTTCCCAGTCACACAGCATCCGTTTCAGCATCAGATTGAGTATCCTGGTTACCTGGATTCCCTCGATCTGTCTCTTTCCCTATTTTCAATCCACTGCTCTCCTTCTCAGGTTCTGCAGACCTGTCATTAAAACACCTCTCCACACGTTCCTCCTCTGCCAGGCACTCCAGCTTCCTTCGCGAGCGAGTTGTCACAGTCCTTGGCCGTGTGTCTGACTGTGTCCTGGGAATTCTCAGCCGAGTTTTCCCAGTGTCCATAGGCTCTGTGTTCTGATCCTCTGGGCCCTGACCATCAGCCACAGGCCTGGCTGTCTTTCGACGTGACTTCTTGTTTTGGAGGCACTCCGCTCCCTCCGCCTCACGCAGCCCTCCTCTCTGTCGTCTCTTCTGGCTGTGACCCCGATCCCTCTTTTCTGAGCTCTTTGCAGTGTCCTTATCCCGAACGCTTCTTCCACCTGTCCCTTCTTCTCCGTTTTTCAAGCACCCCTCTGGTTTTACACCATTCCCAGCCACCTCTCTGCTTCCTGGAGCGGATGTAACATCTTGCAGGCGCCCGTTTCCAGGCTCTGTGTTTCGAGCTCCGTTCTCTTCACCACCCGCTGCAGCCAGGCCTTGACAAGCCCCGTTCCCTGAGCCATCCCCAGCAGCAGCCCTAGCACCGGATCTTCTCACCCTCGTGCGGACACTCCTCAGAGGAGCCGTACAATCAACACCTTCTGCTTTCAACGCCGCCCACCCAGCTTTACGAAGGCGTCCCACCAGTGACCTCACTGGCCGCGGCTTGTTTCCCTCAGGACTGCGGGAGGAAAGAAGAGAACGTGTTACCGCTGGCTCCATCGCTTGCCAACCCCACCCCCAAAGCACCCGTGCGGCAGGCAGCAGGGTTCGCCCAGAGGGGCCCCCACACACGTTACACACCCGCAGGCCGCGGCCCAGCCTCCCCAGGCAGAGACCCGGGCCGGCCCTGACCGCCTCCGCCGGGTCACCTGCTGACGGGCCCGCGGCGGCGGGGAGGGGCGTTGAGGGGGAAGCGGCGGGCCCCGCCGCTTCCCCCTCAACGCCCCTCCCCGCCGCCGCGGGCCCGTCAGCGAGCGCTGCGCTTCAATCGCCGCCCGCCTGAGACCCCCACTCCCACCTACCCGCCCGCCGCCATCGCGCCGCTCTCCCTACTCGCTTCCCGCCTTCGTCCTGTCCTGCGCAAGCGCATAGTGGTCCCGCTGAGGGGGGGGGGGGGGGGTCGCGCGCCCCCTGGCGTAGCTGAGGACCGGCGGGCCTCCCGTACGCATGCGTGTTGCCCTTGGTGCCGGCGGGACGGGTATAAACAAGCGCTTGGCGGGGCTGCCGGGGCTCGGCTCGGCTCGGCTCGGCTCGGCTCGGCTCGGCTCGGCTCGGCTCGGCTCGGCTCGGCTCGGCTCGGCTCGGCTCGGCTCGGCTCGGCTCGGCTCGGCTCGGCTCGGCTCGGCTCGGCTCTAATGCGGGCTGCGCTCACCTGGCGCGACAAGGCCGAGCAGTGGTGAGCGGCCCCGGGGGGAGAGGTGGGCTGGTGCGGGGCCGGGCCTGGCTCTGCAGCGGCCTGTGGAGGAGCCCCGGCGGTAGGAGCGGCTGCGGGCGGAGCGGCGGCGCCGCCTCCCCGGGGCTGGGCGGCCCGCTCCGTGCTTGCCGGCACCGCCCGGGCCCTGCCCCGCCTCACGGTGCGGGAGTCCCGGCCCGGGTGGGCCAGTTCCCGCCGGCTGGCCTTCTCCTGGGCAGGGCGGCGGGACCTGCGGCCTCCGGGCTGGCGCCATAGTACCCGCCGGCTGTGCTTAGCCAGGGCCCCGCGGCCCGTGCCGGTTCCGGGGGCGCCCCGCCTCCGGGGGGGGCCGCCGCTCCGCCCGGCCCGGCGGGCAGGCCCCGGTGTGTGGCGGGCGGTGTCCGAGGGCTGTTTGGGCCGGGGTGCGCTCAGGATCCGGAGCAGAGGCCCCCTGCCCGCTAACGCGCCTGTTCCTTCTGTTTTCTTCAGCATTTACGATCTCGCCTTCAAGCCGGATGGGACCCAGTTGATAATCGCTGCTGGAAACAGGCTGCTGGTAGGGAGACTCCCCTCCTCTGGCACGCGCAGCTGTACAAACGTGATCTCTTTCACATTAGCTTATGAATGTGACCTACCAAAAATCCTCTTATCTCTGCTGCCCAGGCTCGTGTCTGCATGCATATTAATGCGGGCTAACTGCAGAGTGTTTTGAAGCTTTCCAGTGTTTCTTACCAAGCTTTAAGCTCTACCTCCTCGAGCGAGGAGATTTAAGTTACTCGTGTCATCTGGCCCCCTTGTACCTCACCCAGCGGTTTGAGATCCGTTCACCTGTGTCCAGGCACAGCAATGATGTGGTGTGCAAGTACTGCGTTGGTACATGGGAATCCCTGAAAAGGGCAGGACACCCAGATTGACAGCCCTGCTTTGGGAGAACCCTCAGCTTGAGCTCTTGCACCTCTGTGTGTCTGCTTGCTCCTGCTCACCCATCAGCAAGAGCAGCTCCAGACTCTGCTGCTCAGGGCTCCTGCAGAGCTTTCAGATGGGGCAGGTGTAGAAACTGCCAGGATGGCTGTGTGGCTGGTGTGATTATAGAGTTCAGAACTACAAGTCAGCAAGCTCTTTTGGGATTGGTGCTTGCAGGGTGGTGTATTTAATGACAGTCCTTTCTAGTCTTTTATTAGGTTTAGCCATCTGATGCAGGGAAAGAAGTAAGACAAGCTGGCCAAGTGAGCCATTGGGAAATTTCTTTTGTGCAGGTAGCTTTCTAATACTGACTGTTCCTCCATTCTGAGAAGCCTTATCTCAAGGAAAGCTGCTTCTACACTTTAAAATGTTTTACCTTGTGTGGACTGGATGCTGTGCAAAAAAAGCAAACACAAAAGCAAATAATTTTATATACTAGTCCCTGCTGAAAGAGTTGTTTGTATGTTTTTCTTTGTTTGAATATTTGTTTTGTTCCTCTCCATTTAAACAGGTCTATGATACTTCTGATGGAACCTTAATTCAGCCTTTGAAGGGACATAAGGACACGGTGTACTGCGTGGCTTATGCCAAAGATGGTAAGTATCACTCGGGGCTTTGTTGGGCTGGATTGTAACACACGTGTCTTCCATTCCTCGTTGCCAGTTGGTAACCAGACAAGTGGAGGTAGTTTCTCTGATAGTATTTTATACACATCTCTAAGTGCTGGTGTCTGTCTGTTCTTCAATCAAGAATCTGGGCTGCTGTACAAAAGCTACCTGCAGAAGTACTGTATTCTTAAATGTGGGGCTCCCTGTTGTCCATGAACCGTTCTTGAGTGGTGGTGAAGTTTCTATTTGTGGGGTGATCTGAAGAGGAGGCTTACCCCAGAGATCCTTCTTCTCATACTCTACCTGCCTCTGACTTTAATTCCCATGGTTCCTCTATCCCAGAGCTCCCTGATCTTCTGAGCCCTCTCACGGTACCTCGCTCGCTGCAGACCTGATTTGGCTTCTGCTTCTTTGATTGCTTCTGCTTCTCATTCTGTGGGGACTCAGTGTCTGTGGGCTCAGGGGGCTTCCTCTCAAGTGCTGCTGCTCAAATTAGAGGTGATGCCTGTGAAAATGGACCATTTTCCTCTTGACACTGCTCTCATAAACCTCTAGCCAGTGACTGACTGGCTACTCGGGTGCCCTGCTTGGCTGTGGTGAAGCATGCTCTGTGAGTAACCAAACAAAGTTGTTGGAGTTTCACCTAGCTGGAGATGCACAGTCACATCAAGGCACTTTAGGCCCTTCAGTGCTTGAGCCTTGTCAAGTTCAAGACCTCCTTGCTCTCTCTTTGATGGAGCATTTGGAGTGAAAGCAATTCTTGTACGTGTGGGATTTAAATTATTTCTAATCCACAGGCAAGCGGTTCGCGTCTGGCTCTGCTGATAAAAGTGTGATAATTTGGACTTCAAAGCTAGAAGGAATCCTGAAATACACGTAAGTGATGCCATTGGGTGCCGGGCTGCTCAGAGCAGCCTTTGATTGCAGGCTGCTGTCAAAGAGTGCGTGCTGTTAGACTGGGGAGATGGCTGGCTGAGGTCACAGAAAGCGCTCCTGAGTGGGTGGCAGAGAGGAGAGGATGAGAACAGTCGGAGTATCTGAGGCAGGAAGGCAATTACAGGCATAAAGGGCTTGAAAGTGTAGATAAATCTCCGAGTTTAGAGGGCTGGTGGAGCACTGCGGAAACTCTATAGATGAAATAAAATGAAACAGAATATGACTCCGATCTTGTTTAACAATTAATTTAATTCTGGTTCCAAGACCAAAGTAAAGATAAGGTTTAGTACTTTCAGTCTTCTTCCCTGGCTTTGTTTTCATACCTTTCATAAGCAGCATCCTCAAACTCTGTTTCTGAACATGTGTGTGTACTGTCATTACTACTTTGTATGCATGAGCTTATTAGTACTAGGAACATACACAAGAGTACTTGCTTTAGAATTCAGATAGAACCCTTAATCATATTTCACAAACCATCTATGTACATTCTTAGCTCAATCTTGATGAAATGCAGTGAATCACGTCACTTAGAGACAGGGGTTTTTAAAGGTTTATCACTGATTGAGTTTAACAGTAATTGCAGATTGATTAGGTGTAATACAGACTGATCACATTATTTCTGGCCTGTAGTAAACCTTTTGGTGCTCTTGCTGAAAGCAAAGGGGGCATTTAAGAGTGATTTACTGAAGTATGACTGTAACTTCATTCTAGGCATAATGACTCCATACAGTGCGTTTCGTACAACCCTCTTACTCACCAGCTGGCATCCTGCTCCTCCAGTGATTTTGGTATGGCTTCTTCCTCCAGCTCTTCCATTACACCAGTAAATTCTGTTAAAGTTGTACAGCTCAGCTGACTGCAGGCAGGTACAGCTCTGTATATCCAGAAGGACAAGAAACAAAGCTACCCAAAGCTAACTAACATGAGGTACTCACTGACCTCGCTCAGACTCCACTGGAGAGGGTGGAGCAGTGAGGAGCCACAGGGTAAAATGTACTGCTCTGTGACCATGGGTTTTGAGAGACACCCTCTCTGTTGTTCAGATGGATCCTTCCCCCCCCCCTTTATTGATAAATAATATATATTTAAATATCCTTCTAGTGGTGGGTGAGACTTTGATTCCTCTGAAATCAAATTGGCTCTTCTGACAGTATTGGCTTCTAGTTGAGCCCTGGTAACTGCCTGCTTGTAACTCCCTTTGGTTTGTTTGTTTGTGTCTTTAAGGCTTGTGGTCTCCTGAACAGAAGTCGGTCTCTAAACATAAAACCAGCAGTAAGATTACTTGCTGTAGGTAAGTTTTAAGGATTACCTGTCTCATTTAAGTTAGTCTCAGCACAAACTATCCAAAATATTATGCAAGCTTCAAGAAAAGGAAATCCAAGTGGAATAGTTCAGTGTGTGCAGAGATGGTACTGAGTAGCTGTCCCACCTTGGTGTTGGGCAGCACTCTGTACACTGTGCTGCTTCACTGTTCTCATCATTACACTGCCTGAGCAGCCTTTGTAATGCTCCAGTAGGAACATGACTGGTACTCACCAAAGATGACTTGTTCTTTCTTGTGCAGTCTTCTCAGGGCTTTTCTCTATATTATTTTTTTCATAGCAAAGGGCTTTAGGTTTTTATTTTGTGCTGTTTTTAACTGAATCCTTCTGAAAGCATCAGGTGTTGTGGTGTTGAGCAAGTGTCTCAACTTCTCCCTCTGTTGAGCTGTCTTGTGCAGTAACAGTAAAATGAAGTAAGAGGGAAAACAGTCTATTCTTTGGTTGTTTGCAGAGCTATTTGTCTCCTGTGTAAGCATTTGTAGTGGAAGGAGATAGTGATGATACAGGGAACCTGAAAGAAGGGTGTACTTGTGTAAAGTCACCCAGCCAACTGCAGCAGGGTGTAGAAACCAGGTCTCCCTGTCCCATGCAGCTCTGTCTGATCAGCGCTCTAAATGTGGCTTTTAAAAGAGCTTGGTCTGCTGCCAGCACTGTCATCCCCAAAATTGTATCTGTTACTTAGCACATGTTACAAGTATTGCAAGCAGATGATAGCTTTTTTTTATTTCTACATTTTTTTATTTCTGTGTGTATTATAAAATGTTCTTAGTGTAGTGCATGCTGTTGCCATAAATGTGGGTTTAGATGCATAAACAAACTGTAGGATTGCTGGCTATCTCCCAGAACTCCCTCTTAGGAGGATATTTCCATCTATCATCCCTGTTTGAGTATGCTGTGCCATCCTACCTTCCTGCTGCTTGTTGTTGGTAGTTTGCTCTTCAGTATCTGTGTCTTATCAGCTGGACAAACGATGGCCAGTACCTTGCCTTGGGGATGTTCAACGGCACCGTCAGCATCAGGAATAAGAACGGTGAAGAGAAAGTTAAGATAGAGCGTGCTGGGGGTGCTTTGTCTCCAATATGGTCAATTTGTTGGAATCCATCCAGGTAAATAGTTTGGTCCTCTTTCATTTTTTACTAGATAATCCTTGGATTATTGGTTGCAGAAGGGCTTGGCTCTTATCCCTGCTGAAACAGACTAATGACGTATGCATTGCCCTTTTGTAAGCAAGTATTTGTTGGAAGTTTTGGGGCCACTGCTTTGGTGTGCTTGCTTAGCAGATAGCTCTCTGTCAGGGCTTATCTCCATTCCCTCCTCATTCAGTGTATGGCTGCAGCAGAAGGTTCAGTTGCTGTCTCACCCCCTGGGCAGGGTGCTGTGGAGAAGGGTCAGGGTCGCCCATATCTTGCTCACAGCTGAACAGATCATGTTGGAGTACCCGAGTTAACAGCTTGGAGACCTGAAGCCTTTCCTGGGTCTGCTGTTGGTCTCACACAGGCATGCATCTGTTTCCCCACCCCACACACTGATGGCTGTGGTTCACCCCTGCTCAGCAGTTTAGGCTTTGTTGTAGTGTGCTCCTGTGGCCGAGTCCAGGATCGAGGAGCAGGGGCTGTTTGAGGACCAGTGGCTCCACTCTGCCGACTGGTTGTGCAGCTGTAAGTGAAGTGACACAACAAGCTTTGCTGTTATTCCTCCAAAGTCTGACTCTTCTGTCCCCAGGCTCCCTACCTCAGCTTTAAATGGCAGGATGTATCTATCTGCTGTCCTTTCTAGAAGCTCATTGTGATTTGGAGGGTAATATGAGGTAGATTCTGCTATCCCATTACTTGGTTCTGTTCCTTGAATAAATTTATTAATAAATGGCTGCAGAATTACCACTCTTTTTTCCCTTTTCTTTTTAGAGATGATCGCAATGATGTTTTGGCTGTGGCAGACTGGGGTCAGAAGCTTTCCTTCTACCAGCTTAGTGGCAAACAGGTCTGTTGTGGGAAGGGCACTCGGGAGTGGCAAGTGTTTGAGTCTGTCTTCTGTCCTGCGTTCAAAGTGTTAGCTCACTAGTGCTGTATGAGCTTCCTCACATGCTTTCTGTTTCCCCAACAGCTGCATCTGCTTTAACTGTATCCTCCTTCACCTCTTTTCCCTTGGTAACTCAGCTGCTGCCTTAGAGTTCTTGTCCTGAGGCTCTCACAGCTTTGCTGGCTTTGGTGATACGGTTTGCTCATCTTGAGAGGACATCTTTGTGGGTTTTTTTCAACTTGTTAAAGGGGGTTTTTCTGAGTGGCTTGGGACTAGATGGGTTCCTGGATGTGTTTTAAAACTGCTTTTGGGAATCTTAATAGAGCTGGTGGTTCTTGGGTATTGAAAAGTTGTGTGTGGCTGGAGAGAAGAGCAGAATGCTATCAGTGACATCACTTGTTGCCTTGGGAAGATACACAATTATTCCTTTGTTAATGTTTTTGACTATTATTGTTTTCCCTTGTAGATTGGGAAGGACAGAATGCTCAATTTTGATCCTTGCTGTCTTAGCTATTTTACTAAAGGAGAGTATCTCTTACTGGGAGGTTCAGACAAACAAGTCTCGCTCTTCACGAAGGACGGCGTGCGTCTTGGTACCATAGGGGAGCAGAGCAGCTGGGTTTGGACATGCAAAGTCAAACCAGACTCCAACTATGTGGTGAGCACAAACGTTTCTCTGACACTTCTATACAACAAGTTGTCTGTAAGGGTAGACCATAAATTTCAAACACAGTTGCTTAGTCTGGGCATCCTTACTGAGGCAGCAGAGCCTAAACCATGCCTAAGCCTCCAACCTAAGGAGGTCCTGGAACTAGCACTGAAATTAAAAATAGCCTGCAGAAGTGTAGTCTGGGCTGTAAGAACATGGTAAATGAGCATAACACCTGCTTTCTGGTGGTGAGGCTTTTGCTGCATTTTGATTAAAAAAAGAGGAGAGAAAAGAAGGGAGGAAAAAAAGGCAGCTAATAGCTTCTAGGTTGACCAAATCTGATTCCACGATGGGAACAAAACAAAGTGTTCAGATCTGAGTTCCTGGCATTGCACCTTGAGGAGAATGCCTACAAGACAGCTCTTAGCTCCAGATGTCATGCTCTGTGCTACTATGCAATGTGAAAAGATGAGTGAATTTCAAGACAAACATCCCCACCACCCAAAACCACCCCAAAAAACCTAACCAAACTGAAACCAAGAACAAAACAAGCCCCAACCAGACCCCACTCACCCACCATGGTGGTCTCTGGCTTGTGATGAGGTCAGTCACTTTGCATTGCACTCTTACCACTGCTGAAGGACAGGCAGGCTGTAATGGCTATCAGTCTGTACATATGCAGGAAAAGGAACATAAAGCTTGTATAAATGCTACCCATTTTGCCAGTTCTCCCCTCTGTGTACCAGTAATTACAGTTCTTTTCTTGTGCTCAGGCAGTGGGGTGCCAGGATGGAACGATATCCTTCTACCAGCTGATTTTCAGCACTGTTCATGGCCTTTATAAAGACCGCTACGCCTACAGAGACAGCATGACTGATGTGATTGTCCAGCACCTCATCACTGAACAAAAAGGTAATTTCAGGCTTCGCTCTCATTTTGGTTTATTTTTAATTAATATCCATCAGGAGGATTGGAGTATGTGCTGCATGCATCACAGTGGCATATCCTGAGCTGAGCCAGGCGAACTTGCCTTCCTGAGGATCAGCACTGACAAGCTTAATGAAAGATGTGAGGATTTGAAGGGACGTTGGGAGGGGCAGAGGCTTTTAAGATAAGGCTTTAATCTCTGCGAATGGGATAAAAATACATCATATTTAGCTTTCTTCTGACTTGCAGCCTCAAGGGTTTGCACTGATTTTGTTTCTTCATAGGCACCGGCTTCTTATGGCAAGGAATCAAAGTTTTGCTCCAGAACGTGCTGTTGACAAATAACAGAGGGTGATAAATTGTGATGGGGATAGTAGATTAGATTGATGCACAACATCAAACACATCCAATCAGGAATCTGCTTTTAATTTTGGAAGTGCTTTAGACCCAGTACTTGAATGTATTAGCAAGTTTTCTGATTTCTGTGTGCGTTGGTTTTGTGTCAGCCTATACTCTATTGTTTTTTGTGTTGTGTTTTTTTCTCTTTAGTTAGAATAAAAGGCAGAGAGCTTGTAAAGAAAATTGCAATCTACAAAAACAGATTAGCCATCCAGATGCCAGAGAAAATCTTGATTTATGAGTTATACTCGGATGACCCTTCAGATATGTATTATCGGGTGAAGGACAAGATAGCAAAAAAGTTTGAATGCAACTTGCTGGTTGTATGTTCAAATCACATTATTTTATGCCAGGTATGTGCCTTAAAATCTAGCATAGTCTTGGGGTGTGTTGTGACTTTGATAGCTGCACGAATAGCTGGTAGCAGAAGGCTGTACTGTATCATCCTGCACAGCTCTTCCCCAGGGTACGGACCTGTGTTGCAGTATTCATGGCATGCCACAGGTGACTGTTACAGTTAAACAATCTCTGGAGTGAATTTGATAAACGAGCATGTAATCCAGGGGAGCTTTTAGGTGGGGGTGAACTACTAGAAAAAGTGTGTGTATGGGGGAAGGTGGTGGTTTTGTTTGTTTGAGCATAGCATTGGAAAACCTTAAAGAATTCACCCTGTTAAACTATTTGACTTCATGCATTTTATATGTGGAAGTAGGTGCACATGCTAGTGTGGGTGTACACATAGCACATCCAAGACACAGGGTTTTATCTTTACCTTTGTGTAGTATTTTATATGTTATTGTGTCTTTAGGAGAAAAGATTGCAGTGCCTCTCATTTAGTGGCGTTAAAGAACGAGAGTGGCTGATGGAGTCTCTTATTCGTTATATTAAAGTAATTGGAGGACCTCCAGGAAGAGAAGGCCTCCTAGTTGGTCTAAAGAATGGTCAGGTAATGCAGAATGTCTGGTATGTCTCTCCACTGCAAAGTAAAATCTGTTCTGTGCTCTTAGGGGAGTCCTTAGGAGCAGCATGCTCTTCTCCAACCTAATGTTTTACTTGGCTGAGTCTCATGTTGCAATGAAACTAATCACTTCTCTGGCTGTAAATGCAAACAGGCCTGTTTAACTTTGTCTGAAGTCACTAAGTTGGTAGGAACAACTGGTGGAAAAGGAGTTCTTGGTGAACTGAGAGGGGGTTTGTCTTTAGTGGGGCTTGTGTGTGTGTGTGTCCTTCCCTTCATGACCACTGTGACAGTGTGGATGTTGCCAAGCTGAAATTGCCATCTACTCCATTAGCCTGTTAGCTAATGGAGGAGCTCAGAGGTATCCATGAAGAGAACAGGAAGAGAGGATCTTGAGCTCCTCTGTGTCTTCTGTATCTATGCTTTATATATTCCTGTAGTAGTATATTAATGTATCTATTTAACTAGTGGAGCATTAAAATCCAGTATGTATAGGATGTGATTTACTTGGATAGGCTTGCAACCTGGAGCATGTTGCAGAAACAAGTCTGCAAGAGACCTCAGACTGTGAAAGCACTTCCTTAATGCACAGTTTACCTCTGGAAAAAACCCTATATATTGCAACTGTGTGCTTTAAACAGCATTAAATTTGGTACCTGCTGTGCTATTTCTAGCTTTAGGAACAAAACTGGGTGGACTGACTGTGGTTTGCCATGTGCCTAGATTCTGAAGATCTTTGTGGACAACGCCTTCGCCATCGTCCTGCTGAAGCAATCCACCGCCGTGCGCTGCCTGGACATGAGCGCCTCCCGCAACAAGCTGGCAGTGGTGGATGAGAACGACACCTGCCTGGTCTATGATATCCATACCAAGGAGTTGCTGTTCCAGGTAAAATTCAGAGTTCTGTGGCTTGTTGTTGGGTGTAGTTTGGGTTTTTTGTTGTGCGGGTGCGAGGCAGTGACGTGGGGCACAGACCATATGGACAACGTTGTTGTATGGAAACTTATGTAACTGTCAGTTAAGCCATTAGTCACACTTCTGGGACCTGCCTGGGTGTATTTCTCTATCAAAACTACCCTTGCAGAGATGGGAGACCAGGAATTGGAAGACAGGAGACACATGTGAGCAACGGCTGACTGAGAGCACTTAAACATGTGACCCCTTCAGTGAATTTCAGCGCTCTGTCCCGGTTCCCTTTGAAGCATTACAGCTAATGAGCATTTTGACTTCATCATTAGTACAAACGGAATTAAAGCCTAAGCGTCTCTGTTCATCCTGTGTTCCCAGGCAGTACAGTGAATAATGATAATTCTCCCTTCACTGGCAGTTTAGCAGTCACTCTAAGGGTTTGCTCATTAGCGTTGATGAAGTGTTCTCAGAGTAGGTGTCTGGAAAGTAAGAAGCTCTGCAGAGATGGGGTCTGTAACTTCCTTTTGTAGTGGGCAGAGAAGTGCTCCACTGAGCGTGCTGGCTAACCCACGGTGTATTGCTGTCAAATCTTACCCTGTGTTCTGTAGCTTGATAGTGTAGGTTGCTAGTAAATATGAAAGGAAAGGCAATTTCCTTTGTAAAAAATTAAAATATGTCCCTGTAAGTCTGTTTAGGAATATGGGAGGCTTTAGAATACTACAGTGTGTGTGTGTGTGTACACATCCACGCTATAATATGTCAAACCTTGCAGATGATGTGTGTTCTTTGGGAAAGAAGATATAATTGCCTCTGTTGTAATCATCAGTTATTTTGCTCATTAGGAACCCAATGCTAACAGCGTGGCTTGGAATACGCAGTGTGAGGATATGCTTTGCTTTTCTGGAGGGGGTTACCTCAATATCAAAGCTAGCAACTTCCCTGTCCATCAGCAGAAACTTCAAGGCTTTGTTGTGGGTTACAACGGCTCCAAGATCTTCTGCCTTCATGTTTTCTCTATGTCAGCTGTTGAAGTTCCACAGGTAATCCTTTAATCTTGTTAAGCGGTGCTTTACATTTCACAAACATCACTGTTTAAGAAGTGAAGCAGCTTTTGAGACTTGTTCATATTTCATTACCAAAATGGATGCAGTTCACACTTTCTTCGTTGTTAAGTTCTATTGATAACTATTATTTGGCATTAATTAAGCTAACTTCCTTCTTGCTGCTGGTTGTCACTTCTGATTCTCCCTTTCTACTTGCAAATGCACATCATCTGAAAGCAAAGATGAAGATACAGTGCAGGTGTTCCCTCTTGCTGCATTTTCACAGTAGTCTCTGTACCTTTTCTGTGGTTGTAATTTCACTGAAGAATGAAATTTTATGAGTACATCAAATACCATCTTCTTGCTGCTTCACCTAGGTGTGTTTAGGTAACGTTTAAGTGTATGTTTTAGTCTGAATATATAGTACATGTGTAGTCTTTATATTCTAAACATAAATATTGCCCTCCACAAACCACTGTTGTCTGCATTGTGGGAAGCAATGGCAGGGTATGGAACAGACCCAGAAAAACCAAAACCAAAAACGCTGACTTCTGTGCCCAAGTGTGGGCAGGGCTTGAAACCAAGAGTCAAGGAGGAAGGCAAAACTGCCCTGTGCTTTTGTTAATGACCATCTGGCTGCCTGTGCTAGACCCTGTCTGCTCTCTGGAGGCACTGGCAGGCTGGCCATCCCGGTGTATAAGGGCTGTGAGATGCACCAGGCTCTGCCTGCGGTGGGCACCAGCAAGCCACAGAACTGCTGTCAGGCATCCGAGGCAGCTCTTCTGAAACTATGCTTTGGGATGGAAGGAGTACCAGAGAGCACAGAGTTTTCAGATTAACTACTAACACAGGAACCAGCCTGCATGCTGTCCGTGGCTGTGAAGCCATGGCTAAAGGTGGTACAACTGCAGTGCTCCCCACTGGCTCAAAGGGCTTGAGCCATACCTGCAGATCCACAGCCCTTAGCCGTGTTAGCTGCAGTTGGCAGGTCCTCCCTTTCGTTCCTCAGGGCTGGTCCTTGAGGTCAGTGTCTTTGGGGCTGAAGAGCTGCAGCCTTGGTAAAACAGCCTTGTCCTCAGGGCTGGCATGGAAGAGTTACTCCTCATGATCTCTCTTCCTGTCGTGTCCGGGTGCTTCCAGGGATGCTTCACACTGGGCTATTGGGATGCCTCTCGTGGCTTTAGCCTCTGGGAACAAACTGCCCCTCCTTTGCTCTGCTTCCACAGCATTAAAAAAAGAAATGCTGGTACATAATATTTACAATGCTCAGAAGAATTAATGTTCTGAACTGCTGCCTTCTGTGCTGGGAACCAAAGGCTTCAGGATGGATGAGCTGGGAATGTAATTAACCCAGCCTGTCTAGAGGTACAATAATAATCAGCCCAGAATGTTCTGCTGTCTGTTACAGAGAAATACATGCTTATCCTCTGGGGAGTTTGTAGGGGCTGCAACTGAAATAGGTTTGGTTTCTCCCCCCTGCCCCATATGTAGAGAGTTTCACTAATACCAGTGCTGTGCTTTGTAATACGTGTGGGTTCTCTGATCACATCCTCAGTCTGCACCCATGTACCAGTATCTGGAACGAAAAATGTTTAAAGAAGCCTATCAGATTGCATGTTTAGGAGTCACTGAGGCCGACTGGAAGGAACTGGCCATGGAAGCCTTGGAGGGGCTGGAGATTGAGACTGCTAAAAAGGTAAAGCAGACAGCCAGTTACTGAGCTGACAGTGTGTTGTATTTTCACATGTGCAGGTGTACAGAGGGGGTGTGGTGTGTGTGGTGTGGCTGGAGTACAGAGCTGTTCTGGGGCTCGTCCTTGGTGCACAGATGTTACTCCAGTACCAGAGACACTGTAGGCTTGTGATGCGCTCAGCGCCCGGCGATGGGGTGTGAGCAGCCCCTCCGGAGCGCGGCTCCGAACCGGAGCGGTACCCGGGCGCTGCCGGGCGCTGGCCGGCGGGTGGCAGCAGAGCATGCCCGGCCCTGCCGCTGCTGGGGCTCGGGGCCGCTCCCAGCGCCGGGACCCGGCTCCTTTTGCCCGTAGCACTCAGTGCCATGGCAGTTCGGATGCGGAGCTTCGCGTCCGGTGTTATTTGCACACCGAAGCTCTCTGATGGCGATGGGATGTCGCTGTCTCTCCGGAAAGCCCTGGGTTTGGGAGTGCGCTATGGATGGGTACGTGCTGAAGAACAAGAGTTTTCCCCAGCCCAAAGTAATTCTCTATTTTCTTTCACCACCTTTTCCCAAATAAGAGAGGGTGAACTGAGTTCAATGTCATGAATATTGTATGAAAGACAAAACACTGTCAAGGCAGGCAAGGAATGGCCTCTAATGATAGGCATCTTTTAATACTGAAATATATATTTTTTTTAAAAAGGAAATTAAATGCTTTATTTTTATTTTTTTATAAGTGGAGGCATCAGAATAATTCCAGTTTTGTAGATGACTTTATGCAAATGGATATTCTTAAAAAGAAGTTTTCAGTGCCTCTTTGGAATTTTAAAGTAGTGCCCTCTTGGAATTAGAGCGGATTAATTTGAACAAAAGCAGCTTCTTGACATTAAAGGCTCTCATAGTTCCCAGTCTGATCTGGTGTAAGCAGAATATTCTATGCCCTCTTAAGCATCAGTTTGGTTAGTCTGAAGGTGCAAGCTAAAGAGTTAAATTTCTATTTTTTGATGCATGTCAAGAATAAGTGCTAAGCTGCTGCACCTCACGTGACTGTGCCACTTGAGGCTTTGGCTTGCACACTTATCTCCATTTGCAAAAGATATTCCACTGCCTTGCAGTACTTTTATCTTCCAGTCTTCTTTCTTCCTTCCTTCCTTCCCTCTCCATGAGCAACTTCTGTACTGAATTTTTCAGAACAGTATAGGAACTATGAGCATATGCAGTGTGCTTTGGCAATCTGGCCAATTATATCTTCTACCTTGGAATTCAAGTTTCCTTAAATTTCCTTGTCTGTGTTGCACTTCCCATCAAAATGGTAAAGCTATAAAATAGCCAGCATGGAGGTATGCAGTATTTGAAATGGCACCCTCTCTTGGGGCACTGATTCACCTGTGCCTACTACTCCCTGCCTTTGCTGTTGATTTTCAGTGGTAACTTGTTTGGACTGTACCCTCATCTTACTGCAGTGCCTCAGGGGACCCAGCTGTAGTCGAAACCCATCAGGTCAGGGACTATGCAAACACAAACCTCCACATATTTCTGCCTGTTCTTTTGCCTGAAGACAGCTTGATGGGTGTGTAATGATATTCTGATGACTTTTCTGGCTTTTCAAGTTAATTCTTCTTTTATTCTTCTTCTTTTCAATAGGCATTTACCAGGGTACGAGACCTTAGGTACTTGGAACTGATCAGCAGCATAGAGGTAAGGAATGTCAAAGATCATCTACTTCCTTGTGCTTAGCACTGCACCAAAATCAGTGTGTTCTGTCTTGGAGAGACTTTAGCTTGGATAGTGCTTCTGACAGTTGGAGAAGTGTTCACAGTGAACAATCCTAATTAGCAGAAATGACTCAAAGTCTGGTCATGTGACTGAAACTTCATGGGGGGGAGGGGGATGTGGGACAATGAGAACTTTTGAAACTGTCTTCAGGAAAACTGGAAAAATGTTCAATATTCAATTAGTTGGTAGAATACTACTGTGCTAGCAGAGCTTAGTACAGAGTACTTCATAAACATGAGTGAGTTAAGCCTTTCCTTACCCCCTGGAGGTAAGTAATTACTATTATCTCCTCTTTGCAGAGCCAGAAACAAGCCCAGAGAAATAAAATGACAAACTCAGTCTCATGACAAGTCTGTGGCAACTGGAAGCAGAATTTGGGCTTCCTTGCTTCCATACTGTACACTAATCACTAGTTCCTGGTCTTTTCACACTCCCTGATAGAATTGCACTAGACACTAACTGTCTATCCTGAGCACAGTAGAGGACGTGGTGTCACCCGTGTCCTTGTAACGAAGCCTGTGTGATAATGCTCAGTTTAAAGATCTCTGCTGAGATGACATAAAGGGAATTGCTCTTTCTCACACTGGTTACACTTAGAGCTTCTCTGAAAGAATACATCCCTGGTCTTCCACTGGGTCTGTGGACACCCCATTGGTTGCAGTGAGCTCTCTTGGTGTCTGACCTAGGACAAAGTTCTGCTCAGGATGCACCCCCAGACCACCCTGTTTGGGTGGGGTTTTTTTGCTTTAAGGGTAGCTAGGGAGGTAAGAGCATTCTCTCAGCACCTCTAACCTCTCTGTTCATCACCTGCTTCTCCAGAGCTGCACCCACTGAGGATATTCTGGAATTGTTGTGTATGTTCTGCTCAATGAGTGAGACTCCCTGTGTAAACAGGCATACACTTCCTTTCAGGCTTCTTGAAAATGCTGCTTCTGAAGTGGGAGTCCCACAGCACTGCTCTACTCTTGCTTGCAGCATGTTGGATTCCTTTAAGCCGTGGAAGGGTGCAACCACGTACACATGTGCTGTTAATATGATGGCTTTCTCTCAGTAATGACACCTTTTTTTTTTCCCCCAGTTGATGACAGCAGGAATCATAACTGCCAGATCTCTATCTGGCAAGATTTTGTGAAGCCTTTTAAAAGCAGAGTAACAATTGCTCTGATTATTCCTTTACCTAAGCTTTTAAAGGGCGCGTTCAGCACCAGTGCAGTATCAGCCCAGGCGATAAGTGCTGCCAACAGAGCCTCAGCTCCTGGTCACAGAGAATTGGATCTGTGAGCTCATAGAATGCATTTCCTCCTTTCATGTGGATTTCCTTACATCCCATTCCTATCTGTGTATATCTTTGTGAAGTGGGCTAATAGAGGCAGTGACTTTATCCAGAGTAAGGTAGCAGTGTGTTCCAAGATGGAGGATAAACACACACGGTGAAACATGTGTGCACAGCATTGGGCCCTTGAAGCTGGTGTAGCTCTGGCTCATGTGAAGGGTTTCTCTGTGGCCCCTTCCTATGCAACCAGGGAGCAGTTCCAGTTTGCCCAAGAGTACATAGAGGTGCTGCAGAAGCGATGCTGCCTACCTGGAAGCGGGCGCTGGTGCCTGCGGGGACACTGGTGGTGACACTCTTACTCACAGGCTGCTTACTGCCAGCAATTATTTTCATGTTTGTCACCCCATCCACACATACTGTTAATTTAGCCAAATTATATGCTAGTGAGTTTCTGCAGGAGAAAATAAGGAACCCATCAGATGCCTCTTTTAAAATAGCATAGCATAATGATAGTGCCTGTTCGTTTTCCTCTGTGAAATCAAGAGAAGTGATTTTTCATCACTTTGGTTTGTATAGTGACATTTAATTTTGCTCTTCCTAATTTTAATTAAGAAGGGATTTAATCCATTAATTATAAATTCACCAGAAATGTAGGAGAGGCATAATTATCATATCCTGCTACAGGTTTTTATTAACAGTTAAAATCTAAACCTGAAAATCTAATTCTTCAATGGCTGCTTCTCACCTAGGTCCTGATCACCTAGAGTATCTCCTCTTGGGCTTCTTTTGCAGGAGCGGAAGAAGCATGGAGAGAACAACAATGAACTCTTCCTAGCAGATGTCTATGCCTACCAGGGGAAATTCCACGAGGCAGCAAAGCTGTACAAAAGGAGTGGGCATGAGAACCTGGCCCTCGACATGTACTCTGACTTACGCATGTTCGACCACGCCAAGGTGGGAGTGCAGGAACACTGGTGGGCCTGCAAGTGGCCACACAAAGTGTGGCTGAAGCATGGGCTTTGAATGCTAGCTTTGTTTTCTCAGTTAAATAATGGAAGTTCGTTTGGTTTGTAAGGGGGAGATCAGTTATCTGTGACTAGATGTAGTGGCAGCCTTTCCCTTCAGAGTCTGTCGCCGAGGCAGCAGACTGTTTGTGGTCTCAGATGTGTCTGTGGAATTGGATTCATGGCTTGGCAAAGGAATTTTTTGTTGGGTACCACCAAAGGTGGCGATGATACAGGAGTATCCATAGTAGTTCTCCTTTAAAAACTCCAGATCTTGTTTTTATGACATTGTCTCACTCAGGAGTCCCTTCTCCTTTCTTGTCTTCTGAAGACAGTAAGGTAGTACACGTGTGAAATGGAGGGGAGTGCCCCATGTGTTTAATTCCTTTCTGTACTGTAATAAATCTTTGAATTTGAACTTAAATAGGTATGCTAGCTCTGTATTAGTGTATTTTATAGAATGTATGATGTACCAACCTAGTATGTTTTTGTTTACTAGAGGATTTTCTTCCAAAGTTCCTGTACATCCTGGCTTTTTCTTGGTTTGCTTTTAAAACCTCTATTTCCAGGTAGAAATGAATGTAATATGTGTTTAAAATGTGATGCTTTTTTGTATGTTGATAAGAAAGCATTACATGGCTTTTAAGTCTTCTTATCAAAATCCCTGAGTGTGCATGCATTGTTTAGTCTCATTCATCACTCCTCAGGGCCTTATTCTGCCCAGTGCAGGACAAAGACTTTACCATGACGTGCACATAAGCTGTTGTAGCATAGATTCCACAAACTCTGCTACAGAGAGATCTTTTTCTTCCAAGAGCTTAATATAAATACTTTGAGGCTTTGCTGATGTAAGTCTGACTTCCACTATTTTTGGCTGATGAGTCTTTGTTAGCTTCAGTGTTTTGGCTGCTCTTGAACATAAATGCAATTCATAGATGAAAATTTTCCCATCAGTCTTCATCAGAATCTTCTAATTCTTGGCCATAGCCATGTCTATATTTAACTAGCAGAGAGCAAAAGGTCTTGTGTCTCCTATCCTTGAGAGTAATTCCATGCAGAGGAAATTAAAGGTACTCTGTAGCCTGTGAAGGAAGCTTCTTGTGCCTGGAGTGCACAGCGTGTGGACGAGCACATAACCTCCTTGTTAGCCAGTTATTTTTTACAAGGAAAGATGGGTGAGGTTTTTTGTTTCTCTGTTTTTGGGGGTTTTAATGCTGCAAGAATTAACAGAACCCCTGACTGGTGTGGGTGGGCAGGGACACCCCCCCAGCCCAGGGTGCCCCCAGCCCCATCCAACCTGGCCTTGAGCCCTGCCAGGGATCCTGGGGCAGCCCCAGCTTCTCTGGGCACCCTGTGCCAGGGCCTCCCCCCTCCCCAGGAAGGATTTCTGCCTCCCAGCTCCTCTCCATCCCCCTCCTGCAGCTGAAGGCCGTTCCCCTGGGCCTGGTCCTCCCTGCCCTGGGCACCAGCCCCTCTCCAGCTCTCCTGGAGCCCCTGGAGGGATGGGAAGGGGCTCGGAGCTCTCCCCAGCAGCAGCCGTCTCTTCTCTGGGCTGAGCCAGCCCAACTGTCCCAGCCTGGCTCAGAGCAGAGGGGCTCCAGCCCTCTGACCATTTCTGGGGCTCCTCAGGACCTGCTGCAGTTGTGCATAGACACCCTTATGGAATCTGATTGCTCATGCTTGACTCTGATTAGCTGTGGCTGGAGAGTCCAGACTGGAGGCAGAGGTCAGGAAGCCCTTTGATATCTAGTCCTTGGCTTGTTACCGCAGTACCATCACAAATTACTGGCAGCTCACAAAGAACTCTGTGCTGTAGGAAGCTGAGCCTTTGAGTTTGGACTTACCCTGGGACCTGAGCTGGAAAACAAATTGTGTCAAAGATACTGCTCTACTTGATGCTTTTGCTTTGATTTTTTTTTTCCATGGTCATCTTTGTGGCTGCTGGAATCAGCCCTGTGTTGCAGTAGATCATGCTAGAGCAAGGTCCTGTGTGGGGCTCACTTCAGAGCTGACAGAGACTGGATGTTGTCCTGTACCTGTTGACAGGCTGTGTCTGGGAGAGTGGTGCCTCGTGGTAGTGGAGCAGGTGTGTTGTGTGGGTGCTCCGTGTGGGGGCTTCTCACTTCTTTGTTGTTTTGTTTTGGTTTATTTTAAACCTGAATCAGAACCTAGCAGAAACAGGAGAAAGGAATTTTCCGCTCTCTTCACCATTCCATTTCTCCCCAGTTGTAATTTTTCTGACAGAGCCTGCTTTAATGGACAGGAGCCTGTTCCATTAGCAGACAGCGTTGCCCTTAATCGATCTTCTTGGGTTGAAGAACCTTTTTTATTTCTTTAATTTTACTTTTTATTCCCTGGCACATGTTGTCAACAGATGTGAACCATCCGGTGCCCGGGCTCAGTACTGACAGGAGCAGCAAGCTATTAGAAACACTTCCAGAGTGGTCATTGTTGCAGCACCCAGGCATGGTGTTTGTGTTCCTTGCAGGAGTCCAGCCAGCAGCTCAGAGGCTCATTTTTGAGCAGCTGTCCTTCTGTCCTCATGAAAGAACTTCTTGGAATCTAATTACCACGTGCCTTTGCAGGAAACAGCTTCAGCCTCCAGTGGGTTTGTGACTGGCGTATGATTCAGTGGGCATTCTGATGCTAACGAAGCGTGGAGTGGGGCTGAGTCATCTTGGAGTGAAACTGTACATTCTTGGCTTGCAGAAGAAAATCTGAAACTTGGAGTTGATCTGTGACAGGTCTTGAGATGGGTGTTGTTTAGCTTTGCAGCCTTGTGCTCCTGAGATTGTGATTTGCATCCACCTAAACAAGATCCACAGAGAGCAAGCTCCCCAGGAGATCCCATGAGGACGTGTTTGTTACCTGAGGCACCTGCACCATCCCCTTCTTGGCCCTGCCACAGTCAACCACCTTTTTCCTTTTAATTGAAAACGATTGGAATGGGAAATTGCTGCTGTTTCCTACCAAACATTGGGCCTTGGTGATTAGTTGCTGAGGGCTGGGTCGGCTCACATTGCTCTGCGTGCAGCACTTCTTTAAGAGGCGTCATGATAATTAATTTTAAAAGTCTCTATGTATTTTAGAATTTGGTCTGTTAACAGTGTTTGTGACCAGAAGGTAATGCAGACCTTTGTATTGTGCTGTTTCAGGATTTCCTGGGATCTGGTGACCCCAAAGACACAAAGATGCTAATAAAAAAGCAAGCAGATTGGGCCAAGAATATCAACGAACCGAAAGCAGCAGTGGAGATGTACCTGTCTGCAGGGGAGCACCTGAAGGCCATCGAGATCAGCGCGGACCATGGCTGGGTCGATGTGTAGGTTCCAGCTCCATCTCAGACATAACCTGTAGTAAAAGCTTAAATGAGTTGTTAGCAGCTCTGCTTCATTTGAAAACCAGACAGAAGCCACGTGGGACCTACTCCTGCCTCTGTCTTCACCACTGTGCAAAGCACCTGACACAGAGCTGCACATCTGAGCAAAGGCTGCAGGAGCAGGTGTCTGCCCTGTAAAAGGGAACGAAGAATGTTTTCAATAAAACTGCTTAAACAGCAGTGCATGGTGGTGCTGTAATGGCATCTATTGAATAACTGATTACAGGTGAAGCTGTTGTAATAATTAAAAGGCAGAGCTACAGGAACCTGCAACATCTGGCTTCTCTTTGCTGTGTCTAGGTTAATTGAAATCGCTCGGAAACTGGATAAAGCTGAGCGTGAGCCTCTGCTGCAGTGTGCCTTCTATTTAAAGAAACTCAACAACCCAGGCTATGCAGCAGAAACCTACATGAAGGTTGGTGACCTGAAAGCATTGGTCCATCTCCACGTGGAGACTCTTCACTGGGAAGAAGTAAGCACACCCTCTGTCTCTGAAAACCACGGCTCTGCTTGCCAGAGACACGCGTGTCGGCCTCCCTCACTGCTGCAGTAAAGGGCAAAGTGGGGGGAAGGCTTCTGTAGAACGTGTTCAGGTATTTTAGTTAGCTTTGTGTGCTTGGTGCTGCTTTGGGAGTGTTTCTGGCTTGTTGCTCTTGGTTTGTTTGGGGTTTGAGGTTGGGTTTTTGGGTTTTCCATTTCCTGGCTGACTCTTTCTTGGTGTCACTGCTGAGCGCTTTGTTTGCCTGTTGAGCTGCAGTTGCCCACTTCCTCTGGTGATCCATGGGATGCTTCTAGTCCATTAGAAAGAATAAATAGTAATTATGTCATGGGAAAGTCTGGTTTGAGCTGTGTCTCTGGTTTAGGCACACCAGAGTGAGAACTCTATGGACAGAGCTTAGATTTGGCGAATGTGTGCTGTGCTAGTGCAGACCCTGCTCTGTAACTGCATTTATCCTTCTGATTAGCTAAAGGTCTGACTTACTGGGGTTTTCCATAAAAACATGGGTCTCTACCACCCACCTCACCATTTGTTTGGCTCTTCACATCAAGCCCTTCCTAGGTGTAGTCTCTTGAGGAAGTGTTTTCAGAGTGCTGCTGGCATTGTCTGATCTCTCCCCTGCTTACATGGGTGCTTTGGACAACTGTAGGCTTAGTCCTAGAGTTAGGTTAGTAAGTTTAGCAAGTGATTCTAAGCTATATTCACAGTGTTACCTCAGTTTCTTCAAAAGATAAATTCAGTCAAAACATAAATATTTTTCTCTCCTGCTGTGGCATCGACTGCACTTCCTGGATAATCACTCTCAAGTTCCCCAGATTGTTCCTGTGATTGGCTTTTCTTTTGTTGTTGATTGCTTTTTATTTTAAAATACATCAGTTTCATACTGGACAAAATATGGATTATGCTGTATTCTCTGTACATGTTTATTTTATTTTGAATTTACTCAGAGCTGAAGGATTGATCCCATGGAATATCCTAAACCCTTAACTGTTTAAACCAGGCAGGATTCTCTAACTTGTTTGTTTTTATTTACCTCAGGCGTTTGCTTTGAGTGAGAAGCATCCTGAATTCAAAGATGATGTCTATGTCCCTTATGCTCAGTGGCTAGCAGAGAATGACAGATTTGAAGAAGCCCAGAAAGGTAGGGGTATCTCCTGCAGGCTGCTGGTCACTCAAGCTCCCTCCATACCTGCCACTACAGAACACAGTCTCTGTCCTAGAGTATTTCCTAGCAGTGGGATTCAGACCCAAATGTCTTTCATGCCAGCCTTAAAGTAGCTGGAGGTCTCCTTATTTGATGAGAAATTGTGATAGATCCAATCAAAATTGATAGCGTCTAAATACAAATCCAGATGTTTCCTTCCTGTTGTGTATCTGAGTGTTGCACATGACAACAGTGTTTGGCATATGAGCCAAACTGTCTTTATTAATACAATCATTATTGTAATAGTATTCAAAGCTGAGTGGAAAGCAGAGGTCAGACATTAACAGGCCACACAAAAACGTGCATGCACCTCAGCCCCGGAGCTTTGAGCACCTGGAGTGAAGGAGTTTGGGAGTCTGCACTTGGGAATGCAAGGATGCTGCTCCCAGTCTGACCCATAGAGCTCTGGGCTGCTGTGGCTCAGGATACACAAACACCCTGGAGCTGGGTGATCTGGAGACCCTTGTGTAGCCATAGGAGAATGTGGGTGTGCCAAGTGTCAGGCTGCAGTGGTGCTGGGGTTTTGGGGGTCGGTGCCCTCTGCCCCCGTTACCCTCTGTGAAGGCTGTGTCTGCCAAATGCTTGTTTGCCAAGTCAGAATTCAGGATCTTACTTTACCCTGGCTTCTGAGCAGCCAGTAAAGAACCACCATTAATGACAGAGAGATGTAGTAAACTCTGTACTACTACAAACACTCAGCTCTACAAACCAGAACGCTAACTGCGAACCTTAATGTATTGTAGTTTTCAACGGAGCTGTGATTTGCAGTGCTCAGAGGCTGCTGTTTGTATGGAGATCTAATCACCAGAGTGTTTTTGCTCTTTCCTGTAGTTAAAAAACCAGAAGTACTGAGTGTTGTACAAACCCTGTGAGCCCGAGGGCTGCTGAGACACTGCAGAAGCCACAGAATGCCTACAGATGCTTCTCGTGTTCCATTAGTGCCGCTGCTTTCAAGGAGCAAAATACCAGTGTATAATCCTTTTATCCTGCCCTGGATAGACTATTTGATACCGGCTGAATAGACTGCTCTTAATTTAAAAACATTAATTTCAGTTAATTGATATAATCTCCCTGTGAAATCCTCTTTGTCTTGGCTCTCTGCAGCGTTTCACCGGGCTGGCAGGCAGCGCGAGGCCGTGCGAGTGCTGGAGCAGCTCACGCACAACGCCGTGGTTGAGAGCCGCTTCAGCGACGCAGCCTATTATTACTGGATGCTTTCCATGCAGTGTTTAGATATAGCCCAAGGTGAGGCACTGAAAGGAAGCTTGTGTTTGTTACCTCCTTGTGCATGCAGACAAACAGGGACTGAGCTGCCACAGCGCCGCCGCGGCTGCTTGGCGGCTGTGGGCTTTGTGTGTGGTGTGTGTTAATGCTCTGTGTGACTCTGGCTTGTGCTGTTTGTGCAGTTCCCCTGGTTTTCCCATGTGCTTATTTGAAACAAACAGAACAGCCCCATCAGCATGCGTAGGCCTCGTTTGAAATCTGACTGGAATCAGGATAGTGTCTCCTGGGACCCTGTGTCCTCGTGTTCCTTCTCTCAGCATGCTGCAGCCAGAGGAGAGACAGGAGGGTTACAGGGCTCATCCATGAGATGAGCTCGAGTGCAGGATACGTCTAGTGTTGGAACATAGGTTGGAGAGGTGCTTCACAAATTATTTCTGCCAACAGAGACAAGGCTCTAGTGAAATCCATTCAGAAAACAATACAGAGCTAACAAACGATTGTTCTTTAGCTGTGTGTTGTTTTCTGAAGAGATTTCACTGGGCGAGAGGGGGAGCCAGCAGTTAATAGGTGTATGTAACTTAGTGGATGCAGCAGGCTGGTAACACTGCCTCTGCCTGGTGCTGTCAGTACCTCTTAGTCCAGCTGACACATGCAAGCACTGAGCTTACCCCTCACATAGTTGAGGGATGCAGACTTTTCCAGCTGCCTAGTAGTGCAGCTAAGTTACAGAACCAGTGTTCCAAACCTCATGATGTTTGTAAACTCCAGAGTTGTGGATGAGGCTTCCAGTCATGAACTGGAACTCGCTTCTGCCTCTAGCTGTGTTGAAGCTCAATGCTTTTGTGTGTGGCTGCTTGTATTAGTTTGGAAACTTGCTCAGACAAAGGGCACATGGAGATAGTAAATGGGACACACTTGAACCAGGACGTACCTCTGCTGGAAGTGCTGGAGCTAAAGCTGTAATAGGCTGTTTTCTTCCAACTTAAGACATAGAGACTGACACTAATGCCTTTGCCCCCTGCAGAGAGTGAACAACAGAAGACTGAAATGTTAGAGAAGTTTCATCACTTCCAGCATTTGGCAGAAGTTTACCATGTCTATCACTCTATTCAGAGATACACTGTAAGTACTTCACCCAGTCCTGTACTTGTGCTTCCTGAGCATTCTTCTTTAGGGAGTCCAGAGATAACCAGGAATAACTAAAGACTTCTCAGGCAATTAAATATTGAGTGTAAATTATTGATACTTTATAGTAACCTTTTTATTTCTTCAACGTTTTGTTACTACACAGCCTTCTGCTGTACAAGACTTCTGTTGCCTTAGTTCCTGAAAACTGCAGTGGTGCATTAGCAGATCTGTGCTGCTGTGGTTTAATACCAGCCAGTAACAGCACCACACAGCTGCTCACCCCTCCCCTGTGAGAGGGGATGGGGAGGAGAATGGGGAGAAACCTCGTGGGTTGAGATAAAGACTGGTAGGATAACAAGAGGAAAATACTGGTAATAACAATGATAGCAGTGATAGGGATGATAAAGCAAGCGATGTGTGAGTGCTGTCACTCATCAGATGGGGAAGGAGAAACCCATCCCAGTCCCAGTCTGTTTCTGAGCAGCGATCCTGCCTCCCAGATCCTTCCCAGCTCTGCCTGGAGCAGGATGTGGTGTGGCAGGAATGCCCATGGGCTGCTCATGGCCAGCTGTCCTGGTCCTGCTCTCCAGCTTCTTGTGAGCATAGAAGGCCTTGGCTTGGGGTGGGCACTGCAGCCACCCAGCAGCAACTAAAAACACCCCTGTGCTATCAATGTTATTGTCCTAAATCCAAACTGCAGCACTCTGCCAGATACTAGAAAGAAAATTAACACTATCTCAGCTGAAATCAGGACACGTGCTTATCACAGTGTGAGTAGAACAGAAGATGTGACTGGCTTCCCACCCACAGCCCTATCACTAGTTCTATCTGTTGAGTTCCACAGTGACTTGAGCCTCTGCTCCTACACAGGCTGAGGGCAGCTTTCCCTTCAGTGGTGGGACAGCAAGGCTGGGTGTAAGAAGGCACCCTGCCCTAGCTCAGGGGATCCCACAGCAGGCTCCATGTGTGTAACTACTCTGGAATGATATGCTGTTGTCAGTGAGGAGCTCCTGCTTCTCCCAGCAGTTACAGTAACACTGCCACCATTGTTGGTGGAAATACCTCTTGTAAAACCCTTGTGAAGCCTTATCTGTGCCCTTGCCTGAGAGCAGACTGTGCTGTGGGGCTCTGCTGGTCAGGCTCACGGTGCTGCAGACTCTGTGCTACTGCTGGCCAGTCTGTCTTCCTTTTTAAACAGTCTGTTAGCCTGATGTAGCTGTGTGGATCTCTTCATCACCAACACTTGTGCCTGCTACATACAGAACATGAGAGACAGACATGCAAAAGCCCACTTGCTGTGTCCTGTCAGCAGCTTTTTTTTTGCAACTGTATGAAAGAAACCCAGTACTGGAGATGCTGAGTGCTCTGATGTTCAGTGACACAGTTGTTGGTTTTCCAGCTCAGAAATATGTGTCTGTATTTTTTCATACTGCAGGAGGAGCCTTTCAGTTTCCACCTGCCTGAAACCCTCTTCAATATTTCCAGGTTTCTGCTTCACAGCTTAACAAAGGAGACTCCTTTGGGCATCTCAAAAGTGTATCCTTCCAATACAGTACAAAATCTAGAAGCTATCTTGTGAGATACATGAAAGGAATCATTGATGTTGATAGCCTACAGGAGATTTCTGCATTGTGGATCTCCTGTCTTCAGCCGTTGGTACTGGAAACTGACTCTTGTCCCCAAGGAAATAACCAGCATCTCCAAACTGCTGCGTGTCTAACTGCTCTGCCTTGTTTAATAGCTTTGGAGAGCTGTACAAATTGACTAACGTGCAGTTCTCCACCACCCACCCTGCCTGGTACATCCCCTGTGCCAGAGAAGCTCACCCTGGGGTACCAGGCAGTGCCACAGGGTGCTGACTCCAAACCCTGACAGGGTCGTTGCAGGGAGCCTGAGCTGAGACAGGAGTGGGGGAACTGGAGCTCCTGCTGCACACGGGGCTGGGGTAGCTGTGTAGTGTCTGCCAGGCTGACACTGCACAGCTCTGTTGGGCATCTTGCAGCTCTGGGCAGTATCTCAGTGCTCCCTGTGAACCTGCTGAAGTGCCTTTGTGTGAATGGTGATGGGAAGGGTCACCAGATGCTGCAGGGGGACACAGTTGTCTTGTTTTCACCTCATTTATGGCTTTGGGATGTAAGCTTTCCTTTTCATAACTGCCTCCCTTACAACTGCACAGCATTTCATAAGGCACCTTGTGACCAGAGCAGCAGCTCCTGTTCCAGGCTGCTGGAAGGGCACGACAGCCCCTGGCTGGTGACAGAGCTTAACTGTATTCCAGGCAGGTGGCATGTGCTCAGCTGGGGTCAGTGGCTGCTGGTGCTGTGAGACTGCTGGAGGAAAATCCACCCCCTGCAAAACCACTGAGATTCTGTAAATGGAGTCAGGATGTTTAACCAAAGCAGTGTTCACCTAGGGTCAGCTCCTTACCTTGGTAATAATTGCCCACAGACATTTTAATAGTCCTTTTAAATGGAGCTATGTAAATAGATTTCTCTAGTTAAAGCCTGTGTAAAGTACCACTGTTGGATATGCTTCGTTGCACAACTCTGACTAGAAAGAGCATTACAGTTTTTCCTAAATGCCATATGTATTTTTATTCCTTAATTAAATTACAGCAATACATTATTTGCCCTGGCAAAGCAGAGTAAAGCTCTTGGTGCATATAAACTGGCTCGTCATGCCTACGACAAGCTACAGGGACTGCAGATCCCAGCCAGGTTCCAGAAATCCATTGAGCTGGGCAGCCTGGCAATCCGATCCAAGCCCTTCCATGACAGTGAAGTAAGTTGTAATGTTTCATGTTAATCATCACTGTGTGGCCAGCCCAAGAATCTGAGTTGCCACATGCACAAACCAATCTGAAAGCTATTACACACAGCTCTCAGGGATGGGATTTCTGCTGGAAACCCTGTCCTCCTTATCGTTATTTTTCGGGTCAGGCTTCCTTTTTGCTCCTGAGAATGAATTAAAATCAGTCTTTTCTTTATGGGCTGCTTCCATCCTCCCTCTCCCATCCTGTGTCTATATTCCTCTCTGCCTATTAATTCTTCCAAGCCTTTTTCTCTCCAATCCACATGCAATTACTCCACTGTCTCTGTGTCTTTCCAGCTGGAGGTCGCTTTCATTTGTCCCACTCCTGGCACTCCCTCCCTCCTCCCCCTGCCCCCAGAATGACCTTCCTTCCTTAACTCTTATTTTAGCACCTTTTCTTCTTTGACAGGAGTCTGACTTTCTGCAGAGTTGCATAAAGCTGTGTCTCGTGGAGCACTCACTAAAAATAAACTGTATTGTGCAAGTGAACTTGCACCTGGGCACCAGAGAGAATGGAAACACAGTCTTAAGGGCTGTGTGAAATAACTCATCTCTCTTGAGGAGCAGTTAATTGGAGAACTTTACAATTGACCAAATCTTAGACCAAATAAAACTTTGTTTAGGCAGCCTTCTCCCTGGCTCTTTCTGTCACTGTGTGTTTGATGCACCATTCTGCTTCTCTGACTTCAAAGGCAAGGTGAAAATCTAATGATTAGAATGGTGCAGACAGCTATTTCTGATGTAAAAACTTGCTGGTTTATTCAAAAGCAAAAGCACTTGCAGATGTTCCAGGCTCTGGTGTCACAGCGGTGTTCCTCCAGAGTGGTGCAAACCCAGGGAGCCCGACTGGGACTGAGAACAAAGCGTTTGGGGGTGCTGATCTGTTCAGTACTGTGCTCTGTGTCTTGCAGGAGCTCGTGCCCTTGTGTTACAGGTGCTCCAGCAACAACCCTCTGCTGAACAACTTGGGGAACGTCTGTGTTAACTGCAGACAGCCCTTCGTCTTCTCCGCTTCCTCCTACGGTGCGTGGCCCTGGCCCAGCTGGTTCTCTCCAAGTAGAGATGTGAACTGAGGTAGCTGGGGGTTAACTCCTTAACAGCCTGGCACTTAGTTTGCTCTCTCTGTGGTACTATTTGGGCAAACAGATCTTTCCTCTAAAGGTTGCTCAGTTTGGCTGAGGGGCTGCCTCCTGTCCCAGGGGCTGTGGGATGTCACTGCAGGAGAGCAGCAGTGGAGTGCTGCTCTCTTATGGGACTGAGGGTGTAAAGTCTTTCCTTAACACAGATGCTGGGGGGGGGGGTTTAATGCTCCCTGCTTTTCACACCCCTTCAGAAGTCCTGCATCTGGTTGAGTTCTATCTGGAAGATGGCATCACAGATGAAGAAGCTGTGGCTCTCATTGATCTTGAAGCTCCAAGATTGAATAAAAGAGAGAATAAATGGCAAGAGACAACGAGTGACCGTATCCTTTCGATTAACATTGGTTTCCAGTCCTTCTGAAAAAGCAACAACTTGGAATCTTTTTTCCACTCTGTAGCTTTAAAGTTTTTTTGGTCATATGGCTGATGTGAGTACAACTGTATCACACTTCAGGTCAATCTATCAGGCAAAATGATGTACTAACCAAACCTGATCTTCTCATAAAACTTCTTGTCAGGACCATTTGTGTCTAACAGTGTGACATGTAGATTCTTTAGAACAGAATGCTGTGCTTTACTTACCTTGTGACTGCTGCCTGTACAGCCTGGGGAGAATCCCAAGTGTTACCTGCTTCCCCTAACAACTGCTGCTCCAAGCCAGGGGCACCCAGCCTAGGCTTTCCTCATAGCTGTTCCTGTTGGAATCTGTTCTGGCATCCAGAGCTCCCAGTCCCTCTGGGGCCCACGTGTCAGGTGCAGAGGAAGGCAGGAGAAAACACCATCTCTCACTCAGGCCACTCCATGTCACATAAATAGGTTGTGCCCCTGTCAGGAGGGGGCGGAGAGGGAAAGGCAGCAGAGCTGATGTCATACTTGGTTGTGGTCAACTGCTGTCCTAGAGCAGCTGCAGGGAGAGATTTCCTGCTGACCCTGACTCACTGCAAGCCCTTCTCTGTACTTTGTTACAGTCGAGGTGCAGTAGCAGCTGGGAAATGCTCTGACCTCTGGAGCAGCAGGGATGCCAGTCCCACTGGTGTGCTTCCAGACAAAGAGGGTGAGGACAGCTAATTTTGTAGGAACTGTCTTTCTTCCTTAAGAAACACATCTAGATGCACAGAGTTTGAGGCTTGATGACAGCACAGATCTTACTGAAGATGATGATCCCTTTACAGCAAAACTGAGCTTTGAGGTATCTCCAGTTGTTTCTTTTTTGCTACCTACAGAAACATAATTTCTGACCTGCAGTCCATGTCACGCTCCTGGTGTGAGCCTCAGGAAGGCTGTGGCAGGAGAGAGACAGAGCAGGGGACTGGAAAAAAGGGGTGGGACTTGAGGGGGAGGGATTTACCAGTTAACTCCTCTCTTAAAAACAAAACACCAACCCCAGAGCTACAAAACCCAGACAGCCACAAAACAACAAGGATCTTAAATGTTACTGGGTTTGTTTTTGTGATAAAATGATAGAGTGGGGCTGTCCCCAGGGTATTTCTGTGTCTCCTGTACCCACAAACCAGTCGCTACTGGGATTTCTTTGAAGGCTGTGAGTGTGCTTTACAAGGAATGGGGTTAAAATGAGTGGTGGAAGCTCACTGAAACCAAGTTAGAGATGCAGCTGGATGCTGCTGTTGCTGAAGGTGTTGATAACACCTAGGACTAGGCACAGGCCGACTCTATATTAGCTGCTTCTACTGAGTTTGACTTTTGCTTCTTACAAGATCTTATTAATCCTCAAAGGGCTCTGCAGTTGGTTACAGTAATTCTTTCTAAACCCACTCTCCTGCAGCAAGGAGGCTCAGAATTCGTTCCGGTGGTTGTGAGTCGTGCTGTTCTGCAGTCCATGAGCCGGAGGGATGTCCTGATCAAACGCTGGCCCAAGCCCTTGCGCTGGCAGTACTACCGCTCCCTGCTTCCAGATGCCTCCGTTACCATGTGCCCATCATGTTTTCAGGTAGTGTTTTCATGGAGAAGTCTAAAGAAACAACAAAACAAACAAAAATAACCCCACTGAGAACACCATGGCTGGAACAATTCTAATCATGGAAGCCTCTTACTTTAAAAAGTATTCAGGAAATTCCTGAGCAATGCAGCGACAGAGGAGACCATGACAACTGAAAACTAAGCTGAGGTGCACAGGGGAGCAGCTGCCTCCTGGCAGTTTGAGGTAGCTGGATTTGAGAAGCTGCACTGACAAGCCAGAGCCTTTTGGGCAAACCTGGGCTGAACCAAACACGGGTTTGTACTTAGTTCTGGCTCTGCCCCTGACTCCCAGCCTGGTCTGGCGGGGAAGGCCAGTCAGTAACGAGGTTGTCTTGTGGCTCAGTCATTGTCCCCTCCCCTCTCAGGGGTGGCTTTGGAAGGCATTGGAATCCAGTCACATTTGCTTACATGGCACCTGTAATTTTGCCCTTGCTCTTGCCAGAGCAGTGGGTTGGTCTGTGCCCCTTCAGCAGCACTGGCAGTGGTCTGTGAAACGCTGCTCAGCTCCAGCTCACAGCGCGCTCGAGCAGTCAGGAGGAGAAGGACCCTTTCTTGTGGGGGCAGCTCCACAGTGTCTGTGTCAAGCTGATGCATTCAGTGTTACTTTCTTTGCACTGTTCATAGTCTAACTTGTCCCTAAATCTGTTCTATTTACCAGATGTTTCACACAGAAGACTACGAGCTCCTCGTGCTCCAGCATAACTGTTGTCCGTTCTGTCGACGGAGAATAGATGAGTCCAGCCAGTGAAGAAACACAATCCAACCCCTCAGCTGACAGACTAACCTGTTCCCTGGCAAAACACTTCTTGGGTTCAGAGCTTTCCTAACAGCTGAAGTCATCTTGTTCCATTTTGTACCTGAGTGGAGCAGAGTTGAGGAAATGCAACTTCTCTAAAATGAAATGTCTCTGAACATCCTCTGCATTTCCCAGGCAGCTCCAGTGCCACAGGCTGGTTTTAGCCTCAAGTTGGTTCTACTCTTGTGTTAGGACTTGACTTTTTCCTTAATCTGTTACCTGGTACTGACAGATCTTCAAATAAAGGGGACTGTTTTTCACTATCCTTTGTCTTGGAGTTGGTGTTGTGCTGCTGCTTTTGGCTGTGGGTCTGGTGCTGGGAAAGCAGCTTCCCCCTGAACAGCTCGTGAAAGCAGCAGAGTCCCTGTGTCCGCTCGAGTTCCTCTTGAGCGACCCTCTGCACCGCAGCCTTTCCCAGCCCCTCGCTGCTTCCTGACCAAGTTTGCTTAATTTGCCACTTCAGAAACATTCTGTTCTAATTACTGCTTGTCTGCTTTTTGCCTCATCTGTCACTGTTTGCAGCGAAGACTCTGCGACTGCAGCGGATAAACAATGCTGTTTGAGATGTGAGCCAGAGCGGGGCTCCGCTCCTTCTCCTGGAGCTGAGCTGGCTTTGCAGCACTCATGGGAATGAAAACTTAGACAAATAAATAGATAGCGTTTCCTGTGGCACAGACACACAGGGATCAAGCAAGGAAGCCTCTTTCCTTTTAGAATCAACGCTGTGAACACAGTCTGGGTTTCAAAAGTGTATTTGGGGTGTCCAGGGTAAAAACCTGTACCCTGTGAAAGTGTTCTGGTCCCAGCCTGTCCCTAAACGTCCAGGTACCTCTGTGCTGTGGTGTCCGGATGTACAGAAGTCCTGTGCCATGCTGCTGCCAGGGGCTGACCCACTGTTCTCTCCCCTGGTCAGGTTGGACACTCGTCCTGCGGCTCCAGTGGTGACGCAGGCCAGGCCCTAAGCACCCAGCAGCAGCTGCTGAGCTCAGCAGTGGCTTTACTGCACCGGGGCTTAAGGTGGCAGATCTGTGTAGGATAAACCTCTAATCCCTGAATGCCCAGGTACAGGCATGAACAGCTGCATTTGCAGTACGGTCGTGGCACCGCTCCGGCCTTGGCCACACGTGTGAAAAGTTAATTGTGAGGGACAGGGTGAGTGGGGTGTGTGTGAGGATGGGGTCTTTGTGTTAATGAGAAGGAAGAACTTTGGGACTGTCTGGAGTGATCACAGCCCCTTTGGCTACAGCCAGCCTGGTCTGCCTTTGCCCATGGCACCAGCACTCCAGCTCCTTCAGACCCTCCCCGCTTAGAGTGAAGGTTTCCCAGCTTGATCTCTGTTTTAAAGAGAATACAGAGCTTTAAAGGAAAAAAAAAGCACAAACTTTTTGCATGTGCTAAACTAATCCCTAGGGAGCAGGTAACAACTGGGCCAGGGTTGAAGGAGGTTTATTACAGACAATAGGACATGCGCTGCTGCCCACCTCACCCCTGTAATCTCCAGCAGCTCTGGCACATCCCCTTGTGCCAGACAAGGCACTTGTGATTGCCCACTCCTCTGCCCCTGCTGTAAGGAGGGCTCAGCTCACCCCCCCTGGGCTGCAGCCAAAACGGTACAGGGGCTGCTCAGGGCCCCAGCTCCGGCCCTGCTGAGGGGCTGTGCAGATAGTCACAGAGAGGCCCTGGCACAGCCTGGCCCGGCTGGGGAACCGGTGGGTTCCTGCCAGCTGGAGCATCACTGCTGAGGAGAGGTGATAAACGGGCTGGAAAAAAGAGATGGGGGAAATGCTTTGGAGCTTAAAAGATTAACCATGGTGGTGCAAGCCCTAAGGAACCCCCTTCTCCAGAAGAGAGGTCCTCTGTGGTTGGCTTCACTGTGCTGCACGAGCTGTCCCACTGCCTCTGGAAGATCAGGGAAAGCTGAACATTTCCAGCACAATGGGGTGCATCGCGACGGGAGGCTCCGACACAGCTTCCCTGGGGAATGTGATGGTCCTACAAGGTTTCAGGGAGACTGAAGATGTCTGCCAACAGCAAATGAAGCTGAGCATTGGCTTCAGCCAGAAGCTCACTTCAGTGCCCTTGTCCCGCATGCTTAGCCCCAGTGCAGGATGATACCTGTCCAGGACAGACAGACAGGTGATTTATTGTGCATTACCAGTGTAACCACCACGAGCCAAACCACGTACAGAGCTGGGCACGCTGGAAACCCACAGCAGGGTCAGTTTTTGTGGTATTCAAACCTCCCCAGCCAAACCCTGCAGCAGAAAAGAGGTGGGTGACAGCACGTGGAAGGAGGGTTGGAGGTGTTCATGCTTCAGAGCACCCTCTGCAGCTGAGAGCTCAGCCCAGGAGCCTTGAGAAAGCGCAGACAAGAGAAGGATCCTCGTGGGCCTTGTCTTCCCCAGGCATTCTCCTTCTGGCAACCCGATGGCAACGCATCCCATTCCCGGCACCTCTCCACAGGGAAACTGAGGCATTTCACACAGGTGGGCAGCACACCTGAGTGCCTGTGGAGGGTGGACTGGAGGCCTCGCAGGGGAGCGAGTGCCTCTCCTTGGGTGATGGCAGCATGAGCTGGGGATGTCCAGCTCTGGATTGTGGGGTGCAAAAACTACACGGGCATGGGGACACCCCAAACCCTTGCTCCCTGGGGAGCACTGCCATGCCAAGGAGCGAGGCTGTGTGAGTGGAGCTGCCGTCTGCTTTGGGCCCCCCAAGTGAAAGGTGTGGTGCAGAGCCACCTCCTTATATATGACCGTGAGCCGTGGTCTCCAACAATGACAGCGCAGGCCAGAAACAGGTGTCACCTTAATACCTTCCCAGGAAAGCCAATTACCCCTGGATGATTATGATTAATAACTCTCTAAGCTCTAATCGCGCTGACACCAATGCCTGGAGCTTACCCTGGGGGGCACTTTATAAGGGGTGCCCTGCAGAGGTGAGCATAGCCACTTCTCCTTGGGGTGACGGCGAAGGCTGAGAGGTGGCGGGAGCCCCACTTCAGAGGCGATCCCCCCGTGCTCAAAGAACACCCCTGAGCAAGAGCAAAAGGCACCTGAGGAGCCGCAACCATGAACGGGACAGAAGGCCAAGACTTCTACGTGCCCATGTCCAACAAGACTGGGGTGGTGCGAAGCCCCTTCGAGTACCCCCAGTACTACCTGGCTGAGCCCTGGAAGTTCTCAGCGCTGGCTGCCTACATGTTCATGCTGATCCTGCTCGGCTTCCCCATCAACTTCCTCACGCTGTACGTCACCATCCAGCACAAGAAGCTCCGGACACCCCTAAACTACATCCTTCTGAACCTGGCGATCGCAGACCTCTTCATGGTCTTTGGAGGCTTCACGACCACCATGTACACTTCGATGAACGGGTACTTTGTCTTTGGAGTAACAGGGTGCTACATCGAAGGCTTCTTCGCTACGCTTGGCGGTAAGATTTCCAAATACTCAAAAATCTTCTGCTAGGAATAGCCCCAGATTTTAGGGAGGTGGAAGGAGAATGCCCAGATGATATTGGAAAAATACGGTTATCTGGAATGTCCTCAGCCTGCTGCTGCTGTGGGCTGAGGCAGCTGCGGTGTGCTGGGGTGGGAGGTGAAAAAGTGGCAAGTGACACCTTTTTTTTTAACCTCATTTTGGTGGCCACCTGCTCAGTACCCTGAGAACAACAGTGCAGCAACGAAAAGCCACCAGCAGCAGATTTTGCAGTTGCTGGATTTGCACATCTTTCTGGCTTGCTTGCTGCCTCGAGAGATGACAAATTTGTTCCTCCTGTTTGGCGGGGCTGAGCCTGCCATTGGCGCTGACGCGGTGCAGCAGAGCTGGCTCTCCTCCCCGTGCCAGCCAGGCTTTCACCCAAACAGATGTTGAACAAAAAACGCATCTAAACCCACCTTCTTCTGCTCAGCTCTGCCTTCAGCCACAGGCAGCCCTATCACAGGTCCAGTCCCTGTGGCACAAGTGTCCTGGGAAGGTGTGGGTAGCGAGAGGAAATCCCAGGCACTCGCTGCACCTCGCAGTGGGATGTAGGCTTGCAGGTGCTGCCCAGGCAAGTGGTGAGACCCAGGCACAGACCCCAGAACACAGCAGTGAGGTGGTTACTGTGGGTCAGCAGCGTGGTGAGGGCTGTCATCTTACACCTTCCCACTGCATCTGCGCTTGGCCGGTGTCCGTTTCTCTTTCCAAACCCTTGGTGGGATGTACCTGCTGCAGGGGCCTCCTCAGGGACAGCCTGCAGAGGCCTCGTGCTGGCACCAGCGTGTTTTTCTCCTCCTGTTGCTCAAAGCCCCCTGTCCCCATCCCTCTCTCTCCCTGGCACAGGTGAAATTGCTCTCTGGTCGCTGGTGGTCCTGGCTATCGAAAGATACGTAGTGGTCTGCAAGCCCATGAGCAACTTCCGCTTTGGGGAGAACCATGCCATCATGGGCGTCGCCTTCACCTGGGTCATGGCCTTGGCCTGCGCAGCTCCCCCGCTCTTCGGCTGGTCCAGGTAGGGGGGTGGCCATGCCCGGAGCCGGGGCCTGGCAGCCTGGCTGTGGCTCCCAGCCCATCTCCTCGGCCAGGCGCTGACCTCCACGCTGCCCTTGCAGGTACATCCCCGAGGGCATGCAGTGCTCGTGCGGGATTGACTATTACACTCTGAAGCCAGAGGTCAACAACGAATCCTTCGTCATCTACATGTTTGTGGTTCACTTCATGATCCCGCTGACGGTCATTTTCTTCTGCTATGGGAACCTGGTGTGCACTGTCAAGGAGGTGGGTACCTGTTGGTGGCCGTGGGCTAGGGGCTACTCCATCCCAGTGCTGGAAGGGGCCCGTGCCAGGCCCCAGACTGGGGACAGAAGGGGTCTCCACGAAGTGGGGAATGGCAAACCCCGTCGGTGTCGGTGCAGCTTGGCTGCCCTGAGCCCTGATGCCGTGTCCGGTGCCGGCGCAGCGCTCCCCAGCCCCGTGGCATCTCCATTCCCTTCCGTTCGCAGGCTGCCGCCCAGCAGCAGGAGTCTGCCACCACCCAGAAGGCAGAGAAAGAAGTGACCCGCATGGTCATCATCATGGTCATCGCCTTCCTGATCTGCTGGGTGCCCTACGCCAGCGTCGCTTTCTACATCTTCACCAACCAGGGCTCGGACTTCGGGCCCATCTTCATGACCATCCCGGCTTTCTTTGCCAAGAGCTCGGCCATCTACAACCCCGTGATCTACATCGTCATGAACAAACAGGTAACCAGCCCCATGCTGGCCATCTCCAGCGAGCAGAGTTATGGCACCTCAGGGTACCAGGGGGCCGGGGGGGCTGCTTGTTTCGGGGATCTTGTTCCTGCATCCAGCATAAAGCTCATCAATGCCCATCCCATCTGACGTGGCCCAGGCGCAGGGGCGGTGGAGGGGATAGGGCAGGGGCTGCCCCGGCCCCGAGTGGGCAGGGGGCAGCGGGCAGGGGGCAGCGGGCAGAGCCTCCCGCCCGCACGGGGGTCCCGAGGCGCAGCCGGCCGCCCCTCACGCCGCGCTCCCCTCTCCCCAGTTCCGTAACTGCATGATCACCACGCTCTGCTGCGGCAAGAACCCGCTGGGCGACGAGGACACGTCTGCCGGCAAGACAGAGACCTCCTCCGTCTCCACCAGCCAGGTCTCCCCCGCGTAGGCGCCGCCGGAGCGGCCGGTCCTCGGGGCACGACCCCAGCCCCGCGCCCCCGCTGCACCGCGGCCGCGGCCCCGCGGCGCGGGCTGCTCTCTCCCGGCACTAGGAACCCTGGGAACAAGGCTGCACATGTGTACACACGTTTTGTAATTAAAGTGCAAAGGCTTAGCTCCTCCGCTGCGTCCGCCCGTGCTTTCTGTCGCCCGCGCAGACCCCCGGCCGCGCCAGCCCCGCGCCCGGGGCCGCTGCCCGGCGCTGCCTCCCGCCCGCCGCGGGGCACGGCCGGCTGCGGGGAGATGCTCGCAGGCCCCGACCCCTCGGGGGTGGGACAGGACGGGGTCCCGCTGTGCACCGCCGAGCTGACGGCTGCGGACCCCGCCCAGCGGGCCGGGGCCGGGGGAGGGGGGCTGGCGGTACGGGGAGCGGGGTGGGGGGGGCTCGGTGCTCGGCCACCCGCGCACGGAGCCCGCAGCCCGGGCAGCGCATCCCGCCCGGCGTCCCGCCGCTCATCGCGGGACAGCCTCGGTCCGCTGGGCCGTGCCCCGGCCGCGCTGCCCCTCCCGGCCCCCCGCCCGCTCCCCGCAGCCGGGGCCGGGCTGCCCCCGCGCCGCCGCCGGCAGACCCCGAGCATATGGCTGCGCGACGCCGGCAATATGCTCCCGGCGCTGCGAGCGGCACGCTGCAATTGTAGCACTGTTCTTCGGGAGTATTTTTAGCTCAGTCACACAAATAAGATGTTTTTCTCGCTGTTCAGTGTTATCAACATTTGAAACTATTTTTGTACATTATTACCCGCTCTGATTTCTAATCCTATGCAGCTTGGCGAGGGCTAATAGGGAACGTATAGAACCCGTGCACGTTAAACCTTTAATAAAGAGCAATTTGCAAGTACAATTCTCTCATTTTTTTTTTTTACTGATACTTCTGCATATTCAGTGAAATCTAAAGATTAGCCGTTTATGAATAATTCAGTGTTTAGGCTGATGCCTGATTCATGTACTTCAAATCTGGGAGCTGGTTTTGGAGGGAAGAGGAGGCAGGATTTGGTGTTTATTTGCTGTGCACCACCAGCACCGTGTGTTGCTGGGTGCCACAGCTTTCCTGCCCGTGCCAGACCGGCCCTGGCACATGCTGGTGATGTCCTGTCCCTTGGCAGTGCAGCCCCCCCACTTCCCAGTGGGGTCATCCTGAGTGAAGGGAGCCAGCACATCACACCAGGGACCATAAACAAGCCTCGTGCTGTGGGCTGGCTCCTCATCCACCCCACGGCAAGTGCCATCAGCAAGCTGCAATCCCAGCGTTCCCCCACCCACCAAGCAGTGGACAGGTGCCTTTCATTTACACCGTCACTGACATTACCCCACAAGCTCCCCCCATCTCTCATCCCTCTCCAAACACTCTGCTTGGACATGCCCCCTCTCCCTCCAGCCCAGCAAAGCCTTGGCAAAAGGCACTCAGCCTCCCAGCCACCTGCTCCCACCCAGGTGCCATTGGCAGGTGCTAACCAGCCCCTGCAGAGAGGGTGTTAATCAGATAAATTAGCTGGAACCGAGCTGAGCCTGTAAGCAAAGGTCTTGGTGCTGTGAGTGGGCCTAGGGCTGCCCTGGGGTTCAGGCTGCTGTGCTTGTCTGTGTTGCTGCCATGGAGCCTCATCTAGGTAAGGGGTTTGCCAGTGTTGGGGGGTCTGGGCTGAGCTGTGGGGCTGGGGCTCTGCTTGGGATCTGCTGGTTCCTGTGAGGCTGCAGGGATGAGGAGGGCCATGGCTGCTTGGCTCTGGGGAGCTCTGCAGTGCCTTGGGGCTGGGTGTGGGCATTAAGAGGTGCTTCTCCTCCCTCCCAGCAGCTGAAGCTGGCAGCACAGCCCAGCTCTTGGGTCTGCCAGGCCAGGGCCGGCGGCCCCCGCACCCTCCCACCCTGCACATGGTCATCGAGGCGCTGCGGGCCCAGGACCAGAAGAAGGGTGTCTCTGTCGTTGCCATCAAGCGGTTCATCCTGGCCAAGTACCCTTCTGTGGACCCTGTCCGCCTCAAGTACCTGCTGAAGCAGGCGCTGAGCAAGGGGCTGAGCCGTGGAGACCTGGTGCGGCCCCACAACTCCTCTGCCATGGGGGCCACTGGCAGCTTCAAGGTGAGCAGGGGGCTGCTGGCCCTGAAGCAGTGGGGCTGGGGGCTGAGGTGCTGCCTGGCCTCACTTATACCCCTCTCTTGCCCCCAGTTAGCCCCCAAGAAGCAGCAGCAGAAGCAGCCACCAGGAAAGGCAGATCCCGATGGAGAGCAAGCCCCAAAGTCAGGACGGAAAAGGACCACCAAGCCCCCCAAGGCTCCCCCAGAGGGTGCACAACAGCAGGGTAAAGGGCTGCAGGAGCCACCCCGGGCTGCCCCAGCCGTATTGTGAGGCTTGTGCTTACCCACTGCCCCTTCTCCCACAGGTGCTGCAGAGGAGAAGCCGGCAGGAGCGAAGCAGAAGCCAAGGCTGAAGCCCGTGGGTGTGAGTAGAGCCCAGTGGTAAGGCGGGGTGTCTCATGGCACGGCAGCAGCCTGACGTGCTCTCTCCCCTCCAGGCCCAGCAGCCAGCGAAGCCCCGGAGCAATGCAGCAAAGCCCCCACGAGCTGCCAGCCGCCCCCAGGCCCCTGGCAAAGGGCATCCAGTGTCCCACAAGGCTCCTGCTGCTGAGGATGTTGGAGAGAGCGACAGTGACAGCGCTGTGGGTGCTAGGGCAAGGGTACCCCGAAAGGTCCCTGCAGCAAAGAGCAAGAAGGTGCCCAAGGGGGCACAGACAGATGTCCCCAAGGTGAAGGGAGGTCCAGGCAAGCCCAAGAAGCCCAAGGTGACTCCAGGGGCTGTCCAAGGGGTGGCCAAGAAGCAGAAGGCAGCCCCAGCTGGCAAGAAGGCTTTGTAGGGGATTTTGGGCAGCCCTGCTCCCTATGGGAGTCCAGCCCTGCTCCCAGCTGGGCCTGTGTCTTCCAGCTCTGGATTGTTTTTTGTCCTCAGGACAGGTTTTAACTCAGTGTTCACCTCTTGCTAATAAAGGTTATTAACTCACCTCATGGAAGGGTATGGCTGCTGCCTTGCCTGTCTCTGCCCCCTCACTCCCATCTCCAGGCATCAAAATCCCCCATCCCTTGTCCCACTTGGCACAACAGTGAGCTGGTGCTGGAGGCAGCTGCCTGCCATGCCTGCTGTCAGGGAAAGGTGCCCTCTCTGCCCCTGCCTGTGGGCCACAGTGGCATGTTTTGTGGGGCTTCCGGGCTTAGGAGCTGTGTGTGCTGGCTGGTGGGTCCCAGTGATGGCCTGGGCAGGGACTCATGGGACACAGTATGGCAGCATCCTTGGCCAGCCCTGCAGCTGTGGGGCCTGTGGTGTGGGGTCGGCGTCCAGCCCTCTGCCCTCCTGGCTGCCCTTGTGCTAATGCTCGGCTGAGCTGGGATTACTGGAGTGCTGGGGCAGCAGGTCCAGGTACGTGCCATAGGCGAGGGTCCCTGCTGCTGGGGGAACTGGCTGTGCTCTAACCAAGGTAAGAGGAAGATAGAAGTGGTTTAGGACTCAAAAAATGAGTTTGGAGTGTTTGCCATAGGTTGCATGGCTGCTCGTGTTCTTGCTATCAGTCAGTGGCAGTTCCTACCTCTAAGCCTCTTGTTAGCTCCTGTGGGTCAGCACATGAACACTTTCATTTAATAGCTTCAAATGCCTGAATTTCTCTTACTCTGCACAGAACAGAGCCCTTCTGAAGGTCAGCCTGATAATGTAAAGGGTTACAGTCCTCCTGGGCAGGAGAAAATAAGTGGAAGTAAAACTCTCTTCCTAAAGAGGATTTTGCTAATCTGCAGTTGGCCTTGCCAATGCCCTCCAAGGCTCCTGGCCTTGCTTTGGGGCTTAAGCAAGAGCTGAGCAAACTAACTTCTCTTTAAACTTCAGCCTTGGCCATGGTTATCCATCTTTAATGGGGCTGAAACTCATGTTCCCCAGGGACAGGGTGGGGGATGCTGCAGCAGTAACTGAGCAGAGCTCGTCTGGCCCCTCCATGCTGGTTTGGCCTTGCAAGGCACTGCTAGCTTTTGTGGAAATGTCTGGTAAGGGAACTGAGCAAGAGCTGTGTCCTCTCATCAGGTGCTTGGTCTGACATATGGGGCTCTCTTGCTTTGAGAGGCAAAATAAGTTATTGGCTGGATTTAGCTTTGCTAACAAGCAGCTGGGGGTGGGGGGTGGGGGGTGGTGTAGGTATCTCTCTGGTGTCTGAAAGAGCAGCTTTTCCTGGAGAGGTGAAGAGAGGATTTAGCAATGCCTTCCTTAGGCCTGTGGCCTTGGCTGGTGTCATGGCACTGAAGGCAAAAGCCTTGTGGGCTGGGAGCAGCTGTGGTGCAGAGCAGCTGTGGTGCAGAGCAGCTGCTGGGCTCCCCAGGGCAAGGGGACACTGTCTGGTGGGCTGTGGGGCCTGACACAAATGAGGGTGCCCAGCCCGGCAGAGCACCATGGTCCCTGTGGTCTCCCATGTGCAGCACAGCGTGCGATCAGCTTGGGCATCTGGATCTTCATCCTGCTGTGGCAGCTCCTGTCCTGGCAGGAGCTGTGGTTGCTGGAGCAGGATCTGTGCAGCCTGCTCTGCAGGAAACTGGGGCTCGGGGGTGAAGTCCCGTCTCCTGCAGTAGCATGCTGGCATCGGCTGTGTGTCTCATACATGCAGGGTGTGCTGTGCACACCTGTGATGTTGCGTGTCCTTTGTCGGCACAGGGGCAGGAACTCCACTGCACAGGTTTGAGCACCTTGTTTTATTACAAAGATAGGCTTTTCCAAGAGTCTGCCACCTCCACTACACAGCAGGTAAGGGCACTACACCCACAACACATGTCAAAGGTTAAAAACATGTTACAAAGGGCTCAGGGGTTCAAGGCAACACTAGAAACCCTCAAGCTTCTGCTCCATTAAAGTTGTTCCTTTAAAATGGTTGTAGCAACTACATTTTTTTTTTTTTGCTTTAGAAAAAAATTAAATAATAAAGCTACAGGCCCCAAGACACAGCCCAGTCACATCACCCGGAGGCAAACTACACTGCCAGCTCTCCTGTATCCTTCCTGTCTAACAACATGGGGCTACTGCTCCATGGCCCTTTTCCCACCTCCAGCCAAGCTCAACATCCTCTGCTACCTTGGTCCTTCCTGCCCTTCCCTGTGCTGGGCCTGCTTCTATCTCTGGCAGCTATTCACAGTTTCTGAAAGAAATTCAAGAACTTTTTGTGAAATCAATTTCAAAATAAAATGTAGCCCAGCTACATTCTTAGAGTTTCTATTCTGAAGCCACATCCTCAGCAAAGACAGCGGAACCTCCACAGTGTATGTACTTTTCTGTAGTTCTCTCTAAAAAAACCCCACAGTTCTTCCCCTTCCCCCCCACATTATCCCCTCCCTCCCAGTTAACATACTGGATAAATCTATCATTTGTTTTAAAATAGATATCTATATACACAAACACAACTCTGATGGTCTGATTCCTGACAAATGTGGCGTTACTGGGAACAGTGGGATGGTGGCCACCTGGCCGGGGCAGCGAGTCACCCAGGCGGTTGGCGGGACCCAAGTCACCTAAAACCCAGCTGCAGCCTTGCCAGCCAGGCGAGCAGCGCAGCTCCCCTCAGACCCACCCTGCCTGGAGTGAGGTAGTAACTTCTTTCTTTTTTCTGTTCTATTTGGCAGTTTGGAAATGCTGTGGCTGGTTTGGCTCTCACAGGCAGGTCACCTTTGCCCACAGGCAGACACAGGCCTTGAGCATGTGGCATCAGCACAGTCCAGCCTCTGTGCGAGAGCCTGTGTGCTGCTGGATGAGACCAGAGCGGCCACGGCTCCTGGGCCTGCAGAAGGAGAGCGGGCAGCTGAGTCGGGACGGGACTCTGCCCCAGCGCTGATGCTGCAGGACAGCAGTGGAGTTTCTCAGTCTGGGGTGAGCTCTGTCTGCATGGTGGGTCCCTGCCCAGTGAGCCCAGAGCAGGCGTGGGACATTTCCCATCCATGTCTGCAGTTCAGGGTGCTGGAGCTGCGTGCTGGCCTGCGCCAGTGAGAGCACCATGTTGCTGCGGGGATGGGGGCTGGTCCCTTCGCCTTTATGGGCTGAATCAAGGGCCGGACACGCAGCAAAATTGCGTGCTCTCAGTTGCTCTCAGGTGACAACCATGGTGGCTGGGTCCCAGCACACAGAACAAGCTGCTTTAGGTGGCGGTGGCAGGGAGGCGCTGGAGCGCATGGGGCAGAGCGAGGGAAGGTGCTACCTGGTGTCTCACCCTGTGCATGGCTCAAATCCATCCTGCCAGAGAGTCATCAGCAGGGACTGAGCCCTCCTGGCATCAGCAGTGCTCCGGAGGCAGAGCAGGGGCAGCACTGCAGGTGTGTGCCAGCAGCTCGGCTGGGAGCTGGAGTGTGAGGCACACATCCTGCCCTCACCCACCGGTGACCAGGTGTGGGAGCTGTGCGGCACTGCCCACACGCTGCAACTGCAGCTTGCTGGGCATGGGAACCTGGGGAAGGGGAGCTGCCCTTCCCACACCACCTCACGCGCTCCCTCCGGCTCTGGCAGCTCACTCTGTTGGGGATAAAGTGCTTTCACCATGCCTTAGCTACTTGGGGAGCAACTGCTTTGTCTGAGCCCCAAGGTCCCCATGCTGCCCAGGCCTCAGATGGAAGAGTGGTCATGTTTACATATACAGTACAAAAATTAAAAGGCACAAAAATACACAGAATGCAGCAGATAGTGAACAGCTGATAAGAGTCCCTGGTGTTGGCAAAACAAGGATGTCAGAGGGATGGTGTGGAAGGGAGCTCAGGCATTGCTCCGATGGCCTTTGCCGTCTCTGCTCGTTACTCCCTGAGGCTACCCTTCTGCTCTGCGTCTGTTGGTCAGGCTTCTGGAGCCCTGTTGCTCATCATGAGGACCCACAAAGAGGGATGCAGTGAGCTGCTGCCTGCTCAGGTGCCGCTCAGAGGGAAGTGGTGAACTGAGCTTGCTCCAAGTGTCACATCTCCATTTCTGCCTGGCAACAGCAAATAAATTGTGGGTGCCACAGTGCAGACCAGAGGGGTTTTGAGCTGCTCGGAAAGGTGTCTTGTGGCTTCTTCTTAGGGGAGGGAGCCCTTCAGCCACGGGCCAGGCCCACGCCCACCTCGAGGCTGGTTTGAGAATGACCAGGGCAGAGGTGATGCACGGCGTGTCCACGGCTGAAGGCAGGTTCCCTACGGCGCTGCACTGTGGGGAAGGTTGCTTCCAGGGCTGCAGGCGGCCTAGGCTTCGCTGCAGCACTCATAGATATTATCCTCCATGAGTGCAATCACTTGCTCAAACTTGTGCTGGAGCTGGGTGCGCTTCGTCGTGGGGTTGGCATCCAGGGCAGCCACAATCTGCAGGAGACACAGGCAGGTGGGCAGCTGAGGCAGTGCAGGCAGGGAGCCCCCTGCCAGCCCTGATGATCTCAAATACCTGCTGGACCACATTCGGGGAGAACCCACCCTGTCCCACCACCCCTGGGCCTGCACAGCCCAGCACCCTCCAGCTGGTCAAGGGCATGGCCAGGTCCCCGGGCAGAGGGGTGGGAGGGGAGGGGAACGCCATGAACATACATGGTATCGATAAAGCTCGGGGCGCAGAGCTAGCATGTGGGGCAGGGGCTCAAGGAGGCAGCCGGGGCCTCAGCTGGGGTGGTGGGTGGCAGGTTATTTTGGGTGGGGACTGTATTATTATGGTCTGCCTTCCTGAAAGCATCTGTGGGTCTGCGCATTGGGCAGGCCCCGCTCCAGCCCAGCCCAGCCAAACTCTGCTAAAATCAGCCAGGAATAGCTGGCCTGCGCTTCCAGCTCATTGTCAGCCACGGGATGCGCGAGCAGGTGCATCCGTGTGCACACTACATACGTGCGTGGGATTATGCAAAAACAATAATCCCTTTTCTGTGGGCCCGGAGGCGCTTGGTTACAGCACACCATTTGTTAGTTGTGATTGCCTCCACAGGTACTCTGAGTGCAGCTGAACCCCCTTACCTGGGAGCGGTATCTCTTGGCGTATTTGTAGATCTCAGCCATGGCGACGTTGGTGTTGAATTCATTCCTGTATTTCTTTATAAAGACAGAACAAAGAGGCGAGGCATATTGACACAATGCAGCAAGGGAGTTCAAGCCCAACCAGCAGGCATTCCCTAGATTAAAAGATGGTGTTGCCTGGGTATTTCTGTTACTGATGCAGCCAGATTTTTGGCTTACTCCTTTAAGGAAGGCACACCTGCTTACAGCAGCAACAGCCTCGGTCTTTTTTACAGCCAGACTTGAATGCCCATGCCTGACAGCACCGTTTGCCCCTCTGTGCTCAAAGCTGTTTTGAAGGACAGGGCAGGGCAAGAGCTGGGCACAGGGGCGACAGCTGAGCACACCCGTTTGGTGGCTGAAGTGAAAATGCTGGGGGAGACGGTTGGATTTTGAGGAAGCTGTGGTGTATCACTGGCAGGGCTGGGATCCGGAGCGCAGCTGCCAGCTCCTGTAGCTGGTACCAGGGATGGCATCCCGCACGCAGGCCGGCTGCCAGGGCTGGCTGCCAGCGGGCTGCCTGGGACTCGTGGCCGGCCCTGGCAGTTGGCGCCTGGGGGCCAGCTGGCCGGGGGGCTGCAGGGCTGCAGCGATCCTCTTCCAAACTTCCTGGTTCTTTGGCACCGAATTTCGCTTTCAGCTCCCAGTGGTGCCAAAGCTAGTTAGGTTCAAGCTAACTCGTGGGTGTTTACTGCAGCTCGGCAGTAATTGAAGATGCTCAGAATTAGGTCAGATGAAGTTTGTGTGTGGAAGTTTGAGGCAAGATGTCCTCTCGTTTGCTCCCTGCAGCACCTCAAGCAGTAGCTGACTGTGGCCTGCCTGCCTTCCTGGCGCTTCCAGATTCCTGTCACCGGCCGGAGCAGAGCAGGATTGGTGCTCTGCAGGGGCACACACCACCCCCCTACCCCAACCCGCTGCGGCCCAGCACGCCTTACCCGCGACTCCTCGGCGAGGTGGGCGTTCATTTCCTGCTCACTGAGCGGGGGCATGTCATGGATCTGCTTGTAGTATCGCTGCACGATCTTCCTGTACTCAGGGATCTCCTTGGCATACAGCAGCTTATTGGTCGGGGAGTCCTAGGGCAACATGGGGCAGTCAGGCCCTGTACTGCTCGGGGCTACCAACCCACCCCTTGCCCTCGCATGCCGATGCCAGCTACGCCTTTGCTCCTCGCAGTACAGAGGTGGTGGGAGGGCACAGAGGCACAGACCAGCTGATGACAGAGGCACGGGATCGGGCACATCAAGGTGCTGCAGAGAGGAACCCCCCCACCTGGCGCCAGCTCTCTGCCTGTCTCCCGGTGTGAGCTGAACACTTGTGAGCTGCAGTGCCAGGGAAGGGCGTCTGTGAGGACAGGCTTTAATTTGCAGCAAGGGCTGGCTACAAAGCACACACGGGGTCAGGTGAGGGGCTCATGACCAGGTGATGCTCTGCAGAGGAGTGTGGCACAACTGTGCCAGAGAAAGCACTTGTGTTCCATGGCACTGTGTGTGGAAGCTGGTAACAAGGGAAGGGCTTCTGTGTGTGCTTACTCAGGTCTCTGGAGCAGCCAACTTGCTTTAAGCTGAAGAACAAAGCTCCCTTACAAGCTGAACTTTGTCAGTTGAAGTGTTGCTCTTGGATTTTTTTCATGTAGCTTTGATTTATTTTGCATTGGCTAACCCAGCCCGCCTGGACTATATTGAGTGTGTGTAAAGCAATTAACAGAAAATACCAAGTTCTCTTGATTAATGTCAGCCCAGACAAAGCAGTCTTAACCTCCCAGCCACACGATCGGGCTGCACCAGTGAAGGCATAACCCTGCCTGCACTCCTTGCAATGAATGATTTTAACCTCCAGGCAGTCCTGCCCCGCTGATATCATTACCCCGGGGATGAACCTGGCTGACTGGCCTAGTGCTGCATCCCAAAGGGAAACAGCCCCAGGCTTGGGGACATGGAGGGGAGTAAGCTCCACACGTCCTGCCACCTTGACTCTGGCTGCAGGACGGCTCCACTAACAGGTGGAGTGGGGAGGGGGGTGTCCAGAGGAGGTGGGCACGGCAGTGCTCCAGCCGCGGAGGCAGCAGCTTCAGCTGTGCTGGGCAGTAAATAAGGAAGCCTGGGGTAACTGCAATCTGCTGCTGCAATATGTAGCGTGGCTAATGCTGCAGGGGAAATGGGAAATGGGCACCAGGCTGTGGCACCAGATCCCACAGCAGTTTATTTTCAAACCCAATGACAAGGCACTGCAGGAATGTAGCCAAGTTACAGAGCCTGCTCACATTTTTTTTTTCCCCTTGGAAACACAAAAGAAACCCATGCTGCCTCTTTAGAAAGTCCTTTATAAATCTGATTTGTCTGTATGCTGAAGGGATGGATTCTGGCTTACTAACTGCACTGTAGATGCTCTCACATTTACAGTATCATGAGCAAAATGCTGAAACCAGGGTAAGAATCCAACCTGGAAAACATTCAGCGATGTAGTGAGTGTATCTGCAAGCTGATTTTTATGCTGAGGATTTATTCTTCCCACATTACTCAACAATTCCTTCACTTATGCTATTGTATTCCTGAAAAAATGTTTCCATCTGCTGTCTGACTCCAGCTGACCCCTCTTCCCCTCATCCACCGCTCGACAAGGACAAATTGTAGGTGTTTTGTAACACATGCAAAAAAAGAAGTCCCAAACCCAAACAAACAAAAAAAATCAAGCTCTCATTAGATCTTCCTCCAGCATTAACCTCTCCCAGTGACAGCTTCCTGCTGCTCTCAGGCTGGGGGATGAAGGGAGCGGTGCCTGTCTCCCGCCCCTCTCTGTGGGGACCCCTCTACGTCACAGCCTGCGCTGCCGCCAGCCCCTGGGGTGGGGGCGGGGGATGATTTGCAGCATTTCTTAATAAAACTTATTTAAGCCGGGAAGTTCCATATGTCAACACTGCGCCCAGCCAAGGGAACAGGGAACATGCCTCTCAGTGCCTGCAGCTACGCTGGACGGAGCTTGGGAGCACCGGTGGGAGAAGAGCCCTGCCCAGCACTGGCTAGTGCCCACCCAGAGCAGGAGCAGCGTCCTGGGCAGGGTGCTGGGTCTGCTGGGCTCTGACTGCGTGTCTGGGTGGCCAGCATGCGATGGGGACACTGCAGCTGGCGGGGAGCACTACAGGCAGGGCTCTGGCAATGCCCACCCAGAGCTCCCCACGTGCGGCTGCATGGCACCAAGGGGATGGCCCTGGGATGCCCCACGGCTGGGGGCTGGGTTGGGGGTTGACCTCTTCCTACTGTGCTGGGCTGTAGCCATGGCTGCCTGCACAGCAGCGAGATGGCCTCTCTGGAGGGTACCTTGCCCAGCTGCAGGTCAGACAGGGAGCAGGCATCAATGAAGGCCTGGGCTATCACTGAGAGGCAGGCGTCGATGTGGTCTGTCTTGTCGATGTCGAAGACGAACTGTGGGTTCTTCAGGATGTTGACCCAAAACCTCAGAGGTAGGCTGCGAAGGAAAGAAGCCAGGGACACACTGGGTACACTCCAGAGGGAGAGGGGAGGAACGTGGGACAGGTGATGACAGACACTGAGTAACGGGGAAGAGTATACTGAGGAGCCAGGCTCTGCTATTTAATCACGTTCTGACAGCATACGGCTCTGTGCCCGGCTGGAGGGCAGGCACACATCTTCACCCCTCACCCAGAGACATTTCCTCAGGCTGACACACATGGCCTGGGCGGGAGACTTCATGTGCAGCCTGATCCCCTGCTTCTCCGGCATCCCCCACCTGAGCCAATGCCAGGTTTACCTGCCTGGGGCTGCTGAACCAGCTCCAGTTTCTATCGTGATGGTGCCAGCACCTTTCCCTTCTCCCCTGACAGTAGCCATCAGTCTGCAGTGATGGTAAGCCTGGCTTACCCCACCCCCTCCACCACCCCTGCTGTTTTCCAATTCCCTCTTCTACTTTTAGCAACCTTTGCAGCTGCTTCTCCTGAGCAATGGATGGATGGAAGGAAGGAGAGAGAGAACAGAAGGGAAGGAAAGGGAAGGGAAGGAAAGAAGATATTTCCTCTTCCAAACCTGTTGGTCTTCCAGATGTGCATAGTGTCAGGGTCTGTGATCCCTCTTTTCTCTGCTTGCTCCTCTAGGAAGTCAAAGAAATACTTGACGGCCACAGGCGGTTTATCATCTCGGATACTGAGAATGGCTTTGAACAAGTCGTCCAGGAACTTCTGCAGCGTGCCCTGAGGGACAAGCACACACCATGGGAGCTGGGGGAGCAGCAGCACCCCAGCCCAGGGAAACAGCACCAGGGGCTGTGGCTGCTGTGCACAAGGGGAAACCCTTTGCTGCCAGTTGGATAAATTAGAAGAGAAAGGGGATGATGAAGCAGGGAGGGAAAGGTTTGTTTGTGCATAGCAAGATAATTAGCTTGCATTTGGGTTTAATTTCTTCTGGCACTGAGATTTTCTTTCTTACTGCTCGGATCTCACATCTGTGAGTGTTCTGCACGGTAAATACAAAGAAGACCAGAGACTGCTGGCCATTCTTGTGATCTCTGCTCCAGTGAGGCATCATGCTGGGATTAAAGATGGGCTGGGAGCCCAACTGCTGGAGCGAGCACTCACAGAGTGTGGGGAAGTTCAAATCTGAATTGGGATCGCACAGACATTCCCCATGCTCCCAGAGCTGAGCATCTCCTCCTTTCCCAGCAGGATCTCTCGATGGGGAGGTGGGTTCAGGTCTAAACTGTGCATCACAAGCCCTGGGGGTGTGGGTCAGCATCCCTTCCATGTGCACAGACCCCAGACCTGGCCAGGGAGATTGTGGGGGGGGGCTCCACGCAGCAGCACGGCTGCTCAGAGGGCGAGCTGGAAAGCTGGTGGGAGCCCAAGGAGGCGGTGGTGCCCAGCTGCCTCACTGAACATGCTCCAGCTGGCCAGGACAGAAGGGTCCCAGCGTCTGTCGAGCGCAACCAGCCCTGCAGTGCTTCTTCCCGGGAGCACTTCTCGCTCCAGAGCACAAACAGCAACCCCTCCCCCACCCCATGTGGTGACCAAGGGTGTCCCAGCTCCTACCTTCGTGGAGAGCAGTCTGGTCAGGTAGATCTCCGGCAGCACCTTCTTCCTATGGCTCTGTCTGTGGGACTTCTTGTGTTCCACCGACTCATCGGTTGGGAGAACCTGGCCCGACACAAAACACATGTTCAGAGCGCTCCTCTCTGGAGGTGTCACACTGAATTTCCCTTTAAGTATAGAATTTCAGCTGTATATAAAACTAAATTAAAAAGCAGTCACTGTGTTATAAATACACCCTTATATGGCTTGAAAAAAAGCGGCTCATAATAGGCAGTTTTCCTGACATTTGTTTCTCTTGCGCCCTTTATTGCCTCTCTCAAGCCAGGCAAAGAAAATGAAACGATCCATCTCACTCTGCAGGCTGCTCTGCTCACCCTCCCGTCCCCGTGCAGTGCTCCCGTGCGGCTGCAGTCTGGGCAAGGCTTCTGTGGAAACCAGCTCGCTTACGTTTGGAAGTGCAGGAACACTCAGCCATATCCCTACCCTGACCAAAAATAAATATTCCACCAGTGGGGTCAGGTGGTCACTGCTCTGCAATGACTGAGCAGCCATTTAAGTCCCTCCTGGCATTCTCACACATGTGCACACTCGGGTTCCCATCCCTGCACACACGGTGTGTCTGTATTCTAGCTGAGCGTGGAAACTTTAGCAGAGAAAAAAGTAATCAGGCTATAAAGTATTGTTGTTGTCCATGTTTTCCATAACAGCCTGTAACAGCGTTCAGCACTTGGTACTTCCAAGGAACAAATACCTCTCTGCAGCCCTGGGAAGCAGGCAGCACGCCAGGAGCTGCTGGTCAGGGACGTGACCAAGGCTGTTTGGGTGCTGCACCGCGCTCTCGAGCGCTCTGACTGCTGGTTGCTGGATCAGGCACAACAATTACTTTCCCATCCTGCTCGTTTTTTATGACGTCCCATAGTACTAAAGCCTGGCTGCAGATAACCTTCCTGCGCCTCTCTGAGCCCCTCTGAAGGAAACTAAAGTCCTGACCCAGCTTCTTCATCACAGCTGATGTCCCAGCCCACAGAGATGAATGAAGTCAGTCAGTGAGGCTGAGGAGGCTTTCTCCTCCTCCATCACACGCACTGAGAAAACAGGAGCAGAGACTGAAGCACAGGAGAGACAAGGAATCAAACGAGTCACCTCTTTGCTTGCAGTGCTCTCCAGGACAACCTGGCCCCCCAGCCCAGGCCCTGCCTACTGCAGTGCTGTGGGGCCAGCTGCTGCCCCAGATGACATGGCCTGGTTCCTTTGCAGGGGCAGAAGCAACAGCTTCTGCTGCCAGCTGCCGGGCGGCCATTCTAACAGTGTGATGTGCTGAGATACACAGGGGATTAGAAGGGCACCTGAAGGCTCTGCTCTGCTCCCCTGCAGCAGGTCCCTGGTGGGAGCAGCCCCCCGGCCCTCCCCAGCCAGCCACCAGCCTCCACACCTGGGTGCAGGGTACTTACCAAGTGGAAGTACTTTTCAGTGTCCAAATCCTTCACTGTGAAGCACAAGAGAAAGACACAGCAGCTGTCAGGGGACGCAGACCAAAACCTGCCTCTGCAGACAGTCCCCATGTGCAGAGGCATTCCGCTTTCCCAGGAGCCCAGCACCGAGCTGGCGTTCCCACCCCAAGCAACCCCCATGGTTTTCTGATGGCCCCATCTGCAGCCTTCCAGGGTGCCTGGCAGGATCCTGGGAAGGACTTTAAGGAGCTCCTGACTGATGCCCAGTTTTGCCCAAAGTGCCACTACGAAGAGGTGACATACAAATGCTGGTAACATCCAGGCCAGGGCGCTGGCAGCTGGTCTCAGCATCCCCAGCCAGAGATACCCCTCTAAAAACACGAGTGCTTCTGCCCAGGAAGAGAGGTGAGACATTACCTCTGCTCAGCGTGGTGTCTTTCTTGTCTGACAAACTCATGGCAAGCGATGCCCCTTCGGGGATCTGCAGAGGAACAGAAGAGCGGACATCAGTGCTGGGGCCATCAAGGTGCCTTGCAGGGAGCCAGGAAGGAGCACTGGAGATCCCAGGAGCTGGGGGACACTGGTGCCATCACTGGGAGAAGTGCCCAGGCACAGCCCAGCCCCACAGGGCAGGTTCCCCCTTGCATGCTACAGCCCAGCTCTCAGCGCAGCCATGCTCCCTGTGCCAGCTGTGGGCTGTGTGGCACGGCCATCACACCAGTAACAGCATTAATAAGTACTCAGCTCTCCGTTTCTGATTTTCCACGCGCTGCTACAGCCCAGGGAGGATTATGCTCCCAGGCATACCAGGGAATATGGAAATCATATAAGAATTTCTGGTTTCATTTAATTTTTAAAGGAAAAACGGTCAAGAAAACAATTTGCTTTGCCCCATTTCCCCACAGCTTTGGCCTCTGCTCCCCCATGGCATCCCGGCTCCGAGGGCGGGCAGCGGCAATTGTGCCAGCGATTTCAGCAGGAGCACAGATCAAGAGCAGAGTGATACTAATCAGCCAAGCTGGTGGCCGTTGGGAATAGGAGGGTTTTTTCCTCCTCTTTCTGTTGTCAGTAATAACTTGTTTTGCATGAAGAGTGTTTAATTAGTTTCAGTGTGTTGCAATATTAACGAGCTTCTCGCCAGGGCAGATGTCTATTCCCCGGAAGCTCTCATGGAGCTATGGCAACCTCCCTGCTTGTTCCTGATAATCCTGTTTTTGGAGGGGGAACCACAGCTCGCCCCTGAGGCCTGGCAGGCTCTGAGGAAGCAAAGCTTCCCTGCAGCACTGCCACGTTTACCTTGTAATGTGCTAATGTGTTGAGCTTCTTCCTGCCGTCCTCCACCACCGAGGTGTCATCGAGGTCCCGGAGGATGTAGCTGTCGGTGCTGGTGGCAAACCACTCTGAACACAGGGAAGGGAGAAGTGAGACACCAGCCAAGCAGGCACGTGCAGCATGATGCCCAGGGGCTGCACAGCCCCAAGGCCTCCAAGGCTCCATGAACCCGGAGCAGACGTTTACCAATAACCTCCAGGGTTGTCCCCTGGAGTGGGGATTTCCAGACTAGACCTGACATGGATGCTGGGGTGCTTTAGAGGGAACCTGTTCTGGAGTTAAGGCTTTAAATGGTCCAAGGCCAACAACCCTCTGCTCCACGTGGGCTTTCCTAAAGCTTTTTTCCAGTTATTGCCTGCTTATCGCTGCCCACCAGTATCAGGTCCCATGGCTCATTCCCAAAGACCATCCTCAGGAAAAGGCGGACCTGATGTCTGCCCTCTTCCCAGTGCTGCCTCACCTGCTGCCCCTGGATAGACACCAAGAGCTACCATGAACATCAGGTGCTTTGCTTTTGAGGACTGGCTGATCCAACGCATCTGGTCCTTACCGAGGTCGACGTCTTCCACCCTTGGCCACTGGGAGTAGGGGACGTTCTTGCAGAAGGCCTCCAGAATCTTTTCCTTCACCTGGCTGAGCGTGTCTGTGTCCATGGCCCTGACGCTCAGTGAGTCCATCCCACAGCCTTGGAAGGAGACGTTGAGGTTCTGTGGGCAGAGGCTGAGTTAGGGGTGACCTGCCCAGCTCTGCCAGCTCCTAGGGACACGGGGAGGCTCTCACTGGTGTGCTCCAGGCCCCATGTGCTGGAAATCAGGCAGAACAAATGCAGCCATCTACACTTTTCAGCTGGTGAGAGGCACTGATTTATAGCTCCTGGAGGCTGCAGGCCCCTGTTTGTTGACGGAGCCAGGAGGACGCAGGGAGTGACACTGCGACCTCATACCGCCCTGCTAATGGGCATTACCCCTGACGTGCAGAGACCACCTTGGGGGCAGGAGGAAAGGTCAGCCCCCACAGCCGGTCATGTCCTCAGCTGCTGGGCTGACCAGTGACTAATGGGACTGCAGAGGCTCCCTGCTCCGCCTCTCTGAGGCAACTGGCCCAGTTCCCACTGCAGGCTGGGTCTGTGGCATCATGGGGGTAATACCACCAGCACCACCAGACCACCTGCTTGAGAACACACTCAACAGTGGGACAAGTGGCTGCAAGGGGCCACAGATGCCAGCCAGACCTCAGGGGTGCCTGGGGCCACTGCGGTCACAGCAGAAAGCTGAACAGCAACGAGAGCGACTCTCCCTATAAAAACTCCTCTCCCCTTCTTGGGAGCTGTGGCCATGCTGGTCAAACAAGGAGAGGCTGAGTCCAGGCACCTCCTCCTCTGGCAAGCTGTGCAGGCCCAAACGCTGGAGGCACAGCTCTGCCCCAGGACAGCCCCAGCTCTGCCCCTGCTTGCGGCCAACGCGCCAAGGCCAGGCTGTGCCTCCATCCATCGGGAACACAGCCCCAAGGTGGTCTCACTGCCCAAGGGGCAAGCCCAGGGCCAGGACAGTAGTGTAGGCAGAGCTAAGGACCTTTTTTTCTCATGTTGTGTCCCATGTAGGTTTTTTTTAAAGCAGAGGTTCAGTTACCAGCAATGCAGGGAAGTGCCGGTGAGCTGGCACTAAGGCTGCACTGCTCTCCTTCCTCCACCATGCCCCATACACTTCTGCTTCTCTTCATCTAAATAAAGTCAGAAGCAGTCACACTTCCCCTGCTCAGACTTATGAAGTTGCCATTTCTGCCAAGAAAGCCAATACCTTGCACCCTGCTGCTAACCCCTCTGGCTCTGCGCAAATTCACAGGTCAGATGGTGACAGGAATCTGCAGAGGGTGTGGAGCTCGAACCTGCTCTGCATTATGGTGATGCACATCTGGGGTAACCCACTGACTTGAGTGACGCTGCTCCAGATTTATGCCAGGTAATCAAAAGCAGGATGTGACCCATGCTCTGGAAAGGCGTCTGCTGGATTCTGTGTCAGGCACAGGGGGGACCCTCACACGAACAGCCCTATCTGCCCTCTTCCCTCCAGAGGCATTTTGCTGAACCGCTCCTGCAGCGCCAGGGAAAAGCCCTCACCATGGGACACTCCACAGCCAGCGCCTTCCTGCTGCTGGTGAAGATGCTCTTTTGACCACAAACCTGTTGCTTTAACTCTCTGAATACGGCAGAACAAATTCTCTTGCCACCCCTAACCTGAGGTCTCGGTGACCCAGCAAGGGACAGCCCTTGGCACCAGCAGTCGCTGAGCCCTGCTCTATGGGCATGTGCTTAGGCAGTGGCAAAGGCTGTGACTAACGTGGTTATTGCATCCACCCAAGTATCAAATCAGCCACTTGCACCAGCACCCTGCGAGGGTACGCATCTGCTAGGCCCCTGGGGTGCAGGTACTCACCCTTGGCTTTGCCTCAATGTTCTCCCTCAGCAGCCACTCCTCGTTGAGGGTGTACCTGGCTTTCCCTGTGATGGCATCGATGGACCCTTTGTTAATCTGCTGTTTGATGGCACAGATCAAGAGGAAGAAAGGCTCTCCAACTGTCTCCTGGGGGAAGGAAAGAAGGCCAAGTAAGCAAAACAGACCCAGTGGCTGTACCTCCTTCCAGTGGCGCGGCGGGGTGGGCTCTGTGTGGGCCCTGATGCTGCCTCTGCACACTGAGGAGCTGGACTGTCCACACCAGGCACTGCAAACCCCTGGGGCACTCAGCACTGTCGCCCATCCAGCTCCCACCAACATCTCTCTGAGGCTGCTCAGTAGCATTTAGACTTGTGGCACTGTGACAGCGCAGACGGGAAGAGGACATAACAGCCGACAACAGCCGCAGGCGACTTTCGGGGGGGTGAGCTGTGATTGTCAGCACCAACATTCCCCATCCAACCCCTGTGGGGCTGTGCCTTGCCACCAGCGGGCCATGCCAGCGATGCTGCCCAGCAGGCAGAGTGTGGGGTACGGCTCAGGGGGTGGGGGCACACATGGAGCTGGGGGGGAGGGGGGCGGGCACGAGCCACGCTTGGCAAACACAAATGTGCATTCATTTACATGTGAAATTGCACAGGAACATCAGGGAGAATCTGGCACACGCCCGTGCAGAGATGTTTCTTGCAGTCTGACAGGGTGTGTACTGTGCTCAGCACAAGGATGGGGCTGCTGTGCACAAAAACCCAGGTCTAAGGAGATACGTGAGCACCCAGGCTTTTTCATGAAGGTACTTGCTGAAAACCCCTTTGCACAGCCTGGTTTGCTGTTGAAATACATAAAGTGAGCCCACTGCGTGTGCCTGTGGTTCTGAGAACCAGTGTTCATGCTTCTCATACCACAGCAGCGCCCTGATTGCAGCAAAACAGCAAGGATCAGGGTCAACAAGCTGTTCCCATGCGACAGCAAGCAAACACCGTTTAACTCCTTGCACTCAACAAACCATCTGACAGGGCAGAGGTGGATTGTGACACTGGTGCAGCGAAAACAAAACCACACATAACAGGGACCAGCCATTTGTGACGTGTTTCAGCCACATGGTTTAATGCCAGACTCCTGATCCACTCCTGCCTGCTATGCTGATGTGCAAGCAAAACACTAGCCACTTTCTGAAGAAACTTTCCAGTGCTGGAGTACATCCCATTCTCCCCAATGTTCATGTGCATCTTCCTTCCAACGAGGCAAGTGCAAATTATGGCACATTTATGTACTTTGTGAGCATCACACCCCCCACACAAACATCCCTGCCATCTGAAATCTTACTTGAGACAACAGATATCGAACGGTTTGGTATTTCTCAGCTAGGAGCTGCTAAATCCTGTTCAATCTGCTTCTTAATTAAGACTTGGTGATTCTTTTATTCTAATTGCCCTGTAATTGCTAAAGCAATTAGTTTTATGCCGGTGCTGGTTGGGCTGCGCTCAGCGCCGCAGCGGCGAGGCTGCTGCGGGGCTGTAGGTGGGCACGCACCATCTGCGCCAGCCCCGCATCCTCTCGGTGTCCCTGAGCGCAGGGAAGCTCCTTGGGCTCCTGCCCAGGTCTGATGGCTTCCTGCAGCGCTGCCGGGGAGCGCGCCGCACGGAGCGGGCTCAGAGGCAGGGATGAGGGGGTCAGTGACCCGAGGAGCACGGCGGCGCTGACCTGACACAGATCCCGACCATGCCACGGCCAGGAACACCGTTTGTGTCACACTGTTGATGTCCCTGCACACAGCGGGGACGCACCCCAGGCTGAATTCGGCGGCGGGTTTGGAGCCTGCCCCGTCCCCGCCGTGGGAAGCGCCGGTCCTGGCAGGCAGCACGGGTCGAGGCTGAGCGAGTGGCACCTTCCCACGCGGGCAGAGCCCTGCGGCGTGGAGCGGCGTGAGTCTGGGGCCGCGGCAGCGTCAGCCCGGGACTGGCTGCACGGGGAGGCACGGCAGCGCCGCGCCGGCACGATGCTGTTCCTGTTGGGCTTTTTGGCTCTCAGGCTGAGGAACCGCGGGATCTTATGGAAACCTGCAAAAGTGCTAATCAGACAGCAGCTTTCAAAGAGGGGGGAGGAGGGCTGGCAGGCAGGGACGAGGGAGAGAACGGCAAACTTGGAAACCTCACGCATCGCTCGGAAAACTCATCTGGAAATGAATCAAAACTGTCTCTGGACTTGGCTAGCTGGGAGAAAGGAAGTTTAACTAGAAGAGATCAGTGCTGATTCAGGATAAAAAAATACTTAAAAAAACACAGTCTGGGGCCTTTTTTCCTCCTATTGTGAATGTATTTTAATGAGACTTCATTTTCATTTTCGACTGAGCTGTTAGGGGCTCTTAAAGCTACCCAGGGCACTGAAATAACTTTGTGGTAATGGGAAGCACAGCTCAGGCTGGCATTGAACTGCTTCACGCACGAGGAGTGTGGGAGGGCTTGGGTTTTATATGCCTGGGAAAAAAAAAAGTCTTGGAGCACAGACTGGATTCACATGTTGCTGCCCTATTAACAAGGCTGACAAGTCATTAGACATGTCCTCCCAGGAACACGTTACAGCCATTTCCAGCATGTCTTGGAGAGGCTGGGGTAGGAACAGCACAGAAAACAGCTGCTCATCCCAAGTGCCCGTTAATTCTGGGGTGATTATCTGTTTGCATTCTGTGAAGAACCAAACCTCTGCTCCATCCTACATGCAGGAATTTGGGAAGCCTGGACCCAGACCACAAAAAGCTGAATTCTACGACCCAAATTTTCCTTCAGCTCCCCATCCTCTGATCCTGTCGAGAGCCAGGCACAATGGTACCACATATCTCCCAGGGAAGGCTTTTTTCCCAGCATTTCCCACCAAAGCTGCAGCAGAAAGTAGAGATACGGACCACTTTATCTACGATTCCCGCTCAGCTCTGCAGAAACAGAGGTCTGTCTGCATGGAGGGTGCAAACGCTTCCTCTGAGCCCAGCCCCACACAGCGAAGCAAGCACCCTGCTAGTTCTTCCTCCTACCCCTGCTGACACCGCGCCACGGCTCCCCACCGGCGCGGTGACTCCAGCGCCTTCAGGTGCCCTCCACATGCTCAGACCACTAGTGACTGTGGCGGGCGATGCCTTCCCAGTTGAAGACAGCTCCTTCAAATCATTGTCCCGCAAAACACAAATGGAGGGACTGTGAGGCAGGGCAGTAACACGAAACAAATGTTCTGAGTGTGTAGCGTTGACTTACAAGGGAAAATACAAGCACTTGGAATTTTTCCACTGCACCACGGCGGGGACTTCGCAGCAGCTGCTTCGAATAGACCTTGTGATGAATGGGGATAAGGCAGGAATGAAAACCAGACCCACCGTCACACGCCTGACAGAGCAGAGCTACAGGCAGCCTTCTCTCTTAACCAAGAAATGCCTCTCTGAAGGCAATGGAGTTTGATCCCGAGCAACCAAGGCACATGGGAGGCGTTTGCCTATCACTAGTGTTTAAATCACAGCCCTGAGCTGGAACCAGCCTGTGTGTGAGGCAGTGCTGTCTGTCCGTCTGCCTGCAGCGGCTCCGTGCTCGTCTGCGCAGCGGGACAGTCCCGGCTCTGCCGACCCAAAATGAGACCCTGCCATCCCTCTGACCAGCTGAGCTCCTGTCTGCTGGGACAGGCAAAGGGCCTCTCCAGACATTCCTGTCTGACCAACTCTCTTCCTCCTCTGCACTTCAGCTGGCAGCACGGCTTCTCCTCTGACCAGGTCCCCCACCTCCACCATGGAGTCTCCTGGAAATCAACTCTTCATTGTGCTCTAGCATGGGAAGTGTTTGCTTTCCAGAAACGGGAACAGGCTGTGGTAGGAAGCGTGGGATGGTCTTCGCTGCCCCAGCTTCAGGCTGAGCATGTGAGGCAAGGAGGGGACAGCAAGCCCAGCATGCAACGTTGGCCGTGCTGAGGACCCATCCCCAGGCGAATGGAAATGCAGGTTCAGCTGGTGGCCCATCAGCTCTGCAGAGGGCCACTGCCAGCCCGTACACCCACTCCTGCCCAGCCCTGACCTTCCTCCTCCCTCTGTGAGGTGGGCCAGGGCCACATGGCCCAGGAAAGCCAGCTCATGGCTCACACCAGCACTGTCCACAGCACCCCAGGCACCAGACGGCCTCCGGACCTGTCACAGACCTCAGACAAGCCTGTGGTGATGGGCACCTCCCGCCTGGCACCCCTGGGAAGGGCAGCACTGGGATCTCCTCGCCATTCATCAGCTATGTGATGTGCCTGACTCCTCCAGCCCACGTGGTAAGACTCGACTTTCTTTCCTCTTTTTTTTTGTTTTTCCCCTGAGAAAGCCTTCTTGCACAATGTCCATTTTTAGCACAAGCTGGAGTTGGATCAGATGCCTCACATGTGGTCTCCACTCTCCAAAAGGAGAGATCAGCATTTTTTTCTCCTCCAATAGTTTAACTACAGGCACAAAAACTGAAGATTAGAAAAAAGAGAAAATCGCTAATTCACTCTATTCTGCTCTCACAGGCTGGATAGTTGTGCTGCATCGGCAGAGCCATCCTCATTCGCTCCTCTAACTTTTCTTTCATTATGCTGGCTAATTATGTGAGCTGAAATGAAAGATTATGAACTACAAAGCCACAGGTTTTAGGACAAGAAGCGATGATCAGCTGGGATCAGAAGACATTACGGTATGTATGAGGACAATACAGTATTGCTTCTGCAGCTATGGCAAACACTTTGGGAAAAGAGATTTTTCAAAGGCTTTTTCAAGGCTCTCCCCTGTGAGTATAATGGGGTGTCCTCCAATTAACTGCCATGGAATCAATTAAGTTATTGCTCAATTCTTCTGGGAAATTCCACCCAGAATTGGCAAATGCTGGAGATAAAGCACTGAGCAGATGGACGGCTGATGTGCTCTGAGATGCCAAATATATTCCTTTTCCTTACTGTCTGAAGACAGTCAGGCTTCTGGGACAGACAGCCCACCTCTCCTGCTGCCTGGCCAGCATGGAACCAGGCAGGCCCCTCACACTGGCAGGCACTGACACGGAGCAGCCCCGTCCCCCCGGCAGCAGGGGCTCCCGCGCCTGAGCCAGCCCTGGACTGGCTGGCGACCATCAGCACGGCTGCGCGAGCTGGTCAGGGAACACAACAAATAGCTGGCACCATTTCCAAAACCTCAAGCCATGCTGGTTGTTTTTCAGCTCCCCTACAGCTCTCTTCTCAGGCACAGTGAAGAGGCCAGTCTGTGCTCTGGCCCTTGGCAAGGCTTGCCACGACGCCTGGTCTCATTGCACCCCCAGGCAGAAGTGTGGAAGCAACTGAATTCCAGGCTGCTCTTCCACCCTGGAACCTTTCGAGGCTCTGGATTTGTCACCCACGAGTGACTGTTCAAGGTCAGGTATTTAGCTCCTCAGCTGCCTCCGCATCCCTCAGTACCAACACACGCAGCGACCTCGCACCCCCAACCGCAGTGATCCCCTTACTCTGAGATAGCTGTACATGCAGATGGACATCCAGTTGGTGAGCATCTTCTCCACCACAGATTCTGTTCTCCTCAACATCAACTTGGGGTTTTTGGAAGCTGAAGCATCTATTAGATCCACCAAGAGGTCCTTCATGATGCTGGTGTAGTACTCCAGTTTCCCATGCAAAGCAATAGTAAGCAGGGAGGCCAGGTTACACCTGAAACACAGGACTGTGTATGACTCAAGCACCGACCCAACAAGATTAAACTGCCAACTGGCATAACCCCCCACGCCCCCCAAAACACACAGACAGTATTTCACATCATTTTCATGAGCTTTCTCATCAGTGCTAAATCCTCAACCTCTCCTTCAGGGCTGCAGGACCTCGGGTCAGCTCCTGCTCTCTTACTGGCAAACCAGATGTGGTGGGATGTGAGCACTCAGGAGTAAGCTGCTCGCTGTGAGCCCCTCGCTGTACCTTTCGGTGCTCTCCAGGGAAACAGAGGTTTATGGCAGTTTCCAAGAGAGAAGTGAGAGGGAAATGGAACTCAACTGTCACCTGTGACACACAGCTCCAGACATGGGCTGGGTTCTTACAGGGTAGAAATAAACCAGTTGTCAGGTCTGTGGTTCTGAAGCTCATACCTGTCTCTGACAGCAAAGTCCTTCTGTTGCTCAAGGGCATGGACAAACACAATGAGGAAGTGCTTGTTGTTGAGTAAGGTGGAAAACAGTGAGATTCCTTCTTCCATATTGGGTCTGCAGTTTTCAGGGATCTAAAGGAAAAAATGGAAAGCAGAGTGAGACAAACCCTGCTTGCTATCTTCCTCCAGCTTTTATCCTTCCTGCCTGCAAGGATGTCCCTGATGAACAGGGAGGTTCTGAGCTGAAGACCCCTTACAGCAGCATGCTCTCCTGGTGAGGGCAGGGCTGACTGTGTCGGGGGCTGTAGCAGAAGCCTCCTGACCCGCCGCACAGTGACACAGCCATTCAGCTACCCCAGTACCATGGCCAGTCCTGGGCTTCCTACTCTGCTGGCAAGCCAGAGCAAGTGCAGCTTAGGGCTGCTGAAACAGTGGGTGTGCAAGGAGAGGGGAAGAGGGTGGCATTTGGTCAACCTGAAGAAGCATCAAGAGGAGATCTTGCTGTAGTCTTCAGCTGCCCCATGGGAGGGCTGATCCGCTGACACAGTGCTAGGGTGAGAGGTGAGGGACACCAGATGCAGCACGGGACACGGATTAAGTATAAGGAAAGAAATTTTCACCGTTAAGGTGGCTGGACACTGGAAGAGCGGCCAAGGGGCTGTGGGATTTCCTTCCTTGAGGACAGATAACATAGCTGGGCAAGGCCTTCAGCCACCTCATCTCACTGGAGCTGCTTTAAGCTGATCTCTCCTCCACCCTAAGCAACTCTCTGACTCTTTAGTTCCTACTTGTTGCCCACACAAAACTCAGCTCTGGGACAACAAGGGCTTTTACCAAGTCCCTTCTTTGACGGAATCTTATCTATGGTGAACTGCTTATGTGTCTGAAGTGACACACAATCTGATACACCCAGGAGGAGAAGCCCGCAGCAGAGCTGGGGGAGACCTCAGGACCATGCTCCTTCCCGCGAGAGCAGAGCTGTGGATCTGCCTCCTCCAATCAGCCAAGGCTGGTCCAGCACTGGTATGTGTTAACTGGTTTGAGTGATCAAGACTCCCCCACTCACCACAAGAAAAAGCATGGCCATGTCAACACACACTAGTGCAGTCAGCAACTGCTCAAGAGCGTTTGTTTTGTTAGTGGGTTACTCACTTTCCATTCCCCAACCAGGAGCGGATGAGTTTCCTGGACCTGGGAGCCCACCTGGGAGCTGAGCTGCTGGGATGGCAGGATGTAGCACTCCTCATACAGCGAGGAACACTGCAACCAAGCACAGCATTAGCACAGGGGGGCTGCACCCACCCGGGGACCTCCTCCTCCACCCATGTGCCACAAGGGAACGAGACAGAGACACATGTCATTGGGACTGCAGACCACCCATTATGAAGAAATGTGTTGGTATGGCTTACGAAGCCTTTAAATACTTTGCAAGAGCCTCTTGAATGAGCAAACACCGCAAGAATGGGGGGAGGCAGATGTCTGTGCAGACACGAGGCTGTTAGGGTAGGGAGACTGCAAATAGACTCATTTGACAGCTAGAAAAATCCCAGAAGAGAAAGCATTATGGAAGGCTGAGTCAAAATAGAGGAGGACTGGGTGTTTTAACATATGTAACTTTTGAAACAGATGGGAAAAATGTTTAAATCTCTAACATTCATAGAGCAGCCTAAATCTTAAAGACTGCAGTGTGCAGATATAGAGAGATTGGATAACTTAAAACCAGAGTAATAACTACTAATGAAACACTCTGCAGTCATAAATCATCATCTCACTCCTCACCACTGAAATGCAACTGCCTCAGGGGTGAAATACAGCCGCTGTTAAGGGCGCAGAGCGAGGCAGGAGCAGCCAGTGACGGGAATTATGGCACCGGCGCGTCTGGTGCGGCCCTGGAGGAGGGCTCTGGGCAGACAGACTGGGACTGGGCACCCAAGGGGCAGCTCACTGGGAGCATCACGTGCCCAGCCTCCGACAGAGAGGGGAGCGGGGGGAACAGAGACATCTAACAAACTCCTAAGGACCAGCAGAGCAGCTGGGGATGCTCAGTGGCATGCTGCACAGAACAAAGCCCCATCCCCCAAACAACCTTCAGTCACCCTTTGGCCTCGGCCTCCAAACAGAGTGGGGTGATATTGGAGCACCTGGGGAGAAGGGGGTGCCCCCAGCGCTTCCTGCTCATGCAAGGGAGCGCTCTTGGAAGAGGGTATCAAGCAGGCAAGCCAGGGCACTGCCTGGGACGGTGCTGCCAGGCTGCATCATGTGCCAGCAAGCGTGACCCTCCTTCACACCCCAGGAACTGCCGCTCCACTTTTGATGATAATTGGGGCTGAAATACATGACAACTAAATACATAACAGTGGAGTGATTTTGTTACACTGCAGTAACCCTTTAGCAGAGGGAAAGCAGAGCCCTGATCTGGTCAGAAGGACCTGGGAGCGATTAGGTGTCCGTGAAACCAGTCTCGCCTTACTTTGGGGAAGAAGGTCCGGGTGACAAAGTGCTTGTACTCCAGGAACGGGATCCCCTGGCTGCGGTTTAACTCCTTGGTCAGGTCTGTCATGTCTGTCTGCAGTTCTGCAAAACCTTACACAAAGAGACCCGCAGATGGTAAGAACTCCAATGCTCCACCAGCTGAGGCAGCAAGCAGGCTGGCACTGAAGTGAGCGGCAAAGCCCACCTCTGCCTCCTCGAGCCCTTCCCTCGAGGGGCTGCAGGAGGGCTTCTCAGGGAGCCACAGATCACAGTCAGGGTTTAACAACCAGCACCACACATCACATCCTGCAGCACTGACAGAAGACAACACCTCTCCCACCTCCATCAGTCCGTCCCCCTACTGGGTCTGAGCAGGGGACCGCAGCCCACACAGAGCACAGGGACAGCAGATGTGGATGCTTGGATTGCTCCTCCCATTGCTCTAGCAGTAGTGTGCTGCAGTTTTTGTTGCACCCCATCATAGAGCACACTAAGGATCAGCATGGCCTTCAAGCAACCCTCTGGCATGGCCAAGGGTCAGCAACCTGAGACAGGGCAACCAGCAGCACTGAGGATCAGTGTCAGGCCAAGCCAGACAGCAGCAGAGCCATGCAGCCTCATTCACAAGCCCTGCTGAAGCCCCAAGGAAATGACAGTAATTCTCCCCCATAATCCTATGAACTTCCACAGAGTGCAAGGTGAACAGCTTCAACCCTGCCATCACAGCAGCCTCCCCAGCCCCAGCTCCTCTGCGGTGCCTAGCAGGGTGAGGTACCTTTGCGGATTTCCTCCCGGATCTGCGACTCCATCTCCTCCATCTGGAGCAGGGTTTTCTGCCAGTAGCGCTCTGCTCTGCGGCTCTTTGTGCAAAACACAAAGAGAGCTGGAAAAGAGGAAGGGGACAAGCCTTTTGGATGGGGGCTCAGGAGCAGCTGCAGCTGGGATCAGAGCAGTCCTCTGCTGACACGGGTGCAGAAAGCTAACCTCAGTCTTGGTTTAACACCTACAAGAAGACTGGTATCTGATCAGGCAGTTGTTGATTATCTGTAAATAAGTAAAACCAGCTGGAATCTAATGATCAAGCTGTAACTGTCATCTTCAGTTTAGGTCTGGGCTGTCTACATTGAGCTTAACCATGTATTAATGTATTCCAGCTGATTAATGAACACAGATTTAAAGATGTTTACCACCTGTATTGCAGTGCTCACGTCTGACAGTCTTCCCTTGCCTCTAGAAATACGTTTCAAATGATGGGTGGTGCCTTTAATGAATAGCAAGCATTACAACCTTTATTAAAAATGAAATAAATCTCTATTAAGAAACACCTCATTTGGTGCAGACTGCCAGGTTTCTCACCACACACTCATCCTGGGCACATGATGAGAAGATGCCCCAGCCAGCAAACACAGGTGTGCTGCACAGCTTCTTGTGAGGGTAGCAAACTGGTGTGTCTGCTCCAGAACATGGCAAAGGACTTGCTCTGTTCTTCACACTTCTCTGTTCTTCTTGTGTGCCAGGTGCCTGTCACTGGCTGTTACTGATGACAGGACGGCAGGCTGGGTGGACCAGTGGGGTGGCCTGGGATAGTCATGCCTGTGAGTGTGCCCTGTTCAAGCCAGCACAAGTCTGAGACCAGTTTCTTGCACCATTCCTTATGTTGTATTACAGTAGCTACTAAGTGTTTGGGGGAAAAGGGTAAGTTTATAAATACCACGTGCTCAGCAACTGAGTGGAACCAAGGATTCAGCCAGCAAAAGCTCTGTGCCCACAAGTAAGGCTCAGTGCTGTACACAGAAGAGCAGCCACTTGCTGCACCCAGCCCAGGTTCAGACACCCCACAACTGCAGCACTCAGAGGTTTCCCGACACGTGAGTGAGGCATCCTCACCCATCCATATGCAATGAGAAGCAGCCTTGGCACAGCTGGGAAGCTCACTGTTCGTTCCCTTACCTACGACTGAGAGGACCAGCAAGATGCTGCAGATGACAATGGAGACGATGATTGCAGTCTCTCCTCCCCCCAGGTGCAGCATCGCAATCGTGTAGTTGAACTTTCCGACTTGGATCTAGAGGGGGAGAAGGAGGGAGGAGAAGCAGGAGCTGAGCAGCAGGTTGCCAAGTGGCTCTGAGGTCAGCAAGGGGGGGCTCTGGGGCAGACCTTCACCCCGGGATGGCTGACCCCCTTTCTGCATGCCGTGGTGGGAAGATAAGGCTGGCTCACAGCAGGCTGCAGTACCACAGTGGTGTTCACCCCAGGGCCACTGTAAGGCTCTGATGGCAGGGCCCCCTGTATCCTCACCAGAGCATGAGAGGGACCTTTCTTAGAGAGCTCACCACACCACAGAGCACTGCCTCCACCGCTTTCACTGGAAAACCGCTTCGACCAATCACCCTGAATGGCCTCTGAATCCCTCTCCTTTCTCCTACAAAAGCAGAACTGCTGCCACTCAGGAGAAGGGGGGTAAAGAAACTTTAGAGTCTTTGAAATACAAATAAAGGGAATAAAAATAAATAAGTGACTCCAGAGATGAGTCATGATCTTGAGGCTACAGGCAGTGGATTGGGTGGCAGGAGGGGCTGGCCCTTCTCCCAGCCCCTACTTCTTGTGACACCAGGCACAAACTGCTGGGCTCAGTCCTTCAGCCTCCTGATCCCCGGAAGGGAAGAGGCCAACACACATCACAGGCAGGCAGCGAGTTACTTGGCACTGTCTGCAAACAGCTGCCTCGGTCCCTGGGATGAAAGGGTTCAACAGCATCATCTGACAAGGAAAACCCATGACCATGCGAGTCTTCTGCTTCTGGAAATGCAAGTTTCACTTCTCTCAAGGAATGAGAAGCGAGAGAAACTTGGGCCAAAAAACCCCAAAGCAGGGTAGGGAAGAGATGGAATAATCTTGTGATTACACAAGTGTCAGGAACACCCCCGGAGAGGTGCCTGCTGTGGCTAAACCGCCGTCAGCCCTCAGCAGATGGGCCAAAGCTGTGCCACAGGCAGGGCCTTCCTACCACATCCATGAGGGAACAGGGTACAGCACAGCTCTGTGCCTGCTGGGACACCCAAGCCCTTGCTCCCAGGAGCTCTGGCCAGGGCACCGATGCTGCCAGCCAAAGGCATGGGGCAAGCCCCGAGGTCTGTCCCTGCGTTGCTCCCTCCACAAGGACAGCCCGGCCTCGATGTGCTCTGAGTCTTTTTTCTCCCATCAGCTCAACCTTTTGCATTTGCCAGAGGAGAAATCCCACGCATGCTGTTTAATTCAGTGTTTAAACAGTTTGGTCATGAACAAAAGGGTTTGAAGGCCTTGGCAAGCTTCGCTTGTTTATTTGGACAGGCCTACCCAGTATGATTTTTTGGTAAGGGGAATTAATTAGGCTGCAGGTTAAACGGCAACATTTCCTGTCCCCAGCATGTGGAGGATAAAGAAAGGGCTGGGGCCAGGGGACACCCCACTCCCAGGAAGAGCTGTGGGGGACGGACAGGGCTCTGGAGGATGGGACCACCTCGGGGGTGCTGGGAGCTGCATGCTGGGTTACAGGATGGAGTCATCTTGCAGCCTCCCCGGGTGTGAGTGGGATCCCCCTGGGACTAAACTAGAGCAGAGTCACACCCCAGCTCACCTCAGGCACTGCCCAAAATGCTCCTCGAGGCTGACCCCCCGAAACACAGGCAAGCTCAGGAGCCCCGTCTTCAACCAGCTCTGTGTCTCTACGGAGAGCTCCAGGCACCCTGTGCCACTTGCTAACACAGACCCAGCCTGGGAACACCTTCACAGAACAGGCTCTCCCAAAACCACAGCTGGAATGAAGGTAACTCTGGGACATGTCTCAAAGGGCTGTTTCCTGTGCTCAGATCACTGCAGACGTGAGTTGTACCATCCCAACAAGACCCTAGCTCAGTAGGAGAGAGAATCTGCATGAGCAGGGGCGGCCTCTGCAGCCCTGACAGTGTCCCTCCTGCAGACCAGGGACCTGTACAAGCCTGGCCCCTGCTACTGCAGCTACAGGCGTGTTACAAAGGCAGCAGCTCCCATGACGTGGCCAACAGGCGACAACTCAAACAACGTCTGAAGGTGTGGGCAGTGCATCAGTGTGAATACAAGGGGATTATTTAGCTTGCCAATGGTACACTCTTACAGCTATGTGATACTCTAGGGCTGGGTACCATCCTGCTTCCCAGGGACCAACCAGGGCACTGCCTGGATGTTTTATATCAAACCAAGACCAGCAAACTCATAAAATCCTTTTCTTCCTCTAAGGAATGTCCCTGTTTCTCAGTTCTCACTGAAAGCAAAATTACCCTACTTAAAATGCTCATTAAAATTACCCGGGAAATTCTGCTACTTCTGCATTTCCACGTTTCCAGTTTGTAACAGGATTTCTCACACCAGGGGCTGGGGCCAGGAAACGGGAGAACGCTGCCAGTGAATCGGTGCTGCACCTCCTGGGTGCGTAGGACAGGAGGGAAGCTGAGGGCCAGAAGAGCCATCAACTCACAGCCTCAGTGGAAAAAAGGAAAATAACCAAGTACTGTGAGTGCTGCAGACACAAAGGCCAAGAGCAGGCTCAGCACTACACGCCTCACAGTGACAGAACAGCAGCCCCTGGGAGCTACAGGAACTTTCCAGCCCTCTGTGCTCCTCTTGCCCTCCCAGTTGTGGGCAGGGACCCATCTCCAGCAGCTTATGGCAGCTCAGTCGGGCTGGGTTCTCCTGTCTGCCCAGCAGGACACTAGCTGACTGGAAACTGGAAATCCCCAAACATGTCCCAGGAGGGACAGAAAGACAATTACTGCAAGTGAAAAAACCTCACATGTCAGGGACTTCACGGTGCCTTGAAGAGCCGGCAAGACCTTCCCCTCCCAGGCACAGTGCAGTTAACTTGGTGGGCAGTGGTGCCCCGCAGTGCGGAGCGTGGCAGCCTCTGCACCTGCCACAGCGGCATCCTGCCAAGGGGACAGCTACAAGCAGTGTGCTCTGTCCCTCTGTTTGTCCTGCACACAGCTGACTCCTTCACACAGCAGGGATGGCTCCTGGCACTCACCGTCACGGGCAGCTGCCTTTCCGAGGTGCTCAGCGACTCGTTGACAGAGCAGTGGATGACTTTATCCGAAACAATCTGGATCTCACATGAGATAAGGCCGATTTTCACCTGGTACTCGTTGCTTTCCAGGCCCAGGCTGTCAGGCTCTTTCTAATGTCAAAAATAGAACCAGGATGTCAGTCTTCAGCGCGGCAGTAGGAATTGTAATGGATTTTCCTGCTTTACTTTCCGTACTGCCTGCTGTTTTTCAGACCCGGGAGCACTCTCTTTCTCCAAGGACATTTTTCCAGCCCTCCACAGGAAACCCAGAACTGGACCATTCCCCATTTTCCTGTTTCCCATTCCTCACTCAGCATGGGGCATGGGACGAGCAAGCCCCTCGTGGCACCTGGAAAAACCTCCTTTTGATCTGCTCTGTCTGTGCACTGCAGATAAGGATCCGAGTGCCCACCTGGGAGGGGGGAAGGATGTACAGCACAGGGGACAGCCAGGGGACGCATCCGCAGCGTCCGAGGCACGGGGAGTGCGCCTCTGAAGCATGCTGCACCAGTGAGGATATCCTGCAGTGAACAATGGCCTTTGAATTACTATTGCACATTGTCCGGGCCACTTGCTGTATTCCCAACTTCCTTGTTAACTGAGCCCAATTCAGTAGCCAGAAGAGAAGAATGCATGACCCGTTTCTGCAGGAACAAATATCTATTGTCAGGACCTTCTGAGGTACCTGCCTGACTTCAGGCCACCGCACTATCGTTCCCTTTCATACGTCCAGTAATTTATTTAGCTTCTTACTCCTACACCCCTCAAACACAGCTCTGCTGTCACACCTCCAAGGGCATTCTCAGGTCAGGCTGCATCTCCCGGTGAGGACTGATGGAGGTGCGCTGCTCCTGCACAGCTCCTGCCTCTCCTGTCCTCATGTGCCCCCCTTCTCTCTCCTGCCTTTGTACACTGTCCCTGTGCTGGCACTTAGGACTGAAGAGCTTCCCAGAGGGGACCAGACAACAGCCTGAAGCAGCAGAGCTGCAAATGCCACCCTCTTACATGTATAACCAGCGTCAGGGGCTCGCCAGGATGGTGCTTGATCCACTTCTCCTTCTTGGCTGTGAAGAACTGGGGGTCAGCATAGTACTCCAGGCTGAACTTGCTGACGTGCAAGGCCTCCTCAGGGTACATCTCCTCATCCAGGGCCGGGCGGTCGTCTGCATAGAGGCGACCGTTGAGATAGAAATCAACGGGTGCGGGCTTGGCCCCCGCGGTGGTGTTGGCGGCAGCTGGAGAGGGGCAGGTGATCACAGCATCGGTGTGAACCTTGCAGCTCTGCAAGCAGGAGAGATCACACGCATTACAACCCGGCATCCCACGTGCTCCCAGCCAGCCTTGCTCACAGCACGGGCTGAGGCTGCAGCCTCACCCCCATCGTCTCCAGGCACCAGGCACACAGCCCCGCTCTCAGCTCCTGTCCATACCCAGCAGGGACACCCACCGTTTGCTCTCTGCCGATGCCACGGACCACCATGGACACGTTCTGGACCAGCTCAAAGCCTCTTCCTTCCAGGGTGATGATCCTGCCCCCGCTTTGAGGAGAAGGGGAAAAAGAGAGGGTGACTGCAGAGGACAATGCAAGGGCCAGGAGATACTCTGTCGCTGCCCCACAGCCACCCACACAGAGCTGTACACCTTACAGAGGGAAGAGATGCCTTTCAGGCTCGCAGTGGTCCTGCCCTTCCTAGACTCTTCTGATTCAAAATGTGAAGTCGTGCTGTGTTTTGGGTTTGCTGCCTGGGAATGCGAAATATGGGCTGCTCAACATGCAGCCAGTTAACAACACCACTAACAAGGGCCCCAATGCACAAACCGCACTTGGGCAGAGCAAGGGGTGGGGGACCAGCACTGCTCATCTGCTCTGGGCAGCAGAATTTGTGCCCAGGATTTCCCTCCCCTTTCCTCCACATCCCCTTTGATCTGGTCAGAGGACCTGTCAAGAACAGCCAGGACTGGCAAATCCTGTTATCTCAAGACCACTCCAGATACAGTGACTTCAGGTCCAAGGCCCTGGAAGTCAGGGTGTCTCTAATCTGTGGGTCCTACCACACAGCTATGATGCAAGTTTCCAAGAGCCTCTCACTTCTGCAGACTAGTTCACAACTTCTGCTTCGTTTCAAACTTTGTTTACACAGTTTTTTTCAACACTATAGTAAGATAAATCAGATCCAGATAAACTTTTGCACAAGCTATTGATCCCCCGTGGTCAACAGCCTGCAATGCAGCAGAGCAGCCAGGCTGCACGAGCATCCTGAAGAGGGACAGCTGCCAGGCTCTCAGTGCTCTGAATCTGGAAACTGCTGTCAGTATGAAGGGAGCAGACTAAGGTGACTGAGAAATACCCTGGTGTCTTCCCCTGTGAAAACTTGGGCAGTGACATTCTTTCACTACCTCTGTTCAGATACCACTTTTGCCCCTCACACAGCTTGCAGGACTGCCTGGGGCCGGGGTTGGCTGAGTCACTGCTGTGCCTTGTCATTAACCTTCCCACAACCCACATCCCTGTGCTGGGAATGCCAAGAGACAGGGATCAACAGGCTGCCAGCCTCTGCGTGCTACCACCCAAGCACTGTGAGCTGCAGCCCCCAGGCACTGGACTCTCAGAGTTCTTTCTTGGTCAGCCTTGGGTTTTCCAGGCTCTGCAGATGAGGAAGGTGGGATTTCACCATGATATCCAAACGAACAGAGGCCTGACTGCTCCACAGAGAGACATGAAATTAAAAGCAACGTGCTTTAAAAATGAAATACTGTGACCCTTGGGAAAGGCTGAAATCCAAAATTACAAATCTCAGCTTATCCTCCAGCTGTTTTACTGGACAAGAAAAATCCTCAGGGTTTCATAACACATCCCCACCTCAGCTCCCTAAAGCACCCACCAGGTACACAGTGCAGCTACCAACTCTGGATTTTTTCCATGTCTTAAATGTGCTGAAATGAGCTATGGACAGTTCTGGCATGAGACCTCTTCTACTCCAGTGCTGGGGCAACCCGAAACACCCCAAAAGCAGTGCCCCTTCTGTACCTCTCTGCACGGCAACGTGTCAGACGGACCCTCTCCCCCAGCCTGGAGCCGACACTCTCTTGCTGGCAGATGCAGACACATGCCAGCTCTGAAGTGGAAGTGCTGCTGCTATGGCAGCGTGGCACGGGGTCCGACACCAGATGCTGGCCATGCTTCAGTGACTGCTGGGGCTTGCTGGGGACCTGCTCTGCCTTGGCATGGCCTGAGGCACAGGCAGGGCGAGCTGGTACTGCCTGCAACGGGCAGCACTGGGGCACCTCAACAGCTCTGCACTGTGATGGGAGCACTGTTCACTTCTGCACTTGGCAAAAATTAAGAGGCTGATAGATCTCAACGAAGGCCACAACTCCTGACAGGCGGGGGGATGGACCTCACCTGATCTGGCTCTTCTTGGGGTTGATGTCTGATATAACCGGGTTCTTCTCATACTTGAAGGTGATGTTGTGGCTGGCACAAGACTTGTTCTCGAACTGGACACAGACTCGCACGGCCGTGGTGAGCTCGGCGGAGGGCATGGTGCAGGTGATGGTGCTGTCATTGCGGCTGCGCAGGGACAGACAGGGTCAGCTGAGGAAAGACACTGCAGACAGAGCAGCCAAAGCCCCACATCACGGACCTGGGCCCTCCTGGGGCAGTGAGGCAGTCAGGGCAAGGGGGAGCTTCCAGCCACACACTAATCACCTGCTCATTACACTGCCTGCTAACAAGCAGTTCTGAGCGTGCACCATCCCAGCTGCCAGGCTGGTTTCCCATATAGCGAAAGGAAAAGGGCAGGATCCTGCTTCTTCCCACTGATGCCATGGGAACATACAGGAGGGGTTCCATCCAACCAGTGAGCTGCTGTGGGAGGGGGCCTTCTGCCTCCAGCAGATCTGGGAAGGGAGCCCATGGCTGTGGTCCTGCTCCCAGACAACCCAAAGGGTCTGGCACTGTCCTGCAGCGGTGGCACAAGCAGCACCTGGTTTGCTGCTGGTCACTGTCACCACATCAGGGCAATACCAGTGCCGTTGCTTTGCCAAACAAACTCTCCTCATCCTGGTGCCAGGCATCCACACCGCAGCTCTGCCTCACCGCTCCCGGGATGCCAGGCTGCTGGGACAGAGCAGGTGGCAGCCAGGTGGGCTGGTGGGGATGCTCCAAGGCTAGCAGCAGCACACAGTGATGTATCCTCCCCAAAAACCCCTGTGCTTTCTGATCTCCCGAGAGACACCACCATCCTTCCTAACGCTTTGGTTCTTGTCACTAGCTGAGTGGCACCCCAGCTCCAGTCCCACCTGAGGTCGGTACACTGCTTGGAGGTATTGACGAGCACACGGAGCTCAGAGCCGACGTCCAACCTGCTGCCACTGATGGTCACTCTGGTTCCTCCAGCCTTTGGGCCATTCAGGGGAGCTATGGACTGCACCACAGGAAGCTAAAAACAAAAAGAAAAAAAAATATCTGTTTTCTAGCCCGGTAAACTCACATTTGGATACTCCCTGCTGCTGTAAGTGGGAATGGCTTCAGTAAAGTATCCAGTATTGTGAGGCTGTGAAACAGCAGCACAGCAACTGCTTTCGCTGGCAGGGTTTCAGAACAAGGGGGAGGGTACAAGTGATGAGAAGCAAGATCATATAAAACCCCTGCGACTCTCTGCAGTCCCTAAATTCTGCAATAAAGGAGGCACGAGTTTGAAACAGCCCAGGATCCCACTAGTCCCTTGAGATTTCCAACAGAGGGTCCAGAGCTGCTGACAGCTCAAGGTCCATCAACAAAAGGACATTTCTCATCCACGCCAGTTCCCCCCATCTCTGCCTTTCCAGATCCATCTCATCCTGAAGGCAAAACTAATGCTAAAGCCCCGCTGGATGCTGGCCTTGAGATCTGGGAAAAGAGCCACCCAGGTCTAGATAATTGAATGTCAAACTCCTTCTTAAGGAAGCTTCAAATCTGAATCTCTTGAGGTGACAGGAACTAAAGGGGAAGTTCCTTTGCCTCTCACCATTTGCAGGAGACATTAGCATGTGTGTTATCTGCATTTGCAGCCCCTGGAAATCTTCCTGAGATTCATGAGCTCAAGGCTTTGATAGCTAATGCGATGCTGAACCCTCATGCCTGCTACCCAGCGTGCCCCAGGAGAGGCAGCTGGGCAGCCTCCCCGCTTCGCTCTGAACAGGACACCAAGGGCACAGCATGTTATCCAGCCACTTGGTCCAGCGCCACAGACCCTGGAGGCATGAGGCCCACAGCTGGAGCCCGCTCAGTACCATGGCCTGTCCCCTGTAGCTGCAGAGCAGAGCTGCCTGAGGCAGGCAGAGGGGCTGAGCTGCTGCTAATGCCCGTCCCCATCAATCCCAGCTGCACAAGCAGGCTTATTAATAGCTATCCTTGCCCTCGTCCTACACTCTGGCTGCTTCATTTCTCTGCAGACACTTCCTCTGTTGTTTCTGACCCATTTCCACAGGATTCATTTGGTTAATTTTATTTCTCTGCCTGTCTGCAGGCAGCTGTCTTCTGCCCTTGGCCCCTAACCTATATGCTCAAATCCAAGTTACGGCAGCAGCAGAGAGGATCACCCACGCTCCCCAAAGCCCTCCAGCTCTCCTCAGCCAGCACCAGTGCCTACTGCTCTCAGCGCCAGCACCAACTGCCTCCGTCAGAACTTTTGCAAATTCAGCTCATTTAGCAAATTCAGCTCACCCACTGCCTGCTACAGTCTTCTGGAGAAGTCTCTGAATCGTGTTTCTCTCCTCAGCAGAATTACAGCTGAATACAGCCTCTGCTAGATACATGTTATCGGGGACTTTGAAAGATGCAGCACAGAGACAGCACCTGGCATTTTACAAATGGCTTTGGAAGGACACTTCTGAAAGGCTTTCTCAGGTAAACTGCCACCAGTGCTCAAGCTTAGGTCTCACCAAAACCAGCCTGGTTTGTGTGGTCTACTCCTTGCTCCTGCACTGTACGTGAGAGGAGAACCAAGCAAGCCAGAGGGCATTGCTCAGTCTGCAAACGGTGCGGAAGCCGCTCTTGGTGTGGAGCGTGGCAGCAGCTACATGCCGTGCAGCTTCGCTCCCCAACACGCACAGGGCAGGGCACTGTCTCATCTGGCCTCCAAGCTTTGCTGAGTTAGACACAATCAGCTTTCTGCTGTGCCAGCTGAGCAGAACACAGCTCCTCTCCGCTCCCGGAGGACAGCCACTGCCACAGGCCTGCTTGGGAGCTGCCAGCCCAGAGCCCTCATGGACCTGCGTTGAGTTCAGCGACCAGATTTTGCTCCTCTGGCTTTGTTGAGCACTGATGCTTCTACAGATGTTCCTGAGAGGGCTCTTCCTTCATGCTGACAGCTGGTGAAGCAGCTGCCCGTCCCTTTCCCAGTCTTGGGGCCTTTCTCCTCTTTGTCAAGAAACCCATCAGCCTGGCAGTAGGCAAAGTGCTGAGTCAGCACACATATCCCAATGGCAACACACCAGAAATCCCAAATCCAGGGTCCATTACTGGGTCATACCCCAGCTGTACCCTGCTGCACTCCAGACTGACGCATCTCCAAGATGCTTTGGATGTGAACATGGGCACCTGGAAATGATGGGAATGGGTCCCAGAGCAACCAACCCCCAGAAAGTATGGCTGAGCCAGGCCTGGCAGCGCCTGTGCCTCACCAGTGCCCTCCTCATGCACTGCTGGGCCTGGCTGTGCCACGGGGCACTGGGATGCACGGTGCCTGTGCTGGCTGCATGCCATGTAAGCCCCCCGAGCCACGTACCTGGCACGTGGTCAGTTACGGGTAGGGGGCTACACTGCTTGATCCTGCCCTCAGTTCCTCACAACGGCTGCCAGGAATCAGGAGTGGTTTCCTGGGCCTGCAGCCTCTGCCTGGACACCAGACTGCTGCACAGCCTGTTCTTCCCCGGCACAAGCACAAAGGCTCCATGAAAACACCGTGCCCTTGGCACCCATCCTGCTGCCTTTGCCTGGGACGCGTGGGGCTGCCATGAATAGCGTCTGGCCAGAGACGAGGGTGTGTGTAGGAAGAGAAGAGCTGCACGGGTTTCTATGGGGTTTGTGGAGATGAAAGTTATCTCTGTGAGCTGGCACAGCACAGAGCCAGAAAGGGCTTTTCTTTGTATAATGAGGTGGGGTAGCTCAAGTCTAATCCCTGTGCATTATTTTCATGCAAAACCTACGAGAAGCTCTGCAGCAAAAAATATCAGTCCTAAATAACATGAGTCCATGGTACATCACTTACACAGAGCAGAGAGACTTTGCCAGTCTCAAAAACTCTCACGGGTTGTAACAGCACGTTAGCAAAAGAGGAGGAATTAAAACAAGCTCCTTTTCATAGCAGGAGGAAGGACAATGCAGGCTGGCTACGGGATGAAGCACTGAAGGAGCTGAGTCTGTGTGACCCCCCCGGCCACAGCCCTGCACTCGAGCCCAGACCTGCCAGACCTGGCTCAGGCCACCACAGGTAAGGGACCATGGCAGCCGCTCCTGGAGCACTGACATTTTTTGTTGTAGACCCTGTTTCTGAGCCGGCTGGGGCACAGGGGAGCCAGGCTTGTTTTAAGGGGTGTGAGGAACGTCAGCATGAGAACTACCACAGAAGGGTCGAGGAGGCTGCTACTCACCACGTAGGAGTATCGCTCCTTGGACTTCCCCTCCCGGCTCACGTTAACCACCACCACGTCGGAAAACGCCTCCAGAGCCTCTCCAGTCTGGCACACGATCCTGCAGAGGGAATGGGGGAGGTTGGTGGCTGGGTCGCCCTGACAGAGCAGGGAGGCAGAGCCTGCAGCTGCCCCTCCACACCCTGCTCAGTGCCAGCTGCAGGGGTGGCCATGCCTGGCTGAGGGCACCCACACCTCACCGGGCCTGTGTCACCGCCCCGCTCCCCTGGGGCCCAGCGCCCAGGCAGTGTGGCAGGCAGGGATGGCAAGGGACAGGCATGGGCAGGGGACACAAAAGGGATGGGGGACTCACCCCGGGCCCCACACTCACGTCTCAGAGACGACGTATCTGTCGGGCAGCGGCGTGCACTGCACGCTCCCTATCCTGACGGCGCCGAGGACGTCGCTGAAGCGGCGGCCCAGGTTCCTCCCGCGGATGGTCAGCAGTGTGCCCCCCTCCAGTGGCCCGCGCAGGGGCTCGATCTGCGGCACCAAGGGAAGGTCAGGGGAGAACCATGGGAAGACACAATTGTTCCTCACGCTCCTGTCCCCTCACAGCAGGCCCACCACCACGCTCCTCTTGCTGCAGCTTTGTGAGAGAGAAGCCCCCACTGCATCTGGTACCAGGGCTGGGTCAGGGGTTACTCCAGCTGTAAACATGCCTGGGGTGCAACACCACCCCTCCCGCACTGCAGATGAAGCTGCAGCAGAGACGAGCCTGGACACTCAGAAACAGAGGAGGGATGCTAGTGTCCCACTGACACATTTTTAGGGGCTGTCTCAAGCACAGTGGTTCCTTCCAGGACAGAAACAGGACAAAAGATGTCCTGATGCACGGAGCATGGCTAAAACACCAGCACTGCGGCACCTGGGGTTCAGGTTGAGACCGGCTGATCCCTGCTTTTTCACCTGGCAGCCGCTGGCCCCTACCACAGCTAGGGTACATTTGGAAATGGCTCTTTTCCCTCTGCAAAGGCAGTGGCATGCAAAGCCAGGACAATGCGCCCAGTGGCACTGGGGCTGGCCAGGACAGCCCACCAGGCTGGGCATCCTCTGCATGCTGCACTGCCCTGCTCCAGGAGGGATCTGCGGGGGCTATTTGCTCACAGGACTCCAGAGGATTTGGATCGACCAGCTACCGTTTGCTGAGGAAACAGTGACAGAGCCCTGTGATGCTTTGTGACCTGAACTGTGGCTTCCTTCCATTATTTTTTGGCAAGGTGCTGATGATGCTTCCCGTGCACTGGGGGTGGTCAGGCTCACGGAGCTCAGCCTTCCCCACGCTGACCAGGAGCAAACAATGAGGACCCTGCAGTCCCTCAGTGCAGAGCCAGAGCACACAGATTTGAGCAGCTATTGCAACACACCTCCCTAGAAATAGAAACCCCATACCCTTTCAGTGTTCACACTGGCTGGTTTGCTTCTCCAGCTTCTCCTTTCCTAGGGAGTTCATTTTAAGATTTGCTCTATACATTTCCTTTGGTACTTGTCAGGGACAAAGTTGTTGGCTCATTCCATCGCTCTCAGCAGAGCCCCAGATGCAAATGCTCCCAACAAATATTTATCCAGCTCACATTTAAATAAAACCAATTTCAAAATGCATAGTGCCAAAAGGTCCCTCTGCCACTCCTAAGCTCGGTATAGCTGCAGAGGGAGACAGGGCTCATGTTCAGACTTCAGCTGTGCTCCATTAAATACCACTCCTGGTAAGAATCCTTCGGCTGCCCTACAGATCTTTTAACAGCCCCAGGAACTCTGGGATATTTTGATTGTGCTGCTGCTGTTTTTCTCCCTGGTGTGATGAAGACTCTATCTTGTCACCAGTACTGGATCTAGTCACTTGCCACTCCATGGCACCAGGTGACTCAACAGCATAGAAAGTGGGTGGAGAAGTCAGTGCTTGTCAGACCTGTCCTGTGCCAGGGACAATGTGCGGTTCCTCCTTTGTCCCCAGGCGGGGACAGTGCCGCTGGCTGCAGCCCCAGCACCCCTGACCCTGCCCTGCTCACCATCCACTCTGCCTGCAGGCCTTACCTTCTTAATCTCGGGAGCTGGGCAGATGTCTGAGGTCTGGGGGAGGTCGCCATGCAGCCGGCAGCTGGAGCTGCTCTCACTCCAGACGCAGCGGTGCCCCAGGTCCTCCCTGCCCAGGCACTGCGAACAGTCGGCACTCCCGGTCGCACAGTTGTACACTTCCACTACACCGTGAGACAAGGGAAAACGAGAACTCCTGGGCTGGAGTCATACGTAGCTTTGTTGAGCTCGAGACAGTCAAACAACCCCCCCGCTCTCCCCACCCCTGGCTATATTAATCCAAGAAACATCAGAAATCCAGTGGAAGAGCGGCGCAGCTTGCACATACAGCAAGATGAGGCAGTGCTTGGCTGCCATCCTGCAGATTTCCCAGAAGGACTGGGTGCTTGTTCTCACTGCAATATAATTTAGCACTTTCCTTTCCTTTTTCTTCCCCTTGAAAAACAAACAACACCCAAACTCGGAACCTTTTGTCGATTTATGCTATGTGTTTCCAACTCTCAGCATCCACATGGGAAGCTGCTTGGCACAGCCAGCTCCATCCTGCTAGCAAAGCAACCACACTGCTCCCACACTGACAGAAATCGGATGGCTGCAGCACTTTGTGTAGTGTTTACAGTTCCTTTCCTTCCTCCCCAGTGACCACGGGCCCCTTTCATTGACTTCTCCCTTCAGAAATGCTCAGCTCAGCTTCCAACCCGTTTTCCTACACCGCTTTCACCTCTTCATTAGCTGGTGCCCTAGGTTACATTTCCTCCCCAGCCCAAACCCTCCTGCTCTGGAGTGTGGGTATCCGCTAGGATAAGTTACAGAAGCACTCAGGAAACACTGCTTTCACACCCTCTTCCCTGGAGGGGAATTTGCAGGGGCACACAAAGCAAAGCAGCAGTCACACTCTGCACTTCTGTTCACAGGAGGATCTCAAGGCGCTTCAGAAGCAGCTAATGAGTCCCTGGGCCTTCACCGGCCTGGGTGTGCCCGCGCTGAGGGAGTCTCCCGTTCTCCTCTGAAAAAGGAGCTCCTGTCACCTCGCCTTGTGTCAGGGACAGGCTGGGATTCCTCCAACGAACTACCAAAATGCAGTTTACAATACAAGCCAATAAACACCAAAACAGAGCTCACTAACAGCAGTCATTCCATTGCAGAAGGCACAGGAGACACACTCATTCACAACTGCCCAGCAGATCTCTGCCTCTTCTTGCGAGTCTGCCACTAACTACACTCACAGCGATGTGATCCAGGACAGGAGGAGCCAGAGCAGTCTGAGGGTCCCAACGGACCTTGGAATATTCCAGCAAACTCAGGCTGTTGCAAGCACAGCCTGAGTAAGTGAGCCCCTCTCCACACAGGCTTTTCTGGGTACGTGAGTGCTCTTCCCAGGGACAGAGCGGGCCAGGGGTGAAATTTTAGTCCTTATCAGCACGGGAGGTAAAACAACACCCAAAAGACAACTAACAGTTTTTACAGCACATGGAAGCTGAATGCCAGGCTCTGCTCAGAGACAGCTCACGGCCGAGTCCTCCCCCATCCCTTATCTCCACCAGCAGGAATTCCTCCCTGACCCGGGACACCCCACATCCCTGCAGTGACCCACAGCACTGGCACAGCCCGGCCCAGGCTGCCGGCAGCCAACGGCCATGCACTGCCTGTGCCCAAGGACAGGGCTTGGCGTTCCCTGGGCATAAAGGGGATGTCTGAGGGGGTCTGTCTGGTTATGTGGCACACCTGCATGGGGTGCGCCTCAGAAAGCACGCTGTTTGCATGTGTCTGAGCCAACAGAGCTGTGCCTGGCTGAGCCACCCTCTCTCTCCTGAGCCTAACTTCGCCAGGATTCCTGAGTCTTTCAAGATGACCAGATGAGAGCAGAATAAAAATATTTCTGACACAGACCTGTCATCATCTCCGGACTGTCAATAAATCTGTCTGGTCTGTCCTTCAGCTGAAGGTTCACTGGGAAGATATGGCTTTTCTCTGATGTGTGGAGCTGCATGAGGAAACACAAATGAACAAAAGCTTGGGAAATCCAGTAAAATGTGAGGTTACACATGCACATGGATCCCAGGCGACATGGATCAACATTCCTCGTGAGGCTCCTCTCACCACTGCTTCTTCAACAGGCTGTTTTCTGTTTTAATTGTTTTGCTGGGGTTCCAGCGAAGGGCACCAGGGCAGGGTGCGCTATGCAGCGAGAGCAGAGCCCTGGCCTGCTCCTTTCTTTAGTAGAAATGGGCAGGAAGCTTCACACACTGACCGACCAGTCTGCACACTTTCAGTGCCAGGCTGCAGCACAGAGCTTTGCAGGTGACGTGAAGGGGAAGCGCTCCTCTCCAGCTTCTACTCCCAGTACTCCCATTGCTGGAAGCCCAAATGTTTGCTGCATTTCAGAGGTGCAGTTTCCCCTCCAACAGCCACACTCCACTCTTCAGCGAACATCTGAGCGTTTTCTCAGGCCAATTCCTAGTTCAGAATTAAAGCTACAGAAATAGCAATGCTGAAAGGTAGCCAGATTTTCTGCCTGAACTGAACTCTTCCCATTTCAAAGATGGTAAACAAGCATCTTGTTCCCAAATCCCAATGGAGCAGGCGCTGGAGACTGCCACAGAGCAGGGACCACAGCATCAGGGACTCAGGAGGGACTGAGGGAAGGAGGGAGGAGGGGAGGGCACGGTCCCAGCTGCCAGCCAGGAGGTTGGGGCGAAGATCCTCCCTGCCTTCAGACCTGCCCCATGCCACAGGGCGCCCAGGGGCTGTCAGCCTCACCCCCCAACTCACCATCACATGTACACACTCTACAGCAGAGGAGTTCACCCAGCGGGCCTCAAATGTCCTGTCCGTCCCAAAATGGCACTCCAGAGCTGTCTCCTAGGGGAGGGAAGACAAGAGTGGAAGGGCTGGAGCAGCCCTGTGTGCAGAGCTCCACCTCAAGCAGCCCGTGGGGCGGATGCCGTGTCTCACCCTGTTTCTGCCAGCACGGCCTGAGCTGAGTTTCAAGGCAAACAGGAGATCAGGACTGTACGTGGGGCTGGGGTCCGCGTCCACTTCCTGTCTGACACACGCCCACAGATGTGACTGCTGCAGGCTGAGCACCACACGTGGAGCCAGGCCCTGCCCCTTGCTCTCGCCCAAGGTGCTGCTGACACACAACACGACTGGGCAGGGGACAGCTGCATGTGGTCGTGCAGACCAGGAGTGTCTGACCCACAGTACGTGCAGACCAGGAGACCCCCACCTCCAGGGGGGGTTCATCTAGACCAGGGGTGTGTGGAGCTCCTGCTGCAATGCAGACTGAGAGCCAGTGTGGTCGTGAGCCACCTCACTCAAATCAGATCCAACCAGTCCTCGGTTTGGGCTCAAAGCCACCTTCCTTCTCATCCCCACAGCTGCACAGGGTGAATCTCTAATTCAACCAAGGACCCAGCTGGGACAGTATTCAAAGGAAGATTCTCTATGATGTTTTCCTGATAACACAAGGATGATATCCTGCCCCAAGTTACTGCTGTGCCCCTATCCTGCAGCAGAAAGTCTTATCTCCAAGCAGGTTGATGCTCCACCACTACTGAACTCTAACTACCCTTTGAAACCCGCTGGATCTGATAACAGACATGAAAGAGAGCACCAGGCTCCTGGGAGGCAGCTGTGGAAAGCTGGCATCTCCTCCCATGCATTGCTTGCACCAGGCAGCTGCTGCTCTGCAGCTGGCCGTGCCCCTCACCTCCTGCCCAGCGCCTGGGCAGCCCCCCCCCCGGCAGTGGAGGTGTGAGGCACATGTCTCGGATGCTCCGGTAGTGCACACAAGCCCCCGGGGAGAGGAAAGGAGAAGGAATCCCGCCCGGTGCCCCGGGACAGTGTGCAGATGTGGCGGGAGGAAGCGGTGCTGCCAGCGCCTCTCGGGCTGCCCTGGGAGCGGCAGCGCCTCGGCCCCTTTCCTGCTGACTTCATTTCCTATCGGGTTACGTGCACTATTGCTTCCTCACCAGTCACCTCCAGCATCCAGGGAGGAAGAAGGTTTTCTCGCCCTTTTTTGCTGATTGTAGAGGGCACATCCTTCTCCCTGGAGGCCAGGCAGGAAGCGGCAGCCCCAGCCAGGCAGGAGAGCTGGTTCCTGCCTCCCCCATGGAGGCCTGGCAGCCCCCACTGCTCCCAGAGCTGCAAACCGAGCAGCTCCATCAGCATTCCCACCCCTCATTCTTCCCAGCAGGACAAGGAGCTGCCTGGCTGCCCAGCATACCAACACCCTCCGTGGGGGCATGGGAACCAGGTCCCATGGGCCCCAATGAAGACTTGACCAAGAACAAAATGGGGTGGCTTTCTACAAATGCCAGAGCATCCCAGTGCCCACCCTCCCTGCCCAAAATTCCTCTGGTTACTCCTGGTGTGGGATGTATTTCTAAAGGCACCATTTGACATCTACCCCCACTTCTCACCCTGCTACAATTTGCAAGCCGGAGTTTCACAGAAAGGATGTTTTTCAAAAACAACCCCAACAACTTCACAACGATGACCAGAAGTTAAGTTAAAACATTTCCTACATTTCCTTGCTGCACTTCAAGCCAGTGCAGGGTCTGGGCTCTGTCCTTCATTTCCAAGTGCAGGGCAGTGGAGCCAAGCTGGGACACAGCACCAGGAGAGCACCACACTGGCACACTCCATGGTGCAGCAAACACCCACAAGCCAACTGGGAATTTTCTCTCCCCCAGACATTTTGTTCTAACAACTGTTTCTCAAAGTGGACACACCTTTGTTCTTCACTGAAGGCTGGAAACCCGTCACTAGCTGCAGGAGGTCCCTGGAGAACACCCAGACACAAACAGCATCTCCCCTCAGCTTTCCCATGCGGCCCCACTCGCCATCAGTGTGGCTGCTTTCAACCAACATCTTCTGTTAATACAGCGATTTCAGCTCCTAGCTGGGACCAGTTCCCAAGGAAGAAACCAGCTCAGACTCAAAACCCCTTCTCCTGACCTGGCTGCCTTGCTGTGCTCCAGCCTCGGCTCATCCCAAGCTCTCCCACCTCTCCAAGAGCATATTTACCTTAGAGAAAGTTGTGTTGGCCAGGGAGATCGTAATGTCCCGAGATACTCCTGTGGGCATTGGGTCCAAGGAGGCAGGGACAATGCGAGGACAGTCCATTTGCTTCTGTTAGGGACAAAAAAAGAGAGAAAAAAAGAGGTTAGCTGGATGCATGCTGATCATCCTCAGTGACGAGGTGAGAAGACACAGTGAGGCTTTGATGACATAATTTCGCTCCATCTTCAAAGTCAGATCCCACTGCAACCCAAGAAAGAGAAATACAAAATGGCGCCATGACGCACTGAGGGTAACGCCACGTGCTGCCTTCTTCCTGAGCCCGGGGCTCCAGGACCAGCCCAGCACAGCCCTGCCCTGCGATCCAGCCCTCCGCGAGCCCTCAGGCAACCGGGGCAGGGTGGGCCACCTTCCAGGGCCACAGGGGGCGAAGGGAGGGCCACAGCAGCAGTTTCCCCCTCACTCCTGCTGGGCTCCTCAGCTCAGGGACACTGGGGACACCTGCCGCTCCCACCCCAGGCACTGGGGCTGCCCAGCCTGCGCTTCCATCTCCCTGCACTGGATAAGGTGTGCTCCCAGGTGAAAAGCCACCGCACAGGCAGGCCTTGGTGCCGCACTGGGCAGCGCTCTCACCACACGCCCTTACGTGTTACAGGACAGGGCCAGAGGGATGCTCAAGGAGACACTGTGGCCTACAACAACCTGTGTGCCGGTGTGACTCCCACAGCAGTGCTAAGCCTGTGTCTCCCACATTACAGCGTGTGTTCCTGAGAGCCCCTGCAGAGACCCCGCTTCCCAGCAGCCTCCCCCCTGCACAGTGTCATCCCAGAAGCGTGTGGGGTTCGTGTGTGCACGCGTGTGTGCTCCCAGGGCGGGGCACAATGAGCTGGGGGGGTTGCGGCGCTAGGGCAGCGGCAGTGAAAGGCCTAAACGAAGCTGAAAAATGATTGTAAAAGGTCATTTGTCCCCCTACTTTTGTTCTTGCTTTAAATTGATGTCTAGGATACTGGAGCTGACTCAGAATTCTGGTCTGTATGACAAGCCCATCCTGTTCTCCCAGGAGATGTAAATCACACTGCAAAACTAAGGCAAAAATGAAGGCAGAACCTGCGTTGCCCCGGGTACATCCAGATTAATGCCTTTGACAGTAGAGCCGCTGGGGTGAAAGACAACACAATATTTGGTCCGTTATGCAGAATAATTTGCAGCCGGTCAGATTTCCTTCTCACTTGCATTGCATGGTGACAGTGATGCTGCTGCTCTGAGGAGAAGTAGATGGATCCTCCTAGCACCAGGGTGCCTGGTGGGACACATCCCTGGTGCCAGACACGCAGTGAGCACGTGGTTTCCCTCCTGCCTTCCCCACACCTAGCTAGGGGTCAAGGAACTGTCTGGCAGTGCCTGCTTGGCTGTGGAAAACAGCTTAATTCCTATCTGGACACTCATCTTAACCAAGCACAGTTGGTGCTGCCTAAACAAGGAGATTAAGTAACAGAGATGCATGTGATAAGAGAAGTAAAACAACAAAGCAAAGCACTGGAGGGAGATTTCAGCCCTGAGCCTCTTCTGGGAGAATCACAAGAGTTAAAATAAAACCAGCGGGGCTACTGCTAAAAATTCATGCAAAAGCTCCTGTGGCCTGGTGTGTCCTTGCATGTCACAGCAGCTGGCACAGCTCACTAGATAAATACACTTTAGAGGACTGATTAACTTGTCGTTTTGCAGCCCCTTCTCCTGCTGTTCATCAGCAGCTAGAAATAGAGCTTTCCAGCTGATTGTATCATTCATGTCTGGATCAGGGCAAAGGGTCTGAGTGCTTAAAATGCTGCGGGTGACGCCAGCGAGATGCTGGTTTCCCAGTGGGCCTGTCCTGTGGTGCAGCCAGGCCAGCCACGGGCTGTTTGCTGGAAGCTCTGACTGTAGGACCAGCACCGTGTTTCCAGGGCTACAGAGCACCTCTCCTGCTGGAGCTAAGCAAGGCACAGAGAAAACAGGAATGAGCCCAAACCACCTGCAGCATCCAACCAAACCCTGCCTCTGGAAGGAGATCGGAGGCAGGTCCTAGGATGAGGATGGCAGGGTTATCCTTAAGGAAGGACAAGCACAGTTACCCCTGCCAAAGGGTCATCCTGGTTCTCTTCATCTGCTCGAGGCAATGGGAATACACTGGGAAGACTGGGCACAGCATGGACGCGAGGCTCCTCAGCGTCCTCATCTCCTCCCTCTGGGCAGAAGAGCAGCTATTGCCCATGACAAAGTGTGAGCACTCCATGGCCAGGGAGATTGATCCAAGCCTGGGCTGCCAAGGCGCAGCCATGCCAGCACCTGTGAGCCCCCCTGCACTGGCACTGGCACCCAACATCTCTGCTGGGTTTGATTTCGGCAGGGCCGATCCTCCAGTCCATGGCACAAGCCAGGGATGCTGGCACACACACAGGGGCACAGCAAGCTCAGCACCAGGAGCAGCCACCAGCAATGGTTTTCAAGTGCCCCACTCCCACCTGAGCAGCACAAGGAAACACCAGATACTTTCTGAAACCTGGGGACTTGACAAGGCAGAGGGTTCCTCCCCAAACCATCAGACACTCACCAGGAAGCACAACGCATCCAGAAGCACTTCATGAGCCAGAGGCTGGACCAGCACTGCCCAGAGCCATCACCCCACTGCCACCCAGAAGGGATGGGAAATGTCTCCCCAGGCCCAACATGAAGAGCTGCAACACGGTGGCCCTGTCACTTCCTCATTCCCTGCATTTGCGGCTGCCCGCCTCCTCCATGCTGGAAGGGAGCCTGGGGTGCCTGGGGGTGAGGGTGGGATGTCCTATATGGGATCAAACTCCTTCCAGCAGTGACAAGCACAGGGAACCTCTGGAAGAGCTGAGATGAGAGCAGAGCACCGGTGCCAAAGGGATATTTAATTTACAGTGTAAAAGCTTGGCTTGGATCTACGGCAGATTGATTGCTGAAAAGCCAATTTTATTTAAATTAACTTCAATTTAAATTTCAGAAGCAGGAACACACTGAGCCTCTGGGTTATTAGAAGCTCTAATTTGGAAAGGGTGATTTTCTCCTTTAGAGAAGCACCACCAGCGGTGCTCCAGCAAATTACCAGCACACCGCAGCAGCCTAGTCAAAGCTAAGCGAATTGTACAATATTGCTGCCTTTATTGTATGACTGCAGCCCAGGCATCCCAGGATGCAGGTATGCAGTGGCACTACTCCAGGTGGGAGAGGTGATGGAGAGCCAGGGGACAGAGCCTGCCGAGAGTGCTGGGGGAGATGAATGTTTTTGCTGGGCCGCCAGTCTCCTTGCACACACAGACACCAGGGCACAGCACAGCATTTCCAACTGCTCAGGCTCCCCGAGGTCAAGCAGTACATCAGCAGCACCGAGCAGCATCTTCCTCCAAGCCTCCTCCCTCCCCTGCCAAACCTGGAGCACCTGCCTCCCTCCCGGGAGACGGAAGCACAGCAACAGCCTCCTGAAGCAGCAAAGTCTGATGGACCTTACCTTCATCTGCAGGGCGTCGGCACACTGAGAGTGGTTGGAGACACAGGCATAGGTGGAGGGGCACCAGTGGCACTTCCACCTGGTCGAGAGGCAGCTGGTGCACCTGCAATGGCAACGGCGTGGTGAGGAAAGCAGATGCCAGGCTGCCATAGCTCAGCCATGCCATCCTTCTTCACACATCTGCTCAGTCCTTAACAGTGCCCAGAAAAGCCCGTGGCAGATGTTGGGTTTTCCTCCCATCCCATCCCTGGGAGCTGATGGAGGATGCAAGCAGAACTCACCATCCTTGATGCTGCTCCAGGGCACCTTTGGTGCCACCTCCTGTCCCCAGGCCATGGTGGAGCAGGAGCTGCCCTCCCCATCTTAGCAAAAAGCACTCTTTTCTCCCAAAACACTCTTCCCACCATCTGCCTCCCCAGGGAGCCAGGTGTGCCTGTGCCCAACAAAGGCTTTCCCTAGTGGCTTGCACAGGGCATGGGGCTGCTAGTGGGCAGGAACCAGGGATCCCTGCAGTGATGCTCCCAAAAGGTGGGTGGCACAGACCCCTGCCCTCTAACCCACCCTGCCGATGGGGGTACCCGGCTGCTCCAGCCCAGAGCTGCAAGGGGCTGTGCCCCTCCCCCTGTAAGCAGTCCCCAGGGATTGCTAAGCTCCTGGGCTCTGCTGCCGAAGGGTTAACAGAACGAGCTTCCTATAAAAATATTATTCATGTTTAAACCCCCAGCACGTCCAGATGGCTTGAGACGCTGCGAGGACCCTCCTCGTAAATCCCTGGCAGCGCAGCCACTACGCCCCTGCCAAGCACTGCCCAGCTCCAACCCTGGCGTGGGCAGGGGGCTGCGCTCCCCAATTAACCCTACATGGGGGGACTCTCAAATGGCTCCATCTGTCCCTGTCGCACCCGCAGCCCGGCCGCTGCCCAGCGGGGTCACTCACGCTCTCTTGGGGTAAATGTTTCCTGTTCTCTTGCAGTCGTAGATGGTGAAATTGGCCCAGATGATGTTTTTGCTGTTGACCCGGAGAGCAGTTTCGACGACCACGTGGTCTGAGAGAGTCAAGCCAAAGAATATTGGGTTGCAAGAGCCTCTCACTCACGCTTAGGAGACAAGACAGACCCTTGGGAAAACAAGGGCTAAATCTGTTTTCTCTAGGGCTTCCTCTGAGCTGCATTTCAGAGCTTGGACCATTCATCTTTTGCCCTCTGACTTTCAGCTCTTCCCTCTTAAATCAGCGCTCTACATCACCCTCACCAGAAAAGAACATTGCAACTTTCAGCAGAAAATTCCAGCGTGTTGTGCAAGTGTTAATTAGCAGAGTTAATTATTGTCTTTGCTTACAGTTGGTGTTAAATGATATTTTTTAAAAAAAGTGGTAATTAAAACATGTTAGTTATCATGTTTTAAAACCCCGCTCGCTTTCCCCATGACAACAAACCCACAGAGAAGACTGGAAATCCCTTTTCTGGCGACTCAACACACTATACTAACTCCCCCTCCCCCCAAAATTGCTTAATTTTTTTTTTCTTTGCTATTTTGCCATATAAGCACCAGGGAAAAGAGACAATGCCTCTTTCAGAATATGTGAAATAAATCAGCGCATTGGATTCCAGAAATTCATCTGGACATTGCCGTAACCAACAATACAGAACAGTTAATGATCCCCCATTCTTTGCATAGCCAGGGAGAAAAACAATGCAGCTTTATAAACTTTCTATGAAAAGTGGGATTTTCAAAAGGACTGGCTAATTCTTCTCCTACTGAAGTCAGCCATCTTCAATAGAGCATTCACTCAAGGCTTGAAAGATGAAGATTTAACAAGCACTCAAGTCTGGAACGAAGCATCCAAGAAGGGGCTGCACATCAGCGCAGTCTCCATCGCTCAGCGCTGCTATCAGATATGGGCAGCTCGGCCACCAAGGCTCAGCTGGCTTCAGCCAGGTCTGCAGGAGCTTGTCACCTCCACAACGCGCTCCCCCAGCCTCACGGTGAACATCCTGTCCAGTGCCATCAAAAATGGGGGAGATGTTAGAAGTCCTCACTCTGGGTTTTAATTGCATGAACGGGATGGAGAGTTCCTGAGCAGCCTTTAGGTCACTTTAGGTGGGGAATTAAACACAAGTAACTGAAAATAGCTATATCAGCAGCAACATTATTTCCCTGGGGCTAAGCCATTTTTGTTTTAGCACTTATTAAATCTAAACCAGAAGCTCCAACCAGATAAATCTTAATAAAATCAGTACATGAACTGGCTTTTAAAATCTGATGTTTAAACCAAAAATTGATAGAATTGAAATACTGTCAATTCATTTTAAGATGGTGGAACTCCCACACTTTAAAGTCGTATGCCCTATGAAACAGAAGCAGCTCGAGTCTTTTTCCTTGTGTGCATTATCTGTATGTACAACTGGGAACAGGAAAATAGCCTCTGAAAAATGGCATCCCCGAGTGCAGTTAGAACGCTGCGAGTTTGTTTTCCTCTGCATACCTTGGTCGTCTGGAAACGCCGGGTATTTCTCGCGTGGAAGTAAACTGCAGTAAATAAACTGGTTTACATAGTCCCCAGCAACTCTGGCTACTGTGTGGATGCCGTTTCCGTAGTCACAGGAAATATTTGTTCCATTCAGGTTGGGGATAGTCCCGTTGATTTGTATTATCAGGGCCTGTATTTGGACAGCAACAAAAAATAATGTGATTGCAACAGAAAATGATACTTGGGATTTGTCAAGGTTTTACAGGCTTTTCCTAGGCTGATGACTCCAAACAGAGTCTCATCTTCCACTTCATGCACTGTGAACTCCAAAAGTCATCCGCACATAAAGCCTCGCTGCAGGAGCTCTGTCATCAGGGACTGGGGTGTCACCAGCTGGCACAAAACCCAGCGCAGGGCTTCCTTGGAGAGAAAAGGGCAAAGCCCCTCAGCCGCCCAGACTGTCCACCCGTGGTCCCCGCGCAAGCAAAAAGCAGGAACTCTGATCCTCCCAGCTTGCACCAGTCCACACCAGTGACAGGTGTCAAGCTGGTGCTGGAGGGCTGCTGGGGACCAGCCACAATCCCCCAGTGCACAAAGGCCGAGCAGGCTAGCTGCAGGGGTTTCATTCTGCTCTCAGCCTCCGAGGGGAAGGGATGGCAAGTTCTGCAGAAAGGGAATGCTTTTGAGCCGGGTGACTCCCTGGGACCCCAGCCCACCTCCCCTGCACAGCAGGAGGGGAGCTGGAGTGGTACAAGGGTCCCATGGGATCCCTCTCCAGCACTGGTCTGGGCTGTACTCCAGCCACTGCCCCTTCACGAGCAGTTTCCCCATGTTGGGGCTGGTCGAGAACTTTGGCACAGTGAGATTTCTGCCACCTGGAGAGGGTCTGTCTTTAAGGGAAAAATGTTTTGATGAAAGCATTTAAAATATAATTCAAGTATTGTTTAAAATAGCAACAATCCGAAACGAGAGAATGACTTAATTGAGCTTCCTGCAGCTGGCCACCCATATCCCCAGATTTTGCAGATCTCTCCAGTGTGCTCAGCGTTACAAGACCTGCTCCCTGTGAGCCTTGCTCCCCATGGGCCCCGCTCCATGTGAGCCCTGCTCCCTGTGAGCCCTGCTCCCCATGGGCGTGGAGCTGCCATCCCACTGCTGCCTGGGCACCGAGGCACCGCACACCCCCCCGGGCACCTTTGGGAACCTCAGCCAGACCTGGCAGCATCCAACAAAGCTCAGATCCCCTCAGCCTCACAGGGCTACGGGGCAGCACTGACGGAGCGCGGGTATTTATCAGCCCCGAGAGTGGGCAATACTGCACATGGTTGATTTGCTATGCCAAACGCACCGGGTTCTCTTTGTCGATATTAATCTCGGGCTCCAAGATGGTCATGGAAGGGCACTGTTGCACTCCTTCACTTGCACTTGCCCAGAAGTTGGCCCCTGTGAAGTTCATGCACTCGTGCTGCAGAGAACACCTGCAACGAACAGGAGAACAGCTTGTGGTTGGCTATTTCTAAAACAGGTTATAACATCCTTGTCTCCCTGCAGGGAAGATCCCAGGAAATCCGGTGCCTGCATCTTTTTCCTCCATCCACACAGCTAAGCCCAAAGTTTTGCTAATGTATTTGAAGCATCTGGTTGCCATGGTAAGAGCAATGCTCCCACCAACATCAACAGAGCATTGGGATTCGGGGTCAGCAAGGGTGGGTTGGGCTGAACCCAGAGCCAAAGCAGAGAAGGTGATGTTCTGTCAGACTTCTTGACTTTGTGAATGCTGAGCCTAATTCTGCAAGGCAAAAGAGGGTCTGTAAAGGGTGTTAGCTCTCTCAGTGCTGTGGCTGATGCCTGCAAGGTATCCTCTGCACTTGCAGCTGACTGCAGCGTAACAACAATGCAGCTGCAGCTGAGCCCTGGCTCTGAAGAACATCCCAACCCTTTCGGACCAGATGTAATTCTTTTTAAAGGAGTGTATTTTGTGAGGAATGACACAGACTAATGGCAGCATAACAGTGAGGAATCGTGAAAGGCAGCAGAAATTCCTGCCTGGGCTCGAGGGCCCACGCGCAGCAGAACACAGCCAGCCCTACCTGGTCTCCATTGTGCACCAGCCGCAGTACGCGTCGGCAGCAGCCAGGCACTCCACACACGTCGAGTACTGGTCACAGGCAGCCACCTTCACCCGTGTCATCTGCATGACAACAGCACAACTGCTTCCAAATGTTCCACGACACCACAGAAATATCCGACCTGACCACGATGCACTGGTAAGGCCACACACAGCCACACCGGTGCCTTGGGCTGCTTCACCCCTGGTTTAGGCCAAGCCTTACAGAACAGGTGACAAGGAGCAGAGCCCATCACCACCATCCTCTGCCCACACACCACCCCAAGGTGCATGCTCTGGGTGCCACCACGTCACAGGGGCCAGCACAGGCAGCTGCCGGTGCCTCCTGCAGAGCCCATCCCAGCTGGGGGCCCATACGCCCCAGGGTCCATAAGGACACCTAAAGGACAGGGCTTGATGCTGGCAGAGTCATCCCATGGGGTTCACTGCAGCGCTGAGCCAAGCTGCTCCTTTTCAGCCGGCACCCTGGCAATAGATGGTGATGGTCAGACTGTGCAGAGTGACATCACACCTTCCCGACGCGTCAGATGGAGATGGTTTCACAGTCTGTCCCTCCCTGTGAAAAGCTCTCACTCAGCCCTGCAGAAAGTGCCTTTCTAGACAGAGCTGAATGCTATCTGGCTATTTAGAAAATGACCAGAAAGCAAAACCACTCTGGAAGCCTTAATTTGTAAAGAAAGCAGAGTACCTCTGGGGACCTGCTCGGCAGGAGCAGTTGGAGGGAAAGTGTGTGCTTGGTTCTGCTTTTCCCTCCCTCACTTTCTAAAGTGTCTGGGGAGTGAAACCAAGTTATTTCGTAGAGCAGGGACTGACAATACGAAGTCCTGAGACCCCTGAGCTCCCACCAGGCAAGCACACCTCAGACCATGGGCTCCTTGGCCCGAACCCTGCATTACCGGCCACACTACGCTGCCCCCAGCCCAGTGATGCTCAGCAACCCCCTTCCCCAACCTCACTGAGCTACTAGGGAGTGTACCAGGATGCTAATTCCACCAAAGATAACTCATCTGGTGTACTAGAAGAAACACAGAGAGCAGAGCATCACAAGTGCTGCAGCGGGTGTTTGATCGAGCCCAAACAAGGTGCAGAGCCCAGCCTGGGAGCTGAGATGAGACAGTCTGAAACATCAGCTGAAGAAGCATCCCAGGAGGGCTCTGTGAAATGATAATGACCAATCTGCAGGGAATTAGGGCTTGGAAAATATAAATGCAACATACAACATTTGTGGTTGTGCATCTGTTTTGACAGATTAAAACGTAATTCAGGACAAACCACCAGCGCCTGGAGCTCTCAGCCCTCATCTTCCTCCTCTGCTCACTTGACGGAGACGAGACCGTCTGTTCCTACCTGCTGCAGTGCTCCCAGTCTCCGCAGAGACCCCCGTCCCCTCCCATCCAGCCCCTCGCCTGCCAGGCTGAGCAGATGCCTCCCCCAAGGACCGTTCGTGTCAGGCAGACTTTTTGTCTGCAGGATGTCCCCAAAGCCCTCTTAAAGACGGTGTACTGTTATTTTCGGATTTCTATGCGGGAGCAACAACCTCCCTGTATTTCTGCGCTCCCCTAATCCCTGGGGCTGCTTTCCACATCTTTCTCTCTTCTTTTTACCTTGGCACCACAAAGAGGAGAAAGCCAGCAAGCCAGTCTGCTCAGCCTGACCCCCACCCTGCACAGGAGAACAGACAGGCAGAGGTACCCCCTCCGAAACCCTCCCATGCCCCAGCCAGAGCTCGGTGCATCTGGGCCCTGCCAGTGAACATCAGAGCCAAGGTTACTGTCCCTCCCATGTCCCAGCACAGTGCTGAGTGCTGAGCCCAACGTGTGGTCTCACCTGATAGGAGGTCATCAGGTAGAGGTAGGTGGAATCAGAAGGGTCGAACTGCATCACAGGGTGCACAGGCTCTCCGTAAGCCACCGAAATGGACCTCCTGCTAATAACCTTCATGGCACTGTCCAGATTGATCTGCAGCGGGAATAAGCCACTCACTGAGACCACTTTTCAAACACTATGGGGATAAGATTATTTTCCCTTGGTTGTAAACAAGAACCAGAGAGGTATCTAACAGTGCTGCATGTTCACATGGACTGCAAACCTCTGCACGCTCTGCAGGGCCGCACACACAGGGCTTCACTGAAAGGCCGGCCCCAGGGAAGCCGCTCAGGCCAGGAGCCCTGCTCGGTGAGGAGCAACCCAGACAGCCCACGGTCCTTCTGCTTGAGGGGCCGTCCAGAAAGCTCCCAGTCCAAGGCTGTGCCACCACAAGGCTGCTCCCAGCAAGGCACAGCAGTGTCAGCCCCGCTCTGCCCCGACCCAAACGGCACTGGCCTCAGCACACACGTACGAGCAAAGAACGCTGCGTGTCTAAAGCCTAATGAAAACCAGCAGAAATCAGCAACAGGGCTGTACAGCATGGCTTTCCCTGCTGCTTGTGTGCCTGAAAAGCAAGTGTTCTCCTTCCTGCCCCAAAGCAGCTGTTATCCCTGCAAACTCCCTGCCACGGGACAGCCGAATGCTACCTGGCCGCACAAATCACAGCCCATGTGCTGGCAGCGATGGAGGCGGCTCAAAGCATCAGCCTGCCTTTCAGATCCCAGAATGTCTTGGCATTTGACTTGAAAACTCAGCAAATTAAATGTGGCATTGCTGAGAGGAAATAACAATAGGGCTACACAATTTCGCGTGACAGTCGCTTTTCAGCTTCGAACAGAAAGGGAGCGAGGAAAATTCCTACCTCCTTACTAGCAGGGGAAGGCAATAATTGTAAGGGCCAAGCATGCCTCTGCTCTCCGAAGTCTGGATTAATTAATTAACATAGGATTAATTAATTCTTACACCAGTGCAGCACCAACATGTCCTAGTAAGAAAGGAGAAGCTCAAAGCAGAGGGCTTCCCTTGCTAAGAACTGCAAGCAGGCACCACAAGCTACTCTGCAGAAAAAGATGGAAGCTGCCATTGTCCCCATTTTAAACGCTGGCTGTCCAGAAGCTAAGCAATTTTCCTGGGATCACCCAAGATGTGCATGAACCGGGTGCCAACACCCCCCCACTTCAGCTCTGTGACCATCCGCTCCCCTACATACTCCGGGCAGCTGTAACTGCTGCTGGCAGGAGCTGGCCCAGCAGCTTCGACCCCTGTGCTGTCTTTTCTCAGGCAGCGAATCTGAATGATAACTCACGCAAAGTGTCTTGTATCCCGTGCCAAACAACAAGGTGCCCCAAAGGTAAAAGGGCTTCTGGTTATGCAGCTGTGTTGCAGAATTAGATTAGAGCTATCTGAGCAAATTACCCCAGCAAAGGGTAGCCAGGAGCCTCTCCTTAATGGAGGCTCTGCAGATAAGGCTGCTTTCCCTGAGATGATAATGGGAGCAGAGCTGTGAACAGCGTGAGTACACGCTGCGCTGTGTGTGGCATGTGCATCTCCAGCCCTGCCTCTCTGGGCTGCCAGCTTCCTCCTGCCCTTGGGAAATACCTGCCCTCATGGGCAGAAATCAAAGCAGGGAGCTCCTTTGCGATCGCTCCTACATCTCTGCCAGGAGCACTTGGACACAATGGAAGAGATGGGATCAGTTTTCTCCTCTTTTTGATCCAACACTGTTTATTATGTGCCACACTGAGACAAAGCAGGTACCAGCCATCACCCCACTCCAGGGCCTTTCCTCCCTCTCCCCTGTGGACTTTCAATGCTGAGAATACACCAAACTGTTGTGGCTGGCTGGAATCAAAACTTTCTTTGGCAAACTTCAAGTGCTAAAGTTACTGAAACCTTGGCCCTGCTTCTTGGCTCTGGAGCCAGGGTATCGCATTGCCCTACATTGCCTTTGGCACATCATTTAAAACAGATCCTCCATCAGATGCAGGACTCACACCTGCCTTGGACTCAGCTGTGCTGAGGCATCTCTCAGTGATTCTCCTCTCTGCACCCAGCCTTCAAAAGCCATCAGTTCAGAGGGGGAATTTATTAGAAGAGCCGTTAATAATTAAATGCTCCACAATAACAATTCCAGCACAGGGTTCATCAAGAACGTCCTGCTCGCATGGCAGCCCTGAGCAGTAATTAACAGCTGCCAGTCACCAGGCAGCACACATCACCACAGAGATCACGGCAGCATCCAATTCCTTCTTCATCTCCAAGCAAAGGCAGGTGCTCAGACAAACTCGACAACAGGCACTGTCCTCTCTGCACACCAGAGGTGCTGGAAGCCCCATGCCCTCCATCCCCAGCCCTGCCTCCCCCACTCCCCACTGCCATGCTCCACTTGCCTTCAGGAGTCCTCCGCTGGCAGTGCCCAGGAACACCACGGTGTAGTTATTGACGCTGGCGACGGCCACCGCAGTCAGGCCGCTGTAGGTGAACACCGGGGACGCCGTGACAGGGTTCACGATGGCCAGCGGGTGCTGGAGGTGTGCTGCTCCGCAGTCCAGCTGCTCCGGCTGCAGCTGCAGAGAGACATGCAGGTCAGCAGGCTGCAGCCAACACCAGCCCCCCCTGCCCCCCCGCCCATCACTGCCCGGGCTCAGGATGGACAATCTGCTGAGCTCAGGGAAGCTCCTGAGCACTGACTCATGGAACGGGAAAACCCAACTAGTCAACATGGGAGCAAAGTGCTGTCATAGAGCCTTCCTGCTGCTTGCCAGACCTACCCTCGGAGCCAAATCCAGGCCAGGCTGTGCTCGGATGACAGTAAAATGGGACAAGGGCATTGCTTGACCCTCCTCCCCCTGAAGCAGTCAGTCTCCAACATGGTGCTGGCAGCCCCTCGCCGGTGGGGGATGCACCCGCCAAAGACAAGCCCTGCTCCATGGCCACCTGCCTGCAGAGGGCTGGTCCTGTGCACCGCCCCAGTGCTGTGGTGGGTGCCCCTTCCTGCAGTGGGCCCCACTTTCCACACTTGGTGCCCCTTCCTGTGGTGGGCCCCGCTTCCCACACTGGGTGCCCCTTCCCACAGGTCAGTGCTTGGGAGCACATGGAGCTGTGCTCATCTGGGGTGGCTGCAAGCCCAGCAGCCATCTCTGGCTCCTTCCTTTCAAACAAAAGGTGAAGCAAAACGTATCTCCATAGAAGAACTCAAAATATTCCCCTGCAAGTAAATGAGGAAGTGACTGAGAACAGAGCCAAGGGGTGGGCGGGGGTGAAAGCTTGCTGGCGACTCTCAGGACTGTAAATCTTGGCTCTGTTCTTGCTGCTGTCGCAATCAACAGCAAAATTTCCACTGGTCCTCCACTGGGACCAGAATGGAGGAGCTGCCGAGCAGGAGAAGGCATCATGCTGCAGGACGCAGATGTAAAGCTCTGCCCAGAAAGGCTGGAGTCACCAGCCCCGTCCAGGCTGGCTGCAGAACAGCATGCAAAGACAGCTGTGCCCAGCGTCTGAGACCACGAGATGGTCATCACTGGCCTCTGGCTTCTGCTTTCGAGCCCTTCCTCGAAACTTTGGGGGAGCAGGAACTGCCTTTGCTACTGGGAAGTTAAATGCCAAGCAGGAGGAATGGCGGGGGCTGGCGACAGGCCTCACAGGGCGAGCACCACAGCTCTGCCAATCCACTATCGGGTGCCAAGGGGCAAAGGCAGAGGACAGCTGCCTAGGACCCCTGTCTGTAGGCCATGCCTGTCAGCAGGCACTCGGGCCAAACGAGACAACAAACTGTCCTGTCCTGTGCTAAATTAATTAGCACAGTTGCTGCATGACAGCAGCATTTGAAAACAGGGCTGATGCCTTGTAGCCCGCTGAGACACACCCAAGACTGACAGTCGCTCTCACCTCTAATCCTCCAAGACTCTGCTTTAATTTCTGCCCAGACAATGTGGACAGATTCAACAATGCCACAACAGCCTCACTGCTGGTGATTTACCTGCTGTCACTCCAGCAGCAGCTTTTATGAAGTGCTGTAGGCGCAGGCGAGGCCGCTCCAGTGATGAGCGTGTTTCAAGGGCCATTACCACATCATCTACCATGTAATTCCAGGCTCATCTTAAGATCAGCCGCAATCGCGCTGTCACCCTTCCCAGGTCTGGGCGTGCAGCTGCGGGCCTGATGTGCCGACATCCGCGGGTGTCTGTGGGCTGCCAGAAAGCACCCGGGATTCAGCACACTGCTCACACCAGACTCCAGGCAAGAGACCACTGGCAGGCTGCAACCCACACCCCAAAACTAAGCACATTTTACGCCTTACTGAACTCAGCCATAACATGGATATTCCTTCCAAAATTATCATCAGGAGTGCTAATTTAAGCAGAACAAACGCAGGGATTGGAGACTGTATCTGTTAAGAAACTGGACCACGTGCTGCCCCAGGCAGAAGTTGACAACCAGCCAGTTCAGCACAGCCCCCCCTCCCTGGGCTGACTGCTCCAGGCTTGTATTTTAATTCCCTTATTACCATTATTATTTCATTAATGGAACCCGACTTAAATCCTCAGCCCTCCCCTCTCTACAGACAGTTTAGAAGATTAGAAAAATCCTCAGGCATTGCAGTAGGAACATGAGACCCAGGCAGGACCACTCGTCCGTTCTGACCCTGGCTTGGGGGTCACCTCCTGCCCATCCGGCACCCTGGCGATGACCACGTCTTGGCTTGATGACACACTGCACCTTGGACAAGAACAGGGAAGGAACTAGCTAAAACCCCAAATGTACATGCAGCAAGTGGGCTGAGACCCTGAGAGCAAGGGATGGCATCGCCTTGGAGGTGGGAGGAAAAGGATTCCTCCCCCAGACCTCACAGGGATGGTCACCTCTCCACCGCAGCCAGAGCTGGTCTGTGGGGGGACAGACAGTGTGGGGACCATGGGCTGTGGCACTGCCCCGTCCTCCTCTTTGCATGGGAGAAGATAGCAGCAAACCTGGCCAGGCCAGCTGTGAACCGTAGGTGCCAGCTGGCTCTGGGCCCTCTGCGCCTGCTGACCACGGCACACACAGCAGCCGGTTCCCCTGTTCTGTGGAGCAGCCTCAGCCCCTGCCCAGAGACCCCACACCACATCAAAGGTGCCCCCCGGGCTCACTTCTCAGCTGCTGGACCAGCACAAGCGTGCCCCGCAGCAATGGACTGGGGCCTCTCCACCGAACCAACCCGACCTGGCACCCCAGCACACACCAGACCCCAAGTCTGCTGCCGCTGCTGTCTGCATCAGCCGTGAGGTAACAGAGATGGATGTGAAAAACTTCCTTTGCTAAAGCGAGTGCCAAGCAGGATGCAACACGCTCAGCGCTGCAGCTCGGCTCGCAGGGGACACAGACGAAAGGATCCAGTGTTGTGGATGCAAATGACTTTGCTAAATGCATTTTGCAGTTTTACAGCATTTCACTCTATTAAATAATAAAATCGCAGCCCCTACTCTTTTAGTGTGCACGTTTTCCTGTCACCAGGCAGCACAGCTCCTCCCTACCATGCAAAGGACATGCCAGCCCTTTGTGTTTCTGAGTCAACGGTCCTGTCCTCTCACAGCCTGACCTTTAGAAACACACTCTGGTTTCTTTATTTGTCTTGGGGATGATTACCTTTAGCCCCCCTTCACCAACACCTGAAGCTCACAAGGCTCCTTCCCGCTGGGAAACTGAGGCATGGAGGCAGCCCAGACGTGGGAGCCCGAGGGATGCTCAGCACCTGGCCCTGCAGCAGCCGCTGAGCAGCCAGTACTGGTGTTTGTCTGCAGCAGCTCTGCTCCCAACCCCAGGGACACAGCCCTTTCTTCTCACAGGTGGCCAAAATCACGGGAAGTGCCTTATCTGTGCCTGGCTGCTTATAAATCATGCACTTCAGAGCCAGTATCAGTGCAAAGTGTTTTCCACAGTAAACAGGATGTAACTATTCTAACACAGCCAGGCTTTATTTTGGCCGCACACATCCTTCCTCCAAAACACCTTTCTTCAAATTACATCAGCTCTTCCGACCCACAGGCAGGACGAGACATATGGTGCTTCCCTCTCTCGCGTCCCAGGGTGGGCTGAGAGCTGTGCTGCTGCTGTCTGTACAGCACTGCACTGAGGGGACATCTTAACGCTGTCACCTTACAGTAAACAGGATACAGCCAAGTCACTCACATCCTTCTGCCAGCACCAGGCTTGGGAAATCACACTTAAAGGCTGTGCTAAGAGGCTCCCTCCATGCAGAATGGGTTAAATCTTGCTCCATCTTAAACCAGACCATCCTACCTTGAAGTGGGGAGACCAGAAACATGAAGCTTTCTCCCAAAACCAATCTCTTTCTGCCATCTGCATTTTAGAACAACCCTGTGGACATTTACCATATTGCTGCTATTTTTCTGCTACTGGATCCTCAAGCAGTTCATGGAAATACCGAGCCAGAGTGGATTTGAATCCTTCTGCACCCAAAACGTTTTGGTTCTGCCACTTTGGTGCTAAGGAAGAGCCGCCTGGGGTGCACGCTGGGGACAGCCCCACGCTGAGGACAGCCCCACGCCGGCAGTGACCCAGCAGTCACTGCAAGCAGGAGTATGCAGTGTTTCTGCAAAATTTCACAGTGATGCAAATTAACTCAAACCAAGGAGCCACATCTAAGAGCAGGGCTAGCCAGATTAACCCCTGAGCACGACTGCAAAAACAAAGCAGGACAGAGATAAAAGATTTCCAGACGCATCACAGCTCAAGAGCTCAGCTGTTTTCAGGGTGCAAGTTCAGTTCTTTATGCCATGCCTAAAAGGAGAAGAAAAAGTGATGTCCCAGAGTTTCCATTACAGCCCCCCAGCCCTGGGCGCTGTGCCCCAGAGGCAGGCATGCAGGATGTCCCTTCGGGAAGGAAGTCTGCTGGAAACAGAAGGAGGAAGAGGAGTGGTGAGGCAGCACTAGGGAAAACCATGAAACGGACTGATTTCTGCATCCGGTGTTTGTGACCTTAAAAATAGTTCTTAAGCAAAGATGGGAGTTTATTTCTGAACCAAAAGCAGGCTGCAGTTCAGAAAAAAAGGCCCTGCAGCTCTTGCGTTCAGCAAGGCATTTCTGAGTCGGGCCTGAAAGCTTCACGGAGCAGCACTAAGTGCAGAGGGAGTCCGGCCCCCTTCATGCATCGTATCAGAGCGGATTAAAGCCTTGGCTTCTAGCATGCCTGGAGTCCTGGGAAAATGACACAGCCAGCATCCGATAATCCGCTCCAAACTTGTTGATTTGTGGGACTTAGCCATCGTCTTCATAGGCTCAAAATTTGGCAGTTGCTCCCACACATCTGACATTTTCAGGCCATTAAAGCCCATGATAAAAGGGCTCTGGTTTTATCTCTTGCCTTCCTTAACATAAACCATTAGGCTTTTATTAACATTTAGGTATGACTCAGGGAAATCTCTAATTGCAGAGAGAATATTCAAAATAATTCAGATACTGTACAAAGAGAATAGCAGGGCACAGACTCAAAGTTGAACAGCAGGGAGAGGCCAAAAGCCATGGTGGAAATGTTGCACAGGCACCATAGGAGAACAGGCAAAGTGGCAAGCTGGCCTGGCTGCATCACGAAAACAGAAAGCACAAGCCCTCCTCTGTGTCGGGCAGAGCCCAGACTGGCCATGAAACCCCTCCCAGGCAAAGCCCATTCATCCCGGAGCCCCTCCATGCTCCCAGTAGTTTGTACACACAATCACGCGTTTATCTGCAGGAGCGTCACAACCAGAGCTGTCAGAAACAGGCTTCTTGGGATGCCTGGAGGAAAATGTCATCCGCAGAAGAGGACTCTACTGTTAAGGCACTTGAGACACAAGCAGCCTCTAACCGTAGTGCTGCTGCAAGGGCAGGCATTATCACAGAGCTCTTCTAATGTCCCATCAGATTTTTCAGGCAATGGGAGGCAAATCAACATCAACGGGTGCTCTTGGCCAGTGAGGCACTGTGGCTGAGCACTGCTCAATTTTCCTCCAGCATCACCCACGCCAAGCAATCAGCACCTCCCAGCACAGCAGACGTCCTTTCAAAGAAAAGGTCTAAAATGAGATTTGCGCCCAGGTCTCACTCTGACTTCAGAGCACAAGTTCCCTGAGCGAGGACATGCCAGCTTTGCCGTGCTCTGCATGCCCGCACGGTGCCAGCCCTGACCCACAGTGCTCAGTGAGCCACCAGCAACAGGCTGTCCAAACACCCCTCTGCCTGCTCTCCATGGCAAGCCAGACTGCCTCCCACCCGCGGGCGCCATGGGCCTCAGCTCCACCACACCAGCAGCTCTCCCAGCCGATTGGCAGCTGGGCACGGTGGGAAGGCGAGTCCTGGGGATAAATCCGCACTGCCAGACTGATGTTGGGGCCCATCCGTGCCCTCGGGACCTGCCCGGAGACTCCCCACAGTCTGTGCAGGAGCCATTCAGCAGCGGCAGCCCTGGGAGCTCCCCTGCAACATGCCTCGGGAAAGCCCAGTGATCCCCATGCAGCCCCACACGGGCAACAGCTGGGACAACTGCTGCCTCCAGCCCCGCACTGGGAGAGGTGATGTCTCGCTGAGGAGTCATTGCTAATGAAGAACCACGGCCAGGTTCCCACAAAGCACCGCTCCTGCCCAAACACACATCTGCTGCGCCACGGCCAGCGGCACCAGCAAAGGGCCACAGCAGCCTCACAGAGAGCAAAATGATGGTATCAGTGCACCGGCTCCTCCTGATGCCATAGAGAAATGTCACCCCCATGCCAAAAAGTGTTCCTTCAGCTCCTGCAGAGCTCATGATGCCTGCCAATTTTTCAGCCCCTTATCTTCATTTTTATTTTACAGGAAAGCTTTCCCTTGCACCATCTCATAAAACTCATTCTTCCTGTCTCTGTGCTCAACTCCAGCCCTTTTCTTTCCCACCAGCTCGTAACGTTCACTCTCAGCAGCTTCACTCAGGACACTGACCTGAGTAAAGTGAGAGCTACCCAGGAACCTGCACAAGTGGAGGCACAGGGTGCCCGGCAGCCCTGGGCGCCCGTGCTGCTCGGCAGACCCCATGCCTGACACCGAACTCAGGGCCAGAGTGGACCCATCGGGCTGAGCCCCCCAGCCTCCAGAAACCAAACAAGAAACAGCAAGCCTGCAGACACAGACCTCCCGGCCGTTCAGGCCAAGCCTGGGTCAGGCCAAACTACTGCAGCAGCTGCGTTCAGCTCCGCTGTGGCTGCAGGCCGCAAACCACCAGAGGTGAGGTGGGCTGAGGCACCAGAAGGATGCTCTCAGCACCGTGTCTCATCTCAGAGAGCAAAGCAAGACACCTGGCTGCTGTTCCAGCGGTGGCAGCCCCAGGCAGGGCCCACGTACGGCTGCTGCCCGCAGAGCCCCTCTCGGAGGGACGGCGCGGCTGAGTCTGAAATTGGGGCAGGATAAGGGGACAGCCGGCACATAGGCAAAGCCAGTCGGTTTGCAACAGCGATGCCAAAGCCCAACAACAGCTTGAACACACAGAGGCTTCCCACAGCCACCCATCTTCTGTCCTGTCACCTCTGGCACAGGAAAGGGCAGAGGATGTCAGCAGCAGGAGTCAGGGAAGATGCAAGAGCTCTGAGGGTCCCCAGGGGCTACAGCCTCAGCAGCAGCAGCAACCCCAGTGTGGGCAGGGTGAGTCCCCCTGGGCCCCCTCCTCCTGCACCAACTAGCCAGACCCGTGGGCACCCATCACTCTGCATATCCCAACCCTGTGGTGCCCACTCCAAGGCGGAGCTACTGGTAAGGCAAGCTGAGGGCAGTGCTGACAGGAGACTGGCAGGGCCCGCTCTGCACAGCCCTCCTCAGAAACACCTTCCCTGTCCTGGGCAGCCCTGGGACTGTCCTCTCTCCTCGCTTCGTGCAAGCTGGCACACACCAGGGCTTTGCTCTGCCGGGAGCTGGAGCAGCACGTGCGACTGCACGGGGAACCACTCGAAGCACAGAAGTGTAACAAACCAGCAGCCTCTTAACTGAAATTGCACATCCTTCATGCCGCCAGGAAGACTGGTCAAGCTTATTATGTTAGCCTTCATCCTGCATTAAATACAATACTTCAGATTATACAATCAAATCCCCCGGGAATGGGCAGGCGGAGGGATTAACGAACAACAGGCTCCAAAGGGGCTGTCATAGTCAAAATAGCATGCACTTGAGCAGCAGGAGTTTGGATGTCCTTTAAATTCACCCCCGTTGGAACCACAGCTCCTCTGCCCACTCCCCAACAGTGAGGAGCGGAGCAGATCAGCTGAGCGCGTCCCATCCCAAGGACACTCGTGCTGCTCTGAAAGCCAAATTGAAGTGTCCCCCTCGAAATGTTTGGAGTAAGGCGCCTGATTTATTCAGGCTGTATTTTCTTAGCCACTCTTTCCTCAAGAGACATCCCCCCTTCCTCCACTCAAGCCGTATTCCTCATTTATGTTGAGTTTTGGCTCCAGTAACCAACCTCAAACTATTCAAACCCCTTTCCACAGGGAGGAGTCCTGGGTGAACCACGAGCTGGGCTCCTCAGTCTTCAGGGGTTATTTTTTTTATTGTTGCTACTACCAACACTTAGCACTCTGCATGCTGGCAGTGCTCTGAAGGCATATCTGCACAATTCCAGGCTGAAAAAAGCATCCATTAGAGTAACAGCTTCTTACCTAACACAACTGGTCTTTTGCATGTGTCAGTTCAAATCTGTTTCGTTCAGCAATAGTTCATAGCAAATGTTTTCCTGTATTCTCCTCATTAGTTCTGCCGAATCAATTAAGCTTTGAGATAATGAGCAGAACTCTACCTTTCCTTTACATGTCCTCAGTAAAAGCTGCCTCTGCCCAGCAGCACTGCCGACACTGCTGTGCCACTGAGGTGTCCCCCTGGATACCACCACATGTGGGACCACCTGCTCAGCAGCCTTGGCACAGAGACAGACCACCATCACACACTGCCAGCACCCAGCCCGCTGTGGCAGCGCGGCACAGGAAGGCATGTGAAGGTTAGAAAAGCCTTTTGCTCATTGACCAAGCACTCCAAATGAAGATGTGACCAGGACATAAAGATATATATGGTCTACAGCAGTTAGGTGATTCCAGAAACGCAACACTGCAACCCCAGCTCTTCCCCAAAGCTTCAACCCTCTCAGCAGCTTATTTGACCTTGGGCAAGTAGCCTTTCCATGTCCAGGGAGCCCCAGGATGCCGAGGTGGCCAGCAGACACACGCCTGGCAGTGGCATCCCAGGAGGGATGCATGGGAACTTCCACCCATCCCACCCAACTCAAACCAAACCAATCAATGCCGGGAGGAAATCATCTGCATCGGTTGCTCTCCAGACGCCTGTCCCCTCATGCTGAGACACAGCCACAATTTCCTTCCCATTTAACGGCCCAGTGCACTGACTGCTGAGAGCCAGACCTGAGCCCGCTGCCTGTGCGAGCTGGCTCCCAGGCCAGAGCCGTGGCCTGCCACCCTCTGGGGAGCCACAGGCACCCTGTCCCCGATGGGTCTGTACTGCCTGTGGTTTAACATCTTGGCCTACAAGACATCCTGAAGTATGACAGCGACCCACGAGCCAAACAGCTTTGGAACCTGCTCCTTCATATTCCATAAAAACCCCTCATAGTTCACATCTCCCCTTCGTCATCAAATGCTATCAGACTGTAAACTTTTCCCAACTCCTCCTACAAAGATCACTCTGCACACAGGCGATTTCTAGAACATTCCAGGTTTTCCATGGCCCCTTTTAATTAGGCAATCCACCAGTGATGGCTTTTGGCCACTAGCAGCTCACAACTCGTTAAATGTTGGCAGCGGTCAGCAGACGGTGGGATGAACATCTAATAGCTGAAGGGGTTTTGCTCCAGGAGGGAGCACTACGAAGCAGGATAATACTTTAAACAGAGAAGAGTCAGAAACAGGAAGGCAAGTTCCAAATTTCCTTCAAATAACAGAGGTACGTATTTGCAAAATCCAGACTTTCAGGCAATTTGGGTTCTGCGTTAGCATCAAAAGGTTTGTACCCCAGTGCCACTTGCAATGCATCCACTGCAGAAATCTTGTAAGAACAATGACCCCAAATGGTCTGGGCACAAAAAATGTGCAGCCCTGTTTGAGCAGCTGGTCCCAGCTGGCCAGACCACTGCCACCTAACCAAGATCAGCTGCCCCACACTGTCTACACCACTGGCACAGCAGCTGGCACAGCTTCGGTGGCAGCAGATCCTCACGCGAGCCTGCAACTTCGCTGAGGCCTGAGCCTTGAACTGGGGTTTGTGCCCTGGGCTGGGGTAGCCCCCACCATGAGCTCCGAGTTCCCTTCAGGTCCTGCAGCCCCCTCAGCTACCACTCACCTGTGTGGCAGCACCCTTAGGAGTGCGGCAGCAAACCCGGGGCTGCCCTCAGAGGAGGACACAGCAGAATGAGAGCCCCAGTGTGGAAAGACACCTCAATATCCAAGTTAACCCCTCTCCTGTTGCCCACCTGAGAAATCACAAAAGGCAATGTGCCCCTGGTTGCAAGGCTCTGCTTATCCATAAGTCCCCTCTTCAAAAACCAAATAAAAACATGCATCCTGAAGTGGAGAGCAAGGCATGGGGCTGGCAACTGCAGACAGGTTTTGCTCAGAGCATGAGCCACAGCTGCTGCACCCCTGATGCTGCAGGACACCGTGCCCCTGGGAACACACCAGTCCCAACCCCAGCACAGACGTGGCGAGGAGCCAGCGCACACTCCCCATGCCAGACAAGCCCCTCTGACACTCAGTGGGTAACGAGGCGCAGCCATCACGGGCTCTGCTCGTCAGTGCACCGCATCTGCTGGGCTCTGTCCAATACGGGCTGCGGAGCGAGCTGCCCCACACCCCCACCAGAGCAGCAGCCGCCAGCAGAGCTGCTCTCCAGATGTTAGAAATTAGTACTGCTCCTCTGCTTAAAAATGTCAATAAATTCTACCAGTGTCTCCAGGCGGGAGATTGCCGTAGACCGTCTGCCACCTCCTCCACTTGCTGCAAGGTGTTAGATCCCAACTTGAAAAGAAAACAAGCACTTGCGAGCATTTCTTTACCGATCCACAAAAAAAAAAAAAAAAAAAAAAAAAAGCAGAACAGAGCAAAGCAGCTCAGCTCCCTCATGCAGATGCAGGGGGGTCGGCTCAGCTCCTGCCCTGCCGCACCCCTGGGTACATGTGCTGGGGCCAGTGACACAGCAGCACTCAGGACCTCAGTTCAAACCCTGACACTGTCACCCACCTGCTCCATGACAAGGATCACTCAGGTGCTCTCTTACCACCCACTCCCCCATGCGAAGAGAGCGATATTGCTCCCCAGGCACAAGAAAGGCCCACTGTGCCCAGGGTTCACAACCACAGTGCTGTCGTTCTGACAATGCTGTGAGGTTGTGGCGCTGCACCACACCAGTGTCACGGCCCTGTTGCTCCTTGCACAGGGGATGTTACAGGCAGTGACACCTCCAGGTGCCAGCCACATGCCCCTGACCATGGAGCTGTTGCTTCCCCTGGTCAAGAAGGCTGACCCCCCATCTGACACCTGCATGGTGCAGACAAGCAGTGCACGGCCACGCACGTAGCCCCCAGCACTGGGCGGGCCCCAGCATTGGGCAGACCCCTCTCGCGTGCTGTGCACGAGCCTGGGCCGGGAGGCACAGCCACGCTGCTGTAGGTAGCGTGTGGTGCTGCTCAGGTAGTCATAATTGATGGTTTCCAACCGCTGCTGGCTCAGGCTTGCCCCGTGTTTGCATTAAATTACCACAGCCAGGGGCTCAGACCTATTACGTTTCCAACAACTTGCTGGAAGAGGTCACTAGAGCATCACAGCGCTGCAGCTGCCTGCCAGCTCACACAGACGCCTACTGGGACGTGCAAGGCGCAGCTAGGGTTTTTTACAGCATCCCAGGTACCCGCCCACACCTCTAGGTGCCTCATTCACCCCCCTGAGTGCCCTCAGCCCCCCCAGTCTCCTCTCTCCAGCACTGAAAAACAGACTTGGAAAAAACAGAAAAGAGATGGCTCATCCCTTTGTCTCCACCCACTGAGACCCCGCAGGTGAGCCAGCGCCCACTGGGGTTCCCAGGTTCATGTTCACACACACGGGAGCCAAACACCTGCCCTGGGAAACGTCTGGGGCTGCACAAAGAGGTTGAAAACCCCACATGAAAGGGCTGCTGCTGAGGCACAGTCGCTGCCCTCACAGAGCCCCTCTCCACAGTGCCTGTGTCCTCCCAGCCACAACGCACCTTCCACGTGCAACACTGGACTGGGCCAAAATGATCCTTTTCCTGTCCTGAGCTATTGTTCAGTTACAGGAGGTGCGATGAGCTCAGTGGGTTGACATCACTCTCACTGTCCAGCTACCGACAATGACCAGCTCTGCATGCCCAGCCATGGTTATAGATTTACAGGCCTGAGAGGCAGCTCTGATGCCCTCACCAAAGGGACCCAGCACCCGCCTTGCCTCACCCAGGCAGCCAGCACCAGCCAGCAGCATGGACTCAGCACTCCAGGGCAGGCGGACACCTTGCCACAGCCAGGAGCCACTTTCTGATCTCCCTCCTAAATCAACCCTGGTTTCCAGGCACAGAAACTCCTGCCACTCCAAGCCAACTTCCCTCCGCAATTTGGGATCTGTTTGAGCTTGAGATGCAAAGTGAGCCCCAGGGCCCCCCAAGCCACGTTCCCACCACCCACCTTCAGCTCGGGGCGCTGAGCTGCTCTGCAGGAGACTCCCCTGCGTGGCACAGAGCACTGGCCCCCGGGCACAGGCAACCCACAGAGCTGAGCCTGCCTTCCTGGGGAGGATGAGGTTCACACGGCTCCTTCCCTCTGCTCCCAGCTGCCTGCGTGGGTCTTGCTTGTGAGCAAGAGGTCACATTTCCAGGTAACTTCCCAGGGAAGCATACCCAGCAGCTGGCTGTGACTCGCTGGCACCGGGTGAGAGACGAAGGTTCAGCAGTACACAGTTCCATGTCTGACCCCTTGCAAAGCCCAGCAAAGCTCAGGCTGCAGCACAGACCTCTCATCTGGGGGACCCTGGGGCCTGCCGGCCCCTCCATGGGCATATTGTCCCCTTGCTGCCCAGCCCTTGGAGGGCAGCCTGAGGGAACACCAACATCCCACCACCTGTAAAACAAGCAGGGGCCTGGCAGGTTTCAGCAGTGCAGCAGCGAGATGCAGCTGGGCAGTGAAGGGCATCAGCACCTTCAGGTGTGGGCCAGCAACGCCGAGCACAACGCAGGCTTCGACAGCGGAACTTAAGTCCCCCACAAGAACTCCTGCCTCATTTTTAATGTACAAATTAAGTGTAAATTCCCAGTTTCCTTTCTGTGGCTAATCCTCTGGATTTATTTGAGTAGATGGAAGGTTAGAGCACATTTATTTTCATGTTTGGAATTTCTAAATTAGTATAAACCAGCACTTCAAAGTAGCTTGACTCCTATAAAAGCCAATCCCATGGAGATGCCACAGTGTATTTGGACAGTAAGTAGATGCTTTGTCATATTCCCACATGTATATGAGAGTTTTTTTCTTTGGGAACGTTTTCTGACTGGTTTCAAACCACATTTCCATGCCCAAGCATACAGACGCTAGGACTGTTTATACAGTCTACCCAAGGAGTTCGTTTAATTTAACAACCCATTATGGTAAAGCTCACTGGTGGGTGTCTGATCGTTACACCACAAAACACTGTGCTCCATGAGCAGCAGGATCTTACACAAAGCCACAAGAGCCAGAAATTTGAGAATTAATGCTGAAACGCATCATTATCCCATGCCACTGTGCCTGTGTTTCTCAGCGCAGGAAACAAACCAGATTTTCAGCCTTTTTTGAGTTTCAGACCCCAAAACATTTCCCAGGAGAGATGCCGATCCCTGGCTAGCAAACATAGCTCTAATGAACCCAAATCTGTGTTCCCTAGCTGCCTCTCGAGGAGCTTTTAGAACAGGGGCATGGGGCTTGTCACGAAACCACAGAAGACGAGATGAGGCATCCAGCCTACCTGGGAGCACAGGTTGGGGCCACCAGCTCGGCCCCTCCCCGAGTGCATCACACTGTATTTTGTGTTAGCACTCAGACCCCCCCTGCTGCACAGCCTCTGGACACCGGGGACAGGCAGCTGGGCAGAGCTGCTTGCAAACCCGCACTTGCTTCCCTTCCGCCGCAGCCATGGCCGGCAGAGTGGGCTGGGCCCGGCCAGCTGCCGTCCCCGTTCCCCAGCCAGAGAGGTGGCTGTCGGCTGGAGCGGCACACCGGTACTGGGTCTGTCTGCCCATCCCAAACACCAGCCCAAGAGACAGGGCAGTGGCAAGAGACTGAGGTGGGGACTTCTTTGCTGGGACGCGCCACAGAAACAGCCATGTCTTTACTTCTGGTGTCACTGGGGTGGAAAGCCCTGGGACATCCTGCACAGCTGCCGCTCAGGGACAGGGTCTGGCCGGGTCTGCTTTCACAAGGGCTCCGGCACACCACAGCTGCGCCGTGCTCCAGCCACACAGCCGGCGTGACCTCCAAGCCTATCAGGCCATAACCCTACTGGGGCAGAATGGTTTGAATACGAAGGATTGGATGAGCTCCGCTGGCACAGCGCTGCGAGTGATGCTGCACACCGTCCCTGCAGAGAGCCCATCCTGCTCCTCCTCCCTTGGGCAGCTCGGGTCCAAGTTCCACCAGGCTCTGAGTGGGCAAACGCAGCAGTGGCTCCATGCGAGTATTTCATTTTAACTGCATGTGTTACAAAGACAGCCTGGTATTTGACACAGAATTCATTATAAAAAGCTATTTCTGTCGAGGGAAAGCAATCCTACCACTCACCCACTCACTCTTGGTACAAGAACCCAATCAAACTAAATCCTTCCCTAATACATCCTCCTTCCCCTAAGCTGCCGCTGCAAATTTGCCTCCTCGGCGAGTGACTTTTCTCATTGAGAACAACCAGCCAGCCTCCACTCCTGGCCCGACCATCCTCCTCTGCACATTTCTCCATGCCTCACAAAGCCCTTAAGCTTAATTGCAAGTTGGCTCCCATCAAAGCAAGGGGCTGGTTCCCCAGCAGAGCACCGACTCCCCTTACTAGTGGAGGGGACGCAGGCCTACCGGCCACCCCGCTGCCCAACAGCTCATGGAGACATGCTGTCCCCAGGCCCACCTGCCCCTTCACAACCCCCTGCACAGCCGGGACTGTGGTGGCCACAGCAGGAGACCAACAAGTCTCTGCCACCACACTGACCACGACCAGCTTCGGATTGCTCCCCTGCGTGGGGACAAAGCCCCTCCCCATTCAGCACCAGCCTCCCATGGGACTTCTCATCCTGACGCTGAGGATTAAGGAGCCAAACCCCTCATCACTGACCCGCACACCCAGGCCTGGCTCCGGAAACCCATCGCTGGCGGCCAGGTCTGCAGCCCCGGTGCGAGCGGCAGGCGAGTGCTGCAGGAGAGGAGCGTTCAATTAGACAGAACAGCACACAAGGGGGCAATGATTCCCCTTTCACACCACATTATGCCTAACGGCCTGTGCTCCACGTTTGTAACAACCCACTACCTCAGCCCAGCGCGCTCCGAATGAATCAGGCCATCATTAGGTTTTTATTTTTCTTTCCAGAAGGAGCTTAAAACCCAACCACCCTGTCCACAGGAAGGGGTAATGAACCACAACTCTGATAATACCGGAGCACCTATCAGTGATGCACAGGCAGAAGAAAACCTGGAAACCCACTGACAGGTAGAGAAGTGGAGCTCGTAATGGGAAGGCAGCAAGATGCTGATCTGCTCCGCCGAACCAGCTGCTGCTTTAATACATTTTCCTGCTGCGTTCCCAGAGCTGGGATATGAAATGTATTAGGGTATTTCATTGTCTTGAAGGTGGAAATGGATGTTAGCTTTTTGCAGCACAGAGAAACACAGTATTACAACTCTTCTCTTGACACTGCCACTCTGGGACTTGAAAACGAAAACAGCTTGTTAACTTGTTGGCAATTCTAATGATTAAGTAAAAGGCAAAAAAAAAATATGAAAGCCTCTGCTTCTGACTGGCAGGAAGGCTTCCCAGCAGGCTTGGTCAGCGGCTTTGGAGGAATACGCTTCAAATACATGGGAAGCGTAGCAATATTGGGCATGAACGAATATTAATGGCATGCTTCATTTATATCCCGCTGTACTTGACATCAAAGGATCTCAAAGCAGCTTTACAAATGCAATCTCACGCTACATGCGAGTTCGGTTTCTGAATAATGGTAATAAATAAAGGCGCGTGTGACAAAGCAGGAAACTGAGGCACCCAGGGCTAAATGGCTGGCTCAAGGTCAGCGACACGGCAGCGCTCAGCCGGGACTCAAAGCCCCATCCACCCTACGCATCCACCAGCCTTACTCCTCTCTCCATGTAAACACACACACACACCCCACACACACCCGCCTGATCTCACCACGGGAGTGAGCGCAGGGGGTTCTACTGACTGCTGCAGGACTGCAGCGGCTCAGCGAGTTCCAGCCTGCTCCTTGCATCCCCTGTCGCTTCCCTCCTCACCACCGCAGCCACCCTGTGCAGACTGCCTTTGGGCACCCGCCAACAACCTGCTCCCAGTCGCCCTCCCCACCTGCCTGGGGAGCACTGGGAGAGGAGTGCTGCTACCGGGAGCGTGCTGTGCCCTGGCACAGATCTCGGGCCAGACCTGGAGGGAGCGAAGTCTCACGGCTGTGCCACGTCTCCCTGGAGTCGCTGAGGAATTTGCTGTCTAAACACCTCACTGGACACAGCACTCGGTGTGTCAGACATTCACAGACCGGGAGTTATTTTCCCTACTGAAGGTCGAAAACACAGTACTTTCCCATCAGTCCTGGAGCATGGAGGAAGCTTGAGGGAAGCAGGTGTCTTTCTGCCACTGACTTCCAGCTACAAGCAGGCTGTTAACAGCCCAAGTACCCTCCAGAAGACTCGGCCACAATGCCAGCTCTTGACTCGCCTGGAAAAGACCATTCAGTCCTGCTGCGGGGCTGATGCACAGGGATGCTGAGCTTCAGCCACAGCCAACAAGAACCATGGGTGCCTTCCCGCCCTGTAAACTGGATTCCTGACTCCCAGTGACTCCTCTGAGAGCCGTGACCATGCCAAAGCTTCAGAACTGGGCTCCCAGTGTTTAATCACACTGAGTCTTCGTGGAATTAATTCAAAAGCCAGGACAACTACCAGATTTCCTGGCTGCCAGGCAGCTTGTACTTTGCCACCAGGGAAAAACTATTCAACTTTGCCTGAGTAGGTCTATGAACCAGTGCATTAAGGCTACATATTTTAACACAGCACGGAGATGCCACACTAAACTCTTTGGTTACCATGGGAAACCTTTCTCTCTTTGGCATTGCAAGGGAAGCCCCAGCCCAAACCGCTCTCCGGCCTTTGAAATCAAACAGATGTTTTTACGATCTTTGATGGAGCTGAGTTATGCGCCCTTCCCAGGGGAAGGGAAAAATGCAGTGTTGAAGCAGTCCCTTTTGCTTTCTTTTTTCCCAAGCACCGCGTATCTTTAGTGAAAGGGAAATCGGCGCCTTTATCATCTACGGCCACTTGGTAACAAATCGCGACACCGACAAACTTTGCCTCCCCGAACCCAAGGGAACGAGGCAGTCTGTGCGGCGGGAGGGCTGTACCGGCGATGCTCCCGGGCCCCCGGCCGCGCCGGGGCACCCACCGGGAAGCGGGGACCGCGCTCCCGCGGGTCACCACGGGTCACCGGGGACAGGGGCGTGGGAACACCGGCGTCCCCCGGCAGACGGGGGGAAGAAGGGGTCCCCCAACACACGCAGGTTCCGTTCAGAACGAGCCCCGCCGCACGCGGCTGCAGGGGGAGCGGCCGGGACACAACCGGCCTTGACGGTGTCGCCCGGTGCGACGCGGCGACCGGCGGGGAGAGCGGAGACGGGGGAGCGGGGGAGCGCGGAGCGGAAGGAGCGGGTCAAGGGGACCCGAGGGAGCGGGGCACAGGGACCCGACCGCAGCAGTCCGCCCGCAGCGCCGCCGGCCGCGGGACGCGCTCCCGCCCAGGGGACGCAGCGGGACGGGACGGGGCCGCCGCCTCCCGCCAGCCGCCGGCTCCCTGAGCGTCCCGGGACGCCCCGACCCTGCTCCCCGCCCCGCCCGGGAGCCGGCAGGTGCCCGCCGCCCGCCCTTACCTGTATGTTCCTCTTCTCGCAGGCAGGGCCGGTGCCCTGCACCACGCTGTCCAGCACGGTGACCATGCCGGCGCCCGGGCTGACGAAGCAGGAGTTTCGGGCAGCCCGGATCGTCTCCTCGATCTCGGCGAAGCGGAAGACGCAGAGCGCGGACTGCGGCCGTCCCCCGCCGCCGCCGGCCCCGGCCCGCTCGAAGACGCCGAAGAGCAGCTCCTCGGCGGGCGGGGGGGGCGCGGCGGGGTCCGCGGGGCTGCGCCAGGCCGCCCGCGCCGGGAAGACGGAGACGAGGCGGGTGAAGGCGTCGGCGGCGCCGCCGCAGCGCAGCCCCAGCTGGATGTAGGACTCGGTCAGCTTCTTGGTCTCGCCGCTGCCGTTGAGGGTGGCCTCGGCCGGCTCGCCCAGGCAGATGCGGGCCAGCAGGCTGTGCGAGGGGCTCTCCTTGTCGCCCGCGTTGGCCTCGCTGTTGAGCGCCAGGTAGGCGTAGGGGCGGCGGGCGGGCGGCGCGGCGCCGCGCTGCAGGAAGGCGCGGACGAAGCTGAGCTTGTGCCGCGCCTTGTCGCCCTGCTTGATCTTGAAGATGTTGTCGTCGGAGGGGTTGATGTCGAAGGTGAAGAGCTTGGCCAGGTCCCCGCGGGCGTTGAGGGCGCGGATGGCAATCTCGGGCGTGTTCTCGAAGCGGTGGTCCTCCAGGCTGCCGTTGCGGGGGAAGAAGGGGCTGCCGAAGCCGGTGTAGGTAGCGGCCACCAGCAGCCGCGCCCCGCCGCCGCCGCCGCCGCGGCGCAGCACCAGCCCCACGGTGGAAGCGTTGGGGTGGTTGGCCGCCACGTTCAGCATGCTGGGGAAGACGGTGACCGGGTCGCTGCCGCCCGGCGGGAAGCGCACTGCCACCGCCGAGATGTTGGCCATGCTGCGCAGCTGGCAGAGGCCCTGGTAGATGGAGCCGCACACGACGAGGACGCCCTGCTCGGGGTCGGGCTGCAGGATCTTGTTGTAGTTGTTGGTGAGCACCTTGGGGTGCTCGCAGGAGGCCTGCGGCAGCTGCGGTGCGTGGCAGAGCGGGCTGTCCAGCACCGGCCCCACCGCCGCCTCCGCCTCCAGCGCCAGCTCGCCCCCCGACAGCTGGAACAGGCGGTTCACGGCCGCCAGGTAGACGCGGGAGCCGGGGCCGTCCAGGGCGAAGTTGTTGGTAGGGGTGGGCGAGAGGAACTTGCGCTGCACCTCCAGGCCGGCGGCGCGGCCGGGCAGCAGCAGCAGCAGCAGCAGCAGCGGCAGCAGCGCGGGGGGCCGCGGCTCAGCGCCCGCCGGAGCCGGAGCCATCCCGCCGCCCGCGCCGCCGCGCCGCAGAGTGCATGAGCCCGCCGCCGAGCGGCGGGAGGGGCCGGGCCGCGGGACCGCTTCCTGCGGAGGCAGCGACGCCCGCGGGAAGTGGCGGCCGCGGCGGGTGCGCGGGTGCGCGGCGCTGCGCGGCGGGGGGCGGCGGGGCGCGCTCACGGCCGCGCCTCCCTCCCTCCGCCCGCCCCCGCCCCCGCCCTCCCGGCGTTACTCACTGCTCTGGGTGCGGGCCCGTCATGTGAGTGTGATGAAGTTACCGGCGTGTCCCCGCGCCGCCGGCCGGCCGCGCTCGGGCAGCCCCGCGCAGAGCGGTGCCCCCCCCCGCCTCGGGAGCGGCTCCGCCCGGAGCCTCCCCCGGGCTTTTCGCCTTTCTCTCCGCTGCCTCCTTCGCGTTCTCGAGCGGAACGGGCCGGGGCCGGGAGGCGGCAGGAGCGCTTCTCGCAGCTGCGGAGCAGCAATAGAGGCTCCGCCCGCGGCTCCCCGCAGCCGGGCTCGGGACGAGGACGCGGCGGTCGGGCCGGCCGGTCCCGGGGCAGGCTGCACGTAGAGCGGACCGATACGACTGGGACGCCAGGGGCTGCCGGGCCCGTCCCGTCCGGGCGGCCGCTCTCGCCGCGGGCTGCGCGCTTGGGAGGAAGCGGCGGGAGGGGCTCGGGGGGTGGCAGCGTGGCCACCGCCCGCCACGGCCCCGGGTCGCCCCCCAGCGCCGCTGCCGCCCGCCCGGAGGGGGGTGAGGGGGGAAGACCCCTGGGGAACGGGGCGGGGGACGAAGCGCGGACGCCGCCGGGCTCCACCCCCGGCGAAGCTTTGCCCGCACGCCTTGCCAAAATCGCGTTGGAAATAGGACCGTGCATCTCCTCTGCCCTCCAACGGGCTCTTTCTTAACTGTGGAGGAAAAAAAGAAAAAAGAGAAGTGATGCTTCCAAATTCCCAAATTAACTGATTCCCAAATTCCACCCACTGTAATCCACAGCGGGGGGAACAGCCCCAAGGGAGCACAGCCTCTGATCCACCCTCCCTTATCGGCGTGGGAACGTTGTACCTGCGTGGGTGAAGGTGTCACTTCACATCCACTGCAGCTCTTCCCTCGTCCGTGGGCACGTCCATCCTACCCCCTCGTCGTGAAAGGGAACGCGCTCCCAGGCCGAGGAGCAGTGCTGCCAGGTGAGCACCACCGGGATTGTCGGTGTCTGTCCTGGGACGGGAGGCTGTGTGGGCGATGCTCTCCACTGCAGACACATTGCCCACGTAGCTCATGTCCATTCCGCCTAAGCAAGAGCCCTGAGCAGTTGCCCAGACCAGCACTCGCCTCCTGCAGCACCACTGTGACACAGGGAACAGCTGCAGACTCAGACCATGCCCAGGAGAGACCTGGCTCCTTGGGCTGCACACCCAGGTTCCCCTGCACGAAAGGACACGGGTGGGCTCCAGCACGGGGCAGATGCCCTGGTTGTGGTGCTCACAGTACTGTGCGGACGCTTCAAGCTGGCAGCTGGAGCTGACAGCCAAGCGCAGTCACACGATGTGGGCACAGCGTCCCTGTCTCAAGCCTGAGAGCAGAGACCTAGCCAGAGCACCTGCATGGTGGAGGAGAGCAACAGGGAAGCTCACAGGCTTGGTTTCACCAGGTGGGTCCAACTGTACATCAGTATAACAGCCCAGGAACCTTGCAAGGGTTAACCGTGGGGGCATACTGCCATCCATGAAGAGCTGGCAGCATTTAACACAAGGGTGGGACACCTGAGCTGGTGTTTGGTCAGAACCACCTGGAAATGCTCTGCAGGCAAGCCCCGAAAGCTGTCCTCCCTCTCCTTATCCCCAAGCTCTGCCTCTCTGCCCTGCCTGTTCTGGTGGCACACAGCTTGGTTCATACAAAACGTGTTGGCAGGGCTGATGAGGATTCTGCACGACTTCAGTTCTGGAGAGAAAAATCCTCTGTTGTTGTCTAATCGCATTTCTACACCTGCCAATTTCCCTCACCCCCTTCCTGTCCTCCTCGCCCTCTCCAGAGCGCTAATTAATACATAACTGCCTCGGCCACGCCATGTCCACCGAAAATGTGCACTGAATTAAATGCACATTGAATTTCGTGCTATCTAACTAATTGTCTCTACTAATCATATCCTTAATTAATAGTTATTAGCTGTTTTTAAATGTGGGACTCCCAGTTGTTGGGTTTGGGTTTTTTTTTAACTACAAGTTAGCAATTTTTAAATGCGATCATGTCTTTAATTGCACAGAAATAAAACCCCATGATCCCAAACCCTTAATCTGCCTATTTTAGGATTTCTTATGGCTGCTTATCCTGATAGTAAAGCATCTTCCATGTGAAATCAGTCTTTTAAGGCATATCAAATTAGGTTCCAGATTACAGACACTTTAAAAAAAAAAATTAGGCCAAAGAACATAGAAAAAAAAATGTGACTTACCCAAAGGTATCCAGCACTGACTTTGTCATAAAAAATCCCCCAGGAGTTCTGACTCCCATTTCCTATGCAGAGCAGTTATCTACACTGATACAATTAAAGCCAAAATATTTGTGGTATTGAAGGATTATTGGACAAAGATTTTATTGTTGTTGTTAGGAAACAATCCCCTGGTAAGATGCTTTGAGGGCAATATTTTCCAGAAATGATTTCCCACCCCTATTATCTGGGCTGTTAGAAGCTCCAGTGAGTATTTCAGGGTAATGCTCCTAATGGAGTAGTGGAGGGCTTTAAATCTCTCATACACAGATCTCACCATTATTTTTGTGCAGGAAGAAAAAAAAGGTCAAAACTAAACCACATACCTCTTGCCATAGACCATCACCCCCTGCCAAAGTCCCTTCCTGTTTGACTCCTGCACAGGTTTAAAGATAACAGCCTCTCAGACATCTCTGTGGGGGAGCACAAGAACTCAAAAACACTTTAATTATTAATAAATATATTTACACGAGAACAGTTTCCCTTTAGAGGAAACACGAGTTACTCATGCAATTACTCAGGTTATATTGACTCAACACTGTCAAAAACAGGATCTAATGCGGGAGTATAAACATCTATTTATTTAGCAGGCTTTATCTGCAAGGTAATCACAGAGTACTGTGAATTTGGGAGGAAAGCTCCCCCTCACACAGCAGAGATGGCCAGGCTCGGCTCCACAGCTCCAGTGAACATGGGCAGCCAGCGGCAGGGTGGGGGAGAGGCACAGCCTGCAGGACGGGCGTGCGGGACCAGCACTGCCTTGGCACCCAGCAGCAGGGACCCCCAGGACTACCTGCCCGAGCAGGCACGGAGAGCTGGCTGGCTCGGGAGCTGGCACGTGGGAGAAGAGCAACGCACTCCACATCCATCTCATGATGCTGAGCATATGGGGAAGGCCTGGCTGGGTGGCGGGGGCCAGCACGCTGAGCAGCAGCCCCTCCTCTGCCCCACACAAACCCCTGCAGGGACGAGCCCCCACAGAGGGGCCGCCTGGCACCCCAGCAGAGAATCTGAGGCACGGCTGCAGCAGCAGGTCAGGTCCTTCTGCTCCTATCCAGGCAGCCAGTCCTTTTTCCCCACCTCCCGCACTCCGTGGCTCGAAGTGTACTATTTGGGTCATTTTCTGTGTGGTTGCAGGGCAGACCGGCAGGAGACCATAAGGCACAGTCACAAACGCTTTCCAGGCACATGTTCTGAATCCTGTCGGCGGCTCGATTTCCCTCTCAAAGCCCCATGCTGATGGAAAATGGCCATCCAACGTAGCTGTACTGGGTCAGAGCACGGGTCCAACTCCTGCCTCTTCCCCATCCTGAGAGAGGCCGCCAAGTGCTATCCAAGAGAGGAGTGTAAGAGGCAGGCAGGAGCAGAGCAGTCCTGCTTGGTCTCCACCAGCTTGGCCCAGTGCAGGACAGGATGGGGGTCTCTCTGGAGCAGCATTTCTGAACAGAGAGGAGCCACACACTGGGGAGGAGCAAGGCAAGCCGAGGAGGAGCAGAGCAGCACTTAGGCACAGAAACATCATTGCCTGAACAAGAGCTGTTCCCTGATCACTGCATTCAGCTGATGCTCTCCAGTGCCTCGTGCCACCCTGCCTTTGTCCGGTCAGTTGTTAGTGCCTCGTGTCATCAGCAAAGTGCTTGCTGAGGCACTCCAGGGCACTCAGAAATAACAGAGGGCTTAGAAATAACAGAGGGCTTAGAAATACACTGATTAGCAATCGTCGGTGTATTTTCGGATCAGCTGGACTGAGCCCCTATTTTATTGTTATTCCTCTGTATTGCAGGCTCTGCTCATGGAGAACGAGCCCGATTGTCGTTACTACTAATGATTTAGCACACTGTGAGTATACTAGGTGCTTAGCAGAAAGATTAGGGCAAGGCCCCTTCCCAAAAGTCCTTTAATCTAAACACATGCTCCAGTGTGGTCTCAGGCTTCACTGCAAAAGGCTGTAGCAGGAATCGTGCTGGCACGGCACGCTCCACTGCCACCCTGCTGCTGGCCTCCAGCCCTGGTCTGAGCAAGGAGGAGAGGGATTTATGGGGACCAGAGGCACTTTCTGAGTAAAGTCATGCTTTTTTTCCTCAAGCCTCTTTGTTTTCAAAGACGAACCTTTCCCAGTGTAATATAGAGCATCGCTCCCTTCAGAGTATGTAATGCAGTCATAACCTTGTCTGCAGTGTGCAGCCGGCTGACGTGTTTGCCGTGAGGGATTCGCCTCCAGAGAGGAGCTGTGCAGACAGAGGTTGTGAGCATGAAAAGGTCTCCTTCTGGGTTAATGACAGATTCGGTGCTGGTGAAAGTTCACACACACAATAATGGCAGGATTTTCCAGACCAGGAGGTTCATCACGAGGTAGTAAAAAAAAATTTGTCTTTTGTGGCCTGTGCTGGGGCTTGACCCAGGTCCTGTAGATACAGAACTGGGATGCAAAAGTAGCTGGTTCCCCAGTTTCCCACAGGTCTTCTCCGTGACCTGTTGCTTTTATTTTCTTCTTAGGCTTCAAAAGGTTTGGCGCTCACTTCCTCCAGCTTCACACCAATCAGGGTTGGAAATGGGGCTGGTGAGCTCGAATGCATCTCCAGCTCTGCAAGGAAATTTAGCATGTGCTGTGGCTAGGGGCCAGGTGACAACAGAGTCCCTTTGAGCCCCACTCTCGCTAGGCTGTGGTCTCTCATCCATACCTGTCCTTTATGAACGCAGCCCATGGGGTGTCACGGGCAGGCATGGCAGCAGGACAACACAGGCGTATTTCTCAGAGCACAGGGATGGGAGGGCATGAGCCCCCAGCACTGGCCTTGACACCCCGCTGGTGCTGGGCAGCTGTTCCCACCCCAGTCCCCAGAGCCACAAATGCTGGTTATAATGCAGCACAGCCAGGCTGCCGGCCGGCACAGCACTGGGCTCTGTGAGTGCAGGGTCGCAGGGAAGTGGCAGCGCTGGTTTTAGCACAGTTAAGCACCCCCCTTCCCAGGGCTTCACAGCATCAAAGCTCCTGCTGGTGCCCGACACACCGGGCCGGCCACGTCTCGCCTGCGTCAGGCCGTCCGCACAGGCCCCGTGCCTCTTGACTGCGTTCCAGCAGTGTAGGATGCAGTTCTTGGCTCCGAGCAGAGGAAGCAAGAGCTACATAAAGCAGAGCATCCCCTCGTGGGATTCACAGCGGGGGCCATGCCGATTGTTCAAAACAAAGCATGGCTGTGCTGGAAGGGAGCCTGGTTTTCAGCCCAGGATTCACACACGAAGGCCCTAGCTGACCCAAGCAGCAAAGCCCTGCAATAACAACCAGCAAGGCTGATCCTACCAGCTTTGTTCAAACATCCTGCGCCAAAGCCTGGAGGAAGTTTTTCCTTATGAAGTCAGGCAGGATCGTGCCACACTCTTTGCAATATGCTAACTTGCCAGGGAGCGGTTGCTCAATACGTGCCTAAGTAGACAGGCGACCACTACCCATTAACCAAAACAAATGGGAAAGGAGGAAAGCTTACAACACAACAATTGCTTTCAATTAGAGGAAATATCTATTGCCAAAATATGTCAGTGGGATTTGACAGACTACGTTTTTAACTGTGTACTACTGGAGAACTGGCTGCACTAAAACACAGCTTAAACTAAACCAGGATTTAATCCCCTTCCTTCCCACAGTATAATCACCAGGCTGTAAATACATTGTTGCAGCCCACACTACCCTTGCTAATTCCAACCGATTTGACTTACCTTGGTGTCTTCGATGTTTCTCTCTTGATCGCTGGGCTTGTTGAAGCTTCAGAGTCAATGCTCACCCTGGGCTTTGAAGCGAAAGGGTTAATGATAAAATTACTGTTTGCTTTGAGCATCTTATTAGAAACCCAACCATTTTGGTTAAGAATCTCATGTTGCTTTAAAAGATACACCGTGTTGCTTTAGAAGGTATGCAGTGTTGTGCTGAGCTCCAAATCAACTCTGTATTTGGGGAGTCCAGCTTTGGCATCTCTGGTCTCCACCTTGCTGAACCAAATAGACCCTAGACATGCCCTCAGCTTGTCAGGGCCTGTTGCTATAAACCTCTGCATAGTCCAGGCAACACCTCCCTGCTCCATCCTACATCCCCAGTTCCCTCTGACAGACTCCATTCCAGTCCCAGCCGAACAGCCATAGCCACCACCTACCCTGAACCAGCTCTGCAGACACTGGCACACCCAGGGCCCCTGCAAATTCACAGGCTTCTAGGATAGCCCCTGTTTCAGGTCTCTTGTCTTTGCCACAACCCCTAGCCAGGCCCTTGACAAATGCAGCCCTGCGCACCAACACCTCGCTCTGCTCCTGCTGTGCTGCTGACTCAGCCCCTGCTAAGCCTGACCCTCAGTTGGGGCTGACCCAAGGCTCCTAGTGCCAGCCAGCCCCAGCCACAAGCCTCAATCAGACAGCCCCTGACGGCCCAGTTTCCAAACCCTACCCAAGCATTACTTTACTCTGGAGTAACCAGAGCTGGGTACCAGCATCGCTAACACAGACCCTGTCAGGACCCTCCTGCCACTTACCCAGCCCCAGCCCATCAGTCCCATCCCCAGCCCATCAGTCCCATCCCCAAGCACCCTAACCTTCACCCATTGCACCATTCCCCACCTGAACACCAGCCCAGTGGTCCCTGCTAGCCACCCACATGCTGCCAGCCCCAAGCCCTCCCCCTGCACCTCAACCGTGCCCTTCCAGTAAAGGCAGGACAGTACTCTGCATTACAGCAAGACCCTCCTTGACCCTGCTGCACCCCATGCGGGTTGATGGGGTCCTGCAGCTCTTGCACTGTGTCCCAGCACTTGAGGAGTGAGGTCAGTAATTGATTAGCAGGCATTAGTTACAGACTAGGTGCCTGCTACTCTCTGCTAGGAACCCTGCTGTGTCTCCATCCCTATGCCTTGCAATGGCTGCAGTGTCCAGACAGATCTTTGACACGCACCATCCAGCAGCATGTGTTTTATGTTGCCTCTAATAGCTGTCTCTCGTTATAATGTCACTTGTGGGGTGTCATCTGGTGTTGTGTATTTTTGGAGATACTGTAAACAGTGTGATCTCGCTCCTGACATTTCCCTGGTGACCCCCACAGTCTTAAAGGTTTACACATTTCTCATGTGCAGTCAACACATTCATTAATCTTAGAGATAAGCCAAGAGTCACATGCAGACATATATACATATAGAAAAAGACATGTGTGCACATGCACATTTAAAATGTCAGCAAGTCCTATTCTGGACCAGTTGCAGCATTTTGGGTTTTGTAGCAGAAAAGGAGAGCTATCAGGCTTAGCCTGCAAAAGTTCTGTTTATGTACAATCTGCAGGCTTCTGTGCATACATATGTATTTGTGTCTGAACTCACCATGGAATCAATAATGCAAAATATGTGATGTTACAAAACTGTGTACTAATGGAAACACTCACATGGATCTTTATACAAGAAAAAGCAGCTTTTCCTTCGGACTAGCTGGATAACCCAGTAGAATGGGCACCCAGAGGGCTTCACCCACCAGTGACCGTGACCTTGAAACGGAGCAGTAGTAGTGATGGAGTGCTACTCCATCACAAAGCAAAGAAGAGATGGAGCAACCTGCTGATAGGGCTGAGGGAAGTGGTAAAGGTAATCAACAGTCTAACTAGCTAAAACGACCTCTCAACACCCACTGTTTTAAAATGTAAACACCGTACAGGTAAAGATTGGGGTACTTTTATAACTTAAATGGCAGCTATTCCCTCTTTCTATCGCAGCAGTAGCCTTCTTACTATTTTCACACCCACATACTGCATTGTACGTAGGTGTGCAATGCTTTTCAGGACCATGGGTGTCAGGGGACTCCCTTTTCTCAGCCCCACAGGGGTACAGGGAGTCACACAAACAACACTTACCTGGGGTCAGTGTAAGTGATGGGGTCGCTTACACAGGGTGCAGGCTTCCGTGGCCTGCTTTGCCCTGGAAAGGCTAAGGGAATGGCAGCAAGCCTTCACTTCACAGCATTGATCTTGAGAGAAAGCAATAATGAGCTGTAATAATAATAATGACCAACAGGCTGCAGGCACTGCACTGAAGGTGACAGCCTGAGCACCGAGCTCCTCGGCCTCTCAAGATGAGGGGTGTGTAGGAAGGATTTGTTCCCCCTGAGCCAGACTGAGACAAACACAGGTCATTCACACGGCTGGGTCAGATTCAGGCTCCATCAGCAGCAAAACACAGCCCCTGGGCAGGGCCTTGGCCTGCCTCCCTTGGCTCTGCCAAGCCACCAAGCCCCCAGCACTCAGAGCTGACTCCAGTGTTGTTTCACTCCTCCCCGGCAAGTGCCATGGCCATCCCTGTGGCCTGGCAGGCGACCCAAGGCCTGCCAGAGGTCATGGCGAAAACACACATTTCACTCCGTGGCTTCAGGGCATGTTGGGAAATATAGGGCCTTTCTGCACAACAGTCTGTGCAGGCCAGGCGGCTAAGTACCCAAGATTTGTTCCCTCCCCAAGAGCTGCTGGCATATAGGAATTAGTTGACAGGCTTGAATCAGTCCCTAGAGGAGAGGTACCAAAACCACCCCAGACGGTGCTCATTAAGCTCCGGCCTTCGACCCACACCAAGGTGCCCAAGACTGAGGTTTCTGTAACCTGGAATCTGACCTCGTAATCTTCTTATCTCCCTCCAGTGCTCTCTGTCCTCCCACACATAGAACAGATTGTCATAGGAGGGCAGGCTCCTTTAACCTACTTAACGGCACTTTTCACCTTCAGGGTCCTCTCAAGCACTGGTTTATCTTTAGATCGATGTCCTTTTTCTAAGCCATGTCTATTTAAGCCTAGGTTTAAAAAAAACCCAGCAAAACTTACTTCTGGTTTCAATCAAAACTGTCAATCAATTTCCTTGCTCATTTTAGCCTCGCTTAGCAGTACTTAGACCTATCTGCACAGCGCTGCAGAAGAGTCTGGGGGGCAGCCCCTGAGCTCCCCACATGCACTGAGGGGTTTCCTGTCTCACAAAGGGTCCCACTGATTTTATCAAGCTATTTGCTAAGCAGTTCAGTGATCTGAACTAGCAGGGATGGCAGCAATCAACAGCCCATAGCAAAGGGTGACTTTGCTTAAGCTCATTCCTGGAACAGCAAAAAGGAAAGAAAGGCACGTTTCTCCCAGCAGATCCAGCATTTCTAGGGCTTTCAGAGAGCCACCCATCTCAGACACCAATTCCACGTAGCAAAACTAGAACTGTCCTCACAGGGCTCTGCCCTGTGCTCCTTCCGCTTGCATGGGCCCTGCGGAGTAAGCACAGTAGCAAGAGCAGCAGGATCTGGCCCCATGGCTGTTCAGATGCAGAAGGTTGAATAAATATTAGTGGTTAAACTAGTAATTAACCTGCCAGTTGAAATATCCAGCAGATCCCATGTTTTCCTCCCGGTTGATGCAAATGAGAGTTGATTGTAAACATCTCATGCCTAAATTATACCTTAGAGAATCCAAGTAACACAGTTGGCCTTGCCTGAATTATTTCAATGAAAACAAGGCAGACAAATGAGTGTAATTGTCCAACTTCTTTCACTCACTAGCTTTTGCCTTGCTCAGAAACTCTTGCAGCTGGATGTTCACACAAGGTTTTGAATGCAAATGTACCTCTTGCCTCTAGAATGGCACTATTAGCAAACCTGGATTTCTTTCTAAGAGAGAAAGGGGAGGGAGTAAAGACTGGGAAGAGCTTGTTTGTGACCTGTATTTCAATGGAACATTGCACTCCAGCTCCCAGACAATCATTAAGAAACTGGTGGCCAGTACTTCTGTTGTGCTGGGGTCTCACACTTAATCGGCTTCAGATGAAACAGCACTGATCCCCTGCAAGAGATGGGGAAAGACAGCATGTAAAAATATATCTATTTCCTTGTGCCATTTCACTTGTTGCATGAAGCTTTGCATCTGTTTTACAGTAAGACCTAATCAGAACAGCTCCTGGCTGGGGCTTTTTGTGCCAGAAAAACACCAGTGTCTGCTTCCTCCCTAAGGGGCCAATTCTTCCCTCCCCTAACATGGGGGGGACACAGGCTATGGGGGGAAGCAGCAAAGGAAGGATGAGAGGATTCAGTCACCACACATTGTGGTGGTTCCACCCCAAACAGCGACCAAGCACTACACACCACTTGCTGGCTCCAGGAGCAACAGGACAGAGCCTCCGTGGGTTGGGAGAAGGACAGTTTTCTGAAAAAAGCACTGTGAAAAGGGAACAGTAACAGCCGGTAGCAAGTTTCCCTCACACCCTGTGATCACACAGAGCACCTTACCAATCCGAGGATTACAAAGAGCACTGCCCCACCAAGGACTGACCCAAGGCCCACACTCAGACTGCTCTGGAGGCACCGGGAGCCCCTCCCCAGCCAGCCCCTCTTATGGGGAGTGATGCCAGGTGGGGTGGGAGCAGCCCAGGCTGACTGGGCTCACCTGTGCTGTCTGCATGGGGAGGTGAGCTCTGGCCTGGCCAGGACACACACCCCCCCATGCTGAATTTCAGGCTCTGCACTCCTGCTGCTGACAGGTAGGCTCTGCTGGCTGCCGCAGGCCTGCGCACGATGCCAAGGACGGAATTCTTAAACAGCAAATGCCTTTACAGCAGCTCTGCCAGCTCAAGCTCACATATGTTGTTTATAAGGATTCCAGTAAGGCTGCTGTGGGGAGCTGCTTGTTGCAAGGCCAGATGAGTAATTTGATGGGAAGAGCTGGTGGGTTGGGCTGACGGCTCAGGACCAGGAGGGGATGGCTGTCAGTAGCACGTCAAGCAGCCCCGATGTTGGCAAATGCCAACAGAGCCACCAAACAGACAGACTGCAAGGTGGGCACACAGACCCCCAGCTCAACACATGCCAGGAGAGACACAGCAACCTGGGGAGGGAGAGTGCTAGGGATTCGTGTGATGCCTTCGCACTCCTTGCCCCTGGCAGGGAGCTGCTGTCTCTGCACAATGACTAACTGCAACGTTGTTGAAGTGAACAATTATTCCAGTTTCAGGAGGGCTGTGACCTTAAAGCTAGATACATGGACAGACACCTTCCTGACTGGAGAAAGGAAGGGACCAGGGAATTCCATTTTTGAGCAGCACAGTATAAAGCTCTTCCCACCAGGGAAAAACAAACCTACATCTCCTTATCTTTTCCTTTGCTGCAGATTCATTGACTAAAGAATTCTTACCAGCTGTAACATTCATCTGCACACTTAAAATCAACCTTGTAAAACTCTACTTGTCCACAGTGACTAATTCTTTTGATGGGTGAGTAATTTGTCTCTGTGGACAGGCTTGTGTTTGGTTTGTGCTTTTGCTACTTGGGATAACATGCAGTGGGAGTCTGCCTATTTTGCATAATTGTGTACTTTAACTAAGCGTCAAGGGAACTCGGAGTCAGGGGAGGATAATTTCACTTTTATTGTTATTAATGGCAACTGAATAAATAAATACAAAATTAAAAATCAAGTGATGATGTGATTCTTTGATTTTTTTTTTTCTATTTCCCTTCAAGATTATCCCAGTAAAGGATGCAGGAGACAATATGATGGCCAGGATGAAAAATTTCCATGGCAGTCTTTCAGGTGCTTCCTAAAAATGTTTTCCATTAAGTGTTCCTTGTGTGATTATCGGAAGGAAGAGGCCCTGATTTTTCTTTCCTTCTTTGGCTTCCTTCATCTAATGGCTCCTTAAGACTCCTCATCCCACATTTTCCTTTACAGAACACAAGAAATAGCATCCCTTGTTTTCACACTTCAGAGAAGAGACAAAAGAGACCTTTTGGCAAAATGTCAGATTGTATGACTGATAACACCCCCAATCATTTCAGACTATGACTTGTGGCCATGTTAGACTCAGATGTGAAAACAAAACACATTTTATGTTGGCCACTTTGCTCCATTCTATTAAATTAGGACTAGTCATTAGCTGGTTGAGAGGGAGAAACATTTCCATCAAGAATCGGGGTGGGGGGGTCACGTCAGATATTCTCTCCTCCCTCCCCCAACCTTTCCAGCATTTCCCCCCAGAGATATTGGTGTGAAACCAGCTCACATGACAAATTAAAGTGATTCATAACCCAGCTGCAGTCTCTGTTGACAAGCCCCATCGCAAAGCAATCATGCAGATTTTATGCACCCAGCGCGCCAGGGAAGAGGCTGGTTTGTGGCACACATGGTGCTTGGAGAGGGGTCTGAGGCAGCCTGGCTGAACTCATCCTCAGCACATGAAGGCCAAAGGGCTGTCACTTGACAGCAGTTAATAATGTAGTTTTAAAAGGGATATTTTCCCTGCTAAATTAAATTTCCAAGACATCACCATGCATCTTCAGCCTTATCTTTCCATCTGGATTTTTTTTTGGCTCTCCTATCAGTCTTTAAATACACAAACAGGGATCACACAGACAAACCTACAGCATGGATCATTCTGGCAGTGGTGTATCAATCATGGTTAATAAACCAGACAATTCAACAGCGATTCTCTTTTCACCACATCAAGTTAGAAGCAGCTTAGTGACCATTTCGGATGTGCCAGCCTATCCTCTGCAGGTAACCCAAGCACCCAGAGCCCCTGCACTTGAGGCCACCTCAGCCCATACAGGGACCAGTGCACTGCATCCAGCTCCCCCCGTGTGCCACCACATCCCCCCTCCTTGGGGAGGGCTGCCCTTTGCTACAGGCTTGCATTTGTTTGCTTACCAGCCTAAAGCACTGTCCAGTGCAGGCCAGACACGCAGTTACCACAGTGTCCAAGCAGCTACCCTTGCCAATCCGTTACTGCCACAAGCACCAATTTACATACCCAGCTGCAATCACTTTGAGCCCCAAGGCAGGGGCCTATCTGACCTCCCCCTTTCCCTCCTGTGCCTGGATGAGGGTTATGGAAACCTCCTTTCCTGCATGACCCCCAAACAGCGTTGTACCTGTGCCTGGGGCACGGCTCTGGTCCCAGGGAGCTGCACAAGGGTCACCCCACCCCAGCTGCATCAGCAGCACTTCTGGTACTGCCTCTCATGCTGGCAGCAGCACAGCAAGAGCCCCAGGCAGTGCAGGCTGGGAGCACATCCACAGAGACAGCACCAGTTTCTGTTCTGTGGAATGGCTGACACAGACAGCACTACTGCAGCAGCAATGCTCGGAGGCCTGCCCAGCAAGAGAAGGATGCCAGGTATCCACATGTACTCACCTGCAGTTCCCAGCAGCTCTGCATGCATCAGCTCTTCCACAGCCTGCCCTGAGCCCCACGCAGCCTTGCGCTGTGCTCCTCAACAAGCCACAACTCCTCCTACACACAGCTGTGTTTCTGAGCCAGATGTAAGGAGCTTCCTTTGATCTCTCCTGATGATGCTCCTTAGGGCCAACAGATCCAACCATTTGATTGTGGGTCCATGCACATGGCCCTGCCCCCAGCAGGTTGTTGAGCAGCAGCTGAATAGACCCAGGTCTCACAGCAGCAATCTATGTATTAAACATGGCAAAGCCTAGGTGAACACATAGTTGTAACTTCAGTAGTGTTTCCATCTGGGGAACTCCTCCACCATGGTCTCCTCAGCCCAGGCAATCAGAGCACCCACAGTCAAGAGAGCTGCTGGGGAAACTGTACCTTGGGCTGGCCACATCTCCTGGTGATCACAGCCTTCCTGCCTCACCCTCTCCTGCAAGGCCTCATACAGCAGAGACAGCATCTACTTCAGCCTGATGCTACACCATCCTGTGCAAAGGCTGGCTGAAACGTTTCAGACCAGGAAACACTACGCAAAGAGCATGCTGCACTGCTTGCAGAGACCCTGGATACATGGCACAGCCTGAGTTAATGGCTCCACAGTCCTGGAGGCTTGAGCCAAGCAACTGCACCCCCAGCTGCGCACACAGGTAGTGCAGAAAGGCTGAGCCCTTCTTCCCGTGCTGAGCACCAGAGAGCAGCGAGGGCTCTGCCCAGCCCTGCAGGGTCTGACCACAGTGAGTCAGTGCCAGGTTGCTGGTGCCAGGGTCCATCAACAGCCCCAGACAAGGCAGCACAGCAGATCCAGGGTCCATCCAGGGGATGCCAGTAGGAGCAAAAGGCAACAGAGATACAGGCACAAGGGCTGTAACTTGTAACTGGCCATCACTACACCCACCCAGGTTCATACAGCCCAGCCAGAAAGAAGCACCCACAACAGAGTCCAAACCAACACACAGACCCCAGCCCTGAGCTTAAATACGCCCCTGGGCCTGGCCAGGGCATGTGGGTGGGGGCTCCAGCTGGTGCTACTCATGGCCGTTAAGGGCTGTTGGTGCTTAGCACCTGCTCTGCACCCAGGCTGACAGCAAGCTCTGATGGGCCCTTCCTTGTCCTGCCCAGCAAGTGCTGGTGGAGCGAGAGGGGCCAAGAGGTCCTTCTGTAACTACACCATGTCACAGAGACACTGGCCTCCCAGGCAGTGGCTGGCAGCCGTGGGAGGCATGTCAGGGAGCACCACGATCCTGGCTTGAGGGGCTCCATGCTATCAGGTGTCCCCAGCCCTTGGGGGTACCTGCAAACAGATTTAGGCCTGGCCCAGACCCGCTAGTTTGTTGTATCTAACCCAGGGTGCTGGTGCTCTTCCACAGACCAGGGGAGGGCCTTAAGAGGGAGTAGCTCTTGTCTGGACCTCAGAATGTCCATCTTGTGCTGATTGGGTGGGGGCTGCTCTGTGAAACCCCCAAAGGAGGACCTGTTTGGCGGTATCTTCACCACAGCCTCTGCTGAGGGAGAAACGCAGTGGCAAAAATGCAGAGCAGGAAAATGAAGGATTTAAAAATAATGACCTAGGCTGCTTTTGACTCCGAAGTAGATGAAGGGAACTGAGCTGGGATCCGCTCCCATCAGATGGAAGCAAATTGGACTATTTCCCGGACAGATTGGCCCCAGCTGGGAAAAATAGAAAGAAGGCAAGGAAGAAAGATGGTTCAAGTAGGAGAACAGCAGCTCTGAGATACTGGGCGTTTTCAAGAAAGCCAGATTAGATATATTATAAAATCAACAGCATTAGACACGGCTGGCAGTATCAGAGGAGCCAAGAGACAGAGCTTGTCAAAGCTGATAGTAAATCAAGGTGGAAAAGCAACCAGGCTTCATGAGATTTTTTTTTCTGAGTATGACAAAAGCCACGTGCTGTCCCTGTCCACAGCTCGCGGGGCAGAGGGGACATGCCAAGGGCTGAAGGGGCGTCAAAATCCCTCCCCCCTCTCAAAGAGACTTGAGGCAGTGGCTGGGGGCTGGCCTGACTCCTCTGGGGCGCGGGGACCCTGCCTATCGCCACACCAGAGGGGTGCAGCAGGAAGCTCTGAGCCCCAGCGCCAGGGCAGCTCCTGATCACCTGGCCAGAGCCAGCAGTGCCAGGCAGCCAGTGCTGGGCAGCAGGCATGCTGGGAGGCCCTTCAGCCCCAGCACTCTCATTCCAGCTGGCGCAGGAGCAGCCCAGCTCCAGCCAGTGCCCAGAGGGCTCCTCAGACCTGCCACCCGTGCCAGTGGTGACCTCGGGGTTGGGATGTCATTCCACAGCCCTGTGCCTGGCTGGAGGGGGCTGCCTCCCCCAGCCTGCTCGGCAGGACTCCCTGAAGATTAATTAATGCATCCTTAGCCAGAGCTTCAGGCATCTGTTAGAAGCTTTCTTAGTGAAAAACTTCATCCCTCCCCAGATCCTCTGTCTTTGAAAGGGTGTGGGTGGATTACCTGTATGTTGTGACAACTACCTGTGCCACCTGAAATTCTCAGGGTTTCCGGATGCTCCAGACTAAAAACTGGACATCCCAGGTGAGAGCCTGCAAGCTCAAAGCCTTCAATAAAAGGAAACAAATGAGCACAAGGACTGGGTAGTGTCAGCCTCCTGAGGGGAGCACAGGTATATCCTGAACCTCAGTTTGTGTGTCTGTGACCCAGCAAGTTACTGAAACTGCTCCTCCTGAAGGAGACAGACCCAAGCATGGCAATAGTTGCTCCACTGGCTCCCTGGACAGGGACTTGCAGAGGGATCGCCAGCAGTATTCGCCCACGACAAGTGGCGATGGGAAAGGAAGTGAGTCAGAGCTGAAGCGTGCTAATAGAGAAGTGAAAACAGCACCTTCAAAAGCTGTGATCTGGCTTCAGACTGCAGGGATGGCCACAAGCCCTGGAATGGGAAGTGTGGTGAGAAAACCCAGCTAGTTTCTGCTCTCCTCTGCCCCTGCTCCCTGCTCAAGTACCGCACCCATGGGGCAAGGCTCCTGGCTGGGTCCCAAAAACAGACGCCAGCCTCCAGGAGCAAACCTGGGGCTCCTCCAGAGGGGCCTTGGATGCTGCTGCCAGCAGGGTGGCAGCAAGCCCTGGGGTTGCCCAGCTGGCCAGTGGGTCTTGCCAGGCCCTCAGTCCATGCCTTGAGTTGGGATGGGGCCCCACTGGGCGTCACTGGGAGACGCACCAGTGCTGTGTCCCCACTCCCCCTGTGTCTGTGAGCTGCTGGTGGCTGACACAGTGCTGGGGGCCTCAGTGGAACCACTGGCACCCTGGCTATGTAGAGGCACTCTGGGCAGATCTTCTCCCACCTCATCACCAGTCTTTTCATGGGGAGATGCCTTGGCCAGGGAAACTCCAGTGTGAAGCCTTCTGTTCTGGGTGGTGCCGCCAGGAGGGCCTGCACTGTCCCAGCCGGCTTTGGCAATCCCCAGACCCACGACTCTCCTGGATGCCTCTGCCCCAGGGGAAGGCAGCAGCCACCCACCAGCTGAGCCTCACTATCACCCCAACCAGATCTGTGGGGACAGCAGCTACCCCATGCACATATTTTTAAGGAAAGTTTTAAAAATAGAAGGCAGCAGAGCATGTGCCAGGTGCCACAGATGCAATAAAATCACCATGGTGCTCAAGCCAAGCCAGCTGGGATGGGTTTGGGCTTCACCCACCCACAGTCCTCGGTGAAGCTGTCTGGTGCATGGGGGTCCTGCAGCACTGCTGCACCAAACTCGGGCTTGAGACCCACACAAGGCTGCCTGGATCACCCCTGGGCAGCGTCAGGGCAGGTCCCCGCATGTGGGCACCCACTGCTTTGCTGCCTGCCACTGCCTCTGGGCTGCAGGCACCGGCAAGCTGTGTGCCAGCAGTGCAGGAATCCGGAGGCAGAGGAAGTGAATTGAGCATAATTAAGTAAAAGCCTTTTTGTAACCCAGATAGTAGCAATCTATCTACTCTGCTGCCATTACCTCTTCTGCTCACTGCTACGTCTGTGTGTAAAGCATGTTTAGGTTAGCCTAGCAAGTGCTATTATCCCGACCTACATACTGTGCTTTGGCCTGTGTTTCCACATCAGACGTCGAGCTGGGCAAGTCCACCTTTCCCTCTCCTCTTCATGCACTTTGTGCTTATCAGCTGGCGCAGCGCAGAGGAAAAGCAGCCACTCACCCGTGTATCAGCACTCCACAGCAGCTGGCTCCAGGCATCCCTGTGAACACCCATGGCAGGAACAGTTTCACTGCTGCCATACGCTGTGAGAGCTGGCCATGCCAGCAGCAAGCCCTTCACAGAGCCACCAAGTCTCAGCATCCACACAGAGACTTTCTGGGCAACATGCTGCAGGGCTGGGCTGTCCCCATGGAGCCACACAGAAGGACCTCTGTGTGTGTGTGTGTGTGTGTGAGATGGGACCTCTGCTCAGCTCACTGGCCGTTTGAGTCAGTGAATTCCTGTGTGGAGCTCCATGGGCACCTCCAGCAGCAGAGCAAAGTGCCCAGGACAGCATAGCCCCAGATTTCCCTTTGCTGATGGGGAGAGGAGGAAGGGTTTCTAGCAGTCCATTTAAAAGACATTTCCCTGTTGGCACCCTGGTTTTCCAGCTCGCGGCCATGCCCAGTTCACACACCATGGGCAGCCTTTTCTCTGCACACTGTGCCCTCCCCAGTGTTAGCTGTGTCCACACCCGGCCCCCAGTGATTACCCACACTATTAGCACAAGGCAAGGCGCCAGCTGCAAAGCAGCACCTGTGAGGGGCCGCAGCAGGAGGACGAGGGGCAGTTTGCTAGCAGGAGAGAGCATCTTCAAGGCTGAACCTCTGCGGGCTCCCGGCCCTAAGGGGAGCAGGCAACCTGTCCCTGCCAGCTCTGCCCGCACTGTGGGCACCTGGCTGCCCCATGGGCCATCTCCCCACGGAGCTGGCTGCCACCTCCGCTCCCTACTGCTCTGCAGCACTGAGCCTGTGGAGACCCCCCCTTCCCTGGCCTGCATCAGGAAACGGGGAATGGATCAATGTGGGCTTTGTTCAGGCATCTCTGTCCTGCCCCTAGAGAGGCTCCACATCTCCTGTGGTTCTTTTCTCTTCTCTTTTTATTAGGAGCCCACCTTGCACCTGAGCAAAGGTGCCTTTGTGCGTGACCTCTGCTGCCGGGCACGGCCCCGCGGAGTACGGCTGAGGCAGCCCCTTGGGGACCCGCGGTCAGCGTGGTTCCCCTCTGCTGCCGGGCCGGCTCAGCAGACAGCACAGCCGGCCGGGGAGAAGCCAAGGCGGGAGGGGCAGGGCAGCCCCAGGCACTGCCGGTGCCGGGCAGTGTCAGTGCCGGGTCAGACCCCGGCGCGGCAGCCCGGTGTGCTGGGTGCAGCGGGGCGAGGGGCGTGCCGGCCAAACCCGGACTCAGCCCGCTTCGGGAGAGGAGAGGCGCAGCTCAGGCAGACGGCTGATTCCCACTGCGGCCGCAGCCCGGCCACGCAGAGCACCCAGCCTGGCGGGTGAGCTGGTTCGGGGGCCGACAGCGTCTGCCGTGCGCTGTGCCTCGGGGCCGCCGGGCCCGGGCAGGGAGCGGCTGTTCCCGCCGGGGCAGCGCCGGGGCCAGGAGCGGGCTCGGGCAGCGCGGGACGAGCTGGGGGCCCTGCGCGCGTCTGCCGGGCGGGGCGGCCGGGCCGTGTGCGCGGCGGGGCCGCTCCGGGGCCGCCTCGCTGGGGGGATGTGACCCAGCACGACCGCCAGGCGGCGCCAGAGACCGCGGGCAGTGCCGCGCGCGCGGGGCGGGGCGCGCGGGGCGGGGGGGCGGGGCGCGGCCTGTCAGTCACCGCGCGCTACCGCGCCCCCGCCCTCCCGCTTGTCAGGCTCGCCGCGCGCCTGCCGCCGGCGCTGCGCGAGCCGCCTGTCCCGGCTCCCGAAGGGGGGAGGGGGATGCAGACCGCCCGGCGCGGGCCAGTCGCGGGAGGGGCCCGGAGAGTGTGGGGCCCGGAGCCGTGCGGGGCAGGCGCTGTGTGCGACTCGCCCCTCGCACGGTGCCCGCGCCGGTCCCTCCCGGCAGCCGCACGAGCGGGTCCTTCCCGAGCTCCCCCGGCCCGGGGCCTCCCCGCGAGGCCCGGTGCTCCCGGCGGGGGGGGCGCTGGGGAACGGGCGGGTGCTGCGCAGCCTGAGGCGAGGGGCCGGGGAGCAGCCGGGGTGACGCGGCCTCCTGACGGCCGGGCGGGCTCCTGCGCCGCGTGTGCGTGTGGCAGCCGGTGTCAGGCACGGCCGTTTCCCTCGAGCAGTGACACTGGGATGTCCTCACGGCAGGTACCCGGTAGTGGCGCCCCGCTTTCACGTGTGGAGTGGAGCACTGGGCCCCTTCCCACCTCGTGTGTGCAAGGCCGGCGGAGTATCCGCGCAGGGGCTGGGCTGCGGGCAAACCTGCGCCAGGGCGGGAGGCTGAAGGCCCCCCACAGCTTCCCTCCTGTCCCCCTCTTTCTCCTCAGCAGCGGTCCCTGTTTCCATCAGCGTTTCCCATTCCCTTTGGGGCTGGACACGGCTGGTACAGAGGCAGAGTGTGTGTAGGTGGTGGCTCCGACTCCAGAGGTCACAGGGGCTCCAGCTGGGGCTCTGGTTACGGAATGAGCCACCGGGCACGGCTGGGTTCCTGGGATGTACCCACTTCCCGTGAACTCGGGCAGCAGAGAACCCACTTCCCATTTCTGCTGAGCTCCTCAGTGGGGGGGGGCTCCACCGAGGCCGCCAAACCACTGACCCAACGCGGTCATTCAGAGGGGAGAAGGGATTTAGTGCCTGGTGAGAAATAACCCCAGGACAGGTACCTTGTGGGAGGCAGCTGTCTGTTTGCCCAAACTTCCACTGTTAACACAACGTGTTGTGATTGGACCTGGGAGAATGGCTGCTCCAGTGGGAAAGATCACCTCAGCTGTAGCTGTACCCTTGCCACATCCCTGCCCCAGGACCTGGGTGGAACTATCAAGCCACTTCCCACAGGTTAACCACAAAGATGAGTAATGACTCCTCATCCTCTAAATTATGGGATTAAAACTGCTGATGTGGGAGTAGAAGGACACTGCTTTCACCTTTGGGCATCATGCCCCCACTCTGATCCTGAACCTCCAACAACCATACCGAGTCCACCCAACACCTGTCAGGTGAACACCCCAAAACAATGCAGAATCATTAAAACTTGGCCACCAGCACCCAGGTCCTGTTGTGAGCCAGACACCTCCAGCAAGAGCAGCTTCACCCACAAATCTGCTGGGATTTGCATTCTCTGTGCGGGGAGACTACAGGGAGAAAAAAAATAACCACTTCAAAGAGCTGCTTTGGCGTTTGCATCTGTCGGTGGGGTTACAGCGCTGGGGTTACAGCAATGGAAACTGAGAAAATGACTCAGTCCCTTCCTCTCAGAGGAGTTCCTGCCATTCCCTTCTCGGTTCCGTGTTCTCGAGGCCCCGTGGCTGAAACCCAAAGGGAAGGAGTATTTTCTGCATGTCAGAGAGGAATCTGCTCACTTTGAGTCTTCAGAGATACTGAAGAATTCAGAAAATCTTCTATGAAACTTGGTAGACAAAATACGCAGCGCGGTGGCCTAGCCAACACCACGCAGGCCCTCGCCCTTCCTCAGGGGAGGGGGCTGTCAGTTAGCGACCGCTGTCCTTTCAGCTGGATGCTTCACTGAACCTGAGCTGGGGCCTGGAGCTGCTCCCCCAGGAGCACCTGAGAAATACAGGGAAAGGAAACACATCAGGGCACCTAGCTTTGCAGGCCCAGCTCAGCACAGAGCGGATCCTGCCATCCCAGCAGGAGAAGGTCAGAAGCAGCAACCAGCCCTCTCCCCTCCGGGGCTGGAGACTCTGGTGAGACGCCCTGAGCACACAGCAGGTCTTCACGGACGGACAGACCCCTCTGGGCAAGTCACCCCACTGGACCCCTCTGCAAACGGAGGCTCGCAGCACTGCGGGCAGTAGCGGGGGTGGCGGTAGCCCTGCCAGACTGTCCCAGGCTGGAAGCAGACGGATGAGGGGTGCCGTGCTGCTCCTGCTCCTCTGCCTGCAGAGACCCAACGCTGCTGCCGATCGATTCTCACCATGCCTGGTTTGTGCATGGCTGGTTGTACGATGAAGCCTGATGGAGAACTTGCTCAAATTTTAAGCTATTAGGAGAAGGCTCAGCACAGTTTTCACACCCCCTTTTTTCCATGACCACATCCCCTCCCCTGTTCCATTGGAAACATTCACGTTAGGCCAGTGGTAATAGCTGAGGTCTTTATTTAAAGTTTTTTATATACAGTAGAAGTGTCACAGATAAATCTGCAACAATCAGACAAGACAAATGTAAATCTCTCTCAACAATTAGCAGCTTAAGATCTATAAACTACAGTGTTACGTTCACAAGTGTCATTTCTGTACTTTTCAACCCGTGCAAGTGAGTTTTTCTGTTTATTTTTTACACTTTTAAAACACACTTACAGCTAAGTCAATTGCCTACTACTATACCACCTGGCATACACAACACAGACACACAGGGTTTGTAACTCTTTAGCCACATTCAGAATTCACTTCAAAAATGGCAAAAACTACCTGATCTTGAACCCCTTTGTAGCTTGGCTTTGTTAAAATGCTTTTTTTTTTTTTTTAATTAATTAAAACAAAAGGAAAAAAAAGAAAGCAAGCGTATTTTCAAAGCTGAAAGACAGTGCTCTTCTGTCCCAGTGCAACATGTACATCTGATCATACCAGACTCGTGGGACTGGAATAAACCAATGAAATAACTGCTGTGAGCATGCTGAGTATCATTAAACTAATGAGAGCCTGACAAAAAAGAGAACTTTATGAATTGTAAAGTGTTACATTTTTTTGCATCAAGATTTCCTTTCTTTACATTGAGAAAGCAAGTGGAGGGACAGAAGAACTTCATTTGAACCACTGAATTTCAATTAAGAGCTTTTTCAGCTAACACAGTCCGTTATGTTCTTCCCTTTTTATATGCCAAGTTGATATGTGCTACACATACCCCAGCAGTTTGAGAATCGTTCAAACTCTGAATACGAAATGTTGTGGGAAACATTCTGCAGCTCAGAGATGGTCACTAAAAAGTTTACACCCATAAGGAAGGCTAATGAAAGGTACTCACACACACACTCACATCCATGGTGGGAACTGTCTTCTACATGTCACTCAGAAATGCTTCATCAGGAAAGCAAACACAACCACTTAGAGGAGAGGGAGCTTTAAAGCTAGAATCACATTTCCAACAATAGAATCATCGTTAAACTATCGGAAATCATCACAGACCTTCAAATTGAAGAGGGAGGAAAAGCCCCAAACGTTCTGCTAATGCAAAAGGCAAAACACATGGCAGTTGTGTTCGGATATGAGAAGTGGATGCAGCATCATACATGGCATTACTGCAGACAGCATTCTGGAATGGAAGAAACTGTCGAGAGAGAAAGAGACAGACAGACAGACATTGTCCAGAACCATATGTACATGGCCTTCACCAAACAGTTTTGAGGTGATAAGTTTCTATTATGCCTGTGCCTTCTGGCAAGTTAGCAAATGGCATTTACTGCAGAGAACACGGGGTCGAGACACTGAATGGAATCAGGATGCAGAGATGAGAAGGGCAGAACCTTCCCTCAGGGACTACAGAGGAGCGGCGCTGCGTGTCCAGAGCCACTGGCTTTCAGATCCTTCCTGCTCTGACCACGTAAAACACCTGGTGTGATCAGAACTGCGAGAAGCAGAGCTGCAAAGGCCAGGTGTCAGAAATAAAGGCAACAAGGCGACTTTACACCACCTGACAGATCAGTGCTGGCTGTTACTCACACCTTTGCTTCTGAAAAAATCTATGTCATGGGAAGACGATGGCCACCCATGTCATTTGAAGCAGCCAGAGAAGGATGGCAAGCAGTAGATTGGCAGGAGCTAGAAAGTTTATGCAATGTCTGCTCTGTCTGCAACTCTGTGCAAAGCATGGTTGGTGATTTTTGGCTTGAGTCAGCTGCGATTGGCAAATTATGTTTAAAGTAGGACAGGAGCAGATTAGTGCACATGGTGACAAGAGAGGTGTGTTGGGATCCCTGGGGAGAGGGGTACCTGAGTTTTCTGTGACTATGGAAAAAACAGACAGACTCTTTGAAGGAGGAAGGATGGCTGGGCAGCAGGCTGCTTGCCTCTGCTGGCAATCAGAAGACCCTCAAGGCTGCTAACCTAGTTTGAGGGAAGTCCTCAGATCCCAGAATTTGCATCACAGCACAAAGTCCCAGGCTCCTGTGCATGCGTGTGTTAGCTGTGTTGAACAGATTCTGTTTACGTATGATTTCAACTGGTTTAGGTCACTTGGGCAACATTTGGTTCCTAGAGGGACCTTAGCCTGGAAGATAAAATCTAACTAAATACCATAAATGGTATAGAAAGAGAATCCTGGAGTCTTCTGGGGTTTCATGGAGAAGTCAGTCTCCATGAAAGGGTGAAAGGGACAGCAGTTACAACACCAGCCCAGAGCGAGCACAGTCCCTGGACGTGAGGCCTGCCTGCCAGTGCGAACAGCTGCTGGGCCTGGGAGGGACACCTGAAGCTGGCATCTCCAGCAGAGCTTCACACAGGCCTCTACACCAAGAATCTGCCCCCAGAGCTGTAGAGGAGGATGCTCCCCATGGCACACCACACCGGTACAGCGTACAAAGATCGTGATACAGACACACCAATGATCTTACCAAAGCCTGGCAGGAGGAAAGCTTCAGGTTTGCTTTTTAGGGGTTTATTTAAAATTAAATCAGAGATATTTCTGAGAAAATAATTATTTTAAGTGTTGATACTTAACTGACACTGTTGATTCAGTATTTCTTTCCTTAAAAGAAAGTCTTTTCCTAGGAAGGGATGAAGAGAAATTCCTTATTTTTATCCCGAGGCCAGGAACAAGAGATGACATGGAAATGAGAAATATAAACATACTCTCCTTCACATCTGGGAAAATAAAACAAGAAAGCAAGAAGCAAAAAGCCCTGCATGACAAAGACGTGTGGAGAAGATAGATGTTTTTCATGATGCTGCATCCGTATGCTTGGGAGGACAGATGAATGGCATATGAATAGCACTGCGCTCCAGACAGGCTGGCACTAGAAACTACTCTCTGCCCTCCTCAGAACTGGTTCAGGACAAGACGGCTCACAAGTATTCACGCATTTCTTCATTTAAAAACATCACTTCTTTATTTAAAAGGAAAAAAAAAAAGTAATGACCCTCCCGACCCCTTCCAAAAAAACCCCCAATAATAATAATAATAATAATTATAATAAAAAATCCTATTAGAAACAATAAGGAAGCACTGAGAGTTTGAGTATTACACTCTTCAAGTATGCTGTTCGGATTTCCTTTAAATCTGTGAATATACACATATAAAAAAAACCTTAAAAGTGCGACCAAGGGCTTCTGCTTAAAGATAAGTATTTCAAGGACTACTTCAAAATACTGTAGCACGACCGTGCAGTTAATCTGTATGGCATGAGGCTTCCACTTCCAATGCTTAGCCACGTTAGCCAGCCTTACAGAGTTATCGTAAGTCAGGTTAGCACAACTGGTGAGCCCAGACGCTGAGCTGGGAGAGAGATCCACAAGTCGTTTTTCTCTTGTTAAGGAAAGAAACCACTCTGAACGCATACATTTGGACATGGAATGTGAGCAGGCTTCACAGTAAGTTTAGTGTTACAGGTTTGCTGCGGTACCATCGTTCAAGGCTGTGTACTAGATTTAGCTTTGCCCATCTTAAGCTAACCACGTTCTCTTCTTCCTGACAGGTTTAGTACAGTAGTTCAAGCCACAATTTAAATTGCCCATTGGTATGCTCCAAATTTCTGAATTTTATTTATTTCTTTTGCACACTTTAAAGAATCTTAAGATTTGCATCCAAAGAGAACCATGCTACATAAAAATTATCCAGGATTCTCGCCAAAAAGAGTTCTTGAATAAAATCTAAAAAATACTATTGCAATGCATCTCGCAGAGAAAAAACGTTATTCTAAATGTAAACAAATTCACTCGACACTTTAAAACTTCAGCGGAGTAGTTGCTGACTAATCTTTGCCACACTTGCTCACTGAGAGCGCCAGGAGGAGGAGGGTGACACGGCCAAATCCTGCTGCCATCATCTGGGGGGGGACAAGAACCGTTCCAAGTAGCCGGAGATGGCGTCCCAGTGCTTCCACAAAAAGGCCATGAAAACCACGATCAATAAAGTGCTGAACGTCCTATTGCGAGTCTTCATCAGGGGCACGACGCAGTTGGCCACAGTGGAGACGAAGACGAGGAGGACAGCCATGACAGCCAGGAGGATGTTGATGAACTTCCCCAGCAGGTTCCTGGCCGTGGCGTTCTCCAGCCCCTCCAGCTGCACCACTTGCTGCTGCTGCTGCTGCAGCTCCATCTTGGAGATGCGGGTCTGGCAGGCCTCCAGCGCCTCCTGTCAGTGAGAACACACCGCTGGGTGCTGCACCCCACCAGCCCCGGCAGCTGCGGCTCCGGCCTCCACCGGGCCGGACTAGGCCCCCCCCCAGCAGCAGCCGCGGCCCTGGCCTCCGTGACCCGTCCGGACCAGGGCTCCCCCCTTGTCCTGCACACAACTCACCCCCTGCCCCGGGAGTGGAGGCAGCTGTGTCACTGGGTGTGATGGAGGGCGAGGAGCCCCTCATCACGCCATCGCGTTACAGGGATGCCTGGGCAGCACAAGTCTGGCTTTGTTAGAACACACTTCAGCTGCCACTTTCACAGGCAGCTGCCTGTCCCTGCACGTGATGCAATGGCCACCTGGGACATCATCATCCTTCCTGTCATCCCATGGGAGCAGGATGTGACAGTCCTCAGCAATCAGACAGCATCTGTCTGCTCAGAAAGGGCACGATGGGAGAACCCAGTGAGCTGCTCAGTTCAGCTTTGGCTTCAAGAGACCACTGCAGGTACAAGTGTGTCCAGCCAGCGCTCTGCCCCTCCTTCTGGGATGCGCATTCCCAGGGCCTCCCCATTTCCATTGCTTTCCTTGCAGCACCTTGTGCTTCTCCGACCTTTCCATGAGCCCATTCCATTCTCTAGTCAACCTGGCAGAAAACTGAGTCAACAAACATAACCAACCACAAAGGCTTGGCCACATTCTGCTTGCTTCGAGAGCTGAGCGAGCTCAGGGAAAGGTCTGAGGAGCACCAGGGCTGGGGCTGCACTGCTGGCTTAGCAGGAGGAAGGCAGGCCTCCTCATCCTCCGGCCCGCAGCAGGCTGTGGCACTGGCACAGCTCCACGTGACAGTGCAAGGGTCGGAGAAAGGAGATGTCTTTGAGAAGGGTAAGAAGGACGAGATCTATGAACCTGCCTCTAAGAAGAGGCAAATCAAAAGTCCCTGGAAGGAGAAGGCTGTCCTGCACAGAACCACCTCTCCGAAGCACTCGGGTGTGATTGTTTTTAGACCTTTTCACTGAACCTCAAGTGGACCAACCCAGCACGTAGCACAGCACCAGCGACAAGCGCTGGGTGGGTTAGGGAGGAAGAGGGGTTTTACGACAATTAATGGAACGAGACATTTGCTGCTCTTAGAGATACAAAACTACAGTTTTTTCATCAATCCTCCCTCAGAGTTGCTCTTCTCAGACCTAAAGGCCAGGACTCCTTGCCTACAGACTCTGCCACTGCTCTTCTGCAACATCAACCCATGCTCTTAAAGCGGTTTTTCCATGAAAGACCCGTAATGCTTACTTTGCTTCAGCAAATCTTAAACCTGTCTTAATCTCCAAGTTTACACTAAAAACCCACTGAATCATAACTGAAGATTAAAAAAGAAGCTATTGAGAAATCCCCACATCAGTTTCAGCTTTCACCTTTAGAGCCGTATTGAACCACAGAGAACAAAACCTGTGTGGTGTAACCTTCCCCCAGGGAAGAGCCTCCTGTTTACTCTGTCAGAGGCCATGGCACCACTGTCCACAGACACTGATTTATTTTAACCTGAACTTAAAGGTCACCTGATGCATTTCTCTGCCATTGCATCATGCTGCAGAGGTCAGTGAAACCTGAGGGCTTCTCTTCAGTTATGGTCCCTGAAATTATGGAGCAAAACTGATCAGCCCCTCTGGCAATGAGGGCCTGGAAGGACACTGATACAACTGGACTCGCCACTGGGTCTGCGAGCGTGCCAGAAGCTGCTCTGGCTCCTGAGGACATGGCCTAGCTGCAGCTCCTCGGGGGCGCGCACAGGGAGAACTTCGCCCTACACTCCTCTGGCCATGCTATAAAAAGGCCTTTCTGTATAAGGTTTAGCAGCTGCTCAGATCATTTCCCAAGTGTTTTGCTCTGCAGAAGGCCCTCCAGCTCTACAACCCATTTCCACAGCTTTGGTCTTTAACACACTGAAAGAAACTTCTCTTTTAAAAACACCTGATTTGGGCAAAGCCAACAGCAGGAGCTGCTGTCTGACCCAACGCAGCGGATCCACAGAGCCAGTTTTCCTCCGTCTAAAGTTGGTGACAGGGACACACACCCCAGGGTCAGCTTACTGGGAACGCTACCTCAGAGAAGTGTCCAGGTCATGGCCCCTTAGGTTCTGATGCCCCACTGAGCCCTGCACATCAGGTGGATGTGATGTGGGCTCCTGGCTCGCGACACCACATTTGGAAGCACCGCACCGGAGCATCGGGCTCTCTGTGCAGAGCAGCTGGCCAGCGGGCAGGGGCACAGCCCTCCTTCACAGGAGTTGTGTGGGGAGGTGCCTGGGGGTCAGGGACCAAATAAAGGCCCTTCCAGAACCTGCCAATGTAGAGCTTGGCCACAGAGTTAAACCCAAATATCGAGTCATGGAAACGCTGCGAGGGCCAGGGAGTGACAGCAGGAGCAGGGGGAAGGCAGGGCATGAGTGTCCTTGGTTCTGTCACCCACCTGGATGTCCCGTGCTCGCTCGTAAGACTGATAGGCGATTTTCTCCTCCATGCTGGCCAGCTCCTGTTTCAAATTGAGGATCTCGTTCTGGTGGAGCTCTGTCAGGTCATTTAGCTGCTCTTCGAGTCTTTCACATCTAGAAATGACACACAGGTACAGCAGCTTTAATGAGAACAGGATGGCAGAATGGCCCAGCAACAATCGAGCAACTAACACCATCATCGACCTTCCACTGAAGACTAGGGGCCACCTCAGACATGACAAACACATGTGTTGCAGTGGAAGCCCCTCTCACCTGGAATTAGGAAATCCTTTGTTACCTGGTAAGGTAATGTTGATCCCATTTCTATCCTGGGGTAAACCACACAGAGCTGTTAAATGCCAACTGTCCAGTGATGCAAGAAATCAAGGACAGAATGTTATTGAAGTTATACCCCAAACTTCTGCTTAAACCAAACCACTCCCTTCTAAAACCATAAGCTCTTAAGCATTTTTGTCCACACTCAGAACAGCAACGGGCACCAAAATGGCACAGAAATGAAACGTGACCAATGCCTCAGTGAACAGGAAGGTCCTGCCCGATCTTTACACCTGAGGTCACACGGATATCTTTATTCTTCCTTTATCTCTCATCAATGATTCAGTTTAACTACCAAAGATCATCACACTGGTTATAAGGAGGGTGCATGAATCATTAACCCGCAGGCTCATTTTCTCAGTTTCCTACTGGTGAATGGGCTGTGAGCAGTCCTGAGAAAGAGGGCTGCCCAAAGACTGACTCACAACAACCCGGAGAGTTTTGTTTCTCATTGAGAGACAACAGCTCCGTAGTGTTACTTTGCCATTTTCAAAATACTTTAAGGATGCTTTACATTTGTCTGTAGCACTTTGGGTTTGGGATATCAGGTCCAAATTTACAAGCAACTCATGCTTCAATCTGCTTCCAAAAGAGCAGGCATACACTGAGAGCTGGCCACAGCCCAAGGGTCAAGAACAGTGAGCCTGGCACCATCCCATCCCATCCCATCCCATCCCATCCCATCCCATCCCATCCCATCCCATCCCATCCCATCCCATCCCGCTTCCCACTGGTTTCTCATTCTTGGTTCATCACAAGTGACAGCTCTGATGGTAATTAAGGTGTGGGTACAGGTATTGTGGCTGTCAGGGTTTTTCCACTCTAATTTCCACTGACTGTAACAGCATGGAAAAAGCTCACTGTATAGCTCTTATCATCTGAACTTTGATACTAATAACTGAGAAATTTCTAAGGAATTCTACACAGAGATAATTCCTTGTTTTAACTTCAGTTCCCCTCTCACTCCACCTGAATTTAATTTATACATGTGTACACGTGCACAGAATGAATACACAATACTTATCTAAAATGAAGGATTTAATTACAAGTTCTGAATCAAAGACAAAAATCCCGCTTGCGCTTTGTACCCACCACCCCAAAAAAAGTATTTCCAGTGCTTCTGGAGCTAAACATTGAGAACCTGCCAACACAAGCTGCCTGTAAGATAGTCTTGTGGGTTTGTTTTTAACTGAAAAGCCTGAAGATAATTTTAATTTACATTCCCATGCACTCCTGCTGTAAACTAAAGGAGTCAGACACAGCACAGCAAATTCCAACAAGGAAACACGTGTGGTCAGCCAGGAGTGAGACTAAGGGAGCTGGTGGTGGACAGGGCTCTGTGCCACCCAGCTGAGGCAGGACGCACAGGAGAACTGGTTTCCCAAAACAGACAAGCTGCAAACAAGGGAATAGCCACGTGAAGGCTGGCTAAAGAAGGAGCCCAGATAATTAATACTGCCATTTCTTCCCACCCAACTTGCCAATAACCAAGAAATCACAAGTAAACCCACTCCAAGTCCCAAAGACAGCATTAATTACTTGAAATATAGTCGGTTTGTTAATACATTACAAAATTCTCCAGTGGGTTTATTGCACAAAAGGGGACTTAAGTCTTTCTGAAAATATGATTATGTCTTTTAACCTCCTCCCACATAAACGCCCTTCGTAGCATGGCTGTTGCCAGGCAGCTTAAATCCTGTTCTCCAGCAAGAAACAATTGTATTTTAATAACTGCAAAACTATCTCAATCTACAGGAAACATAAGGAAACCCTGCAGGTCTGTATAGTTAAGAATTTGAGCACAACAAGATTAGCAAATGGGCTGGTTCCAAGGCTCCCTGCCCTGCATGCTGGACACCCGGCTCCTTCCCAGCCACACTGCGCTCCCTGCTCCAGCCCAGAGCTTCTGAGCCCAGGGATCCTCTGCACCAGCAGAGACTGAGAGTGAGACCACTGATGGAACTCGGTATTTACAGAAACAAACAACAGAAAACAACCTACTCAGACTTATTTTGAAATTACACTTCCTTCATTCACTTCCTTTTCACTTCTTGTCCCATTATCTACAGTTCATCAAATCATTCATTTTTCCCATCTGTTTTTGCCCCACCCTGGGAGCCCAGCAGCACCCGTGGGCTGCGGGCCCCGATGCTGGGATGCCCTAGGACAGGGCTCACGTTTAACTCGGAGGCCCTGCAGAAACAAAGGGTTGGGCACCTGTCTGCAGGGTTACGGTCACACTCAGGCTTCCCCCTCTCACACACAGGAGCCAGTGTCTATGTGACAGACTCTCCACTTGCCTGTGAATATAGCTGCCCTGAATGATCAAACTCCACTTTATTTCAGGTATGGAAAATGCCTCGTTACAGCCCAAGAATTAGTCACTAGCCAAAATGTGAAATTTCCCCTTAAAGTTCCTAGCCTCTGGGTTAACAAGCTCCTGCCCAGAAACTTTTCAGCATGACAGACTAGTGCTGACAGTCACGAGCATCTCGGGTGGAAGATGCTGCTGAGGTGCTGAAGGATGCTACGTCAGATTTCCACACATTTTCTGAAGCTTGCTGCTTGGGAATCAGGGGACTGATCTGAAAAAGGCTACCAAGCACAACTATGACCATCTCACTGAAGAGCTTTAAGGCATTTTAAATAGCTGCAAAACACACGGCTAGTACAGCATAAGTGGGGGAGACACAAGGTGACAAGGACATTTTATTTGCACTCAGTCAAGTGCTCTCAAAGTACAGATCCCAATCAAACTGATGCTAAAGGACCTTCACAGCACTCTGTGATGGGGGTCAGTGCTTCTCTTCAGGCATCTCTCAGGACAGACCTTTCCTTTTTATAGCTATGTCATACAAAGTCTCATTGGATCTGTGTTTGTTATCCCAATACATCGTTAAGCTACTGGACACTCAGCTTTCAACGGCCACAAGCAGTACCTGTTTGCAACATCCTCCAAGCCTCCTATCTAGTCAGCATGAGGGATGGAGCTGGCTCCCAAGAGAGCACGAGCTGCTCTCTGCACTGGCATCACACCATGCCTTCAGCTCCCCCAGCAGAAGACAACTGCCTTGCAGGGATATGCAGTGCTTTCATAGCTGGGTGAGGATGCTCCTGAGCAAACATGCTGTCTTCGCTGCCCAGCCACGCTCCAGAAAGGCCTCTTCAACCCTTCTAGACCTCACAGCTCTAACACATTTTACCTCTTTTAGAATATATAATGTCCAACAAATCCCTAAGTCCAACAATCAGACTACAGGAAGGATCAGACAAACAAGAGCACTGATGTCCAGCGTTCCAGCTAAGGGATCTCTTCTGACAGGCGTGGGAGACCTGAATGCCCTTTCCAAGGATGCTGGGCTTGGGAAGAAACCCAAACTCTTGTGCTGGCCACACTCCAAGTATGTGAGCTCATGATTTCACTGTGTACAAACAGGTTCCTAAAGGGACGTGCAAGACGAAAACACTCAGCAGGAACTTTATTTCAGTCTCAATAGCACAGAAAGTCCCCACTCCTATCAGTAAACAACCACCACCTTCCAACTGATGAGATAAGCAACGGGCTACTTCAGTGCCCGCTCCCAGTGCAGCAGAAACACAATGATGGCCAGGGTGCCGCCAGAATCTTTCTTCCTCCATGGCTCAGCCATGGTGGCATGGCACTCCAGGGCTGGCACATGCAACCAGCAGCAGGCAGGGCAGCCTGGCATGGCCACAGTGCTGCTAGGTGAGCCCAGGCACCCTGCTGCACTGGGACGAAGAACTGGAGCGACTACACCAGCCAGTCCCTGCCCCAGAGCAGCTACACACATTGAGAGGCAAAGAGGAGGAGGAGAAGGGCAATGGAAAACCTGGAAGATTAGCCATGGCTGATAAACAGAAACTGAGGGACGTGCAGGGAAAAAGATCAAGGCCTGCAAAAAAGCAGAGCTTTTAAGAAAGAGGAAATGGACACAGACTGGGTGAGAAAATGCCATGGCACGTGCTTTGTTCCAGCATCCAGGTCAATACAAACACTCAAGTGCTGCCCTCTGAGCAAAGGTTTCTCCAAAATACGACTTTTTTTAGGCTTTAGCTGAATTCAGTGCTTGTTTTTGAAAACCTCCCAGAAACAGAGCAGAGTTGTGGGGTATTTAGAGCTTTTAAAGCCAGCTATGACTGACCTGAATCCCCAGCCTTAAAGCACAACCTCCGTTCCCACTTTTCCCCAACAGAGCTGAGGAACGAGAGTGTTCCTGCAGAGGAAGAGGTTCCAGCCCTCTCCTCCAAGGCAGCACCATCCCCTCTGCCCTCAGACAGGGCACATAACCTTCCAGTTCTCAGGGTGATGCTGGCTTTCATCTTCACAGTTTTAAACCACAGAAGCTATCCAAACAAGAACCTGGATTTTTACAAGGAGTAATCTCGCTGTGAACAGCTCTGGGGCTCCTTGCAGACCCTGCAGTTACCTGCTCCCCCCTGAAATCCTGCAGAGCCAAAGGTACTCAGTGCAGCCTAACTGGTCCTCTTCACAGGTCACACCTTTGATTAATCCACAGGCACATTCCAAACAGCAGGTTTAAATTACCACCTTTTCATGCACTTCAAGCCAAATGCAGCTTCCCCCAAAGGCTTTCGCTGCCGGCTGCCTGGGCTGGTGGTTAGGCTCTGGGCACCTCGGGGCCAGCTCAGTGCAGGCTAACGGCACACGACGGGTACGACTTCGCACTGCACCGGCACAAGGACCCACATGAACCCTGCTAAACGATCTCAGGGAGCAACTGGCCAGTTTAGCTGACTGCATACAACAATACTTGTGCACAGCACTCCACTGTGAAAGGCCTGTCTGTGCGAAACAACACCCTACACAGCGACAGACAACAGGACCCTCTCTGCTGGGGAGCGGAAGATCAAACCCCACGTCGGCTCTGCGAGCTCAGGACAGTGAGGTGCTGGGAACCAGAGCTGCTGTGCTGGGCACCCGTTTCGCTCACACTGCTGATTGCTCAAAGCAGGATTAGAAAGTGGCGCTGGCCTGGCTTTGTCTGTCCCAGCTCTGCAAAGCACGCTTGTTCTCTCCACAAGTCCCTAGCAGGCTAAGCCTTCCCAAATGGTTTTCCCATGAACTGGCACCAGCATGTCTGAGTTGCTGTAGGCAACTCCACATCGCACAGAGCAAAGGCAGCAAGCAGGACAGGGCACCTGCGACAGCCCGTCCCCACAGCCAGCAGCTCTGCAGAGCCTTCCAGGAGGTGCTTCGCTACCAGCCAAAAGTGACAAGGGCCGTAAGCAACCACATTACAGAAGCCTGCCGTCCATCAAAGGAGGAGTTGGGCCTTGTGTTTGTTAATTAAAGTTTTAAAAGCACAGTTTAAGAACCCCGTTGATGCATCCTGCAACTCCCTGAACAGCTGCAGAAAGATGGCTGGCAACTTCCCTCCTGAGCCTGGGGACGAGCCCTTGCGCCCTGCATGTGACAGCCAGGACGCAAGACGTGCTGGCACAGGGCAGCCTGCGGAGAGTTCTTGCCCACCCAGGGAAGGGGAAGGAAGGGGAAAGAAGGGGAAGGGTTCCTTCAGCACCCCTCTGGGGGCTGCTGTCCTGGGGGAGAAGGGGCAGATGACTGCAATCCCACACTGAGGAGGCACTGACACCTCTCCCCTGTGACCTGGTCAGGGACTGGCAGCCACTCTTCTGCATTTCTACTCCTTCAGCATGGGGAAGGCTGACAGAAACTTGTTACCCACCTTCAGAGCCACATGACCTCCATGACAAGTGCACTGCCCACATCTGACATTTAATTTACCTCATTTCATTGTACCCTGCCACTGTGAGGCTGTGCAGAGATGGGAAGGGGATATTCCTAGTTTGCACACATAGGCAAGTTCACATCTTTCTGGAGAGCTCTAGGAAAGAGGGATCTGTCTTTCTCTGGTAGATACAGACCTAAGCACTGGTGGAGGCCAGGTCAGGATACTGCATACTCACAGCCCCTGCCTCTTACCCTGACCCAGACCTTGGCACGACTTTTGCAGGCTGAAGCGCTGTCTGTGTAACAATAACTGCATCAGCGGGACACCCTTCTAACCCTCTCTGGCTTGTTTTATTCTGAAAACACTACTATGAAATAGCCTTCTTCCCTAATATTTCTTTCTGGTATGGAGAGGGAGATGGCCAGCAAAATAACAATGCTTACAAACGACAGAAGTGGGAGGGCAAAACCCTGATGAGGCCAGAGGACTCCTCATCTGAAATCAGGCTGCTGGGAGCTGCCTGCCGAGCAGTTACTCCCCAGGACTCTGGTGCCCCGCAACACACAATATTTAGTAATGAAACGAAGTACAAGAGTGCGTACCTGTACCGCTCCTCCTGCAGAGTCTGCATTATTAATGAGTAATCCCTCTGATAGCGAACCTTAAGGTCCTCAAATGACTCTTCCAGTCTTGCCTGTGTCTCTCGAATTTCTTGAATCTCATGCAGTATTGCATCAAACCCTGAGCTCTGCATATCCAGAGTGTTTGTTTTGGAGCTAGACGCTCCCACCGGACCCCCTGTGGTGCTGTTGGCTCCCACCGAGCCTGACGTGGCACTGGAGCAGTCCTCTTCACTGCCATATTTTGGGCTTGACTGAAAGTTCTGAATAACACCTAGAGCCTTGCCTCCTGTTCCATCTTCTTGGCCTTCTTCTAACGAGTCTTTCAGATTAGCAATGTTGTCTGCACTCCCAAACTTGTTCCTTATGAGGGAGGCAATCTCCCGGGGTTTAGAAACCACAGCTCCCGCTGCTGAATGTGTGGCTTGGGAGAAACTGGAAAGCCCACCTTTTACGCTGTCTACTACTCCCTCACTGAAACCAGTGACCTTTGCTCCAACATCTTTCAAACCCTGATGCATATCCCTGAAGACGTCCTTTGGCTGCCGAGGGATCCCATTCTGCTCAATCTCTCGCAGCTTTCGATGATAATGCTCTAGTTTCTTCTGCAGCTGCAGGATGGTCTGGGCTGACTTTTGATTTTTCTTCTCAAACACTTGCTTGATGCGGGCGCTCTGCTGCTTGTCTGCATTGTTGGCCAGTTTCAGGTACTCTGCCACGTTGTCATCACGGGCCGTTTGTTCGATTTTGATCTGCTCGGTCAGCTTCAGAATCTTCTGCTGCAGGTGTGTGATAGCCACTTTTGTACGCTGAGGATCTGGGGTCCCATCGACAGAGTCAGCATTGATGCTGCCATCCGTGCTTGAGGCCACCGCACTGGAGGTCTGTGCTAAGCTGCTGACTTCCAATCGCTCGATCTAGGCAAGGAAAGAGAGAAACACAAGCGCTAAACACCAGCGTCACTAAATCAAACCTTTCACTTTTGTGCCAGCCAACCTGACAAGCAGACACAATTCCACAAAAAGTTTCTGAGCTGGCCAGGATCTGGTACCAATCACCTGAGCTATGTGTGCCTTACAGACATCTAGCAGAAGCTCAGGAAAAAGCAAACCCCCTTGTACTTAAGTCAACTTAGTGGCCTCCAACAACCAAAAAACACAAGCACAAAGCAAGGCAGGGCACCCAAGGCTGGCAGGCTGACGTCTCCAAGCTTTGGTGTAAGGCCAGCAGTTCTGTCAGCTGGCAAGTAAAAAGGCAGGTAAGAGCAGAAGCCCCGCAGAGCAGGTAAGGCAGCAAATCCAAGTTATCCCCAGGGCTCCATCTCTCTGTCTGACAGCAAGCAGTAACAAAACTTCTCAGAAGCGACCTGCTCAGGTCAGACAGAAAGCAGCAGCCCCTGGGACCACTGAAACCGTGCCCTGCCTTGTGCTGCCATGCCTGCAGAGCCAGGCAGCCACAGCGAAAGGAGACGGCAGGCTTCAAAGGAGAAAACCCAGCAAGTTATTCGTAGCCAAAAAAATCCCAACCCAGAGCAAACCCCCCCAAACAAATCCCAGAACAAAGCCGCTGGACACTGTTTGGGCACAAACGAACACACGGAACAACCGGTCCTGCCAGCCCTGCCTCCAACGCCCGGATCAACAGGGACCGAGCGGCCGCGGGACCGGCCCGGGCGGTGCCGGTGCCCGGAGAGGCCCCCTCCCCTCTCCCCTCCTCTCCTCCCCTCCCTTCCCCTCTCCGGCGCCGATACCTGGGCTCGGTGGGGCAGCAGCGCTCGCTCCCCGTGCATGGCTCCAGCACGGCGGCCGGACGGCCGGGAGGGAGGAGGAGGGAGGCGGGAGGTCCTCGGCCCGTGGAGCCGCAGCTCCTCCCCCGGCCTGCCGCTGGCAGCCGCGGCCCGGGCCGGGGCGGCCCCGAGCTCCCGCCTCCGCGGGGCGGCCCGGCCAGCGCCCGTTCAGCGCCCGCACCGAGCTGGGCGCCACGGCAGCTCCAACCATACACTTGTCCCAGTCGCCAGGTAAACCCAAATCGGTGTGTGGGCTTTTGCAGACGAAGCGGCAGCCCTGCGACGTGCCGGGTAAACGGGTGCCAGTGGTGCCTTGCACACTCGGCGCACAGGCGTTCACGGCCCACGTTCGTTCTCACAGTCACACAGAATCATTAAGGCTGGAAGAGACCCACAAGACCCACTGTTCCCCTAACACCTGTATCATGCACTAACCCATGTCCCCGAGTACCTCATCCAACCTCTCCTTGAGCATCCCAAGGGTCGGTGACTCCACCACCTCCCTGGGCACCCGTTCCGATGTCCAACCGCTCTTTGGGAGAAGAAATTTCTCCTGATTTCTAACCTGAACCTCCCCAGCACAACTTGCAGCCATTCCCTCTTGTCCTGTGGCTGGTTATCTGCAAGGAGAGGCTGAGCCCAGCTCACCACAACCTCCTTCCAGGGAGCCAGAGAGAGCAACTCCCAGACTCCTGCCCAGCCCCAGGAGGTTGACTTAAGCGCTGGGCAACACCCCAGATTGTTTTACTTAAACAACTACCAGTCAACTCACAGCTTGTTCCTGAAACGCACAACGCACTTCCGTGTCACAAGGCAAATATGGAAAACCAGAAGAGGCTACCTCAATGAACTCTCTCCCTCTCCAGTTTCAATACGCTGTTTACGATTTAGCCCGACGACATTACCACCCTGCAGCAGACCCAGGGCACTGCTGTGTGCTGCACGGCACTGCCCAGTGCTGGGAGCGGGCCGCAGGGATCCTCCCCAGCAGACTTAACACTGAGGTCCTGGCTGTTACTGCAGTCAGGAAAATAGGAAAACTGATTTGACATATGGAAAACTCAATTTATTTTCTAGAGGAGTTCACAGTTGCTGGAAGCTGCAGAACATCAGTTTTTAGTCCATAGTGATGGCAGAAATGCCAACTACTTTCTTAAGGGCATTTAGTTGTAGAAACCCTGGATGTAAATTAGTACCAAGAATTCATATTAATCAGTGGGACCAACGACACACATGACATTACTACTGAGAACGTGCATCTCTGAGACCCAGGGACTTGCAGTGCAGAGTCATACACATTTGCTAAGACACCTCTTCTTGGAATCTGCAGTTCCATTAAGGTTTTCCTAAGATTGTCACTGGTCAGATTTCTTTGTATGGTTTAGAAGGAGCAAAGCTCCTGTGTGCACAGGGCACACCTGACCCCGAGAGTGCCAGCCAGCCGGCCCACGGCAGAGCCACTGAGCTCCCTGTCTGCAGAGCCGTCACACACAGCGCTGCACAGTGCCATGCACCACTCTTCCAACATGCCATAACCCACAAAGCAGCACAGCACAGACCTTTCCATGCAGTGTGCTGATCCAATCTTATTCCTCCTCTTAACTGCCTTACAAAACAAGCTGGTTTTCCCAAAAGAACCCATTTGTAACGATCTGTATGTAGACAGGGGGGAGGAAGTTTTAGTATTAATGGCAGGTACAAAGAAGAAAGAGTCAGAAATTTTCCAGAAAGCAATTGGAAATAACCCATTTTTCCCCCCTTCAGTGAGGAAGTGATGCAAGCAGGACTGATGCAGCATCCCAGAGCCAAAGCGCTGAGGGCTGTGCTGGGCCTGCAGCTCCCCGCAGCATGACTGGCTCAGAGCTGAAGTCTGAGTGTTTTAGTGGTGCAGAACTAACAGGACTTCAACGTTAATTTGCAATAAAGAGTTTCTATCAGCTTAATTTACTCCTAGGTCCGTCTAATTAAAGTGCCTGTGTATAATGACTATAAATTACACTAACAGTATGCTCTTCCTCTCAGACACAAGTTTTGTGAGAGAAAAATTTTGTAGACACGTTCTCTTCCTCTCCCTGCACCCCAGTAAAGTCAATTGACTTCAGCATGTCTCCTCACATTATCCTGTATACCTGTGACAGAAAATAGACCAGAACAGCTAGAACAGTGTAAATCATGCTGGGTTAATTACTTTATTACACCTGCAGTGTGGGTATTATTCTGGAATAACAAGAAGGGTTTCTGCAATTAAAGAGCAAAGGGCTGTTCTGGAACAGAACTACAGTAATTTAAGTATTTTTTCTGTATTGAGGAGGCTGTAGGAAGCAAAGCCTCGGCACAGACAGGCTCCCACTGAACACCAGGAAGTTCTGGTGACAGATCACTGATTTAAGATGACTGGCAATCTGTCCTGAAAAGGCGCTGGTGAATGGAATGCTGTAACAGTCCATGCTGGTATAAGAACGGGGATTATAATTCAATTAGTCAATTGCCCCTGCGATGCTATTTTCCAGTATATTGACTCCATGCAGACACAATGGACCTGCCTGACTCCTACCCAGCATCAGACGGGAAGCTGCTTGGGCGCTATGCCATGAATCGCATGAGATCAGAATCGCGCGAGCATCTTATGCTTCCCCCCCTCGGAATCTCACAATTCCCTGCACTTCCAACACTGTCAGGCCTTCCCTCCTGGCAAAGTTTTTCCCTGTACCTGTCCTGCAGCACAGCCCCAAAGAACCTGTGATTTCACCCGGGTGCTGCTGAGGACTTGACAGGACAGTTGCTTTATGGGTATTCTGCCTTTTAACACCTTCAGCGAAGGCACGTACATGGATCAGTCATTCTCAGATGGATTCTTTTAAACAAGCAGGGTAGCTGCCTTGAGCCAACAGCAGAACTCAGAGCAGGCCCACAGTGAAGAGGCTGCTCAGTCCTGCCCCCTCCTCCCTCATCTGGAGCCAAAAAATGTGACTGCAAGGCGTCATGTTACTCGAAATAGAAATATATAGGGCAAGGTGAGACCAGGGAGCTGAGAACACGGACTGCAGAGAGCAGTCCCGATGGGAGGCAGTGGTGCCTGTGATGCCCATTAATCACTCCCCTGCTGAGCGCCAGATCGGCAGGGAAAACCAGCCTCCTGGAAATTCAGAAGTCCCCTTGTCTGCCTTCCTGCTGTGCCAAAGGCACAGTGATACAAACAGGAAGGTGATACAAGCAGGAAGATCTCAGGCACCCATCGCAAGCCCAAAGGACAGGCATGGGCAGCTGCCAGGCATGTGACTCGGGCAGCCCCCCTGCATCGGGCGGGCAGAGGGTCTCCTGCCTCGGGCATGCCAGCACTGGAGACCCGTGACCCCTCTGGGACAGATACGAGACAGTTAATTCGTAAATATGATCTCTAATTAACACCTTAACCGGAATAAAGACTAGAGGGGAGAGACGAATCACGTCCTTCGTGTCTGAGCACGGCTGCAGAGCTATGCGCGTCCCCACATCTCGGGTGGCACACAGGCCCCTGGAGGGACCCCGAGCCCAGCCTCGGGAGCTGGCACCCTGCTCGCTCCCAGAACATGCCCGCATTTATGCAGACTGTTAACAGAATGCCTGTACAGGTGATTACTCCTGACTCCCCTCAGGTCTGCTGACACACAGCAGGGTACAGCATTGTTTACATCATGCCCCCATCTGCTGAGCAGTGCCTCCGAGTGCCAGACAGACAAATTAGTTTAAGCTATCTTTATATGAGTTTCTTTTTTTTTTTTTTTTCAGGGAAACCCACCACAAATTCATGCAAATAAATGAAACAGTGAAAAATAAAAGTCCTTGACAAGTCCTTTGCAGAGAAAAAACCCTCAAAACATCCAAACCCCATGCAAAACAGTGGGTTTGGAAAGGGGACAGTGCTACTATAAAGATAGGATAAAAATTATTTTGGAAAATATTTTACTTGACCGGTTGTTTAGTGTCTACTGCTGACAGAGAAAACAAACAGACTTCAGTAAATACTCATGTTTCCAATGGACTTATTTCTGGCTTTTTGTCAACTGGAATACTCTCAAAGCAAAAAGATGGCAAACTGTGCTAAGTAGAAGTTTTAGAGAAAACATAACAATATTCAAGATCTTTCTTTAGACTGAAGAAATGTTGTGGCTAGGAAGATACCCATAGAAAAGAGGGTTTTGCGACTACTTGAAGCGCAAGGTTCTCAACCCAACTTGTCCTTGGAGGTATTTCCTGTTCCGAGGAGTCAGAGGAGGCTTAAGGAGGACACTTGCTCCTGCTCTCAACTACACAGCACAGTCTGCTCCACAAACCATGTGTCATGCAGAGTCCTTTTTCCGTATGCTGCCGCAGTCTCTGCTGAATTAGCAACAATCCCAACATCACAATCACTCCACAATCCCACACTTGAAGAGCAGCAGTCTTTTTAGGAGGCATGAAACCAAGAGCCCAATAACCTACAGAAAAAAACGCAACTCAGTACAGGGACAGGGCTGTTAACCTCAGTGTCTCCCAAGTACACAGCCATTTCTCATTCGGCCCTGCATCTTTCCTCACTTCTCTCTACTTCAGTATTTGTACAGTGCAAAACACCTACCGAGGCCATTGCAGATCTACATCCAACCATCTAAACACATGTTTGTATGAAGCCATGCACAGAATCCCTGTGAGGTACAACAACAAGGAAGTTAAGCATCATTAATTACTATGAGGTACCTTCAGTGTATTCAATTAAATGCATACCGACAGCCAGAGTCACCTCCCTTCATGACACCTGCAGCACGGGCTTCCGTAAACACCCGAGCCAAGGTGACACCAACCCTACTGCCACGCGTGCAGACCACGCACAGTGTTCCTGCTGGAACCCATAACGACTTTGCATGTTGCACAACACACTGTGGGCCCCAGAGGAAACAAAACCCACCAACCCAAATCGCTCTGCCTGACCCACATGGGTGATGCAATGAGCTATTTATGACCTATGGCCAAGACAGCTCTTTCGAATGTTTTCCTCTTTAAAGGGTGCTAGCCACAGAGCCACAGACCAGCTGAGGTGGGACAGGAGCTCTGGAGGTCATCTGGTCTGACTTCCACACAGACAGGGCCACCAAGGCCCACCTGTCCAGGACTGTGGCTGGGCAGCTCTTGTGTCTGTCCCATACTGGAGATGGCACACCCCCACGTTACGCCTGCGGGTGCCTGTGATACAGATTTGGACGTGCAACCCTTTCATCACTCTGCTGCAACACTGCCACAGAGAAGCTGCTGATCGCCATTGCCAGAATGGTTTTGAGCTGTCTCTATGACACTCCTAAATCCAAATCAAAACCAAAACTGGCTACAGAAAGCATACAAACAGATGGACGGCTCGAGGAAGTCTTGCTGCGTACCTCCTATAGTACGGCTCACTGGCTGGATTATAACTGGGGCTTCTAAAATTGATAAACAGCCTTTGCCTGTGGGCAATTAACCCTCAAACAGGTGGGAAGATCATCCTGGCTATGGAAAAAACCCAAGAGAAAGCAACAATGAAAAATGACCCTGAAAACAATACGAGAAAAAAAATCCCAGCACAGTCCCTTTGTGTGCCTAAGGTAACAGCCAGAGCAAGAAACCAACACCGGTAACGCCAGAGGAAATGGCTTTACACCTTACTCACAGCAGTTACGCAACCATGAGCGATGATTACTGTGACACATGTGTATGTGGTACATCTGCCAGCCCAGAGCCATGTGTGTAGATCCCAGTGCTCCCACTCAGGCAGCGGAAAGGGGCAGAGGTAGAAATACCTCACAAGAAGAGCCTGTCAGCAGCCACTGCAGAGCAGCGCTGCACAGCTTGCTCCAGATGCTCACCATTCAGGGTTCCCTCTCGTGGGGTGGCAAGTGAAGCCCCTCCTGGCTTCACATGGGTGGTGCAGGGGGGCAGAAGGAACCTCGGCCTGTGTGCCTAGGCCTGAGCTGCCTGGGGACGGAGCTGCGTTCATGTGACCTGGTGGTAAGGAACAGAGATGTCTGTGATGTGAGTAGGTCACTGAGCCCACTTCAGGGCTCCAGACAGTACCTGTAACTCTGTGGGAATGCTGTGGGAGGGAATGGTGACCTGAAGCTGCTCAGGCTGGTGCCCAAAGAAACATACCTCAGGCTGTGCTGGAGGTACAGTGACAGATCCAAGTCAGCACCTGGTAAAGCCCGCTGAGCGTGACTCTGCCATGGCCCAGTCACTGAACTGAATGTGAAACGGAGATGTGACTTTGGATGCTGCCTCAAGAGTCAGAGATGGGGTTTAGTGTTTCCCTCCTCCCATCAGCGGCAGGAGTCTCTGAGGGACTGACACTTCAACCCTTCCTAACTGGTGAAGGCAACTATGTCAGCCAAGCTAGGGAGCTGACTTGCCTCTCTGCGAGCCACAGTGCACACACACGGAGCCCTGGCCATCTGCCAGCCAGGAGCGGTGGGCTGAGGCTGGAACCTGATGAAGCTGCTTTCTGGAATGGGATGGAGACACGCTGGACCAGGCACCAGCTCTGCCCACAAGTATCTATTCATAGCCTGGAGACAGAAGAGGACTGACACAGCACAGCGTAACATCCCCCTGAAGAGGATGTCTCTGGCTCCGTGATTTATTTCTAAAAACCCATCTGCCAGCAAAGACCTTACCTCCTGGGCCTCAAGCTCCAGAAGCCTTGAGAAGTGGAATTTCTGAATGAGAAAGGGTAAGGCCAGGGGGTCTAACTCCATAAGGGTCTAACAAAGTGCAGACTAGTCAAGAGGAGAATCAGCAGTGCTGGCTGAGCACGCGGGGCAGTAACACTGACATCACGGGTAAGGCTAGTCTAAGGGAATGAATACAGCAACCTGGGTGGAAAAATAGGAAAGAACCAAATTATACACAAGGGCCTGCAGGACCCTGATTTCTGAGGTGAAAAGGCAACACAGCAAAAGATACAACCCAAACAACATTCATGGATGTTTATTTTAGAGACTGCAGATTTTTAGTCAAGGAGGGACTGACAATCAGGTCAGACGTTACAATAATAATGACAGGAAATGAGGTAAGGCCGAAAAAAATTAAGTATAGGAACTGGGAGGAGAGGGTGGGTTTGGAAACAAGCTTATACAAGTTTTTATCAGAAAGTTACTATGTAAAATGACAGCATCATTCTGTGTTTGGTTTTGGTTTTTTTTCTTAGTTGGTTGTGTGGTTTTGGTTTGTTTGGGGTTTTTTTGTTTGTTTGTTTGTTTGCTTCCCCTGTACATCTGAATCCCAGCTCATTACCTGGGTCACAAAATGTTTGTTAACTCTTCCCAGAGAGTAGTTTGGGTTTTTCTTATGCTTCAAGCTACTACCTGGTGAATACAGATTATTATGGCATCTTATGTATTTATTTGTAAAGAACAAGAGTTTAACTTTCAGGTTGCAAGTTACATTTGACTTGCAGAGCCACGGAGCAAACTGGGATGGAATCCTTCAGAACAAACGTCTTGGTGTGATCACTTGGCCTGGAAGAGCTGTGCATGAGTGCAAGGATTCCTCCTCCTCTTCAGGAGATTATTCTCTGCTGAAGTTGAACATGCAAGTCATCTCCAAGTATTCAGTCTAAAGGGCTCCTGTACAAGAGTACAACTACTGCCCTTTAACACTTACTTTGCTTCAGTTTAATTGCAGTGTTTTCTGCAGGTACAACACAGAATGTGACTGCAACCAAAATTCACCCTGGAAGCTGTATTTCAGAGCTGATCCAGGCAACAGTTGATACGAAAAGATAAATATTTCAAACCAGCAGGATTCATGTTTCCTGTGAACAGATTTCTTTGCTGTTCCTGTATAGCACTTCTTTATCTATTGCTCCCTCATTTAAAGTCTTTCTGATGTAACACACATGGAACATGCCAGCTAGCATCATGCTTGCCTGAAGGCCATGATAGAGCTGACTCCAGACGTTCCCTCCCTGCTTGCTCAGCTCCAGAAACTGTGGGTACCCCAACGCAGGCACCAGTTCAGTCCATAAGGCTGCTCAAAGGGGCAAACTCAGCTTGTCAAGGGCACAGGGAGCAGCAGTGTGAGGGCAGTGCCTCCAGCATGGGAACAGGCACGCTGCCCAGGGCTGCACGCATGCGGCACCGCACCTTCCACGGCCTGGGAGAAGCCAGCACCATGCCATGGGACATTACACAGTGAGGTGCATTCGGGGGTGTGGGATGCCTAGCCAGGTGCAGTGGGGCCTGTCCAGAAATCCAGAGCAAGCACTGAATTGACACTGAAATCACCACATTACTTTGGGTATTCTTGTAAGAAGCCTCACCAAGAACTCCACCTAGAGACAAATCTTACTGCAGCAGTGCCTCACAACACAAGGTGAAAGCTCAGGCTACACTGACACGGAATAGGGGCTTGATTCAGAGAGTACAGTGCGTGGTACCTGATCCTCACTGCTGCTTCTCCAGTGTTAGCCTGGCCTTACACGTGTCAAGACGTGGTGTGCAGATCTATCAACCTGGAAATGTGGAATACAAACAAAACTCCCTTCACACCGCCCTCTGAACCACCTCAGAGCTGTTCCCAGTAGCCACCTCTGTGCCACATTTGTTACGGAGCCCAGTGAAACCAGTGGGAAAAGTACGTGTCCCAGTACAGGAGATCCAGATCTCTGCAGAGAATGGTCAGTCTGTTAAACAAGCGTGATTACCCGTCTTTGCTTCAAGCACAATAGCAGCACCACGCCATTTCTCAACCACTTCCTCCACAAGACCCAGGTAAGCACTTGTTTACGGAGCAGGCACACCCAAAAACATCTGGAGCCTGTATTTCTATTTTTCTACAAGCACTGGAGCCACCATGCACCAGAGAGCTAGCTGCAACAACACACAGAGAAACATCTTCTCTTTTGCATTGGAGTTCAGTGTCAAAGTCCTTACTGTCCCCCTTCAATATTTACTAAACGTGGGGAAGAACAGAGCTCAGTTAACTCAGACTGGTGAAGGGGCAGTGCCGAGCCACGCAGCTACACGAACCCAAGGAAAAGTACTTATTCATTTCTGAAGGTCACCGACTCCAAAGGAAGCAGTATGCTTTTGCTCTTTTTTTACATGGAGGAAAGAGATGATTCTGCAGCTTGTTTACTACTCCCTGGAAATACATTCTGCACAGCTAAACCAGCAAGACAGGAGATGGCATCCAGCAGCTACCGATCCAAACACACCTCTGACACAGGGCTGCATTTACTGGCCCCCTCTTTCACTGTGGCTGTTTCATACAAGCCAAACCCCAAAACAACAAACTGAAAACCCCAAAAAGCAGCACCGCCTTTGATCTTGTTTACAGACTGCAACGCTCGCTCAGACAGCAGCCTTTCTCACACTGCCCAGCTTCCGAAGCAAAGAAAAGCTACGTACAAAACACGTGCAGAAATTCAGTGGCACGCCCGGCAGAACGCCCGGCAGAACGCCCGGCTGAACGCCCGGCAGAACGCGCAGCGATTCCAAGGCTGATGCCACAAAACGAGGTCAAGTTCTACTGGACATTTACCTAAAGCAGCCAAATAAGACAACTGGTGGTGCCGTAGCGACGCTCAGGTCTCACCTTGGCAGGCTCACACAGGTCCCTGTCGCAGCACACGCAGGTACAGCAGCACCACATCAACATCGCCGCGGGGCCATGGGCAGCGCTGGGCGCAGCGCTGGGCGCAGCTCGGCACGCTCCCGCACCGCTGACCCGGCTCCATCCATGCGCCAGACTGAGAGGGCTCCGGGCGCTGGCGGCACAGGCAGCGCGCCGCTGCCAAAACAAGCATCGCTCTGTGCAGGGCTCCTGTGCGGCTGCTGCAGGCCAGCGCTCGGGCGCGGGGCTGGCGGGCTCTGTGCCTCTCCTGCAGCCCCAGCGTCTGCTCGAGGCGCAGAGGGGCCAGGGCTGGCAGATTTAAAGCTGCAGGGCTTTCCCTGCCATCTCCAACACGTGATGCTATTTTTAAAACTGCACCTTTGAGCCAAGAGAATTGTACAGGGCAACAGACAGCCGATCAGGAGCTAATCGATAGACGCAAGGCGACACAGGCCTTCCTCAGCACACACCAAACAAGGGGGTTGGTAGCGAGACGCTGGCAGAACTAAAAATGGAGAGTCAGGGATGCAGGCAGGACGTGACTGTGCTCTATTTATAGTCTCACAGAAACACAGCTATTTAACGCGCACCAATTTTTCAGAAGATTAACTTGAGGTCCTGGAAAGCCGAAACTCTAATTAGAAATTAACTGTCACAGGACAGAAGTGCAAAACAGAGCCAGCACCAGCTCTTCAGCCACAGCTGTCACCTCCTCCCCCTCAGCTGCTGCCCTCAGCACCCTTGCCAGGGAAAAAGTGCTTTGCTGGTGCGTTGGAAGGTGCAGAGCAAAGGGTCAAAACCCTGCTTGTGACAGTGCTGACCCACAGCACCTTGTGCATCACACCCTGCTCCTTCAGGCTTGTTTTCAAGCAGCCACCCTCGGCTCCTGTCTCTTCTCTGCCTCATTGGCATTTCCTATTGGAGCAGGTAGTCCTGCTCACCTGGGACAGAGACAGACCATCACAAAGCCAGGTCATACAGAATATGAGAGACATCTTTGGAACCATTAATTCAGAGTACATGCAGGGCTCCTGAGGCTGAAACACCATGAGCTGTCACAGAACAGTGCGCGACAGGCACCTTTCCTGTTCCCTACTGCGCTAGCCACACACCGCCAGCCCGGTCACAAGGACCTGCCTTCCCCATCCTCTGTCTGCCCCTTTGAGCCAGGTGACTTGGTGGCTCTGACACACACAACAGTGGTTGGGTTTGGGAGGGGTTTTCTTGCTTTTAAGTTGTTCTCTTGCAGCAATGCAAGCCAACATGAAGAAATGCTGCACTGAAACGTTACTTCAGAATGCATGAATTTCAGCAATGCAACAGAAGGGAAAACTCTTGACCAACTCAAAACATGGGCAACATGGAAAAAACATATCACTAAGAGCAAAATTCAGTTTGGAAAGAGGAAATAAAGCCTGAAAACGCATTCTGTAGGGACCAGGTTAGAGGTAAACCAGCTAAAAAGTCCACTGTCTTTAATTATACTGGTATGTCAGGTGGCATTTCTGGAAGACCATTATGATGAAGAGCAGGCATATTACAAGGTGCATTTAGGCCAGGAATTGAGAGTGAAAATGTAGCATAGAAAAACGACATTGAAGTCTGATTCATGCAGACAAGTCACACTGGTGTGGAGATATTAGAAGGTACATCCACAAAGCATTCTGTGATGCTGTAGAGCAGGACGTTGAAGGCAAACAGAGGAAGGTGGCACTCAAAACCACACACAGTGCAATTCTGCAACATGCTGCACACTGTCCCCGAGCTGTGGAACACCAAACCAGTCCCTGGGGCAGACTGGGGGCTGCAGCAGAGAGCTGGCTGTCGTTTTGCCTAGCACGAGCACGCAGCAGCCAGCGCGGCCGCCCCAGACAGGTCTGCTCCCAATCCCAGCCTGCAAGGCACTGATGCAGCACACGCTGCTCACAGGCACTCCTCCTTCAGCAGGGCTGAGCATCCCTAAAGCGATCCCAGGAAGTGTTACTGCACCAACCGGAGCAGAAATGGGCACAGGACATGAATGAAAACAAGGCAACTTACCATTATTTCCATATATTCAAACCCACACAGTAGTGCCATGGAAATGACTGCAAGGAGCAGAAATCACAGACCTAACATCACTGACGCCTGCATTCCTGTTTCTCTGTGGGTATTCTCAAGGTTCAATGGTAAGAGGGTCTCCAAACATTTATTACCTGACAGGACTAATCTAATATTGATATTCTCTGATAATGAGAGCACTGCTTTAACAAACATACAATTCAACCCGGGAAAGGTGCTGTAAAAGGGGCTTTTAAAAAGAAGTGTTGTATTAGTCACTGAGCTCCACTGAATGAGGATCACACCCCAGCCCTGCCAAACCTTTGAGATCAGCCAGTCATCCAGGGCTTGCACAAGAGCATCGCAGCAGTGTTGCACAACACTGCACGCCTGCCAGATAACTTCTGACTTTGTCAGCTGCGCTCCTGACCAAACGGAGGCATGGACTGGGCCAAAAGGCATTCACCCTCTTGCAAGAGTTTGTAGTGAGAAATCTCTGCTAAAAAAAACCCTGTCCAGGCTAAATAAGGAAACCAAAACCATTTCTGTACTTGAGCAAGTTCAGAGCACACAGTAGATCTTGCACTGCAATACAACACAATGACAAGAATTTATTTAGAAAAAGAAAAAAGGTAAATTCATTTCTCAAGGAGCATTCAAGGAATATTTTACATTCTTACAGCCGATTTCACTCTCAAAAGAACAGTAGCCATACTGATACTAGGAAACCTCCAGATATCTGAGACTTTATCTTTTAATTATAGCAGATCCCATCTAACAGAAGCGAGACGGAAGGGAGATGAAATTTCTTGCAGACAACATCATTACCCAACCTTAGTTTATGTTGGATACAACCTAGGTTGATGCCCAGCAATTCTACTACTGTTGAAACAGATCATTTCACCACATTGTGCAACGAGCAGATCCATGAAAATATGCTCATTATTCTACTTCATAGGATCATACAGCCTTCATGAGCTTTATGGAGCAGTGAACCCAAAACTAACCTACCAAGCTGAGTATCATCTCCCTTAAGAGGAATCCCTTCCACTCCTCATCGAAGAGGAATGCATAGTTTCTTCAGGAACTGTTGTTACACTCCCAAACTGCTGCAACAGTGCACTGATGTGTCGTGCTGCTAAAAGGTGACTTCTACACCCACAGAGAGACAGAAACATCATACTAAGAGCACCAGCAGCTACCCAAACAATCCCAACAAAGCTCAAACAACTGTGGCAAGCTGCAGCCCAAGCGCGAGCCTGTGTGAGTCTCCCTGCTGTGGAGACTCCCATGGTGCTGCTGCCCTTGCCCCGGCTCTCCGAAAGCCTCGCACCGTGGAAGGACAACTCCCACAGCAGGAGCCAGGAGATGGGACTGCACCTCAGTAATGTGGGGGACACAGATCTTCCTGGGTGCCCAAGCCAAGAACAGAAACAGCCTCATGAACAGGGACAGCAGCGAGGGCAGCAGGGAGGGCAGGGGCCTCTGAGCATCCATGTCTGTGTGCAGCCCCTCACTGCCCCAGGCCATCCCCCTGCACCTTGCTCAGCAGCTGCCAGCAAGCCCCCAGCTGCAACAGCGGCGAGGGGGGTGCGGCGGGCAGCTCACTGGCATTCTACAGCATCTCCTTCCTGAAGTTACTTGGTAAAACTGGAGAGAGGAGGGATGCAAGGGGAGGCAAAGGAGCTTTGATGCAGCTTAAAAACTTACGGGAATTAGATGCTTGTATGACCCCTACAATAACTGAAAAGTCTTTCCAAGACCCCTTAAAACCAGGAGGTTTAGAGAAAAAATACAGCAGGGGCTAGATGCGTATATTTCAGAAAATATGAACGCTGCCAAACATTAAGTAATGCTAAATATGAAGTAAGAGAGTGAGAAACCGGTTGAACATTCAAGAACAGGGTTATGATAATTCTTTCACAGAGCTGTTCCCTGAAGCAGTGCTCAGATGATGAAGACAAGGAGGCTGCTGTGCCCCCTCCCTCACTGAAGGCTTCGCAAAGGTAAAACGCCTTTTTGATTGGCCACAGCATGCATCCAGCTGAGCAGCAGCAAGCTCCTTGCAGCTATGTTAAACTGGGAAAGGGAGAACACAAAAGTCACAGCAACAGGAAGACAAAACCTGAAACAGTAACAGCAGAGGAGCCCAGGAAGGCAGTCGACAACCACTGAAGCAAACGGGGCAGCACCATAGCAGGCTCCAGGCCCTCAAGAGGCACGGGTTGCAGAGGGCTTGGAGCGGGCTGGGCATGGGGCAGCTGGCCCTGCCACCCCAGACCCGCCTTTCTGTGCCCCGGTAGCCTTGCTGCTGGATCCCCCGGAGCGGGCGAGCATGCTGGACCTGGATCGAGTGTCAGGTGATCCCAGCGCTGGGGCTGTAGGCACATTAAAGGGAGAAATGGGATCCACGGTTGGCCAGCGTGATGATACATGACATATGACACAACTTTGTCCTGCCAAGCTCGGGCCGTTGCTGCTGTTAAAGCTTTATGGTGTGCGTTTCCAGGCTCCGTTACTCCCCTCTGAGACCCCTGCACGCAAAGGCACCGTTACACCAGGAGCAACCAATACTCAGCGGAGGCAAGTGTGCAGAGCAAGCACATGTTCATCCCTGCGAGCTGCTACTGCTGCAAACGCATCCTCATCAGAGCTCGCCCTGGCACTGCCATCTCCTGCAGCAGAAACTGGATCGCTCCCATTAAGACAAAGCTACATGAAACTGGAGAAGAACATTTTGTGGGAGGAGAGGCTGAGCTCCCAGTTCAGCAGGGAGAAACCAGAAGCCACAGTAATCTGTGGCAAAGTAAACTTACAGTCTTTTTATCATTTTTTTTTCTTTTCTTCTTGTTTTCCCTTCTTCTTACATCCAGTACTAAACTAGTCGCTAATTAATACCTGGGACTGCAGTACCTGTTCAGACACAGGCTTTGTACTTGCACAGGTCCTGCTTCTATGTGACTCAGGAAGGATTACCTATCAGTTGCACACAGTGCTTCAGTAAAAGGGGAGTAACTTGGAGAATCAGCCCCTTTACTTTCTGGGTTCAGGAAAACCGCAAGGCTCATGAAATCGAGATCTGCTTTGACCCTACAGAATCGGGCTCTCCAAGGGAAGGATGACAGGTCAGGGGGAGGAGAGCCAGCAAGCCAAACAAGTGGCACAAACCAAATTACAGGGTGGTAAAGTGCAAGCACTTGGTATCAGCACATCAAATTACAAATGTTTATCAGACCCAGCCTTCTCTCACACCCAAAAGATTTCATCTCCTCCTCTGCATCAAATGCAGACAAAACCAGTCATGAACATTATCAGAACAGGCTGAAAAGTGACAGACTCTTTCAATGCAGACACAATGCAGTGCAAACACTCAGCAAAACTGTATGTATAAGGCAGGTCTTACTAAAACTGGGGTTAGACCAACTTGTCAACTTCCAGGCATGCAAGGGCTCCTGTAATACAACTCCTGTCTGGAAACTTCACACTTTCAAATTCAGTTTGTGATTAAGAGGTAACACGTGAAGTTGATCATGCCAGGGCACCGCTTCCACCCCACCTGTCCTCAAAGAGACACACAGCTCTCCGGGCCTGGATGGGAATTACAGGAAGGCGACGAGGAGCCTCTGTCCCAAGTTGGGGACAGCCGTTCCAAGGCCAAAGCTTCCAACAGAGAATCAATGTGCCAATTGTCCACGTACAAACCGATGATGGAGGTGGAAACGACACGTTGTGTAGGGTAACACAGAGGCAGCTGAGGGCGGAACGCTGCTGCTGGAGGAAGCAGGACGCATGGGAAGCGCTAGCAGGGCTGCGGCCTGCACCGCCGGCTCCAGGCAATTAGCCAGGCATCGCCCTCAGCAGGGTCAGAAGGCGCAGAGCGAGTGGAAGGCATGGGTTGATATTAATGTATATTAATATATTAACGAAGGATGGGAAGAGTGTGCACAAAAGTGCATATATGAGGAGAAGGAAGGACGGGGAGAAGCAGAGTGATTAACTGCATATTAAAACCTTAAGACAGGAGGGCTTGCTTGGCAACCAACGCGTTTTAAACAAATATTGCATCCAGCAGCTTATGCACGGAGGTGTGTTAGGTTTTAATTTCCTTAACTCGATACTTACAGCAGTGATAGTTTTTTAAGTTAAATAAATTTGTTCATGATGCACTGTTTGTGCCTGACTAAATCTGTGGTTGTACACTGTAAATACTTTTCCATATCCAAGCTAAACTTAACACGAGTATTTGTGAGAATACATGTGAGCTGTACAGTGTACACATTAGTTTCATCCACTTGCAACTGTGAAATGGTAAAATTATTGCAATTGTGTCAAAATGTTCACATTAATAATCTATACTGTCTAGTGGGGGGGGGGGGAGGGGGAGTTCCAGCCAATTCAGCTAAAGAGGTACATATCAGCAGCTAAGCACAGAGCACATGAACCAAACCCAAAGCTCCTCACATTGGCAAACACTGCTGGAGTTTGAATAGGACTGTGCACTCAACATCAGCCAACTGATTTTCAGAGCTTCAGAAAGGAAACATTCTTTGTAAAGTCCAAATAATTCGTAATTCTCCTGATCTGCTTGAAACGCAACAGGCTCAGCTTTGTAAACTAGGACACCTCCCCCTTACAGCCTCTATGATGGCCACCATCACTGCTTGTTTCAGGTCCTGGTTTCTGAGTACGTTTTTCCTTGCACTCAGGATAAAGGGATCTTTGCCACACTCAAAGCATCAGCTTGATGAAGTACAGAAAAGAAGTAAAAACAGGAAAGAGAAAAGGATCTCATTTGTTGTGATCATGAAGACTTCTGGACCCTCAAGCAGGTATTCATCTCAGGCAAGGAAACCTTCCTCCCCAGCCTCCTTAAAAGCTACTATGGCTGCTCTGAAGGCAAGGAGGATCCTCCCTAAAACACACTGACTTACAAGTCAGATTCGTCAGACAAGTAATAAATAGCTTTAGTATAAAATAACACAATGGCAGTTTGCAGGGAAGGTTTAGAATGGGCCACAGTACCTACTGTTTCTCTCCACAGCTGGTCAAGCACTACACTTCCAGGTAAAGATCTCAGAAAGCCAACTACCAACAATGAGATCTAAGGAGCCATTTCAGCCCAGACTTTGTGCCCACTTTGCAGCTGCTGACAACGTTGCCAGCACTTCGAGCTGAACAAGCACATCTCCTAGTAGGAGGTACTGATGTCTGCCGCTGTCCCAGTGCAGGTGAAGAGCCATGAAATCAGACTATCGGAGGAGCTAATGGAGTTTCAAAATTATTTCATCTAAATGCCTACCCAAATGCTTGCATCTGTTGCTGCAACGTAAATATTTAAGAACTTTCAAAGATCGGGATGTTCACTTCCAAGTTTTGTCCAGATAGAGAGACTGGTTATAGTGAACTCTTGAATACAGAATTGCTTCCATTTCCACAGACCTCTGAACAAGGGCAACGCTCAGTATTGAGCTGTATATTGTCTGTGCTTACCAATGCACTCTAAGAGGATAGAAGAGCATCTATGTGGTTCATTCATTTACAATATTTGGCTTCAGTAAACATGTGGAAAAGTTAATCGAGTTGCTACTGTGAAGCCCTAAAATGAACAGAGATTACTGAAAATTCAAAGCCACAAGCCTTGCCTTTATCAACTAGAACTTCACAGAGCTGGTAAAGAAAGAGAAATCAAACACTATTCCTGGATCAATAATCTCAGTGATACCAGGCATCCTGCACAAGGCTTTTTGGTTAATTAGGTGGTGATTAGTAAGTTCCTGCACAGCTCCAAGAAGATATTCACATATATCTGGGATTGACCCACATTAACCACAACACCGAAAGCCCAGAGGCCGTTCCCACGCTCACTGCCCTGGGACAAGGGCTGCAGCCGCCCTCACGTTCCTGCTGGCCTGTACAGATCACAAAACCATGTGTGGTTATAAAAGCTGCAACAACCTAATGGCATAAGGTACCATCTGGATCAGAAGCACTTTAAGCTAATGCATTATTTAACATTTACCTTCTAATTTAAGCTCCTAGACTTCAAAGTCACTGCACAGAACTGGAGTTCCCCTCTTCTGTACATACTCACTGGGATAAAGTTAGTTTTGACTATATTTGTCTTTCTTAGATTCTGCTCAAAGGATGCTCTCTACAAAGCTTGCTTTCCTTGTCACTGTTCACAGTCTCTTGCCCCTGTTTTCATCACTGTAAGGAGAACAGCCCTACCTTTCCACAGGCATTCTACTAGCACTTAGTAATGAGAGAACTTAGCCCACAAATACTGCACCTGAGGTGAGGTGCAGATGTATTGATTGTGCTTTTTTAGCAGCACTGAATCTCGAAGAAGAGACAGCAGGCAGCAACAATGCAGCTCAAAGCCAAAGCTTGGTGCAAGGACAGCCCAGAGCCGCAGCCTGCTCAGGAACGGGCCTGGAGCCTGACCTGGGTGTTCACAGCCAGACCGTCCCTTGGAAGCCATCAACATCAAGGGCGTTTTCCAAGGGCACGTGCCTGGTAACTGCTGCATCAAATCTGGTCATTGCCTGCCACATCACTCCTAACCCAGATCTGCATACGTGGTTAATCTGATGTCTATTTAGAAAAAGGCTTCTCAATGCTCACAACCTGGTGTGCAGACTCCTGGGGGTGTCTGTTCCAGCTGCTCACGTGCAGTGAGGCAACAGAGCCATCCCTCTCTGAAGCCCGTGGCTAATGCCAGGCAAGGACTGCCAGCAGGGATGTGCACACTCCCTACCTCTTCTGACCTTTCTAATCAAAGCTCTTGCCTGGTAATTATTCTTCCAGCCCACAGAACCCTTGCCACAAGCCACACAGAGTTTTTCATTTCCTCCCCCATGTTGGGTAAAACAGCCCAACACAGGAGCTCAGAGCCAGGCCCCTCTGTCCTACCTCACTGTCCTCACTGATCCAAGAGTAGCACCTACCCAGCAGTAAACACCAGGTTGTGCCTGCGAACAGGACGCCTGCCCCAGACTGCTTCTCCTCGCAGGAGGTGACAAAAGCCCAGGCTGATGACAAGCAGCAGCAGCTCATACTTTCACAGCACCTTACGCTGCTGTTCCTTGTATCCAAGAGGCCACAAGAGATGGAGTCCCATGAGCCACACTACAGCCACCATCACACCACGAAAGGCTTCACAATGTAATAATGCAGTTCCAATTTTGGACACAGCTTGAGATGTAACACAGCTGATGGGTTAAGGAGTGATGGCATTTAAATGGCTTTAGTTTTGGTCTTGTTTTGTTTTGTAAATAAGCAATGAATTGCTTAACCTGTAAGAAATCTGCATGTGAAAGAATCTCTCCCTTCTTCCTGGCAGGGTAAAATAACAAATACAGACTTTTCACATACTATGCAGCATCACTCTGGTTCAGCAGAAACTACAATCAAGGCAAAATGCCCAGTCTGTGTAAGAGATTAAGCTACCAATAAAGCCACGACCTAAACACTGCAAAGTGGTGAAATGGAACATTTCCAAGTAGGCTTGGAGTTTCGTTTGTCAATACTGCCAGCATGAACTTCACCCCAGTGTCCGATGTAAGCCTGACTGCAATGGAACACCCTCCCTCCACCCCCACCCCACATTTCTTTTAGTCTTAACACCATGTTTTCCCCTGGAACACCTCAGAAAGGCAAGCAGCTGTGGGTGAAACTGCTTTAGTTTCCTTTAAACAAAATGTTACTTGTCAGTTCTCAGTTTTATTGGACATCCATGTATCAAATTTATTATTTCTGGTTATCACACTGTTGGTGATGTTTGAATTACCAAACCTTACACTCTCACATTTTCTTACAGTATTAGAAAGAAGAGAAAAAACACACAAAACCCCCCAACCTCAGAAAAAGCATCTGTTTCAGCAACCATCTTGGTGGTTCATTTTCACTACTGTGTGATCCAACTTGTTACCAAGCTCAAAATACTTCAAGGAGTATTTGGAAACATGGATTGTCTTGGCCACAGCAGTTGTGAGGCAGGATGTGTTTGCCTGAACCTGAGGTCTGCAGATCAAAACCTCTGGCTTTGTTCCTTCCCTGCAGTGAGCTTGAAGCGTGTACTAAGCAGACGACATGACGGGTTACTGAAGTTCAGCTGACAAGGTCTGTACCCCATAAGGTACCTAAGGTCCTACACCCATTAAAATGGCCCGGATACAATGAATTTGACAGCTGTTCCCTTGGCTCAGAAGTGACAGTTCAAGTCCAGCTCTGTTTCTGGAGGAACTTCCTGCCCACAGCCAGGTCCAGCTGTCCCTCCTCTGCCTGTCTGTCCTGCCGTGCTGCTGCTCACTCCTCTGCCTCCAAAGCAGATGCCAGTCACAGAACAACTGGAAGTTTGCAGATGTGTCTGGAACTTGCAGAGCTCCCACGGAAAAGCCAGGCAGCCCCTCTGAGGGCAGCAGGCACATCTATCCCACTGGCAGAACATGCTTTACGAGGTAACCCTTCAGTTACGCAGTTACAGTCATGTCACACCAGGCCAGGCGTGGAGGAAAGCAGGTTTTAAAAAAAGATTTCCCTTTCATTTGGGTTACGATCATCTCTGAAGATGTTTCACCTAACAGGGAAATGTGATGAGCAGTTAAACTGTTCAGAATACATCCCTAGTTCTGCAAGAGAATGAACCACTGTTTGCCCTGGCTATCTTAACAGCTATCTTCTCTGGGCTAATGACAGCAATCAAACTTCCAATTGAAAAAGCCCTGCTAAATTAATCGTTTGGTTAATGCGAGGAAGCTGTAGCATCCTGAATAGCAATGACAAATCACCCTGAACAGTAAGTTACTGTCCTGGGTCGGTAACTTCCCAGTGAAAACCGAATATCAAAGTGGCATTTAAGAAACAAACAAAACCAAATCAAACAAAGAAAACCCCAACAATAAACAAACAACCCAGGAAAACCCAAACACCCACTATTCTGTTTTACAAAAAATCCCCAACAAACCAAACACACAACTAGCAACAAATACATAGTTCTTCCTTGCAGATCACCTACAAGAAAAATTTTTAAACATGTAGCCCTGTGCAGATTTTTCCCAACGGTTTATAACAGAGCACATATACCGTGTCCTTGCTGCTATAAACATTCTTCCTTTAGCCACATTTCCCTAAACTGCAGGAATATGAATAGCAGAAAATCTGATCTTCCCTGGCTTTTCCGGAGAGGTGTTGAAGACCCAGATAGCTGCAGCTAAACTGGTAACACAAGAAAGCTGAATTTTTAAAAGCCAAAGTATTAGTCATTGAAAGAGAGTATGTAGCACAAAACCCCCTGAAAACAGATTGACTAAAAATGCGTTTTTCTCAGTCATCACCTATCTTTTGTACTAGTTCTCCAGACACCTTAGCCAAGCTTTGATAGTGTCTCACATAAAAATACAAAGCACTTCCCCTGTAAACAGCAGAAAAGCAAAAACCATAGAAGCCAGGATTTTTTTCCTACTCTCAGCTCACCTTTAAATTCTGCCAGGGGCTCTCCACGCTGGTCTGGACGCTCTGCAGAGCTCCACAAAAGAAAAAGGCTCCCCAAAGCAGAAAGAAAATAGTTTGAATGCTTTTAGTATTTTCACTTTGTCCTAACAATGCATCTCTGTGCTCGGGCAGCACAGCGTGTCATTCCCCCCTCGCCTCGCAGTCGCTCCCCAGCTCGCCGGGTACGAGCAGCGCCTGGGACTGGGCCCTGACCGACCCAGCCCTGGAGAAAGGTCCTGGGCACCACTGGCCAGCTGATCACGAAGCAGAACCTGCTTCCAACAAGCCTGCATCAGGCCGAAAGGTGGCTGGGCACAGCAGCACAGTGTGTGCAGGAGACAAATCACTGCCAGCGCTACCAGCAGCCCCAGTGCTGATGAAATTTCCTACAACTGAGGGAACTGCTGTGGGCTTCACTGTTGTTTTCTTACCAAAGCACGCAATTTACAAGTAAACCAAAATAATACTAGTGAACTACTGCAGGCACACTTTGGGAACACTTCTGTCTTGAAGGGCAGGGGGTTTCCTCAAACCACCTCACTGCCCTGATAAAACACAACCATCGAATGCTGAAGAGATCCTGCACAACAGCAAACGCTGGTCCCAGCTGCATTTCCTCTGCTGTTCACTGGATCTGTACACAACATCTGTCAAACTCTGTATGTATTTGTCCCAAACAGCACAAAACAAGAGGACTACCACGAGGAAGCTTCACCTCAAAGAAACCACCTCCCATAGCTGGAGAAGCTCTAACCGCAACCCCAAAGGCACAGACTTCTTGTACTGGAAGTCGAATCACTAAACCTCTCAATCAGCAGATTCTTTGCATTCACAGGTGATGTCCCCACACAAAGTCTTTACCCACACAACAAGAACAGACCAGACACTGGAAAGACAATTAGCATCTTGACAGCACCAGTTGCTGTCCCTCAGATACTGAGCCCAAGCTGGCCCCAGACACCGCTCACTGCAGAGCAGTGGCAGCAAAGAGGCTAGTCCGGTCTTGGGAGAGGACAGACAGACACTCATTTCACCCCTCTGGCATTGCAACAGGCAGCAGCTCACAGGCTGGTTTGACAAAGCAAACCCCAGCAGCAGCTAACGAAAGGGCTGAGCCAGGGTGCTCGCCAGCGGCCCGGGACGCAGTCTTCAGCGAGTCGCGTTCACAGCCCTCACACGGCCGACATCCGAGCAAGGAGAGAGCAGAGGACGTACGGTTTCGGAGGCAGGCGGCGAGCCCTCCATGCTGGGTGCGCGACGCGGGAGGCATGCAGTCTACCCCAGCGCCCTGCCGCTGGCTGAACATGCTGTACCGCAGCTACGTTAGCTGCCACCAGCTCCAGCCCTGCCAGGCTGAGTCCTGCCCTAACAAAGCCGGACCTTGTAACACGAGGCAGCGGTGCCCTGGGTGCCTTGGCACAAGCCCCGAATGCGTGTTTGAGAGAGCAACTGCGGCTCCCAACGAGCCAGGCATGAACGCGCTGCAGAAGAGGCACCAATCTGCTAAAAATACTCCATCGCTGACCCACCAGGAGCACAACTGAAGCGTGAATCTTGTTTTCTGAAGAATAATAAAACCAAAGAGCAAAATACATCCATTGGCAGCTGTGTTGAAAGTTTATTTTAAACCCCACAAACCAACCTGGAACAAACTAACCCCGCACACTCCTTGCAGCAGGAAGGCAAATGGCACCTTTACACCTCCCCGAGCTCTGGGCAAGGCCCCCACCTTGAAACCTCCTCTGCAGCCTGCCCCAGGAGGCTGCTCAGGCTCTTACAGGGGAAGGAGCAGACAAATTCCACATCTGCTCCATGGACAGCCTTGGGATCCCCTGCCACACTTGGGACACCCAGGGAACACAGAAGCAGACACCAGACTGCAAACATGGCTCAAAGCCACGAGCATCTAGTCTGTCCCTCCCAGGAAGCAGGCACGGAGGAGCCTTGCTCTTGCTCTCCTCCACCAGGCACAGCTCCACCTTGATGGGCAGGAGGGATCCCCAGCAGTTCAGGCAGCGTCAACAAGCCCTCTGGGGAAACACCTCAAGACAAGGCTTTTATTCTATGCCTTGAGCAGCAGATGCACCCTGTACATTTTGGGAAACCGTTGGGTGGTGAGACAAATTAATTCTGGGGAAGGAGAAGTGAGAGAAGTTCCTTCATACCTCACTGCTCTGCACCCAGACAACTGTCTGTGCCATCTATGTGTAACAGACGTAGCCTTAAACATAAAGTTATTTTAAAAATATGTTCGTTTATCCACCAGGCCTGTTTTCACATGGATTATGGTCTGTTAATTGCTACTCAGCCCAGCTGTCTACCATTCTCATTCAAGGAAAGCAGAGGCGGATGAAGGCCTAAGGGACAGCACACTGCTTCCCTCATAGTTTTTCAGGTCACAAACACAGATATTCTCTGGGTTTGTCATAACTTTGAGCAGTATAATATTGAGCAGCAGCCTGAAAGCTGTCTGCTGATCCCATTGTGGGGGAAGTACAAACCACTGTCCTAGGTGTGCAGCGGGATGTAGCCCCCAACACCCATCTCCCAGCTGCTCCCACCTGCCTGGGCTGTGCCTTTGCTCAGCAGAACCCAGCAAAGCCCTTGCTCGCAGGCAGGAAAAGAAGAGGTGCAGGAAACACAGAAGTATTTAGAAAAACTGGCAGTAACAAAAGATGGGTTGAAAGCAACAAGTGTGCTCCTTCCACTGCCCTAGCTGCTACCTCACTTGGGTTTGCAGTATTGGGAAATAAATGCATTTCAAGTTCAGCCAGTGAGCAGCCTGTCTGCTTTGACTGCACAAGCTGTGCCTCAGATTTAGCACTGCTGCTCTTGGGATAGATGGCAGGGTCCCAGCTGGTCGGGAAGAGCCCAGACAGGTATGTCACCTCTCCATACCACTGGCAAGCAACTTCCACAGTTGCACAGTCGCACCACCTTTGGCGCTGGGTCCCTGCCCAGCACCACTGGCTTCCAAATCCCCACCAGGTCCGAGCCTGCTGCCCAGCCTCCCAAACACTTGTGGCACACACAGCTCTGACCAGCTCAGTGGCAGCGCAGCAGTGCCATGAACAGAACACAAACAGACATGCAAAACTCAAACCGGCACTCAAGTGAGAGTTGTTGCTGTGGGAAATAACTCTCAGAAATTGTTAATCTTCATTGCTTCTAATCAACAGCTTTTAAAGCAAATGGCAAAGGCAGCATCCTCCTTGGCCGCCGGCAGCATGCGGCTGCAGTCCCCAGCTCTGACACCATTGCGCTGTTCCCACCATCACTCACTGACCCATCAGAGAAATCACACAGGTAACTGAACCATCACAGCAGAGTATCTATCATTAACCCAACTTACCTGAACTAACATTCAGCAGTTAAAAGAGGACAGCCAAAGTTACACAGTAAATCCCACCGAGAGCCCTGGGGAGCCAGGCGCAAACAAAGCAGTAAAGTACTGACCAGTCCTGACTCCTTATTGTACCAACTCTGACTGCCTGTCCCCGTTCGAAAACCTGCCCTCAAAGCAGACAATGGAACTCTTCTGAAAGTACCTACTTGTTTTCTGCTTCCCAACTGGAGTTTTTCCACACATTTTTAATGAAAACTGTCATTGATTAGCTGGAGACAGCTCGGCTTTGTTGTAAGACAACAAAGAGTATACACAGAAGATCACACACAAACCTCTCCCAGGAGACAGTCAAAAGTAGTGCATGAAAATACCCTCTCAGAAGCAACTCTGCTGAGTAATTGCAGAAGAGTGTCTCATGTTGTTAAAAATAGGACCAATTTCTGCATTGGCAGATGGAGTTTCAGTCAAAATAGCCACTGAGCCACTTGAATTAAGCATTGCTTCTCCGTGGCATAACAAGGCATCTAATGCAATTTCCTGCCCTTTCTATAAAATGTGATATAAATACTGTTTGCTAATTTTTCAGTGATTAAATTAATAGAAATAAGGTTTATGGTACTGTACAGCAAGCCTCTAGCTGAAATGCTACCATGGCTGCCAAGACATCAGCACTGCTCTCTACACGCAAGCTACTTAATCTTCCAGGTAATTACCTCCTGGAACAGAGCAGTCATTTAATCTAGAGATCAGGTTTACTCAGAAGAAAGTGGAATAAACTCCAGGCTGGTAATCCTCAGTAGCTCAACACACGTGGCACAGCAGTGACAGACAGCACTGATGCACAGCGACTTTTAAAAGTACAAAAAATGGCTTCAAGAGAGCCACACGCAAAACGCAGCCTCCACAGTCACTGCCTATTGCACAAACTGCTTGTATTCAGAGTCAGGTTCTTCTTTTCAAACCTTCTTACCATCTCACGTCTACTTCTGAAAACTGCCTTCTTTCACAGGAATTCAGGATGGTGTCTGGGAATCATGGGACCGCTGAGCAACCAGGTTTAACGCGCCACAGCGAGATGCAGGCATGCTAAATTAGGTGCTGGTACTGTAAGGCTGAGCAGAATTCACTAATTGCTCATTGCAGCCCAGAGCTTGGTGGCTTTATGCCTGGCTGCTGGCGAGCAGAGGAGCCAGCCCTCGGGCTGCCAGGCCCAGCTCTGGCCTGGCGCTGAGCAGCGCCCGCTCCCCATCCCACGCTGGCAGGAGAACCGTGTCTCCTCAACCCTGGTGCCCAGGGCCTGTGGGAATGCACCTCTGGCCGCAGGATCCTTGTCACTGCTGTGGGATCCCTGTCGCTGCCGTGAGCACAAGGTCCTGACACCAGCCAGCACGTCTGCAGCAGCGCGACCCAGGGCTCCGCCAGCACCCAGAGGAACACATGACTCAGCAAACAACCTGACACAGACACCACCACCATCAGCGGGAAAGGACTGACAGACTCGTCTGTCCAAGGCTATCAAAAGCAAGAGCTTCTTTAGTTAAAAGCACTGAGGGCAGCGTTAACATTTACCCCTTCCAATATCCTCCTGTCACCTACAGACACATTTAACCCCGCTTGCAAAGAAGGCCATGCAGCTGGCAACACAACCAATAAACATGGAGGCCACAAAGCTCCAGCAGTGCCGAGTCCCTCCTGAGGCCTGCAAGCTTTCATAACTGCCTGGAGAAAGAGCACATTTTCAGGGACTCTTTATCTCGTTATGGGAGATGCAGTCACACTACGTGAACCGTGAGCTCAACAAGAGCTCCTTGCCTGGCCTTCTTAGACCCAATTATTTCAAGTCTAAAACAGCACAGTGATTTCTTTGCGTAGCCTGGCTTTTTTGCTCACTGCTGGCATAAACAACCCTATCATCATCTTAATCTCTACTCTTAGCACAAACCACCAAGCTCCAAAGCTCATTATGTAAGCATGATACGAGTCACTGAATATTAATAAGGAATCAACATTCTGATAACAACTGCAAACTGATTTAAAGAAACTCCATTTAAAGATTCCTGTCAGGGCAGTTTGGCTGCTGATGCAAGCCCAGGGCACAACCCGCTGTCCTTTTACCTGCGAGATAGGCTGCATGGGGCAGCATGCTTCTGCTTCCTCGACTGCCAAGTAACCAGCAGAACTGAGGTTTTTAAGGTGCTGTTTCAGATGAACAAAAAGCTGCCAGTGAAGGGGGTGCTCCTGGTCCCATCTCCCTCACGCTCTGGCTGTTCCCCTCCCGGCACAACGAGCTGGCTCCAGCAGCCACCCCACAGGAAGCCCGTTTCACCTCCCATTGCTGCTCGTCCTGCCCTGTCTAGAGCAGCTGGACCAATGCCCACAGCTGCACCATCGTGAGACCCAACACCAGGGCAGCTGTAAGGGCACAGGCCGGGGGAAAGATGGGGTCTGCCCCGTTAGTGGCCCATACTCCTCCAGTTAGGCTGGCTGTAGGAAGTCAACACGCCCTGAGTCGGGTAGAGGCATGGAGCCTACATACAGAGAAATGCTGGTGCAGCTGCAGATACACAAGCTCGTTTTTTGAGCCTGTCTACACGGCATCACGAGGACACGATATCTATTCTAGTTTTAGTCAAAATTGGCCCAATACCAAGAGAAGTCAGCACATGCTAGTATGGACCATGCCTCCTTACAAAGCTTGGCAGTCTGTTTATCAGCTTGCTCTGTTACAGACTAGACTACTTAAAATCCTGTCTTCTTTTTTGTGGGCAGAAAAGCTCAGAGATTTCAGTAGAAATGCTGAATACACATATTTGTTTCTTTCAAACGGTAGAAAGTCAGCCCAGGTTCCCAAGGCTTCATGTTGCTTCCAACAAAGAGTCAGGGTACCAAAACATAGAGAAGACATTCCTTGAAATTTATGTTCTGCTACTCTGAGTGTCAAGACTCACTGAAAGATGGGCTCAAGCACACACTTGGTTATGTTAACATTCAGTGTGAATGAAATCCTTAAGCCCGTTATTATTTCTCCCCTTCCAACTACTTTTCCAGTATCTTCTTTAAACATGATATGTCCACCCAAAATTAACTTTCACCAGAGAGACAGAGAGGGAGAAACAGAGCAAGACATAGCACAGAGCAGGAAGAAAACCACTGACCTTACCTATCAGTAAGACAGACGTACTAATACTGCAAGGTTGTAATAGTAAGTGCAGGTAACAGGGTACAGTCCTGCAGCCTCATTCTTCCCTGCTAAAACATACCTTCATGTTATTTATAAGTTAAAGAAAAGAGAAAGTCCTGTATCTGAATGTCACTGTACCCACAGAGCAGACAAGGGACTGTGTACGACCCACACGGACCTTTTCTGCTCCAATGCCACCAGCTCTGGCTGCATCAATGCAAACAGCAGTCCTAAAGAACATTTGCCTGACTGTGGATTACAGCCGAGTCTCATGCAACAGTCACTTAGCATAAATATTCCCTTCAAAGAGAAGGCTGCTTTAGAAGTTACTGGTAAAGGAGGCACAGACAAAGAACACTGGAGGATACATGTTGAACAATCAAGGAACTGCTGCACAAAAGCAGTTTAACACAAGATGTCAGGTAATTTTTTTTCTTTACCCTTGGAAGTGGGAAGGGGGGGTAGATACTTGTCTAAATGTTATGAATACAAAGCCTTGCTAAGACTGTGCCTGAGCCAGCGTTACCTTAGCTTGCAATTCCACGAGTGCGAGCAAACAAGCGCAGCCAACACGGAGCTGCTCAGTGTCGGGAGGAAAGAGAAGGAGCAGCTGGGGAATGCACGCCTGCCACAGCAGGGTCAGCTGTACAGACGGACTTTGGGGAAGCTGCCTGACACATGTCTGATGATCACGGGAAACAGGCGTACGAAATGCACAGCACCTGCTTCTGCAGGGGTTTTGCTGACACCAGTGCTGAGTTGCACAGGGCGCCCTGCTTTGGAAAGCCCTTTGTACCAGAAGTCCAATAGTTTCAGAGACAGTGGAGGTGGAAGAGATGTGGGCAGGAAGAGGGACTGACTGAACCGTGGGACAGACCCACGCTCCCTCTTACCGGGAGGTAATTCACGGAGTGGAGCACCCCAGCCCCAGCATGAAGGGAGGCTGGCTGCTCCCTCCCCTCTGTGCCAGCAAGGCGGCTCTGCAGAGACCCTGACTCATGCAGAAGTGCCCAAAGCACCTTCCATTCCCTTTGGAAGAGTCAGCAGACCTGGCAGACACGGCCACTCAAATCTTCCTCCACAGCTGACTACCAAAGCAGTGTCAGCAGCTGCCCTGATGCATCCTGCCAGGCCAAACACAGCCACAGCCCACGATCCGTAACACAGATCCTCCCCAGCAACAGAGACAGAAAATTCTTTAGAACATCAGTGTATGAAAAAGGAACTTTTCCTAATAGTGTGAAATCAGTGTCTGACATAGGAGACACATCTTCATTCCTGATGCTGTGGAATTTTGCAGTGTATCAGTAAGTGTGGGAGCTTACCTGAAACATCACCCATGTGAAAGACAAAGGCACCTACTGCTGAAGATAGTCCAACTTTGGGCAGATCACTGAGCTAGTGAACTGCTGGAGATGCTTTCCAGCCTGAACCAACATATTAGGAACACCAGATGGGCATGAAAACGTCGCCTCTCTTCTCCCTACCTTCCACATCATCAGCCTGAACCATAACCAAGACTTCAACAGTTTTAATTCCTGCAGCACCGGCCCATAAATGACTCAAAGAGCTTTGCTGAGCTCTCAGTGCAGCTGGACACTTTTCTCTCATTGCCTTGATAAAACAGAGGGTGCTGAATCAGCAGGTTTTGATCTAAGGCTAGAAAGCCCTCTATCAGGGCGGGGTCAGAGCTCATGCATGTCACAGTCCCACCTGCCTGCTCCTATGGTTACAAAGGACAGGAAATTCTCAGCAAACGTGAACCAAGCTGCGTTTTGTAAAGCCCATCTTCCCACCTGATTATTTGGGAAAACTAGAAATACATTCATGTTCCTCCTGGAGATCCCACCTTTAAGCAGAGCACGAGGATAACTTTACCAGGCATCCACTGCTGCTTTGCAGGGATGCTGGCAAGAGGCCAGCTCTTTTTGACTATCTGCCTGGCAAACAAGTACTGCAGCAAGTGTCCTGCACAAGTGCGATCGACAACGGCAGAAAAATGAAGTTCATGTGCAGCAGACTGCAAGTCTGTAGTGTTTAATAGAAATAACTAGTGTTTTCCTTCTTCAGATGCTATCACCAGACCATTGCCCTGTGCTCCATCATTCACATGTATCTTTTACTGAAAAAAATAAGGTTTATGAAAAGAAGCTCACCCTCCACTAGTATGTGACAGCTGCATGGCCTCGCAGGGACTCCAACCTGCCTAGTACCTGGATTTAACTGAAACGTGTGGAATTCCTGTAGATAACCACTACATCCAGTATTGCAGGTTATCACGGAGTTTTTTCAAACCCCATACTAATCTCATCTTGGTAAATACACTTAGGGCTTTCTCTTAATGAATGCTAGACCTGCAATCAGACCGCCTGGAGGCTGTGTATGGCTGTAACATACTGTGATAGTTTGATCTAAGTGTACGACAGGTCAAGCTGTCAATCAGAACGATGAGCTGCCTTTGAAATCTGCAGGTTGCCAGAGAAGAACCAATGAAGATCCCCTGGAATTCCTTCCATGTCTGGTTTCATACCAAACTGCAGCCATCCGAGGGTCAACTCTGGAAGGCAATCACTGTCTTTTTGAGCAATGAGTTAGCCAGTGGTGCAAATGCAGAATCGCCTTCACCAACAGCCACACAGCCCAGCTTGCCCTGCTGCACAGCACTGGAGCCACCAAGAGAACACTCTGAATGCCACAGCCAAGACTCCTGACCAGGTACCTGGGGAATGACGCATGGCGCTTGCCAGGGGTTCTCACCTTAGAGCCAGACACTGACGCCTGCACAGAGAGCACCGATTCACCAGGCACATACACACCCTTATGAGATGTACCAGGACAAAAAAGTTAAAGTTGATCAACTGAACATGCATTTATTGAGTCCCAAGACAGCATTCAAAGCCTCAGCATGTCAGGACCAGCAACAAAACGCAGTTCAGACAGACCTTCAGATGTGTATTGCTTACTATTAGCACGCTAGAAGAAAATGGATTGAACGACACTATGGAACCAGGAGGCCTTTTGCATCCTGTTAGGAACTAGGAAAAAAGTAGGAAAAAGTCCTTCCCCCAATGGGTTATTGGGCACTGGAACAGGCTGCCCTGAGAGGCAGCTGAGTCACCATCCCTTGATGCATTTCAAAGACGAGGTGCTCAGGGATGTTTTAGTAGAGGACAGGTATGGTTGGACTCTATGATCTGGAAGGTCTTTTCCAACCATGTGATTCTATAATCCAGCTTCTTTATTTTTTTCTAATTCTTTAATTAAGTGTAAAAGGTTCAAATTGCCCTGCTCTTTGGTAGCAGTTTTGGGGGACAAATCTGGATGGCTAGATGAAAGCTACAAAGGGAATGAAAAACAGTATCCAACTGAGCAAGGTGCCAGTTGCTCAAACACACAGAAAGAATGTGTATCTGGTGTTAAGAGACATGTCTGAGGCACATCTGATTAGCTGGAGACAGGCAGTCCGAGTGCCAGGGGCCACAGAACACAGCCTCCTCTTGTGCTCAGAGCTGCGTGCCTGCAGCACAGCAGGCTGAAGAGATGGCCACTCATACGGCAGCATCAGCAGTGTTCTAGGCTGGGACACAGCCTTTCATTTCTCCAGTGATAAGTTTTCCTTACTACTGATTAGCTAAATTGTTTGGATAACCAAAACATTTTCTACCTGCTCAGCGTATTAAGTAATGTTTGAAACGTCTCATTTTGAGGCTTAAATCTCCTGTTGTGTGCAATCTTGTATTTCTGACAGGATAACTCTACAGAACGTGTGAGGGCTACAGCATACCCTCAACTTCTGTAGCTGACATTAAAGAGCACTGAGGGGGGATTAAATTCCAAATAAAGTAAGACATATGTAACTCAATGAAAAGACTGAAGAACAGATCAAGTTATCATAGTACTGCTAATACATTGCCTTAATTAAGCAACTATTTTATTCAGTGCATTAATATTGAAAGCACTAAACAAATGTGAGAATAGCTCCAAATCTGACAAGTATTTAAATTTATAGCACTTTATCCTACCACATAGTAACTATGACTAAGATATAATTTCCCTACTCAGTCCCCACGCCTCTGTGATACGCTTATTTTTGAGATTAATGGATCCGATCCCAAGGTATGTCCAACTCCTACTGAAATTAATGCAGTGTGCCCAAAAAACAGAGGGATGCTTCACCTCTTTTCATTTTATTTTAGAGGGTAGTGGGGGTGGTCTTTAGCAGGAGGGAGGCAACCTGCATTTCACTGGAAAGAAGCACACACATCAACTAAAGGCTTAAGCAGGGTACACTGTCGGAAGCTTTAGTCCCACACCAAAGCAGCCCTGGACACCAACAACCTCTGGGTAACAGTTCTGCAGTGGCACTTCACATGCTTCGCAATCCAGCCCCCGTGAAAGGCTCCTGCACTCCAACCTGGAGCTCTTCATTTCCTCTGCTCCTGCTGTCCCACGGCCAGTGTCATCAGGCTGAAATAATTCATTCCTGACAACAGAAATACTTCTCTGCCCTCCAAGCTTCTGCTCACCACCAGTGGGACCCTGGGTCACTCCACATCGGTGGTGCAAGCAGTGGCTTTCGGCACTCCCCCAAGGCACACATGCTTGAGTGTGGAAAAAAGCACCTGCCTAAAGCCTATCTAGTGCTAGTTTAAGCACTCCTCCAAATTTCACTTTCTTCAGGAGTGTTAGAATCGAGCCTTTTACTACAAAGGGATTTTCCAAACATAACATCAGAGCTCTAGGCTTCTGAGAGTTGAGGATGATGATGTATGCAGAGAACACGGAGAAAGCATTTTTTGTGCAGTTGAGTGTTTACCAACAGCACCCAAGGAAAAAGGTAAACCACACAATAAACAACTTTATGGTTTGCATGCCTGTGACCTTAGACTCCATTTCTTGCTCAGTACATGCCCTGTGAAAGCCCTTCAAAAAAGACAAGTAATAGCACTTGCGTTGTGTTGCTGAAACACTTTATTACTCTGATTTCACATCTAAATACAATTTTCTATTTTAATGCACACTGAAGTGTTCATAGCAATTCTTTGGAGAATTAGAACCTTGCTTCATTTCCTCAACATTTTTCCTGTCTATTAGTCTCAAAGCTCACAACTCAAGTATGCGCTCCTGTATTTCAGAAGGGAATGTCTCCTAAACTGAATTCCCTTCCCTATTCAAATACCACTTGATCTCAGTGGTATCCAAATCGCATATTAAATTTAACAAAAAAAAAAAAAAAAAGAAAAAAAGAAAAACACAAAGCAAACCACCTTGTCCCTCTAGTTTTCTGTCAATGTTATTCAAAGAGTCCTGGAACTTTTTCAAATGAACTAGTATTTGTCTTCAAAACACAGGCTATTCAACCACACCACCTCCAGAGAAAGAAGCATGTACAACTCCATTGCACATTAACAAAAACTTGCATTGACTTAAAATTCACTCAACTTCAGTGTGGGCTCTGTTATTTAATGGGAATAGTCTTGTTTCCTATTGGGAATTCTGCAGGAAGACTGGTTTTACAGAGTCAAGATTCCTTTAAGGATGGAGTGGAAAGAATCCATCCAAGCACACGAAAGGTTAAATTGCAAGCATACAGTACTGGGATTAATATTTTACTTATTGTAGCATCTAAAGCAGGTGTTGAGAACAAACATTTTATAAGACAAAAGATAAAGAATCACATCTAAAAATAACAAACAGGCAAGAAACTTCACTTGCAAGGTTCTGCTAATTTATAATTACCATGGAATATGCCTGTCCTCTTAATTAAAAGCTAGCAAACTGCGGACTGTGAACTTACTACACGAAGTAGCAGGTCACCTGGTAAGTACATGTTTGGGAAAAGGAAGCGTTGTGAGCCCCAGAGGACTAAGGGCATGGCTACAGCTGTATCCCACCATCCCTCCGCGTTCAATCCACCCAGATTTTGAGCCACCACACCACCCCCAGACACACGGACGCCAGCCAGGAGCAGCCAGACGCACGGCCGTGCGTGCAGGCCGGGGCCGCGCGGCCTTTCAGCCTGCCTGCCGCCTCAGCCCTGCGGTCTTCCCATGTACGCCCGATTCCGTACAGGCTCTGCCAAGAGACAGAGGGGCTGCCATGGAGGAGACTTCCATTTCTCAGCCAAACTCTGATGGAGACAGATGCTACAGCAGAGACATCTTGAGCTCGCCAGTCTCATGGCAGCATTGCTGCACTGTCAGCCCGCCATGCCAGCAGGCACTTGGAACAAAGACACAGCCAGGCCCTTACGAACACCAGAGCTGTGGGCTCAGAGAAGGGTTACTCTGACATCTGGACCCCCTTTTGGATCCCCAACCTGAACAGAAGCTCTGCCATATTGTTTACTCTGAGTTCTGAAAACTTGTGACCACTTTTCCCTGGAAACAGCCCAGCTGCAGATCCACTTGGGACTGCCAGCATCAGTGTGTTTTCTGTGGGCACCTGGGGCAGCACATGCCCACCTGCCACAGGCCCCAACGAGGGGAGGATGCCCAGGCAGACATGCCAACAGCAAAAGCTCAGCTGTGCTGCAGGCAGATGCCTCCCCGGCCCTCTACTGCCCACACCACACAGCATCTCCTGGAGCAGCACCCACAGGTGGAGCCTGGGGAGCAAAGCTGAGCTGTGCCAATGAGTGGGGGGCACCAGCCCTTCCAACAGCTGGGGTGGGCAGGGCCGGCAAACAGACTGTGCAGTCGTGGGCCTTTCATAACCCAACTGCCCTGAGCATATGATATCAAGGGAAAAAACCCCTCCAGTCTACAGTCAAAACCACAGGGTGCTAAGCATCCCTCTCTTCTTGAAACAAGGACTGCACTTGCCTTGAGGGAAGCTGCCAAGGGCAGGAAGCAGTCAAATGGAGAGAGAACCCGTGGAGGAACACTACCACCTGTCAATCCATCTTAAGTATAATCCCAAGTATGAAATAAATGGTGTGAAGAAATAGTCAAGAATTGTTATTACTCAAACTCATGTGCCCATCATGGAACAGTACTGTGATACAGTCACAGCCCATTAGGAACAGGACTGCAACACTCAGCTTACCACAGACAGCCACCTCTGAGGGGTACCTTTGGGAAAACAGAGCAGATCTGACTGACAGAACAGCAAATCCCATCTTTGAGCCAACATTCTCTCACCAAAACTTCTATCATCCATTTTTCTGCTCACCAAACAAATCTGGTGAATTTATCTCTGATAAAGAGTTATTTTGGAGGTTGTTGTCACATCCTTTGTCAGGACAGGGAGTGCCAAGCTGGATGTGACATGAATGTTGAAAAGCTAACTCCAGTTTTCTTACTCCTGATACTTCACGTCCCCTAAACTTCTGAGGCTGTCCTCTGGCATAAAAGCTTTCCTATCCCTTCTGAGAAGGACCTAGTTTACATACACACTTTTGTCACTGACTGTCACGTCCAGAATGGAAAAAATTGCAAAATGAGAGCAAATTTTCTTCTGCCTCCAAAGAAACATGGGCTGAGGAAGAAGCCAGCTGGGTTTATGACATAGAATTGAGGGGAGAGGGGCAAATACAACACAAGCTAAACCTCTATAAAACGACCTCTAAAAGGTAACTAATTCAGAGCAACAATGCCAACACTTGTAACACTTCCTTTGATCACTGCTGGTAGGAAATTCCAGTCGTTATTGCTCTCCAGCCCCATGTAAGCACCTATTATAAAGTAAAATGATACTGCTCAGAGCAGGCTGCCACAAGCTGTGGAATTTCATTATTAAAAAGGAAGATGCATTTATGTAAGCTGCATTCCACCTGTAGTGTGCGTTTACATCGGAAGTCTATTGGGCAGTGAGCCCCCACATGCAATCCACCAGACACAGGGGGCAAGTCTTTGGGTTATCAGTATGTTTCTTCATGAAGGAAGCCCCTAGTCCCACTTGTAGTATCTCTGGGGGTCTAGGCTTGCATACAGGAACCAATCCACTGGGGTAACAAAGAGAGCTGAAGAGCAGCAGCTCACTTAGGGTATGACATCAAGTGCTGGGTTGTACCTGCCCGAGATCAAGTGTGACCCACAGGAAGCCACGGGAAGAAGCTCCACCTGTTCCACTACAGGGAGGAGCACAGACTGTGCTGTCAGCACAGGAGCACGTTCACCCACTGTAAGCTTTAGAAAGGCCAACAGGCCTTCCTTCATGGATTAAAAGAAACTTCTTGTAGCTCAAGTAAAAGTTTTCCAAGATTATTTTGGCATTATCCACTGAAGTTCCCTTCCCATAAACAAACTCAGCCCCCATTAGCAGCTACAGAGACAAATGATAATCTCACAAGGTACCTAAGAGCACAATACTACACTGTGAACTTTTAAACATTTAATGTACTGGTTAAATGAACTGAGAGTCACTGCAGTTCACAAAAAAAACCCAAACTTTTTTTGGCCTCTTCTTTCTTTAAATTGAACATGGCCTCTTCTAGTCAAGCTTCAGCCATTCCTGAAGACACTATTTGGCTGACTCAGATCTCCTCCAGAACAGAACCTTTAAAAGAAAGGGTATGGATTGAACTTAAACAAACTTCCTCAAATACAGTTCAATTTATCTCCATTATTTTTCTTTCATAAACCCAGCTAAAACATCTGGACAAAGTCAAGCTGACTAAAAGTTGGATACAAGTTTGTACAGTCCCTCCAAGAGCAAGGGAATTCCCCACCTAAAGATAACACAGCAGCTGCAGCACTTCTGGAGGCCTTGGGTGCAGTCACTGCAGGTCCTCCACAGATATCCACACAGTGCAGGATGAACAGAGATTTGAACCAAAATGCTTGGAGAACACTTTGGGTACCAGCATGAACGAGGAGCAATGGAGAGTTTGCCTCGGGGAGGACATTTGTTGAGCCAACCCAAAGCCACCAAGTATGTTGCCTTCAAGTCTGAGCTCTAAAGGTGCAACACTTCAGGGCTCTGACTTTGAACAGTTTGAGACATTTGAGCTGGCAAGCTAACACAGACTGCACACAGGGACTCACAAACACCACACAACGACTTGGCATACGGGAAGGTAAGTCGGTGCAACCCTGAAACTCCCAATACAGATGGGCTACCCAATGCAAACATTTCATACGTTAGTACAACATTAGGTGCCAGAACAGCATTTCAAAATCTGACAGCCATTACGTGAGTAAGAGCAAGGCATGAACCCCTTTCATAGAAGACAGAGGCTGGGAGAGCTGAAAGGGTTTAATCAGAGCCGTGCAGGGCCAACAGCCGTGCTGGGAAGGGAAACCAGCCACTAGAGGACAAACACTGCAGCACAAAGCCATATTCTTCCTTCCTGCACAAAGTCCTGGGTTTCTTTGCTCAAGTTTTATATGCACCGGTGGCAGCATTTTCCAGTTTGTAGCTCTCAAATCTGCACAGTCACGTTCTATTTGGAACCCTCACATTAAATATGGTTAGACAGTGGAATTCTGACCTTGCAGCTGCATAACACAGGCACATCACTGAGTAATGTCCTATTTCCCCCAAGAAGTGAATACATCCTGGTAGCCAGGGCTCCAGGTCCTACATAGACATATGCCAGCTTTGAAGTCAAAGTCAGCAATTGTGGAAGAATCAAGATTTTCAAACAAGAAATATTAATCAAATAATACCTTGTTTTATACAGTCTAGTGGTCACTATGTACTGTCTGGTAAACACGTTAGCAAAAGCCCATGTCTTCTCAAGTTCGCCCCAGCAGATGACAGAGTGCTTTGCAACCCCACCTGCTACACATCACCCCCTGACCCCCAAAGACTGGAGCACAACAGGACTTCCCAACCCCATTCTGGGGAGCAGTGATGACAAGGGAGAGAAGTTGTCATCCTACATCCAAACCCAGACAAACAGAATTGGTTTTGAGAATTTACAAAATAAAGAGCCTAGCTGCATGGAGGAGCACGGACCAAGCTCTCATTTCTTTCCTTCAGTTCATCACACAGCAAAAGTTGTGCCTGGAAGAGAATTTAAACTGCCAAGGCTCAACAGCAGTTTAGAGTGGGCTTGACACAACCAGAGCTAATGCAATGCAAGACACAACTGTGTCAGAAAACACAAAAATGCAGAGCTAGACAAAGAAACTGGAAATAGTTCTCCCATAGTAAAAAATTAGTGTAAACGTTTTTCCAAATCACCCTGCCTGCCTTGATAAACAAGACTTAAAATGGAATTATCCAAAGGAGTTAAAGTTACTTTGGCTGCCCCATATAAGCAGAGCTGAGATACAAAGTTCATTACTAACTAGATCAAGCCTCTTTTGAGGGGAAAATTAAACTCTGTAGTGTCTGTGGAGGCTTCTACTGCCTGCAGGCACAGCTCGCAACACGGAACAAAGTAAACTATTAAAAGGTGTAATTTTCACTTTTTTACACCCCCTAAAAAGAGCCACATCAGTTCTTTAAGATTAGGAGATACTAAAAGAGACCAAACCAACCCACCTATTAATACGGAGGCTCCCAACCTATTGCAAAGCCATAGCTTTTCCCAAGACAATCTGCAGGATGAGAGTTCTGACCTATTTTAAATGCTGATCACAGCGTTTTTAAGTGTTGATGAATGCGCTTTTAAACCTTTACAGACATGGAGGGGCGTGGGGGGGGTGCGGAAGAGCACACATGTAAAGTGAAGATCTTCAGCTTGCCATTCCAGTGTCCAATTAACACTGTAATTCCAACATCCAGAGCCAAGCCTGGAACAGTCAGACACAGGAGCAGGGCTGTGCCGGCTCTGCAGGAGTGCTCCTACCTGTAGTGCACTGTGCAGCCGTACCTTTATTCCCCCGTGTTCACGGGCTTGGCAGGCCACAGGCACCGCTGATGCAGCGACAGCACCGCGGGGTACACGGACTAACTACTCTCCCCTCTAAAGCACCTTCGTGACACAAGTGACACCACGTGTAATCATTAGACAGCGAAACCTGCTGACAGCGGCGCCTTTGTTCTCCGAGGCTGCGCTAGCGGCGAGAGCAGGGAGCCCGGCGCGGAGGGGCCGCGTCCCGGCCCCGCAGGTGCGCTGCTGGGACAAGCCGCCTTCCCCGCCGCCACAGCCCTTCCAGCCCCGGCAAAGCACACGCTTCAGCCCCCACCGCAGGCAGCCGCCCCGCCCGCCCGGGCAGGTGCCGGTTACGTGCCCCCCGATTTGGGACGGAAGGGGAGGGGAGGGAGCCGCAGCTGCCCCGGCCCCGGCGGTGACCGCGGGCCCGGGCGCGGAACCGGCACCTGCCGGCGGCGGCCGCCCGAACGCCGCGCGAGCCCCGAGCGCAGGCAGAGCCCCTTTGTGTCTCCGACAGGCAGAACAAAAGACGGAGCTGCCTCCCCCGCACGGGCTCGCCCACCGCGGGCGGGCGGAGGCTCCGCCGCTGCCCGCCACCCACCTTCGAGAGCTGCCTGCGGAGGCTGAAGCGCTGGACCATGGTCTGCCTCGGTCCCGGGACACAGCGGTCCGCGGCGGCGCATGGAGGGCGCGGGGCGGCAGCCGCCTGCAGTCAGCCGAGGCGGCGCATCCCCGGGCCGCGGCCGCGCAGCCGGGACCCTCCCGCCCTCAAACTCGGGACTCCCGCTTCGGACCGGGGCGCCCCGAGGAGGGCCGGGCAGGGCGAGGGGCGCGGGCGGGGAGCTCCCCGCCTGCCGCTGCGGGGGGCGGGCACGGCCCCCCCGCCTGCCCCGCCCCGGCCCCGCAGCCCCCGGAGCGGCAGCCGGGAAGGCCCGTCCCCGCGGAGAGCGGACCGGGCGCTGCCCCCGCCCCCTGGTCCAGAGCCGCGCCCCTTGCAGACCCGGACCCCGGCACGGGCAGCTGCGGGGTCCAGAACGGCCCCGGAGGTCCGGGGAAGGGGGCACCGCACCCGCGGCAGGCCAGCCCGGGCCCCGGGAAGCACGGCCGCGGCCCCGCAGCCCCGGGGCAAGAAGGGCTCCCCGCCCCGGGGCCCGCGCCGGCCGAGGGGTGCCGCTGCCCGCGGCCAGAGCGACAGACCGACCCGGGCGGCAGCGGCATCACCCGCAGGGCTCTAACAGACACATCAGGCCCGGGCAGCTGCACCACCCGTGTGAGCACATGGCACCAGCGTGGGCCCGGCCCCGGCAGAGCCCAGCCAGAGCCCGCACCGTGCCCGGAGGAGGCAGGCTGCCGGCCGTCCTGTGCACCAGCCTGTGCGCTGTGGCGAGCAAGGCTCAGCTCTGCCGGGGAACTGGCACGGAACACCCTGACACACGCACAAGAAGTACTTGGAAGAACACGTTTCTCTCTGCCCAGAAGTACCATGAAATAGCCTGGTACACTTCCATTCCTACAGACACCTGGAGTGGATTCTGAATTCTGAACTTGCTCTTTCTTCCTTTGCCATGCTGCTGAGCGATGGGCACAGCACTCCCTCCACACTGCTGAGCGATGGGCACAGCACTCCATGCAGGTGAGCGATGGGCACAGCACTCCCTCCACGCTGCTGAGCGATGGGCACAGCACTCCCTCCACGCTGCTGAGCGATGGGCACAGCACTCCCTTCATGCAGAAGAGGGGACGACAGGACGCCATTAGTTTGCCACAAGACCTGCAAGAATGCTCTACAGGTTTTCAAGAAACCAGCAGCAAGGACCCGTGAATTTCCAAGCCATGCTGTTCAGAGAGAGGTCCAGAGAACTGGCCCAGACAGCAGCCTGGATGTTCATAAAAGGAGGGGGAAAACCAAAACCCCAAACACAGCAAGGAGCTCGACATCTCTGGAAAGACGCCACCTTCTCAGATAATTCTCTCAGCATTTGTGGTGTGGACACCTTAGGATTTTTGTAATTGCCTCCTAGCTGCAATTCTGCTCTCACTTCTTTCTATTCCTCCTATTTAAAGCTACTGCAGGCTCCTGCTCTGGATGTCAAAGTATCCCTCATAGCCCTCCTGCACCAGGTCCTCACCTCACCCCAAGCCTGTCTGAAACACGCTCTTGGCACACTCATGGCATGAGCTTTCCCACCACGATCCACCAAAGCAGTAAGGCAATACTTCAAGTGAAAACATTGACTACATTCCAACAAACAAACAAAAACACCCCAGTATTTTGAAAAGATATAAAATTCTATAGAACAGAAGTTAACAAGAATGCTCTCCTAATTTTTATATACATTAAATAAATGCATCTAAGAAGTTCAAAGACATACCCTGCATTCTCCATTCCCTCTCTTAGAATAACAAACTACGTGCAAGCCATTGCACGTGCATTATGTCTAGATTTAAGTGCAATCCAGAGTCAGACTCCTGAAAACTCATGCAGACTTTCTACAATTCTGTTTGGGAGAAGCAGGGAGGCTAGTTTCAAAGCATCATCCTGAATTCAGCAAGCATGAAACTCCGCCAACACCAGCTGTTGGAGAATTCCAGTTAGATGTCACTTTTGGCTCCATAATTTTATGGATGGAAAAACGGACAAATTCAGGCCTGAAGTCAGTTCCATGGCCTGTGCTGGAAGCATCTCTCTCACAGGTATGGGCATGCAGTGCATTGCTGGGGACATGCTGAACAGGTAAGCTAGGCATTCACAGGCACCCACGGTGATCACTTCAATAGGACAGATGACGTAACCACACAGCAAGCCACAGGAAAGAGCAGTAGCAATGAGGTGGTGATGCTACCTGAGGTGGTTGCACACCCACACAGTTTAATAGCACAGAACTCAAAGACATGCTGAGTTTCCAGACTCGCTGTGTTAAGTGCTGTACTACAAAAGGGTTTGGAGTTCAGATGACCAGGCTTTTGCTAACACTAACAGACTTGTTCTGCAAGCAAAGCGCTCGGTCCCTCTTTATCTTTACAACAGGGCTCAAGAGCAAGTCGTGGCTAATGCGATTCATGTCTGGAGAATACCCTGTTAGCTGAGTTGTGCCCTGCATGGAAGACAATGAGGCGTGAAGAGTTGCACTGGAGTTAAATGGTGAACGTGGGTCTAGCCCTGGACACTGCTGGACAACGTGACATTTCTAAGCAGCACCAGTACCTTTCCAACAGGTAGTTCTTCTCATTCACGCTGCTGGTACCTTCTGGCATGAAGTGACAGCAAGCACTATCATATCTCAACAACTGATACAACCCTTCCTCTGTTCAAGGACCAGGCAGGTGGGCTGGATTCCCAGTACTGCTGGTCCTCTACTGCAGAGTGGTGCAAGCATGCTTCCTTGCAGCCTTCTGGTTTGGTTTGACAGTCCTTAATGGCAAGAAGCCTAAAATCCCACATTGCCTGCACTAAATGAAACACTACCAAGGGACCAGACCTTTGTAAGCAAAAAAAATACCATGCCTTCCTTTTTGCCCAGTACTTGCAACATTGGCCACAGTCACCCAGGAGTCGCTTTAGTACTCCATTGGCATTTTAACATGATGGATAAAGACTTCAAATCCAGTTTTTCAATTATTCAGAATAAAATTAAAAAGAAATCACACCTCAATGAATTTGAAATGCTATTCAGAAATTCCTTTCATGTTGGACACAGTTATGGGCATGCTTTTCCCATAGGTAGCCAAATATTTTTCACTAGAGAAAACACATGCACTTGTTCACATGAATATCAAAACTTTCTATTTGATTGCTTCTATGTTCTTTTTTTTCTGTGTCACAGGTCTAAAACCACATAAATGACTCCCCCTGTTTTTTTGACTTCGGACCTCCAAAGAAGAGATGTGGATGATGTCAGATGGCAGAGATTAAGCTAACCACATGCCATGAAAGATTTCATATTCCAACTCTAATTAAACAAAAGCTTACTGTTCCAACATCATTCAACTCATTTGCTCCAATCATCCACAACAGCAGAGTTACTCAGTGCCAACTACACAGCCTGATTTACTAGTAAAACTTAAACCTTAAATAGGCTGTCATTATGCAACTAAGAACACAGAATTAATCAGAGAGTCCGCCTGGGATGGCAGAAGTACTTGCAAGTGGCCATCAGCATTTAAACCACAGCACTCATCCTGTGCAGCACCACCACCCCATCACCCTGCTAGTACAGTGCTAACTTCAGTAGCTGCAGTATCTCCCTATCCTGACTGCATCTATAATCCATATTTTGTGGACAAATACAAACTGATATATTTTCATGCTCAGCCACAAGAAAGTTACTGTAATGAATGTGTGAGTATTTTTAGCCTTAAAAAGGAAAATAAAATCAATGTGCCAGGTCATGATTTGCTGTGTTTCCTTTTGCATTTCAATCCTGAAACTAAAGCAGCAGGAAATGTAAAAGCATCTGATATTGCAAGAAAAAAAATGACTTACAACTGCATCACTCCTGCAGAAATCAGCTCATGTGACAGACTCAGTCCAAACAGAGCCTGAATCCCTGTGATGCAAGTACACACACGTGTGATGAGGGCATCACATAAACTGTGTTCAGCTAGGGCTCAATGGGATACACTTCAGCATCCTACACCACAGCAAACAGACACAGGGTAGTATTCTTCCCCAGGAAAGTGCTGGAAGCTTTCTGGGCATACAGTGGGAAGGTACAGAAAGGCACAGGATGATTACCACCAGACAAATGACTTGACCTGTATGCTTAGAGCAGGACAGGGAACAACCCAAGCAAGCAGTGCCACCTACTTAACTCCCAGCAGATGTCTGGGCTGACAGACAAGGCAAATGGGCCAGACCAGAACTTAACCCTGCATCACACTCCAGGCTGAAGTTGGACCCTCTGCTTCAGAATGGCTGCTAAAGTCAGGACACTGCTGGTTTGATGCTGAACACCTCCAAAGCTCTGGTTTCCTTTCTCCTAATTTATCCACCCACTAATAAATGTCTGGGGGCCCACACAGTTTGATAACCTTTATCTGTATCTCCAGTGATCATTCTGAGAACTTACACACACGTACAGGTTTTTACAATACAACTCAAACACACAATCACAACATGAAACCAAAAGGGAAGGCTCCTTTTTGAGTAATATTTAAATGGCTACAGCACTGACCCCTTCAGTACATGGACTCACCTACACAGGAAAATATTTTCTGACTAACTCTAGTGTATGAGCAGAACTACTGGAACCAGGAACAGCTCCCAACTCCTGGGGCCAGAGCGCGTTGCAGCTGAGCTTTGACTCTGCTGTCAGGACAAGACTGACTATCCAGCACTCCACTGCTCACCAGCACCCTCCTCAGACCTCAGTTTCAATGGGCAGGAAGCCCTGGCACAACAGCTCCAGCCAGGACAATCAATGGGCCTGGATCCCATGGCATGCTATGGCTACACCGTGCACCAACACCACATAAAGCGACTTTCCACGGTACATGTTGTGAAAGTATGCTTCACTGCCAGGCATGGTGGCATAGTCTTGTAGAAAAATGAAGGTGACCTAGGCCAGAATATTTGCCTTGTTAAGGAAAAATATTTTTAGACTATTTTTAAAGAAATCAGATGACTTGGAGACTAGAGATAGACATTGTGGTTGGGCCACAAAAGGTTATGAGAAGGGTCATTGCGGTTCTCTAAATAGAATTTCATGGGAAAGTTACAAAAAGATTAAACAGAGGTGTTTGTTTTATAACTGTCATCCAAAAGTAACATCTACAGATGCAGAGTTCAGCACTGGGAACCCCAGCTGTGGTAGGAGAGCATTACTCAGTAGCATTCTGTCCCGTCAGCGCTAACTCGGCGGTTTCAGAGCACAGAAGTGTGCAGGGAACTTGGGCTCCTTTTCAAAACAGTCCTTTTTCTTGGACATACACTGACAGTGTGTTAATCAGCTCCAGGTCTTGATTTTATAATGGCCACTTAGAGCCAACAACAAAGGAAACCAACTAGACTGAGGCACTCAGAGAAACCTTGTGCTGGTGGAGCACGTGCCAGATGCTCAGGGGATTCTGCATCCAGCAGCTGCATCTATCTCCTCTATGAACTGGGCCAGTACTTCTTGTTCTGCAGTTTAACTATATCCAGAAGCCTTATACACACCATTAAATCCCCGCTGCAGAAATCTGCACTGTCTCTAACGCTCTCTGTGCCTGGAAGGCTGCCACACTCTTTCTGCTGCTGAGACCACCAGGTTTGTCAGCATGCCCGTGACAGCATCCTCCCATGGATGAAAATAGCCTCTCCAAAGAACTCTCTCCACATCCTCTCCTGGTCTTTTTGTGTTCCAAGACACACCTATGATTCCTGATTTGATTTGGGGACGCAGTGACCAGTGGATGGCTTGTGAAGAAAGCTGAGCAATCAGCAATGCAGCATGGGAAACAAACTCCCCCCACAACCCCCTCAGAACAAAACACCAGGACAAGGGCAGCCAGGGAAGGCTGTCTGTCCTGCCCATTTTATCCCCTGCACCCAAACGTCCCTGTACACGCTCTTACAGCAAATCCGTGCGATCCGATTGCTCTGGGCGGTCACTCTCCCACCCACAGGGCTCAGTGCCAAAGTCCAGAGGACTCCCTGGCACCTCCTGCCCAACCCTCCAGACCCAGTGCCTCCCTTCCTTCACAGAAACTCAAATCTCCTTTCTCCATCAGGCCCCATGGCTCAGTCTGGGCGAGACAGAGATACAGATAAGGGAGAGGAGCCAGCTGGCTGAAATTTAATCCACATCAGACTGAGATGGAGCTGGTAGATTAGCAAAATTGATGACAGCAACATTCTCCTTTGCCTCTGTAGCAGAGGCCTCACACTCAGCATTTCCAAACTGATCTTTGATCTGCATAGTTAAGGAACAGCTCCTCCTCTTACACAGAGACACACAACTTTCTTCCTCAGTCCCCTGTGGCTGGGCTGTCAATGTTTTTTCCTAGCATGACCTTCCCATAGCAATTCATTCCTGTGTAAGAGATTAGTTGGTGAATTCTCTCTCCACTCAGGAATATAAACCACTTCAATCATTCGAAATCATCTCTCACCCTGCTCACAGTTCCAAAGCTGCAATGTAACAGTCCTAAAGCCACAGACTGAAGTAACGTGAGGGATTTGGACACACCAAACTTATGGAAATACACTGTACAGTTTACTGTATCAGAATTCCTAGAAGCAATGTAATTAAATGACGCATAGGTGTTTAATTATGTATACAAGTGCAATGTACAGACAATCAATTACATCTCAATATTTACCAAATATAGAAAAATAAAAGTAGCGAAGTAAAAAAAACCTTTCTATATGCAAACCAGTCTAAAATGTGGTTATAAACCACAACCTGAATGTTGTGTAGATTAAAAGGAAAGAAGGGTGGGGACAAAAATTGGGAAATTTTATATTAATGCTGTGTGCACAAACACTCCAGTGTTATTTATCAATGTAATATCCACATGAGACTTCTATAGTTTTAATCTATTTCTCACACAAGGTAATGTCTTTATGGTTTATGTTGCAAGAAGCCTGTCCTTCTGAAAAAATACAAAATTTCTCCCTGACCCCCACCCTTTCTTTTCTTTTTTAATAAGCCAGCGAAAGGAAGGTGTTACAATCATCTGCTTAGTTTATTGCCGAAACAGTAGATTTTTAGTAGCAGCACTTCTGTGTCAAACAAAGACAATGCAATTAAGGTTTGTGCAAGAGGTTGTACTCTCTTCCAGCTTACACAAGCCCAAAACACTTGCAGTATAGTTTAGGGCCTTATTAAAAGCTCTGTCAACAAGTCTAGCCAAAGGAACATAAAAGCAAGCATGTGCTGTGTAATTGACCCTAGCAGGAGCAAAGTCAGAGACCCCAACTGCAGAGCCCAGTGCCACCAGTCCAGAATCACCCTGTACCTCTGCAGCTTGTACCCAAATAAATGATGCACTGCACAGACCAGGGAGCACAGGAGAGACTGCTTCCAGGGCTGTGGAGAGACTGCTGCCAGGGGATGCTTTACTGATGTGACTTGATCCCCATGCTATCAAGTGTGGCTACCTCTGCAGGGAAATGCCCCCATGCTGTTCAGATCAGCACCCCGCTACCATGAGCCCAGAAATCTCAATTTGCCCCTCCTGAGATAGAAACACTGCAGGACTTGCAGCTGAGGTACAGAGAATGTAAGGAAAAAAGCCACCCTGGCTGGGTCAGCAGCATGACTGCCTCTGGCTGCACAGCCCTGACAATCCTACCCAGCCAACATTCAGTGATCTGAGGTTTTTAAAAAGTATAGAAACAGAAAGTCAGCTTGAGAAAACACACTGAAGTGACCAAATGCTGACACTCGAGTGATCAAATGCCGCTTCTGTCCATGAGTTGGCACGTCCAGGTCCTTTCAGAGGGCTCTGACAAGGCTCTGTGCAAGCCTGCCTTACGCGGCGCAGGGCTGTGCCGTACACTGGCTCTTCCCGATGGCAGCACAATGCCCAACAGTCTCCTGCACACATCAGGGCCTCTGTCTCCCTGTGAATTGACAGATTTTTTTTCCTCAAAAGCACGCCTTGGTTACAGTTTTTAATCAGTCAACCCAACTTGCTCAGACATCCATTCCATTTATTGATCACAATGGTAATTCTTCAGAACAGCAACCTCCCCAACTCAGTAGCCTGATCAAGTGGGAGGCAGGGCCAGGAACAACCCCCTTCAGCAGCACATCCACTGCCTTTCCGAGCACTAGCTGGCAGCCTTCTGCAACCTACAGCCGAAGAAGGCAAGGCGCTCACTCTCCCTGGGTGGAAGAGCTGCCTGTCCTTCCTCTGTGCTGCTCCGTAGGAGAGCAACATCTCTTCCACCCACAGAGGATGCTCAGCAGAAACACCTCTCAGTTGGACACGCCTACGTGAAACACGCTCAGGGGATGTGGCACCTTCAGTGTTCCACACACAGCTCGGCTTCCCCAGCCTTACAGCCCGGAGGGGCCAGCAGCACCCCATGAGCAGCAGGACGCTGTCCTGTCCACAACAGCCAAACCATTCCAGAGGGGACACGAGGATCTCAGGAGTCAACAGAAGCCTGGAAATTCACCCAGGCTTTCCATGGGAACAGCAGCTTCCCATGTGCAATCCTTGTTTCCACGCAGTGCCCCTCACAGGCCTTAAGTCTGTCCTCCAAACAAGAAAAACTTTATTTTGTTGCCACATTCAGGAGTGAAGTAAAAGCCACAAAATTTAATCTTCCAAGTGAACCTGACCCAATAAACTAGTGTCTCTGCCTGATAACCCTTCATGAGAATGAAACTATTTTTAGTACAAAGTATTTTGTAATCACTTTTAAAAAATGCTCAGTAAGAATTGGGCCTTTTTGTTTTCATATCCTCTCTGTGAGATCTTCTACAGCTTTTTACTTATACACCAAATTCAGTTTTCAGCAGGCATTTGTAAAAAATATTTTTTAGCATTATTAAACCTTAGCAGAAATATATCTGTGATACAACTCTAAGTAGGTAGATGGCTTACTGATAACCTCTTATAGAAGGGCCTGTTAAATAACCAAGAGAAATCCTCTTACTGCAGAGAGTTTGGAAGATAGAAGTGTCTTGTATTCAAGCATACACATTCTCAGGATCAGCCTTTTCCATCTATATATATATTTTAAAATAAAGTATTTTTAAATACAGCAGCTATACAGTCTAAATTTGTTACTATCAGCCTACAGTTCTCTGCACACAACAGGGTACGAGTTGCTTTAGGAAAACAAAATTAGATTAAGAAAAGGTGCTTAAATATTTTCTTCTGGGTTATTAAACTACTTTCAAAATCACTCGTATTTTCCTGAAAACATCTGATTTCGTGGCTGTGTTACGATCATTCTCTCTCTGTTGCATGGATGGCGAGCAGTACCTCTGACAGGCCAGTTAGTGGCTCCAACCACCCATCCCCAGGGCCGGCCAAGCGGACAGACACAGCTCCCTCTGTTGACTCGTCCCTGCCTGCAAACGGGCACACGGAACCGAAGGCACCTCAAGCTGCAACGCGGGGGCTGCGGTGGCTTCCAGGGCACAACCGGCACAAAAGCGGTGGGGTGATGGAGACGAGACCCCGCAGAGAGGGGTGAGGTGCCACCAGAAGCCCCTGTATCTCTGCCAGAGCACCCCAAGTGCCTTCCCTGACACAGCCCTTCACGGGTCGGGTCACCACACTCACCACAAGAGATACCAAACAGCAACAGGGAAACCACCAGGTTTACAGCTAAAGCCAAGGGCTGAGTGGGAGACACACCTGTTTCCCTTGCCAACATCTCTGCTCCCAGGCCACAGGAGCTGCCGCTATTCCCACCTCCACGCTCCACTCGCAGCAACAAGCCTGGTACCTCGGGCTTCCTCCTCCGCTTCACTTCTGGCTGTTACCTCAGGGAGGGCTCAGCTGTCCACACATTCAGTGCTGGCAGAATGGGGGACACCAACACAGCACTGCTTACGTTGTATTTATTATTTCTTAAACTGCCAGTAAGGGTTACTTTAAGCTAAAAGTTTTGCCATGGGCTGTATTTCTGTTCCCAGCCAGCACCAGTTTGCTGCCTGAACACAGCAACTCTCCACCTCTCATTGGTGAATTCACCACCCTCCCATCTTTGTAAAATAACCAAACATCTGCTTCCTTCTTGCACACTGTGGGGCCAAGAGATCAGGCTAGCAATGTTATTATCATGCAAACACAAACTGCAATGCCACAAGCCCTACTTGCCATGACCACCCTGGCAGAAATGTTACTACAACACTGACAACTGCTCCTCTCCTCCACCCACTTTTTCACTTGAAAGATAACAAATGGAAGCTAACAAAAGGGTTACTGCAGGGGAAGTACTGACGTTTCATTATTTTAACATTAATTTCTAACTAAATAACAGAATTACCACAGAACAAGTTTCAGGAAGCTTCAGAAAGCACTCATGACAACTTTGTGAAAATTATAAGATACATACATGTTGCAGTTAACCCTACAATTAAAAATGACAAAGTGTTTTTGAGGGGCCATAGAATTTGATATTGGCACAACAGCTACAATAGCTATCATATAAAGTGTCACTAAAGTGAGTAACAGGCAAACAAAGCATTACCTTTACCTTTGGTGACATTGCCAGATAAAGCTGGTTCAGCACATCTCCTAATTGCTCAAACCATGGTTTTATTGAAATTATTGACTCCCATCCTAAGGGAGACTTGGGGATCATCTTGGATGGTATTCTAATCTGGAAGATGTGGACCTGTCAAAAATACTGGTCACACAGCTCCATTAGCTTTGCTACCAGTTATGTATACACATGTCTCCACAGCTTGCCTCATCAGCACATGATGTATGGCTGGGTTTTAACAGCACTGCTACAGAAGTTTGAATTTGCAGCTTTTTCTCTTAATTCCGTACCTGCTGGTATCTACTGATGCTCCCTTTGCCATAATGAACGATTCTCCCCATTATACTGCATTCACTATCATTCTCTAACACAGGCTGCTGTAGCAGGAAGCTTTGCAAAGGCTGGTAAGAGATGGGGCACAGCCTCAGCACTGGACACCTCACAGCTGTGAGCACCTCGCCAATGGGGAGATAAACGTAGATGTGGGGCTTCAGAAAGCTGTTTCAGAAGTTGGGGGAGAACTGAGAAACAGTATGTGATGCAAGAAAGGCACCATACCTGGTAAATTTGGATGCACATGAGCTGCAGACCAGTACATAAAAAGAAAGGTCTAAACATGTGTTTGTAAACACATAAAAAATAACCCAAGATGTCGACAACCTGCTGTCATACCCACACACCTCCAACCCAACCAACTGGAATCCCTAGCTATGTCCAGAGGAGCAGTGGAAGGGTGGGTGTGACCCGAAGGAAAGGGTCATAAGCTAAGAAAGGTACATACAACAACTCACAGTGCTGCTTCTGTAATGACTGGGTCTGGACTGATAATGATTACACCCTGAAGATTTTGATTACACTAACATTTAAATTCATGGTTCTCCTTACACACAACGTCCATCATCTTTGCACATAAACAAGACTTTGAGCCTAAGGCCACTCTTGTGCTTCACAAAGGTTACTGGTGCCAGCCAGGGAAAAGCAGCACCTGGCACCGTGTGGTCTTCCAGAGCAATTAAGCAACTGAAGATTAATTTCTGATCTTGTGAAACAATCCCCAGCCTACTGCTATCTTAATCTGCAATTAAGCCATTACAGTGACCTGCCAGTATCTTATCTTGTTGCAAGATGCAAACATGGCAACCCTATCCCTGTACAAAGCAGCAACGCTGGGCGGTGCTGGGGAGCAGGGCTGGAGCTGCGCTGCTCATGCTGTCACTCCAGCACACAGCTGTCCTTTCGGATTTGCTGGAAGCCTCAATCTGTAGCTCCAGGCGATTGCAGCACCAGTTTTAGAAAATGAATACCTTACAGCTGTCCTGAAATGCTCCTTCAATTCCAGTCCGTCCAGGTTTGTGTACACCTTGCTGCCAGGATGCAGGTAACTCCTCCTTTTACTCCTCCCAGAGGAGTAAAAGCTCTCCCTGTACAGTAACTGCAAGATCAGTGCTGCTTTAACATGACTCAGAAGGTACTGGAGTAAAATCAAACACGTGATGTCCAGAAAGGCTCGTGACGAACCCGATCTATTTATATGACAAGTATTTTCAATATACAGACTGGCCCTCTGTGGCCAAAGCTACAAAATGCTTTTGTCTTTTCACGGGTGGTTGTCCCAGGCATACTGCATGGGATTTAGGACAGAAGAATTTGTGAAAAATGCTTCTGGCAAATAAATTACTACTTTAAAAGACTACAGTTGGAGGGAAACGTCTGTCTTCCCCAACTCTGCCACCAACGTGTGGTGGGGAACAAGCAAGGGAAGTTGGAGAGGTGCGCACGCCGGCAGACCTGCGATCTCATGGGCATCAGAGATGTGGGGGGGTGAAGGACAGTGTCAAAAGGCCTATTATTTGCTTCTTTGAGGTAATCCTGCCTTTATTCCCCCAGCACCCTCAGTTACCTTTCTGATCATCACTGTTTGCCACACCTCCACTCTTCACACTGGTCACCCAAGAAAGCGACCGGTTAAGCTGCATTTGTTATCAACAGGGGATAGCCTGTCTGCCATGGTGCCATGGAGGAGGCTCTAACAGCTGACCCCAGGCGGGGTCAGGGGGACAGACCATGGACACACCAAGCACCCGGCCCCATCCCACTCTGGCTGCACAGACCCTCCTGTGAGGCGGCCGCTCTGACCTGTGCGCAGTCGCTGTCCTCACACGTGTCACTGCCCTGCACAACGCTCCCAAGCAGGATGAAACAAGCCAGACCCGTGTGGGCACCACAGGCCTGACTGCTCAGCTCAGCAGGCTGCCTCTACACGAAGAGATTTATGCAAAATATTTAAATTTAGACTGCCTGAAATACCAGACCAAGCGAAGTATCTCACTAAGACTTTAATTATTACATTATTCTCCATGCTATGACAATCTCATTTCTCAGTTTCTATACAAAGCCTGACAACATGCAGCAGGATTATTACACATGCAAATGTATGTAAATGAGGTGTTAGAACAAATCCAATCTGTGGATTCGGGATAGCATTTTGCCCTTATACATCAACAAGAAACTGAGAGAAGAGAGAACAGAACAATGCCGTGGACTAAAAATATTTTGTGTGCAGAGGATTATTAAGAATTTAGTCTCCCTTATGCCACAAAGTACTCAGTGTCCTTAATCCCACTGGGAGCAGAGGATCTGAGCACCACACAGGATCAGGCTCATCCAGCACTTATTATTTTGGAGAACCACACAAAGATGAGTTAATGCTCACATCACCTCATCAACCTACTTAACAAGCAAAGTTAAACCAGCACCATGGTTGTCCTTTACCTGAAAGGGACCATCCCAGGCCCTTGACACCTGCCAGCTGCCCCAGGCTTAGCCCAGTTCTCAAACACTAGTGCTGTAGAGGTTGTGTTACGCTGTGCTGGAACACAAGAGAACTTCCTCTACACCTTACCCACATGTTGCACAGGCAGCTCTGTTGCCTTTGCAAGCAGCAGTGAGGAGGCACTAAATGCTTCAGCCTGGCATCATGATCATCAGTTTGCCACTTCGCTGGGTCCCGACCTCGTTGAAGGGGCTTTGCAGAATAAACAAGCAGCAAAGGCTCTTGTCTGCACAACTCTGCAGTGTCCACAGGTAAGAGATGAACGGCTGGGCAGCAGGGAGAGCGGAGCTCGAGCAGCTGGTGCCATTTGCCACCGAGCATCTGATGGGGGCAGACGAGCTCCACAGCAGACGGCAGAGACCTACTGCAGGCAGATAGCACAGCAGCAGCCTGTGCCACCCCACCAAACGGCAGGAGGAGCCAGGAACAGGAGGGCTACTCCTTCACTACTATTCCCACCTTATGCAGGTTTGGTCGTTATTAAATCCCAAGTTCCCTATTACTAACATTGCTTCTTCATCCTTGTAGTTGTGTAGCCCTGCATGTTCACTACAGATGGGTCAGTGCTGTAGCTCAGTGAGATCTTCTTCTAATTACAAGTGAATTTACAAAATTCTTGAAGGGGTTTTAAGGAAACACGCTGCTGAGGCAAGGTGAGTCAGCATTACTTCACTGTCAGAAGTGATCACCAAAATCAAGGAACTGAAATTGATAGTGGTTTATTAAAAAGAGTCAAACTTATTTAAAAGATAAACTTATGAAGACCTGAAAGAGACAGAGGCAAAGTCTTGAGAAAGTGAATACGAAAAAGAAGATGAAGATTTCCCATCTATACAATCCATATGGACTGGAGTAGGACCATGGGATCCAGAGGACTCAGCCCTGATTACTGAATGTTATCTGCCATATACTTCAAATAAATTATTTCTATTTCTTCAGCTTCATTAAATAATTTAGTCTCAATGAGATTAAATAAATTAGGAAAACTTAAGGTTAAAGTAACACTGTATGAAATGACATCAGTTATCTCATAACTTAAAGACAGTGTTTAAAGTCTGATTTCACACTTCATCTCTGTTGCACTTAAATTTGCTCTAATTCCAGCTTTTAGCTGGCTCTTTACTGACTCCATTTGAATTGCATTGCAACTAATTTTGGAATACAAGTTAATGAACAATGAGTTACAGTTTTAGCAATTCAAGAATTTAGTCAAAAATTACAACATTGTGGCAGACTGAATGCTAAGCTGCCTTCTCAAATGCCAAAACCACTTATGTCTTTTATAAGGTTGGTTTAACAAATGGCTGCATCCTGCTTCCCTGATTTCACTGCATCTTAAACAAAGAAGCTCTCCTAGTAATCACATTAGTGACTTAAAATTTACATGTAGCTGTTTTACATGTGTTACATCTTCATACTGTGAAGTCAGTAAAAGCTGTTATATGCTATTTAAAGGTACATAATCAACTGCACTTACCCTGCATGCTGTCTGCCATTAATTTGTAACTTAAAGGGGAATCAGCACACCTTAAACCTACAGACACACCTGAGAACACATCTGAGGTCAGAATAACTGCAAGATATGATGTTAATATGGCAAAACACAGGGTACTTTTCACAGAGAATTGAGCAATGTTCTGTACTCCTTTGTGGGGAAAAAAACAACATGAAAGAAAACAGAAACCCCAAACCAGCACTTGTATTTTCCAACTTTTAGTGTGTGCCTCCCAAGTCAAGGGCAGCTCAGGCACGCTGAACACTGCACAATGCTGCTCCAGCTGACCCATGCCCAGATTAGACACCAAAGCTCCATTTCCCCAGAACACGACAAAAAAGCAACACAGCATTTCCTTTGGTTTGTCACTTCAGACCCACAGCATACATCTGTATCGTCAGCCAGAAAATGGTGCAATATGCAAGTATTCAACAGCAGCTGGAAATGCACTGAACCCTACAGAGTGACAGCTGGTCACACAGGTCTCTGGACAGTTTAGCCCCCAAAGAAAGCCTTTCCTCACAGGTATTTCATTGTCCTCCCTCAGACCCCAGTCCCCTCCCTCCTCTCAGACATGGACATCTGAAGGCCTGAATAGCCCATTCTCATCAAGTCACAGGGCATCCAGCTGAGGACACGAACAAGAGCCACTGTCACACCCTCTCCGAGACAGCTACTCGGTTAAAATCCACCTTTCCCAGAAAAGGCTTCCCAACATGACATGCTTCTCAGTTGCTGCAGCTGCTGCTTCTCAGTCAAAGGCCAAAAAAAGGGCTCCCACATTTGTTCTCACAGGTAGCAGATGCCATAGCAGAATACAGTTACTATCAGAGTAATAGTTCTCCTCTTTCCAGTCACCATGGCTATGTGATCCCACTCCAGGCTCCCCAGGCCAACGATTCCCACTCCTGGAGCAGTGGATAAATGCTTGAGCTTGGACTGCCAATACATGCATATTTATAAACTATGCACACGTACTACTGAACTGATACATTATGTACATCATAAAAGACACAAAACCAGAAATTTAAAAAGGAAAAATAAAACATAATGTTAAAAAAGTACTTATTAATGGTACCAAAAGTATTTTCTTCCCACACCTCAGTGGAGTGCCTTGTGCACACACTGCTTCGGAGACCACTGCTCTAGGCAAAGGTGGCATCTCCTCATTAGACCCGCTGGGAGAAAGCACACCTCCCTCCAGGTCCTTCCCCAACTCCCACATTACACATCTGACACTCTTACGCCTGTTCAATCTCCCTGCTTGCACATGAAGCACAGGAACTACTGTTTTAAGCCAACAAACCACAGCTTGCTTCAGAAACTGAAGCTGATGGATTTGGGTACAAACTCGGAAAACTATCAACTTGCCCAAATTCTGAAGCACAGAGGAGGAGCTCACTGCAACAGAAGAGCCAGTCAGCAAATAAACCTGGAGCTATCAGGAGAACTGCTCTTGCAGTCTCTTAACAGTTCAGCTGACACATCATCTCAACTCCAAAGAAAAACTAGGAGAGCATTTGCTTTTCTTAACTATGTTATTACTATTTGTAGCCTTTTAACTACTGTCAAGAAACAAAAAAACTCCAATACAGCTCCAGGCAGACTCCTCCAAGGGTTTTCCCAGGAGGAAACTACTCACTACCTTAGAATGATGCTGTAACTTATGCTAGTACCTTGTAATTACAATCTATAAGTGCAAGATATGCTAATTTCTGGATGACTATCAGGGAAATACATTGAAAACATATTATACCACTGAATTCTCTGAAAAGGCTTTCATTTTGGAGTATTCCAAAGCAGGCTTCAAGGTGAGGAAAACAATGTACCACAACGGAGCAATCTTGCTGCAGAGGCAAAGGTGAGGCAACCTCCAGACAACTGAGGTCTCATTCAGTCCCAATCCATCATCACCTAGTCAACATCAAAGAAAACGTAGTATATAACAACAAGTCTTCACTACAAGAACAAATCCATTTCAGGACTGTGCTTCTCAAGGGCATCAAACACTCTCAGGATTGTTTCTGGGAAAGAGGAGAGACAGTAAGACAAGCACTACTTCTGATATCATCAATAAGCCAATATGCACAGCTTTGCAAGAGCATGTCACAGAACAGAGACCATCATTTCAGTGAATGGTTTTTACACACAGGCCACACGAGCTAGGAGAGACCGCAATGTTCCTGTATCAGCACAGCATCCAGGCTGATCTATATGGGATTCAGTCAGTCTGGCATTGCAGCTCTGCCACAGGCTGCAGCCAGTGTTCCCAGAGCCTCTCAGCAGCCTGGGAGACTGACAGCACCTCACTTCTACAAAATGCAATTCCTCCTTTTTGTAAAATGCACAACAGAACAAGAGGGGAAGAAAAAAAGCCATCTACTTGCATGCAAGGTTTTGTTGCAGGAGCTAGGTAACAGCTGTTAAGGAGGACTACTCTGGCTGCTGCTCTTCCCATCGCTCCTTGTTTGGCTGTGGCGTGCCATCCAACCAACCTAACGTGTTCCAAAGTAGCTTTCCTTTCACTGATCGAATACGTATGAAATAAGCCACCTGCCATGTGAGAAAATGACTAATGCTTGTATCTTAAGTTCTTTGCCTCACCACTGTAGCAGCTTCTGAACATAGTAGCATTAGAGTTTGCTCAAAGAAACTCTCTTTTAAAGACAAGATTCAAAAGACTTAAGAAAACATACATGGAGATGATAAAGACCAAAGGTAACTTACTGCTGCTGCTGCGGCCTCCTCTCCACCTACATAGATAGAAGAAGCAATCTCCATCACAGACAAGTTTGTAGGAGCATCTGTAGTAGATGATGATCTGGGTCGGCCTGATTGAATATCTTGGGCAGACCTCCTGTTGATCTGAGGGCTTCCCTTCGGGGCGTCTGCCTTGCCCCGCCTGCTGTGCAGGCTGGTCCCTCTCTTCATTTTAGGTGGCACTCTGATCTGCTGGAGCACCCGGTTCAGAGCTGTGGGGTGGGTGGAGACACCATCAATTTCAGCACAGACGCTTTGGCTTTCCAAATCCATCTCAGGCTCCAGATCAGCCTGAGCTTGCTGAATATCATGTGGAGAAACAGATGACCTCCTGCGCTGATGCTGGAAAAGGTGCTTCAAGCCTTGACCAATCACATTAATGTTCTCCAAAGCATTATGGGTTATTTTGGATAATTTTTGCTCTGATTCATGTTGTTTTTTGGTCTCTTGATCTTGGGATTTGCCTCCAGGATCAGGCTCATCACACAACTGTTCAGTGCCAGAGGGCTCCATTGATGACACCCAACAGGTTTACTTGACTATTCATACATAAATATGTCCCCTGTCTTTAAAAGGCTTGTTTTAAAAATGCCAAGATAGTCAGCCAATTAGGTGTGCAATTGCTTCAAGAGTGACTACGCATGCAGCTGTGCCACGGTGATCTCATGCTTATCTAATGTTAAACAAAAGAGTCATTATTACACATCCATGCAGCAAGTAGTGAGTTAAAAAATCCAATCCGCAAAACATGCCATTAACAAAACAAAATGTATTGGTTTTCCAAGCATCCCTCCAGGTGGTATTAGCTGCATCTAGGCTGTATGCAGAAGCCAAAGCTTGTAGGAGACAAGTCACTCATGGCCTAGGGAAGAAGCCCAGCACAAAGGGTATCGGGAAGCAAGAAGGTAAAAAGCTGTTCAGAAGGGGGAGAAGCAAGGACAAACCTGGGGGCGTGGGGGGTGTTTATTAAGAACAAGCCCAAAATAAATCTAACAAAACATGAGGTTAAACTTCCGAAGAGCATGTTAGTCTTTGGCAGAATTATTTTTGTTCCTTGACAAAGATCAGATAATTTGAGCTTCAAATCTATCGCCTGCTCTGCCTTCCTGTAGACAGCCTGACTCGAGAGTATTTAACATATGCAAGAAAACAGAACATTTCCATATAGTAAGAAATGGCTTATTACTGCCAATATCCGCCGATGGCACGGGAAACTAGATGTGAAAATCTGTCTTCAAGCAAGAACAGGCAAGAGAAATGGTTTCAATTAGCATAGTCTTGTCCATGGCTCTCAGAAAACAGAAATGCCTTTTAAAAAGTAGATTAAGCAACCAATCTGAAAGGGAGCAGCACCATGTATGTGCAGCTCTGTGACTAGCAGAGAGGAAACACGCAGTTGTTCTCCAAGAGGGCTCAAGCTTACCTACCAGCGGGGCTCAGGCAGGAGCTGGTTATAGGACATTGCAGCTGAGCACTGCGATAGCGACACACTATTGGAGAAGTACAGCAAAGGCATGAGGAAGGAAGGACGGGCACAGTATCTGAAAGAGTTTCACATCAGCACCATGAGATCACATGCTCGGAAGCTGATCATTGTTTTCTTGCAGGAGAAAGCTCTGATTAGGCTTCTATAAATACAGAAACCAGACCACAGAGGTCTACCTTCATCTTGGCAGTAAGCAGCCTGTGCCTTAAAAAACTCCAGGCGCTTTTATTTGAAATGCAACATACGTTTGGGATTTGAGAGCATTTGTTTTTATCTTAAAACAGCTGTAGAAATATAAAGCATTGAGGTTACAATTAGACTGCTCTCAATTTTGTGCATCTGAAACCTGGCACAATGGGTTAAATAGATATTCCGAAATGCTTTCCAAACTGGCATCCAAAAATATCAGAAAAGCTGCCTCACACTTTCTTTTTCTCAAATGTCGTTGCCATCAGCTGGAGGCAAGATGGAATTCAGTACTTACAGAAAGCCAAACACTGGATTTTATCTCAGTACTTTGAACATGTAAGCATTGAGTCTAAATATATTGACCAGTTTTAATCAGTAACATATTAAATGCAAAGCAGTAAACTACACCCCCAAAGAACACATTTACCCATATTCATGCAGAAATTGTGTGGCAGAATGAAAAAAAAAAAAGGCACAGCCAACCTTTTATTTTTGCATACTTAACATTTTTTTAAATGACTTCAAGTGCCTTTATGACTAATATTATGCTTTTACTTCAGAGCTTGCTCTTAGTGTTTCTTTATTCCCATGTAACAGGTTTCCCAGAAAGTTGAATTGCAGGTCTCTGCCCAATTTAAATTTTGGGGGGGGGAGGGGGAGAAAGGCAAAACTAGGTTTTCCTTTTCATCCAAAGAGACCACATGGTTCAGTGAACAAACCTCACTGACTAAAAAGCAGGAGTCCCAAAATTCTTCGGCGTATAAAACACAAACCTGACAGTTGACCCCTAACTGCCTTTTTCATTTTAGCTAATTCCCCTGGTATTCATTCTCTAGTCAGGACTCACTGAAAAGCTGTAGTTCATCCCAGAGGTGCTAACTATACTCTCTAACCAGGACCCTTCTGATCTCCTGCACACACCTTCCATCCAGATTACTGCTGGCAGTGCTGCTGATCTTAAAGGGCACACTTCAGCCTAACTGGAATTTCATGTGTTACCTGCTGGAAACCATTAACCTGCCTAAATTACCCCTATGCCAATTTACAATACAACCTGGAATAAATCAGCCTACAGTTAGGTCACAAACAAGTCACTACTACCCCTGCGTATTCTGTGCCTGACGCTTGTCTTCAGGAGGGTCCTACACAGAGCTTTGTGGTTGTCTGTCTGTTCCTATTTCCACATGGTCAGTCTGTTGTGAGCCTGAAACGAGCTTTTCAAATTGCACATCTGGTATGAAAATCTTTAAAACTACTTATTTGGCTTAGTATCTACTCCTGGGGAAGAAGCTATGTGAAGAGCAATGAATCAGCAGAAATAATTAACACATTTATTTCAGTTTTGTGCTTGGTTTCCCCCCCCGCAGTTATAAACACCTTTATATCCTGTTTGAGGGAGGAAATGGAGTACTTCATAGCAGGAAGTTCAAACACATCTATTTCTTATTTGTGTGAGAATACAGGAACAAAATTCACAATTCCATATATAGCCACAACGAGCAGATAACTTCATTACATCCCAGGACATGCTAATATAGTCCTTCAATTACGGAATTATTTCACAGCAACATCAGGAAACAAAACAGTTCAAAAGGAGAAACTGGCAAAAACAGTATTAGATAACTGAATAGATAAACTAGTACTTGCCTCCATCACTTGCCCTTTAGCATGGCTGACATACAGCAGTCCCTCCACTGAACAAAACTGCAAAAGAAATTGGGTATGAGATGCAATTCTTGGAAATGGGAGGGAAGATGCACACAAACAACAAAGAGCATGGTTCCAATTTCTATTTTTTTTAATCCCTCCCCTCCCTTGCCCCCCATTTAAGTGCAACTGCCTCCAGAAGGGTGGGATATTTAAAACTTTTTCAAATGGCTGAAGGGATACAATTATATTTGAAGTTAAAACTGAACCTTACAGAGTTAATCAAGACATTCTCTCTTGGGGTTTACGGCCAGCAGTAAGTGCTGAAGGCAGGGTTGGATTTCAGGGCTCCAGCCCGCAAGGTGGGACTGGTCCACGCAGGTTTTAGTTTCTCCTCCCGTTCAGTCATTCCAGCACGGTAGGCACAGGTCAAACAGCTTGCCCTCCTTCACCTGGAGTTCTCCTAACAGGATGCAAGAACTGGGAGCGCTCTGCAACACCAGCACCTTCCAGTCCATTTCACAGGGCTGCCTGTCACCTCAGCTGAGCTCCTGTGCCGACACAACCCAGCCTAGACTCCAGCAGCACCAGCCCCTGCCCACCGTGGATGCCGTCCTGCCAACACCAGCCTGTACCCGCAGCTACCCACCGCCGGACCTGCCTGTGCAGAGGCAACGGATCCAGCCATGGCTTCGCGCAGGCCAAGGGAGAGGGTCTTCCAAGGTCTGAGCCCGACCAAAGAAACGCACCTCAGGCCAAGGACACCACCCTGGCTCCCCTCACGGGGCCTAAAAGAGTGATCCAAGCATGGGAGAGCACGAGGTGATCGCTAATGCTGTGACAAGCCCGAGGCATGGCCAGACACGCGCTAGAACAACACACCAGAGGGTGACCAGAGGACAGCTGGGAGCAGACACAACCACGACATTTCTACACACGCTGTTTGCAAACACCACTAAAGCACCTGAGCTTCCAGAGGAGGTGAGTTACTCAAATAGTTCTTGAGAACAGGGACCCAAGCTCCAGAACACACCAGAACACTGTCAGACTGCACAACGGGAGAGTTTTGACTATTTCATTACACACTGGGTTCCCACCTACAAGATGACAGCAGAGATAAAGAAAACGTTAATCAGAACCGCTCAAGTGGGATGCCAGAACATGAAGTGATGACAGCAGAGATGAAGAACTTAGAGAAACTGAATGAACCCAATTCTGAAAAGAGATCTTGACAGAGAAGAAACCTCATGTCTATAACCGCAAGAGTGGAGAACCAGACAGGACAAGCAAAGTATTACCAACGTATGAGGTGCCACTAACCTAACTGCACAGCCATTATACTTGTCTTCTTTTTAAAGTTTAACCATTATTTTTTATTTATAAGAGCCACAGGAGCTTCTGCCAGTGAGGTCTTCACAGATTTGCCCCACAGCACTCCAGGACCCTGCAGGTCAACAGAAGCTTCTGAATTCATTCCCAGCCTTTACACTGCAGAGTCCACTTCCCAGAGTGCCCACAGACAGGCTAGGAGATGTAAGGTCATGGACACGACTTGTCTGTTCTCCCACATCAATCACAGCTTTCACTGACATATAAACCAAATCTCCCACTTTCTCTAAGAAGTTGTTTTGAGTTTGGGGTAGCTACTGCTACTTCACTTTCCTGTACTTAAGAACAATAGACAAATTTTAAGGGTGGCTTGTTGGGTTTGTTGCATGCATAAGGGCTCTACCGCAGAGCTCTATGCTTGGCACAAATGCTACTCACACATATTAGAGAGAGCTTAGAAGAGCAGATCAAGTGCTGCTGGTGCTGTTTTGTTCCAGGTAGCTAGTTCATCTGTAGGGAAAAAATTTCTTTCCACTCTTTCACATTTTCTTATCAAATACTTCATAAAATGCAAGCTTTAAAAGAATTGTCAAATATCTAAGATCAAGATCCAAAGTCTGAAAATGCTTTAGGTGATTAGATTTTACCTAAACTTTATTCATTTAAAGTGATGCATTTGGGATAACTCCCCTTGAAACCACAATTATTTGTAAATAAAACAAACTCTGAAGTTACCAGAGGAACCCAGCTCAGAGCTGCTATTTTAAAAATATCACTGTTCAGCAGCAACAAGCAGCAGAGCAAACATGGAAAGATCTGAGTGTTCACAACCAACCCTGTCAGAAAGAGGAACTCAGGAGAAACAGGAATGGGTGCAAAATGCAAGGGGGCTGTGGTTTGGAAGACATCTAAAGAGGAAGACAACAGTAACAGAGTAAATAATTTGACCCAGAACAACAGTTGGATAGTGGCATGGCTACCCAAAATCTGGAGAAATGGATATATTTAGCTGCTATAACACAACAGAACCATTTTTTAAAAGTCAGAGAGGAGAACTGGAACAAGAATGGAAAAAAAAAAAGAGACATACCAGAAGTAACTACAACATAGGTAAGAAGGCATAACACGGGGGAAAAACACCAGAAAACATTATATTTTTAATGGAAAGGATACTTGTCGATTTCAAGGCACCATTTTTCCTCCTCCTCCTTCAACATTCAGCCCAAAAGATTTCCTGGAATTTAGCGAAGTGCAAAAGAAAAACCAGGACCAAAAGATATTAATGAATATATTGATACATAAATAGATATGAAGCCCCCCACCTCACCACAACCCTATCACTGACAGTACTCTATGCAGGAACATAAAGTATGGCTGAAAGAGGAGACAGAGACAAAACCTGAAAGACTCACCATGTTAAAGAGTGCAGCTGGTAGATGAGGGGGAGAAAAGCCAACCTTCAGCTAAGGTCCTGCATCTAAGGCTTTAGAAAAGGGAGCAGCCCAAAGCCAGCTACTTCAAAGAAAGGGAGGGAGTGGTGGGTGGCACATGCCAAGGAATTCACCACATTCACCCACGGGGCTCCAGGGAAGGAGCCCACACCAGCCCATACAGCCAGAAAGGCTGCATCAGATCACAGAACCTGTCCCTACGAGGAGCAAGGGACACCAGGCAAAGCAAGAGACCTGCAGACTACTTTTCAAGTGAACTGCAAATTGTTACAGGGCAAAACCAACACAGTAGCATCACAACAGGTTTTACGGATTTCTGCCTAGTGATCCCTAAACCCCCTGAACCATTCCCAACAGCATCCAGAAGTCAACTGAATGATGCCATCCCTGCTATCCTCGTTCCTTCTTCTCATATCACAGACTCAGCAGGAGCAATATGGTGGCTAAAGCCTAGGCTGAGAGATCAATGTCCAGGGCAAAACCAGCTTTGTCAGTTGAGTGAAGAGGTTTTGAGCAAGCCAGCCTCTGCCTGATGTTCTCCAACACGCAGAATATGATGAACCCACCTAGTTGAAGAAGGGAAGAAACACTAATACCAGTGAAGGTACTTTAAAAAAATGCTTTATAATGGAGCAAGGCACTTAAGATGCCTCTGAAGGCAACGTGTGCAGGTATCAGCTAAGAGTAACTCAAACTTAGAATGCCAAACTGATGAATTTTGTAAAGGCAGCCAGCTGCATTCATTTGGTAAAGGGATTAACTCAACTGACATAAGTACTGTGAAGCAATCCTTCATTTACTAGTCCCACAACTTAGACAATAAATCACAGGTCACTTGTATGAAAACCAAAGAACATGAGGAACAGTAAGGAAGAGAGACTGGCAGAGTTTTTAGGTATGAATCACACAATCATCACCAAGGACCAGCTTAATAAGATGTCCTGGTTTCTGCTGGGATAGTTAATTTTCTCACTAATAGCTAGTATAGAGTGTTCACAGAAATACCAGAGTATTTTTCAACACCAGCCTCTTCTCAGATCCACATCCTGTTGAAACAGTTCCTTCCTATCACTTTATATTTAATACTGCTGACCAACAAAACTAACACTGCTTTTTGCTCCTGAAAGCTCAGATATTAATCCTGTAGGTAAAGAGAAAATTGCACTCAAATCACAGATGAGCAGACACCAAACACTCTCCTGATGAGCAACAGATGCCTTTCTCCTTCCAATAACTTTTGAAGAAACATCTCTCTGCACACACTCACCTCCAAATCAACCAGCTTCAGCACCACCCATGGGCAATCTCTGCAATAGTGCTGAGGTCAAACAAGTGCTGCTCGTTGGCTGCTGTGGATAAAGAGACCAATGTCCCCTCTGTGGAGTTACAAGTTCACAGCGTAAGGAGCATAGATGCAAATACCAAAGATTACCTAATTTTCCTTATTTATTACAAAACTGCAGTGGCTTAAGAGTTGAGTGTCTGTTTTTCAGCAGTGTTTCTGGTGCTCTGAAGTACAACCAATTGCCACCGAGATCTTCTCACCCCTCTCTGAACACTCCAGTGACCCAGCGGTCTCCCACTTGTCTGAATCAAAGCTACGAAGGAGAGAGAGGTCAAGACTACTCTATGCAGAGCTTCCAAGACATAACCATTCAGGTTTTGGTACATGCCATAAACATCACTGGAAAATCAAAGCAGAATCTCTCAGCTGTATTTCTGTAGCTTGCAACCTGTAAATTTATTAGAAGACTTTCAAGACTCTGCATGTAGAGCTGGTATTCCTAACAGTCTGACTGTGGGGCTCCGTTACTGGTTCCAAAGTTCAGCAGAGCTTCCTGTTCTGCCTTCTAGAAAGCACTGGCTATCTTTAAAGCACTCCCTTCCACCAGTGAATCTCTTCGCTACATAAACTATTTATCTGTTTGCATTACCATAACAGCTGAGTAGGCTGTGACTTTACACTTGGAATACTCCTACATTATACTGAATTACTATTGCTTCCCTAGTTTTCAGATGAAAATACAGACATAGAAAGGTCAAGAAGCTGCTTTAAGGTTATATAAGACTTTTAGAACTGAGAACCAAATGGAAAATTTACCCTTATAAGGCTAATGTCATACCTACATGATCTCTCATTGTTGCCTCCTCACAATTTGCTTATCAGTAGAGTGCATGGTGAGTATCTTACCTGGAACTTACCAAAACCACTTTAAAAATACCCTTTCCTGGAAAAGGCTACACAGAGGGTATTTTCTATCAAATAAAACAAGTGCTTCAAGAAAGCTACATCAAGGCTAAAGAAAGATTTAACTAGAGCCTTCTGATTTGCCAACATTCACAATTACATAAATCATACGCATTTTCTTGCCTTTTTTGTGCACATATTTAAAAGTTCAGAGACAGCACTAAAAACACAGCCTTCAGATGTTTTAGAAGAAAAACAAATTTCATGGGCCTAGGTATATACAATGAGGTCTGAAAGTACCTTCTGTTTTACTAGACCTACGAGGAAACTTTCCTACTAGCATCTTTCTTTTCAACTAGATGGATCGAGAGTCAGTAGTTTCACATTGTGTCCACCACAAGTATGAGTAACGTGGAAGCAGTTACACAAGGCTGCAACTACAGTTTGCAAAGAGATGACCGACACCTGACACTTTCACTGGATGTAGTGGTGTCTCAGACAAACCACAGCCTCACCTGTTTGCCACAATAAAGCCGAGAGGAAAGCCAAACTGCAGCCTCTCCTCCAGAACATCTCTGCTGTGCTGCTAAAGGGAAAAGTTGCAGCGGTGCTTCTACACCCTACAGATCAGCCACCCAGCTGCATGTGATGAATCCAGAGCTTCACTGGAGGGCACTGAAGGGACCGTCTCCACTCACTGTTCGAGCAGGGACTGGTGGTTGGCCTTTCACAATACAAGCAGCAAAACAAAAATAGCAATTTAAAGATTTTCCAACCTACTTTGGCTCCCAATGGCTCATGTCGAGTCCCACAGCATGACGTCCCATTATTCCAGCTGTTTCCAGGGCTGTGACATGAACCAAAGCCAAAAAAAAAAAAAAAGGAAAGCAGCACAGGGGAAAAATCTGACCACAGAGCTGGTTATACCAACTTTGGGGCAGGGTTAGAGAAGGGAGGCAGTACAGGAACAGGGCCAATGGCTCCACAAGGGTGTTACCAAAAGCCTCCTATCTGAAGCTGTGGCCACAACAGTTGGAGAAACAGGAACTCACATTAGCTTCACTCAAAAATAATTTCATTTTCACACATTTTGTAAACAGAGAAACTACCTTCCCTAAAAGAAAAGAGTGAAGAAGTGTTAGGCAAGCATTCAAAATATTGGGTCTTCCGCAAAGAAACAAACAACAGAGGAACAAGTAGACCAGCATTCCAAGAGAGAAGCACTGGATAATATTATCATCAGTAACAAGCCGTTTTTCATGAGGTGCCTGCACATACTCACAGTGTGAAGGCAGAGCTCACAAATGAAGATCTGCATATTAGTGGAGGGGTTTTTAATAACATGATTTAACTCTCCACACTCCAGCATGCAGTGAAGTGATAAGCAATTGCATCATGATTATCTCAAGCAGGAACAATGATGACACAGACACACCAGTCAAGTGCATGGTCCCAACCAGGCAGCAGTGTCTGGTGGCACACTCACTGAGGCTAAGAGCACAGTCAAAGGATGCTACAGGCCCCACAGCCCAGACGATGGAGAGAGGGTGAAGATGAGTTATGTGGTACTTCAGGAAAATGTGTAAGGATCAGAGAAAACCTGGTCAGCTGCACAATCTCCTCCCCTCTCAACTAGAGATGGGTAAAGCTGCTGGCTTACGTGGGCCGCAAGAAGGGAAAACTGCTACAGCAATACCCAGTGTCTGCCTCATTCAGAATGCAGCTTCACACGCCCAGTCCTGTTTGTCAAAACAAGCCACAGTTCATTGCTTGAAGAAAATGTTTTTAAGCTACTTTATCAGTGTTCACTATTAGAGATAGCAGCAGCAGAACATTCCTGTTCCCCAACAGCAGAGACAACTGTTTCGCTAAGGCTTGCTGTGGAAGTACTTCTTCCTTCACAGGCCAGGGCTCTACTGAGCCTAGTCAGTGTAGTACAGCAACAAAGCTAGCCTGCCATCAAATACCAAATGAATTCTGTACACACAAAGGTGAAAAGGTGTAACTCAATTTACTTTAGCTTCCCCCTCTTTAAAGAAGTCTTCTGCAGGAATAGATTTAATTCCCTGAAGTATCTCAAATGTTTGTGGTCAGCTGCACTCCTACTATCCACTTCTGCTACAAATACTTGTGTTACCTGGCTCAAATCCTCCAGCATCTGAAATATGCCACATTACCAGGCCATGCCAAATGCTTTGGCAGGACCTTCTCAGGAGAGGAAGGGGCAGAGGAGAGCGATCAGAGCTGCTCCTATCCTCACGGTAGGAGATGCTGCCAGGAGATGCTGCCACTTTCAATGTGTCAAAGCTGACTCAAATGTCAGGAACAAGTGAACCAGAACTGGAAATACAGGTATTCTCATTTCACTTCCAAGGAAAGACAAAAGGTTACACTACAGCTATTTCAGGCACTATAGAGAGACTTTTAAGTGTGCTGGTCATAAAAGAAAGAAGAGATGGCGTCTGGTTTTAACTCCCAGCAGATTCACCCCTGACAACACCAGCATAGAAGCTGGCAAGAGCTAGCACCTCTAATTCTAAAAGAAAGGTTTATTCCAGACTTGGAGTTTAAGAGGGATAAAGCAAGTTAAATTAGCAGGCTTATAAAGAAAGATATCATCTACCACCAACCCACGCTACACGCAATTTTAACATGTGCTTTCAGCCCCGAATTTTGGAAAGTATCATATTTACAATGACTTGTGAAAAAAGAAAGAAGAACTAACCTGGCACAGAGCAGTAAAATACTCCCCCTGATGACTCAAAACCAATATTAATCCTCTGATCTTTCAGAAGTGTTGACTCAACTTACTGAGACTGAGAGATCAAAAGAAGTTTTTATTCAGCTCAACAGTCACAATGCTTTTCCCATTGACTCAGGTGCTTTTGGTATTGGGTACAGCACAACCTTCCACTGACAGCATCAAACCAGCTACAAGCTAGAAGTCTGATTCAGAACAATTTACTAAGACTAACTCAAACCATATTCACCCCCCAGACAGGGCGAAGTCTACTAACCCAAACCACCAATAACCATTCCCATACTGCAACCCAGACCTTCAGCCCGTCTGCTCTGCACAGTATGCCTTTACCAGTCCCTAGAGACCTGAGACTCGGACCCAAAAGCAGCAACGTCTCACGTGACAGCTCCCACCACGCTCTTGGGAAAGATACCCAAAAGCTCCATCTGAAGACCACTGTCATTAGAAAGAACCTGCTTGCAGGCTGCACAACCTGACAGCTCATTGCATTAGCATCCCTTAAAGCAAGACAGAAAACAGGCAAGACCGGAATTCTCCTAACAGGACTCACAGAGGGCCGACACTGCTCTAACAATTCCAAACTGTCTTTCATATTCACACGACAGTTTCATCCCTGGTCTTCAGAAGAAAATTGTCCTTCCTGATCTTTCTTCAAGTGAGCTAGTCCAGGGAGCTTTTAATTAAGTGCAACTCTTAAATTACATTAGTATAACAGTAATGAGCTTAATTGGGGGCCAGCTTGTTTAAATGGCTCATTTTTTCTAATTAAACATTAGCAAGTCCCTCCCTGCAGTGCTTGAAACAAGACATTCAGTTTGTCCCCTCCAGACTGCTTGGAGTCCCTCAGCCAACACCGGACAGAGGCTGAGAAGACCAACCTTATCCACAACTCCTTATCTACACTCACTGCCAAGACTCTGCTACCAGCTGCCAATAGGAATAAGATACAGGCATAATGTGTTTTTAACTTGACTCATTACAGCCACCTCTCCAAGTCCCCAGTGGCTCAAGCACAGTTTGAGACAAGGAACAGGATAAGCGAGTACCTATGTACCCCACAGGAAGAAGCAGCAGCAAACTGTCCCTTGCGCCTCAGACTGGAGTCCCAGCAGTCCACAGTACCTGTCCTGAAGCACAGAGACATGCTGCCTCCTCCTCGAGCGCTGAGGGAAGAGCTCAGTGTGGCTGCACCTCCGCATTACAGCACAACAGGCATCTGGACACAGAGCCTGTGTCAGCTGTAAGCACAACTTATGCAGGGGAGCTGGGACTTCCCTGCTGTACTCCCTGAAGCTGGATGTCGCATCCCAAGCACACTGAGGTTTATTTTATGGCTTGTGCACTAACATAGGAACTTTTCAGGGCAAATTTTGATATCCCAGAGGTGTGACCACTGCTCCACATTTACTCTTAACCACCTTTCTTGGCACAGCCATAATAAATACTTCACTGCAAGGTGAGACACATTCAACTGCAGCTGACTAGTCCTCAGAAGGCATTTAAAAGGAGTGAAAGACTACATTTTTTGGACTTAAGCAATAAAAACACTGATGCCCATCTATGGTCCTTTTCTTCCAGTGCATCTAATTATGCCTTTTTAGAGACAACACAGAAATTGCACAAACACAGCACAGCTATGGAGCCACACACAGAGATATGCCAGCTCTTCAATATCCACCTCCACATCCAACTGCACAAAGACAGTAGTAGCTCAGCGGTTCTGGAATAATGAAATTGGACTTGACGACTTGCTTGCCAATGGAAGTCAAGTAGTCACACATTTAAAGCCTCAGCCAAAACCAGAATGTTTCCTCCCACACTCATGGCAGAGTCCCTGTGAAGAAAGATCCATAAAAACTCTACCCCAAAGCAGCACAAAAAGGGAGCGGATTTGTTTGAGGTAAGGCTGAAGTTTACCCGCACCGAGGAGATGCAGGCTTACAACGGGAGCCAAATCAAGCCCCACGTTAACGGCTCCATACAGAGATGTTGTACAACTTGGGTGTCCACCAGAACTCCCGGGTTGCTTCCTGCAGACCTGTTTCCCAGACAGTCAGGCCCTCAGCATCATGTATACAGATACATCCCCTAATACATGGGAGATTTCTCCCCAGGTGCAGGACTTAGCATTCCCCATTGCTCAGCATCAAGAGGTTCCTACCTGGCTATTCCTCAAGCCTATCCACGTACCTCTGAACAGCAGCACAATCATCTGGTACATCAACTTCTCACCTTCTATCATCTGCAGACTTGCTCACAGTGCACCTGGCTCCATCACCTATGCCATTAATGAAGAGGTTAAACAGTACTGGACCCAGTGTCAACTCCTGGGGTACTCCACTCATGACTGGCCTCCACCAGGACACCACGCTGCTCTGACCACAAACCTCACAAAGTGGTTGGGTGGTTTGGTTTTGGGTTTTTTTGTTTTGGGTTGGGGGATTATTTTTTGGTTTTTTTTGGGTTTTTTTGGGTGTGTGTGTCTTTGTGAGATTGTGGGTTTTTTTAAACACTCAGCACTTCCACCACTTTAATTACCCCCTCTTAGACAACAACTACTAGGCTATCACTCCAGATTTCCCTCTCGTATTACAGATTGAAGCAGCTCACACAAAGGGTTTTAATGAATTTTTTACATGTTGCCAATTAATATGCAAGGGGTTTGTATTTTTAGAGATTTCTCCCACTACTCAAATGCTATTGCCAAACCTTTAAACAACAAGCAGCCTCACTCCCTAGCGACAGCAGTTACATAATACAAGAGCTCTTGGAGAAGCAGCCTGTCACTAATTCTGACATCTCTGGTCTAGAACCTGCTATACCTGCCCCTCATGTATTATTTGCTCAGGCTTTTCACCACATCCTGGAAATCGAGAAAATTATACCAGTAAACATAAATATGCAGCAAGCTCAAAGGACCTAAAGCTCCAGAGAAAACTGAGTTTGAGAGGAAGGGAGAGAGTTTACAACAGGAGGTCTGGAGAGACAACATCCATCACTGTCTCCCAGAGAGTATGAACCCACATTCCTCACCAAGAAAGCTAGCAGTTCTTCTCTTGAACTGTGTGTCTTGATTTCTTTCTAATTTTAGAAGTTACCAAAAGTATACTTTTCACAGCAAGTGAAGGAAAGCCAGTTATCATCTAGAAGAAATTAATTGGTGACTTTTCTTAAAAGAATGAGATTTTTTTCCACAACTAGAATTAACCCTTAAGAATCCTAACATTAATCTGTCCATTTAGTCATAAGATGCCTGAGGTTTACTTATGTGAATACTGATCAAGACTGAATAGATGGGCATCTGAACACAAAGCCAAAATAAGGTAATGTTTGATTACACAGTTGTGGTTCACTTTGAAAGTTACCCCTTCATTGACATTTTTACTGCAGAGCTGCCCATGTTCTAGGCTATCCACAGTCATATTAAGTATTTCCCAAGCCAACCTTTAATGACTTCCCTCTCTGGTTCAGCTTCTAGAGTTCACTTATCAATCAGTTTCTCAGAATCCACAGGCAACTGAAATAATAGTTCCTACATTGTTTGAGCTTTAACTCTTAGGAAGCTTTCCTTCCATCACTTTAATTATACATTAATGGTTTTACAGGTGAACATCTACACAGCTGACTAAAAAAGGAAAAGCTGAAAAGCAGGGGAGAAAAAGGAGGTCACAGATTCAAACAAATAAGACACCAGACTGTTGCAACTAGAACAGACTTGAAAGAGAGATGAAGACTCGAGACACTGATCTATCAGGGAGTTAAGTCAACACAAAAACAAGAACCACTTTGGATTTTTTTTCCTTCTCTCACAAACTGGAATTGCACTTGAAGCATTCAAAGGATTTTGATAAACCAAAATTCACTCTTTCAGCACAACAGACCATGTGAAAGCCAACACCCACAGCAAGTGTGACAGCAGTGACAGTGCTCTGCAGACCAGCTAGCAGTGCTGTGGCAGCCTGCCCACCCCACTGCACCCCAGCCCACCCTCACCTCTGTCCTAGGACACTGCAAACTAACCAGCTATCAAAAGGCTCACATATCCAGTTCAGTCTCTTTCCCATCAAAGAACTTTATGTTAACTGCTGAGCACATCAACCTGCACACTCCCCTCGCAAGGACACGGGCACATCCCACCTGAGACCTGTCTCTGGAGCAGAGGAGATGGGTGTGCAGGGGGCTCCCAGCAAGATGCTGCTCCCACACCACAGCACCCACACAGCAGGTTCAGCTGGCACTATTGCACTACACTGGCTCTTGGGAGCTGAAAACAAGTAGCAGTGTAGCATGAGCAGCACCCAGCTCCAACAGGGACGTGGAAGACCAGAGCAAGGGGTTCTCTCAACTGAAAGCAAACCTGGTGCAGGATCGCAGCCCCACACACCTCAAAGGGACAGATTTCCACAGACAACACTTTCACCTTACTGGCAAGTCACACTCCCGACTGGCACAAACCAGCTAAGTTCAGTCGCAACAGACCCTGACCAAAAGTCACCTTTTTTCATTTCTCCAGTTTTAACCATTATTCAGTCTCAGACTCATGATAACACATGGGCGCTGCCCCTTACAGACAAGGGATACTGCACCTTACTACTACCAGCCACTACAGCATGTGATGCTTGTTCAGTGCTTTCCCACAGGCAGAGGTTTACAAACCCTGAGCCACTATGGGTGCAGTGCTTCTGACCACCCCAGAAAAGGCTATGGTCTTCTTGCTTCAAGCTAGTATACCTGGAGATCTCAAACAATACATTTACTTGCAAACAGGATAATCACCATGGCAACTAGCTTCTAGGAAATTAACAGCCAACAACTCCAGGACAAAGGGCACTAAGGAATCTGATAAGGTACACCAACCAGCTCAGACAAAACAAGAAATACCAAAGTTTGCCAAGTTTGTTTCTGAAGAAATTGTAAGTAGGTGTCTGCAAACTTCTTACCTAACCCATCACAAGGTTGAATCAGTCTCACTACCATCCAACTCAACATATCAGTGCCCTTTAATGATCTCTGAAACTTTTTAGGCACCCTGTAGGGCAACATTCTCCAGTCTACACAATATCACCTTTCAGACCATCTCTTTATATCAAAAGAAAACTCTACCTGACACTCAAATTCTTTGCTTCTCCACACATTAGTGTTCCCTTTCAGTCACAGGAGACTGAATTACAGAACTGCAGTGACTGCACAGCAAACAACACTGAAGTCATGCTTCATAAAACATTCGTTTTATGGGAAGGTAGATCAAACTCAGCTTATGAGTAAGGGAAGAAAGATTAGCACCTTGCTAAGGGATACACAGCCAGGGACATGCAGAATCTATGTATCATTACAGGTTCAATTCTCACAGGCCAGCAGCTTTTTGGGGAAGAGTGTACCAATTTCAACTAACGGAATTAGACCATAACTTATATGCAGCTGAACAGAAGGCACCTCCTTGGGTTATAGAACCCAGGTCCCCAGTACACTATCCAAAACACACACTAAGGTCACAGCAGGCAGCTCAGCAAACCATTTCACTCCTGGAACTCCAAGTACGCTTCTCCAGTTTTCATGAAAGCAGCTCAAAGGGAACAAATGCTCTTTTCTATCCGGCGCTGCTTTACGATGCTACCACAGCCCAGCAGCGATGCCCGGGTCAGGCGGAGGAACAACTTTAAACCCTGCAGCACCAAGTTCTGCCCACTCATAACAAAGTTTACCAAGGGGTGATCCTAGCTCCACTTGCAGGGGAATGACAGAGGAACAACTGCACGACAGGTAAGGACACTCTTCTTGACCACGGCACCTCACTGCCAGCTACAGCTTACACAGCGCTGCCAACACAGCCCATTTTGCCACAGAAGCATCACGGGGCAGACAGGTGGGTAGGTCAGATCTGCATTCCTCTCAGCCTGAATCACTGGAGTTCATGAAGAAAACCCCTTAGGAAACGCATGTCTGATAAATACATACTGTACAGACAATGTAGCAGGCTGAGTAATTCAGTCAGGTATCTACTTTCAGCACATTAGTTTTCCTTTAAAAAAGAAGAAAGTCTCTTCTGGCAGAGAGCGATGTGTTTTTCCACCTTTTGCTGTAAACCACAATCAGTTGATAAGACCACCACTGCCTTGGAGCATTAGTATGAACACCCATGTGACAGGAAAGATAACCACGTCCACGTAGCCTACGAAAGGAGAGTCAACAGACTTTATCAGTGCACAGCAGCCCCTCCTCAGCCTGCAGAGAGGAAGTTAGCTGACTTCCTTATGCCAGGTTTAGGATTCAGTATGGAAGTACAGCTGAACGCCTTACGGTAAGATCCATCGACTTTCTGTGCTGCTCAAACAGTTAAGGTTCTCCATCCCGTTACCTGGGTGGGACAAAGCTGCCCAGTCACAAAGCAAAGCCCACCCAGCTCTGCCAGTCTGATGTGTTACAGGCTGCCCTATGAGACTGCTTTTTGTGAGCAAAAAGACCACTGTACTAAGATCCACGCAGAAGAAGCAGGCAAGACCTGTTTCTTTTCTAGCTTCTACTGAAGATGGTTTTGAGTCAAGGCAGGTATCTTCTGACTTCATCTGAACACTTCATCTAGCCAGAGAAACCACCACTGCCTCCCACATGCATTTCAATGACTACTTAATGTCTGTCCAAGGCTTGGAAGAAGAAAGTCTCTGCAGAGCTCAGAGGCATTTAGGAACTGAATGGGTGAGCAGTGAATGCTCAGGCCTCAAACACAAGCTCTTCTGAAAGGAAGCTTTTGAACATTCCTACAGCAGGTTCAAACAAGGTCACCCTCCACACAAAGCCAGCTGGATATTCTGGTGCTCATACAGTGTCACTGTGTGTATGTACACTCCACAGCTAAAGCCACGAGTAATGGTGCAGATCCCTCTGAACACACACGCCCAGGGATCCCTTCGCCCTGCCATCAGATGGCCTTTGCTTCCCATCTGTTATGTCATACAGGCACACATACCTCAGAACTGCCCGGGCCAGCTTGTCCCTTTGCATAGGTATCTCACAGTTGTAATCCAAATGTCTTCAGCAGAGGTCAAATTTTAAAAATACTTGGAAGTATAAATTCCACAGGAAGCAGGAAAGTCAGGGGAGGGAAGGAGACACGATTTATCAGCTTCTACATTTGCAGACATCTGCAGTCAGTAGTGTCGGTCATTTTCAGAGTAAATCTTGGCAACAAAGCTTCTTTGTGGAGGAGAAAGACCTGCCAAAATTAACAAGCATAGTAAGAAACACCATTAACATCTGACAGGCGACAAAGCAGCAGCACAGACCGAGTCTCATCAGAGACAAGAATTAACTTGTATTTGGAATATCGGGTTTATGCTAGCTTTGTGTGTTTAAAATCAGAAGCAGCCTCTGAAGTTACCTCATATTCTGAACACTTTAACCTAACTGATTATTTCAAGGGGGAAAACTCTCTAAGCATGCAGATAATGTTTGACCCTAACAAGCAAGATACACAGTGCCACACCACGGAGTGCCTCGTTGCCAACAGAACCTCCTGTTCACACTGGGACACTTGTGTAACCAGCGTCAGACTGAAGACCTGACCTGCTGTCCAAAACTAAGGACAGCTCACAGAGTGAGGAGGCCCAGCACAGTGCGGATGGCAGGTATGCACTGGGAAGCTCTTGCAGGAACATTTAGGGGCAGTGGTGTATGTCTGAACTTACCCAATCTGGGTCCAAGTCAGTGAAACTTAAACTCTTTGGTGCTGAGACTTTCTGGTGTGTGTGTGTGTGTTTCACACAGTATGGCAGAGCTACATTCCAAATCAAAGCTGTTCAGCGTTACCATGATACGCATTTTTGTACTTCTGGTACAACAGGAGGAGGATTCATTACAAATAAAAAGGTCAGCTCATTCTGCATTATTATAAAACGCTTCTAAAAGCATCAAGAGAATTCACTTGGGAGAAGAAAAAAAAAAGACATTTAGCTCCACACAACCACTTGTTTCCATCTTCTTTCCCTTTCCTTCTGTGACCATTTTAACATGCTTGGCCAGGGGAATAATTTTAGGCATTTGGGGCTTACAGTCAGCTTACAGAACAAAGTCATTGTGCTGTGACAGCATCCAACATCTCGACTGTTCAAGGGTTTTAAGAATTTTAAGTATTTAGATCATAGCAGACTAGTCCCTTTCTAGCAGTGCTAACAAATCACACCTAGCCCACTACCTTCACACTACATTTCATCCATGCACCTTCACTCTTCCCAGGGATGCCAGTCTGTCCACTACCAAATGCTGTGCTGAGTTCACAGGACCACAGACCTGCTGGGCTGGCACCTCTGCGGGGCATCTGCTCTGACCCCGCTCACGCAGGGCCACCTAGCATCACTTCAACAGGCCTCACTGTTCATGCTGAAATACTACCTCTCTCTCACCCTAGAGTTAGCAGGAGCCCCCTGTTAGTTCTAAAGAACTCATCCCCTCATCCAGAGGGAATGGCCTTTTCCCTAAGCACCACTCCATCCCGCAGCACCCACACCTGCTGCAGTTACAGCTTCCACAGCGCCTGAGAGGACAGACACAATGGCCAGTGACTAGCTGCATTTTGGGGGTGAGGAGATTTCAGGTCCATCAAGGGGAAAGCACTCAGCCAGCTCAGCTGAGCAAGAGCTTAAACCCAGTTCCCAAAGCCCAGGTTTCATCAGAAGGTGACAGCTGTGGAACCAGCGACAGCAAATGCACCACATCAGGAAAACACACTGGAGAAGCAAGTGGGGAGAGAAGACTCCTCCCCCAGACCTCTCAAGCCCAAATTTCTAAAACCCAGCCCAAGATTTCATCATGACAATTATTTCTGGATGGTTCAACAACAATTCTCTGAAAGACCTCATGAGAAACTAATTCAAGTTTTGCTTAACCCCAGTGCAAGCTACAGCAGCCCACCCAATGCAAATGCCACCAGTTTACAGACAGGCACTGGGCCATTTATGGAACCAGAACAGAAGCTGATGTGCTAGAGAGTGCATATTTTTGAACACACAAAGAAGACAAAAAAGTCATCATCTTTCAATTATTTCTATTTTGTACCTGAATTAGATGCAGTTTTTAATTACTGCATCTTCAGCTGTGATTAATAAGACATGAGAGCACCCAAACCATGCCAAAGACCTGCTTAAAACACAAAACCCAGCAACCTTTATGTGGTACAAGGTGAGGGGAAGCCCCAAACTTTTTAATGGCAAAAAGCTTCCCCTCCCTCCCCCAAAAGGTATGACGGTGTAAAAGCCTTAAGTCCCAATTTATTTCTAATACAAATTCAATACAAGGTAGGTTTTCTTCCATCTTTGATTTACTTCCATCTTCTGAATGGCTTCCAGGCTGGTCGAGTGGGTGTATCAGGCAGGCAGGCACAGTGGATACAAAGCTCCAATAAACGTGCTCCATCAGCCTGGGAGCCCTGAGAAGCTATGGGGGCTGCCGAGCCCCACACGCTGGAGTACCCCACTGTCCCCAGACAAGAGAGGGGACAGACTCCCCCAGCAGGAGGGGCACAGCCCTCCCAGGTAGCACACCTGGCATCATCCTCTTGACTAAACACCAAGCCACCCACAGCACGTTAACGCTGCTAAAGACAGGACCAGCAGCAAGCACAAGGGCAGCGCCACTTGCTCCCAGAGACAGCAGGACAGCCGTGCACTGGGTACTCCAGCATAACAGCTTCCACAGCCGCGGCTGTGGCCCAGGCACGTGCTGCTAACGGCTTCCCACTCGCTGCAGTGTCGGGTTATCGGGTCTGCGGCCAGCGGACGCTGTCCCGATGCAGTGGTGGTCGCAGTACGCCCACTCAGAGCTCCGCACCTCCTGTTCACACCTGTACACCCTCCGCCCGCCGAGACGCCTCCCTGAGTTTCCTCCCTGACCGAATCTCGAGGTGAAAGCGACGCCTCAAGGCGCCGCTCCCTCACGCGCCAGCTGCAGGCAGCGGCCGGGCAGGGGCAGTTCCCGCCCAGCGCCCGCAGCGCGCGCCCCCAGCCGGCCCTCGCGCAGGCCGCTCCACAGGCCCGGGCTGCGGCCGGCAGACGGCGGGTTCGCTCCCTGACCTCGGACAAACGGGGAAACACCCCAACCTCGGCTGCCGCAGGCGCGGCCGGGCCCCGCACAAAGCACCCGCGCACCGGCAGGCACGGACCGGCCCGCGGCCTCCGGGGAAGGGCCGGGCGGCGGCGAGGGCCCCGCGCCTTCCCCCGCCTCGGCCCGGCGGCGCGGGCGAGAAGGCGGCGCTCCCGCCCGCCGGGCCGCCCCCGCCCCGCGGGGTGCACCTGCGGCCCGGGCCCGGCAGGGAGGCCCGCGAGCCCCGCCGGGCCGGGGGGAGCGGGACGGGAGACGCCGAGGCGGCCGGGGCCGGGTGAGCGAGGCGGGGCCGGGAGCTCCGGACCGGCCACAGAGGAGCGGGACGGCGGCGGGAAGGCGCGGCCGCCACCCGGTCTGGCGGCGGGGGAGGCCGCCGCGCGCGGGCCGCGCGGGCGCACTCGGCCCTGGGCGGCGGCGCCGGCAGCCCCGCGGAGCCGGGGGCGGCGGGGGGCGGCCCGCGGGTCACTCACCGGCCGAGCTCGGGGCCCGAGCGCGTCGCCGGCGGCTGCTCCATCCCCGCGCGCGCCGCCACACCGCTCGCCCCGGCAGCGCGCGACGTCAGCGCGCAGCCTCGAGGGGCGGCGCGCGCACGGCAGCGTGCGGCGGGGGCGGGGCGCGGAGAAGGCCGCGCCCACTCCCTACACCGCCCCGCCGCCAGGGGGCGGCCCGGCGGTCACGTGAGGGCCGGGGCGCGCGAGCTGCCGGTGCAGCCCGTCCTGCCGCGCAGCGCCGGGCGCGCGCCGGGCTGACTCGCTCCGCGGCCCCAGGGCAGCGGCTGCGCCTGCCGCCGGCCGTCCCCCGAGCGCCCCGAGGAGGGGCCGCTCCCAGCGCCCCTCCCGCCCGCGGGCCGCTCCGCCGCGCCGAGCTCCGCTGCCTGGCCGTCGGCAGCAGCCGCGCGGTGCCTCGGGCCCGGCAGGCCTCTGTCGGGGCGGCCGCCCCGGCTGTCGCAGGCCCGAGCCCCGGCGCGGGGTCGAGGCCTCTCCGCGCAGGGAGAGGCGCTGGGGCGGTGGGCGCCGTGCGGCGCGGAGCCGAAGGCTGTGCGTGTTTCGGACGGGCTCCCCGCCCCGCTGCTGCCGCTCCCGCCGTCCTTCCGCCCAGCCGTGCGTCGGGCGAAGCGCCCCGAGGAGCCCCCAGCGCCCCCGAGGCTGCCTCGCGGCCCGGGCCGCCTCCCGGGCGCGGTGCGCTCTGGGGTGCCTGTGCTCCTGGGGAGCGCTGCGCCCGCTCTGCCTGCTGATGCCATGGGAAACTCGCCTTGACCCCTGTGTCCGATACAGTGAATGTATTCAGCCACAAAACGTGGGAATTTACACAACTTGACTTTTATCCCCAAGCAGTGCACACTGCTGCTTGCATCTTTCCACGTAACGCTCAGACACCAACGAATGCCACCCCAGATCTTCCCCATTCCAATCCCCACCGCCCCGCTGCCTTTCCACCCGCCCCTGCCCCCAGCCCTCCCCCAGGTCACACTTCGTGTGTGTCCCGAAACTAGAGCAGAGTCCGGCTGTGACGCACTGGGGTGTGCAGAGGAGGCAAGAGCTGCGTGCTGAACTCCAGCACTGCCACTAGAAGTGACAGCCCAGGGTGTGCACAGTGGACGTGGATCCTGACATGCCAAGGAAAGCTAAAGGCAGGAAAGAAGAGATGGTGAATCTTTGCCTACTAAAGCGAATGTGCACTACTGACGCAGTCAGAGCTCTGCTGAGCAGTGTGATGGATGTACTGTCTGTCAAGGGCTGCTCCCTTCTTTCCACCTTCCTCCTCTGACACTTCAGGGGTCAGATAAGACTTGACACCTTTCCATAAACTCCTGGCCATCTAAGATCTGGCTGGGCATCGCTCGATTCACAGGATCTAGGAAACAAGAACAGTTTATTTTAAAAAAATATGCAGAGCTGGTAAGAGATCTCAGATTTCTAAAGCAGTTTTCACCCCTCCTCCTCTTCTAAGTTGAGTCACCAGCACTGGGATCTTGTGTCAGCACGAGACTGGAAAGTGAGTGACCAAAAGCAGCCAAGTCAACCTGACCAGGTGATTGTTCACTAACTTCACAGCATATACAATGGAAACAAACAGCATACGTGAGGGCATTTATATTAAAAATATTTGAAATATAGATTTTTTTCAGTTCTCATTTAATAATAACATACAAGTAAGTAACAAATTCAGTTAGATCTCCAGTTGACAGAAAATCTGTCTTCAAACACCTAAGTCTAATACATGATACAGAATATCAGATTCACAAGTTCACAGGAAATCTGTGCTTTTAAATACCACACAAGCAATGAACCAGGTAGCCAAGGAACTAATTACAGTACAATTACCCCTTTCTGCAGGTACTGGGTATTGATATTTTGGTTTATTGATTATATTTCTTCCTTATATAATTATTTCTTCCTTTCTAGTAGGACTTTATGCAATATATTTCTAAATAGTGATCTTGTACTGTGTAATTAATTTTAAAATACCCCCCAAAACACCAAACCCACTTTACATTCATTATTTCAAAGAGGGGAATATTGCATCTCTCCATAGAGACATTCAGGGAATGGCTTTTGTATCATGGCTTTGCAGTGTCTTCTCTGGCTTTGCACAACAACTGAAGCCAAAGGAGCTCAGTATCTCTGAGAGCCAGACAGCACAGTGGTTCTGTGTATGCACAACCCAGACCTGCAGCCCTGCGTGTGTCTAGGGACAGGAGCCAGCACTTTGTACAGAAACATCTGGTCAGACACTGACCTGAGTGATCACTGTAGCAGAGCTCTGGAGTTCCACATGATCAATGTGCCCCCTTAAAATCCGTTCAGTTCCTCAGGCAGCAGAGAACGTTCTGGGCCTTGCCAGTCTCTGCCCAACACAGCTGCCTGTGCCAGTGCAAAGTGAATGCAAAGTAAGTCTGGTAGCTATTTTTCTGAGCTGGTGGCATTCAGCACAACTCTTAATGCTCATTTGCACAGGAAAAGTCCCGTGACAGGCTGCAGCTCTAAACAGAACTCAGGAGGATGAAAGCAGGGCTAAAACACTAGAGAAAACAGCTTGAGTGGCGCTGAAACTGGGAAGGGTCTCCTGCTGCTATTTCTGTTTCCTGCAGGGAAAAGAAAACAAACTTGTTGACTGGTTAGATTTACCTTTCTATGCTTTCCTCAAAACATTTTCTACTCTCCTGTGGTCAGTTCTTGCTGCACCCTTGGTTTGTCAGCAAGATGAAAGCCCCCAGCCCTACAGACATGAACCACTGTGCCTCCAGATCCCAGATTTGGTTGGTCAGTTTGTTGGCTGGTTTTGGGGTTGTGCTTTGTTGGGGTTTTTTTTTGTTCTGTCCTTGTATAATCTTTGCTCTTTCAATAGGGATTTGTTGGGAAGAAACCAGGTAGCAGACTGAAGACAGACATGAAATACCTAGGTGAATTCAATGTAATGAACTGGTAAGTTACATTCATATTAAAGCTTAGTTCTCTAATCTTCAGTCACTATAGAAACTAGCCCTGCCTGACTGCTGGGATACCATTTCAGAGCTCTCCTGCCAGAAATGGTGAATAAAGGACAAGAGCAGCTGCCCTAGAGAGAAACTCAAGCCCAGGATGGTTCTGGTTAGAACAGGGAGAAAACCTTGCTGATTTGACCTGGAAAAAACGTACCTTTAAAGTCAGTATCAGCTCTCAGAAAGCCCTTATAGCAACAACCATGAGTCTGCTTTGTGCCTGCCATCCTCCTGAAATCCGACTGCCTTTATATTCACATGGCAGTTTCACTCCCAGAAGAGGTGGCTACATTCCAGATGCCTCCCAACACCCACGTGCCGTGTTTTGGTTTTGCAGTGGTCTCACAATGAGGGAATTATGACTTTGACATGTACCAACAGATGCCTGGGGCTAGGGCTTGGAATGCAACTGGGCAAAGAGAGGAGAAAACAAGATTTTTTGGGGGGCTCACAAACAATTTCCAATATTTTGCAAGGGGTCTGAATGCCAGACAGGTCAGCGTGGGCTGAGCATGGGGCTGTTTGGCCACCACTTGCAATGAACCTTCTGGCTTCAGTGTCAGACGAGGCAGTTTTCAAGCTGTTTAACTCCCAGATGTGCAGTGCCTGAGCCCAGCATCCTGCCCCTCACCCCCTGCGGTATGGGGGAGCTCAGAGATGCTCCCTGCGGTCTGCTGCCATCTGTCCCCACAGCCTCAAGTGACTGACAGACAAGTTGGACCAGGGCCCAGAGAAGATCCTGGTTCACACGCCCCATGGGTGATGGGAGCTGTGAGACAGCTGCCCTTCAGCTGCCTCAGCCTTGTGCGGGTGCAGCCAGGCTCCCAGCATCTTCCTTCTGGCAGTGTGTGCTCGTGGGCCAGGTGCCAGAGCTGCTCCTCCTGTGCAGCTCCCAGAGGCACCAGTCAGTAGGGTTATGGACATGGCAGCTCACCGCATCCGTGGGTGCGACGCGGTACCAGAGCTCACGTGCCTTAACCACTCCACTGATGGCTGCCCTGCCCTCAGAGACGACCACAGGGAAGTCTGTTTAGGGGAAAATATAATTTTTTCTAGTAAGGGTAAAAGAAATGTCTTATGATAAGGGCGGTGAGACTGCACTGTAAGATCTGAGCTGTGCCAGAGGGTGCAAATGGAAAGAGGCACTCTTTCCATTTGGAAAGACACAGCCCCTAAGTCTTGTCCACTCTCTTGGTTGAAGCTCTCCAAGGAGAGCCTGAAGAAGAAGGAGGGCCATCAGCTGGAGGATGATAAAAGACCAGTGAGATGGCCCTGGGGAAACACTGCAACAGATACAACTGACAACAGGTGGGGCAGGGCCATGAAGTTTCTTCCCACAGGGTTTGAGCACACACTACTCATCACTTCTGCTGTAGGAAGTCGTGTAGTCATCCCAAGCACCACAGTATCTGAGCTTCTCTTTCACAGACTACTCTGGACTGACGGTCTGATCTGTGGTTCTCTAGGCTGAGCATGGAAAACAGTGGTACTTGGGCTGGAGATGTAGGAAAATAGATGCTGGATGACTGAACATCTGACGCTTCCTGTGAGTCAAGGCAGACTCGGTGCCTTGTCCAAATGGCAAGAGGAAGCACTTAGAGCTTGAATTCCTGCCTTTCACATGAGGAAAGAACCCCAGTCTCTATTGCTTACAGGTGAGAAAGAGGCCCTGAAAATTTGCTACTATGATTTTTTTCTCCAACCTACCTGCTATTATTTAAATTCCTCCTGGATTCAGCAATCCTTAGATTTTTCTTTCCTGCTGTCATGCAGCTAACTGATCAAAGGCCAGTGTCTGTGCTCTGGGGACTCATGGCCATGGGCATGGACAGCTGCATGGGCACAAACCTGCTTTATGCATCTAGTAAACGTAGGTTCATGCATAATTGCCAACTGCCTCCTGGGCTGCATGACCAGCAGGTTGAGGGAGGGGAATTCTCCCTCTCTACTCCACTCTCCCCTTACTGCATCCTTGCAATATATATATATGTAAAGGGGGCTTACAAGGAAAGACAGGGAGGGACAGGACAGCAGGCAAGAGTTTTGAACTGTAAAGAGGGTAGATTCAGGTTGGATGTGAGGATGAACTTCTTCCCTGAGCGGCTGGTGAGGCACTGGCACAAGCTGCCCAGAGAAGCTGTGGGTGTCCCATCATTGTGGGGTCACACTTAGGTGGGATGGGGCTTTGAGCAACCTGATCCAGTGAAAGATACACCACCCCCCCCTGTAGCAGAGGGGGCAGAACTAGATCACCTTTGTAGGTCCCTTCCAACCCAAATCAGCCTGTGATGTTATTGCACACATAAAGAGTTGCTGGAGTAACTGGAATATGAAAGCACGAAACTGGGCATTTGGAACATGCAGTGAGGTACAGCACATGTTCAGGTTATTGCTCTCTGACAGCCAAATTCTACCCAAACCAGCAGCCTCCCAAGAGCAAGAAGAAACTGTATCCACTCTGTGAAAAATCAGAACTAAAGCAGAACATTGAGCTGTGCTTGCAAACACAATGGCAGCTGCTGGGGCAGATCCTTTAGCCTTCCTGGGCACAAAGGTGTCAGCAGAGGTAACAACATTGCCTTTGCTATCACAGCAGGATTAAAAACTGCTGAGCTGCAAAGCTCACCATTAAAAAAAGGGGAATGGGAAAAAGTTGCCCTGCAGAGGTTAACTGAAAACAGGCCATCAGCTTGGAAGAGCAGAGAGCAGGATGGGGTCAGGAGCTGGCTAAGAGGATTTTTACAAACACACATGTAATGTCAGTGCTTTTTTGGCAGAATCATGCCTGTTAATCAGGTAAACCTGGAAAGGCTGGATGATAAAGGAGATAAAGTTCTCTGAGACTCCTACACTGGAAGCTGTGGCACAGCAAGACCCAAATACCAATTCAGGAAGAGACAGAGTCATCTGAGATCAGTGTTTAGGGCAATACTGAACATCAGTGGAGTGAGCCTTTCATTCACTACTTCAACAGAAGTAACTTGAGAGAGATGGAAAACTACTGATGGATGTAACCAAGAATTTGCTCCACAAAATTCTAGGAACTCCCATGAAATGCTCTGAAAAAAACCACCTTTTATTGCTAAAAGGACTCTTGGCTCTCACCTCTGTGTCAAAGGAGCAGGAAAGGACAGTGATGCCACAGTTGGCTCTGAATCACAGAGGCACAGAATGATAAAATCATAGATTTGGGTTTGGGTTGGAAGGGATCTTAAAGCCCACTCAGTGCCACCCCCTGCCACAGGCAGGGACACCCCCCAGCCCAGGGTGCCCCCAGCCCCATCCAACCCATCCTTGAGCCCTGCCAGGGATCCTGGGGCAGCCCCAGCTTCTCTGGGCACCCTGTGCCAGGGGCTCCCCCCTCCCCAGGAAGGATTTCTGCCTCCCAGCTCCTCTCCATCCCACTCCTGCAGCTGAAGGCTGTTCCCCTGGGCCTGGTCCTCCCTGCCCTGGGCACCAGCCCCTCTCCAGCTCTCCTGGAGCCCCTGGAGGGATGGGAAGGGGCTCAGAGCTCTCCCCAGCAGCAGCCGTCTCTTCTCTGGGCTGAGCCAGCCCAGCTCTCCCAGCCTGGCTCAGAGCAGAGGGGCTCCAGCCCTTGGACCATCTCCAGGGCTCCTCAGGACTCACTCCAGCAACTCCCGTGTCCTTCTTGTCCTGGGGACCCCTGTTGAGATTCTCATCCCCCAAACCCCACAAGTCCTCCTTGGGGCTGCTCTCAGTCCATTCTCTGCCCAGCCTGTATTTCTGGGGGATTGCCCTGACCCATGTGCAGGGCCTTGGACTGTTGCTACAGCTTTAAATGTCCTTAGAAGGTACAATCCATCCAGTTTCAGCATCTCAGAAACACTTAATCCAACCTGGGGTCTATCAGAGCAATAGCACATCTCCAGTTGGGTATTAAAGGGCTTGCAATTTGATTTTGTTTCCTGTGAGTGAAGTGCTGCACCTTTGCTCTTGTGGTCCAGAAATCCTAGGGAAACTTCAATGAAATTACAGCTTGTTATAACTTGAAGGGTGCACTTTACTCTCTAGATAATGGTGTAATGCAATAATGTGATGAAATATGATGTACTTTCATTTGCAGTGTTCTGTCTCTGTTCCGATCCAGGCAGGGGAAATAGTAAAATAAAAGTAATTAATGCAAACAGTAATAAAAATACACTTTTCCATGTGGCATTTCCAAGCAAGTCAGCCTTGTATCATTGCTCTTGAGCAGATGGAGATGCTGTATTAAAACATGTGATGTTGAGCTGAAGGAAAGCTTGAACCTTTCACAAACACTGATGCCTCTGACTCATGGATGTGCAAAGTATCATCCCCTTGCCATTCAGTAAAGAAGCAGAGAAGATAGAAAACCTGCTAAATCCTTAAGAAAACTTGTGGAATTTTCCAAGAAAGTTATTCTGTGTCCTTTCCATTAGAGGATGTCAACAGCAATGAGGCACTGGGCTGCTTTCTCTGCCAGTGTGTTTCTCTGGCTGCAGTAGCATTACAACAATAAACCAATGGACTGTTAGGCTCAAATCACTATTGGCTTCACAGAATAAGGACAGTTAATTTCTGCATTATCACAGTCTTTTCCAGATCAGTAGGAATGAGGGAGGGGAGGAGACAAAGGAATCTTTCTGTTATTGTCTGCAATCCTACCTTCTTAATGCTAGTGAAGTGCTGCTCAACTTTGTCAGGCCAGGAGCTTACAAACAGTTTCCTGAAAGGCTCCCCTCATTCTCTAGATAATGGTGTAAGGTAACACTGTGATGAACGTCCTGCACTTTGATTTTCCACGAGCTCTTCCTCCTGTGAGCCACCAGGACCTACGTTCAAGTTCCTACACACAAAGTAAAATCAGCCAGTGATTAAAAACACACCCCTGGCTGACCCTCACCAAGCAAATATTGTAGCTGTTGCAAATAAACCCACCAGTATTGCTAACTTCTGATGCTAGCATGGCAAAATCTCAAGGTCTACTCACCAATTTTAAAAAGTCCTTTTGTTGCCCCTGAAGGCCTTGTCTGGGGCCATCTCCAGATTCAGTGGCTGAGGAAAGAAAAGACAAGACTCCCATAGATATTGACACCAACTAAAGAGGGGCTGGGAATATGTGAGTGACCATTACACAAGGCAAAGATGTCCTGCAAATGTCCCAAACCACTTCCCCACAAGCAGAACTTGGGCAGCATGTAACAGAGCTGGCACGTTTCAGGGATGGGGAAGGAAGGAGAACAGCAAAACGTATCTGGTACAAGGTAATGGCTCTGGAGTATGTGGGGAGCATTGTTTCTCTGGGGAAACACATCTCTTCCCGACTTCCTTTTGGAGGTGAAGGCTCTGCTGGTAGCACTAAGACTGCTCCCTGCTTCCAACACAACATAGGAAAGGGCAAGAGTGGATTTTATTCCCTGTTAATTTTTGTCTGTTGACACATTACCTTATCTTCTGGAGCAACAGCAGGTATGCAGACTGGCATGTTGGGGAGGCAATGCTGGCACCTTGGCAAGTCTGTCTTCCTGGACGTCTCTTTGGTGAATTGTACCTGCAAGCAAGTGGAGGAAGATAAAAGAGCCTGCTTAACTGGGAATCCCTAGCTTAGCTGCTACCTGTTCTGTTCAGTTTCAAAAAAAAAGCAACTGAGCACAGTTCATGTTTGTGCTGTGCTTTTTCCCTTAGTACCCAGTCACGAGTTCTACACACAGTGTGGAAGCTGCTAAACGCAACAGGACTTTCTCAGCTAATGACTGAGACCATGCACACTGCACATGTTCTGTCCTGCAGCCACCTCCACTCTGCCTTGCCATGCCTACCCACACAGACAGCTGGCCTGCAGGTAGCACAGCTTCTGCACTGCCATCATTTTCAGCACAGAGTAATGTAACCAGTCTGAGAGACCCAGATTTGCTAGCACCACAGTTTCCAATTCAAACTGAGGTTGGGCTGATTCATACTAACATTAGTTCCTACTAAGACCATAAAACAAAGATCTTACCCGCTACTTCTACACATCAGTGAAATGATGTCATTGGTGCAAGATCAGAAGTTAGGCTCAAGCAGCCAGGCTAAAACTCACCATGCCCTATGCTGTTTCACAGAATACCATGAGCCCTTTCTCTGGCTGCTGCTTCAGTCCCAGAGAGCGCTGTGCTTCTGAACAGGAGTGATTCCTGCATGAATCTGGCTAAAGGGCTTGGCTGTGATTCTCTAAGTGTGAAAGGCTCTCTCAATGTATACAGCAAGCAAGCAAGCTACTCTGCTGCAAGCAAGCAAGCAAGCCTCTCAGCTGAACAGGGCACATGCACTTGCAGTCTGAAGGAACCTCCTTTTTTTCAGGTCTGGTGCTGTAGCTGTTGAGTTTTGTGTCATCTGCAGACGTGCTGTTTGCCTCCCTGAGCACCTGGCACCCTGCTGACTGGCCCTGTTCCTGCCTGCAATACTGCAGTAAATCTCAGTCATTTCTCAGTCTATTTCAGGATGACCTCATTTTTCAAAGACCTTTCATCCAGTCAAGTCCCAACTCCAGAAAACGAGTGCAGAATACACAGAATGATGCAGCACTTCCCCTGCTCGTGCATCCACTGTCAGCTGAACTGCACCATACGGGCCAAGGGAGTGTTTCCCAGGCGTAGGGAGTAGGAGGCTCAGAGGACAGGGGTCCAATCCAGCATCATGCTCAGCATCGCAGCTCCCAGCTGGGGATGTCTGGGCCCCACAGCTGATCGGAAATGCACCTGCTGAGTGCGCCTGTGTATCTCCCCACGCTGTGAATGGGTTGCCCTTGATTCCCATCGGTCTTCAGAGAACTAGAACGAAACCCTTTTTCCCTCGGAGAGGCAGACCTGCTGCAACAGGAGCGTGAGCCGAACAGGCCGGCCCTGGGAAATGGCCTTTTTTTGCCCAGCAGTGCCACCTCCTGCTCCTGACGCCTCGCTGCAGCCCGGCTCGCGGGGCCCGCCTCACCGCCCGTGCCCAGCCCGGCGCTGCTCCGCCTCCGGCCGCGCCGGGGCCCCGTGCACCGCGGCACCGCTGGCTGGGGCCAGGGCTGGCCGAGCGCGGAGCGGGGAACGGGGCGCGGCTCCCGCGCCTCGCTGAGCCCGGCGGCGGCCCTCGCCCCGGGCTTTGCCCCGCGGGAGCTGGCAGAGGTACCGGTGCAGAGGCGCCGGCCGAGGAGCCCGCGGTACCGGTGCTGCGGGGGCATCGCCCGCTCGCCTGGTGTCCTCGGGCGGCCTGGCACAGCTGAGGAAGCCGGGCAGCACCCAGGGCCCGTGGTGGGGCCTGACTCGCCGCTGCGGGGCTTCTGGCCGAACAACACCGACAGCAGACACAGCAAACGCGAGGGCCCCTCTGTGGTGCCGGGCGCGGAGCCGGCGGGCGCGCCCTGCCCGTGTGTTGGCGCTGCAGCCCCGGGACCGGCCCGGCGATCAGGCCGCAGGCGAGAGCCCGCTGCGCGGCCCGGGGCGGGGCAGGCCGGCCGACGCCCGTCGGGCCCGGCGGAAGGCCCGGCCCGGCAGAAGGCCCGGCCCGCCGCGCACGGCGGGAGGCGCGGGGCGGCAGGGGGCAGCAGCGCCCCGCCGCTCGGGGCCGCTGAGCTGCCGCAGCACCGCAGAGCCCGTCACCACGGCTCCTGACCAGGGAGCGTCCCACGGCGGCGGCGCTGGGAGTCCTCTCCAGCACGAACCCATCGCCTGGGCAGACAGCGCCTTCCTCCGCTGCCGGCCGCTGCGGCACGGACCGGCGGGCCTCTGCGGGAACGCAGGGGGGCTCGTACCGATAAGCAGTGCGTCCTCCCGATAAACCATCAATATAGCGCGATTCCTCAGGGGAATTCAGGGTGAGAGCTCATTAAAACCGTGTACGAGCTGCAAGACTCATCCTGGTACCCAGAACTCAAACCACCGTTACTGTGGGGACACACAGACATGACGCGTGTTTCCACTGGGGTCCAAGGGCCCAAAGCAATGTACTATTTAGTTTAGCAGTTTAAAGAGTTGATGGGGAAACTCCCTGTAGCTCTTCTTCTGATGTGATCCAGTACAGCATCGAAGGCTGCTAAAATCCACACCACCTCTGACCCAACACCAGACACCCATCACTGTCATTTCTGGACAGATCGCTTCCAGGGCTACACTCCACTGGTTAATCTATGCCCCTGCAGATCATCAAGAACAAAGCCACATAGAGAAGTTACAGCACTCTTATGACATGGAAGGTTGCAGGGTTCTTCAGGTGCAAAATCCCAGTGTCTGTCTCAGACCAGTTAACCCCTGTCCAGCACAAGAGTGGGCACGCACTGTTCTCCCTTCTGTCCCTGGTGCTCCCCCTGCTCCTCCGATGCAGTGTTCAGCTACATCACGACCAGTGGCAATTACTCAAATGTTAACCCACGACTCATTAGTTTGAACTCTTGTAACCAGCAGTATATCACTCAGCTTCCAGGGGTCACCCGTGCCTGGAAGCAGCGTGTCCTCACTGCCTATTTGCAAGGTCTGGCTAGCAGCTTCTCTTGCCATCTGAATGTTTTTCCTGCCTCGTGCTTCATGTTCCCATGAAGTCTGTGTAAGGAGCTAAGCTTGTAACGCTGAGTTACAGACACAGACAAGTGGGAGGCAGCTAAAGTTGGGTTTATAAAAACGAACTTCGTGCCCAGATGGGTGCAGGAGACACAGATTTGGGTCAGTTAGAAATCAATAACCAAATCTGGTGATTATTCATTCACTAATGCGTTTCTGCATGATTCTTTCCCAGAAAGCTTTTTGCAAACTTCATCTGAAATACCTACAAACGTTTGAGCCGCTAAAATGCAGCTACCAGTGGGATACAGCTGAAATGTGGAAACTGCAGGCCTTTGAGTAATTCGAGCCACACAAACTAGTTCAGGGAACAGACTGTGCAGTACAGGCTAGCACAGAGCATATTCTGCCTTCCTTTTCAGGACACTGCTGGGTGTAGGCTCTGCTTTGGCTGTACTGTGTGAGCTGAATATTCACAATCTGCCTAGAAGCACAAATCAGGCTGGGAAAAACAGAAATGCAAGAATGCAGGAAGTCCTGCATTTTTTACTCCCATCCCATCTTTCATTTTAACTGCGTCTGGAAGAGAACAAGGGCATGAGAGTGGCGTGAGACACGCATTACGCACACTGTGTGCCCTGAAGTGAGGGGTATGAGTGAACTGAAAGACAGTCTGAGGCAAGCAGCTGATGCTGGACTTTGGTGAATTCAGGTTGTAGAGTTCAGATCTGGGTGGAACGATCTGAAGTTGGGATATTTTAATCCAGAATCAAAGTTACATTCTATGCATAGGCATGAATGAGTCTATGGTGCCTTGCTCTGAGTTTTCTGTGTTTCCAAGTAGCAATAACAAAAGTTGCTTTTGTGAAAGACAGGATCCTCATATAAAGGCTTTAGAGAAACACCAGCAGTTGTTCCAACAAAAGGGCTGTGACAGCTCCATTTCTAGGCTAAATAAAGAAGTGCTTGGAATCTTCTTTTTAAAAGCTGCCCACCCCATTTTCAACCTCACTTAGTTTACAGCATCTAGGGATGCACCAAGTTTTAGAGCACTTAACAGGCTTCTATTCAGACTGTTACATGAGTGCTATGCAGTATTACGTAGTTCAGTCCCAGTGCATTAATCCAGTTACCTTTGCCATACTCCAATTCCTTAACCAGTGTTGAACTAAGATTCCAGTAAAATAACATAGTAAAACAGAGGATGGGAATGATGTGTTGGGTCAAACTCAACTCTTGACTCACAGGTTGTCTTGTAATACAAATCCATTTGCAGTTGTTTTCAACATAGACCTTAAAATTTTTGTTCAGTGTTCATGAGAAGTACTTCAGTTGTATAGGGAGACTACTCATTTGTAATACAGCTAGGAGAACTTGGAGTTTTGACAAAATTTATTTTGAAAGCTACCATAAACCTGAATGCTAGGTCTCCAGAGGTTTCTGTTGGTGCAGCAAGGCCAGGCAGGGATGAGCCTTCTTCACACCCTGCATAGGCAGAGCTGCACAGATGTCTGTCATGTAGACACCACGTCAGACTCCAATTCCTGCTTCAGTACTTGGGTGCAAGCCTGGTCCAAGCAGATCAAATTCAACTGCACCAGCTACATAACAGGATGGAAGACCAGGCCCCTTGGGGCCAATTCAGTTGTGCTGGTTTAGGGAATATGAAGAGAGTCAGGCAGTGCCAAAGGCCAAGCACTAGAAGCCTGCATGCATTTATTTGCCCTGCAGCACATACAGGTAATGGGCCTCTCAGTTGGAGAGGAGCAAACCACAGAAAAAGCATGTACTCCCTGAACAGCCAGCACAGTTGGGAAACTCATTTGCCTGCCAATACTCAGAATTTTACACTTTCCCCCCACACCTTATGCCCTGTCACTTGTAGGGGGCCCAACAGGATCAAATCTAAATGGAAGGCATTCAAGGAAATTATCTGTGTATGTCAGCATGAACAGGTCAGTAAGAACAGTTACATAACTCTCACTGCCTTCAGGCTTTGCTGGTGTGTATGGCCTGATACTAAACTCTCATGTCACTAAGCTGATGCTCAGTGCCCCCCATGCAAAGCAGTGATTGTTCATTACATTGCTCCCTGCATGTTCTGTTCATTATTTGCCCATCGCAGATGAGCAGATTCAGCCTCTGAATTGCTTACACAAGCATCGAATTTGATGAAGGTGGAAATCAAGTCCTAGGGACCCTTTCACCTAGGGACAGAACCTGACTTCATTTCCTGGGACAGTCCTATCAGATACATATCCCAGGGTCCACAGCAACTGGGACTGAAAATATTTTCATATCAACATGCCTAATGGGTCAGATATGAAACATCACTCAGGACTTGTTAAAGATTTTAACATACAGTGAGGGAGGACATTAGAGTCAAGACAATAATTGAAGATACAAAAGCAGAATGAACAGCTATAGGAAAGAAGAGCGAGAAGAAAGTAAGTGGGACAAAAGGGGGACATAGCAGCCCAGGGCCAAGCTGCTGGGCTAGCCTGCTACTGTAGCCAGAAAAATGGAGGAAGACTTGGGAGATGAGCTGGCTGCAGAGGGACTTTTGGATTTGCAACAGGATCTGCTCTTAGATTTGGATTCAAGGCTTCTCTCAGAGGACAGAACGAGCCAAAGCAGGAAGGACACCTGAAGATCCCTGCACACCACGAGGCTGAGCTTGCAGATTCTTCCATGATCCCTGTGCAGATGGCAACACTGAGGGACAAAGCTCTCCTGCAAAACATACTGTGCAGCAACCATGGTGGAAAAGATCAAGGATATTCAGCAGAAGGACAGGCTGACAAACTGATTGCTTTGAATGTAATGGAAAGGTTGTGTCAGGGTCCTGAGTGCACTAAGATGCCTTAATGGGGCTGAAGAGTCCTCCCTGCAGCTTCCACCCATATCCTTGCCCACAGGACTGGGAGCCCCATTTCAGCTCATGCTTGGGCCTTCAGTCCCTGCCAGAGCTACATTCAAAGTATACCAGTTTCATGCTCTTTCATAGCTGTGCCACATAAATCTGGATCCTGACCATGGATTGTCTTTGAAGCTTCACCTCAAACCTGCCCTGTCACCACGGACCTGCCCGGCAGTCACTGGACTGTGTCTGACCCTGGTTATCCTCACTGGCCCTGACCCTGACCTGCAGACTGACCTCCTGACTTGACCTTATTGCGACGAGCTGCCCTGATGATCTGATTCACTCTGGCTGCCACCCTCAGGCCTTCCCTGCTGCAGCCACTCAGTGTGAGCCCTGGTCAGTGAGGACCCTGCCCTGCTAGCCTTGCTGCTGCTCACCTCCTGGTTCCCCATCTTGCAGCGAGCCCCTGGCCTCACTGCTCCCTGATGGGTTCACTCTGAGCCTCTGGATGAAAAGGGGACCTTGGATCCCTGTTTCTGCTCAAGGGCAGCTTCATGACAAGCATCCTAGAGGCCTTATGCCTTAAAGTGACATCAAGGGGAAATCTTCCAGCCTTAATGTGTGGGACAGTGAGAAGCTAGTCCTGACATTCATTACATTTGCTGTACACCAAGGCTTCATGTTGTGTCCTGGCTGAGACCTAAATGAGGGTGAAGTGCCTGACGGCATTCTCACCACCCCAGCTGATTATTTCATTGGGCTCCTGATGAACAGCAGGTGATGCAGAGGTGCTGAGGCATGGCAGGAACACACAGCAGGAGGCTACCAAAGACATTATTGATCCAGTCACTGGAATGAGATGTACTGGAATAATTATGATCAACCACAGGGTTTACTTACTCAGGAACAAGGGATCAATACTCAGGCAGACAGCTTGGGAGGAATGATTTGGTGGCATAATGAGTTTCCCCCGACTAAACTCCCAGTTCTCTCACACTCAGAGAGAAAAAACATGTTTCCACTTTTCAGTGTAGGTAAAACTTGCCAGGTTTGCCATCTTTCTGAGGATGCATGCAGAAAATGAAGTCTGTGGAAGAGATCAAATAGAGTCAGGCAGGAGAGCACAGCATACTCAGTGGAGTCACTGCTTTTTGGCTTCAGAAAGCCATTATACAGCCCCAGCTCAATTTACTGGTAAGAACCTTTGTGATAATGAAGCTGAATGTTCTTACAAGAAGGAGCCCACTGTACAGGGAGCACTTCAGGAGAAATGCTGGAAGGAAGGAGTGACAACAACAGTGACAAGTTGCGAATATTAAAGACTAAACTGAGTAGTGTAAGATTACCTACCTATTTACTGGGTCATCCCAAGAAATTTAGGTTCATCAGGCCTTTTGTTCTAGATCCATGTATTTAATGAGAAATGAGGAAATGTAAACACAGATACAAGCCAAAAGCAGCAATAAAATTTCTAATTTTTATTTGTGCTTGGGGAGATAAAGTGTCATTAAATAAAATAACTCTTTTCAATTTGTCTCTTCCTACCAGCTCAGTATATAAGTAACAAAGAGGGATTCTGACTGAAGGGTGTCACTGACACTAATCCACTCTGTCAGAAAGCACCTACAGGATCTTGAGCAAGGCTTGCAAGATATTTGCACATGCCAGCCTACACTGCAGAGTCCATTCAGGGCCTGATAGAGTGGCACATGTGCTGGGCTGCCTGGGATGGAGGAGTTAGGAATTAATGCATGTGTGGCACAGGCAGAACTGCTGCCCATTCCTCCAAAACCAGTTCCTACCAGAGGTCATTCTGAGCATCCATAGGACCCATTAGGCAACACACTGATCTCAATTACACCAGTACCAGCTCTGGTACTCATCTGGCTGGATGAGTTGTTCAGCTTTGAAGTTCATCTAATTGGAGAAGAGACCTAATAAAATCACTAAAGTCAATAGAACCAGCTCCAGCTGTCCCATGGGAAAAGGGACAGGAGGGGCAGCATGTGGGTGACACAGGAAGGCTCATGTGCCAGGGGTCAGCCCTGCTGGAAAGTGCTGAATGATGGTAATGAGGCAGAAAGACAGCTCTGAAGTTATAAAATTGTTCTGCATTTGTAGAAAAGTATTTCTGCTGTTGCAATTACAGCTACTAAAAATAACCAAGGAGACAATTTGTGAGAGCAATCAGAATGCAACCCTGCCTTACACATCAGCCTGTACTTAGAGTCCAGAATGCTCAGAGAAGACCAACACAAAAATATTCTATTTACAGACACATAATTTCACCATCTCTCTTCAAACTCTTCCACCCCCACAAAATTAAAAAAAAAAAAAGTAAATATGCCTCAAGCTTCATTATGCTTCAGCTTTGCTGAGGAAACGTCTCATTTTGTGAAGTGAGTATGTACCTACTTGGAGTCCAAGATTAAAACTGCCATCTACTCTAACTGCTATCTAGTACAGGCACCTTTTTTTTTTTTCCTTTTTGGGTTGGAAGGGACCTCAAAGATCACCTAGTTCTACCCCCCTGCTATGGGCAGGGGCACCCTCCACCAGACCAGGTACTTTATGAAATCAAAACAGCAAACACACAAAGAAATTGGGAACACTGAACAGGAATTGTTTGTATAGCCCCAAACCACACAGACTTTCTGTTCGTTGCTTTCTTTTACAGAGATGGCTAAGATCTGCCATGCTCCATACAACAGGATCCTTCTCTCACCGACTTAAGATATTGAAAAGATGATACAAAAGATTTTTCTGGTCTCATAAACAAGACTTGCAACAAAGTTTGTTCTACGTGAGGTACTGCTGGGTGGATAGGTAAAAGGCTGAAAGGAAATGTCACCTGCCAAGGAATAAAGACACATTTTTCAGGAACAATTTGTTATTAGGTATAATTGGGCAAATGGTGGTGTGATCTTAAAAGCCTCAGTTGATGGTATTCCCCTGAGTGCACTACCCAATGAAGGGAAAGGTGCAGCAGACATGCCTTGCTTCATTGTGCTGCTGGAGTGGAGAGCAGGTGTGAGGAAGCAAACAAGTTCCTCATCGTCATTTTGCAAATCAATTCTTAATCACTCTGGCTCTTACTTCCATGCCAGATTTAACTTTTTTATATTTATGAGAACAACTTGGCAGCTCCCCTTTTGTGGCTCAAATGAGTAGCAGATCCAAGAGATATTTTTTTAAAGACTTTTAATAATAACCCTGATACTAGTGATGTGGTTTATCTCAGGTCAGAACCAGTCAGAATAATGAGACAGCCAAGGACAAAAGACTGGATGAAGCCCTGCTGAAAATGCAAGCCATGCACTGTAAATGGATGGTGTGTAGTTTCAACATTTCCTGTTTCACTGTGTGAATATACCAGCATTATAAGATTAAAACTTCAATATATGAAGCCCAACTTACATCTTCCCTTCCCAGTAAGGAGTCACTTCTCTCCCTGTATTATTTCACTACAACTATGATCACTTACAGGGCAAAACTGGAAGAGAGAAGCCTACTGCCAGGATACTCACAGCATGTTCAGCCTTGAAGTATGTTCAGACTTGGGGACCACAGTCTGCTTATCTGGCACCAAGAGACAACTGTTCAACAGATGCCCAAGGGGAGCCAGAGGGGTGGGGATATTGGGATGAAGAGGAGTTTTTAGCCAGTCTGGTCACTAGAGAATTCCACATGGGTGGGAGAGTAACGTATGCTCTCATCTCTGACCATTTGGACTGTTTTAATTTCTCTCTTGTGAGACATTTTGTGGAATTGTGTTACTGTTTTTGAACAGAGTAGATAAAGGACATGGCACATCTTGTGCAGTGCTGGAGGCCAGGGTTGGGATTTGATGGACCAGTGGTCTAAGACAGCACTGTATGACAAACTGGGTGCTGCAATGTGCCAGTGGCATCCCTACAAATTGCTCTGTAATCTCCCTTCACGCAAGTGATTTCCTATACCCACCATCCTCTCTCTGCTCAATAGTTATCAACAGCAGTACACATTAACTGCTTCATTAATCACACAGCTTTTAATTAAAACCTAAAAGAAACAGGCACTTGACCCACCAGAGAAGAAAGTGGGAAGTTCTGTTCTATTGCTCAGAGGTGGATTTCTCACAACAAAGTTACAGCAAACCTGACATTTTCCTTTCTGTGTCCAAGAGACACAACTGAGAGAAGAACAAGCCAGTACTAAACTAGGGCATGTAAACTAGACACAAACATAGATCACAACTACTTCTGAGATAGAAATTAAGCTTGTATAAAGTGTTACAGCTAACATTTTGTGAGCATACTGTTCTGCATGTTGGTACCCCACCATGCACAGGACTGTGGCTATTGCACAAAAAATAACAATGTGACACATGACAATGCAGTCAGTCCCTCTTGGTCACCATTTCCAGGCCACAACAGGTCACACCATGTAGCTGGCTGGTGTCTTCCAGGGACCTGTGCCAATGTTAGGGAGGGCTAAAAGTCAACCAGTTCACTCAAAAGCTATCATGAAGAACGCTCCTCGTGTTGGGCCAGGCTCTAAGATCTCAGGAAGATCCCTGAAAGCAATATGAATAGTTCCCTGGAGTGGTCAGCATAGAAGTAGTTGGGATGCAGCAGTGACTTATCACAAGTAATTTCTCCCTACTGTGATCTACCCTGTTTAGGGATTTAGGCTGGTTCTTTTGTCTAGCTCCTGCAAAATGCAAACTGGAAGCAAAAATCTTTCTGCTCTCAGAAATTCTTTGTTTGAACCAACCTACAACTGCAAATAGGGTGTTGTTATCACAGCAAAAACCAGCACATTAAAAGAATTTTCTTCTGATAAAATGATTGCTAAAAGGATCAGCACTCAGGTAATTGGTGTGACTTTGTTCAGATGCTTTGCAAGGGAACTTATCAGCTCTGAAGAGTCTCTGAGACTGATCTAAAGGCAGAAAAAGCAAAGACATTGCAGTTGGAAAGATAACTGTCTCCTTCCAAGATGTCCAGCACAACAACCACTGCCCTTGCTTGGTCATCACAAGATCTGTGGGTGAGGAGGAAGAGAGAGCAGGCAGAAGTAACAGGTAAACACTGTTTGAGATGTGCCCCTAATACACCTGCTTCATTTTGTCTTCCTCTCTGCCTCAGGGGTGGAGTGCTTTCCAGGGTGGGCCCAGGGTGTCAGTGTCTGGCTTGGGGTACAAACTGTAACTCCATGGGGCAGTGCCACCATTAGAGTGCAACATTTTCCCACTTGTGTAGAAATACCTATCTAAATTAAACACTGAGCTGCTAATGAAACAATAATATTTGCTACACACTTCACTACCTCATCATAGTTAAACATAATTGAGCTGTGTTTCAGTTCTACCTGGAAGCATCCTATGAAGAGCAATGTTGCAGAGCAGCCCCTGAGGCCCTGGCATTTTTTCTGGCAAACAGTAATTAAATAAAAGTGTGGGATCTTTCTTTTCTAAATAAGCAGGTAACAGCAGCCCCTGCCTTGATAAAATAAGCAAAGATCAACATCACAATTTGTTGCAGTCCTGGCATTACATGTGCTGAGAGGTGGTTCTTATTACATCAGGATGAAGGCAGAGTAAGTATTTCAGTCTTAGTCCTGGGAATGTCCAGCCTGTGCCACGAAATTCTGACCCTTCCTGATCTATCTGATCAGTATGCTGATTTAAACCAACTGGGGCTGAGCAGTCCCTGCAATTTATGCAAGCGAGAATATGGCATGGATAGGAAGAAAGAGAAATGAGACTGTCTTTACTGGTTACTCACAACTAGGTATGACTGTGCTTTAACTGTAACCCAGTTTATGCTGACCTAAAACCAGGCTGCCCCATTTCTACCCCTTCTAAACCTCCAGCTGTGTGACTGTGCTCCATCTCTTGCACCAGCAATTAGTTATGTAACACGAGTTCCTTGAACCAACGTAATAATCTGATAATTATCATCAACTGCTGCTTAATTACAAGGTCACCTATTGAGTATTTTCATTTTCCCCTCTGTCATTATGACCCCCTAAAGATAGTTTGTTCGCTGTGACAAAAACCCTAGCAAAAAATGCTTCCCCGACAAAGAACCCTCATGGAAGTGTAAGGTCTGACACCTGGCCAAACAACACAATAACATTTCTTTCTCTGCTGCTTAGTGGCTAAATTGGGAAGTTAGAGTGTTCTTATTTTTAAGTCTCATATGAGAAGTAGCAGGACTTAATTTAAAGACATCTTGTTCAGTCAGAAACATCTAAATGGCCATTGATTGTTTTTCCTTGGTTGGATGTGTGAGGCTCTTTAAAAGCAGAAACTGTTTGTTATTTGTGCTCTGTCCCTGTTGCTAGACAGGCTGCAGGGCTTGTGTCAACATTACCAGAATGAAAAATAAGAGTTTGAACAAGTCAAGCCTAAACTCTCACACTCATGAGAACCAGAACTGAACTGAGAGGCTCAGGCCCAGACACTTCACTTAGTTGGAAAAACCTGCAAGGACCCTGGAGAAGAATCACCCCAGAAAATACCCTCATGTATAGACACTTTGCAATCACTGCATAGAATAGCTGCAGAGACCTGTAAAAGCCCTTCCCATAAAATAATTAAGCCAACATTTTGGGTAGATTGAAACCTAAGTCTCTCTGGAAGGTGACTTCAGATGTGTTGCTCCTATCACAGGAATCTAAAAGCAAATTAAGTCCTCAGATTAACATGTTCTACACAGGTAATTAGGCCCTCAAAGAAAAGAATGTTAGGATGGCAATAGTGTGCTATCCATTAGAACAGGGCAGGAGTGTTAAGAGTTATTTTCCATTCGTAACAAGCCCTTGTATAAGCACTCTTCCTGTGCTGCTTATGCTCCCCATCCCCTGAGGCAGGAAGTGCAGCAGTAAGGTTACTGCTTTCCCACTGCTATGCCCATTTAGGGAGCTTATAAGCAGGAGGGAATTCAACTGTTTAAAAGGACAGACAATGCCAGGACAAGGGGGATGGATTAAAGCTAAAGGAAGGAAGGGTTAGATTCGATATTAAGGGGAAGTTCTTTGCAGAGAGAGTGGTGAGGGGCTGGAACAGGCTGCCCAGAGAGGGGATGGGTGCCCTGTCCCTGGGGGTGTTCAAGGCCAGGTTGGATGGGGCCCTGGGCAACCTTGTGTAGCTCCAGGCCTGAGGTTGGTGTCCCTGCCTGTGGCAGGGGGGGTGGTGCTCTGTGATCCTTGGGGTCCCTTTCAATCCATGCCATTCTATGATTTCCTCTGGCTGAAGGCTGGGGCACAGCAAGTGTATAGACAAGGTGTCCACACCGACTCCTGGTCACATTTCTAAATGCCACTGCAGATCAGAAACAAGGAGATTGGTCTACAGCAACATAGGCAAAAGGGACATTTACCCTTGAATCACCCACAGCCACTGGTTCCTGGCACCAGGGGCTCTGCGAGGCCCATTTGTCTTCAACATCCCTTATGAAACAGATGACAATTCTAATGTCAGCTACCCACATCCACATTACTTCTGGAGCTTATATGCAAAGATTTTCAGAGATGATTAAATGGATTGAAATGAATCCTGAAGGAACAGCAGTCTCAGATGTGACTAGTCAACTTAAAGACATCTGATGTCGAACTGCATGAGTTTATGAAGTTCTTTATTTATCTGACTGGTATAGGCTTTTTTACACAGCTGGGGAACGAACTGTTGAAGCTGCCAACAGTGTTATACCAGAGATTGAAATGCCCATTAAAATGAGAGGTCGTTCAATAATCTGCTACTTTCAATCAGGCTTAGATAATACTCATTTTGCCTGTGAGGTTACTGTTGCCCACCTCTTTGCTACCTCTCCAGTAGAGATGCTTTGTACTCTCCCACACCAGCACAAAGCTAACAGGTAATTCAGCTGTTTTCTTTGGTACTGAGTGTCTAACCCCTACTCTACAGTCACATCCCAGTGAAATTCTAATGGGCTATCCCTTGTGAGCAAAGTATTAATCCTCAGCTTCCATGCATGGCTGCATGTTTGGGAAGCATTTTGATATTCTGAAATTATAAACTGTACATTATTGCAAAATGTCTCAATATGCCCAAACCTATGGTAAATATATTCATTGCAGTAGTAAATTTTGAGTGGTGTGTTGTGCTAAGTGCTCAGTGATGAAATATTGATTGTACATGCACAAGTCCCAGGTTTAGCCAGTGTAAATGGAGGTGCAATTCAACTCTGCTCTGCCAGACAGGAGTTGCATTAAGGCTTAACATCCAGGACTGCTAAATCCCTTTGCGTGGTAACAAGACCATGTAACACTGCACACACTCATTACGAATGCAGCGTGGTTGAGTGTGCTTTTAACAGTAGCCTGAGACACACATTTTAAATTATAAGGTTTGGTTACATTCCCATTTAACTGCCATTTTAACTGTTTGCGTTGTATTAATTGCTCACAGATTGATTCAAATTTAATTATTACTATCTGGATGAACCTAATAGCTAGTTTTTAATGCCTGCTTAATAGCCTTGCCTGACGACTGTGACCTCTTGGCCATTCTGCATGCTCCTGTTTTGAGTGAATTAGAACCAGGCCTTTCTCATAAAGGGGGTAATTTGAGAGAATAACCTTTGCATGGTTTTGTTTTCACATTGAAGATGTGTGTTCCCCCATCAGCCCACTCAGTTACTATGTTTTTATAGCCTGCCATTCAAGCTGCAAGCATGATAATCCTTTGGTGCCTGTACACCTGTTTGCCCAGCTTTCTCGTTCACTGAGGAGTTACTGTGGTGCTGACTGAAACCAATGGGTATTGCTTCCCTGGGCTCTGAACAGCATAGCAACACTGTCAGGTACAATCCTCTGTCAGACTGACACGTCTGCTGCAGGGAAAATCCTGGAAAGAAATGCCCCTCAATGGAGGAGGTGCTGTTATCTTCTAGATACATTTACTCCACACTGGACCAGAAACAATAGAGTATTTCCTAGTCATAAGAAAGAAAAAAACCAACCCACAAACCCCCATAGACTTCCACCCTCATAGTATTTAATCTTTATTTTAATTAAAAAACCCAAACAAAACAGTAAATTAATCCATGTCAAACTCCATTGAAATGGTTGCCTCAGCCACAACCCTGATTCAGTCAAGGGAGTTTTGACAGGGAGAAATTTGTTTCTGCTGGGCTACCAAACACTGCTGCTACCAAGTTAGAAGAGGATTTACCAACTGCTGGAGCATCCTCTAAACATGCTTAAATGAGATTTGTGAGGAAAGTTATTCCAGAATCTTCTGTGCTTTGCAAAATTAGACTGCTAAGTTATACTAGGAAGGTCCATGTATTCAGGATTCTGAAGCAGAAGTCTGAACAAGTCATTATTTATTGTGCAATCAGATGCTGCTTTATCTCACAAGGTCCCCAAATTCTCTACTGAGCTTGTAATTAAGTGATCTGCAGCTACCAGAGGTAAAAGGACTTAATAACCTTGCAATTTAAATCCAGTGTAGAATGAACACATTCCAGCTGGCCTGACTGGCAGAATTGGTTTCTTTATAGAAGCCAGGAAAAGGACTTGCTAAGTCAGAGACAGCTTTACCAATAGGTGAGAGCTCCTCTGTATCTACTGCTGTTCTGGGTCTGGCTGGGATGGAGTTAACGTAAATACTAAGCAGCTCAGAAAGTGCCAACCTCAAGACTCTTCTCTCTTACATATATGCTGTATGAAACTCCTTATGTAAGACCAAGTTAAAGTCTTATCTTGGGTGTAATAGCAATTGACAGGTTCTAGACCCCAGTAAGATCATAACATGTCCTGAGTTGGACCCATAAGTATCATCATGTCCAACTGCTTCTAGAAGGCAAAATCCACATTATCTGTCATCAGTGCTGGGGATCTAGCAGTTTAAATGGAGAATTTCACTTTTTCTTGGGACTAACACATACAATTCTTTTCTAAGTTAGGCACCCATCTCACCTTAAGTAGCTCTCTGTTCTTAAATCTACACAAGGTCTTACACCAGCCTTTACCCAGGAGCATTAGACAACCATTTTACTACTGGAAAACCTGGCAGACCTCAAACCTGGGGTGCTGTGCCCATGGTCAGAAATGATGAGGGCTGTGCAGAACCCTTTATTCTGCACAATTCTCTAAACATCTCATGCTTGGCTACATCAGAGTCACTCCTGCCAAAGGTGACAAAGGCATACCTTTGTCCCTAAGGCCAGAGCAGTTTGCTGGGTTAAGTCTCCAGCTTCTTCTCACAGCACTATGATAAAGAGCAGCTGAACCATCACTGATAACAGCAAACTTCAGCTGGAGATGTGGAATACTTCATATAACCCAGTTCCAGTCAAGCTATGTAGCACAGTCGTAGATGTGGACATCATGAACTTAGCATGGATTTAGCAGTGTTTTCCAGTTCCCCGTTGCAGGATGCACTGACCAATGCCATGTACCTTCAAGTGAAGAAACTGCTGCATGCCTTCTTTCTTCCTAGGCAAGTATGTGTTTAAACAACTGCTTTGCTTGGTACCTGGCCCTATACAGAACTGATTCTAAAGATGGAATTACTGTCTTTCAATAAAAGCTCGAGTAGTTGTAAAAGGTCATAAGATTTACTCTAGTGTTGGCTTAGAGATCATTTGTTATTCAAATGACAAAGGCAATATGTTTATGAAGTACAGTTAGTGATCAATGGCACCATCTGTTTATCAGGCAACCCTTGCCATTTCTTTAATTTCTCCATGCAATAAGACTTGAGCTTTGCTTTCTCAACATGAGCAGTGGAGACACAGAAATAATCACAGATTATTGCTGATATCTTCCAGAAAGTATTTTTTAAATAGTCTATCAGCTTCTTGTTCTTGATAAGCCACTTCAAATGCCAAGATGTTTGGTCACATTTTGAATAATAGCTACAAAAATGAGATGTTATGACATTTTTAACTCTGCATCTTCCATGTTGGCCCCTGAATCAGAGCCATGGAAATGCAGGTCTAAAAAGGGCTTCTAAGAATAGTATTTACTTTTCCTAGCTGCTTTAATATATTATTATTATTTTTTAAGAGTTTTTATAAGCATTTTCTAGGTGACCTATAGATCACCACTTAACAAAAGGACTGACATTGTTCATGATCCCTTTGAAGTACTTCCAAGCCCTGCACTGTCTTGCAGCACAAGGTGAAAAACACTGATGCATTGCAGATACCTCTGTATTCAAGGATATGCATGCCATCATCAACCATTTCAGGAGTGCATGCTAGAATTCTGTCATACCATTTAGGTGCCAACGTAGAACATTTTAAATCTGATGACAGCTATAGGCAAGGAAGGAAAGAAATCGGGAGGAGAAAACTGTTTCTTGAAGCCACCAGTAGTTTTTGGGAAGAATCCTGTGAAATTGCTCATTTCACAGGATGTTAATGGTCCAAGAGAAGCGTTCATATCTCAGACAGTCACACCAAGCCTTCACCAGAGTCTAGTCAAACACAGCTCCTCTATTTACCATTTTCTTGACTTAAGTCTGCACATCAGGGTCACTGGGCTTGGTGAAATCTACTTGCTTCCTGAGAATTAACAACACATTTGACCTCTCTTGTCACTGAGATTTTCAAAGCAATTCACGAGCATCAGAAGTCACTGCACTGTACCACTATCACCTCTTCATGGACAGGGAACACATAACTCAGGCACTTACAAGTCTACTTGATTTTAGGTACCACCCATGAAAAGTGGCACTGATTTTAACTACAGTTGGATTTCTGCCTCAGTGCAGCACTACAGTCACAAAGCAATTCAGTGAGAGAGGCAGAAATAGAATATGACTGTCCCAATTCCCAGACCCCATTCCAACCAAATGACCATGTGGCCTCACAGCTTGGTGCTTATAAAATACAAGAGCTGCTGCAGTTTGCATCTGCAAACCATGCTCTCACTGCTTTTAAGTGTGTCTTTGTTTATACTGAGGATCAGTAGAAGGCCCAGGGGAAGCAGTGGCAGAAGAGTTGAGAAGCATACAGACTTTGTGCCTCTCAGTCTTCTCAGCACAGACAGGTACCAAATGACTGAAGGGACTTTTGCTCCAGTGCTAGATGTTCATTCACTGAGCTTCCTGGGGGACGCACGGAGTGTGCTGGCTGGGCAGATGTGAAGGGGAAGCCAAGAGATCACAGAAGCCATTTCAAAAAGCCAGCAGTGCTCCTGGTCTCAGCACATACCTCACTGGTCACATACGCACTTTTACTGTCCTGTAAAGCATGACATCCAGTATTTGGTTTTTATTATAATCTCTGTCCCCAAATGGCAGCTGAATACCCACTGATTCCCACTTCAGGCTGTTTGCCATTAAACACCAGTGGACAAGTCTATGGTTATTACAGTAACCATGAAAGTTAAAAAGATGCAAATTACATAAAGGTCTTTGCCATTAAAGCTTGTGGTACCATATGAAAATCATCTTACTTGAACAACTGGTTGTGGGGCTCTTTGTTCTCTCCCCCTCTCTAATGTGCATCAAGCTTCATCTAAATCACTATGAATGATGGGCAGCAGAACAGTTCTAAACCAAGTATTCCATGAACTTCCTTCATATTAGCCAGGTAATTCACTCAAGCCTCCAAAGAAGGGACTTGCTGACCTACTGTGCTCTGTGTAACATGCACATCTCAGCACTGTCTTAGATCTCTGGTGGCTTCCATGGTTAGCCAAGTACTGGCCATAGTGCTTCCCAGTTATTTCTAGCCGCTCATTCAGATCTGTGCTACAGTGAAGGCTTGGATTTTAAGTAACAGTTCCCAGTGTCATTGGTGCTATTAGTGATGGGTGAAAGTGAGAGAAATAAAAAGCTCCTATTTTATCTGTCATGTGCTTTGCAAACGTAGTAGGACTAATGGCCAGTACCAGAAACTGCAAACTGTACCAATAGCAAACTCTTTGCTAAGACCTTTCCATAAATGGTCCATGTTGGAATCAGAGAGCAAAATCTCCAGTTGTCTTGATCCTGCTGGTAATGTCAAGTGACCAGCTTTCCTATAAGTCTGCCCTTGCCAAGATAAAATTACTGTCTTCTTTCTTTTGATACACTACAGCAAAGCTTACAAATCAACTGGAAACTAGCCCTGATTAGCCTGATGATGATCTACAGCTACCAAAACTCCTGAAATACCATATTTATGCCCAATGCAACTGATACTATTACTGTCCTCTCACATGCCTAATTATTTCTTACACTTACAGCTGTATGTACATATGTATGGTAGGTGTAAGTATATGTAGGTGTATGTATATAGACCTCATTCTAGCTCTCTTGGGATAGACAGTTTCAGTTTTACTTCTGTATTGTACTTACCATAACGGGATTCTGATCTTCACAGTTGCTGTGCTACAGGATGCTTATAAAACAGGAGCCTAAAAGATAAAAAGGCTAATCTTACTGCAGGAAGAACAACACATGGTGAGCAAATTCAGCCCTCACAAAATAAGCAGACCAAATAACTTAGTAACTACTAAAAACAATAAAGACAGTAGAAAAAAATCAGGAGGAGTTCATTACTAAAACACACACACACCCCATGCCTATGCATACTCACAGGCATGCAGAGACAGTACAGGGGAAGGGAGCAATACTTGAGCTGTTAACCAGTTTCAACCAGATCAGCTGGTAGACTGGCACCTGAAATTAACTTTTGTTAGCAACACCAGATTCCTATTCAAAGTTCCTCTCTGATTCCAGCTGATCTGGGGTGCTGTGGATAGGTAGGCACAAAGGCAGCTGCCTTGCAGACGCGGTCCTACCACCGTCCCCATTCCCCTTTCTTATCAGGCCAACAGACAACTCTTAGGCTTGAGGTTGCTTTACTGAGTAATTTATACAAATGAACAGCTGTCTGTTACAGCTGAAAGCACCAATAAGAAATAACACTCCTGCATTTCAAAAGCTGCTATAGAAATGTCTCACTTCAAGAGAAAGATGATGTTCAGTCAGACACAAGGGCCAGCTCTGGAACTGTTCATTCTGCTTTTACTGTCTTCTTATTTGTGCTCCCACTGTGGTGCCTGATCTCTCATCACTGGGCATGCACTATGTGTATCAAGCCCTCAGGAACTTTTGAGCCTTGTATCTTTGCCATCTGAGCAAGCAGGGAATGAATGGCAGGTGCGATTTTCAAATATGCTCTGTGCTGAGCCTGACAGGAGAACTAACTGCAGGCTGAGGACTGCTGACTTTAAAATACAAACCAGCACTTTCAAACCCTTTGTGCCAAGCACTACATCTTTTATCAGCTCTTCTCTTGCTCACAGATTCGCTCTCTTTCACACCCAGTTATGGCTTCTTTATCACAATTAGCAAGTGTTAGCAGCAAGTGTAAAGGAACAGCCGGAGGAAACAAATTAGTAAGTTACTCCTTTAATTGCCATGGGAAGTAGTGACCTTCTATTTACAAACCTCCAACTGGCTTTGCAAGTTACCTGACAGTGTGAATCAGATTTACTTCTTAAAAGGAAGCTGGATGTCCACCTTTTCTATCATACCACATCAAATTTCCCTGAATCTCTTCCTGTTACAACATGAAACTCACCTCGGCTTAAAAAAAGTATTTTGGCAAGGTATATGGGGCTGTAAATTTGCCTCATACAATGACTAATTCCCTGTTGGAAGTGAACAAGAATCTCTTGAATACTGTCATTAGGAGTTGTAAAAAACAACAGGCTGGGCATCTGTGTCTTTCGGTGCCTTGAGGCACAGGGTCTTGCCTGTTTCATTAAGTGACAAGGTACTGAACTGTGCCTGAAACCAGACAATGATACTCGTTCTGAAGGTGGTCACTTTCTTCCCAAATCACAGTGTTCTCTTGACTAAAAGAACTGTAGAAATGACCCTGCATAAACACTGCAGAGATAATTGCAAAATAAAGAAACATTACAGTGAGTCCATTGAGATCTTTTAATTCCAAACTGCCACCATCCCAGAAGGAACAAACTGTGAGTTAGACTGACTCTTGAGTATACAATTAAGCCTGTCAAGTTCTGACTCCATAATATGCTATTTAATATTGAAAAGTCTGTCAGTAAACCAATCTCTGGGATTAATGTCATAATGCTTTAGTTTTGCTTCCTCATGAAACTATAAAACAATTTAGCTGATATAAGCAACATGTTATTTATACTCCTTTTGGCAACAGTTTTAATACTATGTGGGACACTTCCCCTTCCCTCTAATAGTCTTCTCTAGCCTTTATGGGTTTAAATTGGTGAGGGGAGCTCTGTGCATTCCATGTGGAATTTACTCAGTAATTCTATTAAGAGCTTCCCTGCACAGAAATTAATGTTCACATCTGATGCAATACATGTCCCATTCATTTTGAAAACAGAGGACCTAATCTCTCCCTATATTAAGTTTCCTCAAAGGATTTTATATTAGTTTCAAGGAATTCAAAAGATTAAGCTTCAACCCTTCTGTATTTGCACAACTATAAAACTCTGGGGCTCATGTTTGCAGCAGAAGGTTTTGGAATTTTTCAGAAGGTGGGTGTCATTTGAAAGCTACAGAGGTTTCAAAAGAGACCCTTTGCTTTTGTTCCTCACCATTTTCAGGTCACACTTCAGGTGACAGGTGACATGCAGCGTTAGCCAGATTCTCTAAGCCAATTCACCTCCCTGGCTTTAACCAGCAGCTACCCTCTAAAGGCCTCAGAGCTCCCACCAGAAAGCAGTATTTCCTGGCACAGGGGCTTGCACGAAGTAGCAGCAGAAGCACCACTGCGGGGCTCAGTGCTGGGACAGCAGGGTAGAGGGCTTGCCTTTGTTTCCCCTCCTAGATTTTACATTCCCAACTACTGAAAATAAATGGGAAAAACTGTTGTTATTCCTCAATGTTTTTGTTTTCTAATGAATCACAACAAAGCCAACTGGGCTGTGAGGTGACTGTCATGAAGCTCCTCCAGCTGGGGATGTCTGCCACCAAGGGCTCACTTATGCTCACGCTGGCTGTGGGTACAGTGAGCTGCATTTCCAAAGCCCAGTTCACATGTCATTAAACCCACTGAACACTATCTACGCCCATTAACCTGGCAAATAGATTTTGAGGACTAGGTAGATAGAACTTGTTTGGAACCCTGCCTCCAGCAGTGATTAATATTTCATACAAGGCCCGTAGGTGAGTGAGGCAGAGAACCTTCTATTGCTGGTAAAAGCTGGCAGTTTGGAGGGGTCATAAGTTCTTTTTTTGTCCTAAGAAGAGACAGACTTTCAGGCAAAAATACCTTTCCTTAGCTCTAGAAAGGTCTGTATGCCTGCAAGCCTGTCTGCCTCATAAAACTGTACTATTGGTCTAATAATAGGGACCACATAAAGATCATTGTGTCTGTATCCACCCTGGTATACCGATGTTATTAAAATCATGATGAAGAGAAGCAGGAGTTATACCTCTCATAAAAACACAGTACATCTTCCTGCAGGGCAAACTATCTGCATATTCAGATGAAAAGAAGCTGCATTTTAGAAAGGATCATGCAGGAAGAGACTTGCCCACCTGTTACCCATGTCCATCATTTTTTCCCTGATTAGTTCCATTGAAGGAAGGAACTCTAAGTGATACAAATAAGCTGTGTGTTTTGGATCTTCCAGAGAAAACAAAAGAGCTGATTTGCCTCTCATTTCTGTTAGAAACAAGTCATTCCTAATTTACAACACTGTTGGCAAGCAAAGGTTCAGACTAAACAACTTAGATTTACAGTCATTGCAAGAAACATAATTCAGTAAATAACCAAGAGGATAAAATTGTTTAAAGAGATAAGAAGCTAGAAGCTGCAGTCCCAATGACAGCATATGTTCAGTAAAAATTAACAGGATGCTTTAAGTAGCCAGTGGAGATATTTCATTCAGCCCTGCACACAGAAGTAACCTCATGTAGGCAACATTTTAAATGAGAAAGATGAATATCCTTTATCATTTTAGATGAGAAAGATGAAGGTCACATTTCGTGACACACTACAAAAAATCCAAGCTGTTTTAATAAGGGCATGCTAAGTGAATGGAACTGAGTGGATTCCAGTCTCAGAAGTCTGGTGCTACAGCTCTGTGACCCAGGGCAAACCCCTTAAACTTTCAGCACCTCTCAGTGAAACTGGTAACAAATGCAATGGCAGGCAGCACATTCATTTCACACCACAATGGTTTTTTATCCTATAGTTCCAGGAAAGAAAAACAGTTTCTGTAACAGCATCTACATTCCAGGGTTCAATTTAGAGGGATGATTATGCTAGAGAAGACCAGTCTACTTCAGTTACCCAGGTCTGAGTGTGACCAGAACAAGGTGGCTGAAGGAAGATGTGAAAATGCAAAAACCTGCCACAGAAAACATTCTGCCCAACACCAGCCTGTCACTGTTGACTGACTGCACAAAACATCAGTGTTTATATTCTCTAAAAGAGAGATCAGACTTGGGTTAGCAGCAGAGTTTCTCATTACTCACCTTCAGTATTTTTCTAGGGACCAAGAGCTGTGTGCCCAGTGACAGACTTAATGCTAAAGCTCAGTTGTTAGGAACACTGACACTGAGCTGGGCATGTACTCAGTACCAGTGTAGGACCCAGGCTCCTGCACACAGGCGGGGAGTGAGCTGAGCCAGCAATCCAGGTAGGAGGCAGGCTGGAGAGAGGAGAAGCACATATGTCAATTCTCACGGCTTGCGCAGTGTCGGACTCTGGGTTTGAAGCAGTTCTTTGTCTCTCAGTTCCTCCATTTAGAAGCCCTTTCAGGAGCTGCTGTGCCCTTGAGAATGTTTAAAAGAAAAGTAAGGAACTTGGTACAGAAGCTCAAGGGACTTGAAGCACCAGTGATAAAAGACAGCAGTTGGACAAGGGGGTTGAGGATCACAGTGGTGCTGAAATGCTGTATTTGGGTGTGAAACGTGATAGCTGGAAACTCTTCCTCCTACCCATGAATTCAGCTCACAGTATCCTGAGTAACTGTGCAGTATGTGGGAAGGAAGGACATTAACATTTATAAAATAAACCTCCATAAATCTTTTAAAGAGAAAAGTCACCTGTAGGGAAAATGATTAGAAAAATTTGTGGCCAAAAAAGCAAAAGAGAATTCTAGAAACAAAGATAAGATATTAAAAAGGAGACCAAGTTCCAGCTGTGAAGTAGGAAAACGACATTGTTCATGAAACTGAAACCCTCTGAGGTGCTTAAATTTAAGTTTCTTCCTTTAAACAAAGCATTAAAGCTCCACTGAATCAGTCCAAAAGAAGACAAAAATAACTCTGAACAAAGTGCCAGGTGGGTGGCTGGAAGTCCTGGACATTGCACTGGGGACATAATTTTGCACCTACTGCTAAGCTTTGCATGGGCATGAAGCTGAAATACAGGATTTCATTGCTGTTCTCTAAAGGGAGCCCTCAGCTCAGAGGGGTCAAGAAGCAGATTTTAATGAGAATGAAAACAGGCCAAGTGCAGAGTGCTGCACATGGGACATAACAACACCCTGCAGCACTACAGGCTGGGGGAGACTGGCTGGAGAGCTGTCAGGCAGAGAAGGACCTGGGAGTGCTGGGTGACTGCTGACTGAACACAAGCCAGCAGTGTGCCCAGGTGCCCAGGCAGGCCAAGGGCATCCTGGCTTGTGACAGAGCCAGTGTGGCCAGTAGGTGTGGGGAGGGGATTGTGCCCCTGGGCTGGGCACTGGGGAGGCTGCAGCTCCGGTGCTGGGTCCAGTTCTGGGCTCCTCACCATCAGAGGGACATTGAGGTCCTGGAGCGAGTCCAGAGAAGGGCAGCCAGGCTGGGGAAGGGGCTGGAGGGCAAATCCTCTGAGGAGCAGCTGAGGGAGCTGGGGGTGTTCAGCCTGGAGAAGAGGAGGCTGAGGGGAGACCTTCTCCCCACCTCCCCTGCCCTGCCAGGAGGGTGCAGAGAGGTGGGGGATGGTCTCTTCAGCCAGGGGACAGGAGATGGGACAAGGGGCAATGGGCTCAAGCTGCCCCAGGGCAGGGTCAGCTCAGATGGGAGGGAAAAGTTCTTCCCTGGCAGAGTTGTGGGGCTGTGGCACAGGCTGCCCAGGGAGGGGGCTGAGTCCCCACCCCGGGGGTGTTTAACAGAGGGGAGATGAGGTGCTCAGGGATCTGGGTCAGCACAGGACAGGGACGGTTGGACTCAATGGGCTTAAAGGGCTTTTCCAACCTGGTGATTCTGTGTCTGATCAGATCTGCTGACTCTAGCCCTTCCTGACTGCTCCCTGCTGCCTGACAGCCCATGCAATCAAGAGAGCTTCCCCATGGCATTAAGGGAATGGCTCAAGAATTGTAGATAAACTCCACTGGAACACAAGGAGTGGTGCAAACCCCACCTTGTGCACCAAGGGCAAGGAAAAATGTAACCCTGCTTCTTCACAGTACAGAGACAGCAACCGAGCTGTCCATGCAATCCAATTTTTAAAAAATCCTGCCAAAGCAAGACAATTAATTTCACACACTTTTTGCCTTGCAGGAGAGATAAATTCTGCATGACAGAGAGTCACAATGCTTAATGTGCTCCACATATTCTATGTTAAAAAGAATAGAGAAAATGCAATTCACTAAAGAAAAAACTGCATTTAGTAAGACTAAGAAGTTATTCAGAATTACCAAAGTCTTCAACCATATGATTAAAACATCCTTTTTCTTTTCTTTATTTAGAAGGTATGCTTGGCAGCTTATCAAGAAAGCACTGTAAAAGGACAGCAACAGAATTCTTAACAACTTTGCTGTTCTGTTTCACTTTTCTAAAGCCATGTTTAAAAATGCCCACTTTTAATTTATAGATCAGTTTGGGTTTTTTTTAAGTTCAGGTGTCATACCATAAGACATCTCAAGGAGTTACTAGACCCAGGGAATGCACATCAGCTGGTGTGAAGCAAATGTAATTCCTGAAGATATTTGTGGTAACTGATGCAATAGTAGTTCCCAAACATATTGTATTGGTATTGGACTGCTAGAAATGGCATCATGTTAGCTTTCCAGAGAAGTTCATGGTTTGTTTTGTGATGCTTGGAGAGTCTTAAAAAGAAGGTAACCAAGGGTCTGGTGAGAGTCTGGGCATTGCCTGCACAGTGTCATGCCTTGTGTTACACGGCTCGGCGAGAAGCTTCTGCACGGAGCAGCTCCTGGTGTATCTCAGCTGGAGCTGCACATGCAAGCCTTCTGTGCTGCCCACATTCATTTTGGACGGGAGAACTACAAGCTAATAATTATTTCCATCTCATAATGATATATGATGAGGATTTTCACGCTGGAGGTGTGGCAGATGCAGAGTTATTGCAGTTACACAGAGTCCTAAGGCATGTCTCAGCTATACTGTAATTCCTAGCTAGCCGAGAAATGTAGTGTGTCAACTGAACGTGTGGCAAGTGAAATCTGACTCATTCACTTAGTTCTAAGATGAAATACCTTTATATGGGAGGCTGTTTTTAATATCAAATGCTTAGCTGTTACTTGAGTTAATTTGCTTGTATGACTTTTAAGATATGGAACTGTTTCAGCTGTTTAACCTTCTCTTTTCCCATCTATGCTTTTCAAGAGCCATGCTTCAACGTGTGAGAGGGTTTTTTAATAAAGTTCAGTTCAGTCTCTGGATCACTTCAAGCTGCAGACAGACAAGTTCTAAGGTTAAACCCCCTTACATTAAAGGAGAAATCTGGCTGATTTCAGTGGACTCCAGATTAGGCATTTGTTAGGCCAAATCTGGGGCTAAAATACAGAGAGCTATTGATTTGTTAAACAAGCAGCTCTGGTATTAATGAAAGCATTTAAAACACTTTCTAGCATTCCTCATATTCCTGGCAAGCTCTAGTCTGATGCTTAAAACTAAAAATACCCAGGAACTGTCTCTATTAAGATCCCTGCTTTGAAGGACTGAGGGGTGGTTGCCCTGTCATTGCACACTGTCCCACTACAGTAAATTGCCTGTTAATCTTTGAGCTGAGCTGCCTTGCAGATCTTTGGTTCTGATGCCTGCTCAGGAAAACAATGCTGACATGGTCTCAGACTGGCAAAGCTGGTATCTCCATAAAGCCATAGATGTGTTCTGCGGATAAGATAAATAATTTCTCAAACTCCCTTAGAAATCCAAAGAAGAATGAAAATATGTTCCCTTCTAAATATAATTGTTACAAATGCAGTTATGATGCTGTAAACCCCAATCTCTGTCCCCAATGCAAATCTGGAAGGAATGCACTGACACCCAAGACTCTTCTCGAATGACATCAGAAAGCACATCTATATACACTGACTGGGGCATTTTTCCTGAGAGATGGAAGACAAAATGTAGGGGACAACCAGATTCTCATGGAATAAGAAAGCAGAAGAACATTGACTTCACATTGTTAAAACCTTCCATGTAGTAACAATAGAAGAATCCTGAACGTCTTCGATTCTGTGAGCAATCTGTACGCCAGTTTTAATCTCACATATTGCCATTGGGATCACTGGGATTATCAAAGAGTCACTAGCTCTTTATCTGTGCCCCCTGCATGATATGATTTTAGTGCTACTGTGTGGAAGAATATTGTAAAGAGACAGATGGGTTTAAAGGAGGGAGTCTTACTTTTAGCTACAATACTGTAATGCTTTTTGAAGCACATAGCAGCAACATAATTGTGTTTTAATATCTCATGCTATGCACCTCGTATTCTAATGCACCCTTTATGGAAGCCTATGCCAATAAAATACAAAACTGTGAGCCAAAAACTGTAGTGTCATTCTGCATAAGAACCCATGGTATAAGCTTCTTTAAATATAATCCATTTAATTTTTTTTTCTTAGCCTAATAAATTACCTCCCTCTCTGCATTTACTCCACAGTGCTTGCTTAATAAAGGATACACAAGCTTCCTTTTGTTAAGCAGAAAAAATCCTCCTCTTCTCTATGCTGTTACATAAAATTCAATATAATCTCTTTAGAGAATGGAAAAATAGCAATTTCTAGGAGTCAAATATGGATTTACAGAGGACAGCAAACAACTATCAGTTTTAAAATGCATTAAAAATGCTGTTCTCTGACATCAGTTAAAAAAATTCCCACAAACCAACAAACTAACACATCATCTAAATTACCTCACAGCTATTTGCATAAAGGGTCCAGAGGCAGTACAGTATAAGTACAGAGACACAAGCCATCCAAAGAGAACTTAGCAACAGTTCTGTTGGATACTCCCTGTGTCTGTAGCAGAAAAAGGGCAACATTTCAAGCTCAGATGTGCAAACAGCTTTAAAGGACTAAACAATCTCTTGGCAGATGCATCAAGGAAAAATCTGAAACTACAACCAGGTAATTTACCAAATAATTTCCTTTTTAGCTGATTACTTTCCTTCTAAAGACTGCTCTTAGCCAAATCGCCTGTGTGATATTCTTAGGGCTGTTATCCCAGGGTTTCATCAGAAGCAATAGAAACATGCCAATAAGAGAGGTAATAAACTCATTCTCTATTTTAAAATTTGTACAACTTTGTACAATTGTGCATTTTTTTAAGTTCTGAGGATATAATTAAGCTAAATGACTGCTATACTAGTATTAAAGAGATATTCCATTCTACTGAAGGAACACTGCTTAATCAAAAATAAATCCATGATAAGTGCATTATAGGAATTCCAGGGCTAGCTAGAGGAAATAGAAAAACCCTTGTTATCTGGGCAAGCGGTAATAGAGGATATGGTTATTATTATGTCTCTGAAAAACATAGGAGGTTCTTCCCCAATGCAATAAATCTCACTGCCCAACAGGGCACAGCTATCCTATACTGACAAATACACAGACACATAGCTACTGTAAATGTATGGGAATGGATATTTAAAAAACTAATGGGCTATTAAAGTTGGGCTGTAACTAAAGGTGAAATGAAAGTGCTGCAAATCCCAGTATTATTTTAGAATGCACCTTTAGCAAAGAGCACAAATCCCAGTATTATTTTAGAATGCACCTTTAGCAAAGAGCATTGCCTGGTGGAGATTGCTAGTGCTGGCACAGATGTGTGTACCTCGTGGGCCATCAGTTAACACGGAGATCAAGAGGGAAATGATTTCTGCCTCTTGGCAGAAGGCAAAGCAAAATCACTGGCTTTCAGAACTGTCTGCCTGTCAGGGAGTTAGGTGTTTAAAATGTTACTATTTATTCTACCAGAAAAATGAACAAATGCCTTGTTTAATTGTGAAGAATTTACAGACTCTTTGCAGAATACAAAATAAACGGAGAGGTTAGTAACAGAAACGAGGAAGGATCCCCATGAGAGGCTTCAATCCCTACAGCAGTGCCGCATTTCTTCTTCAGCGTCTGGAAACAGTGCTATTATTGCTAGGTTTGTTTGCTCCACCCTCCTCCCCTTCTTCTCTCTCATGAAAGCTGCAGGAGCCCCTGACCCACAATGCCATCTATCCCACTGCTACTCCTCTGCCTCACCTTGTGTGGTGTTTGCCTCAACGGGGGGCAGACCCTTCCAGAGGGAAGTGAGAACATGGGAAGAAGTCCCCTGGATGACATCCTGCAGAGATCTGAAAGCCTCATCCTTCAGTCAGCCCTCAAGAAAGCTGAAAAGGAAGAAGAGATTAATAAAGGTATATATAACACTGAGAACGTCCATCTGGTGATGTTAGCATAGTACTTGGCTAAAATAATTAGATCCAATGTATAGTCCCCAGGTTCTAAAGTATATATTTATTACTCTTAGGGGAGGGGAAGGGTAGGACATCTGCTACAATACACTTGATGGGAGTTCTCAAAAGATGCTTTCTTCTCTAAGACCACCCTGCTTAGGCAGTGCTGTACTATCACTGAGCAGCTGCTGAGTACTAAGAAAGTAGAAGCCAGTCACAGAAAATTTGCCTCTCTGGCAAGTGCTTCCCTAGTTGTGGACCCTGTGCCTAATGTTAATTGAAGGTGGGAGTGCTGCAATTGACCACTGCCTCAACCTGGTGAGAAACCTCACCAGGCTGAGACACCCTGGTGTCTCACTGGTCCCCACACCCTGAGAGACGTGGGCTTTCCTGTGGCTGGGGATGCAGAGGCTGTTCTAGTGTCTGTCACCTCCCAGCCTGCAGATGTTCTGCTCTCACTAGTCACAACAGTGGAAGCAAATCAGACTTGGGGATTGCAAGAAGTAGCACATAGGTGCCTGCTGGTAACAGTGAGCACAGAGCCCTCTCAGAGCGGAGAGAGGAGTTGGCCCCAAGTGCCCACAGAAAAAGCCTTCATCCTTCTTCACATGAATGCTGAGAGTTGGTCATGTCCATCCAAGACATGAAATTAAAAAAAAAAATTAAAAAAAAGTTAAGAATGAGTAAGAGATACTAATAAAGTCATTCTTGGTAGCTGGAAATAGAGAGCTGGCTTTCAGATGCCCATATCCCTGCTTCTACTGGTGTCTCAGTCCTATCCTGTCCCTGTCTCAAGGTGATTTCCAGCTCTTCCCTGTAACCAGCTTCATAGCTGATTTCTTCCAGCTGCTGAGCATCTTTTACTCACTACCTTTACCTGAACCTGAGACATTTACAGGAATCAACACATTAGGCTTTGTCATTGCCTGTCTTCACATTTGGCTACAGTTAGTTCCTAATGTATCAATCCATCCTTGCTAAAAATGTGCCAGAACTTTTTTGACAGATGCCATCCAGAGTGATCAAATTCAAGACCATACTGTTAACTATGCAATTAAATGGGTGTAATGAAGGACATATTATGATTCTGCACCATAGACTCCACAAATTTCCATTTCAACTTCCTCAGTGAAGACTATGGGAGCTCATTAGCATTATTCTTTTCCTTGGACAGAATCAAATGCCCCTCTGCCAGAATGGCTTTCCAAAAGGCAACACCCTGGGAAGAAGTACCCAAGTGACCTGCAGAAGAGACAGCATCCTGGAAAAAGAGATGTTGAGGATGACACATCTTATGGAGACATTTTGAAGAGGCAGCATCCAGGGAAAAGAGACATAGAAGACGACATTGATGGCTATCTGGAACCGAAAAAGAGACAGCATCCTGGCAGAAGGTCATTGTTGGATCAGTATGGTGATATCCCTAGTACACAGCTAACCTACTTGAATGAGCTGTCCAAAAGACAGCATCCAGGCAGGAGGTATCTGATGTACAAGCGTCAGCATCCTAAGAAAAGAGGTTGGAATGATGAGGTAGACCTAAATGACCAATATGGTGAGAAACACCAGCACCCTGGAAAAAGGCACTGGAATTCCTACAACCCAGATGATGCTGGTCCCTGCAACTTTCAGGAGTCCTTCACCTGTAACAGAGGCAGCTTACTGCGTGACTTAGTAGAACATGTTAGCAAAGACAGGGTAGAAAAGAAACGCCAGCACCCAGGAAAGAGATCAGCATGGGAGAGTGAAACAGAGGAATGAGGAAATAATTGTGAGTCGTTTGCATTTGGTGAAGTAAACTGCCAGATTATTAAAAAATTCTGTTTGTTCCCTTTTGGCTTCCTGCTGCTGACCTCTGCCCCTATCTGTGTTCATCTCATTTAAGTGAATGGCTTTATCACACACCTAAAGTAAAGGAACTAAAGCACCCAGTTGAATGGAACAGGCAAGTACTAGAGTCTTCAACTCCCCCACTTTACAAAGCTAATAATGCTCATTTCCTTATGGGCCCAGACCCCAGAATAATCCTGCTATGTGTATGAATTTTCTGTTCTCAAATGACTAAAACAGGCTCTTAAATATCTGTTCTGATGCTATGAAAGTGGAATAACTATATGGGTTCCTCTCATGTCAGTGAAATCAGTAAATATAGATGGAGAAATACGCCAATTATTTAAAAAGTAAATCAGATAGGTTTTCAGTTTTAAATGATGTATAAATGAGACAAGAACCCTTGCACACTACAATCTCTCCAGACATAAGCACTGAAGAGATAGGAACTGTTCCAACTGGAACGGATTAAATGACTGACTGAATTGGTTGGCTTGCAACTGGCATATAAAATCCCTTTTCATCTAGGAGGATACACTGTGCAAAGGGTTAATACACCCCAGAGCATCTCAACCCCTAGCTGAGAACCTGGCTGCATACACCCCATACTACAATTTGCAATCTGGTGTGTCCACACTTCAGCCATGCCACTTGAAGTCATGCCTTCTCCTCAGACAATTAAAAATGAAACAAGCAGCCATCCTTTTCTCCCAGTAAGGATTTCTGATTTCTCACCTGTCAGAGGAATGCTTTATCTGTCCATGGTAAGGCTCACAAAATTCTTTATTTGATATGAATGACTCAAAAAGCATCAACAGTAAATTCTGGGTGTCCTTATTGGTTGCACAAACATCCTGTGAAGAGAGACAAACAACATCAACCTAAGCTAAATAAAACGAATACATTAACATCAAAGGGTATCTTTCCAGGCACAATATTCTTGCATGCTGGTGGTCAGCACATCTTCATACATAGAACTGTTTTGCTACTGAAGTGGAAGGATGATTTGCATAGATTCCCTTTTTAACTCTTCTACCTGTATGAGACACAAGATTATGCACCTGGGCTAAACTCACAGCAACCCTGTCACCTAGTTCACAGGGAACTTTACTGCAAGTCTGATTTCCTGATCACAGGTCGAAACAATAGATTTACTGATTTTTGCAATTAATGCCCAGTAATTGAGTGCACTGAGTTACTAACACCACTTCTTGTACAGTCAAAGAAGCTAGAGCATGTCAATACTTTGCTAGGATGTTATTTTTTCACAAATGCCCTGGGTCTGGCTGAGATAGTGTTCATTTCCTCTGTAGTAGCTGCTATAGTGCTGTGCTTTGAATTTTGGATGAGAATAATGTTGATTTCACACTGATACTTTTGGTTGTTTCCAAGCAGTTGAGGACTTTCCAGCTTCTCATACTGGCCTACAAACAAGAAGTTGGGTGCCATCAAGAACCTGGGAGGGGACACAGCCAGGACAGGTGACCAGACTGGCCAAAGGGATATTCCATACCATATGACATCATGCTCTGTATATAACTGGGGGCAGCTTGGCTCAAGAACTGAGAATTGGCTTTGGGTGGTGAGCAATTGTGCTGTGCATCACATTTTTGACTGGTTGAAGATGATAATGATTACTAGTATAATTATTATTATTATTATTGTCTTCCCTTTCTGTCCTATTAAACTGTCTTTATCTCAACCCAGAAGTTTTACCTTTTTTTTTTCCTTTTCAATTCTTTCCCCCTCCCACTGCATGGGGGGTTAGTGAACAAACAGCTGTGTGTTTCTTTTAGCTACCTGCCATCACAACAGTTTTCCACTAACACTCACCCTTCTCAGTACCATCAAGACACATTAAGTGCTTTGAGGGTTCCTTATATACATGGTTGTGCAACCTAGGAAAGAATAAAATAAATGACTGAATTATGTAGGTAGGTTAGAAATTGCACCTGGTTGGCCTCTGAGAACCTTATTTAATCCCATGTATTTTCTGAAATGTAGGACTATTTACAAAAAAGGAACAAAAATCCTTTTTCTCCATTTTATATGAAAATTTCCCTTTAAAACTTTCAAAAGCTAGCATTTGCTTTCAAAGGAGAAAACTGCTCAGTCATTCTATTACTTGCATAAAAGGCAGCCACTCAAGAAAATGAGAGGCTTTTCATTGGGAAAAAGATTACATATTTTGAGAGTTCTAATTTTTTTTAGAAACTCAAAACAGTATTCCAATCTTGCCAGCATTCTATGATTCTGAAGTTAAGTATCTGTCAGATTTAACTGCACCCTAAAAAATTTTTGGCTCTGGAGTCTGGCCAACCAGAAAACAACGAGCTTCTACAATATAATGCTCTGCTGCTTTGAATAGTGAACAGAGAGCACATCTCTTCGCAACATGAACTACACAGACATATACCACTTAGTTATAATGTAACAGTTCTGTAATTGCACATCTCTCATAATCTTGTTTTTACTGTATACCTTCCTCTCACTGTCATCTTGTATCAGAATTTCACGTCCATGCAAACATCTGCAGGTTACTAGCTTTGTTCAGTCACTTGCACGTTCTGGTGACTGCAGAACTGGGCCTTTAAACTGTGAATTTCCTTGATGAAGTGTGCTGTCTGTGTGTAAGACAGCCTGTGACTCTTCAGAACCACAACAAATCAATAGCAGACTTCCAAAGCTCATGGAAGGTCCCTTGTCTTCAGAATATGGATTAAGCCCACAGAGCAAAGCCACGTGCTGGCCCTCATGTGACACCACAGCCATGCAAAATCTTATTTCCAGCTCCAATTGAGACTAAAACAACTGTGCACAGGTGAATTCTTTATTTATTTACTCCACTGTAGTTTTATGTTTCTGGCATATTACCAGCTCCTGAGACAAAAGGGACCTTGATTTCCAAAGAGCAACTTTTACAAGTGTCTTTAAAATGAGCTTTATTTTCAGTGGGAGGGGAAAGTTGATGTAAACAAGTTCTATAATTAACATTTCCTGCATCTATTTCCAACTCCTCTCACCACTGACCTCTGCTAACCCACTGTAATTAGCATGGGCTGAGTGTTTCCAAGGGACATGTGGCCCAAACAAACCCCTTTATTTATTATTACTAACTTATCAGATGGAGAAAGTTTGAAAACATCCTCATCACCACAGCTGAGGTAGAGTCACTGCCTGACTGGCAACTCAGGTATCATCAGAACAGCCAGCTGCAGTTTTAAGCCATCAGTCAGGACACTGCCATGAATAAAAACTATGATGAAAAGAGTCAGCTGGAGCAGCACTGCCAAAGGATGAGGTCTAGGCTGCACAGAGATAGGACATAAAAGATGCAGACAAGGAAATCTTTCTGGTTTTAGGAAATGACTATGTGGGCTCTCTGCATTACAGTGCAGAAGTCCTGTTGTCCCTCCCAACAAGCACAGCATGAGCTCCCCACTCCTGCAGGGTAATGAGGAAGGATTCAAGCTGAACACAGAGAACTCTGATAATAACAGGTGGGGAAGCACCTTGAGAAAACTAAGTTATCTACCTACCTTGAGACTACATTTAGGTGTGCATGATGGCACTTGGGTTTTTTCCTTGATGAAAACACTGCAGCTTAAAAGTTCTAAGAAGGAAACAGAGAAAAGGACAGTGGTCCATTTGCTTATGTGAGATGAAGGAGCACAGGATGAAAGAGGGTAAAGCAGAACCAAAATGTTACTAGATGACAAATTGCATTGGTATGCTGGAGCATGAGATTGGTTCCTGACATGTCAGGCACTAATAAAATGAATTGATCCTATCCAAAAGACAAAGGCAGCAACTGAGTTTATTTCAGCCACTTCGGTTTGAGCTGACAGCCAGTGATTTGGACAAGACAGCAGTGACATACAGACATGCTGGCAGAGGAAACGTGGAGTGACTGAGGAACCATCTTCCCATTCACTCACTGCTAACATACACTGCACATTCCCAGTGTTCACATGAACTGGAAAGAGGGAAAATCTGGACTTAAAAATCCTGTAGATACTCCTACAAAAAAGGATGGAGGTAAACCAGGATCCAACTTGGCATATCAAAGGAAATTAGTTTATTGCCATCTTCTGTCTATAAAGGGTACCCTAACTGAATGCAGTCCACTATGATGCAGCACGGACTCTTTAATAGCTGCCTGGTGCAGGGAAAACGTGAGCTCATGACTGGGAAACCTAGGCAAAGTGACCTGCTTTGAAGAGGCTGCCTGAAAGATGATGGCTACTTTAAACTGATTTTCACAGAGCAGCTTATGTTTCCAGCATAAGTTCCCTCAGGTTTCTGAAGCTGGTACCGACATGTGGGGTGCCTGAAGAAGCTATGATGACAAGAGAAGAGGATGGACAGGGGGAGAGAAAAGCCAAGGCAAATAAAAAGTCTAGTGAACAGCAGCCCTGCAAAAAAAGACATCACAAATTATCCACTGTCAGATGCCCAGTGCTGCTGATGTTACACTTATTTATTTCAGACATGTTGCTTTCAAGATAATAATTGGTTGCTGTACAAATTTGTAAGGGAAATAGGACAAGAGAGGCTACAAGAGACAGCATTAAAATATGTGTGTGTTTGAAATCTAAAAGGAGCCCTGCACATTGTGGTGTATGGCTCCTACAGCTCAAACACAAAGGAATTCCGAATATCCTGTCTCTCCCTTTTTAATCCACCTACCCTATGTAACAGAGGTGCTGTCCTGCAGCATTCAAGAACAATCTGCTAGATTCAAGTGTGAAAGGGCCACACAAAGTGGTGTCGATGAGTGCCCTGCCAGCACCAAAGCAGCTAACAGGCAAACCAGATAAATGGGGCTTGACAAATTGTGAGCTGCAGTTCTTACAAACCATCACGCTGTCAGTTTTGATTGATGAGTCTGCAAACACAGGAGAAATCATAGTTTGGCATAGAAATGTAGCTTCTAACCTCTCTACACAGACAAATTAAGCAAATTTGTATCAAAATGTTTACTACAAGCAACTTGAGTATATTGAATATGTGAGTTGTTAAGTGGAACAGTGATAGGCAACTTTTTTAGTTCTCTGAACAAAAAGTAAAATACAGAAAATGTTGGGTTTGTTCCACCTAAGCAAAGAAAGTTTCCTCAGATAAAACAAAATCAAATACTTTTATGTTATAGGAAGAATTCTGTGCTACCCCGATTCAAAGATAGGCGATTTAAGATGATTTTTAAAAATCTATCATTAAATTAGGAAATTGAATTTAGGCCAGTTTTAAACTCAACACTGTTAGCTTCCAGGTGTTTTAACCTTTTCATTCATTCATTCCAGATATTTTAACCTTTTCATTTAGCCATATTTGTGAAACAATGTTCCATGGCATCACCTGAGAAGTAGACAGGCATCATCAAGAATTGCTTCCAGTCTACATTTACCTCTCCTGTGCTGGGATCACATTCCATTGTTTAACATTCCAAATGGCACCGAAGACACAAGTTGAAGGGTACACATGAACCTGACTGGAATACGCCTCTGACAGGACCGTGCCATGACTACAGGGCTGACTGTGCCCTGCCCCTCTGCCCAGGTTTATTCCCACTGAAGTCTCTTCTTTTGCACATTAGTAGCAATGGCCAACTTAGCAACAGACCAGATCCTACAAATTCACTGTTAGAGTTATTACAGCATCTCACAAACATATTTTAAACCCTATTTACTTATGGTTTGCAAGGGCTTTAAGTCCTAATGGATGTGGGGCTTTTCAGGCCAAGTTTCTATAATCCAGTGGTGGAACAGGGCAGTAGAGGCCTGACTTTGTTTCTTGGGCAAGTGTTTGAAACGCATGCTTTTCTGTGCTCTTTTACACTGATTGACAATGGTAAGCCATTACTAATCCAAATTCAAGCCCCAACAGAGTCTGTAGCATTTCAGTAAGATTTAATTTGTCCCCAAACATCTCTTTTTGTATTACAACTAGCTGAAGACAAATTACTTTTGAAGAACTGTAGACTTGATTGGTTTAGACTGACCTGGATTTTTTGTGTACACTCTCTGTGTGGAAAAACACGATGAGCCTAAGTGACAAACAGCCAAACTCCATTCTTATTTACACCAGTACAAATGTAGATTACGCTCAAAGGGAACCCAAATTTCCCTTCAGGAGCAAACAGGCACCATTCAACACATCACCACCTCTGTCAGCTTAACTTTCTATTATCACTTCTGTAATTCTCTGAGAAATTCCCAATAGGATTCTCATACTCTCATAAAGATCCAGATCATATTCAACAGGTGCAATCACTTGATAGCAAAAGAGTGCCAAACACCATTCATCTTCAGCAACATGCAAACAAATGGCTTTTTTCCTCCAAAATATTGAATGAAATTTCTCTTGTCGAGAGTGATTGATACGACATGGTATTTTATCAGTAATTCCTGAAGGTTCATTTGGTGGCATGTATTCTCACAATCCATGCTCAGACCTAGCACATGCAAAAGAGCACAATTAACTAACCAAAGATTCAGTGAAACGATTGATTTCTAGTGCACACCCCAGTTTACCATCCTCCTCACAGCTCGCTGTAGGCAGTACTTGTCACCCTATTGTGCCCCAAGAGCAAGCTATTAGATGTCAGTGGTTGTGCTGTTAAGTAAAGTCTGGCTTTTCCTTATACCCGATTCTTACTACTTCGGAATGCCTGGGTCATGGAGGCCCCACAGCTGAAGGGGCAGGACTATCCTACCTTCTGCCGGAGAAAAACCGCTGGAGCGACTGGCTGAGCAGCCCCATGCGCGGAGCTGCCGGGCGTCCCCGCTGCCCTCAGTCGGGCTCGCTGTGCCCTCTAGTGACAGCCCTGTCCTCCCTGCCGCCTGAACCTCGTGTGTCCCCCGCCACCGGACAGAACTCGCGCAGGGACCGGGGACAAGGAAGCCGGGATGCGGCAGACACCCCCTGCGAGCTCGGCATCGACTCCCTTCTCTCTCTCGAGCTTCCCCTGCCGCGCTGCTCTGCCACCCGGCACACCCCCTGCGCTCCTGGCAGAGCCGCTGCCTGGCTGAGCATTCTTTCCCTGGCACAAGGAGCTGCGAATCACTGCCCTCCACAGAGGTCTGGACGAACGGAGCAAGGAAAACAGCAGAGAGAGGCGGCTGGTTCCACATGGGCTTTCTCAAGGCACAAACGTGGCTCAGCACTAGGAAACGTCCCGACTCCAGCAAATCCAGGGAAAGGAGGATGACACCTCAGCAGATGAATCCTCAGAGGGACAGAGCCTCAGGCTGGCTGCTGACCTCTTTCCCCAAGGGCAGGAACACCAGAAACAAAGAGTACCCTGTGCTGCTCCAGGTTTGTCCCCCTAAAACACTACGGTGCAGATCCCTTCCTAACATCCCCAACTGCCCACTTCCTCCTACCTCAAAGCCCTCAGATTAGTACACAAGGTGCCTCATCAGACATGGGGATCAATTAAACTCTGAATTTTCCAGTCTGGTTTGCAAACTTCTCTTCCCCAGATTGGTGCAGAATTCCCTGTGCTCCACATTGAGGCCATGGCCCCTTGTCCTGTCCCCACAGACACTGAGAAGGGGCTCGCCATTTCCCCCTGTGTCCCACCCTTCAGATATTGATAACCATTGATCAGATCCCCTCTCAGACTTTTTTTCTCCAGGCTGAACAGCCCCAGCTCACTCAGCCTTTCCTCACAGGGGAGATGCTCCGGTTATTTAATTATCTCCTCAGCCTCCTCTGGACTCTCTCCAGGAGATCCCTGGCTGTTTGATCCCAGGGAGCCCAGCACTGGACACAACACTCCAGGTGGGGCCTGACCAGGGCAGAGCAGAGGGGGAGGATCCCCTCCTGTGACCTGCTGCCCACACTCCTCCTGATGCCCCCCAGGATCCCATTGTCTCTCTCAGCCCCAGGGCACACTGCTGGCTCATGTCCACCCTGTCACCCACCAGCACCCCCAGGTCCTTCTCCACAGAGCTCCTCTCCAGCAGCTCCCCCCCAGCCTGTCCTGATTCCAGCAGTTGTTCCTCCCCAGGGGCCAGACTCTCCACTTGCTTTTATCAAACCCCATCAGGTCTCTCCCTGCCCAGCTCTCCAGCCTGGCCAGGGCTCTGGATGGCAGCGCAGTGTCCTGCCTGTCAGCCATCCAGCTCTGGATCATCAGCACTTGCTGAGGGATGGACACTATTCCCTCATCAAGGTGTCAATGGAGATGTTAAACAAGACTGGACCCAACACCGAGCCCAGAGACTAGCACTGGAAAAGGGACACTGAAAAGCTGTTAGGCGGCAAAGGCAGGCAGCAGGGGGATCCCCGGGTTCTGCCTGTGGCTCCGTGAGCCGCAGGTGCGTTTGGGAACGCCTGTGAATGCCTCGGCAGGCTGGCTTGCCGTCCGCGGCCACACCGGCGCTCCTCCCGGCGCGCTGCCACACGGGCACACGGCACAGAGCCACCGCCAGACGCGGCGCCTCAGGGAGGCCGCAGCTGCGGGAGGCCGGAGCTGGGCCGGTGCCCCGGCCCCCGGCGCGGGAACACCGCCCGCTCCCCAGGGCTCTGTCGCCGACACTTCGCACCGCCTCCTCCTAACGCACCTCAGGCTCCGGCAGGACCCGCGACCGCGGAGCGTTCCGGGGTGGCTGGAAAAGCGGGGCCAGCCGCCGCACCGCCCTCAGGAGGGGCCGCGGCACAGGCCGCCTCCTCCCCGCCGGCCTCGCGCGCTATCGATAGCTCTGCGCTGGGCAGCACACGCCTGCGCGGGCCTCGCCTCTCCCTCCGGCCCGGATGAGCCCTTCCTGTCCCCACCCTTCCCGTCCATCGATATCTCGGCGCTCGCCCCGCCCTCCGCCGGGCTGCACGGCCGCCGGGGCCCCGAGCGGCTGGGAGCGCGGCGAGCCGCGGCGTCCCCGCTGCCGGAGACACGCACCCCCGGCCCAGGCGCTGAGGTGAGGCCCGGCCGCCCGCCCAAGGGCTGGCGGGACCCCGCGGGGCGGGATCCCCCGAAGGCCGCTCCTCCGGTGCTGGCGGGAGCGCTAAGCCCCGCCCCTTCCCCCGCGTGCCCCTCGCCCCGGCCGCGCGGGGGACGAGGGGCTCGGCGCCTGCTGCCTCCCGGCGCCTGCGCGGGCGGGGTCTGCCGCCCGCCTGCCGCCCGGGCCGCGCCGTGGAGCAGCGGCAGCGCTGGCGCCGGGCACCCGCGCTTCGGCCTCTAGTTCGCCACCCGCCGCCTCCTCCCGAAGCAGAGGCCCGGACAGGCCTCCCCCGCGCTCCCCTCCGGGCGGGGCGCGCACCGGCGCTGCCGGCCGAGCGGGTGCCGTATGCGGGGCGGCGGGGCGCGTTCCCCGGCCCGCCCGGGGCTCGGCGGGGCGCCCGCGGGGCCGGGGCGGGCGCGGGGCGAGGCCGCGCCGCCAGCCCGACGCCGCTGCCCGCTTTCCTTGCAGGAAGCCGCCGAGGACGATGCCGCTCCCGCGCTGTTCGCCCCCGCGCTTGGTCCCCGCGAGGCGGCCGCGCCCCGCGCCGCGCCGCCGCTGAGCTCGGGGAGCCGGCCCTGCCCGGGGGCCGCCCTGCCGCCATGGCCTCCGGCTGCCCGCCGCCCTTCGGGGACCCCGGGGAGATGCGGGAGGGCTTCCTGTGCCCCCTGTGCCTGAAGGACCTCCAGTCTTTCTACCAGCTGCAGTCGCACTACGAAGAGGAGCACTCCGGCGATGACAGGGATGTCAAGGGACAGCTCAGAAGTAAGCGTGACAGCCGCGCTGACGCGCTGCCTTGCCGCCCGAGATGCCGAGTGTCTGCTCGGAGGGTGAGCTCGCTCCGAGCGTTGGGATCGGAGCCAGTTCCAGGTGCGGTGTGGGCTCCATCCTTCTACACGTGGCCTGGCGCCGAGGCATGTTTTTGGAGTTACCCCCAGAGTTTACTTGCTCATGGCGGGCACTCAGAAGACATCGCTTGCTGAGTGTTGTGTTTTAGGGGTGGTTTTTACTCTTCTCCTTTTGTTGTGGTTTTTCTTTAATCTGAAAACGCTGGTTTGTGCTGTAACCCAGATGAAGTCCCAAGGGTTAAGTGAAGACCTTGCAGAGTACAGGGACTCTGGTACTTGCCAGGTACCAATTCACTGGTCCCTGGCTTTGACAGTAGATACAACTGTACGTGCAGTTAAAGGGTAAAGCTAAGGAAGGTTGTTAGTGGGAAAGGGTGGGAAAGAGCGTGGGTGATGCAGCAGGCAGTAGGTGCTGGGAGTGTCCCAGGGTTGTGCTGTGGATTTCCAACTTTCACTGGTGATTGAAAAGTCCCTTTCAATTTTGTCCTTGCATACACACACTGTCATTTTACATTGGGAGAAAAATGTGCAAAACTGGTGATAATTCTGTGTGCTCTGTGTAAAACACCTGTATTTTGGTTTTGTTCTGTCTTCAGTGTTCTTTTATTCTAAAATAGTGTATTGTGACTTCTTAGGTTGTCTTTCATAGGTGTTCTTGAATCAGTTTTGTCTGCTTACATTCTGTCCTAGTTGTTCATGTCAAGATCCAGTGAAAGTAATTCTAGAAGAAGGAAGGCCAGCAGAATCACCTGTTTAATTAGTTTTAGGAACTAGTGTTCGAACTGTGCATCATAAATGGTTGCATGACTTTGTGCTGAGCTTTCTGTTCTGTGCTGTGGAGTTCTAGAAACACCTTATTACTTCAGTTGAGTCATGGTGAGGTGTTTTGACTTAGTGGCAGACAAGATTGTGACGTGAAAAATATTTGGTTGACTGTGTTGGATAACTTGGGTTTATCTTTTTCAGATCTAGTCCAGAAGGCCAAGAGAGCAAAGAAGAAATTGCTGAAAAGAGAAGATGACAGAACTGATTCTGGATCTCAGGAACGATACGAGTCATTCAGCTATGGTGGAGTAGATCCATATATGTGGGAGCCCCAGGAAGTAGGTAGGAAAGCAAGAAAGTGATAAAAGTGGGGATAACTTTGGAAAGTACTGCTCCTTGATAATACATTGCCAAATGTAACTGAGGGATGAAGAAGGTTGCAGATTTTCTCTTTAACATAGTGCCTGATGTTTTCTGTAGTAGAAATAGAACTGCATTTATTGCTAGCCTGGAGATTAGGTTTTAACCTGCATGTTTTATTTAGAGCAACACCATGAAAATGCAGGATGCTAATGTGTCTTTAAAATTCAGTTTGAACATGAGAAATAAACGATGAAAAGAAGTTACAGCTGTCTCTCGAGGCATTTTAAAGCACTGAAGTTCATACAGAACCACTGGGTAACTGAAAACTTTCTGCTCTCTTTCCAGGTACTATGAGAAGCCATCTTTCTGATTTCAAGAAACACCGAGCAGCCAGGATTGATCACTATGTAGTTGAAGTTAATAAGCTAATAATCAGGTTAGAAAAGGTAAAACTGCTCCTTTTTAACGTTCCAGACTTCTGAATGTTTCCTAGATACTAAAATGCTAATTAATTTTTTAATGTGTGTACTCATTTAAGTGTACTCGTTTATCCAGCACTTATGTATCTATCTATTTATCCTTTTCTAAAAGATACTACCCTGTGATACTTTTCACACAATTGCTCTTTTCCTTTCTTACCTGGAGTACAATGTGTGGCCTCACCCGGTACCGTGGATGTGATTTCTGTTTCTATGTGCTATTTTCAAGCTGGAGATGCTATTTAAATGTGCTTCAAAACCTATTTGTTTTCCTGTGGGTTTTCTTCATATTTTCCTTTACTAAGTTTCTCCCTAATGTTTTTGTCATGATTCTTTCAGCTTCTCACTCTTCAAAATCTAGCAATGGTACACTTGCATTTTGGCTTATATGCTGTAATGTTGGGTACTGTAAGGATTATGTCCAAAATGCTGTGGTTTGTACAGGTTTTGTTCTTGTTGGGCTGAGTTGTGTTGGGTTTTTTCTTTGAAAGGTACAGTTTTCTTGAATGTATTGTTTATCCTCTTCTAGCTTACATCGTTTGACAGAGCAAACACTGAGTCAGCTAAAATAAGAGGTTGGTGCGAGCTTACCTCAGACTATTTGCTTGTATAGTTTAACCAGCTGAGGAATTAACTGTATTAATACCTCGTGTTGTGTGTATTCCCTCCCCTCTTGCCTGGTCACAGCCATAGAGAAGTCTGTTGTGCCTTGGGTCAGTGATCAGGACGTTCCTTTCTGCCCAGACTGTGGGAGTAAGTTCAGCATCAGAAACCGACGCCACCACTGCCGCCTTTGTGGGTCTATTATGTGCAAGAAGTGCATGGAGCTTGTCAGTCTTCCTTTGGCAAGTAAGTGCAGCGTGAGGGGCTGATTCTGCCTTGCCTTAGCTCGCTCAGCGTGCTAACTGCACTCTGGCTGTTTGCCATTAGGAAAAAGGCTGCTGGTAATACTTTGAGTGTAAAAAAAATTGGTCCTTAGTGTGTCATTCAGTGTCATGCAGACACTTGTCTGTGAAACAGAACCAGAAGAATGATTTCTCCATTCTTTGCTTCTGATTCTTCTTCAGATTTAAATGTGTTACACAATGCTGAGAAAGTTACTAAAGTAGTGGTATATATAGTAGTAAATATAATTAACATTTAGTGTCTTATTCTGCTACCATAACTCTGAAGGTATTAACTTTAGGAATTGCAACTACCGCAGCCCTTGACTTTTAGAACTATTGTCTTTCCAGTCTTGCCCACGATTATCCAAATGCTAACATTAAGGAAACTAATCTGCAGGGCTTTTGGAAACCCTGCAAGCTTTCATTTCCTCATCTTAGTGCATTGGAGAGGAGACCATAAGTTCTGTGAAAGTCAGTGATATTAACGGTGCTTTTTTGGAGCTGTTCAAGCACAAAACATGGGCAGCATTAACATACCTGTTCTGCCATACACTCTTCTGGAACTTGGCAGTGCTTTTAGAATGCACCAAGATTTACAGTGAAAACTCAAATTCTGACCTGCAGCCTTGGTTGCCACGGGCTCCTTTCATGTCTTCCAGCATACTGTTTCAGCTTGGCTTTCTAGTATTACCTGAGCATCAAGTTTCTCTTAAAAGTGCAATTCATTGGTGGTGGTAAAATCTGTTGCCTTCGCCAGTCACTGTCTAATTATCTGTTGGTAACTTTCAGGCAAACTCACTAGTGCCAGCAGAGAGTCCCTGGGGTCTCACACCAGCCCCAACTCCTCACCCAACAGTGTGCACGGCTCCCGCCGCGGCAGCATCAGCAGCATCAGCAGCGTGAGCTCCGTCCTGGATGAGAAAGACGATGACCGAATCCGCTGCTGTCGGCACTGCAAAGACACCCTGTTGAAAAGGGAACAACAGATCGATGAGAAAGAATTCACTCCTGAGATTGTGAAGCTGTATGAGGTAAATCAAACTTTCTGCTGCTTCCATCCCGACATCTGCAGCTGTCAGGACCTTTGGCTTGCTGTCTCATGCACAAGCTCTCACTTCATGCCTTTGTGCTCACTTGTGTTAGGATAGACTCTGTTGGGCAGTTATGCCACATAACAAAGTTATATCTGAAAAGATGGAGCCTGTTGCTATGTAGTTTCTCTATCCCCTGATAACTTCAAACATCATTTTAAGATACATCTTCATTTTTATCACCTTGCAGGTGTACAGGTAGTCTTTCTCTGTTCCCAAGCATGCTATCAGTTTGAAGATAACTGGAGAATCTTACCATCCTAAATAGTTAAATGGCTTTCATCACAGTTAACTTTGTGCACAGGCAGCAGGAAAGGTTTTTTCAGCCTGTCCTTGGTTTTAATGTAAGTTCTTTTTTATACTTTTTTTTTTCAAACAAGAAACTCCGTCTCTGCATGGAAAAGGTTGATCAGAAGGCACCAGAATACATAAGGATGGCAGAATCACTAAAGTAAGGCCCATTTTGCTGATGTTGCTTATGAGTATACATGGTGTTCCTCTTCAGAAGTGTGGGAAGGAGTAAGGAAGTGATGTGCTAAAGGCTGCAAGAGTGTGTAAATTATAAGAAAAAGATTATCTGTTGTATTTTGGAGGCTCTTCAAACAAAGTAGTACAGAATTAATTAACGATGGTAACATTGCATGCAGAGAAGAAATCTGATAGATTTTTTTAAAGCCACTTCCCAGTGAGGTGCCACTGCTATATCTTGACTTACCATTTTTGCAAAAAGGAAGTACAAGGCTACCACTCTTGTGTGTAAATGAGCCTCAGAACGGTTAAAGGTAGGTATTGCTGCCCTCAGCTGGATGGTATGGCTTCCAAGAAGTGCCAGCAGAAGGGATCCTTGGAATGCTTCTCACCTCCTGTAAAGCAAGCCACCTTCACCCCTTGGTTGTTCGGATCTAGCTGGCCTAACCTGAGCTGCAGTGGGTCAGCAGCTTTCATGTGTCACACCTTTGTGCATAATTTGTTGTGGTAGTGTGCTCTCACTGAGGTAACTTTAAATCTCTCCAGGTATATCTGCAAGAAGTTTTCAGGTTATGCTTCTGGCTTGTATAGTAGAGAAATTCTTGCATTGGCCTTAGGCTGTGGAGCATGTCCAGTTGGGAGCTTAACAGATACTTCTGCACCTGTCCTTTAGAACTTATGGCTATAGAAAAATAAGGCTGTCACTTGTAGTAACAAAACTGTTGTTGTAAAAGCACCTCTCTGAAGGAAGGAAGAAGTATAGAAGGTGAAAAACATACTAAAATGTTAGTGCTTTTTGTTACGACTTAATGACAGCTAGTTACTGGTGATATGTGGCTTGACAACTTGACAGGAGCAAAAATCTGAAAGCCCTGGGTAATGGAAGCACCTCTCAGGAAGGATCAGGCTCCTTACTGATAAAGATTTCTGAACAGCAGTGAGTCCCAGAACTGGAATGATGTGCATAGTAAAGTTGCTTTTAAGAAAGTGATCCTTTTTTTTTTATTTTTAATGTTTGTGATATAAAAGGAGAGGGAAGTTAAAAACTGGTGAAGAGTCTTCCCTGTTACATCCTAGTTTGTTACAGTGGGAAACATGAGATTCTCATAAAGAGCATGTAATGGGCTGTGTCTCTGTGTGGGCAGTTGGTTACTAGCACCTTAAATACATCACTGGGGCTTGTAGGCTTTTGCTGTCTGACAAATGTTAGTAGAGAGAACTGTTTTTACTTCAATGGTATAGTTACTTATTCAATCAGCCAGTGTTTTTACCACACCCTGGAAAAAGCCATCACCACCAAGTAGGTACATTTTCTGTGTATGTTTTAGATACTGTTAAAATACAGCTTCTCCTATAATATTAAATAATAATACAATCCTAAATAAAACTTTCCTTTTATGAAGTGTTCATGTTCATAAGATGATTGTAACTTTCTACTTCTGCCACCAGGAAAGGGCTTTTAAAAACAAGGAGCTTGATATAAAATCATTGCACCCCTTCAATGTTAGCTCTGCTTCCCATTGTTGGATCTTAGCCATCTGGGGATAACTTCTAGTGCTGTATGTATTGTTAGCTGGATGCATGACTTACAATGAAGTTGTATTTGCTTCTTAGTGCTGGGGAGACAACTTACAGTCTTGAACATGCTAATGACCTGAGGGTGGAGATTCAAAAAGTGTACGAATTAATAGATGCCTTAAGGTAAATGCCTCTCTTCCCACCCCCCCTGCCCAGCATTTGTCTGTCTCCCTCTGTTACGACTTCTCTGTAGTTCTACTCAACTGTTAAGTGTCTGTGTGTGTAACATACACCTTGTTTATATGGATAATCAGTTTGTCTACTCAGTTGTAAAGAGCTCCTGTGCACCATCAATTTCTGCTTTCTTTTCCAGCCTTAAAAAGTGTGCATTCCTCTGCAGTGGAAATAACTAAGCACAGGGGAAGCAGATAACACTGAACAGTTCTTCTCCTGTTTCTTTTCCCTTCTTTCTTTTAAAAAGGTGGGGTGGGGGTAAAAAGTGTTATAACGTGTGATATCCAAAATGGTATACCTAAAAGAACACCAGAAAACTTATTTTCGTACTGTCTTTCTTGCTTCCTGTTACATTTTTGCTGGCCCTTGTGTTTGAACTTGATATTTGCTTTGATTTAGTAAGAAGATTTTGAGTCTAGGCTTGCATGAAGATCCCCAACCTCACCCTAAAACACTACAGCTTCAGAGAATGATAAGATACTCAGCTACACTTTTTGTTCAGGTAAATGGAGCATGTGTTACAAGCTAAATGTAAGTTTGTATACAGCATTCTTTTCTTTGCCAGCCAGGCATCCCTGTGGTTTGAAACTATTTTGACAGGAGGTTTAGTTCTATACATTTTCTGTAGTTTGCCTTATGACCTATGGTAACCTTAAACGAGCTAGCTTGAATGCAGATAGCACAGTCAGAGCAGCATTGAGTGAGTCTTGGCTTTGTCTCTTGCTGAGGAACCAGCTAGCAGTGCAGTTTTGTCAGCAAAGATGTGCTCAGCCTTGCAGCAGTGACTTCTGCTGTGACCTTTTATTTGTTTGTGGAGTGTTCTGTTGATGGTGTCTCTCTTTTCAAGTACTTGAAAATTGGCTGAATTGCCTGTAAGCAACACTGTAAATATTTCAATTTTTGACAGGAAAAACTGCTTGGCCTGATGTCCCTACCAACCAAAGATCAGTATGAAGAACTAAAGAAGAGAAGGCTGCATATGGTAAGACAGTTAAAGATCTGTAACATCTCATATCAGGGGCCCCTTCAAGGGCTTAAGCATGTAGCTGTCTGTGTATGAATAGTTGCCTTTACATTGGGTTTCAGTGTGATTTTTGTTGGGGGTTTTTTCTTAGGCATATCACTCCACACCCTTTTTCAGGGATTCATGTAGCACTGTCATTGTATCCTACCCAGAACACGAGCAGGTCTGTTCTGAGCTGCAGTGCATGCAGAGTAAGCCCTAAATCAAATATTTTAGTTTACATGGCTTTTCAGATTGTGTTCTGAAGTGCACAGGTAGAGTTTGGAGGCTTCTTTCAGTGGTGAAAAAGGACCTATTAGAATAAGGATGCCTCTTCAGAGACAGTAAATGTATTTATTTTTTGTTAGGAGGGGGAGCATCATTTAATTGTAAGCTAAACCAGCTTTACCTTGAGGTAGAAGTTAATCACTGCACTCAAAATGAATGATGTCGCTGATCTTTAACGCTCCTGTTCTGTTACAGATGTCTGCATGGGGCACTGTTTTGCTTTATTTAGCACTGTCACTGCTCCTACATTCCCTTCCAGATATAATGGTGTTTTGAGGAATATCATCACAAAAAATGAAGCATTTAAGTAATATGAAAATAGCATTTCCTGCAAAGCAAACAAAAATGCAGCCAATTGTTTCAGTGACAGCCATCAGTTTCTTAAGATCAGCTAAGTTCTTGTACCTACAGGTGTTCAGGATGGTATTCTCCAGGTTCATGGTGTTCTCTTGTTTGTCCTTTTAGCTGGCTCTCGAAACACATGGAAAACAAGAGGAAAAGCAGAAGGACTTTATTTCCAGATCTGCAGCTGCAGTTAATGGTGATGCAGCTCACCTGAAAAAAGGAACAGTCAGGAAGTCTGAGGGCTGGTTACCTACATCTAGCATATCAAGAGAGAGTGAGATAGCAGACCCACTGCTTCAGCAGATCGACAATATCACATCCTTCATTGAGCAAGCCAAAGCAGCTGATAGGATAGACGAGGTCCGTATGTTGCAAGAGAACCTGAGGCAGCTTCAAGATGAATATGATCAGCAACAAACTCTGAAGGCTATTGAGCTTTCTAAGAAACATGCAGAAGAGGAAGAGATGCAGAGGGAAGAACTTCAGGTCCTTTGTGAGAAGGAGTGGGAAAGAGAGCGCCACAAACTCGTGTCTCGGCATTCAAGGACGTGCTCCTTAGACTTCAGAGAAGTCAAGCAGCATCAGCATGAAGTTGCAAAAGAGAATCAGAACTTGACAGCACATGCAGTGGAGGTGGATATTGCTCAGATTAAAAGGGATGCAAGTTTTGAAGCTTCGCCTGCTGCGCAGCTGCCAGCTGAGGAGCACTTGATCTTCAGACTCAAACCCCAGACTGTCCCGCAGTGCGACAGAGAGCAGGGTCAGACAGCCTCGCTGAACCCCTTTGAGGATGAAGCAGATACCCCTCAGTTAGAGGAAGATCCTACTAACCCATTTGCAAAAGACACTTCTCCAGTGGTTTCTTCCTCTAACACAGCTCTGCAAGGTGACAGAAAAGAATATAATCCATTTGAAAATGAGGAGGAGGAAGAAAATCACGGAGCAGCTGGCTGCCCTTCAAACCCCTTTGAAGAGGATGAAAATGCATTGCAGCAGTCTGGGGGCAGTTGGAATTCTGGGAATCCATTTGAGGAGGGGTCCTCTACCAATCCCTTTGAAATGGAAGATGGCACTGAGCTCTCTGGAGAGGAGGCTATAGAGGAAGAGCTGCTTCTCCAACAAATAGATAATATCAAAGCTTATATATTTGATGCCAAACATAGCGGACGAATGGATGAGGTGGAGGTACTGACAGAGAACTTGAAAGAGCTGAGGCGCACATTAGCAAAGCAGAAGGAGAAATCCAACTGCTGAAGCAGCAGCAGGGCTGTGTAGTTGTTTGTCTGCTGCTCAATATGGGAAAGTGGGGCAGAAACTTAGAGAGGAGTACACATCACAAGAGGAAATTGGGAGAATCCAACTTAGGCACTTTCAATTAAGGATTTCCACTACTACTCAGTCATGAAGAAAGAGTTATTGAGCTAGGCTGCTGGTCTCAAATGCTTATACTAAGAAATCTTAATAACACTCAAATGCTAACAGATCTTACTGCGTGCTTGTTTTGGTCAAAGTGCTAGTAGGGAGCACTTTGGAAATGGTGATTTGGAAATGGTTGCAATATTGGTTTGTCATCCTTTCCCCCTTTCTGTTGTAGTACTGGCCTTTGAACACTTTCCTGAAACTCCTGCATCCTGTGATAATGACACAGTGCAGTGTTACAGACTAGCTTAACTCCCTAATGGTGTTAAGAGGATGTGCTGTTAAAAGGCTACTGTGGTATTTGAGATGCAGAATATACAGGCTTGCAGATAAATTCTGTGCAATGCTAATGCAGAAAAGGGATTTTAAGACTGAGGGGAACTCTATAACTGATCTCAATGAGAGTCACCTTTTAATGTCTTTGTAAAAACTCCCAAGTAAAATTTGGATGCTGTCTTATTGTCACTTTTAGTTTCCCATTTGCTCTGAGCACAAACTACAGTGTAAGAGAGCGTGCCATGCTGGCTTCAGAGACCTGCTGGTGTGGGAACAAGTATTTACTCATTTCCAAGGAAGAGAGCATCAGGCTAGCACCTTTTCACACTGTAACGCACAGGGTGACTGTCCCGTTCCTTTACAGAACCTGTACATTCCTTTACATTATCCAGGTGATGGAATTACCATGTTTTTCATGTTTGTGAGACTGGAACCCACTTTTTTTAGCAATCAAGGAACAAAAATCTTGTTTACAATGGAGAGCTGAAGTGCTACTGAACTGGAATTCTGTGAAAGCTGGGAGACAAAGTCTGTGGCTGTGATGGTGCCAAATAGCACTTCTCTTTCACACCTGATTCCCCTCAGAAGTCGTTACAAGAATCAGGCACATCTGTCATTAATAAGCTCCAAATTGGAGTCATCCTGCTCTTGGGGTCGACTGGGTGATGGCCAGGACCTGTGATACATGAGAGCTCAGAACTGGACTTCTCAAGGTGGGTGCCAGAAATGTAGGAGCACTTCAGTGTTGTCAGCCTGTATCTTGTGAACGTTGGAGCCTGAGCTGCTTTGATTTTTATCTTTGAAGGGCAGAGGCCCATCATCAGGCATCAGGGTCTGAAAGGGGAGGTGTGTGGAGAGTTAGGGGAAAGGCTGTATTTATTAGAAGCTGAACTGGGGGAGAATCTGGCAGGTTGCACTGTGTAGCACTGGTGATGGCAGGTTTGCTCCAGGCGTGAACTTTTACAGAACGGGTCATGTCTTTTAACTGTCTCTCTGGTAACAGTCCTTGGGTTACAGCTGTGCTAATGTGTATTAGTGTTTTTAGGGACACCATTATGCTACCTGAAGAGCAGGATCTCTATAGTTTTATTTTGCTGTAAATAAGGGGAGGTAGAGACTTGTTTCAAGCACCCAAGCCACCTATAGCTTCACTTAATAGCACTACACCCAAGTAATTTACAGAAGCCACTTGACAGTTGACGTTCTTACTGTAGCCTAAGTCTAAAAAATGTGCAGAACATGTTGTCTTAAAACCATGAAGTTTTTATACTGAGATGTTTTAGTAGAGTTGACCGAGCCCCAGAGCGTTACTTTGCACCAAGTGAAATAGAGGCTTCTGAGAGGTGGTTCACTGACAGAGTGTGCACTGTGGTACTGGATTTACAAAGGAAAAAAGAAATAGCTACATATGATCTCTGCAGTTAGGAGAAATAGTACAACATAGTTTGTTAAAACACACTTGTTTGCAAGTCATTAGGATTCCTCCATGTGCTGTAACCCAAACCACCTTTGTATCAACACGAAAGGTTTCAGTGGCTTCAGCTTTCAGGTTTTTTTCCCCTTTTTGCAACTATCCTGCCTTGTTTGTATTTTCCATCTAATACACTAATAATTAAATTATCATTACTGTACATGTAATAATGTATTTTTAGAAGCAGCTAACCGACTAGCATTACCTCATGTCTTTGTCAGTGTTAAGTGTGGTAGTGAGCTCCAAAGGGAAGCCCTTACGCTGGTGGTTGGACTGCTGTGAGGCTCAAAAGGCACAACAGAATGAAGACGCCTTAGCCATAAAGCTCAGTAACTAGCATTGACTTTTGTTTAAACTGCATGTTCTACTTGGTATGGAGACTTTGGAAACAGAGGAAATAAACCAACATGTTTATTTTGTGCTGTGTTTGTCCTTGATAGTTCTTAGAGTGGAATTTTGTACTTGTCCATCAGCTCAGGAATGCTGAAACAGGGTTCTGCAGCAACCTGTGTATATAAGCCTGTTCTAAAAGGTCTGTGCTGGCTGTAAATTCCAAGCAACATGGTACCATCATCATGTTTATTTACTGTTAGGGAGCAGGAGTGTTTGGGGTAACAGGAGTTAGGTTAGCAACACTGGACTGAGGAGGCATGATGGCTAGTTAAATCTAGACACAGCTCTTTGCATGCCTTTTTTAAATGGAAGATGTTTAGGAAATTGTCTTAGGGTAGCTTCTTTTTTTTTTTTTTTGAAGGATAATAAAGATAATTGTAAAGCATCTCTCTTGAATACCAACTTACATGTTCTCCTTTACTACCGGTTATTCTTGATCAGTGCTTCTCAGAGCAGCAGTATCAACTCCAAAAGTTGTATCTTGTTGTAAATGAGACTTTTCTTTGTTTCTGACTGGTAACCAAAGAAATGAAGACAATTCAGCACATAGTTTGAACCTGGAGTTACATTATCATTTGGCTGTCTTCAGGAACATTTTATTAACTGAGGAATTCTCTGCTGCTTGAGATAAATTAACTTTTTAATCTAGACTATCCCAAAGCAAGTAATATAACCTGATATATGCAGGCATGAGTAGGAAATAGGGTGCTAGTCGTTCTCTTTGTCCTTTATGCAGTGTTGACTGTAATGCTTTGTAAAACTGGCACCAAAAAAGGTGGTGTTTTAATTTCAATTTATTTTTCACATTTAATTACTCCAGTTGCAGCTGTAAGAAGCCTTACAAGACAAGGCTGGCTCTGGACTAGCTTGCTCTTTTACTGAAGTCTTGATCGTCCAGTGCAGGGGAAAAACAACTCTGACTCGAGATGTCAAGCTGATGCTTCATTCTTCACAGTAGCTTTATATTTCCCCCTCATCTCTTTGGGCAGTGGCACAACAGCAGGGCAGGGAACCTGGCCTTCAATTTCACACATGCATTCTCGTAGGTGATACTTCTTGGGCCCAAACGTTGCTGGATGTGATAGTTTTTTCCTTTCCCTTTCCTCTTTCTCAAGTGTTTCTCTATAAGAGAGATCTGTGAGTTACTGGCAGAAGCCTGAATCGTTTCCCTCGCCCTTCCCAGGGCCCAACTGCCCAGAGAGACGCAGTTACAGTCCCCAGCTTCTGTCCATTACCTCGGTCCTGACAATCTTACCTGGGCAGAGCGGTATTTCCCAGCGTGTTGCTGGCTGAAGGGGGCAGGGATTGTGCCGCGGTGAAGGCTAGACTGTACGCTGGCCTTTCCAGTGTTACTTACTTGCTTTTCCCCAAGATCTTTTTAATGTGCTCCGTTATCTCCTTGTTGCTTTTATCTTCGATGTCGACCAGAACTTGCTCTCCGCTGTCTGTGGGGAGAGCCCGTGCCAGTCAGACGTTCGCCCCTCGCCAGGCGCTGGGTCGGTCACGCAGCCGCAGGCAGGCCCGGCCGCCAGCGCGCGGGCACCAGGCCCCGCAGGGGGACGGGCGGCGGGACAGGGCCCCGGCCCGGCCGCACCTACCCAGGTAGAAGCGCAAGAAGGGCGAGGGGGTCATGTTCCGGAACAGCACGATCTGCACCCAGGGGTTCTTGTACTGGATCTGCGGGACGTTGAAGAACACGAACCTCCTGGGACGGGGGGCTGGGCAGGCCTGTCCCCGCGCCCGCCCGCCCGCTCACCTACCTCGCCCCGTCGCTCAGCGCTCCCGCCGTGTTGTAGTTCACGGTCATGGCCTTCACCGAGTTCTTGAAGATGACGTCGCCCTGGCTGAGGTACTGCAGCGTCCGCCTGACGGGGAACCGGCCCTTCATCGGCATGGCGGCGGCGCGGACGCGGCTCCCCCCGCCCGGCCGGAAACGACCCGACGCGCCTCCCCGCGCGACAAGCGTACTTCCGCCACAGCCCGCCTCGCGCACTGGGGCGGAGCCTGGCAGAGCGGAGGCGTGGGGCGGAGCTGGGCGGGGCCGGTCGGAGGGGCGGGGAGGAGGGCGGGGCCGGTCGGAGGGGCGGGGCGGAGGGCGGGGCCGGTCGGAGGGGCGGGGCGGAGGGCGGGGCCGGTCGGAGGGGCGGGGCGGAGGGCGGGGCCGGTCGGAGGGGCGGGGCGGAGGGCGGGGCCGGTCGGAGGGGCGGGGCCCGCCCGTCCCGGAGGAGGAGCGGGACCCGATTCTTTTTCCCCAGGCGTGTTTCCCGCCGACAGCTGGATGTGACACCCGACACCTCAGCCCCGGTGACGCTCGGGGTTGTTCTGTTTCCAGCAGGAGAAGCCAGCTGTCGCCCTCAGGGCGGAAGTGCAGCCGCTGCCCCTCAGCCGCGCTGTGCGCACTGGAGGCGGCTCCTGTCCGGGGCAGGTCCGGGGCCATCACCGCTGTCACAGCGGGGCACGAGGGGCAGCAGAACAGGACCCGGGGCCTCCCCTTGATTCAGCATCCGGGGCACAGGAAGGAGCCCCCAGCTAAGGTCCTGACAGCTAACTCCCCCCTCAGGACAGAGAAAAGCAGCAAAGCAGGCAGGAAATGAGGAGCTGGCGTTGGTACCTGCTGTTCGAGAGGAAAGGAAGGGAACCTAACAAGGAAACTCGAGAACGCGTTTACCTTTGTCATTGACTTTAATGGTACAAACCTCTTTTAGGTAGTAGTATTAAGCCACAACGATATAATGCCACGTTTAACAGCATTTCATAAAATGCATAAGCTAAACCATGCACTGCAATACTATATATACAGACACAACAATGCAAATCTCTTCGTGGCTGAGGACACTGATTAGATATAAAACTGAGATTAAAAAAACTCATGCTACTCTTTGAAATGCCATCACACGTAACAATGATACCACCAAAGCAGCTGTGAGAAATTAATTACTTTTGCAAGGTCTTTAAACTTGGAATTAAAATGTAATAGCATAAACAAGTTTTCTAAATTATAACAAACAGAGACTTCCAGAAAATATCCCAAGAATTAAAGGTAGATGATTCCTTTTATAAAAACTTGTTATTTTTGTAGGAGCTCAGAAGTCCTTGGTATGTGACATAGATACAACACTTACACAATGTGCAGTTTTTCAGTTACAAAACTGATTGAACACTGGCTTGCAATGTATTTTGGAGTACAGATTAATTATTTAAAAATTCCCAGATTTAATGTTGATCCATGTATGAGAACTTCAACATACCTGCCCTGTAAACTCTATTTTCTTCTTAAAGAACATCCTTCTTATTTGAAATTTATTCAGTCCTACTTGTAACCCACAAACATCAAACATATTTTAAAATGGACCTGTCTCTTATTATAATTTATCCAAGATCATCAAAAGATGTATGAGAAGACAGTTACTCAGGCATGGCAGACACCTGGCATTAGGTGTGCTTCTCCCACTTTAGCTTTGTGTGAGATCAGCTTTCTGTATTGGATCACATTTCAGTTTCCATGTAATATTACAACAGAACCTTTGTTGCCACAAATTCAAGTACATTTTGTCCTTCAAATATGTATGTAAAACAAGTTCACAATTTTAAAATATGCTCTTTCTTCCAGATTCACAATGGAATTTTAAAAGAAATTCAATCCTGATCAATATCCCACCTGCTTCCTAATCTTTAAAAATGCCACTGCAGTACACTGACATGAACGGACACATGAGGTTTCCATCCAGCCTTTAAAGAGGAAAGCAAACATTCAAACAGCACTGATTGTCAAGACACCAATGAAGGACCATCTGTCATAGGGATTCCTGCCACTAATTTAAATAATTTTCCCACTGAAAATATCAAAAACAAGGTTTGAAATGTTAAAATGGACATTTTACCTTTCCCCCTCCCCATATCTGAAACAAAAGCTTACAAAAGATTACTTAATGATACAAAGAGAAACAGAGAACATTCTTATTTTCCACAGCAAAGACTGAGAAGCCTTAGAGGGCCTGACTCAGAGACCTGTGTTTTACTTAAAGCACGCAGGACGCTCACCTTTTTTGAGGTGGTATCTGCTTATCTGCTTAAACATGCACAAGTCTCTGCCATATCTAGTACCAAAGATGGAAATAAGCACCCAGAAAATTCCACTTCACCTTTTTAATATGACAGAAACACGATGTGCTGAACTAGCCCCTTAGGTGGTTGGTGAGATGCCTTGGCATGTACATGGTGGGAAGGGGTAATAGAATTACTGTCCTAATTTTAACCTAAGTCATTGGAAGGGAGAAGGAAGAACTACTTAGATTTTGAGGATTTAAATGCTGGGATATTCCCTATGAGTAATAAATTGTCTTACTGCAAGTCTACCCTCAGAAGTGATCCATGTGCCCAGTTCCCATGTGAGTAATGGGAACTTCCCGCACACAGTGCGACATCCAGACAGACCACAGGGAAGGACAGCATGTGGACATGGACATGAGTGCCACAATAAATGAACTGACCAGCTTTCTTCAGTTTAAGTTAGACAATAAAGAGAATAACTTTGTAAAGTGAATATACAATTGAAATGCATCATGAAAATCCTAAATAAACCTTGATGCTTGCCAAGACATTAACTGCAATCTCCCTCCTACTTAATTACCACTGGTAAAGAAATGTCGTTTAATTGACAGAGAACACAGCCTTTTTAACTCAGAGTTTGGTTTCATGTTATCATTATGGAAATATATTGATTTTTTTTAAACAGCATGGCAGGGGGTTGGAACTAGATGATCTCTGAGGTCCTTTCCAACCCAAACCATTCTGTGATTCTAAAACTGGGAGGTACTTTCTTTGACTGCAGTTATTTATTTATTATTTTTAACTGACATTATATGTCTAATTAACCATTTCCTGGAAGACATCTACATATCAAATGAGAAAAGGTAAAAGGGGTAATGTAAAAGACACAAAAGTAATGGAAAATATTTATCAGTTCTCAACGGAAAATAGTAAATTCAAGGTGCAAAGCTATGAAATTCATGAGGATACACCTACTACTAAGTAAGGCTTAGTTTGGGCTAAGAAACAAAAACTAGGAAGCTCTGGATTAGCAAATGAATGAAAAACATAGGTAACAGCATGAATACATGGCTACATATCTGTACATATATACATACACTACACACTTTCTATACACTGTACATAATATATTTAGACAGATAGGTATAAACATATACATTCATACACACATACATACAACTATGTACATATGCATTAGCTGCTCGAGTGAGTTTTAGAATTGAACATGCAGAAAATGCACAATGGTGGGAGGCACAAAGTAAAGATGTGTACTATCTATCAGACTTCAAAAAGAAGGAAGACAGCATGAATTTAACAATAAGAAGCCATTTTCAAAGCATTCATCTAACTCAGAGGATCAACCACTGTGGGAACTATGGAACATTGTGACTATTATCTGTGATGAACACCCTAATTCACAAAAAAAGGCTCAGTAAAAAGGTAATTCTGGGTCTGATGTTTTCCAAGTCTAATTTAGAGTTAATGAAGAATTTAACATGTAACCTCAGTATAAATAATGTTCAAAGTTTTTTTGCACAAATAATTTCCTATATAACGTCGATAACGTTGACTGCAGCAGAAGCAGGGCTGTAGCACTGTCTAACAAGAGGAGTTGCAGCATTTGGCATGAAACAATAAACCCAAACTTAGTTCAGGAGAATGTACTATTAAAATAGCTCAACGACTTCAGAATTAAAAGGTGCAAAAAGTAAATGTTTTCATTTTCTCCCCATTGCCATGCCCTCTTGGTAATTTTTCAGATAAAGCTGGTTTTAAACTAATTTTCTGTTATTCAAGATCTAGTAGATGCTGGCAATCCATTCTTCCTCTGCCCCTCACTCTGCTCTGTCATGTGAACCTGGCCTCATTCTGTAGACTCTCCCTGGGACTGCAGAGTTGTGTGCTGCTCTCACAGCAGGCCCAAGCTTATTATCATCAGAACAAACCACTGCAGCGACTGTTCTGTTGTTGTATGGCAAGTCTGGCAAACTACAGGGACAGATGGGCACTTACTTTCTTTGTGTGGGGTTTCTGCTTTCTCTCTTACAGGCAAGAGCAGATGAAAAGGAACGAACCTACCTGGCTTTTGCACTCTGAAGAGTAACTAAAGCACAGCAGGAGGGGGATTTCAAATACAAACCCAACAACTTACTTTTTTTTCTCTTCAGGGTGATACCATCCTGTAGGTATCTCCTGGTGCATCCATGTATGTCTGTCTGATTGACCTGCCAGTTCTATGACCCAATTCAAACAGGACTCCTGACCGGTGCTTTTATAGCAGAAAGCTGTGTTCATCACTTCTTCATTAGCAGTATCCTCAGTCCAATACTATGGTATGGAAAAATACCATAGCAATCCAGTGTGTACTGCTTTTAGAACAATGACACCACCCAATCACATCTTAAGTTTGAACAAAAATGGCCAGCTCTTTCCAAGGCAGCTGCTGCTTCTAATATTGTTAATGTCACAATTCGTTTTTAAGCTGTATATCCTTAAAACAGAGACTTTGCCCTAGAAGTGCTAACACTATCACACAAGAAGTTACACTGCAGTAAAACAGCTAGTACAAAATCCTTCATTCCAGCTGACGTAACACTCAGAATGCACACCTGAGTAACACTCAGAATGCACACTGACAGTGTGACAGTGTGATGTGCTGTGGCAAAAGCCGAGCATCAAATCTCTGCATGGGTATTTGTAGCACCCTCTTGAGAAAGGAAGATTCTGAACGCTGTAACAATGATAACTGTAGGGGACTTTAATCCATCCAGAAGCTAGAATTAAATTGCCTTCCATGTCACAATGAATGCTACAAATGTGAGCCTTCATGAGTAGGAAGTTTACCAGGTCAGGATTTTTTATTATTTCAGAAGCCTCACCTAGAGCTGCTTAGGGACTTTCAGCTACAACTGACACTCTAACACAAACACCCACCCAGTTGGTGTGTCTAAACAAATGTGAGTAACAGAAGAAAACCAGAATTGCTGAATTTATCATTTGATTTTGTTATATAAAAATACCCAAGTGGTAAATGCCTCTGCCATATGAATCATTAAAATATTTGATGCAGCTAATGGGCCAGGATCAGATGAAGGTTCTTCCATGACATTAAACCCCCCCCCCACACTTTTATTGTTTAAAATATTCAATGTCAATAAGTTATGCTAAAATGAAAGCAATGCTAGCAACTAATGGCCAATACTAGAAAACATGTTGATGGCTCATGGCTTTAGAGAATTAAGAAATCGTTCATTTTGTAAGTCCATGGTTTAGCAGTCATAAACCGCAACTGAACATGGTTGAATGTAATTCCTAACTATATTTCAGTTTCAAACTGAGTCATAGGAAGGTTGAGAGCACTGCAAAACTGGGCATGGTCAGTCAGGGAAGGTGAGGAGAAATAAAGTAAGAGAGCTTTATAATACAGTCTTGCTGACAGACAAGAGGTTCCACACATTTCAGGTTTTACACTGTACCTTTGGCTGGGTGGTGATGGTGTTTAGGAGTACAGAGAGGAGTAATTTGGAAATATAGAAAGCATACACACAGAGCATCGCACAGCTCTACTTGAAGATGACTGTTCTCAGTCTCTCATTTTCTGCTCAATCAAAAGGCTTCCTATTAGAATAACATTTGCCATGACTATGTTGGTCTCAGAAGAAACTTCAATGAACCTGAATATTCCATCATTACTCTAGCAAGAAATGTATCTTTTTTTCCTTCCTAGTTTGGGTAATTCCTGTAGCATGTAACAGTCACTATGACTGCATTGTACTGTGAATTACAACTGTACTAATTTAACAGAGTACAGTTTCATATAATGTGGATATGCAGTTTAAAAATCCACATTAATATTTCATGCATAACACAAAAGCAAGTGACTCTTTGTAGAATAAATGATTGTCTCCTGTAGCATTCTACATTTTCACAGAAATCACTAGCATCTTGACTAAGGACTTTTTTTCTTGTTGCTTTTTCTTTTAATTTCATTTTCCATACTCATAAGCAGGATATTGATGACATTGCTTTGACAAGAAGTGCTTACAAAGTGCTAATATTATACCCTGGCATTTATTAGATATTAATTCCAAGGATATTTTTAAATATATACATACTGTTCTTTTTAAAGTAATTTTATTACTAATATCTGATATTATAAAACTCTATTTTTAACCACTGATAATTTCTAAATACAAAGCATGTGAAAAGTATGTTCAGTGATCTATAGCCTTTTAAATGAAAGGCATCAAAAATATTCCTTGTGGCAGAAAAGGTCCTATAGCAGATCTTTAAATAGCTGCTCAAATTTTGTCGACATCATCAAACAGACAAGGAGAAATCTGACAGAAAACTGGTAACAAGTTGGAAATACTTGTACATACCAAAATGCTATTCCTTTAACTTCATAACTCTATGTTTTTATGAAAATGACTTCAATCCATCAGACTGTGTTGTTCCTACTATGCAGACGTGCCAGTTATTTGACCATTGTATTCTGCTGTTTCCATTTTGAGAATGTAGGGGATTATGCTGTCAATGGGAACATTTCCAATGAGGCCAGTAAAAAAGAGTTCCTCGGTAATGCTAGAGCTCATCAGCCTAAGTGCTGGCAGGCGAACCAGAATCCGGGCTAGCCTGGAAAATAAGTTCAGCAGATCATTATGTATACACACGTAATACCAGTTCAAAATAATCTGTGGCTAAAAAGAGCTAGATCTGCTTTTATTATTACCACAATTCATGAATGGGAGTAAAGAAGCAATTAAAGCTAACTGAGCTACCATAAAAAGAACGGCCACTTCTCTATCTTGCAAGTGAAATGCAAAGCACCCTCCTTTGTGGTTTTCCAATTTAAAGGACATACTGATGTCCTTTGTAGACACAATGTGTGCATATACAAAACCACAGTTCTCCTGGTTTGCTTTTAAAATTCCCAGATCTGGAAGCACTGGACAATACTGAGACTAATAATATTCATACTGACTAGTGAGAACATTTGCACAATTTTAAGAGTGAAATACTTAATTAAAATTTAAACCACACACAGCATAGTCCTCTGTTGCCTAGCAACTTAATGACAAATCAGAGAGCAAAAATGGGATTGGATATGTATACAAGGATGAGAGAATCTGTTTTTCATAAGAAAAGGAATTTGCAGGGATGTGCTGTTACTCATTCATACTGCTAAATGCTGTGGTTTTTAGTATATCAGGATGTTAACAGATACAACATCCAATAAAATGAAGTGATTGTATTGGATTTCTGGACTTTAAATGTATTTGAAATTTAGGACAGCGATGAAAGCATATCTGCTGTGTTCATGTGGCAGATGTACATCACAAATGCCAAAATAAATAGATTTCCTGATCCAGAGCCATTTAATAGCAAACCATAGGCAGCACTCAACACAGGCCTCTGGAAAATGTTTGAAAATCTATGGAGAAAATACATAAGGTCCGTTCTGCTAACATACCATATCTTGTAAACTTTAGGGGAAAGTTGCAAAAAGATTCAAGCCATGCTGCTGTTTTTGTGAGAACTGTAATAACACTTGTGCTTCTATCTCAATGTGTGCCAGCATTCAGTGTCTCAGAAACATTCTATGGGTAAGCATGGTGATATACACAGAATCAATTAAAACGGAGGGCATTGTTTGGGAAGTGTTACTCTGATTTGCTTCCTTGAGCCACTGTTGGGATGAGTTAAATATGTGGAACACATTCTGTATTTCTTTTTCTGGCAGATATCCAGCTCTCGCACATCAAAATAGAATAGTTTAAACTGTACAGAGAAAAAGAATTTGAGGATATTTCTATAGTATCCCATCTTCATTGCACCTATCTGGGATGCCCTTTCTGTTGATCCACACAATGTTAGCTCTGCAAGATCAGAGCAGAAATCAGTTTCTGTGATGGGAAGCTCTCTCTCTTACAGGGTGCTGTTTTTTTTGAAATCACCCTACCCTCAGACCTTGCTTAATCTTTTGGGATTGCATGCTTCTGTACACAGGAAAAGAGAACATGTTCAAGGATGCTTTGCTAGACAGGGAACAATTGAGTTGATGAAATTTAAGATAGTGTTGATGGACACCATTAGAAAATAGGATAGCTATTTCTAGCATTTAAGAAGCAGGAACACCTGAGAGGTGAAAAACCAAGTTAGACACTTTAAATGAGAAGTCCTTGGAAATTTTTAAAAAAGGAGAAAGTAAGTAGGGCATGGGAATTTCTTATAAACAGAAGCCTGAAAAGTTTATCACTGTTCCCCACGTACAATCTTTATTTTTCCAAGGTTTATTAACTGACAGCTTTAATACTATTCTGCATATGTAACAGGACAAAAACTTAAAATATTATAATCACCTCTTACTTTCTCAAAGCCTCTTTGACAGCTAACTTGCTGTGAGGAGGCAGTCTGAACTACAGAAGTCAGTCTGCTTTTCTAAACATGGCAATGAGACCCTCAAAAAAAGTACTCAAGTTTAATTTACATGGAAGAAGCTAGCTATCTTTAAACAAACCTGTTTGCTTTTATAAATAAGGTTCTAGTTCCTTCTCATCAATTGTCAAAAAAGAACAGAGGTTAAAAAAGAAATTTTTACATCCACAATATTATTTTGTACCTTTGCCAGGTATGGCTCACAACATTACTTTGGGTACTATAGACAATAAATACCTATATGTATCTTCTGGATAGGTTTTTTGTACATAGTCCTGCAATTCCATCTGTGCCTTCTCCTGGAATTTTTCTATTTGGGTTGAACTGGTCAGACCAGGATGATCTAAAGAAACAAAACATTTCTGTATGTCGATTGTTTCCCTATACATTGTGAAATATATGTAGTTTTAAGATTCTCACGTTTAATTTCATGAAAGTATTTCTCTTGCATTGCACTGTTTAACATGTTAGCTGTAGAAAGGAAACCAACTCAATCGACCATTTGCTTCCTGGCTTCAGAACTGGCTCACTCACTTTTCTCTCTGTAGCTGTGTGCATTCCCAAGAAAGTGGGAAAAGATTAAGCCTGTAAGTTTGTAACAGGCAATCACACTCCTAGTTTATGTTTCTAACCTTGCTTTTTAAAATGTGCCCCTCTGATTTTGACTAGCTGTGCTGACTGAGCAGTATCTAGGATTGTTTTCTTGACAGATCAATTTCTCAGCATTTCTGAGTCTGTCACATGTTTTCAATCCATCTGGCTCAGCTCCCCAAAGACAGTCACACTAACAGTAAAAAACCCCAAAATATGACATATTGACTACAGCCAAGTATCTTCCATCTTGTGTTCAAACTGCTCTTCCCTGCAAATAGGACAGAGAGTTTGGCAAGCTTCTTGCTCCTCCAACTTGACTAAAACCCCTAATAAACCTAACACTAATGGCATAATCTGCAAAAAAAATTTCAAAAGCACGTTTCATGACACAAATTTCTTCTAATAAATAAGTTTTATTACAAGGAGAAAAATAGTATCAATGCAAAAAAACTCCCCAAAAACCCAAAACAAAAACCCCCACACTACTCCCCGCCCCGCTAACAAGATCCACATTTCTTTATATTTTGTTAACTTCAAAGTGGTAAGTACCTTTGAGTTAAATAATTTACATTTCTGAGCAAGATTTTCCTTTTCACTCAGCCTTGCAGCAGTTTTAAATTAACCTCTGTTCTAGGAACATCTTTGCTGAAGCGACTGTGACTTCTTGTTTCTTTCATGTCCTTACCTTGTCAATCCAGAAAATCAAGTGTAGTCTTTGAGTAAATCCTCATATCTCAAACACTGTTGATCATGCTTTAGTTGTCTGCTGCCATTTTATTGGTAACAAATGGAAGACAGCCTGTTTACATTTAGTTTGGGAGATTTTGTGGAAGTTCCATATAAAACACAGTAGTACTTCTGCTCATATTTCAATGATCCCACTTATGAGTCTATTCAAATATTAAAATTTGAGCCAATTTCTTTTTGTCACTGTGAGAATGTATTTCCTCTATCCTTCCTGCCATTTATTTCACTAATACAGCTACTACACATCCCAAGTAATTTATTACTCATAGATTCTTAGCTGAATTTAACTGAGAGTCGTCTTCTAAGGTAGCAGGTGTACAGGACATTCCTGATATACTGGAACTGTAAATAACATGGATATGTTGCTTCAAAGTTATTTTCAAAAAACTTATTTGCAATGAATCATTATGGAACAATAATTTTATCTGCAGCTTAACAGATGAGTCCCACCTCAAGGCATTAGGCTCATTAAAAAACCTGCTAAAACATGTAACATATGAGTGCTTATCACTTAAAAAGATAAGGTTACTAAATTCCTTACCAGGGCTAAAGAGGACTATAGCTTTAAGATATGCATATTCATATCCATCAATATCAAGCTTGGCCATGCTGTTACAGAACTCTTGAAGTTTCCAGATGTGTTCCATGACTTGCTTTATTCTGTCTCCAGAAAGTTTATCTACAAAAAGATAATTGCTTACTATTTCACATGAGCTCATCTGATATATACATCTGATATATTAACCAGTATTATTTTATAAAAGAGTCTTTTGCATCCTTTGCTATCTTAAGCCACTTAACATATAAGGATGTCGAATGATTATGGAAGTGTTGATTTATAAAGCTGAGTCAGACATTGGGCTAGCAAGCAGAATGATCACTCCTGGATAATTTTGCCAGTACAGCATAATATGCAACACCAATCTTACTCCAGTGATATACTGTTCTGAGCAGACTCTCAAATTATGGTGAATTACTCCACAAATACCTGGAGTGATTCTGGGAATGAACACACACACAAAACAAATGCTATAATGTAATCCTCATTTAAAATTCAAAACAGTATCGAGTTAGCTTTTCCAGAGGTGAATGCAAGAGCAATAATGACAATGCTACTTTGTCCTCTACAGGAACAACTCTGCCACCCATTAGGAAACACCTCATGAGAAATGTTACACAAATATCCCTGTAGTGTAGACAGGACTGAACATGTGTTAAGAACCACACACCAAAAACATACCTTCCTGTATGCTGTTCTGGAGATGGTTGACAATAGCTGCTAGGATAGTAGACAGACTCATCACCTGTGCACACTGTGCCAGGCCTAAGGTAAACAGCTCATTCCAGCAGGCACGCACAAGGCTTGTATTACAGTCCTGCCTATAAACAACAGAAAATCATACAACTGTGGGTAGTTTTAGATCAGGTTGGTATTACCCTATGTATAACTATGTTAATTATAACAATCAACAATAAGGATTAATGTATTCCAAACCACTTTACTAAAAGGCATATACTGTCATATTTCAAAAAGCAAAAAGAAGTGATAAGCCAACCACAGGAAACAATTCTAGGTGTTCTGTAAAGTGGTGCTCACCATTTCTTTACCTAGATATATTTCTAAAAATTAAATGCTGGCTTTTGATTCGGCTTTAGCTTTTGTAACCACAATAACATCAGATATTGCAGTTCTCCAGTCCTCTGTCATCTTCTATTTTATTTTTCAAAAAAGAAAATATTGCATAGTCTTCACCCATTTTAAAGAATGCATTAAAAATTAGACAATACAACCATTTGCACAGTCAAAATAGCTGACAAGTGTTTAGATCAGGTCTTAAGTTCATGAGAAACCAAATCATTCAACAGAACATGTCCATTTACCCAAGAGCTTGAAATGCAGGTATGGACCTAGCCCAGTGCATAGAGAGGAAAAGTAGTCGTGATGCTGACTCACAGATGTAATGTACGTTAAGGTACTCTGGCATTGGACTGGGCATTGTCAGCTGCAAAAATAAACAAACAGTGCAATATACACAGTTCAGACATAAAGCACATTTTATTATCAATAAAATAACCAGCAAAAACATTCAAACTACTCTCAGGGTTTGTCATAAGCAACTATGTGACAAGAAATTGTCAAAGGAAAACCGTACTGAGTATATACTCATTACTACTGGCAAGGACCGCAAAATGGAATGGAAGACAAGAAATTATGTGGGAAAGAGCTCAAATGTTTCCTTTTAAGATGTTTTAATATTCACTTAACAATAATTAAATCTATAGATTTCATTTCTCTGTGGAGCATTGGCTAGCACCACAGCACTATGAAAGAGCATTTTAAACCTTTTAAAAGGAAGCAAAATATCTAAAATAAAGATTTTTTTAAATGGGAAAGTCATGTAATAGGTATCTGTAATCACAAAACACCATTAATGGGAATAAGCAGGTTATGATAGAAGTTTGACTACATTAAGTATTACTTGTTTCAATAATGATTTGTGCATTTCTTGCAACAATGCAATTTAATTACAACAAGGTGAACACTTAAAGTTTCAAGCACACTGTTTATCAACATGTGTTTTTATTCCATTGAAGCTCAAGCATCTCTAAAATGCATGACCTTTTCCAGTGTTCTAACAATAAACATCTAAGAAGTCGTTGTAACCTCTATGGAGGAACCTTTTAGATGAAAGATTGACACTGTCTAGAATTATAAATTAAGACAGACATCATACTATGTGGATGATATGGAAAGTACTGGAAAGGGAAATTAAAAATTTTAAAGCATCCTTCTGTCTATGAAAAGGTCTTATGAAATAACACCTATAGTCTTTCAACACAGCATGCAAGAGTAAAAATTCTATTAGAAGCTTTGCAACAGGGTATGTTATCCTAGATTATATTACCAAAACTAAATAGAAGAATAAAGAAAACACACTAAACTGATTTTGGATACTGTATGCATTTAGTAAGACATTTACTGAAGCACATACCTTAAATGTGACATGTGTATCTGTAAGTAGGGGTCCTTCAACTTCAATAATTGGTGTTGACTGATCCCTACTGATTACATGAATATTGCCCCCTCCTGTAGGATCCACCCCGTCTGCCAAGTTATGAGCTGCTGTACCGTCTGTGGTATTAAGTGCTTTAGCCAAAGTGTCAAATGCCCTGGAAAAAATACCAAAACCCCAGCAATAAACAATGAAAAGAATGCTTCCTTTAACACTTAATAAATAAATAATCACAGTAGTGTTCAAATTAAATGCTGCAAAGCATTTCCATTAAGAGGTAATGTATACAGGAACTGTTTATGCTAAGACACAAGGTCAAACTTTTCATTACAACCTGGACCCTCAGTACCGTTTGGACATTAATAGAAGGAATACATCTGCCCATATAGCAAAAGATCTCCCCTGAAAGAGAGGAAATTTTAACCACTGTAAATCCTGCTCTAATAGTTTGATGCTAGTATTTCTACTAGCTAAGGCGTCTGTTGTGCTTACCCTTCGCTACTGCCTTCGAACATTTAACAGATTACATATTATTGACAAGATGCACTCTGAAGAGCACCCTGCAGTCCCTCTCCTTAATGTCCAATTTCTTGCAACAGTAAAGAATGGTGTGATTGTAGACAAAATGCCTGAATATCTTTTTCCTGAAGATGAGATATGGCCAGACACTCTGGATCTCACAGTACAGGCAGAGCATTAGAAACCTTATGACAATCATGTAAGAGACTGGCCTCTGGACTCCTTTATACTTAATCTGTAGCTGGGCCATTGCTGAAATAAGGCAGTGTAAATTCTCTTATTATAGTAACAGAGCTTAAATGTAAAGGAGAATTTAGTACTCCAATTTCATACCAGTGGACTATTATAATATAGTACTGTTTTGCCAGTATTTTTGTCAAGAAGTTTTTGGGGTAGGTGGTGGATATCTTTTGCTTTACTAACATAAGTTAAAATTGCAGTGTCAGGTATTTTTGATTATCACTTCACCCACTTGTTACAGTTTAAATAAAAGTCTTAATAGCCCAAAGTTAAGCTCTTCTTAAAAATATTCTCCTTGAGAAACAACAGACAGTTTGAGGAGAAGTATTTTTCTTATTTCATTATATTGCCCATTTATGTAGGCCTTCAACACCTCCCCACCTCAAAAAAACTCAAACAAAAACCCCAGTTGCAAAATCTCAAACCCTGCTGCCAATTCTATGATTTCATGTTCCTTTTAACCATTAATGACAACAAAGGCTTCAATCTCTTTCTAAACATTGGGGGAAAAAAGTTTATTAATCTTAAGTACATTTTCCCTACATTATCAGTAGGTATTATGACAGTACAATCTCAAAAAGAAATTTGCAGTAATACAGACCCCTAAAGAGCAGGACCAAAGGCATGAGAAGCTTCGTAGAAGCTTCCATACAGCAAGCCTATCACATAAAAGCATACCAAAGTGTTGCTATTCTCAGAGTCTTGCAAGGTTACAAACTAGGAATTATTAGTTTTCCAAGCATGAAATCTGGTCTAGTTTCAGAAAACTGCATTTATAACACAGCAAACAGTTCTTTATAAGATGACAACAGTCAAACCTGAATTTCTAAAGAAATAGTTTTGTGTTTCTAAGTAGGGACCAATCTCTACTGCCAAATTAGTTCCATGAATGAGTGCAAGTGTACACCACATAAACAGCTAAAGAACACAGAAATATAAATGCATACCGTGTAATCTCACTTGCAGATTGCTCTTCTTGTTGAACTTCAGAAGCATCTCCATTATTTAGTGACTCACTGAGATTAGCAAGAGATGTTACAACATTTGCTAGTGTTCCTAAAGCCCCCTGGCTTGTTTCAGCCTAAAAAGGAAGAACCATATCAGTAGATCAATATTGTAGGTGATATATCATATACATACATTTTTTCCCTTATGTACCTTTTCCTTCCTCCCAAACACCCACAGGAAGAACAATGGCTATGTTCTTTAAATCTTACTGTAATCTTTTTTCAATCCTATTGTAATCATCAATCTTAGCTGCAGCTGACATATGTGAGGATCTACCTGTGGCAGAACTTTTGCAGAAATATACCCATGAAATGATATCATGTTCCTGTTGATCAGCTTCTTACCTCCGTTTTTATGTATCTTCAGACCTACCCCAACCTCACCTTCTCAAGAGCAAGAATTATTTGTGTCTACGTACATAGCTGAAAAAATCTGAACATACATGCAGAACTTAACTGAAAGAATAATACCTTGGAGTCAGCAGCTAGGAGGACTGTACCATCATCCCTGATCAAAGGCTGCTGAATATTCACAAGCATTCCTGGATCAAGAAGACCTGCTGACCTGCTCAAAAGCATAAGGCAGTCAATAATATTTTAGATTAACCATAAGAATGTGTAACAATCCATAGCAGAATAAAAGGGATAAACAATTTTTCTATTAACAATTTAATCAAGATCAGAGTTTATTCATCAGGACATAAGTTTGTAGCTTGAAAGAGAGAAAAGATCGGGCTATGCTTTCCTGTGAAAGTAGCAACTTGCCCAATACATATCCTGCAATTCGCTTTTAATGCTGGTTTATTCTGTTTTAAGGACAGCTGCTGTCTTACCATGCTCATAGAAGTCACAGAATCATAGAATGGTTTGGATGGGAAGGAACCTTAAAGATAGCTTAATTCCACCCCCCTGTCCTGGGCAGGGATACCCTCCATCAGCCCAGGGCGCCCAAAGGCCCATCCAACCCAGCCTCCATCCTTACTCTTTGCTGTATCTAAGTTAGGGAGACAGTGTGAAGTCTTGGCAGTCAGCAAGAGTAAGTTTGTTACTTATGTAACACTCAAAGTATACAAAACCCAATACAACTGCACCCACAACAGATTCGGGATGCAGCAAATTTATAGTTTACAGGGTCTGAGACTAACAACTAATATTGTGAATCACCACAGGCAGTAAGTTACAATGCTTTATGTAAATCTGAATCCTACATAAAGAGTCACACAATGACTGTAATATTTTTTATAGGACTGTAAGAAACCTGTAGGACAAGGAAATCTCAAAGAAGCAAATGTGTTTGTGAACAATCTGACTTGCAAAGAACAACACTGAAAAACAAATCTTCCAGGAATCTGCTGCCCACTCTTCCTCACTGCAGTGCCATTTGTTCATCAAGGATTATATATGTATTTTTAAAATTATATATATATATATCTCAACTGATATTACCTGCTCATAAACTGGATCAACAGTTTTAAAAAACTGTTGACCAGTTTTTTAAGCCCAGCTGGACCCTTTTATGGGGAGCCTGATGTCAGGTGGTGTGGAAAACAGCCTGGGCCAGCTCAGCTCACCTGCACTGGCTCCTTGGGAAAGCTAAATCTGTCCTTGCTGGAACTGGGACAAACCTAGAAATTTTTTCTATTCTACTCATAAAAAGACAAATGATATTATGATACACAATTCCACCGCCACTGCCTATGGGGACAACTGAGAGCATGGGAACAATATGGAAGATATTCTGACACAGTAAAAAGAAGCTGCTGGTGTTTTAGTGTTGTTGAAACCAGGCTCTTGGGATCTGAACCAGCAGTCCCTCCCGTCTCTTTTAATTATGTCTTTGGAAGGAAGACAGTTTTAGCCTGGCTGGACAAGAACCAGCTCTGAACTGAAAACCATCCAGAAATCTTTCAGGAGTAGCAAAACAGTTTAGGTTGGTCTTGGTAATGGAAAGAGATGATTAGTGAACTGGAGCTCTTTTCTGTCCAATTCTTTAGTGCAGACAGGGAAAAAATAAAGTGTACAGGTGTGCCAGCAAAAGTAACGTGCTCAAATAAAGACACAGCCCCGTTAAACTGAGGTACTGAATGTAGGCCTGTTAAACTGAGGCACTCACCGTGTCCCATCTTTATCTGCCACAAATGTTGGAGTTGCTATTAGAGGGCTTCGTAGATCTTTTCTGATGTAGATTTTTTCAGTGGAAGCTGCACAGTTGGTTGGTTTTTCACGTTGTACATCAAAAGGCTTTCTTTCACTCTGAACCGCTACATAAAAACAGAAACAAGCAGATTTGAAAGGAAAAATTTCAACTGAAAACCACAAAAAGACAGTAGAATTCTAACAGCAGGATTTCAGTTTGCACAGTTATGATAGTATATCAGCTTAGTGCAAAACTGGGAACTTAATATGACGACTGAAGAAATACAGGCTCAAATTTTAGTAGACCTGAGATTATATAAGTTTTTAACTTAGAAAGTTACACATTGATCATTTGGCTTGAAGCTTTGCTGAACTGGAGTCAAACCTCGCAAATTCATTGTCATTTAATAAGATAGAACATCCTGCAAAATGCTTTTTTCAAATTGTTTATCGATTTATTTTTTTACAGGTAAGGCTATACCTACATATTAGGTGTAGTCATACTCAGGAGGATTCAAAACAGTGTGAACCCACAATGAACCCAGAAAACATCAAGACAGGCAAGTAAGAGGCGCAGGTTAATAGTGTGGAAGATGAGTCTCTGCCTAATATGTAACTCACTCGCATCCATTCATTCTGCCCAGTTAGGAAACAGTGTTCCAATACTAACCTTTTCAGAACTTAACATATTTCTACTTGATAAATGGACAAAAATAAACTCAGTCTGCAGTGTGCCAATAAAGAGTGGCAAATCTTTTCATAAAAATAGTAAGACAGAGTAACTTTGTAATTTTAAGGGAAATGAAAAGTGCATCATTAGAATATTAAGGTTTATATAAAATGCACATATAATATCTTTATGATAATTGTTATTAACATCACAGAAAGTTATCCAGGGTCTAAGTCTCTAAACTTTACAAACTCCTCTATAGTTTGGCATAAGACTAGACTGTATAGATTTTAAACCTGAAAATGAGGATAATAAAATGAATAAAAAACTACGGAGATAACACAAAGGAATTTAAAAAAATGTACTAATATTAATTCTCAGTACTTTGCAAATGTAAGGCATAGTAATAAATGGAGATAATATTTCTGTGCTATTAATTTAAATGATCATTCATAGTGGTTATTGTTGTAGATCAACATTACTAACAAGCAGACAAAAAAATTCCACCCCCCTCTACAGTCCTTTTGAATGTAACAGTAAAATACACAGATGCCTCTCCCTCTTACACCTAGGCAAGCATTATTTAGTTGCTGATTTTGCAAGCATCATTACATCATCAAGATTTAGGGGCTTAAAAGTAGTTATATTCATTTTGTCGGCTTGGTGGAAATGTAAATGCTAATCAGAAACCTGACCCAATGCTCAGCAAAGTCAGTGAGCATACACTGTATAATCATATTGGGATAAGAGAAGTTTAACTTCTGGAAATGCAGCAATTTCTCTTGTATAAATGTCTCCCCCTATGCTCAGCACAGTGCATGCAAACCATAACAATCATCTCTACAGGTGTGGAGTTCCAGAGTGAAAATATAACAAAGATCTCCCTATTTACAGCTTAAAGTTCTGCCTCTCTTCAACTCAGTGGTTGGAACTTATCCTGCCTAGATGAGAGTGGAAAAAGAAAAGTATTTGTTGCTTCACCTTAAATTCTCCATAAATTTATCACAAACCAACCAGATAATAGGCTTCACGAAGTGCTGGGCTGAAGAAGCAGAGGTGCTATAGATTGAAAACAAAATAGATTGAAAAAGGTGTTTGGATGCTAGCACTGCAATTTTACGAAGCACTGCATACAAACACGAAAGTTAATTGTTTAACATGGCAGTTTATATACTGCCTCACAACACAAAGCTCAAAAATTATCAAATGAATATAAACATTAAAAAAAATCGAGACAACCCAACAAAAGAAAGGACATCAACTACTTTCTACCACTGGATATAAAAGCAGCAAAACTAAACCAGAAGGAAAGCAGATTCTGAACATGGACCACTGACTGCAGATTTATGTCCATCTAGGTTAAAATACTTTATATTATGAACATACACTGAGTTGGTAACGTGCATTCTAAAGGAGGCTGTAACTGGGCTCCTCAAGCACTATGAGACCTGGTTCAAAACAAACCACTGCTGCATCGCAGAAATAAAATGGTGATGAAAGAAAGGTACATTAGATGCTTTGGCTGTCCAAAGTTCTGCTTCCTTCGAGCAACATAAGCGAAAATGGAGAGAACACACTAGAAAGTAGTAGTCCACATATTTATTAGTTGGTAGGCCTAGTATCACATTGAGTACACAACACTCACATTCCATTTTCATGCCCATCTCTAGACATTTCTTAAGCCTACAAAACTGGCAGCGATTCCGATGGTGTTTATTGATGATACAGTCCTGGTTGCTACGACAACTGTAGGTCAAATTCTTCCTCACACTCCTTTTAAAGAAACCTTTGCATCCCTCACAACTGACAGCACCATAGTGACGACCTAGGAAACATATATATTGTTATCAGATGGAAATTACTTACATTTTAGCATATTCACCTTAAGCAAGTAGAACATTGTAAAAGTCACTCTCTTAAATTTATTTGTATTTTTACCATCATTTTGAACAAAGAAAGCATTGTTAAAGTTTTACAGGATGTTTCCTGTCTACCTATTGTCAAGGTTTTTTGGTGGGAAAGAGGAGGGAAGAGCGAGGAAGGCTAAGCCTATTTTTGAATAACAGACCTGTGAAGCGATAGTTCCCGTTCTGGATAAGCACAGATGCAATTCTATCTGCTGTTATAGGTTACATTAAAAGGACATACAAGCTAAGAGTTTGAGTATTTTCAGAATACAAGTGATTCTACAGCAAAATTTGAAATGCACATCTTAATTTAAAATTCCTATACATATAAATTCTTGTATTGTTTTAATAAAAGAAAGTTAGACAGTGAGACAGAAAGGTGTCTTCTCTGTAGCATGAAAACATAGTCTGCTTCCTTGACTATAGTAGAAATTTTACCTCACAGACTCCTGAAACACTGAGGGGTCTGCTTGATCCTTTTTCTGTGGTAGTAAAATAGCAAAATCTACTGTATTGAGTTTTTTAGAGAGCACTAAGAAGTGTTCTCCTGGAGCAGGTAGACTTTTCTGGGGGACACGTTTATTGCATGGTTGCCTATAGCTGTGGAGAACCAGATTAAATGACTCAAGTAATCTCAGTTACCAGGAGCCATTGACTCATTATTTTGTCCTACAGCACACACTGATTTATCATACACTCCCTCTGAAGTACAAACTAATATTCTTCTGTGTGTATAAATATGAAGTATAATGTGATCTTCTTTTTCCATTTTAAGACTCAATTGCTTTTGCCATCAGCATGGCTAAAATCAGTTAAAATACATGAAACGTCTTTTCATCCCAGTCATCCTCTCAATCAAGTTTCTTTACTATTGCTTTTTATGCTTCCTTACCTGATGCTTTGTCACCACAGACTACGCAATATTCTACTACCTGGGGCCTCTGAACATCAGCTTTTCCCAGCAAACGCTCCACCGATGCAGAGTCTGTCACTATCTAAAACAACATTCCAGAATGAAAAGAGACAGTAAGCCAGGATTTCTTCTGACATGATAGCAAGGAGCTCTGCCTACAAAACAACACTGCTGTATTGACTGGGAAGAGGTCGCTGAATTTGAGAAGTACAACACATAGAATGAAATTAAGTAGTATAAAATGCAAGTTAATGTGTTTTTACTCTAAATAGTGAGACTGTTGAAACAGTCATAGCAAAACAAATTCCAAATAAAACTCCTAGCTTTATTCTCCACTTGTGCAGCTAACAGAATTCTTCTATTCTTGCTATTACTCTGAAACAGATGCTGTATTTTAGCCAAAGATGGTCATATTTCCAGTGCTCTAACCCTCTAATTCCTTCTCTAGCTACTAGGGTTATATGGTTCAGGGGGGAGAGCCTGAAGGTGAGATTCATTATAGAAACGGTTTAGCATCTGGAAGACTTGGATTCCAAAACTTTGATTCAGAACATTCCAATTAACACAGAAAAATTAAAAAGACACCCCTCTGCAATATCAGATAATCCATTTAGCATAGTAAATAAATATCAAAAGACTGTTAATACAATTCTTTCAAATATTTATGTAGGAATGATACCTCTCACTGTAAAATATTCCTTTAGCAGTAGCAATAGGGAGCAGGCACTTTTTAAAATTTATTTAAAGAATTCTAGGAAGAAATATAATATTTCACTAGAGACAGATTATTGTTTGTATAATTTGTTTTGTAAAGCTCTCGTTGGTCTGGCTTATGCTCAAGAGCCACAAGCAACTAAGAGGATAACTTCTGCCGCAAATAGCTTTTACTGCCATGTCTTGTGAACACAGGTTTGGTCAGGTGAGTTGTATCTCTGCAGACCTGTGAATCTTGAACAGACTATGTGAAATCATGGCACTCTTCACAAGCCCCATCTTATATATTTGCTTACATCTTTAAAATTACAGCGATTACACACAAGAGGTGATGAATGCATGAGGAACATGAAGACAGGAGGATTTATGATTGCATAACAAAGCCTACAATTAGCATGGTCTAATCTGTGTGATTAGATCTTTAGAAAACTATTGCAATTTGTCTTAGAGCAATTATAGACTTTAGTATTCTAAAAATAAAAAAAACTCAAACAAAAAATCTATTGTCTATCTCAACTGGTATGTGTTACCTGAATTCTGCTTGGCACAATGTTGTCCGTGGTGGTAAAGATAAGCTGTTTGGCATTAGATGTCTCAGGTGCTGCCAATATCACCTTTCCTGCACCAGTTCCGTCTGGACTGGCTAAAATAAACTGTTGCTTTGGAGACACAGCTGAGTCCACTGCTGTGACTATCTGGATTTTCTGACCTGTCTGCTGATCTGTCACAATCTGTAAAACACATTGAAGAATTTCATGAGCCTCTGCAAATTCTACATTTTAAAACCATACAGTCTGTCTCAGAATTATATGATACTCTCTGATAATTGTCCTTGTTACTTACAATTTTGCTATTTTTACATTTATTAACACAGCTGCAAAGTTACTGCAGCTACCTAGGTAAGTGCTAGAAAATCAAACCAAATACATGTAATACATGTGTCCACATACCTACCACAAAGATGGAAAATACTAGACAGAGTTGTGAAAAGTCAGAGTTTGATATCGTTAATATGTGCAGAGATCTCGGAGTCACTTTCAACTGCTCAAAATGAGTTAAGACATAGTGGATCCAGACAGAGTAAGAACAAAATGCAGTGTTAAGGACTGCAGCTGATGAACAGCAGGTGTATATGCAGGTTATCCCCTGCCTAGGGAGACAGCACTATGGAAATGTCATAGAATTATACAGTATCTTGAATTGGAAGGGACCCATAAGGATCATCAAGTCCAACTCCGTGGTCCTCGCAGGACTACCTAACACTAAACCCTATGACTAAGAGCACTGTTCAGATGCTCCTTGAACATGACCAGTTCCTAACATCCAATCTGAACTTGCCCTGACACAGCTTCACTCCATTTTCCTGTGTTCTGCACTAAAAGATCAGCAAGCACCCCTGCCTCCACTGCCCCTTTATCCTGATTAGGCTAGTCTCCCAGATATGGCAGGGATGAGTGGGGGGAAGATTGAGAGAGAGAAATGCCCTTGCAGATTATGATTTCAGCTGTTCTGTGGACCAGGTCTGCCCACTTGTGATGGCAACCTCTCAGCAGACATGTATACATAGGCTAAGTTTATCCTCTGCAAATACTCCTCACTGACCACACCGTCAAAACAATTATTCTATACAGCCAACTAGTCATCACCAAACACATGCTGAGGGAGAAAGAAAACCAGGTTGCGCTAAAATGATCTGTTCTCACAAAATTTAATCAAGTATTTAACAGACTGTACCATGCCTCTGTATAAACCTAAGTGGGGAGAAGAGAAAAAAAGGCAATGTAATAGTTGATTAATGGATTTTCACCTGAATGCGTTGTGATGAAGCTACAGAGGAGTCTGTGGAAATTATCTGGATACGCTGGGAAGGGCTGGTCATCACTGGAGATTCAGATAGTGAAGTCTGAACAGTCTGCACCTATAAATAACACATGGAATTTTAATTTACCTGTACTGAATGCTTTTAAAAATACATATATTTATTACAGATTAAATGGCCCTATAGCATGGAATCTAAATTTACTGGAAAGATTACAGTCATTAAACCAGCTTGGGTCTGTTTTCAATGAATTATCAGTATGATGATATGCTACTGTCAATGCGCTATCAGAAAGCTACCTTTTTTTGGGAACAGAATGAATCTGATACATGACCAGATCCACAAAACCAAACCACCACCCTGCCCCAAATAAATCACTGGATATTTACTATATGATCGTTCAGATTACTGAAATGCAGAAAGACTGTTTTCAACTCTCAATCATAGACTTGCCTCATTATTGGCTTCTGTAAAAATAAAATACACCACATATCAAATAATGTATAATGTCAAATATTTTACCTTTAAATAACTGTGAAGTATTTTATTAACTACTTTTTCAGCTTTCAGGGAGCCCAAATTTAGAAAGCTTTCTCTGGCACCTAAAAGTGACCTCAATCCCAGGAACATGTATGGGACAAGAGATACATGGAATTTGCTGGAAGACTGCACAGAACTCCTGTCTAACCAAACCAGTCTTTACTTTTTATGTCTCTGACTTTATTTCATCTATGAAGCCTTCTAAAAGCGTGGCATCTATACATCTCACTTGGAGAAAACAGTGGTTTTATTTTTCAAATAGAAGTAAGAACAATTTTCAATGTCCAGTATTTTAAAAGTAGAAATGTTAAAGTTAAGATGGCTGGTTATCTGGATATCTGTGTTTTAGACTGTAGCAGAATTACAATTCCAGTTCTCCAGTGTGCTGCTATTCTCTCCCCCATTTGTTGTCCCCCATTTCTATTTTTCTAGCTCGGAGTGGTGCAGATTTTTTTCTGGAATCTATGCTCCAGCAGAACACCAATTAATCATGAATTCAAGTCTATGTGGTTACTGTTTATTATAATAGAGGACTTCACTACAATTCAATCCCATTGTTTCTTGTTCTATTCCACATCTTTCTAAAGTACCAAATGATAATGCAAATCTAGTTCTAAATACCTAGAAAAAGCTCAAAAGTACACCCCTTGCATAGTTCCTTTCAGAGCAAAGCTGTCAAATGTTACATTTAAACATGCAAGGAAATACTGGCCTGACAGCCTTTATCTCCTGCTAAGAGAAGGGATATGACATCGGCAACATACAGCAATAACTCTACACGTGTGCACATTTAGACTTTGTGCTTGCTCATCCTCAGATTTATTGATGGACCTGTTAGCACTAATTGTTCCTTCTTAATAATGGTAACTGTAGTTTAGATGAAGTACTTGTATTACGGTCCTTACACTCTGATCACAGGTAGAAAGGTATACTTGCGATTCACCACAGCCATCCAATCCTTGTTTTAAGCTTGCAATATACCAATGTGTATGAAAAGTACCTTATTATTGTTGTGTGGTTTGTTTTTGTTGGTCTCCTGGTTTATTTTTCAAATATAAACATGAGATGAAGCTACAGTATCAGCCCTTACACAGAGAAGTATATACAGATGTAGACGTCGTCTCCATGCTTTTTTTCTGTTACTGGTACATGCGTTCTTGTCATTGAGTTTGGAACCTGACCACACAAAAAATTTGGCTTAACCAAATAAAATCAAAACATCTATCAAAATTATCCAGAAGTTCTTTAAGAATTAGAACATGGTTAGTTCTAGACCTCCTCATGCTTGTTCGTTCTCAAGAGGGAAACCTAAATCCTTCTGCTACTTCCAATACAGTAACCTAAAACAAAATCACATATACTTATTTGTGCTGCACTCATTACAAAAACTCTGCTTTCTTGGTATATTTCACTAGTTCCTAGCCTGTGTGTGACATGGCTAAATGCTTTAATTCTTGTGAGAAAACTAAACCAAGGGAGATAATTGGGTTCTAAAGCCACACAGAGCATATGTTCACAAGAATTTTCAAAAAAGTCGCAACAATCTTTGACCAACAGTTAGTACACACAAGACACTAGTATGCTGGAGTAACTACAGCAACTCCAGAGGTGCCGTTACTCTCTGCAGTCAACAGTGCAACATGAACATTTTTCAGTCACATCCTTTATTGAAAGTTATTATATAAAATGATTGACAAACACAGTAATATTTAAAAGGCTGCTTGCAGCAAAGTTTAAGCATGCAACATATCTGAATAACAAGCACTGCAAATTCTTACAACACAATATAAATGTATACATATATTCCATTTAAATTGGAAAAAAATACTACAGTGATGTACTTCATAAAAAGAATAAACAGAATACAGCACTACTGAATACTTACTGAAAACAATGCATATCGGTCAAAACTCTGTTCTTTGGAAAAAGGTTCTATAATGTCAATGACTTGGCAGCCAAGATTTTTACATAAGTCTGCCTAATGCAAAATAAATCTTACAACTTAAAACCAATACATATTTTTCCTAGGGTGTTCTTCAGCAGTTCACTTTAATTCTACATTTTAGTTGCAATCATTGTATATTCAAATTCTGCTATATAGGTACATATATCAAATACATACCTGTGTATATAAAATCAATAGCTTGAAGCTAAGCTTCTCTAGAGATTTTATTATTTTTATGTACTTTGAAATAAAAAAAAAAAAATTCTTCATAGCCATACAGACAAGTCATATACTAATTTACTAAACTGGTTTGCCCATAGTTTACATATATACCTATGTGTCTAGGTATGTTTGTATGAGCATAATTATATATCTAATAAATTTCTGTAGTTACTAGCTGAAGTTTCAACACTTTGTGTAGCTTATTTCCCCAGGACCAACACTGATTATGAAAGCAGTATTTGAGAAATATAGTGAAGGAATAATCAATTGGCCACAGAGTAGAGGAATTTTAAAGCCTCTAAGTTTCTTGATCTCAAGTAGGAGAGCATTTCCTACACTGAAACCACTAAAAGCCAACGTAATTTCATTGCTTGAATACACTGATCAGTTCTCACTAAGCATACACCAATTTCAGAGATATTATTATTACAGAAAAGAGACTAAGAATTAAAGTAAGTCATAATAAACCACAGACCAATACGCTGAATCACACCCAGAAATGTAAGCTATTTTACAAGTTTTCTCTCATAAAACAGTTAAAGAATTTGAATGAAAACATGGTACCAAGTTTTACACCATGAAAAAAAGCAGCTACATCTCAAATCAAATCAGAAAGACTTATTTTTCTATAGATATTTTTTCCTAATTAACTTCTTTATCTATTAAATGAGTAATAGGCTTTTATGAAAACTGTATGTATTGCCTGGAAATGTCCAAATATATTTGTTTCATATATACGTAAGAAATATCTAAAAGTGGTTTTAGTGATACTCTTTGAAATTAACTGTCCTAACCACCTGGGCCCTTTGTAGAATTGCAGATAAAATTCAGATCCACCACAGAAGAGCTCATCTGTAGTTTAACTGCCCTAACAAGATGCTGGTACAAGGTGTTGTATGTGACTAATGAAGGCAACCATCATGGAAGAAGCTGAAATTCTTGGCATATCTGCATCCAAAAAAAACCTCAAATAAAACAAACCACAGACTACCTCTTACAAATAAAAAATGTCTTCACTGAAAGGGTGAACTGGCCCTTATTCCTACCCACAGTGCCAGTTCTGTTTAAAAATTGTGCTAGTTCTGTTTAAAAATTCTGCATTATAAACTGAAGTACTGTACACAGAATAAATCTCCATAACTAAATGCATTTTTCTTGAACAAATCAAATCTAAATTGGTGCTGGGACTGATCCTGGAGCACTGACCTATTGCACAGTGACAGTTCTAAATAAATATCTGACAAAACCAGTCTTACTTAATTTTTCATTAAGGCTTAAGTACTTTTTATGCATTTCAAAAGCTACTCAGGATGAATAGGAATTGCTGCAATTCCTTCTGAACCCCCTAGCCACTCTCAGTTCTTCAATCTCATGGACTGTAAGTAAAGGCAACTGCAGACACTGAAAATGGAAAACTCTCACCCAGTTGGTTTGGAAATAGAGTTGGCAAAATGCAACACGCAACACTGCTAGAAAGCAGAAGCAAACAACAGCAGTGAAACCATTTGAAACCATTAGTAGAAAGACAATTTTGCAGAGTCCTAACAACAGAGTAAATACATGCAATACTGGAGTCCACACAGTAACTTCTCTGATACTTTCATGGTTTCATGAAAAACAAACCTGATGAACTGTTGCTCAAGAATGAAAACAAGATATGGCCTACTTGCATGACATGCTGATACGGTGCCTGACATCCTAGTTCTGAATAAACCCATGCAGTACATACGTGGCTATTACACTGAAAAAATGATGCAGTGATAGCTAAACCTGCCAATACTTGCATTAAGTTATCCTGTTTGCAACTTGTCTCTCTTCATTCTTAAATTAAAATTCAGTGCATGATTGGTGACTCTTTCTCTCCTTCCATTTAATTTTAATTGATTAAAAGAATTATATATATTCTGAAAAAGTCTCATTTTGTAAGGCCAGTGCCAAGTTTCATGCTACTTTTTCTCTGAGAAACAGTGAATACAAATATAGAATATTAGCATACTTCAAGAAAACTAGTAATGTATTTACCTGTATTAAAAACTGTATCTGACAGAAGACACAAACAGCAGGCAGCCAGCCATTCATAAGGAAATGGTTCAACATTAGCATGTTCATAGCAGTAATTAGTCTCAATGATATAATGCTGTTTATAACTCACTTTCCATGAACAAAGTTGTCATGGTGTTATGCAGTGGACAGGCATATAATTTAAGGAGGAACTGAATGCTATAAAGAGATGAAGCCCTCTATTTACCCACCGGCCAAGAAGAAATCACAGAGCTTCATACACTCTTGAGATGGAGCGATCTCTCCAGTGGCAAGATACAACCATCACACTATGTTACCACGGTGCATTTCCTGCACGAGGAATTACAAATGTCACATATTTTATGTGCCTTAGATGTGATTACAGCACTCAAGTTCTACCAAAATAGAATAAGGTTTGCCAGCATTTCCATTACAACTGTCTATCTCCACGTTTGTTTGGAAGTGTTTCTAAAATAGGCAGCTTGCCAAATTGATACATGCTATAGCAAACTAGAGTGAAATTTCATTTCAGTGGAAGGTTTTCAGTGTGAAATTTTAAGAGTCTTTTGAAACTACTCAGATGTTATTTACAGTCTACTCAGTAGGCCATTTTCCACACGACAGAAGGAACCAACATTTTTAGAAATAAATTGCTCTAAATCGGCAATCTCCAATCCACTTCTGAAAACACAACACAAAAATTTCCTTCCTGCACAGAATTTCTTCTTGAACAAAAAGTATTTTTTAATCTCCAGGTATAATCTTAGTTCAACAGGTAGGTCAAAAAAACCAACCCAAACTCATGTCTGAAAAGTGGCCTTGTCTACAGAGGTCTCTTACCCTTCTCACCCTTTGTTATTTATTGAAATCCCTTAATTATGTAATCAGAGTAAATCATCGTAAGTTTGGAGAATATTAAACCAAATAATTTTAAATTGACAGAAATTCGACTTTACTTTTTGACTGAAGTTTGCATACTGAAGGAAATAAACAGGTTATTTTCTATGGCCACAGTCACATGCAGTTTCAGTGTTTACAAGTTGCTTTAGACATTTTAGTCATTGAGCATCCAAGCTTCGGTGAATATACATCAAGACAAGACATCACTTAATATCACTTTAAGCAATTTTGTTTTCTTTTTCTCATACATGTACGCAGAAAGTATAAGGCCTGATTTAAATTAATCATTCTACTGTAAACTTAATACAGTGCATACGCAAAAGAGGCAACTTCAAACTCTGTTCTGTTTGGGTGACAACTCAAGAGCAAAAACCATTCATGTCCCAAATGATCAAGTGACCCAAATTTTTTTTTCATTACTTTTTAAAGCAATTAATAATCCAGCCAAGTTTCCCCTATTGCTCATGCTGATTTTCCTACTTGCATTCCTAGTATGGGGGTGACCAGCATGAAGTAAGGTAAACAAACCACATACTGGTTTCTTGTTTGTCCTCAAGTGTAAAGTAATACTGTTCTATAAAATTTTCTGTTCTATTTGTGCTTAATTCTAAGCAGCAAGGACTCCCTAATAGATTTTTCATTTCCAAAGCTCACATTGCAACTGTTGTGATATCATCTGTCACTCACCTCAGCCACCTGCTGAGTCTCCACTACCTGTTGAGCCAGCACCTCCATATTGGTTGCCATGGTGAAGCAAGATCATTAGAGAACCTGTTTGAAAAGACACCAGCAATTTCCATCAGGCACAAAAGTTTTTTCTTATTAGTAAAGAAAAGTCTTACATAACTTTTGATAATTTACCATACTGTTTGATGCATAAGACAAATAAGAAGGTATGTCATGGCTGTGTGTATGCTCACACACATATACGTACAGTATGTGCACACTGGAACCATGACCTTGAAAAACTGAGGCACATGGTTATTCTTTTACTTTATAAAGCCTCTAATATACTACATTTACCCTATTATTTTAGCTGCAAAGACAAAATGTCAAATTCCTAAATGAGAAAGGACTAATTTGAGAGTCACCTACTGATGCAGTTTGTGAAACTTGCAGATCTCTAAGGCACTTTCTTCAACTCAAGGGAAGGGAACCTTACTGTTAAGCTGCTTCTACATTATGTGCTGAACAAATAATCATCCAAGTAAGATTGCTGTTCTGAGAAAATTTTTTTCAAGTCATCCCACCAAACTACCCTGCCCATCCATACTTGTATTTTTTAATGATTATTATTAGGGCTGCATGTCTCCAAGGTTATATTTAGTTTAGCTTTCAAATTCACAGATTCAGTTTTTAATTGTGACTTGGTCATTACAGAGATAGAGTTCTGATTTTCACCCAGGTGTAGATAATAAAAAGGCATTCCTGAATGCTGGCCCATTTGATTTTTTTTTAAAATCCTTTCATTGTTACTTACAAAGTAACCATTTCACATAAAATTAAAACATACTAAGAGCAGTATCAAAACATGTAACAGAAAAATGCATGTGTATGTCTAGCACCAACACCCTCTTCCATTCAAATACAACTTTTACAAAGCTAACGTTGTTAGAAATGTTTAGCATTAAGCTAAAAAGATTGTAAGAAATGTTTAGCATTAAGCTAAAAAGATTAAATGATGTTGTGGTAAATTAAATGTGAAAATTATTTGTATGTCAACAGCAGACTATTCACAACAATGCACAAAGTTGTGACATTCCCTATAAAGATCATATTCACGCTAGTTTGTCACACAGCTTGTAATTTTTATTGAACACCAACATGCACACTTGTAAGTAAGCTTATGAACCATGTCCACCAGACCTATTCTATACTGCAGCTTGTGGATGTTTTCTCTGTTCACTAATTTCTATCCAGTGTTTTATTTTAAATTAATTTTTTATGTTCCGCAAGGAAGATAACCACGTGCTTATAACATGCCATCTTCTCGGTGCTTTAAGATGAACAAAGCCCTGAGGACAAGATATTTTGTTCATAAGAATACCTTTTTGAGACCTAAAGAAGTCTTTGCTGTGGTAAGGCTCCAACAGACTTGCTGTTGGTGGTGTTATTCACCACAGTTTTTGTTTTGTTTCCCAAAACAGCCACAAGCTGAGGCTATCTGATGAAATCCAATTAGAAGTGCAGAGACCATACACAGCCACATCAAGTTAAGTTTGTTAATGCTGTTGACTCCCAGAACATAAGACAAAAATCAGCTTCCTAACAAACCCCCGAGCAGCCGTTAACTGAGGGGAAAAACAAGGAATTAAAAAGGTGGCACTCACAGACTGCAAAGGGGCACCCTGTGGTGGCGCTGGATCTCCTAGTACATGTAGACACACTGCTTTCCAAACGATGCCATAAACCCCTGAACACCTCCCTAAACTGCCATGAGATCTCAAAACCAATCCACCCCATCTGAGATACCCTACACGAATGGCTCTATTAGGACGACAAGGCAAAAGGCCGAATTCAGGTGTATCTGTTTCTTTGTCTCAAGCAAACAGGGCTCGTCACGCTGCGGGCCGACTCCGCCACACGGAGCGGCAGGCCTAGCAGGCCGCTCCTCAGCGGGAGTCTGGGCAAGACAAGACCGGCGGGCTCCCCGACGAGGCTCTCCGGGTAGCGCCGTGCACTGCCAACGTGCAGGAGCCCTCCCAACAACCGAAACCACTCCTACAGACTGACTCAACGGAAAACAAGGAGGTCAGAGCCCAGGCCAGTGGCAGCTCCTTCCCGCTTCCTCGCCGCCGGCCCCCATTGGCTGCGACACGCTCCCCACCACCCTGCCCTCCCCTGCTGAGCCCGCAGCCAGCCGGCGCCCATGCGCCACGAAACCACACCCCCCCCGCTCCAACCAATGACCTCATCGAAGACACACCACGCCCACACGCATCACCGATTGGGTGAGGGAACCGCCCGTAAGGCCGGTGGCCCCGCCTTTCGAGTAAGAAGAAAACACCCGAGGGACGCGACTAAGCACAAAATGGCGGCGCTGGCGGGCGGCCAACTCCCAGGCGGGGCTGCTGCCGCCGCCATTAGGCCCCCCCTCCCCTCCGGTATATCCTTATGTCAGGCTATGAGAGGCCCGGGCATGGTAGTAGGGAAGTGGCCGGTAAGATGGCGGCGGTCTCAGCCCCGTATGCAAAGTACCCGCCGCCCCCTCCCCTCCGCCCTCCCGGTGGCAAAGGTAAAAGGGTCGGGTTCAAGCCGCCGCCTCCGCCCGCTCAGACTCCATCTTCTCTCTCTGTCCATGTCCCGAGCTCGTCATCTCCGCGACCATCGCCCCAGCTAGCCCCCGGACGGCACACTGCTCTCACCGAGACCGGACCGGCTCCGACCTCAGGCGGTCCACATTCCAGCCCAGCGGCTCCGCAACGGGACTCCCGCACCGGATCGACTCGGCACCTCACAATGGCGTTCTCTTCCTCCCTCCCTCCCGGAGCTGTAGGCCAGCCTTACGGCACAGCTGGTCCTCGCTTACGAGCAGAGCACCGGAGCCGTGAAATCCCCCTCCCCTTAAACCGAGCGTTACCCCTCCCCTTTGCCGCTCGCGGGGGTGTCCCGAAGAGGGCCCCGATGCCGCCTCCCCGCGCCCCCTCCTCCTTCCTGGCCCCAACGAAACAAACCCAACCGGGCCGCTTCAATTTTAAAAAACGATTTTTACCTCAGGAACTGGCGCCACACGTGCCCTGGCGGTGACCGTGACCCGGGCCCAGGCGGGCCGGTGTTGGGTGACGGCGCCCAGCGGCGGCCCTCCCTCCCCCCGTGAGGGCGGCGGCGGTGAGGGGGCAAACGGGGTCGGCGGAGGGGACGGGGGGAGCCGGGTCTGTGTTAGGGGGCCGCGCGGGGGGGGTGTGGTGGTGTTTTGTTTTGTGTGCCGTGCCCCTGTGAAAGGTCAGAGTTCGTGACCCCGCCCGTCGCCGCCGCCGCCCGAGCGCGTTCCCCCGCTTCCTCTTCCCAGCGCCAGGCCGGCCGCGGCCCCCTCCATCCCCCTCGCGGGGCGGGGCTGGGGACGGCGGCGGGGGTGGGGCTACCTGAGCCGCTCGAGCCTTCGCGGGCAGCGCGCGCTGCGGGCTGCCTCCGGCCGTTCCCGCGCACGTGGAAGCGGCTCCGGGCCTGGAGGCCCGTGCGGGGCTTTCGCCGCGCCCCGGCGGGAGGGGGCGCGGGGCAGACGCCTACGCCCGGAAGCTCTCAGTGCGAGGGGAAGACACTGCCCCTGTTCAAAATCCCTCGCTTCGGAGGCTCTGCCGTAGCGCGCAGCTTGAGCTAATTGGCTGGAGGTGGTTGCTGAGTGCGCAGGTGGGGGTTGATGCCCCACATAAGTTTGGTTCATGCTAAGGATGCAGAGTCAAAGGCAGGCTTGCAGCTGATGCTGGCTTTTACAGAGGACGCTGCCTGGCTGTCCTAAGAGCTTTAGTTTTGTAAGGCGGTGTCGCTGATTAGGGCTCTCCCAGTGGGGCTGGCAGGGTTTGAGTGCATCCGGGGTGGTTTAGGACCTTACCGCCTTTAAGTGCTTGTCCTTTCTGAGGCTGTTGACCCATGACCCTGGGTCACTGGTGTAACTGTGTAGCTATTTCTTCCATCTTAAAATCATCTTCATACTTCTAAGTTTCCCTGAAGTCGGTAGTTCTCACAGAAGATAACTAAAGGAGTGGTAAGGTGAACAGTAAAATTGGAAGGAGTGAAGCAATAGTAACTCATGAAGGGAAACGTATGGAAGAAAGAGCAGCTGAAGACCATGCTCACTTAGGCAGGAGGTGCTGTTTGAATAGTTACACAGCACCCTAATATCTCTTGTTGTAGGGTTGGGGTTTTTCTAATTGGTTGGGATTTTTTAGAACTGGCTGTTTGGGTTATGGATATGAGAAATGAAGCGCTGTCAGATTGCCAGAAAAACTGGAGCTAATATTAAAGCATGTGATGTACAGATGTATTTGCAATGCATAAATAAAGGCAATTTTTCAAAAAAACCCGTCTTGGGTGTTTGTTCACTTCTGTAATGTTAAACATGTGAAGAGTTTTCGAATTTTTAAAATACGGACATGCACATACCTTCAAAAGCAGATCTTTGGGTTTTTTACTTTGTAAAACATACTATTGAAGTGGTTTGTTTGGGTTTTTTTTTGTAACACAGATGCCTTTAAGGATTTTTAAAATAATATTGTTACTGTAGAAGTAGGTTAGATGTTAGGTAGGAATGTGTTCCTTTCTATAAATCAAGGATAAATACTTGTGGAGCAGTATCTACAAGCACAGTATAGTTCTTAAATGGAGGATTTAGCAAAAAAGCTCACCTTTTAAAAAGTTAAAGGAAAAAATGCTGTTTGTTCAGCTTTAAACAGTGAGATGTGCATCTGTTGCGTCATGGCTGTAAGCAAATTTAAAGTGAATCTTTAGTCTTTTATTTGCTATACTAAAATGTTCTTAATCAGGATCGTATTTTTATCTTTTAGTTATTTGTTTCACACCAGCTGCATTCACAGATAGGTAGAAAGTATTTCAATCTTGTGGTCAGAGAATTCTCTGACAAGACCTAATATTTTTAGTTAATAGCTATTTTCAGTTGTGTGCTCTTCAGTGGTGGATAGTCACTTGCTACATGAAGCAGAGGAGGATCCTACCATAAATAAAGAAGCTTTTGATTTTTAGAGTTGTCTTTATGAGCAGGAGTAACAATATATAGAATGGTGAAGAAGTAGGCTAGGATGCTTTCAGTTAAATTTCTGATTTATATGGAAATCGTCATAGCGATGATTTTGTTGAGCTCTTCAGGGAAATAGTGTGCTATTTTTCCTTGATAATAGATTTATATTCATTTGCTTCTGCTCACTAGCAATTTCTCTTGCCTTCACCCCTTGAAGAGGTCCTGCATTTCTGTAGCTTTTGACTACTAACTTACATGTTCCTTTCTACTTTTCAGATCTCTGGCTATGAGTATTTGAAGTGGATTGAAATTTTGAGCTTTTGAATTGATGCATAGAGAAAGCTCGGACTTTCTAAGGACTCTCAATAACAGCTGTCCTAGGTGTTTGTGTTTTGGCATTTGTTGCCATTTCTGTACTAGCTGTTCTGTAATTGCTTACCAGATAGGGCATTTCCCCCCCAAGATTCCTTGGCCTTTTTCACTATGCTGTGTTTAGAAACATGCAAGAGTGTGCTCAGGTGGTGCTGTGTGATTTTTGACCAGCTTGGGCAAAGGTGCATTAGATAAGTCAATGGTCTTCATGTACAAGAGAATTTAACAACTGACTTAGAACTGATAAGTTAGATGTCGCTGACACAAGCATATTACCTGTGGTCTAGTGAGACAAATGCCTTGCTTGGGGGCTTATTTAAAGTTAGTTAATATCTGGAAAATGCTGACTCCAGAATTCTATGTGGTACACCAAATTAAGGATAACAAAAGGTTATAAATTCTTCAGCATCTCTTCCAATTGCTTTTCACACCTGGGATATTTAGTCCAGTTCTGGGCCCCTCAGTTCAAGAAGGGCATAGAAGTCCTCAAGAGTCCACTGCAAGGCCACCAAGGTGATTAAAGGAGTGGAACACCTTCATTATAGACAGGCTGGGGGAGCTGGGCCAGTTTAGCTTGGAGAAGAGGAGACTGAGGGGTGACCTTATTAATGTATAAATCTGTAAAGGGTGAGAGTCAGGAAGACTGAGTCAAGCTCTTCTCAGTGTTGGCCAGCAATAGGACAAGGGCCAGCAGGTGCAAGCTGGAGGAGAGGAAGTTCCATGTGAATATAAGGAGGAACTTTTTCATGGTGATGGAGCACTGGGACAGGCTGCCCAGAGAGGTTGTGGAGTCTCTCTCTGGAGACATTCAAACCCGCCTGGGCATGATCCTGTGTTGATTTAGTCTGGGTGATACTGCTCTGGCAAGGGGGGTTGGACTAGATGATCTTTCAAGGTCCCTTCCAACTCCTAATGCTCTGTGATCTTCTTTCATTTCCTTACCACAAATTCATTTTTGTTCCACTTACAGACAAGTCTCTGACTGAAAGGAAGAGTGGAAAATGCTAGAACCAGAGATTAATTGTTGCTGTCCCTCTCTGCTTCCTGCTTGGCAAGTTGAAGTAAGGTTTAGAGGATAGTCTTCAACTCCTTGCTCTTCCTTGTTTCTGCCACCACAAGAAGGCCTTGCAGCTGTTTGACCTCTAGTGTAGAATACAATCCTGCTTGCTGTGCAGCTCCACTTTGCTCACTGAGGTTGGCAACAAGCAGCACAATGAAGCAAGCTGCATTGAGTTGTGACAATTTTTGCTGTAGCTCTTGCAATAACTATAGTGAAATGGAGAGGTATACTGTATGCCTTTAACTTAATAAATAAGCAATTCTGTACCAGATAATGCTGACACTTGCTAATTATATATATGCAGACTTCTAAAAGAGCATTAGTAAAAAGTGCTTGTATAGGTCCAGTTTAGCTTTGACTGGAGAGAAATAGAATCAATAGAAGATGCTGGAGATTAAAAAGATCAAAGAGAACTGAGATAACCTTTACTTGCATAGACTAACAACTGTACTGGCAGCAAAGAAAATAGTTAAAGGTGTATACCACAGTGGTGAGTTTCATTAGGCTGCAGCCAGATGCTGACCCAGCTGCTCACATCCCGCTCCTTAACAGGACAGGGGAAGAAAACAGGATGAAAAAGCTCATATCTCAAGTTAGAGACATCACTTGCCAGTTACTATGAGCAAAAGAGACTCTACTTGGAGAGAATTAATGTAACTGATTGCCAGTTAAAATTATTTTGGTGGTGAGAAAGCCAAAAATTAAACCACCAGCTTTCCTTGGTGACCCTTCCTGCTAAGCTCAATTTCACTTCTCTCCTGATTCTTCCACCTTTTACCTCCCCTCCAGCCCTCAGCACAGTGCATGGGGAGCTGGGGAATTCCAGTCAGTACACACCAGTTCCTTTCTGCCATTTCATCCTTGCCTTTCCCCTGCTCCAGCCTTGAATCTGCTCCACAGACCCCGGTTCCTGTCAGGAGTGTGGGCTCCTCTCCACAGGCCCCGGCTCCTCTCCACAGGCCCCGGTTCCTGTCAGGTGTGTGGGCTCCTCTCCACAGGCCCCGGTTCCTGTCAGGTGTGTGGGCTCCTCTCCACAGGCCCCGGCTCCTCTCCACAGGCCCCGGCTCCTCTCCACAGGCCCCGGTTCCTGTCAGGAGTGTGGGTTCTTCTCCACAGGCCCCAGCGCCTCTCCACAGGCCCCAGTTCCTTTCAGGAGTGTGGGCTCCTCTCCACAGGCCATGCTTTCTGTCAGGAAGTATTCAACTACTCCCAGCCATAGTTCAGAAAGGATTTTGGTGGTGGACTTTTTCAAGTTATCAACTGCTAACAGGGACCTTTTAGCAGGATAGTTGCTTCAGAAGAAAAGCTGCACAGCTGCCATACAAGAAGAGGAGGGAAGAGAGATCCTGTGGAAATTGCTTCTTGCCCAGCAGAACAGATTGAATTCACCATGGACCAGAGGTGAGATGGGGATATGCACAGTTACAGGGAGGGAAGGATGTTTTAGATGTTGAAGGAGAGAACCATTGCAATACAAATTCGGGCTACAAGTGTACCTATGGCACAGACCAAAAACCCTCTCTCTGTACACTGTGGTGGTATTAGCAGTAAAAGTACCTTATGGACTAAGAGAGGGACAAAAGTCAGGGCAGGACAAGACATACAAAATAAAAGCAGGACTTAAGTTTATTTGTGTATTTTACATGTTTGGGATTGACAGTATTGTAGAGTTCTTTTGACTTTTTCAGTTATTTATGTTATTAATGTTTAAAATTTTCACAGAATTTTCCTGAAACATTTGAGGTAATTTTTAAGAGCAAAGTTGGTATCTGACATAGAGGGATTCAACAGTAATAATTGATTAGAAGGTTTTAACAGTATAAAGTTTGATCTTGTTAATTCTGCAATTTAAATTTTGCTTTGTATGTTAGTAGATGATTCTTTGAAGCACAAGTCTTCGTGCCTTGTGTTAGGGTTTGTACATGGCTAGGCAGTGCTGAGGGAAGCCAGTGACCTCCATCCTGTTTTTTGCCCTTAGCAAACAAAGCTGCTTTTGCTATAGGCCTTGCAACTGCAAAAGAAAACCACCTCACTTCAACCTGAGTTCTGAATAGTTTTACTGGTTTATTTGGAAATGCAGTTATTTATCTAATTATGTGCAGTTTTGAACTAGGTTTATACTGTAAGGTAGATCAAAATATACTCTTAAGATGTTAAAATTTTTGAGAAGGTTAATTCTGAAATGAAGGTATTTTCTGTCTCTGGTGCTTGACTTTGCTCAGATTAACAATTGGACTGAAATTTTGAAGCCTTTTTTTGTTTTTTGCTTGTGCTGTATTGAGATCACTTATATCTGTAACTGAAGCGGAGTTGACTGGTAGGTGAGTTTTACACGGTGCAAATGCAGTGTGGACTGTAACACTTCGTAGCAATTAGGTCTAAATCCTGCTTCTACCAGAACCCGCCCACCCACCTGCATCTTCTGATTTGATGCTCTTCAGTTTGTCAGAGAATTGGCTAATAAGTAAGTGTCTGTTAACTGGAACTGCAAAGGTGGAAGTAAAGAAGGTAAAAATAATATGAAGGAAAAGCCTGTAGAACTGCAGTTATGTTTTGCTCTTTTATTTTTCCACAATACTTAAAACAATGTTTAATAGCACTGGATCTTATTTTTTACAACAAAATATTTTCATGTATTCATTTCCTGCTTATAACTAAAAACTTCATACAACAGTCACTAAATGTCAGCACCTAAATCTTCATAATACTGTTCTGTAACACAGGGTTTTTTTGGGACCGTGATCAGAGCTCTTACTCTCCATTCAATGTTCTCTTACTGTTTTCCCAATGGAAATGCTTTTAAAAGGGGGGGTGGGGGGATAAGCATTTACAGTGCATGTAGCAAGGCCATGATTCTAATATGAAACAAAGAGTTAATATTGGTGTTCCTCCACTAACTAAACAATACAAAAAAATTTACTGTTCTCAGTTCTCAGTTTCTATTTGCATATGATAACCTATCCTTTATGAAACTCTCATGCTCAGATGTATCAAAAAAGCTCAAAGCAACTCAAATGTTATTTAGTGGTAGGTAATTGGGTTTTTTTGAGCTTGTTTTTTCTATGTGATAAATTGAACTACCTTTATCACGTGGATATATATTATAGATCTTTAAAAATGTGGAAACTTTCTAGCAGTTTCTTAGTAAAAACATCAGATATCCATTAATATTCTTGAAAAAGGGGAAAAATTAAAGTAATAAAATTCCACCCTTATGTTTTAAAGCAAGTAATTATTGAACATGGTATTTTTATACAAAGATATATTTTAATCATAAATGCCATTCTATTCCTCAGTCAAATATTATGAGAAATACAGGACACACAACCATTTTATTGCAAACATTAGAACACCACTTATCAACCTTCTTTATAAAACAAAAAACCCCACTAAAAATAAACCCAAAACAGCAACAGAAAAGCCCCAAACCCCCAAACTCAACATCCTCTGCTGGTGGAAAGCACCACAGCATCTTTGAAGTCATACAGACACTTGGCTGCTGAGAATCCAGCCCTGAAGATGTAGTGCACAACAGCAGTCAGATGTAAGATACGTTTAGCTACATGATTTCCAAAGCACTCCAGCACAGCAGGTTCAGACAAGTGCATTTCAGCCCACCAGCATCTTTCAAATGGTGTGCGTATTATATGGCTTACACTTTTGATGACATTTTTCATAACAAGAACAGCAGAAACCACAGGAGCTTTGAAAATAGGCTATTTAAATAGATGATAAAAATCATAACACTACTAGGTAGCCTAGTGTTAAATAAAAACTGTGGGTTTATAATAAATTAAAAAAAAACCCCTTTGGGTTTGAGTTTGCAGTATTTAGGGAGAAATTATATTATTCAACATCTGGCTTTGTAGAGCTACTGGAGTGCATTTCGAAGTACTGCAGTGGTATGAAATGAAACCCTTTATATAGAGATCTGTATAGAGCTATAAATGCATAGTAAGTGTTTATCCTGAATCATAACCAGTGAGGTGTTGGTAGACCAGGTAAATTTTTAGTGGTGTTCATTAATTTTCTGTGGAACGAATTCAGCATACATGGAGCATAATTTCAAGCTGGCACTTGTTAATGGTTGTAATTAATCAGGCCACAGAACTCCTTAGAAACATGAAAAAATGAAACTGTAGTTCGATAAAAATAATAAAGTGCTTTAAATGAGCATCTGTTGTTTACTACACTGTTTGTCATTTCATGGTAGACATCAAAACCAACCCAATGAAATACAATAGTGCTCTAGAGTAAGTACAACTGAGCCTGTTACTGTAGTCAATATATCCGTGGATTTTCTTGTCTTGATGTTAGACTTAGTTTACTGTGGGATCAGAGAAGACGTTTACAGTACAGGTTGAATTTGCACAAACATAAAGATCACCATAAATATTCTCTAATGTTTCCATTTGCAAAAATGTGAATGTAAGGAGAAGGAAGCAAAAAGAGCAATTAGGAAACAGTTCATATCCAGTCAGTTTAGCCAACTTGCCTGAAAACACTGTTCTGTTTTGTAAGACATAAGAGGGTTGCTGGGAATGTATAAAAATTGAAGAATTGCTTTAAAGTCCATAGAGTGATTGCTGCTATAATATGGATGCTTCTTCCATGGCTTCTATCCACCTAAAAAGGGCGGGAAAGTGGTACACATAAAATTATATGCATTTTAAGAACATACGTATTTTTTATAAATAGGTATTTTAAGAATGTAAAACCTGAAGAGGACTGTATTTTCCATCCCAGCTCTAATGAGGAACTGTAATTTTGTAATTAAAACAGGGAAGTGGGTACTGGGACTCTTGCATCTCCAAGATCGTACAAGTGCTGTCTTAGAAAAGGAAAGATTAAACCACTAAAGTATGTTTAAAAGCAACAAAGCCTCCCATAAACACTCATTTCCTTCTCTGTATGCCTTGAGGTGCTGGCATTTTTATTAGTAATTTCATTATTTTCATTATGTGGAAGCATTACCATTAGAATAGGAAATCTAACTAGTTGAGGAAACTACATAAGACATAAATCCAGGAAGTTTCTGTACAGTAATCATGTTTGACAGATTTATAGGCATGACATTTGAGACACTCTTCTGTACCTATACAAGGGGTTTTTTTGGGTGTTTTTATTTTTTAATGTCACCCAATCTAGTCACATGCAATTGGGCTTAATCAACATTCTGAAAGCTGTTGGATTTTCCTGTTATGAAGGCACTCGGAAGTGAGGAAGGAAAAGCCCTAAATAAGCTTTTGCACCTGCACACTGCATAGTGTCTACCCCATACCTCTGTGCTGAATTGTTGTCCTCTGCTCGGAAGCTATAAAAGAGAGTCTGCTTGTGGAAGAGATGGAAAACTGTATCTGTACTTCCTTCCTCCTTTTCTGGGGCAATGGTGAAACCCAACAAAGGCAAACTTTCTGTGGCAACTTTGTCCTGAAAGCAAACAAAAAGTGAATCAAAATTTAGAGAGAATGTGTGTAATGGTTTGAGGGCTCTTTCTGAAAACCAGATAATGATATAATCCCTCTGACAGAGCTGCAAAAGGACTAGTCTGAGTCTTCTGCTGGATTAGTGGCTCTTACCTAAACAGAAACAATGCATAGGTACTGCACAGGTTTTTCTTGGCTCTGAATACAAACAGAACCTCTGAAAATCCAGTTCTTCATGATCATCCACATGGCCATGAAGGTCAGTTTGGCTGGAGAACTGATTGAGAGCAGCCCTGAGGAGGACTTGGAAGTGTTGGTTGATGAAAAGCAGTGTGACTATCCACCTCTACTCTGCTATGGTGAGACCCTCCCTGAAGTACTGTGTCCAACTCTGGGGTCCCCAGCACAAGAAAGGCATTAAACTGTTGGGGTGAGTTGAGGAGAGGCTATGGAAATGATCCAAGGGCCGGAGCACCATTCCTATGAAGACAGGCTGAGAGAGTTTGGCTTCTTCAGCTTGGAGAAGAAAAGGCTCTGGAGAGACCTTAAAGCACCTTCTAGTCCCTGAATTGGCTACTGGAAAGCTGGAGAGGGACTGTTTACAAGGGCAGGGATAGGGCAAGGTGTAATGGCCTTAAGCTATAGGAGGGGAGATTTAAATATTAGGGATAAATTCTTCCCAGTGAGGGACCCCAGACAGGTTGCCCAGAGAATTTCTAGATGCCCCATCTCTGGAAGTGTTCAAGGCCAGGTTGGATGGAGCTTTGGCCTAGTGGAGCGTGTCTGCTTATGATGGGGGTTTGGAACTACATGGACTTCAAACCCACACCTTTCTATGATTCTACTGTTGAACTGGAAATGATCACTTTTAAGGTTAGTATAGGTAAGGTACAGAATTTGATGCTAATGGTCTGAATTGCCAGGCAAATCCTGAACTCTTTTGTGCTTCAATTTCCTCATCTGTTTGAAGGGGATAATGTTGTTTCGTTCAACCATCAGAGTGGTGATAAAAGTTTAAATATTTGATGTTTTCCAAGTGTTCCAAAGGCTTAAAGTATCAGATGTTGCTGTTACTGCTGTTCTTGCATTCTGTGTCCTTTGTTCAGTGAAATGAATTTTTAAGGTTCTGTCAGTTATAAACAAATTTTATAGCATACATACTTACAGTTTATTTCTATTGCAGCGGTTTATTTGTATTCTCCCACAGGAAAATAAAATAAGAAAGGAGACCAGGAAGGGACAAAATAGATAAATTATCTAGCTGCTATTAAACCTCCTTGGCTTTAAGGACCACTTTACAGGCCAGTTCACAATGCAGTCATCTCACCTCTGCAGACTGCCTCCTGTCTTTCCTTGTTGGTACTAGTAGGACAAATATGTCCTTGCAAAACTGTAAGATTGTCCTCCTCACCAGAAATGGATTATAGCACTATCTATACAAAGTATCTGCCAGTCACCAAGTATACCACAGAATGCCTAAGGACCTTGAAGTCTTTAGGCATAGATGTGTTCTCAGTTTGTAATAGTGTGAATAATGAGAAGTCAAAAGTGAAGGGCAGCTTGTGAAGAGGGCCACTGAGGTCTAGCTAGGGCTGTGGCTGGACCCTCAGCTACGGACAGGTACAGGTTTTAGAAGGCAGATAGTTTAGTTTGTGAGAACTGCCATTTATACCTTTCACATTTACTTGTGCTGCCTCTAGGGAGCAAGAACTCGGATAAGAAACTATTTCAAAGTCCGACTGCACAGTACCTCATTTGCTGTGTAGGTGTAGAGGACTTTGCCTTTGATAACAAACCAGCGTTTCTTCCAGTGTCTCTTGCCTCTCTTGCATCTGTTGAGGTATCCACTGATGGTAGCTCCCTCTCCTGAGGCTGTCACCTGGAGCAGGGTAGGAGAAACCAGGATTTGGATCAGCAAAGGCTTTTCCCCCTCCTCATTACACATGCTCACATCACATCTGACAACCAAGTCTGTCCACGAAACCATAATTAGACCATTACAAATACAGAGAGACAAAATATAAGCATGGTATTGCGGTTCTTTTTAACTGTTTGAAGACTTCTGGTTAAACTTAGTTCTCAATAACTGATGCAAAATATGTGGTTGAATCGTTATTGAGGTCATCACGTTTACAGTTGTGTTCTGAGAAGCTGAACTTGTCCTTTTTCTCAGATCTGCTTTTTGGTATATTAGAAGTACGCGCTTCCAAAAGGGAATTAGTCTTGTGGCTGAACACTTCTAAACTGTGGTCTAAAATGTGGGTCTATTTAGGACTTTGCAATGGTTTGATATCAATTGTTTATCACTTGACTTAATTTGTGAAATAGCATTTCTGAGAAGTTACCCCTCGCATTAGTATTTTGAGATCTATGTGCTTAATTTTCTTAAAGATACAGATTCTGAGTAAATGGAAATTTACACACACAATGCAGTGTACGTTATTAGCTACAGTAGTAAACTGCAGTAGTCTTGGATTTAGAAACAAAGGGCAGAGATTCAAAACCAGCTTTTGTAGCACAGAGACAAGAGAAGACTGAGCAGTACTGTAGCAGTGTTTTGCAGCAGACCAGAAATGTTCCGGGACCTGGGTAAACTAAGTTGGAAAAAGTTATGGAGCAACAGTATTGAGAGACAGTTCACATTAACAAACATGTGCTGCCTCCTCGTGGATAGAAAGGCAATGCTTTTTTCCTAATGACGCTGAAATCTTGCCTGCTGGTTCTTTCAGTATTCATTTTGTGTGTTTGTATTGCATACTTGTGGCTTTAGCTCAGTTACACCTCAAGTCAAACAAACCTCAAGAAATGCAAGTGTTTTGACTGTACGTGTTCAGCAAGATCTTTGTACCGTTCTCTTTAATATAATGATAAATACCTGCAATTTCAGTGAAATGAGAGTACCTTACTGTGCTTGAGTTCAGTGGGCAGTGTGGCTGCCCAGACTACATCAGTGTGACTAGCACCTTGCTCCTGTAAAGAAAACTAATATAGCTGGAGAAATCCTGGCCCCATTGAAATTTGTGAGAATTTTGTTTATATTGGTGGGGTCAAGACTTTAATCATTCAATCTGAAATAGTGCCTGATTAAACAAGTATGCTCCTGCTTGATTGCCAAGGACTAGAGTTTATTCACTAAGTCATATTTTATTTCTCTTGAAAGTAAAGATTTCAGAAGTAAAGGTCTTCTCAAAAAAGGTCATTGGTCAACAGTATATCATGCTCTGTTGATATTTGTCATTGTCTATGATCTGCCATGTGTTGCCTAGTAGCTTGAAGTCATCTTAGTTTTCTAAAGATTTCACAGGCTGATGAGCACATTAAAGTATGCTGCTCTAATTGAGTTCCTCAGTGGGCTGAAGAAAGTTTTGTAGTATCTTGACAGCTCAGTATATTTTGTATTTTAAACAATGCTGTGAAAAACAGAAAATAAATGCATGATGAAAGTCAGCTAAGGCTGAGCCCACTGAGCACAGAATCAATTGTAAACATAACTGCTAAAGTATGAGCACACAGTTCTCTATGGTTCCTTGCCTTTCTCAGGCAGCTTGGTCCTACCTCTGTAAGAGCTGAAGGGATCTTCTTTTGTTTCTTAAAAGATGAATAATGAATATTGTGGAAGACAGAAGAGAAGGCACTGCTTGAATACCTGGATGAAGTTGGGGGGAAGCTCACACTTAGTGGCCGCTCTGCGAGATTAAGAAAATTCAGAAAGGGAAAGGGGAAATGGATAAATTAGTAAGAGGGTAAGATGCACTCAATACATGAATACAAATGACTAAGGAAAATGCAATGGCTCCTCCATAGACAGTTTTTATTTCACCTTTTATTTCAGATCATTCCTTTAAATCTGATTAGGTGGGAGAATTTCATAGCTGTGAATTTCACATTTTCTAATTTAAAATCAGCATTAAGCAAATTACTTTTCCATGTATCCCCTCTAGAATATCCTTGCAGGATATATTCACTAATGGGACATTCTTTTTTTTTAATGAACTATTCTCTTTGAGTTTTGCATGGAACTTATTCTGTCTGTCAGTCGCCATTAACCACAGTGTCTGGGTTCCTATCTTCATGATCTCACTTCTGGTAGCACACATTATCTGGAAGCCCTTAGTAAAGCACAGCATTGTTTTAGCACAAATGTGCATTACTACTTCATGGATACACAGTGGCTTGGGAGTGCGTTTTTGGCTGTTGTGACATCTGTTCATGTATTTGCTTGGCTAGTGTGAATTTCTTTAATCGGGAAGGAAAAACTAAACTTCATGTGTCCCCACCTTTTTATCCTTGGTAGTAGAATATGCCTACTCTTAAGATTGTTTACATTAATAGTTTCACAAGTTCCTGATAATTCTCTGTTCATATATATGTAAACCCTGCTGTCCTCTTTTATTTGGAATGGGTATTTAAATCAGAACAGAGACTTATCTAGTAGGGCAGTAATACAGAGTTCTAGTTAGGCAGTAGCTCTTCTGCTTTGAATTCATGCTTTCCTCTGTAAGCACATTAGCTCCCCACGTAGAAAAGATCTTAGTGATTCTGCACTTTATCTCAGCATTCCTTCTTGTAAAAACTACCACATGGATTAGGACCGAGGAGCTGTAAAGCCTTTGTTTTACTTCAATGGATAATTCATCAGAAATGACAAGGAAGAGCTATGATCTGTAATCACATCACAAAATAGGCCACTCATCTAGTCTGACTGCCTGAACAATTCAGGGCTGTCCAGAAGTTAAAACATATTACTAAGGGCATTGTCCGAATGCCTTTCAAACACTGCCAGGCTTGGGGCACTGAACGCCTCTCTAGAAAGCCTGTTCCAGTGTTTCATCCACCCTATAGGCAAAGAAGTGTTTGATGTCAAGTCTGAACCTCTTCTGAAGCTCTGAACTATCCCCATGCAACTTGTCACTGGATTCCAGGGAGAAGATATCAGCACTTCCCTCTCCATTTCCCTTCTGCAAGCTACAGAGAGCAATGAGGTCACCTTCAGACTCCTTTTCTTCAAACTAAACAAACCCAGAGTCCTCTGCTGCTCCTCACAGGACAGGTTGGTTGTTTTTTTCATTATTCTGATTTATCAACAGGCAAGAAGAAGCCTCAGAGAGCCTGTCTTACTAAAGCAGTTTTAGCTGCCATACAGCCTGACAGACCTGGGACCTCAATACACTTGCCTCGTGCTTGAAATGAGAAATACTTCATGTTGTAAAAGAGGATGATATGCAGATCCCAAAGCCTTCCCATTATACAGGCAGGAAATGTGTTTGTCAGTTTGGCTAAGAATGAAGGAACCTTACCTCTTTTCTTAAGTTCCACATAGCAGCTATCACAGACTTTGGCTGCTTGATCTTTGAGGTACTTCATAGGGTACTTGTTTCTTGAACAATTTCGACATACAATCTGTTCCAGCAAGGAGAGGTGCATGTAAATATAGTGTAAGTTTATATCTATGGACATACAAAACAGATTTCTGAGTTGGTTGGGATATTAAGATGGATAGTGGACCAGATATGACGCTCTCCTAAAACTCTGACAGTCAGGGTAAGTCTACTTAGAGAAGTGTGACTGCTGTAGACTTATGATGTTGTAAGCCAGGCAGAATTGATCGCTGTATTTGGTTGCACACTATTGCTGTGCCAATCTCCCCAGGAACTTATAACTTCCCTACTAGTGATCACAGAAAGACTGCTTTAATTTTACCTCTGTTTTCATAGCTTTTTTAGTAGTGTTTTCTTGAGCAAGCTTGCATGTTCCTGCTATTGCTGTGTACGTGCAGCCTAATTTTCTTTGTGGAATTAGAAAAAAGCAAATGCTTTTACATACCAACAAAAATTACTGAGGTAAAAACCGGCAGTGGTTTAAAGCAGGACCATAGGTGTATGTATGTAAACAAATTAAAGTTGGTAATAAAGGGACCAAACCAAGAAAGCTTATAGATCTCCTTGACTTTAGGGCAAAAGGCCGCAGCTCTTCAGTAGAGCACAGAAGAAACTTTCCTTTTGCCCACTGACCAAACCATGCTCTACTGCTGAGTTTCTTCACTTTTCTTGGAAGATAATTTTGTCATCTGTTATCAAAGACAGGGCATGGGCTAGATGTGCTACTGCTCTGGTCCAGAACAGAGCAGATATTTTATTGTATTGCTTTGTTGTCTCTAAAGCTGGCCGTACATTAGCTATAATGGCTGGACTTAGCAACAAGTTTCCTGTAAGCATTCAACTACTTGCCTTTGGTAGTTAATTTGACCCTCAAGGGAAGGTTACTGTTGTTCCTACTAGAGTGATTAGAAACCTAATTACCTAATTTACCAAAGAACTAACAGGTTCTGTGATAAGTCAAATTCTGGTATTGATGTTGCTACAAGTTTGCAGAAGTTAGGACAGTGGCAGCCAGTGCCCTCAAGGCATGAATAAAGCCTCCCTGAGATTTGTACCGCTCTTACCTTCCCACAGGCATGGCAATGATGTCTCCTCAAAGTGAGGGTAAAGTCACAGCCACAGTTCATGCACATCATGACATGGGACACAGGTACCAAAGTAGGAGGCCTCTCACCCAAGGGTATTCCAAGCCTTTCCCTTAGCTTAAAATCAAACAAAAACAAATGAGGAAGCATCCACCCTTCCAAAGTACACTGTCAACCTTGTTCCATCACATAAAATTCTATTCTCATTTCAGTCCACCTTCACCTGCTAAGATCCCAAAATTCTCTAATTCCTAATTACCAGTAAGAACATGAATTAAAGCCATCTTTTTTTTTTTAATAGCCATTGAAATAATATCCATAAAAAGCTCTATAGGTTTCAGTTGAGAAGGGCCTGAGCTCTTTATGGCTTTACACCTTGGGGCTGTTCTACAATCAAGGGAGAGTACAGAAAACAGTAAATCTGAAGATGTATTTAGTCACAGACAATCCAAATCTGCCCCATGCTTTCCATGGCTGATCTGAATATATGTAAGCAGCTTTAGAAAATCGATTCACTATTTCTGTTTCTTCGAGTGTTGTAGAGGTGCCTTTGCTCTAAGCCCAGGGAGCCATGGTCAGTGTGGAACTGAACCTGATCTAATAAGCTGTGCTACTTCAGGTTTGGCACCGAAGTATTATGGGTAGCCCACTGTCAGTTCACAGCAGCTTAGTATTTGAAGCACCTGACCTTATTGTGTGTATTTTAGTGTAACTGAGGTGTAGTTTTGTTTTCTTAAAAATCTATGAAGTTACCCTTCAGGACAAAGTCTTCCTCCAGAAGAACTATTTAATCAAGGACCCTGGAGTATAAAGTATGGTTAATGTTTCAGAGATGTCCAATTAGCTGTGACAGTCTTCATTATTTAAACTTGGCATACTGGTTTAAATAGTAAGAACAACTTGCCACCAGGAACTCTGCCATTTGGCACTTCCTCTCTTTCTTTTTCTTCCCCCTTCCCCTTTCAAGCATTGAAAGACTTGGCCGCCTTTTACCTCCACGCTGCTGTAGAAAGAGGAGGTGTTGTGGGCTTTGTTTTCATCTGGGATGTGTTTGCTGATGCAGCTGTACCAGTCATCCCTTTCCGAACAAGAGCTGTGGAATGAAATGCAGCAGAGCAGTCAATATCGTGCACAGCAGGGACCTGAACAAGCTGTTTCTAGATCAAAGAAGAAAAGCTTCATTCCATGAATGTTTGCTTTTCCCCACTACAGGGAATTTTCTGATCAAAACCAAAACTGATTGTTGGACCTATTCAGTGGTATGATTAGTGTAGATCTATGGTTTAGGACTATGATTGAGAAGGAACTAGATGCCCTGAAAATTCTTCATAGTCTCTGACTTTGCTATAAGTCACTCAACCCTAAATCACATAGGAGAATATGAAATACCCCTTTTTGTCATGTCTGCCCTAGCTTCTGGGCTCTCCAGAAGATGTAGCATTGGCACAGGTTGCTCCAAGTAAGTGTGTTTATGCTTTTTTCTACAGTGAGATGCTTTGATGGTCTGCATATTGGGAGATGCCGAAGTCTGTCACCTTTGGTGGAGATGTGAATTCTTTAATTTCTTCTAGTTCCATCACAGTCCCCATTGTCCTTGCGAGAGGCCAGGGGAAGGAAGTTCTACATTCCCTTTAGTTACAGTTCTGGCCTCCATGCATTAGTTCTCCAGGCTGGCCCCTAGATGCCCCCTTTGCACAAGGCAAAACAGTGTGCACTTTGTGCTTCTTGCCAGTCCATCTGTCCTAGGAAGGCGGCAGGGCTCCAGGGGCCTGTTACTTCCCAGATGCTTTTGCTTTGTTACAGCCATAGGCTGTCCTGCCGGTTAGCTGGTTTTTCCTGCTGTGACTTCAAACTGTGCGCTTCCTGTCCATCTGAAACTCTGTACAGCTGTAGCTGTTCCCAGCATCAGTCACAGGAGGAAATCAACTCTGTGGTTTCCCCTCCCCAAGTTGTACCATCCGCTCACATTAAAGCTCTACCCACTAGACTTTGTTGTAAAAAATATCAGTGGCATCACTGCCAGCTGCTGTTCAGCTGTGACTTTGTCACACTGTCCTGATGAAGGCCACCAGCAAGACATCTAAGAACAATTTTTATTTTTGTGGTCTTTAAAAAACCCAACAAACCCCCCCCAAAATGTCACCAAAACCACCAAATACAAAAAGAGAGGAAATGCCAGATTTTATCAATGTTCTTTGATTCAGCATCGATCTGCACTGTGAGCATAAGCTCTTGTCTGAGAAACACCAGCCTGTGTAAAATTCAACAAGCCTGGAGCAGAAGTTAGAGCAGAAACTCTAAGCCAGTGTATCTACTGAATGTCCAAATACCTCTGCAAACCAAAGGGGCTGTGTAACAGAAAATCATCACTGGCAAGACTAACACTACTAGTTAGTCCTTATTACTACCAAAAGTGCTATCAAATGATGTTTGAAGCCTGCAGAGCACTAAAAGATGTCCTGGTTTCAACCTTCTCTTGCTAATTCTTTCTTGGAAATTCTTTTTACTAGAGAATTAAGATATGATTGGGGTTTGTTTTGTTTTGGGGTTGTTGTTGTTTTTTTGTTTGCTTTAGAGGAAATCATGGTCGATATGCTGATGTTAATTAAAGCCACTTTGGGAAAGATAGGTAAGAGGGACAACCTGCTATTAAAAAGCCCGATATGTATCTGGCATCTCTAACCTCTTACCCACTCCATTAAACACCTCTAGGCAGTAATTACAGGTTATTAGTGTCTAAATATGGGAATAACACCTGTCTGCCACTGAGTAAAATAACATGTCAATTGGCACTGGCCCATTTTAATTAGTTATTTCATTGTTTGCATGAAGGCTCAGAGGAATTTTTGCCAGACCTCTGAGGCTCAGAGAAGCTCAGACCTTGATGCATCATTTCCATATTTGGTCCTTGTGTTATCTGTGTTGGCTTATAAATTCTTATGCCATGGCTGCTTGGGGACAGTACCTTGCTGACAGGGTCAGGCAATATTCGTCATATTCAATCTTCAGGATGTTTTGGGCTTTTTCTGTCACTGGGCAGCTGACCTAGAAACAAATGCCATGAACACAGACATGAGTTAAACTGTCTATAACCAGTATACTATGCAAGTCTTGGTGCATATGAATCTATGATGTTCCATCCACCTGTTTCCTATGTCAATGCAAAGGTGAGCAGGTAGGGTTTTCTGTCTTGTATTGCTGGTGTAATGAGCAATATGTAATTCTATTTCAATATGTAATTTAACCCAACCATAAAGGTAAGTATTGATCAGGGGTCAGTTTGAATAGGACAAGCTTAGGAGATGTTTAGTCTGACAAGTGTCAGAGCATTTTGGGCGAAAGTTTTGGCTATTCTTAGAATGAATGGAAATAACTCGTCCTGACATGCAGACATTATACAGAGAAGCACTTCAGTGAATGCCTGTCTGCAGCAAGGCTCTTTAGGAGCAAAGAAAATACTTAAAAGCTATAGTTTATCTAAAACCTTTTCCCTGTCAAGTAGTGTATTAGCTGCCTACTAATAGCAACAGCCGCTTAGGAGAAACATAGCTTCCTGGTTAATACATTGTTATTAACAAACATCTACTCTGCCAGTGGCTCAGTGGTTCAGATGTACCCCAAAAGGAACCTGTTCTGCAGCTCCTTTTCACTTAATGCTAGTGTTTTGGCAATTCCTACTTCAGCCAGGAACCTAAAAGTAGTTTTAGGCTATTGGATCCCTGGGGTGATCAGTCAGCTTCCCATCTTGTCATAAGACTTAAACCCACCTGCTGGAATTAATGGTTAGTAATTATCAACTTGCATGTTTCCTAGATTCCCAAACTCCTGACTTGCCACTTAAGTCCTCTTCCACATAAAACCCAACTTGGCATATTAGCTAGTTATGAAGGTTCTTTGTGGGAGGTAAACAGTGGATGGCTAGGTAAGAAGCAAAGACTCTGTCCAGCCCACCATCTGTTGAACAGGTACTGGCGCCAATGGATGCTTAGGGAACAAGTGTAAGAACAGGACAATTCTGTCCACTTTCTGTAATCTGCAAGTTAGAAATTTGCTGAAGAAGAGCGTCTGTTTATATTATTGCATGTAATAGCTCCCAGTATGCCCTTTCCCTATAAAGTTGACTAATCACTTTTTGAACCCATTAATGCTTTTGCTGAAAACAGTTAAAGTGCACATGAAAACCAGGCAAACAAAAGCTTATGTAAATTCTGAGTGGACAGAGTTTAAAACCAGGTAGACTGAGCCCTAGTGAATATGTTGTAGGGAACAACTGGGTATTTGCTGGATACATTTAGAGGCAAATGGACTAAATGAGATAATAAATCTTTTCTTTCTCCAGTTTCATGATCAGATGGTAAATTTGGTTTTGGCTTGTATTAGTTATGCAGCCTGAATAAGGCTGTCATACTAAGGCGCAGTCTTATAGGTAATTTACATGTTTGCTTTATATTACCTTTTCCTTCTATCTCCTGTTAAAGGTAAGGGAATTCCCTGGTAACAGGATCATCCCCTCTTTCCCCTTACCCTCAGCTGGATATGAGACACAAACCAGCAAAGCACTAACAGCCCACTGTACAACTTTAATTCTAGCCTATAATACAGATGAGGCATTACCTTCATGCCTGACACAGCCAAGGTGTTTTTCAGTCGGTACTTGCCATCCTTCTGGGGATAGGTGTACAGCAGAACATCGTTCATCTATATGAAGAGAAGAGCAAAATCAATAATGTGCATTGTGGCTTGCAGGCCTGCCCATTACTCCTGGGGGGCATACACAGAACAGGCAGTAACTTGATGAACTGCTAGGTCTGTTACTAAAGACAGCCCCAAGCCGCACAGCTTCTAACAAGACCTGCATTTCCCGAAAACTGGGGAGTCTGCACCCAGGACTTCAATTGCTTTCTGATTCTGACTGTTGCTAATAGTTATGCAAGTAGATAATCAGCTCATTTTTTATTCAACTTGTGTGAAACAGTTGCTTGTTTTAAGGGCAATGCCATGTTCCAGTTGGGAACATTTGCTACCTGGCAATACCAGCTAACTGCCCAGGATGCTGCAGCTCTGACTTTCTCAGGGTCTTCCTGATAGTGAAGCCACAGTGTGGCCAGGGGAAGGGCTGGGCTTCAGTATTTTCTGGGCAAAAAGGAAGAACAAGTGAGGAGAAGTGTAATGGTATGAAGGAATAATTCAAGGAAGAATGGCTTGGATAGTTGAGATCAATAAATGTACTTCACTGCTAGAAAAACTCGCCTAGGCATAGAAGAGCTTTGCCGAGTCTGTGGGCCACAGCAGAGACCATGGAAAGGCAAAACTGAGAAAATGAGGGAAAAAAATTTCTAACTTAACACCCCCAATAATTCCATAGTTCTTGCAGCTCCTTGCAGAACACATATTTTTCAAACAGCTTATTCATAGACATTATTGCAGCTTTTTACCTTCATGCCAACAAACAAATAAATGCAACAGAAGAACTGGACCTTGTTAAGTCTTCGCAGGCTTCTCCTTCCCTTACTACTTGAAGGAGTCGCAGCATTGGTGGGCCTTAACATTGCCAAATTATTGCTTGTGTGTGTGCTTTCTCTGCTTTACTTGAATGAGCAGGTCATGTTCTCTTGTCTTTTCCAGCCCTCTCACATCAGTACCAATATGCATAAACCCAGACAGCCCCTTGATGGCTGTACTGGGATACGATGAACAAAGATGTGCAAGGCAGTGTAAAACCAAGGCGTAGGTAAATACTGTGTGATGCCAGAGACAAGGAATCTTAAATGCAGAAATTCTCAGTAAATTAAAAAGTAGACAGAAGACAGCTTCACTTGGGTTCCTCTGAGAAAGGCACTTAAATACAGTCAATTAGATGGTAATAATATTAGATTTTGGAAGAAAAAGTGTGGTACAGAGAGGTGAAAGGAGAGTGGAGGAAACTAAAGAATGATTTGGCAATACAGTAATGTATCCTGTATGACTGGAATTGTTGGGGTCTTGATAGTACTGCCTGACTACCTAAAACTGCTGATGCAAGATTTTCACTAATTTGCTTGCCTGAAGGGCAAAAAATCTAAAGTGGAGCCTTATGGATATTTTCTTAAAAGGTCATAGTTCAGCTTTCTTACTGTGCAGGAACAGTGGTTGAAGAAAAACGACATGGAATTAATACTCATGGGATTAAATCCTTATCATCTTGGACTTAACAGCAAAACTGTTGTTGCCGTTATTAGGATCATGAGTTCACTCATGGACACCCGTTCATTAAGCAGCCACTTGATTCACAGCAAATCAGGCTTATGTGCATTAGCAGCCCATCTTTAAAATGCAGATTCCCACTAGAATGAGGCAAAGTATATTGAAGAGTGACTTTCCTCGAAAATTTTACTTCAAATGTTACTACTTTTAAAAATTGAATTGAGTTTTCTGAATAGAATCAGACAGTATTTTTGTAGGAAATGCTCAAACATTTCATTCTAGCATATTTTAACAAAAAGATTCCCATGTTCTCCTGCATGGGCAGGAGAGTCCAAGTCCAAGTCCTTGCCCCTCAGACAAGCAAGTTAGTGAAATCTGTCTATTTCTCTGTATCCTTCTAAACTCATGCAGAGTTTAAAGCTCTTTTATTAAAACACTTCTCAACTGAGGATGTGAAAGCATAACTATCCAGTCAGAATAGGAGTCTCATGTTCTCTTCTCTGTAGTCTTGTGGTGGTTTTGCCCCTAGCCAGAAACTGAGCACCATACAGCCACTCTCTCTATGGGGGGGAAGAGGGAAAAGGAAAAAAAAAACCAAAGGCAAACCTCGTGGGTTAGGATAATTGTAGTTTACTGGGACAGAGAAATAACAATAATAGGCCTTTTATAGCAAAATATAGGAACCTAGTGATGCACAATGCAGTTTCTTACTGAACCTCACCACTCAGGCTGTACAGCTCAGAGTTGTCCTGAAGCTGGATTGTCCCCAAAAACTGGAAGTCCTGGAGCTGTGCATTCCTCCTCCCCACCAGCCCCCCTTTATGCTGAGCATGACATAATTGGCATGGAACACCCTCTTTGGACAGTTTGGGTCACCTGTGCTGGTTGTGTCCCCCAGGGTGACCCCAGCGTCTTGTTAGCAGGGCAGCACGAAAAGCCAGAAAGTTCTTGACTGCTTGGCATCGGCATCCATTTGTTACAACACTGCTCTCATCATAACTCCCAAACACTCCTAGCTGAAACCAGGACAAGTCTAAAATGGAATATTTACTCCTTTGCAACAACACGGTATAATTTCTTTAGAACAAAGTGAGAAATGGCTTGTCACAGAAGTATTCTGTGATTTATTTAATGCTCCATAAATGAGCCTGCCATGCTAACACTACTCCTATTAGCACCATGACACCTGCACAAGATGGACCACATGATGGTTCCCAGTTTAACCAGGGCAATGCATAAGCAGAAAATTCATCACAAACTACTGCATGCTGGGTATCTAGGAGACTGAGGTAGAAAAAATCCTGAGCAAATGTGAACTTTTCAGTGAAAAGCAGATGAAAGCTATTTTCAGTTGATATTACTAGTAGCAACTAGGACTCCAGCATCCAGATGGAAAAAGGTAAAGACAGGCAGACTTACTGCTATCATTAAGAGAATACTAGTGAAGTTTAGTATGCCTGATTCTGCTATCTCCTGAATGTTTAAAGGATTATATGAGAAAACAAGACTTCCTCTGCCACCCATCAGTGTCAGCACTTAAGGCTCCTTTCAAACCACACGCAAAGGCAACTAGTTATGAGCATGAAGCCCAGGGAAGTGAACTCCTAAGAGAGGTTTTCACAATTCTGGCATACAGTGCTACTGGGTTTCTATAACAGCAAATCCCACATATTTATTTAAAATGTTATATAGCTTTTTATAAAGCCATTAATTCTTCTATTGCTGTTGATTAAGGATTACACCCTGGTGCATATCATAGTCATGAAGCTCTGTTTAAATATCCCAAGATTTTTTTGAACATTAGTGATGATATTGCTTTATAATTGCCCGCTGGAAATGTCTTTCCTCCTTCTGTTTTTCTCTCTCACTGCACATAGTGGTCCCACCAGTCACAGTATGACACAATGAAATTACGACAAATAATTCAAAGCTTGCTAAGCAAGGCACACATATTCATGAAGAAAGGAAGGGTTTTGCACTAGCTGCTGTCCCCTTTGCCACATCTACCCTGGAGACCTGAGTGGTGGCTATATGAATGGCATAGACAGAACTAGCACTATTACCAGTTGTTTCATGCATCCTCCTGCTTCAGACCGTTCCCTAAAGCAGAGAGGACTGGGCCATGATAATAGCTGATCTTGCAGTCCCTCAGGAATCTGTGATAGAAGAGATTGACTGCCACAACACCCAGAGGAGTTCCCAGAAGCCCTCAGGCTTCAGATCCACTTCCTGCTTGCCAGAAAACTTCCGAGTAATTTGGACCCCCAGACTGCTCAGATATTGACAGGGGACAAATATTCCTATTCTTCACTGCTCTGTGCACACACAGTCCCCCAAACAACAGTTGTTAACACAGACAAAGAATTATATGTCTGCTCTTTACATTTCTTCTGTCACCACCTTTTTTTCTCCTTTCTATAATCCCCTCTGTTGTGATGGGAACCCAGTAACAATAGAGGTCAGTGCAAGTTTTCTAACCTACAGTGTCCAAATTTATTGATCCAAGCAAATTTATCTATGCCCTGCTGAACTGCTGGCATCCATATGTAATGCACTCTCTGTCTAAAAGCTCCTACCACGTTTGGTTTCTATGAATATTTTAAAGGGTAGTTCATTATGAACCCTATGTTCTATTCAAGTCTGTTGAACATCCCCTGAACGTCAGTGGAGCAGCTTGAATGTGTGCTGGGGCTGCATTTTCCAAGCTCTGATTCCTGTATTCCAGCCCTGCCAGCTAGAGCATTAGTCTCCCGTGTGATAGCCGCTTCCCACATCCCACTTACAACACAAGCAGCCTTTGTAGAGAAATTCTTGGAAGGGTGAGGTAAGACACAGTGTCTGAGTTGTGAAGTCCTGTGGTTGGGGGGCAGTTAGGGGGGCTGCCAGTAGCCCATAATGCACTGCAGAGTGGCCCCAACATCCTTGTAAACAGAGACTGGACTCAGGAAACAGGCATACAGCAAAATTTACCAAACATCCTGCCCGGAAACACCAGAGTCAACAATACCATCAGGCTACACAAAGCAGCCAGCTCAAGTAATCTTGTGGTAGACACAGCATTAGCCACAGAAACATCTGCACACCAAAGCCCCTAAAAGGGTGTTGGTCACACTAATGCCTGTATGAGCTGTGCCCAGGCATACAGTGCTCCTTATGAAGATATATTCAGAGCACAAGTCTGCATAACACCAGATCACACCCTGAATGCACAGGCCAAGTAGGAGTCTGGCATGCACCCAATTTTTATAGTATATTCCAATTACAACTTCAGCTTGGTGGGCTCATCTCCTGGGATGTGTAGGGGTTAAATGCTCTGGGTTATCCTGTAGCATGTACTCTTCCACTGATATTCTCTGCAGGTCCTGAGCCTGACTTAGCTTCAGCCAGAGTAAGTTCACTACTGGCAACTTCAGAAAACACTGTTCATGTAAAAATGTGGTTTGGGTAGCTAAGGTAAACATACTTACATCATCCAAAGCTAAACCAAACTACACCTAAAACATGTTAGCTTCTAGTGATCTTTTTGAGTGGCACTTAACATGTGAAGCATCAAAAAAAGTTGTAAAAGTTTTTTTTGATTAATACATTAGGGCAAGTTCTTATGCTGCCTGAGTTTTGCCAGGTTTGTAATATGGTCCTCAGAAGATAAGGGTGTTAAATAAATGTTAATTGGTGTTTAAGAGACAGTGTTTAGGAGATGATTTTAGGACATAATACAGGAAGCCTGAAGTAGTTGCCAGCTCAGTGTGCTGGAGCAGGACAGAAGCTGGTTTTATGTGTCTCTCTGTTCTTGAAAGCGACCTCTATGGTTTAGTCTAGCGCTACCACATACTTTGCATGACAGCATGCTTGGTCACAGTTTGCCTTTCTGACTGAAAGGAAGAAAAAAATGCTGTTTCTGAATACTGAGAAGCATCTGTTAGCAACAGGACATTGGCTACTGTAATGTCTCCAACTGCCAAGGGACACTGCTCTCCTTGCAGTTAACAGCCGGGTTTGAGCAGCTGAACTCTCCCCAGGAATCAAAAATAGTTCCTAAACTAGAAAGCACTAAAAACTCATTTCTGTGCTTTCTTTGTTCCAGTAATACTTTCAGCCTCTTGTGATCTTCAAGCTGATACAATCATTTTGGACTACTTGGAATTTATCTCAGCTTATCCCAAGTTTAAATTAATTTCTTCCCAATGTTTATTACCAACCTGTTTTCTGATCTTCCTTTTGAATTCTCTGTATCAGTTATCACAGCTGGGTTTACAACATTTCAGTATTTGCCACAGTAGTGGATTATGATGGCAGGTACGAACACACTGGAATATGAAACAGTAACAATTTCTTGGAATTTAGTCCCATCTGCAGCCTCAACTCCAAAATGTTTTTGTAATACTAGCAAAAGCAGGTGTTTCTGAAGAGAGATCAGTAAGGAAGCAGCTATCACCTGCTATGAAGTGATCATCAGCACTCAGAATTACTGCTGCTGAGAACACTGTTTTTAAGACCACCTCCTGGAGATTCTGGCATGGACATTTTCCCTTCCCTCAACAAAGTCATGATTTTGACATTTATTGCTGTCGTTACAGTCCACTGATGCCAACTTAGCAAAATAGCAATGAGATTATTGCAGCAATCTCATATGTGAAGATTTGGGTGAAATCTGCCACTTCTGGTACATAAAAGTCTGAATTTTCACAGAAACCAATGAAGTCATCAGGAAAGTGCAGTGCCAGTACTGTGTCCCAACTCATCTGATCTTTAAGACTGCAGTACATGATTGAGGAGGCAAAGAAGCTTGTGCATCCATTCATGCACAAATAGGAAATAATAATAAGAGGGAGAAATAAGAACTAATGGGAAAATGTGTGACTTCTGTAATAAGCCACCTCTCCTTACGATGGTCCCAGAGTGAAAAGCTGTGAGCACTTAGAGAGGCCATGGCAAATATGTATTCCAGGCATATAAGCCATTTATTTCAAAATTATACTGAAAACAAAACTTTAATGTTAATCGCAGCAGTGATGCTCAGTTCTTATTATTCTTTTCTCAGAAGGGGCTCTAACAAATTTTTGAAATGTTAACAGGTAAGCAGGTAACAAACTCCTCAGACACAGGCAAATATTATTTGAGCCTTCAAACCAATGAATGCATAAAATTGCCTGTGGTTGCACAATAAGCTACCTGAAAAGTTGACAACAGAGCTCATCAGGAGTCTCCAATACTCTTCAACTGTTCAATGTAGTGTGTAATGCAAACCAGAAAGCATGAATGTTAATAGCATACCTTCAAAGCAGTGCTTTTAAATCTGTTTTGATGTACAAATACTTGCCATTTTTGCAGTAGGGTTGTGGACCCTTGTGAAGGGTATTCCACCAAACTGATGAAAGGTTCATTTTTCTTAACTATTGCAGAATAATTTTGCAAAATGTCATTTAAAAATGTTGCTTTAATCAAGAGGAAGCTGGAGGTGTGTGTTTAGAGGGACTATACTGAGGCAATGCACATAGTTACCAGGTAATTTACATAGATGTGGACAGCAGGAACTAAAACCCAGCCCTTGAGCTTCAAGGATACAAATCTCTCCCAAGTGAATCAAAAGAAAGCTCTCATAAACTTTTGCAGTAGGGTGTTCCCTGTTGCTTCTAATCAGATCTTCTAAGGATTTAGGGTTGAAAGCTAAATTAGCTTAGTGTGAAGCTTAATTGCTGAAAGTATTCAGAGCTCATGTCCTCCTGATCACCTTGGAAACTTACATTTCTTTGCAGAATTATGGGCTAGTCAAGGCTGTACATAGCTGTTGAACAAACGGAGGGCTGTATAGCCTGTTTCCTGTACACAGGGCCAATGGGACTTTTGTGAAAAGGGCTACAAGTCCTGTTAGAAACAGAAACTAACTTACCACATCACTGCTCATGGTTACATAACTTGCAGCCTGATAGTTTCTGCTAGCTTTCAGGGCTGCGTAAGTGCAGGAGAAGATATGAGAGACAGTAAAAATACAAGAGAAGTCTTACCAAGAACAAATGCCGAGGGTGCCTGTTTTTGCCAGAGACTTTCATCAGCGTTCCCTCTTTAACGAAGATCTGAAGGAGAAAACAGCAGGTTGTGATCCTGAGACTTCTCATGTTTATTCTTACTGAGAAAAGAGAATATTCCTGGAGAAAGAGCCACTTGAACTGCTTTTATCAGCACAGGGAGAGACCTCAACACTTCCTTTTAGCTTTACTCTTTGTGAACTGTCTTAGTCTTTGCCTGGATTAGCCCTGCTGTTCTTCATGACGTGCATCTGTACCAGAACCAAGTTGGTTGGAAACCCACTTTTCCTCAGTCCGTTGCTTTTGCACTATGGATTGTGCTGAGGTGATTTGTCACAGTTGGCAAAGCTAATGTGTAACGGGCTTCAGAGAAGAACTCTTGTCTTCAAAAATCCTCTAAAACAGATTAAAAAGAAAAGCTGAAACCTCATTTTTCAGCATGCTAAATCAACACAACTGTGGCTTCATCCATCATCTGTACATGTTTGCGAACACAATACTTTGTTGGTCCATACTGTTACTATGTATGTAGGCAGGACTTTGTATGTAAGCAGCTAAATCAGCATATTAGAAATGTATTGCAAAGGTCTAGAATAGCTGAACTACCTCAGTGAATGAACAGTTATCTACTCTTTTTGGATAGAGAACAGAATCTGGTGCAGTTTTGTACACAGAACAATTTACAACCAGAGAGAATAATCACATAAATTCTGTATGCCAGGCTTTGCAGAATATGTTAGAGTATTACCTGGCAAGGGCAAGTGAGAATACTGACATTAGAGAAAAAATAGAGGTTGACTGCAGTATTTGGCTGCTGAGAATTCTTACACTATGAGTATGCATGCCTTGAAAACTGCTTCATGAGTTTTGCCTAGATATTGGTGAACTGAAGGGAAATGTAGAGTTGCAGAACTCAAGAAAGAAGTCTTTTGAAATGTGGAGGCAAGGTGGAGCTGAGGAAACTGGGCAGGCTTGAAAGCCGGGAGAAGAAATTTGCATTTGATGTGGATGGCAAGACAGAGCTATACAGTCTCAGACTTTTTTGTTCATGTGTTGCTTAAAAATTATGTCTTGGATTAGAAGCACCACAGGGAAATGGTGCTTGAAAACAAATAATTTCCACTGATTCAAGGGTCTTACCCAGCCAAATAAAACTCTGAACCTTTCCAGGCTGCAAGTGATTCCTGCTGGTGTTGTGACCTTTCAACGGGAGTGTATAGGGAGGAAAACAGCCACTCCATCAAAACACATGACTGTTGTGGTGGCTGAGGACAGCTGGAGTAAAAAGTCAAATAGCTGCTCTGTGTAAAGGCAATGCAATGCATCTCTTTTCCAGCCTGAGGCTCTCAGCACATCTCTTTGAGTGCTGCCAGAGTGATGTCTTTTTACACAAACCAGTATTCCAACCCTTATCACAGTACCTCAGTAAACAACACCTGTAGATGCCTGAAATCTGTCCATCCACACAATCAGAGAGAGTGCTTTCCGGAAGCAATGACCTTATCAGCATAGACCGGCCTGCAACACTCACCCTTCCTGGCTGGAGGAGGCCACTCTGTCCTCTCACACTGTGCTCAATGTGTACCAGCTTCTGCAAGTTTTCCTGAGGGACAGAAACAGCGTTTAGGAGACCACATGGTGACTGTTCTTTAGACAGGCAGGCAAACCTTTCCTTACCGTTTTATTTCTCTGAAGTGTTATTACAGAACTAGGTTTCAGAGAGAACTGAGTCCACAGATTTTATGCCCAGAAAGCCTTCTTCAGCCTTACAGGTTTTCTAAAACCTCATAACCTGCATTCATATATGCAGCAGCCTTCTGCACTCCTGTTACCTCTGCTACCTCAGTGCACCTTCAAAAGGGCCTTCTGACTCCATGCAATATTTATATCTGGGCCTCTGCTGACTTTTTGCTCTGAGAACTAATAAACTGTAAGCAGAGATAAAGTACAGTATCTGCTCTAAAGGCCTGTGCATTAGTGGCATGGCACAGATAATCCAAAGCATGCTTTGATAATATAAAACTGTTGCTAGGATTATCTGGAGGTTTATGTTCTGTGATAACAGATTAATGACTTTGCAGTAGGGGTTTAGAAGGTTAACTAGTAAGAAGGCAACGAAGCTGCATCTCTCAAAGCGGCAAAAATTAGGAAATTCATTATCAAACAGATATTAACTGCCTATCTGGCCCTAAAGCTCAGTCACTGGGCACTGGGACATGTCATGAATTTATTTATGAATGTGGTAAATAAATATAATCTGGCTAAGCCTGTGCCCTCATAAGAAGATGGTATTAGATGAATATGCAAAGGAGGAAGAAGGGATGTCTGTACCTTTACAATATTGCTAGAGTCTTTTCCAGTATCTTTTCATTTAGCTGATGAGGCTGCTAAACCCGAGACATATACGTAGGATTCAGTTGTGTTTTTATCTGGTCAGAACAAAAGAATGGGCTGCAAAGCAGCAATGAGTCATCACTGGAATATGTCTAAAAATTACAGGAGTCTCTTGTCTTAAGTTAGCCATTGTACCTTAAATCCTCAGTTGTACATCCAGATAAACTACAGACTGAGGACTGTGATACAGCTTCATGACCTGACAGCCTTTGACTGCACGTTTATACTATGACAGATAAAGGTTTGTTTTCCTATGCTCCATTGACTGCCATTAAGATACCCCTGGGTTTAGTTAGACTCGATTGGATTGTACAGTGTATCTGCCTGACACAAATCAATGCTGTCTATGGAATCAGCTAATTAAGAAAGCATTTACAGATACCAGCAGGAGCATATCCATGTCAACATGATGGTCTGTCAATGCTAATTTTCTCTGGATTTCAGCTAACAGAATTAGTACACCTATCTCAGCTTTCTTTTTGAGATAAGCCTGAAATACCTCCATATGTTACTGTCCAGGGGGAACAGCACACTTGTTTAGAATGATAGTAAGTTTAGTTCTTAATCAGTAACTACGTATCAAATATATATAATCACCTACAAGACTTGACTAGGCAAGGCTGCACTGGGGCAGTGCAATATAACTGGCACTGGACACATTTTCAAGAATTTCAGCCATCAAATGTCTCTTTTGCAGCACAGGAAGTAACAAATGGAATTTTTCAGATCACTTCTAAAGTACTGTAGCCCAGCAAAATGGAAAGAGAATGTATAAGCTAATAGCACAGGAAATACCAGGGATCATGCAACAGCTGACGTTTGCTAAAGACATTTGCAAAGGACTTTCCCATCAGTGAGGGTATTTTAACCCTAGAAAAACTTGTCAAATTGGCATTTTGTACAATGGAAACCCATTCTTCATTCACAGAAAAGGCAGTGCTCTCTCCTGTGAGCACATTCATGGCCAATGCTATTACTACTCCCTGCAGTTTCCACAAGAACAAGACACGTTACTGCATCTTCAATACACAGCAGCTTTTCATAAGACTGCTGGCAGAGGCGCCTTTTGTAATGCTGATGTTTGCAATATGGACACATGTTCACCAGGAAATGGACAGAGATGTATCAAACTCATTTCCTGTAGGAAGTCCAACAGCCACCATGTATGAAGAACAATGATTTAATCTGGGAATGTGGGCAGATGAGGGGGGTATAGTTTCCCTTCAGTTCCTCTAAAATTCCCTGCTTATACAGTTTTCATCTTTCTCTTTATAACGATCATAATTCTTCTTTCAAATATCCTTTACTGCTACAATAAAAAATGAAAACAAAGCTCCACCCAGCTAGTGTGGCAGATGTTGGTGACTGAAATCCTTCTCCAGCCATTTCAGTAGCGAACTATGGTGTCCATCATACTATCACGTCTGTGCTGGCAGAATGCCTCCCCAAGCAATTCACCAGCTGTTAATAGCATCTCAGATGTATAATTCTTAGCATCCCAGAGACTCTAACAGATTGGAGAAGTTCGTAGAGCAATACAAACCCTGGTTAGTTCAAGTAGTGAAGTGCTCCTGGAGTTACAGATAGACGTAATGCTCTGTGGTGATGGCATGCCTTACGCCTCTATACATCTGTAAATTGTCAATAAGGTTTTCCTACTTGATAAAAATGTTGTGGAAATAGTTTAATATCATAATGTGTCTGAAAATCCTGGGTTAATACTTCTCAGGGAGAACCTACTAGAGTGTTCTTATCATAAAACAAAAAAGCTAATAATGAATCATTGATATTCTGGAGAAAATGTAGATCATAATTCAATGCTCCTGTCAGTGTAGTTGATGAGTTGATAAGTGGCAGTAGAAATCTTCCTCCTTCAGGTGCATGCCAAGTCTAAATTATTGCTTAGAGCTTCATGACAAGTTATTAATGATCTGTCTTCAGTAGCATTGTTCACTTTGTTATGCAATTACAGTAGCTTCTTAAATTCTTTGCATTTTTTAAAATCTGAGGGAAAGACAAGAACTGCTGTTTGTAGCTACTGTGTATGGGATATTGATTCAGGAGGACAATCTCTGATATAGCAGAATATTGAACTTTGAATCTCATGAACCTGCACTTTCACAAAACCCGCAGCATTCTTTACACAGATGGGAAAGAAGGAAATTCTGTTTCATCTCTTCCAGGCCAGAGTTATGAAAAAGAGCACATGTGCTCTGATGATAGGATAAAAAATGGAAGGGTAAAAATCTGTGTAGTATTTGTGATTAAAGTTGAATTCCTCTGTAACCCACAGGGTCCTGTGTCTTACAGCCTCTCTTCTGCCTCCTGTGCCTCCCAACAGTTCTTACCACAACAGAAAACTCCTATCATCTTAGGCAAAAATCAGACTAGAACCTTGGAAAGAAATGATCATAAGACCAGCTACATGCACTCTACCTTTGCCAATACATTTGGGCTCTAATATTATGTAAGCAATCACACTGACCTTACAGAAACCGTTCATTACGTTGGAAAATGATATAACTTATTTAGGTACCTGAATCGGAAATTAGACATGAGCTTTAACCTATGAAAGTCTTGGCCAGTCTATTTGGTTGTGGGATCATTTGCAGGATTATAAACCATGACCCATTCTTCTGAAGTAAAATGGGATTCTAATATTGTGGAAAAAATATGCAAATGTATCTTTGACAGTACATTTGTGGTATTTTCTACATTTCATATCTAAAAACAGAACCATGAAACTTCTTGTCTCTCAACTCATTGTTCCACATACCATTTCAGCAATTCTAAGAGGGAAAAAATTTTGCCCTGCTTGCTGTAATGACTTACATCTTGCACAGCTGCACTACAGGACATAGATCTACCTCCATATCTGCAATACTGTAAGCCTAATCTGTACAAACCCTTGAGTCTCATCCTGGAGGAGGCTTCAGAATTTAACAGATATGCATTGACTTCAGCAGATGTGCAAAAAAGACACGATTAGGAGAGTATGGGTCATGGTAAGACTTACTGCTTGGAGCATGCTGTCGTTGGCTCGATCTGTGATTTCAGAAACAATGAATAAGGCAGCTGCGGGATGAAGCAAAACAAAGACCACAAATCACATAAAAGAGTAGGAGAATAACCCAAATCCCTTCTGTTTGCAGGGTCATCTTTAATGAAAAGCAAGCAATATCCCCAGCAGCAGCTCCTTTAACTTCCTTGCCACCTTCAGAATGCATCTGCTCTGTGAATTTGAAGACACAGCACAGTACTATCAGTTCCCTTTCCCTTCATCATTCTCTTGTGTAAAACTGCGTCATACTTGTGCTGACCAAGAGAGCTCATGAGGTCCTTTTTAAGCACCTAGCATGGCACAAAATCTTTTTGTGTTGTTTTCTAATTGCATGTTTTTGACAAATGGAGCTTGTGGTAGGGAGAGGTTAAGGTAACCCAGCTTTGGCCATCCAAAAGTTTGACAATGTAAGGTGATCCGTTTCCACCGTACTGCCAGGAGAGAAGACAGGTCATCCCTTTCTGACAAAAGTGTGTATGAAGTGGTGACATAAATTAGCTGAATTCTTCACTGGCAAATAACCTGGGACAGGGTTTGTTTTCTGACTCTGATAGCAATGGCATAACACACCTCAGGTCCTTATCTCAAATCTACTCCTCTGTGGAACTGGGCATCCTATCTGTTTCTGGGCATAATCTGTGAGCATGCTAGCCATCACTCTTCAGAAGTGTGACAAGTGTGTGCTAACCACAACAAAGATAGGCAATTGTGGCTACAGGGATTGAGCATCTGCCCTGGTCTTGTATAAATTACTGGTATATTGTAGTCCTACTGTGACTAGGGTCCTGAGTCTTGCTTGAGACTCCACTCTTGGGCAGGACAGATTAAACTTCAGTCAGTCACAGACCTTATTGCTGAGTGGATTTGGATTTACACTCACAAGGTATCAGAAAGGTGAATGGGTTGCATTAATACAATGTTATTCCTGTTTACACTGGCCTGGAAATTACTCAAACTGAGGCCACAACTAAACCTTGCTTTGACTTCACTAGGAATAAGATACTGCTGCTTTATCCATCTAATCTGTTGGATAGGATGGTGTTAGCAGCTGAACACCTGGATTGGTTCTAGATTGTGCAGAACTGATTTTTATGAAATGTCTGTCACGTTTACTTAGGCTTAAGAAATCCAGGATATAGATAAACAATTAAATCTTCCCGTGTTTCTCCAAAGTTCACAGAGCATGTCATAGTCAATGGTACCCAAACAAGAGGCTGGAGCCGCCCCAACTGACTTTACAGTGACCAGGCCAAATATGGACAAAGCCAAAGGGGAGTAGGGTTACCTACTAGTGATGTCTGGGACAGAACTACAGTATCTGTGCCGCACTTGGATAGATGGTACTTTCTTCTTCTGTAACTTCATTGTGTCAAAACTATAGTAAGCCCACAGGTTTCAGTGAAGAAATACAGGTTTCTTGCCCTAAACAATTTGTCTAAATTAGTAATCAGATCTTACAGATCTTATATGTAACCTGTTTTCCAAAATCTTGAAAACAATCCTCTTCCATATACTGCCAGTATAGGCCCTGTACCTCTTTAAGAAGCAGAGTTAGAAAAGCAGAATTTTTGTTCTACCCATTTGATTTTACCTTGTGTGTCTTCATACTCTGTAGAATCAGGGCAAAGATTATTCAAGTAATCTGTAGAAAATAATCAAATTAACACAGACATCCAATAATGAGAATACAGATCCACATAATTTGTAATGTGATTAGCTAAAACATAAAATCCTAATCATAGAACCATAGAATGATTGGAATTGGAAGGGATCTTAAAGACCAGCTAGTTACAAGTCCCCTGCCATGGGCAGGGACACCCACCACTAGACCAGGTTGCTCTGAATGTTCAGCCTAGCCTTGAACATTTCGAGGGATGGGGCATCCACAGAAATAGCCCGAATAATTAAGTGTACATATATCCTCTTTCCAAATGACAACTCACCTTTGACTGCATTCTGCTTTGAGAATCAGTGCAAGAGCACTGATACAGATTTGGACTTAGCACATAACTTGGCAGGTATAAATGCATAAACAGAGAAAGGCAAAAATTAATTCTATTTTCCCACCTGAATGAATGATGTTGACTGTAATGACTAATTTTCTATACTTATAGTAAATTCATTAAATGCATTTTGTAGACACAGGAAGGAGAACTCTGTATATGCAGAGTTTGATGATTACTATTGAACTTGAGCACATTCTGAAAACTACACACAATAGACTTACATTTACAGGAATTACACATTTGTGTTATACAAAACCATGTCAGTTTTACTTGGACTACTTGCCTTGAATCATCTGTCTACTTTTTTCCTGGGTCTTTATGTTTTTAATGACTCTAGTATACAATTGCCACCTTTTTAAAAGCCTAATTCTGAAATGGGCTATTTTTACCCAGGCTCCTAAATTCTGCCTCCAAGAACTAGGCTGTTGTGCTGTGTGGTGCTGTGCATGGATATCTGTTCCCTTTAGTGTCCTATCCATATATGTATTTCTCTTTCTAATGCTGTGCCCTCCCTGGCATCTCCAGATCTACCTGTATGCAAGAAAACATCTGCCTGAACTCATGCAGGAAGGGATTGTGTGCTGTTATCAGGGAGTGTCTAGTATTTCTCACAGCTGCAAGATCTGTCCTTGGCAGTGAACATTTAACTGAGCGGGCCAGTCCTTCTGGCTGTAGTGCAGTACTTTGCAGCCAGTATCCTCAGAAGACACCTGGCCTTATAGGGTAAATAGAAGCAGTCAGTTACAGACACACAGGCTTGCTTCCATATTTTATTACTTCCTATACTGTCTAGAGAATCTGAAGGACTGCGCTGTTCCAGAGCCACCTTGGCCTAGAAGGCAAAGAGGGGCTTGCTTTCTTGAGGTGAAGAACTGAAGGACTAAACCTACTTTCTGGAATATCGTAATCCAGTAGATCTTATCTCACTATGCAGAAAAGCTTTCATTTTCCCAGTTAGGGCCAGTACCTGGGGTAAAGAGGAGCTCTAGTTGTCAGTCATAGACATAAGCCAATCATGGGAGCAGCACTGAAACCCTTCCAGCTCTCTCACAAAATACCATGCTTTATCTTTGCAGTTTCCCTTGTAGACCACAGAAATGGGCAGAGAAAAGGGAGCATAGTGGGGGTGTTTCTTACAGGGACGTGCCAAGTCCTTTTTCTTACGTGCAGTATTTGCGTGCGTACACTAAAAACACTGAAGGACCATGTGAGACTACTACATACTGCAACCCACAAGTCTGGAAAGGTGCCCATAACTTAAGGACACTCCTAGAGAGGGAAGCAAGTCAGACAGTTAAAAACCTCTTACTGTTGGCATCTAGCCATACCAAAAAAGCAAAATCAGCTGTGAATAATGAGTTGCATCCTTGATCAAAGTGTATGGAGCAAGATGAAACCACTGCTAATCTGTGCTGTGAATAAAAAGTTCATATGGTCACTTTGTTCTCCTGCATTTGCAGAAGTTTCTTCTAATATGCTGTGCCCTTCATGAGTTGTTGAGTATGGGCAGGGTTTATGGCTTCCTTTTTACTGTCCCATGCGTAACTCATCTTGCATCCCTCTCCGCTCACACATACACATAGTACCAAAGCACTTCTCTGTCTTTATATCTATGGATCTCTGTTCTTTTGTGTTCTGATCTGACTAAATTACCTGACAACACGAGACTCATTGTCACATTTCACCTTTTCCTTCCCCAAACAGTTCATTAAGTTACAAGCCTAAACATCACGGTTCTTTCTAGGGCCATATCCTGCTCCAGAAAGCTTGCCCCCCTCACAGGCTCAGACTTGCTAGATTTGCTGTGGCTTACAGAGGATGAACCACCAGAGGGAAAACAACCCTCCTTGGACAGATTCCACATGAGAGTGATACATGTGGTCCTGAATGTAAAGGCAAGGTGTAAATGTAAAATGTGTAAATGTACTGTTAATGTAAATTTGGATCTCTGCCTCATACAAGGCAGAGAATTTGGACTGGGATTTTGACTTATCGCTACGCTTAGGTGTATTATATCTAGGGCTTAGGGTGCAGTACTGGCTAAAACCTCTTTGTTGATGGAGTAGAAGGAGATAGTGCTTGCTACTGTCATACAGGATGCAATGCAGCGTTGCCTTGCTGGGGACTGCTGTTCACAACTGTCTCTGGTAATTGCCCTTGACACAAATACAATCAAACCTGTTTGCTGACAGTAAAGCTGAACTCTGCCTCTCCTAATTCACAGAAAGAAAAAGCCAAGAAGGAGTGGCTGAAAGCAGCTGACTTCACACTTTTTTGTAAACTTTCAGCAGAAGTGCCTGTTCCTTCCCAGGCTCCCTGACATTTCCTGAACCCTGTATTAAGCCAGGAAATCCCATGCTGCTTCAGCCCTATTTTAGCTGTCTTGGTATCAACATGTGGTACAGTGGATGCACAGAACATCACAGGGTTTCCAGTGAGTATCTTTGAGAACGATTTTACTGACCTGTGAGCAGCACACGATACTGGAAGACACGCTGCACCACTTTCAAAAGCTGGTGTTTCACACTCTGAGGGCTGCCACCAGTGCTCTTCTGTCCTCAGTGAAAGGGAAAGGAAACACAAAGATAGGGATGTGTGAGCTCAGCAGCAAACTGTAGCCTCCACCTGATGTGTAAGATCAAAGTTTGCTACCAGTTGCAGGCACAAATTCCATTGAACCATGTCCAATTTACCTATCTTGCTAGGGGGTATTGTCTCTGACTATAAAGAAGTACTGTAAACAGTTTATTTCCTATAGCATGATTCACAAATAGTTTGGATTCAAAAGGAAAAGGGAGGAAATTGAATACTATTTAGAAGGTGAAGGTCGGGTGAAGATTTTATGGTGGCATCTGAAGACAGAGGTATCAGATTTGACCTACTGCTTGTTGCCACATATCAGGCTGAGCCAGCATAAGTTTATGAAAGGCAGGTTCTGTTTGACTAACCTGATCTCCTTCTCTGACAAGGTGACCCACTCAGTGGATGAGGGAACGGCTGTGGATGTTGTCTACCTGGACCTTAGTAAAGCCTTTCACAGAATCATAGAATGGTCTGGGTTGGAAGGGACCCCAAGGATCATAGAGTTCCAACCCCCCTGCCACAACATCCTCCATAAAGAGAGGTAGCAGTTAACAGGCATTTATAGAATGCAGAGAAACACAATGCTAACAATGTGGGTTGACTGCTGCCAGCAGCTAAGCACCTATACAGACTAACCCTAACTTCATTTTGGCCAGACCCAGTGCAAAAGCAAGCATGGAAAATATAGCAGAAGACAAGATATGAAGAGATTGTAATAATAACAGTTATTAACTCTAACACATCCTCAAGTGCTTGATAAGTTAATGTGTGGCTGTGAAACTACTTCACTCTGTGCATGTATTTCAGCATACTCACAGATCTGTAGATTGACAAACATGCATTCTGTGCACATACAGGATTGCATGAACAACAGACACAGGAACAGAAGCACACCTTGAATATGTGAACATGTCACTTCAGTTTTAGCATCCGGTTGTGCCAAGAGAGCTAGTCTCCCATTGTACCCTATCTCAACACTGGTGGAGTTGCAGAGAAAATATTTTGAGTAAACCCTGCATTAGTGCAGGTAAAAAACCCGGGAGCCTTACCTCAAACTCCTGAATTATGGTAGCCAGTTGGGAATATTTAAGGCAGGTTTCATCTAGCAAAGACAAGTTCCTATCAAACTGCATGATGTATGCTGTGTGGTGATTCAGCCTTGATTTTCTGGAGAGAAAAATGTCAGCAACTTTCTGGTGTTCCTCCCTAAGGCCACAGAAAGAAAAGAAGAAGTAAATAAAATTATAAAATAAAATAAGAGCCATAACTATTTCTCATTGTATTAGACCCACCGTGGCTAATATGGAGCTAATGTGTGTGTTAAAGGGCAGGAAAGGGGGAGTGCTGCACTGACACACTACACAAGAAAATGGACTGCTGTAGAATGGGCAGCATGAGGGGCTGATCCTCCAGCTGTGCCTTTGCCATGGTAGCACTGCCTGTCTGTAGCAGGTAGCATGTTTCCTTTCTGGACACAGGTTCTGCCTCTTTAAACAGACCTTCCAGCTGCTACAGTGCTTTGAGCACTTGTTATGTGGGATAATACAGCATCTTCAGCTGTAACATCTTGTTTTCAGCTGTCCTTCATTACCCCCACCTCAGCACCCAGTAGCACAGTTGAAATATTTATAAAGCGTGTACAAGGACAGAACAGGACAAGATCTGAGATTGCAGAAGAGCAATTATAGTTAATAGAGGAATGTGAGATCCTGGGGATGTTAAGAGTAATGGAGTGTCTGGGGTTGTACAGGCACAGGGAAGGACTTACTGGAAGGTTCAAGGGTGGTGATGACCTGGGAACTGGTACGAGTGCATCCCTATGCCATGTGTCATTCTACTGCATTTGCAGTATAGCCCTCTTTTTTTCCCCCAGGGTCACAGAGTAGTTTTGGACAGAATCCTAGGACACTTCCAGTTGTGTCCCTTCTGTTTTGGGGTACAGGCAGCATGCTGCTAGAGTAGGGCTGTGCCGTCTTGAAGGGGCAAGAAGACATTTTAGATCACATCTGGAAACACCAATTCTGTTTGTATTAGAAGTGTATAAATCATAAAGCAGAGGTGATTTTTTTAAAGTCTTTCTGCCATTTGCAACAGTCCCTTGGTGGACACAAACCAATATATAGTTTTCTTGTGTGCTTTGTCTTGAAAGGGCAGGGCTGACAAGGAGAGCTATGCTCTGCACTTGGGATTGTTACTGGAAAGTTCTCTTGTTCTAACTGCCCTGTGAGGATGTTTGGCTTAGGTGGAGTCCTTCAGCAGGCTGACAGTGTCTGTTTGGTTTGGAAGCCTAGCCTGTGCAGAGCCCTGGCTTGGTGCTGGGAGCGAGGGGGTGTCCCTTATCTGAGAGCTGTGCAGTTGCTATGTAGATTTCTGTAAGCAGATGTTCTTTAGTTTCAATTCTGATGTCTGCTGTTCCTGCCCCCTGTGGCAGCAATCTGTGGCCTTCAGATTAGGAGTGTGAGACCACTTGGTGATGACTATGAAGCATCAGAGGATAATGCACACAAAGCAGGCTGTCCTCATACTGACAGGGCCATTTTGGAGCGATGGGATGTGCATTGCACAGATGTTTCAGTATTTGGTTTCTTAGCCTGACAGCTTCTACATTTACTTCCTTCCTGCCTGTATGGAAAATCTGCCAAAGTAGTTCAGGTTCTACTCCTATCATCTCTGTGGGAATCCGGCCTCCCTGCTAGTGGCATCAAGGGAACACTGAAGAGTTCACCCACCCGCTGTGGAGGGTATGTTAAGGCCATGAAGCCATAACATTCCATACTTACCATTTAAGGACTCTTTCTTCCAGTTCTCCCAGGATGTCTTGGTGCAATTCATAAATTTCAGGGAGTTCACTTAAGCCTTGCTTGAGTTTAACTTCTTCCTGTTCATTTTCATCTTCTTCCCCAAGGACTTTCAAGAAACCTTCATAGAAACTCTGTGAACAGTGCAGAAGTCAGACTTAAAAGCACTGCTGAAATGATCATTGCAATTTCTTGACTCCTAAACTGTGCATTCTAGGAATTATAAAATATGCCATCAATAGTGATAGAGCATGCCCAGATCATAGCATGTGTTTTCTTCCATTAGTTCATGCACATTTTCAGCTGAATTCCACAATGCTATCAACCCAGTATTGAACATTTCACCTGAACAAGTCATAGGACCCTTATGCATACAATGGGTTTGGTATCTTTTTATTTACTTTGCTTTTTTTTCCTTGCTTTTCTTCAGGAAAACATTTTTGTAGTGTTTCTTAACCAGTCACTATTTTTTTTTTTAAATGAAGGATTCAATTCTCCTCTTGCTTCATTGGGTCCAACAGCCTGACATGAAAAATATTGATGTCTACATGTTTTACGCTAAAATTTGAAACACTTGTTTCCAAATCTGAAGAGAAGCAGCAGCTGCAAATTTAAGTTATGGAACAAATAATTTTCCCTATGAAACCTGAGGCCTTTTTTCATAGAATCATAGAATGTGTTAGGTTGGAAGAGACCTTTAAAGGCCATCTAGTCCAACGCCCCTGCGGTAAGCAGGGACATCTCTACTAGATCAGATTGTTCAGAGTCCCATCAAGCCTGACCTCGAATATCTCCAGGGATGGGGCCTACAACCTGTGCCAGTGATCTACTACTCTCATATTAAAGAACCTTCTCCTAATATCCACCTAAGTCTCCCCTTTTCTAGTTTAAAACCATTACCCCTTCTCCTATTGCTACATGCCATTGTGAACAGTTCTCCAGCCTTCTTATAGGCACCTTTCAGGTACTGGAGGGCTGCCATAAGGTCTCCCTGGAGCCTTCTCTTTTCCAGGCTCAACGGTTTATGAACCTGAAGTGGTTTATAAATTATTTGGGCACAGGAGTAACTCCCTCTGTAGATAGCCAGCTCTGGTACATAATAGTGCACCTGTTTAAGACTGCATAGCAAAACATTTCCCCAGCTTTGATCTGGAAGTGAGGAATAAGGCCTCCATCTGCAACTGCAGTGATAACTTGCCTTAGATCCCCAGGCATTAGAAAACATCCCAACAGCAGACAGCAAATGTTTTGTGCAAAACATTGTTTAAACTCTCCTTCATCCAGATCTCTGGATGCTGAAATGTTTCCAGATCGAAGCCTGATTCCCACAGGATCCATCTTCTCTACTTCAGGCTTGTAACGGAGCCTTTCCTGTCACTTGGATGCACTTGAGAGAGCTGGGCCCGTGTGGTACCCTGGCCCTCTCCAGGTTCCTACTAGCCACTGTTGTTTCCCCTGCCTGCTGCAGCCAGACACATCCCCTCTTCACAGGCAGTGGCTAGAGAAGCTCAGGCATTTAAAGCTACCTAGGCTTTACGGAGGTCTGAATGCAAACTGTGGCAATGAGGAGGAAGGCAGTGCACTGCACAAGAAGGCAGGAAAGCTGGTGTTGTGCGGGGTTATAAGTAATGCTTTGCTGCTGAGTGGTGTGAGGCAGGTTCCAACCTGAGATTCTGGCTGCCTCTGCCAGGAGCTAGGGTACTGTAACTAGGTGGTTCATCTTCACAGCAGTATCTTGTGTTCAGAAGCAGCAGCCTTCATTCAGTAAAATTTAAAGTGTGTGAAGTTAGTACCTGTTTGTTTGGTATTGCTAAAAGTAACTGAAAAGTGTTAGTATATTATTCAGTGTTTGTCTGAGTATGGTTCTGCAAAACTGTTAGAGGTTTTATTCTCTTCTGTATTCCTTGTAGAGATGACTCTGTGTGTTCCTCCATCAGGGTCAGGTTGGGCTCTTACTGTTGAATTTCCCATTTCTGCTAGTCAAGTCTTCATGGGCAAAGTATATGAACCTCAGTTTTTCTAGGAAAATAAATGAATAATTAAAAACCTAAGTTCATCCCAGATCGTGATAGGACCAGAAACCGAGAATCCACATACAACTGCCTAGAAATAAATTCTGTGAGTGCCTTTTGCAATCTTCTGTGTCCCAATAAGCTATGAAGTGCCTGGAGTTTTTATTGCACAAGATGAGGAAAAAAAGGGTGAGAATGAAAGCAAGAGTAAATCATCAAAATAACAGCTTAGTAGAGAGGCCATGTTAACTGGGAGGTTTGAAATTACTTGTTTTGGTGCAGCAGCAGCTGCAGACCAGATTGCAATGCTTCCTTCCTTATAAAAATGCTATCTGTCCTCACCTGGCCTTCCTTTTTTCTCTGCAAAGGTGAGGCAAAAACATTCTCTCTTATTGCTAGCCAGCCTACATGTGCTGGGTTTTTTTTTCAGTCAGTACCTCAAATTTGGTATTGCTTTTGAATTCAACTTTAAAAATACTTGAAAAGAGGCTATGTAGCTAAATATACTTAAGAGTCACTGACTTTGAAGCTAGGAGTGACCATATTGATGTGATATGATCTAGAGTGGTCTGGTCAATAGTCCAGACCACAAGACTTACTAGAGTATAGCATTACTAGGAAAACAAACAGCTTTGATTTAAGACAGAATCTGTAACGTTATGGATATGCTACCCATGCCTCCTGAGAAAATGAAGTCCCAAAAGGGGCTTTTGATAATCTCATGAACCATCAGGTAGCTCATAACCCCATATAAATCCCAAGTATCTAGTCACAGAAGAGCTGGTGTTAAGGCTCTGGTTGCATCCTGTCAGACTAAGGCCATCAAACCAGTTGTTCTTCCAGCAGGTTTGCACTGAGCTCTGCTTCAGCCCAAGATACAGGGTGAAGGAAAGCTTTAGTGTCTGACTCATATGCTGTAAATGTGTTTTTTCACATGCTACTCTGCAAACAGTGAGCTGTCATTAAAACCAATGCTTTTCACAAGATATTTAAAAAACATTCTCTCTCTGCCCATAGAAGTCAATTAATCAGAAAAAAGATGCAGCTGCTTTAACAATCACTGAGAGGGTGATTCTGCTGGATGAGTTGATAGAAATGGCAGCTAGATTTTTCCACTCAGAGACCATTTCCTGGCCTCCTACCCCACTGTATGTAATGGGGCCAAATGTGCTGTGAAAGCCAGCAAGGACTTTTTTCAAGAAACTCTAAGGTTGCACTGCTCATTGAAAGATGCCAAGCTGTTTCTATCCAGCCCTGAACCAGGATAAGATAGGTTGAGTATCTTCCTTGGTCAGGATCAAGTGACCATGAAACCTATTGCAAATTCTGTTCCATGAACTTTTTGGGACAATCTTACGAATTTCCCTGGGTTGTACTGGGGTTTACCACTGGCATAAGACCAGTTGTCCCCTGGGTACCTCGTCTTCTGGGCTGGAAGACAGGGATGGGAGGCAGAGTGAAGCCCCTGTAATCCAAGGGGAAATGGTTAGCGACCTGCTACACCACCTAGACACACTCAAGTCTATGGGGCTGGATGGGATCCACCCAGGGGTACTGAAGGAGCTGGCAGAAGTGCTCACCAAGCCACTGTCGTTACTTTATCGTCATTCCTGGCTAAGGAAGGGGACCCCAGTTGAGTGAAGTTAGCAAATGGGGCACACATCCACAAGCATTGGATCAGGCTGCCCATGGAAGTGGCTGAATCACCATTCCTGGGGGTATTCAAAGGACATGTTGAAGTGGTGCTCAGGGACATGGCTTGGTGGTGGACTTGGCAGTGTTTGGTTAACAGTTGTATCTGATTATCTTAAGGGTCTTTTCCAACCTACATTTTTCTATTACTCTATGATCCCATTTCTCATTACTCCGACTTCTGTCTTGTTAAGTTTTATTAGTACATGGAGTAATTAAGGAGTTGTAACACTGTCAGCTGCAATGTACACACTGGTTCAGTATATGTAATAGATGCCATCACATTTTTTAGCAACTATTGCAGATGAAGCATTTGTTCTCTGAAAAGCCAGTAGAACTAGGTAAAAAAAAAAAGATCATGATGACAATTTTCTTTTTGACTAGCTATATCCTGGATAAGCAATATCATAAACATTTCCTGAAGAGTATTATTGTGTTTCTTAATTATCTGGCTCTGTTTTCCACAATGTGTCCTGCCCCAGTACCACAAACAATCCCAAAGTTGGGTTGATCCAGCTCCCATTTTTTCTGGTGTGTGAGTGAGCCTATCTAACTACCTATTTAGCCAGCATACACTCCAGAGACTTTCTAACTAGATAAACTAGTCAAGCTGTCTTCTGGATGCTTTTCCTAACTCAAAGGAATCTGCAGCCTTTCAAAGTCCCCAGTCATTGTAATTAAACCAGACCAGGGAAAGGGAAAGAATTGAAACAGTTCCTTCAGCCTAGAGAACAGCTGTAGTGAATTCACTACCGATGTGCTTAAGTAACCTGCTATGTTATAGAAATATCATATTTTCCAAATTAACATTGAACAGCTCTGTATCTGTCCACTTTCCACAACAGCTGAGCAACAAGATTAACACTCCTTTCTCACAGCATCTCAGTGGATTTAATTAGTCAGTAATTGCCTGCCTCTTTGATTATAATGAATTATCAGACAGATTATTTAATTCCACTTGCCTGGATAGCCAGCTTCTTAATGATTAATAAAAAAACCCTCACCATAACAGTCATCATTATAAACATGTTTAAAAAAAATCTTAAACATAATGTCACTATTGGAAATGCCAAGTGCCTGGGAGGCCATTAATCAAATGCCAAGTGCTTCTGCAGTCTTGCTAACTCTAATCAGTTGTGGTGCCTGAAGGTCTCCCAGTCTGTCACCAAAGCCCTATGTCTAACACAGAAGGTCCCAAACGCTGAGTCTGTGCAGTTCCCCACTGCACCAAAGATCCCCGAGAAGCGTGAACTGGAGTCATTCAGTTCAAAGCTCTGGCACGATGGCTTCAGAGTTCAGGCTCATCCAGGGGTATATGAACCTACAGATCCCACTCCTGAAAGAAAAAGTATTTCTCTGACCAAAAAGTGCATGTTATAGTAGAAAGACCAGATTGCTAGTCTCTGTGGCTGGATTAGAGAAGCTCTGAATGCCTGCAGTCTAAGTAGTGTGTTCCAGATTTTGGGTGCTGAAGCAAAGTCTCTACCTGCTCTTTGTTGCAAAGGAAGGTAAGGGATGGCAAGGAGGGAGGTAGGGAGGGAAGGAGGCAGGCAGGCAGGCAGGCAGGCAGGCAGGCAGGCAGGCAGGCAGGCAGGCAGGCAGGAAGGCAGGCAGGAAGGAAGTCAGGAAGGCAGGAAGGCAGGAAGGCAGGAAGGAAGGAAAGGAAGATTCTTCCTGCAAAAGAACAGGAAAGCACTAATGGGTGAATAAACTCACATACAATATTTCTACAATTTTTGAGGACAGAATTGGTTGGGGAAATATGTGAGTTTCCATTAGGGAACAGATCTGAGGAAAAAAACAACTAAAAAGGGAGTGTATAGTGCAGGTGCATTAGTGGAAAACCATGGCCATTTTTCTGCCTCAGTCTGCAGGTAGGAATACTGGCACTTCAGCTGCAGAAATTATGTCTGCAAACAGCATATTTAACTCCCTCATGCCACAACTCCCACCTGGCATCTGGAATTCTACATTTTTCAGTAAATAATGAAACATGCATGCATCCAAAAATAATTTTGCATGTATAAGTAGAATTGTAATTGCTTCCCAAGTCAGCATAACTTTTTAATGAACAGATAATACGGGGAAATAAGCTTATTTGACCCTTTGTGGATGGGTCAGGAAAGGAAATCTTACTGAAGTCTACACTGATTGTATAAAATGGTGCAGGCTTTTAAAACCACTTTCACTTCTAAAATGAAGGTGGATTCCACAGATAAGGGTCATCTAGGCATTGCACTGAAGAGGCAGATGAAGAGTTCAAGGGGGGAAAAGAGAGTATCTATGTTAAAGCTGAATGCAGGCATGAGGTGCTGTACAGTATGCTGTGAGCCAAATCTGACTCATGGGTGGTTCTCTGAGGTATCTTCATTATGGCCAGCAGCCTCTATCCTAACGACAAAAGTGAAAGTGGCACCCATGAATTAAAAGTGGCACATCTCCTGTAGCAGAGTGAGTGACCCTTGATCTGCACTGAGCAGTGATCTTCCCAAATTTCTCAATACTGAGCTCAGCAGAAACAATGCCAGATGAACAGCAGAAGATACTATCACAACAGACACAATTAGTCTGCTATCCTGCCAATGCAGGGTACTGTGTAGGTCAGGAACCCTGACCTTAACACACACATTCATCCAAAACACTGCAAATGAGTTTTGGAATGGCACGCTGTAGAGTATGCATTGCAAATACAGGATTGGTGGGGCTTGTTACCAGGGAATTGACCTGATGCCAAATGTGCTAGAGTGACTTCCCTCTCCTTCTAAGAGATACACGGATTATCTGAAAGCTATTTTGGCTCAGCATTCCCACTGCAGAAGCATACATAGCTATTTTCCCACTGCTGATGAAGGCAACAATGAATAAATAAATGAGCAAAAAACCCCACAACAGCCTACTGCAAGTGAGGGCAGGCTATTCTTTTGCTTTCTTTAGGCTTTCTTTGCATCTTTAGGCTTTCAGAAGAGCTTCAGAGGGTCTAACAGCCATCTAGCTCCTAATTTATCCATTCAGTAAAGCACTTAATTAGGAAAGTAATGACTTGATTGGTCCAGCAGAACTTTGAACATCATCCAAGAAATTCACAGTAGTAAAAAAGGCTGCTCAGCCAATCATCCATAGGAAGTGTAAATAATTAGAAAGGCAGAGTTCTGTTTTGTCTAACATGTAATAGTGGCTCCTACATGAGATGTTTATTTTTTGTTACTGTTCGTGTTATTTTTTTGTTCTTTAGATATGCTGGCCACAAGAATTCTGAAAGCAGAGTTTAACCAGTAAACCTGACCATGAAAATCTGCATTTAGATACCTCTGAGTTAGTGACTTGAGCACTTCATTTTGTTTGTCATTTCCTAAGATTTATTTTGCAGTCAGAAGTGTTGGGATGCCCAGTACAGGGTTGAATCCCAAACTGCTCAAAATGCTGGAGAACCAGCACAAGTTATATCTATTAATATCATATTCATATCTTCACATTCTGAGGAAGCATAAACCTGGTCTTGGTATTTCTAAGAATTGTGGCCCATTGTTATGAGGAAAATGCAAACCAGGAAACAGAATCAACTTTCTTTGAACAGGGAGATCTGGGGCTGGTGTTTTTTCAGTGCAGAGATGAAAAGTAAGGAAGTAATGATGACTTTAAAGGTTTTTATGCATCAAAAAGGTGATTTTATGTACAAAAGCCGAAATCAAAATAAATGTGAACATATCATGCTGTCAAGAAAATGCTTGACCCCATACAGACTCAGATCTTGAGGCAGCCTGAGTTGCACAAGAGTCTGATTTCTGTATGTCTAGTAAAACCATTGGAAACAGATTGCCTGAAGGGAAGCAAATAAACCAGAGTCTTGGTCCTTGGAGGTGATGTGTGTGGGAAACATTAGGCTGAGAAAGCAACCTGCAGCGTTTTTGTGACAAGTGCAGCCTGCATTACTGGAAGGAGAAATAGGAGAAAAGAATGACAAAGTTTGATGATTAAATGATTCTGAAGGAAATGCAAAGACTAATCAACTTTGGAAAAATAAATTATGGAAGAGATCAGAGAATTAGACTGCAAGGCCCTACCAGTCCCATCTGCTCAGTCCAGAATGAGTTCTTAGCTCCTTCGTCCAGGGAATTGCATTACCTTTGAGTAGGGCAAATAACAACTAACCTTTCAGATTACTATCAGTACTACCACAGCAACTGATACCGAGTTTGTGAGCTAACATGTTTCCACTCTTTCAGTTCAATAGCTGAGTGGGTGTATGGAAATGTCATCATTTTGGCAATCAATCAATTTATTAAAGTCTCTGCTGAAAAGCCAAACAGATTCCGTTATGCTGAATGAATAGCAGCTCCAGCCAAGCCTGGAAAAGATACGGAAAATGGCTCCTGCTGCAGGCTTCCTTTCTGAAAGCAGCTCGGGTGTGGTATAATTCCTTGCCTTTCTTACCCACATGCGGGTTTATATAAGAAGATGAGGCTTGAGACTTCAGGATGAGCATTTAGAGACTGTTTTCTTGAGAAAGTTGGTGATGAGGAACAGAGAGAAGTGCTTGACTGAGCTACGTTGTCGAGGCAGCCTTTGGTTCTAACTGACCATGAATGGGGTGTTGTACCTTGAGGGCAGTCTGGCGACTCTTTGGTCACTAGTGGTTGCTTGTGACATCTGCCAGTGGGACCTGTGTCAACAGCAACTGCACAGCAAAGCAGAATTTTTAACTCATGTTACTTCCTAATGCTATACAAATATGCAATAAGAAGTAATTAGTTCACTGTAACTTTTTGCACTATGACAGTACTGAAAAACCTCAGTTTGGCAATAATACCTCTGTAGTTCCAAAGACTTGCTTGTAAAATTGGTAATTGTTTCTCTAGATTTCCAGAATAATACACTGGGCAACAGGTGTATATAAAAACCCAGCAGTGGTTGGAGTGTGAAAGGTAAATGTGCTGGGACTGCAGCTTTCTAGGTCGAACATGACTGCAAGAGAAACGTGGATTATTTCTGAATACCACTGCAGTTGGTAGCTATCATGCAGACATCAGCCTATAGCAGTAGAGATGGGGGATGCTAGGGCTTCAGGCACCCAATAAAAGACAGAAAGGAACTCTGATCCCACTCCCATAATGATTTTTGATCTGTTCTAAACTAAGGAGTACCTGAACTAGCAGTCAAGTGTGAAAACAGACTGGCTGTTCCTCTCTCTCTGTCTCTAATCCAGGTGCCATTCATGCATCCTCACTATGTAGAAAGCTGACTCATAGAAACAATTAAACATTATTTGAGAAGGTTTCTTCTTGACTCTGCTGAAAAAAACCTCTGGTAGCCCTTAAAGAAGACAAAATGCCAGCAAAATAGGATTCAAGGGAATATTCTGTTACAGGACTGAAATATATATAAAAACCAAACAAGTGCTTATAATAGATGACTGACAGACCAGTCATAGGAGTGCTGTTACTGGTATCTTTTCCTTGATAAATCAACCAGTTGATCCAAACCTAATAAGTATGATTAAAACAAAGCAATTTTTCCTGGTGCTTTAAAACCATAATTCCAGGACTGGCAGGCCCAGCTCCAGGTATTGTTACTTGTTTTCTGTAATAAAACCTTCTGCTTAGAAAGAGTCTAAGTTCCCCAACAGAAAAGCAGTGAGTAGTTACATTTTTGAGTCAACTCTCATATCTTTATTCCCTTCTATCTTTGAGCCAACTCTGAAGCACTACAGCAGATAAAATCAGCAACCAAGGAGAGTTTTCCTGTTACTAACCTATGAGCTGTAGTTTTTATGAAGATTCTTTTTATTAAGGATTACCAACAGTTTGGTGTCCATCCAGCTGGATAGAAGCAGCACACACTTGCATCCATAAGTGTTTCTAAACTAAGACATTTAGCAAAGATGTAACCCAGAATCCCTGTAACATGTTAAAGAGCTCAGCTTGGAAAAGAGAGGGAAAAAAAAAAAAGAAATTACATTCCCTGTTCCTTCCAAATGCTTTCTGCAGGCAGAAAACAGGATTATTGCAAAAATTTATAAATTACTCATTTACATCCATAGTCTCAGAGCTAAATTCATCACACAGGGATTTAACAGAGGGAGTAGAAAAGGGAAAAGTAGGTCCTGAAGGGACCGAGAGAGTCCTAAAGCATCCCTGTCCTGGCCCAGCAGCAGCACAGGCAAGGCAATCACTACAAGTGATTCTTTATGTGTGTTCTCCGAAGAGTTTTTGACACCAGAGTCTGTATTTTGCCCATGGTGACTACCTGTATCACAGTCTGGATATCCAGTGTGGGTATCACAGGGTATATTACTGATATTATGCTATCAGAAAAAAGGAGCTTAAAAGGAAGCAGAGAGTGAATCCATTCAAACCAAATCTCCATGCTTCCTAGTTCTGCTCCTGTCCCTCTGAAGAGAGTTCACCCCTGTTTATCACCATCTCCTTCTCTGCACTAGGCTTTTTCTGCATCTTGTACCAGTCTCAGACCCCCAACAAGCACTGTTGGCCAAGACTTTTCCTGACAAATGCCAGATCTTAGGGTCTGTAGCAAGAGCAGATTCATGGCAGACATATTCTTTTGCAATGGTTCACAGTAAGCCATTCCTCATCAAACTCACCTCAGTCCTTGCAATGATTTATGTCTTCTAAATTCCAGCTAAGTAAAAGGGCAGTTAGGATTCAGTGATTCAAATTATTTACTTACCGTATGTAACAGCTGGAGCATCTCCACGTATCTGGGGAGAGACAAACTTTTATTAGTTGCTGTCAAACCAATGCTGAAGGGTGATCGCGTAGCTTCCGTTTTAGGAGAGCAGCAGGTTGCTTCTAACAATGAACTCACGCTTTTTCTGAAGACAGCAGCTCCTGGGCAATGAGGTAAGCTCTGGACTGGCCTTCTTTCTGTCAACAGCAAAAACCAGAGACAATTTAGAGATCACAGAATCACAGAATCCCAGCCTGGGCTGGGTTGGAAGGGACCCCAGGGTCACAGAGCTCCAACCCCCTGCCACAGGCAGAGACACCAACCTCAGGCCTGGAGCTACACAAGGTTGCCCAGGGCCCCATCCAACCTGGCCTTGAACACCCCCAGACACGGGGCACCCACCCCCTCTCTGGGCAGCCTGTTCCAGCCCCTCACTACTCTTTCTGTAAAAAATTTCCCCCTAATATTTCATCTAACCCTTCCCTCCTCCAGCTTCACTCCATCCCCCTTGTCCTGCCATTATCTAACCTTTTAACAAGCTGATTCCCCTCCTGTTCCTCTGCTCCCTTCAGGGACTGGCAGGCTGCAATGAGGTCCCCCCACAGCCTTCTCTTCTCCAGGCTGACCCAGCCCAGCTCCCTCAGCCTCTCTTCGTAGGGGAGCTGCTCCAGCCCTCTGAGCATCTCCATGGCTCCTCTGACCCCTCTCCAACAGTCCCACATCTTTCTTGTATTGGGGGCCCCAGCTCTGGACACAGGATCCAGCTGGGGCCTCCCCAGGGCAGAGCAGAGAGGGACAATCCCCTCCCTGTCCCTGCTGCCACCCCTCTGCTGATGGAGCCCAGGATCCCATTGGCCTTGCGAGCTGCAAGAGCCACTGCTGGCTCATGTTGAGTTTCTCACCCACTATCACACCCAGGTCCTTCTCACAGGGCTGCTCTCAAGAAGCTCTTCTCCCAGTCTGTATCTCTGTCTGGGATTCTTCTGGCCCAAGTGCAACCCCTGACACTTGGCAGTGTTGAACCTCACTAGGTTCACCCGGGCCCATTTTTCCAGCCTGTCAAGATCCCTCTGGATGGCTCCTTTCCTTCTGTTGTGTCAACCACACCCCTCAGCTTGGTGTCATCCCCAAACTTGCTGAGGGTGCACTCAATTCCATCGTCAATGTCATTGATAAAGGTGTTAAAGAGCACTGGTCCTGAAACAGACCCCTGGGGGACACCGCTTGTCACCGGCCTCCACCTGGACACAGACCCATTGACCACCACCCCTCTGTTGAAAGTTCTTTTTTTATTTGATAGAAGTGGAAGCCTTAATTCAATTTTTCTTTTTTCTGTAGGCAGCTCAGATGCCATCATATAACCTTGAGAGCCCAGTACAGAAATGCCATATGTCACCTTCTGATAAATTGGGAGGGATTTAATTAAATGAACATGTAAAAAAGACACATGAATGAGAGAGAGCCCAGGAGCTGTTCTAAATTAGCTTAGCAGGGGGGGAGGAAAAAAAAAGTGAATCTCCATCAGTACTGTAAATGAAGGACCTTGCTTTTTGCAGTGCTCTATGAGCAAGTAGATTCTCTATGAGCAAGTAGAATAACAAAGGTGTTAAGAAAACTACAGCATTCCCTACCTCTGAATTCTCTAAGCTGTTATCATATGCCAGCAGACTGACGAGAAGGAAATAAAATGCATATTTAACCAGAAAGAATGCATTTTCACTGATAGTTTTATACAGAAGAATCAAAACCACCAGTGACAAATGCTTAGCTTCTCAGGATCTGAGGTGCTCCCAAGTGCAATAAAGGTGAAAACTTGAAACCCACCTCCTGTTTCACATTTTTATACCCCCCTTCCAAATATGTTTTTAGTAATAAAAATTCCTGTAACACAATAGAGATGAAACTCCTCTTTGTTTGCTCTTTAAAATAAATCTGATAATGTAAAAAAACCCTCAGAACATATTATTGGCTCTGATTCAAGTTGTTTACAGAACAGGACTTTCAACAAGACCTAACAATTTCTCCATACTCATGTGAATTTCTCCATGCTCATGTGAATTTGGTCCCCAGGAGAGCAGAGATTCAAAGGAGACACTGTTGAAACAATATCAGGACATGTGTGTACAAAGCTAATTTTTAAAATTATATTTACTTGTAAAAATGACCCTTAAAAAGAAACATCAGAAGAAAAAATTCTGCTGCAAACTGGAAGTATTGTGATTCTACAGCAAGCAGGCTAGGGCACAGCAGATGAGGAAAAAAAAGCAAAGTATGCTGCTTGCCTTTTGGTACAATAATAATCCATGACAGTGAAAGGCAGCAGGTAGAATCCAGTTCAATGCAAATTAAAATCAAATATCTGAGGAGGAGATTTTATCATCTAGGCTGTTCCATGCCTTTATTTAAACCAAGTTTCCTAAAGGAAGAAAAAAGCAGGAATCAAACCAACAGACCCCAGAAGGTTCTGGTTTTGTGTGTGTGCTTATGTGGGTTTTAAAATCCAAATTCAGCTCTTAGTAGGCCAGCCCCAAACAGTTTTTTAACAAGATTAGCTCATTTTGAAATCCAGGGTACTATTTTTGGCATCAGAACCAACATGTGTCTGCCAATTCTCCCCAAGTGACAGTGCTTCTGAACTCCTTCATGTCGCACAGCTACTCCCTGTTCTCCTGAGGATTTTGCTCCAAGGGATACATCACTTCATCAGGGAACTGGATAAATTCTTTGTGCTTTGTCATTACTGAGACAGATTTTAACAAGGCAGCTGATGCTCCCTTGCCAACCAGCAGATTTGCGTGAGAAGACAATAAAAGGAGGCCGGAGCAGTAGGGCAGGAAAAAGAGTCCTCTGTCAGTCCCTTGTAAAGACACTGAGTGCTTTCTGAGACAAGAGCTGTGGACAGATGGAATTTTTCCCATTCATTCTTAATTACAGTGAACTGGAAGCTGTTGTCCCTGACATAGAATCTGCAGCATGGGCTGCATGAGGCCTTAGAAGTTTTTCATAGCACTGTTACTCTGTGGCTGCCGTGGGTGAAAGACAAGAAAGAGCTAAATATATTGTGTCCCTCATGTCAGAACTCTGCACTGTCTGTTTTCCTTACGAAACTGGGTCTTCCCTGGCCATCTTTTGACCATTGCCTCACACAGCCTGCAGCAGTGAGGCTGAGGCTGTTACAGAGTCCTGATGCCCAGATGAGGTGTCTCCTTTGAGAGATTGGGTCCTGGAGAAAACTGGGATGCACAGGGTTTGACAGGATGGATCCCAGGACCCCCCTGAGTGCACAGAGTGATGCCTGCCATAGTGGGGCTACTAGAACTAAGGTACTCAAAGGTCTTCCAGTGCCATGTTTCATATCTAGAACTTTTCTTGGTTTATCCAGGGATGAAATTACTGCTGCTCCAGAGTTTGTACCTAGAGCCCAGAAGATTGCAGAGCTTGGAAATATGGCAGGAACTCAGGTGGAGCTATTATAAAACAGCTCCCCAGGAGCTTGTGGAGGTCTGGTCCTGAGTACTATGATTCTTGCTGACTACTAGCTTGGGAAGCAAAAGGCCACTGAACCAATGAGACCTGTTCTGATGTTCTCTATCAGGCATGTGCAGACATTTAGTTTGTGCTCATGTGGAGAGCAGGAGGAATGCCTCCAGTTAGGCTCTATACAGCATATGTTTGTTTTTCAGGAGCTGCCTTTTTCTGTGACACAGTGTGGTTACCCCAGCATAACAGAACAATTAAAATGCCTGAGATGCAATAAGGGAGACATTTAGAAACTATAATTTCCTAGTGTCTTCAGTAAAACCTTACCAAAATGGCCACAAAATTGGTTCTAGCAGTCTTGGATTTGCTTTGAAGTGCATTTGATTGCATTCATTTGCCTTCTAAACTCAAGTCACAATTTTGTTGTCACTTCTCTACTGGCATCACAACTAAGACACTGAGACAGCTGATCAGCTTAGGTAACACACTAGTGTATGCTCTATAGATGCTAGTGGTTTGTCAGCTAACTAATGGAATTGCAAGGCAAATAATTTTTCATTTAACAAGGAATGTCAGAAATTTAAGGGCTTTTCCCTTTCCAAAACAGAGTGAAAATAACCAACTAAAAAAATGTCATGGATCTCAGAGGAAGAATTACAAGGTTGCTTGCAACTGTTTCATTTGTTTCATGTCTTCAAGCACCTCAAACTACTGTCTGTTCCACTAGGACCAGAGGCAGCTCAGCACCCTTGCAGGGCAGACCTAAAAGCAATGCAGCATACAGTGAAATTAAAGGAAGCTATTATTCCTCAAAGATTAAAGCAACAGCAGTTTCATTTGCCTGTCACTGTCAATCTGCTTGCAGTTTCTTTTCCTGTTTCTCAAGAATTAGTGTCCTGGTAAGGGGAAAATTCTGCTCCCCTCTTCTACACCTTCACATTCTGGAAGAGCCTGAAGAGATGTGATCTTCTGAGAATCAATAAGCTTATGCTTCTCCTTGACAGAGGGAACCCCTACTCAGCCATTCCTTGCTCTTGGAGGGGCAACTGTGCAGACTTTTGCAGTCTCTGACAAATGCCCATGACCCAGGTAGAAGTCATCTACAGCGAGGAAGCCACACAGCTGTACTGACACTGAAAGACAAGGCCAAAATGAATGGCAGAGTGGTGTAGGAAACCAGCATTTGGGATTTTCCTATGCACCCTTAGTTCCTGGGGCTCAGTTGTTGCAAGCATGCTAAATGGGCTATGCTTGTACTCAGAGGCACATTAGATTCTTAAGCTCATATTAGGTTTTAAGAATACACGCCCAAAAATGCTGTGAAAAACCAAGATAAAGGAGTGCCTAAAAGTGCCCAATGCCATTACTTCAGCAACTGCACTGGAGATTAGAACAGCCTTGTGTGGAGTTAAGATGTGGTCACATTCCTGTGGTCTTCTTGGTCTTCTTCACTTCCTAAGTCTTCTCTTAAATTTGTTTAAGAGCCGTTCTATTCATCAGAAGTCAGTAAAATCAAACATCAGTGTACTTTCCCATGTTGAGAGAGTCAAAGAGATGGAGGAGACCTATCAGACAGTCTTCTCCATCTCCCAACCAATGCAGAACTGGTCCCAGGAATGTATTTGTTATTGTTTTATTCAATGTAGTTTTAAAAGTTCTCAAGATTGCAGCTAAATCCTTCTGAGCAAGCCATTTTACTGGCATTTTTCAAGTCAGGCCTATCCTGCTAGCTAGGTTGCCTCCACCTTCCATCTTAGGACAGCAGCTCCTTGGCTTTGCCACATGCACATTGTTGCTAGTGCCCTGGGGGAATAATGGGGTGATGGATCTGGCATTTCTAAATGAACACCAGACAAAGAGCAGAGAGGTGAGAATTCAGGTTCTTCTGTACATTGTTCCTCTCTCTCCCTGTTTTAAGCATTCCTCATTTTCAGCTCTTACCTTGTTGACGAGGCTGGAATCACCCAGGCTGCTCTCATCCTCTTCAGAACTCCTCTGTTCCTCATCAGTAGTGACGACATCTGTGGGTATCACAGAGACTGGGCACACCTTGTAAGGCTCAGTGTAGGCACTGCAGAGAAAGAACGGACTAGTTCAGTGGTGTTATTGCCAGACACTTGCTATTGCTAAGATGTAACAAATCCACACATTGCCCAGAGATAACCAGTCATGGGGCAGGGAATCTCTGCAGACCTGATAGGCCTGGAAAGCAAGATTTCTCAAGGTTTGGGGTTGGGTTTTCTTCTGCTTCCAAGTTCAACAGCAAAGATTTAGGCAAGTAGAAGGATCTGAAAGGAGCAGGGGAAAGTTAACTAAACTTGTTCAAGCTTCCCCAAAGGATCAAGTGTTGTTTCAATCTGGAGCAAAAAGTTCAAATTTAGTTGCAACCAGAACTGCTTTGTCCCTCCTCTTTGTCCCTTAAAATTGCAGTGATATAAAAGCCTCCACAAAGCATGACTTAAGGTAGGTTCCCTAGATGGTGTCTGCCTTTTGCCTTAGAAAGGTGGCTTTTATTTCTGATCTGAATAGGCCTAGATCCAAATTCTGTACGCTGGAAAAAAGAAGACTTAGGGGGGGCCTAATTAGTGTTTATAAATATCTTAGGCATGGGTGGCAGGGGGAATTGGCCAGCCCCTTTTCAGTGGTCAGTGGGGACAGGACAAGGGGCAATGGCTGTAAGCTGGAGCACAGGAAGTTCCGCACCAACATGCAGAACAACTTTTTCACAGTGAGGGTGACAGAGCACTGGAACAGGCTGCCCAGGGAGGTGGTGGAGTCTCCTTCTCTGGAGATATTCAAGACTCGTCTGGACGCCTATCTGTGCAGTATGAGCTGGGGAGCTGCTTTGGCAGGGGGGTTGGACCCGATGATCTCTTGAGGTCCCTTCCAACCCCTAAGATTCTGTGATTCTGTGAAAACGTGCAATATTGCTGACCTGTTGTATTGGCTTAATTTATAGTGGGCCTGCAATCCAGTGGCACTTTTCCTTAATAATCTACCACTTAATTACATGGTGAATCTAAACATGCTTTTGAGGTAAGGAGAGCTTTATACAAGCTCATATGTTGCCTATGTGCTGATGGACATAAATTCTTTCAGGCATCTGATTTTGGTTTTATTCTTTCAACAGAAATAGTAAGTTTTTTCTTGCTTTTATTCATTCTCCTGTTATTTCCCTGGCTCTCACCATCTTGGCAGGAAAACCCAAGCAATTCCTTGTGTTTCACAATGAAATGGTCTAGAAATTATGAAAAAAATCAGACGGGAAGAACTATGGAAAACTACCTCCAAATCTGTGATTCGGTCTTTGCAACTGAGCACACAGGCCAGATTTCACAGTGACTGCCACCTTGACTGGGCAGGAGCAAGCGAAGCAGTTTGATAGGAGTGATGGTCACTAGAGTGTACTCATGCACCTCACCACTGAGTCTCAGTCTGAATTAAAAACTGCTTCTTGCATAAACCTGGGACACAACAAATTGCTGCTTCTTGGCCCAGTCCCTTGCTATTTCATTTGCATGATCCCTTGAATGCACAACGAGTAGGACAGTGCTACTCCCTGACAGCTGATTGGGAATTTACCTTCTGGCTTTTCTTGAACAGTTTGTTTTTCAAAGCAAGTACCCACTGCTGCACCCAACAAACAGTACCTCCAGTTATCAATGCTGCAGCATTTCTCAGCTCAGCTGCCTGCCACCTGTTTGCCCCTTAGTGCTCAATTAAGAAAGGCAGAATGTTTTGGTGTTGCCATCCCCACAGGGCTGGGGATGTAGGGTTTGTCTGTGAATCCATCGAGTCTGGAAACCCAGTGCTCCAAGAAACCCTCATACTTTTGAGGGCAGCAAAAACACAGTGTATGAAAACCACCTTCCTGGTCATTGTGGATAATCAGCATGGATTGGACAGAGTCAACAAAATGTTGTTTTGGAAACAACTACTATTTTGTTGTGCTTAACTGCAAGGAAAAAACGGACAACAACTCACTGCAGAGTTTAATTTGTTCTTTCACTTAGTTTATTGCCAACTCCTGCAAAGAAAATGTCCCTCAAATGGGTCTGGGAATGTAGGTAAATAAATAGATCTATCACAAAAGGATACCTTACCCTTATTTTCTCTCTTACTCCTCCTTAAAGACAAATGTCTTTAAAGACCTGCCATAATAACGTCAGTGTTCACTGAAATAGCATGGTTTTCCATCAGATACTGCAGTTTTCTCTTCCTCCCTGAGTTCAAATGGATCCTGGCACTTTGGGTGATGCATAGGGCATATCTAAGTCAATGAAAGATGACACCATGCCAAATTCATTGCCTTAAACTAGACCTGCAACAAGGCTACGGCTTTCTATTAAATTAACCATTATAATTACTTATAATTAAATAACTATGCATATATAAGACATAATATATAATAAATCATTAGATATAATAATATAGATGACTCATAAATGTTCAAACCCTTGTGTTTATTTACACTGCTAAATAGAATTTTTCTTTAGCTCATTAAAAGTGCTGCAAAATGAATTATCTGCAAGCAATAAACTTCATTGCAACTTAAGATGCTAATAAAACTGTAGATGTGGAGAATGAGGGAATAAATAGAATAATAGAGTCATAGAATCATTTTGGTTGGAAAAAATCTTTAAAATCAAGTCCAGCCATTAACCCAGCCCTGCCAAATAATCCCAAAGGTGGTAGTATCTCAATAAAGATGATAATCCTCAACTAATTATCTTCCTTGTAGCAATGATAAAGCTGAATGAGAGCAGATTGCAGACACATTATCTCATGCTCCTTCAGCAACTGCCTGTAATTATTCCAAGAGGCCAGCACAACAAAAGAATCAATGGGCCTTCTGGGAGAGTCTAACCTTAAATCGGTGGTGCGGGGGGAGGCGGTGCAACAAAAGTCTTTTATTTAGCACGAGTTATGTTATAATTATCAGAGCTGCTGGTAGGTATGGAATAGGGAGAAGCTGTATAAATGCACTCTTCTAGTTGTCTATGTACCCTCACCTGTGAACATGTTTTGGTACATCTGGAAAAAGGTGTTCTGGAGGCGTTCTGGACTCTTTTCTGCCCCAGAATGATATTTAAAATTGACCTCAAAGGAAAAGGATCTGAGGATGAAGCCATCAAGGAGAGGGAAGCTGAACTGATCATTTTATTGGCATTAGCTCCTTTGTTAATACAATGAAGACACAAGTCTCTAGTACCAATAGCACAGGTTCGGACAAATCTCAGCACAGATGGTATGTGCATGGGAAGTGAGGGAACACACAGCCTGACAAATACTGTATTTCATCTATCTTGAATGTGCAATTCTCAAAGAGAAACTTGCCCCTCTTTTAATTCCACACCTATCCTTCAAATGACCTTGCCAACTCTATCCAATCCTCAGCAATAATCACATCAACTCTTTAGGATTTGTAGAAGCTTCTCAGTCATCATTAGTGAGATATAAGTATTTAACTGGAGTATTGAACAGTGGTAAAAGTACCCAGCCAAAGTTATTATAGAATCACAGAATTATTAAGGTCCAAGATCATCCAGTCCAACCATCCCCCTACCACCTATATTACGTACTAAAGTATGTCCCTAAGTCAACTCAGAATACATATGCTCAGTTTACAAATGACTAGTAAATTACTGCCATAACCTTGCCATCCACAGACCCCAGCCTGTGCCCACTCTGCATCCTCTGTCATAGGGATCTTAGCTCATAACTGGATATAATGGTACAAGAGGAAGAGCAGAATCTCACTTAGACACAGTTGGGTTATGCAGAGCCCCCTATATAAAATCCCCATCATCCCGTGGGAAGGGGGAAAAAACAAATGCAGAACCCCTCACACACCCCTGCAAACTCCCTCTATTGTTGTACCAAATGAACTGAATGTAACCTTTTTCTATATGCAGTAGAAAAAGCACTGTCCTTGCCTTTTTTTCAAGTCACATGCCCAGTAGCTTTTCCTTATTGCAAAAAATTAAAATAATCTGAACTCCTTGCATTGATGGTACCTGGGAGAGGCAACTGGGTACTTTTTTAAAAAGTGATTATTTATTTTCTTGTATCCATTTGTAAATTATTTTTTTACTTAATTCTGCAAAATGAAGGCTTATTACGATAGGATATTAAAGTCCAAATGTATTTAAACCCAATAAAAGGAAATGCCTATTAGTGCAATGTGTGCTTAGCTAGTCAGTTCCCCATTATGGAAAATCATCAAGACAAATACTGCAACTGAAGTCTAAAAAGGGCAGGAAAGACATGATGTCTGCTAATAACATACATAGTCTGACAAGGCAAGGTAACACAGGGATGATAATTACATTTCATACTCTGAAGCATAAGCAGTTTGCCTGCCAATGCCACAGAAGAGTTACTCCTCCTGCCACAAAGGTTTCAACTTGAATTTTGCTCTTTCTTGTACTGGTGTGGTGCAGGACCTAGGAGAGGGGAACAGGACTTTTCTTCAGGTCCATAGGACTTTTGCTCTGTTCTGAACAACTTTAAGGACAACACTCTCCTCTCTTCAACCACTGCCCTTGATGATGTCGGTGCAGGTCTAGTTCTGGAAGGGAGTGCAGGCAGTGAGGAGCCTCAGAGAATGTCCTCTGGCCCAGCTTGAGGCAATATAAATAGAAGAGGGATAAGAGAAAGCCTGACAGTGAGGTTTCACTAGCTGCATCCCAGATATGCTGTGAAGGATGGGCTGCTGTTGCTTTGAGGTGCGTGCAGAAACCTGCACAGCCAATCCATGTCCCTCCGGGTGCACCACTGCTGTGAGCACCATTACCTTCCCCAGGCCTGCAGCGCTCAACCACAAGAAAAAACAAAGCAAGAGAAAAGCTGGACATACCTGAAAACAAAACACAGTGTCCTTGGGCCGCAGACAAGTGGCACACCCCCTCCCTACTCTCCCAGGCACACTGGAGAGGCAGTAAGCTGTGGAGGCCTCCAGCTTGTGCTCAGCCTGGCCCCCCAGCCCTTGTCCTGCATTTCCTGTAAACAGGGAGCACTTCCTCCCCAGAGATGACCTGGCAATGAACTAGTGAGGGCTGACGCTCAGCCGCACCGCACCCAACGCTCCACCATGCCAGAAGGTACAATGGGTTGGCTGATAATACATAATAGACTATTAAAGGCAGCTCTGCCCTTTATAGACTCCTTTGAGCACATTATTTATATGGCATGTCAGCCACCACCAGCTTTTACTTTCATTACATCATTAGCTTTACAGGGACCCAGACCTCTTCTATCCACCAGGAGCAGCAGAAATGTTCCTTATGGCATCAGCACAGCTCTTCTTATGCTTCTCTTTTTCTTCGTTCCTTTGCTAAATCAGAGCCCTGTTGTTCCCCAGCAGCATATTGTTCCCCATCTCCCTGCAGTAACCTTTTACTGTGTTGAATCCTTGCAGTGCTTGGAAACCTGCACTGAGAAGGGCAAAATGAAGACCTGACAGGAGTCTCCATTTTGTGCTGTGAAACTCTTCTTCCTTTCTGGACCATACATGTGCATCATGTTGAAACTTTCCATATTCCACATCTGTCAAGGGACAGAACAAGGAGAACATCCGCTAATTTTCAGGATAGCTTTCAAGAGATTTGCTAAGCAACCCCTAGTCCCAGCACAAGTGGCCTCTGACAAAGAAGCCACTCAGTACTTTTGCCCTATTTTCCTCTAGAAAATGACTGGACTTAGTGACAGTCTGATTTTGGGTACAGTGATGTAAAACTGTGAGGAATTTACGCTGACTTTAGTGCAGTCACTTTATATATACTTGCCACCTTTGAGCAGAATAAGACTCTGATTTCACTCTGTATCTTCTGTAAGACTTACTCCTCTCATAAATCCACTGTGGTGGTTTATGCACTGTTGTGTGTTGTTGGGGGTTGTGAGAAAACTCAGAACCTAACTCGCAGTGCTGACTAATTCAAAGTGATCAGGGACAAAAGCAGATGTGAGAGAAACAGAGACTGAGTTTTCTGTACCTTAGGGTACAGCATAAAGGAGTTTCCCACAAAATTTGACAAAACAGATATTGTATTCACATAGAATGCTTCTGTGTTTTTTTTCCTATTTGGAAAATGTTTCAGCTCACTATTTTCAGGTGCTAATCTGAATTGTCAGGGCCAATCATAAGCAGCTGTTCAGATTGTTCAGATTCAGACATACCCCAAATGAGTGTCTGGCACAGTGTAATTTTCTCATCCAGATTCCACTTATATAGCCACTTTTCTGACTGAGACACATTTACCAATGTTTTTCTGACTAGAAGTTATGGATCCAGTTAGAAAAAGATAATACATTTCACAAAAAGGAACTGTCTGACGACATGGCACATAATGTAGACTGGAGATCAGGGCTATGTTCCTGATTATTCTTTATTTTTGGCACTCAAACTTGGAACCAGAGTCTTTATGTTCTATTTTCATTTTATTGCCAGTTCGCTATTCCATACTTCCCATGGAAAATACTCATAGTAAGTTCAACATAATGAACACCACATTGCTCTGCAGGACTCAAGATGGAAGGGGAGTTGTCATTTCCCTGTACTAGCAGGATCAGCTGCTTTATCAACACCATGCAGCAAGGTCTGGGAACAAACCAGGGGAAGCTAGGAAACCAGTCTAGATGACAATAGTAATATTCACTATTAAAAAAAAAACAAACCAAAAAACCCCAAACCAAAAAAACCACCCTCCCACCAAAGAACAGAATCCAAAACCCAACAGATCAAGTATTTTGCACTGGAGTGAGACTCAACAAACTCCTCTCTTAGCACTGGCAGCATTACTCCAGCTATTTGTGTTGCCAGAACCACAAAGGATTTTGTACAGGTTGTACCACCTTTCTTGTTATTGATCAAACAGCCCTTGGCTCCTGAGGGCTGTTGCCATAGGTGGCCAGCCCTGGCCTAAATGTCTCCCACAGAAACTTTCTGAAGCAGAGGTACTTTGTGCTCAACGTGTCTCAGCCTCATGCAACATCACTGTGCTACTAGGAACAAGTTGGTAAGTTTTAGATGGCAGGTCCCCTGAAACACAAGAAGAAAGCTGAGCTGTGTGTCATTCTCAGGCCTGGCCTGTCATTGGTCACGGGGTAGGAAAACATTGAAAAACGCAATCATGTTTTTCCTGCATCATGGTAACAGTGCTTCTTAGTGGCTGTAAGGTTCAGTGACCTCAGGCAGTGTAAGGGAGCCTGTGCCTGGAATGGCCAGTCTCAAACAAAGCAGTGCCCAGTCTCTTGGGATTTGAAGTTCCTGAGCTCCTGCAAACTGGGTATGCATAAATACCTCCCTGTCAGACGGGCAGGGAGGTTTGGCAGCTTTTCCTGTCAGCTTTCAGAGAGATCTGAGGAGGAAGGTAAGGAACTGACACTAGTAAGAAACCCCTTTCCTTCATGGCTGTCCTTCCAGCAGGGATTCCCTTTGGATTTGAAAGCACACACTGGATTTGCAACTCAACTACCCTGCAGCCTTACCAGAAAAAGGAACAGAACTTCTGGAGTTCTAAACTAACCAAGACCTTGTATCTGGCTTTTCCTTCCCAATGTTTGGGGGAAACATCAAGTGAACTGAATTCTCCTGCATTTCAGAGTTTCACCCAGTTGTAAAACAGAGTATTTCCAGAAGGAGAGAAACAGAGCTTAGCTGCTAATTTGTAGGGCTGAATGAAAGTTCTCAGCAGCTGTCCTCGGTCTCTCAATTATCAGCTTCAATTCCCGGATTAAAATTAGAACTGGCTGCAGTTCTACTTTGCTGAGGCTCTTCTAGTTGAAAAATCAGGCTTGGCATAATTAAAAGTTGCATAGATTTGTGATAGTTGGCTGGGATTAACCTATTAATTACCCCCCACACACCCCCAGTAATTCTGGAAAATCAAAACCAGCTTAATTCTGCAATTCAAAATTATGTGTTAGTTCAGAATTTGCTTCAGTATATATATATATATATATATATATAATTTTTTTACTTGCAAATGAAACAATCAGAAAAAAAAATTGTGAACTACAGAATTCCTTTATTTTGTTGTTTGAGTTTTTTTCTTGGAGCATTCAGTTAGGCACCCATGTTTTGTTTCTCTTGCTACCACTGAAGCAATATTTTTCCTCAGAACTGCAATAAAATGGCAAGATTTTGTCCAGTACAGTTTAAAATATGTTTCTACATTTTTGTCATCTTACTATACATCATTCTCAATGTGACTCTTTATCCTGAGTGTATTCACTGTGATGTTTTTATTTCACTGCCATTGTCTGCATTTTTTGAGCCTGGCAATGTGAGAGCAGAAAGTTTCAAGGAAATAATTTGAGTTTTAACTCACATATTGTCCTTATCTATTTAAGGACCAGAAAATTTGACTTCAAAGATGTATTGTACTGTATACATTACTTCTGAAGGCATGTGGAAGAGACTCTTCTGAGCTCTTCTAGACAACTCTCAGAACTAAGAATTCAGACTGACAGCTGAAATGTAAGAGGCTCAAGAAGCACCACTGAGAAACTTTGATCACAAACAGCAAACTAGCTATTCTGGAATAGGTTTACCTGCCTAGAGGGCCCACCAGGTAGAGGTAGTGGGTTGATACGAGTTTTCGGCCTAAATTTGCTAAATGTATTCAAGACATTAGGACAAACTGCTATCAGACTGAGGAACTATTTGAGACAGCTGAGAATGGCTGGATGGAGATGCTGCACACAGGTCCAAGCAACCAGCACTTGTATCAGTTCATCAGCACCTGGCTGGATTTCCTTTGAGAGAAAGAAGTCTGGGACATCCATGTGCCACTGATACAGCTGGTGTAGCCTGAGTCCTATAGAGCAGCAAAAACTGTTCACTAACAGGACGTCTAAGTCTGCTTGCTCAAGGCCTTTGGAGGATAGCATCCAATTAATCTAGCCAGTTATTCAAGGCAAAGGGTCCTTTTGTAAGCTCTTTTAGAGGGGGCCTTGGCAAAACAGACAGCGCATCTTATATATTTTTTCACCCATTAACTCTAATTGGTCGATTAAGATAAAATTAATTGTTGTGTGCCACTGAATAGCAAATCTTTAAGGTAGTTTATATGTTAACTGCCCTTGGGTCCTGTAAAAGAAGAAATGTTGTAGGATAAATAAAAATGTACTGTATGTTAAAACCAAATTTGCTAGGTGGCAAAACAAACCATACACTACCAGATTAGATTGGCATTTAAAATGCAATAGCATTCTGTTGGTTTTGATACAGATCTAATCTAGAGATATACCCCATAACCACCGAGCAATGCATTCTGGAAGGGCTACAGAATTGTAATGTGCAATCTCTCCTTCAATAAATCTTCTCAGTTAGGCTCAAGGTGGGAGCTGGAGAGGAGAAAGGTGTGTGTAGAACACTAATTGACAGTAAAAGCTATGACCATTTCAAACAGGCTGCATCTTGCCCATCCGCAGTCTCATCACCCTCTCTGCAATACGTGGTTTTTTCTGTGTGGTGCTAGGAATGCATAAGTCACACCAGTATCACTTCTGTGCCCAACAAACATCAGCCAGGGCAAATCTGCAATACACAGCAGACACTCTTCTTATGTAACCCCACTGGAATTACTTCTGGTTCATGTAATGGAAACAGAGAAGACAATTTTACCCAGTCTTATAAGTCCTCAGGGCATGAAGATGGCCACATGTACACATTCCTACTTCTCTGCTCTGTAATTTGATCACAAAAGTAGACATCAGAATGGAGTCCAGTTGCTAATAAAGCCATCATCTACTGAGAACTTGGGAGCATTTCCTGGAAGGTATATGGGACTGTGATTCCTCATAGACAAAGCCAGGTTTGGATCCAGCATGTCGTGGCTGAGCAGTGGCAGCCCTCTGAGGCTATGCTCAGACACATCTGCTGTGTGTGCAGGATAGTAAGGTGAGTGCAAAGCTGTGCTGAGGAAGCACACTGCCTTTCTCATTGCCTGTACTGTCCCATCCTGTTCCCCACCTGCATCATCAGCATGAACCAACACGAACAGTTCCATGGATGTAGAATCAGACTGGTTTGGGTTGGAAGGGACCTGAAAGATCATCTAGTTCCAACCCCCTGCCATGGGCAAGGACACCTTCCATCAGACCGGGCTGCCCAAAGCCCCATTGAACCTAGCCTTGAACAGTGTCAGGGATCCACAGCTTCTCTGGGCACCCTGTGCAAGTGCCTCACCACCTGCACAGGGAAGAATTTCGTCCTCATATCTCATCTAAACCTACGCTCTTTTAGTTTTAAGCCATTGCGTCTTGTCCTGTCACTCCATGCCCTTGTAAACAGCCCCTCTCCAGCATTCTTGTAGGTCCCCTTCAGGTATTGGAAGGCCGCTATAAGGTCTCCCTGGAAACTTCTCTTCTGCAGGCTGAACGACCTCAACTGTCTCTGTCTTCGCAGGAGAGGTGCTCCAGCAGGAGGAAACAGGAGGGTGATCATGGAGCTGCTGTAAGATTGATACCTAAATCTGGACAATGTATGTCTCCTTTGGTATCAAGATGACATTACCAGTACTGTCCAGAGACACTTGCCAGAGGTGTTTATTTGGAAAACTCCACCGTGAAAGAACATTTAATAGTTGTCTTTCTGTCCTCCTTCTCTTGGAAAGTCAACTTCCCACCCCTCTAATGCCTAACAATACAAGGTGAAGCATGCCTTGTACCCAGACCTGAGCAGCAAGGTGCTATCTCCTGCAGACTGCTCCCTGTCTCTGAGCAGCTGGAAGTCCTACATTAACCCCTATCACCTTCTAACTCCCTGAGGCAATTCATACAATACTACAGTAAACAGAAATAAAGACATGACTCATGTCAGAGCTGGCTGTGGCTATTGTCAAGAATTTCAATAGGCTGTGCACAGCCTGAAGTCGAGAGTATAGTACTGGGATCCCTTGCTGTGCAATGAACTTACAAAACTTTCTTTCAGGATTATGCTGCAAAACGCAACGACTGCTGAAAGCTGCTGAGATTTTATTTTCCATCCTGTTCACCAGATCACAAGTGAAAATGTCTCTTTCCCTTGCCTCTAGGCTCAAACCCTGATCCCCCTTCCCTTTGTTACATCATTTTTATGGGATTTTCTCCCCTCTACTGTCAGCAGAATTCCATATAATAGACCCATACAGGTCATTAAGGGACCTGAGCCCCATTAGGAGACCACTTCTGTGCTACCTCCATTACCACCAGCCCTGGGAAGCACTTGACCTATAAAGAAGAAATTATCTCTTGCAAAGCTTCTTGTCAGTGCTGTGGGTGCATGTTAGTTTAGTGCAGGCACAGATTGGGATTTATGGGGCTGAGAACTAGGAACTGAGTAGAATCAGCAGCTAGGATTTGTTTCTCTGAGAAAGTAGAAAGAAGGAAGGATGGGAACATCTTTCCCAAAACAACTGCCTGAAATCTAGTCTGAATCTGATGTTGGAAAGGTTTTTTGTTCCCTGTCCCCAGAGATAACATCCCAGAGTGGGATGGAAAACAGAACATGCAACAACTAAGGAAAGCAGCATGGTCAACTGAAGAGGGCATATCTACCTGCTTTCTCACTGAAGACACTGAAAAGTCCTTACTCACTCAAGGGCCTTTGGTCAAATCACTCTATCTGGCTGTTTTACTTCTTACCATTTGCCTTCCTGAAATCAGGTCACAAATTGGGAATTCCCTTCCCAATGCAATAAAAACCCCAAGATGTTTTTGCATGTGGCAAGATGCATTCATAAAGCCTGATTCCATGCTAAAGAGTTGCACACAATGTTCCTAACAGAACCACAGGCAAAATCTCCTCAACAGCATCAGCTCCACTGACGGTCCAAAACCCAGCTGGAGGGCCAAGCTCAGCTACTCATAACTGCATGTAACATACCAGGGAATTAGCATCTCTATCTTCATGTTTTAATGACAAAAACTTTGCTACATAATTCAGCCATGGGCACTGGATGGCATGAACACAGATTAATTTTCTGGCATGCAGACTATCTCCTCGTTTAGTCTCTGCACTTTTTCTTTCTCACCCGTTGTCTTCTGCAGGCTTTTACAAACACACCTACCTATGATTACAGCACACCGGGCCTGTGGTCACTAGAGCCAGTGGTCACTAGAGGAAGGTTTTGCGTACGTACCCTCTTACTAAAGGGTAAAAGTCTTTTAAAGTCTTTTTTAAGGAAAAAAATGGTAGTGACATTTGTTACAGAAAAAGTGTTTTTTGCTTACAAGCAATAGAGATGCCCAGGGCCATACTCTAATCTCAGCCACCTTCTGCAATACCCTTCAAAGCCTTTGTTGATTGTCTCATTAATATTTGAGTGAAAGGGGTCTCTAACCCTAATTGTGAAGACACTTCCTAAAGCTTTTTAATATAATTTAAAGAAATCTTTTCCACCCTCATGCTCTTGGAATGAGTTTAAACTAGGCCACCCTTTTAGAAACAGTTCTGGTTTCTTTTTTAAAGGGAGAACAGAGTTGTTTTATGAACACCAGTTATAGCTACATTTTCTTGAATGATAGAATGTGTGGACCTCACCTTCAAAGATACCTATCTTCAGAACTGCTTGGAAACAAGGAAAGTATACAGAGCCTGATCTATGGCAGGCATCTGAAGGCAGACATTCTTACAGGCTTCAGTGGGATCATGCTTGGGGATCAACTCTGTGGTGCAGGTATTATTTGACCTACATTAGAAGTTAAATTAGTTTCTTTCAAACTTCTGCAAAAAATGAAACAAAAAGGAAATGGAAGAAAGTGGGGAAAAGAAACTGATTAAGAAAATCTGATTTCTTAAACTATTTTAAGGGAACGAAGAGATATCATCTTCAGCTTCCCCCTGAGTGCAGCTGCGGGCAGGTTTAATTCAGCTCATTCTGATGGACTTCACAGAATAACAGTCCTAAACATTTGCTTCTGTCCTTGTATGTATCAGACTTTCAGGATATGCTTCTTTAGTGTTCAGAGCATTAAACAGCAGCCTTGAAGGTTAATTGGCACCCTTACTGACCCTCAGTTCAGCGAGTACTTGTCTGATTTTTAAACATTGTAGAGATGCAGATAAAGAGCAGATCTGAATTCCACATGAGCCTTTGATAAAGAGCTGATGAATTATTTCAGTAGTTATTCTCAAATCATATCAGGTACATTTATTAATCTCATGAGTTTCTCCCCAAATAAGCATATCTTTGCCTGTTTGCCTCTCTGTCCTTCACTAGAGTACCTGAGCATCTCTGATATGCTGCCACTTTGACCAACCTACCAGTATCATTCTATCATGTTTACTAAGAACCTTCTTTTTATTTGGAAACTTACTGCTCTTTTATTTAAATAAAAGCACTGTGAATTTCCTTATGTTATATAAATGACACTGATTCACAATTATAACAAAAGATATAAATATTCCTGGGGTTTGGCTTTTTAACATATTTTAAACATGACAGTGTTTCTTGGTCATTGCTATTTTGGTGTGTGAACTATTTATACTAAAGCTTCCATTACCTAATTATCTCTAGACTTTCACCTTATCCTTCATATGCTGTGTTTAGATACCACACTGTGCCTTTTTAAGAGTTGGTGATTTAATCTTAAATAACCTATGTGCTTCTCATTTGGAGTGCAGAGGGAGCCAGTAATAGGACATCTTGATTTTATTGGTCAAAAACATGTGCTGTGTTGCAGGAAGTTCACTCCAATGGTTTAAATTTCACCTGTAGGTCTGAGAAGCATGTTATTCAGACCACTTTAAGGCAGAGAATTCATGTTCTAAGATGTTTATTAAGCACAACTTTTATTAGGCTTTTTTGTGTGTGTTCTAGAAGGGTAGGGAATAGGCAGTCGTACAGACTGTCCCTGGCTGCAGGCTTGGTGCTAATCGGGGAATGATGACCTGCAGGGATGAGAGAGGATATAATCATTTAAGTGGTACAGTTTGATAGAACATAGGTTGATGAATTCAGTGGCAAAGCAAGGGGACAGCGAAATGCTTTTTGGAAGGGGAAATAACTGCTCATCCACTGGATTTTTCTCCTTTTAAAGGAGGGGGATTTGTGGCCCATCAACCATAGGCAGTGGTTCTGTTGCTGTAGTCCTTGTGATCTTGGGTCTGACAAAAGCCCAGACTGACTATGGTTATGCACAAAGAGGATTGCTTACAGAGCTTTTAATGTAGCTGCTTACCTATGGGAGTAATGCACAGGCATGAGACAGCAATTCTAGAGACTTGTTAAGAATTACCATGAGCCTTACTGTAATTTCATATAGAGCCCTTGAATCCCCATACTGGTCCCCAAGACTTCACTTGAGCGTGAAAGTCTGAGCAAGTCCTGCTGTTAGTTATGTACAATAATCAGACTGAGGTTCTTCTACTATGTATTGATGACCATTTTCTGTAGAAGGATATAGGAATGTACAAGTAACAGCAACATGAGCTTTTGGCTCACTTCTTATGAATATTTAACATTACAGAATCACAGAGGGGTTGGAAGGGACCTCAAGAGATCATCGTGTCCAACCCCCCTGCCAAAGCAGGCTCCCTAGCTCATACTGCACAGATAGGCATCCAGACGGGTCTTGAATATCTCCAGGGAAGGAGACTGGGATTAGCTTTGGAACTGCAGGTATACTCCTTTTATTCCTCCCATGTCTCTCCTTTCTTCTCTGCATTTTGGGCATCTAGCTGAGAGGAGGACTGAGACTTAGCAAACCAGATAAATCCAAATTATGGACTCTTAAGTGGAAAGCGAAATGGGGAAATGAAATTCTGAAAACATCCAATTTATGCCATCTTCCTGGCCTTATCTAAACCCTGATGAAAGACTCTCTACAGCTCTCCTAAGAGCACTGGAAGTCATGCTGTTGCAGACTGAAATCAATGTTTCAAGTATCTCTTTTCCATTCCCTTGGTGTTTATCACACTACCATAGCATGGCTGATGCTCTGAAGCTCAAGCTGGGTTAGTGAAGCTATTCCTTAAGGCATGTGCCAGAATAATTCTAACTGACTTTCATCCCATGAAAGTTTAGCCAGTAACTTTGGTGAAATTGCTCTGACATACAGCTGTTGAAGGTCAAGGCAGTGATATATGTTACAGTGTACTGTCCCAGAGGCAGGCTGCAGCTTTTATTTGCTTTCAGCCTGAACCATTGGCTTGTGTTAGTTACTTTGCAGTGCAGCTCTTCAGAGAAAAACTGTTAGAAACTGACTTCAAAAGCACTGAAAATTGAGTCTGATTCAGGCTATGGGGACTCGGGAAAGATCAGGGGATCCCATTATTTCTACACTGTACAGAAGGCTAATGATGATCTATATTGTTATCCACCCGACTCAAAGTTTAATTATTGATACCAGATACCTAAATTTTGGGGATACACTGCCCTTCTGGGGACAATATTCCCAGTTCTATTCTGGCAATTGTAATTCTAACTTAAGATATATTTCTAGAACACTTCTGCTATTGGACTTTTTCTAGAAACGTGATTGCTTCTAATTAGAAATTATTGGTTTAAATCTACACCACATGCTCTTTCTTTTTAAGCAAGAAAATTAAACAGTGAATCTTCTCATCTGTCAATTTCTGTAAGCCCCCTCCCACCCCACTTCTCCCCAATTACACACAGTAGTGGAGGTCCCTGTATTATTATAATCTTTCATAGCCCTCTCACATTCTGTTCTCTGAAATGTAATAAAAGGGTTGTAGCTGGCCATTCATCAAAACTGTAGCAATCCCATGAGGTATCAGCAGATGCTAAATACCTGTGCTCTGAGGGTGAATGCACCAAAAAGAAGTTCATGGGCTCAAGTCTCACATAATGCAAGGGTTTAATCCAACACACTTGTACTCTCAGCTGGTGGAAAGAAGCCTTAGGATACAAGCAGGCTGGAGTTCAAAGTAATTTTTTATCCCTCTGTTGTTGTGGTAGAGCTGTGTTTTATAGGTATTCATATTAGAAAGCTTTAATCCATTGAGAGATACTTTGGACAAAATTACCTTAGCAGGAAATAAATCATCAATGTCCATACAACATGTATGCATGTGTAAATAGATTCATGTACATGTACTTTTATGATCTGCTTTGCTTTACAGTTAGACCAGGCATTGTTTCTCCAAGTATATGATGTCACTGGATGTGTAATATCCATACACATTTCATCAGGGCTTTCCAGACATGTCTTTGTCCCAAACATCCGAACAAATACAGCAAACAGCAGCTATCTCAGCAGTGATGTATGTGTATTGCTGTCTGCCTGATGCGCTTCCCCTCCACCCCAGTTATCTTGATAATGGGGTTCTTAGGAGCCTAGCCTTAATTTTTCCCCCCAACAGCAAAAACAGCATGCAGAACAAGCAGCAGACTGAAAAATTGTGTTCATGCCTTGACCTTGAGACTTCCTGAACCAGTTTGGATTGGCTCTCCCTTTGAAACAACAGGCTTCCACAGGAAGTTCATAAATGGGACCAAGTCACAGCAATTGACGTAGTTTTAATATTTTTAACTTGGTTCTTCAAGAACTAGCTAAAATGGGCGGTGTTTCATGGACACAAAGAGCTGGCCAGCTTTTCCAGGAGCGAGCGTCAGTGTGCTGGGCGCAATGCAAGCTGTTGAAAGCAGCATGACTAACAGGCCATCAGGCCTGCTAACACAGCTCTGCTGAGCACTGCTCTGGAGGTGTGGCTGTGTGCCTTGTGAAGCTGCACTGTACCTCACCATCCCCCAATGTCAGCACTACTGGGGGTCCCAACACTGTAGGCAGCCAACATCTAAGAGCTAAACCACAGGACCGTGTCCCAGACCCCTCAGCTTCAGGCACGTTTGGATCCACAGCTTAAGCATCTATCCCCATGGCACACTCAGCTTCCCCACACCCACCAATTCTCAATTCTCTCAGAAATACAAAGCACTGTACATCCCTCTTGTCTTAGAAATGGTTTGCAAGACTCATACAAGGGTATTAAAGAAAAGTTCTCTTACTCCACAAGTCTGAAATATTGGAAGAGGGATGTGTGAAATGTCCGTGGTTTTTTCCATTCACAATGACAGGGGAGAGGACCAGAAAAATAAATGTCACAAAGAAACAGGAGCATTACATCCTTAGAGGGAAAATGATGGATGAAAATGGACATGAAACTTTGCTTTTAAGATTTTATCGTTTTCACACAGCTCTATCAAAATGCAACTGCATTTAAGATGTTCTTTTACATTAATTTTCTTTGCACCTTGTTTTCTCATTACCCATTTAAAGTGAACTTCACAGAAAACACTCTTATTTACATCTCTGCACTCCACTCATTGTATGCTATAATCCCCCAACAGATTCAAATGCAAATGTCTTGAGTGCACTGCTCCTATGAAACTATGGAAAGCATATTTTCTTGTTTGCAAATAATCTAATGGAACAGGATGGATGATTGTTCTTAATGTTAGCAATGCATATGATTTCAGACAGAGTATTAAATTAACTTATAAATCAGCAGCTCTGTCAAAGGGCCATAATGATAGACTTTAAAGCAACTTTTAAAATTAATTGTCTAGTCTGATTAGCTCATCATTTGGGATTTTCCCAGTCTACACTTAACTGATGTACTTTCAAAGGTAAATTACATATATATAGTTGCTTTGAGAAATTGACAGGAATGAAAAAATTAAGCAGGACCCCTTCCAGCAAACAGGCTGCCTTTTCCTTCAGTCAAGAAGCCAGAAACCTTTTTTACTGAAGAACAAAGCAAGCTTTCCCTGCCCCCCTCGCCCCCAAGCCACAAAAATTAGATAAATTAGATTGGATAAAACAAGTATTTTACAATGTCCTTTGGTTTGTACCTCTAAGCTATAGGATCCAGATTCACTGGACTTCTTTACACAGAAAAGAGTTAATTTGGTGAGGTTTGGTTTTGTTTCTTTTTTTTCACTGATAAAAGCTTATCTTGCATTCTTCCAATCTTTCTCGTAAGCATTTCCTGAGAGGGGTATAAGCCAAGCAACATGGGGAACCTGCCTACAATACCTAGCAGAGGAGGCCTTGCCTGTTTGGCCAAGGCTTGCAGGTCTAACATAATAATTTATTACAGTACCTTTCTGTTTCCTGGTCTGTGGTTTGCTGCTTGTTCTCAAAGCCAGTGAAGCTGCTCATATCCACATAGCCGTCGTTCTCGTTAGCAGCAGATAATGCCCTGCTGGGATCTTCAAAAAACTCAGTAAAAGTTCCTGCTCTGGTGGATCTTCGAGGTGGAATTTGTATGTTCTCATAGTCAGAGCTCATAGCAGGAATGTTCTCGTAGTCAGACGTGTCAGCATTGGGAAAAGAAATGGACCGAGGTTTTGTTAATGGGAGCGGCATGAAAGGAGGTCTGGACCGGTCCTCGAAGGACTCCACCCTTGACACACTCCTGCTGAAGGACTTTGGCGTTCCTTTTCTTTTACCATCCTTATAGAAAAGAACAGATGAGGGAGACTCAGATGCACGGAACTTCCCCACATGTGATTTTAATTGAGGTGAGCTACTTAGGCTCCTCCTGTCCAGCTCCATCAGCCTCAGAGGCCCGTGATAGCTAGATTCTGATGAGGACCTTGAAGAGGAAACATTAACATCTACATGGACTTTACTTTCAGTTTTTTTCTTGAATTTTAGAGTAAGGAACCTCTTAAAGGAAGACTTCTTTTTCTTGGGATACTTATCAGGTGAGTCATTCTCTATCAAAAGTGAAGGGGAACTTTTAGTGATTGGCTTTTTCGTGATGTAGGCAAGTTCAAAAGGAGGTGGTATATCAACAACTGAGGATGGAGTAGATATGCCACTTGATGACAGGTGATTTCTCTGGGAAAAACTACCTGAGGAACCATTGACACAAGGCAAAGACAAGTTGTCTTCTGTCCTCTTTATTCTACCACCGTCCAGTATGCAGCCATCACTGTCTCTGTAAACAGAGACAGGCGTCTCTCTCCCTTCAACAGAGTAAGATCGAGGATATAGAATGAAACGTCTTGACTTGGTTGATAATGCCGTATTGGCTTCCATTGGCTTTCCTTCTACTGAAAATAAATTATTACTTAAATCTTCTTTCCCAGAGTCATTGCAGGAACATGGTAAATCAGATTCAGGTCCAGTTTCTTCTGGAACTGTTTCTGGGACATAGCCTGGCATTTTCCCAGAGAGTGACCGTGTTCTAGTGACAGTGCTTTTATGATCAGTGGGCAGCAAGTTTTTTTCACCATCCATGCCTAATTCGCCCCTTTTACAGTGATCAGCTCCTAAATCAGTCTGCCTGTTGTGAGCAATTTCATTTTCTGCAGGAAGCACATAAGGGTCATCCATAGGATCACTGCTAGTTTCTCTTTCCTCTGATTCTTCAGGCACAATGACCACTTCAGGGACTGCTAGCTTTTCATGCAAGACATGTTTTGTCCCACGTTCTACATTAATTTTGCCATGTTTACAGACTTCTAACTCTTCCTCAAGTGGGACTTGTTGAGGTGGACTTGGGACACTTTTGCTGAGGCTGTTTGCTTCTACCTCATTGCCTTCAAGTGGCAGCTCATCTGACTTAGAGGTTTCTACAGTACTTTCATTCTGCTCTTCAACAGTCACATCTTCCAGCTCTGGCTCCATCCCTGGACTACTAGGTTGCATGGGTATTTCCTCACCGCCTTCATTCTCACAAGGAGCAATTTGACAGCCGTTATCCATATTTTCTGCATTCACTGTTACTTCTGCTTTCTCAGAGTCTTCGCTTGCTTCACAGGCTACCTCTGATGTTTTCTCCCTATCTCTTCTCTCAGTGATCTGGCAGCCATCACTAGCATTTCCTGTGTTTGTATTATTGTGCTCATCTGGGTCTGCTTCCTCCTCTTCAGCTTCTGCTTGATAGATGGACTCTTCCAAGCCACCTGCAGCATTGAGTTCATCTTCACATGGTTTCAAGCCAAGAGCTGTTTCTTCACTCACCTCATCCAGTAGCATGTAAGTGCTTGAAGAGTCATCATTGTCTAACTCCCCTTCCATGTCCAAATCGAGCTCTACATGTGTATTGTGGTCACCATCATGTAGTAGACAGCCATCTCCCCTTTCTAAAACTTCAGGCAGTTCCGTCTCCTCTTGCCCTGCCTTCTCAGAACCCAGGATTGATTCATCTGCCGGTAACGGCATTACAATGGTGTCTTTACAGAAATCACCCATGATTAGCTCCTCATCTGTATTCAAAGTGGTATCAGTATCACTCTCAGTCTTATTACTATTGTCCTTAATCAGTTCCAGGTTGTCAGAAGTTTCTTCCTTGTTTTTTGCTTCAGTCCAATCACCTACATCATCTTTATCCTCATCTATATTCTTGGGAGCATCATTATTCCCATCAGGGGCATCTGAGGAGTCCTCACAAAGTGCTGCCTTCTGGTCACAGTCTCCGGTTGACTCTTCAGATTCTGGTTCCATTGGTTCAGCAATATCTGAAGAGTCACGGTGCTCATCTTTGGTGCCTTCTTGATTACTGGTATCCTCATCATTATCAGTGCTATCTTCTTCCTCCTTTACCTCTTCTGGAGTTTCTGAGACTTCATTTTCCACAGAGATATCTAGGTTCTGATCATGCTCACGTTCCAAGTCGCTACAGTCTTTGCTGGTCAGCTGAGCTCCAGGAACTACAATGTATTCATTATCTGCCTCAGATTCTGGGCAGTCAACATTGCATTGGTTTCCTTCACACAGCTCTCCATCAAGACATTCCAGTTTCCCATTTGAACATTTATTTAAGTTATTGTTTGTGTAAACACTGGATTTGCCCTCAGTGTCAGCTGCGAATTTTGGCTTGGGAGCAATAGGTGGTTTGGGACCCCTAGACATAGAGTTCGTGTTATGAAGAATATCAGCCCTGGGCAGTGAAGGAGAAAATTTGGAGACAGCCACTGGAGAAAGATGACCGGCAATCTTTGGTTTTGGTGCTAGTGGTGGCTTGGTGATTTCTGGAGAAAAGACAGAAAAACCACATTAGTCATCTTGGTTTCTTACTCAAGCGAGCAAAATATACCCTACAGTAGACTTTATCTCATACCAGTGACTTCTAATGCAGAAGGAGCCCAGCCAATAAAGACTCAGCACTGAAAAGAGAACCAAAGATGTAAAGCACATGCACTGTGCTTCCATGTGGCACTGTAGCCATTCCAGGGAATGCAGTTTAAGGTCAAAAATGAACTGCACTAGATGCAGCCCAAGCACACTTGGGGAGGGAAAGATGCACAGCTACCATGCCAAGGGTATAGCACACACAGCCAGCCACAGATAAGTAACACCTCCCATTAGTACAGTACTAATGACATTACAGGTCTTTGATTTGGCCCCAGTAATCTGTTTGGCCAAAAATTAAGTATGAACCCTGATTCAGTGATGCTGAAATATTTCACTGCCTTGAGCATGCGTTTCAGCCATTGTCCTGTTCTTGTAACACAGTACTAACACTTTGTAGCAATAATTTTAATTTCAATATATAGTGTGCAGAATTTCAGTACTGAACAAAATCAGTTTGACCAACAGATCAAGGATTAACTGAACCCAGCCAAAGTGAAGTGAACTGAACGCTGGGTGCCCAGGCACACAGTCTGCCCAGCTGCCACTACCATGGAAACAAAACACCCGAGTTACATTTTGTTTGTCAAACAGCATGATCATGATGGATAAGGTGCTTTGCTAAAAGCTTGGCTAAGAGTTTATATTGATTGTGCAGCTGAGCTATAATGCACTGAATGAAATACTTCAACCGAAAACATGATGAGAGTCACTGGTTTAAACTTCAGTTGAGTTTTCAGTGCACAGCTTCTTCAGTCCTTTCTTTAGTCAAAAGTTCCTCCATCCTGTAAATACCAGGACCCCGTGCAGGTGCAATCTTCTCAGAACATCAAAAAATACTTTCAAAAAGTGAATTCCCTTGCAAAACAAGGGTATCTAATCTTAATTTCTAGTGGAAGTGCACATGCAGGGAAATTCAACAGGATCGGCAAAGAAGCTAGATTGAAGCTAGATGAATTAAGTCATATATGGCCATTTTACTCATGGTGCATTTTACATGCCATAGCCATTTCCAACTGTCTAGGTCCTGAAATTACTGTTACTTAAATAATTAAATGAAATGCTGAAAGACTATATAAATAGGCAATAATAGGGATCCTCCCTTATGTGACTTTACATGAGATGAAGTATGTGAGGTGAAGAAGCCAATGCACCAAATGGTTACAGATGTGTAGCTACTCTGCTGCAATATTTTGAGTATTTTGGAATACAGAGTTTTAACATGGGAAGTTAAGATGATTAAAATTCAGCTGTGCACCACACTGGGACTAAAGTAATAGTGAATGCAAAGTACTTTAAAATTATTCTCTGATTGTTCTGATACTCTGTGTCACCATAATTTTATTATTGTTATCTCAGTCCAACTGGAGTAATTTCTACTGAACTAATATCAACATATGTGTTTGGTTAGGCTTTAGGAGATACGAGGCTGTTCTTTCTGCTCTTAATCTTGATGAAGTTTCTTCCAATACTCGAAAGATGCTGACAATTTGGCATTCTGATGTAGTCAGAAAACAGTCTTTCTAGAATTATGAGACACCAGAGAGTGAGTTCACTGAGTCAGTGAACTCAGCCCAGGAGTGAAAAGACTAATCTAATCAGGCACCTTATTGCATAAACTGATTAAGAATGATTCTGTATCTGGGGTTTTATCTGATCCAGCTTCATGTGTGTGAGGCTTAAGACAACCTGTGAAAAACACGGGAGAGAGCACAGTCTCCTGTACTGCATGTAGTGTGTACTCTTGTTTCACAGTATGCACTGCTGCTTTGAGCTGCAGGGCATCTGTCTAATTATTGAAATCACAGAATGGGTAATTAATGTTTCCCTTCAGATAATTTTGGAAATGTTATGTGCCAAACACTTCACTGTTGCTGAAGTACCGTTGCTTCTCTCACAGCCAGCTGCGAGTTTGCAGCAGTTGAAGGCTGCAGAGTGCTAAAAACACTTAAATGGGGAGGCAGTAGCAGTGGATTGAGTATCTTTTAAGACTGGCTCCCCAGCCAGATCTACCTATTGCATTTTTAAATCAGTTACTGCAATGACTGAATATCCTAAACTAGCTTTTGGGTAGTAAAATACATGAATTCTTTATTAGCTAAAACTGAGTCCTTACACCTTTCCCACATACACTTAAAAAAAATATCTTAAATGCAGTTATCCACTTCCCCTCCAATTATAATTTTCTACAGCTAAAGGAATCAAGTAATTTTGAGCTTTTGCTTCTGCTACCTTCAGTAATACTGCTACTGGAGAACTTACCTCAACGGACCCCGTTCACAGTATGGTAATAATAGGTAGGCACTGTGATGTCCTACTCCTACCCACTTGTGCCAGCTACTGGTCACTACTGATTCCATCCACAGCTTTCTCCTCTGCTCTGTGCGTTTATCTTGCCTTTCACCAGGCTACTTAAACTTCCTTTTTTTTGGTGGCGGGAGTTGGGGTGTGGAGGGCATGGCAGGAGGAGTACAAGGTTGTTTGGGTTTCTTTAAATAACCCAAACAATTACAGAAAAGAAAGAACTACTGTTTGCCTTTTATTGGGGCAACATTCTGCTTCAATTTCTGCTTCCTTTGCTGTCTGAGACACTTGAAAGTTTCTGGCTGTAACTTCTAAATGCAGGCAAAACAACACTGTGCCATAAAGAATGTGTATGTTCACAAATAATTTTGCATGTTTATTTTAGGATGTGTTTTATGTTGGAGGGAGAGGGAGACACACCCACCTTGTGCTTAAAAGGAAACTCTTGGGGAATAGGAATTTCTTTAGCCTGCTCCTCCCCTTATTGTTCATGCTTCCTTGTACTGACAAGGACCGCTTCCTCTCCTTACCCACCTTCCTCCAGACAAACCTGCATTTCAGCAAGGTTTCATTCCTGCTATGGCCCATATGAAATTATGCTCCTTCTCCTCCGACTTCTTATGCTCCTTCTCCTCCAACAGTAGCCTAGCAGCTCCCCTGGAACAGCAACCAACCCAAAGAGCCTTCATTGTGAAAGTGTTTTGTTGAAATAATGAGATTTAGTAGTGGGGTATTGGCTGAAACACTGCAGCTACTCACTTGCAAATGTCCTCTAGATTTAGGAATTAGCCTACTATTTAATTAAGGCTTATAAGGGGCCATATCTACCACCACCCCCAAACAAGCAGCCAGTTTTGAGGTGAAGACCTAATACACTGAGGTTTCACATTTGCAGGGATATTTGTAGACATGACCCAGGCCTGTGGCCTTTGATAGTGGCCTAAGAAATGACTTAGCTCCACAGTGCAGATACTAGTACCAGCCTTGGCTGGTGCCCTAATCCAGTTCAGGCATCTCAAAGTGCTGAAAGTAGATTTTTCTGACCAATGAACTTCTGGGGCCCTGTGTTTTCTGCATGCTACTAAAGACCTGCATTCTACTAAAGACCTATGTTGAAATGGGAGAGACATTAAAGGCAGAGGATGGAGATGCACTGCCTAGTTCAGTGATCTGCAGAGTGCTTGGGTGGAAGTGACAATGTAGGTGGAGGGAACAGTGGGATAGGACTGCACCAAACCCAAAATCCCTGTGGAAACCAATACGCACAAATTCTGTCTGTCACTGCTTCTGTCCAGGAAGAGGGGACTGAAATCTGAAAATGAAAACTGCCTGAGAAACAGGAGGCAGAGGGACAATATCCAGACAAGGGCATCAGAAAATCTCATTCAGCTTTGGTCAGGAGCTGTATAATTTCACTCAGCTATGTCAGAAAGACATAGTTAAGACAAAGTAAAAAAGTTAAAACAAGCTAAAAAACCAAAACTTGTCTTCTAGGAGGCTTTGATCCAAAGTCCACAAAAGGTGGACTATATACCTTAGTATCATCATATTCCTGCAATGAATTGCTCATTTTAAAAATAAAGCCCTTACTTCCAGTTAGTGCTGCCTTGCTTATCTCTCCAGGATTTCTTGCTGTTTCTTCCTCTGGGTTAAAGACCCTTTAATTATTCAGTATTTCTCTGGTGAAGACTTATACTTCCATACAGCTGTGCTGTGGTACATTCTTCTTGTTGGTAATCTGAACAAATGAACTCATTACATCTTTACAGTTGGACAATTTTGCCTTTCCCCAAGTCTTATCTTTTGGATTTTTTTCTGAGCCTTTTCTAATTTTCCAGTAGGCCCTTTAAAAAACCTGGGGCAGACCTATGGAAAGAATTCCACTGATGCTGCTGTCTACAAAGTTCCAGACTTTCTTAGACACAGTTTTCGGTATTCTCCATTAGCTTGCTACTGTATCAGGTTGACTTGCTTGTCCTTTATGATCTCTAAATTATTCCCAAGGCTGTATTGCCTGTTCATTGTCTCTAAACTGATAGCTTTATAATACGCATTAAGTGTAATTTGTTTGAATGGATCCAACTTAACCATCCAGATCTGTTTGCACAACTGCCCTGCCTGGGTGGTTAATTACTCCTTCACCAATCCTTACATCACACAGTGAACTTTCTAATCTGACACGTTTCTATTACTTGCTTTCTTACCAAGGAAAACGTTGGACAGTGTCAACAGGATCCTGTCCCAGCATCATGCATACCCACCATCTGATGATGCTAGAGATACCTACTACAGAGATTCACAGCTGCCAACCAGCCAGTCCTCAGTCAAATTAAGTCAGACTTTATTTCTGTTATATAAATGCTTTTCTCGTAAATCAGAACACACTACTAAAATTCCACACAGACACCAATGTATGTCTGTATCTATACAGTTGCCTTCACCACTTAAAGAAGGCAAAGTCCCACGACTGAGTAAATGAGAAATAAGCAACCTTAAGCATAGCAGTAAATACAGGACTTCACTTCCACTTGCCAAAACACTATTACAGACACAAAAAATTATTTGGACCAGGAAAAGCACAAGGAAAGTATAATTCCTCTGAGGGGTTCAACTCATAAAACACCAGTGCTGCCACTGGTAGGACCCCAGGATGTACCATACATAATTGAGATGTCATTAATTTTGCAACATTCACTGCAAAAGTAGTTCTGTTTTATGCAGGTAAATGCACCACTTCCTTCACTCTGTCAGAGAAAAGTCTGAAACTGCCTAAGTTACATAAGAAATGAAAACAGTTGCATGGGAGTCACTTGAAATACACAAGGTATTTAGACTAGGATTTTCTAATGACACAGGAGTGCAAATCTTCCTTTCAAGTGGGACCTCAGTCCAGATTTTGATATCAGCTCCCACACTGACTTGAACAGGAATTAGATACTTAAGTGTCTTTTGAAAGTTAGGTCTTTAGGCACTTGAGATCTGAGGCCCTATTCAAAGCCAGCAGGTCATTGGCTCCTAAATGCCACGTATGTGCTTCAAATGTGTGATTAAAAGTATTCTGTACTCCTGTGAAGACATCCCTATAGTCAGTAGTAACTATCCTATGGGAATTTTGTCTTCTGACAAATCTTAACTGAAATATTAACAGCTGGGATGTCAGAGGCCATCCCACTCTGCAGAAACAAAATGCCATTATGTATATTTAATGGAATCCATCCTCTATTGTTAGATCAATGCATTAGGATTTGGGGATATTGGTTCAATAGCTTACAAATTTCTCTAACTGTATAACTTTATTGCAGTCATCTCTGAATCTAATACACAACATCCCACAGAGAAGCACTGGCTGGGGTAGAGGAAAAAAACAAAAGACTATAAACAGAAAAGGATTCATTTCAACACCAAAAAAATTCTCAATTCTGAAAATTCTCCAGCATTTTCACCATTTCTAACAGGCTGCACAGACAGTCTTGGTAGGCCTGAGGGGCCTGACTATGAAAAACCACAGGCACATGACAAATAATTTTGTTTCTAAACTACTGGCATGTATTTCTTTGTAATGTAACTGTCCTTGTGATGTTTTCAATTTAGCTGTGATTTCACAACAGGAAGTTCACACTGCAGCAGGCAGCTTATATATTCACCTGTTGTTTCGTATGTGGCTTCCTAGGGAGAAAAGATGATGTCATAATGTGCAAGTAGATATGGCAGTTTTTCCTATATTACTTTCATTCAGTAGCATCTGAGAGAATATATAGTCTTCTTATACCTCCCAACAACCTGGAGTGTAACACCTGCACATTCATCTTGTGGGCAGCACCGTTTCAGCACTTGGGTAACAAATCAGTAGGTGAGAGTCTGGGAGGTCCTGTGTATGAGGCTGGAGATAGGGGTCTGTCTCTTGTCTCTTGCCACAGATTTCCTGTGACCTTGGGTGAATCACTTCATCTTTCTTTTCATATCAGTTCTGCATCTCTGAAGATAATCCATATTTCCCTTCCTGTTTTCTATCTGTGGTTATTTTAACTCATGTGCCATATACGTCTGCACATAGGGCTCGGCTGGCTGGTGCTATGTACACAAAGATGGCTAGTGCTGGTCCCTGTGCTGTGCCAGTTAATAATGCCCCTTCTCCTTCAGAGTCAGTAGGAAGTTCTGCTTTGCACTGATGGGAGAGACATTCCTTGCATTGTGTGAATGTACAAAACAAAGGCTGAGAAGGGATATGAGCACTCTATAAATACAGCCTAGAGATAAACACCAGAGGAGGAAAAGAACTATTTTTAAGCAAAAGGACAATGTAATCACAAGAATAAATGGCGATAGACCTGGTCTGGAAACTAGAAGAACCAGCCATAGCAAGAGGCTCTCAGTTGTGTGACAGGAATAGAAGGCGAGTTATAAAAAAATTTTGGTTTAAGATATAATGGGATGAACTAATAGAAGGAGTAGTATGACCTTGTGTTCTGTCAGGAGTATTGCTTTTACTGATGAAGGTAGGTCCACTTAGTCCTACATTCCTGAAAAATAAAAACTGCTAATAAAATATAAGTCTTTACAAATGGATACATCTGATATTCCTTACACGGCACTTCCACTGACAACAGATCAGATTAGACTTGGTCTGTTTTAAATAATGGAGCGATGAAGAGAGAGAGGTTGAAGCATCATGGCTAAAGTAATTTTTGGCTAGCTCACTTAACTTTCAAATGAGTTTGTCTCCTGGGAAGGACAGAGTCTGGTCCAGACAGGATCAGAAAATAGAATGGAAATGTCACCACTTTTTGCGTAGAAGAGCATCTCACTTGCTGCTCTGAGGTGAGCTAGAACCTTTTGCTTTAAACTCAGAGGAGCAGTATGACATGCTCATCCAACAGCAGAGGGCTGGGTTTGACCTAAAAGATACTTTCCGATCCTATGTTCCTCTACTTTTGCAAACAATGATTCAGAGCTTCCCAGCACATGACAGTGGTCGGGCAAGGTATCGAGTGGTGAAATCTCTGGGTTTCAGGATGTACCCGTGCAAGTGAGGTACCCAGCCACATTCACCTTCTGGAACAAGGAAACACAAGGGGAAAATTTAGGGCCAACACAAAGGGGACAGTTTATAATCCTCTTTAATTCTAGATGCAGCATTTGATTCTTCTAAATAGCCAGAGAGTAATAATTGTTTCCTGTATTGTTATGGTTTTTTACACACGTGCCTCTTCCTGCGAATCACGAATTTAAGGTTTGCCCCGATTTCCCAGTGACTTCTTTCAGTGTTTAGTTGTTGAACATCCTGTCTTTAATATCTGGTCCCTTCTCATCCCAGTTTCCATCAAGGAGAAATTCAGGGAAGTTAACCGAAGGAAGGGGGAAGGTCTTGGGTTTGCCTTGGAGAGAAAATTCTCAGTCATAAAGACTGCCACAGCCAATTTCCCAGGGGCTCTGGGAGGGGCTGAGAGTGTCTGAGGGAAGAGTGGGCGCAGAGCCACGTCCCTCAGAAGACGTGACCCTCCCGATCTGCCAGTCCGGTTGTCCCGGGACTCCCCCGCCTCGCCCGGGCGTGCTGCTCGGCCCCGTCCCGGAGGGGCCAGTGGTGGGGCGTGCACAGCCCCGGGGCGCGCGGCGCCCCGCGGGGAGCCAGTACGCACCTGTCGGGGAGTGGGGAGGGCGAGCCCCGGACGAGGGGTGCCGGGCGGAGCGGTGCCGGCCCCGGTGGCACGGCCCAGGAGCCGGCGGCGCCGATCGCGGGATGTCGGGACGGGGACGGGGGTGGGTGAGCGCATGCGGCGCGCGGACGGGGGTACCATCGCGGCGGCGTTGGCCCGGAGGCGGGGTGTGCCGGCCCGAGGGAAGGAGGGTGCCGGCACCGGAGGAAGGAAGCCCACCCGGTGTTTGCCGGCTCCGGGGAAAAGGCGCCCGGAGGCGGGGAGGCACCCCGGCGGACCCGCGCACTTACCGGCGTTGTTCATCTTCCACCGCAACTTTGCTTTCTGGCGGCCCCCGGCGCTCAGAGCATGGTCCCGGGGGGTGGGGGGCGCCGCCGCCTTCGGCGCTACGGTCCCTCCAGAGGCATGGGAGCGCAGGCGGGGCAGCCAGAGCCGGGGCAGCCAGAGCCGGGGCAGCCAGAGCCGGAGCCGCGGGCTGGGCAGGCGGCGGTGCCGGCTCGGGGGCGGTCAGGGCCGCGGCGCGCCTCCGCCCTGCCCCGCGCGCGGCCCGTCGGGGGGCGGTGGCGGCGGCCGGCGCCGGGGCCCCGCACGGCCGGCGGCGCGCGGGGCTGGGCTGGGCCGGGCCGGGGGGCCGGGCCGGGAGGCGCGCAGGCATCCCCGCAGCGCGGCGAGCCCGGCGGCCCGCGCGGGGGGTGGGCGAGGGACGCGACACGGACGCCCAAGGGCGTGAACATTTAAAGGCGCAGCGGGTCGCCCTGTCTTTGGGTCCCCCTTTTGCGCGCCCCCCTTCGCTATCCCCACACCCTTTCCGCGGCCCTCCGTTCCTCTTTGCACCCTCCTTGGACCCCCTCTCTCCGTTCCCCCTCCCTCCCTCCCGTCCCTCCTTCCATCCTCTCCCCCTACGTTCATTCCCCTTCTATCCTTTCCCCCCATTGATCATTTTCCTCCCGTTAGTCCTTCCCTCCTCGCCATCCTCTCCTCCCTTTTCATCCATCCTTTCCAATCCATTCACAGCCCTCTTGCCATACACACCCCCGCGCCCACTCCCCACCCAGCTCCTGCTCCCTTTTCCCGTGGCCGCCCCCGCCCAGGACCCCCCAGGGAACGAGGGTCGGGGAAGCCCTCTCCCCCTCCCCGCCCCGGGCGTTTTTCCATAGCCCCGAGCATCCCTGCGGAGCCGACAGCACCTGCTGCTGGAAGCGATGTCTGAGTGCAGGGAATCCCTCCTGTAAGAAACCACGCTTGCTCAGAGCCTTTTCAGACAGCGCCGGACTGCTCTTTTCCCTCCTCCCAGTAACCAGCTCCTGGCTCAGTGAAGTTAACACAGGCATCCTGTGGCTGGGCCCATCTCTCAGTTTTCAGGCTGGCAGCAGTACTAGCCCCCAGACAAGGCTGGATCTCCCTCTTCCACTCAGTGGAGGCATGATATAGCCCTGCTGTCTTTCCCAGTGGAACTGGTATTGTTCACACGAGAAAGTGCAACTTTGCGACTTTCCCTCCTGTGGCAAAGAAAACCCGTGAGGGCTGAGGGGACCCCAGGGGTTGCTTCCCTAGCCAGGGAGGGGCCATTCTGCCCCAGGGTAGGACAGCTGCGCCCAGCCATCCCAGAGCTCTGCGTGCCAGCAGGCTGGAGAGGGGAAGAATCTCACTGTACCTGCTCAGTGTCCACGCCAGGTTGTGAGTGAAACAGCCGGGTGGTGTTTGGACGTTTTGTGTCTCTAGAAATCAGGACTGTTGCTAACACCATCCACAGCAACTTCACTCTGCTTTTACTAATTACCTAATAACTGACATTATCCTGCTGGCAGATGCTTTGTAGTATAGTTACAGTTCTTTTTTCCTGCCCTTTCAGTGCTATCATACTGTGACTGATGAGGTGCAGAGTGCCTTGCACATTAGTGCCAGGGCCTCTGAAGAGTGAAAGGATGTAGTGAGGGAAATGGGAATTAAACCATTCTTTCTGTGGGCCTGAGTCGCTACCACTGGGGCCAGTATCTATGAATGTTGGGCTCTGGTTCTACAGGGGACCCTGGCTATATGACTACACCTCTAAGTAAGCATTTGCACTCCTGTATGGTTTTGGAGACACATAAATTCATGGCAGGAGGTTTTTCATTACTACTCTAACTGACCTAGATGAGATGGAAAGGCCTATATATTCCCTTACAGCATAGCATGCCTGGTGTGTGCCCTGGTGCATGGAATGGAATGGGCTTCCCTGTCCCACCTGTAGCCAGCAGTCATTTGGCCTTCTGCCATCTTCATGTTCTGTGATTGATTCTTGTGACCTGCCACCTCCATGTCTGTGTCTGTCAACACAGATAACTTATGCCAGTAGAACGTGTGACCTGCAGCACCTTCAGCAATACAGGTCTAGGGTCCTGCAAAGTATGGGCAAGAGTTTATGTGACACAGTGTAAAGGAAAGCACAAGTGAAAAATTTAACCACAGTACAGGTGATTTGGAAAAAATTCCTAAGTATGTTTTCCAGAAGAACGTTTTTGGTTGAACAGCTGCAGAATACTATTGAAGCAGGGAAAGGGGCAACAGGAGGGAAATAAACATGTTTCCATAGAATAACTGAGAATGTGGGCTGCAGAATTTTGGGGATTTTTCTAATAACCTGCAAAACATAGCCTAGCTAGGAAAATTTTCTCATACCTAGATACATAACAAAAAAATGTTGGGTAAGTCTGTTACTAGCAAGAGTGTCTTTATAAAAGAGACTGCGAATAGACCAGGTGTTCTTGTATTTGCTGTGCTACTTCTAACGTGCACTTCACTCAGAATCTGTTTTGGTCTGCTGTAGGACAAAGACCTACGCTGCTTCATAGGTTTTCATCCAAAAAAACAAGTTGTGGAAAAAATAATGGTGCAAGAGGGACTCTTTTCTCTGTCCTGTTTTCTGTGAAAGAAGCCAATCACTCCAGCAGAACCCTCTACTTAGTGACAAAGGGACAATTCCTGCTCCTAGCATTACGCCAATAGCTTGGCATCTGGTAGAGGGGCCTGCATTAGCCATGGTTAGTTTTGTGACCTAGCTCTGGAAAGGGTGCTTCTCACAAGTTCCTGTCTGCCTGTTCTCAAATCTGCTTCCTGCCAGAAAGGGCAGAGTGCCAGGGTACATCCAGGAGTCGCTGACTCCTCTCTTTCATGAGATCTGATTGGTTTGAACTTTGAACTGGATTGCACTGGTTGGAAATGCAACACATGCACTGCTAGGAGATCCTGTGCTGCTCACCAAGGAATGGATTCTTGAGCAGTTCAGACTAATTTCGGACCTCAAGGTCTCTGCTGCATGGAGAGTTAAGCTACAACTCGGATGCAACAGGGGAAAAGAGAGAGACATCTATGCAGTGATCACAATCTTAAAAAAATCAAAAGCATGCTCAGTAAACAAAAGGCTTATATTCCCTTTATTGCCAATCTAAAAGACAATCCAGGGTATCCTTTCCTGTACTGAAATGATGAAAAGCTTCAGGAGCTTTATAGCTAAATATAAATGAGAATCATAAAAAAACCCTGCTTTAAATTTGTCAACTTATCCTCTAACCTTCTTCAGAAATAATGGAGAATGATCTGTATTACAAGTGGAAGAATGGGAAGGTGAATGTACATGAACCTGTTCAGGAGATGCTGAAGGGTCAAATCAAACTTTCGCAGCCAAAAGAGGAGTCCCAACTTTTGCAAGCATATACTGCACGAGTATTGAAAGGTGGAGGTCACACCACATAAAACACTTCTTGAAGCAAGCAGAGTTCAGCAAAAAGGAATCATCTTCCCCAGGGAGAGTCTGTGACTTAATAGAGTGGAAGTGAAATCAACACATCTATTTTTATTACTCAATTACTGACACAAATGAAGCATATATGTTTTAAATAATTCCAACTATTTTTAAATAATAAGATGACTTTTAACAAAGCATTTCCTTCACAATATAATCCACCTATCCACTCAATAAGTTTGATGAATTTTAAAACTCAGGTGAACATTCTAGGCTTATAGGTCCCCATCCAGCAGATATTTTAAGTGTATGTCTAAATCTAAGCAAGTGTCCAATCTGTTTTAAATGGGGTTACTCCATATACTGAAGTGCCCTTGAGCTATCTGGTGTGTTGTAAGCTTATTTTTTATTATTGTAACATAACCTAGCACTCTGACCTTTTAGTGAAGCTTTAGAGACTTTGTCTATCATGCTACACTACCTATGCATCCTAATTGTTATATTTTAAGGCCTTTTATGTTGTTACATAGAAATGTTATTCAAGATGAGGATCTTTTCATTATAAGCAGCCTTTCAGGGCATTTTTCAAGATCTTTTACCCTGCTATCTCTTCTTCGTTAGGGACTATAGCTTTGGGCTTTGGTTTTAGGGTTTCTTTACTAGTTTGGTGCTAGTGACCTTACTAAAAGAATTTTTCTGGCATTAAACTAAGAATACATTGGGCAGGGGATAGAAGTGCTGTTTGCCCCCAACGTTACATTGAAATAAATTTCTTACTTCCTATTAGGTGCAATTTCAGAAAGCAACATCATCTTATAAATCTTTACGTGCATAAACCTTGATTTGCCTGAGAAATCACTATTTTCATGTTACTTTGATATTTCCTCATGCACTCTAGCTGGAAAAGAAAAAAAAAAAAGAATATTTGTAGGCAATGGTACAAATTCGGACAGCTTACACAGTGCCACGGGTGGGTCCACTCATTCCTCACTGACATGGAGGGTTTTTTCCTTCTCAGCTGCCCAGATGCCTGATTCTCAAGTCCTTTCTCAGTTTTGGCCTGTGTGTTTCCCAGGTAAAGCTTTGTTGAATGTAACTTAGCTTGGGCAAGGATGTGTCCAGAAACACGTTTGTCTTTACTCAGTGGGACATGAGGATCCTGCACTGCAAAGCACTTGGTGCCTGTATTCACAAGATGTCAGTAAACTGCATTGGCAGCAAACAGAGAAGTAGCTGAAAATGCACTTCTGTGGATTTACCTACTGCAGTGTGTCTTGTTTTCCTCCTGCCTTTCACACCCTCTCAGACACCCTCTGTTACATAAAGTACTGGAGGAAATAACCTCATTGTGAGCTGGGAGCTGAAGGATGGCAGAGGGGTGCTTCAGACAACACTCAAAGTGAGGACCAATACCATTGAGCATCAGATGTTATGCAGATGTAAAATTGATGTCAGTGAAAGAAAACCAGGGAACTGAGTCAAAAAGGTTGAGACTTGGTATAAACAAGGTCAATAGCAGTTCTAGCTTCACTGAGGTCAGAGTTGGATTTCACTCCTGGAGGCCAGCAAACACTCTTGCTGAATTTCATCTGAAAAAGGGGAAAAAAACCCAACCACCTAGCTGGAGAAATTTTGGCTGTTTTCCTGCACTTGATGGGACCATGCATTTGACACTCCAGTACATTCAAGACTCCCTTGGCAGTGAATTATCATGAGAAAAGGTTACTGCAAGATGACTACTGCTACGACTGAGCATTGTTTTGAACCACAACAATTCATGACATGCCTCATTTTTATCAGGGCCATATACTGAGTGCAGTGTGCTGTGTGAGAGGTACATATAGGGAGCAAGCTGAACGCCCATTTCCTCTCAGTATTTGGATTTGTTTTGGTCTCGCTCCAGTGTCAGTCTTGCTCCAGGCACCTTCCACGACAAGTCCTCCCCTTAACCCTGCCACCCACTTATCACTGGGGCCTCTCTGGCTGTAGCAAACCTTGGCTGCATTGATTAGCCAGCCACTGACCCAGAGTGGGGCTGGCAGCTGCATTCTCCATTTCCTGCCCAGGCATCTGCCGCCTGATTGGAGGAAAATAGTTCTTAAACCTTCTTCAAAACAGGAAACTTCTCTTCTCCCTGCTTCCTGAGGTACAGGAACCGTCTCCGCAGCAACCCCTGGACAAAGAAGGCTCCTATTAACCACTGGAGTGCCATGACAGATAGAATGGGAGATCATAATTCAAGCCATAATCTACCCAGAATGCTGGAGTTTGCATCTCTGCGCACCACTGCTCCCACCTCTCTGTGCCCACACTGCTGCCTCATTAAAGACTCTCGAGGCTACTTAGCAGATGATAATCCTATCCATTGGAAGCGATTGTAGAAAGCTTTTAAACTTCATGACTAAATATTGATCCAGTGTCAGCAACCTCTGGGACAAAATTTTGTAGTATTGTCCCTCCACCGCCACGCTGGAGAGGTGACTGGACATGGCAGCACTGCCATGCTTCCCATTTTGTTTTTGCATGGTGTATCTGAATGTTATGTACCACTCTTTTTTATTAATTTCTTATTGACCTCTTCTGGTATCGTATGACTAAAAATACTGACATCTCCTACTTTGCTCATTGAATAGTTTCCCACTTATGATCAGGCCTCTCTGAGAAGTCTGAAGTGGAGCTTTCAGAAAAATTGTTATAGTTGGAATGCAGTCCATTGTAGCTCTGGAGAAACTACACACATGTTTAGAGCTGGCAATCTGCATCATTGCAGGACCATTGCTAGCAGACCCAGTGGAGCATAGCTGCAATCAGCATTAACTTCTGTAATTCTCTATGTGCACAGCCAGTCAAAAATTTCACTTTAAAATGCAAGTCTGGTGGTTCTTTTAAAAGAGACTGCAGGTCAGTTGCATCTGATGGGGGTTAAAGTGCCCCTCACAAAGTGACAGCAAATGCAGTAGGTGAACATGGCAAACAGTGGCCGAATCCTTGTTCTTATTTTTTGTTTTGGACGTGAATTCTACCTACCTGATCCAGACCACTGCTTCACAGCAAACACAAAGCCACGGAGCTGTCCCTGCCTGCTCCACCCATAGAACAGACATTTAGACATCTTGAGTAATTTTTCCTGGTGTTCAGGCTGCAGGAAATAGAGCAGTAGGACACAGCAACAGTCAGAAGTTGACTTTCCTTTGCGTTCAGATCCTTTCTCACCAAATGCTTCCTGAGAGTAGAGTGCTACAGGGGAGGATCCTGTCAGACTATCCCATTTCCTGACAGCAAGCTTTGCTGTTGGTCCCAGAATGCCTGTCTTCAACACCTAGACTGATTATTGCCCATGTCTGTATGTCACTGATGGGCTGTGCATTGCCGATCACAGGGCAAGCTGTGACACACCTGTGGCATGTGCTGCTGTAACCCTGGCCAGCCGCATGCCTCTGCCAGCAGTGGGTAGAGAGGCCTCATGGCAAAAGGGTTTCTCATGAAGTTTTCTGTGGTTTTCATACATGCAGAAGGTGTCTTCTCAGTGCAGGTAACTGTTGCAGGGAGAAGCAACATTTGCCAAGAGACGGAATTTGTTTTGCCAGGTTGCCCAGCCTGGGTGATACAGCAGACAGACTCCCCCTCATTCCCTCTCTGTGCCAGGGGAAGCAGCAGCAGGGCCTAGGCTGGATCTGCCTTGTCTTTTCTTAGCCCAGTTATAAAGGGAAGAATGTCTTGAGACACAAGGTTGCTGCTACAGTGTTTCCAGTTCATCCCTGCTTCTGTGACTTGTTCTTTGGGTGTAAGAACCCTAAACCTGGCTGGTGAAAGTTCCTGTTACACTGTATGAGGAGGGGCACGATAAAGCGGTGTGATCAGAATATGGAGACACTTCCCAAAACGGCCTGGACTGTGGGATAAGCTGCTTGTGATATGTATATATCCCTTGGAGACAGCTCTGAAATGACAAAGATTTATCTTGACCATTTTCCTCCTTGTTCCTTCAATCTTTCTGTAGGCAGTTAAGACTTTTTTCCCCTGTTCTTCCAATATCTAGAGCAGGCCAACTTATTTCCAGTTTCCGGGGTGTTGTTCCATGGCCTGGCTGCAGTGCAAGTGAATGTGCTTCAAGTGGACTTAGCTGTGAGGAAGGATGTGAGGCATTCCTGTAATGCTGACTCACTTCTCACTGAACCAGGCAATTTTTGTAGCTTGTTCCTAGGCACCGGTATGTGTGGTGAGAAGCTCCACCAGTATTGATCACAGTGTGCTGCATAAGCAAAACAGGATGCATGAAAGCCTTATGGGCTGGTGCACTTGAGTGTGCTCCTCATCTGGAGCACCAGCACTGAGATCTCTTGCCTCCAGCAAGCATTTTAAGTCATTGCAGCTGTCTAAGGATGTGAAGATCCCTTTCATTCCACATTTTGACATTAAGTTCAGAACTCACCAGAATTTCTATGAGGAAGGTATCTGAGCAACTCCCTTCTTTGAGGTACTTTGTTGTTCTATCAGCAAAAATGCCACAGAAATACTGTTCCTGAATGAACCAGTCCCCAGTTACACATTTTGAATGTTATTTTAGACATTACAGGGAGAAAGTGTACACAAAACTAGAAGGTGCCTGTACAACCTACATCCATTTTGTCAAAGTAGAGCAAGAGTATATTATTCTTTCAGGAGTATTGAACTATGAATTAATGAAACTTGACTTCTCATAAATTTGTGTCATAGTCGCCTTTCAAGTCCAACATAATGTGAAGTCTAATTTGAAGATCTTCCCTTTAGCTGGGCTGTTAAATAAAAAACTTCCTGAATTCCTTACTATCTGATAATGTGTGGACTCACACTGCAAGTTCTCCCACACTCTGTTTTCTTCTCTCTTGTCAATACGACAATCCCAGAATCAGTTCTTCAGTGACAGGGTTCCAAGAGGAGAGGAGGAAACTTCAGCTGAATTGTTTTTAACACAGAGGACCAAAGTGACAAGACACAGAAACTGTGTATGATGGGTGGTAGTATTTATGATACTTCTTAAGATGGGTCAGAGATTCCAGAGCCCACTTTTGATCCAAGCAGAGAAAAAGGGACACAATTTAATCAAGTGACATTATTAGAAGTTATTTAATTTTCTTAAGTGTTCTGATTTATAAGGACAAATATGACACAGTAGCACCTCGTCAATCATATGCCTGTGAAGCAGTTGGCCTCTCCCTATTTCCTTTTCTCATCTCTCCATTAATGTAATTGATACTAACACTGGAGACAGTGTCATCATTGTCTCTATCCCTTCTCAGAGCATGCAACCACGAGACTCCCAAATGATCCTGCTCTGCACCTTTTTCCAGACTGTTTGTTCAGAGCTATGGAGCACCCACGAGCGCAGATATTCTCAATATGGTTAAAAGTATTTTCACAGAATCACAGAGTCATACGGGTTGGAAGGGACCCCCAGAGCCCATGGGGTCCACCCCCCTGCCAAAGCAGGGTCCCTAGGACAGGGCACACAGGTCGGTTCTTCCCCAGATTGGTGGGGAACTCCCTGCGCTCCAACTTGAGGTCATCGCCCCTTGTCCTGTCCCCACAGACACTGAGAAGAGGCTGCCCATGTCCCCCTGTGTCCCACCCTTCAGATATTGATAACCATTGATCAGATCCCCTCTCAGACTGCTTCTCTCCAGGCTGAACAGCCCCAGCTCACTCAGCCTTTCCTCCCAGGGGAGATGCTCCAGGCCCTTCAGCATCTCCTCAGCCTCCTCTGGACTCTCTCCAGGAGATCCCTGGCTGGTTGATCCCAGGGAGCCCAGCTCTGGACACAACACTCCAGGTGGGGCCTGAGCAGGGCAGAGCAGAGGGGGAGGATCCCCTCCTGTGACCTGCTGGCCACGCCTCTTTTTTGCATTCCTAAAGCCAGGATTTTTATTTTTTTTTTAATTAAAAATATTTTTTTTTCCTTCCAGAGAGCTAGACAATATTTTACCTGGGTTTCCATCGCTCCAGGACACCTTTCCTCTAGCTGAGCCTGAGCCTCACCCTTGTCACGATCAGTCTGCAGACATTTTTTGTGTGCCTTGGTTAAGGCAGCAGTGATGGAAGCAGTTGTGTGCCAGGGTTTTAGCCATTAGCCAGTGGTTTTAGCCCTTTACTTCCATATCATTCCAACACAGCTACAGAGGCCTCTTTAGATTTCTTGCAGTGCTCTGCACCCCCTTTACTGAAGCCATTAGAATCCAAGGTATGCTAGTTCTGGGAAAATTTTGCATCTCTCCTCATTTTCTAAGCATCTTTCTCCCTGACATAATGAAAGATTCTTCACAGTCTTGTGAAGTGCTGTGATTTCAGCATAAAAATCACTGAGGAAATTAAGTAGGAAAATAAAGAAAAGGACTTATACTTTTTTTTTCCTTTGACATATATTTATGGGAGAAGAGTTTAAGTCCATTTTTGGTAGATCCTGTTGATCACTGGTGTGTAATGACTCAGAAATCCAAGTGTGTTTCCTCTGGAAGTAACTTTCCCGGGTGCAAGCTGAAGGGACAAGGGAGCCAGAGAGGCTGGGAAGAAAGAGGTCTGTTTCTAGGGCTCACTGTGAAGTGTGGGAATGTCTTAGCTCCTAGTTTACAATGTCCCTACACCTCCATAAGACCATCTTGGATCGTGAGACCTGCCAGGCTCCTTAAACCAAAGAAAGGTTTGGGGTTTGGCTTTCACTGGTCTGTGGTCCTGGTGTCTTCTACAGAGACTGCCCACTGCGGCTCCTGCATCCTCCCAAGTGGCATCCTTTCTGAGAGCAGCATGCCAGGAGTCATATTGCTACAGCCATTCTGCATGGTGGGGACACAGCCTGTCTCTGCCCACGTACTCATCCTCATTCCATCAGCCCATTATTTACAGCACTTGCATGAATGAGTGGGCTTTCTAGATGTCCTTCTTCGTGTGTAGCTTTTGTGACACCCATTCATGAAGAAGGAAGCCTGTGACTGACCAGGAGGCCAAAATACACTAAACTGTACTGCAGATCTGAGTGGCACAAGACCTCAGTGACTTCTAGTGAGCATAAAAAAAAATCCCCAAAGCAGCTAATAAAACCCGTGTTTTTCACAGCAGGGATGTCAAACATACTCCATTTTTCAGTGGAAAAAGGATGTATTTGTTTCTGCCTTTTTAAATAAAGATTGTGTGTGTGTGTGTATGTGTTTTGCCAACAGCTGATAAATGTTTCTGCGGATGGACTTTCAAAGAAAAACATGTTTTTCGGTCCCTACCAGCCTTTTACTTCCTTGCTTTACACAATTGCAGGAGAGAGTGAGCAGTGAGAAAGGCGGGGGTAGTTGTGCCTTTCACTATATGTCTTTTTTTCTCCCAGATCCAGCTCTGCTTACAGATATAAGACAAGGCAAAACATGTTTTCCTTCATCAAGAAAGGAAACGACAACTATTATTTTCCACTGGCTTAGAAATATCAGTATAACTCTATAGAAAGATATATATATATATATAAATTGTGCTCCAGAGGTCAAGCTGACGATCTGCATTTCACTTGTAAATAACATTTTTCCAGATGGACTGTCGAATGAGGGCTTGTGAGGGCTTGTGGGTTTGAAGAATAAGTGCCAAAAAATATTAAGAAAGTTTGTAATTAAGCTTCTGTTTGTGTGTATAAACACAATGTTCCTACAGGCATTGGTATGCTCGTGCAGGCCTATAATCTGATTCTAAATTCAGAAGTGGGTTGAAAATTACCAGCACACTAACAGCTGAGGAACAGCACAGCATTAGGTCATGTACTTTGCATTTATTGCAGGTTATACTTCTAACAGAGTAACTTGTAACAGACATTTCAGTCTAAGACACATGCATGACATCAAGGTGAGCCTTTTCTAAACATATATGGTTTACATATACCAAATGAAGCTACACATGCACATACTAATGGTGGTGCAAGGGGTGCAAGGCTTTAGTAGGTCGTAGTACTGCTCATGATGGCACATGTTCTGGACAGTCAGGTGAGCATGCCAGTGGACAAGCACTGCATTCCTGTGCATGACACTTCCACATGGAATCAGTAGGCCCAAATACACTCATTTTGTTGAGTCTGGCCTCAGTTCATTTGAGCTTGACCTGCAGAAATATTGACTGTCTACAGATCTAGTGGCAGCTATAAGTACTGTGGATGTATATGGATTAAAATTCTTTAACTGGCCTTACAGAAAGCTGAAGAATCTGAATTTTAGTGGCCATTTGGAAGTCTCATTATAGGTGCTGTCTGCTTTTAAATTCTCGCTTGCAGCTTGATGTTACACATTCTGATTAAAGTATTTTGGCTTCTTGGTGCAATGATATGAGCAAATAGAAGATCATATGACTTCAGACAAAGCTATTGTTTCACAATATTGTTCACATAGTCAGGTAAACAAGTCCCCTGGGTCACGCACGGGGTGGCTGAGCAGACTGTCTGTCATATTACATAGCTTAAATGTCACACCTCTGCCACCACTGGCTGCAGCCTGAGTAGTTCACAGAGCTCATCGCTGTTTCTCAAGGGGAAGGTCTGCTCTTCATTTTAATATTCATCTTCCGGCTTACTTTTATACTTGTTGATTTCCACCTGCTCAGGTGCTTTTGGGAAGGCTTGTGGGGATCTTTACGTATTCCCCGGTGTTTTGGGAGAGCTTCTTCCACACAAGTAGTCACCAGGGACATGCAGAGAGTCTGCTTTTCCCTGACCAGGCAGGTTCTTTCAGCTGCCTTCAGATACAGGCTACTTTTAAAATAGCTGCTGCTGAGCACCACAGTCAAAATGTACCGCTGCTTTTGAGTTAACTTTGTCCTTTTTTACCTCAGAGAGAGTACTGGGAAAGCAACAAAAGTTGCCTTCCTGAAAAAAACAGCACTTCTGTGTAATTATTTGCTTGGGAAAATTAGCTTCCTGTTTTCAGCCCCTCTCCAGAAGAGTTTCCTCATCACACTGTGAAGCTTTCATGTAGACCGCACGGTGAGACAATGGCAGCATCTCACTGCGCTGCCACTGCTGGTCTTAGAGGGCCCTGGGCCTTGCATACACACTGGCAGCCCAGCTGTCCATGGGCACTCGTCCCCTTCAGCCTTGGGCCCCAGCAGGACCAGCCCTGCAGTTCCCTGCACTGGGTGGCTGTGGAGCAAAGGGTTGCGACAGTTTCTTGGGCCACCTGGAGATAGAGCCTTCCTCTTTGCACTGCTGAGGAGACACTGCCTATGTTAGCTTGAATGCACAAATACAGCTGCTGTTTATTGCTTTGTTTTTCAAGGAAAGCCTTCAGTACATTCAGATGCTCCGGGAGTTTCCACTATTTTTCTCAACACTTCCCTCCCCTTGGCCTTCGGACACACACATTGTGTTGTTTTGACGTAATTTCAAGCAAATATTTTGCCACCGAGAGGCAGTACAGGGTCACAGAGGTCCTCCAGACTTGGGCTTCAGGCTTTCAGCCCTCTCCAGTAAACAATAGCTCTATAACTCATTAAAACTCCATTTTGATTACTTTTTCCTGTCTCTGATTGTTTTGGAACAGCAGGGGTGGATTCCACGCTCAACAAACTTCTTTTTCCTGGTGCTAAATTTAAATGTCTCTGAACTGAAAGAAGTTGCTAATCTCTTTGACAAGAAGTCCATCACATAGAAATTACAAATGTAAACAAGATTTTAGGCTATTTAAGTGTGCTACGAGGGAAATGTGACTTAATTTTACATAATAATTTTTATCTCTATGAATTTTTTTTTACTGTCGTTCCTTTTCCCCTGTCTTTTCTTACCCAAACCCTAGTGCTTTATGTTCTGGTTACTGTAGCCTCCTCATGTTCAGATTTAGAAACAGTCATGTTCTCCCACCGTGGTCTGCATGAAACAAAGCTGGTAATCACCTTCCTTGCTTTTCTCCCATCCTTTCCAAATTCATGCATTATCTTCTACTTCACAACATTGCTTCAGCACTCCTATCTCTGTCTCCACAGCTTTTCACTGCATGGCTTTCTCTTGTTTGCAAGTCCCCTGATTGAGACAATCTACCTGCAAAACTCCCTTGCCCAGCTGAGTTTCTTGCCAATTAGTACATTCCATCCTTTTTTATACCAGGAGTAAGCTCCTGAAATTTTTCTACCACTTCCTTTTTCCTTGTAGGCCAGATATAGATTAATCAATAAATCATTTTCTTCAATGAACAGGAACAATAATTTAGGAAAGTGGTTCACAAAGAATCCAATTCACAGGAAAACTATGTGCATGTTTATCCATCTACACCCTTGTATCACATACACTGCCTACACACATCTAGACCCTAAACTGCTTACCCTATACCAACCTAACACAAAATCTGTTGTTGTAGGCATGGTGTAAAAATAACCAGTTGCAATGAAATGTATATAACATGGGTCCACGTGTGATTTTAATTAGCGAGGCAATAGCCTGTTTATAGTATTTTTAACCCTACAACTAGGATCTGGGGGGGGGGGAGGGGAAGAATGAATGAAGATACAGTGTGTCCCTAAGACCTCTTGGTCAGTTTGCTGTTATTATTTGATAAGCATGCCGACACACGTTTCCAGCTCAAAGAGCTGACACCTTAAAACAAAACTGAATCAGAATATATGAAGCTGATAAATATTGATATTTTTATTTGCTCTGATGCTATTGGCTCCGTTTTAAGCACCCTCTGAGAAGAAAATCTCTAAGGGACAGTGTGGTAGATCCTGGGTGGATGCTGTGCCTGGAAGGCAGAAGAGCAAAAAGACCTACACAGCTTTGTCTTTTTAGCAGCCTGGCTACCAGAGTTGTCCTTTGCAGCAGGATTCAGGGACACAGAGAGAGAACTGTTCCATCTTTAATGGGTGCTGTGTAGTCCTGCAAGGTTTGCTGCCACAGTAATGAAATCATAGTACCTGCCCTTAGGGTACCAATCCAGATGTAATATGCAAATTGGATAACACCTGCCCTGAGTTTCACAGCAATACTTCTGTAAGCCACCTGGAAAGGTCAGGAGGATAAAATGGTGTCCTCCAGAGAGGTGAAAGAAGGCTACTGAACAAATGCACTGCTCTTGTGTCCTAATAAGATATGATTATCCTCAGCAGGCTTCCAATGGCTTCACCGGGATTACACCAGGAGAGAATGTGGCCCTATCTTCCTCTTCAAGCCACCTCCCAGAACTGTGCTCCCACAATTACCTGTTTTTCAGTGTTATGTAATTGACCTCAGCTTAAGCAACAGATCACAATAGCTGGTACGTATTGTATATTACCATACTGGTATGACCTGGCCACCAAACAACCTCACAATGCCTGAGGTTTGTTAGTCTGCAGCCCAGTTTTGAAGATTATCAACTTTTCATCAGGTGTAACTGAACTGTCAGGAATCTAACATACATATATGCTTCTTGATCATAAATATTTACATATGTACTTGTATATGTATTTACTGTGATTATTGTGTGCATAATACATACCTAAATAGGTTTACGATATATAAATATAAATATACACACAGTAATGATTTTTAAAAAGAAGAATTAAATTAAATTAATGCATATGTTGTCCTAAAGTAACTTTGAAAACTAAAATAATAATTTTCCTGGAACAAATATTTCTGTGTTTAAATTTTCTTTGGCATACTATGTAAGAATGTAACTCCAATATTTTTGTGGAACTCAGAAAGCTTCAAAACTGTCTTTCCAACTTAACACTTTGAAAAGATGACCTAAACACAGTTGTAATTACTCTTCCCCATTTGCTATAGCTCTGCTCTCCAGTTCTGTTTTCTATTTTGATTCTGCCATGCTGCATGCAGTGTGACCTTTGAAAGATAGTGGTGAACTTCCTAGGGATGTTGGCAGTGTCTTTGGCCACACATGAGGTGACCCTGTCAATTGCATGATCCAGATGTGAAGGACTGAAATGTAGTTTTCCCAGCAACAGCATTTGGGTCTCAGCACCTTCCTGACTGCTCTATTTCAAGCATTTCTTGGCTGACTCTGTGGCTTGCTTTGGAGCAGCTGTGAGCTTGTGGTTACGGTTTTGTATGGGAGGAAGACTGTTCCTTCACACTGTTTGGCTAAAGGAGAACATAGGGAGCTCACATTTGACTCTGGAAATCTCTATATTCTGTTCAGCTTCAAAGATGATAAGCATGGGGGTGGGGATGAAATGATAACAGCTGGCTGGAACCGGGTTTGTTTTCCAGGATGAGGTCATTTAGCCAAGCCATAGGATAAAGGAAAGCTTTGTATTTTTCCAGCTCTTCTGAGACCTTTCAGAACAAGCTTGATAAGATACACACACCCTTCTGACTTCTAATAATTTCAGATGGCGTTCCATCTCTCAATAGTCATCTTACCAAACTAAGCCTTTCCATTAGCAATTTCTACCAGAGATTTCAGGGCATGCATCTTTCTTCTTTAGCACCTTGGGGAAAGCATATACCTATCTCTAAGTTATATCCAGAGACAAAAGTAATGTAGGCTGTCTTGGCTTCTGGTGTTTGTGTATGTAGTAGTTTTATGAAAAATTGCAGCTGGTATTTTGCCAAATGGGAAAAATACCATTTTGTGGAGTATTATAGCTACATCATGGGTCCTCTCTATCTTAGTGCTTTAGAAATGCTTCACTAGAGCTATGATTCCCCAGCTCTTTTGTGTCCTTGTTACCATATGCAGATGACTCCACCAAATAGTCTTTCCATCAAAGTTTCAATTGGAAGAGTTCTGAAAGTAATATGACTCTATAGAGAGCTAACCATGAGCATCATTCCTGTGGCCTCACAAACCACCATGTGGAGTCCAGCTTAGAATCCACTGACTGGAAGAGCTTTTTGCTGGAAAAAAAAAATAAAGTTTTCAGGAAAAGTTATGTTCCTGTAAAGGTACCTTTTTTTGAAGAGAAGTTTCAACTTTTCACTTTAAAAACAATGTGAAACTGCTATATGCTTTCAAACACCACCAATTCTCAGTGTCCTTTGGGCACTGTGCACTTGAATAACGAGGTTCCCTCGCTGGCTTCTTGCTTCCTCTGATGTACTCGGGCCCTTTTGAGGTAAGGAGCCTCTCTGCTATGTTTGTGTACAGTATCAAGGAGCCATTCCATCTCTGACATAGGATGATTTTGTACCAATGCAATATCCAATGAAGGCACTGAGAGTGATTGTTCACCTTAATTTAGGGTGAAGGCAATTAAAACACGTCCTACAGTAAAATTTGTCCATAAGGATGAAACTCTCCCTCCATTATCTCTTTAGTTTTCACAAATTTCAGAGATATATAATTGATTTGTATTTGTTTAATCTTATTTTCTTTTTGCACTCATTTCCTGCTTTGTTCTCTTCTCTCTCTCACTTCTCAGAGCTGGGGTTTTTTTAATATATACTGGATAGGATGGCCCTCTTGCCACACATACAAGCCACGCAAAATGCAGGGTTTGCTGCATAAGTAGACCAGCATTTCTGCCCATCCTTTGGGGGGGGGGGGTTAATATGGGCACATTAGAACCAGATGATCAGAAAGCAGGAAAAATGCTCCAGGAACATTTGAGAATGTTCATCAAATTCTTTGCCTTATCCTCAGAAAAGGACATGTGCCTCCACCCTAAAAGGAGAACATTTTCCATTTTGTCTTGTCTTGCAGTGCCTGGAGGTGGGAATGCTGCTAGGTGACAAGTAGTGGGTCTAAAATCTGAATGGGAGCTTAAAAAAGTCACCTTGCCATAATACCAGACTCTGAGATACTGTTACTGCCAAAGCACAACTCTTGTTCCTCCTGCCTGCATCACAAGCATGGTTTACTTGCAGTGATCTTCAGGGAGATCCTGAAGATATATTTCCATATATCTTTCATGCCTCTGTCATGACAAGCAAGACAGCACTGTGGAGCATGCTGTCAGAGGTACAGATTTCAGCATAAATAAGGCTGGATGAATCTTTCTTTACACTCACAACAGGCTCATATGAAGCGTAACAAAACCACTTTTGTTTTAGATATTAAGTTAATGACTTGGTTAAGATTTATTAAGTCAATACCACTATGTTTTTACATCTTTTTTTAGCTACTTGCAATATATTTTAAAAAGACTATGGAGCTTCCAGTTGTGCAGATACTGAGACTGAAGGCTTTGATTTGGCTTCAGATGAGGAAATAGAGCATGATACAAATCTGTACCTTGCAGGTACAGCCAGCAGAGACTGAAGAAGGGTTTTGTCATTTCCCAGATCTGACTATGTCTGAATTTGGGCTCATTCTTAACTGCTTTGTGAAGCATCTCAAGCTGTGTAAACAGTAATGCAATAATGGCAGTTCACAATGCACTCATCGCAGACCACGAAGAAAAGTCTACGAGCCAAGCAATATGCTCTCACTAAATGATATCATGTTTCTTGCAGACAGGAATATTAATCACCCCGGGAACTGACAGGATCTGATGGAAGAGACTGTTATTAATATTATCTCCCTTGGAAGCATTTGCAATGGTAATTGTAATTTCAATAATGCCAGAACAAAATAAGCTGGGTTGCTGGTTTTGTGGCAAATGGGAACACTGAGAAAGGCAACACATAGAGAGGCAAATTCATGAAGGAGGTGGACCACATTTCTCAACTGACAGCTCAGATGTGACTGGTGCAGGGGTGTGGGGAGGACATGACTTTTTGTTTTAAAGGTTGTATTTGCTTCATGAATCCTCAAAATCTTGTTAAAAGTCTAATTCAGTTAGCATGTTCTTGTTGCTGTCCAGAGACTGAATGTATTAGAGGGACTTTATATACAATCTCTGCCACTAGCAATTTACTATTATTATTCTAATCTGGCTGGTTCCCATGGAGTCTCTGGAACCAAATCATATCAGAGGAAGATGAATATTAACAGTCCTATCTCTCTCAGGAGAGCTAATAAAAAAATATGGAGATCTCATGCCCTGGTTCAGCACAGAGCACTATGAAATGGCCAGGGAAGTATTGACATTAGTTCTCATGACTGCTAGTTCAGTGATCTATTGCAAAGCTTGAGCACAAGCCTTTTCTACACCTGTGCCACCCAGCAAGATTACAGTGGGAATCATAAATTTGTAAGTTAAACAATGAGGTGTGTGGCAGAAGATGCGTCAGGGTTTAGGAGCAAACTGAGAAGCTCAGAGGACTGCATTTGATTCTCTCCTTTGTTGCATTCTATTTGCATGCCTCACGGTGTTATATACCAATTAATAATGAACAGATACATTGGATCACTGTCATTAAGCAGATGGAAAGTTGCCCAACATTTTTTTTAAATATTAGAAACAGCTACAGGTTAAATGTTAGCTCTGAGTACCCAGTGTGAAACACTCAAACTTGGCTGATAGCTGTGACAGGGAGTGAGCCTACCAATGCTGTATGACATTCCCAGTAGGAGAACTATTGTCTTGGGTTTGACTAGGAGAGAGTGCTGACAACTATAAACAGGCATTTGGCTTTAAAGTGTCTCAGGCAAAAGGAGGAAAAATAAATTAAACATTAGAAATGGAGAGAGACATTTTTAAACCTTTCTTTATATTCTCTTTGATAGAGGTATCAACTAAAGAGAAGATGTATGGCCCTTCCAATATATTTGCAAGATGCACAGAAAATAATTACCCATGAATGAATTATCTCTGCAAAGGGAGTTTTAAGACCCTTATTTAGTCACTTGTGTGACAAGATGCTGATAAGAAATTCTGAGAAGCCCCTCTCCCTGGATACCCCCATTCCAGAGCTTAACTATTTGAATAGGGAGGTAATGCTACTGTTCCAGCCTCTGCACATCAGTGCCTGAGATGGACATGATGTTCTAATCAAGTTTTTAATTAGAATCATTACAGAATCACAGACTGGTTTGGGTTGGAAGGGACCTTAAAGATCCTCGAGTCCCAACCTCCCTGCCATGGGCAGGGACACCCCAACTAGACCTGGCTGCCCAAAGTCCAATCCAACCTGGCCTTGGACACTGCCAGGGAGGGGGCAGCCACAGCTTCTCTGGGCAAGCTGTTCCAGTAACTCACCACCTTCACAGTGAAGAGTTATTTTCCTATTGTCTAATCTAGATCTATCCTCCTTTAGTGTAAACCCCTCACCCCTTGTCCTGTCACTGCACTGCCTGACAAACAGTCCCTCTCCACCTTTCCCCTAGCCCCCCTTTAGGTACTGGAAGGCTATATGCTAGATGAATGTTTGAACACATCCCTGCCTCCTGCCTATGCAAGACAGAGACAAACTCCTTTCATTGACAGATTCTGTCTCATAGACGTAGAAAAATTATTTTAAAGAAAGACCAGGAAGGTAGTGAATCTAGCATAAAGGGAGGAGGACCTTTTCTGTGTTGATCACCTCTCATTTATTTTTTCCCCCATGCTTGTTAAATACAATTGTCTTCTAGGGACTTTCTGTCTCCTAAATAAAGGAGGAGGTTTACTTGGTGTTTTCACTTGCTTGCAGCCTCTGCTGTAGTCTGGTATTGTCGGTCTCTGCAGAAGGGTGTTGATCTGGAGTAAAACTTTGTGCTCCAAACCAGTGCCCAGAGAGACGTGTTCTCTTCACCTTCTGCTCCACCATGTTCAGTTACAATCTCCTGGGAAGAAGCAAGAAAAATCAGAAAATCCCTATAGGGCAGAGAGCTATTTGAGCAGTGTTGAGCGCTGGCAGCTGGCAGAGGCATCCTGAAGAATGTGTCCAGGTGGCATGTACCATGACATAGCTGCTTCCAGAAGAATTTGTACTCCTCCTCCCACCTGTGGAAAACAGATAGTACAGAAGGGTGATTACATGAAGGTGTGTGCTTCATAGCAGAGAGGCTGCTTGGACTGCCTGCTTGTCCCAGCTAAGTACAAATGTACAAAAGTATGCCTGGATGAACTAAGGATCAACCACTCTGTACTTGTTTTCATGTCTTAGTAGATGTGATGTTTTCCTGTAGCTTACAAGGAAAAGGTGGAAAGTCTGAAAGCAGCATGGTGTTCGTCAGGGTGAGCATGTGCTGTGAAAGCCAGAGGAGCAGGTTGTCTAGTTTTGATACTCTAATGGGAACAGCTGATAAAAAGAAAGAGAGGCCGAAATTCAGTACAGACCTATTGTAAATTAATGTTCTTCATCTAATCTTAAGTTCAAGGGACTCAGATCCTGTGCTCTTAATGGAGCCATCCATCCCATTTCTTTAAAAACCCCTTCTTATCCCTAGGTCTTCACTTCACCAGAGTAGTGGTGACATTAAAAGAATTACTTTTCCTTGCCCTTCAAGAGGGAACAGAGCTCCTTCAGCCCACTCCCAGCATCGGACATGTCCAAAACATATGACTTTATCATCAGACTTCAGCTGGGGCTGTCAGTAATTAGATACCAGAAATGTCTCCACCAGGCTGATCTGAACAGTGACAAAGCCATCCCTTAGTCCTCAGGTGTAGCATGCTGTATCTCTGCCCACTGCAGCACCAGACAGGCATTGCTGACCACTTATTCTTGAATGCACTAAGATATTTTTGCTGCATAAATAAAAGGAATGAGTCTATGATGTTGAGAGTTTGTCTTTACCTTGCGGTAATTAATTAAACCTATTATCACTCTGTACAAACATCTGTGCTCAGCACTTCCTTCCTTGTAGCACTGAGGTACTAAGAGCTCACCCATCGGCGATAAACTCAATAAGCTGTGTGCACGAATGTGGAATTAAAACCTTTACTTGGGTGATTTGTTTTAGGCACAGATGTGACAAAGGAGTCCATAAAAATTACAGGATGCTTGTTTCCTTTTGTTTTATTCTGCTGCTGTAACACTTGCAGTGATTAGTTGGCATTTTAAACCCTGTTTGCATGCTGGCAAGGGGGTGTGTGTATGGGGGGGGGTGTGCCCACACGTGTGTGTCACTTCTTACAGGTGGAATCTCAGTAACTATTCAGTTAATTGGCTGCCTCCTTGCCATTATTTAATGCTGGTGCATAATGCAGAAAACTTGCAGACACTTGTTTTTTCATACAGACTGTACTGGGGGCAGAACCTGAGCAGTATATGATCTGGGTAGGCAAGGATCAACAGAGGCAGGAAAAGGGGAAGTTTAGAGCCTTTCAGCTCAAGTTTTCAGTTCATACCTGACCTGAGAAGTCGTGGCAGCCTGGTGAGGTTCCCACTCTTTGGAAAAGGGGAAATATAACCCCTGTTTTTAAAAAGGAAGATCTGAGGAACTACAGACCTGTCAGTCTCACCTCTGTGCCTGGCAAGATCATGAGCAGATCCTCCTGGAAACTATACACAGGCACATGGAAAGTAAGAAAGTGGCTGGTGACATCCAACGTGGATTCACTGAGGGCAAATCACCCCTAACAAATTTGGTGGCATTCTGTGATGGGGTTACAGTGCTTGTGGATAAGGGTGGAGTGACAGACTTTATCTACCTGTACTTGTGCAAAGCATTTGACATTGTCCTGCACGATATCCTTGGCTCTAAACTCCAGAGACATGGATTTGACTGATGGACCACTTAGTAGATAAGGAATTGGCTGAACAGTTGCACTCAGAGAGTTGTGGTCAGTGGCTCAATGTCCAAGTGAGTCAGGTGGTGTGGTTTCCCTTGGCCACAAGCTGTAAGGGTGATGATACACATAACTTTGGCTCAAAGCCATTTGGTGCAAAGTTGCATTCCTTTGGGCAAAAAAGCGTATTTTTAAGACCTGCCTAAAGTCCATTAAGATAGAAACTTTCAGTGCAAATACATTCAGTATTTCCTGGGACAGCCTTAAGCAATGTGGCTGCCAGTCTCCTGGCAGAGCCAGTGTCTCCAGACCCTGCTCTCCAGTTCTCACTGCAGTGTGAGGCATTGTCCCGGTTCCACCCAGGCCAGAGTTAACCTCCCTAAGCAGCCAGCACAGGTGAGCCAAGTTACCCTGGGCTGTTTTCCACACCACCTGACACTACTCCCCCATAAAAGCAGCTGGTTGGGGAGGGGTAGGGGCTTGTTGTTTCCAGAATGATCTGAGTGTGGCTGAGGCGTTGGTTAGTTGGTCCATCTGTCTGCCCTTGCTGCTGGGAAGCACTCTGTAATCGTCGGGTCAATAAGGTACTCTGTGTTAGCACTGGGTGAAGTGTAACTGGACATTATTGTTCTACGTTCATAGTGATTTTTGTCAGTAACCTGTCCTTACCCCAACCCAGGGAGGCTCTGTCTGTCTGACCTGTAGGAGTGAGCGAGTGGTGTGTGGTGCTCAGCCACTGTCTGGGCTGAACCATCACAGTCCTTTTTGGTGCCTAACGTGGGGCTCAAAGGGTTGGGATAACAGCAAAATCCGACCCAATTGTGTTAAAAAGCCATGATAAAATGTTTATCGTGTTATTTGTAGGGGTGATGGTAACAATGATGTTGTGTCTGTTCACCTGGCTTTGGTATGTCAAACCACACTGACTTTAAGCCCTGCCCAGCTGGAGTGGGGGTTTTTGGTCAGTGTCTTCCTTCTTAGCTGGGGGAGGGCATTCCACACCCCCTTCCCCTGCTGCACTGTGGGGTCCCACCCACGGCAGACAGTGCTCCATGAATTTCTCCAACCTGAGTCCTCTCTATCGGGGAGTCATCTCCTCACTGTGTGCCTCAGCACATCTCCTTGCATGGGGTGCTGACCTTTGGGCCCAGACTGCTCCAGCCTGGTTCCCCCCCAGAGTCACAAGTCACCTGGCAAACCTGCTGTGGTATGGGTCAGTCTCTCTGCAGCCTGTAGATGGTCTCTGCTCCCCATCCTTATTAATGGGCTGCAGGGGGACAGCCTGCTTCACCAGGGTCTTCTCCACAGGTTACAGGGCAATCTCTCTCTTCAGCACCTGGAGCACCTCATTTTTCCCCCTCCACCCCACCTTCTTCCCTGGCCTTGGTGTCTGTGTGGCTTCTTGCATCTTCTCACTCCCTTCTTTGGGGGCAAAATGCACCTGCCTGCATTTTTTTCCTCCTCACTGTGATTCCCAGAGGCGCTGTGACCACTGCTGATGGGCTTGGCCTTGGTCAGCAGCAACTCTGGCCTTAGAATCAGCTGATGGTTACTCTCTGGGGCCTGCAGAGAGCTTCTAGCTGCTTCTTGACATACTACAGACCATAACGCACACTGAGAATTTGTTGCCAGCAAGTTCTTTGGGGTTCCTCTGTCATGCTCTGCCCCTGGCTCACAAGACCATGCAGCACAAAGGTGTCACTGCTCTGGCAAATTTCTTTTATGTGTCTAGGGGCCTGTCTGAGGAGCTGTGGGGAAAAAACACTGTCTGCTTGCACTGCTTCTGTCACTGAGGTCATAACCCAACCATGAAAGAGGTGGAGAAGAAAGTGGTGGAAGTCATCACATCGAGTCAATGTTCTTTCCCAAAGCATCACCACCAAGCAAGACCCAGGTTTTGAGGTTGCACTTGGATCTTGGTGATACCTTCACCAATGCTTTATTAAATTTCCTGTACTTGTGAAATGGGGTTAATAATTTTCCTCAACTGCACTATAGTATTGCAAAATAATATATACTAAAAAATAAGGTTTTGCAATCAGGCAAGCCTGACAGCCCTGCTACTCATCATACAGTACTGACAGCAAATCATAATTTAACAAGTCAGCACTTTAAATCCACAATCTCTAGCACTACAGCTTGTTCTGTACCATGCCATTTCAACAAACGTGTTCCTTGTGGCAGGTGTTTATTGATGTGTACTTCATTCTATTTAAAGATTCCTGTTTCACTCCTTGAGGGCCAAAAGGAAATAAAAAAGAGAAAGGCAGGGAAAAATAATAAAAGGATAAAAGTCACAGCCTATTTTAGACAATTGTTTACTACACTGCACTCCTTTGACCATCTGCATTGCTGGTGCCCACAGGATATATGTAGCAGCTGGATAATAATTGATAATTATGACTTGGAAGGCAATTTATAATCTGATGGATAGTTTATGGTGCTGATTTTCTTCTTTGCTGATACTAACAAAACATGACAAGGAAAATAATCTGATGAAGCCAAGAATAAAATCAACACAACAAGCTGCAACAGGAGCCTCTCATCAGTGCTATGCCCTCCTTCAGTTATTAAAACCTAGAGATGTTTCCTATAAATGCTAGGCAGGGCTCATGCAGAGAAATGCTGAGCATTTCCAAAGAAGTGCTGAACAGTCAAAGTTTCCCTTGGGCTACTGCAGGTGTTCAGCACTTCTGTAGAGGACCTGAGTATCCCCAAGGATAGAGCTCTTGCAGGGGTGTGCACATTAACCATTTATTCTTTAAAACATACATTTGCTCTTTAAAAATGCACTTATACCCCCTCTCAGTCATTCACCTTTTTGGGTGACCTTTAAATGCACAAAATAAAAGGACACTATCAGTGCAGAAATAACGTGATGGGGTATAATATGGGACAAATTCCAAACCTATAGATTGAACTGAAAATCTGGGAAGCATTTAAAACAAATCCTGTAAACAAGAGCAAAATCAAAACCAAATGCTGGCCTCCCCTCCCCCCCCCCCCAGCCCCCCAACTTGGTCTTCCCTCCAATGACAGCATTTTCTTTCATTTTCCTTCTTTTGCAAGTTCATGTAGTTTGGAGCTGAGAACAAGAGGTAAGTTTAATTTCCCATTCATGGTTAGTTTCACTGTGCTGTATCGTAGACATCCGAGGACAATGTTGCTTCCTTTAGACTCAGAGAATTATTAGGGAATAATTACATGAAACAGAAACATCCCTCCTTGGGACACTGACTTACTGACACTAAATATTGCCAAATACTTGCAGTGTATTTTAAGTGTGATAGTCAAGGCTGGTTAATATATACATAATATATCTCACATCTGTCTGTGTGTTCAAAACTCAGTGTCCCTTTAAATGATATTCTGGCCCTTAACCACTTCATCCAAAGATGATGCTACAGTAAAATGCCTTAATTCCACATATGGTTTATGCCAACATCAGCCTGATGCTGCAGCTGAAATCAGCAAACTCCTCCTGTGCTTGTACCACCCCTTACACCTATGCTGACCTTTGTGTACCTGTATGTCACTGGGCAGCTACTCTTCCTAACAGTTTTGAGTCTGGTATGCAGCTTCAATATAAATGTGCTGAATATAAACCACAATCTACTCCTCTAACCCCAAAACAAAACACAAAATAACCCCAAAACCACACACCTTTCTTGAAGGTCTTGAGGTGCCCTGTTCCCATGAAGTGCTGTATTTGCTTTGATACAGGATGGCACTTGCTCTGCATGTCTATAGTTATGTTACATTTCTGAGCAACAGCTACGCTGTCAGAAGAGGGTAACTCTGTAATTTAACACAGACAGGTCCTTATTGCCTTGTCTTCTAGGCAGAAAATGCAATTTGTTCCTCTTCCCAGATGAGGCACGTCCTGCCAGGAGTCCTCAGGAGCCTGTGGGGATGGAACCAAAGCTCAGTGATGAGATCGCAACCCTAGTGCTATTCGAGCGATGTCAGTGACTCATCACAGTATCTTAAGTGAACCCCTTCTCCTTATAAAATTGATAAGATGGAGTTTATCTATACCTGCAATGCCCTGCAAGATCTACACGGATAAAGAATTAAAGGGAACTAATAGTTTATTCTTGTAGGACGACTAAACAATGGCTAGGACTTCAGTGGGACAGACTGGTAGTGGTGCATGGTTTTAGGACTCCAAGCAGTGCTTAGAGTCTCTAAGCAGAGAAGGGAATAAGATGTGGAGGACAACAGGAGAATTAATGAGAATAATACAGGGGGTGAGGGGGAGAGGGGGAGAGAGAACCAACACAAGCTGGTGTTTGCTAGGCATACAAATTTCCTTTTTCAAATACGTTCTTCTTTGCAGCCTTACTTGCCTCAAGATACAGTTAGACCATCAGCCTAATTTCCAAAGCTTTACTAAAGGGTGAAGTTAGGAGTGAAATTTCATAGAACTAATGCAGGCTGGTAGCTCCGGGTATTGATGTGATAAACTGAGTCCAGTGCAGAGGTACTACTGTATGGACTGCTGCTACTTTGCTGGTAGACAAGGAACACACAGCTGTAAATTTTCTATGAGTGGATTCAGATTTTTTTCTTTTTCTCTGGATCCTTTTCCAACTTTCATTCCCTACTGAATTTTTGTTATTTTTCTATTTCCAGCAGCCACCCACTGTACTAATGTTAAGGCATTCTTGGAAGAGGCAACCATGGCTCTGGCCTGATTTCTACAAGCGTCTGCTGATGGCCACTGCCTTGGTTCTTAGTGTGTCGTGATGCCCCTGCAAGCTGGATGCCTTTTGGGGTATATTGCATCCTGACCCGGTAAGTGGAACATTATTAATGGGGCCCGGAGGCATTAGTGGATATGACACCTTTTTCTGTGTGTTTTATAGAATGACTTTGTAGGACAGTTTGTGGAGGGTCAAGGCTTGCTCAAAGACAGCTGGTTTCAGAGGCAGAAAGACCTTAGGTTTTATCTGTCATTCCTTGCTTTACCTCTGATTGTCCTGATAAAACAAAATGAAATTTCTCTTGTAACAAGCCAGAAAGGGAACTGTAGCTTTAGCAATAGAGATTTCTGCTATCAGAGAAGATCTGGACATCCAGCTGGTGACGCTGTGTGATGGAGCTACTGCTTTTTCCATTTGAGAGCTAATGGCTTCAGTTTCCAGCACTGCAGCTGTCCCTGTGGATACTGATTGTATCTTGGCTGTAATGTAACAAGATGCTTTGCTGTAGCAAATCTTGTCACCCCAACTAAAATTGTCCTTAGGTTAGCAGCTGGAAATGAAACTTCAAAGTTACATTCTCAGGATCTCTGTGTGTTTTTACATCTTCCTCTAAAGCATGGGTATAGATTGGGCATATTCCCTACTTCCATCACAAGGTGAAATTTTAATTTTCCAGAAGCAGTATAAGCAATTGGTGGTTTTATTATTGTTTGTGACAGACGTTTGATTAATGCTGAGAACAGGCATTTCTTCCTAACACAAAAATGTAAGCAATCACGCTCTGAATTGGGGTGACTCAACAGGACTGAACTGATGAATAATCCAACTTTGTGACAAAGATGTGATGAATCCAGATTTTGTGATGGAGAAAGGTAAGAGATTGACGATATCATTTTAAGCTGTGTCAAAATTGATGTATTTTAGTTGTTGTTGGGGTGGCCAAAACAAAGATGGGTGGCACAGATCAGCCCCAAATGGATCTCATCCCATCTCCCTCACACCCCTTGTTTGTTTACAAAATTTGCCCGTTCTTTTGCTATACAGCTTTCCCTTGACTGTCCCTCCTTCATGAGAAAAGCTTTGTTTAGAGCTAGCCACAGTATCCCAAATCCAGTGATAGACTATTAGAAATTGAGGTTTTGCAAAAAGTCTACTCTCCAGTACCTTAAATAAAAGACTCTTAGTTTAACAGTATGGCCAGAAAGACACTGCTAATTCTCCAACCTTAAATGCATTAAAATACAAGAACTGGCACACTCAGACAAACTTCCTAGGCTGTCTATTTTGTAATGTCTCCCACTACTGAATGCTTTGGAAAAAACTGAAAACCATTCCATGGTATAACAATCCTGGTGTGAGTTATCTACCAGAAAAGTAACACCTTGTCTCTGCTCCCCCTCCTCAGGAAAACGTATGCTGAAATCAAAGTCAAAGGCTGCTGGAAGTAGAGTGTGAGTAAAATATCTGTCCCAGAGCGCTGTGCACACAGAAGGGTACGGTGTTGAGAGCAAAGTGCAAACTGCCAAGCACTGCGAGTCCTCAGGCAGCTCCTGGCAGCGCTGCAGACACCACCCTTCTAGAGACACCTGACTGCACCTGGAGGCACACGGCTTGATCTCCACACTGCAAGGCCACAGGTTCCAGAACACAGTTGTGGTTTTGCATGGTGGTGTTTGGGTGGAGGAGGGGGGGCTGCAGGGGGGGCTTCTACAAGAAGCAGCTAGAAGCCTCCCCCAGGCCTGACAGAGTAAACACCAGCTGGGATCAAGGATGGACCTGCTGCTGACAAAGGCTGAGCCCGTCGGCGATGGTCACAGCACCTCTGGGAATCACGTTTAGGAGAAAAAAAACTGCAAGCAGCTGCTTTTTGCCCCCAGAGAAGGAGCAAAAGCAGCAAGCTTAAAGTGCAAAAGAAAAGAAGGTATCTTCTTCTGCTGTTGTGTGAGTAAACTTTGAATGACGTTAATTCTCAAGAATTACCAGCACAGAGAATGCCAGAAAAATGAGTAACTGTTAAGTCACCAGTAGTGCAAGGTTCCTATAAAATGCATAATCCTCATGCCATCGCTAAAGGAGTAACATGTGCTGCAAGGTTGGGGTTTTTTTTTAGTTGTTAATAAGTCATCCCTAGTTATCAGCCCTGATTAACTCTTTAGATGTCCTAAATGCACTCCAGAGGTACTCCAGTAAAGCGTGAATGGAAACAGAGAATAAAGTGGAGATTCCTGAAAGATGCTCAGTGGTGTAGGTTCAGATTTAGGCTGTTTGAGCTATTTGAAGCCATGTTGTAGCTACCCAAACACCAGTTATACGTTTACTTAAAGCATCTTGTCCTTAAATGTGCATGTTTTGGATACAGGGTATTGAAGAAGATCAAAGATATGAGCAAATGCACAGACTTCAGGCAGTGTAACCATTCACAAAGCCTGTCTATATTCAAAACATTTCTAGGAGGTGTTCTTCATGCCTTGGCTGTTCCTCACTAGCACCCTGCAGCCACCTGAACCACAAGAGACAGCAATGAGGGCTGTATGTTACTAGAGTCAACAGCCGGCCCCAGTGCATCCCCCTCTTGGGGAATACTGGAATGCCTTCTCTGTAAGCTGCTCTGCAGAATGCCAAAATATCCCAACCATATATTTACCTGAATCTGAGATGTGGAGAAGCAGAGCAATATTTTCCTGTCAGACAGGCTTAGTGAAGGAAAAGCTTTCCATGGTGGATTGAGACCAACAGCTACTATTTAATATGTCAGCTTGAGCTCAGATTAGCCTTGGAAGCCGTTTTCTTTACAGATCCCTCAGATCAGCAAGGGAAAGACTTCATTACAGTAAGGAACAACAGCTCTCCATTGACACCAAAGAAATTACAGCGTTTGGTTTCGAGCTAGTGTAGGAAGGTGATGATTTCCCATTTCGTGACTGAATCTGTGAAGCGTGGTTGCAAACCTAACCCAGAGTATGATCCAACCAACAGGTCTTCCTGAGTAAATGGAAATGTGTTAGCTCCCCTTAAATCCCCCCCAATCCTGGAGGCTCCTAACCAGCGCTCACTAGACGAGGTTAGCTGACACCCTGAGAGCTCCCAGACTGTCCTTGCAACTTGAGTCTCCCTTCTACATAAGTGCAGTACTTTAGTTTAAGGAAAAATATTTCCATGGATGTAACTTTTGCATGTGCTTGATTTCCCCCCTCTTCCACTTACACTGTTTATTCCCTGAAGGAGCTGGCATTACTTCATCGATCCTGCCACTTCCCTTGTCCTGGCCATGTCCATCTCACCCGTCCCCAGTTCCTTGCAGTCCAGAACCTGCTGCAAACACACCTTGATGTGACATTGGCTTCTAGCCCTCCCTCATTTCCTGCTTTTCCTAACTTTCAAACTGCCCATCAGGAAGTGACCCCTTGCCAACGTGCTCCAGCTGCTCTTTCTCCCTGCGGTCGTATCCTGCAGACCCGCTTCCTCTCCAGCGTACACTGGGTGACAAACAGCCAGGAAGAAGAAAACACCACCAAAAAGCCCACCAGAAACCCCACCTTGCTTTGCCGTGGGGAAAAAACACGACGATGCAGAGCCCTGGGGCTCGGCTGGGCGCTCTCAGTATCTGGCGCTCTGATCCCACGGCTTCTCCTGCCCCAGCGAGTCAACGGCCTCGCGACTGGCTGGAGGCGAGGGCCGGGGTGACGGAGTGCGGGGAGCAGCCACCCGCCTGCCCTCCCCTGCGCGCAGACCCTCCCTGTCGGGCTTCCCGTGCCCCGCCGGTCGCGCCGTTGGGGTGACCCGGGGGCCGCGCTGTCTACAGGGGCGCGCGCGCTGCCGCCCCTCGCGGGCGGGTGAGGGCGCTGCGCGCGCTCCACGCTTCCCCGGGCGGCGGCCGGGCGGCCCTGCGCGCCCCGGGCCCCGCCGCTGCCTGGCGGACACGCAGCGCAGCTGCCGCCCGTGAGCGCCGCGTAGCCGGGGCGCGTCGGAGAGCTGCGCTGCCGCCGAGCGACCAGCGGGCGGGAGCAGCGAGCAGGCCGCGCCCGCCGCCCTCGGCCGCCCGCCGCCCTCGGCCGCCCGCCGCGCACAGCTCGCGCGAGGGCGGCGAGTCCCGCCCGCCGCGCGCTCGGCTGGCGGCAGTGAGGCCGGGGTCCCCCGGCGCTGGGGGACGGGGGTCTCGGCAGGCGGGCGGTCGTCACGGCTGGGCACGGGCCCCGGCGTGCTTCCGGCCCGCTGCCGCGCCGGCCTCCAGCCGCAGCCGGAGGTGCGGGGAGGGCGCCGCGGGGGTCGGGGGTGGCGGCCCGCCGGGCGCAGGCCGGCCGCTCGGCTGTGGAGCTGTGGGGCGGGCGTGGCGCGGGGCTGGCCCGGCTCCCTGGGCCGGCGGCAGGACAGCCTGCCCTGCGGGCTGTGCGGGCTGCCGGGAGGAGTCCTGGGGAGCGCGGGCCGGGCGGCTTTTCCGAGGCGAAGGGCAGGCTCTCCCTGTGATGCTGGTGGCTCGGTGACCTGCTGGAGCGTCTCAGCCCGCCCGGTGCGGTGCTCTGCTGCTCGCGGAGTGGGAGGGTGCGGTGTGCGGAGGCAGGGCCGTGCCTTGAGGCGCTCCGTGCCGCCTCGTTTCCTCCACTGAGCTGAATTCTGGAAGCGAATGAATGAAACCAGGCTCCCTTCTGCGTCAGGGAAGCTGGAGGCATAGGTAAATACTGCGAACTACATTAAGTAAACCATCAGTTCCTGCTTATTACATAGATCTTTCTTGGGATGGATGAAGACTCTCCACTGAAAGAAACACAGCAGTTGTAAGTGTAAAAAAATGCCTAAGGAAATTGGCTGTTAATATGGATCACTGGCTAACATAAGATAGAACAGGAGATAGAAAAGAAGGGACTTGGGCAAGTCAAGTAATGCAAGCCTGCCTATATCACTCACAGCACTCTGGAGTGGTAGAAAGAATAAAGCAGACTATTAAAAACAAACTGAAGAAAATTATAGGGCAATAGCCAAAGCAATAGACTGAAAAATGACCAGTGATACTAGCAGCTTCAAGAGATAGCAACAGCTCATGCACCAGTTTACATCCGTGGCACTTTTTATTCAGACAGCACATGAGACACTGAGGATCCTCACGGTGGGAACAGAAAAAACATTGTAAGAGAGTAAAGAAGAAATGTAGGCTCTTATCAAAGAAGCAGTAAAAGAGGAAATTTAAAAAAAAATAAAATGGGGGTAATGAGAATCAGTGATGACACTGAGGCCAAGTGGTGGTTTTGAGCCTAGATAAAAAGGAAACCGCAGAAAGAAAATCAAAGGGGGCCTAATTTATTACCAGTATGAGTCCAGTAACTCATCGAGGGGAGGAGGGCAATAGTGCGTATGAATGGCTTAGTGTTTTCAGTTCGTCATCTACAGGGGTAAGTATGGATTCGGGCATGGATTGGCCAGGGAGGGGGACAGTTCCTGCAAATGTTTGAGAAGCTAGATATTTAGGACGACTTCCCCTCCAAGCCCAAAAGAAATCCCAACTCTGAAAATCCAAGGAGGGGGCTATGGCTTGACCTGGTTGCTTGCCTTGGCCCTAACAGGTGTCAGAAATAGGAGCCATCAGGGCTGTGAGTTCTTGGATTTTTTTCCACTTGTATTCTATGCCATTTGGTAACGTTTTTGGCAGCCATAGTGTATTATTCTATATTTGTTGTATTATAACATTACAGACATCTAGTATGAATAATAGCAGCTGAATTAATAATAGTCTCAGACGGACTATGCCTTTGACTGTTGAACAAGGGCATGAAGTTTAACAAGGGCAAGGGCTAGATTCTGCACCTGGGAAGGGGCAGCCCTGGCTATGCATATGGACTAGGGGATCAGACGCTGGAGGCCAGCCGTGCTGTGAGGGATTTGTCAGCAGCAAGTTAGCAATTTGTCAGAGCTGGCGGTGTGCCCAGGCAGCCAGGAGGGCCAGCCGTGTCCTGGGGTGCATCAAGCACAGCATGCCAGCTGGGCCAGGGAGGGAATGTCCCGCTCTGCACTGTGCTGGGGCAGCTTCCCCTTGAGCACTGGGGGCAGGTTTGGGCACCACAGTACAAGAGGGACACAGAACTATTGGACAGTGTCCGGAGGAGGGCAGCAAGGATAGAGAAGGGTCTGGAGGGGAAGGCTTATGAGGAGAGGCTGAAGTCCCTCGGTTTGTTCAGCCTGGAGAAAAGGAGACTGGGGGGAGACCTCATTGTGGCCTGTGGCTTCCTGCTGAGGGGGAGCGAAGGGGCAGGTGCTGATCTCTCTTTGGTGAGCAGTGATAGAACCGGAGGGAATGGCATGAAGCTGTGACAGGGGAGGTTTAGGTTGTATGTCAGGAAGAGGCTCTTTGCTTAGAGGGTGGTCGGACACTGGCACAGTTTCCCCAGGGAAGTGGTCACAGTCCTGATCTTGACTGAGTTCAGGGAGTGTCCAGACGATGCCCTCAGTCCCATGCTCTGACTTGGCTGGCCCTGCATGGAGCCAGGAGTTGGACTCGGTCCTTACGGGTCCCTTCCAACTCAGGATATTCTGTGATTCTATGAATTAAGATTACGTGCCTCCCCTGACTCAAACCCTGAGCAGACAAAAGCTAATTTGCAGCTGTCTTGAAGTGCAGAAGGGCTGAATGCTGCTCAGTCGGCAGCTGCAGTTGCTAGCTTTGTCCTTTCACTCCAGTACCTGCCCTGGAGGATGAATGGTCATGGTCAGTAGAAGAGCTTCATCTTATTTAGGCACTGAGGAAAGCGCTAGGGAAAGGGCTGGGGAACCTGCGAGTTTCATAACAACATTCTCTTTAACCCTTCAGTGGTGTCTCTGCATTCATATGACTGGTATGCTGCTATACGTGTAATCTTTCACACATACATCATTGATTCATAACTTAAGATGAAGCAGTGCTTGAGAGGTTATACCAGGAGGTCAGTTGGTATAGCTGACAGTATACATGGTATTCAAAGCTTCCAGCTTCTGAATGAAACAAAGACCTTGGGAAATCTTTAACACAGGGCTTCTAATTTCGTATTGGTTTTATACAGTTCTGAGGCTTATGTTTACAATTTCATGACAGTTTACTGTGTACCATTTATTATTAACATCTCCAGAATTTAAGTGATAGATCTGGTTTTCTTTGCTTCCTCATGCAGTGTCTATCAGCCCCCAAATAAAGAAGATGGAACAGTCTGTCCATGCAAAAGAACCATTACCCAGTAAAGCTAAGAATAAATTAGATGTCTGATACATTGTGGGCATTTGTTTGAAGTCCTGCATTCAGATCTCTACTTCCACATTCCTAATGTGGCATTTACTAGGTATCTGATTATTTTTTTTTGGTGTGGTATGGAAGACACTGTACTGCTGCCAGTCTCTGTAATGTCGTTACCAGTGAGAAAACTCTGCTTCAGCTCACAGCTGAAGATGGCCCTTTATATCCAGGTTCAAAATTACGGCCTACTTTGTCATGGTACTTTGATATCACGTCTTAGTATGAATGTTAGCACTACAACTATGCAGTAGTGGAACACTGGTAATACATAGGTCAGGGCAGTTGTACTGGACCTTTTTTGAATATGCATGTCATTATTGCAACAGGCCTTTTGTGTGCTGTGTTTCTATCCTGTTCACTGTCTTTTTTATCTCTGTGTCTGTCCTAAAGCCCATCACTATTTTTGTCTTTCTGCATCTGTCTGTCTTTCAATTCTTTAAAAAATCCTCCCCGTCTCGCCTTCACAATTCCCACTCTCCCACCTTTCTGTGTCTCTATGCCCTAATTTTTAATTTCCTCTGTCTCTGCCCTATATTCTAGATACGCTTTTTCTTTTGTACATTCTCTCACTCCAGATCCCTGTGTTTTCATATCATAGTGCATTTTTATCTTCACTGTTCTCTGTCTGGCTTCCCGTGCCTTAATTCCTCTGTCTCTCACATTTAGCTCACCAAGGCTTTTTCTGACATTTCTTAGTCTCTGCCTGCCCACCTCACTGCTAAAATTCCTTCCTCTCTGCCCTGTGGCCCATCACTATTCTTTTTCTCCATCGTCTCTCAGTCTGGTTCCCCGGCCATTCCTCCTCTTTGGCATGTAGCCCATCACTGCGTGGTTTTGGTTTCCTCGGTGCCTCCCTTTCCCCGTTGTTCAGTGCACCCTCTCAGCTCTGGAGCCAAGCACCGCTGTATCGGGCTTGCTTGGCATGGTTTTGTTGGCTGCAGGTTCTGTGAGAAGACACCAACAGCTGCCCCCATGTTGGGCACTGCCAGTTCCAGCTCCGAGACGGATCTGCTGCTGATCAGAGCTCAGCCCACCAGCAACGCCCGTAGCACCCCCGTGATGACAGATTTAAGATGGGTTAAAACATGCTGTGCAGAAAGCCATTTTACCCCCGAAACACCATCACGGGTTTCATCTCTATGGCACTAAGTCCTCCGGCGGCCATTTTACTGCCGAAGCACAATAGAGATTCTGCTCTCTATGACCGGAAGTCCTCCGACCGCCATTTCATCGCCGAGGCAGCGCCGCGGTTTCTACGGCCAGGAGCGCTGCGGCGGCCTCTCGGCTGCCCGGGTACCGGTGGTGTGTGTGAGCGTGGTGTGTGTCTCTGTGGCAGGCTTCCCCGGTGAGCATTTCGCCAGTGAAGCAGTGTCGCGGTCCTGGCCGGAGCTCCCCTCCCCAGCAGGCAGCCGAGCGGCGCTGAGCCCGCCCGGGCCGCGCGCACCCCGCCTGGCCTCGCTCCCGCCAGGGGCTGGCTGGGGCGGCCCCCGCTGCCCCGGGGCGCTCCGGCCCTGGCCGGGGTCTCCTGTGGGGTTTTGCTGAGAAGGCAGTTGCCTTCGCTGTTTTCAGTGATGCTTCCGCAGCGTTTGTCACTGCACCTTGCGAGTTATTTTTCCTCTAGCTACTTCCGTGTTTGCTCGGCTGCCTTACGGGGTGGATGGGGCCCAGGCTCTGGGAGCCACCGCCTTGCCCTAGGCAGCTCATCCTCCTGGGTTTCCCTGGTGTCAGTGCTCTGATGGTCCTTCATCAGGTGCAGTATTTGAGCTGGCTGGGCTACTAAGGCACGTGGGTCTAAGGTGAGAGCTTCAGGACTAGCCAATGTTAGGCAGTGTATACAATAGAAAGTACACTTATATGTGGTTTGGGGGGTTTTGGTTTTTATATTTCATATTGAGTTTTATGGGGTTTGTAAGATGATCCAATCCTACACAGTTATTTATTGTTTCTTAAATCTGGGTGTGTGACATTCCTGACTTTACAGAAGATGGGCCCTTCGGGTTTTTTTCACCAGCTTTGCTCTATGTGTTCTGAGTTGTATCACTTCTCTCAATAGGCCTGATGATAAGCTTATCTAGCTGAGGTTAGGGTATCTTGTCTGCTTATAGAGTTTTAGCATTTCCCAATAAAGCAGTAGGAAATCAAGTGTACTGCAGGTCAGCTCATGGCTTTTCCTAATCGTCTGCAGAGCACCGTGTTCTTTCTAGAACCTTCATAGCTTGTGGCAGGCTCCTTGTAGACTGTAAGTGTTGGAAATCTATTTAATGGGCCTGTAGCAGAGCCTGGCGTTTGAAGACCAAAGATAGGAGCTGTCTGCAAAAGGTGAGGCATCGCAGCTCCCGGGGAGGCGTTGGTGCAGGGTGTTCAGGGGTCTGAATAGAGGGAGATTGATGCTAGGAAAAAAGCGTGGTTCCTTCCCTGAGAATTCAGGAGAATAGAGTGGGATCCTTAAGCTTTGGGACTGAAGTATGGTTTTCAGAGAGGAAGGCTCATCACCTGTTCTTGGGTAAGTTTTACAGTTCGATTGGGTGTTGATGAGGTCTGTTCTGTGTTAGTGTTTCTGCAGCTGACCAGTGGTACGACAGTCCTAAGATGCGCAGGATAAAACACCTGCACCTCTGCATAGCAATAAGCGTAGCTGAACTGCAGAAGAGCCTTACCTTGTGAAACATGAGGTACATAAGTTTACCTTCTTGGAATCTTAAATGTGATTCCCTGTGTCTTTTATTTTCTTGATTACCTGACTTAAATTTTGCATGTGTTGTTTCACCGTCTGCCAGGTGCGGTTGCTTAGAGTCATGCACTAGCTGCTTATTTCCAGCACAGGCTCACATCATGGTCTTCCCTGGCATTTTTTGGAGAAGAGGACATGTGTTATTTGTGTTGGTTATCCCTTTTCATGCTTTATGGGAGGTATGTGAGGCTTGATGTGGCAATGTGTCCCAGTTAGCAGACATCTACTTTGTGTCTTTGTTGTCAAGAATGGATTTTAGAACCCTAGACCTCTCAAAGCTAAGGTGTTGGAGTGGCAGGAGAGGATAAGGCTAGGAGTGGTGGGGTAGGGTCAAGGTGGCAATAGGAATAACAGGTTACTTTTCAGCATGATGGGAAGGACCCTTCAGATTGGAGGGAAATAAAGTTTCATTTTTTCTGGGGCTGAAGGCTTGTCTGTGTGGGGCTCAAAGCTAGACCTGTTTTTTCTTCTCCCCCCCCTGCCCCTTTTTGTTTTAATGGTGGTCTGTAGCTGGACTCTAGATGGTGGTCATAAATGGAAGCAAGGGTGAATTGCTTAATAAATTCCAGCAGGGCTAGACATGACGCATACAAATCCAATGACAGGAGTTGAGCTTCTCAAAAGGGTGGGTAGGCAGGATGAGGTGGTCAGTGGCTCCATGACTACTTGAAGATTTGTGTGTGTGTGATTTTCTTTATGAAGGTGCAAATTGAGGAGGAAAGTGGGATAGTTCCACATGAGGCAACTCAGGCCAGGTGAGCTGTTCCTAGCAGGCTGGAGTCGCCGTTATTTTTCAGGTGGTCACGTTGCAGAGTGAATTACAGGTATCCCTTGCTTGTGTTTCATAGGCCAGGCATGAGCTTCAGCACAGCCACCCATGAATGCTGGAGGCCAGGGGAGTGATCAGTCAAGCTAAGGGCATGGAAGGTAGGAGGGTTTTGGGCAGGCTCTCGGGGTGTGGCTTTACCTTTGCCTTTTGCAGGCCCCGCACTGGTGAGCGGTCTGAGAAAGCGAGGCGCACGTTGTCCGAGTTGGTGTCTAAGAACAAAGCAGCGCAGGGCAGGTAGGTACAGCACTTGCCTGTGTTTGCAGGTACTGTGCGGCCTCCTTTGGAAGCAGGTAAGTGGTTGGTGAGCTGGAATAGGAGCGAGGTGAGGCAATTGTGGGAGCAGTGATTTCTCACAAGCATTAAGCTGTGCCAGGGCAGGTTCAAATTAGATGTTAGGAAAAAAATTTTTCACCGAAAGAGTTGTGAGGATGTGTAACAGGCTGTCCAGGGGGGTGGCTGAGTCACCATCGCTGGATGTGTTTAAAAAAAAAGGGGTAGATGAGGTACTTAGAGATATGGTTTAGCATAGGACAGGAATGGTTGGACTCGATCTTAAAGGTTTTTTCCAACCTCATGATTATGAGATATGAGTATTTATCTGCCTCAAGTGATGATAGCAGACAGGTCCCTCTCTGGAATGAGCACGTGAGCAGAACACCACAGCTCAATTGAGAAGGATGGGGATGGTGGTGGGGAAGGCTGAGGCTGGGATAGATGTGTGCAATGCTGACTGCTGGCACCATTTTGATTGTTTGTTGCTCTTTGTTGTAGAGGCTGAAAAACAACATGGTGACTGGACAGGAACGTCCCACTGTGCCCACATAGGGTGTAGGGGTGTGTGTGTGCTCCTTGAGGGTGGACACCAATCCCCAGTTGTCTTGAGAGGCAAGTTGAGGGACCAGGGCTGGGGAGGGAGCAGGAGGAGAAGGGTGGGGTGTAGGTGGGGTCCATGACTGCTTTCCTATGAAAGTTGGTGTAGGGGAAGGGTTTGTTTGGGAGCAGTCCCCTTTGAGCAGGCAAAGGGTGAGCAGGGATTTAATCAGGCTGTATTTCAAAATGACTTACATTTTGGTCAATGTCAAGACAAATGTCTTGAGCTTTGTTGGTGTTACTCTCACAAATAAATCCATGTTGTTTCCATACAATATATGCACTGACATCAACAGTTTGCCATTTGTTTCCACTTCATCGGCCCCATACTCTGTGTTCCAGTGGGTAGAGCATAGCTCCATTGTGATTTAATCCTAACACAATGATTTGGTATATTGTGTATACCAAAGCATTATGTATTGTTAAGACAAAAACTGTGGCCTTACTGTTGATGGGGTCATAAGTAAAATTGACTAAGTACCACCAGGATTGAAATTCCTTTTCAAATTTAGTTGTGTTTTTACCTTTTGAATCTCTGTGGATAAGGTGCCCTCTTCACCTTCTCTAATTGCTGCTACTTTGTGCCTTGCCTATTCTCCACCCTGGGCATGCACCTCAGCAAACATCCATCAAGCCTCACTGCTTTGGCATAAAGCCCATCTACCCATTCTCATCTTGCTATCAGAGTGTAAAGTGTGTTTTGCATCACAGATGTTTTTCCAGCATCACCTTTGCAGTGTCTGGGACAGTGACATCTCTGCTGAATGTTCTGACTCTGTCAAGGCTCTGTACAGCACTTCATCCCTGCTTCCTCACCAGATTAGATATTAAGGCTAACACACATGGGTTGTTCCAGTGTTCTGTTGCATTACTGCAGTCTATTGCTTTTAATTGCCATCCCAGACCACAACTGCTTTGCCTCCTTTGGATTGTCTTGTGTAGTATGGCTTTGTATTGGGGTGGTGTAGTGTATAGCGTGGTGTCTTGCACTGTCTGACTCAGTCTTGGGATGGTGTAATCTGTAGCATGGCTCTGCCCACTTCATACAGGTCTTGCTCCTTTTATCTCCAAGGAGAAGGTCTTATTTTTTACATATTTATCTCCAAAGTAATTTTTGTTTCTCTAAATCACCACCACAACCACCCAGGCAACACCAAGATCAAGAGGATCAATGAGAATGCCAGTTGTCCATGGCTGGTGATATCTTTGTCTCTTTCAAGAGAGGTTGTGTGGCATGGGATGTTGCTAAATTATTATCCAGTTAAACAGTTATGAGGTTCTTTGCAACAACTTGTCTTATGTTAAACTGTTCAACCGGCTGGCTGGTGTCGTTTCACTGTAAGTCAATCTAAAGGTATCACAAACTTGGTCGTGGGTTCTGAGTGGAGAGAGACTGTCCTAAAAAGTTCCTTTTGGGCAGCCCCTGGGTCTTTATTCCTGCCCCGAGTGATTTCAGCTCCTTTCTGAACCCCACAGCATTCATTGCAGCCCCAGCGTCTTTATTCCTGCCCCATGTGATTTCAGCTCCTTTCCTACACAAACAACCTTTATTCATAGAATCCCAGCCTGGGCTGGGTTGGGAGGGACCCCAAGGGTCACAGAGCTCCAACCCCCTGCCACAGGCAGGGACACCAACCTCAGGCCTGGAGCTACACAAGGTTGCCCAGGGCCCCATCCAACCTGGCCTTGAACACCCCCAGACACGGGGCACCCACCCCCTCTCTGGGCAGCCCCTTCCAGCCCCTCCCCACTCTCTGTAAAAAACTTCCCCCTGATATCTAATCTAACCCTTCCCTCCTTTAGTTTTAACCCATCCCCCTTGTCCTGCCAGTCTCTGCCCTTTGAACAAGCTGATTCCCCTCCTGTTCCTCTGCTCCCTTCAGGGACTGGCAGGCTGCAATGAGGTCCCCCCACAGCCTTCTCTTCTCCAGGCTGACCCAGCCCAGCTCCCTCAGCCTCTCTCCAGAGGGGAGCTGCTCCAGCCCTCTGAGCATCTCCGTGGCTCCTCTGACCCCTCTCCAACAGCCCCACATCTTTCTTGTGTTGGGGGCCCCAATATTCAGCTCCAGCTCAGTCATGTCTCAGCGCCAGCCCTGCAGCCATGATTCCAGCTCCTTTCCCACACCAACAACCTTTATTGCAGGCCTGTAGTTTTGATTCCTGCCCCAGGCTCAGTGTTTTGGCTTCAGCCATAGCCAGTATTCACCTCCAGCTCTGTTGTGTCTCAGCTGCAGACCCGCAGCCATGATTTCAGCTCCTTTCCCACACCAACTGCCTTTATTCCAGCTCTGCAGTTTTTATTTCCAGCCCGAGTCTCTTTATTCCTGCCCCAGGTGATTTCAGCTCCTTTCCCAGCCCCACACTCCTGCTCCCCCCTTTCTTCCAACCCCTCGCCTCCAAACCCCCGTTTATTCCAGCACTACTGACATTACTCCAGCTCAGCGTTGTTTCAGCTCCAGCTCAACACCTTCCCTCTGGCTCCGACTTCTCCCGGCAGCATCGGGGGCTGTTGACAAGGCCATAAATCAATCACTGTCATCAGTCACAGCCCGCCTGCCCGGCTGTCGCGGTCCCCCACCTCAGCTGCCGATGCAGGCCCGTGCCTGGAACCTCCCTGCAGTGAGGGTCCCACGGCCCTGACACCCCCACAAGCCCCTGCCAGCAGCAGCTAGGGAGGGGGAACAGCTGCTGGGCCTCCAGTTTCCCCTCCCCAAAGGCTGGTGCCGAGCCGCAGCTCCCGCCCCTCCCCCTTCCTCCCTCCCCCGCTTCAGGCCGACACACAGCGCTTATGTCTTTGCGGGGCTGAAGGCAGCCGTGGGGCTCCTGCTCCGGCTTTTAGGGGGAATGGGGGGGTGGGCACCCACCCCAGGGCCCGGGAGTGTTTGGGAACTGAGGACACCGCCCCCTGGGCCGAGCCGACACCGGGGGCAGCGGCCCCCTCGGGACAGACTTCACTTCAGTGCTCTGGGTGCCTTTGAGCCATCGGGACACACGGCGGGTTTCACAGTCACAACTTTATTGCCGTCACGAGTCGGTCTTCAAAGCTCCAAGGTGCCGCTCGCGGCAATCCCCGCGGCGGGCCGAGCCCGGCCCCCCCGACCCGCACTGGGGCTCCGGCCCCTCGCGTCCTGCCACAGGAGCGGCCGGTGCCCCTCCAGCCTGTGCCCGCGGCTCAGCGACAGGAGCGGGAAGCGGCCCCAGGACAGGACAGGGGCCCCGCCGCGGCACACAGCCTGCCCAAACCCAGGCCACGTCCACACCGCTCGCTCCCGCCACACCCCAATACACGAGTCCCTCGGCTGCCAGCGCGGCGCCGTCCCTCCCCCGGAGCTCCCCGGCCAGGCTCACCAGCGCTCCGCAGCCCCGGGGATGCAACAGCAACCGCACCTCGCCACCACCGGCGCCCCTCGCTGACAGCGGTTGGGCCCCGCCGCCCCTTTTAAAGCTTTTGGCCACGCCCACCGGCTCCCAGCCGCCTATCGCTGCCGCGCCAATCTTCCGCTATGGACCAATCACGTAATTCCTTTTCAATCCGGGCCCCGTTTCCCGTCGTCGCCACTCCGTCCAATCCCCGCCCATCGTTTCAATCAGGTCCGCACTATCCCAGCTCGCCCTGTCGGTTTGGCTGTGCCCAATCCCGGCCCGATGTTTCAGTCCGGCCCCGCGCTGTCCCAGAGCCCGGCGCGGTGGATCCTCCGTGCCCCGGCTCCTGTTGGGGTCCCGCAACCCCGCGCTCCCTCGAGGAGGTGTTCCGGGGCGGGGGCGCCAGGACAGCTGCGGAGCCGGGCCGGGCGGAAGCGGCCGGGAGCCGGGAAGGAAGGGAGGAAGGGGCGGGTTCTTCACAGAGCCGAGCCGTCGCCACCGCTTCGTCGCATAGAGCGGCCAGGAGCGACCGTGCCGCGGCCCCGGGTCCCGGCCCGGTGGAGCTCAGCACCGCGGGGCGCCGAGCTATCCCGCCCGGTCTCGGCTCCCGCGGCTGCGCGGGCACAAGCGGCGGCCGGGCCCGGCCGACGCGATCTGAGATGCTTCCCGGCTCGGGGGTTTGATCGGGAACTGGCAGCGACCGCGATGCCCCCCGCACTGGCACACCAACGCCGGCCTCCGGGGCGAGGGCGCTAAGACTCCCGAACCGGCTGCGGCGGGATCGCGGCCTTCGGGGGACGGAGGCGGCCGGGACGCGGAGCGGGAGGGGGGCGGGCCCGGATTGAAAGGGCAAGGCGCGATTGGGCGGAGCTGCGGCCGCTGGGGCGGGCGGTGTGACGGGCGGGGCTGCGTCGGACCGGATAGAGAACAGCGGGCTGGCGCGGGCGGGCGGGGTGGGCGGGGCTGGCGGGGGCGAATGGGATGGGCGGGGCTGGCGGGGGCGGGCGGGATGGGCGGGGCTGGGTGGATGGGCGGGGCTGGGCGGTGTCTCCGGCCCGGATTGGCGGGACCGGAGCTTGGAGAGCGCGCGCGCAGTGGTGTTAGCGTGGAGTGGAGGAGGAGCCGCTGTCCCGGGGGGGCTGGTGAACCGGGCCGGGGGCGCTGGGAGCGGGGCAGCGCTGAGCGGCTGCGAGCCCCGTGTGCCTGGCCGAGCCGGAGCCTATTTTCGAGCAGGCAGATGGGCTCGCGGTGTGTTCCGGGGCCGGTGTAGGAGCCGGGGGCGGGGGGCGGGTGGGGCAGCCGGTTCGGTCCCTTGTGCCGAGCAGAGCCGAGCCCCGTCCCGCCGACTTCTCCCTGCTTGGGTCGGGTGGGTGCAGCCCTGGAGGCCGGCACGGAGCCGAGCAGCTCTTGGTGTCCGCAGGGAGGGTGGAGCCGGTGCCACCAGCCACTGCCCGGGCGCTGGGGACGGTTCGGTTCCCGAGCGGGGCCGGAGCCGCATCAGGGGTCGGGGTTGTGGTCGAGCTATGCTGGGTTGTCCTGGTCCCAACTCCCGGGTGGGCTGGGGCAGGAAATGGTGGTTAAATAAAGATAGAACAGAAAACACTGCTAACCCTGTTATTATTTTATTGTGATGTTGTAATTGAAGGCACAAGAACTGTGGTGTTGTGAAGTGTAATCGAGTGCAATAAAGCTTTCCCCGGGTGTAGGTGGGGGGATGCTGCCCCAGGTGCCCTGGGACTGGTTTCTCCCTGTGGGATGTGGCCCCCACTTCCCAAGCACTCATGGGCCAGGGCCCTGGGTTGTCGGTGGGCACCCTCTCCTTTTCCCTAAACACAACTATTTGGAGCAGCAGCCCCGGGGGTGTGTCCAGCGCTCCCAAAGTGAGGACTGAGTGCTGCGTTTACTCTTAAGTAACAGAGTAAATCCACGTACAGGAACTCATCCCATTTTCTTTTCCTTTTACCAAGCAGTATGAACTGCAGAATAGCGTTATGGTTCACGGTTCCGTTCAAAGGTCACTCTTTGCTATTTTTGCCGTGCTGCTCCAGCCCACGCCCCTCCGAAAGCCTCCCTTTATGCTGAGCACGATGTCACTGGTATGGAGTAGCCCTCTGCTTAGTTTGGGTGAGGTGCCCTGTCCCTGTCCCTTCCAGCTCCCGGGGTGCCCCCCGGCCTGTTCCGTAGCCGGGCAGTAGGAGAAGCTGGCAAGCGTGTGGCCGCTGGGCACGCAGTGAAAGCACTGGGGTGTGTCACCCACAGCGCTCTCGCCGTAACGCCGAGCGCAGCCGGGGACAGAACCGTCCGGCCAGGCTCCGCGCCGCTCGGTGCTGCCGCCTGGCGGACACGCCGCGGTACTGCGCCGGGCGGCTGAGCGCATGAAAGCCGCTGCGTTCTGCATCCTTGCGGACTCGGCGCGGTACCGCGTGGGTGCTGGCGAAGTCCGCTGCGTGCTGTCGCCTTGCCGACACCCTCCGGTACTGCGGCTGGGCGGCGCAGCGCTAGCGGTAGAGCGCGTTAAAACAGGGCGCCGCCGTTGCCTAACAACCACGCCGTAGTAGCGCCGCAGGACCGAGGAGCATGCGCAGGTAGAGGGAGCGCAATGCGCTCGGTGCTGCCGCCTGGCGGACACGCCTCGGTACTGCGCCGGCTGGCCCAGCGCACGAACGCCGCTGCTTTCTGCCTCTTTGCGGACCCGTCGCGGGACCGCGACGATGCACGAGAAACCCCCTGCGTGCTGCCGCCTGGCGGACACTCCGCGGTTCTTCGGGCGGGCGGCTCAGCGAGAGCAGCAAGGCGCTTCAACAGGGCGCGCCGCCGTTGCCTAGCGACCGCACCACGGTAGCACCGCAGGACGAAGGAGCATGCGCAGTAGTGCGCTCTGAAGCTGCCCGGAGTATCCCGCACATGCGCTCTGGAGAAATGTTGAGCCCCGCGGAATGCTGGGAAGTGTACCCTGCGCATGCGCCTGGCGGGTGAGTCGACACCTGCCGGTAGCTGGCGGCGCACGCGCGGTAGGTCGAGCGCTGTCCGCTCGGTGCTGCCGCCTGGCGGACACGCCGCGGTACTGCGGCCGGGTGCCGCCGAGCACGAAAGCCGCTGCGTTGTGCCTGCGTGCGGACCCGCCGCGTGCCTGCGGCGGTGCACACGAAACGCGCTGCGTGCTGCTGCCTTGCAGATACGCCGCGGTTCTGCGGCTGGGAGACGCAGACGGAGCGGCAGAGCGCTGCTGCCTCTCTGAGGGCACGCTGCGGGAGCTGGCGGGCGGCCGCGGGCGGGAGATGGAGTCGGGAGGAGGCGGCGGCAACGACCCCCGGGCCCTCCCCGGCCGCTCTCCCCGCTTCTTTCCCCGCTCCCCGCCTGACGCGGCGAAGCTGCGGGCGGCCGGCGGAGGCGGCGCCAAGAGGGGACATCGCGCTTTGCCAGCACTTCTTCCCTTGACCCTGCTTCCCCTCCGGCACTGCGCATGCGCCCTCTCCTCCCGTCCGCCCTCCCCTCCACCCCCCCGCCCTGCCGTCCGCTCTCCCGTCCGCCCGGGCCACTCCTCCCGCTTCTTCCCCCGCTCCCCGCCTGCCGCGGCGAAGCTGCGGGTGGCCGGCGGAGGCTGCGCTAAGAGGGGAACCGCTCTGGGCGGCGCTGGTGAGTGGGGGGGGCCCGGGGCTCTCGGGGTGGTCTCGGGGGTGTCCCAGGGTGCCAGGGGGTGGTGGGTGGCGGTCTCAGGGCGTCCTGGGGTGGTCCCGGGTGTCTCAGGGTGCCTGCGGATCGTGGGTGGGTGCCTCAGGGGGTCTTGGGGTGGTCCTTGGTGCCTCGGGGTGGTCTCAGGGAGCCGGGGTGTCCTGGGGCTGGTTTCATGGGGTCCTGTTTTGGTCCTGGGGGTCTGTGGTGGGGTCTCAGGGTGCCAGGGGGTCGTGGGTGGGGGTCTCAGGGGGTCCTGGGGAGGCCCTGGGTTTCTCGGGGTGGTCTCAGGTTTCCAGGGCATCCTGGGGGTGGTCTCATGGGGTCCTGTTTTGGTCCTGGGGGGTCTCTACGGGTGTCTCAGGGTGCCTGTGGATCGTGGGTGGGTGCCTCACGGGGTCTTGGGGTGGTCCTGGGTGCCTCGGGGTGGTCTCAGGGAGCCAGGGTGTCCTGGGGCTGGTTTCATGGGGTCCTGTTTTGGTCCTGGGGGTCTGTGGTGGGGTCTCAGGGTGCCAGGGGGTCGTGGGTGGGGGTCTCAGGGGGTCCTGGGGAGGCCCTGGGTGTCTCGGGGTGGTCTCAGGTTTCCAGGGCATCCTGGAGGTGGTCTCATGGGGTCCTGTTTTGGTCCTGGGGGGTCTCTACGGGTGTCTCAGGGTGCCAGGGGGTGGTGGGTGGGTGCCTCAGGGGGTCTTTTGGTGGTCCTGGATGCCTCGGGGTGGTCTCAGGGAGCCAGGGTGTCCTGGGGCTGGTTTCATGGGGTCCTGTTTTGGTCCTGGGGAGTCTCTAGGGGTGTCTCAGGGTGCCAGGGGGTTGTGGGTGCAGGTCTCATGGGGGTCCTGGCGTGGTCCCGGGTGCCTCGGGGTGGTCTCAGGGTGCCAGGGAGTCCTGGGTGTGGGTCTTGGGGTGGTCCCGGGGGTCTCTGGGGGCTTGTCGGGCATCTTGGGGTGTTCTTGGGGGTCTCTGTGAGGGTCCCAGGGTTCCAGGGGGTACTGAGGGGAGGTCTCAGGGTGTCTTGGGGTGGTCTCTGGGAGCGCTTCAGGGTGCCAGAGGTTCCTGGAGGGGTCTCGGGGGGTCCCGGGCGTCTCTGGGGGATTCTTGGGGGATCCTTGGAAGTGCCCAGGGGTCTTGAGGAGTCTCATGGGGGGGTCCTGGGGTGATCCCGTTTGTCTCTGGGGAGGGGTCTCTGTGAGGGTCTCAGGGTCCAAGCGGTCCTGGGGGTGGTCTCATGGGGTCCTGGTTTGGTCCGGGGGGGGATCTCTTGTGGGGTCTCAGGGTGCCAGGGAGGGACCTGTGGTGGTCCTGGGGGTCTTTGGGGACATCTCAGGCATCCTGGGGTGTTCTTGGGGGTCTATGCGAGGGTCTGAGGTTTCCAGGGGTTTCTGGGGGGGTCTCAGAGGGTCTTGGGGGTCTCAGGGTGGTCTTGGGGGTGTCTGGGGGTTCTCAGGGTGCCAGGGGTTCCTGGAGGGGTTTCGGGGGTGCCGGGCATCTCTGGGGGATTCTTGGGGGATCCTTGGGAGAGCCCAGGGGCCCTGAGGAGTCTCATGGGGGGTCCTGGTGTGGTCCTGGGTATCTCTGGGGGGGTCTTGGTCATCCTGGGGAGGTCTTTCGGCTGTCTGGGGGGAGTCTCAGGGTGCCAGGGGATCTGGAAACAACCCGGGCTTGTGGGGTTGTTTTAGTTGGCTAGGGGAAGTTGGTTGGGGCTGGCGGGTGTTTGGGGATGCTGGGGGTGTCTGTGGGGTTTGTGTGAGTTTGTGTCTCTCTTTAATTGGAGCTTGTGGGTTTTCGGGCTCGTGGGGTTGTTTTGTCAGAGGAGGGCTTGGGGCTTCTGTTGTGGTTTTTGTAGTGTTTAGTGGTTATTTTGGTGGGGTTTTGTGGTTTGTTTGGTCGATTTTGTTTGTTTGGGTTTTTTTAAAACTGGGTTTTAGCGGTTTCTGTGGCTTGCAGGTTTATTTAAATGTTTTTTTCTGGGCTGGGCGAGCTCAGGCGTTGGATGGAGTTTCTTATTTATTTACCACATTCCCATAAATGAAACCGGAGCGCAGATTCTGCTCTGCCTTTTGTTTCCTTGGCAGCAAACATCTACCCCCCTCAGCTAGTGTAACAGACGGGCCCTGGCAAGTAGGCTTCGCACTGGGGTGTCTGTTTTGGGAATGGTTCCGTCGGTCTCGGCTCTGCTCGAGAGGAGGAGCTGAGCTGGACCTCTGCTTTGCCCTGGCAGATGCCGTCCTGGAGAAGGCCGTGCACAAGCACGTTCTGAAGCTGTGGAAGGGCCCCATTGAAGCGACGTTGAGAGAGTTTCACGCCGCAGACAGCTCTTGGAAAGAGCAACAGGAAAACCTGCAGCTGGTGCGGCAGAGGGATCCTCAGGAACCGGGCGTGCTTGTTCCCACAGCAAACTTTGTGGATGTTGAAAAGATTCGCTGCTACTGTATGCACCAGAAAAGTAACCCTTTTTTTGTTGGGTTTTTTTTTTCTTTTCCTTTTTTCTCTCTCTTTAGCTTATTTTAAATCTGCCATGGTCAGAGGAAGGTACAGCAGGAATTCTCGGGGCAGTGGTATCAGTATCTAATTCTGTCAATTCCTTTTAATGCTGAATGTTTAGAGCATGCTTTGGTAGAGGTACATGCAGAGCAACGTCCTTGCACCTTATTGTCTTTGATGGTCAGAGACATTTTGTGGTTGATGGACTTGCATTCTTTTTCCACTCTGATTTTTCTCTTAAGTAACAGAGTAAATCGACGTACGGGACCTCGTCCCATTTGCCTTTCCTTTTACAAAGCAGTATGAACTGCAGAATAGCGTTACGGTTCAGGGTTCCGTTCAAAGGTCACTTTTTGCCATTTCATTTATACACTGACCACTCAGTGAGCTGATTTTTACGCAAAATTCTGTGTTACAGCAGTTGCAGGTAGACTGTCAGGGTCCCCTTTTGAGATATTTTTTGAAGGATAAAGAATTCTGTAATTCCACGTGTGATTTTAACATTGAGGATGCAGGAATGAATCTCTGGCTGGCTTTAGAGCATTGCATTGAAAGTCTGAGTGGTTTCTCTTCTTTCCCTGCTACAGGTGAGAGCTCGGGAGCTCGTGTTCCCCGTGAGAAGGCGGCACGTAACCCCGGGGCTGGGGATTCCGGCGCCTTTATCTGAGCTGGATGTATGGCTGTCTGGGTCCGTGTTTGTGCCTGTTGGTCTTGGCAGAACCTGGTGGGTGGGAAGAGAAAGACGAGAGAGAGCCCAGTTCAGGATTAAAATGTGTTGTTAGTCTTGCTAGTTCAGGCTCCTTTCAGAAAATGAGCAAAGAGGGTTGGTAAGGCTGATGATTTTTTTTCTTTTCTGTTTTTGTCAGCTCGTGGGTTTGGGTGGGTTGCTTTAATGGGGTCTGGGGTTTGTGTAACCTTTAATTTAATGAGCCCACTTCAAGTGTCTAAACACTCAATCAGATCTTTTCCTCAAAAACTCTGCAGTAATCCTATTTTCATCATATCCTTGGGTGAGGAAGTAATGTTTCAGTATATTTTTAACCTAAAACAGACTCTGAAAAAGGAAGAGATCACAAATCAATAGTCTGAAATGGATGCAATGAAGTTCCTGCAGTGAAACTAGTTTAGTTAATGATGAGTCTTATCAGTGCATGCAGTCATGTTAAAAGTTTATTTGCTCTATGCTACTAAAACAACAACTAAAAAGGCTTTGCTATTTTGCTTTGCTTTTTCTTTCCTTCTTTGTGCAAAAACTCCCACATTTTCATTACAGCAGCTGTTCAGTAACTAAAATGTATTTAATTCCCAATAACACTTTCTTTAGGCAAGCAGATTACACCATACCACTAAATTCTGAAACCTGGTTGAAGAGTTTACCTCTATAAAGTGGACTTTTGAGATTCCCATGTTCAATTAACTAAGCAGGTGGAATGGGATATCCAGGTTAAATTTAAAGACACCGCTTTTCGAGTTTTGTAAAGAAATTCTGCTGACACAACCCCCTGATACAGAAGACATCTAAACACTGGATCAGCTACAAATGTCCTGGGATCACTGGAAAATAGGAAGTCCATGCAAGAACACATGCAATAAGTTGGAGGGTAAGAGTGTGTTTATTTTTTCCAGAGAAAATTGTTGTCTAGTCCAGCTAACTGCAAGAGATAAAAAGCAGCAGGGACAGCTCATTAGCGAGCAAAGAGGCTGGCAGAACATCAGAAGCCCCCTAACAACTTCACAGCCAACACCTTCCTGTTCACAGGAAGCTCAGGACAAGCGCTAGCCTGTGCGGAGCTCAGAGCTGACATCAAGTCATCAAAACATATCAGAGCCAAGGCAGCTGTCTAGATGTGAACTGACAAAAATACAATGACCAGTGTAGCTCTAGGCCAGCCACAGAAGTGCAGAAACACTCCTGCTGTTGAGTCACAGCAACAGGGAGTTGTGAGTAGCTGTGAAGCAGATAGAAACCTACAGACCTCACACAGGATGACAGTTTTCAGAGATGACTGGTGATTTATTGCTGTAAAACAGCTTAAAGTCACCAGTGCAAAAATCCCAGTGCTGCAATTTGTTTTAAAAAGATAATGCTTGGCACCTTTCAGAGATCAGGTCCCTTTAACCGCGGTAGGTGACTATAAAATCTCAGTCGCTCTACCTGTAAAATCCAAGAGGTCCAGATGACTCAACATGAGATGTCTTGCCAGGACTCATGTGTGGAGAGCCTGGCTCAGTGCTGGCTACCAGAGGAGGGACAGGGCAGCCTGGATTTGCTTGAGGTGGTGTAAGCAGGGTAAGTGTTAGCTCGAGGTCAGCTTGACCCAGTAGCTAGCACTAACTGGATATTGCTGGTGCTCGGACACCTGCAGGATGCGATAAAAGGATGTTTGAACTTCAGGAATGTGGAAACAGAACAGAGAGGGGCCGGGCCGGCATCTGTCTGCGTGACCAATGGTGAGCTTGACTTCTGCAATACGCGTGAGCTAATTAAGCAGTGTATTTAACCACGGCTTGCTCGAATAAAATTGGGACTTGCTGATGAACCATGTGGTGGTCGAAGTCTCCCTTCTCCGACATGTCACCCACAGCGCTCTCGCCGTAACGCCGAGCGCAGCCGGGGACAGAACCGTCCCGCCCGGCTCCGCGCCGCGTTCTGCTGCGGCGCTGGACTCGCTGTGCGTGGAGCGCGCAGCCGTTGCCTAGCAACTGTGCCGCGGTAGCGCCGGAGGACCGAGGAGCATGCGCAGTAGCGTGCATAGAAGCTTCCCGGAGTATCCCGCACATGCGCCTTCGGGCGATGTGGTGCCCCGCGGAATGCTGGGAAGTGTACCCTGCGCATGCGCCTGGCGGGTGAGTCGACACCTGCCGGTAGCTGGCGGCGCACGCGCGGTAGGTCGAGCGCTGTCCGCTCGGTGCTGCCGCCTGGCGGACACGCCGCGGTACTGCGGCCGGGTGCCGCCGAGCACGAAAGCCGCTGCGTTGTGCCTGCGTGCGGACCCGCCGCGTGCCTGCGGCGGTGCACACGAAACGCGCTGCGTGCTGCTGCCTTGCAGATACGCCGCGGTTCTGCGGCCGGGAGACGCAGACGGAGCGGCAGAGCGCTGCTGCCTCTCTGAGGGCACGCTGCGGGAGCTGGCGGGCGGCCGCGGGCGGGAGATGGAGTCGGGAGGAGGCGGCGGCAACGACCCCCGGGCCCTCCCCGGCCGCTCTCCCCGCTGCCTCCCCCGCTCCCCGCCTGACGCGGCGAAGCTGCGGGCGGCCGGCGGAGGCGGCGCCAAGAGGGGACATCGCGCTTTGCCAGCACGTCTTCCCTTGACCCTGCTTCCCCTCCGGCACTGCGCATGCGCCCTCTCCTCCCGTCCGCCCTCCCCTCCCCTCCACCCCCCCGCCCTGCCGTCCGCTCTCCCGTCCGCCCGGGCCACTCCTCCCGCTTCTTCCTCCGCTCCCCGCCTGCCGCGGCGAAGCTGCGGGTGGCCGGCGGAGGCTGCGCTAAGAGGGGAACCGCTCTGGGCGGCGCTGGTGAGTGGGGGGGCCCGGGGCTCTCGGGGTGGTCTCGGGGGTGTCTCAGGGTGCCAGGGGGTGGTGGGTGGCGGTCTCAGGGCGTCCTGGGGTGGTCCCGGGTGTCTCAGGGTGCCTGCGGATCGTGGGTGGGTGCCTCAGGGGGTCTTGGGGTGGTCCTTGGTGCCTCGGGGTGGTCTCAGGGAGCCGGGGTGTCCTGGGGCTGGTTTCATGGGGTCCTGTTTTGGTCCTGGGGGTCTGTGGTGGGGTCTCAGGGTGCCAGGGGGTCGTGGGTGGGGGTCTCAGGGGGTCCTGGGGAGGCCCCGGGTTTCTCGGGGTGGTCTCAGGTTTCCAGGGCATCCTGGGGGTGTCTCTGCTCCTTGCCTGCCTTTTGCTCCCCCCGCCTGGAGTAATTGTCTCTTTCTGTCCTCGTCTCCCTCTTTGTCTCTCTATCCCTCTGTCCTGCTCACCACCCTTCTTTTTTTATTTTACTCATTCTTTCCTACAGTCCTGCTCCTTGGTCCTTGTTCCCTCTTTTGCTCTATCCTTTTATCTCTCCTTCTCCCTGCTCCCCTCCCTCTCCTGTTGCTCTGTCCTGCACCCCGTGTTACCAGTTCTTACTGGACTTCTCAGTCCTGGCCCTGTTTTTGTTCCTTCTTGTCTGCAGGGCTGCTCACCCGGATGTTTTCTGTATATCTGTCCTGCTCCCAGTCCTTGTTTTTGGGTCACTGCCCCCATCCCTCTTTCCACTGCCTCTCTTCCCCTCTGCCTGCTGCTTTTTTCTCCACCTCTGCCAGGCTCACTGTCCCTGTCTTTTTCTGGACACCCCATTTCCTGCCTTCCACTTTCTCATTACAGTCCTGCTGTCACACTGGCAGCCACTTTCCTCCTCTTAGCATTCTGCACTCTTCTGGTTTTGGTGGCAGCCTCCACCTTGGCATGGCAGCTCATCTATTGAGGACCATGCTGGACCAACTGGGAGCGAGTACTGAGGTGTCCCAGGGCAGGCCTTGAGCACTGGCACAGAGTTGCTCCTGGGACTGGTTCTGTGTGTGACTGAATATTGCTGCCTGCCTCCATGTCCCTCTTGGCTGGGTTTGTATTTCCTTTGCCCCAGGTGGAGGTCTTTGAGGGAGGGCAGGGGAAAGGGTGTTGAGAGTTTGCCTGGCAAGGTTTAAGTGATGTTGGTGGGGTGGGGGGAAACAGGGTGCCTTCTGCTAGAAGCTACAAGAAGCTCTCAGTTCTGACAGAACCAACACCAGCCAGCTCAAGGACAGACATGCTGCTGACCAATGCTGAGCCCATTGGTGATGGTCATAGAGTCTCTGGGATAAGTTGTACTCCAACTCAGTATGTTCTATGACATTTAAGAAGGAAAAAAAACCCAAGCAGCTGTTTTTTGCCACCAGAGAAGGGATTAAGAAGATGTGAGAAGCTGCAGACACCAAGGTCAGTGAAGAAGGGTGGAGGAGTTGCTCTGGTGCTGGAGGGGAGGGTACCCTGCAGCCTCTGAGAAGGCCATGGTGAAGCAGGCTGTCTCCTTGCAGCCCATGGAGGATGGTGGGGAGCAATGATTCTGCTGCAGCCTACAGAGGAGGACAGTCTGGAGCAGGTGAAGACACTTGAAGGACCCATTAGGAAGCCCGTGTAGAAGCAAGCTCCTGGTAGGACCTACAGCCCATGGAGAGAGGGGACCATGCCAAGGCAGGTTTGCTGGGGGACTTGTGACTGGGATAACCAGGCTGGAACAGTCTGGTCCTAAAGTTCTGCATCCCATAAAAGTAACCCACACTGGGGCCGTTGGTAAAGAGCTGAAGCCCCATGGGAAAGGACTCCTGCTGGAGAAGTTCAAGGAGAGCTGTTTGTCGTAGGTGGAACCCCACACTGAAGCAGGGGAAGAGTGTGAGGAATGCTCCCCTAAGAAGGAAGAACCAGCAGAGACAACTCATGTGTAACCGACTGAAACCCCCGTTCCCCATCTCCCCCTGTGTGGTGGGGTGTGTGTGTCAGGGAGGTGTGGGTGGAGAAAGGGAAAACAACCATGAGTAAAGTTGAACCTGGGACAAAGGGAGTGGTGGGAGGAAGTGTTTTAAAATTTGGTTTTATTTCTCATTGCCTGACTCATTATCAGTGGGTACTTCCTTGGTGGGGGGGTGGTGCTAATAAATTAGATGCATTTTTTTATTTTGAATTGAGTCTGTTTTTCCCATGATGTTACTTGCAGATTGGCTTTGCCTTGGTCAGCAACAACTCTGGCCTTGAATCAGCTGACATTGACTTTCTGGGCCCTGCTGAGAGCTTCTGGCTGCTGCTTGCAGAAGCCATCTCGGCAGCATCCCTGTTCTCCATTAAAGCCCAGCTATGCAAAACTGCAACAGGTTTTCGAGCTGCTGACGTGTGTTTTCTCGTTCTACAGAGCTACCTTCTTCCCATTGCGCTCCAGGAAGTTGACCGTGGATGCAGAGGGCTGACCTGACTGGTGAGACAGTGCAACACTGCTGAAGACGTCTGTCAGCTCTGCACTGAAAAGTTCAAGATGGTCGAGCCAGAAGAGTGCAGCCCGTTTCTTCTTGTGGACAACAGCCAGCAGCGACTGACGGAGGATACCTGCCCTCAGAAAACGAAGGCTCGCAAGCCCAGGTCTTGTGTGACTTCAGCTTCTTTCCAAGCCCCACACCAATAATTTCAGACCCAGCCCCATCGTCTTTATTCCAGCTCTGAGATTTCAGCTCCAACCCTGAGTGATTTCAGCTGCTTTCTAATCCCAGGCTTTATCCCAGCCCCATGGTCTTTATTCCAGCCCCAGGTTTGGTGTTTTGCCTCCACCCACAGCCAATATTCAGGTCCAGCTCCGTCGTGTCTCTGCTCCAGCCCCACAGCTGTGATTTCAGCTCCTCTCCCACACCAACCACCTTTATTCCAGCTCTGCAGTTTTTATTTCCAGCCCCACAGTCCTTATTGCAGCCCCAACCATCTTTATTCCAACTCCACCATCTTATTCCAGCCCCGAGTGATTTCCCACACAAACAACCTTATAGTTTTGATTCCTGCTGCAGGTTTGGTGTTTCATCTCCAGCCACACCCAATATTCAGGTCCAGCTCCAGCCCTGCAGCCGTGATTTCAGCTCCTTTCCCACAACCGTCTTTATTTCAGCTCTGCAGTTTTTATTTCCAGCCCAACAGTCTTTTATTCCTGCCCAGAGTGATTTCAGATCCTCTCTGAATCCCACAGCAATCATTTCGGCCCCAGCATCTTTATTCACACTGCCAACCCCTTTATTCGCAGTCTTTATTCCCATCCCCAAGTGATTTCAGCTCCTTTCCCACACCAACACCCTTTATTCCAGCCCTAAGTTTTTTATTCCCGGCCTGTGTCTTTATTCCCAGCTCCAGTGATTTCAGCACCTTTCCCACACAGACAATCTTTATTGCAGCCCTATAGTTTTGATTCCTGCCCCAGGTCCAGTGCTTTGGCTCCAGCCACAGCCATTATTCAGCTCCAGCTCTGTCATGTCTCAGCTCCAGCCCCGCAGCTGTGACTTCAGCTCCTTTCCCACACCAACAACCATTATTCCAACTCTGCAGTTTTTATTTCCAGTCCAACGGTTTTTATTCCTGCCTGGAGTGATTTTTAGCTCCTTTCTGAATCCCACAGCAATCATTTCAGCTCCAGTATCTTTATTTCTAGCCCCAGGTGATTTCAGTTCCTTTCCAAACTCCACAGCGTTCATTCCAGCCCCAGTGTCTTTATTTCCAGCCTCAAGTGATTTCAGCTCCTTTTCAAACCCTGCAGCATTCGTTCGAGTCCCGGCGTCTTAATTCCCAGCCCCAGCATCTTTATTCACGGTCCCAACCCCAAGTGATTTCAGCTCCTTTCCCACATCAACAGCCTTTATTTCCAGCCCCAGAGTCTTTATTCTTGCCCCATGTGATTCCAGCTGCTTTCCAAGACCCATACTACTGCTCCCCCCTTTCTTCCAGCCCCTCGCCCCCCACCCCCTGTTTATTCCAGCCCCACTGACTTTATTCCAGCTCCAGCTCAGCGTTGTTTCAGCTCCAGCTTTGCAGTGCCTATCTCAGCTCCAGCTCTACATCTTCCCTCTGCCTCCGCCTTCTCCCGGCAGCAGCGGGGGCTGCTGACAAGGCCATAAATCAATCATTGTCATCAGTCACAGCCCCCCTGCCCGGCTGCTGCGATCCCCCGCGGTGTCGGTCCCCAGCCTCGGCTGCCGATGCAGGCCCGTGCCTGGAGCCCCACCTGCACTGAGGGTCCCACGGCCCTGACACACACCCTATCCCCCCCAGGCCCCTCTGAGCAGTAGCAGCAGCTGGGGAGGGGGAACAGCAGCTGGGCCTCCAGCTGGTCCTCTCCCAAGGCTGGTGCTGAGCCTCAGCCGACACACAGCGCTTATGTCTCTGCGGAGCTAGAGGCACCCCGGGGCTCCTCCTCCGGCTCCTAGGGGGATTGGGGGGTGGGCACGCACCCCAGGGCCCGGGAGTGTTTGGGAACTGAGGACACCGCCCCCTGGGCGGAGCCGGCCCCGCGACACCGGGGGCAGTGGCACCCCCGGGACAGAGTTTTTTCCCTTCAGTGCTCTGGGTGTCTTTGAGCCATCGGGACACACGGCGGGTTTCACACTCACACCTTTATTGCCGTCACGAGTCGGTATTCCAAGCTCCAAGATGCCGCTCGCGGCAACCCCCGCGGCGGGCCGATCCCGGCCCCCCGACCCGCACTGGGGCTCCGGCCCCTCGCGTTCCGCGCCTGTCGCGGCCGGTGCCTCTTCATCCTGTGCCCGCGGCTCAGCTACGTGAGAGGGAAGCGGCCCCCAGGACAGGACAGGGCCGGACCCCGCTGCCGGACCCCGCTGCCGCACCCCTCGCCGCGATACACAGCTCGCCCAGGTTCAAGCTGAATCCAACACCCCTCGCTCACACCCCACCCCAATACGCGAGTCCTGCGGCGGCGGCGCCGCCCCTCTCCCCGAGCTCCCCGTCCAGGCTCACCAACGCTCCGGAGCCCCCGGCACGGCAACAGTAACCACCCCTCCTCGCTGTCACTGACGTCGCTGGGACCCGCCGCCCCTTTTAAAGGACCTGGCCACGCCCGCCGGCTCTCCGGCCGCCTATCGCTGCCGCGCCAATCTTCCGCTCTGGACCAATCACGTAATTCCTTTTCAATCCCGTCCCCGCGCCCCGCCGTCGCCGCTCCGTCCAGTCCCCGCCCATCGTTTCAATCCCGTCTCCGCTCCGCGCACTCCAGCTCGCCCTGTCGGTTTGGCTGTGCCCAATCCCGGCCCGATGTTTCAATCCGGCCCCGCTCTGTCCCAGAGCTGGGACCGCCCCAGCCCGAGGGGCCCCGGGGCGGTGGAGTCTCCGTTCCTCCGCTCCTGTTGGGTCCCGCAACCCCGCCCTCTCTCGAGGAGGTGTTCCAGGCCTCGGGGCGGGGGCGCCAGGGCAGCTGCGGAGCCGGGCCGGGCCGGGGGGAAGCGGCCGGGAGCCGGAAAGGAAGGGAGGAAGGGGCGGGCTCTTCACAGAGCCGAGCTCAGCTGTCGCCGCTGCTTCGTCGCTGCTTCGAGCTCAGCACCGCGGGGCCCCGGGCCCCGGCCCGAGCGGTCCCGCCCGATCTCGGCTCCCGCGGCTGCGCGGGTACAAGCGGCGGCCGGGCCCGGCCGACGCGATCTGAGATGCTTCCCGGCTCGGGGGCTTGATCGGGAACTGGCAGCGACCGCGATGCGGCGCCCCCGCACTGGCACACCAACGCCGGCCTCAGGGGCGAGGGCGCCAAGACTCCCGAACCGGCTGCGGCGGGATCGCGGCCTTCGGGGGACGGAGGCGGCCGGGACGCGGAGCGGGAGGGGGGCGGGCCCGGATTGAAAGGGCAAGGCGCGATTGGGCGGAGCTGCGGCCGCTGGGGCGGGGCGGTGTGACGGGCGGGGCTGCGTCGGACCGGATAGAGAACAGCAGGGCGGGCGGGGCGGGCGGGGATGGGCGGGGCTAGGGGTGGGCGGAGCTGGCGGGGGTGGGCGGGGCTGGCAAGGGCGGGCGGGGCTGGGCGGTGCCCCACAAACAATAAAACCCAAGAAATAAAACGCCGTCTCTGTGCTCACAATACCGCCAAGGACATCGCTATCAAAAACCCTGACCCAAACGCCATCTCTATGACCTCAAGTCCTCCAGGGGCCATTTTAGCGCCGAAAGACCATAGATGTTTTAGTCTCGATGGCCTCAAGTCCTCCGGCGGCCATTTTACCGCCGAAGGACCATAAAGTTCTCGTCTCTATGACCTCAAGTCCCCCGGCGGCCATTTTACCGCCGAAAGACCATAAAGTTCTCGTCTCTATGATCCCAAGTCCTCCAGCGGCCATTTTACCGCCGAAAGACCATAAAGTTCTCGTCTCTATGACCCCGAGTCCTCCGGCGGCCATTTTACCGCCGAAATAGCATAGAGTTTCTCGTCTCTATGACCCCGAGTCCTCCGACGGCCATTTTACCGCCGAAAGACCATAGAGATATTAGTCTCTGTGACCTGAGGTCGCGCGACTGCCATTTAACCTCTGAAACAATAGTTTCCTTTCGTCTCAATGGTCAGAAGTCCTTGGGTGGACATTTTACCTCTGAAATACCATAGAAATTACAACTGGGATGTCAGAAGCCGCCTAACAATCTTAACGGTCCCCGACTACTGCCCAAAAAGAGCCGGGCATTTTGATTCTGGCGCTCGCGGGGCCATGTTATCGACCGGTGGGTCTTGTGCGCTCCAGCCCCCCCCGCCCCCCCGAAAGCCTCCCTTTATGCTGTCACTGGTATGGAGTAGCCCTCTGCTTAGTTTGGGTGAGGTGCCCTGTCCCCTTCCAGCTCCCGGGGTGCCCCCCAGCCCGTTCCGAAGCCGGGCAGTAGGAGAAGCTGGACTCGCTGTGCGTGGAGCGCGCGCGGCCGAGCGCTGTAAACCTCCGTGCGGCCGTTGCCTAGCAACAGTGCCGCGGTAGCGCCGGAGGACCGAGGAGCATGCGCAGTAGCGTGCATAGAAGCTTCCCGGAGAATCCCGCACATGCGCTTTGGGTCGATGTGATGCCCCGCGGAATGCTGGGAAGTGTACCCTGCGCATGCGCCTGGAGAAAGAGTCGACACCTGCAGGTAGCTGGCGGCGCACGCGCAGTAGGTCGCGCGCTGTCCGCTCCGTGCTGCCGCCTGGCGGACACGCCGCGGTACTGCGGCCGGGTGCCGCCGAGCACGAAAGCCGCTGCGTTGTGCCTGCGTGCGGACCCGCCGCGTGCCTGCGGCGGTGCACACGAAACGCGCTGCGTGCTGCTGCCTTGCAGATACGCCGCGGTTCTGCGGCTGGGAGACGCAGACGGAGCGGCAGAGCGCTGCTGCCTCTCTGAGGGCACGCTGCGGGAGCTGGCGGGCGGCGCGGGCGGGAGATGGAGTCGGGAGGAGGCGGCGGCAACGACCCCCGGGCCCTCCCCGGCCGCTCTCCCCGCTTCTTTCCCCGCTCCCCGCCTGACGCGGCGAAGCTGCGGGCGGCCGGCGGAGGCGGCGCCAAGAGGGGACATCGCGCTTTGCCAGCACTTCTTCCCTTGACCCTGCTTCTCCTCCGGCACTGCGCATGCGCCCTCTCCTCCCGTCCGCCCTCCCCTCCCCTCCACCCCCCCGCCCTGCCGTCCGCTCTCCCGTCCGCCCGGGCCACTCCTCCCGCTTCTTCCCCCGCTCCCCGCCTGCCGCGGCGAAGCTGCGGGTGGCCGGCGGAGGCTGCGCTAAGAGGGGAACCGCTCTGGGCGGCGCTGGTGAGTGGGGGGGGCCCGGGGCTCTCGGGGTGTCCCAGGGTGCCAGGGGGTGGTGAGTGGCGGTCTCAGGGCGTCCTGGGGTGGTCCCGGGTGTCTCAGGGTGCCAGGGGATCGTGGGTGGGTGCCTCAGGGGGTCTTGGGGTGGTCCTGGGTGCCTCGGGGTGGTCTCAACGAGCCAGGGTGTCCTGGGGCTGGTTTCATGGGGTCCTGTTTTAGTCCTGGAGGGCCTCTGGTGGGGTCTCAGGGTGCCAGGGGGTCGTGGGTGGGGGTCTCAGGGGGTCCTGGGGAGGCCCCGGGTGTCTCAGGGTGGTCTCAGGTTTCCAGGGCATTCTGGGGGTGGTCTCATGGGGTCCTGTTTTGGTCCTGGGGGGTGTCTAGGGGTGTCTCAGGGTGCCAGGGGGTTGTGGGTGCAGGTCTCATGGGGGTCCTGGCATGGTCCCGGGTGACTCGGGGTGGTCTCAGGGTGCCAGGGAGTCCTGGGTATGGGTCTTGGGGTGGTCCCGGGGGTCTCTGGGGGCTTGTCGGGCATCCTGGGCTGTTCTTGGGGGTGTCTGTGAGGGTCTCAGGGTTCCAGGGGGTCCTGGGGGGGTGTCTCAGGGTGTCTTGGGGTGGTCTCTGGGAGCGTTTCAGGGTGCTAGGGGTTCCTGGAGGGGTCTCGGGGGGTCCCAGGCATCTCTGGGGGATTCTTGGGGGATCCTTGGGAGAGCCCAGGGGTCTTGAGGAGTCTCATGGGGGGGGTCCTGGAGTGATCCCTGTTGTCTCTGGGGAGGAGTCTCTGTGAGGGCCTCAGGGCGCCAGGCGGTCCTCGCTTCGGAGGATTGGATTGCAATGTCGGTGGGGTCAATTGGATTTAGAGGTAGTGAACACCGTAGATTTATTTTGGGTCATATGGGGATTTTCATTACTAAATTTCTCTTTTTCTTAAGTGCCGGTGCAACAGCTGTTGAGAATGTATCCAGGTCGGCGGAGCTCTCGCTGCTTCTGGGGGTTAACGGAAAGAATCCAGTCAGTGATGTCAGTTTGTATGAAAATATGTCCACGTCAAGGAAGATAATCACATGTGTTGGCCCAAAGTAAAAAATGGTACGTTGATGTGCATGTGTGTTGTAGCAGCATTGGATATGACAGCTAATAGTGTTTAGAAGCCTCTTAGGAGTCGGTTATCAAGTATAAAATTTAAACAATAAAGAGATGATGAAGATTATGTCTATACTTTTATGAAGTATGTTGTGCACTGTGTTCGCTGTCAAATTTTTGTGTGACTTTGCTGATTTATTTTTAGTAGTCAGACTGTCTCCTCCTCTCCCTCTGTTTATCTGTCTTTGTCTGTCCCTGTTATTTGTCTGTCTCTCCATCATCTGTGTCTGTGTGTTTCTTTCCCACAGAATCACAGAATCTTAGGGGTTGGAAGGGACCTCAAGAGATCATCGGGTCCAACCCCCCTGCCAAAGCAGGCTCCCTATCTCATGTTACACAGATAGGCGTCCAGACGAGACTTGAATATCTCCAGAGAAGGAGACTCCACCACCTCCCTGGGCAGCCTATTCCAGTGCTCTGTCACCCTCACTGTGAAAAAGTTCTTCCCCATGTTGGTGCGGAACTTCCTATGCTCAAACTTACAGCCATTGCCCCTAGTCCTGTCCCCAAAGACCACTGAAAAGGGGCTGGCCAATTCCCCCTGCCACCCATGTCTAAGGTATTTGTAAACACTAATTAGGTCCGCCCTAAGTCTTCTTTTTTCTAGGCTGAACAGACCCAGCTCACTCAACCTTTCCTCATAGGATAGATGTTCCAGACCCCTAATCATCTTTGTCGCCCTTCTCTGGACTCTCTCCAGAAGGTCCCTGTCTTTTTTATCCCAGGGAGCCCAGAACTGGACACAGTATTCCAGGTGGGGCCTGACCAACGCAGAGTAGAGGGGGAGGATCACTTCCTTTGACCTGCTGGACACACTCTTCCTGATGCATCCCAGGATCCCATTGGCTCTCTTGGCCACCAGGGCACACTGCTGGCTCATAGCCAATCTGTCATCAACCAGGACCCCCAGGTCCTTCTCCACAGAGCTCTTTTCCAACAGGTCATCCCCCAGCCTGTCCTGATACAGTCAGTTATTCCTCCCCAGGTGCAAGACTTTACACTTGCACTTGTTGAATTTCATTAGATTTCTCCAAGCCCAGCTCTCCAGCCTATCCAGGTCTCGCTGAATGGCAGCACAGTGTTCCTGTGTGTCAGCCACCCCTCCCAGCTTTGTATCATCAGCACTTGCTGAGGGTGGATGATATTCCCTCATCAAGGTCGTCAATGAAGATATTAAACAGGACCGGACCCAACACCGAGCCCTGGGGAACACCACTGGTCACAGGCCTCCATTCAGATTCTACTCCACTGATCACGACCCTCTGAGCCCGGTCTGACAGCCAGTTCTCAACCCACCTCACTGTCCACTCGTCTATCCCTTGTGCCCTCAGCTTTTCTATCAGGATGTCATGGGAGACAGTATCAAAAGCCTTGCTGAAGTCAAGGTAGATGACATCCACTGCTCTCCCTCCATCCACCCAGTTGGTAATGACATCATAGAAGGCTATGAGATTGGTCGAGCACGATCTCCCCTTGGTGAATCCATGCTGACTACTCCTCATGACCTTCTTCTCTTCCAGTTGTTTGGAGATGGCATCCAAAACAAGCTGTTCCATCACTTTTCCAGGGACAGAAGTGAGGCTGACTGGCCTATAGTTACTAGGATCCTCCTTCTTGCCTTTTTTAAAGTCTGGAGTGACATTGGCTATCCTCCAATCTTCAGGCACTTCTCCTGTAGTCCAGGATCTACCAAAGATGATAGAGAGCGGCTCCGCAATCACCTCCGCCAGCTCTCTCAGCACACGTGGGTGTATCCCGTCCGGGCCCATGGATTTGTGTGCATCCATTCCTTTGAGTCGCTCCTGGACCACCCCTACCTCTACTAGAGGGGAGCCATTCATTCCCCAACCACTCCTACTTACATCTGGGATCTGTGGGTCCCGAGAAGCCTTCGGAGTAAAGACCGAGGCAAAGAAGGCATTCAGTATCTCCACCTTCTCACCATCTCCCATTACCAGGACTCCCGCCTCATTCAACAAGGGATCTACATTATCCCTGGTCATCCTTTTACTATTTACATACCTGAAAAAGCTCTTTTTATTGTCCTTTATGTCCCTTGCCAGCTTAAATTCTAAGCAGGCCTTAGCCCTCCTAGTTGCATCCTTACAGGCCCTGGCCACATCCTTATATTCATCCCATGATCTCAGACCCTGTTTGAACAGTTTATAGGTCTTCTGCTTCCCTTTGAGTTTACTCATAAGTTCCCTGCTTATCCACGCAGGTCTTCTACCTCTCTTACCCGATTTCTTACTCAAAGGGATGCACCTATTCTGTGCTTGGAAGAAGTGCTGTTTGAATGTTAGCCAGCACTCGCAGGCTCCCATTCCTTCAAACAGCGCAGCCCATGGGATAGCCCCTATTTGATTTCGGAGGAGATCAAAGTTAGCTCTTCCCCTGATGTCTTTGGCTGTATCTCTCTCTGCCTGTTCTGTCTTTGTTTTTCTCTGCACCCTCTTTCTTTGTCTCCTTGTCTCTCAGCCCCCCACTTGCCCCCCCCCCCCTCACTCCCTGGTTCGGATGAGAGTAGTGCTGACAGTGAATAGCTTGAAACTGGCGCTGCACGGTGCAGTTTGTCCCCAGAGTGCAGGGCTCAGGCTGTACAGCTCAGCGCTGCCCCAAAGACGCGGCGAAGCTGCGGGCGGCCGGCGGAGGTGGCGCCAAGAGGGGATTTCGCGCTTTGCCAGCACTTCTTCCCTTCACACTGCTTCTCCTCCGGCACTGCGCAAGCGGCCAATTGTTACCCGGATGTCACGCTTTGCCAGTACTTTCTGCCCTTACTATCCTTCGCTCCCCTTTTTGCGCTGGCGCTGCAATCGATACCCGGATGTCGCGCTTTGCCAGTACTTTCTGCCCTCAGTCCGCTTCGCGCCGCCACACTGCGCATGCACGACGCCCCTTCCCTGATGTGACTCGGCGCGATGGCGGGATACAAGCGGGAGGCGGTCGCGGGAGGAGGCGCTGGTGGCAGCGGCAGCGGTGCCTGGTCCCTAGCGAAGCTGCGGGCGGCCAGCGGAGGCGGCGCCAAGAGGGGAACCGCCATGGGTGGCGTTGGTGAGGGGGGGGGTGTCCCGGGGGTCTCCTGTGGTCCCGGGGGTCTCGGGGGGGTCCCAGGTGTCGCTGAGTGGTCTCAAGGTACCAGAGAGTCCTGGGAGTGGTCTGAGGGGGCCCTGTTTTGGGTCTGGGGGTCTCTGGTTGGGTCTCAGGGTGCCCAGGGGTCCTGGGGGGCGGTCTTGGGGTGGTTCTGGGGGTCTCGAGTGCCAGGGAGGGTCCTGGGGTGGTCCCATGCGTCTTTGGGGGCGTCTCGGGTGTCCTGGGGTGGTCTTGGCAGTCTCTGCGAGGGTCTCAGGGTTCCAGGGGGTCCTGGGCGGGTCTCTCCGAGGGTCCTGGGGGTCTTGGTCTCTTGGGAGTCTCGGGAGGGGGGTGGGGGTGTGTCTCAGGGTGCAAGGGGGTCTCGGGGGGATTCTTGGTGGATCCTTGGGAGAGCCCAGGGGTCTTGGGGAGTCTCATGGGGGGTCCTGGGATGGTCCCAGGTGTTTCTGGGGGGGTCTTGGTCATCCTGGGGAAGTCTTTGGGCTCTCGGGGGGTGTCTCAGGGTGCCAGGGGTTTGGGTTTCCATGACTTTTCTTGTGAGAGTCTTCCCGTTGCACTCCAGGAGACTGACCATGGATGGAGGGGGAAGAACTGAGCGATGAGACACTGCAACACTGCCTAAGACGTCTGTCAGCTCTGCACTGAAGAGCTCAAGATAGCCGAGCCAGAAGAATGCAGCCCGTTTCTTCTTGCTGACGACACCCAGCAGCGACTGATGGAGGATACCTGCCCTCAGAAAACGAAGGTCAAGCTGCACGGCCATCCGCAAGCCCAGGTCTTTCACTTTGTCTATGAGTGTGTGAACAGCGACCTGTACAGTGCTGTTTTTCAAACCAGAGGTGACCCGGCACCTTAAACCCAGCAACTCGTTGTTTGATTCCTGTTCCTTTTGTTAACCGTTGAGAAGGTCTTTGCTGGCTGGCTTTCTTCAGGAGCTGAGACGGGCCTTAACCCAAGAACGCCTGGGAAAAGGCCTTCATCCGCTCGCAGCGCAGCCTGCAGAACCCCACGTCAACCCCGCACGGGGCCAGTCAGGTGCCATATTCCACTGGTGCCTGTGAATGTGCAGCTGGGAGATGACTTTCTTGCATTCAAGGATTCCTCAGATTCTCATAGCAGCTTGCTACAAGAAGGTTAGGGGCGCCTGAGAAGCTGGGAATGGACAGGGCCATGACAGCTGCCTGGAACTGACGAAAGGGATATTTCAAACATATAATGTCATACTCTGAATATGACTGAGGGGAGCAGGCAGCTCGGGACTATCTGAGCATTGGCTCTGGCTGGTGAACAGTTGTGCTGTGTATTGCTTGTATATTTTTTTATAATTACTATTGTCTTTATTTTTTTGTCCTATTATTAAACTGTTTTTATCTTAAGCCACAAGTTTTATGCTTTTCTTTTTGATTCTCTTCACCAATCTCACTGGAGAGGACTTAAACCAGCAACTGTCTGTGTGGTTTTAACTCCCTACCAGGTTAAATCCATCATGTTAGCCACATCCAGCTTTCTGTCTCCGTGTCCCACAACTCTTTTCTAGGTCCCCCTATCCTTCCTCCCACTGACCATTTTTTGCTGCATCTGGGCATTGAGCCTTGTGGCCTACTCACTGCTGGGATTGATGTGCACTATCGAGTAAAGTGTTCCTGATAGCTCTGGATGTGTTTGTAGCCCTCAGATGCAGAGCCCATGGCTGTGGACAGGTGCAGGGGTGATGTGCTGGGTGATGTGCCGTAGGGCTGCAGCTGGGGCAGCCCCAGGCATGGCCAATGAGGCTGAGGGGCTGGCCCTGGTCCATGAAGGGGCTCCAACTGTAAAGGGGGTTACCCGGGCATATATGCCTGAGGCAGCTGATGAAGGAGTGGATCCAAAGGGGTCTTGCAGGCAGGCACCTCTGGCAAAGGATGGCCAGTCCCTGCAGCGAGGAAGGATCTCTCTGAGCTGCCCATGAGAGAGCAGACCAGCATGTGATGCCAGGAGCTCGGTGCCTGTGTCGGCTATGTGCTAAACCATAGGAAGCCAGGAAGCTTTGCAGATCAGGACCATTGAGGCATCTGAGCAGGTAAGGATCAGGCAGGTGTCACTGTGGGGGAGGAAGAGGCAGAGCTGGAGAGAAGCGTTGTGGTGGAGGTTTCCTGCCGGTGTCAGGAACTGGTAGCCCTGCTGCCATGCAGTAGATCTCTGACTGCCTTCTGCCCATCCCTGATTTTTTTTTCAGTCTGGAGAAAAGGCGACACCTCATTGTGGTTTATGGCTTCTTTACAAGGGAGAGTGAAGGGGCAGGAGCTGATAGCCTCTTTTTGGTCACCAGTGATAGAACCCAAGGGAATGGTGTGAAGCTGCTATGGGGGAGGTTTAGGCTGAATTTTAGGAAGAGGCTCTTACTGAGAGGATGATAGTGCACTCATTATCCTACTCTCTTTTCAGTGGGTACTTTGGGGAGGATTGGGGGTGGTGGTGGTAACAAAGTAGAAGCATTTTTTTTATTCAGTGCTGAGTCTGCTTTGCCAGTGATGGTGCTTGCTGAATGATCTCTGCCTGTCCTTATCTTGACAAGTAAAAGTCTCAATATTTATTTTCTCTCCTGTCCAACTATGAAGGGAAGTGATAGAGGGACTTTGGTGGGTATCTGGCCTCCAGCTAGGGTTTAAGCATTACAAGCAGTGGCATCCCTTAATATCCCTGCTGGGCTGCAGCTGTGTGCCGGGGCTGGAAGAGTCCCAGGTGCTGGTAATGAGGTTGATCTGGTCTGCCCATGGAAGGGCTGGTGACTCTTATTACCCTACCCCAGGCCGGCTGTGAAGGGGCTGTGGCTGCACCCAAGGAAAAAGTGAGTGGGACTGTGCAATAGACTAGAGGATCCCAGGGAAAGACACTAAGAGGGCAGTGGGGTCCATGTTTGAGGCATGAAGCAGTGGCAGCAGCTGCTTGGATCAGGGGGTGGGGGTGTGTGCCCTGTTAGCACAGGTGTCCCCGCAGGGTGAGAAAGCATGGCTGGCCACCTCTGCAGCATGTGGGCAGTGTGGTACAATGGAGCACACGGCTGGCTTTTGGCCATATATGTTCTCTGGGACACGCCAGGAGGTGTAGTCCTGAGGCACTCAGCACTTGCCACTGCATGCTGGGGGGTGTTGTTTTTGGATGGAGTTTTTGCAGTTATGGTGTCCATACAGCACAGATTGCTCGAGCACAAGGGTTGGTTATGTTGCTGGTTTTGAGTGGTTTACTGCAGGCTTTCAATTACTCCTGAAAAAGATCTTGCTCCCTTTCCCCCTATCCTCAACCATTTCATAACTTGGTTCTGAACACCCTGTGCTCCCTCTCACATACCGGGCAGTTCCTGCCCTGGCCCATCTTTTTTCCATTCTGCTGTGGTTTTCTTGGCTTCCCTTTACCCTCTCTATTTTCTTTTTGTCCTGCTCCCACTTTCTCTCTCGTTCTTGTTTCCCTTCTCCCTGGTTGGTGCTGCTAGAGCCTAAAAATTATGTAAGGAAAAATTTGGACTATTCCCTTGGCTGGAAAAGCCCTGAGGTTCTAACCTGATGGGAGGCTACCTGGGGAGCTTTCAGGTCATGACCAGGTTTCTCTCATTTGGGACTCATTTAGTTCTGTTAAGGATATTGGTCAGAGAGAGGGTTAAGGTTAGTTGACCATTTAAACTATTTACTTCACAAATAGAGATATTCTTTACAAGGGACTCTTGAGAGATCTGTTTCTGTATTATCATACAGCCTCATCCAAAATGTAGTACTAGGAGAAGTCAGGTGGTACATATAGTCTTGCTAGAAGCATAGTACAACCACATAGCACTTAGGCTTTTTTTGTACAAAGCTAAAGCATATGATTACCGAGGATAGTATTTTTACTGTATTTAATTAGCTATTTTTCTAAAAAGTTTAGTAGGGAGTTAATCTTTTTCTATCTACAGCCCAGAAGAATTAAAGCTACTTACACACCAAATTGCACCATCAACACAAAAGACACAGTTGCAGTAAAAGTGGAAATCATTTTCAACAAGACTCTCTTCTTCCATTTGGTACTTTACAGCCCATAAAATTAAGGGAGAAAACCCACACCTGCCTTTGAATTATCTGCAGACAGGACCCTCCCCTTTCCTAGGGAACTGTGGGAAGGGTGGTGGGTGGGGCCAGGGATATATAAGCAACTGACTTTGCCCTAGTCAGCCTGCTCATTGGAAAGGTTGCTTGGGTGTTAGTGCTCTGTCTTTCTTTTGGGAGATGGAGCTTTGTATTGGGCTTGGCTTTTTGGGAACGTGCGTCTGAGCTGGCTTGGCTGTTTGGGGAGGTATTTCTGAGGTAAGGAGCTTCAGGAGTAGTCAAGGCTAAACAGTATGTATGTAATAGAAAGTACATTCATGTGTAGCTTTGGGTGGTGGTGTTTTGAATTTTCAGTGGTTTGTAAGATGACTTAATTCTACGTAACTCTTTATGCTTTTTAATTCTAGGTGTGTGTGACTTCATTTTTTGTTTTCATTGGCTTTGCCCTATATGCTGTGAGTATTGCTTCTCCTAACAGGTCTAGTGATGAGATTTTTCTAGAGAGGTTAGAGTAAGCATCTTGTCCATAGAGAGTTTTCCTTATAACTAATGGGGAACAAAGGTGTAGTATCTTCCAGGTCAGCTTATGGTTTTCCTAATTGTTCCTAGAGTAACAGGATTCCATGGCCTTTCTTGTGAGCTCTGAGGTTTGTGGGTGTTTTTAATTGTCTTTTGTGGCTTCTTTGGTTTTTGGGCTTTGTGGGGCTTCTTTTGGGTATCTTAATCTGTTTATTTTCTGTATCTGATTCTGTCTCATTCCTTACTCCCAGGTCTTAAGTTCTAGCTTTCTCTGCCTTAGCTTGGTTGGATTTTTTTCCTTGGTCACTCTATCTCTCTTTCTGTCAGCTCCTTCTCTCAGTCTTCAAAGTTCACAGCTGTCTGTCCTGTGGCCCAGGCAATTCACCTGCAATTCCAGCTGGTGGCCCGTGACTAGTTTGCATTTTCTTTGTTTTTTTAAGTCTGTGTCCCAGTCCCTTTATTTTAGAATCCTCTCTCTGTGCCACATAGTATTGGTGATGTTCTGTGCTTCTCCATTTCTCACTGACCAGGGCTTGGCCCCAATTTGTTAATCCTGTCCTCCCTTTCCTGTAGCTGGGTTGATTTTATCTTTGCTCCATCTACCTGGTGCTGGTTCCCAGGTGACACCCTTTCAGAATTCCTCCCCCTCATAGTTCTGCATGCATGGCTATGCTTTTTGCTCTGTGGCTTTTTGCCTTCCTCCCTATCTTTCTTCTATCTCCCCAGCTCCCCATCCCCGTTTCTTACTTTGGCCCCTCTGCCTGATAGTGTGTAGCTATGTGGTTCAGTTTGTGCTGGTGTTTGTCTGTGTAGCCTGACCCTGACCCTTGCCTCTTCACTCTGTCAGTCCCTGTCATTTCCTGTCTCTGCCCTGTTATTTGTTGCCTTTTTCTTTTTCCCTCTCTCAGTCTAGCTCCCTGGCCCCATGGCTTTGTTGGGTTTTTTCTCCTTGTCTGTAGGATTCTAAGAGCTGTGAAGCTTTTTTCTTTTTTTTTTGTTGCTGTTTATTTTCCTTTATCCTAGAGGCAGAAGAATTATGTAGTAACTACAGGAATGTCGCAGTTTGCCTGCACAGCGACCTGTGTGTCCCTTCCTTGAGGATGCATACAGTTACCTTGTTGCCTGAGAGCTAAGCGTAGCCTGGAATTTGGCAGAAGACAGAAGATAGGAGTTGTCTGCAAAACATGAAGTATGGCTCTGAACTGCAGCTCCTGGGGAACCGTGCTACCTGTGGAGGAGGAGGGTGTAGGCGAGGGAGGAGAAAGCATGAGAAACTGTGAATAAAGTTGAGCCTGGGAGGAAGGAAGATGTGGGGGGTGGTGTGTTAAGATTTGGGTTTATTTCCCATTATACTGCTTTGCTTTCAGTGGGAACTTTGGGGGGTGGGGTGGTGGGAACACATTAGAAGACTTCATTCTGTGTTGAGTCTGTTTCAGTTGTGATGTTACTTGCTGAGTGATCTCTGCTTGTCCTTAACTTAACTCATAAGCCTCTCCATTAAAAACTTTCTCTCCTGCCTAGCTGAGAAAGGGAGTGAAGGGCTTTGGTGGGTATCTGGCTTCCAGCCAGAATGAAACCATCACAGGGATCAGGTGGTGGTGCCCTCCCCTTTTCCCTGCCTGGTTGCAGCTGAGTACCCAGGGCAGGAGGGAGCCCCAGGTGCCAGCAGTGAGGCTGATGGGGGTGGCCTGTTCCTGCAAGGGGCTGTCTGCCTGTGGAAGGTCTGTTGGCTCCTACTGCTCTTCTATAAGTAGCTGTGGAGGGACTGTTATGAGGTAGGGGAGGAGTCGAGTCATCACTGGGCTGGGGCTGCACTGAGGGAGAAGGTGAGTGGGCTGCACAATGGACTGGAAGGTCCTGGACAAAGCCTCAAAGAGGGAGATGGCCCCTTCAGGGTGGGAGCTGAGGGGTCTATGTCTGAGGTGTGAAGCAGTGGTGGCAGCTGCCCAGATCGGTGGGCCTGCGTCTCTTTGAAGGCGCAAAGCAAGAAGGAGAGCGGGCTGAGGGAGGTGACGCAGGCCGGCTGAGCTGTTCCTAGGCATCTGGAGTGGCATTGTGGAGTCATTTACAGGCCTACCCTGTTTGGGCTGTCTAGGCCAGTCCCAAGCCTCAGAGCGGCCACCCCTGTGCGATGGAGCCATGGCGAGCAATTGCTTTTTTTGTTTGTTTGGAGGTCACTGCAAGCCCCTCATGGACACAAGAGAAGTAGGTTGGCCGGTTGCGTTGGTGTGATGAAATGGTCAGCGGCACGGTGCCACGTTTAAGACTTGTTTGTGTGTGCCTGTTTCTCTTTTGAAGGCACAAAGCGAGGAGGAAAGCGGGCCGTTTCCAGGGGAGGCGACTCGGGCCATGTGGGCCAGTGTTGCATTGCAGGTGAGTTCTAGGCATCCCTTGTTTGTTTTACAGCCCAGGCAGGAACCTCGGCGTGGGCAACTGTAACTGGTGGAGGCTGTGAGCGGTCGGTGAAGGGAAGGGAATGGGAGATGGGAAACTGTTGGAGTATGTGCACGTAGGCACGAAGTGCAGACTAAAGCAGAGCAGAAGAAGCACGGCATGACCAATCAGGATCAAGGTCGAGACGACCTTAAACGAAGATAGCCCTCAGAAGAAGCAAGTGAATCCGGGAAGAACTGGTTGAAGGAACTGCAAGAATGAAAACAAGAGGCAGGCTTATGATGATGTAACCCTTAACAAATAACCAATAATAGATTGACTAATAGGCATATGTTAGCCACAATGAATAAAAGGAGCTAACTTAGAACTAATAAATGAAGTTGCTTTTATCACTCACATTGAGCAGGCTTGCTTCTTTCCCCACCGGCATTTGGCCCCCGAACAGGGACCCTGAGACCAACGCACCGGGGAAGGGACCCTGAGACCAACGCACCGGGGAAGGGACCCTGAGACCAACGCACCGGGGAAGGGACCCTGAGACCAACGCACCAGGGATCCGGAACCGACCGAGGCCGGTGGGGCTGAGATGGACCCATCAAGCGGCGATTGGCGGGATTAAAAGATCTGGCGACAAAGTGTGGGGATCGGCCCGGGGACACGCTCCCGTCCGCAGCACCGAGACTACCCAGGGATCGGCCGCACCATGAACAGAAGACGTCATAGAAACAGAGGTAGCTCTCAAATTATTACAAAGCTTTTTACAAAAGCGGAGTGTAGGTCCGGTAAAGGACCTGATAGCAGGCCACTACAACCACGGTTGGAGAAGTAGGAGTTGGGTACTGTTTGCAGCCAGGACGGCACCTAGATCAATTGAAATAGAGGAGTGCGCCCCCAAAGATCACATCGGTGTTTTTGGGCCATACGTGCCACCGGAGCCTGGAAAAGCTGCAAAAGCGGACGTCTGCAAATGGATAGGCAAGTGGCATATGATTTATTTACAAATACTTTACGAAAAAGGAATGTTAAGGGTATAGATTTAAAGAAGGAATTAATGGGGTTGTTAGTTTATGGGTATGACAAGGGTTGTTTTCAGAACCCGCATACAGTTCACGAGTTAACTGAGTGGGCACAGAAAGGCAAAAATTTTTGCGGTTGGACGCAGTATTGCTGAAAAGCATTGATTTACCTACTTAGGAAGCTATAGGAATTTAAATCCTTGACAAACCCTCAGTTGGGGTGAAAGAAGCTAAGTCGTTAACAATTCTCAGGAAATTAAGTAAAAGAACTTTAACTGAAATAGAGGCGGAACTCGTTGCTGCCGCTTCAGCCTTTGCAGCTTTAACACCAATTACGGGTTCCACAGAGCTGATTCAAAAAGAAAAAGAAAATCTACTACGGAGAATGTGGTTTTGTTTCTGGGTGCTTTTTCACCTATCCCAGTTACTAGACTAAGTAAAAATGCTGTGTTATGAGAGCAAAGTTGTAAATCTGTCGGAACTGAAGGGGAGCGAGTAGTGCACGTAAATCTGCCACCACGGTCTGCACTCCCTCCACTGTGATGCCTTTGGAAAGAAAAAATGTGAAAACAAACGTACAACCGACTGCCTTTAATATCTATCTGCCTCTGACTTTTACTGAGCCTAAAACACCCCATGGCGCAGTCGAAAATGTTAACCAGCATCAACAACTTCAACCTGTCCTTGAAAAGCTGGAAAACAAAGCAGAGCAGACAATGGCATGCCCGGTTGTAAAAGGGTTTGAGCCCCCACCCGAAAACTACAAAGACGGAGAATCACCAATTCAGGCACAGAACAGTGATGCCCCCATGGACAAGGAACCTATGAGCACAGACAAGAAACCTAAGGACAGAGAATCCTATGGAGATGGACAAGTATCAGCTTCAACAACCATCGGATCAGGGACACTCATCAATCTATCGCTGTCTCCTGACACCCGAGAGACTCTGCACAGACTGCTCCGAGGAGCTTGGTCACGTAAGGTGGCGTGAGAATGGGAAAAACAGCTAAATCAGGGTACTTTGATTCCTACTCAATCACGGAAATCACCAGGGAAAGATTTGTGTGGGAAAAAGCGGGTGGCAGAGAGAGTTAGTAGTGGGCCAGTGGGAGGTAGAAGGAATGGGGTCCTAGCACTCACCTGGGGCTCAGTCATGGTGAACAACGGGATCACACTGTGGTTTATGGCGGGGGGAGAACAGCACTGCAGGCAGTGGCCGAGAACCACCCCCCCACACCCCCCCCACACCCCAACCCTCCCACCCATATCGGCTGGATGTGACAACTCGTGTCTTGAAATGTTGTTTGTCTGATTAATTGGTTTGCAGTGTTTGTTTGTTTGTATGTGCTATAAGTTCAGGGCTGTGTTTGTCCACTGAGAGCAAGGCTGGTTACTTAGCAAAAATGAATTTTATATAGTGAACATTGAAAAAGGGCAGCTCATATTAAAAGTTAACCTGGAAAACAATGATCAATAGCTGCTTACTTGAGAAAAAAAATGCCCACTTACACGATTTAATACGGGAGCAACAGACTAAGGGTCATGTAAAGCCTTCCACAAGTTTGTGGAACAAGCAAAAAAAAAAAAATTTTTTTTAAAAAAAAAGTTTGGTTTTTTTCTTTTCAAAAGGTGTCACTGGGTACGCTCCCACAAGGCAGAAAAAATTCAGCAACTATGTGCCAGGCTTATGTAGCCTGGGCGTTTGCTCCAGTACGAGAAACACATACTGATCTAATCTTTTATCATTATATGGTTGCTATATTGATTGTGGGAAAAAACTTGGACGGTGAAAGTTTGATTCATGAGTTAACAGTGCATTTGAAAAGCAAGGGGTTACAGATTACTCCATAGAAAAATTCAAAATAAGCCAGTGTGAAAATATTCGGACTGACAAATTGATAAAAGTACTGTAACACCTCAGAGGATCGCAATCAAAACTGGGGTTGGCATGTTAAATGATGTTCAGAAGTTACTTAAAAATGTTAACTGGATTAGATCATTGTGTGGTATTATACATCAGTATTCTGTTACTCAGATTCACAGCCACACTGAGCTAACTGACTACATCTAGGTCTAGCAGGGAGAAATCAGAGAGCAGACAGGCTGGTTGCACCGGCCGGGGCTGCTCCCACAGCAGACAGCTTTGCACAAGCTCAGAAATTACATGAAATTTTGTTTACCAATCTGCTAAAGTGCTTTAACGACAATACCACTTGTTGGTTGCTGAAACTAAAAAACTTGTACAATACAAAGCCATGGCAAAACATATGAATCAAACTCTCAAGCGTTTGCTTCACAAACAATAAGGGGGAGAGAAGGACATCTCTCCAGCTGATTGATTAAACGAGGCTCTGTATGTTTTGAACAGAAAAGTTCATGTTAGATGTTAGTGAAATGAAGTTACAGGTACGAAAAGTTCATGTTAGATGTTAGTGAAATGAAGTTACAGGTACTAACTTGGGAAAGGAGATCTGCCTATGTCATTACAGATATGGGAACCAAGCAGATAAAGCTGTGGATCCAGAAGAAATCAAGCTTGCATGAACCAGGATGGGATCCTGATCACAGTAACTGAAGTCAAGTGTTCCAAGTGCAGCCCAATGGAGTCAGAGTTTTGCTGCGGGACGTTTTGAATACTCTTAAATATGAGTGTGTTAGTGGTAAATAAAAATTAGAGAAACAGTGATTTCTGCACAGCCTAAGGTCACAGGCTGCAATCGGTGCCTGCACGGAAACGTGAAGCTGAAGTTATCTGCACTTCTGACATTCCTGATTGGCAAAGCAAACAGGTACAACAGCAAAGGTATCGAGGCACTTAGCTACAGATGCGGATTCTGTGAAACATGCAGCAGCTGATTTGTGCTGCTGGCTCGCAGACATAATTGTGAAAGTTTTGGAAGGTATGTGCTGCAGGAATCTGGCTGACCGCTCTCAGTCGATTCATGTGAGCATTCAGAAATTAAGAGATGGAACAGAATTGGTTTCATGAGTGGGAAATTTCAGGATGGATATTGTCAATGGTCAAATTTGGATTATTGGATTTGACAATTCGGTACTTGTCTTACATTTACTGCCGTGCTTGTTGAGCTTTCTGCAAAGGGCCCTTGCAGGAACCTCTAAAAGCAGTTTTGTGGCGCAGATACAAAAAGAGAAAAATTTGTCAAGGGGGACAGCAGGCCTGCTAGCAGCCTGGCTCTCCTCGCAACAACACAGACTCTGACAGTATCCTTGAAATTCCCATGAAACAACAAAATTACTCACGCTGAGAAGTTTTGGTAATCACTTTTTCAAAACATAGTGGCCTTGAAAGCAGGTGTACAGACTCCCTTAAATCAAGGAGCTGTGAGAAAGTATTTGGAAGTAAATGAACATGTCATGAACCAGCCATAATGAGATGGCCACAGCACAGCAGGGGTGCAGATAACTTTTAGACATTAAAGGTAAACTAACAATGTTTGGCTATAAGGTATGCTTATCAAAACTCGTTATAATTACTAATTAATCACTTTGGTGTGGACAGTGTGTGTAACTAATTAGCAGTTTTTAGATTGCCACATTTTATAGTATGGCTTTTCGTTTATGGGATAGATGGGCTGGTTACCTTCCTGTATCACCTCAGGAACCGCAGGAGTTGGAGCTTCTGGGTTCAGTAAAGGCTGATGCATGCTTGTATTTTAACCATACACGTAGGAAACAAAGCTCGCCCACCGATGTAAATTCTAGCTTGTCTGTTTATCGCAACGCTACAAGCTGGTGCAATTATACTTCGCCTAACATTTCAATATCTACTAACCATCCCTTGCAGCTACCGCCTGGTAATTTACTGAGATGCGGAGACCGTGCTTGGCCAGGGATCCCGTCACGTCTAAGAGGGGGGCCATGCACGCTTGGCTGCTTATCTCTGCTAACGCCTAACACCACTATGATATTTAACATGAGCCGTCACCATCGCCGAACCAGGAGGCAGACACACGCTTTTAACAAAGAATGCAACGATCAGGTAACATTCTGGTCACTGGAAGAGATTATATCTGCATCTCTTCTCGCTCCAGGGGTGTCAGCAGCAGCTGCACACAATCACCTAAACAAGTTGAGGTGTTGGCTAGCAAAACAAACAAATGCTACTTCCCTTGCACTTTTCAGTCTTTTGCTTGATGTTGATTCTGTCCGCCATGCTACGCTGCAAAATAGAGCTGCAATTAATTTTCTTTTGCTTGTCCAAGGCCATGGATGTGAAACTTGAAAACAAGAGGCAGGCTTATGATGATGTAACCCTTAACAAATAACCAATGATAGATTGACTAATAGGCATATATTAGCCACAATGTATAAAAGGAGCTAACTTAGAACTAATCAACGAAGTTGCTTTTATCACTCATATTGAGCGGCTTGCTTCTTCCCCGGCCGGCAAAGGATCCCCAGGGGTCTGAGATCTGAGTGGAGGGAGCAGGGGGAAAAGGGTGGGGCGAAGGCAGTGGTGAAGTCACTTGCCCATGAAAGCTGATGTAGGGGGAAGGGGCTGTCCATGAGCGGTCCCCCTTTGGGCCGGCAGGTTATTCACCAGCACGATGTTAGGGTGAGCCAGAGAGGGCAGGTCTGGCTCATGTCTGCGCGCGTGTGTGTGTGTTGTGTGGCATCTTCTGTGTCTTAGTCCTTCTCTGGATGCCGGCATCCCCTTTGCACTCAGAGGGGCGCAATGTGCCCCTTGGCCATGGCCTCTAGGGTCTCAAATGCCTACACTCGCTCGCAGGCACAGCGCCCATCGGGCTCTCCTTCCCTCGCTTAGCAATCTGGTGGTGCAGTTCATCCTCGCGTGTCAGAAGCTTGCGGTCAGTCTTGTCTTGCAGCGCGATGGTCGGCTCTGTTGGTAGCCGTGCTCTGCAGCCATCTCTCTTCCCGGACTGAAGCTTCTTCCCCGCATCCTTCCATCGTTAGGTCTTGAAGGCGGGCTTCTTGCACGTCCAACGTTGCAGTTTGGACAGGAAGTCTCTCCACCGAGCATTTGTTTGGCACAGATGTGTCTTCTCTGGGGTCATCCCCTCATGTTCAGTGGTCTTGGGTCTTAAAGCGCGGCTTCTCGTGCACCTGTTGCTTTCTCTTACAGGCAACAGTCATCGCATCTTCCAGTGCCACCTTAATGCATTTGCACTATTGCAGTGCCTTCGGGCTTCTTTGACAGCATCATCTCTGATACGGTCATTGTTCTTATCCATCCTGGCCATCGTGTGTTTCAGGGTCATGTTTGCTGTCTGTGTGCCGTCTCTGGGTTGGACCTGCCCCAGGAGGAGGTGTGGCAATATTAGAGCTTTACAGCGTGGCAGTAAAATGTTGCCCCAGGCAGGTCTTTTGGCAAAGACAGTAGGGTCTTTCCTCACAGACAGCTTTCACAGAGTTGTTGCCATTGTGTTTGGCAGGTTCCAGGAGCGATCTTCCAGCCTTCCCGGCGCAGCGGTGTGCACGGCAGTTGAGGAGGCCGACTATCGCACGTGCCTTCCGTCATATACGTGAGGCTCGTTCTCTGGGGCTCGTTTTGTCTGGGTGTTGGGCTATTTAGGTATAGATGACTGACCGTCGGCCTCATCGAGGCATCGGTTGGCATCCGGTGTGACTCTCTTTGACCGCTCGCTTGGGCTTTTCAGATGTGAGGGATGCGCCCCGAGCTGAAGGCCTACAGAAGAGGAGGAGCGTCAACCAGAGGCTGCCTGGCATCTGACGTGAGAGGCTCGGGGCAACCGGGAGCACTTGTGACTCGTCGAGGCATTTCTGGTTCTACTCCACGCAAATCCACAGGCCGAGTGGAATCCCAACACACGAGCCGACGTCGGTGAGGCAAGCGACCGCTGCATTGACACAGCGGTCTTAGAGGCATCCTGTCAAACTGTACGCTGTTGTTTTAGCATCACAGGTGACGGGCAGGCCTCCACAGTTACGTCACGGGATGCGGTTTTGTGCCATCCAGCTCTACCAGTGTCTGGGTGGGGTGAGAGGGTCGGCGGCCCTGGCTATTTCAAGACTGACGTGTGTGTTTGCTTCCTCTTCTGAAGCCACAAAGCCAGGAGGGAAGTCGGATATTTCCTCACCCGGCCGGGTGAGTTCCAAGCGTAACAGCATCTCCAGGAGGGCCTGTTCCCCTGGGATGTCTCACCCCCAAATTAACCCCCCCTGGGACAAGGGGGAGGGCAGGGGGGTTGGGCTGTGCTCCCAGGGGCTGGGGAGAAGGGTTTTGGGCCACAAACATCCAAGAATTGACCCCAAACCCTCAAAATCTTCAGCAAAACCTCAAGTTTACCAAAAGCCCTCAACAATTTTTACCCCAAACCTCAGATATTTGAACCCCAAAACCCTCAGCATTTTCACCTAAATCTCAATTTCTTTACCCAAACTGTCAAGTTCTTCACCCAAACCCTCCAAATTTTGACACCCCCCCCCCCCCCCCCAAAAAAAAAAAAAAATCCAAATTTTGGACCCAAATCTCAAAATTCTTGACCAAAACTTCAAATTTTGGACACAAAAATCTTAATTTTTGGACCTAAATCTCCAGCTTCTACCCCCCAAAATTCACCCAAAACATGAAATTCTTGCCCCAAACTTCAAAATTTTGGCCCCAAATCCCAAATTCTGGTCCCAAATATCGAAATCCTTGACCCAAATCTGAAAAAAAAAAAATCTCAAACTTTTTATTCCCAAACCGCTCCGATTCTGGACCCAAATCTGAAAATTTTGGGCCAGAAATCTCAGATTCTTGACCTTAATTCTTCAGTTTTTGACCCAAAAGTGTCACATTTCTCTGCCAGACCTTAATTCTTCAGTTTTTGACCCAAAAATGTCACGTTTCTCTGCCAGGAATATCTCTCAATCCTCAGCACTTTGGTTTGGGAGTTGCTGCCAGGTGTTTAGCACAGTTGAACAGGGATGTTGCTACAGCTGGAAAATGACACAGGGCACATTAGGACTGATCCCTGGGGAAGGAAAGCACTGATCCCAGGGCAAGAGGGGCTTTAGGGGCCACTTGGCTTCCAGCCACGGAGGGAGCACCACAGGTGTAGGTGGTATCGCCCATCCCCAGTGGAAGGTACTGGGGCTTGGTGAGCCCCAGGTGCCACAAATTGGGCTGATGGAGACAGCTCTCCCTGTTAAAAGGCAGCTAGCTGGGGTGGGGTCTGCTGGTTCCTTTGAGCTGCTGCAGAAGGCAAGAGCTGTGCTGAGGAGGGGAGGGAGCATTGCTGTAAGAAGGCAGAAGGTTCTGCAGGAGATGAGGTGAGTGGCACTGGAAGGTGGCTGGGGAGTCATGGGGAAAAGCCTGAAAAAAAAAAAGGGATTTCTGGATTTTAAAGGTGAAGTTGGAAGCTGGGGAGCTCTGTGCTCTTGGTAAGTGCCCTGCTGAAAGTGTGGGGATGTCCCACGTGGGTAGGGGCTGCTTGTGAGTCCCCTTTGGGAAGGTTTCAGGCCAGCTATGTCTTTTAGTCCTGGCTCCTTTGGTTTGGAAGCTATTGCTGGATGTTTGGCATGTTTGGCAGCAAATGCTGCTCTGGATGAGAAAAACACTTTTGCAGGTGTATTTTAGGTTCCCTGGCAAAGGAAAGCTCAGAGCCCCAGGGCAAATAGTCCCCACTCGAAGGTACTGGGCTGAAGCTGAGTGCTGGGGCTTGATGAACCCCAGGTGCCAAAAATTGGGCTGATGGAGACAGCTCTCCCTGTTAAAAGGCAGCTAGCTGGGGTGGGGTCTGCTGGTCCCTTTGGGTTTCTCCTGGGCTGCTGCAGAAGATGAGGGCTGAGCTGAGGGGGGAGTGTTGAAGGCAGAAGGCACGCCGAGAGGTAAGGTGAGCAGGTCTGGATGGTGGCTGAGGAGTCATGTGGACAGGCTCAAAAAGGGGATTTATGCCTTTTAAAGGTTAAGATGGAAGGTGGGGAGGTTTGTGCCCTTGGCAGTTGCCTCGACTGGAGTGTGGAGATATCCCATGTCAATGGGGCTGCTTGTGGGCTCCTTGGGGAGGTTTCAGGCCAGGTATGTCTTTCAGTCCTGGCTCCTTTGGTTTGGGAGCTACTGCTGGGTATTTTTCTTGGTGGGGCTTGTATTTTTTTCTAGGGTCATTATGTGTTAGGAATACATGTGTCTCATCTCTATTTTCTATGGAAATTTGTTAGAGTGATTTGTGAGTGTACTACAGTACTTCCTGTGGTTCTTGTGCAGACATATCCTTTAGGTGGGACTGCTTAGGGATGCAGTTGTTCCTTGTTCTTTGGTATTATCTGGAAGGCTTTCCTGTTGAAGTCGCGTGCTAGACTCCATCTCACTCAGATGAAAGATCAGTTACGTAGGTTTTTCTCTTGCTTTCTGCAAGTCTAAACTACACGATTTCCTAACAGCAGCATTTTTATAGTGTTTACTCAGTATTTTCTCTATGAGGTTTAGCACTCTCTTTAGGGTTTTTTATCCATCTTTTAGTAAATGTATGGTGGTTTACGTTCCTGTTTTAATCGTCAATATAAAGATTCAGCACAGTAGAGAGTGTTTTCAGCAAGAATCCCTTTCTCCATTCAGCATTCATTCTCTGATAAACAACTCGGGTCAGAAGAGCCACACCTGCTGCTCCAGCTGCTTTTAATCCTTCTGCAGGCAGCATCCTCCCCTTTCCAGGCCACAGGGGGAAGGGTGGTGGGAGGGCTCTGGGTTATATAAGGGTCTCGTCTTGCTTTTGGCAGCTCATTCTGCTTTGTGTCTCCTGTTGTACCGTTCTAGCTTTCATTCTGCCATTGAAGCATTTGAGTGGCTGCTGTCGTCTTGGTTCACGCGTCTCAGGTAAGCGTTTTGCAACTGGCTGAGTGTGACCAGGGTCTACCTAGTCAAGAGTACTTATTGACATAGCTTTTTGTGTGTTTTGTGTTGCCTTTTCAGGGCCTTTGAAGGCAACTCAATCCTATATAGTTGGCTGTTGATTTTTTGCTTTGGGGTGCATAGCATTTCACCAGCGTTCCTGACTTTGCACAAGGTAGACCATTGGGCTTTTTCCACCAGCTTTGCTTTTTAAACTGTAAGCTGTTAGCACCACTTCTGTTACTATGATACTGATACTGAGCTTATCTAGCTAGGGTTTGAGTAAGCTTCTTGCTTGCATAGAGACTGTTAGCATTTCCTAATAAAGTAATGGGTATGAAAGTCAACTATCTTCCAGGTTGCGGTCTTTATCACGGAGGCTGAAGAATAATGTGGCAACTCCAGGAACATCCCATTTGACCTACAGAGGCGTGCGCTGTGTTCCTTGAGGACGGAGATGGATCCCCAGCAGTCTGAGAGCTAAGGGAAGTGACCAGGGCCGGGGAGGGAGCAGGGGAAGGGAAGTTGTTTGTTGTCATAGAGCTTCCGTGCTTCACCTCCATAGGCAGCATCGCTCTACAGCATCTCTTGTCTGGGAGCTCTTTTCACTGTGAGATTTTTCCGACCTTGGAGTCGTGTTGTCTGCAGTGGTCTATGTAGCCTTGTTCTGTGTACGTGTCTGGTGTGGAGCTGCTCTGCCCGGGGCCGTAGAGTTGGGGTGAGTCGGCATAGCAATAAGAGCGCAGGGTCAGCATGTAGCTGAACCACCTCCCCACACCCCCCCCCACACCCCAACCCTCCCACCCATATGAACTGGATGGTCTCTCAATGTCGTTTGTCTGATTAATTGGTTTGCAGCGTTCGTTTGTTCGTATGTGCTATAAGTTCAGGGCTGTGTTTGTCCACTGAGAGCAAGGCTGGTTACTTAGCAAAAATGAATTTTATATAGTGAACATTGAAAAAGGGCAGCTCATATTAAAAGTTAACCTGGAAAACAATGATCAATAGCTGCTTACTTGAGAAAAAAATTGGCCACATACATGATTAAATACGGGAGCAACTGACTAAGAGTCATATGAAGCCTTCCACAAGTTTGTGGAACAAAAATAAAAGATTGGGTTTTTTCTTTTCAAAAGGTGTCACTGGGTACGCTCCCACAAGGCAGAAAAAATTCAGCAACTATGTGCCAGGCTTATGTAGCTTGGGCGTTTGCTCCAGTACAGAAAACACATCCTGATATGGTTGCTATATTGATTGTGGGAAAAAACTTGGACGGTGAAAGTTTGATTCATGAGTTAACAGTGCATTTGAAAAGCAAGGGGTTACAGATTACTCCATAGAAAAATTCAAAATAAGCCAGTGTGAAAATATTCGGACTGACAAATTGATAAAAGTACTGTAACACCTCAGAGGATCGCAATCAAAACTGGGGTTGGCATGTTAAATGATGTTCAAAAATTACTTAGAAATGTTAAGTGGATTAGATCAATGTGTGGTATTATGCATCAGTATTCTGTTACTCAGACTCACAGCCACACTGAGCTAACTGACTACATCTAGGTCTAGCAGGGAGAAATCAGAGAGCAGACAGGCTGGTTGCACCGGCCGGGGCTGCTCTCTCAGCAGACAGCTTTGCAGGAGCTCAGAAATTACATGAAACTTTGTTTACCAATCTGCTAAAGTGCTTTAACAACAATACCACTTGTTGGTTGCTGAAACTAAAAAACTTGTACAATACAAAGCCATGGCAGAACATATGAATCAAACTCTCAAGTGTTTGCTTCACAAACAATAAGGGGGAGAGAAGGACATCTCTCCAGCTGATTGATTAAACGAGGCTCTGTATGTTTTGAACCGAAAAGTTCATGTTAGATGTTAGTGAAATGAAGTTACAGGTACTAACTTGGGAAAGGAGATCTGCCTATGTCATTACAGATATGGGAACCAAGCAGATAAAGCTGTGGATCCAGAAGAAATCAAGCTTGCATGAACCAGGACGGGATCCTGATCACAGTAACTGAAGTCAAGTGTTCCAAGTGCAGCCACAATGGAGTCAGAGTTTTGCTGCGGGACATTTTGAATACTCTTTTAAATATGAGTGTGTTAGTGGTAAATAAAAATTAGAGAAACAGTGATTTCTGCACAGCCTAAGGTCACAGGCTGCAATCGGTGCCTGCACGGAAACGTGAAGCTGAAGTTATCTGCACTTCTGACATTCCTGATTGGCAAAGCAAACAGGTACAACAGCAAAGGTATCGAGGCACTTAGCTACAGATGCGGATTCTGTGAAACATGCAGCAGCTGATTTGTGCTGCTGGCTCGCAGACATAATTGTGAAAGTTTTGGAAGGTATGTGCTGCAGGAATCTGGCTGACCGCTCTCAGTCGATTCATGTGAGCATTCAGAAATTAAGAGATGGAACAGAATTGGTTTCATGAGTGGGAAATTTCAGGATGGATATTGTCAATGGTCAAATTTGGATTATTGGATTTGACAATTCGGTACTTGTCTTACATTTACTGCCGTGCTTGTTGAGCTTTCTGCAAAGGGCCCTTGCAGGAACCTCTAAAAGCAGTTTTGTGGCGCAGATACAAAAAGAGAAAAATTTGTCAAGGGGGACAGCAGGCCTGCTAGCAGCCTGGCTCTCCTCGCAACAACACAGACTCTGACAGTATCCTTGAAATTCCCATGAAACAACAAAATTACTCACGCTGAGAAGTTTTGGTAATCACTTTTTCAAAGCGTAGCGGCCTTGAAAGCAGGTGTACAGACTCCCTTAAATCAAGGAGCTGTGAGAAAGTATTTGGAAGTAAAATGAACTTGTCATCAACCAGCCATAATGAGATGGCCACAGCACAGCAGGCGTGCAGATAACTTTTAGACATTAAAGGTAAACTAACAATGTTTGGCTATAAGGTATGCTTATCAAAACTCGTTATAATTACTAATTAATCACTTTGGTGTGAACAGTGTGTTAAGCTCTTGGGGAATAACAGGTTGGCTTAGTGACTTGGTTAAGGAAGGTATACGATGGCTGTTGATTATTATAGTTGCTGTTATAGTAGTAGGCACTTTGTTAGCTTATACCCTGCAAGGCAAGGTTACTGCTCTTGTTGCTCAGAAGAAAAAAGGGGGAATTGTTGGAGTACGTGCACGTAGGCACGAAGTGCAGACTAAAGCAGAGCAGAAGAAGCACGGCACGACCAATCAGGATCAAGGTCGAGACGACCTTAAACGAAGACAGCCCTCAGAAGAAGCAAGTGAATCAGGGAAAAACAGGTTGAAGGAACTGCAAGAATGAAAACAAGAGGCAGGCTTATGATGATATAACCCTTAACAAATAACCAATAATAGATTGACTCATGGGCATATGTTAGCCACAAAGTATAAAAGGAGCTAACTTAGAACTAATAAAGGAAGCAGCTTTTATCGCTCACATTGAGCAGGCTTGCTTCTTCCCCCGCCGGCAGGAAACGGTTTCAGGCAGTCTCTTGGCACGTGGCTCTTTGCTTTGTCCCTTGCAGGCTGCACAAGCAGCGTCCTTGGGGCGTAGCCACACGTCTGAACGCACTGAGAAGCTGAGGCGGTCGTCGTCCGTGTTGGTGCCTAATTCCAAAGCAGTACATGGCAGGTAGGTGGAGCGTTTGGCTCTGTTTTTGCAGTCACCTTGCGCTGTGAGCCTCTGTATTAGACTTGTCTTGCGCCGTATGCCTGGGATTTTGGGTGGTGTGGGTGATAGCTTGCTTTTCTTTTGTTTAGCTCAAAGGGAGGGCACTATGGAAAACACCTCTCGGAACACATTTTAATAAGCAGTGGGAACAGGTTATGAATATGTAAATATTTGAGAGGTAAGCTAATAAATAGGGATCCTGGTACGGAATAGAACCCAGAAGAGCTGCCACGTAAACGTGCGCGTCTGCAGCGGAGCAATCCTCCCCTGGGCACCCAGCGCTGAACCGCGAACAACTAACAACAAATGGAATTCCCCACGTGATGCCGAGTTGCTTTGGACCGGTGGAATGCTGCAGCTCTATGGTGGTAGGTATTGCAATCGTGCTCACTCCCGCGGTAGCTCTTAGGCGTGGGCTTGTGTTCTTCTTCGCTCTCTCTTTTCCCCAATTTTTCTTTCTTTCTTTCCCACAGTCTCTTGTATGCTGCTTGTCAGCCAAATACAGTGACTGAAACCTTGACTCCGTTTGGAGTCTTCACTCTGCTGTGACCAGGTCTTTGCAATCCTCAGGAACAAAGCACCTAATTGGACCTCCCACAGGGGTTAAGCCCAGCCACCCCCAGCCACCCAGAGTGATCTGAGGTCGGTTGGAAAGCAAGGGGGTTTAACCTCTGCCAAATTAGTCTCTCTGGTTGTGGGCTGAGAGAGCCATGTCCCTCTGGATCAGCCTTCCCTTATGCCATTGGAGAGCTCACTGCTTTCCTAGAGGTTCCCAGAGCACTGTGGGTTTTTCTCTAGCTTGTTTGGAGGTCACAGCAGGCCGCTTATGGACTCCAAGCATTAGCCCTTTATTTCAGGGGCCTGTTGCAGAGGGAAGAGTTTGTTAGAAGACAGAACCTAGCAGCTGTCTGCAAAATACGTGGTATGCCTGGCAAGCGCAGTTTCTTGGGAACTGTGCCAACCGGGAAGAGGGAAGGAAGGGAAATAAACAATGAATGAAGTTGAGCCTGGGAGGAAGGGAGGCTTCCTGCGGAGACCTTTGGAATTGGCCAACTGTCCGCCTGCATCCAGGTGACTCACTCTATGATCTTTGCAGATGCACGAGCGGTGCGCCATGAGGAGAGCGGGTCAGGACAAGTTTCTCAAGGTAACATGTGACTGGTGGCTGTCTGACCAGCTTATCCCTTTTGGTCTGTCATTTGTTTTTGAAGTCACAAAATGCCGAGCGAAGCTGGATGGCAGCATGTCAACATGTAACCTCGGCCAGGTGAGTTGAGACTAGCGGGCTAAAGCAGAGATGACTTTTTCAGGTGCGACAGTGTCTGTGAAGTTCAAACAGTCTCTTTTGCTTTCCAGGCGGTACCCGACGCTTGACACCACAACAAAGCGTCCCAGTAAGCAGACATCCGGTAGACATCTTCTGCTGTCAAGAAGGGATTGTAGATCCCCGGACTCCTGCAAGCTAAGTAGAAGGAGCCGGAGGAGAGGGCGAGAAAGGGAGGGGTTGGGGAGAGGCTGGATAAGGCTGTACAGGGAGGAGCGGGTCGTTTGGTAGCACAATGCCAGGGTGTGCTGGGCAGGGCAGCTCCAGCCCTTGTCTGTCTTGATGCTTGTCGTTTGTGTGTCTTCTGTGTCTTAGTCCTTCTCTGGATGTCAGCATCCTCTTTGTGCTCAAAGGTGCCCAGTGTGCCTCTCGGGCGCGGTCTCTAGGGTCTTGAATGCCCACGCTCGTTCACCAGCATAGCAGCCGCGGAGCTGCTCTTGATTTGCCTAGCAAGGTCATGGCACGGTTTGTCCTCACGTCTCGGAAGTTTCCAGTCGGTCTTCTCTTGTGGCGTCATTGCGGGCTCTGTCTGGAGCCCGCTCTTCGGTCACTCGTTTTCACAGCCGGAGGCTTTTTCCATGCATCTTTCCATCGTTAGGTCTTGAAGGCGGGCTTCTTGTGCATCCATCGTCACTGCTTTGGAACGGCTCATTGGAAGGACTTACTGTCAGTCCCCTCTCTTTGGGGGCTGCCTTAGAGCTTCCTCTCATCCGCCCCTTCGTGGCGTTGTTTGACGGTGTCTCCTGTCTTGCTGACTGTTTTCGGTCCTCTTGGAGTCCCATCATCCGCAGGGTTCTGCGTTGCGTCATTCTGTGTGCGTGTTTGGCACGGAGCTGCTCTGCCCGGGATTGTGGAGTCGGGGTGATGGGGCATAGCCGCAGGAGTCCAGGGTTAGCGTGTGGGATTCTGCCCGGGAGGGCTCGGCGAAGGTGGTACCGTCAGCAGGGTGTGCGGATATTCCTGCCCATCCTGTTCCTGGGAGATGGTGGGAGCTGCTAGGTGGGGCCCTTCAGCGTTGGGAAAAGCAGATGGAACTTTGCAGGGGTGTAAGCTGTGCTGCTCTGAGGTATGCCTGGTTTTTTACTGTTTGAGTCTTAAGGGCTGCCTGCAGTTAGACCGCAGAGAGGGTTCCTAAATGGAAGTGAGAGATCCGCAATGGTGCAGCGATGAGTCGGTATCGGGGTGACGTGCTCACTAAACTGTTGGGTTTTTCAGACAGGGCCAGATGCAATGTGTACCGAGGCAGCGATGGAGGAGTCGGGAGGAGCACCCGAGGGAGGTAGGTCCGCCGGTGGTGTTGGCGTGATGAAGTGGTTGGCGGCTCGGTGCCACGTTTAAGGTTTGTTTGTGTGTGCTGTTTCTCTTTTGAAGGCGCAAAGCGAGGAGGAGAGCGGGCTGTTTCCAGGGTAGGCGACTCGGGCCAGGCGAGCCATTCCTCACGGGCTGGTGTTGCATTGCAGGTGAGTTCTAGGCATCCCTTGTTTGTTTTCCAGCCCAGGCAGGAACCTCGGCGCGGGCACCTATAACTGGCGGGGGCTGTGAGCGGTCGGTGAAGGGAAGGGAATGGGAGATGGGAAACGGCTTCAGGCAGTTTCTTGGCACGTTGCTCTTTGCTTTGTCCCTTGCAGGCTCCACAGGCAGCGTCGTTGGGGCGTAGCCACACGTCTGAACGCACTGAGAAGCTGAGGCGGTCGACATCCGTGTTGGTGCCTAATTCCAAAGCAGTACATGGAAGGTAGGTGGAGCGTTTGGCTCTGTTTTTGCAGTCACCTTGCGCTGTGAGCCTCTGTATTAGACTTGTCTTGTGCCGCATGCCTGTGTAACAAGCTTGCCTTGCGCCGTGTGCCTGGGATTTTGGGTGGTGTGGGTGATAGCTTGATTTTATTTTGTTTAGCTCAAATGGAGGGCACTATGGAAAACACCTCTCGGAACAAATTTAATCAGTAGTGGGAACAGGTTATGAATATGTAAATATGTGCGAAGTAACCTAATAGATAGGGGTCCTGGAACGGAATGGAACTACGAAGAGCTGCCAGAAAAATGTGCGTGTCTGCAGTGGAGCAATCCTCCCCTGGGCACCCAGCGCTGAACCGCGAACAACTAACAACAAAGGGAATTCCCCACATGATGCCAAGTTGCTTTGGACCGGTGGAGTGCTGCAGCTCTATGGTGGTAGGTACTGCAATCGCGCTCAATCCCGCGCTAGCGCTCAAGCGCTCTCTCTATACCGCACTGTTTTCTTCCTTTTCCCCTTTCACTTGCGCGCTGCTTGTAGGTCAAATGCAGGGCCTCCGTTTGGAGTCTTCACTCTGGTCCTGAGGATTGCCAAGACCTGCTCGAAACAAAGCCCCGAACTGGACATCCCACAGGGGTTAAGCCCAGCCGCCCCCAGCCACCCAGAGCGATCTGAGGTCGGTTGGAACGCAAGGGGGTTTAACCTCTGCCAAATTAGTCTCTCTGGTTTTGGATTGAGAGAAATGTGTGCTTCTGGATCGGGCTTGCCTTGGGCAATGTTCATGGATGATAAGGTAGTGTAATGCATGTCGCGTGCCTCTGTATCGGGGTGGAGTGTTGGAGAATGGCTGACAGACAATGGTCATGGAGATATAGCTGAGCTGCATACGCATACATAAGGAACTGTTTACGTGCACACAGGCTTCACAAACAATAAGGGGGAGAGAAGGACATCTCTCCAGCTGATTGATTAAATGAGGCTCTGTATGTTTTGAACCGAAAAGTTCATGTTAGATGTTAGTGTAATGAAGTTACAGGTACTAACTTGGGAAAGGAGATCTGCCTATGTCATTACAGATATGGGAACCAAGCAGATAAAGCTGTGGATCCAGAAGAAATCAAGCTTGCATGAACCAGGACGGGATCCTGATCACAGTAACTGAAGTCAAGTGTTCCAAGTGCAGCCACAATGGAGTCAGAGTTTTGCTGCGGGACGTTTTGAATACTCTTAAATATGAGTGTGTTAGTGGTAAATAAAAATTAGAGAAACAGTGATTTCTGCACAGCCTAAGGTCACAGGCTGCAATCGGTGCCTGCAAAGAAACGTGAAGCTGAAGTTATCTGCACTTCTGACATTCCTGATTGGCAAAGCAAACAGGTACAACAGCAAAGGTATCGAGGCACTTAGCTACAGATGTGGATTCTGTGAAACATGCAGCAGCTGATTTGTGCTGCTGGCTCGCAGACATGATTGTGAAAGTTTTGGAAGGTATGTGCTGCAGGAATCTGGCTGACCGCTCTCAGTCGATTCATGTGAGCATTCAGAAATTAAGAGATGGAACAGAATTGGTTTCATGAGTGGGAAATTTCAGGATGTATATTGTCAATGGTCAAATTTGGATTATTGGATTTGACAATTCGGTACTTGTCTTACATTTACTGCCGTGCTTGTTGAGCTTTCTGCAAAGGGCCCTTGCAGGAACCTCTAAAAGCAGTTTTGTGGCGCAGATACAAAAAGAGAAAAATTTGTCAAGGGGGACAGCAGGCCTGCTAGCAGCCTGGCTCTCCTCGCAACAACACAGACTCTGACAGTATCCTTGAAATTCCCATGAAACAACAAAATTACTCACGCTGAGAAGTTTTGGTAATCACTTTTTCAAAGCGTAGCGGCCTTGAAAGCAGGTGTACAGACTCCCTTAAATCAAGGAGCTGTGAGAAAGTATTTGGAAGTAAAATGAACATGTCATCAACCAGCCATAATGAGATGGCCACAGCACAGCAGGCGTGCAGATAACTTTTAGACATTAAAGGTAAACTAACAATGTTTGGCTATAAGGTATGCTTATCAAAACTCGTTATAATTACTAATTAATCGCTTTGGTGTGAACAGTGTGTGTAACCAATTAGCAGTTTTTAGATTGCCACATTTTATAGTATGGCTTTTCGTTTATGGGATGGATGGGCTGGTTACCTTCCTGTATCACCTCAGGAACCGCAGGAGTTGGTTACAGTGTTTAATGGGAGGTTAGAGGGTTGGTTAAGCTCTTGGGGAATAACAGGTTGGCTTAGTGACTTGGTTAAGGAAGGTATACGATGGCTGTTGATTATTATAGTTGCTGTTATAGTAGTAGGCACTTTGTTAGCTTATACCCTGCAAGGCAAGGTTACTGCTCTTGTTGCTCAGAAGAAAAAAGGGGGAATTGTTGGAGTACGTGCACGTAGGCACGAAGTGCAGACTAAAGCAGAGCAGAAGAAGCACGGCACGACCAATCAGGATCAAGGTCGAGACGACCTTAAACGAAGACAGCCCTCAGAAGAAGCAAGTGAATCAGGGAAAAACAGGTTGAAGGAACTGCAAGAATGAAAACAAGAGGCAGGCTTATGATGATATAACCCTTAACAAATAACCAATCATAGATTGACTTACGGGTATATGTTAGCCACAAAGTATAAAAGGAGCTAACTTAGAACTAATAAAGGAAGCTGCTTTTATCGCTCACATTGAGCAGGCTTGCTTCTTCCCCCGCCGGCAGGAAACGGTTTCAGGCAGTCTCTTGGCACGTGGCTCTTTGCTTTGTCCCTTGCAGGCTGCACAAGCAGCGTCCTTGGGGCGTAGCCACACGTCTGAACGCACTGAGAAGCTGAGGCGGTCGACGTCCGTGTTGGTGCCTAATTCCAAAGCAGTACATGGCAGGTAGGTGGAGCGTTTGGCTCTGTTCTTGCAGTCACCTTGCGCTGTGAGCCTCTGTATTAGACTTGTCTTGCGCCGCATGCCTCTGTATCGGGGTGGAGTAATGGATAGCGTGCCTCTGTATTAGACTTGTCTTGCGCCGCATGCCTGTGTAACAAGCTTGCCTTGCGCTGTGTGCCTGGGATTTTGGGGGGTGTGGGTGATAGCTTGCTTTTCTCTTTAGCTCAAATGGAGGGCACTATGGAAAACACCTCTCGGAACACATTTTTAACAAGCAGTGGGAACAGGTTATGAATATGTAAATATTTGAGAGGTAAGCTAATAAATAGGGATCCTGGTACGGAATAGAACCCAGAAGAGCTGCCACGTAAACATGCGCGTCTGCAGCGGAGCAATCCTCCCCTGGGCACCCAGCACTGAACCGCGAACAACTAACAACAAAGGGAATTCCCCACATGATGCCGAGTTGCTTTGGACCGGTGGAGTGCTGCAGCTCTATGGTGGTAGGGATTGCAATCGCGCTCACTTTCGCGGTAGCTCTTAGGCGTGGGCTTGTGTTCTTCTTCGCTCTCTCTTTTCCCCAATTTTTCTTTCTTTCTTTCCCACAGTCTCTTGCATGCTGCTTGTCCGCCAAATACAGTGACTGAAACCTTGACTCCGTTTGGAGTCTTCACTCTGCTGTGACCAGGTCTTTGCAATCCTCAGGGACAAAGCCCCAAATTGGACCTCCCACAGGGGTTAAGCCCAGCCGCCCCCAGCCACCCAGAGCAGTCTGAGGTCGGTTGGAAAGCAAGGGGGTTTAACCTCTGCCAAATTAGTCTCTCTGGTTGTGGGCTGTGAGAGCCATGTCCCTCTGGATCAGCCTTCCCTTATGCCATCGGAGAGCTCACTGCTTTCCTAGATGTTTTCAGAGTACTGTGGGTTTTTCTCTAGCTTGTTTGGACTTCACAGCAGGCCCCTCTTGGATTCCAAGCATTAGCCCTTTATTTCAGGGGCCTGTTGCAGAGGGAAGAGTTCGTTAGAAGACCGAACCTAGCAGCTGTCTGCAAAATACGTGGTATGCCTGGCAAGCGCAGTTTCTTGGGAACTGTGCCAACCGGGAAGAGGGAAGGAAGGGAAATAAACAATGAATGAAGTTGATCCTGGGTGGAAGGGAGGCTTCCTGCGGAGACCTTTGGAATTGGCCAACTGTCCGCCTGCATCCAGGTGACTCACTCTATGATCTTTGCAGATGCACGAGCGGCGCGCCATGAGGAGAGCGGGTCAGGACAAGTTTCTCAAGGTAACATGTAACCGGTGGCTGTCTGACCGGCTTATCCCTTTTGGTCTGTCATTTGTTTTTGAAGTCACAAAATGCCGAGCAAAGCTGGATGGCAGCATGTCAACATGTGACCTCGGCCAGGTGAGTTGAGACTAGCGGGCTAAAGCAGAGATGACTTTTTCAGGTGCGCCAGTGTCTGTGAAGTTCTAACAGTCTCTTTTGCTTTCCAGGCGGTACCCGACGCTTGACACGACAACAAAACGTCCCAGTAAGCAGACATCTGGTAGACATCTTCTGCTGTCAAGAAGGGATTGTAGATCCCCGGACTCCTGCAAGCTAAGTAGAAGGAGCCGGAGGAGAGGGCAAGAATGGGGTTGGGGAGAGGCTGGATAAGGCTGTACAGGGAGGAGCGGGTCGTTTGGCAGCACAATGCCAGGGTGTGCCGGGCAGGGCAGCTCCAGCCCCTGTCTGTCTTGATGCTTGTCGTTTGTGTGTCTTCTGTGTCTTAGTCCTTCTCTGGATGTCAGCATCCTCTTTGTGCTCAAAGGTGCCCAGTGTGCCTCTCGGGCGCGGTCTCTAGGGTCTTGAATGCCCACGCTCGTTCATCAGCATAGCAGCCGCGGAGCTGCTCTTGATTTGCCTAGCAAGGTCATGGCACGGTTTGTCCTCACGTCTCGGAAGTTTCCGGTCGGTCTTCTCTTGTGGCGTCATTGCGGGCTCTGTCTGGAGCCCGCTCTTCGGTCACTCGTTTTCACAGCCAGAGGCTTTTTCCGTGCATCTTTCCATCGTTAGGTCTTGAAGGCGGGCTTCTTGTGCATCCATCGTCACTGTTTTGGAACGGCTCATTGGAAGGACTTACTGTCAGTCCCCTCTCTTTGGGGGCTGCCTTAGAGCTTCCTCTCATCCGCCCCTTCGTGGTGTTGTTTGACGGTGTCTCCTGTCTTGCTGACAGTTTTCGGTCCTCTTGGAGTCCCATCATCCGCAGGGTTCTGCGTTGCGTCATTCTGTGTGCGTGTTTGGCACGGAGCTGCTCTGCCCGGGGTTGTGGAGTCGGGGTGATGGGGCATAGCCGCAGGAGTCCAGGGTTAGCGTGTGGGATTCTGCCCGGGAGGGCTCGGCGAAGGTGGTACCGTCAGCAGGGTGTGCGGACCATCCTGCCCATCCTGTTCCTGGGAGATGGTGGGAGCTGCTAGGTGGGGCCCTTCAGCGTTGGGAAAAGCAGATGGAACTTTGCAGGGGTGTAAGGCTGTGGGGCTCTGAGGTATGCCTGGTTTTTTACTGTTTGAGTCTTAAGGGCTGCCTGCAGTTAGACCGCAGAGAGGGTTCCTAAATGGAAGCGAGAGATCCGCAATGGTGCAGCGATGAGTCGGTATCGGGGTGACGTGCTCACTAAATTGTTGGGTTTTTCAGACAGGGCCAGATGCAATGTGTACCGAGGCAGCGATGGAGGAGTTGAGGGGAGGACCCGAGGGAGGTAGGTCGGCCGGTGATGTTGGCGTGATGAAGTGGTCGGCGGCTCGGTGCCACGTTTAAAGTTTGTTTGTGTGTGCTGTTTCTCTTGTGAAGGCGCAAAGCGAGGAGGAAAGCGGGCCCTTCAGCGAGGGGAGGCGACTCGGGCCAGGCAAGGCATTCCTCACGGGCTGGTGTTGCATTGCAGGTGAGTTCTAGGCATCCCTTGTTTGTTTTCCAGCCCAGGCAGGAACCTCGGCGTGGGCACCTATAACTGGCGGGGGCTGTGAGCGGTCGGTGAAGGGAAGGGAATGGGAGATGGGAAACGGCTTCAGGCAGTTTCTTGGAACGTTGCTCTTTGCTTTGTCCCTTGCAGGCTCCACAGGCAGCGTCGTTGGGGCGTAGCCACACGTCTGAACGCACTGAGAAGCTGAGGCGGTCGACGTCCGTGTTGGTGCCTAATTCCAAAGCAGTACATGGCAGGTAGGTGGAGCGTTTGGCTCTGTTTTTCAGTCACCTTGCGCTGTGAGCCTCTGTATTAGACTTGTCTTGCGCCGCATGCCTGTGTAACAAGCTTGCCTTGCGCCGTGTGCCTGGGATTTTGGGTGGTGTGGGTGATAGCTTGCTTTTCTTTTGTTTAGCTCAAATGGAGGGCACTATGGAAAACACCTCTCGGAACACATTTTAATAAGCAGTGGGAACAGGTTATGAATATGTAAATATTTGAGAGGTAAGCTAATAAATAGGGATCATGGAATGGAATAGAACCCAGAAGAGCTGCCACAACAATGTGCGCGTCTGCAGCGGAGCAATCCTCCCCTGGGCACCCAGCGCTGAACTGCAAACAACTAACAAGCAATGGAATTCCCCAGATGATGCCAAGTTGCTTTGGACCAGTGGAGTGCTGCGGCTCTATGGTGGTAGGTATTGCAATCGCGCTCACTTTCGCGGTAGCTCTTAAGCGTGGGCTTGTGTTCTTCTTCGCTCTCTCTTTTCCCCACATTTTATTTCTTTCTTTCCCACAGTCTCTTGCATGCTGCTTGTCAGCCAAATACAGTGACTGAAACCTTGACTCGGTTTGGAGTCTTCACTCTGCTGTGACCAGGTCTTTGCAATCCTCAGGGACAAAGCTCCAAATTGGACCTCCCACAGGGGTTAAGCCCAGCCGCCCCCAGCCACCCAGAGCAGTCTGAGGTCGGTTGGAACGCAAGGGGGTTTAACCTCTGCCAAATTAGTCTCTCTGGTTGTGGGCTGAGAGAGCCATGTCCCTTTGCATCGGCCTTCCCTTAAGCCATCGGAGAGCTCACTGCTTTCCTAGATGTTCCCAGGGCACTGTGGTTCTTGTTTTAGCTTGTTTAGACTTCACAGCAGGCCCCTCTTGGACTCCAAGCATTAGCCCTTTATTTCAGGGGCCTGTAGCAGAGGGAAGAGTTTGTTAGAAGACGGAACCTAGCAGCTGTCTGCAAAACATGTGGTATGCCTGGCAAGCGCAGTTTCTGGGGAACTGCGCCAACCGGGAAGTGGGAAGGAAGGGAGATAAATAATGAGCGAAGTTGAGCCTGGGAGCAAGGGAGGCTTCCTGTGGAGACCTTTGGAATTGGTAAACGGTCGGCCCGCAACCGGGTGACTGTCTTGATGCTCGTTGCAGAGGGACGAGCCGAGCGCCCTAAGGAACGCAGGTCAGCACATGTTACGCAAGGTCAGATGTGACCAGGGGCTGTCTGACTAGCTTATCCATTTTGGCCTGTAACGTTTTTTGAAGTCACAAAGTGCCGAGTAAAGCCAGATGTCAGACTAGCGGGCTAAAGCAGAGATGACTTTTTTTCAGGTGCGCCAGTGTCTGTGAAGTTCTAACAGTCTCTTTTGCTTTCCAGGCGGTACCCGACGCTTGACACCACAACAAAGCGTCCCAGTAAGCAGACATCCGGTAGACATCATCTGCTGTCAAGGAGGGATTGTAGATCCCCGGACTCCTCCAAGCTAAGTAGAAGGAGCCGGAGAAGAGGGCGAGAAAGGGAGGGGTTTGGGAGAGGCTGGGTAAGGCTGTACAGGGAGGAGCGGGTCACTTGTCAGCACAATGCCAGGGTGTGCCGGGCAGGGCAGCTCCAGCCCTTGTCTGTCAGACCTTAATTCTTCAGTTTTTGACCCAAAAATGTCACGTTTCTCTGCCAGGAATATCTCTCAATCCTCAGCACTTTGGTTTGGGATTTGCTGCCGGGTGTTTAGCACAGTCGAACAGGGATGTTGCTACAGCTGGAAAATGACACAGGGCACATTAGGACCGATCCCTGGGGAAGGAAAGCCCTGACCCCAGGGCAAGAGGGGCTTTAGGGGCCACTTGGCTTCCAGCCACGGAGGGAGCACCACAGGTGTAGGTGGTATCGCCCATCCCCAGTGGAAGGTACTGGGGCTTGGTGAGCCCCAGGTGCCACAAATTGGGCTGATGGAGACAGCTCTCCCTGTTAAAAGGCAGCTAGCTGGGGTGGGGTCTGCTGGTTCCTTTGAGCTGCTGCAGAAGGCAAGAGCTGTGCTGAGGAGGGGAGGGAGCGTTGCTGTAAGAAGGCAGAAGGTTCTGCAGGAGATGAGGTGAGTGGCACTGGAAGGTGGCTAGGGAGTCATGGGGAAAAGCCTGAAAAAAAAAAAGGGATTTCTGGATTTTAAAGGTGAAGTTGGAAGCTGGGGAGCTCTGTGCTCTTGGTAAGTGCCCTGCTGAAAGTGTGGGGATGTCCCACGTGGGTAGGGGCTGCTTGTGAGTCCCCTTTGGGAAGGTTTCAGGCCAGCTATGTCTTTTAGTCCTGGCTCCTTTGGTTTGGAAGCTATTGCTGGATGTTTGGCATGTTTGGCAGCAAATGCTGCTCTGGATGAGAAAAACACTTTTGCAGGTGTATTTTAGGTTCCCTGGCAAAGGAAAGCTCAGAGCCCCAGGGCAAATAGTCCCCACTCGAAGGTACTGGGCTGAAGCTGAGTGCTGGGGCTTGATGAACCCCAGGTGCCAAAAATTGGGCTGATGGAGACAGCTCTCCCTGTTAAAAGGCAGCTAGCTGGGGTGGGGTCTGCTGGTCCCTTTGGGTTTCTCCTGGGCTGCTGCAGAAGATGAGGGCTGAGCTGAGGGGGGAGTGTTGAAGGCAGAAGGCACGCCGAGAGGTAAGGTGAGCAGGTCTGGATGGTGGCTGAGGAGTCATGTGGACAGGCTCAAAAAGGGGATTTATGCCTTTTAAAGGTTAAGATGGAAGGTGGGGAGGTTTGTGCCCTTGGCAGTTGCCTCGACTGGAGTGTGGAGATATCCCATGTCAATGGGGCTGCTTGTGGGCTCCTTGGGGAGGTTTCAGGCCAGGTATGTCTTTCAGTCCTGGCTCCTTTGGTTTGGGAGCTACTGCTGGGTATTTTTCTTGGTGGGGCTTGTATTTTTTTCTAGGGTCATTATGTGTTAGGAATACATGTGTCTCATCTCTATTTTCTATGGAAATTTGTTAGAGTGATTTGTGAGTGTACTACAGTACTTCCTGTGGTTCTTGTGCAGACATATCCTTTAGGTGGGACTGCTTAGGGATGCAGTTGTTCCTTGTTCTTTGGTATTATCTGGAAGGCTTTCCTGTTGAAGTCGCGTGCTAGACTCCATCTCACTCAGATGAAAGATCAGTTACGTAGGTTTTTCTCTTGCTTTCTGCAAGTCTAAACTACACGATTTCCTAACAGCAGCATTTTTATAGTGTTTACTCAGTATTTTCTCTATGAGGTTTAGCACTCTCTTTAGGGTTTTTTATCCATCTTTTAGTAAATGTATGGTGGTTTACGTTCCTGTTTTAATCGTCAATATAAAGATTCAGCACAGTAGAGAGTGTTTTCAGCAAGAATCCCTTTCTCCATTCAGCATTCATTCTCTGATAAACAACTCGGGTCAGAAGAGCCACACCTGCTGCTCCAGCTGCTTTTAATCCTTCTGCAGGCAGCATCCTCCCCTTTCCAGGCCACAGGGGGAAGGGTGGTGGGAGGGCTCTGGGTTATATAAGGGTCTCGTCTTGCTTTTGGCAGCTCATTCTGCTTTGTGTCTCCTGTTGTACCGTTCTAGCTTTCATTCTGCCATTGAAGCATTTGAGTGGCTGCTGTCGTCTTGGTTCACGCGTCTCAGGTAAGCGTTTTGCAACTGGCTGAGTGTGACCAGGGTCTACCTAGTCAAGAGTACTTATTGACATAGCTTTTTGTGTGTTTTGTGTTGCCTTTTCAGGGCCTTTGAAGGCAACTCAATCCTATATAGTTGGCTGTTGATTTTTTGCTTTGGGGTGCATAGCATTTCACCAGCGTTCCTGACTTTGCACAAGGTAGACCATTGGGCTTTTTCCACCAGCTTTGCTTTTTAAACTGTAAGCTGTTAGCACCACTTCTGTTACTATGATACTGATACTGAGCTTATCTAGCTAGGGTTTGAGTAAGCTTCTTGCTTGCATAGAGACTGTTAGCATTTCCTAATAAAGTAATGGGTATGAAAGTCAACTATCTTCCAGGTTGCGGTCTTTATCACGGAGGCTGAAGAATAATGTGGCAACTCCAGGAACATCCCATTTGACCTACAGAGGCGTGCGCTGTGTTCCTTGAGGACGGAGATGGATCCCCAGCAGTCTGAGAGCTAAGGGAAGTGACCAGGGCCGGGGAGGGAGCAGGGGAAGGGAAGTTGTTTGTTGTCATAGAGCTTCCGTGCTTCACCTCCATAGGCAGCATCGCTCTACAGCATCTCTTGTCTGGGAGCTCTTTTCACTGTGAGATTTTTCCGACCTTGGAGTCGTGTTGTCTGCAGTGGTCTATGTAGCCTTGTTCTGTGTACGTGTCTGGTGTGGAGCTGCTCTGCCCGGGGCCGTAGAGTTGGGGTGAGTCGGCATAGCAATAAGAGCGCAGGGTCAGCACATAGCTACACCCAGGCGACCTCAGCAAAAGCCATACGGTCATTGGCATTGAGGAGTCAGCGGCAGGCTGCGTGGAGAGGCTGTTCTGATACCATCCTGGGCAATGAGTGGAGCTGCCTGGGAGGAGCCTTTTCGCTTTAGGAAAAGCCGATGGCAACTTGCAGGGTGAAGGACTCATCTGTGTAGGGCTCTGAGTCACGCCTGCTTCCTTCTGTTCTTGTTTTCAAGGCAGTCTGTAGTTAGCCTGTTGATGATGTTCCTGAACGGAAGGGAGAGTTCAGGCAGCGTGCGGCTGTGGTTTGGCACCATGAGGAGTCACTAATAAATATTTGTTTTTTTCAGATGGGGCCTCACACAATGTGTGTTAATCCAGGGATGGAATCCTCAAACGGAGCGCCACGAGACGGCGGGCCTCTGGATCGAGGCGGTTGGTGGTTCTGCAGGTACTTCAAGATTTAGGTGGGTCTGTGTTTGCCTTTGAAGGCATGAAGTGAGGAGGAGAGCCCGATGCCATCACGGGTGTGACGGTGGCCAGGTGAGTTCCTCTAAGGGGGCGGGAGTAGCGGTCGCTTTGCAGAGTAAACTATAGGCATCCCTCTTCTCTGTTTCATAGGCCAGGCACTGGCCTCGGGATGGCCGGCCATGAACTACCGAGGCCAGGTGAGCGGCCTGTCGAGGCAATGAAATGGAAGATGGTAAAGCCTTTGGGGCAGTCTGTGATTCAGGCGGTCCTTCAGCAAGTGACTTCGGCTTTATCTTTTTGCAGGTGGCATTGGTGGGGCGCAGTCACGTGTCGAAGCGCTATCGTGGGAGCCATGATTTGTCACGAGCGTGAGAGTAAATTGGCATCTCCTGGGCACCACAAGGAGCTACAGCTAGCTTGTCTCTTTGAAACGAGTGGGTGACTCGAGTGGTCTGTCCCTTTTGAGAGGGGTAGGGTTTAGAGCTTAGGGTTGATGTGTGAGATGATGACTGATGGTGCCATTTTGGTGTTTTTGCTTGTCTTTATCATAGAGGCTGAAGAATAACGTGGCAACTACAGGAACATCCCCTTTGGCCTACAGAGGGATGCGCTGTGTTCCTCGAAAATGGAGATGGATCCCAGCGGTCTGAGAGCTAAGCAGAGGGAGCAGGGGGAGAAGGGTGAGCCTCTGTATTGCGCTTGTCTTGCGCCGCATGCCTCTGTATCGGGGTGGAGTAATGGACAGAGTGCCTCTGTATTAGACATGTCTTGCGCCATATGCCTGTGTAACAAGCTTGCCTTGCGCTGTGTGCCTGGGATTTTGGGTGGTGTGGGAGAAAGCTTGCTTTTCTCTTTAGCTCAAATGGACGGCACTATGGAAAACACCTCTCGGAACAAATTTAATCAGTAGTGGGAACACGTTATGAATAAGTAAATATGTGCGAAGTAACCTAATAGATAGTGATCCTGGAACGGAATGGAACTACGAAGAGCTGCCAGAAAAATGTGCGCGTCTGCAGTGGAGCAATCCTCCCCTGGGCACCCAGCGCTGAACCGCGAACAACTAACAACAAAGGGAATTCCCCACATGATGCCAAGTTGCTTTGGACCGGTGGAGTGCTGCGGCTCTATGGTGGTAGGTATTGCAATCGCGCTCACTCCCGCGCTAGCGCTCAAGCGCTCTCTCTTTACTGCACTGTTTTCTTCCTTTTCCCCTTTCACTTGCGCGCTGCTTGTAGGTCAAATGCAGGGCCTCCGTTTGGAGTCTTCACTCTGGTCCGGAGGATTGCCAAGACCTGCTCGAAACAAAGCCCCGAACTGGACCTCCCACAGGGGTTAAGCCCAGCCGCCCCCAGCCACCCAGAGCAGTCTGAGGTCGGTTGGAAAGCAAGGGGGTTTAACCTCTGCCAAATTAGTCTCTCTGGTTGTGGGCTGTGAGAGCCATGTCCCTCTGGATCAGCCTTCCCTTATGCCATTGGAGAGCTCACTGCTTTCCTAGAGGTTTTCAGAGCACTGTGAATTTTTCTCTAGCCTGTTTGGAGGTCACAGCAGGCCGCTTATGGACTCCAAGCATTAGCCCTTTATTTCAGGGGCCTGTTGCAGAGGGAAGAGTTTGTTAGAAGACGGAACCTAGCAGCTGTCTGCAAAATACGTGGTATGCCTGGCAAGCGCAGTTTCTGGGGAACTGTGCCAACCGGGAAGAGGGAAGGAAGGGAAATAAACAATGAATGAAGTTGAGCCTGGGAGGAAGGGAGGCTTCCTGCGGAGACCTTTGGAATTGGCCAACTGTCCGCCTGCATCCAGGTGACTCACTCTATGATCTTTGCAGATGCACGAGCGGCGCGCCATGAGGAGAGCGGGTCAGGACAAGTTTCTCAAGGTAACATGTGACCGGTGGCTGTCTGACTAGCTTATCCCTTTTGGTCTGTCATTTGTTTTTGAAGTCACAAAATGCCGAGCAAAGCTGGATGGCAGCATGTCAACATGTGACCTCGGCCAGGTGAGTTGAGACTAGCGGGCTAAAGCAGAGATGACTTTTTCAGGTGCGCCAGTGTCTGTGAAGTTCTAACAGTCTCTTTTGCTTTCCAGGCGGTACCCGACGCTTGACACCACAACAAAGCGCCCCAGTAAGCAGACATCTGGTAGACATCTTCTGCTGTCAAGAAGGGATTGTAGATCCCCGGACTCCTGCAAGCTAAGTAGAAGGAGCCGGAGGAGAGGGCAAGAATGGGGTTGGGGAGAGGCTGGATAAGGCTGTACAGGGAGGAGCGGGTCACTTGGTAGCACAATGCCAGGGTGTGCTGGGCAGGGCAGCTCCAGCCCTTGTCTGTCTTGATGCTTGTCGTTTGGTGTGTCTTCTGTGTCTTAGTCCTTCTCTGGATGTCAGCATCCTCTTTGTGCTCAAAGGTGCCCAGTGTGCCTCACGGGCGCGGTCTCTAGGGTCTTGAATGCCCACGCTCGTTCATCAGCATAGCAGCCGCGGAGCTGCTCTTGATTTGCCTAGCAAGGTCATGGCACGGTTTGTCCTCACGTCTCGGAAGTTTCCAGTCGGTCTTCTCTTGTGGCGTCATTGCGGGCTCTGTCTGGAGCCCGCTCTTCGGTCACTCGTTTTCACAGCCGGAGGCTTTTTCCGTGCATCTTTCCATCGTTAGGTCTTGAAGGCGGGCTTCTTGTGCATCCATCGTCACTGTTTTGGAACGGCTCATTGGAAGGACTTACTGTCAGTCCCCTCTCTTTGGGGGCTGCCTTAGAGCTTCCTCTCATCCGCCCCTTCGTGGCGTTGTTTGACGGTGTCTCCTGTCTTGCTGACAGTTTTCGGTCCTCTTGGAGTCCCATCATCCGCAGGGTTCTGCGTTGCGTCATTCTGTGTGCGTGTTTGGCACGGAGCTGCTCTGCCCGGGGTTGTGGAGTCGGGGTGATGGGGCATAGCCGCAGGAGTCCAGGGTTAGCGTGTGGGATTCTGCCCGGGAGGGCTCGGCGAAGGTGGTACCGTCAGCAGGGTGTGCGGACCATCCTTCCCATCCTGTTCCTGGGAGTTGGTGGGAGCTGCTAGGTGGGGCCCTTCAGCGTTGGGAAAAGCAGATGGAACTTTGCAGGGATGTAAGGCTGTGGGGCTCTGAGGTATGCCTGGTTTTTTACTGTTTGAGTCTTAAGGGCTGCCTGCAGTTAGACCGCAGAGAGGGTTCCTAAATGGAAGCGAGAGATCCGCAATGGTGCAGCGATGAGTCGGTATCGGGGTGACGTGCTCACTAAATTGTTGGGTTTTTCAGACAGGGCCAGATGCAATGTGTACCGAGGCAGCGATGGAGGAGTTGAGGGGAGGACCCGAGGGAGGTAGGTCGGCCGGTGGTGTTGGCGTGATGAAGTGGTCGGCGGCTCGGTGCCACGTTTAAAGTTTGTTTGTGTGTGCTGTTTCTCTTGTGAAGGCGCAAAGCGAGGAGGAAAGCGGGCCCTTCAGCGAGGGGAGGCGACTCGGGCCAGGCAAGGCATTCCTCACGGGCTGGTGTTGCATTGCAGGTGAGTTCTAGGCATCCCTTGTTTGTTTTCCAGCCCAGGCAGGAACCTCGGCGTGGGCACCTATAACTGGCGGGGGCTGTGAGCGGTCAGTGAAGGGAAGGGAATGGGAGATGGGAAACGGCTTCAGGCAGTTTCTTGGAACGTTGCTCTTTGCTTTGTCCCTTGCAGGCTCCACAGGCAGCGTCGTTGGGGCGTAGCCACACGTCTGAACGCACTGAGAAGGTGAGGCGGTCGTCGTCCGTGTTGGTGCCTAATTCCAAAGCAGTACATGGCAGGTAGGTGGAGCGTTTGGCTCTGTTTTTGCAGTCACCTTGCGCTGTGAGCCTCTGTATTAGACTTGTCTTGCGCCGTATGCCTGTGTAACAAGCTTGCCTTGCGCCGTGTGCCTGGGATTTTGGGTGGTGTGGGTGATAGCTTGCTTTTCTTTTGTTTAGCTCAAATGGAGGGCACTATGGAAAACACCTCTCGGAACACATTTTAATAAGCAGTGGGAACAGGTTATGAATATGTAAATATTTGAGAGGTAAGCTAATAAATAGGGATCCTGGTACGGAATAGAACCCAGAAGAGCTGCCACGTAAACGTGCGCGTCTGCAGCGGAGCAATCAGCCCCTGGGCACCCAGCGCTGAACCGCGAAAAACTAACAACAAAGGGAATTCTCCACATGATGCCAAGTTGCTTTGGACCAGTTGAGTGCTGCAGCTCTATGGTGGTAGGTATTGCAATCGCGCTCACTCCCGCACTAGCGCTCAAGCGCTCTCTCTTTACCGCACTGTTTTCTTCCTTTTCCCCTTTCACTTGCGTGCTGCTTGTAGGTCAAATGCAGGGCCTCCGTTTGGAGTCTTCACTCTGGTCCTGAGGATTGCCAAGACCTGCTCGAAACAAAGCCCCGAACTGGACATCCCACAGGGGTTAAGCCCAGCCGCCCCCAGCCACCCAGAGCGATCTGAGGTCGGTTGGAACGCAAGGGGGTTTAACCTCTGCCAAATTAGTCTCTCTGGTTTTGGATTGAGACAAATATGTGCTTCTGGATCGAGCTTGCCTTGGGCAATGTTCATGGATGATAAGGTAGTGTAATGCATGTCGCGTGCCTCTGTAGCGGTGGCGAGTAATGGATCGCGTGCCTCTGTATTGGTCATGTCTTGCGCCGCGTGCAAGGTGGTGGTAGGTATTGCAATCGCGCTCACTACCGCGCTAGCGCTCAAGCGCTCTCTCTTTACCGCACTGTTTTCTTCCTTTTCCCCTTTCACTTGCGCACTTCTTGTAGGTCAAATGCAGGGCCTCCGTTTGGAGTCTTCACTCTGGTCCTGAGGATTGCCAAGACCTGCTCGAAACAAAGCCCCGAACTGGACATCCCACAGGGGTTAAGCCCAGCCGCCCCCAGCCACCCAGAGCGATCTGAGGTCGGTTGGAACGCAAGGGGGTTTAACCTCTGCCAAATTAGTCTCTCTGGTTGTGGGCTGTGAGAGCCATGTCCCTTTGCATCGGCCTTCCCTTAAGCCATTGGAGAGCTCACTGCTTTCCTAGATGTTTTCAGAGCACTGTGGTTCTTGTTTTAGCTTGTTTAGACTTCACAGCAGGCCCCTCTTGGACTCCAAGCATTAGCCCTTTATTTCAGGGGCCTGTAGCAGAGGGAAGAGTTCGTTAGAAGACCGAACCTAGCAGCTGTCTGCAAAACACGTGGTATGCCTGGCAAGCACAGTTTCTGGGGAACTGCGCCGACCGGGAAGTGGGAAGGAAGGGAGATAAATAATGAGCGAAGTTGAGCCTGGGAGGAAGGGAGGCTTCCTGCGGAGACCTTTGGAATTGGTAAACAGTCCGCCCGCAACCGGGTGACTGTCTTGATGCTCGTTGCAGAGGGACGAGCCGAGCGCCCTAAGGAACGCAGGTCAGCACATGTTACGCAAGGTCAGATGTGACCAGGGGCTGTCTGACTAGCTTATCCATTTTGGCCTGTAACGTTTTTTGAAGTCACAAAGTGCCGAGCAAAGCCAGATGTCAGACTAGCGGGCTAAAGCAGAGATGACTTTATTTCAGGTGCGCCAGTGTCTGTGAAGTTCTAACAGTCTCTTTTGCTTTCCAGGCGGTACCCGACGCTTGACACCACAACAAAGCGTCCCAGTAAGCAGACATCCGGTAGACATCTTCTGCTGTCAAGAAGGGATTGTAGATCCCCGGACTCCTGCAAGCTAAGTAGAAGGAGCCGGAGAAGAGGGCGAGAATGGGAGGGGTTGGGGAGAGGCTGGGTAAGGCTGTACAGGGAGGAGCGGGTCACTTGTCAGCACAATGCCAGGGTGTGCCGGGCAGGGCAGCTCCAGCCCTTGTCTGTCAGACCTTAATTCTTCAGTTTTTGACCCAAAAATGTCACGTTTCTCTGCCAGGAGTATCTCTCAATCCTCAGCACTTTGGTTTGGGATTTGCTGCCGGGTGTTTAGCACAGTCGAACAGGGATGTTGCTACAGCTGGAAAATGACACAGGGCACATTAGGACCGATCCCTGGGGAAGGAAAGCCCTGACCCCAGGGCAAGAGGGGCTTTAGGGGCCACTTGGCTTCCAGCCACGGAGGGAGCACCACAGGTGTAGGTGGTATCGCCCATCCCCAGTGGAAGGTACTGGGGCTTGGTGAGCCCCAGGTGCCACAAATTGGGCTGATGGAGACAGCTCTCCCTGTTAAAAGGCAGCTAGCTGGGGTGGGGTCTGCTGGTTCCTTTGAGCTGCTGCAGAAGGCAAGAGCTGTGCTGAGGAGGGGAGGGAGCGTTGCTGTAAGAAGGCAGAAGGTTCTGCAGGAGATGAGGTGAGTGGCACTGGAAGGTGGCTGGGGAGTCATGGGGAAAAGCCTGAAAAAAAAAAAGGGATTTCTGGATTTTAAAGGTGAAGTTGGAAGCTGGGGGGCTCTGTGCTCTTGGTAAGTGCCCTGCTGAAAGTGTGGGGATGTCCCATGTGGGTAGGGGCTGCTTGTGAGTCCCCTTTGGGAAGGTTTCAGGCCAGCTATGTCTTTTAGTCCTGGCTCCTTTGGTTTGGAAGCTATTGCTGGATGTTTGGCATGTTTGGCAGCAAATGCTGCTCTGGATGAGAAAAACACTTTTGCAGGTGTATTTTAGGTTCCCCGGCAAAGGAAAGCTCAGAGCCCCAGGGCAAATAGTCCCCACTCGAAGGTACTGGGCTGAAGCTGAGTGCTGGGACTTGATGAGCCCCAGGTGCCACAAATTGGGCTGATGGAGACAGCTCTCCCTGTTAAAAGGCAGCTAGCTGGGGTGGGGTCTGCTGGTCCCTTTGGGTTTCTCCTGGGCTGCTGCAGAAGATGAGGGCTGAGCTGAGGGGGGAGTGTTGAAGGCAGAAGGCACGCCGAGAGGTAAGGTGAGCAGGTCTGGATGGTGGCTGAGGAGTCATGTGGACAGGCTCAAAAAGGGGATTTATGCCTTTTAAATGTTAGGATGGAAGGTGGGGAGGTTTGTGCCCTTGGCAGTTGCCTCGACTGGAGTGTGGAGATATCCCATGTCAATGGGGCTGCTTGTGGGCTCCTTGGGGAGGTTTCAGGCCAGGTATGTCTTTCAGTCCTGGCTCCTTTGGTTTGGGAGCTACTGCTGGGTATTTTTCTTGGTGGGGTTTGTATTTTTTTCTAGGGTCATTATGTGTTAGGAATACATGTGTCTCATCTCTATTTTCTATGGAAATTTGTTAGAGTGATTTGTGAGTGTACTACAGTACTTCCTGTGGTTCTTGTGCAGACATATCCTTTAGGTGGGACTGCTTAGGGATGCAGTTGTTCCTTGTTCTTTGGTATTATCTGGAAGGCTTTCCTGTTGAAGTCGCGTGCTAGACTCCATCTCACTCAGATGAAAGATCAGTTACGTAGGTTTTACTCTTGCTTTCTGCAAGTCTAAAAGACACGATTTCCTAACAGCAGCATTTTTATAGTGTTTACTCAGTATTTTCTCTATGAGGTTTAGCACTCTCTTTAGGGTTTTTTATCCATCTTTTAGTAAATGTATGGTGGTTTACATTCCTGTTTTAATCGTCAATGTAAAGATTCAGCACAGTAGAGAGTGTTTTCAGCAAGAATCCCTTTCTCCATTCAGCATTCATTCTCTGATAAACAACTCGGGTCAGAAGAGCCACACCTGCTGCTCCAGCTGCTTTTAATCCTTCTGCAGGCAGCATCCTCCCCTTTCCAGGCCACAGTGAGAAGGGTGGTGGGTGGGCTCTGGGTTATATAAGGGACTCGTCTTGCTTTTGGCAGCTCATTCTGCTTTGTGTCTCCTGTTGTACCGTTCTAGCTTTCATTCAGCCATTGAAGCATTTGAGTTGCTGCTGTCGTCTTGGTTCACGCGTCTCAGGTAAGCGTTTTGCAACTGGCTGAGTGTGACCAGGGTCTACCTAGTCAAGAGTACTTATTGACATAGCTTTTTGTGTGTTTTGTGTTGCCTTTTCAGGGCCTTTGAAGGCAACTCAATCCTATATAGTTGGCTGTTGATTTTTTGCCTCTGGGTGCATAGCATTTCACCAGCGTTCCTGACTTTGCACAAGGTGGACCATTGGGCTTTTTCCACCAGCTTTGCTCTTTAAACTGTAAGCTGTTAGCACCGCTTCTGTTACTATGATACTGAAAATGAGCTTATCTAGCTAGGGTTTGAGTAAGCTTCTTGCTTGCATAGAGACTGTTAGCGTTTCCTAATAAAGTAATGGGTATGAAAGTCAACTATCTTCCAGGTTGTGGTCTTTATCACGGAGGCTGAAGAATAATGTGGCAACTCCAGGAACATCCCATTTGACCTACAGAGGCGTGCGCTGTGTTCCTTGACGACCGAGATGGATCCCCAGCAGTCTGAGAGCTAAGGGAAGAGAAGGGGGGGCGAGGGCAGCGGCGAGGTCACTTGCCCATGAAAGCTGACGTAGGGGAAGGGGCTGTCCATGAGCGGTCCCCCCTTTGGGCAAGCTGGTTACTCACCAGCACGACGTTAGGGTGAGCCAGAGAGGGCAGGTCTGGCTCACGTCTGCGCGTGTGTGTGTGTGTGTTGTGTGGCATCTTCTGTGTCTTAGTTCTTCTCTGGATGCCGGCATCCTCTTTGCACTCAGAGGGGCGCAATGTGCCCCTCGGCCATGGCCTCTAGGGTCTCAAATGCCTACACTCGCTCGCAGGCACAGCGCCCATCGGGCTCTCCTTCGCTTGCTTAGCAATCTGGTGGTCTCTCCCTGCACCTGTGTGTTTCTTTCCCCTCATGTCTCTGGCTGTCTCTCTTTCTCCTTCTACTGTTTGTTTCTTAGTCTTTCTGTACACTCTCTTCTATCGCACTCTCTGCCTTCCTTTCTCTCCCTCTTCACCCCACTCCTCCATCTCTCCACTTTCACCCTCTCTATCTCCCTGTTGCTCACCCCAAGGGCTTCCTCCTTCTCCACTGTTTGTTTACCTCTCTGGTCTCTCCTCCCTGCCCCTCCTTGTTTGTTCTGGTGTAGCTTTTCTCCTGCATTCCTCTTTCTCCCCTCTCTTGGCTAATGCCCTTGTCTTAGTGTTCTCCTCTATCTCTTACCCCTTTCTCTTGGTCTTTTTCTTGAGTTCACTCTGGCCCCTTAAGGAGCATAAGGAGTACTCAATGTTAAGCAGCATGTATATGATAGGAAGCGTACTCCTAGATAGGTTTGTGGCTTGGTTTGGGGTTTTTAATTTATTTTCTATTGCGTTTTTAGCAGGTCGTAAGATGACCCTATACCATTATCTATCAGCCTCGGGTTCTAAGCGTGTGGCTTTTTGCTGCCATTCCTGACTGCACTGAAGATAGAACCTCACCTTTTATTAATCCTCTTTGCTCTATAATGCGTCAGCCATGAGCATCGCTTCTCCTAACAGGCGCGACGGTGAGATTATCTAGCCGGGGGCAGGGCGAGGCTTTACTAGCTCATTTTGGAAGTCACAGCAGGCCCCTCATGGACTTTATTTCAGGGGCCTGTAGCAGAGCGCAGAGTTCATTAGAAGACCAAACATAGCGTCCGTCCGCAAAACACGAGGTACGCCTCGCAAGCACAGTTTTGGGGGAAGTTCCCACCAACTGGGAAGTGAGAAGGAAGGGATATAAATAGTGAATGAAGTTGAGTCCGGGAAGAAGGAAGGCTTCCCATGGGGAGACCTTTGGAACTGGCAAGCCGTCGGTCCGCATCCGGGTGAGTCGCTCAATGCTCTTAGCAGCTGCAGAGGGACGAGCGGAGCCTTAAGAAAGCGGTCCAGCACACGTTACGCAAGTTAAGATGCGATCGGTGGCTGTATGACTAGCTTATCCATATTGGTCTGTGAAGTTCTAACGGTCTCTTTTCCTTTCCAGGCGGTACCCGACGCTTGACACCACAACAAAGCGCCCCAGTAAGCAGACATCCGGTAGACATCTTCTGCTGTCAAGAAGGGATTGTAGATCCCCGGACTCCTGCAAGCTAAGTAGAAGGAGCCGGAGGAGAGGGCAAGAATGGGGTTGGGGAGAGGCTGGATAAGGCTGTACAGGGAGGAGCGGGTCACTTGGCAGCACAATGCCAGGGTGTGCTGGGCAGGGCAGCTCCAGCCCTTGTCTGTCTTGATGCTTGTCGTTTGTGTGTCTTCTGTGTCTTAGTCCTTCTCTGGATGTCAGCATCCTCTTTGTGCTCAAAGGTGCCCAGTGTGCCTCTCGGGCGCGGTCTCTAGGGTCTTGAATGCCCACGCTCGTTCATCAGCATAGCAGCCGCGGAGCTGCTCTTGATTTGCCTAGCAAGGTCATGGCACGGTTTGTCCTCACGTCTCGGAAGTTTCCAGTCGGTCTTCTCTTGTGGCGTCATTGCGGGCTCTGTCTGGAGCCCGCTCTTCGGTCACTCGTTTTCACAGCCGGAGGCTTTTTCCGTGCATCTTTCCATCGTTAGGTCTTGAAGGCGGGCTTCTTGTGCATCCATCGTCACTGCTTTGGAACGGCTCATTGGAAGGACTTACTGTCAGTCCCCTCTCTTTGGGGGCTGCCTTAGAGCTTCCTCTCATCCGCCCCTTCGTGGCGTTGTTTGACGGTGTCTCCTGTCTTGCTGACAGTTTTCGGTCCTCTTGGAGTCCCATCATCCGCAGGGTTCTGCGTTGCGTCATTCTGTGTGCGTGTTTGGCACGGAGCTGCTCTGCCCGGGGTTGTGGAGTCGGGGTGATGGGGCATAGCCGCAGGAGTCCAGGGTTAGCGTGTGGGATTCTGCCCGGGAGGGCTCGGCGAAGGTGGTACCGTCAGCAGGGTGTGCGGACCATCCTGCCCATCCTGTTCCTGGGAGATGGTGGGAGCTGCTAGGTGGGGCCCTTCAGCGTTGGGAAAAGCAGATGGAACTTTACAGGGATGTAAGGCTGTGGGGCTCTGAGGTATGCCTGGTTTTTTACTGTTTGAGTCTTAAGGGCTGCCTGCAATTAGACCGCAGAGAGGGTTCCTAAATGGAAGCGAGAGATCCGCAATGGTGCAGCGATGAGTCGGTATCGGGGTGACGTGCTCACTAAATTGTTGGGTTTTTCAGACAGGGCCAGATGCAATGTGTACCGAGGCAGCGATGGAGGAGTTCAGGGGAGGACCCGAGGGAGGTAGGTCGGCCGGTGGTGTTGGTGTGATGAAGTGGTCGGCGGCTCGGTGCCACGTTTAAAGTTTGTTTGTGTGTGCTGTTTCTCTTGTGAAGGCGCAAAGCGAGGAGGAAAGCAGGCCCTTCAGCGAGGGGAGGCGACTCGGGCCAGGCAAGGCATTCCTCAAGGGCTGGTGTTGCATTGCAGGTGAGTTCTAGGCATCCCTTGTTTGTTTTCCAGCCCAGGCAGGAACCTCGGCGTGGGCACCTATAACTGGCGGGGGCTGTGAGCGGTCGGTGAAGGGAAGGGAATGGGAGATGGGAAACGGTTTCAGGCAGTTTCTTGGCACGTTGCTCTTTGCTTTGTCCCTTGCCGGCTCCACAGGCAGCGTCGTTGGGGCGTAGCCACACGTCTGAACGCACTGAGAAGGTGAGGCGGTCGTCGTCCGTGTTGGTGCCTAATTCCAAAGCAGTACATGGCAGGTAGGTGGAGCGTTTGGCTCTGTTTTTGCAGTCACCTTGCGCTGTGAGCCTCTGTATTAGACTTGTCTTGCGCCGTATGCCTGTGTAACAAGCTTGCCTTGCGCCGTGTGCCTGGGATTTTGGGTGGTGTGGGTGATAGCTTGATTTTATTTTGTTTAGCTCAAATGAGGGCACTATGGAAAACACCTCTCGGAACAAATTTAATCAGTAGTGGGAACAGGTTATGAATATGTAAATATGTGCGAAGTAACCTAATAGATAGGGGTCCTGGAACGGAATGGAACTACGAAGAGCTGCCAGAAAAACGTGCGCGTCTGCAGCAGAGCAATCAGCCCCTGGGCACCCAGCGCTGAACCGCGAACAACTAACAACAAATGGAATTCCCCACATGATGCCAAGTTGCTTTGGACCGGTGGAGTGCTGCGGCTCTATGGTGGTAGGTATTGCAATCGCGCTCAATCCCGCACAGGCGCTCAAGCGCTCTCTCTATACCGCACTGTTTTCTTCCTTTTCCCCTTTCACTTGCGCGCTGCTTGTAGGTCAAATGCAGGGCCTCCGTTTGGAGTCTTCACTCTGGTCCTGAGAATTGCCAAGACCTGCTCGAAACAAAGCCCCGAACTGGACATCCCACAGGGGTTAAGCCCAGCCGCCCCCAGCCTCCCAGAGCGATCTGAGGTCGGTTGGAACGCAAGGGGGTTTAACCTCTGCCAAATTAGTCTCTCTGGTTTTGGATTGAGAGAAATGTGTGCTTCTGGATCGAGCTTGCCTTGGGCAATGTTCATGGATGATAAGGTAGTGTAATGCATGTCGCGTGCCTCTGTATCGGGGTGGAGTGTTGGAGAATGGCTGACAGACAATGGTCATGGAGATATAGCTGAGCTGCATACGCATACATAAGGAACTGTTTACGTGCACACAGGCTTCACAAACAATAAGGGGGAGAGAAGGACATCTCTCCAGCTGATTGATTAAACGAGGCTCTGTATGTTTTGAACCGAAAAGTTCATGTTAGATGTTAGTGAAATGAAGTTACAGGTACTAACTTGGGAAAGGAGATCTGCCTATGTCATTACAGATATGGGAACCAAGCCGATAAAGCTGTGGATCCAGAAGAAATCAAGCTTGCATGAACCAGGACGGGATCCTGATCACAGTAACTGAAGTCAAGTGTTCCAAGTGCAGCCACAATGGACAATGAGTTTTGCTGCGGGACATTTTGAATACTCTTTTAAATATGAGTGTGTTAGTGGTAAATAAAAATTAGAGAAACAGTGATTTCTGCACAGCCTAAGGTCACAGGCTGCAATCGGTGCCTGCACGGAAACGTGAAGCTGAAGTTATCTGCACTTCTGACATTCCTGATTGGCAAAGCAAACAGGTACAACAGCAAAGGTATCGAGGCACTTAGCTACAGATGCGGATTCTGTGAAACATGCAGCAGCTGATTTGTGCTGCTGGCTCGCAGACATAATTGTGAAAGTTTTGGAAGGTATGTGCTGCAGGAATCTGGCTGACCGCTCTCAGTCGATTCATGTGAGCATTCAGAAATTAAGAGATGGAACAGAATTGGTTTCATGAGTGGGAAATTTCAGGATGGATATTGTCAATGGTCAAATTTGGATTATTGGATTTGACGATTCGGTACTTATCTTACATTTACTGCCGTGCTTGTTGAGCTTTCTGCAAAGGGCCCTTGCAGAAACCTCTAAAAGCAGTTTTGTGGCGCAGATACAAAAAGGGAAAAATTTGTCAAGGGGGACAGCAGGCCTGCTAGCAGCCTGGCTCTCCTCGCAACAACACAGACTCTGACAGTATCCTTGAAATTCCCATGAAACAACAAAATTACTCACGCTGAGAAGTTTTGGTAATCACTTTTTCAAAGCGTAGCGGCCTTGAAAGCAGGTGTACAGACTCCCTTAAATCAAGGAGCTGTGAGAAAGTATTTGGAAGTAAAATGAACATGTCATCAACCAGCCATAATGAGATGGCCACAGCACAGCAGGCGTGCAGAAAACTTTTAGACATTAAAGGTAAACTAGCAATGTTTGGCTATAAGGTATGCTTATCAAAACTCGTTATAATTACTAATTAATCACTTTGGTGTGAACAGTGTGTGTAACCAATTAGCAGTTTTTAGATTGCCACATTTTATAGTATGGCTTTTCGATTATGGGATAGATGGGCTGGTTACCTTCCTGTATCACCTCAGGAACCGCAGGAGTTGGTTCCAGTGTTTAATGGGAGGTTAGACGGTTGGTTAAGCTCTTGGGGAATAACAGGTTGGCTTAGTGACTTGGTTAAGGAAGGTATACGATGGCTGTTGATTATTATAGTTGCTGTTATAGTAGTAGGCACTTTGTTAGCTTATACCCTGCAAGGCAAGGTTACTGCTCTTGTTGCTCAGAAGAAAAAAGGGGGAATTGTTGGAGTACGTGCACGTAGGCACGAAGTGCAGACTAAAGCAGAGCAGAAGAAGCACGGCACGACCAATCAGGATCAAGGTCGAGACGACCTTAAACGAAGACAGCCCTCAGAAGAAGCAAGTGAATCAGGGAAAAACAGGATGAAGGAACTGCAAGAATGAAAACAAGAGGCAGGCTTATGATGATGTAACCCTAAACAAATAAACAATAATAGATTGACTTATGGGCATATGTTAGCCACAAAGTATAAAAGGAGCTAACTTAGAACTAATAAAGGAAGGTGCTTTTATCGCTCACATTGAGCAGGCTTGCTTCTTCCCCCGCCGGCAGGAAACGGCTTCAGGCAGTCTCTTGGCACGTGGCTCTTTGCTTTGTCCCTTGCAGGCTGCACAAGCAGCGTCCTTGGGGCGTAGCCACACGTCTGAACGCACTGAGAAGCTGAGGCGGTCGTCGTCCGTGTTGGTGCCTAATTCCAAAGCAGTACATGGCAGGTAGGTGGAGCGTTTGGCTCTGTTTTTGCAGTCACCTTGCGCTGTGAGCCTCTGTATTAGACTTGTCATGCGCCGCATGCCTCTGTATCGGGGTGGAGTAATGGACAGCGTGCCTCTGTATTAGACTTGTCTTGCGCCGTATGCCTGTGTAACAAGCTTGCCTTGCGCCGTGTGCCTGGGATTTTGGGTGGTGTGGGTGATAGCTTGCTTTTCTTCTGTTTAGCTCAAATGGAGTGCACTAAGGAAAACACCTCTCGGAACACATTTTAATAAGCAGTGGGAACAGGTTATGAATATGTAAATATTTGAGAGGTAAGCTAATAAATAGGGATCCTGGTACGGAATAGAACCCAGAAGAGCTGCCACGTAAACATGCGCGTCTGCAGCGGAGCAATCCTCCCCTGGGCACCCAGCGCTGAACCGCGAACAACTAACAACAAAGGGAATTCCCCACATGATGCCGAGTTGCTTTGGACCGGTGGAGTGCTGCGGCTCTATGGTGGTAGGTATTGCAATCGCGCTCACTTTTGCGGTAGCGCTCAAGCGCTCTCTCTTTACCGCACTGTTTTCTTCCTTTTCCCCTTTCACTTGCGCGCTGCTTGTAGGTCAAATGCAGGGCCTCCGTTTGGAGTCTTCACTCTGGTCCTGAGGATTGCCAAGACCTGCTCGAAACAAAGCCCCGAACTGGACATCCCACAGGGGTTAAGCCCAGCCGCCCCCAGCCTCCCAGAGCGATCTGAGGTCGGTTGGAACGCAAGGGGGTTTAACCTCTGCCAAATTAGTCTCTCTGGTTTTGGATTGAGAGAAATGTGTGCTTCTGGATCGAGCTTGCCTTGGGCAATGTTCATGGATGATAAGTTAGTGTAATGCATGTCGCGTGCCTCTGTAGCGGTGGCGAGTAATGGATCGCGTGCCTCTGTATTGGTCATGTCTTGCGCCGCGTGCTTGGGGTTTTGGGTGGTGTGGGAGAAAGCTTGCTTTTCTCTTTAGCTCAAATGGACGGCCTATAGAAAACACCTCTTAGAACACATTTTAATCAGTAGTGGGAACACGTTATGAATATGTAAATATGTGCGAAGTAACCTAATAGATAGGGGTCCTGGAACGGAATGGAACTACGAAGAGCTGCCAGAAAAATGTGCGCGTCTGCAGCGGAGCAATCCTCCCCTGGGCACCCAGCGCTGAACCGCGAACAACTAACAACAAAGGGAATTCCCCACATGATGCCGAGTTGCTTTGGACCGGTGGAATGCTGCGGCTCTATGGTGGTAGGTATTGCAATCGCGCTCACTTTCGCGGTAGCTCTTAAGCGCTCTCTCTTTACCGCACTGTTTTCTTCCTTTTCCCCTTTCACTTGCGCGCTGCTTGTAGGTCAAATGCAGGGCCTCCGTTTGGAGTCTTCACTCTGGTCCTGAGGATTGCCAAGACCTGCTCGAAACAAAGCCCCGAACTGGACATCCCACAGGGGTTAAGCCCAGCCGCCCCCAGCCACCCAGAGCGATCTGAGGTCGGTTGGAACGCAAGGGGGTTTAACCTCTGCCAAATTAGTCTCTCTGGTTTTGGATTGAGAGAAATGTGTGCTTCTGGATCGAGCTTGCCTTGGGCAATGTTCATGGATGATAAGTTAGTGTAATGCATGTCGCGTGCCTCTGTAGCGGTGGCGAGTAATGGATCGCGTGCTCTGTATTGGTCATGTCTTGCGCCGCGTGCTTGGGGTTTTGGGTGGTGTGGGAGAAAGCTTGCTTTTCTCTTTAGCTCAAATGGACGGCCTATAGAAAACACCTCTTAGAACACATTTTAATCAGTAGTGGGAACACGTTATGAATATGTAAATATGTGCGAAGTAACCTAATAGATAGGGGTCCTGGAACGGAATGAAACTACGAAGAGCTGCCAGAAAAATGTGCGCGTCTGCAGCGGATCAATCCTCCCCTGGGCACCCAGCGCTGAACCGCCAACAACTAACAACAAAGGGAATTCCCCACATGATGCCGAGTTGCTTTGGACCGGTGGAGTGCTGCAGCTCTATGGTGGTAGGTATTGCAATCGCGCTCACTCCCGCGCTAGCGCTCAAGCGCTCTCTCTTTACCGCACTGTTTTCTTCCTTTTCCCCTTTCACTTGCGCGCTGCTTGTAGGTCAAATGCAGGGCCTCCGTTTGGAGTCTTCACTCTGGTCCTGAGGATTGCCAAGACCTGCTCGAAACAAAGCCCCGAACTGGACATCCCACAGGGGTTAAGCCCAGCCGCCCCCAGCCTCCCAGAGCGATCTGAGGTCGGTTGGAACGCAAGGGGGTTTAACCTCTGCCAAATTAGTCTCTCTGCTTTTGGATTGAGAGAAATGTGTGCTTCTGGATCGAGCTTGCCTTGGGCAATGTACATGGATGATAAGGTAGTGTAATGCATGTCGCGTGCCTCTGTATCGGGGTGGAGTGTTGGAGAATGGCTGACAGACAATGGTCATGGAGATATAGCTGAGCTGCATACGCATACATAAGGAACTGTTTATGTGCACACAGGCTTCACAAACAATAAGGGGGAGAGAAGGACATCTCTCCAGCTGATTGATTAAACGAGGCTCTGTATGTTTTGAACCGAAAAGTTCATGTTAGATGTTAGTGAAATGAAGTTACAGGTACTAACTTGGGAAAGGAGATCTGCCTATGTCATTACAGATATGGGAACCAAGCAGATAAAGCTGTGGATCCAGAAGAAATCAAGCTTGCATGAACCAGGACGGGATCCTGATCACAGTAACTGAAGTCAAGTGTTCCAAGTGCAGCCACAATGGACAATGAGTTTTGCTGCGGGACATTTTGAATACTCTTTTAAATATGAGTGTGTTAGTGGTAAATAAAAATTAGAGAAACAGTGATTTCTGCACAGCCTAAGGTCACAGGCTGCAATCGGTGCCTGCACGGAAACGTGAAGCTGAAGTTATCTGCACTTCTGACATTCCTGATTGGCAAAGCAAACAGGTACAACAGCAAAGGTATCGAGGCACTTAGCTACAGATGCGGATTCTGTGAAACATGCAGCAGCTGATTTGTGCTGCTGGCTCGCAGACATAATTGTGAAAGTTTTGGAAGGTATGTGCTGCAGGAATCTGGCTGACCGCTCTCAGTCGATTCATGTGAGCATTCAGAAATTAAGAGATGGAACAGAATTGGTTTCATGAGTGGGAAATTTCAGGATGGATATTGTCAATGGTCAAATTTGGATTATTGGATTTGACGATTCGGTACTTATCTTACATTTACTGCCGTGCTTGTTGAGCTTTCTGCAAAGGGCCCTTGCAGAAACCTCTAAAAGCAGTTTTGTGGCGCAGATACAAAAAGGGAAAAATTTGTCAAGGGGGACAGCAGGCCTGCTAGCAGCCTGGCTCTCCTCGCAACAACACAGACTCTGACAGTATCCTTGAAATTCCCATGAAACAACAAAATTACTCACGCTGAGAAGTTTTGGTAATCACTTTTTCAAAGCGTAGCGGCCTTGAAAGCAGGTGTACAGACTCCCTTAAATCAAGGAGCTGTGAGAAAGTATTTGGAAGTAAAATGAACATGTCATCAACCAGCCATAATGAGATGGCCACAGCACAGCAGGCGTGCAGATAACTTTTAGACATTAAAGGTAAACTAACAATGTTTGGCTATAAGGTATGCTTATCAAAACTCGTTATAATTACTAATTAATCACTTTGGTGTGAACAGTGTGTGTAACCAATTAGCAGTTTTTAGATTGCCACATTTTATAGTATGGCTTTTCGTTTATGGGATAGATGGACTGGTTACCTTCCTGTATCACCTCAGGAACCGCAGGAGTTGGTTCCAGTGTTTAATGGGAGGTTAGACGGTTGGTTAAGCTCTTGGGGAATAACAGGTTGGCTTAGTGACTTGGTTAAGGAAGGTATACGATGGCTGTTGATTATTATAGTTGCTGTTATAGTAGTAGGCACTTTGTTAGCTTATACCCTGCAAGGCAAGGTTACTGCTCTTGTTGCTCAGAAGAAAAAAGGGGGAATTGTTGGAGTACGTGCACGTAGGCACGAAGTGCAGACTAAAGCAGAGCAGAAGAAGCACGGCACGACCAATCAGGATCAAGGTCGAGACGACCTTAAACGAAGACAGCCCTCAGAAGAAGCAAGTGAATCAGGGAAAAACAGGTTGAAGGAACTGCAAGAATGAAAACAAGAGGCAGGCTTATGATGATGTAACCCTAAACAAATAAACAATAATAGATTGACTTATGGGTATATGTTAGCCACAAAGTATAAAAGGAGCTAACTTAGAACTAATAAAGGAAGGTGCTTTTATCGCTCACATTGAGCAGGCTTGCTTCTTCCCCCGCCGGCAGGAAACGGCTTCAGGCAGTCTCTTGGCACGTGGCTCTTTGCTTTGTCCCTTGCAGGCTGCACAAGCAGCGTCCTTGGGGCGTAGCCACACGTCTGAACGCACTGAGAGGCTGAGGCGGTCGTCGTCCGTGTTGGTGCCTAATTCCAAAGCAGTACATGGCAGGTAGGTGGAGCGTTTGGCTCTGTTTTTGCAGTCACCTTGCGCTGTGAGCCTCTGTATTAGACTTGTCATGCGCCGCATGCCTCTGTATCGGGGTGGAGTAATGGACAGCGTGCCTCTGTATTAGACTTGTCTTGCGCCGTATGCCTGTGTAACAAGCTTGCCTTGCGCCGTGTGCCTGGGATTTTGGGTGGTGTGGGTGATAGCTTGCTTTTCTTCTGTTTAGCTCAAATGGAGTGCACTAAGGAAAACACCTCTCGGAACACATTTTAATAAGCAGTGGGAACAGGTTATGAATATGTAAATATTTGAGAGGTAAGCTAATAAATAGGGATCCTGGTACGGAATAGAACCCAGAAGAGCTGCCACGTAAACATGCGCGTCTGCAGCGGAGCAATCCTCCCCTGGGCACCCAGCGCTGAACCGCGAACAACTAACAACAAAGGGAATTCCCCACATGATGCCGAGTTGCTTTGGACCGGTGGAGTGCTGCGGCTCTATGGTGGTAGGTATTGCAATCGCGCTCACTTTTGCGGTAGCGCTCAAGCGCTCTCTCTTTACCGCACTGTTTTCTTCCTTTTCCCCTTTCACTTGCGCGCTGCTTGTAGGTCAAATGCAGGGCCTCCGTTTGGAGTCTTCACTCTGGTCCTGAGGATTGCCAAGACCTGCTCGAAACAAAGCCCCGAACTGGACATCCCACAGGGGTTAAGCCCAGCCGCCCCCAGCCTCCCAGAGCGATCTGAGGTCGGTTGGAACGCAAGGGGGTTTAACCTCTGCCAAATTAGTCTCTCTGGTTTTGGATTGAGAGAAATGTGTGCTTCTGGATCGAGCTTGCCTTGGGCAATGTTCATGGATGATAAGTTAGTGTAATGCATGTCGCGTGCCTCTGTAGCGGTGGCGAGTAATGGATCGCGTGCCTCTGTATTGGTCATGTCTTGCGCCGCGTGCTTGGGGTTTTGGGTGGTGTGGGAGAAAGCTTGCTTTTCTCTTTAGCTCAAATGGACGGCCTATAGAAAACACCTCTTAGAACACATTTTAATCAGTAGTGGGAACACGTTATGAATATGTAAATATGTGCGAAGTAACCTAATAGATAGGGGTCCTGGAACGGAATGGAACTACGAAGAGCTGCCAGAAAAATGTGCGCGTCTGCAGCGGAGCAATCCTCCCCTGGGCACCCAGCGCTGAACCGCGAACAACTAACAACAAAGGGAATTCCCCACATGATGCCGAGTTGCTTTGGACCGGTGGAATGCTGCGGCTCTATGGTGGTAGGTATTGCAATCGCGCTCACTTTCGCGGTAGCTCTTAAGCGCTCTCTCTTTACCGCACTGTTTTCTTCCTTTTCCCCTTTCACTTGCGCGCTGCTTGTAGGTCAAATGCAGGGCCTCCGTTTGGAGTCTTCACTCTGGTCCTGAGGATTGCCAAGACCTGCTCGAAACAAAGCCCCGAACTGGACATCCCACAGGGGTTAAGCCCAGCCGCCCCCAGCCACCCAGAGCGATCTGAGGTCGGTTGGAACGCAAGGGGGTTTAACCTCTGCCAAATTAGTCTCTCTGGTTTTGGATTGAGAGAAATGTGTGCTTCTGGATCGAGCTTGCCTTGGGCAATGTTCATGGATGATAAGTTAGTGTAATGCATGTCGCGTGCCTCTGTAGCGGTGGCGAGTAATGGATCGCGTGCTCTGTATTGGTCATGTCTTGCGCCGCGTGCTTGGGGTTTTGGGTGGTGTGGGAGAAAGCTTGCTTTTCTCTTTAGCTCAAATGGACGGCCTATAGAAAACACCTCTTAGAACACATTTTAATCAGTAGTGGGAACACGTTATGAATATGTAAATATGTGCGAAGTAACCTAATAGATAGGGGTCCTGGAACGGAATGAAACTACGAAGAGCTGCCAGAAAAATGTGCGCGTCTGCAGCGGATCAATCCTCCCCTGGGCACCCAGCGCTGAACCGCCAACAACTAACAACAAAGGGAATTCCCCACATGATGCCGAGTTGCTTTGGACCGGTGGAGTGCTGCAGCTCTATGGTGGTAGGTATTGCAATCGCGCTCACTCCCGCGCTAGCGCTCAAGCGCTCTCTCTTTACCGCACTGTTTTCTTCCTTTTCCCCTTTCACTTGCGCGCTGCTTGTAGGTCAAATGCAGGGCCTCCGTTTGGAGTCTTCACTCTGGTCCTGAGGATTGCCAAGACCTGCTCGAAACAAAGCCCCGAACTGGACATCCCACAGGGGTTAAGCCCAGCCGCCCCCAGCCTCCCAGAGCGATCTGAGGTCGGTTGGAACGCAAGGGGGTTTAACCTCTGCCAAATTAGTCTCTCTGCTTTTGGATTGAGAGAAATGTGTGCTTCTGGATCGAGCTTGCCTTGGGCAATGTACATGGATGATAAGGTAGTGTAATGCATGTCGCGTGCCTCTGTATCGGGGTGGAGTGTTGGAGAATGGCTGACAGACAATGGTCATGGAGATATAGCTGAGCTGCATACGCATACATAAGGAACTGTTTATGTGCACACAGGCTTCACAAACAATAAGGGGGAGAGAAGGACATCTCTCCAGCTGATTGATTAAACGAGGCTCTGTATGTTTTGAACCGAAAAGTTCATGTTAGATGTTAGTGAAATGAAGTTACAGGTACTAACTTGGGAAAGGAGATCTGCCTATGTCATTACAGATATGGGAACCAAGCAGATAAAGCTGTGGATCCAGAAGAAATCAAGCTTGCATGAACCAGGACGGGATCCTGATCACAGTAACTGAAGTCAAGTGTTCCAAGTGCAGCCACAATGGACAATGAGTTTTGCTGCGGGACATTTTGAATACTCTTTTAAATATGAGTGTGTTAGTGGTAAATAAAAATTAGAGAAACAGTGATTTCTGCACAGCCTAAGGTCACAGGCTGCAATCGGTGCCTGCACGGAAACGTGAAGCTGAAGTTATCTGCACTTCTGACATTCCTGATTGGCAAAGCAAACAGGTACAACAGCAAAGGTATCGAGGCACTTAGCTACAGATGCGGATTCTGTGAAACATGCAGCAGCTGATTTGTGCTGCTGGCTCGCAGACATAATTGTGAAAGTTTTGGAAGGTATGTGCTGCAGGAATCTGGCTGACCGCTCTCAGTCGATTCATGTGAGCATTCAGAAATTAAGAGATGGAACAGAATTGGTTTCATGAGTGGGAAATTTCAGGATGGATATTGTCAATGGTCAAATTTGGATTATTGGATTTGACGATTCGGTACTTATCTTACATTTACTGCCGTGCTTGTTGAGCTTTCTGCAAAGGGCCCTTGCAGAAACCTCTAAAAGCAGTTTTGTGGCGCAGATACAAAAAGGGAAAAATTTGTCAAGGGGGACAGCAGGCCTGCTAGCAGCCTGGCTCTCCTCGCAACAACACAGACTCTGACAGTATCCTTGAAATTCCCATGAAACAACAAAATTACTCACGCTGAGAAGTTTTGGTAATCACTTTTTCAAAGCGTAGCGGCCTTGAAAGCAGGTGTACAGACTCCCTTAAATCAAGGAGCTGTGAGAAAGTATTTGGAAGTAAAATGAACATGTCATCAACCAGCCATAATGAGATGGCCACAGCACAGCAGGCGTGCAGATAACTTTTAGACATTAAAGGTAAACTAACAATGTTTGGCTATAAGGTATGCTTATCAAAACTCGTTATAATTACTAATTAATCACTTTGGTGTGAACAGTGTGTGTAACCAATTAGCAGTTTTTAGATTGCCACATTTTATAGTATGGCTTTTCGTTTATGGGATAGATGGACTGGTTACCTTCCTGTATCACCTCAGGAACCGCAGGAGTTGGTTCCAGTGTTTAATGGGAGGTTAGACGGTTGGTTAAGCTCTTGGGGAATAACAGGTTGGCTTAGTGACTTGGTTAAGGAAGGTATACGATGGCTGTTGATTATTATAGTTGCTGTTATAGTAGTAGGCACTTTGTTAGCTTATACCCTGCAAGGCAAGGTTACTGCTCTTGTTGCTCAGAAGAAAAAAGGGGGAATTGTTGGAGTACGTGCACGTAGGCACGAAGTGCAGACTAAAGCAGAGCAGAAGAAGCACGGCACGACCAATCAGGATCAAGGTCGAGACGACCTTAAACGAAGACAGCCCTCAGAAGAAGCAAGTGAATCAGGGAAAAACAGGTTGAAGGAACTGCAAGAATGAAAACAAGAGGCAGGCTTATGATGATGTAACCCTAAACAAATAAACAATAATAGATTGACTTATGGGTATATGTTAGCCACAAAGTATAAAAGGAGCTAACTTAGAACTAATAAAGGAAGGTGCTTTTATCGCTCACATTGAGCAGGCTTGCTTCTTCCCCCGCCGGCAGGAAACGGCTTCAGGCAGTCTCTTGGCACGTGGCTCTTTGCTTTGTCCCTTGCAGGCTGCACAAGCAGCGTCCTTGGGGCGTAGCCACACGTCTGAACGCACTGAGAGGCTGAGGCGGTCGTCGTCCGTGTTGGTGCCTAATTCCAAAGCAGTACATGGCAGGTAGGTGGAGCGTTTGGCTCTGTTTTTGCAGTCACCTTGCGCTGTGAGCCTCTGTATTAGACTTGTCATGCGCCGCATGCCTCTGTATCGGGGTGGAGTAATGGACAGCGTGCCTCTGTATTAGACTTGTCTTGCGCCGTATGCCTGTGTAACAAGCTTGCCTTGCGCCGTGTGCCTGGGATTTTGGGTGGTGTGGGTGATAGCTTGCTTTTCTTCTGTTTAGCTCAAATGGAGTGCACTAAGGAAAACACCTCTCGGAACACATTTTAATAAGCAGTGGGAACAGGTTATGAATATGTAAATATTTGAGAGGTAAGCTAATAAATAGGGATCCTGGTACGGAATAGAACCCAGAAGAGCTGCCACGTAAACATGCGCGTCTGCAGCGGAGCAATCCTCCCCTGGGCACCCAGCGCTGAACCGCGAACAACTAACAACAAAGGGAATTCCCCACATGATGCCGAGTTGCTTTGGACCGGTGGAGTGCTGCGGCTCTATGGTGGTAGGTATTGCAATCGCGCTCACTTTTGCGGTAGCGCTCAAGCGCTCTCTCTTTACCGCACTGTTTTCTTCCTTTTCCCCTTTCACTTGCGCGCTGCTTGTAGGTCAAATGCAGGGCCTCCGTTTGGAGTCTTCACTCTGGTCCTGAGGATTGCCAAGACCTGCTCGAAACAAAGCCCCGAACTGGACATCCCACAGGGGTTAAGCCCAGCCGCCCCCAGCCACCCAGAGCGATCTGAGGTCGGTTGGAACGCAAGGGGGTTTAACCTCTGCCAAATTAGTCTCTCTGGTTTTGGATTGAGAGAAATGTGTGCTTCTGGATCGAGCTTGCCTTGGGCAATGTTCATGGATGATAAGTTAGTGTAATGCATGTCGCGTGCCTCTGTAGCGGTGGCGAGTAATGGATCGCGTGCCTCTGTATTGGTCATGTCTTGCGCCGCGTGCTTGGGGTTTTGGGTGGTGTGGGAGAAAGCTTGCTTTTCTCTTTAGCTCAAATGGACGGCCTATAGAAAACACCTCTTAGAACACATTTTAATCAGTAGTGGGAACACGTTATGAATATGTAAATATGTGCGAAGTAACCTAATAGATAGGGGTCCTGGAACGGAATGGAACTATGAAGAGCTGCCAGAAAAATGTGCGCGTCTGCAGCGGAGCAATCCTCCCCTGGGCACCCAGCGCTGAACCGCGAACAACTAACAACAAAGGGAATTCCCCACATGATGCCGAGTTGCTTTGGACCGGTGGAATGCTGCGGCTCTATGGTGGTAGGTATTGCAATCGCGCTCACTTTCGCGGTAGCTCTTAAGCGCTCTCTCTTTACCGCACTGTTTTCTTCCTTTTCCCCTTTCACTTGCGCGCTGCTTGTAGGTCAAATGCAGGGCCTCCGTTTGGAGTCTTCACTCTGGTCCTGAGGATTGCCAAGACCTGCTCGAAACAAAGCCCCGAACTGGACATCCCACAGGGGTTAAGCCCAGCCGCCCCCAGCCACCCAGAGCGATCTGAGGTCGGTTGGAACGCAAGGGGGTTTAACCTCTGCCAAATTAGTCTCTCTGGTTTTGGATTGAGAGAAATGTGTGCTTCTGGATCGAGCTTGCCTTGGGCAATGTTCATGGATGATAAGTTAGTGTAATGCATGTCGCGTGCCTCTGTAGCGGTGGCGAGTAATGGATCGCGTGCTCTGTATTGGTCATGTCTTGCGCCGCGTGCTTGGGGTTTTGGGTGGTGTGGGAGAAAGCTTGCTTTTCTCTTTAGCTCAAATGGACGGCCTATAGAAAACACCTCTTAGAACACATTTTAATCAGTAGTGGGAACACGTTATGAATATGTAAATATGTGCGAAGTAACCTAATAGATAGGGGTCCTGGAACGGAATGGAACTACGAAGAGCTGCCAGAAAAATGTGCGCGTCTGCAGCGGAGCAATCCTCCCCTGGGCACCCAGCGCTGAACCGCCAACAACTAACAACAAAGGGAATTCCCCACATGATGCCGAGTTGCTTTGGACCGGTGGAGTGCTGCAGCTCTATGGTGGTAGGTATTGCAATCGCCCTCACTCCCGCGCTAGCGCTCAAGCGCTCTCTCTTTACCGCACTGTTTTCTTCCTTTTCCCCTTTCACTTGCGTGCTGCTTGTAGGTCAAATGCAGGGCCTCCGTTTGGAGTCTTCACTCTGGTCCTGAGGATTGCCAAGACCTGCTCGAAACAAAGCCCCGAACTGGACATCCCACAGGGGTTAAGCCCAGCCGCCCCCAGCCTCCCAGAGCGATCTGAGGTCGGTTGGAACGCAAGGGGGTTTAACCTCTGCCAAATTAGTCTCTCTGCTTTTGGATTGAGAGAAATGTGTGCTTCTGGATCGGGCTTGCCTTGGGCAATGTACATGGATGATAAGGTAGTGTAATGCATGTCGCGTGCCTCTGTATCGGGGTGGAGTGTTGGAGAATGGCTGACAGACAATGGTCATGGAGATATAGCTGAGCTGCATACGCATACATAAGGAACTGTTTATGTGCACACAGGCTTCACAAACAATAAGGGGGAGAGAAGGACATCTCTCCAGCTGATTGATTAAACGAGGCTCTGTATGTTTTGAACCGAAAAGTTCATGTTAGATGTTAGTGAAATGAAGTTACAGGTACTAACTTGGGAAAGGAGATCTGCCTATGTCATTACAGATATGGGAACCAAGCAGATAAAGCTGTGGATCCAGAAGAAATCAAGCTTGCATGAACCAGGACGGGATCCTGATCACAGTAACTGAAGTCAAGTGTTCCAAGTGCAGCCACAATGGAGTCAGAGTTTTGCTGCGGGACATTTTGAATACTCTTTTAAATATGAGTGTGTTAGTGGTAAATAAAAATTAGAGAAACAGTGATTTCTGCACAGCCTAAGGTCACAGGCTGCAATCGGTGCCTGCACGGAAACGTGAAGCTGAAGTTATCTGCACTTCTGACATTCCTGATTGGCAAAGCAAACAGGTACAACAGCAAAGGTATCGAGGCACTTAGCTACAGATGCAGATTCTGTGAAACATGCAGCAGCTGATTTGTGCTGCTGGCTCGCAGACATAATTGTGAAAGTTTTGGAAGGTATGTGCTGCAGGAATCTGGCTGACCGCTCTCAGTCGATTCATGTGAGCATTCAGAAATTAAGAGATGGAACAGAATTGGTTTCATGAGTGGGAAATTTCAGGATGGATATTGTCAATGGTCAAATTTGGATTATTGGATTTGACGATTCGGTACTTATCTTACATTTACTGCCGTGCTTGTTGAGCTTTCTGCAAAGGGCCCTTGCAGAAACCTCTAAAAGCAGTTTTGTGGCGCAGATACAAAAAGGGAAAAATTTGTCAAGGGGGACAGCAGGCCTGCTAGCAGCCTGGCTCTCCTCGCAACAACACAGACTCTGACAGTATCCTTGAAATTCCCATGAAACAACAAAATTACTCACGCTGAGAAGTTTTGGTAATCACTTTTTCAAAGCGTAGCGGCCTTGAAAGCAGGTGTACAGACTCCCTTAAATCAAGGAGCTGTGAGAAAGTATTTGGAAGTAAAATGAACATGTCATCAACCAGCCATAATGAGATGGCCACAGCACAGCAGGCGTGCAGATAACTTTTAGACATTAAAGGTAAACTAACAATGTTTGGCTATAAGGTATGCTTATCAAAACTCGTTATAATTACTAATTAATCACTTTGGTGTGAACAGTGTGTGTAACCAATTAGCAGTTTTTAGATTGCCACATTTTATAGTATGGCTTTTCGTTTATGGGATAGATGGACTGGTTACCTTCCTGTATCACCTCAGGAACCGCAGGAGTTGGTTCCAGTGTTTAATGGGAGGTTAGACGGTTGGTTAAGCTCTTGGGGAATAACAGGTTGGCTTAGTGACTTGGTTAAGGAAGGTATACGATGGCTGTTGATTATTATAGTTGCTGTTATAGTAGTAGGCACTTTGTTAGCTTATACCCTGCAAGGCAAGGTTACTGCTCTTGTTGCTCAGAAGAAAAAAGGGGGAATTGTTGGAGTACGTGCACGTAGGCACGAAGTGCAGACTAAAGCAGAGCAGAAGAAGCACGGCACGACCAATCAGGATCAAGGTCGAGACGACCTTAAACGAAGGCAGCCCTCAGAAGAAGCAAGTGAATCAGGGAAAAACAGGTTGAAGGAACTGCAAGAATGAAAACAAGAGGCAGGCTTATGATGATGTAACCCTAAACAAATAAACAATAATAGATTGACTTATGGGCATATGTTAGCCACAAAGTATAAAAGGAGCTAACTTAGAACTAATAAAGGAAGGTGCTTTTATCGCTCACATTGAGCAGGCTTGCTTCTTCCCCCGCCGGCAGGAAACGGCTTCAGGCAGTCTCTTGGCACGTGGCTCTTTGCTTTGTCCCTTGCAGGCTGCACAAGCAGCGTCCTTGGGGCGTAGCCACACGTCTGAACGCACTGAGAGGCTGAGGCGGTCGTCGTCCGTGTTGGTGCCTAATTCCAAAGCAGTACATGGCAGGTAGGTGGAGCGTTTGGCTCTGTTTTTGCAGTCACCTTGCGCTGTGAGCCTCTGTATTAGACTTGTCATGCGCCGCATGCCTCTGTATCGGGGTGGAGTAATGGACAGCGTGCCTCTGTATTAGACTTGTCTTGCGCCGTATGCCTGTGTAACAAGCTTGCCTTGCGCCGTGTGCCTGGGATTTTGGGTGGTGTGGGTGATAGCTTGCTTTTCTTCTGTTTAGCTCAAATGGAGTGCACTAAGGAAAACACCTCTCGGAACACATTTTAATAAGCAGTGGGAACAGGTTATGAATATGTAAATATTTGAGAGGTAAGCTAATAAATAGGGATCCTGGTATGGAATAGAACCCAGAAGAGCTGCCACGTAAACATGCGCGTCTGCAGCGGAGCAATCCTCCCCTGGGCACCCAGCGCTGAACCGCGAACAACTAACAACAAAGGGAATTCCCCACATGATGCCGAGTTGCTTTGGACCGGTGGAGTGCTGCGGCTCTATGGTGGTAGGTATTGCAATCGCGCTCACTTTTGCGGTAGCGCTCAAGCGCTCTCTCTTTACCGCACTGTTTTCTTCCTTTTCCCCTTTCACTTGCGCGCTGCTTGTAGGTCAAATGCAGGGCCTCCGTTTGGAGTCTTCACTCTGGTCCTGAGGATTGCCAAGACCTGCTCGAAACAAAGCCCCGAACTGGACATCCCACAGGGGTTAAGCCCAGCCGCCCCCAGCCTCCCAGAGCGATCTGAGGTCGGTTGGAACGCAAGGGGGTTTAACCTCTGCCAAATTAGTCTCTCTGGTTTTGGATTGAGAGAAATGTGTGCTTCTGGATCGAGCTTGCCTTGGGCAATGTTCATGGATGATAAGTTAGTGTAATGCATGTCGCGTGCCTCTGTAGCGGTGGCGAGTAATGGATCGCGTGCCTCTGTATTGGTCATGTCTTGCGCCGCGTGCTTGGGGTTTTGGGTGGTGTGGGAGAAAGCTTGCTTTTCTCTTTAGCTCAAATGGACGGCCTATAGAAAACACCTCTTAGAACACATTTTAATCAGTAGTGGGAACACGTTATGAATATGTAAATATGTGCGAAGTAACCTAATAGATAGGGGTCCTGGAACGGAATGGAACTACGAAGAGCTGCCAGAAAAATGTGCGCGTCTGCAGCGGAGCAATCCTCCCCTGGGCACCCAGCGCTGAACCGCGAGCAACTAACAACAAAGGGAATTCCCCACATGATGCCGAGTTGCTTTGGACCGGTGGAATGCTGCGGCTCTATGGTGGTAGGTATTGCAATCGCGCTCACTTTCGCGGTAGCTCTTAAGCGCTCTCTCTTTACCGCACTGTTTTCTTCCTTTTCCCCTTTCACTTGCGCGCTGCTTGTAGGTCAAATGCAGGGCCTCCGTTTGGAGTCTTCACTCTGGTCCTGAGGATTGCCAAGACCTGCTCGAAACAAAGCCCCGAACTGGACATCCCACAGGGGTTAAGCCCAGCCGCCCCCAGCCACCCAGAGCGATCTGAGGTCGGTTGGAACGCAAGGGGGTTTAACCTCTGCCAAATTAGTCTCTCTGGTTTTGGATTGAGAGAAATGTGTGCTTCTGGATCGAGCTTGCCTTGGGCAATGTTCATGGATGATAAGGTAGTGTAATGCATGTCGCGTGCCTCTGTAGCGGTGGCGAGTAATGGATCGCGTGCTCTGTATTGGTCATGTCTTGCGCCGCGTGCTTGGGGTTTTGGGTGGTGTGGGAGAAAGCTTGCTTTTCTCTTTAGCTCAAATGGACGGCCTATAGAAAACACCTCTTAGAACACATTTTAATCAGTAGTGGGAACACGTTATGAATATGTAAATATGTGCGAAGTAACCTAATAGATAGGGGTCCTGGAACGGAATGGAACTACGAAGAGCTGCCAGAAAAATGTGCGCGTCTGCAGCGGAGCAATCCTCCCCTGGGCACCCAGCGCTGAACCGCCAACAACTAACAACAAAGGGAATTCCCCACATGATGCCGAGTTGCTTTGGACCGGTGGAGTGCTGCAGCTCTATGGTGGTAGGTATTGCAATCGCGCTCACTCCCGCGCTAGCGCTCAAGCGCTCTCTCTTTACCGCACTGTTTTCTTCCTTTTCCCCTTTCACTTGCGCGCTGCTTGTAGGTCAAATGCAGGGCCTCCGTTTGGAGTCTTCACTCTGGTCCTGAGGATTGCCAAGACCTGCTCGAAACAAAGCCCCGAACTGGACATCCCACAGGGGTTAAGCCCAGCCGCCCCCAGCCTCCCAGAGCGATCTGAGGTCGGTTGGAACGCAAGGGGGTTTAACCTCTGCCAAATTAGTCTCTCTGGTTTTGGATTGAGAGAAATGTGTGCTTCTGGATCGAGCTTGCCTTGGGCAATGTTCATGGATGATAAGTTAGTGTAATGCATGTCGCGTGCCTCTGTAGCGGTGGCGAGTAATGGATCGCGTGCCTCTGTATTGGTCATGTCTTGCGCCGCGTGCTTGGGGTTTTGGGTGGTGTGGGAGAAAGCTTGCTTTTCTCTTTAGCTCAAATGGACGGCCTATAGAAAACACCTCTTAGAACACATTTTAATCAGTAGTGGGAACACGTTATGAATATGTAAATATGTGCGAAGTAACCTAATAGATAGGGGTCCTGGAACGGAATAGAACCCAGAAGAGCTGCCAGAAAAATGTGCGCGTCTGCAGCGGAGCAATCCTCCCCTGGGCACCCAGCGCTGAACCGCGAACAACTAACAACAAAGGGAATTCCCCACATGATGCCGAGTTGCTTTGGACCGGTGGAATGCTGCGGCTCTATGGTGGTAGGTATTGCAATCGCGCTCACTTTTGCGGTAGCTCTTAAGCGCTCTCTCTTTACCGCACTGTTTTCTTCCTTTTCCCCTTTCACTTGCGCGCTGCTTGTAGGTCAAATGCAGGGCCTCCGTTTGGAGTCTTCACTCTGGTCCTGAGGATTGCCAAGACCTGCTCGAAACAAAGCCCCGAACTGGACATCCCACAGGGGTTAAGCCCAGCCGCCCCCAGCCACCCAGAGCGATCTGAGGTCGGTTGGAACGCAAGGGGGTTTAACCTCTGCCAAATTAGTCTCTCTGGTTTTGGATTGAGAGAAATGTGTGCTTCTGGATCGAGCTTGCCTTGGGCAATGTTCATGGATGATAAGTTAGTGTAATGCATGTCGCGTGCCTCTGTAGCGGTGGCGAGTAATGGATCGCGTGCCTCTGTATTGGTCATGTCTTGCGCCGCGTGCTTGGGGTTTTGGGTGGTGTGGGAGAAAGCTTGCTTTTCTCTTTAGCTCAAATGGACGGCCTATAGAAAACACCTCTTAGAACACATTTTAATCAGTAGTGGGAACACGTTATGAATATGTAAATATGTGCGAAGTAACCTAATAGATAGGGGTCCTGGAACGGAATGGAACTACGAAGAGCTGCCAGAAAAATGTGCGCGTCTGCAGCGGAGCAATCCTCCCCTGGGCACCCAGCGCTGAACCGCGAACAACTAACAACAAAGGGAATTCCCCACATGATGCCGAGTTGCTTTGGACCGGTGGAATGCTGCGGCTCTATGGTGGTAGGTATTGCAATCGCGCTCACTTTCGCGGTAGCTCTTAAGCGCTCTCTCTTTACCGCACTGTTTTCTTCCTTTTCCCCTTTCACTTGCGCGCTGCTTGTAGGTCAAATGCAGGGCCTCCGTTTGGAGTCTTCACTCTGGTCCTGAGGATTGCCAAGACCTGCTCGAAACAAAGCCCCGAACTGGACATCCCACAGGGGTTAAGCCCAGCCGCCCCCAGCCACCCAGAGCGATCTGAGGTCGGTTGGAACGCAAGGGGGTTTAACCTCTGCCAAATTAGTCTCTCTGGTTTTGGATTGAGAGAAATGTGTGCTTCTGGATCGAGCTTGCCTTGGGCAATGTTCATGGATGATAAGTTAGTGTAATGCATGTCGCGTGCCTCTGTAGCGGTGGCGAGTAATGGATCGCGTGCTCTGTATTGGTCATGTCTTGCGTCGCGTGCTTGGGGTTTTGGGTGGTGTGGGAGAAAGCTTGCTTTTCTCTTTAGCTCAAATGGACGGCCTATAGAAAACACCTCTTAGAACACATTTTAATCAGTAGTGGGAACACGTTATGAATATGTAAATATGTGCGAAGTAACCTAATAGATAGGGGTCCTGGAACGGAATGGAACTACGAAGAGCTGCCAGAAAAATGTGCGCGTCTGCAGCGGAGCAATCCTCCCCTGGGCACCCAGCGCTGAACCGCCAACAACTAACAACAAAGGGAATTCCCCACATGATGCCGAGTTGCTTTGGACCGGTGGAGTGCTGCAGCTCTATGGTGGTAGGTATTGCAATCGCGCTCACTCCCGCGCTAGCGCTCAAGCGCTCTCTCTTTACCGCACTGTTTTCTTCCTTTTCCCCTTTCACTTGCGCGCTGCTTGTAGGTCAAATGCAGGGCCTCCGTTTGGAGTCTTCACTCTGGTCCTGAGGATTGCCAAGACCTGCTCGAAACAAAGCCCCGAACTGGACATCCCACAGGGGTTAAGCCCAGCCGCCCCCAGCCTCCCAGAGCGATCTGAGGTCGGTTGGAACGCAAGGGGGTTTAACCTCTGCCAAATTAGTCTCTCTGGTTTTGGATTGAGAGAAATGTGTGCTTCTGGATCGAGCTTGCCTTGGGCAATGTTCATGGATGATAAGTTAGTGTAATGCATGTCGCGTGCCTCTGTAGCGGTGGCGAGTAATGGATCGCGTGCCTCTGTATTGGTCATGTCTTGCGCCGCGTGCTTGGGGTTTTGGGTGGTGTGGGAGAAAGCTTGCTTTTCTCTTTAGCTCAAATGGACGGCCTATAGAAAACACCTCTTAGAACACATTTTAATCAGTAGTGGGAACACGTTATGAATATGTAAATATGTGCGAAGTAACCTAATAGATAGGGGTCCTGGAACGGAATAGAACCCAGAAGAGCTGCCAGAAAAATGTGCGCGTCTGCAGCGGAGCAATCCTCCCCTGGGCACCCAGCGCTGAACCGCGAACAACTAACAACAAAGGGAATTCCCCACATGATGCCGAGTTGCTTTGGACCGGTGGAATGCTGCGGCTCTATGGTGGTAGGTATTGCAATCGCGCTCACTTTCGCGGTAGCTCTTAAGCGCTCTCTCTTTACCGCACTGTTTTCTTCCTTTTCCCCTTTCACTTGCGCGCTGCTTGTAGGTCAAATGCAGGGCCTCCGTTTGGAGTCTTCACTCTGGTCCTGAGGATTGCCAAGACCTGCTCGAAACAAAGCCCCGAACTGGACATCCCACAGGGGTTAAGCCCAGCCGCCCCCAGCCACCCAGAGCGATCTGAGGTCGGTTGGAACGCAAGGGGGTTTAACCTCTGCCAAATTAGTCTCTCTGGTTTTGGATTGAGAGAAATGTGTGCTTCTGGATCGAGCTTGCCTTGGGCAATGTTCATGGATGATAAGTTAGTGTAATGCATGTCGCGTGCCTCTGTAGCGGTGGCGAGTAATGGATCGCGTGCCTCTGTATTGGTCATGTCTTGCGCCGCGTGCTTGGGGTTTTGGGTGGTGTGGGAGAAAGCTTGCTTTTCTCTTTAGCTCAAATGGACGGCCTATAGAAAACACCTCTTAGAACACATTTTAATCAGTAGTGGGAACACGTTATGAATATGTAAATATGTGCGAAGTAACCTAATAGATAGGGGTCCTGGAACGGAATAGAACCCAGAAGAGCTGCCAGAAAAATGTGCGCGTCTGCAGCGGAGCAATCCTCCCCTGGGCACCCAGCGCTGAACCGCGAACAACTAACAACAAAGGGAATTCCCCACATGATGCCGAGTTGCTTTGGACCGGTGGAATGCTGCGGCTCTATGGTGGTAGGTATTGCAATCGCGCTCACTTTCGCGGTAGCTCTTAAGCGCTCTCTCTTTACCGCACTGTTTTCTTCCTTTTCCCCTTTCACTTGCGCGCTGCTTGTAGGTCAAATGCAGGGCCTCCGTTTGGAGTCTTCACTCTGGTCCTGAGGATTGCCAAGACCTGCTCGAAACAAAGCCCCGAACTGGACATCCCACAGGGGTTAAGCCCAGCCGCCCCCAGCCACCCAGAGCGATCTGAGGTCGTTTGGAACGCAAGGGGGTTTAACCTCTGCCAAATTAGTCTCTCTGCTTTTGGATTGAGAGTAATGTGTGCTTCTGGATCGAGCTTGCCTTGGGCAATGTTCATGGATGATAAGTTAGTGTAATGCATGTCGCGTGCCTCTGTAGCGGTGGCGAGTAATGGATCGCGTGCTCTGTATTGGTCATGTCTTGCGCCGCGTGCTTGGGGTTTTGGGTGGTGTGGGAGAAAGCTTGCTTTTCTCTTTAGCTCAAATGGACGGCCTATAGAAAACACCTCTTAGAACACATTTTAATCAGTAGTGGGAACACGTTATGAATATGTAAATATGTGCGAAGTAACCTAATAGATAGGGGTCCTGGAACGGAATGGAACTACGAAGAGCTGCCAGAAAAATGTGCGCGTCTGCAGCGGAGCAATCCTCCCCTGGGCACCCAGCGCTGAACCGCCAACAACTAACAACAAAGGGAATTCCCCACATGATGCCGAGTTGCTTTGGACCGGTGGAGTGCTGCAGCTCTATGGTGGTAGGTATTGCAATCGCGCTCACTCCCGCGCTAGCGCTAAAGCGCTCTCTCTTTACCGCACTGTTTTCTTCCTTTTCCCCTTTCACTTGCGCGCTGCTTGTAGGTCAAATGCAGGGCCTCCGTTTGGAGTCTTCACTCTGGTCCTGAGGATTGCCAAGACCTGCTCGAAACAAAGCCCCGAACTGGACATCCCACAGGGGTTAAGCCCAGCCGCCCCCAGCCTCCCAGAGCGATCTGAGGTCGGTTGGAACGCAAGGGGGTTTAACCTCTGCCAAATTAGTCTCTCTGCTTTTGGATTGAGAGAAATGTGTGCTTCTGGATCGGGCTTGCCTTGGGCAATGTACATGGATGATAAGGTAGTGTAATGCATGTCGCGTGCCTCTGTATCGGGGTGGAGTGTTGGAGAATGGCTGACAGACAATGGTCATGGAGATATAGCTGAGCTGCATACGCATACATAAGGAACTGTTTATGTGCACACAGGCTTCACAAACAATAAGGGGGACAGAAGGACATCTCTCCAGCTGATTGATTAAACGAGGCTCTGTATGTTTTGAACCGAAAAGTTCATGTTAGATGTTAGTGAAATGAAGTTACAGGTACTAACTTGGGAAAGGAGATCTGCCTATGTCATTACAGATATGGGAACCAAGCAGATAAAGCTGTGGATCCAGAAGAAATCAAGCTTGCATGAACCAGGACGGGATCCTGATCACAGTAACTGAAGTCAAGTGTTCCAAGTGCAGCCACAATGGACAATGAGTTTTGCTGCGGGACATTTTGAATACTCTTTTAAATATGAGTGTGTTAGTGGTAAATAAAAATTAGAGAAACAGTGATTTCTGCACAGCCTAAGGTCACAGGCTGCAATCGGTGCCTGCACGGAAACGTGAAGCTGAAGTTATCTGCACTTCTGACATTCCTGATTGGCAAAGCAAACAGGTACAACAGCAAAGGTATCGAGGCACTTAGCTACAGATGCGGATTCTGTGAAACATGCAGCAGCTGATTTGTGCTGCTGGCTCGCAGACATAATTGTGAAAGTTTTGGAAGGTATGTGCTGCAGGAATCTGGCTGACCGCTCTCAGTCGATTCATGTGAGCATTCAGAAATTAAGAGATGGAACAGAATTGGTTTCATGAGTGGGAAATTTCAGGATGGATATTGTCAATGGTCAAATTTGGATTATTGGATTTGACGATTCGGTACTTATCTTACATTTACTGCCGTGCTTGTTGAGCTTTCTGCAAAGGGCCCTTGCAGAAACCTCTAAAAGCAGTTTTGTGGCGCAGATACAAAAAGGGAAAAATTTGTCAAGGGGGACAGCAGGCCTGCTAGCAGCCTGGCTCTCCTCGCAACAACACAGACTCTGACAGTATCCTTGAAATTCCCATGAAACAACAAAATTACTCACGCTGAGAAGTTTTGGTAATCACTTTTTCAAAGCGTAGCGGCCTTGAAAGCAGGTGTACAGACTCCCTTAAATCAAGGAGCTGTGAGAAAGTATTTGGAAGTAAAATGAACATGTCATCAACCAGCCATAATGAGATGGCCACAGCACAGCAGGCGTGCAGATAACTTTTAGACATTAAAGGTAAACTAACAATGTTTGGCTATAAGGTATGCTTATCAAAACTCGTTATAATTACTAATTAATCACTTTGGTGTGAACAGTGTGTGTAACCAATTAGCAGTTTTTAGATTGCCACATTTTATAGTATGGCTTTTCGTTTATGGGATAGATGGACTGGTTACCTTCCTGTATCACCTCAGGAACCGCAGGAGTTGGTTCCAGTGTTTAATGGGAGGTTAGACGGTTGGTTAAGCTCTTGGGGAATAACAGGTTGGCTTAGTGACTTGGTTAAGGAAGGTATACGATGGCTGTTGATTATTATAGTTGCTGTTATAGTAGTAGGCACTTTGTTAGCTTATACCCTGCAAGGCAAGGTTACTGCTCTTGTTGCTCAGAAGAAAAAAGGGGGAATTGTTGGAGTACGTGCACGTAGGCACGAAGTGCAGACTAAAGCAGAGCAGAAGAAGCACGGCACGACCAATCAGGATCAAGGTCGAGACGACCTTAAACGAAGGCAGCCCTCAGAAGAAGCAAGTGAATCAGGGAAAAACAGGTTGAAGGAACTGCAAGAATGAAAACAAGAGGCAGGCTTATGATGATGTAACCCTAAACAAATAAACAATAATAGATTGACTTATGGGCATATGTTAGCCACAAAGTATAAAAGGAGCTAACTTAGAACTAATAAAGGAAGGTGCTTTTATCGCTCACATTGAGCAGGCTTGCTTCTTCCCCCGCCGGCAGGAAACGGCTTCAGGCAGTCTCTTGGCACGTGGCTCTTTGCTTTGTCCCTTGCAGGCTGCACAAGCAGCGTCCTTGGGGCGTAGCCACACGTCTGAACGCACTGAGAGGCTGAGGCGGTCGTCGTCCGTGTTGGTGCCTAATTCCAAAGCAGTACATGGCAGGTAGGTGGAGCGTTTGGCTCTGTTTTTGCAGTCACCTTGCGCTGTGAGCCTCTGTATTAGACTTGTCATGCGCCGCATGCCTCTGTATCGGGGTGGAGTAATGGACAGCGTGCCTCTGTATTAGACTTGTCTTGCGCCGTATGCCTGTGTAACAAGCTTGCCTTGCGCCGTGTGCCTGGGATTTTGGGTGGTGTGGGTGATAGCTTGCTTTTCTTCTGTTTAGCTCAAATGGAGTGCACTAAGGAAAACACCTCTCGGAACACATTTTAATAAGCAGTGGGAACAGGTTATGAATATGTAAATATTTGAGAGGTAAGCTAATAAATAGGGATCCTGGTACGGAATAGAACCCAGAAGAGCTGCCACGTAAACATGCGCGTCTGCAGCGGAGCAATCCTCCCCTGGGCACGCAGCGCTGAACCGCGAACAACTAACAACAAAGGGAATTCCCCACATGATGCCGAGTTGCTTTGGACCGGTGGAGTGCTGCGGCTCTATGGTGGTAGGTATTGCAATCGCGCTCACTTTTGCGGTAGCGCTCAAGCGCTCTCTCTTTACCGCACTGTTTTCTTCCTTTTCCCCTTTCACTTGCGCGCTGCTTGTAGGTCAAATGCAGGGCCTCCGTTTGGAGTCTTCACTCTGGTCCTGAGGATTGCCAAGACCTGCTCGAAACAAAGCCCCGAACTGGACATCCCACAGGGGTTAAGCCCAGCCGCCCCCAGCCACCCAGAGCGATCTGAGGTCGGTTGGAACGCAAGGGGGTTTAACCTCTGCCAAATTAGTCTCTCTGGTTTTGGATTGAGAGAAATGTGTGCTTCTGGATCGAGCTTGCCTTGGGCAATGTTCATGGATGATAAGTTAGTGTAATGCATGTCGCGTGCCTCTGTAGCGGTGGCGAGTAATGGATCGCGTGCCTCTGTATTGGTCATGTCTTGCGCCGCGTGCTTGGGGTTTTGGGTGGTGTGGGAGAAAGCTTGCTTTTCTCTTTAGCTCAAATGGACGGCCTATAGAAAACACCTCTTAGAACACATTTTAATCAGTAGTGGGAACACGTTATGAATATGTAAATATGTGCGAAGTAACCTAATAGATAGGGGTCCTGGAACGGAATAGAACCCAGAAGAGCTGCCAGAAAAATGTGCGCGTCTGCAGCGGAGCAATCCTCCCCTGGGCACCCAGCGCTGAACCGTGAACAACTAACAACAAAGGGAATTCCCCACATGATGCCGAGTTGCTTTGGACCGGTGGAATGCTGCGGCTCTATGGTGGTAGGTATTGCAATCGCGCTCACTTTCGCGGTAGCTCTTAAGCGCTCTCTCTTTACCGCACTGTTTTCTTCCTTTTCCCCTTTCACTTGCGCGCTGCTTGTAGGTCAAATGCAGGGCCTCCGTTTGGAGTCTTCACTCTGGTCCTGAGGATTGCCAAGACCTGCTCGAAACAAAGCCCCGAACTGGACATCCCACAGGGGTTAAGCCCAGCCGCCCCCAGCCACCCAGAGCGATCTGAGGTCGGTTGGAACGCAAGGGGGTTTAACCTCTGCCAAATTAGTCTCTCTGGTTTTGGATTGAGAGAAATGTGTGCTTCTGGATCGAGCTTGCCTTGGGCAATGTACATGGATGATAAGGTAGTGTAATGCATGTCGCGTGCCTCTGTATCGGGGTGGAGTGTTGGAGAATGGCTGACAGACAATGGTCATGGAGATATAGCTGAGCTGCATACGCATACATAAGGAACTGTTTATGTGCACACAGGCTTCACAAACAATAAGGGGGACAGAAGGACATCTCTCCAGCTGATTGATTAAACGAGGCTCTGTATGTTTTGAACCGAAAAGTTCATGTTAGATGTTAGTGAAATGAAGTTACAGGTACTAACTTGGGAAAGGAGATCTGCCTATGTCATTACAGATATGGGAACCAAGCAGATAAAGCTGTGGATCCAGAAGAAATCAAGCTTGCATGAACCAGGACGGGATCCTGATCACAGTAACTGAAGTCAAGTGTTCCAAGTGCAGCCACAATGGACAATGAGTTTTGCTGCGGGACATTTTGAATACTCTTTTAAATATGAGTGTGTTAGTGGTAAATAAAAATTAGAGAAACAGTGATTTCTGCACAGCCTAAGGTCACAGGCTGCAATCGGTGCCTGCACGGAAACGTGAAGCTGAAGTTATCTGCACTTCTGACATTCCTGATTGGCAAAGCAAACAGGTACAACAGCAAAGGTATCGAGGCACTTAGCTACAGATGCGGATTCTGTGAAACATGCAGCAGCTGATTTGTGCTGCTGGCTCGCAGACATAATTGTGAAAGTTTTGGAAGGTATGTGCTGCAGGAATCTGGCTGACCGCTCTCAGTCGATTCATGTGAGCATTCAGAAATTAAGAGATGGAACAGAATTGGTTTCATGAGTGGGAAATTTCAGGATGGATATTGTCAATGGTCAAATTTGGATTATTGGATTTGACGATTCGGTACTTATCTTACATTTACTGCCGTGCTTGTTGAGCTTTCTGCAAAGGGCCCTTGCAGAAACCTCTAAAAGCAGTTTTGTGGCGCAGATACAAAAAGGGAAAAATTTGTCAAGGGGGACAGCAGGCCTGCTAGCAGCCTGGCTCTCCTCGCAACAACACAGACTCTGACAGTATCCTTGAAATTCCCATGAAACAACAAAATTACTCACGCTGAGAAGTTTTGGTAATCACTTTTTCAAAGCGTAGCGGCCTTGAAAGCAGGTGTACAGACTCCCTTAAATCAAGGAGCTGTGAGAAAGTATTTGGAAGTAACATGAACATGTCATCAACCAGCCATAATGAGATGGCCACAGCACAGCAGGCGTGCAGATAACTTTTAGACATTAAAGGTAAACTAACAATGTTTGGCTATAAGGTATGCTTATCAAAACTCGTTATAATTACTAATTAATCACTTTGGTGTGAACAGTGTGTGTAACCAATTAGCAGTTTTTAGATTGCCACATTTTATAGTATGGCTTTTCGTTTATGGGATAGATGGACTGGTTACCTTCCTGTATCACCTCAGGAACCGCAGGAGTTGGTTCCAGTGTTTAATGGGAGGTTAGACGGTTGGTTAAGCTCTTGGGGAATAACAGGTTGGCTTAGTGACTTGGTTAAGGAAGGTATACGATGGCTGTTGATTATTATAGTTGCTGTTATAGTAGTAGGCACTTTGTTAGCTTATACCCTGCAAGGCAAGGTTACTGCTCTTGTTGCTCAGAAGAAAAAAGGGGGAATTGTTGGAGTACGTGCACGTAGGCACGAAGTGCAGACTAAAGCAGAGCAGAAGAAGCACGGCACGACCAATCAGGATCAAGGTCGAGACGACCTTAAACGAAGGCAGCCCTCAGAAGAAGCAAGTGAATCAGGGAAAAACAGGTTGAAGGAACTGCAAGAATGAAAACAAGAGGCAGGCTTATGATGATGTAACCCTAAACAAATAAACAATAATAGATTGACTTATGGGCATATGTTAGCCACAAAGTATAAAAGGAGCTAACTTAGAACTAATAAAGGAAGGTGCTTTTATCGCTCACATTGAGCAGGCTTGCTTCTTCCCCCGCCGGCAGGAAACGGCTTCAGGCAGTCTCTTGGCACGTGGCTCTTTGCTTTGTCCCTTGCAGGCTGCACAACCAGCGTCCTTGGGGCGTAGCCACACGTCTGAACGCACTGAGAAGCTGAGGCGGTCGTCGTCCGTGTTGGTGCCTAATTCCAAAGCAGTACATGGCAGGTAGGTGGAGCGTTTGGCTCTGTTTTTGCAGTCACCTTGCGCTGTGAGCCTCTGTATTAGACTTGTCATGCGCCGCATGCCTCTGTATCGGGGTGGAGTAATGGACAGCGTGCCTCTGTATTAGACTTGTCTTGCGCCGTATGCCTGTGTAACAAGCTTGCCTTGCGCCGTGTGCCTGGGATTTTGGGTGGTGTGGGTGATAGCTTGCTTTTCTTCTGTTTAGCTCAAATGGAGTGCACTAAGGAAAACACCTCTCGGAACACATTTTAATAAGCAGTGGGAACAGGTTATGAATATGTAAATATTTGAGAGGTAAGCTAATAAATAGGGATCCTGGTACGGAATAGAACCCAGAAGAGCTGCCACGTAAACATGCGCGTCTGCAGCGGAGCAATCCTCCCCTGGGCACCCAGCGCTGAACCGCGAACAACTAACAACAAAGGGAATTCCCCACATGATGCCGAGTTGCTTTGGACCGGTGGAGTGCTGCGGCTCTATGGTGGTAGGTATTGCAATCGCGCTCACTTTTGCGGTAGCGCTCAAGCGCTCTCTCTTTACCGCACTGTTTTCTTCCTTTTCCCCTTTCACTTGCCCGCTGCTTGTAGGTCAAATGCAGGGCCTCCGTTTGGAGTCTTCACTCTGGTCCTGAGGATTGCCAAGACCTGCTCGAAACAAAGCCCCGAACTGGACATCCCACAGGGGTTAAGCCCAGCCGCCCCCAGCCTCCCAGAGCGATCTGAGGTCGGTTGGAACGCAAGGGGGTTTAACCTCTGCCAAATTAGTCTCTCTGGTTTTGGATTGAGAGAAATGTGTGCTTCTGGATCGAGCTTGCCTTGGGCAATGTTCATGGATGATAAGTTAGTGTAATGCATGTCGCGTGCCTCTGTAGCGGTGGCGAGTAATGGATCGCGTGCCTCTGTATTGGTCATGTCTTGCGCCGCGTGCTTGGGGTTTTGGGTGGTGTGGGAGAAAGCTTGCTTTTCTCTTTAGCTCAAATGGACGGCCTATAGAAAACACCTCTTAGAACACATTTTAATCAGTAGTGGGAACACGTTATGAATATGTAAATATGTGCGAAGTAACCTAATAGATAGGGGTCCTGGAACGGAATGGAACTACGAAGAGCTGCCAGAAAAATGTGCGCGTCTGCAGCGGAGCAATCCTCCCCTGGGCACCCAGCGCTGAACCGCGAACAACTAACAACAAAGGGAATTCCCCACATGATGCCGAGTTGCTTTGGACCGGTGGAATGCTGCGGCTCTATGGTGGTAGGTATTGCAATCGCGCTCACTTTCGCGGTAGCTCTTAAGCGCTCTCTCTTTACCGCACTGTTTTCTTCCTTTTCCCCTTTCACTTGCGCGCTGCTTGTAGGTCAAATGCAGGGCCTCCGTTTGGAGTCTTCACTCTGGTCCTGAGGATTGCCAAGACCTGCTCGAAACAAAGCCCCGAACTGGACATCCCACAGGGGTTAAGCCCAGCCGCCCCCAGCCACCCAGAGCGATCTGAGGTCGGTTGGAACGCAAGGGGGTTTAACCTCTGCCAAATTAGTCTCTCTGGTTTTGGATTGAGAGAAATGTGTGCTTCTGGATCGAGCTTGCCTTGGGCAATGTTCATGGATGATAAGGTAGTGTAATGCATGTCGCGTGCCTCTGTAGCGGTGGCGAGTAATGGATCGCGTGCTCTGTATTGGTCATGTCTTGCGCCGCGTGCTTGGGGTTTTGGGTGGTGTGGGAGAAAGCTTGCTTTTCTCTTTAGCTCAAATGGACGGCCTATAGAAAACACCTCTTAGAACACATTTTAATCAGTAGTGGGAACACGTTATGAATATGTAAATATGTGCGAAGTAACCTAATAGATAGGGGTCCTGGAACGGAATGGAACTACGAAGAGCTGCCAGAAAAATGTGCGCGTCTGCAGCGGAGCAATCCTCCCCTGGGCACCCAGCGCTGAACCGCCAACAACTAACAACAAAGGGAATTCCCCACATGATGCCGAGTTGCTTTGGACCGGTGGAGTGCTGCAGCTCTATGGTGGTAGGTATTGCAATCGCGCTCACTCCCGCGCTAGCGCTCAAGCGCTCTCTCTTTACCGCACTGTTTTCTTCCTTTTCCCCTTTCACTTGCGCGCTGCTTGTAGGTCAAATGCAGGGCCTCCGTTTGGAGTCTTCACTCTGGTCCTGAGGATTGCCAAGACCTGCTCGAAACAAAGCCCCGAACTGGACATCCCACAGGGGTTAAGCCCAGCCGCCCCCAGCCTCCCAGAGCGATCTGAGGTCGGTTGGAACGCAAGGGGGTTTAACCTCTGCCAAATTAGTCTCTCTGGTTTTGGATTGAGAGAAATGTGTGCTTCTGGATCGAGCTTGCCTTGGGCAATGTTCATGGATGATAAGTTAGTGTAATGCATGTCGCGTGCCTCTGTAGCGGTGGCGAGTAATGGATCGCGTGCCTCTGTATTGGTCATGTCTTGCGCCGCGTGCTTGGGGTTTTGGGTGGTGTGGGAGAAAGCTTGCTTTTCTCTTTAGCTCAAATGGACGGCCTATAGAAAACACCTCTTAGAACACATTTTAATCAGTAGTGGGAACACGTTATGAATATGTAAATATGTGCGAAGTAACCTAATAGATAGGGGTCCTGGAACGGAATAGAACCCAGAAGAGCTGCCAGAAAAATGTGCGCGTCTGCAGCGGAGCAATCCTCCCCTGGGCACCCAGCGCTGAACCGCGAACAACTAACAACAAAGGGAATTCCCCACATGATGCCGAGTTGCTTTGGACCGGTGGAATGCTGCGGCTCTATGGTGGTAGGTATTGCAATCGCGCTCACTTTCGCGGTAGCTCTTAAGCGCTCTCTCTTTACCGCACTGTTTTCTTCCTTTTCCCCTTTCACTTGCGCGCTGCTCGTAGGTCAAATGCAGGGCCTCCGTTTGGAGTCTTCACTCTGGTCCTGAGGATTGCCAAGACCTGCTCGAAACAAAGCCCCGAACTGGACATCCCACAGGGGTTAAGCCCAGCCGCCCCCAGCCACCCAGAGCGATCTGAGGTCGGTTGGAACGCAAGGGGGTTTAACCTCTGCCAAATTAGTCTCTCTGGTTTTGGATTGAGAGAAATGTGTGCTTCTGGATCGAGCTTGCCTTGGGCAATGTTCATGGATGATAAGGTAGTGTAATGCATGTCGCGTGCCTCTGTAGCGGTGGCGAGTAATGGATCGCGTGCCTCTGTATTGGTCATGTCTTGCGCCGCGTGCTTGGGGTTTTGGGTGGTGTGGGAGAAAGCTTGCTTTTCTCTTTAGCTCAAATGGACGGCCTATAGAAAACACCTCTTAGAACACATTTTAATCAGTAGTGGGAACACGTTATGAATATGTAAATATGTGCGAAGTAACCTAATAGATAGGGGTCCTGGAACGGAATGGAACTACGAAGAGCTGCCAGAAAAATGTGCGCGTCTGCAGCGGAGCAATCCTCCCCTGGGCACCCAGCGCTGAACCGCGAACAACTAACAACAAAGGGAATTCCCCACATGATGCCGAGTTGCTTTGGACCGGTGGAATGCTGCGGCTCTATGGTGGTAGGTATTGCAATCGCGCTCACTTTCGCGGTAGCTCTTAAGCGCTCTCTCTTTACCGCACTGTTTTCTTCCTTTTCCCCTTTCACTTGCGCGCTGCTTGTAGGTCAAATGCAGGGCCTCCGTTTGGAGTCTTCACTCTGGTCCTGAGGATTGCCAAGACCTGCTCGAAACAAAGCCCCGAACTGGACATCCCACAGGGGTTAAGCCCAGCCGCCCCCAGCCACCCAGAGCGATCTGAGGTCGGTTGGAACGCAAGGGGGTTTAACCTCTGCCAAATTAGTCTCTCTGGTTTTGGATTGAGAGAAATGTGTGCTTCTGGATCGAGCTTGCCTTGGGCAATGTTCATGGATGATAAGGTAGTGTAATGCATGTCGCGTGCCTCTGTAGCGGTGGCGAGTAATGGATCGCGTGCTCTGTATTGGTCATGTCTTGCGTCGCGTGCTTGGGGTTTTGGGTGGTGTGGGAGAAAGCTTGCTTTTCTCTTTAGCTCAAATGGACGGCCTATAGAAAACACCTCTTAGAACACATTTTAATCAGTAGTGGGAACACGTTATGAATATGTAAATATGTGCGAAGTAACCTAATAGATAGGGGTCCTGGAACGGAATGGAACTACGAAGAGCTGCCAGAAAAACGTGCGCGTCTGCAGCGGAGCAATCCTCCCCTGGGCACCCAGCGCTGAACCGCGAACAACTAACAACAAAGGGAATTCCCCACATGATGCCGAGTTGCTTTGGACCGGTGGAGTGCTGCGGCTCTATGGTGGTAGGTATTGCAATCGCGCTCACTTTTGCGGTAGCTCTTAAGCGCTCTCTCTTTACCGCACTGTTTTCTTCCTTTTCCCCTTTCACTTGCGCGCTGCTTGTAGGTCAAATGCAGGGCCTCCGTTTGGAGTCTTCACTCTGGTCCTGAGGATTGCCAAGACCTGCTCGAAACAAAGCCCCGAACTGGACATCCCACAGGGGTTAAGCCCAGCCGCCCCCAGCCACCCAGAGCGATCTGAGGTCGGTTGGAACGCAAGGGGGTTTAACCTCTGCCAAATTAGTCTCTCTGCTTTTGGATTGAGAGAAATGTGTGCTTCTGGATCGAGCTTGCCTTGGGCAATGTACATGGATGATAAGGTAGTGTAATGCATGTCGCGTGCCTCTGTATCGGGGTGGAGTGTTGGAGAATGGCTGACAGACAATGGTCATGGAGATATAGCTGAGCTGCATACGCATACATAAGGAACTGTTTATGTGCACACAGGCTTCACAAACAATAAGGGGGAGAGAAGGACATCTCTCCAGCTGATTGATTAAACGAGGCTCTGTATGTTTTGAACCGAAAAGTTCATGTTAGATGTTAGTGAAATGAAGTTACAGGTACTAACTTGGGAAAGGAGATCTGCCTATGTCATTACAGATATGGGAACCAAGCAGATAAAGCTGTGGATCCAGAAGAAATCAAGCTTGCATGAACCAGGACGGGATCCTGATCACAGTAACTGAAGTCAAGTGTTCCAAGTGCAGCCACAATGGACAATGAGTTTTGCTGCGGGACATTTTGAATACTCTTTTAAATATGAGTGTGTTAGTGGTAAATAAAAATTAGAGAAACAGTGATTTCTGCACAGCCTAAGGTCACAGGCTGCAATCGGTGCCTGCACGGAAACGTGAAGCTGAAGTTATCTGCACTTCTGACATTCCTGATTGGCAAAGCAAACAGGTACAACAGCAAAGGTATCGAGGCACTTAGCTACAGATGCGGATTCTGTGAAACATGCAGCAGCTGATTTGTGCTGCTGGCTCGCAGACATAATTGTGAAAGTTTTGGAAGGTATGTGCTGCAGGAATCTGGCTGACCGCTCTCAGTCGATTCATGTGAGCATTCAGAAATTAAGAGATGGAACAGAATTGGTTTCATGAGTGGGAAATTTCAGGATGGATATTGTCAATGGTCAAATTTGGATTATTGGATTTGACGATTCGGTACTTATCTTACATTTACTGCCGTGCTTGTTGAGCTTTCTGCAAAGGGCCCTTGCAGAAACCTCTAAAAGCAGTTTTGTGGCGCAGATACAAAAAGGGAAAAATTTGTCAAGGGGGACAGCAGGCCTGCTAGCAGCCTGGCTCTCCTCGCAACAACACAGACTCTGACAGTATCCTTGAAATTCCCATGAAACAACAAAATTACTCACGCTGAGAAGTTTTGGTAATCACTTTTTCAAAGCGTAGCGGCCTTGAAAGCAGGTGTACAGACTCCCTTAAATCAAGGAGCTGTGAGAAAGTATTTGGAAGTAAAATGAACATGTCATCAACCAGCCATAATGAGATGGCCACAGCACAGCAGGCGTGCAGATAACTTTTAGACATTAAAGGTAAACTAACAATGTTTGGCTATAAGGTATGCTTATCAAAACTCGTTATAATTACTAATTAATCACTTTGGTGTGAACAGTGTGTGTAACCAATTAGCAGTTTTTAGATTGCCACATTTTATAGTATGGCTTTTCGTTTATGGGATAGATGGACTGGTTACCTTCCTGTATCACCTCAGGAACCGCAGGAGTTGGTTCCAGTGTTTAATGGGAGGTTAGACGGTTGGTTAAGCTCTTGGGGAATAACAGGTTGGCTTAGTGACTTGGTTAAGGAAGGTATACGATGGCTGTTGATTATTATAGTTGCTGTTATAGTAGTAGGCACTTTGTTAGCTTATACCCTGCAAGGCAAGGTTACTGCTCTTGTTGCTCAGAAGAAAAAAGGGGGAATTGTTGGAGTACGTGCACGTAGGCACGAAGTGCAGACTAAAGCAGAGCAGAAGAAGCACGGCACGACCAATCAGGATCAAGGTCGAGACGACCTTAAACGAAGACAGCCCTCAGAAGAAGCAAGTGAATCAGGGAAAAACAGGTTGAAGGAACTGCAAGAATGAAAACAAGAGGCAGGCTTATGATGATGTAACCCTAAACAAATAAACAATAATAGATTGACTTATGGGCATATGTTAGCCACAAAGTATAAAAGGAGCTAACTTAGAACTAATAAAGGAAGGTGCTTTTATCGCTCACATTGAGCAGGCTTGCTTCTTCCCCCGCCGGCAGGAAACGGCTTCAGGCAGTCTCTTGGCACGTGGCTCTTTGCTTTGTCCCTTGCAGGCTGCACAAGCAGCGTCCTTGGGGCGTAGCCACACGTCTGAACGCACTGAGAGGCTGAGGCGGTCGTCGTCCGTGTTGGTGCCTAATTCCAAAGCAGTACATGGCAGGTAGGTGGAGCGTTTGGCTCTGTTTTTGCAGTCACCTTGCGCTGTGAGCCTCTGTATTAGACTTGTCATGCGCCGCATGCCTCTGTATCGGGGTGGAGTAATGGACAGCGTGCCTCTGTATTAGACTTGTCTTGCGCCGTATGCCTGTGTAACAAGCTTGCCTTGCGCCGTGTGCCTGGGATTTTGGGTGGTGTGGGTGATAGCTTGCTTTTCTTCTGTTTAGCTCAAATGGAGTGCACTAAGGAAAACACCTCTCGGAACACATTTTAATAAGCAGTGGGAACAGGTTATGAATATGTAAATATTTGAGAGGTAAGCTAATAAATAGGGATCCTGGTACGGAATAGAACCCAGAAGAGCTGCCACGTAAACATGCGCGTCTGCAGCGGAGCAATCCTCCCCTGGGCACCCAGCGCTGAACCGCGAACAACTAACAACAAAGGGAATTCCCCACATGATGCCGAGTTGCTTTGGACCGGTGGAGTGCTGCGGCTCTATGGTGGTAGGTATTGCAATCGCGCTCACTCCCGCGCTAGCGCTCAAGCGCTCTCTCTTTACCGCACTGTTTTCTTCCTTTTCCCCTTTCACTTGCGCGCTGCTTGTAGGTCAAATGCAGGGCCTCCGTTTGGAGTCTTCACTCTGGTCCTGAGGATTGCCAAGACCTGCTCGAAACAAAGCCCCGAACTGGACATCCCACAGGGGTTAAGCCCAGCCGCCCCCAGCCACCCAGAGCGATCTGAGGTCGGTTGGAACGCAAGGGGGTTTAACCTCTGCCAAATTAGTCTCTCTGGTTTTGGATTGAGAGAAATGTGTGCTTCTGGATCGAGCTTGCCTTGGGCAATGTTCATGGATGATAAGTTAGTGTAATGCATGTCGCGTGCCTCTGTAGCGGTGGCGAGTAATGGATCGCGTGCCTCTGTATTGGTCATGTCTTGCGCCGCGTGCTTGGGGTTTTGGGTGGTGTGGGAGAAAGCTTGCTTTTCTCTTTAGCTCAAATGGACGGCCTATAGAAAACACCTCTTAGAACACATTTTAATCAGTAGTGGGAACACGTTATGAATATGTAAATATGTGCGAAGTAACCTAATAGATAGGGGTCCTGGAACGGAATGGAACTACGAAGAGCTGCCAGAAAAAAGTGCGCGTATGCAGCGGAGCAATCCTCCCCTGGGCACCCAGCGCTGAACCGCGAACAACTAACAACAAAGGGAATTCCCCACATGATGCCGAGTTGCTTTGGACCGGTGGAATGCTGCGGCTCTATGGTGGTAGGTATTGCAATCGCGCTCACTTTCGCGGTAGCTCTTAAGCGCTCTCTCTTTACCGCACTGTTTTCTTCCTTTTCCCCTTTCACTTGCGCGCTGCTTGTAGGTCAAATGCAGGGCCTCCGTTTGGAGTCTTCACTCTGGTCCTGAGGATTGCCAAGACCTGCTCGAAACAAAGCCCCCAACTGGACATCCCACAGGGGTTAAGCCCAGCCGCCCCCAGCCACCCAGAGCGATCTGAGGTCGGTTGGAACGCAAGGGGGTTTAACCTCTGCCAAATTAGTCTCTCTGGTTTTGGATTGAGAGAAATGTGTGCTTCTGGATCGAGCTTGCCTTGGGCAATGTTCATGGATGATAAGTTAGTGTAATGCATGTCGCGTGCCTCTGTAGCGGTGGCGAGTAATGGATCGCGTGCTCTGTATTGGTCATGTCTTGCGCCGCGTGCTTGGGGTTTTGGGTGGTGTGGGAGAAAGCTTGCTTTTCTCTTTAGCTCAAATGGACGGCCTATAGAAAACACCTCTTAGAACACATTTTAATCAGTAGTGGGAACACGTTATGAATATGTAAATATGTGCGAAGTAACCTAATAGATAGGGGTCCTGGAACGGAATGGAACTACGAAGAGCTGCCAGAAAAATGTGCGCGTCTGCAGCGGAGCAATCCTCCCCTGGGCACCCAGCGCTGAACCGCCAACAACTAACAACAAAGGGAATTCCCCACATGATGCCGAGTTGCTTTGGACCGGTGGAGTGCTGCAGCTCTATGGTGGTAGGTATTGCAATCGCGCTCACTCCCGCGCTAGCGCTCAAGCGCTCTCTCTTTACCGCACTGTTTTCTTCCTTTTCCCCTTTCACTTGCGCGCTGCTTGTAGGTCAAATGCAGGGCCTCCGTTTGGAGTCTTCACTCTGGTCCTGAGGATTGCCAAGACCTGCTCGAAACAAAGCCCCGAACTGGACATCCCACAGGGGTTAAGCCCAGCCGCCCCCAGCCTCCCAGAGCGATCTGAGGTCGGTTGGAACGCAAGGGGGTTTAACCTCTGCCAAATTAGTCTCTCTGCTTTTGGATTGAGAGAAATGTGTGCTTCTGGATCGAGCTTGCCTTGGGCAATGTACATGGATGATAAGGTAGTGTAATGCATGTCGCGTGCCTCTGTATCGGGGTGGAGTGTTGGAGAATGGCTGACAGACAATGGTCATGGAGATATAGCTGAGCTGCATACGCATACATAAGGAACTGTTTATGTGCACACAGGCTTCACAAACAATAAGGGGGACAGAAGGACATCTCTCCAGCTGATTGATTAAACGAGGCTCTGTATGTTTTGAACCGAAAAGTTCATGTTAGATGTTAGTGAAATGAAGTTACAGGTACTAACTTGGGAAAGGAGATCTGCCTATGTCATTACAGATATGGGAACCAAGCAGATAAAGCTGTGGATCCAGAAGAAATCAAGCTTGCATGAACCAGGACGGGATCCTGATCACAGTAACTGAAGTCAAGTGTTCCAAGTGCAGCCACAATGGACAATGAGTTTTGCTGCGGGACATTTTGAATACTCTTTTAAATATGAGTGTGTTAGTGGTAAATAAAAATTAGAGAAACAGTGATTTCTGCACAGCCTAAGGTCACAGGCTGCAATCGGTGCCTGCACGGAAACGTGAAGCTGAAGTTATCTGCACTTCTGACATTCCTGATTGGCAAAGCAAACAGGTACAACAGCAAAGGTATCGAGGCACTTAGCTACAGATGCGGATTCTGTGAAACATGCAGCAGCTGATTTGTGCTGCTGGCTCGCAGACATAATTGTGAAAGTTTTGGAAGGTATGTGCTGCAGGAATCTGGCTGACCGCTCTCAGTCGATTCATGTGAGCATTCAGAAATTAAGAGATGGAACAGAATTGGTTTCATGAGTGGGAAATTTCAGGATGGATATTGTCAATGGTCAAATTTGGATTATTGGATTTGACGATTCGGTACTTATCTTACATTTACTGCCGTGCTTGTTGAGCTTTCTGCAAAGGGCCCTTGCAGAAACCTCTAAAAGCAGTTTTGTGGCGCAGATACAAAAAGGGAAAAATTTGTCAAGGGGGACAGCAGGCCTGCTAGCAGCCTGGCTCTCCTCGCAACAACACAGACTCTGACAGTATCCTTGAAATTCCCATGAAACAACAAAATTACTCACACTGAGAAGTTTTGGTAATCACTTTTTCAAAGCGTAGCGGCCTTGAAAGCAGGTGTACAGACTCCCTTAAATCAAGGAGCTGTGAGAAAGTATTTGGAAGTAACATGAACATGTCATCAACCAGCCATAATGAGATGGCCACAGCACAGCAGGCGTGCAGATAACTTTTAGACATTAAAGGTAAACTAACAATGTTTGGCTATAAGGTATGCTTATCAAAACTCGTTATAATTACTAATTAATCACTTTGGTGTGAACAGTGTGTGTAACCAATTAGCAGTTTTTAGATTGCCACATTTTATAGTATGGCTTTTCGTTTATGGGATAGATGGACTGGTTACCTTCCTGTATCACCTCAGGAACCGCAGGAGTTGGTTCCAGTGTTTAATGGGAGGTTAGACGGTTGGTTAAGCTCTTGGGGAATAACAGGTTGGCTTAGTGACTTGGTTAAGGAAGGTATACGATGGCTGTTGATTATTATAGTTGCTGTTATAGTAGTAGGCACTTTGTTAGCTTATACCCTGCAAGGCAAGGTTACTGCTCTTGTTGCTCAGAAGAAAAAAGGGGGAATTGTTGGAGTACGTGCACGTAGGCACGAAGTGCAGACTAAAGCAGAGCAGAAGAAGCACGGCACGACCAATCAGGATCAAGGTCGAGACGACCTTAAACGAAGACAGCCCTCAGAAGAAGCAAGTGAATCAGGGAAAAACAGGATGAAGGAACTGCAAGAATGAAAACAAGAGGCAGGCTTATGATGATGTAACCCTAAACAAATAAACAATAATAGATTGACTTATGGGCATATGTTAGCCACAAAGTATAAAAGGAGCTAACTTAGAACTAATAAAGGAAGGTGCTTTTATCGCTCACATTGAGCAGGCTTGCTTCTTCCCCCGCCGGCAGGAAACGGCTTCAGGCAGTCTCTTGGCACGTGGCTCTTTGCTTTGTCCCTTGCAGGCTGCACAAGCAGCGTCCTTGGGGCGTAGCCACACGTCTGAACGCACTGAGAAGCTGAGGCGGTCGTCGTCCGTGTTGGTGCCTAATTCCAAAGCAGTACATGGCAGGTAGGTGGAGCGTTTGGCTCTGTTTTTGCAGTCACCTTGCGCTGTGAGCCTCTGTATTAGACTTGTCATGCGCCGCATGCCTCTGTATCGGGGTGGAGTAATGGACAGCGTGCCTCTGTATTAGACTTGTCTTGCGCCGTATGCCTGTGTAACAAGCTTGCCTTGCGCCGTGTGCCTGGGATTTTGGGTGGTGTGGGTGATAGCTTGCTTTTCTTCTGTTTAGCTCAAATGGAGTGCACTAAGGAAAACACCTCTCGGAACACATTTTAATAAGCAGTGGGAACAGGTTATGAATATGTAAATATTTGAGAGGTAAGCTAATAAATAGGGATCCTGGTACGGAATAGAACCCAGAAGAGCTGCCACGTAAACATGCGCGTCTGCAGCGGAGCAATCCTCCCCTGGGCACCCAGCGCTGAACCGCGAACAACTAACAACAAAGGGAATTCCCCACATGATGCCGAGTTGCTTTGGACCGGTGGAGTGCTGCGGCTCTATGGTGGTAGGTATTGCAATCGCGCTCACTTTTGCGGTAGCGCTCAAGCGCTCTCTCTTTACCGCACTGTTTTCTTCCTTTTCCCCTTTCACTTGCGCGCTGCTTGTAGGTCAAATGCAGGGCCTCCGTTTGGAGTCTTCACTCTGGTCCTGAGGATTGCCAAGACCTGCTCGAAACAAAGCCCCGAACTGGACATCCCACAGGGGTTAAGCCCAGCCGCCCCCAGCCACCCAGAGCGATCTGAGGTCGGTTGGAACGCAAGGGGGTTTAACCTCTGCCAAATTAGTCTCTCTGGTTTTGGATTGAGAGAAATGTGTGCTTCTGGATCGAGCTTGCCTTGGGCAATGTTCATGGATGATAAGTTAGTGTAATGCATGTCGCGTGCCTCTGTAGCGGTGGCGAGTAATGGATCGCGTGCCTCTGTATTGGTCATGTCTTGCGCCGCGTGCTTGGGGTTTTGGGTGGTGTGGGAGAAAGCTTGCTTTTCTCTTTAGCTCAAATGGACGGCCTATAGAAAACACCTCTTAGAACACATTTTAATCAGTAGTGGGAACACGTTATGAATATGTAAATATGTGCGAAGTAACCTAATAGATAGGGGTCCTGGAACGGAATGGAACTACGAAGAGCTGCCAGAAAAATGTGCGCGTCTGCAGCGGAGCAATCCTCCCCTGGGCACCCAGCGCTGAACCGCGAACAACTAACAACAAAGGGAATTCCCCACATGATGCCGAGTTGCTTTGGACCGGTGGAGTGCTGCGGCTCTATGGTGGTAGGTATTGCAATCGCGCTCACTTTTGCGGTAGCGCTCAAGCGCTCTCTCTTTACCGCACTGTTTTCTTCCTTTTCCCCTTTCACTTGCGCGCTGCTTGTAGGTCAAATGCAGGGCCTCCGTTTGGAGTCTTCACTCTGGTCCTGAGGATTGCCAAGACCTGCTCGAAACAAAGCCCCGAACTGGACATCCCACAGGGGTTAAGCCCAGCCGCCCCCAGCCTCCCAGAGCGATCTGAGGTCGGTTGGAACGCAAGGGGGTTTAACCTCTGCCAAATTAGTCTCTCTGGTTTTGGATTGAGAGAAATGTGTGCTTCTGGATCGAGCTTGCCTTGGGCAATGTACATGGATGATAAGTTAGTGTAATGCATGTCGCGTGCCTCTGTAGCGGTGGCGAGTAATGGATCGCGTGCCTCTGTATTGGTCATGTCTTGCGCCACGTGCTTGGGGTTTTGGGTGGTGTGGGAGAAAGCTTGCTTTTCTCTTTAGCTCAAATGGACGGCCTATAGAAAACACCTCTTAGAACACATTTTAATCAGTAGTGGGAACACGTTATGAATATGTAAATATGTGCGAAGTAACCTAATAGATAGGGGTCCTGGAACGGAATGGAACTACGAAGAGCTGCCAGAAAAATGTGCGCGTCTGCAGCGGAGCAATCCTCCCCTGGGCACCCAGCACTGAACCGCGAACAACTAACAACAAAGGGAATTCCCCACATGATGCCGAGTTGCTTTGGACCGGTGGAGTGCTGCGGCTCTATGGTGGTAGGTATTGCAATCGCGCTCACTTTTGCGGTAGCGCTCAAGCGCTCTCTCTTTACCGCACTGTTTTCTTCCTTTTCCCCTTTCACTTGCGCGCTGCTTGTAGGTCAAATGCAGGGCCTCCGTTTGGAGTCTTCACTCTGGTCCTGAGGATTGCCAAGACCTGCTCGAAACAAAGCCCCGAACTGGACATCCCACAGGGGTTAAGCCCAGCCGCCCCCAGCCACCCAGAGCGATCTGAGGTCGGTTGGAACGCAAGGGGGTTTAACCTCTGCCAAATTAGTCTCTCTGGTTTTGGATTGAGAGAAATGTGTGCTTCTGGATCGAGCTTGCCTTGGGCAATGTACATGGATGATAAGGTAGTGTAATGCATGTCGCGTGCCTCTGTATCGGGGTGGAGTGTTGGAGAATGGCTGACAGACAATGGTCATGGAGATATAGCTGAGCTGCATACGCATACATAAGGAACTGTTTATGTGCACACAGGCTTCACAAACAATAAGGGGGAGAGAAGGACATCTCTCCAGCTGATTGATTAAACGAGGCTCTGTATGTTTTGAACCGAAAAGTTCATGTTAGATGTTAGTGAAATGAAGTTACAGGTACTAACTTGGGAAAGGAGATCTGCCTATGTCATTACAGATATGGGAACCAAGCAGATAAAGCTGTGGATCCAGAAGAAATCAAGCTTGCATGAACCAGGACGGGATCCTGATCACAGTAACTGAAGTCAAGTGTTCCAAGTGCAGCCACAATGGACAATGAGTTTTGCTGCGGGACATTTTGAATACTCTTTTAAATATGAGTGTGTTAGTGGTAAATAAAAATTAGAGAAACAGTGATTTCTGCACAGCCTAAGGTCACAGGCTGCAATCGGTGCCTGCACGGAAACGTGAAGCTGAAGTTATCTGCACTTCTGACATTCCTGATTGGCAAAGCAAACAGGTACAACAGCAAAGGTATCGAGGCACTTAGCTACAGATGCAGATTCTGTGAAACATGCAGCAGCTGATTTGTGCTGCTGGCTCGCAGACATAATTGTGAAAGTTTTGGAAGGTATGTGCTGCAGGAATCTGGCTGACCGCTCTCAGTCGATTCATGTGAGCATTCAGAAATTAAGAGATGGAACAGAATTGGTTTCATGAGTGGGAAATTTCAGGATGGATATTGTCAATGGTCAAATTTGGATTATTGGATTTGACGATTCGGTACTTATCTTACATTTACTGCCGTGCTTGTTGAGCTTTCTGCAAAGGGCCCTTGCAGAAACCTCTAAAAGCAGTTTTGTGGCGCAGATACAAAAAGGGAAAAATTTGTCAAGGGGGACAGCAGGCCTGCTAGCAGCCTGGCTCTCCTCGCAACAACACAGACTCTGACAGTATCCTTGAAATTCCCATGAAACAACAAAATTACTCACGCTGAGAAGTTTTGGTAATCACTTTTTCAAAGCGTAGCGGCCTTGAAAGCAGGTGTACAGACTCCCTTAAATCAAGGAGCTGTGAGAAAGTATTTGGAAGTAAAATGAACATGTCATCAACCAGCCATAATGAGATGGCCACAGCACAGCAGGCGTGCAGATAACTTTTAGACATTAAAGGTAAACTAACAATGTTTGGCTATAAGGTATGCTTATCAAAACTCGTTATAATTACTAATTAATCACTTTGGTGTGAACAGTGTGTGTAACCAATTAGCAGTTTTTAGATTGCCACATTTTATAGTATGGCTTTTCGTTTATGGGATAGATGGACTGGTTACCTTCCTGTATCACCTCAGGAACCGCAGGAGTTGGTTCCAGTGTTTAATGGGAGGTTAGACGGTTGGTTAAGCTCTTGGGGAATAACAGGTTGGCTTAGTGACTTGGTTAAGGAAGGTATACGATGGCTGTTGATTATTATAGTTGCTGTTATAGTAGTAGGCACTTTGTTAGCTTATACCCTGCAAGGCAAGGTTACTGCTCTTGTTGCTCAGAAGAAAAAAGGGGGAATTGTTGGAGAATGGCTGACAGAAAATGGTCATGGAGATATAGCTGAGCTGCATACGCGTACATAAGGAACTGTGTACGTGCACGTAGGAATGGAGTGCAGACTAAAGCAGAGCAGAAGAAGCACGGCACGACCAATCAGGATCAAGGTCAAGACGACCTTAATCGAAGACAGCCCTCAGAAGAAGCAAGTGAATCTGGGAAAAACTGGTTGAAGGAACTGCAAGAATGAAAACAAGAGGCAGGCTTATGATGATATAACCTGTAACAAATAACCAATGGTAAATTGACTAATAGGCTTATATTAACCACAATGTATAAAAGGAGCTAACTTAGAGCTAATAAACGAAGTTGCTTTTATCACTCATATTGAGTTGGCCTGCCTCTTCCCCCGCTGGCAGTGGAGTAATGGATAGCGTGCCTCTGTATTAGACATGTCTTGCGCCGCATGCCTCTGTATCGGGATGGAGTAATGGATAGCGTGCCTCTGTATTAGACTTGTCTTGCGCCGTATGCCTGTGTAACAAGCTTGCCTTGCGCCGTGTGCCTGGGATTTTGGGTGGTGTGGGTGATAGCTTGATTTTGTTTTGTTCAACTCAAATGGATGGCACTATGGAAAACACCTCTCGGAACAAATTTAATCAGTAGTGGGAACAGGTTATGAATATGTAAATATTTGTGAGGTAACCTAATAAATATATATGATTGACCTGCTTAGAACCAGAAGCACGGACACTTGTGCGCGTATGTAGTGTAGCAATCCTCCCCTGTCCACTTTTGCTGGTACATTTAAGGTTCTCAGGGAAAGGTAAGCTTTGAGCCCCAGGTTGAAAAGTGCTTCTTATAAGTCGGCTGTGGAGGTTTTAGAGAAGGTATGTGTTTCAGTCCCGAGTGCTTTGATTTGGGAGGTATTGCTGGACACTTGGAATGTACAGAATGAAATGCTGGTCCGGCTGAGAAAAACTTTTCTGCCGATTATGGAGGTACAATTTGAGTTTTGCAGGCAAAGGAAATCTATGAGTCCCAGAGTGAAATGTGCATCTTGTTGGACAATTAGGGAGGTTTCAGGCAGCGTATGTCTTTCAGTCCTGGCTGCTTTGGTTTGGGAGCTAATGCGGCACATTTGGATTGTTTGGAATGAAATGCTGCTCCCGCTGAGGGAAAAAAACCTCCCCTTCTTTCAGCTCTGCTTCGCTGTCCACCATTGTTTTCTCCGCCTCTCTAATGTTCCATTTCTCCATCTCTCTGTGGATGGCCTCAGGAGATTTCAGGCCGGGAACATCTTTCAGTTCTGACACCTGTAGTTGGAGACTCAGCACCGCGCTGGGTTCAGCGGGGAATTCGCCCTCGGCCAGGGCCAATCGCCCACACACACAACCAACTCACCCTTGGGCACGGAGGAACAAGCGGTGGGTTTATAGATTAAAATGGTAGTTTATAGGGCCCAAATGATAGTTTATAAGCTGTAAAACACATTGTTAAAACACAGCTTTAGGCGGTGAACTGCTTTTTGTCCTTCAAAAATGCTATTTCTATTTAGAACAAACTGGTGGTTTTGTAGGGCACTTTGTGGTGCCGTTATCTCCTTTGTTCTTCCCTCTTCTTGTTCCTCTGCCCTTCTTGGTCCCCTCCTTTGTACCACAACCCTCCCCCCCCCCCCAGCCTTGGTCCTACATTCTTTATCACTTTTTCTTGGACCCTGCTCTCTGGAGCCGCCCCCCCCCCCCCTTTGTCCCTCTCCCCTTCTTGGTATTTCCCACTTCTTTGTGATTGCATCCTCCTTTGTCCTGTCCACTTTTTGGTTCTTCTGTCGTCTTAGTCTTCCCTGTACTCCCCTTTTGTCTTAGGGTGCGTGCCATATCACCCCGCTCCCCCTCCATATTTTGGCTTTGCGCTGTGAGATTCTACCCAGTCTTGCTGTCTCCCATTTTGGTTTGTCCTGTCAGATCCCCCTTATTCCTCTCTCTTGTAAACCCTTCCCTGTTGTCCTCACCCCTTCTTTTTCTCCTGCTGCTTTCTGTCCTTTTGCTTCCATCCTCTCTATTGCAGAAAACTGTCCCTCCCAGAATACGTTCTCTACTGACTTTAGTTCCATGTGTTTTGATTTCTCCTCCGTGCATTGGTGAAAACTGTCTCCCAAGAAACAGCGACCCGGTGCCTTTGGTTCCGGGCGTTTTTTGTTCCGGGGTGTGCAACCCCAAAAAGGGTCCCCCCGGGTACAGGGACCCGGTGCCTTTGGTTCCAGGCGTTTTTTGTTCCGGGGTGGCAACCCCAAAAAGGGTCCCCCCGGGTACAGGGACTCGGTGCCTTTGGTTCCGGGCGTTTTTTGTTCCGGGGTGTGCAACCCCAAAAAGGGTCCCTCCGGGTACAGGGACCCGGTGCCTTTGGTTCCGGTCGTTTTTTGTTCCGGGGTGGCAACCCCAAAAAGGGTCCCCCCGAGTACAGGGACCCGGTGCCTTTGGTTCCGGGCGTTTTTGTTCCGGTGTGTGCAACCCCAAAAAGGGTCCCCCCGGGTACAGGGACCCGGTGCCTTTGGTTCCAGGCGTTTTTTGTTCCGGGGTGGCAACCCCAAAAAGGGTCCCCCCGGGTACAGGGACCCGGTGCTTTTGGTTCCGGGCGTTTTTTGTTCCGGGGTGTGCAACCCCAAAAAGGGTCCCTCCGGGTACAGGGACCCGGTGCCTTTGGTTCCGGGCGTTTTTTTGTTCCGGGGTGTGCAACCCCAAAAAGGGTCCCCCCGGGTACAGGGACCCGGTGCCTTTGGTTCCGGGCGTTTTTTGTTCCGCGGTGGCAACCCCAAAAAGGGTCCCCCCGAGTACAGGGACCCGGTGCCTTTGGTTCCGGGCGTTTTTTGTTCCGGGGTGTGCAACCCCAAAAAGGGTCCCTCCGGGTACAGGGACCCGGTGCCTTTGGTTCCGGGCGTTTTTTTGTTCCGGGGTGTGCAACGCCAAAAAGGTTCCCCCGGGTACAGGGACCCGGTGCCTTTGGTTCCGGGTGTTTTTTGTTCCGAGGTGTGCACCTGTCCTGGTTTCAGCTAAGATGGAGTTAATTTACCATTTGGAAGTGGGTGGAATGCTGTGTTTGGGTGTTAGAATGAGAGCAGTGCTGACAGCATCCTGACGTTTCTAGTTGTTATCAAGCAATCAAGAACTTTTTCAGTTCTTGATGTTTCCAACAGGAGGGGACGCAACCAGGACAGGTGACCTGAATTGGACAAAGACGATATTCCTTGCCAATCAGGTCATGCTTATTATAAAGGGGGGACTATCTAGAATCGAACAATTGCGTGCCTTGCCTGGACTCTCAGAAGATTCTGCCGTTGTGGTGTTGTCAAAGGTGAAGGTCGAAGACTCAGTGACTTTAGTTCCGGGCGTTATTTTCTTCTGGGGTGTGCAGCGCTGTTTAGGGACAGCCAGAAAAAGCGACCCAATGACTTTAGTTCTGGGTGGGTTTTTTGTTCAGTTCTGTGGATCGCTGAAAACAGTTCCCCCAGAAACGGTGACCCTGCTCATTTGGTTCCACTGGGTGTTCTTGTTCCAGGGACTGCAGCACTGAAACCTGTGTATGTGTCATCATCTTGTCCAATCATATCCCCATCCCCCTATTCCCCCCTGTAATCGGTGACCTGGCAACATCGGTTCCGGATGTTTTTTCATTCTGGGTTGTGCGTCACTTTAAATGGTCCACCTGGAAAGAGCGGCCTTGTTATTTTGGGTCTGCGTGATTTTGGTTCGCATCTATTTGTCACTCAATTTGACACCCCTGGAAGTAATATTTGATATCCACAATGCATTTGAGTCTCTATTTGGCTTTTATTGTACTTCCCCCTTTCTCTCTTTCTCTGTCTGGACTCTAGTTCCTATTTTGACATTCCACATTCAGTCCTGTAGCCTGTCGGTGTTTCTGCTCCCTCTGTCTCTGTCCGGCTCTGTGCGCTTGTCATAGGTGCGCGTAGCAATTCATGGCAATTGATTGATTTCTCCATCTTTATCGATCCCGTTCCCCGCCCCTCATTTTGAATTCTTCCCTCTGTCTTGTCCCCTGCCCAGGATTTCCTAAATTTGTTACACTGCAGCCTGTCGCTACCTTTTTCTTTCCCCATCTCAGTTTGTACGGCTCCTCGTCTCTGTTCCTCCCTCTATGCTGCATTGCTCTGTTTCCTTTCTCCATCCCTCTCTCTCCATTTCAGGCTCCTGTCTTTCAGCTCTGCTTCTCTGTCCACCATTGTTTTCTCCGCCTCTCTAATGTTCCATTTCTCCATCTCTCTGTGGAAGGCCTCAGGAGATTTCAGGCCGGGAACATCTTTCAGTTCTGACACCTGTAGTTGGAGACTCAGCACCACGCTGGGTTCAGCGGGGAATTCGCCCTCGGCCAGGGCCAATCGCCCACACACACAACCAACTCACCCTTGGGCACGGAGGAACAAGCGGTGGGTTTATAGATTAAAATGGTAGTTTATAGGGCCCAAATGATAGTTTACCGACTAAAGCTGTGTTTTAACAATGTGTTTTACAGCTTTGAAATAGCTTTTTTGTAGGAAAAAAAGCAGTTTATATCTAGAACAGAACTGGTGGTTTTGTAGGGAAAGAAGAGCATTTTTTAGAATCAATTGGGGTTTTTTAAGCAAAAAAGCCTGGTGTTTTTATAGAAGAAAGCGGCGGTTCTGTTGGATAAAAATTGGGGTTTACGGGATCAAAATGGTGGTTAATGGGTTTTTTTTTTTTTCTCCCCATAATCAAATGGTCTTTTCCAGGCTGCAATGGCCTCATGTTCCTTCAAGGACCGAACGCATGTTCTTCCTAAGGTTGGGCGGTCGCTTCCTGGTACTTGAGCTCCCCTTGGGAACTTTGAAAAACCAACGGAAGAGATGAGATAGCTTGAGGAAAGGGGATGAGGGGGGCGTGAAGAGGAGGAGCGTTGAGGCACTCACCCACATCTCTTGGCTGGGCCAGCTTTAAGCAACTAGACTGAAGAGGAAGATATGGCAGAGGCAGAGAGAGAAGCCTCGAGGCTAAGCGAGTTTTTGCCAGTCCCAGGAGGTGCAGCCAGTCGTCCACCTAGCCATCCCTAACACAAATCTCAAGATCTACTTGCTGCCCACCCTCATCTCTCTTCCAGGCTGCCCGAGTCACAATGCTTGTTGTTCTCGTGCCACAGCCGATGGGATATATTGAGGAATCTATTTCTGCTTCCTCATTTAGCCTTGTCTGGAACATAGTTCCAGTAGAAGTCTGGCAGTACATGTGGCATCACCAGATGCAAAGTATAACTCTGATATTTTGGCTTTTTCGGTAGCTAGCTAAAGTGCATATGCACTGTAAAAACACTCTCATTAGAGCCTAAGTTGCCATTTTCCTACCAAGTTTCCTTTAATAGCTATCTTTTTCGATCTACACGCCAGAAAAATTGAAACTATTTACATACCGATACAACAGACGCAGTCCCAGGAGAGCCAGCATCACTGCTTTCGGTGAGAATCAGTGTCGTTTGGCGCCCGGCATCCCAGAAAGCTCACTCGAGTCAGAAAATCCTCTCCAGCTTCTTCAGTGCCTTTATATCTCCTACAGTCTCTGAGCAACAACTCAGAACTAAAGAGCCCTGCCTGCTCCTCGAGCTGCTTTTAAGCCTTCTGGAGGCAGGACACTCCCCTTTCCCAGGGGACTATGGGAAGGGTGGTGGGTGGGGCCAAGGGTATATAAGCCATCTGCCTTGCCCTAGGCAGCTCATTCTCCTGCTGGCTTTCTCCAGCATCAGAGCTCTGGCTTTCATTCAGCAGATGGAGCTTAGTAGTCAGCTTGGCTTTTTGGGCGGATGCATCTGAGGTAAGAGCTTAAGTAGTACTCGATGTTAAGCAGCATGGATGTAATAGACAGCGTACTCCCAGATAGGTTTGCGGTCTGGTTTAGGGTTTATAATGTATTGTGTATTGAATTTTTAGGGGATTGTAAGATGATCCTATACAGTTATCTCTCGGTCTTCAATTGTAAGCTTGCGGCATTTTACTGGCATTCCTGATTGTACTGAAGATAGAACCTCACATTTTATTAACCGGCTTTGCTCCCGAATGCGTAAGCCACGAGCATTGCTTTTGCTAAGAGGCAAGATGATGAGATTATCTAGATGGGGTCAGGGCGAGCCTTTTGTCTGCCTACGAACTTTAGCCTTTCCCAATAAAGTAACAGGCAATAAATAGCATTTTCCCAGTTCCGGGAGAGCTCACGACTTTCCTAGAGGTTCCCAGAGCACTGTGGTTTTTTTCTAGCTCGTTCGGAGTTCACAGCAGGCCCCTCTTGGACTCCAAGCATTAGCCCTTTATTTCAGGGGTCTGTAGCAGAGGGAAGAGTTCGTTAGAAGACCGAACCTAGCAGCTGTCTGCCAAACCCATGGTATGCCTGGCAAGCGCAGTTCCTGGGGAACTGTTTTTTTTTTTTGGGTTTTATTCAGTTTGGGCTCTGTCATCTTCTTTAAAGCACTAAACTCATAACTAACTCCTTATTCATGTTTCTACTTGTCTTTGAACTAGCCAAGTCTTCCTGACCTCTTTGACCTGCTCTCTGGTAAGGACATGTAGCTATGTGTAGTCCAAACACTAGCTTCCTGAAGTCTGACAGAAGCTCCCTTATTACATCTTCCATTTTTTGATTAGGCAAGATACCCTGATGAGGAGCAAGTTGTCTAGCCTTGATACAGGATATAATTGGCCCTTTCTATCGGTCCTTTGTTGTTCACCCACAGATTAATTCTTAGTAAGGATCTTTGTGTTCCTCTTAGAGACAATCTATGGTCTTTTCCCCGTTCAGAGCTGTATTGTTTCTGTGTCATCCTCCTTCGTGAAAGTTCCCCTTTCCTGGGGAACTGCGCCGACCGGGAAGTGGGAAAGAAGGGAGATAAATAATGAGCGAAGTTGAGCCTGGGAGGAAGGGAGGCTTCCTGCGGAGACCTTTGGTATCGGTCAACTATCTGCATGCATCCAGGTGACTCACTCTATGATCTTTGCAGATGCACGAGCAGAGTGCCATAAGGAGAGCGGGTCAGGACAAGCTACGCAAAGTAACGTGTGACCGGTGGCTGTCTGACCAGCTTATCCATTTTGGTCTGTCATTTGTTTTTGAAGTCACAAAGTGCCGAGCAAAGACAGATGGCAGCATGTCAACATATGACCTCGGCCAGGTAAGCTGAGACTAGCGGGCTAAAGCAGAGATGAGTTTTCCAGGTGCGACAGTGTCTGTGAAGTTCTAACAGTCTCTTTTGCTTTCCAGGCGGTACCCGACGCTTGACACCACAACAAAGCGTCCCAGTAAGCAGACATCCGGTAGACATCTTCTGCTGTCAAGAAGGGATTGTAGATCCCCGGACTCCTCCAAGCTAAGTAGAAGGAGCCGGAGAAGAGGGCGAGAAAGGGAGGGGTTGGGGAGAGGCTGGGTAAGGCTGTACAGGGAGGAGCGGGTTGTTTGGCAGCACGATGCCAGGGTGTGCCGGGCAGGGCAGCTCCAGCCCTTGTCTGTCTTGATGCTTGTCGTTTGGTGTGTCTTCTGTGTCTTAGTCCTTCTCTGGATGTCAGCATCCTCTTTGTGCTCAAAGGTGCCCAGTGTGCCTCTCGGGCGCGGTCTCTAGGGTCTTGAATGCCCACGCTCGTTCATCAGCATAGCAGCTGCGGAGCTGCTCTTGATTTGCCTAGCAAGGTCATGGCACGGTTTGTCCTCACGTCTCGGAAGTTTCCAGTCGGTCTTCTCTTGTGGCGTCATTGCGGGCTCTGTCGGGAGCTCTGCTCTTCAGTCCCTCGTTTTCACAGCCGGAGGATTTTCCGTGCATCTTTCCATCGTTAGGTCTTGAAGGCGGGCTTCTTGTGCATCCATCGTAACAATTTCGACAGTAAGTCCTTCCAATGAGCCGTTCCAGTCCCCTCTCTTTGGGGGCTGCCATAGAGCTTCCTCTCATCTGCCCCTTGGTGGCGTTGTTTGGCGGTGTCTCCTGTCTTGCTGACAGTTTTCGGTCCTCTTGGAGTCCCATCATCCGCAGGGTTCTGCATTGCGTCATTCTGTGTGCGTGTTTGGCACGGAGCTGCTCTGCCCGGGGTTGTGGAGTCGGGGTGATGGGGCATAGCCGCAGGAGTCCAGGGTTAGCGTGTGGGATTCTGCCCGGGAGGGCTCGGCGAAGGTGGTACCGTCAGCAGGGTGTGCGGATATTCCTGCCCATCCTGTTCCTGGGAGATGGTGGGAGCTGCCTAGGTGGGGCCCTTCAGCGTTGGGAAAAGCAGATGGAACTTTGCAGGGGTGTAAGGCTGTGGGGCTCTGAGGTATGCCTGGTTTTTTACTGTTTGAGTCTTAAGGGCTGCCTGCAGTTAGACCGCAGAGAGGGTTCCTAAATGGAAGCGAGAGATCTGCAATTTTGCGGCGAGGAGTTGGTATCGGGGTGACGTGCTCACTAAATTGTTGGGTTTTTCAGACAGGGCCAGATGCAATGTGTACCGATGGAGCGACGGAGGAGTCGAGGGGAGGACCCGAGGGAGGTAGGTCGACCGGTGGTGTCGGCGTGTTGAAGTGGTCGGTGGCTTGGAGCCACATTTAATATTTGTTTGTGTGTGCCTGTTTCTCTTGTGAAGGTGCAAAGTGAGGAGGAAAGCGGTCCGTTTCCAGGGGAGGTGACTCGGGCCCGGTGAGCTGTTCCTCGCGGGCCGGTCTTGCATTGCAGGTGAGTTCTAGGCATCCCGTGTTTGTTTTACAGCCCAGGCAGGAACCTTGGCGTGGGCACCTGTAACTGGCGGGGGCTGTGAGCGGTCGGTGAAGGGAAGGGAATGGGAGATGGGAAACGGTTTCAGGCAGTCTCTTGGCACGTGGCTCTTTGCTTTGTCCCTTGCAGGCTCCACAGGCAGCGTCATTGGGGCGTAGCCACACGTCTGAATGCACTGAGAAGCTGAGGCGGTTGTCGTCCGTGTTGGTGTCTAATACCGAAGCAGTACCTGGCAGGTAGGTGGAGCGTTTGCCTCTGTTTTAGCAGACACATTGCGCTGCGAGCCTCTGTATTGTGCTTTTCTTGCGCCGCATGCCTCTGTATCGGTGGGGAGTAGTGGATCGTGTGCCTCTCTCACTCCCGCACTCGCGCTCAAGCACTCTCTCTTTACCACACTCTTTTCTTCCTTTTCCCCTTTCACTTGCACGCTGCTTGTAGGTCAAATGCAGGGCCTCCTTTTGGTGTCTTCACTCTGGTCCTGAGGATTGCCAAGACCTGCTCGAAACAAAGCCCCAAACTGGACATCTGGATCTCACTCCAGGGTTGGAGGTCGGGAGTGGAGTGCCACGACAAGGAGGGTCGGTGGGTGGTGTTGGCTGCTCGATGAGATTGGTAGCTCTGTGAATATTTCAGGATTTGCCTGTGTCTCTTGGAAGGTGCAAAACAAGGAGGGAAGCAGGCCCTTTCTAGTGGAGGTGACTTGGGCCAGGTGAGCTGTTCCTAGCGGTCCGGCGTTGCTTTGCACTTGAGTTTTATCGGCATCTCTTGTTTGTGTGTTATAGGACAGGCCTGATCCTCAGCGCAGCCTCCCACAGATGACCTAGGCCAGGTGATCGATCAGCGAAGGTAAGGTAATGGAAGGCGGGAACCGGTTTTGGGCAGTCTTGACATGCGCCTTTTTCAGGTTCCGGAGCTGGCGGTGGGCCTCTGCGCACTGAGAAGGTGAGCTGACTGTTATCCTTTGTGGCGCCTAATACTTCAGCAGGCAGGTGGAGCACTCGCCTCTGTTCTTGCAGGTGTCGAACAACCACCCGTGGCAGCGGAGGAGCAGCGGAGGTGAGATGGAATCACCAGCAGGCCTGAGGCGGTTGCGGTAGCAATGATTTCTCAGAAGGGCAAGAGTAACTTTGCATCTCTTGGGGGTGATAGCAAGCACACGCCACGATGACCGGCACGTGTCAGGTTTGAGCGGGTCAGCGGGATGCCACCACCTTTTGGATAAGCAGGGTGTTCAGGTTACAGTTGATGCTCGCGATACTAGTTGTTTGACCTGTTTTGATTTGTCTGCAAGCTTTTGTTTGCTGTAGAACCAAAAAATTGTAGGGGTCGGAAGGGACCTGGAGAGATCATCGGGTCCAACCCCAAAGTTCAGGGTAGTCCAGGAACTTCCAAGTTAGGCCACGTAGCGTTGCGTTTGCTCTTTTGTCATCGAGGACAGATAGCGATTGGCAGTTGCGCGCAAGCTAAGCGGAGGAAGCAGGGCTGGGGTGAGGGAGCAAGAGGACACAAAGTAGAGGGCGGGACACAGGCGGTGAGAGTTCGGTGCTCTTTGCCCATGAGAGTCCATGTCCCGGAAGGGTCCGCCCAGGAGCCGTCCCCTTTGGGTGACGGACGAGCGGGTCACTTGTCAGCGCAATGTTAGAGTGCGGCAGGCAGGGCGGTTCCAGCCTGTGTTACGCTTGTGTAGGTCGCAGTGTTTTTCTTAGATTCTGCATTATAACTTGCTGAGATCTTTTAGTTGTCGGGTCTTTGCAAAGTAGTAATTAGACCTCTCGAGTCTCGCGTGGCCCTAGCTTTCTTCCTATCGAGCCCTGAGTGCGTTGCAGTTGTAGGTTCAAGCGCAGCTCTGTTTGGCTTGCATCGTTACAGATTTTCTTGCGCGGATCTGTCTTACGGCAATAAGCTGGGTCACAGGTGTCAAGCAGCGCACGTGCCTTACATTGTGTATGTAGGAGTCAATTTCTGGGGTTTTGTTGGCTTTTTCCGCATAGTAAGATAAGCTATCCCCAAAGAGGACCGACTGGCAGTGCCACGGAAGCATCACTTGGAAGTGGGCAAGTCGACTCGCAGTATTTATTTGAGTTTCTCAGATGCAGATCGCGAGGCCTGAGATGCAGGACAAAGGAAGAGGGCGACCGAACCGGCAGGCGGAGTAACAGAGGAAGGCTGGCTGGCATCCACCATTAGAGGATCGGTGCCAGCGTTGCGAGCTTATTCATTTCCAGTTTTAGTTTCTCAGTAGAAAACAAAGCGCAGAGCGGGATGTTGGCCCCCGAGCTAACTTTGAGGTGACCGACACCTAGCGTGCCAAAAGAGGAGTTTTACAGGCATCCTACCGGCGTAGCACAAACTGTATCCTGTTTTAGTATTATCAGTGGCAGGCGGGCGTCAGCATGTTAGAGTAAAGCATAATCTGACTCCGAGCAGTCGATGCAGGCGATGTTGACGCGAGGTCCGTGCTGCCGCACTGCTGGTTACCGACACCGTTCTGCATTACAGGCAAAGAGGAGGAACCCTCGGGATGGGCGAGCGCGTGTCTTAAACGATGCGGTCTTCCCAAGGCCGGTTTCCCTAAGGTGACCTCTGAAAGGCGAGTTAAAGAAAAAGGGGCGGTCGCAGCGGGGCCACGCAGGGGTTTATTGTCATCGGTGTCGAGAGGCCGATTGCCTTTGTATTAAGGGTCAGAGAGAGGTTTTGCGTCCATTCCGCATGATGCAAGCGTTTGGGATTTTATCTGTGTTCAAATGTCACTTGTTATCCACAGTCTCTGTTGCGTCTCGCCCGTTACAGATGCTGGCCGTGTTGCGCCCCCCTGCTCTCCACCCTCAGCGAGCATCATTGTGTTTGAGCCTCTCCGCTTTGTCACGAAGCATAGCGAACAACAATCATCTCGCTCTCAGTCCGAAGCATTTCACATTTCAAATGCTTATCCGGCGTCAGCTTTGCAGAGCCTGGGCCGGAACAATATCTCCGCTTTTGAAAGTTTGGAGTCTTAAGCGGGGATTTGGCGTCGATCTCCGATTCATTACCGACATACTTTACCAGTCGATTTCCTCCAAACGGATGGATTTGGTGTTATACCGCATCGCAGCAGTCTCTAGCGGTTTTCCTTGCTGCGAGACCTTGATAGCGTCGCATCGTTTGGATTGTCTCGCATCATAGGGCTCTGGCTCTGCGTGACGTCTGGTGCCGCATGACTCTGTAACGGGGTGGAATCCACGGCATTGTCACGTCTCGGGATGATGTCTCGCGCCGTCAGCCTCTGTATGCGAACCGCGTCTCGTGCCGCGTGACTCTGTAACGGGGTGGTATCCACGGCATTGTCATGTCTCGGGATGCCATCTCGCGCCGTCAGCCTCTGTATGTGAACCGTGTCGCGTGATTCTGTAACGGGGTGGCATCCACGGCATTGTCATGTCTCGGGATGCCATCTCGCGCCGTCAGCCTCTGTATGTGAACTGTGTATCTTGCCACGTGACTGTGTAACGGGGTGGGATCCATAGCATTGTCATGTTTTGGGATGCTATCTTGCACTCTCGGGCCATCTATCTCTGTGGGGCTTTGCATTGTATGCCTGTATCTACTTAGCATTTTGTGCGGTCTGGAAAGGTTTTGGGATGGTGTCATCAATAGCAGTGTTGTATCATGGGGTTGTAAGTCGCTGTCTGGCTGTGGTTTTGGGTAGTCTTCCATTGTATGACTCTGTGTAGGGGTGCAGTCTCGGACTGTACAGTGTATTTGCTAGGTCTGTCTTTTGCCAGGTACTGCATTGAGGTTTGGCTTCCTGCGGAACAATCTGCGGCACATTATGCCAGAGCGTAAATTTCAAAGAGAAGCAGGAGCTAGGGTGCCGCAGGTAGGCGAGCGGTTTCTTAGCCTTTAGCTTTTGCGATGTAACACTTAAGTGTCATAGCGGTGAAGCTGTGTGAAGGGCGACACCACGCCAAGCACGGCTGTAGACTTGAGGCAATGGCCCAATGCGGCGGCCGGAGGTGGGATGGCTGCGGTTCGGGTGGGCGTCAACAGCTGCGAACAGGCTGTCGGTGAGTTAGTCTAGCTCTGCTAGCATGTGTGATGTTTTCCTTACAGGTTTGCTCAGGCTTCAGGAAGTAGAGATTTGAGGGGGTTTTGCAGGCAGGGTGATCTTTTAGGAGGCCCCCGGGAATGGCGTTCCCGGACGGTGCCTAGCAGGGCAGAGCGAGCGGCGGTGAGTATGCGTGGCTAACCTTGGGCGCGGGATGTTTTTGTTTCAGGTTTGCTCAGGCCTTAGGAATTAGATATTTCAGAATAAAAAAACCCCAGCCGGGGGATTTTTTTTTTGTTCCCCCGGCTGGGTTTTTTTTTCCTCGGTCCCGGCCGGTCTGCGAGGTGACTATCGTCGCCTAAGTTTGGGCGCAGACGGCTCTCGGGACGGGGTTTTTGCAGGCAGGGCGATCTTTGAGGAGGCCCCCGGGAACGGCGTTCCTGGACGGTGCCTAGCAGGGCAGAGCGAGCGGCGGTGAGTATGCGTGGCTAACCTTGGGCGCGGGATGTTTTTGTTTCAGGTTTGCTCAGGCCTTAGGAATTAGATATTTCAGAATAAAAAAACCCCAGCCGGGGGATTTTTTTTTTGTTCCCCCGGCTGGGTTTTTTTTTTCCTCGGTCCCGGCCGGTCTGCGAGGTGACTATTGTCGCCTAAGTTTGGGTGCAGACGGCTCTCGGGACGGGGTTTTTGCAGGCAGGGCGATCTTTGAGGAGGCCCTCGGGAACGGTGTTCCCGGACGGTGCCTAGCAGGGCAGAGCGAGCGGCGGTGAGTATGCGTGGCTAACCTTGGGCGTGGGATGTTTTTGTTTCAGGTTTGCTCAGGCCTTAGGAATTAGATATTTCAGAATAAAAAAACCCCAGCCGGGGGATTTTTTTTTTGTTCCCCCGGCTGGGTTGTTTTTTCCTCGGTCCCGGCCGGTCTGCGAGGCGACTATCGTCGCCTAAGTTTGGGCGCAGGCGGCTCTTGGGACGGGGTTTTTGCAGGCAGGGCGATCTTTGAGGAGGCCCCTGGGAACGGCGTTCCCGGACGGTGCCTAGCAGAGCAGAGCGAGCGGCGGTGAGTATGCGTGGCTAACCTTGGGCGCGGGATGTTTTTGTTTCAGGTTTGCTCAGGCCTTAGGAATTAGATATTTCAGAATAAAAAAACCCCAGCCGGGGGATTTTTTTTTTGTTCCCCCGGCTGGGTTTTTTTTTTCCTCGGTCCCGGCCGGTCTGCGAGGCGACTATCGTCGCCTAAGTTTGGGCGCAGACGGCTCTCGGGACGGGGTTTTTGCAGGCAGGGCGATCTTTGAGGAGGCCCTCGGGAACGGCGTTCCCGGACGGTGCCTAGCAGGGCAGAGCGAGCGGCGGTGAGTATGCGTGGCTAACCTTGGGCGCGGGATGTTTTTGTTTCAGGTTTGCTCAGGCCTTAGGAATTAGATATTTCAGAATAAAAAAACCCCAGCCGGGGGATTTTTTTTTTGTTCCCCCGGCTGGGTTTTTTTTTCCTCGGTCCCGGACGGTCTGCGAGGTGACTATCGTCGCCTAAGTTTGGGCGCAGACGGCTCTTGGGACGGGGTTTTTGCAGGCAGGGCGGTCTTTGAGGAGGCCCCTGGGAACATCGTTTCTGAGGTGTGCCATGCCAGTTGTGTATTTTTGAGGTGTAGGGGTTGCATTGTCTGTGGTAGGGTTTTATGGATTGTCACAGGTGTGACTTCTTGCAGGAAGGTATGTTGTTTCTTAAGCAGTTACAAGGAGAGATTTGTAGTAATGTTGGTGGAATGGTTGAGAGTGATCCTAGAGAGATGTTCTGTGGTGGGCTGGATTGCCGTGTAGGTGGTCCTAATTTGGTTTTCACCAAAGCAGGAGTTGTGTTAGGTTTTGTATTGTGTTGTAGTAGGAGCTGTAACTTTTCCTGTAAGCTTTAGTGTGGGCAGAGTAGGTGACCATGCGTCTTGTAGACCAGAGCTGTTTCATAGGGGAAAAAATGTAAGAGGAAAATACAGTTTGAAGCAAAAGAAGGCAGTGTGAGGAGAAGTAAGAAGCTCAAAATTGTAAAAGAATCATGCTAATTTCTACAGCTCTGTGAGCTGTCTCTCCTGTAACCAGTAATTTGTTTGTACAGAATTTTGAGTATGTTCTAGTCCTAACAGGAAGTCCTCAGTAAGAACTTCAAATACAGAGAGAGGAGACAATAAGGAGCTGTAATAAAGGATTTTGTCTCTCGTGTCAGTGTTTTTCTGGAACATGTGGTTTATTAGATGTTCACTGCTTGCCCCTCTTTGTCCTTGTATTCCCTGTCTTTGTGCCTCTCTTTGCCTCTCTTTGCCTCTCTTTGCCTCTCTTTGCCTCTCTTTGCCTCTCTTTGCCTCTCTTTGCCTCTCTTTGCCTCTCTTTGCCTCTCTTTGCCTCTCTTTGCCTCTCTTTGCCTCTCTTTGCCTCTCTTTGCCTCTCTTTGCCTCTCTTTGCCTCTCTTTGCCTCTCTTTGCCTCTCTTTGCCTCTCTTTGCCTCTCTTTGCCTCTCTTTGCCTCTCTTTGCCTCTCTTTGCCTCTCTTTGCCTCTCTTTGCCTCTCTTTGCCTCTCTTTGCCTCTCTTTGCCTCTCTTTGCCTCTCTTTGCCTCTCTTTGCCTCTCTTTGCCTCTCTTTGCCTCTCTTTGCCTCTCTTTGCCTCTCTTTGCCTCTCTTTGCCTCTCTTTGCCTCTCTTTGCCTCTCTTTGCCTCTCTTTGCCTCTCTTTGCCTCTCTTTGCCTCTCTTTGCCTCTCTTTGCCTCTCTTTGCCTCTCTTTGCCTCTCTTTGCCTCTCTTTGCCTCTCTTTGCCTCTCTTTGCCTCACAAGAAAAAAAGAGCAGCTGCAGCAGCAGTAGGAAATGGCATTGCACCTGGGAGCAGTAACAATCCATTTTCAATATTCAATTAATTAAAAAATAAACATCCAAACCTGCTCCCAGGCTGCAACCCATTTCCTACTGCTGCACCAGACTTATTATTTTTAATTTTTGTTTATACATACTAATACAAAACCACAGCTGAAACCAATACTATTAAAAAAGAAAACCCAACCCACACCACACATGCATTTTAGGGTTAGGGGGCGGCCATGTTGACTAGGGTTAGGGGGCGGCCATGTTGACTAGGGGTTAGGGGGCGGCCATGTTGACTAGGGGTTAGGGGGCGGCCATGTTGACTAGGGTTAGGGGGCGGCCATGTTGACTAGGGTTAGGGGGCGGCCATGTTGACTAGGGTTAGGGGGCGGCCATGTTGACTAGGGTTAGGGGGCGGCCATGTTGACTAGGGGTTAGGGGGCGGCCATGTTGACTAGGGGTTAGGGGGCGGCCATGTTGACTAGGGGTTAGGGGCGGCCATGTTAACTAGGGGTTAGGGGGCGGCCATGTTGACTAGGGGTTAGGGGGCGGCCATGTTGACTAGGGGTTAGGGGGCGGCCATGTTGACTAGGGTTAGGGGGCGGCCATGTTGACTAGGGTTAGGGGGCGGCCATGTTGACTAGGGTTAGGGGGCGGCCATGTTGACTAGGGGTTAGGGGGCGGCCATGTTGACTAGGGGTTAGGGGGCGGCCATGTTGACTAGGGTTAGGGGGCGGCCATGTTGACTAGGGTTAGGGGGCGGCCATGTTGACTAGGGTTAGGGGGCGGCCATGTTGACTAGGGTTAGGGGGCGGCCATGTTGACTAGGGGTTAGGGGGCGGCCATGTTGACTAGGGGTTAGGGGGCGGCCATGTTGACTAGGGGTTAGGGGCGGCCATGTTAACTAGGGGTTAGGGGGCGGCCATGTTGACTAGGGGTTAGGGGGCGGCCATGTTGACTAGGGGTTAGGGGGCGGCCATGTTGACTAGGGTTAGGGGGCGGCCATGTTGACTAGGGTTAGGGGGCGGCCATGTTGACTAGGGTTAGGGGGCGGCCATGTTGACTAGGGGTTAGGGGGCGGCCATGTTGACTAGGGGTTAGGGGGCGGCCATGTTGACTAGGGGTTGGGGGCGGCCATGTTGACTAGGGGTTGGGGGCGGCCATGTTGACTAGGGGTTGGGGGCGGCCATGTTGACTAGGGGTTAGGGGGCGGCCATGTTGACTAGGGGTTAGGGGGCGGCCATGTTGACTAGGGTTAGGGGGCGGCCATGTTGACTAGGGTTAGGGGGCGGCCATGTTGACTAGGGGTTAGGGGGCGGCCATGTTGACTAGGGGTTAGGGAGCGGCCATGTTGACTAGGGGTTAGGGGGCGGCCATGTTGACTAGGGGTTAGGGGGCGGCCATGTTGACTAGGGGTTAGGGGGCGGCCATGTTGACTAGGGGTTAGGGGGCGGCCATGTTGACTAGGGTTAGGGGGCGGCCATGTTGACTAGGGTTAGGGGGCGGCCATGTTGACTAGGGGTTAGGGGGCGGCCATGTTGACTAGGGGTTAGGGGGCGGCCATGTTGACTAGGGTTAGGGGGCGGCCATGTTGACTAGGGGTTAGGGGGCGGCCATGTTGACTAGGGGTTAGGGGGCGGCCATGTTGACTAGGGGTTAGGGGGCGGCCATGTTGACTAGGGTTAGGGGGCGGCCATGTTGACTAGGGTTAGGGGGCGGCCATGTTGACTAGGGTTAGGGGGCGGCCATGTTGACTAGGGTTAGGGGGCGGCCATGTTGACTAGGGTTAGGGGGCGGCCATGTTGACTAGGGTTAGGGGGCGGCCATGTTGACTAGGGTTAGGGGGCGGCCATGTTGACTAGGGTTAGGGGGCGGCCATGTTGACTAGGGTTAGGGGGCGGCCATGTTGACTAGGGTTAGGGGGCGGCCATGTTGACTAGGGGTTAGGGGGCGGCCATGTTGACTAGGGATAGGGGGCGGCCATGTTGACTAGGGTTAGGGGGCGGCCATGTTGACTAGGGTTAGGGGGCGGCCATGTTGACTAGGGGTTAGGGTTAGGGTTAGGGTTAGGGTTAGGGTTAGGGTTAGGGTTAGGGTTAGGGTTAGGGTTAGGGTTAGGGTTAGGGTTAGGGGTTGGGGGTTAGGGGTTGGGGGTTAGGGTTAGGGTTAGGGTTAGGGTTAGGGTTAGGGTTAGGGTTAGGGTTAGGGTTAGGGTTAGGGTTAGGGTTAGGGTTAGGGTTAGGGTTAGGGTTAGGGTTAGGGTTAGGGGTTAGGGTTAGGGTTAGGGTTAGGGTTAGGGTTAGGGTTAGGGTTAGGGTTAGGGTTAGGGTTAGGGTTAGGGTTAGGGTTAGGGTTAGGGTTAGGGTTAGGGTTAGGGTTAGGGTTAGGGTTAGGGTTAGGGTTAGGGTTAGGGTTAGGGTTAGGGTTAGGGTTAGGGTTAGGGTTAGGGTTAGGGTTAGGGTTAGGGTTAGGGTTAGGGTTAGGGTTAGGGTTAGGGTTAGGGTTAGGGTTAGGGTTAGGGTTAGGGTTAGGGTTAGGGTTAGGGTTAGGGTTAGGGTTAGGGTTAGGGTTAGGGTTAGGGTTAGGGTTAGGGTTAGGGTTAGGGTTAGGGTTAGGGTTAGGGTTAGGGTTAGGGTTAGGGTTAGGGTTAGGGTTAGGGTTAGGGTTAGGGTTAGGGTTAGGGTTAGGGTTAGGGTTAGGGTTAGGGTTAGGGTTAGGGTTAGGGTTAGGGTTAGGGTTAGGGTTAGGGTTAGGGTTAGGGTTAGGGTTAGGGTTAGGGTTAGGGTTAGGGTTAGGGTTAGGGTTAGGGTTAGGGTTAGGGTTAGGGTTAGGGTTAGGGTTAGGGTTAGGGTTAGGGTTAGGGTTAGGGTTAGGGTTAGGGTTAGGGTTAGGGTTAGGGTTAGGGTTAGGGTTAGGGTTAGGGTTAGGGTTAGGGTTAGGGTTAGGGTTAGGGTTAGGGTTAGGGTTAGGGTTAGGGTTAGGGTTAGGGTTAGGGTTAGGGTTAGGGTTAGGGTTAGGGTTAGGGTTAGGGTTAGGGTTAGGGTTAGGGTTAGGGTTAGGGTTAGGGTTAGGGTTAGGGTTAGGGTTAGGGTTAGGGTTAGGGTTAGGGTTAGGGTTAGGGTTAGGGTTAGGGTTAGGGTTAGGGTTAGGGTTAGGGTTAGGGTTAGGGTTAGGGTTAGGGTTAGGGTTAGGGTTAGGGTTAGGGTTAGGGTTAGGGTTAGGGTTAGGGTTAGGGTTAGGGTTAGGGTTAGGGTTAGGGTTAGGGTTAGGGTTAGGGTTAGGGTTAGGGTTAGGGTTAGGGTTAGGGTTAGGGTTAGGGTTAGGGTTAGGGTTAGGGTTAGGGTTAGGGTTAGGGTTAGGGTTAGGGTTAGGGTTAGGGTTAGGGTTAGGGTTAGGGTTAGGGTTAGGGTTAGGGTTAGGGTTAGGGTTAGGGTTAGGGTTAGGGTTAGGGTTAGGGTTAGGGTTAGGGTTAGGGTTAGGGTTAGGGTTA